>OU538794.1:0-10000000 GCA_912999815.1 Campaea margaritaria
AATAAAAATAAATTCAGTTAAAATTTCATACATTTTATATTTCACATTTTTGGTCATAACTTTTGAGTTCTTCGAGCTTTTTAGCTCTTTCCAACGCCAGTCATCCAGGGTAGTCGGCGTCCACGTGACCCGCACCCTAGGGGCGCGAAAAAGCGAAAAAAGTTTCAAAAAATTTCTTTCACATAGAAAAAAGTCTTCCTAAGCGGACGGAACTCCCAGTACAAACACACTTTTTCGTAACAATTTCTGAAGCGAATACCTTGGTGCTGCATACCATCGGAAGCGCCATCCGGAGCCCTCTTCGACGGTGCATCCCCCACCTGCAACAGAAAAAAACACAATTAGTTACAGGCACTTTAATAAAAATAAATTCAGTTAAAATTTCATACATTTTATATTTCACATTTTTGGTCATAACTTTTGAGTTCTTCGAGCTTTTTAGCTCTTTCCAACGCCAGTCATCCAGGGTAGTCGGCGTCCACGTGACCCGCACCCTAGGGGCGCGAAAAAGCGAAAAAAGTTTCAAAAAATTTCTTTCACATAGAAAAAAGTCTTCCTAAGCGGACGGAACTCCCAGTACAAACACACTTTTTCGTAACAATTTCTGAAGCGAATACCTTGGTGCTGCATACCATCGGAAGCGCCATCCGGAGCCCTCTTCGACGGTGCATCCCCCACCTGCAACAGAAAAAAACACAATTAGTTACAGGCACTTTAATAAAAATAAATTCAGTTAAAATTTCATACATTTTATATTTCACATTTTTGGTCATAACTTTTGAGTTCTTCGAGCTTTTTAGCTCTTTCCAACGCCAGTCATCCAGGGTAGTCGGCGTCCACGTGACCCGCACCCTAGGGGCGCGAAAAAGCGAAAAAAGTTTCAAAAAATTTCTTTCACATAGAAAAAAGTCTTCCTAAGCGGACGGAACTCCCAGTACAAACACACTTTTTCGTAACAATTTCTGAAGCGAATACCTTGGTGCTGCATACCATCGGAAGCGCCATCCGGAGCCCTCTTCGACGGTGCATCCCCCACCTGCAACAGAAAAAAACACAATTAGTTACAGGCACTTTAATAAAAATAAATTCAGTTAAAATTTCATACATTTTATATTTCACATTTTTGGTCATAACTTTTGAGTTCTTCGAGCTTTTTAGCTCTTTCCAACGCCAGTCATCCAGGGTAGTCGGCGTCCACGTGACCCGCACCCTAGGGGCGCGAAAAAGCGAAAAAAGTTTCAAAAAATTTCTTTCACATAGAAAAAAGTCTTCCTAAGCGGACGGAACTCCCAGTACAAACACACTTTTTCGTAACAATTTCTGAAGCGAATACCTTGGTGCTGCATACCATCGGAAGCGCCATCCGGAGCCCTCTTCGACGGTGCATCCCCCACCTGCAACAGAAAAAAACACAATTAGTTACAGGCACTTTAATAAAAATAAATTCAGTTAAAATTTCATACATTTTATATTTCACATTTTTGGTCATAACTTTTGAGTTCTTCGAGCTTTTTAGCTCTTTCCAACGCCAGTCATCCAGGGTAGTCGGCGTCCACGTGACCCGCACCCTAGGGGCGCGAAAAAGCGAAAAAAGTTTCAAAAAATTTCTTTCACATAGAAAAAAGTCTTCCTAAGCGGACGGAACTCCCAGTACAAACACACTTTTTCGTAACAATTTCTGAAGCGAATACCTTGGTGCTGCATACCATCGGAAGCGCCATCCGGAGCCCTCTTCGACGGTGCATCCCCCACCTGCAACAGAAAAAAACACAATTAGTTACAGGCACTTTAATAAAAATAAATTCAGTTAAAATTTCATACATTTTATATTTCACATTTTTGGTCATAACTTTTGAGTTCTTCGAGCTTTTTAGCTCTTTCCAACGCCAGTCATCCAGGGTAGTCGGCGTCCACGTGACCCGCACCCTAGGGGCGCGAAAAAGCGAAAAAAGTTTCAAAAAATTTCTTTCACATAGAAAAAAGTCTTCCTAAGCGGACGGAACTCCCAGTACAAACACACTTTTTCGTAACAATTTCTGAAGCGAATACCTTGGTGCTGCATACCATCGGAAGCGCCATCCGGAGCCCTCTTCGACGGTGCATCCCCCACCTGCAACAGAAAAAAACACAATTAGTTACAGGCACTTTAATAAAAATAAATTCAGTTAAAATTTCATACATTTTATATTTCACATTTTTGGTCATAACTTTTGAGTTCTTCGAGCTTTTTAGCTCTTTCCAACGCCAGTCATCCAGGGTAGTCGGCGTCCACGTGACCCGCACCCTAGGGGCGCGAAAAAGCGAAAAAAGTTTCAAAAAATTTCTTTCACATAGAAAAAAGTCTTCCTAAGCGGACGGAACTCCCAGTACAAACACACTTTTTCGTAACAATTTCTGAAGCGAATACCTTGGTGCTGCATACCATCGGAAGCGCCATCCGGAGCCCTCTTCGACGGTGCATCCCCCACCTGCAACAGAAAAAAACACAATTAGTTACAGGCACTTTAATAAAAATAAATTCAGTTAAAATTTCATACATTTTATATTTCACATTTTTGGTCATAACTTTTGAGTTCTTCGAGCTTTTTAGCTCTTTCCAACGCCAGTCATCCAGGGTAGTCGGCGTCCACGTGACCCGCACCCTAGGGGCGCGAAAAAGCCGAAAAAAAAGCCCGCCCACCCCCCCTGAACCTGTTAACCACTAGATTTTAAGGGTACCGCACGGAAGTAGGTATTTTATATCTCCGGAACCAGTGGTCCGATCCGAACGCGACTTGTGGCGTCTGATAGTGCTCCTCCAGCGCTTCGAAAAGGCCAACAGAATCATACCAGAATTTGGTTTTTAACCAAATTCCGGACATCAATCCCTTTTTTCACCCTCTAAACCCACTCTTACCACACCAACACAAAGATGTTTGTCGCAAACCGCACTCCGGTGAAGAAGACGACTAGGGAAGTCACCCATTCCCCCCCCGACAAGACCGAGCCACCAAGACCGGCCCCAGCCCCCACGGCGAGACGAAGCCTCGGAGACTTCCTGGACGAACTGGACATTGGGAAGGCTAAATCTCCTGCTACCCATACCTCTCCAAAGACGGTCGTGGCGCCGGTGGCGGGCCCCTCAAGGCCCAAACCCAAAACTACACTCTCTCAAGAGAGACAGGCCAGCCGCAAACCACCTGCGGAAGCCGAGAGCAGTCCGCCACCGAAACCCGTGTATGTCTCTAGAGTTGCTGAGGCAAGAGCCTGCCTTAGCAAGGCAAAGCTCCACCTCAACAACTCTAGGAACCTCAAGACCGAGATAAAAGAGGGGGTCACTGCAGCAATCGAACGCCTATACCAGCTGGTCAAGGAGGCGGACCTGCAACAGGGAAAACAACCAAACAAGGGGCAGGGAAGGGAGAGAGAGGAGGAACCTTTACACCCTCCTCCCTCCCCTCACCCTATTAACGGACCGAACGAAGGAGAGTTTCTTAGGAAGATGGAGGAACACTGTCGACTAATGAGGGAAAACACCGAGAAGATGGAAGGCCTAAAAGATACTCTGCTTTGCCATCAGAAAGCCCTGGAAGGGCACAGTTATGCGAGTGTGGAAGCCATCACAGCACCAGCTTGTGAGGGCACCCACCACATTGAGGAGCTCGTTGGTGAGGTGAGAGAGCTGCGCCAGGCAACCAACGAGACCGCAAGACAGGTCGCGTCGATGAAGGAGGGTTCACCCTCATACGCGGATGTCCTGTCAAGGCCGGGACGCCACACCCCAACCGAAATAAAAGCCACCCACTCCATAATTGTGTCCTCCGACATTGAGAAAGACACCAGTGATGAGGTGCTCAGCAAAGTGCGACAAGTGCTAGACGCAAAGACCAGTGGCTTCCAAGTCCAGAGAGTACGCAAGGTCCGTAACCAAAAGGTGGTTTTAAGCTGCAGCTCCAAGGATGAGATTGATAAGATGACGGCCAAACTCCAAGAGAGCCGAAACCTTAAGATCGAGGAAGCTAAAAACAAGGATCCACTGGTCATAATTAAAAACGTACTAACCTACAACACTGATGAAGACATAATAGCATCATTAAAAAATCAAAATGCCAGCCTCTTGGGAGGTTTAACCAAAGACGACTGCAGGGCCACAATAAAGTACCGAAGGAGAGCAAGGAACCCACTAGAAAACCACGTGGTGATGCAAGTGTCTCCCAGCATGTGGCAGAAACTGACTTCAGCGGGAAAAATCCACATGGATCTACAACATGTGGTGGTGCAAGACCAGTCCCCGCTGATTCAGTGCACCAAATGCCTCGCATATGGTCACGGCCGCAAACAGTGTAAGGAATCGGTTGACTTGTGCAGCTTCTGTGGTGGCCAGCATCTGCGAGCAAGGTGCCCAAGCTATGCCGCCGGCGATACACCATCTTGTCGTAACTGCAAGGCAGCCAAACACACCGAATCCAACCACAACGCATTCGACGGAGAATGCCCCATCCGCAAAAGGTGGGACGCCATAGCTCGGTCAAGTGTGGCATACTGCTAACGCCGCCGGCGTCATGGGGACCACCACCGAAAACACGAACCCTATCCAAGAAACAAAACGGTACAAAATAGCACAAGCCAATCTACAGCGTAAACGACTGGCCACTCAGGAACTCTTCCATGAAGCCCAAAAGCGGAAGCTCAGCTTTGCATTGGTTCAGGAGCCCTACGTGGGATCCACGGGTGAGCTCAAACAGTACACAGGCACTAGAATAATTCAATGCGGAACAAACAGAACGCGACCTGTAAAGGCAGCGATAATAATTTTTGATGAAGACATCGAAATCATAAATAATATAGCCATTAACTCCGAAAATATCGCCATAACCATATTAAAAACCAACAAATGGACCGTCGGTGTAGTGTCTGTGTACTTTGAAGATAGTGAGCCTCTGGAACCCTACCTGGACAGACTCCGTGGGGTTCTTGAATCAATGCAAACCGATAGAATAATCGTGGGAGGAGATGTGAACGCGTGGAGCACATGGTGGGGAAGCGTAGTAGAGAACAACAGAGGTGAAGAACTCCGGGGATTCATCAACGAAATAGACATGCACATACTAAACGAAGGAAACGATCCAACATTCGACACAATTCGAGGAGGACGCATTCTCACTAGCAATGTTGACATAACACTGTGTACTGAAAATCTCATACAGAACATCAAAAACTGGAAAGTCGACAAGACCGTCACCAGCTCCGATCACAATACCATCACTTTCGATCTGTATCTCGCCAAGCCCACCGAATCCATGCCTAAAAAATCGACACGAATCTATCTCACTCGGAAAGCCAACTGGAGTCAATTCACCACGGAGATCAAAAATGCACTAGAAGAAAATAATATAACACTTGATAATATACTAAAACTACAAACTAAAGAAGAGATAGAGCTCATGGTTAAAAATTATATAAAATGTATACAAACAGCCTGTGAAAATTCCATCCCACTAATTAAAACAAAGAAAAACAATAAAAAATACTTACCTTGGTGGACCGACGAACTGGAACGCTTGAAGAGGGAGATGATCACGAAGAGACGAAGGATCACGTACGCTGCTCCCCGCCGACGACCGCACGTAGTAGAAGAGTACCTGGAAACAAAAAAGAAATATGAGGAAGAAGTTCTAAAATCACAGACAGAAAGCTGGAAAGCTTTCTGCACACAACAGGATAGAGAAAGCTTATGGGATGGAATATATAGGGTGATCAGAAACACTGCAGGGAGACATGAAGACCAACTCCTGATGGGGAACGGAGAAATCCTGACTCCTGAAAAATCCGCGGAGCTACTGGCCGACACATTCTTCCCAGAAGACAATATAAATGAGGACAATCAAATTCACACAACTATTAGAACCGAAGCTGAGTCGGCTAGCAACGCTACACTGGAGGATACAGAAGACCCACCCTTCACGGAGGCTGAACTCACCAGGACAATAAACAGTTTCAACCCAAAAAAGGCTCCAGGACCGGACGGTTTCACTGCGGATATTTGCGGCAGAGCAATATACGCCAAACGAGAAACCTTCCTCGCAATTACAAACAAATGCCTGTCCCTGGGATGTTTCCCATCCCCCTGGAAGGAGGCTGAAATTGTGGTAGTGAGAAAACCGGGGAAAGACGACTACAGCCAAGCGAAATCGTACCGACCAATAGGGCTTCTCTCCGTATTGGGGAAAACCCTTGAAAAAATGATGGTAAGGAGAATTCGCTGGCACATACTTCCAAACGCAAACACCAGACAGTACGGCTTTGTTCCGCAGCGCTGCACCGAAGATGCACTATATGACCTCACGCAACACATCAAGAACAACCTGCGGAACAAAGAAACCACTGTCCTGATCTCCCTAGATATTGAAGGAGCGTTTGACAGCGCCTGGTGGCCGGCAATTAAGCGTCAACTCTCCCTCAAAAAATGCCCTAGAAACCTTAGACAAATAGTAGAGCATTACTTCCAAGACCGAAAAGTAACAGTCCGATATGCCGGCAAAGCCACTGAAAAAGCCACCACTAAGGGCTGTGTACAGGGGTCGATAGGAGGCCCAACATTTTGGAACTTACTCCTAAACCCACTGCTGGACGATCTGGACGCACGAGGCGTGTACGTTCAGGCATATGCGGATGATGTGGTTTTGGTATTCTCGGGGAAGTCACCCGAAAAGATACAACAGGACGCCAATAACACTCTGGCGCGTGTGCACGAGTGGGGCGTCCAAAATAAACTAAAATTTGCACCACACAAAACCAACGCTATGATTATCACCAAAAAACTTAAAATGGACATCCCACACCTGCACATGAACGGAAAAGCGATCCAGATTGTAGACGAAATCAAGCTTCTGGGGCTTACGATAGACAAGAAGCTTACATACAACACCCATGTATCAAATGTCTGTCGTAAAGCCACCAACTTATACAAACAACTAGCAAGGACGGCCAAGATAGAGTGGGGACTAAACCCTGAGATCATCAGGACCATATACACCGCCGTAGCAGAGCCCATCATAATGTACGCTTCAAGCGTATGGGCCCCAGCAACCGAAAAACTAATGATACAGAAGCAACTTAACACCGTACAACGAGGCTTCGCTCAGAAAATAATAAAGGCATACCGGACTGTCTCCCTTAACGCAGCACTCGTACTGTCTGGCTTGCTACCCTTGGACCTTAGGATCCAGGAAGCGGCCCAGCTGTACGAAGCAAAAAGGGGCAAACCACCTCCGGGACAGGACAGGCCAATCGAAGAACGAGTCTCCTTCATGCTAGCCCCGCACCCAGCCAGCGAGATGGAGATAGACTTCGAATGCCTGAACGATATGCAGCCTGAAACCTTGGAACACCACCAAATACCAGAAAACCAAATATATACAGACGGAAGCAAGATGGACGGCAAAGTAGGGGCCGCATATACTTACTGGAAAGGTGGAAAGGAGGTCAAAACAAAGAAGATGAAACTCGAGTCGTACTGCACAGTCTTCCAGGCGGAACTCTATGCACTATATCAAGCCACGGAGCTGCTGCATAGAGATAACCAAGACACGGTGGCTGTGCTGAGCGACTCGAGATCATCCTTAGAAATCATAAAAGATCCAGACACGTGTCATCCCCTAGCTTTTGAAATCAGACGGAATTTACGCGAACTAAAAGAAAAAGGTAAAAACATCCACCTCTACTGGATCAAAGCACACGTCGGCGTACCTGGCAACGAAAGAGCAGATGAACTCGCCAAACAAGCAGCACTATATACAAAAATTTCATCCCACTATGATAAATGCCCAATAGCCCATGTAAAAACCGAAATAAGACACACAACTACCTGCATATGGAATAAAAGATATACAGAGGGAGACACTGCAAGCGTCACAAGACTATTCCTACCCAATGCTGAAGAAGCGTATAAAATCATAACAAAAACAAAACTCTCACCTGTATTAACTCAAGTATTAACAGGGCACGGCGGATTCGCAGCATACCTGCACCGCTTTAAACGTAAAGATAACCCCTCCTGTATATGTGACCCTGAAAAAGAAGAAAGTGTACAGCATCTACTATTAGAGTGCCCGAAATACGACAGAATCAGATACGACCTGGAATCTGCTACCAATATGAAGCTAAATAAAGAAACTCTGCATGAAATGCTGGCTGGAAAAGAGTCCAGGCCGTACCTGAAAAACTTCTGCACAAAAGTGGCAGAAGACGTCATACGACGTAACAAGACCAGATGACTCATCTCCTTTCCCATCTTATTACAATCTTTATTCTCTATTTGCTTGTCTTCTCTTTCTTATATTTTAATTTAACTGTACATATTCACTCATAATAATAAAAAAAAAAAAAAAAAAAAAAATAATAATAATAATAATAAAAAAAAAAATAAAAAAAAAAAAAATAAAAAAAAAAAAAATATATTATAAAAATAATAGTAATAATAATGATAAAGTGTAAATATATAATGATTAAAATGTGTAATGACAACTTTTCTAATAACTACAAAATTTCTTTTATGTTTACTTTATTTTATTCTATTGTATAAATGTGTATAACTTGTAAGTTGTAAGTTAATATTGTCAAGAAAATAAAAACCTAAAGCAACCTATTAGCTATAAAATGACTCCAACATATATTGGAGGAAAACTGAAATGGGAACTGCTGCTAATTTCACAAAAATTAGCACAGAGAACCAATATTGAAAAAAAAAAAAAAAAAAAAAAAAAAAAAAAAAAAAAAAAAAAAAAAAAAAAAAAAACCAAACCAAACCAAACCAAACCAAACCAAACCAAACCAAACCAAACCAAACCAAACCAAACCAAACCAAACCAAACCAAACCAAACCAAACCAAACCAAACCAAACCAAACCAAACCAAACCAAACCAAACCAAACCAAACCAAACCAAACCAAACCAAACCAAACCAAACCAAACCAAACCAAACCAAACCAAACCAAACCAAACCAAACCAAACCAAACCAAACCAAACCAAACCAAACCAAACCAAACCAAACCAAACCAAACCAAACCAAACCAAACCAAACCAAACCAAACCAAACCAAACCAAACCAAACCAAACCAAACCAAACCAAACCAAACCAAACCAAACCAAACCAAACCAAACCAAACCAAACCAAACCAAACCAAACCAAACCAAACCAAACCAAACCAAACCAAACCAAACCAAACCAAACCAAACCAAACCAAACCAAACCAAACCAAACCAAACCAAACCAAACCAAACCAAACCAAACCAAACCAAACCAAACCAAACCAAACCAAACCAAACCAAACCAAACCAAACCAAACCAAACCAAACCAAACCAAACCAAACCAAACCAAACCAAACCAAACCAAACCAAACCAAACCAAACCAAACCAAACCAAACCAAACCAAACCAAACCAAACCAAACCAAACCAAACCAAACCAAACCAAACCAAACCAAACCAAACCAAACCAAACCAAACCAAACCAAACCAAACCAAACCAAACCAAACCACACCAAACCAAACCAAACCAAACCAAACCAAACCAAACCAAACCAAACCAAACCAAACCAAACCAAACCAAACCAAACCAAACCAAACCAAACCAAACCAAACCAAACCAAACCAAACCAAACCAAACCAAACCAAACCAAACCAAACCAAACCA
Source organism: Campaea margaritaria (assembly GCA_912999815.1). Taxonomy (NCBI): domain Eukaryota; kingdom Metazoa; phylum Arthropoda; class Insecta; order Lepidoptera; family Geometridae; genus Campaea; species Campaea margaritaria. Next base: position 9,675 of record OU538794.1, read on the forward strand.
AACCAAACCAAACCAAACCAAACCAAACCAAACCAAACCAAACCAAACCAAACCAAACCAAACCAAACCAAACCAAACCAAACCAAACCAAACCAAACCAAACCAAACCAAACCAAACCAAACCAAACCAAACCAAACCAAACCAAACCAAACCAAACCAAACCAAACCAAACCAAACCAAACCAAACCAAACCAAACCAAACCAAACCAAACCAAACCAAACCAAACCAAACCAAACCAAACCAAACCAAACCAAACCAAACCAAACCAAACCAAACCAAACCAAACCAAACCAAACCAAACCAAACCAAACCAAACCAAACCAAACCAAACCAAACCAAACCAAACCAAACCAAACCAAACCAAACCAAACCAAACCAAACCAAACCAAACCAAACCAAACCAAACCAAACCAAACCAAACCAAACCAAACCAAACCAAACCAAACCAAACCAAACCAAACCAAACCAAACCAAACCAAACCAAACCAAACCAAACCAAACCAAACCAAACCAAACCAAACCAAACCAAACCAAACCAAACCAAACCAAACCAAACCAAACCAAACCAAACCAAACCAAACCAAACCAAACCAAACCAAACCAAACCAAACCAAACCAAACCAAACCAAACCAAACCAAACCAAACCAAACCAAACCAAACCAAACCAAACCAAACCAAACCAAACCAAACCAAACCAAACCAAACCAAACCAAACCAAACCAAACCAAACCAAACCAAACCAAACCAAACCAAACCAAACCAAACCAAACCAAACCAAACCAAACCAAACCAAACCAAACCAAACCAAACCAAACCAAACCAAACCAAACCAAACCAAACCAAACCAAACCAAACCAAACCAAACCAAACCAAACCAAACCAAACCAAACCAAACCAAACCAAACCAAACCAAACCAAACCAAACCAAACCAAACCAAACCAAACCAAACCAAACCAAACCAAACCAAACCAAACCAAACCAAACCAAACCAAACCAAACCAAACCAAACCAAACCAAACCAAACCAAACCAAACCAAACCAAACCAAACCAAACCAAACCAAACCAAACCAAACCAAACCAAACCAAACCAAACCAAACCAAACCAAACCAAACCAAACCAAACCAAACCAAACCAAACCAAACCAAACCAAACCAAACCAAACCAAACCAAACCAAACCAAACCAAACCAAACCAAACCAAACCAAACCAAACCAAACCAAACCAAACCAAACCAAACCAAACCAAACCAAACCAAACCAAACCAAACCAAACCAAACCAAACCAAACCAAACCAAACCAAACCAAACCAAACCAAACCAAACCAAACCAAACCAAACCAAACCAAACCAAACCAAACCAAACCAAACCAAACCAAACCAAACCAAACCAAACCAAACCAAACCAAACCAAACCAAACCAAACCAAACCAAACCAAACCAAACCAAACCAAACCAAACCAAACCAAACCAAACCAAACCAAACCAAACCAAACCAAACCAAACCAAACCAAACCAAACCAAACCAAACCAAACCAAACCAAACCAAACCAAACCAAACCAAACCAAACCAAACCAAACCAAACCAAACCAAACCAAACCAAACCAAACCAAACCAAACCAAACCAAACCAAACCAAACCAAACCAAACCAAACCAAACCAAACCAAACCAAACCAAACCAAACCAAACCAAACCAAACCAAACCAAACCAAACCAAACCAAACCAAACCAAACCAAACCAAACCAAACCAAACCAAACCAAACCAAACCAAACCAAACCAAACCAAACCAAACCAAACCAAACCAAACCAAACCAAACCAAACCAAACCAAACCAAACCAAACCAAACCAAACCAAACTAAACCGAGGTTGCCGCCGACAGCCGCCACGAGTGTGGCGCGTGGCTCGTCCCAGGCTGGGCACACGGCCAGGGTGTGATGGGCCGTGTCCTCAGCAAAATTCAAACACTTTTAGATTTTCCTTATGTTTTTTTCTCACAGATTTACGCTTAATATCTCAACATAATCATAATTCCGAATTTACAATACATTTTTACGCTTTCTTCACTTCGTGTGGCCACTTCGCTCGCCGGTTAACGAATGTCCCCTTACGGTCAACCATCGCCACGCTTTCGTTTTGGGCGGAAACGTGACGAACGGTTGAACCGGAAAGAGTTACAATTTTCTTAAATAAAATATTCTCGCTTTATGTTAATAATTGAAAATAATCAATATAAATAATAAATAATTTTACCGTGATTATAATTAATTAATTAGAGTATTTAATATTTAACCAACACACTTATTACAAATCAGCAACAACTAGGAAGTACTTCTAAAGTGATCAAATGCAGTACTGTATTTACATTTAATTTACAATGATATTATAAATCACGCTTACAATACAACGCTGACACCTCTCAGGTTTTGGCCGCGGAGCACCCAGTCATATCCAATGTTCCACAGGAGCGGTCCCAGGACCGACCCCTGTGGAACGCCGCAGGACATGTCCCTTCGGTGCCACTCGATTTGTCCTGGGAATGTAACGGCCCGGTCAACAAAATTATCTTCATCTATTCTCCTTAGGTAGCGGGGCACTCCGTGATATCGGAGTGCCTCGATTATAGTTTCCCAGGGCAGGGTGTTGAAGGCGTTGGCGATGTCCAAGGAGACCGCCAGCAACACCTCGCCCTGGGCAACCGCCTCCTCTGCCATATCCCTCACCTTGGCAATAGCGTCCAGGGTCGATCGCCGGGCACGGAAGCCGAACTGGCTGCCGTGGAGATCGGGCCCCACCCCCGTCAGGTGCTTGACGAGACGAGCAGCGAGCACCCGCTCGAGGAGTTTGCTCATCTCGTCAAGCAGGACGATGGGGCGGTAGGCCGACGGCGAGTCAGCCGGACGACCGTGCTTGCGGAGCAGAACCATCTTCCCGGTCTTCCACGGTTGTGGGAATCGACCCTGGCGCAGGCAGCTCGTGAAGAGTGCCCTCACCTCTTCACCCAGCTCCTCCATGGCAATGACGACGACGCGGCCGGGCACGCCATCCGGCCCGGGGGCGGTGTTCTTCCTTCGAAGCCGCAAAACCGCGACCTCGAGCTCCGCCTCCGAAACCGGCGGGATCTCCCCCTCGTCGTCGCCACTGCCGTGCGGTTCGGCGGGCGCCATGGAGGGCGGCGTCCATCCCTCCCTGTCGGGGAAGAGGGCCGACACAACTCGCTCCAGAAGCGAGGGGTCGAGGGTCCGTGTCAGGGGGGGGGCCCAAGGGCGGAGTTTTCCACTCACGACCTTATACGGTCGCCCCCACGGGTCCAGATTGAGGGTGTCGAGCCACTCTTCCCACGACTTCTCCTTCGCCTTCCTGATGGCCGTTTGGAGAGACGTGCAGGCGAGTCTGTACTCCGCGTACAGCTCCCTTTCACGCTCTCCATCCCGGACCCTCCTTCGCCGGCATCGGCTGTACTGGCGGCGCGCCGCAACGCAGGCTCTGCGCAAGTTGCGGAGTTCTGGCTGCCACCAGTACAGCTTGCGACGCGGCGGGACCGGCCCTGCTCTGGGCATGGCGGCGTCGCATATGTGGCTGAGAGCGCCGACGAGTTGCTCCGCCCCGGTATCAACATTAACCTCGTCGGGGTGGGGATCGGCCACCCTGGCCTCGATCACGGCCGCCTCCTTCGCCAGCTCAACGTCCAGGCGCCTGAGCGACCAGCGGACGCCCTCTCCTGGAGGGGATGTGGCTGTTCTGCGAGGAGCGGACGTGGAGATGTCAAACCGAATGTAGCGGTGGTCTGACAGAGTCTCCACGTCCGCTCTGACTGTCCATCCCAGGACTCGGCGCGCGAGGGCAGGGCTCGCGAGTGTGATATCTGCTTGGCGATGGTGGTGCGGTCTTCTTCGCGCCCCCCTGGACTGGGGAGCTGCTCGACGGCTGCGCCGTGGGAGCTCGCGGTGGTTTGGGCTGGGGTGGGGAGCAGTTCCTACTTCCCACCCTGTGCTCCGCCGGTTTGTTGGCGGCTGCGCAGAGTGAGCATCTCGGCGCAGCCGCAGGACACCTAGAGGCCTTGTGACCGGGTTGACCGCAGCGGTAACACTCGTCGCTGCGGTCAGCCTCTGCAGTGCACTTAGCCTGCACGTGTCCCTTGTGCAGGCATCGGTAGCACTGCATCGGCCGGGGCTCGAGCAGCCGAACTTGGGCCGACGTCCACCCGATGACGAGACGCTTCCCCTCTGCGAGTCTCTTGGCCGCGGCGATCGGGCAGCGCACCCACGTGGTGCAGCTGCCCCGGGGATCTCTCCGTGGCTCCCCCGCCTTGACTGCGGCCACAGGGCACGCACCTCCCCTGGCAACGGCGGCGACAACCTCCGCGACGGCGGTGGACTCGTCCAGGCCCGAGATGCGAAGGTCCGCGCATTTCTCGGGCCTGGACACCCTCACCGCCTCCGGATCCAACACCTCCCTCAGCTTGCTGGCGAACGCGTCCGCCTTGTCGCCGCTCGTTGCCCCTGGGACCTCCAGGATGCATCCCCCTGTGCATGACCTTCCTGAAGCGAAGGCCCGTGCGGATGTCACAGGAGGCCAGGTCGACCTTGGACCTGGCCTCTGACAGGACCTTCGCATAAGTCACTCCCTTCTCTAGGGCCCCCGGCTGCAGCGTGACTACCACAGCCGAGGACTGAGGGGGGCGCAGCTTCTCCGGCGCCGGCCGGCCGCGTGGCTTTGCAGCCTTGGCGGCTCTGGCACCGCCTGGTGCAGGGGGGGCCTTTGGTTTGGCGCCCCGCTTCACGACCGTCGCCCAACCTTCGCCAGTGGTCGACGAGAGGGGGCGCGGAGCTGTCTTCATCTGGGTGGTGGGAGGGGCTGCGGTTGCCGCTTCGGCAGCGGCCTTTGCCTTCTTCCCCTTCCCTTTCTTTCTCTGCCTGGGTTTCTGGGGCCCTGGAGATGTCAGCTCCGAGGAGGCCGTCCCCGGGAGTGATGGTCCAGGCCCGGGCGGGAGGTCCGTCGCGGCGACCGCGCTTGCCCTGTCCGCCGCCAGCGGGGGGCGCGGCCGCTTCCCAGGCAGGAGACGCTCTTCGAGCTCCTTCAGCCGCGCGCCCATCATGCTGCCCACCTGTAGCATGATGGAGCGCGTCAGCTGCTCCTCGCTCTTTCTTCCGCGAGGCTTCTCCGCCCTCTCAGGGGAGGCTTGTCGGGGGGGCGGGGGGGCGGAACCCCTCATCGCCTCTGCCTTCTCCCTTCGGAACTCCGTCCTGAGGTCCGCCAGTTCCCTGCGGAGCTCGACCAGGTCCCGCTGCAGGCGGGCGTTCTCCGCCTGCAGTTTGGCCGTCTCTTGGGTAGTGGTTCTCGCGTGCAGTACTTCCACCGCAACCTTGATGGAGGCTGCCGACTCCTTGAGGGCCCGAACAACCGTGCCCTTGAGGTTCGTGGACTTGGTCGCCATCTCCATGATGACGCCAACGTCGTCCACGACCCTCTGGTGGAGGGCAGCGGCTGTTCGGGGGTCGCTCGTGTCCAGCCCCAGGGCCGCCCTGGACACGGAGGCCTCCTTGGCCCTGTTTTCGAGGCGCTCCTCCTTCAGTTTTAACATGGCCGCCCGTTTCTCCTTGCGGAGCTCCGCCACGCGGATGAAGGCTGGGGTGCCTGGCAACGGCGACTCCGGCCTTATCCGGTCGCCATCATAGGAGGAGACCGAGCCCGACCGCCCGGGCCGCCTCTTCCTCTCTCCGCCAGCCCTCTCCGACTCCACCGCCAGGCCACTGGCCTCCGAGTCAGTGTCGTCGAAGTCCCGGATGCGCTTTTCGCCCTTCCTCCCCGTCGGCATGTCCAGACTCATCTCCGACTCAGTGTCGGAGAGGTCGGCCATCCATGCCGAGGAAGGTGTGGGGCAGCGCGGCAAAACGACGCGTGCCTCTCTTTCCGTCGCACTCGCCTTCGTTCTACTGCGGAGGCGGTTGACGAGGGGGATCTCCTCTGCCGTATCCGCTTTCGCGGAGAAATCGGTGTCCGTGGTCATGCGTGGGTCAGGTAAAGAGACGAGGCTCTTACAGCGGTTGTTGCCCCCCCCAGAGTACGAGGGGCAGACCGGCTCGAGTGAGCCGGTGAAGGGTTCTCCACCACCAACGGTGGTGGTACCTTCCTGGGGTATATCAACATTTTTACAACTCGCCATATTGGTCGATTTAGAGGCGCGACAGCCTGAGGGTTGGTGCCCTTGGGACCGGGTCTACCCCCCGGCCATGCATCCCATAGGCGGGCACCGGGACCGTAGGATTAGGTGAAAAGAAGAAGAAGAATGAAGGTGAGAACAATAAAAGAGAGAAAAGAACACATACAAAACAAAACAAAACAAATAAGAAGGAGCATACAAACAAATAAATAAGAAAGAAAGAAGAAAACATATATAAACCTGAAAGAAATGAGGGTGAGGATGGGGGTGAAGGGGTGAGGATGATGATGATGGTGATGAGGATGATCCGGGATGGGGCCCCCGCAAAGCAAAAGCAAAAAAAAAAAAAAAAAAGTTTCAACGCAATTCATTTCAATAAATTCCTGCCCGGCAAAAAAAAAAAAAAAAAAAAAGAGACAATATTTTATATTGCATACTTTTACGAATAAAATTGAATAATTTTAAAATAATAAAAGAATACATACTTGAAATTATACTATTAAGCGGGGCTCCTACGAGCCCCGCTTAGGATCAACACTCGGAACACTTGGATTCGACGTGTTAAATAATACAACCTTAATGCACAAGAAGTTCCACTTTATTTGCAAGAACACAACCTTCCTGACCAGTATCTAACAAACGAATGCCCGAATAAATCTCCTTTATCACCGAAGTAAGGTCGGGTTTGTTCGTTACGTTTCGGTTAGAAAATCAGGAAATAGTCGTCAGACTATTTACAAATCAAATCAGTATCTCAAATGTCAAAACAGCGGTCAAATCAGCAAGAATACAAACATGCAGCAGGGTGACCATTTTTAAAATGCAAAAATAATTAACCTGTCAAGAATAGAAGAGAGAGACAGATGCGGCGCAAGCGTACAATGAGCGTTACGGGACAATGTGTAAAATTTTTCATACATGCAGCCAGTGTTCATCGATTTATTAGAGGATGTCACGTCTAAAGATTCATTTCTCGTATGATGAATTTTTCTAATAGCATAGGATGAAAAGTATCGTGTGCCACACAGTAACAAAATTATTTAACCTCGAGCGAAGTACTTTGACTCCCTCGCTACGCTTAGGATTCTACTCTAGAATCCTTCGCTATGCTCTAGATTCAAAAAATCGCTCTCGTCGTAAACACATTATTTTGTTCCTTTGTGATACAATCTACTATTGTCATGCCGCGGTCACGTTAAACTATCGTCCGTAAATGAACTTTCCAGGCAAGCCATTTTTTTTTTTTTTTTTTTTGTTTTCACCCGCTATGAGTGCCTTTTTTTCCAGAGGAAAGAAAGTGTCCCATGTGTTATGTATCCAGGTAATTGACTATATGTGTGCCAAATTTCATCCAAATCCGTACTGAACTTTTTGCGTGAAAGATTAACAAACATCCATCTATCCATCCCCACAAAACTTAGATGTATATTTAGAAACCACCTGTTTTACATCAACGCGCATCTCGCATCAGGCGAAAGGCGGGATATAGATCGCCAAAAAAAAAAAAAAAAACTTTCGAGGTAGGGGGAAGGGGGGGTCAAACGAAAACGAATTTTTTTTTTTTCGATATCGGCTATTTATTTATAACAACTCATTAATAAAATTAACGACAAGTATGTACAAGGAGCCGGAATATACGGCGCCCGACGTGGGGTCAGGCCTTTCGGCGCCCGGCGCGGGGTCAGGCCGTTCGGCGCCCGGCACGAGGTCAGGCCGCTCGACGCCCGGCGCGAGGTCACGCCGCTCGGCGCAAGGCGCGGGGTCAGGCCACACGGCGCCCGGCGCGGGGTAAGGCCGCTCGACGCCCGGCGCGGGGTCACGCCGCTCGACGCCCGGCGCGGGGTCACGCCGCTCGGCGCCCGGCGCGGGGTCAAGCCACACGGCGCACGGCGCGGGGTCAGGCCGCTCGGCGCCTGGCGCGGGGTCAGGCGGCGGCGGCGTCGCGCGGGCGGGCGCGGGGTCAGAGCGCGGGCGCGGGCGCGGCGCGCGGCGCGTGCACGGCGGCGGGCGGCGGCGGCGGCGGCAGGTGGCGCGGCGGCTCCGGCTCGTCCAGGTCGAGCGCCGCGTCGATCATCGTCGTGTCGTGCAGCAGCCGCAGCCGCGACGCGCTCAGCACCGCCGCCGCCGGCTCCGCGTCCAGCGACCGGTTCGTGTACGCGTAGCGCGGCGCGGGCGCGGCCGGCGCGGCGCGGGGGCCCGCCACCACCGGCGCCGCGGCCGCCGCGCCGCCGCCGCCGGGACTCAGCGCCAGCGCGAACGACGCCGGCAGCTCGTCCTTCGCGTCCGCCGCGAACACGCCGCGCCTGCACACGAGACGGAGGTCAGAGGGGGCCCAGAAGGAGGGCGGAAGGACGTCCGGGGCGTACTCACCGATCGATGAGACTGGGCGCGAGCGGGCCGCACAGTACGTGCCAGCAGTTAGCGCACGCGTTGCCGCGCGAATACGGGTTGGGGTCGGGCACGCCGCGCCGCGATGAGAACGACCCCTTGATCTGCAACACAGAACGCGCGGTCAGTGCGGGCCGGGGGCCGGGCGGCCCGGGGGCGGGGGGCGGGGGCGGGAGCCGCACTCACGTCCTCGTTGGTGGTCCGGTCGGCGGCCGCCAGGTAGGTGTGGAAGCCGGCGAGCCCCAGCACGGACCACACTGACAGGAAGGCGACGGCCGCCACGAGCGCCGAGGCGGGGGAGCCGCGCAGCGCCGCCGCCAGCCCGGCGCCGCGCGCCGCCAGCGCGAGGTGCGCGACGGCGCACGCGAACACGAACACCGCCAAGAAGGAGAGCGACACGACGAACGCGTAGAAGTAGCGGTAGTTGCGCTTGCCGACGCAGTTGCCGACCCACGGGCAGTGGTGGTCGAACCGGTCTACGCAGTTGTCGCACAGGGAGCAGTGCGAGGCGCGCGGCGGGCGGAACATCTTGCACGTGAAGCAATACTTGAGTTTGACGGGGCGCCCGCGCACCAGCACCTCCCGCGCGCGCGGCGGCGGGCGCGCCTCGGGCGCCTCGGGCGCCTCGTGCGGCGCCGCGCGCGGGATGATGCCAGGGTCGGACAGCGCCGTGCGCAGCAGCGCCGCCAGCGTCAGCAGCGCCAGCGCGGCGCCCACGCACGGCACGGCGGGCGACACCCGCGCCGCCAGGAAGGGGCAGTCGAACGCGAAGTGCAGCGCGCACGTGCCGCAGATCAGCGCCAGCGTGAGGAGGAACACGCCGGGCTGCGGCGCCGTCATCAACCGCCCGTCGCACCAGAACCGATTGCGGCCGGCGAACACCTCCCACTTGCGCGTCACGCGCCGCCTGGCCATCGTGGCATCACCGCCCCGCCCCGCCCCGCCCCCTCACTCCGCGCCCTGCCGCGCCCGCTACCTGCAACGCCGTTTATCTCACATGAAAAATACTAAAACGATAATGGAACTGCTAACAGTCTGACCGTAATCACGTGTCGGAGAGACGCGGAAGTGCTTCATCTATCGGGTCTAGGCTCTAGAGGTGCTCTCAGTTAGTATAAACATGTATAAGCGCTGTTGAAACACGTGGACACCGGCTCGCTGCTATTTCAAAGTACAGTTGAGAGTCTCTTCGGTTATGGCCTTGTCAATGAGACGGCCAGGGCGAGGCATTTTAATTATTTTTTATGGTGAAAAATCTTTAGTTTTGTCCATTCTACGTGACAACATACTTGTTTTTACCAGACTGCGCAACACAAAGGAAGGTATTGTGTTTATCGGTCTATGTATGTTTGTTCCTATCTGATGATCTAGAGACCAAACAAGTGGGCTGATGACAGTAATCACCCCACTCATTACCCTGGTGAAAAACCAGATGTGCAATGGTCAAAAACGAAAAAATTTATATCAACAAACTATGTCGAGTGGAGTATCGTTGAATAGGTATTTGAAAATAATTTTTAGGTTTCTTTCAATATTTTTCATTTGAAATTACGATTTAGGATATAATAGCAATTAAAAGTTGATTAATTTCAATCTGGAGATCTAGAGACCAAACTCGTAGGCCAATTTTGATGATTCTTATGTCAATTATTATAATCAGGTAAATAACAATTACGATGCAGAACAGAACGACTCACAGTCGGGGCCTCTTGGGAAGATTTGATTGCTAAAATTTTGTTAGGCCTGACTTTTAGTGGTTCTGTTCTGCATTATAACAGTAGTATTTATTCACTTTTACTTAACAGAATTCTAAAATACTGATCTTTTTTCTTTCTTTTTAGTTTTTAAGACTTTAAGGTGCAGCCTAAAACAACAAAAAATACTATAAATATTGGAAGGTACATAATGCAAAATTTTCTTTGTATTTGTTTTAATGAGGTATTTCAATAATGAGCTAATCTATCTATCTGTAAGGAAATAATTATGGAGTATATAAAGTTAAGATTGGTTATCAGGCCCAAATCATTATAATCCTCTTAGCTGATAACTAGTGTTGGTGAAGCAGCCGAGCCGACTCAACAATGTGCTGTTCAAATACCAACATAGGCCCCGAGGACAAAGCAATGGATACATAAATAAACTATTCATTAATTGAACACATTTCAAACTAATAACAAAAAGCAGGTTTCAATAAGATTGCAATGAGCAGGAGGATATATTTATATTTGAAAATGCTCAATTACAGTCTGTAAAAATTACTAGTTTTCTATATGTATGTCATTATAGGTACTAAATAAACTGGTAATTAAATTTATTATCATTTACTTTTAATATTTATAAGAGATAATAATAGGACAAAAATGACACTTAACTATTTTCAAATATGATGCCAGTGGAGACGGCAGCCTAACAGTATCCAGTCATGAGAAAACTAGTCAAGAGAGGTACTAATAGCTCCAGAACAACACTCTGTTTAAATTGTGCCTACCTTGATTCAAATGCCCATGTCCCTGAAATTATAATGGAACATATTTCATACTAGCTGTACATTCAAGGTGGAATCAACAAAGATGCGGTCTGACCTTACAGGTTTAAAAATAAAAAAGTATACAGTCACTGCATAAACTAATTTTTTTTTACAGATAACTTCTACCATATGAAAAGCTAGGACTATGCAATAGAGGGATTGTATGAATTGTTGGAATAACCCACCAGGCTACACCTCAGTGGAAAATAGCGAAGACTAATCTGCTACAATACAATACAGTGCAGCACGTACGAGGCAGATTGAGCGATTGCACGAAACCTACTAACTTTCAATGCCACAAGAAGGATCCGTGTGATCGTCAACCTGTCTCGCTTCGACGTGCTCCGCGGCCGCAGTTCTCGTGCACTTACCTTCCGGGTCACTCCGCTGATACTCTACTAGCGGTGCAAATACGATTCGAATGTAGGGGTCGAGCCCACTTCGGGTTTAGAGGTAGGCCGAGCCAGTTTTGGTGCACCTTGTTACTGATTCCTCAGGACTGAACTTATTGTTCTAAACACTACTTAATCTTGAGTACAAAAACACACAAGACAATGCTCGATTTCTTCCTTTAGGTATTACACCTAAAATAGTAAATTTTGAAATACAACTGCAAGAAAGTAATAAAACAAGTGTACAGTGCGACATAAAAGAGTAGAAGTTAATTATTTGAGAACTAAAAGTCATGCTGGCTGGCAACACCAGAAAAGAAGTACTAGAGCTGTCACTCACTGTTAATTTTCGTGAGTTTTTTCTTGATTTTTACTTAAATTGTGTTATTTGCGGGTTGCGTACAAGAAAACAGTGTCATCATGAACAAAGTAATTCGTGGCGGTGCCCGTGACATAATATATAAAGTATTCATGCGGTGTATGGCTGAACATCAAGCCGGAAAACTGTTATCCAAGCTAGACGATGTTTACAAACGTACAGCTGATTTTACTGGTAAGTGACTATAGAAAATTGTACAAAATACTGTTAAAAACTACTAATTTATGCAGGTAACAGTTATTCGTGTGATTAAGAGTGAAATATTTACACTAGACTTATTTTTTGAGGTTATACAAAAGTAAACAAAATCCATAGTAGTTATAGCGCGACTGCTACATTTTGATCATTTATGCTAATTTCACTCTTTGAAAAATGTAATCAAGAAACCAGCAGATTTTGTAAAGAAAAATATGTATATAAAAATCAAACAAACTGTACTATTTATTTACAGTTGTTATTTGTAGTTTGTTTATTTATATTATTATACATATTATCCTCGTATCAGAGAAATACGTTAGAAATATTTTAAGGGTTGATATAATAATAACGTAACTATATTATTTGTTTTGATTACATTTTAATACAATTTTTTTTATTGTTTTAGACGTCTCTGAGAGTACAGTACGTCGGATAGCGAAGCAAGAAATTGAGAAAGGTGGAAAGTTGAAAAAGAATATTATGATCGTGGGAGAACATTATACAGTGCCATAGACGAATTAGTCATTCGGCTTGGTGAAGATAGTACTGACGATGACACAGAATCAGATAGTGGCGGCTCACTCACTGAGTTAGATACAACAAACTTAGGGGCTGGTACATCACAAGAATCAAGTAGCTTAATGGAAGGTGTGGAATACTTGGATTTCGACCTATTAAAATAACAGGTCATCTATTTTTAAATAATTGTGTAAATGGGTCATCCATGTGTTTCATAAATAAAAATATTTTGATTTATGTAGTCGTTTATTTATTGCATAAACACTATCCATACGTGACGTACTGATTTGATCTCCACGTTTGACGAACATAGTGTTCGATGTTCGATAGTGGTTTGCATGTGCGAACGAATTTGTTCGTACGGTGCGTAGCCAGCAATACATTTTCTGAATTAGCAACCACAATCGAACCAATTGCGTGGCCATAGAGAACTGTTATTATTTGAACTATAAATAAGAATAAAATATTTGAGCAAAATAAATGAAAATATATAAGTATCAAAATTTGTTGTGTCGTACTAACTGTGTTGCTATATGAGCGATAGTGGCGCCCTCATTTATTTTCTACTCTTTTATGTCGTACTGTACAAGAAACTTTCTTGTAGTATGACATGACACTGTGACACAGTGAAGTGACACTAGTGAGTTGAGTGCAGCACAGTGCTGTTTACGTAAAAATCTGAACTTCCTTATGTCACAGTATGGATTACCGTATTTCTTGGAAAAATATTTCTTAAATTACTATGCCTCATTGGTTTTTATATTTTATTAAAGTTTATCCTATTGGTTTCTTGGCAAAACAGGGCCTTGTAGTCGGGATTTCTCCAACTGCTTTCGTAAAAGCGGTATGTTTATAAAATGCTTATTTGTGTAATTAAACGAATTTCAAATGAATAAATGATTTTTATTTCGACGTGACAACATCTAATAAATCAATAAACGCCGGCTGCATGCACAAAAAAGTTGACACATTGTCCCGTTACACTCGTTGTACGCTTGCGTCGCATCTATCTCTCTTCTCTTCTTGACAGATTAATTATTCTTGCATTTTAAAAATCTGATTACTAGTATAATTTCAAGTATTTATTCTTTTATTATAAAAAATGATTCAATTTTATCCATAAAAGTATGCAATAACTTCATTAATGTTTTGTTAGAATCAATACAAAGAAGAAAACACTAACATTGAAATTACTAGATATCCATCATAATTTTCTACTGCTAAAATTCTTAGTAAAAAGCGTTCTCTCTTATCGTAGTTCTTTTAATACTTAGTTAAATACTTAAAATTTTGTTTACACTTTTAAATAAATTGTTAGGTGCTTGACATGACACTATCTAAATGCACAAATCATATGCAGACAAAACAAAAAATGGATCATGTTAATTGAATGTCAGTCAAAGTTTTGAAACTGTCAAAGTCAACGATGACAGCTCTAAAAAAGTTCGCTCCCGCTCGCAATACAAACTTCAAGAAGAAACTTGCCAAATGCCAAATGCCAAAAGCTAATTGCCAAATGGCACTCTTTCTCATTTCGTTTGTTGGCATTGTTGGCATGCTGCTGGCTGGCACCCACTCGGTTTTGATCTCTCTCTGACTACCACGAACACAGAGTACTAAATAGCTCACGGTCTTTGGCTTTTGTCCAGTACGTGGTTTTCTTCTCTGTCCTCATGCGCTTCCTCTGCAGCCCGAAGCCCGCAGAGAGTTCGCACATCGGTTTAGCAAAGTCTCGAACGAGGACAGCGGAAAGAAATAATCAAACAGCCGATCGAGTAGATACACAAAACTGGGAAGAATCGCATCGGAACCGGTACAAAGTAGTGGACATGAAGGCTAGAAGAATGTGATCGTTTGTGTCACCGTCACTATGGGAGTGGAAGGAGGACAGCGCGAGGCGCTGCGCGTGGTGGCGCTGTGCGCGGCGTGGTACGCGACTAGCTCGGCCAGCAATGTCGTGGGCAAGCTGGTGCTAACGGAGTTCCCGTTCCCGATGACGGTGACCATGGTGCAGCTGGCCAGCACCGTGCTGCTGAGCCCGCCGGCGCTGGCGGCGTGCGGCGTGCGGCGCGACACCGTGCTGCCGCGACGCTACTATTGGCGCGTGCTGGCACCGCTCGCCTTCGCCAAGTTCCTCACCACAGTCTGCTCACAGGTTTCCATATGGAAGGTGCCTATCTCTTATGCGCATACAGGTTAGCACCCGTCCCATCACACTGGGCCCTGCTTCCGATAAAGCTAGTGATCTACCACAGAACTGGGCTCTAATGGAATGTTTAGAGAAAGAGAGAGAGAGAGACACTTTCACTTCCGAGCCAATTTGGTTATCTAGCCACAGGTGTGGTTCTGCGGTTCTGCACAGTTCAGTGTTTTCCCATTTATTTATTTATTTATTTATTCATTTCATACATATAAAAGTAACTTTACAGTAGTGTCCAAAACCTTACAATTATCAAAGAGTGTATATGCAATGTGTGTGTGTGTATATTATTAACATACATTAAATGAAAAATAACAAAATAATTAAAAAAATAAAACAAACAACAGTTGTGTTTTCCCGTGATCGCGGCAAGTTATTTTAACAGATTGCATCAAAAAGTTTGTGTCTGTTCCCTCTTCATGCTGAAATGGCTGAAATAATAATAATTATTATTACTATATTTTATTCCAGGACCTACAGTATCTGAATACAAGCTTTTTTTTCAAAATCAGTGACCCTTGAACACCTTGGTGTTGCAGTGAAGGCGACGACGCCGCTGTGGACGGCGGGGCTGGCGTACGTGCTGTTCGGCGAGCGCCAACCGGTGGCGGTGCGCTGGGCGCTGGTGCTGATCGCGGGCGGCGTCGCCGTGGCGTCGCTCACCGAACTGCAGTTCGACGCACTGGGCCTGGGCGCGGCGCTGGCGGCCGCGGCTCTGCTTTCGCTGCAGCACCTGTACTCCAAGCGCGTGTTGCGTGACACTGGCGTGCACCACCTGCGGCTGCTGCTGACGCTGTCACGCCTGGCGCTAGCGCTATTCCTGCCGCTGTGGGTGTGGCACGACGGTGCCGCGCTGCTGGGCGGCGCCGCCCCGCGTGGCTCGGCGACGGCGATGCTGGCGGCGGACGGCGCGCTGGCCTGGCTGCAGGCCGTGCTGGCTTTCAGTGTTCTGTCGCGTGTGACTCCGCTCGGGTACGCGGTGGCGTCGGCGGCCAAGCGCGCCGCCGTGGTGGGCGCGTCGCTGGTGGTGCTGCGCAACCCGGCGCCGCCCGCCAACCTGGCCGGCATGGCGCTGGCGGCGGCCGGCGTGCTGGCCTACAACCGCGCCAAGCTGGCCGCCCGCGCCGAGGCGCCGCGCCCGCTGCTGCCCGTGTGACCGGCCGCCGCGGCCTCGGATGGTGCGAGGCCGAGCCGATACGTGTGCGATAACTTTAATTCTGTAAAGTGTGGTGTGAACTGTCTCGGCGATATGAACGTGCGAGCCGTGGTTATGTTAAGTATCGGAATTGCCGAATGTTTCTTATAACATTCATTACTCTCGAGTCTCTAGCTAGGATTTTACGTATTGTTGGCTTTATAAAACGCCCGAACCAACGGTGCTTTAGTATAATAATATATAACATATTGCAAAAAATAACAAAATAAAGTAATGTTATGGTTTTTTTTATAAATGTAATTTTTAGCAAATTTAAGAAATACTTGCTAATAAATAAAGTCAGGAAAAGTCAGGGTTTTTTTTAGCATTTGCAGTGGACAGAGCCTGTACAGAGTTTTTAGCTTTAGTGAATTATTTTAATAAGTTTGGATGTAAGACACTGCCACAGAAGTATTGGAGCAAGATGGCAGGAAAGGCAGCTTGAGGAGCACTACTAGCAAACTACAAGTACCTAGGTATAGAAAGGTTTCGAGAGCTATCTATATATGTTATGTATAGCATATGAGATAGGGAATGCCTCAAGTTGACGTACTTGTCTGTTCCTTCTGTCTATTCTATAAACAGAAAACATATTTTATCAAAATGCGAGTTATTTTATGGTCCGTACCTACCTAGATAGCGTCATAATAAATTATGTTGACATTATTTTTTATGCAAATAAAAAGTATACTTAGTACTTACCAAATAAATAAAATGGATAGAAAAATGTTTGTTTCATGTGTAGTTTTAATGGTAGATACTACATCCACCACACATTAGTTGCGGACTTCTGTATTTAATAATGACTGACCTGTTTGGATCTAAATTATATTGTACATAAAATGCCCAAGTCATTATCAACACAGGTCACCCCTTACTTTTCGTTAGGGTTATCGATATCACATTATACCTTCTTCAGCAATAATTTTCGTCTGTTTGGGAGCTAAGATGCCACAACTATACTTCTATACTAATATATAAAGCTGAAGAGTTTGTTTGAACGCTAGGATCTACCGGTTCGAATTGAAAAGTTCGAGTTGAATAGTTCATTTATCGAGGAAGGTTATAGGCTGTATAACATCACGCTACGACCAAAAGGAGCGGAGCATCAATGAAGAATGTGGCAAAAACGCAAAAAGAATATAGCTTTATGAGCTTTTGTTGCGTGCGCTGCGTAAACATTTAACGTTATGCAAAAATGATGTAAGACGAAATTGTTCCCCTTTAAAAGTTCTAAAAAAAGACCGCGAAAACATGGTTCGCTTCTTTTTTTTTTAGTTTATGTTATTGCCAGGTTCTTATGAAACAAATAATTAATAAATTGTCCGCAAAATTGGAAAGTTTGCAAAAAAACGAAAATGGTTTTTTTCAATTTGCAGTTATACTTTAGTCACATAGTGGTTTTTGCGAGTGAGGTATTGCGGGAAAACTGGTATTATGCGGATGAAACCGCAGGGCGCAGCTAAGATGAGTTTTATGACATGATACGCCTCTTTTCGCGTCGCTTGGGCGCCAAAAATCCGAAAAATGTTATAGTGAAGCTAGCAACCTTATGTATGTTTTTTCAAGCTGGCAAGCGGGTGAGACATCTTTTCAACCAATAGTAAAGAGACATTTGTATTTATTTATCTACCATTTGATAAAAGCAGATCGTGGACTACTATGATTGGATACAGATTATGAAGCAAATGTCAAGCCAATAGCAGCGCTGTAAGTAAGTTGTCAACATAGCATTAGCCCCTATAGTTTGATTGATTAGATTTCATTCATTTCTTTTCTCTTCAAGCTCGAGCGTCTCAGTGACGGATTTTACCGGTGGCTCGTAAAATAATTCTTTTGTTACAAATCGGGAAGTTTCATAAGCCAGTCAGATTTGTTCCTTTCTTACTGTTCGTTCCCACAATGAAATATATTTTATTGCTAGGGGTGGGCCTCCTGCTACTAACAGGTAAGTTTCATCTGTCTACGTTGCACTTTATTTTCCCATAGCAGGTAACGAGTAAACCTGTTTTTTTAAAATTGACAATGAAAGAAAGTACCTTTTGTTTAATGTCTAGTTGGTGAAAAGCACGTTAGAGATCCATGTTAGTAGTCAATAATAGAAACACGCTACAATTGAGTACTATCCGCGTATTGCCTAGAACTAAACGTTCCGAAGGGAGGCTCTGGTCGGCACTTCGGCAGCAGCGAGTACATCACCGCGCCGGTAACTGTAACCTAGAGCCGGTTCGGAGAACCAGCATAGTGAATACTGCACCGCCGAAATCAACTGTAGAACGACCAGCATCTATATAATTATAAAAGCTAAACTAAAGTAGCGGTGGTAGCATAGTGGGAGAACGTCCGCCTTCCAATCAGAAGGTCGTGAGTTCAAATCCCAGTGCAGGCACGTACCAATGTGTTTCTTGTAAAACATATGTACGCTATTATCACACGCTGTTCGGTGAAGGAAAACATCTTGAGGAAACCCACATACCTACCCGAGAATTATTTCGGAGATAGGTAGGTGATCCACCAATCCGGATCTGACCCCAGTGGTGGGTGATGGCCTAACCCTCCTCTCGAAAGTGAGGGGAGACCCATGCTCAACAGTGGGACGTTATGGGTTGATGATGATGAAACTAAATGACTTCTAGCTAGATTGAAAAACTAAGGAGAACAAAGTTTCGCCGTTATAGCTTTTTCCCAAATTGAAAATATTGAGGTAATTCAATTAGGTATATTTAGGTATATTATCTAACTAAGGAATCAAACAAAATCATTTACTCAGGTCCTCAGCATCTGCATATTATGTCTGGTTGTTAACTAGATATGTTTAGATTCATACTTTCGCTTATTTACTATAACTATTTAGGTGCTATAATGAAAATGTGTCTCACAGTTAATATTTATTGAGGAAAAATGATATGCTTTTTAACAATTTAATGTGTTAAAGCTCTAAAAAGAAACAAACAGCATAAATTTATAACAAAGAGGAAAAATAAAATAACACGCACATAACCTAAACCTAATCCAGTTTCATAGTTCTTATGTGCAACTCAGTACTCACACCAAAGGTTCTGTAAGTACATCAGCATACTTATGCTCTGATCTATATTTTCTCTTACTGATTCTCTTAGTGATACTTGCTATCTATATGTTTCGTCCTTTGAAGATGGATAGGATTATGTACTAAACCAACTCTGTGCACCGTGTTGGAATTCCTGGTGGAAAACCTATACTTATTTTAAGTATTAATATTCTAAACAAGTTCCGATGGTGTTTATTTCAGGATGGTCGCAGGCACAGGAGAGTGCGGGCTCCGTGGAGGGGGTGACGCTGGATGTTGACCTCGGAGCATCGCGCGAGGGCTCCCGCACAGGTGAACCTATTATCTATACTGATATACAGTGCCATATCTTTATCATCAACCTATGTAGTATTCAAATGTAACAATTCAACTGATAATTTGGAGTCCTCCTGTAACCATATTACTTAGAATGAACAAGTCCGCTCACTTGTGGCAAGTTTGTGTTATCTCACGTTCATCATTTTGAGGAGATAACACGTTCTTGTCGCAACTGATCCAAGTAGAGATATTCTATTTCATAGAGACTTTATTGTTTATTTATTTATCCAAGTGTGTCACTGCCTGTGTATCTGTAGTCGCAGCCCTAGATATAGAAATTCATACAAAACAGTTAAGTTTTCAAATTGTATCCCACTAGATTGGCTTTTGCTGTAGCTGATTTGCCTACTGGAAATGTATCATTGAGTGCTCACATGACTGTGCATTGTGTGCCAGCTCAGAAGCTATTGGGATAATGTCTGTCTGTCTGTGTGTATGATGGGTACCCATCACTGCCACAGTCCTCAGTAGGGAAAAATAGAATTCTACATATATAATTAACACTGATGTTTTCCTTTTTTTAATGCAACATTTTTAAGGGACTTTTACCACATTGGTGCACCAGCCCCCCGCCCCCCTCATACCCTTGAACCTAAATAACTAATTTAATGTTAAACTGTTGGTAGGTAAAATAAATACTACATGTTGTCAACAATATTCCGTACTACCGGTTACACCGGCAGCCGTATGTAAGCGCCCTTAATATTTTATTATTATTATATAAAATCGGTGGGATTAAATAGACTTATCACTGAAATGTATTACAAACACCGCGATAACGCGAGGACTTAATAAAATTGGATTTCACGTCGCTATCGGACTGTTATTTGTGAAGGTAACGAAATACAAGCTAGTACTTCGTTACCGAAAAAAGTAGGTCTCTCCTTTTTGTTTCCAAGTTGTTTTGTGAGGCCACGTTCGACCGTCGTGCCCTGCGGCAGCGGCGGCGGTGGCGGCGGCGCGGCGTGGCGAGCCGTGTCGGGATTTGAGCTTTTCATACAAAACCACAAGTAAAATAAAAATGAGGAGGTTGAATCCATACTGATCCTTGTAGACAGAGCTATGTCAAATTCTCTTTGTGCCGTCATAATTATGTTCTGGAAACGACGTGTTTTCTGTCTCCAAAAGCAATAATCGTCAAATGAGAGACGGGCGCGATTTACTGAGCGGTAGAGTCGGCTCATTCCATCCGTATCGGTACGTGTTCATAAAACATAAATTTATATAGGTATATATATGTCGGCCGTATATAATTGATCGAATGAACGAAGCGTCTCAGTTTCAAACCTGGCAAAGTTTGCTTTCATCTGTAAGTTTGTTGGTATAGGTCGTTGCCGGGGATTTTTAATTGGAGGGGTATTTTCTCCAAATAGGGACAAAAAGAGAGGCTACTGGATATTTCTGCCTTATGAGATTCGATGTCTATGGTTCTATTTTTTATTTGAAAAGTAGTAACTATAAGTTCGCCTCATAAAAATTTAGCGAAGATCTCTAAAAGAAACTAAGATACTCACCGAAAAAAAAAAAAAACTAGTATGCTTTAGGCCACAAGACTGAAGGAAAACTTCTTAAGCTCTTTTTATTTTATCGATAAGTAGGTATATCTATTAATTTTATTTATTATTTTTTACTATTCTTTATTATTATTTTATATCTATATTTTTTTTATCATCTTTTATTTATTACCGCAGACGCGGAGGGCGTGGCGCGCGAGGAGGAGGCCATCTCGCCCGACGGGCTGAGCGTGGCGCAGATGCGCGAGCTGCGGGCCAAGGCGCAGAACTACACGTTCCAGACCGAGGTCAACCGCATGATGAAACTCATCATCAACTCGCTCTACCGCAACAAGGAGATCTTCCTGCGGGAGCTCATCTCCAACGCCTCCGACGCGCTCGACAAGATCCGCCTGCTGTCGCTCACCGACCGCGACGCGCTGGCCGCGCAGCCCGACATGAGCATCCGCATCAAGGCGGACCCCGACCGCCGCCTGCTGCACATCATCGACTCCGGCGTCGGCATGACGAAGAGCGAGCTGGTCAAAAACCTCGGCACCATCGCCAAGTCCGGCACGGCCGACTTCCTCTCCAAGATGCAGGACGTCGAGCGGGTGAGTGTCGCCGCGTCCGGCCCCAGCGCCGCTCCCGCCGCCCCCTCTCACCGCCCCCTCTCCTCCGGTTGCAGAGCGACGCGCAGGAGATGAACGACATGATCGGCCAGTTCGGCGTCGGGTTCTACTCGGCCTTCCTGGTGGCCGACCGCGTCACCGTCGTCTCCAAACACAACGCGGACGCACAACACGTCTGGGAGTCCGACGCGAGCTCCTTCAGCGTCGCCGAGGACCCTCGCGGCGACACCCTGGGCCGCGGCTCTCACATCACGTACGTACACCCTCGCGGCGACGCCCTCCGCGTCCCGCCCCGCACTCACCGCGCCCCCTCCCCGCAGGCTGCACATGAAGGAGGAGGCGTCCGACTACCTGCGGCCCGACACGATCCGCGCGCTCGTCAAGAAGTACTCGCAGTTCATCAACTTCCCGATCCACCTGTGGGCGTCGCGCACCGAGACGGTGGAGGCGGCCGACGCGGACGAGGCGGCCGACGCCGACGAGGCCGACGAGGATGCGCGCGTCGAGGACGGCGAGGAGCGCAAGGAGCCGACGCGCACGGAGCGCACCGTGTGGGACTGGGAGCTCATGAACGACAACAAGCCCATCTGGACGCGCAAGCCGGCCGACGTGGCGGACGAGGAGTACGCGCAGTTCTACCGCAGCCTCACCAAGGACGCCGAGCCTCCGCTGGCGCGCGCGCACTTCGTGGCCGAGGGCGAGGTCACCTTCCGCGCGCTGCTGTTCGTGCCGCGGGTGCAGCCCGCCGACTCCTTCAACCGCTACGGCACCAAGACCGACCACATCAAGCTGTACGTGCGCCGCGTGTTCATCACCGACGAGTTCAACGACCTCATGCCCAACTACCTGGCCTTCATCCAGGTGAGTGCGCCGCGCCGCCGCCCCCGCCCGCCCCACCGCCCGCCCCGCCCCACTCACCGCCCCGGCGCTCTCCGCAGGGCATCGTGGACAGCGACGACCTGCCGCTGAACGTGTCTCGCGAGACGCTGCAGCAGCACAAGCTCATCAAGATCATTAAGAAGAAGCTGGTGCGGAAGGTGCTCGACATGCTGAAGAAGATCTCCGACGACGAGTACGAGCACTTCTGGAAGGAGTACTCCACCAAGTGAGTTCCGTTCGCCCTCACATCGCCCCCGCCGCCCTCGGCACGCGATGACCCGCCCTCTCTGTTGCAGCATCAAGCTGGGCGTGATGGAGGACCCGTCCAACCGGTCGCGCCTCGCCAAGCTGCTGCGGTTCCACTCGTCGCACTCCGCCGAGCAGACGTTCCTGGCCGACTACGTGACGCGCATGAAGCCCAACCAACACCACATCTACTACATCGCCGGCTCCAGCCGCGCGGAGGTGAGTCCCTCCCCCGCCCCCGCCCCTCCCGCCTCCCCGGCCCGACCCGCTGACACGCGCCCCCTGTGCAGGTGGAGAAGTCTCCGTTCGCGGAGCGGCTGGTTCGACGCGGGTACGAGGTGCTGTTCCTGACGGAGGCGGTGGACGAGTACTGCCTGTCCTCGCTGCCCGAGTACGACGGCAAGAAGTTCCAGAACATCGCCAAGGAGATCTTCGACCTGGAAGAGAGTGAGTCCCCGCGCGAGGGCCGGCCGCGCCCGCCTCGCCGCCGCCCGCTGACCGTCCGCTCCGTCCGCAGGCGAGCAGCAGAAGGAGCGCTGGGAGGAGGCCAAGGCGCGCTTCGAGCCGCTGACGCGCTGGCTGGGCGACAAGCTGGGCGCCTGGATCACGCGCTGCGGCGTCTCGCGGCGCCTGGCGCGCTCGCCCGCCGCGCTCGCCGCCACCGCCTTCGGCTGGACCGGCAACATGGAGCGCCTCGCCATGTCCAACGCGCACCAGAAGGCGGACGACGCGCAGCGCCGCCACCACCTCACGCAGAAGAAGCTGCTGGAGATCAACCCGCGCCACCCCGTCGTGCTGGAGCTGCTGCGCCGCGTCACTGACGACCCGGACTCTCCCGAGGCGCTGCACACGGCGCACACGCTCTACCGCACCGCCGCGCTCAGGTACCCGCCCCACCCCTCCCGCCCCGCGCCACCCCGCCGTGCTGGAGCTGCTGCGCCGCGTCACTGACGACCCGGACTCTCCCGAGGCGCTGCACACGGCGCACACGCTCTACCGCACCGCCGCGCTCAGGTACCCGCCCCACCCCTCCCGCCCCGCGCCACCCCGCCGTGCTGGAGCTGCTGCGCCGCGTCACTGACGACCCGGACTCTCCCGAGGCGCTGCACACGGCGCACACGCTCTACCGCACCGCCGCGCTCAGGTACCCGCCCCACCCCTCCCGCCCCGCGCCACCCCGCCGTGCTGGAGCTGCTGCGCCGCGTCACTGACGACCCGGACTCTCCCGAGGCGCTGCACACGGCGCACACGCTCTACCGCACCGCCGCGCTCAGGTACCCGCCCCACCCCTCCCGCCCCGCGCCACCCCGCCGTGCTGGAGCTGCTGCGCCGCGTCACTGACGACCCGGACTCTCCCGAGGCGCTGCACACGGCGCACACGCTCTACCGCACCGCCGCGCTCAGGTACCCGCCCCACCCCTCCCGCCCCGCGCCACCCCGCCGTGCTGGAGCTGCTGCGCCGCGTCACTGACGACCCGGACTCTCCCGAGGCGCTGCACACGGCGCACACGCTCTACCGCACCGCCGCGCTCAGGTACCCGCCCCACCCCTCCCGCCCCGCGCCACCCCGCCGTGCTGGAGCTGCTGCGCCGCGTCACTGACGACCCGGACTCTCCCGAGGCGCTGCACACGGCGCACACGCTCTACCGCACCGCCGCGCTCAGGTACCCGCCCCACCCCTCCCGCCCCGCGCCACCCCGCCGTGCTGGAGCTGCTGCGCCGCGTCACTGACGACCCGGACTCTCCCGAGGCGCTGCACACGGCGCACACGCTCTACCGCACCGCCGCGCTCAGGTACCCGCCCCACCCCTCCCGCCCCGCGCCACCCCGCCGTGCTGGAGCTGCTGCGCCGCGTCACTGACGACCCGGACTCTCCCGAGGCGCTGCACACGGCGCACACGCTCTACCGCACCGCCGCGCTCAGGTACCCGCCCCACCCCTCCCGCCCCGCGCCACCCCGCCGTGCTGGAGCTGCTCCGCCGCGGCACAGACGACCCGGACTCTCCCGCCCCGCCCCACAGCGCACACTTATTCGCGTCCCCTCCCCCAGGTCCGGCTACACGCTGCAGGAGGGACAGGCGGTGGAGTTCGCAGAGTCGGTGGAGCGCATGCTGCAGACCTCGCTGGGCCTGCCGGCCGACGCCGAGGCCGAGCTGGACGAGGCGGAGGACGCGGCGGACGCGGATGCCGACGCGGACGCCGAGGCGGAGGTGCCCGCCGAGGACCACGACGAGCTGTAGGCGATGCCGAGCCGTCACCTTGCATTTGTCGCCCTCGAATATCTCCATTCGCGGGTGGCGTTTCGTAAACTTAGTTTGATACGACATCGGAATATTATGAAATGTTTGTAGCGACGAGCGGCGCGTGTGTGATTGAACTTTTTTATTTGTCAGTGCGTGCGTGTGTCACGATAAGATTAGACTAATGTAAATAAATTATATTTATTACGATGAGCCCGTTTTATTACACCCACCCACGGCCCACCTCTCATTTTTTTTTAACAAATGATATTTTGATGCAATAGTACAAAATTTAAAATGTATATTGTCGCGCGCGTCAGTAGCGTCAGCGTCAGCTGTGACCCACGGAAGTTCCGTGAGTAATACTCAACCAGCGAACACTTTTCATATAATTATAGGTGCTTTTAAAGAACCCGAAATACTTGCCTATAATTCTGTTCAACTGCTACGTCCGTAGCTTATTGGAGTAGTGCAATTCGACTTGAGAGTCCTTACGCAGTTCATATCAATAGGATAGAGAGACTTCAAAAACTCAAACTCAAATCATTTATTGTAAATAGGCAAAATATTGCACTTTTCCACGTCAAAAATAATATCTTATACATAAGTATAGAAATACAAAAAAATAAGTCAAAATATTATGATCTACGAAACTAATGATTATTATCTTATTATGGTTTGAGTTAGAAAAAGGATATTTCCCTTTCAAGTGGTGACTCGTGCCTGAATCTCGCACAGGAAAAGGAAAACTCCATTGAGTCTACCAGTCCACCTTACTTATGTCAATAATCGCTGTCGCATTCTTAGATGGTATGATTCGCATCTATAGCATTTTCACACGTTTCCGCTTGACCATAGGCGCACGACTGCTGATATTGTAAAAATTGATTTCGGTAGCCTCCCGAGAAACCTGTAGCCGCTCCTGGCGCGCAGGTACGCGTATATAGCACCCGCCGCCGCCGCCGCGCGCCGTCGGGCTCAGGAGGTACACTAATAAACTTGTAAAATGTAAAGCGTTTATTATAATTTATAACCAGACCCCCGGTAGGAAGAACACGCGTACAACTTAGAGTGGTTTAGAGTATATGAGAGATACTTCTAAACTGGTGACCCCGACGTGATAAACATTCACGCTACCCACCCTCGTGTCGTACCGACTACAGTCAACATTCTCGTTTGTACCGCTTAATTATAATTAGGGAACTATCTATCATTCATTATACTTAACATACATAAAACTAATCTAATATTGAGTTTAGAGTATAATTATTGTGTGCATGTTGTCACAACTTGAAGGTCCTTCAGTAAACCATGTTACTTTTTAGGGTGCCGAACCCAAAGGGTAAAACGGGACCCTATTACTAAGACTACACTGTCTATCTGTCCGTCTGTCACCAGGCTGTATCTCATGAACCATGATAGTTAGATAGTTGAAATTTATACAGATGATGTATTTCTGTTGCCGCTATAACAACAAATACTAAAAAACAGAATAAAATTAATATTTAGGGGGACACCCATACAACAGACGTGACTTTTTTTGCTCGTTTTTGCTCGATATTGATAACCGAAACAGACAGACGCTTGAAATATTCACAGAATATTTAGTTATAATTCACTTTAAAAATAATTCATTAAATTTATACAATTTTGCCGTTTTTATAGATAATGGTACGGAACAATTCGTGTGCGAGTCCGACTCGCACTTGGCCAAACCACTTTAAAAAAGGAGGACGTTTTCAATTCGACTCAATTTATTTAATGTTTTTTCCCTACCTCAGAACTTTCGACTGGGTGAACCGATTTTGATGATTCTTTTTCAATTGAAAGCTGGTGCTTCTCATGTGATCCTATTTTAATTTGGTCCAGTTCTGACAATGGCATCCATGAGAAAATCATATATACTTAAGTCTTACATTTGCATTAATTAGGTGCGCGACAAAAGGACGAATATCACGCCAACCGATTTCGATGATCGCCACCACCTCAATTGTAGACAATGGCCTAATATTTACCCCTAAAATGATAGCCTAGTCACAGAGGAGGAAACATTATTGCTCTTATTTATCCGATGCGTGTATTTATTTGTTTGTCCTTCTTAGCCAACTCAGTCGCCGAGCCCGCGCCTCGCGGGGCGACGCCGCGCCGCGCCGCCGCGCTTTCGCCGTCCGTCGGTCTGCCCTTTCACGGGACGGCTGTCTCCGTGCTGTTAGTACCATAGTTACTTTTGTTTATATTATTTTATTTATACTAGTAGCGCAGGCCATAGCAAAATAATATAAAGGCTTATGGTACTCGCGAGGCGTATGGTTGGTTACCTTTAGAATTTTATACCAAAGCATAAGGCTGTTGATTTTTATTATTTTTTTGTACAGGTCTTCTCATTGTAGAAGTCTCCTCATTTAATTTTAAATAAGACAAATAAATGAAAATAAAATTGCATTTTTTTATACTTACTTACTTTAATAAAATATAACTTTTAACACAATAACATTTAAATTATAAATATTTTTATTAAAAACGTTTTTTATTTAGAAGAGTGCGCCTTTGAAGTTTATAGGTATATACTACCTATCTGTAACGTATGCCGTGCTGTGATTATATTTCTGGGGTTAAAAACCCGAGACATTTGAATCAACACAATCGAAATTGGGCTTTTATCCCCGGACGCTCCTAAACATATTAAAAAGTATCACTTTCAAGCCCTTTATAATATACATACGCCTCACGGCATCCTTGTTTTCTCAGGACGCTTCCTTAAAACATACGCACCCAAAACTAGGACAAATTTGGGAAAACCCGGATGGATGGCAGCCCCAGCTGGAACCCGCAAATTAGTTTGCAATTTTTTGTATACATATGTGTATATACATGTATAACTGCTTAATAAATAAATTTAGGTTGAAATCCCTTGAAATGTTTGACTGTCTATATTTCTATTTCAAATTAAGTAGGTACCTATGAACCTATATTATTTTATAATGTGAAAGTTATACTAAAACCGCATTTTACATAATTATTAGTAAATGCGGTGGCAGAATTTGGGTTTCGTTACATAACGAGAAATATGGGAAAAACTCTCATAGTACCTAAGTATCTAGGTAAGTAGGTATATATTCGCACCGAGCATTGACTATTAGAGAGGTGGTTGGCTGGCACGGAGCGACTCTACCTTGCTTGACCGCCATATGTTTGCCCCGGTGATAAATGTGACCCTCCCTTGTGTTACAGTAGGTATTTAGTCTTATCTACCTGTGCCAAAAAACGTGCTTACATGGTACTGCAAATTAGTAGATATAAGTACCATTGGATGAAATGGAATAAGTGGTATACCTACCTCCCTACCCCTGCCGCGAGAACTGTTAGGTGATCAGTACAGTACAGTACCTCTACCTAGATATAATAATATTCCTACCTATTCTATGGAACCTATCACACCGGTGCGGTGTCCGATCACATTTTTGGAAACAGCACTGCCACTGCAGGCGCTAGTTCACCTGATTTGGCAACGCACCCCACTAATAACGTTAACAGAAATCAGCATGAATTACGAATGGGAATCGGGAACTCGCGTCGAGCGAGCTCGGCTGACGGACGACAAACGACGTTGTGGCGCGGCGTGGACTCGAAACCATAAAAACCGGGACTAGTGGGGGCGGAGTCGCGGCGGGCGGGGGCGGCGCCGGAGGCGGAGCGCGCGGCGCGGCGGCGGCGCGGCGGCGGCGCGGCGGCAGTGTCGCGCGGCGCGCCGAGACCGACGATCCTCCGCGAGACCAGCGCCGGCGGGCGCCGCGAGTGAGTGCGACTAGTGCGAGTGATCTGTGCCGTGCCTGTGCCTGTGTCTCCTACTGTGTGCTCGTATGAGATCTATTATAATTATCATAGTGTGCCACCGAAACTTTAGTGTTTACAAGCGTTTGGATTTTTTCGAGGTTCCCGACTCACCGAGGTATTGGAATAGAATATTAAATGCTAAAATACAGATAGAATAAAACAATATAACAACAATACCAACATTACAAATTTTGCAACATGCTATACCTTTCTATTTTTAAAATATATTACGTAGCTTTAATAGATTTAGTAGGTAGATTTCTGAAAACTTCATTACGACGAGCACCGCGTAAATTACTTTACTAAGTAATTGTGTACCTGTAAAATCGTGAATAATTTACCTACTCGCTCATATTAACTATTACTTATTGTTGTAAAAAAATACCAGCTGTTACCCGCAAGTCCGTTCATAGTGGTAGGAATATTAGAAGACTAGCCGCCGCGCTCGCGCCCGCCCCGGTCCGCCGCCGCCGCGCCGCCGCCGCCGCCGCCGCCGCCCGGGGCGGTAGGTACGGGACCACCGCACCGCCCCCGCCCGCCGTGACGGGCGCGGTGTGTACCTAACTTTACACCAGTAAAGTTATATACCGAATAGATAGAGCTTATTACAAAGGTGTTTATTTAAAGGGATAATTATTGGGTTTAGTGTGTTACTTTTTAAGAAATATGAGAAAAGCCTCCAAAATCGAAGTTTCACACCTTTGACCTTACGTAACCGGCATATAGTATGGTTTCACTAAATGCGATCTTATGATTAACAGTATTAGGCATTGGCGTAATGATCGAGTGCGGTAACAAACGTGTTTACATCTCTGTACCAAACTCAATGAAATCAATTATAATATGAACTATTGCCTCTTAAAACAGAAATACAGAACAGAGTATGCGTACCTACATTATTCATTATTACACATTTACGAGTAAAACTAACCAAGACTCTAAACTACTAAATAGTGAAAACCGAATTGCAATCACTTCAGTAATTTTAATGTGATGGGAAAACAGCAGGCTTGGGCAGGTAGGTTAAGTAAGTAGGTACAGAGGTACAAAAAAACAGTTAAACAGGCAGACATATTTTTAATTATGTTATAAGTACCTTTTTATATTGTTAGGTTAGGTTATAAAATTTTATTCGAAGCCTCCATGATCATCATTTTAATTGTCCAACTTTTTGTTCTGTTTTCGTTATTATAGAATAGAATAGAATAGAATAGAATAGAATAGAATAGAATAGAATAGAATAGAATAGAATAGAATAGAATAGAATAGAATAGAAAAACTCTTTATTGTACACCAGAAACAAAAATAAACACAGTACAGAAAAATTACAATAGGTAAACAAGGGCAGTACAATGGGCAGTCTTATCGCTAAAAGCGATTTCTTCCAGACAACCTTTGGATGGACAGTAAAAAACATTTTTCGATAGTAGGGTGGGTGGCGTACGTTTGCAGTAATTAATAAACACGATACGTTTTAATAATACACATACACACTATACTTAATAAATAATATAAAAATAATATTAAACACATATTTATAATATACTACAAACATCATTATAATATAATATATATACTACTAGCTGTGCCCCGCGGTTTCACCCGCGTAGTTCCTGTTCCCGCAGGAATATGGGGATAAAATATAGCCTATGTTACTCGCTGTCAATGTAGCTTTCCATTAGAAAAATATTTTTTTAAATCGGTGCAGTGGTTAAGCCGAAACTTTACATATTCCTATACATACTTTCATCCCCTATATTTATTTTACCCCTCAAGGGTAAAGTTTTACAAACTTTGAATGCCAAATTTATTTATATCTAATCAAAAGCCTAAAAAATAAATTTCAAGCTTCTAGCTTCAAAAATGACGATACTTCCATACAAACTTTTATCCCCTATTTCAAACCCTTACAATGCATTTTTGCGATAAAAAGTAGCCTATGTCCTTCCCTAGGCTCTAGACTATTTCTGTACCAAATTTCATTTCAATCGGTTCAGTAGTTCAGGCGTGAAAGAGCAACAGACAGAGTTACTTTCGCATTTATAATATAAGTAAGGAAGTAAGGATTCAGGTACATAAATAATGTTTATAAACCATAGTTTTGAACACTGGGAGGGATTTAGCTTGCCTGATAGGCACGGGCAGCGCATTCCACAAACGGACAGCTTGTACCGTAAAGGACTGGTCGTAGCAGTGGGATGTGTGGATAGGGGTTTTAAGCTGGAGAGTGTTGGAGGATCGCAAGGAACAGGGATTGGAGAGGTGCAAGAACTCAAAACGTTCTTTTAAGTAAGGAGGGGTGGCAGGAAGGAACAAGATGCTGTACAGTAAGGAAAGGATGTGAGTATTCCGGTGAAGTCGGATAGGTAACCGCTTGAGCTTTTGGCGAAATTCCGATATGTGGTCATATTTGCGCAAGCCAAATATGAACCGAATACAAAAGTTTTGAAGTCTCTCAAGCTTGTTGAGCTGCTCTTCGGTTAAGTCCAGATAGCAGGCATCGGCGTAATCTAATATGGGGAGTAGGAGTGATTGAACTAACGCAGTTTTAGTGC
Organism: Campaea margaritaria; assembly: GCA_912999815.1. Lineage (NCBI taxonomy): Eukaryota > Metazoa > Arthropoda > Insecta > Lepidoptera > Geometridae > Campaea > Campaea margaritaria. Next base: position 40,907 of record OU538794.1, read on the forward strand.
TAGTAGGAAGGAAATTGCGCAATCTACGTAATGAAGCTGCCGATGCAAACACTTTACGACTCACTTCTGTTATCTGCGGTTCCCATGACAATTAGGTATAGCTACCTAGGTATAAACAAAAAGATATTTTTATGATATTTACGAGTAAGTATATATTACATTTTTTTTATATTTTGTAGAGCTAGGTATATAGGGACCTAAGTAGGTCCTCTTTGTCTCCACCATAAGTAAATAAATACCTACCTAAATGTCACGGATTTTATACATAACAAATGAATGTCGAGGATTCCGTGCCTGAGATGCACGGCATCGGCACAGGGACGGGCATTATTAATAGGTATAGAGATATATTCATATGCCTTCTGGCTTCTCATCGGCCGGCTCTACATTAATGTAGAGCCGGCCGTTGAGAAGCCTGGGATGGGATATCAAACCCTTAAAACGCGCTCGACGCGCGGTTACCTGTCGACCGACGTTAGGTAGTACCCAACACCTAGCTAGTAGTAGTAGTAGTAGTAGTAGTAGGTACCTAGTTAAACTGATGGATTAAAGCCTAAAAAAAAAAGCTAAAATAAAAAAAAAAGAAAAGCTATTTATTAAAGCCTAGTTCCTCACGAAAGTGAGGGGAGACCCGTGCTCAGCAGTGGGCGGATAGATATGGGTTGATGATATTTTTTTATTATTTGACTGAGTGGCGAGACGAGCGTGTCCTTCACCTGATGGTAAGCTCTACGCCTGCCCATAACAGTCACAGCACCACCCCGAACAATACATTGCATAATCCTGCGCGGCACTGCACTGTGCTCGTCACCCTGAGACATCGGCTCTAAAGTCTCATTGCCTCATGCCCTTCAAACCGGAACACAGTGATCTTTGCACACTGCTGCTTGGCGGATGAGTATCTGGCGGCGGAGTGGTACTTGCCCAGGCGGTCTTCTCTTGCAGAAGAGGCCTCCCACTACAATATGATGATGATGCTATACATGTAATAAAACGTAGCGTCATAATTATAATGCACCCGCCTAGGCACTGCAATTAATTGGGTAGGAGCAGAACGATTTATCATTAAAAAATCGTCCAAACTAAAATAATATCCTCTGTAGGTATAAATAAAAATGAAAGGCTAAATGTGTTGGTAAGCGCAAAACTCGAGACAAGCTGATCCGAATTGGCTATATTTGTTTTAATATTTTAATAAGTAGGAATACTCCTGAATATGTTATTGAAAAAGGAATTGGAAAAGTTAATTTTCATGTGTGGTGTAACGTGGGCTGTTTTGAACCTGGGAAATGCGGAGTTCTTGAGGGAAACTGGAATTACGCGGATTAAACCGCGGGGCGCTGCTAGTTTATAATAAAATTTGAGCTAAAATTGTCGTTAGCTCTAAAGTCGTACCGTGAAGTCGTACTCGTAGTCATATAATGTTCAGTCATCCAGTAGGGCAATGGAAATGTTATAGAGTTTCACGCCACTACACCAAACGCTTTGCTCTAAACGCACCTAGCTACTTAACTCGTCACTAGTAAGAGTTGGAGTTGGTGGTCGCGCTAGAATCGACACCAGTTATTTAATACATTATGAAGATAACACAAAGGGTCATGCTTTTTTTATTCTTATTTTAGATTACAAAATCTTGCTTTTCATTTTTTTTTTTGTCATACGAGTAGGCTGGCGTTTGACAGATATGGCCAAAGTCAAGCCAATTATTATCAGTGGGTACTAAATTAATAAAATACTTTACTACTTAAGTTAGTATAAATAATAATAATAATAATCTTTGGGCTTGAAAATAACTTTTTATGTGGCGATTCATGACTGAATCTCACACAGGTAAAAGTAAGACCTCTCTGACTCTACCTTGAGATTGACGCCGACGCCCGGTACAGAACATTTGCCTCAAGATACTCTACGGGGACTTATTAATTTTCAATTTAATTTTCTAAATACGTATTATTTACAGTTACCAGTAGGAAATTATATTGCATTTGTTAGTTTAAATCAGATGTTTCATAACGAACGATACTAAAATTATATTATAGGTTGGTAGGGAGGCGAACCACGGTTATTATTCAAGTATGACAAACTAGATTCCCATTCAGACATTCACAAAAATAATGATCTGATCCTGATTACGTGTTTGAAGCAAGGCGTGGTTGATGGTGGCGAGCGCGGAGCCTAAAGACAGGCGAATCAAAGGATTTCCATTATCATTAGTATCTACGTAGGACACTATTATAATATAGTTTATAATACCTACCTAAATAGTATGATTGCAGTGGGATTTAGTTCAGTGCCGAGTTCACGTTGTCATATCTTTTATGTTGCGGCGGCGTAATAATATAATATTATAAAATTATACTTTAGGCCCTGGAATAGAACATAGGATATTTTTTATCGCGTTAAAATCAACGGTTCATGTAGGATATTTGTCTACGTGGGAGAAACCGGGGCGTTGCTCGTAATAAAGACTGCCCCAACTTCGCACGGGTAGGGTACCTAATCAAAAATATGAGACAAAATCTTCCGTTTACTGTCTGACCATGTATAATGAAATAGAAATACCGTTAAAATACAAAAACTTGATCAAACGTGGGGAATCTATTGTAATGCCTTATAATGTACCTAAATTATTTTAGTTTTCCTATCTGGAGAGAAAACAAATAGCGCCGATGGCTTGCCGACTTTCGAGCACGCTTCGTACTTCAGCTGCCCGTGCCCGTGCCCGTGCCCGTGCCCGTGCCCTTGCCCCTGCCCATGCCCGTGCCCGTGCCCGTGCCCGCGCCCGCGTGAACAACACGCCAACTCGAGGTTTATTCCACACACTTGGAACGATCGACCTTGTGATTTAATAATTGTCATTGCGAATGCAAGGCGCACGGGCGGGTGGACGCTGGACTGGACACGCTTAAATTCTAAAGGATAGTCAGTTGGCACTCGTGACATTCTTGGAATAAGCAAATCCTTGCCTTTGAACTTTCCAAAAATTATGGTCGCTTTAATCATTTTTTTCTTGAGTTTCTTTCCATTTTTATTTTATCCGCCGTTGACTGAAAAACTGAATGTCAGCGTGTCAATGTTTTGTAAAAATATTGAAGATCTCACCGACTGTCTGTTGTATCACGCATTTCAATTAAGAGATTTTAAAAAGATTTTTTAATGTTCTTGTAAGAACTTTGTTCAGATAATAACACACACAACTATAAAATAGTTATCCAATTTGGGTCATTCATTACGAAGTTATGCGGGTAAGATACTTAGGTACATTTCGGTGATTAATTTTTATTTACATAGAAGAAGACAAACATATCATTTCGTAGAGGAAATAACCACGGACGTGAGCGTAGCGAGAAAATCCCGTGTAAATAAGTAACTGTTAATGCAATCCACTACAAGTGCAACTTGTGCACTAATTTACACGTTACGTTAGTAGTAAGTTACGTTTGAAAATGTAAACATTTAACGTTTGTTTTTGCAATGAATTTTATATTTTCCTATGTTTTTAACAACGAATGCCAGCTGTATTGCTATAAAATGTTTCCTAAAGTAATCTTTGAATGACACTAATTTCATTTGCGGAGATCTCTTACGTGGCTACGAGTATTTCGTTAGGTATTGTCATTGGATCGTAGCATGGATTAACGTTAAGTACCTATTGAAAAGAATAAAACAGTTGGGCGAGGTCAATAATTGTAAGAGGGTTGAATTATCGATAGAAATAGTTAAAGATTGCCTCCCCCAAATATGTATTAAGAAAGAAGAAGAAATTTTTAAAAACAATTGTTCAAGCATTAAAGCTCTCAAAAATCAGGTATATGGACTGAGCTTTGGCTGTTTATAATTTACTTAATTATTTTTAACCGACTTCCAAAAAGGAGGAGGTTCTATGTTCGTCTGATATGTATTTTTTTGTGTATGTCCATCGATATTTTCGCCAATTACTTAAAAACGATTAAAAAAAAACTTTTTTAGTTCGAACGGGTATACTCCCGAGTTGGTCCCATTATCATCAAGAAGTCAGGATCTGATGATGGAATCTCAAGGAAATCGAGGAAAAACTAGCTAAATAACAATGTAAGACAATCTTAGAAGTCAATTTTGACCCACTTCCAGGTTTTCGATTGAGCTGAAATTTTGCATATTATGTATGTAAGTTTAGTAACAATGCAATAATCTGGTACTTTTGAGCTGATCTGATGATGGAGTCAGGAGGCGGATAGTGGAACTCATCAACGGAAAACATTAAAGACACGAAAGTTTGTTTATTGATTTATTAAATTAAACCTTGTTTTGCACTACAAAGGGTAAAATAACTTATAAAAAAAATACCGAGTTCAAAACCACAAATTTATAGGCACTCAAAAGTGAAAAATAAATTAATATAATGCTTATAAGCGCTACCTACTCAACTATTTGAAGCCGCTGCCAGCCAAGCCAAGTAGGTAGTACATAGATACCGTACGTGTAGGTATGTATGTATGTATGTATGTATGTATGTATGTATGTATGTCTACTACTAACCACTGGGCATTGAGACTAGAGCCGATGTCTCAGGGTGAGGAGCGAAGTGCAGCGCCGCGCAGGATTTTGCGATGCAAAGTTCTGGATGGCACTGTAACTGCTATGGGCAGGCGTAGAGCTTACCATCAGGTGAACGACTTGCTCGTCTCGTCACTCAATCAAATAAAAAAAATCTATTTACTACCTATTGTACATGGCTGGTACCGACTTCAAATAGATGAGTGGGTAGCGCTTATATGTTAATACAATTATTAATTTATTTTACGCATTTAGTGCCTATTTGTGGTTATGAAGTCGGTTTTTTTTAAAGTAGTAAAGTAAAGTAAAGATCTTTGCACATATCTATTTAATGAAGATTATAAATGGCAACGTTATTTTGATATAAGTCCTACTTGTAACAGGCCGTCCGTCAGGTCCCTAATATTATGATCATTAGCTGGCATAAAACTTTCTAGATGGAATCGGTTTCATTCCAGCCGATTCCAGCCATGAAGTTTCATTTCCGATTTAAATCACAATTGCTAACGTCGAATCTCCCTTCCGCCTGGTCTATAAGGCTTAATCAAAGACGTAATTAGGAAAAAATTGGAGAACCCGGAAAATTGGAAAATTTGGGAAAAATTCAAAGTGCTTTTTGAAGTTATACTTCTTTTGGCGCGATGGAGAAAAATGATGAGAGTGAATTTTTAATAAGTCGAGTTTTCCTTCCTGACGCTATAACTCTAGAACGCACGAACCGATTTCCACGGTTTTGCATTCGTTGGAAAGGTATCGGGCTCCGTGAGGTTTATAGCAAAGAAAATTCAGGAAAAATTTCAACAGAAATTTCTCTGCTCAGTTAATTTCATGAGACAAACCGGTATTGTGTTCACTGTGAAATTGTGAAAAAAAAGTAAAAAAATTAAGTTATATAATGCTTGGTAAGCGTTTATTCCTCACCACAACATTATTTTTTTCGTTTTGTTTTATTTCTGGTATATTAACAAATTTTATGTATAAATAAAAAAAATTAACAAATTTTCTATACTTGTTTATATTAACCTTAAATGCTGAATGTTTATTTTATCTTTGATCTTAACTATTCGTTAAAATTTGATTTATTGATATTTCAATTATTTTTTATTATATTTTTATTAAAACAAACAAATTTTATTAAATAACTCTAAAAATAACGAGCACTGAGCTTAACATGATATATTTATATAAACATATATTTTCAATCTATTAAAGTAGTACTTGAAATAATCAAATATAAATTCTCATAAAAAAACTTAAATAAATTTTGATAAATAAATTTAAAATTTAAATAAACTTAAATAGAACAATATAAATAATTTTCTATACTAATTCGTATCTATCTACCTATGGTCTTTTGCAGGTTTCTCTGAAACTAATAATACTACATGATTAAATTTCAATTTCTGTTTTAGTTTCCGAGATGTCTGAAGATATTATTCAAAGAAATGCACAATACTGTAAAAGAAGAAAATAATATAATAGAATATAATAATAATATAATAATATAATTTATATAATATAATTAGAAGTATAACTTCTAACGCGTGTACATAAGTACACACACTCTTTTTTTTTTCTAGTAGGTATGTGTGGTTTTTGTATAACGATTACGAACTCACGATTTGTCATTTTTTTAATTTTTTTTTCTTGATTTTGCGTGGCTTTTAACTTGGGAAACGCAGATTTCTGGCAAAATAACTGGAATTATGCGGGTGAAAACGAGCGCGCAGCTAGCATTCATAAAAAAAGCTAACAATTTAGTACCTACTTACCTACTTTTTTTTTTTTTTTTTTTTTTTTTAACCCGGGGGAATGAACCTTATTCATACCTCGACCTCGGGGGAGGCCGGCTGGTTATGTGGGGCTCCCCCGCCAGCGCGCATCCTAGGGATGCGCGCTGACTGGGTGTACCCACTAAAAACCCCGGGGTGTTCTCCTCTCCGCGTGTTGGGGTGGTCACGGGATCGCTCTCGCGCTACCGCGGCCACCCCTGCGGACGTCCGGGCGACTGCCACAGACTCTCCTCTGGGGGCACTCGGCCTCACCCAGGAATGATGCGCTCTGGGGAACAACCTACTTACCTACTGCACCGTACATCATTTAGCTATTGCCTGGATAGGAGAAAGAATCCTTGGCATTGATGATGGTTTGATAGTTTATTTATTTATTTATTTATTTATTTTATTAATTAATACGGTATAACCAATTATATTAACTAATAGTACACAATAATAATCGTGTCAAAACAATTATAACATTCAAAATTAACATAGAAACGAGAATATAAACATAAAAACAACTTTAAATTGAACAGCTCTAAACACATTCATACAACGCTCTCACAAAACTTCAGACAAACAGACAATATTTCCGACCATCTATCCACGAACAGATCTGTCTTAGGACTGGAACCCAAGAGAGCATTTACTAGAATTTAACATTAGAGTAACGTTTCAATACAAGCAAATAAATCTATAGTATTTATAATTCGATGTGTGTATGTATATAATTATTGTATGTACATGTTCTTTAAGGACTCTAAACGGCTAGGTTGAATCAGATAAAATTATTCTTCAGATTAGCGCAGCGCAGCGCAGCGGGGGGTGTCTTTGTGAAGTTTGGTAGCGATCAGGTCAACAGTTTTTTTTACTTCATGTAGCATTGCAACGAATGCCGGGTAAGGTAGATAGATAGATAGATAAACTCTTTATTGAAACACCACAGAACAAAGAAAACTTAAAAACTAGAACAAAACAAATTTTACAATTAGTTAAGGTAAGGTTAGTTAAAAGTTATTAGAAGGCCCCGAGCCGCGTCGGGCGGGAGGGTCCCCGCGTCGGCACAGATGAAACAGAGCTGGCAGCTCTCATCTTGGTAAAAATATCCTAATATGAGCACGTACGAAGTGTTGGGTAACAGCTAGTGTAGTTGGAAGGAGGTAGGACTGGTACTTGGTGAGCGGGCTCTTATCCGCAATTAGGCCGTCGATCGGCCCTTTTTGCGTGAGCGGGTGACGGTAGCTACTCCAGCCACCTGATGTCCTCCAGCAAGTCCAGCAGCTCGCGTGTCACGCTGCAGGCCACCCGGGTTCCCAGGAACTTCGCCCACTGAGATGCCACGGTTTTGGGTAGGACGGGTATGATGTTGTTGTTTGTCCCGCAGACGCTCGCGGCCAGCGGCGGGCGGGCCGGGGCGGGCGAGCAGGCCGGGGCGGGCGGCTGGCGGCGGCGGCGGCGGCGGCGGCGGTATGGCGCGCGCGCGGCCGCCGGCGGGATGGCGGTGAGCTGCCCCGAGGTGATGTACGGCGCCTACTACCCCTACCTGTACGGCCGCGGCGCCGCGCGCTCCTTCCACCACGCGCCGCACTTCCAGTACGATCGGGTCAGTACCACCTGCCTTACTTCTTATTCGTAGCAATATTTATACTGCCAGTATACAAACTCGACAGTCGATCTGGAATCGAAGCCCTGTGCCGCATTAATAAGCTTTAGTTTTTAGGCATGAATTAATTTTACTCTAGAATATAGAATGGGTGACTGACTATCGACTTTGTATCTTTTTAGATTTAATTGTTTTACAAATACTATTTAGATTATTAACTTCTTAAAAGATGAGTAGGTAGGTAGGTAGGTACGCGTCGATCACTACGAGTATAGTTCAAGGCTGTAGCGCGCGTTGAACTCTTTTCAGTAGGCGGTCGATTGCAGTCGTAATATTATATTGTACGACTTGACTTCACTACTGACCACCCCGGCTCTATAGGTACTGATGGTAAAGGTCTTTGCTGAACATTGCTTCCCCCTTCCTTCGAATCCCCTCACTCCCGTGGTCACGCTACTACACGGACTGTATTAGAGTATATCTAAAGATATATCAGCTGGCAATTAATTTATTTGTGTTTGTTTAAAAACATAAGCTAGGTACTCGTCCAGAAAGTAGGTAATGTCCAAGGTAGAAATTCTTGGTAGATTTAATATTAATAGCCCGAGGAAGACTATGTATATATTACCCACTGCCGAGCACGGGTCACAACTTTAGTTCGAAAGGAGAATTAGGCCAACATTCACCACGGGGGCCCGATTCAGATTGGTGGATCACATACCTTCGAAGTAACTATCGGGCATCTGGGTTTCATCACGATGTTTTCTTTCACCGAAAAGCGAGTGACAATTACGTACCTACACATTATGTTTTACAAGAAACACATTAGAAATGGACATTGGTACGTGCCGCACTTGAATTCGAACTCATGACCCCTCCCCCTTTTAAACTATCTATCATTAATATTATAAAGAGGTAAAATTTATGAGTTTGTTAGTTTGTGATTCGTCAGGATGTAAACTCCGGAACTGCTGATCTGATTCCGAAATCGTTTCTCTGATATGAAGCTGAATTAGCCCGGAGTGCTACGAGCCGCTCCGCTGATAAAAACACTGTTCCGGAGTGCCGCTAGGCTGTTTTATATCCTGAGAAAATGTACAGAACTAACTAGCTGAGCTCGCCGGGTTCACCCTCGTCGACTTTAATCCCACAGGAGCCTTTAATTTTTACGGGATGAAAGTATATTTTATTTAATGGAAATGCAGCCAGTGTTCTTGGCACCATGCCTCATGGACACCCTCTTTTAGATTTTTAAGTTTTAGTTAGTTTTCCTTTTATTTTTTTTGTTATTTAAGTTCTGTCAATAAATACTTCAGGACGTAAAGTATATAAATATGTATATATCAAATATCATTGAAACCCGTTGAGCCGTTTGCGAGCCTATTCGAGACAAGCTTTAAGATGGACAGCCAGTTAGCCAAAAATTCTTAAAACGGTCAATTATGATTAGGCATTGTATAAGTAGCCTTTGGCATTTATTTTGAAATCTCAGACGGACAGTTCGACTATATTATTGCTATATAGACAAAGGTGTTATTCTGAAAATTGTTTCACTGATACCTAGTAGCCCCCCCCCCCCCCCCCACCCGAATGGCCAGAGCCCCACACGGAGGGACAGTCCTACAGCCTAAATAGATTCATGAATTTTGATAAATATGGTATCATTTGATTCGTCTTACTCTTGAAAATAACAAGCTTAGTATATGGAGAGTAAAAAAATTAGCATGGCAGCTGCAAACAGCCATATCGGATATGTGATACCGAGTGAGCTAACTAGATAAAAGTTGTTAAAGGCCATTCTAAAAATTATAATAATAACAGTTAAAATAAAAGCTTCGGATAATAATATTTTTTGTATTTTTTTATTATTTATTTATGACTAGCTTTCGCCCACGAATTCGTCCGCACAGACTACAGTTTATCGGGATAAAAAGTATACTATCTCCTTTCCAAATTTCATTGCGATCCATTCGGCCGCCTAGTCGTGAAAAGATTACTTTCATCAAACAAACAGTTACTTACTTTAGAATTTTAAACATTATCCAATTTATAATATAACTAGCAGCGCCTCTCAGGTTCGACCGCGTTAAGTAGTATCCCACTAGAGCTATTCATTTTTACGAGATAAAAAGTATTCTATATGGTAATCTAGATAACAAACTACCTGTGTGCCAAATTTCATCTAAATCCGTTCTGTAGTTTTTCGTGAAAGAATAACAAACATCCACCCATCCATCCATGCTCAAACACTTAAACATTTATAATATATTATATTAGTAGGATAGGATAGCATAATAGCATAGTAATATACTCGTAGTATTGATGGATAGTCGGATATCTATTTACACTGTTGATAAGAGCACGCGTTGAACTCTTTTGCATGTGGCCTGTAGTTTTGTTTTGTTTGGTCGAATGAGGTAGAGCCGCCCCGTGGGCGCCCTCGTCAATATCTGTCCGAGGCCTTCTGTAGGTGCTTAACTACTGCTATTATTCGATAATCCCTGGGACCGAAAGCTTATCATAACTTATGGAAGTCATTAGTACGGGAGGGGGGAGGGGGGGGGGGGGGGGGGGGATCGAACCCAGTGTCGTTCAGTTGCAATTGTTGCAAAGCGCACAAAATACCGCAATGCCACCATGTACTGCAGTACTGGCGAGAGCACGCGTAGAACTCATTTGTACTCGTACTCGTATGGTGGCAGAGCACCCGCTCTCATATAGCGTCAATTATGACCAGTGATGTGTCGATCGATCCTTTTTACCGCAAAAGTGTAAATTTTGCATGCCCCAATAACGTGTCTTTAAGTCTTTAATGTATCAAGAGAGAGATGCTGCCTCCCCGGCTCATTCGCAGCCTAACTCCTTAACTAGCTCCGGTAAAATCGAGCTAAAACGAAAATAAAAACATAGAGACAGCAGCGATGAATGCATCGATTTGAGGTCAAACAGGTAGAGCATGGCGCGGCTCGTACATACTAATGGCGCATTACGCGGCTGTTAATGGCGCGCACCTGGTTCTTGCGCCGCCATGATTTGCTCTCCTGCGTTTTTGTCGCCGACACCGACCGGGAGCTTCGCTGCGCGATGTCGCCGTGTCTCGCGACACCGACACTCGGTCGCAAACACAGCGTGCGTGAATGAGTGAATGGCGAACGATGCTCGCCACGAGGACAAGTCAAGATCGTCCGGTAATGCGCTAGTGAGTCGTACCGTGTTAGCTGCACTAGGCTCGAGTCTCGACCTCCTCTCGTGTCGTTAACGGCTCACCGAAGCATTCGTTACCGTGCGTTCACATACGTGCACCAGCACACGAGGCTGCGGCGCGGCGCAGCGTGGCGGCGCTACCGCCGGGGACGGGCTCTCCGAGCAGCGACCACGCTCGAGGCCGCCGGCCGTTCGAACAACGGATGTCGAGTACATGTATGCTTATATGTATGTGTATACATGGGCTCATTTATGTAATATTCATGTTAGTCGGGCACTATTTCTTGTCTTTCTTAATCCGCTCGTGTTTTCTTGTTTTGCAAATTTTGCGATAGATCTCTTTACTTCAGCCTAATAATAAATTGTCGTCCTACTATTTCCTGTACGGTCCGGCGATATCGGCTCGTCACAGGAACAATGACAAAACACAAAACGAATGCGTTTAGCTTTGAACGGATAAAAAGGACGGGGGACCGAGTAATGTGGAATCTACACTTCTTTGTATCTATCGCTGGCCGACCGCCGCCGCCGCCGCCGCCGCCGTCGCCGCCGCCCGCCGCTTCCGCTCGTCCCGACTCAAAGGTCGACAGGCGGAGCCGCAGAGCGGTAGATCGGTGTGGTGAGTCGAGGGTGTCGGATCATGTAGTAATGCGAGTCGTGTGTGTGCAGTTGAACGTGCAGAGCGGCGCGGGCAATGCCGGCAGTGAGGCGTACGGTACTGCGGGAGGCGGCGGCGGCGGCGGTGGCGGCGGCGGCGGCGGTGCGGCGGCGCTCAGCTCTGGCTCGGCGTCGTCAGGCGCCCAGTCGCCGAGTTCGCCACCGCACGCGCACCACGCGCACCACGCGCGCCTCCGCACCAAGGAGGAGGACCTCTCGGCGCACTCGCGCGCCAGCGCTGACGGTCAGTATCTCTGTCTGATTACTCCGATCGGCACGGCGCGGGTCACCTCGGAGCTATTTGATAATTAGTTATCTGTTGTATGTGCGTAGGTGGCGGCTCCTCGGAGTCGGAGGGCGAGTGCGGCGGCGGCGGCGCGGCGTGCGCGGCGGGGCGCGCGCGCGCGCAGTACGTCAGCGCCAACTGCGTGGTGTTCACGCACTACTCGGGCGACGTGGCCGCCGTCGTGGACGAACACTTCACGCGCGCCCTCACACTCGACAAGCACAAAGGTCAGTGGCCCCGCGCCATCCTGCTGCTTTGGTGGACCTCGGGCCCCCTGGACCGTGATCGTCGAAGACGTTACAGATATGTCAACTCGGAGTACTCATGGCCTGTAGCACGGTAGGCGCAAAAGTTGTTTGCGATCTCGCAACGACTAATCGGTACTTACTCATTGATGTATTTGCAGGCCTCTCGAATCGGCCGTGTGCAGTGTGCAAGCACTTAATTTTTTCCTCAAGGTAAAAAGCGATTTACTATTTTACTGCATTCTTGAATCTGTCACAGTTTATGGGTAATATAATAACAAAGAATATCACTTAGCGACGGCGGATCTATACCTAGCGACGGACGTGCGGTATGCGCTAATCAATCGATTTGTCACGGCATCTATCCGTCTGGTGATTAACGCTAGGTATATTTCCAGTCCATTAAAATGTATGAACCGGTCGGGTGCGCCGCGTTGCGTACCGGGAAGTGCGCGCAAAAACGTCGCGCGGCCGCGGCCGGTTCGCAGAACGGCCGCGTCGCGGGAACGATGTCTTCGCCCTCGCTAGATAAATCACCGGGGAACGCTCGTCCTTAATTAAAACCCGACGTTTAATTACAAACTACGGAGTCCGATGTTCTCGCCGACTCACTTCTGCGGCCGCTTTGTCGCTATTCTCCTCGAATTATTGAGTTCGCCTTTCCTCGGTGCGACTCCGTGCACTTCATTTGTCCGTACGCCGCCATTGTGCGGATCCCGCTAATCAGGTGCTCGAGTTATGAAGTCGCTCTCTCGGATCGATATCGTCGATAGAACGCCGACCGCGGATGGAGTCCCGCGCCGCCTCCGCCGCCGCCGAGTGCGCGTTGCGCCCGATGACGCGCCGAATTGCGCGAGATGACGCAACGCGACCGGTTTCTGCGCCCGAAGGTTCCACGACCAAAAACTGGGTCGAATTTTAAATTCGAGGCGCGACCGGACTCTGGACATAGTTACGTGGCCGCGATTAGACAGAAAAAACGAGAGCCTTTACTGGAAAGATGGCCGAAAGGAGCCGCGCGACAAAAACGTACAAGGGAACCATATTCGCGAGCGAGGCCGGCGATGCTTTGTCTGGCGCGCCGCTCCCGCATTCCTGCAGCTGGCAAAAACAACGCGCGGCCTCTACCGGGCCCTCGACCGCGGCACCGCACCGCGCTGCACCGCACCGCGCTGCACCGCACCGCGCCGCACCGCGCCGCACCGCGCCGCACCGCACCGCACCGCACCGCACCGCACCGCACCGCACCGCACCGCACCGCACCGCACCGCACCGCACCGCACCGCACCGCACCGCACCGCCCCGCACCGCGCCGCACCGCACCGCGCCGCACCGCACCGCGCCGCGCCGCACCGCACCGCGCCGCACCGCACCGCACCGCGCCGCACCGCGCCGCACCGCGCCGCACCGCACCGCACCGCACCGCACCGCACCGCACCGCACCGAATCGCACCGCACCGAAACGCACCGCACCGCACCGCACCGCACCGCACCGCACCGCACGGACTAGTCTGCGCTGTACCTAGCTACTACTCACAACGTACCTACTCGTACTTAGCTAGGAATGCTGTGGGTCTCGTCGAGCAGCTTACCGATACTATTTAGTCTCATAATGCAAAAATATCTAAGTGCTCTTGAACCTACTCGTACATATTCCGATTTTAAGGACGCTAAGAAGTGATGTGGAACTGCTTGGCAGTAAAATATATTTAGCAAATACATATCTGCATTTTCCAACGCGGGTTTTATGTGTAGTACTTTGAATTTTCAAGAATTTCCAAGATAATAAAGAAATAATTCTTTGAATATGTGATGAGTTTCGATATACACCTGTGTTCTTCTTTCGTGTCGCCGACTGAAACCTTCACCTCGTGTCGCAGATTCAATCATTCACCAGAAAGAGAGTGTATCTGTTCATTTCAATTGAAGACTATGGACGGTCAATAGGAGAGGCCTCGAGCAGTGGACGAATGTAGTATAAGCTAATGATGATGCTGATCAGACAAATATAAATATTATTTTAATAAAGTTGTGACCAATTTGTACCTGTTTTTGTTTGTGACCAAATTACATTGTGACCAAAATGCCTTAACCCGTTACCAGTGGCTTGTACTAAGTAATACCTAATTATTCTGTGCTAGTGTTCGTATTTGAATTTGCCGGTGCCCGTTGAATTCATATCCCATAAAAACCGGTCAATTGCGAGTTGCACTCGAGCACCGAGGGTTCCGTACAAACATGTAAGGACTCATCGAACATTATTGCTCTAACTAAAAGACAAACTGTTATGAAATTGTAGTATGTGAATATTTCCATATGTGACATATGATCGCATTGACGTAGAATATATTTTAGAGAGCGTCCCGATGGTGTCGCGCAACCTGCCCGCGTCGTTCTTCAACGCGGCGGCGACGGCCGGCGTGGCGGGCGTCGCGGCGTCCGGCGCCTGCGCCGGCGTCGACATCTACGACTACGACCCCTGGCACCAGCACTACTCGGGGTGAGTGTCGGGTCGCGGCGCTCGCGGCGGCGCTCGCGAGGCGTGACTGACCGCGGTGCGTGTTGCAGGTACGGGCACGCGGCGCACCGCCACGCGGCCGAGTACCACGCGGCGGCGGCGGCCACGGCGCACCACAGCATGGCGGCGGCGGGCTACGGCGGCCTGCTGCTGGGCCGCGGCTCGCTGCACCACCAGTACAAGCCGGTGGAGTGGGGCCACGCGCAGCACCACGCGCCGCACCTCGACCCCGCCGCCTGCTCGCCCTACTCCTACCCCACCGTGCCCGGTCAGTACCCCACCCGCGCCCTGTAGCCTGGCTACGGCGGCCTGCTGCTGCGCCGCGGCTCGCTGCACCACCAGTACAAGCCGGTGGAGTGGGGCCACGCGCAGCACCACGCGCCGCACCTCGACCCCGCCGCCTGCTCGCCCTACTCCTACCCCACCGTGCCCGGTCAGTACCCCACCCGCGCCCTGTAGCCTGGCTACGGCGGCCTGCTGCTGCGCCGCGGCTCGCTGCACCACCAGCACAAGCCGGTGGAGTGGGGCCAGTGTAGCCTGGCTGCTCGCTCATTACTGATGTCATTCAATATGTTTGCGTTCGTTGTTCCCGTTCGGAACGCCCATTGAGAGAAATCAAAAGCTTCTCTGTCATGCCGTTACAGTATTTCGGCAATCGCTATGAAAGAACACGATTAATAACTGAAATGGCCGCGATATATATACTTCACGTGTCGCCGGGGCGGGCGGGGCGCGTATTTTAATGTTCAAAGAGATTCCGGCGACGGCGGACGCAGATATTTTAATTGTGATGATTTAGGCCTTTTATCCGAGTGACAAATCAAAGCATTCCCGCTTTGTGGGCACTTCCGCGACGCGCCGGGACCGCGCCGCCGCCGCCCCGACGCCGCCGCCGCCACGGAGACAGCTAGCTCAGTGTGCACTGTCCACTGAAAGCCAGATCGCAGTCATTACAAAAACTTAGCGTGATTGTTTATCGTACGTCGTAAATAATAGTGGAACGTAATTGCTGTTTGAATGGCAAGCGACTAGTGGAAACAACTTAGAGACGCGAAAGAAGCGACGACGGACGGCCCGTCGATGGGCAAAAAGCTCGGCCAATGTTGTCGGCGGCGAGATGAAAGGGCCGCGCTGCGCACGAGGGACGCGCCCTAATGACGACGATTAAAATTAATTTGCGCGAGGGCTCCGCGTCTCGCTCGCAAATTAAATTCTTGTCTCGGATGGGTGCAGCCCTCCCGGCCCGCGCTCCTCTTTGTCCCGCCGATCGCACCATCCACTTGATTGATAACACTTCCCGGACGCACCGCGCAAGCCCGCGCCGCCGCCGCCGCCGCCGCCGCCGCCGTCGCCCGCCCTCTCCACGCGCCCTCCGCTGCACTGCACGTTAAATGTTATTTCTTCTCCTTGCGCGTCCTTAACGTACTTAATTTCATCACCTGCTACTTGACAGATAAGAGAGAATGCGGTTATTCGAAACTAGTCCCTCGGTCTGAATAGAGCGTGCCGTAGGTTCGCCTTCCAACAATAGATATGTTGTCGGCAGAGTATACGAACTTCAGCTAGCCACATGTGTAGTGTGGGAGTGTGTGCGTGCAGCGGCTGCGAAGGGCGCGCGGTGCCGCGTGCCGTGGGCGGTGCGTGCGTGCGAGGGACGGAGGAAGGGGGTTGCGTGACATCTCTCCTCCACCCCGCGGGAAGGGAAGGGCGCGTTATTGACAAACACCACGCGTGACGTCACGCGGCCATTGCCATCTAGCTGCCCCATCGGGCTCGATACTATTTGCCCGGTTTGTGCAACTCCTATGCTTCCGCGGACCAGCATTTTACGCCAGTCGCCCAAACGCCACCATGGCGTCTACACATCTCTTCAAAGTCGTTAACGTCTCTGATGAAGGTCGTGGCTATCGTGTGGATTCTCACAACGCTTTCTGCACTAAACTCTTCCAGGACGTTCTGTCGTCGGCTGCTCGCATAGCATCAGGTATTGGTAGGTAGGCCAGTGAGGGTCTTTACTTAGCCCGTCCATCGCGTCGGTGATCGGGGGAGGTCTCTTATCGTCTACCTTACCCACCGTACACACATACATAACATTTGGTTTGTTTTAGTTTTTAGTTTCCTTTGTTCTATAGTGTTTCAATAAAAAGTTTATCTATTTATAACTAAGGTTCTTTCCTGCAATTAAAGCTATTAAACTAAATAATTAAACTATTACATAACTTTCCAAGATGGGGGGTACGCGTACGCATCCTACATCTTTTTGGTCCTTCGAGTAACGCGCTCCGTGTTCTGTGAATATCACAGATACCTTTCAATTTTAATATTGGTAATAATTGATAAAACCTGACTGCCAACCAAAATGAAAAAAACCAAACAAGTTCCAGTATCTTGACGCAAATAGGTAGCTACAATATGCAGGCGGAGGCTTCACACATATCATGTCAATGCCTTGTTTTGCATTTCACATCGCTTGTTCTAGCCAGCTTATTTGGCTCTTTTCTGATCTAGGAAGGAATCATTTGAAAATTGAGAAATATTTTCTCGGTTGCATAATTATTAGAAAATTACCATTTGCTGTTGGTAAACTAATATATTTGGTAACTTATCCAATTCTATGGATTTCTTGTAATATGGGTCCCAATTTATTTTAGTTAAAGCGCTGTATCGATATTTGCGTTTTAAACTTCCAGTAAGCCAATAGTTTGTTCGCGCGGAACTTGAACTAATATATTTATTTAAATTCGTACCTTGTGAACCCCGCAACATATCCAACTGAAACATGTACCTACGCGAAAATTTCAGTTAATATATTGTTTTTATTCGTTGTTTTTTTTTATTGAAAATGTCGGAGCCTATTCGGGACAAACGTTCAGACACAGACAGACAGACTTCGGAATTCTAAAAATACTCATTTATGATTGGTATTAGGTGTCGTATCATTAGCAGTTTTCACTTAAACTTTGGCATTTATTTTGAAATCGCAGACACACACTTCAATTACGAAATGAAATTATTTATTTCATGAAACGTGGTACAATAAAGATAATAATAATAATATATTTCAAAAGTTCCACCGGAAACTGGCATACAACAATTAATTGTTATAAGCCCATTACTACAATTGAAAAAAAAAACATTGAAAATCATCATAATTGGATTAAAATATTCTCTCCGTGCATAGTTTTATCAAATAATAATCATATTATAAAATTTATTAAAAACATTGCCATCAATAATAATAATTCATAATATTAGGATTGTTTTATTGCATAATAGGCAAGCATTTGACCGCAGTCTCACCTGGTGGTAAGTGTCGACGCGGTCGAGGATGGAGCACGCTTGCCTACAAGATACCTATTCACTCTCGACTTGAAAACTTCTGATGATAGTTTTCGGGAAACAAAGACGCCGGTAAGGTGTTCCGTCCTTCGCTGTTCGGATTATAACTTCAATAATGTGCATGCAAATCGTTTTGTGCGGATCGAAGGAATGTCAACCATATACGGGATGAATAGTGCCTAATTACCTATGTAGGTCCTTATTCAATTATTATGCACCTGTCTTCAGACTCCTTCAAATCATTAAACGATTCATTTCATTAATGATGCAGTTTGCAGTTTGCAGTTTCTAAGCATTATTTATTATTTTATTATAATAATTAATATCTCTTTCTTCTGGGCAACTTGAGGAAACATGATAGTCTAACAACTAAAATATTAATCTAAGACCCATCCCTACTTATATTATAAATGCGAAAGTAACTCTGTCTGTCTGTCTGTTGCTCTTTCACGCCTCAACTACTCAACCGATTGAAATGAAATTTGGTACAGAGATAGTCTAGAGCCCGAGAAAGGACATAGGGTACTTTTTAATGCGAAAAAAGCATTGTAAGGGTTTGAAATAGAGGATGAAAGTTTGTATGGAAATATGTAAGGTTTCGGCTAAACCACTGCACCGATTTGAAAAATTATTTCACTAATGGAAAGCTATATTGACAGCGAGTAACATAGGCTATATTTATCCCCATATTCCCGCGGGAACAGGAACTACGCGGGTGAAACCGCGGGGCGCAGCTAGTATTATATAATTATATAATATCTTACAGACGAGTAATACAAGTAATCACAAGCCGTTGTGTTTATATAAGTAGGTACCTAATCATTTAAATTGATAAACCTCATATGATACCTGCACTGCAAACCGCACAATTCAAGCTACAATAGAGGCACGCTACATAAACAGATTACAAACACGAGCGACTGACGAGCCTCCCGTTCCAACTCGGCTAAAACAAAGTGGTCGTGTCGGTACAACAGTGGCCGCGGTCAGCGTGTCCAGATCGATGGGCCGGGCGGGGCGCACCGCCCACTCGCGGGGCGCGCCGCCGCCGCCGCCGCCGCCGCCGCCGCCGCCGCCGCCGCCGCCGCCGCCGCCGCCGCCGCCGCCCCCCGCCCGCTGCCCACTAAATCACGCGTGGCGTGTCAATTACCGCGCCCGCACCCCCCGCCCCGCCCCGCACCGCTCGCCGCGCAATTAACTATCATAAACCCGGCTTTATAGCGGATGTACTATTATTTTATATCGTTTTAATCTCTTTGTATCTTTTTGTTCGACTAAATAACGAGCCCGACGGCCGACGGGCGCGACGCGACGGCGTATGTACTTCTAGAGCGGCGCTATATCGGCCGCCGGCCGGTGTACTTCTTTCATTTGAGGGTAGTTTAGTAGGATGCAGGGACTGTGCAAATAGCTAAGCATACACGCACAGATTTGGCCGGCGGATCTGCCTGATCTGCGGTGACTGGCAGGCAAAACTGCTAGTGTATGGTGAAAACAGACACGAATTTGCGCCTGCCATCCGTAGCTAGTCTGTGCAGGCAGATCTGACGGGCAAATCTGTGCGTGTATGCTTAGCTATCTAAGTGCAACGAAACGCACCTCTCTTTATGCAACTTAGCAAAAACGAAACGTTTTTTTCTCCCGCCCTTCTTGTTGGCGCCCCGTCCGTCGGCGTCGGCGCGGCGTCGCGCGTCGTCGTGCCACATTGTGAGATTGCATTAGGTTACATGAAATACTTTGAGAAATAAAAGTATTATTTAGTTAATTACATGAAAATTTAATCGAGTACAACATAGGATATGAGTGAATCGTTCGGTGCCTATTTTGAGTGCAATTAACGCACGGTATTAATTGGCGTAAAAACAGTTTGCAAGAACTGTTGCTGAGTTGTTGTGTAATATAGCTGAATGTTTGCGATGCGATGCGATGCGAGCACGTTTGTTACGGTTAAGCTCACGGATATAACAATATGACGTCGTAAATGATGTGCTCTCATCAATATAACCTTTCCGATTTTGTGAATATAACTAATAATAATATAAATGTGACAACACCATTCCACACCCACACCCACACCTACCCATGTATCGGAATGATATGTTTGTAGCAGGACTCAGAAAACAAACAGCCACAAATGTTATATTGGTGTTCCTATGTTTAAAATAATTAAAATCAAAGGGAATCATTTATTTTTGCGAAAAGAGGTGAAAAAAAAAAAACTTATGTCTATGTGTTGTAAAAATTATAAATGGTCCTGCTACATTTAGCCCTGAGTATGAGCTTGCAAAATTACCTAAATAACATTAAAAATAACAAGTAGGTAGGTACAATACAACATATCAATCAAGTGTGATTTTACACTTCACAGATTCATACGAGTAGCGCGACTCATAGTCAAGTTATTTTCTATTTATCGTCCACACATTCCTCCACCGAATAATAATTATATGCCTTAGCTAACAAGAAATCTTTTGATTTCTTTTTCAAATAAATATTTAGAGGTAACTTATGTTATTTCAAAAAAATTGGGTTTATTTAGGTTGACTTTCAACTGAAGTTTTAAATGTTTATTTAGTTATTTATTTAGAAGACATCAGATCTTAAATAATAGGCAATTTCATAACAGAATGCTATTTAGAAGTCCTCGCGCCTACATTTTGAACTTTAAAATACTATTGTGGTAATATCTTCATACTGTGGTAATATTCTTCTTCTCTCCTCACGAACGTGAGGAGAGACCCGTGCCCAGCAGTGGGACGTTATGGGTTGATGATGATGATGATGAATATCTTCAAAACACCAGTTATCTAACCAAATATCAAACCCAAAAAATAACTTGTTTTTTTTTTAATAACACAAACCAATTATAACTTTATATTGAAGTGCCAAGCAGTAGTGTGCTGTTATTGTTCCGTATTCGCAGTGCAGTGCCGCGCCGCGCAACATTTTCTAATCAAAGTTTTAATTTAATATAATGAAGGTTTTACTTTCTGTACCAAAAGCACAGAGTAAATAATAGCTAGGTAGGTAATCGTACGACGTCAACAGGCTATTTTGGAAGCAAGGTTTGTTCTGCCGCTGCATTCTATCAGCTCTATCTACGTTTAAACTTACCTTTACTTACCATAGTAACGTAGTAGGAACGTCTGTGTATCAGATATGCAATCAATGTGGTGAGCTATTAATTATAGCTTAAATTGGAAACGTTAGATCTCAGCAGACAATAGCAACAGCCCCACAATTAGCGGCCAGTGCCATTGTGTGCCATTGTGGAGGACCGTTCCGCCATTGTGTGCGTTGTTCCCAGTGCGCGGTCCCGCTACTCGCCGTGCTGGCGGCGGCGGGCGGCGCGGCGGCGCGGCCTCCATACATTATCTTTATATTGACAGATGAATGACTGTCCGATTCTCGATTATAACGGATTTATCCCAAAAATTACTGTATCATATGCATTGCTCGTAACGAAAAAATTGTGCTGGTAATCTTTATGCCTTTTTCTCATTTTATTTTGGGGTATACCCTACCCTACCCTACCCTAGTAACGTACAATACAAGGGTTTTTAATCAGAGTGGTTGTATTTACAGAAGGGCCTATTCGTTTTTACTTTTAAGAATACAGATATAATTGGGAGTGTTATGGCCATGGCTAAATGCCATGGCCATAACACTCACGATCACTCACAACTGGTCACAATCATAATACTTGATGGATGGTCACACACAGTGTGATTCGGTCACACACACATTCATGAATGGAGCGCATTTTGATCAATGCTGAGTATAAATCAGTATTATGTTTTGGTGTAAATTGGTCACACCACATGTTGTACCATCAGAACTTTGCAAGATATTTTTTTGTGTAATTGTAAAATTAGTAAACAAGATGGGAAGAAATTGCAATAATTATATGTTGACATTATGTATCTTTTGTTCGGTAGGTCTGGAGGCGCAGGTGCAGGACACGTCGAAGGACCTGTACTGGTTCTGAGCGCCCCCTCGTGGGCCCCCTCGTGCGCCCCTCGTGCGCCCCGCGAGTGCTAGTGCCGTGAGTGGCGAGTGCCGAGTGCCGAGTGCCGCGCCTGACTGTACACAAGGCTGTAAACAAAGACGATGTATAATAGTTATTGTAGAGTGCGTAGTCACGTTACTTACTCCTAATTAGATTGTATAAATTAGCGCAGGGTCATGTCGTGCGACCGAACGTGCTCCGCTGTCCGACCGTGGCACTTTCAATGTTATCATTAGGTATTGAATCCTCGAAATGGGAATCATTAATATGATCGTGTCCGCTGTTATCATATATCCGAACAAAATTTTGTAAAAAGCAAACTAGTATCTATTATATTTTTATATAACGTAAATACACGTAACACCTATATAATTATGTTTAATCTATGTGATCCTTGAGGAGTTGTAAGTACACCTACTTATAGCACTTACCTACGAGTAGGTTGGTACCTACTCAATTGTCACGGTATGACGCGACATGTGGGCAGGGTATGTTATTTATAATGTTACATCATGAGTAAAGACATAATCATTACGATAGTTTTTTTTACAATAGCAAAAGACAATTGAAAGCGCATTACGGCGACGTCGTGATTATTATGTCTGCTCTTGGTGATGTCTGAAATATTTGTGATCTCATTTGTGTCAGACAAAGTGAATCCCGTCGGAGCTGTGTGAGCACAATAAATAATGTCGAGCGGCCGCGAGCAGGTGCCGCCGGGCCGCCGGGCCGCCGGCCTAGCTCGCCGACGGCGACGGACCACGTTCGGTCGGAAGTCGGACGCATAATGATCTGAATCGAACACATGTGTATAATATATCAATTTTAGTCTAAATTAGATAGTTAGTTGATAAATCGCGTTGTTTCGTCGTTAAATGTTATCACTATGATCGATGTAGAAGCGCACGATTGTTCGTGATCGGTGATGTCGAACTGGTCGACCGCTCTCGCCGACAGTGCCGACAGTGCCGACAGTGCCGAGAGGCAGTCGGCCACTGCCTGCATCGCTGGGAAACATTGCAAGCACAAAAACTGAAACTATTACTTACAAATATAGAGAACTAACTATGTAAATGAGTAGGTTTTTGTGATACGGTGGCCTTCTCGGGCGACGCTCCATGTAAATACACGCGTACGTATAGCTAGGTAGCGCGTTACACGTGCGTGTGACGCAGCGCCACGTGTACACAATACTATTGTGTAGTTAGCCATCATTGGAACGAACGCCGCCGCCGCCGCCGCCGCCGCCGCCGCCGCCGCCGCCGCCGCGTCACCTACCCGCACCCACCGACCGACAACATTCCTGGGAACTCACTCAGAATATTTAACATATCCAATAAATTAATGGGCGCGCTTTTAGTCAGCTTTATAAATAGACGATCTCTACCGTATTCTTCGAATGCTCACGATAGTTGGAATTGTCACACAAATGTTATTTTTATACGGAACAATAGATGTTAAAACGAATGGGTAAACAAGGTAATTTGAAAGAATGAAACGATCAGTTAAAACGAAACGAGAAATGTAGAGCACACGTTGGCTTTAATAGCCGGCGGGCGACGCCGCGCCCGCGCCCGCGCCCGCGCCATCACTCAGCGGCACTCTCTCATTGTAATAAGACATATTTAAGCATTCAATTAGCCGCCGAGACAATGGCATTCTTATACGAAAATAGGACGAATGTTTCCCGCGCGACGCGGCGCGTCGCGTCGCCGCGCCGCGGCGCTGCGCCGCCTGCGCCCTCCCGGCGACAATGAATCAATGTATTTTTGTACAGTTTTCGGGAACATTACATTGTTGCGGCAAACCAAAAGATTTATCAGCTCGCACGGCGAACAGATATTTCAAATAGAATTCGCAATTACAGTAGACATGAAATGTCACGAACAAACGAAACGGTACAATCTAGATATTTTGCAAACCATAAATAAATCGAACGATATACCTACTTACTTATATAAACCACTACACTCGCGCATACATTACGCTTTGTAGCATGTTTGTAGCGACCCGAGTCGCGCTTTGAGCTGCCGTTGTTTATCTATACGGGTAAATTGCTAACTAAAACTACGTAACAATTAATAATGAGGGATGAACTAACTATACAGAAAAAATAGAGATGAAAATTATATGTAAATCGTATAGAAGGTCGAGGTGGGTGTCTCGTGACGTGAGCGCGGCCAACGGTAGCAATAAGTGATGTGGTCTGGCTTCTCCAGCGCGCGCGTACAATGATATTGGAATATTGTGAGGCCGCCGCCACCGCCGCCACCGCCACCGCCACCGACAACACGACACTACCCGTTGCAAACATCTGTGCAACGTGCTAGAGTTGCGGCGCGGCGCCGGCGCGGGTGGCGGCGCGGCGGCGGCGTCGCGCGGCGGCCGCAACCCAAATGTAAACATTATTATGAACTTCGAAATATAAATTCCACTATCTACTGTGATTGTTTCACATCTGTTGTTTCATTTCTCCTCGTTTATTATAGGTAGACGTAATTTTAAAACATTTATTCTGCGTGTGCCAAGAAACGATTCTGAACTCATAAATTGTGGCCCTTGGGACAGACGCACCTGACGGAAGCAGATTATAATGTAATTATGCTAAGAATCTATGGGAATTGATTTTCACAACTGAGTATAATTATGAAATTCAAGTAGAAATCTTAAAACCTGATATTTGAATGCAGATGAAAACCTATGCCACGGAATAAATATTAGTAGATAAGCTATACTACACATTATTTGAAATATCTCCATTATTATTTCATTCCCGATTGCACCATTTTATAGCACGTAGCTTTATATTAATTATTATACTACTTATTACAACATAATTAGGAACTCAACTTTCTGCTCGTAAATAATGTTTATGGAAGTATCAAAATCAGCAAGGAGCAGGAGCAGCAAAATAACATCTAAATAAAATAAAAATATAAATCAAAATATATTCCAGAAGCTATATTTAGAAAAGGTTGTCGACATGTCGTCATTGATTGCCGATCGGAATAATGTGAATGTCTGCGGCACACAACCCGTTATTCCAGTCGGCACGGTCAGTAACTCGCGTCCGCGTCAGCTGGCCGACCTCTGGTGTCGAGCTCCACGAGTAGCCCGTCGCGGCGGCGGGCGGCGCGGCGCGGCGCGGCGGGCCTGCCGCGGGCTCGGGCGGCCATATACTATGCACTTAGTACTACATACAGAATGGCCACTCTCCACCCCGCGCAATCCGTGTCCCCTCTACCCACTATAGGGGGGGAAAGTCGAGGGGACACTCGAATCTTCACGTCGGTTTGTGAGTTCCTTCATACTAGCGGATTGTCTTTTGTTTTGGTCGCGTATAATACTTGTGTACTTACATTACATCCACACATAAATCAGCTTAGTTGTATGGAGCGACCGTGGGTCGTCCTGCAGGCCTTGGTACTGCCGCGGTCTGTTCCGCTGAGCGCGCTCCGCGGGGCTTCATGTAAGTACTTCTAATTACATCCCCCGACTGTAAACGGCCCTTGTAAGTATCTCATTGCCCTACCGCGTTGCAGACACCACGCACCGGAGGGCGCTGGCGGTGGCGGCGGCGCGCGGTGCGCGGATCGGTAGCAATATCATGGACAAGTAAATATGTGGGCGAACTTAAAGAATTAGCATTTTCTTTCAGCTAAAATTTGTGCTGTCAAATGCAAAAACAGTGCACAATAGATATAACTATACCATGTTTATAAATATGCTCCCACGCAAGAGAGACCTGTTCATTTCATAATGCGTGTCCAGGTGTAAAAGCGTAAAACTCGTCTGCTTCTGATAAAACGACTAGATACTGGGTAGGGTACGGTAGGTAGGTACATAACAAAACAAATTATATGATAGTTTCATTTTATAACAAGCTTATTGGCTATATAAGCTATTAAGATACGCTATTAATTTAGCAAGTTAGTGGCTTCTATAATGTTAAATCCGGAGCCGTCGAGCCCCACAGCCTAACAGCACAATGTCATCGTGAAACTAATGATTGAAAAGTCAATATAGAATCAATGGAATAGAAAATGCTTTATTGTACACCAGTTCAAAAATACACAAGGTGCTTCACAAAAATAAAAACTACATCTAAAATAGGTACTAAATAGTGGGTGGACTTATTGCTTAAAGCGATCTCTTCCAGTCAATCTTTAGGATTGAGAAAAATAAAAAAAGCATCAGAGGTTGGCGGTGTAAACAAATTAATGAAACTGGTGTTAATTTTAGTTGAATAGTATTTTTAATAATTATGTTGTTAGTTTTTATTTAGTATGCGAGTGATTCGAGCGTTCCGGCGAGCGGCGGGGAAGTCGTCACGCGCGGATCTGTAACACGAAACTGAGGCCGTCCCTCTGCGGAGACTCATGACAACAAACAAACTCACACAAATAAATAGCAGCACTGTAGACTATAACTCTACATACTCATAGTACGGCTGCGCAGAGCCGGCCGAGATCTGCAAGGCACAGGTTTGGGTTGTAGATACTCAAATCACTGCGGGCAGGATGTCTTGTCATAGTTCAGGCCGCATATTATCCGAGTATTGAAGTAGTCGACGGGCCGCACGCAGCCAGCCGCGCGGCACATTCCGCGCGGAATACTCTATACGAGTACTTGTATCAATTCATTCACCGATCGCATACTCTACTCAGTTACGTGCAATATTAAAATATTAAGTAGGTTATATCATCATTATCTTGTCGTTATTAACATTCTTATATTATTACTTTGTATTGGGTTGGACGGGACGATCATGATTTATATGATATATGAAGAAACTATGCGTCCTCTTAAAACTGTGTATAATTAATTACAAAGATATTTCGGACGAATTTGTGTGTAATGTTAATTAATACTTTTTATAAAAAAAAGCTTAAACCACCACCTGCATTAGGGCGGATCGTTCCTGAGGGTATATAATGTAGCATGGCCCAAGCTACCGGTGAGGGTGGTTAGGACTTCCCATAGCTCCATGATTTTGTTCTCAGTCAGCTACACAACTTTTTACTTAGATTTTTATACAATTTAATTCCTAAGGAACTCCTAGAAATATTATAGTATTACAGTCAACATGAAAAAAATTTTCTTGCCGACTTTCTACCGGTGAATCGTCCAGGGTGCACGCTCTTAGGACTCAAGGAGCTCCCGCCTCTTGTGGCGTCCGGTACCATCGCGTAGTGGAGCTAAAATATTTATACCAGACTAGCTGCGCCCCACAGTTTCAATACACGTTGGATATTATTCCACAGGAACCGTTAATTTTTACAGGATTAATAAAAAAGTATCCTATGTCGACCTCTTTGGCAATTTCGTCTAAATCCGTTGCGTAGTTTTTGCGGGAAAGAGTAACAAACATCCTTCCATCCATCCTCACACACTTTCACATTTATAATAGGGATGGCGATTCTTTACGAAAAAGATCGATTTTTAAATCGATTCGAATCGTAGTCTAATGAATCGATTCACGAAAAAATCGAGGCCTACAAAATCGATTCTTAAAAAATCGATCTTTTTTTCAAGTTTGCGTTTACAATGTAAATTTGTATCAATTTTACTAAAAACAAGTGTTAGCGCGGCAGCTAAGCTGTATAGGCTGAGCGCGCCTCCAATGGCGGGGGAAGGATGGCTGGTAGAAGAGTAGTACAAAGGAACTTGGCGACTAACCTGGTCTCCATGCAACTGCAATCACCTCGGTTCGGGTCCGTCTCCAAGCTGCTTGTTCCTTCAGGATGCTATGACGTTCGATGTAGTGGACTGTATTTTTGGCGGTTGGTGCGTGTCGGCAAGGAGCGTTTACGCGGCGGGTTTATAGCGGGTTTTGTTTATATTTTCGCGTCGAATTCACGTGGACCACCACAGAGGAGCAGCAGATCCAGTACTTTGGATTCGGCGAGAGCGGCAGCCGCGAAGGACGAGGGTCGATCGCAGACTACTTGCGGCGGCAAGCAGTTTTCTCGTGGATACCACGATATGAGCGACAGAGATAGTCGCCAAGAAATGATAGGAATAGGAAGGTAGGAAGGTATTATGAGTGCCAATGTAAGTGGCGCGAACATTTGCCCCCGGCCTAAAAACCATTGGTTTTTAAAAGAAAGCGGGAAATAAAAAAAATAAAAATAAGAGTTAAACTCTTAAGCAGTCAACGGGTTAAATATAACATAGCGGTTGACCGGGGAGCAAGGGGTTAAATTATTGGGTAGGTAAGATACATAAACGGACGACGGGTCTCTGGTAGACGCCGGTCGCCGTTTTTACTGACGCTACTCGACAGATGCCATCGCCGCCGACATGAGTGGCCACGACGACGCCGAGAGGCCAGGATAGCGGGGGAATATTATCAGTGATAATAAGAACAATAGAACCTATTGTAATGGGATTCGAAGGTGTATTCCATTTTCCTCTAGATTGAAGTAAGTGAAGATATTCCAACTTCCACCGTTTGGAAAATGATCGTACCATTTGATCCAATAAAGCGTACCGTTTCAATAAGTGTCCAGGTTCATCGGGAACCGTGCAAGCGGGTAAATGCTTCAGCGGTGCGGTCATTAAGAAATGTGAAGCACTCAGCGCGGTCGGCTCAGACGGATCTTCGCTCAATAACGTTATAGGACGAGAATTGATAACGCATTCTATCTGTGTGAGTACGGTTAACATTTTTTCATAGGTGAGTAACTGTGAACCGATCGTTTTATGAAGATGACTTTTAAACGCTTTCACATATATTTCATAATTCCCCCCGAAGTGAGGACTTCGCGGTGGATTGAATTTCCAGTGTATGCGATTAGCTGATAACTCATCTGAGATAGACTTATTATATTCGTCGGAATTTAAAAGATCCGTTAACGCATTTTTCGCATTTTTAACGCATTCCGTTAACGCAGAGATGGGAAGGGAGTCAAGGAGCGCGGGTGAGTTACTAGCCCATTTGACGAGATCGAAGCCCCCGGCCTTGAGCAACTCGCGGAGATCGTCTCTGAGTTGTAAACAAGCAGACAGAGTAGGCATGGAGTAGCACACGTCGTCCATGTATGTGTTGTCGCTGATAAGAGATGCTGCGAGTGGGAAGCGGGCACCGTCGGCGGCGCACAGCTGTCGCAACACTCGCATCGCAAGGAACGGACTGCTACGTAGACCAAAACAAACGCGGTTGAATTGGTAGGTATCAAGCGGAAAAACGGGATCGAATCGATACAGGAATTTTTGATATTTGCGGTGGTCCTTATTTATCAAAATTTGTAGGTACATCTGTTTAATATCGGATGTAAAAGCGATTGGATAGTGGCGGAAATCCAAGAGGATTGTAAAAAGATCGTTTTGTAAATTATCCCCGGTATATAAAACTTGATTCAAGGAGAGGCCTGAGTCAGTTTCAGCACCGGCGTCCATCACCATACGCCATCGAGTTGTTGTTTTTTGTAGTCTCGCAATGGCGTGGTGTGGCACGTAATATCCAGTAAAAGGACTATCATTGTCAATCAGTGAAATGTAACCCTTCTGAATGTACTCTTTGATTATAGCATCGTACTCTAAGCGCAGAGCAGGTATCGCGGCGAGCTTACGTTCGAGATACATGAAGCGTTTTTTAGCGATAGGGTAAGAATTACCCAGAGAGGTCGCGGGATCGCGGGAGAAAGGTAACGCTACAGAATAGCGTCCCGTAGGATCGCGGGAAACGTTATTTGTAAAAATGCGTTTACATTCTATAGCGTCTGGGCTCAAAGTCGGCGTGCATTGCACCTCTTCAAGCTGCCAGAAGCGTTGGACAAGATTATCTAAACGTGGTCCTTCCGTAAAGGTACAGAGGGAAATATGAGAGCGGCGTCTATCTTCAACCAAGGGGTCAGTGATAGAAACAACGGTTCCAATATGAGCGGGCGTAACATGAGCGGGAGTAACATGAGCGGGGGTAACGGGAGCGGTCCCGATTACGATAAAACCAAAAATGGTTTCAAAAGCGGTTGGAGTACCAGGCGGACCAGCGGCGCGGCCTGATAGCAATATTTCAGAAAAGAGCGGCGCGCCTATAAGTATGTCGATCTCGGAAGGCGAAGCGAAACTGTCGTCTGCCAGAGGCAGGCAGTTCAGGTATGAAAGGCAGGATACGTCAATTTTCACTGCCGGTAAATTGTCTGTTATGCGGTCGATAACATAGGCGTCAATTGCAATAAAATTATCATTTAGGCGGGAAGATAAAGTAGCAGAAACTGCTCCCTTGATTGGGTTAGATGCGGAACCTATCCCTTTAACAACGGTGTTCGTCACCTTATTGCATTTTAAATTTAATTTAGCGCAACATTTTGAAGTTAAAAAGTTACTTTGGGAAGCCGAATCAATTAAGGCGCGTACTACATGGCGGCGACCATTTAAATCCGTAGCATAAACTTGTACGGTTCCCAGTAAACAAGTAGTGTCATTAGGCTGCGAAGCGGGGCGTATATTACACAGCGACACCTGTTGTTGTGATGACTGATAAGCAGTTGTAGGTAAGTTCGTCAGCTGAGCGCTAGCGGAGCCCGCGACGGGCGGCGGCGATGCCGAAGGCGGCATGTGATCCCCGGCGGCGGAGAAGTTGCCAGTTCGCGCGCGCGGAGGCGGCGCGTGCGCCTGTGACGGAGCGCTAGGGTACGGGCGATTGTCTTCACGGGAAGATGATACTTTGCGGCATAACATAGAATGATGTTTACATCCACAATAACGGCAATTAAATTTAGAATTGCAAGCAGTATTTATATGCGTAGTGCTTAGACAATTAGTGCAACCTTTGCTTTGTTTTACAAAAGTGTACCTGTCGTCGATAGAAAGCTTATCAAATGCAGGGCATCTATATAAGTTAGCGTGATCGGCTTGTTTGCAAAGCGGACAGTGAGTGACGCATGATGCTGCAAAAGACTGCGTAGACCTTGCAGTACCCGGCCTCTTATCACTGCGGCTAAGAGAAACGGTCGTAGTGCGTTCCAATATTTTGCTTTGTTCGCGGATGAATTTTAAAAGTTCATTGTATGTAGGCATAGATTTACCTCGCATGTGCATTTCAAACGACCGTGCAGTACTTGAATCTATTTTCTTCAAAGCGAGCGATAGTAAAATAAAATCAGACACGTTATCGAGCTTGAGAGACTTCAAACTTGACACAGCCGTGCAGAATTTATCTAGGAATAATTCTAAGTTTTTATTCGTCGCGGTGTTAAAAGATTTAAAATCAAGCATTTGATCAAGATAAGCGGAGGCTAGGTTACGTTTGTCGTTATACTTATCGACGAGCGTCTGCCATATGATCGGATAATTATCAGCGTTAGGTACGATACCAGAACAAACTGCAAGGGCCCGGCCTGACAATTTATTAATTAAATATTGGACGCGTTCGTGATCAGTGAGATCGGGATTTTCGTGAATCGTGCGTTTGAATGACTCATAAAATATTCTCCAGGTCATCGGATCTCCATTGAAGACCATCAAATCGAGTTCAGGAATTCTGATGGATTTACGTTGCGGGGCAACATTGAAATCAGCGGTTTTTAAAGGCGGGTTAAGTTTATTATAAACAAACTGACAACGGCAAAACATATCTTCGAAGACGTTTATAGATTGGTAGTTTACCGTGTACGAAGCGTTGAGACTCAACTCGGTGACATTTAATTTGTTCACAATTTCATTGAAATCGGAGCGTAAACGGTCTAACGAGATCATTCCACATAGAAATAAATCCTTCTCAGTATCATCAGTGAAAGCCTTTAAAGATCGGTTAAAAATATCTTGTAAGCGAGAAAATATAATGTCACGTTTACCTATCAAGGTCAAACGTTCGATCTGTAACGTATCGAGCGCTTTTGCGTCCTCGTATACTTCACTATCTTTGTCTTTTGAACGAGTAGCCATAGCCATCTTAACAAAGTATAAAAAACTAGATAAAGTATGAAATTCCTAATTTACTGCAACTGCCTACAGCATTTACCTGTCGCGCGCGCGGCGTATTGAATACCCACGTGGAGACGCACGGGCGGTCGTTAGGAATACCTTCACTTTTTAATAAAAATTAAGAATTACGGAAAAATCGTTATTTTTACTATTTAGGAATGCGGAATACACGAAATAAGTATATAAGAGCGTAGTAGGATAGTACAGGGTACTATCTGAACTGTAATTGCGGGCGGGAACACGATAATTATAGGAAATTATCGTTGGTAAAAATACCAATATAAAATTGCGGGCGGTTATAAAGAGGACTATATGAGGCCTAAGAGGGGCCAGAGAATAGCGGGAGGACCAAAGAAGATCCGGCTCGAAGGACCAACAATATGTTAGCGCGGCAGCTAAGCTGTATAGGCTGAGCGCGCCTCCAATGGCGGGGGAAGGATGGCTGGTAGAAGAGTAGTACAAAGGAACTTGGCGACTAACCTGGTCTCCATGCAACTGCAATCACCTCGGTTCGGGTCCGTCTCCAAGCTGCTTGTTCCTTCAGGATGCTATGACGTTCGATGTAGTGGACTGTATTTTTGGCGGTTGGTGCGTGTCGGCAAGGAGCGTTTACGCGGCGGGTTTATAGCGGGTTTTGTTTATATTTTCGCGTCGAATTCACGTGGACCACCACAGAGGAGCAGCAGATCCAGTACTTTGGATTCGGCGAGAGCGGCAGCCGCGAAGGACGAGGGTCGATCGCAGACTACTTGCGGCGGCAAGCAGTTTTCTCGTGGATACCACGATATGAGCGACAGAGATAGTCGCCAAGAAATGATAGGAATAGGAAGGTAGGAAGGTATTATGAGTGCCAATGTAAGTGGCGCGAACAACAAGATTAATATTGCAATTAACGATATCTTATCAATAAAATCAGGGAATTCAAAAATAGCTATTATTTTTATTAGCGTATCAAACTATAAGATCAACTATAAAAAAAAATAGTATTTATATACTAACGTCCTTACTAATAAAAAAAAGTTAAACATCTGTGTAACAACTGTATTACTATACAGTGAGTAAGCTATGAATAGGCGTTACACACTCCCTTTATTAATAATCCGTGGGTAAACAATGCATAGTTATCAATTCCTTATAACAAAAACCACTGGCAACTTTCGTCAGAAACGTTCGAAAACATTACGTCATAATATCAGAGTCTTAATATTAGTTCTAAAAACGCTCATAACTTTGATGCATTAGTAGTGAAAAATATAAATTTTATTAAATTAACTATCTTTTTCGTTCTTTAATTACTGTTTTACTTTCACTTAGCCATTTAGTAAGAGTAAAGGATACTAAAAATACAGCCATCTCGCGAGTTTATGAGTAGTTAACTCTTTAACCGGCAGCACTCTTATAATTCAGGCACATTCAACTAAATGCAAATAATTGTATGGTTTATACCAAAACAGAAAAAATCGAATGTCGATTTTCAAGGGTGATATATCGATTCAGTGAATCGATACAGTACTTCATATCGATTTAAAAAATCGATATTTTCTACTCGAAAAATCGATTCTTCGATTAATCGATCTCAGATCGCCATCCCTAATTTATAATATTAAGTAGCAAGTAGCGTGTAAGAAGTCGGGTAGGATTATAAGAAAGCACAACGGCCGATGGAAACGACAATAAATATTATAACACTCACTTAGTTACCTACCCATAAATAAAACAAAGGGTTAGCAGACGAGTTTCTCACTTCTTCATAATATCTAAGTCTATAGTAGTCTATGGTTTTCCCGAGAGGCAATCCAGGGCGCGTGTGAATGATTACTACAAGGAATCCGAGCTAAGGGTCGGGATGTATGTATGGTATGTGATCGTGACGCGTTGTTATTATGATTATAGTAGCTATTTAGTGTTTCAGTATAGCTATAATAAAAGCTTTGTATTTATTGAATGCTGTTAATCAGACAGGTATGTAGGTCCTAGTAGGTGGTACCCACAAACAGTTTAGGAGTGTGCGTGTCCAACATAATCATACATTACTCACAAAATATTGTCGTAATGTAGTTAGGACGAGAATTTTTCTTTAATGGCTACTTGTTTGTCGAGTGTAGTAAAGTCAGAACAAAGTTTAATTATTGTTCGATAAGAAATACTTGCAGCGTATCCAGTTATTCGAGCAATTCCTTCAAATCTGGAGTAATATCGCAGCGCGGCTGTAACAGTAACTCAAAACACTCGTAACTCGCCGACAGCCGGCATAAAAACTTTACGAGCGCTCAGCCCGATTGCAGAGATAGCGGAGGTAATTAATTTGTAAGGCCTTTACTTGCGTGGCGCCTCGCATTCACCAGTACACACATGCTCACTCGAGTACGAGTACGGACTTACTGCGAGCACACCACCTCCGGTGCCTCCATCTGGGAACTCCACGTACACTGGGCCGTATCAGGGGTGACCTAGAATTCCTGAACTCGGGAAGACTTAGTGATCCTGAATCACTACAGTGATGTGCAACGTGCAAGTGTTGGTGGAATATACAAACTCATTGTAACGTCAGCTGACATAGTTTCCTTTTTAAAGTACCTAAACGTATCCTGGCAGGTTAGGAAAAAACTTTTTGATTTGTTTGTTTATCGCAACAAACCCGTCGACTCGAGCGTGCGGCGCGGCGGCTTGCAGCAGCGCCGACATCCAGAGAGCGTTACCGGCAACAATGGGATAGGTCAAATAAAACTGATCTAATTATGTAAAAGCTCTAAACCGTTTAGCGCCGCCGCCGCCGCCGCCGCTGCGTCCGCGACACTTTTGAAATAATTTACTAATTTTATCGCCTCCGCACGGCCGAGGAATGCCCGATGTCAACCGGTCCCGATACCAAATGGTGCAATGTTCTATTCTTGTCGGAAGTATTGTTAAGAGTGCGGCCGCAGATTAAGCGCGAGTCGCGGCACGATGGAGTAGTGGCCGCTTATAGCCACGAGAGCTGCTGCGGTGGAATGGCTGATGGCAGGATCGAAAAGTGCTCGTAAAGCGGCACTTAATCAATCGGAGGGTGGACGGGGGGTGCGGCGCGGGGGAGGGGGAGGGACGCAGATTAAAATAAACAATCCATGTGTTGCCAGAACGAGCTCTTCCGAGACACTATACTTAGGACACTTGTCCACTTAAGGACGCTACCGCGACACTAATCCTGGGATATCCATATGCATAGTTACTTGGGTCTAGCTGACTGGAAACCTGCACCGATCTACTATCTTACGCTTAGATCAAATTTTATTAAGATTTTATTAAAAATATATTATGACAATGAGTATGCATAGCATAATGGGACTTTCACCAAACTTATGACTGCTTTAATACGTGCATTATGCATAACTATAGCGGTATTTCCATCGTCTTACATCAAGTATCTATTTGATCACTACACCTCACTACTCTATGTCTAAATGGATAGTGGACCCGCGGGGAATCCAAATCCCCAAGTCCCCCCTTCACAAGGTCAGTGGTGAATATACCCTCTATATCGCTATAGACCTGCCTACTCATAAGTTAAAGTCCCAGGAAAGTTAAACCTTCATGGTGCAGTAGCAGTAGGTGATGAACAAACTGCGAAACTTGTGGGTGCTTATTCAATTCCCGCACAGGGCAACGATCTGTATGTGCCACCGGTAAGTCTAAGTCTGAGGTTTATGGGACCATGATCCTCCTAATTCCTGATTCCCTAGATACAGGGATCGTAGTTAGGGGGTATTTGTGAGATCGTGACGCGTTGATTACTTATTATTTACATTAAAATAAGTGCGTGGGTAAGTATAACATAAGTTATGTAATTGTAAATAGGGGTCAGTACCTAGTTAACACAAAATTATAACAGCTATGTAACCCGTTATACCTACTTATCTTTAAATGGTTTTTACAACTGCATTTCGAAGGGAAACCATATTTTAAGTGGAAGATATCCTCACAACCCCATAAAATAAACAATTTGGAGAAGAATAGAGAGATCTTTGTTCGATCGGACGCCACTTGTACCGAAATAGCGCCATTAGTGGCCGTTGTTTGTAAACACGACACATTACCGCGCCGCGCCGCGCCGCACCGCACCGCCGCGCCGCGCCCGCGCCGTCGGCGTCGCCGCGCTGTCGCCGCACCTCCGTAAACAACAAACAATGCTCGTCAGCCGGTGACGGTTTTGGACACATTCCTCGGTTTCAATCCTGAAGCGCGCTCGAAACGAACTGAAATAAAACTCTCGAAATTTGTCACGCCGCTTAATTTACGCTAATGGACCGTTAACGGCATCGTAAATATTACTATAAGTATCGGTTACATTCGTCACGACGATTTAACCTGAGGCGGGTGCGCTTCAGCTTCGAAACGGTCGGGACACGAGACGAGAAGTAGGCCGCCGCGGTCCCGGCGGAGCGATCGTCGGAGCTGCGACGGGAGCCCCGAGGGAATACTAAGTGGCTAATTGAGTCGCTCCGCCCGCGCCGCCGCCGCCGCCGCAGCGGCCTCTCGCGAGCGGCGAGACCACGCTGTGAGTGTGCCCCCGCGCGCCAGGAGCGCTCAGTATGCGGCAGACGTCGCGGCGCTGTCCCCGCACCACTCTCTGCGACCATGATTCCTCTCTAAGCAATTACCGAAACGAGGGTAAACGAACAACTCCCGGTGAATCGCTTCATTACCTTTATCGTTTACTTAGCGCGGCTCGTCGGCGAGTGTTCTTATATCGCCACGGGTCGAGGTGACGGAGCCGAAGCCCTGCATTATAGATGAGCAGCTCGTCGATAATAGCTCATAAATATGAGTTATGAGAATGTATCGCTAAATAATGAACGCTCGGCGAGGAACAAAGCCCCGAACGGCGCAAAAACGGGAACGCGTCGCTCGTCCGCGACCGCCATTATGTATCTGCTGTAATTATTAGATAACTGCTACATAAAAACACACCTTGTGCTTGCTACGTTGATGATAAATAGCAGAGAAAGCCAACTATAGAGATTATACCGCTCGTTAGAGGAGGTAAGGAGTCAAGGTTTCAATTAATGGAGCCGACAACAATACTAACGGCGACGTCCGCTGCTCTCTCTCGGACATTTTATGAAAATAACAAAGTTTAAAACCTTTTTTATATTTTGTTCCTTTGTTTTGTTGTTCGTTCACGGCTTTACAATCCATTACACATAAAAGCTTTCTCTGAGAGCCACAAATATGTTGTATGTGGAGAGATTGTCGCGCGGCGCGGTGCGGTGCGGTGTGGTGGTGGACCCTGGACAGCGGTCGCAGGTATGAAAACAAAGCAAAAGCATTGGGCGGAATGTGCGCGTCGCGCCGCGCCGTGGGAACCGGCACCGTGCCGTCGCCGCGCCGCACTGGGTCTAGAACCCTCCCGGGAATAATATTGCCAAATACACTATTAGGACTACGGTAAAGGAAGTCATCAAGCCATGTAAAAAAATCTGATTTATGGAATTGTCACAAAATATATTTAAAAAAAACCAATAGTTTGTCCTTTAGTCGTGAATCGTAATACTGCTAGACAGGCGAGGGAACAAATCCTTCATCGTCATTAACCCATATCGGCCTAATACTGAGCAAGGGTCTCCCCCCACTTTCATGATAAGGATTAAGCCATATAACCCACCACGGAGGCCCGGTCCGAATTTGTGGATAACATACCTATCTGAAATAAATCCCCGGTTTTCTTACGATGTTTTTCTTAAACGAGTCATAATTATGTAAGTACAAACATTTTAAGACCATTTCTTAAAAAAAATAGCTAGCTTTGTCAAATATGGTCATAAATATTTTTCTACGTGTTCTGGCTTGGAGGAGTATAGTTGCAATGTCTTTTTTAATATCTAAGCATAAACATACATTTTGTTTTTTTTCATAATTCATTTTGTTTCCTGGTTTTTGTTGTTTGAACTGTTTGCTTAGTATGTACTAAGCACGAAAGTCACTCGCTGCTCTCTCTGTAATTAGGTAACTACAGAGGGAGCAGCGAGCGACTTTCGTCGAGTGACTTTCACGCCTACAGCCGCCTACTCATATCACGTAATTGTCAGTTAAGAACGATTACATCCTCTTCCGTCATCTCTCACTTAATTCCGAGGCTATAATTCATGGTTATGACGTAGTGATAATTGTAATCAGTGCAAAGGTGACGCTCATTAGAACTGGCAGGCAGCACGTGTGGAGTGTGCCGGAACTGCGATCAATCAGAAGGCGGCTGGTGCGGCTGCGGCGCATGTGTCGCGGGACGCCTCATCGCCACTAACGGTTTGTTGGTCTGCGCTCGCACCGCCCGAAACACATTACGCGCTTTTTGTGTCCATGTCGTGTAAAAACGTGACGTTCTCTAGTTTCAGACGCAGGCCCGCCGCGGTAATTGGACGAGATGCGCTAATGAAGTTTATCCACCATTAGCTAATCACCCGGCGCGCGGCGGCTCGTTAGGGCTGCCGGCCGCGTCATGAGGTGTGACGCGCTGCCCCAGCTCCAGATACCGCCATAGCTATTAGGTTACATATTCATTTTATTTTGCCACTCCTGCCAAACAGTGTTTTAAAATATAACTATTTGACAGGTTCGAAATTACCGCCAAATTAAGTATGGACAACTATACAATAGGTATCTTCGATATTCACTATACAATGAACTAGCATAATGAACTTTTATAAGAGGCAAATAGGTACCGATACAGATGATGCTTAGTTTTGTGCATTACTTGTAATGAGTGTTTCCATGTAACACGTGGTGCATGCGCCCTGACAGCCGGATGTCCCGCGGGCCTCGGAGCCGCCTCTAGGAGGCCGACATGCGGCACCGCGCTATGTGACTCGTGGGAAATTTGCGAGGGAACCCGGAAACCACCTGATTATTTCTTGGATGTCCTTGGGAATTAAATTGCATGATAAAAAACCAAAGCTCTTGCTG
Organism: Campaea margaritaria; assembly: GCA_912999815.1. Classification (NCBI taxonomy): domain Eukaryota; kingdom Metazoa; phylum Arthropoda; class Insecta; order Lepidoptera; family Geometridae; genus Campaea; species Campaea margaritaria. The sequence continues at coordinate 79,948 of OU538794.1, forward strand.
GGAACAAAACTGTGGACCTACGAGAGGGCCTCTTCTTAGCGTAGAGCACGCTCCACCCGCGTCTCACCCACGCCGCACCCGCAGCGCACCCGCACCGCACCCGTGTCGCACCCCTTCATAGTTTTGTAACTAAACTGCGTTAAAAAATATATGTTGAAGAAACTATTTTGGAAGTAAACAACTTTCGGTGATACAATTATTATCTCATCATATTTTTAGGGATGTTTTTTGGGACGGAATGGATGTCCCTTTTTCTTTCATAGTGATTTTGATTATCATGTAAACATAACAAACAACTATGCTTACAAACAAAACATTTGTCTAATGCAGTCTATCAGACGACAGCTGCCGAAGGACCCGAGCTTCAAATTACTTGCAGAGCTCGTAGTTGCTTAGCTAAGTTAAAAGAGAAAGTCCTTATGTAGTCAGGATACTCTTGCATTTAGCCTAAAGTATACTATTTGTCTGTGCCCCATGAACCTTGATTTACCTATGACGATAGATCTGAGTATACAATACACAGTTAATTGAAGCGGCAGAGGCACCCTCATCCGCGAGAGTTACAAATGAACACTGGTGCACGCACTCCGGCCGCGACCCGCACTCGGATCCATAATCGTCCCCTTTCATTCCCTTTCACTGAACACGTAAACTAGCTAAACTACAAATATGGTTCACTAGCAGCGCCCCGCAGTTTCATCCGCGTAGACTAATTAATATCCCACGGGAATCGTTTCGTTTAATATAGTATCCTATGACCCTATGATAGAACTTTTGTATAAGAGCTTTAAAAAGTAGGGTGGCTAAACCTATCCTGCATTGTTCGAAATATGATCGCGGTTGAAAATTTGTAAAAATTAGAAATAAAAAAGAAATAATAAGAAACTAGCTGTGCCCCGGCACGCTTCGCTGTGGCACATTCGCACATTCGCTGATATGTCACTGATGAAAAAATAGATAAAAACAATCCTTGATGCGGATTATATATCATGCTAAAATTTCAGCTCGATCGGTGCAGAACTTTTTGAGTTTTTGAAGCGTACACAAACCAACATAACATTTTTATATATATAGTTTTTTTTTTTTAATTTATTATCTTTATTTCTGCGGCGTGGTGATGCGACACTCAAACGTACTCGAAGATGCCTCACCTAATTGAAAATGCCAATTTTTCGTATCTTAACTTTCGGATATCTTTTCAGACATATTCAGGTATTCTCGAGCAAAACGATTTCAGATAACTTCAAGCTTCGAATACTTGGTACAGTCGCACCGACATGACATTCCACATCTGCAAAATGTGCATGTTGATGCATTACCATATTTGACATTGAAGATGTTGTATTGTAAATGATTGTTTGATTAAAGCACATAATTATATATGAGACATTCTATAGCTAGTTGAAGTGAGATCGAGAAGGAGCGGTAGGAGCACGGGAGCACTGCCGCGGCATCGCTCCTCCGTGCGTTATCGGAATAATTGGCACGCTGATAATATATCTGTGTCGTCGCGAGATCGTATCGAGTAGAATTAACACGTCGTCGCGAGCCGGGCCGGGGCGGGACGGGACGGGACGGGACGGCTTTGTCTCGCTATCGAGCCTGCATCGCGCCCCGCGTTATTTATAGCGCGCGGCAGCCGCGGTAATTGTCCCGCCCTGTGTAATGACGTCCAGCCACCGTCCCCGCCACCACCGCAGCCAGGCCAGGTATGCAACCGTAGTAAGGATGTATAAATGTATTCAAGCAATCTGGTTTTATTACGATCATCTCTACTACGCAGACAACTTTTGACAGTTCACACTATTTACCTATAGTAAATAGTGTGAATTTGTTTTTTGTTGGAACAAAGAATAGGCAAAACATTGTCCAGGCTCCCTAATATTATAACCTGTTGTTAATATGAAATGAGCACAACTACGAGTACCTACATTAAGTATACATGAACAGGCAGTAGCTGTGGGCAGAAGGTGTTTAGGTTATCAATATGCTTTATTTAAAGTTAATAGAGATGAAATGCAAGTGTATGCTTATTGAAAGGTATGTAGTGGAGAGTACACCAGGAAGGCGTCCGTCGGTCGGTTGTGTGTGTAGTGTACGCAGCGAGTGCAGCAAGGGCGTGGGCGGGGCGCCGCCGCCGCCTCCGGGCCGCCGCGGCGCCGCGCCGCGCCGCAGCCACCGCGCGCATGCAACATTGTCTCGCGCTTGCCTCGATACCGATCTGGTGCACATTCCTATCACGACTCTAGCTTCTTGTCGCCGTCTACGTAGAAGGCGCGCAGTCGATGTAGGTAGTCATAAAATATAACGACGTATTGATTTGATTTTTGCAAAAAGCCTCCGAGTAACATGTTAATGATACATAGCATTTGGAAGTACCTGTTTGCGGCGTGCGGCTAGCTAGCGATTGCGTAACAACAAATGACGTGCCGAGTATGGCTAAGTTTAAGTATCCCGTGGAGTGAGGTACTAATCCTATGCCGTGAATGTGAAGCGGCGATACCTTGATATCTAGCGGCCGCGCGGCGAACACGCGGCGACCGTCCGGCGACCGTCCGGCGACCGTCCGGTGGGGGACGGTGTCGAGCGGCGACCGCGCGCGGAATGCAGGCATGTGACAACTTTGTCCGATGGATTCCGATCAAATGAATGGCAGGTTGGCACAATCGATTGCTCTATAAATAGCAATCGCTTGTCGATTGAACAGTTTCACTACTGACTGTACTACAAGGTACTACACTAATCATTAGTGTATGTGAAATACTGTGATTTTCAGTTCTCGGGCCAGGATGTAATCAACTCCTTGTTCCCGATCACAAAATAATCCCAAACTCATCTTACACCGAGAAATTCTTCTGAAAAGATCCAGGGCCATGGACAGAGCTCGTGTAGAAAGTTCAAGATTGGTCATAACTGAATCCTTCTTGCTACTAATCATATTACAATGGTGCGAGTGAATCAAACGACAAAAATTGAGCTATTGTCAGCAGTGTACCAAGGAGCGCTTCCTTTGACATGGCACCACCGCCGGGTGCGACCCACCGCTCGCGCCGCTCCTAGGGCCGGCCCTGATGCTACTCACCCTATGAGTCTATTTCGGTCGTGGCTGATAACGTTACTGAATGTGATAGCCCGGTTACGTTGCGTTGTGTTTTCTGCACTTCACCTCAATTTTGAAATGATTGTCCCTATTCATTATTATAATAATTTATCTTTTATATGTTTCACTTGAATTCTCGAGTCAGACTTGCAGGGTAGAGCCAACAACACTAGCCCGCTGATGCTATGTCCATAATGATAGGGCTAATATTATAAATGTGAAAGTTTGTGTACTGAAGATGGATGGATGGATGGATAAACGTTGGCTTCTCTTTCACGCAAAAACTAATGAACGGATTTTGATGAAATTTGGCACACAAATAGTTTATAACTTAGGCTACCACATAGCATACTTTGTTATACTGTAAAAATAACGGTTCCTGCGGAATAACACTAGACGTGCGTGAAACCGCGGGGCGCATCTAGTAATTTTTATACTAAATTTATTAAATGTATTTAGCACAATATACAGAGAAACACTATAGAGCAGAACTACAAAGACAACAGCATCACTGTGCAAATCAAATTGTCAAAGTAATTTGATGCGCGCCGCCGCCGCCGGCGCGGCAGCGAACGGGATTGTCATTTTCATGGTAAATGAAACCTGAAAGTGTCCTCTCCCTCCCCCTACAGGGTGACATGCCCCCGCCCCGGCGCCCCTCCTCATCCCCTCGAGGTCTCTTCATTTCGCGAATAAATTCATCACGCCGTTGCGCGAGACGACATCCGGCGTCGCCCCCGCGCAACAATCATGAAGAGAGTTATGATTATGTCATTACTTTTTTGACAATTTTATTAAATCAATTTTATTGAGCTTATTTTCCTTTTTCTACCTTATTGTTTCGTAGCAAGAGGTTCCTTTTTTAACGGGAGCTTTCAAAATTAAGAACTCAATACAACTCAGCAAAATAGAACAGTACTCCCAAACTTTGCAGCGTTTTAAATTAATTTACAAATTATCTTTATACTAGCTTTATAAAATGAAAATACCGATAGCGTCCTCATTCCTTAACGAGATTTATAGCTTTCCTTTGGTTAATTCTAATTTTATTTGATGTACTCAAATCGTAAGAGATTAACGTCGGGGAAGTGTTCGGCTGGAACCGCGTACGGCTGGATTATCGGCTCCAGAGTAACATAAACATTGTAAACACCCGTGCCAGTGTGACCCTTGTTTATTTACCGACGCGGACGAGTGACGACGGGTGCTGCCGCTAGCTAATAGTCGTGTAATCCTGCGCCGCAGTCAGTACCGGCGGCAGATTAACCCCGGATTAAAAGCTTCCAGGTCTCCCGGAGCGAGCAGCTTCCCTCCGCGCCGCGCCGCCGCTGCCGCCGCGCCGCCGCGCCGACGACTCGGATTAGCGCGGGCTAAGCCGAGACAAATCGAGTTCGTGCCCTTTTGCTTTCTTTGCAGTTTAGTCGAATGATTGTTTCGGTTCTAAAAATAAAATATGTTAGCTTATTTACCTTCGCATCGAAGTTGCACTCGAATTCGACTCATTTGAGACGAGCGCTCAATAAATCTGTTGTATCATCTTTGAAGCAGTAAAGTTTATAAAATATGTGTCATAAAAATAGCTCGCAGTACTATTCCGGGCCCCATTAGATAAACTGCGGTATTTATTGTAAAGTAAAACATTGACACGCGCGACAATCGGGCGTGATTTACGGCAGGCGGTGCCGCGCGGCGCATTAGTCGCGCGGCTAAGAATACCGCGCGACATTTACCTTTGTGTTTTAATCCGGGACTAAATCGGGCCGCGGCGCCCCCCCTCCCCCCCGCGCCGGTCGACAAATGACGCTCAATAAATCCCGAGTGAGAGTGACGCTTTTGTTCCTCGCTCTCTCGCTATGGACAGATACGGTTGCGGCCGCGAGTGCAGGCGGAGGCAGCGCCCGCGCCGCGCCGGCCCGGCCCGGCCCGGCCCGCGCCCGCGCCGCTGACGGACCACGACGACGTTCGTTACAAATCGTCCTCATTGTCGTCATGACTCGCTTCATTTGTCAATTGAATTACTTACTTCAGGAATGGCAGCCGTCACTAGAAAATGTTTCGAATTAATCTACTCCGACTTCGTTGAAACAGCTTTACCGTAGAATATGCGAGAGCCACGACTTGCATCTGGCGGCTCAGACCGGCTTACATTGTAAGCTGGAATGTAATCAGTTTTGATCGCGCTTTAATGAGGTGATTGGATTCGATGTTATATCTGTTGGAGGTGGCGTTACTCGCGCTTCCGCATCGACACAGCGCGCAGGAGCGCCCCGCCCGCGCCCGCGCCCGCGCCCGCGCCCGAGCCCGCGCCCTCGGCCGATACATCTCCGCGCTGACAAATTTACGAGCCGACCCCCCTATTCCCCCGACTATTTCCTAGGGATACATTTTGTCTCTTTTCTACCGGAAACTTTATTTCAAGGCAGAAGTGTGTTATAATAAACTAGAGTTTTTCATTATTCATCATCATCATCATCAACCCATAACGTCCCACTGCTGGGCACGGGTCTCATAGGGTCGGGTCGGGGTTTTTCATTATTAGCATAATTTTTTTTTTATTGCAGAATAGGCAAGCATTTGACCGCAGTCTCACCTGGTGGTGGTCGAGGATAGAGCATGCTGGCCTAGAAGATACCTCAAACTCAAACTCAAATCATTTATTGTAAATAGGCAAAATATTGCACTTCTACACGTCAAAAAAATAATATCTTATACATAAGTATAGAAATAAAAAAAAAATAGTCAAAATATTATGATCTACGAAACTAATGATTATTATCTAATTACGGTTTGAGTTAGAAAAAGGATATTTCCCTTTCAAGTGGTGACTCATGCCTGAGTCTCGCACAGGAAAAGGAAAACTCCATTGTCTCTACCTATTCACTTTCGACTGGAAGACTTTCAGATTAAAGTTTTCGGGAAACACAGAAGCTGGCAAGGTGTTCCATTCCTTCGCAGTTCGCATCATCACCTGGACGGTTATTATACGAGTACTCTGTACCATAGCCTAGGTGCTGCTGACGTAGGTATATATGCTTCAACGCGTCGATCTCCTAGTTGTACCTCGTCCCATAAATCAAACGAACCACAAATGCCGAGCTCTCGTGTCGCTCGATCACAAATTAATAATAGCCGATGGAGGAAACGTCGCGCGCGGCACAAAGTAGCCGCCACTGATGTGTTTATTGTGTCGCGCGACACTTCAAACCGCGCCGCGATTTATTGCGACTCATAATCGCCGCCACAAATCTCGGCCGCCTCGCGGCTGTCGGCCCTCGCTCTCTAATGCAATATTCTCGCACAGCGGCGCTGACATTTATTTGCAACTAATCCATAATCGGTGTGAGTCTTGCTTCCTCAGTGCCGATAAACCATAAATTCGCACCCGCGTTATTTTTAATTCAGTCATTGCTATTTTGAACACAGGGCGCTGCGTAGAAACATACCTGCGATGAGCCAAAGATTAGACCGCAATGCCGTTCTTAGGATGAGACCTATTTCCAACAGAGGGATGATATCGATTTATCTTTGATCATCGTATTTCGATCACGCCATCCGAAACTTTGCGAGGAAACCATCATGTCCAGGAACCTCCAATTTAAAGGACTTGGATCCGTTGCCCCACAGTAGCCCGGCATCGGCAGCGAGGTGAATTATAGTCCATCCTCTCTCTGAAAAGCCTGTGTCTCAACCGCAGACCTAGTTGTATCCGAAATCTATGGTCTCAACTCTCAACAGTGGAATAAACTGATGTTGAATAAAATAACACTCTACATTTGTAACAAATATCATGTGAACATGTTAATTTAATGTATGATAGATTCACATAAAAGGCTCCAGCGAGTATTGTAGCGCCGGAGTAATGTATCGGTAGTGCTCGTGGTCGCGTTGGAGTCTGGGTACCGCCCTGCACACGTGCGCAGATTTGCGATAAATCTCGCGACGTCGTGCGTCTTCTATAAATCGCGTCCCCCCGCACCCCGCACCAGCGCGCCTGGACGAGCAGAGCATGGTTAGCATTGCGCGGCGCCGCCGCCGGCTCATAAGCACATTATGAATGAGTAGTCTGTTTGCTCGCCGCGGCGCATTATCGCGCTCGAGGCGGGTGCCATGCTCACGTCGCGTGGTGTGCAAACCAACCGTCACATACACTCACCACTCCAAGCAACTCCAAGTTCCTCTACACTTACTATAAAACACATTGAAAGCAAAATAATCAGAAATCATAATATTATCTTTAAGAAAATAATTAAATGAACAGTGAGCGTTTCTGCTTTGAAATAATTTGGTGGTAGGTAACATACTTTTATTTAGAAGTAGCACATACAAGTTATAATAAACAACGAAGTTATTTGGTACCTAAAGAAAAAAGTGGCCAGTGTTTCATACAATTGTTATCAGAGCATGACGATTTGTTCAAGTTACAAAATGCTGTCGTAATACAAACTTTTGTTAATTGTTTTGTTGTTTGTTAAATTTAAGTTTTATGTAACTTAGCAAAAATACCGACGAACAACATTCGTTTCTGCAAGATCAGATGAAAAATATAGACAAATGACAGCAGCGGGCGCGGTGACCGTGCAGATATTGGAGCCGAAGTTCAATTACAGCTCGTTTGCATATCGCACACATCTCGACGGAGACGGCAGAGCCGCGCCTATCGCGGGACGATCTCCGCCTGGGGACGCGCCGCGTCGCGGCTGTTTCACGGATCATGAAAGGTGCGATATGTCAAGCGGCAACGACTTATCTTTGATACCCTAGATCTAAATATTTGTGTTCCATTATCAGGTCACTGAAAGCTCGGCACCGCAAAGTTGCCGCTGTGGCGATTGCCTTCAAAGGAGCAGAATGACAGACGAGGCGCGTCCCCTCCGCCGCCAGTGTTTGACATCTTTTTAACTCCGCTCATTATTTAGTGTCATAACTCTTCCGCCTTGTGATCTCCCTCCGAACCGGCGCTTACCACGAATTAATAACCCAAGCCACGTTTTCTGCTTGTTAACCGACGCCTTTGACGGAGAGCACCGATTTATTACCGCTCGAAGTGTTTTCGAATTGGAAGAAAAATATCATCTGTTTAGTGCGGCTGTCGGACGCAACATATCGCATGAGATCGTAGTCGAAGCCATGCGCCTGTCGATCACTCGGGAGACGGGAGACTGTGGCGATTTAGAAAAAGTCCCAGTTTATAGAGTTAAAAGTCATTATCCTCGCTAAATCAGATAAGGCATGAATTGCTTACTTAGTGCGCTTACTGTGTGAGTTCATCTTCCTACCACTCCCACCACAGCCGCCACGGCGACCGCTAGCGGACCGACTGATGATTCTCATTACTGACTAGAACCAACCAGCACGCCCGAAATCTCTACCAAATTCAAATTGAGGAAATTAAATTTTCATTCAACATAATCTATGGTGAACCTACAATTGTAATTAATTTGAATGTTTCGACAAGCACAGTTATTGGCCGCCACGCACATCAATGTGGCGTGGCGAGTTGTGACCGTAATAGCTAATTAGTGTCCGCCAGCCAACCAGCTCCAACCAACGCCGGTGCTGGGTCCACACAGAGGATGGCGGGGGTACAGCGCTGCGTACACTCCCAGAGCGGCGCGACGGCGGTGGCGGCGGCGGCGGAGGTCGACCGCGAACGCCTAATTATTTGCCTAATTACGGCAAATTGTCCGATAGAGCCTCTCATTAGTCACGCGATCGTTCCGAGCCGCGGCCGGCCGCTATTCGCGGATTTGCATACTATTACAATTACACATTCCGAAGGGGATACGCTCACAAAAAGTTTGGGAGGCTTTGTGGGCAGTTGCCTCATTATCTAACTTTTGGGAATTCCGGACATACATTGTATGTTTAATGGTTTTGTAATTGCTTCTAAACGCAATAAAATGTATACTATTATAAAATTACTTGAAATGTTTGATGTGGCTCATAACAAAATATTATAAAAGAAAAGGTCTACACACAACAAACCTGCTGGCACTTCCATTTCAGTTATCTGAAAGCGCTTTCGATGACTCATACAAAAAGAACACCGCACCCCTACAATATCATCAGCTAATTACATCCCATTCCCTAGGACACAACATTAGCCTCTTTTACCTAAAATACCCATTTATTTATTGGTCATGACGGTTTCTTCTAGATGTTTTCTGTCATCGGTTTTGCGCGATGGTACTGAAACCACAAAGCTGAACAGATGGTTTCCACGAGGGGGGCATCGGTTCGAGGGTCAAACTGTGTGCTACCAGATTTTGCAGCGCACATTCTACCGTTCATCCACCGTAGATCACCACAGCACCCCTATGCTTTCCCATAACTAGATCTTTTATGTTAACAAGTACAAATATATGCAATCGATCAGTGTTACCGAGTGAGTGACGCCACCGCCGCGCCGCGCCGGCACCGGCGGCACTTAGCGCCGCGATAACGCGCCGCCGCCGCTACGGGCGAGAGCTCGTCTGCATATCGCGGCCGCTTTTTGCAACGCCCGCATCTAATAATTAGCTACATACCTCGGAGAGCCATCCCAAAAGTGAACCCTAAGCTCGGGCGTTACGAACCACGGGATTTAACTTCCAGCGTGGTACGCCGATTCACTCAAATAGGGGGATTTTAGCAACTGGCGAGCCTAGTTAACCCAGTTCCATTGACGAACACCCGCAGAATAAACACCACTTTAAATTAGATATCTCGCGTGCATAAACTAAAGCAATTTTCAACGATTATTGAAAGATTTATTCATTTCGACGAACATTTAGCCAGTTTAGTGACAGATACGGGATCAAACGCTTTTAAGGAAATCGATTGCCTATTAAAATGTCTGATATATTTTAACTTTTTTGGTGTTCCGTCGTAGTAATGAATTATCTGCTACGCTGCACAGCTCTAGGAATTCGTAGTGAACCGGCTACGAGCAGCGTAGAGGGTCTACGGCTACATCACGCGTAGCACCGAAATGTAGCGTACTTCCCGGGATTTCGGAGTAGTGTCGCGTTTTATCTCGGTTTGGGTTCCGTAGCTGATTTGCATGTGTCCCGCAGCCGGCGGCCGGCGGGCGGCGCGGCAGGCTGCGGCGCGGGGCAGGGGCGGGGGCGCGGGGGGCGCGGGGCGGCGCCGGCGCGGCCACGCCCACTGTGCGCTCGCTGCCTCGGCAGTCGGTACGCAACAACTACAAGTTAGTGCGATCGCATAACTAACACTACGAGGATTTAAAATACTATGAGAAGAGGCAAAAGGAAGCACGCGCTACAATATCTAAAAAATATAGCACTCACTGAAATTTGCATGAAACACTACATATCTGGTACCATAAACGATTTATCCTCGAAGGACCTTAGCCAAGGACTACTATGTTTGGGGTGCGGGCCAGGTAACCTCCACGAGTGCCCGGCTGTTGTTCGTCCCTCTTGATGCGTTGCATCCGGAGAACGAGGCCAAAGCCTGAGGAGGCGAGCCCGAGAGGGCGGCCGCAGAGGTGGTTGCGGAGAGGAGAACACCCCGGGGTTTTAGTGGGTAAACCCAAACGTGGAGTCCCACATAAACCCTCCCCCCCCCCCCCCCCCGGGCCGGATGGTATACCTAATGCATTTCCCCGGGTTAAAAAAAAAAAAGGCCTACTATGTTTTCTTCCGGGATATTTGTTAAGCTAAGCTAAATTTGATAAGCAGAATAGTTGCAACTTACAGTTAAAACTGTGAAATCGTTTGAGTGTCCAAGTAAACACAAAAGTTAAAATGCACCTCGCTCAAATTGCAACACAAACCTTGTACCTATCTAGTTTCGGAATGCGACGAACGAACGCAATGTTCGCATTTAGGGCTGCACAGCAGGTACGGTCACTTCTGCGAGCTAGAAGCCCGTTTTGCAACTTTGTTGCTAATCTGATTAATTTGCCTCTAAAGTGATGGTTTAGAAAAAGTCAACTATTTTCATTAGCTCTCATAAGCCAAAATGTAGTCTCAATTATTTCGTTCTCAGGCTCGAACTGGAGAAGTCGTCGCGACCATTTACTGAGTCCGCTGAACAGTTGTGACTACAACTGAATTAACATCACATCACTTCAAAGCTGAATTAACATCACTTTTAGAACAGTAATTAGGAGCAAAACTTAGTTCGATTGAAATTCCTGCGCAGGAGTCTGTCATGAGTACATTTAGGAGTGGACGCCGCTGCCGCCCGCGCCGCCGCGCCGTCCGACGCGGGCGACGCGACGCGACGGCGACGCGGACGGTGTAATGGCCGCGGATGGGTTCTCGGAAGAGCCGGCCGTCGGTCGCCAGCTTCTAGGAACAGCCAAGCGACGATTAATGCCTTCCCCGACGCCATGCGATTTGATGGCTTTCAAATGGCTACCTGTACAGATAGGTCGCGCTACTCAACTCCATGGCTATCTAACTTGACTACTATCTCGCAGATGGCTATCTAATCCACTCAACTGCGTTTACTAAGAAATGTTGCCTTATAAGTGATGTGCTAGGACGAGGACGGCGTCCGCCCCTACTGCGACTCCAGCATCGATTTTGCTATCTGCGATTCGCAGCGTATCGCATATCAGTATATGTACTATAATAGGTAGCTTACACTGAGATTTTAAGTAGATGTTATATTATCGACTATTATAGAATGTTTTAAAAAAAGTTTTTGTTTAATTTGTGCTGACTCATGGCTGAATTTCTCCCTACTCGTGCTTTGAAAGTATGCCTATTAGAGAAGTACCCGTAGCACCAACCAATTCTACGAGGATGTGCAATTTTTTCAATTACATACATAATATTTTTTGTGTATATGTCACACTACATATTATAGAAATATGGAAATTAAAAATAGGTTAGCATTGTTATTATAAGTTCCAATACCGGACTGCAGTCAACAATACCAGAATAAAATAAAATGTACTTGAACTATGAAGTGAATGAGAAACTAGAGAAAACCATCTCCCAAGGGTATCACTTGTCATAAGTGTACCTTGCGTGCCCTTCGCCAGCCGCCGCCGCCGCCGCCGCCGCCGCCGCCGCCGCCGCGGGCCTCTCACACGGTCAATGATGTGTGGAGCACGGCACCTAGCTTTGACACTTTGACTGCTGAGCCGTTTTGCTTGTCTAGCCACGGGTGCGGCTCTGCACGCTCCATAGTGTTTTCCCATACAACAAACACAATAGTTGTGTTTAGCCCACTCGTGGCAAGTGGTGAAAAACACGACAGTTGTGTTCGCAGCACTGATAGTGTTAAGACTATTTGTAGTTTAAAAAAGCTCAAAGCTTTCGATAGACTCAATGACAATATAAGAATTCCCTTACACCTATCAATGAAATGTATAACCGCGTTAAATATCTGTCGGTCTTTCAAAGTGACACAGTCACTGCACAACATTTCCTCAATAACAGACTGGTCCACAATTAAGACAAACTCTGCGAATATGTCGTTTTTATCACCACTTCAGTTAGTTTTTAAAAGGAACTTGACTACTGGCTTCGGACTAATAAATCATCGTTACACAAGTGAAAATGTTTGTACTCGGCTTTCTGCTCAACACTATGACGTGGACATATCGGCATCAACGCTGCTAGTTTATGAATCATATATATAAGGGTAAACTGTAGGTACAGTAGGCTTCAAAAGTAGCTATATGGTAAGGACATGTTCAGTTAACCATACAATCGCCTCAAAATGTGTAGTATTAGTTCGTTCAAATGCAACGCCAATCCCGATTACGCTTCATAATTATCTTTGTCCCTTTAAAGGTTACTTGGCTAGCATGGGCCTTATACAGTCTCTCGTCACTCACATAATTTCACCTTCCATAACCTTCGAGGTATTGGAAATTCAAATACTTGCACAGACAGTATTATGAAGTAAATCTTTTCACATAAAAATGATGGTATCTTTGTTATTGTAGAGACACGACAGAGGAGGCTTGACATTGAGCTTCGGAGTCAGTGTGGCAGCACTGCAATGAGGAAGGTATCGAGTGCATGCGGAATGTCGCATTCGTGGACCGGGGTCTAACGAGTGCTGGGCTCGGCGGCCGGTGGCGAGCGGTGGCGCGGTGGCACGGTGGCGCGGTGGCGCGGTGGCGCAGGGGCGGGCCTGGTGGCGACGGACGCAGTGGCTATTAGCGCGGGGCGGCGCGCGCGGGCGGATCTAATTGCACGGGGTTTTTGCGGGCGCACACAATCTGTATGCGGGCCGCAGCGGCTTCCACGAAAGCAATTACGGCATCCGTAGCGGCCATCTTGCCCCGCGGCCGTCCCGCCGTCCCGTGACTTATGTGCCCGCAATTATCAGCAATTAACACAAAGCGAGGCTCGGACGCGCCAATATTCCTGAGGTCGAGCCGCGGCTGCCACAGGACGTCCAATTGAAACCAAAATTGTGTGATTACAATTTGTCATCTGGGAAGATGCTCCCATGATGCAAGTGATTCCATGCAAGTGAGGCGAGTACGAAGTTCTATAATAGTTCAGTCCTTGCTGACAGCTGGCAGAAGTGTCAGGTGACGCTGTCCCTGGACTGTCCTTCCTACGCTGGGTCTCGTCCATGTGTGATCGCTGTTGACAACCTTACACGGGATGGGCAGCTGCGTTTCTTATCCCAAAGGGTATAATTTTCACAAATTAAGAGTATCCGTATATGGTATTTAGTTACGATTGCAGTGTAAAAATGTCGCCATGGAACCAATCTCACTGTATTTAATGCAAATAAAAATGTTTTACATTCTGCAATTAGCAATTACGGATTACCATTACACGGCTGATTTTTATCATTTGAGGTAGTTAAGTATGATAATTAATAAAATAAAAAATGGAGATAAAACAATATAAAGCACAGAAATGTCACCTCACCCACTCTCGAAATGGAAAAATATCTGAATGAAAGTTTATGGAAGTTATAATGTGTTTAAAACGAGCTATTCTCCCGTGATTCCAGTGCAGAGGCCGCCACCGCGCCGCGCCGCGCCGCACCGCACCACTCGGGTCTAATTAGTTTCGACTTCTTATTAACGCGGACACTTCGATAACGTTTAATGGTTTCGAGTAACCGCCGCCGAAGCCAAGACGTTTGTTTTTACGAGGTGCTTACTGCGCCCCGACGATTACGCGCGGCGCACGCGACTCTCGACTCTACCCGCTGGTGACAGAGCCGGCGAGGGATGCACGCCTCCGCGCCCGCGCTGGACGATGGGCATTTAAGAGCGGCCTTTAATGTCATAGATAAGATAAGGGCGGAGGTGGTGATGGTAGTACGCGGCCGCCGCCGTGTCCGGTAGCCGCAGACAAAAAGCGCGCGATACGCATCGGGTCCCACCGCCACCGGTGGCTATCGAACTACGTTTTTATCGGCCTCAGGTAATAGACCTTCAAATAGATCGGAGCTAATCCGAGCCGCCGCGTTACATATTCATACGCGCGATGTACAAAGTGCGCCGCTGATGCTCGGGAGATAATATGAGTAGCTAAAGTTTTTACCTAATTATACGGTGGAGATCACGAGTTTATAGTTTCCTAGAAGAACACGAGTACTGCGTCATTCGGTTAGAGATAAGACAAAGCCGATTGGTACTCAATGAGGTGAGCCCATTGTACCATAAGATGGTAACGACCACTTCTACATTGTAGGTAATTTAGAATGTTACGGCTTTCGACTAGGTGGATCATGGGATTCATGTACCTAGCTGATAAGTGAAAAATTTACGATAACTCAAGGCTACAAGGAAGAATCAAAGCATTGAAAGTGTTTTTGAATCATTGATCGCTTCGTTGTCGTATTGTACGTCCCGTGGCGTGGCGTGGCGCGGCGTGGCGTGGCGTGGCGTGGCGTGGCGTGGCGTGGCGTGGGTCAAACATACCAAATACATGCGACAATCAGCACCAGCTTTAAGTGGGGGATGACACTGAAAAACAATTAAGCCATCGCGGACCGAGGGACGCCTGGCAGAAACATTGAAACTATTTTGTTTAGAAATTATGCATGAAAGGATAGTTATTTTTTAAACCAAAAAGTTGAAATACCTTATTGACACTGGCTGAACGAAAAAAAAGAAAAACGCGCGTCGCCACGCCGCACCGAAGGCGAAGGCCGGTCCGACCCACCGCTTTAGGTGTTTCGCATCAAAAACCTTCATGGCAGGGAACTTTGTGAACCTGGCTTGTTACCAACCTCAAGCAGAAAATCTGTGGCCACGGTCTTTTGAGCTTGTTCTGGCAGCAGTATTTGAGAGCCACTTGTTATAGGTGTTAGGCATTATTGTTATAGTTCCTATTCTAGGCTTAGCGCTTCACTACCGCGTCAGCTTACACCAGCAGGGTTATTATTGTTGCAATCTGTGTCTAACCATTGCTGAATTTGCTGAGATGCAGCTATCAAAACAAGTATACGTCAAATACTCAATTTCAATAACTTCCCAATAGAAACAGATTTTAACACAATTACATGTCCCGTTGATGAGTGGGCTCCAGAATAGACGTCAAAGAAATAAAATTAAAATAAGATATTTTTATTTTTATATTTGAAATGACAACACAGTTCTGTCAGAGTTAGTAGGTAGGCACTAGGCACGGCACTCGTCACACGGTAGAGCTGGCGGCGTAGAAGGAATGCAGCAGCGCCGCTAGCAGTTCTCACGGGCGCTGACGAGGGTCGCTACTCGGTACCTGCCGGCGGGTGCATTTGTCGTCGCTAATTCATTTAATAACGACGCCAATAAATTAGCCCTAATTAAGGCCGTGAGTTATAGTTCGGGATCACGCGGCTCCCTTCTCGCCTCTGTCATAAAGCACCCCAGCGTTACGCACGCAGGAGGTCTATGTAAGCATGGATATGCAACAAACAAGCATATTTTTAAATAATACTTTCGTAAACATTGAAAATTATCAACAAAAAAAATAGAAAAATTTGAAATTTAGTATTTTTATTCAACTGTAGGTAATTAATTATGTAATTATTACCCTTGATTACATTTTTTTTGATGACAAAATGATATTGTATGGGTGTTATGGCGTAATTTTATAACTAAGTATTTCAATGTTTGTTAATTTAACCCGTGTGTGTGTGGGTTGCGATGATAATAATGTACGCAAACATCTAAAATCTTCGAGTTGTTTGATAAGGAAGTAATAATATCCATTTTCGTGAAGGAAAACATCGTAAGGAAACCCAAATGCCCGAGAATTCATTTGCAGGTATATGTTTCACCATTATGGACCATGTTACTGTGGTTGATTACAGCCTAATCCCCACGAAAGTGAGGTGAGACTCATGCCCAGCAATGGGCAGGCAGGTTTAGATGATTCGCCCGATTTGTCATTTGTCATACAGACGACGGCACATTCCATAACACAATGTTCACATATAGAAATTGAACGTCCCACTCAATAGTAATCTATATATATAAAAATGTTATGTTGGTTTGTGTACGCTTCAAAAACTCAAAAAGTTCTGCACCGATCGAGCTGAAATTTTAGCATGATATATAATCCGCATCAAGGATTGTTTTTATCTATTTTTTCATCAGTGACATATCAGCGAATGTGCGAATATGCCACAGCGAAGCGTGTCAGGGCACAGCTAGTACATTATAAATAAAAAATAAACCGTTTAATTCATAATCTAAACAAACCCACAATGAATTAAAACATACAACTGTGCCATTCCACCAATGTACTTAGTTACCTTGATATTACGAGTATGTAGGTAATTAATATAAAGTATTTCCATTAGAAGGAAATATAATATGGTAGAAGGTTCTACCGGTGCATTACGATCAGTACCTAACCGTGAAGTAGCAGGTACTTGTCATTATTTATTTTTATTTAAAGCGGTGGTAGCCTAGTGGGAGAACGTCCGCCTTCTAATCAGAAGGTCGTGAGTTCAAATCCCAGTGCGGGCACGAACCAATGTGTTTCTGTAAAAAAACATATGTACGTAATTATCACTCGCTTTTCGGTGAAGGAAAACATCGTGAGGAAACCCATGTGGGTTTCCTCAATAATTCTCGGGTAGGTATGTACCTACCCGAGAATTATTTCGGAGGTAGATATGTTATCCACCAATCCGGATCGAGCCCCCGTGGTGGATTATGGCTTAATCCTCCTCATGAAAGTGAAAGGAGACCCGTGCCCAGCAGTGGGACGTTATGGGTTGATGATGACGATTTAAAACTATAGTAAAGAGACTCACGTCGACGATCTAGATGTGTTTTTGTTTGACATTGTAATACCTACAAACAATTTTGATAATTATATTTTTAATTATGTAAATGCTTGAACTTTATACGCTTTGGCACATAAATAAAAATTAATAATGTAAAATAAATGAGATAGTTATTACGATGGATATTAAACTTCAAAGTTTTACGCATTTAGTTAAATTAATAGATTTCTAAATATGCTAAGGCAAATGTTATCTGCGTTATAAGTATGACAAAGTTATTGTAACCGAACACTTCCATGCACCACGCGTAATAACCGTAATAAAACATTTATCCAAATTAAGATAAAAGATAATGCTTAGGCGTCATTTCTACGAGCGAGCCACTCGCGGCAAGTCTAATGCAATCAAATTGAACAGGACCCAGCCGATCACGATAATGTGCCATTAGAATAGAATAGAATAGAATAGAAAACTCTTTATTGTACACCGGAAAGTAAAATAAACACAGTACAGAAAAATTACAATAGTGAAACAAGGGCAGTACAATGTCATTGTTGGTTTTAATTTTATATTATGTTGTTTATTGAAGTGAAACTTTTTTATCGACGTATGGGAGAAATTTTATAGCAATCATCACACTTATCTGTTACTTTCGACCGTCACGTAAGAGTTGACACTTTGATATGAAGGTTTACAGAAAGAAGTTTGAAATCATTACATCTCTTCTCAGTTCTCAATTTGACCACACACTTTAACCATTATCCAAAGAGTATTTCATGAAAGTTAGTTCTGCTTTCATTACGCATCGGCTAAGCCTCGACATAGAACATTGACGAGTCGGAATGAGAGACAACAATAAGGACTAGTTTCACTTCTTACGTGTGTACGCTATTACTATTATATACCCTTTACTTGGTCAAGTCACCTTCAAGCAAAAAATCTGCCGCTAAACTCCTATCTCCTCATAAAGTTATAACATTTACAATGCATACAATTATAATTGTGTATAAATGTAACGCTCGCCGAACGAGTACATATAGCAATGACGCGTCGACTATTTCTCTCCCGCTCCCTTAGTCGACTTGAGCCGATTTAACCCGAACTAGCGTTACATTGCTGAGCGTGACGGCGCGACCCCCAAAATAAAATGCTCAGCGCACCTAAAAATATTTAAACTTCAAAACACCACTTTTGGACTTTAGCAGTAGGTGGAGCGGTGGCGGCGGCGGCGGCGGCGTGATCAACGCGACGACGCGGACGCCGACGGCGCGGCGATGGTAACGCTCGTCGAGACGGAGGACGTTTACATTTAGTTCCCATACATTGTAATGATTTACCATTGTATTGATAGTCATTAATACAAGATGTATCGGCGGCTATTAGGTAATTTATGGCGGGTCTGCCCCCGCGCACCGCTGCGCAGCCGCCGCGCTGCGCCGCGCCGCGCCGAGCTGCGCAGTCCCGCGCTGCCTGCCGCGGCATCGCCGTCCCGCGTAAATCAATAAAGGGTTCGGGGTTTTTGTGCTCATCTACAGTCGTGTCTACGCTTAGATCATACCAAGATCGAACGCTGACATCTCTTGGTACTTGAGAATCATTTGGAAAATTAATTTGCATTTTTCGTTTGTAAGTGTGACAATAGTTTTGGTCCTTTATGTTTTGACTCTTTTATTCATAAAAAGTTATGTGTCGTTTAATAAAATTGCGCACTACAAATTTGTAGTGCGCAGCGCAGTACAAATTGACGTTCGATAACTTTGTATGAATAAGAGGATTAGTGTATATTTTTAGATAGGTAGATAGAAGAGCGCAGAATAAAGAAAACTTGAATGATAGAACCACAACAAACGTACCTACTAGCATGGTGTCACAATGGCCGGTCTTGTGATTCAGACAGAGCGATATCTTTTAGATTTTAGTGTAATTTGTTACATACATACATTCTTAGGCGGAACTTAGGCGGAATTAAAACTATATATTTCTACATTTTCTTATTGTAATTTGTTCTAACTTCATGAACATTTGCAATTTAATCTAAGAGAAAACTTATAATGTCAAATCAATTGCCCTACTTTCTGCTAGTCGTTATTTTGACCTAGGTACCCACTTACATTTGTCATCGTCAAAAGACACAGTATCAATGATAACATTGAACTGCAATAGAGCAAGCTATTGAAGCATCAAATGTAGTCCGGCGTAGTCGGCAGCGGCGGCGGATCAGTGGGCGCGCGATATCATCACAATCAGTATAATTCGGAGCCGATGCCGCGATGTCTCGCGACCGACGGACCGCGCCGCCGCCGCCGCCGCCGCGCCGCTCCGGGCCGCAGGCTACACACGAGTCACCCCCGCGCCACCCGCGGCTCTGACACAAATCACCTCACCTCACCTCCACACCCTCATCTAAACTAAAAGTACCTACGCTTGTGCTGCATACTTTTAGTATTCACTATAACATAGCACACCTCCTGTTTTGAAAATCAAATAATTAAAATTTGGAAATTAAATTACTATACCACCGGATTTAAAATACTATGTGAAATATCTGGGAGTTTGTAATGGTAGCATTATAGTTTTGGTACCACTGATAAGGGTTACAGTATTTTTTGTATTTTTTTAGACTACGGTACTTTTTTGAAACGGACTAATATTATTGTTATCCAGTACTGAGCTCTATCTCTGTATACATAGTCATGTCCTTAGCTCGAAGAACCTATTTAAATAGATTGCGAAATTGATACTGAACAGTGAACGAACATACGAACCAACAAACGGTCAGAATGAGAAATTCGTACGATTGAAATATTGATATTATAAATATAAATATGAATATAAAAATGAAAATATAAATATGATATAAATATGAATTCGAAATATTGAATTCGTACATTATGTAGTATGAATGTTTATTATGTTTTTTGTTGACAATGGAATTACTTATATTTTGTTTATTTATCATACCGCCGGCGCCGGCGCCGGCCGGGTACATTACAGCATATTGATCCTTCCTTCCGTTGAATCTATTAGCTGTGCCAGCAAGTGTATAACGTCCGTTTCTCCAATACACCCACCAACATTGTGATGGAGCGAGGCCTCCCGAGTCATTGAAATTAATTAGCAATGGATCTCTGCGGCCGCGACCTGCTCCGATAGCATCGCCGGGCGCGCGGCGGGTCCGGGGTCGGTCTGCGGGTCGGTCGCCGGGACGGACGGGAGCCGATTAATCAATTATTAAACGTCATTATTTATCGAGCTCCCGGGGCGCCGCCGCCGCCACCACCGCTACCCGCGGCCCTAGTGGCGCATAGACGACAACGGCATGGGGCTGTCTGTTCTTGTCGCGCACCGATCGGTTATTTTACAGTTTTTATGAAGAACTTTACAAACGAAGATATCACTTGATACCTACGGATATTATACTTTTGCTGATTCTAAGTTTGAACCTTTCGACTCATGCCCGTTTATTTTTTTTCTATTTCTACACTGTCTTTTAATAAAGCAGTAAATGAACAGAGGTAGTCTAGCTACGCTTCTTAAAATAAGCTGCTGGACGAGAACATATTTTATTTGGAATGAATGATCCATGTTCGATTGATTTTAAATTTGCCGATTTTGCTAAGAAAAGACTTAAACGCGAGCCCTTATAAAAAGTTTATTGCGGAAAGTTTACTATAGGTAGGTTGCAGATAGCTAAGTCACGAGTTTCGTTTTAGGTTCGTCACTTGGCATAATATTAAGTATCTATTGCCGCCGCGCCGCGCCGTGTGGAGTCGGTAGCGGCAGCTAGTCCGGCAGCGGCGGGGCGCAGGCGCGGGCGCGGGCGCGGCGGCGGTGACGACGCTCGCCGTAAATCGCCGAGTGTCGCGATGCGATCGTCGCGATAAACACATAATTTACTTCCGATACGAGGAATGCACCCGATGCAATGTGGAAGTCGGGGCCCTATTGTAACATTTTTTATAATAATAAGATATCTAAATTAAATTAATGTTATTTTGATGTTGAGAGTACAAAAACTACCGAATTCCTTTAAGAATGTATCGGATAACGAAAGGATTCCATTTAAATAATAAGTAAGCGATGTCCCGATATGGCCGCGGTTGGCTAACTCACCTTCCAGCTGACTAATGTCTAGGCCTAGGATGCGCGTACGCGTGACACTTGGACGCAAAGGAATTAATGAATATGTATGGTAAGGTTACCTCGTGTTTTACTTAAAATGAAACGTACGATATATTTAATCACAGTGTAATATGGAGGATTTATTAGGTTGTGCTTTAATCGTAGTTGATTTCATTGCATATTAACATAAAATATTTCCAAAATATACTCTAATAAGAATGTCGGTATGCAGAGATAACGGGATAATGTTATTATTAATTAGCTCCAATTTCCGCGGAGGTATGTAACGTACACGGTACACAGAACGGTGAATAATGAACTATTTACACGTAGGCAAGTCCGGTCCGGTCAGGTCCAGTACGGACCTGTGGCGGCAGGCGGCGACACGCCGCCTATTTCATTCCAATTTTTATGATTGGCCCGGAATCGCAGGAATTCGTTCGTTATATCGATTTACTTGCCCGCGGTTGAATAACGACTCCCGAATGCTTTAGGAAAGTATCAAAGCGGCGACAGTTCTCGGAAACGCAATAAAACGAACGTTACGAGTTTTTTAGTAGACATTAGAGAACTATCTATTCAGATATGCGAGATATGGGGAGCCGCGTGAGGCGCGGACATCTGCCGCCCCCGGGGCGGGAGTAGACATCTTGATGGCACGAGTGACGAGCTTTTATGAAGATAACATTGATAACACATTCAATTAGGTATCTCCTAAAATATTTTCGAAGGAGGTAGGCATGGTGTTAAACGTTTTGAAAGTTTGCCGGGTCAAACAGTTGAAATTCAGAAAGGTAAAGCTCAGCCGGCTGAGCTGGCTGAGTCGGGCCCGCATTCTGTACCTCTATTACGAGTTTTGCTTACTACAGTCGCTAGCGAGTATAAATCGTAATAGGGGGACTGGAGATCGCAGATTGTAATCCTACTGTGATTGTCAATTTTTTTCCAAATCATGCTCATTGGTGTTTAAAGTTTACCTTTATATGGAACGGTATAGGTAGAGCCAACAGGATCTCCTACAGCTAAATGCCGGAGCGCAGCCGCGCAGCCGCATTCCGCTGTCGACGCAGCGACAACACAACTGACGTCATACCCACCCCACGTCAGCGAGGGAATTCATATCTGCATTGCGATACATTCTCATTTGGATTCCAGTGGGGGTAATTTGACAGATTGATCTCTACTAGGTATTCATAACATTTCAAGCTGTCATTACAAAAATTGGCGATGATGAACTGGCAAATCTAAGCTAAAACCACAGCAACGGGTTTATTATTATCTACTAATGATTGTAGCTGGTGTCGAAAAAAAAGAGGCTGAGCCGCGTCTCCAGCGCGTGCTTTGGTGTATAGAGTGTGTAGACACTACACTAAATGTTTTATGTTTCCATATCAAACAAATATTTATCGAAAGGGAATAGAATAGAAAAACTCTTTATTGTACACCAGAAACAAAAATAAACACAGTACAGAAGAATTACAATAGGTAAACAAGGGTAGTACAATGGGCGGTCTTATCTAAGCTATTTCTTCCAGACAACCTTTGGATGGACAGTAAAAAACATTGGACAATGTTTTGTGTTCAAGTATTTGCGTAGTGAACAGACCAAAACACACGCTGGAGACACGGCTTTAGACAAGCGTTCCACTCATGGCTGTACTTTTCTACAGCAGGATACGCTTCATCAATATGTACTTTATTTTCCGTTGTTACATTACGTCTGTTATTATAATCTGTTTGGATTGTACAGAGTAAAGTTTTCTATTAATGATCTTCGCTGCCTCTAGTATATTTATGAAAATTATAATGAGTGCGAATTAAGTCGTTTCCTTGGCGTCATTGCAGCGATAGTCAAGTCCCCGACAGCGCGAGGCCCTCGAGCTCGTGTCAGGGGCCAGGGGTCCCGCGGCGCGCCCCGGGGGCCCCACTCACTGCGATCCCAGATAGCTCTCTAATAGATGATGACGTCTGCTGCGCCCGATAGTGGGTCAGGTCAGGACTCATCAATATTAATGAACCTTGTCCTGGGACATATTTTTGTCATGTCGATCGCTTTTCGATAAGTTTGTTTTATGGATCGTGTTCATTCCTGACATGTGCATATTTTGATTTTCCTAAGTGACTACTATACTATGACTAAGCTGAGTTTTCACAGCGTCGGCACACATGCCTGCTCTTACAGTCCGAGCTGCGAGCAGTGGTCGGCTGGCGGGTCAGTCGGTGTCCGTCGCAACGACACAGACTCTACTTTTTGCCCGTCTTTGATGCGGCGACGTCTTTGTGC
Organism: Campaea margaritaria; assembly: GCA_912999815.1. NCBI lineage: Eukaryota > Metazoa > Arthropoda > Insecta > Lepidoptera > Geometridae > Campaea > Campaea margaritaria. The sequence goes on from OU538794.1 coordinate 103,617, forward strand.
GCGCGCCGCCTCACTCCTCACTTAATTAATACGACTACAAGTGAACCCAACTCGGGGAAAACAAATTTGCCTGCCCCCCCCCCCCCCCCCCGTCCCCCCCCGCGCCTCGCGCAGACCACTGTCCGACATTTAATTAAATTTATCGAGTTTATCTCTGGACATCTCGCAGAAACCGATGGGAATCGAATGCGAAAGTTTACCCGAGAGATTTTTTACATTCTGCGAATCTGTGAGAACTCACCCGCGCGATATGTGGCGATTAAATAACGCGGGAATGAATTGAGCGCGCGAAATAAATCCATAGCTTTGTGATACGTCGCCGCATCGCTAGTCCAGCTGAGCAGTTGGCTAAACTGTAACAAAAACGAGACGGCTTCAAAGCTGATTCAATTTGGCAGAATCGTGCCCCCCCCCCCTCCTCCATGCCGGGTCCCTCCGCGGACACAATACGTACTGACGCGGACACAATGTAGGGCCGCGCCGATAAATATCAACACAATCGTCGCGAAGTCTCAATAATTCCAACGCGAGATAAACTTAATTGCTTGAACAAACCAGCTCCACATTTGTTTGAATACTCTAAACAGTGAAACAGACAGGCAATTATTCTTTTTACGTTGCTTCAAGGCTTGAAGTTGGCAATACTTGGTGTATATAGGAAGTTCAATAAAAACGAGTATTTAAGTTGGTGAACCAATCTACATTAAGTAAGGTTACAGATGGATAATACAATAGGTTCGTATAAGATTTAATCTGTTATGTCGCTGGATATGAATTTGTTGACGGTTGCATAGCTACCTGGTATTAACGTATATCTATCTTTTTAAATAGTCGAACTGATTTAAAGACAATTTATCAAACTAAGTATCATTAAAAGTTTGGAAACTAAAAAAAACTCCATACTGTGAAGAGGAGGAGAAATATTGACTTATAGCATCTCATAATTATGGTTTATCATTTGATATGACTTTTAAAATAGATACTATTCTTCTATTTTTTGAAGTTATACTTCTTTTGGCGCGATGGAGAAAAATGATGAGAGTGAATTTTTAATAAGTCGGGTTTTCCTTCCGGACGCTATAACTCTAGAACGCACGAACCGATTTCCACGGTTTTGCATTCGTTGGAAAGGTATCGGGCTCCGTGAAGTTTATAGCAAAGAATATTCAGGAAAAATTTCAACAGAAATTTCTCTGCTCAGTTAATTTCATGAGACAAACCGGTATTGTGTTCACTGTGAAATTGTGAAAAAAAAGTAAAAAAATTAAGTTATATAATGCTTGGTAAGCGTTTATTCCTCACCACAACATTATTTTTTTCGTTTTGTTTTATTTCTGGTATATTAACAAATTTTATGTATAAATAAAAAAAATAATAAATTTTCTATACTTGTTTATATTAACCTTAAATGCTGAATGTTTATTTTATCTTTGATCTTAACTATTCGTTAAAATTTGATTTATTGATATTTCAATTATTTTTTATTATATTTTTATTAAAACAAACAAATTTTATTAAATAACTCTAAAAATAATGAGCACTGAGCTTAACATGATATATTTATATAAACATATATTTTCAATCTATTAAAGTAGTACTTGAAATAATCAAAAATAAATTCTCATAAATAAACTTAAATAAATTTTGATAAATAAATTTAAAATTTAAATAAACTTAAATAGAACAATATAAATAATTTTCTATACTAATTCGTATCTATCTACCTATGATCTTTTGCAGGTTTCTCTGAAACTAAGAATACTACATGATTAAATTTCAATTTCTGTTTTAGTTTCCGAGATGTCTGAAGATATTATTCAAAGAAATGCACAATACTGTAAAAAATATTATTCACGAAAAAAATCTGCAAATTAGGGGGTAGGGAAAAAAAAAACTAACTCTGAGAAGTGTCGACAGTATAGACAACGAAAAAAATTGCTTGCACAACAAGTATAACTTCTAACGCGTGTACATAAGTACACACACTCTTTTTTCATAGTGTAATACGGAAATGTCTGCCTCCATGTTTTTAAAGCACTAAGTTTAGTTATCCTCTAGTGTAATATTAAAGTATCTACATAATACAATGGAGAAGCGGTGAAAGTTTCTCTCATTGTTCCAACAGAATATTAAAAGGAGGAATGCTACGCACGGAACTCGACGGAGCCTTACGTTTGACTGTACGAGCAGTACGAGTATATTTCGTGTACATGTTAGTTGCATGTCATGTTTCTCGGAAACGGCAACAGTTCGTGGGTCAAGCGTAGTCCGCCTCGTGGCAGTGTGACGAGGCGCAACCCGTCGATATTGATGTTGCGTGTTGGTTGTCAGTACTCCATCATTAGTCAAGGCAGCGAGACAAATGGTCGGTTGTCGAGGCTCCGGCTCCGGCGGCGGCAGCGGGTAGACTCGCGGGAGATTGATGTCGCGCAGATACGAATCTCTGGTTTTTCCGCAGTGCGTCCGAGCCGTTCCCAGGCCGGGCCGGGCCGGGCCGGGCCGGGCCTGGCGTCCCGCCGCGACATTCGTCTTCACTGTCACCACGTCCACCGCACGTCAAGACCTCGCAAAAAACGAGGGTTTTATGCCGGCCCGGAGATAAAAATATCGATCCGATTGTTAGGAGTTGTCGATATTCGATTATATCAAGACTAAGCGATCAAAATACGCGACATATTGCGCTCCAAATAAAGTTCAACAAGTAAAAGCGATTATCCACCCACTAGTTTCAATTAATCTGACACAAATCGTTCGAGTCGTTATTTATTCGCCGCACCGCTAGCTCCCGCCGCCGCGGCCAGCGCGGGCGGCAGCGGCGGCGGCGGCGGCGGCGCGCTCGTGTTTGCACGTCTATTACCGCGATTATCCACCCCCGACTTATTTTCTCCCCTGACTTCTAAACAGAGGCCAACCCTTTACTTTATCCGAGTGGAAATTTGGAGTCTTCGTGATGGAACATTTGACTTTCTTAGCGATATTTATTTTTTAAACATTAGATAACAATAATTAAAATCGGCTCACGCGTTTGGGCCAACTTAAATAGACTAATAAACACAACACCTTCCTTTGCGTCGTTCAGGCAGGTAGTAAAAACAAACCTGTATCACAGGTCACAGGCTTATTCCCTTATGTTCAACTTAGTGATATCACCTAGGTCACCAAAGTGGAATTAAAGGTTTCCTTTGCTATTGATCATCAATCATTTGGGAATCAAATTTCCTAGGCGACGTCATACATTGAAGTCATGTTAATTTGTATGTGTGTGTATTTTAGCAATTTGTGAACCGCAGGAAGCTTCGTTTGTAAAGTTGAACCTGTCTTGTAGTATTATTATTATTACTCCATCCGTTGTTCAGACCTTAACCCCACCTTTTTTCCTCCCTCGCAGCTCCACGTGCTTCATTTAATTAAACACTGCACCCTCCACGAGAGCTATTGAAACCCATGCGCAGTGCGCGATCAGGTTGATTAGGTTCCCGGCAACGTCAAATGAGTGCATTGATACCGGATTACCAGAGAATTCGTGAACAATAAGCACGTAATATGTTTTTTCTTCACCTTTCTATTCTTTGGTTTGAACGTTAGAGTGTCGCGCGGTCCGTTTAGAAAAATATAAATCAAAGAGGTTATTATTAATCTGGTGAATCCTACTTCCTACTAATCCTATCCTATCCTAATTATATTATAAATGCGAAAGTTTGTGAGGATAAATGCATGGATGTTTGTTAATATTTCACGCAAATCTACTTAACGTATTTAGATGAAATTTGACACACCTTTTTATTACGTGGATTAACACATAGGATACTTAATATCCCGTAAAAATTAACGCTTCCTGTGTTATAGCATATAATACTTAACGCGGTACAAACCGCAGGACGTAGCTAGCACATAAATAAGTGTTAAAAAATCAAGTCAGTTGTAGTACTCGTACTTATCTATCGGCAATGGAGGAAAAGGAAGCAAAATTAATTCTTACCTGTAGAAAATCCCTTAATGATCACATTATGAACTTCCTCTTTTCAATCTGTAGGCGTATTAGTCGTTCCATTAATTCCGTTAAAAAGCCACGAGAGAATGATCCCTTCAAGTCGGTGGGTATTGTTCCCTCTCGTGGCGTGTCGCCGGCACAAGCGGCAGCCGGTGGAGCGGAGGTAAGTGCGTCGTCAGCCTCGGCGCGAGTGCACAATGTCGTCGACTCGAGACGCTTTTCATTAGGACAATCGCGGCCGCGCTCCATTTCACGCGACGCTGCCGCTCGCTTCCTTCCTCAAAGGGACATCATTTCTATAGATTTCTACCTACTGTATTATACTTCCGAATAATTAGCTGTTTAAAATTTTGGAATTATTACGTTAATAAATATATCTGATCAATTAGCAGCTCACATCTACAACTAATAGAAGGCAAATGATTTATTCAACAATAATTTCTAAATCAAACTATTTCGTAGTCCGCTCAGCGCATAATGATTATTATGATCAATTACACCACGTGTGCCAGCATCTCGAATCGGAGCCCCCTTCTGAAGCGGCACCAGCCGACACGGATAATGTGTTGCGCAATTTAGCAAATAGTCGCCTCTCCCAGCGCAGCAGCGCAGCGTATAGGCCGCGTCCGCCGAAGCATGCGCGGGACAATATTAATTCGGTTTTATGACATGCGAAATTACTCTCAATAAATTGTGCATTGAGAGAGATAGCGAGGGGACGGGGCGGGGCGCGGGGGAGGCACACGTGCGGACCGTTATTAAACTTTTCATTACCCGGACCTAGCCCGTGACCCCCGCACTTGTCCGCGATGAGTTAGGGCTGCCGGGAAGGGATTTTCATTAAATAAAGGTCGGCACTTGCTTTGTGCCGGAGCGTGCGTCCTTTCCTTTGTCAACCTTTGCTCAGGTGAGTGCTTCCCCAATTTGGCCTTCCGTATGAGATGCATTATGAGGTACAAATAATTTATTGTGGACTTGTCCTTTCCGAGGTCTCTTCGGTACACTAGTAGGTATGCCGTAACGGATCAACATTTACGTTCTATTTTTAATCACAAGAGTACTGTAGACACAAGACTACGGATTCCATTTTTAATAAATAAATATCTTTGCAGATCTCATCATATTGCATGACAAGTGTTGTTTGAAAACAAATTGAATTAAAAACAAAACATCTTCCACTTCAGTAACCCCATTGAAAACCCTCAATAATAAAACACTCGAGTGGCGTATAAAGCCTCGTAACAGCAGCTGTCTCCATTAATCAAAGAGCAATATTAATAAAACAGGTCGCGTGCCCCCCGACATGGCCGGCGCCGACGGGAGCGGATCATCGGCGGCCTCCTAATTCGCCATACACAACATTATTTGATTTTTAATTCGACGCGGGGCGCAAGTGGAATGCGCTTATTGAGTGTTGACGGGCCCCTCGCCTCGTCTCTCAGGGCGCTTGCAATATTGAGCGAGGCATAATACGAAGTTTTAGATGCATCACGTATTATTGAATGTAAACATTAATTACTATATTAAATTAAACACTGTACGTATCTGTGGTGAAAAATAAGGTACTACTAATTTATTATGTTCTTTTAGGTACGTATAGTGAGTGCTGAAATTCAGGAATGGAATGGTGGTTAAATTTCAGGCGAGGCGCGTAGCGAGCGAGGGCACCGACGCAGGGCGAACGGCGCGCGGCGCGGCGGTGCGAGTGCGTGCGCGACATGCGTGGAATTGACAAGGGCGGCGGCTCGGGGGTCCTCGAGAGCGATATATTTGCGCGTGTAATATCCTTTTATTAGTTTTTCACGGCGACAGCGATCCCGACCGTCCGCATATTTGCTTTGATGACGCCCCGTCCGCGTCCCGCGCCCCCTCTCTGCGAGCGAGCTCGGGCCCCGTCCGCGTCGTCGTCGCTCTTCCTACTTCGACCCTTTCTTTTGTTCCTATTATATTATTTGCTCCACGAATTAAAATACAACGAGCTAACGTCGTAAAACAATTTGTGCGATCTCCGAGCGTTACAGTCGACGCGGAATGCAGGCGCGGCATCCGACGAACGCTCTCAATTAACGTGGTTATGCGGCCGTTTGGCAAATTTCTAATTGAAACGGGGAATATTTGAAACGTTTAGCGCGTGACGTCATGTGATGTACTGCGGCGCGGGGTGCGCGGCGCGCGCGGCGCGGGGGCATCCGCGGCTACAATGGGCATTGTTGGCGCCGCGCCAGCACGCGCGGCGCGCTGCAAACATCCATTTACATCGCAAAAATTGACGAGCGACACTAAGGAGACACCTGCGAACCGTCAGCTGCGGCCATGACGAGCCACTCCGCTTGCGTCCGGCAGCCGCGCGTCGTCGCGCTGCGTTGCGTGGGAACCAGCGCTACACATTCGAATTATTAAATGCCTCGCTATCGCTTCCGAGAAGAAGCTGCGGTTTGAAAGCGCCTCACCAACGAGTAGAATATCGTTAGTCACTCTGCCGCCGCCGTCGCTAAAAAACACAAAACGAAACTCTTGTCCCGAATTCCTAGGAACCGCGGCGCGATCGGGCGCCGATCACCGCACCGGCGCGACCGCGGCCGCGCCAGACGACGCTATGGTTTTCGTCGGAGTCGTCGGAGGCTGGGCCAGTTCGGCGAACGGCATAAAATACGGCCACTGCGATAGCAGTTAGCATCAGTCAGTCCTCTATAAATCTGTCGCAAAACTGAGCCGGAGGTCGTTGGCCCGAAACAAAGCGTCGTCCGAGATAGGCTCGGATAGTCGATCGGCCGGAGGTATTCGTGTAAATCTCGCTCCAAAGGTCGTTCGGGGAAAAGCGTTATCGAATATATTACGCATCGTGCAAATCTATCGTTCGTCTCGGAACGACTCTATCTATAAATAGTTGCCATTCGTCATTGCAATGAAGTGTGCAATACATCAATATGTCAGTGGGAGTGTTTGTCGTTCGCACGTACTCGTAATGGCGTTGGCAACAAATGCTGCGCGGCCCATCGAGGCCGCTCTTCTTCGTCTATTTGGTCGCCCCGTATCGCCTCGCATCGCTGCGCTCTACCAGCGAGCTGCGTGTTGTACGTCCGATGGACATTATCCGCATAGATTGGATTCATCCGTCCGGTCGAGTCGATTATCTTACATCTAGTAAACATGATAGAGGTAATGCTTCGGAGTCATTACTGACACGAGATACATAGTAGTGCCATACTTAGTAGTAGTTAGCAGTGAGTAGCGTGTCATTATCAAAGTGGAATGTGAATGTGATAGGAATAAGAAGGTGCCGCACAGGTACAAAACATATTATTAGAAGCTGCACTAACTAGACTAGCGACAAGCTTATGCTGATTTCATAACTGTGATTAAGTGTTAGAGTTGTGTCTGGAATGGGATCCAAGTCTACTCTTAACCATTATCTCTCTTACGTACATAGGCATCAATTGAAAATATAGGCCGTAGGAATTTCTTCCTTCCAATATCTTATTTCCAATATCTTTTACATCATTTTTGTCAAAGCTTTATACTATTGGTAAACTTGAACAGCACAGAAAAAAATTGTATTTTTTGAACAGAAATTTTAATTTTAGCTAGAAAAGAGACTGATTTAAGCTTCAAAAGTTTCTGCATAGATTACTGTAGATGAGTTTAAAAATAAAATTCAATTTTGTCATTGAATTTTATAAAATGTACAATCATTTTTATTTTAAACAAGAAAATATGCTGTTTTCGCGCAACTCGCGGCACTACTTAGCTCTCGTACGTGTTTGTATGGAACCGATATGAGATTCATTGTTTATAACTGCGTCGTCTACTTAAATGACTGATAATTATAAGCAGTGGAGTGGTGCTTTCAAAGTTTCCAATCCTGTTACGCCTGTTTGGGTTTTCTTAGTCTTGTATTAAATTTAGTTCGGGAGTTCGGCAAAAAGTCAATTAAGTAAGCACAAATCCGGCATGTTGAACTAGTTACTATGTTGTTGAAGTGGTCATTAATCACGTGTGGACCATTGTTCTGCGGCGGAATGCGCCGCGGAGGACACGTAGTGTAGCACGACATCGGACCACTAGTGAACAGTGTGCGCTAGAATCCCAGCGGCGCAGGATTGAAGCTCGGAGCCGCAGTGCCGCTGTCAGGCGCTGTCAGGGCGCCGCTGTCCCATTCAGCACTCGCGTAATTATAGCGTGCTGCGTGCAGCCGCAGCCGCAGCCGCAGCCGCAGCCGCAGCGCGCACGCCGCGCCGCGTCCCGCCGATTGATTTACGACGCGCGTGTAATTTATGCACGTTTAATTAAAGTACCAGCAGCCGGAAGAGAGTCGGCCGCGGCCGCGAAACGAGCCGTGGATTACTCTTTTCAAATTGATGATTCACTTTGATGGCGAGCAGATCTGACGCGGCCCTCGCTCGCTCCGGCCGAGGAATGCATTCGTAAAAACTACAATCGCAATATATTATTTCGCGGACGGAAGGCTGCGCGCTTCTGTGGCTATTTGCGTCGTCGCATTAACATAAAGCGCCGCGGATAGTGCGCCGCGCCCTAGTAGGCGATAGTGAGGAGAGCCAGTATAACTCATAACGAGTCGCATTGCCTTGTGGGCGATGTCGGTCGCATAAACGCCATATACGAGCGTCATTAGTTAGGGTAATTGCCGCCGGTGGCCTGCGCCGAGATATCTTATTTACATGCCTCGAGGCGGACGAGTGCCGCTCGTCATAGAAACTGACTAATTACGAACGTTTTAGATAAACTTTCTTACTAATGTTGGAAACGGTTCTCGGGCCGTACCGATTTAATATCGAAGCTTCTGTAGATAATAAAAACAAGGAAAGCGTAGGGGAAATTGAAAAACTCTCATTTATCGTCGTTCGCGGGCTCGGTGAAATTGTTCGATAACTGTGAAAAATTGAGGCCGCTCGCTAACGGCGCAAATTGAGTGAAGTAACCCCGAGCCGCTCCGACTTGCCATAATACAGCCGGCGCGGGGGTGGGGGCGGGGGCATGGCGGGGTGGCGCGGCATGCCACGTCGATCACTGAAACGATACCTGACATTATACATCCACATCGTGTCTTCCCTGCATTGTTGGCCACAGTTTACTTTATACCCGGCCGGAATTCTAACGACTGCGGGTAAAACTTCTCACTTGTAATGGGAAAAATTAGTCTGTGGCTTCCGAGTATCAGCGCCAGCGGCTCGTATTCCGTGCACGCGACGAGGGGCGGGCGGGGCGCGGCGCGGGGCGGTGTGGGCGGCGGCTTTGAGCGGCGGCGGCTGTGAAATTGATCCGTTCATACTTCATAATCATTGGTGAGAGACGGGATCTCACGCAAACGCGAGCTTCAATGCCGCTATTATGCCGCCGGTTCCCGCGCTCATTTGTCTAATATTCAATAGCTGCCTAAGCCCCTCGCAACAACGTCCATTTTCGTTAAAATCGCTCTGATAATCTAAATAGGTAAGTGCCCACCACAGATTCGATAAAGAGAGCTGTAATTAAGAGGATTTCGTGTTCAATTAAACTGAGAACGTTAGTATTTAGTTTTTGCAAGACTTTGAACAGCCATTCACTCGCTGTGTTACAAGAGATGTAATAATTCATACAAATATTCGTTTAAAATAATGTCCAAATGCCGATGTTAAATTGTATTAGCAATAATTCCAGAGAGGTACAGTTACTGCAAGTGACTGCTCCGGTGAGCGCTATAAATCACTCAGCCGTGCGTTCTACTCGTAGTACGTAGGTAGGTACAGGCATACCGAGTCACGGTTATTCATTAACTTTGATTTGTTGCGGCCAACTTGGGTCATTAGTTATATTTATTACCCGGTTACCCGATAAATAAATTTGGCTCGGGGTCACTATCTCAACTCGTAAATAGCAATTCGAAGTTGAGTTTACATTCTGCTCGCGGTGGCAGCGGCCGCGGCGGCGCGGCGCGGCGGCGCGGGGCGTGGCGTGGTTCAGTCACGCTCGCGAGCCGTTATATCACGATTTCTGTATAGATCTCTGCCTGTTCTGTAGACTACGTAACAAGTATTTCTTCAATTAAAAACCGAGTTACAGGTGTTTCATCATCATTATCAACCCATATCGGCCCACCAATGGCTTTCATGATGGACATTAGGCCAAAATCCACGATGGATCCCGGATGTCTAACATCACATCATGTAATTAAGTTAAAGTCATCAAACTGACAATCACAGGGGCGCTTGCTGACCAAAACTGATTTGAAAGCCTATGCGATAATTGTTAAGTTTGGTTTGTTCTAGTTTTTATGTTATTGCTCTGTGGTGTTCCAAAAAAGAGTTTATCCTATGTATATATCCGATCGTTTCGGATACGTATATCCACATGACCACTCAATAAATACTAAGAAGAGCAATAACATCTACGATTACCAATCCCACCAGTGAAACAGAAACCTGCTGATGATGATGGTCATAGAAACATACCTTCCTAACTAATTTCCCCAATAGTTAACAAGCCAGCGCTCACCTCTCGGACCGCGCCCTGCGCCGAGAACCGATAACATCGGCCAGCTGTCCACCATTGTATGCTAATGCACCGCAAGCTGCCGAACGAGCAAAAAGTCGCGATGTCGCGCGACACGCCGCCTCGCCGCGCCGCACCGCGCCGCACAGCCCGGCACCGCTCCGCGTCGCCGCCGCGGCTGCTAAACTGCGAGCCATTCGATCCTTTGCGTAAATTATGCATCGTTAGTATCTCAACTGCTTTAACACCTCACTCGAAAGGTAGAGTCGAGAAATATAGAGCAGGCAGACGACCTTTTTTTATGTTACTAAGTAACGAGACGACCAAGTCGTAAGCGCCACGCCTGCCCATAATAGCTACAGTGTCACCCAGAACATTCCATTACAAAATCCTGTGCGGCACGGTCACTCTGAGACATCGATTCTATGCCCAGTAATTTCGCTGTAAACAGTGGCCTTCAAATCGGAACACAGTATTGAAACACTGGTAGAGAAATGAACAGTAGGTACATTATCAAATTACAGAGCAGTCATTAAGAGACTTGTAGAGAAGTATGCGGAGTAGTGTCTCTTATTTGGAAGGAAAAAAGTAGAACATGTAATGTAGAGCAAGCATAGAGTTTTGGTAGAGGTGATAAATGCAAAGTCAATTCTTTTTTTGGAAGGGATAAGAATAGAGTATTTCATGTAGAGATGACAAATGTGCATAGCCATGTCCGGAAGGTAAAGGAGTAGAGCACCTGATATAGAGCAGGCATCAAGAGAATGGGAGAGGGGCCACCCGGCACATGCACACTCTTCTCCGGAAGGGAAAAGTATAGAGCATTAAATGTAGAATAGGCAGAACCTGGGATGCTGGTACAAAGGATAAATAGGAAGTCGTTTCTCTTCTTTCGAAAGGAATAGAGTAAAGTATAAATTTACTACGACAATAAATGGAAGCATCACCTACTTGTATCAAAAAAACTGGTGTTTTTATTACCAATTATGTGCTATAGAAATTACAGGATGCAGCTAACTATCAGGTATACATTATGCAGTTGGATAACCTAAATGCTATATACTGACAGCCCAATATGGACCCAATATTGAACCCTGGGGGACACCCATAGAGATGAGAGATCCATATGACCTCTCTCCATTCACATCAACTTTCTGAATTCTATTACTAAGATAAGAGAAGACAAGATCGAGAGCTTTCCCGTGAACCCCGTAATGTTTTAATTTACAAATTAGTGTTTCGTGACTAACGCAATCAAATGCTTTGGAAAGGTCACAGAAGACACCAATAGCATCCTGTGACTTCTCCCAAGCATCAAATATATGCTTTAAGAGCCTTATCCCTGCATCTGTAGTAGACCGCCCTTTAGTGAAGCCATATTGCTCACTATGAAACAGACCGTTTATATTAAAATGAATTAATAATTGGCTTAAGATAATTTTTTCAAATATTTTACTTAGAGCGGGGAGTATCGAAATTGGTCTGTAGTTAGTCGGGTAATTTTTATTGCCGGACTTATATAAAGGAATAAGTTTACTATTTTTCATTACATCGGGAAAAACTCCTTCATCGACGCACTTATTAAAAATGATAACCAAGTATGGAGCAATTGAATCAATAATACAAGTTAAAATTTTGGTTGATATTCCCCAAAGATCCTCGGTGTTTTTAATATTAAGCAATTTAAATGTCTTAACAATCGTATCTACATCAATATGTCTGAATTTAAATATATCCTCACGTTTATCAACATTATTTAGCAATATGGAAGCGGCCTCAGCCGGAGATGAGTCTAAGGCCTGCGTAGTAACGATGGGTATTTTGTTAAAGAAATCTTCAAATGCATTGGCTACTTCACGATCTTTAGAAATTATTTACTAAGGATTCAGGTTCGATTCCCGTTCAGGGTAATTATTTGTGTGAATCACAGGTATTTGCTTTGTATATGGGTGTTTGTGCGACCATGCTGTTGCTCCTTGTAGTTCCAGATTTTCTATGTAGAATAGCATCGATCAAATACTCTGCAAACGTGTTTGAACTTCCCACGAACATTCTATTGTACAAAGTAAACTAAAAGTATGTAAAGGAACAAATAAAGTTACCTAAGTAGGCCAACTCGAAGCCAGGAACCACGGCTGGCGCAGTATTTAACACTGCAGACATGACAGGAATAGCCAAATTCACATATTTACTATACAGTATGAAGAGTAAAATAGCAAAACTGTAATGTTTTTTGTTTACTTGAACCTATTTTGTCCTTTTACACAAGTCAAACATTGGAATAAAACAATGAGCTATTGCAATGCCTTTTTGGCAGGTACGTTAAGTACCTACTCATTGTGAAGGTGAAGACGAGGCGAGCCAGCTGCGGCGACGAGGCGCGCGCGCAGACCACGCGGCGCCGGAACCGGAACTCTATTGTTTTAAATGCGCAGCTCATTGGACTTGCCAATTGCAATGAGTGGGGAAAGGGTATCGATATTTACGTTTGCGATTCTAGTACTTTCATTATTTCAATACAATAATATTCAAACACGACCAGTAAATAATCTTTTTTTTATTTTTTTATTACATACTAGGCGGGCGTTTGAACACAATCTCACTTGGTGGAAAGTGACGATGTGGCCGAAGGTGAAGCACGCCCTGAGAATATAAGAGGACCATCACGATGCTGTGTTGATCTGATACTGTGTCAACATAAACTCAGGATATGCTTGGGAGCCACGCTGGGCCACCTTAGGACGCCGACGTGGACGTAGAGGTCATAGTCTATCTTCGGCTCTACGAAAGTTAAAGGCTTGAAGCAATTAAAAATACTGTTATGCCAGCACAAAGCGCCTGGAGTAGTACTTAAGGACTTTTTGAGGTTATATCACCCCGGACCAGTAGGTACATTTACATACGAAAACCATATTTATCATTGGGTAGTAAGTACCTTTTAATTTCAGTTTAATGGGCTATGTAGCCTAGTAGGAGAACTTCTGCTATCGAAGGAGGTCGTGAGTTCAAAGCCCAGTGCCCGTACGTAACCACCAATGAGTTTATGTAAAAGCCTACGTTTTTTTTTATTTGACTAAGTGACGAGACGAGCATGTCGTTCACTTGATGGTAAGCACTACGCCTGCCTATAACAGTTACAGCGCCACCCAGAACCTTCCATTGAATAATCCTGCGCGGCACTGCACTGCGCTCGTCACCCTGAGACATCGGCTCTAAAGTCTCTGCCCAGTAGTTTCGCTGGAAACAATGGACGTAATTATCACTCGGTTTTCGGTGATGGAAAACATTGTAAAGAAAGCCACATACCTACTCGAGAGCTATTTCGGAGATAGGTATGTTATCCACCAATCCGGTCTGGGCCACCGTGGTGGATTATGGCCTAACCCTCCTTACGAAAGTGAAGGGAGGCCCGTGCTCATCAGTGGGCTGATATGGATTGTTGATGATTGCTTATGCATTAACCTGAACTGTAACAAGGCGACAATTGGTGAACACTAAAAAAATTGTGGTGAATTATCATTCGGGATATCGCCCCTTTGACATGATGTACCGTGCAAAAATATGAATTTATCGATATGATTACAACGCCAACCATTGTCGTGGCCTCCCAGCCCGCTTGTCACCGCGTCCGTTGTTCGATATTTATGCGAGTGTCAGGCAGTGTCCGGTGGACACCGGACACCTGCCCACACCGGCCGCGGACATCGCACATGTCGCGGGTGATACATCAATCAGTAATAACTAGCCACCGCTGGACAGTAGTATACAGCTTGCCATTTGGTAGATTCATATTGATATAAAAAAAACTGTTATTTTGACCATGTTTCCATGTTGGCGGTTGGTTAGTTTGAGTTTCATTCAAACTAGTAAGTATTTATTTACGGAAAGTCCTTACAAAAACGACCATAATAGGGTAGTAAATTGTTAGTAGGTAGCTAGGTACCTACTACAGGCTCAGGGCTTATGAATTTAATGAAGGCTAGTGATTGCTCTAATCGTAACCCTTATTGTAGTTTAGGTTTAGATTGCATGTCGGGAACACCCAAAATAATTTGTCAGAACTGTATCTAGTACCATTATGTAAGTGCCTGTTCTGGGAAATCTGTCAAACTAAATTTCGCGGGCACTTCACTTTGCCCTAGGTAACGGAAACGCTCACAAAACATTTACAGTGGAATCGATTCCTACAATCAATGAAAGAATTCGGTAATACTCTCTTCGAATTGCTCAAGGATAATTCTAAAAAAACTTTTATAGATAAATGTAGACAACAGTCTTTCATACAGTGATTCCAATAACTGAAATGCTTTGTATAGAAATTAGTAATGCATAAATGAAACGATTGTTACCTCCTACCGCTCCCACCCTCAATAGACACACACTTCTGAACTTCATCTGTTCGCTCACACGGAATTACCGAAGTTCCTAATGGAGATTAACTCCAGTAAGTGCCGCCTCACGCAGCTCAAGTGAGTACTTAATACTGCTCCTACCTGCGTGTACGTACCCGCGGAACTCTTCTTAATGAGGCGCTCTCGCGGACGAGTCATGTTTTTAATATAATCTTCTGAGAGCGAGGTGAGCACAGAACGTATGTAAAATTACGTTTCTACCCTTTCCATTGGCACGCGGGGGAGAAACTCTCCGAATTAACAGCGACGATAAATCAGAAAGTTAAAAGATTTGTTTTATGATCCTGTTCGAAAACCGAAACAGCACTTACATAAAACAATTGTTTTGTTTAATGCCTAATCCGACCGTTAATTAAGGAGCTCATTTACAAACAAGCAATAAAGCGCTATCTGGCGGTTTCCATCATCCAACGCTCCGATTGCCATTGTTTCATAATGTATAGTATGTCCGTTGAAATGCCCTCATTATTTTTATTTCGAAATCCTCGATAAGCAGCGGTGGCCTTCTCCATATTTTACGCATTCCTCGAATAAAATGTGCGCACTCCGGGCGCAGGCATGCGCTGCCTGTGTAAAAATGTGCATTAAAATACCACCGTATTATTTTGATGTTTCTATGACTAATTACCACGTTATCAGGGACTTTTTAACATATTTGTTCGTTTTATCTCACACAATGATTGCAGCCATGACTGTAGGTTCAAGCATTTTGACGAACCTATAACAAAGCAGAGAGGAATTGAGGATACGTATTACATGTGGGTTCGCTGTTGCGACCGTGTGGTGGGCAAATTAAGCAAATATACCCACTATGTGAAGTTCATTGTTTCATTCGAGAGCGTTATAAAACGATACCTCATTTATTCACCCTATTCTTAATTATAATTTTTCCTTAATATTTATCAAAAACGAAATTTCCCCATCGTGGCCCTGCATTGTCAAATAGGAACAAAAGTTTATAATACATTGTGTGGCGTGGCTCTATGTCTTCATTTGTCTGTTGTGTAACCCGAACTTGAAAGTTGGCGAAGAGTAATAAAGCCTCTCGTGCGAGCTCCCCGCCCGCCCGGCCGCCCGCCCCCGAGGGCGCGGGCGCGGGCGCGGCTGTAAGCGAAGCGACACCGATTCGCCGCTATTGTGTTATTAGCATACAAACAAGTCATTGTGCGGCTGGGAGTGTGGACTGTGAAGACGTTTCTCTCGCATTGTGGTATTGTTCCTCCGAGAAAGGCGGGCCGGGAACGCGCCGTTCTCTCCGCAATTAACGCTGCAGGTTGTCTATGAGAAAAATAACCTGAATTAGCACCGAATGGACGCCTAATGAGCCTCATTACTTATGATATTATGATAATTTGTTGCCCAAACTCGCAGTTAGAGCTTTGAATTGACCAATTAATAACATTCTCGGTCGAGGTATGTTCACGGTGTGTCACTTGAGATGCGGCCGATGCGGCGCGGCGCGGCGCGGTGCGGCGGAGGCGGGCATTCATAAAACCTCTCATTAAGTAACTAATTACCTCCCGGAGCACAAACGGCCTTCTAAGCTATGAGTATATAATATAGCTATATTTTACTACTTTACTTCTAGGTATGTAACATATGACTCTACATATTGTGAAAGTTCTAATTCTCATGTCACTATGTACGTAATTAAGTTAGCAAAAGTAGGGTTAGGCCATAATCCACCACGGGGGCCGGGTGTATAATAATACCTACTATGTATAATACCTACCTCCGAAATAACTCTTGGGTAGGTATGAGGGTTTCCACATACCAACTAATGAAGAATTTAAATAAAGTTAAATGAATCCAATTTTCATTTTTGAGTTACAAAATAG
This sequence comes from Campaea margaritaria, assembly GCA_912999815.1. Classification (NCBI taxonomy): domain Eukaryota; kingdom Metazoa; phylum Arthropoda; class Insecta; order Lepidoptera; family Geometridae; genus Campaea; species Campaea margaritaria. The sequence continues at coordinate 120,347 of OU538794.1, forward strand.
CGCTGCTGGTCACTCAACGAAATCGATTATATCGTAGCATAACAGCTACAGTACAGACAACTAGAGGTAGGTACTTATAACTAATATCTTTTGATTCTGAGAACTAGTTAGTCGGCTTTAATAAACCCTGGAGTCGTAGAAGTCTAATTAGCTTTCTTCCTAACCTCTAAATTGGGCGCTCCCTTTGGCCGGCCGATGCTACTTGTTAACGGCCGCCAAATTACTTAGACAAAAAGTGTGTTTTTGTTGGCGAGTGGACAATGGCGACCATATTGGCGCGCGCTGGGCGGGGCCGGGATCAAAGCCGCCGCGCCGCCGCCCCGCCCGCCGCCCTGCGCGCGCGCACAGGAATGTGCGCCGACAAAGCGCATCTTGATTCGATATCAAACGCGCCGCATGCTTCCAAACTATACTATCATTATGTAGGCATGTTGTTAGGATGTTGTTTGTCTCTCCGATTGTTTTTAGGTGATTTGGTGCTGACGAGCTCAGATCTTGAATAAATGTAACATTTCGTTTGATTGTGTGGGAATGTCGAACTTTATAGTAGAACTAAATATGATACAGCTTACGAGGCCAAGCTGTATATTGTCAATAAATCTAATATATCTACTCGTATGTGAATTACTTGGCCAGGTAATGCGAAAATTCGCCAAATCCCGATAATGTGGCCCCAGCCAGAAAAGGTCATACTACGATCTACTATGATCATAACTTCATGAGTCATAAAACGGAGACTAAATGTCAGTCCGGGGAGGTAAGTAAGTATTCATTACTGGTAGTTAAATGTATAGCTCTACACCTACACCGTAAACTAACGGCCTAGGAAAGAGTCAATGTAATAAGGTATACGTGTGTTGTTCCCAGAGATCCACAAATTTTGGACCACTGATCCACGGCTACGTAACGACATAACTGGGCGTAAATTTTGCACAATAAAGATGGTAACTACAATTTGTATACTCATACCTAACCAGCTAAACTTACCTGTAGTTAAGAAAACAAATAGAAATAAATAATTAAAAAAGATTCACCATACATTATGAAAATAACGTTATCGTATAAGAACTCAAGTGACACTAATTAAATTTCAAAACATTCTAATAAAAAGCACCCCCAACGACATCGGAAGATACATAGTTAGGGGATGGCGACATTCCGGGCGCTCTTCGGAAGCACATGTGGCGACAGCTGACCGGAATGGAGACATTAGGCTGCATTCCCACGTCATATGATGTGCGAGATGGCCGATAAGGAGCTATAATGACGTTTGGATAATTAGTACACTTACATAGTATCACCTAAGTACTTCCAGTGTAGGACTTAAGTACCCTACCTGCAGCTATACTTACATACTTTGACCTCGCCGATATGGAGGTTCGCATAATAACATAGTGTCACATATAGCTACAAACAAACAGTCTTGAGTAGTCATATTTGGTCCTGAAATTGCTTTTTTAATAACATGTTTTGCTCTACTTAATGTAATCAATTCGATTGTCTGTTTAGACTTATAAGTCTAAACAGATTGACTGACTGTGGTATACCACAGAATAGATCATCATCAACCCATAACGTCCCACTGCTGGGCACGGGTCTCTCCTCACTTTCGTGAGGAGGGTTAGGCCATATTCCACCACGGGGGCCAAGTCCGGATTGGTGGATAACATACCTACCTCCGAAATAATTCTCGGGTAGGTATGTGGGTTTCCTCATGTTGTGCGATTGTTGATGTTTTCCTTCACCGAAAAGCGAGTGATAATTACGTACATATGTTTTACAGAAACACATTGGTACGTGCCCGCACTGGGATTTGAACTCATGACCTTCTGATTGGAAAGCGGACGTTCTCCCACTAGGCTACCACCGCTTACCACAGAATAGATAGTACTACCTTATACTTACTAGTATAAATACATAATGATGTTTTGATAATGTATATCAAAAATAGATCCTGAATTATAATATGGATCTCATATAACTTACCAAATATTCACATCGATAAAATGATCACTTACCTAAGTATATGTGTCGTTGTTTGGGGTCCTTATACTCGTACGAGTACAGGTCCTTCGTACGGACGCAGGGACGAGTCAATTCAGGACTCGAAACTGCCATTTTGAAGATAGAATCTAATTGTAGATGCATTATATAGTTTAGAAAATATAATACTGATTTTTATTAACTACTAAGCACTTACTACCTACGTTACGCAATAAAAAATATTGTTCGGCCTAGTACCGTTAACATTAAAGTCAAGGCGTTTCCGTCGGCAGTGCAGCCGCGACATTAATGCTCGTAATTGTTATGACTTCTGCTCCATATTTCTAGCATTCCTAGGCGCTCTTAGCCACAGACTCGGCCGCAGGCAGTACGCACCAATGCACCGCTAATGTGAGGTAATGGCACATACTCCGCAGCGTGCGATCAATCACGGAACCACGGCCTGCGCCTGCGCGCGCGTCGGTCGTCGCCGTAAATATCCTGCAATGACAGCGTAATGGCGACGTAAAGTGAGAAGGCGAGCGTTATCTAGCGGTATCGCATGATTTACAGACGGCTCCTGGACTACTTAGATTACATTATGGTTTTTAAGACGACGTGTTGTCACCTCTGCATGCTGATTGCTGATTATTTATGACAAATTGGTAGCCTTTAGACAGAGGAACGTGTAAATTATGTCGTTTCTTCAATTATCGAAACTTTTATTCTGATAAAGCTTAATATGTAGGTAAGTATACCTTCCTCGTTACATACCTATAAGTAGGTATTCTAGATAAGTAGGAGTAGATATAAATAGCTGTAGTGATAAATGTAGAGTTATAAAATTCTAGAATTCGCATTTTAAATAGTGGTGTATTTTTTGCTTGTCACTTGGTAATTATTTTATCTTATCAAGGACTAGCTAATTAATAAAGATTATTCAGCGAACACAAGCGAGCAGGTAGATTAGTTCCCGCACCAACTAATTATATTCGAGCGGTGCCGGCGCAGGTGCCGCACTCTGCAGTGGCGGCCACCCACCGCGGGCACTAGATTCCACGCCCGCCGCGTTTTTTACACCCTAATTAAGCTAATTTATCGAGACAATAAGAGAAATTATCGAGCGCAGGTCGGCTACCCCGCTTTATGAGAGGTATTAAAGTGTCCGCGTTAAGAGCGCTACCGAGCTACACCGGCCGGTTTGATGCCCTAATAAATATCCCCAGATCCCGTCAGATAACCGCTGAATGGAGCCGCCGATCGGGCTCTTAATGAAAGCCCCTTAATGTCACGCCGGGGAATGTGGTACAGAGCCCTAAAATGCTAATAACACGGGTACGAGCCTACCTCTAGGACGCGCTGCTGCGCCGCTGCCAGATAAACAAGGTGGCGATCTCGCAGCTGGACTGATTATATGGGATTTTTATGGCAGATCAGTAAACAGCCTTATCTTTATGGGCATTTTATGAATAAACATGACTCCGAAGGACAGGATCTCGTCGGCTTCGGTGTGCCTGTGCTGCGATTCATGCGGAGTGAGCCGTGCGCGCCGCTCTGTCTACTGAAGTCTCCTTAGACAACCTGCCTGAGTCGACTTCATTATAACAAGTTTTTGGTAAAAATATATTTTTCCACACTAAGTTTTATAAAATAGATAGATAGATAGATAAACTCTTTATTGAAACACCACAGAACAAAGAAAACTACGAAAATAGGTACGTATTCGGTACTGCAAGCTGACCAAAATGAGTCCAAACACCATAAATCTACCTAATATTGTATTGTCATTAGGGATGGCGATTCTTTACGAAAAAGATCGATTTTTAAATCGATTCGAAACGTAGTCTAATGAATCGATTCACGAAAAAATCGAGGCCTACAAAATCGATTCTTAAAAAATCGATCTTTTTTTCAAGTTTGCGTTTACAATGTAAATTTGTATCAATTTTACTAAAAACAAGATTAATATTGCAATTAACGATATCTTATCAATAAAATCAGGGAATTCAAAAATAGCAATTATTTTTATTAGCGTATCAAACTATAAGATCAACTATAAAAAAAAAAAAAGTATTTATATACTAACGGCCTTACTAATAAAAAAAAGTTAAACATCTGTGTAACAACTGTATGACTATACAGTGAGTAAGCTATGAATAGGCGTTACACACTCCCTTTACTAATAATCCGTGGGTAAACAATGCATAGTTATCAATTCCTTATAACAAAAACCACTGGCAACTTTCGTCAGAAACGTTCGAAAACATTACGTCATATTATCAGAGTCTTAATATTAGTTCTAAAAACGCTCATAACTTTGATGCATTAGTAGTGAAAAATATAAATTTTATTAAATTAACTATATTTTTCGTTCTTTAAATTACTGTTTTACTTTCACTTAGCCATTTAGTAAGAGTAAAGGATACTAAACATACAGCCATCTCGCGAGTTTATGAGTAGTTAACTCTTTAACCGGCAGCACTCTTATAATTCAGGCACATTCAACTAAATGCAAATAATTGTATGGTTTATACCAAAACAGAAAAAATCGAATGTCGATTTTCAAGGGTGATATATCGATTCAGTGAATCGACACAGTACTTCATATCGATTTAAAAAATCGATATTTTCTGCTCGAAAAATCGATTCTTCGATTAATCGATCTCAGATCGCCATCCCTAATTGTCATTGAAACTTGATAGGCATGCAACATTTTAACTCGATTTAAGGACGGGAACAGGGTAATAAATATAATTGACTTGCAAGATTTGACCCGAACATAAAATAGAACATAGATACTTGCAAACATCGCAAGTTAATAAATAAAAGCTTGTAAAAATAGACCTACCTAGTACCGATATCACGTACCTACTTATTTGAAAAGGTATCCAAGTATGATGATGATGATGATGATGTCCTATTTGACGCCTCCATCAACGGCGAACCCTGTTAGCTCCGGAGGTGAGAGCGTAGGTGGCTTGCAAACCCAAACATGGTCTTCAAGGTCCTGTTAGGTAACATGGCGCACAGTGCAACTGATCAGTTGAGTTATCGGTGCCCAATGACCGCGGTTTGCCATATGGGTTGAAGGTGAAGCGGACTATTTTAGGCCACCTTTTCTAGATCCCTCCCCTGTGCAGGGGTAAGCAGAGCGAAGTATAGCTAAGTACTTAGGTATACCTGCTATTGAGAGTTAACCGCCGCCGCCCCGTACCATTGTTTGTCCCCTATGTTTCTTACGAGACCTCACTGGGTAACAACGAACTTAAGTTCCTGGGTGTTGAACTATAATAATTTAGTATTATGTAGACCTATGATGTAGGTACCTACTTATGAAATCGATAGTACTAGCTTTATGTAGCTACTTAATTAATTTAGACTTAATAATAATTGTTAACTTGAAAGAGGAATATTATTTATTGCAATAAGATAAGTAGGTAGGTATTCTCCAAGTAGATACTTGGGTCTAGCTACAGGTCATAGGAATACAAAATACCATTGATTTATAATACCTACCTATATTACAGAGATCGTTGCAAAATACTTAGGTAGGTACCTACTTACTTAATTATTTTTCCAAGGATCGGAAATGTTACGAGCCATATATCTATCTACTTAACTCAATGTAAACTCGTAGGTGAGTAAAAGGTTGGTAAATATAATCCAAATTAGTTTGTGAATATAAACTTTTACCAAATGATAAGTACCTAAACAAACAGGGGGATAAATAATTATTATTTTAGTTTGAAGAGATTTTGTAATATTGAAGACTTGTAGCGTCATCTAGCGAAATTTACTTGAAGTACGGAACTCTAGAATTCCATGGTTTGCCTTTTTTAGCTGTTAAGAGTAGAAGCGGTAGCAAAAAAAAAGTTCTTTAAGCGACTAGGATCGTCGTAATTGAGCAGCATTTTCTTGAGCAGTATTTTTTTACGAGGTGAAATTATACCTTTCGAGTATAAAAAATACTAAATGAATAGATCAGAAAGTTTCTTGAACGAATCGCCAAATGTTCTAATGTCAAATATCAAACTACTGTCAAATTTCAATTTTTTTGCATTACAGAGTAGAGTGCTGTCTTTGTCAAAATTGTCAAACAAAATCTCCCGTTTAGCTTTGCGGCTGCGCGTTCTATTCCCGTAGAGTTATCAAAATAATAAACATCGAGGGTCGCGCGAAAAATGCGCGAAGGACATCCCGATGGCCGGCTTGAACGTAGCTGAGTGGTCTCCGGAGCAGGTCGCGGAATGGCTCTCAGGTAGCGATGAGGCGTGAGTCACGGAGGCGCGGAGTCACATAGTTACGGGCTACAGCAGGCGGTGTTGCAGGGCTGGGGCCGGCGGTGGCGCAGTACGTGCCGGCGCTGCGGGCGCGCGCGGTGGACGGCGTCAAGCTGCTGACGCTGCGCTGCGACGACCTCGAGTACCTCGGCGTGCACGTCATCGGACACCAGGAGCTGCTGCTCGAGGCCGTCGACCACCTCCGGAACTTCGTAAGGCATCTTTCGTGTCAGTGATTCAACTGCGTGCGATAGGCAGTTTTGGTTTGGATACATTTAGGAGATAGCCAGCGAAAGGTTGATGACACTGTGTAGCAGTCTAGACTGGTACCTTCATACGAATGCTCACTCTGTACTCCACCCAGCTGTTATGTTGTGGCATGTAGGAACACTCATATATTTCAACCTTACGTAGGTATTAGAGCTGTAATCACTAGAGCGTGTTCTTACATCACAACTTTAGAGAGTTCCGTTACATAAAAACAGAATGTTGGTGAAAATTAAGTATGATGCTATAAAAAATAATGTGAGCATTTGTCATTATATAAAGTACCTAATAAATGACAGTTTTTAGTGTTTAGTATCATGTGCTCATAATTTTATGATTTAGATGCCAGTTGTGAATTGATCTACTTTTTTCATGCTCTATTTATGTTTAGGGACTTTGAGCTGTCCAAGGACTCTAAAAAATGATTCTATTTTTAATTCTATTTCTAATGACTCTTGATTTAATTAACACTTTCACTATTGAGCCGATTTGCTTGTCTAGCCGCAGGTGCGCCTCTGCACACTCCATCGTGTTTTCCTATACCACAAACCCAACAGTTGTGTTTTCCTACACTTGCGGCAAGTTATGAAAAACACAACAGTTGTGCTCTCAGCACTGAATGTGTTAAATTTCCCATAATGATTGACACAAAACCCATTATAACTATGTAATTGATGACTTCCGTGGCATATGTGGGTCATGAGCTGACTGAAGTGTGAGATTGCGGGTTCCATTCCCACACCGGGCAAAGATTTGTGTGAAGTACATGTCTTCAGTTCAGGGGTTCAAGTTTTGGCATTTTAGGGTTAATTTGGTCAGGTGGCTTTGAGTCTAGGTATTTGTAGGACCATTGTCCTCGTAGTTCCTGATTTCCTAGATACAGGGAATCCCGTTTAGGGGTCAAGATCTATGTAGATGCAGTATTTATTCATTTATTGAATATATATGGAATTGTATGAGACTTCATAATATCTTGGCTCTTGATGTACAAGTTTATGGCTCAAGTGCGTCAACATCACTACGTAAGACTATTCAACTCACGTGTATCAGTGAGGAGTGACTCATGCCTCACCGTGGCAGTTATCACAAGTGTTATCAGCCTTGTAGAGGGGCCGCCACTGAATCACCAGTAATTGTTGTCTGGATGCCTCCATACAATTTGTTATGAAGTTGTTTGTTTTGTTTCTTGGTTACATTTCAATACCTAATTGTATAATTCATTGCAAACTGAAGGTTGCAATACTTTGAATAGTTGATTATTAAAATTATTAAAGGCTAAAGTAACTCTTTCTGTCTCTATCCGTTTGCTCCCTTTTCACAGCTATTAGACTGAACAGATTTTGATGAAATTTGGTTTAAAGATAGTTTGAACCCTTAGACAGGACATATCTTTTTTTTCTGGTTACTATAGTTTACAGTTCCGCTCAGATGTAGTTGCAGGCAAAAGGTAGTTATCTACAAATTAAAATATTATGTGTCTGCAGGGTTTTGTTGTTAAAAATGAGACTCACTAATAAATGGACAAGTGCGAGTTGTGCCTCAACCTTTTTTTTATGCTTTAATAAGACTCATTTCGTGAACTGCAAAAGTAATTTATTTGGTAATGTTGTCTTATTTCCAGCAATATGAGTTGTCTCGAGAATGTATCCAACAACTAGCCCTGCGAGTGTCGGTGGTGGCAACAACGCTGGTGCGGACACTGCAGCACCATACCGATGCCAGGTTGGAGACGCAGATCCTGGCCGATGTGGCTCGCACCGTGCACGCTGTCAAACCACTCGTCTGTTGGCTGGACAGGTGAGAGTGAAATATCTTCGGCAGAGATAAAAAAAATATATTAATAGTCTCTAACCAATGTTAAAATTACTCGCGGGCATCGGATTCGATAGAATCAGACACAAACCGATTCGTAGACTGTATCGGGAGGCCGTGTAAGTTCGGCACACATAATATATAATTAGATTCAGTCTACTCGATCGGATCGTCCTAGAGAGCGTGGCCGTGCCGCAGGTGGGCGCACGGCGCGGGCGGCGCGCTGGGCGCGCGGCGCGCGGAGCTGCTGCAGCTGTCGCTGGAGGCCGCCACGTGCGCCCAGCGGGACCGCTTCGCAGAGCAGCCCGCGCGCGCCGTGGCCGCCGCCGCCGCCACCGCCGCCGCCGCCGCCACCTACATCGTGCAGGAGGCCGCCGACCCCCGCGTGCTGGCGCCGGCCGCGCTGGCCGCCGTGGCGCTGCGCCAGCGCGGCAAGCCGCTCGGGTTCGACGTGCTGCCCTCCTTCTGCGGCCACCACCAGCTCGCCAACATCCGCTTCGGCTCCCCGGCGCACGCGTCCGGCGCCGTGCACGCGGGCGACGAGATCGTGCAGGTCGGCGCGCAGTGCGTCATCGGCTGGAGCGGCGCCGCCGTGGAGCGCGCCTGCGCCGCCGCCGCGCGCCGCGGCGACCTGGCGCTGCGGCTGCGGCGCCGCGCCGCGCGCCCGCCGCCCGCGGCGCCGCGCCGCGTGCCGCGCCACGCGCTCTACGCGGACCACCGCGCCGAGAGGTACAAGTGGCGCGGCTCCGCGGTTTTCCGCTGCAACTTCTAGAACGACCCTCGAACCTAACTTGAAAAATGTGGTTCTCACGATTCCTCCGTTATGTTCCAGCCCGTTCCCTTGTAGGAGCGAAGTGATCGGGCTCCGCACGCCGCTGCCGGCGCCGGGCGCGGAGTCGGGCGCCTCGTCGGACGAGAGCGAGGCGCTGTCGCCGCCGGCGTCCCCCACGCACGCGCACCTGGACCACACGCGGTACGCCCCGCCCCTCCCCCGCGCTCGCGCCGGAGCGCCGTTCCTCACTGTCGCCTCTCCCCCGCAGCATGTACCCGCCCAAGCCGCGCGCGCTGGTGCAGCGCCGGCACTCCATCAGCGGCGGCAGCCCCGCCGCGCGCCGCCCCGCCATCACCATCGACCAGGTGAGGGCGCGCCCCGAGCGTAGGAGGGAGCGTCGGCACCGACACTGACATCGTTACGTCCGTTTCAGTTCTGGCGGCAGCTGAAGGAGCGCCACCGCGGGGCCGCCACCGGCAGCGCCGGCGTCAGCCCCGAGCCCGACGACGGCGCGCTGTACGCGCGGGACAAGGTGCGGCGGGGGCGGCGCGGGGCGCGGGGGCGCGGGCGGGTGGCGCGCGCAGCCGACTGACGCGCACTGTTCCTCCGCAGGCCGTGTCCTACAGCGCGGGGCTGGAGCGGGGCCGCGCGCCGTCGCCGGAGCGGCGCGCGGAGCGGCGCGAGGAGGAGGAGCGGCGCGGCCGGCTGGACAAGGCGCACTCCACGCCGGCCTACGACCTGGCCGGCGCGCCGCCGCCGCTCGTCGCGCAGATCATCCCCGAGTCGCCCACCACGCCGCTCGACAGCCCCACCGTGAGTGTGTCCGAGCGGAGCGGAGCGGAGCGGGCCATATAAAACAAACGATGGCGAACCCTTTTGTGACTCGTTCGATGTGCAGGTGGTGGTGCACTCCGCGGAGAAGGCGGACCAGATCCTGGAATTCAAGAAGTCCAGCTCGCAGATCGGCGAGGCCATGCAGCAGCGCCGCCCGCCCGGACACGACGACGACAAACCTGACGTGGTCCTAGAAGGTAACCGCTCGACAGTCGCTCGTACAAAATGCTCGACGGTTTCGAGTTCCAAATAATACGACCTATTCTGGTCGGGCAGGAACCGGCGTCCGCGACGAGTTGTCCACCGAGAGGATCCTGGAGACCATCAACATCGCCATGATGGAGCACCGGCGCCGGTCGCTGCTGGAGGCGCCGCGCCTCGCGGAGGCCACCAATCTCAAGCTGTCGGTCAGCGACGCGGGCCGACCCGGGGACTCCCCGGGGGAGGAGCGGGTGCCGCCCAGGTATGCTCACCGCGACGCCGCCACGATGGAGCGCGCCTCACGTACACTTCATTGTCTATTCATTAGGTTTGTTTCAACTTTCATGTGACACATTCCAGGTACTCGTACCTCCGCAGCACGCCGCGGGCGCGGCAGTCCCCGCCCCCCTCGCCGCCGCCGCGCCCCCCCGCGGCGCGCGCCCCCCCGCCCCCGCGCGAGCTGCCCGTGCTGCGCGCCGTGCCGCGCGGCCCCGAGCGCGAGCCCACCTCGCCTATGAAGCCCACGCGGCCCATCGACGCCACGCAGGTGCGTAACTGTAGGAGGCGTCACTGACGCGTGCGTAAGTTGCCAGGAGCTTCGCTCGGAAGTCTACCACCCTCGTAGCCGCCGTCGGCACTCGTAGAGGCCGACTCGTATCGGATGCCCGACGTCTACGTCGACTGCATTTTCGTCTCCGCGCGCGCTACGTGGGTTTAGTCTAAAGGTCTTTTTTCTTCAGATTTCGGTTCCCCTGCGGCACATCACGAAGCACGACATCCGCATGATCCCGTCGGAGCAGCCGCGGCGGGAGCTGCCCGCCATCAACGCGGACCCCGCGCCGCCCGCCTCCGCCGCCCCCTCCGACATCGTGGTGGGGGCGCAGGCGGAGTCGCGCGCCGCGCTGTCCCCGACCAGCGCCGTGCGCGGGATCTTCCCCACCTCCAAGTCGAGGAGTCTCAAGAAGAAGAGCTCCATTCTCGCCAGTGAGTCCGCCGCCGCGCCCCGCCCGAGCCGCGCCCGGCCCCGCCCGGGCCGCGCCCGGCCCCGGCCGGGCCGCGCCCGGCCCCGGCCGGGCCGCGCCGCGCCCCGCCCGGGCGCGGCCGGCCCGCCCGGGACGCGCCCGGCCCGCCCGGGCCGCGCCCGGCTCGCCCGGGCCGCGGCCGGCCCGCTAACGTCCGTGTCCGTGTGCAGAGCGGCGCCTGGTGGCGTGCCGCGCCGTGGCGGCGCGCGGCGCGGGCGGCGGCGTGTGGCAGCGGGTGCGCGCGCGCAGCCACGCCGCGCAGCCGCGCTGGGTGCGCCGCCACCTGCTGCTCACGCACAACCTGCTGTACGCGTACAAGGCGCCGGAGGTACGCCACGGGGTCCAGTGGAGAGCGCCCGATACGAACGTATGGCGCTCGGAAGCGGCGCCATTCGTATGACGTCTCGCGCGCATTTGCCGCTTGCGTCAATCGAATGAGTCGCGATGTACGAAAATCTACCTTTACGGACTAAAAATGTCCCGAATTGTTCCCTAACGCGGGTCGGTTCTCGTTGCAGTGCGCGAAGGCGGACTGCATGATCTACCTGGAGGGCTACACGGTGTGCGCGGCGGGGGAGGTGAAGTCGCGCGCGAACGCCTTCAAGGTGTACCACACGGGGAACGCGTTCTACTTCGCGTGCGACACGCGCGACGCCATGCTGGCCTGGATCCAGCTCATCCACCGCGCCACGCTGCTGCCGTCGCTGGTGCCGCACGTGAGTGGCGTAGTACTCGCGCTACGGCCGCCGCGGCGACCTCTACGTGCGCTACGACCTCTACGAGCGCATCGAAAACCATTTTGCGCTGTCGAAACGGTTCTTGATTTTTCCATTTGCACCGCTCGCAGGTAGACATATCGAGACAGTTTTCCGAGACCGACTACTCCGAAACGGAGTCCGACAACGACAGTCCCGAGAAACGCAGCGACAAGGACAAGGACAAGGAGAAGGACAAGTCCAAGTTCGGGTCCCTGAAGAAGTTGACAGTGAGGATGCAGCGGAGCGAGTCGCAGGAGAACGTGAGCCACTCCTCCACCAGCCTCGACCGGAAGTACCTGCGGTTCTTCTCGAGGCACAAGAGCAAGGACGACTCCAAACCCAAGGTGAGTTGACACAATATACCAATTCAATATTAGGTTCACTCTTGAAGCAACCGAACCATCACAGCTTGAAACGGTCTAGTCCGATTGCTTAAAGCAACGACTGCATAATTATCAATTCACCGTCTTCCTTCACCCGCATTAACTATTATTCCACGACAACCGTTACTTTTCATTTAGCATTTTTGTTATTTTTTTATTCTGTTCCTCAGAGCAAGCCGTCAGTGGTGGCGGTGCCGACGGAGCACTACCGCAGCTACCGGCGGCCGGCGCCCCCGGCGGAGCCCCCCGCGGCGCCGGCGGAGCGCCCCGCGGCCCCGGGCGCCGCCCCTGCGGCGCGCGGCTCCGACGCCCCCAAGAAGATCCCGAAGCCCATCAACTACATCCACGCGTCGAACCCCAACCTGCTAGACTTCGAGAAGAGCGACTTCGTCACCAAGCCGACGCTGCAAGTGCCCGTGAAGCCGAAGGCGCCCAAGGTACACTCACACTCTCAAACTCATTCGCGTACATTGATACCAACACGCGTTTTTTAATGAAAATAGGTTTCCGCTAACTAGTCAACTGCAAGATCGTGGTATTTCGCTTAATGATAGAGAATAATGCGGTCAAACGTGACGCGCTCGCAAAATTGCGCCTGTTCAATTTCACTTTGAAGGCTCCGAGATCATAATATATTCACGCAAAGCATTCCGACCGTTAGCTCTTCGAATGATAAACGTGGAAGTAAAACGCATTACAAATGAAATAACGACCTTAATGCCGCGCCATGCGTCTGATTATCGAACGATGCCGTCGGGATGAACGCCGAGCCCTGATCACCATCTCTGCTCGTTCCAGCCGGAGAACCTGATGGGGTTCGTGACGCTGGAGCAGTTCATGCTGAAGAAGCAGGAGGAGGAGCGCCGCCAGCTCTACTCCAACCGCGTGCTGCTGGGCATCGAGCGGGACAGGAAGCAGCTGCAGCAGCGCCTCGAGCGCATCGGTGAGGGGGGGGGGGGGGGGGAGCAGGGGGAGGAGCGCCGCCAGCTCTACTCCAACCGCGTGCTGCTGGGCATCGAGCGGGACAGGAAGCAGCTGCAGCAGCGCCTCGAGCGCATCGGTGAGGGGGGGGGGGGGGGGAGCAGGGGGAGGAGCGCCGCCAGCTCTACTCCAACCGCGTGCTGCTGGGCATCGAGCGGGACAGGAAGCAGCTGCAGCAGCGCCTCGAGCGCATCGGTGAGGGGGGGGGGGGGGGGGAGCAGGGGGAGGAGCGCCGCCAGCTCTACTCCAACCGCGTGCTGCTGGGCATCGAGCGGGACAGGAAGCAGCTGCAGCAGCGCCTCGAGCGCATCGGTGAGGGGGGGGGGGGGAGCAGGGGGAGGAGCGCCGCCAGCTCTACTCCAACCGCGTGCTGCTGGGCATCGAGCGGGACAGGAAGCAGCTGCAGCAGCGCCTCGAGCGCATCGGTGAGGGGGGGGGGGGGGAGCAGGGGGAGGAGCGCCGCCAGCTCTACTCCAACCGCGTGCTGCTGGGCATCGAGCGGGACAGGAAGCAGCTGCAGCAGCGCCTCGAGCGCATCGGTGAGGGGGGGGGGGGAGCAGGGGGAGGAGCGCCGCCAGCTCTACTCCAACCGCGTGCTGCTGGGCATCGAGCGGGACAGGAAGCAGCTGCAGCAGCGCCTCGAGCGCATCGGTGAGGGGGGGGGGGAGCAGGGGGAGGAGCGCCGCCAGCTCTACTCCAACCGCGTGCTGCTGGGCATCGAGCGGGACAGGAAGCAGCTGCAGCAGCGCCTCGAGCGCATCGGTGAGGGGGGGGGGGGGGGAGCAGGGGGAGGAGCGCCGCCAGCTCTACTCCAACCGCGTGCTGCTGGGCATCGAGCGGGACAGGAAGCAGCTGCAGCAGCGCCTCGAGCGCATCGGTGAGGGGGGGGGGGGAGCAGGGGGAGGAGCGCCGCCAGCTCTACTCCAACCGCGTGCTGCTGGGCATCGAGCGGGACAGGAAGCAGCTGCAGCAGCGCCTCGAGCGCATCGGTGAGGGGGGGGGGGGGGGAGCAGGGGGAGGAGCGCCGCCAGCTCTACTCCAACCGCGTGCTGCTGGGCATCGAGCGGGACAGGAAGCAGCTGCAGCAGCGCCTCGAGCGCATCGGTGAGGGGGGGGGGGGAGCAGGGGGAGGAGCGCCGCCAGCTCTACTCCAACCGCGTGCTGCTGGGCATCGAGCGGGACAGGAAGCAGCTGCAGCAGCGCCTCGAGCGCATCGGTGAGGGGGGGGGGGGGGGAGCAGGGGGAGGAGCGCCGCCAGCTCTACTCCAACCGCGTGCTGCTGGGCATCGAGCGGGACAGGAAGCAGCTGCAGCAGCGCCTCGAGCGCATCGGTGAGGGGGGGGGGGGGGGGGGAGCAGGGGGAGGAGCGCCGCCAGCTCTACTCCAACCGCGTGCTGCTGGGCATCGAGCGGGACAGGAAGCAGCTGCAGCAGCGCCTCGAGCGCATCGGTGAGGGGGGGGGGGGAGCAGGGGGAGGAGCGCCGCCAGCTCTACTCCAACCGCGTGCTGCTGGGCATCGAGCGGGACAGGAAGCAGCTGCAGCAGCGCCTCGAGCGCATCGGTGAGGGGGGGGGGGGGAGCAGGGGGAGGAGCGCCGCCAGCTCTACTCCAACCGCGTGCTGCTGGGCATCGAGCGGGACAGGAAGCAGCTGCAGCAGCGCCTCGAGCGCATCGGTGAGGGGGGGGGGGGGAGCAGGGGGAGGAGCGCCGCCAGCTCTACTCCAACCGCGTGCTGCTGGGCATCGAGCGGGACAGGAAGCAGCTGCAGCAGCGCCTCGAGCGCATCGGTGAGGGGGGGGGGGGGAGCAGGGGGAGGAGCGCCGCCAGCTCTACTCCAACCGCGTGCTGCTGGGCATCGAGCGGGACAGGAAGCAGCTGCAGCAGCGCCTCGAGCGCATCGGTGAGGGGGGGGGGGGAGCAGGGGGAGGAGCGCCGCCAGCTCTACTCCAACCGCGTGCTGCTGGGCATCGAGCGGGACAGGAAGCAGCTGCAGCAGCGCCTCGAGCGCATCGGTGAGGGGGGGGGGGGGGGAGCAGGGGGCGGGGCGCCGCCCGCTCTACTCCAACCGCGTGCTGCTGGGCATCGAGCGGGACAGGAAGCAGCTGCAGCAGCGCCTCGAGCGCATCGGTGAGGGGGGGGGGGAGCAGGGGGAGGAGCGCCGCCAGCTCTACTCCAACCGCGTGCTGCTGGGCATCGAGCGGGACAGGAAGCAGCTGCAGCAGCGCCTCGAGCGCATCGGTGAGGGGGGGGGGGGGGAGCAGGGGGAGGAGCGCCGCCAGCTCTACTCCAACCGCGTGCTGCTGGGCATCGAGCGGGACAGGAAGCAGCTGCAGCAGCGCCTCGAGCGCATCGGTGAGGGGGGGGGGGAGCAGGGGGAGGAGCGCCGCCAGCTCTACTCCAACCGCGTGCTGCTGGGCATCGAGCGGGACAGGAAGCAGCTGCAGCAGCGCCTCGAGCGCATCGGTGAGGGGGGGGAGGCAGGCAGGGGGCAGGGGGAGAGGGTGTACGGGAGGGAGAGTGTGCGGGCGGTAGTGAACGGGAGGGAGGCCTGTGGGCAGTAGTGAACAGAAGAAGAAGCGACCGATCGTTAGTGAATTGAGCATTTCATAAGTTCTCGATGGATGTTTCATGTAATCATGTATACCGCCAGATAAAACATTTGGCACGAATAAACCCATACGACTGACATTGACAGTATAATATAGCCTCTAAGCCAAGTAACTAAGGTCTACTTTCCCCGCAGTCCCGGACGTCATTTACGGCGAGGTGGGCGCGGCGTGCTCGACGGCTGATATTCCCGTGCCGGTACTGGAGCTGCAGGCGGCCACCGCCGCCGCCGCCGCCGACACTGACGCCACCGCTGCCACCGCCGCCACCGCCGCCACCGCCACCACCGCTACCGCCACCGCCACCGCCACCGCTTGCTACAAAGAGCGGCGACCCGAGCCTGGCAAGGGGAAGCCCATCTCTGTCAAAGGAAAAGATGGGTGAGATTTTTTTATGTACTTATATTGTCTATGAAAGCTTAATTTTGCTTTGCCTTACAGCGAGACTAGAATGAAGATTGCGCATGGTAGAATGTAGTGACTTAAAGTTGTGTTTATCGATTTATGATCTGCAAAATCGATTAACAATAATCGGCTCGAAAGACCACATCGATCGTGTTTAATTGAGCGATTCGTATCAATTATTTGTGGTTAAGATACATAGTGTAACGATCCAAGCATATTGACTCTTGGGCACACCTCGGACACTCCATACAAACATTTATTTGACAACTCACACACATAAATAACGTTTGTACACGAGCCAAACAAGTGTGTAAGTACTCAAACAGACTACGCGACCGAAATGAAAGATGACCCACTAGTGTGAAGGTTCATACGAACCATTCCTCTATTACATTTGGGTGTGTAATATTGACTGTCCTCCCGATTGTCCACCCGATTGCGGTTAGAGGTGCGGGGACGCGGATCGCACGGGGTAGAGAGTGTCCATTCTGTATGTAGTACTACGTACAGTATATTTTTTGTGCCTTAGGTCATTGGGTCAAAGCTGAGTCTAAGTCAATTCAATTCAGAGCGATGCCGAATTATTGGAGCTATAGAATATTGTGCAGTAGCGTGCTGACATTTAATTTATGTTATTTTTATTTTGCAATTACGAGCCGCCCGTGCGACTTACAGGCTGAACTCCGAAACATTACGTGAGTTACACACGCCCATACCCCCCAGTACCCCTCCCTCGTATACAGGGACGAGTTTATCAAGTGAATTGAAAATCGAAAAAGTGCTCCATGATCACATTGATCCCGACCCGTAACTAGGATTCCCTGTATCCGTAACTCACTGTGCACTACAAGTAGAATTTATTTTAAGAAACAATCATGAGATCTCAATAGTTATTTTTTAATTACTTACAATAAGATTTTAAAATTTTAAATATATTTAGCTATCAAAATAAGTCACTATAATTCACAAAACGCGCCCCACGCCCCGCGCCCCGCGCCCCGCGCCCCGCGCCCCGCGCCCCGCGCCCCGCGCCCCGCGCCCCCGGGACTAGTACCCGTGGGCCGGGGGCGTGACGTCACACGCTGCCGCCGCCCGGTACACATTGTGCTAATGCCAGCCATACACGGTCAAGTTTACTGTCAAGTTTGCAGCGGACTTGAAGTGGCATCCAATTTTTTATTTTTTATTTGACTGAGTAACGAAACGAGCAAGTAGTTCACTTGATGGTAAGCCTTGTATTGCATTATCTGACGCGGCACTGCACTGCGTTCGTTACTCTTAAACATAGTGCATCCATGTAGACCACTCTCGATCGAGTTTACTGTCAAAATTGCCTTGGATTTGAAGCGGTGTCCGGTAAACCTATCAGTGTACATGACAAGTTCACTTGAAGCAAAAATCCAATTTCAACTAACGACATGCATACTCGACCGCTCGGACGCACTCTCAAGTTTACATGACGCCACAAGCTCGATCGAGTCTACATAACAAAAAACATATCGAAATCAGATATTTGCTTCAAGTGGACTCAGTTGCCGTGCACCGTCAAGATTTACTGCACGCCGCTCCGAGACCGCTGCAAACTTCACAGTAAAGTGAATCGTGTGAGGGCGGCGTGAAGGTATACAATCGCCTGAGCGTGAGGTCGTCGTTCCAGCTACGAGAAGATAGTTTACCCGGACGAGCCGCCGGAGCCGGACGAGGGCGGCGCGGCGGGCTACGACGTAGCGGGCGGCTACGGCGCGGCGGAGCGGGCGCGCCGGCCGGCGCCGCCGCTGGCGCCCGAGCGCTGGCGCGACAGCCTGCGCAGGAACGACAAGGTACGTAGCGGGCGGCTACGGCGCGGCGGGCGGCTGCGGCGCGGCGGGGCGGGCGCGCCGGCCGGCGCCGCCGCTGGCGCCCGAGCGCTGGCGCGACAGCCTGCGCAGGAACGACAAGGTACGTAGCGGGCGGCTACGGCGCGGCGGGCGGCTGCGGCGCGGCGGGGCGGGCGCGCCGGCCGGCGCCGCCGCTGGCGCCCGAGCGCTGGCGCGACAGCCTGCGCAGGAACGACAAGGTACGTAGCGGGCGGCTACGGCGCGGCGGGCGGCTGCGGCGCGGCGGGGCGGGCGCGCCGGCCGGCGCCGCCGCTGGCGCCCGAGCGCTGGCGCGACAGCCTGCGCAGGAACGACAAGGTACGTAGCGGGCGGCTACGGCGCGGCGGGCGGCTGCGGCGCGGCGGGGCGGGCGCGCCGGCCGGCGCCGCCGCTGGCGCCCGAGCGCTGGCGCGACAGCCTGCGCAGGAACGACAAGGTACGTAGCGGGCGGCTACGGCGCGGCGGGCGGCTGCGGCGCAGCGGGGCGGGCGCGCCGGCCGGCGCCGCCGCTGGCGCCCGAGCGCTGGCGCGACAGCCTGCGCAGGAACGACAAGGTACGTAGCGGGCGGCTACGGCGCGGCGGGCGGCTGCGGCGCGGCGGGGCGGGCGCGCCGGCCGGCGCCGCCGCTGGCGCCCGAGCGCTGGCGCGACAGCCTGCGCAGGAACGACAAGGTACGTAGCGGGCGGCTACGGCGCGGCGGGCGGCTGCGGCGCGGCGGGGCGGGCGCGCCGGCCGGCGCCGCCGCTGGCGCCCGAGCGCTGGCGCGACAGCCTGCGCAGGAACGACAAGGTACGTAGCGGGCGGCTACGGCGCGGCGGGCGGCTGCGGCGCGGCGGGGCGGGCGCGCCGGCCGGCGCCGCCGCTGGCGCCCGAGCGCTGGCGCGACAGCCTGCGCAGGAACGACAAGGTACGTAGCGGGCGGCTACGGCGCGGCGGGCGGCTGCGGCGCGGCGGGGCGGGCGCGCCGGCCGGCGCCGCCGCTGGCGCCCGAGCGCTGGCGCGACAGCCTGCGCAGGAACGACAAGGTACGTAGCGGGCGGCTACGGCGCGGCGGGCGGCTGCGGCGCGGCGGGGCGGGCGCGCCGGCCGGCGCCGCCGCTGGCGCCCGAGCGCTGGCGCGACAGCCTGCGCAGGAACGACAAGGTACGTAGCGGGCGGCTACGGCGCGGCGGGCGGCTGCGGCGCGGCGGGGCGGGCGCGCCGGCCGGCGCCGCCGCTGGCGCCCGAGCGCTGGCGCGACAGCCTGCGCAGGAACGACAAGGTACGTAGCGGGCGGCTACGGCGCGGCGGGCGGCTGCGGCGCGGCGGGGCGGGCGCGCCGGCCGGCGCCGCCGCTGGCGCCCGAGCGCTGGCGCGACAGCCTGCGCAGGAACGACAAGGTACGTAGCGGGCGGCTACGGCGCGGCGGGCGGCTGCGGCGCGGCGGGGCGGGCGCGCCGGCCGGCGCCGCCGCTGGCGCCCGAGCGCTGGCGCGACAGCCTGCGCAGGAACGACAAGGTACGTAGCGGGGCACGCGCCTCCTGGGTGGGGGGAACCTTTACATATTCTCAGCCTCATATTTCCCCGTTTCGATATTGATACTTTTTTTATTTATAATTTTTTTTTTCTTTATTGGTTAGGTAACATGGTATGTCTCCTGTCGATACTCGATCAGGTATGGTTGCCCCCTATACCTATTTTTAATAATTTTAGTATGTGTGGAAGAGATTTGCTTGTCGGCGTTAAGACAGTCCGTTGTACAATATTTATTCTAATTGTGTCCCCTTGTAGGTGCACAGTGCGCGCGGCGCGGCGCGGGCGACGCCGGCGGAGACGTATGTACTATTGTTTTTACTTTAACTAGACGAACAAAATATATTTCGGCCGCTAGTGGCGCCTCGTCCCCAGTTGCATTGTATCAAACATCGCCACTCGGGACTTTGAACTGCAGATTGTTGCGCGGCCCTGTTTTGTGTTTGTTGTGTAAATATATATTTTGCATTTCGCTTATGTAGTATGTAATGTTTGTATTCCATCGCCCAATACTATATTTCACAAATATTTACTTCGCTAAGCAAAATTTTCCGTAACAAAACTTTAGTTTAACTATGGCTGTGTATAACACAACTAATCATCGTTAAATAGACAATTTCTAATTTGAAGAATATAAACAATAGAAGTCATTTTCCCTTCCAGGTGGAATAACGGCGCGGAGGGCGGCGGCGCAGCGCCCGCCTCCGTGTCGCGCCTCCGCCTCATGTTCGGCGCCCGCCCGCCGCCCGAACAGGTACTATATCCTCGGGTCACGACCTCCAACTTTGGTACATGACCTCCATGTTTGGTTGACGACCTCTAAGTTTGGTAGATGACCTCCATGTTTGGTTGACGACCTCCAAGTTTGGTTGATGACCTCCATGTTTAGTTGACGACCTCCAAGTTAGGTAAATGACCTCCATGTTTGGTTCATGACTTCCATGTATGGTTGAGGACCTATGTTTGGTTGATGATCTCCAGGTTGACCTACATTTTTAGTTCATGACCTACAATTTGGTTGATGACCGACATGTTTGGTTGATGACCTGAGTTCCAACCACAGTTTTTAAGTCACAAGGAATAGGTAACACGTAATGTAAGTAACACGTGCGATCTGTTGCAGGCGGCACAGTCAGCGCGCGGGCACTACCCGCACTTGCAGTGCCCACCTACCTTCCAGCCCGAGTCCTACTCGCTCGCCGCCGCGCGCCGCCCGCGCGACCGGCCCGCCGACACCTAGCGCCGCGCGGGCACTACCCGCACCTGCAGTGCCCGCCCACCGACCGGCCCGCCGACACCTAGCGCCGCGCGGGCACTACCCGCACCTGCAGTGCCCGCCCACCGACCGGCCCGCCGACACCTAGCGCCGCGCGGGCACTACCCGCACCTGCAGTGCCCGCCCACCGACCGGCCCGCCGACACCTAGCGCCGCGCGGGCACTACCCGCACCTGCAGTGCCCGCCCACCGACCGGCCCGCCGACACCTAGCGCCGCGCGGGCACTACCCGCACCTGCAGTGCCCGCCCACCGACCGGCCCGCCGACACCTAGCGCCGCGCGGGCACTACCCGCACCTGCAGTGCCCGCCCACCGACCGGCCCGCCGACACCTAGCGCCGCGCGGGCACTACCCGCACCTGCAGTGCCCGCCCACCGACCGGCCCGCCGACACCTAGCGCCGCGCGGGCACTACCCGCACCTGCAGTGCCCGCCCACCGACCGGCCCGCCGACACCTAGCGCCGCGCGGGCACTACCCGCACCTGCAGTGCCCGCCCACCGACCGGCCCGCCGACACCTAGCGCCGCGCGGGCACTACCCGCACCTGCAGTGCCCGCCCACCGACCGGCCCGCCGACACCTAGCGCCGCGCGGGCACTACCCGCACCTGCAGTGCCCGCCCACCGACCGGCCCGCCGACACCTAGCGCCGCGCGGGCACTACCCGCACCTGCAGTGCCCGCCCACCGACCGGCCCGCCGACACCTAGCGCCGCGCGGGCACTACCCGCACCTGCAGTGCCCGCCCACCGACCGGCCCGCCGACACCTAGCGCCGCGCGGGCACTACCCGCACCTGCAGTGCCCGCCCACCTTCCGGCCCGAGTCCTACTCCCCACTGCTGAGGACCCGGACCCATCCAAGGAGGACTCGCCGTCCTAACAGATGTCGGTGCATATGAATATTTGGTCCTACGACAAAAAAAAAAGAATATATATTGTAAGTGCCCCCGCCCTGGGAGTCGATTTAGAACATTTATCGATCGATTTTATTTGATATCGTTCGATTTACACACGTAACTTTACTAACACACAATAAATACAATCGATTTCATTACGAATAAAATGGAATCCGCAGGTCGATTGTCCTTAATAGCTCAACAATTGAAATATCGATACGAAACGACATCGAATCCATTCGATTTTCCATCGAAAAGTTCAGAATCGCCTAGCTAAGTCGCGACGCTCGTCGACGCTGAAATGTAAGTATTGGCAAAATATTCCTTGAGAGGACGATGAACGCGCGGCGTGTTTGTTATAAAAAAATATTCTAGATCGATAAAAATATGAATTAAGTAAATGTTATTTTCTTAGCGTAAGTTCGGAAAAAGTTTGTATATGGCGCGCCTGAAACGTCGAGACTGATGGTATAATTGTAAGGTATGTGAGCGGAGAAATTGTAAAGGTAACGATTAAACATATCGATCTGTTGCATGAGAATCGATTTTGTTCTCGAAATAAACTTTAATGTGGACAACTTTGTAGTAGTACCGGACGAGTTATTCTATCTACGTATTGAACACTGAGACAATATGAATTAAGTCTATAATGTATAAATTGAATTTAAGTTCTCCGTTATTTCTAATTTTTGTACCATTTAACATGAAAATAGGGAAGAAAGAAATAATGGTTTTATGGCGACTATTACACTCAAATTAGCAACTTAAATGAATAAAAAAAGGGAAAAAGATATAAGAATCACTAAGTTAAGGAAGACCAATAGGTCTTTCTCTAAAATAAATAAATCATCGGAAACATTTTCAATTTTAACTTATTAGTAGTATTTAACCAAAGTTTTGGTAGGTACTTCATTTTTACTTCTAGGTTAATCAATGAACCTCGCATCGAGCTGCTAATATGGGTCCTATAGTTGCCTAGAAACGCCAGAGTACATTTTTTGTTGTTCCAACCTAATATTAATTTAGTAGCGTAGGCACCGAAGCGAAACGGTTGTTTCTTGTCTCCTCAGTAAAGGTTATAAGGAATTCCTTTCAGCTAGAGCTTAGAGACCTCGCACAAAGTCCAAGACTACTGGCCTCCGTAGACCAGACGTTCTATGAAACTATTGCGGACGCAGCGGCCGAGTGCGCGGTAGGCTGAATCCTCCGTCATGCAGGGAATGGTGCAAGCAATGCAATCGTCCAGTATTACGTCTCGTGTAACTATTCGTACACAATGTACTTTATTCGAGAATAAATTACTCAATTTTATATGAATACTAGATATATTAAATATTTTTAACAAATAAATATTTTATCTTTTATACGTGTAGTTATGAATTGTTAAATCTACCTGTCATGTATGAAATGTTTTAATTATGTGTATATTGCGCTGCTCAATCACTTTTATAGTTGTATTGTTTGTGGGAGTAAGTATATCCTGTCTCCGCGAACAAAGTTTTTTAGATGTACTTGTACCTTTCATTTGTAAGATAAGTTACTTTGACTGTTACTATGTTAATTGATACACGATAAGGTCGTGAAGTCGGGTGGCGTAGTGGTAACATCGCTTTGATTCAAGCAGGACCACCAGATCCTGCTTAGGGAAAATTACGACCCTAGAGACCACTAGGGTCGTAAATTTTCCCTATTGTGTTTGTAACCCATTGTCCTGAGTGAGCGACAACTCGACACTTCACAGTAATTAAACGGTCGAGTTATAATAGTTGTACCACATGTGGACTAACGTAAAAAGGGCCGATCGACGGCCTAATTGCGGAAAAGAGCCCGCTCACCAAGTACCACATGTGGGCTATATTAAGCAGACGATTTTGCGATGAGACGTAACCACGTGGAAGAACAAGTTTTATTGAATTGTTGCATACGTGAGATCGTATTCCCTAGAGTTCCGACTGCGGCGACCGCGGCGCCCTCGACTTTGCAGCTCTCATTGGCACATTCAATAAACAGCAAATTCATTACAAGCGCCCTGTTAAAATTAAACAAAGCCGATATCAAACTTCTCACATAAATAATTGATGTATGCCGTATCCAAGTAACGAGTCGTTTTTTATTTTATTTTTGAGCTAACTGTCAGGATGTCTTTTGATTTGAAACATGTAATGCGGCGGCGGATCAGGCCGGCTGTCGGCTGCCGGTAGTCGCGTGTCTTCACTGTTTATTTTCTGTGCCAATTCGAGTAATCTTCACAGAACACCAGTAGCTTTAAGTTGTTTCAATTAGTACGGATTACAAGTGAGGCGTTATAATAATATAAGTATTTTACACGTTGACTATTACGTATTTCAAATTAATTTTGTGCTCAATTTAGGAACTATTTCAATTGATTTGTAAGTCTAAAGTACTGTACAATAATTATTGCTAAGGGCGTAATAATCTGTCGTAGAGCTTGTATGTTGAAACCACACAACAATTAGAGATATTCAGATTGTGTGCTTCCGATGCAGACATCCATATTTTTATTAGGATTGTAAAGAAATGCTATATATTTTAAGATTAGTTCTGAAGCTCGATCTACGCACAGGGTCCCGATATACCTGTTAAGATGTTTTAAATCTTTATTTTTGTCTTACTAATGCTAATTTTAGAACTTAACTAAAATATCCGATCGAACTATTATTTACTAAGAGTGCTATTATTTTATTACCGAATAGAATAATAAGGACATATTGTATATTCCTACTAGGATACGTTGGTGTTGTATTTATATACCTATATAATTAGGTAAATTAAATGTAAACGCAACAATATTTGCTAAAGAGTTATCAATGAATAAACTTTGTCAATAAAATTACACTAATGCATTTTATATTTTCCTATAAGTACATAAAAAAAAGTTTAAGGGGATTTCTGGACTAGGAACGTATGTGCGGTTCGCGCACACGGAGGAAAAAATGGACAAGTCTAGAAATCCCCTGTTCCAGGAACACTGACGGGGTATTTCTGGAATAAGCCCGTTACACACCATTCAATGTAAGCTTGAGTCTATCGATATCGTGTTGATTTATTGATATCAGTATTCCTACCCTAGCAACCCTTGAGAGCCAGCCCTATTAGAGTGTTATTCATTCGACCATATTGTCTCTAAACACCATAGATAGTGGTGAAACGATTGCTTATGCTTAATTATCATCAGCAGTAACCCATATCCGCCCACAGTTGAGCATGGGTGTCCCCCCACTTCGTTAGGAGGATTAGGCCTTAACCCGCCATGGGATCCCGATCGGATTAGTGGATCGCATAACTCCGAAATATTTATCTGGTATGTGGGTTTCATCACGAAGTTTTCTTTCACCGAAAAGCGAGTGATAATTATAATTACTTACTTACATATATGTTTCACAAGAAACAATGGTACGAGCCATCACTGGGATTTGAACTCACGACCCTCTGGACCTTGGAAGGCGGACGTTCTCCCACTAGGCTATCAATATGGCTATGCCAAACCAATAGAAATATTTATTCATTATGTATGATCGACGCTACTTGAAAATAATGATATTAAATAACATGACTGCAATTTGAATCTAAAACAATTAAGAAATAATGGGTGAGCCAAGTCAGCTAACTTGATATTCAACAGAAGTAAATTGTCGAACAAAAAGTGTAACCTTTGGCTCGAGCTTATAATTAGCATAATAAATGAACCTCGCGCAGAATTAACCGAGCCTGAGTGCGATTTAATAAGAACACCCGGGGATAATCTAATAACGCCAGTCTACAAGTAAAAAACGCCGCGTGACCTAGTGTCTCCTGAAACTTTAACGCACTTAGTGATGTGACCTAGCCAGCCTAGCATAAATTCAAAATCCACGAAGTTTGATTTACTAAAACGGATCTAACAAGCTCTATCATTTTAAATTTCAGTAATTATGCGCTTCTTTTTACACGCTTATATTTAGTATGGTACCTGTGTAACGGAATCTTTGAACGAAAATTTGACATGCTTCCAATCGTCCGATTAATTTGAAAATTTGCACACGTACTTACCTATTGAGAACGACGACAATACAATAATACAATTTAAAAAAAAGTTCATACCTAATCAATATTAAAAGAAAATAAATCATAGTTAAAAAACAAGCCAAATAATAAATAGCAAGCAAAACTAAAAAGTTTAAAAATAATTAATTTAATAGTAAAAAAGCGTGAAGTGCTTGATATCAACGGTTAACTATGAAATGTATGAAGTGCTACTATTTTAAGCGTGTGTATAATTTTTTTTATTACACCATTTTGTTCGGAATATCGAAAGGATAGGTTAGGTAGGACTTCTGATGGCCGCAGGATCGCACTTCTGATTACAAAAAGATATATTATTGAACTCAAAGAACACAAATGTATTGGGATATTTCCAATAATAACCCAAAGCCTTAAAAATGTCCAGAGCATGAATTAAAATCTGTGTGGGCACCGCATGCTGTACAGACAGACGGGACAGCTTCATTTGAATAAGCGTGGTTGTACAATGCAAATGTGCCGATCGGACAACGGTCTGTCGCGCGTGCTCGTTACACACCGACCGGCGCGGGGTACCTACTGTCTTTAGGTACCTCTGGTTATCTACTTTCAAAGTGAAATAATATCGTATTGGGTCGTTACTTTGGTTACGTTACTGCACTATCTTACGGACACCCGTCACAACGAGGGTTGAGAGAGTGACGAAAAGTAAACATGATTGACGAGAGAGGTTTCTGTAGGTATTAGGTGTAGGTGTAGTAGGGATAGATACTTACTCGTAGTAGGAAAGCATATTTACTAAGTAGACGCTACGGAGAATGGTCCTGTACCTATATTTCCTTACTAACCAAATACACAAGTTTGTTATCTACCAAAGAAATACTAAGGGGTCATAATTATAAAGTATGTACATTATAATACCTTCGGGCGTATGTCTTAGTACTTCTGTTGTGTAGGTAGGTACCGAAAACGCATGAAATTGTCATTTCAGTAACCTAACCGTGCGATCTACGATTTGTCTCTCCGAAGAGGCAGGTTCACTCAAATAAATACCCGCGTAGGACTAATACATCAAATAATAAATATTAAATACGGCATCTGTTCGGCGAGCACTCTCGCGGATTACACCTCATATCTATTTCTCACCGCTGCGTGTAAAAACCTACCTGTATTTATGTGTTTGAACGTCTCTGCGTGATTTAATAGCTAATCCCGCATCCGCCGTGTTTTACAAGGAATAAGTGGAATGAGGCTCGGAACAACTTGGAACTGTGTCGCAGTGATTTGTCTTGCTTATTTTATGAGTCAAATTAATGTGGTACGGGGTTAAATCATTCTTCTTGAAGATGGTGTTTTCAGTCAAATTGCTGTACTAACTTCATCATGGTGGGTGACGCAAACTCTTCCGTTTTGCGTTGAGCTCGTACCTAATTAGTATGTAAAGCGAGCCAAACTGTACACAGTAGCACATCCTGGATACTCCATACAAATAAGCTGATTTAACTACTCACTCATGTTCATAAATGACGCTAGTAGGTACATGTGTGTGTCATGCAAACACGATACGCGATCATAACAAAAGACAGCCCGCTAGTATGAAGGTTCATGTAAACCGTTTGTCCATTAAATATAGGAATGTAAAATTGATTGTCCTCGCGATTGTCCATCTGATTGCGGGTATGTAGGTAGAGCGTATGCGGGGACGTGGAATGCGCGTGGTGGTGACGACATTCTGTGACTGAGTACATACTATGTCGTCTGTGCCATTAGGTAAATCTTATTACCTGTTTCTACTACTGTTTGGAGAGCCGTGTTCAGTCTAGTTGACGCAAGCAGTATCAGCAATTACGCGGTAGGCCGCTGCAGCATGCGTCTTCCAGCTCTACAAATACAGATTCCGGGTGAGTCAGCGCGCCGCGGCGAGTCAATACGGTGATACTGTCGATGTTTGGATATTCACACTCCACGGCGCCGGCGCCAGCCTGGGCCACCGAGATAATTGCCGCTCGTGTCTGCAGCCTCAAGATAGAATGTTGACGAGATGGTGAGTTACCTAATTCGAAAAGAAATGTTTTATTCGCCGGTATTGTTAGGTAGATATAATTTGCGAATACGAATCAGTTCTACTGATTTTTAGTTACTGATCATTGTAGGATAAATGATGATGTATTTTCTATATAAAGAGATATCGAGATAGTAGAATATAGATAATTGTTAAACCCAATGCTTCAATAAAGGACAATATGTCCACCTGTACCTACTGTCCATAAACTATCAAAGCAAATGCAAACTAGACACGGCATTCACAGAAGCATAATTCTAGGAATTGTCTGAAGCCTGAGTATCGTATTCTAGATACGATATCTACAATAGTGAAACATGTGATCCGCAAACGTCTGTTGGGGATATTGTAAAATATAAACATACGTACAGTAATCCGGCACCGTTGGGATCGTGCACCCACACCTCGACACACAATAGGCATGACGTTTGTGAAACGGAAACAGGAATTATAAATCTCTTCATTCTATCAAAAACTTCACTGACTAAAAATTATATTAGGTATAATTATTACTGTGTTTCTCAGCTAAAAATGCGTTAGATACAAGGTTACTTAATATCGTGGGTACAAAATGTCATATTTTACTTGTTAGGTAATCTATACTAAGTATTTTTGGTTTAAATCCTTTGCTTTAAAATCTTTAACAACCTGTTCCACCATACTTTGCCTACTCAATTTTCGCAACGAAAGTTCATCTACAAAACTGGCACGGAATGAATCTGATGCGATTCAGTTATTTCCATAAAGCTGCCGGTCGCGGGGCCCAAGGCTGCACTAGGTAGTAGCTACGCCGAACTTCGTTCCAAATAAAATTTTAAAACTATATTTTCGGGACGGCGCACAATAAACTCGAAGCGCAAACAGAGTCGTTACAGCCGCGATGAGCCCGTAAAAATAATACCTCCCCGCGACTGTGCTCATTGTAAACGAGCGAAGTTTTTCTATTTCCTGCGTTTTGAGGCCGCCCGGCCGCCGCGCCCGCCCCCGGGGCTCGGTTGAGACCCGATGATGAATAGTAACATCACCTGTCTTCGAAGTTGGAGCCGCGGCTCGCAAACTTTTTGTCCGTCAAGTTCCGGGTAAGCGATTACGAATGGGCGCCGAATAAAAAAGTTGTGTTATGCTAAAAAGGTGGGAAAGGTAGTCGGGTCTGTCCTTTTGATACGCACGACCTGTTTTACCACTTCTCGAATATATGAGTACGCGAATAACTTAAGAGATATTTTCTTGGGTACTCTTTGTAGGAATGAAGTTAGAGGAACTTCGAAGAACAGAGAGTGAGGTCCAATAAAATCTTAGTACGTACCCATCGTACACAAAGACCCTCCTCATTTAATACATTATTAAATTAACCAGTTTAGAATAAACAGAAGGAAAGGTCCGAAAGTGTCACCAACTCTCCCCGGGGGGTGAGTAAACTCAAACAACAGCGGCTAACACAGGCATAGGCATTGTTTCGCGGATTAGCGCGGCCGATCACAATCACCCCGAAACAGATTATACGAGTGTCCCGGCAGGGGGCACTGTGGCACCCACTTTGTGTTTCACGGTTATTCGTAACTGTGACTGTAATGGCTGCCACCGACTTGTCTGCTATATATTGTGGACGCATGAATAGGCTACTCAAATTATGACCACCTGCTTGTATTTAGAAACAGTCGTCGCGTCGTAAAATATTACAATAGGAGTAGATAATTATAGTTAACTACATGTTTTATTGAGTATAATACTTGTGTAGGACAGTGATACCTAATTTCTCATTTCCCAGATTAGTAAGATTGTCTGTGATGGACTTCCTTTATATTGAATACATTTTGAAGATACCACTTCTAGAACCTCGCTACGTTTTCTCAATACAATCAAACAAACCAATTAATGTAAACAGTGAATGAAAATCGAAGTAAATTCCCACGGGAGCCAAAGACGATCACGAAAGCCGGTTCCGAAGTTAGTCCTAAGCGTCTTAAGTCTACTTACACCCATTATCCGTCAGCAGACAAGCACGCGATAGTCACCGTCGCCAAACACGGGCGGCCTCGGGCGGATAATTCAACTCGCCCTACCCCTGATACAATGCGAATATTTATAAGGAGCTATGACCTATTTGCGGGGAAACATTTTAAACATGTTATTTTACTACGATGGGGTTGCGTTTGGTTAGAACTTACGAGCGAGCGATATCGTGAGATGTTGCTCCGAAACATCCGGGCGCAGGCGGGCTTATAAACAACAGAAAAAGGCAAAAAAAAGAACCGACTTTCTAACTTTCATTAATGGAGCAATACTTGAAGAAACTGCTCTGTTTTTAACAAAGAATTGCTTCATCTTTTGACCTGATTCTTTTTGGAGATCCCATATTATATTCGTGAACAAAGGAATTAACTAAACAGGGGGGGTGGAGTGACCAAGGTGTGTATCAACCTCCAATAGTAAAAGTCGCAATTTTTATCTATCCTGCGCAAGTGCCTACCACTCTTCATGTTGAAGTTCTAGTGGATTCTTTTTTATAGCGGTACTTGGGTTGCCCAATCATTCGCCCGCCGACCAACAGAATTTAGAGATTATATCATAATGTATCTTTAGCTATTTCATTATCTAAAGAACGTCAACTTCTGACCTAGCATAAAATGGAATAGAAAATGATTACCATGCAAATGCACACATTGCAGAACAGTTATAATAATATGAAACATGTTTTATTGTGGTGAAGAAGAACTAGAAATGAACAAATGTTGCTCTCCTAGAGTCTAAAGCTTCCAGACTAATTTGTTTGTCGCGTGGATTGCTCTCTGCCGCGCCGCGTCGCGACGTCACGCGGCCAACGCGTGTGTGTACGCGCGCGACGCCCGCAAACAAAGCAACTTTGCACTCATTGCATAACTTTGTATTATTCTGTACTCTACGACTTTATCCTTCACGAATTGCAGTTTAATCGCTGGGTTGTTGTTGCGAATGCGAATGCGAATTGCCGTTGGCAAAATTAACAACAAAGTCATTAAAATCAGTACCTAAGTGTGAGTGCTTAGGTACAACCGGTTCTCAGTATAGCTCGATAGATAGTTTGAGAACCAATTCAAAATTTCAACCAACATTTTAAATAAAATCCCCCAAGTTGTAACTAATCTAACTGTGACACACGTGGAGCTCCCGAGTACACGCTACCCTATACCTACTTCTGTTTGTTTGCTGGTTTGTTAGTGTGTTTGGGACTGTAATCATGGGGTACTTTCTATTTTAAGCAATGTATCCCAAAAGATTGAAATAGAGTGACAATATTTACAGAAAACAAGAGGACTGTGGGTAAAACTGCGGGGTGCAGCTAGTATATTATTCATTCTTCCACAAGCCGACCCCAAACCGCCAACCCTTGTCCTAAGTAGTTGCAAGACAAAATTGAGTCTCGTTCTCGACAAGCATCATTTTCTACATGTTTACTGTCCTCATTGGCAAACTCTTCAATCGTTGAAAGGACACGTCTACACGGGCCGCCTAGCGCTGAGGGTCGCCACATATAGCTGGCCACGGCTACTAACTACACAAGACTACAACAGACTGTCAGGGACTCGACATTCGGATTATATTTTTGAATAAAAAACGTACCATTTCGTTCTCTCTCTCTAAAACTCGCAGGAAGTTTTAGCAAATCCACCACTTTACTGAATCTTGACGTTGATCGTGATTTGACTAGTCCTACTGACTAGCTTATAAATCGCGTTCAGAATATTTTATTATTTCTTAACCAAAATATTGCCGCATCGAGCTACGCAGCTATCGTGGCCATCGTGGGCTTATACTTCGTGTGCTGCTATTTGTGCTAGACTTAAGGAGGCTCCACATGAGCCGCCGCGCCAGGGCGCGTCACTGCTCGCCTGCTCTGTAAACAGTTTATGCAAAACGACGAATTGAATAAAGGGAAGGATCTATCGTGGGTCGCTGCCGATGCTGCTCGGCTGCTGCTCACACTTATACGAACGTGCCGCGTCTTTGAAATATTACAGAGCGTACATTAGTAGGTACAGGTTACTAGTTTTAGTTTAGTCAAGGACTTTTTATATTCCTTAGAGTATTGTTTACGCAAAACATATTCGATTTATTTCTTTCTTTTCTAAAATAGCGTATTTTTGGTCTTTATTAGCGAAAAGATAAGTCATACGTTTGTATTGATCATTATTGACAGATAGGTATTAACAAAGATAATGATAATGCCAAAAGACATAAATATGATGGCTGTGTGATTTTATTAATGTGAATAGTATACCTAGGAGAGAGAGGTCATACAACCTTAACTTTCATTTGGAATGAGTAAACTAAACTAGTGAATAAGAGCTATTCTGAAAGTCTTCAAACTCCCCTCGACACTAGAACTTTAATTAGGAAATTATTGTCACTTAAACTATCACTTAGTTTAAACTTGTCTTTGTAACTTAACGAACTATTTGAGTTGAGCTCCTCGAAGCGATAATGAGAAAGCCTTCTCAGAAGTTAACAGATGCCTGCGAGGATACCTTAACAAAGTGAACTTAAAAATGTCAATAAAACTTAGTCTAAAGTGGAGCGGTCACCATGCTTTAATACTACTATGAACAGTGAACGTAAACACACGTTACTTGTCAGTGTAGGCGCGGCTCCGACTCGACGGCAAATGTGATGGGATAACGCGAGATACCGTTATTATATACACGTTTTGTTATTCAGCTAGTTCGGAGACGGGGCATGTCAGCGCGTTATCGCCGCCGGGATAAGCGGCGAATATCAATCATCCTCTACTTTGCGATACGTTATGTGTTTACCGACTCTAACTCTCTGGAATACGCAAAGAACAGTTTGACGTGTCGGAGATATCTTTTGACGCGGAGGGCAGACGTTTTCTTACATTTTGTTAAACTAACTTAACGTGAACTTTATCGTGCTGTCTTTGTAGAAATATTAACAAGAGAGAGAATCGTTTTTTATTCTAGTTGTGAATGTAGAAAGTTGAAATGTTCTTTCAGCGTTGGACAGATGTTTCGCTTTTATTACTGTTGCTTATTGTGAATAGTAAAAAAACTATTTCACATTTACATTATAATGTTAGTTACAGATTAAGTGTGATATTTTAATATAATCCATTCACTAACTAAATCCTAAATAAAAAGATGTAACTTTAATTCTAAGAATATTAAAATGTTCGAACCTGTAGATGTTGTTCGGGTTGATTCCACCGGCCTTCAATCTTGTCCAAGTGGCGAGTCGTAGAGCGGCGCGGCGCCAGTTCCACAAGAACTTCAAGATTCGAGTAATTGTAACTCCCAAGTTTTACATCGAATCGTAACTAAAGTTTGGAGTTCATTAATCGCAATTAAATTGAAAGTAAGGGCAGCGAGACGGTGCGATGTGCTGCGAGTTTGTCGAGTAATCGCGTTAATCGAATACCTACCGGGCCGGTGGCGTTTTTGCGAATTCGGAACTATTCTAATCGTGAGCCCGGGTTCAATTGCTGGAATTAACGAAGTTCAAGCATGGTTTGGAAAGAAAATAATGTAGGAAATTTAGCTACGACATTTCTTTCAAAAACTTTCCAAGCTATTATTTTTCAAATCAATATAGCCCGGGGTCCATACAATTTTAGTTTTGGACATCCAAAATCAGTGCTACCGGAGTATTTGACGGCAACTCTACGCCTGTCCCCTTCCTACCCCAGTCCCCTGGCTCTGTCCCCTGGCTCGGTCCCCTGGCCCGGTCTCGGCGTCATGTCCCGACGCGAACAATTAGCATTTAGATTAAACAAATAAACGGTATCGCGGCGTGACCTGAAAGAATTATCCACTTTATTTATTATCTAATTATTTTATTTATTGCGCGAGTCGTCTCGCCGCCGGAAGCTTCGTGAGTTATAGCGAGGATGTGATCGCGCTTCCGGTTCATTCATAACGATTGTGATATATTGTGAGGATATGGGAACCTCATCGTATTCTCTACCTAGGCACCTACATTGATTAAGCAACGAGGCAAAAAAAGAACTAGAACAACTAATCATACAACTAATTTAATTGAACTATTTATTCCACTGATATAATTAGTTGGTACTTTTACAAGTTAAGAAGGTAACACCAAAAACCTCTACGAGGATACAAGCATAAAAAAACTGTACATTATATTTTTGAATACCTTCGAAACATATAGTTACATATATATCTGTAGTTAAAACACATCGTGCACCTCATGGTATGCGTTATTGTTCGAGTGAGCAAAGCGTCTCGTCTTCAATTCTGGCAAATTCTACCGGTCGTATTAAATTCGGTGAATCCCTCGCATGTGTCGCGAGCACTTTACGTAATGCAAAACCATGAATTATCCGAGTCTATTATGATCCTAACAGCTTAAAAGCCCATTTTAACCCGTGTAATTCTCACTAGAAGAAATACACACATATTGTCGTGTGCACCACCACCACCAGCACCACCGCCACCGGGCTACCGCCACCGTTAATTAACGCATTAGTGCACCCGGGGGAACCTCCGCCGATATTGATATACGCCCAATTTAAACTAACCAGCGACCGCGCGGAAATGACGCCGGAACCAAAGCGTAACCATGGAGAATTATGTTCTATTCACGTCTATTTTTACTAAACACAGATTGGTCTCATTTCCCGCACCGATAAGTGTCAATATATATATTTGATTTTGTTTTTTTCGTGGTGTTATGTTATGTTTTGGAACAGCAACTGCCGCTCTGGACGGTGATACCCGTATTTTCCAGTCTTCTCGCGGCCACAGTCAATAGATACTAATCGGTGCGCGAATAAGAGCCGTCTGTGTTTTTTTTATAAAATAGGTGGCAAACAAGTATGCGGCCCACCGGATGATAAGTGGTCACCGCCGCCTATGGACATCTTGCAACGCCAGGGGCATTGCCGGGGCGTTGCCGACCTTTAGTAGTAAGGAAAATATCGTAACACGTCGTCGTGTCGTGCGTGTCGTATCGTATGTATGCATTGTACTAATGTATTTTCGTTTTTGTGTAATAAAGTTTTTGTACTATAGTTATGCCTAAACTTTGTAGACTTTCAGCTGTAATATAATTCAAATTTCTAATACATGCAAAGGTAAAGTTAGACTTTGGGACGCAGGCAGACTTACTTTTGTTTTTAAAATAATAAGTATTCGCAAGAAAAACACAAGCTTGAGAAAATTTCAGGTAATTTTTTCGGTTTTCGCCGAAACCGGCGCGTTGACACAACAGCGCGTTTATTGCTATCACAGACAGATATAGAAGGAATTAAAATATCATTAAAACGTTAGAGGAGGGCTGAGATCGCGCGGCGTCCTTTGATCTGAGCTGCCTCCGCGTCGCACCGTGTTCATTATTCAGGCGCAGGTAGCGGCGACACTCGGCTTAAACTCACGGAATGTGGGTCGCCCGGCCCTTATTTATACTTTTGAACTATAATACATGTGTGTATTTCCTTTCGTTTGTTGTTGGTTTCACTGCTGCGTTTCAAGACAACCACGGCATGAAGCCTCGACTTGACTTCGTGATAGCTTCTTGTCGCATTTCTGCCGTTTCAAGCTACTTTTACAAATTTTTGGAGATGGTGTAGTATTAGGTTAAGAATATGGTCAGGGCCTGGCTGTTAGCTATTGGACCGCATTATAGCTGCTAAGTACCCGATTTTGACAGAATATGTTATCGAAACCTGTTAAAATTGGTGCCTTTACAGCTATTATGCGGTAACGGACTTGAGACCCTAAATATCATGGGAAATTTATCTGATGCAAGAGAAGACTTTATTAAGATTCAGTATAAAAATTAAATTAAAAATTTTAAAAACCTCCGACATAATACACAACTAAGAACACTCTCGTTAAAGTCAACAAACAAAAAAATAAATCAAAATCGGTCTATCCGTTTGGGAACTACGATGGCACGATCGCCTTTTATAAACCATGGTGACAAACAAACTTTGTTTCTTTGTGATAATATTTAGAATAAAGTAGATACATATATAGACTCTTTAATAAAACACCACAGAACATAGAAACCTTTTTTTATTTTGAATTAATTTTCAATTAAATTTCAAATGAATAATGGATGATTTTTAAAATGACATTTTTACTAGCTATTTAATTTTTGCAATAACTTATTAAATAAAAAAATAAATAAAAACTAGAACAAAGTAATGGGTTTTGAACATTTTTGTATGGAAGCTGGCATATTATCCACTCGTTGCCATTTCGATCCCCTTTCAAATTATAGATAACGATTCCATGTCATAAGCTATAGTTACTTCTATAGACTCCTGACACCGTATACTCGCATGGTGACAGGTAATACGAACAACAAGAATTGTGATCCTAACCCGTTATAAATGTCTTTAATTTGGTGCTTTTCTACACAAATCATGATTGCAATTTAAGAGAATGGGGACAGTTTTAGGGGACATTTTGTAATACTGTACGGGTGTAACATTTTAAAATAATATGTTCCCCAAATGTTCATGGTCCCGTGGGCTTAACGGCTGTGTAACTCAGGTGGGATCGCCGCGCCGCGCCGCGCCGCGCCGCTGTGGGCGGATTCGCCGGCATACGTTAGAGGGAAATTTACTAAAGGTGGGTGAACAGCCTTCTGTATAACGGACATGCAAGGGATATGAACTTGTCCAAGTATTTATATTAGGGAAGAAAACGTAGAACAAAGAAACAAGTAAGTTCTAGAATGTATGAAAATTAATAAAATAGGCGAAGAAAAATGTTACTGGGCAGTTGAGAATTATTGAATTGTTTAAATAAATTACCCGTGTTTAAAGAACCGTAAAGTGATTGCTGCAATCTTATTAATGTATGTATTAGTAATGTATGACAAATATGACTTACAAAAATAAAACCGGAATATAAATAAAAATGGATTTATCAGCTTTGGTTTCGGAGCTCCTCATAATGTATAACTCATTGTTTAACTCGTGACAATAATTGTGTTCGTTACTATTATTATAACTCTCATCTAATTTTAAGCGCTGGCAAAGATTTTATTTTAAAACCACATTTGTTATACCTCTTTGCCCCATGTGAAACGATTGCCACCCGTCTGTACCACACCGTTGCGTTTAACAGCACCCAACCGCACCGCGTGTACCGCACGTTTCCGGTTCCGTTGCGACCCACACACACAGATGCGGCGTGCGCGTGTGTGCGTCAATATTTTATGAGATCTGAATTTAAGATTAGAGGTTAAGTGATTAGGTAATAGTTGTGCGGATAATTGATTGGTGCGCTCCGGGCGCGATGAATTAACTATGATCAGTCGGGTTCAATCATTCTCATGGATCAAAGGACGAGCTGCTATTGTTCTCTGTTCTGTGGAGAATTACTTATTTTAGTATCTTTGTATTCCTCATGTTATTTTCCCGTTCCACTACTCTTAGCAAACATTAAAAGGGCCGTTAGTGTTCATCGAGGTAACGCTTTTTGGATACTTTACCTGCTGACGCTGTTACGTAAATATATTTAGTTTTATCTAATCTATACAAAGTTTTTTGCACAATCAATACGCTTTCAAGACAACGGTTAAGAAATGTAACATTTTCAACGGTGGAAAACCATCAACATTTCAAAGGTTCGCAAACATACTTCGAGTTAATTTTGTTTTGATATAAATTGTGCAAATACATCGCGCTAATCAACTTCCAGCCTTGTTCATAGAGTTTCAGGTAACATCCCGCCAAGTTACAAAAACAAGCTACCTTTCTAAGCAAGTGAGCCCGAACGCGAAGCCTCTCGAGTACGCAAGTTGATCAAAGTTAGATATTTACCCAGCAGCTAAGTCTGCGTATCGCTCGTATCTGCGCCACTGATATCTTACATTAATTATCTAGCGCAAACAGTGAGCCTAGTGTTTGGTTTCCGCCCACTCCACGCTCCGCGAGTTGTTTTCACCCCGAGGACTCGAAATGACTAGTACTAGAGGAGATTATAACAGTGAGCTAGGTTCATTATTTTTATTTTTAACTTATTATCATTTGTAGCTGTAGCGCCTGATTGTGATTCTTTTTAAATCAAACCAAATCCAAGTCCAAATAGAGCCGAAAATCAAGCTCAGTAGCGTGCCTACGTCAAGCGGTGGGCGAATTTGGCTGATGATAATAATGAAATTCAAACGAATTCAATCCAACATCTTTATTCCTATCGGCTTTTTTTTATTTTACTTTATCTGAACATTGCCACACTGCATTAATAATAGCTCTACACTATCCATTTTATCTCATACCGTCTTCACTATCTCATAAGTTATAACGATTTTTAATGTGCATCAAATAAATAAATTAAAAATAAAATAAATAATGATTACTGAGTAATAGCCCCTTTTGGCATGCTCATACCCTATGTCCTTTTTGTAATTTCACTCTCCTTTTCACTTTATCTTTGTTGCATGTATGTTGTGCCAAATATATGTTGTATAAATATGTTTTAACAGATGTAGCCAATAGATAACATAAGCAACGATGACAATAAAATACGCTTTATTTTTTGGTGTTGATTAAAACGCTTTGTACCCTCAAATCTAGACGTCTCCTTTATAAATAAGTAGAGATTTTTACGTGATGCTCAGAAAAATAGTGGTGCCAATGCTTGTTTAGAGTTTTTTAAGTCTCCTGTAACTATAGGACATTTCGATGGAACCTCGTACAGTGTCTCTACAAGAGCCTTCACTGCTTCTACCATCCTTCAGTTTGCGTCGGAATCAAATAGTGATTTCAGCGCCGCCTGTTTACCGCACTAACGCTACAATTACTTACTGCTTCCGCTTTAACTATGATATTTCTTAGACACTAATTAATGTCATTGCAGGTACCTGTAAAGCTCCGAGTTATTTGTGAAACATCATATATTGGTTAATATATAAATGTGTATACAGTACATGTCTGTTTGATTTCATATGTATAACAATTAGGTACAAACAGTATTTCCCAAAATATTAAGTCATCATAGCTATGGTAAAATAGAAAATATACTTATTCAAGAACTTTAGTGTACCAAAAACTATATAGAGGAATCCGTTACCAATGGGCTACCTTCCCTAAATGCTGATTGAGTTTCCATTAACGTTGGTGTATTCTAATATACAAAGAAAATAATAGAATGAAAATGAATATATTATACTGCATAGGCGGGTAACGAATTTATTATGAAACCTAAAAACATGAATGACAAAATATGTTCTTCACAACTTGTTCCCGAAAATTATGAAAATCCTTGGGCCAATATTGGCTGGTAAAATAAATTAGGTAAACAATTACCGAACCTATCTTGTTATCAATTTCTTGTCGCATATTCCGAGAGCTTTCATCGGCAAAGAAAATATTATTCTATGTACACAGTATCCGCAAAATAACTGTATGTATGGGAACAAAATCATCTGGCGGCTCATTGTGAACTCGGCAGTAACGTCTGCCCCTCCCGAAGTAATTGAAAGTGCGATTTGCGCCCTATCACGGGGCGATAAGGGCGCCGCCATCCAGTTCCAGGGCAGTTTGACTACATTGAAATTTATAAAGTAAAGTTTCTTAGCTAATATTTGTGGTACATTTTCAGGGAATACGTTTAATACAATCATAACATTAAATGTTGTTGAGAAGTTTGTTCCGTGGAAATTGGGGAGTCGCGAGGCGCGGCGCGGCGCGGCGCGGTGCGGCATGGTGCGGCGCGGCGCGGACTCGCCTGTCGCCGCAGTTCTACTCGTACATACACAATTAACCTCACTGGAGCCGGAGGGATTTTACGAGCTTTTGTTAGACTTCACTTGTTGGTTACAGCTTTCGCAATTTGAGACGAAGTTTTAAGAAATTGTGAAGTTTCTTTTCCCGCATACAAAGCTAACGTTGAGTTTGTCGAAATACGCAACTTACATTTATATTTGTGTGTAAACTAGACTGTTTCCTTTACTCGCTACTAATAACACGAACTATGGTAAAGTTTATATCTAGCTCCAAATTCAGCCAAAGTTAATTTAATCTATTATGTGATGTTACGAGAGTATAACACAACAGACCTTCAATAAAGCACACCCCTTTCTTTCATAGTCGCACGATAGCCAAAATTAGTATTCGTCTATCGTTTCGCGCCGTAAAATATGGGGTTAATATATCGGGTGGGTTGTTTTATAAAAATAAATAAATATGATCGAGGCACAATATACTCGTAGGGGCGGTCGCGCCGATCCAATAATAATAAAATGTGTCAGTGTCAATAAGAACGGCGAGCGACGCCGACGCCGACGCCGACGGCGCCGCGACGCGTAGGGTTCGCACCTAACTAATTTTATTTCGAAAAATTAAATAGTACTAAACGCTCCATATTGACTATTAATAACGTTTAGACTAAAATAAAGCTATAAAACACTGACCGTTTATATTTAATTATTAATATGAAAAGGTTTGACATTTTAGTATATTTCGTTTTTATTAAGAACTAGCTGTGCCCCGCGGTTTCACCCGCGTATTTTCTGTTCCCGCAGGAATATGGGGATAAAATATAGCCTATGTTACTCGCTGTCAATGTAGCTTTCCATTAGAGAAAATTAAG
Source organism: Campaea margaritaria (assembly GCA_912999815.1). Taxonomy (NCBI): domain Eukaryota; kingdom Metazoa; phylum Arthropoda; class Insecta; order Lepidoptera; family Geometridae; genus Campaea; species Campaea margaritaria. Next base: position 160,833 of record OU538794.1, read on the forward strand.
CCGAAACTTTACATATTCTTATACATACTTTCATCCCCTATATTTATTTTACCCCTCAAGGGTAAAATTTTACAAACTTGGAATGTCAAATTTATTTATATCTAATCAAAAGCCTAAAAAATAAATTTCAAGCTTCTAGCTTCAAAAATGACGATACTTCCATACAAACTTTCATCCCCTATTTCAAACCCTTACAATGCATTTTTTGCAATAAAAAGTAGCCTATGTCCTTCCCTAGGCTCTAGACTATTTCTGTACCAAATTTAATTTCAATCGGTTCAGTAGTTTAGGCGTGAAAGAGCAACAGACAGAGTTACTTTCGCATTTATAATATAAAAAGTAAGGAAGTAAGGAAGTAAGGATAAGGATAAACGGGCTTGTTGAACAAAGATCTGAAAAAAGAGAATACATAAAGCTTAGTATTCAGAAAGATTGTTTACAGAAATTACTTTTTTAGTGTCAGAAAAGGACATAATTTCCAAGACATTTCCAAGAGGTAACCCTAGCCTACATAGTCGCGAGCAATATAAATCATGTTGCGGGCCGCTGGACACGGCGCGGCGCGGCTGCGTACCGCGCGTGCCGGCCGCGTGTCGGCCGCGTGACGACCTCGCAGTGACGTCGCGCGGCTGCCGGCGCGTCGCGTCGGACACTGCCAATCTCAGTTATTTATGGCACGTTACTGAAATATCTTTTATGAACTCCGGAAAATTAAATGTCCGAGGTACAGTCTATAAATAAACTTCATGATCGTTTTCCTTTTGTGATTTACAGGGTGTTATTCTTTGTTGTATTTACATGTATTAATCTCTCGCATGCGCTATTTACAGAGACAATAGATTTTAACTGTTGTCTGGCCGGATCCGTGACTACGCAGCCTGCTTTATTTTAGTCTAAAAGGAATTTACTTGTTTCAAATCGTCCTACCTACTATAGAATAGAATAGAAAATACTTTATTGTACTTAGTATATTGCCAAAAAGGAATCGGTCTTTACCGAAAAAAAAAATAGAAAACATATTTAGATTTCCAAAGGGATACCGTACAATTTATACATGTAACTAAGAACTGACACATTTAAGGGCAACATCCGTAAATATCACCACAGAACATGTAAAAATGTCATGCTCGCTGTGCTCAGCGCAGATTCGGTTCAGCATTCGAAGAGCCTTAGGTGCTTGGTAGTACTGGCTACTAAGCCCAACATTCGCTAAAAAATACACATAAATGTCCCCGATGTCCGATGCGGCTAAGTTGATACTAAGTCGGGCATTAAACATTAGTTAGTTAAGCGGCTTATGTCGCGGTCGCTCGCGATGCTTATGCGCGCTAATCCAGCTTATTCGCACTAGTGCAGGCGGCCGTGTCGCCGTGCCGCGCCGCAGCCGCGCCGCAGCCGCAGCACCGACGTGGTGTGCACGTGCCGCGGGTCACAAGACGACGGCTGAGGCAAGCACTGGATGGTACTGCCACTGTTACACTGTAATATAAAAAGAAATATAAACTTTTTATTGGTTCACCAACAGGTTGATTCATATTTGTTTTTATTCCTTTATTGGGTTGTTGGGATTATGTTCAAGAAAAGCCACTTTGTTTCATAATTTTTCTAGTAATTCTATTAAATATTAGATATAATTGATATTATTAATGTTCTAGCCTTCTTCTGTGATGTCGATGTTTCAAAAATTGTTTACAGTGAAGCCTGTGCGCATAGCTATTTAATGCATAACATATAACATTAATACCGTAAATAGCATGGCTGTTTATTTACTGGATTCCCCCCCCCCCCCCTCCCCCACGCCCCGCACCGTTAAATTAATGATTAAATTATTGGACTGTTTGCATAGCATAGTGAGAACTGTATCTAGCGGTAGGGCATGCTTGCAGAGGTTACATCACGTTTTTACATTCCCACTGTTGGGACTTAGACCTCACCTAAGAGAGGGAGTTATTATACGCCAATTATACGGTTCAGCAGTAGTGTGCAACTCAATTTGAAAGTTTCAGGCAACGAATTTCATAAAATAACGTGCACGAACCATTTTAGTAGGATAAACCGTCTCTTTATTCCTCTCCGTGCATGGTTGTCTAGAAGAGATCACTCTGAGCGATAATATCGCCCATTGCAACACTAATTGTAAAGTTCGTTTAAGTTTGTTCTAGTTTTTAAGTTTCCTTTGCTCTGTGGTGTTTCAATAAAGAGTTTATCTATGTATTAAGGACATAAATTTGATATTTGCACTAAATATAAATGTCGAAACGAAAAATGATCTCCTCGCAGACGGCATCTATTGTGTTCAGCCACGGCTGCTACCATCAGGCGAATAACCCGCTCGTGCAAAAGCTTAGCTATTTTTCTTTCTCTTACGGACTCCGATAACGTAAAATCAATGACATAAAAGCGCAGACCGCCACGCTCGCCTGTAAATATTTAACGCGGCGTTAAGCTCGCTTTATTCGTCGTTAATTCGCTGCGAACGGCCGTTACTCTCTCGTGCTCTTCTGTCGTGTCATTTTTATTTTTAACACTTCATAAATAAAGTATGAACGACATTTTTATGTAAAAAAAGTTACGTTTGTTGTTTGTTAATTTGAAATAATTGTTATAGGATTGAACTTTCAAGGTAAATCAACGTCTGGGGACTTTGCGGACACTTTTGGATGGGTGGCCGCTTATGATATAATATCTGAGCTAGACATAAACTGCCGGTCCAGGGGCCTCACCACGCACAGTTAAGTCCATTCTGTTTAATAGCTATCCTTAAGCCATGTTAGAGACCCATGGGCGGCCTGACAAGTCCTGACACTAGATGACGCTACGACCTCATACGAAATCGATTGATAGATGACTTTCCAAAACATATTTGGATGGTTTTTTATTATAGGGTTTTTAGAGTACCTATTTAAATATTTTCATACGAACATATTTCAGTATAGTGGGAATGTACTCGTACATATTAAAAAAAATACAATTTAATCAACGAATGTTGTCTACTATAAAAATCGTAGTAGGTTTCGTAGAATTTCGTAGTATTTATATCTACAAAAATCTTAGTAGATTTTGTAGCACGACGTAGCAGTTTCGTAGCAGCAACAAATCCTGTCGTGTCAATGTCCTTTGAAAAGAGTTCAACGGGAGTCTTCGGGGAAACTCATGTACGTTGTTTTCAACTGTTTGTTATGATTGCTTTATTAGCCTTAATTAAAATTTTACTAACTTTATTAAAGTTAAAATAAAGTAAAGTAAACTTTAAACCAATCTGCAGTATTATTAAAAATAAGAGAGCCGAAGAAGAGACAACCAGAAACCCACTTCATACACTTGGGAATAAAATTCTATACAAAAATATGCTCAGCTATGGTGATTTTAAATTCATATAATACTTTATGTACACTAATATTTGACAGCTAAACATCATCAAAACTTTGAATGAAACAAAAAGCGAACTGTATTATTATAATAATTCCAATTAAATGCAATTCAACTCAAATATCAAGTAAAGAACGTCCTAGATCCAGAATTCAAATGTACAAAAGGACAAAAAGACAACGACAGAGACCCGATACCGGCGGCGGTGTCTGTTACCAATTACCGACGCAGTCTGCCTGCGCCCTCTCTGACGACGGAGCGAAGATATTAAAATGCCCTTTCTCTGCTGATTTGTATCGATAACTTGATCAAAACCAAACGCAAATAGATTTATCCTAATCTCTTACATCTAAACATACACCCCCCGCCTGAAGGGGTCGCCTGATAAACCCCTCGCGGCGACGTAACGACGACGTAAATACGTGCTGAGGGGTGAGGGAGGGGTAATTTTGCATTTAATTACGCGCCATCTATTAGCCAACGTAGGAAGTTAGTGGGTTAAAATCAGACTTCACGTTGGACACCTTTAGAGGCTAGAACAGCGACTCAAATGTTAAAATTAACAAATATTTCCTGTCATATTAGAAAGTCTGACTATACCTACATCACACAAAAATATTTTTTGTAACAGTTATTTTGTAGTTCCTAATTTAATTGTTTATTAACTTTTTAAGACTCCATGTCTTTTATTTCTGAACTAACAAATGATAAAAAAAACATTGGAAATAAATTTAATTTGTTTACATAGAAAACGTACACAGTTAAAATTAAATATAATCATCATCATCATCATCAACCCATGACGTCCCACCGCTGAGTATGGGGCTCCCCTCACTTTCGTGAGGAATTAAATATAGTCGTACATAAACTTAAAAACCCTAGACTATAGACAAGAAATTATTATCTCGCGTTCTTCTGTGAGCCATGAAAACAAAACTCTAAAATTTTCTACCTCTCATTGGATTGAGTTCCACAACCCCCATCTCTCTGCGGTTATGAAACGGCTCTACATTATACCTAAAGTGATATTTGCTGTCCGTGACGTGTACCGTACATCAGCCGTACGTATATAAGGCGTACGTCGCCGCGGATGAGACGTTTAATCCGGCTAATGGACCCCCTGGGGGACTTCTGAGACGTACATCTGTTACAAAACGAGACATTCTGGCAGAAGGCGATGCTATTTTATACCGACTGGGACCCGGAAACAAAATATTGCCAATCAGTCTACTGTGCTGCAAAAAAAGAATTTGCACGTCATTTATATTAATTTTTAGTTACAAAATTAAATATCGGTCTTCTTCGCCCAGGCTGCGGCGGCGGTCTTCGCCATGGCGGATGCGGCGGCGGTCTTCGCCTTGGCGGGCGCGGTGGCACCTCTCTTAGACGCCGTGGCGGTGGGCTTTTTCTTGGCGGCGGCGGCCTTCTATACAGAAAGGGTTACATACAGAAAGAGTATTCCACTACGCGCCAACGCTGATACAGTCAATACTACTCGTACAAACGTAATTGTCACTCTGGCACTCTAGTGGTTCTGGGTGTCACTGTAACTGTTATGGCCAGGCGTAGCGCTTACCATTAGGGGAACGAATGGCTCGTCCCGTCACTCAGTGGAATAAAAAAAAAACTTCCGGTTTGTATGTACCTCCACATTAGCAGGTTGGGTTTTGTTTTGTTTTGTTTGTGTAGTTGAACAACTCATTTAATATGTATGAGTTGTCATTCAGTTTATTTGTATGAAGTGTCAATAGATGTGTGATTAGTGATCACCACACACATCTATTGAACATTTTACAAGTACTATTTCAGCGCACTAATATTGTAAATGAGAAAGTTTATGTACTTGTCCTCTTTTCACGCCAAATCGGCTGAACAGATTTTGATGAAATTTAGTATACTGTATACTGTAGGATTTTAGTCTACGCGGGTTATTAATATAAGCAAACAGTATAGGCACAGGTCACCTAATAGTTATTGTATAGGTTCCATTGTATTGTATAATTCTCCAAAAAAATAATTACACTAACTTCCAACTTCAATGTCAGCCGAATCGAAACAAATATTCCCAGTGCAGGTAAACAGAAAGTGGCAAGGTGATATCCTAAAAGGGGGTACAAAGAGGTCGGCGGGACAACAGGGTAGGGGGGATAAATGTGCATCTCACGAGATGAGCCGCTTGAATATGCCTCGGTTATGCAACGGGGCAGCAACCGGCAGAGGCGGCGGGAAGTGCTTTTAAGGTGATGTAGCCGTGAGGTATGATTACTTGTTCTTTTTATACTTTTTCTGTAGGGGTGAGAGGGCCTCTGTTTGTGATGTCTGTAGCAATGGAGATGTGAAGAATTTATTTGTGTTATTTTTGTAAACAGGCATTTTAAGTATTGTATTTACCATTGTCAGCAGATTTGAATTCGTGAATATCGTGGGCTAATTCTCCTTAAAAAAGTGAGGGGATACCTGTGCTCAGCAGTGGGCCTGTGTGGGTGGATGATGATGAACACTTTTCGTACTCAGACTAGGATTAAATTATATTTAATTTTTGTGACGTTATCTTTTCTAATAAAAAGTAACATACAATGTGTAAAAGTTTATTATTTGTCAAAAAAAAACCCGGGATGAACAGCTTAACATTTGCAGAGACGAGGTTTCAAACCCGGTGTCACGCACAGATTGCTCGGTTACCGCCATTCTGTAGCTGTATGTACTATGATCACATCTGCCTGTTCAAAGGTATTCCTAGGTCTTCGTATCGAGGCGTGCCAGTGGCGGGCCCACGAGACGTTTCGTTGCACGCGACTAAATGGCGTCTGTGCCGCGTCGCTCGGCGTGTTGCTATTGTGTCGCGCTGCGCCGCGTAGCGACGCGTTGTACCGCGTCCTGGCACGGTTCGCTCTTATTGTGTCTCGCAGGTGAGATGCCGCGACCTCATGGGCCTCTGACTTCATCTTTACGGTAGATTTCGATCCTACCTCTTGATAAAGTGGAGCTATGATGGAAAAAGCGGGTTAAAGGTTTAGGTTGTCAATGTATATCATATCTTAATTTATTTTGCACGGAAAACTAACAGTTTCCATGTAAATGTGATGGATACACTAATAGGTTTACATTGCCTTAAACAGTTTTCCCTTATAGGGGTATAATGGGTATATTTACTACTGGTCGTTGATATGTTGGTGAATAAATATACCGACATCGGCAGGATGGAAAAGAATATCAATTGGTAAGATTTTCATATTTCCGCCAAGTTTATCTTCAGGCTGAAACGATAAAAGGATTCTCTTCCAAGAGAGATCAAACAGATCTAAAACTTCCTTGGGAAAGCAGTGAAATAAAAACTAGAGCGTCGCTGTCTATCCGAGTCGCAACAAACAACACCAATAAACGAACAAGAGTAACATACTTTTTTAACGTCCCATCGCGGGAGATGTTATTACAGTGCGCTTTGTCCGGTCGCTGCGAAATTCAAATATAAATTCTCTTTGTGGCATCTTATGAAAATTGGCCGAACAACGTCGACTCGGGAAACGGCGGCCGACTCTATTAGCCACCAACGATCCAATAATAATAAACAAAGATCGGGCAGATAGCCGCGATAGCGGCATCATAAGGCCGCCGTTATTTATTAGTCACTATCGGAGCCAATTAGGGCGCGTGTAAGTTGTGATTTTTGCGCGAGGGCGGCGCGCACAATGCGTTCATTACGCGGCGGGCGGCGGGCGGCGGGCGGCGGCGGTATCGCGCCGTCGCGCGGTAATTTCCCGCGTGGCACATAAATTACCGTGCAGTTTGTCCTCGCCCAGCTGCCCGGGCCAAGGGTCGACAGTGTATACTGTCTACTGCAGTAGGACATCTGACTTTATTAATATCTTTCTTGTAAAAAACGATATATATATATATATATTTTTTAATGATTTATATAATATTAGTAATTTTTTTTATATTGCTATCATTTTCATTGCACATCCAAGAAGACTAGTAGAGAACGCTTCTTAGCATTAAGTCCCTTTTGCAGATTTTATTTGTTTACTAAAGTAAAAATAAATGAAATTATGATCTAGTGGGAAAAAATGTCAAGCTAAGTAACAAAGTACCTATAAGTCTTTTCTCAAGTTCAAAGGCTTTGATATATAGTTCCTTAAGTAGCCTAGACTGGTTTTGAAAGCGTCTGGACGGCCAATAACCTTTTTGTGTGTGTGCCTACTTACAAAAGTATAAATATTCCTTCTAAAAAAACTCAACATCATTTAAATTGAATTTAATTTAAAAAAAATTCGATCAGAAAATTTTAAAATCGGTAATTAGCCTCAAACTTTAATGCCTCTAATACTTGGTAATATTTAACAAAAGCAGACAAGGATTTTCCAGATCAAATTTGACCATAGAGGCCCCGCTGCCGGTCCACTGTGTCCAATTCAGCACTCAACTAAATGCGAAAATATTTGGCCGGCCCTCAGCGTAACAGTAACAATGTGTCGCGCAGGATCGCCGGGAACTGCGGGAGCCAGGCGACACGCCAGTGCAGACTACTCAGGCCACACAGGAAATGTAGCTTTAGTTACACTCCGGACACTTCATTCCAAATCTGATTTGACAACTCATACCCATAAAACTTCGCATATAAAGAACCAAACGAGCCAAATACGCTACCAAAACAAAAGACAACTCGCTAGTATGAAGGCTCATAACAACCCTATAAGGTTTGGCCGTGTAATATTGACAGCCTGCCGACTGTCCTCCGGATTGCACACAGAGGTGCGGGGAAGCGGATCGCGCGGGCTGGAGTGTCCATTCTGTATGTAATACTAGGTACTATGTCTCCAGTGCTTTAGTCCGCGGCTCGTGTAGGAACCACTTTAGTTGTACACTACAACGTGTTTTTACGTACGCGCTTTGTTCTCGCCGCTCGTTGGTTTATGTTTTTTGTGTCGTTAGTTTTATTTTGTGATTTTATTTGGGATTTTATTTCGCTGTTGTCGTTTAAAGGAACAGTGGGCTGTTGTTCTGTATATATGTTTATAAATTGTTAGCTTTCCGGGTAATTCAAATACAGATATTATTTTTATAGCTTTTGCGGATGGATGGATTATAGTTTTTTTAGTTAGCATTATTTGAAATTCTAATGGGGATCGAGCAATTACCAATTGTTTTTTCAAAACATGGCTTTTATACATCATTTACAGATCGATAACTCATTATCTAATTAATTTTTATTAATTGTCTATTAGCATAAGTTCTGCTGTTGGACTTCCAAATGAATTAATAAATAAATTATCTAACTGGCTGGTCCGTCGAATCTAGTCGTTGATAAACCGTACGTCTTTACCTTATACCTTATGATTAAGGTTTCTAAAATATACAAATTTATAAGACAATCTATACTCATTGTTAGCGACGCGCTCACTTACGTAGGTATATTTAAGTTTAGTTTTATTTCCCTTTTAATAAGACAGTGTAGGGTAGGATTAAGTCTGTCCGCGTCGACTACGCGAGCGGGTGCGCTGCCACGCACTGCGCTGTATAATTTAGTTATAAACCATCAAAAACCGTGTAATTCCGTTCCTTTTGTGTCTAAAAAACGTTATATAAGTGTTGTGCTGAGTTTTGTGTTGAGATCCCGACTTTGAAGGCTCCCACGAGCTACACTCATTATACCGCAGTATATCATATTATTACTGTTATGTAAGTCTCCAAGCAAGTGCTGAATTCAGATATATCTACTAAACCAAATAAACAGTTCCTTAAACAGAAGCTCGGTTTAGTCACAGAAGATGTGGTACTGCATACAGAATGGACACTCTGCTCCGTGATCTGCTTCCCCGCACCTCTACCCGCAATCCGGAGGGAAATTGGGAGGTCAGTCAATATTACGCGCCTAAATGACAGTAGACAGGTTAGTATATACCTTCACACTAGCGGGTCGTCTTTTGTGTTGGTCGTGTAGTTTCTTTGAGTACTTACACACATTTGAAGCATGATCAAATGTCATACAATTAAATGTGTGAAATGTCAAATTAGTTATTTGTATGGAGTGTCCGGAGTGTGGTTTAGTTCTAAACCAGAAGTGCCTTTATCTAGGCAGCCAGCATCTGCGATCCATCCACTGCAGTCTGCGGCGGACGCGGACGGATGCCGCCGTGGCTGTAAACACTGCTATTTACTGTAGCCAGTAAGTGCCAGTGTTTATTTACTGGAGAGATCTGTTTACTGGAGAATCGTGTCTATTTATTGCAGTTGCTCGTGTGCTGTTGTAGGCTAAGGAATGGGTGGTTTAGTTCTTACTAAACCACCCATTCCTCCCATTCAGTTGAACAATGGTCTGCCAGACGGTGTGGTTACTTGCACGGATCTTAGAATGCACGTACTAAACATAGCTGATTTTAAAATAAAAAATGAATGTGATTACTGTTCCTGCTATTTAAATTATCTTTAACATGATCCCAAATTATATATACAATTATAACAATCCGTTCCACACAAGGAAATGCAAAAAGCCACGCTACACCGTCTACGGCGCCTCGAGGCATTTTCAGCATCCTACAATAATTGAGTTTCTTTTAAATATTTCTGTACAGTTGACAATCCACACAAATAGTTAAACTACTCAGACATTACGATTAGTAAAATTTATACGTTTTGTTTTTAAATAATTTATTACCCAATAAAACTTAAAAACTTGATAAGGGGTCACTTAATTACTAAAACAGAAACACTCCATTTCAAAAGCGTTCAAAGACACGAGTATTAAAGTGTAATAACGACTGTAGGTGTTAATTTATGAGCTAACTAATTATTACTTAGCGTGAGGAGGGACACGCGACGGCAGCCACTGAACGCTATCTGCAGATACCTTAAAACATTAAGGCTTCGCATTACACAAAAAGAATAGCTAATTAGGCCTTATTACAGTAGAATTAGAAACTTAGTCACGCGCCACCACTCTGACTCATGAATAAAAAACAAACCACTTCACAAAGACAGATATCTTTAGACCCGTAGTTGTGGGTAACAAAATCAATTGAGAAATATTTCTGAAGCAAAATGAAATTCTTATTCTACGAGTGAATCCCGAACTCTTTGACTTTAAAGCTGGTGCTCAAGTCTGTCAAAATTAAGTGAAAAATCGGTAGCATTCCTTACGTCGGGCTGCACGGTTGAAATGCCGCAGCAGACGTCCCGGCCGGCGCCCGGGCCGGCGCAGGCCCGGCTCGCCAGGCATCCCGGGCGCCGCCGGCCGGCTGGTAACCGCCTTATAATCACAGTAACATATGACATTGAATAAAACAGTTGTTCTATTCACTTAACGTCATTGTAAAGTGCCAATTAGTAATGTTCGTACTTTCATCATCATCATCATCAATCCATATCTGCCCACTGCTGAGCACGGGTCTCCCCTCACTTGCGTGAGAAGGGTTAGGCCATAATCCACCATTACGGAGGCCCAGTCTGGATTGGTGAAAAAAAATCCACTTCTGAAATAATTCTATAGGTTTCCTCACGAGATGCATCGAACAGCGAGTGATAATTCCATAATATACTACGTAAATATAATTCGATGCTATTATTTGGTGGCACTGTAGACAGCATGGGTCACGGGTAATCAATAGATAGTTACCAGAGAACCTATCAACTTCTATAAATACAAGAGTCCTTACTGTCCCACGTTGTTCCTCGGAGTTGCGGGATTCCGTGCGATCTCACAACGCACCAGCAATGAATAGCTGAGTCCGTGACTGCTGGCCAGGCTGCTGCATTCAGTTCATTCGTACTATTTCCGAGCAAGGCCAATAATAATGCTGTACATTATGACATCGATTTAATAATGGAACAAATGGATTTGTGTAGCTCAATTGGATTAAATTAGTTGTGATACTCAAAATAGAGCCATCCAGCTAACTGTAAGTGTACTTGTCATGCAAATTGATAATCATACACCGTGAAGTTTACTCCACGCCGCCGCCGTTTTAAGTCCGCTGCAAATTTCACCGTAAATTGGATCGTGTATGGCTAGCATAAGAGAAAATGATTTATCTAATTTGACACTAGAGTGCAGTAATATATTTTTAATTTCGTGGCTTTTTTCTAAAAGCTAAGGCATGATGTAAGCATAATCTCAAAAGTGTCTATTTCAAAACAAAACCGATTCACGTGCAGACGCGGATCATCCTAATCAGATCCAAAGTTTAGGGTGACAGTGCATTGCTATAAGCAGTAAGCACCCACCATTACCAAACCCATCCCATAGACCGCTACGTATATCTTAGAGCAAACTGTTTTGTAGCAGGACCAGTATTTGGGAACACCTGCGTATAAATAAGGCACGTAACGCGGGCCGCGTCAGCCCCGGCCCGCGTTTTATTACAAACTAATATCAGCCACCACCAGGTGGAAGGGTCTTACTGACGGGACAGTTTGGTATTGAGGATGAAATGAAATGTGGACAGTGGCTCGTATGTCAGTGCTGTCTATATATTTTTTTATTTGACTGAGTGTTGAGACGAGCAAGTCGTTCACCTGGTGGTAAGCGCTACGCCTACCCATAACAGTTACAGTGTCATCCAGAACTTTACATTGCATAATCCTGCGCAGCAGTGCACTGCGCTCGTCACCCTGAGACATCGGCTCTAAAGTCTCATATGCCCAATAGTTTCGCTAGAAATATAATTAATCGCTGGAAGTAATAGTATGTTTGTAGATATAAGTTACTGGAGATATTTGTCAGAATGTAAGTCCGACATGCAACAGTCATTTTCAGCCGTGAAAGTTGTAAAAATTACATTCCTGTAGAGTTCCTTGGTGCTATCTTCTCCGACGGGCGTATTTCCGAAGCACTGGTAGAGTTATAGAGTTTCGTGTTCCTGTCCGAGATTCAGTCATGAATCACCATTTAAAAGGGTTTTTTTTAGAAACTCAAGCTTTAATTAGTTACTCATTAATTTAGTTGATCATATTTGATTTATTCTTTTTTTTTTTTAATTGTAAATTTGTTTTGTTCTAGTTTTAAGTTTTCTTTGTTCTGTGGTGTTTCAATAAAGAGTTTATCTATCTATCTATGTATATGTGACTTAAATGTTTGACTAGTTATAGTGCTTTTTTTTGCCTAATTATAATAAATTATTTGTATTTGAAGTTTTAAACTAATCTCCCCAAAAGCCTGACTTTTTCTTTGAGAGAGGTAGATCACTAGGTGGTGTAATCCGTGTTCGCATTATGGCTTATTAATTTTACCAGACAAACGAAGCCTTATTAGTAGAAGAGAATTTAAAAATAGCTACATAATTTCTCTAGACTTCAAGCTACAAAACTGCATACGTTCCTCGGAACCCCAACAAGAGATGTTTAGCATTCCGAGGTAGTAACACGACTCTAACTTTACAACTCCGAGGCGAATGTGTAATGCACTCTTTATCTTGCTAACCTTAAACAGTTCGGCGAAGTTATTTTACACCTTAGTGTAAAGAAATAAAGCTTGTGGCGGGTGCAATGTTAAGTTGGGAGACGGTATTCATCGCAGCGCCAGTTTTTCTCCGGTACGTGAAGGTGTTTTCAGGTGTTTAGGTACTTATTCCTTTTATATTGTTAAGTTAACCTAAGTCAAATGGCTTTGCAGAGAGATAAAGTTTGGTGCTGGTGCGGTGGGAGCTGCGGTGTTTTTATTGCTAATGTGTTTAATGTCTTTTGGAAAATCGACTTTGTGGTTTAACTTCAAACATTGCGCGCCTTGTACGCGCCGCTGTCGACGTGGCTGTGTGTGTGTGTTGTGTCTATGTTACCAAAACGGATGTTAGCTGGAGGCTACAACAACATCAAGCTAATGAGATGATTCAACAACCAAAAATGTATTGTTTGGAAATGAGACATTCGAGACATTAAAATTGCCTTGTGTGGGAATGAAACCCACGAGCTCAAGCTGCACAGTCGACTCATCATCAACATATGTCACGCAGGAGCAAAATGTCAACAAATTTAGCCTGAATCCCGACACTCCTTCCCCAATGGAACTGTGTTACTTAGCATAAGCATTCACAACCTCGGTATAGCTAAAATGCACCTAGTAAAACAAAGGCGCAACCCTCTGGCATTAAAATATTTCTTTCTCTTCTCCCCCCCTTCGCCGGTGCACAATAACCCCAAGATAAAGTAATGAACACAAAAATTCCGAGAAAAATGGCCGCGAGTTAATAGACGAGAGCATGTATGTCATTACAAATGGTTGGAGCGGAGACGCCGACTGCCACAGTGCAGGCGTGTGGCAGTGGGTCAACAAATTCCAGCAGCGTGTTTTTTTAAATTTAAAAAAATACGAAAAATCGATGTAAGAAAATCTCACATTGGGGCTTACGTGACGAATGTAATTTTCTTTATCTGTTCAAAAATTGCGCCTAAAGTTGCACTCTATCCTCTCTTCTAAATTTCTTCTTTCTAAATATCCGAAGCACTGGTAGACTCATAAAAGTATATTATTTTCCTGTACGAGACTCAGTCATAGAACGCTAAAAGAAATGATCAGTTATTTAATCAGCTATTTAATTAGTTATATTTTCCAGTCTAAGATTTATTTTTGCTAAATATTAATGATTGGCGACTTCGATAAATATACAAAAACACAACTTTTTTTTCCAATTCAGTACAAACAGCAAACTTATTTAGAAAACCATAGAGTATATTTTTGACTAAGGAAGGCTGCACACGGCTAAGACCTACTGCAAACCAGATGTCTTTAATAGAGAAGACCTTCTGTGCCCGCTAAGCTGTGACAAAGGGAACTTTTCCACAGAGCAGTGTTTCGCCTCGGTTGATTGCTGCGCGTACCTCGCGCGACGCCTGCTCCGCCGCACCGCACGGGCAGGGAAACTGGACGGGAACGTAATGTCAATAATACGATGAGATTTAAAGTAAAAACTTCTATAGGTACACTGAGCACTATATTCTTATAAAAAAAACCACCAAAGCACACAGATAAAACATCCAAACTTTGGCATCTATAATTTTAATCTGATGCTTGTGCTCCCACATTGATGTTATAAAATCTTATATTACATTTCTGAAATAAAATAACACATTAGAAAATATCACAATAAAAGCGAAATGGAACACTTTATAACAAAAGTTTTCGAGCCTAACTGTTTTATACGTGTGTAATTTTGGTGAAATTTTATCCATTAATTGTTTGTTAAAGTGTATGAGTAACAATACAGACCAGTAAAACCACCACCACCAGAAGCACCAGTAAAACACCCACTACTTTACTGAATCGGGACTTTGACTAGACTACCTACTGACGGAGAGTTGATATTTTGACTATTAACTACGAAAAACTAAAAAACTATTAAATACGTGACACACACACACACAAAGTGAGAAAGACAATCACACACACACTCAAATAAATGAACATCGTGCGGATCACAACAACAACAAAAAAGAAACGCAGCAGTTCCGTGCGCACTTCCACCCCGTATTGTCCCCCGCGGCGCGTCGCTAAATTATGACATTTGTAGCTGCCACGCCGAGTGAGTGCCTACTGACTGCCGCCCGCTGCCTACTGCGTTATTAACTGCGCGCCTTATTACATGTGTTGCCGTTCTGACAGAGCGGGTAGTGATCTATGGACGGAGTGGCTTATCTGTTATTATGTTGTTCTATGGAATTGAGAGACCACAAATTGGTTGAGAAGCTGATTAATAGGCGGATTTCTTAGAGAATCGTTACGGTGAAAGAATGGCTTCATCTTCAACTCATATCATCCCTAAGCACAAGTCTCCCCTCACTTTCGTGAGGAGGATTAGGCCATGATCCACCACGGGGGGCCGGTCTTATTTTTGTTTAAATATCGCGTCACGATTAAATACATCCGAAAATCCCGTATTAGTAAGATGCGCATTTTTCCTAAAGCATTGTCTAATGCTGGAAAAAATTGAGTTCCAGCGGGAATACGGGAACTCTGCGGGACAAAACATGGGATTGTCATGATTTTTAATACAGTTCCAAAAGAATTGATTTGTATTAGTATTTTATTCAGTACTTTGATATTTTTATAATAGCAACACCTACACTAGCTCGTGGTTGGCTGTCAAAATCTACCAATGGTAGCTCAGGGTGATCAACCAATCAGAGAAGGCCAACCACGAGCGAGTGTTGGAAGGGGGGAATATGAAAAGGGAAAAAGAAACTGGCAGTTAAAAGTTAATTCTGTTCCAGCGGTCGAAACGAAAGGTTGTCTACAAAAGTAACTATTGTAAAGATAAGATGATATACTGATATATTATATATGCTTAGATGAATGGAATAAAGAAAGTGATCTGAGTTATACGAGTTGTTTATATAATTTCTTAAAAACTCAGAAGTGACACAAAGAACCCACGTAGCTACGAACTACAAAAAGGTAAGTAAATTTATAATCTCATTATGCCCAAAAAAAAAATGCCCATTTGCCACGCTTTCGTTTGCAGTTTCAAATGAATCTGTGAAATTATATTATACAATAGAAATGGGTTAACACTCGGTCAGGCACTCCATGACAGTGTTAATCCAGGACGTTGCTGAAAAATTTTAGACCAGGGCTACCCTCTGGTAATATTTTTCATGTGACGGTATGTATACTAATAATTTCACGGGTACTTAATTCAAAGCAGTTATAATTGGGTTGGTAGTTGGCCAGGCACTCCATGGCACTATCAATCTGATTGAGTTGCTGGAAAAGTCTTGATCAGGGCTACCCTCTGATGATTTTTCTACGTAACCTATTACTGCAGTTAGAGAATAAAACTGTTGGTGTTTGTTGGACTATTACTTGGTCAAGGCAACCCTTTGACAGTAGTAGTTTGATAAGTATGCTAAATTATTGTATGAACCATTTGATCAAGGCTACTCTTTGATAATGCTGTTCTACAATTGGTGTTGGCACACAATTTTATCACTGGCTAGAAATAAAACAATTTACGTCGATAAAAAGTCGCTATTTTATACAGTATCAAGCGTGGCAAAAGGACAACTCGACAAATAATATTAATAAGTATACAAAAGCACATTTTATTTAAAAATGGTCTTATGATTAGAATGCATCTTGTAGTTGTACCGAAGCCAGCTTAGTCACATTGGAGATTACTAAGTCTGGATAAGGTGCGATTATCCATCAGTAGTGCCGAAGCCAGCTTAGTCACATTGGAGATTACTAAGTCTGGATAAGGTGCGATTATCCATCGGTAGTGCCGAAGCCAGCTTAGTCACATTGGAGATTACTGAGTCTGGATAAGGTGCGATTATCCATCGGTAGTGCCGAAGCCAGCTTAGTCACATTGGAGATTACTAAGTCTGGATAAGGTACGATTATCCCATTACTAGTGCCGAAGCCAGCTTAGTCACATTGGAGATTACTAAGTCTGGATAAGGTCCGATTATCCATCGGTAGTGCCGAAGCCAGCTTAGTCACATTGGAGATTACTAAGTCTGGATAAGGTACGATTATCCCATCACTAGTGCCGAAGCCGGCTTAGTCACATAAGAATCTTACTACATCTGGATCAGATGACAGATGTACCTAAACCAAATTTATAATGATAGATACCATATGTTCACACCCACTTTATATAGCAATCTAGCGATTTAAATGTTTTTAATACTTAATTAAGTGACTAATTTTATTTTTTTTGTCGAGGCAATGGAGTCTGACGAAGATGCTGTCACCACTGGTGGCCATGTACGTAAGCGAACAAGAACACAGTCCTCATTGCCGTCCGTAAGGAGGCGCCCTCGTAAGATGCGTAAGAAGACTCCAACATTAACGTGGGTGGTGGAAGAAGTTCCGCCTACATTGCCGAACCCCACACCTACATCAGCAGGCACCCTATCTGATGCGACTACGCGTCCAGTACATGAAGCATCGACGTCAACTGCTGCTCCACTGTCTCATACGTCGGGTCCAGCGCCTGCTGCAATTGCAAGTGAGTCCTCTCAGCTACCAATAGCTGCGAGCTTTACAGCGGATGAGGTACTCAAACTTTTATCTACGTTACGTAGCGATGATAAGGGTAAACTTTCTCGTTTGAATAATAATCACCTCCACAATGTAATACCCACTTTCGACCCATCCAGCAAAGCTCAGAATATAGAGACTTGGCTGAAGAAGGTCAATGAGTGTGCTAGCATTTATGAATGGGAGCAGAAACAGGTCATACATTTTGCTCTTCAAAAATTAGATGGCCTTGCGAAAAAATGGTACGAGGCGTTACCATCGGTTAGTTACAGTTGGGAAGAGTGGCAATCAAAACTAATAAGAGCCTTTCCGAATGAGCAAAACTATGGCCGGCTTCTGGAAGAGATGCTAGCGCGCACTACTCGTAGCAATGAGACGCTACGTGAATACTTTTATGACAAGCTTACATTATTAAATAGATGTGATATAACGGGGAAAAAGGCAGTAGATTGCATTGTACACGGCATTTACGACAAATCTGTTAGGAATGGCGCGCAAGCATTAAATTGTAAGGAACCAGAGGAGTTACTGAACTTTCTTAATTCACAGCGCCCTGCTGATCCAAATAATGCTCGAAAGCGAATCGATAATTCACATAATAATCGTCCTATTGCTCTCGCCAGTTCAAATCAAAGTGAAAACTCTCCAACATGCTTCAATTGTCGCTCCAAAGGTCACACATACTACAAATGCCCTCAACCCATTATCAAGTGTCAAAAATGTTTTAGAATAGGGCACGATTCAGCAGCATGTAAATCTAGTCCTCTCACTCATTGGCAGACTAACGACAACAAGTCCGATACACGGGAGCGAAAAACTCTATCAATATCTACCATTAACAAAACAAACGACAAATTCTTTAAAAAATGTACAGTTAATGGAGAAGATTTTGTGGCGTACGTAGATTTTGGGAGTGAATGCACTCTGATGCGTGAAAGTAATGCTCGAAAGCTAAATTTAACTAAATGTTCGAACGAACTCCCGGTTATCAAGGGTTTTGGGAACTCATCTGTCGTACCGGTCTATAGGAGTTTCATAACGTTACGGATTGATGATGTTGAGGCATGCACAGAAGTCCTGGTTGTTAATGACGAATTCATGCGCACCGCTCTATTGGTTGGTCAAGACTTTACTGAACAATCTTGTGTAACGGTTCTAAAAGATGCTAATAAACTTATCTTTTACAAGAGCCCTCTTGGCAACATCTCTGACTACAACAAAACTTTAAAATTATTGACCATGAGCTCTACAGAGCTAAAGGAAATTGGCTTGGTTGAGATTTGTACCGAGGATCCTAGATTTTGTGGTGATATTTATGTTGAGGGACACAGTTGTGCTGAACCCGGTAAAGAATATCATTTACATCAGGGTGCTTATCACATCAACCAAGGTAAGGGTCACCTTGTCATCACAAATTTAGGCTCTGACGAATTGGTATTAGCTTCAGATATTATACTAGCTAGAGGTATTCCTTTTGTTGAAAGAGAGTTTCAGCAAGTTAACCGGATCGTCACAGATGTTTCTTCATTAGAGCCCATAGAGCGGGCCGACATAAAGGTCGGTAAGGAAGTCAGTAGTGAAGTGGTTGACAGGCTACATCACCTACTTCAATCATATCGAGATTGTTTTGCGATGAATCTTAGTGAGCTAGGATGTGCTACGGGTATCGAAATGAACATTGACTTAACTGATAATAAACCAGTCGTGTACCGACCGTATCGTCTGTCTTATTCCGAAAAAGAACAAGTCCGCGGTATTGTGGATGAATTGTTGCGGCACGACATAATACAAGAGTCCAGTTCAGATTTTGCGAGCCCCATTCTCATGGTGCGGAAGAAAACAGGCGAACAACGGTTGTGTGTAGACTTTAGGGCACTGAATAATAAAACTCAAAAAGACTGTTTTCCTCTCCCATTAATTGACGATCAATTAAGCAATCTTAGTGGCAATCGGTTTTTTACATCATTGGACCTAGCTTCTGGCTATTACCAGATCCCTATGGCTGAATCGAGCCGGCGGTTGACTGCATTCGTTACACCGGATGGCCATTACGAATTTAAAAGGATGCCGTTCGGTTTAGCCAACGCGCCGGCTGTTTTTCAGAGGTTCATAAATAAAATGCTCGGTACGAAACGTTTCGAATCGGCGCTAGCATATTTAGACGACATTCTTGTACCATCAGGAGATATAGAGCAGGGTTTCCATAGGTTGGAAGATGTCTTGAAACTCTTACGAGAGAACGGGCTAACATTAAAGCTCTCTAAGTGCCGATTCTTCGATAGTTCCATTAATTATCTTGGTTACGATATCTCAGTTCAGGGGATAAGACCCAATGAACAAAAGATTTTGGCGGTTAAAGAGTTCCCAGTCCCAAGATCTGTCCATGAAGTCCGTCAATTTTTAGGTTTGGCCGGCTATTTTCGAAAATTTATTAGAAATTTTGGTGAAATTGCTAGACCTCTTACTAACCTATTAAAAAAGGATACTCCCTTCCAATGGTCCGACGCGGAATTTAGGTCATTCTGTTTGTTAAAAAAAAAATTAATAGAGCGGCCAATCTTGTCGTTATATAATCCAAAGCTTGAGTCCGAACTTCATACGGATGCCAGCGCTCTAGGTCTGGGCGGTATTTTACTTCAATGGCAAGAAAACCCGCGTGTATTGAAACCGGTAGCTTATTTTAGCCGGCAGACTACACCGGAAGAGCGCCACTTACATTCTTATGAGCTTGAGACACTCGCCATAGTATGTTCGTTAAAAAAATTTAGAGTTTACTTACTAGGACTTAACTTTAAGGTCGTTACGGACTGCCATGCTCTTAGGACTACGCTCACTAAGCGCGATCTCGTGCCGCGTATAGCAAGATGGTGGCTTCTTATAAGCGAATTCACATTTAATATTGAGTATAGGCCCGGCACTCAGATGGCTCACGTTGACGCCCTAAGTCGCAATACTCAGTCAAACCATGTAAATGACGACTCAACTGTTACAGTTTACAATATTGACACAGAGCATTGGCTCTTGACTCTACAAATGGCGGACCCCGACGTTTCTAGGATAGTAAAGGTTCTCAAACCTGAAAACGACGAAGAATTGAAAGATATTAAGAAAAACTACGTCATCCAAAATCACAAAGTTTATAGGAAAGTTGAGGACGGGTTACGTATGTTAGTTCCTCGTGACGCTCGATTTCAGGTTTGCCGCGCAAATCACGATGAGTCTGGTCACTTAGGTATGACCAAAACGTTTGAGAAGATTCAGGCACACTTCTGGTTCCCTAAAATGCGTAAATTTGTAAAAAAATATATAGAGTCTTGTATACAATGTGCATACAATAAAGATAATTCGGCAAAACAAAAATCAGGTTACTTACATCCAATTCAGAAGATAGACATTCCCTTTCACACCATCCATATTGACCATCTTGGGCCGTTTGTAAAAAGCAAAAGGGGCAATGCCTATATTCTGACAGTAGTAGATGGATTTACGAAATATGTCTTTGTAAAACCAGTGAAGGACACAAAAACTAAAAGCACTCTGAGGGTCCTTGAGAATATATTCTATGATTTTGGTCTCCCCTCTCGAATAATATCTGATAGAGGAACTTCCTTTACTTCAGGGGCTTTTAGAAAATTTTGTGAACTTCACGGTATTAAACATGTGCTAAATGCAGTCGCGTGTCCCAGGGCAAATGGCCAGGCAGAACGATTCAACCAGACAATCTTAAGCGCATTAGCGAAACATAATTTCGGTAAAAATGAAATCGACTGGGACACGTGTCTGGGCAAAATCCAATGGGGTATTAATAGTTCGATCAACTGTACTACCAAAAAAACGGCATCGGAGGCGGTTTTCGGCTGTAGATTTCGCGATAGTTTGGCCAACAAACTCGATATTGGTACTGATGCATTACCCGGTAGTATACAAACTATACGAGGGGAGATTACTACCAATATCCAGGAAAGTCAAGAGAATCAAAAACGCCACCATGACGCTGGACGCGCTCCCGCTGCCGTGTATAGGGAAGGCGATTTGGTTAAAGTTGCGAGGAGCAATTTCTATAATAAGGGAAACAGTACTAAGCTTTTATCAAAATTCACAGGTCCCTACAAAATAGAAAAAGCTCTTGGTAACGACCGATATGTGATAAGAAATATGCCTGGTTTTAATAAGAAAAATAAGTTGTTTGAGACCGTAGTAGCAGCCGATAGAATTAGGCCTTGGATAAATGTAAATAAATTAGATTCTACTAAATCGAGTGATAGTTCAAGCGAAAGCGACGACAACATCCCGTTATCAGATTTGCGCAACCAGCCTAAATCAACTAAAAACTAGTCCCGAATGTCATGATTAAAATAAACCGTATAATCGTTAAGGAAGTAAATATACTTAAGTTATTTAATTTTAGTAGTACTATGATGTAAACCATGTATTAACTATAAACTGTGTATAATATTAATCTAGATTATATTTAATATGCAAACATTAATAATTGTAAATTTAGGAGGGAAAACTTTACTAGATATTATTATTGTACGTTTACATCTTGTTTTGAAGTGTATAACTTATACCGTATCTTGAGCTAGTTCTGGTTACTTAAGTAACCGAGTGGGGGTTATTGTGCACCAGGAGGTTGCACTAATTCGGATGGCCGAATGTCATGATTTTTAATACAGTTCCAAAAGAATTGATTTGTATTAGTATTTTATTCAGTACTTTGATATTTTTATAATAGCAACACCTACACTAGCTCGTGGTTGGCTGTCAAAATCTACCAATGGTAGCTCAGGGTGATCAACCAATCAGAGAAGGCCAACCACGAGCGAGTGTTGGAAGGGGGGAATATGAAAAGGGAAAAAGAAACTGGCAGTTAAAAGTTAATTCTGTTCCAGCGGTCGAAACGAAAGGTTGTCTACAAAAGTAACTATTGTAAAGATAAGATGATATACTGATATATTATATATGCTTAGATGAATGGAATAAAGAAAGTGATCTGAGTTATACGAGTTGTTTATATAATTTCTTAAAAGGATGTAGCTAGTAATTTATGTAGAAATAGGGCAAACGTTTAATAAGTAACTTAAATAATTTAATTGACTTCTGACATATTGCAGGTTACGAAAATGTTTCAAAATAAGGTATACTTAAGAACAAGACAAAAAAAAAAACTATAAAAAACGTATAGAATACTCAATTCACGAGTTAATATTTCCATAAAAAAAGCATACGAAATTCATCAAAGGCAGTTTTTCAGTTTATACATTTTTATGAGAACGTGTTTATGGCAAATCTGTCCGGTCCTGCTGCCGACGCCGACGCCGAGCCCGGAGGGTTATCCCTTTATATATTGCCTATTGACTGGGACCGGCTTTGCTTCCCGATATTTGAGATTCCGTTATTAATGTCTTCCTGAATTTGTTTGTTTTGGACACAGAACTATATGCTATTGGATTTTATATTTATCCTACTTTGCTTGGAGAATTTAGCTACGATTTTAGCAGAGATCCTCAGCCAAAAAACTAAAACGGAACCATAATAATTTTGTGTTATCTATTTATGGAATACTTGCTGCGCCCCGCGGTTTCCCCTCTGTGTGAACTATTATCTCAGGAGTATAATTAATTTATATAACATTAAAAGTAGCCTGTATTGTATTTCATGACATTTAGTTTCCACAATTATACCAAAATTAGTCGTCGTAATTCGTTGATCCGTTAACGCTTACAGAGAGGACAAACAAACCAATATACAAACTTTCGCATAACTAATAATATTTTTTATGGCTTGGTAAAAAAGTGATTCTGCCTGTACTTTCCATCCGTAATAGATGCTTTAATTAATACGCTAATGTACCCTTCCATTAATCTCAGGAAGAACAGTTAACTAACGCACCTATAATGATTATTATGCATTATCTATTATTATCTATGTTTATATATTATGTTACTATGTATTTAAGTCTATTTTGTGTATAATATGTATCTATTTATATATTTATTTTTATTCTATGTATTTAAGGAAAGCCACCGTCCGATGTCCTAGTTACTCCTCTCCGTGCATGGTTGTCTGGAAACGATCGCTCTGAGCGATAAGACCGCCCATTGTGACACTAATTGTAAAACTTGTTTTCATCTAGTTTTTTGAGTTTTCTTTGTTCTGTGGTGTTTCAATAAAGAGTTTATCTATCTATCTATCTATGCAACTAAATACATTGTTCATGAATAAACTTTCGAGAATGGTTACTCAATTTGCTTAGCGGATTACTTGCGAGTGTTATACAACAAAACAAATAGGTTACTGGCGCTAGAGCGAATTTCCCTTACATTTCTCTCTATTCAGAGGCAGTGTGCCGTGAATTCCGCAATATAAACGTTTTCTTACCTGTCTATTATAGCGTCTCTATTGTCTGAGCTGCGTCCAAGTTAATGACTATTATTGTTGTGTTGGCGATATAGCTTGTCTTTTAGCTTCGGCTATAGAATACATTTAGTATGTAGTAATACATACAGAATGTCCACTCTCTACCTCGCGCGATCCACGTCCCCACACCTCTACCCGCAATTGGGTGGATATTTGAGAGGACGGTCAATATTGAACGCCCAAATGAAATAGACAAACGGTTGGTATGCACTTTCATACTCGCGGGTTATCTTTGGTTTTGGTCGCGTAGCATGTCTGTGTACTTACCACAGATTTAATATGTATTAATATGTATACAAACGTCATTAATACGTGTGAGTTGTCAAATAAGATTTTGTATGGAGTGTCCGGGGTGAGCTACAGGTTCAGCTAATCCGAGGAAAATGTTAGGACACCTGATAGGCTGTATTATATAGTTGAAGATAAAGTTGAGATGAAATTGAAGCGCTTTTAGTACGTATTGAAGTACCTTGTTAAGATAGAATCACCCGTTACCACTAACTGAATGACCTGCTCGTCTTTTTATTTGTATAAATCACCCGAGTAATTTTAAACTTATACAAATGTTTATATTACTTTTATTCCAACAATTGAATTGTTTAGCGATCTTGAATTCACTTTCTAGTTCTTGTATAGTTAGTTTGTGTCGGAAAATACAAAATAAATAAAAAAAAAAACAAGTTCTTTATTATTTTAAACAAAAATATACTCGTAAATGTGAGGATGGGTGGATAGAAGAATGTTTGTTACTCTTACACGCAAAAACTACTGAACGGATTTCGATGAAATTTGGCATACACATAGTTTATTACCTGGATAACCAAACTCAAACTCAAACTTAAAGCATTTATTGTAAATAGGCAAAATATTGCACTTTTACACGTCAAAAACAATATCTTATACCACATGTATTACTTTTAATCTAGTGAAAATTTACGGTTCTCTTGGGATAGTTCACAATACGGGTGCAACCACAGGGCGCAGCTAGCTGCGTTACTAGTAACAAATAAGGATAAATAGATGAACCTTATAAATTTACGAATTACTGTTCCGCCGAGTGCGGCACATTTTACTACTAATATATTTTCCCAGAAACCTGCTAACTCCGTAATGCAATTTAAAATTTACTGTTGTCCATTTATCTAAGGCCAGAGGGTATCCCAACTGCAGAATCACAGGTCCCCCCCCTTTAACGGAGCAGTCCTCACCCTCCTCCCTACGACTTGGGAGATAGAAATGTCTAAGACCTGAATCTATGATGGGGATGACTAGTTAGCCGAGGTTAGTACTTTAGAACTGGGATTATTTAACTTCCTGTGAATTTGGGCGTATGGTTTAAGTTTTATGTTGTTTTTGTTAGTTGTTTTTAGGTGCCCTAAATGTCGAGATGTGGGTGAGCAAGTACCTAAAATTAAATTTATTGTATATAATGTAATTGGCGATAGACGCCCGAATTCAGTTTGCAAAAATATAATCATCTGTTTGTGTAAACAATACACAATTAAGTATTCTTCTCCTTCTGCTTCTTTTTTCTTTTTCCTTTTTTTCTTTTTTCTTCTTCTTCTTCGTATTATAAACGATGTAAACTGGGACCGATCTACGTTGCAGATTGAGCTCTCGTCGGTATCACAATAGGCAGTTGGACACCAACGAATTGGCAAATGCATTGACAGACATATTTATATTTACAGCTTCAGAATAAAACTTAGATCTCTTTAAGTTATACGTGAATAATCGTATATGGGCAACCCTTAGGCTTGGTTCATATTACACTAGGTGTGGTGTTCAGCATTTAAATTAAAACGAATGTTGGCTATGAATAAAAAATGCTGATATGTGTGTTAACAAAGTGCAACAAACCAGCGCGGCGGCAGAGGCAGTGCGGAGTGGTGCGGCGCGGCGCGGCACGGCGCGGCACCCGACCGCTACCGCTGCTCATTTATACAGTAAATGCAGCACTTAGTCCCACGTCTGGCTGTTGCTGCTTCTGAGACCCGCTGGTTCATATAATCTAGTCAGCTGTAAGGATCTCAACAATAATGCAAAACATGGCGACAATTAAAATTGCTGTCACTCAAATATTGTCACAATATTTTTCTGTTTTTCAAACTTATAGGTATCAAATTTGAACAGAAATATGTATTCCAACTTTCAAGTAAATGTAACAAAAGACCGTCTTTACAAGAGAACTACTGAACTGCGGCATTCCAGTCAACCTGTATCAAGAATTTATTGACAGACCCATCGCGCAATGTTTCAATATCGTCACGTAAGAAGAAACAGCTCTAACATAATATTTCATTTTCAAAACGACCTATTTTTAATACTATACAAAAAAGCCACTACTTATTTATTTATTTATTTATTTATTTATACTTTGGATCTCCAACAGAGATTACACTATACATGGTATTAGTATGTTCTAGGTATGGCTATTATACATTGTGTTTCTCTAATTATAGGAGACCACATCATGCAATACAGTTTCCACTAAACTATTAACTATGTACTATTTAACTGTGCTTTTCTTATATTCAACAAATATTTATTTATTAATACTTCATCTTTAAATAGAGAAAAAAAAATTAAGATCCACTACCATTTCTACGAAAACATTAATACCAAAGCGCTGCTACTTCATATAATTGAAATGAGCGAGAAATTATGATGGCGATTTATAAAAAGAGAGTAAATAAAGTGTAGTGCAAATCCTGGGCTCGTTGTAAGTAGATGCAGATTTTACACCGGCTGGCCGAGGCGGGCCATCTATCACTACTCCAGCGGAGTGCGCCCCCGCCACGGGCCACGGACACGGCGACGGTACGACATGTATCGTCTTCTACCAATAGGGGGAGGAACTTTTGTTCATTTGACTCTACCATTCACGGGTTCTGAGATTGCAAGGTGCCGAGATAGGAATAAACCAAGGTTGTAACTTTTTAGGCAAAAGACAAATGACAGCACTGTCTGCGCTGTCGCTTTGATGCATTTTCCTCAAAGTGACAGCGCCGCACGCTGCGCTGCTGAACTGACTAACATGGTCACTAAAATAGTATTATCTCTATTATTGGGCGTTATAGCCCGTTGGCTATTCCTTTTATTATTTGTACCAGACTACGGAACAGACAAAATGGTTTTGTTATCAACACTCTATGTATGTATGTATCTAATTTTTAGGTGTTCCACTGTAACGCTAAAAATGAAAACACTAATCCGATTTCGGTGAATGAGGTGTCAATCGATTTGTTATTATATTTCGAGTGACACAGGCTGTCATATTGAGCGAAATGTCATTAATATTAAAACACCCGTAGTCGAGTTTCAGTTGGTTAAACTTTCTGCTTGATTTTTTGTATATGTTACGAGTAAATATCCCGATTGGAATACTATGTATCACACCTGGTATTAAATGTCGATTTGGTGTAAATTAAAAAACGCTAAACTTAGAATGGAACCGATTCGAAGAAAACCTTCTTACATAAGTAGAAGAAATAGACATAGAAAACATAGAAAACTAGACCGCTGTAAAATACATGCGATAGAAAAGTATGACCCACGCTCGCTCGTCTCCTGGCCCCACTGATTCATAGGAGCTTACCGGGCGTTTAATAAATGTCCCGTCTTTGCTTTGCTTTATAATTTCTCCGTAAAATGGATCGCCATTTCTGTCACACTATTCATTGAGAACTGCATCCATCCATACAATAATTAGCTATGATGATCAATTAAATGACAATTAATTGATTTGCTTGATTCATGCTTTATTTCTTTATATATTAAATTGTTAGTATGTTTGGGACTGAAATTTGACCCAGTTCCCGTTGTTTAATTGAATGAAAATTGTGCAAAGTTGTGAAGTTTTGTTGGCGATAAAATACTATTGTGGTTGCGAGCTAAAATATTATTGTCATGTTGTCGAACAGGAAAAGTAGTCGTCAGATAAGAGATTTCTCTTATTTGAGTGCCCGATAAGATAAGTTTCTAGGAACTCTACGAGGGTGAATATTATTAATTTTCTATAGAATAGAATAGAATGTTTAATAAATACTTTATTGTACACCAGTTCAGAAATACACAAGGTATATAAAGAATATAACTTATTGGAAGAAACATAATACAACGGGCGGACTTATCGCTAAAAGCGATCTCTTACAGTCTATTTTATTTGCATATTTTTTTGCAATTAAATACTATTAAATTAATTAATTATTTAAACAAATGTAACTAAACCTAGCCTTAAATAAATCTTACACTAGTCTAATAAGCCGCTATCAGTTGACAACATTTTCGAAATGCTGACAGCCTGGGCACGCTATATGGCGATGCTGAGGGTTGTGGAAAACATTATGTACGTTATTTTTATAGCGAGTGCGCTATTCGGTGAACGAAAACATCGTGAAGAAACCCACATGCCTGCCTACCAGAGAATTATTTAGAAGTTATCTATCAATCCGGATCGGGTCCCCGTGGTGGCTAATCCTCGAAGGTGACGGGAAATCCATGCGAGCAGTGGGAAGATGTGGGTTGATGATGATGATGGTCATTCAATAAGGAATATTAGTGTTAGTCAGCAGTACCAGTAGAGGTAGCATTTTCGAAACAGCCTTATATTTTTTGTTTGGATTGTTTCTGACAGTTATTAGTGCATTTGTTTAAAACCCAATAACAATAAATAATTTTCAAATTTATTTGAGCTCAGCAAATGAACTCCTTCAATTAGGGACTATAAAATAAATTGCAACGTTAATTTTAACATTTCTCAGATACCGTCCATCTTTGCTCCCCTTCCTCTCGAGGTGAGTGAGGGTAGAGCGGGGATGCTACAATTTCTTCCCATGATTTATATTTTATGGGGATGCTTTTCATAAAATTTTATTTTCTTAGGGACTTTCATCATCGTTTATCACGATGAAAAATGATGAAGCGATAAAACGGAGGAAGGGGTCTTCATCACTATTTGAGTGTAAGGGTTGTTAAATCGAGAACAAATGTAAATTATGGATATTATCCTTGAGTCGATGACTTAATAGCAAAGTTCGTATACAGGGTGTAACGTAAACTTAAAAATTACAAATGTTACGAGGAGTTCCAATATTCCAGAAAAAGAAAATCGAACAGCTGAGCAGACGAGTTCATTGTTGGAGTGCCGCGACGTGTTTGTTGTCGATTCGCCCTGCCCTGGATATAAAACGTGAGAACTCGGAGGTAATCAACATTTTAATTAGAGGTATAACAAATTACCAACATTTTATGTGTTGTATTTAATTTTCTACTACTATTATTACTTCCTCCAGTTGATACTAGATTCGCTTCTGGCAGATATAGCAGGCTATTTGCTAAAAAACATTTTTCCTTTATTAGTGTCGGTCTTCCAATCTAGTGATGATTAATTAACATAGTCATCACAAGTGGCATCTTAAACTAATATAAAAAATCTTGTTCAACACTGTAACTGTCAAGTTCGCAATATTATTGTGTTTCCGAAGACCTGAGGCGTGAATTAAATATTTAAATGGCATTAAACATTCCACGCCGCCGAGATACAAGTAAAAATACGGATCTTGCCTTAAAAATACGATTAAATATTAACAAACTTTTGCCATCGGTTCCACCGTAAACATACCCTTACACACTCACACACACACATTTAGACACACCTACTTATTTGACGTTTTGTTTTAGAGTTTTTTTTAAATAATTCGATTCGATCGATTATAACTTTAATTTCGATTCCATAATTCAAATAACATAATTATTATCATCATAAAAAGTAAACTTACATTCAGGACCTAAAACAGATATTTCTAGAACTAACTTTACTATCTCTTAGTAGCTTGCTTACTTAAAGTTTTGAGGTGAAAAATATACGAAAGATTAGTTAACGTTGTAGATTTTTTTAACGGCACCTTTCCTATACTGATGAGAATAAATACAATTGTTCGGCATTATATTATCAAAGACCAAACTCGCAACTGTTTATAAAAAAGTGTGTAGAAAACTAATCCGGCCTCCGAGGCGTCTTGGTCTTTGTAGGACCATGGCCTTGTAGCTCCAGATTCCCTAGAGGCAGGGTATCCAGGGTAGTGGTCAGGATCTATGTATGTGATCATGGCAATTATTATTATTATTATTATAAGGCAGAAAAACATGGCCATTCTTGGGCAATCGGCTGAAAATACCACTATGAGCAAAGTCACATGTAATAAAAATAATCATGAATTTGTGTTTTGACTCCTTTTTGAAATAATGGTATATTCCCAACGGGACCACTAACTGGCCCACCAGTGGAGAAGCTGGAAATTTGAATTCCCATCAGGCCCGCTAAACATTTTAGCAGTGGGGAGAGCCAAACTTAGTTGGGAGTGTATAGAAACCCAAATCGCTTCAATGCTAATCAGTGCAGCAAGTATTTCTAGCTACGTACAGGCAGTAACAGACAGACGGACAGCGCAGACTTGAAGTTATATGTGCGGAGTATCGGTTAACTCAGACAGCGGGTGGAGTCAGTGGCTATTATTAGTTTGCTTGGTTAACTGAAATGCACTTACAATTAGTGTATTTAATTGGTCGACATTGGAGGCGCTATTCACAAACCTAAATTTAAATCATTATTTAAGATGGTGATTTTTTTTTTCTGTACAATGAAATCATTCTTTAGGTCGTGTTGACCTTCATATTTATAATTGTTAAATAGTCCAGTTTTACTAGTAGAAATCTGTTATAAATATCACACATGAAAAGGTAAAAAAGGGAGAGAGAGACAGAGACAGAGAGAAGGGGGGAGAGTATGTGAAGAGTAAAAAGTCAATAAGTTACCGTTTTAATAAATAAATCTTGACAGCAAATACTATTAAGAGCTAACCCAACCCTATGCTGAATGCAAGCATCGCCGCGCGACGCCCCTAGCTAGCACCCCCGAGCGAGCAGAAAAAGCTAATTTCCCTTCCCATTATAAATTCATGAATTTCTTTGTGTTCCCCAAAATAAGTTGTTTGTTTCGCCGTCGCGGAACTTTTTACCGCTTCGGACTTACAAAGGGCTGCTGTAATTGCTACCTTTACGGGGCCTTAAAATCTATAGGGAAGGGCCCCCTGCCCGGGCCCAATTTGCACGGTAAAGGGTATGTGATTGACAATTAATGCGCTCGCACCTATCTACATGTCTATATGACGGATTGCTCCTTCATATAGACTGAATTAAATTAATAGAAATGTTGGCTAGAAATAATGATTCTGTGTTGGTTTTGGGAAGAAAATGTTTTGTAGTGAGAGGACTCTTCTGCAAGAGACCACCTTAGGAAGTACCACACTTTTGCCAGATTTTCATCCGCCGAGCAGTAGTATGCAAACATTAATGTGTTCCGGTTTGAAAGGCACTGTTTTCAGCGAAATTGCTGGGCATCTGAGACTTTAGAACCGATGTCTCAAGGTGACGAGCGCAGTGCAGCGCCGCACAAGATTTTGCAATGCAAAGTTCTGGGTGGCATTGTAACAGATATGAGCAGGCGTAAGTCAAATACAAATATATTCAAATTTAGTCTCCGTAAATGACATGATATTTACACACAAAGTAATATCAGAATGACATTTTGACATGCCTCAACGTTTTGAACAAGTTATATTGCCGTGAGCACGAGAAGATAAGTTTTGTAAATATCAATTCGCGATAGCTTAAGAACTTCTAGGAATAGGTTAGTTGGTAAAGTGACCGAATAGAGAATCCTACATAAATCGTCAGATGTAACTTTCTAACTATACCAATTAATAAAATTGAAGTGCCGGTCCGTAATTTCAATATAAATTCCAAAATATATGTGGAAACTGCTACTTATGCGATGCCATAATCATAAATGACAATTTTTGGAAATTTATTTCTGTCTGTCTTAAAGTTTGTTTCGCTATAGCTCCAAAGTAACTCAACGGATTTCATTGAAAATTAGAGGGGTTAAAACAAAGACTTTTACTAAAATTTTCGTGTATGGATCATTTCGATATCTTCCATAGTTCCGAAGATAATGGTTAAAATATAATTATCCAAATCTCGCGCGAACGAAGTCGTGTGTTACAGCTAACATATAACATAAGTCAGAATAAAGGTTCTGATATACGAGGAGTTTTCTAAGAATATGTCAGTGTATAGGCGGGGAGCTTGCGGTCGGTGCGCGCCGCAACAAGACAATGCTTTTAGCGCGGCGCCGCTTGGCCTCGTCTTCAGTTAGGGGCACAGCGTATCGGTGTGCAGTGAACCAAGTCACGTAATAAAATTTAAGTCTATAGTATAGGTCCTCACGAAAGTGAGAAGAGACCCGTGCCCAGCAGTGGGACGTTATGGGTTGATGATGATGATGATGAGTATAGGTACGTCTATTGGTATTAATTAAATAATTGAATAGAGGTTACTAAATAAATGTTTGAACATGCATCACCACGCGTCGTAAATATTATTGTGAGTGCATTTAAATAACTGCCTTGTTACTAAGGGTTCATAGTGCTTGGGATCGTAAGTTGTACATAACCCCGACGCACCATAAAATAAATATGACTAAATCGACCACATCGAAACCAAATGTTGATTGAAAACCAAACTTATCAGATAGTTATTACTTAAAATGTTATATATTTTATATTCGATCTCATTGTTTTTTATTGATTGAAAGTTTGTAGCAACCAAAACCATTTTTTTGTCTTACTGAATAATGACGTCGAGTAGTGAAGTCTTCCACATGATAGTATACGCCACGCCTGCCTATAACAGTTACAGTGTCACCCAGAATTTTCATTCTATATTATTTATTAGCTGCGCTCAGCAGCTTCGCCTGCGTTGAGAATTGAACTGTTTTTTTACGGAATATAAAGTATTCTGTGTCTTAATAAAAGTAATACACTGTGTAGAAAATTTCAACAAATTCAGTTCGGTAATTTTTGTCTGATTCATCATCAACCCATAACGTCCCACTGCTGGGCACGGGTCTCTTCTCACTTTCGTGAGGAGAGTTAGGCCATATTCCACCACGGGGGCCAAGTTCGGATTGGTGGATAACATACCTACCTCCGAAATAATTCTCGGGTAGGCATGTGGGTTTCCTCACGATGTTTTCCTCCACCGAAAAGCGAGTGATAATTACGTACATATGTTTTACAGAAATACATTCGTACGTGCCTGCACTGGGATTTGAACTCACGACCTTCTGCTTGGAAGGCGGACGTTCTCCCACTAGACTACCACTGCTTGTGTGATTGATTAGCAAATATCCAAACAAACATTTTCACATTTATAATAGTATCAAGTAGGATAGTATGATCTGTATTCTTACATAACAGTAAGATGTCCTCCTCCAGCACCTTGCACTGTGTACATCCACTTGTTACCGATTGTCCGCCGCGGCTCAGCGCGTGTAAGTGGACGAGTGCCTCTAGTGCCACTTCAGTGCTGATTTGGATCACGGAGATCTTTTTGGAGTGTTGTTGTAGACAGGCCACTTCCCGCGCTTTCTGCACAGAATCTTTGAATGTCAGGATAAACGTTATTTTGAATGGTAATGGTTTTCCATGTTCTCAAGAACATTTAACATTTTCGCAATGTTATTGCTATTTCCTTACCTTGCTTGCTTGCCTTGCTTTTTTTTTGCTTGCTTGCTTGCCTTTACGTTCACCGCTAAACCGCTTTACTTTTTTTGGACCTTTTGAGAATCTTCACACAACGCGTGCTTACTGTTTACTGGCGCTTTCTAGTAACTAAACTCAGTCAGTTGTGCGGGCGCACACAACTGGTGTGATGAAATTGTAAATACAGCAGTGCGGATTAGCAAACCAGGCGTGTTTTCGCTTGCCGTAAAATTATAAAACCACAGACGTACTTGTTAACACGTTGACTGTTGAAAACACACGTTTGGGTTTTTACGAGCAAAGCGGCAAGAGAAATCACGCCTGGTCCGCTAACTCCTGAATTAACAATTTTATATTAGTTTGAGTTAAGTTACGACGCAAACGCCAGTGCTAGTAAACACACACGTTGCGTGCAGATTCGCAAAACTGACAAATAATACCGGTTCAGCAAGCAACGTGAATAACTCTGAGCCATTTCGGTCTTTTTAGTTTTGCTTACAGTTGTGTTTTTCGTTTTTCGATAAGAAGAGCCATATTATTAATTATTTTTTTCATTCTATGATGTGAATGTTTAACGCCCTCACTGGGTTATGTAACGGCTCCATTCCGCAAGGACCTGGTATATTTTTAAACAGATGTAGAGTCAAGTATTGTCTATTCTATTCTCTTTTAAGATGCATCTACATAAATATAGCATATGCGTTTGTTTGTGTGTTTGTCCTCTTTGCACACCGAAAAGGCTGATCGGATTTTGATGAAATTTAGTATTTAGATATTTTATTCTTGGAATAGAACACAGGGTACTTTTTCCCGTGAAAATTGTAGATTCCTGTGGCATATTAGAAACTGCGGGCGCTGCTAGTATATTTATAACTCTCCCAACATATATAAAACAAATTGAGTCGCATTGAAACCCGAATTTTATGTAAAAAAAGTATTAAAAGCTGCTCACCCCTGTTCACTCCATCTTCCTCCGGGCGCGGCGCCCTCCACTCAACAAGCATTTCATTAGCAGTGGTTACATCCGGCGATTACGCCGCGCCGCGCCGCGCCGCGCGCTGGAGCCGCCCATCGCTGAATGGGGCAGAATAACACACACTCAAATGTGTTTTTACTAACATTCGCTTGACGTTTAGATCAAACGAATTCACGTGCAGTGGTTTATCAAGAACTCGTTGCGTTTTAAGGGTTTGTGGTATAACGAGAACTCTTAATACAGCGGACTTTTTTTGAATGCTAATCAAGATATAAAACCAGTGGTAGCCTAGTGGGAGGACGTCCGCCTTCCAATCAGAAGGTCGTGAGTTCAAATCCCAGTGCAGGCACGTACCAATGTGTTTCTTGTAAAACATATGTACGTTATTATCACTCGCTTTTCGGTGAAGGAAAACATCGTGAGGAAACCCACATACCTACCCGAGAATTTATTTCAGAGGTAGGTAGGTGATCCACCAATCCGGATCTGGCCCACGTGGTGGATTATGGCCTAACCCTCCTCACGAAATGGGTTGATGATGATGATGATGAATCAAGATATAGTAGGAATATAGATAAGAAAAAAAGTGATGAAGAATATTTATTTGTCAAATTTCGAGCATAACGTCAAGCGATGCCTTTTTATACGTTTTCATTAAAATGTATTGATCTGTTTTTCTCTTAATACACTTTTGGTAAATGTCACTATTACACGTTGTGAACTTTATGCTAAAACGTTACTGTTTGTAAAAGTTCCATTTCTTCATAGAAATACGACGTAGGTACTGCTACGCTGCGCCGTAGACTTTTGTAGACGTGCTACGAATATTATGCTACGATGAATTCGCGTAGCATTGACGATGGCATCGACATAAATTTGTCTATTATTTTTTTATTGCATGTAGGTTATGAGTTTTACTAAATATCGCATTTTCTGTGGATTAATTTCATATCAGTTTATTCCGAGATGTTTTTCTTTTCGCTTCATTTCTTAGTATATTTGGTTGAAAATTTGGTTAATCAATTTTGACGCAGCTTCACTTCTTCAATAGGGTCGAAATTTGTATTTTGTAAATTTGATAGGCATCAAAGTCCAGTAAGAATATAATATTCAAGTCAGAGATGAGAGATGGATAAAGGAACTACTCAGTACCTACAATATAGAGTACCCAGTAATTAAATAAAATAATAAAAAAAAATTTTTTTTTGTTTTATTTATTTATTTATTTAATGAAATAAAAATTTAACTAACGAAAAATTTCGAACTAAAAGAAAGTATTTTCTAAAAAACTAGTTTTTTTCATACAAGCGTTTTTCTATTTGTAATTTCGTTTTAAAGTACATCCATTATGTTTATCAGTTCTAAATCCACACCAGAAACCTAGGACCTAACCTAGGACGCTATACGTAAAATGTATACTTCACTCCAGTGTTAAATGCAAACTGCCTCCACCTTAATCCCAGGTTTTTCCACATAATTCCGTCGTGATAAGGGTCAAGCCGCACAAACACTTACCCGACACAAACAACTCTCATTACCCCCGCCTGCGCCCGCACCCGGCCCCGCCCGCCTAACTGCACGGCCATCGAGTAAATTATACAAACTATCCGTCGCGGTCGCGCCCGCCGTAAATCAGCCACGACGACGCCGCCACACTTAAACGTTCTAACCGAAGGACCATGCACGCTATTTACTCCCTCTGCCAAAGTTATATGATCTCTTGTTCGTATAATGATATTTCAGTGAGATTTCTGCAATTGCTAGTGTAATAGATAAATACATAGATAAACTCAGTATTGAAACACCACAGAACAATAAAAACAAGCTAAACTAGAATTTAATAAAATCAACAATTAGCGTCACAATGTGCGTGCGGCCTTGTCGCTCAGACCGATCTCTTCTAGGTAACTATGCTTAGACATGAGTAACAATAATTACCGTGGATGGTGGTTTAATATGTCTTGTATCCTTTGACCCCCTTCAAGACTGACAGAATATTTCGTTGGAGAGTTAGATGCGTGCCGGGTCCATGAAGTATTTATAAAACGTCCTCGTCAACGAAGGGTGCGACGGCGGTTTAATGCTTACGAAGTTCATCTCACGTGTATTTACGTGTAGTTATTGGTGAGATAGTAGTAGAATTTGGTATAGAATTGCCATTTTTAATGCAGTCTCACCTAGAACTTCATATTTCTGAACTTATGTACAATCAAATATATTCTATTCTATATTCTATATATCTCAAAATGTTCATATATTTAGCTAGTTAACACAACTTTGTGACATCCAAATTATCTGACTCAAGCCTCCATGTGATGTTAAATTACAATAAATCAATTATTACGCTTGTCCAAAAACCTATGAGCAGGGTACGTTCCTTCGAGCTGATCGTGTACCGAGTCAAACCCAGTCAGACCACTAACTAGACTTGAACTATCCGAATAGACACTAACGAAAAATAAACTAAAACCAAGGGCACTCTACCTAGGATACCTAGAATAGGCCAGTGCCTAGTGTTGCCAGCGCTACCATCGTTGTTAATCGCAAACAAAGTCATTAAAAAAGCTCGTTACAACGGCGGGTCGCGCTCGCTGCGGAATTACCATTTAAATTGTCTTCACTCTTCGACGCGAGCGCACCGGTTTGCTTCCTCTTGTTACGACGGGCTTCAATTACACCGAAGTGAACATAGACACGTAACACTATATAATATCAGTTTGAATGCAGCCACATATTTTATTTTCTTATTTTTACTTGTTTTTACTAACAGATTTTTAAATATTTATAATTTGAGACACTAATAGGTTCACAAAGCCTTATACAGATTTCATTTAAAGACATACAATAGTCCAGAGATGAATGAAGTCCGACACTTAGAAATAAAATAATCGGCACTTAGGCACGGTGGAGTTAATTGCAGGGAATGTGTAAGATTTATTTCACTGAGCCAAGTTTTAATGTAATTGAGATGGATGTTTTGGTACTCAAAGTAGGTATCTTTATAACAAAAAATATTTTCTTACGGATAATTTAACGAAACCTAGACCGTAGACCGCAAAAAATCGTATCTGACAATCGCGAATTTCTATTTTTATCGTGGCGCTCCCGACAGCATTTTGGAACCTTTTCCCATCGGTTGTAAGTCTTGTTTGGTTATATTTATTTCTTAATTTGTTTTTATTATAAATAGTATTGTTTTGCAAGAATAAAAAGAAATTGTTTCAATGACATAAAATGAGTTGTAGAACAAACTTTTTTAATAAACTCACCCCATACCAAGTGTACCTCAGTTGCACGACGGTGTGACGAAGCGCCGTGGATGCAGCAAAGAGAAATACTCGTGCACAAAGGGGCGGGCCGCTGTCGAATGCTTGTTACTTACAATATTCCTCATCTTTACTGCTCATTTTTACTATCTCGGATGCCAAATGTTGGTCAGACCAATTAAAATTAGTTTGCTCTAGTTGTACCTTTGTCTTAAAGTGACGCGCGCAGTGCCGCGCAAGATTATGCAAGCACTACAAAGGCAAGATGGTGACTGCTCATTGTTCAACCTTGGCAAAGGACTGCTCACAGGGGGGTTTTAGTACGTTCAAGTCCCACACATCCCCTCCATCACGGTGGTGGTGGTTGAGATAGTGCGAGGGCATTTCTCCTATATTGGCTCACGGCTGAGCACGGGCACGGGTCTCTTCTCACTTTCAAGGAGAATTAAGCCATAATCCACCACGGGAGCCCAGTCTGGACAGGTGGATCACATACCTTCGAATTCTAGGGCACGTGAAATATTCAGATACCACACTGGTGACAAAAGATAACGTAACTGGGCTCAAAAAGCAATATAATTACGATAGCAGTGGTCCATTTCTTTTCGAGTCCGCTCTAAGGGTAGATATACCGTTCTGTTCCAGTTTTGGAAAGTTATTCCACACACAGACCCTTCAATTAGCATTAACACAGGCGCACGGCTCTTGTAACTTTAAATTATGAAATTCAACTGAATACGAAACGCGGATAACTCAAAGGTAGGTTTCCCCTAATTAGTAGCTAATGGGGACTACACGAGTACATTATTTCAGATGAAACCATAAAAAAGTTGGATCATTTTTCGCTCGGATCAAAGGACGCCGTCGCTCGAAAATGGATTTTAACTTTTAAGTTTTAAGAGTAACAATGGCGTGATGTTCGGCGCCACCTCGAGGGGAACAATTTCTTTCAATAATTCCTCGGTAATGGGCTAAGTAAGCCAGTTAGCAAGACGCTCGTGGAGGTCCGCTGCTGCAAAAATGGAAACAAATTTAAGTTTCATTGAATTATTCACGGCCGGGAGGGGCCGTTTTACATTGTCCAGCTTTACTTCGTCTGTGAGAATTGTTAAAACGCTAATTAATACATGGACTAGCTAGTCTGGCGACGCCCAGGATTGTCCCCGTTCTTATTCTGAGATAAAAGTACCTTATACGTGTACATTATCTATCTGCAAAATTCTAAAACGAAGCAAACAATAGAAAGCTTTTCACATTGATAA
Organism: Campaea margaritaria; assembly: GCA_912999815.1. Taxonomy (NCBI): domain Eukaryota; kingdom Metazoa; phylum Arthropoda; class Insecta; order Lepidoptera; family Geometridae; genus Campaea; species Campaea margaritaria. Next base: position 199,703 of record OU538794.1, read on the forward strand.
TTTAAATCGAATAAAGAACTTTGATACCTATTCAAATACTTACATTTTTAAGAAACTAAGTATTCTCGTTAAGCTAACATCAAAATAAAAAAAAGTTATTTTCGTAGCACGAAACAAACTAAAAATGATCCAAAGGACTAACACAAACCAAACTTAACCTAACAAGCCGTTGCGAATCTATAACGTTTCCAAAATACTGGATATGTTGTCACAAAGATAAGAAAACACTAACTATAATGGCGTAATGACCTAATTTGAGTCTTAGCGTCCGGTAATAAGAGCCATACTTTTAATCTGACCTGTAACCGAAGATAGTCAAAAATAACAGGGCGTTATTGACTATGACCTCTTAGACTCGTAACGCGCTCGTTTTGAACAGACAATTGAACTGTCAAAATTACGAGCGTGAAGCTAGCGCGTTTCATACGCGTTTCGTGAAGTTTTGAGGTCCAAAATAAATTTAAAGCGCGTTATGACATTACGCGTTTGTGGTAAGGAATCCCATCTGGCATAACGAATAAGGGTCGAGATCATTATATTATTGTCAAATTTGTATCAATAATCTCCATGAAAATATCTATAAAAATATCATGTAACATAACCATCTGGGTACTTTGCGTTGTAAAAAGCAGCAAGCAACTTCCATGAGATCGTGGCGGGTCGCAAGCAAGGGTTAAGTATTCATGGCGGATAATAGTAGCAATTTGTATAATAGGAGAGTCTCACGTGCCACAGAACACGTCGGGGCAGTGGAGACACTACCGACACCCGTTTAAGGAACACACATTGCCAACCCCTTACTGGGAAAACCAGCGTGTTGACGTTGTAACTATCGCTGTGGCGGGAATTTTGGCTACTGTGTTTATTTAAAGTTTTAAAAACTGATAAGACAGAAAAAGTGGTAGTAGCTAAAATAAAATAAATAGAATAAAAGAGATTTCGTTGAGATTAAAACAATTTTTCATCTTCCTCTCCCACTCCTTTTTTTTAACTTCCTCTTAAACTTTGTCTTTTTTCCCTACATTATTTTTAAATATTAGTCTTAGTATCTTCAACTACTTCACTATCAATCGTCTTGAACGGTACCTAATTCCTACTCCACGTGATTTGTTCGCAATGAATGTTGTCTACTGTCCATGGGTTGCACTGTGGCGGATTATCCACTAACAATATTACGGGGTAGGTTGTTTGGACAACCTGTGTGTTGTAATTTATACAAATAATTGCGTATGATTGTCGTTGTGTCATTGGCTTTGTTCTATCAGATATATTGATCCTTACAGATTTACCACAATAAAAACTAGGGGATCTCTACTGAGTGTTTCAAATATGTTAAATTCTACTTGTACTTACTTCATTTTAAAGATATTTTCACTAATTCAGTAAAACTTCCTTATAAAAACCCAGTTGGTAAAAGTAAATGTCAGTTAACCAATCGCCCTACAAAGGTTGTTAAATAAAACAAGCGCTTCAGTAAACTCCATCATTCCATAACGCGACAAGCAGCGTGCAGGTCGTCGCTACAAAATAAACAAGAAATATAAACCAGTCAACGTTAATTGTTTTATCACGCTGGGGACGTGCAGTGTGTTGGGTGAACAGGCCTGACCCTTCGGCGAGCAAGTGCGCCGAGCAAGTGCAGTGAGCAAGTTCGCTGAGTTGGCTCGTTGATGGTTTTGTAAGTGGAAATGACTCCAGGCGCCAAAAGCGAGCTAAAATCGAGTTTAGCTTTAAAAGCAAGGATATTTGAGTACGAACCTCATAAGGACTTGTAATATTGCTCGCAACACGGTTTTGATATTATAGCTACTCTAAACTATCTTAATAAAGGCACAATAAATGTTCCCTATATTTTTTATACATTTTTAACTAATAACTAACTAACTACCATAATATATTATAATACTAACTAACTACTATAAACAACAGTTGAACAGCTAATCCAAGTTTTCTCTCTACAATTTAAAATGTTGTGTCGAAAGTGTTCATTCATTTTAGGATTAGGAATTACTCTTAAAAACTGCTGCGAAAATTATTTGAAAACTGCTTTATTTTGATTCACTATTGAGGTTTTATATCTTAAACCTCAGCTTTCTACGAGAATATCTACCATCCAGTGTTGCGGTAGCTGACAACGCGAGCTTGTTCGCTGGAAACTGGCTCACTAACGGATATAACCACGTTAAATATTCACCCGCGGGCGACCTATCCGTTTACGGTGTTAGAACACTCTAGATAGATCTAGGTATATAAAAATCGTATTAGAGATGCTTATCATATCAAGGTATAGGCTAATAGTCCCAATTATTTTCCACTCACGGTTGCGTGCTGACTTTGGGCCAGCAAATCAGGGCTAATTTATTTGATTGACAACAAAAGCGGTCGCTCCATTACCCCACATCATCGCGGTCGTTTCCGTTCCGTCGTTTTGCACAGTTCGCATTCGCAACTTGCATAAACTACACTTTAGAAATTCTCCCTATTGTCTGCAGCAAGAATTTGGGGAACATTTTGCTATCTATTAGTGGATTGTTAGATTAATTTTAGTGCTTTTTATTTTTTTAATGTCATTTGTTTGCTTGTGTACTTGTTGTAATATATATATATATATATATATAAATCAAGAAAAAGGGTTTTTAATGTAATGAAAATTAGTGAGGTTTAAGCTTGAATAATAACGTGTAAACATTAAAAATGAAGATAGTATTTGTGCTCATGCTAACTGTTGGAGTGTTTGGCATTCATCGAGATAAAATAACATTGGCGAAGGAATATTTTTCCTTTAAGAACGTTCAATATGTTTGTTATTTTTCATGTGAAGGACAATTTAGTAAGTTGAAATATTGTTTAATAGTTGTGTTGAATCTTTGTAGCATAATTATTATAGATAGCTAAATTATTTCTTCTGTTTTTGACAGTTCATTTAAACTTTGATTTACCTAATGTTTTCCCGTTGTTGTAGATGACTTGAAAATTGTGAAAACATTCAATGAAATGAACATAAGAACTTCAGTAAAAGGATTAGAAACAAGCTCTGATACTAAAATAGACAAGCCTTTATATCAGTTTAACGTAGATGTCGGAGTTCTTTTAGACGGATCCTGTGGTAATGCTGCATTTATTTTAGAACAGGTATCAATATTTATTAGCTTTTGTAATAATTTATAAGAACCCCTTCTTCCTACAGTCCAGCATAGAATGTTCACCATTCAAGTACAGGGTCGTGAGTTCACATCCCAGTGCATATAGCCACATATCGCTCATTTGCGACAAGATTGTGCTATCTCACCGTGAGATAACACGATCTTGCCGCAAATGAATAATATCTAGTACTACCTACTGTGTCTTTTGTGATGTAGCGATGTGTTTTTTGTAAAACTATATAAACATAATTATCTCTTGCTTTTTGCTGAATGGAAACCTTGTAGGGAAACCCATATTTTCCCGAGAATTGGTTGAAGAGATGGATGGATGAAGAGGATAAAGAGAGATGACTAATGGATGAAGAGAGTCTTCTTTGGGAAGCGTGATTAAGCATGGCCATAGAACTGCAGATCTGCACGAGTGCAAATGTCCGGCTACCAGCAGAGGTTGCCTGCTTGTTAACTGCTTAAGAAAACTGGTTATATTTGATTTTCAGTCTTCAATTGCAAGAGTTTTCGATGCGATGCATGCTTGGCTAGTGTTCGCACCCGACGGGTACAACTCGACCGAATATATTGAGGAACATTTTCAAAGCCTCAATTTGAGTATCAATGCAGATATAGCTGTTGTTAACTATAACGGTAAATGAATTTAATATGACATATTACGTAACTCATCGCAATATCCTGTGTTTCTTCATGGGCGTGTTCAGTTTATACATGTGTGTGGGTGTGTGTGAGCATTTGTGTGTATTATTGGTGTTCAAATATAATATCACCATCACACACGTCCACTACATTCCATTTTCATTTTACGTACGGTGATGCGTCACCTTTATTCAGTTCACACATATTTTTTACCCAATCGAACCCACTATCAACCAGACATCTTTAAAATTCATTATTATGTTAAATTTCCATTATATTTCAATTTTGATTAAGCCCACCTTTGTATAGTATTTAATGCCTGGATTTTCTTATAAATAAAGATGAAATTCCAGGAGCATCTTACACTCTAACAGATGTTTTCAATTATGGCAAAATCCAAGGAAACTATCTCGAGACGACATCTCTCGGATCTTGGAGACCAGATAAAGGTAACCTTGTCGTAACAAATACGTAAATAAAACATTGATTTTGACTTCATTATAAATTAATTATTCGTTTTCTCAGGTTTAACTATCTTACTGGAAGGATTTACGTACTACCGCCGGTGGAACTTTCAAAATTTGACTTTGCGAGCCATATCTGTGGTAAAGGATCTGATAATATCTGAATACAAAATAAACTTTCGTTTGTATAATAGTAAATTCTATTTTTGAGCTTTTATCGAGCATTTAAATAAGCATTTATAAAAATAATAACGTTTTTTTACTGAGTGACGAGACGTGCTAAACGTTATCTTGATGGTAAGCGCCACGCCTGCTCATAACAGTTACAGTGCCACCCATTGCATAATCTTGTGCGGCATTGCACTTCGCTCTTCAAACGGAGGCATCAGTTCTAAAATCTCATATACCCAGTATTTTACTGGAAACAGTGCCTTTCAAACCGGAACACCGTATTGTTTTCACACTACTGCTTGGCGGATGAATATTTGGGAAAGGTATTTGCCCAGGCAAATTCTTGTAGGAAAGATCTACCAATACGTTTATCTAGTGCTTACCAACAGGCAAAAGGCCTGAACGTCTCGTCACTTATTAATACGCCATTGACAAATTATTTACCTTGACACAATTTTTTATGCTTATAATTATATTGTAATAGTTTATGAATCTTAATTAGATCTTGGATCGCCCTGAAGTGTTCCACCCTAAAATGCTATCTGAATTCGGATACACGGCAGGAGTCGCAGCTATGACAAAGATCACTTCTCAGCTTCTCAATATCTTAAAGGAACACCATAATTTCAGGTACTTAAATTTAATTTTTTTGGAACGGAAATAAAATAAAATTTTTAGTTTTGAATTTTATTGTATTCGTGATAATTTCATTGTAAAAGCATTTAAAGTGTTTTCTTTCAGGTTCAACTACACTATAGCTGACAGATGGATCGGATCCCCGCAACGTAATACTACTTTGGTAAATAAAATCCATTCTGAATGTTATCTAAAACAGAACGTAACAAGAAGATAACACGATATTCCTGTGAAGCGAAAATGCGTACGCGTGCAAGTGTGAGCATAGATGCATGTATATATGTCCGAGTGTAAATGTGGGATGTGTGCGTGACTCATTACTTCAGTTTTTTTAAACACACTCTCTCTCTCCCTCTCTTCTTTTCTCTTTTTTTTTTCGAGCCTTTAGTGCTGGCAGTATTGTTCCTGGATTGGATTTCCTTTTCGAATCCTTATTTTTTTTGCAGGCAGTCACCAACTCCCTGTACTGGGGGGAACAGGACATTTCCAGTACGTGTGCGAGGATCTTCCCCCGGTGGCTCGACTGGGTGGACATCTGCTACCCACCGACGACCAATCTTCAGTAAATGCTATTTTTCTGATTACCCATCATCACCATTATTCACAGCCTTTATCCTCCAACTGCTGCTTCTCGTTTACCATGACATTAGAATAGGATAGAATGGAGTGGCTTACAAAAGCAATTGCTTTATTGTACACCAACAAGAAAAAAACAAAAAATATTTCTCGTAAAAAAAATCATTTGTCATTTAATTCTCTTTTACCGTTATCTATAACGTAGTCTAAAAACAAAAAAAAAAAGATCTATATAATTATGCTCTTCTGCAATAATTGGCCTGAAAAGTATCCAAACCTTCGCTTTTACCTTTAAGGATAATGTTTCCAGCAATATTACTGGGATTTGAAAACCAATGTTATGTCAAGGTAATGAGCGCAGTGCAGTGCCGTTCAAAATTTGGCTATCCCAACTTTTGGGCAACTGAACTGAGAGGGAGGAATTGCTACAACCGGGCTTAGCATCAGGAGAACGACCAGTACACATCACTTGAATCACTCAGTTATTCAAAAATACAGTCATCCAATAACTCAGTTGTTTAGTAATGCTGTTCTAACATATAAAGCTGTTGACCAGGACGAAGTTCTTCTACCTGATGCCCGACAAAGGGGTAGGGAACTACGAGAACCGCTTCCTGACCCCCATGTCTCTCGGGGTTTGGTGGAGCACGCTTGCTGCCTGCGCGCTGTGCGCTGTGGTGCTGGCTGTAGCAGCGTGGCTGGAGAGCAAGCCCAAGCCAGGACTCTATGCTTTCTTCAGCGTTTCGGCTGCACTTTTTCAACAAGGCATGAAGTCTCTGTTATTTTATAATCCCAAGTTCTAGGTCATTCTAATTTTTTTATGAGCAGGAGTAGTGCTTACCATCATCATAACAGTTTACCCTAAATAATTTCCCTGACTAATTTCATCATCATCATCATCATCAACCCATAACGTCCCACTGCTGGGCACGGGTCTCTCCTCACTTTCGTGAGGAGGGTTAGGCCATATCCACCACGGGGGCCCAGTCCGGATTGATGGATAACATACCTACCTCCAAAATAATTCTGACTAATTAATATTTTTAAAATTTTATAAATGTTATACTTTTGCGTTTGAAAATCATTTCTATTGAAACTTGTGAATCTAATTTTTATGTTAATTTCAGATTTTCAGGACGGCATACGAGATGAAAAATTTTCCAGTCAAGGTAAATTATTGTTCTCTAAAAAGTTTCTGTCTTATGTATCATGCTGAAAATGGCCATGAACCTTACATCCCCTACTTTATTACTTGGTCTTTTTGCCGGATTCTGTACTTCTTTCATATTCTTTATTAGGCTAGACTCATCTGATATCTTCTTGACCATTTTCAGGTAAGAAGATGACTCTCCTAGTGGTGGGTCTGACCAGCATGCTTCTCTACAACTACTACACGAGTAGTGTGGTCTCTTGGCTCCTGAGCGCTCAGGCTCCATCCATTGACAGCCTTGACCAGCTGATGAAAAGCAACTTGGAACTCATCTTTGAAGACATTGGATATACAAGAGGCTGGTTGGATGTAAGTAGAAAAGACTTAAAGATATGGGATAAAATTTGAGTATGACAATACAATATTAAGGTGACAACGAGATGATCTGATGATAGGAACGGAAGGTAGACCACGGAACTCCTCAGTGACTCGCAGTAGCAGAATTCGGTTTTTTCCAAAATCTTGTCTGGAAAAATATATTTTTAATCAAAAATGATGTCTCCGTTAAATGATTTCATTAGCATTAGGTTCTAATGAACAGCACAGGACAGATATAAATAAGCTACACTGAAGGCCAACTTATAGAAATTGAGAGAAATTAGAAAAAGAATAAAAATATTTAAGGCTTGTGTTGTGTCCCTGCAGTAGGAACCAAAAAGCTGATGACATTTCGTGGGCTAGGTGGCCAAGTTTTCTACTTCAAGTCTTTATCAGGGTGTTCTGACAGCATTACTTCAGATCCAATATCATGTTAGGCATAAGATATTCACCACCCATGACTACATCGTCATTTGATTCTAGTTCAGCTAGGGGTAGAAAGAAGGCATTGAAACATAAATTCTTCTCAACAGAACCCAGGATTCTTCTACTACAGTGGGTTTACCAATCATAAAGAAGACGAGTTGAGAGAAAAGAAGGTGACTAAAGCAAAGCGTACCGTTAAGATATTACACCCGGTAGATGAAGGGATTGAGCTAATGAGAACTGGTTGTAAGTACACTTGAAATACCTTAGTCTGTGTGCACTCCAACTAAATATCAATATTTTTATTAAATTTCAACTATCATTATAACCATGCTGCATTCCAACAGCTGAAAATTAGAAGCAGTTCCCATATTACCCAATTCATCATTTTGCAGTTTTCATTTTCCTATTCTTATGTTTCGCGAAGCGCTTCATCTTTTTGTTGGTTTTTGTCTCCTCAACGAGCTGCTTCCACTTTGTTTCTGGTCTCCCGTCTCCAAGATGCTTGTTTCCCACACTTCTGAGATCTCCTTCAACACAGTCCTTTTATCGCATTATCTTAACACCATCGTTTTTTTATGCCCAGCCTACGCATATCACTCAGAGCCCTACACAGCCAGCCAGGAGATCTCGAAGAAGTTCCATGAGGTAGAACTTTGTGAGCTGGGGTCACTGCAGATGATGAGACCAGCTCCCGTCTACATCATGGTGCAGAAGCGCAGTCCTTATAGGGAGTTTTTTGTTTGGAGGTGAGGATAGCTTTCCTTCTTTAGCAGCCGATAAGATAAACGTTAAAAAAAAGTACAATATTAGTTCTAGTTTAAATCATTATGAAGCTTTCTATGAGAAGAAACCTGGCAATAGATTTTAAAAACCTAAATTCTTCTGAATAGTGAACTATTTCGCAACTTTGTCATTAAGACTGCTGCAGTCTGGTATGAATCTCAATCTGTATGTTTTTTAGAGCCAGCTCTTGTTTACATATCATGTTGCAGAAAAAATAAAAAATAAAAATGGCGTATCGAAGAAATCTACAAACATTTTCAAAGCCTAAGTTTCATTTATGTCATAGTAGTGCAAATCTCAGTTGAAATATTTTATTATTGAATTGAAACTTTTTAACGGTGTATGTGAGAAATTTTATAGCATTCGTCACACTTTTCTGTTACGTTCAACTGTAACGTAAAAGTTGACACTTTGACATGAAGGTTTATTGAAAGAAGTTTGAAATAAGACAAAGAGTTTGGGAGTAAGAGGTCATCATAGAGTATACAAAGGTTTAAAAAGGTTTTGTATCGACATCTCTTCTCAGTTTTCAGTATAACCACAGATTTTAACCATAATCAAAAGAGTATTTAATTAAAACGTTTTCTACTTTCATTATGCTTCGACGAGGCATCGCCATAGAACATTGACGGGTCGGAATTTTGTCCTTTTTTTTCCCAATCCTCAAAAATAAGACACCAATGAAATTCCCTAAAAAATTAAGACCCTTTTAAATCCTGTCTAAAACTGAATTGTAAAGAATGTGTAGCGCACACCCAAGTCTTCTGGCCCCGCGGCACTTGGCACGCGGCGCGGCGCCGCCGGCACGCACGGCGCCGGGCGGCGTCCCGACCGCGCCGCTCGGCGGCCGCATGACATCGCCCCGCAACAAGTGGCTTGAAAAAACTATGACTAACTGCGCCGGACGCTTTACAACTATCGATGGACAATTCCGCACTCCGCACTGCCGCCGCTGGAATAAAGTAAAGTTTATCGGCCGGAGTTTCCTGTTTCCTTCTACTTGTTCAAATGAACTTAAGTTACTGAGCTTTGGAACGAAATGAGTTTAAGTTGAACAAATTAACTTTGGGAAGTTTATTGTCATTATACCAACAAGTTATTTTAGGTAAAATAATAATTGGTTTAGGATTCTGCTTTTGATTCAGAACTTTTCAATAAGAATCCGTATCGATTCGATTCGGTATTGTCTCGTATCGAAACTTCAATTTTATGAGCCGCTCAGGGGAATTTGGGCAATCTACCTACAATATTCGATTCCATATTGACGACTTACTCATTAAATGAGTTGATCATATCTGACTTATTTTTTATTTTTCTCTCTCGTATGAGATTTAAGTGTTTGACTTGTAAAAGTGCCTTCTAGCAATAAATGATATATTTTTTTTTAAATTTTGATCACAATACAATACCGTAATTGAATCATGGTATTATACGTTCAGTTTACGGAGTTCAACATATTAATCGAACTATATCGAACCGAATCGTTCACCAACTGAGTTATCGAATGGTTCTTGATCTGTTATTATTTATTAGGAAGCAATAAGACATCGCAACATGGTTCCTCTTCTCATGTTTCAGTCTGATGCGACTCTCAGAACGCGGCCACCTCCAGGCGTCTCGCGGGCGCTTCGCTGGCACCATGCCCGGCTGTTCTGGCGTCAAGCCTAGGGCCCTGGCCTTGGGTCAGGCTGCGCCAGCGTTCCTGATCCTTATGCAGTTGGCTTTGCTCTCTGCAGTCATTCTGATGGTAGAGCGGTTCTGGTACCGGTTGGTTTTGCCATCTATTATACGATTTAAGACGCGCTTGTAGTTGGGAGAGTGGGGAGTGACCTCTTTGCGTCAGTAGGAGGTATGTGGGAGGCCAAAACACCCTTCTATTGTTATCAAGGTTAAGGGACTGAAAGTTTCTAGGCTGGGAATCATTATACACACAAAAATAAACTGTACATAAAGCTGTATTTTCATCTTAATGTGTGTAAAAAGAAAACTAACAATAGACAAAAGTACTTTGTAACTATTATACGTATGTGTGTATGAAGATCGCATAAACCACCAAAGGGATCAGAAATCTAAAAATAGTCCAAGCTTTATTTTATATTCAACAAACTGCCAAACCAACTCATGCATAACCATACTAATATTTAACACTAGCAGTGCCCTGCGGTTTCACCTGAGTTAACTGTTATTCCACAGGATACATTTTTTTTACTGAATAAAAAGTATCTTATGTTCTATTCCAGGACCTTTAGTATCTATGAATGAATTAATTACAACAAAAATCCGTTTAGCCGTTTTGCCGTGAAGTATTAGTGTGATACTGACCTAATTCAGTTCAGCTATCTTGTCCAATAATTCGACTAACCCCATTCACAGCGATAAGGCCCGCTCCACACTGACAAACCTCAATCTCAATCGCATATAATTTTTCAGGATCCACGGTGGGCCAGACACTTCCCCCAATAGGCGCAAAACCCATCGGCTGATCCGGTCCTCCTATAATGGCTCACATAATGCGCAAACTCGCACGATGGAGGTATAATCTCAAGCACATAAAAAAACAATAAAGGGAAGAAGACTGACGGCTCTTGCTCTTCGACACAGAATAATGTGGCGCAGTGGGCTGTCTTGGCAACGTCTTGGTTTAACATTTTGTAGTGAATTTAGAGTGAATTTAGTTTGAGTAAGCTTATGTTACTGTAGCTAGTGGAAGACAAGCTGTATTGTATAATACTATAGTACTATGTGTTGGTTATTATTTGCATGCAATTCTATTTGTTTAGAACAGTAATTGATAACATTAAAACGCACAGCAATGATTATTTTTTCAATATACCTAACCGTAGTCTAACTATCGATAAGAGACAGAAATTAATCTCGAATGATCGCTGATAATATTGATATAATTTTTTTGTTTCTATTTGTACAGTAAAAAGAAAATCTAGTCAGCTAAACAAAACACAACAAATTACGTTTTTAAACTGACACAGTCGTTAAGACTTGCAATATCATAACTAACGACGGGATATGACTGCAAAAACAATATAATATTCCGTTGACAGTGAATACAGTAGAGTAATAGCAAAATAATAAAAATGGTGAATTAAAACACAAGGTCCAACTCCCATTTTAAAAAATCCACTAACAATGCACAGACAGAAAAAAAAACTAAGATTGACAACAAAACAACATCCCCCACTGCTGTCCCCGCACTGCGCATTGAGTAATGGTCGCGAGCAGCGCCGGCTATCTAAATCGCGCAGTTATAAATGATGCGATCAATTCTTGTTTACTCCCTCGGGGTCTGCTTATTCAATCCGACTCCACTGATGCAGCAGAGAGCGAACCGTCTGCCACCCGCCTTATTTTATCAAACTTTCTTAAGGCATAAAGGGACATTTTTACACATTACAATGCAAATGTGTTCAATGTGTTTCTGTAAAAGCATATGTACGTGATTATCACTCGCGTTTCGGTGAAGGAAAACATCGTGAGAAAACCCACATACCTACCCGTGAATTATTTCAGAGGTATCCACCAATCCGAACCGCCCCCCTTTGGTGGATATGGCCTAACCCTCCTCACGAGGGGAGACCCGTGCTCAACAGTGGGGCGATATGGGTTGATGATGACAATATAATACAACAATTCTTTATTGATCACCATAAAGCTTAAGCAAACACAATACAATATACATTTAACAAACAGGTAGTACAATGGGCGCCTTATCGCTTTAAGCAATTTCTTCCGGGCAACCTTTGGATGGACAGCAATTAAATCTTAGATGTTGCGGCTTGTAGTGTTAATATTCAGGAATAAAACATAAAAAGCAATAACATGCATTAGTTAAGTGACGAGTTTGGTTTCTCCTAAGCTGACTGTTAATGAATTTTAAAAGCAATATTTTCTACGTAAGTAAACAATATTATTTAAATAAGACCTGAGTTACTAAAATGACGTGACGCAACGAAAACGCAGCGTCGACGCCCCGCGCACTGCGTTGCCGCTGCGGCCCGCATTTCCATATAGATGGAAACGTCAAATAGATACTATATCGCGCTTAATATCACATAGAAACTTTATTTACATCAAGCATAAAGTTCAAAATCCAATTGGAATTTAAACTTGTGTAACAAAGCTAGTTCCAACAATCTATTTGAACGACTTTTTCAAAGTTAATTTATACGTTTGCTGTTCAGTTTTTGCCTTTCACTGTATTGTCTCTGTATTACATTTTGTTGTTGCCATAATAAAGTTTTTTTCGTTTTACATGTTGAATTAATACGTAAATTCAGTTAGTGGAGTGAATTCGTAAGCTGTGAAATGTTAACCCGCTGCGCGTCGCTCATATCATGTTGAATCCTTTGTATTTTTTGCCTGCGAATATCCCGAGGGTTTAATAAAGGGAATTCAAATTAAATCAAAAATATTGTAGTAAAGATTATCATAATCGTAATAATAAGATTATCAAATAAATAATTTTATTGAGCTCATAGCATTTCCAATAAAGCTATTACCATAAAATCTTACAAAAACGCAATTCCACTCAATTCAAATCACAGTTTAATCAAAACTAAACCACATAAAACTGTTGTATCAGATCTCAGATAAAATAGAGGACTAGTTAAACCAATCAAAAATTTAATTTAATCTAAAATTGAAACTTAGATTTAAATTGAAACGCTGGCGCAATCTTAAACAATCTAATCAAGGGACCACACACGCTCACGCTGATCGCCTAAGTTATATGATCAACCGTTCGTATAACGGTAGTAAGAGTAAACTCACGATCGCAGACCATTTTTTTGTTTGTAGGACAATCATAGTTATTGGTTCCCTAGATACAGGGAATCCTAGTTAGGGGTCCGGATCTGTGTAAGTGATCGTGACGCGTTATCATTTTAATCGGTCTTTGTTTTCAGGATCACTAGTGTAATGTGTCTTCGCTCTCTCCCAGGGCCGCCGCGGTAAAACTGTTAGAATTTTAGCTTGCGTGCTAGGTCCATAGAGTACACCTAAAACGTCCTCGGGCGCAATAATTGAAACACATCAAAAGAACGTCCTGATATTGCTCCGGTGCCTAATAGACCTAAGTTTTGATAGGTAATTGGGAGCCAAGTGGAGCGGTCCCGTAATGGAATTCCGTCATATTTGCACCAATACAGAACACGAGTAATGGAAATATTGATCAAGATGTAATTGAATGTTAATTGGAATACGTTTCGTGCGCTCTTAGTAATGTTATGAGTAGTTTCAATAGTGGAGCGGTGGTAGGGTTTTGCGTACCAAGTACTACACCTGTTCCACTGTGAGTACTACTTCATTGACAACAATGCGCTTCTCGATACATTTCGGAGAGTGTGCGTCGGAACTGCACAATTTAATTCCACCAAGCCCATTCCATCATCGAACAACCAGACGTACGGTGATGCACCACCGTTACACGGCGGAAATTCCATCTGTACGCACGAAGCGGTTTGCTTCTACATTTATTATGCGTACCGCAAAGGAGCACTTTAAGGGTCAGCACAATGAAATCGTGTTGCAGGCGCAGCGTAAGTCTTGGCAGAAAACTTACAAGCAACGATAAAAAACATTTGATTAGAGCAAGAGTAACACTAGTAGCCAAATAACTTGGATTTGGGATAAACCTTTTATATTAGTTTCGCATAATTATGGCGGGAAATTTAAATTTCAAACCGTTTCTTCGTTTTCAGAGCTAGACCGCAGAGTTTAGCAGAGCAGCACTCTATCAGTAAGGCAAAAAAAAACTCAGTAAAAAAGATCGATAGTAAATATTGCGTTGGACTTTTTTGAAATGCATCAGGAATTGACGAGCTGATAGTACATTATCAGTGAAGCCCGATATCGGGTCTCTGTGAGCCGATCTCGTCGGCCCGATACTGACAGTCTCCTTTATGACGATATTACTTGTTTATGGCCGTTATAAAATGCGTGCGCTGAGGCACAGTAGAAACAGAAGAGTAAGTTATCTTAATTTTTTTATATATGATTTGCCTACTTTACGTTTGTCATCAGCCTTTTATTCATCATCAACCCATATCGGCCTACTGCTGACCACAGGTCTGCCCTTACTTTCGTGAGGAGGGTTAGGCCATAAACCGCCTGGTCTAGATTGGTGAATCACATGCCTCCGAAATAATTCTCGTGCATGTGACTTTCCTCACGATGTTTTACTGTGTCAAGATGTCTTACAAGAAACACATTGGTACGTGCCCGCATTGGGGTTTGAACTAACGATATTATATAACAAAAATTAACAAAGTTAAATATGATTTGTTGAATGACCTACTAGGTGCAAATGCAGCATGCGCGCAAATAGTTCATACTAAATATTGAATTACACGCATACAAGGACAAATGTTCTGGTGCCATACATAATGAATTTCCCGCGTGTGCGTGCTGTATGCGTGCGTACAGGCGCGTCTACACACAAGCCGTGTTTAGGTAAATTCTATGAAGATAACCTACTTTTAAGTTTCTACTATGACAAAAGTCTGAGAGTAATGTACGTTTAAGCCGATTCCGAGCAGGTTTGATTGTTTACGGGACACGTTATCAACATTTTTATGAACTTTACAAACCATCAGGGGGCGATGAGCTGACTGCGATTGTATGGTTCCGGGTTCTATTCTCGCACACGCCATCCATTTGTGTGTGCCAGAAGTATTTGTTCTGAATCTGGGTGTTTATAGACCATGGTCCTCGTACTTTCTTGTTCCTTAAATGCAAGGTATCCTCCTTAAGGATCAATATCTACTAATGGAAGTGTGAATAATGTTTTTTATTTTATATTTTTGTTCTTATCGGTGGTAGCCTAGTGGGAGAACGTCCGCCTTCCATGCAGAAGGTCGTGAGATCAAATCCCAGTGCAGGCACGTACCAATGCGTTTCTTGTAAAACATATGTACGTAATTATCACTCGCTTTTCGGTGAAGGAAAACATCGTGAGAAAACCCACATACCTACCCGGGAATTATTTCGGAGGTAGGTATGTGATCCACTGTATGCAATATTGTTATCAATTTGAAATAAACAAAAATGGTTCAGAGTACGAGAGCCGGTGCTCTAAGAAGGGGTGGTCCTTGTTTCGACTCTATGTCTGTTTTTGTATATTTGTTAACAACTCCGTCTATTTATAAAACTAATTGTTTTTTTTAATTAAATGAATGAATGAATGAATTTGAAGGGATATATACCAAAATGTATATACACTTTGGTTAGTCTCATAGAAATGACATCAAACTCGATACAGTAGTGTGGTTTTTATAAGTATATCGAATTGCAGTCATATTTTAAATCTTTAAATTTCATAGCCGTATATTCTATTTTCATAAAAGACCTCTCATCGTAAAAGCGACTCTAGAAGGCCATAAATCAAGTGCATTGGAGTGAAAACCTCATGACATTAGCTTCACTCAACACTCGCACTTGAGTTCGCATCTTTTCACTTTGTTGGAATTTTATTCGCCAAGAGCGCATATCTGATATCTGTCACGCGCCTACAAGAACAGAGCTGAAAGCGAGAGCGGTGACAGTCATGCTTATCTTATATCCTTCTCTATTATATTTTTTATGTTACTAAGTAACGAAATGAGCAAACCGATCACCTGATTGTAAGCACGCCTGCCCGTAACAGCTACAGTGCCAACCAGAACTTTCTTACAAAATCCGAGGTGTCGACCTCACTGCGCTCCTCACTCTGAGACATCGGTTCTAAAGTCTCAAATGCCCAGTAATTTCGCTGGAAATAATGCCATTCAAACCGGAACAAAGTAATGTTTGCACACTACTGCTTGGTCAATGAATATCGGGAAAATTTCATCATCATCATAATCTGCCTATATTTTGTCCAATGTAGGTAGGTAATTAACATTAAGAAATAGATGATTAACACAAGCTTTTTGATGAAAAACACCCAAAATAAAAATAAAAATACTGGACCGGTCCGTAGTGGATAATAACCCATCCCTACTTACGAAAGTGAGGTGAGACTCGTGCTCAGCAATGGATGGATATGGGTTGATGATATGATGATTTAAAGTCCCCCAAACACCATACATACCAACGCCTAAATTAAAATAAGTCCCAAACGATACCACAATATTGTGAAACATGTTTAGAAAACGAGAGTAGCCGGAACCCTTTGATTGGTATCTGACATGTAGCCTCCCTTTGTGCCCGTAAAGGAATAGTTCGCTCCTCACTTGCTCCCCTCACTCCTGACATTGATCTTTCTTTCCTGAAAGGGTTCGAATCTAAGCTCTCTATTGGACCCCTCGAAAAAGCTTTGCCAGATAAGACTTGCCTGGGCCAATCTCTCTCACAAAAAGCCCTTATCAATTTAATCATCGGATACTTTTATGATTTTTTTTCTACTCTGAATACATTTCCAGCATTAACGTCAAAAGACCGCAGGAACGTCCAGATGTTTTGCTGATAACATGAAGAATTAATAACGCTAAGTATCGCCAGCTATGGAGAGCGATTCGAGCAAATAAATTTGAGGTCTCATTCAGTTGAAATCTATTGAGTCATGAATGCTTTTCGAAAAAAATATCCTTCATTTGAAAAGATTGGAAAATTTCCACAGTCATGGCTTTGAATTTAACTTAATAAAGATTTTATGCGGGATGGGAGTAGCTTGGAGTAAAGTCATTGATGTGACAGTAAACCTTATTTAGAAACCATCCAATAACCTTAAAATGAATTTGGAAAATTAAATATCTATGTCAGGTAAAATGGGACTTGCTTAGGGAACCTCTCGGACACTCCATAAAAAAGCTGATTCGACAACTCATACATAAATGACGTTTGCCTGTATAGATGTGTGTAGGTGCTTCAAATGCTACGTCACGAAAACAAAAGACAACTCGTTAGTTTGAAGGTACATACTAAGCCGGCCGTGTATTGCATTTGGGCGTGTAATATTGCCTGCCTCTGGTGGACTGTCTCTTCTGAATGTAGTTACTAGATACTTTAGTTTTGCTAGGTCCAAATTCTCATAGCACACTATACCTGCTTTCGTGCATGTTAAATGTGAAATATGACCGAAGTAGGTCGTGCTGCAAGAACCTCCAAGTGTCACGGTGAGGTGCCATCCGTCACGGCGCGGCGTTTGAACTGCATATGTGATAAAGCCGCGCCGGCTTCGCGGACTATATATCACTTACGCTGGGGTAGGGAAATAAACCGAGGATCGCATATTCAGACACGTGCGGACCCGGCCAGGATAGCCGTGCGGTAGTATATCAAGATATGAATACAATGATGGCTTACCGCTTTTTGCTTCCCTTTGCTTGCTTCCCTTGCTCCCATTACATTTTATAAAAGCTTACTTTTTTATATTAATTTTACTAGGTTGTTTTTTTTGGTAAATTTTTGCATTTGTCTTATTTATGAAAATAAAATTCAGGCAAGAGTCTATTAAATATATATCGCGTCCATTACAACAAAATATGAGTAGACTGACTATAATATCTTGGTCTCAAACGTGTTTCAGTAATTTGTTTTACTGTCTTTGATACTGTGCGCTCGCTATTAACATCGAAATAGCACAACGTAAAACTGACTTTATAGTGTACAGTATCTAGTTCAAAATCGTATACGACAGCTGAAGGTGTGGGTTAACACATAAGGCGGGATTAAAAAGTGCGGTTCCGATGTCATGTGTGGAAGTTACGACCGTGCGAGCGCGACTTATGAACGTTTGGGTTTGAATTTGTTATTTGTTGGTGCAGGAGTGCAATAATAATATAATAGTAGGGCGGGACCGCGGGATTGAAGTTATATATTTTCATTTCTTCTATTTCAATATGGATTTCCACAGTAATGCCAGAGGCCTCACCACGAACAATTAAATCCATCCAGTTTAAGGCTTTAAACTGAACTGCCCTGCTAACTGTCACCACCAATATCGCTAAACGTTCAAAAGACGACTAAAGACATTTATCCAAACAGATCGGAACAATTCGTTTGCATTTATCGGAGTTTATATAGCTCCATCTCATTCTCTATTTCTCATTTTCTTCAGTCTATTTGTGTGACATCACGTCACGTTTGTCATTTATGAGTGTGTGGTGCCAATCTAGACCGTTCAGTTTAAGGCCTTAAAATGAACTGCATGGAATAAGAATAAGTACGTGGTTACCCCCCTGATTCTTTTAACTACTACCTCACGGGAGTTTGAAATAATCCTCACTCAGGTAGATGTGTATAAAAAAACTGTTATTCCAGTGTTGGTTGTAACTCCCCCCCTTCTTTCTTCCTCCCTTTTAAGTACTCTACCTCACAACAATTTTTTTCAAATTAATAAATTAAATTAAACTTAAATAAACTTAAACTAATCTTCTCTCCTCTCCGCTCTCAACCTACTCTCTCCTAATAATAATACTAATAATACATACTAATACAGTACAACTCCGTATAACTCCGCACCTACCTCACTCTACTCTACCTTACCTTACTTTGCTTTACTTTATTTTACTTTGTTTTGGCCCGATGATCGTCTAGTAACCCTTCGTTGTGTTCCGCGTGTAGCAACCTAAATTCTTTGAGTGGTCAGTATGGCTTCGCAATCCGTCAGTAGTCAATATCAAAAGAGATAATTATTTGAATTTAGATTTCGCTGAAGTAATACAATTTGTTTTCTACTATTCCTAAACTATTATAAGGCAGCCCTAAATAAACTCAACCTAATATTCTCGTTCCGTTCTACCTCTCATCAAATCCGTATTATCTAAATATCTGACAAAGTAGATCTTAATCCTAGCCCTTCGTTGTCCCATATATAACCTTTCATTCAAAATTATAAATTAATAATCGTCAACCTTCCATCAACTTTTCATCAACCTTACATTTTTCGTAACTCATCAACCTTTCGCTCGACCTTATAGTTTTGTAATTATCACGAGAGCCTATGATTAAAACTTCCATTCTGAATCTACGATCATGACAGCGGCTATGACTTAGAGCCCCGCCCCGCCCTAAGTTGTGAATTTCGTCGGACCAGACTTGGATATTCTCCACCGCTTGTCGGGATTAAGTACCGCCTCGCAGTTACGAAATCTCGACGGAAAGTATTTACTTTCATTTAATTTACTATGTTTGTCTATCTGTGGTCTTCCATCAAATTTCAATTCATCGTTCTATTATCCGTCACTCTCACAGGACAAATGACACTGACAGCAGCTAACATCGCTCCATGACAATAAGCTTACTTGTCAAAGTCACCCGTCCGAACTCATTTAAACAGATGTGAAATCTTTATGTTATCGCTAGAAAATACCGTGAAACTCGCCTATTACTATAAGTCTAGTATATCTAAGCAAGAGAACTTCATAAAGAGGGACTTCTTTTCTTTTATCTAAAGAGTATTCACGGTTCGATCTCATTCATACCCGGTTTGTAAACAATCTCACAACCTCCATTCATGATTCAACGAGGATGAAGGGTTATCAGCGGACATAACCCCCGCCATGGTCGAATTTCCATCCTTCTTATCTAGTTCATGCGGTTCCTCAATCCCACTTACTTATTTTAGCAAAAGGGAAAGAGGCCCCAATATTTAGAGATCTAAAATCTCGTTAAACCTATCCTAGCTCTACCTACTAGGAGCAACTACATAATACATTAGGCTTTATTTACCCATCTGTACATACGCCTAGCTTATTTAGCATAATATGGGACTATTGTCCAGGTTTCTATTTGTAGAATTATATTATGTGGTAAGAGGTTATATTTTCCCCTGTTGTAATAATACTGGTTTTATTTAGTTAGTATTTCAGAAGCATTGTTCTAAGGTTTAAGGATATTTTTCCTTTAGGTGTAGGTAACAACAATTATTTATTGTTTCAGGTTATTTCTCATTGGAAAACCTAGGAATTGTTTTAATTCCAGAAAGTGACAGTTCGTCTAGATAATTCTGTAACACTAAGATTTCTAGTGTGGAGCTGTAGTTCTTTCCATATCTATTCATGGAAGAGTTCAACGATGGAACGATTCAAGTCAGAGGTAGGTCCCAGTTAGTGACTTTCGAAGAGCCTTATGGAGAATCTCACTCTTTTTTAGTCATAAGAAAATCCAGGGAAGGTAATAGGTCATTGCCCATAAGTAGTCAATCTAACAGAGACGAACTCATTCATATTTGTCGTTCGTTGTTTCTTGTAATTAATGTTAAGGACAGAATTATTCCTTTCGAACCATTTTTCTGGTGTAGTACTAGTTTTATTTAAATAGTATGTTAAGAAGCCTTGTTCTAAGGTTTGATGGTAGTTTCCATTAAGTATAATGTCAATTCTTTGTTGATTTCAGGTTATCTCTCTATCGGAGGATTTTTAGAAAGTTCTTCTAGATAATTCTGTAAACACTAAGAATTCTAGTGCCATAGTTAATACCATATCTATTGCATGGAAGGATTCAACATTGGAGCGATTCAAGTTGAAAGTAAGCCTCAGTTAGTGACTTTCGAAGAGCCTTATGGAGAATCTCACTCTTTTTTAGTCATAAGAAAATCCAGGGAAGGTAATAGGTCATTGCCCATAAGTAGCCAATCCAAAAGAGACAAACTTAGTCATATCTGTCGTCCATTGCCTTTGTGCAATTAATTAATCTTGAAATCAGAATTATTCTTTCCGAACCAAGCCTAAGTTAAATTATAGTTAATTTGTCCTGATTATTACTTTATTTATAGGTAGGTTATATTAAATACTTGCAGTTTCATTCAGTAGTCCTAACTTATTGTGATTTAATTGATTCTTTATCAGTTATGTTTAGCTTTCATCGTTCGTTTTCTTTCCGTCACAAATTATATTAATTTCTTAATTGTTTCCCCAGATGTTTACTTTATGAGTATGTAAAGTTATATTTAGGCTCTATAGCATTGTTATGATGTATAATAAAATGATTAAACCGTATTACAACTTCTTTCATTCAATGTAGGTACATATGTAATGATTAGTTTTATCAGTTTGATTGCCGGGCATCATATTGTTTAGATGTTTGCTTGTTCATGTTTGACCTAATAACTCTGTAAATCTAGTACAATATAGTCTATAGTATTACAATTGATTCCCAAGGAAGTTTATGTTTCACCAGTTCTTTTCTTTGTCATAGTATCTTTAATTTCCCCGAGTGTTTGTTTTATATTTTGTTGTGTTGGCTTAATTTTATGTAGTTTCCTATAGTTTAAGATGACCCTGTCTTACAGCATTAATACCTCCCTATCAGAAGAACCCTAGGCTAAAGGTGTGTGTGTACCTTCTTTGTCATGGTATTAAACTTTTAATTTCCCCTTAGTGGTTGTTTTATATTTAACTTGATTTCATGTAGTTTCCTATAGTTTAAGATGATCCTGTCTTACAGCATTAATCCCTTCCTATCAGAAGAAACCTAGGCTAAAGATATGTGTATCTACCTGTCAAACACTCAGGACTGTCCGAAGCCCACATTTAACTTTACCTATCGAAATTGGAGCAGACCCGGTGTAAGGAAAGTCCAATGTGTGTGTGTGTGTGGCCCTACGCTCTTATAAACTAGCTAACTCATAGGGACTTACGAACCTCCTATGGCTAGCACCTCTTATCGTTAACATTATAATCTAGGTAGCTCTTATAAATAACACTCATACTCTTATGAATCTTTATCTACTTACCCTAAGTTTCTTATGAACTAAAACCTGTCTAACTTCTAAGAAAATGGTGTGTACCTAACAGAAGCAAGCCTGATTATCACAACTTCGGAGTCATGATAACCAGATTTTCCCAAGTTAATTGTGCATGGAGAAGTCCCACAGGGAAATTCCAAGGTTGTCCTTTTCTAACTAGCTATCTAAAGTCCGGAGGCACCGGGAGTTTTGCTTATTTCTAAGCCCTAGGCCATCCTAAGATTTCCAAACGGCAACCTATCGTCGTAGTTTGTCGCCCCGGATGTCATACTGGGAAGGGAGTTTATGTCGTTGGAAATCGCCCTAACCATGTAGGAATGCCGTGTGTGGGTGCGGGGGACCATTCAGATCGACTTTATGCACAGGCAAATATATTTTCGTCACTGTCTAGAGGAATCACTCCGCCCGTACACAAAATACGATAAAAATGGGTGGTCAGGCGCTTCTAGCCACCCATGCCGGAAGACGCCCCTGAGGTCACCACATTCCTCAGGCTATCAGCTAAACTCTTGGCAAGCACCGTTTCAATTCGCCAACCTACGCGCCCTACCAGTATCAACAAGAATCAGAACATTCGCAGTTTGACTCAAGCTAACACAGGCCCTAGTATCACTTCCTATCTCCCCAGAATCGCTTTTAAGGATCACTAAATCCCCTTTGGAAGAGACCTAGCGATCCGTAAAACATATTCCTACGCGCTTTTCACTACTTCGCCATTTTGGTTTTCTCACTTTCCTAAGCACGTCCGTTCTCTTCGCAGTTTCGCAAGCCAAGAAACCAGAGACTCTCGCGCCTCCCCTTACCTCCGCTCTAAATCTTCCGTCTCCCTCCTTTTCCCTAACAAAACTGTTGTCTCATTCGCCCATTCCTTCCAGTGTTACCAACATCACGAGGTCCTTCCCGTACTTTTAACCCTCCCTTCGAATTTCATAATTATTAATTATTTAATTGATCCGTTTTCCATTTCCGCCTTACGATACGACTTGACCTTTTAATCTCTTACCATTAAGTTTCTACCTTTGCAATAATTAGCTTTTTTTTTCGATTGAATGCAATATTAATGTGTAGCCAAAATCTCACTAATCTGTCAATGCAAATCTCAGTATTCTGCCAAAATTGACAAATGTGTATTTTTATTTTGTGAAATGTAGCGAGTCCAATTCGGGACCGTTACAGCCAACCCCCAAAATATTCGCAGGTGTATTTATTTAAATCACCGAAGTAATATTTTTACCTCTCTGGAATTACAACAGTAATTATTTCACAAACATAAGAATACCAAACAACCCCCATTTTTCCAATCTTTTATTCAGTCAAAATCGATAAATGTGTAACCCTCATCTTGTAAAATGTGGCGAGTCCAAGTTGGGACCGTTACAGCCAGCCCCCAAAATATTCGCAGGTGCATTTATTTATATCACCGGAGTAATATTTTCCTCTCCGGAATTACAGCAGTACCTATTTCTCAAACATAAGAATACGGAAAAGGCCCCCTTACTTATTATTCATTCTAATTTGCTCGTATTTGACTTCAATCGTGTGTGTGTATATATTGTAACAAGTACAATTGTGTATATGATAAATAGATAAATAATTGTTTGTGTTTTTAAACTGTATCCTAAAACTTTATTATTAGAACCAGTAAGTGAACATTCCCCGCATTGAACATCCCCAAAAATCGCTCTCATCACCTGGACATCCCAAAGCCCAGAAGAAAAGACGGTTGTGAGGCGTCTCTATCCTAATGATATTATGTAAGCGCTTATCCCCCATTCTACTTGTTTTTCGATATAAGAGATACATACTTACATTACCCCTCTAAACTCAGACATGCCGTGCGCGGCTTAAGGTACATAAATTGTCGATGTTCGCAACTTTCCAGTTCACTCCCGAATTCTTGATAGTAAAGCTTATGATTCAGAGCATGTGTAGTGTGCCTTGGTCTTAGCCCCGGGACTTGCACGTAGAGTGTATTCTTTATGAAATCGGTGTATACCGATGAGTTTTATCAGCTGATCTAACCTAACACCAAATTCTCCTTCATAAAGAAACGTTGTAAGTGTAGTGTGTCGATCCGAAGCCAAATAGTGACAAACCGTCTCAAACCCAGGTTGATGGTCTACTAGAGTCCTTCATTCGACTAAAACCCTTTTCATACATCTCTCAGCAACCCCCCTTCCAAACAACTTTCAGTCTCAAAATATTTGCACACCTTTCAGAACGTAAACTCTCATCATTTTTCACGCTACTCAAGCAAAGCACCAAACCCGCACGGATTATAAGACACGAATTATGAATTTATTTCAACAATGTAAAACAACCCCCCGAATTTAAATTTATGCAATAGTATTCTATTATGTTTGTTTCGTTTTATTACCATTACCTTTACCTTTACCTCCTTTCATTTACCTTTACCTTTTTCAGTTACCTTTACCTTTTCCTTTTACCTTTACCATTTTTTTTCGTTACCTTTACCATTTTTTTTCAAATAAAACTAGATAAATACAATTTTTTTTTTGTTTTATGATTATTTCATATTATTTTCTTACAGAGTTCTTTCAAACAATATTTCAACATCAACCTATCACATCCCACTGCTGGGCACGGGCCCCTCCCCTTACGATGCTTTCCCTCACCGAAAAGCGAGCGACAACCACGCACATATGTTTTACAGAAACACACCGGCACGTGCCCGCACTGGGATTCGAACCCACTATCCCCCGACTGAAAGGCGGACGCTCTCCCGCTAGGCTACCACCGCTTCCATCTCATTAATTCTTATTTACCATCAGCTCTTATGATCCCTTTCTATATCCATTACAATAATTATATTTTTAAACAATATTTGTTAGACAATCATTACTAAGTTGTTAAAAGTCTGCTTTACAATCTTCTATTCCATTTTCATTTATATTTCTTCTCTTTATGTTTATATTTCTTCTTCTTTATAATTAATCTGTGTAAAATTTTATATTTCCTGCAACAGTTAATTTAGATAAATTACCACCAAATCTCATTTATACATGGTGACAACCCCCCGTCATTTCCCCCCCTGGTTAATCTAATAATTATATATAATTTTTTTTCTCTAATCGCTGCCTATTTTTCTTACTAAGATTTGTGTATTCTACGATTTAGCCTTTTATTTTGCCTTTTCCCTAATTGTTTATTATATTATGGTATATATTAAGTTTATCTATTATGTTACTATGTATTTAAGTTTATTTTGTGTATAATATGTATCTATTTATTTATTTATTTTAATCTACGTATATAAAGAAAGCCACCGTCCGATGTCCTATTTACTCCTCAGCGTGCATGGTTGTCTGGAAGAGATCGCTCTGAGCGATAAGACCGCCCACTGTGACACTAATTGTAAAATTTGTTTTGTTTTAGTTTTAATTTTTCTTTGTTCTGCGGTGCTTCAATAAAGAGTTTATCTATCTATCTATCTATTTATTCTATAATAATATATTTCCCTCCATAAACATCAACCACCTTCCGGATTACAATGCCACACCGAACACCATCCTATTTCACGGCAACAATTGTGACTAATTACTTAGTCACCGAAGACGAAGTTATACTGAACCTAATTACCTTCTAATAAATTTTCTTTTAAAGATTCTATTCTAAATTGCATCTAATAATAATCATAACCAATAAGCTAATCCTAGTCATAAGTACAAACGATCCTGTTATTAAACTATCCTGATTTTAAAATATCCTGATTTTAAGCTACCCTGGTCCTAACTATCCTGGTTTTGTCCATCCTGATTACGCTATTCTGGTTTTGTCTATCCTGGTCACGTTATTCTAGTTTTGCCTATCCTGGTCACGGCACCAATTGTAACTCCCCCCCTTCTTTCTTCCTCCCTTTTAAGTACTCTACCTCACAACAATTTTTTTCAAATTAATAAATTAAATTAAACTTAAATAAACTTAAACTAATCTTCTCTCCTCTCCGCTCTCAACCTACTCTCTCCTAATAATAATACTAATAATACATACTAATACAGTACAACTCCGTATAACTCCGCACCTACCTCACTCTACTCTACCTTACCTTACTTTGCTTTACTTTATTTTACTTTGTTTTGGCCCGATGATCGTCTAGTAACCCTTCGTTGTGTTCCGCGTGTAGCAACCTAAATTCTTTGAGTGGTCAGTATGGCTTCGCAATCCGTCAGTAGTCAATATCAAAAGAGATAATTATTTGAATTTAGATTTCGCTGAAGTAATACAATTTGTTTTCTACTATTCCTAAACTATTATAAGGCAGCCCTAAATAAACTCAACCTAATATTCTCGTTCCGTTCTACCTCTCATCAAATCCGTATTATCTAAATATCTGACAAAGTAGATCTTAATCCTAGCCCTTCGTTGTCCCATATATAACCTTTCATTCAAAATTATAAATTAATAATCGTCAACCTTCCATCAACTTTTCATCAACCTTACATTTTTCGTAACTCATCAACCTTTCGCTCGACCTTATAGTTTTGTAATTATCACGAGAGCCTATGATTAAAACTTCCATTCTGAATCTACGATCATGACAGCGGCTATGACTTAGAGCCCCGCCCCGCCCTAAGTTGTGAATTTCGTCGGACCAGACTTGGATATTCTCCACCGCTTGTCGGGATTAAGTACCGCCTCGCAGTTACGAAATCTCGACGGAAAGTATTTACTTTCATTTAATTTACTATGTTTGTCTATCTGTGGTCTTCCATCAAATTTCAATTCATCGTTCTATTATCCGTCACTCTCACAGGACAAATGACACTGACAGCAGCTAACATCGCTCCATGACAATAAGCTTACTTGTCAAAGTCACCCGTCCGAACTCATTTAAACAGATGTGAAATCTTTATGTTATCGCTAGAAAATACCGTGAAACTCGCCTATTACTATAAGTCTAGTATATCTAAGCAAGAGAACTTCATAAAGAGGGACTTCTTTTCTTTTATCTAAAGAGTATTCACGGTTCGATCTCATTCATACCCGGTTTGTAAACAATCTCACAACCTCCATTCATGATTCAACGAGGATGAAGGGTTATCAGCGGACATAACCCCCGCCATGGTCGAATTTCCATCCTTCTTATCTAGTTCATGCGGTTCCTCAATCCCACTTACTTATTTTAGCAAAAGGGAAAGAGGCCCCAATATTTAGAGATCTAAAATCTCGTTAAACCTATCCTAGCTCTACCTACTAGGAG
The DNA here is from genome assembly GCA_912999815.1 of Campaea margaritaria. Classification (NCBI taxonomy): domain Eukaryota; kingdom Metazoa; phylum Arthropoda; class Insecta; order Lepidoptera; family Geometridae; genus Campaea; species Campaea margaritaria. The sequence goes on from OU538794.1 coordinate 226,983, forward strand.
CAACTACATAATACATTAGGCTTTATTTACCCATCTGTACATACGCCTAGCTTATTTAGCATAATATGGGACTATTGTCCAGGTTTCTATTTGTAGAATTATATTATGTGGTAAGAGGTTATATTTTCCCCTGTTGTAATAATACTGGTTTTATTTAGTTAGTATTTCAGAAGCATTGTTCTAAGGTTTAAGGATATTTTTCCTTTAGGTGTAGGTAACAACAATTATTTATTGTTTCAGGTTATTTCTCATTGGAAAACCTAGGAATTGTTTTAATTCCAGAAAGTGACAGTTCGTCTAGATAATTCTGTAACACTAAGATTTCTAGTGTGGAGCTGTAGTTCTTTCCATATCTATTCATGGAAGAGTTCAACGATGGAACGATTCAAGTCAGAGGTAGGTCCCAGTTAGTGACTTTCGAAGAGCCTTATGGAGAATCTCACTCTTTTTTAGTCATAAGAAAATCCAGGGAAGGTAATAGGTCATTGCCCATAAGTAGTCAATCTAACAGAGACGAACTCATTCATATTTGTCGTTCGTTGTTTCTTGTAATTAATGTTAAGGACAGAATTATTCCTTTCGAACCATTTTTCTGGTGTAGTACTAGTTTTATTTAAATAGTATGTTAAGAAGCCTTGTTCTAAGGTTTGATGGTAGTTTCCATTAAGTATAATGTCAATTCTTTGTTGATTTCAGGTTATCTCTCTATCGGAGGATTTTTAGAAAGTTCTTCTAGATAATTCTGTAAACACTAAGAATTCTAGTGCCATAGTTAATACCATATCTATTGCATGGAAGGATTCAACATTGGAGCGATTCAAGTTGAAAGTAAGCCTCAGTTAGTGACTTTCGAAGAGCCTTATGGAGAATCTCACTCTTTTTTAGTCATAAGAAAATCCAGGGAAGGTAATAGGTCATTGCCCATAAGTAGCCAATCCAAAAGAGACAAACTTAGTCATATCTGTCGTCCATTGCCTTTGTGCAATTAATTAATCTTGAAATCAGAATTATTCTTTCCGAACCAAGCCTAAGTTAAATTATAGTTAATTTGTCCTGATTATTACTTTATTTATAGGTAGGTTATATTAAATACTTGCAGTTTCATTCAGTAGTCCTAACTTATTGTGATTTAATTGATTCTTTATCAGTTATGTTTAGCTTTCATCGTTCGTTTTCTTTCCGTCACAAATTATATTAATTTCTTAATTGTTTCCCCAGATGTTTACTTTATGAGTATGTAAAGTTATATTTAGGCTCTATAGCATTGTTATGATGTATAATAAAATGATTAAACCGTATTACAACTTCTTTCATTCAATGTAGGTACATATGTAATGATTAGTTTTATCAGTTTGATTGCCGGGCATCATATTGTTTAGATGTTTGCTTGTTCATGTTTGACCTAATAACTCTGTAAATCTAGTACAATATAGTCTATAGTATTACAATTGATTCCCAAGGAAGTTTATGTTTCACCAGTTCTTTTCTTTGTCATAGTATCTTTAATTTCCCCGAGTGTTTGTTTTATATTTTGTTGTGTTGGCTTAATTTTATGTAGTTTCCTATAGTTTAAGATGACCCTGTCTTACAGCATTAATACCTCCCTATCAGAAGAACCCTAGGCTAAAGGTGTGTGTGTACCTTCTTTGTCATGGTATTAAACTTTTAATTTCCCCTTAGTGGTTGTTTTATATTTAACTTGATTTCATGTAGTTTCCTATAGTTTAAGATGATCCTGTCTTACAGCATTAATCCCTTCCTATCAGAAGAAACCTAGGCTAAAGATATGTGTATCTACCTGTCAAACACTCAGGACTGTCCGAAGCCCACATTTAACTTTACCTATCGAAATTGGAGCAGACCCGGTGTAAGGAAAGTCCAATGTGTGTGTGTGTGTGGCCCTACGCTCTTATAAACTAGCTAACTCATAGGGACTTACGAACCTCCTATGGCTAGCACCTCTTATCGTTAACATTATAATCTAGGTAGCTCTTATAAATAACACTCATACTCTTATGAATCTTTATCTACTTACCCTAAGTTTCTTATGAACTAAAACCTGTCTAACTTCTAAGAAAATGGTGTGTACCTAACAGAAGCAAGCCTGATTATCACAACTTCGGAGTCATGATAACCAGATTTTCCCAAGTTAATTGTGCATGGAGAAGTCCCACAGGGAAATTCCAAGGTTGTCCTTTTCTAACTAGCTATCTAAAGTCCGGAGGCACCGGGAGTTTTGCTTATTTCTAAGCCCTAGGCCATCCTAAGATTTCCAAACGGCAACCTATCGTCGTAGTTTGTCGCCCCGGATGTCATACTGGGAAGGGAGTTTATGTCGTTGGAAATCGCCCTAACCATGTAGGAATGCCGTGTGTGGGTGCGGGGGACCATTCAGATCGACTTTATGCACAGGCAAATATATTTTCGTCACTGTCTAGAGGAATCACTCCGCCCGTACACAAAATACGATAAAAATGGGTGGTCAGGCGCTTCTAGCCACCCATGCCGGAAGACGCCCCTGAGGTCACCACATTCCTCAGGCTATCAGCTAAACTCTTGGCAAGCACCGTTTCAATTCGCCAACCTACGCGCCCTACCAGTATCAACAAGAATCAGAACATTCGCAGTTTGACTCAAGCTAACACAGGCCCTAGTATCACTTCCTATCTCCCCAGAATCGCTTTTAAGGATCACTAAATCCCCTTTGGAAGAGACCTAGCGATCCGTAAAACATATTCCTACGCGCTTTTCACTACTTCGCCATTTTGGTTTTCTCACTTTCCTAAGCACGTCCGTTCTCTTCGCAGTTTCGCAAGCCAAGAAACCAGAGACTCTCGCGCCTCCCCTTACCTCCGCTCTAAATCTTCCGTCTCCCTCCTTTTCCCTAACAAAACTGTTGTCTCATTCGCCCATTCCTTCCAGTGTTACCAACATCACGAGGTCCTTCCCGTACTTTTAACCCTCCCTTCGAATTTCATAATTATTAATTATTTAATTGATCCGTTTTCCATTTCCGCCTTACGATACGACTTGACCTTTTAATCTCTTACCATTAAGTTTCTACCTTTGCAATAATTAGCTTTTTTTTTCGATTGAATGCAATATTAATGTGTAGCCAAAATCTCACTAATCTGTCAATGCAAATCTCAGTATTCTGCCAAAATTGACAAATGTGTATTTTTATTTTGTGAAATGTAGCGAGTCCAATTCGGGACCGTTACATGGTGAATATTGTTTTATTGACAGCTCAAGTGTGGAATATGACGTAAATCCGGTGCGCGGCGCCCGATCGTCATTGTCAGTCGGCTTACTCGATAATCTGTCCGTCCGACCGTCCGCCTGACGCGGGTACAGCCTAGCGGGAACTTTGTGTTTTTCCTCTTATTGGATGTTATTTTTAGTTTTTGTACGTGTCTTGTATTTATCTACTTATAATATTATGTCATGCAGGTAGAGGCCTGGGAGTCTTTAACTCATGGGTAAATAGGTTACGCCTAGGTAAGTGTGCACCATCGTAGTCCGCATCGTCGCCAAAGGTCAGGTGAGATAGTGGCCAAACGTGAATCTGTTTAACAAAACACATTAAATTGTTGTTCGTTTTTTATACTTAGTGACACAGGAGTTGTCATGTTTCATCATTTCATCATCCATCACCATCACCATTGATGGATATTAATCTGATTACATTACAAACTTTAGCTTAGTGAAATGTTTATATATTAAAAACTGAAACACAATCCACAATTTAAACAACCCACAATTGCACATAAAACGAAATCTTATTAGAATCTAAACAAAGGTAATTTTAGATTTAAAGCAATCTACATCTAATCTCAGATATGAGCCAATTCTATCACATCGTCACGACCGACGCCTGGACGGTCCGCCGATGTTTTAGCATAGAAGACATAGAATGAACACGCTTCGCCCCCACTATCCACTTCCCCGCACCTCTGTCCGCAATCCAGAGGGTAATTGGGAGGTCAATCAATATTACACGCCCAAATAACAAATGACTATGCAAATTATTATGAACATTCATACTAGCGGGTTGTCTTTAGTTTTGGTCGCGTAGTGTCTTTAAGTACGTACACACCCATTTGGCGCAAGTATAAACGTTATTTATGTGTGAGTTATCATACCAGCCTTTGTATGGAGTGTCTTCGATGTGGCTCTACGTAAACACGACGGGTTTATCGCACTTCGCAGACAACCTTATTAAAATGCTAAAAAGCTTTTGATTCCAAAAACCCTATTCTGGTCAGTTTACTAAGATCCAACCGATATTTGTTATGATTACAGTTTTGATCTTGATAGATAGATAGATAGATAGATAGATAAACTCTTTATTGAAACACCACAGAACAAAGAAAGATTAAAACTAGAACAAATACATTTTACAATTAGTGACGTCTTTATTAAGGGTTTGTGGTGAGAGATCACGACGTTTGGTGCTGCCACGGATCGTTCCAAATCGCACAAGGGTACAAAATTTTACATTTCTACAAAAAACTATTAACTGTTAAATATTTCACACACCCATGAATTTTTTCGGAGGTGTGTGCTCCACCAATCCAAACTAGATATAGTGGTGGATCATGACCTAATCTTCTTGACGAAAGTAAAAGAACCGTGGCCAGTACTGGGCCGATATGGGTTGCTGACGATGATGAAGAAATATTTCAAACGAGCCCCATTTAAATCAATTCCTTTAACTCCAACAAATCGCAACACTTAAAAAATGACAGCCGTTACCTAAACCTGTTACCGGGCCGGAAACTTATCAGCCTCGAATACAGCAGTTCGCACCTCGAGACTAATTCGCGGCAGAGCGCTCTTCGGAACTCAGATCGACGAAGTTGCGTACATCGCTGTAATCTGCCCGGGATTGCCCGTCATTTGTTGTCTGATTGGGGACGGGCGGCAGTGACAGGAGTCAGCGGGCGCCCTTACTGAAAAACGCCTACAGTAAAGTTCATGTAGTTAAAATATCATCATTTTCATTATCTATTGTATTCTTTATCACTTTTTTACTTCGTCTTTTTCTAGGTCTATTTCTTCTTCTTTCTGTTTCTTTTTTTTTTAAAGTTTATTTACAGAACTTAAAATACAATACAATTAAATAGAAATATAAACTTAAAAATGTAACAAAAAGAGGTTTTTATTTTGTTATTATCTCATTTTTTTATAGCATAGTTACTGTTCGTTGTTGTTGGCTAATAGGTAAGCATTTAATCACATTGTATCTTATAAAGTGGTCAAATTCAAAAGCGCATAGTTCCTCAATGATTATAGCTTTCAAGGACTGCTGCACAAGTAGTAGCTTTAAGTCTAGATGTTTGTAGGACCATGGTCATCGTATTTCCTGATTCCCTAAATACAGGGAAACCTATACAAAGCCCATAACACTTTGTATCATAAGAGCTCTTACTTCACAGCTATTAAAGTTTATAACAATCTACCTCTAGACGTTAAGATGCAAAGAGGACCAGGAGGCCTACCATGACGTCTTATAGCGATTCAGTTTAGGACCTAAACTGAACTGCGTCGCATAATCGTACCATGACGTCTTATTAGCGACTCAGTTTAGGTTTCCGCCATTTTGAACCTAAACTGGATCGTAAGTCATGATTTCGTTCATTCTTTTCGTACCATGAGCTATATTTAAAACCTATTTGAACCTATACTGATCTTATTAGCTGTCAAAATTAGCGTCTCAATAAAAGTTAATATTTTCACAACCAAAGTTGAGCCTTTTTGGTTATATATCTTAATAGCGGCGGCCCCGCGGTTTCACCCGCGTAGTTCTTCTTCCAGTGGGAATACGGGTATAAAATATAGCCTTTATTACTCGCTCATAATGTAGTTTCCATTAGATAAATAATTTTAAAAATAGGTGCAGTGATTTAGCCGAAACCTTATATACAAACTTTCTTCCCCTATTGCTATTTTACCTTGTGGATAATTTTTTTACAAAATTTGAATGACACTTTTATTTATATCTAATCAAAAGCACAAAAATAAGTTTCCAGCTTCTAGCTTAAAATATGTAGAAACTTCCATACTAACTTTCATCCCCTATTTCAACACTTTACAACCCTTTTCTCGCATTAAAAAGTAGCTTATGTCCTTTCTCAGGCTCCAGAGTCTAGGCTGTACCAAATTTTATTTAAATCAGTTCAGCAGTTTTGGCGTGAAAGCGTAGCAGACAGACAAAACGACGGACAGTTACTTTCGCATTTATAATATAAGTAGGGAAGTAGGGATTATTTTGATTTCAGTGTAAAAATCATAATAATTAAGTGTGTGTATTTGTGTATGCACTGTCGCCTTGGGAGTTTAAACTTAGGGCTACTGATTCCCACAGCCGGCGAGAGTATTCCCTGGCTTGCGTGATTTTATTATAGTACGTTGCAATCTCGTTGTGCCTATTTATGAAATCCCAAAGGTGTTTAAGTTGCTCGTAGCTTACTCGTTGACGAGAAGTTTCACTGTATAATATAAAGAAAACCACTTAAAATAGCCGCTAACACTTGAGACGTAAGCTTGGGAATTTTGGAGTATAGATTCATGCGTATAAGTACCTACTTAAGAAATAAGGTTTTTATATAATATACAAAATATTAGTCAGAATTACTGACGCCATTGTAGTGAATTTATAAACCACATAAAAAGAAATCGAAAATAGTATTTTATAAAAATCAGCACAAAAGCGCGCGTATTTTCAATATACGAACTCTTTCGTGCTGTATTTTCTAATTAGAGTCGAAGAACATTCATCCGTCCGTCACTCATTAATCAAATGTCAAATGTCGAAAATTTAAAAGGAACGTTCTAAAAAGATATCAATTCTAGGACCACAATATTTTATTCGTAATTTAATTTAAAAATAATCTTAAATAAATAATAAATCAATAAACATTATTGATACATACATCTAAATACTTAATTAAATTACTTAGGTGTTGTGTCTTCACACAAATGACAAAATATGCAACATGAAAATAAGCGTAATTTTCCGAAACATTTTTTGATTTATTTCTGAACGCAACCAAAAGAAAGAAACACGGCTAAACGAAGTTAGCAAAGGATGTTAATATAGTGTTTTCTCTTTCCAACAGAGTGACGTCATAGTAGACGTGAGAAACTATCGTTCAATTCTTTCATTCATTCTTATTGTTAACGATCCAATAACGATTTTGTTTAGGTGTAGGTCATGGTACGAAATTATGCGGTGCAGTTTAGGAACCTAAGTTGAACTGAGCCTAAACTGAGCCGCTAACTAATAGGTGAGAGTAGGCCCCCAGATTTCAACAAAAAGTTAAAATTTTGGTTGCTAACGCAAAGTTTTTATAATTTAAAAGAATACTTTTCTATATAATAACTATGTTTTTAAATTCCTAACAATTTATTTAAAATACGGTTAATTGTTTTGTTTTCCAATTTTTTCTAATGTATAACTAAGTTAATTATTGTGCTCCCAAAATGGGCAAATTGTTGAAACTTTTTATTGTAATAACAACAGCATAATGTACACAATTTATACAATAAAATATTGTGATTCCTAGTTAGACGCGCTATTGCTGATTATTATAACTGCGGCTGGAAGTCTAGGTACTCGTAATATAATGACATAGTCTCCATACATGCTCATAAAAAACTCAGAGTACAAAAAAAAATTAAGTTTTTCAGTAAAGACGCCTGGTTCTACAAATATAATACCTGTAAATGTAATACCTACCTATCTAATTATTTTTATAACGATTTTTTTTAAATCGAAGCTTTTGCAATATATAAATATATCTTGGATATACCCACAGCTGTATCGCTCTAACATAGAGTAGGTAGGTACATCGCGCAATGACATTGCTTTGATTTTCTTTGATTCTTACAAATCCATAAATACAAAGTCGGCTCCGCCACCTCACACAGCCTTCACCCCAACGGACATATCTCACGGGAACTGCGTATCGCCCTTTCGATGGGTTAAACTATCCTATAAGGAAGTCACTTGGCAAAGTTTGATCAAATGTTGGCGCCACTACAAAAAAGTTGTGAGAAAATTTTGTGAGTGAATTTTGTATCGGTTTATTCGCTATATCGGTAAATTCTAGTAAATATAGTCTCTTGACTTCATCTGAATTTTTCAAACCGACGAGTTGGGTTCTTAGCATCGTTTGGACAGGCATTAATTAATTGTCAACTTACTACTTGACTGGAAATTCTCTGCTCAAACCATGCTGAGAACTTATTAACTTGCCCAGTGTCCAGACCACTCTCCACATAACTAATGATGTGTAAGGTGTCAAACATATGCATAATATAAACGTTCTTACTGGTGGCACAAATAACTTCTCTCATAGGTATAATTATTATTGAATGGTTTAGGTATATTCCACCACAAGTCTGGCAAAATCAACATTTTACAAAAAGGAAGTAATATTGTCTAACAAAATCGTAAGCGATACGTAACTTATTTTCCTCAAATTAAAACGATGTTGAAGCAGTTATTCCAATACAAAGTTATTCTCTACGCTTCCTGCCCATTGGGACCAATCACGCCAATCAGTTGGCACTCGTTGGCTCCACGCTGGCTCGCTCGTTTGTGCGTAACTGTGCGATTGACTTTCAATGAGTGTAGTTCTGTGGCTCGAGTTATGGCACCAGAATAGTTCCGGTGACTTGTCAACTATTCTGAGCACATAGTTTCACAATGGTTTCGAGGATTATCATAATATAAGTGTGATAATTTGCCTTTTGGTAATGTTATTTGTATATTACTTATTTCCTAAGCGCTGGTAGAGTTAATGGAGTTTCCTATTCCTGTGCGAGATTCAGGCATGAGTCTCCACTTGAAAGAGAAATGTCCTTTTTCAAACTCAAACCATAAACAGTTAATAATTTTTGACTTATATTTTATTTTTCTCTATATATATTGTACTTAAATGTTGGACTTATGTATGTTATGACTTAGGGCATTATTTTTGCCAATAAGCAATAAATAATTTGAGGTTTAAGTTTGGAATTTAATACGGTTACTTTTGACAAAAGGACAAAGGTATCGATTAAAAGATCACTTACGGTGTGTCTATCCGTATGCTCTGGTGTTGTTTTTACTTGATGTTATTAGGCATTATGTGGTTATATTATACTACAGTTATCATATTAAAGTTTTTTACGTTCTATAAATAAAACATTATTAATTAACTACAGCTTATCATGTTTTATGAAAATATTTTTTCTGACTCGTTATACTTTCGTTTTCAGTTTTTATGTTTATCTTATAATAGAGCGAGCTTTGGGTAAGTGTGTGTATAAACATACATCTGCTCACACCTAAATGCACACATTCACAGAAAACTACTGAATAACATCGAATTTTAATGTGTCTAACCCTTCTCAAGACCAGTGTCTCAGGATGACGAGCGCAGTGCAGTGTCATGCAAAGTTCCAAGCGGCATCCCAACTGTTGTGAGCAGGCGTCGCACTTACCACTCGTTAAATAGCCCGCCTCGTTACTTAGTAATTTAAAAACTTTATAATGTAATAAGTTATTTAGTAATTCTCTGGCTCTATAGGTACAATCCATCTCCTAGACGTTTCATTTCCTAAGTTTCCCGCGCGGTCTCCTAAACGGGGTAAGTTCATTAAAATGACGAGTGCTTCTCTTTGAGACAGTTAATGTCAAACTCCACTCAAGTTCGGACTTCTTATTAGTTCGGAGTTCTTTAATTTACGTTACGGAATTTATGTAATGGTTACTTACTATATAAAAATGATAAATAACATATAATCATCATCCTCATCAACCCATATTATCCCATGGCTGAGCACGGTTCTCCCCTCACTTTCGTGAGGAGGACACGTTCAGCGACACACCACGGAACGGAATGACCCACAACGGAAGCCCGGTTTGGATTGGTGGATAACATACCTCCGAAATGATTCTCGGGCAAGTATATGAAGGTTTCCCCAGGACGTTTTCCTACATCCAAACGCGAGTTATAATAACGTTGATATGTCTGACAAAAAAAAAACAGATTGGTAAATGCCCGCACCGAGATTTAAACTCACAATCCTCTGATTGAAAGTTGGACGTTTCCCCACTAGGCTACCGCCGCGCAAGGAAAAGCTTTTCAGAGTCACATAATATAGACTGCTTACTATCTAAGATTCCTTTATTAATTAATAGCTAACCACTACAACGTAAAACTAACAACAGTTGGACAACCTGCAAACCATTACAGTCTTATGGAAAACCCAAGGGTTCTAATCTACTACCTACCTAACATGCTAACGGCATTATCCCGTTGAATTCCTTGTGTCGAAGCCTCAGTTTTTTTACAGCATTGCATGGTTTTCGAACGAACAAATTATCGACAGTTTTTGAGGGTAATTTGTACAGACTTATTTTCTTGGATTACTTTATGCAATCAGCGAGGGTAGTTGTGACTCGTGTTGCGCTCGCTGGTTAGCTGACTGTTCTCAACCTACGCCGGAGCTGTGAAGCACGCTTGCTTACAGCAATATACAAATCGAGCTGATACCGCATATTGCAGCCCCATCGCTAGAGGGGCTCTCGCCGGTGGTGTGTGCTACTAAAATAACAATCGAATCCTTTCGTGTAGACATTTAAACTAAATTACGTGTCATATTTGCAAATGGACGCCGCTGTCAATCGAGAAGCTGAGCTGGAAATCGGCTTGCGTTCATTAATCCCCACTGAGCTATTCAAGTTTTCTTAAAGTTTGCATTGCATAGCTACACATAAAATCAAAGTCTCCTTCGACTCGCGGAGGAGTAAACAGGTTGTATCTAGAGGATCAGGAACTACAAGGACCATGGTCCTCCAACCACCCAGACAAAGAGCGAAACAAGTGACCAATGTGATAACGGTTGTTGTATTATAGTTTTTTAAATGTGACGTTTGACGCTCGCTTGGCGTTTTGCGATAAAAAGGTTCCAAACTTATTGTATGGACAGTTGATTCGGGTCAAGTGACGTCATAGCTATATTATAATAGACCATTAGAAGATAACCATAAGAATTTCATAACTCTTGATTCGAATATTCTTATATAAATTAAGGTAAAGGTAGATCTAGGGAAAGTCTAACAAAAGCTTGCATTATTATAAAACTAAAGTTTTTTTTTTATCCTAATTATTTAAGGAATTTTTATAAATTAATACAGGGCAGTCACATAGTTAGTATATTCAATTAGTTATGCTAACAAAATGTACCAAATTTAGTAAATAAAAACTTCAACTACATTTTATGTAGGTATTTCGCAGTTACATAGGTAATTGGAGGCACCTACAGATATGAATAGGAATACATGCCGCCGCTTTATGTTGTGAACACTGGTGGGTGCTAGGGTTAGAAACAGCTGCATGTAAGCCCGCGGACACTCGAGCACAAAGCGGGCGGACTCGGGAGGCGGCTGCAATCTGCATGATTGACAAACTGAGCAACCGGCGTAATTAGTTCACTGAATATACTTGATGCGTCTCTGTGGCGGCTCTCACACCGTAGCGAGTCTATGAGCTCCGATAAGATTTGTTGGAATTTGAAATCTGCAGATGCAACTGAGAAATCAAGCTGGTCGGTCGCCCGATGGTAAGCGCTACGCCTGCTCTTGACAATTGCATTTGCGAGCCAGGAATTTTATTGCAAAATATTGCCCACAGTACTAAGCTACAGTAATATGGTAGTTTTTATATCTATATTTTCCAGTAATTCCAATACGATTTTTGATTGTAATTACTCGGGGCAATTTATATGTCGCATGAATTTTGGATATGCTTGCTAATTGGTAGTGAGTTAGAACAATTGGAATTAACACTTGGAATATCCACCAGTAAGGACCGAGCCTCGTGGTGAATTATGGCCTAATTCTTCCCGCGAAAGTGAAGACCCGTGTTCAGCAGTGGGCCGATATGAGTTGATGACGATGATGTAGGACTTGTCTGTTAAAAGTATATACCGAATTATAACCCTTATCTACTTCCGTTAATTATAGGGCTTCGCGGGAATTGTTTTAGACTCTTTTATGTGTACACAGTACATTTCACAATAAGCCTCACACGCATTTTCAATAAGCCTTTGCGACAGACAGATTTTTCTATGAAGAGACAAGCCCCTATAGATTTTTGGTGATCGAAATCTGTGAAAAGTGATTCGGCGAACAACAGTCACTGTGTTCCGTTACGGTGTGACAGCGTCGCTCGCAGCACATTCAAGCGGCGCATTACACACACTGCTGGCGGTATAAATCACTCGCTCTGCTCACGCCGCGTCGCGTAGTTTCGCTCGCGTTAGAGGCACGGCTTTAAGGCCTATCCGTACATCAGTGACGACACGTGACGTTCAGTTTCATGACGTGAAAGGTATCCTAGTGTCGCCACTGACATTCTCGATGGGGACGTTTGATAAAACCTTTTCCAGCGTCCCCACTGGTGCGTCAGTTGATAAGGACGTTGAAAAAAGCAATTCCTAACGTTCCTATTAGTGAGCCAGTTAGGGGGTGTTGGAAAAATCAGTTCCCAACGTCCCCGTTGGTGGGTCAATTAGTGAGGACGTTGGGAAAATTAAATCCCAATTGTCAGGGTCTCCACTAATGAGCCAGTTCGTGGGGACGTTGGAACAAAACGATTCCCAGGGTCCCCACTAGTGAGCCAGATGGTGAGGACATTGAAAATATACCGTATTCTCGTCAGTACCAACGCCGGCGCATTGGTGCTTTTATTTCTAGAATAGAATAGAATAGAAAATACTTTATTGTACACCAGTTCAGAAATACTCAAGGTACATTAGGAATAAAACGTATTGCAATAAATATAGTACAATGGGCGGACTTATCGCTAAAAGCAATTTCTTCCAGTCTCAGAATTTTAGGGCACCCGGAACCACGAAGATCATGGTCCTACAAACACTAAGACTCAGAGCAAATATTTGCGGTATTCCGTGGGAAAATGTATGGACCATAGTCAGTAACACGGCACGGAACGGATCTGAACGTCCCGTGTCGGCACTGATGGGTGTGGATAGGCCTTTACGCTGTAAGCGCATAGCGTTCACTCGCTCATTAGATAAATTCAGTTAGCTTTTGCCAAAGTGCACCTTGATTACACGAGCATAAATGCTTTGCTGAATACAAGATTTAGACAAATCGGTGAAAGCTGATTAGAAACTGAGGTAGAGAAAAATACGAGTTACCTTAAATCTATGTGTGTATCTTGGAGACATTTTTAAACTTTCTCGACCTGAATTGATATTTAAAAGACACAGACGGGTTTTACTCTCGCATCGATTCATAATCATCATCATCACCAACCCATATCATCCCACTGCTGAGCTCGGGTCTCCCCTCAGTAGAATTAGGCCTTAATCCACCACGGGGCTCTGGTCCAGATTGGTGGATAACCTACCTCCGAAACAATTCTCAGGTAGGTAAACACCAGACCGACTATTAACGAAACTCAAATAAAAACTGTAGTAAGCAAACTAAGCTGGATAACGCCCCGCTTGCAGCACACTACCCCGCTCCACCGTATCATTCGTCCTCTGTAAGATAGGATTATTGCGCTAATCAAATAATGAGCGCGTGTTCTGAACGCGAACTCCAGAATACGGGTGCAAGTGAATTATTTAATAGACAGCCTTGGGTAATGAAGACGTCACCTGTATGAGACAGTTTGTAAACGTTCTTCTTCGTCGTGTTGTTAGTTTAATAACTACGAGACAAAACTGTTCAATATTTTTGGTCCAATAATTGCCAGTTATAAGCGGTGATAGCGTAGTGGGAGAACGTCCGCCTTCCACTGATAGGGTTGTGAGTACAAATCCCAGTGTGAATATAACATACGTAATTATCATACGTTCTTCGGTGAAGGACAACATCGCGAGGAAACCCACATACTTACCTGAGAATTAACGTTTAGTTTTAAAGTTAATTAATAATTTAAGATAATTATATTATTTTGAACCATCATATTATCAATAAAAAAAATTACATCTATCAATGAGTTTCGTAGCGATTTAAGAAAGAAAAAAACATTTGTTCTGCCAAAATTGCACACAACAACAAACGTAGTGACTGTCCGAAAATATGACACGTAACGAAAATGTTGTGCCCGCGATAAGTGCTAGCTCGAACATTAAAAACTTTGTCAACGACAATAATAATTGGCAAGCATGAACAAAGGCAAAAGGGAAAATACACAAAAAAAAAAGATTTTGAAGCCCACCTGACAATCTTTAGTCAATTACCAACCCAATGGAAATTCTAAAAAAATCTCAAACAATAAGCACAAGGCACGCGCAGTCTCCAGAGATACAAATGTACGGAATTCAAAACGGAATTAACCATAATTTCCGTTCGTAAAGGCGCAGACACACCTGTCACTCGTCGGGTAGGCTCGGTAAGCCCTAGAGGCAATATAAAATTAAAGTCAGTTTTAAAACTCTCGCAGAAAATATGTCATCTAACCTCCTTCAGAAAGAACTAGTCTAATTTTACAATTTGCGCATTTTATCACCTTAATGCTAGTTCCAGTGTTCAGTTTAAGGCCTTAAACTGAACTGCCCTGCTTACTGTCACCACCAATATCGCAAAGCATTGTCGACCAGAGACATTTATCCAAAGAGATCGTAACAATTTTGTTTACATTTATAGGAGTTTATATAGCTCAATCTCATTCTCTGTTTCTCTCATTCTCTTCAATCTATTTCTGAGCGACGTCACGTCACGTTTGTTATTTATGAATGCGTGTGTTGGCACGACCTAGGCCGTTCAGTTTAAGGCCTTATAATGAATTGCACGGAATGAGAATTAAGTAATGGATTCCCCCCTGATCAGTAGCTATTTAATAAACTTTCATAAGTATAAAAAGTAATTTGGCAGCAATAAATGAACAAGATTAAGTTCAAAACAAAATTATCATCCAATTAGGTCAAATATTTTAATTAACATTTATTGCATCATGTTTTGTTGATTAAACGTATGCCCACTATATTTTGATATTATATTATTATAATTACACCATATTGCATTTAATACATTATGTAGGTACATACCAACCTACTTAATATTGAAATTGACTAATTAGCATTATGGAAATTGTAAACGTTTGAGACACAGAAGATCTCGTGGCTTTACGTATCCTTGCGCCACAAAAAGTTGCCATTCCAATTGTCGAGAGATAAACAACTGCCGGCCACAGTAACCCGCCTTTGGCAAGATGTGGGTGGGGTTAGAAATATAATTTGTCGCCCACATTGTCGTGTACACAATGAATAATTGTGGCGTCAAGTCTTGTTTGCGAATACGGTTCATTTGCTGTGAATCTTATGCACGTGTGACTGTTTCTTACAATTGGTAGAACTTTGTTCCTTTCGAAAATGCCGATGCAACACAACTAAACCGATGGCGGCGCCGAAGCAGCATGTGGTGTTGTCCCACGCTAGACATATATAGGGTTTGGATTGAAATTAAACCCCATATTTCGTTAATTTGTAGTTATAATAGTAGAAATAATTGAGTTCTTTCGCGATGCGTAGGCGCGAACAGGTGTTCCATAAGAGGTTATATTATTATTTTTGGATAATTATTAATCGCGATTTTCGATACAAGTGGATAGACAAGCAGGATTGTTGCTTGATGATGAGCATCACCCTTGATCATTAAAATAGTAGTACCACTTTGGTTATAAAACTGTGTGTTTGGTCTCTAAGATAATGAAAAATTTTATAATAGAAATAAAAAATTGACAC
This sequence comes from Campaea margaritaria, assembly GCA_912999815.1. Classification (NCBI taxonomy): domain Eukaryota; kingdom Metazoa; phylum Arthropoda; class Insecta; order Lepidoptera; family Geometridae; genus Campaea; species Campaea margaritaria. Next base: position 242,754 of record OU538794.1, read on the forward strand.
TAAATGTTCATACAACAAAAAATATAAAGTAATTGCCCTGTAATTTATTTAGTTATTCAACTTTGTTTAGGTATACGAAAAAACTATATAATAATATTTATCAAAATTCTATTGATTATGACTTGAGTTTGAAAACGGAAATTTCCCTTTTAAGTGGTGATTCATGGATTTCATTCATGAATCTCGCACAGGAAAAGGAAACTCCATTAACTCTACCAGTGCTTCGGAGAGACACCCGTCACAGATGCGCTGACTCCTGTACTATTTAGAATTCTCTGACTCTAAAGTCATAGATGTCACAGTTTAGAAATGCCACTATAACAAACCGTGCATATAGAAAGGGTTCAATCAAGCGAACGCGAGTAAAATTCGATCACAACTTTTTATTGTTATTAGACAGGTGTGAAACAAAATAAAAGCTTCAAATATAACAATTTAGAAGGCCCTAGGAATATCTCTCCGACCTTATGACCTAGGGTATGTCACGTCTTTTTCAAGACAATTTTTCACATGTAATTATTGAGCTAGAATTTCAACGTACGTGTGTTCGTGAAGAATTCTCAATACACTGTGAGTTTAACATTTTATTTTATTGTTAGCCGCAGTGAGCTCAGTTTTCATTAGAGACACGAGTGAAATAGCTATGCAGCTGACTGTACATGAAATTGCGAGCCACAGAGAGATATCATATTTTTAACTTGAAACAAACACTATATTGGAACTTTTTCTTACAACCTCTATTCATATTTTTTTTATTTATCAGAGCACCCAGTGTTACTAACTAAACTCTCCCCGGGCGTCCGTTACATTATTTATATAACAACTAGCTGCGCTCAGAGACTTCGCTCGCATTATCTATTATCCCACAAGAACCGTTAATTATCACGGGTTGAAAAGTATTCTTTTTTGTATTCCAGGATCTAAAGTATCTAATTACAAAATATCATCAAAATCCGTTCAGCCGTTGCGGCGTAAAGAGAACAAACAAACACACAAACTTTAGCTTTTGTATTAGTGCGATTGATAGATGAACTCTTTATTGAAACACAACAGAAAAAAACTTAAAGAATAGAATAAAACAAATTTAACTATCAGTGTCACAATGGACAGTCTTATTGATGAGAGTTATCTCTTCCAGACGACCATACACGATGATGATGATGATGTGATGTAAGTTTGCATCTCCATACCAATCAATTCACCGCAAGTCGTCAATGTGGACTTTTGCAAAAATCAAATGTAGGCATTCATGCAAGTAATTATCCATAGAAATTAACTCCATGTAATCCAGTTCACGGTACCCATTTTCAGTACAAATTCTCGCCATTTCCCGTCACTCCATCCTCTTGTGTCCAGTTACTAGCGCGAGTAGAGAGTAGTTCTAGCACCTGATATTAATTTCCCCATAGACGTATAAATTTGGTCCGTTAGGTCGCGACAGAGGCGCGACACAGCCTTCTCGTTTGCTGGCCCCAGGGACTGCTAGTGTCTTTCCACTGATATACCTGGGGAAGGCCTTAAAATTTTGGGATTGTATTGCGATCTTAGTTTTCAGATATTAATTTAGCTCTGATTTTCGTGTAAGCTCGAAAATGTCATAGTTGGGATTCAAATAGGTGGTGGTTTATATTTAGGAACAATGCAATGGCCTAAAATAGCAGGAACTCGAAACCCTTAACTAAAAATGCAATTGTTAAATAATAATGAAGTTATCAGTTAAGATGGTCTGATACTGTCGGCGGAAAAAGGCACTCGACTTGACCTAACTTCCAATTCCACTGTACGTATGTATAACAATATTTGGATTAATACGATTTGCGCGTCTCGTCACACAGTAAAATAAAAAAAAATATTAGTAAACCATTTTGAACATGTTTAGAAAATATTGTAGCTGACTTTACTTCCTTTATTTTCGCTGAAAAAAAGTAGCCGTTCAATTTCGCAGTGCATCATCATTGTTCAAAAGCAAATAACTTGGCAATTTTGAAGCGGGCACAAGTTAACCCTCTCGCCAGCCATCGCTTCAGGTTAACTCCTCTCCACTCCGGGTCGGAGAGACCCATACAATATTCGCCAGGCGGGCGGACGTGACCGGACGGGCGAAGCACTCCCTTATATTGTATTACAACATATTTTTTTCGCCTTACGTGTGTAATCTCATGGTAATCCAAGTGTTGATTGTCTTGAGCAGCTGGAATGGAAGTGGGATCCACTTGGAATGTAAAACTTTGCGGTTTATAATTTGTTGAATCTCGAGGGATTTGGTGTGTGTTCTTAATGTGGTGTAGATTTTTTTAAGGTATAGGTTATTGCGTTGGTGATGATGTCCTCTTTGCTGTTTTCGGCTAATTGACCTTTTCTACATATTCATTTATTTATTTAGTTAATAGTAGGACTTACGTACCCTATTCTGTTAAACAATGTCCGAGCGCAAATGCACACGTCAGGTGTTTGCATGTCGGTTTTATCACAGAGAAATGAAGGAGGGTGATGAACCAGGCTAGTGAAAAGTAACAGTTAGTCCACCCGCCCCCGCCCCAGGCTGTCTGTACCTTGGGACAATAGTTCAGCCGACTCAATTTAATTTTTATTGAAGTTCTTACTTTTAATCTCATTTGTATTTTAATACGTTTTTGAAGTAGTTTTGTTTTTAATTTGTAATGAAAATCAAAATAATTCTTATTAAGATTAAAAAAAAATACAAATCGTTCCTTATTTATTACGTTATAGTTTAAAAATTGTTTTATTTTATTTATTTATTTTACTGAGTGACGAGACGAGCAAATAAAAGCGAGCGATATTTTTACTATTAAATTTTCTTTAAGTCTTTTTGAAACAAACCAAACAGAAATGTATGACTGTAATTTTGAGAAAAAAGAAAATCACATACACACATTACGCATTACGTAGGTATATACACATAGTAACTCATGGCTATCCACTAACACAAGTACAGGTATATCAAACATGCAGGTACGCGGTTAAACTAAGAAATTCCGAAATTGCCAGCAGACGACGCAACTCCAATCGAAGATATTCCCTCCGCCAGTAAAACACAAAAACAAAACAGTCCATAATTCGCCCCCCCCCCCCCCCCCCTCATCCCTCCACCGTTTCCTACATTCCGATGCAAAGACAAAATTTCATAAGGCGTCACCTATCCACGTCGGTACGAACCCTTTTGGCTCCTGCTCGTAAATATTCAAGGTTACATTTGTGCTCACAATTTTTTCTGAATTTACTTGGGGCCTAAAGTACCGCGGCCACCAAAGCGACGGGTTACTTTTGTGTCGGTGTATGATGGGACAATTTTTGTTGTCGACTTTTTGTACAAGGTTGTGTCAATATCCATATTGCTGTAGAGTTACATTTAAAATCACTTTATGAAGCCACAATGTGTAGTTACAGAAACGTCCTTTCAATGTTTTAGTTTAGATTTCCAGATATTTTTGCATTAGTATGATTTGCTCGTTTACTCTTTTTGTCCCTTTCATCGCATAACTTTCTCAATGTCTACTTACACTCCATGCTAATAAAAATCTTAAATAATTGCCTTAAGAAAATTTAAAATTCATAAGCCATAACTTACTAATTTTAAGCGCCGTTCGGTCACAATTCCGTTACATTAGGGCCCTTCCGGATCCCCTCGCGTTTAAAGTACAAGTGTTCATGTCTGGCGGTATCGCGGCATCGCGGCATCGCCCGCCGGTCCCGTGGCCCGTTCCTAAATAAGTTTGTAATATTATCATTGTTTTCTCGCGCCGTCCTTCGGGGCTTCTCTCATTTGAATACACCCTGTTTATTGTGCCACAGTTTTTTCGTTTCGCCTGTTTCCTCAGAATTATCGAATAATATTTTCCCTACGGTTGAACGTATTATCTCCGAATTCCGTGTGAGCGCCGTTTTCGCAAGATTATTCGATTGTGTGTCGTTCCATTTCTCCGCCGCGTGGAACATTGATGAAGTTTGAATTTCTGACTTCTTTTATGTGGGGATTTGTCAATATTTACGGTATGCGGCGTTTGCGAGGGGTTCGCAGCCGGCTTATCCTTTAATATGGCTGATAATGATAAACTGATCTCTTTTGATCTCAGTTATATCACGACTTGCGCAATATTTAGGACTTCTGGAATAGTAAACAGTTCATCTTTATGGACAAAATTGCCCGTAACAATGTTCACTGGAAATATTGACCTAAAAGCTTGTAAAATATTTAACGACGCACATCCATTCAATTCATATCAGCTTCAGCGTACAATTTACAATTTTTGACACAACGATCACATAAAATTCGGCTCTAACTTTATCACGAAAAAATCCGGTGCCGAGTAACAAAGAGATTTTTTACTGGACATTCTATCGTTATATGGAAAACTGGTAAACTGAAACAGTTCGGTAGTACGAGACGCGGCCGAGGCGGGTGCGGTGCGGGACGGGTACTCAAAGTGAAATAAATTGCATTTGGTCATATAGCGTCGGTACGCATTGTAAATGGCCTGAAAGGCAGCTAGCAAGTGCCGCTCGGCGAGTAGCAGCCTTTGATAAAAGTCCGCGGAAGCGGACGGATGCTTAGATTGCAGTTATTTGGAGGTGCATGGATGTTGCAGGAATGCGCAATGACTTTTACGAAGTATCCTTTTGAAAACTGAACGCAATCTCGGCGGAGTGATCGCGAAGCTTTTTGTAGGGCCATCATTATTTAAAAATGTTTTATTGGGTAAGTAGCTTGCGTGCGTTAAGTTTATACAACGATTGGACATGAAAACTGAAAAAATGACATCCCCATAGAGTTACTTCGTGCTATCTTCTCTGATGGGCGTATTTCTGAAGCGCTGCTGGTAGAGTTAATAGGTTTCCATTTCCTGTGCGAGATTTAGCCATGAATAATTTCTTTTTTTTTTTGTTTATATATTTTCCGGTTTGAAGGGCATTGTTTCCAGCGAAATTACCGGGCATATGAGACTTTAAAGCTGATGTCTCAGGGTTGACGAGCGCAGTACAGTGCCGCAACAGATTCTTGGTGGCACTGTAGCTGTAGTATGGGTAGTCGTGGCGCTTACCATCAGGTGAACGCTCGTCACTCAGGCCAATAAAAAAAAGAGAGTTTTGATTTTCAAATATTTTTATAACACTCGATTTTGTTTCAATTGTTGCTTGAGTGAATAATTGCTTGAATCTAAAAAGTGGGGTCTCTTTACCCACTGACAAACTTTTTTGACCTCAATGAAATCTTTCTAATTCAATTAAATTTATAACCTTTGTCAATCGGATTCCACGGTTCTCCATGGTTATATTCGCATCCATAAATTATGATTTTATGGAAGCGGATACAGAGCACAGAGCGCGGTTATGTTGCTCTGCGGCTATCCGATGCTAAATGGGGATATGTGGCGGCTGTGGGCGGTGGCCTTATTTTCCGATATCCATTGAAGTAATGTAAGATCATTGTGTTTTAACCCGTTTTTAAACTTACTGTTTAGTTCAGTTTGTTTTTAATATATACGAAAACTACGTACATACGAGTATATTTTTACAAGAGAAATATTGATACGTGTCCGCACTAGGATTAGAACTCACGACCCTCGCCTTGGAAAGCGAACGTTCTCCCACTAGGCTACCACCTAACATGAAGGTAGTTAATTTTCTTTAAATGTTTAGCTGTCTTTGAAGGAATCATTCCGCCACAATCATACACATACACCAAAAGCGCAGCGTAATGAAATCGACGTTCCGTCTCTCGGACCGGCGGCGTCCCGTCCCTAAATCTCCCGGACTCCCGAGACATCGGATTTGCATGCGAGATGCAACTAATTTGCTGAGTTGTGTGCTCAACGTTGGCTACTTTTTGGTTTGTTTCGGATTTGGTCGGTTGGTAAGCATTTTACATAACACTCTAGTTACTTTTGCAACATTGTTCTCTTTAATGCGCTTTGCTTTAGATAAAAACGACGTGAATAAAAGTATTTTTTTTATCATCGACCCCACAATATTTATCTAAGTATTACTCGACGTAGGCTTCTTTTAAGCTGGGTCCACACCTGTTACCGTGACCGTGACTCTGTCACTGCAACAAATACACTGCAACAAAGACAAGTGTGGACGGGTACCTATTGTCATGCAGATTTGTTACGGTCATGAATTTACGACCTAACGATCCATCTTGGAACTACCTGAGCGAATCGTGGGAAAATTGTCTCGGCTCTCGTCCATATTTAGTCTAGCGAGTACTGTGACACGGTCACAGGGTCATGGTTATGGTCACGGATGTGGACCCAATTTTGTTAAAAACCATTATTTGTCTTCCACCTTGGCCCACGGATGTTCTTCACTACATTTGTCAAACCACTGTCTCTACTTTAGAGCTCGACTATCCCACAAACCGCCTGTTCTTCAAGAGATGTAACCAGCTCACTACCACTTCACTTCAGTTCCAGTCTGAAACACTTGGTGCTAAAGAAATAGTTTGTTGTGACGATAAACCTTATTGGCTTGCATCTGTTTCGGCGTCAGCTTTCTAAATATAAGCTAACAGTAACATATTAGGTAGGTACACATTAGGTAACCGTGTCTGCATGCTGCATGCAAATGTGTCTGGGGGCTGCGATTCCATTACCCCTGTGCTTGGGCCTTGCTTGCATGCGATGTGCAGGGGACGTGTTATATCCCACATCAGTAGGAACAATAGGAAATTCTAAACTGTTTCTGTTTAGTAGATCTAAGATGGATTAGTAATTCAGCTGCAAGAGCATTTCTGAGTGGTGTTTTGATAATTCAATTATTACGGTTTTGAAAACATCGAGCGTCCTTTGCAAAGTTAGACCGTGTCATTTCAGTTTAGGTTCATTATATTATTTTACTCTCCAACAGGGTGATTTAAATTTTTTTAGATCGGAGTGAAAATGTCACAATTCATAGCCGCAACTTTGCCGATGTCAATGCGCGTAAAATGTATCAGAATATTGCGGGAGCCGTATACGGCCTGCTGACGTATACGGCCTGCGATGTATACGGCTTGCCGACGTATGCAAAACGCCGTATAACTCTCAAGGACTTTAGAATCACTTGAAATTCTGAAAAGAAAATCGTCAAAGCTTTATATTGCCTCGTTCATTTTGTGGCCATGACTACAGCGGAGACAGGTCTGTTTGCAGACATGTAGTATAGACGAGTGACCATGTGTGGTCACAGCTTTATGTCATGGAAATTTTTAGTAAGATTTTTGATTGAGCCACAAGGGGTTAGCAAAGGACTATTTATATTATTATTAATAAAAATACGAGGTAATCAGTAAAATAAATAAAATAAAATGATTTGAGTTGTTTTTAATAAACAGGAGGCCTACCATGACGTCTTATAGCGATTCAGTTCAGGACCTAAACTGAGCCGCGTCGCATAATCGTACCGTGACGTATTTTTTTTTATGTTGCTGCCATTTTCAACCTAAACTGGATAAACTTTAGGTTGAAAATGGCTTATTAGCGACTCAATTTAGGTTGCTACCATTTTCAACCTTAACTGGATCAGGCTTAGGTTGAAAATGGCAGCAACATAAAAAATAAGACGTCACGGTACGATTATGCGACGCGGCTCAGTTTAGGTCCTGAACTGAATCGCTATAAGACGTTATGGTAGGCCTCCTGTGCTCGTTTGCTACTATAAAAGCTTGTAAACTCATGAAATTAAAGCGGTAAAAAAATTTTGCTTGAAAATTGTTATGCAACAAATAAAATTATAGATGTCTATCGTCTAACATTTGATGACACAAAGTTATAACCATTCCGCTCATTTTATGGCCCGCTAGGAAAGGCTAGGAGCGACGTATGAGTAAGAAATGTTTTATTCATTGCGCAGTGTTCGTCTAAACATCGGCCGGCGTATTTGAAATTAAATTTGGCTTGCAAACATCGCGGCGGCGTTTGGTTGCGTCGCGATGCTCATTGCAACGTTTATTAGCCCTGACGCGGTCGCTTTTGGAGGCTCTTTGTATGCATTACTGACTATCTTGAAATTTTCTTTTATTTTTCGCTAACGAAGTCTTTCACGCAAGCACAGAAGCAGTACTACATACAAAATGGACACTTGACCCCCGCGACCCTCTACCCGTAATCTGGAGGGCAATCTGGAGGTCAGTCAATGTTACACGCCCAATAAATGACAGTCGACGAATAGATTAGTATGAACCTTCATATTAGTGGGTTGTGTTTTGTTTTCGTCGCGTAGTATGTTTAAGTACGCATATAAATTTTATATGCGTGAGTTGTCGAAACAGCTTTTGTATGGAGTGTCCGAGTTGTGGCGCAAAATTGGAGTCGGAACACGATATAAGCGCATAGTGCTACAGTTACTGACACTCGCGAAACAGATTGAATTTCTAAATGTTTGGAAATGTCCATTCAAGACTCACGACACGGTTTTCGCCCGCCGCGGCTACCAGATATAAAACACAACCGCATAGCTTGCGGCTATTTCCTGCAGGCCCTGCGGCCGTTTTAACAGAAAAAACTGATGGGCTGTGTGAAGTGAAACAAATACCGAAAGCCAATCGTGCGCGTGTGCTCGGAACAAAACCCGCGACGTGAGTTCACGCTCTTTAAGCTGCTGCATATATTTTGTTGGAAGTCCAGAGTAACTGAAGATCATTCGGGAATAGGGCTAGTTGGAAAACGGAGAGTAATGGAAAACGGATATGGAAGTAGCGAAACCGCTAAGAATATGGTTGCCTCATTGCAAACTTACGCCATATATGCTGATAATGTTTGTAGGTAGTAGTTATCAATTTAGGATTGTCAAATTAAACTACAGCTTTTTATTCATCATCATCATCATCATCGACCCATAACTTCCCACGGCTGGGCACGGGTCTCCCCTCACATTCGTGAGGAGGGTTAGGCCATAATCCACCACGGGGGCCCAGTCCGGATTGGTGGATAACATACCTACCTCCGAAATAATTCTCGGGTAGATATGTGGGTTTCCTCACGATGTTTTCCTTCACCGAAAAGCGAGTGATAATTACGTACATATGTTTTACAGAAACACATTGGTACGTGCCTGCACTGGGATTTGAACTCACGACCTTCTGATTGGAAGGCGGACGTTCTCCCACTAGGCTACCACCGCTCTAGTTTTTTATTGATGCACCAAAATTTACGCCAATATGTTTTTGTTTTGTGAAATAGTCCAAGCAACAATATTTACAATACGTTTTCTATAAAAATGCATTGTGGGATGTAAATGCGCGCTTTAAGCCACAGCATCGCCAAAACAGTCCCTCTCACTTAACTGTCGCAGCAACAATTAAATATCACCCGCGCCGAAACAACACACATATTTTTAACCATTCCGAACTTCGCCAATTGCGGCCACATCAATAACTTGGCAGCACTGGCAGTACAAATAAATCAGGGCTGCTACAAAGCCGGCTTCAATACGTCAAAGATAACCGAACGTGAATAATCGGGGGTAGTTGGAAACAAAGCGATTTGCATTTATAAATGATTCATGCGACGCGCCGTGTTGTAAGAGAAAACATTCCGGTTGATGGCGTTGGAATTTTGACGATTGGTAACCCTGTGGACTTAGGACGCGGGCGCGGTGCGCGGCCGAGCGGGCTTTGTGACTTGCTTTGTTTTAAATTAACAATGATTTATTTAACATTATGGGGCTAAATTTAGCCTGTACCGGGCAGTGCGATATTTTGTGTTGTTCATTTTCTTAACTTTCGTTTGTTTTCAGGATCGAAATTCAAGAAATTTTATAATTACTATGAAATGTAGACAAACGCTTATATTACGCGACTATATCATAGTTCACTACATTTCCATTGAATAAGTGTAGTGTGCTATACAATATTATATTCCATATGAAGCTAAAGTTAAATCGCTCCTCCTATCACTGAGGTAGCGGTTCCGCATAGTTTGTCCAAGTCTAATGCAAACATGAAATCTGACTTCGTAAATAATCGTTGTGCGTGTCAGACTAAATATTATCAGCTTCGTATCGATGCAGTGTACCTTTGTTGTGGTATTTTATAGATTCATGGCTTAAATACACAAATTAAACCTAATATGCACTCAGTACAGAGTTCACTCAACACTGAAGTGTTGATAGAACTCTATACTCGTAGAATTAATCGTAGAATCTATGATTAAACCTCGTGATGTTTTTCGTTCACCGACATCGAGTGATAATTACACACGGCTGGCATTAAACTTTGATGAACTACCTAGTCCATAATGTAAAAGTATTATTCTATCAAAAAATATATTTAGAAACAGCCAACTTAAGTACCTAAGTTATTCAACGAAAAAATCAAAATATATATTTTACGTGTGTAAAATTAATGATACAAAAACGAACGTGTCACGATCACGTGTTATAGATCCTAACCTCTAAATAGGAGTCCTTGTGTCGAGGATATCAGGAACTACGAGAACCATGGTCCTACAAACTCCAAACAAAGCAAAAAAAACGCAAGATATTTAATTAGAAATTGGAACATGTTCAGCTATTTCTGAGGCCGACGGTATCTACATAATGTTTGCACGAGAACAAGAAATACATTGAAATGTTCCTCTAGTATTCGTAATCGCAACCCTCTCACCACCACCGATTGCTTGCTTCAACAGCCGATAGCAGAGTACAAACGGTTGATTATGGGTGAAACAAAGAAAAAGCTACTTTCAAGGGCACTCTCACCCCAGTAGGCACGAGTTAAGTTTATCTCCCGGGAGTTAAATGATTAAAACAACTTGTTTGTATACCTCACTTTAATCACCCGTAGCTGCCTATGAGTTTTCTTGTGGAGCTATAGAAATAGCGACCAAGAATACAGGATAAATCATTATCACTTACTCGAAATTACTAAACGATCTTCTAATAATTTTTATAATGAAATTCACGGGTCAAATAGTCGAAATTAGAGCGCAAAACCAAATACGAATTTTATTAATTTAAATAAAAAAAAACTACATTATTTAAAAAACAATACTATTGCCTGTCGAAAAAAGTGCGTCATAATTTTGACAATTTTAGGCACGTTATTTTTACAACTATCACGCACGTTCGTCGCATGAGCCGCGACGCGATCCACCCTGCTTTAAGTACAACTCCACAAACTGCTGATTTAGTGGCTCCACCATCTCCCATATAGCTCCCAACTCGGTATCACCCATGCTTAACGTTATTATCTTACTTCGGCCCACTTTGAATTAGGCATTGTGTAAAGTTCGCAGCCTCTTCTCGCTACAACTTGCCAACTAATTAGTTCGGATATTATGCACTGTCGCGGGACCGCATTGTTTGTACGGGTAGCGCGAAATGTGCGCCCCATTTCGCAGTGAAGCCCTTTTTTGAGACGTAGCCCCTTTTGACTTGTAGCCCCTTTTGGAGTTGAGCTTTTCGGCGAATTTAGAGAACTGCGGTTGCTTTCCGGCAATTGGATGTTTTTTGAAATTGTTAGATTTCTTTCCAGTCTGGCTGTTTAGTTTCTGAATTATCTGAAGTCGTAGCGTGTTCAAGCTCTTGACTCCAGCTAAGGGTACCGCTGCGGGCGGTGCCGGAAATCTGCCTTTCATCGCTACAAGTGTAAAGTCCACCTAATCTCCCAAACCTTTGCCCTATCAAGTGAGTTATTAAGTCAATGGATACCCCAGTAAACCCAGCGGCTAATCGATCACAACAGGCAATACATAAAAACCTCGATATTTATTATGTTTTATAAGGGTCGACACAGACGGGCGCGCAATATCAGGATCGGTCCGGGCCGGTCGCCGGTCGTTTCTTTTATGGCGTTCCGAGCGCCCCCTACTCAACGGGTTATCATAAATCATCATTTTTATTTTTCTACTCCAATAGAAGTTCGATAAGTTCGATATATCCGACTGATGAAACGGCTGGGGGTGGATTTAGAATATTTTAGCGCGAGAAAGGTAAATTGAGTTAGCGCGGTTAGAAGATAGGAAGAGGCCTTTATGTGGGATGTTTCACCCACACGTTCCAACATCCTTTTCAACATTGACAACGGCAAAGAATTTGAAGAAATATCATAGATACGATCCGAAGCCTTTATTTGTACAGATATGCCGTTTTACGACGATCGCTCAGCCCAACTGTAATAGTGCCGTGTACACACGGACAAACAAGCGTGACAGCTCCGTGACACACTAGTACAAGTTTATGTACACAACAATACAACTTCAGCAAAAATACTATGTATGTACTAAACTAAACATAAAGTTTAGATCTCTTTCGTTGTAACTTGACAGCTGACAACGAAGGATTTTACTTCTTTATTTTTGTGACAAAAGACTGTACCAAATAGTTGTGTGACTTGTAACTCAAATTATGACAAGTTTATGCCACCAATCTGGACCGGGACCCCGTGGTAGATTATAGCTTAACCCTCCTCGCGAAAGTGAGGGTAGATCCGTGCTCAGCAGTGGGACGATATGGGTCGATGATGATGATGATGCCATTGCATCAACATCTTATAGGCTTGTAATTATACAAAAAGGACTATAAAAAATACAAAATATTATCTAATTCATATTTTCTCATTCGAGACAGCAATCTAATGACTATTTAACTTGTCAGTGTAACATTTCAACGTTTTAAAAGTGGGACGATATCGTTAAAAGCTTCTCAATCGAGAGGGCGAAGGGCCCTGCGCGCTGGTACAGAATATAATTAGGCTACACAGCACCAGTGGCATTTGCGCCACTCGCGTAGTAGGAGCGAAGGGTATGAAGTTGCCAAACTGTACAACTAAGAATTTTTGTTGTAGCTAAGAGTTCAACAGTGATTCATCGCCTAGCAAAACTTCCTTTCTTTATTTAGTAACCAAGACTAAACTTCTAAGTAAAGTTTGAAATTTCCTCACTTAGTTTTGTTTGAATTTTTATCAGGATCGAAGTTTCCGGGTAAGAATAGAATAGAATAGAAAATTGTTTATTGTACACCAGTTCAGAAATACACAAGGTACAAGAATAGAACTTATTGGAATGAATATAGTACAATGGGCAGACGTAACGCTAAAAGCGATCTTTTCCAGTCAACCTTCGGAAAGCAATGGAGCCTCAAAGGTATAGGAAGCGGGTTATAGCTATTGTATCCATATTCATATTCCTTTGTCAATTTGCTTTCATATTCCGACCTCAGCTAATAACCTATCAATGTGGGTAATGTATAATGCAGTTTCTATGTGTAGTAAGCTGAGACAATTCGGATCACTTTTCACGAAAAGAGCGGTCCTCTGGGAAGCGTCGCCGAGACTGACCCGTGAGGTAATGTCAAGCTAAATCATTTTCGGCGCGTGCAGGTGGATAGAAGCAATATGTTGCGCTGATTGGTTTCATTTAGTTAGCCGCGAATTTTGATTTATCCCTGATTCAATTCGGCTCGATCTGCAATATATGACTGTTCATCTATTCTAAGAAATCAAGACGATTTACTACTAATTTCCATGAAAACAGCACTTATTCCAGTATTTCCAACCGATGTTTTTCCTATTTTGGAATAAAGCCAAGTTCACAGAGGCCGCGTTCGCGTCAGGTATGTGCTGTACGAAGGTGTAGGTAAAGTTCCCGGCTGGTATTAATTTCCCGGTAGACCCGCAGAATGGCGGAATTGCCGGGAAGACTGACAAATTAACAAGAACAATGTTCTAGCTAGTTTTGGTAAAAAGTGGGACATCGCTTTTGCTATTGCTGAAGCACGGGAATGCAGAAGAGATCATGGACCATGACCATGCCTCACGGACACCCTATTTTTTGTTAGATTTTTAAGTTTTAGTTTTAGTTCAAAAGCAAAAGTTAAAAGTCGTGACGCGTCATTATTATTTTATTATTATAATCACATAATTTGATATATTTTCTAATATTAGGGATAGTCACTGAGAAGTTCCGTGTCTACCTTCCGTCTCTATCATCAGATCAGCTCGCTGTCACGACAAATATTGTATTGTCATCCAACTTGACAGGCATTTCAACTTAATTCAAAAACGGGAACTCCAGGACATACACGTGAAGTTTTAATAAAACCTTTTAACATAACCCTTCCTTAGCTTTACTGTAGTCGGGTGTCGGGTAAAATATCAGGCTTAAGAAGGTGCAATAGATGCTTACCGCCACAGCAACCGCAAACGCCGTGATTTGTTTCCTTGCATCTTTACGGAGAGGAGTAGGTATAGCTGGGGAATTAGCTAACTTATACATATTTAATGAGGTATAATATTATTTCTTGCTAACGAATGTTTCGGTTTCCCACGCCCACGGTACAAATAAACTAATGCCAAATCTATTTTCGTTTTAATATCAAAGCAGATCAATAATTTCGATAGTCCTACAGTGACTTCATTCGCTGCTACGTTTACAATAGGCACCATACGCCTATCAATTTTTTTCTTAGATAATTTAAAAACTCCTCCACTATTTCGAGCTTGAATACCCTGTGAGTGTCATTCAAATTTAATTATATCAGATCGATAAACTCTCGGGTTGAAAAGACGAAAATACAGTTTTGGTTGTTGCGAAGCTGACACACCCAGCGTAGTGTACTCGTAACCTTACGTGATGTGATGTTGCGAGGACCGAAGAGTATAGCCAGATTTTCTATAACCGAATTATGACGTTTCTAGCTGAGCAAAGCCGGAACCCACTGACGCCACTGGCGCCTCCAGCCGCGCACCCACCAGCTGTTCGTTGCTGACGATCGCAAATTCGGAACTCACGTTTCAGCTTACTTTTTTTTTCTCTGACTGATTTACGGGACGAGTACATACACACACACATACACAAGTTGAACACACTCTTACAACTTCGAAACAGTGCAAAATTTTCGGCTTATTAATCCGCGGTTTGCACTGCTCTACAATTTATCCACCTATCTATATTTATTTTTTTTATTTTTATATTTTTTACAAAGGTACAAAAAAAATAAAAATATAATCGCAGTATTAAGTCTGTAACTACCTTACATCACAAAATTGCCTCATCCGATTTCATTTCAAAATGACCGCCTCAACGCATCCAACAGTCCAATTCAATTGTACAACAAATTGAAGACAATATTGCAGCCGAAAAGCGCAGCCCTTCGCATTGCATCTCCCAACTCAATAAAACGTCAATTGTAGACAATCAGGCGCCGCCGGCGTTGCGGCAATCAGGGGCAATCAATTGCCGGTCTCCCCGGACCGGTTCCCCTGGACCAGTCTCCCGGACACGGATAATACCTGGATGTTTTATAAACGCCATTAAAAAGTCGTCGAACCCCGCCGGTGATCAGTTGAATTTTTATTGAGGCATTCGCTGATATGATAATGGTGGAATTTCCGATAAATTAGGGCGGGGATGCTTTATTTCGGGCTCGTTTTGTGTCTGCTATTGACAAGTGTGATGACAAATAATGTTCTTTAAATTTTGTTTAAGCTTTGAATATAGCAAATTAAGACCTATTTGTTGTAAGTGTCTAGGCATATGGTCTGCATTTAAACTGGATGACAGCTGCGAAATTGCAGTTTGGATGCAGTTTTTGTGCAGTTGTATCGAAACTGTCAACTGACTGCGCAGTCAGTATGCAGTTATAAGAACAGCACGCCACCTGCATGTTGACTGTAAGTGGACTGCGCAGTCAGGCGACAGTTTTGACGCAGTTAAATCATCTGCACAAAAACTGCATTTTTGCAGTTGGAATGCAGTTGAAATGCAGATCGCCCGTCTGACCCTTAGAGACGAGTATTATTAAAAAGTCCTCAATCGGACTACAGGAGTTGGTAACGATGTGAACAAAGGTGACAAGTACGTTAAGTAGAACTTTCTCTCAAGGACTGTTTCCGGAACACTCGGAAGGGTCCAATATCCTCATAGTGGACAAGGACATGAATTAATAAACTCATGGGTCCTCACTAGAGGTGGACATAAACAAATTACTCTCAGTGGACAAAAGAAACGTTTAACACTCAACAAGTCATTAAGACTAATCGCGGTGGACTAAACCTTCCTTGTAGTTACTCGGTCCACTGGCAACTTAGCATACATTACTCCGCTAGTTACGTCACAGTAAATAGAAACCAGTAAACCTACTTACATTACTAGTAATCTTAATATGTGCTTCGGGAATCTTCGTATTTCAGAAAAAGTCCGGATAAATATTTTACTTTGATCTTGTTGGACCTTGTTGTCATTAGTATGTATGTGCCATGGCCACAATTAAGAATAATAAATAAACGATAAATTTACTTACATCTTTAAGGTGATACGTTCCGTTTTTAGCGGGAAATATAATTTTCAGACAATTTTTACGTTTTTGTTTCTAGACTGAGTAACTATAGTAAATTAGAATGGAATTTGCAATAATTCAAGATTATGGTTCACGATATTTTGTAGAGA
Organism: Campaea margaritaria; assembly: GCA_912999815.1. Classification (NCBI taxonomy): domain Eukaryota; kingdom Metazoa; phylum Arthropoda; class Insecta; order Lepidoptera; family Geometridae; genus Campaea; species Campaea margaritaria. The sequence goes on from OU538794.1 coordinate 259,139, forward strand.
TATGTAGCATATTATGCTCCTGATTACTCAAAAAGGTTAATAAACACTGCAATCAACAGTTTAACAGTTTATTGACTTTTGTGAGCAATTTGGTGCATTAGTGCTAAATATCTCCCCAAAATGGCGTAAAGAATTGTTGCGGATTACACTCTTGTTTACATTACTTACCCAATGAAATTAAAAAAACGAAAAACCTGTGCGAATTTTTAATTTCCCGCCTTAAACGAAACGAACCACCTTAACAAGTACTCTTAGACCAAACGACAACATTACCTACTGCTGCCTCCCCACTACACCCAGTACCCGGACAGCCACGTCTAAAGTCTCCAATGTTTTATTAAAGCCACCCTCGCACGTGTCATGAATACCACCCCTCCCCACCCCGGTCGTTCATCACCCCTCCCCCCTGTAACCGACCCGCTAATTATCTGTGTAGTTTAAATTCTGCTCACTTTAAACCTTACTTTTGGACGTATCATGGCGGAAATATTGTTCGTGCGACGCCCGGGTCGTTTTGGATGGGAATTAATTGTTTGGTCGTTTCAATTTTATGTTGTATTTTTTTGGAGTTTTTGGCTTTGATTGGTTCTGTATTGCCAGTATCTAGTGTCTTATAAAACAGTAAGGGGACTGACTTATGAACTGTCAGACCATTACGTATAGCCTTAACCGTTCGACTTAGAGATTTGACACTTGGAGGAAATATCCAAATTCCATATCTAAAAAAGGTGGGGGAGGAATATTTCAATAAAAAAGGATACATTATTTTAAAGTTGCTCTTAATGGTACTTTGTAAAATATAAAATCCCTTTAAACCTATAAAATCTATTAAACCAATAATTCTGAAAATGTATCTCCAGTCATAGGAAAACGGAAAATCTTGGTCAATCTCTGGAAGTGCTGATCCGATTCAGAGAATTATTTCTTTGATAAAATAAAGAGTTTCTGCTGAAAACTTTATTTAAAGGCAGGTAAAACTGCGGGGCGCAGCTAGTTTATTATAATATTTCAAACCCAAGAACTACAGTGTGGCGTTCGACCACCAAACTGAGCAATCGTTCAAAGCTTCTAATGTGCTACCATACAAGTTTTACCTCTAAGTATATAAAGAAGACATATACTATTGTCCGATCTCTTTGTATAAATGTCTCTGGTCGACTTATGAACGCTTAGCGATTGATATTGGTGGTGACAGTTAGCAGGGCAGTTCAGTTTAAGGCCTTGAACTGGGTGGATTTAACTGTTCGTGGTGAGGCCCCAGGTATAACCTTATATTCATAGTCCCCGCTCATCGTCTGCAAAGGCTCGGTAAAGTGGGTCTCAAATTGACATGCGTCTCTCTATTACGCGTTATGGTTCCCTTTTAATGCTCCAGGCCGTCATCTTGAGTTATCCTTCGGAGGATTCGGACGTTTACGAGTGTGTGCAGTTTGTCGCGCACTAAACAGGGGTTATGAACAGTTTCATAGTAATTCTACTGCTATTATTCTATTACATGTGAAGGTATGTGCGTACTCTATGCACAGCATAACTCTATATTTGCTGAACGGTTTTGTTAAAAGTTATGTAGTGTGCAGACGTTACTGTGTTCCGGTTTGAACTGCTGTAACTGTTATGGGCAGGCATAGCGCCTATCACCAGGTGAACGACAATCTCGTTTCGTTTCTTAGTTAAAAAAAGAAGATATCACCATTATCATCAACATCAAGCCTTATTGGCCCACTGCTGAGCACGAGTCTCTTCTCACTTTTATGTGGAGGATTAGGCTATAATCCACCACGCAGGCCCAGTGTGGATGGGTGGATCACCCATTTTCAAAATAATTCTTGTTCATGTGTGTTTTTTCACGTAAATTATTTCTATCTAAAGTCAAGATGATCCTAAATTCAGATTACAACAATTTCTTGGATTTGGTTTAAAAACAGTAAAAATATCTAAGCTTGTTATCGCCAACTGCATTATCACTTAACATCAAGCCAGATGGTGATGAAACTCAAACAGATCCGACTTTAAAAAAGCTCAGGGGCCAAACCGTTTATACTTGCGAAACTATCTTTATACCTCCTGTCGCGCTAAGTTGCAGTCAATAAAAACAGAGCTGAAAAGAAAACAGACCTATTGAATTCTAAAAGCCCAAACCAAGACCTCAAAGCGACAACCCCAACAAACTTTAATTCTCGTTTAACGAGCCCCAGCAAATATTTAGCAACGTATAAATGACGCGGTCCGCCCGAACCGATGCTGTTTCCTTTCATAACCGCTGCCACATCATCCAATGAGCATCCAGAACACTTAACACCCCGAGCTTACGTTGATTATTAGCATACATCGCTCGTAAATCAACGCGTCTAAACTTCAAATGAGATCAAAGTCGTCGATGGTTCAGTTTCTAAGCAGTAAGGTCGTCGGCTATAATTGCCGGAGGCAGGGGTTGGTAGACGGGAGCGATTGAGACGTACAAATGTTTGGAGTTGGATTACTTTTCAATTGAAACGTGCCTACGAAGACAGCGGCGGATCGAGTTATTTGAGTTCCAATTATCGGCGGGGCGAGAGCAAATACGCCGGATTGGGTTACTGTATGCATATTAGCGCGCGTTGATCCCTTTATTTTGTGAGATTTAGTTTTGTCTGCGTTTTGGAAGTTGTGGGTTATTATGGTCTAGAGAGTTGAAGGCTTTGCTTATAGACTTTATTTGTACTTTAGCACACAAATAACATGTATAATTGAGTCTTCATGCTAAGTATCATTCTCTACCAATAATCCTGAAGGTGCAGTGACTTTGAATAATGCGACAAACTTTGCGCCGTTCTGTAAAGTAGTATTTATATTAAACCACCGGTGAAAGTAACCGGCGGAGTAGTGGGAGGCTTCTTCTGCAAGAGACCGCCTGGGGAAATACCAAACATTCGTCAGATATTCATCCACCAAGCAGTAGTGTATAAACATTATATTGTGTTCCGGTTTGGAGGGAACTGTTTTCAGCGAAATTACTGGGCATATGAGACTTTAGAGCCGATGTCTCAGGGTGACGAGCGCAGTGCGGTGCTGCGCAAGATTATGCAATGCGAAGTTCTAAATGGCACGGTAACAGCTATGGACAGGCGTAGCGCTTACCATCAGGTGAACGACTTGCTCACCTCGTCAATCAGTCAAATAAAAAAAACACCCTAGCTTCCCTTCAGAAATTGAATACAATAATTCTTTATTGAACACCATAAAGCTTAAGTAGACACAATACAATATACATTTAATAAACAGGTGGTATACAACGGGCGGCCTTATCGCTATTCAATGTCTTCCAGACAACCATGCATGGAGAAAAGTGACTAGGAGATCGGACGGTGGCTTTTCGCCAAACTGGACAGTACACTTCGTTTAACGTTAGTTATATGTACAAAAACAATAACAATGCATTATGTGAACCCACATGCTTACCCGAGAATTATTTCGGAGGTAGGTATGTTATCCACCAATCCGGACTGGGCCCCCGTGGTGGATCATGGCCTTACCCTGACGAAAGTGAGGAGAGACCCATGCTCAGCAGTGGGACGTTATGGGTTGATGATGAAGTGAACGCCCTTATCGAGGTGAACACAACATGCAATAGTAATAAAACAGTCCATTTCCACAATATTAGATGCTACTTATTAAAAAAAAGAAAATATTTTGTAGTTAATGTTACAAGAACAATTTAGTAATCATTGTCAAAATTACGAAAAAAGGTTGTTTAAATGTATTGATGGAATCGCCAAAAAAAGCAAAGCATATAAAGTAAAATAAGTGTATTTTACAATTGTAGACAGTACAGATGTAATAATTAGCAGTGATTAATGTAGATTAAAAAAAGCCAGTAAAAAGCCGTAATTACGTCTGCTGTAAATTTGTTTTCTATATTGCCAAATATTTTTGGTGTTGTCACCAGGGTTACATTTAAGTACACGTTTAGCATAAAACACAGGCCATACACAGCTATCCTTAAACATTTGTTCCTAATTCGGTTTCCAAATGGGATTGCCAGTTTCCAAATAATTTTAATCCATTTCCATTGAAGGATTACCACGCGTCGGTTCAGAGTTACGGGGAACCGCAACTAAATCCAGCCGCGGTCGGAACATTACCGAGTTGTAATTGTTATATTGTTTGGTAACTAAAGAGGATTGCTTATATTAGTTTTGAGACCTTTAACAATTGGACGACTTTTTCAATAACCTAAACCGCCATGTTTGCTTCATTATCATCATCATCATCAACCCACTGCTGAGCACGGGTCTCCCCTCGCTTTCGTGAGGAGGACTAGAGCCTAATCCACTATCGGGGCCCAGTCCGGTTCGGTGGAAAACATACCTACATCCGAAATCATTCTCGGGTAAGTTATGTTGTTTCCTTGGTTATGAATGTTAAGATATCTCCATATCGGAAGTCTGTACTCTCTGTTGTCTGATCCTTAATTTTTAATAGTAAAAATAGAATATTCTATTTTTACATAACATTTATTTATTTAGTTATATACAGATATAACCAAAACGCTAACTAATTAGGTAATGAGTCAAAATATATCTAGATATTAGAATATGAAATTACATGAACAGTCATATAATATAGATAAGAATAATTCTTATTTGGAGAATTGGTATTTATAAGAGGTACATGGTCCCATAAATCGCAAACTAAATAATTATAATTGTTTGTGTGTCTAACAATCTGTTTGTCAATTTTTTTGTATTCATCTCAGTTAATGCCACCATATTTATAACTATACCCATTTAGAGGACTATTTCAGTTTCAAAATCTAATATCCCTCGATGTTCAGGCAAAAATTCTGAAATCACAGACAGACAAATCAATTTCATTATTGGTGTATACATAGACACAGATAAGAATGTACGTTCTTAAACTTTGAAATAGTTCTAATGTTACCTACAGCCTACCTCCTGTCGTCCAACCCTATATCCACAAAGACACAGTTCGTGTCCTTCCGAGGCAGTAAACCCAGTAAGACGTTAAAGTCGACAAAGTAAGTCCCTCTGTCGTATTGTGCAGCCGAGCTTCTCCTCAGGCGCTGTCACTGCCACTTGCAGGAACTTCTCTTGAAAGTGCTGCATTTACTGCGTCTACACGTCTACACGCTCATTTAGAAAACATCCTTTTGTTTTTGGCTTTTTGGTTTCTTTTGCAATGTGTGTCTGTCTTGTAAGCTGGTGACAAGTAAAGCATTTTTCGATTTGTTTCTCTGATTCCGTTGTATTGGATTTTTGTGAATGGTGCTTTAGAATAACTACTTGTAGGTTTCTAAACAACGCAAAATGCAAAGTATGTATAGAAAACACTTTATTGATCACCAAAAAAAACAGTACAGAAATATTACAATTTGAAATGTACAAGCATGTAATTAAAGTAAGTAAGTATTACAATTTGATGCCGCGATTTCAAACATGCTTTCTCATTTTATTAGAGCTTTGGTTTTACGCAATCTACTATGGAAACTGATAAATTTGAACAAATCCAAAAATAACCCATACCCAACCCAATATTGCCAATTAAATAATTATAAAATACAATCGAAATTGCGGCTTCAACAGGCTTATTATCCAATGGAGCTTAAATTTGGTACAATTAGGCTAGTACCATTGTGCTGATAATTATCAACCCACACCTAGGTAGGCAAGTAGGAGTCCATGTGTTCAACACATTATTGACTCAGTCTGTGACAACGTACAATAGTCTTAGTACTCTTTTATAATCTGGATAAAAGCTTGCAAATCCGATTAGCCCCTCCCATCGGGTGCATTCAATAATTCCTGACGACGTGGACGGTTTATCTACGTACCGGTGCTGGAAGGCTTGGAGATTTGTCTCTTGGCAGCTAGTGCCATGATATTGAGCGTTTTTAATGCAGGTATGTTTGTCTCGACTGATAGCGTAGAACTAAAAAGACTATGATTTTGCATGCTTTTGAAAAACATAAGGACGTAAAGGTTTTTTTTAATATAATTGACTAATGACCCAATGAGACAAATGCAAATAATATAGATGGGGGTATAATATAGGTCAACGAAAACAAAATCATCTACCGGACACGTCATCTTAATTTTAATTGATATAAATAAATCAATAAATGAATTACAAACTGAATAACAACGAGTAGGTGTAAGAAAACAATTTTTGTTTTAAATATACTGAAAATCATATGAAACATCAACCATCGGAAGTGAATCAATTTTGATTGTATCGGGAGGGTGCGGCAGTAAGGTGCGGCGCGGGGGCGGGAGCGGGGGCGGGGGCGATAAATTGGGTGAATATTTTATTGCGGAGCAGAGTAACAGGGCCGGTGGCCTTACACATATCTTCGAAGCTCCTGCTGAGACCTTTAAATTCGCTTGTAGAACAAGAGCCAATTCACTTTCTTGACATAATTTCGATGTCATTTTTCGGTTTTCGATGTTTCATGAAAACAGGACGGCGACCAAAGACAGCTGACAAAAAAATGTGGACACATTTAATAAAGGCATTGTCAGTGAGAGAAAGCGGGTGGGCCGATACATCTGCCCTTAATAACCCAAAGGCAAGATAATTAGTTTACTCGTGAGCACGGCTTCTGCAACGGTGTTACAGTATCAGCTCAAAACAAACGTCATCATCATCATCATCATCAACAACCCATAACGTCCCACTGCTGGGCACGGGTCTCCCCTCACTTTCGTGAGGAGGATTAGGCCACAATCCACCACGGGGGCCAGCTCCGTAAACAAACTTGTAACACGGCAAATATTACATTCCCAATGATAACATTTAAAGCACACCATGAAAAACGAGGCATTTCACAACTTTATCTTCAAAAAGTTATCCGGCAGTCAATGCACGTCCGCCCCGAGACAAGTTGCGAAAGTTGTATGTTGTGTCCATTGGACAGTCTGGACACTGTCCCGTGACAGCCGGACACCATCTGGCTCATTCTGGATTCTAGGACTCGTTAAGCGCCGATGTAAACTTTGCTCTCAGCTTAGCTTCTCGTCGGACATTACAGACAGTTCTGAGTTTAGACACCGTGTTAACGTACTGGTAAAACAACACGATAAGAGAAGTAGCTAGAGCTCGTACGATAGAGTATCTCTAGCGACCCAGCAATAGGAAAATTCAATACTCAATACAGTTACTGTTAGTAGGCAAAAACAAAGCATTTTCACGAGTCATACGCTCCAAAATTTCACAATTTATTTGAATAATTATTTTGGTATGTGATAAGTAGTGATAACATATCAAAATAATTATTCAAATCGATAGAGCTAAATTCATGCAAAATTTTAATAAAATCCACGCACCGTTACAACAACGGTGGCCATAATGGCAATCTGTGCGCTTTACAATCCAACAACCGGTTTCAAATCCTCGGCACCAATGACTTAATTTCATGTAGTATCTGCGTCAGTGCCTGTATGGAGTCGGAGGGCACGTTAAGCCGTTAGTTCCGTAGTCATCGAGTGATAGCAGTCATTAAGCTCCGTCAGAGGCCCTGGGGGCTCAGTGAATACGCATTAATAACTTTAGTAGGATAGGAAATAAGATAGTAAGCGCATTGTTAGGAAGGCGGTTCAAATATCCTTTATACTCGTATAAGCTGCTATAACTGCTTAAACTAAGTAATCGACAAGTAAAATGTTTAACAAAATAAGTGTGCAATTTTTTAGACAGATTAAAATAGCGTGAGTTCAAGTCGCGGTGGCCACGGGGCTCTTTCTTATAATCTAAAACGATCTAACCAAAAGGACCACGCACGCCTGGCAAAGTTATATGACCGACTGTTCTTGTAACGACAGTAAACTCGCGATCTCCGCCTAAGTTTACTGATCTGGATTTTTGCAATTATAGTGTAACTAGCTGTGCCCCGCAGTTTCACCCGTGTAGTTTCCGTTCCCGTGGGAGTACAGCGATAAAAGATAGCCTATGTTACTGGCTGATAATGTAGCTTTCCATTGGTGTTTTTTTTTAATTATTTTAGTGGTTATGCGTGAAAGCCTAACAAATAAAAAATCTCACATTTATAATATTATTGTTGGATGTGTCTTCCTCGTCTCCGGCATCCCCGCCAAATCTGTCAGAATTTCCGCTCGCAGAGTAAAATTTGTGCCGGGTCCATGGAGTATAAATAAAATGTCCTTGCTTACATTGCAACATGGATACAGGACATTAGTAGCGTCATTCACAAGGCCACAATAAATCACACTTGGAAATATTTCCCTGCGAAGCTCGATAAACTTCTGCTGCATCAGCCGTTAACTTCACTAGTTAACCTCTGAATTTATCAACTGACAGGCTCCAACTTGCAAGCACCCATATACGTGCGGTGCTTAATTTCACGGAACGGGCCACAGCACTGGCAGAGGTCAGAAGACAAACTATTATCTAAGTTGAGGTAGATACGATAAAATCTTGTCTGGCTAAATACTTATTTAAATGTTCATACAAACATAATACAGTGTTGGTTCAGATATGAAATCCTGATGATTAATATGCACTTAACATAGAAAAATACAATAGTCTTATGAACTTTCCATATGTATCGTTCGATCCTTTCCATCTCAAGGGTGCAATGGAATACTTTCCAGCGTCTTTGTTTCTCGAATAATCTGGAAATCTTTAAGCCAATAGTGAATAGGTATCTTCTAGGCAAGCATGTTCCACCGTCGACCGCGTCGTCGCTTACCATTAGGTAAGACTGCGGTCGAATGCTTGCCTATTCTGCAATAAAAAAAAAAAAAACCAATCCTGGTGTTTGCTTATGTCATAAAGTACAATTAGAGTAGTTATCATAAAAAAAATTAAAATTATGATCATTCATTTTTCGCCTCTACATTTATTATGCGTACCGCAAAGAAGTCTGTTTCCCGATAGTTACAACCTCGGAGTCTTCAAGTCACGAGGTTACTCTCAGGTAAGCGTGTACCATCGTAGACCGCATTGTGACTTACCATTAGGTGAGAAAGTGGTCAAACGCGAACCTATTAATTAATAAAAAAAAAAGCAAACTAACTTCTGATTCTATCAACTATCGAGTTGATATGTTATCTCACCTCGCCTTCCTTCTAAATGCGGTTTACAAGGTCTCGCTTCACTGTGAGTTCTCTCCCCGGAGCCGTACAAAGTCCCAAGTTGCCGCGCCGAGCAAAATATGTACCTACTCATATTTACAGCCTTGTTAGCTGAGAGGGGTTACGACTTTGAACTCTACTGAGATAATTTTTAGAGTTTTTGTTCTTTGATTTATAGATACATATTTCTTGTAAAACATATGTTTTCGGTGAAGGAAAACATCGTCGAGAATTAGAAGTGTGTGATCGAACAATCCGAAGCGGACCCCCGTGGTGGATGGTAGCCTCATGAAAGTGAGGTGACACCCGTGCTAAACAGTGGGCGGATATGAGTTGTTGTGATAATGAATATCGATCACACATAGATCATACATAGATCGCTAACTAAGATTTCTTGTATCTAGGGAATCAGAAACTACGAGGAAGGTTCTAATGACATCCAGACTCAGAGCAAATATCTGTAGCTTATACAAACCTTTGCTCTGTGCCAGAATTGACCTGACGCTTCCCAGTCCACTCATCCATCACTAAAGCCGCTGAGGTTGTCAAAATAAAAAGTTACTTATATTTGGAGGGTATTTTGATCCTAAAGTAGAGGTAAATAAACAATTCAATTGGGCGGGATTACAAAGCGGGATTGACACGCGGTGGTTTTGTCCCGCGTCACGCTGTCACGCTGTAATCCACAAACGCGTCACGTCGTCAAATATATTATTATGTCATTGTGGCACTTCGTGCATGTTGTAAAAAGTTATCCAGTTATCATTTCATTCCTTCGCGAGTTCATGGAAATTATTTTATTCCTTTCATCGGCGTATTGTATAATTCGTCATTTTAGAGTTCTCAGCTTCGTCCGTTTGTAAATTCTCATTAGTTTTTATATGCAAAGAAAGCTATATATAATCAACCACTTTGCTTGGCTTGACTTGGCTTCGCCTAAACTCTTTGAAATTGACATTGTTTTAACAGCTGAACTGTTTTACTTTTTGTGGCTCTTTTGCGAATCTTCACACAACGTATGTGTTTACTGTTTACTGGCGTTGTCTCCTAACTAAACTCAATCAGCTATGCGGGCGCACACAACTGGTGTGATAATATTATCAATACAGCAGTGCGGGTTTGCACGCCAGGCGTTTTTTCGCTTACCGTAACATTTTAAAAACACAGACGCGTGTGTTCTCAACAGGATGGGGATGGATGGATGGGGTACTCTTAGTGATTTTTCATGATTTTTTTAACACATATTTTATTTATTCTTTGGTGTCATTTTACACATAATATTGAAGAGTATAATTATATATATATCAGATATATATTTATATCACAGTCTACGGCGTAACCCAGATAAGGACAGACAGCGCGACGTGCGGCGCGCTGTCATTTTGATGCCTTTTGTATGAAAAAGGCATCGAGTGACTTTATTGCAACGCCAACGCCACGCTTCTTTTGTTTAGGTTGTCGCTAAGGGGTAAGATAGATCCACAGGATAGATCAATGCAGCACGCCTCGCCGTACGGCGCATTTGACAGGTCACACGCCGCAACTCCTTTCCCTGGCTTGCTGGTAATAAATCCTCTATACAGTGCTAAAAAAAACAATTCCTCTTATAAAAACAATCAGATTTGCCCAAAGAGTACTTACAAAGTATCTTAAGTGAAAACTACTTTTAACATATCGAGGAGAACCTTTCAAAAGGCATCAATTCACAAATCAAATAAACGTGACAATAAAGAATCTGAGAAGAAAATAATCGCGCCTCATTAAAATACAAAAGGTTCAGAGGAGGGGGCGCGGGGTCTGTTCACACTGAGTCGGATGTAGGCCCGATTAAATATGTACTAGTATTTTTTTGGACTGCATTATTGCAGTAAAAAGAAAGAATATTTTATACTTATATTTTTTCATATTGCATTAATTGTAGTCTCGCTAAATACTGTAGTTTAGATATTTCAACCTAACCGGTCCATCTCGGTATGAAATGGTTGAAACATTGGCATGTAAGAAGAAGAATATAAAGTTGAAAAATCGCGCTCGTTCTTAGTTCAGTTTTCTAGATACTACATAATCTAAAAAAAAAATACTCGACTGCAAAATGCAGTTGAAGGAACCAGAATTTTTTTCAACCTGTAAAGGACTACATTTTGTAGTCTGATTTTAGATTTCCTTAAATATTGTTTTAATAATAGAAGGTTATCCTTCCATAACACTTAGAAACGTTAACATCTTGTGTTGTTGTGTTTTACTCGACTGTATCAGGAGGAGGGTTATGTTTTTTTTTTTGCTATGCATCATCTCTCCTACATCCGACATATTGAACAAGTCTTAAGGGAATGAGCCGGCTGAATGTAGCAGAAAAAGTGGCGAATGTATTATGCATCAGGCGAGCTCAGGTGTCTAAATTAAATTCGGGCATGCCAATGTCAGTCAAAAGTCGCGCCGCTGAATTACGCCAGTTTCTCAAACGAGAGCCTGGGGTGGCCACGTGTTGGTGAGTAGGGAGACCTTATTGCGATTTATAACCAAAAACAATTGAGGCACGGGACGCCTGGCGGGTGTGCCACATCGAAACTAGTTTGTATAGAAAATATGCATGAGTTTTTATTAACTATGTTTTCATATTTCTAAACAAAAAAGTTAAATTTACTTATTGTCACTGGCTGTAAGCAAAAAATCGCACGTTGCTACGCCAACAGCCGATCTGACCCCGCTACATAGATGTTACACATCAAAAAGTGGTGACGCAACAAACATTATTAAAAATATGGGGACAGAACAGATTTTGGAAATATTTTATCTCACTAATCTCACTATATTATAAATGCGAAAGTTTGTACGTTAGTGTGTTCGTTCTCTTTTAACTCCGAAAAGACTGGACGGATTTTGATGAAATTTAGTGTTTAGATACTTTATTTCACGGATTAAACGTAAGATACTTTGGGTCTTGATTATGAAATAATAAATAACATAGGTAAAACCGCAGGGCGCTGCTAGTATATTATACTGAAATGGAGCTAATATGGTACTATGATTAATTTTTAACAAGATAAAAGTATCCTGTGTGTTTATCCAAGTAATAACTTATTTGTGTGCCAAATTTCATCCAAATCTCTTGAGTAGTTTTTGCGTGAAAGAGTAACAAACAATCATCCATCCATCCATCCTTACAAACATTCACATTTATAATATTAGTAGCAACTAGGATAGGGGAGGATTAACTGCTAAACTCATAACCTTTCTTTTGCCCTAGTCGGGTAAAAATTAAATGCATTTCCTAAATCCTAAATTTAAACACCAGTTTGCCCTATTAGGCCAATAATACATCATCAACAAAATATCCCATATTTTTAGAAGCCAGTTATATTTCGTGGCGACCCTACACGCGGATCCTCTCCACATCACGCTACGGTTTTTTCATTCCATCTTGAATTTAAATGAAACGTCATCGCAGAATTATGCGCGCCATTATTCACGGCGGAAACAAACGTGTAGATTACGGTTTTTATAATATAAAGGGCCTTGATTACACAGAACGTAGATTTAAGTAATGTATGAAGCCGCAAGGATAATATAATATACACTGTGTTTGGTCACGATATACGTTTATGAAACAAAGCGGTGGTAGCCTAGTGGGAGAACGTCCGCCTTCCAAGGAGAGTTGGTATGGTAAAATTTCATGAGAAAACCCACAATCCACATGCTCTAGAATTATTTTGGAAGTATGAGATCCACCGATCCGGACCGGGCCCCCGTGGTAGAATATAGCCTTATCCTCCTCACGAAAGTGAGGGTGATCCCTGCTCAACAGCTCAGCATATCGTCCCACGATATGGGTTGATGATGATACATTTATTTGAGGGGGGTGTGTTTCAACTATTTTATCGATAAATCTACCCATGACCTACCTCACCCTCTTTGGAATGGCAGTATTTTTTTATTGCAAATAATGTTGATAATGTTGGTACATCGTGACCAAATACTACCTTTATCTTTTGTCTCTAGATAGAGCTGCCGCCTTATTACGAACCTCATGACTGGTTTGCGACAGACGTAAAGCTTACGATCGTTGCTGACGTCTAACGCCCTTTTAAAAATTGGGAAATAAAAAATAAACATATATTTTTTAATCCTATCGCTAGTGGCAGTCGTATCTATGGCTAAAAACTTTCAAAGTAGTTTAGCGATCCTTATAAATCGGTATCAACGCAGGCGATAGTTTAAGGTGCCCTCCGAATCAGGGTGCAATATAAAAATCTGCACCTACTTCTAAGATGAAGTCATTGGTGCGGCGCTGTTTCGACCCCAGCGTCGTTGGGTTGCAAAGCGCAGAAATTACCACTCTGTTTTCTAATATGAAATGAAGACAAAACTGGGTTGGTAATTTACTTTGACACGTATACACTACACAGTGCGATATAGAGAGGGCGCGCTAGCCATGGGCGAGTCCCAGATGTTTTATTCGATTGTTCAAACATCTCAATTATTCTCGATGATTTTCTCTCGCAGTCGAAAATAAGGAAATTCCAGTTGTATTTCACCCGAAAGGAAACAATCGCGCTCAGTGCACTCGAATACGATTCATTCGAGTTTACACCGCGCTCGAAACTGCACGAGCAAGAACGCAACGACGAGTGGTTGGACTCGGAACAATCGAATGGCATCTGGATGATTCAGTCGAGGGGCGGGATGTTTATAACGATTGTAATTTTGCACCGATTCCGATTCTTTTGGTTGTCGAAATATCTCGGCCTCGCCCACCACTAGGCGCGACGTGTGCCTTACAGTATACATGTGCGCCGCACACTGACTTACCTGCAACTTGCAATAAAACTTCCCCTGGAGGTGGCTGCACGATGGCGTAAGTCGTAAAATTTATAGATCAATAACATTTCAGTTATAACATTATCAAAATTCATTGTTTTTTTCTATTGGGAGGACGAAAGGGTAGTGAGACGAAACACAAAATGAGCGAAGATTATAACAGTAATATCGTTTTGTTCCGTCTTTTTTGCTTTTTGTTTCGTCTGTTTTTTTTTGTCTAGTAACCCTTAGAGGGTGTCAGGAAGTTGGTGTACTGTTTTCCGCTGAGATCGTAGCGTTGGTAAAGATGTACTCTCCGTCTATCCCAACGGGAGAAAGGCGTGACTGTATGTCAATGTATTTTTTTTTCTCTTAAGCTGAATTAAAGACATCGGTCGTCCGTAGAGCTATCTCTATGAAAACCGTGCGTGCATTTAGCAACGCGCTGCCCGCGTCGGCATGGTTTTCATAGCGATAGCTGCTACGGTCGACTGACGTCAGTACTGACTGTCATGGTAACACTAAATGTGACCTAAATACGTAATGCTCCGCCACCTCTTGTCGCTTCCGCCCCGCGAGTCCTAGCGGCACGAACTAAAAGCGCTGCTTGTGCCCAACTTCGCGCTAACTCGCGTCGCGGGAACACCTCCTAATTGGGTAAATACGCGAAGAAAGTGCCCGATTCAGAGATATATCAAATTACGTTGATATTGATGCGTTTGAGTAATATTTAGGGTAGCACTTACAAGTTTGGTAATGATTACTGTGGTTTTTGTAGAGTTTTTTAATTTCACAATAGTACGTTTCGTATTTTACAAAAATCTTGCAGAGAGCTGATCTGTTGATAGAGGTAGAAGGTAGATAACGTAACTTCTCAGTGACTATCACTACATTTATGATGTTTGCTCTTATTTTGATCAGCTTTCAGTAGCAAATAAAGCTTGTCTAATGATGTATATCATATATCAAAAAACTTATTGACGATTATTAAATGTCGCGAACATATATTTGAAAATAAAAGAAGGTAAATAATGTCCTAATTAGCAGATGAAGATTTATTTAATATTATGTGTCAAAATGTTGACATTCCATAACAATTCTCAAAGTGCATTTACTTAATAAATATTTCCCAAATAAGTAGCAGCGTCACAAGTGATTGAAGCCACAGATTAATCCCAGCTTAATATTTGAATAACTAGCCGAATTCCATTCCAGCATAAGTTTTCAAACCACCTCTTTCTAAACACCAGTTTAACAAACTTTCCCAATAAATTCAAGCGCACTTTATTGCGAAACTTTATCCAATAAATTTCAAATCAAAAAGCATATTTATTAAAACAACTAGTATTTTATTATAATAGCAACACAGGTAATACAGTTCAAGCGAGCGTTTAAAATTCAAAGTTCGCGTCGAACGTGGCGAGAAAACGTGCTATTGGATATTGAATTTTATCATATACGCGATAAAAACGAAAATGAGATGGGCTTCTATAGTTTTACAAACGTTTTTAATAATGTGCATGACATGTTTTGAAGTTTTGCAATAAAAGTTGGTCGAGTGCCGCCGGCGGTGCCCAGCGCGCGAGGAACTGCAGGGAGCCGTGCCTGCCAGAATTAGAATTATGGACAGTTTATATTCGAGGCGATTATCGATTTTACGAAAACACATTTATAAACGAATATTTACTTTTAAAAACATTTAATAGAACTTAACTGCATCTCGAGTTAAAGCACACTTTTCTGTTACGCTTGACGTATGAGTTGACACTTTATCATGAAGGTTTATTGAAAGAAGTTTGAAATAATACAAGCGGTTCAAGAGGTGATCTTAGAGTATTACTAAGGTTTGAAAAGGTTTTGTATTGACATCTCTTCTCAGTTCTCAGTTTAACCACAGACTTTAACCATAATAAAAAGAGTATTTCATGAAAGTTTTTTCTACGTTCATTATGCCTTAAAAAGGTCATTGGACATTGATGGGTCGGAATGAGAGACAAACAAGAAGGAATATTTTCACTTCTTACGTATGTACACACACCCCTTTTTATTCCCTACTTACAATACTCGAATATGATTTTAGTTTTGAATATAAATCTCACAAAATACTATAGAAACTGTAGTATACGATAGGACGTAGTCATTACGTGAATGCTCGCTTAGCGAAAAAAGAAAAGGCACAACCCTTTAGGTGAATTAACGAAGCAACTCGGTAATTAACAAGTGATTTGCATAAGATTCGACTTGACTAATTGGGGGATTAGGGAAAAGAGTTTTAAGGACCTACAATTATTGTTATTGAGATCGTTTGAGATTACCTACCGTGCATTTTAGATAATGTGATCTGTCTGTGATATTTAGATATGTGTGTATGTATTTCTATGGGCTAGCGTTTTAGCTGCCAGAGCCCTGCGCCTGTTAGCTATTTAACTAAACTGAATTATAGCCTAAACAACTGAAAGTTTGTTTAGTTGATTATACTTGATTTGACTTAAGCGGTGGTAGCCTAGTGGGAGAACGTCCGCCTTCCAATCAGAAGGTCGTGAGTTCAAATCCCAGTGCAGGCACGTACCAATGTGTTTCTTGTAAAACATATGTACGTTATTATCACTCGCTTTTCGGTGAAGGAAAACATCGTGAGGAAACCCACATACCTACCCGAGAATTATTTCGGAGATAGGTAGGTGATCCACCAATCCGGATCTGGCCCCCGTGGTGGATTATGGCCTAACCCTCCTCACGAAAGTGAGGGGAGACCCGTGCCCAGCAGTGGGACGTTATGGGTTGACGATGATGACTTGATTTATTTTTCTCTATGTATATGAAACTTGATTTGAGTTTTGAGATTTAAAAAGTGAAGTAATTCATATCTCAATACACATATACTCCAGTGTGAAGAACTACGAAGGGTTTATTACACTTTGCTAATCTTATTTATTGATAAAGTGTTAGAAAGTGTATTTCAGAGTTGCGTGAAGCTACTACAGAATTTTCTTTCAAAAAATAGTCTATACTGTTTAGAGCACTGGTGAGAGTCTCAGTTGTTATCAATATCATTCGTCTAAGGTAGCCTGTCAAAATCAAGAACCCGACGCTGGCGCTATTTCACACAATATATAAATAACAACTAAAGCGCGTAACTAACGACCACTTAATTTGAAACAAACTACAACAGGACCCGTTTCGAAAGTATCCAGTGACAGGCAGCTCTCGTGTCAATTATATCAGACGTCCTGGCAGCATAGTCCATCGCAACGGAATTAGGGAGTAGCTATATTTTTTTGCCAATCCTTACAATGGCAGCTGAGGAGGGCGTTATTATAATCCTTGCGTCCGTCTGTCTACTCTGACACGGGTTAAGCCGGCACAGCTGATGTTCACATAGCTGTGTTAATAATATTTATATTCACTCCATCTTCAGCCTCCCAAGATCTTTTTTTATCATAGGTAAACCTGTTTCCTTTACAAAAATGTAATGTTTACTGACTGAATGTTTCGTAAAATTACAGTCCATTGTTTGGATTCTAATTGGATTGAAATTTACACCGTGGCTAGAGGAACAAAATTAATTAAAAACATTGTTTGTTGTTTACGTGCAGAGAAAATAACTAAAATATTACATAAATCTGATTTGGGAGTGTCGTTATTCCGTATCATAATACATATTGTTAAAAATAATTACATAAAAATTACTTAATACAGTTATTTTACTTAGAGATTTAATAAAACGGTGGGACAAAGTACTTGAAACATTCTTTTTATAAATAAAACAACCATGACAGTAAGGGCTTTAACCGTAATTTTAATCTCGAAATGTATGGTAGATCATGTATTTTTGGCACCAGTCACTAAAAAGCTTGATACAAAAGCAAAAGCTATTTTAAAATCTCCAAAATTGAAAAACAGTGAAGATTATGAAGTAATTGGAGTCGATGATCTTGAAAAGATGGAATTACGGGTTTGTGGAATTGATTCTTACGAAGACGCTCGTTATGGCTGTGTGAAACTTAATGAGTCTGAAGATTGGCAAAGTCATAGTGGAATAGTAGAAGAGAATGGACATGAAACTCGTAACAGCATTCCAGAACCCAGTATACCGGAACCGAAAGATAACCCACAATATGAAATAACGAAAGAATCTGATTACGACCCAGGTTATGGTGACATTATAGATTTAGATGTAGACAGTGTACAAGATGATGAAACTATACCAGAAATTGAAAAAAAACAAGTACTAGATCATAACTCAAACAAAGACTTAGTAGCTTTAGATCTAGAAATGGAACGAGAAACTTCACCAAAACCAGAAATTTTACCTGAAATAGAACCAGGAATCACAATAAAACCGGAAGTTGCAACAGGGTCAGATGGTCTTGAAATCATTGATAGCTTAGAAATTTTATCAGAACTTGATGATTTGCCAACGCTTGACAGTGAATCCATACTAGACCAAGTTGAGAACGCCGTAGAAGCTGAAGTTAAAACTGATCCACTTACACCTACAGCTAAAACTAAACCTGAACCCGAAATCATACCAAGTGCAGACGATGATAAAGAAATTTCTAATATAACAGAGGAAGAAAGTATTGAAAAATATGAGGATAAAGCAGGCGAAAATGATGAGCCTGCTGAAATCAAAACTGATTTGCAAATAACTACAACTGAAACTATACCAGAACAGGAAAGTGCTACAACACAAGAACAAGTAGATATTAGTGAAATTGATAACCTTGCAGTTATTGGTAGCTTAGAAGAGTTAACAACTACGTCTGAAATTAAACTCGAACCCAAAACAACACCAAGTGAAGACTATAATATAGAAACCACAAAAGTAACACATGAAAAGAGCATTAAAGAAGTAGAAGAAACTTTTGAGTCTGATGAGGTTAGTATTGGCTCAGTAACAACAACGATTAAAACTAAACCTGAGCTTGATATTACACTAAGTGAAAACGACGAAGAAGAAATCACTAAAATAACAGAGGAAAAAAGTATTGAAGAATACAAACATCAAGAAGAAGTTGATGAACCCACTGAAACCAGTACTGATATACCAACAACTACAGCCGACACCAACCTCGACATAACACCAAATGAAAACGACGACGAAGAAACTACAAAAGTATCAGAAGAAATGAGTATCGAAGAATCCAAAGGTCAAACAGAATCTGAAAAACCTGCCGAAGTCAGTACTGACAAAGTAACAATTACAACCGAAATTGAACCCGATGTTAAAACAAGTGAAGACGGTGACAAAGAAACCACAAAACTACAAAAGGAAGATAGTATTGAAGATTACAAGGAACCGGTAGGAGAAGCCGAATTGTCCACTGAAGTCAGTACTGATTCAACAACGTTTGAAATAACAAAAAGCACTCCAATCATTTGGTCTAATAAACCACCGTCAAATCAAGTACTACCCCCAGAGCTTTTGAAGTGCGAACACAATGCCAAGTGCAAAATTGTTGAATTTAATTAATTATTGTATCGTCCTGTAGGTAAGTGATACGAACAACTTTATTATAAATAGGTGGTAATAAATGTATAAGTTCGTAAAAAAAAAATGATCAGTATACATATTAAACTATTTATAATAATAGTAATTATTGTCATAATCGCTGTCTAAAAATAAAAAAATGTAGATCTGAAAACTCCAATCATTTTTAGTTAAGGTCGGTTACACAAAAGCATTTTTATAAGTTTTTTTTTCACTTAAATAACATACACAAAGAGAAAAAAAAATACTAATAGGTACGATCAACTTAACAGTTAGAGTTTGAAAAACTTTCAAGTGCTGATTCATCGTTGAATCTCGCACAGGAAAAGGAAACTCCATTAAGTTTATCAGTGCTTCGGAAATACGCCCGTCAGAAAAGATAGCACCAAGCAACTCTACGGGTGTCATTTTTTCAATTGTAGCCATAATTTTTTTGTAAGTCACTATAGGTGTTATTTGAAATCATTTAATGACAGTATTGTTTCTCAGTATTTATAAATGGCAATGAGATGTCTGATGTAAATGATAGAATGTGCCCTAGCTCATTAACTGTTGGCGTAACATCATCAGTCGGTTATTGAGGTCCTTTTATCTCGGCAGCTCCTGTTATTACGCCTGGTGTCCACGGTTTGACAAGGGTAAATCCCCTTTCTCCATATACCCCGCGATGTATTTTTTATATTATACTAGTGTATGTGTGACTTTATATTTATACCTAACGTTTTTGAGTACATTATAGCTGATAGGAAATTGGGAAGCTAAAATGAATATGTATCTTGGTACTCATAAATCCGTGAAAATCTTCACGATGAAGGTGGTTTTTACCCGGTTGCGCATAGAAGAGTCAACGGCATCGTATTAATTCCATACTTGATACATAGATTTTTCAGGATTTTTGAATTTCTTTAGCGGATTAGTGTATTTCATAGCAGTGGGACAATTTAGCAATATGATGGAACAGACAGACATCAGATAATCGAAATGTCTTTGTGGTAAGAACTAGACCTACTAGTAAAGCTTTCTAAATGTCCAATAGTCGTTAAAGTAGATAATAAGTGAAGGACATTTTTTTCTGACAATTTTTTTTATTATCTCATTTATATTTCATACAGAAAGGTTCACAAAGATTCACGATTGAATTTTATGCATCTTAGTATTTCGTTTGATATAAGACATTGGTTGATTACTCACAATGAATACGCAAATTAAATATTAAAGGCTGACACGTATTTCTTTTTTCAAAACAAATAATAATAAGAATCGGTTAACTGGTTGACTGCTAAACCGGTTTTTGTTTTTTGGCACTTTTGCTAATCTGCACTCAACGTGTGTGTCTACTGTGCTGGCGTTGCGTCGTAACTCAACTCAATCAGTTGTGCGGGCGCACACAACTGTTGTGATGTTATTGTCAATACAGCAGTGTGAGTTCGCACAGCAGGCGTGTTTTCGCTTTGCGTAACATTATAAAAAACACAAACTTGTGTTTTTTCAGCAGTCAAAAGTTTTGCACATTTTATTTCCTTCTCCAGGTATGGGTGTCACATTTCGCTAAATTATTGCAAGCTTCCGGCATCGAAGAAGGATTCGTTGTAGTCGACTCCCAACCATAAGGTCTCGTACTGGACGTTACAACTTCCTGGTTCTGAAGGAACTGTCTGAATTTAGAAGCGACTTTTTTATTCAGCGGCCTTATGAACGTTATTCTCGCTTTTGTCTTCTGAGTGGTTTTGGCTGTCTTTGGTTCTCTTTTAATACTGACTGCTTCTGTCTTTCTTTGAGGAAAATCTTTTTTTTCGAACAACGCTGAAATATTGCTTTTTGTGTTAAAGTTTGTTGTGAAAGTAACGGAAGGCCATAGAGCAACAAACGTTTTTATGTTCCCTGATACTGTAAAAGGAGTTGTAGCGGCAGTTGAAGCATCGGAATCGGCGTCGTGAAGCGGGTAGAACTTCGGTGAAATATATTCGGCCATTAAAGCCCATGGTGTCGTATCAGCTGATGGTTTAGTGTCTTCCTCGCAGCTAAACTCTGGAAAGAATATAGGACCACACCGCACTTTCTTGCCTGACCCCGTAGTCACGATCGCATCTTCGTTTGTTTTCTCCTTCGCTGCTTCTCCATCGTCTTCTCCAAATAACTCAGTGAGGTCTATGTCAAAGCCTACGTCCTTCATAGGTCGTGGGAGGAGCACCGAAGCTGAGTTGCATGTTAAAATAACTGCAATCACTTCAAGCTGGTTAACAAACATTGTCGCGGTGAATTCTGCGGAGGTAGGTACGCAAGTTGTTAATTAATTTTTGTTTTGATTTGTGTTACGAAAAGTGTTTCAACAAGTGAAATGTGCAATTTATGCGATTAAGTATAAGTCTACACCTACCTAAGGTATAGATTTGTTATAACAATTTTCCGATCGCTTGGTTGCCTGTCGTCCATTTGGCAAAAAATGAAATGAATAGAATTTTATTGCAGTAATTGGGAATGGAAATATTTTTTTGTTGCCAATATTTTTTTAATGTAATATGACGAGCAAGGCGTTCTGTGAGGCATTAAACTGCGGTCGTCATGAAAAAAAAAAAAGAAGAACCACAGTATGAAACTTGTCGGTTGTCTTGTCAATGTTCGCGCTACTTCTGTTCAAACTGGAGCATATTCTAATAAAAAGTCTCAAGTGTTGATCATTTTTTCATTCTTTTTAAATTTTAATAAATTATTATACATGTAACTACACTATTGGCGATACAATCCAGATCATTCCACTGAAGGATAGAGGTGGCATTGAAACGGAACGAAACTTAATACAAATTGGCACCACCCTCGCTACACCTGCAATACTGCGCAAATAGACACGTTTCCATACAGTATTATTGTTTGCTCCGGCTCGCGCCTCTCTATCAATACGGATGTTAGTACTAACAGCTCTATTAGCGTAATGCCTGTTTGCCCGGCTTACACTACGGCTGTACTTGACTAAAAAAAATTAACCATTGTTAAACTGCAGTTTAACAATGACTTTCTGTTGAGTCACAATTCACTGTTGCGGTTCCAGATGCGTGTTCTATAAGTCGTTACATTGCAAAATTTTGGCACAGGATTGGATTTTTCATTTGTTGGTGAGAAGTCTTACATGCCCTCTTTGCATTGTGTACAAAAGTTTACATTGTTTATGGGGTTTGGACAATCAAAACAATTTATTAAAGCATCTTGGAATAGCTCATCTCTCGGATATAGTATCTTTCAAACTCTTTGCCTGAGTCTGTGTTTCCCGATAGTTACCATCTGGGAGTCTTCAAGTCACGAGTGAATAGATAAGCGTGCTCCATCCTAGACCCCATTGTCACTTAACATCAGGTGAGATAGTGGGACGGTGATCAAATGCGAACCTATTAATTAATAAAAATCAAATAAACCTGGAACAGAGCAATAACTTCACACTACTGCTTGAAAGCTGCCTCAGACAGATTTTGCAGAAGAGGCCATTGAACTATGATTAAACAGTTATTGTTTAACCATAGTTCAATGGTTATGTAAGTGAACTCTATCCCAATTCACTTATAAATTAGCTTATTAATACAACAAGTGAGTGCCGCGTCAAAGAGAAAAAAAATAAAAAGGGGGAATAACGAGAACAATTGTATTAACATAATCAACCTGTATTCAGCAGTGGGCCTATATGGGTTGATTATGATGACGATGAGCCCAAACAAATTCTACTGATTCCCTCTTCCATTCCGTCAAAAATAAAAAAAAGAGAACTCATGGACTCAAAGAATTTTACACAGCCCGTGTATTGCTAATTTTAAATACTCAAGAATCCTACAAAACAACTACACCGCAAAGGCTCCCAAAATGTAGTTACCCCGAATGAGTCCCAAAAAAGGGTACAAACGTACCCGAAGGGAAATATACCGCAGTGCTTTTAAATATGAAATATAGTGAGTGAAATGAAGAAAAAGGGTTACCCACGTCAAGTTTATGCCTTCTGTGGCTTTGAGGGTGCCATGTGTCTCTATTGTGCCCACTATGAATTGATATTACTCCTTATTTATTGTACCTTCTAGTTCTGTAAGGGCTTTTAGGGTCATACGAAGAAAATTCCTATTTTCTGAATACTATTATGGAAATTTACTGCTGCTCATTGAAATGCTAGACAACCCTATTTACACATCTATAGAAGTGAGGAATAAAACTAGTATAACTCTGATGTATGCAAACATTTTATTTTTTAATCGAAGGCCATAGATACGTGATACAGTCTATACCTTGACAACTGAATTCTGGAGTGGAATCAGCACCAGATAGTTTCATGAATCGGTTGTCAAACCAGGGCTGTGTACTTGAAGTGTCCCACGTGTCTGTATGTGCCATTAAAGGCTCCACAAAACATGTCGTCTCCTGGCTGTCTGCACCTTTATTTCTTCCTATTTTCTTGACCGGTATGCATACTGTACGTACCGCGTTTTTGTCTTCTTCAGTTGTAATCATATTTGGAGCCACAGTAGTTCCAGGTATTTTTTTAGTAGTAACTACAACAGGTCCGGTCTTAGATTTGGTTTTATGTCCAGTTGTGGTTTTTGTTACAACTTGTCCAGTTTTCACTTTGGTTACAAATTTATCAGGTTTGGTTTTTCTAACTTTTAGTCCTGTCTTGACTTTAGTTGTATCTTTTCCAATCTTTGCTGCTTTTTCAGTTGGTTTTACAACTGGTTCAGGATTTGACGCAATTTCACCATCTGCTGCTGTTACTATTACCTTTTTGAATGAATTCGTTTTAGATTTTACTGTTGGTACTGGTTTATCATTCCTTTTGGTTATCGATGGCTTTTTAAGTATAAAGAATTCATCTGGAGTGCACTGAATAAAACTGCAGTTCACTAAAATAGTGAAAGTTATAGCTTGAAAGATTATACGCATGATCGCAGTGTAATCTGCTAGTGAGACTAAAAATTAATAATGTTGTTTGGGGTTACGCTCTGAACAACCTGATTGGTAAGTTTTATGCATTGTAATTTTACTAGCTGCCTCCTGCAGTTTTACCCGCCTTAACTGTTATTCCACAGGAACTGTATTTTTTTACGGAATCAATTCTATGTTCCATTGCAGGACCTAAAGTAACTAAGGAAAGTAAAAGGAAAGACACTCATGAAATTAAATTACGAGTCACTGTACTTGGAATTTTGTGATAGTAAAATATCATGTTATTATAGGCATACGTAGCGCTTACTATTTAGTAGACAACCTGCTCGCGTCATCACACATTTATATGAAAGACTTACCACAGTGTCGGATACGAGCCGTGAAGCATTATAATACGTCAGCCTTGCACGAGCGCGTCTAACACCCGGCTATAGGGGTAATACACACGCTTGGACCGACGACACTTGTAAAATTTCACGCTCCGTAGCCCGCCTTATCTCCGTGACGGGATATGGAGGATATCTCCTAAAATATAGGTATTTTTACGATAATACAATATACAGTTTCGGAATAAGCCGCGGATGAAACTAGCCTGTACTGGGACGAGTTTTGTTAGTGTATTTTTGGTATCCAATTTTGTTATTTGTGTTGACAGGGTAGCGAGAACCGGATCTTGTAAATTCTAGTAAATATACTGACCCCTAACTAGGATTCCCAGTATCTAGGGAATCAGGAACTACGAGGACCATGGTCCTACAAACACCCAGACTCAGAGCAAATACTTGCAGTTCACACAAATCTTTACCCTTTATGGGAATCGAACCCGCAACCTCACGTCCTTCTCATCACTCACTACGCTACGGAGGCCGTCAAACATTAAAGTGCTTAAGTAGACCTAATTCTAAAATTGACTTCGATTAAAAGTTATTTTTGCAATTCCATGACCTAAAGTATCATTATGCTAAAATTTCGAAGTGAAGAAGGACAAACACATTTTTATGAATAAGGTGGTATAATGAGTTATACCATACATTCAGTGAATCTGAAGTTAACAGTGTACTTACCCAATTGTACATATAAATCATCATCGTCATCATAATCATCAACCCATAACGTCCCACTGCTGAGCATGAGACTCCCCTCACTTTCGCGAGGACGGTTAGGCCATAATCCACCACGGGGGCCACATATAAATCACATTTATAAAACAGCTACTTTCGGTTTTATGCCTATAGATAGTGGTTATAAAAGCTGTCTTAAATACACAATTTTTTTAATGACTTAATTTAAATACACCCACTGTAATGATTGCATGCTACAGATTAGCTACAGGATATTTTCTAGTTGTTGTTCCTAAGTTTTTTCTGGATGACTAAAGTGAAGTGCTAGACTTCCCCAAACCAACTTACAGAAGAGACCTACCGCAATCAACTGCATTATTATTGCCAAGCTTTACATCTCCTATTCCTGGAAATTCCAAAAACCGCACCTTCGTCAAAGTAGCTCGGAAACTATTACATAAACAGCGCAGCCGATAGTCGAAGTCTAGAATTAACCGAAGTCTCAACCCTAGCTCGCCTGCGGTTCCTTGTGTCAATTAAACTTGCTCGTTGTCGAGACGCGGTTTAGCTGGCCTAGGGCTGCCCCAAATTTACTGTGGAACCCGACAACTTCCGTCAACTTTAAACATTGTTATTTGCGAATTTACAAAGTTGAGGAAAAATATGCATGAGGTGTGAGAAGTTCCTATGGGAAAGTTTTGTCGGCAGACTATCCGGCGTATTAAGCTGGAGTTAGAGGCAGCTTATAAACTGCATATTTATTATTTTTAAAGACTAACTAAACTCTCAACATAATTTACATTAAAAATAGAAGACTGCTTTGATTGCCTTTGCAATACGAAAACAGCTTGAATGCTAACAAAATCGGAAAAGAAGTTTATTTCTAAACTGAAAACAACCGAATTATTTACCCGTGTTGCGCTACAATCGTTCGGCACTAGAAAACCATTATAAAGGACCTCTTAACGGCCATTGTTTTTCCGGGTGCCAAGAGCCACTTTAAGGGGCAGTATTTATTTTCTCGCTGCTATCGGGCGGTATTCTTTTTAAGAAAAATTCGTTAGCGCCGCCGCCCGCCCGACCCGCGCTGAATTTCGATTAGAAAAAGACAAAGAGCCGATTGTAGAGCGCTCAAAGTAGAGAATCAATTAAAGAGGACCATCGATTCTCCCTCGGCGATAACGTCTGTCTGAAGTAAGTGAAAACGGCCGATAAGGCGTCTGCCGCCGACCGCCCTCGGCCCGCCTTTTAATTATTTCAAACGCTTATCGCGTGCACGTATCGCTTCCAACACAGAGCAGAATTCAAACACCGATCCACTTTTATACTAATTTATTATTTATTTACATTTAATCACACGATCTGTACAATAAAATCTAACCATAAATCTCTTATTCTCAATAAAAGATACAATTTATACATTAACTATAAATAAACAATTAAAATACGAAGATTCAAATTTATCGTTTCATTGTGCATTAATTTTGTTTATATTTACAATTCGACAAGCGTGAGGGGCAAGCTTGGTTATTAATTACTAATTTAATATAAATAATTTACGCCTACTTAATTAAAATGTTGTGACGTCGTTAAAATAACTGATCAGGTAACAGAAGTCGGGACTAAATTATAAATCACATGAATCATAATTAAAACCTTTGGCACATTTATTTGTAGAAGAATATTTTATAAGCGAAGCGCTGCGTCACAATGAAATATAAGTAATTATACTAGAAGGTATTTCTGGAAGGACAATACACGCACGTACGAATGGAGGTATAATTTAAAATGGAAATGGGAGCAGGAAAACGCCGAATAGGTTAACGAGTTTCATGAATAATTACGCAAAACTATTGTGAGGCGTCGGCGCCGCCGGAACAGATGGTGTTAGAATTTAAACTATTTATTTTACTTACAGCGTACAATCTGTGCGTTGATTATTCATGAAAATACGAGTTGTACATTGTATAGTTAACAGTCATTGGCGGAGCTCATTCTCGGATAATGCAAACTTCAGGGCCGTCTGCGTCAATCAGGGCTAAAATATCTCCGGGCTCATTAGGGCCTCAAGATGAAATGTATGTGTTAGTGATTACTCGCTTTAATATCCGCGAGATAATATTTTCGTCGTCTGTAATAAAAATACGTTTATGCAGATATTCCTTTTCCGCATAACGACAAAATTATCTCAACATATAGAGGTAATAACTTGCTCGGAGTTACCTAAGCTGTAATAAATGCATTAAGATGACAGTATTGTTTCGATCGGTTTTCACTTTTTATCTTATTCTAAATATTTTTTAAAACAAATTCGTTTATACAAATATAGATTCCTCACTCATCACGCACAGGATATGACACAAAAATTCAGGATGATATGTTTCACTTTCATCTTTTTACAATTCTAATGATTTTAAGATATTACAATAATTTTGTTTAGTAATAGCTCATAATTATATACTATATTATTTGGGAAACACCAACGGAGATTAACGTATTTTGACACACAATTATTTTTACAACTTCAGTAGGTATACAAATTTAGGTGAACTAACTGTGTGATCAAGAAAACCTGACATGCTCAGTTATACAATAAAATGAAACATTGCTTACAAATTGAAAAATAACATTGCCAAATTCAACCTAAAAGATCCATTTGAACTAGAAGAATGAGAGCCAAAAATGGCTGCCTCCAGCATTGCAGACTTTTCGTTCCTGAAACAAATAAAACCCCCTTTGAAATATGAATTGATAATAAAATAGGACAGTAAAAAATAAGCCGTATTTCTGTTTCCGTCAACCATGAATGTACGCGAGGAAAACGCTATGAAAATCCTTCAAGGTGTATCTGAGACTCAACATCGTATTACTTTGCTTCTTGAGATAATCCGAAAAAAGCATTTCAGGTAAGATGGGCTTGGAGTAATGCTCGAACAATATTATCGTCGCCACATCGATGCCTCGCAGTCGTATCTATACATCGAGACACGTTCGTGAAAGCATCGTTGCTATTTTTATTCGGTTTGGATTCCAAGCGATAAGAGCATCTAAGTCTATACTCTCCACGCGGCTCTGCAAACAGGATCCGCATTGTTTATATCGATGATATGTTTGTCTCCGCTAAAAGTTTAAGAATCCGCGGCTAATAAACAAACTCGGGATAAAGATATTCAAGTTTCATAGAGCGTTTATTTATTCAAACGTCTCGCGTCTATTTGATATCATATTACTCGGCTGTTCAAACAGTTTTTCCTCGCAAGCCGGGAGCTGCAAGAATTGATTGTACGCGGTCTGCGCTGAATATTTATGAGGGTTAAGTGTGTATGCGAACTCGTTGAATGTTTAATCTCTATTTGGCTGTATGCGAACGACCCGAGGCGGCGACCGCGCCCGCTCAGACTCCGACAGAAGGCAAGACGTTCGACACGCGAGTAGCGAGTACACTAATCCGAGCTCACGCAGGACTCGAGATTCGCCTCGAAATGCTAATGCACCGCCGTAATATTCTTCCGCAAGAGATAAAAGCCCCAAACGCAAAGAGCGTCCCGAGTCATCGGAGCAATTGCCACATCGGGCTCGTCACATATTCTCAACCCATTTCACCGCGACTTCTCCGAGCACATTTATTTTTTACCGTGAGAGGGAAAGAAGACGTTTTTAATAATGCAGTATATTGTTACAAAGAATACAAAGCGGCAAGTAAAGCCTCCTGTGGCTCCAGTCTCGCTTTGAGACGCCGTTATATTAAAGGCTTTATGTATTAAGTTTGGTTGTTTGATGGTCGGTAATTCGGTTAGGCAGATCGGTAAACATGCGCATGAAATATTCCGACGGCGAATAGAAAAGTAAAATAGAAATATAAAAGCTATTAGAGTTAAGCACCTGTTAGTAAATTACATTTTCCGTGTTTACGAGTAAAAAGGAGAATTACGGGGTTTCAAAACGTTTCTTTTACAAAGTGAAAAAGCTGCAGTTGAAATATTTGCCAAGCAATTTATAACTGTAACTTGATAATAAATTGCAGAGTACACGAACACGTAATATACTCGAGGAAAAGTTTAAATTATTTTATAAAAACTGGGGCACTTGTGTCTGTGAATAGATTGTTTTGTGTACACACAAACTCCACGCCGACCGTGCACCGTGGTCGAAGCATGTAGCGTTCATATCAAGTAGAGTAGATACTTAGATTTACAAGTTCAGTGACAGCAAGACGCTTATAATAAACCTTATTAAACGCTTCAAGAACCTTCATCATTGACGCTTATATATTTAGTGTTTTTGCATTACAATACGCGTTGATACAAGCTCCGAGTGTCAAACTCAATCTTCAAAGTGATAGTGAAAGAAGAAAAAAGAAAAAAAGCAGTTACCTGACGCGTGTTGCGTGTGCGGCGGGCGGTACACGCGCGCGGCGTCGCGGTCGGGCGCGCGGTCGAGCTGCGCGCGCACCACGCTCGGCCGCTCCGTGCCGCCCGCGCCCGCGCCCGCCGCCTCCACGCGCACCGCCGAGCGGCTCACGTTAGCGCGGCGCGGGCCTGCAAACGGACGCGGTTGACCATCTTTGTATTATTTGGGAACAGATCGAGAAATTATCTGACAGGGCGAGAAATCTTTTAGAATACAAGAAAACGAAATTTGAATAATTGATTTGTATGCTTTATTTTAATTTAGTTTTTAGTATTTTTTAATGTATTTGAAGTTAAATAAGGTATGGTTCTTATTTCTTTGTTTTTGGGTGGAGCAGCCGAGCGCGGATTTTCTGGCGCGTTTTTTTTTTTATATGTGTACATTAATTTATTGACTATAATCAATTGTAAAGGTAAATTTTCCTACTTACCAGTATAAAAATAACGAAAAAAAAAAATCTTTACTTCATACTCAGATCCAACATTTTCTAATAATTAATAATTGTTATCCTTATTAAATGCACTAAAATGCTTTAAAAATATTTCTCTAGATATTTTTTCTCATTGGAAGTTGGAAAAAACTGCGAAAAAAAGATAACATAAAAAAATATCTACCATACATAGGTACATACAATTTTAATAGCCTCCCAATTTCTGGCACGCGTAATGGAAAAATGCCATAACCAAAATCTCAACATGGCGCGGGCAAAAACGTCATACGCAGGTCGCCAGGAAATTGGCTACAAACTATAATCGCTACGATTTTCCCGTAAAAGTAATTAGCTCCGGTGTCATAAAACAAGTGATTAAAATGATAATTACTGCTATAGTTTACTGGGTGCCGATTAATGGCTTTGTAATACAAATTATTCAGTCGACTGGGTTATTTTCTCTTTGAATTTAAGCGGGTTCAGGTTTACAGCGTTTTTTGAAATATAGCTTTGTGGCAATCAAAATTTATTGACTGTTACTTCATTTGGACAACAACCAAGTTTTTTTTACTTGATTGAGTGACGAGACGAACAAGGTTGTCACCTGATGGTAAGCGCTATGCCTGCCCATAACAGTAACAGCGCCACCCAGAACTTTGCATTGCATAATCCTGCGCGGCACTGCACTGCGCTCGTCACTCTGAGACAACCAATTTATTAAAATTATTTGGGACGATAGTTACGTAATCGTTTAAATTAATCATCTTTCAAGCTGGATATCAGAAACATTTGAGCTTAGAGGTTAATTTCATTAATAAGCAAAATTAAAAACAAAAACATTTTGAATACTAATAAAATCCAGCCAAAGACTATTTCAACTAACAACATCATTACGCTGAGCGAACATAAGTAACTAAAACCCTTTTTAATTTTAATTAATAAAATCATAAAGGATTAAAAGTAAAAAAAGCTTCGGATAGAAAATTCATAAAGGATGAAATAAAGGGCGTATTCAAGCAACGCCGAGAAGGTCGGCATAATGAAGCGTTGAACAACCCGGCTGTTTACTCTCTTACTCTCTTTATTAGCGTTGCTTTTCATCTCGGTCGCTTTCGGCGAAGTCGACGGCATGGGGATCTCTGTAACAAAAAAATACTGTATTAAGGCGCAACATAAACATACCTACTACGTACAGAATGGCCACTTTCCACGTCGTGATCCGGTTCCCGCACCTCTACCCGATAGCAACAGGACAATTGGCGGTACAAAAGAATTTTTACCAAATCCAAAAAGGAATCCATACTCAATTGGCAACTGGGCACTAGTTGTTCGCCGATATTGTTCACCAAACTGTCCACAAAACTTTCAAGCCATGTCATAATTTAGTAGCAAATAGACAACCTGAGCAACCTATATTGTGTACCATACTTGAAATAATAAAAACCATGGGATGTTTTCTGTTTCACTCACTCTCGTGTACGCAGTATAGATATGAATACGAGAGCTGTAAGACAGCTGTTGCTTCCTTCTTCAGCTTGTTATTATGCTGAGGCTAGACGAGTGCCGGGTCCATGGAGTAGGTATATCTAAAACGTCCTTGAAGACCTCACGTTGACTGCCCCACGTGGTCCACATTATTTCCAAACCGACGTTTAAAGTTTCATTCCAAGTGTCAGAGCCAGCCTCCCCAAATAGAGGGAGGGACTGGAGCTATGACTAAAGTGACACAGCGACCGACGTCAGCGCTGACTATCAGGATGTGACAAAATACGGTATTAAAGCTAGCGTCATTAACTTTGCGGGCTCCCTGTAAGCCAATTGCGCGTAACTCGACGCTTGCACTGCACTAAACTGACAAAAATTACTGAAAGCTCTTCTCTTCTTCTTCAGCGTTTTATTCTTCGTCAATTTAGATATTCTTGAATTTGTTATCGTTAGCAATGAAGCCATTACGACCTTTTAGGTACATCGAGTTATATACTATTCGATACTAATAACAATTCATTTCCTCATCACCTTTTTCTTCTTCTTCTACTTCAATACTCTTATATTGGTTGTCGTTAGTTGTTTCCCTTCGTTCTCTTTTAATTCATGTTATCATTTTCTATTCTACTTGACAGCCTACTTCAGAACTACCTACTTCAGTAGGTAGATACAAGTTGTACAAACTGCCGCTGTCTCGCTGGAGAGTAATACCGTTTAGAGGATGATTATCCCGAGCGCTAGGTAACCACTTACCGTAAAGTCTAATGGAGCCCTCAGTTTCCCCGAGGGAATTCTTGGAGATGCATCTGTAGTTACCAAAGTCGCCGGTCTGGAGATTGCGGACAGTCAGCTTCATGTGGGCCCTGGTCAGAGATATTTCGGATCATTAGTTGGGAAGAGAAAACATTAACTGAAGGCATTACTCTTTAAATGTAGAATGAACCATTTAACCCTTAAATGGGCGTATTAAGAAAATCACACAATTAATCGCATGGGGACACTACTGACCCCAAAAAATAAATCAATATAAGAAAAACGTAGTACATAATGACGTATGTCTAAAAATATAAAAAAATATTAGGATTCCTTATGATAATAAACTGCAATAAACAAAAACATATTTTCACTTTAAACAATTGAAAAACCTAAACAAGTTCGAGTCTCTCTCAAAACTATTAAATTTTGGCTTAGCTGATGCAAACTTCGCAAAAATTTTAAAAAATAAAGGCAAGAATAACTAAATTGAATATGCAATACAATAACACACAAAATACGACTAAACTATTATAAACAGAAATATATAAAATCGCAAAAATGGAAATGTACTATAAAAAAATCTTAAATTATGTAATTTTTAAGGAATCACATTAATTATATTGAAAATAATTTTGGTAAGCATTTACTGCACTAAAAACCAGTCAAGCCGGATCATCATAATACTTTTTATGTTGACTGTACATAAAGCTTTACTTTTTCGTGTCGATCACATTATATCCTGCCCCTAAATAGAATTCCCTGTATCTAGGGAATCCAGAACTACGAAGACCACGATCCTAAAAACACCCAGAGTCAGTGCAAATACTTTTGGTTCGAACAAATCTTTGCCCTCTGCAGGAATCGAACCCGCCACCTCCAGCTTTACAGTCAGGTCATCACCAACTTAAGTCAAGATGTCTGTCAGATAACTTAGTATTCGTAACTTTGTTCATACGACTTGGTAATCCTCCGCATTTGTATCGTACTAATTCCTCCACGGTTGCGGCTAACCGAATAATCCTGTTTAATATTTAGAGCCTCATTAATACCACTTGCGTCGAATATTCTGATACCGAGCTTTATGATATTATTACTCAGCTTTATATTATTATGACCGAGTATTATGATATTATTACGCGCTTATCGCAGGTTGTCAAGACCTGATAATTGCTCTTCATTTTTTATGGCGGCAAAATTATTATTATGAACGAGAATATTTTGACGTTTATTAAACGCGGTGTTTTTGTGGAGTTGTTTCGCAATGTGTGTTTGATATTTTAGTTTATTTATTATACTTGAATAGAAATAAATTGATTATGTAAGCATAATTAAACTTGACCATTGATTTATTTATAAAGTTGGTTTCCCTGGTCAAGGTGTTTGTTTAATATTTGAATTATTGTTAAGTATAAAATAAGGAGTATTTAACATAGGTATGCCTCAATATAATTATTATCTTTAATTATTAAAATATCGCAACAGGTAAAAACTAATAATGACAATACAAATACCGGTTATAGCTAAGTAATTATCATTAGTTATTACGTCTTGGATTTATTTCTATAATAATTTGTTCGTTGTCTTTTTATCTGACTGCTCAAGAAGGAAAGGTACGTTTGCAATAATTTTAAAGTAGGTACATTTTAAAACAAAAAAGTATTAAGTGTGACAGTTTTGAAATCAAGTTAAGCCTAGTTAAACGTTCGTAAAAATATCGTTGTTAAACCTCCCAATACACCACCAAAGCAGCCAAAAGCTCAGTTTGTTCAGTTAAACGTCAATAATGACGACTCATCAATTACTCTGAGAGGCGCTGATCGCGGAATCGAGGGGCAGATTTATATCTACCCGCAAAATTGGTTGTTAATGTCGAAGGAACTTTGAAGTCGATTAACCTACTACCTAGTCAAGGAACGGGAGCGGGCGACGGTGTTTTTAAATTAAAGACTTATATTAGTGGGATACGTCCAAACAGAGTCGGATGCTCAAATGTATTCACAGAAATATTCTACCTTAACCTATAATGTAAACATTTGAATCGTGTGAAATTATGAAGTGAAATAACAAACCTTAATATTAAAAATGAATGAGGACACCTTAATGTTTATATTAATGGGGTAGCGAGAACTCACGCGACCCGAGAGGCCTGGGACTCCTGGTGGCAGGATCTTGTATCTTTTTAATTGATTCAGATAAATTGGCGGTGGTCCTCCGTGTTAGGTACCCTAACTACATAAGGTATACCTGTACACACGTGAGCTAAGGCTGGCTGAATTTCAGTATTGGATGACACAAACTTTTTCTTCATTTTGCTATTAAAAAGTATCTGGAAATATTATAGTGGCTGAATGAATTTAGGCGAATTGATTAGATCCTCGCAGTCACCTGAAATCTGCTGAATACCTAACTTACAGCAAATATATCCTGCTTGGGCTCATCGGAAAGGTTACAGGTAGACAGTGAGCAGGGTCTGATAATGGAGCAGAAAAGAGAAATAAAGATAAATGTGTCAAGCGTAAGACAGATCAATGCTATCACTTTGACACATCTGTCATCTATATTAAATTAATCCCTATTTCCTTTGGTCACGCCATAACTTCAGAAAGAATGAACCGCTCCAGCAATATTTTATTTTAAAATGTTCGTAATAGTAACGATAAGGAAATAAATGAAAAAACATAATTGAATGTTGTGTGAAAAGCGGTGGTAGCCTAGTGGGAGAACGTCCGCCTTCCAATCAGGAGGTCATGAGTTCAAATCCCAGTGCGGGCACGTACCAATGTGTTTCTGTAAAACATATGTACGTAATTATCACTCGCTTTTCGGCGAAGGAAAACATCGTGAGGAAACCCAAATACCTACCCGAGAATTATTTCGGAGGTAGGTATGTTATCCACCGATCCGGACTTGGCCCCCGTGGTGGAATATGGCCTAACCCTCCTCACGAAAGTGAAGAGAGACCCGTGCCCAGCAGTGGGACGTTATGGGTTGATGATGATGTGGAAAAAACTGAAAATGCTTTTTCTGGGATTTTTGAATGACCTCACGATTTGACATTTAATTTTTTCGCAATCTCCAGCCAATCCTAAGTAATATGGTGGTTTTTAGTCTGAGAAATACATATTAAACGCAATGTTATTGCAGTAAAACTGGAATAGCGCTGGTGAAACCGCGGGGCGCCGCTGCTTATTTTATATGAAAAAGGCGTCGAGTGTAAAATGCAGCGCGCCGCATTGTATCGTCCTATGCTTCAGGGGTTTTTAAATTTCAAATATTTGAAATGTGTACTTGTTAGACTGGCGTATGTGCTTACCTATAGGAGTTTTCGTCGGTGTTTATCGCGTATTTCTTCGTGGGCAGGACCATAACGTTGTCATACACCCAATAGGAGATGGCGCGAGGGTGCGCTTCCGTATGGCAGTCGACGGTGACGTCCGTGCCGGCGGGTGCGCCGACCAGCTGATTGGGCACCCAGATCATTGGAGAGACTGGAACAATAGCTTATGATTACTTCACGAAAGGATAGCGGTTCTTCTTAACAGACTTCAAAAAACCAGGAGGTTCTCAATTCAACTATATGTTTTCTTTTTGTTTCGGGCTTGGCACTGACTTCAGACCAATCAGTAGGTAGCACATGTACTAATAATAATTGTAATATATTCGCATTTTAGTGTAGTGTCTTTTTGTGGTATTTGAAGTCGGTTGATTTTGTTTTAATTTATCGATAATTATTTGGTTTTGTTTTTCGACAGATTATTAAAGGATTATTGGACTAAAAAATCTCGTTCTATTTAACTATTGTAATAACAAATATCTTAGTTAAATCTAAAGAATACACATATTTATTGAAGACAATGTAGATGGTAGACAGGTCACAGTATAAATAGACATGATTCTTTTATCCTTCGTTCGTCACCACTCAGTCCAACAAACATTCTCAGACATCAAATATTTATTTACATTCAGATAAGCTTGTCTAAAATACAAAAAAGTCTGTCAGAACAAAACTTCTTTTCTAAATTTTACTATTATACAAACGCGAAAGTTTGCGTTG
This sequence comes from Campaea margaritaria, assembly GCA_912999815.1. Classification (NCBI taxonomy): domain Eukaryota; kingdom Metazoa; phylum Arthropoda; class Insecta; order Lepidoptera; family Geometridae; genus Campaea; species Campaea margaritaria. The sequence goes on from OU538794.1 coordinate 295,629, forward strand.
GTGTTTGTTCCCTCTTCACACTGAACCGACTTAACTTATTTTAATGAAATGTAACAACATTACATATACTTTAAGTCCTGGAACACTTTTGAAGGATACTTTATCCCGTAAAAAAATATGGTTCCTGTGGTATAATAGCTAACGCGGGTGAAACCGCGGCGCGCCGCTAGTAAAGCATAAATAGGTACATGTTCAAAAGATCATAACACCGAACAAAACGTTTTTCTGTACCCTTTAGCCGAACTTTATTGATGAACGATTTTCTTTCCAAGAATACGCAAAGTTGTTTATTTGAAATCTAATGAAATTCATGAGAAAAGTAAATGGAACTAATATATGCATAAACCTAGTATTATGGATTAGGTAGGTACCCGCCGAGACGTTCGCTAGTCTGCAGATAATAACTTTGATGTTTTTAAAATATGAAAAAGAGACGTCGTAATGTAAAGATAATATTTCCAAATACCCCAATGATACGAATGGGCTCAGTTATAAATATCTGAATAAAGAATGGTTATTAAGGGATTCGCTCAGATAAATTATTCAGAACTGTGATTTTCGTAAATTTTACAGAAGAGCTTTTTAGAATAAAACATGTAATATTTACTGTTTGCTCTATAACATGTTTTTGGCATTTGTAATATTTTATATTATTATATTTATACGTATAGTATAAAGGTCTCAAAGAACATTGAGAATGGATTAAGATAAGTAAATCGTTAATCTTATTATCGTAATCGATTCGTAAATCTCGTGTACAATGCTGCTTGGAAAAGAAACATTGATATTTAATTATTATCAAGCGCAGTCTTCATGGGTCAGACAAGGGTGATAATAAATGCCCTTATTTTGCATTTACTTAAAGGTTTTTTTTCTTTTATAAATAACTCGTTATGATAACATTCATTAATCCTGATCCATGTTGTTTTTGTATTAAGCTTTGTATTTTTCCATTATTTTTTTTCTTAATGAGATATTTTGATGCACGCCTACACCGTCTCTCCTTCACTATGGGTGGTTGACTGGTAGAAAATGCTCTTAGCGTTAAGTCCGCCATTTGTACTAGTTAGTTAATCTGTGCAATAAAGTATTAAATAAATAAATAAATAACTAGGATTCCCTGTAACTAGGGAAACAGGGACTACGAGGACTACTCAGCTATAATTCTCAATTATACGATACTTGAACGGAGTGGTTACTGTAAAAGCTACATTAAAGTGAGCGTAGTCTTATTTAAGTTGCAACAGATCATGCGATCCGCTGATGAGGTAATCCAATGATCCAATTACTCTGGCGTTAATTTAATGATTGATTTGGACGTAATTTCAATCGGCTTGGTTCGATGTTTGTCGCTTTCAACTACCTATCCGAAGAGTTACTTTGCCCTAAATCGGAAAAAAAATTTAGGTACCACAGCTTAAAATATTCAGGCAGGTGAAATCGGCAAATTTTTGAGAAGTAGCCTTAATAGCTTACGAAAATGGCAGTGTGATTTTGTTGCGATATTAGATAACATTTTGCACAATGTCTCGTTTGTCTCTGTCTCTCTTTCTCTGATCCACTGATGATGCCAATAATAAAAAAAATATCTCTTTCTATTCAGAGCCAATAATAAAAAAAATATCTCTTTCTATTGCAGTAAATAAATGCATCTCCTGCAAACAAGCTCAAGAACTCTTTCATCATCTCAGCCCGATCGATCACAACAACGGTCAGCGTGAACATACAAACTTAGAGGAACCAATTTATAAAGTTTCAATTATGATTGATTGTGACGGAAACTGCCGAGTGCATCCGAGCCCACCCGACACTAGGTACCCTAGCACAGTACAAATAATAGTACTATACGTACAGAATATACAGTTTCCTCTTCTCCGCGCCCCTACCCGCAAGCCGGAGGGCAATTCGGAGGTCACTCAATGTTACACGCCCAAATGACAAATGACAATAGTAAAACGGGTTAGTATGGACCTTGACACTGGCAGGTCGTCTTTTGTTTTAATCGCGCAGTATCTTTGTAGTAATTACACACGCATTTGGCGCATCATTTGTATGTGTGAGTTGTCAAGTCAGCTAAAGTATGGAGTGTCCGGGGCGAGACCCGAGAGCGCGCGAGACTCCCCAGAGCGGCCGAAACGCGATTTTTCACATAGCGTTTCAGATAATAAAATCCACACTTTGAGAACGTAATTCACATTCACAGAGTTTATGATGGCAATTTTCTAGAATATTATTACTTGTGCCGGGTGATACGATTTAATATTCGAGGACGTTTTAAAATATTTATAAAGTTCGCTTTTTATGATTCTACGACTTCATTATCGTGGAGATAATGCGGAATGGGGCGCCGTAAAAGTTTGAGTGTCGTTTTCTATACAGACAAAAGGTGAAATTTACGTGATTTTTTGCTTAGCTTCGCGCAGAGCTTTTATCAACATCTGTAAGATTTATTCTAATGTTTATTTAATTTCTTGAACGGTTTAACCTGGTCGGGTTGTATTCGCTGTAACATTTTGAATATTTGCATAATCATTATACCAAGTATCAACTTTGCGAATATACGTTTAAAACTACATGCAATGCTAAGAATTAACCATAGAGTTTATAATAAAAGTAAGATTTATTGAAAAGAAACATGTTAAGAGAAATGTGACAAACAAGCTAAAAAAACACGATAATGATAAAGAATAAGTTGCTTCCATGACTTCCGAAACAACGACGGATTTTTTTTAATAGATAGAGTAATTCAAGAGAAAGGTTTATATGTATAATACATGTTTAATATAGTAGAGTAACACTGATAACTTTAGAGGTTCTTAATGTGAAGTCGTAAATAAACATATTTTTTTTACACTTACCTTGCAAACGTTGGCTTAACCTTACATAAAGATATAAAGACATTCTGTAGTATATTTAGTATCAGCACCCGTGCGAAGCCGGGGCGGGTGGTTAGTGGCATTATAAATTAAGCAATGAGAACCAGTAAAGATTTTTCGAAATTAGTGAGATTACACTATACATGAATGCCTTCTCTTTAAACTCATTAGTCCTACAAATAATAATGTCGCAGCTTTCCTTTCCATCGTTATTTTACGTCCGCAACCAGCCAATTGGAGTTAATGCCATAATGACGTAACAACACGCGTCTGTGATTCGCCGCTCCGAGGCTCTCGACACAGAAATGTTGCACTACGTACAGAACGGACACTCTCCACCCACGCAGTCTGTTACCCCGCACCTCTACTTACAATCAGGAGGTCAATCGGGAGGCTGTTAATTCTACATGCCCAAATGTAATGTACGAGACCGGATAAAAAGTTTAACAAGAAAATAGTGTAAGCGCGTATGTAAGATTACGTCTATGATTAATATAATAACCTAATTATTTTTGGTTAAATATTTTGCCAGTGCAAAGATTTATGTAAAAGCTAAATGTGACAAAATAAGCAAACTAATAAAATGCACTGAAGAGCAATGTTGATTGGAGTAACGTCATTAAAAATAGACAAACTGGATAGTATGAACCTACGGGTTTCCTTTTGTTTTGGTCGCGTAGTACATTTGAATATCCGCGGGGACCTCTAAATGGTATTCTGTAATTATCAATTTATCTATTAGTTTAAGTGCTGCTGTTAATCTTCCAAATGAGTTAATAAATACTTAAATACTTACACATGTATTTGGCGCGTGTAAAAATGTTTTTTTTTATTTGTGAGTTGTCGAATGAGCTTTTGTATGGAGTGTCCTGCGTGTAGAGTCGCTCTGAGGCTTCCGGGGCAATTGAATCAATCGCTCGTAATTGAATACCACTCAATGGCGCTGGAAGCTTCTTTGCCGGGAGATGATGATGTTATTTAATTTTTGAAGTGTTAACTTTTTTAGGCGCGCTGAGCACTTTATTTTGTAGGCATTGAATGAAACTGGGCCGTCATGTTCGACTATGTAACGCTCGTTCGGGTAAAGTCGGTTTGAAGGAAATAGTTGTATTTTGTATAACTAACCTCACCTTGATGAAGTTTTCACTTCTGTCGTGTGGTCTTAAGCGCACACCGTTTTTTTATTCGAATGATTGTATCGATTATTTCGATAAATGAGTGGAAAACATCTTTACAAATTTTGTTGGTAGAGCGCTTTAGTATCCATCTATCTTAACTAAGTCCATGGAAAATTTTGACACTTTTACCAAAATCATAGATCTATGGGCACGAACCTTCCATGCTCTACCTATTAGCAGATGAGATGGAGATCGATTCTAACTATCTTTTTTTATTATTGTTCTTGTTTGTCCTTTTAAAATTGTATTGTTTAATTAGCGTCCGTGAGATCACAATTATCTTGAAGCTCCTAATTACCTGAATCCCAGGATTTATGTATATTTCAGATTACGACGAGCTCTTTATAATTAAAGATAATAGAATAATCGTTTTATTAATTTAGACAAAATGGAAGAGAACGTCCACAAAATTAAAATAAGAAATCCCTTTAATTTCATCAAAAATTTCAAATCACAAATCAATTCAGAAATAATAATTGACAAGAAAAATAGCCCAGTTAATATCAAGAACTGAAACCTTTTCCGATTTTTCACTCAAATTCAGCAATAACACGAAGGCCGGGCTCTGAATGGATGACCAATTAAAAATTTAATAAAAGACTGTCCACTGAGGGGAGAGGTGGCTCTACGGGCTCTGAAAGAGGACTTTTGCTTCCCCTTTATTTTGGATTCCCATTACGAACCGCAGCTGACTAAATAAAAGGCAAGATGGCCGGTGATAATTGAAAGATAATATTTTTCGCGGTGCACGCTTGGGTGGAGACCGTCGGTGCAGACAATCATTTTTTTCTTGGAAACAAACGCCTTTGTAATGTTTACACAATGGAAAATTGAATTAAACGTTTCGAACGAACCTCAAGTTTTTGTTGAGCGCGGCAGTGGCATCTGTGTTACATTTTAAAAGGTCGAGATTGGAGCCGAGAGATCTTATGTAAATTTTGACTACTACTTTAAATTCAGTCAATCCCTATTTATTTCAGTGAGGTCTTCTCACATTCTTTTTTACTAGTGTTTAAGCACAATGCCCACTAACATGGTGTGAAATGGGGTCAAAGATTTTAGTCGGCTGGGCTGGCTCTCAAACACTGATGCAATCATAAATTGAAAGGGGCTTCGGGTATTTCAGCCGTTACCCCAACTCAAAAGTGTTGGAAGAATGTCGAAACCGATCCTTTAGAAAAAAAATCGATAGAAAAGTAAATAACGTCAAACCTAACTAATTTTACACTACCTACCGATTAATTGTTATATTTCCAATCCTCTCCACCCAAAAATTGGCCTCCAAAAAAATCTAAAAAAATCCAAAAAAAAAAGATTTCGCAAGAAGGTTGCCATTGTACTCTTAATTATACGATCTTATTTTATTAATTTTTACTTGAATGTCTTGGAGTGCAATGGAGTTGTTATCATATCGTACAGTATCATTCATCAGCTAAACAAAGCACCACTTACACTCCACGTCGACGATGATCCTCTTAGACACAGAAGGTGGAACTGCGTTGGTGGCGATGCAGAGATACGCGCCCATCTCAGTGCGGCTGATGCGCTGCAGACTCAGGGTGTCGCCTTCATATACGGTCACTGGAACAAACATTGTACTTTAGACATCTTTCTTCTAGCTTCACCGGTATAGTCACGTCGAAAGAATTAGATAATACCAGGCTATAAAACGTGCGGTGGTAGCCTACTGGGAGAACGTCTGCCTTCCAAGAGAAGGACGTGAGTTGTGATGAGTTTATGGACGTAATGTAATTATAACATGAGCAAATTCTATATAGCACACTTTCATTTTACATGGTAAAGCTTCCTCCTTTTTTTGGCGGCAAACTGAACTGTCAAGTCTTCGTCGCATTTGGCGTCACCACAGAGTATCACCGCTAGATATGTCTCTTGGCACGGCGAATCGATAATCGCCGGTAACGGTAATTGTCACTCGCTTTTCGGTGAAGGAAAACATGGTGAGGAAACCCACATACCTTCCCGAGAATTATTTCGGAGGTAGGTATGTTATCCACCAATCCGGACCAGACCGTCAAGTTCAAGTTTAAATTGTCCAATCAAACTTAACTAAAGCTCAATTATCTAAAAGGAACTCATTAATATTAAATCCCTCCAAATCAAAAATGTTAATACTTGGTACTAGGCAACAAATTAATAGTGTAAATTCTCATAATCCTGAATTGTCCATCAACGGAGTCGTGATACCAAGAGAATCAGAAGCAAGGAACTTGGGACTTATTTTGATAGTGAAATGAGATTCATGAAACACATCAATGATAAGATTAAAACCGCTTTTTACAAGCTGAAGGTCCTCTACAGTATTAGGAAGCATATTACGGAAGATGTAAGAATTTTGCTATGTGACCTTTTGGTATTATCGCCGCTTAGCTACTGCTGTGCAGTTTATGGACCAAGGCTGTATGCGAAAACTGAAAATGCCATTCAAAGAGTACAAAATGCATGTGCAAGATTCTGTTTTAGAATACCAAGAAGAGAACATGTTACTCCCTTCCTGGTTGAACATAATATTTTGAATATGAAGGCTAGGAGAGAGCTTCACCTAGCCTACACAACACAAAAAGTTATGTGGACTAAAAAACCAGAATATTTATTCGAAAAACTAACATGGATGAAGGATATGCACTCAGTCAATACTCGCTCAAAATCCGCAAATGCCCTAGCCATACCCAAACACAAGTCCGCCGGTTTTAAAGGTTGCTTCAAATACAGTGCATCTAAAATTTGGAATAATATACCACCTCCTATGAGGAAAAATATTAGCTTCGGTTTATTTAAAAACAAATACAAGCTGCTTCTGTTGCAGCGATCTAAAAAGAACTTTGAAGTAACATTTAAAACAACATTTTAAATCAAACATAATTATACCCTCACATGCACACCACACACACACACACACACACACATACACACACACGCACACACACACACACACACGCACACACAAACACACACGCACACATACACACATTTTTAATCGTATGCCATATAGTTATTTGTACGTACCTGGTAATTTCGTATTTACTTGTAATCCCGCTGTTACTAATATTTTTCTGTCTGCTCGACTAACAGCTGAGCTCGAGCAATGGGGTATGCTGAAAACCAGCCCTGTGTAGACTAGTCTGCACAGTACAGTGCTGAGCTTACCCCAGTTGCCAAGCAATGCTATAACTAGATAAGTACTGGGTGCTGCGCGATCACATGACAGGTTGTTTCGGGCTGTCTGACCAGTTTGTCGTGTTATCGTGAAGCCTCTAGTTTTGTTTTTTTTTTTTCTTTTTTGTGATTTTTATTGTAAAAGCATTTAATGGCAATAAACAATTTATTATTATTCACTATATTCATTTAACTTCTTAAATTTAAATTTCTTTTACAATGCTTTACAAAACTAATAAAAATACAGTCTAACTAGTAAAAATATTATAAAAGAAACTTAAACCTAGGATACCACCGGTAGCGGAGCAAGACCCAGGCTACCGATGGTTAAAAATGTAGGAATTATAAAACATAGCTAAACAGACGCCTATATTTAGGCATGTTGAATAAATTTAAAGTTCTTATCGTGTTTATAAATTATGTGATTTACTCAATCCTTTATTTATGTTGCCATAACTACATCGATTTAGCCCTGATCTTGAAATTAAACCCCAACGAGACAACCAAACAAAATAAAACACACAATAAAATTTCACGCACATCCACGTTAAGGCTAAACAACCTTTGTTATGCTAATTGTATCCATTTAAAAACATTAAAAGGAAACGTAACATGGCTGCGATATAATCAATGTACCCAGTAACCCACAGTAACACAGAGGCCGGCTAAACAGAGTTAAACAGTGGTATAAAATTAAAAATTCCGCGCCCGTCCGGTTCCCGGATCCAAGTTGGCGCCGTCAAGTGGCCAAATGAGTTTGCCTGTATTTACAATTACATTCCCCGGCCACGGTAATGCCTCTACAGGAATATATTAAGCAATTAGACTGCTCCTTAATGCCAGTTTTATTTGGTTTAGTTGTTTTCTTTTTTAGTTTATCTGATTTAAAAAGTTGTAAGTGCAACAGCGGGGGTGCTTGTGTTAATGAAAAGTTCGTGTCACATCCATGTCTTTTGTATATTTCTGAGAAAATCATGTTTGCGATTTTATTTAAACAATGCTTAGAAGTGACTTATTTGGTAACGGAAATAGGTAAAATATGTTTCAGAGACGTAGATTTTAATTCTAACCGGTCCGGCCTGATTTCGTTTTTATCTTAGATTTGAACAGAGAACAGAGGACATGGTAGGACAAAATAAATCATGGGTTACTGCATTGATAGTCAGTAGTCGCTTTCAGCGATAAGACCGCCCATTGTACTACCCTTGTTTACCTATTGTATTTTTTCTGTACTGTGTTTAATTTTGTTTCTGGTGTACAATAAAGAGTTTTTCTATTCTATTCTATTCTATTCTAACATTTGAATTCAGATTTGTGGATGAATGTATTTTCTAAAATTGGCCGAACATGAATTTCTTTAACAGAACTTAAAAAAAAAAAACAATAATTAGATAAAATTAAATAGAAAAATAAAACTAACTTATTTTAAAACTTAAAAATCGAACAAAGGAGGTGTCCATGAGGCATGGTGCCAAGAACACTGTCTGCATTTCCATGTTGAATAGCAATAGCTATTCTCTGCGAAAAAATGAGCCAGTTCTCTTGTCACCAGCGGCGTCGACTAAACGAGGAAATAATTAAACACAATAGAAACATATTGTAAACCTAACTCCACTGATTCCACGAGATACTATACACAAACATAGTTAGTTACTGCTTATCGTTCTAATATCATGTACATCATTAAGTTTGCTGTGTAGTAATACTATATTATCTGAATAAGACATTTATTGACTAAAATCTAATTCGGTAGATAGAAATTAATCGATGCTCTTGATTAAACCTCGAAACAGGGTTAGAGATTAGAGACTAAGCTATTGGATAACTTCAAGGGTCTATTCGTGCGAGTATTTAGTTAGGTACTGTTCAATCAAACCTTCAAGGAAACGATGAAGCGTATCACGAACGCTAATTTAATCACGCACCAATAAAAAAGAGATTTAAAACTCTTGATATGACAACAAAAAACAAGTTTGCATCAGCTAATCTCACTCCTAAACGAGACACGAGAATAACCGCCCTCTCAGTGGGGATTTAGCCTCGCAACGGGAGAAAAAAATCCCTTTTAAAGATAATTATAGAGGGGGAAAAGCTGAGCTGTGCCGCCAAATTAAAACGACACGAGCACCTATTGCGGTCGTCTCGACAAAGGCGCCAAAAATCGAGTTTAATTTTAAGAGCGATTTCCTTGTACAGGGGCAAATTAACGTGTGGTGTGGAGAGGCACTTGTCGCTAATTGTGTGTGGCCCCTTGGTCCGCCGGGCGACGTGTCGCGTCCATCTGTTCTACGATTATTTGCGAAGGACGGCCGTCAACGAATGTTTTAATTACGTCCGCCACCGAAAAAACAGTGCTCGTTTTCAATTCTGGGACGTGTTAATCTTTTGTTTGTTATAATACGCCGGCGTTGAATCCTGTTTATTCCCTGGCTTAATGGAAAATGCTCCGAGTCGGATGCTCGGAGCCAATTGGCATATAGGGAGCGGTTGAGTGTTAATTTTTTATTTTTCTGTTACTATTTGGTTAAAAAACTAAGGTTTGCGATACTTTTTGTGGAAAAATGTTTAAAACGCAGCCATTTTTAGCAAAAACTCGAGCCAAGTGGTGCAGTTTTTAACGAGACCTAGCGGCTTACATGTTTTAATTTCAGTGGGAGTTTTGCAACCTGAATTGTTATTTTATCCAATCCTAAAACTAACTATTAAAACCATTTTTGTACATTTAGAGGTTGAAAATTTCTGTGAATTTTACTGTAAAAACACGAAATATGAATTGTTTGAACTATTTTTGCTCTCGCTCATAGAAGAAGCCATGAAAAATTTAAGGCTTATTATAATGCAAGAGTAAATAATAAGACAAGATTAACTAACTAGGAATAGATGGCGCAATGACCCAAAATGAGTCTTGACCTCTGCTGATGAGAGTTGCCACTTAAATCTATTGATACTGAACGTTGAAGTAGGGGATGACTTGCATGGGGTGCGGGCCAGGTAACCTCCACGAGTGCCCGGCTGTTGTTCGTCCCTCTTGATGCGTTGCATCCGGAGGGAAGGGCAGCAGCTGGGCCGGTGCACCCTGGGGTTCGGTCAGCAATTCTCCTAGGGGAATTGGTGGCCGTAGCAAATAACCTGGCGAGAAGAGGTCCTTCGCGTGTCCCTCTGATCAGCAGAGGGCACAGCAAGGGACCAATAACGGGGACTTTTGGGCCGCGGATCGGGGGTCCAACGCCCAAGTTAGAAGTCCCGAGCTGAGGTGCGGCCCGTGTGTTCCGGGACGCACCCAGCGGAGAAAGAGGCGCAAGCCTCACGTGGCGAGCCCGGGAGGGCGCCCGCAGAGGTGGTCGCGGAAGCGCCGTGCGAACCCGTGACCACATCCATAATGCGGAGAGGAGAACACCCCGGGGTTTTAGTGGGTAAACCCCGCCAGACCAGCTGGCGGGGGAGTCCCACATAACCACCCCGCTCCCCCCCGGGGCCGGGTGGTATGCCTAATGCATTTCCCCGGGAAAAAAAAAAAAAAAAAAAAAAAAAAAAAAAAAAAAAAAAAAAAAAGGGGATGACTTGCATGAGATAATTCTGAATTTTGGGCAAACTCGTGGCAATATTTTATAACTAAAACTAATCCAGAAACTAGGAAAGATTAGTAAAGTACTAAAAATAATGTCTTCAATTATGCCGAATCACGGATGAAAATGAACGATGTTCTTCGAAGCTTGCAGTATTCTTACCTTTCTTCCTTCTATCCACAGAGATAGGCTGTCCGTCCTCCCTGCGCCACATGATCTTAGGCGCGGGGAAGCCGTCGGCCTTGCAGACCAGGCTGATGTTCTGATTTTCCCGCACAGCCACCGCTGACTGCGTGCTGTCGTCATCCAGGATGTTTGGTGGAACTGCACATATGAATAACAGTTCACGATACAGGCATCAAGAAAATGTACTGGACACTCCCAAATTTGACTGCACCACGCTTTTTTGGATAATGCCAGAATGTACTATTAACGATGTATCATACTACCCGATTCCATAAATCTAGGGTTCTGAATCTAGGGTTCGTGTTGTGGTATCATTATTATTATTAGGCAGTGGAACAAATGTGACTTAGGTTTCAAGGGATTAATAACAGAGTTGCGATGCATCAATTAAAAAAATTAACTAATCAAAACACATGTAACTAGTACAGCCTACGTAATGGAACAATTATTTCGATGTATTATTTATACAAACGCAAAAAAAAAAAAAAAAGCTTGCAAATTTAATGCAAACTCTTAATAAAGGAGCCAATTCACGAAACCTGCCATTAAAGCACTTTATCGATAATATCGATTACCTTCTGAAACAGCCTGCACAGGCTATTATAAAAGAACATAAAAACTTCAATACGGTTTTTAATCTCCCATATCCCCGAGACAATTAATAAACGCGACCAATAAACGTTAAAGAATAAATTTAAAGCACCTAAGCGACCCCAAGTCGGGCCCTCGAGCAATAAAACAGAGATAAAAACAACGTGCTAAGGTTAAAAAGCCGGGTATATATCTACGGGATATACCCCCATCTGAAAGTTGGTAGAGAATTGTGGCCGTTTATAAGACTAAGTGTTGCTCGTATCGGTGATTTGGGACTAGAAGGCCTATTCTATGAATTGCTGCTCTATTTGTGCGTTCGAATTTTTTCCAGCTATGACACATTCCTAGCGAAATTGACTTTTTCGAAATTGTTGCAACAATTAAAACAATTTATTAGCATTTCTTTTGCATGTCTTTTTGACAAAACTGCTTAGTTTTGCAAATTATAGAGTAGAAGTTATTTCCCCGTTTGATATAATAGAATCATCAAAGTAGTCAGAAGTGATGATAATAATTATGTAAAAAGTACATTTTAATTATCATAAAAAAAACAATTTAGCTAAACGTAAGTCATAAGCAAAAAATCCCAAGCAATTCCAATTTCCCCATTCGCTTATCACCGTGATTGTAACAAAAAATAGATGTATGTAATCTGCTAAAAACGACAAACTAAATCTAGAGGGGTAAACTAGTATCCGCAATAGGCGCCCAGCTGACCATATAAGACATGTGGCGTGACCGTCACCACTAGATAGCGTGTTATCGCACCCAAACGGACCGGAACCCTGGCCCCGTTCCATGCCGGTCGTTTTCAGTGTTCACTCCAAATTATAGATTTGGAATTGGAAATGTGTAACACTAATTTATTTCATAGAATGTTTGCATGAAATAGAATTCGTATTAAATATAATTATGACATTTTCAACCAATTTTGAAACTATTTAAATTGAGTATTCATAGTGAAAATTGTATGCCGTAATTATTATGCGCAAAACTATTATACAAAATTCTATCTCACGGTACACGTCAGTTTTAAATGCTGGTACAAGGTGTTGTTTGAGAAAATAAATGCTGCATACTGGTATCACTTTTATAAAGTCGTGGGTGTAGTGACAGTAGTGTATAATTCTCTAGAATTTATCTTTTACTTTATTTTAACTTTTATGATTATCATTTACGTCTATAATTAGTCGATTTTATTTATCAGAATATTATTTTAAGTGCAATAATACAAAAATGAAGCTATCTAAACAAAATTCTAAAACATAATGAACTCTAAGTGAACTCTCCTATTGTACACTAATCAAGTCCCACGAGAGGCGTTTGGTCGAGCTGAAACTATCCACCGCCACTGTTCCATTTCCTTTAACAGCATTGAAAGCAAGTACAAAAGGTAAATAAAAATAAAGCAGACAATGACTCTTGAATGACGTTAAACTCTTTGAAGTTGAACAACAATAAACATGTAATGAAAACAATGGACTCCCTTAAGAATTTAATCTAAAAAGCGTATCACCTGTTAAAAACAGAAGAGCGCTATCAAACCACTGAAATACTGAAGCAAAGTAATTAAAAGTTCGAAGGTAATAAGCCGCGAGAGAATACCTTTGATGGATAAACAAGAATACTTCGTCAATATTTTAACCCGTCCTGATAACTTTCCATTATATCTTCAGAACTCTTGTGAATGGTATACCTCTTAATTAGGAATTAATGGATTCAATGAAAACAAGTATTACTTTGCTGTTTTCGTGAAAGGAATATTAATTTTGTGGAAGAATCGGTGTTGAATGGTAGTGACTGGTAGAAAGACGCTCAATTTGACCTATAGGGAATTATAACATTATTCAGTAGGTATTGAAATTGTGTTTTAATAAAATCAAACGAGTACCTAAATAATTGATAAATGACATCCCCGTAGAGTTTATTGGTGTTATCTTCTCTAACGAGCGTATTTCCGAGGCACTGGTAGAGTTAATGGAGTTTCCTTTTCCTGTGCGAGATTTAGGAATGAGTCACCACTTGAAAAGGAAATGTCCGTTTTCAAAGTCAAACCATAATCAGTTAATCATTAATTTAGTAATTCATATTTGACTTATTTTTTATTTTTCTCTATGTATATGAAATCTACTTGCAACAAATGATTTGAGTTTTGAGTTTTGAAATATTATGTAGGTGTATACAGCCATGAAAGTATTATAATAAAATCGAAAGAGTCACATGTTGAGGGTTCACGTCTTTATCGAAAATATCTTTGATGTGTCATGTATAGCAATTAGCGTGAGAATCCTAGAACACTATGAATTTAGAAAACCCTAATAAAATCGCACTTACCTACCTCATCATCGTCATTAGCAGTTTATTCGACCCGTTCCAGGACATAATGTCCACAGGCCACTGGACAACTTGACAAATTCTGACCGGAACCAACTCATTAGACAAACAAAACACTCACCCACTACTTGTAAATATCCAACTTGACTAATCATAGGGTTGGTGTTGACTTGGCACATATAGTACCCTCGGTCTTCCTGCTGGACCTGGCTCACGTGCAGCAGCCAGGTCATGGCGTTGTCGTGTGACACGCTGAACCGGGCGAGGCGGGTGATGACGTGCCGGTGGATGGTCAAGATCATCTGCCGGTCGATGTGGATCCATGCCACCTGCAACAAAGGGAAATGATGATAATGACGGAGCTAAGTTTAGATTTTCCTATTTTTTTCTTAAAAAAAAAGAGAGTATATAGAACAAAATTAAATACTACGTCGCAGGTTTGTCTAGCAGATGATTATAGTATGTCAATCTTGTGGTACTGAAGTGTGCATTACTGATTAGAACAGTGTAGATTTTTAAATCCGAATCATAACCTTTGCATTTGACCCACCTTGGTAATGAGGCTATCGATTTTTCATTTCGTAATAATTTATAGAACTCGTAACAGTACCGAGATATATTCACGTGCACAATTTTCCCCCTTCACGTTTCTGTATCGAAAAAACTTTGGGCCGCTCCGCCGGTCCAGTTTGTTTATACATTTTCCACCTGGCTAAAGCAATAAAACTTGTAAAATAGAATGTTTATTGCGCCAGTTTACTACTTTATTCAGTTGATATTTACGGCGACGCGGCTTATTGCCTGGCCCGGACTTATTCTGCGACTGAGTCGATTGGGGATTGAAACTGGACTCAGTGGTTGTATTCTGCTGTTTTATTTGATTTTCTCGGTGGCAAATAACGTGCTTCAAATAATAATTATGCCCTATATTAACTAAATCAAAACATAAATGTAAGGAAATACGGAATTTGAAGCCGCATACTTATTTTAGAACTTCTATTTTATACTTGGTATCAAATTTATTGGAAAAGTTAACGCTATTTTTGGACGTACAAATTATTGACAGTTTAGAGGGTAGTTTAAGTAATAAATTTCTTGTAAGATTAAGAATTTACGAACAGAAAATAGTTGAGTGAGTTGATTACTTTATGTTTCCCTATTGAACGAAAATGTTTAGTTTATGGCGTACGCCGCACTGCGCATCTCGCTAATTTTAGCACTCCTCGGATTCCCGGTGGAAGAAGCGTCGAATAACATGTCGAATAACGAATAACTTTTTAGAATATCCTGTAACAAGAACACAGCTGTAGCAGAGGAGATCTTAGAATGCATAAGAGCAGCTACGGCTGTAGTTAAGATATTCAATAAAATATTTAAAGGCGACGGAGCTTCTACATTCTTCCTTAGTAAATATTCAAGGCTGTGTTGAGCATTCAATAAACAAGCTTGTTTAAACAACAGGCAGATAAGCTGACTTTGCAAACTGAGTGTATGACTATCGACTGCTAGATCTAGTGCCGCGGTATGCATGCTGTATACACAAGGACTTGTGGCCAGCGCGAGATGCTATAGTCGATTTTTTCGTTTGTTCAACCATCTCGATAGTTCTCAAAACATCTGAATGGAAATGATGGCGGTCAGTCTCACTGGCTTGGAATTTTTCGAGTTATGTCGACTAACCTTTAGAGAGCGAGCAAAGAACGTAATGGCAGTTAGTGAATCCGGAACAATCAAAAAATATGTCTGATACAGTCGAAGAAACATATGTTTATAGACTCGATTGTAATTTAGCTATTATATTATTATTTATTATTATATATTGTTTTTTATTGACTATTGTATTGTAATTGCGTCTAATTATCGCCTTTTTTATTCAAAGTTTACCATACCTAACTTTTTGTATGGTGAAAAGTTTAACCCACGAAACGCAATATCGGACTAGATATTTCATAACATTTACGAATTATAACGTGTAAACTCGAGAGTAGTAATTATTACTATCGAATCCAGTAACGAGAGCTTAGACACTTGAAGATACGAGAACTACATAAGCTATGAGGGTAGTACCTAAAATGAAATTTGATATAACCGTGCTCACGAAATCAATTTGCTCAATGTTGACTTGTTCAACCTACTTGATCAAACTCTTATCTGTAAACGTGGAAGTTCCAGTAAGTTCTAGTAGCATTACTAGTGGCTCAGTAGTAGGTGCCGCAGTGCGGAACGCTCGAGCCGGTGCATATTTCAGGAGACAGTCGCACGGCATCTGCTCCAGCGTTACCGTCCGAATGAGATCGGTTATTTACATGTCTTCACCCGTTTTTGGGACGTGACGCGGTAATAAAGAAAATAAAGAAGAATTTACGAGGACAACGGTCCGGGTGGAAGTAGGTACAAAAGATGGGTGGATTTTTTGTGACTAGCATTGGACATTGGTAGATATAAAGTTGGAACAAGACAATACATTTAGTTTATTAGATTCATATTAGATGGAGAATTTGGCCGCATAAAATTGTATTCATAGCAATAAAATAAAACTTTTATTTTCATACTGGAACAACACGACTGGACTCGGGATTTGGGAATCATAGGATACTTTAAAACGATTATTTACCAAACTATACCAGATTAATTATTAGCACCGCTACTGCAGCTATATTCGCACGTTCAAACTTCAACCACACTTCAAATAAACATCAAAACTTTCAAATCTCCTCGTAATAGGTACAAAACAAATCGTTTATCCTCTAACATAACTTCTAAGATTACCAAAATGATAAATATCAACCGTTGCACCGAGTTACACCAACTCGAATTAAGGGTGTATAAATCACCGATTTTCGACCTCAGACCTCGGAGCCTATTAACGGCGATGGCGAATTTGTGATTAAGTGACGTCATAACTTATCTGCCATAGTTCCGGTACCGGGCCGTAATAAAGTGGCGCCACTTGTGACTGCCTCACCTACTCTCTATTAGGTTTCAACAACTTAATGATTTATCGGATATTGTAGAACGGTTATGATGTAGGCGTCGGGGGTTTAAAGGAAACGGTTTGATCTTTGGTTTAATACTGGTGAAATTTTCCGTAACTTTACGGTTCATTTTGCAGATTCGGTCGGTTTATATTGTCAGTTTTATTGTTAGTCTGTGCAGAGAATTGTAATAATCAACCAAAAATATATAATTGTTTCGTACTGAAACAGATTTCTTTTCTTTTTCTTTTGAGTGTTTTCGAACGTAACTACACAAAGACTATTCCGCTTAATATTTTGTGTTGGTACGAGATTATTATGGCCCACGACTTTGGGTTGGCCAACCGAAAGTCAGTCGTCCTTCAAATGCGCGTGCGAGCACTTGTCGCGTCGCGGTGTTTTGAGCTTTCACCGGTAGCTCCATTTCGTGGACGCCATTCCCATCCTCGGAGACGAGCTCCAGGATTAAGTGTAGTGTGGATTGCCTGATCACACCTCTATCCCGGAGGAAGGTGATACGGGATCAGAAGAAACCGCCCCATCGGCGTCCTATGGATATATCTCTGTGCACCATCATTCCCCATCTAACCCGAAGACAGCGCTGATTACACACCCGAGAGGCCATCGACGGATTTCCCAAGTAAGTTCGTAGGCCATAATATCTCCCCGTAACATTTTTGATCCGTTCGAGCCGGATCTGCGGATTTTCTTTGCTGTAGTCACGTTGTCCAAATCCCGTTATTAGTGCATATGTTCCCATTTTTGGAAACCATCCGAGTATATTTTAGTGTTTGTCGTAGCGGCGTTACGCGTCCCGACAATATTTCCCAGTTTTTCATCTTGATTTTGCCGATTTTTGATTTTTTGTGTGCGACATTACGTGTCCATTAAAAATGGCGGAACAAGATATTTTCGAAAGAGAAGTTATACTTGACGAAGTCAAACGTACTTTAGAGTTTTACGAACTCAATGAACAGCAATTTAAAGCGCGAGCAAAAGATATTCTTTCTATTCAGAGAAAATTCCTTAAATTGCAAACTAAAATTGAGAAGTCACAAATGAAATTGTCGACATTTGACCGAGAGGAACAGTTACGTATTCGAACTCAATTCAATGATATTTATTACGCAATTGTCAGCCATGTCGAAGTTCTGAAGAAAAACGATGAGGAGTGTAGGCTCATGAGTCGAGTTTCCTTTAACAATACAATACAACCGACTCACGGGGGTTGTAGTAGTAGGTTACCGAATCTTCCGTTGCCGTCATTCGGGGGAGAATTGACCGATTGGCCACCATTTTATGACCTATTTCGCTCCATGGTTGATAATAATGACGCCTACACAGATAACGAGAAGTTTAGGTATCTCCTTCTTACCTTGAAAAACGAGCCCTATAACTTAATAAAATCGATACCTATCACGGACGAAAATTATACCGTCGCGTTAGATATTTTAATTTCAAGATATGAGAACAAACGAGTCATAGCTTCTCAACATATTGATCGTATTCTGGATATTCAATCCTGTGCCGAGAAATCAAATCAAAGTGTGCGTAATTTGTTGAATATTTACCATGAGAATATAAAAGCGTTACAAGTAATGCATTTTCCTACAAAGCAGTGGAGTTTTTTGTTGTTGAATATTTTACTACGTAAAATACCTACTTCCATTCGTATGCGATTCGAGTTAACATTGCATAAACCATCCGATGTACCCAACGTCGACTTGTTAATCGAGTTTTTAGAACGAGAATTAACCGCCAGCGAAATAGTTGAATCTGGCAGTAGAAATATTCAAAATGTAGGTAGTCAGAGAAAAGAGTACGTCGCTCCAACGTTCCGTCGAGCGTTGGCTGCCGGCGTGGCCAGCCACACTTCGACTCAGGGTGCGAGCGATTCTCAACCTTCTGTCAATACGCGCAAGAATCAGAAATGTGTATGTTGCGATGCTCAACATCCATTAAGAAAATGTAATAAGTTTTTGAATTTGTCACCAAGCAATAGGTATGCGTTTATCAAAAATAAAGATGTTTGTTTCAATTGTTTAGGCAAAGGTCATAACGTTTCTCAATGCAAGTCGAGTTTTGTTTGTCGTTCGTGTGAAAAACGTCATCATACATTGATTCACTTTACTTCTGAAGGTGATACTAGCCGTGCGAGTGAGAGAAGTGTTTCTTTACCGCTCACGGAGGAACGGGAAGAGAACATTCCGAGCACCTGTACTCAGCACGCTATGTCCGCGAGTCAAGCGACACAAATTAATTGCGCGTCGTCCAATGCTCCTTTTGGCACGACAAATACTGTGTTGCTTTCGACCGCACTCATCGATGTATGTGTAGGTAATGAAAAGCGTTCGACTGTCCGGTGTCTTATCGATACGGGAAGCCAGGCTTCGTTCATGACGGAATCGTGCGCACAGCGGCTAGGTATAAAGCGTTGTTATGCGAATGTACCTGTTCACGGGATAGGTGACACCAAACCGGTACGACCAAAAGGAAAGATTTCGTGTTGTATAACCCCGAGAAATGAACTTCAACCTTCTATACCTATTGAAGCTTTAGTATTGCCGAAACTTATTCCTAAAATGCCTAGTGTACCACTGCCTCATATGGGGTGGGCACACATTCAAAATTTAAATTTAGCCGATCCTTTGTTTCACACTCCACAGCCGGTGGAGATGTTGTTAGGTGCAGATGTACTATCTCACATAATTTTAGGAAACGTAA
The DNA here is from genome assembly GCA_912999815.1 of Campaea margaritaria. Taxonomy (NCBI): domain Eukaryota; kingdom Metazoa; phylum Arthropoda; class Insecta; order Lepidoptera; family Geometridae; genus Campaea; species Campaea margaritaria. The sequence continues at coordinate 315,236 of OU538794.1, forward strand.
TAACGGGTTCGCCCGGTTCGCCGATCGCTATGAACAGCGTTTTCGGTTATTTGTTGTTGGGAAAAATAGCGTTCAACTCTTTGACTCCATCCTCAGTTCAAGCTTGTTTTAGCTCATTATCCGATGACGGCGACTTGAAACGATTCTGGGAACTGGAGTCAGTGCCTGAGGTGAAGGCACTCACCCCCGAGGAACGTCTATGTGAATCCATATTTGAACGCTCACACTATCGTGACGTCACGGGACGATACACAGTAGCTTTACCACGTAAACCTGATGCTACGCCCCTAGGTGAATCACGAGATATTGTCCTCGCTCGGTTCCATAAATTAGAGCAACGTTTACAACGGAACCCGAGTCTTAAAATTGAGTCTCACGCGTGCTTGCAGGACTACATTAAACAAATGTATAGAAATATACTTGTTACGGGGAGATATTATGGCCTACGAACTTACTTGGGAAATCCGTCGATGGCCTCTCGGGTGTGTAATCAGCGCTGTCTTCGGGTTAGATGGGGGATGATGTTGCACAGAGATATATCCATAGGACGCCGATGGGGCGGTTTCTTCTGATCCCGTATCACCTTCCTCCGGGATAGAGGTGTGATCAGGCAATCCACACTACACTTAATCCTGGAGCTCGTCTCCGAGGATGGGAATGGCGTCCACGAAATGGAGCTACCGGTGAAAGCTCAAAACACCGCGACGCGACAAGTGCTCGCACGCGCATTTGAAGGACGACTGACTTCCGGTTGGCCAACCCAAAGTCGTGGGCCATAATAATCTCGTACCAACACAAAATATTAAGCGGAATAGTCTTTGTGTAGTTACGTTCGAAAACACTCAAAATAAAAAGAAAAGAAATCTGTTTCAGTACGAAACATGCCGCTCACCTTAAAAGACTGTAAGTTCTTTTAACACGAAAACTCAATGAATAGAAAGTTATTCAATCTATAAACTTAAACTTGATCTAAGGTTGTTGTAAACAACTAGTATAGGTAATTAAAACTTAGGAACTAATTTTACGAATTCGTAAACAATAATCATTCTAACGGCAGTTTACAATATTTACGATCGCTCGTTTGAATAGACTCTTGCCCGTTTGCAAAGTCACAACTCGCACCTTATTATCGGAGCCCGGATGGAGTGTATGAACACGAGCAAGTTTCCATTGGAGTGGTGGAAGATTATCGTCGCATACCACAACAATGTCGCCTACACAGATAGGAGCACCGCGGTCCTTATACCATTTGCCCTGTTTCAAGGTTTGATAATTCAAAGCACATTGAACAGAGTCATTTTTTAAAAACTCGTTCGAATCTCTCAAATAGTTATGACAACCCTGGAAGTTCTTTCCGCAATCAGAGTAAATGTCGCTGCACAAACCTCTGCGCGATGTAAATCGGCGCAGGGCTGCTAAGAACGCCTCAGTAGATAGCTCCGATACGAGCTCCAAGTGTATAGCCTTCACACTCATACACACGAACACGGCGACATAACATTTGATGATTTTAGCATTACGAACCCTATTAGCTCGCATGTAAAACGGGCCCGCGTAATCAACAGCTGTTTTCATGAATGGGCGCTCGGGTCGCAGCCGGACCGCTGGGAGCGGCGCCATCGCAGGCTGTAGACGTACCGGACGCACACGGAAGCAGCGCACACAACGAAAGATTTGTTTACGTATTATATCTCGGCTAGATAAAATCCAATATTTTTGTAAAAGTAAATATTGAACGGCTTGAGTGCCCGCATGAAGATGCGTAATATGGGCATCGTCAATTATTAAAATCGTAAGAGGATGTTTTTTGGGTAAAATTAATTGATGTTTTGACTCGTACGACAAAAGGGATTTATGTAGACGTCCGGAGACACGCAAAAAACTAGAATCATCGATAAACGGATTAAGACGTCTCAATTGGTTTGAGGGCGGTTTACCCTGTGAAATGTTTTCAAAATCTTTATGAAACACTTGGTGTTGCACTAAATAAATGAAACGATTAAGCGTGAGTTTATACTCGTGGACTGTGATGTAACTAAGATAGGAACTCTTTTCCTTGTTGACGCGCGATTTAAGAATATAGTAAAAGCGAAAAATATAAGAAGTAATTCTCAATAGTTTACTCAAGGTGGAAAACTGGTTTATGACCTCAACATCGTCGATCAGCGTAGCTGATGCAGACGCGACCGGTGGATTACGTTTCTCCTCACCAGTGCTAGGGATACTTTTAAATACTGGCCACGCAGTAGGATCCTCACGGAGCCATGCTGGGCCGTGAAACCACATGTCGTTCTGTAAGAATGTGGAGGGTAAAAGTCCCCTTGAGTCCCTTATTTTTGTTTGATGGTCATGTTCCATGGGAGCAAAGGGCACCTCTTCCTGCCGCTCACCATGAACCTCTGGCGCCTGAACCGCGGCGAGTATCGCCGGCGAGTTACTGTGCCATTTACGTAGTTTAAACCCAAGTGATTTGCAAATACCTAACAATTGCTGTTGTAATACCAGAGCGTGTGATTCATCGCTCGCGCCCGCGACCACATCGTCGACGAACACTTGGTCGGTTAAAACCTTTGCCGCTAGGGGAAAATTAGATGCTTCGTCACAAGCCAATTGCTTAATGGTACGAAGAGCTAAGGAAGGGGAAGTGCTCACACCAAACGTTACCGTCCGCAGACGATAATCACGGAGGGGTTCATCGGGCGACGTACGCCACAGAATGCGTTGCAAGTCCCTATCAGATTCTTGTACTAGTATATTTCTATACATTTGTTTAATATAGTCCTGCAAGCACGCGTGAGACTCAATTTTAAGACTCGGGTTCCGTTGTAAACGTTGCTCTAATTTATGGAACCGAGCGAGGACAATATCTCGTGATTCACCTAGGGGCGTAGCATCAGGTTTACGTGGTAAAGCTACTGTGTATCGTCCCGTGACGTCACGATAGTGTGAGCGTTCAAATATGGATTCACATAGACGTTCCTCGGGGGTGAGTGCCTTCACCTCAGGCACTGACTCCAGTTCCCAGAATCGTTTCAAGTCGCCGTCATCGGATAATGAGCTAAAACAAGCTTGAACTGAGGATGGAGTCGAAGAGTTGAACGCTATTTTTCCCAACAACAAATAACCGAAAACGCTGTTCATAGCGATCGGCGAACCGGGCGAACCCGTTATTACGTTTCCTAAAATTATGTGAGATAGTACATCTGCACCTAACAACATCTCCACCGGCTGTGGAGTGTGAAACAAAGGATCGGCTAAATTTAAATTTTGAATGTGTGCCCACCCCATATGAGGCAGTGGTACACTAGGCATTTTAGGAATAAGTTTCGGCAATACTAAAGCTTCAATAGGTATAGAAGGTTGAAGTTCATTTCTCGGGGTTATGCAACACGAAATCTTTCCTTTTGGTCGTACCGGTTTGGTGTCACCTATCCCGTAAACAGGTACATTCGCATAACAACGCTTTATACCTAGCCGCTGTGCGCACGATTCCGTCATGAACGAAGCCTGGCTTCCCGTATCGATAAGACACCGGACAGTCGAACGCTTTTCATTACCTACACATACATCGATGAGTGCGGTCGAAAGCAACACAGTATTTGTCGTGCTAAAAGGAGCATTGGACGACGCGCAATTAATTTGTGTCGCTTGACTCGCGGACATAGCGTGCTGAGTACAGGTGCTCGGAATGTTCTCTTCCCGTTCCTCCGTGAGCGGTAAAGAAACACTTCTCTCACTCGCACGGCTAGTATCACCTTCAGAAGTAAAGTGAATCAATGTATGATGACGTTTTTTACACGAACGACAAACAAAACTCGACTTGCATTGAGAAACGTTATGACCTTTGCGTAAACAATTGAAACAAACATCTTTATTTTTGATAAACGCATACCTATTGCTTGGTGACAAATTCAAAAACTTATTACATTTTGTTAATGGATGTTGAGCATCGCAACATACACAATTCTGATTCTTGCGCGTATTGACAGAAGGCTGAGAACCGCTCGCACCCTGAGTCGAAGTGTGGCTGGCCACGCCGGCAGCCAACGCTCGACGGAACGTTGGAGCGACGTACTCTTTCCTCTGACTACCTACATTTTGAATCTTTCTACTGCCAGATTCAACTATTTCGCTGGCGGTTAATTCTCGTTCTAAAAACTCGATTAACAAGTCGACGTTGGGTACATCGGATGGTTTATGCAATGTTAACTCGAATCGCATACGAATGGAAGTAGGTATTTTACGTAGTAAAATATTCAACAACAAAAAACTCCACTGATTTGTAGGAAAATGCATTACTTGTAACGCTTTTATATTCTCATGGTAAATATTCAGCAAATTACGCACACTTTGATTTGATTTCTCGGCACAGGATTGAATATCCAGAATACGATCAATATGTTGAGAAGCTATGACTCGTTTGTTCTCATATCTTGAAATTAAAATATCTAACGCGACGGTATAATTTTCGTCCGTGATAGGTATCGATTTTATTAAGTTATAGGGCTCGTTTTTCAAGGTAAGAAGGAGATACCTAAACTTCTCGTTATCTGTGTAGGCGTCATTATTATCAACCATGGAGCGAAATAGGTCATAAAATGGTGGCCAATCGGTCAATTCTCCCCCGAATGACGGCAACGGAAGATTCGGTAACCTACTACTACAACCCCCGTGAGTCGGTTGTATTGTATTGTTAAAGGAAACTCGACTCATGCGCCTACACTCCTCGTCGTTTTTCTTCAGAACTTCGACATGGCTAACAATTGCATAATAAATATCATTGAATTGAGTTCGAATACGTAACTGTTCCTCTCGGTCAAATGTCGACAATTTCATTTGTGACTTCTCAATTTTAGTTTGCAATTTAAGGAATTTTCTCTGAATAGAAAGAATATCTTTTGCTCGCGCTTTAAATTGCTGTTCATTGAGTTCGTAAAACTCTAAAGTACGTTTGACTTCGTCAAGTATAACTTCTCTTTCGAAAATATCTTGTTCCGCCATTTTTAATGGACACGTAATGTCGCACACAAAAAATCAAAAATCGGCAAAATCAAGATGAAAAATGGGAAATATTGTCGGGACGCGTAACGCCGCTACGACAAACACTAAAATATACTCGGATGGTTTCCAAAAATGGGAAAATATGCACTAATAACGGGATTTGGACAACGTGACTACATCAAAGAAAATCCGCAGATCCGGCTCGAACGGATCAAAAATGTTACGGGGAGATATTATGGCCTACGAACTTACTTGGGAAATCCGTCGATGGCCTCTCGGGTGTGTAATCAGCGCTGTCTTCGGGTTAGATGGGGGATGATGTTGCACAGAGATATATCCATAGGACGCCGATGGGGCGGTTTCTTCTGATCCCGTATCACCTTCCTCCGGGATAGAGGTGTGATCAGGCAATCCACACTACACTTAATCCTGGAGCTCGTCTCCGAGGATGGGAATGGCGTCCACGAAATGGAGCTACCGGTGAAAGCTCAAAACACCGCGACGCGACAAGTGCTCGCACGCGCATTTGAAGGACGACTGACTTCCGGTTGGCCAACCCAAAGTCGTGGGCCATAATAATCTCGTACCAACACAAAATATTAAGCGGAATAGTCTTTGTGTAGTTACGTTCGAAAACACTCAAAATAAAAAGAAAAGAAATCTGTTTCAGTACGAAACAATACTAGTACAAGAATCTGATAGGGACTTGCAACGCATTCTGTGGCGTACGTCGCCCGATGAACCCCTCCGTGATTATCGTCTGCGGACGGTAACATTTGGTGTGAGCACTTCCCCTTCCTTAGCTCTTCGTACCATTAAGCAATTGGCTTGTGACGAAGCATCTAATTTTCCCCTAGCGGCAAAGGTTTTAACCGACCAAGTGTTCGTCGACGATGTGGTCGCGGGCGCGAGCGATGAATCACACGCTCTGGTATTACAACAGCAATTGTTAGGTATTTGCAAATCACTTGGGTTTGAACTACGTAAATGGCACAGTAACTCGCCGGCGATACTCGCCGCGGTTCAGGCGCCAGAGGTTCATGGTGAGCGGCGGGAAGAGGTGCCCTTTGCTCCCATGGAACATGACCATCAAACCAAAATAAGGGACTCAAGGGGACTTTTACCCTCCACATTCTTACAGAACGACATGTGGTTTCACGGCCCAGCATGGCTCCGTGAGGATCCTACTGCGTGGCCAGTATTTAAAAGTATCCCTAGCACTGGTGAGGAGAAACGTAATCCACCGGTCGCGTCTGCATCAGCTACGCTGATCGACGATGTTGAGGTCATAAACCAGTTTTCAACCTTGAGTAAACTATTGAGAATTACTTCTTATATTTTTCGCTTTTACTATATTCTTAAATCGCGCGTCAACAAGGAAAAGAGTTCCTATCTTAGTTACATCACAGTCCACGAGTATAAACTCACGCTTAATCGTTTCATTTATTTAGTGCAACACCAAGTGTTTCATAAAGATTTTGAAAACATTTCACAGGGTAAACCGCCCTCAAACCAATTGAGACGTCTTAATCCGTTTATCGATGATTCGAGTTTTTTGCGAGTCTCCGGACGTCTACATAAATCCCTTTTGTCGTACGAGTCAAAACATCAATTAATTTTACCCAAAAAACATCCTCTTACGATTTTAATAATTGACGATGCCCATATTACGCATCTTCATGCGGGCACTCAAGCCGTTCAATATTTACTTTTACAAAAATATTGGATTTTATCTAGCCGAGATATAATACGTAAACAAATCTTTCGTTGTGTGCGCTGCTTCCGTGTGCGTCCGGTACGTCTACAGCCTGCGATGGCGCCGCTCCCAGCGGTCCGGCTGCGACCCGAGCGCCCATTCATGAAAACAGCTGTTGATTACGCGGGCCCGTTTTACATGCGAGCTAATAGGGTTCGTAATGCTAAAATCATCAAATGTTATGTCGCCGTGTTCGTGTGTATGAGTGTGAAGGCTATACACTTGGAGCTCGTATCGGAGCTATCTACTGAGGCGTTCTTAGCAGCCCTGCACCGATTTACATCGCGCAGAGGTTTGTGCAGCGACATTTACTCTGATTGCGGAAACTTCCAGGGTTGTCATAACTATTTGAGAGATTCGTACGAGTTTTTAAAAAATGACTCTGTTCAATGTGCTTTGAATTATCAAACCTTGAAACAGGGCAAATGGTATAAGGACCGCGGTGCTCCTATCTGTGTAGGCGACATTGTTGTGGTATGCGACGATAATCTTCCACCACTCCACTGGAAACTTGCTCGTGTTCATACACTCCATCCGGGCTCCGATAATAAGGTGCGAGTTGTGACTTTGCAAACGGGCAAGAGTCTATTCAAACGAGCGATCGTAAAAATTTGTAAACTTCCTTTAGAATGATTATTGTTTACGAATTCGTAAAATTAGTTCCTAAGTTTTAATTACCTATACTAGTTGTTTACAACAACCTTAGATCAAGTTTAAGTTTATAGATTGAATGACTTTCTGTTCATTGAGTTTTCGTGTTAAAAGAACTTACAGTCTTTTAAGGTGAGCGGCATGTTTCGTACTGAAACAGATTTCTTTTCTTTTTCTTTTGAGTGTTTTCGAACGTAACTACACAAAGACTATTCCGCTTAATATTTTGTGTTGGTACGAGATTATTATGGCCCACGACTTTGGGTTGGCCAACCGAAAGTCAGTCGTCCTTCAAATGCGCGTGCGAGCACTTGTCGCGTCGCGGTGTTTTGAGCTTTCACCGGTAGCTCCATTTCGTGGACGCCATTCCCATCCTCGGAGACGAGCTCCAGGATTAAGTGTAGTGTGGATTGCCTGATCACACCTCTATCCCGGAGGAAGGTGATACGGGATCAGAAGAAACCGCCCCATCGGCGTCCTATGGATATATCTCTGTGCACCATCATTCCCCATCTAACCCGAAGACAGCGCTGATTACACACCCGAGAGGCCATCGACGGATTTCCCAAGTAAGTTCGTAGGCCATAATATCTCCCCGTAACAATAATATTGACCATCCATAGCCTAAAAACATAATATATCTGGAAGTTAAGGGAAAGAGGCATTTGCCCAAAACAGACTAACAATATAATAAGAGTAATGAAAAATTTATAAAGTTATCTTACCACTGTAAAAATAATCATTATCGGATTTAGGAGTAAAAAGGAAATGCTCAAAAAACTATGTTATATTAACTAATAATGTTTCAGTGCTTTTCATTGTGGTTAAATTGTTGAAAAATGCATTCCTTACTTTGAGTAGCCAACTTTTATACACAGAGATTTTACATATTTACACACGAGCATGGTTTTAAAATGCCGGATGAAAAGTGTGAATATTCATTTTATATTTTTGTCAAACTTTTTATTTACGTACCAAAAATTGGCGCCCAACGTGAGGCTCGGTGTGTAGTTATTAAATATACAGTAATGCTTAATTTGAAATCTACTTATGAATTCATAACACAAGTAGTAATTTTTTTTAAAAAACCACTAGAATTTAAAATTGTCAAACTTATTACATTAAGAAAACAAATAATAATGTTAAAAATTAGTAGACAAGTAGACTACTTATGTAATTAAATTATTTTCACCTGCACGATTAAGCACAATTAAAAACATCACAGAAGTTTAATAATCAAGATAAACTAACGGCTAATTATTTTACTAAAGCCGCATCCCCAATAGTGTATTGCGAGCCTGTAATCATTTAAATTCACACTACACAGAAAGCGCCAAATATCTGTTAAGCCATTGTATACCTTACGTAAACATTTACTCTTCCTTTTTTGGCGCCCAACACGGGGCAGTATTATGCAGGATGCGCGCGGCCTGGTTGTCTCACGAAGCGATGTAATTGCATTACTCTCTACTCCACCGTGTTGCATGCAAAAAATTGAAATTGTCGTTTATTTTTTCTCGAAACGGCTCGAATATTTCTATTATTAACATTTTCATAATAAAATTGTACGTTAATTTTAACGGCGATGTTACTTTATAATTAGCACCGTGTTCAAATTGTACTCAAGGGTTCGAAGTTCTGTTTGGAAAATCAACTTGTTAAGCTTTTAAACACGTTTAGTTTTCTGAGAATCCAACCAGAGCGAGGAAAAGCCCTAATTAATGGTTTAACATCTTTATAAACAGATGGAGAAAATTCTTTAGTGTTTTTTGTTACAACCAAATAACAAGCCGTATTTCAATTAGAATTAAGACCTTAAAGGGTTATTCTGTGAAATCGACATGCTGCCAAATGGTCATTTTCGAATTGAAATTTGTCTTTACCTGTTTCGAATTTAGACATTCTACGACTAAACGCTCACTGACCTACTTTGTTATAATGTTTAAGACCCAGGTTTGTTATTCTTCATACGTATAAAATTTTTCACAGCACCTGCATGAAAAATTCCCACGGTACGACCGTTCCAAACTTTATCACCTTAATCCGTCACTTAATCACATCGGAAATGGCACAGAACAAACAAGCACAGGGGCATAACTCTAAGAACTTGGCACTCGCGAGACGTAAGCCCCTAATCCTCTTTACCCCCTTTTTATTTGCCACCACATACTTAACGGCAATTTCAAGTGTGCGTCCTTTATCCTCTGTGTTACCTCAACTTTGCCCGTATATGCTTAGAGCCTTTAGAGGCCTGAGCTTCGATATATTGTTGTTGTTTTGAATTTGATACGGTGTTTGCACGTTATTCGGGATCGGATTTTGTGTGGGCTTTCTTTCTTGTAACAACATTGATATTTCTGCGTATTTTGGATAAATATTGTTCGTTGAGTAAGTATCTTGTTTCAAGAATCTTTTAGTATTTCTTTCTAGACTAAAATAAGGGTTGAAAAAAGTGCTGCCTTAGAAAATGTTTTGGTAACCAACTAAGAACTTTCAATTCAGAGTATAGTCTAAGCCAGTTGTGTTGGAGATTGTAGAGCTTTAACTTTCGTGAACAGAATTCACGTTTAATATTTTGATTTAATAAAAAAATGTGATGGCCAAAAGTAAATGACAAAGGAACACGAGAATGATTTTATAAGGGCGACGTATTTCCTTTCATTGCAAATACCATTAAAAACAACAACGAACCTGAAATGCAAGCTCATAAAACTGAAGAAAATTCTTAAATCCCATTTAATAAAGCTGAAGAGTCTTGGTCATTTAAAATTTTCAAGTATATAGACTCACTAAATAGTTTTTACACGGTTTTCTTTTACTAAAGAGAATATTATCCTTGGAAACCGTATGAGGGCGAGCGCCACCCTTCAAGCAAATATTTGTCTGGTGGCACAAGTGTTTGCACGGTACAGTGACGGTTTCGTTGCCGTTATCTTTGGCACCCATGCCCCTTCTGACACTATTTAAGGGCCGTGAGACGGTTACGCTGAGGAAAACGAGTGAGAAAATTGGTTTCGTTTCCTACTTAATAACAATGTCTGCCAATTAATTATTTCTTATGATGCCATCGCGCTATAGTCGCGTCGCGCTAAGAAACTCCTATTTTTACGTTTAACCTAAAATAGTTTGCCTTTGAGGATTTTGGGCGACATGACAGGTTCCTGTTCCAGACATGTACATTTTCTTTTACGGAATTAACGTAAACTAAGTAAATACCTCCCTAAAACTTTCTTGGAATATTTTACTCGAAAAGTCAAATAACCCACGCATATCAAAGCAAGTAGTTATGTTAAAATAATCTAATTTATTAACCTCATCATGAGCTGACGTTCGACTTCCTCGAGGAAAATCGCTTCCATCCAATAAAAGCAAATATCGAAAAAATCACTTAAGAACCAAACATAATCCGCGCAGGTTATAAAAACCGGAATCGAACCAGTTAAGGTATATTTGATTACGACCGCTAGACCCCTGCGGGAACCGGTAACCCATCGGGCGCTCATATCACCATTTTTATTTGCCATTTTTGCCCCCATCTATTAAATCGTTTTTCAACGACGCCCTTTAGCGAAACAGACTCCATCTAATATGGTTTTAAGAGTTTATTTGTTTTCGGTTTAGGGTACGCTGGGATTTGCTTTGTGGTTTGGAAAGGTCATTGATCACTCGTTTAGGCTAAAAATAGAAAAAAGTCGTGGCATTTCAATTGCAATTGAAGTAACATACGCGTGTTTGTTTTCTTTATTTTATTGAGGTTTATATTGGACTAGCTCTTGCACGCGACATCATTCACTTGTTTTCTTGTATTGATATTTAAACAGTTTTCTAAAAAGCGGCAGCGCACCGCTGCCTACAAACAGTATTTTATTCATAGCTTGGTTTCGACTCGTTGTCAGATTCTAAGCTGCCAATCAATGACATCCTTATTGCAGCCGGTTCAGTATTTTTGACGTAGCAAAAACAAAAACATATTTATCTTACTAGAGTTATTAAAAAAATGTAAAGGCTTTACTGATGACATGATGTGTCACTTTAAGAAACTAGACTGTATGTGCATAACTGCTTGAGCATAACCTTACATTAATTTTCCACTTCCTTAACTCTGCAGAAAACGATTTAAACACCAAAACGGATAGAAGTAACGAATTAAAATTAAAGCAGCGAGAGAAACGTATCCGTTATCTACAAGTAAAATTCAAAACCGACGTAGCACCACTTGAAAATTACTTGAAAATTCAAAGCTACCCTCATTCACCGCTCAAGTATTTACGAGGCGGGTGTTACAGGATAATAGGGATCGTAAAATAAAATAAATAATTAGGGCTCCGGCACATTCATGAATAAGTTAATTGTTACAATGCAGACGGTGGCGTAACTCAGACTCGTTGCTTTCTCCAGTTAATTACACTCGAGTTATGACACCAGTTTCATTTTACTGTAAAGATACGTTTGTAAAGGATTGGATACTAAAGATTGACCGCCTCCCTCTACTGAGCCGGAGCTCGGATAAATGGAATTTCTCGTTTGCCGTAACTCGTCTGATTCTGTTTTATTGTCCGACGGAGATATACACTTTTAATTTCAGAGAAAATCTTGTTAGATATGAGTCTTGGAGACACTATTGCTAATTGTTTACTAACAATACGATACACCCACGGAATAAAATGTTAAAAGCTTTTTATTACATTCATACTTTGTTGTTAGATAGCTGGTACAAATGGAAAACTAAATGCTAAGAGCATTTTCTGCCAGTCAAGCTCGCATTAATAGGACTTAAAAAATGTTTACCGTAAAATGTGGTACCTTTTTATCCGACTGCGCCAGAAGGAGGGTCATGTTTTTCGGAGTATGTTTGTTCTTTTTTCTTCTATATTCACTTATACCAGTTAACTTGAATTCACGTTATCATTAGTGAAAAAATATTAATACTTGGTAGGATTGAAACAAAGAGACTTTTAATATTAACTTTAGTATCTATTTTTAGGTTAGAATTGGCAACATTTTGTTATTTTTTGCTTTTGTATTATTAAAAATAATGGACATTTTAGAGATTAGTGATTAAAAGACGTTTGTTGCTAAAGTTGATGTAATAAAATTATGTTTATAGAGTTTAAAAAAAAGTTAATGGTCTACATCTACTATATTTTGGTATCCCCACGCCTAACATCATCATCAACCCATAACATCCCACTGCTGAGCACGGGTCTCCTCTCACTTTCATTAGGAGGGTTAGACCATAATCCACCACTGGGGCCCGATCCGGATTGGTGGATAACATACCTACCTTCGAAATAATTCTCGAGTAGGTTTGTGGGTTTCCTCACGATGTTTTCCTTCACCGATAATTTCCTTCAAAATATTCTATCAATGGTCAAAAATAAGTGGTCTTGAAAAAGTTTTTTGTACTCAAACCCAAGACGCCAATACTATTAATATACCATAGCCCGTGACGCGAGATGTCCATTACTCGATTACCGGCAGACAGCAGACGGGTATAGTTGCGGCCCACCGCTCGAAACAGGCTATTCTCGGTCAGCAGTGTGAAACTTCTTTTAAAACTATCTATTATGTTGGAGCCATTAAAATTGGCTTTTACATTAACGTAAAATCGTGGATCATTAACCACACTTTACCTAACTTATATGTAGATCAATTTACTGTTTGTTTTTTATGGAATAAGGTAGAGCCAACCTCTAAAGTCAGAATTAATCGAGTTGCTCAAGGGCCTCTGAGGTGGCGTAACGACTGCTAGCAATCGATGACCACCCAGACTGATGGCTTAACGTGCTTTCCGAAGCACGGATCGGTTAAAATCTGGACAAACTTAGAAATTGGTGATTGAGGATTGCAAAGGATGCCGTTATGTTGCATAAGACAAGGTTGGGCTTGGCTAGTATCTCTCAAAGCTATTTATTAATTGTATTCAACCAATAAACAGCTAGTCCAGACTAGTTTAGTCTATTCAGTTATTAATAAAACACTTCGGTCAGTAGTAAGATATCAGATAATGTAGATACCATACTGTTTGACGTGCCTAATTGTCATTGGCTCGTTACTGCCATGTTTACTAGCAGTTAGGTATACGCTAGATCTGCCTGGCGCTAGTACACTAAAATCTAATTATACTTGACGAAGACATTTAGCCAAATAATGTTGCTGTGTTTTGGGAGGTTGTTTCGTGTAGGAGGGCTTCTTAAGACGGAGCAAGTCGTTCACCTAATGGTAAGCAGATGTCGTAGCAACATTTTTTGGATTGACGTCATATCACGTGGCTTAAGACGGAGCAAGTTGTTCACCTAATGGTAAGCAGATGTCGTAGCAACATTTTTTGGATTGACGTCATATCACGTGGCTTGGTGTAATTAATTAATTTGACTGAGTGACGAGACAAGCAAGTCGTTCACCTGATGGTAAGCGCTACACCTGTCTATAACAGTCACAGCACCACTCAGAACACTGCATTACATAATCCTACGGCACTGCACTGCGCTCGTCACCCTGAGAAATCGGCTCTATAGTCTCATATGCCCAGTAATTTCGCTGGGAACAATTCCCTTCAAACCGGAACACAGTAATGTTTGCACACTACTGCTTGTCGGTAATATCTAAAGGTCGGTAAAGGTGTGGAGTTATTCATTTTTTAGCGAAATCTACATAAAAATGAAACAGGTCTTATCCGTCGACTATTCATAAATTATCTAATTTGCTTAGTTATTTAATGTATAGGGAAAAACTTAAAAAGTTTAAGTATTAATTAAGATGCCTTAAACTAGCTAAAGACAACAGCTTTGATCTACATATAAATAATAATAGTGAAGCGATGTTATATATCTCGTTTCGTACGAGCCAAAATACTGGCGGCGTTACCCCGTTCTATAGCGACTCCTAATCATTCTATAGCGAGTGCTAAAAATAATTCCTTGTCCTAATTACAGGCCAGCACTTTGACCGTTTGCGGGTTCTAAATTGAATTTCAACTATGCAGCAATCTTATTATTATATAAGATTTTGTCCGAGAGGGCAGGGTTGGTAACCATACCTGATCGAGGACCATGCTGAGACTTCAACTCACTAGAGATAGTACTACAAGATATTTCTAAAAAACATGGCCTACTGCCCCGGCTGAGCCTTTTAGTAGATCCAACTGGTTTTGGGAGAGATTTTTGAGATCGTCGAGTATCGGTAAGGAACCAACGTACTATTTTTTTTTTTTAGTTTTTTGTACGTTAAAGGCAAAACGAAGAAGCAAAAGAGGTGTGTCATATTTGTAGTTTGTAGAAACATGTAGTCTCTGTCTACCCAAACGGGTAAAAGTCGCGACTGTACGGATGTGTATCTTACGTTCGTTGATGTCGGTGGTCATGAATAAAAAATCATCTATATAAACCAACATAAAATCACTCGGATAACGCACCAGCTGAGGTCTGGCCCACCCAGGGATTATTTGATAGGTTGGCCGACGCTTCTATAGTACGTTAGTTCCATACCGATACTCGATGATCTCAAAAAGCTTTCCTAAAATCGGTCGGATCCACTAAACACTAAAGAACTCAGTCGGGGCGCGGCAGACCAACTTTTTTAGAAGTAATTTTTTGTTCTTTTCTACATAGGGCACGTCTCATCCTGGTAATTGATCAGGTATGGTTACCCACTGTGACTCCTTGGTCTAATTGCTTCCTATCTCACCTAGTGTGGAACAAATGTGCATATGGTGCAAATGCCACGAACCAAATACTATCACATCGTCCATATACACGACTACAAGACGTCGAAGACATCCATTACTCGCTACGTACACGATCTGACGCGTATTCATTGCGGTCGGGCGCTCGTTATGTCGCCTTGTTCTATGGCCGTTAGTTATATGTGTAAGATAGAACATTCTACCTACGAGGTGCCTAGGAGACGTTGGATAAATGGATCTAAAAAGACTTGATAATAACCATTGTACGTATCAAAGAGTGTATATTTTAGTGTCGCACTATAAAATCATCAATATAATCCATCACACTAATAATTATTGTAAATGCGAAATTTGGATAAATGATTAATGTTCATGATTAAAGTGATTCAGTTAATTGAATAACAATTGAATAATTATACAACTTTATAAAAATTAATGTGTTTGTCCCCAATTCGTCCGCGCATCGTTCATTTAATCAATCGTCGATTAAGCTGAAAGTAAACGTAAAACGTACGAAATCACATAGATAGTTAATAATAAAAAAAATGACTTAGCTTTTTTAGATTGTACCAAAATATGTATTGAATGTTGAGCAAAATATTGCATACTATGTGCTGTTTTTTTTTAATTTTTCGATAGGTTCGCATTTGAACAATATCTCACCTGTTGATGAGGCGGTAGATGACAACGCGGCCTACGATGATGCACGCTTATCTACAAGTAAACTATTTACTCGTAATTTGAAGACTATCAGATTTTAACTAACCGGTTGCAATTTTGTGTCAAACGTTTGATATTTTTCAAATTTTATTCACTTTGCTTATCTATCAATAGAAACATCACCTGAGTCTGTATCCGTCAGGCCATCATTAGTAAAATTCACAAATTTACGTAATACCCGAATGCGGCGCAGCGATCACCCGCATTCATGAATAAGTTAATTGGATCGCTGCAACTGTTAGTGTAAAGGCGGATGCAGATAGCAGACATTCAACTGTTGACTTGGGTTACGTATCACTAAATTAGAAATTAGTATCAGGTATAAATTATTAGTATGCATCTATCTGATGGAAATACCTTGATTAGGAATGGAACATGAAGCCAATAATAATGAAATTATAGGCTTATAAATTGTTAGTAGAAATGTATTTGTAATAATGTGGCCTCCGTGGCGTTGTGGGTAATGAGCCGACTACGTAAGGTTGTGGGTTCCATTCACAGGACAAAGGTTTGTGTGAACCACAAGACTTGAGTGTTTGTACGAACATGGTCTTCGTAGTTTCTGATTGCCTAGCTACAGGGAATCCTAGTTGGGGTTTGGGATCTATCTATGTGATCGTGACGCGTTAATTATTTAAATCTATTTATAATATTAGCCGGGTCGATTTCATCACTTTTATACAACTGAACTTTATCATACTCATTAATTTCAAAATCCTATTCCCCGCCACTGATTAAGTAACTAAACTAAACTATCCAGACCCGTCTATCTATAGCCGGCTTTATTTAGACTAGACGTACATTACCTTTGTAGCTATGACGTAGCCAGTTAACTAATAACCGGTGCCGGCACCGAGCGAAATTACTGCATTAATTCCCCGGAGATATTTATTATATCCTACTAATTAGAGAAGCACCTCTCTGAAGATATTTCAAGCTTTTCTTCGATGAATAT
The DNA here is from genome assembly GCA_912999815.1 of Campaea margaritaria. Lineage (NCBI taxonomy): Eukaryota > Metazoa > Arthropoda > Insecta > Lepidoptera > Geometridae > Campaea > Campaea margaritaria. Next base: position 332,003 of record OU538794.1, read on the forward strand.
TTTGGCCGTGTAATAAGTTTGCCATTAGAGGGATATGAGTTAGTAGTGTTTAAGTTAATTACTGGCTGAAAGTTCATTATTCTGTTTGGAATTTTTATTACTAGAGAAACGAAATTAGGGTTATTGCATATTTTGCTGTTATCAAGCTACGCTTAATGACACATAATATTTATATTTATATAATGCTGTATTTTCTCAGTAAGTGAATTTGTTTTGGGAAAAATAAAATCGTTAACAATAAATAAGTAGTGAAATAAAAACTTACGTTTTTTGCATCGAGTATCGGTTGAGGTTTAATTAGAATCGGAAATCTATTTTTGGTAATCGCTGATTTCTAATATTATTTTGTAGTAATTAATGTTAAAGAAATAAGAGAGATATTTCCATTGGGGTGTTTTGAAAAGTTATCCGATGCGTCCCAAACATAAATTGGGGTTTCAGTAAAATCCGTACGTCATAAAAGAAAGGCTGTTTTATTAAAAGAACAAAGCTTGTGGAACAAAATAGTAGCATTTCACAGAAATACACGTTTATAGATGGAATCTAAATATTTCTGCGTAATAAGCCCTAAAATCACATTACAAAAATTGTTTCAGTATTTCCTCATGTAGTTAAACCCACATCATTGGGTACGCACAACCTTTGATATTATCTTTGCGTTCAGAAAAGTCCCCTCCACTTTTTGGGAGGCATGAGTTTTTCAATTAAAGTTTATCAGACTTGTTTTTGATTTTCTGTTGTATTTAATTTCTCTTACATTTCTTCGGCTTGCGTCAATTTCATCATAGGCTCGGTCTATTAAGGGAAAAGTTTTTTTAATTTTTTGTTAACTTCTTTTGTGTACTTATTTATGAATCAGAGTTACTTTGTAAGCTGATCAATGTGACAAACTGTTTTATGCCAGACTCTTAACAGCAGCTACACGAGTAAGGTTGAGACTTATACTCTTAATCTATACTATTATATAACTTTTAAAATACATTAAAAAAAAACAAAAATTCAATATTAAAAAACCATGAACAAAAAACAAATAAAAAAAATACAAAAATAAATCTGCCTTATACTAATTAGTACATATGAAAACAATTTTTCTCACGCTCATTTCTGAAAACATTGATTTCTATATAAATTCAATAAAATCCTAAAAAAATCTCCGTAAATAGACAAGATTTTGTCACCAAAAGGAATGTTGTAAGTCTTAAATTTCAATAAAATGAACTTTCCGCAAGGACAAGTCTATAAATATTTAATTTGCACTCGCACTTAGGCACACGTCTCCCGTAACCCGCTCTGCAGATTTCCCCAGGGCGGGAGCCGGGAGCCGGGAGCGGGGAGCCGGGAGCGGGGAGCCGGGAGCGGGGAGCGGCTACAAGACATCCCGAAGAAATGTGACGGTGATTGATTCCCAATGATGCGGACTCCAGCTTGTGAGGAACTTTAAGTGCTTTAATGCTGTTTACCGTTTTATTTGAGTAGGTTTATTAGATCCACTAGGAGCAACCCGCGACTTTGCTCGCAGGGGACTTGGATAATTATCATCATCTAAACCCTGGAAAATATAGAAATTAAACATACACAAAAGTTTTAAGTTAGAATTTCATTAAAATCTGTTGAGCCGTTTTGGACCCTATGGGAGACAAATTTTCAGACAGACAGACAGGGAATAATTTTAAAAACAGTAATTTAGTCAGATTAGGCATCGCATTAATAGCAATTTCCATTAAAAATTTGGTATTTATTTGAAATCTCATAGAGATATTTACATTTTATTTGGCGTTTCGAGTATGGTCAAAATGTAAAATTAACGCAATTTATATTTTCATTGAATTTACAAAATAAAACTACTCTAGGTTAAAGATGTTTGTACACGCCAAATGTGTGTGTGAGTAAACAAAAATATTACGCGACCAAAACAAAAGACAACTCGCTAGTATGAAGGTTCATACAAACTGTTCGTCTATTACATTTGGGCGTGTAATATCGACTGTCCCCTCGATTGTTCTGATAGTGGAAAGAGATGCCAGGACGGCCGCGATGGAGAGCAGCTATCCTGCGTGAGTTTTTTGTGCTTAGAGGTCAAAAAAACCCCTAGAGGTTCCACTAAAAATAATATGATTTATAAACTAACTGAGAACTAGGTGAATTAAATTCAGATTCTTTGAGTTGCGCATAATAAAACTCCTTCGTAATACTAACAGAACTCTGGCGGAGTTAGCTCAAGAAACGAGAGAATTAGTTGGAAACGTTTCCGTATAATAATACAGGGCTGGAACTGGGGAGCGTTTTGCGAAATTACTTTACTTGGGCGTAAGCGATGTCGCGAGGTTAAGCCTTGCACATTGGATACCTTTTGTCTCTTCTCAAAGGTTGTCTGGATGATAACGCTTTCAGCGCCATCGCGTCGTCTTTATAGGTTGTACGGTAGTATAATGATATTGGATGCGAAAGACAAAAGATTTCGCGAAATTTGTTATGTCCCGACGTTACACATTGCCCAATGGATAGAATTTCTTCCACTTTTCTATCAATTCAAAGGTTGTCTGCACAAATCACTTTTCAGCGATATCAGCTTCGATTGTATCGTGCAATAATAGTATTTATTTCTCCTTTTTTGTTGTCCATATTTTAATTAATTCAAAAGAAATGTAAATAATTCTGTTATTAAAAAAAAACACTAGTTTAAATAAAACAATAATCAAATATTCCGTTCAAATTAATTCAAAACAATCCATCCAATTTACAATTTTGTTTATTTAATTTTTAATTGATGGTTTCAACAATTTGAAAAATCCAATAAGTACTCGTACTTATTTTTACTAGATCTAAACTTGTCAATAGTATTTGAAAAATCTACAGCCAGCCTTTAGTTAAAACTAAATAAATCCATATGCTTAGCTATAATGTATGTTTTTTGGTAAAAGATAACATCGTGAGAAAACTAACAATTTTGGTGGTATCTGATCCACGAAACCCAACCGACCCGAGGCATAAACCTCCTCATTAAAGTTAGGTGAGACCCGTGCTCAGCAGTGGGCGGATATGAGTTGATGATGATGATGATGATGAGATATGGATAGATAGACTCTAGACTAGATAGAAACTCTTTATTGAAACACCACAGAACAAAGGCTAACCTAAGGAGACAGATATAATGTAAAGGGGAGGGAGATATAATTCAAATACCTTTATAACATTTTTAATTTATACGTAATTCTCTTTATTATCTACGTAACTTTTAGTTTTATCCACAACGCGGCTTCGTCTCCCAAGATGACTATGTTTTATTATAATTAGATCAAGTTATCTAAGAAAATACGGTTCTCGAATAGTAAATAGGCACGACTTAATATTCGGGTTTTCTCTACTTCCCGTATTATTTTTCCTAGTAGGTATTTATCTTGTTTCATGCGGAGGGAAATGTCATTGTTTCCTTTTTGGGTATTTATTTGGTATAAGGTTAATCTGAGCATGTTTTTTTTTAAATAGGTGGCAAACAAGCATGCGGCCCACCCGATGATGAGTGGTCACCGGCTCCTATGGACATCTGCAACGCCAGACAAACTCACCTTGTAAGTGCCGAGGTGTTCAACGACGCAGGGCAGGCTGGCATCTCGGCCCAGCGCTACCGTCACGTTGGGTATGGGCTCGGCGAAGCGAGGCTCTTCCGTTAACACTGTGGACAATATGGGGTTATGTTAGTGTACAAAACGCATGTTTTTGAAGTGGTAAGTCTCTTTTGAAATACCCTCATGGGGTAATTCCACACCTTTGTCAAGTATCCATCCACAGAGCAGTAGTATGCAAACATTACTGTGTCATAGAGCCAAAGCCCGAGTATTTAGTAATGCCCCGTCAGCAAAATAAATAGATAATGTAAATAACATGTCATTTTTTATCTCACGCTCTTCTAAATATATTAGCATTTATTGTACGTTGAGTTAATTTGAAACCTTAGACATAATTTACCAACCTTCAGCGTTTACAGATAAGTACCTAACCATAGGTACAAAAGTAGGTATAATTCAAACATTATACCTACTTTTGTACATGACGAGTAGAGGCAGTTGACTTCCATTAGTGTTAGAGAACTTATATGCCATATAAATACAAATACAAATATTTGATTTGATTTGATCGAACTGTAAACGGAGAAGTCGCTTTTATTAACTTTTAGTTATGTATTCATAGATCGAAACTAAACAATCCCATTTCTATTAAAAAACTAGCTGGGCCCGCGGTTTGAAGGGCATTGTTTCCAGCGAAATTACTGGGTATTTGACACTTTAGAGCCGATGTCTCAGGGTGACAAGCGCAGTGCAGTGCCGCGCAGGATTATGCAATGCAGGGTTCTGGGTGGTACTGTGACTATTATGGGCAGGTGTAGCGCTTACCATCAGGTGAACGACATGTTCATCAAGTCACTCAGTCAAAAAAAAAGTTCTAGAAAAACTAAAGTAAAACAAAAATCACATAGAAAAAAAGCACGTTCAGATTTTCCCAAATTTTCCGGGCATTTATTCCAATATATTCTTTAACAAATTTCTTCAAACGTTCACAAATATTTTAAATAATAAGCCATATTGGTTTAGCTGTTCTCAAGTTTTGCGCTTAGCAACACATTAAGCCACTACTATTAATTATACATTTAGATAGATATTTTTAATATAAGTTAATTTTCGATTCCGATTCCGACAAATTCATTCCCGATCCGTGAGTTGGGCTACTGGTTAGATAATATGACACTGCGACTCTACTACAGGTAAAAATCCAATTGAAGAAAATAAACTCACAAGACAGTATTTCCGCATGATAATAATTTGGAACGCTACTAAACTCCACGCAATTTGATCCTATTCTTCCCAAATAAAAAGCGCCAACAAGGATAAAACATCAGAAACGCGAGGGAAGTTTAGATTGATATTTTTAATCAACCGCGAAGTTGCGAGCGCTCCGTAATGACAGGCGAAATATTGTTTATTTTAGAAGTTTCTGGAAGTCACGGGGGATGAAGTCAGCGATAACACGGAGCGGAAGGGGTACGAAGATTAGGCGGTGAGAGTTCGCCGGAAATGAAGACAGAGTTTGAAATACTTAGGTGGAGTTGAAATTCTGTATGTTGCGCCAAACTGTAACGCCGCGTGAGACCCGACGAAACGTGCGAAATTCCATAGAAAAAACCTCATAAGGCATAATTAATTTTATCCCTCTATACACTCATTTTTTAATAATTTATAAAAACAATTTATGGAAGTAACACAGTAATATATAATAAATAGTTTTTTGGTTAAGTTGATAACATTTTTATAATTTTTATGTTAATTTGTAGCCTATGTTAATTTATAGCCTATATTGTCCTCAAACGCTATATTTTTCTAAACTGTCTTTACTTAGAGACTTACAAATTAAGAAAATTAATTGAGTTAAAGGCTAAACTTATTTGAAAGTTACATTAAGTTTAATGGAACGAGATTTTTTAAATTACTTATTTTATCGATTTACTCTATTACTAATAAATACGTAGATATTTTTTTGTTAACCAGGTTTAGTACAGTCAGACACAAAAGTCGGTAAAAAATTAATATATCAGAATTATGTACTATAAGTTAGTGATTGGCAAAAAGGCAAAAAAGTTACTGAACACTATTGTCACAATCATGTTATTATTTAAAGTCCATGGTATCTGTAATTTTTTGATCATAAATTAGATGTAGGATAAATTTTTGAATCACATTCAATGAAGGAGTTGTGACGTTTTCGAGAGATATAATAATTTTGAAAATGGATTTTGAAACTTGTTTGATTTTCATTTACTTTTGACGTTGATTGTACCATATCGAGAGGAAAGCCTTAGGCGAACGCAGGATTAATGAAAGTTGCCATTCTACAAAAGAAATCGTATTTTTCTTTCTAAAAAACATTATTGAGATAAGATTTTTTTGTCAATAGATTCTCCGATACAGGTATTATTTCCGTTGAAATTATTTCTTTCAAAATGTTCAATAATGTACTCAAGTTTCGATCTTCCTAATAAAATCTTGCTTATTTTTTTACCTCGGTAATCGTGTTATTATGGTAATTTTAATGAGGAAATAAATCGATAATCTCATACAAAACATTGTAAAGCTTTTACAAGAAGATGAAACGAAATGACATTATTTATTTACCGTAAATGATATTAAAAGTAGGTCGCTCCATTCAGTAGATCATTCATAATCCACCTTCATTTAAATAAGAATAATATAATACGCTTATTTTTATAACAGTATATTAGACAGAGATGATTTTGACCACTTTTGTTCATAATAACCTTCCTCGGACTTCAGCGAATATTTGCACAAGTCGGTCTAGCCGTTCTCGAATTTTCGGCTTAGAATAGAATAGAATTGAATAGAAATCTCTTTATTGTACACCAGAAACAAAATTAAACACAGTACAGAAAAATACACACACACACACACACACATGCTTAGCATCACATTTAGCCATAATTTTGTTATAGTTTTTTTTTTATAAAGTTACCATAACTAACGAAGCAAGCAAATTGTTCACCTGATGCATCTGCACCACACCTGTCCATAATAGCTACAGTGTCACCCAGAATCTGTTGCGGCACTGCACTGCGCTCGTCACCCTTAGACATGGTTCTAAAGACGTCTCATAGCTGTCCAGTAATTTCACTAGAAACAGTGCCCTTCAAACTCAAACACTACTTCTTGGTGAATAAATATCTGGCAAAGGTGTACTTCCCCAGGCGGTCTGTTGCAGAAGAGACGTACCAATATAAGATTAAATAATGTTTATCCACCAAAATGAATGTTGGTTGTCTAAAGCAAATTGTTTGAACTACAAGAACTATTTGTGCCCATTATCATTTAAACAAATTGAACCGAATAGACGCTGAAGTCGGGATTAAAACTGATTGTATTCTGGAGCGCGGGTCTCAATCAATCTACCTTTAATTTTTTGGTATAAAAATAAAACCCGACAAGTTACTTCAAGTAGACAAGCATTAAAACATCCAAGTTTATCGACACGCCAAGCGTTTTTGCAATTTCACCAATATAAATTTATAAGTACAGAAGCACGCAGATGTTAAGCGGTAAACAACTCAGAGAAACGTCGCAGTTACAAAACAATAATATTACTTTTCTTTTCAAAGGAACGATTCTTGCGAAAACATAAAAATTATTGGGAATCGACTTGTAAATACGAGGTTGGCTTGAATGAAAAGATTTCGTCAACGATACTTTGATAGGCACGAAAGCGTTCGGTGCTTCGGAAACTGTTTCATTTCAAAGCTGGCCGCGTTAAGCCCCTACAGAATAGAAATTACCATTACTTAAGTTATTTTAAAAACTAAATTTCATTGAAAATCTACTAAGGCATACTTTCTGGAAAATTTTAAGCCAATCTCTATAAATATTTTGCGAAAGATATTCAAATTGATAACCCTTTGAGGATTCAGCTAACCGGAGTGGAACTAATTTATGATAGATAAATCCTATTGTATATTAAAAATGTACACTGAACATCAAACATCGAAATTTGACGTCACACTAAAGTAAACGATGTAGGTATACGGAGGCTTTACTTAAGGTGGACAGGACAGTTGGCAACACAATTATGCACAAAGCCAATAACAGAGACAAGCAAGAGAAGCGGAACGATCACGAGACCGACCACCAGCTTCATGGTCGGATGACATCGCCTAACACGAAGGAATAGACTGGATGAGATTTGCATAGGACCTGAACAAAGGGCTTAAAGCTGAGGAGGCCTGTACCCAACAGTTAGTAGATTGGTAGATAAATAGATGAACGGACTGATGACACGCCTACAGACACTGCCATAGCATAAAATAGAAGGAACGGAACCTTTATCAAAATTCATATCATTCAATCAATCAACCTCACTAATATTCACATCACAATACCTGAACCCACCTCAACTCACATCCAAATTGATTGACACCAAGCCTAATTTAATAACCAATACCATCTAGCCCCCACTCTTATGAGCCGCGAGATTTAATTACCCAAGTTAAGGCCCTCCAAAACATTGTCTTCATTAAGAACTGGTGCCCTTTGAGTCTCGTTTTATTCGAAAACTTTGGAGTGTAATTTCGGAAACTTAGTTAGCCGCCTGTTAGCGCGGCAGCTAAGCTGTATAGGCTGAGCGCGCCTCCAATGGCGGGGGAAGGATGGCTGGTAGAAGAGTAGTACAAAGGAACTTGGCGACTAACCTGGTCTCCATGCAACTGCAATCACCTCGGTTCGGGTCCGTCTCCAAGCTGCTTGTTCCTTCAGGATGTTATGACGTTCGATGTAGTGGACTGTATTTTAGGCGGTTGGTGCGTGTCGGCAAGGAGCGTTTACGCGGCGGGTTTATAGCGGGTTTTGTTTATATTTGCGCGTCGAACTCACGTGGACCACCACAGAGGAGCAGCAGATCCAGTACTTTGGATTCGGCGAGAGCGGCAGCCGCGAAGGACGAGGGTCGATCGCAGACTACTTGCGGCGGCAAGCAGTTTTCTCGTGGATACCACGATATGAGCGACAGAGATAGTCGCCAAGAAATGATAGGAATAGGAAGGTAGGAAGGTATTATGAGTGCCAATGTAAGTGGCGCGAACATTTGCCCCCGGCCTAAAAACCATTGGTTTTTAAAAGAAAGCGGGAAATAAAAATATAAAAATAAGAGTTAAACTCTTAAGCCGTCAACGGGTTAAATATAACATAGCGGTTGACCGGGGAGCAAGGGGTTAAATTATTGGGTAGGTAAGATACATAAACGGACGACGGGTCTCTGGTAGACGCCGGTCGCCGTTTTTACTGACGCTATTCGACAGATGCCATCGCCGCCGACATGAGTGGCCACGACGACGCCGAGAGGCCAGGATAGCGGGGGAATATTATCAGTGATAATAAGAACAATAGAACCTATTGTAATGGGATTCGAAGGTGTATTCCATTTTCCTCTAGATTGAAGTAAGTGAAGATATTCCAACTTCCACCGTTTGGAAAATGATTGTACCATTGGATCCAATAAAGCGTACCGTTTCAATAAGTGTCCAGGTTCATCGGGAACCGTGCAAGCGGGCAAATGCTTCAGCGGTGCGGTCATTAAGAAATGTGAAGCACTCAGCGCGGTCGGCTCAGACGGATCTTCGCTCAATAACGTTATAGGACGAGAATTGATAACGCATTCTATCTGTGTGAGTACGGTTAACATTTTTTCATAGGTGAGTAACTGTGAACCGATCGTTTTATGAAGATGACTTTTAAACGCTTTCACATATATTTCATAATTCCCCCCGAAGTGAGGACTTCGCGGTGGATTGAATTTCCAGTGTATGCGATTAGCTGATAACTCATCTGAGATAGACTTATTATATTCGTCGGAATTTAAAAGATCCGTTAACGCATTTTTCGCATTTTTAACGCATTCCGTTAACGCAGAGACGGGAAGGGAGTCAAGGAGCGCGGGTGAGTTACTAGCCCATTTGACGAGATCGAAGCCCCCGGCCTTGAGCAACTCGCAGAGATCGTCTCTGAGTTGTAAACAAGCCGACAGAGTAGGCATGGAGTAGCACACGTCGTCCATGTATGTGTTGTCGCTGATAAGAGATGCTGCGAGCGGGAAGTGGGCACCGTCGGCGGCGCACAGCTTTCGCAACACTCGCATTGCAAGGAACGGACTGCTACGTAGACCAAAACAAACGCGGTTGAATTGGTAGGTATCAAGCGGAAAAACGGGATCGAATCGATACAGGAATTTTTGATATTTGCGGTGGTCCTTATTTATCAAAATTTGTAGGTACATCTGTTTAATATCGGATGTAAAAGCGATTGGGTAGAGGCGGAAATCCAAGAGGATTGTAAAAAGATCGTTTTGTAAATTATCCCCGGTATATAAAACTTGATTCAAGGAGAGGCCTGAGTCAGTTTCAGCACTGGCGTCCATCACCATACGCCATCGAGTTGTTGTTTTTTGTAGTCTCGCAATGGCGTGGTGTGGCACGTAATATCCAGTAAAAGGACTATCATTGTCGATCAGTGAAATGTAACCCTTCTGAATGTACTCTTTGATTATAGCATCGTACTCTAAGCGCAGAGCAGGTGTCGCGGCGAGCTTACGTTCGAGATACATGAAGCGTTTTTTAGCGATAGGGTAAGAATTACCCAGAGAGGTCGCGGGATCGCGGGAGAAAGGTAACGCTACAGAATAGCGTCCCGTAGGATCGCGGGAAACGTTATTTGTAAAAATGCGTTCACATTCTATAGCGTCTGGGCTCAAAGTCGGCGTGCATTGCACCTCTTCAAGCTGCCAGAAGCGTTGGACAAGATTATCTAAACGTGGTCCTTCCGTAAAGGTACAGAGGGAAATATGAGAGCGGCATCTATCTTCAACCAAGGGGTCAGTGATAGAAACAACGGTTTCAATATGAGCGGGCGTAACATGAGCGGGAGTAACATGAGCGGGAGTAACGGGAGCGGTCCCGATTACGATAAAACCAAAAATGGTTTCAAAAGCGGTTGGAGTACCAGGCGGACCAGCGGCGCGGCCTGATAGCAATATTTCAGAAAAGAGCGGCGCGCCTATAAGTATGTCGATCTCGGAAGGCGAAGCGAAACTGTCGTCTGCCAGAGGCAGGCAGTTCAGGTATGAAAGGCAGGATACGTCAATTTTCACTGCCGGTAAATTGTCTGTTATGCGGTCGATAACATAGGCGTCAATTGCAATAAAATTATCATTTAGGCGGGAAGATAAAGTAGCAGAAACTGCTCCCTTGATTGGGTTAGATGCGGAACCTATCCCTTTAACAACGGTGTTCGTCACCTTATTGCATTTTAAATTTAATTTAGCGCAACATTTTGAAGTTAAAAAGTTACTTTGGGAAGCCGAATCAATTAAGGCGCGTACTACATGGCGGCGACCATTTAAATCCGTAGCATAAACTTGTACGGTTCCCAGTAAACAAGTAGTGTCATTAGGCTGCGAAGCGGGGCGTATATTACACAGCGACACCTGTTGTTGTGATGACTGATAAGCAGTTGTAGGTAAGTTCGTCAGCTGAGCGCTAGCGGAGCCCGCGACGGGCGGCGGCGATGCCGAAGGCGGCATGTGATCCCCGGCGGCGGAGAAGTTGCCAGTTCGCGCGCGCGGAGGCGGCGCGTGCGCCTGTGACGGAGCGCTAGGGTACGGGCGATTGTCTTCACGGGAAGATGATACTTTGCGGCATAACATAGAATGATGTTTACATCCACAATAACGGCAATTAAATTTAGAATTGCAAGCAGTATTTATATGCGTAGTGCTTAGACAATTAGTGCAACCTTTGCTTTGTTTTACAAAATTGTACCTGTCGTCGATAGAAAGCTTATCAAATGCAGGGCATCTATATAAGTTAGCGTGATCGGCTTGTTTGCAAAGCGGACAGTGAGTGACGCATGATGCTGCAAAAGACTGCGTAGACCTTGCAGTACGCGGCCTGTTATCACTGCGGCTAAGAGAATCGGTCGTAGTGCGTTCCAATATTTTGCTTTGTTCGCGGATGAATTTTAAAAGTTCATTGTATGTAGGCATAGATTTACCTCGCATGTGCATTTCAAACGACCGTGCAGTACTTGAATCTATTTTCTTCAAAGCGAGCGATAGTAAAATAAAATCAGACATGTTATCGAGCTTGAGAGACTTCAAACTTGACACAGCCGTGCAGAATTTATCTAGGAATAATTCTAAGTTTTTATTCGTCGCGGTGTTAAAAGATTTAAAATCAAGCATTTGATCAAGATAAGCGGAGGCTAGGTTACGTTTGTCGTTATACTTATCGACGAGCGTCTGCCATATGATCGGATAATTATCAGCGTTAGGTACGATACCAGAACAAACTGCAAGGGCCCGGCCTGACAATTTATTAATTAAATATTGGACGCGTTCGTGATCAGTGAGATCGGGATTTTCGTGAATCGTGCGTTTGAATGACTCATAAAATATCCTCCAGGTCATCGGATCTCCATTGAAGACCATCAAATCGAGTTCAGGAATTCTGATAGATTTACGTTGCGGGGCAACATTGAAATCAGCGGTTTTTAAAGGCGGGTTAAGTTTATTATAAACAAACTGACAACGGCAAAACATATCTTCGAAGACGTTTATAGATTGGTAGTTTACCGTGTACGAAGCGTTGAGAGTCAACTCGGTGACATTTAATTTGTTCACAATTTCATTGAAATCGGAGCGTAAACGGTCTAACGAGATCATTCCACATAGAAATAAATCTTTCTCAGTATCATCAGTGAAAGCCTTTAAAGATCGGTTAAAAATATCTTGTAAGCGAGAAAATATAATGTCGCGTTTACCTATCAAGGTCAAACGTTCGATCTGTAACGTATCGAGCGCTTTTGCGTCCTCGTATACTTCACTATCTTTGTCTTTTGAACGAGTAGCCATAGCCATCTTAACAAAGTATAAAAAACTAGATAAAGTATGAAATTCCTAATTTACTGCAACTGCCTACAGCATTTACCTGCCGCGTGCGCGGCGTATTGAATACCCACGTGGAGACGCACGGGCGGTCGTTAGGAATACCTTCACTTTTTAATAAAAATTAAGAATTACGGAAAAATCGTTATTTTTACTATTTAGGAATGCGGAATACACGAAATAAGTATATAAGAGCGTAGTAGGATAGTACAGGGTACTATCTGAACTGTAATTGCGGGCGGGAACACGATAATTATAGGAAATTATCGTTGGTAAAAATACCAATATAAAATTGCGGGCGGTTATAAAGAGGACTATATGAGGCCTAAGAGGGGCCAGAGAATAGCGGGAGGACCAAAGAAGATCCGGCGGCGGAGGACCAACAATATGTTAGCGCGGCAGCTAAGCTGTATAGGCTGAGCGCGCCTCCAATGGCGGGGGAAGGATGGCTGGTAGAAGAGTAGTACAAAGGAACTTGGCGACTAACCTGGTCTCCATGCAACTGCAATCACCTCGGTTCGGGTCCGTCTCCAAGCTGCTTGTTCCTTCAGGATGTTATGACGTTCGATGTAGTGGACTGTATTTTAGGCGGTTGGTGCGTGTCGGCAAGGAGCGTTTACGCGGCGGGTTTATAGCGGGTTTTGTTTATATTTGCGCGTCGAACTCACGTGGACCACCACAGAGGAGCAGCAGATCCAGTACTTTGGATTCGGCGAGAGCGGCAGCCGCGAAGGACGAGGGTCGATCGCAGACTACTTGCGGCGGCAAGCAGTTTTCTCGTGGATACCACGATATGAGCGACAGAGATAGTCGCCAAGAAATGATAGGAATAGGAAGGTAGGAAGGTATTATGAGTGCCAATGTAAGCGGCGCGAACACCGCCCTATTAACATTCTGCGATGTAGTCGCGTTAAAATTTGATGTGTCGATCGCTGGTCGTACTGTGCCACCATAGTTTTACTGCTGGTGGCGTTTCTCTGTAAATACGCCGGGAAATTGGATTTGTTTCATGTCGTGTGCGCGATTTACGAGGGGACGTAAGTTCGCATGCAAGTGTCGCTAGTAAATGTAGAAGTTCCTACTGCATATGAGTTGGGAGTCGTTTACTTCGCCAGGGGGTTCAGTAAGAAAAGAGTGAATGACTGAACTGAATTGTGGAAGTGAACCCTTCGCTTTAATACGTTAACGTTTGCTTTAAGTTTCCTCACTCTCATTCATTTTAAGATGGTGTGCAATGTCAAACAGGCATCACAGTTAAGGCGAGTAAATCGAAGTGTGTTAAAACTATATTAGAGTTTGTTTACATTTTCTTTTAATTTCGTAGTATTATGATAATAATAATCAGTACATACATAATATCAAAAAACCATCCCAAAGTAAACATTTGGATTAACCTTTAAGATCACAGGCATATTAACAAATAACCTTAAAGTAATTGCATACCGAGAGAACGAGCACATTATAAATTCTACCAATTAGGACCAATTACCCGAGAAACTTATTAAAACTCAGAACTCACAGTTTATTACACAAATCCGACTCGATGTCTATTCCCAAATTAAATCTTCATTTCTAATCTAAAGTCTAAATTCTCAGGTTGCTCCTCGAATTTTTCTTTCTTCCCTTCACTCGAATGAACTGAGTGCAAGACCACGAGCAAGAACTAATTCAATAAGTCATGTGAAACCTTGAAAAGTCAAAAGAAAAGTGGATTTTTCAGGACGAAATGGATTTCTTAGATTCTGAGAGGTTTTAAATTTAATTGTTGAAAGCAGTTGGTAATGGTTAGGTATTGTTGGATTGATTAAGAATGGTTTCTCATTGTGAAATTTTTGGTTGGTTGTTATTAACTTTGGATTAAAAATGAATAAAACTACTTTAATTTTAGTTTACAATCATTATTACAATTAAAATATATTTCATGTCTGAAAGAGCTTTTATGTTAATATTTATTATAAAGATTTACATTTGGTCTTCACTTGGATATTAAACATTTAGGTTTATTTTGTTGATAGAAAAAAAAGTACTAAAATACGGAAATACTCATAAAAATCGGCCTTTTTTGTACAAAAACTTACGATTTAAAAAGCACAATATTTGAGGCCCAGATGTTAAGCACCTAAATGGTTACCCATCCAAGCGTGTGCCACTGAAAACGTTGGTGATCGAATGGGATCCCTCAGCACAATGTACCAAACACACTTCAGCCCTTCATAAATTATACTTACCCTGACAAATAATAGTGATGATCTGGAGGACGCTTATTGCAAAGGTCCGGCAAGGCCCACGCCTGCTCATGGTGCATCAGGCTGTCTCCAGCATCACCAGTCAAACGGACACCTTCGCGGTCTTCTCATCACGAAGAGTTACCACCTGAAACAAGAAACAAATGGTTCCAAAAGATGGCAAGGATAAAAATTAAAAAAAATGTGCACCACGATGAAAAAGATAATTGTGAAGCTACTTCCAAGAGATAATTAAAACGTTTTTAGCTGACTTCATCATCATCATCATCATAGACAGATCATTCAACCCTCTGCAGGGCATTAGCCTTTCAAACTAAAAAAAACTAAATCAAAATCGGTCTATCCATTTGGAGGCTACGTTGCCGCAGATGTACACAACAAACTTATAATATAACACTCCACTTTTTCTATAGGCGTTTATAAGATGACAGTCTGATTTCGAAAGTTTATTTTTCTGTATAGATTTCAGAATTAAAGAAAAAGAAATAGATAATTTTAGATTTGTTAAAAAAAAATGCTCTCAAGGTGGTCTCATAACTACAAAACTTACAAAGTTGTACCGTTTTTTTAGTTCTTCTGATTAAGTAATCCGTCGATAGAGTTAATCTGATTAACATAATTTAATGATGAGATAAATAAATACATTTTTATTCATTAGTTAAATGTAAAAGTACATAGTACAAACTTAAACTGATCATTACTAACCAAAGACTTCCCGGCGCATGTTACCGATCAGAGCACGAGTGCGCAATAAAGTTTACTGCTCGAAAACTACTCGTCAAACCACGGTTATACAATTCATAGCCGAATTAGCATTTATGGAAATATCGCCATAGATCGTAGTAACCAGCTGACATAACATAGTCGAGGATAGAGCCGCATTGGGATCTAAATCAACCGGGTCGGACGGTCGGATCGATTGTTTGACAAGATAACGTTTAAGGACAGGTTATCACACGTTTATAAACTGTTGATTACTTTCATCTGTGTCTACATGAATCATACATATATAAAGTCATGCCTTTCTTCCGCTGGGATAGGCAGAGACTACATTCGAGGCGGCGCGCGCGGTGTTCCCGCGCGCCACACTCACAAAGTTAGACGGAGTGAAGCACTCCTCTCCACTCTTGTCAACGGGATGGGGTTCTCCCATGAGGACTAACGCCGTCGGGGCCGCGGAAGTCCACTCTCGCACCCGTAGCCCCGACAACAAAGGCGTCCCGGTGGAACACCCTGGGGTTTAGTGGGTATACCCGTCAGACTGGCGGGGGAGTCCCACATAACCACCCGGCCCTCACCCGGGTCTGGTTGTATGCGTAATGAATTCCCCAGGTAAAAATAAAAAAGGCAGAGACGACATTTTTCCACATGCCACGATCCCATTGTTAAACACTACACCAACTCTCTAACATTCTCTCCTGATTTCTGGAACTCCAGGCCAATAAGCAGTGTAGGGTTCGGTCACATTGTTTTCGTCTGGTCACATTCAGACAAAGAACACCAATCCATCTTTTACTCATCAACTCGTATACTTCCTCAACCTTTCTCTCTCATCTCTCCTCTTTTCATCCTTCACGGGCATTATCAGCAAGTCGTATTGAAGTACTTTTTTGAGAGGCCGTTGGTGGAATCGCTAATAACTACGACAAAGTATAATTGAGTATAACCAAACATCCCCGTAAAGTCCCATGTCGCATTGAAGGGACCGCACCGTCGGAAGTCAGGCCGCTCGTGCTCAGAAACCTGATTTATCAGACGATCAAATTCAATTGAGTCTGACGCGAAATTGACTAAAAATTCCGCCGACGGCCGCGCCGCGCCGCGGTACACTTTTATAAAATTTAAATTTATCACTTAGAGGGTAGTCTGGATTTTGATGTTTAATGTATAACGAAGGTATTACGCGTTTAAATTTAGGGCTTTTTAACTTTTTTATTTTCTATTGGTTTTATTATAATAGAGCACTATCTAAAAAATATATGGTTACAAAAGAAAATTAAGCTACTTAACATGAATAGAAATTTTTGAAAATGGCTTAATGGTATAATTATTACGAGAACCTACTCCAATGCGATTTTCACTGCTTGGTATCTTAGGATTTGCTTCCTTATATCTTTGTCATTAACAAATAGCTTGTTTGGCGATGCATAGGATTCATTATACAATGAGCGAAATGCCGTGGTGTAATGAAAACCGGCAGAAGCTTAACAAAACTGAACTCGATCCCAGAATCCGACTTAAGGCCCCATAATCACTTTGAGCGTCAAAGCTTACGGTAAATACCAGCGCCCCATTATCACCTAATAAAAATGTTACAGGCAATATTTTCGCAATTTTTTAAACCCAATACTCTTGTACACAAAGAATAATAGTCTGTCTGTTTTCGGTAATAGAATAGAAAATTGAAAAGCAATAGGTCGGACAGCTAGGGGCGGCCGGTCGTCGTGTAATTCATCTTTTCGTCGGTCGAGGGTTGCCTTTTTCGAAGTTGGCGGCTTAAGTAGCTTCCGAGATGTTTTGGCTGAATCGATCGAGTTGTTTTTGTTTGGATGTTCCCTTGTCTCGAGTTTAACCAGTCTCGGTTTAGCAATTAGAACTCGAGTGCGCAATTTCATAATGAATCTTACTTTTCTTTGTAACTGTCACTGGGCTTTTGTTCTTGTTTATTCGTTATTATTTATTGTTTACGCCTCATTTTTAACTGTTGATACGTGGGACTCTTTTTTATGTTACTAAGTAATAAGCCGAGCAAGTCGTTCACCTGATGATAAGCGCCACGCCTGTCCATATCAGCAACAGTTTCACCCAGAAATTTCCCTTTCAAAAGACGGTTCCAAAGACTGAACGACCCAGTAATTTTGCTGGAAGCAGTGCCCTTCGAGCCCGAACACAGTAATGTTTGCATACTACTGCTTGATGCATGAATATCTAGCAAAGATGTGGGACTTTCCCTGGCGGACTCTTGCAGAAAAGACCTACCACTACAACTCTATAACTAAAACAGTTGTCTTGATCAATTATCATTACTGAATCGTTTCTGATAATTTTGCTAAACGTTCAAAAACTAAAAGAAAATTTCAAAAATTTCATAATAATAGTAAAATTTTGTGATGCGTTAAATAAAAGTAGTAGGTAGTAAACTTGGTGTAAAAGATATGATTTTCCTAAAGCAATGCAAAATGCAGTGCTCTTTCATTACACTTATTTTTCTAAAAACAAAGCCATCCAGATAACATTAGAGCCTTAACTATTCGACCGGCCACTAACAAGGCCATTACACACGGGGCGGCGATAGTCCGTTAACGTCGAGTGGCCAACGATTAATCTTACGTGTGCACACAGCTTTACCCCTCGCCGGGACTTTGAGTCTGTTTGACTTCTGATTAAGGAACAGAAGTGGTGGGGAGTAGTCAATAGAAAAAGATTCAGCAAGTTTTAAAAAAAAGTTTATCGGGGGTTATGTTTTGCAAGTCAAAAGATCATCATTTAATGACCATAAACGATGATCAATGGTCATTTATTGACATTATCTGTGACGTGAGTGGTAGATGTTTGATCTGAGGTATTTGCTCTGAGTCTGGGTGTTTATTGGACCATGGCATTCGTAGTTGCTGATTCCCTAAATGCTGGGAATCCTAGTTACGAGTCAAGATCTATGTATGTGATTTGTAGCTGTTGTTTGTTTGTTGAATGACCTGGTGTCAGAGTATGTCAGGCCGCTCATGGGCCTCTGATATGACTGATGGCGTAACGTGCCCTCCAAAGCACGGAGCAATGGGGATTCGCACATAATTTTTTTTTCTCATATGACTAAGTAACGAAACCTGCAAATCGTTCACCTTATAGTAAGCGCTACGCCTGCCCATAACAACTACAGTGCCATCCAGACCTTTAAATTGCACAATCTTGCGCGGCACTGCACTACACTCTTCACCCTATGTATGTTTGTCCTGACCAACAGCTCTTAGAGGACAAACGTACATACATTTTGGAACTAGTGTAGAACAGTGTTTATATTTATTTCTCATAGTCAAGCATTTCAATGCATTGAAGCTGAAGCTGATGGGAAGCGGATTCGCTGTCAACGCTGAAGCATGCTTGCCTGGAAGCTTATTCACTCTTTACTTAAAAACTTCCAGATTATAGCTTTGTTAGCTTAGTTATACAAATAACATTAACATTTGTGTTAATTGTAACCATTTAACGCTGACGTTTCTGCGTAAACAGTACATAGTAGACCAAAACGGATCGGCTCAGGGGGTAAATCGGATCATCAATAAGAAATTTGGCCACATTTCAAAATTCGCGCCTAACTATATGAAAGCAATAAGCACAAAACATTGCTTGTATCCGCCAGGACGCGCCGAGAATGATTTAGCCTTACTTTACTTGACGGGTCCGTCTAGGCGACGCTTCCCAGAGGACCGCTTTCTTCGTGTGTGTCGAACAAAAAGTGATCCGTATCGTCTATGTCTGCTATATCTCAATATGAACAGGTTATTCAATTAAGCTATCCCATTTGAGCAGGTCGTGTAAGAATCAGCATTTTCCATTTTGCCGGCTCACAGACACGTATTTCTGGGGTATAATAATGCTATTAAATTGAAAAGTCTTAAGCCTTTGCCGGGTAATAAGGAGCGTGACTGTGGATATTTTCGCCTCATCTTCTAATATTAAACCGGAATTCTTATATTTGGGTGGATGTACACTTGATAATCTTTTATATAGTTTTTTTTTGTAACTCTATTAATTAATGAAACGAGCAACTTGTTTACGCCATCTGATGGCAAAAGCTACGCCTGCTTTAGAACAAAAAATCCAACTATAATGAGATATAATGACACAAGAAAAATAATGACAATATCTGAAGCCTACCGCTTTTTGTGTATCATAAATCTAGTAGTCATCTGAATTTACTAATAATTTGTTGTTTAACCACTTAAATATTTTTTATTTTTATGTAGAGAGTAATTTGCTTACCGCGGATAAATTATATGATTAAAAAAAAGCCTGGGGTCTTACAAATATTTGTTTTTTTTTTTATACGGAACCTTTTAGGTTCCGTGTATCTAAATAATCAAGAAATTACGAAGACTTATTGGTCTTTAACATTTCTTGCACTGCCCGAGAATCTTTACTATAAACATTTGAAAATAAATTGATCCCTCAACTTAACGTTTCACAATTGACTTGTCACCAACTTTCACCAGATTCATAGTCAACTCATTATGAGTACGAGTAGTGTTTAATACTAAAACTATTAGAATGGGCTGAGATATAAAAAGTGACGCTTGAAATATTCAATCTCAACACAACACAATTCAGTCACAACAAGGTTCAACACCTATCTCTACTTACTGTCAAATATCACGACCCACATCGCCGCTGCAAAAAATCTCGAGTGTGCGGGAGTCGTTACCCGATATTCGCATAAACGAAAAACGCGAGCTTCCCAAACAGAGCGTTTACGAACGCACATAAAAAATATAATAGGTTTAAATATTTTCAAACGAATTGAAGCGAAGCGTCATCACGTTTCAATCATTTCCGTTAACAACGTTTACAGGTATTAATATAAATATCGAACTTATTTTTTATTCAAATGGATTTAAGGTACAAACCTTGGGAAAGAAAATTAAAAGCAATGACGCCTTTGTAAGAATTCACTCGAGCTTGAAGATTTTCTCAATCATCCCTTGAAATTGACTTATTTATATCTGTGGAGACAAAACAACTTTGGAGCCACAAATTGTCACATCTCGGAACTTTTTTACCACCCCCTTAAATTATGTCCTAGAAAATTGGCCAAAGACATCCTTAAACAATCTAACCGAAGGACAGCTCACGATCATACCTCTGTAAAAATTATATGATCGCCTGTTCGTATAACGGTAGTAACATCGTGATTTCCGACTATTTTAATCGGTCTTTGTTTTGTACAATCTCTTCCTCGTCTTCCGCGACCTCCACCAAAACTGACAGAATTTGTTTCTTGGTTAGATATACTTATTAAGTTTTACTAATGTAAGTAAGTGAAATTCATTACTAAATTGTCAACTTGTCGCTTGTTTTGTTCACCAAACGGTTCACAAAGCTTTCCAGCCATGACACCATTTAGTAGCAAACGGACAACCTGATCAATCAATCTTGTGGACCATACTTGAAGTATTAAAAATCATGGGAAGTTTTCTGTTTTCTCGTGTACGCAGTATTGCTAAATATAAATAAGCGAGTTGTAAGACCGCTGTTGCTTTCCTTCTTCAGCTTATTCTAATTCTAGATTAGACGAGTGCCGTGTCTATGGACAAGGTATAAATGAAACGTCCTTGAAGACATCACGCTGACTGCCCCACGTGGTCCACATTATTTCCAAACCGACGTTTAAAGTTTCATTCCAAGTGTCAGAGCCAGCCTCCCCAAATAGAGGGAGGGACTGGAGCTATGACTCAAGTGAGACATAAAATGAAATATAGCCGGCCCTCCGCGCCGCGGCGCGTTTTTATTGCCCTTATGTGTAAAGCTTGTAAAAAATTACTCCAGGAGCACACTTTTTATTTGGCAAGACGAGGTGACGATAATTCTGTTATTTTTCCTTCCCGTTGGATATTCTCGGCGTCTTTATTTCTCGTAATTGACGAAACTCACGGTAATGGCGTCTTGCAGTGTGTTGGACGTTTAATAAAAGTTTTCCACGTTTGGATTTACTGTGTTCTTTTTGGGATGCGAAGTAATTGAATTTTTCCGTTGCTAGTGAATTAAGTTTAAATTGGAATGTGACTGTAATATAAATTGTTATTTTTAAGAACGAGTTGTAAACACATCATTTATTTGTATGTTGTTGCATATCTTTTGTTTTTCCTCTATTGAATACGGTATAACGTTCTATGTAAATTACAATATTTAGAACAAATGTAGTCTTTGTTCGTTTGTTTCTTTAATGGTAGTGTTTTAATGAACAATTCGTTTCTTTCTTTTGTTTACTTTAACTAAATATTTTTTAACAAGCTCGTGTATTTTATTTTCTATGCTATTCGGTTTCATTAATTATTCTAAAAATACACTCTAAAATAATAATATCACTGTAAAAACAATTGACGGCCTCCGTGACGTATGTGGGAGATGAGCCGACTGCGAAACGTGGGTTGCGCGTTCGATTCCCGCACAGGGCAAAGCCTTGTGAGAACCACAAATATATGCTTTTAGTCTGGGTGTTTGTAGGACCATGGTCCTCGTAGTTTCTGATTACAGGGAATCCTAGCTCGGGGTTAGGATCTATGAATGTGTGTAATGTGAAGCGGCGGTAGCCTAGTGGGAGAACGTCCGCCTTCCAACCAGAAGGTCGTGAGTTCAAATCCCAGTGCAGGCACGTACCAATGTGTTTCTGAAAAACATATGTACGTAATTATCACTCGCTTTTCGGTGAAGGAAAACATCGTGAGGAAACCCACATACCTACCCGAGAGTTATTTCGGAGATAGGTATGTTATCCACCAATCCGGACTGGGCCCCCGTGGTAGATTATGGCCTAACCCTCCTCACGGAAGTGAGGAGAGACCCGTGCCCAGCAGTGGGACGTTATGGGTTGATGATGATGATGTGATGTAAAAAAAAAACGCATTTAGTATCGTTTTATAAAGATGACTGACTTTTCTAATACTATGTTAATAGTATGTATCAACATCCTTCCCTCTATATTCACATCGTCATACTATATACACACTTGCGTATGTCTAACTAGCTACTCACACACCGTAACATCAGCATAAGCTCCTCGCAGACTTATTAGCCGCGAGTTGATTAAACGTGTAGGTGTAACATCCCCCGAATTCATGCGTCAGGTGATTACATACTTGTAACATATATCTTAATGTTTATTTAATGTACAGCATAGGAGGGTGCTTTAAGGTCGAGTTTGGTGGAGCAATGGAGTGGTATAAAGGTAATTGGTAAGTCCTTGTTGTATCATAATAGTTGTGTCACAGTCATACAGATCCTGACACCTTACTGCAATTCCCTGAATCTAGGGAATCAGGAACTACGATGAATTTGGTGCCACAAACACCCAGATTCAGAGAAAAATAATCACAGTTGAAAAAAATTTTAAAAATTACGCTTCAATAGCAAACTGAACTAAATAGTAGAAAAATAAATAATTTTATGGTAAAAAAGAGTGTATTTTAGTTTGTTTAAATATAATTTATTTTCATATTTTTTAAGTCGGTATGCATTTTTATTTATTTTATTTTTAAACTGTATTGTCATTAGTCCTTGATAAATGTGCAAAGTTTCGATTTGATCCGACGTTATGAAGTGGGTGAAAACCGAGTTTAAACATTTCGCTACACATCCAAAGCTAATAAAAGCGAATTAATACTGACTTTTTTTTTTAAATTACTAATAATATATTAATTATAGTAAAACAAATTACATCCTCAAAATATTAGCCAATAAACTATAGCAAATTCAAATAACGCAAAAATAATGTTACGTTTCAAACTAAATCCAATTAGTTTTAAGTGAAACTTAACCTGAGCTTAAAACCTTCAATGCCTAAATAAGACCTAAATTATAATTATTCAGGTTATTTAGTTAAGGTTGGGAGAGCAACCCTTTAGCAAATACCGTGTAATGAATATCTTGTGTTTAAATAATTTCACGCATGTCTAATAACCTAGGAATAGGCTGCAAATACTGATTCCCAACGAAGAAACAGGGGGTTGAGGATAGCCTGAAGGGTTTCCAGAAAAGGATGGCACGGCTGTGTGTGCCTTAGCCTTGGCGGGGGCACTGCCGTGTCCCTAAATCGTAAGTTTATTGAGGAAAATGTATTTAGAAATATCAGTTTTTCTAATGCTAGGAGTCCAGTCGGATTACTTCATTGAGAATCTTGTCTTGATCTTTGGAAACTCCAAGCATAAAATAGCTCTCTTCGGAGCTCGTTAAGCGACTTTAAGCTGGATCAGTTAAGTCATCATCAACCCAAATCGGCCCACTGCTGGGCACGGGTCTTCCCTTATTTTCTTGAAAAGGATTGGCCTTAATGCACCACGAGGGAAGGATTCGTGGATCGGATACCTCCGAAATAATTCTCGAGCGTATGGGTTTCTTCACGATATTTTCCTTCATCGAAAAGAGTAATAATTACGTACAATTATGTTTTATCTATATACCTACCCGAGAATTATTTCGGAGGTAGGTATGTTATCCACCAATCCGGACCGGACCCTCGTGGTGGATTTTAGCCTAGCCCTCGTCACGAAAGTGAGGGGAGACCCGTGCTCAGCCGATATGGTTTGTTGATGATGGTGTTTTACAAGGAACATATTGGTACGGGTCTCCGCCCTGGGATTTGGACTGACGACGTGGACGTGACTTTAGACGTTCTGAAGGCTATCACCGCTCTTTAATCAGTGAAGTGATACCTGGTAACGTAGTTTCTTTCTCCATTAACCTACTTAAGACGACAACAAGCACTTCTCGGTCCACCGCGAGCTGCCAACTGTGTATTTTATTCAAATTATCTGAACACAAACAAAGAGATAGTTGGACCAACTATAAATCAAAATCAACGTCTCGCTCCACCCCTCAGTGCCAATTTCAACCTTCCTGTAAACGTACAAAGTCGAGAGTTGAGCGGAGTTGAATAAATTAAAAGAAGTTCTCTCGACTCTAGTGTAATTTCCTTGGTGGGGCGTGCAAGGGAAGAGAGTTAGCGGATTCGTTGCTAACTTAAAGGGAAGTTTCAAGATGTACTTAAAGGCTTAACTTGGAATTAATCACAACATTTTACAAGAACTTACACCTAATTTCTACAATGTTTGATGGATAAAATTAAATTTAGCTCCAATGGAATTTCCAAACATTGTTATTACTCTGACGTTTAAAGTTACAGTGCTACCCAAAACTTTCCATTGCAAAACTTGCGCGGCGATGCACTGCGTGCGTCACTCTGAGACATCGGTTCTAAAGTCTCATAGGCGCAGTAATTTCACTGGAAACAGTTCCCTTTAAACCGGAACACAGTATAATTTGTTGATATCATCTTATTTATTATAGAAACAAAGATATCTAACATTGATACGATCATCATAAAGTATTATTAGTTAGATAGACTTGATTTAACAATAAATCTCGCACATTTTTACGGCTCAAGAATTGCGTAGCAAATTTTATTTTACTCTGTCGCTCTCAATTATTTTTGATGTGTTATAATAAATATAAGAATAAGCAGTGTATATTTCTGTGATATCTAGTGCTAGAATGGGGTGGTGCCTGCGGTGTCCAGGAACAGGGCGCAGACCCAGAAAGGGCGCAAAAATTACCAGACAGGGCCAACTAAATGGGCGCAGTTATAGAAGTTGGCTCTGGGCGCATATTATCGGATTTCGTACCATTATTCAGGTTTAATAAATTGTCTCTTACAAGAAATTCTTTGACTTTCTCCAGCTTCCAACTGTCCCGTATAACTTAACCCAAAACCGAAGTATTCCACACCCCTCGGAGTTCGGTTGCGAAGTTCCCCCACTTTTTCATAACAATAACTAATTTCGTTGGTTAATTAAGCAACTGAGGAATGTTTGCTTCGAAATTTTAATGTTTCTATACAGGTTTCTGGATTACAGAAGTTTGGAACTTTACTCGAGCAAAAGGCTTCGTGCGCGGATTTTGCTTAGGTACGAATTTTCAATTAAAATTTTGGGTAAGTAATGTTTGGTTAACATGGTTTGTGTACTTGAAGATTTTCAAGTAGAATGCTTGTTAAGCGCCTTCGGGGTGTTGCGGTGAGTCTGAGAGCCAGTCCCATTCTAGGCTTAGCATGTTTACAACCTTCAACCACTTTGTCACCAGACGAAAAAGCGGTCAAGTGCTTGCAGCTACATAATTCTATCAATACCAACAAGAATAATAAATGGAATGTTTGTATCCTACTCATTTTGAAAATGTAAAAATTGGTTTGTTTACATTTCAGGGGCATCACCACGAACAGTTAAATCCGTCCAGTTTAAGGCTTCAAACTGATCTGCATGGGATAAGTACGTGGTCACCCCCCCTGGACAGTGTACCGTGTTTCCGAAACTCTTGTTGTCTGATGATCAAAGGGAGACAAGATATTGAGTTGTGCAACTCCAGAAAATTATAACAGATACAAAAAAAAATACACTTATTTAATTCTATCGAAAACTTATGTTACACTCGTATTGTATCCACATTTTTATCATCGTCGTAATTTCCGAAAATCGCTTATACCATTATCGCAATTTGTCCAAATTATGGTACGCGTAAAATTTCATTTCGTCCAATATTGAAACAGTGGGACGAAACGATTTCAATAAAAAGAAACTACCGTACCTTCGGCCAGGACCCTCGCTCCTGTAGACTACTTCAAGGTCCGTCCCCGGGGACCCATCCCGGGTCTATTGTGAACTACAACCGAGAATTTGCTTGTGTACTCCTCCTGGGAGGAACTTAAACGTTTTTGTGGCTGTTGAGTTACTGACCGACTTGCCATGTGGGAAATTAAGTTTAGAAATATATCGCGGAGATGCAGATAGTTCGACAACTTTATTTGCTTTACACTTTTTACTGCTTCAGGCTTCAAGTATGCGTCAAATAACTCAGTCCTATTATCCTATTACCTTATTCCTATCCTTTTTCTACTTCTTAACTTAGTACCTATTGCACTACAAAATTAAATTAAATTTAGATAAGTCAATAAATCATTCTTAATTACTATTATTATACTAGCTGAACCCCGTGGTTTCAATTGAATTGGCTATTATCCCAAAGAATCCTTTAATTTTTCCAGGAGAATAGTATCCTGTGTGATCTTTAAAGACTCAGTATTCCAGTAATCCAATAATGAATTCAGTAAGATTTTTGCTGCGTGACATTATTGTAGAAAAATATAATACTATCTAATGCAATTAATGATCGTCATCTAGGTTACATAGTAAGTAAAATTAAAATGAACATACATTTCACAAATACAATAAATGTTTGAAAGAATTAAGGATTATGAATATGTTAAGGAGTAAAAAAACCGTATAGTGGAAGATAACATATTGTCACGCAGGCGCGTTTAGTGTGTGTTTAACGGCAGCGCTGGGAATGATTTTTTCCCAGGGTGTTCACTAAGAAAGCTAGTGGGTCAGTAGGGAATTTGAATTTCCAGCGTCCTCATTAACCTCCTAGTGGGGTGATATGAAAACTTTTTTTCAGCGTCTCCATCAGTGGGCCAGTTAGTGGACCAGTTAGTAATATACCCGGTAAAATCGCCACAATCCAACATTTTCATTTCTCAAATAATTAAAACTTATTTAAAGTTTATTAAGGTTCCTAAAAAGTATTCAGTGAATCAAACCTCAGCTTCTTTTTTTTACTAATAAGTGAGCCGACAAACGCCTGCCCATCCCGGGGCAAAATTTGATTTTCACTCCAAACTGTGGAATTTCCTCTCAAGTTCTTTCTCTTGGAAAATTGTCTTTTTCATAATCGGCTAGCGAACGGAAGTGTATTTTTAATTAACTTTCCTTGTTCGCCGTGACAGTTGATAAAAAACATAACCCTCCTTTTGACAGTCGGGTAATTAACCGTCTCAGTGAGAAACTGCTCTGAGGAACATAGTTTTTTGTGGTGAAACTTGATTAGATGAAATAAAGTGTTTTCTTATTACTTCTGTAGTAGAAATTGTATTTTTATCATTTGGTATATTTTTGTTGGTAGCATTAAGGTCGACATAGATTTAGACGTTAATAAAATTATTGTTATTATACTATACCTTATCGACGAGTATATCCTATTTTCATGTTGTAGCTAATAAAACTCCAAACACTATAATTCTCTATTTTTCCAGTAACTTTTGTTATATCCAAATCATTAAAAATTACTGTGCAAACATTACTGTGTTCCGGTTTGAAGGGCATTGTTTTCAGCGAAATTACTGGGCATATGGACTTCAGAACCGATCTCTCAGGGTGACGAGCGCAGTGCAGTGCCGCGCAGGAATAAGCAATGCAGTTTTCCGGGTAGTGCTGTGACTGTTATGGGCAGGCGTAACGCTTACCATCAGGTGAATGACTTAGAATCAAACATAGAAAACATAGAAATAAAGTAACATCTAAACATTTACATTTGCTATTATTAGAAGGAAACCCTTCTTTCGCTTCGCCGTAGTCGGCTAAAATTAAAGGTTGAAGCTATCAAAATGTTTTACTAATGAGCTCCGAAACTTCATAAAAGAATTCGTACAGAATCCCGAATAAATGAAGGAAAGATGCTTTAATACAAACTTTTAAGAAACCTCAAGAGCTTTGAATAATTAATTATACTCATAGACTCATAGTTAATCTAAAGCTGGGTCCATATCTGTGACTGTGACACCGTGACTTTAATAAATAGGCGTAACCTTGTTTTTTTATGTGTACATGTCTGTTGTTGAATGCAGTTTTGTTAGGATGAAATGGTTTTTTATATCTGACTGAGTGACGAGACGAGCAAGTAGTTTTCCTGATGGTGAGCGCTTCGCTTGCCCATAACAGTTACAGTGGGTTTTGCCTTGTGTCTGTTGCGGTCACAGAGTCATGACCTAACATTACGCAATGATCTTCTCAAGGGCACTCTGATGAGGTCAGGATGGAATGTCCCAAACCTCGTCCATACTTAGCGTAGCATGTACTGTGACACGTTCATGATCACGGAATCAAGGTCACATATGTGGACACAGCTTAATATTGACAGTAATTTTTAGCTAAAGCAAACTTTGAGTAATGAATTCAGATACTAAAGGGTAATTGATGGGAATATTAATAGGGACAGCTAATTTTGATTTATTGGAAGAGTTTTTAAGCGCGTCAGAAGAAGAGATTAACTGATCTATAGGTTCCTGGAAGAGAATGTTTTCTAGTTATAAGATTGTCTCTACTCTTTATAGATGATGATCACTTTATGATGTGTGTGTGTGTGTGTGTATGTGTGTGTGTGTGTGTGTGGGTGTGCTTGAGCTCTATTTACACCACAGAATGGTATAACCAAAAAGTCCGGAGATTTTGGAAAGTAGCCCAACGGCTGTACGGATATTGATAAAATGTTGTATAGAAACACCTTAGTTGACGAGACAAGTAAGTCGTTCACCTGATGGTAAGCGCTACGGCTGCCCATAACAATCAAAGCAAGACCCATAACACTGCACTGCATAATCCTGCATGGCACTGCACTGCACTCGTCACTCTGAGACATCGGCTCTAAAGTCTCATATGCCCAGTAATTTCACTGGAAACAATACCCTTCAAACCGGAACACAGTAATGTTTGCACACTACTGCTTGGCGGATGAATATCTGGCAGAAGAGGCCTACCACTACTAGTTGTGTAATAAAGAACCACCTTTGTCCACAGTGGAACCGAGGTGTAATTAAGGCATAATATTATACAAACATAGCTATGATATTACAATTTATAATTATAGCACCTGTAGCCCAAAGTTGCCTCCTCGTATGTCCAATTAATTATTCCCGGGCAGGAATAGTTTGAAATTCATTTCTCACAGGCTTAGCTTTCCGCATTGACAGCCATTGTGGTTTTTGCGCGTCTCACCTTACGTGAATATATTTGTTACGTATTTAGACCAAGGTTTGCTTTAATAAACGTGCCCCTTCTGTTGTTACCAACTAGTCTACGTTTTAGTTTAGTTCTGTCATATGATTTTTTGTCATTTCTCAACTTTAAATCGAACGACAATTTGATACATTTTGTGTGAAAAGTCATGCAGTGCGACCGCATACGACGCCGCAGTTTTTTTCCTTACGCCTAATAGATTTCCCTTTTGGAACTCAAAACATACTCAGTTACTCATTAGTTTAGTTGATAATTTATTAATGAAAGATAATAAATGAGAATAGGCTGTTTGTCCACGATTCGTGTGTTGACAGTGATAACGCACTATCGCAGGAGGTGTGCATCCGCAATAATGAAGTATACAGGGATACTTGTAAAACTGTAAAATTAATTGATTTCAATAAATAAATTTGTATTTGACATTGTATTTATTTGATAGGGAGCTGATCTCACTATAGAAACAGATGGTGGGCGATGGAACTCCTCAGTGACTAACAGCAGACTGGTGCTGTTTGTGCTGATTTTGATTAACATACAATAATGTTTACGTATTTTATAAATGCTATACTAGTGTTAGGGTTTGTAAATTTGTTACAATTAATCGATATCAATTAACTAAATAGTTACTTAATACCTCTTTATGCTGACAACTTTTTGGTTGAGTAGTCGGACCTTAGTCGGACGAAAAGAAAAAGGAAAAAAGGAGGAATGTATGTCAGTGCGGCATTCGAAAATTGGAATCGAGCGAACGACTTTGCTATTTGAAAGAAATAAAAACAGTGAACGTGTTAAGTAATGTTTTATCTTTTAATAAACTTACTCCGACGGGGCCTAGAATAGAGATACCTAGTCTTACACTAGTTAGTTACAAAAATATTTTGAGCACAGCCTGCTTCAATAAAATTTCTTTTATTTTCTCTTTTGACTGAGTAACCAGACGAGCTAGCCGTTCATCTGATAGTAAGCGCTACGCCTGCCCATAACAGTTGCAGTGCCACTAAGAACTTTGCATTGCACAATCTTGAGCGGCATTGCACTGATCTGGCACCCTGACATATCGGTTCTACAGTATCATATGCCCTGTAATTTTGCTGACAACAGTGCCCTTCAAATTGGAATCACAGTATGGTTTTTACACTAGGGAATACTGTAACACTTCCCCAGGCGGTCTCTTGCAGAAGAGGCCTACTACAACAACTAAGCGATGCCTTGTCGAGTTTAAAGTAGAAAAGATTTCTTGGTAGCCTCCCAACTTTACCTTCGAAATTACATCGTCTACGTCTGGCAATTCATACAAAGCGATTTAGCCGAACACAAATAAGGCCCCGACGTCCCCTATCATTTGTTCCGGTCGTCTGAAACTGACGGCCGGTGAGCACTTCCCCTAAATAGACCACACCCCACGAGGGAAACACAACTTTACTCTCCAGGACTTAAGCCTTAATTTGGTTAGTATTGTTTAGAATATTTGCAACACAATTTAGCAGTAAATTGCATGTGAATATTATTTTTAAGAAAATGAATTAATCAGAGGTACGTTGCTGGTTAAGTTTTTTTTCTGTTCCTTTTTGTCGATAGTTTCCGGCTATACATAATACATAATTAGACCTCATTTTATAGGTACTTATAAAAAAGTATAATATCTATAGAAACCATTTTCAAGGTGTCTCTAATACAAAACATCAAATTACTAAAATAACCAATTCATATTTTCATCATCATTATCATCAACCCGTATCGTCCCACTGCTAAGCACGGGTTTCTCATCACTTTTCGTCAGGAAGGGTTAGGCCATCATCCACCACGGGGGCTCTGTATGGATTGGTGGATAACATACCTAGCTCTGAAATAATTCTCGGGTGGGTATGTGAGTTTCCTCACGATGTTTTCCTTCACCGAAAAGCGAGCGATAATTATGCTTTTTACATAAGCACATAGGTACGAGCCCGCACACGACCTTCCCCTTGGAAGGCAGACGTTCTCCCACTAAACTACCACTGCCATATAAAACATATTAAAAAAAAAGAGTGTGTGTACTTATGTACACGCGTTAGAAGTTATACTTCTTTGGCATATGGAAAAAAAAAACTAAATTGCAGTAGTGATTAACGATAAATATTAAAAAAAGCAAGAAGCAAGCATTATATAACTTAATTTTTTTACTTTTTTTTCACAATTTCACAGTGAACACAATACCGGTTTGTCTCATGAAATTATCTGAGCAGAGAAATTTCTGTTGAAATTTTTCCTGAATTTTCTTTGCTATAAACCTCACGGAGCCCGATACCTTTCCAACGAATGCAAAACCGTGGAAATCGGTTCGTGCGTTCTAGAGTTATAGCGTCAGGAAGGAAAAAAAAATTCACTCTCATCATTTTTCTCCATCGCGCCAAAAGAAGTATAACTTCAAAAACTTAATTATTCATTTCCCAAACCAAACCAAATTACGACAGAAACGCCAGAAACATTCCACCGAAAGGCTCATCCGTCGTTTTCAATTTATAATTGAAACGATTAGTAGTTATATGTTGGTAAAATGTACAATTATCAATGTACATTGTAGAGCGCATTGTGCGGTTGTCATAGGCAGAGTAATCATAGCACAATGCTAGGATACAACGCTACAGTACACAGTTATCAGTTATAGAACTATACAGGTCCGCCTCTGGATGTGACAGGCCACTGTATAATGTCCCATGGCGTTTTTACCGTGAACAGTACGTATTATAATGGACTTTTGTAATCATGTAAGATCACTTTCAGACTAACTAAATCATTTATTTTGAGGTTATGCTCTTGGAAAAATATACCTTTGATTACTTCCGTGGCGTCAGTGGGTGATGAGGTTGCTGGCTCGATTACCGCACAGGGCAAAGATTTGTGTGAATCGCAAATATTTGTTCTGAGTCTGGATTTTTGTAACACCATGATCTTCTTAGTTCCTGACGGCCTAAATACAGGAAATCCTAGTTAGTTTGGTTTTCAGCGCTAAACCGGGTAACTCATTTAAATAATAATGGAATTTGCGAAAATAGTAAATCCGTCTTTACAATATTCTGTAGAGATATTTAATAATAATCCTTTAAATGGCTCAAATAAGACAGTTAAACGTTAAACTGATGATTACAGTGCTTCTTGACCTATTTGAGTAATCAGGCACATAGCAATTTCCACAAAATAACGTGTAAAATAATCTAGGATTTCCATCATAAGCAAAAACCACCTTAAATATAAGTCGATAAAGGCAGTTGCCTGTTCAAATACTTTAAATAAATTAAGTTTTAATTTATTTGACCGATTACGTAACGTAAACTGCAAATATTAAAGTTACAGTTAAACATAGCGTGGTTTATAAATTATTTGAACTTGCGGTTTTACATCAATGCGTTAGTTAGTAATAGATTTGAAATTCCATTTCCGTTTTAAAATTAGATTTTGCATTTCGAAATGCTGAAACGTTTAAATGGTTCTTTTATAATGTTCAAACTCAATTGGAAGTCGGTATTTTACTATTAGAGAAACTTTTTCGTCGCTTTACTAATATTATTAACTAGTTCCGTCCAGCGGTTTCTCCCGCCTTGAGCTTTACCTATATAAGGAACCTTAAATTTTTACTGGATAAAAAGTATCCTATATGGTAATTCAGGTAACTATCTTTGTGTCAAATTTCACCCAAGTCCGTTCAGTAGTTTTTGCGTGGAAGTGTAACAAACATACATCCATCCACCCATTCTCACAAACTTTGACATTTATTATTATTCGTAGGATGTGAAAGTTTGCAATCACGCAAAAGCGGCTGAACAGATTTGGATGAAATTTTGCATACAGGTAGTTCATCACTTAGAATACTTTACGCCCCGTAAAAATTAACAGTTCAATTAATACTCAACGCGGATGAATCCGCTCAGCTTATGAAGCTTGACAATAATGGAAAATTGAAATAATTTATTTACATGTTGATATTTCAACTATTGTATATTGTGGAGATAGGTTTAACCATGGAAAATTAAAATCATTTATTTACATGTTGATATTTCAACCACGATTGTGGAGATTGATTGTTTTGGTTGAAACATCGTGGTTACAGAATTAAGCTATAGCCTGCAATGACGTAGCGCAGCTTTCCAAAGTAGTTTCTTCAATGACGGGCGCATTTCCAAAGCACAGATAGATTTATTGTAGTTACCTTCTCCTGTGCGAGATTCAACCATGGATCACCACTTGAAACAAATTTTTCCCTTTCCTAACTCAAACCATAATCAGTTAATCATTGGTTTGACCATATTTGATTTATTTTTGTCTAAGTATATCAGACTTCTCGGGTGTGTGGGTTTCCTCACGATGTTTTCCTTCACCGAAAAGCGAGTGATAATAACGTACATATGTTTCACAAGAAACACATTGGTACGAGCCTACACTGGGATTTGAACTCACGACCTTCTGCTTGGAAGGCGGACGTTCTCCCACTAGGCTGCCACCGCTTATCAACCCACAAACCTACCCGAGAATTATTTCGGAGGTAGGTATGTGATCCACCAATCCGGATCTGGCCCCCGTGGTGGATTATGGCCTAATCCTCCTCACAAAATTAAGGGGAGACCCGTGCCCAGCAGTGGGACGTTATGGGTTGTTGATGATGATATCAGACTTAAGTGTTTGACTTGTCATAGCGCGAGTTTAGAGTGTTTAAATTTACCTACAAGAGACTTTTTTAGAATCATAGGGGGTTTAGGACGCTGGGATATACTTTTCTCAGCGACCTCACTCAAAAAAGAAATAAGTTTGGTTATCTAATTCTGATCCTTATCTGTCCTGTCGAGTTTTTTCACAGTGGTACTTTTTAATCGATTTAAGAAGAAAGGGTGGGGAGGCTTTTGCCTTGCAGGGGGACATTTAAGACTCATAATATTACATACATACATATATAGTCACACCTTTTTTCCCGTTAGGGTAGGCAGAGACTACATTTTTCCATGTGCCACGATCCTGACACACCTCTTTCGCTTCTTCCACTTTCATGAGTCCCTTCATACATGCTCGCAGGTTATAGCTAGGTACTTTTGACTTGGCCTTTCTTTAGTGCGTCCTCGATTTGATGGAGGTGCGTCTGCCTGCATCGATAAGAATAAATAATTATTATAACAAAAATATACCCATTGGTCTAGCTATGTTGCTATAATTAACTTGCAATGTTTGTATATGTATTTCCGGGTCTAATAGGGTCGAATTTTTAAGCAGTTATTAGAAAAGCGTCCTTTATTAAATTGTTATTGGAATTGATCTTATTTTAGAAGCATTTTGTTAACACCGGTTTTCTAACCGACGGGCACCTAAATAATGTTTTATTTTACAGTAAGTATAAACGTTTTATTGGTTACTATTATATTATGCAGTAATTTTTTTAACAGCGTAATAATAACATAGATTTTTCTACGTGGTTGCATTTGAAATTCCTTTGTAAAAATAATGGAATTAAAACACCCTAATGTTATTATAATTTATAGTAATTACTGTTTTTTTTTTAATTTTCAACGCAAATTTAGTTCATAAATTACCACTCAGTGAAAGACCAAATTAATCATAATTAAAATCAGTGTTAACCTAAGTACCCACTAAAAATAAAATTATCTAGCTCATTTTCCATACAATGACATACAAAGTAGATGAAAATGACGTCCTGAAAAAACTAAAATTAAACCTTATTAAATATATTCACATCAGCTTAAAACTCACCTATTCATATTCTAAAAACACAAAAAAAAAAAAACTTTTGGTCTCTCACTAACTATATTCCACAATCGAATCCAAATCCTTCCAAGCCTACCCTCACAACGGTCGACCAAACGCGTTCGCAACTCGAAAACTTTTCGCGGGAACTGGGAAAAAAATCGCGGGCTTCGTTCGAGACGCGCGCAGCCTGCGACGACCGGCGAGGCACTGGCGAATGCCGCGGAACGCACCTCCAAAACGATCCACTCTGTTACATAGTAAGATCGAAATTTGATCGTAGTTAGAATGAACGCGCTAAGACAGCCCCCTGGCTATTTAGTGTGAAAAAGAAGGTATGACGCATGCGCGATCGCCACTGATGCAGTTCATAGTGGAAATGCGTTCGGTGTTCGCGGAAGGAATGCGTTTGAATTTCGAATGGTACAGGTAAAGCTTTTGTTTTCGGCCAGTGGGCTGGGAGCGAGAATTTTCAATCTGTTGCGAGTAATGTTGCTAGCTACAAAATGTTATTAGATTATGGTGCTTTGGAATTTGATCTAATACGCGCTACCTGGGCATTATTTTGGGCATCTCATAGGAACATGGAGACAAACAAAAGCTTTAAATACTAGAAGAGTTGTTTTTTTTATTTTCCTATGGCACGAAAGGGAAGTCTCCTTTTGAAATTATTACCAACTAGCTGTGCCCCGCGGTTTCACCCGCGTAGTTCCTGTTCCCGCAGGAATATGGGGATAAAATATAGCCTATGTTACTCGCTGTCAATGTAACTCTCCATTAGAGAAATAATTTTTTAAATCTGTGCAGTGGATAAGCCGAAACTTTACATATTCCTATACATACTTTCATCCCCTATATTTATTTTACCCCTCAAGGGTAAAGTTTTACTAACTTTGAATGCCAAATTTATTTATATCTAATCAAAAGCCTTAAAAATAAATTTCAAGCTTCTAGCTTCAAAAATGACGATACTTCCATACAAACTTTCATCCCCTATTTCAAACCCTTACAATGCATTTTTTGCGATAAAAAGTAGCCTATGTCCTTTCCTAGGCTCTAGACTATTTCTGTACCAATTTTCATTTCAATCGGTTCAGTAGTTCAGGCGTGAAAGAGCAACAGACAGACAGACAGAGTTACTTTCGCATTTATAATGTAAGTAGTGAAGTAGGGATTTAGTAGGTACCTAATCATTTTATACATTTTAATTCATTTTTGTGTTCACGAGACACAGGGTGTGTGACCTGTGAAAGTGGTACTCCACATGGTTCGAGTTTGAAAATTCTTGAACAAATATGAATTACAAAGTGATAGAAATTCCTCATTGCCTTTTTTTTTCACTTTTCCAGATTTGAAGAAAGAAGAAAGATGAAAGATTCGTGAAGAGAAACACATAAAAAAGTATACCAGCTACATATTTAGTAAAGAGTGTTGGTGATTTCGGTAAGGTGATATCTAGGAAAAAAAACATTCGAAATAAATAATTTTTTTTTTTCTTAGTGTAGGACACCTGCCGGAGATGTATAGTGAAGACTTGCGGAAAACAGCTGGCCAAGACTGGATGATGAGAACCGAAGATCGGGCTCAGTGGCGTTCACTAGGAGAGGCCTACGTCTAGCAGTGGACGAATATGGGCTGATAATGATAATGATTTGGAATTGACAGGTGTCGATACAATAAAGTCACAGCTTAGGATAATAGTTAGTACTGAATTTACATCAAAGCATCAAACCAAAAACAACAGAGCTATGAATCATTGGACTGATCTAATATGACTATGAAATATTCAAAATGGCCACAGACTATTTACACAGTAGATCTAGACACGCGGTATCGTGTCAAGCCAAGTTCATAGATACATAAACAGAGCTGTAACCAGAGCTATAGTAAAAAAATTAAAGGCAACAGCTGTCTAGCAGCTCTCTTACTCACATTTAGTAATACAGCGCACTCGAGAGTGAGTGAAACAGAAAACTTCTCATTGTTTTTATTTATGTCAATGGTCCACAAAATAAATTGGTTAGGTTGTCTATTTGCTACTTAATTAAGCTTGGAAATGTCTTTAGGCGCGTTGAGCACTTTTTGGGTGACCAAAAATCATGGAACTCGCGTCATCGTCACCGAACGCTTTTCATACGAATTCTGTGTATATATTTTTATATCCGTTAAAAAATACGTCAAGGAGATCAAGATCATCATCATCAGGTGGTTTGGTGAACAAAACAAGTGAACAACTAGTGACAAGTCGCCGATTTAGTATGGATTCCATTAACTTTAGTAAAACTTCCTCGGTTACATGAATACGGGCTATTTACCAAGTCGTATCAATCCGAGACAGGCCAGCAATCCAATCAGAGAGCGGGCCCCTGAGATGAATAAATCCGTGAATCGCTAAGCAACTGTATCGGCCGATATTACGGATTTGACATTAATTGCTACCGATTTAGACGGACGGGCGGCTAAAATGTCTGAATAAGTGATTTTTATTAATTGCCTAGCTTAGTTCTGCAGCTGCTCGCCATGCGAACATATTATTTTGAAGGAAATATTTTTTACATAGTTCTCTTTGAGAAATTAATCCTTTGAAAGCGGAAAACTTGCTATACTTTTCAAGGGGACATAATAGTTACATCCTACTAATTCTAACTTTAATATTGTAAATGCGAATGTGAATTTATTTGTTTGTTTGTTACGCTTTCACACCGAAACCACTATACTGTTATAAAAAAAAATAAAAAATTACCAATGGAAAGCTACATTAGCAGCAAGTAACATAGACTATAATTTCCTCTCCGTATTCTTACAGCAACGGGAACTACGCGGGTGAAACCACGGGGTGCAGCTAGTGATTCTTACATACATATTTACATGTTAACTGATCTGATTACAAAAGTTCTTTCACTAATAAAACCGTTACACGTTGCTTCATGGTATGAAACATAGCTTCTCTTCGCGTAGGTTTCATCCCTGGAAAATGATAACTTTTGCGGGAAAACGGGAATTACTAGAGTAAAGTCTTGGGCCGTACCTAGTAAATAAAAATATAAAAGCGCCATTTTAGATCTTCAATCCACCATAATCGACGTCTGAAACTGACTTTCATTGACAAATTAGATTGATTCTCTATTAATATACCGAAATTACTACCGGAACCGTATTACCGGTATATTTGAGCGGAACCGGTATTTTCCGGTATCCGGACGTCAAGCGTCCTCCCGCTATTGTGTGCTCATGATTGAAGCTTTATTATTTTAATTCAAAGCTATAATTTAAATATGTACATTAAATTTCAATGTTTATTTGGTAATTTGTGAATTAGTTTCAATAATATTTGTGGAATTAGTTATATACTAATGTATGAGCTTTGATATGCATTGTGTGTGATAAAGTTACTTCTTGTGTATGTGATTCGTGTATGTTACTTCAGAAAAGCGGTATAAGCCTGTAAATTGGCAAATAAAAAGAAACATTTATTTACGGTTGAACTCACTATGTACAACACCAAGTATTTACCATTAAAAAAAAACAGATTGAGTAACTTTCTCTGTTATATTCATTGGCTTGTTAACATTTTGCACATATTTTTTCATCATATTCCGTTCAGCCATTGCTGCGCAGAGAAAGAACAAACAAAAACACTGTTAGAAACTTTAGTATTTATAATATTAGTGTGGTAATTGGCCTAAAAAGTCATGTTTATGAAACGGGGTCCATATAAGGACTAAATCCGGTATATAAGCATGATAATATATGTATACACGGTAATACGGGGACATTAGTTATTCACTGACCTAGCAGGTAACCGATAAACCGGTACTAACGTACATTGGGTACACACATGGTGAATAGCACTGTGTACTGTGGGTTTACTCGTGTTTGCTATTATAATCATGGAACAGGAAAATGTTAAATCTTAGTAGATTATTTCTAATTCTTGAATTCAATAATCTGAAACTGGGGGGGGGGGGGAAGCAGACGGATAGTAAAATAAACGTTATTTAAAAAAAAAATGGTTGTCCGTTATAAATTGGTGTGGGCACGTACCAATTTCTTTCTTGTAAAACAATTTTTCGGTGAAAGAAAACATCGCGAGAAAACCACCTACCTGAGAATCATTTTGAAGGTATGTGACCCACCAATCCGGACCAGGCCCCCGTGGTGGACTATGGCCTAATCCTCCTCACGAAAGTGAGGGAAGACCGACGTATGGGTTGATGATGACTACGAATGAAGTGACTACGGCGATTCCGTCAAAAACAAAAACGTCAATGATAAAAGAGAAAAAAGTGCAAAGACTTTTCTAATCTATTCTATTCTAATGATTGTACAAAATATTCGAACACACACACCCGACCAACAGTAGATACCAAAATGATATTACACATTTAGCGAGTCAACATTAGCAAGTCAGCGCAGATAATTCAGTGAATAGAGCTGAACCTATTCACGTGCACGGAGTGAAAGGCCGCACTATCGAGGGTTTTCTAACGTTTAATACCTTAATCTGGATACGTTAAGGGTTTATGTGAAGGTGGTCGTACGTCTTACCCATTTATGTCGAGACCCGTATATCTTAAGTATTTATTTAACGGTGGTTTTACCCTTGGACGATCTAATCAAAGGACCACGCTCTCCCAACCCTCTGGCAAATTTATGTGATCGAATGTTCGTATAATGGTTTTTTTTTCTCAAGAATCTAAAATCATACTATGTGGCTCTTTAGGAGAAGGGTGAAAAGTGCTCTCTGTTTTTGTTTTTCGCAATCACAAGTGTAATGTCTTCCTCGTCCCCTGCAATAGTCATTAAAGCTGACAGAATCTTTCATTTGCAGAGTTCGATGTGTGTCGGGTCCATACAGTATATAAAATGTTCTTGTTAACAGGTTTAAAGCTGTGTCTGAAGCTTCTAATATCAATATTTTTTTTACAAAATCGAATAATAATAATTATGCAGCTCTAGCTGTGCCGGACACTGCAGTGGAGCTACGGCTTAACTTTTGACGTGCGGGTCAGAGATCAGTGGGTATTCAAGTCCTGCTCTGACGCAGTGGAGTGTAGTGTACACTATGAAATTGTAATTTCGTCATTGTGTTGCATAACATTTTTTTATTCCAAATAAAATTATGATTTTATGATATGTATTGTAAGCTCCCCTCGTTTCCTAGTTTCCCTATCCCCTGCAAATATAGATAGAACAGTATACTTATTACGTAATATTTTATACTTTTAGATCTTCTCAGAAAAGGGTTCCAAATGATACAAACTGAAGTATTGAAAGCGAACCCTCTAAAGCCTTTCTATATCGTATTATTTACCACACCCGCCGCGAAACTTTCAAAACCGTGCTTAAATACTGGTAATATAAAATTCAAATTCCTTTGTTTTGTATAGCATAAACGATTTGCACATTATGACAAAACAAAAACTAATTTAAGTCTTAACTAGAAGTTGATAGAGCTCAAAGTTAAATGGAGCTTTTGAAAGCTAGGGTTGATACACAACGTAGGATCGCAAACTTCTTGCTTACCTCACTTTTGTTTCGGCGATAGCGGATAAATATTATTCGAAACTTGTTTCGGCCAGTTGATTCCAGTTCAGAACAGTTGGCTTTGATTAAAAGCCACTTGGCTTTGAATTTTTCATTTGGTTTTTCTGACTTTTTGTAAACTGAAATGAAACGTAACAGAGTTGTGTTCCGTTTATTGACTGGCAGGGTTTCTTGTTGTTTTTTGTGGCAGAATGAGGCAATGCCTGACGTGGCTTAATGGCTGCTATCAATCGATAACAACTGGAACAGACGGCTTAACGTACCAATATTTTATATAAACTAAAACTCGACTAAACTAACATATAATAAGAACTAATAAAAGAAGTCTATAGTAAGCCAAAATATATGTGTGTCTAAATATAAAAGCTTCATCAAAATCGGACGAGTACTTTAAGCACTACAGTTGAAAATACGAAAACAAACATACATAGACTGTTAAACAACGCCTTTGACTTTGCCGTAGTCGGATAAAATGTCATTTACTAAAGTGGAAATCTGAGCAAGACCCCGGACACTCTATACGAATAACTAATTTGACATTTCACAAATAAGAAACCGTTTGTTTCCGTTTGTTCATGCGCCAAAATACGTGTGTAAGTACTGAAGATACGCGACCTAAACAAAAGGTAATACCATCTAGTATGAAGGTTCATACTAACCCGTTTGTCTGCAGTCATTTGTCATTTGGGCGTATAATATTGACTGACTGACCTCCCGATTTCCCTCTGGATTTTGGGCAGAGGTGCGGGGAGTGGATTCCGGATGGGTGGAGTGTCTATTCTGTATGAAGACTGAAGACTATTATGCCTTCTGTGACTAGACTGAAATCCAAATGACGATACATTAAACTGTAAATATCTAAAATCCGCTCTAATTTAGCATAAACAAGCTGAATGCAGCAAAACAATATTTATTCCGGCACATGTGGTGAGTTCAGTTAGCTAATCACACCCGGAATTCAATTGTAATTTGGGTTGAATTATTTCAAATGAATTGTTAACGCAATTTTGGTCCTTGTGTAGTTAGCGTGTATTGTTTTATGATAGTTTGTATTGTTTATAGTAATATTAATCATTATTAATCATATTAATTTAATATTTCGCGAATGTATAATATAAATACAGAACTTTAACTAGGATTACCTGTGTCTAAAAGATCAGGAAACACGAGAATCGCGATCCTACAATCATCCTGAATCAGAGCAAATTCCTGCGGTACACACAAATATATGCCATGTGCGGGAAACGACACCGCTACCTCGCGCTTTGGAGTTGGCTCACCACTTACCTACGCCACGTGTACCATCAATTATTCAAGAAAACGTTTGTGTAGAATTATTCACCTGGCACAGACCTTTCAGACCCGTCCATATGAACTATGTGTGTAAATAATTATGTTTTTACAACTTACGCTCCGTAATGGATGATGATTTTTTTTTACTGCAGTATAGGCAAGCATTTTACCGCGATCTCACCTGGTTGTAAGTGTCGAGACGATCAATGGTGGAGCATCCTTGCCTAAAGATACCTATTCACTCTCGACTTGAAGACTTTCAGATTATAGTATTCGGGAAAAGAAAAGACAAAACTCTAACTAAAACCAATTTAATTTCTAATAGTCGTAGCGTCACCCATTTTTAACAATTGGAAATGTCTACACACAAACATAGTTAGTATGAAGCTATATAAATTGACGACACATAAAGCTGGGTCTACACTTATAACCGCAACCGTGATTCCGTGACCGTGACAAAACACAAGCATGGATGGGTTTTGTCAAGCGTATTTGTTTTGTCACGGAACACGACCTCATGTCACGTGGCGATCCACTCGGGGCCTCACGAGGGATGTTAAATGTCACAGCCCTCGTCCAGTCTCTCCTCGTCTCGTAGCAAGTACCGTGACACAATCAATGTCGAACATATTTATTACCGACATCATCCTTGGTAAACATAAAAAATAATTAAATGGAAACAAACCAATGGACCAAACACCGAAAGAAAAATAATTATCAAATTTAGTGTTTCGTCTCATTGGACCGAACGGGCAGTGGAACGAAACACTAAATGAGCACGGTCAAAGAGTCACGGTCACAGATGTAGACTCGTCTCAATATTCACATCTCGCTTCTATCTCTGTCGCTAGAGACGCTAGACGGTCTGCATTCACAAGTTCTATCATTGAGATCGGTATCGCCTCCGGGACGTTTTAAAACTTGTCCCGCGCCGCGCCGCCCTGCTTTGTGAAACTGTTGACTGCACTTATCCAGTTGTAGAACCGATACACTTTTAGTTATAGTAAATTTTTGAATGTTTCGCGTGTCAATTTTGAGTTCACGAACGTCACGCGTTCAGTTTAAATATTATTATTTCAACCAAAAACGGACGTCAAATGGATTCAGTATCCGATTTTGATAAAAAAAATATGTGATTCATCTGAATTTTATTTATAGAAATAATTTTTCTTATCAATTTATAAATGACGGAATTCTGACGAACCAAATATAAAAATAATACAACCGAATTAAGAAAATCCTTCTTGTTAGAAGTCGGTTGAAAAAATGCCTATATATTTGTTGAGCCTATACGTATCCAAAAATATCAGTTAGATTATACGATGTCAACACTAAAGGTGGATGAAAGAGAAAATAATGTATCGAGTGGGTACCGTAATTCCAACAAGTCCCAAAAATATTGATTTGTATGTACCTACTGTTTTAAAAAAACGTGAAAAGTGAAAGTAAGGGGAGACCCGTGCTCAGCAGTGGGACGATATGGGTTGATGACGATGACACCCGCGTTATAGGTTATTATACAAAAGAAAAAAAAAACATGATTAAACCCCATAACAAGGAATTCTAAAATTCAAAACATCGTACTACTTTCGTCATAAAATATTCCCAGCCAAGCAAAATTGCACCGTATCCCCAATATTCTTTTTCGTAGTTTACAAAATTTATCCGGTACAAAACCGAAGACACGACACAGAGAATATGTAAAACCGTGGGCCATGTTTGCATAATCCGCGAGCGGTAAGAAGGCCGACGACACGCGTTGCCCCGCCGGCGCGCAAATAGAAT
Organism: Campaea margaritaria; assembly: GCA_912999815.1. Lineage (NCBI taxonomy): Eukaryota > Metazoa > Arthropoda > Insecta > Lepidoptera > Geometridae > Campaea > Campaea margaritaria. The sequence goes on from OU538794.1 coordinate 375,699, forward strand.
AAAAAGCTACTAAACTTGCGTTGCAGCAAACACGAGCTTACTGGGTTTTGTTATCTTGCCCCTTTTTACTCGTTTTTCCAAGAAACTGTACCGAACGGAACTAAGAACCACGTATAACACATACTTGGTTTACAAGGGCGTTTATTAATAGTTTATTTCTTAATTAACTATTTGAAAACGGCCTTTATACTTATTTCGAAAGCAGAAGCACCGTCCCATACTTGTTTATTAAGTAGGTATTTCTGCTTACAAATTAAAAATGACTGGCCTTTGCCCAGCAGTGGGACTATTTAGGCTGATAATAATGATAGTTATTTTAAACGGCAGCGTGTCTCACGTATATACCCATACAGGATTGCCTTTTTGAGTTTTTTTGTGTTAGGTTTCTTTTGTTCTAAATAGTTTTTGAACATTGAACAGCTTAAAAATGTCAATGGATGTTCATCAAAACACGCTAAAACAGTTTGCTGCAAGCTGCAGTCTACGGTAACTCCGAAACCGCTGGCCGCCGCCAAAATTCAATTTTCCCTCTAAAATCCAATATAATCACCAATCGTGGTCGAAACGTATAAGGAGAGACAGTAACACAACTTCAATTATCAGTGTAGATATGATGTAATTACGGCACAATTTTGCATAAATATTTTTTTTTACTTAATTTACACTACGTCTACTACGTGACATCGGTAAAATTATCTAATGTAACAACATTGAATTAAAGTTTATATTAGCGCACTTTCCGACATCATCCGAATATGGAGATATTTCTTTTATAGAAGTCTTATGCATTTATGCATAACATTTGAGTGTTTTTTTTATTGGATACCTGTACTTAAAGGCAGAATTATTACTATAAAAAATTTTACAAACCTCGAATTATATTATTAATCTCGTGATTATACAGAACCTTATTTTTGCATTTGGTAAAATAAATTACAAATGGATCCATCTAGAAATAATTACAAACGAGTATATGAAAAAAAAATAAATGATCACCTAGTATGTGGCATAGGAAAAAGAACTTTTGTATTAAGTTGACTTACTGCCGTAATTAATATTTTCGCCCGTGGAGTTACGAAATATTGCTGTATTGTGTGTTAGATTTCTTTTTCAAAATATTGAATATTGGCGCTACTGTCATGATAAAGTCAAAAATATGTAAAACAATCTTTTTTTTAATTAATGGCAAATTTTAATTAATTAATGCCCCATGGAATTGGCCCAAAATGAAATTCTGTTAAAAATAGAATAGAATAGAATAGAAAACTCTTTATTGTACACCAGAAACAAAATTAAACACAGTACAGAAAAATTACAATAGGTAAACAAGGGTTATACAATGGTAAAAATATATTTTAAAAGACAGTTTCTTCACAGAATTTTTAATTTTAATGTGTTAAAACTAAACCAATAATCAAGACGCAGTTGCGGCGCACGTAATTAAGCGTAGAGATTAGTCCGCGTGAGATTAATCAAACGATTCCGGTAGTTAATCACTACTGACATGATTGAAGTGTACTCATTAATTTCAGTATTAAATACCTTGGGTTTATGGTGTTAGATATATTTTGTAGCCTAGAGTAAGAGTAGATATGCACATATGTATATAACGCGTCATGATCACATATAAAGATTCTGACCCTTAAATTAGATTTCCTGTATCTAAAGAATCAAAAACTACGAAGATCATGGTTTCATGAAGGCCCAGAGCTAATACCTGTGGTTCCACAAATCTTTTTTCTGTGCGAGAATCGAACTTGCAATCTCACGTTTTCAAGTCGGCTCATCACGAACTTATACCATCTTCATCATCAACACATAACGTCCCACTGCTGACCACGGGTCTCCCCCCACATTCGAAAGGGGGGTTAGGCCAAAATCCACCATGGGGGCCCGCTCCGGATTGGTGGATAACATACCTACCTCCGAAATAGTTCTCCGGTAGGTAGGGTTATACCATGGAGGCCTTTAAACTATAACTGCAAGCCGTCTGGCTTACTTTTGGCGAAATTCAAGTTAAATAATAACTACGTAATATTAAGCGGTAGTAGCCTAACGGGAAAATGTCCGCCTTCCAAGCAGAAGGTCGTGAGTTCAAATCCCAATGCGGGCACGTACCAAGTGTTTCTTGTAAAACTTATCAATTTTCGTTGAAAGAAAACAAAGTGAGAATATCCGAGAATGATTTCGGTAGGTATGTTATCCACCAATCCAAACCGGGCTGCTGTGGTGGATTATGGCCTAATCCTCCTCACAGAGGTGAGGGTAGACTCGTGCGCAGTATTGGACCGATATGGGTTGATGATGATGATGGTAAATAACTATGTTTTTTATCTTTTTAATAGCATTTTACATCCTCTCAGAATTCATAACTAGAGTATTATGTATTTATAGCAAAGTCAATTAGCTATTTGAGTAATAAGCTTTCACATACATTTGCAATACGGAATGGAATACAATATTCTCGGTAGTCAGGTCACAGAAAACGAATACAGAATGGAATACAGTCACATACAGAATGGAAACTCTCCACCCCGCACCTCTATCTTCAATCGAGAGGACAATCAGGAGGACAGTCAATATAACACTCCAACTGTAATAGACAAACGATTTGTATGAACCTCGATACTAGCGGGTTGTCTTCTGGTTTGGTCGCGTGCTCATTTGCCGTGTGCCATTTATATGTCAAATGTCATTTATATTTGTAAGTTGCGATATCAGCTATTGTATGGAGTGTCCGGGGTGTAGTCAGGTGTAAATTGACAATTATTGGCAACCCAAAACTGTCTGAATTTTAGCTAAGCTTCATGGTACATTAACTTCCTCTTCCATCGCTGCACCAGCTTTGTTTCCATCCGTTATCTGTTCGGTTTGGAAACCGATCTATCCACTTATACAGTATACATTACAGGATTTATGTGCGCCAAATTTAACAGTACTAATACTTGAGTGGGGATGAATAGAAAAAGATGACCTAGTGTGTTTTGTCCATGCTCAGTATTAGTAGATTAATTAATTTCGTAAATAGCGGATATTTCAAAACGCTATTATTTATCTAGTTAACAATCAATTTTCGTATAAATATATCTGTTTTTTTAATGTGACTGAGTGACGAGACTAGTATATCCTTCAACTGATGGTAAGCGCCAGGCCCATAACAGATTCAGCGCTTCCCAGAACTTTGCATTGCATAATCCTACGCGACACTGCAATGCACTCGTCACCCTGAGACGTCGGCTCTAAAGTCAGCTCAGTAATTTCGTGTGGTAGGAGCTTGATGTTTTTCTGATTTTAAAGTTATACTAATGCAAAGTTAAAGCAGGACGCATTATTAAATAACCTTTTAAGTTAATATTGGACCAAATATTACTAAAAATCCCGTCGTTAAACAAAAATCTTTGATCGACAATTTATATTTCAACACAATGAAATTTTACATTCAAAATATTTAACGTAATACACAAAGAAGTAAGCTTATAAAATACAGAATGCAACAGAATGCAGCTAATTCTGCTAAAAGTTCGAGTTAGCGATGGGCCGGTCGAATCGCTTTCGGCGCAAAATTACAATAAGTCTATAAACATCTCGTTCCCTGTCTGAACTATCGATATCGAGTCAACTGACTCGTCGCTGCGTTCATTGTTTGCTCTCTTTCTTTCGTGTTCTAAACTTAAAAGAATTGTAGCACCAACCACGGTTACTCCCTTTAGGATATTTTGAAAACAACTTACTACACTTAAAAGCGAATGCGAGGGAAAATCATCGATACTATCGAAAAGTTTAAGCGAAACAATCGACTGAAACATCTCGGACGCGCTCACCACTAGTTCGAGTACCCGCGACTTGCACAATGGAAGCTGAAACAAATGGTTCTACTTGGCTGATCTTTTATGCAAAGTAATTTCTAACTTTGCTAGCTCTGTTTTGGTAGTAGAGACGTATGGCTGCTTCACAACCATAAGCAAGTTTTAAGCGTAGAGTAAGCTTTTAGTAACTATACAAAGAAACTGTAGGGATAGGCTTATGTAATACTAGAAACCAAAAATCTGATTTGGGATAAATTTTCGTTTTCCATCTATCCACCTACCCACACAAAGTTTCAACACAAATATTAATAGGATTAGTAGGAAGGATTTAACCCGTTCACTGCTGAAAACACAACGGTTGTGTTTTTTATAACTTTCCGCGAGTACGGGAAAACACATCTGTTGTGTTAGCGCATCTTACGTGCTCTGTAGCGAAACACAGACGTGTGTTATTAGCGCGGCGCTACTACAGTGCGGCTCACTCATTGCTGGAAAACACACACGGTCCGTACCGGTGCCTAAATTTAAAAACCGGTTCAGCAGTCAACGTTTTAAGTATTGAATTAAATTCTAAAAGTTAAACTGCAGTTTCTCGATAACAAAGTCCAATGGTTCTGAACGTTACCTCCCTAAGGCTCGCAATGAGACGACAGCGCATCTATCCACCACACGCCGCAGTTAATCTGACACTGACCATTTGCCACGACAAATTGCCACAGGTTGTGCTCACGGGACGAATGGGTAACTTACTGCAGACCATTCGAAAGGGCCAAGAGGTCTGGGTAGTTAAAGAGGTATCTATTGTGAAGGGTTGTTGAATCATTGTAGCCTATTTTTAATTTTCTGCGTTAGTCGTTCCATTTTGTATTTGAAAAGTCTGCTTTTCATTTTACCTAGGCATGTAAGCAGCATGTTTAGTTGAGGAGAAAAGTATTAAATTAAAAAAAAATGTGGATTAAAATTTTTGAAAACCGAAATTTAATTCGCTTAAAATTTCACATATAGACAGATTGAATTGTAAGGATTGTACAATTAAACTTTCTAAACCTCAAACTTAAAACCTTTAGTTTTGCTAAAAACAGAATACTTAGATTTTACAGAGGTTAATTTTATTGCAATGGCTGATATATATTATTAAGATTTATTCTGTACAAAAGCTTATCCACTATATAGAGGATTCGTGGAAGTCCCGCACCGTCCGTTTTCGCGATGTTCTCTGCCTCACACCTGCAGAATGTGGAATGAACTACAATCATACGTCTTTCTGGAGAAATATAATTTTGGGCTCTTCAAGAGAAGGGTAAAAAGAGGTCTGGAGAGTAGGTAACACATTGACCACCCTAAGTGTTGCAACTGTCCATAGCCGACGGTAACGGTTTACCATCAAGCGGGCCGTCAGCTTGTATGCCACTATATGATAAAAAAAAATATATATACTCCAAAAAATTAATTTCATTTCATTGTTTTTACTATTATATAATCAGCAACAACAATTAAGATCCCAATGATAATGATTAGGTTAATTATATTGTTACATAATTTTGGTTACAATCCCATTCAATATTCAATTAAATCAGTGTTGTTTTAACATCGAAATATTAATGAAGTGTTTGCACAAGGAGGTACAGCAATCATCCGAAACAAAGCACCTTCTCATAACTCGCGATAGCTATTAATTCAAACAGACAAGAGCATCTGCAAAGCGGTTACACAAAGGTAATCGATCGATAGCCTTCAGAACCCGAATGGAAGACAATGCAGGCTAAACAGTCGAAACCATCGCTAAACATTACTCGAACTTAGTTTACGTCGCGTCGCTTCGCCTCGACCTGCCTCCATTGCATAATGCATATCTGCATTTACTACGCTCTCGCTTTGAGCATCATCGGCCGACACGCTTCATTACACGCGGCAATCACCACGCGCCAATCAACCATCGATGATTATGTCCCAGCCCGAATCCCAGCAATCGAATAGAGCGCGCATTGAATTGAAACGCAACTCGATTTGTCGTGTCTTAAACTTCATAGTAAAGGTGGAGGAAGGCGCTCGTTTCGAAAGCAATAACTGGAGTGTGCATTGACGAACGCGTTTCTAGTGTCGGCCCCTTAACTAAGATGGAGATCGTTTTGAATGCCTCTTTGTTGTCGGACGTCGCGCGTTTTAGTTTCTTCCTTTTCCGGTTCTGGATTTATAGTAGACTGGGAAATTGAACGTGCTTTTTGGCGTTTGCGTTAGGCGCGTTTAGTAGGTAAAATTTAATTAATGTTTGAGTAGGACTATTGATTCTTCTCAAAATTCTTGTTTGTTAGATATTAATATTGTGAATATTGAAAGTAAAAAAAAAAAAAAATACTTCTTCTAAGTTCAAAACACGTGATTTATACAATTTTTGAACAATTTATTATATAAGGTTGCTTCCCATTACGATTTCGTTATTACATTAATCGCGTCCATAAAGTGAACTTACGCAAAATGATTTGTGCTCTTCACTCTAATCATACTTTAGGAAGTCATAATTATATCAAAGCTAAAATAAAACGCGATCAAAGATAACCTGAACGTCCGCGAGCCCGAATTATCTCTATTATTGAATTGATTTGAAGCCATTAGTATAGAAGATAACTTAGTGCTGCATACAGAACGGACGCTCTCCGCCCCCGCGACCCGTTTCCCCGCACCTCTACCTCCAATCTGGTGGGCAATCGGGAGGTTACGCAATGTAACGCCTAAATAACAATAGACAAACAATTTATCATTCAATTATTTACATGTTAACAAACAAGGTATTATAAAACAATTTATTACAATAAAAATTATAATTAAAAAAATATATAAACCTTAATTAATAACAAATTGAAAAAGTTGTACGCAGATTCAAACATCGCTCTCACAGAACTTCAGACAAACAGACATATAGACATATTTCTGGCCATCGATCCACAAACACAACAATTATGATCTGTCTTAGGACTGGAATCCAAGAGAACGTTGAGTGCGGAAAGGGAAAAAGGAAACGAGTTATTATGAACCTTAATACAGCGGGTTCTATTTTGTTCCGGTTGCATAGTAGGGAGTACTTAGATACACACACATTTGGCGCGAGTACATAATTATGCAATTTACATGTGAGTTGTCAAATCAGCTTTTGTGTGGAATGTCCGGCTTGTGCCATTAGCCCCGGGTGGTGACCTAATTATATAATGCAGAAAATTGTGACAGTGGCTTCGTGATTTTACCGCGAAATCCTGTAGATATGATGAGGATAAACTACGGGTAAACTTTGTTACATTCAAAAATAAACGTTACAGAGAAAAATAAGGTAAGCTACTTTCAATGTTATGATTCATTGGAAGTCCACTTAACATTTCTTTTGGCCTGATACTGTTTATAATTTACATTAAATGTCCGTCCGATGTCCTATTTACTCCTCTCCGTGCATGGTTGTCTGGAAGAGATCGCTCTGAGCGATAAGAGCGCCCATTGTGACACTAACTGTAAAATTTGTTTTGTTCTAGTTTTAAGTTTTCTTTGTTCTGTGGTGTTTCAATAAAGAGTTTATCTATCTATCTATCTATTAAAAACATAGATAATTACATTTTTAAGATTTACTGTAGTGTTCATTATTTATTAATGGTAATAATTATAATAACAACCCGTCACTATTATATAGAATTCATTGTCTCTAGAAAATCAGGAAATACGAGAGTCATGATTGCATATTATTATGTAATACATACGTAATTAGTATAGGTTGCTATGGCAACGACATAATATATAATTTTGAGGGACTATGAACACTCCTTTAAGCCAATATATTTTCAGACTTGGTATATAACTATATACATATATAGGTGGACAACTATTATAGGAGAATACACTACATGTTAACTGTAAAAAAAAATTTGGTTGTCTGTTAAGTTGGTTTACGGACGACATTTTAACGTGACAACGTCGTAACATAACATTGATGAAATGATTGCAAGCTTTTATGAATAAATTTTAATAATAAAATAATAAATCTTCTAAGCTTAAGCTCGTCTTTGTACTTTAATTTATTACTAAGTTCTCTGTAAATAGGTTTTATGTGTCCATTAAAGAATATATGAATATAAATACTTGAAATTACAGTAGTAATCAGATTTTGAAAATACAAGAATAATTGACCTATCAAGAAGAGAAGAGAGATAGATGCGGTGCAAGCGTACAATAAGCGTTACGGGACAATGTGTCAACTTTTTCGTGCATACAGCCGGCGTTCATCGAACTATTAGACGTTGTCATGTCAAAAAAAAGTTTCCGAACCGGTTATATTAAAAAATTCCTCAACTTTGACACATTTAGCATGTTCCCAAAAAAGACTCAACATTTAGTCTCCATAAAAGACCGTTTTCCTGCAACGTAAGCGCTAGTACCTGGCGCCACTCAATACCCGCCACGGCGCAAAGCCTCCAATAAAACAATCACTGCAGTTTGAGCGTACCTCTGCCGACCAATCACTGCACTGCCGACGGCTCTTTGTCGCAGCGGAAAATCAGTATAGGCAGTATTGATTTTGGGATAATTTTGTAATTGTAAAAAAAAAAAAATTTTTATATTTTAATTTTACTGAATAACGAGGATACACGCCGCAATGTCATAGACAAACTAAGATTTTTATTTTTACTTTGGCCCCGCTCGATTTGTGCATTAAGCCAGTGTCAAGTATTAAAACTGAGTTTTATTTGCATGTTAGTCAAATTATCCAGTCCGAGTCAGTATGTAGTCTTGTCATGACTCAGTATTAGAATAGAATAGAAAATATTTTATGGTACAGCAAAAACCAACACCAATTTCACCGTGTTTTATTGTACCATTGTGTTTGTTTTTTTTATTTGACTGAATAATGAGACCAACCAGTCTTACTTGTATAAGTGCTATGCTTGCCCATAACATTTACAGTGCCACCCAGAACTTTTCAAGCTGCATAAATTAGAAAAAAATTACAACTATCAAACATTGTGGTAGAAGTATTTTAATTCATTGCTATAATGTTTAGTTTTTATCAAAAACTTACCTTCAAATAACAATGAACACAAAATCCCATCGATTTTTCTTAAATAGAACGCAAAACCACAAAAAATATATTAACGTTTTATTTATTTTTACTATAGTTTTTGTGATGACAGCTTGCAATTCAGTGGCTTAACTCAATAAATCCATGTGACCAAGAGATTGCATAAAGGACATGCGATAACAGAACTCAAAGCGGCGCATATCCCATCCGATCAGCCTGTAATTAGTTCCCTAGTTACCATACTGCTTACCTCGCTCTACACCGTGCCTTTACTGAGCAATAATTAATTTCGCTTGCGTCCGCGCCGTTGCGGCCACTGAGCGATGCGAAATCGCTCGGCTACGGACAGAATTTTGATTGCTATGCTACGAGAGCGCTACGGCATTGCTACGCCGCTACACCGGTAGCACATCTACGGTGCTACGCGCTACAGCCTACGTGAGATTATTTCATGTATGTTGGTTGTATGAATAACGCCATCGTGCTGTCGATGAATCGCTGTAGTTATATTTTTGATTGGGTCTTTTCATTGTAAAGTGTAAACATACTTTTTTCTTTTTAAGTGTAATGTTTTTATTGACGCATAGGAGAAATTTTAAAGCAATCATCACACTTTTTTGTTACGCTCAGCCGTCACGTAAGAGTTGACACTTTGACGTTAAGGTTTATTGAAAGAAGTTTGAAATAAGACAAAGAGTTCTGGAGTATGAGGTCATCGTAGAGTATACAAAAGTTTAAAAAGCTTTTGTAGTGACATCATTTCTCAGTTCACAGTTTGACCACAGACTTTAACCATGCTCAAAAGAGTATTTCATTAAAGTTTATTCTACTTTTATTATGCCTCGACGAGGCCTCAACATTGGACATTGATGGGTCGGAATGAGAGGTAAATAAGAAGGGACAGTTTCACTTCTTACCTGTGTACACTATTACACCCTTTTTTAAATAACAATTTGATATAGGTGCTGTGATTTTCAGTTATTATTTAATACAAAAATTTACTATCAGGGTAGTACTAGACAACAAAATAAGACTGAGCAAAAGATAATAAAGCTGGTTTTAAAAATTACTTTTACAGAAATAAGAGCTTTTTGTAATAATTAACAGCTTCATCGTTTCAACTAACGAAACTCAAAACTTCTTTGACATATAATTATGGCGCATAAAAAGATATATTTATATTAGTTACATATAAAATACATACCTATCCTACAAATATAGGATGGATGGATGGATGGATGAATACTTGTTACTCGTTCACACAAAAACTAATAAACGGAATTTGATGAAATTTGGTACAGATATAGCTTATTACCTGGATTACTACACAGAATACTTTTTATTTCTTCAAAATTAACAGTTCTTGTAGGGTAATACGCCTTGCGGGTGAAACCGCGGGGCGCAGCCAGTACGTTATAAAGCATTTCTACATACTATACGTCTCGAGTCTAGCCCTGCAATGCCGAGTTAATCTCTAGCTTTGCGTCACCATCCGAATTTAGCCACCACGACGTGGGGGAATTACCCGGCTTAAAAATTAAAATATGCGAGCATGAACCTTAACTTCACGTACCTTCTAGTTAAACTTTTATATGTATTTAGAACAATTACAATAAGAATTTATTTTTTGCCAGATATTCATCTGCCAAACAGTAGTGTGCAATTGTGTTTCGGCTTGAAGAGCACTATTTCGAGCGAAATTACTGGGGATATGAGACTTGAGACCCAAAGCCTCAGGGCAACGAGCGCAGTGCAGTGCCGCGCAAGAATTTGCAATACAATGTTCTTTATGGTACTGTAACTGTTAAGGGTGACGTGGCGCTTACCATCAAGTGAACGACTCTTGCCGCTCTGTAATACTAAAAAATGTGGGTCTTAAATATATTGTCCAACCAATCTATATCTATACTAATATATAAAGCTGAAGAGTTTGTTTGTTTGTTTGTTTGAACGCTAGGATCTCAAGAACTACTGGTCCGAATTGTAAAATTCTTTTTGTGTTAAATAGTCTATTTATTGAGGAAGGTTATAGGCTAGATAACATCATGCTACGACGAATAGGAGCAGAGCATCAATGAAGAATGTGGCAAAAACGGGAAAAATATATTGCTTTTAAGAGAGTTATTGCGGGAATACTTGAATTATGCGGGTGAAATCACAGGGCGCATCTAGTCTTTTATAAAATACGTATTTAGTACTGCAAGCTGATCAAAACGATCATCCACACATCACACCATCAATTTACTGTTAGTCACTGAAAAGCTGTTGTTGGTGATGATGATGAAGTTAAATAAAAGCTTGTAAAGATTAGTTTAATAACATCAAGAATATAAATAGGAGACGGTAGAAGGTTTCAGTAGCGCTATCCGCTATTCTTAGTTAATAACGCGGGGCGCAACGGGACGCGGTAATTGTCCCAGCGCGGCAATTGTGAGCCAGACAGGTAAGCTCTTTACGTTTCCTCTCTAGTATTATATCTTAGAAGGCTCCTTGGCTATGGCATCTAGTAAACGATTAAATTTGTTTAAAAAGCGAAAAACTAATCTGCCATTTTCATAGTATGAGGAATCCAGTGATACCGGTGATACCGGATACCGGACCGGGCACGGAGGTGGATTATGGCCTCATCCACCTCACGAAAGTGAGGGGAGAGCCGTGCCCAGCAGTGCGACGATATGGGTTGATGATGATACATCATGGCCATACCGCTGTGTTTCTAGTATAACATATGCTATGTTCGAAATGATCACTAGTTCTTCGGTGAAGAAAAACATTGTGAGGAAACCTACATGTTTGAGAATTATGCAGAGGTTTGTGATCTACCAGTATGGACCCGGTCGCCATGGTGGACAAAGGCCTATCCCTCTCACGTAAGTGAGGCGAGACCCCAGCTCAGTAGTGGAGTAATCTACGTAGGTGCACCACAGCAGAATTTTGTGACATAACAAAAATACAAAAAAAATACCTAAAAAATGAGCTAGAAGCACTGAAATACAATGCGGACCTTTACTATCATTCATCATAAACGTTACTCGAACCGCTCCAACAAAAGATCAAACGTCCAATATTAATCGAAGGAAACATTCCGTGGCGGGCGCTCGTTCATGTGAAATCGCAAAATATATCAAACGTTATTTCAACCCGAAGGTGGATTATTGCGGTAACGAGAAATATCCAACTGACATTGCGAACGGATGCACGTAGAGCGATCTCTATGCACTTAGTACTGGAGACTATAGCAACTAACCCAAAAGATCGTATCAGCCAACAAACGCTCAAAGGACTTTCCACTCTGTTCCAAATAGAAACAAAACTGCTTCCAGCGTGCAGAATAAAGAAACTGCAAATTGTATTGCATTAGAGACGAAGGTTATAAGATTACAAATTTGATTCACCAAAATAAATCTTATGTTTATAGTGCTACGATTTGAGTTTGCAGTGTTATTTAGCTGGTTCTATTGAGTACAGATGGTGGAAAAGGAAAAGCATTTGTAGACTAAACTGCGGGATGGCAGGCGAGACAGAACTGAATGCGATGTAAGTAAAGGAATTCTTTTTATTTTTCAATTAAGTCTAATGAAATCTACTGCGTGGCTCGGAAATATGAACGGGTATTTGCAGTCGGATAGTTTGATTGCGAAAGTTTTTGTTCGGCAGAAACATTCTTTGGAAGGTATTTAACGGTAGCTTTGTTTTAATAATTCAAAACTCAAATCATTTATTGTAATTAGGCAATCATTAAGCACACAAGTTAAACACTTAAGTCTTACAAACACAGAAGTCACGATACATTCATAAACCCTCGCCCATTACTTCCTGTGTCTTAGGAATTAGAAACAAATATATGTGGGTCACTCAAATTATTGCCCTGGACGGGAAGGAAACCCGCAACCTGAAGATTCGCAGTTGGCTTATCAGCAACTTACTTCAGACCATGAATGTCTATATTATATTTTTTTTTTAAAGCGCTATTTTTATTACTTTTCTGCTAATGCACTTCTCTATTTGGGCCCGGTTCTGTGTGCCTTTATTCCATGTTATTTGCAGAATATTTACAATTCTTGCCATAAACATTTCCGAGGAAATACTTATTTCCCCAAAAAAATATTACCTCGAAAAATGCAACGCTCACAAGCTTCCTTTTAGAGTTTAGACGTAAAGGGTCTCAAGAAATTTCGAGACTTGAATAATGTCAGGAAAGTGGAGTACTCTAGCGGTGCAGTTTAAAATGCTCCATGTAGGTACAGTCAGCCATAAAAGTAGCTGTACAAATTATTAGACGCTGCAAATTTTCATTTCACGAAATAAAAAGAAAATTACACGTGCGAAATTCAATTGGAAACCAGGATATAGTCAGCTACTTCTGAGTCCCACAATATGTACCGTCAGTGAAAAACTTAGCTTCTTTTTCTTACCTTTAAACTTAGCTTTATAAACGGAAAAATACTCGAATGTCGCGTAAAACAGATTGAAAATTTGGAAGTGATAAGTGAATTTAGTACCTGACTGTACAGGTGCTAGGAGCTAGGCTTGACAACGTGCGTGTTGGAATACTGAATGAGGAGTTGGTTCAATTATGTAGTCTTGATTTTTAAAGTTTAACTACTTATTTTTAAAGCAATAGATGTTAAAAATTTGAGTAATTGTGTAAATGCCTAGAATAATAAAAAATTATAATAATTATTGTATATAAAAAAACAATATTAATGATTTTATGTTGCTTTTACTAGCCCTAGGTCACCTGATACCTGAAAAACTTCTGAAATTAACTGAGTTTTGTTTTTTTTAAGTTAAGTTTCAGGATTTCCCTACAATATAGTCGCAAATGACATAAAAATTTGTTCATCCGTTTTACTGTAAATCCATTTGATGTTAATTTTCAGCTTCAAATATTTACATTGTACACAAATACCCAGTCATAAAAAACCGAATAATAAAACAAAAAAAAAAAAGATTTTATTCAAACACTTTAAAAACAATGGACGATCAAAACATATTTTGATGGTATATATCCATATAATCAAACCCTCGAATAAGGAAGAAAGTTTAAAAAAATACCGAATCCATGGTCAATATACTGCTATGGAAAACATTGCAAGCTTCAGTATTAAAAAAAAACTGTTATTAAAAAATATTTTTATTATTTGAGCCCATATTGTCCACTGCTGGTCAAAAGCCTCCATAGAATAAAATGCAAGAATGGAGTAATAACTCATACCATACAAAAGCACTTATACAAGTATTTGCTCTGATCCTGGACATTTGTAGGACCGTGGTCTTCATAGTTCATCATTCCCTAGATACATGGAATCTATCCATGGGCCGTGACGCTATTTATTATTCCCTTCACAAATATCCTACTATAAACATACACCTTAACTATGTTGTCATAGAATACTGACATAATTCATATTTGTACGAAAAATGCGGTATTAAGCTGGTTTATCTTAGTTTATTCCATGTTTATACAGGGGCACAGAAGAAATAGCACTATATACAGAATGGATACTCCACCCCTCGCACTCCACTTCCCCGCACCCCTACCCAAAACCCGGAGGGAAATTGGGAGGTAAGTTAATAATACTCCAGGATGACTGGTAGAAAATGCTACTTAGCATTAAGTACTCCTTGTACTCCATTTGTGTGCTAAAGAATAAATAAATAATACATTTCCAAACGATAATAGAACCTTTATTGAGCGAGTTGTCTTTTGTTTTGTTTGAGTGAGAACCAAAGAAACCGATATAGCAAAGAATTAATGATGACCACAATACCTACTTAAGCTCAAGTGGCAGTGGACTGGTCACGTCTCTAGAAGCACAGACAACCGATAGGGTAGACGAGTTCTAGAGTACAAACCGCGTTTGGGCAAACGTAGTGTAGGACGCCCGCTGGTAGGTGGAGTGACGACTTGCGGAAAACGGCTGGCAAGGACTGGATGAGGAAAACCGAAGATCGGGCTCATGGCGTTCACTAGGAGAGACCTACGTCCAGTAGTGCACGAATATAAGCTGATGATGACGATAATGTTGATTATGTTTGAATAATTACACGTAATATTTTGTGCGTGTTCAAACGTAATTTGTATGAGAGAGTTGTCAAATTAGCTTTTGTATGGAGTGTCCGGGGTGTGCTGGGGGTTAGCGAATGTTGGCACTGGCCCGAGAAAAATCAACTTTGGGTAACTGCACCTTAGAGACGACAGTACGAGACAAACTTAGTGTAGGAAAGGATGCGCCGGACGAAGCGTATAAAATTCAACGGTGCTGATATTATGGTTTGCTTTTGAACAAAAACGTCTATTAAAAAACCCATTTAAATAAAAACAAAAGTAAATGAAAATAACCAGTTTAAAGCTAGTAAAAGACATTAAAAAAACTGTCCTGTGCAAAACCTCTTGGCTGCAGTGTTTCGTACCAATAAATTAACAGATTGCATTTTAAATTGCTCTTACTAACTTGAAGCAGTAGAGCTCCTCTCAAAGAGTCCTTTTACATTTTCTTTTGGAACACGATCTGACAATAATAATTAAATTTTATGTATGTCTATTAGGTATTTTTTTGCTATTTCCTGTTGTCCCACAAATATCCTACATGGTTAAAAGATAATTAATATATAAATTTCTACCAGGCTTACCTATTATTTATCTATGCAAAATTTCAGAAGATTAACTTTTTGTTTTATGCTATAAAATTTACATGTTCTTGTTCACAAATAATATTGTGAAATTTTTTTTAAGTAAAAAATGTCTTAGTTAGCTCATCAGATTAGCATTGCAATTAAACTAGACAATGCTGGAAGAATCAATAAAAAATATATAACACTAGATCCAAAAATATTGTGGGTAATAAAACGTGATACACGGGTGATATGTTACATGACACATTGATGATACATGCCCCGGGCCCTATTGTCCAGGCATGACGCCGCTACACGTCTCGAACATGCATCACACGTCTAGACTATGGAGTCTAGTGGTCACCGCACGTGACCTATTGTGTGCTTTAGGGTTCTGGGGCCTCACCACGAACAGTTAAATCCATCCAGTTTAAGGCCTTAAACTGAACTGCCCTGCTAACTGTCACCACCAATATCGCTAAGCGTTCATACGTCAACCAGAGACATTGATCCAAAGAGATCGGAACAATTTGTTTGTATTTATGGGAGTTTATATAGCTCCATTTCATTCTCTGTCTCTCTCATTCTCTGCAGTAAATTTTCGTTTGACATTTATGTGTGTGTGGTGACAATCTAGGCCGTTCAGTTTAAGGCCATAAAATGAACTGCATGGAATAATAATAAGTACGTAATTACACCCTAGGACTTATATTTTGAAAAACTCGAATACCGCCCGCGCACCTCGCCACGACACGCAACGCGTGCTTTCGTAACATTGTTGTAAAGCCGTGTGCATTTCTCGGACTTGTACCGCACCGCATCGATCACATTTCAGGACTTTTAAACTTCAATCACCCGAAAGTAACCTTCGGCAAATTCACTAGAATAGTAACGATACGCAAGTAATCCACCACTACACCAAATACAATTCCATTTATGATTGATTCCGGCATCTCTATCGTACCGCACGCGATCCTCCTAATTCCCGCTGCCTGATAACGTAAAACTTAGCAATCAATTAGCAATCGGTCGCAATATTATACTACAAATTATAGAGAGCGATCGCCCGCCTATTGTCCCGCCTGTCACAGAATGCATTTTGACCATAAATACTGGCGCCACTAGCGACAGGACTACATTAGACGAAAACAGCGGAGTTTTTATTTTGGGGCAGTCATCACTTTTGACAGCAACGATTGAAATATTTACGTCTGTTGTAAACCTATCGTGAGATCCGTAATAAGGTAGCTGGAGTCGTACCGTCCCGTGTCGGTCACGTATCGGTTTTACAGCCGCCTCAGCTGCTCTGCGCAGCGGCCAATTGGAAAAAAACGCGCCATTTACGGACGGTGCAGACGAGAGACTAACAAGCGATGTTTTCAAAGTATTCACCACAATGAAGACTAGTCAATGGTTTTTATTGGTAATATTTGTTGTTTTATTGTTTGATGATCATATATTAAGGATGATGTATAGTATTGTTCAAAAAAAAAATTAAACCTCGTCAGAGCCCCCTCAGTGGCCTGATGAATTCTGACACCAGAAGCACCTCCTGGAGACTAACTATCATAGTAACATCAACAGAATAGAATATAATACAAAATACTTCTTTGTACATTACTTTAGAAATATAAAAAGTACATAAAGAAAAATCAATTAATATCAATATCAGTATTAAATATTAAGAAAAAACAAATTGCTAGCGAGTTTCATGCCGGCTCTTCTCGATTGGATATATTATGAATCATCATCATCAACCCATAACGTCCCACTGCTGAGTACGGGTCTCCCCTCACTTTCGTGAGGAGGGTTAGGCCATAATCCACCACGGGGCCTACACTGGGATTTGAACTCATGAACTTCTGATAGGAAGGCGGACGTTCTCCCACTAGGCTACCACCGCTCTATATTATGAATACAGTGGTAGAATCAGTTAACTTTCATGAGTGCCCTATTCTTGCCCTATCTTGGAGGTCTATGAGAATTAAAATATTGACCTTGACTTTGACCTTGACTGACATCAACAATCGCCCCAACAATAAGTATCCCGTCTACAAAAACCGTTAATATTTCATCTCGCATCTACCTCCTTCCCTCATTCATAAGGGAGTCGATATATTTTAAATTCTAATTCCACCGCTGCCAGTCGCCTTTTACAACCGCTATAGATTCGCTTGAATACCAAGTGGAGTCTCTGGTGGACCGACGCGCAGAGATTCCGTAATGTCGTGGGTTTAACTTTCAAGACCATTGACTTGAGTTCGACGATCTTTGTTGGTGAATAGGCTTTATAATCTTATAGCTGTGTCCCACGACTTCACCCGCGTTGAGTGTTATTCCACTGGAACCGTTAAATTTTCAAGTTTTTCATATTTTACGAGATATAAAGCATTTTGTGTTAATTCAGGTATCATAAACTATTTGTATGCCAAATTCCATTCAATTCTTTTTGAGTGATTATGTAATAAACGTATAAACATAAAAATAATGAAATTTATAATATAAGCAGAATAGTAGGAAAACAAACTATACCAATAATAAAATTGAAATGACTGTGTGTGTTGTGAAAATAAAGAGCAACATTTCAGTAAGATTTACTGTTTATATGATGCTTCATCTTTTAAGACCGTTTATAAAATGTTTGTCTGTCTATCGAATAAAACCTAAGAAAAATACGCAATATCCATCATAATAATACAATAGTTCTTCTTTACTGGCTTGTGACGATAGCAAATGCTTAAAGCCCGTCTGCACTTAAGTCAGCAAAGTCAAATCTTAGATAAGCAACACCTAAACTAAGTTAGACATAAGCACTACCTTAAGTACTCTCCATCTACCAGTTTACGTAAATTGTCATGTAAAACTGACGGTATGTCTCGTAAGTGATTCAAAATAAATAGAAGTGACCATAATAATTATCAAGCGTTGGTAGCCTAGTGGGAGGACGTTACATGGATACATACATACCAAGACTATAAAAGCGTGTTAAAAAATACAATTATTTAAAAAACCCGACTGCCAATGTAGCTTATGCCACTCTCGTGGCTATGCCGAATCCAATAATATTTCATCATCATCATCATCAACCCATAACGTCCCACTGCTGGGCACGGGTCTCTCCTCACTTTCGTGAGGAGGGTTAGGCAATATCCCACCACGGGGGCCAAGTCCGGATTGGTGGATAATATACCTACCTCCGAAATAATTCTCGGGTAGGTATGTGGGTTTCCTCACGATGTTTTCCTTCACCGAAAAGCGAGTGATAATTACGTACATATGTTTTACAGAAACACATTGGTACGTGCCCGCACTGAGATTTGAACTCACGACCTTCTGATTGGAAGGCGGACGTTCTTCCACTAGGCTACCACCGCTTTCAATAATATTTGCATTCATAAAAATCCATAAAACCGTTTTGACTGTAGGACGTGGCAAAGAAACATATACATACATACGGCTAAAAAATATATCCCTTAGACAGTCAGGTAAAAAAAAAAACAAAAAGAAAGTCACTCAAATCGACACTCAAGTCGAGATTCAAACTGCCACCGTCCGGAATACGAGCCCAAAAGTTTTAATGAGCAAGTAATTATAAGCGGTTAATAATGACAATTGTTGATAAATTAAACCGCAAAGTGGATCCGCCAATGTTTGCTGTCGACACAGAATACATAATATAGAATGGGTACTCCAACCCCGAGATCCGGTCCCCGCACCTCTACGCATAATCCGGAGGTCAGTCAATATTACACGCCCAAATGACAAATAACGATAGACAAACGGATTAGTATGAACTTTCATACTAGCGGATTGTCTTTTGTTTTGGTCGTGTAGTATCTTTGGGTACTCACGCATTTTTCGAGGGTACAAACGTCACTTATATTTGTGAGTTATCAAATCAGCTTTTATATGGAGTGTCCGGAATGTGCCTTTGGCAAAGCTTTTCCGTGTCACGGGATGTGAAATGCCACTATTGTGGACTTAATATTGAACAGATGTAGTATTTAATTCATTTATTCTCCTTTATATATCAAACTGACAATGAATTATGAAATATTTTTGTGTCAGGATTGAGGCCTTTATAGTTTTACATTTGTTGATTTATTTATTTATTTCAATGTACAGTGCCTTAACAGGTATTTCCAAAGCGACACCGTACTTATATGTAGCTAAGAGCTGACACATTTAAGGGCAACACCCGTAAATGCCACCAAAGTATTATCCATATAAATTATGCTATTTAAACTAACGAACTAAATATGATCACTGGTTGTAAACTTGTGACTATGCCATCAAAAGAGTATCAACTCAATACCCGCACTTTGGATTAAGCACTATTTCTACCGCATTTTCTATCCAAATGTCGAGCAAGTGCAAATCGATCATCTGATGATAAGCGCTACGCCTGCCCGTAACAGTTACAGCGCCATCCAGAACTTCGCATTGAATAATCTTTCGTGGCACCGCAGTGTGCTCGTCACTCTGAGACATTGGTTCTCAAGTCTCATATGCCCAGTAATTTCGCTGGAAACAGAAACACAGTATTGTTTTCACGCTACTGCTTGGCGGATGAATATCTGGCAGTGGTACTTCCCCAGGCAAACTACACCCTTCTAAACTGCTTCAATACTTTACATTCACAAATCGATGCGCAATCAACAATACTCTGAAACTCGACTCTTTCGACTCGACTACTTTATCCCATTCGAATTTCGTCCGTCACTTTTATTCTGCACTTGGCTTCCACCTCAATTCAGCCACTCTCGTCTTTCCCTGCATTTGAATTCTCTGAATTATCGCCGCGAGGGAAAGTGAATTCAACAAGAAAAGAAACAGGGTTGAAATTTGAGGGTAGTTCGCTTCTATCTGCAATGTTTTTACTTTTCATTGCGACGGAATATGATGCAGAAATGTAAGATGTAAGGACAATTGTGAGGAGGGACGCGTGTGCTGCAAGCCTCTTTGTCTCAACGGCGGTATTTTTTTTAGAAGCGGTGCTCTTTTTAACATTTGTCGGGCGCAGGGATTGCTTTCAATGCATCTGAATATATTTTTGCTTTGAAATTCAGAGTTGTGGCGTGATTTTGTGAGATAATGACGCGATGTAAAGGTGTGTTTTAATAACACATCTATTTAATGGGGCTTACACAGATTTCCAGGGATATATTTATTGAAATACTTGTATTTTTAATTATCCTGTTTAAAAAAAAAGTATCTGGATTTAAAGGCCCTTGAAAGACCACCTGAAGTCTTAGACCCTGAGTTTTTGCGATGTTTTCGGCTATCGTTGTGAGATATTCGTATTAAGTATTGATTATCGTAACCGTTAACGTCTTGTGTTGATAAAAAACATTCTCAATTTCAACGCTGTTAGAGTCCTAATTGATTAACTCCTAACTATCATCGACACTCAAATTGCAACAGATTTTAACTTAAACTACAAGTGGAACAGGAATTGAAATTTCAATCCGTCCAAAAATCTGAATTTCGATTTGTATCACCAATATAGCAATGCACCAATACCAATCGAAATCCAATTAACAAACCTTGCAACACGTCTCAAATTTCTCTGACAGCTGCCCAAGTTCGATAAGCCGAAACTGTACCATAACCACAGAATAAATATAGAATATACAGAATGGAAATTCTCCGCCCTACGCAATCCACGTCTCCGCACAACGGGACAATCATCTCCGTACAATCAGCGGGACAGTTGACGGGACAGTCAATACAACACTCCAAATAATTAGACCAGCTGGGCGTGTGGTATCTTTGAGGACTTACACACGCATTTTTCACGTGTACAAACACAGGTGTGTGTGTGTGTGTTCTGATAGAATTGGCATTTTTTGTATGAACAACTAGAAACAGTAGCTCTGTTAACAATTAATATAGGTACTTTACTTGCTGTTACTTATAATTTTTAATCTGACATTCTAATTTCTATTGAATATCTAAATTAATATTTGCTTACGGAAATTTTTCATGGTAAGTTAATAATTAGAAATTGCATTATAAATAATTACTTACGAGAATTAATGTAATAATTGTACCGACTTGCCTTATTTAACGGAATCCTTACTTATATTATAAATGCGAAAGTAAATCTGTCTGTCTGTTGCTCTTTCACGCCTAAACTACTGAACCGATTGAAATGAAATTTGGTACAGAGATATTCTGGAGCCTAAGAAAGGACATAGGGTACTTTTTAATGCGAAAAAAGCATCGTAAGGGTTTGAAATTGGGGATGAAAGTTTGTATGGAAATATGTAAGGTTTCGGCTAAACCACTGCACCGATTTAAAAGATTATTTCACTAACGGAAAGCTACATTGACAGCGAGTAACATAGGCTATATTTTATCCCCATATTTCCGCGGGAACAGGAACTACGCGGGTGAAACCGCGGGGCGCAGCTAGTAAGTAATATGGCCAATAAATTATTCTATTCTAAGCTGTCAAAAGAGCTTATTTGTACAGAGTGTCCAGCGTGTGCCTTAACATTGACATGACAATAGAAAATTTGACACCAGAATGTTCCAGAATGTTTCATTCGGGGGAAGGGTGGAGAGGGGAAGATAAATTCAATATTGTATCAGGTGCATAAGGCAGGTGAGGAGTTATAAAGGGTAACGCATTTCGTGAACAGTATGTTGGGGAATTTTGCCATTGTAGTCGAAGATTGAGATAATCTGCTGATATATTTCTATATCATTCAAAGCGAGTGAATCGTTGAGTGTTTTTAATTACGGCCGTTGTACAGTGAACATCAAAATTAAATGGTGAAGCTTCAAAAAGCATGACCTTCTTAAAAATTACATAACACCCTTCTCTTTTCTTCTCTCTATTCAACAGGATTCAGTGAGGGACAGTGAATTATGACATTTTTAAGGTCAGACCAGTTTTAAAAACCATTTCGAGACTGGCCTGATCATCATTTACTTTTGACGTTGACTGTACTTTAGATGTAGTTTTTTCTATTCTCTTCTAATCTTTGGTTACGAAACGAAAACGCAGTACGGAAGAGGCGTATTTGGACTTTAAACTAATTTCATTTTAAACTAATTAATATACACGAATTTCCATGTTTATATTTAATGAAACAAGCTAACGATTCATCTTATCGATTGATAGCAGTAAAGCTTAATTTAGTAAGTTCAAATTCAAATAACTTTATTAACACTGGCCCCAAGAGGGCACTCATGAAAGCTAATGGACTCTACCATCGGATTCGTTGTATAGACTTGTTTGACAAACCGACACTAGGGGACGCATCTACCATATTAATTGATCCATCAAATTTAAATAACTTCGCGTTATTATATTTTTAATAGACAGATAAAATTAGCTTCAGGCGAAAAATTAAAATAATTTAAAAATACAATAAACCTGACTCCGTAAAAACTAAGCAGTATTTTGCAAACATTACTGTATTTCGGTTTGAAGGGCACTTTTTACAGCGAAATTACGAAATTACAGCGAAATTACAGCGAAATATGCCCATATGAGACTTTAGAGCCGATGTCTCAGGGTGACGAGCGCAGTGCAGGGCCGCGCAGGATTACGCAATGCATAGTTCTGGGTGGCACTGTAACTGTCATGGGCAGGCGTAGCGCTTACCATCAGGTGCACGACTTGCAATGTCATTCAATTAAATAAAAAAAATAATGAAAAAATATTGAATAATATAACTACTAATAAAAATTAAAAAGAAAGAAACAAGCTCTATAGTTTAGAATTCTATGAAGTAATACTGAATAACTACTACTATTATAATGCAGAACAGAACGACTTACAGACTGAAATGATGAAATTTAGAACACAGATACTTTTTACCCGTATAAACTGACGGTTCTTGTAGTATAATAATATCTATCGCGAGTAAAGCCGCGGGGCACGACTAGTATCAAAAATATCATCGAATCAGGTGTCGTTGGATTGTAATATCTATAGTTAAAGTATAGTCGGAGTCTCAAGGAGCTGAACTTGTCCAAGTTTCCCATTTTTATACATGCGCTAATTACATATTTTTCCTATAGAATAGGAATCTCAAACTTTTTTTATATAGATCCTGACCCGAAACTAGGATTCCCTGTATCTAGGGAATCTGGAACTACGAGGACCATGCTCCAACAGACACCCAGACTCAGAGCAAACTGTGGTTCACATAAATCCCTGCGCGAGAATCGAAACCGCCACCTCACGCTTCGCAGTCGGCTCGCACTACACCACGGAGGCCGTCAACTTTAAAATTATGGAGCCGCCTAGCTATTTTTGAATCTGACCGTACCACAGTATCGCATAATTCAAATAAATTATGTATTTACACTATCAACAAATGTACGGTATAAATTTTATTTATCATCTCGCGCTAAATTATGGTCGGAACTTTTGGGATAGATTTTCGAAATGATAAAAAAAGATACATTGCACTCGTTTTACGTGCTTGATATGGGTTGTTAGTTTTGTTACGATAAGCAAGCCATTACTTAACATACAATGTTTGTATGTATATATATATTAATCTATACTAATATATAAAGCTGAAGAGTTTGTTTGTTTGTTTGTTTGAACGCTAGGATCTCAGGAACTACTGGTCCGAATTTAACAATTCTTTTACGACCAATAGGAGTGGAGCATCAATGAAGAATATGGCAAAAACGGGGAAAATATATTGCTTTTAAGAGATTTATTGCGGGATAATTTGAGTTATGCAGGTGAAACTGCAGGGCGCAGCTAGTATATAATATACCTATTATCCATATCATTTTTTTTTAATGTATCATCATCATCATCATCAACCCATAATGTCCCACTGCTGAGCACGGGTCTCCCCTCACTTTCGTGAGTAGGGTTAGGCCGTAATCCACCACGGGGCCCCGGTCCGGATTGGTGGCTAACATATCTACCTCCAAAATAATTTTCGGAATAATTTAAAATTTTTTTTACGTGGGTTTCCTCACAATAATAATGTATGTATGTTTATAGTGTATATATTAGTCTATTATAATTTGGTATATTAAGTTGTATTATTTATTAGTATATATATCTCTTTTTTTCGTCAAACCTCCACCATTTTACTGGACCTCCATTATGACTGGTAGAGAATGCTACTTAACATTAAGTCCTCCTTCTACATGTTATTTGTGTGCTAAAGTCATCTTCATCATCATAGACAGCTCATTCAACCCACTGCAGGGCATAAGCCTCCTCCCTCTTACGCCAAAAAGTAGTACAAAAAAAAATAGGAAAAAAAAAGTACAAAAAAAGTAATGTAAAGTAAAGTATAAATAAATAAATAAAAACTTCACTATACTATACAATATTTAAAATGGCTTGCGTAAAATTAAATTATAAATTGGGTCATGTGAAGCTCCAAGGCCGACTGTACCTACATAGTAAAATAGTAAAACCTCATTAATTCTACAGAACAATATAACTGCGGCCGCAATCGAAATCGATACTACTATCGAGAACTAACTACGGTAACAGTAATAAAACTTTTACTGCATTTAACCTGTACCGCTATAAACAGTCAGTAAACTAGTTACAGCCCTATTACGGCCCAATAGGGATGTCCCGCTCATTTCAATCTTACGTCATCATAACTCCGACTACCGCAAGGAAGTTTTACTCAAGTAAATGGAATCCATAGTTAATCGTAAACTTGTCGCTAGTTGTTCACTTATTTTGTTCAACAAACCGCCCACAAAGCTTTCAAGCTATAATATAATTTAATAGAAAATAGACAAGACAACCTAACCAATATTGTAGACCATACTTGAAATAATAAAAACCATTGGAAGCTCTTTGTCTCACTCGCTCTCGTATACACTTTATTACGAGACGTGAATAAGAGAGCTGTGTGACAACTGTTGCCTTTAATCTTCCTTCTATAGCTTGTTCTTATTCTAAGGACTACAGTCGCGCTGTTTCTGTCACTCGTTGGTACTTAGAGCGAGACGGTGATGTTTGTGGACGCTCAAGTTAAGTAATATCGTTACGAGTTAGGGTGAAACTACATCGTAGAATTTGGTACCAAGTGCAATTTCCACGGCAAAGTTTCAGCTTTACCTTACTAATATTTTAAATGAGAAGGCATGGTATATTGTATGTCCGTTTGTTGGTACTCAGTTGGGAAACGGTTGCTCAGATTTTGATGAAACTAAATGTAATTTTGTGTTTTGTTATTACTACATTTTTCCTATTTTAATCTCATCTATCATGAACCTACTATAGCCATAAAACCGTGTACTATGACGTAGCCAAACAACGTCCAACGAGGTTTGATTTTTGCTATATATGCTGCTACTTCTGCTATGCCGTAGCACTTGTAGACGCACTCTAAAGCTTTGCTACCTGAAATTGAGTGCGAGATTTGAGTCAATGATTAGTGTCCCAATTGGCCACGATCGTACTCCTCAATAACACTTACCGCATCTCTCACGAAACACTATGCTACACACCACTACAAACGCTACGCCGTAGCACTTGTAGACGCACTCTAAAGCTTTGCTACCACATTAATTGAGTGTGAGAAAAGAGTCCATGATTATTGTCCCAAATGGCCACGATCACTCGTACTCCTCAATTACACTTAACGCATCTCCCACGAAACACTATGCTACACACCACTACAAACGCTACGCCGTAGCACTTGTAGACGCACTCTAAAGCTTTGCTACCTGAAATTGTGTGCGAGATTTTACTCAATGATTTGTGTCCCAATTGGCCACGATCGTACTTCTCAATCACACTACACGTAACGCATTTCCCACGAAACACTTCGTGAAGTGTGAACGCAGCTTTACAACGGTAGCGAGACATTATCGGAGCAATTAAATACTCGTTAACGCTCGACGTAATGACGAAGTGATAGTGATATAGCAGGAGTACTTAGAGGTTCACTGTCTGACATTGGGTACTGGCACACCCTGGACACTATATCTATATATACAAATAATAAACAAGATTTTGCACTTAGGGATGCAGCTAGTATATTGAATTTACACTTTTATTTCATTAGAAAATTATAATCAAATAATAAACGCAAACTGCAAGATCACTATAACGTATGCCGTGGTTACACTGGCCAACTGGAGAGGTAAGGTTGCGTCCACAGTGATAAGTCCCTTAAGGTTCACTTTGGTGAAGCAAGCCCTGTACAGGCGTTGCACGTTCTTGTACATGCGTCTTTCCGCTTCTGAAAAGAATACATGTATTTACTTGTAATAAAAAATACAAAGCAAAAAGCTACCAACGCTTTTTTTTTACCATAAAATTACAGTTTCGATTTATCTAGGCCATCGTGAAGTTAGCCGCAGAAAGCGTCAAAGTATTCGTGTTTTGGAAGCGAGTTAGGATTTGGATAGTTAGGGTTGGTCGCCTGGCATTTTCCACCATTTCCCACCTACTGGAAAAAAGGCACGGCACACTCTAACATTTCTTCACGACTGTGCATGCGTAAACTTTCCGAGGGCCTGTGTTCACGTTGGCCTAGATCCGTCGACACAACTGTAAGTATTTTTCTACTTTTAAGTCGCGGCTTGCTATTAAAGCGTGTTTTTTTTAAATAATACTTATTAAATAGTCCTTGATAAGTGAGCAAAACCGAATTTAATCCGACGTTTTCAAGGGGGTCCAAATCCATGGTCAAAGTTTCCGTTACATATCCTCTTTCGTTCTTTGGATTTTTGTCCGATCAAAGTATCTAGTTAGGAGTTACTAACCATCGCACCCTGGCGCCGCAAGCAGCGTCGACGATATCGTCTGAGTCTCCTCCATGGCTATGTAGAACTGTTCAGTTACTTTTCCCAGTACGGCAACACACAATAGGCGCCCCAGTATCCACGTGATAATTAATATAATTGCCGACGTTAAAAAAAGCTGCAAGTATTTCGATTAAAAAAATAATGACACCAAAAAAATATTTAAAAGAAAACCGGTTTCAAAATTTCGAGTTAGTGTAATGATGTGACAGTGAAGTGTACTTTGGTTAAATTTACTAGTAAAGAACACATTAACAAAGTGTCTTCGCCTTAAAAGAGACCGTAAGAAATGTGTTAATGGACAAAATCTTAGCATTAACTCTTATTGGCAATTTACTTTAAACTCAAATTACTCATCAGTCTTTCAGGCTAAGTCGTAATTTTAATGATTTATCGAAAAAATGCATGGAAAAAAAAATAAAAAAAAATTGTCCTCGATTTTCTTGCCTGTTCTTGAATATATTTTGAATCCACTGGTAGAATTAGTGAACTTTCATGAGTTTCTTGGGACCCATGTTAATAAAGATTTTTGACTTTGTAAGAATGATGAATTCACGTCTGCTTACCTGGCTGGTTGAATCATGACTTATTGTTTGTGTGTATGTCAACCACGACTGAACAAATGCCAAGGTATGCAAAAAAGCGTCAGTAGTAAAATACAAAATCTGGAAAGAAATTATTGGTAATTTAATGCTAAACCAAATTCTAATCCTAGTTAGTCCCGACATCGAAAGAATCAGGAACTACGAGGACCATGGTCCTACAAACACCCAGACTCAGAGTAAATAGGTAGTTGTGGTTCACACAAATCTTTGCGCACCCGAACTGAAACGCTACGTTGGATTATACAAAATTGCTGTTAAGAAACTAGTACAAGTAAGTGCTGTGGCCGCACCTGGAGGATGCAAAGAAACCTTAAATGTACTAAAATGTACTACAAACTAGATTTATGAAAGTTAAAATATTACATACCCAAATCCTAACCTAAAAGTGTGTACTTTCGGTCCGAAGTTAGGTACAAAAGTCAGCTAATATAACGTGGAATATCATTACGTGGGACATTGGATTAATTTTGCTGCGTTGGTGACTCGCGTCCGGAGCCCATCGTGATGCGCGGTGTATGCAGATGCAAACGTAACAAGTAACATAACATCAAACACACACACATAACTTTAACAAACTTACCAATCCTTGAAATACTTTAATATAAATATTGTATGAATCTAAAATCAATATGTAAATATGAAGCATTTCTTTCCAGTATTGCTCTCCTTCTTTTACGTACTTTTTCTTGTTACTTTCTATTTCTCTCGTCCAAGCTGAAAGGTTGTCCTTCATCAACACAATGATCCTTGTGCTGTACAGCATGTTGACTAGAAAACTGAGCAGTGCGCAGTCAGCGAGATAGTCTGCCCATTTAATCCTCCCACGGCCAGTATCCACGTAACCATAGAAAACGTAGAAGGCCACAAAGATAAAACCACCACTTATCCAGTTGACAATCGTGTCTCTATCGAACTTCTTCTCGTGAAATCTCAATTTTCTGTACACGTCTTGTATTTTAAGAACGAGCAAGACGTTGCTGGAGCTGTGCGAAGCGTTGGCAACGAAATTGACGAGATGGCCGGCCATGTTGAGGGAAAAGTTGATGTATCTGGTTCCGACAAACACGGTTTCGGATTTACGTTGACTGAAGATAATGATTCTACCAGAATTGTAAATAAACGCGCGGAATATTATAGCGAATACATAGATGCAAGTGGCAATAAAGGACAACACATTAACGGCCCTACCGTTAGGCGTAATGAAGTTATCGCGAATTCTATACTTGGGATATACAAACATACTCTGCAATAGGTTCAAAGGCAATAAGTATCTTTGAAAATCTTTATCTACTATGTTATTTAATAAAACTTCTTTTTTAGTAAACGCATACACCTTTTCTTTTTTGCGTTTAGGAAACATTTTTCTTTGTTACTTGACAATGAACGAATGAAACACGACCGTTGACGTCCAAGTTTAACACCTTCAGTGTTGAAAACACGACTGTCGTGTTTTTCATAACTTGCCGCGAGTGCGGGAAAACACAAATGTTGTGATTGTTGTATGGGAAAACACTATGGAGTGTGCAGAGCCGCACCCGTGGCTAGACGAGCAAATCGGCTCAGCAGTGAAAGTGACAACGAATCGATCATTAAAATCTTGTTAATAATTACTGTGTTATTATATTTCAATTAGATGAGTTGATAAACTTTGATGGCTTTATAATTACTAATAAAATAAAACGAAAACTTTCAGGGACTTTATCACAACACATATCCTACGAGCAATATGATACAATTTAATATGAAATTAGTGTAAGGCGGGAGAACCACACGTATAGTATAATAGCCCATGTATAGACTATTAAATAATTTCGGCACAAATTAGTTAAAAACATGTTGGCAAATTACGACGTTTCGGATTGCGAAAAATATTTGCGATTTTGTTTAAATATTTTGAATGATATCGCGGGTTTGGTTTGTATCTATTTATTGTATACTAGCTGTACCCGGCCACGTTCGCTGTGGCACATTCGCATATTCGCTGATATGTCACTGATGAAAAAATAGATAAAAACAATCTTTGATGCGGATTATATATCATGCTAAAATTTCAGCTCGATCGGTGCAGAACTTTTTGAGTTTTTGAAGCGTACACAAACCAACATAACATTTATATATATATAGATTGTTTTTAACAGTTCGTACATAATTTGAAAAGCAAGCCATTCAAAATGAAACCATAACTAAAATGTAAACTGCAAGACTACAACAATGCAGGTAGTGGTCACATAGGTCAACTGTAGAGGGAAGGAAGCGTCAACATCGAACATGCGCCGAAGGTTCAATTTTGCAAATTTTGCATAGTATAAACGCCTTATATTTTTGCACATCTTCTTTTCTGCATCTGAAATTATAACGCTCGAAATTTATAAAATCTATTTAATTTTATTGTAACGAAGGACGTTTTATATAGGTACACTCAATGGATCCAGCATGCATCTGATTCTGAAAAAAAAGTTCTGTCAGTTTTGATGGGGTCGCGGGGACGAGAAAAGCAGATTATACTATTTCTTCTTCTTCATCGTATCGATGATTCAGTATTTACGCGACAATTAAATGAATTAAACTGTTAAATAGTTAATACTAGTGATTGCGAAAAACAAAGACCGATTAAATAGTCGAAGTAAGTTACATGATCAGCCGGTCATATGAAGTTGGCAGAGGGGGGATAATTAGCGAGCAAGGTCCTTTAGTTAGATCGTTCAAGCTTGTAACCAATACTTTTTAATAGATAGTAGAAAGAAAATGTCATATTGAACTAATAATATACAATAAGTATCTTACCATTACACTCCGATGATACTAGCATTTTCGTCGTTTCAGTCAAAGTGTCTTCCATCGCTACATAAAACTTTTCCAGTGATATTCCCAAAACCGAAATTAATATTAAATGGTGAACCATCCAGCTAAATATTAGGCCCATCGTTGGTGTAAACAGTATCTGTAATACAAATAGAAATATGTACACTTTTACATACATTTTCAAATAATGTTAATAATAAAATTATGACAAACTCTTACAGAGTATACCGAAACATCTGTGCCGATAATAGATTGGGACATCATGTCCAGCCATATCTGCACATACGCACACGAATGAAAAAACATTTCAGCAGTAAATTGTAAAATCTGTAACCGAAACAAACATTATCTTTTTTTTTTATTTGACTGAGTTACGAGACGAGCAAGACGTTCACCTGATGGTAAGCGCTACGCCTGCCCATAACAGTCACATCAGTATCTTAATACATTTTTTGTTTTTAATTCATGTCATGTAAACAGCACGTACCAACTCTTGAAACACTTTCTGAAATACAATATACGTTTCCAGTATACCATTATATGTTTCAAACAATTTCTTGCAGTTTAATTCTGTCGAGTCCAATCGCAAACATTTTTTAACTTCAACGGTCCATGTTAACGCACAGTTTTTTATCAGTAAGACGATTCGAGTAGCGTAAAATATGTTCACATCAAATATAATCTTGAAGCAGTCGCTAATAAAATCCTCTAAAACAAATTCCATCACCAAAGCATAAGCAACTATGTAAAATATGTAAAAAATTAAACAGACTATGAAACTGTAGATCCGGTTCCGTTGGATGTCTTGCTTGATGTTGTAATTCAAATTTCTGATGACTTTTTGGATTTTAATCACAAGAACCACGTTATTAATTGTGTGGAAAGCGCTAGCTATTAAATTTATAATATACCCTAACGTGACGATACTTGAACCGACAACAGTGGATACTGAGATGGAGGAGTTCATTCCAGGGTATAATGAATCCGATATCGCTTCAGTCACACCACAAAATTCTTCCAAAACAACAAACACGGCGGTTGCTATCAGAGAAACAACAATCATCGGCCAAGTGTTTGGCGTTATAAAGTTGTCGCGTATCCGGTATTTTGGGTACATAGATAGATACTGTAGCATGTTTAAAGGCTTCAGAAACATTTGTAGATCTTTTTCTACTATGTTGGGCAACAATACTTCTACACTGTGCATTTTTGTTATTTTCCCTCGTTTTTGTATAAGCGTCATTTTTTCAGACGCTCTGAGTTGGAAATATAGTTTGCTTCCGGTTTCACTACCGCTTCATAGTGTTTTATAATTACGAGTAGCCTCCATGACGATGACCTCTTTGATCGACAACCCTGATAATTTTCTTTTTATCTAATTGAAATTTTAATTTAATATCTTTTTAATTGAAAACAACATGTACACTGATCTACGTTAAAATTTCTTATTGTTGTGAAAAAAGCAATATTTTTCCTACAGTCTAGCTTGGTCGTAAATATTAAAAACACTAGCTGTACCCTGCCACGCTTCGCTGTGGCACATTCGCACATTCGCTGATATGTCACTGATGAAAAAAATCGATAAAAACAATCCTTGATGCGGATTATATATCATGCTAAAATTTCAGCTCGATCGGTGCAGAACTTTTTGAGTTTTTGAAGCGTACACAAACCAACATAACATTTATATATATATAGATTGCACACTCAAACCATAATTAGATAATAATCATTAGTTTCGTAGATCATAAAATTTGACTTATTTTTTTTGTATTTCTATACTTATGTATAAGATATTTTTTTTTTTTGACATGTAAAAGTGCAATATTTTGCCTATTTACAATAAATGATTTGAGTTTGAGTTTGACACAGCTTAAAATATAATTAAATCTGTTTATTTCCAAGAGCCAACATCTACCAAATTGTGATTCATAAATATATAAAGAGATCAGAGTAAAATATAAATAAAAGAAGACAATTCATTTCCACGGTACGCGTGATTTTAATTTTACATTTTCTTTAACATGTTAATCAGATGTAATTTATATAATAGGGGTACTCCTCAAATCAGTTTTTGGGGCGAAGTCCCAACTAGCCCCCAACAACCAAGACCTCCGAAACAATTAACACTGATTTTCCCGTGAAACTAATTTGAAAGTTAAAGTGGCACGCACCGGTGGGTGGCGAGTAAAGCAAACAGCCGAATTTATCGATGTATTGGAGCGGCGGCGATCGGCATCCAATATCGGCGTCAACAAAGGCTTACAAGAGTTTAGGGCACACCCGCCGACT
This sequence comes from Campaea margaritaria, assembly GCA_912999815.1. Lineage (NCBI taxonomy): Eukaryota > Metazoa > Arthropoda > Insecta > Lepidoptera > Geometridae > Campaea > Campaea margaritaria. The sequence goes on from OU538794.1 coordinate 408,644, forward strand.
GCATATTCAACGCGGGCCGAGTCAACATTATAGACAGAGAGCTGACGTCGCAAACTTTTAACATCTCACTAATAGTATAAAGGCGAAAGTTAGTGTGTTTGTCCTCTCTTCACACCAAAACGGTCGATTGGACTTTTATAAAATTTAGTAAATAATATACTTCTCCTATAGTCCTAGAATAAAATGAGCTATATTGTGCAATGCAAAGTTCTGTGTGGCACTGTAACTGTTATGGGCAGGCGTAGAATAGAATAGAATAGAATATCATTAAATCCCGAAAATAGAGTGTGTAATGCAATATCGTAGCGCTTATCATCAAGTGAAGTGACGACTTGCTCGTCTCGTCGCTCTGTCAAATAAAAAAAAGTGAGGAGTAGTTAGTTAGAAAACAATTACTTGGCACTGAGAATTTCATTGACACGTTATTTTTTTACAACTCAAACGTGGTGCATACCATCAAATAAATAACTGAGTCATGCTGCTACCAAAAAAAATTAAAAAAAGTATAAGAAGTTGGCCATTCCATCCGCAGCCTCCTGGGCTACATCCACGCATCACTGCCCATTGACCAATATGCTCACCCCGCGTACCTTGCATTTGCATAGTTTATACGCGGCCTCATTACTGGCGGTTATTTACTGGCCGCCCGACGCTGTCCGATCATGCGTGATATTAGTGATTTTTCATTAACTGATATGGATATTGGATATTATTTTGGATAGGTATTATTTTGTAATTACGTGTTAACAATATTTTCGTTCATGATGGTAATTTTCATATCGTATAAGGCAGTTTTTATACGACTGCCTAAAGAAGAGTTATGTTATTCGGCAGTATGTTTCTCTGTATGTATGTTTGTATGATTCTTTGACGTGTTATCCAGTCTTAACGTTTTGATAGATTTTGATAAATGAGTTATGATTTGAATTATTTGTATCATAATTATCATTTTTTTTAATTTATAGGTATTCCTTTTGGGTATAATTTTCAATTTACACATATTTTACGAGATTTAAAGTATTTCGTTTATTAATCCAGGCTATAAACTATCTGTGTGCCAAATTTCATCCAAATCTGTTTAGTAGTTTTTGCGTGAAAGAGAAACAAACATCCATCCATCCATCCTCACAAACTATTACGTAATAATATTAGTAGGACAATTTAGAATCAGATGTTATGTTTTTTGAAGTAAAACTTCTTTACGCACGATTTACTTGGGGAGTAAGCTGATGGATGCGTGACGAGAGCGTTACGAAAAATGTGATCGGGCGAGGCGAACGGAGATTGAGAAGGAGATATAAGTTAGTAAAGATAGAAAGAAAGAAAGTGAGTTACGTTTCGAATATTTTTTTAAATATCTTTTTAGTTCAAGTTTTACTTCTGCTATGTGTCCCAGCACACATTTAGTTTTATTATAGAACCTAAACAATGTTAGAAAAATTATAATAATACCTATTGTTTACAAAGTCAAATCCAAAGATGAGTGTCACGCATATCACTGTCATGGAAGTGAAGATATTATATCAACCTATCACATCCTCTCAACACAACCTACCATCTGAATCATTTTAGAACATTTTTTATCAATTCTTATCTCAAGCACTTGAACTCCAATAAAATCTATTGCAACACAGAATAAACACAACTCCTGTAAAGACAACGGAGAGTGAAGTACCAAGAAATATACTACAGAAAAGTATCGACGAAAATTTCAAGTATCAGGAAATACTGGTGGAAGTTAACAAGGAAAGTCTCCAGTACCAAGAAGTTATCAGAATGTCTTTGAAAGCTGCTCTGTTTCTGGTGGCAGTGGTTTGTGTGGGTTTCCATCATGCGGCTGATCTGACGATGGGGACTGGTATTAACAACCAGTTGGCTTATATGGAGAATGTGAAGCTGGCTCCTCTTCCAGTGTCTTCAAGAACCAGGAATGTTTTCTATAACGATAACAGCACTAGAGTTATTAAGGTTAGTTCTGATTTTCATCGTCTTCATTATCAACCCATATCGTCCCACTGCTGAGCTTGGGTCTTCCCTCACTTTCGTGAGGAAGATAGGCTATAATCCACCACGGGGGCCCGGGCCATGAATAACATACCCTACCTCCGAAATAATTTTCGGGAACGTGGGCTTCCTCAAGGTGTTTTCTTTCGTCGAAAAGCGGGTGATTTTTGTTACGAAAATAATATTTTTGAATAAAGCCCTATTGTTTCTTTTGAATTTTCCAGGGACTCTGGGCATTAGACTTGGACGAATCGAATTCCAGAGTGATCTTGACTGCTGGAGGTGTGGGGTCCTCTTTCTTCAACATGCTAATGATAAGCGAGAGAGGAACCGGCCTCAACTATCTAATCCAAGTGTTTGTATGATTTTGAAAAATAAATAATTATGATATTTTAGTGTTCCTTTTTATCATCATCATCATCATCATCACTGTACATATCCGTATTGAGCATGAGTCCAACATCACTATTGTGAAGAAGATTAGGCCATAATCCACCACTAGGTCTGGTCAGGATTGGTGGCTCACATCATCGAAATAATTTTCAGCCATCTGTTGTTTTTTATTTATGCTTAAGAGAAATATTCACCGACAACCGCATTAACAAGGATTCAACAATCTATACATTTACATACATAATTATACATTATATACAAATAAATAAAATTGAAGTGCCGTCATTTAATTGTCCAGTCCATGACAACTCATATCTCAAAGCACCGAAAGCACAGAACATGAAAAAGTAATTCGACGACAATTTATTCGGCACTAAGGCTTTATCAAAAGTTGGACACATTCGCACCAGATGTGACCGGGTATGAAGCGATTCCGAGACTTTTTTCACTCTATAATGGATTATTACGACTAGAGTTTTTACTGGTAATCTGAAATATGGCAGTTGAAATAGTTGTAATGTTTAATGTTTCAATAGCTTGCGATTGATTGGAGTTGGGAAAGAACTGTTGGAATCTGCGTCATCTACGAGATATCTATACCAATAATAAAACTAAAGTAGGTACTGTGATTACAAAAATAAAAAAAATATAATTAGAAATGGATAGAATAGAATAGAATAGAAAAACTCTTTATTGTACACCAGAAACAAAAATAAACACAGTACAGAAGAATTACAATAGGTAAACAAGGGTAGTACAATGGGCGGCCTTATCGCTGAAAGCGATTTCTTCCAGACAACTTTTGGATGGACAGTAAAAAACATTTTCCGATAGTAGGTGGGTGGCGTACTTACAGTATTTAACAGTCACAATACATTTAATACTTATGTTTTAATAATACACATACACACACACACACTATTGTGTTTGTGTGTTTATCCTCTCTCCATGCAAAAATAACTGAACGGATACTTTTTATCCTGTAAAGATATACGGTTCTTGTGGGATAGTAGCTGACGCGCGTGTAACCACGGGGTGCAGCTAGTATTAACTGATCATAAATACCAATATATAACTAAAAGCTGCTAATTATAATGCCTAATTATAATTGACCGTTTTTAAAATCTTTGTCTGTCTGTCCGTCTGTCTAAAAGTATGTTCCAAACATACTCCAAAACGTCGCAACGGATTTCACTAATAATTGGTATAAGCCTACTGTAGATCTCGAATAAAAATAAAAAATAGCGACCCCTAACTACGACTCCCTGTATCTAGGAAGTCAGAAACTACGAGGACCATGGTTCTACAAATACCCAGACTCAGAGCAAACACCTGTTTTACCCATTGCCTGCGTTTAACTACTTAAGTATGGCGCCCGTGTGTCGATTCTTCTGCATTTGACCCACATTAATGACTTATGTTCCAAGTTTAGTTATTTACGTTTGTTTTTTGAAGTTATGTTCCGTGGATTACATAAATATGTGATTAAACTAAGCTGATTTACCCAGCATACACTCGTAGGATAACTGAATGACAAATCTTGAAAGTTCTCCATTTTCGAACTTAAAATTTTGTATGCATTTTTTTATATTTATGATATTTCTGTTTATATTCATGAAATCGCACATTTTTAAAGTAAATTGTTATATCGTTATGTTTACATCTAAACCTTAGCTTAAAAAGCCATGTTTATTACTGACCTTTTTATGAACATGTAATGTATCAAAATATATAAATGAATTGACTGGAGAACCAATACCATCAAAACCAATCTGACATCAACTCCAAAAGCCAAAACGCGGAATGAATCCGCCGAACCGTACATTGCCACAAACATAAATAAAAATCAAAAGTTTTCCTAACTCCCCGCCGCTATCGAGCTCAACAACCAGTCGTTTAAGCCCTTTGATAAGTTAAAAGAGGAGACGCGTTAGCCTTGAAACTCAGCAGCACTCATCAGTAGCAGTGCTTATAATATGCCTTATATCACAACCCTACCAAAGAGATGCAATGCGCCGGGATTTTTCAATTCTCCGTCAAATATTTTGCGATTGGGTATAATCGTGGTTTTCTAGGTCTATTGGACTTGATTTTTTTTAATGATACATCTATCATGGTCAGATTGAGTGAGCGCGTGTGGCGTGTCATGCGTAGTGTGTGTTGTGCGTGTATACGCCATGTTCGTCATGTTTATCTATGGAGCGTCACATAGTTTACTTAAACAAAGCATTTCACATTTGTTGTGAAAATGGCGGTAGCTAAATGTATGAAAGTTTATTTTTTCTAGAAAAACGAACAGTGAATCTACTATGAGTAGGTAAGCTATTTGAAATGCGCGCATGGCTAACGTATCTTTTTCTTTTGTTTATGAAAGCATGGTTTACGCTTTGATTTATGCGAAGCAGTACGTAACGTAATATGGTATCATACATTATTTTCTTTACTGTAGTTGGTAACAAGAATTGCTTTAAAGGAAGGTAAGAACTTAGAATTTATAGGTTGTGTAAATAGTTAATTGTTATTGTCTCGGCTTCATTGATTTATGGAAGTTTAATGGGCATAGTTTTACATATCGCAGCTTATGTACATTATTATCTGAAAAACAGACAGGAGAATATACTTACCTAAATTTTGAAATAGAATATGCGAAAGTGTGTGTGTGTGTACGTGTAGCTACTTCGTACCACAGCGTTGAAACGGCTGTACAGATTTTGATGAAACTAAGTATGTAGATATTGTTTTATCTATTTCAGAAAACTGTGAGTTCATTGTACCCGCAGGTAAAAAGACGGCGCGCAGCTATATCTAACCCATAACACGGACATTCTCCACAGTTCTATCATTTAAAAGATAACACAACGCCTTCTTCCGCAGTCGGATATAACGATTATTGCACTTTATTACACATTCTATTCTCTAAAACCTAAACAAAGCACATTTTTTCCTCCACGCGTATATTTACGACCAAAAATAATACCTTCCCCCCATATTTCGCACCCGAAGCGTAAGAAAACCGCTCCAAAGAGTGCCTCAAATGAATTATAACGTGATCATATAAATAAGGATTTAAACCGCCATCAGAATAAATTCCCAGACCTGGTTGCAATGTTACTTGAGAATACAGTTTTATCCCTTTTTACCTACTAAAGAGGGGGGGGGGGGGGGAGTAGATAGAGTTAAACAAGCAATCGTTACATTTTTCTGTTACGCTCGACCGTCACGTAAGAGTTGACTCTTTAACATGAAGGTTTATTGAAATAAGATAATGAGCTCAAAATAGAGTTTTTTTTTTGATTAAGTTATGAGACGTGCAAGTCGTTCACCTGATGGTAAGCGCTACGCCTGCACATAACAGTAACAGAACTTTGCATTGCATAATCATGCGCGGTAATGCACTGCGCTCGTCACCCTGAGACATCAGCTCTAAAGTCTTATATGCCCAGTAATTTAGCTGGAAACAGTGCCCTTCAGAACTGAACACAATAATGTTTGCACACTACTGCTTGGTTTAAAGCGGAACCCTCTGCAAATCGTGAGGTTGCTTATTCGACTCCCTCACAGGCGAAAGATTTGTGTGAACAAATTAGTTGTAGGTGTGTGTGCTGGTAACCACCATGACCATGAGGCCAGGGTGGTAATCCTTGATTCCCTAGATACGGGTAATCCTAGTTAAAGTATGTATGTAATTGCAACGCGCTATAATATATTTGTTCATTAATTTATTTATATGCAAAATATCATAATCGTTCTGTAATATCATGGAGTAATCGCCAACTTGGCCTCTTTTGCGAGTCAAGAGTTCCGTATAATTAAATAATGATTAACCCTGTCAGGGAAGTGTTCAGACTGGGAGAGAGGGATTTCATTAATTCTATAAAAGCGACAGTTTTTATGATGAGTAGACGAGCTTGTTTAATTATTAGATTCTTCGTCTGTGACTCAACTTTCTCATTTCAGTGGGGTACAGTTTCACTCAAACGCGCTTAAATTTTGAGGCGAGATTTTTTTTTGAGTGTATGCATGAATCCAGAAAATGTATGTATTGAAATTGATTTTATTTCAAATTGTATTTATCTCCTTGTCTCTGCTAAATTTGTTCATTTAAATCTAGAAGTTGCGTAAATATTATTCCTGTAATAAACACATTTGAACGCTCATAAGTTTCAATTAAATTATATAATAATTTCTAGCATTTTCCTTGATTATAGTTTTTCTTTTTCGATACAATCTTAGATTAAGCACCCAATTGCTATCATGCGGTTGGACATGCAATATCAAATTGCCAATCTATCCCTATCGAGGTTAGATAATTGACGTTTCAGAGAAGTGACCGACTTAAATTAGACCTGTATCCCGGAGCGAAACTCAGTTAGAAGTGACGATTTCCCTAGAAATTAATACTGAGCCCAAGTTACTATAAATAACAATTGCTGTAAATATTACATACATATGTTAAACACCATTCTTCACTAACCAATGTTGAACTATTAATAAGTCTTAGTAAATCTTTGTTAAGATAATAAATATTCCATATAAAAATCCTAGAAAAAAATTAGGTATAAACGACAAGAGTAAAATTTACAAACAATGGACGGCCTTATCGCTCAAGCAACAACAATATTAAAAAAAAAATGACAGCGCTTCCAACAATACCAAGCACGACATTTCGCTTAGTTTTTACTTCATCATCATCATCATCAACCCATAACGTCCCACTGCTGAGCACGGGTCTTCGCTCACTTTCGTGAGGAGGGTTAGGCCATAATCCACCACGGGGGCCAGATCTGGATTGGTGGATCACCTAGTACTTACTTAGTGAGATCTATTTATCTTCATGGCCTGAATATCGACGTCCAGATTCGGTTTGAGAATCGTGTACAAATGCTGGCCTAAAATTAGGCCAAATTTGGTGTTATTTAGTGTTAAGTGTTGTACATTCAGTGATATGGAAACTGCGCTGATCACGTCCGCACGGTTTTTTTTATAGCGATCGCTACGGACCACCGACGTAAATAACCCACCCTAGTATCGAAAAATGTTTTTTACTGTCCATCCAAAGGTTGTCTGGAAGAAATCGCTTTTAGCGATAAGACCGCCCATTGTACTACCCTTTTTTACCTATTCTTATTATTTCTTATTATTCTATTCTTATTTATTTTTCTGTACTGTGTTTATTTTTGTTTCTGGTGTACAATAAAGAATTTTTCTATTCTATTCTATTCTAAATAAGTCACATCGTCTTCTGCAAGAGACCGGCTGAGGAAGTAGACCTTTGTCAGATATTGATCCGCAAAGCAGTAGTGTGCAAGCATTACTCTGTTCCGGTTCGAAGGGCACTGTTTTCAGCGAAATTACAGGTCATATGAGACTTTAGAGCTGATGTCTCACGTTGACGAGTGCGGTGCCGTGCGGGATTATGCAATGCAGGGTCATGGGTGGTGCTGTGACTGTTATGGGCAGGCGTAGCGCTTACAATCAGGTAAAACCTGTCTAATAAAAAAAAAATATCTAAATGTCTCCCAATTAGAACGCGACGTTAAGTAAATGCTTACGCGTGATGACGGATCTCGCATTAGCTCGGCTTATTAATTATAACTCTTTGATGACGCCGCGAGAGTACAGTTTTATGTAAGAGGAGAGTAGCTTTGTGGAGTTCAAGATATCGTTGTGTGTTCGGTTATGTTGGAGGTGTTTGAGGTACCTAAGTAATTTGTTTTTATGATATAAGTACATACAAATAAGGGCTATAGCTTAAGCGTTGGTAGCCTAGTGGGAGAACGTCCGCTTTCCAATCAGATGGTCGTGAGTTCAAATCCCAATGCGGGCACGTACCAATGTGTTTCTGTAAAGCATATGTACGTAATTATCACTCGCTTTTCGGTGAAGGAAAACATCGTGAGGAAACCCACATACCTACCCGAGAATTATTTCGGAGGTAGGTATGTTATCCACCAATCCGGACTGGGCCCCGTGGTGGATTATGGCCTAACCCTCCTCACGAAAGTGAGGAGAGACCCGTGCCCAGCCACTGCTGACGTCCCACTGGACGTTATTGGTTGATGATGATGAAATAAGGGCTGTTTTCGGGTTTGAAAGTAAAATAAATCAAAATAATGTCAACAGAAAGGTGTACTAATCCCCAGTGAGATATGTTTTGGTTTAGAAACATGCAGTGTTCCTGTGGGAATGAGGGAAGTACGCGGGTCAAACCGTTTTTTAGTTTGTTCTATAAATTAACTGTAACTGAGCTTTAAAAATTAAGGTACTTAAAAAGTGGGATGTTCATCAAAACGTTGAAAATTATCGTAGGTATTTCAAATTTATAATATTAGGAGAATAGTTGTTAATCCATTGAATTCATACTTTTTTTTAACAGACTTCATAAAAGGAGTAGGTTATTGATTACTTTTTTATGTTCGTTACCTCAGAACTCCGACATTTATTAACCGACTTGAACAACTGTTTTTTTTTTTACTTGAAAGGATATACGTTTATATTAGTTTCACAGAAATCTACATAAAAATCGGTTTAGTAGTTTTGGTTTGGTTTCAAATTCAACTGGAAATTTAAATTTCAAAAATAACTGGAAAAGTATGTCATATATATAAGCGAAATTACATATTTTGCGTTCCTGTGAATTTTCAGTAGTGTTTATTAGTAAATTAATTTGTAATCGGTTTTTTGGTTCAAAGAATTATGTAAGTTACGATTTTTTTCTTCTCCCAATGCTGACAGTTTCTTCTAAGTAAAAATAAGAAAACTAGGTAGAGTACAGAGCAGAGCAGAGAGCAGAATAGAGGGAGAGTGGAGTAGTTGTTGTACGTAGTAGTGTACTGAGTTTTTTCTTGCTATTAGTTTTGCTCTCAAAAGCATGCCCGTTTGTTTCTTAGTTCCCACGAGCACACAATATCCTGTATCGATCCCCTCAACAGGCCCTACAGTAACAATGAAGCTTCCACAGCTAGTGCCCTCGACTCAAGCGCCTCCACTAAAGGGCACTAGAGGGCGTTTAGCGTCAATGACCCTAAATAACGGCGGTGTTTACGCCTCTTTTGTTATTTTTAGTGGATGTAGGGGAATCCCCTAATTTATTGACTGATCTTAATGAGAGGAAGGGGAAATGTTATGGGGGACGTAATATGGTAGTTTTTATAAGCGGAGTGCAGTCTGCGCTCGTTGGTTTTTACAACGAAGGTTAGCGTTTTTTTACATTAGTCCCATTCATGTTTTTTAATGTGATATTGAGCAAACTAATAATAAAACGGAGACTTGAATAGCAGAGAACCAAAAACCAAATTAGATTTGAAAACAATGTAAACTTAATGACTCACTTGACCGCATAGTTCTAACTCTACATCCGAATGTGGATTTTATTGCGAAAGAGTTAAAGTTTATTGTTACTATCTCTTTGCACTTTGAAAATAACATGACCAAACTTTATGACTACAAGTTTATACGGTGGATGTGCGGCTCGAAATAAATGGAAAACCGGAGGATCCTAACCTCACTTGAATTATTTACTAACTTAGAAATGTTGTTGGACATATAAATTGTACATAGTTGTGTACACGCTGACTGATAAGCTCAATATAGGTACCTACTCCTACAGATTCAATATTAATTTGGAACAGGCTTATTAGGTACACTTATAAAATTAATGGAGCAACTAGTTACCACACTAGGCTCGAAACTCGTATTATGAGAACCAGGACTCTTCGTCGGATAGCCTGTCATAATGTAACAAAACAAAAGCTATTAGAAATAATGTTATTTTGTGAGAGTGCGTGTGTCTGTATGTCTCTCTCCCTCTCTCTCTCTCTCTCTGTGTGTGTATATATATGTGTGTGAATCATAATTAACAAATTTCTCACTTAAATTTCCTATTTACCCGATTGCGGCACAAGGAGGGTTGTTTCCTACTTACTTACTCTACTTAATTTCCCGCTACCAATTGATTTGCATGCCGTATGAGAACCGCTCCTCACTTTTTCGTGAGAAGGATTAGGCCATGATCAACCACAGGGGCCCGAGTTTGGTTTGGTGCATGAAATACCTTCGAAATAACTCGCGGGTAGGTATGGGGGTTTCCTTATGATGTTTTCCTACACCAAAAATCCAGTGCTTATTACGTAGGTAAATAGAGTCTACTGTCTTACAAGGAAATCATTGGTATGTGCCCGCATTGGGATTTGATGTCAAGACCTTCTCCTTGAGTGGCGAACTTTCTCACACTAGACTATATTCGCACCACTACAAACACTTTAATATCATTCATAGAATAGAGTAGATAACTATATATTTTACACTAAAACTAAACACAATACAGAAATATTACAACAACCAACACTCAAACTTAATTCAACAAACCTGTCAACTTTCTTAACCTTTTGAAATTGAAACAATTTGTTCCCTCAAGAAACAAAAAACTACAAAAATAGGAAACAATATCTTAACGCGAGCCACCTACTTAACACCTAAAATAGAACCCCAGTGAAGTGTAAAGTATCACCAATCCGGACACAGGAACAATCGAAGTTGTCCGATCATTCAGCCGGCGCTGGAAAAACAAGGAAACGATTGCCGGACCGAAATAGGTAGAGTGAGGGAGCCGCGGGATTGGTTTGTTACGAGTCGAAAGATTTTAAAATCTTGATTTTTTATGTTAAGTACCGAGAAAGAAAGAAAGAAAAAAACATTTATTTTGACACAACTGCACACAACAGCGAACAACGTACTTATTTAGAGACAAAACAAGAAAATGAAAACACACGATGAACATAATAGTGTACGCAGATAGCCGTCGAGACGATCAAGTCCTTCACCTCACGGTAAGTGCCATGCCTGCCCATAACAGCTACAGTGCCACCTAGAACCTGTTGCGGCACTGCACTACACTCGTAATCCTGAGACATGGTATTAAAGTCTCATATGCCCAGTAATTTTGCTGGAAACAGTCGACATATCGCCCTTGTAATAGTAAGTGTAATTTGTCTGTACCGTGTTGATTATGTAAGTAAATAATTAAAATAAATACAGACTCTAATACGAAAGGAATGAAAAGAGGGAAGTGAGGCATTTAAACTGTGTGGGACGATCCCAGCTGAGTATAATAATAATAATAATAGTCTCTTATATTTTTATCCCTTCACTCCCAGCCTATCAGAATCGAGGTATCGACAATTCCGTTCCGTCATCCCGCTCCCGACTGATTTGTTAAACAACTCCGAACTTTGTAACAATCCGGTGAAAAAATCGGGACGAATAATTTGGAGGAAAACCGGACTTGATTTCGAAACGGTTTGATGTAAAGGCGAGGGTGGTATATGGAATTAAATACCGGTAGCTTTTGGGCCGCCTTTTTACTTTGACGAGTTTAAATGGAGTTTTGGGTTTTTAGGAATAATGATTTTAATGTCACGTGCCATTTTTTTCACCCTACCAGCATTTGGTTACCTTATTAATTTCTTAATCGCACCCACTCTAGTAAAGTGACGTGAGAGATAACAGTTTTATAATGTTGACACTATTGAAAACTTACGCGCAATATTTTACGGTCAAAACCGGAGCGGTCAGTCGGTTTTTTTTATTGTTGGTCAAATTACACCCCACGACACTTTTGTGGGCGCACTTAGCATGACAAACTCAGAACTGTGAAGCGTAAGACTTTTTCCTTAGAAAACTGAAATATTGACGGTACTAAAACTGTGGTTTAATTTTTAAGCTGCGATCCGGCCAGACAACAATTAAAAATCTATTGTCTCTGTAAATGCTACATGCGAGAGATTAATCCATTACCAAGTTTTAATGTATACTTGTTGAAAAAACGTATATCATTTTTTAAATTGTCCTTAACTTGCTTTGGAAACTCCAAAACCGCAATTACAAAACTCCATCCAGTTTTTCCACATTCCACAGATGAGTTGCTACCAGACGAGTAATTTCCATTCTGTGATTGGAACAGCCGGCGGCACCTGAGACGGTGTTTGTCAAACTGACAGATACCTCCCCTCTTTTTGTGTTAGGATAAAGTTGGGGACATGGCTGTTAACCAACAGTTAACACGGAATTACAACGGTTAAAACTTACTTGAAAAAGAAATGATCGACTAAAACTAAAAGAGAAATATATAAATTTGTTGATTTTCTTGATGCTATCTTCTCCGACGGGTGTATTTCCCAATCATTGGTAGAGTTAATAGAGTTAACTTTTTCCACGTGAGATTCAGCTATTCACCACAATGGATGAAAAGTTTAATTTTTCAAATTCAAACCATGATCAGTAAGTTGTTAAGTTCATCCTATTATATGGTTTTATTCTTATCTTGGATATCCATATACATACTCGAGGACTATTTCGGAGGGTGGAGGACCATGACCTAATCTCCTCACGAAAGTGAGAGGAAACCCGTGCTCAGCGGTGGAGTGATATGGGTTGATGATGATGATGACTGATCTCCTGGTTCATGAGGTGTTTGAGTTGTATAAGTGATGTATTATTGCCTAATTACAATAAATGATTTGAGTTTTGAAAACCTCCGAGTATATTGGCAGTAATATTTGGAAGCCAGTCATATTCTAGGCTTAATTACTCGTAAATTAGGGTTCATTTCGGTTCAATCTGTACTTCTCTAATAATATCGAAGTGTCTATAATAAACTTTGCTAAAAATGTAAGCTATATACAACCCAACCCGAATTCCGACAAACCGCGAAACATTTAAAACAGAATCAACAGTATCACAAAGCCAATCCTAGCCCCGGATTACGACACTCGTAGGAATGCAACGATATATCGATAATAGCGACACAACCATATCGATAATGTTAGTATCGATACCGTAAAAACTGGAATATAGTACAATTCCAACGGTCAAATGAGTTTTATTTTTTTTTGTGCAATTACTACATCGAATTCATTGGCTTTATAATATTTAGGTCCAAATAATAAAATGAAATAGCGTTATTTGGCGGCCACGAGTACCAACGTATTTTTTTCTTTTTTACGCGTGGCATTCTTTAATAAAGACTATTTGGATACAATTTGTGTTTAATTTAATACTTTTTGTAAAAGTTTTTGGAACAACACCAAAATATTTTTAAAATGCGTTATAAAGGTCAATATATCAGATATCGATACTCGTCTACGATATAAATATCGATATTTCTAAAGCCTGCCATCCCTACACACTGGTATAATTACACTGTAAAGCAACCCTTGGCCCATTACAAACATTAGATAAGCACGAGTTATTGTTAACGGCATTGTTTAATTTAACTTTGACCGTGATTGTTGTTAGGATTATTGGGTGGTAATCGAACTTTACTTTATTGTCGTTGGGTTGTGTCAGCATTTGTTTGTTGTCTCATGATCATACTGTTTATTTGTTTATTAAACATAATTGTGTGATTGTATTATAATAAAACTAGCTTACGCCCCGCGGTTTTACTTGGATTGGCTAATACCCACAGGAACCCTTAATTCTGATGGGATGAAAAGGATTTGTGCTATTTGAGAATCTAGTTTCTTTAAACCAAATTTCATCAACACCCATGCAGCCATTATTACGTGTACAGAGGACAAACACACACACATACAAATTTTCTCATTTATAATATTAGTAGGATTAAACTTTGACAATTAGACTTTAGGTTTCCCTATACACTTATAGGGAAAAATAACTCTTGACACGTTCACTGGTGAAAACACGTTTTTATAACTTGCCTTAAGTACGGGAAAACACAGCTGGTGCGTTAGCGGTACGGGAAAACACAACGGTGTGTGCAGATCCGTTACCGTGGCTAGACAAGAAAATCGGCTCAGCAATCAAATTGTTAATTATCATGTTTAGATGACTTATCTAAATACTACCACGAAACTTTGCTCTACCAAACTAATATCTAGCAACAATGCTCATGGAATACACAAAACAAAAAAAAAACAAAATTCAACTTTAAATATAGTAAACATTTATTAATACAACATTAACATTTTTTTTTTAAATATTTATGCCAACGAGATAATCGACTGAAAAACAAAATTTTCCACCATACTTTGTCACAGCCTCATTCATCCCCTTTTCATCCCTTTAATCCCGTACCTGGTCGACAATATGGCGACGGCGCCACGGGACTTGGAAACAATGAAACGATTAAAGGCTCGATTCCACGGGGTCGTACAGCATTTGCATCTCATAAGGGGTCATGAATGCCGTATGAGGCCAGATGTGGGCTATTGTTCAACATATTGGAAGAAAGCTAGTTGGCCATTTTGTCGTGTACTATTTTTTATCACATCATTGAATTCCAATTATCTGCTTGACATAGGACTGGACTCTTTTTGGTGTAAGTATTCTTCTATTACTCTACATTCTAAATCATCCCTAACTCAAAATAAATTGTTTTTGGCGATTTTTTCAAAAAGCCCTAAATTAATTCTCATAAAATGTATATTTCTGAAATATTAACCTACCAAATAAAAAAACTTTAAAATCTATTCTCGATTGGCGGAGTAATCGCATAACAAACATAAAAAACATACATACAATTATTGAGAACCTCTTTTTTTCAAGTTGGTTAAAAAATACAAATATGAACCGGACTATTCCCGACAGTTAAGTACCGCAGTAAACATCTAAGCGCTATCCCGCAAACAATGCAGTAACAATAAAAATCGGACCGCAGCCAAATGAACAGACCAAATATCCGTAAACTAGACGTATAATCGTAATATTCAGAGGCGCCGTTGCATTAGTATGTAACACGGACCCTGTCGGCCGGTGTAATTAGTAAGCTAGTGAGGTACCGTTCTCACCTGTGAACTGTCGATGCCGTGACTGTCACGTCACTAGCTGATGATGATCATCGGCATAGTATTTCACTAGCTACTACTACTTGCGTTGACTTGGGGAGTAAGCTGGTGAATGCGTGACGAGAGCGTTACGAAAAGTGTGATCGGGCGAGGCGAACAGAATTTGAGAGGGATATATAAGTTAGTGAAGATAGAAATAACGTTTCGTATATTTGTTAAAATATGTTTCATGAAATATTATTTATTGAAATATTTTTTTTAACACAGACTCAAGCAAAGAGTTCCACTCCTTCGCAGTGCGAATAAATGTGGAGGTAAGCCGCTTCGTGCGTACAGATGGAACCGTGTAACGGTGGAGCATCGCCGCACGTCTGGTTGTTCGAATGATCCAGTCGGGAACCAAAAGTAACTTTACACTGCTAATAATAACTAATGAAAACAGGCCAATAATAGCTAGCGCAATTGTGACGGCTTCCGTGGCGTAATTGGGTGATGAGCTGACTGCAAACCCTGAGATTGCGAGTTCGATTCCCGCACCGAACAAAGATTTTTTTGAGCCACATGTATTTGCTCTAAATCTGGGTATTTGTAGGACCATGGTTCTTATGTTTCCTCATTTCCCATACAGAGGTACAGCGCTCAAAGCATGAAAAATTCTACTTGTGAATTCGCAACCATACTTCCCAAGGAAGCTTCTATTTATCGACACAACACCTCCAACCGCACTACAGCCCTAACAGAAATTATAACGAGAAATGCTGAATAATTATGAAAAGGGGAAGCGACGCGAAGCTAGAAAAGTGGGGTCGGCCAGCCGTGAAACATGTACATCAAAAGCGAGCAATAAACCTCACCGCAGACACGTGGTCGCAGAGCGGATCTACCTTCCTCTTTGACCTCGATTTTATATATTACAATCATGGAATAAAAAAAAAAATTAACCTAAACGCGTACTACATTTTTATTTTGTTTCACATTTGTAAATTAATTACTTATTGCTGAAAACCGCTGTCGTGTTATTCATAACTTGCCGCGAGTGCAGGAAAACACAACTGCTGTGTTTACTGTATGGGAAAACACTACGGAGTGTGCAGAGCCGCACCCGTGGCTAGACAAGACAATCGGCTCAGCAGTGAATGTGTTAAGTTTTAAATTTCATGTATTAATGAATTTGCTCTCTAGCCAAAAATAAATTATAATACCCATTGTAAATCTATGATTACTGCAACTATGTTTAATCTTATAATAGTAAGTATTTAGCGATTGTGTTCTGTTTTGTGAGTTATAAAATAAATTAATAAATACATGTGAATAAGGAATAATTTTATCTTATTTTTGACTGTTTGAAATGCGCCACGAATAGAGACATTTTGAGTTCAATAGGTTAGATTTAGAAATGTTTATAAATATTTTATAATAGCATCACCAAAAGCATAGCTGCTGTTTAGCTGTGATGCAGCCAAATTATTACTAAGGATTTTTAGTAATATTAGATGCGGTGTACCAGATTTAAGTTACGATAAGTCTGTGGTAAAAATCCCAAAAAAAAAGATAACTCAAATTATTTTCCCCTAGTTTTGTAGCCAACATGGACTTAATAGGACTTTGTAGCATTGCTGGATGGCAGGACTTTTAGTGCTAAGTGGGAGAGAAAAGTGAAAACAGATATTGCATCTTAGCGTAACCAAATGGATACTTCCAGCAAAATTACTGGGCATAGGACTTTAGAACCGATGTCTCAGTGCAATGCCACACAGGATTCTCTAATAAAAAAATATGGTTGATACCTCAACTGCTATGGGCAGGCGAGGCGCTTACCATTAGGTAAACGACTCGCTCGTCACGTTACTTAGTAAAATAAACAAAAAGATCGAAGCTATCTTATTATCTCTCACCACGACTTCTTCAGTTCCATCATCACCGAAGCACTAAGTAACTGCAAACAAGACAATCAAACTACCTATATTATATAAAACCGAGGTTGTTAGTGAAAAAGCATACTTCGAGATGCAACGCACCGTCCCAGAGTAGGGGTACTTGCCTATTAAGTGCATTAAGCTTTTAACACATGTCTAATTCAACGGATCGCGTCAGATCTTCTGAATCAACCCTATGAATTCCACACAGGGAATCAAGCGTGAACACTGCAACGTTAGAGTTGATTTTAGAATGACCTGGTTTCGAGATACGTTGTTTCAGAAGTGGGATCCGTTGGAAACTGGAGTGTCGGTACAGGCGCGAAGTTAAGTCGTCTCATTTATTATTGAGTGGAAAACCTCGCAGCGTTTTCTGTACTAGTATCCTTCGGTAGTCCGGAGTCAGTTACTATCGGTGTTTTTCGTGGTTATTTTACATGTCTTTGTTGTTCAAACTTGCCTTTTGGGTTTTCTTTGTTCTCAAAATGTGGCTCTTAATGTTTGTACGTAAAAACTAATGGGGTGGTTAAGACTTGGAATGCAATTAGGGGTTATGATTATGAGAATTAAAACTTTGGTATGGAAGATGACTCTTTAGACCCTTTTTAGGACCTTTTCGAGTTTCTCATTTGACGTAAACTTCTTATCTTAATTCTTGTTTTGTTATCGCTTTAAAATACTTTGGACTTTGGTTATGGTACACTTGTGCCAAATTCAGTTTCAAGCCCGTGAAAATATTTTTTTTCTATTTCTGGTGACCGTTAAATAAAATCTTCTTTTTTTCACATTTAAATGGCAATAAAATTTTTTATTCATCAACAGCAGTAACAAAATAATCCCCGCTTCACACAACAAAGCTTTTATAATGTGTTAATTTATTTCAAAAACTAAAATTAGTTTATAAACTCTGAAAGGTAACGAGCAATAGCGATATTTCTACAAATTCTGAGATTAAATTAATAATATAATCAGCTGGATTTCCGCAATTATCCAAATTACCCGAATTGGTCTAGTTACCATAACACTCATAATTGCCATATTGCTTACTATTATTCCCATACAATTATTATATATTTCGTTTGCGATGCTCGTAATGAATACGCAATGAGGAAACAAATGTGGGGAATGTCGTTGGTTGTAACGAATCTATATGAATAATAAAATTCAAGTGTATGTTTGTGATTTCAAAATAAATCTGAAAATGTATGTGAAAACTGCTTTTTATACGATGCTTGCTTAATCATAAACTACAGTTTATAGAATTTTTGTTTGCCTGTCTGAAAGTTTGTCTCGAAAAGGCTCTGAAACATTCCGTATCTTCATGCACGAGCCTTTGATTTTATGTATACGTATGCAATACAAACTTTAAGAAAACATGAATAGCTCAATGGGGAGTAATGAACGCAACCCTACTTACCGATTTCAAGCTTAGGTCCTCGATTGACGGCGCCGTCCATTTGCAAATATGACACGTAATTTGATTGAAATGTTCCACACGAAAGGGTTCGATTGTTATTTTAGTAGCACACACCACCGGCGAGAGCCCACTGGCGGTGGGGCTGCAATATGCGGTATCAGCTCGATTTTGTATATTGCTGTAAGTAGGCATACTTCACAGCTCCAGCGTAGGTTGAGGAATGTCAGCTAACCAGCGAGTTGCAACACGAGTCACAACTTCCCTCGCTGATTGCATAAAGTAATCCAAGAAAATAAGTCTGTACAAAGTACCCTCAAAAACTGTCAATAATTTGTTCGTTCGAAAACCACGCAATGTTATCAGAAAAAATGAGTAATTACTAACGTTCGAAAACTATGAGAGTTTAACACAGGCCAACAGTGATATTTGATATATGGATACTTTAGGTCTCTAATCTATACTAATATATAACGCTGAAAAGTTTGTTTGTTTGAACGCTAGGATCTCAGGAACTACTGGTTCGAATTGAGCAATTCTTTTTGTGTTGAATAGTCCATTTATCGAGAAAGGTTACAAGCTATATAATATCACGCTACGACCAATAAGAGTGGAGCATCAATAAAGAATGTGGCAAAAACGGGAAAAAAATATTGCTTTTAAGAGTCATTGGGGGAAAACTTGAATTATGCGGATGAAACCGCGGGGCGCAGCTAGTTGTATATAAGACACTTTTTACCCCATAATAACTTATGGTTCATGTGGAGTAATACTCAATGCGGGTGAAATCCCAGGGCGCAGCTAGCTATTGATAAATAATTGGATAAAGACGGTGGCTAACAGTAACTAGTGCGCTTTGCAACTCAATGACTCCAGGTTCAATCCCGCAAGAGTGACTTTTCGTACCTTATTTATATGTAGTTTTCCGTCGCCCTGTGCTTAAATTTCCCTACAATGTACTTTATATTTATAAATGTCTATAAAAGGAACAAGAAAAAATAATTTCCACTTGCCCAATGCAAACAAAATTAAATTAATAAAAACCTTAATTTGTATAAGTGGCGCCATCTCTTGAGAGAAGTGGCAGGAGCCAGTTTAAGCCATCAATCTTGTTCAATGTCGATCGCTAGCATGCATTAAGCCACGTCAGAAGTCACTGGGAAACATAACAAACTTAATGGTGCCACTACCACATTCGACTAACTAACTAACTAGAACCAAACCTTATTCAGTGTGCCTTATTATGCCGTCGTGGTTTATTTAACTAGCATTGCAGTGAAACAGCAAGTATAACACGAACTAGTCTAATTAGAGTTAAATTAATTAGAAGCCGGCTCATCTTGCAACAATACTTCATCAGTCTGTGGAGACGATTTACGTTTACTGCAATTATGCAGTCGTGATTTTGAAGATGGAAATAAAACTTAAATTAAGGGCTACTGTAGGTTTATTATTGACGTAAAACTTCTTTAAGCACGCTTGACTTGGGGAGTAAGCTGGTGAATGTGTTACGAAAAATGTGATCGGGCGAGGCGAACGGCAGTTGAGAGGGATATATAAGTTAGTGAAGATAGAAAGAGAGAGAGTTAAGTTGCGTATATTTTTAAAAATACCTATCTTTTATGACAATTGTTATTGAAATTTTTTTTTTTAAATATGCATATATTTTCGATATATTTTTTTAATTGAAGTTTTAATCCTATTATGTGTTCCAGCACACATTAAAATTTTTTTATTTGTTTGAATTGCTATTGTTAAAATTCACTAAAAGCTCATATCTTTTCTATTCTTTAATTGGCGTTTTTTTTACCAATATTGTAGAATAATAGAATAGAATAGAAAACCCTTTATTGTATACCAAAAAAATAAACACAGTACAGAAAAATGACAATATATTTTATTAGTTACAAAAACGTTTTATTTCCTCAACATACTGTAACTGTTAAGGAGTATAAATAGTAAGAGGCCTCTTCTGCAAGAGACCACCTGAAGAAGTACCACACTTTTGCCAGATATTCATCCGCCAAGCAGTAGTGTGCAAACAATACTATGCTCCGGTTTGAAGGGCACTGTTTCCAGCGAAAATACTTGGCATATGAGACTTTAGTGCCAATGTCTCAGGGTGAGAGCGCAGTGCAGTGCCGCGCAGGATTATGCAATGCAGTATTCTGGGTGGTGCTGTACTGTTATGGGCAGGCGTATGAGTCAAATAAAAAAAAGGGAGATGGTACTTTCATGTTGCAAATGAGCTATATAATTATGGTACACAAACAAAGATACCAAAGTGGCAAACACATGTACATCTTATTATTTATGCCTACTTACCATTATTACATTACCATTTGCTCATATAATTTTGTTTCATCCCAACATGACCTAAAAACTAAATTCTAATCTACATGATTACGAGACGGTCTGAGAAAGTCGGCGAATAAGAAATACAAATATACAAATACATATATACACATAGGGAAGTAGATATGAAAAGTGGAATAATCTCGCTATGTGACGGTATACTTGTTTTGTAAAACACCTCTGTTAGCTGCGTAAGGTATAAGCGGACAGCGGCTAGTAACCCGCCTTGTCAACATTGACTTCAGTCGTCCATAGCTATCGCTATGGAAACCGTGCGTGCGCAGCAACGCGCTGACCGCGTCCGCGCCTGACCGAAGTCAGAGGTCAGTTGACCGAAGTCAGTACTGACCATCTGGACATGTCTTAATCCGACCTTAGAAAGGAAAATTTTAATTTAACATTTAAAAAGAGAACACTAAAAATATCATAAATCCATGATGCCTGCATGATGACTGCAAGCCGTCAATTATTATGTTGCTTGTTCTTGGACATTTTCCGAAAGCGGTGGTACAGTTGGTTTTTACTTTCGTAAGCGCCCTATGCAATGTGAGTAGAGATTTGTGAATTTTGAGAGCTTTAAAGCCTCCCTTTCCGCTTCAGCAACTAACATCCACCATAGCAGGTACAGCCAAGGCTTAATGCCTACTCTTGAAGATGACAATATAATTTACATAAGCCTGCTCGAGGGCGTTAGAGATGTCGGTTAACTAATGAATGGGGTTACGCGTAATTTTACGGATTAAATTCCTACGTGTGAGGAAGCGAGTTTTTGAATAAGAAAATTGGATTAGGCACGGATCCGTCCGCGGAGGGATGGTAAGTGGGCTGATTGCCTTGTTTTGTTGAGGAGTTCAATTGTCGGTGGGAAAGTAAGCGGTGGAATGTAGAACGGTGCAAAATTGTATCGTTGGTTCATAGCTTCTCTATCCCCAGGTAGTCCGAAGAAAAAAGGTATTGGTGGTATTGGTGTAAGACTTTATTTTATTCAGGTGAAGTTATTGAAATTAAAGGTGGTAGCGACGGTGAAGAATTCTCCTAGTGAACGCCACTGAACAGTGTGTCTTCCACGCTATCATATAAAAAAAAGGAAATTCGCAGCATTTTTAACAGGCTTTAGATTCTACTTTATTGCAATTATTTTATTATACTTAGATCTAATTCAAAGTGAACCTTAGTTGACATTACTTACAAACCAATAACTGCCGATAACGAGTTCCACCCAAACAAGTTGCACCAATCTCCAAATTCATTTGCGAACTCCAAAGAAATCTTATTACGAGTTAACACAGAAAAAGATCTACATCCATCAAAACGGCGACAGATGCAAATCCGTTTAAGACTTTGAGCGTTTCATTAGAAACGCCATATTTTTGCGCATCCTCAGGTGTGGGAGCCATTCCGAGATCCAGCCAATCAGTGTGAAGAGTAATGACTCAGTCAGGAGGTACTGATTGGAAATGGCTGGTGCTATTTGTCTTTCTGTGCTCGTTTGTAGGGATTTGAAGATGGCAAGTAAACGATCATCTGCAGCAGCATTGAACTATACTTACTTGGAACACCAGTTCAGCAGTATGGAAGATTGCTCACGGCTACTTTTTGCAGCAATTCAGTAGCGATATAATCCCAAGCCATGATGGGCATCTCATTGAGACATCGAGTGCCTAACGTATAAATTCGATGTTAAACAAAAGTGTTCGATGTGGGAAAAAGTATCACGGAACTTAAGTGGAGGTGGGTAGGACATTTGGTAAGACGGAATGACAATAGGTGGGCTAAAACAATAACGAAGTGGTATCCGAGAGGGTCGACGAGGTCAGTTGGCAGACCACTTGCCAGATGGGCAGATGACATCGTCCGCATACTGGGTCAAACATGGTGGAGAAGGAAACCTCAAGACCGTAAAATTTGGTGCAATAAAGAAAAGGTCTATGTCCAGCAGCGGATCGACAAACGCTGGTGATTTTGGTAATCACAAACAACCGCGATACAGTCGCGATGCTGTCGCTGGTCGTTTATCTTCGTCCACGGCACTAAGATTTTGCATCGCTTCGGTCGCGAGTTTACATCGATGCAGTCGTATGTAAATGTTCTTTTATTAATCCAGCTGTAACTATAAAGAACCACGTGAAAAGACAAAGTCAAGAACCAATAAGTAAATTAAATAAATAAGGCGTCGCGATCACATGCATAGATCCATACCCCTAACTAGGATTCCGTGTATCTGTTCTGTATCTACTAGTAAAGTTAAATAGTAAGTAAATTCAGAATTCTCAGATCGTATCTCCATAATTATCGAGGCAAACAAGCAGTGGCCTATACATTACAATCCTGTTATTGTCGCTAAAGTCTTAATTAAGTCCGCAACGGGTTCCGGCCACGCAAAGCCAGGGGCTTACTGCCTCCGTTACGGAACCCCAAACGGAGGTCCTCGCGGTCACTAATTTAAATTATTGGAATAAATAGCGGTGCTTGGAAGATAATTTAGTATTTTGTCAGTTCGTAGTTTTGTTTTAAAAGCTTGTTTGCGTGAGCGATGCTTTACAAGGCGTCCTTTAAACGTTTGTGATGTTTTATGTCACTAGTGTCGATTGGCTTTGATGGACATCTTGTGTCAACTTTGACAGGTTCCGTTGCTTGCGTAAAAAGTTCAAGCTTCTTACGTTGTATTCTTACCTGTGTTCTTCTTAACTGTGACAATTGAGGAGCGAGTTCTTCTCTCTTCTGAGAGAGGAATACCGTTCTCTGTTGCCAAAGTTAATCAAATAGGAGCAAGTATTTAAGTTCAAGGACCCATTAGGTAGGACAAACTGCGGTCAAATGCTTGTATATTGAGAAATAAAAACGATAATATTTTGATTTGTAATTACACAAAATTCTGAGTTATTTGATAATTGCATTTACAGCGTAATTTTTTTACAACCCGTGCCAGTAATTTTCTGGATTATTCCCCTTTACTCAAGATCCCGGACCTTCTTATATATTTTAACTAAGGTTAGATGGTGTACAATTGCATAAATTTTGTAAGTATTAAGCAATAAAATTAAATTTACGGTCCTCCACAGTCCCGTCTCGCTTAAAAAGATAACCACGGGACGACTTAGCCGTTATTTATCGCCAACTTTACGCTTTCTATTCATAATGTTGTGGCGGAATTTATATTTTAATCTCTTATTAAAATTTCATATTGTTGGAGGTTTAATTTAATAGCTTGTGCGAGCGGGGCGTGTGAAAACTGCATTCTGGATAAGAAAACTCTTGCGGAGTTTCATCTGGGAGGATATAAATAGCTGCTATTCTTCGGGAGACAGGGCTCGTAATTGTAAGTTGCAAAGTAACAGTGTCAATTTCTTTTATTTGACTGAGTGACGAGATGCGCATGTTATCCACCTGATGGTAAGCGCTACGCCTGCCCATAACAGTTACAGTGCCCTCCAGAACTTTGCATTGCATAATCCTGCGCGGCACTGCACTGCGCACGTCACCCTGAGACGTCGGCTCTAAAGTCTCATATGCCCAGTAATTTCGCTGGAAACAATGCTCTTCAACCCAGAATATAGTAATGTATGCACACTACTGCTTGGTAGATGAATATCTGGCAATGATGTGATACTTCCCTAGGCGGTCTCCTGCAAAAGAGAGCCCAAAAAGAATTGGTATTATTGTTACTCTGTGCTTCTTTTTTTTAAAATGAAGTGTGTGTCTGCAATTTCAAATTAAACGCCAATATTTAAATATTATATGCTATTGATGATAACCAATAAAATGCTGCCTAGTTATATAATAAATTACTGCTTATAGATTTTTAATCAATTAAAGTTTAAAGAATTTCACTAAAAGTTTCGTGCATGTTCCATTTCGATATCTTGCAGAGATGAGAAGAATTTCGATCGCGAACAAATTCACAGGGATATCAAGCTTGTAATAAAAATATTTAAGTAGAATATGATCTAAGCGTAATAGTCAATCGTATCTGTCATAGTTTATAGAATTTTTCATGAATTACCTATAGTTTACAGTTTCAAAAACTGACAGCATTTCCTCATCTAAAGAAACCTACATCCTTCGGTGGCTCCGTGCAGCAGTAACCTAGTAAACGGCTGATAAGCATCTCTTTTCAGACAAAGGATGCTTCTACAAAAACTGCTCATTGTTTTTCCGTTTCTCGGAGCGTAAACCTGTCTTAGATATGACAGGGAAGCGATGCCGGGGAATGGATACTTGTCGCATAGCTTGTCTGTTGCGGATGATAGGAAATCATTTTTAATGAAGTAATAGATGCGTTGAAAGAAAGACGATAGCTTATAACTCTACAAAAGAGAAACTAAAGCCATTTTTTTAATTTAAAAAAATTGTTAAGATCTGCATTAAGGTAGGTTGTTTCTGATAGGGTGGGAAATTTAAATTTCAAATAGTTTTTTTTTTGTTTTTAGAGCTACACAGGGTCACTAATATAAACGAGACTATATTTCGCGCCAACCGTAAATAATTCTTTTCGTTTTTATGTTGAAATATTTGGCACTAATGAATCGTATCGCTCAAATATGTCAATAAACCGTTAAAGTAATGATTTCAGTGTTTATTGACATATTACACAAAACACAACACACAACCTAAAACCTACACAACCCAAAAATGTATATTCAAATTACACTATGAAAATAATGCTTTAACAATTCGTAATCTCTAGACAGCTAGAACATTGTTAATATTGAGATTATTTATCATTTTGTTATCACTTTGACAGCGTTAAATTGAAAAACATCAGAATCTCAGAGAGCAACACAGATTGATGTAAAATGATGAAGAACCGTTCAGTTTTCTGTTTCGATCTTGTCTGGTGTCTGTTCAGTTTATGCTATGTGCTTGTATTTGTTGGCGTTTGCAAACGGGACGATATTTTATAAACTACGGGAGAAAACGGGTTTGTCCTGATCATCTATTGTTTCGATTACATTTTTACTATTTTTAGTTGAAGCTTCGGACCTATGACTCCTCTCAAAGAGAGACAAATTATTGCTACTTTCTGTTTTTGTGCATTTGGACTATGCTGGTTGAGTGTAGACTTCACACTTTTGACTGAGTCTTTCTGTATTAAAAATAGGAAGGAGGAATGAGTTCAGTAACCATTTGCGCATACTCTACGAAATGAATCTAGAAACTTTTATTTCACAAACATTTTATACCACAAAAATCAAAACACATAAGAAAAGTACTACGTTTGCAAGACCCTTTCAACATCTAGAAATTGTCTTGCAATCGCCGTCGCAAAGGAGCAAGCACTGAAATTCGATCCTCAAGCGCTGGGCACAACGCTGATATTCGTATGACAAAAGGAGCCGTGCCGAAGCGTGCATTTAACATGAAAAATAAAAATGTCTGGACGCTTTATCTAAAGCGCAATGAATGGAAAATGTGGATTACTTTCAATGCACGATGCCAATGCAATAGAGGTCTTATTTGAATTTGATTTAGTGTGCTCGCTTCTAATAAGAAAACAGAATATGTACGCCTTCTCGATAACTATTAAACTGCATACAGACATAAATTGGAATGTTGTGCGAACAAGTCTTTTTTGAAGTCGATTTATAATAAAAAAAATCAGCCATCATCAAAATCAGCCCATATTCGTCTACTACTTGACGTAGGCCTCTTCTAGTGAATGCAACTGATACCGATCTTCAGCTCTCCTCATCCAATCTCCGCTAACCCATTCCAGCAAATCGTTTAAAACTAAAACTACGTTGGCCTAACCCAGTCTCCACTCTTAAACATGTCTACCCCAAATAGTAGCTGTATTACTTACAAAATGAAAACTGCATTTTAGGTAAGATTTTTAGTTAGGTCAGTTAAATAAACCATTTCTTGCGATAACAGGGTATCAAACCAGCCCGTTACTTATACGAGCAGTTCTTTCATCAGTTCTTAGTTTTGCATCTCTAACGCCGCGTTAAAATTTAGTCGTACCCTGATGGTCAGCACTGATGTCGTTCTTCGGAAGCTATGGCTAGGGAAACCGTGTTTGTAATTAGCAGCGCACTGAGCGCGTTCGCACGGTTTTCACAGCGATAGCTATGGACGACCGACTTCAGTACTGACCTCAGTAAAGTGCCAATTTCTTCATCATCATCGGCTCATAATCCACTACCAGATATGGTTTCTTCTTTATTGCGCCAATCGTTTCGTTTATTTACCTACATACGTCACGTTGGATAACATTTATTATCAAAGATCATTATTTATGGAGCTAGTATTATATTTTTCAAATTCTTCTAAGTTTGTAATATCAATAGTTTAAAATTTAGTTTTCCTGTATTTGTCATAAATGTCTTTCCACAGTTTATACCGCTCTGAGTGAGGCAGCGGTCCCATTTGTAGTTCTTCGTCGATGTACAAGAAGTTTAATGACTCCTTCGTGCTGGGCTTCCATTTGACTGGCAAGCCTTTATCTGATGGAGGAGTTGGATCTCTGAAATTACAAATAGATGAGGTTTGAGGTTTGGTTTTTGAGGTTTTTTTATTATAAGCACCAAATATTTATTTAAAGAGAGAAAATGTTCGAAAAATATTGAGTAGCAAAAAAACCTTTGCCCACGTGTAGTCTACTTGGAACATACTAATAAAGCAAATAACGTTATAATTAATTACTCGTAATTCGTGCGTTAACTCGTTCGTTCGTTCGTTCATATTTCCTTAGATACAAGGAATTCTAGTTGGGCGTCAGTATATGCGTATAATAATATGATCAGGACGCGTAATTTAGTTTTTATTTTTCAAATTACCACGTATAAGTGTCTAATTTAAATAACAAGTGACGTCTTACCCATATTTAGCAAAATTTGTCCACATTTTTGTCATCCAATCAATAACTTTCTGATCTTCCGCACTAATTCTATACGGCCAGATGTAAGCATTGAATATGTAAAGAATATCATCGCCATGACTAGCTCCAGTATCGTGTTTATTTTTACAAAACCGTGCCTTTACCATGTTTCTGCCGCCAGAATACTTAAAATAGTAATTGTATATAGGAGCATCAATCTTGTTTAACATTATTTCAGATTCCAAGACTGTAGGAACGGATAAATACACATCTCCGTACAGATCTGATAAGTTACTGATTGTTTCTTGGCTTATTATTTTATCTCCAAAGTAATAGTTCTTTATTTTCATCGATAGAGCATCGGCTTCTTCTTGAGATGGAAATTCTAAGTCTGGAAAAGGATACACCTCATTGTTAAGCATTCGTAGTGATTCTTCTGTTTCTTCCGAAATCAAGTAAATGCCTTCTCTGTCAGTGATACCATAAATTATAGACACATTTTTAGGCTTCTTCATTATTAAATTGTAAGGCAGATCACTAATAGCGGCTTCAACGTCGGATATTTCGTTTTCAATACACGGTAAGTGTATTGTATTGGAGTTCATTAATTCAATTATAGGTTTACCTAATGATTTTAACAAAATTTTAGTCAGAGGCATGTCGGCAAATATTTTGTAAAGTTCGTAAGGATCTTCGGTGTTGTAGCCGAGGTGGTTTGCAACTGATTTGGCTATGATGACAGGAGGTATGCTTGTCCAGAAGGATATACCAGTTCCACTTTGAATTATAGCTCTATTGAAAAGTCCTTCTGTAGCTTCACTAGCTATTAATAAAGAAGCTGACCCAGCTCCAGCACTGTGTCCAAATATGGTTACATTGTCAGGATCACCACCAAAAGCAGCTATATTCTTCTTAATCCATCTTAAAGCAGCTATTTGATCTTTTAAACCAGCATTGCCAGGCGCTTCTTTTATTCCTAGGCAAAGGAAACCCAATGCTCCAAGTCTGTAGTTCATCGTTACTACTATAACGTTATGTTTTACAAGGAAATCTGCTCCATATACCATTTTCCCCCCACTTCCTAATACGAATCCTCCACCATGGATGTATACCATGACTGGTAGAATCGTTTTGGTTTGAGCTGGTACGTAAAGATTGATTTTTAGACAGTCTTCCATTCCCATCATTCCAGTGACCATTGCTTGGGAACATTGATAGTGCTCGTCTACAGCTTTGAAAACGCCTTTCCAAGAAGGAGGCGGTAGTGGTGCCTAAAAATACATTTGACTCCATATATTGCATAAGTCTCTAATTATTGAATAACACTGTCAGTTTTAGTAGAGGCATTTTATTTTTAGTTTAGTAGGTACTTTTAACATAAAACTTGTTTATTTTTATAGTAATTACAGTTATGTAATAACTACATTAGCGAATAAAATGAATTCTCTATTTATTTCTAAGATTTTATCTCGAACAGAGATTAAACGATGAAAGATATGCGTTCTTAGAGGATGCTCTTGAGTATTCTTCCCTAAATATAGCAAGCTATATCATGCAATACAGTTTCGACTAAACTAATATTATCATCATGTGTAATAGATGTCGTAATTAATTATGATATGTATCCAATGGATGCTTTATTAATTGATTATTTATCTAAGCCAGCTGTTGCCGCAGCTGCAAAATTAGATCAAAGATTTATTTCCCCGTTGATGCCTTTGTAGCTATTGCTTTGTTTTATTATTTCTACACATTGAACATTTTTATACAGTTGCATTTTACATCGTAATGATTAAAATAAAATCCTTACCTGAAATCTACCGTCGGTAGTTGCATAAGGTATGCCCACGTACTCGAAAGTCGATCCATCAGTACTCACTTTACCACACAAGATCCCTTGATCTATCCTCACTTCTGGAGTAGGCTGATCAATCAAGTTGGTTGCAAATAACGTAAACAGAACTACATACTTAAGACAAACCATAATGATTAGGAAATCAACCGGTATAATAGTAACTATCTCAAAGTTCGATATTGCACTGATTGCTTTAGTTCACATATCATCTCAGTTATAGTAATGTGGCCAACTTCATTATTATCGAAACCAAGCTAGACGCTGTTATAATTATCTAAATTACTATTTAAGAAATAATATTATTTTATTACCGTGATATACTGTAACTATCATCACTGTTACAATGTTGCAAGTCGAATCTCTAAATACCTATTTATGTATTCCGACAAAGGAGGAATAAGTTATTTGTTGAAAAATATTCCTCTTTCCAGATAAGCTTTCATAAAATATGTATTTGGTACTTTAAGATGATTAAAATGTCCTGAAAGCACAGACAAGTTCTGCTATTCACCCATTCTTTCCGAATTCTTTTTCTATTCTTCTTCGTCACAGCAGTTGGGCCGAAATACTAACTGCAGCTTTAATTAAGAGGAGAAAAATTAAAAACAATTAACATCAAATTAGATTATTTACTATAATCTGTCTTTCTGTGCTTAGCATAGATATCTTTCCACAGTTCATAAGTGACGGGATTAGGTACAGGTCCCATTTTGAGCTCTTCATCAATGTACAGAAAGTTCAATTTGTCTTTCGTGCTTGGTTTCCATTTCACTGGTATGTCTGAGGAGTCTGGTGTTGGATCACTGAAATAAAGAAAAACAGAAACGTGAGAAACTTATTTCAATTCTGTTCATAACAAAATATTTAAATTTCAAGGTTATCCTCGCGTTACACCCAAGTAGCACCAACTGCTGAATGACCTATTCACTTTTGACATTATTATGATCTTCAAATATATATAAAAACTAACAAAGTTTCAATTGTGATTGTTGACGCCAAAGTATTTATAATAATTTTATAAATTAATTTAATATTTAATGGTACAATCCCTTTTCACCCTTTCCTATATTATACCTTTATACATGTATGCAATACTAAATGCGCCCGCGCCGAAACGCCCTCTGGCGTGAGAAAAAATTGTAGGCGAGCTGTCAATCAGTTCGCCATTAGTTAGTTCCGGTTCAAATGTGAAACGAGCTCGTCGTTATAAGACAATCGCACCGCCGGAAGTATTTCTTCTTGTTCCCCGTGCCATTGCGGCCTTGTAATTTTTCATATTCTTGTGATCGCGCTGTTCGCGAGTGCATTCTGGAGTGTGTTGTGAGGACTGGGATCTGGGAGCTGCCCGCGTGCCTGAGCGTCTGGACGCCCGCGTCTGTGATCGGAGGCGCCGCTGTTCTGAGGTATTTGCTGCATGTTTCCCTTCGTTCCCTCCTCTCCGCTCTTGGTTGTGCGTACCATATTTTACATGTTCATAACTTTGTCGAAGATCAAATAGAATTATACTTTGGCGCGATCATAGGTGGCCCTTCGAAGCCGGATACGTCCCCCGCCCTTATTAGGATACTTAGATAGGCCCTAATAAGTGATTTCTTACAGCATATTCATTGCGAATATCATTGTAACCGTTTTCGCGTCGGTAAACGTGACATTGCGTCACTTACTTTTCATCGCGAAAATATCCCCAATCCTCGCCCGTAAAGTTAAATTACGTGGTTCCCCGCCTAGATACGTTATATATACATAATTATCTACGTAGTTTATTCATTTAAACCTATAATTAATCGTTAAAATCGAAACTGTTCGTATTTATACCTACCCTCAGCTCATTCATTCACCGCTTCTACGCGGGCCGGCACGATCGTCCATTACCTACCGTTCGATATAACCCGACCGCGTAGTGTAAGGCACGCTCACGCGCATCGCCCTTGCGAACACTTCCGATTACTTCCGATCGCGTGAAATAACCTTCCGTATTTTGCCGTATATATTTGACCTATTTTAAATAACGATAAATCATGCCTCCTAAGAAACCTACCGGATCAGCTGACGCTGATGACGATAGTTTTGACGAACGCGTTCAAGATTCGCGATTAACTATATTGCGAGCTAAACGCGAAGCTATATTTGAGATAGTGCAAAACATGTATGACCTATCTTCAGGTATTCATTCAAACCCCGTGGCGAGAGAACGTTTTCTTGCCGAGTCTTCACAAATAGATTCATTGCGTGATAAGTTTGAACAGAATCTCGATGATTATAACTCCCGCTTGTTATCAGTAAATCCGCTAGATAACCCTGATTATAAAAGCCTCGTTGCATTTGAGTCATTATACGGTCGAATTAATCAATTACGATCTCAATATTCGCAATCACGTTCGTCGCAGGAGTCACGTGATATCTCTGCACCGCGTAAGGCTAGGCCTACACTTCCGCCGATTCAATTGATGGACTTTTCGGGTGACATTCGCTCATGGCCACTATTTTATGCCAGTTTTAAGTCTACTGTACATGATAATCCATCCCTCAGTGATGCCGAGAAGTTATACTATTTATTGGGTAAACTTTCGGGCAAGGCGAGTAATGTATGTGCAGGTATAGCTCCGTGCGCTGAGAATTATAACTTGTTATTACAGGCGTTAATTGACAAATATGAAGATAAGCGAATGCTCGCTTCCGCGTATTTAAATCAAATGTTTGAGTTCAAACCTATGCAAGCTGCTTCTGTTACGAACTTTGATTTATTTACAGATAGCTTTATAAGTGCAGTACGCGCCTTAAAGAATCTAAAGTTAGACAATTTAACTGATTTAATTATACTTCATATTGCGCTCAAGAAGATAGATTTAGATACCGTTCGCGCTTTCGAGTTGACTTGTAGCTCTAAAATACCTACTTTCGACGACTTTGTTGATTTTATTACAACCCGCGCTAAGGTTTTGGAACGCACTAACATCAACTCAAGCGCAGCAAGTCAAGCATTGTGCACTCGTCCTAATAATAATAGACGAGCTAATAACGTAAATAACCCTCCGCCGCCGAAGTACCAAACTTACGTTAGTACTACGGTTGATTCCGCGAGCAAGTGTCTTTGCACAAACATCACACATCAGCATTTATTTAAATGTGCTGACTTTAATAAAATGACTCCTCAGGAACGCTTTAAATGTGTGAAAGATAAAAATGCGTGTGTGAACTGTCTTAGTTTACAGCACCGAGTTTCTAATTGCTCGTCTAATTCTGATTGCCGCGTATGTAAACTTAAACACCACACGTTGCTACACTTCAAGCGTGCCGAGATGTCGAGCCCCGCGGTCCCCGCGGCCGCGGCGCCCGCGCGCACAGCTAGCGCCCCGCCACCGGCCGCTCAGCCTAGCCAGGCAAGCCCAGCGCGCATACCTGTAGCCACGCAGCCGCAACCTGTTACGAGCGCGCGCTCGGACGTTGCGTTGTGCGCTACCTATAATACGTGTACATCTGATAACTCATCTCGCTCATCGCCGCTCGATGCGTCTTCAATTAATAATAAACATTCTACAATTTTATTATCAACCGCTCAAGTCGTCGCTTACGATATTAATGGCGACCGACATGTTATTCGCGCGTTGTTAGATTCCGCTTCACAAAGCCACTTCATTACGAAAGAGTGCTGTGATCGATTAGGTATTCAGATTCAAGACACCGAACGTACTATTGTTAAGGGGTTCGGTGGAATTGAAAAACCCATCGAGACTAAATCAACTAATTTAAAGTTTTACTCGCGTTTTGACAACAACATTACGTTTAATATCGCACCGCTTGTTGTTGACCAAATTACCGACTTATTGCCGACCGCTGTGGTAGATACGTCTGTCCTATCACATTTAAGCGAAATACCGCTTGCAGATGAGAGCTTCGGAGTGCCTAATAAAATCGATGCATTAATCGGTGCTTCCCTCTTCCCACATCTGCTTCTCCCCGACGTAGTGCACGCTTCTCGACACTCGTCGGCGCCCCCTGCTTTACGCACGGTGTTAGGGTACGTAATTATGGGTTCAGTACCCACCGCCCGCACACTTACTCGCCAGGTCTTGACATGCTGCCATGTTCAGGAACCTGCCGCTATTGACTCCTTAGTCAGGCGATTTTGGGAACTCGAAGAGGTTCCCCTCTCACCGCCCATTCAGCACCCCGCTCATGTTGAATGCGATAACTTCTATACAAATACTACAACCCGCGATCCCGTTAGTGGTAGATACAAAGTTGGCCTGCCATTTAACGAGGATGTATATACGCTAGGAAAATCGATCGCTCGCTTAGAACTTTGTGGTGCCGTATTATTATCAAAGCTGCTTCGCACAGTTCTAGATAATTATTCTCGTCACATTTCAATCAAGACTTACGCATTTATTGACTCTAAAGTCGCCTTATATTGGATAAGGAGTTCGCCACACAGGTGGCAAACATTTGTTGCTAACCGCGTTGTTCAGATCACGGATAATATTCCAGCTGACAACTTTTATCACGTGGCGGGTATTGAAAATCCCGCTGACATATTGAGTCGTGGGATTTTGCCCCACAAATTAATCTCGCACCCACTGTGGCTCCACGGGCCTCCGTGGGCTTCACTCGACCCGTCTCAGTGGCCTCTTAGGAGTCTGGACGGACAGTCTATTGCAGACATACCTGAACAAAGGGTTTTAGCGCACATTGTGTGCACGCCTGTAAAGCATTGCGCTTTATATACACTCGCGCTCCGCTTCTCCTCATGGAGTAAACTTCTTCGTATAACTGCATACGTTTGTAAGTTTGCAAAGTTATTGCCCCGCCGCAGCACTACTGCAGTGACTGCTGAGGATTTTAATTTTGCAGAAAAGGTAATACGCGCCCTGCAAAGACGATACTTTGCTGAGGAATACTCAAATATAATTAAAAATAAATCTTGCTCACCGGCTCTCAATCGCTTGAGACCTTTTGTAAATGACGGCCTGATCCTCGTCGGCGGTCGGCTTTCTAATTCCGCGCTGGAATATGCACAAATGCATCCAGTTATTTTACCGCGCAATGATCATGTAGTGAACATGATCATTGATTATTATCATGTTACATATTTACATGCCGGACCAGAATTATTAATGTCGCTGCTTCGCCAAAAATTCTGGATCCTGTCCGCACGCCGCATTGTGAGACAACGAGTCCACATTTGTAATATCTGCTTCCGATTAAAACCGCGTCCAAGTTACCCGCTCATGGCTGACTTACCCGATGTGCGCACCCGTCCGGTCGTCAAGGCATTCACGCATACGGGCTGCGATTATGCCGGTCCCATCGCCTACACTCCTGTGCGCCGCCGTGGCGTCCGCAGTGAGAAGGCCTATCTGTGCATTTTTACATGCCTTACGACTCGTGCAGTGCACATTGAAGTCGCCACTGACCTCAGCACCCCCAGCTTTCTCGCCGCGTTGAAGCGCTTCCTCGCTCGACGCGGACCTGTTCAGGTTTTGCATTCCGACAATGCTACTAACTACAAGGGGAGTGCTTCTTACCTCCGGGATCTCTATAAATTTCTCAATGATGAATATCGTCTTAAGCTGGAGCAAGAATGTGCTGAGAGTCGCATAACGTGGAAATTTATCTGTCCCAACTCTCCACACTTTGGAGGCGCTTGGGAGAGCATGGCAAAGGTCATAAAACAATTCCTTTACAAAGTAATCGGACAGCAGCTTCTTTCTTACGAGGAACTTTGCACTGTTCTCACCCAGATTGAGTGCGTACTCAACAGCAGGCCGCTGACAGTTCTCAGTTCTTCGCCAAGTGAAGCTTCGGCGCTTACCCCGAGTCACTTTCTACATACCGCTCCGCTACTTTCTTTACCCGCGCCTGAAGTCAAATCTGACTCTGTCAATTTACTTCACAGGCACTCGCTACTGGACAAATTAGTTCAGTCGTTTTGGGATCGCTGGAGGATGGAATATCTGCACAGCTTGCAGGTTAGGCAGAAGTGGAATACTCCTTCCACTCCTATTACTTCCGGGACTGTCGTTGTTATGATGAACGACAACTCTCCGACCTTAGCCTGGCCATTAGCGATTGTTGACGAAGTCCATCCCTCTAAAGACGGCATCGTGCGCGTTGCTACCGTGAGAACCGCCAAGGGAACGTATCTCCGTCCGGTCGTTCGTCTGTGTCCTCTCCCAAAACAGTAAATTAACATAACTATTTATAGTAAAATATCGCTTAGTTTATCTCGTAATATTTTTAAATCGTTTCACTTTATTATTAAACCTTATATAGTTCCGCTTCGCCGTGACTCTACGGCTTACTCATATTCTTAACCGCGCGCATTGAGCGCTTCGTCTAGAGTCATAGAGCATTTGTATATCTCATCTCACCTTATGATTGTCTATTAAAGGTGACCCATTAAGGGCGGGTGGATGTTGACGCCAAAGTATTTATAATAATTTTATAAATTAATTTAATATTTAATGGTACAATCCCTTTTCACCCTTTCCTATATTATACCTTTATACATGTATGCAATACTAAATGCGCCCGCGCCGAAACGCCCTCTGGCGTGAGAAAAAATTGTAGGCGAGCTGTCAATCAGTTCGCCATTAGTTAGTTCCGGTTCAAATGTGAAACGAGCTCGTCGTTATAAGACAATCGCACCGCCGGAAGTATTTCTTCTTGTTCCCCGTGCCATTGCGGCCTTGTAATTTTTCATATTCTTGTGATCGCGCTGTTCGCGAGTGCATTCTGGAGTGTGTTGTGAGGACTGGGATCTGGGAGCTGCCCGCGTGCCTGAGCGTCTGGACGCCCGCGTCTGTGATCGGAGGCGCCGCTGTTCTGAGGTATTTGCTGCATGTTTCCCTTCGTTCCCTCCTCTCCGCTCTTGGTTGTGCGTACCATATTTTACATGTTCATAACTTTGTCGAAGATCAAATAGAATTATACTTTGGCGCGATCAGTGATCTTGCAGCTAAAAAAACACCAACAGTCTGTACAATGGGAGATAAAAAGTTAAATTATAATTTTATTGTAACACTTAATAATTATTTTGACGATGGTTTGTACATTATATTTAAGCATCTTATGAAGATTTCAGTTGAGGAAAATGTCGTAAAAGAGATCTGCTATATTACTACGAGGATAAACGAATTTTTAGAGTGTCACTATACGTACAGTCTTTATAAAATCTAAAAAATTTCATGATAGAAGAAATATTTTGATCATACCTAATGAACCATTTTAAACTGCCATCTCCTAAGACACCAATAATCACATAGTATTGGAAAAAGAATCTGTACATAATAAAATATTAAACCATGGTAATAAAAAATAAAAGAGTAGTACCTGTACTTCGCGAAGTCAGTCCACATTTTGGTCATAACATAGATCATTTTTCGATCTCGCTGATTAATACGAAATGGCCACACGTCTCCTCGGAATAAATACAATAGTTCATCGCCATGACACGCACCACTTTCATTTTTATATCCCACCAAATATTTGAGAAAATTTCTATCACCAGAATAATCAAAGTAATAATTATAAACTGGTGCGTCTATTTTGCTCGCCATAATTTCGGATTCGAATACTCCAGGTAACCCGAAGTACAGATCAGTCATCAAATCAGAAATATTCATTATCGTTTTCATACTCATCCTTTCTTTGCCAAAATATACCTCTCTCGTCATGTTATCAACTTTTTCTGCTTCTTTCTCGGACGAAAATATCAAGTCTGATGCGAACAAATATTTTTCATCTCTTTCTTTAACGGTTTCCTCATTATCTAAAGCTGTTAAGAATAAGCCCTCTCTACTAGTGGATCCGTACATCAAGGGTATATTTTTTGGTTTCTTATTTATTAAATTAAAAGGCAATTCATTTATCACGGCTTCTTCTCCGGAGAAAGGTTTCTCTATACAAGGTAAGTAAAGCAATTCGGTGTCCAAGTACTTTCCAAGTGGCTTTCTAGGTTTAGCTGAAACCAGTTCTTGATAAGGTGTCTTTGAAAATATATCGTAGAGTTCATTTGGATTTGTTGTATTGTAGCCCAATTCTTTTGCTATAAGACTAGCTATCGAGACTGGATCTCTGTTAATCGCCCAATTGGCTATAGACGATCCGCTTTGCACTATAGCTCTTTTGAACAATCCCTCAGTAGCTTCACTGGCTACCAACAAGGAAGTTGAAGTACCACCAGCGCTTTGACCAAACAGCGTTACATTATCAGGATCTCCACCAAACGCTGCTATGTTTTTCTTAACCCATCTCAGTGCTGCCACTTGGTCTTTTAAACCAGCGTTACCAGGTGCTTCTTTGATATTAAGGCACGTGAAACCTAATACTCCAAGTCTATAATTAAACGTGACTAGAATGACATCGTGTTTGACTAGAAAATCTCCAGCGTAAAGAAGCTGGCCACCACTGCCGAGATAGAAGGCTCCACCATGGACGAAGACCATTACTGGTAGAGGTCTTTTTGCTATAGAAGGTACGTAGACGTTTATTTTTAAACAGTCCTCTTCTCCTTTAATTCTGCCAAAGAATCCAGACTGAGGGCACGAATATATTTCGTCAACAGCTTTGAATACACCTTTCCAGTTTGGTGCAGGTAGAGGTGCCTGTAACAAAAAAGTTTGGTTGCACGCAAAAAACAGTGCCATTTGCTCATATCTATAACCTTGTTAAAAAAAGGTACAGTCAGCGTCATATTAAATATCCACATGTCACTCCAACCAATTCGACTGTGTTTTGGAGGAAACCAGAAATACCAGGGAAGCATATGACACAAAGAGCTCTCACCTCTAAAATGTCATCCATAGCCATATAGAAGCAAATTTATGAAACCAGATAATTATACTAGTATTAATGTTTTGTAATAGGTATTAACAATTTAATTTGCTAGGTCAAGGAAGACACAACTATCCTATTGTTAAGTGGGTTCATAAATTAGGTAATAACAGTTTATTTTATATTAAGTGTCATTTTTGAATCCTTATATAATACCAAATACGTTAAAACCATTGCATTTTCAAACTCTTATCCGTTATCTTTAATTCAATATGATAGCAAAACTAACCTTGAACCTTGTACTGCTGTTTGTAGTAGCGTAGGGTATTCCGAGATACTGGAAAAACGACCCATCTGCACTGACTTTACCGCTCAAAATCCCCTGCTCTATCACCACTTCTGGAGCAGGCTGGTCCACTATGTTCATAGCGAATAGTGTAAACAGAACTATATTCTTTGCACACTTCATTCTGAGCTTTAACTTCAACACTGTACATATAAAAATGGCTTGCACTTAACATCAAATCACAACAAGAACAGCTATAATAACTCTTATAACACGGAGCAATACTTCTTACTTATAACATTTTGGTTGGAAGCCGGTAATTTTTTATCACTAAATGACGCGACTTTGTCGTATACACGTTGGCCTTCAACTAAAGTCGATGAGCGACGACGTAATGATACTGTGAGAATGAGATAGAAAATACAATCAAACCGGTCAGGTGAGACAGCCATAGTCAGTGGTAGCCGACCTAGTCCTACGCAACAGATTGGGGCATACTTTTATAAAAAGGGCAGTTTTATTTGTTTTTACTAAGTACCTTATAATCGCAGAGATTTATGAACCGACTAACAGTGCCTGCGGTTTGACCCGCCTTAACAATTATCCCACAGGAATCGTCTATTTTTACGGGATAAAAATTATTCTGTGATTGATTCTAGGACCAAAAATATCTATTTAGTAAATTTCATCAAATTCTGTTCAGTGGATCCGGTGTCCTCGCCACAAACATACAAACTTTCACCTTTTATAATATTAGTGAGATTTGAATTATCCTTTTTGATATTCCATTAAAAAATTCTAAAAAAGTTAAAATTAAATTTACTTTAGTAAGTTTTGGTAGATATCTTATGCACAAAAATTAATCATTACCATCTTTTTGGAAATACCTTTTTAGCAAAAAATACGCCAGATTCTATATAGAATGTCGAAGCTTTGGTTTAAATCATTAATAAATGCATTTTTTTAAACATGTTAATTTGTACAAATAATATAAAAAAGGTAGATATACTTAAAAAGTTACAAATGACTTAATATGTAATTTTTATATGTTTGGTACTAATATAATAAAATAGACTTTTAAATTTATTAATCAAGATTAAAAAGCGAAAACTCTAATTAAAAATGGATGGAAAAAAAAGTGTGCTAAATTAATGAAAATGCTATATTCATTGAGCTATATTACTATCATTAACTATAATCAGTCCTTCGGTACTTAGCATAGATATCTTTCCACAGTTCATAAGTGACGGGATTAGGTACAGGTCCCATTTTGAGCTCTTCATCAATATACAGAAAGTTCAATTTGTCTTTCGTGCTTGGTTTCCATTTCACTGGTATATCTGAGGAGTCTGGTGTAGGATCACTAAAATAAAGAAAAACACTTCAATAACTAATTTATTACTACATAGAAAAGTCAAGATTAACATGGCGAAAAATTCCAAAGTCCCAAGATGGCCCCCATGATAGCACCCGTGATAGTTAACTTCTGCCACTGGATTTGCAATACATCCATTAGAAAATAACCGACAAAACCTCGCTGGCATTAGTGTGAAGCTATTTATCGCAATCTGATGCAATTCAACCATTATAGAGCGCTAATTGCAACTCCAGTTGTCAAAATATTCGCAAAACTGCTGATTTTAATGAATCGCAAATTGCCAGCGATTGTAACAATCGATAGATATTCGTCTGTGGTGGTTGTTTATAAAATAATTGCAATTAGTGTGTAGCGTTTCTTGAGATGCAAGACTAGTTTAAAGTGGTCAATAATCATCGTCATCATCAAGAGCCGAAAGGCGTCCACTGCTGAACATAGGCCTCCTTTATAGAAGGCCACAACGAGCGGTGGCTAGCTTTCAAGATATGTAAGTTGTGTTTGAGTGTGTGTGTTCTCAATAATCCCTACTTATATCCTTATCCTTACTTCCTTACTTATATAATAAATGCGAAAGTAACTCTGTCTGTTGCTCTTTCACGCCTGAACTACTGAACCGATTGAAATGAAATTTGGTATAGAAATAGTCTAGAGCCTAGGGAAGGACATAGGCTACTTTTTATCGCAAAAAAATGCATTTTAAGGGTTTGAAATAGGGGATGAAAGTTTGTATGGAAGTATCGTCATTTTTGAAGCTAGAAGCTTGAAATTTATTTTTTAGGCTTTTGATTAGATATAAATAAATTTGACATTCAAAGTTTGTAAAACTTTACCCTTGAGGGGTAAAATAAATATGGGGGATGAAAGTATGTATAGGAATATGTAAAGTTTCGGCTTAATTTTCTCTAATGGAAAGCTACATTGACAGCGAGTAAAATAGGCTATATTTTATCCCCATATTCCTGCGGAACAGGAACTACGCGGGTGAAACCGCGGGGCGCAGCTAGTATTGACTAAATTCTCAACTTTATTTTTTCAGGTGTAAGGTGGTGATTAGTAAGCGTAAACAATAAAATTTTTGGACTTAGGTGTTGCGCGACTAGTGACTTTGCCAGATCAAGTCGTCATGTCACTCCAAATAAGATCAAGCTAAAATACGACCTGTAGCGATTAAAAAACAGTCTTACCTATACTTAGCAAAATCGGTCCACATTTTGGTCATCATATAGATCATTTTTCGATCTCGCTGATTAATATAAAATGGCCACAGGTCTCCTCGGAATAAATACAGAAGTTCGTCACAATGACAAGCACCACTTTCATTATTATAGCCAACGAAATATTTAAGAAAGTTTCTTTCACCGGAATAATCAAAGATGAAGTTATAAACTGGTGCGTCTATTTTGCTCGCAATAATTTCTGATTCAAATACTCCTGGTAATCCGAAGTACAGATCGGTCATGAAGTATGAAATATTCATAACATTTTTCATAGTCATCCTATCATTTCCAAAATATACCTTTCTGATCATTTTATCAACTTTATCTGCTTCTTGCTCGGATGGAAATTTCAAATCTGATGCAAATAAATATTTTTCGTCTTTTTCTTTAACAGTTTTCTCATTTTCTAAAGCTGCTAAAAACAAACCCTCTCTGCTGGCAGACCCATATATCAATGGTATATTCTTTGGTTTTTTATGTATCAAATTGAAAGGTAAATCGTTTAAAACAGTTTCTTCTTCTGGGAAAGGTTTCTCCACGCAAGGTAAGTGAAGCATTTCCATATCCAAGTACTTGCCAAGTGGCCTTTTTGTTTCAGCTGATACCAGTTTTTTGTAAGATATCTTTGAAAATATTTCGTAAAGTTCATTTGGATTGGCTGTGTCGTATCCCAAACCTTTTGCTACAAGACTAGCTATCCAGACTGGGTCTCTGTTAATAGCCCAATTGGTTAAAGATGATCCACTTTGCACTATGGCTCTTTTGAACAATCCCTCAGTAGCTTCACTGGCTATTAACAAAGAAATTGAAGTACCACCAGCGCTTTGACCAAACAGTGTTACATTATCAGGATCTCCACCAAACGCTGCTATGTTTTTCTTAACCCATCTTAGCGCTGCTACTTGGTCTTTCAAACCAGCGTTTCCAGGTGCTTCTTTAATGTTAAGGCACGTGAAACCTAATACTCCAAGTCTATAATTAAAAGTGACTAGAATGACATCGTGTTTGACTAGAAAATCTCCACCATACAGGAGTTGTCCACCGTCTCCGAGATAGAAGGCTCCACCATGGATAAATACCATTACTGGAAGTGGTCTTTGTGCCACAGAGGGTACGTAGACGTTTATTTTTAAGCAGTCTTCATCTCCTTTGACTGTATTAAATAATCCGGGCTGAGGGCATGAATATATTTCGTCTACAGCTTTAAGTACACCTTCCCAGGTTGGTGGAGGTAGCGGTGCCTATAACAAAAATTACACATAATATTATTTTTTTAACTTTAATTCAATAGCACGAAGATAACAATTTAGATTTATTTTCATACGTAATATATTTATGAGTTCTAATATTGAAATTATTCAAAAGGTTAATTAAGACAAAGTTGTGTCGTTTTACAACTTTTGTTATATTTTCTTATAAAACATTTTAAGTGAATTAATTTACAAATACAGTTTATTTGCATTAAAATTCAATGCTAATGCTCTAATTAAACCCAAACAATACGTCAAAGTCATTGCACATTTAAAGTAATCTCATTTATCTATAAATCAAAACATCAATCGAAATGATAACAAAACTAACCTTAAACCTTGTACTGCTGTTAGTAGTAGCGTAGGGTATTCCGAGATACTGGAAAAACGACCCATCTGCACTGACTTTACCGCTCAGTATCCCTTGCTCTATCTCCACTTCTGGCGCAGGCTGGTCCACTAGGTTCATAGCGAATAGCGTAAACAGAACTATCTTCTTTCCACACTTCATTATGAGCTTTAATTTCAACAATATAAGTTCAGAACTGCTTTGTACTTGAAGTAAAATCACAACACCACTATCGAAATCAGTTTCCTCTAATGACTAATATAGAATAATACTGCGAATTTCCAAAAAAATTGTATTAATGCCGGCATTTTTTAATAAATAAATGACGCGAGTTGGTTGTAATCGTATTGGTTTTCAACTAAAGCACATGAGCGATGTAATGGTATCGTGAGAAAGAGAGAAAGAATAAAATCAAACAGCTAAGGTGAGACAAGTATAGTCAGGTGAAACGTTTCGCTTATGGCGGGAAATTTCAAACAGTTCTTTGTTTTTGGCGCTGGACCGAGTAACTAATTAAAATGATAATGGAATTTGCGACGATAGTAAATCATTATTTACGATATTCTGTGGATATATTAAAACACTAATGCAGCTGATTAATCAAATAGGTCAATAAACACTTCAGTCGTCAGCTTAACTGATAATAATTGGCTTATTTGACCAATCTTGTACATTAGTGCTAAATATTTCTACAGAATATTGTAAATAATAATCTATTATTATCGCAAATTCCATCATAATTCAAATTAGTTACCCCGTCTAGGGCCAAAAACAAAAAAATTGCTTAAAATTTCAATGTCACGTCATAAGTGAAGAGAAAACCTTAAAAATCCTAAATTCAGTAGTGTGTATCTATTGTGTATCTCCAGTTTTCCTGAACACGTTGGATTTTTTTGTAGCTCACAATAATAGTGTATTTAAAGCAAACTTGAGGGGTATGCCAAATTTGAACTCAATTGAATTGAAACTAGGTCAAAATTCACTTGTAAGACTAACATAACCATCACAGACAAGTGAAATTAAAATAAATCTAGCAAATAAGTTGGCAAGCTCTTCAATTATTGCTGTCTTTATTGTTTTAACGTCTTGATAAAGACAACAACAATCTTGAAGCGGTCAAATTTAATTTTATTCTATTTTCATGTACCTTGATAGACAAAAGTATAGACATACTATAATTACCCCCACCATCTGATGGAAATACAATGTGACCCCATTACGCCGCAGCTTAACAAAGTCACAGAATACATATTGTACTATATAAAAAATGGACACTCTCCAAGTCCCGATCAACTGCCCCGCACCTCTACCCGTAATACGGAGGAAAATTGGGAGGTCATTCAATATTACACGCCCAAATGACAATAGACAAATATTTCATTCTGAACCTTCTTACTAGCGTGTTGTCTTCTGTTTTGGTCGCGTAGTACATGTAGTAGTTGATTACATATCCATGCATTTTGCGCGTGTACAAGTATCATGTGTATGTGTGAAATGACAAATAAGTTGTTTGTATGGAGTGTCCGGGGTGTGACAAAGTATCTATGGCGAACCCTAAGCAGGCAATTTTCTCATCGCGTCGCATGTCCAAAATTTATTTGAATAAATTACGAAAGCGGCGAGAATGCCTGAATTTTAACCCTTTGAGTGCGTGACCACCCGACGACGCACAAACGCAGAATTTTAAATATTCTTCATAATTTTCTCCCATAGTTCTCTTTAATTACAATAATGCCGTTATAATGAATGCGAATATGCACTCCGAATATATTTGCGGGTGCTTAAAAGCTAACTTGACAGAGGTTAAGAACATGAAGTGTTTACAGTGAAGTGTTATAGTGTGAAAGGTCTGGGTGAGACTGTAGCTGTTATAATCAGACGTGGCGCTTACCATCAGCTGAACGGCCTGCTCGTCTCGTTACGTTGTCACATAAAAAATGAATATAAAAAAGTGTAAATAACCATAAATAACATCTCTATCACAAAACGCCTCGTTAAACCATCGAAGGAGAATT
This sequence comes from Campaea margaritaria, assembly GCA_912999815.1. Lineage (NCBI taxonomy): Eukaryota > Metazoa > Arthropoda > Insecta > Lepidoptera > Geometridae > Campaea > Campaea margaritaria. The sequence continues at coordinate 453,477 of OU538794.1, forward strand.
CGATCATGTCCCACCTTAGATGTTCTCAACAAACAATTTCCATAAAATATTCAGCATCAAATGGCGGCCATCGGCGGCACCATAAGAAACTTTTCTGAAGGAGCCCACTTGTGATGCAAAGGCGTTAAATTCTGCTGAAGCCGATTGGGCGCGAGTCCTTGAATTGATTCGCGGATCGCGACCTTATTACGCAAATTCTCTGGTAAACGTTGCATCTGCGATTGCTAATAAACATTTATCAGCAATCGCAATTGTTCCTGTGTACTATCTACACCCACAATTTTATTATCATTATTATTATATTTTCATATATGTTGTATTATTATAGGCCCATCTAGTTGTTAATAAAGATTTATCTATCTATTATTTACTCAACTATTCATTTTTACATAATATATAAGATTCCGTGTTATCCTAGGTAGATAATAAACTATTAATGCGCCAAATTTTATCTAAATCCGTTAAGTAGTTTCTGCGTGAAAGAGTAAAAAATATCCATGCATCCTCACAAACTTTCATATTTATACTATTGCTAGCTGCGCCCAGAGCGGTTTCATCTATGTAGTTCCCGTTCCCGTGGGAATACAGGAATAAAAAATAGCTTATAATACTCGGTGTTAATGTAGCTTTTCATTGGAGAACGAATTTTGAAAATCGGCTTAGTGGTTTAGGCGTGAAACTGTAACAAACAAACAAACGTTTCTAAATCTATTCAGTCAAGTACGTATCACAGTTGCTTCACTTCTGTTAACTTTTTTATATGATGGAATGGCAAACAAGCTGATGGACCGCCTAATGGTAAATGGTTACCGTCGCCTATGGACACCAACAACACTCAGGGCACTGTCGATACGTCGTGTTAGACGATATTAACACGTTCGCTGCTTAAGACACAACTGTCGTGTTTTTTTTATAATTTGCCATGAGTACGGCAAAACAACTGTTGTGTTTGTTGTATGGGAAAACACTATGGCGCGTGCAGATCCGCACCCGTGGCTAGACAAGCAAAACGGCTCAGCAGTCAAAGTGTTAAATTATATGTGTTAGTTAATGCATTAGTGCCCAAGAGGGCACTCGTGAAAGTTAACTAACTCTACTACCGGATTTAAAATACGTCCATTCGAAAATAACTGACATCACCACTCGTAGACAACATAATCCAAAGCAACACTAATATTGGAACAACCAGTTGCTTCGTCAATTTACGTGATAACGCCAATCATTTGCATCGTAGACGGAGGCAACGCAGAGTCAGCTATTAGCGAAGACTCAGAACTAATCTCCTGAGTGCTAAGTACCGCCCAAGTGCCGCCTAAGTGTCACCCAGGGGGGTCACCACGTACTTATTCTTATTCCATGCAGTTCATTTTAAGGCCTTACACTGAACGGCCTAGATTGGCACCATACACTCATAAATGACAAAAGTGACGTGACGTCACTCAAAAAAAAGACTTAAGAGAATGAGAAAGAAAGAGAATGAGATGGAGCTATATAAACTCCCGTAAATGCAAACAAATTGTTCCGATCTCTTTGGATAAATGTCTCTCGCTGACGTATGAACGCTGAGCAATATTGGTGGTGACAGTTAGCAGGTCAGTTCAGTTTAAGGCCTTAACATGGATGGATTTAACTGTTCGTGGTGAGGCCCATGGAACGGGATCGATTTAATTAATAATGACAAAATGATTAACTCACAACAAAATGATATCGATTATTAAAACTAATAAATTAAAAGCAAAGGAAAACGGAATTGAAAATCTTTTCTTATTTGCAGTCCGAGTTTTTGCTGCGTCCGTTACAAATATCTCAAAAAACACAATATCTTTCGATTCCATGTTCAACATTGTATAACACTCAAGCACTTAGCAACAAACATAAATAACATGGTCGTGCTTAGCAAGATCTAACTTAGGTTAAACTTAGATTTAGGAGGTCAAACGTACGCATAGATCTTGACTTGACCTCAAATCCAACCGGGTACCGTAACGTAGCTCTGTATGTCAGACTAGAGACCGACCAGAGCAGAATAAGAAATGAGCTTTAATATTTAATAAAAAACGTTAAACGATCTAGCATTTATCTAGAGTCTAGCATTTTGTACACATCAAGAAGTGGATTTTTTAAATTTAAGCCAATTTTACGAGGTATTTTTTCTTGATTAAGTGACGAGACGAGCATGTCGTTCACTTGATGACAAGCGCCACGCCTGCCTATAACAGTTACAGTGCCACCCAGAACTTTGCATTACATAATCCTGCGCGGCACTGCACTGCACTCGTCAACCTGAGACATCGGCTCTAAAGTCTCATATGCCCAGTAATTTCGCTGGAAACAGTTCTCTTCAAACCGGAACACAGAAATGTTTGCACACTCCCGCTTTCCGTAACTTTCGACAATAATGGCGATGATGACCTACGTGGCCCAAGTGAAGTAATGAGTCAACTACAGGACACGGGTTCAATTCCTGCCCAGTGCAAATATTTGTATGAATCAATGTTATTTGACCAGGGTCTGGCTGTTGATGAAACTAAGAGCCTCGTGGTCTCTGATTCCCTGGAACAGGAAATCCTAGTAAAGGGTCAATATCCACTTTGTGTTATTGTGGCGTTCTAGTAAGGCCTATGTTCAGCAGTGGACGTCTTCTGGCTGATGATGACGATGATGATGATTTAGTAAAAAAAAAACATTAGAACGCCAATGGCACAGGGTCAGAATCTACGTACATGACTGTAACGTATACTTAATGACTTACATAATAATATATTTTTTAGTTTTATCTAGCCATTCTAACAATGATGGTAATCACAATACCTATGGTGGTTAGCCGAGTAAATTATAGTGCCGTGTAAAATAAATAGTACCATGAACAAAAAGATGGTATGTACACTAAAAGGTACCGACGAATAAAATACCGACAGAACAAAGCTGCGCGCTGCCGACACTTCAACACGTGCCGTTGCACGTTTTTAAAGTGGCCGAAATTCGTTTCATTTCGTTGTAAAGCTATGTACAGGCTAGGTTTTCTATCCAAATATAGTAAAGATTATAAACATAATAATATAAAAAGTATTTATATACTACACGGTAAAGCAAAATGGAGATAAAAGGCGAATGTAACAGAATATATGTTACCTACTCATCACTGCAATGCAGACAATTAAGAAATTCATTGAGAATCATATAAAACTAGCTAATAGTATAGCGGAAGCTGGAAAAAAACCAAATGTTAAATATTGAGTTCATACCAAAATCTCATAGAAAAAAATCATTTTCAGTGTTTCCCAAATATTTCAATTTTAATATTCATAAGAACTATTTTCGGATCTCAACGAATATTTGAAAAAAAAAAAAAAATCGAATTGCCGAATTAATCCAGTCGTTCTCCAGTTGTGGCGTGACCAAGGAAAACAGAGATTCAATTTTATATAAATAGATGGATATGAAATGATATTTGATATGTAGATAATTTAAACCCTGGAATAAGACATAAAGTCATATATCCCGGGAAGTTGTACAGTTCCTCAATTATTGTCCACGCATTCAGTACCACAGGACGCAGATAGAACATGAAAAAAAAAAAAATTCTCTAAAATTCAGTATTTGATAACAGCGCAGTTCCATAAGCGTTAGGCCAAGTTCTCAAAAGGTATTATATTTAAGTTCATAATATGAGGCTAATTGCCATAACCACCACGGACTGTCTGCACTAAGCTTAACAAACTGTGGAACTCCGCGCATACAAGGCAAGTGGTAATATTCGTGCAATCAAAACAAGCTTTTATATACTCCATGGCAATGATGCTTATATAGGAAATGCACCAGACTGTGGTGAAACTACCATTAAATCTATTTTTCGGCGCATGACTTAACCAAAGCACAAAAATATTTAAAAATTAAAAAAAACGAAATGTGTGCTGGGACACACAGTAGAAGTAAATCTACAAGTAAAGAATTATTTCAAAAACCAATATTTCACAAAAATAATTATTTATAAAAAAATATAAGAAACTCTTTCCTTTTATCTTCACTAACTTATATCTTCCTCTCACCATCCGTTCCCTTCGCCCGATCACATTTTTCGTAACGCATTCACCAGTTTACACCCCAAGTCGAGCGCGCGTAAAGAAGTTTTACTTCAATAACATAAAATGACCCATAGTACCGCAGTGCGAAAAATACATATAATATTAAACAGTGATAATCAGTTACCTTTCATCCCCACTGCAAGACATAATCTTTCTTTTTGTATGATCGAACGTCACGTCGACTTTTGGAGTAGCAGCCTTACAAAAAACAAGTACTGTGAAGTATTCTAGCGGCCACACGCGGCCTCAACGCAATAAACCTAAGTGATATTTTATTATGACAAAGAAACAATATATCAAGGTGGCAAAAAGCTTAAGAACGCATGCCGCTTGAAGACTGCCAACGACGATAAATCTACTTGGAGACTGTGACGTCATTTTATCTTTTGGGACGTTGATAGATCATTTGGTGAGCCTCGGCGTTTCAACCGCTTATTAATGGTCGGGTTCAACACGCTCGTGGGGTTAATTCCTAATTTGGAAGAAAATATGATTGGCTTTGTCTCGAATTGTTTGAGAATAATTTTCTTTGTTAGTACTTTAATTTACGTTGAGGGAATTAAAACGTGACTGGAACCCGCGACCAGCAGTGTTCCTGAAATGTTCTTTTTCGGCCAATCTCCGTGCATAGTCCGACTTCCGCACAGGGGATAATTACATGTTTTGGTCCGACCACAGGTATTTGCCCTGGAGCTTGAGTGTTTGCAGGAATATGGTCTATATAGTTCCTGAATATAGAACAGATAATCCTAGATAGGGCTCAGTATAACGATAAATAGTATTGTAACTTACCTTTGTTGTATAGGAATTTTCGGAAATTGCTTAATGCGCCGGCGCCGCATATCATCATAGCATTTCTAATATATCCAATCCAAAATTAAATATCAAATATTATGTAAAGCACATTGTTACCTGAAAAAGTCTTGTATTTCTATGTCGGAAGATAAAAAGGCGGGACATACAAAAAAAAAACAAATATCTTATCGAAAATATTTTCGACTAAACCCATGGCTTGCAATTTTCCTACGTTTTGAATAGTAACTAACCAAGAAAAAGTCACAAAAATCAAAATAAACTCCTAAAATTAGTTTGAACCCCAAATAAAGTTTATAGAGGAGAAAATTAAATTTCTCCTAGTTGAAGCCAACATTTCACTACAATTATAAATGGTACATCTAGTGCGGTTTCTTCAAGTCGACTTTAGCAACTATCTAGGTTTAGCAAACTCAGGCCTTAAGTTAGCCTAATCCAGTTAAGTATGTGGTGAAAACTTCGTCATCAATCTTCAACATGGCTATAAGGACGACTGTCCACTACGGCGGCGAAGCCAGGAGATGTGATAAGATGATTTTCCTTCAGAGATAAATAAATAAATCTTGATTTTTATATGTAACGAGACGAGCAAGGCTTTCGCCTGATGGTAAGCACCAGGCATGCCCAAAACAGCTACAGTGCCACCCAAAAATTTCCCTTCCAAAATTCTGTGATCCGCTCGTCACCCTGAGACAGCGGTTCTAAAGTCTCATATGCCCATTAATTTCACTGGAAACAGTGCCCCTCAAACTGGAACACAGTAGTGTTTGCACTACTGCTTGGCTAATGAATATCTGGTAAACGTGTTACTTCCTCAGGCGGTCACTTGCAGAAGAGGACTACAACTAAAGTGAACTAATCCTTACTTCCTTATCCTTACTTCCTTACTTATATTATAAATGCGAAAGTAACTCTGTCTGTTGCTCTTTCACGCCTGAACTACTGAACCGATTGAAATGAAATTTGGTACAGAAATAGTCTAGAGCCTAGGAAAGGACATAGGCTACTTTTAATCGCAAAAAATGCATTGTAAGGGTTTGAAATAGGGGATGAAAGTTTGTATGGAAGTATCGTCATTTTTGAAGCTAGAAACTTGAAATTTATTTTTTAGGCTTTTGATTAGATATAAATAAATTTGGCATTCAAAGTTTGTAAAACTTTACCCTTGAGGGGTAAAATAAATATAGGGGATGAAAGTATGTATAGGAATATGTAAAGTTTCGGCTTAACCACTGCACCGATTTAAAAAAATATTTCTCTAATGGAAAGCTACATTGACAGCGAGTAACATAGGCTATATTTTATCCCCATATTCCTGCGGGAACAGGAACTACGCGGGTGAAACCGCGGGGCACAGCTAGTGTACAATAAAGCATTTTCATTTCTACTTCATTCTAATATTCTCCACTCTAATACACTTACTCAAAAATAATTAATAGATATCCCAATTTAAATGATAACATAATTACTATCTATCACATCTTCTTCCACCTACCACAGAAATCACTATAAAAACCGCGCGGCCGCGGTCAGCGCGTTGCTACGCACGCACGGTTTTCGTAGCGATAGCTACGTCAGTGCTCACCGTCAGCGTAAGACTAAATATGGCACTAGAAATTGAGCCTAGATCCGTTATAGCTAAAGTAAGTAATAAGAAGGCAGAGTTTTAGGCGTTTCACGACAACGTAATTTTGCGTTTTAGACAACACACTCATAAAGGCCCAAACTCACCATGTTAAATAACTTATTCAGAACCAAAACAAATTGAGAATTCATGAGTGTTCATATATGCTGCATCAGCATACGCGGAGTGACAGCAAGTGTCACTTTACTCATTTTATGCTTAGATCTCTTAATTAATGCTAATGAGGAGAACGCGAGACGATCTTACGCTTTTGAACGTGCAACTTGTTTTAAGGTGCAAACAGACCGACGCGCCGGCAATAAATGTAAATGTAAAGTTTTAATAATTGTATTATAATGTGAAGATTTTGATGGAATTAAAAAAACTATACAATCAAAACTAAAATCTTACATGCCAAAGTTTAGAATTTCCTTTAAACGTTCATACCTCACGATTCAATTTAAAGAATACATAATGTACAAACACCCGATTATTAATTATAATATTATAGCTGCATAATCATAATTCACTCAATGCATTATTTTGCATCTGGCTGGTTGACTGGGAGACACGGTATTTTTCACTGACAGTATGTGTACTGCGTAGAAATACCTTAACTTTTAAATATTATGTAAAATAAGTTACTTAGATTGTCATCGATACACAAACATACACAAACATTGATAAGGCATGTGGAATTTCAGTGGTGACAAATCTAAGAACATCGCACTGATAAACATTTTTCTTATCCTACCGACTGCGCCAATTAAGTTGGGCTCAGCTGAACGATGCAAAGAAATCTCAAATACTCTAAAACTATATAAAGTCCATAAACTTTAAAATGCCTAAATAAATGTGCTAGTTATTCAAGTTTGGATGTAAATTATAATACATTTTAGTCGAGCGAAGCCAGGTCTCCGTTTATAATGAGAAAAATTGACGGTTTTATATTTGTTCTACGATAAATTACGTACCGTTGATCCGAATATCATGATTTCGTGGACTCATCGTTCATGTTGATACTATATTATTTATTTTCCAAGATATACAAGTGCAGCAGCATTCATCAGTTCAAGGTTTGAAGGTGATATAAGGCTTGCGGTGTTTAGTTTGGACCAAATTAATAGTATCGAAATAAACTCAAAAGATATAATATACAGTGTCCATACTGTCCCTTCCTATACCACAGCCGCATCTGAATAAATGGCGGGAAAAAACCCCGGGAAAAAACTGGCGGCAGCTGTGGGCAGGCAAACATTCTGCAAACAAGTTGCATCCTTTTATAAGATGAATGAGCCTCTTCATTCTCGGAGTAATGACCCTAGGATTTCATCGCGGAATTTTGTGCAACACGGGATTTTTAATTATGCGTGTCTGCGATCTTTTCAGAATTGATGTTTGGATGTTGGCTCTGTGGCGCGTTGATGAGTCGTGAATCTTTCTTAGTAGTTATGGAAGGGAACTCTTGGTTTGGAAAATTATTTAAGAGGATTTTTAAAAACCAGTAGTACTGTAATAGTGAAAATATTGATATAGATTAGAATAAAAAAATCATTTGGCTACATTTTTAACCAAGAAGGTAACAAAATAAAGCAATCATCATCATCATCATCAGCTCGAAGACGTCCACTGCTGAAGGTAGACCTCTCCTCTGTCTCTCTCTACCACAACAAGTGGTAGTTTTTTTTCACTTTTTTTTAATTCACGCATGTGACCTCAGTCTCACCTGGTGACAGGTAAGTCTCGACACGGTCGATGATGAAGCATGCTTGCCTAGAAGATACCTATTCGTTCTCAATTTGAAAACTTCCAGTTTTCGGGAAACAAAGACGCTGGTAAGGTGTTAGCTGGAGCAAATACCTGTGGTTCACACAAATGTTTCCTCTGCACGGAATTCGAACCCGAAACTTTAAGTAAATTGGCAGAAATGATCAACTAATCCCACTTCTGACTTCTTATTAACTCTCCGCGACATCTCCGAAGAGCAAAAACGCCTTTAATTATTCAGTAGAGCCTCCGTTGAATATTAAGGTCGATGTTACACTATGTGATATTCTGTTGTTCATTTCGGAACGACAAAATGTCGTTAGCTGTAAAAAGGAGCGAGAATTTGCGAAGCGCTGTTGTTTAGTTTGAGGCATGGAATTGGTTTTAAAACGAAATTTAATGTCATCAGTCTGCTTCGTTCAAAACATAAAGCCTGGGCACGAGTTTATTTTCAACCAATGCCAAAAAGAGAAGGTTCTCTTATATATTTCAAGGTTTCCAGGAAGGAGTTTATGGTATTTTTCGGCAATATTGGCAAGTAATATTACGATAATTTTAAAGCATTGGATTATGTACTCTGTAATTTTACTTTTTTAAATAAAAAAATAAAACTTCTTCGGGATTTCTGAAAACATTTTGAATGAATGACGGCCTCCGTAGTGCAGTGTGTGATGAACTATCTGCAAAGCGTGAAGTTGCGGATTCGATTCCTGCAACAAGGCAAAGATTTGTGTGAAACACAGGTCAGATCATCGGGCTCAGAGTCTCAGTGTTTGCAAGATCATGGTCCTCTTAGTTCCCTATTCCCTAGATATAAGGAATTATAATTAGGGGTCAGAATCAATGTATGTGGTCGCGTTATTTATCCAATTCAATTAAAATCAATTTTTATTGCAATCTGGTATTGGTTCTCATTTCTAAAATGTTATCCTATATCCAAAACTGTACAGCTAACTCTGTGTTTACTCAAAATGATTTACATTTCAGTAGGCGGACATACAAATCAATCGGGTCCCGTATCAGCACAATATTATTTCAGGTGGTTAGAATGGAGAGCATCATGAATAGAGGGTGGTCATGGTATGTCGTCATTCCACCATAGATAAACGGCTCTGTAAGCGCCATTGTTTGGGAAGCGAAGCACATACATAGATAATATGGGCGATGACGGGAGGTTATGCACCATAATACACTGCTTCTATTACACGGCCTCCTCGGTGTAGTAGGTTGTGAAGCGTGAAGCTACATGTTCAAGTCCCTCACATGGTAAAGATTTGTGTGAACCATAGGTATTTTTGGAAAGAAGTTTCTTATCGTATGGTATAGACTTGGCAAATGGGGGCTAGGAGAAAAAAGATCTAAGAGTTTTCGTCACGACCCTTTCTTTAGTGTAGACGGTTATCCATATTGCGCAAAATTAAGAATATAAATTGAATTATTTGATTAGGTAATTCATTAAAAATGTTGAAAATTAAATTATATCAGACGAGTGTTCCACGATGCTCACGCATTTTTTTACTTTGAGTGTGGGTTTGTGGGACCATGGTCCTCATTGTTCCTGGGTCCCCAGATACAGGAAATTCTAATTAGAGATCAGTATCCATGTATTAATTTATGTGATCATGACGCGTTATTCAATAAAAACAAAAATACTTGCGAAACTGGCGCGTCATTTTCCAAACAATAATAAAGAACTTACTCGTCACTTTTCTAATAAATGTGTTAATCAGCCCTTAGAGAAAAAGCAGACAGCGCCGCACCATGCTGCAACGATTTGTCCTTCACCTTAGCAGCAAGCCGGACGAAAGAGGCGTGTCGTGTGACGTGGGGCATGCATCCGTGTTACGCCTTAGCCGCCATTGCCCGCACATTGCACCGTGTTGGTACAAGCACTGAATACCCAATGGTACAGTTACAGGTTAGTGGTCAATACAATTTGGATAATTGGTTTGAAGGGCACGGTTTCCAGCGAAATTACTGGGCATATGGGACTTTAGAACCAATGTCTCAGGGCGACGAGCGCAGTACAGTGCCGCGGAAGATTATGCTATGCAAAGTTCTGGGTGGTGCTGGAACTGTTATGGGACGGCGTAGAACTTACCATCAGGTGAACGACTTGCTCGTCTCGTTACTATACATATGTATACATATATATACACAGTTACGCCTTTTCCCATTGGGGTAGGCAGATACTACATCCTTCCACATGCCACGATCCTGACACACCTCTGTCACATCTTCCACTTACTTAAGTCCCTTCATAGGTAATAGTGGTTTAAGTAGGTACTAAAATAAGGTATATAAAGCTACTACATTTTAAAAAGGCTTTTAGTTTTAAAATGCTGCTAGCACCTCGAGTAATCAAGTGAAGTTAATTATGAATTCATCCCAATCCCCGAGTCTATGTCAGAATAGATTGCAAACCTTAATAAAACTTTAACAACGAGAGTGGCTCTAAACTAAAGCACCGAAATTAAGCAAAAACTTACAAATATTACCCCTAACACTTGAAAAATAAACTAACATAAATGCTGGTAAAATTTTCCACGACGACATCTGAAGAAAACCTTATTTTTTTACCTCGTCTTAAGGCCGAAGTTAGGAGCTATAGCGATTTGATATAGAATATTTAAATAGTTTGCTATTATTTTCAACTGGGGGCCTAAAAAGGCCACTTTGAGCAATTCATCTAAATCCAATTCATAATATGAATTCGTAGCAATACTGCTATTTGTTTGTAAAATAGTCACATATTTTGGTGAATCATACTCAATTCATCTCCTAAGCAGAATCATATTAGGCGTAAATGTTACCATACGAAAAAAAAATTAACCGTAACATCAAACCATGTTTACGGGTTAATATTTTTTATGTTTATTTTTAATTGAAGAAGCTATTTGTTGAGGTTTTGCGTTTATGACACCTAATTCTATTAAATACAACTAATAAACATCAAAACTATTAAAATTATATCCCTGAAGTAAAAAAACATCAAAGAAATACAAATGAATTGTTTTCGACTGGCAACAAGTTGGGTGTCAAGTGTCAAGGTAAAATCTTAGAAAAAAAACCTGTCACAATAAACAAAACATTCCCAGTCCCACTTGCTTTGGAATTTGGAAACACTTATCTTATCGAAAATTAATCCTATGAGTGGAAAATTATACCTATAAGTGGATTTTTTACTATAATTTTTGTAATTTACTCTGGAAAAAATGTTTACCGATAGTTTTGATGGAGGGGTTTCTATGGACCAAGTTGTTAACATTCAGTATTTTCTGTTTCTGTGTGTATTTCCTACGAGTTGGACCTTTAAGTAAGTATTCAAAGTAAGTAGCTTTATCGAATATTTTACCTTCGTGAATCAACCGTAGTGCAAAGATATAAATACATCAATTTCGTAGGAATGGAAAGGCGTGCAGCTAGTGTCGGAGGCTCAGTGGAGTATTCTGCTGGAGTACCTTGAGGGCTCGGGGTTACAAATAATAGTGCTTGGGGAAGAGCAGAATCTTCCCACCACTGGCAAGAGGTGGCTAACTTGCTCAATGCTGAGTGATCGGGTTCAACAAAAACGAAAACATTAAAATAATAATAATCTAATTGTTTTAGGTCGCCCATTGGCTCCATAAGATGAAGCTCAGAGGATTCTGTCACAGGTGGAAATGCAGAGAGCTGCAGCCGATGCTGCCAGTGCAAGCGCTCTTCATCTGATTGGACAGAATCTTGGGTGGCTTGCGGATGCAGCTGAGAGATTTCTATCTCAAAATAGTGTACCTCAATAAAAGCAAGGTATATATTTCATAAAAACTTAATTATATTTAAGACTTAAACAATCAAATCAATATTTATAAGAAAACAAAAAAAAACACTTAAAACTAAAACACCGTGCTGACCTAAGCCTCTCTACAAGAGCATTTCTCACTGCTTCTCCAGCGTCATTACGTCTTGAGGCAGCTTCAGTTGCAGTGTGTGTCATCTGAAACATAAAATTTCACAAACGTAATTATCTACCTAAATAATTACAAATGTTTTATATAATTTTATTATTGTGTAGATACCAACCTAAGAACCACACATTTATTTTCAGCCTGGTGAAGTTGCTCAACGGGACTTCAACGGATGGTGACTCCAGACAAATTAATCATGGTTGCCCCCCCCCCCCCCATGGGTGGCATTAATACTCAAAACGTTTAAGTCAGAGTCACATATCTAGAATGAAAACCATGCTATTATTGTTCATATTTCTGTAATTCATATTTTATATAATTGTGGTCAACAGTGGTTTGAGGCCATTGTATCTTGTATTGTGTGTATTTTTGGTTTACAATAAAGAATTTTCTATTTTATTCTATTATTTATCTTGAACTATTTCCATAGTTTAATTCCCATTATAAAATAAAAATACTATTAATGTACTTTATTAGGTTGGCATCTAGTAATGAACATTAAAAACATTTCAGAGGCGAATAGGGTTTACATGTTTGCAGGTAGGTACTTACTCTTTGAGTATTTAGAGAGTGATACCGTTTCCGGTTAAAAAACCTCTCCTCGTATTCTGCAGGCTTTAGCTATGTGGGTCCCGTCGACAGAGCCTAAAACGCCAGGCATACTAAACTTGGTAAAATCCTGAAAAATATAAACTCGTAAATTTTAAATACTAGATAGGTAGGTTTCCTTGCAATTGTCAACAATGATACATATGTAGTGTGTACACATAGGCGTCGGTAAATGTGTGTATTTTGCAAAATAATAGCTTTCCATTAGTAGGTATATAAAGGAAATTTATTCTAACTTACCCATGTTTAATGATATTTCGTTTCTCCCGAGTTTGTGGAAAATGAATAATCTATTTGCTTCTAAAATGGTTATTATTTAGTTAGAGCTACTGTCACAGCCCTCGCACAGTTGGACACTTGGTGCATCTTGTTGTGTGCACTGGCTCCTATTCACCTGGTATGAATGCACTTAAAACCTAAAACAAAAATTTTGGTATTGAGAGAACTAGATAATGAAATATAACGATAAATGAAACTCAGTTATGAGGACGTTTTATATTCATTGGGAAATTGAATTGTCATTTTACAAAATCACGATTATATCACTTACCTTGGAAATGGTACTTATTCCACCTCGTTTGGTGGGTAAATAAGGCTCCAGCTCATGTATGAGGTCGCGACACACACTTTTATTCAGTCTGAATAACCCAACAAACTCGTAATCTGGCATTTCAAATGCTAGCTCCATATTCCTTAAAGCTAAACTTCTCCGCCGATATAATACGCTCTCCATAGCATGCGCGTGCGCAATAAAGTTAGCATAGAGACCTAAATCTTTCATTATTAACTTATTTTTCATAAATAATTTCAATATGAATTGTAAGATGTTGCTCCCGAGTAACTTCTTATAACTCTGCTATTTGACACTTAAGCAATTCATATTTAGTGTACCATTTTACGAACTTCCATACAAAACTGTCAAGTAGGTGAATTGCTCAATATGAATTGTAAATGAATCATATTATGAATTGTCCAATAAGTGGCCATTTTACGATTTTTATGGTGAATCATATTAGGATCATATTATGATTCATACAATGTGGCCTTTTTAGGCCTGCTGGACTCAGTGGCTTTCTTTTAGCTTGGCCCGCAATAAATTTTCAACTTGGATACAATTATGCTATAGGATATTTTTTTATTATATTATACTGTAGTGCATGGTCGTCCCACTGAAGAGCACTATGCCTAACTTGATGAGATTTCTAGCGAAATTACTCGACATATGAGACTTTAGAACCGATGTCTCAGGTAGACGAGCGCAGTGCAGTGCCGCGCAAGATTATGCAATGCAAAGTTCTGGGTGGTAATGTAACTGTTATGGGTATGCGTAGCGCTCACCATCGGTTGAACGACTTGCTCGTCTTGTTACTCAGTCAAATAACAAAAAATATATTATCATTTTCCATTTAAAATTATACCTTATTTTTGAGAAATTTTTGGTACATAATCATAATTCATAGAATATTCGGAGTACGTATAACTTGATAAGCATCTCCAAGTAGGTTGATGTACCCTTTTTTGAACGCTATTTACAGTTGCAATCCTTCACCTTACACCAAGCCGCATACCTCGAGCACACCTCTCCAGCCCACGAAGAACCTTGTCAACTAGTGCCCTTACGCCCTGCTAATTAAAGGCTACATTCGCTTGGCAAATCACAGGCTAACATTGGCATGCACCGCTGCGCTGGCCCCTCTCCACGGATATTCCTTTAGCTTTGAAACTTTGCTTGAAATTAAATGCATGGATTATGAGAATTTTGCAAATGGTTTGATTGCGATGATGCTCAGCTGTAACTTTTGTTTAGGGTCGCGTAGGCATATTTTTGCGTGGACCATCTTTTTCATATAAATTTTTAACTGACTCCAATAAAAGGTTTGAATTGAGAATTCGATTGTATGGTTTTTTTATCATCAAAACTTAAATCATTTATTGTAATTAGGCAAAACTAAAGCTAAAGATAGAAAATAAAATAAAAACCGGCCAAGTGCGAGTCGGACTCGCGCAGGAAGGGCACCGTACCGTTGTTGTATGGGAGCCCCCCTTAAATATTAATTTTATTTTAATTTCATATTTAATCTTATAGTGAATACACCCGTATAACTAAATATTATGTGAATATTTCAAGCGTCTACCTGTTGCCGTTATCAATATCGAGCAAAAACGAGCAAATAAATCACGTTTGTTGTATGGGAGCCCCCTTAAATATTTATTTTCTTCTGTCTTTTATTATTCTTTAAGTTTCAACTGTCTATCACGGTTCATAAGATACAGCCTGGTGACAGACGGACAGACAAATAGCGGAGCTTTAAAAATAGGGTCCCGTTTTACTCATTGGGTACGGAACCCTAAAAATGGTATATTAATCACGCTCAAATTAAGAATATAGACAATCTTAAGTCGTATACTTATTCCAAACCCTCCACGACTAGTTCCAGCACTCCTCACCTACATTTACAGCGTATTATTCGCCATCCAACGGAACTATAAAAGATTTATTACCATCATAACACCATGGAGCTCGCGACTCGCGAAGATACAAATAAAATGCGATAAGCGCCTCAGAAGAACGCCCATAAAATGCGATATGGATCGTAAAAATCACAGGATACATGTTCTTTGCATAATGTTGTATTATTCTTGGGTGTTCATAGAATTTTCTGATAATAGACTGTGGTCAGGTGATGTTCAGATTGTTCAGAAGTAGTCATGTTTGTGAATGATCACGCAGTTATGCTTCTAGTGCCTCTTCGTTTACTGGAGATTAGCAATCGGTTTTTGTTAATGTTTCTAAGTAAAGAAACAAACATGCCATTAATCTAATAGTAAGTCAAAGACGTAGATATATGGATAGCAAGGCTTACGTGGAGATAGGCAGGACACTTGGCAAGACGGGAAGACCAAAGGTGGATGAAAGAAATAACAGAGCGGTGGCCAAGAGTAACACATGGTCCGCGAGGCAGACCACCAGCCCGATGGTCGGACGACATCGCCAAATACATCGGGATGGACTGGATGAGACAGGCACAGGACCGGAACAAGTGGCGTGAAATAGAGGAGGCTTATACCCAGCAGTGGGTGGATACGGGCTGAATAGATAGATTAGAAACGTGCTTGCTCATACCAGTAAATTTGGAGTGCCACTGAGAAGTTTGCATTGCTAAAACTTCTGTGGTACCGCACTGATCTCTGCTAAATTCTCTTATCTATTAGTTCTAACCAATTATTACACAGTAAATACTTAAAACAGTGAATAGACAATTAATCATAACACAAAATCTTTTTCATCCCCTTTACGACTTCAGGGAGCACTTCCCCAACCCAAAATGTTCCGTATTTTAAGAATCCAAGCTTCCTAGACCAGTTTTACACCGCCGTAGTATCACAGAGTTATGACGCGCACATCTTGCACACAGATGCAGTAAACTGAATTATGCACACAACTGCAGCGATACTTTGTGCGGGAACGGGAATTGGGGTGAGTTGGTGATGAGCGGCGCGACCAGCGGGCGCTGACGCGGGAGCGGGAATTGCAAACGGGCTTTGTCACAAATGCAATGCCACCAATTATAATTTATCTATAAGAGTGGTATTACAAACTGCTGTTCTGAGAATTATCTAAGTACTGCTTTTTTGACAGGAATAATGTGGCTTATGAGCAACTCATAAGAACCTTGAAAGTAGAAAAGCCTAGAAATAATATGACTAAGATTCAATAAAACTTAGCGAAAACAAATGTTTCCATAATGTCAATCCAGTAATTTTTAACATTATTACAGAAGCTATATTTTCGGCGAAGGAAAAAATCGTGAGGAAATTCACCGAACCTGCCCGAAAATTGTTTCAGAGATTATCCACCAATCCGGATCCGGTCCCCGTGGTGGATTATAGCCTAATCCTCCTCACGAAAGTGAGGGGAGACACGTGCTCAGCAGCGAAACGATATGGGTTGATGATAATGATTACATAAACGTTAACCTTCGATTAGTAGTATCTAAATCGTACTCGAAGAGGTCTGAAAAATTAAGAGCTTTGAAAGAAAGAGACTCCTGAAAGCTGAAACTGTCTCGCTCAGCACTTCCACTCAGCACGGGCCTTAAACCCCATCTTCCCTCAGGGACCCCTAATGCAGACTTACACGAAGCCGCAGTGTTCGTTCAATTTAAAGTTTAATATGCATCCGACCGCCAAATTGGAAATAATGATCTGCACCGAGAACTTACCTACTTTCCTGTTTTAAGATGCAGCCAAATGCCCGAGAATTATTACCGAGACATATGATCCACCAATTCAGACTGTGCTCCCGTGGCCGATAGTATAATTCTCTCCAAGTGAGGTGAGACCCGTGCTCAGCAGTGGGTGGATGTGGAATGTGTTAATGATGATGAAGTAGCCAAATTAATGCTCAATAATAGCAATGAGATTATTTTTCTTCAAGGTACTCCTCGTTGTCTTACCAGACTAGAGATTATCGAAATAAAAAGTTTTTTTAATTTGACTAAGTACTGTTGTGTTTCTCTGCTGAAAACACTACTGTTGTGTTTCTTATAACTTGCCGCGAGTACAGGAAAACACAACTGTGTATGCAGATCCGTAACCGTGGCTAGACGAGAAAATAGGCTCAGCAGTGTCCACTTGGCTAATTTATTGCATTGAAATTGCAACTCTATATCTGAGTTACTTTCAGGGTGTTTCGAGTTTTGACAGTGCCAGTATCATTCTAGAGAACTTACCTCTATCGACCCCCTCATCGTTTACCAGCACAAAATGTGGATTCGCCAACGCTCAAACCTTAACCAAGTAAATGAAAAACCTCATTCTCGTGATTATGGTGATTCAAATGATATATCATTAATCAAAATCCATGAAGCATTCGTCTGTAGGATGATCCAAAAGAACATCTCACTAATCTCACTAATTATTATAAATGCGAAAGTTTGTGCGTCTGTGTGTTTGTCCTATCTTCACACCAAAACGGCTGTACAGACTTTGATGAAATTTAGTACGAAGATACTTTAGGTCCTGGAATAGAAAATGAAAAACATTTTATCCCGTAAAAATGTACGGGTATTAATATAGTCAACGCGGGTAGAACCGCGGGGCGCTGCTAGTAAATATATACCGCCTGAAAAAACAACTCTATTCTGGTTAGTCAGGTAATAATATTTGTTTATCAACACTTAACCCATATCCTAGAGAACAACTTACTAAAGAAACTACCCCAAAGCATACCAAAGTTTGTCCCGCCACAATGTTTACGATCTATTAGGATTATTTATCCCCCGGAATGAGACATTATTTTTCCGTAGGAAAACACACCACAATAAGTTTGTCCATGACAAATAAACCTGTTGAATGTTGACGCCAAGTGGCTGGAATTATGTATTGTAAACATGAGCACCAGCATAGTGGAAAAGGATATTGACATTAGAGCCTAAAAGGTAGCATTGACGGCTTCCGTGGCGCAATCAACTGAAGAGTGTGGTAGCGATGCAGACGATGAAAGGGTTTGATTCCCACCCATTTTTGTGAACCACAGGTATCTGACGCTGGGTGTTTGTGGGAATATGTCCTTGCAGTTTCTGAATTTATAAGTTCCAGGTATCTAAGGGTCCAGATCCCGTTTACACTATTGAAATTGTTTTATAATCGATACATATATAAAACCAATCATTAATTCTAATGCAGAACAGAACCACTCGCAGTCGGGGCCCCTTGGGAAGATTTGATTGGTGAAATCTGAATAGGCCCCGACTGTTGGTCCTTCTGTTCTGCAATTATAAACTACTGTTCTTATTTAATTCTTCTTGGTTTTCATTTAAAGTAGATGTTCACGCAGTCAGCTTTTCTTTTTAAAATGTATTTTATAAGAAACACATTGATACATCCCCGAACTGGGATTTCAACTACCAACCTCTGCTTCTACAGCAAACTTTCTCCCGCTACACCGCTAAGTTCACCACATGTATAAAGCCGACTACATTTATAAGACATCATTAATAACAGGCTTTCCAAAAATTGCAACAAGTTTTACGAAACTCCGATAGCAACATATTGTCCATGGCGCTTTGTGCATAATGCGCCACACGCGGCACCTGCGACACTAGCGCCGCGCACTTTACGAGCGGCCCGTGGCGAGAATTGCAACTAACGAGAAGAGTACATACGGAGCCTTAAAACATACAGAACTGCTACTCTTTGAAAAAAAATATGATTGGGCCTAAACCTAAACTGTGTAAGTAAGAAGGAATAACTGTTTCCTTTTACTTAATCTAAGATTTCTATGACAGTGTTGTATAATTATAAATTG
This sequence comes from Campaea margaritaria, assembly GCA_912999815.1. Classification (NCBI taxonomy): domain Eukaryota; kingdom Metazoa; phylum Arthropoda; class Insecta; order Lepidoptera; family Geometridae; genus Campaea; species Campaea margaritaria. The sequence goes on from OU538794.1 coordinate 472,632, forward strand.
TTATTTTATTGTTCCAAAGCGACAGCGATGTTGCGGTCAACAATGGAGCACGTTTGCCTTGACCTTTATAAGCATCCCCTCTCATATTGAAGCTTGTAGAACTTTACTTAGCTTATGCTAACACTAAAACTGATAAAACGATAACGTCAAAGTCATGTAACCATCATCAACATCAACACATTTTCATATTCCTTTTGAAATCCTAAATATGTAAAATCCATTGACTGTTAGGCGGAACGAAGTTCGCTGGGCCAGCTAGTTTTATATAAAAAACAGCAAATATGACATAATTATTACACTATCCCAAAAATGTTGTAGAAGCAAAAACAAAAAATATATTATAAAAAATCATACAGTTGAATTGAGAAGCTCCTCCGTTTTTAAAGTCGGTTAAAAACAGCTGACATCTCATTAACGCTACGGTAACGCCCGCATAAACACCCGTACATTTCACAATAAGCCAATAACCAGTATGTTGCTGAGCAAAACTCGTGTTGTAAGCTATTTATGGCCTATTTACAATCATTTCGAGTCGCGCAAAGCGACAATTTACAACAGTGTCGAGCTTTAGCGCGATACACTTGCGAAATCTCGCCGAGTTTCAGGAGTTTCAGGGCTTAGGCGACGGAGCTTGGCTCAGGCTGTATTTCGCCGAAATAAATTCCAAAGTGCTAGTAAAATATTTTCCTGAGAAATGAAATGAAAAAAACTTAATGATATGTGATTTATTGGCTCTTCAAACAAAAATACATAGTTATCTTAATTTACATAATTATTTAAAACATCAGGCAACGAGTAAGTAAGCAATTAAATAATATGTATAAACAAAATGAACACAGATTCATGGTTAAATGTCTTTCACGTATCGCCGCCTAATGCGTTGCAATCCTATTAAGTTCCTCATTGATCATCTATCGTACTAGTAACAGATTATGTTCAAATCTCTAATCGCATCAAACGCACTAACGTTCCCAATTGACCTTAGATCAGGCTTATCATGTCTTTACACATACACTTAATAACCATAATAACTAAAAGTGAATTAAATAAAGCCTTTTAGAGCATAATAAAAGTAAGCGTTTTGATAACATAAATAAAAATAAAATATGTTATTGAATAACGAGACGAGCCGGTCGTTCTCACGATGGTAAACGATGGTCACCCTGTGATATTGGCTCTAAAGTCTCATAAGCCTGGTAATATCGCTGAAAACAGTGCCTTACAAACCGGAACACAGGAATGTTTGCACACTACTGCTTGGCGTATGAATATCTGGCGGCGGAGTGGTACTTCCCCAGGCGGTCCCTTGCAGAAGAGGCCTCTCACTACTAATCCACACTGCCTATCCCAATAGAAGAAAGACTTGACTGTATTAATATGTAAATATGTGTGTATAATGTGTATGTATGTCTTCTAGGGGTATGGTGTGGTAGCCTAGTGGGAGAACGTCCGCCTTCTCATCAGAAGGTCGTGAGTTCAAATCCCAGTGCGGGCACGTACCAATGTGTTTCTGTAAAAACACATGTACGTAATTATCACTCGCTTTTCGGTGAAGGAAAAACATCGTGAGGATACCTACCCGAGAATTATTTCGGAGGTAGGTATGTTATCCACCAATCCGGACTTGGCCCCCGTGGTAGAATATGGCCTAACCCTCCTCACGAAAGTGGGGAGAGACCCGTGCCCAGCAGTGGTTATTATGGGTTGATGATGATGATGATGTCTTCTAGGAAGCGTGCTTCACCCTCGGCCACATCGTCGCTTCCCATCAGGTGAAAAAACAGTTAAACGCCTAGTACGTCATAAAAAAGGATTAAAAAAACAAACACCGCTCACTTCATGTTACACATTCACCTTGTTATCAAAAACACAGTGTTAGCCGCTCGTTCCAATTTTTTTTTTCACTTGGCAGCCAAACTTTCTCGCTGTCAGTGGGTTGTGTTGGTTTTTCGCTACGTATCAGCGCGTGCCGTGTGTTAAAGAAGGCAATTTCGGCCTTTCGCGAACGTTACAGAACGGAGGTCGAATCACGTGGAAGTCAAATAAGTGCGGTGGGCTTACGTTACACAAGCCGACGGGGGTTTAGTGTAGTCATTTTGATTTTTGTTCTTTTGGAACTGTCAAAATCTACTGAACGGTGTCCAAAAGGAACGGTGTCAAGAACACGGACTGTATTTTCGTGTTGAATAGTAAAAGTTATTCTCTAATTTCTTAAAAACTTCAACCACAGTTCTTAACACGTTCGTTCACTGCTGAAAACACAACTGTTGTGTTTGTTGTATGGGAAGACACTATGGAGCGTGCAGAGCCGCACCCGTGGCTAGATAAGAAAATCGGGTCAGCGGTGAAAGAGTAAGACGATTACTCCTGTAGGCGATTAAAAGGCGATTCCAGTTTTCGCATGATCGAGCGATGCACCACCGCGTTACTTTCCCGCGTGTCCCATTTTCAAACGCAGTCGAGTGCAGTGCAGTATCAAGTGCAGTCGGACTGCAGAAACTACATAGACCTATCGCACAACTTACAGCCTAACTTTAGCTAGACTTGCTCAAATCAATATTATTATCATGGGTGAAAAAAAAAACTAGCTCAGTAAAATTACGCAAACGTTTATGTTAACGTTTAAAATGACTTCACAAGCACTATTCAGTTAAACACCTTATTTCCCAGCTTGGAGATTACCATCGCTGGCCATAAACCGCGCCACACAAAGACCATCAACAACTTAAATTTCGCGAAGAAAATTATTCGCTGACCTTTTTGCGTCCTTTATTAGAGCCTTGAGGGACGCCTCGTGCCCTGATCATAAATCAAGGGGCAAAAACTAACTAAAAGTTTCTCCACGCGAAAATGATGAAACGTTACCGAGTTTTATTCAGTTAGACCTGAAGATAACCAGGTAATTGGTTGGGGTGGGCGTTGCTTTTTTTGTTCAATTAACATGATACCACTATCTTTATGTAAGTGCATTGTATACTTATAACTGAGCAGTAAATAGCGAAAAATCTGTTCCTACATTGGAGATTATATTGTTTTCTTTTTTAATTTTCAAGTATATAACACATATCAACTAGTTTCTTACATGTCTCCAGTACACCTCACACATTAACCCTAAAGCCGTGAGGTAAACGGGGAACCCACCGTAACTAACCCGGGCCCCCATAACTTGGCCGGGACCGCACATTGAATATTTAAACCGGAACGTCAAACGCCCTGCACTTCACCGCTTTGATCAAAAGTTCGGACCTCAACTCCTTAGAGGAATCTTAAGATGTGATACTTTTAGACGTTGGCTCTCATAGTTAATTTTCAGCTCGGTTTATGGTAATTTGAATCAGTTCTTCTTCGTTATTCTTAAGCTGGTGACATGTAATCTAGGATTGTCGCGAATTTCATTATTATTGCAATAAGTTACCCGGTCTAGCTCTTTCTTAGAAAAAAATCTATACTCAAGACTTACAAATGCAATTACATCTGACTGCGTCATTCGGATATTCGTAAAACTGTTCCTTCGGCACGGCACTAAATTCGGTTTGGACTGGCACCGGCTCGCGGCACGTACATTTGAAATATTCACGCGGACCGGTCCGGGAGTAAACCCGGTGGAGAAGGATGAGACGGTTGAAGTGAAGCTCGTAGAGATGAAGCCACGGTTGAAGACTAATAGGTGTAAGGTTGTACACCGTCTTGGTTACTTGCATTAGTATTGTCATTGCAAACGGGATATTTACCGAGTATTATGTTTGTGTTGAGTTCCTGATTGTGACACTGTTGGAGGCGCCGCAAGGCAGTCGCATTTGAAGGAATTTGCCGTCGAAGTTCTTGGCGGTTCTTCTCAATTGGTGTTTTCTGAATCCAGTGATAGAGAATTAACTTTCGTGGGCACCCTTTATAAGTACTCCTAAAGAAAACTGTGTTATGGAATCAATAAATATTTATACATATTATGTTATAAAATATTGTACTACGCTTATATTAAAGAATCTTCGTTAATTAGGAATTTTAAATTATGCGCTTTATTATTATTAATTAATGTCATCAAACATCTCTCTTGTTTTGTTCTAGTTTTTAAGTTTACTTTGTTCTGTGGTGTTTCGATGAAGAGATTATTTATCTATCTCGTCCATAAAATAAATGGTTACGATATTATGGAATTAAATAAACGCGGACGTGGCTTGTTGCAATCAATCTCGAATTTTTTGATATTATTCCGTTTTTCTATTTAGTATTCTGTGGCAAAACTAACCAATTACCACGTCCAAAGCTTCCGTAAATTCTCACATCCCAACACCACTTCGTTACCATGTTCACTCAAACCCTCGCCGCATTTCCGTTTCTTAATTTGTATTAATAGAGTAACTAATTGTCGAACTGTTCTCATTAGTCGTTTGTCTGACTTTGGTGTTAGTCGTTTGTTTGAGTCTAATGTGTCGTTTCTCTGACTTTGGTGTTTTGTTTGTTAGTCTGTTGTTTTATTGGTGGTGTTCTTGGGAATTATTTGACTCTAGTGTTCTATGTCAATTGTATGACTGTGGTGTTTATTTGGCTGTTTGCTTAACTCTAGTGTGTCATTTGTCAGATTTTGGTGTTAGTCGATTAATTTGACTCTAATATTTCATTTATCTGTTATTGGCGTCAGTCACTTATTTAACCTGGTTAGTCATTTGTCTAACTTTGGTTTTGAAAGGTCTTTTTTTTTTGAGTCCAGTGTGCTGTTTGTGCGACTTTGGTGGTTATATTGTTTGTTCGACTATATTCCTTCGTTTGTGTGACTTTGATGTTAATTGTTTGTTAGAGTCTAATGTATCGTTTGTATGGTTTTGGTGTTTATTAGTCATTTGTTTGGGTCTAGTGTCTTTTATTTTCCTTTTTTCTACTATGATCTCATTGGTCCTTTGTTAATTATAGCGTTCTCATTAGTATTTTTTTTCTTGAAAGAAATAGAAAAAGCGTATCATCTTCTCTATATTAAATAATTTAAATGTATACTTTTAGACCTGGAAGCTTTGTCAATAAATTCTTGATTTGTTGGTTTTTGTGTGATTGAATACTCGATTATTTCAACAAAGTTTAAATCGACATTACTCACGTTGGCCGCAGCTAGGGGTTTCTCTGGAAATCAAATATGGCGCCGACCGACGCGCACTTTACGGTGAAATCGTGATCGGAAACCTACAGGCATTTCTACATTTTTAATAGAGCCAGACCTAATAAAATGTAGGTTTTTTTATGGAACTTTCTCAGCAATCCTTGAAAGGTTAGGTTAGTAAATAACTGAAAATGTGATAGCAATGACGATTTATACAAATCAGTATCAGGCATTAGAAGTTTTACTGTCTTCCATTTTTCTTTTTGTATCGTTTCTTTGTTTAGTTTTTATTTGTGAATGTTATAGATAGATAGGTAACTCTTTATTGACACCAAATTAAGTATAGTTAGAAGTTAGTTTGTTAGTTTAAGTTAGTTAGTCAGTTAGTTAGTTTAGGTTAGTTATATATAGTTTTATTAAAAAACTACCAAAAACAATAAAATCAAAGCTTCATATTTTTCAGTGAATTGTTTTAAAATATTTTCATCCAATTCGAATGTAACGTATTTTTTACAAATCAATTCCGATGCTACATTTTGTACTTATTACTTTTAAATAAAGAAATTTAGTTCACTTATCATCAAAACATTGTCAATAATTATTTTGAGACTATCAAAATAGGCATGTAAAGCAACCGATTTTTCTGAGACAACGAATTACTTTAAAAATTCACGTCTGAAAAAATATACCCTTAGCTAACAAAAATACGTGTATCGTGTTACATATCGACAAAAAACAAGAGTATTTTATATTTCTGATCACGGCTTAATCGTAAATATGAAGGGTTGAGGGGCGCCTTCTGGTTGCTATTGCAAAAAGAATGCTACGATCTCCATAAAATATGTCTGCGAGTCGAAATGCCTACACACACCTATTCGATAAACCCGCCAACTCTATATCGATACACCCGTCCCTCTCGCACGCTCTCCAAACAAAAGAGACGGGATATGTGAACAGCTCCAAGTTAGCGTCGAAATGTTTGATGCAGCCTCTTAAAATACCGTTCCTCTTCTTCGTTTTTCATAGGAGTGAGAGAGAAGGTGCGCAGAATTCATCAGGTAAGTCGGTACTTATTCCGAGCCAGTATTTTGTGTGTTTTATTTACGTGAATAAACTGCGTCTCTGTGCGGGCGGTTTTTTCTTTCGCTTTATTATCACGCGTGGCGTTTTTCTATGGAAATGTTTATTCGCGATATTTTTTGTAGTTTGCTCACATTTTTTACACTTGTGTGCTTTTAAAATATTCTCAACTACACGCGGAGAGAGCAAATTGGATTTGTTTCATTCGCAGTGGCTCAGCTCAGTTAAAACGTTATTTTAAATGCGTTTCTAAAGAACTTGGCGTGGTGTAATGGAAATGGAATAATACATTCTTCGTACCTACCTATATTTACTTCAAGTGTTCGTATCAAACTACGTCTATAATAATTATCATGTCAATATTTTATCATATTTCCACAGCTGTGACAACACTAGAATTGCACACAAAGACCTACCTAGAGATATCGAGACATAATAGAAGAGAAGTATTCTAGGCCATGATCAATAGCTGATTTCACGTCACACCTTGATACGTTATAATTCAAAACTTAAAGGATTAGCAAGCTGAAGTGGCAGTGGACCGGTCACGTCTCTAGAAGAACCAAAAACCGAAGGGGTAGACGAGTTCTAGAGTGGAGACCGCGCAAACGTAGTGTAGGACGCCGCCGGTGGAGTGACGACTTGCGGAAAACGGCTGGCAGAGGCTGGATGAGAAGAGCCAAAGATCGGGCTCAGTGGCGTTCACTAGGAGAGGCCTACGTCAAGCAGTAGACAAATATAGGCTGATGATGACATTATGATTAAAATTTATACAAATTACCGCTTAAACATGTTGGTGACATAAAGCAAGAGAAAACAAAAGGACAACTCTAAAATGTCGAAAACGACAAAAAAATAACCACCGTGCAGTCCCAAAAATTCTTCATAAAGGGCTAAATAACAAATACTCCTCCAATTAGTCCCGGCATCGTCATTTAAAACCAACTCTGCTGGAAGTCTCCATCATGGCTGTTTTGTAATTTTTTTTGTCAATGGGAAAATCATCACGTACTTGGCTTCTTTACGTAGCAAGGCCCACGTGGCATAAGTTGAATTTTTTGTCCTGTACCTCTTTACAAGGGTCGGAATGTTTTCAAATCCTATTCTGATGAATTCATTCCCGATTCAATGCAATCGAAAAACAACTTTCTGATAGCAATTGTGAATAACATTTTCAAATGCAACGGATTGGACATGAATTCGTTGAAGTCCAACACTTGTGAAAGGGGGTGCTGGTGAGTCCTCTTAAAGGTTCATCATAGAACGACGGGCTAGAAACCTTAACCAATACAATTGAGCAAGGTCTACTAAAATATGTATCATATCTCAGACAGACTGACTAACTGACCAACTAGGATGGCACAATGATCCATAATGAGCCCTGGGGGGTAACCACGTACTTATTCTTATTCCATGCAGTTTATTTTCAAGGCCTTAACCTGAACAGCCTAGATTGGCATCACACACGTATAAATGACAAACGTGACATGACGTCACTCAAAAATTTACCGAAAATAATGAGAGAGAAAGAGAATGAGATGGAGCTACATAAACTCCCGTAAATAAAAACAATTTGTTCCGATCTCTTTGGATAAATGTCTCTGGTCGACATATGAACGCTGAGCGATATTGGTGGTGACAGTTAGCAGGGCAGTTCAGTTTAAGGCATTAAACTGGATCTGGACTGGACTTAACCGTTCATGGTGAAGCCCCTGGGCTCCGATAACAAGAGCCGCCACGGTCCTGTCGCCTCTTGCCAGTCCTCCGCCTGGATTTTGACAGTAACAGACAGATACTTTAGTTAACTGACATAGACTAGTCGTGTCCGATAAGTTGTTTCCTGCTTAACACCAGTTTTGGGATCCGCAGGCTCATCAGGTCCTCAGCAATAAATTCTGCGCCAGACACAATGCGAAGCTTCCTTAACTTTTCGACCGCGAGTAACGAGTTTTTAACTTTGTGGCAAAGCGAAAAATGTCTCTATCTTCTTTGGGCTGTGGTGTAAATTATAGAAGGGAGCTGTTAATGGATGCAACGATTGTATTTCCTTGTCCCCACCATCATCATCTACCGCGGCCTTTATTCTCCCACTGCTAGGTAAAGGCTTCTCCTTTACCATGCCATTTGCACCAGCCCTGTGCTAATCGGATTCAGGTTTCACCGATGAACTTTGTTTTATCGTCAGTCCATCTTGATGCTGGACGACTGACGCTTTGCCTCCCCTCCACATCTTCACTGGGCACTTGTATCTCTATCCACAAGTGGCGGAAAGTTTACGAATCCGATTCCGTCGAATTCATTCCCGATCCGACGCATTCGAAACACGACTTTCTGATAGTGATTGTGAATAACATTTTTCAAATGCATAAGTAAGGCTGTGATTCTAGGCTTTACGGCTGAAAACACAACTGTTGTATTTTTTATAACTTGCCGCGAGTATAGGAACACACCACTGTTGTGTTAGCGGTACGGGAAAACAGAACGGTGTGTGTAGATCCGTAACCGTGGCTAGACATGAAAATCGTCTCAGCAGTCAAAGTGTCAAATATCATTAAACCAATTTCAATTTAAAAAAATCTACTAAAGCCTTACAAATTGCACCACACCTTAAGGGTATCCCGAGAAAATTACAGAAGGCAAACGGCCCTACTTTCAATAAAACTGTCGTCTTTATTTAACAGGGCGAAAGTTATCTTTCCTCCCCTTTGCTCTCTGCTCTGCTGAAAACACGTCTCTACCGACCCTCCCGTCCCTGTATGAACATATCTAGAGTCTCGCATATATTTGCATTTTAAAACTGACTCTATAAAAATTTTATCTGAGAGAGATCTTGGAGTACGTTTGAGCTTTTGCCTCTACATAATATAATAGAGAATGTGTAATGTAGAGTCGCTGAGTAGAGTAGGCACTTGAATTCTTGGATGGTGAAATGTTTTCGCGAGCAACCGTGTGTTTTTAACTAAAAATTTCAGATACTCAACAAAGTAAAAGTGACTGGTATGAAATTATATACTCGTGTTTTATTTCCAAACTTAGACTTGGGTATTTTTTGTCAGCAATCATCACGAATCACTGCGAAGCACGGGTTTTCCTTAAGTTTCATGATATAATCCACCACCGAGGCCTAGTCCGGATTGGTGGACCACACACCTCCGAATTAATTCTCGGGCATATGGGTTCCTCATTATGTTTTATTTCACCGAATAGCGAATGTATAGTTATGTACATATGTTATAGAAGACATTGGTACGTGCCCGCATTGGGTTTTGAACTCACGACCCTTCCTTTGGAAAGCAGACGTTATCCCACTAGGCTAACAGTAAGAAATATTAATTATAATCACACTTAAATTTATTTATCTGGACATTTTCAAAAAACTTTATAAGTAAAACACTCTAATGTCCACGACGATACCCAAAAGGGGCGAGAAGTACTGAAAAGTAAAATTTTAACCATCTGCGCGACGGTCCCGGCCGGCTCGTAACAATAAAAACTTTTGGACTTCTCACCTCCTTATTTAGGCGTTCACCTCCATATTTTGGGGCTCGCTGTATTTAGGGGATCGCCGTTTAATTATTTTGTTGTACAATGCGGCTGGTTTAGATGATTAACGGGCTATTAGGGGCTATGAATAGAAAAGGGGATGATTAAAAATAAACTTTTTTAATTTTTATCGATACAACGAATCGATTGATATATTTGATTGATCTGGAGGCTTGGCAGTGCCCCCGCCAAGTCCAACAAACAAAGGCACATCCATACCGTCCTTTTTTCGAAGCCAGTCTATCTATTTTCAACTTTCAACCCTCCTCTATGCAATATTTGTTTATATTAAAATCACGTTTTTCACCAGAAAAGCGAGAAGAGATCAGTGCTCAGCAGCAGGACGATATGGGTTGATGATTATGATGATGATATGATGATAAAAACTTTAATAATTGGCTTAATACACAAGTAAGACAAGTAGCCTCTCTTCTGATTCGATGGGAAGTACTTCTCTTTTTAATCCGGGTTAAAAATAGTTGAAAGCGCTGTGAAAGTTTTCCGGGTATTAGTTTCCTTTAATATTAAAACGGTGGTGAATTGTGCTAAGTTGTTGTGCTACACTTGGCTTAACTTTGATGCCAGACTTTAGGTGGATGTTTACGAGACGGGTTTTACATAAATTGCGGGGTTTTGAGCCCCGAAGGTGCTGTACAGTCAACGACAAAGATTCCTCCCACCCGGATTGGTTAATCCAATTCGTCTAAAATAATTAGGGCATGTGGGTTTCCTCACCATGTTTCATTCTGCGAAAAACGAGCGATAACGATTTCTTTATTTCAAAAAACGGCGTGTGATTCAGAACACATGGCAGAAGTGAAAAGCATAAAAACTTCACTAAGGCGAGGTTAATAACACAAAATACAAATATTTTATTTATGTGCTCATTTATGTCGATAATGAATGAGACTGACACGTCATGCTCTCTCATGTAACGCTCGCCGTGCGAGTATAGCAGTGTCGCGTTGACTATAATCTCTCTCGCTTCCTTAGTCGACTCGAGCCGACTTTACCCGAACGAGCGTTACATAGCCGAGCGTGACGGCTCAGTCGCTTTCAATACCCACAAAATTAAGCGGTCAGCGTGACTAAAGAAGTTTTCAAATCAAAAACAAATAAGTATAAGTACTATTCCTTCCTAGAAAAATAAAAAAAAAACCGTACCTAAATATTTTACAGGTACACGTTTATCAAACGCCCTTAAAATAATTATATTTTATAAAGAAACACACCTTATACTTAATACTGCACTTATACGACCCATAAAGCATTAATCTCATAATGCAATAATGTGTATTGTATACTAGCACACTACCCAGAGCAATGAGTTTGTCCTAAAATTCATCACGTATTTGCATTCCATAAAGTAGCTTGCTGGAATAGCAACAGCGCGTAGCAAACCGGTTCAAATCGTATATTCGGGGCCCAAACGACTGGTATAAATTTAACACTGACGCAGCGCCCGGCCCAGCATCCACGATGCGCGGCAAGTTTACATTTAGTGCGGGGCGTCATGGAAACCAGTGCCTCATCTCCTTACGATACAAGTTTATTGCTTATGTGTAGGTGACAGAAATATAAAATAATATTAAATATTAAATATTGTGCAATGCAAAGTTTTGGGTAGCACTGTAACTGTTATGGGCGGGCTAGTAAAATAAATCTTTCAGTGTCACGTATAATAATTTTAGCATAAGTTCTTCATGTGTTACCTTGACATTGTTATTTAAAACGCTACTAAGAATTTTTTTATATATTTTTTCAGCTTTATGCGATCTATATTATACTCAGCAGTTTGGTCCAAAATGGATCCCGCAATCCTTAAATCAATTTAACTTATATTATTTGAATTTACTAATTGAATTTATGAGAAAATCGGATCAACGGTAAGCAAATTATCATCGAACAACCAGACAAATTTTGATTTATTCTTATAAACTCTAAGACGTCTTTCTATGGTCAATAAAGTAGTGAAAAACTAAAAAGTATAAGCCAACGTCAACTGCATCGTCACTTAACATTGGCGAGACATTGACTAATGTCGCAAAACGCAAGCCTTTACTTAAAAAAAAAGCTTGATTAGCTCTTATTATATTTTAATCATTGCTATTCAAAATCGTACAATGTAACGTTCAATTGTTAACTTATATTACAAGTGTTATTTTGTTGTATTGAATCGTAATAAAAATAGATATACTTTTTCTAATAAACATTTAACCCAATATAAAGCTAAAAAAATTGACTTCCCAAAAACAGGAGAGCTTCGCTACTGACATCAAGTCCTAGTGTCTCAGTGCAAGTTTGGTAATGCACAAACTATTATGATGTGTATGAATTTATCGCCAATTGCTCTGTGACCCTGATTATCAGCTCTAAGGCATATTTAGTGTTATTGGTGCAATTCACGTGCAAACTCTATTTACTACTCACTACACTACACACTACACTTAATCCTGGAGCTCGTCTCCGAGGATGGGAATGGCGTCCACGAAATGGAGCTACCGGTGAAAGCTCAAAACACCGCGACACGACAAGTGCTCGCACGCGCATTTTAAGGACGACTGACGTCAGGTTGGCCAACTCAAAGTCGTGGGCCATAATACTCTCGTACCAACACACAAAAATATTAAGCGGAATTGTCTTTGTGTAGTTACGTTCGAAAACACTCAAAATAAAATGAAAAGAAATCTGTTTCAGTACGAAACAACGTGAAATATTGACGTCTCATGATTCAAATATTATCCAATATCAACTTTGGAAGAGCATCTAATATCAAGTTTACTGGAGCCTAAAGAGGACACTCATGAAATGAACTCGTGAAAGTTAACTTAAACAGGATTAGAAATACAGGCATTCGAGAAGAAGCCGTCTTTAATGATGTTAAAGCGAATTTCTATGGTAGGTAGATACATTTGTTTCTCGTATTGGGAGGTATCTTCTGCAAGAGACCGCCTGGGGAAGTCCTACACCTTTGCCCGATATTCATCCGCCAAGCAGTAGTGTGCAAGCATTACTGTGTTCCGGTTTGAAGTGCATTGTTTCCTGCGAAATTACTGGGCATATGAGACTTTAGAGCCGATGTCTCGGGGTGACGAGCGCAGTGCAGCGTCGCCCAAGATTATGCAAGGTTCTGGGTGGTGCTGTGACTGTTATAGGCAGGCGTAGCGCTTACCATCAGGTGAACGACAAGCTCGTCCCGTCACTCAGTCTAAAAAAAAAGTGTAGCTAAATTATTGTGCCTTAAAAATAAGTAAAATAATTAACACTTCAAGTTTCTCCTAAAAAGCTATCAGACAGAGCAACTAAGCGTCTTCATTCACTTGTTGAAAGTTAATTCCACTGAAAATCTCGTTCCGTGGATTTCTAGCACTCTCAAGCTTCATCACTGGAGGAGCAAATTTCTCAAAAGTTATACTGAGTATCTAATACCTCTGAAGAAAATCCCTGTAGTACCTAGTACCGTCTGCTCGGTACTTTCAAGGAATATTTACTTGATTAATAATATTCCACGAATCTCATTTTACTAATCTCACTAATATTATAAACCAGCAGCGCCTCGCGGTTTCACCACGTTAACTATTATTCCACAGGCATCGTTAATTTTTACTTGATAAGAAGTACCCTATGTTCTATTCCAGAATCTAAAGTATAAGATAAGATAACAACTCTTTATTGCACTCCAAGACATACAAAAATAAAAACATCTTATAACTAAAAGTACAATGGGCGGCCTTATTGCCTAAAAGTATCTATTTAATATACAGAATTTTATCAAAATCCATTCAGGCGTGTTAGCGTGAAGAGAGGACAAACATACAAATGTACAAACACACACTTTTGCATATCTATATATATAAAAATGTTATGTTGGTTTGTGTACGCTTCAAAAACTCAAAAAGTTCTGCACTGATCTGCACTGCACTGTTCTGCACTGTGAAAGTTTGTCTGTTTATGTGTTTGTCCTCTCTATCTATGTTTTTATGTATCAGCCTCCCAATTGTCCTCTGGATTGCAGGGAAGCGGATCGCGCGGGATGGAGTGTCCATTCTGTAATGTACAATAATATGTCTTCTATGACTGAAATACACGTAAACTACCACATTTCAAACTGCATTTAACTGCCAAATATATTACCAGCTTTGCAGAATGTGCATGATATGTTAGTGTTTGCTGATGCAGATATAACACGTAGTAAGTACGGTAAATGGAGCGCTTATAGAGATTTCGTGTGAAATGGGTCAAGCGAGCGTACCTATAAACTTTTTTGTATTTTGTTTTGTTACTCTTGTTGCTCTTCTCCATTCATGGTTGTCTGGAAGAGATCGCTCTGAGCAATAAGACCGCCCATTGTGATACTAATTGTATTTTTTTTTGTTCTGTGGTGTTTCAATAAAGAGCTTATCTACCTATCTATCTAATGTTGAGTGACTGTATGTAGGTTTATTAAAGCGCTTTAAATCTTAAGTTATTGCGGCAACAGTTTGGCTATTGTAGTCTTATACTGCTGGTCAGTTCCGACGTCGGTCATCCGTAGCTATCGCTATGAAAACCGTGCGTGTATTCAACAACGCGCTGACTGCGTACGCACGGACGGTACCGACGTCAGGACTGACCATCAGCATGGATCATCAGCAAGACTATATGGTCTTAAGAGTCAAGCCCACTTAAGCACATTTTTGAATTGGTTGGAGAAACCGGTGGTAGCCTAGTGGGAGAACGTCTGCCTTCCAAGGAGAAGGACGTGAGTTATAATCCCAATGCGGACACCTACCAATGTGTTTATGTACTTACCCGATAATTATTTCGCAACTAGGTATGTTACCCACCAATCCGGACCGGGCCCCCGGTCTGGGACCCCGGTGAGGAGATGGCCTAACCCTCCTCACGAAAAAGTGATGGGAGATCCGTGCTCAGCAGTGGGACAACATGGATTTTTTATGTATGTATGGAGAACTTTTATCCACCACGTTAGAGAACTACCAAGTTAAAATATTGTATTTTTTTTGTGTATAGAGTTGAGAGCGACCCATTGCAATAATTTCTTTACTATAAAAACTATTCCTACATAAATAATACTATTTATTACTAAGAGTAAAACGTAACCCGCGCAATAAAACACGTAAATGTCGCAGCGACATGCACGCTACGTTGCGCGCGTCAAGGGTTCTCGAGTGCTTCGCGGAGCGGAACGGGGTCAAGCGAGCATGCGGACGCGCCCTGCACTTTATGCTCAGTAATGAATTTGATGCTTTAATTGTCAATCTAAAAATCAGCTGGCATATGGGAATACGTCCGCCTTCCAATCAGAAGGTCGTGAGTTCAAATCCCAGTGTGGGCACGTACCAATGTGTTTCTGTAAAACATATGTACGTAATTATCACTCGCTTTTCGGTGAAGGAAAACATCGTGAGGAAACCCACATACCTACCCGAGAATTATTTCGGAGGTACGTATGTTATCCACCAATCCGGACTTGGCCCCCGTTGTGGAATATGGCCTAACCCTCTTCAGGAAAGTGAAGGGAGACCCGTGCCCAGCAGTGGGACGTTATGGGTTGATGATGATGATATGGCATTAATAAATAACTAGCTGCGCCCTGCGGTTTCACCCGCGTTGAGTATTATCCCACAGGAATTTTTATTTTTCACGGGATAAAAAGCATAAAAGTAAGTAAACAAATGATTAAGTGATTATGGTTTGAGTTTAAAAAGTTATAAATATATTTATTGACAGAACTTAAATAACAAAATAAATAAAAGGAAAACTAAAGAAAAAACTAACTAAACTAACCAAAACTAACTAAACTAAACAAGTTTGAAAAAGGAATTTTCCAAGATATAAAATACGTTTTTAGATTAATAAAACTTATAAAACGCTAACAAAATAAAAATGAACGATTACTCAGTCCGGCTAAACTCCATTCATTCCATTCGGGCATTAACTTAATCTTAACACAACACCAGATATCCACTCACATTAATAAAGTAGAAAATACTTATTCCCGAGACTTTCATAATCTTTATCCAGTTAACTGCAGGCTATAAAGCACGTATCAAATAAATACTGCCTTCTAATGGACATCAATTCGAGGCACAGACAATATGAACGCAGAGAATTTTCACAAATAACAACAAATTTATGACAATGTTTATGGTCCTCTTCCCTCAAGATAAAGGACATTGAAATTCTGAATGAATACAGCCATAGCTTCCGTTCTGCGCTCCTTTTTCGCAGCCGCTGTACCTTGCGCGTATTCTGGTGAGTAGTTCGATTGTGGCTTGGTTTCGATCGAGATGGAAAAAAAATTGTGTGCTTTAGACCGCACGACGAAGTAAAACATCTTTAACTCCATCTATATGTATGTATATAACTGGCTATGAGAGAAAGAGGTAGAAAATGTGTGCTCGCACCTCTCTTTCTTACCACTACAGTAATATACGAAACGTGACTCTCTTTTTCTATCTTCACTAACTTATATTTCCCTCTCAACTTTTGTCGATTCCTGTAGCCAAGACAATACTGCAATTAAAAAAAAGAATAATCAATGACAATTTTTCAAGAAGCTATAAAATGTAAGACCCTTCAAATAATTAAATTAAAATAAACTAAAAAGTACTTTGTTGTATACCAGTTTCAAAAATACACAAGTTACAACAAAAATACATACACAATAAAACATGCATGCTTCAAATATATCTTACATTGTCATAATGTTTGCCCTCATTATAACAGCATCTAATTGATAGATACATAGATAAACTCTTCATTAAAACACCACAAAACAAAGAAAACTTAACAACTAGAACTAAACAAATTTCACTTTAAGTGTCACAATCGGGATCGATAACGTTTTGTTTGCAGTCGGCCGTCGAACTCTAGAATAAGGCTCCACACTCTCGCCGCGCAAGCTCCACCGGCGAAGAAACGCAACTTTTATTACAAACACATAAAAATCTAGTACACGTTCATTACAGTTTTATGTGCCCTAATAATATTCCATGTTTACTGATAGCGGCTGCGGTACTTTATCTTTTTTTGAGGGCTCCCTTTGTGCAGGAAACATTTCAAATGGTGATACGCCGCTTGATTGTGAGATTGTAATTTTCCGCTCACGCTTGGACTTGAATGGTTTTCTTTATTCTCTAAGTAGAAGACGTTTTCAGAATACGTAGGTATTATAAAGTTTTATTGTTTTGAATCTATACATTTTTTTATACCAATTTTTTTTAACAATATTTAAGGCATGGAAAATATAAAAGTCCGTAGAAAGATAAGGTCCATTCTGTAAAGATTTTTTTTTTTATATGTCACGTGTCCCTTTATTTAGATAAATATGAACTACGGGGACCATGGTCCCACAAACGCCCAGACTCTGAGCAAATACATGTGGCTCAGATAAATCTTTGCCCTGAGTGGGAATCGAACCCACAATCTTACACTTCGCATACGGCTCATCACCCACTTATTTGTGACTTTTTACATAGTAGGGAAGTAAGAGCCTGAATATTTCGGTTTGTATTTTGTTTATATCAGATTTTATATAAGTGAGCATCGATAAAAAACTTTTGTTAATTTTCAAGTTAAGACTTCGAGCTCAATCTAGAGTTACTAACTAACTAGCTAACTAATGGAAATTGTCTTTGTGAACCCATTAACTGGAGAGTAAGAGTCGCGTCTGGGATACCCTATTACGTATTATCAGGAAAAAGTTAATAATGTACAATCGAAAACATCACCATTCTTTCAGGCTTTTGGGCTGTCATGGAGTGGTTGGAACAGCTTTTCTGACCTAAATTAGAACTTTAGCAACCCCCCCCCCCCCCCCCCCCCATTTACCATTTTTGTCAAATTTTATGCGTATATCTATGTATTTGAGTGTGTATATCTATGTTTTTACTTGATAAACAGCGAAGGAATGGTACACCTTACCAGCGTCTATGCTTACCGAAAAAGTCTTCAAGTCGAGAGTAAATAAGTATCTCCTAGGCAAGCATACTCTACCGCCGGCCGCGTCAACACTTACCATCAGGGGGATATCAAATTTTAGTCTATTCTGCAATAAAACAAAACACCTGGACCATCAGGTCTCTTATCTACTGCATCTGGAAAAGCTCCTAAAACAGACCTACTTTCGAAATCCCTTAGAATTTTTTCCAATTCCCTTCAATAAACACCAAGTGCAGAATCCGTGAACTATCTCAAACAGTTACCCACAAATCCTCCTTGTAGGAACCTTCTCGGTTATGCATGTCAGTCACGTCTGCCACACTCGGATTGGTTGCGAATTGCTTTCAATATTTCTGCAGCTGAGGGGTTAATTATTCAGCTGTTAGGGGACGCTGGAAGGAGGATGAAGTGGGATTTTTCAAAGAATTTCTTCTGTTGATAGGGAAAAATGATCGCCTAGCAAGCTACGTCTTTATCACGCCGTTTAAAATGAAGATGAGCTGCCGATAATTTTATCTCTCTCCTGCAAACTATAGTCTCAAGCTGCCTCAGTCTATGGTTTCGATAGGTAAGATTTAGTAGTCTCCGGGATCGACGAGAGCAAATAGGTACCTTCAGTGCTGCAAACACAACTGTCGTGTTTTTCATAACCCTGCCGCGAGTGCGGGAAAACACAACTGTTGTGTTTGTTGTATTGGAAAATACTATAGGGTGTGCAGAGCCGCACCCGTGGCTAGACAAGAAAATCGGCTCAGCAGTGAAAGTGTTAACAAAAATATGAGCAGTCTCTCTCCGAGCTGGAATCTATCGGTAGCAGTCATTGAGAGCCTATTTCCTGGATAGAGGGAATCCTACTTAATGATTAGTATGTATTTATTAGTAAGTATAATTTAGAAAAGAATAGAAGTTTCTTGTTCAAAACTGTGTAGGTACAAAACAATATTGTGGATTTAAAATTTAAAAAAGGTCCAACCAACAGCCTGTCCATTTCGAACATACAATAATTATTTTAAACATGTTTTAACTTCTTTAAATTTACGATAGTGACGTGTGAAAAAAAAAATACTACGATTAAGTATATATAAGTAAACGGGGGCGGTGTTAACAGTAATAAAGAAGTAGGTGTAAATAACTACTATGATAACATTCACAGGTTTTTGGGACCATTATAATAATTTGGTAACACCTTGACTTTAAAATAAGTCGTAAAAACACTGTGTTAATTTTCCAAATGGCGGTCATAAATTATGAAAGTTTGCGAAAGTTGTGGAGTTGTGAGAAGTGGCTTTTAAAATTTAGATGTAAATAAGAAAAGAGTTTTTTATATAGCTCCATCTCATTCTCCTTCTCTTTCATTCTCTGCAGTCTATTTTTGAATGACGTCACGTCACGTTTGTCATTTATGAGTGTTTGGTGCCAATCTAGGCCGTTCAGTTTAAGGCCTTAAAATGAACTGCATGGAATAAGAATAAGTACGTGATGACTCCCCTATTTATTTCATTAATTTCTGACGTAGTTCCCATTACCGCCACCAAGTCATCACCCCCACTGTTTCGAGAGAGTCAGATTACTGAAACTGATTTTTCTCTAAGCTTGCATGGCTCTAAAGCTTGAACTCACCATCGCTTTATATAAAAAAAACATACCTAAACCAAAATTGAAAAAAAAAAACAATTTGAAATTTGAACAAAGTTAAACAAGCGAAAAAAATATATGCATATAACCTCAAACTGACATAAAATTTTTTTTGATATACACATTTCGTCTCCTGCTCTGCTGTTTGATATGAAAACCTCAAAATGTAACAAACAAATGAGTATCGAAACAATGTTTTGTGTAGAGGTAGGTGTGTAGTGTGTAGGTAGACCAGGAGCAGGAGACAGGCCTTTAGTATAACAAGGAAATCTAGAGACAAGATAAAAGAGTACAACATCGTTTTACATCGCCGACCACTACACGAACACACTTCAGCAGGCAAGCGTGCGACAAGCTCACGCACACGGCTTCGGTTAACAGTACTGAAAGAGACAGTACTGCAGCTTGCTACTTTTCAAATTTTCTTTTTTTTTATCTATTTTTGAAACTGAGCAGTGGGAGACAGTCGTGAGTTGAAATCCCAGTGCGGGCACGTACCAATGTGTTTCTGTAAATTATCACTCGCTTTTCGGTGAAGGAAATCGTTGTGAGGAAACCCACATACCTACTCAAGAATTATTTCAGAGGTATGTATGTTATTCATCAATCTGGACCTGGCCCCCGTTGTGGATTATTTCCTGACCCTCGTAGCGATATGGATTGAAGATGATGACCGTCATCGGTCCTTAATGAGTGTGCAAAGTTATAATTCGACACGTTTGGAAGTGCATGAAAACCACATTCAAAGATTCCGTTACATACAAATGTACATACCAAGCTATTAAAAAAGGCGTATTATTAAAGCTTACCCCAGTCCATCAAACCTCTATTAACATTAAAATTCCCCAAAATGCTAGCAGCAATGCTAAGTCGTTCAGCAAAAATAAAGGTAGAAAGAGGTTCAACCATAACCTAGCATGGTGGATTATGGCCCATCCATCCTCTCTTTGATGTCCCAGCGGTTTGTTTATTTGGCTGAGTGACGAGACGAGCAAGTCGTTCACCTGATGGCAAGCGCTACGCCTGCCCATAACAATTACAGTACCACTCAGAACTTTGCATTGCATAATCTTGCGCGGCACTGCACTGCGCTTGTCACCCTGAGACATCGGCTCTAAAGTCTCATATGCCCAGTATTTTCGCTGGAAACAAAATCGCAGTGGGGATATCAGAGGTTGATACTTTAATATTTTGTGAAGATAAGATACTGTCTCCTCTTAGTCTATTGTTTGACTCTGAAAATTTAATTTTAACGTTCGCCAACCGTCCCTTCCACGCCACCGTCCCCCCAGAAACGTGATCTGTTCGTACGTGATTTATCCCCGCTCTACCCCACTGTTGAAATATAAAACGAAATCGGAAATTTATAAGGCGCGTGTGGGACTGAAAAACAAATTATTTGAGAAAATACGACGTGGATTCTAAAATTACAAGAGAATAGAATGTGTGGAGACAAAGGTTTGGGTTTTCGAGATGAGGGCGTATTTTTATAAACGACTTCAAGGGAGGTAATACTAAATTCGTCTCTTTTTAAAAACATTGCTATAATAAACCAAACGTTCAATCAGTGACTGCGATATCATTTTCTATTGAAGGTTTTTAAGACGCATTTTGATATCCATTCTGTTTCGATTTGAAAAGAAAAGTTTTGAGCGATATTGCTATGAATTATGAAATATACTAACATCGGTCCCACTAAACGGTCACCCATCATAGTGTGTTCCTCTGATCATGTTGCTTATCTTTGGTAATCAGTTACAGGGTTACAGTCAAGATCGATTCATCTTTAACAAATTAATTATACAAACGAGGTTTTAAACTTCTAATCAAAGATTTTTTATACAACTCAGATAAGTAGGTCGTTCAGCTTCCACGTCTGCTTCATTACAATTGCAATGCTACCAAGAACTTACTAGGGATTGCAAAACCGATCTCTAGAGCCGATGTCTCAGGGTGACTAGCACAGTGCAGTGCCGCGCAGGATTATGCAATGCAGTGTTCTGGGTGGTGCTGTGACTGTTATAGGCAGGCGTAGTGCTTACCATCAAGTGGACGACTTGATCATCTCGTCACTC
Organism: Campaea margaritaria; assembly: GCA_912999815.1. NCBI lineage: Eukaryota > Metazoa > Arthropoda > Insecta > Lepidoptera > Geometridae > Campaea > Campaea margaritaria. Next base: position 494,001 of record OU538794.1, read on the forward strand.
AGTCTAATAAAAGAAAAAATATGAGACAAAATAAATAAAAACAAATCTCACTACTACCGCCCATTATACTACCCTTGTTTACCTATTGTAATTCTTCTGTACTGTGTTTATTTTTATTTCTGGTGTACAATAAAGAGTTTTTCTATTCTTTTCTATTCTCATATCTTTAAAAATACGTGTATTTGTCGTGTTTAGTTCCAACTGCTTATCTTTGGAGCCTTTTTTTGGTAAGTTTTTACCCAGATTTGCAATCAGAGCGATCTTCCTATAGTGATCAGAGAAATATAAGTTAAGGACTTGTTCCGGCACTCCATAGTTAACACAGTGTGCTGTACTGTGTATGTGTGGTTTTGTGTGTTGGTTGCTTGTGGTTATTTGTGTCCTGATTCCCTAGATACAGAGAACCCGAGGTAGGGGTCAGGATCTATGTGTGTGATCGCGGCGCGTCATTGAATTCTCAACCATATTCACTTTGCAAAACAACACGATAATATTAAGATAACAACGCAATAACATCCTGGAGCGGTTGCAATTTGTATTTGTACTCCTTTATTTGGTTACGTAAGTGTTTTCGAAGCAAATTGAAATGTGTTCATTCACGGAGTAATGTAGACACATGTAGGTGCCTGCTGTCGCCTGCTGTCTGCTCAATAAGGAATTCGTAATTAATTGAGTACTCGGCTTGGTTTAAGCTTCAATTAATTATTTGGTTATTATGATGGCACTATGTTGGAGATTTCATTTTTTCTTGTTATGTCAGTCGTGTATATTGGAGGCGCTATTGCGATAGACTCTAGAATTACACAATTTGATTCCATCATCGAACGACCCTTGAACGATCCAACCAATTGACCACGCACGCTCACACTTAATTACTATACCAAAATATATGATCAACTATTCATATAACGGTAATAAAATCAGAAGCTTTCATGATTTCCCACCATTTTAATCAGTCTTGGTTTTTCGCAATCGCAAATGTAATGTGTCTTTCTCATCCCCTGTCAAAACTAATAGTTTTTTTTTTGACCAACGGACCACGCGCGCACTTACCCCCTTCTTGCAAAGTTATATAATCTTACTGTTCGTATAACTTTAGTAAAGACGCAATCTCCGAGTATTTTAATCGGTCTTTGTTTTTCGCAATCACTAGTGCATTCATGTCTTTTTCGTCCCTGCAAACCCGTCAATACTGGCATATTTTTTTCTTTGTAGTTCTATATGTATGCCAAGTCCATAAAATAAACATAAAACGATCTTGGCAGAGTAAGATTCGTGTTAGGTTGGTAGAGTATTTAAAACGACCTTGATAAAATCTTTATAAATAACTGCTTGGAAAAGTACCACCTTTGCCAGATATTCATCCGCCAAGCAGTAGTGTGCAAACATTATTGTGTTCCGGTTTGGATTCCGGGCATATGAGACTTTAGAACAGATATCTCAGGGTGACGAGCACAATGCAGTGCCGCTCAAGATTTTGTAATGGAAAATTCTTGGTGGCACTGTAGCTGGGATAGGCAGGCGTGGCGCTTACCAGCACCAGGTGCTCGTCTCGTTAGTAAGTCAGATAAAAAAACCTATTTCTACAAAAATTATTGTAAATCCAGTCCCTAGGTGCATTAGCTCGTGAAATTGTCCTGCAGGCAGTAGTCTACAGGGATTCCTGTAATGCCACAATGCAGTTCATTTCTGCGGCAAATTACCTCCCTTCTAACAAAGCGTCCCAGCTGGCATCCATACAACTACAAAGCGCATTGCACACTAGTACGTACACCGTAACCTATGTATGTATAGCCGTCTCTTATTCAGTAGAGCTTAGAATCACTAGAAATGGTGAAATCAAAATTGTAATTGAGTCTTGTCTGTTAACGTGATATCATCTACCTTTTCTACGTATACTCCTTAAGAATCGATCTTCATAGATGGGCCCCGCCACGGCATGAAAATTTTATTAGGAGTGCAATTAATACAACCGTCAAAAGCGTTGTTTTCTGTCACCTGCATGACAGATATTAAACTGAATGATGTTTGGTTGAGTAAACGGATGTCAACGTCAGAATGACAGTGTCAAGATGACGTATACTTATGAGATTCAAACATATTGGGAGCAATCGAAACCGATGATCTTTCCTAACGATATTTTTTAAACTTACTTATATATCCAAATTCATCATGGTTACAATCTTTCCGATATTTGTCTCAAAAGCAATATGTTAATAGTAAAATAATTAGAGAGGAAGCTCCAGTCGTGCGTTAGAGCTGACACACACACATTTTTTTATTGCGGATAATCAAGTATTTGACCGCAGTCTCACTTGATGGTAAGCGTTGACGTGGTCAACAGTGGAGCATGTTTGCCTAGAAGATACCTATTTCGCTCTCGACTTAAAAAACTTCTAAATTATAGTTCCCGGGAAACTAAAACAATGAGAGGGTGTTTCATTCCACCAGGAGTGATCCATTGGATTTTCTCATTTCCCACTTCACCTACTAGGTGAAATGAGAAAAGTATCATCGTCTTTTTCCTTCATGTTCAACTATTGCAATGAATCTGTAATGTAATCACAAATACAGTTGGTAGAGACCTGAAAAAGGTATGCTTGAAACATTGTAGTCATAGAGTTAGCTTTACACTGCAATATCACAGTCATTAATGAGTCTATTTTCACCGAAAGATAACAAACAGACAGCGTTTCCACAGTAACAGATTTTCATTTAGTCCTACAAGCTCAAAAATACGGTACAGTTAGAATTTTGGTTTTAGCGCCATCTATGTTAACCGCCCTTAACTTAACCAAAACTCTATACGCAAGCTTTCCTTACAAAAGGAGACACTGAATTGTTAACCAAGCTTTTCACAAAGAGTTGGCGACGATTTTCCAGAGATGGCGCGTTCAGGTGTAATATTTATAAATCTCATATTATTCAACACGTTGTTCAACTTCGAATTTTGAACAGCGTTTGAGGAAAATGCTAACATTGTTTTGGGTGATTTTAATAGATGGCGCTATTATGATGATTATGCAGTGTACTATATTTAAAAGTCTTTCAACACTTATTAGATTCTTTAGTGCAAAATTATGAAGGAGCTTAATTATCTATTTCTTTATCATCATCATCCTATATCAGCTCACTGCAAAGCACGGGTCTCTCCTCACTCACGATTTATTTATCGTAACTTAATCTATGTAGCTATACTTTGGTATCTTGTACTTAGGCCAGGATTAAGTTTCGAAGCTCATTTGAATGCGCAATATTGATAACTTTCACCTAATAATATAAACAGAGTTTTAATTAATCCAAGTTGAGAAGTTCTCCAACATTACAGACAACTGCTTTTAGCGATTATGTAAAGTGAGTCATGTTGATTTTGGAAATTCATAATTCACTGAATATTATGGTTTTTACGGTGCTTACATTTTTTAAGTAATTGTATGAAAATACGAATAAAAGTGTTATGAAACACCTAAACCTAGTGTACCACTGTCAGCGAGCAGGGCTCAAGATATCGGTGGCTATAATATAGAGTTATAGGGTATTAGTAAACAGATAAAGTGGCAGCGTAGAGATATTAGTAACAATTTAAATTTAACCCAATTTCCTTCCTGATACGAACTTTTTTGTAATAGCCAAAAAACAGGCTCAAACCGCCGCCGCAAAGCGTCATCAAGAGGTACTGATCTTCTCCGTCCGTTCGCGCTCAAAAAACTCATTTTTTTTTGTGAGCAGGCAAAAATAAAGCACTTTTATCAAATCAACACTAACATTCTTCATACAACCATAAAAATAAAAAAAATAATTATATTATATATATTATATTATTATTATATTCTATTATATTATTTTCTTCTTTAAATACAAAAGGATTGAAGGGGTTATGCCACTTTTCGCTAAGTTGACGTTTGACAAACACTCTTGGTCGTTTAATTCCAGCTCGAAGAATATTGTTATAATCTTCATCACAAGTAATATTGTTATTTTTATAAAAGGAATCTATATCAGAGTAATCATTATTTTCAAGGTTAATTCTTACATTTTTATAACGTTGAGCATGTTCTTTAAAATTTGGTTCATCTTTTTGCATCGGTGATAATATTGTAGTGGATCTACTAGGCATGAAAGGTGCTTCAAATCTGCATTGTTGAGGTTTATTTGCAACTATTTTTTTGTAGCATGTAAACGTATGCTTGTGTGTTTGTAATTTAATATTGTTTGATGCTTCTTGAGATGAGACAGATATTAAATCATCAATTAATTTGATAGCATCCAATTTATTTTTGTCGAGTGCATCCAATGGAGCATTAGCTAACCACAGTAGTATATGAGCATGTGGACTACCACGATGCTGAAACTCAATCCGTTTAAAGTAGTGGACAACATAGTACTTTCTAGTACTTCTTTAGCAATTTTTTCTGTGAATACACTTGTTGCTGGCTTGCATGTTGACTCACAATTTCTTTTGTTTTATATTGTAAATCTTATTATAATAATGTTGTGGTGAGGAATAAACGCTTACCAAGAATGATATAACTTAATTTTTTTACTTTTTTTTGACAATTTCACAGTGAACACAATACCGGTTTGTCTCATGAAATTAACTGAGCAGAGAAATTTCTGTTGAAATTTTTCCTGAATTTTCTTTGCTATAAACCTCACGGAGCCCGATACCTTTCCAACGAATGCAAAACCGTGGAAATCGGTTCGTGCGTTCTAGAGTTATAGCGTCAGGAAGGAAAACCCAACTCGTAAAAATTCACTCTCATAATTTTTCTCCATCGCGCCAAAAGAAGTATAACTTCAAAAACAATTAAACTAATGAGTAACTCAGAATGGTTTGAGTTTGAAAACGCTGACTTCCCTTTCAAGTGGTGATTCATGGTTGAGTCTAAGCATTTGTACTCCCGACATCCATGACAATTAAAATTCCCCTTGTATAATGGGAGCTCTACACCTTGGCACAGAAGACATAAATAATAGGCACCCTACACCCCTCCCGACCCGCTTCCCCGCACCTCCACCCGCAATCGAATAGACAATTGGCGGGACAGACAATACTGCACGCCCAATATAATAGGCAAACACTTTGTATGAACCTTCATACTTGCAGTTTGTCTTTTGTTTTGGTCGCGTAATATTACATTTACTTTCACACACACTTACAAACGTCGTCTAAATGTGTGAGTTGTCAAATTAGCTTTTGTGTTGAGTGTCTGGGATGTGACCTTGCATAATGGGTGTTCTACACCTTGTATACGTAAATATATTTCAAAACCCATTTAAATCAAATTGGTTCAATGACTACAGAAGTCGCAACATTGGCTGAGGTGTGGTTCGTTAGTGGTTTCTCTGAATTTATTAATGGCTGTTTTGATTTTCATGCATGGCGACACGGAAATTAGAATCAACGTGAACGGGTGCCGCTTGGGGGGACTGGTCCAGTCTGGTTTCTCATAAGTTATGTTCATTACCGCTTGTCTTTGTTTTTATTAATTTCTTTTGTAAAATTTTAATTTTGAGGAACCTTATTCATCTCCGTCATCAACCCATGTCGTCCCACTGCTGAGCACGGGTCTCTCTTCACTTTTGTGAGGAGGGTTAGGCCATAATCCATCACGGGGACCTGGTGTGGATTGGTGGATAACATACCTACCTCCAAAACAATTCTCGGGTTTTCCTTCACCGAAAAGCGGGTGATTATTAAATGCATTATGTTTTACAAGAAACACGTGCCCGCACTGGGATTTCAACTCACGACCCTGTTCTTGAAAGGGGGATATTTTCCCACAAGACTACCACCGCCAATTGCATACTTATAATTAAATGAATTTTAAATTATTTGCTCGTTTTTTTTTATTTGACTAAGTAAAAAAACGAGCAAGCCGTTCACCTGATTGTAAGAGCTACGCTTGCCCATAACAGTTACAGTGCCAACCAGAACTTTTCATTGCATAATCTTGCGCGGCACTGCACTGCGCTCGTCACCCTGAGACATCGGCTCTAAAGTCTCATATGCCCAGTAATTTCGCTGGGAACAGTACTCTTCAAATCGTAACACAGTAATGTTTGCATACTACTGCTTGGTTGATGAAGGATGAATATCTGGCAAAAGTGTGGAACTTCCCCAGGTGGTATCTTCTAGAAGAGACCTACCACTACAAAATTATTGGTAACACGTGGGAGACGCCGTAGGCGATGCTAATATTTTCATAAACATTACTAAATTTCAACCGGTTTTGTTAAGGACTGAGCACGTGAAGGGTCGGAATGTTTGTGGGCGGATCTTTGTTTTCTCTTAATAGTATTATAATAAATAAGGAATATTTGTGTGGAATATTGTGTGTTCACATGTGATTTATTTAGCGGTAATTTATATGTAGAATAATAATTTGTCTTGTCAGAAGATATTATTATAGCACTGTATCGCGTAGCACGGCGATGTAACATCTCGCTTATCTAGGACAATGCATAGGCAAGTACTTGTGAATTTGAGAAGCCTCATCATCATTAACACATATTGTCCCACTGCTGAGCACGAGTGTCCCCTCACTTTCGTGAGGAGGGTTAAGCCATTAGCCACCACGGGGGCCCGGTCCGGATTGATGGATAACATACTATGTGGGTTTCCTTACGATTTCCTTCACCGCAAAGCGAGTGATAATTACGTACATATGCTTTACAGAAACACATTTGTTTCTCAACGTAAAGACAATGGCAAGGCAAACAAATCAATTAGCAACATCGTAATTAAACCTTTTTATAACATAAATAATAAAACTCTACAATTTATCATAATTATTAATCGTGAGCGCATCACGTATCGCAAAGGAATGCAACTCCTTGCCTGATTCTGTGTTATATAAAAATATTTACCCCGTGCGGGAACCGACCTGAAACTTTACGTTTCACAGTTGGCCCATCACATACTAATGCCATGAAGGCCATATAATAGAACATAGAATAGAAAACTCTTTATTGTACACAAAAAAAAACAGTACAGAAAATTTGCAATAGGTAAACAAGGGTAGTACAATGAGCGGTCTTATCGCTGAAAGCAATTTCTTCCAGACAACCTTTGGATGGACAGTAAAAAACATTTTCCGACAGTAGGGTGGGTGGCGTACTTACTTACATATTTTTTTATACTATACATTAAATACCCACTTTATAATAATACACATATATATACTATACCCAATATGTGAAAATATATAATATATAATATGCTACACACAAGCGGTGGTAGCCTAGTGGGAGAACGTCCGCCTAACAATCAGAAGGTCGTTTGTTCAAATCCCAATGCGGGCACGTACCAATTTGTTTCAGTAAAACATATGTACGTAATTATCACTCGCTTTTCGGTGAAGGAAAACATCGTGAGGAAACCCACATACCTACCCGAGAATTATTTCGGAGGTACGTATGTTATCCACCAATCCGGACTGGGCCGCCGTGGTGGGTTATGGCCTAACCCTCCTCACGAAAGTGAGTAGAGACCCGTGCCCAGCAGTGGGACGTTATGGGTTGATGATGCTGATGCTACACACATAATTATAATATAATACATAATATTTTAAACATATTTAGCCATAGTCATGAATAAATAAGGACTTCCTTCATTAGGACTTTCTAAATTCCATTATTGTCATTAGTCAAAAATATCCTGTTACTTGCTATAAGCCTAGGGGCTTTTGAATTGCTAACTCTACAGCTGAACTTGAGATTCTTGGGGACTGAGCTTAATGGGACTTGTTTACTTCAAAATGTGACGTCAACCTTAGTTTCGTCTTCAGTGACAAGCAATCGATGATAATATATTTTTTATTTACAGTAATATAAAGTCTAAGTTGCTACTGGATAAAAGAGGGTTTATATGTATCGTGACTGACGCGTGTGAGACATGCGACAGATTGGGTGCAGGACACTTAAAAATTAAAAACAAAAAAAAAATTTTTTAACTATCCGTTGTTGTCTTCATTTTTGTAAGTATGAGCAAATTATGAATAGCTAAGCATACACGCACAGATTTTCCCGTTGGATTTTCCTGACAGACGTGCCTGGTAGGCAAAACTGCTGGTGGATGGTAAAAACAGTTCTGTCCTTACCTACGTTTATAGTAGTTCCTCTCAGAACTTTGCATGTTTACATTGTTTCCTCTGAAACGGCAGATACTAAATCCTTTTTTTTTCATCCTTTACTTCCCCAGGGTCTCCAGACCTATAATGCCGGCCCTCTTCAGTGTCTTCCTTCTTCTCAAGTTAAAATGATATGACACTAATGACCTCAGAAAACAAAACATGTTCCTTCCAAAAAGGTTTTCCCATCAGTTTTCACGCGTCAGTTTCCATCTACCTGCGATTCCTCCAAGTGTCAACCAGGGCCTGATAAGGGTAAGTGACCGTGACAGAAGGATTAGCAATATTTCAGACTTGTGGCGGATAGATGAAAAGCAAATTGTTTCCTATGGGAGCTGCTTTAATCGCATCCCATCCCACTAATGGAATGGTCCTTAATTATAGTGTGAGCTATTTTGAGAATTTTCCGTTTTGTGAATTAGTTCTTTGAGAATTGGACCTCCGACGGGCGCTCGCACTGGCCCACCGGTGGGGACGGATGTGAAAATTTGTTTATTTGTTACTCCATCACGCAAAAACGGTTCAACGGATTTGAATAAAATAAGGCCCGCAGGTAATTTATTACCTTGGGGTAACCACGTACTTATTCTTATTCTATGCAGTTCATTTTAAGGCCTTAAACTGAACGGCCTAGATTGGCACCACACACTCATAAATGACAAACGTGACGTGACGTCACTCAAAAATAGACTGAAGAGAATGAGAGAGAAAGACAATGAGATGGAGCTATATAAACTCCCATAAATGCAAACAAATTGTTCCGATCTCTTTGGATAAATGTCTCTGGTCGACTTATGAACGCTGAGCGATATTGGTGGTGACAGTTAGCAGGGCAGTTCAGTTTAAAGCCTTAAACCGGATATATTTAACTGTTCGTGGTGAGGCCTCAGGACTAACACTGTAATAATTTGTATTGTCTCGTAAAAAATAACGATTTTTGTGGTATTATACTCAACGCAGGTGAAACCGTGGGACACAGTTAGTATTATATAGATTAAGAAGGTATACATAACATTTTTAATTTTATTTTTCTTTCAAATCATGATTGAGGGTTACATCTCGCATAAGAAAAAGAAGCACCTTTTTAACTGACTTCAAAAAGATTAAAATCGGTTTGGTATTCAGCAATATTTTTTAAAAAGTTTATTACCTCGAAACTCCGTCATTTATGAACCTATTTAAATAATTAGTTTTTTATTTAAAATAATATACTTTCAGATTAGTCCCATAAAAATTTAATCAAAATCGGTTTGGTAGTTTGGATTTTATTAGCATAATATCCAAACTAAGTCGGTTTTTTGGTTCAAAGAATTATTGACTTCACCAGTGGTCCGGAAATACGCCCATTAGATAAAATAACAATGGAAAACCGTAAAGAGAGTTCATTAATTATTGATGAATGGAATCGCAGTGACTTCGCAGTCAGAGCAGTCGGATTCTTTAAATGATAAATCGTGGCCTCTATACTATCGCATTATTTCCTGCTTTATTATAAAACTAGGTGTGCCTCACCGTTTCACCCGCGGTAACTGTTATCCAACTGGAACCGCTCATTTTTACGGGATAAATAGTATTTATTTTTTATTTCAAGACCTAAAGCAATCGATATTTTACAAAATTTTATTAAAATTCCTAGATCCGTTATGATGCAAACTGGTAGTTATTTTATCTGGCAGGAAACTTTCATTTTATGAGATAAAATGTATCCTTTTTTTCTGATCATAGGATACTTTATTTGTGGGTGGATTTTGATATAATTAAGTATGTCTAGATATATAAAAATTACATATTAAAAAGAAAGAGTCTTTATAGACATTATTTATTATAATTACATCAAAATCCATTCAGCTGTTTCGGTGTAAAGCGAGAAGACAAACTCACAAACGCACAAACACACAAACTTTCTCATTTATAATATTAGTAAGATTGAGATAAAATGTTTGACGTTTGTGGTTTTAACGGTCTCTGTCGCATAAATTGTGGTAACAACAAGTAGGGAAATTATGGTACAGTCTGCCTCAAAACAAGCTGAACATGTCCCATTATCAAAATTAACACAACACACTTTTATTTTTTTATTTTTTACACAATACATGTTTTTATAATTAGGATAGAAAGTTGAAAAAGCGGATATGCCCAGCTATTTTTGAGGCTGACCGTACATTTTGCAAGCAAGTACATTAAAAGCTTTATACCCATATACTTACATTCAAACAGATTTTTTGTTTGTCCTTTGATTCGTTTCGTTATTCCCAAGGTAATTTCTTCGAGGCCCTTTAAGTGGAGTGAGGTGATTTGCATATTTCCCCCTGTTTCAGCGAATTATAATCAAAGTTAATGAGTGTGTAATATGCAGATCGGTCTATCGTGAAATGCCAACGGAGGGTCCAACTCGGAATAGAGAGATTAATTTTGACGTCAAGACGAAAAACAAATCAATGCAGCGTGGCGTGTGGCGCGCCGCACGGCGCTGTCAGCTTGATTTGTTTCGTTCATTTTGACAGCGCCGCGCGCCGTTGTCACTTTGATGCATTTTATTTGAAAAAGCCATACAAAATTATACTTACGTGACATAGCACTGCAAATATCAAGCCGCTTTATAATGATCTGTCTTGCGCCTAAAGATGGGCACCTAACAAAGTAACATGACATGTAACCTAACGCATTTTGACAGCGTTATTAACATAATTATAATTGTATTTTATTATTAACCTAAATATTGCCTTACATAAGCAAATGTAGTTAGTATTAGTTATTAATTATTATTATTTCTCGCGCAGAGAATAGCTATTGCTATTCAACGTGGAAATGCAGCCGGAGCTCTTGGCACCAGGTCTCATAGATTCCCACTTGTATTACATTTTTAAGGTTTTGTTTTAGTTTCATGTTACTCTTACTTAATTATTGTTTTTCTGTGAAATAAAAATGTAATCCGAGTAAAAAAAAAAGCAAAAAACAAACCGGTGACCTTTGATAAATCAAAATCAAATTCACAACAGGAATACAATGAAAACATTGTTTCTTCAACAACAGCATTTTATTCTCAACAAAAACAATTGTATCGAAACCTATGTTAATCGGTCACGTTCTATGAGTACTTAATAATAATTAGTGCCGACATACATCAAAGCAATGCGAAGTTCGCACCGCTTAAATCGGTGACGCCATCTAAAGAACAGTCAATGTAACTAACTATAATATAGCAACGACGCAACATTGTGGCGTAGCATCGCATATTTTTATGTGTTTCCCCTTTTATGGAGAAAGATTCCACGAAAGGCTGAATACAACATTTTTTGCGGGAATCCGAAAATGTAAAATAATTGCGTTGGTATTTTTTTCTTAAACTTGTGTTTATTCGTATGTTGAAGTGTAAAATTGCTGGAACATTATTCTTTTTTGCTAATGTGCACGAGTGTGGGCAAACGATACAAATCCAAAAAAAGTGTCAACTCGTGTTCTCTCCAAAATTCCCAAAAAAAATCTGTTAAGCACCCACCACAACTGAGTCGTGACTTCGACTAGACTACTTAAAGACTGAGTCTTCACATTTTGACTATTAACTACGGCCAATCACGAAAGTGAGGAGAGACCCGTGCCCAGCAGTGTGACGTTATGGGTTAATGATGATGATGAATCTAAAAAACTTGAGAATTTTAAATACTGGCTACATAAAAAAATAATTTTATTATATAGTTTTGATATAATTGATGATGACGATAGCGGTGGTAGCCTAGTGGGAGAACGTCCGCCTTCCAATTAGAAGGTCATGAGTTCAAATCCCAGTGCAGGCATGTATCGATGTGTTTCTGTAAAACATATGTACGTAATTATCACTCGCTTTTCGGTGAAGGAAAACATCCACCAATCCGGACTGGGCCTCCGTGGTGGATTATGGTCTTATCCTTCTCACGAAAGTGAGGGGAGACCCGTGCTCAGCAGTGGGACGTTATGGGTTGATGATGATGATGATGACTATGATTCTTCAGGTTGCTTCTTAGTCTTTCAACATTTCAATTGATAAATTTGTATCTGACTTCGCCAGAGGACCGCTCGAGTTTCTTCGCATTTAAACCTTTTTGGGTCCCTTTAAATAGTTTATTCGCCTCCTTCGGACTACTGTGGTTTATGATGAAAATTTTATTTTTATCCTTTTCGTCCAGTTCGGCTTTTGGCTCGACTTTCTTTTTTTTGTAAGCTTCGCTTATGATGGTACAGACCAAGTCCAATGTAAACCATATTAATTCCATGACGCTGACGATGGACCCTCCAAGGCATAAGCCGAAGATCCCACCAAGGTTAGCTGAAAACATGAAACATTTTTACCTGACTACAGCCAATATCACTGGCTTTTAGAACGTTGTGGCTCATAAAAAATACTTTTAAGACTTTTCAGTACAGCCATAAGACAGAGTATCAAGCCATATTCAATTTGTTATTCAGAAAATGCGCGATATCATAATGTGCTTTTAATTTATTTTGAACCTAAAACTTCTCGAATGGCGGAAGCTTTCGTTATTTTGTCAGTTCACAATAAGTGCGTTGGAAGTCTAAGTAGTCATAGCGAATAAGGGCTTTGCAAACAAACGCAAGCTAAGCGTAACGTAGTGCGACCACCCCTGACCGAATTTGCCTTAAGTTACCGCTCCAACGAAATATCATTAAGGGTGAATTTCATTTCTAAACAAAGGTATTATTCTTATCCTTGAAACACAGGCAGAAATTTAAGGCTCTTAATATCGTCAAATGAGTACTTACTAAAGCGAACTTCCCTCACGGCTTAGTGAGAATATTTGAAATTAATATTGTATTTAGCAGCGAGCTGCGATTTCACCCCCGTAATACGCGTTTTTCCGCAATAAATTTGCACTTTCCCGAGTTGAAACAGCTTATGTTACTCGGGAATAGTTTAGATTTCCATGAAAGGAAGAGTTTTTTAGAATCTCGGCAGTGGTTCCAGAGATTATCTCCTACAAACATACAAGCTTTCACATTTCTTAGCTATTTTTTTTTTCATAATATTAGGAGGATCTACGATGTACAGGCAGGCCTTTTGACTTTTACTGCTTCTGTGTAAGTGTAATCATAACGAAGTAAAACAATATGGTCAAAAGCTCGCGTAGCTCTTTATAAAATTCATGAAAAGTTTCGTTTTATAATATTATCCATAATTTATTAGGTTTTCAGTCCTACTTACGTCATACACGAGGGTGAATCAAAAAATTCTTGGAATCAATATTATTATCACGCCATCATAACTACGAAGTTATGATGGCGAGATAGGTTTTATCGTACTTTTTTTTAGTAATATTTTTTTTTTACAATAATCTTTAGGCTTATCCTTAATTCAAGTCGTTTGGCTACTAGTGACATTCTTAAGCAATTTTTTTTGCGGTTTTTTTTTATGTCTTTTATTTAAACTGGCTGCTGATCCGATTCTGAAAATATTTACACCGATAGAAAGCTACACCATTCTTGAGTGCCGTAGGCTATTTTATCTCGGGAAAATCTTAATCTTCGGGTAGTTTTTTTTGTCCGTAAACTATAATCTGGAAGTCTTCAAGTCGAAAGTGAATAGGTATATTTTAGGCAAGCATGCTCCACCGTGAGACTAGGTTCAAATGCTTGACACTAGACCAATTTCCATAGGGTTTTCGGCGTTTCGTAGTTAAATTTTCTGCTGCCTAAAATGCGTGTCATATAAATAAGTAGTAATTGGGTTCGCAGTTATTCAACAATGTTTACCTAACATTTGATCCCATGTGTAGAGCACTTCTCTCCTATACTTCATACACGTTGAATCACTGAAGTGGACGGACACCCTGCTGTGAATTTCCTTTATTTTCCTGAAAAAAAAAAAAATGTGGAAATGCAATAATTACTGGTGGTCCTTAAAAAAAGGAAAATGAAAATGCACATTGCGCAAAATACGATCTTTTTTGTAATTAAAGAGTAATAAGATAAGGTAAGGTAGGTAAGGTAAGATAAGGTAGGTAAGGTTATAACTAATTATACAATGGGCGGCCATATTCCTAAACAGCAATCTCTTCCAGACGACCTTTGGATGGAACCGAAGTAATGTGATTCACGTGTAGATGATGATGATTCGATTTACCTCCTGGTTCGACTTACTATAATACTATATTCATTGTAATTCCTCTACATAAATGATTGTGCGAAAGAGAAAACTCTGAGCGTAAAGACCGCCCATTGTCACACTAATTGATAAGTTTGTTTTTGTTCTCGCTGATCCTGTGGTGTTTCAATAAAGATTTTTCTCCATAAATCTATCTACAAAAATCTAGAACGACCATTATATAAGAAGATAATACTACACGAACAAAGAAATGACACAGATTGTGACGAATCTGTCGCATATATACGAGTAGGTCAACAATGTATGTCACAAAAACAGTTATCGGCTTCTAAGAAATATCCATCAAAGTACAACTGAAGCATTACCTATTGTTTTCCAAACTAAGTTAGTTTAATAAAAGGAGTAGCAAAACTTTGGGTACTTTGTGAACTCGAGCCTCTAGGGGTTACCCAAAATAAATTATGAACAAAGCTTTGATTCCTATTTTTGCCAACCCTGCAGAATTGGACAGAATTGAACGCCTACGTCCTGGGTCTTACACTCCATTTTAAAACAAAAAATAAGTTAAGGAGAGAAAGACATTCATTTATTCTGACACAAGGACACACAACGCAGATGACAGTGGACTCAAATAGCCGGCGACTAGGAGTACAAGCGATTTCACATAACCTGCTGGACGGCACCAGAGGTAAGATCTCTTCGAGTGGGAACAGTGACACTAAATATGAATAGGGTGTTCCATTATCCCCCTAGTGGGGACAACTTGATGAAACGAACAGGAAATTTTATTCCAACAATATTTTTTTTGTAAGTGAACGGTAACTGTTTGTAAAAACCATTTAAGGCCCAACATTATTTAGGTACGTTCTTTACTTAAGAAGTTGTTCCTTCTTTCAAGTTTCTAAGAATTAAATGGAATAATAAACATACGAATGTTCGTAAGGTTGAAGTTTGAAGGGCTTAAACTTTTGCCGCTTATTAAATATATACGCCAAGGCTTATGTCGAGCTGGGGCTAAATATAGGCTAATGATTATGATGATGGTGATGGTGATGATGATGAAGAAGTACCTCGTACTTCGCTGAATTTTGACGAACTCCACTTCTTTCTCGTACTGGACATAGTCGCATCTTTGGTAGCATTCGTTTTGTGTGATAATTTCGCGGACGTCAGCCTCAACCTTTTCTGGAAATACAATCATTACCTACCAGCTGCTTACAGACTGCGTCCGATCCGATGTCGAGAAAATACGTACGATACGTTGGACAACGTTCTTTGAAAGTTTGGGAAATCAGATTTGGATTTAGTGGCCAACCCATGCAAAAAGTATTACGGCTTAACTTCGGACAGTGTTTTCTCAGATTCGATCGGACGCAGGGAAATAAGTAGCTGTGTTTTTATTTTTTATTCGTTATAGTTCGTTATCGTTATATTCGAACTATTTTCGCACTTGGGCCGCAATTCACTGTGTCACATGTGATTTCTTGCGTGATGTCATAATTCGAATCTGAAAACTTCGTTAGTCTAAAACACGCTAGCTTCCCGCGCGTTATTTTGACAGTTCAAAACGAACGCGTTACGAGTTGAGGTGGTCATAGCGAATAAAAACCCTTAACAGCAGTGTGCTGTAGTCATTGCCTTACCAATAGCTTGGTAAATGCAGATGAGGCGATCCCATGTGCAGTCCGCGTAAGCTTCTACGTCTAACTCTTTAGCTGAAACAAAATATAATTATTTTAATGACTCATTTGTCAGTGCAATCGAATTGCTATTAGCTTTTTTATCTGATAGAGTGGCTAACAAGCTGATGACCCGCTTAATAGTAATCGGCTACTGCCGCGTATGGACACCTGAAACACTCGGGGCGTTGTCGATGCGTTGCCTACACCTAAACCTAAAAACGGACATCCACAGATCCACTATCATCACCATCAACCCATAACGTCCCACAGCTGGGCACGGGTCTCTCCTCACTTTCGTGAGGAGGGTTAGGCCATAATCCACCACGGGGGCCCAGTCCGGATTGGTGGATAACATACCTACCTCCGAAATAATTCTCGGGTAGGTATGTGGGTTTCCTCACGATGTTTTCCTTCACCGAAAAGCTAGTGATAATTACATATGTTTTTACAGAAACACATTGGTACGTGCCCGCACTGGGATTTGAACTCACGACCTTCTGATTGGAAGGCTGACGTTCTCCCACTAGGCTACCACCGCTTCACTATAGATCCACTATATTATAGTAATATATAATTATGATCTATTTCACGAGGTCAAAAGGTATGGAAGGATCACGACAGTTTCACAAAAATCGTGTAGAGAGATAAACTGCGAAACGAAGTGAATTGTCCCGTTTAAAGGAGTTCCACTATCAATGTCCCAGACGGGAAACTTCCAAAATCCCGCTTTGTAACCCTGCAAAATCTCAACAAAAGATACAACTTCGCTCATTTACTTAAAATGTCGTTTCGTGACACTTATACCCGGGAAAATCGCCAGTAGTCGCAAACTCCATAAAGCTTTTTATCGCGTGGTATTTGCAAAATGGCCTATTCGTATGCAATGGGCTTGAAACGAACAAAATTTCAACACATTTTCTGGGTATATTGAAATGGACCAATAAACAATCTTGCTGGTGGGCACAATTGTATTTGAAATCTTTTTAGGGGTTGCTGTAGGAAAAACGGCTATTCCGCTTTATCCTGACTAGGTATTATGACAGGATATTATTACAGCTATTTCCCCGAACTTACTTAATATATTTCAACATATTATTATGCCGTTACAAGAATGTTATATGATTATATTCTACTTTCTACTAACAATAAGAAATGCGTGGGTAGACGTACGTTGCAGAAATTAATTATTTTTCTGTATCTGATCACATTTATAACATCATTGAAGTGGCTGTCTGTGATTGCAAAATAAATGATGAACCTGCTATTAATACGACGCCTAATCATGAATTACCGTTTTTAGAATTGTCGTCTGTCTGTAAGTTTGTCTCGTAAATCTGGTTTCGTTCGTATTTTCTTTGGTAATAAACCTACTTAACATTCATAATGTTTTTTACTGTCCATCCAAAGGTTGTCTGTAAGAAATCGCTTTCAGCGATAAGACCGCCCACTGTACTATATTTGTTTACCTATTGTAATTCTTCTGTACTGTGTTTATTTTTGTTTCTGGTGTACAATAAAGAGTTTTCTATTCTATTCTATTATATACTTTTACTTTTTTTTTACTTACCGCTGTATTCAAAAGGTAGACATCGACATTGATTCACGACTTTCCTCAGGATAAGTCTCGTCATACACCCTTGGTAGAAGCTAGTTCCTATCCCAGGATCCTGTGAAAATCAAAATACACTTTAACTCATGTCTTAATTTAGAAAGTGGAAGAGTTAAAATATTAGATTATACTAGTATTTTTTTTTTTTTTTTTTTATATTGGATGCACAAAACATATTACAATCGTTGTAACTCAAAATATGTACATAATATAACAAAATATTAACATATCGAGCGAACAGCACAAAGTACTAAGCTAAAGCTACATAATAAAAACGATATGAGAAAAAAAAAAAGAAAACCAAACTATTTGGCAAATTGTCCACACGAAATAAATAATTAAAAAATAACAACAGAACTTGAAAATGCCACAAGATGTTTGGATCATTCATTTACTTTAATATTATAAATGTGAAAGTCTGTATATTTAGATGTTTTTAGCCAATCACGCAAAAACGGCTAAAGGGATTTGCATGAAATTTGGCACACAGATAGTTTATGGCCGGGATTAACACATACAATACTTTATATTCAGTAAAAATCGTAAATTTCACAAAAAACTTATGAAAATGCAGAAGCACCAATAATTTTCATAAGTTAAAATTAGTTATCTCCAATGAAAATCGGATTTACCTAACGTTTTTAGTATGCGAGAGATGTCTAATAATCCGATTTTGATTTTCATTGCAGTTATATATTACGGTTGCTGAACTGAGGATTGAACCCGATGACCTTGATGAGCGGGAACAATTAATTGTACTCCGTTTTCACAACGCTGTGTTATTAAGCCATTGTGTAAAGAAAACAATGCTTCAATTTCCTGATATCAAAGAAATAACATAAAAATACAAAGTTATTAGAAATTTCTTTGCTTTTATGTAAGTACAGTCAGCTCAAAGTGCTTCGAGTCAAAACCTAAAAGCAAACGGAGCAATTTTAATATACTTATACCTATATTTTTAAATTTTAACATCATTGTTATCTATTGGTAAATGAAGCGTATTTTTATAACTGACTTCAAAAATTATAATTATGTTATTTTAGATACTTAAATACTCAAGATTTGGATGATTGATAACATTAATTTATGCAAAAAAAAAATGTGTTGCATCATACCGACTTGGTCTGTTTTGGTAAAAAAAATTTATCATCACAAGTTAACAATTCATAATAAAATCATTTATTTATATTTTCCTGATTTTAATTTATGGAAGATTATTTTAATATTTGATAGAACTGAGGAATCATTATTATGGGTGTTGCCAAAATGACTAACTGCTTTCGGTCATTAGCATAGAATAGAAATAGAATAGAAAACTCTTTATTGTACATTAAAAAAAAATATTTGGTCATTTGGTCGTGTTTGCGCCTTAATCTATCGAAATTGTACTGCACCGTTCGATACAAACTAGATTACGTATAACTGATAATAATTTTTTTATTACAGCCGACTGTACCTTGTACACAATATCCGATTCAATTTCAAACATCATCATTCTTTGTATACCATTCTAAGTGATTTTTCTTCAAATCAAAACGATTTAACATGACATTATTCGGTTTTTTTGTAACTGAGTAACGATAGGAGAAAATTGTTCACCTGATGGTAAGCGCCAAGCCTGCCTACAATAGTTTCAGTGCCTCCCAGAACTGCATTACATAATCGGAGCGCTTTCTCGCTTGTAGTATTTAACAAAAGCTTAAGGTAGCGCAACTTTTACGGGACAAAAACTGTCCTCTGTTCTATTCCGGGACATAAAGTATCTATTAACGAAATTTCATCAAAATTCGTTCAGCCGTTTCAGCGTGAAGACAAAACAAACATACAAACTTACGCATTTATAATATTAGTGGGACAAATATGAATCAGTGAATAACCTTCCTCAATGTACGCGTAAACAACCTATTCTACTCGATTTAATTTTGTACATCATTTGAGCAAGTATTTGATCTATAGTTAATCCAAAGTATGGATTAATCCTCTCCTTATAATTACCGGCATGAGAATGAAATTATTAAATAAAATGTATAAAGCAATCTATACTTGTATTCTTATATTATTAGTAGGTAAAGTTTGTCGGTTTATATGAATTAATCTCAGGAACAACTGATAAGATTTTGATTTTTTTTTAATAATGGGTAGATAGAATTCCAAAAAGGGTTACTTTTTATCACGGAAATTTATGAAAAAACAAAAATAGAAATGAAGAGAGAAGAAAAGAAAGACATAAAAAGAGTTATCTATCTACATATTATCTATCTTAATGGGATATTGTGGGAAACCAGGATATACGCGGAAGAAACCGCGGGGAGCAGCTAGTCCTCAATAAATTTAATGATAGCTTTGATATTTATAATTATTAAAGTAAGTCCTGAGACACTTCAGACGTCTTCAAAGTTATGTAGCGTGGGCCGTCGCTATATCTAGGCTTAATCAAATTATTTTTCGTTATCAATAAAACGTTGTGTACGCAGTTCTTTGATAAATATTGGCATTTAATTTTTTATTTCATGAGTGAAGAAACGAGCAAGTCGTTCATGGGATGGTAAGCGCTACGCTTGCCCATAACATTGCACAAAGCAAGCGATGCGGCTCTGCTTTAAGTCTGGCAACATTTGCTTTCGTGTGTCAGTTTGTTAGTGCCCCTCTGGATGTCATATATTACGAGTACAACCGATCTGAACGAAACTTGGTAAACTGATTTTACGACATTCTAGTTTTTTTTAGTCATCGGGGATTTTTGATTGGATTGATTCCTACACAAAAAGGGGTAAAAAGAGTCACTGGATATATCCGCCATGTGAGATCCCACTTTACTGGCTCTTTTTTATTCAAAAAGTAAAACTTAACTAACAAACAAAATAATTACATACCTACTCGTACTACGAATGTTCTAAATTACATACTATTATTTTTATATTCACATTAATTATTGCAAAACAGTTTGTGCTCACGAAGACTTCTGTTCGCAGATCTACGAGTAACAATAATCTTTGATACGATGGTTAAAGTATATGTATCGATTAAGAACATTTCACTAGTAAAATATCGATTAATTGAAGATACGCGCGGCAGCCGCACGATGAATTTGCGGCCGTAAATCGTTTACTTAGGTTCAATTTTGCTGTTTATTTAACACATATCTGTTTACGCTCGAAATTTCGTTTGCTAACTTACTGACGAGGATGGGGTTGGCTTAACGGCCTCATTAACTACTAGCATCGCATCGACTCGTAAATGATTGATGATGTTGTTTAACTCGTCCTTACCTATCGAAAAGCAGGTCATGACCTCTAAACATTGTTTAAATTAGGGATGTAACGATACATATTTTTGCCGATACGATACCGATACCCATATCGAAAGCTTAGAAATAATGAATAAACAGGTAATGAAGAATACACTCTAATGATAATGACGCGAATGCGTCATGTTGTAGTCTTTTATTTTATTTGACTGACGAGCCGAGCAAATCGTCGATTGTTTAAACATCTCAATAGTCTTCGACAATTTTTCTCGTAGTCAAATTTAAGTGCATCAGTGATTTTTTTAAACACCCGTAAAGTGATAATCACGGCTGTTGTCATCGATTGCAATATTTTTGGGTTAAGACCCAAACGAGCGAAGAATTTCTCTTTCTTTGCTCGCCGCGGAGAGTCAGTCGACTCGAAACAATCGAAAGACATCTCGATGGTTAAGTCGGGGAGCGAGACGTTGTTTCTAAACTCTATCTGAACTTCCTCAAAGTACAAAGGATGCTTTTAACGTGTTACAGTAGTCCACGGGGTCGAAATTTTGTGATTCGAATGATTGACTACCGACTGCAAAGCGTGAGGTTACAGGTTCGTTTCCTGCACAAGGCAAATATTTATGAGAAACACAGGTATTTGCTCTGAGTCTAGACGTTTGTAGGACCATGGTCCTCGTAGTTCCTGATTCTCTATGTACAAGGAATCCTAGTTCAGGGTCAGGATCTGCGTTTTTTTATTTGACTGAGTAGCGATCCGAGCAAGTTGTGCACCTGATGGTAAGCGCTACGCCTACCTATATCAGTCACAGCACCACCCAGAACCCTGCGTTGCATAATCCTGCGTGGCGCTGCACTGTGCTCGTCACCCCGAGACATCGGCTCTAAAGTTTCATAATATGCCCAGTAATGTATTAATTTAATCATTAATTTATTTATTTATATTATAACTAGCTGCGCCCCGCGGTTTCACCCGCATAGTTCCTGTTCCCGCGGGAATATGGGGATAAAAATAACCTATTTTACTCGCTGTCAATGTAGCTTTCATACAAACGTTCATCCCCTATTTCAAACCCTTCTTTTATCGCATTAAAAAGTACCCTATGCCCTTTCCTTGGCTCTAGACTATCTCTGTACCAAATTTCATTTCAATCGGTTCAGTGGTTTAGGCGTGAAAAAGCAACAGACAGACAGAGTTACTTTCGCATTTATAATATAAGTAAGGATTATTATACTCACTGAATCCAATATACATTTCCTAGACTGCAAACTTAAAGCTTTCACGTAGCTGGAAGAGTCGATAGCCCACAGGTACACGTTGACGTCGAAGTAGGCTTCCGGCGACAGTGTTATTGCATTATCAATTAAGGTCAATCTGTCTTTTTGGTCGAAGACGTATAACTGAAAATGTAATTAAAAATTACATTTGATTGGGAGAACGTCTGCCTACATCGTGAGGAAACCCACATACATACCTACGCGAGAATTATTTTGGAGGTAGGTATGTTATCCATCAATCCGGACCAGGCCTCCGTGGTGGATTTTGGCCTAACCCTCCTCACAAAAGTGAGCGGAGACTCGTGCCCAGCAGGTACAGTACCAGCAGTAGGTTTGTAAGTTTTCGTGGGTTTTATTTTGTTTTTACTTTGTTTTACGTAGAAGTGACACTGGGAATTTACGCGTTAATTTGAACCCAAGTACTTCGAAAATACCTTACCAGAACTTCCCCATCACTGACTACTCCATCTTCTGCGACCGCCACTGGGCTGACTATGATATCCAGGGCTTCCGTGACCTGGATACCCGCTACGAAGTTAGTTTCAGGAACCGCATGCTTCCTATAAATAAAAATTTTTAGCTCGATGCGTGTCAGTGTAAGAATCGGTCGAAATGTTTTTCGAATAAGCTTTAAATCGGAACGTACTAATAAGTTGGTTTTAATATTATACGCATCTAAAATGTGTAAAAAATGTGAAAAATGTGTGTAAATGTGTGGATTTCATATTATGGACCTTGCTTTGATGAAGTTTTCAAGAGTTTTCAAGTTTTCAAGATGAAGTTTGTCGTGCGGTCTTAAGGCACACACTTTCTTTTTATAAAATACTATGTTACGGGGAGATATTATGGCCTACGAACTTACTTGGGAAATCCGTCGATGGCCTCTCGGGTGTGTAATCAGCGCTGTCTTCGGGTTAGATGGGGAATGATGGTGCACAGAGATATATCCATAGGACGCCGATGGGGCGGTTTCTTCTGATCCCGTATCACCTTCCTCCGGGATAGAGGTGTGATCAGGCAATCCACACTACACTTAATCCTGGAGCTCGTCTCCGAGGATGGGAATGGCGTCCACGAAATGGAGCTACCGGTGAAAGCTCAAAACACCGCGACGCGACAAGTGCTCGCACGCGCATTTGAAGGACGACTGACTTCCGGTTGGCCCACCCAAAGTCGTGGGCCATAATAATCTCGTACCAACACAAAATATTAAGCGGAATAGTCTTTGTGTAGTTACGTTCGAAAACACTCAAAATAAAAAGAAAAGAAATCTGTTTCAGTACGAAACATGCCGCTCACCTTAAAAGACTGTAAGTTCTTTTAACACGAAAACTCAATGAACAGAAAGTTATTCAATCTATAAACTTAAACTTGATCTAAGGTTGTTGTAAACAACTAGTATAGGTAATTAAAACTTAGGAACTAATTTTACGAATTCGTAAACAATAATCATTCTAAAGGCAGTTTACAAATTTTTACGATCGCTCGTTTGAATAGACTCTTGCCCGTTTGCAAAGTCACAACTCGCACCTTATTATCGGAGCCCGGATGGAGTGTATGAACACGAGCAAGTTTCCATTGGAGTGGTGGAAGATTATCGTCGCATACCACAACAATGTCGCCTACACAGATAGGAGCACCGCGATCCTTATACCATTTGCCCTGTTGTTGAATCTCATGTAAATACTCGCGACTCCATCGTTTCCAGAAGTGCTGGACACACTGTTGCACCCATCGCCACCGTGAGAGTCTACCTGGCATCTCCTCGGTCAGGGAGACGTCGGGAATGGCCGTCAGAGGCCCTCCTACTAAGAAGTGAGCGGCTGATAGGGGTAAGGGGTCTGAACTATCCGCACTCAAAGGGTCCACACACAGTGGTCTGGAGTTCAGCACCGCTTCTATTTGACATAGCAGGGTGTGCATCTCGTCATAGGTCTGCACTTGAGCGCCCACTACACGACGAAAACAATGTTTGAAACTCTTCACTCCCGCTTCAAACAAACCCCCAAAATGTGGGGTATAGGGTGGTTGAAAATGCCAGGTAATGCCCTGTTTCAAGGTTTGAGAATTCAAAGCACATTGAACTGAGTCATTTTTTAAAAACTCGTACAAATCTTTCAAATAGTTATGACAACCCTGAAAGTTCTTTCCGCAATCAGAGTAAATATCGCTGCACAAACCTCTGCGCGATGTAAATCGGCGCAGGGCTGCTAAGAACGCCTCAGTAGATAGCTCCGATACGAGCTCCAAGTGTATAGCCTTCACACTCATGCACACGAACACGGCGACATAACATTTGATGATTTTAGCATTACGAACCTTATTAGCTCGCACGTAAAACGGGCCCGCGTAATCAACAGCTGTTTTCATGAATGGGCGCTCGGGTCGCAGCCGGACCGCTGGGAGCGGCGCCATCGCAGGCTGTAGACGTACCGGACGCACACGGAAGCAGCGCACACAACGAAAGATTTGTTTACGTATTATATCTCGGCTAGATAAAATCCAATATTTTTGTAAAAGTAAATATTGAACGGCTTGAGTGCCCGCATGAAGATGCGTAATATGGGCATCGTCAATTATTAAAATCGTAAGAGGATGTTTTTTGGGTAAAATTAATTGATGTTTTGACTCGTACGACAAAAGGGATTTATGTAGACGTCCGGAGACTCGCAAAAAACTCGAATCATCGATAAACGGATTAAGACGTCTCAATTGGTTTGAGGGCGGTTTACCCTGTGAAATGTTTTTAAAATCTTCGTGAAACACTTGGTGTTGCACTAAATAAATCAAACGATTAAGCGTGAGCTTATACTCGTGGACTGTAATGTGACTAGGATAGGAACTCTTTTCCTTGTTGACGCGCGATTTAAGAATATTGTAAAAGCGAAAAATATAAGAAGTAATTCTCAATAGTTTACTCAAGGTTGAAAACTGGTTTATGACCTCAACATCGTCGATCAGCGTAGCTGATGCAGACGCGAGCGGTGGATTACGTTTCTCCTCACCAGTGCTAGGGATATTTTTAAATACTGGCCACGCAGTAGGATCCTCACGGAGCCATGCTGGGCCGTGAAACCACATGTCGTTCTGTAAGAATGTGGAGGGTAAAAGTCCCCTTGAGGGGGCATCCGCTGGATTAGTGGGTGAGGGAACGTGTCTCCAATGACAACTCGGAAATCGGGACAGAATCTCACTGGTGCGGTTAGAAACAAACGTTTTCCACTCATACGGAGGGGATCGGAGCCATGCCAACACAATGGATGAGTCCGACCACGCATATACCTCTTCACTACTGATACGATCACTATAGGCTTGTAAAACCTTCTCTAATAATTTAGATAACATCACGGCTGCCATCAGCTCGAGTCGCGGGATGGACAGACACGGTGATATCGGTGCGACGCGCGTTTTTGCGAGGATAAGAAAAGTCCGAACGTGTTTGCTGTTGTCGTCTGTAAGACGGACATACACGCATGCCGCCATAGCCTTCTCACTTGCATCAGAAAAGCCGTGAAGCTGTATTTTACATCCCGAGTAAAACACAAAGCGAGGTATCGAAATTTGGGATAAGAGTGGTAATTCGTGGATGAACGCCGTCCACGCGTTCACAATATCGATAGGAGGCCGTTCGTCCCACGAAACACCCGAAATCCACAACAATTGCATGAGATGCTTGGCGTATAAGGTGACTGGGGCGAGCCAGCCCATTGGGTCATAGGCCTTAGCTATTTGGGAAAGAATGGTGCGTTTCGTAACAGTATCAGTTGAACACGTCACATTAAATGTAAACTGGTCCGACCGCGGGTTCCATTCAAGTCCCAGTATTTTGATTTGATGGTCATGTTCCATGGGAGCAAAGGGCACCTCTTCCCGCCGCTCACCATGAACCTCTGGCGCCTGAACCGCGGCGAGTATCGCCGGCGAGTTACTGTGCCATTTACGTAGTTCAAACCCAGCTGATTTGCAAATACCTAACAATTCCTGTTGTAGTACCAGAGCGTGTGATTCATCGCTCGCGCCCGTGACCACATCGTCGACGAACACTTGGTCGGTTAAAACCTTTGCCGCTAGGGGAAAATTAGATGCTTCGTCACAAGCCAATTGCTTAATGGTACGAAGAGCTAAGTAAGGGGAAGAACTTACACCAAATGTTACCGTCCGCAGACGATAATCACGGAGGGGTTCATCGGGCGACGTACGCCACAGAATGCGTTGCAAGTCCCTATCAGATTCTTGTACTAGTATATTTCTATACATTTGTTTAATATCGGCCGTAAGCGCGACGCAATGTACACGAAACTTGAGGAGTACGTCCACTATATCGTGGTGAAGCTTAGGACCTGTCAAGAGAATTTGATTCAGGGCAACTCCGTTAGAACTAGCACAACTAGCATCAAACACGACTCTGCAGCGGCTTGTTTCTGAAGAAGCCTTGATCACTGCATGATGGGCAATATAGAAGGAGTTACCAAGCACTGGCGGGTCGACGACCAACTCCATATGATCTGAATCTAAATAGTCCTGCAAGCACGCGTGATACTCGATTTTAAGACTCGGGTTCCGTTGTAAACGTTGCTCTAATTTATGGAACCGAGCGAGAGCAATATCTCGTGATTCACCTAGGGGCGTAGCATCAGGTTTACGTGGTAAAGCTACTGTGTATCGTCCCGTGACGTCACGATAGTGCGAACGTTCAAATATGGATTCACATAGACGTTCCTCGGGGGTGAGTGCCTTCACCTCAGGCACTGACTCCAGTTCCCAGAATCGTTTCAAGTCGCCGTCATCGGATAATGAGCTAAAACAAGCTTGAACTGAGGATGGAGTCAAAGAGTTGAACGCTATTTTTCCCAACAACAAATAACCGAAAACGCTGTTCATAGCGATCGGCGAACCGGGCGAACCCGTTATTACGTTTCCTAAAATTATGTGAGATAGTACATCTGCACCTAACAACATCTCCACCGGCTGTGGAGTGTGAAACAAAGGATCGGCTAAATTTAAATTTTGAATGTGTGCCCACCCCAGATGAGGCAGTGGTACACTAGGCATTTTAGGAATAAGTTTCGGCAATACTAAAGCTTCAATAGGTATAGAAGGTTGAAGTTCATTTCTCGGGGTTATGCAACACGAAATCTTTCCTTTTGGTCGTACCGGTTTGGTGTCACCTATCCCGTAAACAGGTACATTCGCATAACAACGCTTTATACCTAGCCGCTGTGCGCACGATTCCGTCATGAACGAAGCCCGGCTTCCCGTATCGATAAGACACCGGACAGTCGAACGCTTTTCATTACCTACACATACATCGATGAGTGCGGTCGAAAGCAACACAGTATTTGTCGTGCTAAAAGGAGCATTGGACGACGCGCAATTAATTTGTGTCGCTTGACTCGCAGACATAGCGTGCTGAGTACAGGTGCTCGGAATGTTCTCTTCCCGTTCCTCCGTGAGCGGTAAAGAAACACTTCTCTCACTCGCACGGCTAGTATCACCTTCAGAAGTAAAGTGAATCAATGTATGATGACGTTTTTTACACGAACGACAAACAAAACTCGACTTGCATTGAGAAACGTTATGACCTTTGCGTAAACAATTGAAACAAACATCTTTATTTTTGATAAACGCATACCTATTGCTTGGTGACAAATTCAAAAACTTATTACATTTTCTTAATGGATGTTGAGCATCGCAACATACACAATTCTGATTCTTGCGATTATTGACAGAAGGCTGAGAACCGCTCGCACCCTGAGTCGAAGTGCGGCTGGCCACGCCGGCAGCCAACGCTCGACGGAACGTTGGAGCGACGTACTCTTTCCTCTGACTACCTACATTTTGAATATTTCTACTGCCAGATTCAACTATTTCGCTGGCGGTTAATTCTCGTTCTAAAAACTCGATTAACAAGTCGACGTTGGGTACATCGGATGGTTTATGCAATGTTAACTCGAATCGCATCCGAATGGAAGTAGGTATTTTACGTAGTAAAATATTCAACAACAAAAAACTCCACTGATTTGTAGGAAAATGCATTACTTGTAACGCTTTTATATTCTCATGGTAAATATTCAACAAATTACGCACACTTTGATTTGATTTCTCGGCACAGGATTGAATATCCAGAATACGATCAATATGTTGAGAAGCTATGACTCGTTTGTTCTCATATCTTGAAATTAAAATATCTAACGCGACGGTATAATTTTCGTCCGTGATAGGTATCGATTTTATTAAGTTATAGGGCTCGTTTTTCAAGGTAAGAAGGAGATACCTAAACTTCTCGTTATCTGTGTAGGCGTCATTATTATCAACCATGGAGCGAAATAGGTCATAAAATGGTGGCCAATCGGTCAATTCTCCCCCGAATGACGGCAACGGAAGATTCGGTAACCTACTACAGCAACCCCCGTGAGTCGGTTGTATTGTATTGTTAAAGGAAACTCGACTCATGCGCCTACACTCCTCATCGTTTTTCTTCAGAACTTCGACATGGCTGACAATTGCGTAATAAATATCATTGAATTGAGTTCGAACACGTAACTGTTCCTCTCGGTCAAATGTTGACAATTTCATTTGTGACTTCTCAATTTTAGTTTGCAATTTAAGGAATTTTCTCTGAATAGAAAGAATATCTTTTGCTCGCGCTTTAAATTGCTGTTCATTGAGTTCGTAAAACTCTAAAGTACGTTTGACGTCGTCAAGTATAACTTCTCTTTCGAAAATATCTTGTTCCGCCATTTTTAATGGACACGTAATGTCGCACACAAAAAATCAAAAATCGGCAAAATCAAGATGAAAAACTGGGAAATATTGTCGGGACGCGTAACGCCGCTACGACAAACACTAAAATATACTCGGATGGTTTCCAAAAATGGGAAAATATGCACTAATAACGGGATTTGGACAACGTGACTACAGCAAAGAAAATCCGCAGATCCGGCTCGAACGGATCAAAAATGTTACGGGGAGATATTATGGCCTACGAACTTACTTGGGAAATCCGTCGATGGCCTCTCGGGTGTGTAATCAGCGCTGTCTTCGGGTTAGATGGGGAATGATGGTGCACAGAGATATATCCATAGGACGCCGATGGGGCGGTTTCTTCTGATCCCGTATCACCTTCCTCCGGGATAGAGGTGTGATCAGGCAATCCACACTACACTTAATCCTGGAGCTCGTCTCCGAGGATGGGAATGGCGTCCACGAAATGGAGCTACCGGTGAAAGCTCAAAACACCGCGACGCGACAAGTGCTCGCACGCGCATTTGAAGGACGACTGACTTCCGGTTGGCCCACCCAAAGTCGTGGGCCATAATAATCTCGTACCAACACAAAATATTAAGCGGAATAGTCTTTGTGTAGTTACGTTCGAAAACACTCAAAATAAAAAGAAAAGAAATCTGTTTCAGTACGAAACATACTAATTTAAAAAATTGCTTACAAATTTACTTTCCAGACATTACTCTGCCGGCTCTGTGAATTTTGGCAGGCTGCATTAAGGCATATCAATGTCCAGTAAAATGATATTAATCAGACTTATGACCCGGGTGTGACAGGGGCTAACTTTACTTAACTTGAGAAGCTATCAACCCTTGATGTTAACTCGTTGAGCGTGATGACATCCTTGCGCCCTTCCTGTCTTCAACGCTCATAATAAAGCAATTAAGATGAAACATTTCGCATAATATGGCGGGAAATTAAGTTTCAAACCGTTTTTTTCATTTTTAGAGCTAGATCTGGTAACTAATAGAAACGATAACGTAATCCGCGAGAATTGTTGGTTACTGTTTATGTTATTTTGTAGACATATTTAACAGTAATACACTAGATTGCCCAAATAAGTCATTTCGCTCTTCTCGCTCAAATGAGTCTTTGGAGCCGATGTCTCAGGGTGACGAGCGCAGTGCCATGCCGGGCAGGATTATGCAATGCGGGGTTCTGGATGGTGCTGTGACTGTTACAGGCAGGCGTAGCGCTTACCATCAGGTGAAACACTTGCTTGTCTCCTCACTCAGACATATAAAAAAAAAATTAAGACTTTTGACTTTTAACTATCTTGAAAATATCGATATTTATAGATGTTACCACCCACAGTGAAGCTGCAGTTGACAGCTAGTGAGAAATAGAGTGCCTTACATAAAATATGGTACATCAAACTGACAGCAATATCCCACGATAGTGTAGACCGAGCGAAACATCTCTGAGCAGTTGTGAGCTTGCGATCTCCAGTAACATTCCAGTAATATTTCTTCGCAAGGCTTTTTAAACTGCGAACAAAGATAAATAGTGATTTAGTAAAGTCTTGATAGAAAAAGAAGTTCTAGTCTAGAAATCCTCGCGTGACGATAGTCAATGTAACTAGATCGAAACGTCGAGGTTTGCCAAAGTGATCATGCTAAAAATCGTTATAAAAAATCTTTTTAATTAGACGTGACCTTGAATCGGTATCCCAGGAATTTATCTAAGGATTAAAAGGGTTATATATAGCTTAGACATGCGCTGCGAGATATTATCTTTCGGAAAAGAGACACATCTATATGTCTAAATTAATATTTCGTTTATATATGCAACAATTTTAATTTAAAGTATCTATGCACAGTTTTTGTAGTGCTGGGTCTTATCTGCAAGAGACCATCTGGGGAAGTACCACACCTTTGCCAGATATTCATCCGCAAAGCAGTAGTGTGAAAACAATACTGTGTTCTGGTTTAAGGACACTGTTTCCAGCGAAATGTTTGGGCATATGAGACTTTAAAGGCGATGTCTCAGGGTGACGAGCGCAGTGCAGTGCCGCGCAAGATTATGCAATGCAAAGTTCTGGGTGGCACTGTAACTTTTATGTGACTTACCATCAGTTTATTCAGTCAAATAAAAATAATACGAAATATCAAGTGTATACAAGTAAAAATTGTATGTTGTTTGTCTGCCAAATTATTGTTGATTTTGAAGAAACGCACGCCCTTACGGCTGCGAAAGTATTTGCTGGACAGCACACAGCTGCCGTGTAAAATGTGCTTTACACTGAGCATCTCCATTTACATTATAGACCGCCCATGGTAACACTAATTGTAAAATTTGTTTTGTTCTAGTTTTAAGTTTTCTTTGTTCTGTGGTGTTTCAATAAAGAGTTTATCTATCTATTATATGTAGTTAAAAAAATCTGCCTTTTCATTTGAAAATCCCACGTTTTTCAATCCTTTCTAAAATGCAAACATCAATTCGATAAAATTGAAGATGTATCTGCAGAAGAAAACTTTGTATTGAATAGTTTTAAATGTCCCATTGAATGTGCTTTGAAAGAACGAAACATTCGATTGCAGTGAGATAAACTTGGGTAAACGTAACATTGGCGAAGCAAACGGCGCTGAATTGGATGCTTACGAAACTTTTGAAAACCGTTCCGTCCAATAGGGGATATTTGAAAATATTCTTCTGATTCTTCTTAAGGAGGTCTTGGATAATGTTGGTTTTTTATCTTCTAGAAGTCTACAGAACAGATTGCTTCTACAGCGTTTAGTTAAGGACAGCGTTTAAATTAACTCCATCGAATACAGAAAGAACTTCTGTGATGAACTCATTAACAAGCTTAACTTTATGTAGGTAGGTACTTGATCTAGTAAAATAGTAGACAAAGTAGGAAATTAATACCTACTTAATAAATAATAATTAGTAAAATAGTTGATACTTATGACCCAGTATGGAAAAATCTTAGAGAAACTTGTTCTGAGAAACCGTGTCGTTAATTTAACACGTTCACTGCTGAAAACACAACTGTCGTATTTTTCATAACTTGCCACGAGTACGGCAAAACACAACTGTTGTGTTTGTTGTATGGGAAAACACTATGGCGCGTGCAGAGCCGCACCCGTGGCTAGACAAGCAATACAGCTCAGCATTCAAAGTGTCAAATGGTTTTCAATGTCTTGCATACCTCAAAAATCAAACCTTGTCATTTTGATAGCGCTTACCATTCTAAGGAGTTCCTTTAGTGGGAGTCCAAGGTCATCAAGCAAATAGTGCATTTTGGTCACATATGTCGCCGGTGCGTACTTCTTATTCCGAACCTCCGAGAAGCTTTCATAGAACTCCGATATCTGGCTGCGGTTGTAGCCTCGTAAAATCCTACAAATCAAATTTTATATTATTTCTTTCCAGATTAGCTTTTACAAAATACGTGGTTCCTACTTTCCGTCTCTATCATTAGATCAGCTCGTCATCACCATCAGACAGTGTATTGTCATTGAAACTTGACAGGCGTGCAAAATTTCAACTCAATTTTAGAACATACAATTTAAATTTAATTTATGTTTGGTTTAAGTTTAATTTTGAGTTAAGTTTTGATAATACTCACAGTAAGTTAGTAATGTTGTCCGTGTTTGGTCTGTGTACCATTTCTGTATCGCACGCAGTGACTGCAGGGAACGGTATGTCTGAAGTGGAGTAGTGCGTAGTTTCTACCTGAAAATGTCACATTTGTTTGTTGTTTTTATATTGATTGGTAGATAGATAGATAGATAGAATCATTATCATCATCAATCTATATCGGTCCAGTGGTGAGCATGGGACCCTTCACTTTCGTGAAGACGATAAAGCCATAGTCCAACACGGTGTCCCGATCAGGATTTGTTAATAATATACATACCTCAAAAATATTATGTTCTCCTTCAAATAGGTTACATAAATTTAAGACGAGCCGCGAAGAAGCACAGCTATCAAATAATCAACTCGTCTACTATAAATAACACGTCATGATCACACACATCCCGACCTCTAACTCGGATTCTCTATGGAATCGGCTAATAGGAGGATGATTCCACAAACTTGGAGGAACCACCTTTGGTTCATAAAATATTCACCTTGCGCGGGTATCGAATCCGCAACTCCGAGTTTCGAAGTTGACTCATTTCCAACTTACACCACGGAGACGTCATAGATTCTAATTGGAATCGTTCATGATTTTCGGCGCTGATTAATACGTTCACTGCTGAAAACACAACTGTTGTGTTTTTTATAATTTGCCGCTAGTACGGTAAAACACAACTGTTATGTTTGTGCAGCTTACGCGCCGGCTCTGTGGCGAAACCGAGTCACGTGTGTTTAGCGTGGCGATACTACAGTGCGGCTGACACAGACGACGCGCCGTTGCTGGAAAACACACACGGTCCGTACCGATGGCTAAATCTAAAAACCGGTTCAGCAGTCGTTTTTAACTGCCGCAAATGGCCGCAGAGTTCAAATCTTATTCATTCTTTCAGTAGTTCATTCATTCGGCCATAGAATTTGATGATGCTCTCCTTCGAATATTATGTGAAAACTAACGACCCGAAAAAGTGATCGTGGCGGAAATTCAAAGCTTACTTTCGGTAAAAACAAAACCATTTTGGGTTTCGGTTTTCCACGTGTCATTAATTTTTGTATGAGAAAAGTTTAATACGAACCCTTTTTACAAAATGCAAAGTCCAATCTGGAGAGTGGTTCTATTCTTTGGTCCAGAGAGGTCCCATTGTTATCATTATTTTGAGCAAGTAATTTCACGGTTGCGTCGTATAGAATTTTCAGAGAGAAAAAATTTAAATTATTTGTTGATTATAATGTAACTATATGTATCTGGTCTGTCTGAGTGTCCGTCTGTTTGTTTTGCATCACGTAAAAAGTACGGAAGTTTGGGAGGATGGATGGATGGGTGGATGTTTGTTACTCTTTCACGCAAGAACGGCTCAACGGATTTAAATGAAATTTGACACACTGATAGTTTGTTACCTCGATTTACACATGGAATACTTTTTATTGCAAAAAAAGGAACGGTTCCCGAGGGAAAATAATCAACGCGGGTGATACCGCAGGGCGCAGCTAGTATTATCTATCAAAATGTTAACTAAAAACTGTCCCCCAATATTGAAATATTACGTTTACTTCATATTTCTTTCATAAACTGATGTAAATAAAGTTTCACCCCAGACAAAGTCGTAGGTAACAGCTAGTACTAATCATTGCCACCTTTGAATACAAATTTCAACGTTTCAACCCACTTCCATACATTACCTTTGACGTATAAAGAACCCCTGACACTCGACTATTGGACAATTGAATTTTGTTGAGTAGATAAGCTCCTTTATACTTTTCTGTGTGGATTCAACGCCTTACCACAGAAGATATATTTAACTACATACAGAATGGACACTCTCCACCCCCCGTGATCCGTTTTCCCGCACCTCTACCCGCAATCCGGAGGGCAATCGGGAGGTCAGTCAATATTACAAATGACAAATGGCAACAGACAAAGAGGTTAGTTTGAACCTTCATACTAGCGAGTTGTCTTTTGTCTCGGTCGCGTAGTATCTTTGAGTACCTACATACGCAAGGCGCGAGTGCAAACGTCATTTATATGTATGAAATGTCAAATCAGTTATTTGTATGAAGTGTCCAGGGTGTGGCCTTACGCCGTCAGTGTCGGATCTTGTCAGAATATTAGTATTTCAGACGGTGAATACGTAAAAAGTGTATAAGAGAGAGAGCAGACAAAGCAACTGTCTGAAGTATTCGAGTGGTATTCAAATGTTGAGCGTTAAAAGACGCTAAGAATACAGGTTAGATTCTTGTAGTTTTATCGATGTAGGCAATCGTTTTGCAGTAATTTGTCTATTGGAACTTGTGGCATACAAAATCAGACCATTTAAGTTTTTAAAGTCGAACATACGAGTATACAAATGGTTATTATAGGTAATAGATGTAATTAGTAAAATGTTTGGTAATAATTTAACAAATTCTGGACTATTTAGTACCAGTTTCAGTTTAAATTTAAGTTTTACTTTGAGTTTCACTTTAAGTTTCAGTTCAAATTTCACTTTAAGTTATACCAACAGATTTCACAAGCAGTCGTCATTCACCCATCACATTAACCCATATCCACCCACCCAGTGCTGAGCACAGGTTTGGTCAGGTTGAGTCCATAATCTACCGCACAGGCCCAGTTTGGATTTTATGCTTTCACTATAATAATGTAATTAATTAAAAGACTTGTCTGTACAGGACTAGTAGTTTTTATCCCAGTTATCAAACAGTGTCTACTGGATTAGTGGGCTGCACGATAACATGTCGGATTGTTTCGGACTGTCTTACCAGTTTTCGCGGTTCATGTTATCGTGAAGTCTCGAGATTAGTTTTTATTTGAAAATTCGAAATTATTGATATGAAAGATTTTTTTAAATGTATTTATTAGAAGATCATTATAAATAACAATACTGATACTTACCACTGTGAGTGTAGGATCGACGACAAATTTGTCCCATATCATATGACTGAGGAAGCAGCAAAGACCCAGACTGCAGCAGACGATGAGAATCCAGACACAGCGCAGCCACCAGCGCGTGTTATCGGAGAAATAGTAAGCGCCGTGGAGAGTGCAGTGGGAGCAGAACTGTTTGAACTTCGCCTTTGCTATCCCCCAGAGGTACTTGTTGAGACGCATGTTTGGCGGGCTTTGTGTTTTTGGTATCGTCTTATTGAGTTTTGAGTGACTTACTTGATATGTTTCGAATTGTTTTAGCTGTATCTATTGTGTGTGTATAAGCGCCTTGAAATTCTATATGATATTTTTGAGATTAATAATTAATTAATTAAATAATGACAGCTAAGTAAGTACTAGTAATTTATGTACCAATATCAACAGTGACATAATTAACTTTGCCTTTTCATTTATTAATCAACTAATCTATATCGAAACAAATTGAAAAAATATCTCGTTTCCAATATTACAACTAAACCGTCCGTGACTAAAATGATTTAGTCTTCTATTTATCGACTGTAGGTATATTGTACCTACAGTTTGATTTATTTTTTGAAAGCACTTTTTATACTTTTATAAAGAAAATAATGATAGCTTTTTGATACAATATTTAAGTCAATACTCTGATTAGTGAAAGCAAATATATGGTTAATTGCTTTTTTGTTCATTAAAAGTCAATTATTCTAATGGAGGAAAAAGAAACTTTTCCCATTTGGCTATAAGAGATTTAGAGAGTGGAACATTGTAAAGACATTAATTAATTGCTCATTTGCTCAAGGCATTCTGTATTTCCAATACGTTTAAAATTTTGTCATCATCATCATCGTCACCATCACGGTATATATCTGCCAACTGCTGTGCATGGATCTCAACTTATCTACCTCTTTAGTGGAGATTTAGGCCATTATCCACCGTTGTGGTCAAAATACTAAATATAATTATTGTTAGTAAAGGTGAAACGCTTTTCGGTGAAAGAAAACGTCGTGAGGAAATCCACTTACCTAACCGAGAATTATTTCGGAGGTACGAGTATCAGCCCGTGCTCAGCAGTAGGCCGATATGGGTTGATGGTAAGTACCTATCTTAATGAATTTGGAATTTACACAAAACTTTAATATTGACGAATAATGTTTGAAAAATAAAATAATCACAAAATGATATGTATACTTACAGATTTTCGTCGATCTAAGATTTTGTTAAGAATTCTTAATTTTTTTAAAAATATGATGATAATTAGTTTGCACAATTCGTTAAAAAATCATAATTTTAGTTTCAATTTTAACATGATGTTTATGATTTTCATTTCATTTGAAGGGATTTCTCAAAACGCGACTAGCGTTTTGAGAAATCCCTTCAAATGAAAATTGAAGAACCTCGAAATAAAAATTGTAGAACAATGTAATTTTTACCCAAAAAAATATATACAACTTTTTATAATCTCTACTTCACTAGTCCATAAAATTAAACAAATTGTACTGCCTAATGGAGAAACAATGCTTCAAAAGGTAACAATTAATTATACCAAAGCTCGAGAAACTTTCTTCTTTATAACAAAGAAAGGGTATTAATTAAGGGGCGCACAGAATAGTCCGGAATTTACGCATTTCAAACAAACATACTTTCCTTTTCATTTGAAATATACAATTCAGATGTAACCCTAACTTTTAACAGATCCTAAATACATCATATTATAAGCAACATAATTATTATTTTATATGAACAAAACTCACTTAATATCTTAAATGCGTAACTTTGTGTTTGTGTGTTTGTCCTCTCTTCATACACCAACGGCTCATCAGATTTTGATGAAATTTACTATATATCTACTTTAGATCCT
Organism: Campaea margaritaria; assembly: GCA_912999815.1. Lineage (NCBI taxonomy): Eukaryota > Metazoa > Arthropoda > Insecta > Lepidoptera > Geometridae > Campaea > Campaea margaritaria. Next base: position 531,171 of record OU538794.1, read on the forward strand.
GGATTTGAACATAGGATCCTTATCCAGACACCCGGGTAAATCATATCCTGTTAATCCTGCTATCTTATCTTACTTCCTGCTAATATTATAAATGGGAAAGTTTGTGAGGATGGATGGAACGATAGATGTTTGTTACTCTTTCACGCAAATACTACTGAACGGATTTGGATGGAATTTGGCACGCAAATAGCTTATTACCTGGATTAGGACGTAGAATACTTTTTATCCAGCAAAAATGAATGTGGAACCCGGGTGAAATCGCGGGGCGTAGCTAGTCTATGATAAAATCAAAGACAATTATAGTAGTGCAAAATGTGATATAGTCCAAATTTCACCAAAATCTGTTATTTAAAAAATAATATGGGGACATAATATTGTGCGAAAATATATCTACAAAATATGGTTGTGATCTGTTAATCAACTTTTGAATAATAAAAATTGGTTGACTGTAAAGTTGGTTTACGGACGATAGTTTAACGTGACAACGTCATAACAAAACATTGAAGAAATGGTTGCATACTTATATGAATAAAATTGAATCATTTTTAATAATAAAATAATAAATACTTGAAATTGGACTAGTAATCAGATTTTTAAAATGTATGAATTATTAAACTGTCAAGAAGAGAAGAGAGGTAGATGCGGTTTAAGCGTACAATGTGCGTAACGGGACAATGTGTCAACTTTTTCGTGCATGCAGCCGGCGTTCATCGATTTATTAGACGTTATCACGTCAAAAGTAGGTTAATATGAAATCTAAAATAAAGGACTGATCCGTGGCAACCCTAACAAAAAAAACTTTTGTCAACGATAATCAGAAATTAATATTGTAGAAACGCCTCTGGCATGTTTGAAAACCTTGATTTCAACTTAAAATTTACGTGGAAATTGAATTTAGGAACGTTTATAGTTAGAAGTTAACTTGACATTGCTTTGAAAATCAGTTTGTAAAGCAAACCAAGGAAGGTTAGTCTTTATATTATTAATAAATTTAATATGCGCGGAACTATAATAATGTCTGTGAAATTTAATACAAGAAGAATATATTATTATATCTTTATTTATTTATGTCATCGGTAATTTTGTGACGTGAAAGACAGGCTATTGCTAAACGCATTTATTCTGTAAACACGGTACACCAAAAGTATTAAAGTGAACTTGGTAAAGAATAAACTGCCACCTTCAGATCCAATACATTACAGACACCAATTGAAAGCACAGCACAGTGCAGTGCCGCGCATTTTTTTATGTAATAATTTTGGTGGCAGTTGTTTGTTTGGTGTAATTTTGGTGGCATTTATCACCAGGCAAACGACCACGTCTCCATTATCAGTTAGATAAAAAACACCGGATGGCACGCGGCGCGCAGTCGACATAGAGAGGTTGAGACCAAAAAGATATACCGGATCGAGACAAATTGTTGTAGTGACATTCGATAGATCAGGTCAAGGTCTTTGCTCCGTTAGATATACGCCACATAAAGCTGGGTCCATATGTGTGGCCTTGACCATAACCGTGACACTATGTTTGCAACGCTAAATACGGACGAAGGCTGTGGCTTTTTACCACAACTCTCTTAGGAGGCCTCTGCGTGATATTAGGTCGTGATTCCGTAACCGTAACAAATAAATGAAATAAAACTCGTCCACACTTGCGTTTTGTCACGCTTATTTTTACGGTCACGGTTTCGGTCACAGACACAGATATGGACCTAGCTTTAGGTGCCTGAGGCGGGAAGGCGAAGACGAAAATAAATTCCCGAATAAATACCAGACAAGCTTGTCAACGACATAAAAGCAAATTAATATAAATACCAATATATATATTAAGGACAGTTGTAATGTAAGTAAAGGACAAAATATGTGTACGTGGAATTACATCCAAAACAATGTGCCATGTACAATTTATATACATTTTAACACGTTCAGCGCTGACAACACAACTGCCGTGTTTTTCATAACTTGCCGCGAGTGCGGGAAAACACAACTGTTGTGTTTGTTTTATGGGAAAACACTATGGAATGTGCAGAGTGTTAGTGTAATACACAGGTACATTCTTTTAAAAAATGTCTAGATTTAAATTAAGCTAATTAACAAGTCTCGTAACTTTTTTGAAAACGATGTCAGTTTGTCACTCTGGTTGTTTTTATATAAGACAAAACCTACTGAACCGATTGAAATGCGCTTTTCATTGTTTGATATTGAATTTCATACAATTAATCGAAATCGAATAAACAAAAGCTGAGTTATTGATTAAAACTGTTTGTGAGTGGCGCGTCGGTAAAGTTCATTGGGCTGTGGTAGAAAATTCTTGTCTAATATCTATTAGAAAAAACACTGTCATGAAAAATTTATAAAAAAAAATACACTGCGAACCGAGTCACGGGTAATAAATAACCAGTCAGTAAAAAAAACATATTCCTTCTATTTCAGGCATCTTGTTTTCCATAATGATCTTGGATATTTATATTTAATTTTCATTATTTATACTAAAAGTAAACAGGTGAAGTTACGTTACGTCATGGGAGGTACAAATTGGATTCTATTTAAATATAAACCATTCTTGATATTTATCTTATATCTTTAAATGAGCAATTCTTGTATATATATATATATATATATATATATATATATATATATATATATACCTAATTGGAATCTCGGAATCGGCTCCAACGATTTTCATGAAATTTAGTATATAGGGGGTTTCAGGGGCGATAAAACGATCTACCTAGGAATCATTTTTTTTTTTTCGTGTTATATCAAATTAAACATAAACTTGGAAGAAAAATAACAAAGCGTTGGAGGCGTTTGAGTAGTCCAAATTTAAACTGAAAAATATGACTCTTCCTGACATCTATTAGCGAATAATAATACTACCGAGCAAAGCTCGGTCATCCAGGTACTATGATATTAATTTGGCAAGCTATCCATTTTTAACCGAATGACCATGATTTTTTTCTCCTTTTTTATTAGCGTTTCACGACTGCTGCCGGATATTCACGGAACATATTGTCAGCGTGGTTTAAAAGAGCCGACAGATTTTCTGTTCAAACAGGAGTATAGTACTCTGTATTCAGTTCTTTGTGGGAACCACGGATATACTGCACTTTTATTTTCGGAAATTCAATTTTACTATCATAAAATTCAGTTGAAAGAACTAAGCGTTGCTTTGCGGAAATTCTTCTTCATAATGTCGAAAAAAATATGCAAAATCGGCGAAAATTTAAAAAAATATATTTAAAAACAATATTCCCTTGATGTTATTGTTTTCTGTTTTTTTCTATTATCAGAAAGTGTCACAGAACAATGGCGATAAAGAAGTCTAGAAGTGCCACCTACGCGCCTCTAATCCAGAGCATCACCACCGTGCACGGGACCAGCCACTTCAGCTCACTTCGAGGAAGGTCCCTGAGGCTGTGGAGCTGCATGATGGTGGGGAACATATTCCTGACGGTTGCTTTTGTGATGGTCATCAAACAGAAGTTCAACGAGAATCAGATTGTAACACAGGTGAGGAGGTTCAAATAACTGAAATCTTTTGCAAACTTTTCATTTTACAATGTTTCTATGGTCAAACTTAAATTAATTTTAAAGCAGTTACCTTCAACCAATTGCGATTGAATTTTGCATGCCTGTCAAGTTCTCACGACAATACAATATTATGGTGACATCGAGTTGATCTGATGATGGAGACAGAAGGTAGATAACGGAACTCCTCAGTGACAGTGACTAACTGTAGTTTGTTGGTGTTTGGACTAATTTTGATCAGCTTGTAGTACCAAATACGTATTTTTTTTAAATACTTCTGGAATATTTTATTTTGCCAAAAACGTGGGGAGAATAAGTCGTGTGTAATGCATATTTTGTAGGGTACCGTAAGTTAGAAAATGGCCCATAATAATTTTCATTGCGGGTCTCCAGCATGTTCCACCGATACGGATGATTGAGAAGCTTTTAGGTCAATTGTTATCTAAAAATGACTCAATTTAAGCCCAGAAAATGTAAGTGAAAGGGCGTTTTCGATCTTTTGATCCAAGAAATAATATCCTTCTAAATTCAATATATACAGGGTGGGTTTTTATCACAGGGCAGATAAGACTTTTGTAAGAAACTGTTTAGGTACTGAAAAACGTTGTTAACTTTTGGATATATTTTGACCTGAATAGTAAATACACAGATTTAAAAAAAATACCTATTTGTATAAAACATTTTTTTGGATGTCACTCGATCCTATCTATCTATATAAAAATGTTATGTTGGTTTGTGTACGCTTCAAAAACTCAAAAAGTTCTGCACCGATCGAGCTGAAATTTTAGCATGATATATAATCCGCATCAAGGATTGTTTTTATCTATTTTTTTCATCAGTGACATATCAGCGAATGTGCGAATATGCCACAGCGAAGCGTGGCAGGGCACAGCTAGTTTCTTATAAAAATCAAAATATATTTTGGAACAACTGAGGTTACTTAGGTACTCGATAGATCAAGAATTGCTAAAAAACGCTTTAGTACGTTTATTTTCCCGTGGAGTTTAGGTAAAATTTGTATGTGATTTCTGTGTATGCAGATTGTAATGTAATGAAAATTCAATGATCAAAAATTCTGGTTACAATGCCTTTTTACATATGAAAACGTGCAATATACTCGTATTCCCACTGCCCCCACTAACATTATTAGGGCGGCCGCTGTGAAAAATAATTCCTTGCGCCCTACAGGTAGCAGTTAGTGGGCCCCTTGGGAATATACCTAATAATGTAACAAATTACAGATCTCTCTGTGCTTCAGGAATGAGCAATTACTTGAAAGGGAAATGTCCTTTTTCAAACTCAAACCATAATTAGACTTATTTTTTATTGTCTTCTATTTTTATGAGACTTAAATTTTTAAGGTGCAATATTGAGTTATGGGTTTTATACTATTAATCGCTGTGTTACAAGGTACAAGACCTTTCCTAATATTTTCAAAAGTTAAGTACAGTCTCCAAAAGTTTTTCTGTACTTACCCAACAGTTAAGCTACCTGCCAATACTGCCCGTCATTAAAAACCACCCTGTATTATGAAGGTTATCTTCAAAGAAAATAAAATAACCTGCCACCTCATGAACAGCGTTTTAACAAAATCAAGGTTCAAACGGCATCGCGATGAGGGAAATTTCCCTTATTATTCAGTTCCTCTTACTTCTGCTTCGCCGAACTTTTGAGTACTTTTGACCAGGAGTCAGATCGATTCGTTCTCTCTCGTTACGAAAGTGAACGGAATAATCGCTGCCTGTTTAACTTCGTAAATTCGGCCGAATTGATAACTCAATTTGCTGTTATGACTTGGCTAAGTTTTTCTTTACGACTTTCTTTTATTATTGTTTGCTCAGTAAGTACGTGAGAGATTTGTTTTGCGGCAGTAAAGATGGTAATTAATAATGTTTAATGAAGACATTATGTAAAAAAAGAAAAGCCTAGCAAGGAGACTTTAAAATCGTTAGTCGTCATCACTGAATGACCTCCAATTAACTAAAAATACCATTTTTGTATCGGTACCTACCTTTTTTTCGGCGGTAGTAGCCTAGTGGGAGAACGTCCGCCTTCCAAACAGAAGGTCGTACATTCAAATCCCAGTGCAGGCACGTACCAAAGTGTTTCTTGTAAAACATATGCACGAAAGTATCACGCGCTTTTCGGTGAAGGAAAACATAGTGAGGAAACCCACATGCCTAAAATTATTTCGGAGGTAGGTGATGTGATCCACCAATCAGCATTTAGCCCCCGTAGTGGCCTAGTCCTCTTCGCAAAAGTGAGGGGAGATCCGTGCCCAGCAGTGGGACGATATAGGTTGATGATGATGATGACCTTTTTTGCAACACGTAAAAAATTCTCAATCGATTGCGATGTGGGTTTTTTCGTATGGTGGCTTATCATTCACCTTATACTATTAATAGATAGATAGATAGATAAACTCTTTACGTAACGTTTCCTCTTAATGTATATGACATCTAAATCCCTTTCTTTTTTTTTATATTTTTTATTTGTCAGGAGTTTTGTCATTATAGACAATGCCAATCCCGTAAATTATGTCTACAAATCTAAACTAAACAGATTTCACAAATATTGAGTAGAGTTGGACCAGAATCTCAGCTTCATGTGACATAGGTGAAGCCAAGATGCAATTGCAGCCACCCACATCATTTATATTGCACTGCAGTGTTCGCCGTTGAGTTTCGTTCCGCACACACTCATTCAACACGTGATAGACATCTTCTATGGTGCCACAAACTGAACAATTTGGCATCTAAATCCCACGAGTGGAAACCGATCTATTTGTACCTGATAAATTGAAGGGTTGTTTACAATAACATAATATTACCTCATGTTTTTTTGCTTAATATGTCGAACTCCATTCAATAGCCTGTTCAAACACAAACACAGTGATACCAACTACAAAATATTCCTTATAAAAAAATATGTTACTGAACGAAGTCATGGACAACCACAGGCATCTAAAGAGAAATATTCATGGATAACGCTAATAAATCTCACTTATCTAACATAATAATAATAAATGCGAAAGTTTGTGTGTTTGTCCTCTCTTCGCGCTTAAACGACTGAATGGATTTTGATGAAATTTTGTATACAGATACAATTAGATACAGTACAAATTAACGGTTCCCGTGGGATAAGAGTTAACGCAGGGCGCTACTATTAATGAATAACATCATGCTCATTAGGGTTTATCAATGACGTCTCTGCGTGCGCTGAGTAATGCTTCATTTTCATGTCCAGATAAACGCTAACTGCAAAGTGAGCCAGGTTCCATTCCCAGCTGTTACCATCTGTAACTTCAACATGGTGTCCAACAGGGAGTCCACCAATATAATACAAGTTCTGTGAGTAGATGTAATTATACTTGGTTACTTACTAGTTTGTTTGTTAGTTTGTCTAATTAATTAATTATTATAAGTTTAATATTAATATACTTTCGACAAAATTATAAGATTAAATTTAATTAACTAAATCTGTCTGATTATCAGATATATTGTTTATTTCCAAATCAAGTCAAGTCCCGAATGGAAAACCCGATATTATGTTTGTATTTTTTTCATTACAATAATATGATATATATTGTAAATAATTATAAATATTTAGTAAACTTAGTTTAGTTACTAAATTTGTTTTTCTATACCGTAACTATTTTGTTAGCGCCTTAAAGGTGACTGATAGAGGACGCTACTTAGCATAAGTTCCTTATTGTACATACTATTTGTATAGATAGATATTAAATAAAAAAGAGAAAGAAAATCATTACAGCATAATGTGTTCTTCTACAGAAAACGCTATAACAGGTCTGATGACGAAATACATGGGTTCTTAAACGCATTGCCCTTGTTGAAAGAATACAGCAGAAACTCCCAAAACGTCGGCCATTTCATAGAAATCATGAAGATATTGAAACACCATTACTTTACAATAGACACTATTATGGAAGAGGTAGAGTTGCAATTCTGATTAGCTGTTGAATAGAATAAGTTGAACAGATATTGGCTTTCAATTTGCTATTATTATTGTTACCCAACTTCTGATTTATAATTTATCCAAACTTGTTTAAAATAAATAGACAGTTGAAAGATTGGTAAGGACTGACTGAATGAATTAACGAATGAATGGACGAAAGGAAAAATGAATGAATGAAACAAATAATAAATTGATGAGTGAATGGGTGAACGAATACAGGAATAAACGAATGTACGAAAGAATGAATGGACGTATGAACAAATGAACGAATGAAGGAATGAACAATTTAATGGATGACCGGACGAATGGATGAATTAACAATGTGGGTAGAACGATTTCTATATCCATAACCATTTTCAGATTCACCAAAAATGCGAAAATTTGCTTCTGAATTGTTCTTTCAACCGCAAGCAGATGAAATGTGAAAATATCTTCAGCTTGATTAAAACATACGAAGGGTACTGCTGCGCTTTCAACTACGCAGCTCTGAATGATGCCAGCGAAGTGTAAGTATACCATTGCTTTTAATACTAGCTGCTCGCGTAATTTCCATTTTTACGCAGCAACTGAGAAATTTCCTAGAATAAAACATATCCTATAGCACTCAAGTATAACGAAGCTTCCTCTTAATTAAGTAATTTTCAGAATCAGAGCAGTAGTTCCGGAAGTTATCGCCTACAAACTCAGCAAACTTTACAATAATGCTGCGCCCCGCGTCTTCACCCGCGTAGACTATAGTGATAAGCTATGGCGATGTTGCGATAATAATGATGAAAGTAATCATAATATGTGTATTACAAACACATAAATAATTTACAACATGGAATTTACAATAGCGTCAACGTTTGTGAATGAGACCAGGGGGAAAAGATGTGACACCACTACGCATTGACCCTATACACTACACAGCCTATTGGTCTGGAGTTCCGGAAACCAGTAGGGGGTGTCAGGGAGTTGGCGTTCTGCTTTCCGCTGGGATCGTAGCATGTGGAAAGATGAAGTCTCTGCCTATCCCCATGGGAGAAAGGCGTGAAAGTTCAGTGTTTTGGCATAAATTAATATAGCTTAAGCTGTGACTTGACATTGAAGAAAAAAACAGCTGATTTCTAACAAATTCCAGACCTCTCCTTCCCGCAGACGTGGACCTAGAGTTCTATGATGATCAGAACCAAGCTGGTGACTCGCAGACCGGGAGCATCATCAGCACTTCGGAGTCTGGGAGGTAAATCAAAAACCAATAACAAAATCCTATCTATCATACATCGTATAGTCCTATCATAAAAGTCATCAAATATAATAAACACTAAATTACATCAAAATCAAATCAGCCACTTCAGAGCTTCAAATAAAAATGATCTCATCCTATCCCATCCCACCCCATCTCAGCTCATCTCATCTGGATGGATACTTGACTCGGAATAAATAACCTAAAATCGGGTTTGAGATATCTTTATTTCTCACAAGAATACAATAATTCACTTACATGAGAAATTATTATACTTATTATTAAATACTTAAAGAACTTAATTAAGCGGTAGCATAATTATATATTTATTGGGTGAATTGAGCAAGCTGACCATAAACCAAAACATAAACATCTTGATAAATTTAAATCAACATGTGAGGGTACTGCGAAATGTCCAATAAATAATAGGGTAATATCAATAAAATAAAACAGGGTTTTTTTCCGTATTTCAGCTCTTCAGGGTTAAAAGTGGTCATCAATGTGGAACCAAACGACTACCCCAGCTGGTCGGACGTACCATCTTACGGGGCTAAGGTAAGATCTGACACATACATACAAACACACACACACACAAACCTTTTCAATAGCGTCCGTAACAATAATATAAATTTTAACTAAAATTAGAATAATTAACATTTGACTACAAAGACTTCTTAAATAGTATTTATTTATTAACTAGTTATTTATTTAATAAAAACAGCTTACTGCAAAGTAAAGTATGATTTTGAACACCCATCCATTTTGTTTTTTAAGCGCGGTATTACCAGTTTATAAGCCCAAGTTTCCTATTGCGCGGTACACATAAGTAAGTTAAGTTAAGTTACATTGTTATTTCTTTAAACCTGACTCTTACATTTTCTTGGAGCCCCAACCTGTTTGCTCTAGGGTAAATAAAAGTCCTGATAATATTCCACAGAGAAAAATCTCTTTTCTGTATCACAATTTCACATTCTACTAATAATATAAATCTGAAGGTTTATATTTTGGATGTTTGATACCCACGCAAAAGTGGCTGAACGGATTTGAATGAATGCACACGGGTAGTTCATTATCTGGATTATCACACCCATACTATTAATCCTGCAAAAATTACTAGTTCCTGTAGGATAGTACTTGACGCGAGTGAAACCACGGGCGCAGCTACTTTTTACATATACAAAGCATCTTCGGTGAAATCCAGGCTTTCTTCTTTCTATTTCGATTGGATTATTTCTACATTTCCATATTAATAAAATTTGATATTCAACTTCCAATGTAGCCTATATCACTTTCGTGATTGTGACGAATTTAATGATACCTCGTTTGTCCAAATCCATCGGGCCGTTTAGTATGTAATTCATGCCAAAAAAACATACTATTGCGGAGATTTTTGATTCCAAATTCACAGTATATTTTAACACACTTCATGTGGTCATTTCGCTCGTCGGTTAACGAATGTCCCCTAACAGTCAACCATCGCCTTACAATCAACGGTTGAACCGGAAGGAGTTACAATTTAAGTAAATAAAAGAATCTCACTATACGTTAATAATTTAAAATATTGAATAAATTATTTTACTGTGATTATAATTCAGTAATTAGAGTAATTATTAATTAACCAACACACTTAAAAGTCAGCAATAACAAGGAAGTATTTCTAAAGAAGTTAAATGCATTGCTGCATCTTGAACATATATCTATAAATCTCCTCCTCTCCTAGTTCTAGAAATGTTTGTCTCATCACGTTCTCGCAGCTACAAACACATAGCAAGACTATCCCGAAAACAAAGTCGCAGATAACAGCTAGTAGCGGATATAAATTTGAACGTGGAATGTAAATTCGCGAGACATGTCACGCCAGGCACGCAGAACTATGCAAAATATGTCACCACACACACGTGTCATACGCCCGCCACGCGTCCTGGTATTTATTGGCTTAAACCCTAGTTCACACGGGGAATTTGCGACGGGACATGGTTGCGTGACATTGTCCCGGCTCAAAATAAAAGAATTTATGTGCTCGATGCAAATGCCGTGAGGAATGCCAATTTTAGAGCGTATAATACTGTAGATTGTAGAATTGTGGTGGCAGAGCAGTAATTTGTGCTGACACCACGAGTACGAAACAATATGCCGGAAATAATTATAACTATTAAAAAAACAAATAAACAAAAAAAAACGTAATAAAATACAAAACATATATAATAATTTGCCTGAAACGAAATGAGAAGTCACGTGACATGCCTTGCAAATTTTGCTTGTTTTTTTTTTTTCATACACATTGTGATAAATGCCTAGTAGTTGTGAGCGTGATACATTTATCGCAATTTGAACCTGATGTGTACTAAGCTTTAAGCTTGAAAGCTGTAGTGTTTTTCACTTAGGCAAATCTCACACAGCACTGCTTAATATAATCCTAAGTATAAGTGTGAAATGTTGTCTGTTTGTCACAACAAATTCTTGTCAATTTGTTGAATACTGCGTCTTTGCGGTAAACTGGCTTTGGAAGAACCTCTCAAGCGAGTGAATGCTGTGTGTGAGCACTGAACAGATTACCTACGGTAGTGTAACAGAAGCGATCTAGTAAGCGGATGCCGTCAGCGGCGTGTGGGAAGCGCTTTACGGATGAATAGATGAATGGATGAATGGAAGGTGATATTATCTGAATGCTTGGATTTCTGTGAGAGGGGTGTGTGAATGTGGTGTATTTTCGTAATTGTAATGTTTCCATGTTTCTACTTAAGTATTAAATGTATTGTCTGTTAAATACTGTAAGTACGCCACCAACCCTACTATCGAACAATGTTTTTTACTGTCCATCTAAAGGTTGTCTGGAAGAAATCGCTTTCAGCGATAAGACCGCCCATTGTACTACCCTTGTTTACCTATTGTAATTTTTCTGTACTGTGTTTATTTTTGTTTCTGGTGTACAATAAAGAGTTTTTCTATTCTATTCTATTCTATGTTTTTGACTTATTATTTTATTCCTATTTTTTTAATTTATTTGACTACATTTACGTAACGGCCGTGTAATTAATTCAAACAAATAAATAAATAAAAAACTTACATGTTATGGTTAAGACCACAGAATAAATACAGAATGATCAATCTGCACTTCTACTCCACCTACAACCTTAAGAACAATCGTGGGGTCTGACAATACACGCCCAAATGGAATATACAAACGGTTTATATGAACTTTAATTTTTGCTTACTTGATTGTGTGACGAGACGAGCACGTCGTTCACCTGATGGTAAGCGCAACGCCTAACCATAACAGTCACAGCACCATCCATAATGCTGCATTGCAAAATCCTGCGCGGTACTGCACTGCGCTCGTCACCCTGAGACATCGGCGCTAAAGTTTCATATGCCCAGTAATACGAGTGGGTTATCTTTTGTATTGATCTTTGAACTCTTTTTTATACAGGTTATGGTAACAGACCCAAACGACTACCCTGAGACGACGATTCTCTACCGTTACATCGCCCTGGGAGAGTCAGTGGACCTCAAGGTGGAAGCCTTGGTCTTTCAAAGCGAGTCTGACCTTCGGAGAGTGGACCCCGTGAAGCGAGGCTGCTGGTTCTATGATGAAGTCGTCCTGGAACATACTGATAGGTACTCTTCTTAGGGTTCCGTACCCAAAGGGTAAATGGGACCCTATTACTAAGACTCCGCTGTCTGTCCGTCTGTCACCAGGCTGTATCTCATGAACCGTGATAGTTAGACCAGATGAAATTTTGACAGATGATGTATTTCTGTTGTCGTTATAACAATACTAAAAAACAAGATCAAATTAATATTTAAGGGGGCTCCCATACAACAAACATGATTTCTTTTGCTCTTTCTTGCTCTATATGGATAACGGCAACAGGTAGACGCTTGGAATATTCACAGAATACTTAGTTATAATGTGCACCTGAACACACGTACAAACACACACACACATAATGCATATCAGTTGCGAAAGACTTGTGTATCCTCCATGCGGAGGTATGGCAAGAGATGAATAGATTTATACATGAGTAACATTCCTGCTATTGGATGACGTCAAAATATTTCTAACTAGTTTGGGAATATTTTCCCGTTGCTCGTCAAATAACTAATTGGGTGTTGTGTTATTTATTTCAGGTACAGCTACGAGACATGTAACTCGGAATGTAGGATGAAGACGTACTTGAGAACCTGTGGGTGCATACCATATAAATATCCGAGAGGTAATTAATATATTTTTTTGGGAAACCGAAAAATAAGTGAATTTGTTATTTCGTTATGTTTTGTTTCTTCAACGTATATTATAGTTAGAACATTAACCAATTACTGTGCATTGATTTGTAAGATGGCCAATGATGCGCACGTAAATAGGCGTAATTTATTATTATTTGTCCATTTATTTACAATATTTATATATTTTACAATAGTTAGCTACACTGTATTGTGAAGTTGACTGCGATTGATTTAGAATATTGATTATTTACTGCCTGGGAGTTTCTTCGTGTTGTCAGAAATTTTGTAAAATATTTTCCATCGCCGACAGTTCATACATAACGTTTAATTTTGTACATAATGTAAATGTAATCATTTCGTTTACAATCTTTCTTCGTAGATTTACTGTGCTCTGCAAACATGATTATTTCTTTAATCCTTCGTAATTCATTTCAGAATCTTTTCACATCCTTCCTAGAGCGGCTTATTTCGATCTTTTATGGAATAATAATTTCTAAATGAATTCGGCTTTAAGTCTCCTAGGTTCATTTTTCTTTGATGTTCTAACTTCAAAGTATTTTGGAAAGTCAGTTGTGTTAAAGCTGAATTTAATTTTTTTTTAATTCAAAATATTTGCACTTTAGATTTGTCGTTGAAATTCGTTTACTCAACCCAAGATTAATAGATGGATAGAAAATCCATCCTTTAGGTAATCTAAGGATAGGAAATAATAAAAGGATAAACTAATGGAATAAACTTCAAATTGAACGTTAGAACAAGTTTAGCTATTTCTGACGCTGACTGTACCTATTTAATTTTTTGTTTTGTTTCAGAGAAAACCACTCGGATTTGTGAACTGAAAGACCTGCGGTGCTTAAACAATGTTACAGGTTTCTGGACGCATTTTACTAAACTTTATTAAATTAAGTTTACATGAAGCTCAAAAGGATTCATCATCATCATCATCAACCCATAACGTCCCATTCCTGAGCACGGATCTCCCCTCACTTTCGTGAGGAGGGTTAGGCCATAATCCACCACGGGGCCCAGTCCGGTGGATCACCTACCTACCTCCGAAATAATTCTCGGGTAGGAATGTGGGTTTCCTCACGATGTTTTCCTTCACCGAAAATCTAAAAGGATTACACAATTAAATTAATGAATTTGAATATTAGCGTTTTCCAACGCGAATTCTTGCTTTTTAACACAGATTTTACAATTGCAATAATAATTAATAGGTAATGTGTGGCTTCTTAGAAAGTAGGGTGCGTGGATGTATGTGCCATGAGAGTGTGTGCGTGTGAAAGAGGGTGTGTTGGAGTGAGTGCAAATATGTTATCACTTGGTATTTGGTAACATCAAAAACAATGTAATAGTCTAAAATTTATTGACATAAGTGGCCACAGGGCTTTATGCAAATAGTTGTTTTACCCAATCTAGATTGTTAGAAGGCCGTTTCTAGACGTCTGAATCTGCCTAAAATAATATTATGTAGCCTAAAATACCTTGGGAGTTGCGATTTTGCAACTCGGTACGTATGTATATATTTTAACGCGTTTCTCACCCCTTTCAAAACTACGAATTGATTTGAGACTTTTCGGATTTCTCAAGGACCGATGGCAATGCAATAATAAAATAAATAAAAAAAATGAAAGTTCATACCTACAAAAAAAAACAGAAAATAAATAAATTATATATAAAAAGAGCTAAAAAACAAATTAATTATTTTCTATTTTTTAGTTCTTTAAAACTTTTTTTTTTGTAACCACATTATTGTGCAATATTAAATTTCCCGTTCCCATGAAAACTACGGGACGACTATTTGCAGTGGCGTTTTCTTTGAAGTCGACATTTCCCTTCCAGTGCTCAAATCCAAAAAAGAAATGGACTGCAAGCCGACCTGCTTCCAAGAGTGTCGGGATAAGAAATACGGCATCACCTCGGACCTAGCTCCCTTCAAGGGAGACGGCAAGACATTTAACATTACGTGAGTAAAACTAATAAGATATTTAAGGCTACATATTTTGGACTCTATCTCGACGGGCTAGGGTTGATTTTTAGAAAGGAGGATAAACAGATGTGTCGAGGGAGAATGGGATACTTAGGCGCGTCTTGGTAAATTAAATTGGTCACAGCTTGCGATGATGTAAAAACTTGTGTCGGGTGTGTTTGACAAATTCATTTCCTTATGTAATTTGCTCCTGGATTTTTCTCTAGATTAAGATAGGAGACCTTTGTCTACACACACACACACACACACACACACGAGCGCGTATCACGTTACAATTAGACTGAACACATAGGATACTAAAAAGAAAATCTCAATCACAAGAAGAGATTGCTGGCAATCACTAATCGATCACCAAAATCAATTTATAAAGCACTAGTTGCGCCCTGCGGTTTCACCCGCATATTTCAAGCTTTCCCGCAATAACTCTCTTAAAAGCAATATATTTACCCCGTTTTTTCCACATTCTTCATTGATGCTTCGGTCCTTTTGGTCGTAGCGTGATGTTAGTAACCTTCCTCGATAAATGGACTATTCAACACAAAAAGAGTTTTTCAATTCGAACCAGTAGTTCCTAAGATCGTAGCGTTCAAACAAACAAACTCTTCAGCTTTATATATTAGTATAGATTAAAAACACGTCAAACGACTGATTGAAAAGTAAAAAACACTTAACCCAGTTTCGAAATATCTTAAAAATTCTTACTCTGAAAGTGTTTTTTTTTGACTTAGTAATGAGACGAACAAATCATTCACCTGATGGTAATCGCTACGTCTGCCTATTACAGGAATAGTGCCACCCAGAACTTTGCATTGCAGAATCTTGCGCACCGCGCCACTGCGCTCGTCACCCTGAGACATCGGTTCTTATGTCCCCATAATTTCGCTGGAAACAATGCCCTTCAACCCGAAACACAGTATTGATATCACACTACTGCTTGGCAGATGAATATCTGGCAATGGTGTGGTACTTCTCCATGCGGTCTCTTGTAGAAGAGGCCTAACACTAGAAAATGCCATAAAAAATATAAGCCTTATTTGAACACTCTCTCAAAGAAGTGACCTTCGCTGGCAAGTCGTAGCGCTATGGATCGTAGCACTCATCGTAGCGCCACGGGCTGTAGCACTTAACGTAGCGCTACGCGCCGTAGCACCCGTCGTAGCCAACGGCCGCAAGCTACGACGCTTGGGACTACGCGCTAGAATAATTATTATATCTAAGTATAACATTATTTGTTCCAAAACTACTGAAATGTCATTAATATTTCAGTCACGTTCAGGATATCTATCTATACACCTGTCTTGTCGGAGTAAGGGTCGCTGATGTGAATTTTAAACAAGTTAGGTAAGCCTGGCCAGTTTCAGGAGATAGTAAAATTAGAGGTCCGTAGCTAAAAAAAATAAAACCAAAATTATTAATTATTATTATTAACTCAACTTAAAATGCTTTATATAATAAAAGTGTCTGAGCATTTTAGTTTTGGGACTAAAAAGTATCCTATGTGATTTCAGGACTTAAAATATCCCAAATATGTTAGAATGACAGTCTGTTATGGAGCGGAATAAGGTAGTGGCTACATCTGGCGGAAGAGTTTGTTAGGCCACCCAAGGGCCTTTGACGTAGCTTATAAACTCCTATCATTCAAAGAATCGACATCTTAACGAACCTTCCAAAGCACTGAGCAATAGAAATCCATGCACAACTTAGATACAATAAGTCATTGGGATGGAGCCAAGAAAGACGCTCTTTTCTTGTCAAGAATCAAACCCAGTGCAGTCGAATTGCAAAGCGCAAGATGGTAAACACGCTCAGCTTAAAGCGGCTCAAAAGACGCCGACTTGCTCATCTCGCCACTCTGTGAAACAAAAAAAATAATAATAAAAAATATCTTACCCCAAAATATATATATATAATATGTTAGTCTAGATACGAGTATATGAACAGTGTCATAACTCACGCCAAAAGTGCCACTCGGGTCTTGACGGAAGGGTGCTCCAGAAATCAGAATCAGCACTTCCCCTTCACTCGGCTGGATTTTTCTGAGATGGACTAAACAAACGTATGGATTGCTTTCAAGGACTTCTGTGACCCTTTTTGCCTCATTTTGGTACATATTGTTTGTTCCCAATTGCGGAGAGACATGTTTTCATTATCAGAAGCAAATATTTGTGAGCATTGTAGGCCGACGCGGTCGAAGAGAACATAGCTATATGAAAAACAACTTTGTTTGTTTGTCGAATGGTAAATTGACAGGCTCTGTCATCAGCTCGACAGACCGCCAAATTGTCTTTTTTTTAACTGTCTTCAAAAAGGCAAAGGTTCTGTGTTCTGTTGTATTTTTGAAGTAAAACTTCTTTACGCATGCTTGATTTGGGGAGTAAGCTAGTGAATGCGTTACGAAAAATGTGATCGGGCCAGGCGAACGGAAGTTGAGAAGGAGATATAAGTTAGGGAAGATAGAAAGAGAGAGAGTTACGTTTTGTATAATTTTTTAAATATAATTTATTAGAGTATTTTTTTGTTTTTTTTTTTGTAGTTTTACTTCTTCTATTTGTCCCAGGACACATTTTGTTTTTTATTTATGTTCCTCGGAACTCTGTCATTTATATATGGACTTGAAAAAAAAAAATTTTTAATGGATATCTTTTCAAATTGCTTCCATAAAAAATTAATTAAAATCAGTTAGGTTATATAACAACATCACAGTTTAATGAAATACTCTTTTGATTATGATTAAAGTCTGTGGTCAAACTGCTAACTGGGAACTGAGAAAATATGTCAATATAAAACCTTTTTAAACCTTTGTATACTCCATGATGACCTCTTACTCCCGAACTCTTTGTCTTATTTCAAAGTTTTTTCGATAAACCTTCATGTCAAAGTATCAACTCTTACATGAAAAGCGTAACAGAAAAGTGTGACGATTGCTATAAAAGTTCTCCCATGCGTCGATAAAAAAGTTTCACATCAAAAACGTTTCAGCCGAAATCAGAACATCAGCGAATTGGCCGAGCTGAAAGTGTATTTTGGGAAATCGAACTGCAATTGCTACAAGCTGACACTCCTGATTGACGCCAATTACTTCATTGGTAATATGAAATTAATATTTTAAACTAAGTGTTACCATCATTTATAGTTTTTTTTTTGTTTAAGTATTTTGCTGTCACTGACAATTATACGACAAGTCCAATATTGGATCTCTGCCGCAACATTATGCATAACTCTATTAAATTTCTCAATTGAGAGCTCCTAATTTATAATTACTAGATTTTCTAAATAATTTTGGGATATTTGATTATTGTTTTTTATTCAAAAGCACGTACAAAAACGTAGCAGTGTGGGCACGTACCAATGTGTTTATATCCAATATGATATTACACGTAATTTTAGGTGAGTTCGGTACCTCACTTCTGAGAGGTAACTACGTACTTATTATTCCATGCAGTTTATTTTAAGGCCTTCAACTGAACGGCCTAGATTGGCACCACACACTCATAAATGACAAACGTGACGTAACGTCACTCAAAAATAGACCGAAGAGGATGAGAGAGAAAGAGAATGAGATGGAGCTATAAAAACTCCCATAAATGCAAACAAATTGTTCCGATCTCTGTGGATAAATGTCTCTGGTCGACTTATGAACGCTTAGCGATATTGGTGGTGACAGTTAGCGGGTCAGTTCAGTTTAAGGCCTTAAACTGGATGGATTTAACTGTTCGTGGTGAGGCCCCTGATCGAATGTACACTCTTATAGGTATACCTTAGGCATGAAATCCTTACCTATATTATAAATGCGAAAGTAACTCTGTCTGTCTGTCTGTTGGTCTTTCACGCCTGAACTACTGAACCGATTGAAATGAAATTTGGTACAGAGATAGTCTAGAGCCTAGGAAAGGACATAGGGTACTTTTTAATGCGATAAAAGAAGGGTTTGAAATAGGGGATGAACGTTTGTATGAAAGCTACATTGACAGCGTGTAACATAGGCTAACTTATCCTCATATTCCCGCGGGAACAGGAACTATGCGGGTGAAACCGCGGGGCGCAGCTAGTATTTGATATTTAAAAGATCTAGATTTAAAATATTTAATTTTGGGGTAGCTTAGGTATTTTGTCTGCAATAATTGATTTTTGTTTCAGCTACGTACGGAGGCGTTTTCTCGCTCAGTTTCGGTGGCTCCATCCTGACTTTGTTTGAATTGACCTACTTACTCATAGCTCTGGTGGTAAAAGCCATTATGACGGGGATCACAAATGTTATCCTAAAAGGCAAACAGAGGGAAATGAGGGGATCAGACGTTCTTAACTCCCGGAAATAAAATTAATTCTCATCTGGAAATAACAACAACGAAACGGAAGGTGACATTTTTTGGGATCGGTTTTTGAATTCAGAATATTAGCAACAGGTAATTAAATTTTGTATAATGCCTCGTGGAAACTAATTTTAATATATTTTTTTACGTTAAGGACTAGTTTTCAAACGGTTTTTATTTCAGGCCTTTAGGTTTTACTGTTAGGCTGAAGTTACATAATTATGTCGGTGGTTTAGATTTTTCTTTTTCAATTATTTTAATTATTGTATGAATTTACGAAAAAAAAATTAATTATTAAATATTAAGGTTATTTTCAATTTGTTGACCCAACTAGAGAAACTCTGTAGTTTTATTATCATAGGTAGTTTGAGACGGATTATATAATAATTATGATGTACGTAAAAAGTAAGTAAAAAGTCACTGCACATATTAACGTAATTTCCAAAATAGTTATAATACTTTACACTTAACATAAAGACAAAAAAAAAACCTTGTACAAATAAATTGTACCGAAAACTAACACTAAGTAGCATTACTAGTTTCCACATTACTCATCTCTTCCTACTTCTGTTTAGTATAAAAATAACTGGGGTTGTAAATCCTATATTTGAACTGGATAACGCACGTAACTAGGGAGAGCAAACACGGAAACGGAGTGATTACTTATTACGCATATGTCGATTACGAGACAATGTGTGTTTATGTACATACCGTAACATGTACGTATGTTCTTTGCTCATAAACGTGTAAACATGTCGCCTCCATCGTGAGTGTAGATATGGAATATTGACCTTTGTGATATGTCAGACGAAAAATTAACTTTTTGATCTTCTGTGTTTGAGACCGTCATTAATTGAGATTTGAGGCTTATTAGACGTGTGAAATTGGCTTTTTGACTTTAATTAAGTAGAGTTGCGGGTAAGTAGGTAAGGACCATGTTTTAGGCACACTTTTGTTAGATTTAAGAGATTTTGGTTTAATTTGTATTTTTTTTTTTGTTAATTTTGTGTTTAAGTTCTTTAAGATTTTCACGTATGGATTGTGTTGTGAGATGGGCTGTTATGGTTGAAATTTATTTAAGATCTATGGGGAAAAACAGATCAATGCAACACTGCGCACGACCCCCGCGCGGCGCTGTCGGTTCATACATTTTCATCAAAGTGACAGCGTCGCGTGGCACTGTCACTTTGATGCATTATGTATGGTAAAGGCGTTGAGAGACGTCATGCGCACCGCATCTCTTTAGTGTGGCTTTCCGCTAAGGTTAGCCAGCTAGATATCGATGACCCAATGAAACATTTTTTTTTTCTTTTGGAATTTTAAGATCATTTAATAACATTTCACCATGAAACTTTTTGAACTTCATGAAACATGAAATTACATATATTTTTTTATGATAGAATAAAATAATACACTATAATTTTAGCGAACAATTTGAATATATGAATACAGATTTCTAATACAATATGTTTAACTATTATAATGCCCAAATAAATTAATAACTTGTTACTAACAGGCATGGGTCCCTAGTATAGTTAACTAGCTGCGCTCTGCGGTTTCATCCGTATAATTCAAGTTTTCCCGCAATAACTCTCTTAAAAGCAATATATTTTCCCTGTTTTTGCCACATTCTTCATTGATGCTCCACTCCTATTGGTCGTAGCGTGATGTTATACGGAGATAAAATATAGCCTATAACCTTCCTCGATAAATGGACTATTCAACACAAAAAGAATTGTTCGAGTCGGACCAGTAGTTCATGAGATCCTAGCGTTCAAACAAACAAACTCTTCAGCTTTATATATTAGTATAGATTACTCCGATATCCTAATTACTCCTCTCCGTACATGGTTGTCTGGAAGAGATCGCTCTGAGCGATAAGACCGCCCATTGTGACACTAATTGTTAAACTTGTTTTGTTCTAGTTTTTAAGTTTTCTTTGTTCTGTGGTGTTTCAATAAAGAGTTTATCTATCTATCTTATATGGGTGTTACCGTAGTAACTTACCCGTATGTACGTATACAAAAAACTATGACGCAACTATATCTACGAACCCATAAAAACGTGTAAGGATAAATTAAGACTCAATATATTGCCTTCGTCCGTAGATTGGTTACGTGACTCCTGAGGCTCGAAATTGAGATGGAGTACCCATCGAGGATGCCGAAATAATGAGAACGCATTATAATTACAATACATATTATTATACCCTTTATTTAGCCTTTACCATATACTTACTATGGGTATTTTAGGTAAGAATTAATGTTTTTACTTAGTGTAAGATAACAGCTCTTTATTGCACTCCAGGACATACAAGCAAAAGTAAAAACATCTTATAACTAAAGGTACAATGGGCGGCCTTATTGCTAAACAGCAATCTCTTCCAGACAGTATGTGTGTGTGCGTGCGTGTGTGTGTGTTGTCTTCCAGTATGTATCTATTAATTATTGTTTTTGCTCTGAATGCCACCGTCCACTATATAATGTCGTTATTTCTCTCCATGCATGGTTGTCTGGAAGAGATAGCTTTGAGTGAAAAGACCGCCCATTATGACACTAATTTTAAAGTTTTTTTGTTTTAGTTTTTAAGTTTTCTTTGTTCTGTGGTGTTTCAATAAAGAGTCTGTCTATCTATTGAAATATATCGTTACGTACATTTTTTGTAATAGTACGTATCTACGAGTAACGCATCTAAACTGTTAACAGTGTTATGGGTTAATTAAGTACACAGTGTAATTACTATAAAGTTTAGTTAAAATTTTCATAATTGAATTACAGCCTTGTTTGCAATAGTTGTTATTTGATAGTGACGTAAAAGTATTTTTCTATTAAATTGCAATTCAGTCACTAATCTTATTAAAGCAAAATTGTAAGACTTTGGTAGTTTTTCGCCGGTCTTATTTAAGGTAGCAAGTGTTTCCCTTCATCGCTTTCAAGGTCTCGGAGACGACAAATTTTTATATCGCTTAATTATTTCATGATGTTGGTCTACAAATTATCCGGCAGACGCGCTCTGCTCAATTCCGCTTCAATGCCATGTCTTATTAAATAAAATTATATTATTAACACATTCACTGCTGAAAACACTGTTGTGTTTTTATAACTTGCCGCGAGTACGGGAAAACACAGCAGTTGTGTTAGCGCAGCTTACGTGTTGACTCTCGACCTGCGTCTCACGCAGACGGCACACCATTGCTGGAAAACACACGGTCCGTACCGGTGCCAAAGTGTAAAAACCGGTTCAGCAGTCAATATGTTAAAGCGATTGTTTTACAAAAAGAATAGATCAATTTATTTTGTTAAAGTTATGCCCAAAATAAACAGATAACTTCAAAATGGTTTCTAAGTCCGCGCAACACCTCATTGTAATTCCGAAAGTTTGTCCCATAATTTGTGACAAACGAACGCGCCCAAAATGAATTATTCGCGAGCCTTTGAAGCATACTTCTGTACATTTTTCGGCTTAATTCAATCATAATGGGTAGGAAAGGCTGTCAAGACTTGCTTTAATGGTGAAAAGATGGACTGTAATAATATTTTACTGAGTAAAAAAAAAGTTAACGAAGCTAAGCATATGTGTTTTTTTTAATATTAATAAAAAACTGAAAACGCATATTTAAATGAGTGTCACTCACGTGATTATAATGAATCCAACGATACTTCATTTATCAAAATCAATCAAGGCATGTAGGCTGTAAGACGCACCAAAGTTACTACTTAAATAAATACACACATACGCACACTAACCACACACACACACGCATACTTTTAAAATGCGTACTTTTAAAAAATAAAACACTTCGGGCAGCGCGATCGAAAAACCTATGAACCATACGAATAAATTGTTTCAAATGCATTGGAAACTTTAAATTTGATTAAAATACCTGGTGAGTACCTATTTATTATAAAAATCCCACAAATCAACTGCGTATTCTTGGGCTATTTTTTTCTATAGAATTTCAATTACGTATCCTTTTAAACGAAATACAATAAGACTTAACTTTCTCTAAAAAGGTCTTTGTTAACAGTTGAAAGGTTTGAATGGTAAGGCTAAAGCAAAATGTATAATTAAGCTCTTTGAAGCGTTGTCCCGTGTACATGATTTCCTTTAACCTACCTTTATAAACATTTTTATTCCAAATAAAACTGTTCGTAAGGTTGTTTTGCGTCATTACAGTAAAATAAAAAAATTATTATAAAAGTAGATACAGTTTTACACCCCTTGAGTACCGCACCCTTTTTTCATTCTTTGTAACTGATATTAATGTTAGTGATTGACGATTTATTATTATATTATAAACACGTAGACCTACGATTTTACATGACAGAAAATAACAAAGAAGAAAAACATTTTTCTGGACGTGACAACGTCTAATAAATCGATGATCGCCGGCTGCATGCACGAAAATGTTGACACATTGTCCCGTAGCGCTCATTGTCCCGTTACGCTCATTGAACGCTTGCTCCGCATCTATCTCTTTTCTCTTCTTGACAGGTTAATTACTCTTGCATTTTAAAAATCTGATTACCTAGTATAATTTCATATATTTATTCTTTTATTATTAAAAAATGATTCAATTTTATTCATAAAAGTATGCAATCATTTCATCAATGTTTTGTTATGACGTTGTCACGTTAAAATATCGTCCGAAAGCCAATTTTACAGGCAAGCAATTTTTATAAGCAGTAATAACATCGAAATGTATGCCTGTGATTTAAAAATAAAAGCGAAGAAAGTTAAAACTGCTATTTATACGATGTGTAATGATAAATTACTGTAATTTGACTTTTGTCTGTCTGTCTGAATGTCTCGAATATGGTCTGAAACGTTTCCACGGATTTCAATGATATTTGGTATGTACATACTGTAAGTCCTAAAATAGAACGTAGAAACCTTTTTATCCCGTAAAAATTAACGGTTCCTGTGGGATAATACTCAATGCAGTTGAAACCACGGGGCGCTACTAGCTTGGAATAAAAATATCAGAGCACATTATCAAAATTACATTAAACTAAAGATATAAAATCTAATCATAATGAAACAATTTTCAATAATTTTCCCTTTATTTTTCATCTAAATTAGTATCACTTTGGTTACAAAAATAATATTAAAGCTACCATTTACAATTTAACTAAACGAAAAACTTTGTACATCACATATTGGTCCGAAACTGACAAATACAAAATGTAATAATTATAATATGATAATAATACCGAAAAATATATAATTACTAAGTCATTATAAAATTATAGATCTCACTAATATTATAAATGTGGAAGTTGTGTGTTTGTCCCCTCTTTACGCCAAAGCGACTAAAGAGATTTCGATGAAATTTAATATACAGATAATGTTGGTCTTGGAATTTAACATACAATTGCTTATATCCCGTAAAAATGAACGGTACCCGTTGGATATTAGTTGACATGAGTGAAACCGCGGGGTGCTGCTAGTACAATTTATCAAATAAATACTGACGTCACAATATCTTTAGATCGGTGTCGGGAAAATGTTCATTTCAAAAGCTTACAGGACACCGAAATTGTCAGAAAATGGATCGTCTATTTACCGTCACGTTTATTTTATGAAAAGGAAGCATTTATACGTTTTCATTCTGAACTTCCAACACGTAATTCTAAAAATAAATCATTTATATTCATAACCTTATGAACACTCTTGCTTTTTAAGAAAAGCTGGTCTTCTATAGCTTTTTATACGACTACACAGGAGGTGGAAAAAAACTAAATGTATCTGCAAATGTTAAAATGTATCTACAAAGTTCTCTGATAAGGGAGATCTGGTAGGGGTCACAATTTATAACGTAATTATTAGACTGACAGTAAATATTTACTATGTAAGCTAAAATAAATTGAAGAAAATATATTACAAACGGAGAACTAGCTTAATAACTTATATACTTAGGGTGTAAGCTAGATCAATGCAACGTGCGACGTGAGACAACGTGCGTGTGGAAAACGGGACCCTATTACTAAGACTCCGCTGTCTTTCCGTCTGTCACCAGGCTGTATCTCGTGAACCGTAATAGACAGTTGAAATTTTCACAGATGATGTATTTCTGTTGCCGCTATAACAACGGATACTAAAAACAGAATAATTTATATATATATTTAAGGGGGCTCCCATACAACAAACGTGACTTTTTGGCTCGTTTATTTATACAGGTTAACAGGTGGACGCTTGAAATATTCACAGAATATTTAGTTAGATATTCACTTTAAAAATCAATACATAAATTAAAATAATTTTGCCATTTTTATAAATAATGGTACGGAACCCATGGTGCGCGAGTCCGACTCGCACTTGGCTGGGTTTCTTTTTCATTCTAAATGAGTCAAAGTGATGGCGTGCATGAGATACACGCGGCACGCTGCATTGGTCTGTCTTACGCCTTAAGTGAACAAAACTTTAAATAATGGGATAAATTATTCAATACAATGTAATAATATAATAATTCAGTCCAACAACTATCAATATACATTAAAAAATCGGTAGCGAATTGTAGTTCAGACATTAAAAATACCATTCAACATCGAAACGATTAGCTATGATCGTCATAGTAATACAAAATACTTTATACAATTTTCTATAAAACTAAATATACCTATTTTACTAGCGTATACATCAAAGGTATTATCAGGAGGCATACCATGACCTCTTATAGCGATTCAGTTGAGGACCTATACTGAGCCGCGTCGCATAATCGTACCGTGACGTCTTATTTTTTATGTTGCTGCCATTTTCAACCTAAACTGGATTTAGTTAAGGTTGAAAATGGCAGGTACCTCAATTGAGTCCCTAATAAGCCATTTTCAACCCAAACTATATCCAGTTTAGGTTCAAAATGGCAGCAACATAAAAAATAATATGTCACGGTACGATTATGCAACGCGGCTCAGTTTAGGTCCTCAACTGAATCGCTATAAGACGTCATGGTAGGCCTCCAGGTCTTAGTATTTACCACTTCACGTTATTTTGACAGAAACATTGAAACCACAACGCGTCACGCGTTCTGCAACGTGTCACAGTGCACGGGGGTAACGACGTACTTATTCTGATTCCATGCAGTTCATTTTAAGGCCTTAAACTGAACGGCCTAGATTAGCACCACATACTCATAAATGACAAACGTGACGTGACGTCACTCAAAAATATACTGAAGAGAATGAGAGGAAAAGAGAATGAGATGGAGCTATATAAACTCCCATAAATGCAAACAAATTGTTCCGATCTCTTTGGATAAATGTCTCTGGTCGACTTATGAACGCTTAGCGATATTGGTGGTGACAGTTAGCAGGGCAGTTCAGTTTAAGGCCTTAAACTGGATGGATTTAACTTTTCGTGGTGAGGCCCCTGCGGACAATAACAGAGAAGCTGGGCGTGTAGAGACTTCTATTTTTTTTAATTTTCGCTCTGCAATGGTATACATTGCATCGCGTCACGTTTTCATAGTTTGTAACCACCTGGTTCAATTTCGTGTTAAAAAGCGAGGGAAAAGAATAGATCACAAAAACTTGTATTGTTTTTCACTAACACATACAATACACACACACAATATCCGAAATATATTCCGATGTATTCTGAAAAGTGTCTCCATTAATTCAGGTACCCAATTGAACACACGATTAAAATCACAAAACACACATCAACCTCTGACTTGTGTGTGACACACACATTAACGTCTGACTTGTAATACAGTGTCAATGTCTGACTAGAAACACACATTAACATTACACTTGGAACACACACATCAACGTTTGACTTGTGACACAACACACACATCAACGTCTGAAGTCAATGTGCCCGTGTCGCTGCAACATCTCTGCTGAGAGAGCGTGCGCGGGCGCAGTGCGGCGCGACGACCGCGTCACGTGGCTCATCTGTGTCGTTTGTCGTACCTCGATGCCGCGCGGCACTTGTGAGCCGCACGCGTGTCCGTTGTGCCGCATTGCGTTCATCTGCAAATAAACACCTTTAAGTTTTTATCAGGCCAAGGTGGGATATAAAACTTGTATTAGAGTAATTTACGTAGATGATTAACCTGTAATTCAATATACCACGAAACGAGCTCTAACTAAAAGCTAATCTTGATGTTATGAATAATCTAAAAATATCAAATAGTGAAAACTACTGTAAAACATTTTTGGAAAATATTCTCGTCATAATTATGATATTTTTTTAAAGCTTATTTGAAGTCTCCTAAATACATTACTTTATTAAATATATCTTAATTTTCACAAGCTTTTGCAGTTTACTCCTTAGGAATCGAGTTTCATTTATGGGCCAAATTTTATGAGGAGTGACATAAATACAAGCTTAACACTCAAAAACGTTATATAACAATAACGTTATAAGCAAGACAGATATAAATATAACGGTGTTTGGTTGAGTAAATGGATGTGATATTCGAACATTTTTGGGGTCAACTAAACCAAAAATGTTTCATAACCATATGAACTAAAAAGTGAACGAGAAAAAAAAAAAAAAAAAAAAAAAAAAAAAAAACAAATACATACATGCTTCCAATATTATTAGCTTACTTTTTTTGTCTGTAGCCTATTGAAAGACAATACTTAGGGAGTAAACGCCAGTAGTACGAGCTAACACATATTTTACACTTTATTGCTTTAATTGTTTGATTTCGCATTTTACTTGAATCCAAATCTACCCTTGAGTTTGACCACAACCTCATATGGTGGAAGCTAATGGGGCTAGGTAGAAAATAGCCCAATTTAGCTCAATCATGGAAATCAATTAACATCACATTGTTCCGTTTAATTCTGAATAATTACACGCCTTCCTTCCCTCGTCATAGCTGACATTCACTAATAATGACGAGCAAAACGAAAGGTCAAACCGTTATCAAATCCGTGTAAATAGCGCTTTAGGGATGAACCACACTACCCCATTTCACACGGGGTATTGACAGACATTAATATATTTAGGTAGCAAAAAAAATTACTATTTCTAGCAATATTAACTGGCATTTGAGACTTAAGAAGTATTTTATAGTGTTGTTTTATAATTTAAATATTTTGAGTTACTAAGACCATTTTTTTTTTTATTCTTACTTGATATCTGGTTAGGCAGTTATAAATTACTAGCTTACAAACGCACATTTTCATTTGTAATATTAGTTAGAATTATTACAAAAGTGAACAGTTTGTGAGAAGTAACTTTCAACATTGTTTCATTGGTTGTCTGGAAGAAATCGCTTTCAGCGATAAGACCGCCCATTGTACTACCCTTGTTTATTTATTGTAATTTTTCTGTACTGTGTTTATTTTTGTTTCTGGTGTACAATAAAGAGTTTTCTATTCTATTCTATTCTATTGTGTGATGTAGGCATCTTTAAATTTATACTAGTAATAAAATTGAAGGCTCTATCTGTGATTTTGAAATACACACATACAGCCACGTCTTTATCCTGTTGGGAGAGGCAGATACTACCTCTTTCCACATCATCATCTTTCTCTCTCTTTTCATGTTTAATTTTTTCGTCTTCTCTCATTTTATTTTTTAACTCTCATCTTTTTTTCTTTCCTTTCTCGAAATAAAAGCCTTTATATAAGTGGAAACGACTACTTTAGCGATGTCTAACCGCAAATTACCGTTTTAAGAATATTAGTCTGTCTGTCTGAATGTATGTCTCGGATAGGCTCCGAAACGGCTTAACAGATTTCAATGAAAATTCCATCGTCTTCAGTTAAATTCTCATGTATGTTTTGTATCCATATTTCAGAAGATAATATAAATAAAAATATAATTTCTCCAAGTGCTTTTGTTTTTATTTGATTGAGTAACGAGACGAGCAAGTCGTTCACCTGATGGTAAGCGCCACGGTTGCCCATAACAGTTACAGTGCCACCCAGAACCCTGCATTGCATAATCTTGCGGGGCACTGCACTGCGCTCATCACCCTGAGACATCGGTTCTAAGATCTCAAATTCCCTGTAGTTCCGCGCGAACAAAGCCGCAGGTTACATCTAGATAATAATGATTAAATAATATCTTGAAAGTCCAGACTTTTTCCTTGACTGCTTTATGATAACCATAGAATATAAGTATAGATGAGTCACTGAGTTACGATGATTAATTACCTGCAAATAGCACCTTTTGTGGGGCTCGTGGTACAGGTCGTAATCACTGGACGAGCCTTCAGGTTTCTGCGTACAGCGCCACTGGAATAAAGGCCATTGTTGTTTACACAAAGTTTCTATTATCTTTTATCTCACAAAGTTGGTTATGTAAGTGTTATCATTAGAAACGGTTTATTTAGGTAATAAAGGTGCGCCCACGGTTGGTATCAGCGTAATTCTATACTTTGTTTTTATGTAGTTTTATATAATTTAATTGTATTTAGACCAACAAATTTTACCTCTTAAGGTGAAAAGGTATTATTTCAATGCGGCTTGCAGCGCACTGCACGGCGCTGTCAGTTGATGAAATTTTGTACATTTTGATAGCGCCGCGCGTCGCTGTCACTTTGTTATAAATGTATGAAAGTGGCGTGAAGCGAAACGCCGCACCTCTTCTTGCCGCTAACGTCTCTCGCTGTCTTTTTCGTACAAAATGTATCATTGTGACAGCGCCGCACGTCGCGCTGCATTGATTTGCTTGTTACCTTACAAAATTAGTGTAGATTTATTTAAATTAAGTTGTGGTATGGCAAACTAAAAACAAACATGCTAAATATTTCGTTTCTAAAGACAATTCTAATGTTAGTGACCGTGTTAGTTTAACTTATACCACTTATAAATACTAGTTTCGTATAATATGCCAATTATAATTATATTAATTATATAGAAATTGAATATAGAGTACTTATGAGAACTTTTGCTCGAAACTTTGCATTTCAGTAACAAACCTTTATGCATTACATTTGGTTAAGCTTTTTTGTAAATAAAAAATGTAACCAAAGAGAGGGGAGATTCGTGCTCGTCAATAGGCTGATATGGGTTGATGACTATATAAGACCGATTTTTATTAGAATAAAAAAAAAATAAGCCGTTTAGGCTATAACCCTCCTTCTGGGCAGTCGGGTAAAAATAAACTAATCTAATGGCAAAATAACAATATTACGACCTCCGCGATGTAGGTGAGTGATAAGCCGACTGTGAAGCGTGAGGTTGCGGGTTTGATTCCTACCCAAGGCAACGATTTGTGTGAACCAAAATTTTTCTTTTATTTATTGCAGAATTGGCAATTGACCGCATTTGCTCTGGGTCTGGGTGTTTGTAGGATCATTGTCCTCTTAGTTCCTGATTATCTTAGAACCTGACCCCTTACTATGATTCCCTTATTATGATTTTATATATATATAAATGTTATGTTGGTTTGTGTACGCTTCAAAAACTCAAAAAGTACTGCACCGATCGAGCTGAAATTTTAGCATGATATATAATCCGCATCAAGGATTGTTTTTATCTATTTTATTCATCAGCGAATGCGCGAATGTGCCACAGCGAAGCGCGGCAGGGCACAGCTAGTATAATTATAATTATAACCAAAATTAAAAACTTAATTCAAGTACACGCTACATGATCTGCATAAAGTTAGCGGTCTATTTAAGGGCACGAACAGATGTACAAAGACAATAGAACAAACGACCAAAGTTTCTCCTTCAACTTAATCCCTCATAACACGGCTTCTCATTTCCACGGCTTCAATTCCGATTTTCCTGTAATATGGCAAACAGACAAAATTAGCCTTTATTTTGTTTAACAGAAGGTTGAAATTAGTTCAACACATATTGAACACGATTTCTTACTTACTACTTCGAGCGTTGCAGTAAAAGCTTTTCCCGTGGTAATTAAGGTACGACCAGACTGATAAATCAAAGTCTGGTTGCGAAGTAGAAATGCCTTTTTGACGGAAATGTCATTCTTGATTAATCAAGCCTTATTGAAAAAGATTTTTTCGTGACGTTTAAAATCAAAGAGAGCTTTTTAAAGAATTGTATGATGAGACGAGAAGTCATTCTTTTGAGGGTAAAAGACTTGGTTATATAGATTGAAACATTTATTTTAAATCATGATTAACTCCAGTTACCATTAATGTGTATAATGGATTACAATATAGCTGTTGCCATTATGTTCACGCCGGCGTCTACGTCAATACCTACCCTGACGTCTACGCTGACAACTACGCAACGCTACGCTGACATCTACGCTACGACACGCTGACATCTGTGCTACGCTACGCTGACATGTACGCTACGCTACGCTGACATCTGTGCTACGACACGCTGACATCTACGCTACGACACGCTGACATCTGCGCTACGACACGCTGACATCTGTGCTACGCTACGCTTACATGTACGCTACGCTACGCTGACATCTGTGCTACGACACGCTGACATCTACGCTACGACACGCTGACATCTGCGCTACGCTACGCTGACATCTACGCTACGCTACGCTGACATCTGCGGTGAAAGTTACAAAGACACCTACAATATTGTCTACGCCAACATCTACGACGAAGGGTACGAGCATATTTCCGCTAAAATTTATAGAATAAAATATCTTTATGATAATAATTGAATTCATTATTTATGTAAAGAAAAGCATTTCACTCATAATATGAGTTTTTCTTTAAGTTTGGCTTTGCTGCATTATTGGCAAAGCCTGCTAGGTGTCACAACAGCTGACACTGACAGTTGTGACATTTAGTAAAATATGAAGGGTTGTAGAATTTGTCACGTGACTAATATACTTCCACCATTTGAATTTTCAGTTTAATAATAATTATTTGTTATTATAAAAAAGTCCTGAATTAAAGGCATTGAATGTTGTTTCTCTCGTTTTGCAGGTAAGTTGATTAGATTATAAATAGATGCTGATATTGTTTAACATTGTAATGTGATAACTAAATAAATCTCTCGTTTTGCAGAGCAACGCAATTTACGCCTTTTCTTCATATCCTAATATAAGAAGGAACCTTATTATAAAACAACATTTACTGCATTTATTCAACAAAAATGGAAAAATTGAGGTTTGATTTTACTGTGAAACAAGCAACAGATGGAAAATCAAACATAATTTGCATAACCTCAATAGCAACAACTAACGGACAGGTTTTTGAAATACCGGCCGAATGCCAACCTGCAAATCTACATCAAGAGATTACGAATACTCCAAACTACGCCAAAATAAAGAAAACACTAATTAAAAGACATCAAACAAGGAAAATATGGATAACATTGACAGAGAAAATATCCCAAATATACATGGATGAAGAACAAAACTTACAGTTTAATGATTGTTACCTAGAAGAAATTTTGGAAAAAACAAGTAGTTTTGAATCTATACCTAGTGGCTCAAATCAAAAGTTAGAAAAACTATTGGAGAAATTGCTTGAAGATAAAGTAATAAAAACAGAAACACAAAATTTAGGGAAAATTGCAAAAGACTTCATGATTGAGAAATTCACTGGCAGAAACTCAAATGCCTACCAGTGGATTAAAGAATTTAACAAAGAATGTGAACGTTTCCAAATCAACGAAGACAAAAAGAAAATTGAAATATTGAAAAATTTTTTGGAATATGCCAGTGTAGATTGGTACAACTGCATGCTGATGAAACTTACAGTGGAATCAGAATGGTACAGATGGGAGAAAAACTTTTGTGAGACGTTTGCAAACAAAGGATGGTCACCCATCAGATATGCTCTTTCCTTTAAATATCAAGCGGGATCGTTACTCGAGTATGCTTTGAAAAAAGAAAAGTTGTTACTGGAAGTAAGAAAAACAATAGATATTGGGACACTCATAGACCTTATAGCATTTGGCTTACCTAATTATGTGGCTGATAAAGTTGACAGAGAAACATTAAAAGGAACGGAAGATCTCTACAATGAAATTGGAAAATTGGAACATCTTGTTGGAAAAAATAAATATGATAAAAAAAAGTATTGAATACTCAGACAATAAAACCAAAAAGTATGAAGAAAAAAAACCATGCCAGATTTGTTTTAACGAGAAAAAAGGGAAACGTTACCACCCTGAGGAAAATTGCTGGTTTAAAGGGAAAAATAAAAAAACAGTTGTAAAATCTGTAAATAACTCGGAATTGGAAATAGAATTGAACGAGAAGAATCCAAAAAACTAGAAGTGCCACCATTAATACAAGTAAAGTTACTATTGAATGATACATTAGAAGTTTTGGGAATTTATGATTCCGGTTCAAATGTGTCATTAATTAACGCAAAATTATTGAAGATACAGCCAAAAGAAATCAAAAGTGAGATACACATGGCAAATTTAAAAACTATTAATGGTGAGAAGAAAACAAAAGGTATGGTAACATTAAAAATAAAAATCTTCAATATTGTAAGATTTATGGATGTTTTCGTAATAGATAATGAAAATTTTAATTACGATTTTCTGATTGGTTTGGATTGCATCAAAAATTTCAAATTATTGCAAAATGAAGAATTGAAGATCATTCAATGTAACAATCCAAAGAAAAATAAAGAAACAAATGAAGAGGATGAGATAAACAAAAACTACTCTAAAAATGATACTCCAAATTCAACCAATGTCAAAATTCCTTATGTACTAGGTGACAAAAATGAAGATGGAAAATTTGAAGATTCCGAAATATTAAAACAAGAAACAAAACAGCTAAATAATTGTGAAATAAATTTTAATGAGCATATAAACTCAGATGGATTTGAAATGATAATAAATCATCTAGATTTATATCAACAATCAGAAATTGATAAGCTGATAGAAAAATACAAATCGGTTTTTGCTAAGGATAAATATGACATAGGCACTGTACAAAATTATGAAGCTCATATTGATTTGATGGTGGATAAATACTGCCACAAACGTCCATACAGATGCACAGCTGAAGATAGAAAAGAAATAGAAAATCAGATATCAAAACTATTAAAGCAAAATTTGATTGAGGAATCTTATAGCCCATTTGCTGCACCAGTGACTCTAGCATATAAAAAAGAAGATGAAAAACGAACAAGGCTGTGTATAGATTT
Organism: Campaea margaritaria; assembly: GCA_912999815.1. Classification (NCBI taxonomy): domain Eukaryota; kingdom Metazoa; phylum Arthropoda; class Insecta; order Lepidoptera; family Geometridae; genus Campaea; species Campaea margaritaria. The sequence continues at coordinate 565,446 of OU538794.1, forward strand.
TAGAGAGTTAAACAAAATTGTTGTCCCCCAATCACAACCTTTCCCGTTGATTGAAGATTTAATGATAAAGACAGTAAATTGTAACTTTTTCTCTACTTTTGACATAAATTCCGCATTTTGGTCAATTCCATTAAAGATTCAAGATAAATACAAAACTGCATTTGTTACACAAGAAGGCCACTTTCAATGGACATGTCTCCCATTTGGGTTAAAGACTGCTCCGGCTATATTCCAAAGAATATTGAGCAACATCATAAGAAAATACAAACTCTCTAATTTTGCAATCAATTTCATAGACGATGTCTTGATTTTTTCAAAGACTTTCAAAGAACATGTAGAACATATATCAAGAGTACTGGAGGCAATACAAACAGAAGGCTTTAGACTAAAGTTTTCGAAGTGCAGTTTTGCAAATAGGCATGCCAAATATCTAGGTCACATAATAGAAAACAATTCAATCAGACCTCTGAAAGATTATTTAACTGCTGTCAAAAATTTTCCAGTTCCAGAAACAAGAAAAAATATCCGTCAATTCCTAGGAAAAGTAAATTTTCATCATAAATTTGTACCACACAGTGCGATTATCCTGGACCCGTTACACAATTTATTAAGGAAAGACGTAAAATTCATATGGTCTGCAGAATGCCAGGAATCATTTGATAAAATAAAAGCACTGCTATGTTCAGAACCGATACTGAATATCTTTGACCCAGAACTACCAATAAAAATCTATACAGACGCTAGTATCAAAGGAGTGGGAGCTGTGTTGAAACAAGAATATAAGAACGGAGACAGTAAGCCAGTTGCATATTTTTCAAAAAAATTAACAGAAGCCCAAAAAAAGAAGAAGGCAGTATACCTAGAATGTCTGGCTATAAAAGAAGCAGTAAAATATTGGCAGCACTGGCTTATGGGGAAAGAATTTATTGTATATTCAGATCATAAACCATTAGAAAATATGAATATCAAGGCTAGAACTGATGAGGAACTAGGGGATTTGACATATTATTTATCCCAATATAATTTTAAAATAAAATATAACCCAGGAAAATCAAACCAAGAAGCAGACTGCTTAAGTAGAAATCCGGTTCTAGAACCTTATGATAATAATGACGATTTTTTAAAAGTAGTAAATTTAATAAACCTAGAAGATATCAAAAATGACCAACACACAAATCTAGACATACAAAATGGGAAACACATATTGGAGAATGAGATTTACTACAAAACAAATAAAAGAAGAAAGAAAATTATACTATCAGAAGAACTTAGCAAAACCTTAATAAAAGATATCCACAATACTTACTGCCACATTGGAAGAACACAGATGACAAATAAAATAACACCATTCTACACAGCAAAGAACATCATTGCAAACATTAAACAAGCTTGTGATGAATGTGAAATATGTATTAAAAACAAATCAAGGAGGAAAACGAAATATGGCTTAATGTCTCATCTAGGACCAGCAACATGTCCATTTGAAATTGTATCTATAGATACCATTGGAGGTTTCGGAGGATCACGGTCAACGAAAAAATACTTACATCTTCTGGTTGATCATTTTACAAGATACGCTTATATTTTCACATCAAAAAACCAAAGTTCCAGTGATTTTATAAAACTAATGAAAATTGTAACACAAAGCTACAATATTGAGATGGTATTAACAGACCAATATCCTGGCATAAATTCCAAAGAATTTAAAGAATTTCTGAAGAAGGAAAACATAAGAATGGTTTTTACTGCTGTGGACGCACCATTTTCAAATGGACTTAATGAAAGGCTGAATCAAACTTTGGTTAATAAGATAAGATGTAAAATAAATGAAAATAAAAAAAAAAATAGCTTGGACTACTATTGCACAGAAATGTGTAGAAAAATATAATGAAACAGAACACACAGTAACAAGGTTTGCTCCAAAATACCTCTTGGAAGGCGAAAATGTGAATATTCTTCCACTGGAATTGAAATCAAGATGCACAAAAGAAGATCTAGAAAGAGATAGAAAACAAGCTCTTGAAAACACAATAAAATCTCACAATTATAATAAAAAAATATTCGACTTGCACAGAGAAGATTGTAAATTAGAAGTAGGAGACAGAGTCTATGTGGAAAACGGAAACCGACTTAATAGAAAGAAAATGGATGAATTGAGGATTGGACCATATAAAATCATGAAGAAAATATCAAATTCAATCTATGAAGTTGATGCCGGACACCAGAAGGCGGAATCAAACCTATACCATATTACAAAACTAACGCCAGTTAGTTAGTCATTAAACAATTGCATATATCCACACTTGTCTTGCAATTGTTTCTTTCTAAGGGGGGAGATGTAAAGAAAAGCATTTCACTCATAATATGAGTTTTTCTTTAAGTTTGGCTTTGCTGCATTATTGGCAAAGCCTGCTAGGTGTCACAACAGCTGACACTGACAGTTGTGACATTTAGTAAAATATGAAGGGTTGTAGAATTTGTCACGTGACTAATATACTTCCACCATTTGAATTTTCAGTTTAATAATAATTATTTGTTATTATAAAAAAGTCCTGAATTAAAGGCATTGAATGTTGTTTCTCTCGTTTTGCAGGTAAGTTGATTAGATTATAAATAGATGCTGATATTGTTTAACATTGTAATGTGATAACTAAATAAATCTCTCGTTTTGCAGAGCAACGCAATTTACGCCTTTTCTTCATATCCTAATATAAGAAGGAACCTTATTATATTTATTTATTTATTGAAGTAAAACTTCTTTACGCACGCTTGACTTGGAGAGTAAGCTGGTGAATGCGTGACGAGAGCGTTACGAAAAGTGTGATCGGGCGAGGCGAACGGAGGTTGAGAGGGCGATACAAGTTAGTGAAGATAGAAAGAGAGTTGCGTTTCGTATATTTTTCAAAATATCTATGATAATTTTTTTATATATTATATTTTTTTATGAAAGTTTTACTTTTCCTATATTGTGTCCCAGCACACATTTCCTTTTTAATATAGTTAAAAATACTACCTGGTGTTGTTAATTACCGTGAAAGTCTGCTGGCAAACGGCTCGGCCGCACAGTAACTTCCTCGCTGACCTCTGGAAGTTCCTCGTCATCAAACAGTACACGATGGGGTTGATTGCTGAGTTTGCATGACCTGTGTATAGAAATAAAAAAAAAAAAATAAGTATTAAAAAAATCGCTAAAAATCTTACTAATATGATAAAATGTGAAATTGTGTGTCTGTCCTTTCTTCACGCCGAAATGGCTTAACATATTTTGATGAAATTTAGTATATAGATATTTTAGGTTCTGGAATAGAATATATTTTTTATCCCGTTAAAAAGGATAGTTGCCGTTGGATATTAGTTTACGTGGGTTAAACTGCAGGGCGCTGCTAATATTGTATAATTTTATTCATCATCATCATCATCCATCATCAACGTATAACATCCCACTGCTGAGCAAGGGCCTCCCCTCACTTTCATGAGGATGATGTTGACGCTAATGTGCTTCTAGATATAGTTGTTGTGCAGTTTCTTGGAAGATTGGAGATTTTATAAATAAAAGGGCGAGAACGTAGCTTCCATGAGCGTGTAATTTTTCTAAGCCTAATACAAAGATTCTAAATTAACCAATAGGTGCGCGGGCATATGTCGCGATCGCTTATCGCGTCATGTATCGGTGCGGTGATTGGTTGCCGCTCCTATAGTATCCGATGCATCTGCGCGAACAGATGATTAGGCCATAATCCACTTATAGGTGTGATGTGAATAGATGCCAATACTAAAAGCGAAATAAAGCTGGATGTGAGATTGAAGCCAAATAAATCTTATCAATTTCAGTTAAACCACGAAATCTCTGAACAGCCCATTATATGAAGTAACAATAAGAATGGAGTGTTCAAAAGCAAATAACTTACCCTTACTCGACCCTTCAAATTGACAACAGACCCTTAAATATTAATTTCGTAATTGAAGATAAGGGTAACTACACACGAAACCAGTATATAAATTTACTACCACGCAAGATTGGATGTTCTTAATGTTTTGTGAACTAAATTCACAGTTTCAGTTACTTAATCAAAACTTCAAGGTCAGTTATAATTATAATTATATTGAACGAATCGATAACTTCCTTTGTTATTTAATTCTGCTAATCAATTTGGCTGTATTATTTTAAATGTTTGTTATAAGGACAAAATAAAAACCCCAATAAATAAATTAATAACCACATTTATAAACCAATTTGGATTTATTTATTGCAAATTATGTATGTACCTAAGATTACCTACATATAAATTTCAGTAAATCAGTTTAGTACAGTGGTTTTTGTTAAATCCCTTTGAAATTAGATTGTTGGTTCAAAGAATTATGTTATTATGTCGTTGAATATTTACCTTAACTCGATCGTGCGCCGGGCTTGAGTTGAGCAGCTCCAATTTATTTCAACCAAACGACACAGCGACATGATTGATTGCTTCCGTGGGTTATTGCCCCATTTCAACTCTCAAATCTTGTGAATTTCCGTGTGGAGATATAAAGAGACAGAGAGAGACGCCACCCATAAGCGTGTAAACACTAGTAAACAAGGAACCCGCGTGCGTGTAGGCATCAGACGCATGTGTACACAGACTCATAGATAGACGACTTCCGTGGCTCAACTGGGTGATGTGCCGACTGCGAAGCGTGAGGTTAAGGGTTCGATTCCCGCACTGGGTATTTGTAAGACCATGGACCTCGTAGTTCCTAATTCTTTAGATACAAGGAATTGTAGTTAGGGGTCGGGAGCTATTTAAATGATTCATCATCATCAACCCATAACGTCCCACTGCTGGGCACGGGTCTCTCCTCACTTTCTTGAAGAGGGTTAGGCCATATTCCACCACGGGGGCCAAGTCCGGATTGGTGGATAACATGCCTACGTCCGAAATAATTCTCGGGTAGGTATGTGGGTTTCCTCACGATGTTTTCCTTCACCGAAATACGAGTTATAATTACGTTCATATGTTTTACAGAAACACATTGGTACGTGCCCGCACTGGGATTTGAACTCACGACCTTCTGATTGGAAGGCGGACGTTCTCCCACTAGGCTACCACCGCTTCATTCAAATTTCATTTAAATGATTATCGAAGCTTATTTATTTCAATGTGCGTAGTGTCATTTCATGTATTGTTATTGTTGTATTATAGTGCCTTAACGTATATTTCCAAAGCGACACCCTAGTTACATGTAACTAAGAATTCACATAGTCAAAACTTTGACTGCTGAGCCGACTTTCTTGTCTAGCCACGGTTACGGATCTGCACACACCGTTCTGTTTTCCCGTACCACTAACACAACAGTTGTGTTTCCCTGCACTCGCGGCAAGTTATAAAAAACACAAAAGTTGTGTTTTCAGCACCGAACGTGTTAAAGGCAAAACCCGTAAATGTCACCAAAGAACATGTAAAAATTTCAAAATCGCTGAGCTCAGCGTAGATTCCAAAAGCCTTAGAAATAGAAGCTTGATGGCGCACTGTGGATCTTTCGACTAACACCGTGACAGCCTCACAAATAAATTAGGTAACATGTTAAGCTTACCATGGTTAAACTTGGTGGCTACTGTTTCTGAAACTGTTGGTTTGTTTTCAAGGCAAATACATAAAATATACACAGTAACTACCTAACTCAAGCAGAAAATGGAAATGGTCGGATGATTGGGCACACGTGTATGAATAGCGCGTGTATCACTCTACCATAAGGATATTACGCTATATGCCACTATAATAACGTATCGAACAATTGAGATACATAATTATTATGTACAACACAGCATCATATACATTGACGGGTGATTAGGTAATTGACATTTTCAGGTCTGCGATTGAATTATAATTCACACTTACTCGCATGCCTCTCAAGTTAAATTTACACTCATTGTTACCCCTCTGAAAGGTTCTAAGCGAAATAAAATTTTGACTTTTGCGAGGATAAATGTTAACATGACTGGGCTTTATATATTCAAAGTGCCGTATAAGCATTTGACGTTGAATTGTTAATTTAGGAGGACGCCGTTTAGGGATATTAATGAGATTGAGTGTTGATCGGAACTATTATATATTTTGTCAATATTTTGTTTAGAAAAATTTCGTGTCTGGGGCCTCACCACGAACAGTTAAATCCATCTAGTTTAAGACCTTAAACTGAACTGCCCTGCTAACTGTCACCACCAATATCGCTAAACGTTCATACCAAGTCGACCAGAGACATTTATCCAAAGAGATCGGAACAATTTGTTTGCGTTTATGTGAGTTTATATAGCTCCATCTCATTCTCTTTCTCTCTCATTCTCTTCAGTCTATTTTTTAGTGATGTCACGTCACGTTTATCATTTATAAGTGTGTGGTGCCAATCTAGGCAGTTCAGTTTAAGGCTTTAAAATAAACTGCATGGAATAAGTTAATTAAGGCGTTACCCCCCTGTACTCAACAGTTCTGGTCTCCTTACGGAATCAGACAATTGATGTTTGTCATTACTGTACAATAATTTCTCGTTACTCTGGGAGATAAGTCGTTCCCCAGGGATAATGAAGATATATTTGTCTCCCACTTTATTATGGAAATAAGGTTTTCTCGCAAAATAAATTACCTCATTGGGGATTCAATTTGGGGACATCTGAGTCAAGTGTTCGGACGTTTTTGTAGTGGTTACGTAATATTATATCCCCTGTTAGAGGTAAATGATAGATAAATTTTATACTCATATATAGAACCGGTTCACACCTAAGAACCTCTAATATACTGTCTTTAGTTCATGAACAAATACAACTCCAACGTCGCGGAACTTTTGAAACGTATTCTGGTCCGTTGGAGTATAGAATTCCTAACTTCATTAACTATAATTGTATTGGCGGAGACTTGAATAACTAAGAGTCGCTCAGTTTCAAAGTTTGCCGTCGTCCCGGTTCGGTTCCTCCAGTCTTCCTCAATTGTTCCCTCGTCGTTGAGGGACGAGAATCTACCAACTACGTCTGTAACTTTCCTCCATAATATTATGTTCCGATCTTCAGCTTATGGAGTGCCGCGATGTGACTTTCAACTTCCACTTTCAAGGAGAAGGTTGTGAGTTCATATCTGAGTGCGAGCAGGTACAAATTTCTTTTAAAAAACATATGTACGTAATTATCACCCACATTTCGGTGAAGGAAAACGTGAGAAAATCCATATCCATAACCTACCCGAGAATTATTTCGGAGGTAGGTATGTTATCCATTACTTTGGTGCGGGCCCCCTGGTGAATTGAGACCTAATCCTCCTCGGCAATGGGCTTATATGGGTTGATGATGTTTGAAGCTTGGTCATTCAAAAGTTTTTGGTTCGATTCCTTGTAAGAGTTTAAATACTCGTTTGAATTATAGTACACACGCATTTAGAGGCATTTCCTGATGTTTTTATCCTCTTACGCCATTAATATGTGATGTCGCAGCGACACCTTCATGTGATAATAATGAGTTTTTCATATATTTTTTACTACCTTTACTTAATTCTGCTATGATATACTGCTACTATTACTGAACATGTGAGACTTTAGAGCCGATGTCTCAGGGTAACGAGCGCAGTGCAGTGCCGCGCAGGATTATGCAATGCAGGGTTCTGGGTGGTGCTGTGACTGTTATGGGCAGGCGTAGCGGTTAGCATCAGTTGAACGACTTGTTCGTAAAATAGGACATTAGTCATCGAACTCACCTATAAACAGAGCATAAGGCAGCACAGCACTCAAGTCCTTGGCATCGACGAGGCTCACGTCGAGGAGTAGCTGCATGATGTTGTACGGCATCCAGCACAGCGCAAACAGCACCGCCAGGAGTAACAGGATCCACGCCACCCGCTTCCTCTCCTTCATCAGTCTTAGACCCTGGAGACAGAAGTATTGTCAATTGCCGTATAAATTCAGAAGAGATACAGTAAGCAACCGACGTTGTTATTTAAAAATATTTTTTTCAGTTCACGCAAATGATGTCTGGGAGAAATCGCTTTAAGCGATAAGACCGCCCATTGTACCGTCTTATTTTAATCTTTTGTTGTATATCTGTATTGTGTTTTTTTTTATGTTTAAGTACACGTGTTTCGTTATCACTGGTAAAAAATCGGGAGCGCAAGCGGGTGTGAAATCTGATGCCGCGCCAGACACGTCTTATCGGCTGCTTCCGACGGGAAAGCAAATCTTCTTGCTCTTTCTCGTGTGCTAATCAGACCTAAGTGAATATCTATAAACAAGATAACTAGCCGGCTGGTGGACGAGCGAAGGTGGAAGCTCGACGAGTGCTCGCAGCAGTCCAAGGTACGTGAGTGCATTGTATTCGCTGTAGTCTATGTCGTGTTACTGAACATCGTATACGTATTGTCCCAGTGTAGTATAAGGCCACTCCTATTTCGGCTTGGTGCAAATGCTACATTGAAAGTATGAACATGACATCACATCCGCCCATATCCGCCCACGGCTGAGCACAAGAAGTAGATATTTAAAAGTAAGTTCCCAGGTTTAAATTATAATATTAGAATCCCTATTACTATTTCAATACGCCGCTTACAAATTGGCATTGATGACTCCAGAAACGTCGATAACTTCTCAAAGTGAGAAACTTTATCAACACCGTTAACAAGGTCGGGTTTCAAACTAAAGTCTGTTCAATGGAAGGGCTGAAATCTCCGTTTCCTTTGCATTATTAAATTAATCACTGGATAACAGAAAATCCGATAATTAATGTATTTTATAAAGGCGAAATGTCTATTAACGCTTTGAATGCTCAGCCGATTTTCTTGTTTAGCCAAGCTTACGGATCTGCACACACCGTTGTGTTTTCCCGTACCTCTAACACAACAGTTGTGTTTTTCCGTACTCGCGGCAAGTTATAAAAAACACAGCATTTGTGTTTTCAGCAGTGAACGTATTAAATACCGATTTGAAATGATTTGTATGCATGGACGTATAAATAAGTAGGACGGTGCGTGCAATGCCAATCGTGAACGTGAAGCTAAGCGCTGAGGGCTGTGTATGTGTATGCTACAATTGCGGTCATGTGACAAGAATATCCTTATCTTTTAGGGAAAAATATAAAAAAGCAAACCTACTTATGACGCAGATTAAAAAATAAAAAATAAATTGACAATAAAAAAAAAATTGACAATAGTGCGTGATCGAGTCGAGCTATCAGGTTTACTGAAGCATTTGAAATATCAATCCGTATAAATGTTGTTAATTTGCGCGTGAAGGTTGTACGACGTACGTACTGGCAAGAAATTATCTTGATTGCTTCAATTTGATTACAAGTGTTGCTCCGTCCTTATTTTTTTGTAGGACCATGGTTATAAACGATAAAATATTTGTTACTTGGCCGTATCAAAATCCAATATCGAATTTGATTTCTGTGTAACCATGTCGAACCTAACATAATAAATTGTCAATTGAATTCGTGGCGCAAGAGATACAACGATATTTTCTCCATCTCAAAACGATGGCAATAGCTTATTGTAAATGTATTGTATTAATAAAATAACAAACCACTTTTTGTTATAATAATGTTTATGAGAAAAAGTCGTTTGACGGAAAGTAGGTCATGTCGTTTTTATCTCATACGACTTTATTACAAGAAAATTACGGGTAAATCTTCGAGAGAAATAAGTTTGTAAGATGACATTTCCATAAATTATAACTTGGTATCGATGTCACATATTATACTATAAATTTAGTATCCATCTATGAAAACTGAGCATAACAACCGGTGAAGAATAATTGAAGTGAAACTTTTTTATCGACGAATTGGAGTAATTTTATAGCAATCGTCACAGTTTTCCGTAACGCTTGACTGCCACGTAAGATTTGACACTTGGACATGAAGGTTTATTGAAAGAAGTTTGAAATAAGACAAAGAGTTTGGGGTTAAGAGGTCATCATAGAGTATACAAAGGTTTAAAAAGGTTTTTTTACTTACTGTACATCTGATTCTCTTCTCAGTTCTTAGTTTGACCACAAACTTTAACCATAATCAAAAGAATATTTCTTGAAAGTTTTTCTACTTTCATTGTGTCTTGACAAGGTTTTCACATAGAACATTGACGGATCAGAATGAGAGACAAATAGGAAGTGATACTTTCACTTCTTACGTGTGTACACTACTATATACTACTAGCTGCGCCCCGCGGTTTCACCTGCATAGTTCCAGTATTCCCGCGATAACTATCTTAAAAGCAATATTTTTTTCCCGTTTTTGGCACATTCTTCATTGATGCTCCGCTCCTATTAGTCGTAGCGTGATGTTATATACCCTATAACCTTCCTCGATAAATGGACTATTCAACACAAAAAGAATTTTTCAATTCGAACCAACTCCTGAGATCCTAGCGTTCACACAAACAAACAAACTCTTCAGGTTTATATATTAGTCTAGATGAGACAGCTTCAAATACGAAAAAAAAAGTTCATCCTATTTTTTTCTAACGTGTATTATTCTTGAGTGTAATTATTTTTACTCACTTGTTGCATGCTAACATTGCCTTCGTCCAGGTCGAAGGGGGGGCGGACAGAGCACAGCGTCCGTCCCATACACGCGTAAGACATTATTGTTATGGAACCTGTGGACAAAACGTTCTCTTTATTAACAAGGATAGTGGGAGGCCTCTTCTGCAAGAGACCGCCTGGGGAAGTACCACACCTTTACCAGATATTCATCCGCCAAGCAGCAGTGTGCAAACATTACTGTGTCACTGAAGGGCACTGTTTCCAGTGAAATTACTCGGTACATGAGACTTTAGAACCGATGTCTCAGGGTGACGAGCGCGGTGCAGTGCCGCGCAGGATTATGCAATGCCACGTTCTGGATGGCACTATAACTGTTATGGGCAGGCCTAGCGCTTACCATCAGGTGAACGACTTGGTCGTCTCGTCACCCAGTCTAATAAAAAGAAACTCTACACCTCTTCCTTCTTAGCGTAGTGGTAAGCTGACTGCGAAGCGAGAGGTTGCAGTTCAATTCCCGCACAGGGCAAAGTTTTGTGTGACCTAAAATTATTTACTCTGACTCTGAGCGCTTACGGGACCATAGTCCTTATATCCATATCAATGAATTCATTTCTCGATTCTCAATCCGTCTTTGTTAGTTATAAATAAGGAAGTACAGGTTGAAAAGAATTAATGTATCAGAATTACTAAACTTTACACACATTGCTAATCGTAATACATACCTACGTAATGTTTGTCCATTTCGGGTAAAAACTTTGATCTACACAGAACGTAGGTAGGATTTGGATCGCGTTTGATGTCCGTTACACTTGAATGACTCTCCGAACATGGGTTTTTTGGTATTTTTTACTTTGATTTGCACCACCTTAAATATTTTTCGGAGTAAAACCTCTTTAGGCGCGACTTCAGGGTAACTCAGATTATTTTTCGGACGGAATAGTCTGTTGACGCAGTTTCCGCTATTTAAAATCAAAAACTTTTGTGAGTATATAAAATACATAATTAATACATTTTATAACAAGCCTGAAAAAATGAGCTGATTTAAAGAGTATAATGTATGATTCTTACTTTAGTTACCATAAACCGATAATTTCAAATGTAAATAATTATAATGACATATAAAAAACTATATACAGCGGTGGTATCTTAGTGGGAGAACGTCCGCCTTCCGGTCGTGAGTTCAAGTCCCAGTGCAGGCACGTATCAATGTGTTTATTTTAAAAACATATGTATTTACCTAATTATCACTCGCTTTTCGGTGAAGGAAAACATCGTGAGGAAACCCACATACCTACCCGAGAATTAATTCGGAGGTAGGTATGTTATGCATCAATCTGGACCTTCCCCCCCGTGTTGGATTTAGGCCTTAACCTCTTTTCGAAAGTAATGGGAGACCCGTACTCAGCAGTGGGACTATGGGTTGATGAAGATGATGATAATAAATAACTATTTGTGGTTTTATTTTAGGTAAGATTAAGAGCTACTCGTATATGGATATAATAGGTGCAGTGAAGAAAATACTTAGGTATTGAAATCTGTATTGAATCCACCGGTGAATCCAATTGCTTGGTTTTACGACGTAGTTTACTCTATAAGGTGGTGCGGGTTACGACACAATATAAACGGCTTTTATATTCACTTGGGAGACTCGATATAGGTAAATCTATTTTACTGACTTGTTTCCCTGTGTATGTGCTTCACTGGTAGGAAGTTCTATTGAGCTATTATCTATATATATAAAAATGTTATGTTGGTTTGTGTACGCTTCAAAAACTCAAAAAGTTCTGTACCAATCGAGCTGAAATTTTAGCATGATATATAATCCGCATCAAGGATTGTTTTTATCTATTTTTTTCATCAGTGACATATCAGCGAATGTGCGAATGTGCCACAGCGAAGCGTGGCAGGGCACAGCTAGTTATATAATATATAAAAATATAGAATAGAAGATAACTTGCGGTATAACTAAGCCGTGGTAGCCTCGTGGGAGAACGTCCGCCTTCCAATCAAAAGGTCGTGAGTTCAAATCCCAGTGCAGGCACGTACCAATGTGTTTCTTGTAAAACATATGTACGTTATTATCACTCGCTTTTCGGTGAAGGAAAACATCATGAAGAAACCCACATACCTACCCGAGAATTATTTCAGAGGTAGGTAGGTGATCCACCATTGCTTTGCACTTCTACACGTCAAAAAAATAATATCTTATACATAAGTATAGAAATACAAAAAAATAAGTCAAAATATTATGATATACGAAACTAATGATTATTATCTATGTTAATTATGGTTTGAGTTAGAAAAAGGATATTTCCCTTTCAAGTGGTGACTCATGCCTGAATCTCGCACAGGAAAAGGAAAACTCCATTGACTCTACCAGCATGGTTAGATATTCATACCTACCCACTTCTAGATGCGGTGCGATAGTAGGTAAACAAACATTTAGGGTCGCCGCAATGTTCTAATACAAACATTATTATACTTTTGTATGGGAATTTTTAATACGATTTGAACCTTTGCACACGTAAAAAAATTCACATGCTTGATCGAAACCAGTCTGCTGAGTACTTATAGGACCATTCTGTAACACCCTGTATATAACATAGTTAGTTGTAAATAGTAGTCGTTAAAAGCAAAAAAGCAGTAATAGTTTAATGTAATAATATGTAATAATAATTACTTCTAACGATCACCTACATAGAACCTGATCCTTAACTAGGATTTCCAGTATCTATGAAATCAGGAACTACGAGGAGGGTGGCACTGTAACTGTTATGGGCAGGCGTAGCGCTTACCATCTGGCGAACGACTAGCTCGTCTCTTAACTCGGTCAAATTAAAAAAACGAGAACTATATTCCTGTTCTCCATGTCCTGGTGACCATGTTCTCGTCCATCAGTCGAATAATAAAAAGACAAGTATTTACCGTGTGCGGGAATCAAACTCGCAACCACTCGCTATTATGTGGAATTCATTTCCTCGTGTTTATTTTCAGTTGCCTATAAGTAAACTTCACAAACACCAAAAGCCATGTGAAGTATAAAAATTTCTTTATTTCCTTATGTGCTGTTTGGTAAACCACAACATTATGGAAATGAAATGCAAGAAAATTTGTTATGGTTGCCGCAAAATGGTTTTCTTCGGAATTCAATTTGTTTACTGAACGACAAAGGGGAGTCCCTTTGCGGCATCCATGTAATTTGATCGGGTGGGGTATGCGAGGTTTATCAAAATAGTTTATGTATTTTATTATTTCATTTTTTCTGATTTATTAAGTTTTACCCGACTTTCCATATGGAGGGTTATATTTTTCCGATGTATGATATTTAGTCACAAGCTACAGCCTAAACAGCTGCATGCATTTTGATAAATGAGCCATCATTCGATTTGTTTTAGACGCATAAAAATTACAAAAATTGACAATAACTGAAAAAAACAAAATTAAAAATGAAACCACTGTTAGCAACCATATTGGATTTTTGATGGAACAAAAAAAATACCCTATCCTAATGAGTAAAGAATCAATCTATATCTGAAAGGATATATAAAAATATTAGAAAAAAAAAACCCGAAAAATGCAGTTGAAGGCAATGAAGCCAAAACTTTTTTTTATTATTATACTGAGTGACAAGACGAGCTAGTCGTTCACCTGGTGGTAAGCGCTACGCCTGCCCATAACAGTTACAGCGCCACCCAGAACTTTGCATTGCAAAATCCTACGCGGCACTGCACTGCGCTCGCCACCCTGATACTCATTAATTTTTCTGGAAAGTTATAATGAAAAAGTGATGCTTTAGACTATTTTTCACGTTTTGGTTTTGTTCGCAGTCGGATAGGTAGTTTGTTTTTTTTGAATACAAGACAAACAAGCAATTTAAAAGGAGAGGTTTTGGTATTACAAAAAAAATAGTAAACACGTACATAAATTAACATTGAAGCTGGTTCTTTATGGAGCCTTCCCGGAACCTTTGGTATTACAAACGCGTTTCAGAACTCCTAATGGAATCCGCATTAATAATACGATAAAAAAATATTGCGGACTGTCCGAAGCAAACACTCCCTCGAGAGTAAATAGGAATGTGCCATTGTCATAGGAACCTATAGGAACTACGTATTATGAAATTGTTGAAACGTATTCTAGTTTGGAAAATTGAATTGTTGAAAAATGGTGGAAACCAGAATGTGGTGTTGTTAATTTGATATTTTTTTGTCAAAAATGTGATTTTTCGTGTGTGAGTGTAATTTTGACTTAATACTTCGGTAACAGGCATAATAATATCTGTGGAAAATAGTACTGAAACAAAAAAGTTTTATTTGGAGTTCTCTCAAAAAATTTATGATATGAATATTATCAATACATAATTTATTACCACTTTAATAAATTCAGATGATAACAGCGACTTAATAAGCTTTACAATTTTTAGACTGGGACTCGATAATCGACTAAATTAAAAAAGAAAACGAAAATAAAGAAGTAAAAATCGATTAATTATTATCATATTTATATATTACTAGCTGAACTCCGCGGCTTCACCCGCGTAGTTCCCGTTTTGTCCTATGGGAACATACTATCGGGATAAAAAGTACCCCATTGCTCAACCCTGGTTATAAACTATCTAACTAACTATCTGTGTTCCAAATTTCATTCGAATCCGTTCAGCAGTTTTTGCGTGAAAGAGGAACAAACATCCATCCATCCATTCTCACAAGCTTTCGCATTTATAATATTATGATGTACGGATAATATTTTCTAATTAAATTACTATTAAAAGTATAAAATCATACATCAAAATTCTAAAAATAGATTTAGAGGTTACTGGGTCACCAATCAACTCTCTGATTATAACCTGGCTAACCTAATTCAACAGAGGGTTGTCAATAACTTTACAATCCCATTTTCACTACTATTTTATTCATCATTCAATCGCGTTCGCAACAATCCTGATTCGTTACAATCCAAATCAGCTAAGATTATATCGATTCTACAATGCTCAATTAATTTAATTAGGGAAGTTTTCGTCAATGGCACCGCGGTTTTTATCAATTTCGTAATATTGGAAATCATATTCGATTACACGGATTGGGAATTAGTATTCCATTTCTAAAACCACGGGTATTTGTTCTAAGCCTAGGTGTTTGTGGCGCCGCCATGGCCCTTGTACTTCCTCATGACCTAGATACAAGGAATCCTAATTGCGGCAAGTTATTGCCAGATATTCATCCACCAAGCAGTAGTGTGCAAACATTACTGGGTCGGAATGAGAGACGGAATCGTTTAACTTCTTACGTGTGTACACACACACCTATTTCGACACAGAAAAAATCACATAACACATTTTTAGATTCAGTTTTTTACCGTTAATAGTTAATCACAATGGATGCCTGAAAAGGGGCGAAGGCGCCGGGGCAGGCCAAAAAAACGCTAGCGTGACGATCTTGATACATACGAACCAAGTTGGTTCAACGTGGCAAACAATCGCGACATGTGGAAGGAGATGGGGGAGACCTTTGCCCAGCAGTGGGACAGTATTAAAAAAAATCTTATTTTTTTTTAATCACTGAACATCTCTCTTATTTGTAGGGCTCCACTACAAATAGCGACGCAGATATCAAATATACCTATTCACTCAAGCACTTAAATTGCACTTAAAAGTCGCAATTACAGTTTTCTGGGAACAAGCGAGAAATTCTATTTCTTAGCAATACCTGCCTACTCCACTATTAACGCGAAATAAAATACCTTTTTATACAAGAAAAAGGTTCGAGTAAAGATTACGTTTGATTGGTCTTGGGAAAAATGCCCCATTCCAGACACCCGACACACTGGCTCAGGTAGGTGACTTCGATTTCAGACCTTTCGATTCGGTTTAATGTCGATTCGATGAACTTCTTATTCACAACTAGCTCCGCTCTGCGGTTTTACCCGCATAATTTAATTTCATTTCCCAGATTTAGATCAGTCAATTTTACTTGTAAATAGTTTATCGATAAACCATCGAAGATCTAGAAAAAACAAAAGTGATAAGTAACGTGAAATCGTGAGTTCGCACAAAAATTGAATCTAAAATCTAATCTAATCGAATCGAATCTAATCGAATTGAATCTAATCGAATTGACTGTGTGTTATCGAAAAGTTCAGAATCACCCAGTAAGAGTGAAATACAACACTTTAGTGCTATAAACACTTTGGCCTTTCTATTAGGAACGGTCCTAAGCTATTCAGACAAACGGTAAGGGGTAAAATGGGATGTAAATGAGGGGATTGCTGACGCTAAGGGGTATCAGACGGTATCGGATATTAGGGATCGCAAACTGTTTTGCCTCTTGACCCTTCAGGGAATTTTAGATTTGGTATAAGCTGATGTTTCAGTGGTCTGATATTTCACGGGTAATTTTGAATTTCGCAGGTTTCTGTCTGCGTTGTAATATTAGTTTCAATTAGCTTATACGCAAGGTATTATAGATACGATGATTATTGTATTGTTATTATGCTTTTGATAATTTTGCTTCTGCTTTAGGTATATACCAAATTGGGATATTGGGACTGCCAATATTGGAATTCGAACGCAATAACAAAAAAGAAAACAGTGTATATGATTGTAGCGATATTATGTCTTCTTTTTTAAATTAGTGTTGTAGTGACCGCACGATCACTTATGGCGGGAAATTCAAATTTAGAGCAGTTTTTTGGCTTTTGTCCATAGACCGGGTAACTAATGTAAATGATAATGGAATTTTGCTATTTTTGCAGAGTATCGTTAAAAAGGAACTAAAGTACCAGGTCCAGCCTTAAAAAACTGAAACTTAAATTTGCCGCCACAAGCGAAACGTTTCACCGCTGTCGATTACGGTTGTTTTGGGTTCATAGCAGTCGTTATGCTAAATCTGAGGCAATCTGACAATCTCCCAAGGCTGATACTACCTTTTTTGACAAACATAAAACCTTAAAATGGGTGTTTAAGAAGTGATTTTCAGACGAAAAACGAAACGAATTCGTACCTTTTTCAATTTTGTTTCGTTCTCGGAAGTAGTTCACGGGAGCCGTAGTATAGTGAAGTATGTTATGGAAAGGGAACTACTTTAAATATCGGTTTCCAATAATAAGTTCGACCTTCATTCCTAATAGAAATGTAATAAATTGTTTCTCGGTAAACACAAAGAAATGATCTAGGTACATTTCTATCCCTACTCCCCTACTTTTATCCCTACTTCCCTGCTTATATTATAAATGCGAAAGTAACTCTGTATGTCTGTCTGTCTGTTACGCTTTCACGCCTAAACTACTGAACTAATTTAAATGAAATTTGCTACAGAGATAGTCTACAACCCTACAAATGACATAGGCTACTTTTTAATGCGAATAAGGGGTTGTATGGAAGCTCCGTTATTTTTTAATCTTGAAGCTTGAAATTTATTTTTAGGCTTTTGATTAGGTGTAATAAATATGATATTCAATGTTTGTAAAGATTTTACCTTTAATGGGGTAAAATAAAAATAGTTGATGAAAGTTTGTTTAGAAATTCGTAAGATTTATGTGAATGTTTCATAAATATATTTACCTAGTTTCTATCTATCTTGATATATCATCTCAGCAAAAAAAAACAGGAATCGAGTGAAACCGCAGGGCGCAGCTAGTAACATTATAAATGTGAAAGTTTGTGCTTCACTTCAAGGCAAAATGGCCCTACGTAGTTCAATTAGTTCAATTAGTTCAACGTAGGTCAATTCAACGTAGTTCAGGGATTAAAACAGGAGATTTAAATTAAAAGTTCGTTTAAATTTTATTTCAAATAACAATGTTTCTGGGTTAAGAAGATAACTGTGCGTTTTGTCTAAGTAATGAGAGAACGAAGTCGCGGGTTGCAGCTAGTCATATTAATATTGTTGAAATGTTATGTATGTTATGTATATAATTGAAATGTTAAAGTATGCATGTATTTCTTACTTAAACATGCAAAGAATTGAACGGATTTTGGTGAAATTTTGGCACATAGATAGTTTAATACCTAGATAATCACATAGAAAACTTCTTATCCCGTAAAAGTTAAGTTTCTGCAGCGTAATTCTCGACACGGGTAAAACCGCAGGGCAAAGCTACTCGATAATATAATTACAGAACGACACACACATGTGGAGTTAACATAGACGATTGATTACTGGTTACCATTACGTAACGTCTTTGTAGATTATATTGTCAACTATCTGCGCATCGCGGTTCCCCCCCCCCCCCCCCTATTATCGCACAGGAACCGTTAATTTCTAAAGGATAAAAGTATCCTATATATTACTTCAGAACCTCAAATATCTATGTACAATACTAGCTCCACCCCGCGGTTTTACCCACGTTAAGTTTTATTTAGTTTAATAAGCGGTGGTAGCCTAGTGGGAGAACGTCCGCCTTCCAATCAGAAGGTCGTGAGCTCAAATCTCAATGCGGGCACGTACCAATGTGTTTCTGTAAAACATATGTACGTAATTATCACTCGCTTTTCGGTGAAGGAAAACATCGTGAGAAAACCCACATACCTACCCGAGAATTATTTCGGAGGTAGGTATGTTATCCACCAATCCGGACTGGGCCCCCGTGGTGGATTATGGCCTAACCCTCTTCACGAAAATGAGGAGAGACCCGTGCCCAGCAGTGGGATGTTATGGGTTGATGATGATGATGATGAGTTTTACAAACATCCATATTAATTTTTGTTACTCTTTAACGCAAAAATTAGTCGACAAAAAAAAAACAAAGTTGAGTATAGTTTGTGAGGATCGATGAATGGATAGATGGCCATCAGTCTATCGATCCTCACAAAATTTCACATCTATAATATTAGTAGGATTATTGGGAAAGATTATAATTGAAATCCGTTGAGCCGTTACGGAGACTATACGGGACAAACTTCACATAAACAGACATAAACCCTGAAAACCGTAATATACTTTTAAGTATCGCATAAATAGTAGTTTTCACTCAAATTTTGATAGCTAGCTATTTGTGATAGCCTAGTGGGAGAAAATCTGTTTTCTAAAGAGAAGGACGCGTGTTCAAATCCCAGTGCAGGCACGTACCTATGTGTTTCTGTAAAAGCATACGTAATTATCACTCGCTTTTCGGTGAAAGAAAACATCGGGAGGAAACTCACATAACGACCCGAGAATTATTTCGGAGATAGGTATGTTATCCACCAATCCGGACTGGGCCCCCGTGGTGGATTGTGGCCTAGCCCCGTGAAAGTGAGGGAAGACCCGTGCTCAACAGTGGAACGATATGGGTTAATGGTGACAATGACTTAAATTTTGGCATTTATTTCGAAATTACAGACAGACTTCAATTTTGTTATTATGACTGAACCTATTATTCTCTTCAAACGGTCTGAATTATTACGATGATAATTAAACACATAGATTGTAACTATCTACGTATTAATTATTTCTCCTAACTAACGGAACATTTGGAATTCAGTTCATAACCGCAGATTCAATCAGTTCAAGGATTCACGGGTAATTAGCAAGGAAAGCTATCTAAAGTTTATATACTGTACAGCTACTCGTGGTAATGGCGGTGGTTCACTATTTGTCACGTCACGTTTCCCGAGGGGGCGAAGAGTGGGCTACAGAATACCACTTGGCTACGATGCATGTTGGAGGAGCCATGAAGGATAAGATTGAGTAAGTATGCGGGATGATGAGCAAATGACGGATTGATGTTCTTTGTGTGAATGAAACCAGGCGGAAAGGATGTGACACCACCACGCATGGACCCTACACAGCCTATTGGTCTGGAGTTCCAGAAACCAGTAGAGGGTGCCGGGGAGTTGGTGTAGTGCTTTTCGCTGGGATCAAAGCTGTAATCTCTGCCTATCCCAACAGGATAAAGGCGTGATTGTGTGTATGTATTTACCAACCAATTAGTTTTGTAGAGCTAAAGCGAGCGATGAACAAGCTTTAATGATATAAGGGCACTCTCCATGTATGAAACCTAAATATAGCTTAACGATCACGAATTTTGGTTTCATTTTTACCTATACTGTCTCACTGCTGGGCATATATCTCCCTCATTTTCTTCCACATGTCTCGGTAATATTCTTGTTTTGTAGTATCTTCTAGGCCATCTATTTTAAGTATCTTCCGTGTATTTTATTGCTGTTTACTTCTTCATTTTAAATAAATAAATAACATATCACGATCATTTACCTTCATAGATCATGACCTTTAACTAGAAATCCCTGTAACTAGGAAATTAGAAACTACGAGGACTACGGTTCTATAAACAAACACCTAGACTCAGAAAAAATATTTGTGGTTAACAAAATCCTTGCCCTATCCTGGAATTAAACCCGTAACCTCACGCTTCATCGCGTCATTACCCACTACGCCACGTAGGCCGCCAAGATAACTGACAAAACTTAAAATAGAGGACCAAGGGGTCGAACCCCGTCTTGTCGATCTTACAACATCTAGAAATGCTAATCAAAGTGGTACTCCAGAAAATCAGAGATCGGAGCAGGTGGAAAAAACCTATGTACAAGGTTGGAAGGAGCGTGACTCCTTCATAAACAACGAAGATACGATGATTTTTAGAAATAGAAAGATTAGTAAAGAAGATAGATTTGTACTCACCAGGTATTGCGTAAACTAGTGTGAAGCTGAGCATACCGAACTGTTTCCGCATTTCCGGGCTCGGCCATTCTTCTGTGCAGAACTGCACGTCTCTCGTTTCTATCTAGAAACAATGATACAAGGTTAGAAAAAATCCAACTATGAGCTCGTATGTCCCCACCACCATGAGAGTTCAAGGGGGGGGGGGGGGGGGGGGGGGGGGGACCACGTACTTATTCTTATTTCATGCAGTTTCTTTTAAGGCCTTCAACTGAACGGCCTAGATTGGCACCACACACTCAAAAATTAGAAACGTGCCGTGACGTCACTCAAAAATATACTGAAGAAAATGAGAGAAAAGGGGAATGAGATGGAGCTATATTAACTCCCATAAATGCAGATGAATTGTTTCGATCTCTTTGGATAAATGTCTCGATTTATGAACGCTTAGCGATATTTATGGTGACAGTTAGCAGGACAGTTCAGTTAAAAGCCTTAAACTGGATGGATTTAACTGTTCGTGGTGAGGCTCCAGAGCTGTTGAGGGGATGATGTCCTCCTTGTCGTATCCGTCATATTTAAATTCTTTAGAAGTATATAAAATCTTTGGTTTTTCCATAAAAAATGTTTCAAAGTGACAGCGCAGCGCTGCACACCACACGCCGCGTTGCGTTGATTTTAGAACCGATCTTTTTAAAGAAGGCGCTAAGTGACATGTCAAGCCTAATTTACGCGGCGTAATTACGCCAGACATTGTCAACAGTACATCAAGTCCAAATAATGTGCCACGTTTCTACGTTATATTACACATCATCATCATCGTCAACCCATATCGGCCCATTGTTGAGCACGGGTCTCTCCTCAGTTTCGTGGGGAGGATGAGACGACGATCCGCCACGGTATTAGCCTAGTGAGTCCGCATTCCAAGGAGAGGGAGTGTCATTATCTAAAATAATAATAATAATATAAAATCCCAGTGCAGGCACATACCAATGTGTTTCTTGTAAAACATATGTGCGTAACTATCACTCGCTTTTCGACGAAGAAAAACATCGTGTGGAAACCCACATAATATGTTACTTACCCGAGAATTATGTTGGAGGTGTATTATCAACCAATTCAGCCTGTCACACGTGCTTGTAATATTAAAAGCATGACCTACATTATATAAAGACTAAATTACGCCTCGTGAGTTCCGGGAAGTGACTTTCCACTTTTATCTTTTAGATATCAGTGTTTTCTGTTTAATTATTCGTGTAACAAAAGCGCTTCTCACAGAATGGAGAGGTATTAATATCTCGCCAGAGCTCTGGATTTCAACTACTCAGCCCAGCTATCTGATAACAGGCAAATTTTCCTAGAAATTGCTTTGATTATTTATTGTAAAGATCACTATAATTGACAGGTACTTGGGTGAAATGACGATAAATTGGGTAAAATCAGAATCAACAACAGATTTTGCGTAATATTTGAGTGAAGTGTTCAACTCATTGTATTAATTTCAAAGTAACGTTAATTGCCTCGTAATTCTATATTAACAATTTATGTTAGAGGGATGTAGGGAGGTCACCCAGGGTCAGATGAAACCTTTACCACCTGGGGCCGCACTACGAACAGTTAAATCCATCCAGTTTAAGGCCTTAAACTGAACTGCCCTGCTAACTGTCACTATCAATATCGCGTAAGCGTTCATAAGTTGACCAGAGACATTTATCCAAAGAGATCGGAACAATTTGTTTGCATTTATGGGAGTTTATATAGCTCCATCTCATTCTCTTTCTCTCTCATTCTCTTCAGTCTATTTTTGAGTGACGTCACGTCACGTTTGTCATTTATGAGTGTGTGGTGCCAATCTAGGCCCTTCGGTGAACTGCATGGAATAAGAATAAGCACGTGGTTACCCCACCGCTCATAGAATTTATGTCGGGAGGTGAATAGTTGATTTTTTTGTAAATTCTTGATTTTCCAACCATAGTATTGAGTGGCACTGCATTGTTATATGTAAGTAGACGTGGCGCTTACCATTACTCGTTGTTATCCAGTCGTACTTAACTCACAATTACAAAAGGAAGCAATAAAAACCCGTCAGCCGCGTAATTAAGTAGCCTTTGATTTTGCCTTTTCCTTTTGTTTTCTCTCAATATTGATGGAAACTGCGAAAATGCCTTGAAAATACAGTGACGAGCAAAAACTGATGCAATGAACAGTTAAAGGTTCGGCTTGGTTGAGCGTAGCATTTTAATTACAACAAATTGCTGTTCAATAATGTATTGTTAAGGGAAACAATAATAAGTGCATAGTGGAAATGAAAACTTTATGAATATAATTTGAATTTATTTTGTTCCAGGTAAAATGAATACACACCAATTTACTGAAAAGTGTTGCTTTAACGATTCACTGTTAAGTGGTGCTATGTATGTATGTTCTTTGGCGCAACCTTCCGCTTAAACGGCTTCATGGATTTTGATAAATGTGGTATCATTGGATTTGTCATAATTACGAGAGAGATATAGGTTACATTGGCTGTCAGATTATTGTTTTTTAAACAATTATGTAAGCGTTGTTTTTTATAATATGATATTATGAAATCAACCAAGTTAGATATATGATACGATAAATATGTACCGCAAATTTTAATGACGGTTTTATGTTTTTTTTAAATGTGCCAAATTTTTACTACCTACTGTAATATAAAAAAATAAGTTATTATAATTATTCAGCCACTCTTCATTTCTGTCTGTACGAATATTAGGTAAAGTGATTGGCGCCGTTACCTAAAGTACTTCTCTGTATAATTTTATTGGAGGTAAAAAAATGTTCTTTGACTCGACGCGTTTTTCACGCCCTTTGAAGTTTTAGTGATATTGCTTACTTTTTATGTAAAAAAATTACGAGTATTGCTATTCGTTTTTTTTAGAAACTTTCATATAATATAATTATTATTTAATTACGAGCTATTTTACAAATACTTTCTGTTCGCCAAGTTATCTGGAGGAAATCTCTCTTTGCGATAAGATTACGCATAGTACGCATAATAAATGTGGAGGCAAACCGCTTCGTGTGTACAGATGGAATGTCCACCATGTGCCCAATGTGCCCATTATATAATTATATATCGTTCATTTACTTTTTGTTTTTGCTACTTTCTTGATTGTGTTATTTTCTGTTATTACCTAATAGATGCTAAATAAGTAATAATTACGCTAATTCTAGACAATAGCTTCAGACACAATTAGGACCTATCCAGACCTTGTCACTCAAACTGTTCCAAATTCTAGGAATATTACATTCATGTTCACAGAAATATACGGTTATTTAGATTATTTTGGATTGTAGGCAGCGGTGCGGTGTGGGGTAACAATTGAAGCTTACTGAAAGCCCTTGATCTGTCCCTGCAGGCATGCGAAATACTGGCTAATACACCCACTGCTTTGTCATATTATACCACACTTTAGCGTAATTATGCTATTTTGTTTGACAAGCAATAGTTTTATGGGTAGGCTAGGAGCTTGCCATCAAGCTCAACCTGTTGGTTTCAGCACTCAGTGAAATAAAGAAATTAATAAAACGACAATCAAAGCCAATTTTTGATTACTCCGATAAAAATTTATTCAACTGGTAGTACGATTTTGAATTTTTCAACAGTCAGATAGGGTATTCCACGGATCGTTTATCTGAGCAATGAAAAATTGGCCCTAAGTGATGTAGAAATTAATAGTACATACTGAAATATTCCTTAAACTCTTAGATATGATAGGCACAGTTTCCGTCCGGACCGACGCCACCATCAGAAGTGGGATGAAGATGACCATCGCGGCGAACCACAGCAGCAGTAGAAGCAGTAGTGCTTGTCGCCGGCCCGGGGGGCGGAGTCGCGGCTCAGGGGAGATGGACAGCCATCGGTCTACTGACATGGCAGTTATGGTGAACACGCTAGCTGCAACTGCCACACCTGGAATGAAAAGAGATGTTACTCCGAGGCAGCTTAATTATCTACCCCCCTGACGAAAGTGAGGGGAGACCCGTGCTCAGCAGTGGGACTATATGGGTTGATGATGATGATGAGTTTAATTATCTAATGGATCCCCAAAACAGTGTTTTCAAGTGTCAATTGTTACAGTATTTCTAATTTAGCTTATTTATAGAAGGCCTCGGTGGCGCAAGTGGGTCATAAGCCGACTGCGAAGCGTGAGCGTGAACCCCAAATGTTTGCTCTGTGTTTCTGATTCCTTTGATACAGGTAATTCTAGAAAGGGGCCACGATCTATGGATTTTTCTATCTATTCAGCCCGTATCCACCCACTGCTGGGTATAGGCCTCCTCTGTTTCACGCCATTTGTTCCGGTCCTGTGCCAGTCTCATCCATTCAATCCCGACGTGCTTTGCGATGTCATCCGACCATCGAGCCTCGCAGGCGTTGCGCTCCTCTTGGCCACCACTCCTTTATTACCTTCGTCCATCTTTGTCTTCATCCATTTTTTTCTAATTATTAAAATGCTCTACAACTACAGTGTCATCGTGGACTGTGCAGTGCGCTCGTCACCCTGAGAAATCAGGTGAACGACCTGCTCGTCTCATTTCTTAGTCGCATAAAGGCATAAAGACATAAAGACACATGCATAATAATAATTATACACACGCTTTCCCTCACTCACACGCAAATAACTAATTTCTTAGCTTTCAAACTTACTGCCCAATAATAACTACTGGATAATAATTTTCGTAGCTAAGGAAAAATATATACTTCTTTCTTTTTATCTTCTATATTTCTTCTTCGATTATTTCTTCTCATCTTGATTAGGAATTAAAAGTTGGTGTTAGTAGTTTATACTTGATCTATTTCTCGACGCGACCTTCAGTTCACTAGGGTCGTTGCCCACTAGTTATGTAGGTACTAAGGAAATGAGCACCTAGCTTGGGAAAATCCCACAACAAGATAGCTATACATTTATTTTGATTGGGGAATCGATTGCAATATTTAAATGGTGGTTTTTTTAATACTTGCTCAGCACTGGTGGACACCTATCTTAGACCTTTTTAAAATTACCGACGTTCCAGTTTTTTTTACGATTTATTAGCAGTAGTTTTGGGTATTGTGTGAATAAGTAACGCGCGCGTGCATTTGGACTTTAGCAAGTAGGTATAATAGTTTTAGACAATTTTTTGCCTAATTCAGTCTTTTTCTGTACAAAAATTAACCACTATCAAGAATTTAAGTCAATTTTCGGCTGATCAATTATGTCAAAATGTTGAGGTAAATTATAGTTACGTTTTGTGCTCGGAAAGAATAGTATTTATCAAAATAAGTTTGGATAGTTTCGACGCGCATTAGCATCGTGCGGCTAGAGATTAGGACTTTAGCCAACTATTCTATCGAGGAAAACCTTGTAACCTTCACTGAGTCACACCTCGGACACTCCATACAAATGAGTTGATTTGACAAATCACAGATTCATCGTCATCAACCCATATCGGCCCACTGCTAAGCACAAGTCTCCCCTCACTTTCATGAGGAATATTACGCCCTAGTCCACCACGGGGAGCTGGTCCGGATTAGTGGATAACATGCCTACCTCTGAAATAATTCTCGGGTAGCAATATGGGTTTCCTCACGGTTTTTTCCTTTACCGAAAAGCGAGTGATAATAACGTACATAATTATGTTTTTGAAACACATTCGTATGTGCCCGCATTGGGATTTGAAATCAATAACCTCTTCTTGGAAGGTGGACGTTCTGCTTCTAGACAAGTATAAATGATATTTGTACTTGCGCCAAATTTATGTCTAATTCATCCTGATAGAAATACCAGCGGCGCCTTACGCGAATACGCGCGTATGCGCGATCAAAACAAAAGACGACCCGCTAGTATGAAAGGTCATACAATCCGTTTGTCTATTACATTAGAGGAGTATTGTCTGTCCTGCCGATTGTCCTGAGGATTGCGGGTTGAAGTGCGGGATCGCAAATCGGGAGGGGCGGAGAGTGGCCATTCTGTATGAAGTACTATATTTATTCTGTGACCAAATGTAGTTACTTTTGAGTTACAATGACACAAACAGGCACAATAAGCAGAAAAGTAGTTTGGGTACAATCCAAATTGGTGTTCGCAGACACCATATTCATAAATAGTTTGCACCTACTAGCTAATTTATTTGGTTCTAACTAATATTATAAATTCGAATGTGAGTTTGTTTGTTTGTTATAAAAAAGTATCTACATAATAATTATGTAATTTTTTTTGTATTTGTCTGAGTGACGAGAAGACCAAGTCGTAACAGTGCCACCCAGAACTTTGCATTGCATAATCTTGCGCGGACGGCATTGTTCGTCACCCTGAGACATCAGCTCTAAAGCCCACTCAGACTCATATGCCCAGTAATTTCGCTGGAAACAATGCCCTTCAAACCGGAACACAGTAATGCTTGAACACTACTGCTTGGCAGATGAATATCTGGCAAAGGTGTAGTATATCTCCAGGCGGTCTTTTGCAGAAGAGGCCTCCCACTCAAAGCACTTGTTTGTTTGTTTTTACATAAATTGAATAAATAAACATTCTTTTTAATATTCATAATTATGGAATAATGATGTGGAAATCTCTTCCTCATATTAGGAAGGTGAACTCAATCAACATAATAATTAATTCATGGCCTAGTTTGTAATTATTGGACGCAATTGATAGATTGAGAGCACTCAAATGATGTTTACGTCTTTTGTCTACCCTTGTAATTAATTAACGGTTTATGATCATCGATGGGTTTATGACATTCATTTAGGTCAATGAAGACCTCCAATTTTGGATACAAATATAGGTTTAGCTAATTGGACAGAGCGAATGACAAATGTCATCGTGAATAAAGATTTTTGTATTTAACGTAACAGCCACGTTGCAGCGCACGCTAATATGACTGTTAATTCAAAGTTTTTACATGAATATGTCTTCAAATTTGCTTCCATTATTATGGGAGGCAATTCAAAAACTGATGATATAGAAATCGGGCGATACAGTTTGGTGTCGCAGCTACATATTTATTATCTACAACCAAAATGCCACTACTCGATAGCTAACGGATCAAAGAATAGGTTGCGTTGGGTGAAGACTGTTACGTATCGGACGCGGCGGAGGGGGAAGCGCCGCCATTTTGAGATCGTTTCGCTGCGTCATATAAATTCCGTTTAGTATAAATATTGACTCGGAGAAGCTATTCGATTGATTTTGGTACCGACACGTATCGGACTGCAAATTTTGCATCATAATCATCATCATGATACGCAGCGTGTATCCTCTTACTGCTGGGTATACCCATGCCGTTTGCTTTGGCCCTGTGCCAATCGTATGCAGGTTGAACCTGTGATCGTAGTTGTATCGTCAGCCCATTTTGCTGCTGGACGACCGACGCTTCGTCCAAATTCATGCACTTTTTTAGTTCAGGCTTATCTTAGTCTTACCTTGTATATAGTTGACGATCTTGCAGACCGTGCTCCCATAAAACCAGACCAGGGTGATGGCCTTGCTGAGCTGGATGGGCATGCAGACCCCTGTCACCAGCAAATCAGCAGCGGACAAGTTGACCAGGAAAATGTTGGTGACACTGAAACAAAACCGATACTTTTTTTATGCTGAAAATTCTAGCGATTTATTTAAATTATTGAAATAAATTGTAATAAAAAAAATTGATTTGGTTTGATGTGTGATTGTTTTTTTATTGCTTTTTGGCGGAAGTTTCCCCAAGCGTCCGAGGGAGACCGTTGCTTAGTCAGGATTGCATCATCCGCCCGTCAAAAGCTTCCTTGTATTTTACCTAATTTAATTTCCAACTCACAGTTTCTCAATATTTTACACTGTAATCTTTATTTTTCAATGTTGTGTGGGATTATAAACGTCATGCCAAAATTGTTTTTAAATTATTATTGCATTGTCATCAGTCCTTGATAAGTGTGCAAAGCTTGCAGTGAGTGAAAACCACCTTTAAAGATACTGTTACATACTAGCATTATTTACCAAGCTAATGAAAGTGTGCTAAAAACGAACTTAAGCAATGATTATTGACAAAACCAACTCATTTAGCAATGGTTACTGAAAAACCTACTCAATGAGCAATGGTTACTGAAAAAACCAACTCATTTAGCAATGGTTACTAAAAAAACCTACTCAATGAGCAATGATTACTGAAAAAACCAACTCATTTAGCAATAGTTACTGAAAAACCTACTCAATGAGCAATGGTTACTGAAAAAACCAACTCATTTAGCAATGATTACTAAAAAAACCTACTCAATGAGCAATGATTACTGAAAAAACCAACTCATTTAGCAATGATTACTAAAAAAACCTACTCAATGAGCAATGATTACTGAAAAAACCAACTCATTTAGCAATGATTACTAAAAAAACTTGCTCTATGAGCAATGATTACTGTTTTTAAATAAGCATTGAGTGCTGAAAATAAATTAAGTTAATGTTGATTGCTTATGTCACTCCTAATATAATGTTGACCTTTGATTAGGGTCAGCGTGACTTATCCGAGCCAATGTATCATATTTTTCTTTTTAAAACATTTTCATGCGAGCCAATCAAACATATTTTTAGTTTTCGATTTTTCTTACTTTTGGCCGGCCAGCTCCTAATAGCTAGGTGTTTTAATTAAGACCAAGATGCTTGCCTTGTCCAATTCCTAACAGATGGTTTTCATTTCGTCTGTAATAATAAAAAAGCTTTATTTCACTCCAAGCTTTATTGTTCACTGTTCCGGGCAAATTAAAATTAGCATTTACCTAGAAGTTAAAGAAAAAAATTTTAGTTAATATTATATTGACATACTCTACAGCATTCAAGGTCCTAAATGAGGACTGCTGAGCACAGGCCTCCATTCACTTTTGTGAAGAGGATTAGGCCATAATCCACCACGTGGCCCGGTCAAGATTGGTGGATCACATACCTCTGAAATTTCCGGGTATATGGATTTCTTCACGATTTATGCCTTCACCGAAAAGCGAGTGACAATTACGTAGATAATATATGTTTGTACAAGAAAGACAACGATACGTGCCCGCAATGGGAAAAGTACGTCATGAAATTACAAACAGAAATATAAGCAAAGACCAATACAAAAAAGAAAATTGATATTTTGTATATTGTAGCAGCTTATATTCTTATTTTTTTTCTTATTTTTTTCCGCTTATTTTGGTTTTTTCATTTTCTTATTTTCATAAGATCATTTTTTCAGACATTAATCTATGTTTTTGATCACGAAACGTAATTTATTTTCGTTTAACTTCTATTTATCTTCAATAGCAATTAATATATGGAGCCTCAATAAATTAAACACGAATAGCCGTGTCGTGGTCAGCAAGATAAACAAGACCTTGACTAACGATCGCCGTCGGCTCCGCTCCGATACGGCCGACAAAGATGGAAGTCACAGCTTAGCTTATCTGTGGAAATATCGAGATATTATCTGTGTGGAGGTTTAGGAAGTGTAACGTTTGGGTTTCTAATTTACTTAATTTGTTTTTTTTTTTATTAAGTTGGTGGCGAATCAGCATGTGGCCTACTTTTTGGTAAGTGTTCACTGCCGCATGTGGTCCCCGTAATGCCAGGGGAATTGAAGAAAATGCACCTTACGAGAGAAGACAGTTACCCTTATTACGGATTATTGGACAATAGGTAGCATGGTGTATGGCCACTATTACAGGTAAAATATTGGTATTATCGGAACAATGCCTTTTATTCCTTGCCAAAGGTTTTTATCGCGTTCTCAGAAAATTCTCGCGAACCATTTCACCTCCAATTTGCTGCGTACTCGTTTGAGTCGTTTCTTCAATTGGTATTTTCAACGGTAATAGAAAGAAATTGAGCTCAATTTTGCTGATTAAACAAGCACAAGGGCGGAAAATATAATATCTGACTGTTCATTTTCATTTTATGTGAAGACGTGTTACTCTATTATTATTAAACTGCTTTAACCTATTTACAAGCCGTGAATAAATTAATGTATCTGTAATGTATCTAACTACCTATCCTCATCATCATCAACCCATATCGGCCCACTGCTGAACGTGGGTTTTCCCTCACCTTCGTGAGGAGGATTAGGCTATAATCCACCACGGTATCCCGGTGACATGCACCCATAGTAATATAACTCCATTCGCAAGCACATTAATTAAGCCACAAAATGGTGCTTCTGGCAGCAGTGCTGAAATATCGGGTACTCAAATGCCATAGAAACAAATAGAATACATGGTATAAATCCCACTGGTTGCGCCCGCGGTTTCACCCGCGTAACTCCTGTTCCCGTAGGAATATGGGGATAAAATATAGCCTATGTTACTCGCTGTCAATTTAGCTTTCCATTAGAGAAAGAATTTTTTAAATCGGCCGTGGTTGAGCCGAAACCTTACACATTTCCATACAAACTTTCATCGGCTATATTTATTTTACCCCCTCAAGGGTAGATAATTACAATTTTTTAATGTCATATTTATTTATATCTAATCAAAAGCCTAAACAGTAAATTTCAAGCTTCTAGCTTCAAAAATGGCGAAACTTCCATACAAACTTTCATCCCCTATTTCAAACCCTTACAACGCATTTTTCGCATTAAAAAGTATCCTATGTCCTTTCTTAGGCTCTAGACTATCTCTGTACCAAATTTTATTTAAACCGGTTCAGTAGTTTAGACGTGAAAGAGCAACAGACAGACAGAGTTACTTTCGCATTTATAATATAAAAAAGTAGGGAAGTAGGGGTCTCCCACTGGCCGATATGGGTTGATAAAATGATAAAAAATGATAAATGAATTTTTATTGCCAAAAAAGTTAGTGTTACAAATAAAATTTACAAAAAGAGCAAACATTATGATGAGAACGATCCCGTTTTCAATGATAATACTAATGATATAACAAAAGCTCGTAAAAAGATACATTCATTTTTAGATAATACAGGTAACTTGAACATGTTGACATTTTTCCTTCAGTAACACAAAAACAAGAAAGCTATTTTTAGAATAGCTATTTATAAAAGACGCGAGATTCTGTTACTTAATAGGTCACGGTATTTCGGGAAGATATTTTGCTAACGGAAGTTTAATTTTTCAATTTACTTATAAAATCGTTAATTTCTTTTTTTTCTATCGGGTAAAGCTGTGTCCTTATTTGTGACCGTGAAAAAACACAAGTGTAGCGTGTCACAAGTTCACGCGTATTTGTCACGGTTACGGATTTACGACCACGGCCACGGATGTGGACTGAGCTTAACATGTCCACAGCATTATGAGGTCGAATAAGCCACATGCGTGACTTCTCCCTGATACAGCAGTCAAAATTTACTTTCTGTCACTCTGTGTGGGGGAGAGACCGGAAAGGATTTGTGAGGCTGAAAAGGTCTCATACACACTAAGAAAAAAATCAATTATGCCTCGAAAAGACCTCATACGCACTGATTGAAATTCCATGAAAAATGACCCGCAGCGAACGTGCTAATAAATGATTATAATTTTGACAGTTTTCCTATCAGAATGACGCCCCTATTGGTGATAAGTCAAATAGTCTAGCCTGACGGTTCGTGTTTATTACTCTGATTTATTCTTTCATTATGACACAGCTGGCTTGAACGCAAAAACCACTAAACCCAGCTCGTAAACAACCGGGTCGATAGCCGCCAGAGACGTACCCCACCTGATGCTTGGTACAAACACACTGACACACAAACGACTTGGAAATTTATTATTTACTAGCAGCGCCCCGCGGTTTCATCCGCGTAATTTCAGTTTTCCGAATTTTCCGGCTTAAAAACAGCTCATGTCACTTGGGAATATTGAATTGAAGATTGTGAAAAAAACAAATGATGATAGAATTTTGATTTTATACAAAAATTCCATAGAATAAAGGCACTTTCTGTTTTTCCCAATTTTTTTAATGTTACGGGAAGCTTTTCCAATTATTTTTTTCAAAACAATCTTCCTCTATCTTTAATAGATATTAACAAAAGTTCTAAAATCACTAATTCATGATAAAGCGTCGTGTAAATAGCAGGTTTCACTTTAATTTTGGCATTATTTTGAATTCATTGACAGACAGTCCAATAATATTCGTATTATATTGTGTTAGAGCCCAGCTGAGCGGAATTTTCCTGGAATGCCCGCCATTTTTAATGAAATTAAATAGGTTGAAATAGTTTACATTCTAAAACAATAGTGTTGCTTTTAGAGTTTGAATTCCGTTGATTTATCGTGTTGGTATAACATATGTAGGTAAATAAACTTGTAAATAGTAAAATAGTAGTAGTAAATACTTAACTATACTTGTACATGTAAATAGCTTTTCTTAGTTTTTTTTAAGTCAACGTTTTTGTAATAGCTGTATATAGTCCCCCTAATACAATAAAATGAAGCGGAAAGCCACACTAAAGAGGTTAGACGCGCGCCGCACATGACGCATGGCGTCTTGACTTTCCTTTTTTTTTTTATACTTGTAACTTGACGTTTACCTGATCCTATAAATAAAATCATGTGATAGAAACCTAATACGAACCTAAAAATGAAGTCTGACCAAGTCTTATAGTAAAAAACTGTATAACATGAGCGTTTACTGCAATTTCGCTCTTAGTGACTAGCAATAAAGGCTTCAGAGTTAACCCTGGAAAACGCGTTTGAGCGTTGTCTAGTCCGCATTAAACTAATCGGATTTGTTACTTACTGCCAGATATAGGGATAAAAAGGAAAAGTGACCGTCGCGCTAAAGGTTACGCTTTCAATATGTACCACGCCCACTTCACACTCACAAGTAATTTTAGGAGTAAATAGAGAAGGAACGATCTATCTAAGGAAGATTTATTCAGAAATAATTTTGTTATTAAAGATACTAAGCGGCAAGTCAGACAAAAGAGGTGCAGCGTGCAGTATGCGGCGCGCTGCATGGCTGCCTTTTTCATACAAGCTGCATTGATATATTATTATTTATATTGAAAATAGTGTCAAGTGACTCAAAAACTCAACTGAAGTCAAATCATTTACTGTGAGTAGGCAAAAATAATGCTCTTTTACGAGTTAAACACCTAAGTCTCAAGATGTCATGCAGCACGCCACATACAGCGCGCCGGGTCTCTTCTGTCTAGCTAGCCATGTTGGATGACTTTCTATCTAGAATGAGCTTTTAAAATCTACTTATCCATGAACGCAGCTATGAATTTTGGTCTTAAGCTAAGACGCGGGTAACATCTTGGTTCATAAATAAAAGGAGAAATATAAATAAAAGCAATTTATTATTCAATATTCCAAATAAGCAATCAATCGCTTCATTAGGACTGACTTAGTTATTTATTCGAGATGAAAGCTGTCTTTCATTAGGACTTTTTCCGAGCGAAAGTGCCTCGGTAAGTCTGATGAATTCATAATTTTTTCAGCCTCTAGGGGTTCTAAGACTGGAAAAATCTGTTTTTTTTTATACTTTCAACTAATTGGCTTCTTCATAATAAAACATTATTTATTATAAAAAATACGGATTACATAAGTCTATTTTTTTATTTGGTAATTAAAGACTTGACAACTTTGAAAGTCAACATTGCCAAATAAAAACAATAGCATCAAAATCGATTCCGCAATCATGAAAATGTGACGTAACTGGTGTTTGAAAATTGGCATAGCTATTAGTATTATAAAAGCCTAGTCTTCACTAGATACCAGGGACTTTCTAGGTATATTAAATAATTGTGGAAGTATTTTTTACTTACATAAACTTTTACGGGTCAAAACTGTCAGAAGTTGTTAGCCGCTTAACTTTACTATCGGAAAAGGGTTAACTTTGAAAGTTTCGAGACCCAACTTATAACAAAAACAAACCAACTGACTTAAAGTTTTCTACATTGCGAATTATAGAAGGCGTTTCTTGTAGGAGTTGTGAATTTGTTACTTAAAACGTAAAAGCCTGTCATTTTGAATTTAATACAAAAGTGGCCAAGTGTCAGTGGTTTTTACGAAGAAGGGTTGCGTACCATGTGTACCAAATTTTTAACTTGGTTGACCGATGGTAAGCGCTACGGCTGTCCATAACAGTTACAGCGCCACCCAGAACTTAGCATTGCATAATCCTGCGCGGCACTGCACTGCGCTCGTCACCCTGATACATCGGCTCTAAAGTCTCATATGCCCGGTAATTTCGGTGGAAACAGTGCCCTTCAAACCAGAATACAGTAATGTTTGCACACTACTGTTTGGCGGATGAATATCTGGCAAAGGTATGGTACTTCCCCAGGCGGTCTCTTGTAGGCCTCCTACTACAAAAGACCGTTTGAGATATTTAAATTAATCAGTAACCGATTATATTATTATCCTAAATCTCTTTTACCAATATACCAATATACTCGTAACCTAATCTCTTTTGTACGTCATCGCGGTCCATTTCATATAAGTTGTTATTTTTACGAAATGCTTATAAATTTGGAATATTTTCATAAAATTTTCCATGAATATTGCTTTTTAAGCTATTTATTTCCTTTATAATTTTTTGAGGAAAAAACGTTTCACGACGTTTAATAATTCTTGTTGAAGAAATCAGCCGTTAAGGTGAAACGTTTCACTTATGGCTGGAAATTCAACCAGTTTTTTTTTTGTTTTTGGATAGGTTGCGTATCTTTTATAAATGAAAATGGATTTCGCAATAATGGTATAATTTTTTCCAATTTTCAGTAGTGCTATTTTACTCTAATGCAGCTCATTAATAAAATTAGACAATAAACACTTCAGTTGTCAGGTTAACCGGGTTAATTGGCATATTTTAGCAATCTGGTGCATTCGTGTTCAATACCTCTGCAGAAAATCATAAATAATTATCTATTTTACTATTATCGCCAATTCTCTTGTCATTTAAGTTAGTTAGTCAGTCTAGGCCCAAACCCCGAAAAACTGCGTAAATTTGGAAGCATCCGCCATAAGCGAAACGTACCACCTTAAACTTCGTAGCAACAAGCACACATAATTAAGTACACACCTTCACATTTATCATGCTAATAGAAAATCTACACGAGTACGATAGAAGCATTAGAATCATAATACTATTCCACCTATTATACATAGTTGAAGCTAATAAAGCCAGTCATCCATCATCCCACTGTGTCAACTTCAAACGCCCATTGTGGCGTAATGAATGTCACAGTCTACATTGTTATCGCAGACAACACATTAAGGTGCTAAATAGATAAATGGTAGGAATTGATGAACAATTTAATGCAATTATTTATTTTAATTCATATGTTAATAATTTTTATTATTAAAATAATTTTAATATCAACATTAATAAGTGTCATGTGAATACGCATAGATCCTGACCCCTAATTAAGATTCCCTGTATGTAGGGAAGTAGGAACTGAAGACCATGGTCGTACAACCACCTAGACTCCGAGAAAATATTTCTGGTTCACATAACTTTGACCTGTGCGGGATCGAACCTGCGACCTCACGCTTTGCAATCGGCTCATCATCCACTACGCCACGGAGGCTATGAATACACACGTGCAAATCATAATTCTATGAATTGCTGATTTGTTTCAATTGCGTATGTATGTTCTCAGAATTAAGTTATGATTATTTTCCTTTTTCGTATTCGCCAAGCTTTCTATTAAAGCTGATTACGCTTTCTGAAGACCACTCAGAAATTAGAAGGACATTATTCATTCAGTAAGTCACGTAAACAGCAAATGCAAACCTATGATAATTTTAATAGATTACTAATTCAATTATCCAGTAAGCGGCGATATTTTGGCCGCAAATGTTAAGCATGCTAAACCTATGTGAAGCTTCTTCCATCCGCTATTCCTTTGCCTTAACTTAAAAAAAAAAGAATGTTTTTTTTTTATAATGACATCCCCGTAGAGTTTCTTGGTGCTATCTTCTCTAACGGGCGTATTTCCGAAGCACTGGTAGAGTCAATGGAGTTTTCCTTTTCCTGTGCGAGATTCAGGCATGAGTCACCACTTGAAAGGGAAATATTATTTTTCTAACTCAAACCATAATTAGATAATAATCATTAGTTTCGTAGATCATAATATTTTGACTTATTTTTTTGTATTTCTATACTTATGTATAAGATATTATTTTTGACGTGTAAAAGTGCAATATTATGCCTATTGCCTATTTACAATAAATTATTTGAGTTTGAGTTTGAGTTTATACTTTTGCATTTTATTTTATTTACGTTGAAGGAAAACATCGTTGGGGAACCTACATACGCCACAATTATTTCGGAGGTATGTAAACTACCAAACCAGACCGGGCTCCCGTGGTGGATTATGGCCTAATCCTCCTCGCGAAAGTGTGGTCAGCAGTGGGCTGATATGACTTGATGATAATGATGATGATGGTTGTCTGGAAGAAATTGCTCTGGGCGATAAGACCGCTCATTGTGAAATTTGTTTGATTCTGGTTTTTAAGTTTTTCTTTGTTCTGTGGTGTTTCGATAAAGAGTTTATCTATCTATCTATCTATAATGATTATTTTTTATTTTAGAAGTAGGCCGTTTCTGCTAAAATCCATCTTGAGACAAATCTTTGCCAGGTTTTTATCTACCAATCAGAAGGCTGCAAATGTTAATGAGTCCCTATTTTAAAGGCACTTTTGCCAGGAAAATTAATTGGCATATGAGACTTTAGAACCAATATCTCAGGATGACAAGCATTGTGCAGTAACGCACAAGATATTGCATCACAAAGTTCTAGGTGGCACTGCAACTGTTATGGACAGGTGCTGGCGCTTACCATCAGGTGAGCGACTTTCTCGTCTCTTCTTTGTAACATTCTCGTCTTTGTAACATCAAAAAAACATCACAATACTTCTAAAACCTACACAGGTTTTAGGCGATTGAACTGAGGGGTTGTCTTCAAAGGGTAAGAGATGAAAGTTTCTCTTTGTGTATGGGTTTGTTGAGTTAAGTGCTTCACTACTATTCATCGTTCTTTAAGTTTATTTCCACAGTGTAACAATAATGTTATCGTCCACGAACAGGGATGGAAAAACATGTGTTTGACTATTGTCAATTATTCTCTGGTTCAAACCTGTTTCATATAAGACGTTTTCTAAAAAAACTTGGAATGTTCTGCAAAAAATAACCTTAAGAAAAAAGAATCCTAAAATCAATTCACAATAGGCAGAATTGCGTAAAATACAAACAAAAATACATAAAGTCGAGTTGAAAATTTCTTCCTCTTTTGGAGTCAGTTAGAAATTAAATTGTATTCCATAATACGTTACTCTCCTCTATTTATACCTCCGAGGAGGCCTCTTTTGCAAGAGACCGCCTGGGTATTCATCCGCCAAGCAGTAGTGCGTAAGTAGTGTGCAAACATTACTGTGTTCCGGTTTGATGGGCACTGTTTTCAGCGAAATTACTGGACATATGAGACTTTAGAGCCGACGTCTCAGGGCGACGAGCGCAGTGCAGTGCCGCGCAGGATTATGCAATGCAGGGTTCTGGGTGGTGCTGTGACTGTTATGGGCAGGCGTAGCGCTTACAATCAAGTAAACGACTTACTAAACTCAATCAAATAAAAAAAAATAAAGTGGCTCCGATTCAGCCATTTGACGACGGGACCCTTAAACATAAATACAGATATTATACGTACATCCCAAATTAGTAATTAAGGCAGAAAACGCTTCCATTAGCAGAGATAGCTTGTTAAACAATGTCGTTGGTAGAAATACACCCTTTCCATTCACATTACTTGTTTGATAACTACCCTTTTAGTTGACTAGTAGGCCTGATATAACCCTTAAGCACCCGTCCCCTGCCCCAGCTAATGGATACGAAAACAATATGACTTTCATTTCAGTTTATTTCAACAAGTTGTCTAAAATACATTTAAATTGCGTTAACATTATATTTTTAGTAAGAAATCTGAAGCCAATTGTCTTAGTGCAAAAATATTAGGTACATTGAGAAAAAAACTCTTTAATCTGACTTAAAAAGGAGCAGGAGGATTATTATAGTGTTTGTTGTTTGTGAAGGTTTATTATTTGTTAACTTAGAACTCCGTCATTAATCCACTGGTTTGGATATTTTATTTTATTTGAAAGGATATACTTTTAGCTTGGTCCACGAATGAAGTCGCCGGTGATATAGTAGTGCGTAATACAGTAAAAAATGTATTTTATTCTATATAATATGATTGTGATATTTAAATGATATATATTGATACTTAATTATGATTTTGATTTTGATAATTGTTCATAAGCCAGTTTGAAATAAATATTAACCTTGAATCATTGTATTTTTCCATTCCTATATAGAACATTTTCATAAAATACTCTAAAGGTTTCATCGCTAACACAACCCGGCCGGGCCCGGCGGACCCGGCCGGGTTGGCGACGAATGCAACCGGGCCCGGTCGGGTGAGAAACATACCGGGTTGAAATCTCTAGTGTGTATACACCCTTCATTTAAATAGCTGAGTTTTTGATACAAGCTGTATAATTATCATATAAATTTAAAAAAAAAATCTGTCAGTACACATCAACTGTGATTATATGATTTCCCACTTTAGGAATTAAATTTTACCCGGATTTAATTATCCCTCGTTAAACTCGGTCAATGAAAACAAAACCGTATGTTTTCGTATGTAAATTCAAATTATAATTATTATTTGCATTTTTCAGCTTCACTTCATTTCTGATTCGTTTGGCATTCGTTGGCGCTGTTTTGATTTTTGTTTGCCTTTGGAAACCTTTGACTGCGAACACGCAGTCAAAGGTTTCCCCTTAACTACGCAAATTCAAAATCAAAACTATGCAATACGCACTACAAAATTCACCAAAAGATTTATAGATTAAAAATAAATTTAAATGTTATAGATTAAAACATAAAAAAAGGTTTTATGACAATAACAATTATATTGAAACAAAAATGTGTGTTGCAGATTTTTTTTTGTTTCATGTATTTTAGCAGATCTTCATCGATTAATTAAACACCGCCATGTGCCGCTATGTGCGACTGGCTTAACAAGTTCACTGCTGAAAACACACACGTCTGTTTATTTTATAATTTTACGGCAAGCGAAAATACGCCTGGCGTGCGAACCGACGCTGCTGTATTGGCAAATTTTTCACACCAGTTGTGTGCGGCCGCACTGCCGATTGGATGTAGTTACGACACAACGCCGTAAACAGTACACACAACGTTGTGTGAAGATTTGCAAAAGAGCCAAAAAAAAGTAAAACGGTTCAGCAGTGAAGGCTGATTTAAATCTTCACGTTGACTTTTTGTATTACTTGATAATATGTTTATTAATGTTTAAGATAAAACGAAATTCTTTCACGATTACTTGCATCAAAGTTGAAAGATGGCGACCCAGTAGTAACGTGTGCGCTTTGCAACCGAACCTAACCGGGTTTGATTCCCAGCCCCGAACCAATGAGTCGGTCCTTACAACAGCTATACTTTTCTCAAAATCTAAGAAGGGTTGAAACTTGAAGCAAGATATGGTAATCAAACTAAATACTAACCCTTTAAATTAACTACTGTCTTTCTAAATTAAAGCTCAACAAAATAAAACAGTAGCAAATTAATTATTTGTGAAATTCCTACACAGTAAATTGATTATTTTAATATATTCTGTTAGTTTCAAAATTATTTTCTCAAATTAATAAAGTTCGCAAAGGATGTTCATTTACCCGAACAAAATGCGTCTAGCTTCACTATTCAAAGCATTCCTGACTAACTAAACACTTAGTTAATACAGTTGATTGATCACAAAGCTGCATTGAACTATAATTGAATTTAATTGAGTTTACGATGTGTTAAATAATTGAGAAGTGAATGACCTATTCATTTACTGATTGTATTAAAGCTTAGGCAGTAAGGCTCGTTAGTCTTTTGTTTAAGTTTTAATCGCCTACGAAATCGAGTAAATAGAAATGAACAGAAAATATGAGAAAAAAAATATTTGGATGGTTTTTTGTTCAGTTTTACTTTGTAGTTGTAAATTAGGAATTAACGGTTACAAATTATAACAAAATATTTAATCAGCTTATTGTATTTAAAAATAATTTGTGACAGGGTTGTAGTGTGCCTAAATTCGTGGGTGTCGGGGAGGGAAGGTTCTGAGTGGCTAAATTAATAAATTAATTAAAAAACAGATTCTTCTTATTAATTTCTGAAATTAATTTGTGCGCGGATCGGATCCGCTGCCTTATAATTATGTATTTCCAATTAAAATAATAATGGAATTTTAGTATGAGTGAATTGTCAAATAAACGTAGTTTTCATTTTCATTAAAGTTACCTAAGGCTTCCGTTTTGTCCAGTAGTTTTTGTCGTATTTTGTAGTGGTAGACTTCTTCTGCAAGAGACCGCATGGGAAAGTATCACAGCTTTGCTAGATATTATAATATATGTTAAAACAATACTGTGTTCCAATTTGAAGGACACTGTTTCCAGCGAAATTACAGGACATATGAGACTTTAGAACCGAAGTCTCAGGGTGACAAGCGCAATGCAATACCGCACAAGATTATGCAATGCAAAGTTCTGTAACTGTTATGGGCAGGCGTAGCGCTTACCATCACGTGAACAACTTGCTCATCTGATTACTCAGTCGAATATAAAAAAAGTAAATATGTATTCAACTGATGAGAGTTTAAGAACTCCTAAACCACTGCAACTTTCTTTTGTATATTATATTTAAAAAAAATTGTTATGTTATAAAATAATTTTATTTATTTAAATCGTTTTGGTTACTACTAAATCCTGAACAGCGCCCTGGCTACGAATAACCAAAAAACACCATACAAATTTTAATTTTAGTACACTCGCTAGCGACTGTAGTAAGCAAAACTGGTAAACAGGCTGATATTAACTCTGAAACTACCCATTCCATCACATACTCGTAAATAGAGACTGCATAGCGGTCGCATATGAAAATAAAACATGAAAATTGAAATAAATATGAAAATGCCCGCAGCGCGGCGCACCAAACCCACCACTCCGAATTGCAAACGGAGCAAAACAAAAACTTACATTCACAACACGCGTCGCCCGACCGACTTTAATAATGCACAATGCGGCTTATTTGAGTTTTAAATTATCTCTGGAATATGTGAAATAAAAACAAATAAAATATGTTGTTTTATACCAAATGCCGGGAGCTGTATGAGTGTTGAATAATATTAAAGGTCGCCACCATATAATCAAGTTGTGGGATGGTCAGAACTTTATATAGAAAACGTATGTACGTTTGGCTTGATAGTGTTATGAAGCTCGAAAAAAATCATCCGATTAGCTATTGAGCATTACCAGTCAATGAAAAAAACACAGACGAATTAATAACCTCCTCCTTTTTTTGAAGTCATTTAAAAATCGTATTAAAGATAAATGGGAATGAGAAAAAGTATAAATGGGATAACAATTAAATATAAAACATTGCAGTGTTGTAATTACCAAGGCGTACTTATAAACGAACACCTAATGTTAACAGAAGACATGATAATTATAATACATGGTACCATGGTGGTATGGTAAATAAAAAACACTAAGATTAGGTTATGAGCTGTGTAAATAAGAATATTGTTTGATGTAATGCTTGAGAAATTATAATACAGTTTAATCTGATATAGTTTTTAAGTTGTATTTAACTATTATAATAATAAGAGTTTTGAGTTTCTGTTTTGATTTATTTTAATGCTACTTTTGAATATAAAAAACTGATTATTTAATTGATTAATGTAGTTGCCTCGGTTTGCTCATATTTTATTCACGCTGGGTAACGTGTCCCATTTGCATGTGAGGTCATAGCTCGAAAAACAGTCCAATATATTATATTAATGGTTGTTTACAATATGGTGACGTCACACCAGTTAATTGACCGATGGGGCTTTAACCAACTGAGTATTGAATATTATTTTGATAAAATGTTTATTGAATTCAAATAAACCTCAAATCATTTACTGTAAGTAAGCAATAATAAAGGACTTTAATAAGTCAAACACTTAAGTCTCAAATAGGTACCAAGGAAAGAGATTTTAAAAAATACGACCTTAATATGTAATTTTACATTTTTCCATAACGCCATGTGCAATTTTACTGTGTGCTAAAGAATAAATAAATAAATAAATAAAAAATATGGTTTGAGAATGAAAAAGGAAATTTCCCATTCAATTGTGAATTCATGAATCTCGCACAGGAAAATAAAACTCCATTAACTCTACCAGTGTTTTGAAAATACACCCATCAGAGAATCACTGTTTTCTCAGTGCTTTACACTGAGAAAACAGGGGTGTGTATTTTTATTTAACACAAAACACCTCAGCCGCTTCACGCATTGTGTTTATTCGTGTTACAAGGGAAATTATAGTGTTATTATGTAAATTCATCGTCGGTGAAAGATGAATCCCTAATTCATTTAAATTACCAGACGTCGTGGCAGCCCCTCGCTAACGATAAATAGATTTGTCGTGGATTATCGACCGTTTAAAGGTGGTTATTAAATTAGTAAGAAGCGTGGAGTCTTCAATGTTTCAATAAGGGGTGGCAGGTAGAAATATTTCTACGGTCACATTAGGCATACAACTACCTATGGGAGATACCGAACTATCAACTTAGTGCAAATATTTATTTATTTCAATGTACAGTGCTTTAACACCTTCAGTGCTGAAAACATAACTGTCGTGTTTTTCATAACTTGCCGCAAGTGCGGAAAAACACAACTGCTGTGTTTTTTGTATGGGAAAACACTATGGAGTGTGCAGAACCGCACCCGCGGCTAGGCAAGAAAATCAGCTCAGCAGTGAAAGAGTTAACAGATATTTCCAAAGCGACACCGTACTTACATTTAACTAAGAACTGACACATTTAAGGGCAACATCCGCAAATGTCACCAAAGAACATGTAAA
Organism: Campaea margaritaria; assembly: GCA_912999815.1. Classification (NCBI taxonomy): domain Eukaryota; kingdom Metazoa; phylum Arthropoda; class Insecta; order Lepidoptera; family Geometridae; genus Campaea; species Campaea margaritaria. The sequence continues at coordinate 609,397 of OU538794.1, forward strand.
AATGTGAAGCTCACTGTGCTCAGCGCAGATACGATTCAGCTATAGAAAAGCCCCAGTAATAGGTACTTGATGGAGCACATTAGTTCTTTTGGACAGATACCGCGAACAGATTTGTTTTTTTATTTGACTGAATGACGAGACGAGCAGGTCATTCACCTGACAGTTTGCGGTGTCTCCCACGTAGAAAGTTCAATATGAATATTACTTCTAAATTATAGTACTTTTGAAGGTCTCCGGAGTGTAAGTGAGTGATGAGCTCACTGCGATGTGTGACACACAGGGCAAATATTTGTATGAACCGCTAATATTTGCTGAGTTTTGGTGCTTGCAGAACCAAGGTCCTCGTAGTTCCTGATACAGGGAATGCTAGTTCGGAGTCAGATTCTATGTACGTGACGAGATATTATTATTGTTATTATTAATATCCTGACCCCTAGGATTATTTTATCTTTCGATGTTATTCGAGACACCGACATCGATTATTTTCTATTGAACAAATTGGATTCACTATTCGATTGCGTGTCACAATTATTCGGGATCATCGAGTTAATTGGATGATCGAAAATAATTCGAATTCATCCATCGCTACATGCAATTCAAAGGCAATTTTCCTTTTATCGCGGAAAATTTTCGTTGATATCTACATATCTAAAGGTCTACGCGTGCTCAGCCACGAGTTCGTAGCAAAGGCTCTACGCGCCTACATATCCTATCTACGAAAATTTTGTTATTCTTCAAACAAAGTTATTATACCAATAAGTAATATTTAAAACACGGAGAAACAAAGAAATCGTACCAATTCTTAGGAATTGTATCCGTGTGAATACTATTTATAAACGTTTATTATTTTAAAACACATTTTGTGCTATTTTTCAAAGCTCACCGCATTCATCTCTGACAAGTAGCTTACAAATAGACGGTATTTTTAAAAATTGTAGAGCTATTGTTGAGATTAATGAATCACCATAAACATTATTTTCTGCTCTATGTGTTTACTAGTCCCGCCTTGCGGATTCACTTGCAATGACAGCACGGAAACACCATACGCAACACTGATTGATTACGCACACATATACAAGACGTTAATACACGCGCCAACTGCGTGTGTAACAATAAATGAAAGCGTTATTTTATCCACCTATTTAGAAATATTTTTGAGATTATTAATTTTACTCAGTGACGAGACGAGCAAGTCATTCACCTGATGGTTAGCGCTCCACCTGCCCATAATAGCAACAGTGCCACCAAAACCTTTCCACTACAAAATCCTGTACTGCACTGCGCTCATTACCCTGAGACAACGTTTCTAAAGTTTTTTACGCCCAGTAATTTAGCTGGAAACAGTGCTCTTCAAAACGGAACACAGTAATGTTTGCACACTAGTGCTTGTCAGATGAATATCTGGCAAAGGTGTATTACAGGCTCATTCTCGTCAAAGAGCCCTGTCACTATAAATTGACTACTACATTATAATGACGACACTAGCTCCATTATAGTGCGTAATTCAGCTTCGGCTAATATTATATTGGGGGTATGGTAATTTGCTTAACCTAAATGCCTTACTTACTCACTATATAATATAAACCATTTAATACAACACAAGTTTATCCTTTCAGTAATATGTGATATTAAATTTAGAGTTACTTATAGAAAATCACAATCTGAAAGAAGCGTGGCGTGCGGCATCTTGCAACGGCCTGTCTTACGCCTTACATCTCCACCTGGTATCATTGGTTACATTTTTAAACCAGAGACAAGCTTATACAATTCAACCAAAAGCATTTCATAAATATCAGTATTTAATCATAATTTTGTTTTAAAATAATTTTTTGACACGAACCCAAAAAAGTCATGCCAAAATAATGACTGTACTAATTATCTGGCAGAGCACAGTTTTTTACACAAATATAACTCAAAAAGATTGACATTCCGTGAACTTACGTGGGAGGTTACCATCAGATGAACGACACGCTCGTCTCGTCACTCAGTAACGTAAAAACCTACCACAAAACACTGTAATTAATACATTGAGGTCGTTGTAGTCTAGATTGTACCGTACTGTACTTTTTTATTAGAACTAAAAAGAATATATATAAAACTAGCTGTGCTCCCCGGTTTTCCCTGCTTTGAGTATTATCCCACAGGAATTGTAATTTTTTACGTGATAAAAAGTACTGAATGTGCTATTCCAAGTGATATTTATTTAATAACTAGCTGCGCCCCACGGTTTCACCCGCGTAGTTCCCGTTCCTGCGGGAATACGGGGATAAAATATTGCTAAAAAGGCTATTAAAAAATAGGGGTTGGTGATAAAAGGGTAAAAATTTAGGGTTGTATGTATTTTTTAATGCGACATAATAAAAAAAATAACGAAGTTAAAAAAATGTCTAAAAATTAAAGAAAAATGTTAAGGGTGGACAACCCTTATCACTAAGGGGTATGAAAAATAGATGTTGGTCGATTCTCACACCTACTCAATATGCTCACAAAATTTCATGAGAATCGGTCAAGCCGTTTCGGAGGAGTACGGGAACGAACATTGTGACACGAGAATTTTATATATAAGATTTATTGCACAAGTTTAATGACTAGTTTAAATGGCGGACTTAACACTAAACGCGCGCGCGCGCTATTTTGCAATTAAACACCGTAACAACGTAGAAATATAAAAAATAAACATCTTTCATTGGATAATCGTCCATTGATCACCTTTCTCCCTCTTTCATCTATCCATACAGTTCATTCCCTTGTTTCACTATTGTAATTTTTCTATACTGTGTTTACTTTTGTTTCTGGTGTACAATAAAGAGTTTTCTATTCTATTCTATTCTATTCATTCTTACGTTCCACGCTCTCTACCTTAAATCAACCATAAAATACATAACAATACGTTCCAAATCCCATATGTATATAATGTTAATAATTATATATAAGGTGGGTCAATGTAATAAAGTCTGGTTATGTGAGGAGGAATTGCCGATGTGTGATCGAGTTGGCTTTTTGTGGTTTAATGTGGTTCAGCACCGGCAATAATTGGATTGATTTGGTAAACGGTTCCGTAAATCGCGTCTAGCGATCAGGGTATTAGAACGGTTTGACGTGTTTCCAATAATTTCGAGGAACTTATATCCGCATACAGAATGGTTATGTATGGCTTGACCAAGAGAATCATTTTTATATATTACATATATTATATATCATATATTACATATACACATAATATACAGAGTGTCCCAAGGATATGCCACATGGAGGGAAAGTACCTTGAATATTGTAGATGGAACATTTTACTGAAAGAAGACATTATTTGAATTTAAAAAAACAATTTAAACTGCATTCATAGATTTTTAAATAATTAATTGGTTAAACTGGGAATCTAACCCGTTACACGAAAAAAATAATCATCCTGTAGCTTTATCATAACGATCGAAAGGCATTTTGATCGAAGATCGAATTTCACATCAAATGTTAAAATTCGTGGCTTTCCTTTCATTTCTGACACTATGTTATTTAGCAAAAAATAATTCTTATAATGAAGCCTTTCAATCGGTAGGATAAAGCTACAGGGTGAATATTTTTTTCGTGTAACGGGTTCGATTCCCGGTTCAAGTATGTAATTATTTAAATATCTATGAATGCAGTTTAAATTGTTTTTTAAATTCAAAAACAATGTCTTCTTTCAGTAAAATGTTCCATCTACAATATTGAAAGTACTCTCCCTCCATGTGACATATCCGTGGGACACCTTGTATATATTTGTGATTTCTATTTATTAAATAATCGTGACATTTGACAAATGATAGACGAAAATACCCCGGTCTTGTGACGAGGGTAGGCAATAAAACATAGCGCTAACATACCATAAGGTACATAGAAACAAAGGTGACCCACATAATATGAAAGGAAAAACATTGAAATGTGAAGAAAAAGGAAAACGTTTTGCGTGCAAAATTTGGTAGAAAAACATTAAAGATACATTTTTGTAACCTTGAAACATAATTGTTGTTTTCAACGTGGATTTTATTATATTTGAATGAGCTTATTTGAAGCGCCTGTACTTTTAAGTCCCTGTTTACCATGTTTCTGCGATTGAGGAAAACTGATCAGGTACTTTTTTGCTATACATATAACCTTGCTATATGTATAGCAAAAAGGTACCTTATCAGCTAATAAATGTTTAAAACAAAACGAAAAATAAGAAAAAATAAAAATGTGTAATGTGTGTGTGTGTGTGCTATGTGTTATAATATTTTGTTTTTTCTATAAGCGGTGGTAGTCTAGTGGAAGAAGGTCCGCCTCACAAGCAGAAAGTTTTGAGTTGTATCTCGGTACGGGCATACCAATGTGTTTCTGATAAAACATATGTACGTAATTGCCACTCGCTTTTCGGTGAAGGAAAACATCGTGAAAAAACTCAGATGCAACACAATTATTGCGGAGGTAGTTAAGTGATCCACCAACCCGGGACGGTATCCTGTGGAGCATTTAGACCCGTGCTCAGATTTGGGCTGAAATGGTTTGATAATGATATGTTTACTGAAACGAAAATATCGGTGGGCGGGATTCGAACGCGTGACATTCTGGGACTAAGCACGGCACATGCTCTGCCTAAACTCTGCAACCGTAAACGTCGTAAGCGCAGTTAAACTTAACTTTACATAAACCGAGCAAGTCGTTCATCTGACGATAAGCGCTACGCCCATAACAGTCACAGCATCACCCTGAACATTGCATTGCATAATCCTGCGCGGCACTGCACTGCGCTCGTCACCCTGAGACATCGGCTCTAAAGTCTCAATTGCCTAGTAATTTCACTGGAAACAATGCCGTTCAAACCGGAACACAGTAACAAAACTTCCCCAGGCGGTCTCTTGCAGAAGAGGCCTCCCGCTACTAGTTTTAGAACGTGTTTTTTGCATCCTCCGACTGGAGATTCCGTAATTGACTCGATTGTAATTTGGCATCGCATACAATTCTATCGATTTTATTTAACCATCTCGATTTCTCTCACCGCTACTCTACATCATAGTACCTAGTACTAGTTATAAAACGAACCCTCGCTCTCCTTAACAATGCCTCAGGTACAGCGCCGATGAGAGATGTAATTACAGGCTCCAAGAGGCGTTAGAAAGGACAGCCACCTCTGAGTATGTACTATACATTGCATGGCAAAGAACATGGCACACCGGGAAGTTTTCGTAATCTAATATTATTTTTCACTGTATATTAAGATTGTATAAACCACATTGATAGCAAGTAGGTACATAGTATAAAATATGTACAAAGAAGAGATTAGTCCTAAGCTTTCAGCAAACGTTTGGGTAGAGAGAGCATTCTGTTTACATAAACTTATTCAGTATTGATGAGATAATACAAATAGGTAGGTAATTTTTCTTTTTTTATTCGATTCATAAATTGGATGTGACACCTTAAAATTAGTATATGAAAAGTGTATTATGAACCCTATAAATACAGTGGATACAGCTAGCAATTAATGAGTTATAATATTATGAGTTTAATGAATGATTGCATCTCGGTTCAGTTGCAGTATTTTGATTGTTTACTAGAAAAATGTGCAATGTTTGTGTGTAGTAAAACTCTTTGTTGAAATTTGATTTCTTATTTTTAAAGCATTATTTTAGTTTCAGCATTTGTTTGATTAATGATGAAATTGCCGTGCTTTGTGTTAATGCATTACGATTATCAACAGTGGGCTAGCATAGGCTGATGATGATGATGATGAAGATGGTGATGATGGTCTATATTTTCGGCCGTACACTGTAACAATCTCTGAACAATAATAGAGGTAGAGGCGCCGCGTCCTCTTGTACGAGTTAATTTACTTTCGGTTCATTAACGTCACTAATTATTAGATTTAACTTCATTGGATTCACACAAGATTCACGTGCTATTATGGCGTAGTGATTGAGAAAAGACTCAAGTAACGGGTTTGGTTCTTACGAAGTCATTTTTTTTTCAAACTGTCATGGGTGCCTTTCTTTTTATCGGAAACGGAATTTTGTGTTGTTCGAAAATTATTCATAACTAGCAGCGCTCCGTGGTTTTACTCGCGTTAACTTATCCTATGAGGACCGTCAATTTTTACGGGGTATAAATTGTCCTATGTTCTATGAAATTCGTTCATCCACACACGCACAAACTTTCGTATTTGTAATACTGGCAGCGCCCCGCGGTTTTACGTCCGCGTTAACTATCATCCCACAGAAACAAACAAGATAAAAAAAAATAGGTAAATTTTATCCAAATTCCTTCAGCAGCTGCGGTGTGAATAGACGACAAACAACAATACTATTGTACGATGTGTTACGTGTGTGTTAGTGTGTGTGGGAGTAGGTTGTGTGTGTGTTTGTCATAAAAAAAATGCTATTTGCATGTCTCTGGCAGGCTGATCTCAATCGTAAATTGCTAACGTTGCTAACGCAGATCTTATGTTCCGATGTCGAATGAAATGGATTTTAGAAACGCATTTCAGATACTCATTTGACAGCCGACAACGCGGAATGTGCACTCACTCTTCTTTGAAGAAAAACATCGTGAGGAAACTCACACACCCGTGAATTATTTCAGGGTAATGTGATCCACCAATCCGGAACGGGCCCCTGTGGTGGATTATGGCCTAATCCTCCTCACGAAAGAGAAAGCAGATCCATGAACAGTAATAGGCTGAAATGGATTCATGATGATGATGAGCGTGGAATGCTTTGTTTCATGAAAAAATTACATCCTCCGTGGCGTAGTGGGTTATGAGCCGACTACAAACATTGAAGATACGGGTTAGATTCCCGCACAAAGAATAGATGTGTGTGAACCATAGGTATTTGTTCTGAGTCTGGGTATTTGTGGGACCTAGGTCCTTGTAGTTCCAGATTCCCTACATACTACAGGAAATCCTATTTAGGGGTCGGGATTTATGCTGCCAAAACAATTTAATATATTATTACTAGTTGCGCCCTGCGGTTTCACTCGCATAATTCAAGCTTTCCCGCAATAACGCAATATAATTTCCCCGTTTTTGCCACATTCTTCATTGATGCTCCGCTACTTTTGGTCGTAGCGTAATTTTATATAACCTATAACCTTCCTCGATAAATGGACTAATCAACACAAAAAGAATCGTTCAATTCGAACCAGTAGTTCCTGAGATCTTAGCGTTCAAACAAACAAACTCTTCAGCTTTATATATTAGTATAGATTATATTCAATATGGACAGAAAGATTACATAAATCAATGTCGCGAACTTGTAGACTCAAGACCATTTGTTTACTTGTAGCGGCTAAATAAATCAAGTTTTTCTTCTGGAATTATACGAAGTACCTACAAACTAACTACTGCATAATACAGCTGAACAATCTTTTTTTTTATTTGACTGAGTACCAAGACGAGCACTGTAAAAGTTACAGTGCCACCCAGAAATTTGCATTGCATAATTTTGCTCGTTACTACACTGCACTCGTCACCCTGAGACATCGGCTCTAAAGTCTTAGAAAAAAACAGACACGAAAAAAAAAGTCTTTTGCACATTACAACCAAAATTTTTTAACAAGTTATATTATATTTCATTTCATTTCATTTCATATAGTGCCGTAATCATCTAATTAATATATTTTCGATAAAATTAGTATAAATAAAATTAAAAAAAAAAAAAAAAAAAAGTAGTACTTTTTTTGTTCTAGTTTTTAAGTTTTCTTTGTTCTGAGGTGTTTCAATAAAGAGTTTATCTATCTATCTATTTATATTCATAACTTATACTCGAAATAAAATTTAGTTTGTAACGAGTTCAATAAGCTAACTCAATAAACTTAAATCCCATTAGTATACATTGAAACGTAAAACAAATTATGACAACTGACATAATATTATTAATATGTTTACAAAAGTTGTATTACACATTTCCATTAATCTGTCAACATTATTGTAATGAGTTTGTAAAGCCGTACGTATTTACAGATTACGGCGAAATGTTGATGTGACCGCACCCTTAAATGGACCGGAACTTTGCCAACAAACTAATATAAACTCTGATCGCTTCAAAATAAAGTTCAACTTCGAACAGTTTTTCGAACATTTTGAACTTTTGAACGCGTAAAAGTTTTAATCGTGAACATAAATATTTTGCTTGTTTTAATATCGCGGACATAAAATATTTTGGTCATAAATTCAGCCATATTGTTTGATTAAATTTTTTATATACCATATTTTTTTTAACTGCTAATAAATATGAAATACGAATCCAAAGTGAATTAATTATCCGGATTAATCAATTTCAACTATAATATTCATCTAAGAATCATGCAAAGTCTCTCAACAACTTTTTTTAATATAAATAAAACTTAATTCATTCTGTTAATATAATTTGAATAATATCAGATTGACCAAAAATGTTGCACACCTGCTTGCAGGTTGAAAAAGGGTGAAAAAAATAATTTAAAAACATTGAAAACATATTTTCTAACATTTGAAAGTGTACAATTCTTATGTATTCTTGCAATAAAATGATTTTTGATACCAAAAGAGAAAAAAAAACGTATTTCAGTGCGAAGCCCTAATGAAAATAAACCTTAATCTAATAACTAACTGAAACATCTGAATCTGACTGACTAAATGCAGTGCAGTGCCGCGCGTGATTATGCAATGCAAAGTTCTGGATGGCACTGTAACTGCTATGGGCAGGCGTAGCGCTTACCATCAGGTGAAGGACTTACTCATCTCGTCACTCAGTAAAATAAAAAATTTTAAAATGCACCAACCTAAAACCGATCAGTAGGTAGCCAATAATTATAATATTTTCTTTTATCTGCTTTTTAGTGTAGTCTTTTAATGAAAACATTTGTTTTTTTTTTTAAATTCATTAAATGTGTAATCAGCAGCTTTTTGAAATTTTCAGTACGTATAACAAAACAGAACTAACTATATTTAAATACTAACTAACTATATACTTACTTCTTAGTATAGTTACACTTTACAGCAACAATGATCAGCAAGATGTTCGCAACCAAGGATAATAGAATCACTGGCACGTACAGCGTGATAAGAACAATATCGGGCTGAAAAAATATGTCCAACTCATCCCCAAAGGCGAAGGTTCCATTCAAATCCCCACTCAAGTTCAAGCCCTGAAGCCCTAGGTTCGTTAAGTTCGAAAACATAGTCATTTTAGGTCATATTTTTAATGAAATTTTGGTTTAACACCGCTCATCGTCGTGTTGGAAGTTTAACACGGCGTTACATTTTTAACACGACACAATAACACTGTTTTTATTTACAAACTGGTTTCATAGCTTTGTAATCTTTTCTATTAGTTCACACTGTACCGATAACTTTACTAAAATGGCATTTTTAACATAAAATTATACCTAATCACTATTACTAGTCAAAGTTATCCCAAATCACTTTTACGCAAAGTATACGGAAAAGCGATTTCGTTCGAACTTTTTCGTGTTGCGCGAATTTCCGTCCGTCTTTCCCGACTGTATTGCCAAAAGCTCCGGAGCTGACTGGGTCGTAATAGCCGCGCGAGCGAGAGGCGCTCGCAAGAAAGAGAAGGCTGAGTTCAGAGATCCATTCAAAGAAATGATTGTAAGGAAGTCTTGGTGAGGGTTGATTTGAGTCAGCAGTTTTCGTCAACGAAGTTGCTTCGTCAGCAATTTCCGACCGAAATCCTCGAATCATTTAACATTTTGTTTTACAATGGGGCGGACGTTCCAATGTTTGTTTATAGTATTTTCGTTTTCTCAAGGATCGCAGAACTTTCTATTAGCTTTTGTTTACATCGTTCCGTGTCTCGACAGCTTGTTTGGAGACTTGGGGAAATAAACGTTGCTACTTTCTCAACAGTATTTCTTGATATAAAAAATACTATCGCAAATATGGATGCTGGTAATACTTACTGTGTTTATTTATATTTACTGTGATTATACAACTAGCTGTATCCGCGGCTTCGTTCGCGTTTGACTTGAAGGGCACTGTTTCCAGCCGATGTCTCAGGATGACGAGCGCAGTGCAGTGCCGTGCTGGATTATGCAATGCAGTGTTCTGGGTGGTGCTGTGACTGTTATGGGCAGGCGTAGCGCTTAGCATCAGGTGAATGACTTGCTCGTCTCGTCACTCAGTCAAATAAAAATAAAATAATTTTAATGATACATTCTTGACCTTGGAAGATATCGAAATAAAACTTACAAGAAAAGTTCAGTTAAGATCCTTCTTTCAATTCCGGTAATTTACGTTAAAATCCGTTGAGCCTTTTCAGAGCCTTTGCGAGACAAACTTTTAGACAGGCATATATAATAAAAATTCTAAAAACGGCATTTTATGATTAGGCATCGCATAAAAAGCAGTCTGTATTTATGTCATGGCATAATGTATTTATGTCATTTATTTTGAAATCACAGAAAACACATTCATCATCATCAACCCATATCGTCCCATTGTGCTGAGCACGTGTCTCCCCTCACTTTCGTGAAGAGGGTTAGGGCATAATCCACCACGGGGGCCAGATCCGGATTGGTGGGTCACCTACCTACCTCCGAAATGATTATCGGGTAGGTATGCGGGTTCCCTCACGATGTTTTCCTTCACCGGTTACGGTTTTTTTGTTTTAAAACACATTAAGCACTACAGGGGCCTGACCACGAACAGTTAAATCCATCCAGTTTAAGGCCTTAAACTGAACTGCCCTGCTAACTGTCACCACCAAAATCGCTCAGCGCTCATAAGTCGACCAGAGACATTTATCCAAAGAGATAGTAACAATTTGTTTGCATTTATAGGAGCTTATATAGCGCCCATCTCATTCCTTTCTCTCCCATTCTCTTCAGTTTATTTTTGATCGACGTCGGGTCATGTTTGTCATTTATGCGTATGTGGTGCCAATCTAGGCCGTTCAGTTTAAGGCCTTAAAATGAACTGCATGGAATAATAATAAGTCCGTAGTGATATAATCATCCCCAGGATTTAATTATCGTTCAATAGTTACCGTCTACGCAAGCGCATGCGAAAATATTCGAAGCGACTTAATTTGATCAGTCCCAACCATAAACCCAAACCGGACATAAAATAATCCCATACAAGTAATGACGCACTCTCTGTCGTAAAAGAGAAATAGCAAAAACAAGCGTTATGTGACTACGACTTGACTCGTTAACCTTTTACGTATAGGTTTACGTTTATTTGCAGCAATTGGAGCCTACGTGAGGTATCAAAAATGAAAATGTGTTAGATTATAGGGTTCCCGAACCAAATACTATATCAATCAATCACCAACAACCCATAACGTCCCACTGCTGAGCACGGGTCTCCCCTCACTTTCGTGAGGAGGATTAGGCCATAATCCACCACAGGGGCCAGATCCGGATTGGTGGATCACACACCCACCTCCGAAATAATCTACGGGTAGGTATGTGGGTTTCCTCACGATGTATTTCCTTCACCGAAAAGCTAGTGATAATTACGTATATATGTTTTACAAGAAACACATTGGTACGTGCCTGCACTGGGATTTGAACTCACGACCTTCTGCTTGGAAGGCGGACATTCTCCCACTAGGCTACCACCGCTTAACTTAAATACTATATAACACAACACAATACAATATGCCTCACGATTATACGAGGATACAAGAAATCCTAGTTAAGGGTCACCCTAAATAGGATTCCTTGTATCTTCCCTAGACAAAAGAAAAAAGGAAATGATAAAATTTATATAAGACGGGAAAAAAGATAAAAGAGAAGAGGGGGAGCGGAGCGGGGTAGGGGATGAAGGAAGGTGTGAGGGGGTATGTAGGGAGGATGTGTATGAAGAAAGAAAAAGGTTTCAATTAAATCTCTTATTATATAAGTCACGTGCACAGTTGATCAACCTTTTGGCCTCAATGTTCAGTTTTTTTTTTGGCACGATCAGAAACCTACATATATCCTGACCCCTAACTAGCATTTCCTGTATCTAGGGAAGCAAAAACATGGACCATGGTCCTACAAACACCTAGACTCAGAGCAAACTTTTGTGGTTCATAAAGCTTGCGCAGGAATCGAATCCACAACGTCACGATTCGCAGTTGGCTCATCACGCCACAGAAGCCGCCGAATGATGTGACAGAGATATTTGAAAATATGATATGCTTCCAATCCTGACCTGTCCTCTCATGTACATTGAAGCCAAATAAATGATTTGATTTGATTTTGATTTGATTCCTCACAAGCATATTGTCTCAACCTCAAGCGGTTCATAATATTGTATCCAAGAATTAAGCAAGCAGTATTGTGTTGTGTAATGTTTCTTACTAAATTACTGGGCATATGAGACTTTAGAACCAATGGCCCAGGGTGACGAGCGCCGTGCAGTTCCGCGCGGGATTGTGCAAAGCGGGGTTCTGGTGGCACTGTAATTGTTATGGGTAAGCGCAACGCTTACCATCAGGTTAACGACTTGCTCGTCTTGTTACTAATTCAAATAAAAAAAACCCAGCACAAATTTGCCGATTCAGCTGGCACTGCCAATGACAAAAAACATTCAACATTTTATTATTTCACGTAAAATTTTACTATATTGCGTAGCTTTATTTGAATTTGTTGAGTTTACTTTACCTATATCCTTTAGGGTTGCTAACGTATTTTATCTTTATATACCTAAAGTTGTAAACAGAGTTGGTATCCAAGAAAAACTGAAAGTATCAATACATTTTTGAGATAAAGATGAGCCATAATACACGTACTCATTTCAAATTCAATCGTGAATCGATCATATTTTTTACATAGCGCATCTATTAGTATTGGACTCAAAGAATGTTTATTGAAGTTGGATGAACTTTTCAATTCCATAGGCGAGCCAATTGCCACCAGTAAAATATATTACTTAAAGCAATATACATTCCACCTACGCAACAGTCTACATGCATATAAAATAAATATATATAAACTTCAGAACATATTTGGCATTATTTCAAAAGGAATATTTTATAAGGCGTTGTTCAGATCAAATGTACGTATAATATGCCGCCGAATGTGAGCGAGCGTAACAAGGTTTACCGAATTTATTTATACAACGCACTCACATCGATGTGACGTGACGCCTTTAGGCGGCTTAATATGATAGTACGCCATTATAAGTTTCAAGACGCTTCGCAGCTTGCGCTAGGATTGGGTCAAAGCAAAAATAGAACACTTAAACTTAATTTATTTCAAGAATTACTTAGATTCATATAATTAACAGTACAATACAGATCAATAATTCTTTATTGAACACCATAAAGCTTAAGTAAACACAACACAACATTTAAACAAGCCGGTAGTACAATGAGCAGCCATATTACATTTATCAATTTCTTCCGAGCAACTTTTGGGTGAACAGGAATCAAGTTATAGATGTTGTGGCTTGTAGATAACTAAGTACTAGAAGACACAACATAGCAGACGCATAACATTGTGAACATGTTAAAAAAATACCGCCTCTTCTTGTTCATTTTGCTGGCTACGCTGCAGCGTATTTTCGGAACAGTGTGAACGAAGCTTAGAGTCAGATTTCACATTCAAAATGGGGTACACAGTTCTGCTCGTATTCTGGAGCTGACTGTGCGTATGGTCCGAACTACGCTTTAATCTGAATGTGTGAATGAATGTATTATGTACTCGGCTTAAAAATACTAATATGGACTTTGATTAATGACATTTCTGGATGATTGTAAATATACTTAAAATATCCCCGAAATTATTGGTGGCACGTTTTTTAGATATTTTGTGTTCCCCGTAAAAATGAGAGAAATATTTCTTTGAATCGGAAAATATTTCAAAGGAATTTACCGAAAAGCTTCTAAATTAATTCTCATGAATAAAATCCGATAAAGTCATTAATTTTGTTTAACTATTAGAATATTACTTCCCGAATCGTTTCTAAATCTCGGAAATAAGAGGAAGTCATCATCTTCCAGTGAAAAAATGGAAAACACCTTGCCAGCGTCTGTGTTTCCCGAAAACTATAATCTGAAAGTCTTCAAGACGAGAGTGAATAGGTATCTTCTAGGCAAGTATGCCCCATCCTCGACCGTGTCGACACTTACCACCAGGTGAGACTGCGGTCAAATGGTTGCCTAATCTGCATTAAAAAAAATCTTCAGCCCATGTCCTCCAACTGCTGAGCACGGGTCTCCCCTCACTTTCGTGAGGAGGATTAGGCCATAATTCACCACAGGGGGCAGATCCGGATTGTTGCATCACATATCTATCTCCAAAATAATTCTCGGATAGGTATGTGGGGTAAGAGGAAGTGAATACATAAAAATAATTTAGAATTCATTATAATAATTCGACTGCAAAGGAAAATCATCGAGAATTATTGAAATATTTGAACTATCGAAACAACTGACTAAAACGTTTAATCTATCACGAAATATCAAATTATATTTCTTTCTCTCCATACATCTAGAATAATTAAAAAAATTACTGTTTTAAAAAAAACTAAAAAGAAAGAAACAAGATCAGTAGTTTAGAATTCTATTAACTAGTACTGAATAACTACTAATATTATAATGCAGAACAGAACGACTAATTGAATCTTTCAATACAATTTTCATCCACTTTCAAACGTCCATATTATTTGAAATTTTGAAAACGCGGCACAAGAATAATTAAAAATGTTAAGTTATATGCTTTTAGTTTTTTTTATAGATTATGACGTAGTTGTGTTCCTCATTATGTCACCTTTTTTACTACTTTTTTGTTACTCTGGTGCTGTTTTTTTTTGTAAATTAGGTACACAATACCGGTAAGTATTTAGGGTTGTTACGTAGAGCACTTTTTACTCCTACAATTTACCCCGGAAACAGGATATCAAAGTTTATACGGAAAACAATGAACTCATGGATGAAAACCAGAAATAAATATTTATACCGTTACTTGAGAATGTGAATACAGTGATAATATGTGGAATATAAACTACCTATGTGAGAGGTCGGACATAGAAAATATTTTTGCAATTAAATCTATCAAATTCTCGGAATCACTATGGAATGGACAGGTCCTACCAATAATCACAGAAGATGTAATAGCAGACTGGACAAACTCCACCCGCACCCCAAGAATCCACTTCCCCGCACCTCTACCAGTAATTCGGAGGACATTCTGGAGGTTGTCAATATTACACGCTCAACTGTAATAAGCAAACGGGTTAGTATCTTCATACTTTTTTTTTTTTTTTTTTTTCCCGGGGAAATGCATTAGGCATACCACCCGGCGCCCGGGGGGGGGGGGGGGCGGGGTGGTTATGTGGGACTCCCCCGCCAGCTGGTCTGGCGGGGTTTACCCACTAAAACCCCGGGGTGTTCTCCTCTCCGCATTATGGAGGTGGTCACGGGTTCGCACAGCGCTTCCGCGACCACCTCTGCGGGCGCCCTCCCGGGCTCGCTACGTGAGGCTTGGGCCTCTTTCTCCGCTGGGTGCGTCACGGAACACACGGGCCGCACCTCAGCTCGGGACTTCTAACTTGGGCGTTGGACCCCCGATCCGCGGCCCAAAAGTCCCCGTTATTGGTCCCTCGCTGTGCCCTCTGCTGATCAGAGGGACACGCGAAGGACCTCTTCTCGCCAGGTTATTTGCTACGGCCACCAATTCCCCTAGGAGAATTGCTGACCGAACCCCAGGGTGCACCGTCCCAGCTGCTGCCCTTCCCTCCGGATGCAACGCATCAAGAGGGACGAACAACAGCCGGGCACTCGTGGAGGTTACCTGGCCCGCACCCCAGTATCTTCATACTTGTATTTTGTGGTCACAATATTTTTTTTTTTTTTTTGGTTGTCATGTGTGCTGAGTCGTACATTTGCATTGAGCACGTGCACAATTTTCATTTATATACATGAAAACACATATAATTTGAGTTGTCAATTAAGTTTTTTTATGGAGTGTCCGGGGTGTGGAACAATCACAGTTTTTTAGCGGGCCATAAAAAAAAAAAAAACTTTCAGCTATTTCGGAGTATTTGCTTGAAGTGCCAAAGTGATCTAAGCCGGTCAAACGGTCATTCTACTAAAAAAATCCTTCCTAAAATAAGTTAACATTTTTTTTTTAAATAGATAAAAAAACCCTCTCCTCTTTCCAAGAAAATGATTGTGAGTTCAAACTCCAATGGGGGCACGTGCCAATGTGTTTCTTGTAAAAACATATTATGTAAGTACATAATTTATCAGTCGCTTTTCGGTGAAGGAAAACATTGTGGGGAACCCACATACTTACTCGAGAATAATTTCATTGGTAAATATGTTATCTACCAATCCGAACTGGGCCACCGTGGTGGATTATAGCCTAACCCTTCTCATGAGAATGAGGGGAGACCCGTGCTCCGCAGTGGGCCGATATGGGATCTAGCCATGATGATGATGACGATGTAAAATTTTTTTTTTTTTTGGTTCGTACCTCCACTACCGGACCAATTTAATCTCGATCGGATCCTGTGGCGGAATTGGTACTATTGCATTGTCTTCTTAGAATAAAAGATTTCAGTTTTGAGCTTCAGCTAAAACTTAGCTTTAATTGTGAATTGCCGCCATTTGCCGCTTATAATGTACCTATTTATAAAAAAAAAAATTCAAAATAAGTTTTCATAAAAAATATTTTAAAAAATATACGAAACGTAACTCTCTCTCTCTCTCTTACTATCTTCACTAACTTATATCTCTCTCTCAACTTCCGTTCGCCTCGCCCGATCACATTTTTCGTAACGCATTCACCAGCTTACTCCCCAAGTCAAGAGTGCGTAAAGAAGTTTTACTTCAAAAGTGTCTGACGTTTCTTTTTTAGTCATTGAAACCAGCGGGGCTATGCATCACGGTGCGGATCAGCTCGAGTTAGTTTCATTTTGACGTTTAATTGCCACGGGACTCGTCATTCGTGTCAAATCGTGGCAATCAAACGAACTCGAGCTGATCCGCACCGCGCTGAATAGCCCCGCAGCTATAGTAACCGTGTCGTTGACTGCGTGTTGTTTGTCTCTCGGGGTAGACAGTGACCGAGTGAGGAAACAAGCACCAAACATTATGACGTCATTAGTGCGTTACATTTGCGGTTTAAAGGCCAAATTGTCCCATTTGTGTCAGTAGAATATGGGTTTGAATAGAAGAATTATGAGCCATGGTTTCGATTGTAACTGACTGGCAGTAAAATAATTATGAAATAAAGTAAATAAACATAATTTTTGTAAAAAGTTATTTTTCCAGACAAGATTTTATTAAATATGTATTTGGTACAGCAAGTTGATCACAATGCGTCCAAACACGATCAATCTACTGTTAGTTGCTGGGAAGTGCCGTGGCCTACCTTCCGTATCTATCATCAGATCAGCTGGCTGTCACCATGATTTAGTATTGTCATCGGAACTTGACAGGCGTGCAAAATTTCATCTCAATTCAACAACGGGAACTGCGTCAAAATTTACTTGCAAAATTCCAGGACATACAAGTGAAGTTAAATAAAAGCTTTTACTGTTAGGAAATCGTGTTACAGGATTTCCCATAAGTTATATTATATGAATCCGGTAACGACTTAGAATTAAACTGGTACCACTATAAAAGCACAAAAATTAAGAACTTAAATGTAACGACCTAGTCCATTTTTCCATAAAAATACTTCTATTTTATGTAAATAAAACGTAAACATTCAAAACTTTTCTCCAGATACATAAGTACCGATTCTTTCGAGGAGCAACAAGCATAAATCTTGTTTTACCTATCAATCTCGCAATGGAAATAAACCAAATAAATCTAAAATTCTTAAGAACAATTTCCCTTCTCAAATCGGTTTTCCCGTAAGTGTCGCCTTCTCTGATTCCCGCAAAAAATCGCTCACTTTTATACCTCGACAGGTGAAATAATCACGCATCCAGGGCGATGGCCATAGATTTAAGCAGCTATAGAAGGGACTGGGCTTATTATAAAAACAAAGACAAACATTAATATTATTTTTTTCAAGCTCTATACATAGATAACCCCTTTACCACGGAACAAAGAAAACCTAAAAACTAGAACAAAAACTAAACATAACCATCAATACACATTAACGCTCAACTCTATAAACGTTATCCAAATTTTTGATGTTATATTTGAGATTTTAAAGTATCATCATTAACTAAAGATACACTATATAAAATATAAAATAAAAAAAATTATATAAATATAAAAACCGAAAAAAAAATACAAATAAACAATTCTAAAAACCTTAATATTACGTATATTAAGGTTTTAAAAATAAAAAAAATGTGTTTCCGCCTTAGTTATAAACGCATCTTAAATTTTAACGTCATTTAAGTTATGCGCAATATAATAAGGAACTAACGTCACTTAACTTACACAGGCGTTTGTAAAAAGTTCAGATGCTATTTAATGTTAATAGATCTTGAAAAACAAGATGGCTTGGAAAATGATAAAAAAATTAAAAAGAGTAAACATTTATGGGTCAATAACTTCTCATAACATAGTATAAATTAAACATACCAAAGGTTGTTGGTATATTTAAATTCGAAGCCCACGCCTCAGTAATTAATTCGAGATCAACTTCGATTTAAACTGAGCACTTCATCATGATGGAGACATTAAGCAACCAACTACCGTACTCAAAGATGCGATAATCTAAAATGTTCCAGTCTACACGTTTTCTCGCCATTAAATCAGAACTCTTTGGATTAAACCTGAATTGGAGAGCAGATAGATGGATCGCTCAATTTTGTCGTATGAGGGTACACTAGATTCGTCTTACGACTTTTTCTGCGAATTTCCACAAGAATTAGGGGACAAAAAAATGTTTGTTCGGTATTTTATGTCAATTTTAGACACTTGTGAAATTTATTGGGACTTGGCAAAACGTTTCGTGGAGGTGACATGTGACTATCATCATCAAGCCATATCCGCCCACTGCTGAACACGGGTCTCCGCCCACTCTCATGAAAAGAAGGATAAGGCCACGGGGATCCGGTCTGGATTGTTGGGTGACATACCTACCTCTGAAATAATTCTCGGGTAAGTATTAATGGATTCTTTAAGATGTTTACCTTTAACGAAAAGGAGGAGCTAATTACGTACATATATGAACAGAATGCTAGCCAGCATTCTGTTCTCCTGTTTAAGATAAAAAACAGCTTTGCTGTTTGGGCAATCCAGCTAGCATTCACTGCACTTTCCCCTCCACTAAAGGCCGTTTAAAACAAACTGAGAGCAAATACCACACTACTACTACATTTAAACTAAACACACACCATGTATTATTATTATAATTAACAAAATACACACTAAACTACATTTCCGATACCATCTCACACATTGGCTCTAGGTCCTAGAGTCTAAGAGCTCTAGAGCGGTTTTACAGGCGTCATCAGCAGCACTGAAAATTCTAAATTAAAAAAAAACTCATCTATTTATAGATCAATCATGGCCTAACAGCTTATAACGAGAGCAATTACCTTTTCTACTTCGGAGAGTCAGAAAAACATGACTTAGATTTTCGTTATGAACCACTGCTGCCCTCTATATAATAAGTAAGGTCTACGAACATCTTTCTCTGTGAAAATGTTGTAGATGCTTTATCTTTTAACCTGGACGATACATGTAGGGAAGACCGTAGTAAAGTTTTCACGTAAGTTCCACAGATGGCAGTGTTCGACATTAATTCTGATGAAGAAGTGTAGAGAGGTACTCCCTTTGGTATCAATCCTGAATCTCTTGTATCAACTTTTTGATGATTTTTGAAGTGACTGATTATGGTTCAAATTCAATACAATAATTTTTTA
Organism: Campaea margaritaria; assembly: GCA_912999815.1. Classification (NCBI taxonomy): domain Eukaryota; kingdom Metazoa; phylum Arthropoda; class Insecta; order Lepidoptera; family Geometridae; genus Campaea; species Campaea margaritaria. The sequence continues at coordinate 629,174 of OU538794.1, forward strand.
GATGAAATTTCTATTATGGACCTAAAATAAAGGTGAACATTTGCCTTTTCATAGGTTAATTTTGAATTCCGGAAGAGTTCCAAGTTACATTTAAGAAATAAATCGGTTTGTCAAAGTAAAATGAACATGTATGGAAATTCAAAATTTTCATGATCGCCGTAAAACAATTTGGCGATTGGTACTTTCAGATTGGTTCCATAGATATTATATCAAAATTAGTGCAGTAGTTTGGTTTTTATTGGTATTTACAATTAAAGTCGGTTTTTACTTTTTAATAGCAAACTAATTTCTGGGTAGGGATAAAAAACAAAGTATTTATGACACGAAAAATGCACTTTATTTACATTGTCCATAAATTGAAGAGAGAGACAGACTTATTCATAGGCTATTTACAGGAAATACAACTTGTTCCTTACTTTATACATTACTGGTGTACCTACACTCTAAGGACACCAACTAAGCTTAAATTAAGAAACAGCTCCAATTATATTGCCGTTTCTTTCGTTGTCATTCGATTTGAAAAGGAAATAAAATTTGTGTCTAAAATAAATTATTTTAAATTTATTGGAAGGTTACATCTGGTTACAAATTGAATAGACTATTGCTTCTTTATTTCAGCGTCATATTTCGAAAAACACTGTTTTTTTTAACAGTCTTGTAATAAATTATAATGCACGATTTTGTAATGATATTAATTATTGTTTTGCTCTTTGGCATTAGCATGCGATTTATCCTGAAAAATTGCAATGTTCATGATTTGTTTCAATATAATAGTAAATACATCTATGAATAAAGTATGACCAATAGTGCAATGTTTTAGCTAAAATGATAAATCAATTATTATTTTTATTTCCTAAGAAATATAGATATTTCAAAGCTTTACAAAGAAGACCAAACAGTTAGAACAAGGTTGACCGTAAGTTCCAAACTAGGCACGAAGCCTGTTTATCGAAACTCGAGAAAATAAGTGCCTAGATGTTTTTCATAAATATTTAATATATTAAAATTAAACTAATTCAAGTAGACATTTAATCATTATCAGACAGAAGCAATAACAACCGCTTAAATATACGACTAGAAAAGGTAAAATGCATTATAAATAAACACTTTTGTAATATTAAAACTAATTATTGGCGTTCAAATTCTGTTCACACAAACTAAACTAATTTTAAATTTATTAACTATCATTAAATTTAGACTAGTTAGTGGACACAGAATTCGACCCCAGTATTTTTTATGTCTAATTATGAAAAATTACACTTAAGCTCTGTGCTCCTAGTTATGCCTACTTACATATTAATATTAGTTATTCACTATTAACAATATTTTTATAAATATCTCTAACATTGTAAAAAAAAAAACGTGAAAATATGTAATTTACGCATCTCACTGAAAAATATAAAAATTAAGCTGTTAAATAATTTCTTCTAAAAAAAAACCTGTTGCGTTTATGGCCTTGATTCACAAGATAACTAAAAATGTTGCAATTTTTTTATATTTTTATAGTTTATACTTCATTTCAAAACTCATAAAAGAGGGTATTTTTGAAATGTTTGTATTGAAAACCCGTTAAACAATTACTAACCCGTTTCATGTCTTAATTATGTGGAATCTTTTATTTTCTTATGTTAATACTGAACTCGTGACACTCGACGAGTACAACACAAAACATTCTTCCATTATTATTTTTACTCTAAAAAATACCTACTTAAAGCTTCTTAATATTATTATTTTTTAATTTATGAACAAACAAAGGGCGGCCCTTCTAAAGGCGCTCGTCCACATGACTGCAAATAATAAACAACACGTCTTTCCAATATAGCGGCCAATACAAAGAAAAGTTAATATTTTTGCACTGTTTTGATTCGCATCACGCTAACGCCATCTAACGCAATACTGCGTAATATATGAAACCAGGTGATTACAGCTGTCATCGCGCATAGAATCGCTTTGTCCCTTACTGTGACTCACATAGACAACTGTCTTAGGATAATAGATAAGCTTCTCATAGTCTCAAACATTACAAGAACTGCGGACTCTTCTGATACCGGTGGTTCCACTGGGTCTCCCGCAAGGAGCTCCTCTGTGACCCCGGTTGTTTATGCTGCAGCGACCCTCGCCCCAGCTGGTTGTTGCTGCTGCGGAAGGTCACGGTGGTGCACGTACGCATGCTAGACGTGTTGGACTTTTGACGCAGGCCTTGCATCTGGAAGGTAAGCTGCGAGTATATAAATCACTTCAGTTAAATGAATTTTCTGTTCGGATAATATGAAGAGTATTTTTAATAAATAAATAATTCAATGTTTAATACTTTTAAGTGGATTTATAATTGAGTCACCAGCATCATGATCTCAGCCCTCATGAACCCTTTGTTGTCGGTACACTCATAGATAAGCCTCATGCCACTTATCCCGGCCCCGAGCGAGGCGTATCCACTGCTGCCATTACGAGGACCTTGCTTCTGATCAGCAGGTTGGTAGTTTCCCTACCAGTCTCTATTATAGATATTATTGAAGGATCCTATGTTTTGTAGGCTTGTCTATTTCCTCTTGTATGTAATACAAGTGGAACCATTTGTCATTAGCCAAGAAGAAATCTTCTGAACCAATGATAGTCTTTAGACTAGAATTTGACCACCTGGTCTGAAGTAGATAAGATAAGGTAAGAACAAGCTAAGTCTAGAATAGGACTGACTTATAAAATCAACGTAGTAGGGATGCGATGTAACAAGAATAAACCCTCTCAAGGACTAATTATTGTCAGACTGACAGTCTTTTAACTTGAAGGTGACTGCCTAGAATTGCTTAAACGTAGAAAATTTGTTAGAGATAGATAAATCCAGTCAAACTAAACCGGTCAATCATCAGACCTTTATTTGATCAACTAAAAGGTCTTCTATTGAAGAACAACCACGTCAAGCCAATTATGAGTGCTAACTAAACTAAAACCATTCAAATTATACAAGCTTGTTCTAATTACCTCTCTTTAATGCTACTGTTAAGGTAAAAAAGGTAAATGTTAACTACGACAACATCAACTACAAATGATATAATATGATACCTAAGGCGTTCACAAATATGAAATAAGCCATCGCCATGACGATGAGGCCATAAGGACAAAAATACATTAAAAAATCATAAAGTGTGTAGTAAGTAATTAAAACGCAATACATTCACATGCATCGACGCTGAACCTAAATTCGGATTCCCTGTATCTGAGCATTACAGAACTAATAGTATTATGGGCTCATAAACACACAGACTCAGAGCAAACACCTGTGGATCACACAAATATTTACCATGCATGGAATTGGAATTTACAAATTGAATCCGTAATCCCACGGTTTGCAGTTGATTTATTACTGACATTCGCCATACGAGGACTTTTGTAGGCCGTCAAATAAGTCAATAGGTTCCATTATTCATCATCATCATCAGCTCCGCTTTAGTGAATCCACTCTTAAGCTAGTGCTAATCAAGAAGCATAAGAATAAAATAATACTAGGAAGGTTCTAGAATTCAGTATTCATTGTTTGAATGAAATAACCATTCTGCTAAATCAATTTTTATAGGACCAACTTTTGATAAAAAAATTGATAGTCCAAATCTTTTCGATGTTAAAAAAAATGAGGTCAAAATTGGAAAAGTTGGAGGGAAAAACTGAAAGCGCTATTTTCCAAGTGATTTTTATATACACTCACGGATTGTCATTTGTTTTTACTAATGTTTTAAATCGCGTTCTTCAGTCGTTCATTTTCATGTATTACATAGGCTGTTTTTATCCTGGAATACTGGAAACTGGAACTGGGAAAACTGGAAATACGCGGTTGGAACCTCAGGCGTAGCTGCTTAATAATATTAGTATATAAGAAGCAGTCGAATAAAATACTACTTCTACTATACTTTCGTCTTTTACGTATCACTAATTCTCATATAAAGTAGAACTACGATGAAACCCTACTAGTTGCAAACAGATTTCGTTCCTTCTAGTATTATGTTCATTCTTATGCCTAACGTCAAGCCGGTTGCAAACTATCGATACATCATTCATTCATTGTGAACTTACATGGAAATGAGTACTAGAGTGTATGTTACCGGGGTCTTGGCAGATCAGCTTCCGCAGCGAGCGGCGGAAGTTCCGCGTCATCAGGCAGTAGACGATTGGGTTGATCGCTGAATTCGTGTGCCCTGGAAATGGAGACAAGGGGCTTAACCACTTTGATGCCATCCTTTTTGGTAGAAATCGCTTTAAGGGCTTCTGAATTTAACTTTAGACATTATTATGTTATGACTCTTTATACAGGGTGTCCGGCAATGAGTGGATAATCCTGCAGATGCGTGAAGGGGGGTCAAGGCCGATTGAAAAAAATCATTAAGTCGTAAGTGGCTATATTTACCAAAATATTTTAATGTGTTTTGTTGAGCACTACTATTCTTCATAGCATTTAAACAAAAAACCCAATGGTTTTACAAAATTTGTTAAAATGGTACTCAATTATGTGAAAAGGGGAAGTTTTTAAATAAATTCGTAAGTCACGTGTTGTCTGGGTATTTTTTTTTCAACTCTGCCTTGACCCCTCCCACACGCACCTGCAAGATTAGCTACTTATTACCGGACACCCTGCATACGCATTAAGTTTCAGTCATGTCACGAAGACAACCGTATCCAACACCTGTAAAGTTTCGACGGTATCTATGTTCAAAGGAATTTAGATCTTAATATGATCGTAGTTAGCATAGTTTTACCTAATCTACGTTACTGTTTACCCACACCAACATCATTAACGCCAAACTTGTACCGTCTTGGTATGTATATATAACATCAACACATCAACCCCCGCGGCTGGTAATTAAGCAAAGCCTTGCTTTGTGGTGGAATCAGACACGCAGACATTTTATGAAGACTGTTTAGCTTTGTAGTAGTGATGTGAGTATATATTATATTAATATATCAGTGTTTAGCTTAAGGAAGTTTCCCACGGTTACTGTTTGCAGCAATTCAGTACCGATACAATCGCGATACTGTCGCGATGCTGTCGCTGGTCGTATATCTCCGCCCACATAACCAGAACGACAAACGGCCCAAAAGTAGCGACGCAGACACGCGTTAACGAAACGCGCTACTGAATCTCTGCAAAAAGTAGCAGTGGATGACCTCCTTTAGAAATCTCGAGATTATGCAAACTAAAACAATGATAAAATATTTATAAAAGTAATTTCGAAATTAAAATGAAACTGGAAATACACGGATGAAACCGCGGCACAAAGCTAGAGAATTGTTTAAAAGGTTAAAAATAAATATTTCTGAAAGCTTCGAAAAAGTAAAGCGAAATACAAAATAAACGGTAGTTATTAATCTACAGGGTGTCATGAAACGGACATTCAGCGTGTTATGATTCATTATAACGACTGCCGTTAGCGACGCCATATTTATTTTTACGGTACCTGGCCCTCGTAAATGTATCTCAGTTGGGTAATATCGTAGCTATTATGTATATACAAAAACTATACAATTTTCTAACATTAAGAGAAAGTGGAGTATTCCAGTTGTAGCATCCAGCTGCGGCTGTAACATGGAACCACTCACCTAGCAACAGCGTGTAAGGCAGTGCTTGTGACACTGAGTCCACCTGCACAGCGTTGACGTCAATCAACAGTTGCAGGATGTTGTATGGGAGCCAGCACAGCGCAAAGAGTACAGCCAGCAGGAGCAGGATCCAAGCCACGCGCTTCCTCTCCCGCACGAGCCGGAGCCTCTGAAAGGGATACGAAATAGGAGTGAGCTCCTAGAATTAATATTCTGGGTGTATTATATTGGTTTGTTGATCATTTCTTTTTATTTTGCGTTACTTTGTTGATCGTTTCTTTTTAATTTACGTTAGTTTGTTGATCGTTTCTCTATATTTTACGTTTGTTTGTTGATCTTTTTTTATTTTACGTTAGTTTGATGGTGCTGCGTTAGAGATAAATTTGAAGAGTTTAATTTGATTTAATTTTCAGAAAAGTACCCCTCCTATAAGGCTAAAGACATACATGGGGCGCGCCGTCACTTTTGACATAGTTTGTATGAAAAGGGCATCGAGTAACGTAATGCCGCGTGCCGCATGCCGCACGCCACCGCGCCTCTTCAGTGTGGCTTGCCGATTAGATAAAAAGTTAACCCGAGAGTTAAGGCTTTATTGGCAATTTCTATTTATTTTACCTTTTTATAAGATAGGGATTACTAGTTGCATCTTCTATCTGATTCCTACCTTTCATTTATATCAAAGTTTTTGATGGAATTAAAGCGAAGGCCAAAATTCTGTTTTTCATCTTTTATTTGTTCTTCTCTTTGTACAGTTTGACTTGTCAAATCGCTTCATTATAATTTACGCTAACAACAAACGGTTTGAGTTTGAATTTTGAAAATAATTCCTCTCAGGGCGCTATGGTTGAAACATCGCGATTGAAGTCGCGAAATAAGACGAAAAATTTATAGATTTTCAGTTCACCACGTACGGAACGTTGGAACTTCTCAATTCAAAGAACTTTACTGCCAGTAAAACAGCTAATAACTTCCAACGGCAGCGTTACGACTAAACGATCACAAAAGGTATCAAAGGATTTTCAGACCTTAAAATTGTAATAAAAAGAAATCACGATTCATAAAAATCTAAAATAAAGTATATCTGTATTACTCTCGGTGAAAAAATCTAGTCACGGGGGGGGGGGGGGCAGACACTAAGAAAAAAGCATAGTAAATTTAAAATTGGAACTGGCTCAGCGAATTCTGTCGTACAAAACAGTCACCGCTTTATAAAACAGCAAATCCAGGAAAACAACATAAAACCAATGTTTTCTGCTCCGCTTAAACTTTCCGTATACAAATCACAACGAAACTTCATTGCCATATCAGGTGATTTTACGAGCTTGCGTAAACAAAACTTTATCTGAAAAACCGACCAAACGCGAGTCGGTCTCGCGCACGAAGGGTTCCGTACTTTGTTGTATGGGAGCCCCCTTAAATGTTTATTTTATTCTGTTTTTCAGTATTTACTGTTATAGTGGCAAAAGAAATACATCATCTGTCAAAATTCCAACTGTCTAACTATAGCGGCTCATGTTACATTCATATTTAAGGGGGGCTCCCATACTACAAAGTACGGAACCCTTCGTGCGCGAAACCGACTCGCGTTTGGTCGGTTTTTTCAGATAAAGTTTTGTTTACGCATACTCGTAAAATCACCTGATATGGCAATGAAGTTTCGTGACAGACAGACAGACTTACAGACAGACAGCGGAGTCTTAGTAATAAAGTCCCTAGAATCGCGTTTTACCCTTTGGGTACGGAACCCTAACTAGAAAAATTTTGTTCATAAAATGCCGAGCATTCACCACTTTGTATCAAGCTGGAGGAATCCCGAAGCACCTTATGAATTATTCATAAATCTTAGGCAGGGTCGCCCACTCGCCACCTAGTGGACCGGAAAGTGGAGGTTAACTGTTATATTGGAAGGAAAAAATCCATAATTTATCCCAGAAAATATATTTTAACGCTGTTAAAAATGTTCCCAGTTTTATGTCGTTAGGAAATCTAGAGAAGAATTTTACAAAAAATTTTGACTGCCTATGTAGCTTATATTAAAAAAAAATCCAACGAAAGTTATTTATCAAAAACAATCAAGCCATTTAAGCTGTAGGACGTGTCAACAAAACATACATACCATTGAAAATTGATTTCACTGGAAACAGTGCCCTTTAAATCGGAATACAGTATCTTCTAGTCTTCTTTCTTTCTTTCTTTTCCTCTTGACTATAAATTCCACGCTTAGAACTCCTTTCAGGGAGTTCCGGCAGCAGATCTTGAAGAGCAGTCTCAAGAGTTTCCAGCCACACATCGATATGTGTGCATAATTATATGCGTATGGGGTGTGAGCGTGTGTGTCTCTAACATCTAACTCATTTGAAGTTGGTATAGCCAAAGATTTGTTTAAAAAATTGGATGCCGTAATATTCTTTAGCATCTAGAAATTACGTCATGTTGGTTTATAAAATATTTTCTTAAATTCAAATTAAATTAGTCGGGTATAGTTAAGTTACATAAACAATTATTATAGGTACAAACTTTATTCAACTAGTCTCGCCCAATTTTCAACTTAATTCTCAGTGGGGCGATCATATAACTTGGTTGCGATCAATTTCAATCTATTGTTTGAAACATCATTTGTCAAAATGTACGCGAAATTGCCGCTGATTTTCAAATAGTAATCTCTATTTCTCTGAGAGAAGGAAAGATTAGATTTATCCTTAATCCAGTAGTAGAGTAGAGACCGCCCATTGTGACACTAACTGTAAAATTTGTTTTGTTCTAGTTTTAAGTTTTCTTTGTTCTGTGGTGTTTCAATAAAGAGTTTATCTATCTATCTATCTAGAGTCTGTTTTCTCACTAATATTATAAATGCTAAAGTTTGTGCGTTTGTATGTTGTCTCTCTTCACGTAGAAACAACTGAACGGATTTTCATGAAATTTAGTATAAAGATATTTTAAGTCCTGGAATAGAACATAGCATACTTTTGATCTCGTAAAAAATTACGGTTCCTGAGGGATAATAGTTACCTAATGCGGGTGAAACCGCGAGGCACTGGTAGTCTTTAATGCAAAATGTTATCATGAGGCTTACATGAATATTTTATTTTTATTATGTTACTAGTACTTTAGCATTAGTGGAGACCCATTAAGGCTGACGACTTATTAACTTCGGCATTACGGTTGGACTAGATTTTGTAACTAGCTTATAAACTATGAAGAAGATTATTTGGCTATGTAGTATCTAAATACAGCTCAAAGAATTAATGCGCGTTAAGCCTGCTACACACAGCGGCGCTAAAATGAACACTATAATGAACTAACTAAAGTGTACAAAAATGAAAGATATCACATTATTTTTTCCCTTAGTTCACTATGTATGGCAGGCTTTATTGGTGAAATGCGGTAACATCTGCGTCTAATGGCATTCAGTTCAAAACCTAGTAACTAATGGCTTATTTCATAAGTCATGCCCAAACTATGCCATCGCTCCAGTTCGGTAAAGGTAAATATTGTGAGAAAACCGGCATTATGCAAGAACCTTTCAGGTTAAATTCAGAGAGTTATGAAACCCACCAAGGCACATGATTGGACTAGCGTATCGGCCACGACCCACGGAAACCCACCTCGTCATGCGTCGAACGTGCACGTCCGTCGTGAATACAACACCTGTGACGTCATTGACATATAAGATGCGCATCTGGTATCGGAGTGAGCGAAACTCTTCCTTATTAAGAGTCGTTAACGTCCATTTAGCTGTAGAAATCAAACCCATTATGTTATTCATACCTGTTGGCTGTTGGCACTGCCCTCCGTCTGGTCAAACGGTGGCAGCACTGAGCACAATCTCCTCCCCATCAAGGAGTATGACACCACCACGATGCAACCTGAAATGTAAAGATTACTTTGTTATGGTTTCAACAGTCATTTTGTTTTCACTGTAACATTAAGTATTAAAGTTAGTGGGTGCTTCAGGAGAGGCCATCGAAGTAAAAATACCAAGGTTACTTAGATATATAAATGGAGACCTCTCCGTGCCAGAGCTGTGCAAACAAAAACATTGAATCAGATTGTTTGAGCGATCATAATTCTCGATTACCTAGATACAGGGAATCTTCTATGTACGTACTATGTAGTTGCAATACGATGCGAAAGTTCAAAACAGATTTTAGGAAAAATAATGCAAATTTAGACATTACTCTGCGAATACAATTAAATATAATTCAAAGGGTTAATATAGTCATCATTTCTGCTGTCAAGGCACACCAACAAAGGGCCGGAAATAGAGGAAATAGCTGCGACGCGAGACTCCCGACTATAGGGGTGAGAAATGAAAACAATTCAATAATACTAGAGCACAGAAGACATATAATGGACACTCTTTACCCCCACGATCCACTTCCCCCTACCTCTACCCGCAATCCGGAGGGCAATTGGGAGGCTGTCAATATAATACGCCCAAATGTAATCGACAAATGAGTTATTATTAATCTTTATATTTTTCTTTTGTTGGTGTGACGAGCAGACCTTGTCTTTTGGTTCTTACACACGCATTTGGCGCGTGTACAAACATTATTTGGGTGTGAGTCTTAACTCTGTGACAAAGAGCATACGTGGTCAGGTATTGTGACGCTGTTATGTTACGGTCGCCGAGTCACGGTCACAAATGTAGACTCAGCTTTACACAAGTCAGAGTAGCACTGCGCTGCCAAAGCCTTCTAAACTCTATTTCTTAGACAATCCCAACAAATAGAGTTTAAAATCGCTTGTCTTGTGAATAAAGGCTCCGTCGTGATGACCTATGTCAGTATTATCATGCCCTATTCCAGTAACCTTTGCGGACCACTTATGACCTATCTTTCGTATTCAGACTTAGATCAATATAAACAAAAGTTACCAAATTACAGTCCAACCTCTCAAGTCGAGAATTAAGGTAGTAAAATTGAAAATAAATCCCAGTGGCACAAGTTGTAAAGCTCGCTCCTCCGGGATATTTCGACTTAATGAACTTGTCCAAGTCAAATGTTTACAGATTCGTCTCCGAGAGGAAAGTTACAGCTGTAAGATTTCTGTGTGAATAAGCCTTTAGAACCTGATATTGAGAAGTATTGAAAATATTGTTGAAAGTTAAGAAAAGTATCATTTATTTATGAAAACGCTATCTAGGCTCCGCGGTTTCATCCGCTTTAAGTATTAACCTTTAATTATTACGAGTTAAAAAGTATTATATGTGGTAATCCAGGGAACGAACTATCTGTGTGCCAAATTTCATGCTGGATTTGTTGCTGGATTTTCAGGCGTTCTTGCGTGATTGAGTAACAAACATACAAAGTGACATTATTAATAATATGAAGGCCCAATTTTCCATTACACAAATAAACTATGAAATAACTGTTGAAAAAATAAGTTACTAGGCTCTCTTATGAGATGAATAGTTTTTTCAATATTTTATACAGAAAATAGCAGACAGATAGTTATTTGAAGTTTTATTCCAATGCATGCATGCAACCTCGAACAAATCATATTCAAGCTGATTTATGCATAAAAGGGACTCAAATAGGTTACCTTACGAGTTAGAGGAAGTTAGATATGGATACAGGTTTATTTTTTTATTTCAGCCAGTATCAATAAATATATTTAAACTTTTTAGTAATCAATTAACTGTCAAAAACTTCATTTATACCACAGATAATAATAATATTATCTGAGGCATGAAGAACAGATAAATTATTTCCTTAGGTTTTATTCCTTAGAATAAATACTACCTCTGTCAAAATTATATTACCAATGGAATACATTTTTATCTGAACTTTTTCTTAGGAATGAAAAATTAGGCCTAAGTGTTATAGGTTACTACACAAAACAAGACCGACAAAACAAATTGTGCTAACACAACAATAATTTATACGCAAAAAACGTGTTTTTGTTATTGCGTTTTATTATTTACGCTTTTCTTGGCGTTATTTCACACTTTCTTCATTCTGCGAAAGTTTATTTTTGTTTCATTCCAGCGAACTCGGCTGTGACGTTAGATTATACGGCGCCGCGAATTGTTATGATCCCACCCCACTTTGATGTAATTTTGCGGAAAAATTTACAGTGTCACGTACTTTCTAGACAAAAGCTGCAAACGTGTAGTCTATATATATAAAAATGTTATGTTGGTTTGTGTACGCTTCAAAAACTCAATAAGTTCTGCACCGATCGAGCTGAAATTTTAGCATGATATGTAATCCGCATCAAGGATTGTTTTTATCTATTTTTTCACCAGTGACATATCAGCGAATGTGCGAATGTGCCACAGCGAAGCGTGGCGGGGCACAACTAGTTACATATAAAATAGAAATGTAATTTTATTGCCAAACAGTGCTACTAGATGAAATTGGGACACGTGACACGTTAGTTTCAGGTTGTCGTGGGTGATGTTATCTGGGATCCACTAGTTCTGAACTGAAAACTGTTTTATTTCTGTTATGTAGGCCACACCGATCCGAAAAACGCATGATAATAATGATGCTTTTCAAGAAACACATTGGTACGTGCCCGCACTGGGATTTGAACTCACGTCCTTCTCCTTGGAAGGCGGACGTTCTCCCACTAGGCTACCACCACTTCACTATCGCATACATTATAATAATCTACACTATAAAAAATAACAGCTGATTTGGTTTCGTTATTTAAACATGACAGCAGCCCAGCCGGACAGCATTGCACATTTATATATTCTAGTAAGCATAAAGGCACACGCCCACGACAAAAACTAATTACACCGTACACCAAGGCTTATCTACACATAAAGCTCCTTACCCACAACCTAATCCTAAGGCAGAGGGAGAAATCCGTTATAAATAGCGGCTTATCACCTGAGCTTTTAGCCTCTGGAGGCTGTTGATTCAGCTGAAAAAGCTGTTACACATAACGACGGGCGAGATCTCAAAATCGATTGTTTCGATTGTTCAAATATCTCGATGATCTCGATTATTTTCTCTCACAATCGAATTTAAGTTCGTTCGTCCTCGAAATACGTGTACCAGTTAAGGGTTAAACATACGCTGACAGATCCTTGTTATTTAATTTGGCAAGAAATAACAAGACTGTTGCCAATTTCAAGAAGCAAGGCAAGGCTATGCAAGGCGGTAGACGAGCCCATCGACTACGATTATTTCGAATTTAGACTTTTTTATCGCGACTTTTTTTTTTGATAGCGGTGGTAGCCTAGTGGGAGAACGTCCGCCTTCCAATCAGAAGGTCGTGAGTTGAAATCCCAATGCGGGCACGTACCAATGTGTTTCTATAAAACATATGTACGTAATTATCACCCGCTTTTCGGTGAAGGAAAACATCGTGAGGAAACCCACATACACACCCGAGAATTATTTCGGAGGTAGGTATGTTATCCACCAATCCGGACTAGGCCCCCGTGGTGGATTATGGCCTAACCCTCCTCACGAAAGTGAGGAGAGACCAGTGCCCAGCAGTGGGACGTTATGGGTTGATGATCATAGACTTTTTTTATGTGACTGAGTGATGCGACGAGCTAATCGTTCACCTGATGATAACCACTATACCTGCCCATAACAGTTACAGTGCCACCTAGAACTTTGCATCGCATAACCCTGAGACATCGGCTCTAAAGTCTCATATGCCCAGTAATTTCGCTGGAAACAGTGCCCTTCAAACCGGAACACAGTAATGTTTGCACACTACTGCTTGGTGGATGAATATCTGGCAAAGGTGTGGTACTCCCCCAGGCGGTTTTATGCAAAGAGGCCTCCCACTAAAGCACGAGAGACGATACGAGCGAGCGAAGAACGCAGCGGCGAGTCAATCGACTCGGAATAATCGAAAACCTCGATGGTTCAGTCGGTAAGCGAAATGTTTATAGACTCGATTGTAATTTTAAACCAAATGCGATTCTTTCGTTTGTCTAATTATCTCGGACTTGCCCATCACTAGTTAAACGAGAACTGACACAAATATTTCAAAATCTATTATTAGCAACTGAGGAGTTCCGTTATCCACCTTCCGTCTCATACAAACAGCTCACTGTCATAAAACTATATCAGGATCAGAACTGATATTATAATTATAAATTTCAAATCAATTGAACAAAGGATGTGAGGCAAAACTGACTTGCATGATTTAACGTTACCTACACAGTGAATAAAATAACTATTATTTCATTTAATCCCAATGAAAAATTGCTCGTGTTTCTTTTGTCAATTAGTAAGGAAATTTTACAAGCATCAAAGACCAAGTGGGCAGGCGTGACGCCACCTTCAAGCCGCTGCCCTGTTCGTCTCGTTGCTTTTATAGTTAACAGAGTAAAAACCACGCATGTGCCTCTTATTGAATATATGTTAGTTTTAACGCGGATCTTAAGCTACCAAATGGATAAAACGGAATTGTAATGTGATACAAGTAACATCATTAATAATGTATGTGTGTTTGATACCTGAACACACACACACACACACATACTGACTGTTTGACAACACTTAAGATACTTTTCGTACACGGATAAAGCCGCGGGTCACAGCTAGTATGTAAACATACATAAATTTACATTCTTAATTAACGTAAACATTGAATTTAGAGATAGCGAAGGGTTTGTTCCGGAATAGAACGAACTATTTTTTGTCCGCTCTAACCAACTTGCCCTTTCATCCCCTTGGGGACGACGAGGGTGGTTTTGTTAGTTTTTCCTGTGACCACATTTATTTTTGAGTTTGAATGTGTTCATACAAATGTGTGTGTTCCATGTATGTTATACAAATATTTTTTCCTTTACAAAATCTTATCTATTAAACGTTTGCATTCAACGATAATTTTATATCTTGTAATAATTCTATCAGATAATAATATCATGAATTCATGACTCTTAACTTCATGACTTAAGATTTCCGTATCTAGAGAATTGGAAACAAGGCTTGAAAACTTGTATTTAACCAAAACTTGTGCGAACAGCCTACACAAATATTTGCATCGTGCAAGAATCGAACCCGCAACCTCATGATCAGAAGTTAAACCTTACAAAACACAAGAACTAAATACGACCAAAGATTGAATTATATGGAGAAGGGAATGGGTAGATGAAAAAATAGTTTCAATATATTTTTTTCCTTCTTAGAGGAACTGCTAACAGTGAAACGTGAATTATGGATCGCAATATTAACAATAGTTGTTTTTCTATTGGTTTTGCGCGTTCAAATTGAGGTTCAATATGATAGTTAAACAACTTTGGGGAGCGTGTTAAGCCTACAACATTTTAGCTTGTATGGCAAAATTAAAAAAGTTTTGTCATTTCGGTCCGGTTGGGGCCAATATTAAATAAGTCACTGTGGCCTAAAACGGCTTCACGTGTAGATATTTAAAACATAATACAAATAAAATGTTGTATGGTGAAGCCAAATTATTCAAATTAGGAGTGCAATCGGCTATCTGACGTTAACACATTCACTGCTGAACTGTTTACCTTTTTTTTCTTATTTGACTGGATGACGAGGCGAGCAAGTCGTTCGCCTTATGGTAAGCGCTACGCCTGCCCATAACAGTCACAGCACCACCCAGAACACTACATTGCTCTTTTGCGAATCTTCACACAACGAATGCGTTTACTTTTTACTAGCGTTGTCGTAACTAAGCTCAATTAACAGTGCGAACGCACACAGCTGGTGTGATAAAATAGACAATATAGCAGTGCGAGTTCGCTCACCAGGCGTGTTTTCGCTTGCCATAAAATTATGAAAACACAGACGTTTGTGTTTTCAGCAGTGAACCACCCGGACTTTGGCCTTAACACTTGTAATTTGATGGCCACCATGACAATCTTAAATGTCAGTTTATACTTCATTTTTTTAAATCCTTAATGCCTTTTAGCACACTATTTATATTAAATAAGTTGACTAAGTTGATCCTCCAACAACCGTTACGCGTAGAACGCTTTGTGGGCATTTTATTTTAAACTAGCTGCGCCCCGCGGTTTCACCCGCGTAAAATGTCATATTTATTTATATCTAATCAAAAACCTAAAAAATAAACATGAAGCTTCTATCTTTAAAAATGACGAAACTTCCATACAAACTATCACCCCCTATTTCAAACCCTTAGAATATTTTTTTCGCGATAAAAACTATTCTATGTCTAATTTGGTACAGAGATAGTCTAGAGCCTAGGAAAGGTCCTAGGCTCTAGACTATCTCTGTACCAAATTTCATTTCAATCGGTTCAGTAGTTTAGGCGTGAAAGAGCAACAGACAGATAGAGTTACTTTCGCATTTATAATATAAGTAGGAATGGTTTATTTACACTTGACATCACACACCGAGATGACGTCATGTTATGTTGGATACACCTAGAATGAGAATAAAGCTAAGAGAATTACCCTTCTGTTTCTACGCGTACATTTTTATTAAGTCTACAAAATGGATCATAAGTAACTTACTTTATGGTACCCAGCCGGCACTACAGGATATTTATGTAAAGGTAGGAGAGAGTAATAAAATTCTAATATAAAAGGAGACGCCGATCTATCTATCTATCTATTCAGTCCCTATCCACCTACTGCTGGGTATAGGCCTCCTCTGTTTCACGCCACTCGTTCCGGTCTTGTGCCAGTCTCATCCAGTCTATCCCGAAGTGCTTGGCAATGTCGTCCGACCATCGGGCTGGTGGTCCGCCTCGCAGTCGTTGCGCTCCTCTTGGCCACCACACCGATATGAAATAGCAATAGCCTACCGCACGAAGTGTCCTTTAAAGGCAGTCTTATACTAGTGCTTATCATCTTTGACCATATCGGCACTTAATACCAGCAGCCGTGTTATTTATATTATGACTCCAATGAAAGTGAAAATCAGATTCATTTCACGATTTAGTACTGACTCTATGTCAAATGAATCCGATTTTAACTTTCATTGGAGTCATATAACACGGGTGCAGAGCCTCAAATATATTAGCCATTAAAAGTCGCTACGAGTCTCTATCAAAGACACCGGTTTTTGACAGTTTTAAAAACTTAGTAACACCACTATTGTGACAGCAATTCTTAGCGCTCAATATAAACTTTTTTTTTATTAGACTGATGACGAGACGAGCTTTCACCTGATGGTAAGCGCTACATATAACAGTCACAGCACCACCGAGAACCCTGTATTGCATAATCTTGGGTGGCACTGCACTGCGCTCGTCACCCCGAGACGTCAGCTCTAAAATCTCATATGCCCAGTAATTTCGCTGGGAAAAATGCCCTTCAAACAGGAACACAGTAATGTTGACACACTACTATTTGGCGGATGAATACCTGGCAAACACCATAGTGGTTGTATATAACATAGTTGATAGAAGAACACTTAGTTGATCTGACGTTTAGGTTCTAGATAATAAGTTAGGTATTCCATGCCTTGGCAGCATGAAGTTCAATTCAAACACTACCACAAAAATCTTAAATGGTTAACTTTCGTCAAAAATGGTATGCCTACAGCTGTAATGTTGCTATCTAAATAAAAATAGTTGTTAGTAGTAGCTGAAACTTGAATCAAATTAATTTTCAATGAGCTTTCAGGGCAGAGGAATAAAATATATTTAACAAGATAAATAAATGTGACGCTTGGTTTTATACGAATTACGATCTTACGTTGAGTCCACATCTGTGACCGTGGCCTTAACCTAGACTCCGTGTCCGTGTCACGGTACTCGCTACGCTAAATATGGACGAGGGCTGGGACAATTTATCCCGACGCCTTCTGGATGCCTCTGAGTGGATTTACTGTGTGATATTAAATCGTGTATCCGTGACAGTAGCAAATACGTTTGGCAAAACTCGTCCAAACTTGTGTTTTGTCTCGTCCAAACGCATGTTTGTTATGTCACGGAGTCTCGGTTAAGATCTCAAATGTGGACCCAGCTTTACGCTGCCTATCCATTTTCTCTGAATTTTTGGTTAGAACTCTGTTCTATTTTCCAATACTGGAGACAAAAGTCGATTTATCTTCCAAGAACACCCGACATAAAATCTAACGTTCATCAATCAGTATTTGTCTTTTTTCAATTGGAGCGTATTTCGCCTTACCTCATCCGATCTTATTTTGGAAAATCAATTTACACTAGTATTACACCAAGTATAAATAAGTATCTTTTTTTTTTATTTGACTGTGTGACGAGACGAGCAACTCGTTTACCTGATGGTAAACGCTACGCCTGCCCATAACAGTCACAGCACCACCCAGAAAACTGCATTGCACAATCCTACGCGGCTTTGCACTGCTCTCGTCACCCTGAGACATCGACTCTAAAGTCTCATATGCCCAGTAATATTTAACACATTATTAAAATTAATAAAAATAGTGTTGTGAAGTGGCGTTTTTTGCCTATTGTCCGACTACGTTGAGTAATGCCATATAGGCAGTACGCGTCGAACATTTTCAGGGCATTTTACTTGACGTGGTTTTATCTGACGTTATCAGTTCCAAAGACCTAGCTGGTAACTGTAAATGACAGTTAGTGGATTGCCACGCTGGTGTACAATAAAATATATACCTACTGCCTGATCGACGATAAAAAAAACCTGAACCATTTCTTTTTTAATCGAGATAAACTCGAATGAAACACAAATAAACAGAACATTTGGAACAGGGACGGTGACATGTTGTCACCATCGAGATTTACTACTAAAAACCTGTTTCCGAGGTTCGATTTAGAAGATCGTTGAAAAAGATCGCAAAGGAATATTGCACAGCACCCCAATTCTTGTTCAGTAGACAGCATTAGACAACCTAATGTCGAAATAAAGTGGCAAAATATGGCATAAATTCCATCCAAAAGTAATCCGATGACAATAGATATTTTTACTCTAGACTATTTTATTGGCCGTTCTACGAAATTGGTTTTCGATCGACATAATTTTTCGCATTGTCGATTTCGGCGTCATGTCTGTTGACAACACTGGAACACAGCACGTTCAAATTGTACCGGATTTTTTTCTAGTTTATTTTTTGTACAAGGAAGCGACACATGCCTGTGCATACAAGAATTTATTACTTCAGTTTACGATTGCGTGTAATCTAGCGATCGGCGACCTTTTTTTAACACGTTTTTATTAGCTTCACAATGTTAGTATGTAACGAAAACTATGAACATGATTTCGACCCCCTTCAAAACGTCGGATTTTGACGAAATTTTGCACACTTACCATCTAGGACCGATTACAATATTTTATACAAAAAAAAATTAAAAAAGTTATACTTAAAAAAAACACGCAAGCGGAACTAAAAAGTAGAAAAAATAGTTAATTTTGTGGTAAAAAAAGCGTGGGGTGCTCTTTACTTTATATTTATAATTAACTTTTGATATCCAGCACCGTTTTTAGACGTTTCTTTTTTCGTTATATTATATTTGTGTAGAGTAAAACTCATTGCCAGCAATCGTGTCTCTAGATTACGTTCCCTCTGAACGGGCTTGATGGATCGGATCGGTCGCAGTGGGTGAATATTGCCGCGGCGTAACTTAGCGAGGAGCACTCACTTCGATGTAAAAATGTTGACATTTTAGCTTCAAAGACAGATGTTCACACATTTTTCATTGGTTTTCCATAAAAAGGAATACGGTATTTTGCTTCAATATAATGCGCTACCTATTGAGAAGACATTAAGTATCGAATACTTATTTCTGAAGCAGCGGTAGAGTTAATGGAGTTTCCTTTACCTCTACGAGATTCAGCCACGAATCGAATGGGAAGTTTTTGTTTTCAAATTCCAACTATATAATCAGCTATGTTAATTTATATTTGTTTTCCTTAATGTAGGTATAAAATAGTAAAAAAAAAAAACAAAAAAAAAATCTAAAAAATGTTTTTTTTTAAATCTTATATGTATTGGGAGGGTTAAGTTTTAGACTCATAAAATTGATTTATTATTTCCTACTTACAATACATGTTTTGAGTTATTAATAGTTGTTTATCAGATCCCTCAAGTAAACCCAAGATTTGTAAGGCTACTTACCAGGTATAGCATATACAAGCACGAAGCTGAATGCTCCAAACAACTCCTTCTTGATGGAGTCTGGCCACTTCTCGGTGCAGAACTCGATGCTTCTCTCCACCCACACCTGGAAACAAACGTCAATAGTTAGTGAATACCTTAACACCGTCAGCGCCTCATGTATCATTCACGATACACACTGACAAAACATTTGTATATCTTTTTAACTGACTGCTAAAAAATAGGAGGATTTGAATACGAATGTTTTTTTTTTTTAAAGTTTGTCATTTAAGAATTCCGTCATTTATTATTTATTTTTTTATATCAAAGTATTATGCTTTCAGATCGGTCCCATAAAAACTTCATCAATATCGATTTAGTAGTTTGATTTTTACATCAAAATAAATGGAAAAAATATGTCATCTAACTTACCAAAATTGCGTATTTGGAGTCGTTATTGCATTGTAAAAAATGTTTAAGATACACAAAAATAAGAAGGTACAAAATCGTAGTTTTTGCATCAAGGGTTTAGCGCGGAGCATGGTAAACGGACGAACCAAAGAACCACTCACGATTACCTATCTGCCAAAGTATATCGACAGTTCATATATCGGTAGTAAACTCTCGATATCCGGTCATTTGAGTGGGTTTTTGTTTTTCGGCCCGTCCGCGTCGTTCGTCCCCCGTGACTCACGCCATAACTGACAGTTTTTTTTGTTTGCAGTGTTAGACGCGGGTTGGGTCCGTAGAGTATAATACATCCTTGGTATATACCAAGGTCTGTATATACAGATGTTCTATTTCAGTTAAAAAGTTACAAAAAACACAGCAGTTGTGTTTTCAGCAGTGGCATTGTATCGAAATCTCAGATATCGCGAAGTTCCTTTGAATATTATTTTTCGATACTGCAAACCACCACGACTTCACCCCATCCGCTTCATTTATTTTCATTCCTTCGGGTGTTTCATCAAGTTATATTTTATCTTTCAGCTATGTTCACTGGCATAGCTAATAAAAATATTGAGAGTATCTTTAAATACTTACCCCCTTATTTATAAAAAAATATGTGACGTTTCATAAAATCGCGCACTACAAATTTGTACTGCGCAGTACTAAGTGACGTTCGATAACTTTTTATGTATAAGGGGGTTAAAATAAAGTGGTAAATTACAAAAAACCTACTATATTGCTGATAATAATTATTATTGTAAAGAAAGCGGTGGTAGCCTAGTGGGAGAACGTCCGCCTTCCAATCAGAAGGTCTTGAGTTCAAATCCCAGTGCGGGCACGTACCAATGTGTTTCTGTAAAACATATGTAAGTAATTATCACTCGCTTTTCGGTGAAGGAAAACATCGTGAGGAAACCCACATACCTACCCGAGAATTATTTCGGAGGTAGGTATGTTATTCACCAATCCGGACTGGGCTCCCGTGGTGGATTATAGCCTAACCCTCCTCACGAAAGTGAGGAGAGACCCGTGCCCAGCAGTGGGACGTTATGGGTTGATGATGATGATTGTAAAGAAATAATCTAGGTTAGAAGACTTGACTACAAAGTAAGTACCTACAAAAGGTAGGTAACGTACCGAGCAAGACTATAGCATTTTTGAAAAAACTTCCTGACTGCTCGTTTGTTTTACGCCATACTGAAAAAAATATTTAACTTATTATATTGCGGTTTTCATTATTTGTTAGTTTAATATCAGGCTTAAGGAATAACACAATTTGCATCTAAATCCAACAAGAAAATACCCAGCTATTGACAAAAACTATTTGTTTAGCGGTCCGCGTTTGGCTTAAATACGTACCTTATTTAAGCCACCGGGCTTTGGTGGAAAGCTGTTTTCTAATACATATAAAAAACTGCGAAGTAAACTTAGGGTTCGAATAATTTATTATTCTAAGGTTTGAATAACATTATTTTTCAAAATGAGTACATGCTTCAGTTTTTTTCATAAATTGCACCTATTCCGTTTCGAATTATAATAGTATGATCAACCTCAAAAATAGCTGAACACTTCATAATTTAAAAATCTTATTCATATCCCATTGTAATTATTTCTCCTATTTAGTGTACCATGAAGATAATAATAATTGTGTAGGCACTAGCTAAAGTTTCTGAAAAAGCCTACAAAGGGATAAAAAATCTGAGAGAAAATCCGCCAGCATCATAATTAACGAAAAACAACTTCAAAGAGAACCTAACGATCTAAAATACGCTGTAAATGGTTGTATCTATTGGAAATCACAATTTTCAGCAAGCACGCTTCAGCGAATAGATACAGATTAAAGACTGGGGGCTCACAACGAACCGTTAAATCCATCCAGTTTAAGGCCTTAAACTGAACTGCCTTGCTAACTGTCACCACCAATATCGCTCAGGTGTCACGAGCGCATTGCCACGCGGGATTATGCAATGCAGGGTGGTGTTGTTTGCAAGTGGCAAGTTTGCAAGTTTGTATGCAATAAATGATGTGAGTTTTGAGTTTTAATGACTTCAAGTCAATATTATCACGTAACATAAGAATAATCTACGATTTTTACGACTGCCCATCGCTTGTGGAACGTGTGCTTCAAAACGAGGAAGTGGTCAGATGTTGCGCCACTAAGCGGTCACTAATTCAAACATATGCCGTTGAGGAAGCTGCTTAACTTTGGTAGGTCGAAATTCCAGAGAGAAACTATGCCAACGGGCTCTTGGATTTTACGTGATACTAGCTGCATCCCGCGGTTTCACTCGCGTAGTTCCTGTTCCCATGGGATAACAGGAATGAAATATAGCCTATGTTACGCGGCTTCGGTCTCATTCCTACTCCGTGCTGTTTACTGTGTGAGAAGTGACACCGGTGGACGCCTGGCTGGGATAACTGATATGGCTATAAATTGATAGGTGTAAGATTAGAAAGAAAGGTGAAAATTTAGGGAATATTTTTTAATGCCACATACTCGTATTTTAAGTGAAAAAAAAAAAAAAAAAATTAAATGTTTGGTGTGGACCACCCTTATCATTTAAGGGTATGAAAAGTAGCTTTAAGCCTATTGTCAACCCTACTTAATATACATATAAAATTTCATAAAAATCGATCTAGCCGTTTCGGAGGAATAGGGCAACTAACACCACGACAAAGAATTTTATACATATAGATGTTTGAAGGAGTTTGTATGAACGGATCGCGCAATTAAATCGGGTTCAGGCGACCAGGTACCCAGAGTTCCAAGCACTCAGGTTAGCTTTGTCAGATGATTTGCAAGTTTAAATTTTCTCTACGTTTGTTAATTGTTGTTATTTCATTTAGCGAGCGTCAGTTAAGCTTAGCATTACGTTACAGAGTTAATAGGTTACCTTCACCTCGAGAGCATCACAACAGCGAAGGTAGAAAATACTTGTTTAGCTCCGAGACAGTTTAGGGACGTCTCATCTGTGAGCTGATGTCTAGCCGACCTTGTGGTTTACAGTTCAGACACACTCCGGACACTTTATACAAAAGTTGATTTAACAACTCGTACATAAATAGCGGGAATACGGCTGGCAAAATAAAAGACAGCCCGTTAATCAGCCCGTTAATACATAGGTAAGGTCAGTAGGTTCTGACCCGTTTATCTATTTGTTATTTGGGCGTGTAGTATTGAGTGACCTCCCGATTGACCTCCGTATTAAAGGTTGAGGTGCGGGGAAGCGGATCATGAAGCGAAGAGTATCCATTCTGTATGTAATTATATGTCTTCTGTGGTTCAGGTATCACAAAGTAAATTAACTATATAATATATTATTATTATTCTGTGGTAATACTAAGATCGAGGTGGATTTACTTTATCCTAAACTTCTTTTGTATTTTTAACCCCCGTCGTTTTTTTAGAATGGAATAGAATAGAAAACTTTTTATTGTACACCGGAAACAAAAATAAACACAGTACACAAAAATTACAATAGGTAAACAAGGATGTACAATGTACAATGGGCGGTCTTATTGCTGAAAGCGATTTCTTCCAGACAGCCTTTGGATGGACAGTAAAAAACATTTTTTCATAGTAGGGTTGGTGGGGCGCTTAAAGCATTTAATAAAAACGATACTGTTAATACACATTTTTCATTTAACGACATGAATAAATACACACAGACTATAGAACCTCCTTTTGATTTGAAGTCGGTTAAACAATATTTTACTCAAATAGGTCAAGAAACACGTTAATTATTATGAGTTAAACGGTTAATGGGCTTATTTGAGCAATCCGGTGTATCAGTATCTTTAAAATAACGTTACCAGTGATGTGCGATTGTCGCGGATTACGTTTTCATTCAGATTAGTTTCCGGCCTAGCTCTGAAAACGAAAAAAAACCTGTATGAAATTTAAAATTCCCACGAATCATTTCGCCTTAACATTTCTTGCTACATTGCGTGTTAGTTTATAGTTAGTATTAAGCCAGCCGTAGAGATAGTTAAACGTCTTCTTTTAAACTAAACATAGTGTCGTGTCTAATGTTCCACTAGGGTTCCTTTAATCTCTGTTTGTCTATATATATCAGCCTTATGCGCGTTGTTTTGTCATCAGCGTATTTATTCTATGGCTAGACACGCGTACATTTGGAAATTTGTGTTTTACGAGAAAAGATAATAGAAACTAATTTACTTTATGTTACAGCCTTTTATGCAACATTCAATGTGTAGGCTAATAACAACTGTATTATTGACGTGACAACGTCTAATAAATCGATGAACGCCGGCTGCCCGCATCCACGAAAAAGTCCGGACACATTGTCCCGTTACGCTCATTGTACGCTTGCGCCGCATCGATCTCTCTTCTCTTCTTGACAGGTTATTTATTTATGTATTTTAAAAATCTGAGTATTTATTATAGTATGTATTTATTATTTTAGTAGGTATTAAAAATGATTCAATTTGATTCATAAAAGTATGTAATCTATATATATATATATATAAATGTTATGTTGGTTTGTGTACGCTTCAAAAACTCAAAAACCTCTGCACCGTTCGAGCTGAAATTTTAGCATGATATATAATCCACATCAAGGATTGTATTTATCTATATTTTTCATCAGTGACATATCAGCGAATGTGCGAATGTGCCACAGCGAAGCGTGGCAGGGTACAGCTAGTCTATTCATAAATGTTTCGTTATGACGTTGTCACGTTAAATATCGTCTGTAAACCAACTTTACAGACAACGAATTTTTTTTAAGTAATATATTTTACGCCACGTTTTTTTTATTTGACTGAGTGACGATACGAGCAAGTCATTCATCAGATGGTAAGCGCTACGCCTGCCCATAACAGTTACATTGCCACCCAGAACTTCGCATTACATTATCTTGCGCGGCGCTGCACTGCGCTCACTGCGCTTTAATTTGTTAATGTTTCTTCGAAGTCAATAGTGGAAGGTCTCTTCTGCAAGAGTCCGCCTGGGGAATTACCACACCTTTACCAGATATTTATCCGCCAAGCAGTAGTGTGCAAACATTATTGTGTTCCGATTTAAAAGGCACTGTTTCCAGTGAAATTACTGGGCATTATGAGTCTTTAGAACCGATGTCTCAGGGTAACGAGCGCAGTGCAGTGCCGCGCAGAATTATGCAATGCAGTGTTCTGGGTGGCGCTGTGACTGTTATGGGCAGGCGTAGCGCTTACCATCAGGTGAACGACTTACTTATTAACATAAACAAATATAAAATAGTTGTATATTTTTCATCTATGTGGTAGAGTCAGTGAACTTTCATGAGGGCCCTCTTAGGGCCCATGTGAATAAAGATTTGACTGAGTTTGTTCACGAGTTCACACATTTAAAGTTTGTTTGATGTCTGGATCGTTTGCACTGAGTAGTTGGCATGAACATGACATGTTAACATGGACAGTGACTAATTAAGTTTCTTTCCACAATCGGGGACAAACGAAATCACGCCATCCAGAGTTTTATTATTTGTTTTGCTTTCACGTAAATTGGAATGATTCATTTGAATAAAGCATTGTCAACGACAACTGGAATATTCATGATTCACATTCGAGTGGCTTTAAGGAGACGCGATACGGTTCTGTGTGTCGCTTCATTTGGATTTTGTTTTTAATTCAGTTGTTTTATTTGTTTTTGTTCTAATTTTAGTAGAAAATACACACAGACACGCCTTTTGATACCCCAAATACAAACAACAAGGTTGTCTGGAAGAAATCGCTTTCAACGATAAGAGCGTCCATTGTACTACCCTGGTTTAATTATTGTTTTTTTTTCTGTGCTGTGTTTATTTTTGTTTTTGGTGTACAATTAAGAGTTTTCTATATTATTCTATTCTACAACAACACTTTTTACACACTACAACAAAATAATACTACAGACAAACTTTCTATATATTATTATACGAAATATTAGAGTATTGGGCGAAAAATTAAATTAATAAGACATCAGTATTAAAAATAATACTAACCATGTATTACATTTGATTTGAGTTCCCAATATTTCGCCACTGCAATACTAATATTAGTGACCGTGTTACTTTAAAATGTAATTATTTGGTCATCTTCAACAAGATTTTATTTACTGACTGCAAATAAAATTTAATAAAATAAAAAAATCTAATAAAATCTATATGTATATAGGTCTAAATGTAACCAACCAGCACAGTATAAAGTGCAATGCATCCATACAAATAATTAAAAAAACTTTTAATTGTGCAATCTCATTATGAAACCCTTTAAAGTAGGAAGATTTTAGATATTTTCATAATAGGTCAACATTATACTGCTTTTGTTATCTTCCTAATCAAATAAATATCGTGTAGCTTTATGTAAATTAAACCTTAACACGACATACATATGACTCGGCGTTTTACGGTTCCATTCAAACGTTGTAGCAAAATGATATAGCAAAATTTCGGTCTTTTGATCGAATCGAAAATGAAACCATTCCTATTAATCAAAAGGAGTGAATAAATTGAACTAAATATACCAAAATTTTGTTAGATATAATCCACGATAACTAGACACGCAATTCTAAAGAGGAGCACGTTTTACTAAAAGTGTGGGTAATGAGCTGACAGCGAAGCTTGAGGTTTTCGACACAACACCAAGTTTCATAGCATTAGTGAAAACACTTTAAACAACACTCAATAATTAATCTTAGAATTTTTCACCGTTTTATTCGTGCTTTATTCAATTCATTGGGCGTGTCATGCTGTCGTGGTTTAATAATACAATTTAGGTTTCATTTCGGTGTGGTGGCTTTTAAGTCAGTATCACTTATTCGTGCTCAGTCGTCGATCTTAAGTCACGTACAGAATGAACTATGCACTCAATAGCTCACCCTCGTACCAAGGTTCCTTTACCTCCTCGAGTTTACTTTCTGTGTAATTTTAGTAATCAATTTCCGACTGCTTTGTGTTTGAGATTAATAACGTTATACTTGTGGTAGCCTAGTGGGAAAACATCCGCCTTCTAAGAGAAGGACATGAGTTCAGATCCCAGTACAGGCACGAACCAATGTGTTTCAGTAAAAACATATGTACGTAATTATCACTCGCTTTTCGGTGAAGGAAAACATCGTAAGGAAACCCACATACCTACCCGAGAATTATTTTTGAAGTAGGTATGTTATTCATCAGCCCGGACCGGGCCCCCGTGGTGGATTATTGCCTATCCCTCCTTATTAAAGTGAGGGGAGACCCGTGCTCAACAGTGGGACGATATGGGTTGATGATGATGGTGTTATTCTTGTAAAATCCTTGCACCTTTTTTATGTTATTGACCAAAACATCATGAAATTTGAACTGGATGTCATCATAATTTGAATCCCGGCTAGACGTGAACAATGTTTACAAACGGAATTCATTCGTGGTTCGGTTCCATTTCTCGAGATAGTTCTCAAAGCGAGCGCTATTTGAAAGGCAAAATCTAATGTTTGAGATCCCAATGCAATTTGAAGACGAAATGAAGTATCATATTTGGAGAAATGTATTTCAAATAGATGATAAAATAAACATATCATCTACTGATGTTGAAGGATTCCAGCGGAATTTTAATAAAACGACACAAGAGACGGCGCAGACATAATAGTGCAAAAATTAAAATGTAGCTCGTAAATCTTGCCAACGAAATAATTAGCCCATTTTAGGATACAATGGTAAAAACATTGACATGAAAGAAAAAATTGTAATATGAAAAGATAATTCATAGAGCTTTCTGCCAAAAAGATACACTAATGGATGAGAAATAAGATGAAGGATGTAATCCTAGGATCAAGCGTTAGAAAAGCGTTAGGGGTTAAGTAACCCCTTAATCACAAGGAAAAAAAATAAGGATAACTAGCTTCCGTCTCCACAATAGTTGCTAGAATAGAAAACCCTTTATGGCACACTAAGGAGAGACAGAAAGGATCTTGTTAAAGTTTCCTATCATTTGCATTTTCCATCTATTATTTTCTAAGGCGTCGAGAATAACAAAATCCACAAAGGGTTGTAGCGCTGTAGATGTGCGATAGACGTGCTTGACTTACTCTACGTAAGTAAATAAGTGCCGTACACATAGGGTACATAGGACAGGTATTTGCTAGCCAATATTGACAGCCTCATTAGACGTGTGATTGGCTAGCTAGTGGACTGGAGCGTACATGTCCCGTTCTTTCAATTGGGAATTGAAGTGGGTTTGTTTAACGAGACAAGCAAGTCTTTCACCTGGTGGTAAGCACTGCTCCTGCCCATAGCAGTTACAGTGCCACCAGGAACTTTCCATTGCATAATGCTGCGCTGCGCTGTGCTCGTCGCTCTGAGAAGTCGTCTATTCTATTCTAAAGTCTCATATGCCCATTAATTTGGAACAGTAGCTGTATTGTTTTCACACTACTGCTTTGCGGCAGACTGTGCTACTGACAGAGGTGTGGTAGTTCTCCAGGCGGTCTCTTGCAGAAGAATGCTACCACTATAGAGAGACCTACCACTATAACGAGGCCTACCTCTATAAAGAGGTCTACCACTACAAGTCGTAATGGTCTGTGGATTTTCCAATTTGCTTTATGTAGAAGTTAGTTCGTTTTAAGTTTTAGTAGATGGTTAATTAGGTAATAAATACATTTAAGTTAGATTTTATTATGATCTTCTTAGAGGTGTTTTATTTTCTATTGTGGGCATAGTCCCTGTGCTAATTTCTAAATAATTGATGCATAAGTTTTGAAATGGAAGCAATATTAATTAGCAAACAAACAGACAGGCATTTGGAACAGTAAGAATAAGTTTTGGTTGCAAATAGAATTTCTGAAAACTAAAGCTTAATTATTATAGTTAAGCAGGCATAATATATGATCAAATGAACTTCCCCGATGTGAAGTTCGATCGTTTGGACGTCTGGTAAAGATTATTATCTAATGAAAGATGTCAATGTTACTGACTCGCAGTCAATCCCAAAGCATATCAAATAGATTCTTCAGGTTTATGAAAAATCACTGCTATATGATCAGTAATTAAATATATCCTTATATTTGTAAGTACTTTCATCTCCTATCTTCTTTATTTACCGTGTTAAATGTTCAATATTAGATTGGGCATTTCTTTTCGCCATATTGAATGAAAATCGTGTGCGATAGTTACCACGCACGAAAGAGGAATGAGTAAATGTCAAGATGGCAGACTAGGGAAGGGGGAACCGGAAAAAGGTTTTAGTTGTTTTTAAATCTTTAAAAATCGTGCGAGGTTGCCTAGCAAGTAAAGGGACTACCTGGTAATTATATCATATCTTCGAATGAAGCGACTCATATAATAGACCCGAGCTTTGAAATGTAAATGTACAGATATTTAAATTTTATGAACATTATAATCATGAATAATTAAGTGACTTAGTTTATAATAAAGTACTCATCTAATTGTGTTCAATATTAAATATAGTGGGGATAAAAATGTATCCTCCGGTTTGACTTGGTTCATTTTTGAACCAAACTTCAAGCACATGCTTTTTAAAGAGTAAACAAACATAGGTACTTGAAAAATGAAGCACATTTACATTTAAGACCTGTACTTAACAGCGTAAGGATCATTTTAATCTCGGAACATGTTCGGTCACATACTATTATCTGAACACAATAGGATCCCCTCAAACATAGATAGGTATGCGTATAGTTCGAAGCATCTACATAACATGCATAACATATGTGGGACGAGGAAAAAGCATTGTTCTCGACAATATTGATATGAATATGGATATATGACTTTTAATAGAATATTATTATCTATATTAATACGTGAAGCAAAAACTAGTGATGCCTTTTTAGGAAAATTGCGAAAGTATGAAACATGTGAAAGGGGGAGAATGAAATTTTGCACAGTTAAAGTTTATATGGAGAAGAAGTAAAGAGAGCTAATATTTTTATAGATATAGAATTTAGATGTATTAGAAATACATCATTTTAATAAATAAAACAGAGTAATCTTCCTTTGTTGTTCTAACTAAATAACTGTCCTTTGTCATTACCTCGACAAGGTGCAAAAGTTTTGGCAGTTTTCTGTTTTACGAAGTTTTCACATTTACAATACATTTCTCATAACAGCAATCAGTTCAAAGCACGAGTCCCCATTTTAAATGACGTTGTTTGTGCAAAACTCTTGAACAACGGAATGACGATTAGCGTTCATATTTAACTTGGGACAAAGAAGACGTATAGTATGTATTACTACATACAGAAATGCCACTCTTCACCCCGCCCGAGCCGCGTCCCCGCAGCTTTACCCGCAATCCGAAGGCCGAAAGGGAGGCTTTCAATACTACGCGGTCAAATGTAAAAACAATTGGGTTATCACTTTGACTGTTGAGCCGATTTTCTTGTCTAGCCACGGGTGCGGCTCTGCACGCGCCATAGTGTTTTCCCATACAGCTAACACCACAGTTGTGTTTTCCCGCACTCGCGGCAAGTTATGAAATCACCACAGTTGTGTTTTCAGCAGTGAACATTCGTACTAGCGAGTTGTCTCTTTTTATGATCGCGTAGTTTCTTTGGCGCGTGTACGAAAGACGTTTATACTTGTGAGTTGTCACATCAGCATTTTTGTAAGATGTGTCCGGATCGCGCTTGGGGTGAGTATTAAGTATACTTATTAATACTACCCTTGCTAAGGGTAGGGTGGACACAGTTTAATTAAAAGGCTATAGTCGTACCGTAGGTAATGTAGAGGTCATTATTTCTGGGCATCGCTATAGCCAAGGGTCGGGGGTAGCTCTTTTATCAGAATAATTACAGGCTATTATAATAACGTGATAAATATTGCCATTATATCAAGTTAACCGAGCTCCGAAATAGGGCTATTACTTATCTATTCTGTGCTATTACCGTTATCTAGAAGTGAAAATAAATATGATTAAAAAATGACATGCCTAACTCAAAACTAAAACCATTTATTGCAAGTCATCATCATCATCATCCCATATCATCCCGCTGAGCATGGGTCTCCCCTCACCTTTCGTGAGAAAGTTTAGGCCTTAATCCACCACGGGGGCCCGGTCCGGATTGGTGGATCACCTACCTACCTCCGAAATAATTCTCGGGTAGCTATGCGGGTTTCCTCACGATGTTCTCCTTCACCGAAAAGCGAGTGATAATTACGTACATATGTTTTACAAGAAACACATTGGTACGTGCCTGCACTGGGATTTGAACTCACGACCTTCTGATTGGAAGGCGGACGTTCTCCCACTAGGCTACCACCGCTACTTATTATTGAATGTACGCAAAAATAATGCACTTTTACAAGTCAAAAACGTAAGTCTTATATATATATATATATAGAACTATAGAGAATATAATATGTAGAAATCGCTTTCAGCGGTAATACCGCCCATTGTACAACCCTTGTTTCACTATTGTAATTTTTCTGTACTGTGTTTATTTTTGTTTCTGGTGTACAATAAAGAGTTTTTTATTCTTTATAATTGTAATAGAGAAAAATAAATCAAATATGATCAATTAAACTAATAAATAACTGATTATGGTTTGAGTATTACCTACGTGATTAATGAATTATGGTATTAATTGGGATCTGACACACTAAATTTTAAAAAGAACAATTTATAAAAAGTCTCTGTTATAAGGTGTTTTTTTTTAATATTTGAAAAGACGTTGATGACATAAGCACGCCACCTACCCACTATTTAGAACCGCCCATGAAAAGGTTTTTTGGAAGAAATCGCTTTAAGTGATATAACCGCCCATTACTACCTTATTTTTAAGTTTTGTTGTATTTCTGTGTGTGTTTTTTTGTGATTTCTATTCTATTGTATGTTTTGAATATTTATTATAATTTTACGTAGAGGTACTGGTAGGTACGGCCTTATTTTCCTAGTTGTTGAGATACTTTTTTATTCATGTCTGTCCTAAGCCAAACGAAATGTCAAATGATTCAATTAAAAATGCTAATAAAATTATATCCAGACCTTTCCAAATCAAGGCTAGTTTGTTCCGGCCTCGGTAATCAACATTTCAATTTGGGTACCAATGAACGCGTCCATTTCACTTAACCTTCTACAATCCTCTGTAAAGCTGGCTCCACGTCTGGGGCCGTGACCGTGGCCGTGTCACGTTGCTACGCTACATACGGACGAGGCTGCGACCCGCGACCCTCTCAGGAGGCCACTGAATGAATCGCTGCGTGATTTTTGTTTGTCATTATTGTTTTGTCATGCGTATTTCTTTGGGAGACACAGTCACGGTCATAGATGTAGACCGAGCTTTAAATGTCAACGTACCTATCTCAAACTCAGTTTTATTTGGTCTAATCTACCCATTGTTTTGGGTGTCAAATTGATCTTAATGTTGACTGTTAACAGACTCTTAACAGTCATAGAGGTTTAGTATTGCCTTTGCTTTGTTCAGATTAACTAAAACTGTGTAGATAACATATCTTAAGGCGTAGAAAAGCCTTTTGTTGTGTATCTTTATATTTAATCTATTCTGTTAAAGTTGGGAATACATTCTGTCATTTTGCACCGCAACATTCTGTGTTTTGAGCTGCAGTGCCCCACAGGATTTTGTAATGGAATCTTCTGGGTGGTACTGTAGCTGTTATGGGCAGTCGTCGCGCTTACCATCAGAAACGACTTGCTTGTCTCGTTACTTAGTCATCGTCGTTCACAATCCGAATTGCTGTACAGCATCTGTGTATCTGTACAGCTGCAGATGGGATAGTGTTTCGTAAAATTGATTTTGCTTTCAACTTCGTTCGTATATTTACATGAATACATCATATTTGTATTTTCTGACCCATGCTAGATATCGAAATGAATCGTACACCAAAATTAAGGTAAAAATTTCTGTTTCTAAAATTTCGATGACAATCTGTTGAGCTATTTCGGAGCCTATTAACACGTTGACTGCTGAAAACACACACGTTTGTGTTTTTATAATTTTATGGTCACCGAAAACACGCCTAGCGTGCGAACCCGTGATGCTGTATTGACAATTTTATTACAACAGCTGTGTGCGCCCGCACAGCTTATTGAGTTTAGTTACGACACAACGCCAATAAACAGTAAACACACACGTTGTGTGAAGATTAGAAAAGTGCCAAAAAAAATATGCGGTTCAGCAGTGAACGTGTTAAAGACAAACTTTCGGACCGACGGACGGACAAATAGACATACAAAATTCTAGAATTTAGTCATTTGACGAGGCATCTGACATAAATTTTGGCATATATTTTGAAATCACAGATAGACGCTTTAACTTTATTATTAGTATAGATAAAATATGTAAAATCAGCTTAAATGTGGTAAAACTAAGAGTGAAGGTGTCAAATTCATTTGGCAGATGGGTCGTGCCCTTTGATCCAAAACGGTCGAAACGAATCTACTAAAAAACCTTCTAAGCTACAGCCCTTTTACAAGTCCCTTATCGCTACAGTCGAATTAGTGAGCATTCCCTTGCAAAATTTTCGTTTTACTAATGGATTTCCTCATTGCAACACTTACTACGCATTTCATCATAGGACCTTTAGAATTCCATACCTGAATGACCGTTGCCCTCGTAACCCTCTGCACGTCTTGGGTGATCCAAATGACCCCCCATTATAAAAGCAAAGGTGATGTCCGACCTTCCCGCTCTCGCCGGCGGGGTTTTAAAACCCACGCAATTAGTTTTTCAAGTAAAACTTCTTTACGCACGCTTGGCTTGGGGAGTAAACAGGTGAATGCGTTACGAAAAATGTGATCGGGTGAGGCGAATGGAAGTTGAAAGGTACATAATAAGTAATAAATTATATATCGATAAAGTAAAAAATATAGTAAAATAAATATAAAAAGTATAAAAAAGAGCTAAAGAAGTTTTACTTCAGTCGTGTGGTCTGAAGCACACTCGGTTTTTTTTTCAAGGTTTTATTTAACTTGTGTCATGATTTTTAATACAGTTCCAAAAGAATTGAGTTGTATTAGTATTTTATTCAGTACTTTGATATTTTTATAATAGCAACACCTACACTAGCTCGTGGTTGGCTGTCAAAATCTACCAATGGTAGCTCAGGGTGATCAACCAATCAGAGAAGGCCAACCACGAGCGAGTGTTGGAAGGGGGGAATATGAAAAGGGAAAAAGAAACTGGCAGTAAAAAGTTAATTCTGTTCGAGCGGTCGAAACGAAAGGTTGTCTACAAAAGTAACTATTGTAAAGATAAGATGATATACTGATATATTATATATGCTTATGTAACTCCCCCCCCCCTTCCATCTTACTGTCCCCCCTGTTTAAAGACTCTATCTCATCATAAATTTTTTCGAATTAAAATAATTAACTAAACTTAAACTAAAACTAATCTCCACCTACTCTCTCTCTCCTAATAATCATGATAATACATACTACAGTTCAGTACTAATACTAATACGTTCAGTACAACTCCGTATACCACGCACCTAACTCACTCTACTCTACCTTACCTTACTTTGCTTTACTTTATTTTGGCCCGATGATCGTCTAGTAACCCTTCGTTGTGTTCCGCGTGTAGTAACCTAAATCCTTTGAATGTTCAGTATGGCTTCGCAATCCGTCAGTAGTCAATATCAAAAGAGATAAATAATTTGAATTTAGATTTCGCTGAATTAATACCATTCGTTTTCTACCATTCCTAAATTATTATATGGCGTCCCTAAATAAACTCACCCTAGTATTTCCGTTCCGTTCCACCTCTTACCAAATCTGTATTATCTAACTATCTAACCAAGTAGGTCTTAATCCTAGTCCTTCGTTGTCCCATTTACAACCTTTCACTCGAAAGTATAATTTAATAATCGTCAACCTTTTATCAACTTTTCGTCAACCTTACATTTTTCGTAACTCATCAACCTTTCGCTCGACCTTATAGTTTTGTAATTATCACGAGAGCCTATGATTAAAACTTCCATTCTGAATCTACGATCATGACAGCGGCTATGACTTAGAGCCCCGCCCCGCCCTAAGTTGTGAATTTCGTCGGACCAGACTTGGATATTCTCCACCGCTTGTCGGGATTAAGTACCGCCTCGCAGTTACGAAATCTCGACGGAAAGTATTTACTTTCATTTATTTTACTATGTTTGTCTATCTGTGGTCTTCCATCAAATTTCAATTCATCGTTCTATTATCCGTCACTCTCACAGGACAAATGACACTGACAGCAGCTAACATCGCTCCATGACAATAAGCTTACTTGTCAAAGTCACCCGTCCGAACTCATTTAAACAGATGTGAAATCTTTATGTTATCGCTAGAAAATACCGTGAAACTCGCCTATTACTATAAGTCTAGTATATCTAAGCAAGAGAACTTCATAAAGAGGGACTTCTTTTCTTTTATCTAAAGAGTATTCACGGTTCGATCTCATTCATACCCGGTTTGTAAACAATCCCACAACCTCCATTCATGATTCAACGAGGATGAAGGGTTATCAGCGGACATAACCCCCGCCATGGTCGAATTTCCATCCTTCTTATCTAGTTCATGCGGTTCCTCAATCCCACTTACTTATTTTAGCAAAAGGGAAAGAGGCCCCAATATTTAGAGATCTAAAATCTCGTTCAACCTATCCTAGCTCTACCTACTAGGAGCAACTACATAATACATTAGGCTTTATTTACCCATCTGTACATACGCTTAGCTTATTTAGCTTAATATGGGACTATTGTCCAGGTTTCTATTTGTAGAATTATATTATGTGGTAAGAGGTTATATTTTCCCCTGTTGTAATAATACTGGTTTTATTTAGTTAGTATTTCAGAAGCATTGTTCTAAGGTTTAAGGATATTTTTCCCTTAGGTGTAGGTAACAACAATTATTTATTGTTTCAGGTTATTTCTCATTGGAAAACCTAGGAATTGTTTTAATTCCAGAAAGTGACAGTTCGTCTAGATAATTCTGTAACACTAAGATTTCTAGTGTGGAGTTGTAGTTACTTTCCATATCTATTCATGGAAGAGTTCAACGATGGAACGATTCAAGTCAGAGGTAGGTCCCAGTTAGTGACTTTCGAAGAGCCTTATGGAGAATCTCACTCTTTTTTAGTCATAAGAAAATCCAGGGAAGGTAATAGGTCATTGCCCATAAGTAGTCAATCTAACAGAGACGAACTCATTCATATTTGTCGTTCGTTGTTTCTTGTAATTAATGTTAAGGACAGAATTATTCCTTTCGAACCATTTTTCTGGTGTAGTACTAGTTTTATTTAAATAGTATGTTAAGAAGCCTTGTTCTAAGGTTTGATGGTAGTTTCCATTAAGTATAATGTCAATTCTTTGTTGATTTCAGGTTATCTCTCTATCGGAGGATTTTTAGAAAGTTCTTCTAGATAATTCTGTAACACTAAGAATTCTAGTGCCATAGTTAATACCATATCTATTGCATGGAAGGATTCAACATTGGAGCGATTCAAGTTGAAAGTAAGCCTCAGTTAGTGACTTTCGAAGAGCCTTATGGAGAATCTCACTCTTTTTTAGTCATAAGAAAATCCAGGGAAGGTAATAGGTCATTGCCCATAAGTAGCCAATCCAAAAGAGACAAACTTAGTCATATCTGTCGTCCAGTGCCTTTGTGCAATTAATTAATCTTGAAATCAGAATTATTCTTTCCGAACCAAGCCTAAGTTAAATTATAGTTAATTTGTCCAGATTATTACTTTATTTATAGGTAGGTTATATTTAATCCTTGTAGTTCCATTCAGTAGTCCTAACTATTGTGATTTAATTGATTCTTTATCAGTTTTGTTTAGTTTTCATCGTTCATTTTCTTTCCGTCACAAATTATATTAATTTCTTAATTGTTTCCCCAGATGTTTACTTTATGAGTATGTAAAGTTAAATTTAGGCTCTATAGCATTGTTATGATGGATAATAAAATAATTAACCTGTATTACAACTTGTTTCTTTCAAAGTAGGTACATATTTAATGATTAGTTTTATCAATTTGTTTGCCGGGCATAATATTGTTTAGATGTTTGCTTGTTAATGTTTGACCTAATAACTCTGTAAGTTTAATACAATATAGTTTATAGTATTATAATTGATTCCCAAGGAAGTCTATGTTTCACCAGTTCATTTCTTTGTCATAGTATCTTTAATTTCCCCGAGTGTTCGTTTTATATTTTGTTGTGTTGGTTTAATTTTATGCAGTTTCCTATAGTTTAAGTTGACCCTGTCTTACAGCATTAATACCTCCCTATCAGAAGAACCCTAGGCTAAAGGTGTGTGTGTACCTTCTTTGTCATGGTATTAAACTTTTAATTTCCCCTTAGTGGTTGTTTTATATTTAACTTGATTTCATGCAGTTTCCTATAGTTTAAGATGATCCTGTCTTACAGCATTAATCCCTTCCTATCAGAAGAAACCTAGGCTAAAGATATGTGTATCTACCTGTCAAACACTCAGGACTGTCCGAAGCCCACATTTAACTTTACCTATCGAAATTGGAGCAGACCCGGTGTAAGGAAAGTCCAATGTGTGTGTGTGTGTGGCCCTACGCTCTTATAAACTAGCTAACTCATAGGGACTTACGAACCTCCTATGGCTAGCACCTCTTATCGTTAACATTATAATCTAGGTAGCTCTTATAAATAACACTCATACTCTTATGAATCTTTATCTACTTACCCTAAGTTTCTTATGAACTAAAACCTGTCTAGCTTCTAAGAAAATGGTGTGTACCTAACAGAAGCAAGCCTGATTATCACAACTTCGGAGTCATGATAACCAGATTTTCCCAAGTTAATTGTGCATGGAGAAGTCCCACAGGGAAATTCCAAGGTTGTCCTTTTCTAACTAGCTATCT
Organism: Campaea margaritaria; assembly: GCA_912999815.1. Taxonomy (NCBI): domain Eukaryota; kingdom Metazoa; phylum Arthropoda; class Insecta; order Lepidoptera; family Geometridae; genus Campaea; species Campaea margaritaria. The sequence continues at coordinate 666,973 of OU538794.1, forward strand.
CAAGTCCGGAGGCACCGGGAGTTTTGCTTATTTCTAAGCCCTAGGCCACCCTAAGATTTCCAAACGGCAACCTATCGTCGTAGTTTGTCACCCCGGATGTCATACTGGGAAGGGAGTTTATGTCGTTGGAAATCGCCCTAACCATGTAGGAATGCCGTGTGTGTGTGTGGGGGACCATTCAGATCGACTTTATGCACAGGCAGATATATTTTCGTCACTGTCTAGAGGAATCACTCCGCCCGTACACAAAATACGATAAAAATGGGTGGTCAGGCGCTTCTAGCCACCCATGCCGGAAGACGCCCCTGAGGTCACCACATTCCTCAGGCTATCAGCTAAACTCTTGGCAAGCACCGTTTCAATTCGCCAACCTACGCGCCCTACCAGTGTCAACAAGAATCAGAACATTCGCAGTTTGACTCAAGCTAACACAGGCCCTAGTATCACTTCCTATCTCCCCAGAATCGCTTTTAAGGATCACTAAATCCCCTTTGGAAGAGACCTAGCGATCCGTAAAACATATTCCTACGCGCTTTTCACTACTTCGCCATTTTGGTTTTCTCACTTTCCTAAGCACGTCCGTTCTCTTCGTAGTTTCGCAAGCCAAGAAGCCAGAGACTCTCGCGCCTCTCCTTACCTCCGCTCTAAATCTTCCGTCTCACTCTTTTTCCTAACAATGCTGTTGTCTCATTCGCCCATTCCTTCCAGTGTTACCAACATCGCGAAGTCCTCCCCGTACTTTTTACCATTCCCTTCGAATTTCATAATTATTAATTATTTAATTGATCCGTTTTCCATTTCCGCCTTACGATACGACTTGACCTTTTAATCTCTTACCATTGAGTTTCTACCTTTGCAATAATTAGCTTTTTTCCAAATTGAATGCAATATTTATGTGTAGCCAAAATCTCACCAATCTGTCAATGCAAATCTCAGTATTCTGCCAAAATTGACAAATGTGTATTTTTATTTTGTGAAATGTAGCGAGTCCAATTCGGGACCGTTACAGCTAGATGAATGTAATAAAGAAAGTGATCTGAGTTATACGAGTTGTTTATATAATTTCTTAAAAACTCAGAAGTGACACAAAGAACCCACGTAGCTACGAACTACAAAAAGGTAAGTAAAATTATAATCTCATTATGCCCAAAAAAAAAAAAAAAAATGCCCATTTGCCACGCTTTCGTTCGCAGTTTCAAATGAATCTGTGAAATTATATTATACAATAGAAATGGGTTAACACTCGGTCAGGCACTCCATGACAGTGTTAATCCAGGACGTTGCTGAAAAATTTTAGACCAGGGCTACCCTCTGGTAATATTTTTCATGTGACGGTATGTATACTAATAATTTCACGGGTACTTAATTCAAAGCAGTTATAATTGGGTTGGTAGTTGGCCAGGCACTCCATGGCACTATCAATCTGATTGAGTTGCTGGAAAAGTCTTGATCAGGGCTACCCTCTGATGATTTTTCTACGTAACCTATTACTGCAGTTAGAGAATAAAACTGTTGGTGTTTGTTGGACTATTACTTGGTCAAGGCAACCCTTTGACAGTAGTAGTTTGATAAGTATGCTAAATTATTGTATGAACCATTTGATCAAGGCTACTCTTTGATAATGCTGTTCTACAATTGGTGTTGGCACACAATTTGATCACTGGCTAGAAATGAAACAATTTACGTCGATAAAAAGTCGCTATTTTATACAGTATCAGGCGTGGCAAAAGGACAAAACTCGACAAATAATATTAATAAGTATACAAAAGCACATTTTATTTAAAAATGGTCTTATGATTAGAATGCATCTTGTAGTTGTACCGAAGCCAGCTTAGTCACATTGGAGATTACTAAGTCTGGATAAGGTACGATTATCCCATTACTAGTGCCGAAGCCAGCTTAGTCACATTGGAGATTACTAAGTCTGGATAAGGTGCGATTATCCATCGGTAGTGCCGAAGCCAGCTTAGTCACATTGGAGATTACTAAGTCTGGATAAGGTACGATTATCCCATTACTAGTGCCGAAGCCGGCTTAGTCACATAAGAATCTTACTACATCTGGATCAGATGACAGATGTACCTAAACCAAATTTATAACGATAGATACCATATGTTCACACCCACTTTATATAGCAATCTAGCGATGTAAATGTTTTTAATACTTAATTAAGTGACTAATTTTATTCTTTTGTCGAGGCAATGGAGTCTGACGAAGATGCTGTCACCACTGGTGGCCATGTACGTAAGCGAACAAGAACACAGTCCTCATTGCCGTCCGTAAGGAGGCGCCCTCGTAAGATGCGTAAGAAGACTCCAACATTAACGTGGGTGGTGGAAGAAGTTCCGCCTACATTGCCGAACCCCACACCTACATCAGCAGGCACCCTATCTGATGCGACTACGCGTCCAGTACATGAAGCATCGACGTCAACTGCTGCTCCACTGTCTCATACGTCGGGTCCAGCGCCTGCTGCAATTGCAAGTGAGTCCTCTCAGCTACCAATAGCTGCGAGCTTTACAGCGGATGAGGTACTCAAACTTTTATCTACGTTACGTAGCGATGATAAGGGTAAACTTTCTCGTTTGAATAATAATCACCTCCACAATGTAATACCCACTTTCGACCCATCCAGCAAAGCTCAGAATATAGAGACTTGGCTGAAGAAGGTCAATGAGTGTGCTAGCATTTATGAATGGGAGCAGAAACAGGTCATACATTTTGCTCTTCAAAAATTAGATGGCCTTGCGAAGAAATGGTACGAGGCGTTACCATCGGTTAGTTACAGTTGGGAAGAGTGGCAATCAAAACTAATAAGAGCCTTTCCGAATGAGCAAAACTATGGCCGGCTTCTGGAAGAGATGCTAGCGCGCACTACTCGTAGCAATGAGACGCTACGTGAATACTTTTATGACAAGCTTACGTTATTAAATAGATGTGATATAACGGGGAAAAAGGCAGTAGATTGCATTGTACACGGCATTTACGACAAATCTGTTAGGAATGGCGCGCAAGCATTAAATTGTAAGGAACCAGAGGAGTTACTGAACTTTCTTAATTCACAGCGCCCTGCTGATCCAAATAATGCTCGAAAGCGAATCGATAATTCACATAATAATCGTCCTATTGCTCTCGCCAGTTCAAATCAAAGTGAAAACTCTCCAACATGCTTCAATTGTCGCTCCAAAGGTCACACATACTACAAATGCCCTCAACCCATTATCAAGTGTCAAAAATGTTTTAGAATAGGGCACGATTCAGCAGCATGTAAATCTAGTCCTCTCACTCCTTGGCAGACTAACGACAACAAGTCCGATACACGGGAGCGAAAAACTCTATCAATATCTACCATTAACAATACAAACGACAAATTCTTTAAAAAATGTACAGTTAATGGAGAAGATTTTGTAGCGTACGTAGATTTTGGGAGTGAATGCACTCTGATGCGTGAAAGTAATGCTCGAAAGCTAAATTTAACTAAATGTTCGAACGAACTCCCGGTTATCAAGGGTTTTGGGAACTCATCTGTCGTACCGGTCTATAGGAGTTTCATAACGTTACGGATTGATGATGTTGAGGCATGCACAGAAGTCCTGGTTGTTAATGACGAATTCATGCGCACCGCTCTATTGGTTGGTCAAGACTTTACTGAACAATCTTGTGTAACGGTTCTAAAAGATGCTAATAAACTTATCTTTTACAAGAGTCCTCTTAGCGACATCTCTGACTACAACAAAACTTTAAAATTATTGACCATAAGCTCTACAGAGCTAAAGAAAATTGGCTTGGTTGAGATTTGTACCGAGGATCCTAGGTTTTGTGGTGATATTTATGTTGAGGGACACAGTTGTGCTGAACCCGGTAAAGAATATCATTTACATCAGGGTGCTTATCACATCAACCAAGGTAAGGGTCACCTTGTCATAACAAATTTAGGCTCTGACGAATTGGTATTAGCTTCAGATATTATACTAGCTAGAGGTATTCCTTTTGTTGAAAGAGAGTTTCAGCAAGTTAACCGGATCGTCACAGATGTTTCTTCATTAGAGCCCATAGAGCGGGCCGACATAAAGGTCGGTAAGGAAGTCAGTAGTGAAGTGGTTGACAGGCTACATCACCTACTTCAATCATATCGAGATTGTTTTGCGATGAATCTTAGTGAGCTAGGATGTGCTACGGGTATCGAAATGAACATTGACTTAACTGATAATAAACCAGTCGTGTACCGACCGTATCGTCTGTCTTATTCCGAAAAAGAACAAGTCCGCGGTATTGTGGATGAATTGTTGCGGCACGACATAATACAAGAGTCCAGTTCAGATTTTGCGAGCCCCATTCTCATGGTGCGGAAGAAAACAGGCGAACAACGGTTGTGTGTAGACTTTAGGGCACTGAATAATAAAACTCAAAAAGACTGTTTTCCTCTCCCATTAATTGACGATCAATTAAGCAATCTTAGTGGCAATCGGTTTTTTACATCATTGGACCTAGCTTCTGGCTATTACCAGATCCCTATGGCTGAATCGAGCCGGCGGTTGACTGCATTCGTTACACCGGATGGCCATTACGAATTTAAAAGGATGCCGTTCGGTTTAGCCAACGCGCCGGCTGTTTTTCAGAGGTTCATAAATAAAATGCTCGGTACGAAACGTTTCGAATCGGCGCTAGCATATTTAGACGACATTCTTGTACCATCAGGAGATATAGAGCAGGGTTTCCATAGGTTGGAAGATGTCTTGAAACTCTTACGAGAGAACGGGCTAACATTAAAGCTCTCTAAGTGCCGATTCTTCGATAGTTCCATTAATTATCTTGGTTACGATATCTCAGTTCAGGGGATAAGACCTAATGAACAAAAGATTTTGGCGGTTAAAGAGTTCCCAGTCCCAAGATCTGTCCATGAAGTCCGTCAATTTTTAGGTTTGGCCGGCTATTTTCGAAAATTTATTAGAAATTTTGGTGAAATTGCTAGACCTCTTACTAACCTATTAAAAAAGGATACTCCCTTCCAATGGTCCGACGCGGAATTTAGGTCATTCTGTTTGTTAAAAAAAAAATTAATAGAGCGGCCAATCTTGTCGTTATATAATCCAAAGCTTGAGTCGGAACTTCATACGGATGCCAGCGCTCTAGGTCTGGGCGGTATTTTACTTCAATGGCAAGAAAACCCGCGTGTATTGAAACCGGTAGCTTATTTTAGCCGGCAGACTACACCGGAAGAGCGCCACTTACATTCTTATGAGCTTGAGACACTCGCCATAGTATGTTCGTTAAAAAAATTTAGAGTTTACTTACTAGGACTTAACTTTAAGGTCGTTACGGACTGCCATGCTCTTAGGACTACGCTCACTAAGCGCGATCTCGTGCCGCGTATAGCAAGATGGTGGCTTCTTATAAGCGAATTCACATTTGATATTGAGTATAGGCCCGGCACTCAGATGGCTCACGTTGACGCCCTAAGTCGCAATACTCAGTCAAACCATGTAAATGACGACTCAACTGTTACAGTTTACAATATTGACACAGAGCATTGGCTCTTGACTCTACAAATGGCGGACCCCGACGTTTCTAGGATAGTAAAGGTTCTCAAACCTGAAAACGACGAAGAATTGAAAGATATTAAGAAAAACTACGTCATCCAAAATCACAAAGTTTATAGGAAAGTTGAGGACGGGTTACGTATGTTAGTTCCTCGTGACGCTCGATTTCAGGTTTGCCGCGCAAATCACGATGAGTCTGGTCACTTAGGTATGACCAAAACGTTTGAGAAGATTCAGGCACACTTCTGGTTCCCTAAAATGCGCAAATTTGTAAAAAAATATGTAGGGTCTTGTATACAATGTGCATACAATAAAGATAATTCGGCAAAACAAAAATCAGGTTACTTACATCCAATTCAGAAGATAGACATTCCCTTTCACACCATCCATATTGACCATCTTGGGCCGTTTGTAAAAAGCAAAAGGGGCAATGCCTATATTCTGACAGTAGTAGATGGATTTACGAAATATGTCTTTGTAAAACCAGTGAAGGACACAAAAACTAAAAGCACTCTGAGGGTCCTTGAGAATATATTCTATGATTTTGGTCTCCCCTCTCGAATAATATCTGATAGAGGAACTTCCTTTACTTCAGGGGCTTTTAGAAAATTTTGTGAACTTCACGGTATTAAACATGTGCTAAATGCAGTCGCGTGTCCCAGGGCAAATGGCCAAGCAGAACGATTCAACCAGACAATTTTAAGCGCATTAGCGAAACATAATTTCGGTAAAAATGAAATCGACTGGGACACGTGTCTGGGCAAAATCCAATGGGGTATTAATAGTTCGATCAACTGTACTACCAAAAAAACGGCATCGGAGGCGGTTTTCGGCTGTAGATTTCGCGATAGTTTGGCCAAAAAACTCGATATTGGTACTGATGCATTACCCGGTAGTATACAAACTATACGAGGGGAGATTACTACCAATATCCAGGAAAGTCAAGAGAATCAAAAACGCCACCATGACGCTGGACGCGCTCCCGCTGCCGTGTATAGGGAAGGCGATTTGGTTAAAGTTGCGAGGAGCAATTTCTATAATAAGGGAAACAGTACTAAGCTTTTATCAAAATTCACAGGTCCCTACAAAATAGAAAAAGCTCTTGGTAACGACCGATATGTGATAAGAAATATGCCTGGTTTTAATAAGAAAAATAAGTTGTTTGAGACCGTAGTAGCAGCCGATAGAATTAGGCCTTGGATAAATGTAAATAAATTAGATTCTACTAAATCGAGTGATAGTTCAAGCGAAAGCGACGACAACATCCCGTTATCAGATTTGCGCAACCAGCCTAAATCAACTAAAAGCTAGTCCCGAATGTCATGATTAAAATAAACCGTATAATCGTTAAGGAAGTAAATAAACTTAAGTTATTTAATTTTAGTAGTACTATGATGTAAACCATGTATTAACTATAAACTGTGTATAATATTAATCTAGATTATATTTAATATGCAAACATTAATAATTGTAAATTTAGGAGGGAAAACTTTACTAGATATTATTATTGTACGTTTACATCTTGTTTTGAAGTGTATAACTTATACCGTATCTTGAGCTAGTTCTGGTTACTTAAGTAACTGAGTGGGGTTATTGTGCACCAGGAGGTTGCACTAATTCGGATGGCCGAATGTCATGATTTTTAATACAGTTCCAAAAGAATTGAGTTGTATTAGTATTTTATTCAGTACTTTGATATTTTTATAATAGCAACACCTACACTAGCTCGTGGTTGGCTGTCAAAATCTACCAATGGTAGCTCAGGGTGATCAACCAATCAGAGAAGGCCAACCACGAGCGAGTGTTGGAAGGGGGGAATATGAAAAGGGAAAAAGAAACTGGCAGTAAAAAGTTAATTCTGTTCGAGCGGTCGAAACGAAAGGTTGTCTACAAAAGTAACTATTGTAAAGATAAGATGATATACTGATATATTATATATGCTTAGATGAATGTAATAAAGAAAGTGATCTGAGTTATACGAGTTGTTTATATAATTTCTTAAAACTTGCAATGGGGGGAATCGTGCAACTCAATTTTTAAACAATTATCCTCAACCCATTGAGGTGATATTTTGCATGCCTGTCAAGTGCTGATGGCAATGCAACATTATGGTGACAGCGAGCTGATCTGGTGATAGAGACGGAAGGTAGACACGGAACTCCACAGTGACTAACAGTAGATTGACGGTGTTTGGGCTCATTTTGATCGGCTTGCAGTGCCGAATAAATACTTTATATAAGTTTTGTATGACCAAATAACGAGACGAGGCGTTCACTTGGTGGTAAGCGCTACGCCTGCCCATAGCCCACGCAAAGACTCAAGCAATTTGACTATACTTTTTTGTTACGTTTGTAACTAAGATTCACGAAAAAACATTCGGAAATGAGGCCCGAAAAATTTAAAAATTTGGGAGCAACTGAAAGCGGTTTTCTTTGTGTGATTTTTGTACGAAGTCACGGCTTAAAATTGGTTTTTCTTTTGTTTTTTCCACGATCTTCAGTTGTTTATTTTCGTGTCTGACATGGGCTGTTTTCAGCCTGGAAAATTCAGAGCACTTGCAGGAAAACTGGAATGACGTGGGAGAAACCGCTGGCCACAGCTAGTACAGAATAATTGTGAGAACAATCATAAAACCTTCCATGTACCTACAATTCAAAGACAGCGAACGCAAAAAGTTAAAATACCCCAAAAACGTTACAATGGGTAATTTTCCTTTTAAACGTGGACAAAAAACAGAGCTCCCAATCTTAGTTAAGTTCTGAAATTTGGGGCGGCCATTAAAGAGAATCAAAATGCCACCTTCCGGCTGTTAAAAGAAAAGGGACGAATGTCAACCTTAGAAAGAGGTCAGAGCACGAAGCAAAGTAAATAGAGCTATTTACTTATACTAATAAAAAAAATTAAGTGTCTCTTTGTGATTTAAAAATATATATTTTTTATTTGGTTGAGTGACGAGACGAGCAAGTAGTTCACCAGATCGTAAGCACTACGCCTGCCCATAAGAGTCACAGCACCACCCAGAACCCTGCATTGCATAATCCTGCCCGGCACTGCACTGCGCTCGTCACCCTGAGACATCGGCTCTAAAGCCTCCTATGCCCAGTAATTTCGCTGGATCATCAAACAGGAACACAGTAAGGTTTTCACATTGCTGCTTGGCGGATGAATATCTGTAAATAGTGCAATATTTTGCCTACTTCTAAAAAATATTCAAGTTTTGAGCTTTAATATTTTTTTGAATTTCCTATATATTCCAGTCGTTTTTTCTACTTTCATGGTCAAATTGGTCGGTGCAATAACTTCTCGTTAACTTTCCTTCGAACAAAGTCTGCTACGAGTAGAATCGATTACCGAAACCCAAATCGTACTTAATCTGGTGAAAAACGAAGCGGTTTGAATCGAGTTGTTTTCGACAGCCTTTCACGGCTAAGTAAATAAACTATTTTGAACTACTCGCCTAAGTAAATTGTTGGCATGAGTGAGGAATAAAATCTTCCTAATCCTACTAGTCTATATATATAAAAATGTTATGTTGGTTTGTGTACGCTTCAAAAACGTAAAAAGTTCTGCACCGATCGAGCTGTAATTTTAGCATGATATATAATCCGCATCAAGGATTGTTTTTATCTATTTTTTTCATCAGTGACATATCAGTGAATGTGCGAATGTGCCACAGCGAAGCGTGGCAGGGTACAGCTAGTATTATATAATATACGAAAGTTTGTTTGTTTGTCATCTGTCCATGCAGCAACGACTGAATGGATTTCGATGAAATTTTGTATATTAACCACAAATGTATTTTAAGTCTTAGAATAGAACAAGGGGTTTTTTTTTTGTCCCGAAAACATTAACTGTTTTTCTGGGATATTTTTATTGCGGAAGAAACGGCGGCAAATACTTCGTAATTACGAGTAGGTAAGTATCAAAAATATTGATAACGGCTTTATTTAGGTCAACATAGGTGAAAAGTATTCAATAGCCAGCAGTATCCATAATTTTTTCAATCATTTAACATTTTATAACAACAACGAACTTTTACAAAACTTTACTTTGACAAGAATTTTGGTGCCTTTAGTATTAGTAACAGTACGTAATAAAATAATAGTTTCCTTTTTGCCATTTACTTACGGAACCCTAAAAAAACTTAAGCCAAAATAATTTAACCAAAAGGCCTGGTTCAAAAAGGCCAGGCTGTTGGTTAAATAAACAGAAACCTTTCAAAGCGAGCTGGAAATCTATTAACGCATATATGGACACAGCGGGTTACCCTATCCGGTATATAAACAACGAACCAGCAGCGTTTAACTATACAAACTTAACTGGAGTTAACTTAATCATTTGTATGCATGATTACTCTTGATTTATAATGTACAATAAAGTCCGATTAACACGTTCACTGCTGAAAACACAACTGTCATGTTTTTGCCACGAGTACGGCAAAACACAACTGTTGTGTTTGTTGTATGGGAAAACACTATGGCGCGTGCAGAGCCGCACCCGTGGCTAGACAAGCATAACGGCTCAGCAGTCAAAGTTTTAATCGGCTATCCACACAAGAAGCGTTGCGTGCTGTATGCGGCGCCCTGCATTACGTCACTCGATGCCTTTTTTAATTTTTTTATTTAACTTGCATTGTTTAGAAGCCGAAATTGAATGATAAGTTATTTGCTGTATCGGAACGGTGCGGTTGTAGTGAACGATGGCCATTGGATTATCATCGACTTTATTTTTAGGTTAGTTTTAGGTTATTGCTGTCAACGTTTTTATCCTAACTATTTGTGTGTTCTGTAAGTACTGTATCTCCTTGATAGTTATTCAAGCGTCCGTAGTGTAGGCACTAGGGTTGGCTATTAATGTCTCTTACAGTTTTCTCCTTCATTGAATGTTGGTGCTGTATTTTGTACGCTCGGTTAGTTTGAAACCCACGCCTTGCACACAATTGACTGAACAATTATGGCTTCAGAAGTGATATTACGTAGTGGAGGAACAGCTACTTTTTTTCTAAGAAAATGAGAAATACAAACGTCTGATGCTAAGCGAATCTAGTCCATAACAATTTGTAGTGGTAGACTTCTTCTGCAAGAGACCGCATGGGAAAGTATCACAGCTTTGCCAGATATTATAATATATGTGAAAACAATACTGTGTTCCAGTTTGAAGGACACTGTTTCCAGCGAAATTACAGGACATATGAGACTTTATAAGCGATGTCTCAGGGTGACAAGCGCAGTGCAGTACCGCGCAAGATTATGTAATGCAAAGTTCTGGGTGGCACTGTAACTGTTATGGGCAGGCGTAGCGCTTACCATCATGTGAACGATTTGCTCGTCTCATAACTAAGTCAAATAAAAATTAAAAAGTTAAATTAAAAATACAGTTATAAAAAGTAATTTTCCATAGAGTTCAGTTTTCATTGAACCATAGTGCTAGAGTCTTGTTATTTTCCCATTTGAACATAACTCATGATTTTTATTTTTATTTTTTAAATCCGATGCCGGGAGCATTGGATTTTTGAGACCTTGAGGAATTAATTTTCAAATACAGTCTATACCCAGTAAAAGCATGGGCTTTTACTGGGTATAGGCTGTATTTGAAAACCAGATACTAACTAGATTTTAACTGCCAGATACTCATCACATACCTACCCGAGAATTATTTCGTAGGTAGGTATGTGATCCACCAATCCGGATCTGGCCCCCGTGGTGGATTATGGCCTAATCCTCCTCACGAAAGTGAGGGGACACCCGTGCCCAGCAGTGGGACGTTATGGGTTGTTGATTGATTGATTGATACTCATCCATCAAGCAGTAGTGTGCAATCAAAATTATGGAATTTTGATTGCACACTACTGCTTGGTGGATGAGTATCTGGCAGTTAAAATTCAGGACATATCTACGCGGAGAATCCCGTGACTTATATGAGTTCATCAGTGAATTATCTATCCATTAACGATTTTAAAGCGATAATAAAAGTTTGCCCGCTTTAACTTAGGTACTTAAAATAATAATTAAAAAGAAACTCATCAAAGACTGTGAAACTTCTTTTAGAGCTAAAAGGAAGTTCGAGGCGCCATTATAATTGGATGACGAATAAAGAATTGGGCGCTCCGTTCCCCCAAGTTTAATATTTCGTTCCTACACAGAGACGCTGGCTAAAGTTGTTTAATAGAATATGAGGACCGCATATCATCTCGGATGACATGGAACGGCAATCGGGGAAGACAGCAGCGGTTCCGTTGTACATAGCTACCTAATAAGAGCCTTGCTATTATATGGCCATCATAAAAGGTCTTAGGTTGGACGTTCGCTGCTAATATCACTTGTAGTTGAGACACGAACAGAAATCTTTTATAGAATAGAATAGAACAGAAAACTCTTTATTGTACACCAGAAACAAAAATAAACACAGTACAGAAGAATCTATCTATCTTATCTATCTATCTTCTATCTATGCTTATAATATTAGTACCGTTGTAAATTGTTATTTTGAGGCATCTTATTGGCACTTGTAAGTTTGGCGTTATAATCTTGTTTAATTGAATCTAAAGCTAGAAAATGGTGAAACCCGCATTCATATCACTGCGGTAGATTTCTAGTTCTTGTAATAACTGTAATATTTCCGCGTGCCTTTTGAATAGTTGATTTTAGCCAGTTTTTCAATCATACGGTTCGACTAGCAGCACCCCGCTGTTTCACCTGTTACTTTAATCCCACAGCAACCTTTAACTTTGCCGGTCAAAAAGCATCCAATGTTCTATTTTTGGACTTAAAGTATCTGTGTACTAAACTAGCAGCGCCCCGCGGTTTTACCCACGTAGTTCCCGTTTCCGTAAGAATGCGGAGATAAAATATAGCCTATAACCTTCCTCGATAAATGGACTATCCAACACAAAAATAATTATTCAATTCGAATCAGTAGTTCCTGAGATTGTCGCGTTCAACCTAACAAACTCTTCAGCCTTTCGGCCGTTGGTGTGTGAAGAGAGGACAAACACACAAAGACACAAACTTTCGCATTTATTATATTAGTAAGATGCACAGAAATGGCTCAGTCAGGTACAGTTTCAAAATGGTTTGATATAGATAGAAAATTTGGCGGAACCCTAAACAACAAACATGGTAAGTTCGGAAATTGGGAGTCACATATCAAGAGGGAAACTTTGGACACCTATGCTGGCTGGAAACTTCAAAACATGTCAGATATTGCTGTTCTAGTATAAATAGATATTCTGTGTGAGCTAAGTTATTGGTAGACTAGTTACGTCAGTTCTATTGGAAGGTGAATTGTGTCATACAAAAAAAAACTTTATAAAAGAAAGAAAGAAATAATTACAAATAAAATTAAGCTGTACTGTACTGATAATTATTTATAAGAAACAAAACTGGACCAAGAAGGAGGGACGAGAAGCATTTTCCCAGCAGTGGGACGACAAATAAATAAAATAATAACACGTCGCGATCACATAAAAAAACAAAAACAAAATATTGTTTTTGTAAAAATAATAACATAGTAAATCAGATAGGATGTTAAATGTTTCCCAAAGGAGTTCGCAATATCTGCGAATGTGCAAATATTTGCGATCGCCCCTTCTTTGCAAACAGAAGCCTTTTACGTTTTCGGCGACATTGCTAAAACACACAAACAAAGTTAATAAAAATCATTAAATTTTCTATTTACAATATTTAACAGCAAGAATTTCAATATCCATAAGGCTGGCTTTCATGCAACCTTGTGGAACTGTTATTTTTCACAATAATAATTGTACAACCAATTTAAGCTATGTTCTATCTCCAGTGAAATTACAGGGCATAATAAGAGACTTCGTAACCAATGTCTCAGGTTGACGAGCGCAGTGCAATGCCGTGTACGATAATGCAATGCAAAATTCTCGGTGACACTGTTACTGTTATGGGCAGGCGTAGCGCTTACTATCAGATGAACAACTAGTGCGTTTCGTTACTTAGAAACATAAAGAAAATATATCTAGTTACTGTAAAAATCATTACAGTAAATCAATTAATATGAGAGGGAGGCCAAACTAAGAACCTTATTTTCAAATTAGATTATAAAAGCAAAGCCTATTAATATTCTTTCTTCACTGTTTTCCCTACAGACAGTCTCGGAAATAAGCTTCCTTAACAAAAACATGGAAAATTAGGGCTTTGCGCGAGTTCCCATAGCGTTCTGTAATAAATAACTAGCTGTGAGTTCGAATCCCAGTGCGGGCACGTACCAATGTGTTTCTTGTAAAAAAAACCTGTGTACGTAAATATCACTCGCTTTTCGTCGAAGGAAAACATCGTGAGGAAACGCACATACTTACTCGAGAATTACTTTGGAGGTTGGTGTGCTATCCACCAACCCGGACTGGGTGGTTATCCCCTTGGTGGATTATAGCCTAATCCTCCTCACGGAAGTGAGGGAAGACTAGTGTGTAACAGAGGGCCGATTTGGGTTGATGATGATGATGATGAAGAACTGGATGTTGTTACCCGCGACTTTTCTTGTGGTGGTATATTTTTTACATATAAGTATTAGAAGACGGGTTCCCCACCAAAACCAGCTGTCTTAATTCCAGCGCGCCTACTACAATCAGTATTTATTCTAAACCTCGAATTCTACTCTTATTTAGATGTATAATCGCTTAAGTAGTGGGAGGCCTCTTCTCTACTGTGTTCCGGTTTGAAGGACACTGTTTCCAGTGAAATTACTGTGCATATGAGACTTTAGAGGCGAAGTCTCAGGGTGACGAACGCAGTGCAGTGCCGTGCAGGATTATGTAATGCAAGGTTCCGCTTACCATCAGGTGAAAGACTTGCTCGTCTCGTCACTCAGTCAAGTACAGAAAATGACAGATTTTATAAGCCACCAAATAGTAAAAACTACTTAGTTCAGTAGTTCTTACGTAAAGCGAAAAAAATACAGTCACACAAACACCATTTCTACGTATCTCGACTTCCGCATCCACAAACTCTGCTTTAATTATTGCCGTTCCAAATATAAACAAGCGCACAACAATACAAGGACAAGACAACGTTTCCCTGAAGGTATTAAACACAGGCAATGGACAATAAAGAAGCTAAGCTATGAGACATCAAGTCGGCCCTTAGAACCAGCCATCACATCGGATCCCTTCAGCCATCATACACACGCACTCTTTGGGATTAAAAACAAACAAAAAGAAACGTCTTACATCAATTTACTCACATTTCAACTCCATTTTACTAAGATGAGCTAGCTAAATTAATAATGGGCAAGGGTGTAATGTAATTTGTGTGTTTGTTTTACAAATGATTTTTACGAAGTTTGTTTCAAAAACACGGTCTCGATTGTTATCGAAGAGTGCTACCTATCATGATCCTATGATCAGATCACGTCACTAATGAATCACACTTTTTATTCCCGTCGGATCATTATGTTCCAATGGGAAGGAACATAGGTACTTCTTGTAGTGACGAAGGATCATATTATGTACCGATGGGAATGAAGAGTCTGATCCGTTCATTCAATCGTGTGATCTGATGGAAGAACTCTTATCGATTGGTATGAGTCGCCAAGCTACCTTATAGGCTCTAGCACGCCTGAAAAGCTGATAATCTACTCTTATAGATAGATAGATAGATAAACTCTTTATTGAAACACCACAGAACAAAGAAAACTTAAATCTAGAACAAAATAAAACTTATCTCAATCGCAAACGATAAATCGATTTATACTCTTTTCTGCTCGTTTTTTCTGTTCAAGGAATATGCTCGTGGTTAAATTAAGAATGGAATTTACGAAATACATTCTAAAAACCATCGAGAATTTCCCCAGAGGCTTTACAATGTGCCTCTATCTATAATGTATGCCTGACGTGACGTGATATGTGGTCAGTCGGGCACACATAACGCTGATACAGACAGCGACAAAAACGCTATAATTATAAAGTATCGTATGATGTATATTTTTGATACACGTAAGCTACACCGAAATTAAAAAATATATTTCAAAAAAATATTCTTAAGATGTATTAAAAAATTAAATTAAGAAAAAAAATACAAACTCTCTCTTGTTATCTTCTTAACTAACTTATATCTCCCTCTCAACTTCCGTTTGCCTCGCCTGATCACTTTTTAAGTAACGCATTTACCAGCTTACTTCCCAAGTCAAGAGTGCGTAAAGAAGTTTTACTTCAAAAATAATTATATATCACTTTATTTAGAACCAAACCATAGCATCATTACACTAAACACCAAAAGCGATTTTATGGTGACCACTAAAACAAAATTTACATACACACACAAACACACATACCCACACGAATGCACACAATGCGTGTGTATTGGGTACATGTCCAATGACTTTTGTCTCTGTCTGTACTATAGACAAAGATGCCGCGTTCGGTCTAAGAGAATTTTATAGGGAAAATATTACCTGCCGTCACCAAATGTACGACTTTGAAAGGGTCATTGGTAACAAGAAGAGTGAGTTATGGAATGTATTAGCAGCTATTTTCAGAGAATCTAGCTTATAAAATACATATTATATGACCATAAACCTATAAAAAAAGCCAGCATGGCAATCAACGTCTCGAAAGTGAATCCGTGCATCACGGTTCACGCGATAGACGCGGCAAATGCGTGCTAGAAATTAAATGTATCGCGTCATACATTTGTACTGTGGCGCGCATCTATCATGCGCGTCAGTCGCAGCTGTGCAGATGAAGATGAGCGGGGTTAATGAGAAAAATCTAGGGAAAATGCAGTAAAAAAATATCAACATACAGCTAAAAAAAATATCTACACACACCAAAAATCAAGTGAGGCTGCTATTATCATGCGGGACGCCATTACGAGCGGACTGGCATAACCAGGAACCTTTCCTTTTACGTTAGAGTCGCGCCATTATATCCTCTTAATAGGTCCATGATTGTGTGAATAAAAACTATCGAAAACCTATTTCCGTCATGTTGTATGCCCCACTACATAAAAACTGTATAAGTCAAGGTACAAGTCAAAAACTCTAAATTCACATGGACCCCAAGGAGCATTTATGAAAGCCCACTGACTACCATCAGATTTGAAATTCATCCAAGTATCGTTCATTATCTTCATCTTCTTGCTATTGCGCCCTGAGATAAGGTTTTTTATTTAAACATAAAAGGCAAACATGCTCAAGCGCTTTGGAGGTTATCAGAATCAGAGATTCGGGGAAGGGTCCTGTCTTGTCCTTACCGCTATAAATACTTCCTTCTCAAGTATCGGGTTCAGTTGTAAAGTTTCCTTGAAGGTCCACGAGGTCGAGGTTTCCGAAGAGGTCGTAATTTACAAATCCTCGATATCCACAATCCCCCGACATTGTCAAATCTCAGCTCTTTGAGGGCTATTGTTGTTGAAAAGCACTCAAAAAGTTAGAATTTTAGTATTATAAAGGATTATTACACCTGTTGCTGTTTGTGGGTATTTTTTTAAGGTGTTCAGTAAATAATTATCGTACTGTATTGTAAGGATTTTCAAGTAGGTACTTACTAGCTTTTGCGCTGAGTTGTTTTTCGTACCCACACGATTTGACGCGGGCACTTTGCGCTCTACCGCCTTTCAATTTGCCATCCAATTTCACTACGTACTTGGAACTTTATAGGATTAAAATAAATTCACTTTTCGTGTGACCATTATTGAAAATGCGGGCAAGATTATATTTCTTTCATATTCATGTGCTTCAATCACCGTAAAGTTCGTCTTCATCATCATCATCATAGTCCCATATCGGCCCACTGCTGAGCACGGGTCTTCCCTCACTTTTGTGAGGAAGATTAGTTCTATATCCTTAATTGTTTCCAGCGACATTACTCAGCATATGAGACTTTGGAGCCGATGTCTCAGGGCGACGAGCGCAGTGCAGTGCCGCGCAGGATTATGCAATGCAAAGTTCTGAGTGACACTGTATCTGTTATGGCCAGGCACAGCGTTTACTATCAGGGGAACGACTTGCTCGTCTCGTCACAAGGTAAAAAAAATAAATTAAAATAAACCATATTGCAAACTAAAATTGATGCAATAATTGATAGAATTGAATTGATTATTGCATTTGACTTGTGAAAGTGTTATCTTATTGCCTGCTAAGCGGCAAGCCACACTAAATAGGCAAGGCGTGCGGCGTGCGACATGCAGCTGCAGCGTGCCGCATGTTGCACCTCTGTTGTGCCTCTTCTTTGCCGCTTACAATGAATAAAAAATGAAATTCTTTAATCCTATGTTAATACTAAACCGATTCTATTATCACTCCATTAAGGTTTTATGTACTCTGCGAATAAAGTATTTATAGGTATTTAAAATTGAATGAAGGCCCTTATTGTGCGAGATAGACTCGATAAATATTTAAGAAACCGCGCCTCCATAATTCGCAGTGCAAAAGATCTGCCTTTTCCTTAAACAATCTAACCAATGGACCATACATGCTCACGCTTACCTCTCCAACAAAGTTATATGATCGAATGTTCTAACCAATAACCATTTCAATCGGTCTTCGTTTTTCGAAATCACTAGTGTAATGGATCTTCTTCGTCCCCCGCAACTACCGCCGATATTGTCATTTGTTTTGTAAATCTTGATGTGTGCTGGGTCCATAGAGTATATATAAAAAGTCCTTGGCGTTTTTAGACGTTTTGTGAGGCCTAAGTCGAGAACGTGAATTTCAATGAGGAATTAATGAATTAGATTTTTACAGATGCGCCTCACGTAGTAAAAGGTAGGTAACTTGGCTCGGACTCGGGCCTGTCTCTGAAAGGCTGATCCTATTAAAGGAGCCGAATGGACCTAATTCTCAAAAGATCTTTTATGTATGTTATACCTATCTTTTACGTATATTATTACAGTGCTACTTATTTCGTATTTTAGTATAACAATTCCAAAAAAAAAAACTGTTTAGATAAACGTCATGATGGTTGCCGATAACGATCATAACTTTAAACAAATAAAAAAAAATAAGAAGAAATAGGGAACAATTTCTTTTATATTAAACAAAATAAAATATGATACACATTATAAGTAGGTAAGCGTAATAGTAAATAAAGTGTCACGACCGTATAAATATAATTGTGAAAACCATTCGAACCAAACTTAGCTGATCATAGGTGGTTCATTTTGCTTGTTACGGGAAATTGAAATTTTAAATTATGTTTTTCATATTTGAAGCTAGACCGGGTAAGATCATTAAAATTCGAACGTAATTCGCGACAACCGCAGATCATTTTCTGCGTTATTTAGTTAGGATATTTAGCACTAATGCACCAGATTGCTCAAATATGTCAATTTCCAGTATTTATTGATTTATTTACGTAATTAGGGGCGGGGCATAAGGTGTTGTGTCATATATATCTACAAAATAACGTAAAGCATGCTTAAGCACATTAAGTTTAGTATGTCTTTTGGTTTAAGAGGCAATAAATCACATTTCATTTCATTTCATTTTATCTACGATCTAGGTTGTCGCGAATTCCAACATCATTTTTAAAACAGTTATCAGGTATAGGACAAAAACCGAAAAAAAAAACTGTTTGA
Organism: Campaea margaritaria; assembly: GCA_912999815.1. NCBI lineage: Eukaryota > Metazoa > Arthropoda > Insecta > Lepidoptera > Geometridae > Campaea > Campaea margaritaria. The sequence goes on from OU538794.1 coordinate 686,054, forward strand.
AATTTCAATTTCCCGTCATAACTGAAACGTACCCACCTTAAGAAATTTCTAAAAGATACCAGCCAAGTATTAATTTATTTTCCAGTAAAAAAGAACATTTAAGCTTCGTCAGTTGTACAATCCTACAACATTTATCACCAGCCAGCCTTGATTAAAAAAAAACGAATTACAAGCCGCAGCTAATAGGGTTGTTAAAACAGCCGTTTAAACTAATTTCCGACCCGTGAAGCCGGGAGGTAGAGCAACCGCGGCTCATTCGCGGTGCAGCCCTGCGAGGCTTGATGGGCAATTAAGCCGGTAAACTTCCTCGATCTGGCGGACGATCAATCATTCGAGAATATGAATATATATCGAAGCCTCTTCATCAAGAGACCGCCTGGGGAAGTACCAGATATTCATCCGCCAAGCTGTCGTGCTGCAGGACACTGTTTCCAGCGAAATTACTGAGCCTATGCGACTTTAGAGCCGATGTCTCAAGGTGACAAGCGCAGTGCAGTGCCGCGAAAGATTATGCAATGCAAAGTTCTGGGTGGCACAGTAACTGTTATAGGCTGCCGTAGCGCTTACCATCAGGTAAATGACTTGCTCGTCTCGTCAATTATGAGATCCCAGCTAGGATTTCCTGGATTTGGGAATAAACATCTAGGGAGATCGTCTCACAAACACTTGTAGCTGTGGTTGACATGAAGATTTACCCTGAACGTAAATTAACTTTTATGAGTGCCGGCAGCCAATCGGTAACACGTGCGCTCTTAAATTTTTAAGAACCGGTTCAAACCCTGCACTTTCCTCCAGTGGTTTATCCTAATAACATTTATGACCGAATTTTGATGTCATTGCTTTAAGACGGCGAAGAAATATATCTCGGAGTGTTCAAGGAGATTAAAAATCACACTAGTGTTATAAATGCGAAATTTTATGTATTAAATTTGTTTATTTAATCTCTTTATACCGCAATGACGGAATAGATTTTGATGAAATTTGGTGCCGACATTTAAGTCCAGGGGGCCTACTCTCACCTATTAGTTAGCGGCTCAGTTTAGGCTCAGTTCAACTTAGGTTCCTAAACTGCACCGCATAATTTCGTACCATGACCTACACCTATACAAAATCGTTATTGGATCGTTAACAATAAGAATGAATGAACGATAGTTTCTCACGTCTACTATGATGTCACTCTGTTGGAAAGAGACAACACTATATCAACATCCTTTGCTAACTTCGTTTAGCCGTGTTTCTTTCTTTTGGTTGCGTTCAGAAATAAATCAAAAAATGTTTCGGAAAATTACGCTTATTTTCATGTTGCATATTTTGTCATTTGTGTGAAGACACAACACCTAAGTAATTTAATTAAGTATTTAGATGTATGTATCAATAATGTTTATTGATTTATTATTTATTTAAGATCATTTTCAAATTAAATTACGAGTAAAATATTGTGGTCCTTGAATTGATATCTTTTTAGAACGTTCCTTTTATATTTTCGACATTTGACATTTGATTAATGAGTGACGGACGGATGAATGTTCTTCGACTCTAATTAGAAAATACAGCACGAAAGAGTTCGTATATTGAAAATACGCGCGCTTTTGTGCTGATTTTTATAAAATACTATTTTCGATTTCTTTTTATGTGGTTTATAAATTCACTACAATGGCGTCAGTAATTCTGACTAATATTTTGCATATTATATAAAAACCTTATTTCTTAAGTAGGTACTTATACGCATGAATCTATACTCCAAAATTCCCAAGCTTACGTCTCAAGTGTTAGTGGCTATTTTAAGTGGTTTTCTTTATATTATACTGTGAAACTTCTCGTCAACGAGTAAGCTACGGGCAACTTGAACACCTTTGGGATTTCATAAATAGGCACAACGAGATTGCAACGTGCTATAATAAAATCACGCAAGCCAGGGAATACTCTCGCCGGCTGTGGGAATCAGTAGCCCTAAGTTTAAACTCCCAAGGCGACAGTGCATACACTATACACACACTTAATTATTATGATTTTTACACTGAAATCAAAATAATCCCTACTTCCCTACTTATATTATAAATGCGAAAGTAACTGTCCGTCTTTTTGTCTGTCTGCTACGCTTTCACGCCTAAATTACTGAACTGATTTAAATAAAATTTGGTACAGCCTAGACTCTAGAGCCTGAGAAAGGACATAAGCTACTTTTTAATGCGAGAAAAGGGTTGTAAAGTGTTGAAATAGGGGATGAAAGTTAGTATGGAAGTTTCTTCATATTTTAAGCTAGAAGCTGGAAACTTATTTTTGTGCTTTTGATTAGATATAAATAAAAATGACAATCAAATTTTGTAAAAAAATTATCCACAAGGTAAAATAGCAATAGGGGAAGAAATTTTGTATGGAAATATATAAGGTTTCGGCTAAACCACTGCACCGATTTTTAAAATTATTTATCTAATGAAAACTACATTATGAGCGAGTAATAAAGGCTATATTTTATACCCGTATTCCCACTGGAAGAGGAACTACGCGGGTGAAACCGCGGGGCCGCCGCTATTAAGATATATAACCAAAAAGGCTCAACTTTGGTTGTGAAAATATTAACTTTTATTGAGACGCTTATTTTGACAGCTAATGGGATCAGTATAGGTTCAAATAGGTTTTAAATATAGCTCATGGTACGAAAAGAATGAACGAAGTCATGACTTGCGATCCAGTTTAGGTTCAAAATGGCGGAAACCTAAACTGAGTCGCTAATAAGACGTCATGGTACGATTATGCGACGCAGTTCAGTTTAGGTCCTAAACTGAATCGCTATAAGACGTCATGGTAAGCCTCCAGGAGTACAAGAAAGGGTACTTTTTGGCTCTTTTTATGTGTATATTCTGTGGCTAATAGACAAAACGCATCAATTTACGCATCTGTGCCGGAAGAGTGAAGTGCATCGTGTTGTGTCACTCCAACGGTCAGTTCGAAATCCACACGCGCCGCATCGCACATGCTCCGCTCCGCGACGACGTAATTTAACATTAAACGTGTCGTGTTTTCATCCCCCGCATTTATTATAATAGGAATCTCGTTTGTCGAACTCACCCCCGCTCGCTTGTGTAAACAAACCGCAACGATAGTGTAGTGACGTGCTTTCACGTGTGCCGGCCGGCAAAACGGAACTGTGGGTGATAACTTGGATGGACAGTAGCTGGAGACGGACCCCCTTGAGGTGCTAGATTGGTACGTAGTCTTTTTCCGCATTTTTATACACATAATTACTGCTACCCCTCGACAACCTCAGGAGACCATCCGATTCCCGGCTGAAACAGCCCGTATTTTCACTGAGGCCAGCCCGCACCCCCCCGCAGTGTAGGAAAGCAAATTTTCTACCATTTTATGGTCCTTCAGCAACCGGATTCTCCGTGAAAATTAGCTGTTTCTAACAAACATTTCAAGTTAGACACCCCCGCCATTTTTTTTTGCCCTTGTTAGTGCGCACGCGTCATATTGCCATCCGCTAAAATCTCTTCGAAACTTTAATATTTTTAACTAAAAACACTAACTACGCTCCTATAACAACCGCATTATATTTATTTCCGCATATTTCGCTAAAAACTTAACCTACATAAGCGTATTTCAATTTCAATATCTCTGTACACCACTACGAACAATAGGTACATACCTACATAATAATGGCCGCGAATGAACAGAAGTTGAAATTGTTAGAATCTCAACGGGAATTATTTTTCCAACGCCTACAAACAATTTACGACTATTCATGTTGCGATTTAAAAGATCCAGAAGCCCTGGATAATTTTCTATGCTCCATTGAAAGTTTAGAAGACGTAAGAACTAACTTCCAATCAACCGCGAAAGAATACAATATAACCTTGTTGAAAATAGATAAAGAAAGTGTACCTGACTCTCAAAGCTGGTTATCATTCGAAGACATGTATTGCCGCATTAAACGTAAATTATCCATGTTTACACCGCCAAAAGCAGAATTTAAACCTACCCCCGCTAAATCTTTAATTAGGTTAGCGCCGATAGAAATGCCAGAATTTAATGGAGATCGGCTTCAGTGGCCATTGTTTTATGCCACATTCCATAACGCTGTACATTTAAATGCATCTTTAACTAATACCGAAAGAATGTATTATTTGGTTGGTAGACTAAGTGGTAAAGCCAAATCCATCTGCACAGGTATTGTTCCTTGCGCCGAAAACTACAACGCGATTTATAGCGCGCTTATATCGAAATACGAAGATAAACGCAGTCTAGCCGTTACATACCTAGATCAGATGTTCTCCCTTAAACCGATCGCTTCCGCAACCGCCAGTAACCTTGAATCTTTCATAGATCAATTCGCCAATGCCTACTTAGCATTGAATAACTTAAACATACCTGATCTATGCGACTTTGTTATGTATTACACCCTTTTGCAAAAGTTAGACAAAGAGTCCGCGCGGTTATTTGAAATGGAGAATCGAGGTGTAGAATTACCGAACTTAAACGGGTTAATTTCATTTGTCCGCGACCGCGTAAAGGTCCTCACTCGTACTGGTGACCAATCGGGTTCTAAGACCCAGAATACAATTGCATCAAAAACTAATGTACGTTCTTTTATTGTAAACAACAACACCGCTAACAAATGTTCTTTGTGTGAACAACCTGATCACAGTAATCTCTATTTATGTTCGACCTTTAGAAAACTGTCGCCCCGCGAACGTTTCAAGTTCATCAAAAGTTGTAACGCCTGTATTAATTGCCTTAGTAAAACACACACCGCTCAATCTTGTAAATCCATAAACACATGTAAACAATGTCAACAAAAACATCACAGTATGTTACATTTTCTTGAATCCGATTATGCAAACCCGCATTCCTTATCGTCGAAGCTCGATACAAATACCTCCCGCTGTAGTGAGGGAGCTAACGGAAGGGAAAATTCACGTAACTCGACTTCTTCTAAGTCAGACGATAGAACCTTATCACTTTGCAGTATGAATACCTACTCGCATGCTAGTCACGGGCGGAAATCACAAAATGTACTACTAGGTACAGCCCTCGCTGACGTAAAATCAAATGATGGATCTGTTAGGAAAGTTCGTTTTTTGATCGATAATGGTTCTCAAAACCATTTTATAACAAAGCAGGCCTGCAAACAGTTGGGTCTCCGTGTCTTTAATGATTCCAGTAATCAATCGGTAATGGGAATAGGTGACACCTCCCAGCCTATATCAGGCATTACTGACCTAACATTGTACTCACGCCTTGATCCGAACTTTTGCTTGAAGATTCAACCGCTAGTCATTAAAACAATCTCTGGAGATTTACCGAGCTGTTCTCTAAACACTTCCGCGGTCACGCACCTTTATGACCTACCGCTCGCCGACCCGCATTTTTACGCGCCCGGACCCATCGACGTTTTATTGGGTTCCGAGGTCTTTGTCGAAATCTTGCGGCCTGGAAAATCGCTGGGCCCTGCAGGACAACCTGACGCGTTAGAAACCGCCTTTGGATATATAGTAATGGGGTCCACGGCCTCAGTGCCCGCCGATAATCATAAACCCGCACATAATCAAACTCACCGCGCGTTCTTTACATCGAGTGACGAGTCAATTGAGGCTTTAGTTACTAAATTTTGGCAGCTCGAGTCGGTACCTACACAAAAACATATGTCGACAGCTGACCAAGAATGTGAACATTTCTATGTTTCTAATACGCACCGCGACGTTAATTCAGGACGTTATGTAACCGCATTGCCATTTTCGAAATCCCCGCACTTGTTAGGAGATTCCTTGACGACAGCCACGCGCCGTTATTCTTATCTTGATCATAAATTCCAGACTAACAAAACATTAAAGAGCGAATACGACAAGGTAATGACGGATTATTTAAAAGGTGGTATTGTTTCCCCCGCTCCCGCTTTGAACACCGATAACAAATATTATGTAATCCCTCATCATGGAGTCTGCCGACCAGAAAAGCCGCTACGACTTGTATGTGACCCTAGCGCGAAGTCAAGCACTCAAGTAGCTTTAAACGACATTCTACACTCGGGGCCAAACTTACAGGCAGATTTAACCGCAATCATTTTAAAATTCAGACTTTCTCCCGCTCAACTGTTGAGTCATCCGCTATGGCTCCACGGTCCGCCCTGGGCACGTGACGATCTACGTACGTGGCCTATTAATCGCTTCACTTTCGACTCCACAGCTGATGAAAAGCTGTTGGAAATCAAAAAACGCGCTAATGTTTTCATCACCACCGATGAACAACCGCAATTTCTATGCACGCTTGCTAAGAAAGTATCGTCTTGGTCCAAGCTTCTCCGCATTATAGTATATTTATACCGCTTCTTAGGAAAAATTCCGCGTTCTAATAGAATCGAACTTTCACACTTACAATATGCAAAAAATATTATTGTAAAATCTCTTCAACAACAATATTTCAAAGACGATATAAACGCCCTCTCCAACAATCGCAAGGTTTCAAAATCGCTAATCCCGCTTTCACCATTTTTAAAAAATGATTTGCGTCGCATCGGGGGACGTTTAGAAAAATCTTCGCTTTGTTTTGACGCTAAACATCCGATATTGCTTCCTAAAAAGGATCATATCGTTAACATTTTAATAGATTATTATCACCGCAAATATTTACACGCCGGACCACATTTATTACTATCTTTGTTGAGACAAAAATTCTGGATAATTTCCGGACGCACTACAGTAAAACAACGCTTTCGACTTTGTAATAAATGTTTTAAAGTAAATCCCCGTAATGAGGCGCCTTTCATGGCACCCCTCCCCGCTTCTCGCGTCACCGAGGCTAAACCATTCTTACGAACGGGCGTCGACTACGCTGGTCCAATAAACGTATTGATAAGCAGATACCGCGGTGCCCGCAAAGAAAAGGCATATATCTGTTTGTTTACATGTTTAGTGACGCGCGCCGTTCATTTGGAATTGGCAGTAGACTTGAGTACGGACTCATTTTTCCGCGCTTTCCGTCGATTCATCTCGAGGCGTTCCAATTGTCTGGAGTTGTTCTCAGACAATGGTGGAAACTTCTTAGGCGCTAAAGCCCAGCTGGACGAGTTGAATGGCTTTCTCAAATCCAAGGCCTTTTGTGATTCCTTCGCTGAGGAAACGATATCTCAAGGCATATCTTGGCATTTGAACCCGCCCAGTGCACCTCATTTCGGTGGCATTTGGGAAACTAACGTCCGCAGTGTAAAGTTAATTTTAAAGCGCGTGATCGGTGATGTTCTGCTTACTTATGAGGAGCTGCTTACCGTATTAACTCAAGTTGAATCGCTTCTCAACAGTCGTCCGCTAACCGCTGTTTTAAGTTCTGACCCCGCAGAGCCCAAGGCACTTTGTCCTTCTGACTTTCTGACTATGGGTCCGCTTGAGTCATTTCATGATGACTCACGTTACAAACCTACATTGACAGATTTAGTCCGCAGTAAACATTTGACTGACCAGGTTGTTCAGAGATATTGGAATCGTTGGAGACAAGAATATCTTAATACCCTACAAACACGCGCCAAATGGAATACTAAGTCTAATCCGGTGACTAAAGGAGCTGTCGTTGTGCTAAAAACTGAAAATTCACCACCGTTACAATGGCCTTTAGGCATAGTAGAGGATATACATCCTTCATCTGACGGAATCGTCAGAGTGGTAACGGTGCGCACTAAGAATGGTACCTATGTTCGCCCTGTTGTAAAACTATGTGTTTTACCTTCTCAATAACCTACATTCTTAACCCCTCCCCGCATTTTTCACCCGCAATTTTAGTCATAGTTTATTTTTATCTTTCAAGTTTTCCTATCTTTTATTAGACGGATTACTTCCGCGTCCGCTTCCGCATCCTTAGACATTAGATAACACAATTTAGGTGATCATTCTCTCTTTGTTGGTTCAGGAGTCTTCTTTAACTCCTGAAGGCCGGGGGGATGGCTCTTTTTATGTGTATATTCTGTGGCTAATAGACAAAACGCATCAATTTACGCATCTGTGCCGGAAGAGTGAAGTGCATCGTGTTGTGTCACTCCAACGGTCAGTTCGAAATCCACACGCGCCGCATCGCACATGCTCCGCTCCGCGACGACGTAATTTAACATTAAACGTGTCGTGTTTTCATCCCCCGCATTTATTATAATAGGAATCTCGTTTGTCGAACTCACCCCCGCTCGCTTGTGTAAACAAACCGCAACGATAGTGTAGTGACGTGCTTTCACGTGTGCCGGCCGGCAAAACGGAACTGTGGGTGATAACTTGGATGGACAGTAGCTGGAGACGGACCCCCTTGAGGTGCTAGATTGGTACGTAGTCTTTTTCCGCATTTTTATACACATAATTACTGCTACCCCTCGACAACCTCAGGAGACCATCCGATTCCCGGCTGAAACAGCCCGTATTTTCACTGAGGCCAGCCCGCACCCCCCCGCAGTGTAGGAAAGCAAATTTTCTACCACTTTTTATGTCGTTAAAATTTACGGTTCCTGTGAAATAATAGAAAGCGCGGGTAAATCGCAGCTAGTTTTAAATATAATTACATGCTGATTTAAGGTAGCCAATCTCTCAGAAGTAAAAACGTAGTAGGCTGTTGATTAGTTGAATATTATCGTAGAATTCACTCAGAGAACTCACTCAGAGAACCTCGAAATTAAATTTTGACCCGTCAACGGTTATAGCGCATAAATCCATTAGGGGTGAGCGAAGTTTTACTAGATAGTGTCAGTTTCAACTACGTTAAAAGTTTTTTATGACCTTTCCATTAGTGACGTGTCTCCCGAAGCTTGTGTCCGAATTTAAATGGGATTTCAGTTTTAAGGGTTCCGTACCCAAAGGGTGAAACGGGACCCTATTACTAAGACTTCGCTGTCTGTCTGTCTGCCTGCCTGTCTGTCACCAGGCTGTATCTCATGAACCGTGATAGTTAAGACAGTTGAAATTTTCACAGATGATGTATTTCAGTTGCCGCTTTAACAACAAATACTAAAAAGCAGAAGAAAATAAATATTTAAGGGGGCTCCCATACAACAAAGGTGATTTTTTTTGGTCAATATTGATAACAGCAACAAGTAGACGCTTGAAATATTCACAGAATATTTAGTTATATATTCACTTTAAAAATAAATAGTTAAACTAAAATAGTTTTGCCGTTTCTATAGATAATGGTACAGAACCCTTCGTGCGCGTGTCCGACTCGTACTTGGCTGTTTTTTTAGGCGTACTAGTGGTCGCCACCGGTGACCCAGCCGAGCCACTAGACGCGACCACCAGACACAGTCGTGACTATAAGTATGTACCCATACACATACAGCTTGGACAAGTATTCACACAGCTTGTGGCGGCCACTGGCGGGTCAACGTGCGCTTGCACTTAAAGTCCTTTATGCTTTACAAACGAGCTACCGCCAGCGTGCCTCGCGTGGTTTAAGTTTTTTGCATACAAACTTTGACATAAACTCTTGTTCATATAAATAAAACTTGTCTAAGTGAAACTCTACATGATTGCGTACTCAAAGGCTCAGAAAGTTATAGAGATACATTTTATATTCCAATTTAATGTTAGTTTTGCCTCAACTGACGTTTATTCAACGTTAAAGTAAATTATAGGTTCGTTCTGTTTCTATTTTCTGTAGTTCTATTGTAGTTTGTAGCAAGGAATTTTTACTAGTAAAAGGAATCCACACTAAATTGGCAACATGTCACTATTTGTTCATTTGTTTTGTTCACCAAACCGTTCATAAATCTTTCAAGGCATGACATGATTTTATTAGCAAATGGACAACCTGACCAACCTATCTTGTGGGCCATACTTGGAATAATAAAAGCCATGGGAAGTTTTCTGTTTCACTCACTCTCGTGTACGCTACATTACTAGATGCGAGTAAGAGAACTGTGAGACAGCTATTGCCTTTATTCTTCCTTCTATAACTAGTTATTTTTCTAAGGTTTGCAGACTTTTGTAATGACAAAGTACCAACGCATTGAGAAGTTATTTTAACCCTCCAAATACTAAAGAATGTCGTCTTTTTCAACGGCAGAAGTTCATTCGTATTATTTACTTTAAGTCTGTCGGTAAAGTTTGTTTATTTAAATGCTTTTAAAACATGACTAAGATAGAATTTTATAAAAGAACTTGATATTTTTTTGTCTAGTATTTGCACTGTAAATGAGTTTTTTTTATGTATTATAGCACTATTAATGTTTGCTGTTTGTTTTGAATTACAAAATAGAAACAGGTGGTAAAAAGCGTTTCGTTTTAATGGGAATCTTAAAATGCGAGGAATGAAGTTTTTTAAAACTTTAAAATGATTAGTATTTGTTTGTTATCTCAAAACATTAAAATGGCTGGAGAGATGAGAATTGCAATTTTGGTGAGCATTGATTTTAACAATATGGCTGATATTTTTTTTTGTTTATTATCATACATTTCGTCATTTTATCCGCGCTATCAAATATAATAGTGTATATATGGAAACTATTGAAGTATTTGAGACAAAATCATTGACGCCAAAAAAAACACCCTCAAATAACGCTTTAGAAACATTAAGCCAATTTCACAAAACACGACTGTTTTTCACAAGGAAATATACCGATTAAAAAAATGCCGCTTGTTTGTTTCTCAGAAGCCTTCCTTGAAAGCCATGGATCCTTTTGGTAAGCCATTTCACTTGTATGTTGAAACAAGGCCCATTGTTTCAAATAAAGTGCCTTTTTTGTATTCCTTTTAGATTTAGAGAAATTTCCGGGACAATTGAAGGTTGGCCTCAAGAATTCCCGAGGAAATCCTGCGAATAAATATTTAACTGAAATGTGTAGCTTGAATCGATTCAAGTTAAAGCTTGGATGAGCGTTGACGATATAGAGCACACAATGGTCGTGATACAATTGGAAATTAAATTAAATTAAATTTTAATTTTAATAATACAATTCATAGAATTGACTGCGGGGAGTTCACGATGAAAGGAGAAAATTACGGGCCCGCATTTCAAATTGAGGTCGAGAAATTTCGTTTACTTTATTCCGGAACTTTAAAATTTGAAATCCGTAGGTTGTACACAATTCCTCCAAAATCAAACTTTGTTTTGTGTTTTTGACATAATCTCTTTGTCAATTACCACTTGTGCGAGATTCAGACAAGAATCATCACTTGAAAGGATGTCCTTTTTCAAACTCAAACCATAATCAGTTAATCATTAGTTTAGTAGAGAATAATTAGATTTTTTTTCTATGCATATGAAGCGGTGGTAGCCTGGGAGAACGTCCGCCTTCCAAGCAGAAGGTTGTGAGTTCAAATCCCAGTGCATGCACGTACCAATGTGTTTTCACTCGCTTTTCGGTGAAGGAAAACATTATGAGGAAACCCACATACCTACCCGAGAATTATTTCGGAGGTAGGTATGTGATCCACCAATCCGGATCTGGCCCCCGTGGTGGAATTATGGCCTAATCCTCCTCACGAAAGTGAGGGGAGACCCGTGCCCAGCAGTGGGACGTTATGGGTTGTTGATGATGATGATGATATGAAGACTTTAGTGTTAACTTGTACTCGTAAAAGTGCATTATTTTTGCCTGCTTGCAATAAATGATTTATGTTTTATAGTAGGCAACTCGTCATGTTCGCACCCTCATTATAAAACCTGCGACGAGTGGGCAAGCTATTACGAGTATAGCTCTTACTTTGAATTAATTTATGCTTCTTATACTCCGTTTTATTCAAGTCACGCTCGTGACTGCAAGCTGTTTTTACTATGAACTACTTTTCTTGAGATGCAGAGGGCTATCTTTTAAAGAAAATTGTGATTTTAAATACGATTTTATTGAAACCATAATTACGCTGATCGTTTCATGCTGTGTTCGCACTTAGAAGGTCAGTTGGGAAGGAAAATCATGTTAAACTTTGTTACTTTATATTTAAGATATTTTAGTTGTAGCGACCAGTTTGCGAACCAAATAAAAAAAAAAACGTTAAACACATCTTATTGAGAATGGCTAGACTGATTTGGAATTTTTTTTTTCATATGTATATAATAGTTAAAATAAGGTTTTTAGGGAAATCAAAATTGGTTACCGGAAAAATTGGAAACTTTTGAACAAATTGACAATGCCTTTTTCAATGGGATTTTAGTTTATGAACTTTCACCAATACGATTATTTATATCTAGACGCATAAAAAAATTATAAATATCCCTACTTATATTATAAATGCGAAAGTAACTCTGTCTGTCTATTGCTCTTTCACGCCTAAACTACTGAACCCGATAGAAATGAAATTTGGTATAGAGATAGTCTAGAGCCTATAAAGGACATAGGGTACTTTTTAATGCGAAAAAATCGTTGTAAAGCTTTGAAATAGGGGATGAAACTTTATATGGAAGTTTCGTCATTTTTGAAGCTAGAAGCTTGAAATTTATTCTTTAGGCTTTTGATTAGATATAAATAAACTTGGCACTAAAAGTTTGTAAAAAAAAATGTAGGGGTAAAATAAATATAGGGGATGAAAGTATGTATCGAAATATGTAAGATTTCGGCTAAACCACTGCACCGATTTAAAAAATTATTTCATTAATGGAAATCTACATTGACAGCGAGTAACATAGGCTATATTTTATCCCCATATTCCAGCGGGAACAGGAACTACGCGGGTGAAACCGCGGGGCGCAGCTAGTATAAAATAATGTTAAAAATAAAAAATGTTAATGTAGTATATAAATGTATTATTTACGTGTTGTTTTTAACCTGAGAAATGCAGAGTTCTTGTGGGTAAACTGAAATTTGTCAGGGGAAAGCACGGGGCGCAGCTAGTTGCAAATAAAACACGGAATACTTAGGTTTAATATGTAAAGATTTGCTAGCCTCGGAATAACATTGAGTCAGTCGCCGGGGAGTTCAATGTCAATTTACCACTAGACAGATATCTCCACAGATATTAGATGGGATAGATATCGACAAAGCATCAATTAATATTTGTGAACCGACACGCCTACGTAGCGGACAATTATTGATAATATAAGATAAGACTGATAACGACTAGATAAGTACTGGGTGCTGCGCGATCACATGACAGGTTGTTTTGGGCTGTCTGACCAGTTTGTCGTGTTATCGTGAAGCCTCTAGTTTTGTTGGTTTTTTTTTTTGTGATTTTTATTGTAAAAGCATTTAATGGCAATAAACAATTTATTATTATTATTATTATAAATTATATCGCGTCACAATCACAAACATAGATCCTGACCCCTAACTATTATTCCCTGTATGTAGGGAGTCAGGAACTACGACTCTCCACCCTCTACTCCCTACTCTACTCTCTCTCTCTCTCTATCTCTATTATTTGAATGCATTCACGCAAGAGTTCCAACATATTGACATATCGACGCTAGAAAGCGTAAACGCTGTAACCCTTTGACCGACCCGAAATTTCATCGTCCCCTAGGAACTTTAGGATATAACCAAGGTAGCAGTATTGTAGCTTTGTATGAAACACACTAAATATCCAAAATTTACGTTTTTAGGTCGAGTAGATATTGAGTTATGTTATTATATTTTTCAACAAAAAAAAAGATTTTTGGCTCTGGTGAACAATTTTGCGTTTCAAGGTTACAGCGTTTACGCTTTCTAGCGTCGATATTCAGTTATAATCGGAATTACATAAGCGTTGTTACGGGGAGATATTATGGCCTACGAACTTACTTGGGAAATCCGTCGATGGCCTCTCGGGTGTGTAATCAGCGCTGTCTTCGGGTTAGATGGGGGATGATGGTGCACAGAGATATATCCATAGGACGCCGATGGGGCGGTTTCTTCTGATCCCGTATCACCTTCCTCCGGGATAGAGGGGTGATCAGGCAATCCACACTACACTTAATCCTGGAGCTCGTCTCCGAGGATGGGAATGGCGTCCACGAAATGGAGCTACCGGTGAAAGCTCAAAACACCGCGACGCGACAAGTGCTCGCACGCGCATTTGAAGGACGACTGACTTCCGGTTGGCCATACCCAAAGTCGTGGGCCATAATAATCTCGTACCAACACAAAATATTAAGCGGAATAGTCTTTGTGTAGTTACGTTCGAAAACACTCAAAATAAAAAGAAAAGAAATCTGTTTCAGTACGAAACATGCCGCTCACCTTAAAAGACTGTAAGTTCTTTTAACACGAAAACTCAATGAACAGAAAGTCATTCAATCTATAAACTTAAACTTGATCTAAGGTTGTTGTAAACAACTAGTATAGGTAATTAAAACTTAGGAACTAATTTTACGAATTCGTAAACAATAATCATTCTAAAGGCAGTTTACAATATTTACGATCGCTCGTTTGAATAGACTCTTGCCCGTTTGCAAAGTCACAACCCGGATGGAGTGTATGAACACGAGCAAGTTTCCATTGGAGTGGTGGAAGATTATCGTCGCATACCACAACAATGTCGCCTACACAGATAGGAGCACCGCGGTCCTTATACCATTTGCCCTGTTTCAAGGTTTGATAATTCAAAGCACATTGAACAGAGTCATTTTTTAAAAACTCGTACGAATCTCTCAAATAGTTATGACAACCCTGGAAGTTTCCGCAATCAGAGTAAATGTCGCTGCACAAACCTCTGCGCGATGTAAATCGGCGCAGGGCTGCTAAGAACGCCTCAGTAGATAGCTCCGATACGAGCTCCAAGTGTATAGCCTTCACACTCATACACACGAACACGGCGACATAACATTTGATGATTTTAGCATTACGAACCCTATTAGCTCGCACGTAAAACGGGCCCGCGTAATCAACAGCTGTTTTCATGAATGGGCGCTCGGGTCGCAGCCGGACCGCTGGGAGCGGCGCCATCGCAGGCTGTAGACGTACCGGACGCACACGGAAGCGGCGCACACAACGAAAGATTTGTTTACGTATTATATCTCGGCTAGATAAAATCCAATATTTTTGTAAAAGTAAATATTGAACGGCTTGAGTGCCCGCATGAAGATGCGTAATATGGGCATCGTCAATTATTAAAATCGTAAGAGGATGTTTTTTGGGTAAAATTAATTGATGTTTTGACTCGTACGACAAAAGGGATTTATGTAGACGTCCGGAGACTCGCAAAAAACTCGAATCATCGATAAACGGATTAAGACGTCTCAATTGGTTTGAGGGCGGTTTACCCTGTGAAATGTTTTTAAAATCTTCGTGAAACACTTGGTGTTGCACTAAATAAATCAAACGATTAAGCGTGAGCTTATACTCGTGGACTGTAATGTGACTAGGATAGGAACTCTTTTCCTTGTTGACGCGCGATTTAAGAATATTGTAAAAGCGAAAAATATAAGAAGTAATTCTCAATAGTTTACTCAAGGTTGAAAACTGGTTTATGACCTCAACATCGTCGATCAGCGTAGCTGATGCAGACGCGAGCGGTGGATTACGTTTCTCCTCACCAGTGCTAGGGATATTTTTAAATACTGGCCACGCAGTAGGATCCTCACGGAGCCATGCTGGGCCGTGAAACCACATGTCGTTCTGTAAGAATGTGGAGGGTAAAAGTCCCCTTGAGGGGGCATCCGCTGGATTAGTGGGTGAGGGAACGTGTCTCCAATGACAACTCGGAAATCGGGACAGAATCTCACTGGTGCGGTTAGAAACAAACGTTTTCCACTCATACGGAGGGGATCGGAGCCATGCCAACACAATGGATGAGTCCGACCACGCATATACCTCTTCACTACTGATACGATCACTATAGGCTTGTAAAACCTTCTCTAATAATTTAGATAACATCACGGCTGCCATCAGCTCGAGTCGCGGGATGGACAGACACGGTGATATCGGTGCGACGCGCGTTTTTGCGAGGATAAGAAAAGTCCGAACGTGTTTGCTGTTGTCGTCTGTAAGACGGACATACACGCATGCCGCCATAGCCTTCTCACTTGCATCAGAAAAGCCGTGAAGCTGTATTTTACATCCCGAGTAAAACACAAAGCGAGGTATCGAAATTTGGGATAAGAGTGGTAATTCGTGGATGAACGCCGTCCACGCGTTCACAATATCGATAGGAGGCCGTTCGTCCCACGAAACACCCGAAATCCACAACAATTGCATGAGATGCTTGGCGTATAAGGTGACTGGGGCGAGCCAGCCCATTGGGTCATAGGCCTTAGCTATTTGGGAAAGAATGGTGCGTTTCGTAACAGTATCAGTTGAACACGTCACATTAAATGTAAACTGGTCCGACCGCGGGTTCCATTCCAGTCCCAGTATTTTGATTTGATGGTCATGTTCCATGGGAGCAAAGGGCACCTCTTCCCGCCGCTCACCATGAACCTCTGGCGCCTGAACCGCGGCGAGTATCGCCGGCGAGTTACTGTGCCATTTACGTAGTTCAAACCCAGCTGATTTGCAAATACCTAACAATTCCTGTTGTAGTACCAGAGCGTGTGATTCATCGCTCGCGCCCGTGACCACATCGTCGACGAACACTTGGTCGGTTAAAACCTTTGCCGCTAGGGGAAAATTAGATGCTTCGTCACAAGCCAATTGCTTAATGGTACGAAGAGCTAAGTAAGGGGAAGAACTTACACCAAATGTTACCGTCCGCAGACGATAATCACGGAGGGGTTCATCGGGCGACGTACGCCACAGAATGCGTTGCAAGTCCCTATCAGATTCTTGTACTAGTATATTTCTATACATTTGTTTAATATCGGCCGTAAGCGCGACGCAATGTACACGAAACTTGAGGAGTACGTCCACTATATCGTGGTGAAGCTTAGGACCTGTCAAGAGAATTTGATTCAGGGCAACTCCGTTAGAACTAGCACAACTAGCATCAAACACGACTCTGCAGCGGCTTGTTTCTGAAGAAGCCTTGATCACTGCATGATGGGCAATATAGAAGGAGTTACCAAGCACTGGCGGGTCGACGACCAACTCCATATGATCTGAATCTAAATAGTCCTGCAAGCACGCGTGATACTCGATTTTAAGACTCGGGTTCCGTTGTAAACGTTGCTCTAATTTATGGAACCGAGCGAGAGCAATATCTCGTGATTCACCTAGGGGCGTAGCATCAGGTTTACGTGGTAAAGCTACTGTGTATCGTCCCGTGACGTCACGATAGTGCGAACGTTCAAATATGGATTCACATAGACGTTCCTCGGGGGTGAGTGCCTTCACCTCAGGCACTGACTCCAGTTCCCAGAATCGTTTCAAGTCGCCGTCATCGGATAATGAGCTAAAACAAGCTTGAACTGAGGATGGAGTCAAAGAGTTGAACGCTATTTTTCCCAACAACAAATAACCGAAAACGCTGTTCATAGCGATCGGCGAACCGGGCGAACCCGTTATTACGTTTCCTAAAATTATGTGAGATAGTACATCTGCACCTAACAACATCTCCACCGGCTGTGGAGTGTGAAACAAAGGATCGGCTAAATTTAAATTTTGAATGTGTGCCCACCCCAGATGAGGCAGTGGTACACTAGGCATTTTAGGAATAAGTTTCGGCAATACTAAAGCTTCAATAGGTATAGAAGGTTGAAGTTCATTTCTCGGGGTTATGCAACACGAAATCTTTCCTTTTGGTCGTACCGGTTTGGTGTCACCTATCCCGTAAACAGGTACATTCGCATAACAACGCTTTATACCTAGCCGCTGTGCGCACGATTCCGTCATGAACGAAGCCCGGCTTCCCGTATCGATAAGACACCGGACAGTCGAACGCTTTTCATTACCTACACATACATCGATGAGTGCGGTCGAAAGCAACACAGTATTTGTTGTGCCAAAAGGAGCATTGAACGACGCGCAATTAATTTGTGTCGCTTGACTCGCGGACATAGCGTGCTGAGTACAGGTGCTCGGAATGTTCTCTTCCCGTTCCTCCGTGAGCGGTAAAGAAACACTTCTCTCACTCGCACGGCTAGTATCACCTTCAGAAGTAAAGTGAATCAATGTATGATGACGTTTTTCACACGAACGACAAACAAAACTCGACTTGCATTGAGAAACGTTATGACCTTTGCCTAAACAATTGAAGCAAACATCTTTATTTTTGATAAACGCATACCTATTGCTTGGTGACAAATTCAAAAACTTATTACATTTTGTTAATGGATGTTGAGCATCGCAACATACACAATTCTGGTTCTTGCGCGTATTGACAGAAGGTTGAGAATCGCTCGCACCCTGAGTCGAAGTGCGGCTGGCCACGCCGGCAGCCAACGCTCGACGGAACGTTGGAGCGACGTACTCTTTCCTCTGACTACCTACATTTTGAATATTTCTACTGCCAGATTCAACTATTTCGCTGGCGGTTAATTCTCGTTCTAAAAACTCGATTAACAAGTCGACGTTGGGTACATCGGATGGTTTATGCAATGTTAACTCGAATCGCATCCGAATGGAAGTAGGTATTTTACGTAGTAAAATATTCAACAACAAAAAACTCCACTGATTTGTAGGAAAATGCATTACTTGTAACGCTTTTATATTCTCATGGTAAATATTCAACAAATTACGCACACTTTGATTTGATTTCTCGGCACAGGATTGAATATCCAGAATACGATCAATATGTTGAGAAGCTATGACTCGTTTGTTCTCATATCTTGAAATTAAAATATCTAACGCGACGGTATAATTTTCGTCCGTGATAGGTATCGATTTTATTAAGTTATAGGGCTCGTTTTTCAAGGTAAGAAGGAGATACCTAAACTTCTCGTTATCTGTGTAGGCGTCATTATTATCAACCATGGAGCGAAATAGGTCATAAAATGGTGGCCAATCGGTCAATTCTCCCCCGAATGACGGCAACGGAAGATTCGGTAACCTACTACAGCAACCCCCGTGAGTCGGTTGTATTGTATTGTTAAAGGAAACTCGACTCATGCGCCTACACTCCTCATCGTTTTTCTTCAGAACTTCGACATGGCTGACAATTGCGTAATAAATATCATTGAATTGAGTTCGAATACGTAACTGTTCCTCTCGGTCAAATGTTGACAATTTCATTTGTGACTTCTCAATTTTAGTTTGCAATTTAAGGAATTTTCTCTGAATAGAAAGAATATCTTTTGCTCGCGCTTTAAATTGCTGTTCATTGAGTTCGTAAAACTCTAAAGTACGTTTGACGTCGTCAAGTATAACTTCTCTTTCGAAAATATCTTGTTCCGCCATTTTTAATGGACACGTAATGTCGCACACAAAAAATCAAAAATCGGCAAAATCAAGATGAAAAACTGGGAAATATTGTCGGGACGCGTAACGCCGCTACGACAAACACTAAAATATACTCGGATGGTTTCCAAAAATGGGAAAATATGCACTAATAACGGGATTTGGACAACGTGACTACAGCAAAGAAAATCCGCAGATCCGGCTCGAACGGATCAAAAATGTTACGGGGAGATATTATGGCCTACGAACTTACTTGGGAAATCCGTCGATGGCCTCTCGGGTGTGTAATCAGCGCTGTCTTCGGGTTAGATGGGGGATGATGGTGCACAGAGATATATCCATAGGACGCCGATGGGGCGGTTTCTTCTGATCCCGTATCACCTTCCTCCGGGATAGAGGGGTGATCAGGCAATCCACACTACACTTAATCCTGGAGCTCGTCTCCGAGGATGGGAATGGCGTCCACGAAATGGAGCTACCGGTGAAAGCTCAAAACACCGCGACGCGACAAGTGCTCGCACGCGCATTTGAAGGACGACTGACTTCCGGTTGGCCATACCCAAAGTCGTGGGCCATAATAATCTCGTACCAACACAAAATATTAAGCGGAATAGTCTTTGTGTAGTTACGTTCGAAAACACTCAAAATAAAAAGAAAAGAAATCTGTTTCAGTACGAAACAAGCGTATACCTTAATTTATATGTGTATCGTTACTTAGGATAGTGGGCGCTTTGGTGTAAGTACTGTCAGCTTATTATTTAAATAAATAAATATGTATACTCATTTATATTTTACCATTCTTTTTTGCTTGTGTTTGATAATCTTTTTTTCACAGGTGGAAATAGTCTTGTGTACACTATGTTGTCCAGCCGTTGTCAAACAACCCACTTATGCTGTAAACATTGAGTGACAAGTAGTATGACCAATCTTGCGAGTTAGCTGTATCTAAACGTTCTATATCTATGGATCTTCGTCTCTCGTAGTTCATGTGAATTCAATACCACTTACTGTCTTTTTAATTATATTTCAAATTGAGGAAAGAGGCGCTTTGTTAGCTTTTAAATATTTGTTTTTGAAGTTATACTTCTTTTGGCGCGATGGAGAAAAATGATGAGAGTGAATTTTTAGTCGGGTTTTCCTTCCTGACGCTATAACTCTAGAACGCACGAACCGATTTCCACGGTTTTGCATTCGTTGGAAAGGTATCGGGCTCCGTGAGGTTTATAGCAAAGAAAATTCAGGAAAAATTTCAACAGAAATTTCTCTGTTCAGTTAATTTCATGAGACAAACCGGTATTGTGTTCACTGTGAAATTGTGAAAAAAAAGTAAAAAAATTAAGTTATATAATGCTTGGTAAGCGTTTATTTTTTTTATCAAGGTGTAAAAAAAAATCTTAGTTATTAATTAATAAGACCTACTTACTTTTTCAATTTAGTGGAGTTTCAGTGACCTATCAAGTGACAGTAAACTGATCTGAAGATAGAGACAGAAGCTGGACAACAGTAGCTGATATTAGAGACATGATATTTGGGTTAATTTTGATCAACACACAAAATCAAATACGTATTTTATAAAAGCTTGTTTGATAAAATATATTTTCCTTAAATTACTTATGATCCGGAGAGATGAAAAAGATAATTTATGTAGCTTACGCCAAAAATGTTTTTGGCGGAAGTAAAGCTACGTAATTATCTTTTGTAATACGTATTTCTGCAAAGTAACGCATAATTATAATCAAATATTATGACCCAGCCTAATTGCCGTACTGTCAATCTAATTACGGCATAACACGCCTTAAGCAACCCTCCACCCTGTTTTGCCGGTCAATTTTCTAAGTACCTTCTAAAATCAAATTACTTAACGATACGTGTGTACATAATGCTCTAACAAACTCAATGCCATATTATTTTTTCTTTTGTGTTTGCCACACCGTTTTAACTGCACCTCCAGGATGACTGGTAGAAAATGCTACTTAGCATTAATGACTCCTTCTACATTTCTATTGTGTGCTAAAGAATAAATAAATAAATAAATGTCGAACTAAGGTTTGGACCCGACTTTTTGGCACAATTTTGTCGTGGTTCTATTCTTTTGACATTATCCGAAGTCTCTGAGCGACAGAGTGGAATCCAACCCTTAGCTCTATCGTCTGTAACATTCAAAATTCACGACGGTTCGACATCAAATACGAATCAAGATATCACTGAAATAGTGATCTGAACAATTTGGATCGGCTGCGCGGCAAACGACTCTATCCGTCTATCTGAATACTTACCTACGTAAGATTCAATTAACTTCGTAAGAGCCTATCCTAACTTTAGCTGCCTTCATTCTGCGCTGAAATGTGGAATGTAAAGTTTGAAGGACTGACATTTCTAATCGTTTGGACGGAATTTCTAATTTCTATTTGATATCAGACCCAGTTTTGACGTTGAAATTAGTGACGTTAGTTTTAAATAATAGGAACTGACTTAATTAGCAAAGAATCGAATAAAACGGCGCCGCGGCTTAATTAGCCGTTTTGTAGCAATTAGCAAATATAATTTCTAGGTATATCATTGTAATTTTGTTGGTTTGACTGTTTTGCTAGTAGTTGCAAATAAATTATTATTATCTCCTTTCTTTCAAATTTAAATTAATTAGTGTTCTGGGCGTATGGTCCAGGACCCTAATCAGGAACTGGATGTAACTGTATCTAAGGAATTAGGAACTATGAGAGAATTACGGCTCACAAACAGCAAAAATACCTGCGATTCACAGAAATATTTGTTGCTCACGGGAGTCAAACCCGCAACCTACTATGAAATCAGCTCATCCCCTACTTATGCCGCAGTCCTACGTTAAGTTCGGGGTTCATTCCAGTAAAATCTAAGAGGATAAATAACTTTCGAGATATTCGTGTGACTAAAGTTTAAAAGATAGAAAAATAATAGTTATACCATCTTAAAGATCGTTTCAGCAGTTGCTGAAAGATTACAAATAAGTTTGTAGTTACAAATAAGCATAATTATGCTAAATAAATTATTAAATCTTTCATATGACATAGCAAGCCGAGCTAGTGAGAATTAAAAATAAAGCGCCACGCGATTATTGGTAAAAATCGTTAGTCAGGATGCTGGGAAAACAAATTCTCAACGGGACAATTAAAGTTCATAGTAGAGACGCTGAAAAAGATAATTTCCAGCGTCGCCACTGGTGAGCCAGTAAGCAAGAACGTTGACAATATACCAGTCCAGAGGTAAGTGGTCACTCACCGATCCATTCCTCGTCCGAGACAGCAGTGGCACTATTTCCCGCTCCACCGCAGCGACTGCCAGCAGCGGAGCGAAGATAGCTAGTGATACCAGCCACATGGCAGCGAGAAGGAAGCAGGCGCCGCGGCGGGACGGCATCCAGGGCTGCCGGAGAGACTGCGTGATAGCCAGGTACCGGTCTACTGACATCGCTGTGATTGTGAACACGCTTGATGCTACCGCCACCCCTGGAACAAAGAAAATTAATTGTTATGGAAGAGAAGACAAATATCGTAAAGTCGTGTAGGGAAGTTAAACCAAATGAATAGGTAAGCGTGCACCATCGTAGACTGCATTGTTATTTAACATCAGGTGAGATAGTGGACAACGCGAACTTATTTATTAATAAAAAAAGAGCAAGGGTTGGAGACAAGGAACTCTGGCCGTTACTCACCACCAATAAGAGCTAAACTCTTAAATAAGAAGCAGAAAACTGAAAATCTGATGTTATTGACCTTGAGTTTTTCTTTCTTATTCTTGTCGTTTTTCGTATGTTACTGTATTATATTGGTGGAATATAAACTGTAGTTTTTTGTTAACGCGCAAGAGTATAAGCAACTTTTTGACACAATTTTGAAACAACAAGTATTGACACACAACCAAAAAACGTATAGGCTTGTATTCTCTCCAAAATTCTCAGCAAGTTTCAATGTAGCATCCACATCTTTACTGAATCATGACGTCGATTGGGACTTCACTAGACTACTGACAGACTAAGACTCGATGTTTTGAAAGTATATAACACTGATAATATATAATATTACAATAACAGTTAACACTGGCTAAATGGACTTACCGTGCTAAGCCGAAACGTTAAGAAAAAGGAGATAGGACAGATGCGAATTTTGGTACTTAATTATTTTTTTTTGTCAAATCTTAACATAGTGAACCAAAGTACATGCATGCATGATTGGGCATCAAACCAATCTCAACAACACTCTACACGGAATCAGGCGGCAGGTGTCAATCGAGATACTGTTTGAAGATTGCCGAAAAGGCTAATGAACGTCTACAGCTGTAGATTGCAATTCTCCTTTTACGTTGAGTTAGTCTTTTCCCCGGATAGAGCATTTTGCACAGTGGTTTGATCGCAATCACTTGATACGTTATTCTGACAGCGGTAATACGGACCTTTCTATCTCGAGACTTTTTTGCACAATCATTGAAGGAAATGCAATAAAGTTATTTTTTAGTTAAAGTTATTTTTGAACTCACGACCTTTTCCTTGGTAGGCAGACGTTCTCCCACAAGGCTATTACCGCTTGTAAAATCAAGAGAAACCTCTAAATTATTTCTCCATCGAGCATACCTGCTAAAATTATCGATTTAAAATGGCGTATCTGCTCGTAATGAAATAGAAGGTAATTTTGGTATGTTCCGCATAAAATTAGCTTTTGATTGCTGCCGGTGAGGAAACGAATCGGAGGCCTTGAAAATAAACGTTTGAACGATAAAACGTAGGGTTGATTAAGATAATTATGGAGGTTTGGTTACGGACGCAGATATGGAAGTAAAAAATCCGATACCGTTAAAATTTATGAAGGTAAATATGGTTTTTATCAGATAATAATCTTATAAGTCCTGATTCCCTAGAGATACAGGAAATCGTAGGTAAAGGTCAGGCTAAATGCACAAAACATTTGGGTAACTCATTAGTACTGAAAAAAATCAAGGAAATCACCAAAAGTCACCAAATATGAAGTAACTGTTTCACATCCGTAACTTATGCTTAATTATCACTCGCTTTTCGGTGAAGGAAAACATCGTGAGGAAACCCAAGTACCTACCCGAGAATTATTTCGGAGGTAGGTATATTATCCACCAATCCGGACCGGGCCCCCGTGGTGGATTATGGCCTAACCTTCGTCACGAAAGTGAGGGGAGACCCGTGTTCAGCAGTGGGACGATATGGGTAATGATGATGATGATGTTATGCTTCGGTGCTATTTTCTTTTTTTTTATTTCCGATGATTCCAAGTGCGAATGAATATCCATTACCGTCTCTAATTTAAGCCAGAGTTGGTAATTGGTTCAATAAGGTTCGTAAGTCAACAAGTTCCGGGTTCAGCGGATCAACCACTAAAATAATTGTTTGTATTCAGTTTAAGTACAAACACAGATAACAGTTAATAATAATTTACTCTGTGGTAAGTATGTTTATCCATAAAGTTATAATACTAACTAGCTGCGCCCCGTCGTTTCAACCGTATAGTTCCCGTTCCGCAGTATTCCCACAGGAACGGGAACTATACGGTTGAAACGACGGGGCGCAGCTAGTAGCGACTAATTATCAGCGAGTAACATAGGCTATAGCCTATAGGCTATAGCCTATGTTACTCGCTGATAATTAGTCGCTAATGTAGCTTTCCATTAGTGAAAGATTTTTTAAATTCGGTGCAGTGGTTTAGCCGAAACCTTACATATTTCCATACAAACTTTCATCCCCTATTTTTAGTTCACCCCCTTAGGGTAAAGTTTTTAATGTCATATTTATTTATATCCAATCAAAACCCTAAAAAATCATTTTCAAGCTTCTACCTACAAAAATGATGAAATTTCGATACAAACTTTCATCCCCTATTTCAACCCTTTACAAACCTTTTTTCGCTTTAAAAAGTAGCCTATCACTCAATCCAGGTTATAAAATATGTGTGTTCAAAATTTCATTGAAATCCGTTCAGTAGTTTTTGCGTGAAAGAGGAACAAACATCCATCCATACTCACAAACTTTCGCATTTTTAATATTAGTAGGATAGGATGGAATTTGTCTAAGAGTTTGGGGAAGTGGTTGAAAGAGTGGCCACTACTTAGGTCTGGCACCAAGTAACCTGTTATTTGTTTCCGAGAAATTTGGGCAGTTTTCTGCGCTAATCCAATAACGAAGGGGAGTTTGGTTCTTACCGGATTAAATGGAGTACATGTAAGAACGTACGTGATTGTTTTGGAAAATCCGATATCATGTATTATTGCTTCCATACAAATGACTGATTTGAAATTTAACTCATCCCCACTTACATATATTATAAATGCGAAAGTAACTCTGTCTGTCTGTTACGTCCTTTCTCAGGCTCTAGACTATTTCTGTACCAAATTTCATTTGAATCGGTTCAGTAGTTTAGGCGTGAAAGCGTAACAGACAGACAGACAGACAGAGTTACTTTCGCATTTATAATATAAAGTAGGGAAGTAGGGTTAAACAAGACTAATAAGAGAATAATTAAGACAGATTACCACCTATCTTTTTTTCTTTTTTTTTTTTTTTTTTTTACCTGGGGAATGCAATTACGCATACCACCAGACCCGGGTGAGGGCCGGGTGGTTATGTGGGACTCCCCCGCCAGTCTGACGGGTATACCCACTAAACCCCAGGGTGTTCCACCGGGACGCCTTTGTTGTCGGGGCTACGGGTGCGAGAGTGGACTTCCGCAGCCCCGACGGCGTTGGTCCTCCAGGGAGAACCCCATCCCGTTGGTAGGAGTGGAGAGGAGTGCTCCACTCCGTCTAACTTTGTGAGTGTGGCGCGCGGGAACACCGCGCGCGCCGCCTCGAGGCATACGAGTGGGCGGCGGACGTACACCCGGTCCGCCGCCCAAGCCTCTGTTATGGGGGCCGGAGCAGGGCGTTGAAGAATACTCTTCTTCGACGCCCCGCTCGCCGGCTGCGGAGGGGAAGTTCGGAGGTGATCTCCCGTTCCCGCTCTGCAGCCTCCTTCTGCGACATCACCTCTTCGCAGAAGGTTTCTCCGACTTGCCAGGACCTCTCGTCCCCGACCATTGACTTAATCAAGGTCGGGAGCGAGAGGTCGGCCCCCACTGCTGCGACGAGTTCACGGCGCTCGCTTGCCCAGCCCGGGCACTCCTCAAGCGTATGCTGCGCCGTGTCTTCGTCGCAGCCACAATGGTGACACTTGGGTGTCGGCTCTCTTCCGGCTATGCGGTGCAGGTACTTCCCGAAGCACCCATGCCCCGTAAGCACCTGCACCAGCCGGAAGGTGAGAGACCCGTGAGCCCTGTCCAGCCAGTCCTGGAGGACCGGCCGGACAGCCTCGACAGTCCTTAGTCCCGCTCCAGGTGCGGCCAGCCTTTCTGACCAATTCCGGAGTAAGGACTGCCGAGCATGGAACTTCCACACTTCAATCGCCCTTGGCGGGGGGCTTTCGCCTTGGAGGCGGAGGTTCATGCGCCACTCGAACATGTCGGCATGCATTTCCGCCTCCAGGTCCCACGGAGGGGACCCCGCCAGCAAGCACGCCGCCTCGCAGGAGACGGTGCGATATCCACGGATGACCCCGACGGCCATCACCCTCTGAGCTCTCCTCAGCAGGGTGATGTTCGGCCTTGTCAGGGCACCCGCCCATATGGGAGCCCCATACAGGGCCATGGACCGCACCACCCCCAGATATAGGCGGCGCGTGCTCTCCTTTGGCCCCCCGAGATTCGGAAGCAGTCGCCTGAATGCGGCGGCTGCCCCTATCAATCGGGGGACCAAGCGAGTGAAGTGCTCGCGGAAGTTCCAGCGGCTGTCGAGGACGAGTCCCAGGTAGATTACCACCTATCTAGAACAACTCGGCTGGGGCGGTTGGGGTCGCGACCCTCTTTGGCAGAAAACCGAGCAGGCCTACCATAAACTTCTAAGTTACATGGCTTCATATTAAACTGAAATAGAGTTTGTAACCCCCATTAATTGGGTCTCTAGCTTGGATCCTTATTAATAATTTAAGACGATAAGTCTGATATCGCGTTCATAGATACAAACACTATCCAAAACAGAAACCAACAAACACATCATAACATAATAAAGCTTTGAATGTATAGCTGTATATAAAAAGTATTTTATAATGTCTGTCTGTTTGTCTTTGTTATACTGATTCCTGGTGTCAGAGGTTGTTAGGCCGCCCAAGGGCGTTTGACGTATCTCAATGTCTGCTATCAATCGGTATTAACCAGGTTGACATAATTCCGTGGATTACTTTCGAAAATTAAGTCATTGGTCGAGGGTCAAGCCCGCTGTCGTTAGGTTGTAATGCGCACGACTTACCGCTAGACCACTCATCAACATCAACATCCAATATCGTCCCACTGCTAAGCACGGGCCTCCCCACACTTTCATGAGAAAAGGGTTAGGCCGTAATCCACCACGGGGGCCCGGTCCGGATTGATGGATAACATACCTACTTCCGAAGTTTTTCTCGGGTAGGTTATATGGGTTTCCTCAAGGTGTTTTCCTTCACCGAAAAGCGAGTGGTCATTTCCTCTATCTCTCAAAATTATGAAATTAACCTATATCTATAGGGTGTTACAAAAACCCCGTTATATAAGTGAAGGATGTGTACGCACTTACACTTACAAGTATCCCCAAAAATATCAAATACAAATAAAGTTAAAGTATCAAATACTGAACGGTTGGATTCCTAGTCCAGAGTCGTGGCTGGGTCGCCGGCGCGGTCCGTTTGTTGTCCACGTGGGAATTTTGAGATAATCCACATTTTAATTAGAGGCATAATATTTTTACCAAATTTTAATCGTATATAATAAAAAAGTAAAAAAATATTTAATTAATAATATTTTTTGATTCCTGAATATAATTATTACGACCACCGGTCAATACTGTATATGCCCATCGCGGATACAACAGGGTCTTTGTTACGTATTGTGTAATATAATCACATATACTTGACACATATGTATAGGCTAGTATATGCTAGCCACAAAAATACTTGATATCGGGACTGATAAAACTATATTGATGTGTACATAAATCCAAAACACAAGCTGTCATTTTTCATCCCCGAAAATATACATGGAGTTATAGCTAACGCGAGTGAAACCACAGGACGCAGCTAGCATTGAATAAAAAGTTAATCAATCGACGCCGCGAGGAATTTAGCATTTCATTAGTAATTTGCGAGTAGGTTATATTGGTTTAATATTTGGTTTCTGTTGTATCCGAGATATGGGTAATTGGAAATCCGTTACATGGTTCAACGAAATTTCAATTAACGTCTAAGGCACTCGAATGTGTGTTCTGTGAATGGAAGTTCTCAAAGAGATTATGAATTTGGTTATAATTATAACAGGAAATGATTTGCTTGTTTTGTTCTGTCATTCACCTTATAATCCCTACGCAACATACCGTACCGCATGTTGATATTGGAATAATCATGAAAATAAATGTCTAAATTCTCAAAGTGAAATTTAAAAAAAAATTGTGGTTACAAAGATACAGTAAAGGGCTCGAAGTTGACCCCCATGAGAAATCAATAATTCCCTATTATCTGCCCCCTTTAACTTTGGTTAAAATAAGACAATAAACATAAGAAAATGTAGGCTTTCCCAAGTAGTATTTTAGCATTTGATTTCCAGATTATAAACACGCGTGCCGGTGGTTGATTGACTGTACAGCCAATTTCTTGGATGGCCTAGGCAAATAAATTGTTTAAAAAGCTTAAGCTAATTATTCTAAATCTGGCTGGAAATAAAATCTAAATCTATGGGAAAGGCCCGAATTATCGATTCTGAAACAATACCAAACTTGTTCCTTCAATCTGCAGCAACGAGACCAGCCCACGCACAGGCAATATCTTCGCCGATATCAAATACATAAAACATAACAATATATTGTAGTTTACCCCAAATCAGCAATTCAATCTTGTCCACGGCTTTCGTTGGAACAGATCGCTGAATGTTGAACGCAGACGATATAGCGTTTTATGTTTCTATTTTGTGCACATGTGGTAGATTACGGCCTTACCCTCCTCATGAAAGTGAGAGGAGACCCATGCTCAGCAGTGGCACAATATGGGTTGATGATGATGATGATTTCTAAACTTTTCAAGTCAAGGACACAGGGTGCGATCCTCGGCCTCTTCGGGTAAATATCCTCGGGATAAATTTGGATAACTTGAATGACTTGGCATCAGTTGTGACAAATTCAAAATTCAATCTTCTTCAAAATTCTTCTAACCCACCTACGTTTTCCAATTTTGTCCTAAATGTGACCGAATCTTTATACTTACGCCTCACTTTAGGTTACTGTTGGATCAAGCGACATAAGTTTTCCAATATCACTAAAACAATGTGCCTGAAATGGCGAGAAATGGTATAAGCGATGAGCGAGTCCGAGAAGTTTTAACAATCGAAAGCATCGCATTCGGTGCGAAAAAACAATCGAGTCCATTAAGATTCTCACTCCCCGGCTTGTTCCCTAGTCATGTCGAAGTATCGAGATTAGAGATAAATTTGAATTATTCTGTGTCGGCTAACTGTTGGTTACATTCTTCGCCTACTATCTCTCGCTCGTATCCTATCGTGCGTGGTCTAAATTAAAATGAATCGCAATCAGTCGCACCGACCACGTTCATCAAAACATCTCGGGATCATCCATTGCTTATAGAAATCCCCGCGTGTTTCGTGTCTCCTGATTTCGTGAAAGTTTAAACAGGCTTATTGCATTCTTTATCTTAACTTCAGAGGCCCCGGACTGTTTCTGTAAGAAGGCTTGTGAATTACACGAGCTAATTAAAATGTACACTGTAATAAGTTTTTTGAGCATCGATATAAAAAATGCACCTTGAAATTTCACCCGCGTAGCTCCCGTTCCTCTAAGAATACGGAGATAAAATATAGCCTATAACCTTCCTTAATAAATGGACTATTTAACACAAAAAGAATTGTTCAATTCGAATCTGTAGTTCCTAAGATTGTAGCGTTCAAACAAACAAACTCTTCAGCTTTATATATTAGTATAGATCTAGAAGTATATATATATATATATATATATATATATATGCATTGGGTACTGCATGATGTTGAAAATGTGCCCAAGATCAAACACTATCAATCTGCTGTCAATCGCTGAGGTTTTCTGTTGTCCAACTTCCTTATTGATAATCAAATCAGCTCGCTGTCAGAGCTTGTTTCCATAGGCCCATATTTTTTCTCCATCAGTGCCACGGCTTTAGGTTGCCATCGAAATTCTGGGTAATTCCGGAAATCTTTTACGACAATCTCCTAAATAGAAGAATTCTTGACCAAAAGCTTCTTCTAGCATGCAAGGAGAATGTTTGTATAAAAAGTCCAGAATTCCGCTCAAATTCCCATAAATATATTTTTTTAATTTTACACTTTAAAATTTAAAAAAAAATTCGTTTCACCCTAGAATTTCAATTCCATACCCTATAATATCAGGTCCTTGATCTCAGTCCGATCGAACATGAGCAAAACCTAGTAATAAACAAACACGTAGCTTTTCTAAACCAATAATAAACTTTGATTTAACTTCTCCGTAACATTGCAGGCTGACAGGGGATGGCATGCGCCGTCCGGCTGGCACCGTGCCGAGATAACGAATCGACACAGACATGAACACAGACCCGCGCCAGATATCTCTAGATATTCTACTTGCTTGTCCCCGCGACTTCATACGTGTGAATATTAATATTGATTTACATTGAAAGGGGAGGACAACGTTGCTATATTTTTTTTTAAATGGATTAGGTACGCATTTATTTGGAAACAGAGAACCAAAGTCACGAACAAAGTCATCATAGTTCTAATGCGTTATCAGAAAAGAGAAACTGTCAGTGTGCATAGCTATATCCCTTTTTAGATACCAAATACACCAGTACGCAACGTCTCGAACCTTGAAGAACTGTCATCACGAAAACCGTTTGTCTATAATTTTTAATGCGTGTGCCAACATGCATACTGGGGATGTTACGGAGCTTCGAGTTCGACTCCGACTCCGATGAGTCGGAACTTCCGATTGATATTACACCTCCGGTTACGACTTCGGCTCTGACACCTTTAAATCGGAGGTTTTAATCGGAGGTCTTGCTACTTTCATAGACTTAATTTGCTAACTGTTATTGAAAACATGAACAAATTTTTGCTCATGTGAAATAAGTTTATTAGTGTTTAATTGAAATTAAACAGACCGATTGAATGATATTTGCACTATTTTATTTTATGAGGCCTGCACTTAACACATCTCTCTTCTACCACCACCTCCAACTCCGAGTCCGGTTCCAACAAACCAAAATTAAAAACTCCGACTCCGACTTCGGTTCCGATTGGACCACCTCCGTAACATCCCAAATGCATACTATGATAAATCAATCGGAAGTTCCGCCATATCGAAATCGGAGTTGAAGCCCCGTAACATCCTCAGTACACACTACTACACCTCGGGCTAACCAGTAATGTGATTCGACAAGCAGGTCACGCCTACAGCCTTACTAGCGCGCGACTTCATTAAGCACTGCGCCAAAAACGTTTTATTTTTTTTTTGTTTTGTTTTCACACGTTTTGTATATTGAGCCAAATTATCTTAGGTTGGTTTAAAATAGTCTAAATATCGAGTTTCAATCAGACAGTAGTCCGTTTAGTCAAGCGGTTAAGCAAAATCTGTTGTCAAGTCTTTTCAGGGTGTTCCGACAACAAACTATACGAGCCTTGTGGGCTGGATTGTCCACACCTGCGACCGCATCGTCAGTTACCACCGGCGGGGTTAAGATGAGCGTCGAGAAATAAGTTTGTCGTTGTATCTCCGTACGTAGAGAGATTGTATACACTTGTTATTATTTTATTTCCCGCAAACCTACAAATGTTTCGCATTACCTATATCGGGATGCGCATTTACCCTTGCAGGGTACAGTTACAGGTTATTAGGTGATATATTGGTAAGCCGTGCAAGGTATTGGTCAAAAGCTTGATTTTCAATACCCGAAGAATACCCGAGAATTATTTTGGAAGTAGGTACGTGATCCACCAATCCAGATCGGGCCCCCGTGGTGCATTATGGCCTAAACCTCCTCACGAAAATGAAGGGAGACCCGTGCTCAGCAGTGGGACAATATTGGTTGATGATGATGATGATAATGATGTACCACTTACGTGCCTCTGAACATCGATTTGATATCTCTGACAGAACAGAGTGCTTAAACCTGTTTCTCTATAAATCAGTATCCTAAGAAATTGAGCCTAATTGTGTGAGTGAAACAGATTGCCGGCCTCGCCGTTCCGACTGTGTTAAATTCGCAGTGATCACGAGGGAATTGAATCTTATTAGGGTGTCTACACACCAACGACCAAGGGGGAAGTGGGTTAGATTGCGGGGGAGGGGGAGGGACGGTGAAAATGTGTGCTTAATGTCTTATATTGGTAGAACATAAACCATTCGTGCACGAGTGCGAACAAATAATGGAAACCCAAAAAAGGTGGCATTTCGTATTCCAGACTCCCAGAAAGTTGTACTAAAACCTCCACCACTTAACCGAATCGTTACGTTGACATTTTAACTAAGAAAAACTCGAATCATACACACTTGACACCGCTAAAATCAAAAATTATTCGATGCCAAATCCTAAAAATAATAATTCTGGCGATCTTAGAATAATACGTAACGCCGCGCCGTTGCGCCAGAATACGCATACATGACCAAGGTCAAGTATATAGACCCTCTTATGTCTTAGGAAGATAATGATATTGTTACACGTACGAAGACCTCGCCTAGGGCGTATATTTTGCTGTATGTTAGAAACAGCAGTGTACTAGATATAGGTAACTAGCTCTTAAATGGCTGTAGGCATAATAATATAAATTCAAATGAGCAGGGTTTGGATCTAGGGTTCTGTTTTGGTTCTGTTAACATTATGACTTTTAGTTAGTTATTTGAGAATTAGCATCACTCGTGCTTCGGAGGGACGTTAAGCCGTTGATCTCGGTTGCCATTAATCGATAGTAGTCGTTACTACGTCAGAGCTACGCCAGAGGCCTTTGGGTGGCCTAATAAACTGTTAATCTGGAGGACAGCATAACCTAATTCAACAAAAAAAGAGTGTGTGTACATAAGTACACGCGTTAGAAGTTATACTTCTAATTATATTATATATACTAGCTGACCCGGCCACGCGTTGCTGTGGCTAAAGTTTTTGTTATATTACATTATAGTAAACAATCTAAGAGGAACAATGAGAGAACATCAGTCACGGAGTCCACTATGCTTTTTCACACTGATGGTATTTGTAAAAAAATATGGTGATCTCCTTATTTGACTTTCTACTACTATAACCCTTTAGTACAATGAAACTATTTACGAACAAAGACGAAAATGTTGATGTTGGTATACAAATTCACTGGATTGAGATTTGAAGGGGAAGTACGTTGAACACAATTAATTAAAATGTTCTTACACTTGATATTAAGCAGAAATCAATAGGTACAAAATAAAAATTTATCAGATTTATTATTTCCATTTAATTTTATAACAAATATAAGTATATTACAGTATAATACAGTAAATAACATGTGACGCTTAAACTCATGAATGAGGTAGGCAAGGCAGACAGTCTTAAACTTTTAAACATTAATATCTATTTTTTTTGAATTATAAATACTTTCAATTTCAATTTAATTTAACACCAATCGGTGCACAATGTTTTTGGTTAACCTGTCTTTAGCTAACACAAATAGATTCGACGGTTTCCCAACACGTGAACACGCAACATATAGTTGTCCATGAGAAAAACATGGATTTTCCAAATCTAAACCACAAATGGACATTGTTTGACCTTGAGATTTATTTATAGACATGACGAAAGCTAAACGAATTGGAAACTGTAGCCTTTTGAAGGGTATGGTAGAATCTGATGGTATCATCGGAATACGTGGCAGCAGGACCACTTTTCCTTTAAACTTCCCAGCCAAAATGGTTGCTTCAAGAATGTTTCCGGTGATCTTTTTGATGACCAAACGCGTACCGTTACATAATTGAGGTGGATTCAAATTACGGAGGAGAATAATAGGGGAACCAATCTTTAATCGAAGATTATGTGGTGGCATTCCAGGGATATCTAATGAATTTAAAAATTCAATCGGAAAATTAACACTTTCATTTTCATCAACAACAGTATCGATTGATTTAAAAGACATCAGATCGCCTGGTAACAACTGTTGTATCTGGAAGTTAATTTCGTCAACATCAACGTTTTTGGCTGCCAAAATCGCCCGTTGACTAAGCCATTCATGATTCAAATAATTATTCTGTATATCCGGGAAAATACTCTGAATCAATTCATTTTTATCCTGAACAACAGTGCAAAAATTGTCTGGTAGTTTAATGCATTGCGTATTTGGTTGCAGTTCTATTTTACCGTTCCCAATATCTAGTAGTTGTTCGGAAAATATTTGTGCTGATGGATCATTTTGCAATTGTACTCGCATATTTATGGTCAATCGAAGTGTTGAAACACTTCGCCATAAGAATGATTGTTTCAAACATGCATTAATCTCATCCGCGAAAGTAGAGCGAGGTATAACCGGTAAGGTCTGCCGGAAGTCACCAGACAAAAGTAAGATAGCACCACCGAAAAGTTTATTATTGCTGTTTAAATCTTGCATAGTTCTGTTTATTAATTTCACTGTATTATCTTCATTATAATATGAATGCAATTTACACTTCAGTCTAAGTAACACGTGGCCGGCTATGCTAACACCAAAAATTTAAAAAGTGGAAATAATTGAATTATACGGTATTTCGTTCACTACAAAATAAATTTAATTAATTTTATAGCGTCAACAACACGTGGTAATTATGCTGTTAAAATGTAGCTTATATGACACGTTCGTAGATTTACCATAGCAGCACCATCTATTGATTACTTACTCAACCCAGTCGAAAGGTATCGACATCGGTTAGAATCATTTGGAGTTAACAGATAATTGTGACTGTCAAATAATAACAGACAAATAATTAGCTGAATTATACGGTATTTCGTTCACTACAAAATAAATTTAATTAATTTTATAGCGTCAACAACACGTGGTAATTATGCTGTTAAAATGTAGCTTATATGACACGTTCGTAGATTTACCATAGCAGCGCCATCTATTGATTACTTACTCAACCCAGTCGAAAGGTATCGACATCTGTTAGAATCATTTGGAGTTAACAGATAATTGCGACTGTCAAATAATAACAGACAAATAATTAGCAATAAATTAAAATTGCGACTATAATTTGAGATTTAAACTATCCTATCTCTCAAGTTGGATCGAACTGCACATGGTGTGCGAATTTTATTATAATCGGTTAAGTGGTTTAGGAGTCCATTGAGGACAAACATTGTGACACGAGATTTATATCTTAATATATATATATTAAGAGAGATTTATATATATTAAGATTATATTATTATTATATTCTATTATATTATTTTCTTCTTTAAATACAAAAGGATTGAAGGGGTTATGCCACTTTTCGCTAGGTTGACGTTTGACAAACACTCTTGGTCGTTTAATTCCAACTCGAAGAATATTGTTATAATCTTCATCACAAGTAATATTGTTATTTTTATAAAAGGAATCTATATCAGAGTAATCATTATTTTCAAGGTTAATTCTTACATTTTTATAACGTTGAGCATGTTCTTTAAAATTTAGTTCATCTTTTTGCATCGGTGATAATATTGTAGTGGATCTACTAGGCATGAAAGGTGCTTCAAATCTGCATTGTTGAGGTTTATTTGCAACTATTTTTTTGTAGCATGTAAACGTATGCTTGTGTGTTTGTAATTTAATATTGTTTGATGCTTCTTGAGATGAGACAGATATTAAATCATCAATTAATTTGATAGCATCCAATTTATTTTTGTCGAGTGCATCCAATGGAGCATTAGCTAACCACAGTAGTGTATGAGCATATGGACTACCACGATGCTGAAACTCAATCCGTTTAAAGTAGTGGACAACATAGTACTTTCTAGTACTTCTTTAGCAATTTTTTCTGTGAATACACTTGTTGCTGGCTTGCATGTCTTGTGCGGCGGCCGATGTTCGCACGTCGTCCTCTAGGCATTTTGGACTATGGACAGAGTGGTGAATTTAACCTCAAATGCACGATCCACTTTATTTACACAGTTCAACTTACCACCTTAAAGACAAATGCCTGCTGTTGAAATTGAATAAAAATTTGCCCAATACACGTGATTGATTAGACGGTTTCCAATCGAAATGTTAGGAAACGAATAACTGTAGCGCGCGCGCAGAACCACCGTCGCGCCCTTCGGGCGGCGCCGGAAACGCTCGCCCATCTTCGGTGGCGGAGGCTTCCCCAAGCGCGCGCGAGGGAGAGCGGTAGATTAGTCGGGATTGCATCATCCGCCCGTCAACAGCTTTCTTCCGCATTTTTACTTCCGACTCACAATTTCTTTTGTTTTATATTGTAAATCTTATTATAATAATGTTATGGTGAGGAATAAACGCTTACCAAGCATTATATAACTTAATTTTTTTTACTTTTTTTTCACAATTTCACAGTGAACACAATACCGGTTTGTCTCATGAAATTAACTGAGCAGAGAAATTTCTGTTGAAATTTTTCCTGAATTTTCTTTGCTATAAACCTCACGGAGCCCGATACCTTTCCAACGAATGCAAAACCGTGGAAATCGGTTCGTGCGTTCTAGAGTTATAGCGTCAGGAAGGAAAACCCGACTCGTAAAAATTCACTCTCATCATTTTTCTCCATCGCGCCAAAAGAAGTATAACTTCAAAAAGAAGAAATTTCAGTGTATAGAAAATATAACAAAATATTTCTCACAATTTTATTGAGTAGCGATAAATAACTCAAGGGTTTTTCAAAATACTTGACCTGTATTCCAACATATTATTATACAAACACCCATAATATAGACGCCCATCCCATGTAAGTAGGCTTATTGCAAATGATTGTTTCCGACCTTAATAACGTCTGAATGGGTTTCAAAAACAATTGTAATACAAACGCAATAGACCAAGAAGATATTAGGATGACCTTGAACTTGGAAATCCACTATAAAGGTAGCACTCCTAGCACCAGATTGCGAATATTGTGATGTTCAGTTGGAGGCTCTCTGGTATTTTGAAATAGACGTTCAAATTCCCATCTCAGGCAGAGAAGATTTCTACATCAAATAAAACGGGTCGTTTCCATGGAGTAAGTTGGTGATAAGCTCACTGTGAAGTATGAAGCCGCAAATTCAATTTCAAGGTGAATATTTTCCAATTTTCAAGGTGAATATTTATAAGATCGAGGTCCTCGCAGTTCCTAAATCCCTAGATGCAAGGAATCCTGAGCTCGTTGAGCTTTATGAAGAGCTGGTCGCTGAGCAGGAACTTGTGTTTACACCGGTTTAATCTTTGGCAGCGCACCAATTACTTCTCGTAAACTATATGCGGGTTAACAAAGCTCCGTGCTTTGAAGCTTGGGACCCGATTGTAATGCATTGCAGTTGTTAAGCCACACCAGAGGCCTGTGAGTGGCCTAGAAACACCAAATACCAGCATTACATTATTCGAAAATCACAATTGCTTTTACTGTGACTAAATTGGCTCAGACCTGGACTGGACCTGGACTGGATTGGCTCGGAACCGGGACGAGAGAGAAGGTTTACGCCCTGTAGTGATTGAGCTGTTTGTAATGTGATGATACTCTGATAATGATTACTCTGAGCCTATGTTGTCCCATTGTTGGGCAAAGGCCTCTTAAAAAGATATCCAGACACTTCATTCCTGAGCTAAATTTGACCAATCTTTGTTAAAGATGTCAATTTCGTCCCGCAATCTCTTCCTAAGTCTGTCGCGTTGTCGTCTTGCTGCATCTGAGGGTCAGTTTTCGTCTCACTACTTCCTTGGGGCTTTATTGATAAATTAAACATTAAATTTAACGATAGCGCCATAATGATGAATGATGATCCAGCCACGTAGGAGGTAGC
Organism: Campaea margaritaria; assembly: GCA_912999815.1. NCBI lineage: Eukaryota > Metazoa > Arthropoda > Insecta > Lepidoptera > Geometridae > Campaea > Campaea margaritaria. The sequence goes on from OU538794.1 coordinate 724,246, forward strand.
CAAACACCGATATTTCACTTGCGGACAATAAACCTTGATAGCTGTCTTATGGGCCCAGCCGTGCCGTTCGTAAGTCAAGGTTGGCTAGGCTGTAAAATAAATCCTAGTTTTATGAGCCTGTATGGAACAAGCTGTTGCCAGTCTCCGTACAGGCAGCTGGGAATGGATTTTATGATAACTGATGACAAAATAATGTCGTTTCCCACAAAACCGAAATCAAGTCGATTTGGAAAATAATACTTAACATTATCATGGGATGTACGAGTATATGGGGCCTCACTAAAAACCATTCTTTTAAATTATCATCAATATCAAAAATCGATTCGGAAATAAAGGAGATGTGAAGTAACAAAAGGCAATACTGACGAATTCAGAACCATCACCTCTTCAAATCGGTTTGTGTCCATTTCACACATCGAACCAATCTTAAATTAATGCAACTATCTTCACCACGCGATTTCACCCGCGTATTTATAACTTGTCCCCGGAAACTCCGGGATAAAAATAGCCAATTTCACTCAAAAATAGTGCAAGTTTGTATTTTTTAACTTAGAAAGTATTTTCAGAATCGGACCAGTAGTTCTGTCAACTGCTACTTACAAATTCACAAAATAACAAAGTTTATCTGTTGGATGGATATTAAAATGTGTTTACCTACCGCTTTGTGACTGAGTTTCATTTAAGCTTGCGGTGCCAAAGGGGGTGGGGGTGCACGACACCCCCTTTTCCCCACAACAATGATGGCCCTCGAAACACGTGTAAAAGCTATCTTCAACGTCAAAAGATTTCTTACTTCTGGTTTCGGAATCACCAATCAAGTACCGATAACGGCATAATGAACTAAGTTCTGGGAAAAGCTATTACAATTATCAATCATTCGTAAATCATTGCTGTCAATAAAACGAAGGTATTGCTTGTGGCAATGTCATTATTTTCAATCATTGAACTGTGGATAGATTTCTCGGATGAACGGAATCTATTGTAACGGCATGGCCGGAATCTATTTGAAAATTCAGAAATTGTTAGTTGTGACAATTAATATTTTTTAATGAATGAGAACATCGTGAGGAAACCCACATACGTACCCGAGAATTATTTCGAAGGTATATTATCCACCAATCTGGACCGAGCCCCCGTGGTGGATTATGGCCTTATCCTCCTCACGAAAGTGAGGGACGATCCGTGCTCAACATTGGACTACGGAGAGAGAAAGAAGCCTGTGCTTCCCGGAAATATTTGTCCTGCGCGGGAATCGAACCCACAATCTTACGCTTTATGACCCGCTTATCACCCGCTTATGCAATGAAAACCCTCTTACTCGTTAATAATACATAATTCTTATTCTAAGACTACTGTTATACCACAGGTTCTCCTGTTAAATTATTTTAATTGCCAATTTACCGTTCGGATTTCCACTGTATCAGCATTTTATTCAAATTGCTTTCAATTTTCAGCCTTTCAACCCTTTGATCCGCAAGAGATGAAAGGGTGGGTTAAAAAAAGCATTGACAAATTGACAAACGAACGAAAGGACATTTGGATTGATCAATCAAAAGCTTTATTAATCCTGCCACGTTGTTGATTATATTTTGTACCCTGTGTTCGAGACAAAAGGTTTGAAATTGAGTGAAGCTAGGCCGGGAAGTTTAATTTAAATGGCCGCAAAGTATCTGCCACTCTTCCCTCAAGGAATATTTTCGCCTACTTAGTCACTCGTTTCTAAAATATTTTATTTTGGAACTAGCTGCGCTGCGCCGCTTTACCCGCGTTTGTTATTATTTCACATGAACTTTAGATTTTTGGGATAAAAATATCTTATGTCAAACCTAGCTATAATTTATCTATATGCAAAAATCACGTCAACCCGTGACTTCAATGTTGCGTGAAAGAAGGATAAACCGACAAACACAGTTTACCATTTATGAAATTAATAGGAAATGAGATTAATTTAATTTTTTCGGAATTCCTTGAGGGTGAAATATGTTTCTTATGGCTTATTAAAAATAGCTCTGTTGCTATAAGTACCTACCGGTATTGCTCACAGCCAAGGTATAAGTCAAAAGCTGGGCTGCCAAAAAAATAGCAATTTTGTTTTGATGTTCTGTTGTATTCATAATTATTGTAAGGACATGATTTTTATGTGAAAAAAAATTGGAAAACTTAAAACTTGCCCAGAAAATTGGAAAAATTGGTCAAAACTAAAAGTGCTTTTGCCATGGATTTTTGTATGAACTCAAAATTTGACATACAAAATGAATAACTAAAGATACTGAAATAAACAAAAGTTAAAAACATTTATATTTTAAAGGTTCATGTTGTTCAAAGATACACTATTTCAAGTGACAAGGCAAAAAATGCAAAGATTTTGCAGGAGACTGGAATTACGCGGGTGAAACCGCGGGTCGTACTTTGTATCGATAAAAAAAAACACCTTCAACGAAGAAACGTGCAGGCACTAGCTTAAATAAAAAGAGTGAAATATAAAAGGGTTCGAATTCGATGACATGAGTGGGCACCGGAAGACTCACTTTGTCAACCCTAGCGCTGCTTAAACACTTGTCCCTTTATAATAACTACCGGCAGTAGGGCTGGCCCGAACACGTGGAAGCGGAGTCACAGAATAAATAGCGTGGAAAGCCGTGAGATGATTTTATATCATATTGTTAAGGTATCTATGGATCGTAGCACTGTTATGTTTATTCTTTGGCTTTGTTAAAATGTTGTTTCAGTTTCTTTGAACTTGGTCGAGCTTGATACTCGGTAGCTTTTGTATTGTTAACCGGAATTTTGATCACAAGGACTGTTTTATCGATATTCATGTTCCGGTTTCTTACGATCTGAATGAGGCTTCTCCTCCTGGGGTGGCAACAGACGAATATTGGGCCAAAACTTAAAAAAGTAAATAACTTATTTAACAGGCGCGTAGATACTGGACCATCGATAGGACGCAGAAGAAGAAGTTTGCTACTTCTACCCACCCGATGGCATATTCCTACCCTAGGTTAGTTCTGCACGTTGGGTTTAGATGATTGGAATTGGAACATATTCTATACCAGTTTATGACATATTCTTAGGCATAAATAGATACCAAGAGCTATTCCTCAGCAAACCGGCATCGGTTGTTAAAGATTATTAGATAGGGACGAGACAAACAGATTAATTCCTTGATGATAAGCGCCGTTTTTTGCTAACAATTTAGAGTAAGTGACAAACAAGCATGCGGCCCTCCTGATAGTAAGTGGTCAATGCAAGGCCAGCGGCAATGCTGGTGCGTTGCTTTCCCTTATTAGAGATGAACCTTTCCTTCTTAGAGAGAGTTCATTTATTGTAAGTATGCTATAATCAGACTGGATCTGCGTGGTGGATTAAGGCTCAATCCTCTTCATGAAAGTGAGGGGAGATCCGTGCTAAGCAGCGGGACTATATGGGTTGATGATGATTATGAGGCTACAATAAAACACTTTCACAACTCAAACACTTAAGTGTCAAGAATAAAAAACGGTAAAAAATGATCAACTTAATTATTGAGTAACTGATAATAGCTTGAGCTAGGAAGTGCCAAACTACTTCAAAGTTTTGCGCCAGTTAGGTCAATATTCCCCGGATATAGGAGTCGATGGGGGTATTGGCGGTTCCCAGCGCACTTAGGCTTTAGGTCTTACTGGAACGTGCTGCAGCTTAAAATGTCTGCGGTGGAAGCTTCCCTGGTGATTCAGTAGTGTTACTACTATATGAAGGGACTTATGAAAGTGGAAGAAGCGAAAGAGGTGTGTCAGGATCGTAACATGTGGTACTATATCTAAGTATATATGTATGTAGATTGTTTCAAGATTCTACAAGTAGTCGGAAGCCTCTTCTGCAAGAGACCGCCTGGGGAAGTACCATACCTTTGCCAGATATTCATCTGCCAAGCAGTAGTGTGCAGACATTACTGTGTTCTGGTTTGAAGGTCATTGTTTCCAGCGAAATTACGGAATATGAGACTTTAGTGCCAATGTCTCAGGGTGGCGAGCGCAGTGCAATGCCGCGCAGGATTATGCAATGCAGGGGGTTGTGACTGTTATGGGCAGGCGTAGCGCTTACCATCAGGTGTGTTTAGGTTAGTACGGATCTTTGAAGTATAGCAAAACTATGGATAATTATGTTTATTCCGAACCCGCAACCTTGCAATTCGCAGTCGGCTCATCATCCACTACGCCACGTGGGCCGTCAAAAAACCGGAGCGTTAAAACGCGACATCCCACTGCCTTTGCCGCCATCACCGAATAAAAAATGTCCATGTATGTTGTTCCGAAAATAGTTTTTTCACTTACCTTGCAAGAAGTTGACAGTCTTACACATGACTTCTCCGAAGTACCAGAGAAGCGTGACGGACTTGGCGATCTGTACCGGCATGCAAAACAACGTCACCAGCAGGTCTGCCGCCGACAGGTTCACCAGGAATATGTTCGTCACGCTGTAAGCAAAGAAAACTATACTTCAATACGTGGAGCTTAAAAGTGTTTCTGAGCGTCAGCAGGGTCTACATTCTGCATTTAATTGTTACTCAAACTTGTGGGGTTTTCTGGAGAAAGCAAATTCCATATTAAAACATGAAAAAGGATAGGTTTAAGGACTATATCATTATCATCAACATATCTGTCAAGCTTTAAGCATACGTGTCACCTGGACGCTGACTACCTTTAACTATTGCCATTGCCAAGCCCAAACTTCTAAAAAGTCGTTTAGTTTATTAGTTTCCTAGAAAAATCGTTTAACTATTTCCAGAGGTCACGCAGGTCTTGTGAAGGCGCCTCTACCAATATGCGACACTAGTAGGTCGGGTCTAATTTGGGTACTACAAAAATAGACTCGCGTTGGAGATCTATAAACGTAACGTTGGGTAGTAGGTCATGATAGATACAAGACTTCAAGGGGTTGCCACAATTTACGTTTATGCTTAGTTCACATCGTCACCGACGGCGATCCAATTCCACAGGAAATGGTTTCAGGGTTGAGGGTTGGTCCATAAAATGAGGTATCACCTGACGCACATGCTGTCACTATATGATACCCCTCAATAAAGCACGTGAATGAGTTTTGGTAGGAACCCGGAAATGTGACGTGGTTGATTTTGTATGTTGGTATCGATCTTGTGTTTCTTTGTGGTAGAATGGATTGACATAAACACAAAAAAAAATAATCAAAAAAGTCTTTAAAACTGCCCACAGAGGTTCAGTAAAGCATCCACCTTTTCCCTTAATTACCTTTTTACTTTTAGTATTGGGAGGCCTCTTCTGCAAGAGACCGCCTGCGAAAGTGCCACACCTTTGTCAGATATTCATCCGCCAAGCAATAGTGTACAAACATTACTGTGTTCCGGTTTGAAGGGCACTGTTTCCAGCGAAATTACTGGGCATATGTGACTTTAGAGCCGATGTCTCAGGCTGACGAGCACAGTGCGGTGACACGCAAGATTAGACAATGCAAAGTTCTGGTTGACTCTGTAACTGTAGTAGGCAGGCGTAGCGCTTACCTTCAGGTAAATGACTTGCTAGTCTCGTCAGTCAGTCAAATAAAAAAATGTAATGTTCACAGTTAGTTAGACCTATGTGATTGGAGAACACAATATTTTGACTGATGTTTTATGATAATAAACGAAAGTACTGCGCAAAAGCAAAACATAAAAAAAAAAAATTATGGGTGATCTCATATTATACAGCGTGTGAGAGTGTGTGTTTGTAAAATCCAATTCATTATCACCGGCGCAGTTCTTGGATCGTTAAAAGTCCGACCCGCTTTAATCAAAATTTAAAACTATCTGCAAAGTCAGCTTTAATAAGTTTGACTTCCCATTCCGACCACAAAGAGTTTTTCCCAATGAAATAGGATCATAATACGCAAAACAAACGATAAAGAAAACAATTGGGAGACAATATTGGAGCTACAATTTGTTTGTACTTGGATACTAACGATTTTCTTATCTACTAAAAGGTCCTTAGACAACGTCACGATCCATAGAAAATACGCCCACACTGAAATTAGACATTATCTCTTGTACAGTCAGCAGCAACATTCACTAAATAAGTTTACTTTTCGATTTAACTTCTACGCGCGAAGCACTAAAATGTATCGTAGAAATACTATTTCTCCAAACAGTAGACCTCAAAAAACTATTAATATAATGTTAAATTATCATCATCATCATCATCATGATGATTTTATGTTAAATTATATAAATGTTATTTAGATTATTAAAAAAGTACCATCGAAATCCTATTTCATTGGGCAAAGATATTCAGTAGCCCCCTTTTAGCCCCTTTTTCTAATCAAAAATCCCCGACGATAAAGAAAACTATTATACGAGTAAAGTCGTAAAACCTGTATACCAAGTTTGGTCCACATCGATTGTAAAATACGACTCGTAGAGGAGTACCAAACAACTGGCAAACGAAAACAAATTTTGCCAGATTTGAAATCGAGACGCTTCGCTCGCTCTGTCAATGAATCAAACATTTGGAAATGTTTAGCAAATTTTGTCGCTGACTGTACCATATAATAGATCAACTAGTTGTATTGTTGTGCTAGCCCACACGTGTGGCGACGCGCCAAGAATTCCCTGCATTGCCACGGCCATCACTCTTCCTGACACTTGATTTAAAGCAAACTGAAAGAAACTAAGTGTCTATTAAAGGCACAAACATACAGTCACGCGATAACGCAGCGTAACGAGGTGTTGGAACACTATAGCCATCCGTATACTCTTATTTAAGCCAATGTAATACTCTGTAACTGAAACATAGGTTAAAAAAAACGTTTCTACTAAGATTAGGCAATGCAACAGCAATGCCATGGCATGGCATGGCAATGCAAATGTCCATAGGCAGCGGTGGCCTTACCATCATGTGGGCCGCATGCTTGTTTGCCACCTATTATACCAAAATAAAACGTAAAGAAAGTTCAAGGTACTCACATATTCCTAATTTTAAGGATTCCTTACGGCCAGATTACAAATAAACTGGTTTACTCCAAATTCCATAACAATTTAATACTTGTCTAAACTCAATTTCACATGGGCCCCGTGGGGGCACTCGTGGAAGTTACTAACCGATTTTATAACTGGATCCGAAATATACCAGTCGAGAGGAACGAGGCAGATCCGATGACGATTTTTTTGGATTACTCGTTCTTAGTTCTTTATAGATTCCAATCAACAGTCACGACTATAGGCACTGTGGTAGTCGCCAGAAAGCTGGCTAGATCACCACGATAACTATCAAAGAAATGGTTTGGAAATTAGGCTGACCACACGTGGAAATGATCAACGCGTGTGCGACTATGCCGCTGTAACATTGTTACTGTAGCGATTTTGTCTGCTAACTTGACCTCATCTTGCTCTACCTCCTCCCCATCGAAAAAAAAATGGATCGCGGATTATAAAACTCAAAACTCAAATCATTTATTCCAAGTAGGCAAAATATTGCACTTTCACAAGTTAAATATAGACAAGAATAATAAATAAATAAGTCATAATATGATTTGCTAAACTAATGATTATCTAATTATGGTTTGAAGTTGAAAAAGGACGTTTCCCTTTCAAGGAGTGAGTCATGCCTAGATCTCACACAGGAAAGGGAAACTCCATTAACTCTACCAGTGCTTCGGAAATACGCCAGTCAGAGAAGATAGCACCAAAAAACTCTATACTATACCTTTAGATTACACACGAGATTTTCTTGAATGGCAGGACATTTACTTGTGCAATTAGCCAGTTACGCAATACTAGGCCATGTGTGGACTTGAAATGGGATGCTTATTGTCGGTATTTACTTTGTTTTTTTATCTGAGACATTGTACAAGGAAATATCATCCGTAAGTAGTGGATAAAAATCAAATTAGGAGCCTTTATATTTGAATTATCTCGTATGTTTTCCTGCAACATTACGATATTATATTTACGTTAGCCGCAGAATATTAGATATTATTTTTCTTTATTCATAGTAAACGTGAAACAAGCTAAATGGATTATTATGTATGGTAGAAAATTTGCTTTCCTACACTGCGGGGGGGTGCGGGCTGGCCTCAGTGAAAATACGGGCTGTTTCAGCCGGGAATCGGATGGTCTCCTGAGGTTGTCGAGGGGTAGCAGTAGTTATGTGTATAAAAATGCGGAAAAAGACTACGTACCAATCTAGCACCTCAAGGGGGTCCGTCTCCAGCTACTGTCCATCCAAGTTATCACCCACAGTTCCGTTTTGCCGGCCGGCACACGTGAAATCACGTCACTGCACTATCGTTGCGGTTTGTTTACACAAGCGAGCGGGGGTGAGTTCGACAAACGAGATTCCTATTATAATAAATGCGGGGGATGAAAACACGACACGTTTAATGTTAAATTACGTCGTCGCGGAGCGGAGCATGTGCGATGCGGCGCGTGTGGATTTCGAACTGACCGTTGGAGTGAGTCAACACGATGCACTTCACTCTTCCGGCACAGATGCGTAAATTGATGCGTTTTGTCTATTAGCCACAGAATATACACATAAAAAGAGCCATCCCCCCGGCCTTCAGGAGTTAAAGAAGACTCCTGAACCAACAAAGAGAGAATGATCACCTAAATTGTGTTATCTAATGTCTAAGGATGCGGAAGCGGATGCGGAAGTAATCCGTCTAATAAAAGATAGGAAAACTTGAAAGATAAAAATAAACTATGACTAAAATTGCGGGTGAAAAATGCGGGGAGGGGTTAAGAATGTAGGTTATTGAGAAGGTAAAACACATAGTTTTACAACAGGGCGAACATAGGTACCATTCTTAGTGCGCACCGTTACCACTCTGACGATTCCGTCAGATGAAGGATGTATATCCTCTACTATGCCTAAAGGCCATTGTAACGGTGGTGAATTTTCAGTTTTTAGCACAACGACAGCTCCTTTAGTCACCGGATTAGACTTAGTATTCCATTTGGCGCGTGTTTGTAGGGTATTAAGATATTCTTGTCTCCAACGATTCCAATATCTCTGAACAACCTGGTCAGTCAAATGTTTACTGCGGACTAAATCTGTCAATGTAGGTTTGTAACGTGAGTCATCATGAAATGACTCAAGCGGACCCATAGTCAGAAAGTCAGAAGGACAAAGTGCCTTGGGCTCTGCGGGGTCGGAACTTAAAACAGCGGTTAGCGGACGACTGTTGAGAAGCGATTCAACTTGAGTTAATACGGTAAGCAGCTCCTCATAAGTAAGCAGAACATCACCGATCACGCGCTTTAAAATTAACTTTACACTGCGGACGTTAGTTTCCCAAATGCCACCGAAATGAGGTGCACTGGGCGGGTTCAAATGCCAAGATATGCCTTGCGATATCGTTTCCTCAGCGAAGGAATCACAAAAGGCCTTGGACTTGAGAAAGCCATTCAACTCGTCCAGCTGGGCTTTAGCGCCTAAGAAGTTTCCACCATTGTCTGAGAACAACTCCAGACAATTGGAACGCCTCGAGATGAATCGACGGAAAGCGCGGAAAAATGAGTCCGTACTCAAGTCTACTGCCAATTCCAAATGAACGGCGCGCGTCACTAAACATGTAAACAAACAGATATATGCCTTTTCTTTGCGGGCACCGCGGTATCTGCTTATCAATACGTTTATTGGACCAGCGTAGTCGACGCCCGTTCGTAAGAATGGTTTAGCCTCGGTGACGCGAGAAGCGGGGAGGGGTGCCATGAAAGGCGCCTCATTACGGGGATTTACTTTAAAACATTTATTACAAAGTCGAAAGCGTTGTTTTACTGTAGTGCGTCCGGAAATTATCCAGAATTTTTGTCTCAACAAAGATAGTAATAAATGTGGTCCGGCGTGTAAATATTTGCGGTGATAATAATCTATTAAAATGTTAACGATATGATCCTTTTTAGGAAGCAATATCGGATGTTTAGCGTCAAAACAAAGCGAAGATTTTTCTAAACGTCCCCCGATGCGACGCAAATCATTTTTTTAAAATGGTGAAAGCGGGATTAGCGATTTTGAAACCTTGCGATTGTTGGAGAGGGCGTTTATATCGTCTTTGAAATATTGTTGTTGAAGAGATTTTACAATAATATTTTCTGCATATTGTAAGTGTGAAAGTTCGATTCTATTAGAACGCGGAATTTTTCCTAAGAAGCGGTATAAATATACTATAATGCGGAAAAGCTTGGACCAAGACGATACTTTCTTAGCAAGCGTGCATAGAAATTGCGGTTGTTCATCGGTGGTGATGAAAACATTAGCGCGTTTTTTGATTTCCAACAGCTTTTCATCAGCTGTGGAGTCGAAGGTGAAGCGATTAATAGGCCACGTACGTAGATCGTCACGTGCCCAGGGCGGACCGTGGAGCCATAGCGGATGACTCAACAGTTGAGCGGGAGAAAGTCTGAATTTTAAAATGATTGCGGTTAAATCTGCCTGTAAGTTTGGCCCCGAGTGTAGAATGTCGTTTAAAGCTACTTGAGTGCTTGACTTCGCGCTAGGGTCACATACAAGTCGTAGCGGCTTTTCTGGTCGGCAGACTCCATGATGAGGGATTACATAATATTTGTTATCGGTGTTCAAAGCGGGAGCGGGGGAAACAATATCACCTTTTAAATAATCCGTCATTACCTTGTCGTATTCGCTCTTTAATGTTTTGTTAGTCTGGAATTTATGATCAAGATAAGAATAACGGCGCGTGGCTGTCGTCAAGGAATCTCCTAACAAGTGCGGGGATTTCGAAAATGGCAATGCGGTTACATAACGTCCTGAATTAACGTCGCGGTGCGTATTAGAAACATAGAAATGTTCACATTCTTGGTCAGCTGTCGACATATGTTTTTGTGTAGGTACCGACTCGAGCTGCCAAAATTTAGTAACTAAAGCCTCAATTGACTCGTCACTCGATGTAAAGAACGCGCGGTGAGTTTGATTATGTGCGGGTTTATGATTATCGGCGGGCACTGAGGCCGTGGACCCCATTACTATATATCCAAAGGCGGTTTCTAACGCGTCAGGTTGTCCTGCAGGGCCCAGCGATTTTCCAGGCCGCAAGATTTCGACAAAGACCTCGGAACCCAATAAAACGTCGATGGGTCCGGGCGCGTAAAAATGCGGGTCGGCGAGCGGTAGGTCATAAAGGTGCGTGACCGCGGAAGTGTTTAGAGAACAGCTCGGTAAATCTCCAGAGATTGTTTTAATGACTAGCGGTTGAATCTTCAAGCAAAAGTTCGGATCAAGGCGTGAGTACAATGTTAGGTCAGTAATGCCTGATATAGGCTGGGAGGTGTCACCTATTCCCATTACCGATTGATTACTGGAATCATTAAAGACACGGAGACCCAACTGTTTGCAGGCCTGCTTTGTTATAAAATGGTTTTGAGAACCATTATCGATCAAAAAACGAACTTTCCTAACAGATCCATCATTTGATTTTACGTCAGCGAGGGCTGTACCTAGTAGTACATTTTGTGATTTCCGCCCGTGACTAGCATGCGAGTAGGTATTCATACTGCAAAGTGATAAGGTTCTATCGTCTGACTTAGAAGAAGTCGAGTTACGTGAATTTTCCCTTCCGTTAGCTCCCTCACTACAGCGGGAGGTATTTGTATCGAGCTTCGACGATAAGGAATGCGGGTTTGCATAATCGGATTCAAGAAAATGTAACATACTGTGATGTTTTTGTTGACATTGTTTACATGTGTTTATGGATTTACAAGATTGAGCGGTGTGTGTTTTACTAAGGCAATTAATACAGGCGTTACAACTTTTGATGAACTTGAAACGTTCGCGGGGCGACAGTTTTCTAAAGGTCGAACATAAATAGAGATTACTGTGATCAGGTTGATCACACAAAGAACATTTGTTAGCGGTGTTGTTGTTTACAATAAAAGAACGTACATTAGTTTTTGATGCAATTGTATTCTGGGTCTTAGAACCCGATTGGTCACCAGTACGAGTGAGGACCTTTACGCGGTCGCGGACAAATGAAATTAACCCGTTTAAGTTAGGTAATTCTACACCTCGATTCTCCATTTCAAATAACCGCGCGGACTCTTTGTCTAACTTTTGCAAAAGGGTGTATGACATAACAAAGTCGCATAGATCAGGTATGTTTAAGTTATTCAATGCTAAGTAGGCATTGGCGAATTGATCTATGAAAGATTCAAGGTTACTGGCGGTTGCGGAAGCGATCGGTTTAAGGGAGAACATCTGATCTAGGTATGTAACGGCTAGACTGCGTTTATCTTCGTATTTCGATATAAGCGCGCTATAAATCGCGTTGTAGTTTTCGGCGCAAGGAACAATACCTGTGCAGATGGATTTGGCTTTACCACTTAGTCTACCAACCAAATAATACATTCTTTCGGTATTAGTTAAAGATGCATTTAAATGTACAGCGTTATGGAATGTGGCATAAAACAATGGCCACTGAAGCCGATCTCCATTAAATTCTGGCATTTCTATCGGCGCTAACCTAATTAAAGATTTAGCGGGGGTAGGTTTAAATTCTGCTTTTGGCGGTGTAAACATGGATAATTTACGTTTAATGCGGCAATACATGTCTTCGAATGATAACCAGCTTTGAGAGTCAGGTACACTTTCTTTATCTATTTTCAACAAGGTTATATTGTATTCTTTCGCGGTTGATTGGAAGTTAGTTCTTACGTCTTCTAAACTTTCAATGGAGCATAGAAAATTATCCAGGGCTTCTGGATCTTTTAAATCGCAACATGAATAGTCGTAAATTGTTTGAAGGCGTTGGAAAAATAATTCCCGTTGAGATTCTAACAATTTCAACTTCTGTTCATTCGCGGCCATTATTATGTAGGTATGTACCTAATGTTCGTAGTGGCGTACAGAGATATTGAAATTGGAATACTCTTATGTAGGTTAAGTTTTTAGCGAAATATGCGGAAATAAATGTAATGCGGTTGTTATAGGAGCGTAGTTAGTGTTTTTAGTTAAAAATATTAAAGTTTCGAAGAGATTTTAGCGGATGGCAATATGACGCGTGCGCACTAACAAGGGCAAAAAAAAAATGGCGGGGGTGTCTAACTTGAAATGTTTGTTAGAAACAGCTAATTTTCACGGAGAATCCGGTTGCTGAAGGACCATAAAATGGTAGAAAATTTGCTTTCCTACACTGCGGGGGGGTGCGGGCTGGCCTCAGTGAAAATACGGGCTGTTTCAGCCGGGAATCGGATGGTCTCCTGAGGTTGTCGAGGGGTAGCAGTAGTTATGTGTATAAAAATGCGGAAAAAGACTACGTACCAATCTAGCACCTCAAGGGGGTCCGTCTCCAGCTACTGTCCATCCAAGTTATCACCCACAGTTCCGTTTTGCCGGCCGGCACACGTGAAATCACGTCACTGCACTATCGTTGCGGTTTGTTTACACAAGCGAGCGGGGGTGAGTTCGACAAACGAGATTCCTATTATAATAAATGCGGGGGATGAAAACACGACACGTTTAATGTTAAATTACGTCGTCGCGGAGCGGAGCATGTGCGATGCGGCGCGTGTGGATTTCGAACTGACCGTTGGAGTGAGTCAACACGATGCACTTCACTCTTCCGGCACAGATGCGTAAATTGATGCGTTTTGTCTATTAGCCACAGAATATACACATAAAAAGAGCCAATGTATGTGTACATTTCTGCAAAACTATAATTCGGACCACTTTCAAAATTAAGCACGGTTTTTTTTTATATTATTGTATTGTTTCTATATATTATATTCTTTGTAATCATCATCATCATCAACCCATATTGTCCCACTGCTGAGCACGGGTTTCCCCTCACTTACATGAAGAGGGTCAGGCCATAATATTAGTAATATTTACTAGTACATTTTCAAACCAGTTTTTGATAATCTTCTCGAGTTCTAACTCGAGTTCCAAAAGCTGATAATTAGTTTGTTACTTATATATCCATTTGAAATCACTTTTAGCATTTAACTTTTTGGCAATAATTAATCATTTATTTACCTTTTGTCATCTATATATCTTAGAAAAGCCGAAGCGTGCTGATTCACAAAACTTTTCTCGAATTGCGAGAGATTGTTTAGCAACACATGTTTATTTTGTTTATGATTCCGACGGAGAAGATCATCCCATTGATGCGTTTCGTGCGCGAACAGAAATAGAAGATGACAACGTTATGTATCTACTACAATTTATTTTCCGATATGAAGATTTATGAATTCTAATGCCTCTATTTTGTTGAACGCATATCTTGAGACACACCATAATCATCATCATCAAACCATATCGTCCCACAGCTGAGCACGGGTCTCCCCTCACTGTCATAAACTCAAACTCAAATCATTTATTGTTAATAGGCAAAATATTGCACATTTACACGTAAAAAAAAAAATATCTTATACATAAGTATAGAAATACAAAAAAAAAGTCAAAATATTATGATCTACGAAACTAATGATTATTATCTAATTATGGTTTGAGTTAGAAAAAGGATATTTCCCTTTCAAGTGGTGACTCATGCCTGAGTCTCGCACAGGAAAAGGAAAACTCCATTGACTCTACCAGTGCTTCATAAGACACATAATATCTTCTAATAATTCAATGCAAGTATATTTTGTATGGGGTTTCTGTTGATTATCATTGCACTTAATTACAGTAACAACACTTTAGTTAAAATGATATAAAGGAAATCAGAATGAATCGGCGACAGCTGCTAATTAGCTAATAATGGGCAGGCGTAGCACTTACCATCAGGTGAACGACTTGCTATTCTCGTTAGTGAGTCAAATAACAAAAAAAAACGTTATGTTGAAGAATATTCATCAAAAATAATACCTCACATAATTGCTAAATGCAATTTTAAACACACTCCATATATTCCAATATTTTTGGTCAATTCAGTATAAAAATTAAAAGGGAAGCGACACTATTATTAGGAAAAGGGTAAACCTTCGTCCTTTAATCGCTGCCGTCGGTCGTTTTCAGCCGCAAATCAAATATTTATGAATATCGATCAAGTTGATCCGACCGAGGGGAACGATTTATGCAAATGGTTCGTTAATGTTTGCCTATAAATAATAAATAAATCAGGATCCTGGAAGGATTTAATTTAAACAAAATAAAAATCGAATTATTCCTGCTGCTCTATAGACAAAAGAAATTAGCTGAAAATTGATTAAGCTCATAAAAAATTAGCCTAAATCTAACATAAACAGCAGTTTGCAGTAGGTAAATTCCAGTAAACTAAGCCCACTATTTCTTCAGAAAACACAAAACGTCGAGGCTTTGGCAAATGCATCAAATCATGAACAATTTATGATTTAATAACAATAAAACATCACATAATATTAAAATTAATGCATGCATGCATTAATGATGGCCGAGGTGGACGAAGCGTCGGTCGTCCAGCAGTACAATGGGCTAACGATATTTCTAAGATCGGGTGATCGAATCTGGATCCAATTGGCACAGGACCGGGGCTAATCGCATGGAGAGGAGAGGAGAAGAGGAAAGGAGAGGCCAGCAGTGTGAGGATAAAGGCTGCGGACGATGACGATGTTGTAACAAAACGAAGCACGAAGCAACAAGTCCTACGACGAATAATAAAAGAAAAAACCTATTTCCTCTCGCTTGAGATCGCCATAATAACAAGCTCCGACATAAAGAATTCCGGTAAAGTAAAGGACGGATACAAACGGTTTCCCTACATCATTCCAACACAGCGAGCCGAGAATTTCGGACGGCACTTACAAATGTGTTTGCGCTCACACCTTAGAGATTCGCCCTTGTTTTGTCCAAGATTTTTTGGTTGTTAAACGCGAATATATTTCAAAAAGATGGAGTAACTAATCATTTAATAATATTGATAAGCTACGTGCTCGTTACCTATTAGTGGTAGAAACATATGAACGTGATTATCACTCGCTTTTCGGTGAAGAAAATTATCGTGAGGCAACTCACATACCTACCCGAGAATTATTTCCAATCCGGACCGGGCCCCCGTGGTAGATTATGGCCTAGCCGTCCTCACAAAAGTGAGGGAAAACCCGTGCCCAGCAGTGGGACGATATGGGTTGATGATGATGAAGATGAACGAGACTTTCTTCTTACGTACCGTAAACAGGGCTTATCGCTGGCTTATAGCTTGAGTCCCTGTTTAAAAATTTTGATTAAATATAACAACCAAATGGGAATAATTGTTTTGAGCGGAGTTACTCCGGACGGCCCTAGGAGGACTTTCTAACTTCTAAGTGATTTTTAAAACCAAATATTATTATCATGACTGACACGTTCAATGCTGGACCGTATTACTTTTTTTTGGCTCTTGCGAATCTGCACACTTGTGTGTTTGCTGTTTACTGGCGTTGTGTCGTAACTAACCTTAATCAGCAGTGCGGGCACACACAACTGGTGTGATTAAATTGTCAATACAGCAATGCGAAATCGCGCGCCGGCGTGTTTTTGCTTACCGTAAAATTATGAAAACACTTGTGTGTTTTCAGCAGTGAACGCGTTAAGAGTCTAATAAAGGCCACTACCACACCGGCGCAATAATTTACCGTTATTCCGATAATGATTTTCGACAAATACAATGAGTTCGTATATAAATCTGTAAAATATCTCTTAATATTTTTTTTAAATAAATGTTTTGCCTTATTACAAAGTTTCGGTTTCCCACACAGGATTAAATTTTCATACCGCAACACCTTTTGGGCGCAAAATGTAAATAATAAGGGTAAGATTATGCCCATGTGCCCTTAATCTTGTAGCGCTGCCTTTTTGATAACCCTTGCTTCCACATGTAATATTTCAACGCTTGTACATTACAACCCTAATTTGCACAAAAAGCTATTTTTGCCAACATTTCCGGAATAAACTTGTTTTTGCTAATGAGAAATTTAGGGAGAAAATTACATAATCTGTCTTTAAACATAAGCAAGGATTGTAAATTGAGTTTTCATTTTTTGATTTAATAATCAAAAAACTTTGGAGCAAGGGAGCGCTTCAAGGCAAAAAGTTTCCGAAAACCGATTTCCGTCATAATTTCTGATTCAAGCGGCCTTCTGATTCAAATGAAACAAGCCTTCTAACATCCTTATTTTCCGATAACTATAATTACACACTCCTAAATAAAAATCATTTACCGTTAATTTGCTCGATACAGTCACGTGTAATTAAACAACACTTTTGTTGATATCGTTAACTTTGGCACAAGCCTTTTTAATTACAGACGTGTCAATGTAACAGATGCGTATTTTTCCAATTAATTAAAGATAATTTAACATTGCTTACTTTAATAAACCTTTGATTTGTGACTTTAAAAGGAGTGTCAGTAAAATTTAAGTTCACTTAAGAAGAGTACCTAACTGCAGGAGGGCGGATTAGGTCGTAGAAGTTTGAATGCCGTGAGTATTTATGAAAGTTAATTAATCGTGAGGAAATCCACATACCTAGCCGAGAATTATTTCGGTGGTAGGTATGTTATCCACCAATAAGGACCGGGCCTCGTGGTGGATTATGGCCTAACCCTCCTCACGAAAGTGAGGGGAGACCCGTGCCCAGCAGTGGGACGTTATGGGTTGATGATGAAGAATTATTAGATTTTATACAGATTTCATTATCATCACCACAACCAGTATGTGCCCACTGCTGAGTAAGGGTCTCACCGCAAATCCGTGGGGGCCCGGTGTGGATTGGTGGATCACATACCTCCAAAATAATTCTTGGACATGTGTAGGTTTCCTTACGATGTTATCCTTTACCGAGAAGCGAGTGAAACACATTGTTATTTGCTCACACTGGGATACGAACTTGCAACTATTTGCGGACGGACGTTTTCTCACTAGGCTGCCATCGCTTTTTTTTAAGAGATTCCTTAGTAATATTTGTTTTTTAAGATTTTTTACTTTATATTTCGGGTTTTGGAGCTGTTTCTTTTTAAAGTAAAAACTTCTTTAAGCACGACTTGATGGTAACTCAAATTATTTTTCGGACGGAAATAACGCTATAGTCTGTTGACGCAGTTTCCGCTATCTAAAAACCGAAGTTTACTGTAAAATGTTTTGGGTGATACATTATAACACATTTTGTAACAAGCCTATATTGGCATGAGCTGTATTAAAGAATAATTTATGTTTCACACTTTAGTTACTATAAATCTATATTTTCATAAAAAAAAATATAATGATAACATCTTAAATAACTATTTGTGATACAGCAAAGAAGCTTTACTTCAATCCCTCGTAAAGATTAAAGGCTCATACCTATTTTTTAACTTTTCAAAATCATGACTATCTTCATGTAAATATATTTAATATAATAGAGACTTAATAAAATAGCCAACATACTTTATTATATTTGACAATTTGGAGTGTATTCACAGTTGATATATTATAAAAATTGTATAAATATCTATGTGTGTATCTATTTATTTATTTAATTAATTAATACGGCATAACCAATTATATTAACTAATAGTACACAATAATAATCGTGTCAAAACAATTATAACATTCAAAATTAACATAGAAACAAGAAACAAGAATATAATCAACAAATAAAAACAATTTTAAATTTAACAGCTCTTAACACATTCATATTCTATGTATATAAGGAAAGCCACCGTCCGATGTCCTAATTACTCCTCTCCGTGCATGGTTGTCTGAAAGAGATCGCTCTGAGCGATAAGACCGCCCATTGTGACACTAATTGTAAAATTTGTTTTGTTCTAGTTTTAAGTTTTCTTTGTTCTGTGGTGTTTCAATAAAGAGTTTATCTATCTATCTATAAACTGTGTATATTATTTTAATGGCTATTTCTTTTATATTTTACAGTGAACGTCCACACAGTTGTATTTAAAAATGAACGTAAACATTGCAATTTTACCGAGTAAGTGGTTTATTTCCAAACTAAATTAATAATGTGAATCAAAGTTATTTGTTAAAAATACGGCTAAAAACAAACCATCATGAATCATAATAGTACCTATAATTTCAATTTTATAATTTCAAATTTCAACATTGCTAATATAACGGCAATGTTACACTTCCGACTATCGAATAATTTCCTTTCTTTTTCAGTTTTTCTTTTTATCATTGTAATTGATGAATCGTCGGCTGGACCACGCCATGTAAGAGATGTTGATGAATATGGCGAAGATTCTCCAAAGCCCGGTCGTCGTAACAGTAGAATAAGTTTTAAGATACCGGTGGTGGCTCTGAAAGCTATACAGGAAATGGAGAATAATGGTCAACAACTACTGAATGCTCAAGGTATTAATCAGCTGCAAGCTCCGGAAATTAATCAGCTGCAAGCTCCAGGAATTAATCAACTGCTAGCTCCAGGAATTAATCAAGTGCAAGCTTCAGGTCTTCACCAACTACAAGCACCAGCTTCTTCAGTCCATAATCTTCATCAACAACTGAAAGCTCAACAACAACTCCAAGCTCAGCAACAGCAACAGATTCAACAACTTGTAGCAGATCATCAGAATCTTCATGCTCATATCCACAGTCTGTCGACTGGTAAATAGTAAAATTAAAACTGTGAACATAATTAAAAAAAATGAATAATCTGTTCTTTTTTAATAGTAAGCTAGTTGCGTTCAATCTACAAAATAGGACCAATAGTTTCAGTGATATCCTTATCACCGAAATTCCCATTTTTCCGCAAGAATTCTGCATTTTTGCAGGAAAAGATATAGCTTATAACACTCGAGAATAATGTATGTACTAATGAAAGAGTTACGAGATTCAGATCAATAGTTCCAGAGTTTTAACACTTTAACAAATTACATTACCTCTTTAAAATATACTTATGTATGTAATCGTGACGCATTAGAATAGAAAGAATAGAATATAAAACTCTTTATTGTACACCAGAAACAAAAATAAACACAGTACAGAAGAATTACAATAGGTAGAAAAGGGTGGTACAATGGGCGGTCTTATCGCTGAAAACGATTTCTTCCAGACAACCTTTGGATGGACAGTAAAAACATTTTTCGATAGTAGGGTTCTTCGCATTATACTTATAAGAAGTATAGATGGGCAAACGTTAGTGCGCTATATCACCTGGTAGTAACTAAGATGCAGAACTAGCGGTGAACAAGGTCGAGATGTTTTAGTCTCGATTGTTCATTGTTTCGATTGTTCAAACATCTCGATAGTTCTCGAAAGCGAATACGAGTTTTTCTAAAGCATCCGAAAGAAATTCATCGTGATTGCGATTCTTTCGAGTTTGGACCAACTCGAGTGTAGTAGAGAGAGTGTAAGAAGAACGCAGTGGCGAGTTTGTCAGCTTGGAACAATCGATAAACATCTCGATCGTTTAGTCTGGGAGCGAGACTCGATTGTAATTTAGCATTGGATGTAATGTTTTCGATTGTTTAAGCATAATAAATTCGCTAGCCCGCAATACCTTATTTATATCTTCCAGGTATAAACTAGGCCTTATAATTATTACATTGACGATTAAAACACATATTTTGTAGTAGTGAAAACCTTACACAACATTATTTTATTACTTTAAAAGTATAATGATACATGGTATTATAATTAAAAATGGTCATGTTTACAGAGAAATTTAATTGCATATTTTATATTCGAAATAGAACATAATCGAACATTTTGTTTTTACACACGATTCTCTAAAATGTGGATGTCGTAAGACTAAATTATAATAAATAATGATAAATAACTGTATTTAGAATTATTGTTTTTAGAAATTAATTTCCTGAAAATTTGCGATAACTATGAGCTTATAGTCGAACAGCGGAGGGGTAAAACCGTAAGGCTCGGCTAGTTTTAAATAAATTTTGGTTTAAGAATGTATTTGTTTTGGTAGGTACATAGGGCACGGTAAAAGGCGAGATAGTTCTGCTATGAAGTACTATATATATTATGTTCCGTGACTTGGCCTCCGTGTTTCCACTACGACGACTATGAACCAATTAGACTTACAGATGTTGCTGACAACCTTTGTTCTTGTAAACAGGGACGGTGAAAATCTCACTCGCTTTTGTGTAATAAGACAATAGGATGGGTAAGTAATCGGCTTAAAACTAAATTTAAGCCTTATTCAGGTACAAGGCATGCAGATCTATAATTAGGCAGAGGAATTTTTCTAGTCACAAACTTTAATCAGATTTTTTTCTTCACCTTATTCGACATAACAAAAACTTTTATAATGTACTCGTATTTTAATTTTAGGGGATTATGGTAATGTTACCTTTTACAACTAGTAGCGCCCCGCGGTTTTGCCCGCGATAACTATTATATTTTTATAGTAAAAAAAATCTAATGTCCTATTCAAGGACTTAAGTGTCTGCATACTAAATTTCATCAAAATCCGTTAAGTCGCTTTGGCGTGAAGAGTGGACAAAAAACAAGCGCATACTACTTTACATTTTAAGGTCCTGAAAATAACATAGGATACGTTTTATCTCGTAATAAATAACGGTCATGGGATAAAATTTAAAGCGGGTGAAACCGCGGGACGCTGCTAGTAATAAGTATAGCCTATTTTACTTAAGAATTATGTAGCATTCCAAAGGTGAAAGAAATATAAATACAAAATACAAATATTTCCTCTTTATTATAATTAGTGTAGATAAAACGGGCATTTTCAACTTGTTAACCTACACTTGGCTATGTTTTTGATCTCATCGATACAATAGAATAGGCCATATAATTCCAAGTGACTGCGAATGTAACAGATAATACTAGGCTAGCATGGGTTATGGTTACCTATATAAAAACCTGTGGCCAAGGTAGGTAGGTTGTCCAACTGTCAAAATAATTATCACGTATTTCATTTTTGAAATCGTGACTGAATAGGTAACTTCTAGGTAAGCGTGCACCATCGTAGACGGCATCATCGCACGCGCACCTATTTTATAATTATTATAATGTACTTGCTATAGTAAAGGAACTTGTCCGATAAAAAAGTATTAAATTAAACATTAATGGTCAACCTAATTGAAGCTTAAAATATTCAACAGTACGCAGAGTTGTCACTTAACATAAATGTATTCTCGTGTGGAATTACTCGCTAGAAAAAATAGATTAACGTCGACAGCCACTAAACACAAGTTTTAATTAAACTAATTAACGCCGAGCTGAACATAACAGCGTCATTAAAACTCTAATTATCCAGTAGTTTTACTGAAAAACCTGGATGCTGTTTACTTAATTACAGAGTAGCTATATCATTGGGAATGAAATATTTCAGTTGCGTAGATACGCTCATTTCAGCTCATATTAAAATCTCAAAAGTAAAGAGAAAAATACCTTATTTATAAGTAAGCTTTGAGTTTACTTTGAGTTATGAAAGGCAATTTTCCTTTCATCTAAATTTGACACGTGGCAAAAAAAGAGCCTGTGTTCTCCCTCTCAAAATAATAATAAAATTGAGTTCGTTAGTAAAAACTAGGAAATTATTGTAATAAAAAATCCGGCCAACTGCAAGTCGGACTCGCGCACGAAGGGTTCCGTACTTTGTTGTATGGGATGGGAGCCCCCCTTAAATATTAATTTTGTTTTAATTTAATCATTTATTTTTAAAGTGAATATATAACTAAATATTATGTGAATATTACAAGCGTCTACCTGTTGCCATTATCAATATCGAGCTTAAAATTAAAAAAATACACAAATTTCCTTCCATACGAACATATTTATCCAGGATTAGGGAACTATAAGCGCACTATTTATCTTCAAATAAGTGATAATATTGGACTGGAGGATGGTACGATTACTTTTCGTAATTACTTTACTAGTACGAATATTTTAAGGACGAAGTGCCTCAGTGTAACCTAAATCAAGAGTCACTAAAAAGGTCGATTTCTCGTTTCGCCCATTAAAAGGCGAGTCGTTAACACCTGACTGACGTCACGGCCCACTCAATTATAATTATTTTTATGTCTCCGGGGGCTGTTAACGGTCTCACTTATTTATAGATAAGATTCAAATCCATTGACTTTAATGGACGATCAAATTTTTCTTCAGAATAATTGGTCAAAAGTGAGGCAGCTTCGGGTCTTCGGGTTTTTTTTTATTTGACTGAGTGACGAAACGAGCAAGTCGCTTACCTGATGGTAAGCGCTACGCCAGCCCATAACAGGCACAGTATCACCTAGAAGCCTACATTGCATAATCCTGCACGGCACTGCACTGCGCTCGTCACCCTGAGACATCAGCTCTAAAGTCCCATATGCCCAGGAATTTCTCTGGAAACATTGCCCTTCAAACCGGAACACAGTAATGTTTGCACACTACTGCTTGGCGGATGAATAACTTCCCCAGGCGGTCTCTT
Organism: Campaea margaritaria; assembly: GCA_912999815.1. Lineage (NCBI taxonomy): Eukaryota > Metazoa > Arthropoda > Insecta > Lepidoptera > Geometridae > Campaea > Campaea margaritaria. Next base: position 747,528 of record OU538794.1, read on the forward strand.
GCAGAAGAGGTACACTACTACGTATTAGGTACATACATCGGAAACCCATGAATGCTTAGTTCGATTACAAATCACACCAACGTTAGTTTCTATACCGATAAAATATTATTATTAGTAAATACATGATTAAACATTTCTTATCTTAATTATACAGGTACCTTTTAAATCTTCATGCGTGAAACCTTAATGAAATTTGTTTTACCGTGACGTTTAAGCACATGGTGGTTTGTTGTCGTTTAGCTGACATTTGGCTCAAGCAACTAATTGTTGTAAGTATGTTTTCTAGTAAAGATTGGGCAGGGTAGCCGCTCTCCTCCATCGAGTAACATTTGTGACTTATATATGAAGGCGTAGAGACTTAAAGCAATGATAAAGTAGAGGTTTTTGATTCAAACTTGGAGGGGTTTCTACAGTGAGCAAAGGAATGGTCACAGCTTTGGGTAAAACGTCATAAAGTACCAAGTAGTGGCATGCTGCAATTGACAGTGCTTATCGAGTAGTGCTTAAAATAGGGCTGCCTAAGCCAGGAAAAGAAGATTACTACTTAACTGTTCGTATGGCTGGCAACCCTTAAGCAGAAAACCCCCTTCGAGTTACCCCTTTCGAGGTATTTCCCCTCCAATCCTTGAGAGACAGTCCAATTCTAGGCTTAGGAGGTTTGCTATCTTTGTCAGTTCTAGTTACTTTGTTTCCTTGGCTACGATATGATTATTTAATTTAATTAATTGCAGTTTCATGGAATTTGTTTCTCGCAGACTTACCTGGGGTGACATTGAGTCAATTGTCAAGGAAGATGCTGATTTTTATGAGTAAGTATTAGGTCACATGTCAATGAATATAAAAAAAAAATACTTTGTTTTTTTTAATTATTAATTTAATTTGGTTTTACATGTTTTATGGTGACTTTTTTTGGTTTTAAACTCGGCCCTTGGGTTCAGTCTCCTCTGCTATACCAGTATGGTTATTTTGGCAGCAGAAATACTTTGTACAATTTGTTTTCAGTCACCATGTTCCATATCTCAACATCGTATGTGTTGGAATCATCAGCATTGGTCCAGCACCAACACATATGCACCAATGGAGTGTGTGGACCCATCGCGGGCAACGCTAGAAAAATCCGGGAACTTTATCCTAAAGACTTGCTTGCAAGTCGAAGACAGTACTGCGACCCCACTTATTGCAACGAGGGCGATAATAATAATAATATGGATCATACTGATAATTCATCTAATAACGACCACCAGGATAAGCCTAGATATAAAGAAAGAGAACGATTCTTCTTCATAAAAGCAATGTTTGGGTTTTTTAAGAAAGGTAGGCTTTGGGGATCGAAGAACAATCACTACAGTAGCCAGCTGATATAATTGGGCGATGCGCCAGCAGATGTAGAAACCTGGGAAGCTATTCTTCAGAATTCAACAATACTACTTAAAAGGTGGTTTTAGATTATTGATAACGTCGATATGAAACATTGAGGAAATTACTTTAGTAAATCATTTAAGGCTCAACCGAAAAATTGTTTTTCATCTCTTAAGGCAATATTTTATGTGTAGGGGCAACCCTAGACGAAATCAAAGTTCACGCTGTGCATTTCTATTAGAGACAGGGATGAATATTTATAATCATAATATACTGGTTTCAATACACAAGTTCAAGAACTGCAGTTTAATGCAAATAAAAATAAATTTAATAAAAATTGTGGCTTATTTACTTTTCTTCTATGTCCTATTGAACCAGATTGTCCTGATCCTGTACAATAAAGACACTAAAATTATGCTGATATATATTAATTTTGGCTCAGTGGCGTGCATCGGGAGAGGCCTACGTCCAGCAGTGGACGAGTGTGGGCTGATTATGATGATGATGAGATCAAAGCATTGAGTAAAACTCAACCGCACTATAAAACATACGTAATCACTATGCAAGCGGAACTATTACTAGGAAGCGGTGGTAGCCTAGTGGGAGAACGTCCGCCTTCCAATCAGAAGGTCGTGAGTTCAAATCCCAGTGCAGGCACGTACCAATGTGTTTGTAAAACATATGTACGTAATTATCACTCGCTTTTCGGTGAAGGAAAACATCGTGAGGAAACCCACATACCTACCCCAGAATTATTTCGGAGGTTGGTATGTTATCCACCAATCCGGACTGGGCCCCCGTGGTGGATCATGGCCTAACCCTCCTCACGGAAGTGAGGAGACCCGTGCCCAGCAGTGGGACGTTATGGGTTGATGATGATGATGAATCACTATGCAGATGGAAACAGTGATTCCTCTTTTTCACCATATGACCGGACACTCCACACAAAAGCTGATTTGACAACGCACACATATAAATTACGTTTGTACACACACCAAATACGTGTGTGTGTACTCAAACATACCTGCTACTCAATCAAAACAAAATACAACCCGCTAGTATGAAGGTTTATAGTAACTTGTTTGGCTATTACATTATTTTGGGCGTGTATTATAGTGACAGCCTCCCAATTGCCCTCCCAATTGCGGCTAGAGGTGCGGGGAAGCGAATCGAAGTGGAGAATCTCCATTCTGTATGTAGTACAGTGTGTGTGTATGTGTGTGTGTCTTTTGTGACCGTGCCGAATTTACGTAATACTATTTGTATACAAAGTAGCATAAAAGCTAATTAATGATTATCAGTTTAATGTGATTAAACATTTCTTATCTTAATAATACTTATTCTGACTGTTGGTGCATGAAAAGTTAATTAATTTTGCTTAGCCATGCAGTATAAAGCTGTACTGGTAGATTCAAGATTAGTAGACATTTGGACCAAGCAACCAATTGTTGTAAGCGCGTGCGCATTTGTTAAGTTCAATGTTATACATTTTAAATTTTTATTTATTGTTTTATTAATTTTATTTGACACAGGTTCACTCGCGACGAGATTAAATAAATGTCCAAGAAATATGATTTATTTGATGAGTAAGTATTAGTAAATTCATTTACTAAGTAGGCACTATTTGGTTTCACAATACGACTTATACAAACAATTTAAAATCACAATAATTGAGACTTAACTATGGATAACCAGAAAATTTACTGGACTTATCAGATTCTAGAACCGATGTCTCAGGGTGACAACACAATATGCGGTGCCGCGCAAGATTTGGTAATTGAAAGTTCTGGATGACACTGTAGCTGTTACAGGCAGGCGTGGCGCTTACTTTCAGGTGAATGACTTGCTCATCTCGTTACTTAGTAACATAAAAAATCTAAAACAACAACTAAACTATGGCTATGCAGTACTGGGGTGTCCGACGAAATTACTACATGCTTGATAAAAATTCGAAGATTAATATAATTATCCGATTGGTAAGCGTAATGCCAAAGAGCATGTCCCTCAATACTAAGTTGCCTAACAATACGATTTCCATTCGATTTCAGTTGTCCTGTTCCACATTTCAACATTGTATATGCTGGAGTCATCAGCTTTGGTCCGGCAGCAGGCCACATGTGCCAACGGGGCATGCAAACGCATCGATAGAAGCATCCAAGAACTTCAGCCTAAAGACCTGTCTACAAATCTTAGATTTTTCTGCACACCACCTCACTGTGACGAGAACGGTAATCAGAGACAGAATAGTCACCATGATGTGAAACTCCATACCAGTGATGTCCAACGTAATAGTGATTGTCCAAATGGGCACTGCTATAGCCAACGACACCGATCCTTTTTCGTAAAAGGGATGTTTGGGTTCTTTAAGGAAGGGCAGTATTTGGACTGGTTAAACTTGAAAAGCAATCTTGCGGCAACTGGTCACCACAGTCGGCCGATGCGCCACTGGAGGTAGACACCTGATACCCAATTCTACCAACAAAATGTTGTCAAAATGTACTTTCGATCAATGCTCTTAGAATGGAGTTCAAGTCGTCAAAATATGTTTACCTGTAGTTTCGATTTATATTCAATCTCAAAAAGGCGACCTCCAACACTCTTAACACTTTGACTGCTAAGCCGATTTTCTTGTTTAGCCACGGGTGCGGCTCTGCACACATCGGTGTGCTACAGCTAACACCACAGTTGTGTTCTTAGCAGTGAATGTGTTAAGCCAATGGAATCTATCCAGAAATAGGGTTGGTTTAGTTAAAATCGGTGTTAAAATACGAATAATCAAGAAAGAAATTCAATAAACAATAGAAATATTATTGTCTCTATAAATTACCTAGTTATGTACCCAGCTTTACCTCATATATGTACACCGCATGCAGCTAAGGCACCTAACACTTGGAAGGCCACTGACAATTTATTAATTACTAGCTGTGCCCCGCGGTTTCAAACGCATAATTCAAGTTTTCTTCGCAAAAACTCTCTTAAAAGCAATATTTTTCCCCGTTTTTGCCACATTTTTTATTGATGCTCCGCTCCTATTGGTCGTAGCGTGATGTTATATAGCCTATAACCTTTCTCGATAAATGGACTGTTAAACACAAAAATAATTTTTCAATTCCAACAAGTAGTTCCTGAGATCCTAGCGTTCAAACAAACCAACTCTTCAGCTTTATATATTACTAGCTGTACCCTGCCACGCTTCGCTGTGGCACATTCGCACATTCGCTGATATGTCACTGATAAAAATAGATAAAAACAATCCTTGATGCGGATTATATATCATGCTAAAATTTCAGCTCGATCGGTGCAGAACTTTTTGAGTTTTTGAAGCGTACACAAACCACCATAACATTTTTATACATATAGAAGAACTTACTAAGGTTTATCATTTCGATGCGTGACGTCTCACTATCCTATTGTTTATCTTATAGTGTATTTATTAGTTAAGAAGGAATATTACGCCAATACATTCGAGCACCCGCTTCTGTTCGGACGTATCACACTAGTTAAGTCTTTTATGTTAAAAACACGGTCGCCCACTCCTGTTCCTTGACTACCAACACATATATAATTTATGTTGTCGATATTATGATAAACGAGGAATTATTTTCAATAATGATTTATTTAAAATATTAACAGAAAAATCAGTTTTAAATTAATTTGCTAACAATTTTGAAGCTCAAAATGTAAGAACTCAAAACTAAAATTATTTCTTGTAAGTAGGCAAAAATATAGCACTTACACAAGTTAAAACTTAAGTCTCATAAACATAGAAATAAATAAAAGAATATGATCTACTTAACTAACGATGATCTAATTACGGTTTGAGTTTTAAAAAGAACATTTCCCTTCAAGTGGTGACTCATTCCTGAATCTCGCACAAGAAAGGGAAACTCCATTAACTCTACCAGTGCTTCGGAAATACGCCCGTCAGAGAAAATAGCACCAAGAAACTCTGTGAGGGTGTCATTTTTCCAATTTACATCATTCATTTTTTTTAAGTTCTAGAGTACAGCCCTAGCTTAATACGAAATTCTCGTGCTGTGGCTGTTTCTTCTCACTATGAAACTGCTATAATCTCATTAGTTGAAAGACAGATTTTTGAACGTAATTTTTACAGACGTACTTTTATACAACACTAGCTGCGCCCCGCGGTCTCACCCGCGTAGTTCCTGTTCCTGCGGGAATATGGGGATAAAATATAGCCTATGTTACTCGCTATCAATGTTGCTTTCCATTAGTGAAATAATTTTTTAAATTCTAGTATTGTGTGGAGACTGGACCAGTGGTGGGAAGTGCTTCGCCCCGCCCGCGCCGGGCGCCGCGCGCGCTCCGCCTGGGGCTCCCTGCTGCTCCGCTTGCCCCGCTGACGAATCCTCGAACGCCATATTACGGGATGTTATGGTATACATTAAAAGGACTGAAACGAAATATTTCGTGCTACTTAATACGATTAGCGCCGGGTGAGTAAGATTTATGATAGTTAGAAGGTAGATAGATAAACTCTTTATTGAAACACCACAGAACAAAGGAAACTTAAAAACTAAAACAAATCAAATTTAACAATTTGTGTCACAATGGGTGGTCTTTTCGCTGAGAATGATCTCTTCCAGACAACCATGCATGGAGAGGAGCAACAAAAAGACGGTTGTAGTCGATTGTTTCGATTATTTCAAACACCTCGATGATTTTCTCTCGCAGTCGATTTTAAGTTTAGTCGGGGAACGAGATGTTTAAATACTCGATTGTAATTAGGGACTGAATGGGATTGTACATACATCAAATTCACACATCGTTAAATAAGATGAGATTTACTTACTATAATTACGGTGTTGTTACGTTATTTTCTAAACTATGCAAACGTATACAAGCTGAAGACATTTCCCCATTAAATAGCAATGTTAATTCAATAAGCCGAATACATAACAGCAATTTTTGCATTACTTACTTGTAAGCCATAATTTTGTTCTTTCAATCATCGTCGATCCAAGTACAAGTTAAACCGGAAAAATAATTAAAATCTTAGGGTCAAACAAAAACCTATGTCTTCTACCACATTTAATTGTATATCTATTGTTATTCTCGTACATAGACTATCGTTATTAAATAGAAAAAATAGCGTCATTCCAGACGGTGTGAGGTACCTCATTGTAAGAGTTATAATTACAATTTCGATTAAAGTATTCCCCCCCCCCCCCCCCCCCAAAATAACCCATGACCGGTCATTTTAAATAGTAGATCATTCGACAAGGGTCTGAAACGACTCATTTCATACGAAATATTTTGCCTATCGAGCAATAGCGTGGGGGGAGGCGATATAATCTAGTATAAATTGGTTTAAGTCCCTAGTTCAACACTATACTTCTCACTTCGGTTGCCACAAATTAAAAATCTTCATCAACAATCTACTTAAAATATTCCGTACAAGGAAGTTTTACTGAAGTTAATGGAACCCATACTATATTGGCAATTTATCACTAGTTTTTCACTTATTTTAGTCACAAAACTGGTCACAAAGCTTTCAAACCATAACATAATTTAGTAGCCAATAAACAACCAAAAATACCACCTGGCCAATTTATCTTGAGGACCATACTTGAAATAATAAAAACCATAGGAAATTTTCTGTTTCACTCACTCTCGTGTACGCTGTATTACTAAATGTGAATAAGAGAGCTGTGAGAAAGCTGTGGCCCCATACTTCTTGCAGTTATATAGCTAGTCCACGAAAAGAAATGCAAAATGTTTTAATAAGGCAAATCTATGATTACAATGTTTAATCATGTGCTAATTAACCAAACAACTTCCCGCCTAATTAAGCACCTTAAGCCTTCTGAAATAGAGTGTATGTTTTTAACGAATTGAATTCGGATATTATTATGATTTTACCTTTGAAGGTATGTTAGGGAGTTAGAAATATTTTAGAGAAAAAAAAAATTAAAATATATTTTTCATGATGTCCCATAATTGGGACAATAGTTAAGTATATTTCCGTTTGATGTTCTAAATTAAAGATGACCGCTCTAAAAGACCAATATAACATTTACGATAATTTACAAAATACAAACCTGACAGCAAAAAAAAAAAAACAATTTAAAAGTAGTGCACTGAATAGAGCGAAACAAGATTGAGAATAGAAAACATAATTAAGTTGAACTATAAACAAAATAAACTCTACTTCAATTTAACATCCTGTGCGTTTAACATACTATAATTGTATTTGTAACACTAACTTTTTTGGCAATAAAAATTCATTTATCATTTATCATTATCATTATTTATAACATAACTTAAATACCCGCAGTTAAGTTGCAAGTGGAACCCATTAATTTTCTTTCGGCTTATAATTTTGACAAGCGGTGGTAGCCTAGTGGGAGAACGTCCGCCTTCCAAGCATAAGGTCGTGAGTCGAAATCCCAGTGCGGGCACGTACCAATGTGTTTCTTGTAAAACATATGTACGTAATTATCATTCGCTTTTCGGTGAAGGCAAAACATCGTGAGGAAACCCACATACCTACCCGAGAATTATTTCGGAGGTAGGTATGTGATCCACCAATCCGGATCTGGCCCCCGTGGTGGATTATGGCCTAATCCAGGAGGAGGAGGAGGAGGTCTCCCCTCACTTTCATGAGGACATGAAAGTGAGGGGAGACCCGTGCCCAGCAGTGGGACGTTATGGGTTGTTGATGGTGATGATAATTTTGACACAATGTGCCAAAGTCGTTGATCGACACAATGACAGAGTATCAGCGAATAGTAGATTTCGATATTTGAGGGCACGGCAGAGCCTCCACTAAGTCGAGCAAACAATTTCACAGTCGTATCATGCTTTTCTCGAAACCATTTAGATAATTTTCAACCTTATATATGTTAAGAGACAGGTGCGATTAATAACTTTGATTTTTATTAATGTAATGATTTATTTATTTGGAATACAATGTATGGCGACCATTAGACGCCATACACTGGTAGATTAGAAATGAAACGGAGTAGCGGATAACATGCCTACACTTGGTAGCATAGTTATTACGGACATTGAACACTAAGATGCATAATTTTAGTGATCTCTATGAAAATGTGATCGCTTCCAGCGTCCAGTCAAGCTATTTTGGACGTTATTGCTATTTCATACTAATATCATCATACTCCGAATATAATGTCGACAAAATTACGTGTACTAGTGAGGTCTACTATTTATTAGGTGTTATGATATCAACTACCATGACGTCTTCAAGTAGAAAGATTACAACAGCGCGTACCTAGATTATGTTACTGATCAACTTTTACTTACTAAATTATAATTGAGCAACAGCTTACAAGACATTTTAATTACAAAATGCTTGTTTCCTATGAAATACCAATATTGCCATTTTTTGAATTACATAAAACATGATTAAACATTGAAATTAATTAACTGTTGCTTTCAAAATACCTTAATAACCAATGATTTAAAGCAATGCGTCTTTGTGTGAAGTAAAGAGCTCTAGTAAGCCAGATTTAAGTTACAAAATAACTAATCACATTAATACTGTAAGTAATATTTAAACAATTATATAACGAGTTTATTTTTTATAGGCAAATGAGGCTTCAGAACCAATGTCTCAAGGTTTTTGTTTTAGGCTGTTAATTTTTTTTATTTGACTGAGTGACGAGACGAGGATGTCGTACACCTGATGGTAAACGCTACGCCTGCCCATAACAGAAAAAAAAAACAAATAAATAATAAAAAATAAAGAGAAAAACGTATAAGAGAAAATGATAATAAAGAGTAAAATTTAAAAAAACCGGTATGCCTAGGGCGTAACTAAGACACTTATGTCCTGCTTCGCTGGGATATGACACACTTTTCAAGCATATAAAGTGAAAAAAAATGTATTTGAAATCAGGAATTATGGGTTGACCCAAACGGCTGTATCACAGTGTAAAGACGTGGAAGAAATATTGTTAGACTGGGGTATTTACTTAACTAAAATGTTAACTTCCAGATATACCGGTTAAACAATAAAATTGGAGAAAAGCACGTGATCGTCATGTTTTTTCCAAGTAAGTAACTTACTTCACTCCGGGTCACATAAACACTGCTTCGCTTTAACAAAGCTTTAAGGGCAAGACCTACCGACAGAAATCCTAGTACTTTTTTTTGGTAATTGTGTAATTTTTTTTAGTAAGCTAAGTTTAATTTTTCCTATTATCTGTTTTAAAGTATTTTTTCATGTAAATAGAAATTTTTACAGTGTAGAATAAGCAATAATATTATGTACTATAAAACTTATTTTCACAAAAACTAATAATGTTAGACCTGAAAAAAAGGCTATTATAAAGTAAATTTTATCTAATATAATTTTCAAGAGGAATTATTACATACTTTTTATTATGTACATTAATAAATCTAAAAAGTCATTTTTACGCGACTACATGGTGTAGGCGTAGATATAATAATTATTATAATAATATAGTCTGATTATTATTTTTTATATCATAAGTCTCGTTTTTTTGTCAAGCTAATATCCTAACACCATAATCGATTGATAAAGCTTAAACTTTCACACATCATTTATTTTATTTTTTGTAATTCTTGGCGTCGAGCTCTAGTCTTAAAAGCCTTAATTATGTTACAGGCTTTAATATTAACGTAATTTCTATGTGATTGATTTTTGCACTAACACGCAGCGAGCTGTAAACTTGCTTCGGTCTTACCCTTAACGCTGCCTTGTGTTGTGAGTGACACGTAAATTAACGAAAAGTCAGTTTCATACACACGTAACGCCAATAACTAACACTTCTGAACAACGTTATAATATGTATCTATTTCAGGTATAATTTTTCTCGTCGCGGCATTATGTTACGAGGCAGCAGCGTTCCCTGCTACATGCGTAAGTGGAGACTGTTTGACTCCTGAAGCAAGTGTTTTGAGCGACGTTGACGTGGCGAGGGTAGACCAGGTCTTGAGACGTAGTGTTCGACAAGCACCTAGAATCAACTTCAAGATTCCACTGTCAGCTCTGCAAGATATGCAGGCTGCGACCAACCAACAACTGCTGGCGCAACCACTAGGACAACTTCCAACCTGCCTTAAATAGCGCTAAATTATCCCATAGGATAAAGTTTAAGCCTTGTAATAATGAAAGAACTTCTACGTCTCGGTTTCTCAATTTCCGACGAATAAAGATGCATAAATGGGGTTTGTTTTTTTTTTAATAATTTTATATCCAATTGATTACAGTTACTATCTGTTAATCATAAATAGTTAGAGACTATTTGAACGTTTTCTAATTTAATTTACATTCATTCCGATTAAATAAGGTTCATAAAGCTACATTCATATTTCTCTGACATGTTGTGTCGCGATGCATCAGAAAGGTATCGGTTTCATACATGGTTATGTTTTTAACAGTCTATGTATGTTTGTATCCAATTTAAAGGATTTTGTTTTAAACACAACGCAAAACAATAATTCTTTATTGAACACCACACTGACAACATAATAGTTTTTGAACGTTATTAATTACTGATTTATTGATGGCATCGCATAGTTTTCGAACGAACAAATTATCGACGTTTTTGAGGGTAGTTTGTGTACAGACTTATTTTCTTAGGTGCAATCAGTTGGAGTAGTTTCGACTCGTAATGCCGCTTGCTGGTTGATCCAATAACTCTCAACCTACGCTGGAGCTATGCAGCACGTTTGCTTACAACAATATTTCCAAAATGAGCTGTTACTGTATATTGCAGCCCCATCGCTGGTGGGGCTCTCGTCGATGGTGTGTGCTACTAAAATAACAATCGAACCCTTCCGTGTGGAACCATTTCAACCAAATTACGTGTCATATTTGCAAATGGACGGCGCCGTCTAATGGAGGACCAGGGAGCTGGAAATTGGTGAGTAGGATTTCGTTTATTACTTCCTACAGAGTTATTAAAAAAATTCAAGGTTGGCTATATCGCATAGGTACGTATAGAAAAACAAAAGGCTCCTTCGACTCGCGGAGGAGCAAACAAATACAAAATAATAACTGATTTTGACACCATTTAACACTTTCACTGCTGAGATGATTTTCTTGTCTAGCCACGGGTGCGGTTCCGCACACTCCATAGAGTTTTCCAATACAACAAACACAACAGTTGTGTTTTCCCGCACTCGCGGCAAGTTATCAAAAACACGACAGTTGTGTTATCAGCACTGAACGTGTTAATGACTACGTAATATTGAACAGGCATGCAAAACTGAAAGGTGACATGACATAGGTACATAACAGACATAACGTACGTAACCTAAGCAAAATAATTATTAGTCTCAAATGAGCCCTGTCACCCGCACGCGTCGATAGCTAACCCTCCTTAAGTACCAATAGCCTCATATTTGTCACACACCAGCGAATCTTATCGAAACAATCGGCGTAAACCAAATATTTGTCCAATGATAGACTATTTTCATTATGCGGTGCGTCGCTAAATACACTGCTAACCACAGCATTGCAACACGTAACTGGTAAGTACCATTGCGACAATTGAGAAAGTAAGATGAAAATTCTAGATGAATTTTCGGCGGCCCTACCGGTGGCATAGCGTGTCAAAACATGATATTATGAAAACAAATGCGAAATGTCAGAGTTTTGTGTAATGTACCAAAACACGCGCAGAAGACAGGGCCGTATCCATAACACATCAACACCCCGATTTTTTATTTTCCAATTATTTGCTGCAAGTATAAATATTGGAATAATTTATCATGTCACTGAACAGGGTGATTATCCATGGCAAAGCAGGTTATCTATATGAAGTGAGCAATCTGTCGATTCATGAATTTTGATTGAGATTGCAAATCCTTATGTAGGCGGGACATACGCGCCAACCTACGTAATATTCATTCAAATTCGCTATATCAACTTTACATGGTTTCTAAACGTATAATAATAAGCCTAATTATTTAAAAAAGGTTTTAAAAAAAAAGTAAACAAAATTATTTCGGAGGTAGGTATGTATCCACCAATCCGACCGGGCTTCCGTGGTGGATCATGGCCTAACCCTCCTCACAAAGCAAGCGTAGACCCGTGCTCAGCAGTGGGATGCTATGGGTTGATGATGATAGCATAGATTTGTTTATGACTGTACAAGGCATTCAATAGATACTTTTTCACGTTTAATATTTAGATAGGTACTAAATCATTTAGAATTTTTGATAACACTATTGTATTTATTACAATTCGATTATTTTATATCTTGTAAGCTGTGTAGTCGCGGATTCGAACAGACAACTATTAAAATTCTACTGGTTCTATAAATGCCGCAAAAGAGATTAATAACCGACTTACCTAGAAAGTGATGCCTATAATAAATTGAGTTACGGATAAATACGAAGATAGTTTTTAATTTTAATACAGCACTCTTACCTTATCTAACGCCGGTTTTACGGAAACCGTTGAGCATTAAAATTCACAACACTTATTGATATTATCCTAAGTAAATAATCAAACAAATTAACATAACCACTTCATTTAAAATCTATGCATGAAGAACGCTCTTAAAAAAGAAATGAGGGCCTTCCTTTAATCACAAATTCATTGCAATTAGTTTCTTCTTTTTTCTTTTCTTAGTAGCCAGCACCTTGATATTGGCTTGGCGACAGCGACGGATAGAATAATCTTGCCATCCATGCCAATGAGGTTGTATTAAGTTTAGTATTTACAAAGGAGGTTTTTACTTAACTATAATGTAATAATCTAATGATCTCTCGTATAAAACCGGTTAATACTTTAAGTTTTTTGTTTTTTTTTTATAATTTGATTATCACAGATAAAATTATATCTATGTACTCACCTGCGCATGTACTGGAACTTGATGACGATGAAGATGAGCAGCGTATTCGCAGCCAGCGAGGCCGTGAGGACCCCAACGTACAGCACAATGATGACCACGTCAGGGCGGTAGAACACGTCCAGGTCCAATGGTGGAACCCAGAGTTCGGACTCGTTCCAGATGTGTATCGAACCGTTCAGCTCTTTTTGGAACTGCTGCTCCAACGTGACTAGGTCTGGTGGCGTTACTTGCGCCATTATGTGATCTGTCCATTTATGATTCTATTTTTAAAAGTTTTCTTTTTTTATTGTCGTTCATTCACTCACATATCGTTATTTACACACATTTATTTGGCACTGTTTGTCCTTGGCATTTTTGTTACTACAGATATGTAATGCACATTATTCTGTTTTTATTTACGTAATTCTGACAGTGATAAGTCGGTAAGTTGGTTTTTGGAAATACGCTCCATCACACTTAATATTATAAATGCGAAAGATTATGTTTGTGTGTGTGTGTGTGTGTGTGTTTATTCCTTCTTTACGCCGCAATGGCTCAGTGGATTTTGATGAAATTTGGCATATAGATATTTTAAGTCCTGGAATAGAGAACAGAAACGTTTTATCGCGTAAAATCAACTGTTCCTGTGCGATATTAATAGTAGACGCGATTTTAAAGCATTTTTATTATCATACTATTTCGTCAAAAGCTAATAAACTGGCAAAATGAAAGCTTTTTCTATAAGTAATTATTGTTTTACTGTTTCGACAGTAAAGTTTGACTGTATTTTTCTTTTTTTCGGAAAAAAAATGCATTTTCTGCGAATACCCGTTGTTTGCAAATTTCATGTGCAGGCGTGGCGCTTGCAATACATTTCACTGACCAGCAACCGGACATGTAAAAAGGCTTTGTGCGAATACCCTAAAAGTACTAGGTATATAGTAGACAGAGTGAGATTCAGATCACTTTTTACAAAAAGAGCCGTACCTACTCCGGGAAGCGTCGCCGAGACTGACTTGTGAGGTAAAGTCAAGCTAAATCATTCTCGGCGCGTGCGGGTGGTTAGAAGCAATGTGTAGCGCTGATTGGTTTCATTTAGTTACCTTACTTTGCCTGATATTCATCTGTAAAGCAGTAGCGTGCAAACATTACTGTGTTCCGGATTGAAGGGCATTGTTTTCAGCGTAATTACTGGGCATGTGAGACTTTAGGACCGATGTCTCAGGGTGCCGAGCGCAGTGCAGTGCCGCGTGTGATCATGCAATAAAAGGTCCTGGGTGGCGCCGTAACTATTAAGGGCAGGCATAGTGTTTACCATCGAGTAAACGACTTGCCCGCCGTAAAATTCAGTGAAAATCTCGCGGTTTTTGAAATTAGGCCGAATTTTTGTATTGCTGATCCAGTTTACCCCTGATCCGATTCGCCTCAGTTAACCATATTATTATTTTTATTGAAAGTCCCATAAAGATGATCTTTTATGGACATAACCCATTATAATAAGACCCTACAATATTGTTTAGATTCAGGCGGAATTCGCATTCCAATGCTGGCCAAGAATAGAGCCATTAATTCTTTCAGTGCTCACACAGAAATGTAAGCCAGACACAGGAAACAGCATCATTAAATATAATAGGAACGATTGGCTTCTTTACAAATATGCCATTCAAATAGCAATGCATGCAAATTGTGAAATATGTTATAATAAACTTGTAACAATTTTAGAACGTAAAGTAAACATTAATAGGTTTCAAATGAGGTAATGGCGTTCACATACCTAACCGAGAATTATTTCGGAGGTAGGTATGTGATCCACCAATCCGGATCTGCCCCCCGTGGTGGATTATAGCCTAATCCTCCTCACGACAGTGAGGGGAGACCCTTGCCCAGCAGTGGGACGTTATGGGTTATTGAATGGCGTCCTATACAACAATATAAAATATAACCATCAGTTATTATTTGTTGTTATGTTATTTTTTGTTTATTGTTGTTTCTAGTGTCTTTCGATCTATAACAACTGATCAATCGACAGTTTGATTAACTCTTTGACTGCTGAGCCGTTTTGCTTGTGTAGCCACGGGTGCGGCTCTGCACGCTCCATAGTGTTTTCCCATACAACAAACACAACAGTTGTGTTTTGCCGTACTCGTGGAAAGCTGTGAAAAACATGACAGTTGTGTTTTCAGCAGTGAATGTGTTAGGGTTATACGGCGAGGTCAAAGAATGCAAATTGCATTTTTTTTAAGGTTATATAATTGGTATTTTAAAAAAAAAAAGTTAATATAACTAGGACTCCGAGATTACTACTAGTACTAGTGATTTAGGGATATTGAAACACCACAGAACAAAGAAAACTTTAAAAAAAATTGGTTGCGTGTAAAGTTGGTTTACAGACGATATTTTAACGTGACAACATCATAACAAAACATTGGTGAAATGATTGCGTACTTTTATGAATAAAATTTAATCATGTTTTAATAATAAAAGAATAAATACTTGTAATTCTACTGTTAATCAGATTTTTAAAATGCAAGAATAATTAACCTGTCAAGAAGATAGAGAGAGATAGATGCGGCGCAAACGTACAATGAGCGTAACGGGACAATGTGTCAACTTTTTCATGCATGCGGGCAGCCGGCGTTCATCGATTTATTAGACGTTGTCACGTCAAAAACTAGAACAAAACAAATTTAACACAGGTTTTAGGAATGTACTTGTAAGCAAAAAAATCGAGAGATCTTACTCAACGCAAACACTGTAGTTAATTAATAACGATTTAATACTCTTGAAAATTAATTAAAAGGTTGGCAGCTATATTTATCCACATATTAAGCAAATAAATTCATCAAAGTTATATTTAATGAGCATGTTTCGTAAACAACATCTAAATTGTTATAACTTTTTTTTTAAATCTGGCCAGGCGTCTTTGATGTCCGGTCGTTTTATCATAAAACGCGAGTTTTACGCGTTTTCAGGTAATTAAATGTGTTGGCATGGCAATACTGAAGTCCAAGGCTGTCAGGGATGTGGTGTGATACGGATGCGGAATGCGGTTTGGACCCGCAGCCGATGTCAGAAATAATTTTGAACACACGCGTCTACAGAATAAGGCCCCAATTCTTTTAAGCAATTAGTTTCAATAGGTAGGTAGGTACCTAGTTGAATGCTTTTCCTTTTCCCAAAATTTTCGTATTTAAATATCAAATTATTTATTACGGTTTCTCACGCGTTACTAGCATCGCTGGTATTACACAGGGACTACTTATTCATTTTCACCGGATAAAAACAACACTAAATTTTATCAAAATCAGTTCAGCTTTTTCTATAAACTAAAACTTATGCATTTATAATATTAGTGAGATACCTAAGTGAAAAACGCAATGTTAGTCCCAAAAGATTTCGAATATTTAAAATCCAGTATTAAAAAAAGGAAAATTGTCACCCCTCTATTCATAAAAAGTTATATTGTACTGCGCAGTACTAAACTAGATCCAATAATTGTTTATAGATAATTTTTAACCTTTAAAAAAACATAATGGAATAACCATTACTGCGCGCTTTGAATCACACTCTCCACGGCCATTAAGAAATTCGTCAGAATAATTAAGAGCTGAAATATTCACAGTTAATAGTTATCATTCTGTCTTCTTAATAAATAATGCAATTAATTTAGAATCTCGTAATAGATTAATTCAGACCAATTTATTCTACATCAACACAATGATTTATAACAATTGTACAGAAAATAATAGCTGTAATAATAAATCCTCGGCCTTTATACAAAACAGTCGGACTTTCCGGTTTCGTACTTCAACTGTTTATTATTTTGGTGTTTATTAAACGCTCTTTAAATACCTTCAGGTAAGGAACGGGTAAAAAAACATAATATGGAAAAGCAAAGTCGGTATTCAAATGTCAGATAAACAATAAATAATGAATGCTTCAAGTTTCGCGCGTACATTTTAAACCAAACATTTTACGCAATCGGAAGTTTACCAAAACAGGAAATGAAAGGTATATTTAGGACAACTTTTCACATTAATTTCGGTATAATGATAAAATATGAATGAATGAATGAACGATAGAATTATGTTGATGTCAACCTTGACGTAACCGTCAAGTTAGTTTTAGTAAAGAAGTGGAATCCGTACTAAACTGGTAACTTGTCACTTGTTCACTTGTTTCATTTACAAAACTTTCAATTATTGACTTAATTTTGTAGCAAAAAGAGAACCTGACCAAATTTTTAGCTCTTTCTTATTTTGAGGCTTTGAAGTTTACTAAGACATTAGGAGACACATCACGAATGCTATACCATTAAGAATGTATTAATTATCAACGTCAATAACCCATATCGTCCCACATCCCATATTCTACTGCTGAGCACGGATCTCCCCTCACTTTCTTGAGGAGTATTAATCCATAATCCACCAGGAGGCCATAATCCACCACGGGGGCCAGAAACTAATAGAGATTTTAGTGAAACTAATAAAAGCGTGTTATAAAGTACGCATCTGTATTTGATTTCGGTTCTAAACCAGACACGGTAGAAGCAGGCACCAAAGGGCATTGAAACCAAACGTCGGATGGATTAACACAAACTCTTCTCAAACATTATATTTTCACGGATCATCGTTACTGAGTTTTATGATGGATGTGTTTACTTATGTTTTTTTCCGTATGAAATTTACGTAAATATTTGTACAGGTCTAGCACTCGTTTTCAAGCATTTTATAAAATACTGCGTTCTGTTATTTTCAATGTTATACAAATCTTGGAGTCTTTGAACGACCTTTGTGTGTAACCTTTCTGTCTGTGGAGGCTGTTGTTGGCTTTTAGTTTCCTATTTATATACATGTTTAAATGGATTAAATAGCTACAACCCCCCTGAATAAAATAATAAATAATAACGAATTTGAAATATAGTAAATCGAGAAGATTCGGATGACTTTTTAAAAATAGTGTGGTCCTCCAGGAAGCGTCGCCAAAATTGACTCCAAAACTGATGCCAAAGGTGATGTCAAGCTTAATCATTCTCGGTGCGTGTAGGCGGATAGAAGCAATGTGTTGCGCTGATTGGCTTCATTAGTTACTCGCGGATTTCGATATATGATCGAATTTCTTATTGGTAAATCCAATTCATTCCCTGATCTGATTTGTCATGGTCTACTTTATATTTTTAGTGCACATTTATGTACAGAAGGATAAAGATAGATAGGTCTGTTTGAGTAATGATCTTCGTTCATTAACTTCGTGCATGTGGATTACATTACTGAGAAGTTAATTCTAATTATAAATTAAATCCAAACTCATTAGCAAGACTGCTCATTTTACATTTGTTATGCCTTCATTTCGAAGGTTGCCAAACTTTAATCGACTTGCATTATATTATATTAATAAGCCCATCGTTTGTAATTGTAATAATTATTAATGCGAAAGTTTGTGAAAATGGATGGATGGATGTTTGTTACTCTTTCACGAAAAAACTTCTGAGCGGATTTGAATGAAATTTCGAACACAGATAGTTTATAGCCCGGATTAGGTCATAGGCTACTGTTTAAATCGCAAAAAGGGCTGTAAAGGGTATAAATAGGGGATGAAAGTTTCGTCATTTTTGTAGCTAGAAGCTTGAAACTTATTTTTAGGCTTTTGGTTAGAAATAAATAAATATGACATTTATTACCCTTACGGAGGTGAAATAAAAATAGGGGATGAAAGTTTATATGGAAACATGTAAGATTTCGGCTAAACCACTGCACCGATTTTAAGAATTCTTTCACTAATGGAAAGCTACTTTAGCGACTAATTATCAGCGAGTAACAAAGGCTATATTTTATTCCCGTATTCTCACAGGAACGGGAACTACGCGGGAAAATCTGGGCGCAGCAGGTATTATATATATATATATATATATATATATATATATCTCTTCTATATAAACATAATATAATAATATAAATGTGATGCCTTTTTACGGTAATTATACGGACGGAGCTGTATGAAATTTGGCACAGTTAAAGTTTATAATATGGAGAAGTGCAGAATGCAATTTTTATTTTTTTATTTTGTTGCATTAGAAATACATTATTGTTTGTAAATAAAACATTACAAGCGATTTATTGAAAAATGTTTGAAATAAGACAAATAGTTAAGATAAGTTAACAAAAGTTTATATTGAGTTTATTTTGTACCTACACAGTTTTTAACAATAAACGTATTCTAATCTATTCTATTCAAAGCATAATTATAATATACTTGTAAATTTAATTACGTAATAATGTAAACAGCCAATATAAAGTACAGACATCAAATACGAAATCTGTTTGCTTGTTTGACATGTCCAAATTAAATGAGCCAATTATAAAAACGTTAATATAATTTTCACACTGAATGTTCAAAGTAATTTCCTAAAACAAAGTGTAAAAATAGAGGTTATAAAGTTCAATTGGAACATCATTATCATCGTGTTGTCATTTAAAACGATGCTTTAAATAATTCGGTAGAGTTTTTCTTATGATATCATAGCAGAGGAGAATAGTTATTCATAAAAAAAATGCATAAAACCCAAAACGAGGACCCAACGAATGCATAAAATAATACCCAAATTTTATTCGAAACCTGTTCCATAAAGAAATATGGTTAGTACTAATACTAACCATATTTCTTTATGGAATAAAACACAGATTGTTAAAACACAGATTTATCTAAATAAATCTGTGTTTTATAGATGGGAAGCGCTACAATTCATAGTTTTTATTCGTTAAAACTATAACACTATAACGTTTTATCACACTTTTTATGCATATTGTTACTGCGGATTGATCTGCCGGGAAGCTGTAGAAGAAAGCAAAGTTTATTTGCTTATTGCTGCTGATGTAGGATTATGCTTACGTGGATGATTATCATTTTTAATTTGCTTTAATAGGTTTGTGATTTGTTGCGTTCATTTGTTGATTTAAATTTTACTCTGTGCTGTATTGAGGTGTTGCGTTAACTTTATAGTGATTATTGTTTTAAATGTAACTGCTCATGTGTATTAATTATAATGCCTAAAGAAAATTTTAAGAAACACTTCGTTTGCATTTATGTTTAATAACACTAAAGTTACTCTTCCAATGTCACATCACTATCCAAGGTTCCGTCACAACAATGTTATTTATTGATGTAGATGTCACTCAATC
Source organism: Campaea margaritaria (assembly GCA_912999815.1). Taxonomy (NCBI): domain Eukaryota; kingdom Metazoa; phylum Arthropoda; class Insecta; order Lepidoptera; family Geometridae; genus Campaea; species Campaea margaritaria. The sequence continues at coordinate 767,857 of OU538794.1, forward strand.
ATTGAATGTTATTTATCGTTACAACTTTTGTTGTATGCGATCGCGGCGTGACGTCCGTGGCCCGCGTCCCAACCTCTACGTGGTTAGCGCCCGACTGAAGGGAAACTTTCAACTTCAGACTTTCAGTATTTCTAGTGAACTCTCAGCGGATAATCGGTTTGTAAAGGGCCCCAGATCTCGCATAGTAGACTTTTTATCGAATACATTATGTCACAACGATATGGTTAATGTCGATTGAAAATCAATTTATTTTGTCGAAATTTCTCGCGGGAAATAATTATCTACGCCCAGTGTAGCAGCAGTAGATAATTTTGGAGCTTTTTTCGTAGATAGAAATGATAAGATAACTTCAAATTCGATACAATTAGAACGATACGAGTGGATTTAAATAAAAATTATGTCCATTTATTGGCTATATTTTTTTTATACATTATCCTGCATGTTTTATCAAAAATTGGAGTGTGCGAAATTGGTAGAAAGGACATCAAATTAACCCTCCTGCACAGCAGAGCAACATTGGCAGCCTTTTAAGGACATTGCCGGTCAAATTTTAATTATTGTATTGCCTAGATATTCTAGTTTTACTGTTGAAATTTTTAGTTTTACTTTATATTGCACTTAAATACTATTTGTATAAGGTACCTTAGTAAATTAACTAAAAACAATGTCTAATACAAAAAAAAACCGGACAAGTGCGAGTTGGACTCGCGCACGAAGGATTCCGTACTTTGTTGTATGGCGGCCCTCCTAAATATTAACTTAATTATTTATTTTTAAAGTCAATAATATAACTCAATATTTTGTGAACATTTCAAGCGTCTACCTGTTGCCTATACAGACTGACAGATAGACAGACAGCGGAGTCTTAGTAAAAGGGTCCCGTTTTAGCCTTTGGGTACGGAACCCTAAAAACAGTGTATCGTCTTATGGATAGATACATTCAGTTCTCTTACCTAACGTCACCAGGTGTTACTTGTCACCGTTTTAATGGTCCCAATAAATTATCCCGGATTAATGATCCTTGGATTATACGATTTTAACGGGGCATTAAAATTTCGTAATTGTAGGTTAAAGGCGGGGCTATTTACTATAATTATATACATATGCTTTCCTCATAGATACACAGTAGTTCTGGTAAATTATAGGATATCGAATGGTAGTCGTCATCTACCGGTATCGGCCCACTGCTGAGCTCGGGTCGCCTCTCACTTTCGGGGTCCGGTTCAACTTGGTGGATATTGGATAACATATCTACGGTAAAAATCAGTCAAAACTGTGTGAAAAGGATGCAGAATTATCGAAATAATCTTGCGATAATCATCATCATCATCATCATCAACCCATAACGTCCCACTGCTGGGCACGGGTCTCCCCTCACTTTCGTGAAGAGGGTTAAGCCATATTTCCACCACGGGGGCCAAGTCCGGATTGGTGGATAACATACCTACCTCCGAAATAATTCTCGGGTAGGTATGTGGGTTTCCTCACGATGTTTTCCTTCACCGAAAAGCGAGTGATAATTACGTACATATGTTTTACAGAAACACATTGGTACGTGCCCGCACTGGGATTTGAACTCACGACCTTCTGATTGGAAGGCGGACGTTCTCCCACCAGGCTACCACCGCTTGCGATAATATCGCCTGATAATACCGCGCGTGTGTGGAAGAGCCCTTACCAACTTTAGGGTCGATAACAAACGATAGCCATCCAAACCTGTGCTCAATCAACCCGGCGAGAGTAGGTGACAGTCATCACGTCTCGATAAACACGATCAGCCCAAGTTTATTATGATTAACCGGCCGCTAGATTGTTTTACGGTAATAGGCGCTATTAGGTGACGATTACGATTATTAGAAAGGTACATAATCGTAATGCCGATGGTAATGAAACTAGTACTTATCCCAAAACTATACTTTTCGAATAAAGTCTTGTTATTTTGACATTTATCATGTATTAGATTTCAGTCAAGGCTGACAGCCTAGAGAACATCCACCTTCCAAGGAGATGGTCCTGAGTTCAAACGACTTTCAATAAAACGTGTAATCAACTTCTAAGAAGTTCTTTTTATTAGGGCCGCCATGTTAATTTTCATCTGGAATAAACTTAATTCACGAGGAATGATTAGGTTGAGTACCTTTAACTGTTCATATTGGAAATCGCTCTAAAATTTCATTAACACAAGCCGCTGGGTTTCATTTTGATGAATCGCATAAATACAGAAACCGCTTGAATGTTTCGTTTCATCATAAGTATTGTGCGTCCGATTTAAAGTAATCCCATGAAAAGTTACCTAGGTGGAATTAAAACTATATATTTCCACATCTTCTTGTTAAATAAATATTATAAGAAGTCTGTCTGAGTTCTTACAGTTATTTTTATCCATTAATAATATACGTACCAACTCCATCTTCAGTCCGTACATATTTAAATTCATAACACGTGACGCCAGCGACTTCACTCGTCTGTGATGCCACAGTACCTACGTGCTGTCCAGATTAGTTATCCAATATAAATCAAATTTTTGTTCTTTATATTCAAGAAGAACGAGACGAGGGAGTCATTCACTGGCGCCCTTATTACGAATCACGTGACAGGTTTACGACCGACGTAAATTTCTCTCAGCGACTTTCGACTGGTTGAAATTTCGGACCCACAGACTTTGACTGAACATGTGAACACCTATGAGTTTCAACCCTATACAATACAATACAATAATTGATTATTGAACGCCACACATTTAATAAACAGGTGATAGAACTATACTTAAGATACAATCCGCAAACATTGCTGTCAAATGCGGGCGATCGGTTTCCGTAATATGACTTCTAGTGACTTTTGGGACCAGTCACTTAATAATTGCTAACGCTTTGTGCAAAATTTTACGTAATCAGGCAGCGGATGATAGCACGCCTGTCGTTAGCAATTGCAATGCTACCCAGAACTTTTCATTGCAAATTTATAGCGCCACTGAAAGCAATTTTTTTTTATTCGACTTAGTGACGAGACGACCAAGTCTTTCACCTGATGGTAAGCGCTACGCCTGCCTATAATAGTTACAGTGCCACCCAGAACTTTGCATTGCATAATCCTGTGCGGCACTGCACTGCGCTCGTCACCCTGAGACATAGGCTCTAAACTCACGTAATTATCGAATTGATTAAAGAACTCACATTTGACATAAATACTTTACCCGTCGTTAACATTGTTTGAAAATACTTTCCAATAAAATAATACTAAAGAAATTAATTTAAAACTATTTGAAATGAAATTTCTAATTAATTGAATTTTAACTTATCTGAAATTTTATTTTGTTCTCCAGACAGATTCAGCATCAAACAAATTCGGTCATTTTAAAGAATGATAAGACCCAGAAATTGTATTGTAATCAAAATTTAATACTTTTATTGACATTGGCATCGAGGGGGGGATACTCATGAAACTTAATTAATTTTAAGTTACTATTTAAAGTTATTATTTTACCGCACGTTCCAGAATACATTCAACTGAAGACGACCGACAATAAGCACGACGGCTTATTTCAACTCTAAACTCAATTTATTGCAAGTAGGCACAATAATGTACTTTTACAAGTAAAATACTTAAGTATCATAAACATAGAAAATAATACAAATATGATCTCCTGAACTAATGATTAACTTATTATGGTTTTTGTTTGAAAAAGGACATTTCCCTTTTATGTGGTGACTCATAAGTGAATCTAGCACAGGAAAAGGAAACTGCATCAACTCTACCAGTGCTTCGGAAATGCGCCCGTCAGAGAAGATAGCACCAAGAAACTCTACGGGGATGTATTTTTTTTTTAAATTTTCGTCTATAGATTATTTAAATTTTGGCCACATGTTTCAAATATATTCTTGTCTATATCGAATACTTACATATCGTTCAAACTAAGTATCATGTTAGGTAGAAGCCAGGAAGGTAGGTGGTTGTCTCCATAACATTTGTCAGTAATTTAATCAAATGCCTTCGAAACGGGCCAATTTTTCCATATATCATTCACTTCGGAATTTAACAATTTTGCGGAATATACAGTCGCATAATAAAGTACGATCATAATTTAAGAATTCTCCACTTTCCTCATTCGGGAATTTTTATGAAATGCCATTGAAAAATGCAATTTCTTTGCGTTTGATGATTCCAGAAATCGTTGTGGAGACCCACTGTCACGTGTAGAAATTTTAGTACAGTCACACATTTTACGAAGTCGATGTCAGTACATATACTTTGCCAGATATTCATCCGCCTAGCAGTAGTGTGCAAACATTACTGTGTTCTGATTTGAAGGGCACGGTTTCCGGCCAAATTACGTGGCATATGAGACTTTAGAGCCTATGTCCCAGGGTGACGAGCGCAGTGCAGTGCCGCGCAGGATTATGCAATGCAAAGTTCTAGGTGGTACTGTAACTGTTAGGGGCAGGTGTAGCGCTTACCATCAGGTGAACGTCTTGCTCATATCGTTACTCAGTCTAATAAAAAAATCCAGCATTTTTCAATAGATAAAGCCACTGTCATTAGAACAAAAAGAAATAAGCATTTATCACGGTGACACAGTGGCAACCCAGTTCATAAATGATGCTATTTTGACTGAGCTAAACTGTTTATATTCTTCGCAAATATGCCTAGCATCCTTTTTTAACTAACTTTAAAAAATTAATAGATTCTCAATTCGTTGTGGGTGGCACTGTAACTGTCATGGGCAGGCGTAGAGCTTACCATAAGGTGAACGACATGCTCGTTAGTCATTCAAATAAAAAAAACATACTAGAGCAAATTTAATGTCACAGAAATGATTTCCTGAGATATAAATCCTTTAATGGTATCCACTTTATGTTAGAAAGCTGCTTCGGTAATTACACAGATTAGCGGTTAATGAACTGGCGGTAAGACACAGGCTCATGCATGGGATACTCCTCAGTTAATCACTATGTTGTCAAAGTGTTTACTTTGACAAAATTCCATGTGACAAGCGTTCCCTATGAACACATTATTAAGAAGTAATTAAGTCTCATATGCCAAGCTATTTTGCTGTAAATTGGTTCGTACAAACCGGAATTAGTACAGCAGCTGGGTCCACTGGGCAAACGGACTATTTATCTGATGAGGGAAAAAGGTGAGGTAGCTTCTCCCGCCGACTCTTACAGAAGAGCCTCTCCACTACGAAAAATCTGCCACATATTTGTGTTAAGACTAGTAGGGGTTGACGAAGACTTCATTCTGAAAACAGGTCATGATGCCTATTTCTCTGAATAAAGTGAGAAACCATGATATAGGTGACAGAAACTTCAATTATATGAGTAGCTATATACAGGTCCTTATCATCCGAGTCCCAGTTCCTCATTCATGCAAATATCCTGCTTCAGATAGCGTGCTCTTCGAGCTTAGCTGTGATATGGTACACAGTACATATTGTAACAGTACTGAAGTTCGCGTTGCAAGACTGCATTGTCCTTATAAGTAAGTTTACTCTATCGTTTGATGATTTATCATGTAAGTAGCATTCTCTAGTCTAGTCATCGTCTTCTCATCTTGAAGATAACTCGTTAAGTAATATACTTATGTATTTAAGGTAATAATTTTGGTTAATTAATTAGTATTTTTGATCAAGCAACGAGAGATGAAGGCGCCAAAACGAAAAAAAAATTACCGTCCACGAACACTATACATTTTGATGCATAGCGTCATGATAAATAAATTGGGAGATATTTATTAAGTAAAAAAACATTATTATAAATATAGACTGATTCACCTGTTAGAAAAGACATCCTGGTAAATAAAAGAAATAGCGCACTAAGACGCAGTAGAATTAGAACAGAGGAACGACATATCTCTAGTATTACAGCTAGCTTCAGTTTCCACATAGCTAGATCGTCATTATAACGTTCCTACAAAGCTCTACAACTGTCGTGCACTCTAGCAACACGTTGTAAGCTCCATTTTTGGTATCCTGAGCCAGGCTTGCGGCGGGAATTCTGAACATCAAAACCCAAGTCTATTTACTAGTGAATAACATATAAATTACCACGACATGTCCTATTTCGCTTTTATTCTGTTCAATATGTCTCTATGTGGTACCTAAATGAACCGCATCAAAATGAAATTGGTAAAAGTAAGTAGGTGGAAATGTTTCCTGTTATTTCTAATGTTATACGAGTTAATTATGGGTACTTTGAAATCATTTTTTGTGGGCATTAGTCGTTATTTTGCGTTCGTATGATTTTCTTTCACGTTTATGTCTTTAGCGTGGAATTATGAAGGTTTAAGTTTTGTCATTTGGCTGCGGAAACTTTAAAACCGTACTGAAAATTTGAATAGTGAGTCCTTTCGAGTGTGGTTAAACTGTATTTATGTAAATTTTACTTTATTAGTTTTACTATAAGTTACACTGTTGGTTTTACGATTTTCGATAAAATGTTGAAATGATTAGATCATTATTTCAGAAGAGATGCACTTTGCATAATATTACAATCCCAGCCTTAATATATTGACGGCCTCCGTGGCTTAAGTGATGAGTCGATGAAGCGTGAGGTTGCGGGTACGATTCCCGCACAGGCCAAAGATCTGTGTGACCCACAAATATTTGCTCTGAGTCTGGGTGTTTGTAGGACCATGGTCCTTGTAGTTCTTGGTTTCTTAGATACATATAATCCTAACTAGGGGTCAGGATCTAAACACACACAAGAAAAAGCACTGAAGTTACGAACGCAAACCGAAATAAATTGTTAGATTTTTAAGTTTTAATTTTAGGTAGTTTTAGTTTTTTTATTTTATCTAATTACTAGCTGTGCCCTGCCACGCTTCGCTGTGGCACATTCGCACATTCGCTGATATGTCACTGATGAAAAAAATAGATAAAAAGAATCCTTGATGCGGATTATATATCATGCTAAAATTTCAGCACGATCTGTGGAGAACTTTTTGAGTCTTTGAAACGTACACAAACCAACATAACATTTTTATATATATAGATTGTTTTTTAAGTTATGTAAAATAAATAAAACATATAAATACCTAACAGTGTAACCCAAAGACATTGATAGTGAACAGGCGTGGGCGCTTGCCATCAAATAAATAGCCTGATTTTCTTGTCAACCAGTTGTGAGAAAAATTTGGGTAACTCAATCAGTTTGCTTGTCAGGGTTTCAAATCCGGCTGGATCCGATCAATCTGTTTTCCATCCAACCCTGCGCGTGTCATGGGGGATTTACTAGAGTACGTCCCTGTCAAGAGGCTTCCTAGGTTTTGTCGTGTCAAAAGAATTTGGCTGCCATTTCAATATGTGTAATTGTTGAAGAATATTCCTGCCATCGCAAAAAGGGTTTACTTTTGTAAGAGAATTCGTTCAAGCTTTCGTTTTTTTGTATTATATATTATTTTAGGAAGAAATATTTATCATTTTATTTTGGAGAAGACCTTGATCCCGACTTCAAATGAATCGTACAAGAAAAAATGGTGTAAGTACCTACTGTTTTTTTTAATTATTTCAGGTCAAGATTTAAACATTTCAAAAAGGGTTGAATTTTAATTCCTAAGATATACGAGTATACGCAATAAATTGGAATCCTCAATTATCAACACAGCCTCCGTGGTGTATTGGGTGGTGGGCTGTCTGCGAAACATGGAGTTTTGACTTCAGTTCCCGCACAGAGCAAAGATTTGTGTGAACCACGCGTATTTGCTCTAAGTTTAGATATATTGGTGGGACCATGGTCTTCGTAGTGCTGGCTCCTTAGATACAACGAATCCTAGTTATCTTCATCATCAACAACCCATAACGTCCCACTGCTGGGCACGGGTCTCCCCTCACTTTCGTGAGGAGGATTAGGCCATAATCCACCACTGGGGCCAGATCCGGATTGGTGGATCACATACCTACCTCCGAAATAATTCTCGGGTAGGTATGTGAGTTTCCTCACGATGTTTTCATTCACCGAAAAGCGAGTGATAATTACGTACATATGTTTTACAAGAAACACATTGGTACGTGCCTGCACTGGGATTTGAACTCACGACCTTCTGCTTGGAAGGCGGACGTTCTCCCACTAGGCTGCCACCGCTTCGCGGCTTAGTTATCTTATTATATTTTAATTCAATTTTTCTTCGTAATAATGTAATGTAATTAGTTTAAATATCGTTTACGCTCATCACGATAAGATATAAACTAATTGAAGTGCTCGGTTTCATACGATAACGTTTTGGAAATGAGCCGGCCATATTCCAAGGAGTCATTAAGGACATTACCTTAGTCAGAATTACACAAGTAACGGCTATGTAACGGATATCTACGGAGTCGTGTTCGTTTAGGCTTTATTTAGGGAAGGAAATCATTTTATTACTTATGCAAAGGGCATTGCAATTATTGCTTATTTTTTTCGGGTCAAAGAGTATGCTATGTGTTAATCCAGCTAATAAACTATGTGTGTGTCAAATTGCATCTAAATCCGTTCAGTATTTTTTGCGTGACAGAGTAATAAACATCCATCCATGCTCACAAACCTTCACATTTATAATATTAGTAGGATAAGTATGATAGAATGTAGCGGTGTTCATTTTATCTATAGATGTGTATATCTATCTATCTATATATATATATACATATATATAATAATGTTATGTTGGTTTGTGTACGCTTTAAAAACTCAAAAAATTCTGCACCGATCGAGCTGAAATTTTAGCATGATATATAATCCGCATCAAGGATTGCTTTTATCTATTTTTTTCATCAGTGACATATCAGCGAATGTGCGAATGTGCCACAGCGAAGCGTGGCAGGGCACAGCTAGTTTTATATATAAATCGACGTGTGCATATTTCCTGACTACGAAAACGGCTCGACCGATTTTGATTAATTTTTAGGCAATATTCGTATGCTATGAAGTTTGTATGTGATCGGATTTTTTTTTTTTACTTTATGAGGCATTGCAACACATGCTGGGCATAGCTGGCGTATTTATTATATTTTTAGAAAAAAAAATTGTTAGCTTTCAGTAACCGATCTATAAGAAACTATGGATTGTAGATTATTTTGTATTGTATTGTAAATTATGATGTTGATATTATGTCGCGTGTATAGTTAAAACAAAAAAAAAACATCGTTCATAAATTATATGAGCCGCAAAAACGGTTCTTTGCGCGAATTAACCAGTTTTTGTTACCCGTTACCCGTTTCCTTATAGTCACTGATTCCCTAGATACAGTAAATCTTAATTAGGGGCCAGAGTCCATGTATGTGAACGTAGTGCGTTATTTATTTATTTCTGAATACATTTTAAATAGCGTCTTAACTTTCCTTTAAATTTTAATACGCTCTTACTTAGTCAATTTATAACAAAGTAAAAGTCGCACATTTTCGGTAGTAATTATAAAAACAGAATTAGCAAAGCGGTGTCTTGTACGTTAGTATTTTCATATATTTCCATCAAAGAGTTCATTTCTTCACCAATTATATTAATTTTCTATATTCATACTCTTCGCGATATTGGACAATTACAGCTGTGTCGGTAGGTAGATAAATAAATCCAGCATATAATGAACATGACTGGCAAACACAAGACCATCATCATCGTCCCACTGCTGGAATACAGACCTACTCTTATAAAGAAGGTGGATCTAGAAATAGCTTCAAAATTTAATGCCATTAAAAGTTGATTTAAAAAAAACTCGGAAAGTGCTACCCGTTTGGGCGTAATAATATATTCATCGGTTTAACCTATACTTCCATTTTACCTTCCTTCTCAGTCGTCCATGTAAACGAAATTTTGTATGCTCAACTGAATTCGAGAACTTTTCAGAAGTAATTAATTATGTAAGTGTCCTTGCTTACCTCTAATCAATCCATATACGCATACACGCTTTTCTCCCGTTGGGATAGGCAGAGACTTTTTTATTTGACTGAGCGACGAGACGAGCACGTCGTTCACTTTATGGTAAGCGCTACGCCTGCCCATAACAGTTACAGTGCCACCCAGAACTTTGCCTTGCATTATTTTGCACGGCACCGTCAAACATCGGCTCTTAAGTCTCATATGCCCAGTAATTATTATAATAATGACCTGCAACAGTGATTATTTTAACACTTAATATTAAAATTAATTACATTTATTAATTAATTTTATTCATTGAAAAGTTTTACCAATTTTGTAATTAGTTAACTTTGAAATGTTGATTTTCAAAATTAAATAAGAAATTATAAATTAATAGAAATGCGAATCGTTGCAAAGTAAAGCAGTTTAAATAAACAGTAAAATAATTAGAAACATTGTGATTGTGTTAAAAGTTATTAATGATGTCTGGTGTTGATAGAATAATTATTAATTACCCAGTTAGTTTCAAAGAAGCAATTTGAAAAAGTTTTAATTTTGATTGTTAACACGATATTTTTGGCGATCCTCACATAGTAATTCGACGGCTTCCGTGGCGTAGTGGGTAATGAGGTAACTGGGAATCGGCTTTTCCCATGGTTTTTATCATTTCAAATATTATGTTCTTCAATATAGATTGTCAGTTGTCAGGTCGGTTTTAAAATTGTTTGTGGGCAGCTAAATTATGTATTTTTAGGTTTTAGTCGCCATCTTGAAATCTGATGTCACCCAAACCTATATAAGCCGTCAACGCCAGGCTCTGGAGTCCATTTTGCGCTTGGCTCTTACGGCGGTAACGTTGGTTTGGGTGAGCGATCAGCTTGTTTTTCATTTGATTTTCTATAATTGTGTTTGAATAACTATTATTTATTTATTTTAACTTATTTGTTTTTAGAGATTATGTTCTTATTTTAGTTGCTGTTTTCATTCCGTTAAAAATAATTTATTAAAAGAACTAAAGTGTAATTTTGTTGTTACAATTGTCTTTTTTTTTAACTTGACTTTGGAGTAGTTCCCAGAAGTATTGTCTTGGCTTGAAAGCTTTGTGAACAGCTGGTGACAAGTTGCCAATTTAGCGTGGTTTCCTTTTATTTTGTATAACTTTCTTGTATTAATTAAACTATCCTTTCAGAAGAAATAGGTTTCACTAGTTTTAGTATCTAGATTTTCATTAATTAAGACTAGTAGGTAGGTACTATTAGAGGCGACCTAATTCTCTGATCTTGTTTTGCGAATAAATTTGCATTCGCCGCTCGAAAAATGTGAAGTCATTCTCATTACAATTTTATAACGTAAAGTAGGCCACTCAAGAGTTAATTAATATTTTTTATGCGCTGTCACTAATTTCAATCCGCAGAGGCTTTTGAAAAATATTTATAGTAAAATGAAATAACCTTAGGGGTGTTTTTAGCTATTTTTCAAGGATGTCTGCTAAATTGTAAACAAACCTCAATCGCAGTTATCCAGAAAACATACAGAAAAACTTAACAACATATATTATTAGATTGCGGTGTTAAAATAATATAATAATATCCAAATAAAAAATAGAACACATAATATTGTAACTAAGGGAAATTAAAAAGGTAGTGTTATGACTATAAATCGGAGTAGGGAGAAACATTTTTCGTACTCATGTCATACTAGCTGTGCCCCGCGGTTTCACCCGCGTAGTTCCTGTTCCCGCAGGAATATGGGGATTACATATATTACATATATAGCCTATGTTACTCGCTGTCAATGTAGCTTTTCATTAGAGAAATATTTTTTTAAATCGGTGCAGTGGTTAAGCCGAAACTTTACATATTCCTATACATACTTTCATCCCCTATATTTATTTTACCCCTCAGGGGTAAAGTTTTACAAACTTTGAATGCCAAATTTATTTATATCTATTCAAAAGCCTAAAAAATAAATTTCAAGCTTCTAGCTTCAAAAATGACGATACTTCCACACAAACTGTCCTTTCCTAGGCTCTAGACTATTTCTGTACCAAATTTCATTTCAATCGGTTCAGTAGTTCAGGCCTGAAAGAGCAACAGACAGAGTTACTTTCGCATTTATAATATAAGTAAGGACTTAACATGGACATGCCTTTTTATAAGCTCCGTTATTTACGGGATTTCATTAAAATTATTTCTATAAAAGTAATGATAGTAAAAAATTTGAAAATTAAATGAAACTGTTGTCAATCGTTATAAATTTATTTTATAAAAAAGAATGCATGTTATTTATTTTGTTTGCACCCTATGCGTTTACATAATAATTTATCTGATTGTTTTGCAGTTTTGGTCAGTTGCTGTGTATAAATTCACGACATGTTCTTAATTGCGAGGAAACCCGTTTGCCATGAGAATAAACTTGAATGTTTACTTGAGAGTTGTATAACACTGTCAAACAAATTATTAATAAAATAAAGTGTCTAATAAAATATTACAGGTATACAGTTATATACCAGGTTAAATATACAGTTATAGGTACCTACCCCACGTAATAATTTTAAAATCCCGTGAAAAATATGTTAATATTTTAAAAATTCCGGAATCCCGGAGGCATGTCCATATTAACGCATACGTTTGAGATTATTGACCCCATAGTTCCAACTACTCCTACATTCTAGGATTATAACAAATACATATAACAATTATGTCATTTCGTGGGGGTCAAAGTCACCAAAATGCTAGTGGCATTTCCACGCTGAATGGCACATCCATAATGTTGATGTCAAACGCCACATATCGCCACACGAAAAATTTGAATAACTCGGAATCATTTCCCAGGACTCTGCGAACCGAAATAAAACCGTGTTACAAGGGGAGAAAAAAGTTATACCAAGTGGATGACGAAAAGTATTCCAACCCCTGCGACCCTTAAATTGAATAAAACCATTTTTAACTCGGGTAACTTTGCCATTATTAGATTTATATTCGAGGTCTCATTTTTCAACCTTCAAATTAAATTAGCTCTAATTCTGAGCTGAACTGAACCTAGTATCAAAGAGTTTAAGAATAATAAATCATCATCATCATCAACCCATAACGTCACTGCTGAGCACGGGTCTCCCCTCACTTTCGTGAGGAGGGTTCAGGCCGTAATCCACCACGGGGGCCCGGTCCGGATTGGTGGATAACATACCCACCTCAGCTACCGCCGCTTTCTCATTACCTAGTATTTATTTATTTTTCTATTTTGTTAAACATAAGTATCGTTTCAGTGTTCCGTAGTTTTAATCTCTCTCTCTTTCATGAAACAAGAATCGATAAACTGGAACGCGTGTTAATTGATCACTCCCTCACTCGTTTTGCTTCTGCTTCTAACAAATTAAACATGCAAATTTCTCCAAGCCACTTCCAACCTTCACCCTTCGCGATAAGGTCGAGATCGTGAGTCAACTTTGTAACACAGATAACGTAATCATTCCAAATAATTTCCGCGGAAACGTAAGCAATTCCAATTTATGGCGGGAGCTAGATTTATAATTACTTTAACACGTACGTTGTGTAACTAACCTAACCTACCTAAACTAAAACGAAAGGAGACTTAACGAAGAAATGGCCATGTGATCGTCTACACCCACGTTATGAAAATAAAGTAACCCTAGAACTTTTAGAGTCAGAGACTGTTTATAAAGGAACACAAACTGAGATTAAAGAATTAACCTAAAGATAATAAAACGGTAAAATATAATTATATTGTCCAGAGATAACAAGGAAAGGAAAGGAAGGATTTGGTACTCCTTTTTTTTCATATATAAAAAGAGTCTCCCACTCGGGAGCGGAGTAGGCTCCACCCCGCCTACTCCTGTGAGTGCCATCCTTTTGTGCACCCCCCGGGGACAAGGTGTAAGGGGAAGGAAAGATGGGTTAGGCTTTATATGTACCGCGAAACACCATTCAGTCCAATGTGATTGATGCTCTCCCCTTTTAACCCATTCCCGGATTATGTTGTTTATTCATTTGTAATCATGTATGTTGTAATAGTATTGTTCATCATAAGTTTGACCTTATTAGGTTCTTTCTAATATTTGGGTATTTTCCCAATTATAATAATTTGTCGAGCGAACTATGGCTTTAGCCACAATCAATCCACAATGCTTAGACAGAGCAGTAGGTACACCCAGGGGACCCACAGATATGTATCCTCCGTACAATCGTGATTTTCCAGGAGTGCTGGTTATCTAGCTGCGGAAGTGATAGGAGTATCATTATGTGTCGTGAAAATATTGTATATTCATAATTATTAAATGTAGAGTTGACCGTTTATGGTTTTTTACAGTATTGGTCATTTTCTCTATTAAAAGATTTCGTCAAGCGATCAATGGTTTAAACCGCAATCAATCCGTAATGCGTAAACAGAGCAGAAGGTACACCCAGGGGTCCCACAGATATGTATCCTCCGTACAACCGTGATATTCCAGGAGTGCTGGTTGTAGAGCTACAGAAATGATTGAAGCCTAATCTCATATGTTTCACCTAAGAAACCAGATAATATGATAGAAGTTGTTGTAAGTATACGTTTTAACAGTACTCATTTAAATAAACATTGATTTTATTCATTAATATCACCCATTACACCAATCACATCGAGACTGAAACAACGGAGATGAAATAACGGAGAGATTGGGTAGGATTAAATGATTAACACTTAGACTGTAATGGAAACCACTATGGTTGTGTTTCCCGCAGTGAAAGTGTTAAGAGGAGGAAAGCTAACAGGAGTCGTGCTCCACTAACAAAAGTTACTGATTTCGCAGCAATCTACTGTGTGTGTTTGATGATAGTGTGTGTGTGGTTTGAATCAATGAGAGGTGAGCAATTGGCCTAATTGAACACTCTCCCACCGATCCGGTGTATAGTGTGGGGAAATATGTGTGAGCTGCGTGTATAGTGTTTGTGCTTGCAGAAAGTCGTGATCACTAGTAGCAACCCATAGAAGAATTCTAATAACCTAGGGGCGTGAGTCCTCGGTCATTACAACAATCCCAATAAGTCACATACTAGTTATGAAAACGCCGTCAGTGTGTGAGTGTGTGTGTGTGTGTGTGCGTGTAGAACTACTGCAAATCAGTAATTAGTACCCTAAAGGGTTGTTTATATTTAATCTACGCTAGGGGAATAATAGGGGAAGTTACCTGGACAAAACCTTTACCTCTTTATCAAAATTACCAATGTATGTTGAGTCAGACAATCGTATATTTGATAGTGTGAGAAATTACCTTGATTACCATTACCTCAATACCAAGTTACCAGTGTATGCATAGTTAGACAGTCTCATCTTTGTCAGTATGAGAAATTACCTTGATTACCATTACCTCAATACCAAATTACCAGTGTATGTATAGTTAGACAGTCTCATCTTTTTCAGTATGAGAAATTACCTTGATTACCATTACCCAATACCAAGTTACCAGTGTATGCATAGTTAGACAGTCTCATCTTTGTCAGTATGAGAAATCACCTTGATTACCATTACCCAATACCAAGTTACCAGTGTATGCATAGTTAGACAGTCTCATCTTTGTCAGTATGAGAAATCACCTTGATTACCATTACCCAATACCAAGTTACCACTGTATACGTAATTAGACAATCCCATCATTGTCACCATATAACAACTTAAGATGGGATTCCCTGTACCTCGCGCAGCAAGAAGAGTTGGATAACTCCGTCGCTGTCAACGTAATGACCACGAAGAGATCATCCTTCCCAAAGGGGAAAACGACGATTATGCGTTACTACGATAAAGTTGGATAGTAGATTTCGTAATTAACGTCGTTATAAGTTGTAATTGAACGGTAAAATAAGAAACGTAATGTAGATTCAATCTAAGTATAATGACTTAGGTATAATTGTAGAAATGTTATCGATGAAAATAATAGTTTGTCACAATCTGTAAATAAAAGGTGAATTATGTATAGAACTGCTGCTGAGGAAATGCTGAAGATAGATGCGCGAATCAGGACGTGAAATACTATCGATGAACATAATAGTTTGTTATAAGCTAAAAATAAAGGTAAATCCTAGGATACTAATTAATTTCAAAGCTGAAATTAAGCACGTAATTTGGGATGTAGAATACCATCGATGAAAATAAGAGTTTCTTATAGACTGTAATTAAAAGGTAAATCACAGAACATCACGTAAATTCAAAGCTGAAAACAAACACGTAAATCAAAACGTAAGGTAGTATCAGTGAAAATAGCAATCTCAAAATAGAGAAAATAGCACGGGATAAAATAACGAATATAACAGGAACAAGCTGAAAATGGACACATAATGAAATTAATACTGTCAGGAGAACAATGAGTGATTTTTATATTAATTTAAAACTATGAAGATATATCACCCACCATTTCAACTGGCTCTGCCGAATCGGATCATTACACATGGGTTAAGGTGTTATAAATTATCAATAATTATTGCGTATTATTTTTAATAAGGTAAACTAACTAATAAGCTAATGCTTCGATAGAAGTAAAACAATAAGAGTGATCTAACAATAGATCACGATCCCTATGCGTTTCGATCCCAAAAGGCTTTGTCTTAAAATATACAACTCACGACCTCAGCTTGAAGATCACCTTACACCAGCACTTCACTAGATCTAACAAACACTAATATACTAGAATAGGAATCAAAACTTATGTTAATTCACTAGTTTAACTATACACTTGCAATTAAGGTAAGAGCGAATTACTCTCAAACACTTCTAAGATATTTATAATTTAGACCGCGCTATTTAACACTGCGATTAAAACGGATTACAAGAAAGGACTCTAATTCTCAACACTTTTCACTACGATCGCGAGTCGCGAAACCAACAGATGCGCGTGCGCAGTTAAGTGGTTTTATCAGACCCTCCCGGGTGGAGCCATTGTAGTCACGATTATTCGAGCTTACTCCCGTGTGTCCCGGTCGGAGGTTGACGGGTCACTCTCTTCTCCACGGTGCCCTCTCCCGAAAGAAACCTCAATACACTTGAGATGTGTATGCGAGCAATAATATTTATATTTTAATTTCTGCTGAGCTATGGTTAGGTACATTCACCCCCAAAAATTTTAAAAGGTCTATCCGGTTAAAATTTTTCAATAGGATCTACAACTTAATGAAAGTCGCAGAATCTTTAATTGAGGTTTTACATCTCAAGACTGGCCCTTACTAACCACTTTTAACGGAAAGCATTCGAAACCCTTATCGCCAGTCGCTCCTTTGCGAGGAGTGTGCTGATTGTTACCAATGACCACTACACCTATGCGTAACAATCCCGTTTCCTACAATAGATTATGCTGACACTGATATCGGCCATAATCGCTGGCTCCAATAGAAGTTACCATCTATCTACCTATCTATCTAAATACTTCAAGGTTCAGGCGAGAAGTAGATGGTCACTTCATTGATGCAGAAACCTTGGACGCGATCACTATTTATAACTCTGGTAACTATTATTATTTTTTTATATACAAATCTTATTATTCACGAATCTATTATTTATTTTACAGAGTAAGCTCTCTTCACAACGAACCGCAACGGATCAAATATTTATTTTCATCATAGAGATCCCCCGTTGTTCATGAAGCGAACAAAGAGAAACTACTATCCTTTCTAATACTCGTCAATTGTTTACAATACAATAAATAATAAAATTAAAACTGTTAATTGTTTACGCCTGATATAGCGAACTTGAATTAGTTTACGACTTCAAATACGAACAGTGCCTAGTGTGTTAAGTACTTTTGAGCCAACGTTTGCAAACGCAAAGCGATCTTAACAATAACATAAGCAAGACGGCTGTCATCGGCCGGTGCTTTTATTTCAAGATATGTCGGCACTTGAAATATTTTGTGGGGTCCTTTCATAAGTCGATAACATAAACAGCAGTGTTGATAAAATATTTATTTACTGACGTTTAAAAACCGTATCGCTTTGTAATAGAATATCGCCGTTGTGCTATACAGTGTATCTTTGTCTGAGCCCTAAGGTAAATCATGTATTTATTTACTGACGTGAAAATGCGGTATCGCTTTGTAATAGAAGATTGCCGAGATTGCCGTTGTGCTGTACAGTATACCTTTGTCTTAGCCTTAAGGTAAATAACCTAGTTAAACTAATTTGTACATTGAAGTACTTTTTTTGTAACATCATATCGAAAGAGTTTATATAAAAATAAACTAGCTGCGCCCCGTGGCTTCACCTGCGCATTCCTAGTTTCTGCGTGAATGTGGGTGCAAAATACGGCCTATGTTACTCTCTAATAATGCAGCCCTCCATTAGTAAAAGAATTCCTAAGTTCGGTGCAGTGGCTCAACCGAAACCCTAAATACTACAATACAACTTCCATCCTCTATTGTTATTTAACCTCTTTTTTAGCATTAAAATGAATCCTATGTTACCCTTAATACGTCCAAAAATGTGCGTACCTAGTTCCATGATGATAGGCTAAGTAGTTTTTGCGTGAATGCGTAACAAACAACTTACATTCACATTCATAATAATAATTGGGATATTCACTGTTTCTGTATTTCCCGTTCATGAAACTGAATTTACCATTACTAAAACGCCTAGAAATTTGAAACTGAACACCCCCGCAAAATCAAGACTCAACACCCTTATAGATTAAAAACTCAACACCCCCATAGATTCAAGTCTCGACACCCCCATAGATTCAAGTCTCGACACCCCCATAGATTTAAGTCTCAACACCCCCATAGATTCAGGTCTCAGCACCCCCACAACCTTAAGATTCCTAGGTAATTTAAGGTTGATTATTATAATAATAATAATAACTCGTCACGACCGCACACATAGATCCCGACCCTCAACTAGGATTTCCTGTATCTATAAAATCAGGAACCACGGGGACCATATTCCTACGAACATCAGACTAACACCAGACCCAGACTCTGAGCAAATACCTGCGCTTTATACAAACCCCAGCCCTGTGCGGGAATCGAACCCACAACCTCACGCTTCGCAGTTGTAGTATTGAACCTATAATAACGTTTGTGAATTTTCCAAAACAGTCTCATGAGCTCTCTCCATTTCACGAACACCAATTGTAGGCTATAAAGCCTACTTTAATCTAAAGACTACTCCAAAACATCCTGGTTACTGCGGCACCAATTGTAACTAACCTAACCTACCTAAACTAAAACGAAAGGAGACTTAACGAAGAAATGGCCATGTGATCGTCTACACCCACGTTATGAAAATAAAGTAACCCTAGAACTTTTAGAGTCAGAGACTGTTTATAAAGGAACACAAACTGAGATTAAAGAATTAACCTAAAGATAATAAAACGGTAAAATATAATTATATTGTCCAGAGATAACAAGGAAAGGAAAGGAAGGATTTGGTACTCCTTTTTTTTCATATATAAAAAGAGTCTCCCACTCGGGAGCGGAGTAGGCTCCACCCCGCCTACTCCTGTGAGTGCCATCCTTTTGTGCACCCCCCGGGGACAAGGTGTAAGGGGAAGGAAAGATGGGTTAGGCTTTATATGTACCGCGAAACACCATTCAGTCCAATGTGATTGATGCTCTCCCCTTTTAACCCATTCCCGGATTATGTTGTTTATTCATTTGTAATCATGTATGTTGTAATAGTATTGTTCATCATAAGTTTGACCTTATTAGGTTCTTTCTAATATTTGGGTATTTTCCCAATTATAATAATTTGTCGAGCGAACTATGGCTTTAGCCACAATCAATCCACAATGCTTAGACAGAGCAGTAGGTACACCCAGGGGACCCACAGATATGTATCCTCCGTACAATCGTGATTTTCCAGGAGTGCTGGTTATCTAGCTGCGGAAGTGATAGGAGTATCATTATGTGTCGTGAAAATATTGTATATTCATAATTATTAAATGTAGAGTTGACCGTTTATGGTTCTTTACAGTATTGGTCATTTTCTCTATTAAAAGATTTCGTCAAGCGATCAATGGTTTAAACCGCAATCAATCCGTAATGCGTAAACAGAGCAGAAGGTACACCCAGGGGTCCCACAGATATGTATCCTCCGTACAACCGTGATATTCCAGGAGTGCTGGTTGTAGAGCTACAGAAATGATTGAAGCCTAATCTCATATGTTTCACCTAAGAAACCAGATAATATGATAGAAGTTGTTGTAAGTATACGTTTTAACAGTACTCATTTAAATAAACATTGATTTTATTCATTAATATCACCCATTACACCAATCACATCGAGACTGAAACAACGGAGATGAAATAACGGAGAGATTGGGTAGGATTAAATGATTAACACTTAGACTGTAATGGAAACCACTATGGTTGTGTTTCCCGCAGTGAAAGTGTTAAGAGGAGGAAAGCTAACAGGAGTCGTGCTCCACTAACAAAAGTTACTGATTTCGCAGCAATCTACTGTGTGTGTTTGATGATAGTGTGTGTGTGGTTTGAATCAATGAGAGGTGAGCAATTGGCCTAATTGAACACTCTCCCACCGATCCGGTGTATAGTGTGGGGAAATATGTGTGAGCTGCGTGTATAGTGTTTGTGCTTGCAGAAAGTCGTGATCACTAGTAGCAACCCATAGAAGAATTCTAATAACCTAGGGGCGTGAGTCCTCGGTCATTACAACAATCCCAATAAGTCACATACTAGTTATGAAAACGCCGTCAGTGTGTGAGTGTGTGTGTGTGTGTGTGCGTGTAGAACTACTGCAAATCAGTAATTAGTACCCTAAAGGGTTGTTTATATTTAATCTACGCTAGGGGAATAATAGGGGAAGTTACCTGGACAAAACCTTTACCTCTTTATCAAAATTACCAATGTATGTTGAGTCAGACAATCGTATATTTGATAGTGTGAGAAATTACCTTGATTACCATTACCTCAATACCAAGTTACCAGTGTATGCATAGTTAGACAGTCTCATCTTTGTCAGTATGAGAAATTACCTTGATTACCATTACCTCAATACCAAATTACCAGTGTATGTATAGTTAGACAGTCTCATCTTTTTCAGTATGAGAAATTACCTTGATTACCATTACCCAATACCAAGTTACCAGTGTATGCATAGTTAGACAGTCTCATCTTTGTCAGTATGAGAAATCACCTTGATTACCATTACCCAATACCAAGTTACCAGTGTATGCATAGTTAGACAGTCTCATCTTTGTCAGTATGAGAAATCACCTTGATTACCATTACCCAATACCAAGTTACCACTGTATACGTAATTAGACAATCCCATCATTGTCACCATATAACAACTTAAGATGGGATTCCCTGTACCTCGCGCAGCAAGAAGAGTTGGATAACTCCGTCGCTGTCAACGTAATGACCACGAAGAGATCATCCTTCCCAAAGGGGAAAACGACGATTATGCGTTACTACGATAAAGTTGGATAGTAGATTTCGTAATTAACGTCGTTATAAGTTGTAATTGAACGGTAAAATAAGAAACGTAATGTAGATTCAATCTAAGTATAATGACTTAGGTATAATTGTAGAAATGTTATCGATGAAAATAATAGTTTGTCACAATCTGTAAATAAAAGGTGAATTATGTATAGAACTGCTGCTGAGGAAATGCTGAAGATAGATGCGCGAATCAGGACGTGAAATACTATCGATGAACATAATAGTTTGTTATAAGCTAAAAATAAAGGTAAATCCTAGGATACTAATTAATTTCAAAGCTGAAATTAAGCACGTAATTTGGGATGTAGAATACCATCGATGAAAATAAGAGTTTCTTATAGACTGTAATTAAAAGGTAAATCACAGAACATCACGTAAATTCAAAGCTGAAAACAAACACGTAAATCAAAACGTAAGGTAGTATCAGTGAAAATAGCAATCTCAAAATAGAGAAAATAGCACGGGATAAAATAACGAATATAACAGGAACAAGCTGAAAATGGACACATAATGAAATTAATACTGTCAGGAGAACAATGAGTGATTTTTATATTAATTTAAAACTATGAAGATATATCACCCACCATTTCAACTGGCTCTGCCGAATCGGATCATTACACATGGGTTAAGGTGTTATAAATTATCAATAATTATTGCGTATTATTTTTAATAAGGTAAACTAACTAATAAGCTAATGCTTCGATAGAAGTAAAACAATAAGAGTGATCTAACAATAGATCACGATCCCTATGCGTTTCGATCCCAAAAGGCTTTGTCTTAAAATATACAACTCACGACCTCAGCTTGAAGATCACCTTACACCAGCACTTCACTAGATCTAACAAACACTAATATACTAGAATAGGAATCAAAACTTATGTTAATTCACTAGTTTAACTATACACTTGCAATTAAGGTAAGAGCGAATTACTCTCAAACACTTCTAAGATATTTATAATTTAGACCGCGCTATTTAACACTGCGATTAAAACGGATTACAAGAAAGGACTCTAATTCTCAACACTTTTCACTACGATCGCGAGTCGCGAAACCAACAGATGCGCGTGCGCAGTTAAGTGGTTTTATCAGACCCTCCCGGGTGGAGCCATTGTAGTCACGATTATTCGAGCTTACTCCCGTGTGTCCCGGTCGGAGGTTGACGGGTCACTCTCTTCTCCACGGTGCCCTCTCCCGAAAGAAACCTCAATACACTTGAGATGTGTATGCGAGCAATAATATTTATATTTTAATTTCTGCTGAGCTATGGTTAGGTACAGTTGTGATACAATAAATTGGGTCTTAAAGTTGTTGCAACAATGTTCAATTTTGAACAACACAAGATCTATAATGTACGAAACTCGTACTTTATAGTATAAATAGAGTTTTAGGTATACCGTAAGAGATCTTTGAAGCCGCATCTAACAACACATTTGCACATTAATTGTTCATTAACAACAACAACAAAACATAACTTCAACACAAAACAACAATTTAAACAATGGATCGTTACACAAAGGAACGTCAGTTACTAACTAAAAAAAAACTTTAATATAAAAAAAACAATTCAATGGATATACTAATATACACCAAACCACTAGACCAATTTTGATAAATTATCTATGAGACTAGTCACACCAATCCTTTCTAAAACCAATTCTCAAATCAGTTTAAAAATGATGGAGTTCGGAAAAAAATAATTAAAAAAAACAACGAATTGAGGACCTCCTGATTCAGAAGTCACTTAAAAAGAGGATTTTTTTTCTTAACTCTGGACTTTTTTTAGGTTAAATTCAAACATACACTATCTTCCGTAGATCTCATTTCACGCCCCTTTGTCCAACTTGTTTTATAGGTAAAATTTCTTTAGAAAAAAACAAAGCAAACAACCCTGTTTTTCGTAGCTTCGTAGAACCGTAGCACCGTAACGCCGTAGCGCCACGTAGCTTCATTTAACGAATACAGGGGGGTCACCGCGTACCTATTCTAATTCCATGCAATTCATTTTAAGGTCTTAAACTGAACGGCCTAGATTGGCACCACACACTCATAAATGACAAACCTGACGTGACGTCACTCAAAAATAGACTGCAGAGAATGAGAGAGAAAGAGAATGAGATGGAGCTATATAAACTCCCATAAATGCAAACAAATTGTTCCCATCTCTTTGGATAAATGTCTCTGGTCGACTTATGAACGTTGAGCGATATTACAGACAGTTAGCAGGACAGTTCAGTTTAAGGCCTTAAACTGGATGGACTTAACTGTTCGCGGTGAGGCTTCATTGTCTTAGTGTTAACTCTTACGTGACGGTCAAGCGTAACAGAATAGCGTAAAATAACAGTAGCATAGTCTTACAAACAGCTACATTACTTGTGTGAAGTTGCTTCAAGCTGCTTGTTCAAGTTCCTTCAAGCTTACAATGCAAAATAAAGAAAACCTACTGTTTCTCCCAACTGTGCAGAACTACTCGGTTCGCTGGCTCCGCTTCTTCCAGCATCTGATGCTGCGATGCGCATCATACGCCGTATCCGAATGTATAGTCCGCCACCAAACTAGGGTACCATATTTTAGGGTTCTGTACCTCGAAAGGAAAACGGAACCTTTGTAGAATTACTTTGTTATCCGTCTGTCTGTCTTTCTGTGTGTCCTTTTTCTGAAAAGTACACAAATACTTTTTTTTATTAGACTGAGTGACGAGCAAGTCAATAGCCTGATGGTAAGCGCTACGCCTGCCCATAACAGCCACAGCGCCACCCAGAACCCTGCATTGTATAATCCTGCGTGGCATTGCACTGCGCCCGTCACCCTGAGACATCGGCTCTAAAGTCTCATATGCCCAGTAATTTTGCTAGAAACAATGCCCATGAAACCGGAACACAGTCATGTAAAACACACACACACACACAACACACTTAATATAAAAAAGTCAATGTAGTATTACAATCTTACTATTTGTGGTTGGTGCAATATTCCTGTCTACGACCGAACGGCGAAGTTAACTTTTACTTAATTCTGTAATTACCCTTTGATAACAAACATCCCCCGCTTTTTTACCATAAAATTATTTATTTTTCTACTTTTTAGTGCGGCTTGCTATTAAGGTGGTTCGTTTCCACCACCTTAAAGCGAGTTTTTTTAGTTTTTATTAACTATTTTTTTTTCTTTGACAGGATATACTTTTAGATTGGTCCCATAGAAAATTCATCGAACTTGGTTTAGTAGTAGTTTTTTTCTATTCTATTATGGGCCATTCCGTTCCCAAAGCAGTAAAAAAAGTATATCAAAAAAATTGTAGACGACTATGAATACAGCAAGCTGCGCTCAAAAAGCGCTCATTATTTCGCAGCTCCAAAACAACACTGCAGAGAATATCATCCTGATTTCGAGCTCAAATTGCCCCGTTTTCCCACCAACCCGGGATAAAGTAAAACTCCAATTTGAAGGAAATATAACAAACCTGGCATTGATATTAAAATCACTGAACAAAAAAGGAGATTTTTGAATAGGTCTTTCCTTTCCAACCTTTTGTGCTAACGGCATCGGAGAGGGTACGTTGAATTTTGTTTTAATTAAGGCTCTTTGTATTGTCATTTGTCTAATTTTTAGCGGCAAGCCACACTGAAGAGGTGCGATCCGCTGCATCACATCATGCGGCGCACCGCATAAGGCGAGTAAACAGATGCGTGAATGCAGTACGCTGTCAGTTTGATACATTTTGTATATTTTGACAGTGCCATTCTGAACTGGGTGTTTTGCCCCGCACTAGGTTGATATGGGCTGTAATATATATTTAAAAAAAAGCACTGCAATCTAATCAATTCTAATGGTATCACAAGCCTTACAGCAGAATAAATATAAACAGTAGAGTAACAAACTAAACGCAATTACAATTGAAGTTATACATAAGGTGACCATCAGTACTAGGTCCAGTTCGTAGTAGTCCCAGCTGGAGATGAGCGCGGTGGGCGCCCGCAGGTGGCGCGCGCCGCGGTGCCGGAGCACGTGCTCGGCCCACCAGGCCGCGCGCTCCAGCGCGCTCTGCGGCTGGTCGCGCAGCAAGCCGCGCAGGGACGCTATGTTGCGTCGGTAGCTGAAATTATTAATATTTTTAATACGGATTTTAGAAAATAAATTGTAGACACTCCTTAGGCATCCTTTATTACTTCATTATTTCATCATTTTGTCCATCTGTTTGTATTGTCTACTACAAGAAACACACTTGTGCTTACTTCTTTTGTCATGTAAATAATTATATGAATAAGTTTTATTGTTGTTTGCATTATTATGAGTAATTCCGTATATATCGATTGTGAAAATGAAATGTTAATATAAAATGCTAATAATTATTTTGTTTTCAATGAGTATTTAAAGAGTGTATCTATAGTACGAGTAGGTATAGAGATAATTGAAACGCTACGAACATTTTTAATGACGAAATGGCTTTGAGTCCTCAGATATGAGCATTCTTTTCTCACCTCTCATCAGCTAATATTGTGTTGATGGTTCTTAATATATTTTCTTCAGTAACCGATTCTACATCAAGTCTCAGCCCGATCTTGTGGCGGACGTACTGTTCTACATTGTACCACTGATCTCCAAACAGTGGCATTCCTATAAGAGGAACTCCAGCGGCTATAGCATCTTCTGTTGACTGTGACCTCCCTGTGTTATGAACAACTTGATTTTAGGATTCCCTGTGAAATAATTAAACATGCGTCAGGTCGAAAATAACGTAATTTGAAACTAATTAAATGTTAAAAGTTTTTTCTTACGGAGCAAATTAGATTGGGGTACCCATTTGACTAATTTGATATTTTGGTTAATGTTAGGCAGTTTCCCATATTAATACATCGAAAGGTAACTGAGAAAACACTTGCAACATGGTCTTTATCATTTCATCAGGCAACATTGATCCGATCATAGATGAACCGAAGCTTACGTAGATAACTCCATTTACTGAAGAATCTAAATAAGTTTGAAGATCCTGTAAATAATTAATCAACAAATTTAATAACATTCATGTACCTGGTAAAAAGTAATTATGACAATATAATTATAATTGGTTAAACAAGACTACCTTTGGCAGAGCTTCAGTAGATGTCGTAAAGAATAGAACCACATTATTTTAAATTTTCAAATTGTGTAAACAAAAGTTCTTATTAAACATTTTTTAATTATTTAACTTACTAGCTCTACCCTGCCACGCTTCGCTGTGGCACATTCGCACATTCGCTGATAAGTCACTGATGAAAAAAATAGATAAAAACAATCCTTGATTCGGATTATATATCATGCTAAAATTTCAGCTCGATCGGTGCAGAACTTTTTGAGTTTTTGAAGCGTACACAAACCAACATAACATTTTTATATCTATAGATATATTCTAGAATTTTCTCAAAACGAAACTCAGATTAATAAGATAAAGTCAGACGAAAGTCTGATACACGTGTATTTAATCAATTTATAAATCAAATTTGTTTATAAGAATAGATATTAGACAACAGGTATGCGCGAGTTTGTTTCATTATTAGTTTAGAATTTAATAACGGTGTAATTAATATTATCGAATATCGTAGTCCTCGTGTTGCCACTTAGTTTGCGTTGGCTTGTACATTTTATAAATACAGTTGTGTAAAACCTGTAATAGTAAACCCAAGGACTGAAAGGAATCCAAATTGCTGCTTTGAAATGGTGATTCGAATGCCAATATCACTTTAACATGGAACTAAACTGCCAGGAGCAGATATTACAGGAATAAAGTAAAACTTCTTTGCACGAAATGTCAATATATTGCGTCATAGGTGCGAAGTGGAATCGTTTGATCGCAGATCCGGGTGACGAGGGAATTTGGGCCGTATGCGGGAGAATAAACGTAATTGTTCACACTTCAACTTCGACGAAAATTTTCAATGTTCGCTCAGAAGCGAAAAGCGTAGGCTGGAAAATTGATTTATTTCTCGGTTAGAGGGACATTTCAATTCCAATTGAATGTTCGCACTAGGACGTGAGCTGATTTTGAGCAACTTCTTTGCTTTAACGTTGCAGAATTTTAAGTGACTGATTTCGATAATGCACCATGATGGAATGTTTTATAGTAACAACGAGGTCGTTCACATGATGGTGAGCGCCACGCCTGTGAATAAAAGTTGCAGTGACACCCATTACTTTGTATCCTGAGAAATTGGTTCTTAAGTCGCAACTGCCCAGTCAACTCACTGGACGGCACGTTCCACCTTTTAAATTAAACACGGAATATTACGTTTGCACATAATTGTATGGAGGATAAATAAATTCGGCTTATGTCAACATTTTGTCGAAATTTAATCTATTTTTATAACGAAATAAGGATTAAATGGTCCTTTGTCCATTTTAAAGTTACAGCGGGTTCAAAAGGGCGCTGCTGAAACGTAAGCTTATTTCGGAGCCCCCCTAAATTATTTCGAAAAATAATAGATATAAGCAGTTAGCTAAAAAAGATTTTTTATCCATGTTACCTGCTTCTAAATAAGGGTCTGTTTGCACCAACATTTACTCGCTGTAATAGGAGTTTGTCGCAAAAAAATTATATGATTAATTGTTTTCTGTTTTCCGTACAGACATTTTTATCTAGATAAATCGTTTAGTCCGCATTCAGACTCACAAACTTCGCATTTATTTTTGTCATATCGCTGTGTAGGTAATTTTATTCTAACATAATTGTTTTTATGGTTTATTTATACGCAAGCATTTGTCTAGTAATGTCGTTAATTTTACTAGGAGCCCAAGGAATATACCACTCTCTTAAAAGTTATTTTAAACATGTCTCTACCAAGAGTTGGTGATAAATTTTCTGCTGGATACCACCCAGCTAACCAGGTGGACTCTGATAAATTATTAATTTACCACCTAGGAGAGTTTTTTTATGTATAGCTTATTCTTCTGTATTCGATGGTTTGGCTAATAAGTAGAAATAAAAGTTCTCGCATTCCAAAAATAAAATATTTAATTCATCATTCAATCATCACAATCTAATACACTCCAATAACAGTCAATAAAAACGTTTAAAATATACAATTGGTCATAGAAACCAAATGACACATAATAATTATTCAGTTTATTCAATCGTCTAAATATTACACCACGAATATTCGATGAACGCCATTAAAAGATTGACTAGGTAACTGTTTTTTTTTTTACAATTGTTTTCCTTTTCTCGAAATATAATCTTATCTAGATTACTATCTTACAATTGGAGTCTCACAAATAGATCGGCCTTTCTTGAACAAAGGCAATGAAGGTAAACAGTAAGACAGCCATATTTTTTCGAGTAAGCAGATACTTTAAACCAAACATAATTTACAATAATGGATATTCCTCATTTTATATGCATTTTGAACTAATAAACGATGATTACAGTTTTATTATCTAATCTAATAGAATGAAGGCAGCAAGGTGGAATTAACGTTTGTGACGTGAATGAAATCGACGTTTTATAGCCAACTAATTAAAATTGACATACATTCATCCATACAAACAACACTAAGCCAATAAAAGCTTCGATATAAACTGTTCGTGAATAGACCTTTTCTGTCTTAATTATTAAACATGAATTATATTCACAATTCTAGCTAAGAATTTGTCTCAGTAATAAAATTATTAAAATATTTTTGTTAAATAAATTACTATGATTCATCAGACTAATGATTCTATTAAAGAAAATTTCAAAATAAAATCTGTTTTGGATACGTTAAAAGACCTCGAAAACCTTAAAAACAATCAGCAAATAGAAAACGATAAGCGCAACGACCTCAAAGCCCGTCTAAGGCAGTTAATTAACTCACAAAGTTCGCCGTTGTTATTACGATGGTTTTAAATAATTAGCGACTTCACAGACCCTTATAGGCGCCACCCTAATTACATCGCTCTGAGGTTCAAAGAGTCATATGTCATTTCTTTCCCAACAAGTCATCCAACAAATCTTGATTGGTCATGGACACGTCACCCAATAAGTTAGCTCTCGAATCACGAGAGCTTCTTCTTCCAGAAATGGATCGCTTCCTGGCGGTGGGCAACTCCCCTAACACATTGTCCGTCAACATTTTGAAATTGTTGTTCAACTCTGACAGAGCTTCGTCGGGAATGTCAATCTTCCCGCTCACCAGTTCGTTCATTTTATCGACCGCCTGTAGCTGCTGCACGATTTTATCGTTCTCGAATCTCGAAGTGTTGAACTGCCTGACGTGTCTATCGATAACCTTGTTGCTCTTTTCGATATCTTGAATGATGTCTTTACAGTATTTTTCCAGCGGTTTGCCAGATAGTTTCTTCTCTAGTACGCT
This sequence comes from Campaea margaritaria, assembly GCA_912999815.1. Taxonomy (NCBI): domain Eukaryota; kingdom Metazoa; phylum Arthropoda; class Insecta; order Lepidoptera; family Geometridae; genus Campaea; species Campaea margaritaria. The sequence continues at coordinate 797,439 of OU538794.1, forward strand.
GTTCTCTCTCTTAGGCCTCATGACTTCAATTTCATCTCCACTTTTGTATTCGTTTATACTCGTTTTGTATTCGACAACTGATGTGGCTTCGTCTGCGTTGACACTTTCAAAGAATGACACGTTCGAGTTTCTCCGTCCCCTAGATTTAGGTCGTTCTGATTCTTCGCTTTCCAGGATTTGCTCTTCAATAGACTCTTCCGTCGACATTCTTCTCAAAGCGCTGGGTTTCCTCGTCGGGTCTTCGTTGTGATTTTTAATTTTGCTCATCAGTTCCGCTTTAAGCGTTTCCATTTTCTTTTGGATGTCATCTGGCGAAGTGCTTTTTATGTCTTCGTCGAATATGGCCAGATCGGACATGCCTTCTTGGACTGTTTTGGCGAGTTCGATGATGTCGTCGGATCCTTTGGACAGTTTCCTGTGAGGAGTGGACTTGGTGCTGGTGGAGTTGGTGCGGCTGCGCGCGTAGCGGGAGCGAGGCTCGGTGGAGGAAGAAGTTTCTTCATCGTGGGAAAGGGCACTGCTGAGAGAGCGAGAGTTCTCGCACAGCTTAGCTATGATGCTCTGGTCAATCTGTAAGGATTTGTTTGTGTTCAAGATCTAATTGAATTGTTTGTATGAGCCTAGCGAGCGCTCGTGAAAGTTCTCCAGATTGGAATTATTTTTACGTACTTTAAGGGCGTCAGTTTTGGTTTACTACAATGGAAAAGAAAACATGTTGAAACAAAACTGTGATATATATTTCATCGGTACCGATAATTTTCGACAGGGGGAATATTGTCCGGTGTTGTGGATAATCTAATAAGGTTAGACGATTTTATTAAAAGGGATTACTCAGTACCGAGGTAGATTATTGAAGCGGAGAAAGTATTTTTTATAAAACCAAACGCAAGCAAGCGTCGCAATGTTTTTAATGAATTTTTCATTTCCTAACAATTGCGTTACGTCATCCGATAGGATCAAAACTCTGAAAACCGTAATCCGCAATAAGTCCCGAAATCCATTTAAAGCAGTATTAGAAGTATTTTTAAATTACGGATAACCAGTTTTTATATTTCAATAATAAAGTTAATTAAAAAAGTAGCAAACGATCAATTTCGTGTTCCCTCCAAACTGTCCACGAAGATTTAGAAAAACATCTACCACTTTACTGAATCGTGATGATGACTTGATAAGACTACTGTCAACGTTATTGATGGCGACCTGTCAACTCACATTAATCCTGTCATCTCCCATCCCGCGGGTGTCCACAGCGACCCTGGTCTTGCTGGGAGGCCGTGCGAGGTTGGCGTATGAGGCACTCTTCACGGGAGACTTGAGGGTGCGGCTCGCAGCCGTACTTAGCATCTTTTCTTTCATCTGCAGATCGAAAACTAACATACAGTCATTGCTCTATAACTCAAAACGTGCCTACATCTGCCGCTTCCTATAGTAGTAGGTCACTTGACAAGTACTACTGGCACCAAGCAAAAAATCTGTCAGCAATCCCAAGATCTGCTGCAGCAGTAATTCTAGAGCAGATTCCATTCTAGGCGTATCGTGTTAATAATTACCTTCCTCTATATCTTCCCCTAACACTCCCCCTAAATATGTCATTCAATAAGACTCTTAAGTCAGTGTCCTCACCTAAATCGATTACGAAAATCGATTCGAAATTGATTCCAAATCGATTGGTGAAATATTATTATCAGCGTAAGTGCTGCACCTAAATCAATGATACTGGACTACAGCGTAAATGCTACACCTACTTCAATGATGGTGGACATTTTATCAGCATTAGTGATGGCAAGGTCCAGGTCCGCCCGCGTGTCCTTGTGCTTATTAATCTCTAGCTGCAGCTGATGCTTAAAGTTCTTGGCTTCCAGCACAATCCTCCGCTGCAGCATCGTGATGATATCGCTCTGTTGTTGGACTTTGGAAGATAGTTCCATCATGTTCGCTTGAAGCTTCTCGCGCTCGAGGAGATTTCTGCAAAAGCGTTTTAAATAGTTGAGCGTTTTTTGTAAATAATAAAATAATCCCGATTAACAGCTCCGATTGAATTAGACACCAGATTCTGTGTATAAAAATGTGCTTTAACTAATGAGGAGATATCGCTCACGCAAGATGCTGTGAATAATTTGAGATTCCGAATTACGCGATGAGCTATGAAGTGAGCCAGGAAACAATCTAGAAAATTTAAGCATGCTCATCAGACGAAGAACAAAGATTCACGATTAATCATGATGCTTCCAGCATCAATTTGCTACAACATCGAATACTTTTTGATAATTTGACTGCCCTTTGAGCTTCGAGAGTGATTATTGCCCCCTTGAGCTGTTCGCATTCGACCTGCTTGGCTCACAAATCTCTTCGATCTGGGAAGACTTGACCAGCTGTAAAGTGTGTTACCTATCCTTGCTGAGTTCCAACAAGTGTTGATGCTCGTCCTTCAGCATCTGCAGTTGCATGTCCCGTTCTTTTAGCTTCATCAGTGTATCCCTGTACTGCGCCTTGAGCTGTTTGTACTTGGTCTGCTGCACGCGCATCTCTTCACTGTGAGAGTTTAGAACTTGGGGCAACTCCGCGTTTGAGTTCTCATACCTGGTACATTGAGAAGTCTTTATTTAGAAATGTAAGTCCTAGCGTAAGAAACGTGGTGCGTACTGACCACTTGGCTATATTTATAGCAAATGCATCAGATCTCAAACACCTATATCACTTAAATGGTCGTTGTATAGATCTAAGCTCGTAGGCTTACCCAAAGGAAGACATTCAACCAAAAACAAAATAGAGACGTGTAGGAAAAAGGCCTAACTACCTACTAATTGGGTTTTCCGTGTGAGCCTTTTTGGTGACTATATAATACTGTAGTATCCAATAGCGGCAGAAAAAAAGACTTCTTCACAATTTACATAAAAAAAGAACATAAGTAATTATATTTTACGGGGCTCGGTGGTGAATATTCATGTGCCTACCTACCTAAGTTCACAATCCTTGGGTCGCCGCGCGCCGTTTCGATTTTATTAGACCATAAATCACCCAAGTCTTTATTAAGTGTGATAGGTAGACTTACCTTTGTAGAGCAATCTCTTGTTTCTTCTGAATGGCGCGCAGGACACGGTTCTCGTTGCTGAGCTCCTAAAAATGTTTCAAATATACACATTATTTATGTATCTGCCTACCTAAGTACAGAAAGACATAAGGTAGCACTTCATTTAATCCATAAACGTTTTTAATTAGAAGCAAGCGACCCTGTCGTTATTATCAATTTATATCAAAACTTAGGTGGTAATTATTATTAGGTAGCGATTTGCGATACTATCAGTCACGCTACAGACACGTGAGTGATGTAGTTCGAAAGCTAGAAGAGCTAGTTTGTTTTTGGTTTATTAAAATGTTCATGCCCCACTGATCCTGCCATTTTTTGACTTTCGTAAAAGTCAAATCACAGCTACGTGTTTCAACTTTCGGATGCGTGCTCAAATTACCTCTAGACATGTAGGGAGTCTGAGGGTTCCTCCACTCAGTGCCTCGTGGCAAAGATTACACGTTGCGTCACGTATGTGGCCACTCGAACTCCGCATGGATTCGTGTAATAACTAATGTCACTCTATAGCCACGTGAGCGACTCACCGGCAGATGGTAGTGCGCGTATGGAACTGCAGCGGTTTTGCAGCTACTTGACTTGCTGCGTCTTGGCAGACAAGCTGCGTCACAAATCTGTCACCACTCTAAAGCCCATCATGCATTACGATACTTACAGACGATTAGTATCCTACGCGAGTCTCGAAGACGAGTCTCAGACATTTTGTACGGTATCGAAGGTAACAAAGTTTGCGAATCAACATACAAATGTATTTGAGATACACCACCCACCCACCCTTTTATCGAAAAATGTTTTTTCTTGTCCTTCCAAAGGTTGTCTGGAAGAAATCGCTTTCAGCGATAAGACCGCCCATTGTACTACCCTTGTTTACCTATTGTAATTTTTCTGTACTGTGTTTATTTTTGTTTCTGGTGTACAATAAAGAGTTTTCTATTCTATTCTAATCTATACTCTTCGGCGACTCGTCTTGGAGACTCGCGTAGGTGCTAGTTTATCGTAATGTCCGATGGGCTTAATACTGACACGTGAGCGACTCACTTGCAGATGATAGTGAGCGTCTGCGAGCTGGTTCTGCAGCTGCTTCACTCGGTGCGTCTTGGCGGATAGCACACGTTGCGTTACATATCTGTCGCCACTCTTACTGCGTACGGACTGGTGCGACATGTCGACTGTCGGGGGGTTTAGCCGCTTGCGCTTGTGCAGCAGGTTTAGGCGAGAGTTGCTGCTGTAGACAGACTCTAGGGATTCCTTCCTGTAGCAAGGGAATTTGTGATAGAAATATAAGTAAAAAATCTGACAGTTATAAAATAAGTTTAGTTAACCTATCGTTCCTCACTACAAGTGCGATGTCATTGATAATGGTTCAGATTTCTTCGCACGGATTGGAATTTTCCGTAACTCTAGACCTTTATCGATCATAAACTGTTTCAGCGATGGTCCTACCTATCTGCCGAATCATTATAGGTACGTTTTGGTTTGTTTCCGAAGTAATGCCACAATAAATCGCAACGAATCGATCGATGCTAAATACATCTTCCCAGAAATATATTTTTACATAAGTAGATAAGTAAACGTATAAGGTCCTATTAGGTAGGTAGGTATATACCACACCATACCTATGTATATCAACCTTACGTATGCCAACACTTCTAAAATAGAATAGAACAGAAAAATTATTAATTATCATAGATTACATTCAACGATCTCTATATTGCATCTATCTATATATATAAAAATGTTATGTTGGTTTGTGTACGCTTCAAAAACTCAAAAAGTTCTGCACCGATCGAGCTGAAATTTTAGCATGATATATAATCCGCATCAAGGATTGTTTTTATCTATTTTTTTTCATCAGTGACATATCAGCGAATGTGCGAATGTGCCACAGCGAAGCGTGGCAGGGCACAGCTAGTTAAATATAATTATGTAACAAATCGATAACAACATTTATTAGGTACGTTACAATAATTCTATTCAGCTAGACATTAAATGAATAAGTTTTTTTTTTTAAATAAATAGGTTTGAGTAGGTTGTACTAATAGGCAAATACAAACAGGTTGCTGGTGTACCTACTTATTATTTATACTTGATATTACTGCACTCGTTACCATTACGCTCACTGCAGTGCAGGGCAAAAGCTTCTTACGCAATTCCTACCGGTGGTCTACGTCTTTTTTTAAACAGACAGGTATTTTTACTGTCTTATTCAATAGCTTCTACTTCTTTTCTTCCTTATTCTAGTACTAGGGGGAACGGATTATTCTTCAGCTTCAAAGTTATGCGAATTGAAGCCCTCCAGACTACTTTTAATCAAGTTTTGGAAAGGTTTATGAGTAGACGTGGTTGATTTGCTAATCCTACAGCTGTGGTAGGTAGGTAAACATTATTACACATAAGTTACCTGTGCTGGTTATGCTAACTCTAGGGCATCAGAAAACAAACACTTACCTTAGATCCTTCCTTTTATCTTCAGGCAGAAGACTCAACACTGACATCATTCGTCACACAGTCAAACCACCATTTTCGATACAAACAGAAAATTCGGCTCAAAACGAGCCCGAAATAAAACGCGAAAATTGTAATCTTGTGCGGACGACAGTGAGTTGTTGTGGCAGCGTTTCTATGGCAACCGATAACACGTCAAATCGATCTATTTGAATTGGCATTTGATTGTACGCGCATAGAAACTCCTTGATATGGCTTGGCAAAACAAGGTTGCAATAACTTGATTAGAACCTATAAGCTAGTTATCTATTTTCACTTTTTCACGGGGATTCCCTACAAGGTCGTTTATATCTACTTGATTGGATTGTTCAAGCCTTTTGGTAAGTTGTTGTTACGTAACATTGGTTGGACAAAACACTTAATCTAGACTTAATACGAATACCATTTAAGATTATGGACTGAGATGTTGGCCTGTGGCTGAGCAGTACAAATACACTTGATGGTAAGCACTGCAGTGTCACTCAGTACTTTGCATTGCAAAATCTTGCACGGCACTGCACTACTGCGTTCGTCACCTCGAGCCTTTAGTTCGTCATCATCATCATCAACCCATATCGTCCCACTGCTGAGCACGGATCTCCCCTCACTTAAATTCGCAAGTCTCATTAAGTGCCCAGTAATTTCGGTAGGAGATTTAAGAAATGAAATAAAAGACCAGTTTGTCAACAAAATAATATACTTATATAAAGTACAGCTATACACAGCATTAACGTTTTGTATTTATATAAAATCGTCGTCTTTGCGACGAGTTTGAAGTCTAGACTCGGACATCACAATCGTTTCCTATAGTTATAATCGAATCATTCGAATACAATCGTTTTACTTTGTTAATTCTATTAACATTAGAGGTAGAAAAAAGGTGATACCACATTTTGATCGATTATTTAGAACCGATTATGTTTAAGATCTTTAGGTAAATGAGATAGAAAACGAATGTATTCGAATGAGATTTTATTTTGATTGACAAAACATTTATGAAATGCAATCGATCACCACGCGATAATACATTATTTGCTTGCATTATAAGTTACACAATAAATAGTTGTACATCCAACGAATCGATATTGTTGATCAATTCACTGACCGAAGGCGGATCGAATCGTCAAAACGCGTCAATTGCATCGATTCTATTCGAATAGAAATAATACCTTGGACGTCACTACGTCGTCGCTTCGTCTTTTTGGTACGTTTGAATTCAAATAAGATTTGGCATAGGTAATAAGTAAAATAACTATTTCAATTAGTATATACATTTCACGTAAAGAGATACAATTCAATATTTCCGATTAAATATTTCGGATTCTGATTTAGATATCTCGGATCGAAAAGAAATCCGATGTTTCCGGAAACCTATTCCAGAACTTTTACACTCGAAAACTTAAAATTGTAGTATTACAAAGAATTATGGTAAAGTTTTAATTTATTCAGATAAAAGGAACAGAGAAATGTTAAAAGCGAATTAGCCTAAATTATGGCGAATTTTTCGAACACATTTTTTAGGGACAAATGGGGACAACAACATAAATAAACATAGAAGACATCCGGCGGCCCCCCACTAGGCTCAAGGCCGGTGTCGGGGGAGCCTTAATAAATATATAATTTTCGTTAACCCCAAACCGAGCAATCGAATTTCAGTTTCCACGGCGCGTTGGACCCTCCCACCGCCCCCGCATCAGTTAGCGTTCTCCTCGTGGTTCTGCTTGTGCCAGAGGCGCGCGTACAGCGAGGCGCGGTCGGCGAGGAGGCGCGCGTGCGTCCCGCGCGCGGCCACGGCGCCGCGCTCCAGCACGAGGATCTCGTCGGCGTCGGCCACGGTGGACAGGCGGTGCGCGATGCAGATGGACGTGCGGCCCACCGTGGCCGCCCGCAGCGCTTGCAGGATGGCCTGCGGGAGGGGCACGCGTCAGCCGGCGAGCGTTGGGAGAGGGGACGAGTGTGGCCTGATGACGATGATAACATCGACCCATACCGGCCCACTGCTGAACACGATCCTTAGGCTATAATCTACTATGGGAGCCCGGTCCGGTTTGGTAGATATTAAGCGACAAGCGAAAAAATGGACAAGCGAAACACGATTCCTAGTGAAATTTTGCGACGGATCGCATAGTTGTAGCTATCGATTTTACGAAATCTGACAACCCAAAACAACGTCTCATGTTACCGTGAAACACTGAAACACCGCTTATGGCTTATGTAACATAATATTGGTTGCGTGTACAGTATTCGCAACCTATGTGAGATAATATTGCTGCAGTATGTTGTATAACATAACTGGAGCGTGTGTGGAGCACGTAACAATCTATAAAATGTATTCTGGGTCATACGAGCCCAGGAACCGTGCTGTTAAATCTATATCAAATTCGTTTGTTTAAGAAAGTTGTTTCGAAAGTACGTATAGCTGTTTATAAATATTTTTCCACTTTGTAGTTCGGCTTGCTATTAAAGTGTGTTTTTTAATTTTTTTAACTATTATTATTTTACCTAATGTGTTTTTATTATTTATTATTTTTTATTTTTTTATAATATAGTCATCGGTCATTGATAAGTAGGCCAAGTTTCAAATTAATCGGGCGTTCAAAGATTCCGTTACATACATACCAAGCAAACTAAGAAAAGTCTGTTAGTAAATTACTGTACAAAATAAATATTTCAATAAAATAGATTTTCATCAATTATATGTTATGTAAAAAATTACACAATGACAGTCGTTGTGGGTTCGATTCCCGCGCAATATAAATATTTGCGAGAAATGCAGATATTTGTTCTGATACTGGGTGTTGGTGAAATGATGGTCTACATAGTTCCTTTTAGATACGGAGAATCATAGTTTATAGAGGGGTACTGTGATCGAGAGAAATAAAACACACGCCATTTAAATAATGTAAAATTTGAGACAGTAAATGTGTATAAAAAGAGGGATAAAAACTGACACCATCAGCCGCGTCCACCGAGAGTCATACCCTTGTGGGAGGGTTGTGTGGGTCCTAGGGTGTAGTCATACCCTTGAAGGGTGTGTGGAATTTAGTATACAGTCATGCCCTTGAAGGACGTGTGGACCTAAGTATGGAGTCATGCCCTTAAAGAGTGTGTGGGTCCTACGGTGTAGCCGTGCTCCTGAAGGGTGTGTGGGTCTCAGGGTGCAGTCATGCCCTTAAAGGGTGTGGGCCCCAGGATGCAGTCATGTCCTTGAAGGGTGTGTGAGCCCCGGGGTGCACTCACGTGTTCCGTGATGGAGTCGAGGCTGGAGGTGGCCTCGTCGAAGACGATGATGGGCGCGTCCTTGAGGATGGCGCGCGCGATGGCCACGCGCTGCTTCTCCCCGCCCGACAGCTTCAGGCCGCGCTCGCCCACTTGGGTGTCGTAGCCCTTACAGTAGAAGACGAATTACACTCCCGTTTGTTGTCCTGTTTATTTTTATTTCGGGCACGTTGCTCAATAAAATTGAAGATTAGATCTTTCGTTTTTTTTTTCATTCGAATATTCACAAAGGAAACCAAGATAGATAGTGGGGAAGCGGCAACTCGTGCGCTTTGCAACCCGACGGCGGCACCGGTTCGAGCCTCGGCTACCTTAGACCGAATTTTCATAGCTCCATGCAGAGGGCGCATTGAATCGTCGCTACCGATTCTCATCGATTCGTAGTAGTCTGAGATCCGAGGGCCACCTGATGAACTCTAACATTAGAGGCCTAAACTCCATTGTTCGAAATAAAATAGCGTTGTACCTTGGGCCACGTGAGGACGGAGTCGTGCAGCTCGGCCAGGCGGCAGGCGGCGCGCACGGCGGCGGGCGGCGCCGCGAGCGCGCCGTACTGCACGTTGTGGAATATCGACGAGTGGAACAGCACGCAGTCCTGCGGGGGAGGGGGCGATGGCCAAACACGGCATACTTAGATATATGGATAATTAATTAATTACATTCATTAAGCTTTGGCTATCGATCGACGTCGTCTGGTTTCGATTGTTGTGGCGACTCTTAAATTTCTGACCTGCGGCACTATAGCGATGGCTCGTCGGACACTCTGCATGTCGAGGTCCCGGATGTTCTGTCCGCCGATGTAGATGTTCCCCGACTGAGGCTCGAAAAATCGGTAGAGAAGCCGCACCATTGTCGATTTACTGAAATTTCAACCGTTTAAAATTAAATTTGAGCTGTAATTAAGAACAGCGCCAGTCTCCAGCAAAATTCCTGAGCATTTGAGAATTGAGAACGGATGTCTCAGGGTGACGAGCGCAGCACAATGCCGCGCAAGATTATACAATGCAAAGTTTTAGGTGGCACTGTTACAGTTATGGGGAGCGGTGAACGACTGGCTCATCCCGTCTCTTAATCAAATAAAAAAAGATCAAATGGACTCCGAGTCTCTCGTCACCGCGATGCAACGACGAGTGACATCTAGTGCTATTCGAAGACAACTCTGACTGTTTTTTTATGACATCATGCGTTCACTCGAGCTAACATCCTAGTCAATAAAACAAATTCTCACCCGCTACCGGATCCCCCGACGATTCCGATTTTCTTCCCAGCCGGTATAGAAAAGCTGAGATTGTTGAAAATCGGCTTTCCGTTAATGTACTTGAAATTAACGTCCTTAAACTCGATGGTGGATGTATTCGCGTCCACTACCAACTGTCTGGCATCGATTTTATCCTGGAAAGTAAGATAGATAGGTTGAAACACAACAGAACAAAGAAAACTTAAAAACTAGAACATAACAAAAAGATAGAAGAACAACAAACTAAAATGTAATAAAGAACAAATTAATATTTAATAATGAAAAAATTAAGTTAAGACAGAAGTTGGAGTGACGATTGCTCAGCTATTAGTCCCAAGAATTTCAAGTTCTCTCATAATAAGACCGAGCCCAGTGATGGATTGTGGCCTAATCCTCACAAAAGTGAGGTGGGAGCCGTGCTCAGCAGTGGGCGGCTATGGGTTGTGTTGACGATTACCTGGACCCTGGGCGCGACCGCCATGAGCGTGAACATGGTCTGCATGTCGATGAGCGCCTGGCGCACCTCGCGGTACACGGAGCCGAGGAAGCCCAGCGGGATGGACAGCTGGAACAGCAGCCCGTTCACCATCACCAGGTCGCCCACCGTCATGTTGCCTGCAACGAGCAACGAGCAGGCTTCAGGTCCTCCGACCTCTGGTATTGTTTCGTTCGGTCGTATTTTTGTTTTGTTCATTGTTGTGTACAATTTTGTCCGAGTAGAAGGATTTTTTTTGATATTTTAAACAAGTATATCCTTTCTCTAGCTAGGGAGTCTGAAACTGCGAGGACCACGTTTTCACAAAACTTAGAGCATCATAATACCTGTGGTCGCATCGTAATTATTACAAATAAGAAACAAAATCAAGTAATAATAATTTAAAATCATTATTGAATCACAATTGAAGTCAATTAATTTCTTTTTAAATCTACATTACCTTTAGCAATCTCCGAAGCAGCCAGCAGCATGATGAGACTGAGTCCTCCGCTGAAGATGGCGTGCTGGCCGAAGTTGAGCAGCGCCAGGCTGGTGGCGGTCTTCAATGATGCATCCTCGTACTTCTTGAGGCTCGCGTCGTACTTCTCCAGTTCGTACTTCTCATTGTTGAAGTACTGAAACATTGACATTAAGAGTTATCTTTAAAAGAGTGACTTTCATTAAAAATAATTGTAAATGAGCGCGAATACCAAAACATAAAAAAATGCAGTAGGTACCTTAACAGTCTCGTAGTTGATGAGTGAGTCAATAGCCTTGTTCCCCGCCTCGTTCTCAGCCCTGTTCATGTAGATACGGAACTTGGTGCGCCACTGGGTGATGGCCAACGTGAACATTGCGTATACACTCACGCAGCCGAATGCCAAACCTGTGCAGACAAGACGGGCTGATATGGTAGACATTCATCATCCTCATCATCATCATTAGCCGATATTCGTTCCCTTTTCGAGGTAGGCCTCTCCGAGTGAACTACACTGAGCCCGACCTTCGGCTATCTTCATCCAGTCTGTGGTAGTCTTTTTCCGAATTTCTTACTGGTTTTTCTCAATTGGATGTATTCCTATTGTTTAAAATTATGATTACCTGCAAAAGCGAGCCCCCCTTTCAATCCCAGGATGGAGGAGACGAGGATCAGCTCGAACACCGTGGGCACAATGTTGAACACCATTGCTGAGAGGACGAAATTAATGGCACGTGAACCACGGTCAATTGTCTGCGAACAATTGTATGAACTATTAGTACTTACATAGCAGCCACAATGGGATTTATAGTGGTATGCCTCTTCTGCAAGAGTCCGCCGGGGGAAGTACCACACTTTTGCCAGGTATTCATTCACAAAGCAGTAGTGTGCAAATATTTGTGTGTTTCCAGCAAAATTACTGGGCATATGAGACTTTACTTTTCGAGTCTCAGGGTGAGAAATTTAGTCCAGTTTTTTTTTAACCCTGCAAGATACAGATGTGGAACATACACGATTAGTTAACATTCCTCTTTTAATCGTTAAAATTTTCATTGGAGTCTGTTGAGCCATTTTTGAACCTACTCGAGGCAAACTTACAGACAGCCATATAGACTAAAATTCTGAAACATATCTAATTTACAGTTTTGGCATTTATTCTATAACCAATCGGACAGATCTTAAATTTTGTCATTAGTGAAAGCCATAGGTAGATAAAAAGTTATCTGCGAACCTTAGAAAGCGCGCCGGTCTGGCGCCCCAGGTGGAAGGAGAGGTCGAGGCTGTGCAGATGCGAGAAGACGTTGCAGGCGAGGCGGCGGATGGAGTGCTGCGCGACGCGCGCGAACACGGCGTTGCGCAGCTCGTTGAACGCCGCCGCCGTCGCGCGCGCCGCGCCGTCTGCGGAGCGGGACGCACCAATGTATGCTGCCACTGTCGCACAACCGCGTGCGTCAGCCGCGTGACCGGCGACCCACGGAATTCTACCTTTGCCACGTATGGCTCTCCAGAAAATAGGAATGATTATATGGATAACATAGAATAAGTAAGATCCGATTGTCAGTACATCCAAAGTCGCGCGGAGCGGTTAAACAAAAGATTTTTAAAAAGATATAGGTGGAAAGCACTGATATGTAATTATTTCCTCTGAGTCTGGGTTTGTTACCTAGATACAGAGTATTCTTTTCAGAGGAGTTCTTTATAATAGTAAAATGTTTCATTTCACAAGATTCCAGATAGCTACTCACAACCAATCAGCAAACTGAAGGCCGTGGTGGTCAAAGCCTGGGGGACCGTAGCCATGCCCAGCAGGACTTCCCCAGATGTCTGTGCTGTCATCTGATTGACTTCATCCACGGCATACTTGAAGAGGAACGGCACGGACACATTCATCACCTTCGCACCAAACAGCAGGGAGAGGGATAGCATGACTCGGTTACGGATCATTTCATTGTCCTGAAATTTTATTTATAAAAATGTTATAAGACAGAATATACAAACATTATAATAAACCATAATATCTTATTCTACTACATTTCTAAATTATTATTTTTCTAAACTAATTTTGACCTGTTAAGCAGTTAACAATGCCACAATTATAACTGACTTGAAATAAAAAGCAATAAGTGATAGTTGGAGTGATGGTGGTGGCCAAGCAGTAACTAGTGCGCTTTGTAACCCAATGACACTGGATCCATCCTCAGCCCCACATTAATAACTTTCATAAGTTATGTGCAAATACTCCTGGCTATGGAAAGCCCGTTAAAATGTTGGTTTCGGTGGCTATCATTTGATAGCAGTCTTCATGCTACGAGGCCCTTGGAGGGACAAACTCTGACACCAAACACGGGCACCAAACAACTTATTTGATGAACAATTAATCAGTTAAGTCTTACCTTAGGCCAAACATACTCCATCATCCCTCTAAGCATATCCATCCCGGTCACCGGCTTGGCATTCAACAGGTTTATATCTTCACGGGACAAAACAGATGCACCTGGGTGAAAGCAGTCTCGTTTTTGGATACCTAGGAACGGGAGAACAGCATCAGGATATGGTCTCGGGATAGGTTAGAGGTGGACGGAGGGGTGCAAGCGGATTATGCGAGGATGCGTGAGGACTGAGCTGTATTCCGACCAAGTATTAGTAACTAAAATTAAAGTAGCAGGCGAGAGCTGAGAACAAAATACAAGTGTTTGAAAAACATATAATAAAAGCTGTAACTATGGGGGAGACTTGCCTAGCAGTTAGAATGTATAGGTTAAGAAAAAAAAACTTAATCAACTTAGTAGGATCTTGTTTTTTTATATATATATGAGATATTAACCTGATTTCGTCTGAGTTTTCTCAGTGGTCAACAAACTGCATATATAAATTATTCTATAATAGAAGATTTTTTGTGCAAGATTGAATAGCTAGCTAAAAAGTAAAATTAATTAATTTATTCCTAACTTATTTCATTATTATTACAATTCCGTTTAGTTGTTTTGAATAGAATACAATAGAACTATTTAATTGGCATTATTGATTAAAATAAACATCATCGAAACCTTTATTATAATAGTCAAATATAATTTATTTCAGATCGCAAGAACTCATAATCTCATGTTGAATTCAATGTAAGCATCATCATAATTCTGCCCACTGCGGGGCATAAGCCTCTAAAAAACGTGATAATTACATTAATTTTTAATTGATATATTTCTAATATGCAAAATGCGTAACATATTAAGATGTGAGGCAAGGCAGAGAATAGATTAGAAAACAAAACACAAAGAAACTAAAGGGCACCTAAAGACAAGACAAACAATGGCGAAATTATTTAAAAGCGGACTTTGTTATACAATCATAATTGAGATATCAGTATAATCATTGAAAACAGGATATATACAAGGAAATTAGGTTCACAGGACAGATAGCCAGTAGTTACTATTTATTTATTTTCTATTAAGGCTTATTTATTAACACATTGACTGCTGAAAACTCATACATTTGTGTTTACATAATATTACAGCAAGGAAAAAAAAAACCGCACTGCTGTATTGTCAATTTATCACACCAAATGTGTGAGCCCACACAGCTGATTGAGTTTAGTTACAACATAACGCTAGTACACAGTAGACAAAGATGTTGTATGAAGATTCCCGAAAGCCAAAATAAGTACTGATTCAGCAGTGAACATATTAAGGTGTATGCAACCACATGTAAGAGCTTATGTGTAATATGTAAGCTCTGCCTAAAAAGAAGTAGAGTAGAACATTTCAATACAAAAATAAATGTGTACATGTGTAGTTACTTCCGAGGCTAACTGTACTGTTTTATTTAACACATTCACTGAGGAAAACACAACTGTCGCGTTTTTCACAACTTGCCAAGTGTATGGCAAAACACAACTGTTGCATTTGTTGTATGGGAAAACACTATGGCGCATGTAGAACTGCACCCGTGGCTAGACAAGCAAAACGGCTCAGCAGTCATAGTGTAACCTGCCCTTTTTTAAACTTTTTCAAGTTGAATATAGATTTCCACCTGATTCTATTAACTATATTGGATGTATGTTCGACATTAATTCAAAGAAATCTTAGCCATGGCCGTGCACTGCTGTGTGACAGGCTTTAGAGGAAAAATCATCATTATGATGATTTAATGAAAGGAAACAAGTATTATCCCTATATGAACTATTCATTCGGCTTTGATATTCCACTAATAGGATTATGACTATAGGCCTTTGAATGTTCATTTTGGTTTCTGCTTGTAAGATTTTTATCAGACTAATTTATAGGTAGATAGATAATACAAACCATATTTTGGAGTGACTTGCTCATTTGTGTGTTAGCAAAAACTAGTTCTTATCAATAGATGTCTCAAGAGCCCAAAAAACTATTGATAAAGGAAATTAGCGCCTATGACCACAAGGTCAAGTTCAGAATATTATGTAACTATTTATTCAAATATCGGCATATAAAATAAAGGTGTACTTGATGAACTAATAGCAGTCCCAAGTACCTACTTAATATTTGAGTTCTAAACACTTACCAACTGGTATTTTTCCAGTCTTGGGTTTGTTTGCAAACACTGCCGCCAAAACATTTTTGGCGGAGTCCTGCCCCCCTGCGTTGCTCTGAGGAGTCGACGAATAAAACTAAAAACAAAATAAAATATTGTTTCAAGTGTTTATAATTGAAAAAGAGATGAAAAACTGGAAATTTTACGGAAATATATTTTGTAAATTTTCATGTTCGGTTTACATACCCGGAAATAGCTGGCAGCCGCACATTCTTTGCAAATTATATTAAAATGGGGTTTATTTAAAATTACCGTGTTGTTAAAAGTAATAGATTTGGCAAATTTCAAATGACTTCTAATAATTTTGTCGAATTTCCTATTTGACAGCAACGCAGCCGCCATGGTGGCAGTTTGACATCAAATTGTGAAGTGTTGCCATACCAGACGTCAGACTTGCCAGATGGTCAATATGCGGGGTGAATGGAGATTTGGAGATAGCTACCAATAATTATATTATACCAAAGAGTAACACATGTAAATATTTGTATAAATTACTCTTTATATATCAGTATAATAAAAACGGCCATAAATCGACGAATCGTTTTACAACTCATTTATATATCTATACAAAATAACATGGTAACTACTCCTAGTACGTATCAACTTCCTGCAAAACTTATTAGGTGCATAACTATCAATTCTTTGTCTGAATTTTTTGCTACTATTATTAGTTTATCGAAAAGTTTTCTTTCTAATTTATCATTCCGGAAAAATTTCCTTCACCTATAATAAGTTCCCAAGTTTTGATTATGTTGTCTTTATTTGGCAATACCGAATTTTAATATTGCCAGCATCTATGTGAAAATAAGTACTGTTACCATAGGCAAAAATAAGTTATTAATTATTTGTAGGATTCTGTAGAGCGTTTCATATCAAATTCCAGCAAAGACACGGCATGGTTTTGCTTAGTTTCTCCAAAGAATTATGTACCCAATAGTACGCATGTACCTAGCTTTTATCATCTCAACTCATATACACCCACTGCCAGCATGGGTCTAACCACCCTTTCATGACATCCTTAAAACTTACACATACCTTAAAACTTAAATTTTCAAAAAAATCTCTTTAATTACTGTATTTATAGTTAACATAAAATAAAAAATATATTTTTTTAAATTCTTGGGTATTTTGTAATGAAATATACATAAGTTCACAGACAGGTACATCTAACATTTAATAAACTTTTCTAAAATACAAACATATTGACACATCAATTCTACACAATTATTTAAAATAACACACTGATTTTCATACATTTTCAACTTATTTACCGACGCTTTAATGTTTTCCAGTTTTTCTCTTACCATTGGCATTACAATATCGTTTAAACTGTTGTTCGTAGAACAAATTGCTGCGGAGTAAATTAATCTGCTAACATCTGTCCCGTGATTATAATAATATTTAACTACCATTAGAAGGCCGTAGAAGTTATAACTTAGACCTCTATTATCAATGTATAAGTCTGTGTTCAAGCCATGACTGTTAACAAAAGAAATCTGATCCTGAGATAACTTAAGTGAATTTGTATCTAAAAATTGACAAACACTTTCAAAACTAAATGAAACACAATCCAGGTCATTATCAGGCAAAAAGAATCCATACTCAGTAATGAGTTTCAAGTTATGACTGTCACCGTAACATATGAACACTTCTGTGTACGGATCAAAACTATTTTTTGTATATATGGAAAATCTTATATCGGAAAACATGTCCCCGTTCACCTCTTTCACACTTATGTTCTCTGTGTATTTGCTCACAAGCAATTGGGTTTCGTTTCGGGCGTTCAAACTGTGGTTTATCATGTCCAAGTATGGACATAAGGATATTTTCGTGTTATCAGTTATTAAATTCAAAATTGTGCTTTCCACATTCCTCAAATCAATAACTTTTGATAAATCCATATAAACACACCTTGTATTCACTGTAAAATACGCCCATTCATAGATATGTTTCGTAAAACAATTTTTAAACCTATCACTACAGCTGTCTTTACTCAAACTATTTAGTAAAATGTCATCAAAAATATTATATGAGGACTCAATGATATCATTTTGCTTCGAAATCACAGACAGTATATCGGCATCAATGGAGCATTTTATTTCGGCTGGCAGAAAGTATGGCACTGTATATTCTTTTGGTAAATTTTCCAAGTAAACAAACCATTTGGTGTTCTCTCCCTGACTTTTTAAATATGCTAAATAAAATGCCATCAGTGACTGGAATGATATAGTTTGCTTGTACCGCACTACACTTTGCTTTTTGTTGTTAAAAAATAAGTTACAAAATGATATATCCATCAAAAGGGTGGTTACGTTTATGGTCAAGTTCAAGGGCAAGTTCATAAGCTCTTCTCCGGCTTTGATTTTTTTCTTCGTTAGTACGCCGCGGCCTGTGTTGTCGAATACAGCCAGCCCTAGTTTCTCATTACGTCGCATTCCATTTTCGGATAGCCAGCAATTTAATAAAACCAAATTTTTATCACCATCACACGGGCAATATTTTCGCGGTTTCTTTTGGCCTCTCTTACGGCGAGTACGACCCATGGCCGGCCAGCCAGCCTCTAAATCTGTTCATGTAATCCTCTTCTTCGTTTTGTTTTTATTTATCCCAAAATTTCTTCATAGTGTAGAATTTTATAGTGAATTAAATGTTTAGGATTTGCTTGACCGATTGATTGATTTTTTGTTTTGATTTTTTGCAACTGATTTGATTGACAGTTGAATTAAGTGACAAGGGTCAAGCAAGACTGACATAACCTATCTCAGACAGTTTTTTAATGTCTTGGCTCTCAGAAAGTTGTGCATTTAGCCAGTATCAGTCATCCATCATCATTATTATCATCATTAACCCATAACGTCCCACTGGTGAGCACGGGTCAGAAAGTGAGGGGAGACCCGTGTTAAAAGAAAGAAAGAAAGAAAAAACATTTATTCTGACACAACTGCACACAACAGCGAACAACGTACAACTAACGTTCAATAATTATTAGTTTTACGTACTACTAAAATTCAAAATTGACAATGAAGATCATGTCGGCAAAACTATGGGGCTCAAATATTTAAAAATAATTACTTTTGGGCAAATTATTTCTTAAGTTATGGCACCCTGAAAAAAATATTATTTTGTTATTGTCAAATTTGGCTAAGTTATCAATGTCAAATGAATGAAAACTTCAAAGTCTGTGTCTGTGTTCAAACTGATTCAAACAACAAAAATGTTTAAATTTTAACCGCCAGCGAACGAAATAAGTAGCCAAAAGAATTAATTTATGCGAAGGAGTTTGTTTTCTTATCCATAGTTAGTGTTTTTCTCTGTGTTAAACGTCTTATTTGTGAAACAACAACATGTCGCAACAGCAAACTAAAAACTGCATTACCCTCAGAGGGTCCGCTCAAATTATTTGCGAATATCTCAGTGAGTTACCACGATGTCTTAAAAACTTTTGTTTACTTTATGCCGGCCGGCTTATAAATACTTGTCTGTCAGTTAATATAAGACAATTACTATGACAAGTGAAAGAATTTGTTTTCAGAATTCTCCATCAACTCAGTCCTGTTTCAAAGAGGTTTATATCCGCCGGAAACATTCAAAGCTGAGCAGCAGTACGGGATCACGCTATTAATATCTGAAGACCCGCAAATCAAGAGCTTCCTTACCAATCTTCTTACTCAAAGTGAAGGTACACTTACATCAATGCCTCAGAAGCTTTCAATAAATTTATTTATTGAGGAACAAAATAATGACTAAAGTTCCTTTCCATTTCAGAATGGATACTCAACAAAAAAGTCAGCAAACTCTCACTCGTAATCCTCAACGTGGCCAACAAAGAGGTACTCGAGTGCTGGGACTTCAACGTCCAATATGAAGATGGAGATATTGCTTTATCCAAGGAAAAGAACGAAACTGTTGGCAGCAAAGACTTAAAGAAAATCCAACAGGAAATCAGAGATGTAATGCTCCAAGTTGCAGCCACAATTTCATACCTACCATTCCTGGATTGTAGGTGCTCGTTTGACGTCCTAGTTCATGCTAAAACAGACTGTGATGTGCCTGAAAAATGGGCAGAAGCAGAGCCTATTTCGATAACAAATGCTCAGAACGTTCAGTTGAAATCATTCTCAACTAGTTTACATAAAATGGAGACTGTAGTTAGTTATAAGCTTGCAGATTAGGATTTGGATATTTTATGATTAAGTATGGAACAGTATTCTTGTTTTTATCCCGTTGGGTGTCGGTTGTGTGGGATCTGAGTTTCGTTTGTGTAAACTGAACACCAGTCACTTGAGGAATATAATCTGCTATACCTTTAATCCTTCACATGCGGCATTACAGAGTTAAAAGATTTTTAATACTTTTCTGGCTGGATACGCGACCACAGCCTACCAGTTAAACAAATCAATACTTTAAAAATTAAAGTCAATAACAAAGAAGTCACAAAGAGCTTTCTTCTTAATTCACAGATGTTCTATAATCAGGAAATAAGTCAATTACCGAATGTGATCATTAAACAAGAATTCTGGTACCCGTGTTAGATTTAAGCGATGGTATGTGTTTATGTTAGTTCTTAAGGTTAAAGTTTAAACTTAGACTTATCTTTGTCTAAGTTAGATAAGTTATTTGAAAAGAGTGCCTCAATTCTTGTCCGGTAAATAGGATGATGCCAGCGGAGCCCAGGCAAAGGGTACAGCAGTTTTCGAAAACTTAAGTATTTTTGCCTAATAAAAAAAAAAAAAAAACGTTTTTTAACTTTTCTAATAAAGATAAACTTTAATGCTAGTTACAGTATGGTAAATGTAAATCCTTTTATTCATAATAAGTTGTGACTTTTAATAAGAAATTTGCATCACAATATTGTTCTACACAGTACTAAGTGACAGTCGATAAATTTTCATGAATAAAGCCCTGAGGTTTTAAAAATAACTTGTAGTTAGTTTTAAGATTTTACTTTTTAACCTTATTTTGTACATTCTCTGGTTGCATCTATTTTTTCAATCGTATTCTCATTAAATTTAAGATACAATTTTAAGTATTTTTTTGATTAATACGAAAGTTTTATGCCTAATAATCAACTGATATGGATAAAAACAAAATATTGTGGTTTTAATGCTGCTTTTGACTATTAACACAGAATATTATAATATAATATCCTATATATTTGTTCAAATCCCAGTGCGGGTATGTACCAACCAATATGCTTATACTATAAAAAATCATAATATGTACGCAAATACTAATTACCACTCGGTGAAGGAAAAATCGTGAGGAAACCCACATACCTACCCGAGAATTATTTCGGAGGGAGGTATGCATGTTATCCACCAATATGGATCTGGCCCCCGTAATGGTTTACGGCCTAACCCTCCTCACGAAATTGAGGGGAGACCCGTGCTCAACAGTGCGACAATATGGGTTGGTGATACTGATGAATTCCTATATAATTCTAGATTATAACTCCACAGATTAGAATAACAGAGTACTAGTGTTAGGACACTATTTCCAGTGACATTTAAAATAAAAGACAATATTTACTCTTCTTAATTATTTGTATATTTTATAACAAAGCACTTACAAAATAGCAGTTTAAAAGCTACAATAAATAACATCTAACCAGCAAATAATACTGTACACAATTGTTAATAAAACTTAACATAATATCAAAATATAATTTTGACAAACCTCGACGTTTCGATAAAGGTACATTGACCGTGGTCACGAGAAGCCCGAGGAATGGCGGGTATCGCCGTTGCGGGCATCGGGTGTTGTTAAAACTTCTTTATCAGAATGTATGTTACCTATTTAATACACAATTTTAAAAAATCCAGGCACGTTTAGAGGCAGATTGACCACGTAAGTGCAGTCGATGTCTAAATAAGCTGCACACATTCAAACTTTCAATCCTTCCTAATTACTATCGTAAGAGCATTTGGATTACGTTAGAAGTTAGACTTGATGACTGAATTAACGCTTTTACTGCTGAAAACAACTGTTGTGTGTCCCAGTACGGGTAAACAACGGTGTGTGCAGATCCGTAGCCGTGGCTAGACAAAAAAATCGGCTCAGCAGTCAAACTGTTAATAAACCTTTTCTTACAACTTAATAGTTAGAACTTGCATGTTTTGAAAATTAATTTAAAATTTTATAATCATAAAAGGTGACTTTTAGTAAAATTGCGCACTCCAATATTGTACTGCGCAGTACAAGTGACATTTATCAAACTTAACTTTTTATGAATAGGAAATGAGAAATCTATGAGATAACATGAGATTCCAATCTAACGTATGTCGCGTCCACAGATAGGATATTAGTACAATTGGCGATTGTAACTTCCCTAGTTACAATCGCACTATTGGCTGAGTGTACCTCTAAACGTGCCTGTTAATAACGAGTGATGCATGTTGTGTTCTACATTAAACAGTGGCTCATGTGAGGTCAGTCTATTTATTATTTATACTGATGCGATTAGTCTTCGAATTTGAATGAATGAAATTGAATTGAACCCATAAACTATAAGAGGCTTTTTGTGGCGATATCTCGTCTTAGTGACACTATAAGTCCTAAATATATTCGCCGAAATATCGATTTTTTTTGTCAGTATTTTAGGAACTTACGCACCTATGTAAAATTCAATTCAATTCACTATAATGTTCAAGCACCATTATCATAACTACATGAGACAATTATACAAAAGTAAGCTTATCTATATCAAGTTATTAGGAAGTGTATACATAACTAATATAATTTTGTGCGTTTATCGTGCATCGGTTCTAGTTTTACGATGTGATATTTTTTAAAGCAATCTGTCTATATATTATACATACGTCGTGCGTTGTACCTGATATAAACGTACCTATTAAGTGGTTAACTAAATTTCAACTAAAATTTAACTATATTTATTTGAAAGCAGTCGATTTATAATTAACTTATTTCTAAATTGACTGTTTACACGCATGAGTTAGTAAGTTAAATTTTTGTTTAAATTTAGTTAACTAAGCACTTAATTACTTAGTTAATAAGTCTAAATGTGGCGGTAGTGTAAATAGGACCGACCTATTTCCATTTAATTGTGAATCAATGATCATTCAACTAACGCATTTCGCCTAAATCAACAATGTTCTGCTTAGTTCACTAAATTCTAAAACAGTTGCAATCGCCGTTTACATTGAGCAAAACTAAACAGTAAATAAGTTGCTAAAATGGCATTGAATTTCCAGGAATAATTCGATTATCATGTAGGAATGCTTCAATTTTCGTTATTTCTACTAAACATTCGCCAAAACTCATTTCTCTGTCGATTCGATCAAATTCGATGTCTCACCACAGTGGCTCGCCTTTGCCTGCAAATAAGATATAAATATTTTTACCAAAGTTACAATAAAACTATAATTATTTCATGCAATGTTATTTTGTGCCTAAAATACTGTTATCTCACAACAAATAATAAGTGCGAAGAGGTTTATAGAAATAGAAAATATTTGCAGACATGCATCTAGCATGCACGAAGTATTAGTAAACACCTAGGGGCGTATAAAGCATTAGTCAATATAGTACTTGCTTATGAAATAAAATAAAAATGAAAAAATGTGAGTACATAATACATTTCAAAAAATATTATATTGCTACATTTTTTCATTTTTGAAATGAGTGCGGAGTGTTATTACAAAGTGCACGACACAATAAAATAATTTTGACAATACATACCATTTCCATTTTTGTTTCGTCTCGATTTTTTTAAGGATTTAGGAAAGTGCAAATAAAATTAAAAAGAAAACAAAAACAAATTGTCGCCTGACTGTTAATTCCAACACTCATTCTTTTATTGTGATTTGGTATTTTATTACAATTACTTAAAATGACGTTTTGCGCCTTAATATTTGTTGTGAGACTAAAACAAAAAACTTAGCGTCAAGGTGTAATGACTTCGTCCAAAAATAAAAACAAACATAATTATATAATATTATTATTATATAGCAATATTTAACATGATAATTATTTATATTACTGACCGTACTTGTTCTTCGAAAAATCTGCAAAACAGTTTAATATATATAACTTGAGCATAAATATTGAACGATGTCATTTTACCTTAAATTGAAAATGCCTTATGTTCCTCAAAAATAAATAGTCCCTTTTCTAATTTAATTATACATAAATAGTGAACTTAAAAAATTAGGACTTTATACAAAAAGAAAAGAAATGTAAAATGTGAAAAAAAAAAATTCGGTCCCAAAGCGAATTTAGCAGTTAAAAACAGAATAACCACAACCATTCCTCCAATTAGCCACACTCATTAAATTACATATAAATTAAGTCTACCTAGCTATGTATTAAAAACTGCTACAAATGACTAGGTGGTATAATCGGACCGGATAAAAAAAAAATGGAAATTTCATTTTCACTAACTGCATTTGCCACACTTGCTATTCTTTCATTTTTAAGTTGCATAATTATTACTTTTAGTTTAACGAATAGTTGAATTAAAAGTAAGTATATAAGTAAATAATAATTAGTAAAAATTATCTATTTTATTTGTTCAGAAAGCTCAGCAAGTGTTGTCGTTTTTCGCTACATTTTTTTTTGAATTTTTTATTGTTTGTATGAAAACCCTTACTTACCCTAATAGATATGTACATAAATGTAAGTCTCTTTAAAATCAGAATATTACATACTACTAGTCATCAAACCTTATAGTTAACATCATTATAATCGAAATATTACAAATATTATAAAATATTTACAACTTTAATATTATGAATATTCGTAGATATTAAGATGAAATTTTGAAATTATAAATCGAAAATGTCGTTATATTTATATGGAATTACGTAGTCTTCGTTAATGTCGAAATCGATCACGTATATTTTTTACAATAGTCTTTAAAGAAAACTATTTGCTATTCGATATGTAAAAAATGAAAATAGGAAAAGTTTTGCCTAGTTGATATCACGGGGTCATTTTAACTTACAAAAATCAAAAGTAAATCTACATGAAAGCAAATGTATAGTAAGTATTGGATTGTTATGCAAAATTAACAAGTAATTAAATGAAATAATAAATAAAGAGTCTCCGTTTTTCTACTCAACACTGATAGAGAAACTTGACTCGAAATTAATTTAAAAAAATATGTTTTATATATTTACAAAGGCTGCGGAGCCTCAATCTTAACTAACGTGAAACAGGCGTCGTCATGGCGTCCTATGTTCACAAAATGCACTGTTTTTCGAAAACAGCTTTGTCTACAGATAGCCGCGTTCGCACCACTAGGCTAGCGTTATGTGAAAACGTTCTAAAATTAACCGTTCACGTGCATCGACCGCTTCGCCATCATTAGTAGTTCTAAATATAAAAGACATGTTTTTCCCCAACGAAATAGGCAATTAATAATATCGAAAAAATAATTAAATGAAACAGCTCATCGTGCAACGAAAAAGTTTTTCACACTCTGCCAGCCTGCGTCGGAACATCGCGAGCTAAAATTTAAAATTGGAACGAGGTGGGTTATGCGCCGGCGCATCGCCTGCTAACAGTAGTAATTGATCGAGAGGCCCAGTTTACACGTGTAGGAATGAGACATACTGCTTCTGTTGGTAGCTTCCTTGTTCTCGCAGCGCATCCCGTTGAAGCCTTCGGGACATCTGAAAATTAAAAAAAAACTGTCGTGAGAAAATTAAAATAAATAAAAACTGCATAAGTATGCGTACGTGACTTTTGGCACGAGTCTTAAAATGTAGGAAAAGTCATCAATAGAGCTTTGCAAATTAAAGCCCTCGAAACCTTAAAGAAATGACGAAGAATCTTCCTCACCCTTTCTTTAAAACTTGAAACGGTGATTGAAGATCCAATTTAAAATGGACCTTAGAAATGGACATACCTAATTCGGAAAGGATTACCCACAATAAACCAGTCTATAATTAATTCCCAGTCATTCTCAGATCTAAGTCCTAATTACATGAAATGGAACTACCTACCTCAGGGATTTCCATTAATGTGGCTACAAATAAAAAGGAGTAGGTAGATACTTACTTGCAAGCTTGTTCCTGCACAAGCTCGAAGTATAGACAAGTGCCTCCGTTGAGGCAAAACGAAGACATGGGACAAGGCGATCCACTTATGGCTGAAAACAAAACAGAAACATGATTACCCCCTGATATATCGAACGTGAGTTTCCAGCTTCAATTCTGTACAGGGAAGATATTTTTGTGACATGTGCTAGCCCTAAGTTTTGAATGTTTGTAGGACTATGTTCCTCTAGGCAGACCTGATTATTTGGATACAGGGAATCCTATTTATAGTTAAAGTACATACTTACCGAAAGAACTAAAAGAATCAAGGAAATCAGAAAGTACAAGGACCGTGACCAGCACTCAGATAGAGCAAACTTATCTGTGGTTCAAATCCAACATCGGTATATCATCTTCATGCATGACTGAATAAACTAAAGAACTATATTCATCATAAAGAAGATTTATCAGTTGCTGAAATAGAATACAATGGGAAGCTCAACGTGCGTTTTGAACCACCATTGAATATTGATGCATTACGGAAACAAGCCCCGATACATGTAACCGATCACTCCATTGCCCCCTATTACAGTATTGTTTACACTGCATTCGGTTCTCCGAAGTAATAGCGTTCCCAGGGGGTTCGCGGTACCAAACGGTACTAGTAACAATGATATGACATCAATTGATACGATGTTTATGCAGCGCCACTCGCTCCAGATAGAGGTAAATGAGCTGTTAGGTGTAAACAGAGATTTGCAACGCGATTGGACGTCGAAATGGGTTAATGGCTGTGATAGTCGTTAACTCATTAACTGTGCTGATTCGGGGGCAGATGACGAGAATAAATGGTAAAGAAAGTCGGAATAATGACAATGCAGGATTGGCAAAATAATACAAATAATAATAGATACCTTTTTATTGAAATACTTGGCTAATGCTGCACCTTGTTTTTCGGAAAATGATAATTATGAAAGCAGGTCATAATAATAGGGTAGGCACCTACCTACTATTATCCTGCCAATGCCCAAGCTATTGAGTATTTTACTCATAATATTATTGCTGGATTTTTTCTAAAGGAAGAACTGAAAAGAGAATGATCTATGTTGGAACTCCAATGTATAAAGAAAATAGAAAATAATCATTAAAACTGTAAGTACGCCACCCACCCTACTATCGAAAAATGTTTTTTACTGTCCACCCAAAGGTTGTCTGGAAGAAATCGCTTTCAGCGATAAGATCGCCCATTGTACTACCCTTGTTTACCTATTGTAATTTTTCTGTACTGTGTTTAATTTTGTTTCTGGTGTACAATAAAGAGTTTTTCTATTCTATTCTATTAAAACGTTTTGCTTAAGATGAGGAAGGATGAAGGAGAATAGATTAAAAACTACGCAGTGTAGATCCCTATACATACCTCCACTAGCAGTGAGAGGACAAAGGCTGAAAAATCAGTTGAGGCGCTAAATTTCCTTAAACACTTACGGTCAAGGTCGGGAGCCACCGCAGCTGGCAGTACCACGCTAACGTTGGCTGTGGCGATGGCTGGCGGCCCCACCGCACCCTGTGCTCTGCACTCGTACGTCGCAGTGTCTTCATTCCTAGCGTGCCTTATCACTAACACCGAGCGCCTTCTGGAATCAAAACGATCTTGACTTAGATACGGAAAAAAATGCAAAGTAAACACTGATGCTTTTTGCACAAAAATCGGACCACTAGCCTGCCTGTATGGTGTAATACCGCTATAATACAGCTGCAAAAGGTAATTTATCGCTGAAAGATTGGCCGAAACAATACAAGAGTTTGTCCCTTACTAAATTTTTGACTGCTAATTTTTCATTCAAAGAGGAATCTAACTTTTATTAAGACCTCGTTCGCGCATTAAATAACATTTTCTGTATACCCACTCACAGCGATTACTAATTGCCTAGAGATTATATCGTGACATCCATAGAGAGCCGTTGGATGTTCGATAATCTCTTTTAAAACACATTAATTCATTCTAAACTGTAAACATCTAAAAATATATTGTTTGAAATACGCAGTTAGGTAAATTTATTACTTAGTAGAAATATTCGGGAATACCCAATTCTGGTGCATGGGAGGAGTGCACGTATGATTATTTTTAATATCTCACGTGTACCTATATATTGAATCTTTCAATGCGACGCATTAATTCAGTCCACACTAGATCCTTCAGCTGACACCAATAAAACTTTTCGAGACCTGAGCTATTATGAGGATCTTATAGCCCTTCCAAATTATGATACCTACCAAAGCTCAACTGAAATAAAAAGGCATCAAAGTGTCAGCCGAAGCAATTGTACGCTTGATCAGTTGAATCTTAAATCGTCATGCCAATTGCATCCTGAGTAATTGCGATTCACAACAATGCTTCTAAAATAAGAATCGACTCAAGTACATGGAATAAAAATACATGTCTTTTCGAGGCCAATAAATCTAATAGGTCGGATCATCAGGTAACCATTTAAAATTGGGGATTTGGTTTTTTTTTGTTTACTTACTGGATAGTGGACTCCCCAAATCGTGTGCAAAATAATATCAAATCATCATTATGGTCCTTCATCGTGGCGAGGCATTGATCCCTTAGATTTACAAAATTACTATATACTACAATATATTTTATTTCAAGTATTCTCATTAATCGACATAATGCATCATCGCTCATGAAATCGACCATCTGGCAATCAGAACAAAGTGAAGTCATAGTGTCCAACTGTCCACCCTTCCCCAGGTCGGTCATTGACACAGTCTGGTGTCGCGATTAGCACAATAATCTGTTTGCACTAATTAAACCAATGGGCACTGATG
Source organism: Campaea margaritaria (assembly GCA_912999815.1). Taxonomy (NCBI): domain Eukaryota; kingdom Metazoa; phylum Arthropoda; class Insecta; order Lepidoptera; family Geometridae; genus Campaea; species Campaea margaritaria. The sequence continues at coordinate 825,870 of OU538794.1, forward strand.
TAAGGACCATGTGAACGCACGCCCCGTTTGCTTTATGGAATTTAAATGGCCCGGACTAGTTGAATATCAAGATCAATCAATTGAGACTGAGACGAACCTAATGATTGGACTTTAATCAATTATGATGTCTGTGTCCTTGAGTCTACTAACCTCTAACGACTGTTTGAAGTGATGTCAGGGCTCATTGAATTTATCTACATAAGTTTAGATAGATAACTGTTGGACTGTATTATGTTGATGCTTTGATATGATAGAATGTAATTTTGTATTCAAATCGTAGCAGTTGCTACGAAAATTCGTGGACGTATCACAAGGCACCGTATTGGTTCCTTTGACTTGTGATGTACTTTCAGTATTTTTAACTTTGTCAGTCTGATGAACTGGTCACAGTGAGTTTGGAAGTGTTGTTACCTAAAACTCTGCACCCGGAACCTCCGTAACGCGATGTCAGCGACGGGCCGGCCGTCTTTGTACCAAGAGATCCTGGGAGGCGGGCGCGCGCTCGCCTTGCACTCCAGCCTGACGCGGCTTCCTCGTGTTGTCCTCACAGACTGCATTTGTTCCACTCGCGCTGGACTACCTGGGGACAGGGGGAATTCGTTAGTTATCATCATTGTCAACGCAGACATAAATTGAAAAAAATGCGACGACCGGCCATCACCAGTTCCTGCTAATTTTCCATCACATTACCACAACGTCTTATGCTGATTTTAATACAGTATGTATGCCAGTGGTTAATAAAAAAATGTGCTATAAAATGTAAAATATATAGATGGATGCGACAATCCATGCATCTAGCTAGACTTTCTCAATCACACATTTTCGTTTTGAGTCTTTCGTATTGCTTTCTAAGCCTATACAAACAAACAATAACTGTGCCAATTAAACGTTGTCAGAGACACATCAATCTTCTAGAAATAGAGTGGAAAAAAGCTTTGGGCAAAGCGATGTTTTCAAACGAGAAATGTCTTGAGTGGAAACGAAGGAAAGTCGGTACGTTTCGGATTCCACATCAGTAACACTTATAAACGCGTCGCCTTCAAAAGTCCCGAACTAAAAATAAACCCCTGTCATTAGGCCAATGGCCTTATTATTTTATGTGACGAGTAACATATGTAAGAACAGAAATAACGTGTATTATCTAAACGGGAGTCATTCGTTTGGACAACATCCCATCCAAAGCGAGAAATGAAAAAAAAATTGGCTACGATTCAGTGTGTAATAGAAAAAAAAAAGAAAAACTTTAGTAGTAAATCATTTACTATGTCTTTAGGATGTGTCATTCCTAATGTCTGGTCGGATATATCGAGTGCGTTGCGTAACATCAAACATGTTTCTTGCCTGATATTTTTTATGTTACTTCCATTTCAGTGACGAAAACTTTATAGCGACAGGTTTAGGAAGGGACTCAATTAATTCAGAAGGTGGAAAAACATCGGTGTGTGGTCATGCTGATAAAACTTGGCAAGGGGCTACTAAATACTGAAAGTGCCAATTTTCTTTAAGTGGGTACTTCCGACAGTATGGATATGGCTCTCAATGAACTTTGGGGTTGTCGTCCTTCGTCTAAAATAGTCTTGAAACAACATCCACGCATCTATTTTCAAATTATCATAAAATTTGTGAATTGTTCTTGAAGACACGACAATTATTATGGAGAACCACGACGTGTACCTGCCTTCACAAATGTATTAGAAATTCTTAAACTGTTGTAAGTTCTAATGAAGTTCTTCTGCGGCAGCATACAATCATGCACACGTTACGACTGTTGTAAACAAACATGTTTATCTCGAATGTTTGCACACTCTCACCTCAATGGGCGATCCATATTACGCAATTCACTGAAACTCTGGGCCATGGATCGCCCACGAACCGCAATAGATCTATTGCAGAGCACTTAACAGGGTGTTGAACCCGATATCCTCAGTATTATGAGCCCTGGTATTGTTGACGTCATTAATTGAGGCTTTCACGCACGCCTACTGTCTCATTCATGGCATTAAGTAGGCTGAATTGGCAAGGAATGTCTAGTCTTTTGTGCTAGGAATGCTGTAGCGTGGGCGTCCCTTAGGGAGCATTACGTCAGTGGTGCAGACATCAAAGAGATGTTTGAATGAATACCTCTACGTTGATTCGCTAATAAAATTCGTTCCGCAACTATCTATTCCGTCTGCATATTATTTTCCATGCTAATTCTTTTACATTGACTCTGTTTTATTTAGCTTACCTGATCAACAAAATAAATATATCTTAGTACATTTTTGACGGCTGAAACGTCTGAAATCTAAGACTTGGTAGTAGGCAGGTGTCTAATTCGACTCGAATAACTCTCCAGGAAGTTCAATGACCATGATCTGCCAGCAGATGTTATTAAAGGCACAGATCTATGGAATGCCAACTGTCACATGAATGAACCTGTCGAAGGATTGGCACGTCCTTGCCAATTTCACCCACCACACTGAGTGCCCACACAGTAATGACTAAAATGCAACTAAACTTGGTACACTAGAATAGAAAGTAGATAATTATAGTGACCATTTAAAACTTATTAATGAACTCTTCAGTGACGAAGATATTATAGTGTGTTAGCCCACTGACGCATAAAACTTTTGCCAATTCTGCCACGCCAATAATACTTTGAAGACAAAGGAAATATGGACAGCTTTTCAATGAAAATGAGGAATTTTGTGAATGAAATAGTGACGCGGTCTCCAGAGTATAACGACGTTTTTATCGATGAAGGACATGCCCTTGGCAAACGCCATGGCATTACGATAGACTGCCGAATATGTGAATGAAACTGAGGAGTGGGCAGTTGAATGGAACCGAAATATAGGCTAATATGAATGGAAGGCTTGACGTCAGCCCGTGTACGGAGGGAGCCGATTGATGAGTACTTTGATCATAGCAACTATTCACAATGGTAACGTGCTTTGCTCACGTTCCATTGATGACGCTCCTATTGATAATTCATTGGAGCGAATTCATTGATGAACATAATGTATGAGATCTTTCCCATAGTCTAAGCGGTGTAGCATCATCAAGTTCTAGAATTTATTTGAATACCATTTATTAAAAAGGTCACTTTAATTTATTCCTGTAGGTAAGAACATAGATCCATATCAAATTGATGTGGGAATAGTACCTACAGCTACCTAAATAATTGTAAATTGTTCTAATTTAGTTAGCGAATTGTTTTAAGTATTTTTATCTTTCGCGAGGTCGTTTAGTCGCCCAAGTTTCGTCGGTGGGGTTTGGGATCGGTTAATAAAACCACGTGTTATGTTTGTTTTGAGATTGTTTGGAATTGTTTAGTTGATAAGTTGATAAGTATTATAGTTTTATTGAACTTTACATTTTCAAAGATGTTTCTTTACGTCACACGCTAGACCAGTGAGTATCCATTTCACAAATCCGACTACCGGTGACTTATCACATCGCAGCTAATCAGGTATCGTCATATAAATAGGCGAGACATCCTGAGTCTGTCCACAGGTGAACTCTGGCGCATCGCCAATGACTCACGACGCCACCGATACGCTGATGTTTACCGGATTAAAGGTGAGTATTCTCGGAGACTGGGAGACGTTCCTGGTAAAGGCTGAGTCTGGTCATAAGTTGGTATCAGAATATACCTCATCGACGCCCTAAGTTTGTTTCCTGCCCGACGTAGGCTGCCTAGGGAACGCCACTGAGCCAGATCACCCCTCAAAGAGCTGTATCAAGTTCAGACTGCTATGCTGCGTAGGTATAGGAAAGAAGACATTAATGATGTCTTTGGATTAAGAGATGACATTATCTATTAGAATAAGAATAAGAATAAGAATAAATTTTATTTCCAAGTCTAAAGTACCTATCTACCAATTGAAAGTATTGACAAGTATCGGAAAGTTTTCGAATCTGATCCCGGCGAATTCATTCCCGATCCGACGCATTTGAAAAACGGCTTTCTGATAGAATCTGTGAATTTAATGATACGAAAATTTTCCGACACTTCTGAATATAAACAGAAAGAGGCTCTTCACATTTATGGGCTTTCGCGTACCTAAGCTTTTGCCACTCGATAAGAGATGGCGCCACAAGTATCTATACTTACCATAACAATATGTAAAGAAAGTTGACACTTTAAAATCAGATTAGAATCAATTCGATACCCCTGCCGCAACACGACAAGTAATAATTGACGAAATAACGACTACATTGCTATATGTACATATCTTTTTGGACTAGCCAAACAAACCAGTCTAAATCAACACATCTAAAGAATCAAAAGTGGCTGTAAACCAATTTGTTTGTTCGGCAACAAACGCAGAAGGCGCTTCTCTTAACTACCGATATAAATATCCATAGCAGTTAAACTCGGGACAGACAGACCGACGTATTCAAAATAACACCACTTTTATTTTTAATGTCGCACCACAATAGATGGGAGTTTCGTAAATCCACGGATTTGTATGGTTTAGCTATTTTTAGTCGGGCGTCTGTGATTTTGAGACCGAAATTAAACACTGGACCGACGTGGAACAGAACGATAATGCAGCTAATTTATCCTCAGCGTTGGAATAGGTAGGTGTATGAGCGAAATTCTACATTAAAATTATTAATAAGTATGATTGAGTTGATAGCTACAATGTTGTTAAATGTCAACAGATAGGTACCTCTTTACTAAATTTAACTCAGGGAATATTTCTGATAGCTACTAAAACATTTCAACTCAAACTCAAACCATTTATTTTAAGTAGTCAATGGGAAATTTAGGAAGCTACTTAGCGCTTTTATAAGTCTATCTCGTAAATTGTATGAACCTTTCTTCATAGCATTTAAAATAAACGAAATTTATAAACTAACTGATTATTACCTATGTTGGAATTTGAAAAGGCTCTTTTACAAAGTATTAACTACTTACCTATTAATCATGGCTATATCTCGCTTGTGAAAATGAAGCCGAAACTAAGTAGGTAGGTATAGCTAAAAAAACTAAACTGTAAACACTAAGGATAGCTGTAGGTACCAGTGTTTCCAAAATACACACCTTAGAAAAGATAGTGTAGGTAGGTACATCAAGGCGATCCAGATTACTTTTTGTTTGACACACACGAAGAAAGCGATCCTTGGTAAGGGATGTCCAGACTGACTCGTGAGAAAATGTCAAGCTAAATCATTATCGGCGCGTGGTGGATAGAAACAATGCGTTGCGCTGATTGGTTTCATTTAGTTAACCGCGGGTTTTGAAACATGACTGAACTTCGTATTGGTGAATCGGTTCAGCCCCTGATCCGCTGTTAGATGGGTCAGAATGGGAGTTCTGTACTCTTAACAATGAGCCATCTAACAGCTTAAAGGAATATTAGGTATATACCTACTTCGCTGAAATCACGAAGCTCCGCGTGTGTTCCATTCCTCCAATCGCATTCGGGCAGTAAAAGGGTTTATGTCTTCATGCAGTGCTCGAAGTACATCCATTTACGCCTTTATATTCTTAACTTACAATGTCAGGCGATTTTTTTTTTAATACTGGTCCCTCTGATACATTAATGTTTCAGAGTCCGTGTTTGCTGAATGTTATTGGTACGATATGTTTGTATTATTTTATTGACAGGCTATTGAAACATATAGTGTGACAAGAAAAGAGAGCTTGTTATTAGGTCCCGTGAAAACTCAATTATTTAGGGGAAACTGAACTAAAACTTGAGCAAACAACTGATATTCAGACTTTCTCTTCTCTTTTTTACCACATCTTGCATAAAGATACAAGTAATCTTCAAATACGTAGATTTGTTTCTGATTCAACTTTGCCGCTCTAACAGTGGATTCCCGCTTCCATCGTATCATAGCTTAGATACATTATGCTAATAATAAACTTCTCTATTACAATTTCTAATAAACCCAGCTCCTCCATTACCCTTCGTAATAGAGTCCTTAGATCTGTCGATAATCATTAAATTACAAAAGGTGTAAAGTTCTGAAATGTCTTCATTCGGAGACGCCGGTGGTCCACTGCCCATCGTTAAACTTTAACAGCTTATAAGTAATAATAATTCAGTAATATAAAAGCATCATTCAATCATAATGGTGTATGTGGTTTGTTTTTTATTATTTTGTTATAAATGGATGCTTTAAAAGGCTGGCGATAAATTGAAGCTCTCAGCTATTTATTAATTTCTTTAAGCTTCTTCATATAGTAAATTACGAAGAGTTGTTATTGTTATGAAAGGATAGATCGTACGGTAAGCAAAACGTACGGAAACACGGCATCCGTATATGGTTGACATTCCTCCAATTGGCACAAAACGATTTGCATCCACCTTCATAATAATTAGAACAGCGAAGGAATGGAACGCCTTACCAGCGTCTATGTTTCCCGATAGCTAAATTCTGAAGTCTTCTAGTCAAGATTGAAAAAAGTATTTTTTAGACAAGCATCCTCTACCGTCGGCCGCGTCGACACTTACCATCAGGTGAGACTGCGGTCAAATGCTTGCCTATACTACAATGTATAAGGTCAACATAGACATTCAGATATACATTTAGGATGCTTTCAAATTTAATGTTATTTTATATTATTACTTTACTATGTATTTAAGTTTATTTTGTGTATATGTATCTATTTATTTATTCTATGTATATAAAGAAAGCCACCGTCCGATGTCTTAATTACTCCTCTCCGTGCATGGTTGTCTGGAAGAGATCGCTCTGAGCGATAAGACCGCCCATTGTGACACTAATTGTAAAATTTGTTTTGTTCTAGTTTTAAGTTTTCTTTGTTCTGTGGTGTTTCAATAAAGAGTTTATCTATCTATCTATCTATTATTATAAATATTGTAACGCTGTCATGAAGCTGAAAAATCTAAATATAAATATTTTTTTATGAACGGGTGATAGACAACGTAAGTACAATTTATATTATCTCAATCAAGTTTATTACAGGAAGCCTTAAATAAATTTAAAAACATTATTTTGCTTTTCTTAAATAGCTATTAATTTCTCTCTATTTTGTTTAAAGAAAATACTAAAATTTTATAGCAAAGAAAATCACAGGAAATTTATTTGTTGAAAACAATATTGCCAGGAAATTAATTCAAAAGCTGTGAAAAGAAAGAGCTCAATCGGTAAATCTTTCAGCATGTAGGTAGGTACAGTCAGCGCCAAAAATAGCGTAACATGTTCAATTCTTCAATTAACTTTAAATTCTAGGTGCAAATTTTTACCATTTTGATATGGAAATTAGGACGCGTTTACTAAGTTTTCTTGCCGACTGTACATCTTATTCTCACCTAGTCCCGAAATCATGACACAGAAACGTTTTTTACGTGATACGTCGCAACGTAAACGTAAATTAAACGTAACGACCGTTACAAAAGTATGTGTTGCCGTGAGTCACATTCTCCGAATCCGATGCAAACGTAGGTAATTATTCTTAGGTTGATTGGAAGTGCCAGCTTTTCCTTCGAGTTTTCTCGACATTATAGTCCGAGAGATGGCGTTCAAATATAATATCGTACTATCGTAATTTAACATAAACCGTCATTTGGTTATATAGAAAAGATACTATAAAGATATACTTAAGTTTTTTCCTGTACGAAAAATCATTATATTATTACGCTTAGATAGATAAACTTTACAATCTGATACTCATTTTTGCTCTATTTATGCCGTAACATTTTTTTTATACCTTGATTGGCACAAAATTACATAAAACTACTGCAGGGATACTTCAGTATTATCATTGAAAACGCGATATTGGCCAAGTATTATGCTTTTTTGCTTGTAATGTATACTTAATGATATAAGTTTTTACCCCTCCGCAGCCCATATATTATATTCGCTTTGTGAAATTCAAAAGTCAGGTAATTTTTACACACATCAGCTCTTAGACTACCGCGCTTGCTTGGCACGAGAGCCACGCCGGTATTTATCAGTGTCGTTATAAGGATTATATTTGTTTTCGGCGATCAAAACGATTTTAGGCCAATGCGCCCGGCTCCTCCCACACCGAACCAACTTCCGAAGATGACGGCGCCTTGTGTAACTTTGAGGAAAGGAGAAAATAAGGTGAATACTGGGTAAAAGCGGTGGTAGCCTAGTGGGAGAACGTCCGCCTTCCAATCAGAAGTTCGTGAGTTCAAATCCCAGTGCGGGCACGTACAAATGTGTTTCTGAAAAAACATATGTACGTAATTATCACTCGCTTTTCGGTGAAGGAAAACATCGTGAGGAAACCCACATACCTACCCGAGAATTATTTCGGAGGTAGGTATGTTATCCACCAATCCGGACTGGGCCCCCGTGGTGGATTATGGCCTAACCCTCCTGATGAAAGTGAGGAGAGACCCGTGCCCAGCAGTGGGACGTTATGGGTTGATGATGACAGGTAAAAGTGTGAAGTAGAAAATGTGACACCCAGTTCAAACCACAGTCCGATGACTTGTTTCATAGTCATGTGCAGTGAAACGAAAGGGAACTAGGAAATCCAACAACCTCAAAACTCAAAGACACGTGACCTCCACCAACCCGCACTGGACCAGCGTGGTGTATTATCGGCCATAATTTTCTAACTCTAACTCAAAGATAAATCTTAAGTACCACCGTATTTCATTATGGGAATTTTGTGGGGGTAGAGGAAATATCTAGAAATAGGTAAGTACCTATCTTATTTAAAAAAAAATCTTTTAATCACTACTCCCGAGAGTTATAAGCTGTTGCAATCCGAGAAAATGAGAAATTCTTTCAGGAAACGGAAATTTGGTTCAAGCTGCGAGACGCAGCTGGAATAAAAATAACCAGTAAGTAGGTACATAAAAAGGGACCTTATAGTATCTATATTTATAGTCCAAAACTAAACGACTAAAAAAGTTACAATAGCCTTAGTTTTATTTTCTTACCATATAAATAAAACACCGCTTACGAGTATCCAATGAATAAATTACAATTAATAATTCTATAAACCCTATAAACATAATCCAGCAGCTTTACAATAAAAAGCCTACGACAAACACAGTTGCAGCCCCGGCATGTGCTCGCTCCTGGCCTGTGTTGCCATGTGCTTCTCATTTATTTACCGGTCACTTGCAAAATCTGATCGCAGAGCCTCGGGTAAAAAGACATGGAAATAAATCAACTGTAGTGTTTTATAGTGTCTATGCAATATATTGATGCTTTATTTTTTAAAGATTTTGCTAATTATTATTTTTGTCTTAATGCCATCAAAGTAGCGTAAATAGCGTAGTAGTAGTGTAAGGTATACACTAAGTTTGATGTACTGGATACAATTTAAATTTTAAGTTTTATAATATACTTAACTATTTACTGAAAACTTAATAAATACAAGTACGAAGAATAAAACAAAAATCTTGAAGCTTTGTTCCTTACAAAAGTCTTAAAAACATCGATAGTAAAAAAAAAACACTTCTTAAAAGGTGACCGCAAGATTTTGTTCTAATTGCTGGCAACATTGGCCCTGGTTTGTTTACGTCGCCATGCGAGCGAAAAAAGTACGTAGTACGCATGCGCCGCAGGGTGCGGAGCGCACGGGGGGAGGGGGGAGTTACTACGCTACGCGGGCGCAGGCGGGCCGCGTAGGGATGGAGGCTTTGCAATCGATATCTTCGTAGCATCGATTACAGACAGGTATCGCTGGAAAAGTATACAATCGTAGTAAGAGGCATTCGATAGTACGCAATTGGATATGTGAGAGATGTTCTGCGATCAAAACTTTCATATACTCTAGAGATGAAAAAATGCCTAGCAGTTGGAGGATAAACTTTGGGCATGATGATGTAATGAAGAGAATCAGTCGTCAAGTTTCTGGAACTTACTTGATGAACTTTCGACTGAAATGATTTCCACATTTGAAAAATGTATCATTTATTTCGAAAATTCTACCCGCAGAGATTAGACATTTGTTGTTTTATATTTTAGCGTAAAACAATGTGCGTAAACGTTAAACGACCTCGTGTACTAATTGTTTGTGTGGCAATGAAAATGAAGGTTGCGTTGGTTCAAAACCTGGCTACTTTGTTAATGGTTCGTAATCGGACCGGAAGTAAGGCTGAAATATCAGCATCATACGAATGTGATCGAATTGTAAGCGAATTGTAAGGGCCGACACATATAAAGGCGTTGCGTTAACTCTAATATATTTATGTTACATTGACTCCCTTTCAGGGGGCATCTCCACTTTAGGCTGTGCGTACATTATCGCATCGCACGCAACGTATCGCACTACTTTTACGTGTTGGTTCTACGTGGTTCCTGATTTCAAGGAAACCGGAGTGCGCAGTTGCCTTTCTTCAGAAAAGATTATCTTTACATTTTTTTCTTGGCTAACCTTTTTAGTTTAAAACAATCGATAAGCGATACAGTGATTCCACATCCCATCTCTACATTTTTTGTTGCATTCGGGTTTCCTTTCGTCTCGGGCGTCGAGTTTTTTCGCGGCGCCCGTTTTGGCGCGATCCTTATACAGTTAGACTGCGGCGTGCATGCGAGGCAACCCCGCGCATGTTTGTAAAGGTAATCGCACACACGCCGGAGCCGAAGCCACCGAACCGAAAGAATCAAAATATAGACTTATTTTTATTAAATTTAATAGAACCTTGCACATAATATGTTATATTGGCATTAAACGTGAAGAATTGGTAGAAAAATTCAGTAATCAAGAAAGTCTCAGGAGAATCTTGATGACGTCACCAGAAGCAATGCCCTGAAATCGGACGGAGCTCCCGACTTTTGCCTATCTTCCGCTGTAGATTAGAGTGTGAGGTTGAAATTCCGTTGGCGCTTTCGGTGGGTTCGGCTCCAGCATATTTGCGTTGTCAAAATTACGTCGGTACGTTCGGTGCGTTCGGCACCGGCATATTTTGTGTAACGTCGAAATTTCTCCGGCGCATTCGGCTTAAACATGTGTGTGATCACCCTAAGTGATGCGCGTGCGCACAGACGCACCGACGCGGACGAAGAGCGCGTTTATTTTCAGTTCACCTAAATTATTATGATATTCGGAGAAGTGCGACCGAGTTTGTTGTTTTTTCTATTGTCATTGCCGTGACAAAAATTTTATATAATGTTTGCATTGAATAATATATAATCTTATATAATTACAGATGAGCGGCATAAGTTTAATACAATTTTTTTGTGTAGAACTGAAAATTATTGATGCCAGTGTCTGAAGCAAATGATAAAGTACGTAAAATAGAGGTATAATGGATAACACCTATGAAGTTTTCAAAATGTTTATATTATTCCACTTAATGATTTTAAAACGATACCACTACAATATTTATAGTCAACCTATTTTGTACTAAGTTACGAGACGAGCAAGTCGTTCATCTGGTGGTAAGCGCCACACCTGCTCATAACAGGTACAATGCCACTCAGAACTTTCCATTACAAAATCCTGTGCGGCACTACACTGCGCTCTTCATCCTGGGACATCGGCACAGAATAGATAGCACTACGACATCAGTTGTAAAGTTACGAAAATACGAGAACTTTAGGTATTCGTAAAATAGCAACAACGAGTCAGGATTATATCTATACTTATCTACATAGATGATATGATCTCTGATATCTACCTATCTAGTTAGCTAGAAGATAATCAGGAATAAGAAGTGCTTAAACTGCAACCTTACGCTTTGCAGTTGGATTACTATATAACTTCCTCCATGGAGGCCGTTGATGCTAACGTATTAAAGTAGATTATTAAGTTATTTATCGATAATGTTATTAAGCTACCTGACTCATGTCCAAAATTGGCGCATTTCAAAAGCTATCAAATTCGGTAAAAAATATCTCAAAAATGTTAACCTTCCGACAAACTGTTGCGAAATACCTTATGCGTGGTCAATTTCGGTATGCATGCAAATGTGCATTCCTTGCATGTCCAATAATGCAATGATGAAACAATTACGGACTATCAAATTAGTATTTATGGCTGGCCACATTAAACTTTGTCGTAATATTATACGGTTTGCGTAAAATTTCATTAAGAAATTAATATTAACAGGCATACTTGTACAGGCATACAAATATTAACTTGGAATGTATTGCATATTTTTCTATTCTGGAAACTGATAAGCTCTAGGTGTAAATAAATGAATATGAATAAATATATTGACTTTACATGTACATTTTTTTTTAACATAATTAATATGAAAATCGCGTGGCATTTTGATAGTTTTAAAAAATGCTCGATTAGTATATAAATAAGTGTAGTTTAAGTTTTACTATAATTAAATATACTAAAACATGAAAGTGAGGGGAGACCCGTGCTCAGCAGTGGGCCGATATGGGTTGTCAATGATGATGATGATGAGACGTTAGGTCACAAAAATTATGACTTTTTTCTAGAACTGGATATGAATTCCAAACAACATTGTATTGCAATATTGAAAATCTCATATCCCGACATTATTTACATAAAGTGTAAGCTCGCGGGCTAATATAATTTATAAATGACGTAATTATGTACCGGGCATGCGTGGTAGCGGGCTTTGGCATAATTCCTTTAAAATACACTAATTTTATTGACTAGATGACCATCGCGTGATCGACCGAAGGGTGCCTGTGTTTTATGTTGATTTTGAGACTGAGACTCCGTAATTTCAAATTTGTTCTTTTGTTGCAAAATTCCTTCGCTTTTTATGTTTTGTTGTCCATTTTTTTCAGAATTTGGAAGTGTTTGGTAATAATCGTCAGCTTGATTCTTATTATGTGGCAGTAAGTGTATTTAAATTGTTGAACAATTTTTTTAGGAATATCCCGTTTTGTTTACACTATGGCATAAAGAGAATAAAGCCCCATTTTTTAATTTTTGTTTATTAGTATTATAAGGTACATTTTTTTCATAGAATAGTAATAGACAACTAGAGTTTCAGGACAGTCTCTTCTTCGTTTTTTCTTGGCAACCCTATCGGGACATTAACCGTTTTAGGAAACATTTCAAAGGTTCGATGACTCGGATTAGAGGTCGTCCAGGGCTGTCACGCAAAGGATGAAATCAATTTAGTATTACCATACGGCTCCAAAGTTGATGCCATGGCAACACACTGTCTTCAAAATCATGCAAATTTTTTCATAGAAGTGAAAAGTTTCTCGTGAGATATGAATTTTAAGAACTCAAAATAAGAGTCCAAATATTCGCATATTAATTTTTATTTGCAGACACGACGCTCCTTAAATAATTCTTCTGATACGTGATGCATCGCTAAGAAATATCCATTGCTTATCCATCTAGACAAACAGTTGCAAATACCCGAATCAAAAATAAACCGTAACAGAGTCATCATTTCAAACAAAAAAAATGTACTATACCCGGACCAATTGAACCAATAACCAAATTCTTTTCCAAATACCGACCAAAGCCGGCTCACAAATCAAAAGGTACCGAAACATTTGTTACGCAAACATTTGACAGTTCTAAAACTGAACAAATACATATTGATACTTCAGCTACCGTTGATGAAACGATGAGGAACGAGCAGGATAGAGATATCAATAAACGTGAAGTAGAAAAGGGACAAAAACTGAAAGCACTTGAATGTGTACATGATGAAAGTATGAGTGGAATAGTAATCAGACATGACAATGCGATGGAATCCAAAGAAGGTGTACAAGTGGGTTAAAAGGTGAAGCTAGAATTGCCGCAATTAGAGGTGCTGGCGCATAGCGATGCAAATTGAGGCGATTCTGGCTTGGTTGATACGAGCATTTAATTTCGCAGTTACAAGCTTAATGGGATATAATGGCTATATACCTACAGCATTATTAGTTGTGAAAACTGTCCTTGTTCTGTAATTGGCGCTATTTTAAATATAGCTTTCGGAACAGTACATAAGTAAAAGGAGAAGGATAAGGTCATATTCCACGAACGACGCAACGTCACATCGCGTCGCGAAAAAGAAAACTTCTTAAACTATCGTAACTCTTTTTCCATTCCAATCGACGTTACCTTTTCCACCACTCCTCTTTAAGGTAATTCGAATAAGAACTCCAGCCCCAGATAGCTTAGCGGCTCGTGTCGGCATCCGAGGGTTTAAAACTTAAAACCGATAACAATCAGTTCATTACGAAGCGATTTGAACCGATTATGGAGTTGCTTTTGGTAAAAACAGATGTCTGTTTAGCCATTTACGAAAACGTCTAATTAGAGCCCTTTGGCTGCGCCCGCGCCGGTGCCAAAGAAACTGAAGCTTTGAATATTTTAAACGGGTTTGCAGGACCTCGGGCACAATGTTTCTGTTGTCACTAGCATTAGTGAAAGCTTTCACATCAGTTTCGAACTCGTTACAAAGTCTATCTTAACCCAAAATCAGAAAAAGTTATGTGACGTTTACTAAAATAGCGCAATAATACAATATTGTACTGCGCAGTACTAAGTGACGTTAGGAATAAAGCCTTAAGAGTTATTGCCATTATATAACCTTTCTTAATTTTTTTTAGGTAAAATACGACCACTTTGTTAGGACTTATGATTTACCATTTTTTTATTTCACTGCGTAAAGAGACGAGCAAGTCACTCGACTGATGGTAAGCACCACGCTTGTCCATAACAGATACAGCCTACAATAGTTTTTGAATACTTTAGAAACACGTTGTCATTATTAACAGAGCATGAAAATTTAAAGAAAAATATTGATACTTTTGGCAACGTAACGTTATTTTGTAACTATTCATAATCATTATCAATGACGATTATATAATTAACCCATGTCCGCCCACTGCTGGATACGGGTCTCACCTCCCTTTTGTGAGCAGGATTAGGCCATAATTCACCACGGATCTCAGTCCGAACATTCATAATACTTAAAACAATGGCCCAAAAAAAAAAATTACGGCCTAATGCAAATCATAGATCCGACACGAAATTCAAAAATACCCATTACGACATACTATAGTTTCAATAACATATTAATCCAACCGAAGCTCCGATAAACAGACAATGTAGACCATAGATATAAAAGAATTGTGCAACGACGGAAAGTGGACGGACGGGCTGACACGTTTTTATATATATCCCATTGAAAATAGTGCTGCTTGTCCTACATAGTGGAGGATGGGGGGGGGGGGGGGGGGGAGTGGGTGGCAGCCTTGACACCTTGCACTACGTAGGATCCCGGAGACGGTCAATTGCGATTGTCAATTGTTACGCGCAGTGTTGCCAATTAAACTCTTTTAGAATGTGCATAAAACTAATAGAATATACGTAGACAAACAAAATAGAATTTTTGGTAGTGGGACGCCTCTTCTGCAAGGGACTACTGGGGAAGTAAAACCGCCTTTGCCATATTATAATCATCTGCCAAGCATAAGTGTGTTCTGATTTGAAGGGTGTACCGAAGTCGAACCAAAAGGATAAAAAAAAAATATAACTGGGACACAAAGTAGAAGTAAAACTACAACAAAAAAATAAAAAAAAAATACTTATTTTTTTAATAATAATTAAATTATATCTCCATCTTAACTTTCATTCGCCTCGCCCAATCACACTTTTCGTAACGCTTATGTCACGCGAATGCGTGAAGCTAAGTGAGTAAGCTGGTGAATACCAGCTTACTCCCCAAGTCAGGTGTGCGTTATAAGTTTTACTTTAAAATACAATCGTAGATCAAGTCTAGAGTCTAGAACTGGTTTCAAAACGGTGCAAATAGACCCAAAATAAATACTGAAAAAACAAAACTAACCCAAAAATTGCAAATTTCAGCAGACGAAATCCCGCCAATAAATACAAAAAGCGAATGGGTCGGATTGAGATACTGTTAGTGCAAAAAGCATTCCGTTAGTCTTTGCCGGCGGCGCCTGCGCATTGAAACCAAGAGTTTAGGTTTTATTGTTGATTGGAATATGATATCCCATTGTAGGGATTGGATTAGAATGAAGATCTGCAATTTAGTCTAAAACTTAAAAACATTGTTAACTGTCCGAAAATAAAATTGTTAAAATTGATATAGAGTAAATGGCTTGAGTAAACGGATTATCTTATAATTACAGAAATTGTATTTTTTTACACAAAATTTGAATAACTTTCAAATAAGTTAAATGCAAGATATGCAATGCAGGTTTCTGGGTGTTGCTGTTACTGTTATGGGCAGGCGTAGCGCTTACCATCAGGCGAACGACTTGCTCATCTCGTAACTCAGTCAAAAAAAAAGATCATTTCACACGGTCTAAAAGTTGGTTAAACTTTAAGTTGCGACTGATTTTTCCCCATTACCCAATAAAGTCATACGTTACTCGACGCGGCGCGCGCAAAACGACACAACCCCAAAAAGCGAACTTTCGCCTCCCACGTTTTTTACAACCTCTCATTGTTTTTGCCCGATGGTTGCTGGCATTTTCGGAATTCAGCCATTTACATAAATGCCTGGCAGTCTTTGTTGAGCCGTAAAGGCGCCGCGGTAGGAACGGGTTGCGTACTCCGTGCGAAACGTAAATGGTAAAGGCCTGTATGCTGTATTTGTTTTCTGTTTTTGCCACTCAAAGTTTCAAAAGTTGCGACATTTGTATGTTAATAAATTACTATTTTGCAAGTTTTGTGGATGATTTTATGGTTTAATCGGTTGCAACTGGATTTCTGATGGGTTTATTTCCATTTTTTAGGTTAGTTTATCTTGAAAGGTACGAAAGTTTTTTTTTTAATAATGTAATGTATCGTATCACAAAGAAAAAAAGAGAAAAAGTGTCGATTATTGAGATATAATAACTAAAACGCTAATGAGTTTTCAATATAATTCAGTGTTGGAATCGGGAATCGCACCACAGCCCATCAATCTTAACAGCCGTGGCGCCGTCTTTTCGCTGACCCCAACACCCTATTTTGGTAAAAAAATAATAAAAACTTAACCGACGCTACTATAAAGAACGGCTAACAAAAACTTTAATATTCTTTACAAAAATCCCACCCAAATTTCAACCAATTTTAAACCTAAAAATGTTACCCTTAAGGATGCTAGTGTTAGAATATCAGCTTCTAAAGTTTGGTAATTAGATTCTGACAGTTTGAAATCGGCAAAGAGACCGACTGTCAAAAAGCCGGCGCCAGAATCAACTCGCCGTAAATAAAACATCGTGAGTTTAAAATTTACGATTTTACGTTTGGCACATTTTGTTGTCGGAGCGCAGATTATGCGATTTCTAAGGACATTTGGGCGAAAGTTTTATCAATAGTGGAAGCCGCACTGAGAAGTCGCAGTATTTTTGAGTTGGACATAGAAGAGGCAGATGCAACAGATGAGTCATTCATAGGTAGGTATTAAAAAGTCGCATAAAACTCATTGGAATCCTGCGTAGAAAATTTATAACATCACCTTTGGCAACGATTCGGATACAAATTGCCCACTTTACGAAACTTCCGTACTATATTATTGCGTAAAAATATAAAGACGTGCATTTTGTAGTGCGTTAAATCATACGGGATTGCTGCCGCCACAAATATTTTCGATGTGAGACGACGTTATAAAATTAGGTAATTTTACATTTTTGAGGAAAATGCGTAATATTATGAATAACTTTGTTATTATTAGAAGTTAAACGAAAAATGGATAAAATATACAATAATTATGTATAAATATAGTATTTAGGTAGCAAATTGTTTAATAGGCTATCTAGAGACGATAAAAAAATTATTAAAATGTCCACGAAGTTTTCCTTCACCGAAAAGCGAGTGTTAACTACGTATATATGCTTTTACAGAAACACATTGGTACGTGCCCGCACTAGGATTTGAACTCACGTCTTTCTCCTTGAAAGGCGAACGTTCTCCCACTAGGCTCACAAAACAACATACGGTTGAATAATTGAGAAACTCCACTTTTTTGTAAGTCGGTTAATTAAAATTCGTTCACACCTTGGCATCACAATCGTTAACAATCACAGATAAATAACTCAAATGGACAACCGACCCGTTTGCCTACTGACATGACAATGAATAAATAAACACTACGCACTTCACATACAACGTTTTTGTTCAAATAATTAAACTTTTCTTCGTGTATCTTAGAACATATACATCTAAAGAACCGATGAAACTAAAATAAACAGAGCATCTAACAATTTAATCAGAAGCTGTGATCATTCACATAAGCAATCGTTAATCACTAGTGAATGGTCCGTTCTGAAGAAGAGTGACTCATCTGTACGGGTTACTCTATGACTGTTATAATGTGACACACGAAATAAATCTGTGGAAGAGGGAAATTTAAGATGATAGGTATTTTGTAAGTACCGTTTTTTTTTATAATATTTATAGTGATTTTCTTACCACGAATAATTCAAATAATACTAATAAAAATACGTAAATAGTGTTTCAAATATATTTAGCAGTAGAAACGAATTAATACTAACCCTTCTAAATATTTTAAATCACCGTAAAAATAGTGAAAATAAAATTCATAACACATACCTAATCTTTGAAATTATTATTGTGAGCACTTTATATTCTGAAGTAGTATTTTATTACCTTTTTACTATAATAAATTCGAATATAAAAACAAAAAAATTATAACAAATAATAAATAACACTTATTCACTCTGGCAAGTACAATCATCGCGAAAAACTTATGCAACAAAAACAATAACTCATTCATAAACGACTATACCCAGTTGCATATTCACATTCGAAATGCCGGGTCGGTCACAACTCCAGACGCTTTAAATTTAGAACGCTCGGTTTTTTTTACGTCGCGTCAAAGTATTTTGGTTGCAAAATACCGTTTCAGCGCAAACGTCTCGGTGGAAATACTGGAAATGCGAAAACGAATACTAAAACTGTCGAATACCAGTGTCGTTAAGGGTGCATCGGCGACGCAAGTATTCCGCAGGTAGCCCTGTCTGTCTGGACGTACGGAAATATCCCAGGAATTAGTGAATGAATTAGAATGCGATTCTAACTAATGCCGCTTTCCGTACTTTCTTTATTTCTCATAAATTATCCTATAGTTTGGTTCTGATTTCGCTTTTGACTCCTTAACTTTCATCGCAAGTTTACAATATTTATGGTCATACTTTTTCTCATCAATCTATAGAAACTCATTAAGTATCGCTCAGAGATTGTTATCTTGACTTTTAAATCAACATACTCGATGAAAAATAACGACGAAGGCGAACACGAAATCTGCGCACGCATAAAGACTAATTACAGGTTAACTTATTTATTATTACTGTAAATTTGAATCGCCACAAATATTTGCGGCGTTAAAAAAATAGCGTTGACAGCTGTTTAAAAATTTACGTCGACGGATGCATCGGCTTTTCTCGGCCGTTTTTCGTCATCGCACATTAATTTATGATGCTGAGTGTACCTGTGACCCGGTTTTTTTAGATACACCGTAAATTTGGGGAGTTTTCAGAATTTGGTGACGTTGCGATGTTATTAATTTGTTGTAAGTAATCGAGAACATTTCAAGTGATTATCTGACACAGAAATCCGTCATGACATTAACACCTGCGTCAGATTTAAATTCCTGTTTAGAGTATAAATTAAATGAAATTATGACAATAATTGTCAAAAAAAAACGTATAGTTAAAAGCTACTGAATATCAAATACCTGTTGTTCAAACAAATCTATAAGTCTAGAGCTAATTTAATATTTAGAGCTCAAAATAGCAGGTGGCCAAAAATAAATAAAATGGTGCAACCTTTACCTCCTCATTAATGACAGTTCCGGATTCAAAAGATTTTAATTGATACATGCAGGATCGTTGGCGAAACAAACGACTGCCTAAATGGATTTTTTTGTCTACTACATCTGTCATATGTGACGGGACACGTAATAAGCGAAGCTTATGAAAATCCCTGCATACTCCATTCTGAAATGCGACACCCACTCGGCAGTGTGAAGCATGTAATGTCTCAATCCGAAATGCGTTCTTAGGGACGAAAAAGAATAAAAGTCCGGTACGGTTGGCAGATTAGGTCGGAGCGTTGGATGACAGATTGCTTTGCAGACTATGGATGGAAAATTTTCAGTTACTATATGACGCTATTGCGAACGCGTTAGCGTTGGTTGGCTTGCTGTCTTTTTTACATCGATGTTAGAACACTGTTTCTTATCTTAGACTGCCACATAAATTGTAGGTCTGTAAATAAATAGTAGATCAAGAATCCTGAGTTGGTTTGACCCATCGTAGTGTAGAGATAAGATAGTGATAAGATTAGCTAGTTAGACTGGGAGTGTAGAATAGTCTAGTTGTCCAAGATGGGTTGGACTTTTTAACATTTAGGAATCAAGTCTTTGTTTGAGGTCTCGATGTAATGACCTAAGTTATTACAATAATTTTACGATTGGTTACTTTTTTTGTATTGATTCGTGACTATATTTTTATACGTGATAGATATTCTATATTGCTGCTGACTCTACCCATTTGAGAGTTAATCAGTGTGAGCATTGAAATGAGACGTTAATCAAAACACAAGATATTTTCCTCTGACGTCCTTATTATTAGTGATTTTCCCCAGGTATAGATATCCTGGCTGGGATCGTAGCATGTGGAAATGTAGTCTCTGCGTATAGCAGCGGGAGAAAGACGTGATTATATGTATCTAGAGACATCGCTTGATACCTATTCTGTTGTCATAGGAAATGAAACTTAGAGTATTTGGTCAAATATGACTTGAAAAAAGGTGGCGAAGATTTGACATTAACATTAACTATACATCAACCCATATTAAGACAAAGTCGTAATTAAATAAAACCTCGGCATAAACGCATTATAGCTAACAACACTCTCGATTAAGTCACCTTATAAAAAAAAGTATTGAAATAAGTTCAGTCGTTTGGGAGATACGATGCCACAGACAGACACACACGTTACTTTCAATAGCGACCCTTGATGCGTTGTTTTGCCTTTGAATAAGTAGTTTACACTCAAATATATTTGCTGGATATTGTTTGATAAGTTATGGGTACCATTGCCCTCTGTTCGCGGCAGGGGTGAGAAACATTTTCGCCTTAGATATTTATCATAACACTCGACATTTTCTCTATCCCCATTGATCTGCAATCGGTACCGCGGCGTCTCGTGCTATTTCTATCGCGCCCGCCCAGCCAAGTTTATTGACACTGCCCACTGCTCCACCCGGACAGTACTACTCCTGTGTTATTGCCTACGAGTGCTGACGACTTGCAAAATTCAAATAAACGATACTGCCATCAATGGGTAAAACAGACGGCAATCAGCAGAAAATTTATTAAGTAATTGATGCCAGCTTGAGGTTTTGAACCCGTCGACCCTAAGTTACAAAGCGCATGAAAGCTAGACACCTCTGTTGATATTGCAATGTAAATTATTATTTTGTTAGAAAGCTTTAGAAAGGTATCCACTTTACTGAATCGTGACGTTGATTACGACTGGAACATACTACTGACTACCTTACTGACGACAGGGACTCAAAAGTTTGACAATTTAGGACAAATATGAAAATTAATAATTTACCTAATACTTGACACTAGTCAAATGCCCAAATCCAGCGAAGTCAGGATTCAAATAAATATATAAATAACACCCTCACCGAATTTAAATAAAAATATTAAAAATTAAACTCGCAAAATAAACTCTGATCACTATCTATCGATAACCTATTCATTGAGACCATTCCAATGAGCTCAAACACGACAGCTTTGCTGTAAGTTGGCGAGGAGTTGAGTATCCTGCAGATTCCAGGTGATGCGCAGCATCAGGTCAAGGTTACCATGATCTTGCTATATCATTGACGTAACAGGACACCGAATTTCGAAACCATCAAACCCGAGAAAGATGCTCACATCTCTTCATCAACGAGAAAGGAGCTGACGATCTTCAAAGGGCTCAACAGATATTTTAAAATATAGCTAAGAACACTCTCATTAAAGCCACATTTAAAACGAAAAATATTATATCAGAATCGGTTCATCCACTTGGAAGCTACGATAGCACCAATCTTCATCATCAACCTATATCGGCCACTGCCGAGGAGGACTAGGCCATAATCCACCACGGAGGACGGTCACACACCTACCTCCGAAATAATTCTCGGGGAGGTTTTCCCTTCACCAAAAAGCGAGTTATCATTACGCACATATGTTTTAAAAGAAACACATTAGTACGTGCCCGGAGCGGGATTTGACCTCACGGCCTCCTTGGAAGGCAGGCGTTCTTTCACTAGGCTACCGCCACTTAAATAAAACAAAAAACTGTAAGCTTACTATCGTAGTGATGCAACGAATTCGCGAGTGCAACGGTAGCTGTTGCAGCTGCTGCCAACATCTGCCGCAACGCACGCGCCATCCGACTAAAAAACTGGGCAACTAACTAGCAACTTTAACTTGTTAGTGTAGGGTTCATTTAAGCTGCATAAATGGATAATGAGCTGACTACTGGATAAAGGATTAAAAAGAATATAAAGGTAGATCTTTACAATGAATTTTGGAAGATTTTGCAATAGATCTGGGCGACACTGTTGCTGCCATGGGCGGGCGTGGCTAACAAATTGCTCGTCTCGTTACTTAGTAACTTAAAAAAAAGCTTTTGGTGGACCGGGGAAGCGTTAGGTTGATGGTTCGATTCCAGTACAGTGCAAAGATTTGCGTGAACTACAAATATTTACTGGGTGTTTGCAGGACGATGTTCCTCGTTGTGCCGATTCCTTAGATATAGGAAATCCTAGATTAGGATCAGAATCTATAAATGTGATTGTGATGAATTAATAAAAACCAATTATTTAAAGGGTCTCCGAGACGGTCAAAGCGCGTATCAACTGTTACAAGCAGCGTTGCCGTCAATTTTGATTCAAGATCAACTTCGACAATTGATGATAACAAATAAAATAAAAATAAAAGACAGTTAGAATAACCACCTAAAAATAATTAAAAATAAAGCCCTTGACAAGATTATCACCGTAATCGACAATCGCAAATATAAATGTATCGAATCAAACGATATCACACCGAATCTATCGATAACGGAGTTATCGAGAGGTTCTGTACTGCCTATCAAAAGCTTCCATTAGTATTCGAATGTTCATGTCTTTAAGCTTCATCATCATCAACCCATATCGACCTACTGCTGAGCACGGGTCTCCCCTCACTTTCATGAGGAGGATTAGGCCATAATCCACCACGGGAGAATAATTCTCCGGTAGGTATGTGGGGTTTTCTCACGATGTTTTCCTTCACCGAAATTCGAGTGATAATTACGTACATATGCTTAACAGAAACACATTGGTACGTGCCCGCACTGGGATTTAATCTCACGACCTTCTCCTTGGAAGTCAGATGTTCTCCCACTAGGCTACCACCGCTAAAGTTTAAGGGGATGAAAATTTTAGTGCTTTGATGATACGTAAATTAAGAGGTAGCGAGTTGTAGCTAAAGTAAACAAACATGGCAGCCGGCGCAGCGCGCAGGTGCGACCACGCCTCCCGGCGCATGCGTTGTGCGTACTCCACGATGGATGGTACGAGCTGGGAAATGCCCCCTTAATTAAGTACTTACCTACCTACCTGCAGAACCGAATATGGGTATTTCCGAAGCACTGGTAGAGATAATGGAGTTGCCTTTTCCTGTGCGAGATTCAGGCATGAGTCACGACTTGAAAGGGAAATTTCCTTTTCCAAACACAAACTATAATATCTGTTAATCGTTAGTTTAGTAGATTATATTTGATTTATTTTTCTTTTTTCTCCATATGTAATATTTGAGACTAAAGCGTTTCTTGTAAAAGTGAATTATTTTGGCTTAATGGCAATAAATTATTTGAGTTTTGAACAATAGTTGATTAGGTAGGCATATGAATACATTTACACAGAGACATATTATGTGCACAGAATACAGAACAGACACAGAACAAACAGACCAGACGTTCAAGGCCTCGATTCTCAAGTGAAAGATATGCATGTCGAATTCGACATTGTTAAAATTAAATTGTAAGATAATGTCACTTTGTTTTATATTTGTATGTTTATTTACATAGGTGGTTTGAATAAAAATTATGTCAGAGATCAAATATAACTGTCTTTTATTAATTTTAATTCCAATATAAAAACAACATTTAAAAAATCTGTGCGAAATGAACACACTTTTATGACTATTTTAATCCAATTATCTCACACTTTAAATAAAAAATATAAGCTAATACAATTGCTGTAATCTCTATAATTTCCTCAGTGAAACTCCGTTCTAAATATCTGCATATAGACAGATACATAAAGTATGTCTGTCTACGCAGGTCGTGGGAACATCTTGGAACAAAGCGGCGCGGTGTGCGGCGACCGGGTACTGTATAATAGTACCGCTAATTACCTTACTTAGTACGCTTTACTAAACTTACTAATTTATTATAAGTAGGCGTTAGTAGTGTTTTTTTTTAAATTTAATTTTTGTTGCTGAGACGACCCACCTTTATAGAGTACTAGCTGTCCCGAAGAACTTCGTACCGGCTAACAGTCAATGAATGTGAATGCGTAGGATATACATGGATATAAATTAATAGGGGTGCTGATATAAGGGTGAAAATTGAGCGTTCTATGTATTTTTTAATGCCACATATTTAAAGCTATTAAAAAATGGATAAAAACCTATTTTCAGACCTACAGAATATACATATAAAATTTCATAAAAATCGATCAAGCGGTCTCGGAGGAATAGGGCATTTTTATAGACAATATATACATGCCTGTTTAGATATCTCTAGCATTCATTGTATCTAGAGAATCAAGGACTATGAGTATGATGGTCATACAAACACAAAGAGTTAGTAAATAGCCAAGCAGTAGTGTGCAAATATTACTGTGTTCCGATTTGAAGGGCACTGTTTCCAGCGACATTACTGGGCATATGAGACTTTAGAGCCGATGGCTCAGGGTGAATGCCGCGCAGGATTATGCAATGCAGAGTTCTGGGTGGCACTGTAACTGTTATGGGAAGGCGTAGCGTTTACCATCAGGTGAACGACTTGCTCGTCTCGTCATTGAGTCAAATAAAAAAAAGCTTGTGATGCGCACAAAGATACACCCTGTGCAAGAATTGATCACGCAACCTCACGATTCGCAGTCATCTCATTAAGTCATTAGTAACTTACGCCGCGGCGATCAGGTCGTTAGCCATTGGTAGCATTGGTAGCTTCGAAAGCTCCTTTTTTTATTTGATTGAGCTACGAGACGAGAAGTTCCTTCATCTGATAATAAGCGCTACACCTACCCATAACAGTAACAGCGTCACACATAAATTTGCATTGAATAATCTTGCGCGGCACTGCACTGCGCTCGTCACTCTGAGACATAGGTTGTAAAGACTCATATGCCCAGTAATTTCGCTGGAAACAATGTCCTTCAAACATGAACACAGTAATGTTTGCACACTACTGCTTGGTGGATAAATATCTGGCACAGAAGTGGTACTTCCCCAGGCGGTCTCTCTACAAGACTTTATTATAATATACCTCGTTATACTACCCAAAAATGCCTTTTATAGTCATGCGTCTTTAATCAGTACCACTCCAGTCTCATATTTTGTTCATTCACATAGGCAATAGGAGAGCAGACAAGAAGAAAAAAGGCATTCGATACTGCCATTGATACGTCTGTACAGATCAGAGGGAATAGATTCCTCAAATTGATTGTATCTATGTTTGCTAGCAACTTTTCCCGTTAAAAGCCGAAATCTATTAACACAGTTGTTTACCAACCTTTCCACCACCTCGGTACCACCAATGCCAATAGATGTAGGTAATTATCGTAGTTAGGTCAAGGCTGCCGGCTGCTGGCAACGCACCGCGGATATTTCTGTAGTATTCTTTTGAATTGAGTCGTTTGCGAAATTGGGACGGTCTGTCATCTTTACAGTGATTCAGTGGAGAGGAAAATAAGGCTCTTTTAGTATAACAGAGGGTCTCTTCTCTAAAGGAATTTCAGTACAAGACTAGTAAAGCAGAGATATGGTGGCTAAGTGGTAGCTTGTTCGCTTTGCAACCCAACGGGATCGGGGTCGATTCCCGGCCCCACGCCATTGACTCTCATGAGTTATGTGCGGATTTCGAGCCACGGAGGGCACGTTAAGCCGTCGGTCTGGGCTGTTGAAGATTGATAGCAGTCGTTATGCCACGTCAGAAGCCACTTGACGAACTCTGACATCATAGCCTGACCACTATCTCATTTGACAAGCAAGCGAGGCACAAAACTGAGGGTAGGTTGGGGTTCGATGGGCCTCTGAGAAGGTGTAAGTCGTCTAAAAACGTTATCTTGCAGGGAATTGTGCACAGTGCAACAGTCTCAAAACCTGGCAATTGCGAATTCGCGAAGTCTAAATTCGTTAGTAATTTCTTGTTTCGAAAATGAAAACTGCAGAAAACCAAGATTTACGGTATAGGTCCCTTTAGTAGCTACTAATGTAATATGTACCGTATGCCGTGATAGCCTCGTGGGAGAATGTCTGCCTTCCAAGGAGAGGGTAGTGAGTTTTAATCCCAGTGCAGGCACGTACCAATGTATTCCTTGATAAACATATAAACGCAATTATCACTCACTTTCCGGTGAAGGAAAATATTGTGAGGAAACTCACACACTCGAGAATTATTTCAGAAGTAAGTGATCCAATAATTCGGACCGGAGCCCGGTGGTGGATTATGGCATTTATGGCCTACTCCACCCCATGAAAGTGAGAGTCAACCCGTGCTCAGCAGCCGATATAGATTGATGATTAATTCACGATTATGAATGTATGCTAATTGTAATTTTTCTGTACTGTGTTTATTTACGTTTCTGGGTTACAATAAAAAGTTTTCTATTCAATTCTATTCTATTTTATGTACCTGTAATACTTACAAGGGGATTATTTTTATACCAGCAAAAATAATATCAGATGTTTACAGTCTAGACAACCGTCAGACGAGTAACATGATGACGTTATATGAAACCATTATTTTAATCACTATAGTTATTTTATAGGTCACCTACAAAGTGTCACAGTGTAAAGAAGTGCAGTGCAACAACTTGTAGGCCTGTTAGTGCGATGATGAGTGATAGTCCATAACATAACTACGAGCTACTGTGAGTATTTGATTCAATATTATTTGTAATTTATGGTCGGTCTGATAAAATTGTCATGGAACTGTTAATACTAGATATTCCAAGAATCTATAAATTAATGAAAATATTATCTAAAATTCACAAAATTTGGTATACATTCTTATAAACAGCAAAAAAAACGACTGATATTGTGAACGTAAACAGCTTAAGAGGCAGGGAGAGAGAAATTGAAGTGATTAGCTGATCGTTTCTTATGCAAAGTCAAAACGTTTTTGCATCTGGGACATATAATGTAATTAACATTCTGAATCATATTTCAACTGTGGCATGGTAAGCGTCAAATTGAACCTTGGACGTGCATTCTATTGTTTCAATTATACGATCGTCTTATCTCATGAACTTCCGGAGATTTTGCGAACGCGAAACATTCTAATCGCATAGTACGTTCGCTTTATTACTGTCGTTCATAATCGTATACCTATCAGATTTCTACGAGGCAATTATAGGTATTTATATACCTAACTAATAGATGGTTTTTAAATCTCTATCAATTTTTAAGGAAGGGTCACTTTATTGTAGTTTCACTTAGTTTCATATTGATAATTATGTATTGTCTACCTTGCAATTTCATGTTGACTTCAATCTGAAACTATACCTAAAACTTACTTAGTACTTTAATTATTATGAATGTAAATAACTAAAGTTTATGTTTAGTGCTTACATCAATAGGAAACAACCCAAAAATGGATAGTGACAGAAGATTGCGATGATTTTGTAGAAGTTATGCATGTTTCAATTTGTGCCCTTAACACTATTAGGTGATACGTGCCTTAATCCGAAAAATAGTATATTTTTTTTATGAAGGTATGACGTAGGCGAACACCTGACGGTAAATGTCGGCGCGGTCGACGGTGGAGCATGCTGGCCTAGAAGATACCAATCTACACTCGACTTGAAGACTTCCAGGCTATTGTTATTGGGAAACAAGGAACTTCTATGAGAAGCAAAACGAATACCACCTAGAACATACGCGATAAAACAAAATATTAAAAAAACAAAATGCGTACGACTATTCCTCCATCAAACTATACAAGAACACAATTAATTAAAGGCCATAATTAGCCAAACTTTTCGTCAAAGTTCAGCGACCCCACGCGCGGTCTTTAATGCCTACCATAAAGCCGACTCCACGATGCTGATTAAAGACATAATTCGCTTTTAACGGCTGAGGGAGACGACCGATACATATAGATATATATATTTTTGTTTGTTTTACACCAATTGTGTAAATCTTTACACGTCGAATAACGACTTTGGGTAATGGTAGCCCCCTTTGATGCGTTTCACTTGTGTGGTTAACGACGCAATGGCCTTTCTTTTGGCGGCAAGGACGTTTTATATAACATATTTTATGGACCCGGCACGTAGCTAATACTGCAAACAAAATATTCTGCCAGGTTAGGCGGGGGTCGCGGGACGAGGAGCACAATTCACACTAGTGATTTCGAAAAACAAAGAGAACAAAGGTCAGAGATATCGAACTTACTTTTTTAATTTCTTTTAGTTATTAATAAATAGGTTCACGTTGACCACTATCTCCCCCAATGTTAAGTGACAATGCGGTCTACGATGCTGCACGCTTACCTAGAAGTAACCTATTCACACATGACTAGAAGACTCCCAGGTTGTAAATATCGGAAAACACAGACTCCGGCAAGGAGTTCCACTCCTTTGCGGTACGCATAATAAATGTGGAGGCAAACCGCTTCGTGCGTTCAGATGGAATATCCACCCTGTAACGGTGGCACATCGCCGCACGTCTGGTTCTTCGATGATGGAACTACTTTTATACGAACAGTCGATCATATAAATTTCGCAGAAGGGGTAATGAGCGTGAGTAGTCCTTTGGTTAGTTCGTTTATGTTTGCCAGAGATGTGTTGACAAGTGGTGATAAATCAAACTGATTGTGCGTAAGATCCTTTTCGGATATCTCGATGCGAAGTGATTAGGCACTCTTTTGCCAAATTAATTGTGTCATTTTCTTTTCTGATAAAGTTTACGAGTTTATACTAATCTGAAAGAGACGGAAAACAGCGATAGAAAGAGAAGATATCTTCATAAGACGAAGCGATCATCACATCAGCGGTGCCTCTTTGTTCTTTTTTATTGTACCCCATCATCATCATCATCAACCCATAACGTCCCACTGCTGGGCACGGGTCTCTCCTCACTTACGTGAGGAGGGTTAGGCCATAATCCACCACGGGGGCCCAGTCCAGATTGGTGGATACCATACCTACCTCCGAAATAATTCTCGGGTAGGTATGTGAGATTCCTCACGATGTTTTCCTTCACCGAAAAGCGAGTGATAATTACGTACATATGTTTTACAGAAACACATTGGTACGTGCAGGCACGTACTGGGATTTGAACTCACGACCGTCGGAAGGCGGACGTTCTCCCACTAGGCTATCACCGCTTTCATTTATTTTACCCCGCACTGTTATTAATCCATTTAGCCAGTGTTGATTTTAATAAATTTTAAGAATATATGTGAAGTAGCCAAAATCTAGAGTCACATTCAGTCATATGTAAAGTTAAGTCATGTCACAGTCCATATTCAAGATTTAATAAAGGGGTGGATGCTTTATTGAATTTCTCTGGCCAGTTTTGGACATAGCACTGAATTACGCGTTTTTTGTACAGGTTTATTAACTCAATGTTTACAATCATAATCCACGTATATTATTCAAAAACGAAACAAAATCAGCAACTTTACATGATTCCGTTTGCAGCCATCTTAATTTTTAAGTGTACAATTACTAAACGTCAAAATGACAGTGACAGAAAGAAACAAAGGAAGCCATAGTGATTTTGAAGACAGTCTACGTAAAACTAAAAGCCTCATAATAAAACAATTGAATTTGATGGGCCGTTTATTCTTGTAGTCGTTTGACAGATGGTTTATTTATAAATGGCAATCAATCATTTTCAAATAAGATATTTCCTTAGGTGTTTATAGGTAATAAAGACGTTTTACCATTCTGATTTATGGGTAATCTATGGCATTTTACTTGGTATAAATTATTGGCTTCCAATCGTTTGAGTGCTGTTTATTTAATAACTATCTGCGCCCCGCGGTTCCACCAGTGTTGACTCTATCCCACAGGAACCATTCATATTTACGAAATAAAAAGGATTCTATGTTCTGCAACAGGAGTTACGATATTTGCATACTAAATTTCATCAAAACCTGTTTTGCCGTTTCAGCGTTAAACAAACACACAAACTTTCACATTTATAATATTAGTGAAAAGTGAGACGCCCTTAAGCTTACTTAATAACAAGGTTTCCTTACTTACGTTACGTTATTTTACATATTTTTTATAACTGCTTAAAAAATCAAAGGTTGAATGTTCTATCTATTGACTGTCTATGATATAAATATGTAAACCTACCAACATTTTTCATTATAATACAAAAAAAAAATTAACAGTATCCAAGCCCAAAAAAATTGTGAGAATATTTATTCCATTAACCATTAACTTGCCTGAACGTTTATTCATATTATTTAGGCTACGTTCATACATTAATTCATTAGATTTTATTCATTTTTATTAGAATAATACATTGTGATGTATCTACATATGAGTAGGTAACTATATAATTATTTTTTCTTAATAATAATAGACATTTAGCATGACTGCGCATCTGTTTTAATTTAACTGGTCTAAGTACTTTAGTGATGATTGAATCTCCAGCTCGAGTGGTTACAATCGAGTAGTCACTGACAGTTCCGATTGCTGCTGATATTGTGATATTGTGAGTAGTGATGTTCTTGAACGTAATTTGATTGAGGTGTGTGCGATATGTTGATATAATATTACGAATGTTAAATAACTCGTCAACGGGACAAAATGTTTGCAATAAAATATTTACGATTTTAGTTCGCCTTAATTATAAAATGGTATTGCAGCTCTCCTTTCCGTAGGTAGTTTAATTTTATTGTTCTGAAATCATTCCTCATGTTTTTTGGATACGTAGATGTTTATAAATGGATTTAAAATATTTTAAAATACCTACATAATGATTTGAAAAATTTTTTCAGAAGTTATACTATTTTTAATAGACTGATGTTTACTCGTAAATTTTATATTATCATCTTCCACAATTAAGATCTATTTCTAACTATAAAGCTTTCAATAATAACTCATCGTTAGAAAATGCGCGGAATTCCAATTATTGGCCTTGCTCTTGATTTTCGCTAATTGTTTACAAATACTATCGCTTTTGTACCAGTCACGAATTAGTATTCGAAATAGAAACACGATAATCGATTATTTGTTTTGCAAATGTTTCGACAATTCGTGGGCACTAAACCCTGCAGAAATAGCGCAATCTACTAACTATTAATTATAGACACCATTAGCAGTTTTTATATGTAAACAAATGTCAGTGAACATTAGTTTAAGTTTTCAAACGAACTGACAGTTTTTTTTTTGACACTCGCATGGCTTTTGATAAAAAACTGAGCCGAAAAGCGTGAGTAATCGCTGACGGATTAGGCTAGGCTGTTTTACTGAACAATTTACATTATTTGTCTACTAAATCTAAGTGTTGCAATATCGTTTACAGCTAGAAAGAGGATGCCTCTCCTGCAAGAGACCGCTTGGGGAAGTACCACACCTTTGCCAGATGTTCATCCGCCGAGCAGTAGTGTGCAAACATTACTGTGATCCGGTTTGAAAGGCACGGTTTTCAGCGATATTACAGCGATGTTTGCACACTCTTGGCGGATGAATATCTGGCAAAGGTGTGAATCTGGCAAATCTTCCCCAGGCGGTCTCTTGCAGAAGAGGCTTCCCACTACAAAATGAATAGCGTGGGGTGGACTGTCTATTCTGTATGTAGCACTACATTATTATGTGTTCTATGGCCAGGTGTCGTGTTACGCCCGTTGTCTCGCTCTCGTCTGCGCCGTCCGTTTTTTGTCGACCGGAAACATCGGGCACTCGCCCGGCACTAATTACCGTAGTGGCGCTAGCATTTAACGATCTATCGAAAAAGTGCCCTTTGATAGTAGTCACGCGGGGTTTAAACAGCTCGGTGAAGTTCCACCAGGGGAACTATTCTCGCTTGTACGACATAATCTCGATTCAGACATCTCTACCTATGAAACAGTATTATGTCTGACAGATAGAAAAAGCACAGTCTGATCCAATAAGACTCAAAAATCTTTTACTTTACATTTCATGTAACTTCAATGTTTCTAAACCTGCGGTTTTAATTCGACCTAAAGTTAGAATATTTCAAAATTTTTATTTGCGTGAGTTAAGTGTAAGAACATAGTATTTTTTTTTAATTACGAGATTAAAATCTATGGTATTATAGTATGTACTTATAAAAAAAATATGTAAAAAACATTTGTTTTCGTATACTCGTATAAACAATGTCAATCTAAAAACAATTGGCTCCTATAAAATGTAGGTCTAACTGAACGTGACGTGATATGATATTTCGTAATCCTTCAGTTTAAATTTATCAACATCTAGTTGTAATCATTCGTTCAAAGTCAAAGACGATCGTAATGAAAGAAACGGATGAAATCGATGAAATCGATGAAATCGGATCCAGCGGATGAAATCGATAGTCGATGCGGCGGACCGTGGCGCAGCACTTTTTGTACAACTCAAAAACGAGCCGTTTTACGAGAAATAGAATGCGATTCCGAGTGGATTAAACATTAAAATATAATCCAATTTTTTGTGTCTTACTAATTAACGAGACGAGCAAGTTGTTCGCCTAATGGTCAGCGCCACGCCAGCCCATAACAGCTTCGATACCACCTAGAACGTTCCATTACACAATCTTGTGCGACACTGCACTACGCTCGTCACATATGCCCAGTAATTTCCCTTGTCCTTCGTACTAGGTCACAGTAAAGTTTGCAGACTCCTGCTATATCTGGCAGAGGTGGTACTTCCCCAGATGGACTATTGGAAACAAGAAAGATTGTAACAATAAAGAGAAAATATAATTCACGAGAATTATGAGAATAGGCATATTAAATGACACTTTAGAACCAATTTCTCAGGGTGGTGACAAGCGCAGTTGTAGATAGATGGGACGGTTCTTGTTCTGAGCAGGTGTGGCGCTTACAAAAAAGTGTATTTTATATATTTTCCTTGGACTGTTGGATTGAAATCAGTGAATAGACGAGTTGATTGTTTCGAGTATTTTTCTTTCCACAGGTATAGATAGCATTGCTATTAGCAGCCGTTGATACGTCATTATTACGTCCTCTGTACATCAGCGTTAAGGCCGCCAGCAGTTGAACAACGGCTGTGGGCGGGTACTACAGGTATTTCCTACTGAATTTACTTTTAGTGAACGATGTTTGAGTTCAAATCCCAGTGCGGGCACGTACCAATGTGTTTCTGTAAAACATATGTACGTAATTATCACTCGCTTTTCGGTGAAGGAAATCATCGTGAGGAAACCCACATACCTACCCGAGAATTATTTCGGAGGTAGGTATGTGATCCACCAATCCGGACCGGGCCCCCGTGGTGGATTATGGCCTTACCCTCCTTACGAAAGTGAGCAGAGACCCGTGCCCAGCAGTGGGACGTTATGGGTTGATGATGAACGATGTGGAATGGTAGATGTCGTGAATGTGATGCTTAAGGGTTTGGATATCTAGAGAGGATGAATGAAGAAAGATTTATGAATCTAGTACGAATGGGCCAGCCGGTAGAGGTCAACGTAGATAAACGTACCTTGATTAAAACGATTACGGCGATCGGCAAGCATTTATGAAGGGACTCATGAAAGTGGAAGAAGCGAAGGACGTGCGTCAGGATCGTGGCATTTGGAAAGATGAGGGAGTCTCTGCCTCTGCCTACCCCAACGAGGAAAAAGGCGTGACTTCAAGTATGTGTTACTTTTAGAAGTACTACCTTGTACATCAACAATTGCTTCCAAAATGTTTGTTTGCCTTTTTGATAGCATAATTTAACATCACTTTTTTTTCTTACGAAGTATGAGTATTATTAAGGTCCAGTAGCATTGGAATCGCTTGGGCTAGCCATAGACCACAAACTGACACCGTTCAAAAGTGGAAAAAAAAAAATGTCACATTCACAGTGATCATCATTGCTAGAATTTTATGTTTTCAAACTCCGTTATAGAAGAAAGTTCCTTCAGTCGAAACCGAACTAAAATCGAGCTGAGCCGTTAATACGAGCGCACATAGCTACACGGGCCACTTTCAACCGAGTGCGTCTAATAATACACGTAACTCATCGGCTCAGTGAGTAACGCACCTATTGTTGCATCTGTCAATGCGCTGAGACACGAATGCGCTATTCTAGTGAATTGAGATTGCGGTTAGTAGCGGGCATATGCAAATACTGTGTAGGCAAACAAGCTGATTTGATAATTCATTTTATTTATTTCCGAATTGGTTCATCTTTGATCACTTTTTCACTTGATGTTAAGTGACGATGCGGTCTACCATGGTGTGCAATTACCTACAAGTAACTTGTCCTGACTTGAAGTCTCCCAGGTCGTAAATACATTGTATAAATGACGTTAATTGTAAATGCGCCAAATGTGTGTAAAGAGACAAAAAGTACCACCCGATCAAAATGTAAGCTACCCGCTAGTATGAAAGTTCATACAAGGCGTTTGTCTATTATATTTAGGCGTTAAATATTAACTATCCTTCTAACTGTCCGCCCAATTGCAGGCCGAGGCGTGGGGAAGCGGATAGAGAGTGGTCATTCTGTACTTTTTAGTCAAGCGTGGCGCTTAACACCGTGAGATCAACGTGCTAAGCTCGTCACTTAAATGTTGTATTAAAAAACATAGTTGCTCTACTTCCATTTCATTTCACTATACGCTTGCCATTAGCCAAACGACCTGTTGGTCTCGAAAAAAGCCTTAAAGCACACGAACCAATTAATATTTAAGCAAATTAAATTTTAATAAGCACGCACCCGTAAAATTCAATATAAAGTTGGCGTTCGGTTCCAAACTGGCCACCAATAACCGATAATCGACTACAAACGAGCGACATGACACGAGTGGCAACTGCCTCGATAATGGGAGGCAATTTCATCCATCGTACGCTGCAAGTGTGTGAAGGTACTGCCAAAGGTCAGGAGGTTGCCCGCGGTTCAGGCGAGTAACATTAAGACGTGGACACCTGATGCTTTGAGGACTGTTCTTGATGTCGACAGTAATAAACTTATGAGTCCTTATGAAAATTATGAGTACTTAAGTCTATTGAGTTCAATAGCTAACAGAGACGGAATAACGTTCCAAGTAAAAATAACGCGTCATAATCACATAATTATAATGATCGTAACCCCTAATTATTCTTCTTGTATCTAGGGAAACCAGAACTACGAGGATCATTGCAAAGTCGCCAATTTTGACAGTTTTCGTATATGAAAAGTGATAAAATTGGTGATATTTTTTTACTGCGTTATTATAAACGTAGACAGACGTTAATTAATATTAAGGCATTTTGTGAAAAAGTTTTTAATAAGCATTTTAAAATTTATTTTGAATTTTTCTTATTTTATAAAACTAGCTGTACCCACCACTGCTGCCACGCTTCGCTGTGACACATTCGCTGATATGTCACTGATGGAAAAAATAGATAAAAACAACCCTTGATGCGGATTATATATCATGCTAAAATTTCAGCTCGATCGGTGCAGAACTTTTTGAGTTTTTGAAGCGTACACAAACCAACATAACATTTTTATATAATTATAGATATAGGGCGGGCGGAACGTATTAAAATCCTACTTTGCCTAATATCCTCATTTTACCCAAATCATCCAAAGGAGCTTAGTATTATTTACCTCAAATTTAGCACCTTGTACTGTAATTCTGTCGAGTTGTTTACTGAACTCACTACATTGAATTTACTCGTAGAATGTTGGCGCCGCGCCGCCATGCGCCACGCCGCGATTTCCCAGAATGACTACTAAAACATCGGTAATTATTACATGTGATACATTTGTATCTGTTATAGCAATAGTATCCGATACATCGGTAATAATTACATCTGATATTTTTGTATATTCAACCAACAACATGAATAATGTGAAATACGTAAATAGTTCAAACATCAACAAAAGAATTAGTCGAATATTATCTGTTGATTCTTCTCGATTTCAAATCAAGTTGTAGAATCAGTCAGCTTTCGAAAGTCAGCTAGTTAGTTGACGTTTTGGGCTTTGAGAGGGCACCCTGCTTGGGCCCATATGAACAATAATTGTTGACTTTGACTCAGAAAGACCTGCAGCCAGACCAGAACAGAGCAAATATTTCCACTTCCTAAACACTCCTGATGTATTCAATAGCCATTTTTCTTACCTTGATCGTGGCAGAAATGATTTAGAATTCCCGGAACGCCACAATGCGTTGACCTGTCTGTTTATGTTATATACTCGTTTTCAGCCTAATTTTACAGAAACCCGTAGTTATTTAAAACTTGTGAGCTTTACGCGATTATGTTTAGACTGGTTTCAGCGATGAATGGTCCAGTTTCCAGCTTGTAACAGTGTCGTGGAGTGATAGTGGATTGGCGTTGAGACATGTGGAGAGATAATGATAATAATCTTGTAAGACACAATATTACTTCATATGTAGATGAAAGAAACAAAAGTGGCTTGAACAATTATAAAATTTTAGTCTGGCTTCGTAAGGTCTTTAGAAGCTCTTGTTTTATAAAGTTTTTGACGTGTTGTTTTGTTTATTCCAAATAAATTTTGACCCAGTTTTGAGTTGAAATTTTTCGACGTTGAAGTTTCGATTTCTGATACGTGTGGGTTTTAAACGCTGCGTGCTTCGATGGGCACGTCCCAGTTGTTATCAATTGATGGCTGTCATTAGGATAAATCAAATAACACTGCCGTAACACTGTCGTAGGTAAACCATGGCCTGTTAGGCTGTTCAAAAGCTTCTGACATCTCAGAGTCCCCTGGGCAGTTAGCACTATATTATGAGTGCAGTAGATATACTTGTTGTGTGATTACTGCTGATGGACTTCTTCAGTTGTATTACGTATCCAACCAGAATAACGTTTAGTAAATACGAAATATTTCCTAACTAGCTGCGCCCCGTGGTTTCACCCGCGTTCAGTATTATGCCATGGGAACTGTTAATTATTACGGAATAAGAAGTTACTGTGTGTTAAATCAAGTAATAAACTATCTGTTTGCGAAATTTGATGCTAATCCATTCGGTAGTGTTTGCGTGAAAGAGAAATTAACATCCAATCGTAAATATAAAAAAATATTTGCTACCTATAGCGTTTCATTGATGCTTAAACATAGAAGCTTAATAAAACATCACATACAGACATACATACATTTAGATTAATAGCTCCAATAATAGGTAATGTTATCATCGATGACAACATCCTTGCGAATCTGGTCTTAACTCCACCATATTTGCATCTTCTAATGAATTCTCCGAACAGAAGGCAGACTGCGTGTGATGCTCCAAGATTCCTTTCTGGCTTGTTTGTGCGTAAGCCCAATGTTTAGTCTAGCCGGTGAAGTCTAGATGGCAGGAGCCACCGGAAGAGATAGTTAATACATATTGTGTTACTTCGGACATGGAATCGTTATATCTCAGGATTTGACGGAGTTTGTAATTTGAGTCAGAACGTATTTCTTCTTTTTATTTCGATCAAGTTGTTATCTGATGGTAAGCGCTACGCCTGCCCATTACAGTTACAGTGCCACACAGAACTTTGTATTGCATAATCTTGCGCGGCACTGCACTGCGCTCGTCACCATGAGACATCGGCTCTAAAGCCTCATATGCCCAGTAATTTCGCTGGAAACGGTGACCTTGAAACCGGAACAAAGTGATGTTTGCACGCTACTGCTTGGCGGATGAATTTTTGCCAAAGGTGTGGTACTTCCCCAGGCGGTCTCTTGCAGAAGAGGCTTCCCACTTCAGTATACGGCAAAGCTCTGATGTTTAGAGCCGTGAAGAAAGAGAGGGAGAGAGAGATAAAAATGTATGTATTGTTGATATTGTTCGGTACTTTCTAATTAGTAGAAGGAATATGAACAAGTAAGAGAGCAGAGTTAATGACAAGGTCAAAATGAGATCTATTTCCTATTCGTTCAAAGCTCCAGCCCAGACCACATCTTCGTTGGATTTGTATCGGAATTAGATCGGAATTTGGTTCAGTCAAGATTTCAAGGTTTAGAGGATGATGCCGGTAGTAAACATGCAAATCCAAGAATCGGCTCTCTCTAGCGATACACGCAACAGTGGGCAATAAAACAGCAGGTCGATGAAATCACGTGTTATAGTTGTTCCATGACTACGATTTTAGCCATCATTTGGCACTTTAGCTATCTTTTAGCCATAATTTATTACAGGCTTTAATTTAACTTGCAATGTATGTATGTTTTTTGGGGTGGAATCTTGCAACTCAGTTTTGATCTGTTTCCCGTTGTTGAATTGAGTTGAAATTTGGCATGCCTGTCAAGTTCTGATGATAATACAATATCATGGTGACAACGAGCTGATCTGATGATAGCCACGGAAGGTAGACAACGGAACTCCTCAGTGACTATCCGTAGGTTGATGGCGTTTCGACTTATTCTGACCAGCTTGCCGTACCGAATACGTATTTTACAAAAGTTTGTCGGGAAAATTATACCATATTTTTACCAAAAAGTTATTTAATCTTGTCTGAAACAAGATCAACAAGAATTTTATTCAATCCAAAATCATTCTCACTAATTTCTTTTCTTCTTATCACAAAATCTCAACGACACACTAAATCTCCCACGAAATTGTTCCTGTCACGATTCCCAAGGCGTTTTCAGTAAGTTTACACATTCGATTCCGAGTATCGGAGTGGAGTGTTGGCACAACTTTTGCACTATATCCGATGGGTTGACTCATTCATGTTGCAAGGCGATGGAAGCCAATCACCGGGTGATCTAGTGTTCCGATCACAGTAGCCGTTAGGTCATTATCAATGCATCTACCAAGGTCTTTGGACCATGTTTATGTTATGTTCATGTTTATCTTGAAGTAGCTACGCTCGCGGTTTTAGCCGCGTGGACAACGGTCTTATAGAAGTCGTAAAATTTTCTAGGATAACAAGTTACCTGTGTATATGCAGGTTGAAGGTTCTGCGGCTATCGAAAATTGTCTCAGGCGCTTTCATAGATGCATTTTTTTAGAGCTAGATGTCACGCTATCACGCTTCACGCTACAATGGCTGAACGGATTTGGATGAAATTTTGTGTGGGGAGAGATAGTATACCCTAGATTAACACACAGAACACTTTATATCCCAAGGAACGTGGTTAAAAAAAACCGAGAACAGCTCATATAATTGTACATAATAATATACATTTTGAATAAAGCCCCTTGATTACTCCAAAGAAGCGAT
The DNA here is from genome assembly GCA_912999815.1 of Campaea margaritaria. NCBI lineage: Eukaryota > Metazoa > Arthropoda > Insecta > Lepidoptera > Geometridae > Campaea > Campaea margaritaria. Next base: position 865,314 of record OU538794.1, read on the forward strand.
AACTTGTCAAAGTGCCGCTGTTCATAAGGCCGGACAAATGAACTGTTAGGTGGAACTGTAGCTAGGATTAATGTGTTAATGTCAGCTTCTAGCTCTATATGTGATAGATTGATTAGAACTCGTTATGGTGGTACAGAGCACGAGCTGTCGCGGGCAGAACCTTAACTTTAACGGCCTATAGGCAAGTGATGAGCTGGTGATGAGTTTTCGTGATAAGTTGGTGATAAGGTCTGGTGGGAGTTGATGATGAATCCACTGAAAAGTACGGAGCTGTAGGTTGGTGGTTGTTGATCTTGGTCCTTGTAGTTCATGATTCCCTTATGGTCAAAGAATTCTTGTTATTTATTTCTATGTATCCTATTCCGGTCTTGATTCCTTAGTTATTTTGTTTTTATTTTATAAAGTAACCAGATGCAATGCCAGTCAGCGGGGCTATGCAGCACGGTGCGGAACAGCTCGAGTTCGTTTCATTTTGACGTTTGATTGCCACGGGACTCGTCATTCGTATTGAAATGACGAGTCCCGTGGCAATCAAACGTCAAAATGAAACGAACTCGAGCTGATGAACATTGTATGGTCACTCTGAGACATAAGTTCTTTCATATACCCAAAAAAATTACAAGATACAGTGCCCTTCAAACCTAAACACACTAAACTTTGGCAAATGAATAGCCGAGAATAGGTCTTAATTTTTTATTTTTTATTTGTCAGTTTTCGCTTCCTCGTCTCACTTGGAGCAGACGATAAAAGCACGGCCGAGGTCGGTCCTGACATATTAGGCTGTGCCTAGACTATGTGACTAGCGTAAGGAATTAGTTCTAGTAGGACGTAGTAGCTACTAACGTACTACTAGAGCTAGTAGAAGTGGACAATGCTTGTGGGTGCAAGTATTTATTAGTTGTTGAAGCGATTTATATCTTTAAAGGGACTTTTCCGTTTAGATACTTACAATTTCAATGGAAGGAAGGGTAGGTGCATACATGACTTGTTTATGGGTGTAATTATGCCTATATGTACTACATTTAAATGTGGAATAATTATACTAATGATTCTAAATAAATGTTACTCATAGAAATCTAAGTAGGTAGGTACTAATAAGTCGGAATCTGTCCTTTGAGTGGCACGGGTACCATTTTATATAAAAAAAGTAAATATTTTTTATTATAAGTATTTTTTATTTGAGCTTTATGTTAGTTTAGTATTTAGTGCTAGTTGTATCCCGCAGTTTCACTTATGGCTTTAATTTTTTCGCTAACTTTCAATAAAGAAAAGGTTTTTTTTACACCATTTTAAGCGAATCTAGACAAAGGTATAGGTATTAAATATAGGTACTGTAATTTGTGGCATATTTCATTAAAATCTGCTTAGCCGTTTTGGCATGTTTTTTAATTTATAAAAAATCTTATTTATTATCATTTACAAGCATGATAAATAAATCGTTAAAGTGACCAAAAAAGTAATAGAAAGACGATAGAAACAGTGGGAAAATATTACCAGAAATTTTTTTTCCTTCAGTATTCAAATTTTATTTATTTAATGTGCACATTTTGTAGTTTTCAGAGAATATTAAATCATGTTGTGTTCCAATATCGTTTACGACAGCTTTTTCTCGTTTCTCATTGGAGTTTCCCATAGAAACAGATCCCGTTGCAACCCTATTAACTGCTTGTAATATGGTTTCCACGTGAAGGATAAGGTTTTAATTATATTTAAGTTACATTTTACAGTTAACTTTTCAATAAAGATACACAAATTATTATTTAAGTAAGAAATTAGTAATAGTACCTACTACTGTTTATAATATACTATTTTTAAAATCAATTATTATTATAATAAATTATTACTTAAATTATTTTACTATAAAGTGTAGATATATTTGGTTTATGTGTAGTTTTTTTGTAATGTGCGATATAATGCATATTATATAAGTAAAATATTTATGCTGACATTAAAAAAAAAACAAATTTATATAGATTTTCACAACAAATGGTATTACGTGCAGTATTAGGACTAACAAAAAAACGTTAGAAGGTACAAATAATTATTATGTAGAATATTAATATCAAAAATTAAAAAAAAACTAAGTAACAACAAATGACGTAGCAACCCTACCGTAAATATGCGGTAGGGCTGGCGCAATCTATACGACATTAGCGGCTAGTGGCCACCCAGCCTCGGACACCCTGCGCGTAAATTGAGTATTGCGAATGCGTGGTGGACGGTATGCGTGGTACGCGCCGGGAGCTGGTTAGCGGGATTATGAATTCTATGCTTACGGAGATGACCCAAAATTACATATAAGTGTATAAATTTTTGAAAATTTGAATTTTATTATGTTATTTTTTTTTTATAAAATAGTTGGCCATCAAGCATGCGGCTCACCCACTGGTGAGTGGTTACCACCGTCTAAGGATATCTGCGACGCTAGGGGCACTGTGAATGTGTTGCCCCTACCCTTATTAGCTGGTCCCCAAATGTCCATAGGTAAAGCACTGCATCTTGGGGAACAGAACTGGCAACACTGTCCATTTAGTGCCTAGTCTCTAGTGTTAGACTTTGACAGGCCGCCCAGGTCACATATATAGATCCTGACCCCTAAGTAAAATTCCCGGTATCTAGGGAATCAGAAACTACGAGGACCATGGTCTTACGAACACCTGTGGTTCACACACATCTTTGCCTTGTGGGGAATCGCACTGGCAGCTTCACGCTTCGTATTCGGCTCATAGCCCACTTATCCACGGAGGCTACAATAAGTGAATTTTAGTAAAACATAAGGATGTCAAGAACTATTTTCTATTCCCAGAGAAAAAAACCCGAGTTTTCCGCGGCGATTTCATTCACTGACAATAATTTTCATAGCCCTAAGATTTAAGGATAAGATCAAAATTACAAAAAGATTAACTAATTGCTTTGTTACTTTTCGGGTTAAATTCTTACAAGATATTCGTTTTGGAAATAGAATATTTCAAGTAACGTTAACCCTTGAAGTAAATTAACAAAATCACCTCACCGTTTCAATTTTTTATGAATGAGATCACAAAACTCCCAACCTGCCACTTGACGAAACAGTATTTATTGACCATTGCCAACAGTTATTAAATATTATCACTTGCAAATTGAAGCCCATGAACCTTCAGCCCGGCGGCATCTGGCTATTAATCTCGATAATTACTACAATTTCGCTTGACTGTCGCGCGCGCAATGCAAAGAGCACCTGCCGTTACATCACTTTCGCAAGTTTCGGCAGCGGGACGTGCAAATGTCGAGGGCACGTGCGGGCGGAGAGACAGCGGGAAGCGACAAAAAGAGCGATAAGCGGGAAAGTTTATGAGACTGTAAATTCTACACGAGCAATAATCTTGTTGGGAGTTCAATGCAAAGATCACCCTGTTGCATACCTAAGTTATGCGAAGTTTCAGCAGTGGAATGTGAAAAGGACGCGTGCGGTCGGAGTGAGAGACGCGAGAAGCGGGAAAGTCCATAGGACTGAACATGCTACCCAAACAATTTCAGTATCATGTTCCTAGTTCAATATAAACAAAATCGGTAGCAAAATATCAGACACATCTGTGGGCGGAGTGAAAGCGAATAGCGGAAAATCTATAAGACTGCATATTCTACGAGTATATATGAAGTAACTATTCTTCCTTTCTCAAGTTTAATGTATAGATAGATCATCCTATTGTGCTACTATTACAAGTAAAATTCCGAACGCACGTGCGGAGTGAGAGCGAATAGCGGGCTGTTTTTAAAGGCAATACATATTTTACAGAAACAACTGATAAGGTTGGAAGTATTAAAACGTCTTATTGACACGATAAGACACCTAGATATCGATGAGGACGTCTAGCTCATAAAATACGATCTTTTAGAGAATCACGGAACTACCTAGGGCGATTTGGAACAGCTTAAGACTCCTTTGCGCATATGCGTGTGCTTACCCGCTCACGCCTATCACTTGGACAGCCCAAAAACACCTGAATCCATATGACATTTAGAATTGATTGCAGGTTGTATCTCGCGTGGAAATGTCGACTAAAGAAACTGGAGGAGAGTGAAGCAGCCAGCATTCTGGGCCAGTAAAGTTCACCGAGTGATATGAATTAAAATTAATGCTTTAATTGTCACATCTGCGACATAATCTTTGGTTCATTTTAAGGGTTAGTCGGTCACGTGTATTTTATAATTATACCCTAGTTCATTTTTATTGGTTGGTACATGTAGTTAACGTTTCTAATAAAATAGACACATGTGATTGGTTATTATTGGAATGCTTATTATTTGTGCAAAGCGACGTCATCATTCATTGAACTAAAAACTGGCTTTATTAGGACATACTAATAAAAACCAAATTCCTGAACCGATTTTGATGAAATTACTATGAAATTTAATTGAGAACCTCCTCCGTTTTGCATTCGGCTAAAATTAGTAAAATACCTATATTTAATACAGTTTGATAAAAGAATCTGAACATGTTGGAATTTTCAATATTATTTTGCGTGATATAAAAAAACAACATAGAGAAACCAGTAGAGGGTGTTCGGGAGTTAGTGTACTGCTTTCCGCTGGGATCGTAGCATGTGGAAAGATATAGTCTCTGCTTATTCCAACGGAAGAAAGGCGTGATTGTATGTATGTGAAAAAACAAGCAAAACCACCAATTGCAATTGCATTAGAGAAAATTAAAAAAACCCAACATCACGATCACGTCAACCGCCGACCACTTTAACCTTTATCTCCCAATCAGCCGATATCCATATTCATCACATAAGCCAACTATATACAAACGCTGACCGCGTACAGATCTACAGATCGGTCTGGCGGCGCCGGCCCATAACCGGCGCTGGAGTTTTTCTAGCGATTCGAAAATTAATCGATGCTTTTCCTTATCCAGCGGTTGGGCAAATCTTTCTGGCTAGCGTTAGCATCGGAATATGTCATCTTCGATTGAATGCTTGCAAAAAGTTGTTGGATTAAGCATAGAGCCAAGTGGCCGCTCCACTTGGCTCCCCGACTGACCCCGAAACTTGGATTTTAGGTACTAACTTGGACTGTTATTTATTCTGTACCTATTTTGATGTTACTAAATAACAAGACGAGCTAGTCGTTCACCTGATGGTAAGCGATACGCCTGCTCATAACAGCTAACAAAGCCACCCAGAACTTTGCATTGCAAAACCTACCCAACCCACCCCACCTTACTACCCACCCCACTACTAGCCTACCTACTCTACATAATTTGATTGTAACCATTCTAATTAATTAATGAATTAAGGCGCTAATTAATAAGCACAAGAAACTCTTCGCAAAACGATGGAACGGTGTTCTCTAGATCAAAGCTTCAAGTCCTGCTTAGGTAGTTCTCTTATTTACCCTTATTTCAATCAGGATTGATTAAAGCTGCTTTAAGCGCTTTCTTCATCCAACTCAAACCCAATTGGAAATACATTCAGAAAATGTGGTATAAAATCAGACAAGTATAAACAAGAATTACAAGCAGTGTCTTCTACGTGTTACAAAAAAGTGATATTAAAAAAAATTAAAATAACAATGTTTTGCGTAGGGGGTTTTGTGTAGTGTGTAGACAAAAACACGCAGGAGACACGGCTTTAATTACACAAACACCCTTAACTTTAGCTTTTTAAATAAATACATTTTTCAATGGATTTCAACAGAGTTCGTATTCCGAATTAATTTAATGCTTGTTAGTATTAATTGACGTTTATTTCCGTCTCTGAGTGCAACAGTGGGTGCGATTCCAGCCGCAAGAGGGGCCACGAGCGTCTCATTCCCAATGCGGATGTAGAACATCTTCCCATTAGAACGGTCGATTCGCGTTAACGTTTGCCTTAAAACTTCGTCCTAGCTTTATAATTATCCGCTGGTTACGTAACACATGAAGTGGTTCGACTGAAATATTATTTTAGGAGTTCACAGACCGTACGCCCGCACCCGCCCGCCTAAACAAATCTCGACCTTGCTCTCACCTGCTAGAGTTTATTTTGCGGCTACGGTGGACGCGACTTTTGAGTCGTTTTGTGGCGCGCGCGGCGTCATGTGTCGCGTATCACTCAGCAGGTCGCTTCCTTTTGGACAATAATAAAGAAAAAAGTTCGTTCGGTTTGGATCGAGGCGGTTTGATGCTGAAATGTAAAGGTGAGACATTCTTAGAGGTTTCTTTGATTTTGGACGGGATTGAATTCCCGAGTTCCCTGAAATTAGTTTTGGAGGGCCTATCGATATCGATGTGGTAGTGGCTTCCTCTGCTGTCAGAGTAGCTTTTGGTTTTTGATATAGTTAACGAGAGCTGTCCATCCATAACTTTCTTTTAATTTTTTTATTTAGTTGAGTGACGAGACGGGCATTTCGTTCAACTGATGGTAAGCTCTACGCCTGCCCAGAACAGTCACAGCACCACCCAGAACTATGTATTGCTTAATCCTGCGCGGAACTGCGCTGCGCTCGTCAACCTGAGACATCGGCTCTAAAGTCTCATATGCCCAGTAATTTCGCTGGAAACAATGTCCTTCAAACCGGAACACAGTAATGTTTGCACACTACTGCTTGGCGGATGATTGTCTGGCAAAGGTACTTCCCCAGGCGGTCTCTTGCAGAAGAGGCCTGCCACTACGAAACCAAACTAACTAACAACCAAGAGCGACGGTTTCACGTCACACTCAAAGCGGAGAAACGCTCAGATATTATGCAGTAATACCACTGAGTACTTCAAATTTGGTTACAACAATTTGTCATCATAATCACAATGGACATGCAATAAAATAAATAATTAGTTAAATACGCCGCGTTCTCCTTCCCAGCAATAATCGTTACGGCGCATAAGGCGCGGCGGCTTTTTGTCGCGTGTGCTTCTGCCTTACATACCGTGGCCTGTTGCTTTACTACCATTTTATTTATTCGTATGAAAATTACTAAGATTTCACTTGATTTTATTTTTAAGGAACAACCAAAACCTTTCCTTTTAGCCTTTGGTTTTGTTCGTGCACTGCTTCCCGCTGGGATCGTAGCGTGTGGAAAGATGTAGTCTCTGCCTATCTCAACGGGTGAAAGGCGTGACCGTAGCTAAGTGTGTATTTTTATTTTTGTCGGCTAATGTTTGTCCAAAATCTTACGATGTGGTCAAAGGTTTCCTAGAATCCAGGGCAAGATAGTAACTGCTTACGTGACCTTCTCCCTCACTAGAGCTTTTTGGTGGTTTCGGTACCCGAGGGCCGCAAAGGCATTTCTTCCATCCCTTACAAAAAGCCTAGAATTATTTCAGAGGCAGGTATGTTATCCACCAATCCGGACAAAGCCCCGTGGTGGATATCCTATGGAGAAACCCGTGCTCAGCAGTCGGCCGATACGGATAACCGTTGCGCAGATTGGTCCCGTTTTTATCTCTTTAATATGATACGATAAGGAACCCACTGTCCCATAATAACTTGTTACTATAAATTTACAGTTGTCAATGAAAATATCTCTGTTCTAATCTGTGAGGCAATGATCATTTTTGTCAGCACTACTTATTAAGTAAATAAATTGCATCGTTGGACCTGTCAATTGAAGTAAATGGATAAATTGGAACTAAAAGCTCTCTCACGACAATTACCGTCCGTTTTTACAACTGCAGTGTCCTGAAGTGTTTAGTTTATTGCGGAGTTTCTATAGCGTTTAATAATTGCAACTGCTAAAATTTTACTCGTAACTCCGTTACTTAAAGGCCCCCTGTTATCCTGTTGTTTGATAAAATCTATTCTATACTGCACATTAATAAAATTGATGTGTCTGTCTGTGATTTCAAAATAAATGTCAAAACAGTGAAAACTGCTATTTATACGATGCCAAATCATAAATCACTGTTTTTAGATTTTTGTCTGATGGTCTATCTGACATTTTATCTCGGATAGGCTCCGTGCGGCTTCACGGATTTCAATTAAAATAACATGAATTATCATTCCAGTATCTTCCAGGGTGCAAAAGATATGATTAAAAATATAATTCTCCAAAACCCGCGCAAGCGAAGTCGCGGGTTACATCTAGTATACTGCATACTGTTTGTTAAGGATTAAATATTTGAGTACTAGATATTTTTTGCAGTGAAAATAGGTACACCGTTTAGTAATCAATTCACTATTTGAATACTAGCGATTTAGCTTACAGCGACTGCTAGTCAAAAATCATTTTTAAATCTCTATAAAACCATTTTCCAGTGTTGCAATATATAAAAAAAATTTGAAAATATTTATGCGATTTTTCAAACTAAAATGAATTAGATATATCATAATTTCAAATTCTCCAGCCAAATGCAACTGTACAATTCCTGATATTATTTTTTTGCTTACATAAGTGTGTCTATTCCCGTCTTCCTTTTAACGGGGCATAGCAGACAGTGTGTCCGACCGCCTGCTCGATATATTCGAATTGTGGATTTTTATCTGTCACATTATGTCGTCTAGGCATTCCTGCTATTCCCGATTGGACGACGGAGCGTCTGCGATGTCGCGGTGTCTAGACGGTTACCTAACTAGACTATTGACTAAAGCGCAGTATACACCCTAAGGCCCAAACTACACGGGCGGTTCTCCCGCCGCGGGAATCCCATCCCAAACCGCACTAAATACAATTTAATATGAAAGTTGTAGCCATACTATACAGGCGGTTCTCCGGCCGTACACATATCTAATAAAGGTAGGCGGCGTACCGGCACCCTAGCATTGTAGATGTCCATAGACAGCGGTGACCACTTACCATCAGGTGGGCCGCATGCTTATTTGCCACGTATTTTATGAAAAAAATGATAACAAAATGTGCTAGGTAATTAGTAACATAGACACAAAATACTGTCTTTCGTTAATGGTAACATAGATTTAAGTGATTTATGAGTTTTTGTAATGGATGCCAACTGTCTCCTATTTGTTAAAAGTAATAGAAAATTCCATACATTAGGGACTTTCAGACTGATAGACGAGTCATAAAACTTAATATTCGTAGATGGATATTTCTATCCATCTATCTATCTTATCTATATATATATAAGTGTTATGTTGGTTTGTGTACGCTCCAAAAACTCAAAAAGTTCTGCACTGATCGAGCTGAAATTTTAGCATGATATATAATCCGCATCAAGGATTGTTTTTATATATTTTTTTCATCAGCGAATGTGCGAATGTGCCACAGCGAAGCGCGGCAGGGTACAGCTAGTAGTATATATCTCTATCTATAGTTTTCACTATACTAGGCGAGAAAACCCTTTGATGGTTCTTTCTTCATTCGAAAGATGGAGCTTTAAGTTGGTTTCATAAAAATTTGGTGAAGATCTGATGAGGATCTTTGACGGAATAAGCTGAATAGCTCCGCAAATTGCAGTAATTTGTTCATTTTTGAAGTAAAACTTCTTTACGCGCGCTTGACTTGGGGAGGAAGCTGGTGAATGTGTTACTAAAAGTGTGATCGGGCAAGGTGAATGAAGGTTGAGAGGTAAATAATAAAAAAAAACAAGAAATAATATTAAATTATAAAATTAAAAAAAAAGAAAGAGCTAAAGAAGTTTAACTTCAATCGTGTGACCTAACACAATCATGTTTTTTTTTTTATTTCTACCATTAGAATCTGCATAAAAGTTTGTGCTTCAGAGGTCTTTTATATTATTCGCAGAACTACCGCGTTGCGCTTACCGTTAGGTGAACGACTTGCTCGTCTTGTCACTCAGTCAAATAAAAAAAATACTAGTTTTATTATTAAGATATCGATATATACGATTGATTCTTACGATTACTAGCTTTTATTAACGGCAGAAGGATCACAACTCATGGGTAGGGTTGCCAGACGTTTGGATAAAGCCGGACATAGGTAAGCTTTTTGGATGCCACTGCAGCCAAAGTGTCAGGCCTGTCCATATTACGGCTTTTTATTTTACCTCGCGGCACCTACTAACCTGAGAGGTAAACGAAACTCACACAGTGACATGTCATTTGAGTTTCAACACCTATTTATGTATGTGTGTACGTAATAATTCACTTTAACTATTTTGATATTACCTATACCTAAAAATAACAGGTGATTTTTTTGAATTTCCGACCTGGTTTTAAAATATCCGGCTAAACCGGGCGATAAGTCAAATTTTCTGATTTTTACATCTGGCAACCCTATTCGCGGGTATGTCCGGTGGCCTTGTACTAACGCGTGCTTCCGGTCGCCCCTCCCAGTCGCGATCCGGTGCCTTCAATTGTATTCATCATTGATGCTTTGATGCATCACTACAATCCAATTTTGTATGGGCTTCGTTTTGGGACTTTGTTTGTGTACCTAGTCAATAATTATAGTATTTTTTGGAACTTAAATATGACTAGCATATGTTAAAAGCTTCAATATCGATGCTGAATTTCGTGTTTCGTGTATCTTTGTTAGCTATAGTTTGAGTACTCATGTTTTCTAATATTTTGGTGATTTTCTTTCTTACCAGGGCTAGTCAAAAAATTGAGTGATCATAAAATAAATTTTTCAAGTAGTATTTTGAGTCATAATTATACAGTTGTCATCTTTACTAATAAAGGACAACTATAATATGACTCAAAAGCTACTACATTGGACTACTACTATAGATAGATAGATAGATAAACTCTTTATTGAAACACCACAGAACAAAGAAAACTTAATACTAGAACAAAACAAATTTACAATTAGTGTCACAATGGGTTTAATTTATTTTTATATTTCTCTATACTATATGAGAGTTAAGTGTTGGACTTGAACACGTGCAATATTTTTGCCTACTTGGAATAAATGGTTTGAGTTTTAAAATTGATTTATCCACCTACATGGAAATACACGTACCACACAAAAAAAAATTAGCTAAATATCTTGGTAGTGTGAAAATGTACAATTTCAATAGAACAACACAGATTTGATCAGGTTTTTGAGAAAAACGATGCCAAGTTAACGATTGGACTAAAACTGAAACGAAAATAAATTTTCTTAAGTCTATGAAATAGAACGTGTAACCAGGGATAGTGGAACGAAAATAAACATTTTCCAAATTTACCGTTTCATGGAGCAGTTCATAAATGTTATCTCTCTGGATTTTATAGCCCTCAGAATGAACAGCAATTGTGTTTAACTACAATGCGATGACTTCATGCCTTCATGTTTTTTTATAATTAATAATTTTGTTAGTAATATGCGCCTAGACTTCAAAGACTTTAGTCACAGAATAGTTAAAGTACTACATACAGAATGGACGCCCTCCCCCCTCACGATCCACTTCCCCGCACCTCTACCCGCAATCCGGAGGGAAATCGGGAGGTCAATCAATATTACACGCCCAAACGACATGACAATAGATAAACGGGTTTGTACGAAACTTTATACCAGTGCGCTGTTTTGTTCGCGTAGTATCTTTCAGTACTAACATGCGCTTTTGCGCGTGCACAAATGTCATTTATAGGTATGAATTATCAAATCAATGCTTTGTTTGGAGTGTCCGAGATTTGAAAATAATACATTTTTAAATAGCTAAAATTGACACTTTTACAAAGTCTAACACTTGAGTCTCGTATGCATAAAGAAAAAATAAATCAATATAATCAACTAAACTAATAAGTAATTGATTATGGTTTGAGTTTGAAAAAAGCAATTTCCTTTTTAAGTGGAGATTTATGGCTACACCTCACACAGGAGAAGGAATGAGTAACAAACATCCATCCTCACAAACTTTCACATTTATTAATAGTTTAGTAGAATATGATTGTGACACATTTAAATAGCGTCTCTTTGAGCATACATTTAAATAACACTGCCGTGTTTAGGTTACAACTTACAACGCAGCCCAAGATCTATGACTAATTGAAATCTACTCATTCTGAATCTTCACAAACGACGGATTCATTTCCACAAAAAAAATCTCCGGTCGATCCGGAATCTGTAGCAACAATGGCACGAAAATACACGATGCGTCACGCACAGGTCTAGCTCGAAACCAATCTAGAACGTAAAAATCTAAAGATAACGTCCCTCGTAAAACATAATAATTTCACGTACATATGTTAATATTTAATAGGACAGTAAAGTCAGCAGACCGGCACCGCCGTAATTGAGGTGACCTGGCGCGGAACAAAGCTAAGAGTGCTGTTAAAAAATTAAGAGATCACTTTGGTGCTGATAAACATGGACGCCACAGGTAACAAGCCCGAGAGAAATTAATTAATCATTGTAAAAGTAAACAAGGGAGCCGAGGAATTTCTCAAGTTACCGCAAAAACTCTAATCGTACAAAGCATTCTCACTGTCTTTAGCACTCGTGAAAACTGTAGCTTTGAATCCTTCAACGATGACACGTGTTGTACAAACAGTAATTATAAAAAAACTCTTCTATAATAAACTTTTTCAATAATGCATGAGAATGTAATGTAAAGCGAGTACACACGTTTTTGCAATATCACCTTTTTCTAGCCATGAAATCATAAGCTTACCAAATACTATCAAAAATAAACCAAAATAATATTTCTTATAGAGTTCATTCATCATTAAGGTGCAAAACATCTCAATGTAATTTAGCTTAAACTAACACTCAAAAAGTAGATAATTCAAAACGATGAACAGTGCTCGTGGGAAAACGTTTTTTGCTCCGCGTTTAATAACAGGCCCGCAGCTGGCTATGATTTAAAGAGCTCACTAATAATTTGCACGCACAGAAACATGAAGAAATGAGATTAGATATTCAAAGCCGTCGATGAATGTTTTACGAGTGGCAAAAATTGGAATAAACAGTAGTAATGTATAGGTTTGCATAGTATGTACACATCAAAACGGTCGAGACAGATTTACAATGGTTTATGAAGGCGAAACGAAAATTAACAAAGGGAACGCCGATAGGGTTTCCGTACGTTGCTTTTTTCGAGGCTAACGCAGAAATTGTGGTAGTTTTAGCCGTGTCAAAAACCGCTGGTCTACGAAAGTGACAAAATAATTAATCGGAGGCAAACATTTCGAACCATCACATAGTCTCATATTTATTGCTGCTCTATATTTTATCTTATTTAAATTAACGTCCTGTAACCTAAATTTGCCAACAACGAATGGATTAGAAAACTGTCTGTGAGAAGCACTTTTACGAATTTTGAGCTGAAATCAAAGCCTTACAACAAATTTCCTTATGTTCCTAAGTTCTGGCTCTCTTATCCCAGTCCTCCAGAAGCATGGTAGCTCTACACGGCGGATGATAGCCAGAAGATAAACATTCGCTAACAGAGCGGAGAGTAAACACGACGCCGCGCCGTAGCGCCACACTTTTAAAAGTTCACTATACCTTCCTACTTCGGAGAGAAATCGACGATTTACTTTAGCATAATCGATATTAAAAAACACATAAGTAGGCAATAATAAGCACTTTTACAAGTCAAATACTTAAATCTTATATGCATAGAGCAAATTAAAAATAAATCATCTGAATTATTAAGTAAGTAACTGATTATGGTGTCGATGCATTATCGATGTCTTTTTACCATAATATTAGAATAATTTGCATTTAACCACAAGAAGTCCTGTCACTATTATTGTAACACAATAGTCTATTTAATTTACTTTATTTTCTTTTTGCACTTTTGATTTGGACACATTTTTGAACTCCTAGTGAAGATTATAATTTGAAATAAAATGAAATAATTTCTTGTTTGGCAGCTGACTGTACTTGCAACGACAAGTTTTAATCTGCTTTAGACGAGCATATCAGAACATCGAAAACATTAGTTATGCATAAAATACCTATTTACCTATTGCAAAAATTACCAATAATGTTGAACATTTGTTCAAAATGTTAGGGGAAACGACACTGACAGCTTTTTTGAGCTTCGATGAGCTTAATAGTATCATTTCAAGAGAAAGAGAATGAGATGGAGCTATATAAACTCCAATAAATGCAAACAAATTGTTCCGATCTCTTTGGGTAAATGTCTCTGGTCGACTTATGAACGCTGATCGATATTGGTGGTGACAGTTAGCAGGGCAGTTCAGTTTAAGGCCTTAAACTGGATGGATTAAACTGTTCGTGGTGAGACCCCAGGATCTTTAAAGACAAACGTTTCCAATCGACGTTTCGAAGCGTTCGAGTCCGATCGGGTCATTGGTCTGCTGAATTCAAAGATGGCACGAGCTATTTTACAAGGAAAATAATCATAGAGGTAATTTCCAATGTCTCAGACACTAGACCGAAAAATATGATGTCCTCACAGCTATAAAAAGGTACGTTGATAGATGCATTTCTGATTAGTATTTATAGTCACGATTTAGTATCAAATTCCATAAAATTAGGTTCATCAACCGACTTAATTACTACCATGAGCAGGTGCTTACGATACAGTGTATCTACAATAATATTTTCCGTTTTTTTTTCCTCTAATTCGGCGGTTACTATTACCAATTCAGATTAAAATGTCGGTCATCAATATCCGATAGGTATCATCAAAGTCAATGGGTGACGTCATTTAACGCTCTAGTTCAGACATGTCTGGGGCCGCCGCAACACCGGGCCTTAGAAGCTTGTATCTTTTTTGCTATAACTACTGTTTTATCATTTTTTGGCACTTGACTTGCCTCGCTTCCGGTGTTTGATTTATTTGCGAGATTGTAAAAGTCTGAAAATAATACGGCTGGTTGTGAAACCAGTTTTTGGTCCACGTGCCCTAGTATTTGACAAAAATTTAAATAGGACGTGATATAAATCAGAATTAATTGTGCACGTTACAGATGGCTTTGCTGTTTGGAATAGGGCAGGTGGAGGCCTGCTTCCAGTTAATTAGTTTAATGTGTTTCTGATGGAATGTTTTATGTTGTTAATTTTGTTTGATTTTTAAAATACTCTACCTTTTAGTGTGAGTATTTGAAGATACAATATTATGCAAAATATTTGTTTTAATTACTTCAAAATAGAGTTATTTGTAATTGATTTGTGCAGTTACAATTTGAATCAACGTTGTAATGGCTAGAAGCGCGTCGCGTCTTGCAGCAAAGCCTTTGTATCTATTTCCTCATCCAACTGACCGTTTATGAAGGGTGCATAAATGAGCTCGCGTCCACGAGTGGAGCGTTCAGTATGTTTTGCGTCGGCCACGTTTGCCGCGACCACTATTCACTCCTCGCCCTAAAATGGACTCATAATGGGTACTTGTTCCAAGATACTGTAGCACCTGCTGCTATCGCATATTTGTTACCAGTTCAATTTGTTGTATCTTAAATTCTATTTCTGTACGGGCACGGACGATCGCAACGATAAACTCATTACCGTTAATATCTTCTAAATCTACTTTTCTCAACATGCAATCTAGCCACATGGAAACGGAATTGAGTAACAAGATTCACGAATGATATAGGAGTGAGTTCTAAAGAATCAGCAGGAATACCTTTATCAGTGTCCATGTGGCCAGCGTCACTCACACGAGAATCACAAACACTCACTGTAACCGGGCTTGTAGACCGCGTGGATCCTCTTGACCAGGTTGGAGGTCCTCTTGAGAGGCGGGCCGAGGGCCACGGCGGAGTGGCCGCGCCGTTCCGCGAACACGATATAGTTCCTGCGGTTCTTGAGGGGAACCTCGAACCGCGATGTGCACTCGAGGGTCTCGAGGGGCAGCTTCAGCCGCAGCACGGAGTCCTCGCGCGGCCAGTGGCCCTGCTTCCTGAAGACGCGCTTCACTTGCACGGTGGCAGCGTCCCTGGCCAGGGACTGCACGCGGGCCTCGAAGGCGGCCGGGGCGCGGTAGGCGCGCCAGGCGACGTCGGCGCGCTCGCAGTACGGGCGGCGCGGCGCCGCGAGCCCGCTGGCGCTGAGGAGGCAGACCAGAGCCCACCAGAACGCCGCGCGGCCGCGAGTCCTCATCGCTCCATCGCAACAGCGCTCGCTGGTGCGTTGTGCTGCCGCTAGCGACCGCGCGCGACTGCCGGCCGCTGTCGCTCCGCGACTGATTCACCGCACGCCCACACGCACACGCGCCGCGACCGGCCCGCGCCCGCTCCCGCCGCCCTATCGCCCGGGAGCCCACTGTTCCGCACTACGCGGACAGTGGATAATCTCTTAACCACCCGCACGGGAGCACTAAACCATGTTCATAGCTATGTTAACCATGCGGTCAACCAATAAAATTGTCTAATTCAGTGCCATGTTGAAAAAAAAATTGGAGCGTACCATTTTGAATGCCATCAGGATTGTTATAGGAAGTCGTGGATCACCAGTTTACATATAATAAAAAAAACTGTGTTCATTAATCGATATTACACATGCGAAAGCTCCAAGAAAATAATTTTTTTTAGCTTATTGGTTCCTTCGATTATGCCAATTATTACATTTTCCGATAAGTGTTTGGTGTCCACAAAGGTCCCAACCTAGTTCACTGTGTGTTCCTTCCCTACGCCAGGCACGGAGTAAGGAGCTGGGAGCGGCACGCGTCCGTGATTTATCTCTAGGCGAGATGATTAATTCGTGCTTGTTGGGCAGTAATTAGTGGTGCAATGCTGCTCTGCTTTAATTGGAGAAGGCGACATTGTATTGGAAAATTTGATATTTGTAATTTTGCGCGTTTGAGTCGCATAATTTACGTATTATTCGCGTGTACTTTTAGATTTTTATTTTACAGAATATTTTAAAATTGTGATTGTTATAGTAATTATTATGTACAAAATTCAATTATATATAATTTAATTGTTTTTTAAAACTTTACTTGCTTGATTACTGAGACTAAAAGGTTAAAAATTTAAATAATGTGCCTAACGCAATTTTATCTTAAATATCGCAATTGGAAATGTTATTAAGTAATGACTTTTTTAAATATAATTTTAATGATAGAATAAAATTTTTTTTTTAGAAACAGAAGAATGTGACGTGCGATGTGCGTTCGCTATTCGCGTGAAATACCGAACATGGGATGTTCGTAAGTAAGCTAAGTACTATCTAGCCGTGATTTTTCGTAGCGTATATTTCCAACAACTTTCGTTTCGTAGACGCCTACGAGTGTAGCGCGTAGACCCGTAGCGTGACCCCACACGTAGACCGACCTTGCATACTAAGTCAAAAGGGTTAATCAAAATTGTATATGGATTTGGAGATTTCTAAATCTTGCGGTTAAATTTATAATATGACTTTAGAAATGGGGTCACGATAAACATTTTAATGGGATTCTATCTGCGTGTCGGTTTTAGCTTTAGTTTAGTGACAGCTCTGATGTTATTGCTATCTCTTTCATGCTCAAAAAACTAACAATGATGATAACATAGAGCTGTCTAATTTATATGAGTATTATTAACAGTTATGTACCTACAGTTCTACTTACCGTCATAGGTATATGAGTTAAATAGCTATTTAATATAGATATGTTTTTGAAGTAAAACTTTTCTAGGCACGCTTGACTTGGAGAGTAAGTTGGTGAATGAGTTACGAAAAATGAGATCGGGCGAGGCGAACGGAAGTTGAGAAGGAGATATAAGTTAATGTATATAGAATGAGAGAGAGTTACGTTTCGTATATTTTTTAAATATTTGAATGATTTTTTTTTTATCATTTTTTAGTTGAAGTTTTACTTTTACTAAAAAAGTTTTAAATATGGAAATATTAGTAATAAAATATAAAATATTTACATTTGTTATTTAGTATTGTTTTTTTTTTATTTATTATTTCCGCTGCTAAAGCAATCATTGCTCGAACAACGGAAATTAATAACTAAAAACCTTGAGCGTCATCGCCATTCAA
This sequence comes from Campaea margaritaria, assembly GCA_912999815.1. Taxonomy (NCBI): domain Eukaryota; kingdom Metazoa; phylum Arthropoda; class Insecta; order Lepidoptera; family Geometridae; genus Campaea; species Campaea margaritaria. Next base: position 883,047 of record OU538794.1, read on the forward strand.
AAATTTCTAAATTCTCACAGTCAACTGAATGAACGAAGATCCTAACGGTTTCCGACTCCAATTTGCTTCACATCCGGTTAAAAATAAAAAAAACAGTACCAAAACAACCTTATTTCGGCACCCTTGGAACACTCAGGTAGGGACTCATTCATAGCCCCTTATGAATGACCGGTGAGTTTTAGGGATCAGTGGCCTCACCACGAACAGTTAAATCCATCCAGTTTAAGGCCTTAAACCGAACTGCCCTGCTCACTGTCACCACCAATATCGCTCAGCGTTCATAAGTCGACCAGAGACATTTACCCAAAGACATAGTAACAATTTGTTTGAATTTATGGGAGTTTATTAAGCTCCATCTCATTCTCTTTATCTCTCATTCTCTTCGGTCTATTTTTGAGTGACGTCACGTCACGTTTGTCATTTTTGTTTGATGCTAATCTAGGTCGTTCAGTTTAAGGCCCTAGTGCATGGAATAAGAATAAATACGTGGTTACCCCCCTGTTAAAAAAAGGAACGCGCTTAAAACCTCACGATAGAAGATAAAACTTCATCAAGGCGAGGTTTATCATACATATATATAGTAATATTAGTATGTATGTATTGATCTCATATCAACTAATTGATCCCCATTCCTGCTCTCTATCTTGTCCATCCAAAGGTTGTCTGGCAGAAATCGTTTTAAGCGATAAGACAGCCCATTGTACCTATTATTAAGTTATGTTTTTTTTTAAATCTCTGTTTTATACATTTTTGTATCAATAAAGATTTATCTATCTATCTAACTATTTATACCTTTAACGCTTCATTGCTTCTCTCTACACAAAGGTTGAAGATTATCTGCCTAGTTCACAAAATATATATTCTTGATGGAATAAAAGTTTATTTACCTACGGAACCCGCCGTTTGTTATTTCGACTCAGATGTATTATACTAGGTGCAAAAAAGGTCTTACAAGCCGGAACTCATCTTTTGTCGTGCGTGGGACCTTTCCTTTGGTCTCTTGACGCACGCGCGCCTCTGGGCTTGCTACTCTAACTATAATACATTAATAATAATAATAATAATAATGCAGAAGGCAGTACTCCTCGACACGGCGCGTATTGTCAGGAGGTTCCTCTCTCTGCAGCCCTAACCATCGGTAGCCTGGGCCTTGCTCCGCTACCGGTGGTATCCTAGGTTTAAGTTTCTTTTATAATATTTTTACTAGTTAGACTGTATTTTTATTAGTTTTGTAAAGCATTGTAAAAGAAATTTAAATTTAAGAAGTTAAATAAATATAGTGAATAATAATAATATATGAATACAAGCTGCGCCCCACGGCTTTGCCCACGTAATTGCAGTTTACCCAGAAGAACCCAGCATTTCCCAGATTAAAAATCACACAAGCGTGAAAATAAACAAATGAAGATCTGTGGCACTGTAACTGTTATGGGCAGACGTAGCGCTTACCAGGTGAACGAGGTGCTCGTCTCGTCGCCCAGTCGAATAAAAAAAATACGGTTCAGTGTCGGATAATAGTTAACGCAGGTAAAACCGCGGGGCATGTTATCCATATCTTCGAAGTCAGAACATCTGTTTAAGATTAAGACAATGCGATTAATCTGCGAGGTGCTGTACAGAGACTTTCTCTATTAACTATTGCTAAACCGACAAAACAAAACTTTTACCTGTATTTAACAAAGGTTTAAAGATAAGGGTATCTGTACATTGTTTGCGAACACGTGGTGGTAATTAGTGAGGTGTGGGAACAGATTTTTTTAATTGTTTAACTTAAGTTTAGTCACTAAAGTGATATTTTAGGGATTCTTTACCTTTTCTGAAGGTTATGAATGAAAGTTGTATAGTATTGACATAATACCTGTATCTGTTTTTTTTTTTATTTAGATGACTTTGGGCTTGGACTGACGGTGATTTGAACCAACAGTTTTAGTTTTTTTTTTTGGCTGAGGTAATATAAATACGGAATAGTAACAATTGCTTTGGAAAAAAAAAAACATTTTTAACGACGGATGTATTGATAACCACAGTCATATATTTATAACGTTACTAAATAATATATTATGAAATTAATTGTACTACCCTTGTTTCCCTATTGTAAATTTTCTGTACTATGTTATTTTTTGGTGTACCTACAATAAAGAGTTATCTATTGTATTCTATACTATTCCTTCTAATGAGTTTGTTTTTTTTTTTTGTAATTACTTAAGTAACTTGACCTATTGTGAAACGCGTGAGTTAATAAAAATTCTGCTAAAATGGTCTAGTCTAGCTTCTCATAAGTTGTGTTAATTACCGCCTTTGTTTTAATTTATTTCTTTATTAAAATTGTTATTGTGAGGCATCTTATTGGCACAATAGGTAAGTGTTTATTATATTATAGACAAATTGTTAAACAAAAAGTTTATTTTGAACTTCATGGAGAGACGATATGTCCATGATATAGATAGAAAGGATTCGTAGAATAAGTTTACATAAGTCCCGGGATTAAATCCCGAGTAGGGCGATTTAGGGCATGTTACGCGGACGCAGATCCGTTCGGCCACCCTCGGCGATTCTCGTCGTTTCTCGTCGTATCTCGTTAGCCGTATAATTGTTTAAATTGTCATAATTTCACCCGCATAATGTTGCCACATAAATATTTATTTATCGGCCGGCTCCCGATAACAATAATTACGGGTTGACGTGGTGTTTTTCAAGATTTATAGGGTTATTAAGATGGAACCGAAAATTTGTAAAGTTGGATTGAATTTTGAATTCTATTGCTTTGAAATATAGACGATGTGCCAATCTTTGGAATTGAGATTTTTCAATCGCTGATATTAATTACACGTGTAGTAAAAACCCCTACTCTGAGTAAATTACTATTGTAGTTACAAGCTGATACCACAGAATACCTACTTCGGTACTGTTTTAAGCTTAAAAGGCGTCTAAGTTAAGTCTTCCTCTAAATATAAACAAATCGTGTCCAGCTCGTTGATTGTTTATCCCATAATTTTCGCATTGGATTCTTTGGTATCGGTAATTTAATTATAATTACATTGCTTTGGAATGGTTTTCTTTAAAGGAAGAGAATTGGTTCTCAAAAATGATTTCCTAGTTTCTAAGCTCCCTTTTTCACGACAAAGCTTTTAATTTTCAAATAATATTAGGCAAAGCACCGGTAATGTCTCTGGCGTTGCGAATGTCCAAAGGCGGTGGTGTCCACTTACTCTCAGGTGGGCCGTATGCTCGTTTGCCACCAATTTTATAAAAAAAAACAAAATAATGCTACCATTTTTGTTGATATAAACTATACCAAAACTTAAATTAACAGCTCAGAAGTAATTGGCATCTCTTTCGTTTTCTTAAAGTTGAAAAGGGTCAACCAATTATTTGACAGGACTATACCAGAATTAAGTCTAGTTCGTAACAATAAAATTAAGAATATCTGTCAACTGGACCAGCTATTACCAAAACTCCTTAATGATATCCATGGCAACACTGCCCTGATGATGGAGCATACCTACAGCAGCCGACTATCAGGTCCGGTTTGGTTTATTTCGTTCGCGCCTCAGAGTAAATATAACTCGGACGATGCGCCATGAGGGGTACTTGTGGAAGTGAGAAAGTCGAAAGTTTCTCGACTTTCTTACACAACAAATTTCCTTAGTATTAGTTTTTTTTTTAAATAGGCAAAATATTGCACTTTTACACGTCAACAAAAAAAAATCTTATACATAACTATAGAAATACAAAAAAAATTGACAAAATATTTCGCCAAACTTTACTATGTAATTCTTTATGATTGTATTTAGTTATATCATTGATAGATACAATCCCATTTGCCAACACTACTGCTACATTGAGAGACATTACAGTATTAAAAATCAATTTCAAACTATTTTGCGTTACACTTCCTTTGCTGATTGTGTTATGTTTTTGAACCGGTAGTAGCACCTCTGCATTTCTTCATACCACGTGACGCAGTGGCTAATTCATCAACTACTTACCCCTTCTAAGATAATAATTTATAACTAGTAAACTACTCTTAAATTTTCTTTTAAGTATAAGAAAATTTAAGAGTCCCCTGGTTAAGACTAGGGTTCCACGTATGAGAACTGTGATCCCACTAACGCCTAAACTAACAACTAACACCGAATCGATTCCGTATCGATAGAATCGACATTCGATTGATAGTTGGGATTTTTGAAGTAAAACTTCTTTACGCACGCTTGACTTGGGGAGTAAACTGGTGAACGCGTGAGGAGAGCGTTACGAATAGTGTGATCGATGAAGTTGAGATGGAGATGTAAGTTAGTGGAGATAGAGAGAGAGGTTCGAGCACACATTTTCTTTCTCTCTTTCTGTCATAGCGTAGTTTTACTTCAGTCTTGTGGTCTGAAGCACATTTGTTTTTTTTTTCTTGTATCTAACAGGCAAATAATTGACACTCGTGAATAAATCAGTTCGGATTCATCCTGCTATGGGGTAAAGCTTTTTATTTCTTTTGAAATTGAGTTTTAGCTTTGCATACAAATTTCAAATTTCAGCTCGATCGGTGCAGAACTTTTTGAGTTTTTGAAGCGTACACAAACCAACATAACATTTTTATATATATAGACTAGCTGTGCCCTGCCACGCTTCGCTGTGGCACATTCGCACATTCGCTGATATGTCACTGATGAAAAAAATACATAAAAACAATCCTTGATGCGGATTATATATCATGCAAAACTTTTTGAGTTTTTGAAGCGTACACAAACCAACATAACATTTTTATATAAACAGATTTTATCTAGTGCAGTTCAGGAACGGATTTCTGCGGCGGAGAACTACCCGCGTAGTAATGGCCCTTAGCCCTTTGTGTGTTTGTCCTGCAGGACTTACCACTTAGTACTAACCATTGTTATTCGTATCAAAAAGAACTGAAGCAAGAAATGACACGTTTCTGTCACTAACCAGTAATCAACAACGTTTTTAATTTGACGCGCTATTGTTAATGTCTGCAATAATAATTAGCAACAGCGATGGGCGATTGCAGACGGGAGGTCGCAACCGAACGGCGCATCTGCGGTCGGTCGCGTGTCGGCCTACCGGTTGACTTAATTAGACGCACATGGGTGGCGTGGAGATGACAATTTTTTTTTTATTTGGCTTAGTGATGAGACGAGCAAGTCGTTCACCTGATGGTAAGTGTTACGCCTGCCCATAAAATTATGCATTGCCTAAGACTGCGCGGCGCTGCACTGCGCTCGTCACCGTGAGACATCGGCTCCAAAGTCTCATATGCCCAGTAATTTCGCTGGAAACAATGCCCTTCTAACCGGAACACAGTAACGTTTTCACATTGCAGCTTGGCGGATGAATACCTGGCAAATGTGTGGCACTTCCCCAGGCGTTCTCTTGCAGAAGAGGCCTCCCACTACAAAAGATGATTTCATAGTATATTTATTTCTATGTAGAGAAGATTTTGAGGAGCATGATTAGAATGTTCCGTGATGAGATGGTTTTAGTTAATTCTTAACTTTATTTTCACTTCATTATATATCGCATTAATAATATTAGTGAGATTTGACAATCATTAGTTGAGGCTAGATCCGATTGGCACAGGACCAAACCTAAAATAGCATGGTAAAGGAGAGGTCCATATCCAGTTGTGGGCGGATAAAGGCTGCGGATGATAATGATGATTTTTTTTTGTTTGGCATCTTTTTAGTAAATAGCTAAACTGTCTCTGCCTCGTCACTTTTTCGACTTGTAGGACTTACCTACGGCTGGCCAGAAGGTAGGTCATAATTATTAAATCCAAAAGAACTGAAAACAATTGGCTAGACATAATGTTAGACCACGTTGACAAGCCATATTATAAGTTGCAATTAATTGAAGTTATCACAATTACTATCCGAAACATAATAAAAAGGTCAAGCAACTCCACAGTTTTTCATATTCCCAAACGGTTATCGCACACCTGTACAAGCCACGCTGCCAGCGCAGCTATATAGACAGTACTTAAGCTCCCAGAATTGTAAATTTTACCTATCATGTACATTTTTTCCCATAGTCACGCATACACAATTACACAAGTTTTAGCAACATAAGCTCACTAGTTTTTTATCATGATTGGAGCCAAAGTGTTGTAACAATTTTTTTTTGAGTGGTCATTTATAATGAAATAATTAGCGGCTAGTATTTGACTTATATTTCACCTGGTATCACGCGACAGTGTGGTAAAAAATTGTATACGCACTAAATCTAGAATAAGCATATTGACTGCCACTGATAAATCACGAAAGATTAATTAGTGACAGTTGCTTTCTGTTTCATGTTTTGGTAGTTTATTATTAGACAGCGCATTTTTGTGTGCGTCAGTTTTTTAAGGACTTTGCAACTTATTGTACATGCTGTTCGTGGAAAAACAATAAAAAAAACACAATTTAATTGCTAACCCTAAATCTGTCAATTGATACAATATTATGTTTTTTTTTTTGTGATGTGGGACTTTTAATATAGATCGAAGATTTGTACAAAGCTTAGTCACTGGCTTGTACCGCGGGAATTCCGAATGCATTTATGAAGTTTGCATAAAATTCGGGTGGGCGCGCTCCGGGCAATTGCAAACCTTTGATAAAGTACGGGATCCCGGTTCCACGTCTTTGATCGCCGAGATCGCCAAGTGTGTATTTTGATATAACTATCGGTTATTGAGGTAAAAGTGCACAAATAAATAATTATTGATAATGCACCATGATTACATACATAAATCCTGACCCTTAACTAGGATTCTCTGTATCTAGGAATTCCGGAAGTACGAGGACCATGGTCCTTTATACACCGAGATTATTTGCCCTGTTCAGGGATCTAATTTAAGTTGCAGGGATTTGTACTCATTTACATTGCTTTTCATCATCATCATCATCATGACAACTGCACAATCACTGGTGAGCACGAATTAGGCCATTATCCACCTCGGAGGCTCGATCCAGATTTTATCTTTATTTGTCTGCTATCTTCATTATCATAATTTGATGCATTTTGTCAATAATATCTTTCTAGTTAGAGAATGTTTTGGGACATTTTTACGAATAAAAAAACAGGTAAAAAATAATGTAATAGTTATTATTAATGACGTATTTGACGTTGGTAATTTTTTTAACAAGAAAACGAGGAAATGTATTTTTAAAATTTCGCCGAAGTTGTCAGATGAATGTAAGATAGGATTTTGTTAGACGCTAAATATCGAAATCCCTGACCCGTTACCTAAGAAGAAATACCCTTCTACCTACCTTTTTAGAATAAAAAGCGACCCCTTATTTAATTAATTACCAAAATTGGACTAACGACTAACAAAGATTTCGTCACATAGATAAACAGGTAAAGCTATTAAAAGCGTGCTAAAAACAGTTTTGTCTGTATTTTGTGCGTGATATTACGCACTTAGCTCTATTATTACTTCCCCCTAGACTGCGGACCAAAGCACAGATTATCACGTATTCCACTGGCTAGATAAACCAGACAATTCGCATAACCTATATAAAGTTCATTGCTATTTTCAGATTAAAGCTCTTCGCATTGTGGTAGGTCGATTTGACCTAAATCTATATCCAAATGCTTGAAATACTGGAGTGTTTATTTTTCCAACCCGATCCAAACGCCGGTGGTCACTTCGTTAGTGTTCGTTAATTAAAAAAATATTAGCCATTCATAAATCACTTTTTTTTACTTTATTGAAATACTCAATTGGATTCCAGACATTTTCTGAGAAAGCCTAATTTATAAGCACTAAAAACTAGGTCTCTTTATTTGGCGATAAATCTTCTTGTAGTTTACTTTTTGGGGGAATGTATTTTGGATTTTAAGGGGAAGCTACTGTCGGACTTGAAAATGTATATACAGCTTCAAATTTTAAGAAAGACTAACTCTTGCTTGTGACTTCGTCAGAGTTGGATGATAAAACAGATGCCAAGGTAGACGCAGAAACAGCAACGCCAATGTCAACACAGACGCCAACACCTATGTAGATACAGCTACCGACATACATAGATGCCAATGCAGATGCTGATGCTGACATTAACAGTAACGTAGAGGCTGAAGTAGATGCCAATGCACATGCTGAATTAGCCTGTAATTTCAGTAACAAGATGATTTAGTTTTTACGAAGAAAATCGTAAGTGCTATAGTAATTAAGAAGCTTAGAAGGTACACATGGAATACCCTAGAGGTAGTTACAACAAGAATCTTTACATTTCGCTTCGACTCCATCTGTGCCTTAACTAATTTCGAATTATTTGCAAATGGCTGGTTCGGCGTCAAGTTAACAGGGGCTAAAAAAATAAACTAAAGCTTTGCACCTCCGAAAGAATACAAAGTATTGTTAATCGATGACTATACGGATAAAAATTCTTTGGTTATTTATGTGTGAGCAAGTTCGATTAGCATTCAAGTAGATGATGCAGGTCGGTTTCAAAAAGTTTTAAGTCATCGATTTTTTCAAGAAAAAAATTATTCAATGCTTTACGAGGTCGGGCTTTACCATCCTGGTTTTAGTGCATTTTAGTGTCCACCTGGCCAGGTCTGTTTTCAAGCCTATGTTGAAGTCTTCCAGCAGAAATTCTAGAATAAGTTTACCACTTTTGTTCACACGATAGTGTTTAACCGCGAGTAATGAACCAATTATGAATTAACTTTACCTTCCTACACCTTAGAACTCTCACAATCGCATTGTCAGTCCATCGAAAAGTATTCCACGGGTTCCATTTTGTAGTAACTTCTTGTACCTAGTTCAGTATTATCATAATCATCATCAACAACCCACATCGTCACATCTGAGTTCGGTATAAATAAAAAAAAATGCAAAGTTAAAAGAGGCCTTTCTAATAAGGGAAGGCAACGCACCGGCAATGTCCTGGCGTTGCAGATGACCAAAGGCGGCGGCGACCATTTACCATCGCGTGGGCCGCTTGCTTGTTTGCCACCTATTTAAAAAAAAAAAAATTACTCCTAGCAGAGAGTATAAGAGTCTTCGCGAACTGAAGACAGTGTTCCACGTTTGCGCGACGTAGCGACGTAGCGTGGAATAGCTCAGGACCTGCGTCAGTTTTTCCAGTTTTTTTTCCAGTTGGAAAGCGTTAAAGCAGATCACCTGACCGCCTCCTGTTTGGGTGAACCCTTAACCCAAGCTGCGATGGCTCGCCACGGCTGACAGCCCTCAGACGCACTAATTGCACGCGATACCGACGACGAGCACCGTCCGTGACGAGAATCTGATAGAAAGTGATTGAACTTGCTCCTTGGGTCAACGTCGTTTTATATTTTTTACTAGCTACGGCCTGTGGTTTCACCTGCGTAGCTCCCGTTCCCGAAGGAATACGGGGATAAAATATAGCCTATTTTACTTGCTCGTAATGTAGCTTTCCAGTGGTGGAAGAATTTTTAAAATCGGTTTAGTGGATTTAAATATAATAAATGGTTAAAAAAAGTTAGGATGAGGATAAGCTTTTATTTAACTTGTAATGTTTTTATGTATGTATGTTCGGGTAGAATGTTGTATGGCAGTTTTGAAACAGTTTCCGTTGTTGAATTGAGTTGAAATTCAGCATGCCTGAAAAGTTCTGCAAGTAACGCCTGGGGAAGGATCACCTTTGTCGGATATTCATCCGCCAAAGTGTGCAAACATCACTGTGTTCCGGTTTGAAGGGCACTGTTTCCAGTGAAATTACTGGACATGTGAGACTTTAGAGCCGATGTCTCAGGGTGACGAGCTCTGTGAAGTGGCGCCCAAGATTATGCAATGCAAAGTTCTGGGTGGCACTGTAACTGTTCCGGGCAAGTGTAGCGCTTACAATCAAGTGAACGGCTCATCTTGTTACTAAGTAAATTTAAAACATTAAAAACACCTTTTAATATAAAGACTCATTGGTTTTCCAAACAACAACAAATCATTTGCCAGGACCTTTAGTCTATTATACTTTGTAATAATAGAATTTGCACTAATATGCAACTAGAAACTTAAATTTGTAACTAACAACCATATCCGCCACAAATTAACCACATCCTAACCTTGGGGGAAAGCGACAACCCCTCTATTGTACAACTTATCTTGCAATCTACCCCTCCTGCGGACCGTGGCGTCTGCGATAAGCGCAGATCATATCTCCCGATGCATTGTCGGACGTCTGGGATCTGTAGCGCTGGCACACTCCGGACACTTTGTACAAAAGCTAATTTTACAACTCAAACATATAAATGATGCTTGCACATGCGCCAAATGCATGTGTTAATACTTAAAGATACTGCGCAGTCAATACAAAAGACAATGCGCTAGTATGAAGGTTCATATTGGGCCATTTGTCTACTGTGATTTGCGCGTGTAATATTGCCAGCCTCCCAATCGACTTCCAGACTGCGAGTAGAGGTGTGGGGAAGCGGATTGCGAGGAGGAGGATGTCCATTCTGTAAGTCGTATTATGTATTCTGTGGCACTAGTGGAACATCATAATTCTTCGCCATTGGTGTTTCTATTCTGTGGGATACGTATGAAAATGAAAAGTGGCGTTGTTTATCTTGTATCGTGATTGAATGATAAAGTAATAACTGGTAATAACTTTGTTTAATTATAAGGAAAAGTGGCGAAATGGCTATCAGAAATAAGTCTAGCCGTATGTTTTACTATGAATGGGTTTGCGTCTAATCAGATTTAAGATCAGAAATAGGACGATTAATTTTAATTAAAAACGATTAAGGTTCATTTATTTGAATTTAAATATTAATCAGTAATGGAATAATCAGACGTGATTTCAAAGCTACTTGAAAACCAATTGTTTTCATTATTCAAGGTCTCTCTTCTGACGAAATGTCTAGAGCACCCTGTATGTACAACCTGAACAATGGGGAATAATAACTATAATAGATCAGCCCATAAGTAGATTAAGGTAGATTGAGGTCCATTACTAGTAGGTTGTCTGGAAGAAATCGCTTTCAGCGATAAGACCGCCCATTGTACAACCCTTGTTTACCTATTGTAATTTTTCTGTACTGTGTTTATTTTTGTTTCTGGTGTACAATAAAGAGTTTTCTATTCTATTCTTTTCTATTAAATATTAAAATTAGGCACAGCAGTAAATTTAGAAATATATATTTAACAACATTTGTCATTGATTGTATCTATTTCCTCATTCAAAGTCGATCATCAGCCACCGAGCCGCAAAAAGCTAAGGGTGCGTACAGACGGCGCAGCCTCCGCGGCGCCATGCGCCAGCCTGTTGCCAGGCGACACGGCGCCACCGCCGCCGCCGGCGCGACACTGGTCACAGAAGATATTTAGCATCTAGTAATACATACAGAATGGACACTCTTCACCTCGCACGATCCACTTCCTCACGCCTCTACCCGCAATCGTGAGGACAATCCGGCGGCTGTCAATATAACACGCCCAAATGTAATAGACAAATGGGTCGGTATGAAGCTTCATACTAGCGGGTTGTCTTTTGTTTTGGCCGCGTGGTACAATTCTGTACTATGATGAGTACATTTGTACAAACAGCATAATATGTTTTGGTTGTCAAATCAGATTTTGTAAGGAGTGTCCGGGGTTGCTCTCGGTACAGTTACAAGGAGGTAGCTTTGCTGGAAGGAAGGAGATGAGTCATCACTCTACAGATTTTAGTATGTTTTTTATTTATGGCATAACAGGTGTAGTGAACGTTTGATCCAAAACTGCCAAGTGTAATTGGGTGGTTGACGGGAGCAGCGTGCACATGGAGAAATGGACAGGGATCGCCACAGAATGGGATTTCCAAGACAGTCGAAGTCACCCTGAGACATCGGCTCTAAAGTCTCATGTGTCCAGTAATTTCGGTGGAAACAGTGCACGTCAACCCGGAACACAGTAATGTTTACACACTACTGCTTGGCGGATGAATATCTGGCAAAGGTACTTCCCTAGACGATCTCTTGCAGAACAAGCCTCTCACTACAAAATACAAATTATTTTATAATCACAATAAAAACTAGGAAACGACTTCGCAAAGCCTGCTTATGTGCCGTTTAGTGGTATTGCTGGATTTTATGGAGACTAAAAACGGATATTATGTTAGTGAATCACTAACCTATCATAGTATCTTGAAATATTGTTACAGAAGCGGGCAAGTCTATATATCAGCTTAGTGAACATTGCAAAGGTCGGTAACAGAAGTTTCAAAAGTACCAAAGTTTAAAGATATCAATCGCTAGCTTACGAGTAAATTTGTGCAGCGCCGAGGATCGACCCTGGTGCTATAATCGAATATCGATATCGAATCGATGAAGTTGGAACATCTAGACTCAATGTGTCTTGTCTCCAAGTGGACACGCAAGTTTGTATATTATCTAAATTAATTGCTAATCGAACTTCTTCCTGGGTGGCTTTATCCCAAAATCGATAAAAAGCACAATAATCGCGATCGAAAGTGGTTGAGGCGGGTCACACACACATGTAAAAGGCGCGTGCGAATCGTTTGGTCGTACGACAACCGACAACGCGGCTGGGTGGTCGGAACTTTTCAAACCGTACCGAGGACGATACGAGACCAAACGTAATTATAATATTTCTACTAAGTTTTTGTTTTTAATGGTAACAACCTAGTCCTTACATGTCCACTGCTGAAAACACTACTGTCGTGTTTTTTATAACTTGCTGCGAGTACGGGAAAACACAATTGTTGTGTGTAACCGTGGCTAGACAAGAGAATCGGCTCAGCAGTCAAAGTGTTAAGACTCACGGTTAAGTATGAGATAGCCGCAACTATCTGCCTATACGGCAAGTGAAACTGGACGAGGAAAGCCGAAGATTGGGCTCAGTGTCGTTCACTAGGAGGCGTGGTTCTATATTTCTTTCCGTCGCCGTAGAACATTGCATTACAATGAAAAAAAAAAAAAAAAACACACACACACACCAATTCGCAAACATCAGCATCTGTTAACCAATAAAAAGGAATGCTTATCACACATACAGAGTTCTACAAGGTGCTGCAAAGGCGTCCAGAAGCGGCAGGACATAAATAAGCTATGCAAAGCGGATAACTGGGAGATTAATACCTGCGGATCTGCTAGTTCCCACGGCTGGGCGGTAATTGTTGTAGATGGATCGCGCAGTTGGAACTATTGGCGTAGTTGAAACATAAAAGTATGGCACCTTCATTGAACGGCACTAAACGCGGCTTGTATGCAGGGTTGCCATTCATCCGGATTTGTTCTAGTTTCGAAAGCCTTCGGGGAGCGTCCGGGTGGGGCTACATTTGTAGTCCGGGTTTAAAAAATTAAACAAATAAAAGGGTGATTAATGACATTTTCAACTGTTTTTAATTACACTGATTATGTTTAAAAAACCTGTTGATTTGTCCGGGTTCTGGGCTCTAAAATCCGGGGTTTTCACGCGCGTTGTCCTGGTTGCCAATTTTTAGAGATGAAAAATTATGACAACCTTACTTGTAGTAAAATAATATGTCATGTGTGTGTGTCCTGTACGCACGCTTACAGCGAGCTCACAACGACAACTATTCCGGTGTTTGTGCGTATGCCAGTTTTAATAGGAGTGTTGTTTGTGTGTGCCGGCGCGCATACATACAAGTCGCATGTCGGACTGTTATGTTATGAAGATCACCTACTGCTCTGTTTCTGTTCCACTATGGCGTTGGTGGCCAGTTTTCTCTACAGATCTATATATTTTCTAGTGTCTAGATCTAATCTCGGAATTCAAATGTTTCGATCGCCAAAAACTGGTTTATGTATTGTATCCACTTACATAAAAAAAATATATGTTTGCTTCCTTAATTTTATCAACATTTTGAGAACTGGAACGTTTTCTAACATTTAAGATAACATAATATTGTAACTTGATTTAGATCCCACGACTAGAAATATCATTCGATTATATTATTTTAAGTTATTTTATTTATGCTGGACTTTTGAGCTTTGAATGTTAGGTACTTTCGCGCATGTTTATTGAGAATTCGTGAACATCGTATATTTTGGAATTTAGAATTTTTCTCATTTTTTTTTTTGTAATTTAGCTTCAGAATCATATTAATTGCTTAAACTGTGAATACAGAGATGGTAAATTTGGCATTAATATTTCGTCTTCATACTGAAAAATCGTTCCTATGTTTCAACTATTGTTTCCTGAGATCGGGTGTTTTAATTTATACTAGTGGTCGCCCAATGGTCGAAATTTGACCATAATTAATTTAAATTTTAACTTTGAACGCTGTTAAGGTTCTGTTGTCCAAAACTATACCTCTTTATTCACAGATGAGTAGTGAAACGAGATTTCAATACAAATTTTTGTTAAACTTTTGTATTATAAAGACCTCTTAATCCCGAACTCTTTCTTTTATTTCAAACTTGTTTTAAAAGTTTGACTGCTGAGCCGTATTGCTTGACTAGCCACGGGTGCGGCTCTGCACGTGCCATAGTGTATTCCCGTACAACAAACACAACAGTTGTGTTTTGCCGTACTCGTGGCAAGTTATGAAAAACACGACAGTTGTGTCTTCAGCAGTGAATGTGTTAATAAACCTTCATGTCACTCCTTTCTCGTCTCGTTATTAACTCAGTCAAATAAAAAGGTCACAAGTCTTACGTGCCTTTCTGTCATATACGTGTGTGTGTATTCAATGCATGTAGTGTGTGTAATGTTTTTTTATTAAAATAATGTATTTACTTTATAAAAATATTAGCTAACTACATTTCTTCTCCATAAAAACTTTAACTGTGCAAAATTTCATAATCCTCCGATCGCGCCATTTTCATAAACAGGGATCACAAGTTTTTGCTTCACGTAGTTCCCGTTTTGTCCCACGGGAACATACTATCGGAATAAAAAGTACCCTATTAATCAATCCTGGTTATAAACTATCTGTGTTCCAAATTTTATTCGAGTCCGTTTGGTAGTTTTTGCGTGAAAGAGGAACAAACATCCATCCATTCTCACAAACTTTCGCATTTATTATATTAGTAGGATGTATTGTAATGACAGGACAGTTAGATTGCAATGTTAGAATGTAGAGTTTGGCCGACATTTTTAAAATCAGAGCCGGCAATTGTCATTGGTCTCTCAGAGCCTTCTGTTTCTAGGGCTTCTTCAATACAGTCTAAGAAAAGAATACACGACTCTCTGACTGTTGAAGGAATTTGTCAAACGTTAGACTTACAATGTCTCCTGCAATGAGACAGCTAGATATACCTACCTACTACACCCACACACACAATCCTCTAGTTCTCACGGTCGGTAGCTAGCTCGCTACTGTTGCCTACACTGTGGCAGGGTTAAGGTGCCTCACCCGCCAGTGTCCGACATAATTATGCTAATCAAGTTATGTGTGTCGCTAATGAATAACTTTTGTTATTGATTTTAGTTGGATATTTGCGTATTATTTTTTTTTGCGTTGAATAATAATTCATCTGGAATTGTGCAAATTTGAAATAAATTCCATGAATACGTAATGATTGGCGAATTGAATTTACCTAACATATTAGCACAGTATCTACTACACACGGATTAGCAAATTTTTCGCATAGTGTAGTATTTTCAATATACAAACTCTTTCGTGCTGATTTTTCTGATTACACTCGAAGAACACTCATCCGTCCGTCACTCACTAATCAAATGTCAAATGTCAAAAATATAAAAGGAACGTTCTAAAATGCTATCCATTCTAGGACCACAATATTTTACTTGTAATTTAATTTAAAAATGATCTTAAATAAATAATAAATTAGAAACATCAGCGATACATATATCTAAATACTTAATTAAATTACGGATATACATTTTTAAGGTTCGTAGATTATATGCAATTTATTCCCACTATTGCTGTTTTTTGTCTGGCACTGCAGAATCAAGAAATAAAGTTAACGTCCTTTGCTTGAAGTCAAGTTCTATATTTTAGATTTCAGTTTTTAATAGTCTAGACCTGGAATAGGTCCTGGAATAGAACGTAAGATACTTTTAATCCCGTAAACATGTACGGTTCCTGTGTGACAATAGTTATGGCGGGAGAAACCGCGGGGCGCTGCATGTAATAAGTAATCACAATTTCTCTATATGGAAAAATGCATTTATGTATATTTTTTCTCAATAAAGCCGTTACAAAGAACCGTTGTAAGACAAAGAAACCATTCCGTCTGCATGATTTTCCACAACCCTTGTTAGGTCGAATAGCATTGCCATGGTGTCATAGATGACGAAGGATGACGTTTTTATCGGCATAAATAGCTAATTTTATCTCTCAGCGCTAGCAGTTTGCTCATATTTAGGCAATTGAAATTATCCCATAGAGATGAGCAAGACGATTGCTTGATGGTGAGCGCTAAGTTTGGTAGCGTAAGCCATAAGTAGAATTTGGTCTGATACCAAAGCTACGTAACTAATAGAGGTAGAAAAGTCTAAGAAATGGTGATAAATAAGTTTAATATTGAAACATAAATCAATAAAAGCAAGGTTTTATTGCTAAAATAGATGTTTTACCTAAATCTACTTTAACGACTAAAAACCGGTAAATTAAATGAAATGAAATAAACTATTTTCATTATTTCAAACTAATAATAAGACTAGTGAGGTAGGTAGCGAGAGAAACCGCTGAACATAGCAATACACAGATACATATATGTTATGGCGTAACAAGAAAAGCAAGTCGTTGCCTTGATGGTAAGCCTGCAAACAAAAAAAGGAAAGAATACACTATGTGTACTACTGTGATACACTAATCTGGACCGAGCCTCCGCGGTGGGTTATGGCCTAATCCTCCTGACGAAAGTGAGGCGAGACCTGTGCCCAGTAATGGACTGAATAGATGATAGCTTTCATTTGATTTTGTTAACGTAGTATCTACATGTCTGTTGGCATATTGACACATGACAAATACAAGTTCTTTACTATTCTACGATTATGGTACAAAGATAATTGAAGCGTAGTATATGTCCTCGCATTGCTGTGCGAACAATTGCAGTCGATACGATTATCCCTCATACGTTCTCATAGCTATTTAAAGTCGGCCCTTACACCGTAGAAGCGAATATTGCATTCCAGGCATACCAGTGAGCGGTGGGGCAAGGTATGAGCTTGAAGCGATTAGCGGCTATTATTTCGTTACGTTACACAACAAAATGTTAAACAAAACGACAACAAAACATAATTATCGGCCAAGCAGTAGTGTGCAAACTATAATGTGTTCAGGTTAGAAGGGCACTGTTTCCGGCGGAATTACTGGGCATATGAGACTTTAGAGCCGATGTCTCAGGGTGACGAGCGCAGTGGAGTGCCGCGCAGGATTATTAAATGCAAAGTTCTGGGTGGCATTGTAACAGTATGGGCAGGCGTAGCGCTTACTATTAGGCGAAAGACCTGCTCGTCTAGTCATTCACTCAAATAAAAAAAGGCATAATCGTAATCCTTACTAAAGTTGAAAGATAAACATAGTGGATACAGGATCTTTCTCGTGCCTCGTTAATTTAGTCAAAATTTCCAGTTTTCAAAAAATCAGGCAGGTGAATCAAGTTTTGTCTGCTAAGTAATCTAAAGCTAATCTAATTTTATAAATGTGAAAGTTTATGAGGATGGATAAATGTTTGAATCTTTGACGCAAAAACTACTGAACGAATTTACATGAAATTTAGCACACAAATAGTTTATTGTCTGAATTAATATATAATAATACTTTTTATCGCGAAAAATAAATAGTTCTTGGGGATAAGTATTGTCTCTCATGGTTTTGTACCATACCGCAAGACGGGCGATGTGAGAATTTGCATCGAATGGACGCGGGACGCAGCCTCATCGGGACAAACTGTATGTGTCTGCGTTTCATTATCGCACAGATAATCTCAAATCAATTTGGTTCTTTAAATTATTTGCGCATTTTAAAATACTAAAGCTTTAGGCAACTTTGTGGTTTGGTTTCCAGCGATATTACCGACTACAGCGTTCCAAAGTCTCGAAGGCAGTTCAATGCTGCGAATGATTTAGCGATATTTTTAGTGGGACTAAAATTATTATGGGCAAGCGTGGCGCTTACCATCAGATTTATGACCAACTCGTGTTATCAATTGTATACAAATAATCTATTTTAACAATACGATAATATTTCAAAATTGTCAAAAGGTGAAATGAGAAACAAACTTGATATTTAAACTAAAAGATCAAAATGACCGCCACAGTATCCGGCACTGGCTAATTGCAGCAGGTATCATAGACCCCCAATATATCACCGTTGTCCCGAACGTGTTCCCGCACTATGGGGCTGGATTAACCAATATTAACTAGAAAAAATTGTATGCGGTACCGGGAAGGAACGTCCTTACAAAGATTGGTGTAGAATTGTGGCAGTATGGGCAATTGCGCGCTTTTAAAAAGTACATTTATTTCGTTTACACGTCTCACGCATACACGCACATGCTATGTTGGGATTGGTAAATACTCTACTAAAACAGTTAGATGGTTCGCTTTGATATTCTAATTACTCGGTATTAAATGCATCGGCGCCATTACAGTTACATACTAATTATTGTTAATGTCACTTGGATGAAAAACCCGATAACTTGTTTATCTTTTTAACAGTGGTGAATTCTGTAATCAGAGCATACCTGAATTTTAGTTCATAAGGGGTTTTGTAATGTTTATTAAACCAATAAAAAATCTGTCACTAACGTAAACGTATTTAGACCATCTAGTGTGTGTGTGTGGGTATTTGTGACTTTTTTGTGTATTAAGGAAGAAGTACTCTGTGTGTGTGTGTTTTTTAATTATTGGGCGAATCAATAAGTGGAAAACAGTAAAAATGTATTCCGGTTTGAATGGCACTGTTGAGACTTTAGAAACTATGTCTCAGGTTGACGAGCGCAATGCAGTGCCACACAAGATTTAGTAATGGAAAGTGGTGGGTGACACTAGCTAGCTGTTATTTAGTAACATAAAAAAATTATTTGCTATATATACGTAGTGTCCTTACTGTTTGTTCACAGTGTCTCTACTGTGGGAGCGCAATAGTTGATTATACGAAAAGCGAAAAAGACACGTTTGCCGCGTCATTGGCGCATTATCGAATGTTCGCCGTTTGTCGGCAGGCACGCCTTGGCTCGACGTTGTGGGAATTATAGCAAAAGTTGGGTTCCTTCTGGGCCTACAGCACTCCAAAACGTCGAATGCACGAGTGATTTTAGTTCAAAAAACAGTTTTGGAATTACTCTGAATCCTTTATAAAACAAATTTCTACTAAGTTCCGTTGTTTTTCTGTATAGGTTGCTCGTTACTGTTAAAGAATGGCATAGCGCTTACCATCAGATGACCCTGGCCATCCTGTTACTCTGGTATCTATACTAATAAATAAAGATGAAGGTTTTGTTTGTTTGGTTGAACGCGCTAATCTCAGGAACTACTGGTTCGAATTGAACAATTCTTTTTGTGTTGTTTAGTCCATTTATCGAGGAAGGTTATAGGTTTATATTACACTACGACCAATAGGAGCGGAACATCAACGAAGAATGTAGCAAAAAGGGGAAAAAAATATTGTTTTTAAGAGAGTTATTGCGAGAAAACTTGAAATATGCGGGTGAAACCGCGGGACGCAGCTAGTATAAAATACAGAAGAAAGCGACTAAATATGGAACAGTACCCTATTATGGAATTCCAGCATTTTTCTAAAGCGTTGAGCATTGTAAACTGCAGACATTACTTTAAACAGCTGTTTATAGACGCACTAAGGACGAAACGGAGTCTTAGATAATTAAAATGAAGTACTCATTGATGTTAGTGCTTACTTGCGAAGTCTTTACATTGCTTGAGGGTTGTTGAAAACAACCTACCAGCGTTACAGACAAGGACTTCGAAAATTATTCTGGCTCGTTAGGCGTAAGACAGATCAACCCAGCGCGGCACGCGGTATGCCGCACGTCGCGCCTCTTCAGCGTGGCTTGCCACTTCGGTGTTGTTTCCTCGTAGTAGAGCGTGCTATGCGTGTGCAATGCAACGCTAAGCGATGGATAGTTTCCGCATAAACCTTGAGCTCGCAAATTAAATGAAGACTACGTGTTTCATTATAGTCTCGCGATAGAACGCTATGTTCTACAGAAGTTATGCTAAGCTAGGCGATGGATATAGTGTCTTTACAGCACAACGAAAAGTAATTGGACTGCACGTAATACTGCAAATTAGATGGAAAGATTCCACGGTAGCACACCACATGAGTGATGCGATGCTAGGCGATGGTTGCTGCAACAAATTGCTTTAAATGCAATGCAGGTGTCAATAATTTGGGATGGTGTATCAGAAGCACTAAGGATATTGCAGATTCTGTTACTAAATTAAAAATAGACAAATACTTATTTTTCAGTTTCCAGGATCTGTCGTTTAAATTAAAGAACATTACGGCTGTCCACAAAAAGGAAGCAGAGTAATAGAGCCATCGACGCCTCACTTCATTTAGATCTATAAGTGTTTGGCTAATATCTCTCCTGACGTTAAGACTACTGTCAATTGTGGTAAACCAATAAACATAATATTATTGAATATGAGTAACTTTTATAAGCTGCCTTAAAGGCTTTGCAGTAGAGTTTTTGTTTCAGCGTGACAGTCATCTAAGTGACACAAAAGTGCCTTACTACTAAGCTTACCGTTTCACAATGCTTTCCCGTTTAGTCATATTAAAATATTATATAAAACATTACAAATAGTCTAAAAAGCATAGTACCATGTATATAATTATAAATTTTTGGAAAAAATTGTACTCGCGAGGTCTACTGTTCGCAGAGCTACTAGTTATAGCGTATCATCGCGCAGCTAGGACACGGTGCAGGCTGCAAGGGCCACTGCAGACCACCGGCGCGCGCCGCCGCGGCTCTGTAATGCGAGCGCGCGCGGGGGCATTCATTGCTGTACTTTGGTTTGAGTAAAGTTTATAATAGGTGGTTTTTAGCTGGATTGAAATTTAAAGAATCCATGCTGGATGATTTTTTTATGGATTCCGTTTTTGGTGACTATGGAACAGTAAAAAGGATGAGGTTTGCAATCGGTCGGTATGAATATTTTGTGTCTATGTTCGGGTATTATGCTGGCGCTTCACATGGCTATTCGGTATTCGTGTTTTATTCGGCTATATAATGTAGAAGTCGGAATAACTCGAACACACTGTCCACAAATCGTCATAAACAGCGAGTGTTCGTGTATAATTTTTAATTGAAAGAATAGAGTCATGTCATTTCGTCGTATATTATGGGCAAATAAGACGAAAACGCGAACACGAACAGCGACGTATAGTGTCAGCGTTACTCGTATAATTTTATTACTCAAAACATTAGTTACCTTATGGCAAAATCTCCCTATCGACAAAACTGGTATAATTATGAAAAAATACATTATCACTTATTGCCAAGACATGAGATAGTGATCAAAACATTTTGTTTTTCTTTTACTGATTAACGAGACAAGGAAGTCGCGACATAACAAATGACACAAGTAACTTATTTTGCAGTAGGTACCGTTCCCGAGCACACGAACAAAATCCCGTTGCAATTTTTTTCCCAAGTTTATTTCCATCGGCTGTGCCTCCAAAATTGAGTTGTTCGGCTTTCGCGGACTTTTTATTTTTTGTTTTTCATCTTTCGCGGACTTTTTGCTTTTATTCGTTTTGCGACTCACAGGCGGTCCGGTAATCACATGTATGTTTATTTATTTATTTATTAACTGAGACGGTCAACTTGAGTGGTAATTAAAAGTGATTCGGGTATTTTTGATTCTAAGTTTCTAACTCATTTGAATACGGCTGGTTTTCAGTTTAATTTGAGCTCTGGAAACTGTATTGTATACCATTCATAGATTTAATTGCGAATAGACAAGCATTTGCCCCCAGCCTTACCTGATGGTAAATGACGACGCGGAGGAGCATGCTCACATAGAAGATATCTACTCATTCTCGACTTGAGAACTTCCAGATTACAGCTCTCGGGAATCAATGACGCTGTGAGGGTGTTCCATTCCTTCGCTGTTCGAATTATAGAAGTGGATGCAAAACAATCAGGAACTCTGAGGATAATGGCTTGACAAACGACCAAATTCAGAGCAAAAAGAATGTTCACACAAGTTTTTGCTCTGCGGGGGATTCTATCTCGGAACCTCACGTTTCCCTAGTACGCCACGGCGGACTCAGCACATGCTTTAAAAGACATCTATTTGTTAAAATCTAGGCATAGTAGAGTCATGGAGGTCTTCTCTTCTCCGAGCTTAAGTTTCCACCATTAGGTTCACACCTTAATTGACCTATAACACACCAATACTTCGAACTTATCACTTATCCCATAATTATCATAATCATCCTATATTCCTTACTGCTAAATTAATTTAGCTTTAATTCGGTCCCTGAGGTTACCGTAACATTCCGCCGTGGGGTGAAAGCACCAGTATTTGACAGATGCTCAATAACGGAACAGCTAAATTACAGCGCGAGATAAAAAATTACGCGGACTTATCACGGCGATGTTGGTGGCACTCCATTTTTTTTTTACCTTTTTTTCTCCGAATATTTCGGACCTCCCACCCTTTGGGGCCATAAATCATTTGTGTGGTTAATTATTTTGATTAAAACACGTGGAGAAATTGGCGGCCAATAACTGGGGCACATTACTTGGGTACAGGTGAGGGCGGCCTTTGGAACTTTTGGCAATTAAATACTTTTAGGTAGACCTTAAAGCGTTTAACTTAGCGTCAGCCATTGACTTGAACGTCCAACTTCTGCCTTTTAGATTTCAACATTATAAAAAGCCCTTTGCCTAAAATATTCTGTTAGTGTTATTAGTAGATTATCGATGTTTTTTTTTGTTTTCTCTAGCGTAATACTTCAACGGCCAAAATAAGACAGATTTCAAACGTTTACAGTTTATATTAAAAGTTTGAAAAAGAAAGTAGATTTATAAGTGGATTTCTTAAAAGACTGGTTAAACACTATATTACCTTTCAAATCACTGCTAGACTCTTTATTTTACGTAATGTTTATTATATAATTATATTATATGTATTTATAACTATTGTATTATTGGTATATATGTCATAAAACGCTTATTTGTCTAATTATTAGCATGTAGGTATTGATAGTTTGACTCTGATGTCAACTATCTCAACCCTATTCTTGCTCTCTATTTTGTCCATCCAAAGGTTGTCTGGCAGAGATCGCTTTAAACGACAAGGCCGCCCATTGTACCTATTATTAAGTTATGTTTTTTCTATCTGTGTGTTTTATACAATTTGGTGTCAATAAAGAGTTATCTATCTATTTATCTATCTATTTATCTATCTATACAAGATGGAGTTTCTAGGTCGTTTTTGAATGAACAAGATAGTTATTATATAGCCGACTAGTTCAAAGTAAATACTGCGTTACCAATAGGCAGCGAAGTGGTTTACTACGTGGAACTAGATCACAGTAACTCTCGAGGTGGGAACGGCCTAGAATAGATTGGGATCAATTAGTTATCTAGGTGAGTATTAGGTACAAAGATTTTGTAGAATATCGTTACAGGTACAGTCTGTGGGTATATTTTATCTGGTACAAAGTTTCGGTTTATGCCTCTGCGCTCCAAAACCATTGATCTTAGAAGTGTAACTGCCGATACGTTCGTTTCACCGGGCTTAATTAATGCAAGGTACAAAAATGTTGAACGAGAATAAACACCGTCCAGACACCCCATACGAATAGGCAGATTTGACATTCTCGCATATAAATGACGTTTCTACACGCGCCTAATGTGTGCCTGTGTGTGTCAGTACCCAAACATACTACATGACCAAAACGAAAGACAATCCACTAGTATGAAGGTTCATACAAACCGCTGGCCTATTACATTTGGGCGTGAAATATTGACTATGCTCTCGATTGTACTGTGTTCCGGTTTGAAGGGCATTGTTTCCAGCGAAATTACTTGGCATATGAGACTTTAGAACCGATGTCTCAGGGCGACGAGCGCAGGATTATGCAATGCAGTGCTCTGGGTGGTGCTGTGACTATTATGGGCAGGCGTAGCGCTTACCATCAGGTGAATGACTTGCTCGTCTCGTCACTAAGTCAAATAAAAAAAAAACGGTCTCTGGGTGCGGGGTAGCGGGTCCCGCTACTATTATTTATATTTTCTGAGGTTAGGTACGAAGTATCTAGGAACCATGCAGTGTGCCCCGCACTCCACCAAGTAACTATATTGGAAGTGTGTCTAGGATGTGGGGCACGCCCAAATTAGCCGCGACCAAAGGGGGCACCACCGGCACCGGCGCGGGCGCACGCGGAAGCGATGGGAATCACATTATGGGTGTTTTATCGACTCGACGCCATAACGACGTTAGGGGGTTAGGGTTCCTTGATAACTTTAGGTTATATTATCCTACTAGTGAAGATGTATAGGGCATTGTTTCTAGTGAAATTACTATTGAGACTTTAGAACTGATGTCTCAGGGTTGGTCAGGGTGAGCGGAGAACAGTATTTTGTAATGGAAAGTTCTGGGTGGCACTGTAGCTGCTATGGGCAGGCGTGGCGCTTACCATCAGGTGAATGACTTCCTCGTCTCGTTACTTAGAGGAAACGGCGAGTAAACTTTAGTATTCAATTACACCAACCATTGTACCAAGACCAAAGACCAAGACGCCACGAATCATTGTGGGTCGTTACACCATCCCCGTAAGTTAGTTAGTTATAACAGTTCATACATCCAGAATGTACCTATGTGATAATATCATCACAACAGAAACTCCTAAAGGCCTGCGCCCACTGACGGCACAGCGCGGCATGGCACGGTAAAGTATTAAAAGTCATAAAATTTGCATTGGAATTATTTTTACACGAATAGTTCAAAACGTCTCGCGTGCTGACGCGGCATGCCGCGGCAGACAATACACAACCAACTTTACAGTAGCACAGTACTGAACTGGATGAGTGAGCGCCAGGCACGGGATGTTAGATACCGTAGCGTGCCGTGCTACGCGGTGCCATGCCATGCCGTCAGTGGGCCCAGGCCCTAAAATATAAAACTACGGAACCCACGTGCATTTTCTTCCACTCCATATTCAATTTTTTATTTCTCTGCCGAGCAATATTGTGGTTAGTTGATTTGTTGGTTTGTAGTTACCCAACACTAGCCCATTATCGGATTTGCTTGAAGATCGGTTTGATCTTGATATACTGCGATGTTGTGACCGTGAGATATGCATAGCTACTGGCTGTGACCTAGTTAGGCGTGCAGCGGAAAAGTGGATGGATAATAAACTTACCTAAAGACTTAGGTGAATATTGATACAAATTAGGTAGATAAAAGTAATTAGATTTAATTAAATCATGTGTCTTACACTATTCTATCTAAAAATGATTTTAATGATGCCAAGCCATTATAATTATCAAAAAACAAATTTATATTAACAAATTACTACAACATAAAATAAATAATAATAATTAATTCATAATTAAAAAAGAATATTTAGTTCTTGTTCGAAAAGTAAAATTAATTATAATAATTATAGTAAAAATCGCTTTTAATTACAAACTAAACTTTAATATGAAGTTTAGAAAAGCGCCATCTATGGATGAGTAGAAGTACTAGTCTAAAAGCTCTCTGAGATTGTGAACCGTTTCAGTTGCGCAACCCTTTGCAGAATGTTCCATGCGAAAAGCTCGTTGTCTTACAGGTTCAATTGCAAACGTATAGATGGCGTTAGGTGTATTTATAATAGTAAGGTTTGCTACAAGATTGCTCAAGTTTGAAAGTGAGAAGTAATCTATTATTGAATTTTTATATCCAGAATAGGATCTATTAGCTAAGTTGGTCATGTATTTTGATGCCGCACCGTAGTATGTCATGAGATTATGGTAAAAAAAATAAAAATACAAACCGTACATTCCTAATAGGTATATCCAATGATATTTTTGGTTACAAAAACCGTCATTTTCGGGACTGAGTTCTATTGCCTGAAAGATCAAAGAAAAAAAGCTGCAAACCTTCGATCAACAGTACACTTTCAAATAGCTTTTATCCATAGGTGTATGATTTTTTTCCTAGCTAGATTCACGGCTATTTTAGAATACTGTTGAGTTCATTTCGGTAAATTACCTAATAATTTAAATTTTATATCGATTTGACAGGAGTCGCGGAAGTCAAGTCACAGTTTAAGGTGGAACGCATACGTTTCCCTTTTAGCGTCAGTTTTTTCGTTGTTGGAACTAGACCGGGCAATTATCGTTAATTATATCGGAATTCACAATAATCCAAAATTATTTTGTAGAAATAGGTATCTGACACGTATGCCCCTGATTACTCAAAAAGGTCAATAAACACTGCAATGGTCCGTTTAACAGTTCATTGATATAATATGAGTAATTCAGTGCATTATTTCTAAATATCTCCCCAATATTATGTAAAAAATGATCCACGGTTGTCGCGAATTACACTCTCATTTTCAATGATTACTCAGCCTGGCTACAAAAATGAAAAAAAAAAACTGATTACATTTTAAATTACTCGCCATACTTAAGCCAAACTAACCACCTTAAGGCTACTAAATATAGTTAAAACTGAATCTGGACCGATTAAAGAGCCCATCGTCAATAGTGCATTCGATAAGGAAATGGGCGGCCTGTCTGACAACTTCACACGACGTTTCTAGCGGGCGTTATATCAAAGAGATCTTTGCGTTATATCGTATACCAATATATTTTTGAGTATACAGCTTTAGTTAAATTTTGTTATGTTTACTGAAAGCTAGCTGGAACAGCATATCTACTAGATATCGAGTTTGTCGAGTATCCCAACCTTAAACAATTTAATCAATGGACCACGCACGCTTACCCTCAGCCAAAGTTATATGATCGACTGTTCGTATAACGGTACCATTTTTATTTTTCGCAATCAGTAGACTAGTTTCTTCCTTGTCCCCTGTGATTACCGCCAAAACGGTTTTTGGTATTTTATTCCTGAATAGGACAACATTTGACCGCAGTCTCTGACGATGTTAGGCGACGACGCGGTCGACATTTCAGCATGTTTGCCTAGAAGATGTCTATTAACTGTCAATTTGAAGACTTTCAGATTATAGTTAACGGTAGTCATAGAAGGCGCTGGTAAGGTATTCCATGCTGTAAATGATTCTAAATGCTATTTGGCTCTTCGTTTTTATATATTTTCAGCAGTCCAAACTTCCTCTGTTTTTTATGTCACTCCAAAAGGACATTACAAAAACAATTACAAAAACAAAATTTTAAATATTTACACATAAGAGGTCTCCCCACACATTCCTTTTATAATTATTATAAATTTTAATGTGGATGCAAATCGCTCTGTGCGGATTGGAGAAGAGTCAATCACTACACAGATGTCGTGTTTCCGAACGTCTTGCTTGCAGAGTTAGCTGCAAGCCGGGTCCATAGACCATAATAGTATTTAAAACGTCCATGGTCTCATCACAAGCGCCAACTAAACTGGTGCTGGCGTGGATTGGTTTACGAGGGGCCAATCAAGCGGCGACGCGCCGGCTAACTGCTGATCTCAAGGGATCGCTGGCCTGGTTTAACCAACAGTGGTTAACTAGTCGTGTTGATCGTGGGTTTTTATGCTACTTCTTTTGCGTCAGTTTTAGAATTATCTTATCGTTCAGTTAAGTTTAGTTTAGTGTCCATTGACCTCTCCATTAGCAAAGCTGCAGACAGAGATTTGTAAGCGTCATCGTCCCAACTTATAATAACAGTGAGAGTATTTTAAATTAAGCATGTACTTTTACTAGTAGAAGGCTTCTTCTGCAAGAGACCGCCTGGGGAAGTACTACTTTGCCAGATATTCATCCGCCAAGCAGTACTGTGCAAACATTTCTCTATTCCGGCTTAAGGGCATTGTTTTCAGCGATATTACTGGGCATAATTATGAGACTGTAGAGCCGATATCTCAGGGTTACGAGCGCAGTACAGTGCCGCGCAGGATTATGAAATGCAGTGTTCTGAGTGGTGCTGTGACTGTTATGGGCAGGCAGTAAAATATTATAATTAACTGATGGTTAGGTAATACTGGTTAACCATCAGTTCAGCTGGTCCCTTAAAATTCCAACACTCAATATTGGTTAATAAAGTAATAATCATCAAAAACTTGGCGCCAGACCCGACACCATAATGTTAACATCCCGCACCATGGTTATACAATGTACTGCCAACTACGATCTGTGTTTGTGGAAACACCTACAAATATTTATACCTCTATATTTGTAGATTATAAAGCCGAGTTTAAAGTTGACTATTTTGAGTTAAGGCTTAGGTATTTCAAATAGTGTGAAATAAGAAATACAGTGGCCTCGCCACGAACAGTTAAATCCATCCAATTTAAGGCCTTTAACTGAACTGGAGGCCTACCATGACGTCTTATAGCGATTCAGTTCAGGACCTAAACTGAGCCGCGTCGCATAATCGTACCGTGACGTCTTATTTTTTATGTTGCTACAATTTTCAACCTAAACTGGACCTAGTTAAGGTTGAAAATGGTAGCAACCTAAATTGAGTCGCTAATAAGCCATTTTCAGCCTAAACTATATCCAATTTAGGTTGAAAATGGCAGCAACATAAAAAATAAGACGTCACGGTACGATTATGCGACGCGGCTCAGTTTAGGTCCTGAACTGAATCGCTATAAGACGTCATGGTAGGCCTCCTGCCCTGCTAACTATCACTACCAATATCGCTAAGCGTTCATAAGTCGACCAGAGACATTTATCCAAAGAAATCGTAATATGTTTTTTGCATTTATGGGAGTTTACATAGCTCCATCTCATTCTCTTCAGTCTATTTTTGAGTGACGTCGCGTCACGTTTGTCATATATGAGAGTGTGGTGCCAATCTAGCCCGTCGGTTTAAGGCCTTAAAATGAACTGCATGAAGAATAAGGTTCCCCCCAGGTTATAAGTCTCAGTAACTCTATCACAAAAAAAATATGATCGTCTATAATCAAAAATTACGACTGTGAACAGATGTCAATTAAAAACATTTTTAGACATTTGTATACTCTTTGATGACCTTCATGTCAAAGCATCAACTCTTACGTGCCTTTTTGTCATATTATTATGTGTTTGTATATGTGTCATGTAGTGTGTGTAATGTATTATTTATTAAAATAATGTATTTATGAATCCTCCTCACGAAAGTGAGGGGAGACCCGTGCCCAGCAGTGGGACGTTATGGGTTGTTGATGATTTATAATGATTACTAGCTGTACCCTGTCACGCTTCGCTGTGGCACATTCGCACATTCGCTCCTATGTCACTGATTGATAAAATAGATAAAAACAATCCTTGATGCGGATTATATATCGTGCTAAAATTTCAGCTCGATCGGTGCAGAACCTTTTGAGTTTTAGAAGCGTACACAAACCAACATAACATTTATATATATATATATATATATATATATATAGATTTTATAATAGCAACAGCTTTCTGCACTTCTTCTCCATGTATAAACTTTAAATGTGCCAAATTTTCATACTCCTCCGTCGGCGAACTTTTCGTAAAAAGGAAGCACAAGTTTTTGCTTCACGTATTTAATTTAATGGCATTGGTTAAAATCGTTGACACAAAGGAAAAACCTCAAAAAAGGTCATAACTATAGTGTGCACTAGCTCTTAAACCTAGTGCCAATAAACACTCAGGAACCACAACCTTCATAAAGCAAAACCATAAACTATGAAAAATAAAAACGAATCACCTCTTGTTGTTGTTCAGTTAATTCTGTTCAGTTTATTGTGCGCACTTATTGTATCGTTTTGTTAACTAGTTTTGTTTGTGCGGTCTCTGGGGTGAGATCGTAATTATTTTTTGCTATTGCAAAACTTGGGGACATGAAATTATCTTCTGGTGTTGAAATGGCGGCATGAACATAATCCGGCTTCGGCAGTTGAGCTATAAAATAACAGTATTCGCTTATTTGTTCAAAAATAAGTTTTGCGTTCAACAACAAATTGTTAGTTTTATTAATTTTGCTAACTTCAATCTTTTCAGTTGTATTTGAAACCTTTACGGAGATGCTTTTCCAACCAGTTTCTAAGGACAAGGAATTCAGTTTTGTCTATCGTATCATATTATGTGGGGGATTATGGCCTAATTGTTTTCACGAAAGTGAGGGGGGCACATGCTCAGCAGTGGACCGATATAGCTTGATGATGATGACGATTATTGTTTACCTATTGTAATTATTTATGTATTTAATACTTTATTGCACAGATTAACTAACTAGTACAAATGGCGGACTTAACGCTAAGAGCATTTTCTACCAGTCAACCACCCATAGTGAAGGAGAGACGGTGTAGGCGTGCATCAAAATATCACATTAAGAAAAAAAATAAAAAAATAATAATAATAATAAACAATAATGGAAAATAATACAGCTTAATACAAAAACAACATGAATGTAATATAATAAAATATAAAATAATATAATATATATTTAAATGTAATTCTTCTGTACTGTGTTTATTTTTGTTTCTGGTGTACAATAAAGAGTTTTTCTATTCTATTATTTATAAGAAAGCATGAATATATAATGGACATTGCTGTTATGGACTAGTATTATTAAACAGATAGTAAATAATAATTCCCCATGTTCATACAAACCAACATTAATGCAGAGGTTTGTGATATAAGGCCTATTTGCCGGGGTATTCCGCAATATTTCATCCAATGTTTTCGCCGCATACTTAATAAGGCATAACGTAAGCTTTGTTAGCAAAACCTGGTTATTTATGCACTAGCGGTGATATGTGGCGTTGCTTGATGTTTTTCGTAATATTTTGCTGAAAATAATACTATGGGCTAGTTAGGTTTGTTTATGATGCTATTTTCTAGGGTTGGTTGAGTTGAAATATTAGGGTTATCTATTTTATCATAAACATGTTACTAAGAAACCCCTGCTAGCATATAATTATGATAAAATTTCATAGAATTGACCAGATATTACTATAGCAAAACGTTTATTTCAGAAATGTTTTATTTTACTGCTGCTCCAGTTCTTCTAAGATTTTGTATGGTTTATATATTTATTTTATTTTATTTCATTGTCGATATCTACTTGATTAAAGATAAAGAATTATCTAAGAAATTATTAAAATTAAAAAACCCGTCACAAAAAAATTACCATTGACTGTCTTAAATTAAAAAATATATATATACTCTTTTAGTTTATTATAGTATCAATACCATAATCATAACGCGTCACGGTTACATATAATTATAGATCTGGACCCTTAACTAGGACTCTAAATCGATCTGTGTGGTTCTAAGAACGTCTGACACACTGTTCTATGCATCTTACTTTTCGTTAACATGTAACATCAATATAACATCGATTGCCATTTTCCTACTAACTACCGAAACAAGTTAATTCAAATATCTTGATAAGTTAAACAATCAGTGAAGCTATAACTACCAAAGGATTCATATAAAAAGTGGAAGCTCCACTATTTCCTGCGTCACAACACCATCAATCAAAATGATATCTCACTTGTTATCTGGTAGTTTTCCTGTAAAGCTGAGTTCACACTACTCAATCAGTACGCAAATACCGCAAATAATATTGTACTAATACAGAATGGACGCTCCACCCCGCGCAGTCCGCGTCCCCGCGCCTCTGCCCGCAATCGCCTACATCCAATAGATAAACGTTTTGTATAAACCTTCATACTAGAGGTCTTTTCTTTTAGTCGCGTAGCATGTTTGTGAGCAGCTTGCACTTAACACGTCATTTATATGTGTGAGAAATCAAATCAGCTTATTTGTATGGAGTATCCTGCGGGGCTATGCAGCACGGTGCGGATCAGCTCGAGTTAGTTTCATTTTGACGTTTGATTGCCACGGGACTTGTCATTTCCATACGAATGACGAGTCCCGTGGCAATTAAACGTCAAAATGAAACGAACTCAAGCTGTTCCGCACCGTGCTGCATAGCCCCGCTGGATGCGACTAGGTACTGATGGTAAGTAATGTCACTGGAAATTTACATTTTCAACCGACCTTTTTATGAACTTTATAATGTGATGTTAATAGGCTATAGTGTCAGACTTTATCAGACAGGGAGTAATTTTGGTGTGGCGTTGAGGGTTGAACCCGATGTAGTTGGGATGCAAAGCGCACAGCATACTGCTCAACTATCATCTCTATGTAGATTAAACGATCGGCTGTTTAGTCACGAAGCAAAAAAAAGGAACGTAAAAAACGTTCGATACGCACCACAGTTTCATGTAAAACCAGCTTAAGTTCTACTCTATAGATATTATCCGTCAATGGGGAAAGAACTGTATCTACTGATTGACCATATAAAAAACGGATGATTTATCATTTTTATTGCGAGAAAAACATGTTTATGAGAATCTTAAGAGGGGTGAATACGGAACGGACGGGTTATTCTGGAAGAGACTAGAGAGCGAAGTCGGGGTCGAAGTGAAGCTGGATTTATATTTCTATTAGGAGGTCTTGTCTATTGAATATTTTCAAAAATATAGACAAGTGTCATTGAAAATTTGTAATTTGAACATTGTATTTGTTTGGCAAGTAAATTAATAGACGACAAGTTGAAGAAAAAGCTTCATCAAATTTAGCGGCAATATTCCAGTTATTATGAGATAAGCGTTTAAGCCAAAGACATTGACATAGACACATATTATAACTTTTGCAAAGTCTAGATAATTATCACTTATTCCTTTTTGTCTTGTAAAATTACAAATAGATATGCAATTCAATTGTTGTCTCTAATAATCATACAGGTATTAATAATTCAGCTTCGTGTCAATACCGAAATCACTTCGCCATAGCATGGAACTCACTTCTGCCCAACATCGCATTTACTTCGCTTCAAAATTGATAGTTCGGCCCTCCTCCAGAATATTCCCTCACACTGGAACAAAATAATCATTGGCCACTCATAATGTCCCCGGGGGGATTGTTTCCTAACTATAAACGAGATATTGCCGCCGATACTACCCCAATGGAGAACTTTGCTCGTTTTTTGCTTATTATTTTTTTCGTTCGCTGTTTTCGTAGTTTGATTTAAGATTGGGCAGTGAAATTAGATAGAGCTAGTTGTATTGGCCTGTTCCCATTGATTAACAGCCCGTTGTTGTAACAAAATAAACTTTCTATTTTTCTGAAATTCTATTTTGTTTATGTTTTTTACTGTCCATCCAAAGGTTGTCTGGAAGAAATCGCTTTCAGCGATAAGGCCGCCCATTGTACGACCCTTGTTTACCTATTGTAATTTTTCTGTACTGTGTTTATTTTTGTTTCTGGTGGACAATAAAGAGTTTTCTATTCTTTTCATTCTATTTCACCCCTAACATATTTTTTTTAAATAGGCTTAAATTTAAGTTAACGTTAGGCCAGCAAGAGGGTTAAACAATTAAATTGCTGAATTTGACTATTAGTGTCTTCCAACGTGAACAATAATACCAAGTGTATACAAAAAAAAAATGTTTTTCAAATATGTTATAAGTCGACATTCTGTTTCAATTATTTCTTTCGTATGCTTTTGCAAAAAATAATTACAATAATAATAATGAACCGCGATATTTTAACAATGGTCTACCAACCGCATCTGTAATAATATGTACAGACTCATCAACAATGAATATAAGCTGATATATTAACGCTTCGAAGCGGTGGTAGCCTAGTGGGAGAACGTCCGCCTTCCAATCAGAAGGACGTGATATCAAATCCCAATGCGGGCACGTACCAATGTGTTTCTGTAATACATATGTACGTAATTATCACTCGCTTTTCGGTGAAGGAAAACATCGTGAGGAAACCCACATACCTACCCGAGAATTATTTCGGAGGTAGGTATGTTATCCACCAATCCGGACCGGGCCCCCGTGGTGGATTATGGCCTAACCCTCGTCACGAACGTGAGGAGAGACCCGTGCCCAGCAGTGGGACGTTATGGGTTGATGATGATGATGATGATTAACGCTTCATCAGTCTATATTCGTCCACTACAAGACGTAGCTCTCTCTTAGTGAACGCCACTGAGCCCTATTTTTGGCACTCCTCATCCAGTCTTTGCCAGGCGGGTTTTCTCCACTACTTTAGCCTAAACGCGGTCTCCACTCGAAATAATCAACATTGACACAAAGTAAGTACCAATCCATCATTCAAACGTTCAAACCACATTTCGCAGTTACTTTTAAACAAACCCAAGTTCCAAATCGATGTTCCGCCAACCCCTTTCAATTAACAATCCAGCCAACTCTGTCGCAATGATAACCGCGGATCCGCCGAAATCTCTGTTCCGCGCAATTAATTTATATAAAACGATAAGGTTTTAGAACTCGGAATATGCAAGTCGCGAGCTCGCGCGGGACGTGATCTAGATAACGGGGAGCGCGCGAGCTTCTTGCTTAATAGGGTTGCCCCTTACCAGTATTTATTTACAATAATTAATTATAAAACGTAATAACGATACTTTTTGATGTGTTAAAACAAGCGAAATAACGAGAGATACTGGATTCCCTTGTCTAAAATGTAGAATAGAATAGAATTGAAAAACTATTTATTGTACACCAGAAACAAAAATAAACACAGTACAGAAGAATTACAATAGGTAAACAAGGGTAGTACAATGGGCGTTCTTATCGCTGAAAGCGATTTCTTCCAGAAAACCATTGGATGGACAGTAAAAACATTTTTCGATAGTAGGGTGGGTGGCGTACTTACAGTATTTAACAGTCACATTACATTTAATGTACAATACATGTACATGTACTGTATTATTACATGAATTTTGTACCGTGTACATCCAGGACATCTCATAGGAAACAATTTATTAACGCCAATCGAAGAGGTTCTGGTCTCTTTAGTGGGCGAAAGTAAAGTAGCATCTTCAGTTTCTAACGATTTGGTGGGATCAAGTTTAAAATCTCATGACCTGAGCCTAGAATACGACATGTTCTCAAGAACTAGATTATGGCGGAACGCCAAGCTACATTTTCCAAATAATATTATGAAAAGTAGTATGGATCTGTGGACCCATATGATGGACCCATTTTTTATGAAATTTATTGTGTGATTTGGAAATATCTTCGCTTAAAATGGACTAGTGATACCGAGCTTGGACTATTTTTGTGCGTTTAGCCATTGTAATTTTTTTTTTAAATAATAAACGAGATTAAAGTCTATGACTGTCTTTACTGTGCTCCGGTTTGAAGGACACTGTGATGAGCGCAGTGTAGTGCCGCACCAAATTTTGTAATGGAAGTTCTAGGTGACACTGTAGCTAGTATAGGCTGACGTGGAGCTTACCTTCAGGTAATCAGCTTGCTCGTTTTATTACTTAGTAAAATAAAATAAAAAACTTTTGTACCAACCCTACACCGCGCTCGCGACAAACCTCTAATAAAATATTAACCACCGCTAAAACATCTATATTGTCTCTAGTAATGACTAAGAACACCTTCTGAATACCGAGTAGCGATAACAGCGAGTACCGCCACCGAGACGCGGTATAACTCTTTTGAAGCTGATAAGACTTAACGACTCTGAGGTATCTTGTAGGAGTAATAACTAGGTAAGTGCGTGTTGGACCACGCACGTGTAGGGTTCCGTGGTAAAAATTTCGCTAGCTTAACAGCAGGTGAGATAGGGGTTAACAATAGCTTGTAAATCATACATAAATACAGTCTCGCCTTTTTCCCATTGGGGTAGGCAAAGACTACATGGGGTGCGGGCCAGGTAACCTCCACGAGTGCCCGGCTGTTGTTCGTCCCTCTTGATGCGTTGCATCCGGAGGGAAGGGCAGCAGCTGGGCCGGTGCACCCTGGGGTTCGGTCAGCAATTCTCCTAGGGGAATTGGTGGCCGTAGCAAATAACCTGGCGAGAAGAGGTCCTTCGCGTGTCCCTCTGATCAGCAGAGGGCACAGCAAGGGACCAATAACGGGGACTTTTGGGCCGCGGATCGGGGGTCCAACGCCCAAGTTAGAAGTCCCGAGCTGAGGTGCGGCCCGTGTGTTCCGGGACGCACCCAGCGGAGAAAGAGGCCCAAGCCTCACGTGGCGAGCCCAGGAGGGCGCCCGCAGAGGTGGTCGCGGAAGCGCCGTGCGAAACCGTGACCACCTCCATAATGCGGAGAGGAGAACACCCCGGGGTTTTAGTGGGTAGCGCCAGACCAGCTGGCGGGGGAGTCCCACATAACCACCACCCCCCCCCCCCCCCCCCCCCCCCCCCGGGGCCGGGTGGTATGGTACGATCCTGACACACCTCTTGTTTCTTCCAATTTTATTTGTCCAAAGAAATATTAGGTATATTTATAGTCGCGCATATGGTAAGGTGAGCGTCACTTAGGTGGTGAGATGTCTTTATATTTATTTATGTAATTACCTAATGATGTTAATGTATTTGCAAGATGTATCCGCCAAGCAGTAGTGGAATGGACTGACAGACAAACGGACGGAAGACGTACTGAACGGGTTCTTTATTAGACTGCGGGACCCTAAAAATGGAATGTATGGTGTTTGGGAGTAAAAGAATACGGTAGAAAACAAAGCCATACGAGTGCTTGCATAAGTCATTCTGAATAGAATTACATTATTTTGAATCGAGAGGTAGTAAGAGATGGTCGATGAAAATACAGGAATGTATTATTTGACTCAACTAAATTACGCACTGGTTTTTTATTTTACTAAGTAACGAGATGAACAAGTCATTCATCTGATGGTAAGCACCACGCCTTCCCATAACAGCTACAGTGCCACCCAGGATCTGTTGCGGCACTGCAATGCACTCGTCACCCTGAGACATAGGTTCTAAAGTCCAACACGTTGGTTCATATGCCCAGTAATTTCTTTACTAATTTTTATTTACAATTTTTTTATTATTATATTCATTTTTTTATATTCAATTTGGGACAATCTGGGATATTATTGTAATTTTGTCAATGAATTGTTGGTTTTTATGGATTTTTAAATCTGAAATAAATTATTATTAATTTTGTTTCCTCCGCAAGTCGAAGGAGCCTTGATTTTCTGTATAATTATGTATGCGGTACAAACAACTTTAAGAAAACTTGAATAGCTCAGTGAGGAGTAACGAACGCCAGCCTACTCACCGATTTCCAGCTCCAGTCCTCGATTAGACGGCGCCATCCATTTGCAAATATGACACGTAATTTAGTTGAAATGTTCCACACGAAAGGGTTCGATTGTTATTTTAGCACACACCACCGACGAGAGCCCCACCAGCGATGGGGCTGCAATATGCGGTATCAGCTCGATTTATGTATTGCTGTAAGCAAGCGTGCCGCACAGCTCCGGCGTAGGTTGAGGACTGTTAGCTAACCAGCAAGCGGCAACACGAGTCAAAACTACCCTCACCGATCGCATTAAGTAATCCAAGAAAATAAGTCTCTACAAATTACACTCAAAAACCATCGATATTTTTTTCGTTCGAAAACCACGCAATGCTGTCAGTAAAATGATTAATTTCTAACGTTTAAAAACTATGAGGCATCAATATTAAAATTTATTGTATTAAAGAAACTACCAGACTAATATTAGGAAATTTATTCATAAGTATACTTTTTTTAATAAAACTAATCGTCCAAATTACGCCAGCCTTCACGAATCCCGAAACAAAAAAAAAACAAAAGAAATGTACGTATTACGCATAAACAACACGATCATACAATTTGCCACTGGCTTCGAGCAACGCAAATACACCAACGTTACACAACAATTTTACTGTAACGTTAGGTACGAACGCCTCTCAACCTTTCGTTGATCAGATTTTCTACAATAAACCAATTTTTGTACAAGTCGTAAATAAAACCGACGAGAAAAATACATCTCCCGCAACGTACGCGACGGTACCTATCCTTGATCACAAAAACCCTTCCTTATAGGTAAAAAAAAACGCAGAGACGCTACACCCCTGTTTATTTATCTACCTATATATAATCCACAGTTAGTATAGACATAGTCAAGTAGCTGCACCCTGTGGTTTCACCCGCACAATACCCGTATTCCTTAAAGAATTTTACACTATATCCTGATAAATTATACACTCTCGCGCTCAGAGATAATATAGCTTCCTATTACTACTTCCTATTGACATGAAGTAATTTTTTTTTTAATTTGTGTTAATTTGTGTCACAGACAGAAAAATTACAATTTGAAACAAGGCCAATACAAAATATTAGTAATATTGTAAGTGTACAGATGTAAATGTAAATGTAAGAAGTCTTAGAAATCAGCTTATGTCCTACAAAGAAACAAACTGACAAACTTTAGCTCTTTACAATACTATCAAAGTGATATTGTGTAGAGTATAGATAAATCGCTGGGATAGAAAGCGGAATCAGATTCGTTGTGTCGCGACGTATCTGGCAAACTTGGACGATAAATACGCGCAAATCTGCATAACTCGAGAATGGGTACCAAGTTATGACTGGTGGGGCGATGTCGCGGAAGTTCACATACACATGGGAAGCAGAAGTGGATGAGTGGAGTCAGTGGAAACAGAATACCAAAGGAAAAATCACTTCGCGTTTTGACAATTCAATTTTCCTTTATCTACGTTTATTTGGACTGGAGATACGCGACACGGGCCGTTATTTGATCGTCAATTGTTTGATCATTGTGCATCGATGTAATGGAGACAGAATTGAAAACCGGTAAGTTTAAAAATTCGGATCATAAGTAAGAGTGAGTATCCACCAATCTGGACCAGGCCCCGTGGTGTGCTATGGCCTAACCCTCCTCATGAAAGTGAGGGGAGACCCGTACTCAGTATTTTGACGACATGGGTTGTTGATGATGATGAAAATTTGCGAGTTTCATGTTATCATACTGACGATGAATTTCTTTCGATACGTCTTAATTACATTATTGGCTGACGTTTGACTAAAATCTCAATAGATGTTAAAGAGACTGGAGACAAATACGGTAAAGTATGCCTAGTAATTTCTCTGCAAACAGCGACTTTTAAAGTGCAACTCAGAAATATTTGGATTCTAATGCTTGGCAGATGAATTAGATATTCAAATAAACAAAGGTGGTACTTTAGACAGTTAATCGGCCAAAGGTAGAGAGGAGAGGTTCTACCAATACAAAAAATGATTTAACTTTTTTAAAAGTAATTCCGGCTCATCCATTAGATTTATTCCTCAGTGTAAATCCGCTCGGTTGAACATAAGACAGTGTGTGCTTCCCTTGAGTTACTCGCGTTAGAACAACTGTTTGTTTGGCTGTGGAAACTCATGTACCTAATATTATGCATATTTGTTTCTGGAACGATATTCAAAGTTGGGTAATTTGTTGGTGGATAGCTAAAGTTGTCTTTGGATTTAGTTTGAAAGTTACTGTGGAGTTATCAACAGTCGTTCTGATCTCTAGTAGGTAAAGACTTTAATGTGTAAATATTGTCTTGTTTGCTTGTTGTAGTGTAAATATTGTATTGAGGATCAAATCTGTCTCTGTTTGTATCTATGTATTCATTCTCGTCCCACTGCTGAGCACGGATCTCCCTTCACCTTCGTGAGGAGGGCTAAGCAATAATCCACCACGGGGGCCAGATCTGGATTGGTGGATCACCTTCCTACCTCCTGTTGGAGGATGTTATCCTTCACCGAAAAGCGAGTGATAAATACGTACATATGTTTTACAAGAAACACATTGCACTGGGATTTGAACTCACGACCTTCTGATTAGAAGGCGGACGTTCTCCCACTAGGCTACTACCACCGCATTTCTATGTATGTATCTATGCATTAGTAGAAACTATTTATGTTCAAGAGTTTTCTTCGACTGCCGTCCAACTTGGAAGCATATCTCTGGTTCAAGAAATCTATCACCTTTATTTTCTTTGTCATTCTGTGCAATAGTGTCCTCCCTTGATTTACTGTTTCCTCTATGTACTACTTATTTCTTCTCTATTCCCTCACAGAAAATTTCATATACTTTACCAGTGATTTATTTAGTTTCTTCTAAGAACACTTTTAAATTTGCTTGCCCCCAGCCTAAACAGTTTTCACAAAAGTAATCTGCGCCGTAAATACTTAGCCCCAAAGCTATTACCGTGGAAGAAAATGGAACGTCCCTCAATATGGCGGCCGGTCGACCTGCCAATATGGATATTGCATATTTTATATCGGACCTCATATTTTTTATACCGTACACCGGTCCTGCCAAGGATCTATCTGTGTATGGAAATTCTATCTACGTCTAGGATTCTGAGATGCAGCTAAGGGACGACTAAGGTTTCTTTATGTTAAAATTCAGCGCTTTTGAGAGCGTTCGTTTTTGCTTGCGTCTCTGAATCTTAGCTTAGGAGTTTTCACATACCATTATCAGGCGGTCTAGCTTTCTCAGAGGTCACGTTGGTTCAAGCGTCCATATTACGTGTACCTATAGGCCACATTTAGTCTTATCCTGACTGTCAGAAGTCAATACTGACATCGGTCTTTATCTATCGCTATGAAAACCGTCCGTGCATTTAGCAACGCGCCAACCGCGTCCGCACGGGTTCATAGGAATAGGCACGGACGACCGACTGCCATAATTTGTAGGTCATAGCCATGTAAGTTCCAAGCAAGATAGGTTTCCACGTTTCAGTTTATCATTTTTCATCAGTGATGGATAGATGTCAGTTCTAGCGAATGTACATCCATGTTAACTTTGTTTCCCTGTAGCCTCGGGCCGTAAGGTAATAGAGAGGCGGGACCGGGGCGTAAAGCTATACTACGGACATCTCATTTGTTGCTACTCCACTATGCTAATAACATATTTCAGGGGTTTTATTGTAACGTTGTTTGGTGTTATTTTGTTGTGGGTTAAAAGTGAAAGTGGTTTTGTTATGATTTTGAATAATTTCATCAATATAACTTATTTATACCTACTACTCAGATACTAAAATTATTGTCACATAGCCATTTACACGGGCCCCAAGAGGGCACTTATGGAAGTTTACTGACTCTACGACCAGATTCTAACGAGAAAAACTGCATGAAACTCGTTGGCTAATGCTTTTCAATCTGCATTTTTTTTATATGATTGAGTGATGAGACGAGCAAGTCGTTCGCCTGATGGTAAGTGCTACGCCTGCCCATAACAGTCATAGCACCACCTAGGACACTGCATTGCATAATCTGCGCGGCACTGCACGGTCACCCTGAGACATCAGCTATAAAGTCTCATGTGCCCAGTCATTTCACTGGAAGCAATGCCCTATTTTTAATAACTAATACATTTATATTACTAAAACTATCTGAATATATTTAACTATCCAGGAGATTATAAGGTAATATTCAAATAAAGAAACTGTTGAATTGCTATATTTTGAATTTAGTCAAATAACTCAAAGGTCGACCAAATTGGACCAAATTTTGCACCAAATTGGCCAGTCTCCTTTAATCAACACAAACGGTTTAAACATCTCTTTATAGATGTCAAAATGTCACGCTGCGATATGGAAAATGCTCTACATCGCACTCCTGTCCTCGATTGACATAATATAAAACGAAAGGTAACTGTACCTACGTATATAAACAACAAAATGGTCCATGCCATACCCCTCCGCTATAAAATGCAACCTGCCGAAGTGACTTCCGGTGGGTTCCGAGCGCCGCCCTCACTTCCGTTGGGCGGGCGGAATCCGCGCGTATGTAAATATCGCGATCAAACTTGTTTATGGGATTTACTCGTAATGGGGAGTTGGGATGAGCTTATAAGATTTTAGAGTTTGTAGAATTCGCGGCATCATTTGTTTGCGGTTCCACGTGAACGTTGAGGTTATCCAGCTCCTCGACAACACGAATATAGTAAGAAAACTAAAAAGGAAAAACCTTTCGAGTTAGTGTAGTGATGTGACAGTGAAGTGTAGTTTAGTTAAATCTACTAGTAAAGAACACATTAACAAAGTGTCATCGCCTTAATAGATACTTAAAATAAATAAATGCGATAATAATATTATAAATGCGAAAAATTGTTGTCTTTTCTTCACGTCAAAACGGATGAACGGATTTTGATGAAATTTAATAAAAATTTACTTAACACAACGCGCAACAAACACAACATGGAAAAAACTCTACACAAAACTGTATTAAAAAAAACTCATCCTTAGTTCGACTCAAATCTCCGTATGTGTAGGTTTTATCTATTTCAATTACGTAAATGTTCAT
The DNA here is from genome assembly GCA_912999815.1 of Campaea margaritaria. Lineage (NCBI taxonomy): Eukaryota > Metazoa > Arthropoda > Insecta > Lepidoptera > Geometridae > Campaea > Campaea margaritaria. The sequence goes on from OU538794.1 coordinate 925,206, forward strand.
ATGTGTGTCTGGTTCAATTACTTAAATGGCATTTATAGTACAGTGGGCGGTACACGGCTGTTTTTATCCGCATACGCTTTCACATTAGATTGAAGGCGCATATTGTTATTTCCAAGTTCCGTGGCACTCTCGTCGCCAAGGAGTCACAGCGATGTACGAACATGACCGGTGAGGCTGAAGCTGGCACTTTGAAGTTTTATAAACTTTCCAATACGAGCTCAAACGATGCCTTGTTTGTCAAAATAGGTTTAGTATAATAATTTTGGTGCCACTATAATTCAACAATAATTCATACACATACACAATAATTCATGAACACATGACTATACTTACATAATTAGGTGCTTACATGTAATGCAAAACTCTCACCCTCTGGCTTTCCTGTAGTAATAAAGAAATACGTTAAATTTCGATACAACACGTAGAAAAAATATAATAGAAAATGCAACTAAAGCTATAATGAAGGTAGTACGATGGGGGACTTATTGCTTGATGCAATTTCTTCTAAAACCTTTGCATGGATGTAAATAATCTATTAAATAGTATGCTTGGTGGCGTATTTACATCATTTTATAAATACGTAACGTATATGTTCTAAGGTAAAATTCTAAGCTACTACTAAAACCGTATTGCAATCAGATCACTAGTTTTTAGATCAGTAAAATGTGAACGTAACAAAAAATATACAGATAAAGCTTGATACGTGGGACTTTTAAATGAAACCGTTTATATTTCGGAACAAGGATTGTGTAGTCTTGTAAAATAATTTAGGGTAAGAATTAACATAATAAAATATTAGCATACTATTCAATTGTTTCGTTGTGTTTAATTTATTAGTAAAACCTGTAGACAGAAACGTTACAACGTTAGATGCCGCCTCCAATTTCTTTCCGACCTCCTGCGACAGTCGTATTGTCGCCTCCCGGACACTTTATAGTGAAACAGTTAAACTTATCGCCGTATTCAGTTCGGCCTCGCCAAACTGTTTCGCATTATGTGTGTGACAAAACTTGTTCAAGTGTGCGGTGTTAGTTTGTTTATTTGAGTTATGTACTAGTTTTATGGCGATTCCTATATGTTAGTGTGTGAGTGTGAGTGACGCTGAGCCAAGCTTTCACTTTTGGGATCGTGTTGAAGGCTGGAGCTGTTGAGATTTGGTTTACATAATATTTACAGAAGAGTAAAAATGTTGAGCCACCTTAAACGACGTGACAGTTTAGTAAATTATTAAAAAAAAGAAAGTAGAAGGGAAGAGAGGAAGAAGCAGATCTGATGAAGAAGTCGAATGTAATGTCGTGTAGGAAGGTCAAAATATTAGCTAAAAATAGAGACTGCTGGCGATTATTCCATTGAAAAGAGCGAGGATTATAAATAAGAAAAAAAATGCTGGCTAAATATCTAAAATTTACAATAAAAAATACATTTTAATGTTACCTAAAATTATGGTGTACACTTACGTAAAGAGTTTTATATTGTTTCAACTCCAGGCCTCCAGGAAATGGAAAAATAAATCATAAAATGTATAAGAATTAAGTTTTGAGAAGTTAAATCAAGATCGAACTACTTTCATGGCATTTCATAGAAAATTTCAAAACCATTATTACAATAGTATCTCTATGTGATATACATGGGGTTAATATTTTAAAGTGTCGTGTCGTGCAGTCTCTGGTCGACACCGGCCGCGTATTTCATCCTCCCGTCGCTGCCCGTGAGCGGAACTATTCTGAAAATATAGCTAAGTATTTGATATGGTTGCTTAACTTGCAATGTATATTACCATGTTTGTTCGGGTGGAATCCTACAACAGAATTTTAAAGCAGCTATCCTCAACTAGTTGAGATGAAATTTTGCACGCCGCTGGTAAAGTTCGGATGACAATACAATGTTATAGTGACATCGAGCTGATCTGATAGTTATGGAAGGTAGACAATGGAACTCTTCAGTAACTAACAGTAGATTGATGGTAATTGGACTTGCTGTACCGAATACATATTTTATAAAAGCTTGTCAAGTCTCCTAGGGTCAATAATTTAATTTTAAGAGATACCTATCATTGTGAAGTCCAATCCGATTCCAATTGTGAAACATCACAGACTCCGTAAAAGTGTAATAAATTGGAATTCAACCAACATCCTTAAAGTTTTATTACTAGCAGTCAAATTATATGGACAAAAATAAAAGCTAGTTAATGATTTCATATAATATCAAATCAAACTGTATAGAGGATTAAGTAGCTTTAAGTTGAATTCCAATATAATTTTCTACTAATTACTTATCTAGTTTAACCAGGATTACAACACAACGGGTTATTTCCCATTAAACATTTCATCTCTCAACAATTCTCAATGCCAATTCAATATCAACTTACTTCCAGAATACACCCTCCATCCGTCCAGCTACCATCATTTTGATTGAAATTTACTGCTATATTGTGTACAGCAGAGGGCGGTAACTACGTTATTGCAATAAGGCACTTTGGTGATTAAATGGACGACATTGTACTGCGACTGACGCGTGAAATATTATTATGATTTACTGTCTTATGACTTCTCAGCCTCTTTCACACTACTTGTGCAAAATTTTCGATGCAAATAGAACTGCCACCAAGTTGACGTGTCTGACTGGTTCAAGATTTGGAGATTATGTTCAACCAAGATTAGAATATTATGTTCAAACAAGATTAAAAAATTTTGTTTAAAATTTTATGCTTGAGTTTTTAGAATTTTACCTACGAAATGTACTGTACAACTGTTGACAACGGGTTCGTAGAAAATATTTTTCGTCATTTCAGCTAATTCAAAGCTTGTAAGGGGTGGGACACGCCGGAATCATTTTTTAGCTAAAACGTATTTAAACCAGGATTGTTGACTAATATATCGATTAGTTCATTATTATATGTTTTACCCATAAAATCAGATAATCTATTCATATTTATGTCGCTTTAAGATTTGAATAGGTAAGTGTGACAGTCTCAAAATGGTGGGGTACACTTAAAAGTGAAAATCCTGAAATTGTATAAAAAAAACAAGTTTATTTTTGTATAACAGTGAACTAAACGTTAGTATACATGCAATCAAGTAGAGTATCTGTCAGTGTAGAACGTACGAAAATATTAAAATTGCTAAAAACTTGGCAAGGATAATTAAATTGGACAACGGTACGCAGTAGAGCTGTCATCCTGCACGATGGCGCCATGGAGCTATGAATACCGGTAGAAGGTAACAACAAGGTATGTTTTTTTATAAGTAGAAGGTGGTGAAATGGCTATGGTATTTCTAGCAAAACCCCACAGAAACCGTTAATATTTAAGGAATAAAAATTGTCCTATGCCAAATTTCATCAAAATCCGTGTTAGTGTGAGTAGTTTTTGTGTAAAAGAGTAACAAATATCTACCCATTCATCCATCCATCCTAACAAACTATCTATTTACAATAGAAGAAGGAAGGATAGGATATTGCAATCATACTTAAGAAGTAGGATTAGTAGAATTAGTAGGATACGTAGAATTTATACGTCTGTGTAGTAAGTCATGAAAATTCATCTATGTTTATAAAGGTATGGTATGTTTTGCGATGACTGCTAAAAAAATCTAAGTACGAAAATATTTTTTTATTTCACACATGATCTACCAACTTCTGTCTTTTTTCAACTTTTGTCTGTCTATCTTGTCTGACATCACTGCGCGCCGGCTATCTGCGTACACTATTATGTTGATCGTGTGTTTTCATTTTCTTGTCTTGTCTCTAAAGTACGTTGTTCGCTGTTGTGTGCAGTTGTGTCAGAATATTTATTCTGACACAACTGCACACAACAGCTCTTTCTTTTTTTCTTTCAACACTATTTCTAAAGTTTTTCTACCTCCTCGTCACCATTAAGTGGATTGCGCTGACGTCACATGCTGTCACATATGTGAACAGACCGGCCAATGTCGGAGTTCACCGGCCAATCTGCGCAGCGGACAAACATCGGGACAGAGTGACGGATGTTGCTGCCAATATTGTGGAGATGTATCTTAGAATATGTGAAAAGGAAATATATTTGAAGGTTTAGAAAAGAAGAAGAATAAGAGGCTTCGTTTTCAATGTTAAAGTTATTTTAAAATTGATATTAGAAGTCTTCTCAACAATGCCCTGTGACATATAAACCACTTACATACAGTTTTTTATAAAAAGATGGTGCACAATACTGCTTGGTTGTGAATTCCTGGCAAAAGAGATTCATGCAGAAGAGGACTACCGCTACGCTAGGCATCTTGTTGGTAAGGTTTTAATACCTAATTAATTATTGAGTTTTCTTTTCATTTGTAATATTTAGTCCGTCTACCATATGTTTATTCCAATATTTTTAAAATGTATTGGTGGTAACTTTTAATTGATCTAGTATATCTAATATGAGTTGTAAATTTGGAAGTAACATTTCTTTAGGCGCGCTGAACACTTTATTTTGTCAGTAATGTATGAGACTGAGCCGTCACGTTTGGCTATGTAACGCTCGTTCGGGTAAAGTCGGCTCGATTCGACTAAAAGAACGAGAAAGATATAGTCAACGTGTCACTGCTATACCCGCTCGGCGGGCGTTACTTAATTAATAATTCATACACAATTATAATTATATTATATTTTAAATATTATTACTTTATGAATGTAAATAAAAAAGCATGGTTGATTTCGTGTTTTTAACCTCGCCTTGAAGAAGTTTTCACTTCTATCGTGTGGACTTAAGCACACACAGTTTTTTATAAAATTCGAAATTTTTATTTATCATCAAATTTAAATTAATGTCAGATTTAACTCATCAATTGCCAATTCATGTCATGCAACTTCCACACAGCAATACATAACGCAGGTTACTGATCGCGCAATCTGCGCCGAGTGGTTGTAATGAATTGGCTGGACTATGATCGATGCGGTTCCAGTCGTCATCGGCTAATGGCCGTGGAGACGCACTGGGTTAGAAACACGCAGCGTTTAAATACGTGCTTTTTATGATTATCAAAAGTTTGCTCGATCAAAGTGCAAGCTGCTTTGAGCTGATTATAATCGTGGCGTTTATAAAACTTTTACTAGGAACGGAAACCTAGTAAACGAGTAGGGAGGTTTACTTGATTAACACGTTCACTGCTGTAAACACAACTGTGGTGTTATTCATAACTTGCCGCGAGTACGGGAATACACAACTGTGGTGTTAGCTGTATGGGAAAACACAACGGTGTGTGCAGAGCCGCACCCGCGGCCAGACAAGTAAATCTGAGAGGACAAACACACAAGCTTTCCCCTTTATAATATTAGTGAGATGCATTCAAGTTTGTGGTGAACAAAGCTGGTAGTACATGACAGTATTCGTCCACTGATGGATATAAGTTTCTCCTAAATCAAGCCTGACCTTGAAAACACCGAACCAAATTGGACTAAGCACAACGGATCCTCTCAAGATAGCCCAAAGGCCTGGTTTGATTCGCAGAGAGCCCACCACTGGATGTGAACAGCTGGCAACGGCTTATTCTGGCATTTTATTGGAGAGGCCTTTGTTCAGCAGTAGACGTTTTTCGGCTGATGATGATGATGAATGTTTCTTAGCTAATTAAAAAAATGGGACTGCTCTGGTCCCATCAGCCGCAGAACTTTGGGCAAGCCAATCACTAACTAGGACCCACATGATAGGAAACGGCGACGCCCAAAAAGAGACGGCGAGATGATCTCGACGCCTACTTAAAAGACTGAACAACTATAAGTCAGGATGTGCAAAAATGGAAGGGGGGTAGGGAGGCCTGTGGCCAGCAGTGGGACATTTCGGGCTTATAATAATAAAATAATAACAAAAAAGTTGCGTGTGTGAAACCCAGTGCGTATAAGTTATGAGTTCCGGCGCGCATTTCATTACATAACGCAATATGATTCAGCGCCGGCTGCTGAGGTGGAAAAGACGTTAGTTTAAACATTAATGTTCTGTTTGCAAGAAGATTAATGGCAGAAACTTAATAAGACTATGATTTATATTATAAATTACGCTTTCGAGAAATATTTTGTTGGCACAAAAGTCTTTTTACTTCTTTTATAGGGAAGCATATAGCGGTGGTAGCTTAGTGAGAGAACGTCCGCTTCCAAGGGGAGAGTTGTGAGTCCAAATTACAGAGCTGTACTAATGTGTTTCTTGTAAAATATAATGTATCGCAATCCGCAAATTCATGTCCGTCAACTTAACACTAGGCTACGGAGGACGACAAGCATTACGCTGACAAATTACCTACATCCGATCCTTTGTTACCCCAAACTGTCGATAAACAAACCGCCGCATTTTCATGCAAATTTTTACCGCCATTATTGGGAGTAAGCGATGTAAATCTGTTTAATTGCCTAACCCTTCCAGGGCGATGGGGCGCGCCAATCGCCGCCCTGTTGGGTGGGCGGCTGTTGAGCCATGTTGAAAGCTTGCTTTGGGAATTTTAAGCCTATTCCAAACAGGTGAGATTTTACCGGTCGATACCTAATATCGCATATGTTTATAATGTTCTATTTTTTATTTGACCGAGGGACGATACGAGCAAGTCGCTCACCTGATGGTTAGCGCTACGCCTGCCCATAACAGATACAGTGCCATCCAGAACTTTCCATTGCATAATCCTGCGCGGCACTGCACTGCGCTCGTCACCCTGAGACATCGGCTCTAAAGTCTCATATGCCCAGTAATTCCACATCGGCTAGACGGCAATTAAGTGGAGATTTGTTTGGTTAATTATTCTTTCATTTATACCATAAGTTTTTGATAAAAATATACTTTCCAGACAATCTTTTGTAAAATACAGCACACCTACAGTTGTTTCTCTAAGTTATTTGAATCTCTTATAGGCCCTGTCGTATTATATATATAAGCATGTAGACAATGCCTTAACCGACTCCCAACATGGATTTCGGCAGGGTTGATCTGATCAAACAAACTGAATCACTATAGTTTCGGACATATCTATAGCTGTTGACAAAGGGGGTGAAGAAGTGGCGGTCTACCTTGACTTCAGTAATACATTTGATAGGGTAAACCATAGCATTTTCTTACAAAAATTATCACACTATGGTATCGGTGGATCCTTGCCTTAATGGTTTATTTAATTAAATGGCGTAGCTAATTTCTTTCAAAATCACAATTTTTCAATTTTATCAATTGGTAGGTTAGTTTAAATATCATATAGTAGGTACATAGTAAATACCATCAATTTGTAGCAAAGTACAATATTTTCACGTACCTCCGCGCCCGGTCCCGCCCGCGCCCGGGGCGCTCCGAGATTGGAATATGCAAATACCAGAGCCTATTTTAACTTCGACAACTGCTGTGATGCTATTTAGCCTGTTGGTGAATGTTGGGATGTAATAGAATTTGCGACTGAATGTATAAGGAAAGGGTTAAACACGACGTGACATAGAACGTAAAATAAAGTTTTTTTTTTTAACGCAACGTTATCTTTTATGCGCGTTTTTTGTTGTTTTTTTTTTATATTTAGGTAGGTATATATGAGTAATATATTTTTCAATAGTTAGAAGTTTTTTCAATACAATTGTTTTGTTATCTTCGCCAAACTGCGTGCGTGGCAATGCACTGCGCTCGTCACCCTGAGACATCGGCTCTAAAGTCTCATATGCCCAGTAATTTCACTGGAAACGATGCCCTTTAAACCCGAACACAAATGTTTGCACACTACTGCTTGGTGGATGAATATTTAGCAAAGATTTGGTACTTCTCCAGGCAGTCCCTTGCAGAAGAGGCCTTCCACTCAAAAAAAAAACCCTTAGGTAAAGAAACCCTTGAGTATTCCATGTTAAAATCTCATCGGCTACATTTCTCCCGGCATCGCGGCGTCGACGTCACGGTAGTCTGTAAATCAGTTAGCGAAGATTGTTTGCGAAGATGACTCTGTAACGCAATTTGTGCGGGTACGCTACTGTTTAGCACCCGCCATTGTAGACCAGGGTTGCCACAATCCACTTACGATTCATAAAAAAATGGCAAAAAATTAAATGTTGTTTCTGTGACGCCGATGACACAGCATTTGATTTGTGATTAATAGTTATCGAAAGTTAAATTTTATGATAAAATCTTGTTTTTACAAAAAAATACTGCATTCGGGATTAGATCGCATATACAATTACTGAAATAAAAACGAAATAAAATTCTACTTACTTACTATATATTATTAAAATTCAAATGTCAAACTTATTATAATTTCATTTATTTAGAGTGTTTTTTGTGGGTATTTTTATCTTATTTATATTGACATCGTTCATTTAAAAATATTAAACTACGATGAAAATTAGATTGTAAACAAGTAAATTCAAAGTCATTTGTCTAATTAATGAAGAAAGCAATAGCAAAATATTTCTCGCGCGGGTAGTTGGTAACAAAACCTGCCGCTCTCAACAGTGACGCTCACATTCTCCAGCCTTCTTGTGGCCACAATCAATGTAGGTTTATCGAAACGACTCACTCGCCTCGTCACTCAGACAAATAAAAAAAAAATCCAGGGCAGTCAAAATTATATTTTGATACTAATCGGTGCGTGAATAAGACCTCTCTGAGTCTAGTAAATACGAAAATATTTCTCAACGTGACAACCCTATCCTCTATGCGGGTTGTAGCCTAAAGGGTTCCGCTCCCCGTCGACGAGTCGTTTTAAAACAGCGTTATTAAACAAACCGCTGGCTGATGCGTTTTGCGACCTCATAAATATTAAACAGACACCGTTTTAACTGTTTGTGGGGGACCGAAGATTGCAGGATCATTTTTAGTTGTCGAAGAATGGGATATTTGAAAAAAAACCAGGTGAGCAGTGTGTATAAGATAAAATTTAATGAATGAATCTGGAATGCTCTTTCGCCCGGGGATTTCCCTTAGAGGTACAGCATGCAGAACTTTAAAGCAAACCTTAAATTAGTCCCTTCTAATAAGGATAGATAACGAACGGGCAATGCCACTGGCGTTGCAGATGTCCATAGGCAGCCGTGACCACTAACCATGAAGTAGACCACATGCTAGCTTGCCACTTCATTTATAAAAAAAAACTGTGAATGTTGGGCCCAATTCCACCATAATATAGTCACTACAGTCCTTAAGACTATCAGGGCTGGGTAAGTTCTTCATTAAGAGTAGGGGGTGTTCGCAAAATGTCTCATTAGGAAAATGTCACGCTGTCGCAAAAAGTCCCTTTTACAGAGCATCCCATTCTCAAAACGTCCTATTCTACAAACATCCCGCACTACTGCTGAAAAAGATACCACATCATAGCAGTTTAAGTGTTTATAAAAAACTATGCCATAGTACTTCCATGAAACTCTCCAGGTTATAGGTATGTTGCCATAAAAAATCAAACACATTGCAAGCTATTTATTCGATAACTTCCCATAGATTGACAGCCCATTGTTCTACAACTATTTGTGTACGGTTACATAAGTATAATAATCTTCAATCCCTAATTACGTTTCAGTACTAATCACGTTTACCTTTTACACTCATTTTATTTAGAAATAGAAGAAAATAAATGAAGTACAGTATCACTGTCACTGAAATTGATAGTAAAATGGCACAAGAAACTATGGTCAGTACTAGGTCCAGTTCGTAGTAGTCCCAGCTGGAGATGAGCGCGGTGGGCGCCCGCAGGTGGCGCGCGCCGCGGTGCCGGAGCACGTGCTCGGCCCACCAGGCCGCGCGCTCCAGCGCGCTCTGCGGCTGGTCGCGCAGCAAGCCGCGCAGGGACGCTATGTTGCGTCGGTAGCTGAAATCAATAATGGATTATTGTATTCAAACGGTATTAATACGACTCGACCTTACGATAAAACAACGTGAAATATAGTATGTCGTTAGATTTTTTTTCGTTTTTTTTTTTTGTTTTTTTCTGGTGAACTGCATTTTATGCTAATTAAATAAGTTTGAGCACTTTATTAGAAGAATTAACGGTGAGGTTAAGATCAAAGATGTGTGTCAGTATCGTAGCATGTGGAAAGATGTACTCTGGTTACCCCGACGGGAAAAAGGCATGACTGTATCTATGTATGTGTAATTTTGTCAAGCAACATGTTTCACTGTTAAATCTTTAAAAAAATATCTATTTACCAGGTATTATGTAAATTGTTATGAGCATCACCTATCATCCTATATCCGTCCCGTGCTCGATGTACGCATCTTCTAGTGAACACCACTGGGCCTGATCTTCGATTCTCCTGACCCAGTCTCCGCCAGCCTACTTGCCTAATAATAATAATAATTTGCTTAATACCTTTCATCTTCAATAACAGTTTTGATAGCGGATAGCATTTTTTCTTCCGTTACTGATTCCATGTCTAGCCTAAGGCCAATTTTGAGGCGGACGTATTGTTCCACGTTGTACCATTGGTCTCCCAGCATCGGCATCCCAATCAGGGGAACGCCAGCGGTGATAGCATCACTTGAAGATTGTAAGCCTCCTTGGGTGATGAAGAGCTTCACTTTTGGATGACCTGTTAAACAAATTACATACTTTTAAAATATCTTCATACAAAATTTCGTCAAGATGGGTTCGGGCGTTAAGTCGTGAAAAGAAAGCAAACAATCAGTGGATGGGTTTGTCACCAACTCGACTCGAGCAGCTGGACACGAGTTGGAGTTGTATGACTCAAAATCAAATATCTCTAATCAATCAATCAAAAACCAATCAAAATCATTTTTCTTTTTCTTCTTCAGTCTTTATTTACAGAATGCCAAAAAACCTCTACTAGGTACCGGTTTCAGAACACACGTTTGAGTTGACACGGCAGGAAACTTGATTATTAAAAAGATATTTTCCACCCAAAAATTGATCAAGATCTGATTAAAATTTAATAAAGCGTAGAAAAAATCAATCAATAACCTAGTAATAATAATTACTTACGCAGAAGATCAGATTGCGGTAACCACTTGAACACTTTCACATTTTTGGAACTATTGGGTAATTCTTCTGTATCCCATTTTATTAGAATGTCGTAATGCAACTTTGAGAAAACTTTAATGAAAGTTTGAACTGCTTCCTGGGGCAACATTGAGCAATTGACATTTGTACCGAAGCTTATGTATATGACTCCGTGTGCTGAAGAATCTAAATAAGTTTTAAGATCCTGAGAAAAAGAAAAAAAATATTAACCAATCCAAAATGTAATTAACCTTATTATATTTTATATTTAATTATTCAATCTCACTAATATTATAAATGCGAAAGTTTGTGAATTTGTTTGCTAGTCTTTTTGTCATAATTAACCACGGAGGCCCGTTTCGGATATGTGGATAACATACCTACCTCCGAAATAATTCTCAGGTAGGTATGTGGGTTTCCTCTCGATGTTTTCCTTCACCAAAAAGCGAGTGATAAACTACACATACGAGGTGTAAAAGCAAAATATTAAAAAAAAGACCTTAGTTATGAAAACTTACAACAGGTAAAGCTTCCTTCAAATCAGCTGGATAAATTTGACCCAAATAAAGTACGCTAGGTGGAATGGGTCGATTATTGTCCCAAATATGGCTTGACGTTAAAAATACCATATCAACATTCTTCCTAAGTTCACTGATAGGAGGGACATTGGCACCAAAATGTTTTCTCAGCAGTTCGTCTCCTTCTCCCTCTAAAGCTGCTATTGCGTTTTCAAATTTATAATGTTTGTATAATTCGTATGCTTTATCCCATAGCGACAGATTATTTACCTTCTGATGCACGACGGTAGGGTAAATCAGTGGATGCATCGCCGGTCCAGTATATTCATTGATCATGTCAAAGGATGCTATTGAACTGAATAGTATAACTGGAGCTTTAAATATATGAGAGAACACTAGGGCTGGCCTTACGCAAGCTTCTATGATCAGCAAATCGAAATGATCTTCTGGATTCTTTAGAACTGCTTGAACTTCTTCTGTTTTTATTAAAGCGTCAAACATTGTGTGAAATAGTTGAAAGAATGCTGTTATTTGATTGAATAAACTGTTATTACTGCCATTAGCCAGTTCTGCGAAGCCGAGATTTTTTGCAGCGTAAGCGACGTCGTGCACGTCAATTTCTGTGAGATTATCCGGGGTTTTGCCTTTGGGAAACGATGGATCTGTAGTAATGACCACTACTTCGTGTCCGCGTCTCGCTAGCTCTTGGGTAAACGGACGGAATACTACCTGATGACTTATAGATGCGGTAGGAACAACAACTAATATTCTAGCTGCTTTGATAAGTAACACATTACCACATAATATAAATAGCAACGTATAATTTACGGACATTTTGCGTTTTTATATTGTTGTGCCCTGTATTTCAACTTTATTGTCTGCTAACTTATACTGCTTGCATAATATAACAATCGCAACTTCAACTTAAGTTTAAATTTAAGTTATTAGAAAAAACTTTTACAAAAAAAAAATACTTATGTATAATTAATTATACGAAACTGTATTTATCGACACATGAGCTAATTATTTTACAGAAATAAAACTGACCAACAAACAAGTTAGAGGATTAATGAGCAAGTAACTACTTTTTAATTTTACTTTAAATCAACTTAATTTCATTGTAGGTAATTAGTTTAAATTCTAATTATAATTAATCGCACTGGCAAAGAGGTTACTGAGAAAAAAAATAAGAGATAACTTGAGATAAACTACTTAATATTGAATAAAATTATCTTTTTAAATGTTTTCCCACGCAGGTCACATTTATTATTTACCAGGTGAAGTGAGTTCACCTGAGTGAGATTGCATGTATGTTTGTTCGACGATAACTTGCCACATGTAGTTGATCCAAAAAAAAAAAAAAAAAGTGTTCTTGAAATTTGGTTATCTGATATGTAACAAAATACTTGCTCATGCAAAACTAGCGTGGTTAGGTTCAAACATTATAAAGAAACCCGCGGTGTGTAATAATTATTAAAAATCTTCATTGATACATTCTTTTTTCTATAACTAAAACTTCTCTTTTTTTCTTTTTTCTTTTCTATTTCTCTGTTTTCTTTTCTATACTTCTTTTCTATTTCTTTTCCTATAATGCCGTGACATATAACTGATTTTTAGCAACCCACTTGTACTTAAATTAATTAGGACTTGTTAAATATGTTTTTGTTATTGAAATCGGATGTAGGTAGGTACAATTATAACTTAACCTTTGGGACAATGATAATGATGACGTCAATGTTTGCTTTAACTTTTAAGACGTTGAAGTTTTCTCAAATTATTCTTCCAATCATTTTACTCGACCATTGTTTTTTGTTTCAAGTTTCAGAAGTATAAAGTGTATTTTATGCAATCTGATAATAAATACTAAAATTGTGTATTGCATTGCTTGTATTGTCTATAACAGATTTATTTCATACCAGAAATAATTTTATTATTTGGCACCATGCCTCATGGACACCCTCTTTTGTTAGAATTTTAAGTTTTTAGTTTTTGTTAGTTTTCATTTTATTCATTTTGTTATTTAAGTGCTTACTAGTTTGGATAGACACTATGTCTAATAAACGTAATTTCCAAATTATCATATTTTGTGTAAATGTGTTATTTGCTAAAACGGCTAGAATATTAGTGGTCGTTCCAACTGCTTCTATAAGCCATCAAGTGGTTTTTCGTCCTTTAACCCAGGACTTGGCCAGACGTGGACATGAAATGGTAGTGATTACGACAGATCCAGCCTTCGCCAAAGATAATGCACCACCCAATCTAATCGAAATAGACGTGCACGATGCTGCATACACAGCAAAAAATCTCGGATTCGCAAAATTTGCGACAGGTAACAACGATGACGTATTTGCACAAATTGCATCATTTGCAAAAGTGTTATTTGCAATATTTGAAGCTGAAATAACTGCCGATGAAGTCCAAGCAATCATCAAAGATAAGAATCAGCATTTTGACTTGCTCATAATCGAAGCTTGTGTGAGGCCAGCTCTTATATTTTCTCACATATTTAAAGCCCCGGTGATTATGTTCAGTACTTTTGCTACATATGACGCGATAAATGATTATACTGGAACAGTAACGCATCCACTGCTCTATCCAACAATGATCCACCAAAAGATAAATAATCTGACAATGTGGGATAAGGTACAAGAGATTTACAAGCACTACTTGTTTGAAGGCTTGATGGGAGGGAAAACTATGGAGGAAGGTGATACAATGCTGAGAAGCCATTTCGGTGCTGATATACCCTCTTTGAAAGAACTCAGCAAGAATGTTGATATGGTGTTTCTAGCGGTACATCACATTTGGGATAATAATCGGCCTGTGCCACCTGGTGTTATTTACATAGGTGGAATATATCCAACTAATTATTCTAGAACGGACTTGCCCAAAGTGAGCTTGAAAAAAATAAAAATGGACTTATGACCTTTTTGATGATTGTTTAAATTTTACACTGGTAAATATTTTCCAGGATCTCAAATCTTATTTGGATTCTTCAGCTCACGGAGTAATCTACGTGAGTTTTGGGACAAACGTCAATACATCATTGATACCTCAAAAAGCTGTTCAAATACTTGTGAGAGTCTTCTCAAAACTACCGCATGACATCCTAATAAAATGGGACCTTGACATATTACCTGAAGTTACAAAGAACGTAAAACTAATTAAATGGGCACCACAAGCGGATCTTCTATGTAAGTAAAATTTTAAAACTGCTAATTAATTAAAAATGTATGATGTATTATGATGGAACTAAAACAACACATGCAAAAGAGGTGAGATATTTAAATTAATTTATACTACTCGTTATTTTTACAGACCATCCAAAAATCAATCTGTTTGTAACACAAGGTGGCTTACAATCTATAAGTGATGCAGTAAACGCTGGAGTTCCTCTTATTGGAATGCCAATGCTTGCAGACCAATGGTACAATGTAGAACAATGCGTTCGGCTAAAGATTGGTTTAAGGTTGGACGTAGAACTGCTTTGTGAGGAAAAGATGCTAGCTGCAATAAAAACTGTTATAGAGGATGACAGGTAAATTGGAATCATATTAAAGGTTTTTTTTTAATAATTATTACATTCGCATGACCTGTGCAATTAGGCTGTGTCAAGTATTATTATGGAGAAGTTTCTGTATTTTAACTTTATAATTGAACCAACTTATGTTACTGAACAATCTGAACATATTGATAAGAATAGAGAAGCTGAATCAGAAGTATCGGTAACTTTGTAAAGTTAAGGGGCCAACATAAATTGAACCGTAATCACGTACATATTCTAAGACATGGAAATCAGTCATGTCATTTTTGATTAATTTTATGAGCGCTTAAAAATAAAGTGGGTGACTGATATGGCACGGAACACTCATATTGCGAATCCGACTCGCACTTGACTGCTTTTTTTACTTATTATGAAAATAAAACAAATGATAATTATTATGCAAATTTCTGTTCGGAGTTGAAAATAATTCTTGTTATATTTATTGTCAATTCTTTTAAGAAAGAGTTCTCTTAAAGAAGTTTGTGTATTAGAGAAGTAAAACAAACTTGTGATATTACTACAAAATGAATTTAAAACAAAACATTATAAGTTTTCTATTAGTGCTTTATGTGTTAGTGTTACAAAACAAAGCAGCTAGGATATTGGTATTTCTTCCAACGCCTAGTATTAGTCACCAAATAGCGATTCGTGGTTTTACACAAGAATTGGCAAAACGAGGTCATGACGTCATCGTAATAACACCAGACCCAGCATTTCCCAAAGGAAAAACTCCAGCAAATCTCACAGAAATAGATGTACATGACGCGGGCTATGCGACGAAAGGTCTTAATTTTGTTAAAGCAGTAACTGGAAAAAACAGTGATCTACTTACGCAAGTCTTAAATTACTTCCGTTTATTCCCTAAAATTGTTGAGGAAGAAATAGCGACGGATGAAGTACAAACCCTGATCAATGATAAAAGCCAGAAGTTTGATTTGCTGATTTTAGAAGCTTGCACAAGATCTGCTTTAGTATTTTCACATATTTATAAAGCTCCAGTGATTTTATACAGTACCTTTGGTTCGATAGACTTGTTTAATGAATATACTGGAGCGGTAACGCATCCTCTACTTTATCCGACAATAATTCATCAGAGACTGTACAACCTTACACTTTGGGAGAAGGTATATGAAATTTATAAACATTACATGTTTGAATTGTCCATAAAAACTTTTGAAGCAGGTGAAGACGAGAAGTTAAAAAACCAATTTGGATCAGATGTTCCTCCTTTGAGTGAATTAAAAAAGAACGTTGAAATGGTATTTGTAGCCGAATATCATCTGTGGGACAATAATCGTCCAGTGCCTAGTAATATGTTGTATTTAGGTGGATTATATCCGAAGACATCTACTGAAGTTCTGCCAAAGGTAAACTAGCTTGTCTTAACTAAGATACCTTGCCTAATTTTTCCACAAAAGTGAGGGGAGACCCGTGCTCCACAGTGGGCCGATATGGGTTAGTTGCGCTGATGATGATGAAGATACATTTAATATTTGATATACAGAACAAGGTTTCAATATAACTTAATTACAGGATCTTCAAACCTACTTAGATTCTTCGGTAAATGGAGTTATTTACGTAAGCTTCGGGACATCTATGATTTCGTCAATGCTGCCTGAAGAAATGATAAATACCATCTTTAAAGTATTTTCACAGTTGCCTTTCGACGTATTGTTAAAATGGGACACTGATGAACTACTTAACATTGGCAAGAATATCAAAATAGTCGAATGGGTGCCACAATCAAATGTTCTACGTAAGAAAAACTTTCATCATGGAATTGGTTTCAAATCATGTTAATATTGTGATCTAACGTACGTTTAATTATGTCACAGGGCATCCGAAAATCAAGTTATTCATAACACAGGGAGGTCTTCAGTCAACAGAAGATGCTATAGCCGCAGGAGTTCCTCTTATAGGAATGCCACTGCTTGCAGATCAGTGGTACAATGTAGAACAGTACGTCCGCCACAAGATCGGGTTGAAACTTGATGTAGAATCGGTTACTGAAGAGAATATGTTAAGATCCATCAACACGGTTTTAGCTGATGAGAGGTGAGAAAATGATGCTCATACCTAAAAGACCAAAGACACCTTATCGTTGTTGGTGATGACAATTATACAGGAGTCATATGAGAAAAACGTAATGGTAAAACAATTGTAATTATACATGACATTATTCACATGTCAGCTAAAGAATTAACACAATTTGTTAACACAAGTGTGTTTATAATAGTCGACAATGCCAATGCAAAATGAAAAACAACGTCAAAGTTGACTAATTATTCAGAACACAATGACACTTATGTATTTATACAACTGAGTACTTATTATTATATATTATTATTATTAGCCACGCTTATCCCACTGCAGGGCAAAGGCCTCTCTTCCCTCTTTCCATTCCTCGCGGTTGAGAGCTTTAGTGGTCCAGTCGTTGCAAAAGGAGTCAAGCCCATCCCGCCATCTCCGCCTGGGCCTGCCGCGCCGTCTTTTGACGTTCTGTGGCATCCACATTGTCGTGGTTTGGGCCCAGAGATCGTCCGACATGCGACAGATGTGACCAGCCCAGTTCCACTTAAGGCTAGCGGCTTTGAGTACTAACAGTAACTGAGTACTTACATAATAATAATTATAATTATCAAAAGGAGCTAAATTCTAATGGTACATTATGATGGAACTTTATTTTTTGCTGGTGTGGAGCATTCTGGTAACGTAAATCAATACTAATGTAATAATATGAATTTGAAAGTAACTCTGTTTGTTTGTAACCTTTCACGACTAATCAACCGAATGGCTCGTAATTATATTTGGCTAGGAGATATATGATTTATCCTGAAGGACATAGGTATGATAATTTTTATCGCGATAAATTGAAGTGAGCGCGGAAGAAGTCGCGGGCGAAAGCTATATAGTTATATTTATAGTTATTAGTATTTTAAAGTTATATTGATACTGCCTAAAGTTTGTAAGTGTTTTATTTTAATTACTAACTTAGTAAAGACACCTTTAATTACTGTTGTGTTTCTTGTGTTTTTTCTGTAGTCACAGCTAAACAGGGAATTCTAGAATAGGAATGGATTTCACGGACTACTGCTGGAACATTCTGCGCGGCGTGGCGAGAGATTTTCGTGGACGTGCACTAGTGCCTTACCTACTTATTGAAAAATTTACTCATTAATAATTATTAATAATTTCAGCTATCGACGCAACATAGCGTCCCTGCGCGGCTTGCTGCGCGACCAGCCGCAGAGCGCGCTGGAGCGCGCGGCCTGGTGGGCCGAGCACGTGCTCCGGCACCGGCGCGGCGCGCGCCACCTGCGGGCGCCCACCGCGCTCATCTCCAGCTGGGACTACTACGAACTGGACCTAGTACTGATGGTCACCTTATGTATAACTTCAATTGTAATAGCATTTAGTGTGTTGCTCTATTGTTTATATTTTTTCGGCTGTAAGGCTTGCGGGAAAATTAAAAATGACTAGGTGCAATTATCTGAAATACAAGTTTTGTGATGTAATTGTGGTTGAAATATCATGTCTAGGTATGATGATAAATATTAGTATAAAGGTTAATTTAGTTAAAAAACGCTTGTGTCGGTAAAACGTGTTTTTTTAATGCTTTGCTGTAAGTTTTGAACAACAATTATGAATTAATTATATAGCTTATAAAAGTGGAAGAAGCAGAAGAGGTGTGACAGGATCGTAGCGTGTGGAAACATTTAATTCCTGCCTACCCCAAAGGGACTGAAAAGGTGCGATAGTATATTGATGACATACATACGGTCGCGCCTTTTCTATGTTTTTAATGATAATGTAGAATTTTTCCTCGGTCATTTTATTATAAATACTAAGAATATAGGTAGAAGATTACTTAATCACTAAACGTTTAACACTGAACGAAACAAAATATCCATTTTCACCTGCTAATGTCTTATGGATTCAATAATATTCACATTTTCGTGTGTGTCGATCCGTAATGCGCTGATACCTTCCTAATGTCGCTGAAAAACGTGTCAAATGGCACGGAAAGAAGGATCCCAATGATGTGTGATTAGTAGAGAGCTTTTATTGGAAAATTTGCTATGTAGCCAAACTAGGTAATCAGGTGGCATATTAAATTGTGTTTCCACAATGGTGAATATTTCTATGTAGTTTCTTTTTTTAGGATTCGTCCAACTGAATATGAATTTTTCTGATTTAGGGGAATCTAAGTGAAACACTCTATGATCTAGAAGTACAAGTAGTTTTTGCAATTCTATGGTAAAGAAGCCTTTATCTGTGGCACGTTACTTTTTCCATCTGCTAGTATGGCATGCTTCTAAGCAGTAAAGTAGTGAGAGGTAGTTGGCCTGATGGTAAGCGCCATGCGTGCGCTGCATTGAACCGTGGATTGATGGTGGTACTGGTTCTTGAGCGTCGTGATAGAAAACCGTTCATCAGCAGGCATTGTAACTATCTGTAGGTAAAGGCAGAGAGAAATGACCAAGTTTTGAGCATTGAAAATGTAAGAGTGGGTTCAAACCCGTAACTCTTGTGTTCACTGAATCGACGAGCAAGCGATAAGGTCGCCGATTCAACAGTTCCGGAAATTGTTACTTCGTTACTTATTGCATTTCATTATGAGGAAGGACCAGTTTTATGTTTGCAATTTTTGGACATTAGCTTGGATTGGGTTAAAAGAACGTGCTATGAAAGTAGAAACCGTAAGCGCAAGTAGTATAAGCGGTGGTAGCCTAGTGGGAGAACGTCCGCCTTCCAATCAGAACCTCGTGAGTTCAAATCCCAATGCGGGCACGTACCAATGTGTTTCTGTAAAAACATATGTACGTAATTATCGCTCGCTTTTTCGTGAAGGAAAACATGGTGAGGAAACCCACGTACCTACCCGAGAATTATTTCGGAGGTAGGTATGTTATCCACCAATCCGGACTGGGCCCCCGTGGCCTAACCCTCCTCACGAAAGTGAGGAGAGACCCGTGCCCAGCAGTGGGACGTTATGGGTTGATGATGATGATGATGATGATGATGAAAGTAGAGATGGATGCAATGAGTATGATGGTGGAACCAGACCGAGCCTCCGTGGTGGATTATCGCCTAATCCTCATTACGGAAGTGAGGGAGACTGTGCTCAGAGCGGGCGGGTTTGGGTTGACGATGGAGATGATTTATAAAGATTGAACGCACCAGTGACTGATAAGTTGAGGGAAGATGGGAAAAATACTTCCCAGCATCCCCATTAGCGGGCCAGTCAGTGGGCCCGTTGGGAATATACCATCATAATCCGATGTTATCACAACATCATGGTTACAAGTTATCAAACAATAATTCCGAAACACGAATACCTTCCAATTATATACCCAAATTAGGGTCCCAATTATCAAAACAAGCGAACACCTAAATCAATTTCTAACAATAATTGGAATTTGAAAACCGGCGTTGAACCGCGCCGGAACCGGACCGGGACGGCGCGTCCGGTCGGCCTCTAATGATCCGGGCCGGACGCACCGGCCTATTCCGAACTACGTAGCTTCACTCTAATATGCATATTAATAATTACAAAGATATCAAAGTATTGCATTTCTCATTAACGAGAAGTCGCGACTTGAATCTAGATATTTTCATTTCATATTAAGTAATATTATACAGTACTACTCAATTAAATTTCTTTTTAATAGTAAATGAATGAAGTAGTGGCGAATAAATTTGTGACAATTAACAAAATAGAAAAAAAAGAATTTTTTTTCTATTTTTTAATTGTCACTAATGAGTAACTCTCCGATGACAATAACTTTCTGTGATAGCCACACCTTTTATTTAAATAAAGGATGTTCCGTTCTGTTTAGGATATTTTTGGCGGGTTTTTTAAATATTAAAATTCTTATATTAAATATTTCTTAGGTGTATAAAACAACAACGTTAAACGGACTTACTGAAAAATCACTCGAACAATTTTCACAAAATGTATACTATATATATTACCTTCTAAGGTAAAAAATAACCAGTAGGTTCCTACTTATATCTAATCACGCACACGTATGACGCGCACAAAAACAATCGAATTGAAAACCAGCTCTTTCTTCCAATAAAATATTATGCCATTGTTTCTGCTACAGATTCGAACCCGCGCCTGTGTCTCCTTTAACCCCTGACCCTCGAGGTCCGCAGGTGGGCTCCAAACGAACCGCGCAGTTACACCGCTATCCATTGTTTTACTGAAATATTGCGATAGCCAGGGGTATTCAACCTTGTTAGCTTTTTGTATTATTTCTGTGTTTTTTTTTCACCAAATATTAATTGATTTTTTAGAAATTAAAGTATGGAAGTTGTGATTTTTTTAATAGTTTATACAAAAACTTTATTGGATTCCTAGGTATATTGGATTTATATCGTTTCAGCACTAATTTGTATTGTAACAGGGTAAATACTGTCGTATAAACAATCAACTAATATTCTAAAATTAAAAAGAGTTCCCCTTTCATATTATGGAAAAAACATTTCAACATTCAAAGTGCTGTAGAATTTTAATCAATGCTAAAAGTCCTTTTATATACATTTTTAGCTTTAAATACATAATTACAACAAAATGTTGGTTGTATTTTACAAGAAATCAACTTTATCCGTAATAGGCCGCTTTGTAAAGTCACGTGACCCAATAAAAAGTTTAGATAACTGAAGTTTTCAACCAACGCCTGCGTACCCCTGCTTCCCATCCGCGCTGTCATTAATTCCGCAGAATCGAGTATTGTTTCCTGTGGGGCCGCCATTTAACCAGACATTCAATTTTCACTTCAAGCCCCCTATTCGACTCTCTCCTTCTAACTGTATAGGGTAGAGCGAGATAGCAAATTTAGTCAATGGGTGTTTAAAGTCGTGGTCTGACAATTCAAGTTTGTTACTGTAACAAAATAGCAGTTGCTGGTTCAGTACTATCTCACTAATATTATAAATGCGAAAGTTTGTGTTTGTCCTCTCTTCACACGAAACGGATGACCGGATTTCGATGAAATATACTATACAGATACTTTAGGTCCTGGCATGTAGCAAATATGTAACAGACCAGATGGGCCCAAAGCCGGGATGAATGATGGCGTAAGAGGGAGGGGGCTTATGCCCTGCAGTGGGTTGGATGAGCTGCATATGATGACGATGATGATGTAACAAAGAATATTTTTTTATAAAGTAAAAATTAATGGTTTCTGCGAGATGGTAACTGACTTGGGTAAATACGCTGGGTGCTGCTAGTTTTCTATAGGTACGGTAGAAATAAAAAGTTTTGTAATAATATTTCGTTCTGATTGACTTATGGTAAGTGCAGTGGAGATCATTAGCACTAGTAATAAAATTGTTTCTTGATAATTATTATCATTTACTTGTTTGATGTTATCAGGTAAAAACTTTAAAAACTTTATTATGATGCTGATGAAGCGTGAGGTGCGGATTCAATTTCCGCACATAGGAAATATTTGTGTGATATGTAATTTTTATAATATATTTTTAGAGGATAGGATGCCCATATTGATATTTATAAGAAATTTCACATTTGCTCAGCAGTGGAATAACCTCAGAAAAAAAATACATATCTGTAGATACACTTAACTATTAGAGTTAATGGAGTTTCCTTTTCCATTGCGAGATTCAAGCATTAATTACGCATTGAAAGGGAAATTCCTTTATCAAACTCAAACCATAATCAATTAATCATTAGTTTAAAAAATCATATTTGATTTATTCTTTGTTTTTATCTAGAGACTTAAGTTTTCCTACTTGCAATAAATGATTAGGGTTTTTTGAGTCCCTGGACTTTATAGACTCGTACCAGTTGACCGCCAACTTGTCCAGTGTGAACAAATCTTAAAATCCGTGGCCGCGGCGCAGGTATCCGGCGGTTTGCATCCGGTGGCATCTGAAAAAAGATTTCAGCACAACACAGGCCCTTTGTGGCTTGATCGATGCTTTTGTGACTGTATTGATTCAGTTTTGTGACTATATTGCTTCGGTTTTGTTGACTTGCGACCGATCCTTTGTTTTATGTGTTGCTGAATATTGTATTATCGTCCGAAATATTTTGGTCAGCATGAATATTCATGTATTTTTTTCCAATTTTTGTTTTACTAGCTGCGTCCCGCGGTTTCACCCGCAATGAGTTTTATCCCACAGGAACAGTAAATTTTAAGGGATAAAAAGCATCCCATGTGTTGGGATGAAAAGCATCTAGCTAATCCTTCTAAGATTATAAAGGTGAAAGTTTGTGAGGGTACCTGATGGATGTTTGTTACTGATTCAAGCTAAAACTAATGAACGGATCCAGTGGGATAACACCAAACGCGAGTGAAATCGCGGTGCACAGCTAGTAAACTATATGTTTACCAAATTTCATCAAAATCCATTCAGTAGTTTTTGCGTGAAAGTGTAACAAACATTCTCACGAACTTTCATGTAGATAATATTAGTAGGATTAGCTTTTAAAGGAATGCTTCTAAGCCAATCCCATACTATTATAGGCTTTAGGCAGTCCTGGCAATGATTGCTGCCAGACTTGACTGTCCCTTCCTCCGGCATTGCTGTGACCAACATGTCACAGTGCCAATGCCGGTGAGAGGGTACTAACTTGATTATTATTATTATTATTTTGAATTTTTATTTTATTGTATTGTATTTCTGTTTTTATTTTTATTTTATTGTGATTTTTTGTATGCAGAATTATGGGCTAAATTGCCTGAAATAAATGAATTTTATTTATTTTATTTATTTATGGATGATTATTTGGCAAAGCTTCGGGGTGTGCTTTCTCAGGCGGATTCTTAAAAAATAACTCTGACCACAATGAACTCAAAAAGCTAGTAAAGTGATGGTAGATAGTATTTCGCTCCATCTTCTCAAAGTGCATTTAAAAGACACCCCATCGTTGTATGAAATCGAACATTCCAGGATCGTAAATCGAACTTCACGTTAGCTTGATGTATGAAGTGACGCCGCGGGAGAAGATTAGTCTTTCATTTTAAGGGGAAGCTCTTTTAACATTTAAAATTTTCGTGAACGTTCCGTAAGGATAATTATCTTCATCGTCATTGTCATCAATGTCAACCCATGTCGGCCCACTGCTGAGCACGGGTCTCCCCTCACTGTAGTAAGGAGGGTTAAGCTATAATCCACCACGGGGGCCCGGTCCGGATTCGTGGATACATACCCACCTTAGAAATAATCTCGGGTAGGTTTACGTTTCCTCACGTTGTTTTCCTTCACCGAAAAGCGAGTGATAATTACGTACATGATTATGATGTCTTAAAGTGCCCAAATTATATAAATATAGATAGATAGATAAACTCTTAATTGAAACACCACAGAACAAAGAAAACTTAAAACTAGAACAAAACAAATTTTACAATTAGTGTCACAATGGGCGGTCTTATCGCTCAGAGCGATCTCTTCCAGACAACCATGCACGGAGAGGAGTAAATAGGACATCGGA
Organism: Campaea margaritaria; assembly: GCA_912999815.1. Lineage (NCBI taxonomy): Eukaryota > Metazoa > Arthropoda > Insecta > Lepidoptera > Geometridae > Campaea > Campaea margaritaria. Next base: position 949,641 of record OU538794.1, read on the forward strand.
CGGTATATATCTTTTTTTAATTTGCCTGAGTGATGAGACGAGGTAGTCGTTCACCTGATGGTAAGCGCTACGCCTGCCCATAACAGTTACAGAACGTTGCATTGCATAATCTTGCGCGGTACTGCACTGCTGTCATCACCCTGAGACATCGGCTGAAAAACAAAAAACGTTTTTTTCGTAAAAGTGATTTAAGCGGCCATACCTGCGGCCTCGGGCTATTATACCTTAATAGAAGCTTACTGGCCCTTAAGTAAAAATATGATTAAACTGTGACAAAGGATCCCGTCTGATATCTGATTTATAGATAATCGAGAAGGTGCTCTACTTGATTGGCTGCGTGATGTAGAGCCTCTTTCGACCAACTTAACGGTCTTAAAAGATATTGATCTTAAATCTGATTTATAAGAGTTCATATTCACTTTAGAGATAGTAGAGTGCTGTTCAGCAGTTACCTCTACAAGTAGGCAATTATGGATCAAATTGGAATGGCAAGGCTCATAACTCCTAGTCATATATTTACAGCACAACATACGATATTTTACATCCGGACTGGGCCCCCTTGGTGGATTATGGCCTTACCCTCCTCACGAAAGTGAGGAGAGACCCGTGCCCAGCAGTGGGACGTTATGGGTTGATGATGATGACGATACGATATTTTGCACTTATCACTTCTATTGGTTAAACGATGCAATCCTACGCGGCACTGCACTGTGCTCGTCACCCTGAGACATCGGCTCTAAAGTAATATGCCCAGTAATTTCGCTGGAAGCAATGCCCTTATGTGGTTCTTCTCCAGGCGGTCTCTTGCAGAAGAGGCTGCGGCTGCTGTTGATGATGATAATAAAGTGATGGGTGTCGCTTTCGGCACCATAAAGTTTTAAAGTGACAACGAATTGGATAAATCTGTACCTAGTAAAAAATCAACTTTGCGCTAACACATTTGGCGCCATCGTATGGTATTGGCCAATGGTTTGTATTGTAAGCTTGTTTACATTTCCAAGTTTAATTCACCCGATTTCCCAATACACTTGAAAACAACCCATAAACCAGGAAACGAAAGATAAAACCTATAAAACAACAAGGCCCACTTCCGTCGGCCATAACTTTCAGAGTTTCGCATATTCAAATGCGAAATATTGTCCCCCGTGATATTTGCGCCGCAAGCACACCTAGGACACTCCATACAAATTATTGAACTGACATCTCACACATATAAATGATGCTATAGTACACGCGCCAAATGCCCGTGTGCGTACTCAAAGATAATACGCGACCAAAACAAAAGACAACTTGCAAGTATGAAACTTCATACTAACCCGTTCGTCTTTTATCATTTGTCATTTGGGCGTGTAATATTGACTGACCCCCCCATTTCCCTCCGGATTCCGGGTAAAGGTGCGGGGAGTAGATCCCGGATGGGTGGAAAGTGTCCATTCTGTATGTAGGACTATTATGCCTTCTGTGCCACAAGTCTCTTCCGTTCGATACAGAGACCAATAAAATATTGACAATTTGTTTTGCAAATATTGTCGAGATAGCGTTTGAAATATGCGAAACGGAACGAGAGATAAAGATTTTGTGGTTTATGGACGGTAAAGGATGGGTCTAAATAACGTCTTAAAGCCTAAAAAATAATAGAGTATTCGATGACTGTCGCTTAAGGCGGATTTGTTTTTAAGTAATTAAGTTTATGTGGAGGTGTTTCGGTGGTAGTATTTAAAGTTGTTTGAAGTTTTACTCCAATGCGTGTAATCTCGAACAAACTGGTAGTGGGAGGCCTTTTCAGCAAGAGACCGCCTGGGGAAGTACCACACCACAAATACCACACCTTTTCCAGATATTCACCGCTAAGTTTCCAGCGAAATTACTGGGTATGAGACTTTAGAGCCGATGTCTCAGGGTGATGAGCGCAGTGCAGTGCCGCACAGGATTATGCAATGCAGTGTTCTGGGTGGTGCTGTGACTGTTATGGGCAGGTGTAGCGCTTACCATAAGCTGAACGACTTGCTCGTCTTTTCACTCAGTATAGTAAAAAAATTAAAAGTTGGCCTTAAATATCTATACTATTATATAAAGCTGAAGAGTTTGTTTGTTTGTTTGAACGCTAGGATCTCAGGAACTAGTGGTCCGAATTGAAAAATTCTTTTTGTATTGAATATTCCATTTATCGAGGAAGGTTATAGGCTATATAACATCACGCTACGACCAATAGGAGCGGAGCATCAAAGAATAATGTGGCAAAAACTATTGCTTCTATGAGAGTTATTGCGGGAAAACTTGAATTATGCGGGTGAAACCGCGGGACGCAGCTAGTATTATTATAAAACCTTCATGTCTACAGTAATGTGAAGAACCAAAACACCTATTGTTTCTAACCTAATAAACCCTGAACAATGCTCCGTGCGGAAGGGTTTCAGATATCTGTCTCCATTGTAGAGAAACATCGTTAGTTTGTGCGTCACACCGGAAGTCGCCGGAAGTGCGTCAGTTCGTGAGTTATTTGGGAAACCTTTTGTTAAACCTTAAAATTAAGTTGTTTTATTTATTTTGTAGTTAACGTAAACCTATAGAAAGATTAAATTAAAACTGCATCAAAAGTGATGGGTACCTACCCTTATTCTTTAAGTTAATTCATAATTATTGAATAAAGAAATAGTTCTTGGAATTTATCTGGAAGATGAAAGCAAAAACTGTCGTTTTTTTAATAATGCCCATTTGTGTTTGGCCTGATGAGATAGCTCATGCAGAAAAGCGAACATAATTAAGTATTAACGGACATATATTTTTTTAAATTAATTTAGTCCAAATTAATCTTCATTTTTAATTTTTTGTTGTTGGAGGTAGAGGAGATCAGACTAAATATTATAAGTCAATTTATTTAAAACGCTATCAAAACTAGCAATACAGTAACTATAAAGTGTCACACAAATATCGGCCGACAAAGCCGTGCGACTGCTTAGCATATGAATTATATTCGGTGAAATATGGTTTAAATTAATATGGATATATGCTGTCAGAGAGGGCTCCATATAGCACGGCTTTTATGAAATCAGCGGCTTGTAACTTTGATGAAAATAAGAAAGAAATAAAACGCTAAGCGAACGAACACCACGACTACGCATGGACCCTACACAGCCTATTGGTCTGGAGTTTCAGAAACCAATAGAGGGTGGCAGGGATTTGGTGTACTGCTTCCCGCTGGGATCGTAGCATGTGGGAAGATGTAGTCTGCCCATCCCAACGGGAGAAAGGCGTGACTAGGTTTATGTGTGTATGTAAATGTATGAAAACATTATCCAAAGTGAACGGCATTTTGGTATTTTCACTTTTTATTTTACTAAAAACAAATAACTATCATTTACATTTTCATTAAAATTACACAGTAAAGTCTTAGGTTTTTTCTAAGATTTTTTTCCTGTTTTGTCTTGCTTAAGGGTAAGTAGGAAAAGGGGTAATATTCCTTAGGCTTTCATATACTACTTCCTATCCTTCTTCCTACTAATATTATAAATGTGAAAGTTTGTGAGGATGGATAGAAGGATGGAAGTTCGTTACTTTTTATTGTTTTACACTACTTTTTGGCGGATGAATATCTGATAGAGGTTACTAGACCTTCAACTTTATAATTCAATTCTAACTTTCACTAAGATCCAAGTGGAAAGCACCTTGAAGTAAGTCGAAAATAATAAGCGACCTCTCGCACAATATTCACTGAATATATTACTGTGCTTCTTACGGCGCCGCCCGCCCATGCCCTCGCTCGGAAGAGTTTCAGGAGATGATAATTATTCACAACTTTACTGGTTCTCATATGTGGGAAGTTTACAAAGAGCCTTTAGGGATTTGTTAATGAATTTTTGAATAAATTTTGATTCATTTAACTATGGATTTTATGAAATAGCCACGTGTAAGAAGCTGCTTCTTTTTCTGAACTAAATCAATGCATAGATTTATTTTATTAATTTTTCTTAATCTTGATGCATCACAAAAATAGAAAATAATAAATAAGTAGATAGCAGCATTATAAAGAAGACATCAATATAAATGCCAAAATTTTAGTTTTTTTATTAGTTTGACGGGTAACTATGTGAGTGACGATATGAGCAAGTCGTTCCCCTGATGGTAAGCGCTACGCCTGCCCATAACAGTCACAGCACCACCCAGAACTCTGCATTGCATAATTCTGCGCGGCACTGCACTGCGCTCGTCACCCTGAGACATCGGCTCTCGAACTCTTAGCGATATTGAAGATGATGACATGACAGATGGTGAAGGTGACAGTTAGCAGGGCAGTTCAGTTTAAGGCCTTAAACTGGATGGATTTAACCAATTGTGGTGAGGCCCCTGATCCCTTAGATAAAGGCAATACTAGTTAAGGCTCTGTGATCGTGACGCGTTATTGAAAAAAAAGAGAAAAAGAGAAAGAAAGTTTTAATTTTAAGAGACAATTTCATAGAGACACAGAAGCCCGTCTCTAAACAAAGCAGCGGATTGGATCGCAGCGCTTCCTGCCGAGACATAAGGACGGTCACAACAGACGGAAGGCGTTGGTCACACTCGCTGCGCTAGTCTGGGTTACTGTTGTAAATTATGATTAAGTAGATAATAAATAAAAGCTCTGCTGAGATTTAAGCAGCATAATTCGAGTTAAAAACAAATGACAATATGGTCAGGCGAAAATATTGAAGCCGTGGTAACCTAGTGGAAGAACGTCTGCCTTCTAAGCAGAGAGTTAAAATTCCAGTGCGGGCACGGACTAATATGTTTTTTGTAAAACATATGTACGTAACTAGCACTCGTTTTTTGGTGAAGGAAAACATGGTGAGGAAACCCTCATATCCGAAAAGTATTTCGGAGATAGGTATGTTATCCACCAATTTGGACCGCCGTGGTGAATTATGGCATAATTTCCCTCAAGAAAGTGAGGAGAGACCCGTGCTCAGCAGTTGGCCGATATGGATTAATTATGATGATGATGAAAATAGGTTGATATCTGGTGTAGCGAGAAATGTAAAACGTAATCGGATCAACAGAAGATACAACAACGATAGGAAAAATACAACAAATATATCAAAAGAAACATCAACTTTTATTAGACCCAATAAGACACATTTCTACCCCAGAACCAATTGGAATTCAAAACTTATCTCGGAAGCACAACAGTGTCGCTAAATAGTCACTAAACGTCACTTAATTCAATAACAGAGATCCCTATCAACCACGCCCGGTTATCTCTCCACCCCACGCCACAATTTACATACAAATACATACAAATCGGGTACGGAACCCAAATCGGTTCCGGATCACGTGTCAGCGGAGAGAATCGGTTAAAGAGACCATTCGTTCACGCTTAATAAAGTCACAAGCTTCTCACAATACGACCGCGTGGCACTATGACTGCCTCAGAAAAAAATACGAGGGTAGAACAGATTCCAAATTTGAATTTGATTATCGAAGTGTGCCGACTATTTATCATTTGTAATGACGCCTCAGCGGAAGGAGGACGTGCGTTCGCTAATATTGTAATCTTGTAAATGCGTTCAGTAAAATACATATTTATTATATTTCGTATTCTGTGGAGCTATTTGAGTGGAAAATATTGTGCTTTTGGTATTGATTGTGCGTGACTGTCGAACGTTTGGATGTTTTGTTTATTTAATAATTTGGGATGACATTTTGCTATCAACTGCAGGAAATTGAATAATTTTATTATTGTTGCTTACCATTTCTTTCGTATGCTGCATGAACCTCTCCTTTATCATTATTAGTTATTCTCATTCCAGTCTGACACATCTACGATCATGATATTTACAAACCCTAACCTGACATTAGTTAATACAGTTAGGCATTTGATTAATCGATTTCTTTTTCAATACTCAATCTCTCTCTATTCTCTTTATTCTTCTCTCTTTATTTGTTTTGTTCTAGTTTTAAGTTTTCTTTCTTCTGTGGTGTTTCAATAAAGAGTTTATCTATCTATCTATCTATCCATTATTAGTCTTAAATTTCAGTTCAGTAAATTTACTGTAGAAGCTGTAATGCTGACTGCGTATCATCAGGTCGCGGATTCGATTCCTGAACAGGACCAATATTTGTATGAACCTCAGCTATTTGTTCTAGGCCTAGATGTTTGTGGTATCATGGCCCTTGTAATATCTAATTCCTTAGATACAGAAAATCCTAGTTAATCAGGTACATAGGCAATCGAGACACATTATTAGCTGTTTCATGTATCTATGTTACATTGCGGGAGGATATTTCTAAGACTACATCATCATCATCATCATGAACCCATATCATCCCAGTGCTGGGCACGGGTCTCCCTTAACTTTCGCGAGGAGGGTTAGGCCATAATCCACCAGGGCCCGACTCAGATTGGATGACATACCTACCTCCGAAATAATTCCACGACAACAGGCTATACAGTAATTATAATTTCACCTCTCTAGTACCTAAGCTGTGTATATACATGTGTGTGTATGTGTGTTTCCAAGCTGTGTATTTCAGCTACCAAGCTATAGTACAGTATTCAAATGTAGCTTGCTCCGTATTACTGTCCACATTTGTCATGAAGACTGTGCATAGTGTCTTTATACAGGGTGATCGTCTTTCTGATTGTGAATTATTTCTTATTAATTTAAATACTGAATAGAATCAGGCGTTACTTTGTGGAAATCCATATTTAATAGGAAAATGTGGAAATATATAGCTTTAATTCCGCCTAAATTGACAGATGAATGTAAGATAGAAACTTAATCTAATCCTATCTTATATTCATATGATAACTTAGGCGTAATTAAAACTACATATTTCCACTTTTTCTTGTTCTCATGAATTTGTAAAAGGTCAAGATGTGACTTATTCTTTGCCTTGACTCGGCTGAAGTTTGATAGCTTATAGAAAACATAAAATTTTTAATATCAATTGAAATTACGCAAATATATCATTTTTTCGGATTGAAAATCGAGTATTAGCTTAAAATTCAAAATTATAACTGTTTATTTTAATAATTTTACTAAGAAACTGACTATAGTTTCAGTTTGAATAGAAAATATCTCGACTGCAGCTTGCACAGGAACATAAAACACTACGATAAATAATTATATTTTAAAAGAAGTAATATCGGTTACATCATTAACAGACCATATGTACCACAGCTAAAACATTGTAACCAATTCACTAAAATGACTTCTAAACGAGACTTTTAAACGTTTAAAACGTTTGTGAAACATAAATAATAAATCTTTTCTGCACAGTAAACACCCTGTATAGCACAACAAGGCAAGGGCGCCGCGCTCTGTCCCCAATATGAATATTTTCTATTAAATTACTCACGGTTCGGCGAGCCAGCAAAAATATTGTTCTCCTCGCACTTACCGAGAACACCCTGTGAAGTTTTCACATTCGCAATCTTGTATGTGTTGAAGTTATTTATTGTGGACAAGGTGGACTCGAGGTTGGACTGACTTGTATCGTTTTCTAAGGTCGGACATTGGCTTTTTCATCTAATTAACAATAAGACCGACCGGTCCTATTTCACATGTCAATTAAGATAGTAAATAAGGTTGTTGTGAGGCGATTGGAGCTTATTATTGGGTTAAATTTAATTTAATAATTACATTATAGAAATGAATGAACGTAGTAGAAACTAAACTAAATGATAGGTGCTAAAAGATGTAACATAAGTTCGTAAGATATAATAATCAACATTTATAGACTGGTTCCGAAGCCTTTCGCGAACCTATATGAACCGTCCCGTTTAGCCTTTAGTTAGGATGATTGAACGCTCCATTAACACCATCAGCTTACATTAATCTGTTACAGGACAGAGATCTCTTCCAATGCTCAGTAAGCCGAATCTTCGCCTTTTTTCGTTTAAATACTACCAGTTGCCAACGTCCCATTGCCTTTGGCTAGACTCTCCAATATTCAGACTGATCAGCTTCATTGAAATTCCACGATAGAATGGAAATTATGTTGTTCGCAGACATTTCCTTCTTTAGTGATTGTGTTGGAATTGCACAGTTTAATTCCGCGAAGCCCATTCCAACATCCTGCAACCAGGCTACCAGACGTTAAGTGGTGGACATTACATCAGTACACACGAAGCGATTTGTCTCTCAATTTATTTTACGTACCACAAAGAAGTGTTACTCCATAACAGAGTTTCCCGATAGTTACACCCTGGGAGTCTTTAAGTCAAGAGTGAAAAGGTTAGGTAAGTAAGCGTGCGCTATCGTAAACTGCTTCATCACTTAGTATTGAGAAGAATTGGGGAAGTACCACCTTTCCAAGATATTCATCCGCCAAGCAGTAGGGTGCATCCGTTACTGTGTTCCGGTTTGAAGGGCATTGTTTCCAGCGAAATTACTAGGCATATGAATGAAAAAATAGATCGACTCCCACTAGTCAACTATCGATGATTAGCTCTGGAGTCTGTCGTGTATTTCCCATAGCAATTGGCTACAGCATACGACTCACTGGTCCAGACTAGTCTGCATTCACGCTGGGTCAAATCACCCGCTGACATGGGAACGAAGCTGTTCGCAGACGCTTAGCCACGCTGTTCCGACACGCTCGGCGGAATGGAGGGATCTTTTGTTATCGAATTATCGTCAGTTTGGATGTCGTTTTGGTGTTTCTGGTTTGATTTTTTGGAGTTACAATTAACGCTAGTTAGAATTTCCAATATTATCTATTTTAAGTTTCTTGCGACAAGACAATTTCATGACGATATTGTTTATGCAGTACCAGTTAACGATTTAAATAACTAATTTTCTCAATATTGCAAACTTAAAGATTTTTATGCTATAGGATCTTAGGCATGCGATGTTTTAAATCAAACTTAGTTCCACAGATATTAAATGAATTAAATTAATTGCCATTTTAATATTTTTCATTTAGTGCAAATTATATTAGTGTCCAAATATGACCACAGTTTATTATTTCTTAATTATGACTGTAAAAAATACAATGTTTTTTTTATAGCAACTGAAATCAAATTGGCCACTTAAATCTATTCTGAAACACAGTATCATGATTTTGAAATTAAAATACTTTACCAAATGGCTAGTGGAGACACCCCGAGGGTCCTGGCAATGATGACTTTATCTTGTCTGCTCTGCCCTATTCCACGATTCGTTGCGCCACGGCTTGTTAGAGATTGACTATAATAGAGTTCAGTAGTGTTGGGAAGATATTAGCGAAATTGTATGGGAATAGGTTTATGGGAATATATGTAATGTTGTTACGTAATTGAACTTGTCATGTGGGTCAGAGCGATTTGGAAAATGAATCTGTTTTCGCTGAATTAAAAAGAGTATTATTCATAGTATAGTTTTATTTATTTCCGAAGTGGGTATGTTATCCGCCAATTCGGACCGGGCCCCCGTGGTGGATTATGGCCTAACTCTCCTCACGAAAGTGAGGGGAGACCCGTGCCCAGCAGTGGGTCGATATGGGTTGATGATGATGATAATGATGAAATATAGTATTAAAAAGATGTCGAAATAATTAACGAAGTATTTAGCATGCTTGTTTCAGTAGTTAATTAAATATTTAAAAAAAATTATGCTTAGATAAGTAACTATCAGGGCCATTTTGAGTTTAACTGTTCAGGATCGTAAATTTGGCTGGTTATCCTATGGCTCAGAATATTCACTTTTATGTATTTCTATAAGACATTTTGAAAGTCTCAGTTCAGAAATCAGTTCTGACATAATTATTAGCTGGAAAGCTAGCTAAAAAAAAGGAAGAAAGTAGTTCTAGCTGGGAAAAAATGCAAATAAGTAGTAAAAAAGTTCGCCTATAATATACTCTTGCACTTTATAGTGTAATAAATAATTTTCCGTCTATATATATACCTACATTATGTTATTTATATTCTACCTGCTTGTCATGGAGAAAAAAATGTAGGGACCGAACTTATTCCAGATAACTACTTATCGTTTTTAAAATTGAAATTAAACAAAATAACTTGAGATACTTAAATATTTTAATGATTCACTACTAGAATTACGATATTATATTATTTACAAAATAAACAGTTTAAATCTAATATTGCACATAGAGTATATAATTAAATAACAACAACGACCTTAACTAATAATAAGTTAAACACAATTGTGATAAAGAAGTGTAGTTTCGACATCTATCTGTGGATTAGATTACAATAACTTTGATCAATTAAACACTTACATTCAAAGTGCTGAGCACATTTATATAAATATTTTATTTATGGACAAGGGAGCCAGTGTTGTGAGGGAAGTACTGTTTGCCCTTTTTGTAACCTTGCGAGGGCGACACGTCATCCAAATCACCCTCCTTGTCTTGATGAGCAGTCATATGTCTAGTCAAGTGATGCCTTTCTCTAAAGCTTTCGTTGCAAACGGGACATTTCAATTTTTCCTCTCGCTTCCTCCTGTGCGGGTCAGTCGCAGTTTCACTCTTGTGGTGAGTCCTCATATGGTATACCAAGTCCGAAGTCATTCGAAAGCTAATGCTGCATTTAGCGCAAACGTTTTGAGCAGGCAATGAAAACGCGGCCAATGTTGGAGGAAGCAACGTGCTCAATATAGCTGCAGCAGGGTTAGCAATCAAAGGCTCTCTTGGCGGCCCAGGGAACTTCATGAAATCAGAACTAGGCTGATGAAAGTTCTGCACTGCAAACGGATACGATGACCCTGCCTGCAGATATGGAATATCAGGTCGAAACGGCAGAAAGTTTAACTTATTCGGTGAGATTTGAGGTGTTTTAGATTCAGATTTTTCGGAGTACTCTATACCTTTATTGAATCCTGCAGAACGTTGAATGTTCGGGTCCTGGTAGTTTGGTGATGATGGTGGAATATTCTGACCTTTGAAGAAGTTTCCACTATGTAGGAGATGAGCTGGCGTGAGTAAATTGTTGAAACCAGATGCTTTATTGTAGGAGCTGGTTGGAGGACTTGCTGCAGATAAAGGAGGACTGACAGAGTTCTGATATAGAAGATTGTCAGGACTGACCGATGGGTTCGGAGATCTCATAGTGTAGTTGGACACTTTAGTAAATGCACTCTTCGGAGACATGTCATTTTTATCCATGAATCTTCCTTCAAATCGCGCTCGGGATTGCATGCTAATCAAAGTTGGATCATCGAAAATTTTATTCTTATATTCTGGCAGAAACTTTGGAGTCCTTGCTGCACTTTCATTTGAATTTGGGCGACTTCGTGAACGATCCGAATTCTCGGAGTCACTACAATACATAGACTTGCCTGGGTACTCGTCTGTTCCGACGTCGATGTTGATGTCAGAGCTAAAACTTGGTGATATGTTGTTATTTCCGCGAAGTCTTTCATCGTCATGGTCTCTAGGCTCAGAGCTGGTATCGTTGGAGTACTCGTGGTGTTTGTAAATTTCTGGAATCCTCTTGGGGACTTGTTCCCACTCCGCATTATGGAACAGCTGTTTGGAGACTCTCAACTGCCTCTCAGGTGGCTTTTGACGCGACTTGTCATCAGGCATCATCAGGAACGCCACATCGAAGGACCTCTTCGAAGCTTTTGCCGTGTTCAACACAGACGACTGCATATCAGGTTTATTAATTTGCGATGTTCTTGCACTTTCTATACTCAAATTAGTCTCTTTTGAATCTGGAGAAGCTTCTTTATAACTTTGATAATTATTATGAACATCCATGGTCATTGTTTGAACATTTACTTTCCCGCACTCGGAACGAAACTTTTCACACTTATATCGCGACGTTGTGGAATAAGCGCGTGCGTGCTGTCCGCCGGCTGCCGTACAAATGCGAGGGAAACATAAGGGTGAAAATATATAAGTGGGGTATAAAGTACTGGAAGCAGAGGCTTCGAAGTTGGGAAGGCGTGGCGGGACGGGCCAATCGTAGTCGACTGAGAGGCGTGTGAAGAGCTGTCGGCCAATGAGAACGCTTTGTCGCGATGGAGAGCAGGAGCAGGAGAGCTCAATCACCAGGTCAAGATAATAATAACTGCCGTGAATTGAGAGCGCATTGAGTTTTGGTAGGGTCAGCTTGGCAATCGCGGCGAGATATTGAAAATTGTACTTCATTGCAGTTAGCAAAAATTGATATGATTGATTGTATAATTTTTTTCTTGATAGATTAAAACCTTCTGATTAATAAGATAGAACCTGTACATTTTTTAGCGATTAATAAACAAGTTGAATTAATTTACAATCAAAGTATTACGATCAAGAATCAAAATAAAGTGATATAATATAATATTTTACGAGTCTCTATCGATAGCGTAATAATAATGAGAGATAAAACCTGTATCTGCCAATAAAATAAAAATAAGTAAGTAAATCGATAAAAAAGTTTGCCGCCCGTTATATTCTATTTATCTCATCCAAACATGGCGCTCGAGAAACTCAAACGATTATGATTGCAATAAATATGTTTTATATGTCGCATAAAAAATGATACTCCGTCCATAGAAGGCCTAACCCCCGAGTGTATGGATGAGATTGCGTATAATGCTATTAACACAGACGCTTCTCCTCAAATTGATATCCTACTCAGAGACCTTGTACTTAAAATGGAACCTTAACTTTTAAGACATAAAGCTGATAACCCCATGCCAGCTAAGGAGGCTAATATAGCGAAAGGTGTTGTTAGAAAATATGCCTTAAAAACAGGGGCAGAGGAGTTAGAATTTACTGAGACTGATAAAATATAGAACCTAAAAGAAGACCCAAATGAGTTCTGTTCGGTAGTGGGTAACGATAATAAGATGGGTGCAGACGTTAAAGGAAAGCCATTTGTCAGATTTTAGCCATTTTTTTCGCCATTCGTTGGCTCTCAATGAAAATCTGTTCCATTTATTTTGCGGGCGGCGTTAATGAGATTTTTTGAGAAATATTTTTGGGAAGCTTTAGATTTGAAGATAGGAGGGACTTGGGAAAGGTATTTCTGTGAGTACTTTAATGCTTGGTTCAATATTAACGATGATATTGAATATTATAATTAGATGTTTACTTTACAATGTTTTCATAGTGTATGACATAGGAAATTCGTTTATTTCTGTATTGGACATGGAAGCAGTTCTCTTTCCTATTGTTTATGGGCAAAATTTTAAGCATTCATGAAAGAAGAAATAAATTAGATCCAAATAAAAATGTTTCTACTAAGAGTAAATGAAAATGATAATGAAATTCAACACTCACATCTAGAAATAATTTACATACTAAAATTCTAAAGAAACTTATTTTCGAATGAGACTTTCTGTCTTTAGCTTCTTTTATCATAGGCGAACCTTATTCGCTATTTACAGAGTGGACATCAATTGTCCTTTTTTACATGTTCACCAGAACAAATTGGATCGGCCGGAGGCCATCATCTATCAATCGGACCAACAACGTCCCGTCTGACGGCCAATAATGGAATCGAATGGTAGGACATGGAGTCGACATGTTCGTCTGATTGATGGCAACTAGTTTCTTTTTAATCGACTTTAGCTGTTTCGACTATGACTTTAGGGGGGGCAGTTGTCAATTGGTCTAGGTTTCTTAAATTGGCTTTAAGAAGAACATCTTGTTCACCGCTGTTTTTCTGTGTGCTGTACGTAGTATGTAGTGATACAATGTTGTCAACTGGTACATTTTAAAAGTTTGGGTCTTTAGCTCAGATAGACTCCTTTACTAAAAAAAACAGTGGCTTTAGAAGTACCTTTAGGATATGATAAATTTTCTTGTGCGTTGACATTTTGCTAATAATATAAGTTTTCAGTTTTTGATCAGTTTAGTTTATTAGATAAAAGTTTCTTTAAAAAATTAACTTGCTTCATATTATATGTTTGAAATGTTTCAATTGAATATCAAATAGTAATAAATATAAAAAGTGTTATAGTTGAAATGAAACAAATATTAAATCTAATACCTTGAATTGACCTTATTACGTACTAGAAATGCAATCACCAGCTATAAAAATATATGATGACCAAGAAAATAAAGGACCTATAATCCTGAAGAAAGCTACATAAAAACTTATGCGAAGTGGTGATAATCCAATGATCACACTTTTATGCAAAGACCAAAGTTATTTTTCATGGAATCGGTAAATTACTATTGTAAGTCCATTTTCTTTTGCAAAATAGATCTATAAACCTAATACTATCGAGTCAGAATCACATACACAGATCTTGACCCCTAACAAGGATTCACCATATCTCCCTAAATACCGGAAATCCTCGTTAAAGGTAATTTTTTGTGATATCCTAATCAAGAACTACCATAACCATGGTCAAAAACGTCTAGACACAGAGCAAATACCCATGGCTCACATAGATACAATTTTTAGTAACCTTAAAACGATGAGGTTATGGCGATTTAGAACAAAAAGCACTTGCTATAGGATTTAAATTTCCAAAATGAAAGATAAAATCATCACATAAACACCAGATTGACACGAGCCCACAACACAACCCAGATCGGAGACACGTGCGATATGATCCTAAGCACGTGACCGCAATTACTTACTAAAAGATTGGTAACATTATAGATTGATAAGCAAGCAATCGTGATATATGATGTGAAAAGCAAGGAAACGAATACTTTTAACTAAGACACTGAATTGGATCAAATGGCTGCAGAATTAATTTTGAACAAGAAAATGGAGCAGTGGTTAAAAATCTAGTAAATTTGCAAATGTTCCCACGAAAGGTTTAACACTCTATTTTTAGTTTCCTTTCTGCAAGAGTCCCCCTGTTTGGGGAAGTACCAAAATCTATGTCCCATATTCTCTACCAAGCAGTAGTGTGTAAAATTTAGTGTGCACTGGTTTGAAGGGCACTGTTTCAACCACGGATAAATAAGAACTAATGTCTCATAGCGACGAGCGCAGTGCCGCGCAAGATTTTGTAATGAAAGTACTGAGTGGCAATGCCACTGTTAAAAGCAATTATGGTATTTCCCATTAAACGAACGACTTGCTAATCTCATAAGACTGCAATAAAAAAAAACATTTTATAATTACTTTGACCTCCAAATTCCAATCAGAAAACCAATCACAATCTCGAATACAGCAAAAGTCACATCTGCAACTTAGATTACCTCCCACCCTGAGGACTGTCTCCACGACAGATTACTTCTTCTGTAGATGTCGATACTTCACTGGTCAGCCTCTGGTCCCGGAGGAACGGGTTCTGATTGGGATCGAGATGACAATGATGTATCGTGCGAACATATTATCCAACCTTCGGCATTTGGACGTCTATTTGATTAGATTTTGTTATTGGGAAAAGTTTATATCTATCTATTGGGATGGTTGAATTAATTTTCATTTGTATGTCTCTTTTCCAGACTCAATTATTGTTTAGTTTTAGGCGTAGAATGCTTATTATTATCTCAAAATTACTTAGGTCTAAAAAGGTCTAATTACCACTATCATTGCTGAGCCGATCTGCTTGCAACGGGTGCGGCTCTGCACACTCCATAGTATTTTCTCATACAAAAAACACAACAGTTGTGTTTTCCCGCGCTCGCGGCAAGTTATGAAAAACACGACAATTGTATTCTCAGCACTGAACGTGTTAATTCTTCTCTGCCAGGATTCTTGATATTTCAAAATTTATGAAAATGAAACCACAGTAAACATTAGTCATTATACATGCTAATTGATAACCGCCTGTTGTACGAAGTCTGGTAAATCCAACCAATTTTTTGTGACACTCAAATATATGTATGGTCTTTCCAAATCGGTTTCTGCCGATTCAGCACCCTCTGTTCCAGTTTGAAAAGTCATAACAGCTGATCTCATAATTCATAATAGGACCTGTTCCCGATATTAAAATATGTTTACCGTAATCCAGCCATACTGAATGGAGCACTAATACCAACCGGCCATATGGTGTGCCGATTTCTAACAAAAGCGAACACTATACCTCGACTAACACTGCAATCATCCCTTACACATTCAATAGTCTTCTCTTTTGGATTGTTCACCCTATTAATTGTCAAAATTTATTTTATTACTTCCCCTTCGCTTATTTCAACCTTATCTTTTCCCACTTACAGTTCAAAATCAAATGTTAGATTAGTTTGATTTACAAGCTCGTTTATAGAAGTTCTGTCGCTTATAACTTCCACGGGAAGCTTTTACGCCGATAGTTTAAGCTGATCATTTATTTTGAATTCTATCCCATCTTTGTTAACGTCCATAATGGCGTTTCCAGTTTAGGAGATCGTTTATGGTGGTCAAAGTTTAATGGCAATCAATACTATTTTGAACTTTATCGTTCCTACGGTTGAGTCCAGTTTGATTCAACTGTGTTGTAGAGCGAATTCAAACGAATAATCGCAAAGCATTAAAGTGGGATTCAGTGAGCACTTGTTTATGAATTTTTCGACCATATGGTATAAAAGCCGTCATGGACAATGCACCCCCATAGCCCCATTACCATATGGGACGCGTTAAATGCAGTTTCAAGAGAATTGTATTGGGTGAGGTGACCTCGAAGTATGATCGATATAGCGGGAGACCGGATTTAAGCTAAGTTGAGAAAATTGTTTGTTTGTCAATTTCATAGACATTTATAGAGACAATAATAATTACCCCATAGGCTTAAAAAACATAGAAGTTTTAAATTAAGAGAAATAAAACATAGAAGCTTTTGAAGTATTTAGCTATAAGCCCAGCAATTAGCTAACCATGTCAACATTTATGCAGTCTTAAGTACTTAAGTACTCTTATTTTTGTACGTCTACATTATGTTATTCTTTGAAGTAACCAGTGTTTTTTTTATGTTAATAAGTAAAAAAACGAGCAAGTCGTACACCTGATAATGATAATAAGCGCCTGTCCATAACAGCTACAGTGCTACCCAGAACTGTCGATTACCAAATCTTGCGTGGCACTGCGCTTGTCACCCTAAGACATCGGTTCTAACGTCTCATATGCCCGGTAATTTCTATATTAGTTAGTTGATTTATTATTGTCTCCTGAAATTGGTTTTAGTTGAACCATGGACCTTGTTAATCTCTACCATTCATCTCCATCTCTATCTTTTTCAACGGCAACGTCCAGATACCCAATAAAAATAAACACATTCCAGCTGTAAAGGCCGTACCCACTTGTCGGTTTGTAATATTTTCGTTAAGCGCAAGCGCAAGTAAACAATTGCACAATGCCATCGAATAATACGCATTGTATAATCTGACAATAGCTAGTAGGATACCAGTCTTGATACTTTATGGTTTTTTTTTTGGTGAAAATATCCCGTCTTACTAATTATTATAAAAGCGAAAGTTTGTGTGTGCATGATATGTGTCTGTGTGTGTGTTTCTTCATCGGCTGTACGGATTTTGATTACATTTTGTATTTATTCCGATACCTAACTACTTATTTTTTAATGTCGTAGTGAGCGCCGGTAAAACCGCGTGGAGCAGCTAGATGTCAATAAAGACGAAGATATTATTGTTATGGTCAAATGCTAGCATTTCTCGTATAAAGTATTGTATGATGTAATAATGTTAAATATCTGAAAAAGTACTTTAACTTAAATGACTTTATGGGCCATTTTGTTTTATCTTTGATCAATTTTATTTCTAAAAACATAACCTTTTTTTTGGGCAGTTGTGTAAAAAAACGGTGGTCAAACTTGCGGGAAATATTTAAAAAACTAACCTCTAAAACTTCGAGGTAACCAAAATGAATTGCCACTTTTGTAATGTTTTGCTACTGGTTCAAGTATCAAGACTACTCCATTGGCTACCCCATCACAATCACACAACATATGGGTCCCTGTACCACCATCTGATCTCATACTATAATACTGGACCATCCCCTTTATCTGCGTAATCAGACCGGTTCGCTTTGAAGTGATAATTTGGAATCATCATCATCATCATCATCAACCCATAACGTCCCACTGCTGGGCACGGGTCTCTCCTCACTTTCGTAAGGAGGATAAGGCCATAATCCACCACGGGGGTCCAGTCCGGATTGGTGGATAACATACCTACCTCCGAAATAATTCTCGGGTAGGTATGTGGGTTTCCTCACGATGTTTTCCTTCACCGAAAAGCGAGTGATAATTACGTACATATGTTTTACAGAAACACATTGGTACGTGCCTGCACTGGGATTTGAACTCACGACCTTCTGATTGGAAGGCGGACGTTCTCCCACTAGGCTATCACCGCTTCATAATTTGGAATAATGTCAATTTATTATGCAGAAAGCAAAACGCTATGTCAAAATTCAATTTAGTTTTTCTATGTCTATGGTGTGATAGTAAACTGTGAATAAGATATTTTACGTTGGCTGGAAAATACATTTCTTAGGAGTTTTAAGTAAGTATAGTAATTCTTAACCAGGATTTAAAATTCTATATAATCCATCGCATTTTTGAAAAGATAAAGTGTTATGATACATCATGTCATTTTAAACTACAAAGTTTTGTGAAAACTTGCTATATTTAAACTGGAAAACAGAAAAGAAATTAACCGTTCTTGTTTATCATCACAATAACCAGCTCATTTGACTGACTGCAGAGTGTAAGTCTCTTTACTCTTACGACATTCATCCCAGTTTTGAACCAATCAGGTCTAGATTTTTAAAATTTTTTTAATAACGTCGATTCATAGTTCATACGAGATTCAAATAGTTTTAAAGTCAATTAATGCTTATCAAAGGGTCTTTCAATTTAAAATATATTTCTAAAGCATTACTAAAATCCCAATTACAACTCTGAACAAAGCTGATCCGACCACATGTTAAACATTGCAGACCACACCGAAACCATAGTAGAGAGAGAGCAGTAGGCTAACTTCATAGAACTGCACCGAACCACACTCCAGGCACTCCGTACAAATAACTGATTTGACATTTTACACATATAAATTACGTTAGTACACGCGCCAAATGAACGTGTAAGTACACGCGACTGAAACAAAAGAGATGCTAGTATGAAGCTTCATACTAACCCGTTTGTCTATTGTCAATTTGATGTTTAATATTTACTGACCTCCTGATTTACTTCTGGATTGTGAGTAGAAGAGCGGCGAAACATACCATGAGGAGTAGAGAGTGTCCATTAGTAGTAAGTAATACAGTTTTAATATCTTCTGTGACTAAAAGCTCTGCTTCTATGCGGGCATACAGCACGCACACATGGACAGTTATTATGAATGATAGCCACAGCTGATAGAAATTATGCTGTACAAATATGTGAGTGTACAGTCACGCAAACCAACAAGCCGCATTTGATACGAATGAAGATAACTTACTCTTCTATTTCTACTGTGTCTATACTTTAAACTATCAATGCAAGGGCTGGAGCAATACGATGGGCATTTTCACGCCATATGTAAGTTAGGGCTTCACATGCTCTGGGGAATATGCCCTTTGGAGATGGAGTACTTAGGGAATCTACTAATGTGGATTGTGGAACTGTTGAAATCGATATTGTTAGTATGGTTTTTTGTTTCTCGTTTTGTATTTGTATCGTTGTTTCATAGAGGAAGACTGTCTAAATATTTTTGCTTTGTTGAATACCCTAAATAATGTTTTAAACTAACATCATCACTGACTTTAGTATTATCATTGGTAATGAATTGAAAAACTTAAAATAAAAAAAATCAGAGCTTTTAAAATCGATTATCAGGCGAGTTTTATCTTTCGCCATTATAACATTGGTTTGCTTTCTTAAATTATATCTTTATGGTTACATGTTTCAGTGAACTTTTAGTTATGCACCCATTTAATTGTCTATTGATCCTAAGTGTCTCTTTGATTCAAGAACTACATCAGAAATTTCTGTTCTGGTAACATCGTGACAGTTTCCAGGCCCGTTTTTGTCTTTTGTACATGGATTTAGTTTTTTCAATTTCAATAGTTGACTAAAGTTGACTTCTTTAGGATATTCCAATAAGTAATTATCACATACATTTAGAATTCCATATCAAGACACTTCTCAAATATCAGCTTACTCAGAGATATACAAAAAACAATGGTACCAGTACAAATAAGCAGTTTCAAATATCGCTCGTCTCTGACGTGACGTCAAAAAACCGCACACCCCAATACTAGCAAAGCGTCGAATCCGCTGCCATATGTCGTGAAAAATTCTGCAGTAATTGCATTAAGTTACCCCAAGCTACCCTGAGTGCCCCCACGTTTAATTACGAAGACCCACTTAGACATATGTGCTGCAGAATAGGGAACTGCAGATGAATATTGTATTGCTATAGTTGAGGGTATTTGAAACTTTGAAGTAGTACAGAAATTTAAAAATACCTTTGCAGTAAATTAAAATCACTGAGTAAAACCACAAACCACACTATAGACACAAACTAGAACAGGCAGCAATAAGCAGCCCCTGGCCCGCATAGGTATCGCACTGCACTGCTACTGCTGGCACTGGCTGCTAGCTATTGGCTGACTGGCTACCAGCATAATAGCCAAGTGAAGAGACGTCAAGGTGGAGTAAGACAACGATAGAGTGGCTACTGAGAGTAAGCACAGTGTTTCTTAGTTATACTAACAAGATGTTTCTTTGACAGATTGGGTCATGAATTTGGATCTGATTTGCAAAGGACCAGCATAAACAGTAAACACAATGAAAGGCATCTAACCGGTAATGAAAATTATGAAGATGTTTTGAGTGATATTAATCTTAATAAACTATGAAGGATGCTCAAATGAACTATAGAACGAGAATGTACAAGATGTCATATTTCATAATTGAAGAAACAACAACGAAATTCAATAAAATTAAATCACGTCACAGTTCTCACAACAAACCTCAGAAATAAACAGCTAGGGAACCAACTCTAGATGCAAATCGCAGACAATATGAACATGAAATATGGGTTCAAGAAATCCTGAGCAAAGGTGAACAAAAAAAAAAGGAAAAGCTACCGAAAACAAATGAACAGAAAAAGTTCACAAAAGTACATTGTAGCAGAACACAGGGCAGGAAACGTCGCGTGAATAAGTAGGTATTCTTTGTTGAAAGGAAGCGACGGTATTTTTCTTTGCTTTATTGTTGTTGGTGAGAATTTTAATACAAGTTTGCTTTGGGTTGGCAATTAAGTAGATATTTATTGAAGTGGTTTACGTTGCTACTGGGGATGAAAGTAAATAGGTTCGCAGTTTTTTTTGTAGTGAAAATAATGTTTTACATTTAGCAAAGAATTGTAACAAAGGATGAATAGAAAGTTTTACTTACTATTTTGATTTTGTGTTTGTTCTACATTTACATAGATGATTTGTGTTTAAAGTAAACAGACTTAAGTGTTACAGCCTGTCTTACAACCCAATGTTTTAGTACATTAAAGAATTAAAGTTTACGAATAATTCTGTTTAAAAATTACGAATAATTCTGTTTATTCAATTTTCATTATAGTAGACCGCGGTGAACTGGATGACCGATAAGAAATTCGGTCATATTTCAAAATCTGCAGCTAATTTAATGAAACCAATCAGAGCAACACATTGCTTCTCTCCACCTGCACGCGCTGAGGAATGATTTAGCTTAAAATTTCCTCAGAACCATTCTTTTCGAGAAAAGCTTTGACTCGAATCGCCATCATCATGATCAACTAATATCAGAGAGCACGGATCATCACTGAGCACGAATCTCCCCTCACTTTCGCGAGGTGGATTAGGCCATAAAATACCACGGGAGCCCTGGTCCAGATTGGTGGACCTCCGAAATAATTCTCGAGTAGGTGTGTAGGTTTCCTCACTATGTTTTCTTTCACCGAAAAGCGAATAATAATTACGTGCATAATATGTTTAACATGAAACACATCGGTACGTGCCTGCACTGGAATAATAATTGCCTATAATTATGAAATATCATTTACATAAATTGCGTTTACTAGGTTTTCAATACGAGGCTTTCTAGATTTGCACAGATTATAAGTGAAGTTATAAAAATCACATTATTGAAAAATACCGGCTGTAAAGAAGATTGTATCATCAGCATCCAAAAGCTATTACTAAATTACGCAAGAGAAAATCCATACGAAATCATAAAAAAGCGAAGTAACCCTCAAATGAATGGGCTCATTACATATTCCGGATCCAGTGGGTCGGTCCGTCTGGCCCAAGGTGATTTATGAACTATTTTTTGTTGATTTTCCTCCAGAATTCTGCGCCAGCCAAGATTCTTAGAGCTCATGCCAAGAACGCTGTATGGTGGAAGCATATTGATAGAAATGGGTTAATTAAATCAGATTTTTGGCTGTTGAGTTTGGCAATTGATAGTACTAATGACAATTGCATTGCTCACTACTAACTTATAGATTTTTGGATTTTGTTAGATATAGAAATATTTCTTATCATCATAGACCATTAGACAACTTAGGCGGAATTAAAATTATATATTTCTATTTTATCTTATTGATTATGGATTTCCGCAAAATAACGCCTGATTCTATTAACTAATATGAAACAAGACATAAAATACTAAGATGCACTGACTGGAATGACAGATAACGACTCACAGAAATCATATAACTTTCCTAAAACGTAAGTTTTAAAATTGAATGCAATTGAGTTGAATTATCTTAAAAATAAAGTCATTATAAATCCAAATCCGAAGCTTCCGTGTTAATCTGCATTAGCCGCGGTGTCACTGCAAGCCGTTAACACAAAGCGTTCAATGCTAAATGTCTCAATTCAACTTTACGGCCGGGCGCCCTCTGGTGTGGTCTTTACGACCGCAGCCACAGTACGTTTAGAGCAGTAGGGAATGTGCCCACAAATGGAGTCACTCTCATTTTATCCATTAATCTTAGGAAAATTATATGCTCTACATTTTTACTTCAGTTTTAGTTTTGATTGGCCACCAATTGTTTTTAGTAAGATTTATCGAATGTTCGTACTAAAAAGTGGTTTTGCAAGAATGGAAATAATTTTGATTCTTCATTATAAAAATAGAGTTTTTTTTTAAGAATAACCTGTACCAGATCGGCCCAAAACCGGGATGAATGGCGTAAGGTTGAGGAGGCTTATGATGAACATAAAAAAATTACATTACGTAATATATGTTATGTTGATTTCGGTGGCTACAATTTAAACTAGATGAATCCATGTGGGTAATTGATATTGTTACCATAAATTACTTTTGCTAAGAAATAAACTTCCTAAGATACCAAACCACCACGCTGAAACTAACTAAAGAGAAAAATGATGACGTGCCTATGGTCAGGCTAGAAGTTTATGGCATTTGTTCTGGTGTGGTTCACAATATTTATCTTCTCAAGTTATTAGGGAATCAAAAAATCTGTCTGTCAAAAGTCTCCCTACTGATGTTTCTTGTGCATTGCAACCGCACTAAGTGTCGAAGGGTTAATTCAATGGAAAGATTCGTCCGCGCTTTTAACCCTACAATATTAGATGGCTTGTAATGTCTTTGGTTAATGGTTTTATGTTCCAACTTGGGATCGTTTGCATTGCTGTTGACAACTAATGTTGTTGCATTGTGTTGTTTTGTTTCAGTAATTTGCGCTGCTAGTATTGTTGCAAAAGTTAGTAATGTAGAATATAAGTATATACCTATACTGGCGATGGTTCTGAAATTTCTTTCATCATCATCATCATCAACCCATAATGTCCCACTGCTGGGCACGGGTCTCTCCTCACTTTCGTGAGGAGGGTTAGGCCATAATCCACCACGGGGGCCCAGTCCGGATTGGTGGATAACATACCTACCTCCGAAATAATTCTCGGGTAGGTATGTGGGTTTCCTCACTATGTTTTCCTTCACCGAAAAGCGAGTGATAATTACGTACATATGTTTTACAGAAACACATTGGTACGTGCCTGCACTGGGATTTGAACTCACAAACTTCTGAATGGAAGGCAGACGTTCTCCCACTAGGCTACCACCGCTCACCTCGCTCGAAATTTCTTTACAAAAAAATTTTTCGTGTGAATTTCCAATTGGTTCATATTTTAGGGTTAAATTAGGTACATTTTCCTATATATTTCCTTTTAACTTGGTTTTAAATTGAATTATTTATTAGGATAAGACAAGTAGGACTAACCTGAGGTCAATAATTGGCACGTATCATCGTCATCATCATCATCATCATTGTCAGCATCCTGCTCATGCTGTGCACGGTCTTCGTAGTTTCTGAATCTCTAGATACAGGGTATCCTAGTTAGGGGTCAGGGTTTGTGTATGTGATCGTGTCACGCTATTTATTTTATTTTATTTAAATACATTAATTCATCCTCTAGTCCGCCTTCAGAGAAAACTCCTCGGCAATTCCAACAAAAAGGCCTCATCTCAGCACTAACTCAAAATGGGACCACATTTTTCCACAAAAAATAAAAATGAACCACCACAGATATAATTAAGCGTCTTATAAAAACACCTCGAGCGAATTATCTTAATCCACTTCCATATACCAACTGTCAGGGAAAAGAAAAAGTAGAAAAAACCCTCCGCTTATCGAGATCTACCCCGAACAAAAGGGGATGGTATATTTAGCATAATGAGTGACATCGCCGAAACGTTTAGCTAGAGCGAAACGGCGCTATGTGCTTTTCTGTAAGCAAGAAAGGGACGGGTAAAGATTTAGAGAGAACAATAACGCAATCTTGTTTCTAGACCATTTCCTTTAATTAGTAGAGACCAGCAGGCAATTTGTTTGCGTTGTGCTTAGATAGCTTGAATGTGTCTGTATCTGCAAGGAAAGGGTTGGCTTTATTCAGAGATACTTCGTCAACTTCGTTGGCGATGCTTGCAGCTTGGATTTATAGCCAAGATTTTTTTTTAACATTTTTAAAAAGTTTATGTCAAGGGTGATGCAGATTACTATTTACTGTCCTGTCAGACATAGGGGTACTTATTGCGCGCCCTAGTTTTGTAGGCTCACTAAAGAATTCATAATTATTGGATCAGATCAATAATTTTTATTTTTCCCATAATAATTTTTATAGCAGTGAATAAAGTAAGCGCTACGTCTGCTCATAACAGTTACACTACACCAGCCAACAAAAAGACACGCCACCACTTTTTTTATTAGCTCCCAAGTTTTTCTAAAGGAAATGCACAAGCAAATTCCCAGCCATTCGCCGCATATTGGAAAACGAGCAGTTTTTAATAAATCGCCGGGAACATTCGCCATTACGGCGGAATACCTTATTTCATTACGCCATTCCATTAGTAAGATACGCCAAATTCTATTAAACTCTTTTTGAAACAACGGTCGAGCCAGCTTTAATCTGTATAGTGGGTAAAATAAGCCTTAAGGTGAGGGAATAAGGTTTGGAATACGAGAGACATTTGTTGTTGGGTACTAGTGGTGGGACGAAATATTGGAATGGGATTTTTTAGTACAAAATGTTCACAGATTGCGGTATTCAAATGTAACTTGATTAAGAAATTATGAGACCATCTTAATAACAATAAATGGAAGACGGTCTAAATAATTTTAACGTATGAAAAATTGATCTTAAGCGTAGGATTGGTCATTCGAATTCGAGTATAATATTCACAGTAGCACAAAATAAATGAGAATAATAAAGTCACTCAGAATTTCAATAAAATAAGAGAATAGAATAGAATAGAAAAACTCTTTATTGTACACCAGAAACAAAATTAAACACAGTACAGAAGAATTACATTAGGTAAACAAGGGTGGGGTGCGGGCCAGGTAACCTCCACGAGTGCCCGGCTGTTGTTCGTCCCTCTTGATGCGTTGCATCCGGAGGGAAGGGCAGCAGCTGGGCCGGTGCACCCTGGGGTTCGGTCAGCAATTCTCCTAGGGGAATTGGTGGCCGTAGCAAATAATCTGGCGAGAAGAGGTCCTTCGCGTGTCCCTCTGATCAGCAGAGGGCACAGCGAGGGACCAATAACGGGGACTTTTGGGCCGCGGATCGGGGGTCCAACGCCCAAGTTAGAAGTCCCGAGCTGAGGTGCGGCCCGTGTGTTCCGGGACGCACCCAGCGGAGAAAGAGGCCCAAGCCTCACGTGGCGAGCCCAGGAGGGCGCCCGCAGAGGTGGTCGCGGAAGCGCCGTGCGAACCCGTGACCACCTCCATAATGCGGAGAGGAGAACACCCCGGGGTTTTAGTGGGTAAACCCCGCCAGACCAGCTGGCGGGGGAGTCCCACATAACCACCCCGCTCCCCCCCGGGGCCGGGTGGTATGCCTAATGCATTTCCCCGGGAAAAAAAAAAAAAAAAAAAAAAAAAAAGGTAAACAAGAGTAGTACAATGGGCGGTAGTAGTACTAGTTTACGAGAATATACTACTTGGTATATCTATTTATATAAAAATAAATAGGTAAATGTGTTGCTAAGCTCAAAACTCAAGAACGGCTGGTCCAATTAGACAATATTTTTGTTGTAGTATTTTTTTTTAATTTATTTAGTCAGAGGAACGTTGTAATGGATTGAAAACTTGGTATAATTGCCCGGAAAATTTAAGAAAAAAAGATAAACATTTTTTTCTTTAACTTTTTTGTATTCATGAACACCATGATTTAACATTTTTTTTTTTTATTAATTATTTTGCATTTTTCGGTTTTTTTTTTACCTGAAAAATATGATCATTGCGAGAAAACTGGAATTACGCGGATGAAAACGCAAGGCGCGTTAGTTAATTATTAAAAAAAATACAAATTCTCTGATCTGACGAAAACACTTAGCCATCCCATCCTTAGCCAATGATTTTTGAAACACAAAGGGTGAACGCGGAAGGGTGTACAATTCTAAAATTTAAATTTATGTTTCGCTAGATTCGATCGTGCTTACCGGCATGCGCCATTCTGAACGGACCGATAGGCTTTTTTTAAAAATGATTTACGAGTATTTCTAGGGGTATTTTTAATGTTTCAATTTGATTCGGAACAAATATTTATTGTGTTTGAGTGGTTTGGTGGGTGCTGATGATTTGCGGAATTTCGTGCAGCAGCGTTTTTATCCAGTTGTCGTTTATTTGAACTTGACGTTCTTTGTTGGTTATATATTTGAGAAAGAAAAGAAACTTTGTAAATAAGTTTTGACGTTGGCTGAAAAAAAAATTCTTTATTTATTATTTATTTAATACTTTATTGCACAGATTAACTTACTAGTACAAATGGCGGACTTAACGCTAAGAGCATATATTTAGATTATTTTGGTTCATCATCATCAACCCATAACGTCCCACTGCTGGGCACGGGTCTCTCCTCACTTTCGTGAGGAGGGTTAGGCCATAATCCACCACGGGGGCCCAGTCCGGATTGGTTAATACCTACCAATACGAGCCAGGACTCGTGGATTATGAACTGATTGGCCAATATGGGTTGATTATGATCACGGTCAACATGTAGATACTTTATAATATATCGTCTAAGGTTACAATTCATTCTGTTCCTTGAAACTATTTCGTAGGCCGTGAATATATAAAAAAAAACTCTTATAAATAACCTTTGGTCCGAAATGTACTAGGTTATTAATTAATTATAAGTACTTATACACTAAATTTACCTTGAATGTAAGAATGTGAAATTGTTCCCTTAAATTTGAATTGACGCCTCATATAACCTCCTTTTATAACAAAAAGGCAGGTGTCACACACAAAGCGAAACATTAGGGCTGTCCGGAACAATACGAGTGACTCCCGCATTATTAGCTGAACAAACATTACGACGAGGGGCGATTTGGTGACCCTAATGTAGGCTCGCGTAAACGACACGGCATTCAATCTGACTCAATATAAGTTTATAACAGTTTTTTAATTAATAATCTAATTATAAAAAAACGAGTAAATTTTATTGAATTAATATTAAAATGTAAGTAAAAAGAAATAACGATAATAACACAAGGGAGAAATTCAAGAATAATCAAAATAGCGTTGAATGGAATGGCTAGAATGAGAAAAGCCTTTTGCAAAGCAATCGTCGTTTTGTCAAGGCACCCACATCACACCGAATCTTAGGGTTGGTACTTGTAATATTTTTGTGTCAGTAATAATTAATTACATACTCGCATAGGTTCTAAAAATACCTTATTCTAAATATACCAAGGATTTTTTCATATGCAACGGACCTTTAAGAATAAAAAAAATATAAAATATTAATTATATTTAAAAAATATGGTAACGGAGCCACAAGTGCTGTTGCGAGTTTTGGAGGAGAAGCGATAATGGAGCATTGTTGTTCTTGTATATTTTTTTCTCAAATTTGTGTTTTTTCGTGTGTTAATGTGTAATGTTGGTGAAATATTACTCACTAAATGACGAGCGGGCAAATTATACAAACTAAAAAACGTTTCATGTTTCTCCAAAACTCCTAAGAAAATTCAGTAAAGCGCCCATGACTTTACTGAATCTTGCCTTTAGCTGGATTTCCTACTGACTGAGACTTGACATTTTCACAATAACTACCGAAATATAAAAAAACTTAAAAGTTCTGAATACTTAACACTCGCTAACTGTACTAACCATTCAGAGCCATTACAAAAAAAACCGACTTAAAAACAAAAAAAAAATAGGCACTCAAAAGCGAAAAATAAATTAGTATAATTATTAAAAACGCCACCCACTCATCTATTTGAAGTCGGTGCCAGCCAAGTCAGTAGGTATATAAAATACTAATTAATTCTTTAGTTATTTAGCCTTATGCCGTTGACGATACGGATAAGTTTCCCAAAAGCTACAGCATAATAAATAATACAGCACAACCCTACTAGCGTGTCGTCCGTAGTGAGTTGGTGACAATGGCCCGACTCGAATAGTTATCTATTTAAACCTGGATTAGCACTCGATAACCCGTGATTAATGGCCGGCCCGACGGACGGTAGCGTAAGCAGAAAAAACCGAAGTTTATAATTGGATTGTAGGAATTATTTTGCAAAAATACTAAGAGGCAGACTGAATAAGCTCGTCATTACTCCAATAGTAGTGATAAATGACCATTCTATCACCTTGTACCTACTGGTAGTGAAGATTTCACTTTACTTTTGCTGAATGTAATCTGATTCACAATGCATGCGACCAAGGGGTCAATTTTTAAATCTCACCGGGTGACTAAATTTCGCCAAAATGAGCAAATTCGTGATATTTCGTGCTCAGCAGTTGGTCGATTTCCTATAAGTAATCAGTGAGTATTCGGCCATTTTGTTACCCGGTGAAATTTGAAAAATACAAACCAACACCTGAAAATGTCTTCTGATGTGTTTTTTGATAAACTTTCTATGTGTTTCATCGATTCCAATTCAGTCAGCGAACAACAAAATTAAATAGTCTATTGTGTTTCGAAGCACAAAAAGAAAGAAAGGCGAAAAGAACCCATAAGATGATCCCATAAAAAGATCTCGAAATGCTTTAACTTTTAATTTCTCCGAGGCCACAGTTTGATGCAACTTTTATTTTCATGGTATTTTGTTTGCTGACGCTACTCACACCACATACCGGCCAGCGGCAGCGTATTCGCAGCGAAGCGCGGAAGGTGTCGCTGCGCTCGACAGATAGCGGATTATGTGCATGCAGTAATTTATAGCACTTTTAAAGGTTTGAATTAAAAATAAAAAGTTTAATAAGGTTACCATTAAGAGAGATTAAATTCGTGACACGAATACGACTTGTTTACCTAGGTCAAATACAGAAAATGAGGCAATCTCAAAACAAGATGGTAGTTTTTTGCCGTAAAAAGTTGTAAGATGTATTTGGACTTACAAATAGCTCTTTAACTACTAGCTCAAATAAAACAAAATTTGGAAATATACGAGTACATATTTATATTAGGCTAAGAATAGAATAGAATAGAAAATATTTTAATACTTGGCTTACTTGGTTAAACTTCAAGTTTTATCCACAACGAAGTTACAGGGAGGTCAAAATGGCCTGAATGACTCCGAAAAAGAGATGATACTCCTGCCCTTTTGCTTGCTTTTTTTGGCGGGGGCACCGCCGTGCCCCACGATCTTTGTTATAACTGGAAACAAATTTCAAATCATACTTATAGTTACTTATTAACCTATATTATCTTTTTTATCTTCTTTAGTTATAAGATCTTTTTACTTGTATGTCTTGGAGTCCAATAAAGAGTTGTAATCGTATCTTGTCTTATCTTCTTACAAAATTTCACCCCCCCCCCCCCCCCCCCATATTTCAACTTCCCCCTCTGGTTTCCAAGCCTTGGAAGCTCATCATCCAACCCACACACTTGGTTATTTAACATGTTAATCTGAGATTGAATTAACACCTTCCTTGTTTCTCAGGATTATATCTTGGATGGTATAGTTCCCTCACATATGTATAGAATTGTACAGGGTGAATATATAAATACAAACACAATATAACGCCAACAATATGAAAACACATACGACGACAATACACATAATCACGATCATATGTTAGACATAATTAAATTAATAAAAACTTTTGTTTTTTTAATTTTTTGTTTTTTTTTTTATTTCAGTTGTTTTTTTGCATTGAAAACAGAAGAAGAGTACGAGTAAGTATCTATCTATAGATTCATGACTATAATTATCTGCACTTACCTATATAGGAAATCGGAAATTTTGAGGACCTGTAAAAAATATATTGAAAGATGAGTTAAAATGCAGCCAGTGTTCTTGGCACCATGCCTCATGGACATCTTCTTTTGTTAGATTTTAAGTTTTGGTTTTAGTTAGTTTTCCTTTTATTAATATTGTTAACTAAATTGTGTCAATAAATGTTTTACAATACAATCATTAGTTTAGATCTTAAATGACTTACTTTTGCAAAATAGAAATTTAAAAAAAAAAATGTTGATGTTTATTACCTATGCTTTTCAAATTAATATTTGGAATCGGACTATACCCCACCAAGAAAGCCTTATTATAACCTACAGAAAAAGTAAACAACAAATTGTTCAGAAAAAATATGTTTCACTTTTGTGACATATAAAACAGCAATCACCCTATATATCACTCAAAGACTACTCCAAATCCAGATTATGTAAACTATAAGACGGTGGGAGCCACATGTCCCGCCACACCTGACGGTCACCACCCTGTATAATCCCCATACACAGGACGCGGATCTGAATGCTAATTAAATCTCGCTACATACTGTACATATAGGGGTATAGTTTCAGAACTAGGATTTTGGGAATTAACCTGTTTAGAATTGAAACTGTTAACACATTTACTGTAGTAAACACTGTTGGTACGAATAATATTGTTAATTTTACCTAAAATTCTGGCAAATATAGCCTTTTTTTTAACATTTACATGTGTCAAAACTCTCTTTCATACTTTTTTTTTACTTCACTTTTTGTAGGTTTTAGTTCTTCAAGTGAGTATAGTAGTTCAGGTATAGTATTATTAAATATGCTGTGATGCAGTCAACGTCACGATTCAGTATGGTGGTCGATTTGTTACGGAAACTTTCTGAGCAGTTGCCGTATTATGTTTTGTTAGAATCAAGGTCCATTTACATACTATCTTTTTTTTTATTACTTCACTGAGTGACGAGACGAGCAAGTCGTTCACCTGATGGTAAGCGCGACGCCTGTCCATAACAGTCACAGCACCACCCAGACCACTGCATTGCGCAATCCTGTGCGGCACTGCCCTGCGCTCGTCACCCTGAGACATCAGCTCTAAAGTCGCATGTGCCCAGTAATTTCGCTGGAAACAATGCCCTTAAAACCGGAACAGAGTTAATGTTTGCTTACTACTGCTTGGCGGATGAATATCTGGCAAAGGTACTGGTACTTCTCCAGGTGGTCTCTTGCAGAAGAGGCCTGCCACTACACTCTGAACTCCTACAATTCTATCTACACTGCAGTCTTCCTAATTACTCCATATTTTGCATTACTAAGCAAAATCCTATTCATGTTAAGCATTTCTTTTTATATTTTCTGCCCCACTCAATATTTTTTTAAGTTCCAAACAGTTGTTGAACACATTCCGTATAATACACGCATTAGCTCACGGATCGTTGGTCGCTCGAAATCTACAAATTCGATTCGATTCGATATCAGTTTTAATTTGATTTTAGATTTCATATCGATATAGCATTTGCTCGCCACTTGAACAGACTTTTGGCTTGAAATGAATGGGGTTTTGAAACGGTTATGGCGTTTGGTGCGGTTATAGTGTTACTTTTATATCCATGGTGCGATTCAGATTTGGTTTTGAATTGAATTAATGAAGGAAATGTTTTTCAAATTGCTACCAGCAGTGCAATAGACGAAACATTGAGTTTGGGTTTCATGAAAGTACATATTTAATATTTTTATCGTATAGTTCAATGCACACATTTATAATCTACTAGCTGTGCCCTGCCACGCTTCGCTGTGGCACATTCGCACATTCGCTGATATGTCACTGATGAAAAAAAATAGCTAAAATTTCATCTCTATTGGTGCAGAACTTTTTGAGTTTTTGAAGCGTACACAAACCAACATAACATTTTTATATATAACCTATATGGCTCATTTATAGGACAAGAAAGTGTTATCTTTTTATTAAACTGTTAAGGAAATAATACGTTCTTGCCGCGAATGAGCGATATAGTCTTGTTTTAACATAAATAGTGCAGTGACAATAATAATTAATCAGTCATAATTTAGACTCATTTAATATTCAATATTCTTGGACTCATATAACTAAATAAATCGCTTGTTCACGAAAATAGTTACATAGTAAAAGGTAAGCATTGTACATTTAAACCAACACGTTTCAAAAAGCCACTGTCCCATTCTTGCAAAGGCCTCTATTTCCAAATGAAGTACCGAGTGAAGTGAATGTAGTAATTGAACTAACTAATTAGGATGGTGCAATATGCCAAAATGAGTCTTAGCCTCTGATTATAAGAGCTACCACCTCGGCTGTCCTGCGCCACCTTCTGCCAGTCCTCCGCCTGGAGCTCGCGCAAGTCTTTTCCTACTTTATTAATCCAGCGGTACTTGGGACGGCCGACCTGACGGCCACTCGGCCCCTCAAATTACGCACATTTTACAGCACGATTCTTACCCATCCTTTCCTTTCCAACTGAAACCTTTGTGCTTTTATTCCGCTGATGATATTAGAATCGGCCACCAGTTCCTTTGTTTCCTATTCCATCTACCACCGCTATTGGGCCTAAGATCTTTTAAGCCCCCTCTTCTTTGTCACTGAAGCAGTTATGTACTTGTATTTCAGTATACTGGAGGTATACGTAACTCGCGTAAACTGTAACCACGTTTAATTCTCGACCCTCCTGTCTAGTTATTAACAGCCTCGGTTTTTACGAGTCTATTTCCCGAGCACTGGATCGCGCTATCTCTCCTCGCCGTGGTCTGACCGACATATTCTTAGCGCTGCCTTACGATTTTTCTCTTTGGAACAGGAAATACATAGAATAGTTAGTGTTTGAAAATATTGTAGAGGATTTTTCTTTTTCGGTTTCTATAGATCAGCTTGGCCACTACTGGTACAGTACTAGTACAGCTACCTAATCTATTGTATGGGCTGATGGCCATCAGTTGAATTTTTAATAAGCCAGTGGAAAAGTTAATGAAGATATCAGTCAAATGAAAAGCGTTCAGGGAAACCTGCGTCACTTTACCACAGCATTATGCTGAGCTCAGGTCTTGTCTGACATCACTGCGCGCCGGCTATCTGCGTACACTATTATGTTCATCGTGTGTTTTAATTTTCTTGTCTTGTCTCTAAATAAGTACGTTGTTCGCTGTTGTTTGCAGTTGTGTCAGAATAAATGTTTTTTCTTTCTTTCTTTTATGATTCCTCGAAACAACTCTTCGTATAATAACTCTACCACTGCACGAATGCAGTTCTTGTACACAATTTAATGGATCTATTCCGAATAGATCCATTAAATTGTGTACAAGAACTGGTTTCTATCTCAAGTTTAATAAAATGAAATTTTGACTTATAAAATAAGTATAACGTGCTCTTTACCGGTTGTATCAGTAAAGACTCCATACGAGTGACACCTTAAAATCTAAGACAATGTATTTTCCACGACTTTTCTGTCCTAATAAACGAATATTCTTTTACGAGTGTCACGCCATCGTCCGCGATCCGATGAGTTAGAGCCGCGGCCCGAGCGCGACGTATGCTGCTCTATATTCAAATTGAACGGCGCAAGGCACCGCGCGCCGCCATTTTGTCGTCGCCTGACTCCACGAAATGGCGGACGGTAAGCCGCTTAGCGCGAACGACGCGAGTTTCTGAAGATGGTTGGTTATGTTGATTTAGAGAAGCTGTTCTTGATTAAGATGGCGAGTTTTTATCAAGTAGATTTTTTAATTTCAGGCAAAGAAAAATATAAATTACAGTTTTGCTGACACAAATCTAGGGCGATTGATTCACAGTCCTCGAAGTAAGAGTATGGTCGACCCAAAAACAGTGACATAACACCAAATAAGATTAAAATGCTCATTTTACAGTTACCGTCAATTTGTTTGAAGCATTGCCTATACCATCCTTTATGAGTTGACCCACCACCACGTTAATTTTGTACCTAGTCTTTTCTACAATTTCAATGATTGTATTCTCCTTACACTTTACGTCTAGATTATAGCTGTGCTACATAAATGTACTTATTATAGAAAATCCGAGCCTTTTCAAAATATTGTTGCCTCACAATTCCCACTAAATAAAACTTATAAACAATACCCTGAGAAGCTATTAATATCGAAATTGCGTTGTCTTTCACCCGACCACTCTCCACCAATATTAGGAGTGCTCTTGATAAGCCGTTTTGTATGAAATCATTTTTCCGATACCCTCTTACACCCTTCAACCAACATCGGACTACACATAAACAATCTCATCTTGCACCCTATAACGAAAACAATAGAGTTTACAGAAATATTTCTAAGCGCACCAATAAAATGGTCATTTGCAAAGCCGGCAATGCGATCGCCACTTGACGTATGAAGCGGTAAGCTCTAAAATAAAAAAAATACTTTAATTGTATGAGACAACGCTTCGCTGGGTCTTGGAGTTTGTATTGTTTTTTCCTGATTTCTGGCTGTTTGTTGTGAAGTGCCGTGTGGTCACGGTTGTGGAGGTTTTCCTGTGAGAATGTTGGCTTGGAGTGGGTTTGGTGAATGTCAAAAGACAGATTGCATTTACGCAACTCTCATATTTGCTGCGGGTTTACCCAAGCGTAATAAATTATCAAGAGATTGAATAAACCTTAGAGAATTAAAACACAAATTGTAGATATTAAATGATGACAATGGTTTTCTCGTCATGGGTAAATTAAACTTAATTTTATTATGTAAGTATGTTTATAGTTAAAATTAGTTTGCAAAAAGGTTTAAACATTCGCAGTGATGGTGTAGAAAAACTGTCCTTATTTTTCAAAGGTAATCTATTTCAAAATTTAATTATTTCCATCGTAGTTAATGTTACATTAACTTTATACTAAAATTCGATTAATTGATCAGGGACTCTACTAAATTATATTTAAGCTGGTTTGTTGCTTCTATATTCCTAAGTCCGTTATAGAGTTCTTAACTTTTCTGCTACAATGGTGTGATCTTTTCTCTCCAAAATCTCTAACAAGGTTACATAACCTAGATAGAAGAGTACAGTCGTATCGAAAATCAATCAACGCCACATTCGAGAGGTCCCGACCCAATATTTTACATTACTGACACTCCGAGTCCTGCGGCCGCTAAAACCCAATACAGTATTGCTTTCACAGCGAAGTGACTGCGTTTGAATTATATGGATACGATTTGAGGCAACTCAGAATGCTTTTATATCTCATCATTCGGTTTTTTTTGTTTTTTTTTTATTATGTCAATGTCCAGATTCCACGGGTAGAAATTGAAAAGTAAGAAATTTACTGCAATTTTCAGGTTAAATTCTCCTTATCACTCCGAAGATCCTCATCGGATCTTCACCAAATTTCATGAGGCTAATTTTGCAGCTGGTGGCTGGCTGGCTGGCTGGCGGGGGAGTCCCACATAACCACCCTATGCGTAATGCATAATGGTATGCGTAATGCAATTCCCCAAGAAAAAAAAAAGCTGTCTATGATGATGATGACATGGAGTGTAAAAAAAAGGTCTTATCCACCCTATTCCGCCACTATGCTAGGTCAGCGCGACAAGGCGTGGACATAACGAGTTTAACAGAATATGATTTTCTCGACGAGAGACGTTTTAGCGACGCTTTTTGTATTTCCCCGTGGATTTGTGACGCAGACTGTACCGCCGGAATATGGAGGGAAGGGTTCGAGTGCTAACTGGGTTTTAGAGTGTAAATTGGGTATTTTATTAACCGATTTTTAGGAGGATTTTGTCAATTTTAAAAGCCTATTTCGGCGTTTGGTCCAACTAATACATTTTTACGGGATAAGAATGTATCGTAGGTCCTGTTCTGGGACTTAAAGTATTTATATATCAAAATTTTATCAAAATCCGGTTAGCCGTTCTGGCGTGAGAAATAAAGACACACAGAAAGTTTCGCATCTTATTTGTAGCTGCGCCCAGCGGTTTACCCGCGTTGAGTTAATCCCATAGAAACTTAATTTTTCCGGGACAAAAAGCATCATGCTAATCCAGGTAATAAACTATCTGAGTGCCAAATTTTATCAAAATTCGTTCAGTAGTTGTTGCGTGAAAGAGTAGGTACATCCTTACAAACTATCACATTTATGATATTAGTAGGAAGTAGAATAATAATATTCGATAGATAAATAGATAGATAAACTCTTTATTGAAACACCACAGAACAAAGAAAACTTAAAAACTAGAATTAAACAAGTTTAACAATTAGTGTCACATTGGGCAGTCTTGTCGCTCAGAGCGATTTCTTCCAGACAACCATGCGCGGAGAGGAGTAACTAGGACATCGAATATTAGTGATTTAAACAAATCAAAAACCTAATATAACTAAGCCCGCAATCAATGCGTAACGTTCCCAAAATGCTGACAGCATTGCCACTATGTATGACGAAAAGGCTTGTGTTTATTTATATTTTGTTAATTTTTCTCCTTTCTTTTTCTTATTGGTTCTAAATTTTATCCAAAATAAAGGCGACCATTAAATCCTTTTTAATGTAAACCCCTAAAACAAAAAGCACCTGTCCAATCCCTGCAAAATAAAACCCGTAACATACTTAAAGCGATGATCGCGCGCGCGACACCGCAATATCATAACACGGAGATTTTCTCCTAAGCTGCGTTAATTTGCCCCCCACTGCCCCCGCTTGCCCCGCGGCCGCCCGCGCCGTCCGAGCGCGCGTCAAACACAATTTTACGCTATGGTGAGCCCTGAGCCGATTGTGGGAGACACGAGACAAGCCTGCCGTGGCTAGTAGAGAGATGTGGTAAAGTTGGAGGTGATTTAATATCGCTAATATTGTTATTTTCTTGTTTAAAAACGGGCTTTTTATTTAAATAAGGAATGACACGTGCCGGTATTCATTTTGGTGGTAAACGCCACGGCTGCCTCTGACAGTGCCACCCAGAACTTACATGATAAAATTATGTTATCTTAATAGTTTCATTAGAAGTTCTAAGTTTCAGCATTTTTATTTCTCAATCCTGGTTATGAAATATCTATTTATTTATTTATTCTTTAGCACAAAAATGGAGTACAAGGAGTACTTAATGCTAAGTAGCATTAATCTAATCTAATTAACTAATCTATGTTTCAAATTTCTATCGAATCCGTTCAGTAGTTTTTGTGTGAAAGAGTAACAAACATCCATCTATCCTTTCACATTTATAAACAAACTTTCACATTTATAATTATTAAGTAGGATGGGATAAGATAGGATAACTAACTTATCAAAGAATATTCTGCAAAATCTCTTCTGATGTTTTTTCAAGACAATTTGTCATGTCCAAAATGTTCTCTCGTATTTTGACATCGATGGCCGCTTGGTCACGTATTGGTTAAGGGGTATGCGAATGTTCACAGATTATAAGCGGCAGATCGGAGCTCGTCGCAATGCTATAATATTCGTAGGTATAGCATAGTATAGCTCAAGGCACTGGATTAGTGGTTTGCGATTCCGTTGCCAACACGACGATGGGTTTCCTACATAATCTTACTACAGTGCATTAGATGGCAAGAAGTGGAATGTAGCTTTAAATTCGTTTAAGTTGTCAGATGAATGTAAACTAGGATTATTAAAAGACTTAATACCTTAGCTGACCTTTTACGTTTCATAAAGAAATTCCTTACTCGAACTTTAGAAAAAAAAACCCTAAAATTATTTTTGAATAAACAACTACCACGAACTAATGTAAAATAGATATAAACGGACGACGAGATGATAAGGGCCACCAAGCAGTAGTGTGCAAAAATTCCTGTGTTCCGGTTTGAAGGGCATTATTTCCAGCGAAATTACTGGGTGACGAGTGCAGTGCAGTGCCGCGCAGGATTATGCAATGTAGGGTTCTGGGTGGTGCTGTGACTGCTATGGGCAGGTGTAGCGCTTACCATCAGGTGAACGACTTGATAGTCTCGTCACTCAGTCAAATAAAAAAAAGGGTTTTGTGTAGTAAGTAGACCAAAACACGTGCAGATAAGATTATGTGTTTTGAAAATTGGATTGCCTTTGGTAGTTATTATTATTATGTATGAAGAAAACAGCTGCATCAGCTATAATATTTGTTTTCATAGATTTCCATCATCCACACGTGTGCTTAATAAAAAAACAATTAATATTCCATCATCGAAATAACAATTCAATAAAGAACATAACAAAAATGAATCTTCATACAAATTCAGTGCCGCGGAAAAACGCATCAGCTTACTGCGCGTCGAAAATAATGCAATTATTTATTTACTTTATATTGGAACAGATAATCAGATAAAGGTTTTAATTCTGATAAAAATAATAAAGAGCGGTGGGAGCTCGGACACTTGTTCCGTATCGGCTTGACGAAGTTTGATGAGGTTGTGCGGCCGAGCGAGGTGAGGAGTATTGCAGGGAAGTGTTAGTGAGAAAAATTATGGTTTATAAAGGATTAGCAGTTTTGTGAAAGTTCCGTCGTCAAAATTTTACTCTCAAAGTGAAAATCTTGAATGGGGCAAATACTTAATGATCAAACGAACTTACCTGTACGTGAAGTTCGATCATAATTATATGATCAGCTTCATTCGAAGCGATTTAGCTAACAATATTTGTAGTCAAGTCCCCAGGTCACAGCCTTGCACGGTATTTTTAAAGGTAATTTTTCTTGATATGGCAACCCATCCCCACCAAGACCGGACACCACCATCTTGTCCTCATTTTGTTTGTAGTTTATTAAAAAATAATCATAAATTAATTTTTTGGGTTGGGATGCATTACGATGGTAATGACATTCAGGGAGGGTTACTATAAATCGCTTCGAATGAAGCTGATCATATAATTATGATCGAACTTCACGTACAGGTAAGTTCGTTTGATCATTAATTATATTTTACAGCTTCATTCTTTGCGATTTAGCTAACAATATTTGTAGATGTTCAGAGAATTAAAATGCGAAGTAGAATTTTAATCCATATTTATTGATTTATGTTATTTTTACAATTATGTTTCTCAATCACATCTCAAATTTCAATTGTGTGTTCTCTTATAATTATTTATTTTATTAAGATATAATCAAAACTTAACATACTATGTGTTTATATTATTAGACAGAATCACTCTGGCGAATTGTGATGATTCTTCTATGATTAATTCTTTATTATAATGTTTTGCAAAAACATAGGAAGACTCACTCCAACCTGCTGTCTTCCTTATTGTCTCTATATTAACACCCAGCCTACTTGCAGCAGAAGTAGCCGCATGCCGAGTACTATGACCACTGAAAATGGAAGTGTCAATACCGCTATTAGTAAGAGTGTCCTTGATCCAATGACTTAACGTTTGAGAAGAGACCTTCCGATGTGGTCTCCTGTAGCTAATAAATAAATGATCGTGATCATCCGAACGTAGAGAGCTTGTATTTTTAATGTAAGTTACAAGAGCTCTGGCAGGACAAATTTCAGGTTTGTCATTGAAAAAGGGCAATTTTAGAACTGGCTGCTGTGCATTTAATCTAGAAGTCTTTATTAAGTCCGGAATCTTTATAATGATCTGAGATTCATAGGTTATAATATTATTTAATTTGATAAGAGACAAGGTCTGTACTCTGTGTGCGGTTACTAATGCTAACAAAGTAGCAGTCTTTTTAGAAAGAGTTTCTAATTTTAAATTTTCATTCGGCCATTGTTGTGATAAATAATTTAGTACATGATTTGGATCCCAGGTTAAATCATACTTTGGGGTAGCAGGCCTAAGTCTGAATACTCCTTTCATGAAACGTTTTATCCTTTCGTCATTTACGGTAGGACCAATAAGTAAAGACAGTGCTGACTTATATGAATTGACAGTACCATAGCTTGCGCCATTTTCGAAAATGGTAGTTAAAAAATTTATAATCGATGGAACAGAAGATTCTATATAATGAATATGATTATCTTTACAGTAATTTAACCAAGATTTAATGCATCCATCATACTGTTTATATGTGTTCATTGAAAGTGATGCCAACATAATCTCAACTGATTTTGGCGTCATTGATTTATTTAATAAAGCCTGCCTGACAACTTCACGGCAACCAGGGTAAGCGTCTTGTGCAAATTGTGGGACAATCTGAAAGGAGATTTAAGTAATTTTATATCTGGGCCGAAATGTAATGAATCAGATATCGTTAATTTTTGCAGAATCGGGAACCATGGTTGTGTAGGCCAATACGGAACTACAACTATGCCTTCCGCTTTATCGTGAATGATTTTTTGTAACATCTTTAAAATCAGTGCAAATGGGGGAAACGCGTAAAATAGTACATTTGACCAGGAAATCGTAAAAGCGTCTACAGCCCATGCATCAGGATCATTTTTCCACGAAACATAAACTGGACATTTAGCATTACACATGCTAGCAAATAAGTCTATGCTGGGTTGACCGAAATTGTTGACTATTTTTTGGAACGCTAAATCACATAACTCCCATTCTGTATCTATAAACTTTTTGCGAGAAAGAAGATCTGCTTCACGATTTTCTTTTGTATTAATATAAGACGCAAACACTACTAGTTTACGCCCTTCGCACCATTGCCATATTTCTTTAGCTATATCATTCAAATGCGGATACTGCACGCTCCCCATTCTGTTAATACATGATATCGCAGTGACGTTGTCAATGCGCATCAAAATCTCACAATTTCTAAGGCCTCTAGCAAAGACTTTTAGTGCGAAAAAAGCTGCTTTTAACTCGAGAGTATTAATATGCATTTCTTTCTCACTATTCTTCCAAAAACCGTG
The DNA here is from genome assembly GCA_912999815.1 of Campaea margaritaria. Lineage (NCBI taxonomy): Eukaryota > Metazoa > Arthropoda > Insecta > Lepidoptera > Geometridae > Campaea > Campaea margaritaria. Next base: position 990,869 of record OU538794.1, read on the forward strand.
ACATTCGTTATTTTCGCAAAAAGCTCCCCAACCGGTTGTGGAAGCGTCTGAAAATATTTCTAATTTAAAATCATTGAACTTAAATGGATTAACATCATTTTTAATGTGTTCAATCCACCAGGTTATATCGTCATTTATATGAGCGGGTAAATCAATTGTTTGCTCGTAACTGAGATTATCGAGTAAGCGTAAATATTTCAGACATTCAAGTTCTTTGGTGTATAACCAACCATATTGAATCGCTGGACACGCTGATGTCAAAAGGCCCAAAAAACTAGCGTAATCTCGCAATTTACATTGTTTTAGTTTTGTGAAATGTTGCAGACGTTCTATTATTTTATTTCTTTTGATTTCTGGTAATTTAAGAGACATATCTTTCGAATCAAATATGAAACCTAAGAATGTACATTCTCTTTTTGGTATCAAGCAACTTTTTTCGAGATTTATTACAAAACCGAGACTTTCCAAAACATTTCTTGTAAAGTTTGTATTTTGTTGACATTGTATAAACCCTCGATCTATACACAATATATCATCCAAGAATATCACCGAGGCGAAATGATTGGATCGTAAATACTGCATTACAGGTTTCAATAATTTGGTGAAAACGTAAGGTGCCGTTGAAAGTCCAAAAGGTAGACAGTTGAATTCATAAAGAATATCATTATATTTGAATCTGAGAAATTTTTTGTGGTCACTGTGTATAGGGACCAAAAAATAAGCATCTTTCATATCGATAGAAGTCATATAGCAATCTTTAGTTATTAATTTCGAAGCCGTCCTATAATCCTCCATCTTAAAGTGGCACTTTCTTACAAATCTATTTAAGCATTTGAGATTCAAGATGAATCTTTTGTCCCCGTTTGATTTTGGGACCAAAAAGACAGACGACAAGAATTCCTGTTCAGTGGGAACACATTTAGAGATAGCATTAATTCTTAAAAGTGATGCGATAGATTCACTAAAATGTTTGTGTTCTTGACTGTTTTTCGGGTAAATACTGGGATTATCATACCGAAAAGGTGTCGAATGAAATGGAATTTTGTAGCCGTCTAACCACGCCAAGATGATAGGATCATCGGTAATTTGTTGCCATCTTGGAACGAAGTGTCGAAGACGACCGGAGTACTGTACCTCAACATTCAATATCTCCTGTTGGACCTCGTTGCCGGTGCAGCTGGCGCTCGCTCCGCTGCCTCCCGCTGTTGATAGTTCCTCTTCGTGAAGGGGCGCTGCGCTGGACGAGGCTTCCCTGCGTCGGGCTTCGCCGTCATTTTCCGAGGCAGGGCTTTCCAGTTTAAACGCTTTTCGTTTTTGTTGTTTTTAATAAAGTTATTTTTACTAAACTTATCATTTCTAATCTGTTTTAAATCAGTGGCCGATCTTTTGATAGATTTAGCTGATTTTAACTTTTCTGCAATACCCTCACCAAACAAAAAGGTATCTCTTTTTGTCTCAATAACAGTGTCTCTTAAGTCAGTATTGATTGCTGACACGACAAACCCTCGTCGTGTCTTCGTCTCTCCGCAATGGCTATCGCATAAAAGTCGGCATGCGTCACTTATAGGCTTGAGGATCTTTGTGTGACTTTCCTTGCCAATAGTTAGCTCAAGTGCTTGAGTTAGCGCAGCTATGGCGATACCAAGCTGTTTTTGCTTAGTCATAAGAGTTGAATCTCTTTTAACCATGCTTTCAGCTAACGCTGCTTTAACTTCAGGGTTAAGTGTTGGCGCAACTAATAAGTGACAATTTTCAGGCACTAAATAGTCAACAAGTATCTTGTCTCTCGCCTCTTTGGGTAATCCTTTATCAAGGATTTCCTGCCACCTCAAGGCTAAGTCCTTATGAACAGCTTTCCCAAACTTTATATCTACCTTAGGTGCGTCACCTAGAAGTGAAAGTATTTCGGCGTCTAGCTCAGGGTCAGTTGATGTTGACGGACCCTCCAACTCCTGAGTAGGGGGTTGATTGCATACCGGAACCGGCAGATGTAGAACTGACGGCGGCGGGGATGCCGACCGAAATCGATCCGGCGAACCGGACGAGACGGAGGCTGACCGTCTATTTGTCGGTTCTGAAATGAACAACGTTCTTTTCTAGTTTTTTACGTTGGGGTGAGACTAGGTTTATGTGGAACTCAGCTCTCGAATTTTACGTGAAAGAGATAGCCCAGGTGGCGTCTCGCATCACTAAAGAACATTACATATGATAACAGTATGGTAGTATTACTTTCCATACCTACTAGTAATAACATATTACCAATGTAGGGTAGTAGTATGGTGAGGCACGGTCCTTATAAGATTCCGCGCTCACTTTTATATGACAGAGATAACCCATATGGTGTCTCGCATCACTTAAAAAGAAACCATATCGTTATGGTAGCTATAAGTACCATAATCGGCTCAGCCACGTGACAGAGATAACCCAGATGGTGTCTCGCATCACTTATGAGCATCGATATGAAGAAATACATCGTGACAGTATCAACCCTTCATGGTAGTACGCATCACATTTCTTCGTAGGTACATTTAAAATAATAAAATGTGGAATACTAACCTGAGTCGCTCTCAGATGATGTAGACATGATCCGACGATGGCGTTTTTTCGATTTATTCCGCAGTTGGTTCTGCAGTTTTTTAATTTTAGATTGAATTTCTTCTTCGCCATCACATTTACCACGTTTTCTTTTTCTGTTCGCCATTCCTAATTCACAGTCGTTTTCTTCAAAAAAATTTTTTTTTTTTTTTTTTTGTGGGTAGTCGCAATTTTTCTATGCTGACTACGCTCGTGCGAAGGCTATGAGCACGGAAACACGAATGAGGACAAGATGGTGGTGTCCGGTCTTGGTGGGGATGGGTTGCCATATCAAGAAAAATTACCTTTAAAAATACCGTGCAAGGCTGTGACCTGGGGACTTGACTACAAATATTGTTAGCTAAATCGCAAAGAATGAAGCTGTAAAATATAATTGACAAATATTTGGCAAATATGGGGCAAATATTTGGGGCAACATGGAGGTCTTGTATATATAGCAAAAAAAAACATTATGTTAAACTAAAATAATGGGAATTGAAAACTCTTTATTGAACACCAAAAAGAAACAAACAAAAATACATTAGGCCACACTTACCTGAATATATCTTTTGAGTTTGGTTTCTCGTTCATTCAAACGAACGCCTGGAGACTTTAAAATACGTTACTTTCTCAACACATTCTATGATTTCACGATGAATCAGAAAAACAAATGACAACTAAAGCAAAATGTCTTGAAGTGGATCAAAGGCTAATCAATACACTTCCCGCCCCACAGCGCTAATCACCCGCAAAGGGGCGTATTCTGTAAGCGGTTTAGCCCTGATCGAGTTAAGCTCCCAAGATTCGAACAATTGGGACGGGTTTGGTCTCGCAATCGCGGCGACACGTGAGCGGGGTGCGAGTGAGAGAATAGGGACGTTTAGATGGCACGATATTATAACCATACGACGACGATGCGATATTTAAACTTTGATAGCAGTAAGCAAAAAAAGTCTTAAATATAGTTTAGTGTTTCTCTGTTGTAAAAAATACAACCACAACAAAATAGTTTAGTCCCAAGAGAATTTAATTGACCCACACTATCCACACATTAATTTAATGGAAACAGTAACTTAGCGTTTAGGCCGTATAAAAAATATGCTTCCATATTTAATGTGGTCGTTTAAAATATTCTAAGCAGTATAAAAATAACACTCAGAAAAAAAATAACACGATTGCAAAAAGCTACTAATAAAATTGTTTTAAACAATGAATAACTATACAAAAAACATGAAACGATTTCTATGTAATTACTAGGTTTATACACACACACACACAGAAAGCCTCTTTGCCACGATGAATGTTAGAAAAGGCATGGAAGATAATATTGAGGACATATGCGAGATGATGAGTAAAAGACGGATTGATGTTCTTTGTTTGAATGAGACCAAGCGGAAAGGACGTGACACCTCCACGCATGGACCCTACACAATACACAGCCTATTGGTCTGGCGTTTTAGAAACCAGTAGAGGGTGTCAGGGAGTTGGTGTAATGCTTTCCACTAGGATTGTAGCATGTGGAAAGATGTAGTCTCTGCCTGTCCCAACGGAGAAAAGTCGTGACTGCATGTAGGTTTATTATACTCGTATTCAGCTGCGGAATATCGTCGTGTGATCTAAACGCCCTTCCTCCACTCGAATCGAACTCTCAGACCTACAAACTTACCTTACTGAAGTGTCCGCAATCCGCAGTGTTCCTCTAAATACGGATTTACTTAACTCCACTCGGTCTGTAAGGTTTCTTTGTTTATTGTTGTTAGGGTCGGCATTAGCGTTGGAAGTGGATTTAGTCAGACTAGAGCCTTAGTTTACTTCGAATTGGTTATTTCTTTATCAATATTTATAAATGGCAATGTTCTGACTGACTGGTCAGTCATTATTAGTGGTGTTGGTGAATCAGTCAGTCCGTGAGTAGAGTAGGTTCCATTTGTATGGAGAGCATTCACTATGAAAAGATTTGTGTAATTCCTATTCTAAAATATGAGATATTTTTTTATATTAAGAATGATGTTCGATTACTGCGCAGAGCAATTATTCTCAAAATGGAAGGAGCCCTAGTTGGCAATAAGGGGCTAGGTACAAGATTAGTCATTACAATTGTTATTATTTTCTCTATTTTTGGCCACAGTCTCCATTTTTCACCTATCCGCCTTTCATGATTACAGACTACCCTCAAATTGCCACAAAATGTAGTCAAAGCTTTCAATAAACCTCACCTTTGATATATTCATTGATTGTTCAACCTTTAGCGCTTCATTAGACTTCAAAATCTACAACGGAAAGGCGAGCGACCCGCCAAATTTAAATTTCCGTACCCAATGTATGACAGAGACAGAGCATTCTATTTCTTAGCGTAGGAACGAGATGAAAAATGTTATTCTGAATATAAAAATGTGACTGACGAATTCGGCTACTTACATATTTTTGCGCCATCAAAAGGAGTCGATGTTTGAAGAATAATTTTGAATTGAGAATACGCTTTGGCGCCAAGCGCCTTTTGCACAATCAATATTCAATGTTGGCAACACTGCTAGCCACGTTTGAATTTAGAATCAATCATTTGGAATTTCAAATTTTGAAGACGTTCGACGTGCAAATTCTGTGTGGAAATGTAGGTGGAATATTCAGAGAGTGACGAATGGATTTTATTCTGAAAATATAAAGAAATGAGTGAGTGTATATTTCTAAGCTTTTAAATATTGCCGGGATAAATAAAGCCCCCTTTGCTTGTCGCCGAGAAATTTTTCGGCTACGTATTCTAGCAATTTTTTTTTGAGGATCAATGCTATTTTTAGTGACCTTATTATGTTAATCACCTTCGATCGCATCGTCACCCACAAAGTGAGCTTTTGGACAAACGCTAGCATATAGCAAAAACAACTAAATTACTTACAAAGGAAAAACTAAAATATCAAAAAAATTAAATGGAAATACCAAGTATCTTAAAGTTAACTGTATGATAAACTTAACAGTAAAAAGACATAATATAAATACCAAATGAAAGAACGAATATTGCATCCACATATTTTTTTTTAAACCCAGATTGGAACTTTTAAAAGCATTTTCAGCAAAAATATAGCCAAATAGATCAAACTGTTCTAAAGTTTTTCGCTTAGAAACACATTAAGCCAATCATTTTTATTGAAACAGAATAAATAGATAGATTCATCGAAATCCGACAGTCTCACACAAAATTTCAACTCAATTGAACAATAGAAACTGAATTAAATTGATTTGCAAGGTTTGTCCTAAACATACATCCAACCATACTTATTAGATAAAAAAAAGTTAATAAATGCTTGCAAATAGCTCTACAATTATGACCAAAAGATAAATATGATTCAGAACTGCTGCTGACATCTCCTGACATCTCCATGAAACGAGATCAAGTTTGTAAACAAACTGAAATTTTAGGAAAAGAATTCCACACAAAAGTTCTGTTGTAAGCTTTCGGTAAAATAGCGCCATCTACATAAACATTTCTGTACAAAGTTAAACAGCAGAAGGACGCCACCTTTAGCCTTAGAGAAATTGTAAAAGGCGCCATCTGTGGTGTTAGGCATAAACTAAAAAGCTGTACCATGAGCTTACTAAAAGCGCGGCCGGGTTCAGAACTTTAAAAGCTTCTGAGAACAAACAAACTTACAAGTTTATTAAATGTCGAGTTTAATTCGTTTGATCATAGATGGCAGAACCAGTGTTTAAAGTAATGATTTGTGATTTGTTTCTAAAAGTAGCGTAATTTTTTATGTTGTGATACATATTGTATGATTTGGTTCAACAGCAAATCTGAGCTTTTAATCTTAATGATTTCTAAATACTGTTTAATGACAAATCTTTGACAATACTTTGAACTACAGGTTTCGTAAAGATCTTTTTAAGTTTTATGTTATAGGTATTTATTAAAATTTTATTCGTAGTAATCCACTTTTCTTAATCATTTTATGAAGGGTTGAAAATTACTTGGATAACAAATCTGTAAAGAAGAATTTATCTACAGCTACTTTTTTTTTGCTTACTACGCTTTTAAATACTCTTTTGATAAAACTTTCAATATCAGCACCTACCCGCTAATCAACAAGGTATGGTTCGAATCCCAAAAAAGCAACGAATCCCATTAAAACCTTACACCATAAAACTACGTAAAGGGTAACCATTCAGTGTTCCGCGGGACCCCATGACGAGCGCACGTGTCTCGCTTCCCATGCCATCTCAACACGTGTCCTAAAAAAAAAATAACAATTCGCGCCTTTTTCAATTTTGAACTTTATGCTCCAATCTTTCGATTCCAAAATCAATTCAGTTTCATTCTAAAATTTCAAAATAAATTGGAATACGTTTGTTTCTTTTGCGGGATTTAAAACAAATGACCATCAACTAGTGGATCGTTTATTTACTAACCGCCTTTAGTACGAGGGTTTGTGTTTGGAAGGAAGATCGATCTAATAGTGATGTGTGTTAAAAATGCATTTCGAGTGTTTGTTGTTATATCTACACTTGTTGGATGTGTCAAAAATGGCGGTGAGTTGTATAAAACATACTTTTAGAAATACAAAGGTACCTTATCTTAGTGTGTTTGTTACAATACTAATAATGAGAACAATTTTCATCGTCCATGCAAGTAAAGCCAGGGGACGCCGCTGGTAATATATAAACAACAATAGAAAGGCTTTACCAGTTGAAACAACATTGTAGACGAAATTAAATCAAAATGTAATGTTAAAGCAATTTTGAAAGTATTTAAGTAAGCGTACGCGGATTTTGAAGTAATTTGTTACATTTACATACTTTAGCCACAAAATTGATTTTAGACATATGGTTATGACATTTTTTTATCTAGGAGTGAACCCGCGGGACATTCTAGTAGACCACCATAATCAAAATTAGTTATTCATTCTTTAGTTTGCAACTAACTGCCCCCCCCCCCCCCCCTCCCCAACCATCCTAAAAGAAACATCTTTAAAACCTGCTTGGAACAATTAGTAATCAATAAATTGTAATATTTATCGATACCCAACGCATGGAGGATCCGTTGCAAAGTTCAACCACAAGGCAATGGCCCAACGCACTTAATGATCATGAATTAGCGAGAAACTACTTCTTAATGTCACTTGAACATACAGTAGTTTGTTATGCTTTTTTTATTACTTACTAGGCGAGCGTTTGGCCACAATCTCACCTTATGGGAAGCGATGATGTGGCCGAAGGTGAAGCACGCCTTTTTTTACCTGAGGAACGCATTACGCATAACATCCGGCCCGGAGTAGGACCGAGTGGTTATGTGGGACTCCCCGCCAGCTGGTTGGATGGTATACCCACTAAACCCCAGTTCCACCACTGTTCCACCGCGCAGTGAAATTATCATCATGTATGGCATGATGGATTCATGGCCATGGATTTATGGGCAGATCATGAATTAGCGAGAAACTGTTCCACCGGGACGCCTTTTAGTCGGGGCGACGGAAGACGTCTTCCGCGGTCCCGTCAGTTATCTACGGAGGACTCCATCTCGTCGAGGTCAAGCGCGCCTGCCTTGACTTGAACAATCCACGCTAAAATTTTGACGAAAGCTCAGATAAAGGCAAATCTTTTCATTCCTTTGCAGTTCTTAATGAAGAAGCGTGACGCTTCGTTCTTAAAGGTGGTATCTCTACCATTAAAGAATGCTTGCCTTGCCGTTTGTCTAGTTGTGCGGTGATGGAATAGTGACGTGGGAATCAGGTCGTGCAGTTCTTTTGCAAGAATAGTCAAAAGTCTGAAGGCGTGTTCAAATTTGTAGTGGAAGGCCTCTTCTGCAAGAGACCGCCTGGGGAAGTACCACTCCTCTGCTAGATATTCATCCGCCAAGCAGTAGTGTGCAAACATTACTGTGTTCCGGTTCCAAGGGCACTGCTTCCAGCGAAATTACTGGGCATATGAGACCTGAGAGCCGATTTCGATTGCGCAAATGGAAAATTCTGGGTGGCGCTGTAACTGTTATGGGCAGGCGTATTGCTTACCATCGGGCGACCGACTTGCTCGTCTCGTCACTCAGTCAAATAAAAAAAAATCTAAAGTTTTGTTAATTCGAATCGCAATGGTAAACTCTAGCTAATATTTTAAAGTAAAACCCTTTTTGAGCACGTAGTTGGTAAGTAATTTGTCGCAACTTAGCTTCCTGGATTCAAATTTCCAATGTTTTCTTAACAAGTCTTTTCTAGCTTAAGTTCTAACAAAGTAGTCCTTAGCAAGACGAAGTTAACAGAACTTTTCGTCTAGATTTCTCGGCAATACAGTTTCGTGCTGGTGTTCAATGAAACGGGATACCTTATTTTATTACTGAGGGCTAGTGATGGGTGAGTCTAATATATTTTAGTCGATTGCTTCAATCGTTCCAACATCTCGATGGTTCTTAATGATTTCTCTCGCAGTCGAATGTAGTTTTTAAACACCGGAAAGAGAAGAATCGCGATCGGTACCACTGACTACGATTCTTGTATGTTTAGACTGACTTGAGTTAAAAAAAAACAAAGAACGCAGCGGCGAGGGAAGAATCGAAAAACATCTCGATTAATCCGAAGTGAGCTGGTTATAGACTCGATTGTAATTTGACATCGAATGCAATTCTTTCGATTATCTAAACGTTTCGGATTTTTCCATCTCTACCAGAGGTACCTAAGCACGTTTTTTAAGATATTTAAATGCTCGTAAAGTGCTTTGTGATTGTTACAGTGCATTGGCTTGGTAATCAAACAATATTCAAATGAAAGACTCTGGTATTTTGAGGTGGGGGTGGCATGTCTTGCACCAATGTCCCGCTGGGGGTGTGTTGCACATCATCCCCATCTCCCCATCTCTACTTGAGCAACCCTTACTCTTTTAAGTTGGCGAGTTTATGATCAAAAGTATTGATAAAAGAATAATATTGGTCATACTTTGATTATTGACTATTTATTTGGTTAACAATAAAAGACACAGTTTCAATGTTTTTTATTGTTCTCTTTGATAGTCAATTTCAGATTTTACCAACGGTCCTCGAAATTTATTGAATTATTAGCCTACTTCTCAGACGTTTAACCACCAATAACACCAGCTCCAAAGTCAATAATTCTCCTTAATCAATTTTAAAAGGAGCGTAAGTATGAACGAGACAATTTTGATCATTGTAATGGATCTTTGGTTAAGCCTTTAGAGGAGGCGTTCATAATAAAGCCTGACACAAGTTCCTTTGTTGCAGATACAGAACATACAACTGCTAAAGAGACACGCCCCGAGTACATCCACCCAGATGGCTTACTCACCTTCGACCCCTACCTCTCTGACATCAAACCTGAAATAGAAGAAGACGATTACATACCGCTACCAGAAAACGACGAAACAATAGACGGTCTACCAATATTCCAGCTAGAACCTAAAGATTCCTATGTACTACGAACCAAACCAGCGACATTAATCTGCAGGGCAGCCAATGCTCTGCAAGTGTTCTTCAAATGCAATGATGTGAGGACTGATAAGACGGTACAGTTTGAACACGTGGATCCTCAGAATGGAGTCAGGGTGGTAGAAGCTGAGCTAAATGTGACGAGGAACGAGCTGGATGAATATTTTGGTGGGAAATACAGCTGTGAATGCTACGCGTGGAATAGTAAGGGGAGAATCAGGAGCCAGGCGATTTATATTGAATTCGCGTGTGAGTATGAACATGATATTTCATTTGTTAACACTAAAAGTTTTTATAATAAATGACGAGTTGCGATTTATATCACTCCTGGGACCTTTTTCGCTATGCTACATGAATTTTCTTGTCAAATACGCGTTATGTCATATTGAACCTCAATATTCTCAAAACGCGCCAGAAACGTGCTAGCTTCCCGCAAATTATTTTGACAATTCAATTGACAGCTCAAAACGAGCGCGTTACAAGTTTCGATGGTCATAACAAATAACGGCTCCGACCATAACTTGGCTTCGTAAATAAAAAAAAAACAGGAACTCCAAAAACGTTGATCTCACAAACACCCAGAATTAGAGCAAATACCTTTGGTTCACATCTTTACCCTGTGCAGGAAACGAATTCAAAAATTCACGCTTTTTAATCATCGGAATATATAAAAAGATTTATTCAAGTTGAAGACTTAACTTTAAAAAAAATCACGACTTACTTAACTTCAAAAGGGTAAAATAGGGATATGAAGTCCTCCGGTAGATTTTAATAAAGTATGTCAATACCCCTGTTACTGCAGGTGTGCATAAGTGGCGGTGATTCCTTTGAATAATGCGGGACACCCTTCTTACCCTTTATTAAAAAAAAAGAACTTCCATGAAACTCGAAACGCTGTAATATGAGAACTATTTAAGTTACTAATGTTGATCAAACAAAGACTCCAACTTTCTCGAGGCAATGAGAATAAAAAATGATGTCCAAACATTTTATTCTTTGAGAAATGTTGGTGTAAGGCAAACAATAATGCATTTGAGAGTATTATGATGCTAAGTAAACTCTGAAATAATTCCCAAAATATCTCTAAATAATATAACTATAGTAATTTCCACTCTTTCCCTGGGTGTTTCCGATAGTTAGAACCTTGGAGTCACGAGTGAAAAGGTTATTTTTCTAAGCGCGCACCATCGTAGACCGCATCGTCCCTTAACATCAGTAGAGATAGTGGTCAAACGAAAACCTATGTATAAATAAAATGAATAAATAGAAAAACATTATTAACATTGTATAACACACTAGCTGCGCCCTGCGGTTCCACCCGCATAATTCAAGTTTTCCCGCAATAACTCTCTTAAAAGCAATATATTTTCCCCGTTTTTGCAACATTCCTTATTGCTGCTCTGCTCCTATTGGTCGTAGCGTGATGTTATCTAGCCTATAATCTTCCTCGATAAATGGACTATTCAACACAAAAATAATTCTTCAATTCGGACCAGTAGTTCCTGAGATCCTAGCGTTCAAACAAACAAACTCTTCAGCTTTATATATTAGTATAGATATTAAATATAACAGATGACGATTTTTAGATTTTGAGAACAGTTGTAAAGTCACCAGAAAACTAACAACGTGATAAAGAAAATACCTTGAAAAGCTCCTTAAAGTAACTTAAAAACTAAATGAACCAGCACAAAGATAAACCATTGAACTTTAAGAACCTTAACGAGGAAGTTAGCGTTAATGACGTCACTGTTTAAAAATGTAATTGTTTCCAAGGAGGCTAAGAACAGGAGGTTAATACTTAAGTTTGAGACCTAGTTGGCACGGGTAACAAGATACGATACTTAAAGAAACGTGACGTTAATTAATATAATTATGAGTATAGTTATTAGCAGTTTTACAAACTAATGTTTGCTCTAAGTAAATACATTTTTAGATACATTTTTATTGGGAGACGGTTTGATCAAACCGGCATTAATAAATAAAAAAGCATTAACTAATCCAAGATTATAATTGAGATGCATAACCGAAACAATAATTAAACCTTTCGTTAATTATTTAATTACAGACTAGATACTGATCTAACATTTAATATTTACGACTTGATTTCATTATAACTTTTTTAATTCAACTGTTTAAAAAGATAGCGGCAACTACAAAAGAGGATTAGCATGTAAATAGTTTGATTATAAAGTTGAGACAACGAGTGAATTAATAAAGGTGTTCAATTGGAGAACCGAGTCACATAAATTATAGTGAAATTAAACGTGTAATGGTTGGCTTTCTTTCAAAAGCTTTTATAACCGATTAATATTATAATAAATACGAAAGTGTGTGTTTGTGTGTTTGTTATTTAAACATAATATTCAGAATGTCTGACTCTTATACAAACATTATGTTTTACATACACATACGCTTTTCTCCCGTTGGGATAGGCAGAGACTACATCTTAGCATTCATCGTCCGATTCCTCTTTTTTGTCTTCTTCTTTTCTTTATGTTTTTTCTTTTATCTTTTCATATTATCTTTTTTATATGTATTTAAATAGACATTCAAAGAGGTCCCATGTAAGTTTGATCGAAATTAGTCTAATATTTTTGTACTAAAATCACCATTGATTTGTAACACTTGATCATCACATCGTATTAAATCGTAGACAAGTTAGGCATTGTTTAAACCCAACGTATAGTTAGCTACCATATATATTTGCCATTGTTTAGGTATTGATGTATTGTCAGTTCTGTGTGAACGCGAAATTGAACATGTGTATAGAGAACCAGTAGACCGCGAACGCTCCCTTGGCAGCTGACAAGACAATCCGTTCGCTATAAACTACACTTTACTTTAACTGTGAGCAGGATCTCAACTCAGACACTCCAAACCATTAAGTTGATTTGACAACTCTCAGATATAAATTAAGTTCGCACACGCGGCAATTGTGTGTTTGTAATTGCATAAACATACTAAGCGACAAAAAACAAAGTCAATCCACTAGTATGAAGGTTCATACAAACCGTTTGTCTATTACATTTGAGCGGGTGATATTTTGACCCCCCGTTTGTCTACCCGGTTGCGGGGAAGTGGGTTGTGTGGGGTGGAGTGTGACCATTCTGTATACAATACCAGTTACATGTCTTCTGTGACATGCTGACGGTGATCGTTTGAAAGTTTTTCTTACAACTTTTTTTTGTATTCAAGATTTATTAGTAGACGCATTAATGGCTTCCCATGAATTTATAATTGAATTAAACTTTTTCTAAGTCTTGGGAAAGTACGTACAATGATGGGAGGAAGCTATGACAATGAACTGATTCCTATAACTCATGAGATGTTCACACCTTACAGGTAAAAACGCACCTAATTAATTATTCTTCGGAACTCCACACTACGACTGTTCAATGTAAATGTATCAGGGTGATGGTAGAGTTAATGGAGTTTCCTTTTCCTGTGCGAGATTCAGCAAAGTGGTGATTACCACTTGGTAAATACATTTCTTTTTCAAACTCAAATCATAATCAGTTAATCATTAGTTTAGTAGATCATATTTGATTTATTTTTTATTTGTCTCTACGTATATATGAGTCTTCAGTGTTTTACTTGTAAATGTGCATTATATTGCCTAATTGCAATAAATTTCACGCAATCCAATGCTAAACCCATTTATTCTTGAATTGAAAATTGGTTGTCCTAAATTTCGCTATTGGCATCTTTAATAATTGAATTGTAATTGCTTTGTTTTTCAATAACCCACAAAATAATCTGAGAAGAAAGAAAACCACCCAAAGAGGTGACAGTGAAATCGTTGATAGTAGGCCTAACGCTTATCTTAAGGTAAACGACCTGCTTGACTTCTTACTCAATTGTGTTAAAAGACCATAATAAAACGGGATAAAGCCTGAACAAATAAACGCAGTGGCGGTTGCAGTAGTACGGTGCGAGACAGAAGTCCCCGAGTAACATGCTATATCTCTATGATTCTAAAACACACTAAACAAGCGAGCATGATAGAAAACTCTCCATCACTAGTACTACTAGAAATCGCTTTCAGCGATAAGACCGCCCATTGTACTACCCTTGTTTACCTATTGTAATTCTTCTGTACTGTATTTATTTTTGTTTCTGGTGTACAATAAAGAGTTTTCTATTCTATTCTACTATATTTCAACCAAACTATCACGGAACTTTGATTATGAAATTAAGACACAAGAAGATCTGGTAATCGGTAACACCGCGACAGAGTCTGATGCTGTGAAACCTATAAGAACAGTTCATAAATAATATAAACTTTACGCTTTTAAGGTGAAACGTTTCACTTATGGAGGAAACTTGAAATTTCTAGCAGTTTTTTTCGATTTTGGACTACTAGATAACAAATTTAAAAGATAATAATATTTACGACCACAGTAGTATTCCTTATGATATATTTAACACTAATGCACCAGATTTCTCAAATAAGCCAATTAACAGCTAAGCTGACCAAGTGTTTATTGATTTATTTGATTAATCAGTTAGTGTTGAATATTTCTACAAAATAACATAAATAAGGATCCAATATTGTCACAAATTCCATTATCATTTGAATTAGTTACCGGCCAGTCTAGGGCCTAAAGCAAAAATAAAAGACTTTAAATAACTTTAACTCCCTTACCTACACTAACTACAAAAGTAAAGGAGGTGCTTACAACAGACTATTGAGATACTCAAGCGAAGCAGATGACTCTTCCTTACTTAACCCACTCACTTCTGGTGTGATTCACACCCCAAACGAGCATAAAATAAAAAGCTAGTGAGCATTTATCAAAGTGCAAAGTGCTCGACTTAACGAGCGGAAATAATGTTTCCTCTACATAATGGTTCCTGCCCACCCCTCCGAAAACGAGGGATGAAAATAAAAACAGTCGTTAAAAATTATGATTTTTTCTTCCCCTTAACTAAAGATATCAATAGAATCCGGGAAGTGAGAACGTCTGATGGAGGAATGTCTGATTTTTCGACATAGCAATTTTGTCTTGGGGTTCATAGTAAAGTGGGAGTTATTGAAGAGGGCAAATTCCATCTGAATTCTATAAATAGAGAAGGATTAATTGCTATCTTTGGAATAAATGATGCTGACGCTATAGATGTCGACTATAATGCAGAGTAATTGTTATAAGAGTCGATAGGATCCATCTTACATCCAATAGATACCTTTTTTTATTTAAGCACACTTTTTAATTAAAATTTGATCAGTTTGCAGTACCGAAAACGTGTTTTCTAATAGCTTCTCTGGAAATAAATAATTTTAACAACTAGAACCTTATTAAAAAAGCATTCATTACGTGTCACAGTAATGACGTCCAAAATGTTGAAATGGAAACTGAAACGATTCCAAATTGTCATATAACAATTATATCCGTCGTCGCCGGGGGGCTATTTCTATACAATGGGCGCGAACGTTAATTGTTTGCAGGTTCGGTCGGACGCGGGGGTGGAGAGGCTATTTCGGTGTCATTCGTTAACTGTTGTGGTATGAATAAGAAATGCTATGGTAACTTTGATTTGGTATCCATACCATCATCACAGGCTAAGCAAGCAATCCTAGTCTTTTATAAGTAGCAAGAAATAGTGCAGAAATCTAATAGTCTTTCAATCACTAGTCTTGATAAAGGTTGATTATTATTCTTGAATTTCTTCCTTCGCATAGATATTAAGAAGCAGTTTGTCCAACAACCCCAGTCAGTGACGGTGGAGTCAGGGCAAGGAGTGACCTTCCGCTGTAGACCACCACCAGCTGCACCTCCGCCCACAATGAGGTGGACAAGGAATGGACTCACTTTGGAAGCGAGTGATGAAATGCTGGTACTGCCGAAGGTTGAGTTACAGGTATTGTGGAATTAGTTCTTAAGAATTAATATAATTTGTAAGAAACGATGGTCAAATCCCAAAACGCTCCCCAACCAAGGAAATATCGTTGTTGTTGGGATTTATTATCTAAAAATCATTCCACCAGCCTTAAAATGAACGTCTTTTGACGAAATCTGGGACTATTTTTCTGAACTCTTTGTAAATGATTTGGAATTTGAAATAGGTAAGCTGAAAAGAGATGAATACTTCAAAACCCTTTAAGACAAACGACGCTTTCTGAAAAGGTTTCGGAAAGGACCCGAAATTATACGGTGTATCATTTACCCATAAGCGTGGACGTTATCGAACAGTTCTGCTAAAATTTTGCGTTTAAAGTTCACGGGTTCAGGTTTCTCACGTATTGTTAATTTTCTAGGATATGGCAAACTACACCTGCATAGCTGAGAACATCGCCGGCCGCCGGGAGTCAGATCTCGCTGTGTTGTCCGTATATGGTATGTTTACTAAACTCAGTTCTTCGAACAGGTGACAATGGCCAGACGCGATGCGGTTTGTAGAATTTATGATTAGGTTGTATTAAACAATAAGGTAGCAAGGGTTTTTAGGAGTGCTACTTGATTTAATTGTTCGGCTTAACTGATCATAAAAATCACATTTGAACTGGTGTTACTGGGTATATTTGTTTGATACTTTTTCGAAACCTAATCGTAATACGAGTAAACAGAAATATGAATTCCATAGAAGAACAAAGGATAACTTTTAATTGCTTTTTAACGTCATTATCCTAACTCAGAAGCTATTTCGTTTTTATTGCTTCAAGTTATTTTGAAAGGTTACTTTTCAAGTTTAGTCATCTACGCCTAGGAACTTTTCTGACTATAGTATAACCAAAATACTTTACTCCTTCCATCGTTTAAAGTCCGAATATCTTGTGTTAAGCGGTTTCCTGGCCATCTATGTATAGTTAGACTCTCATAGAAGATCTCACCGTACTATCAGAATATGTATTCCAATACTAGTAAACGGCGGCTGGTCGGAATGGTCGGGCTGGGCGGCCTGCCGCTGCAACGGCGCCGCTCGCGGGCGGCGGCGCGCGCGCGCCTGCGCCGCGCCGCCGCCCGCCAACGGCGGCGCGCCGTGCCGCGGGCCCGACGCACAGAGCGACGATGGCTGCATTCGGTGCCAGACCAGTAAGCTTGAATTCATAGTACAATTTCCCTCTTTTCCGAGGTATTTTTTTCAAATCATGGAAGATATTTTTTCTGATTGGTCGAGATATGGGGCCTTTTCCAATTTTACTCAAAGCAGAATTATTTTTTTTTTAATTGTGGAGTGCGAAGAAGTTTCACGTTGCATATGTTCATTCAGTGATCATTAGGTTACTGGAACAGAACCAATTCAACAGTCATGGTAACATATCATGTTACCATGACTGTTGAATTGGTTGTGGCTTCTGGGTATATAAATATCTGAGAACGACAACGTTCATAATGTAATAGTAAAGACGCGGCTCAGTCACAAAAGAAATAGAGGTCTACACAGCTGACTTACTGTTTCAAGTATAAGGGCGTCATATTAGTCCATTGACGAGATTATCAACCGTTTCTTAACATAACCAGAAACAGATATCGTTTCTCATTTTCCATGGTCTTCTAAAACTAAGGTTTGTAGTAGGTGCCTGGTCAGCCTGGTCCGCCTGGTCCTCCTGCACCGGAGACTGCATCCGAGTCCGCCGGAGGCAGTGCACCGGCGCCGGATGCTCAGGGTCTACCATGCAGCACGCCAGCTGTGTGGACGGACTCTGTTCCACTGGGTTGAGTAAGTGATGTTTCTTTGTAATAGCTCACAATCACTTGTTCATATCCTGGCCCCTAGCTGGGATTACTTATATCAAGGACCGTGATCTCACAAACGTCCAGGTTGAGAACAGTTTCCTGTGGTTTACACAAATCTTTGCCGTGTGGAAATTGAACCATAACTTCACGCTTTGCAGTCACCTCATCACTAACTTATGCCACGGAGGCAATTGTGTCTTATCGTAACATTAATTATATGTATTTATTCATTTAGTAAGGGGAGGTGTATCTTATGCACTCCACGCCCTTATTATTATAAGTTGTAAATCAATTGTTCTATCTCAATCCTAAGAATCATCTAATTCGCTCATCCTTTCTCACGGTACATTCTTGAGACCAGCTCTATCATAGTAAAGGTCATTTTTCAAAATGGGTTAATTAACCACTTTATTCACCAACCCGTAACCAACTACTTGTTTGCAGAGCAATATTAATAATGACAATCCCGAATACACTAATGTTACAGTACATTGAACTCATAAATTTGACGTACTGACGATAGTAAACCTACTCATGGTGCGCGGTTTTTTAATGATTTCCGTTTTATTGATGCCTATCTTGGTATCGCTTTACAATCTGTGAGTGTTATCCCTTTGTTATTTTCAGTAGGTATTATTATAGGTGTACATAACACGCATACATACAGTGACGCCTTTCTTCCGTTGGGACAGGCAGAGACTACATCTTTCCACATGCTACGATTCCAGCGGAAAGCAGTTCACCAACTCCCTGTCACCCTCTACTGGTTTCTGGAACTCCAGACTAATAGCCTTCAATAGGTGTATACAATTGAATTTTCAATAGACTTGAAAAAGAAGGTTACTTTCTATTCGACAATATTACACACATTAAAAAAGAAGAAAATTTTATTGTAAATAATCCTTTTCTAGACATTTACATGCAGACAATGCGTGTGAGAATTCAATATTTTGTTTTTTTTAGGGTTGTACAGCAACAACCTGACTCTTTACGTCGGAGTCGGCATAACAGTCGCCATGCTGGCGGCTGGAGCAGCCATCTTATATGTTTGGTGCAAATACAGGAGGGCCAGGCCAGGGTATATACCTGGGAGGACAGGTCAGTTCTCCATTAGTATACCTTGCGGTACCCTATTTATGAGATAACTGAATTCATATAATTCCATTGCCTCAGACGACCTTTTTGCCTCTTTTTGACTTCTATCACACAACTGGACGGCTAACCAGCTGGTAAATTTTCATGAAGATGAGCACCACGCCTGACCATAACAGCTGCAGTGCGCCTCAAAATTTCGAATTGCAAATCCTTGCATGGCATTGCACTGCACTAGTTGCTTTGAGCCTATGAACATAGTAATGTTTAAACACTTCGTGCTTGGCGTGACGCTTATCATCAAGTAAACTGTTAAAGATGAAGAAGCAACTTCTCCTTGAAAGAATTTTGAGCATGGTTGGACTGGATAAGTAGTTCCAAGGTATTTCGAGGTTTTAGCTCACATGATTTTATGATGTTCCTTGTCCAGGTATACCGAAGTCGAACAGAAGTGACAAAGGAAACGGCCCAGATCTGACACGGACCTGCAATGAATATTGGATGCAACCTGACAACCATTATGACATGCCTCATGTCAGAGATAGGTAAGTGGCTGTCGCCATAAGTAACTGTTGTGTTGGTATTTGTTGTTGGAATTTACAACAAAATGGGTCCAGTAATTGAGATAATTGATGTTCCTTATAATTTCGACCTGAATTTTCTCAGCTCAGATGTTTTCTAAGGACATTTTTGTTTGTTTGGAAGTAATCTATTGATTTTAAGAAAGCGCTTGCTTCGATACCATGCTAATAAACAATTGGCTCCATACTAAAATCCCTTTCAATTTACTATTTTAATTTTATTTCGTGAGTTAAGTTAAGTAATTGGAAATTCAAACATGTTCAGCTAGTTTTACCGCTGATTGAAATAACAAAAAACAACACAATTGCGGTAAAATTTAACATTTTTAAGCTTTCTTTGCAAAATGACAGCGTCACTTGTAAGGCCCCATAGGCGAAACATACAATTACCTTTTTCTTCCCCTATTTCGAAGTGTTATTTGTTATAATTATATTTCCTTTCCCCAGCTACTCCTCCCCATTCGGCAACAGAAGCCGGCAGCAGTCCTCGTTGGGGAGCAATCATTACGAGATGAAGCCTTACAGCCCTTCGGGGGAATCTGCCTCTAGTTGTTATACAAATTGTGAGTGCTGAAGATAATGCGATAGGTATTTGTAATGTGAGGTGATAAATTGATGAGCTATGAAATGTAATAGCTGTACTTATATTTTTGTCAACTAGTTGCATCTCGCGGCTTCCTAAAACTTCGATTCCAGTTCTGAAAGTATCTATATATACAAAATTTCATCTCAATCCGTTCATTTATTATGGAGTTGAGTAGCAACAAAACGCTCTGAATATGCATCAGCGTCGATGTCTGCCTTGACTATGGCAATACTGTCTACGCCCAAGTCAGGGTCGGCATGAAAATTGGCATTAGCCTCTTCGTCTATGTTAGGATTAGCAAAAATTTTGGCACCAGAGTCAGTTTCGGGGTCGAAATCTTCGTCAGAATCTGCTTCAGCATCATACGCAGCCGGAACTACGAGCAAAAGTTACTTTAAAATAAATAAATTTAGTTCTAAATCAAAAACATCTTTTATAATGACAGCTGATCAATCATCTTCAACAGCGGTTGCTCAGTTATTTACCTCCCAACTTTTATCCATCTATTCCTTGTATCCTTCTGTCTAACCTTCGACTCCTTCCACAGCAAGAACAATGACGTCACGGTCGAGCGAATGCTCCTCATCGCAGCTGGCGGAGCTAGTGACGGCGTCGCCCACGTCAGTGTCCAAGGTGGATGTAGCTGTCACACTGCCGACAGGACACATTGACACCAGCTATAGAGATAAAATATGTTTAACCATTGTTAAATAGTGCATTTTCTCTTCGGTAGTACGTTGATTTTGTATTTTTAAGGAAAACTATTACGAGTAGTACTTATTGGTTGATCATATTATGTTATTTTTTTTATGTTTTCTTTCTTAAAACTTAAGATAACAACTCTTCATTGCACGCCAAGACATAAAAGTAAGAATATCTTATAACTAAATGTACACTGGGCGGCCTTAATCTCTTCCATACATCCTTTGGGTGGCATATGTATAGAGATTTTAGAGTCCATACAATTGGAAAATTGATTCATAAAAAGTATTGGAATAGTGGATTTCAATGAATGATATCTCTATATCTTCCGATTTAACATCGAGATGTGAAATTTTCAAAATGCTGTAATCATAATTATATCGCTCTAACTTACTTTTGTACTAACGCAAAATTGCTATGGGAAGGATTTGGAATGAAATAATTATCATTAAAGTTCAAAAACTGTTAGTTATTAAAAATTTTTTTTTTTTGAAAATAATTATATTTGGCATTGTAACAATTACTATATTGTATTTGTTAATTAGGTACCTTGCATTTTCATTCTATTTAGAAATGGACCCTTTTTGTTTAATATTAACGTGTAAAGACTGATTCAAGTCGCGAAAACAATACTGCCAATTTTGTATGCATTTAAATATTTAACTAAGTTTTTTTGTTAAACCTACCTATAAATGTATAATCTAAACTTTAAAGTGTAAGTAGTTATTATAAAGGTACTAACTTAATGTAAATTTTCATCTTAATCTGTGATATTTAAATAAATTAATACTGAACGGATAATGTTTTTCATTATTATTTCAATTGAATCAGATAGAGGTAAAGAATTTGTGTTTGGATTAGTTTAACCATGTTTTTTTAGTGTTTCAAGAAAGATTTTATGTCTATCTATCTATGACACTACCTTAAAAAAAAAAAAAATTTAAATAATTAAAGTTAAAACAGATCCATTAATCAGATCCATTATAGGCTTACTATGTTTAGTAAATAAAAGTCAAGACAAAGACGATTAAAAAGAGGGATATAACTTGACGCTGGATAACGTCGCGACGCTTCATATTATCGTGATGCTCACAGCACTGTGACTTCGACACCATTTAGCAGTAGACAAGGGCGTTTAAAACGAAATAAGCGCCAAAGCACGCTTACGAAAATAAGCTGACTTCGTTTAAATCTTTTTTCATTCTAAATAGATACATAGCTAATAAAAGCATGTTAAAATTAACATGTGACACCGGATTATTCATAGAAACACGCGACAAAATTTACACAACTTTACTAATTTCCAAGATGTATGAATGGAGATTCAAATCATCGTGTTGGAAGTTGGAACTATAACGAACTAACGACATGCAATCAGAAAAGCTCCCCTCGTAATAAAAGTCAAACAATTACTCGATCAGCTTTGCGATGGCTTCATTCCACCCAATTCTAAATTAATGACATTTGTAAACACGGTCCAGCCTCATTAACCCTCAATAAATGTCGATGAACTGTGAAAGCAATGAATCATATCGGCCACCCAGAACGTAAGTGCATTGGTAAGAACATCTTGAAACCATTTCGAGATTGATAACAGTTGGATCCTCTTTAAACCATTCTACATTACCAATCTATTATAGTAAGTACCTCTCAACCTTAAATAATCTAACCACAGAGCCACGCACGTCGCTTACCCCTCTGCCAAAGTTACATGATCGACTGTTCGTTTATCGATGGTGAGCTTGCTATCTCCAACCATGTTAATCGGTCTTTGTTTTTCGCTTTACTGTGTAATGCATCTAAATGTGTGTACAGGTTATGTAGGTGCGTAATTATCTTTTCGGTGAAGGAAAAAATCGCGACGAAACCCACATATCTACCAGAGAATTATTTCGAAGTTGGGTATTATGGCGTAACTCTCTTGACGAAAGTGAGGGGAGACCAGTGCTCAGCAGTGGGACGATATGGGTTGATGATGATGCAATGTGTCTTGCTCGTCCCCTGCAATTACCGCTAAAACTGACAGAATGTTTTTGTTTGCAGAGTTAGATGTATGCCAGGTCCATAGAATATATCATAAAAAGTCCTTAATATTAACATCAAAAAAAAATTATACAGCATTGCGTGGTTTTCGATTCAAATTATGGACAGTTTTTAAGGTTAATTTGCACAAACTTATTTTCTTGAATTACTTTATGCAATCAGTGAGGGTAGTTTTGACTCGTGTTGCCGCTCGCTGGTTAACTGACAGTTTTCAACCTACGCCGGAGCTGTGTATCACGTTTGCTTACAGCAATATACAAATCGAGCTGATACCGCATATTGCAGCCCCATCGCCAGTGGGGCTCTCGCCGGTGGTGTGTGCTACTAAAATAACAATCGAACCCTTCCGTGTGGAACATTTCAACTAAATTACGTGTCATATTTGCAAATGGACGGCGCCGTCTAATCGAGGACTGGAGCTGGAAATCGGTGAGTAGGCTTGCATTCATTACTCCCCACTGAGCTATTAAAGTTTTCTTAAAGTTGTATTGCATACATATAGCTATACATAGAATCAAAGGCTCCTTCGGCTCGTGGAGGAACATACAAAAATAGTAACTGTTGTTCGTTTTTTCTAGTGTTAAGTTTTCTATGTTCCGTGTTTCAATAATGAGTTTATCTATCATTCATTTCATTCGGGTCATTTTTGGACACGTTAGTATCCTTAATTTGATATCACCATCTTCATCATCGCTGTCCCTTATCTTTACCTTACCATCACCATCCACATTTTACATTGCTTTTCTGTACTGTTGTGTGTTGTCTGTTTTTTTTGGTACTTGTTGTGTTCACTAATCTAGGGCTTGGGTTTAAAGTAAAACAACCAGATTATCAGTAAGTAGGCACACGCTCAGAGGAGACGACCGCCCGCTCTGAATGACAGATTGGGAATGAGGAGAGGCGCCACTGTCGATTGTGTGCCTACATTTATTTGTATATCACATCTCTTTCTTTTTATAGAATTAATTAATTGTTTTATATTCGATAATTACTTCTAGATTAACTTAACTATATTTCTATTTAAATAAATCGATATCCAAGTAACTTATTTATCAGATGCTTTTCGCTTATAGATTAATTACTTATCAATCATTTATTGATTATTTAATAATTATATACTAGTTATCTATTAATTTATTATTAACAATTTCTTAATCATTTGTTTATAATATTATTTCTTAATAACTTGTGTACCTATGCATGATTTATTATATATTTATTAATCTTGTTTACAATAGTAAGCTTACATGCTAACTATTTTAACAATGATGGACGACTTCCATTGACCTTCAACTTTATTTCGGTGTAGGTACCATATTCGTACCTTATAATAATTGTATGACTTTTTCAATTCTCGATAGTGATTTGAGGTGTTGAATTAATTCTGATAGTGAATTATTTTCTTTTACTAAGTTCTTCGCCTTTTCTTACTTCACACACCATTTCTTGTATTCAGTCTATACCTCTTCTTTCCTCTCTTTATTTTTTTTTTTTTCTTTTCTGTTTATTTTGGACAAAGCTTGTACGTAGAACGTAGTCCAGCTTTTCGTGTTAACAATACCAAATGTCCTTTGTGGGTTGCTACTGGAACTGCCACGATTTGGGATTTAGCAGTTGCATAACTGTTTACGCTATTTGGTGCTTTGATTACGTAATAATATGTTACTATTTTGATTTTCCAGTGTTCGATATCTGCCTTTCTATAGTAGTTAGTCACCAGGAGGTACTTGAGCAGTTTCCTTCTATGCATCTTTGTCGTTGTCATAGTCATTTATTTTATAATAAGCTTTTAGTAGCAAAGTACATTTGATTAAAATAAAGTTTGCTTGTGGTAATTTAGATATTGTCTTAACAAATTTGTCATAGACTTTAATATCATTTGTTAGAAAACGCTTTTTTTTTTTTTTTTTTTAATTTATGTATGTACCTATGTCTAATTGTCCATCTAGAGAGATTGGCTTTGGTACCAGCGTTGCTGTACAACGCGGTGTTTTGCAATTTTAGGTTTGCATGTGGTGTTTATGTTGTGTATCTCGCTTCTAAGATTGATTTATTAAACTTTTTGCGTATGTACGTACCCGTGTCATAAATTGCACGAACTGAACATACAGTGGTGCTCAGACACATGAAAGACCTTTGTTATAAGGATCTCGCTGCACTTTTGACTCAAAACCAATGAAGGTGGTTTATTTACAGGTTCATTGATGTCCATTTTTTTAGTTCGTCTATATATTTGTATATTTTGATTCATTGTTTTTTCAAAAAATTGTGATCAAACTTAACGAACTGGAGGAACTGTTTTGTCAATTGTGATTAGTGAACTCTTTGATTGGTTACCAAACATCTTTTAACTTGGGGTTCTGAGTGTGTCCAAACATATTTGAACTTGGGGTTTTGAGTGTGTCCAAAATGCTGGTACGTATTAGGCTCGTTGTATTAGCGTTATAACTCAAAGGCGGAATGTTGCTAGCATGCTAGGTACGCTGCCAGCTGACAGTGAGTAAGAACAATTGGGTGCATTATGAGTCTGTAACGGTTTATAGGATATTTAACCGCTATATGCAGTAGTTGGTTTTAGATTGTAGTAGATACTTTTTGTTAATAAAGGCAATTTCCGTTAAATGTTTTACTATTTTGCTCAATAGAATAAACATCAAGAACTAGTGAGGTAGGAGTTTCTTTACCCAAGAGGTTTAATGGACCTTTTAATAGGGCTTAATATTTATCTATTTTTAAGATATACTACATAGTACGACTACAACAGAATCAATATCCATTTTAAGGTAAATCTCATTCACCTGACAATTTATTGTAACCAGCCTTTAGTATCTGTATCAAACAACAGCGATGCAAAATAACAAGTTCATAGTAATGTGGGTGAACACATTAAATTACACAGTAACAAAACTAGCCATTGCTAGCAATTTTGCTTCTTTTTTTTTTTTTTTTTGATGGCAACATTGCCTTTCAACTATCCCCATGGGCTGCATTGGTTCGTTTCGTTTCAACGATTAGTTCATTTAAGTTTTTTTTTTTTTTTTTTTGTAATTATTTTTTATGAATTTTGGTAGGTTGTGTTTTCCAACCATTGGTCCATTTAAGGTGTCTAAGGCACTCAATGGATTAATTGTTATGAATTTTGGTAGGTTGTGCTTTCCAACCATTGGTCCATTTAAGGTGTCTAAGGCACTTAATGGATTAATTGTTATTTTTGGTAGGTTGTGCTTTCCAACCATTGATCCATTTAAGGTGTCTAAGGCACTCTATGGATTAATTATTATGCTTTTACATAAACACAGTAGTACGTGCGCGCATTGGGATTTGAACTCACGAGTATCTCCTTGGAAGGCCGACGTCCTCCTAGGCTATATTTTCTTAGATTGTGCTTATTTCGTACCAATAACTCAGTTATTGTTTGAATAGGTATTTGCCGGAACTGATTTTCAGTGACGACTTGTGATGCGATTTGCAAGCAGAATCTTATTGTTTGGTTATAGTGAAGTAATTAAACTTTATGGAAAGCTGTTGTTGTCGCCCTGGTATCCCCCCAAAATAATACTCCGTGTAATTGGCAAAATTGTTTGTATTTTCCAATACGAAGATTTGTGAACGTGTTTTACAATTATTATCTTGAACGCTACTTAAGATGACATTAGGTAGGTGGGACGTGTGTGGGGCGGAGAATCTTGTCACCGCGATGTAGGAATAGACGGCTCATTTGACGGAGCCATCTAGCGGATGGCATGTAAATTACTTTGACTGACATTGATCTCAAACAGTTGTTTACGTGATTATGCACTAATAATGATAACAGTTTTTAATGTTTAGATGAATTGTTAATAAATGAATTGTATTATTTCTTCATCAAGGGGGTATTTTTATGATTTGCTACGTATTTATTTTCAGATATGGTAGGCTGATTCTAAATATTCATAAAATAGGTGCAGTCACCAACAAGGATACAGCAGTTCGCTTGGTAGATGATATAATGCCACGTTCGTTCTTTCGATCTATAGATTGGTACAATTTAACTTGTTTATATTTTACAATTTGTAATTTTTTGAACTTTGAAAGTTCTTATTCTTATTCTTGAGAACAATTTGATAACTGGTACGTCGGGCAACGTAAAACTTTGGTCCGTATATACTATTGTATACTTGTATATTGTATATTGTATACTTGGGTAATCACCACACCTCATGGACGCCCTTTTGCCAGATTTTAGTTTTAGTTAGTTTTCTTTTAATTTATTTAAATTGTTATTTAAGTTGTCAATAGATATGATTTTACTTAAATATGAATAATATTAGCTTGATTCATCTTTGTTTTTTTTTTTTCGTTTGTGTTGTTTTATTTTTACTAGCACGTAAACATACAGTTGGGCATTAATGAGGCTGCGATTGAAGGCATTGAGTACTTGGCCTTTAACGGATTTTATGGCACATGTTTCGGTTGTAACGATAGCATAATTATATGACTTCAATATTTTGAATATGTACTTTTTAAGCCCAATAATTAACAAAACATTGTTCGTTGGAACATAACTTCAATGTTATTGAAGTGGTACTTTGCTCAAATAGGTACTTAACGACACTGTGTTCGTTGGAACAAAACTTTAATGTTATTGAAGTGTACCTTGGTTTAATCAGACAATTAACGACACTATGTTCGTTGGAACAAAACTTCAATCTTATTGAAGTGTATCTTGGTTTGAACAGGCAATTAACGACACTATGTTCGTTGGAACTTAACTTCAATTTTTTTGAAGTGTATCTTGGTTTAAACAGGCAATTGACGACATTATGTTCGTTGGAACATAAATTCAATTTTATTGAAGTGTAACTTGGTTTAAACAGGTAATTAATGACACATTGTTCATTGGTACATTTTGTTATTGATAGGTAGGTATCAATATTTGCAAACGGAATTGGTCAAAATCGGTTAATATTCATGGTCATCTACATTTCTTTTTTCTTTATTTATTTATAGAGGGTTTTGTCATTAACATTAACATGTCACCCTCATAGATCTACATTTCAATACGTGGTATTGTTTTTTTTGTTTTTCTTATTATGGCTGAATTCGTTTAATACAGTGTTTTAGTAATTTTGTATACATTTTGTATTCACAGTTTTTACGATAAATATATTTTCGGATTCTGATTCGTAAATAATTCGTTAGCAATATTTTATTTTTGTTCAAATTCTAGTAATACTAATGAGTGAAATGGAACGTATCGTATGAGAATAATTGCATGCCTACTGTTACGGCATATTGCGTATATTGCATACCTACTGCGGCGGGAACTTGACAGTTCGGTTTGCCACCAAAATGAGGATGCTTTGCCGCGTAAAATTAAAGTGGTTGGAAAGTATTTGCTCATGAGATTATTATATCCCTAACACTACGTACGATGTACGATAGCACACCGCACGCATGCAGATTATACAATATTTTACATCAATTCATGACGTATAATTCCAGAATTATGTTTATAACCAATAGTGCAGTAACAAATGTGGTTTTGCTTACAGCGTGCCATCATTTTAGCCTATTCCTTTCTTAGGAACACGTGCCGCTGGCGCTGCTTTGTGTTGTGATCACTGATCGATCACTCAGGTTTATCCACTGGCATTTACTTACTACATAGATGAAAACATTTGGACCAAAACGTTCCTTAATTAACCCGAACTTTGAAAAGCTAGGTAGATATTCTTACGATCTTCAACCGTAATATGACGTTAGTTATGTAGGTAAGTTAGTGACTTAATTGGACATCTTCGATCTATTTAGCAAATCTCTCGGCTGAACGCCGATGCAGATTATAGATCAGTGAGATTGTGCATAGTCCCTGTAGTTTCTGATTCCTTAGATACAAGGAATCCTAATTATGTTGTGATTGTCGTTCGTTGCGTGTTAGAACGCAATAACCATACAATCGGATTATAATCTAGGTATATTACATATTTAAACATCTTTTGAGTCTTCAATTTCACCGAAATTGTGTTGTTTTTAAAATAAGTAAACCTACTCGTCACTTATTCCTTTGTTTTTTGTGAAATTTGAATTTTATTACCTACTGACCAATTTCCGTTAACAGGCACATAATTTGAGCGATAATTTTACTTACTGCGCTTTTTCTCGTCGCCAATGTTGTGTTCACTAATCTAGGGCTTGGGTTTAAAGTAAAACAACCAGATTATCAGTAAGTAGGCACACGCTCAGAGGAGACGACCGCCCGCTCTGAATGACAGATTGGGAATGAGGAGAGGCGCCACTGTCGATTGTGTGCCTACATTTATTTGTATATCACAGTACTATTTACCTGTAAGCCCATAATTTTGTTCGCAACAGTTTCACGGGTATTTTAATAGCGTTAATTGGTTTAAATTTTAAGTAGTCGAAATAAATCGACACTTCTAAATGCACTGTCGCAATGAGTAACAAATCAATGTGATTTGTATGGCATTTAGTCGGTTGTAAGTACAAGAAAAACGAGTTTAGAGTTGCCTTTTAACTGGACACATTTGTTTGTTCTCTAATTGGACCTATTTTCGACAGTTTAAGTAGATTCTGAGTATTCATGAGTATGATTTACGCGGCTTAGTTTGAATTTGAAATCGTAAAGATGATGTATGAGGCCGATGCGTGTTTTCTTTTAGCTAGTTATGTTTTCGAGTGGATATGAGGAGATAGCGCTCCCTAAGAAAATGTCATTGCGATATTTAAACAGAATGGAATTTTATTTGGAGTATATGTGAAGTACGAGGGTGAATCTAAAAATTCTTGGAATCAATATTAAAAAATGCAAAGATTTAAATAATAATATTTTATTTTTCTACATAATCTCCCTCCAATGCAATGCATTTAGAATAACGCGTTTCTAACTTCCTTATTCCTTGTGAAAAAAAATTATTTTCTTGACTCTCGAAAAAGTCCTCTACGGCAGCTATAACCGCGTCATTATCGTGAAATTTTGTTCCACGAATTTCCTCTTTTAATTTTGAAAATAAGTGAAAATCACTTGGGGCTAAGTCCGGAGAATATGGTGGGTGGTCAAGGAGATTGAAGCCAGCACAGCGGATTGCGTTGAGCGCAACTTCCGATCGATGAGCAGGAGCGTTATCTTGAAGGAACAACACGCCCAACGACAGTTTTCCACGACGTTTTTCTTTAATCGCTTCACGCACTTTCGGGATTAAATTTGCATAATAGGGTCCAGTAATCGTCTGGCCTTTTGGCATGTAATCAATAAAAAGGATTCCTTCACTATCCCAGAACACAGAGGCCATAACTTTGCCAGCGGTAGGAGCAACTCGAAATTTCTTAATGGATGGAGAGGATGGTCGTTTCCAAGACATGCTTTGTCTTTTAGTTTCAGGATCAAAATGGTGGACCCACGTTTCATCCATGGTGACAAGACGACGGCAAAAATTATCCGAATCACGCTGGAACATTTCGAGATTACGCTTGGAAATTTCCAAACGTCGCTTTTTGTTTTCGTCGGTTAACATTCGTGGCACCCATCTTGCAGACACTTTTTTGAACCCCAGTGAATCAATTAAAATGGATTGAACGCTACCAAAAGATATCTTTAGGATCTCAGCTATATGTTTTATAGTCATTCTTCTGTCTTCCAAAACCAGATTCTCAACCTTTTTGACATTTTCTTCTGTAACGGAGGTTGAAGGCCGCCCAGAACGCGGGTCATCTTTACAGCTTGATCTACCTCTTTTAAATTCAGCCACCCAGTACGCAACCGTAGAATAGGGTACAGCATCACCCCCTAATGTCTGCTGAATGTCCAAAAAAATTTCCTTCGTAGACATTTTTTTCAAACTGAGATATTTTATCACCGCACGTAACTCACTTTTATCCATAATTTTGACTTTTTAGCAACTCGTTGCACAAAAAAATTTATTACATGCGAACGAACTGACAAAAACAAGTGACAGTCTGCATAAATATAGTGTGATAGACACTCTTTAATTTGAATATCGAACTTGATCCAAAAAGGTTTCATATATATGCACTTCTAAGAACTTTTTGATTCACCCTCGTAGCTTCAGCCTAATAAAATATGTAATACTAGCTTTAGTACACAACTTCATCCGAAGCAAAACGGGACTGTATCATAATCATCATCAATAACCCATATCGTCGGTTAGGCCATAATCCACCACGGAAGCCCGGTCAGGATTGCTGTGTGGGTTTCCTCACGATGTTTTCCTTCACCGAAAAGCGAGGAATAATTACGTACTAACAAACACATAGGTACATGCCCGCACTTGGATTTGAACTCACGACCCTCTCCATGGAAAGCGGACGTTCTTCTACTAGATTACAACCGGTTGAATAAAATTATTATGCTTATTACACTTACCCCGCTGTATCCCCTCAATAATTCAATACAATCATCGCCGGTCGAATTGTCGGTCTGTATGTCCGTAATTAGTTAATTGATTGATTAGCGGCCAACAGTTTCCGGTTATTAAATCACATAGTTCCTGTCGAGCTAATTTAAATATTAATGTGGACTGGTAAAGCCGGCTGTAGGAAAGGAGGGAAAGCAAGATGGATTGCTTGGAAAGGAATGAGTTGGTAAAGAAATCTGTTAAAAAACAAGCTTTTCAACGTCCAATATTTACCGGGAAGAAGAAAAGTTTTGATGTTTTCTTATTGACGAACATTTTGATTGCAAGGCAAGTAGCCTTGATGTCAATGTCAAATGTTGTAGTGTTTGTCAATAGCGATGGAAATGAAATCTGATGCTTCTGTTACTCAAATTAACGTCCCCGTTTGGCTCTTCTTTGGACTTGATATGGATTTTCGGTTTAAATCAATGGAACACCCTATAATCATTCACTTGAAACATTCAATCGATGATTTATAAAGAAAGGCCTTGTCAAAAGTACCTTAAACCGGAGCGTGGTTGGAAGGACTCATTAAAGTGGAAGAAGCGAAAGAGGTGTGTCAGGATCGTAGCATGTGGAAAGATGTAGTCTTTGCCTATC
Organism: Campaea margaritaria; assembly: GCA_912999815.1. Taxonomy (NCBI): domain Eukaryota; kingdom Metazoa; phylum Arthropoda; class Insecta; order Lepidoptera; family Geometridae; genus Campaea; species Campaea margaritaria. The sequence continues at coordinate 1,022,557 of OU538794.1, forward strand.
CTAACGGGAAAAGGGCGTGCCTGTATGTAAGTTTTTTTTATATGACTGGATATCGAGACATGCAAGTCTCAAGTATGTATGTATGTATGTTGAAACATTGCTCTTTAACACGTTCACTGCTGAAAACACAACTGTCGTGTTTTTCAGAACCTGCCACGAGTACGGCAAAACACACCCGTTGTGTTTGTTGTATGTACAAAATGTATCACGGTAACAGCGCCGCGCGCCTCTCTGCATTGATAAAGAAAGAAAAAAACATTTATTCTGACACAACTGCACATAACAGCGAACAACGTACTTATTTAGAGACAAGACAAGAAAATGAAAACACACGATGAACATAATAGTGTACGCAGATAGCCGCAGATTGATCGGGTTTTCGCCTTAGATTCTATAGATTATCTTTTGTGCTTTCCATACCCAAACATTATTGTAGTTTTTCATAGTCGATTTTTTCACAGAGTTCACATTCTAACACCAAAACAACTCCAGTATTCAGTCACTTACTTTCTTCAAAGGACTCTGAGTCACATTTCCTATTCTACTCGCCGTTTCCTCCGCTACCATGTCATTTAAGATTCCTAGTAGGATGAGTAACTGTACCAAAACAAGGTAATTTAGGAACATGACTCAGGAATATTCACAGAAAACTAGGTTACGTACGAGAAAAGTAGCGAATAAAACTTGATTATCTAGCTTTTCTCGTATAATCTTATTTTTGTTGGTGTATTTCTTTCTAGATGTTCTGTCTCTATTTGTTTTGTCGTAGAGAAATGGGAATAAAATATTATAGAAACATTAGCCATTAGCCCATTGTACCACCCTTGTTTACATATTGTAATTCTTCTGTACTGTGTTTATGTTTGTTTCTGGTGTACAATAAAGAGTTTTTCTATTCTATTCTATTCTATTAGGTTAACGTTGAATTGGATATTTTTGGGAGGATAAATTACTAACAAATTTCTTTTGGCAGCTTACTTTTATTTGCTTTGTAAATGGCTAATTCAGCAGGAATATCCCAGAAGAAATCAAAAATAGGCACTTGAAACTTCAAAAAAGATGGTGCTAATTGACAAAAACATAATCCATATGGCACAGAAAATATTGAAGAATTCCACGCAAATCTAATTAGATAATTATAACCTTCCGTCTATACCTTATCTGTACTATGAATTCTATACGTCTACAGCAATTACATCTTCCAACTTTGAACCTTATTCTATCTACACAAAGATGACATGACAATCGCTCTTGCCTAACTCATTAGATATCCAGCCATATAACTGACGACATAGAATATAATATACTACTACATGCAGACGGGACAGTATTTGCGTAGAACACATGACTCCCCACATATTAATTAAGATAATTGTTCCGTCTGGGTGCCGTGAATCTATTGCGTTAATTCATGAATTTAGAATGGGATAGGCTAGACATAGACAAATGGCTCTTATGACCATGATTTAGAATTAGGAAGATACAAAAGCCTAATAAATCCTTTAGCGGTAAGACGCACCGACGTGGTGCAGTGTGCTGCATAACGTCATCTGGCGAGCCGCACAACGCATAATTTAATTCAGTTTTTATTTAATTCTTCCGCTGTTCCGTTAATTATTCATGGTAGGGGCTCGAGTTAGACCTCTTTACACTGGCTGGAGCGTGCGGAGACTAAACCCACGAGTAACGTGGTACAAGTCCTGAGCAGTGAGTAGCCAATCTAGATATGCTACTTCTCTTATTCTCCACAAGGGCTCTGTGCTTCTGAAAGCGATAGCACCGCGCGGCGCTGTCATAATAATTAAATCACAGTGACAGCGCCGCCCGTGGTACTTCATTGACCTATTACCATTAAAAATGTAATGCGTATCACAGCATGAAACAAGCAGTGTCTGAAATCAATTAAAACCCGACTAGGGATCTTGTACTAGCTGTGGTAGTCTTGTACTAGTGGGAGAACGTCCGCCTGCCAATCAGAAGGTCGTGAGTTCAAATCCCAGTGCAGGCACGTACCAATATGTTTCTGTAAAACATATGTACGTAATTATCATTCTCTTTTCGGTGAAGGAAAACATCGTGAGGAAACCCACATACCTAGCCAAGAATTATTTCGGAGGTAGGTATGTTATCCACCAATCCGGACTGGGCCCCCGTGGTGGATTATGGCCTAACCCTCCTCACGAAAGTGAGGAGAGACCCGTGCCCAGCAGTGGGACGTTATGGGTTGATGATGAGGGATCTTTTAATATTGACATCCCATTCGATATAATAGCAAACAAAGTGTAAAATATTATTAGCCTATGTCACCCTGACTATAATAACGAATTCATTGCCACCTCAATCATCAAAATTGGATAAGTAGTTTAGGCGCTATAGTGGAACAGACGTAAATACTGTAAAAAAAAAACAGTACAAATATAAATACCTACATAATAGAGTTGTTAAAACCTTAAGCCACTTTTGGCTTAACAGTGGTTCCAGTTTCTAACAGTGATATGGAATATGAACATGACTCCGGCCAATGGGAATACTCAGACCGAAGTTTCATTCACAAGTATCCAGTACGTTCGGCAGGTTTCTGGTGAATCCAGTTAACTTGTTTCACAATTTTAGACTTTATTATTCGAGATATAGAGTGTAAATTACAGGTGATTGTTTTAAGGGTAGATTTCCTGTTATTCAGGAATACAACCTGCAGAATGTAGCGGAGATGTTCGATTGCAGTGAATCCGGCGTTCTGGCTGCGAGCTTTGAAATGTTGGCCACTAAACTGCTGCTTAGTATAGTTATCTATGCAAATATTTGATAGGTACTTAAAAATGTAATGTTCCGTCTCATATCCTTTTCTATTTTTAAAGAATCGTAAACTACAAGGGACATTGTTCCAGAAACACCCAGATTTAGAGCAAATACCTGTAGTTTTCATTTTGTGTACGATTCACGTAGGGCCATAAATTACTCTTATCATAATAAAAAATGATCATAGATCAATTGGTTATCCTCATAATTGACGCCTTTGTCGTCATTATCATTAATGATAGTTCAACCAACCCAGTACAGAGTACAAGCCCGATGGGAATCCAAATTTCAGTGTTCCCACTAACATTCTTAATGGTTACACTGGGAAAAACAATTCTAAGCGTCCCCACTGGTAGGCCAGTTAGTGGGCTCGTTCGCCCCTTCATACAATGCTCACCAGTTATAGGTAATTTTGACTTGGCCTTTCTTTAGTACGTCCTCAATTTGATTGAGGTATGGCCACCTTTGTCGATCTCTACCGGCTGGCCCATCCAATCCTTGCCAACTGTTTTCAGCAAATCGCAAAAAATCATCAATAAATGCAACAGCACGCAAAGCCTAAACTTAAAAAAAATGTGCACAAGAAAATTTCGGACATCTAAAACAGCGTCATTTTAGCCCCACATGTCGCGTACGTCCAATTCACAGACTTCCGCAGCGTGCTTGCGTCATGCCACTTTAGAATGCGTGTTTCTTATTCCTTCCATGAGCCTAGGTATTTGCAGACACCATAGATATGGTGCAGATTGTCGACAATAAAAGGCATTGCTGGCTTGATATCGACAGCTAGTGCTTTTGGCAATTTCATGTCAACCAGGAATGCGTACCCTATACTGTGCCAGTTTCTGTTTTATAAATGTTTGAACATCATTATCCAACTCTGGGTGATTGAAATCGTTAGGTGCCTTGGTGACTGTCTTATCTTGAAGGTACAATTATTACTCCTTATTATTGACTAACAAAAAGTTACTCATTAGTACCAATGTCTTAGTAAGCAGTAGTAGTCTTGTGGGCAAACTTCGGCCTTCCAAGGAGAGAGTCGTGAGTTCAAATTCCAGTGCAGGCGCGTCCCGATGTATTTCTTATAAAACATGTTATGTAGGTTCATAATTTTAACTCGTTTTTTGATGAAGGAAACATTGTGAGGAAACCATACCCGAGAATTATTTCGGAGGTAGGTATGTTATCCGCCAATCCGACCGGGCACTCCTTACGAAAGTAAGATGAGTCTGGTGTCCAGCAGTGGGCGGATATGAGTTGATGACGACGATGATGATGACTAAAAAGAGAGACGTACAAATTAAAATTCAGTGGTTATAGGATGAAATATGAAACAGTCAGATAATTTGCCAAAGTAATCAAATGGCCTAATAGTCACAGTTTCAAAGCTTCTTCTTCCGCACCATTAAGCACAGTGTTTACAAACTATTCCAGCCATGAATTCAATATCATTCGATCCCACTCACACAAGTTTGGGAAACTATTGGAACAATTCAGTGATTCAATTCAATCGTCTCAGACGTACCTTGGGACCGAATACTGTCCAGATTACGTTGCTATTATTTAGATTGAATGTCTGGCGTACTACATGGTATCGGCACATCGGGTCACCACGTACTTATTCTTATTCCATGCAGCTCATTTTAAGGCCTTAAACCGAACGGCCTAGATTGGCACCAAACATAAATGACAAACGTGACGTGACGTCACTCAAAAATAGACTGCAGAGAATGACAGGGAGAGAGAGATAGAATGAGATGGAGCTATATAAACTCCCATAGATGCATGCAAATTGTTCCGATCTCTTTGGATTAATGTCTCTGGTCGACATCAACGCTTAGCAAAATTGGTGGTGACAGTTAGCAGGGCAGTTCAGTTTAAGGCCTTAAACTGGATGAATTTAACTGTTAACTGTTATTTAACTGTTTTGTTTTTAACTGTTCGTGGTGCCCCTGATCTCAAGATTGCTCTCCGGATTACTGGTAAAGGATTCTTCGATTTCTCTCCGTCGTCCGTGAAATTCCATTTCGGAGGAGATCATTGTAGGACCGAAGTAGGCATAGAAGTATATGAATATAAATAAATGACGTATGCCAAAAGGTGGACCCTGAATTGCTTGGATTTGGATCAGAGATCACGGATTCGGATCGAAACTAGTGCGAAAGGCAATATCCAAATTCAGTTCCAGTTTCCTACAACCGTATTTTGACTGATTCGGATCGAATGTTGCGCGAAACCGCTCTGACGCTCCTACACATACATTTGAATAATCGCAAAACAAGCCACCAGTAGCAGCCATCAATGAATAAATTTATTATACTGTTTGTAGATCTAATCATGAAATAATAAATTGATATGCATCAATGCAATATTGACAGCACAATAACCACTGTTAACACTAGACTGTACAAACACTATAAAGCATTCATTGTCACCTGAAAACAAAATGAGCATGGCAATTATGAACACGAATATAGAACTCAATAGTCCGTACAAAATAATATTTGATCATACCTACCGCATAATACAGTACCACTTTCACTGCTGAGCAGATTTTCTTGTCTAGCCACGGGTGCTCAGCAAACTAATGTCTCAAATAGGAGTGACGAGCGCAGTGCAGTGCCGCGTAAGATTTTGCAATGCAAAATACAAACCCGATTGCACCTAATCAAGAGCATGAAACATTATGTACTGTCGAAATTATCCACTTGACCTACCGCACTAGCTCCGCTAATTTTGAATTCGGATGTCCACGTCGCTTGCATGCATTATACGTCATATCAATAGCGCCTAATGATGCAACTCGTTAATTAGACGTCATTCCCGCGTCAAAAGCTTTGTAGCATCGGATGCGGGTGGTTGTACATAGGCCGTTACTTGTTTTGGTAGAAAGTTTGTAAAAACACAGATGAGACGTGATTTGACGTAAATAAAGACTTTAATTTTTTTTTATGTGACTAAGTAATGATATGAGAAAGACTGGGGCCTCATCACGAATAATTAAATCCATTCAGTTTAAGGCCTTAAACTAAACTGCCCTGCTCACTGTCATCACCAATATCGCTCAGCGTTCATAAGCCTACCAGAGGCATTTATTCAAAAAGATCGGAACAATTTGTTTGCATTTAAGGGAGTTTATATAGCTCCATCTCATTCTCTTTCTCTCATTCTCTGTAGTCTATTTTTGAGTGACGTCACGTCACGTTGGTCATTTACGAGTGTGTGGTGCCAATCTAGGCCGTAATGAACTGCATGGAATAAGGATAAGTACGTGGTTACCCCCCCAGATGTTAAGTGCCACGCATACCCATAGCAGCTACAGTGTCATTCAGAATCTGTTGCGGCACTGCACCGCACTCGTCTCCCTGAGACATTGATACCTACCTCCATTGTTTTGTACCTACCACCCGATGGGATAGACGAGTTGTAGAATGGAGATTGCGTGTAGGTTGCGTGCAGGACGCTGGTCGGTTAGGTGGAGTGACAACTTGTGGGAATGGCTGGCGGAGACTGGATGAGGAGAGCTGAAGATCTACTTGGCTACAACCGCTTTTGTGCTCAAAATCTGTACACGACCTAAAACCGTGGTAGAGGCCAATAAATATTGTTCAGTGTCCGGTCCGGACTCCATTGCCTAGGCCACGCCACATTTGGGGCGCGTTCGGATGATCTGCGAGCTGCGCTGAATGCCTGCAAATAGTACTCGATTGGTGTTTGAATGTGCCGCGTTATTTAGTTGACGGTTGCTTTGGTATTGCTATTTGATTTCTTGTTTGTAAACGTGAATAAAATTACCGGATACAAATGCAGCAGATTTCAATAGAATTACAAGTTGCGTGGATTAATCTGCAGATGAAAAGTACCTATCCCTTTTTTTTTTAAGTTTAAACTATCGGTATACTTTATGTACTAAGTATCATCAGAAACAGTTACATTACGAAGTGTACCAAGTTGCCACAAACTAACTTAGGTACATTCCGTACCATGCAGGTGCATGCTTCAGCGCCTGAAGTGTTTCATACAAATTTAAAACATAACTAACCGAGCGTTAACGTTTCATTAACCAGGTATCCGCTAAATAAGTTCATAAAAAACGCATAAACCGGTTAATTTATGTTACCATTCACCATTAAGTTGAAACATGGCTGTTGGACTGGACGGAGACATTTATGACCGTAAAGAGTTTATGTGACTGAGAGACGCATGTTTGGTTCTTGTGTTAGCAGTATTAACATCGAAATTCTGACTTCCAAAACGGAATTATCGATGTTCTACAAGCTAGATCGGATTACGACTCAATTTAGATAAGGGAGATAGCAATACATTCAATCAAACATCTGATAGAGACGTAGAGATGGAGACACACCAGTGATCTGATCATTGGATGAGGGCTAAGTTTTTTGAAGTAAAACTCCTTGACCTGGGGAGTAAGCTGGTGAATGCGTTGCGAAAAATGTGATCGGGCGAGGCGAACGGTAGTTGAGAGGTAAATAATAAATAATATTAAATTATTATCTATATCGATAAAATAATAAAATAAATAAAAAAAGAGCTAAAGAACTTTTACTTCACTCGTGTGGTCTAAAAAACAAACTCGCTTTTTTAATAACATGTACCTATTCTACTTGTCACTCCGAATAGTAATCTATTTTTCTTTTGAGGTTGGTAACCCTAAAATAAAGGTACGAGTAAACATAAGTATAAAACTATTTTCTATAAGAATATAATTATTTTTATTTGTATGCATCAAAGCAAATCACCGCTATTGGAAATACAAACCCTTAATGCCCACTTAATTTTATTTTATCTCAATTATAGATTTAGCTACAATCAGAGTTACACTTATTCAGAATAAACCCCCTCTACCTTTCGATCAACTCCTATTCATGCAAAACCACCCCCCGCCGTTTTTGATTACTCCTACCCGCAAAATGAATGCCACTTCCTTGGAGCCCTTTAATCAAGGAACCCTATACCTAATCCCTTCAAGGGAGGCAGACGGGTGAGTTAGGTAAGCTCGCGTAGGAATATTTCGGCGAGCATGTTCGGCACACAATTTGTCAACTTTTCTATAGTTCCGTCGCAAAGTCCCTACTTATATTATAAATGCGAAAGTAACTCTGTCTGTCTGTTGCTCTTTCACGCCTAAACTACTGAACCGATTGAAATGAAATTTGGTACAGAAATAGTCTAAAGCCTAAGAGGGGACATAGGGTACTTTTTAATGCAAAAAAAGCATTGTAAAAGTTTGAAATAGGGGATGAAAGTTTGTATAGAAGTTTAGAAGAAGTTTCATTTTTAAAGCTAGAAGCTTTAAACTTATTTTTTAGGCTTTTAATTAAATAAAATTAAATATGACATTCAAAGTTTGTAAAAAATGTACCCTTTATGGGGTAAAGTAAAAATAGGCGATGAAAGTTTGCATGGAAATATGTAAGGTTTCGGCTAAACCACTGCACCGATTTCAAAAATTATTTCACTAATGGAAAGCTACATTGACAGCGAGTAACATAGGCTATATTTAATATTAATTTAGTTTTTAGACCCAAAAAAGCCTACTATTTTTTAGTTAAGGAGCAGTGATCTTTGAGTGGTAATCTGTGCACTCTGCAACCCAATGACTTCGGGTTCGAATCCTCGGCAATAACGTAATTTCATAAGTTATGCGTGGATTTCACCGCTGATGAAGTAATTTCTATCTTAGCTCTTCACATTCTAAATAGCGTAAAACAGTGATTTGAAAGTTAGGGAATGTTCAGCGATTTTTTTTGTTGACTGTACCGCATAATACCGCGTTGGTGGGTTTGAAAAGCACATGTATATCATATGCTATAGGGAATGTGATTGCGACTCGGTCTACGAAAACCGCAAATTAAAGTCCTCAGTCCTCTCATATTGCATTGACCATTACAACTCCCGATTAGGTATTTTCCAGGGGCATAGAATAAATATAGTACCCACTACAAACAGAATGGACACCCCACCCCCCGCAATCCGCTTCCCCGCACCCCGATTGCATGACTTGCCTTTTGTAACTAGTTACTAAACAATGCTCTTTAAATCTACCTTAGTGAATAAAACAATGCCTACTGAACCCTAAGAAATCAGAACCGACCCTGATATATTATTGAAAAGTTCCCCGCCTGCATTCGACTGTAAGATCCAACTTAAACCCAAATTCAAAAAGAAATTGCCAACTTTCAAATTTATACGCAATCATTCTCCATTTTACTACGTCTGGAGCACATAAATTATGAAGAAAAACATTCGTAACAAGCTTTTCCAGTATTTAAATGGAGAAATCGCAGTCGGTGTTGCCTTGCTAAATTCAAAATTACCTAAAGGTTTTCTATTCTCACCGTTCTGTAGAGTAAACATCAGCAACGAGTCGTGGTCGCCAATAAAACACTAATTTTTTCCTCGTTAGGTTTGTGTAGTAGCTGATGCGAAGCGATAAATTGTACGTAACCATTTTGAGTTTGTGTTCGAATCAATATTGTTGATTAAAACGCGTGTAAGTTCAAATGAACTAATGTGTTTGTACCATTACCCGGCTAAACGGATTTTGATAAAAAGTATATTAATGTTTTACGTCACTAGGTGAAATATTTTATTCTGAAAATTTTACTATTTCTGTTGGATCCTTGTCCACGTATGTGAAACAGCGAAATGGAATTTATTGCAGGTAGGTATATACATAAACTATTCATAATATTGAACTAAAATTTGTCTAAATTATTATTTAGTATTCATTGACGTAGCCTTTTCTAAAAATGGAGAATAATTACACCAACCTTATGATGGACAGAGCTCATAAACGAAAAATAAAAGCGAAATGGCACGTCTTCCGATGTTATATGAGATGCATTTAAGACATGATAACAATTGCGTGTAATAAGTCGACGATACGTTGAAAGCGATATGATTTGACGGACAGGTCATTAAAATTATAATGAGTTTGCATGATTTATGAAATGGCGCATAACTTACCGAAAGTGAACGGGCTTGAATGTCACAAGTTATTTATATGTCTTGAGACCCTAAGGCTTATAATTTATAACTATGTTTCCATGCATCACCAATGGTTTGAGATAAAAATCAACGCTGATTTTTCTTCTTTACAAGAAAACATGCCACCGGTCCTTGTAATCTATTACAGCTTTAGATAGTTCGTGTATTATCTTATCTATGTATTAGTTTTTTTATGCGTTTATCTGAGTAAACACTTTTTTTTTATTTCACAATTTCCTATTTAAAAAAAAAAACAAATTTCAAAGCATAGCGTTGCTTCTTCTGCTACGCGACCTTAACATCGTAGACTGGACGAAACAGGAAATTAACTTTCGCCCTCTCGCGTGACAAGTTTATTAAGAATACTTTCGTTATTTATTCTTTTATTTGGTACTTTTTGTTTTACTAACGTGTTGAAGGGTGCCGGTTCTGGTTGTACTCGTGTTTATGCCTCTTTATTATGCACCAGAGTTGGAACGTAAATTATAATTAGCGGCTTGGCTTTGTGGTTGTTTTGAATTTCGGTTTTTGCTGTCATAGGTCCATATTAAAGTGTGGGTGGTGTGCTATGGTGTTGGTGTTGGGAGAAGATCGTCGGAGCGGCAAAGTGGCCGACGTCCGGTCTACCGTCCCATGTATCGCTGGGTAGATGAAGTTGGGAAGGACTTGCGCGAGCTCCAGGCGGAGGACTGGCAGGAGGTATTCATCCACCATTACTGTATTCCGGCTTTAAAGGCACTGTTTCCAGCGAAATTACTGGGCATATGAGACTTTACAGCCGAGACTAATGAGATAAAGATAGTGTGCACGCACAGTATTGGCCAATGTTTCCACGTACCGCCACGGAGAATGTTCTGTGGCGGAGACGTTAAACTGATTTACAACGCGGAAGCGGTCCGTTCACGCTAAATCTACCGAGTAGAAATTTTCAATTCAATTAATTTATCGTATTATGTGTGGCATTATATACACGAATTATGCGTTATTACACAATATCGAAAAACATTATCCTAAAAAAAAAAAAATAGAAAATTTAATGGTCATTAAATTGATTGACATAGGATGATTAAAATTGATTAAAATAGGATACCTAAGTTTTTTATTAAAAAAAAAAAATAAGTAATTCTTTTCTTTTTTTTAACCAAACATTTTTGAAAATTTAATGATTACCGGAAAAATGTTGAATAATATCAAAATTTAATATATCTAACGCCCCATCGATTTTTGGTATCGATTGATAGCGCTGCAGTGATGTGACAAAATGACACCACAACCGGTACCTCATTGGAAAAACAAACAAACTGCTAACACTTAAATATTTACTTTGCGTAGGTACTTGACCATGTGTCCATATCCTAAGATAAACATTACGGTGAGCACTTTGTCCTTTGTTGAGGGTTTCAAACCCTTTGCAAGATGCAATGCCACGCAATGGTCAGGAGTGGAAATCGCTTACATACATTGTTGAGTGGCAAATTGCTGGTGATGCCGTTTTATTGCTGTAAGTGCCTGCGCACACTTGATGCAACAGCATCGGCTGTTGACGACTCTATGTGTGGAAATTTTAATGTTTTGCACCACCTCACAAAAATACATTTGAAGATATTTGTGCCCCTACTTCATCATCAACCCATAACGTCCCAATGCTGGGCACGGGTCTCTCCTCACTTTCGTGAGGAGGGTTAGGCCATAATCCACCACGGGGGCCTAGTCCGGATTGGTGGATAACATACCTACCTTCGAAATAATTCTCGGGTAGGTATGTGGATTTCCTCACGATGTTTTCCTTCACCGAAAAGCGAGTGATAATTACGTACATATGTTTTACAGAAACACATTGGTACGTGCCTGCACTAGGATTGAACTCACAACCTTCTGATTGGAAGGCGGACGTTTTCCCACTAAGCTACCACCGCTTACAAGAGTCGAAACGTTTTCGAATGCGATTCCGACTAATTCATTCCAGATCCGACGCATTCGAAAAACGTTATTCACAGTTACTATCGGAAGGTCGTTTTTCGAATGTATTTGATTGGGAATGGATTCGCCAGAATTGGATTCTAAAACTTTCCGACACTTGTAGATAGGGGTAAGAATGATCCTTGAAGTCGTTTTTAAAGTTGCTAAAACAATAAAAAGTTGCTCAATAGTATCAAGCATGCGGGGGACAGCAAAGGTGTTCAGAACTCAGACACAATGGCTATTGAAGCGAAGTTGTAAACAGCATACGAAGATTGGACGTAAAACTGTCGTAAAACTCGTGTTTGCATTTTTGTTATGATTTTGACCTAAAATATTGGCGTTTTAGGTGGCAAAAGCTTTTGAAATACAGTCGGAAATATTATATACCCACTCGTAAACCAAATTCAGTGTGCTAATTACGAGTATAAAGCCAATTATGTGAATAATAACAACACAATCCGATCACGAGATCCTACTTCATGGCTAAGATTCCCTGTATTTAGGGAATCGCGAATTTTGAGAGTTCAAATGAATGTGACCAATTCGGACTGGGCTCCAGTGGCGTCCAGTGGTATAAGCATCCAGACTCAGAGACAAACTATTCTTCTCTGCGCGGTAATTGAATCTGCGCCTCTCGCTTTGCAGTCGGCACATCCATTACCCACCTACGCCACATCACCAACACCTGCAAAACCTACATTTGCCCACTCCTGCACTGAGCACTGGTCTCACCGCAATTCCGTGAGGAGGATTAGAGCACTGAAGCCCGATTCAGATTCGTCACACTCGTCACTCATTTGAACCCTCAAAATTGATGGTTCCCTAGATACAGAGAATCCTAGTTAGGAGTCAGAAAGGATCTATGTTAAGTGATTGACCACAATATTATAGAATAGAATAGAATAGAAAAATTCTTTATTGTACACCAGAAACAAAATTAAACACAGTACAGAAGAATTACAATAGGTAAACAAGGGTAGTACAATGGGCGGTCTTATCGCTGAAAGCGATTTCTTCCAGACAACCTTTGGATGGACAGTAAAAAAAATTCATATAAAAACATTTATATAAACCATAGTTAGTTAGTAGTGAGTATAGTCGTAGTATGTGTCAAGTTAGAAGGAAAGCTGAAAGAGGCGTCAAAGTTACAGGGTAACTAGGTCAAAAATGTTGTTCACGTCTGTTCACCATTTCCGGCATTATCCAGTGAGTGAGACAAACAACAGCGATCTGTTCTTATTATGGCGCAGCCAATATTAATTCCGGTGGCGATGGTTTATTGCGAAAAAGATGAGCAAAAAAGCTCTGCGGAAACGGAGATTTGTTTTAATTTGGATGCTGAGGTAACTAGCGACCTGTGGTTTGGTCGAAATTGTTTTTTCTTTTCTGGATATAAATAATCCGTAAGATAGCTGCTCTTCTCTGCTCGGATTTCTGAAATTAAAAGTTGCCGATATTTTAGACATCCTAATATGATCCACGTAATTTCGTTTATACTTTTGGAAGTTTAAAGTTTTTTTTTCAGTCTGACCAAGTCGAAGTCTACGACACAATTCAGTAAAGTGATACGCAATCATCACTCGCTTTTCGGTGAAGGAAAACATCGTGAGGAAACCCACATTCCACACTAGAGGTAGGTGTGTTATCCACCAATCCGGACCGGGCCGCCGCCGTGGTGGATTATGGGTTAACCATCCTCACAAAAGTGAGGAGAGACCTGTGCTCAGCAGTGGACCGATATGGGTTGATGACGATGAAATTATATCTCGTTTTTAGTTTGTTCAAAGCATAAATGTAGGTACTTGTCGGTGTAGTACCCAGCAATATCTAAAGCACACATCGTTAAGGATGTACGTACTAATAAAAGGTTTTTAGAGCATGTTTGTACCTAACCACCCTAACAAGTCTCAGACAACGGAGCCGTGAAATTTTAATTAAAAACCGTATGTTAAACTCGAAAAGTTCTTTGTTAACTAGATATACACGTTTGAGAGCTAAGGTTGTACGCATACATGAGACTTTTTGTCGGGGAGACCAGCTACAAAGATTTTGTAAAAAAAATCTATAGATATTAAATTCTTAATCTATCTATCTTTGTGTATTTGCAAACTGGTGTAAGAACAATAAAATATTTACTATTGTACTCTATTCTTCGCAACTACTGTGCACTAACTTACTTCTCACAAAATCTATATTGCAGAAATTTGCCATGCGCATTCCTATTATGAGTAATCGCTGTGAATGTCACCCATATTTGTCATTTTTTGTCATAGAAATAACAATATTTAGTATGTACATATTTTTCTATGGTTTTTGTATATGAAAACTGTCAAAATCGGTGACATTGATAGCGATTTAAATAGCTAATTAACTTGAAGCTCTGGTTACCTGCCACTAATTTTAAATGTATCAAGTGTACGAAGGACCTTAAAGGGACTACTAAATGTACCTACTCGTAATTAGCAGCTTTCATACAAAGTTTTAATAAGGTCAGTGTACATTGATAATAATAATTAGGCCCGTTTTGAATCAAAGCCTGCAAATTAGTGAGTTTTCGGCTTAATGATCTTTCAGAAATTGTGAGAATATTTTGAAAAGGTTCTCAGTTTTATCTTTATTTATTTCTTTGGGACTTTTATGTTATTTTGTTGGTGCTTTTTGTGACTTAGTGAAGAATTTGAATTCTTATCTGCATAGGTACTCGTATTCTATTTAACTTTTACAAGTTTAATGGATATTTATTTAAATTCAATTGAATTCTGTTTAAATTGAAGATTGATGTGTATATTTTTCGGTTTTGTAAATAAAGTGCTTGCAAAGGACGTTTTTTACACAACCTCTGAATCGCAGCCGTGAGGCAGTGGTGGTAGTGATAAAGCGTTAATCAAATGAGTAATTAAACTTTTGTCGTGTAAGTTGAAACTGTGGAATAAAAACGAAATATCTCGTTTTACCACGCATTTGTTAAACCCCTAAGTTACATATTAAAATAACCAAAAAACAAGTCGAAAAGTAAAAATCAACCGACTTTAAAAAGAACAAAAAGGCATCACAAACACAAAAAAAAAAACGAATAAAATAGAATAATTTTTGTTATTTGCTACCTTCTGATATAATATGTTGTACCTACCAAACAAAAAAACATCATAATTATTCAATTCATAATTTGCGGAGGAATCGCGTAACAAACCTTCATCTTCACCTTCGGCCACATATCATCGCCTACCATCAGGTATGATTGTGGTGTTCTCCAGAGCGCATCCATCCTAGGCGAGGCCGAGTGCCCCTAGAGGCGCGTCCGCGGCAGTCGCCCGGACGTCCGCAGGGGTGGTCGTGGAAGCGCAATCGCGAGCCCGCGGCCACCCCAACATGCGGAGAGGAGAACATCCCGGGGTTTTTAGTGGGTACACCCAGTCAGCGCGCGTCGCAGGACGCGCGCTGGCGGGGGACCCCCACATGACCAGCCGGCCTCCCCCAAGGCCGAGGTATCAATAAGGTTCATTCCCCCGGGTTAAAAAAAAAAAAAAAAAAGGTATGATTGTGGTCAAAAATAAAAAAAAAATAAAAAAGAACATACAGGCGTATATGAGAACCCGTTCCTTTTTGAAATCCTTTAATAATTTAATCTACAAACCTACACTAAAGCCACAGTCATGAAATTTGTTCGACACCAATCAATACCGCAGAAATGCAAGCCAGCGTTTAAACAAAAAGGGCAAGGGGACGGCCGGGTAAATACCGCGCGCTGCGGGTAATTTACCAATTTACCCCAACTTGGTTGAGGTGAGGGCTTCAACTACGATAAGCTTGAAGCTAAGCTTTTTTCTTCCCTTTTTATTCATCATTATCGTCATAATCATCAACCTATATAGGCCCACTGCTGTCATATGAGTGAAGAAAATTAGCCCAACATAAAAAAAGATATAATTCTCGGATATCTTCTTCATCGAAAAGAGAATGATAATTACGTCCTCGATTATGTTTTTACAAGAATCACATTGGTACATTCCCTAACTGGGATTTCAACTCCCTCTCTTTGGAAGGCGGACGTTCTCCCACTAGGCTACCACCGGTAGATAGTAGGTTTGAAGGGCACTGTTTCAGCGAAATTATAATTCATAATTCAAATAAAATATTCATAATAGATATTTTAAAATATTTAATATACGAACCGTAACTTTCTCTATTTCTATCTTCACAAACTTATATCTCCCTCTCAACTTCCCTTCGCTTCACCCGATCACACTTTTCGTAACGCATTCACCAGCTTACTCCCCAAGTCAAGCGTGCGTAATGAAGTTTTACTTAAAAAAAAACCTATTTCGTGCCTATGATGAAAATTGTTCTAAGTCAACAGTCGACGCGATCCTTCGCAACGGGTTGAACGATAGTCAAATAATACTGTTGACGCATGACCGACGCGCGCCAGCTCGACCGTGGCGAGAATAATGAACCGATCGAATCGCGCTGACTCCGTCACTGTAAGGAAGGTAATGGTCGTGAAAATACTAAAGTTTTAGCAGTTAACGTATTAATCGAGTAAGCTTGTTTCAGACCAATTCCTTCGAAACAGAATTATGTATCACTATGTGTGTGTATTGTGTGGTTTATGGTATTGTGTATAATTTAGTCTCGTCTACTCGACCATGGCGAGAATAATGAACCAATTGAGTCGTGCTGACTCCACTACTTAAGAAGATTACATTTAGTTAGACATTTAAGGTTACAGTCGCCAAATTGTTAACTTGGTGCGCGCTCAGCACAAATATCGCCCAAAATACAATTGAAATAAATTTGAAAATGTATTTATTTGATTTTTAAAACAAGCCGTAATAGTGTGCGAACATTACTGTGTCCCGGTTTGAAGGGCGTTGTTTTCAGCGAAATTACTGGGCATAATTTTGTGAGACTTTAGAACCGATATCTTAGGGTGATGAACGCAGTGCAGTGCAGCGGAAGATTATGCAATGCGAAGTTCTGGGTGGCGCTCTAACTATTAGCACTCACCATCAGGTGAACGACAAGCTCGTCTTATTATTCAGTCAAATACATAAAAGTAAGTCCTTTGATGAAAATTTATTAACTGCTTTTTATACCGACATTTTGTCTCAAAATATAAACCTTAAATCACCCATCCCCTTTTAATCGATCAGGCTACTTCAGTTCCGGATATCCGCGCCCAAATTTAAAGACCCTCGTTACTCAAGAATCCATGGACCCCATAGCCATTACGCTCTATTTGCTGGGGGTAGGGGGTAGCAGTCACGTCACGTCACCCCCGCTGCATTGTTCGTGGAGATGTCTGGAAGAATGTCGCTGAGATTTCGGATGTGTCAGTCGGGCCTGTCAAGTTAGTGGAGGCAGGGGAACGTTGGGCTTTGGAGTAGGCGGGCGGCATAGGCGACAGCGGTTTCGCTTTAAAGGCGGGGCGGGTTTTTTTTTTTATTGTTACGTCATTTCAGACATTATGGAACTTTATTCTACTCATAAAAGAGAGCATGGGCACACTTACACAATCAAATTAGTTACATAATATTTAATAGGCTTACCATTAAATTGCAGTTTAATGATTCGTCGCAATTATTGTTTAAAATCTCTAACTTTTACAATAAATTAAAAAGCGCTGCAGTCTATGGAGATCGGGGACAGGTTTATAAATTAATATAAAAAGATAAGTTTTAACGTAATATTTTCATAATAAAATACTGAATGTATTGTAAGCATTTAGTTCTAACAAAAACTAGCTTTTATGATATTTGGACTTCATCATTAACTCATAGATTTTGCTGTTATCGTTGACGCAAGAGCGATTTGGGTTGTCCTACCTAGCACCTAAATGATGCAATTTGAAGCGATTGAACCGACATATGGTATAATAGAATCGCTGATCTAATAGCCCAACAATCCGCCATCGCCCTACCATCAAGTGATTGCTTACACTACAAGGGTATATTGAATAACGCTTTGTTTATTTTTGCTTCCGACGGCTACCACCTACCATCCAAGATTATAGAACAGAAGCCGGGATCAGACAATGGGGGCTGATTAAGTTTTCATGTTTGGAACTAATTGCTTTATATTGTGACTTAAAGTATACAGTTACTCTGGAGGTGGGTTCCCTTCATGTAAAAATATACAGTGTCGAGTATTGAAGTAAACTTCCGTTAGGGATTGAAGTCGGTTCTCGTGTGAAATGTTACCAGATGAGTTTGTGGATGAAGTTTAGTTATCGCTGAACAATACTCAACTATTTGATAACTGCGTGATCCTTTGAATGATCTGTAAGCAATTAAAAGAAGTATTTTTTTTGTATATATATCCTACTAATATTATAAACTAGCTGTACCCGGCCACGCTTCGCTGTGGCACATTCGCACATTCGCTGATATGTCACTGATGAAAAAAATAGATAAAAACAATCTATATATACAAGATTATATATCATGCTAAAATGTCAGCTCGATCGGTGCAGAACTTTTTGAGTTTTTGAAGCGTACACAAACCAACATAACATTTTTATATATATAGATAGATGTGAAAGTTTGTGAGAATAGATGGATGGATACTTGTTACTCTATCACGCAAAAACTGCTGAACGGATTTGGATGAAATTTGGAACACAAATATTTTATTACTAGGATTGAGTAATAGGGTACTTTTTATCCGGATAGCATGTTCCCGTAGGACAAAACGGGAACTAAGCGGGTGAAACCGCAAGGCGCAGCTAGTCTGATTGGATTTGGTTTGCAGTTTTAAAATATCCATTGAGCATTGTATTTTAAACAACCTTTAAGTTTCGAGATTTTACGAGATTTGGTAAGCATCCCTTTTACCTTTTCATCTTATTTTATTAGAAATATCACTCTTGAAAATTCACCTAAATATTGAGATAAGGATCCAGAGAATTTTTTACTAAACCTTTACACAACACTTCAGTAACAAATACAGAAGTACATTACCAGATATCTTACTGCTACAAAACAAGGTTTACTTTGGCTCGATTGCGCTCTGGTCTAATGTACCTCGGTACGGAAACTGTACGTTCAGAATAATCTCCATAAGACCATGAGATAAGGTTCATTTGGGCTTGATTATGATTTGGGATGACTGTACTTCGGCAGATGGAAGTGGATGCATGGAAATGCATACAAATGGCGTGTTTACTGTCTGGCGCCTTGATGGATCTACCTTTTTGTGCACTTTTACCGAAATGTGGGGTTCGGGGTTTTCAATTTCCATGGTAGCTTGGAGAAAATGACTTTTGAGCTTTTTTTGGCGGAGGTGTGGGTACGTTTTTGTACGATTTTGCACCCTGACCTTATGCTCACAAGTGATATTTTCTTCTCTCATAAATATAAAAGCCGATAAAGAGAAGACGACTAAATGGTACTTCGAGAAGACCAATCCTTCGCTCTGACCAACCGATGCTTCACATATCTTTCTCCGATGCCTTTGCCTTATTTTTTTATCTTTTTTTAATTTCTTCTTACTATTTCTTAGTAAGTATGATATAATCGCTTTCAGCGATAAGACCGCCCATTGTACTACCCTTGTTTACCTATTGTAATTTTTCTGTACTGTGTTTATTTTTGTTTCTGGTGTACAATAAAGAGTTTTTCTATTCTATTCTATTCTATTCTATATAGATTTGTGAATGCCAGTTTCTGGTCAAACATGCTGGTCGTCATTATTATAATCATCTTTACTGGACCATGTATCATGCAAATGAATAATTTCATTTCATTTCGTTTCATTTTAATGCTAAGTTGAACGTTTTCTAGGATTTCATAAACACACATCTCAATTAACCACTATGCAAAACTAGTTTCAGATAATCTTCAATAAAAACAGCGAGTAAAGCTCGAGGCAAAGCAAGCATTAAATTGGCAACTAGCAAAAGCAATCCGCTGTACCTGTAATAAACCTATATTCAAATAGCTATACCAATATTGATGATACTCTAGCAAACAGAGCGTCTCCCGTCGAGGAGTCAGCCAATTTGAACGCCGCAAATTGCCAAGAGTTGCTAATTAACGTTTACTGTGTCAGTTGATGTGTAGGGCTAGGAATAGAGCGACGGCATAAGAGCGGGCGTTTAATTGCAGTAAAATTCCTATAATTTGTTGGTATTAACGAAATAGTGACTTTAGTTCTTTCAATAAGCATCAAGTCAGCTGATTACGCTAGTAGGTCTGTATCTATATGTAAAAAAAACAATGTAAATAATGTATGACTATATTCTCTATGAACTTCACAATGGCTGGACCGATTTTGATAAAACTTTGGTGGAGTTTTTAGAGACGCCAACGATGGATGCCCCAAAACAATATTTAAAAAACACCTTTACTTTATATGGCATTGCGACGCGGAAAAAAATGCAACTCAAAAGGATTCATATCCGCGTATCTTTTTAAATACGCAAAATACGCTAGGCCATGTGAAAATTCTCTATTATTTGATGATATTATTTTGATTGGGAATGTAATAGAATGACGACGACAAAAAACTTTATCCGTAATTTACTACGCAGTCATAATTATCCAATAAACATTTGTTATTGGCAAGACGAATAAAAGTTCAAATTTACAGGGTAACATTATTTCATTAATTTATTAATTCTAGAGTTTTATCCCGCTAGTTCTCTGGCCGCATCAAGACCGGGAGGTGCAATAATAATTGACGTCTCTCAGAGACATACTCCCGTTGCCCTGTTATTTTGGCGAGGCTCCTACAGGGCAAATAGCAGACGAATCTAAAATACCTGTGTTTGTTTGCAGACGGGAATTTACTTTGTATGGTGCGAAGGACGAAAACAATTATGTTTACTGTCGAGATATTTACCTCGGATTTCTCGTAGCAGATTACTTGCATACATTCATACAGTCACGCCTTTTTCAGTAGGCAGAGACTACATCTTTCCACATGCTATGATCCCAGCAGAAAGCACACCAACTCCCTGACACCCTCTACTGGTTTCTGGAACTCTGGGCCGATAAGCTGTGTAGGGTCCATGCGTGGTGGTGTCACATCGTTTCCGCCTGGTCTCAATTACTTACGTACTTTCTCAATCTTACCTTTCATGCTTATTCTAACATTCATCGTAGCAAAGTGGCTTACTTACGTATAAAACAAATCGTTAAAAAAAGTTCGAAGGTATCTGATTCAATAATCTAGAGGCATACCATGAAATCTTATAGCGATTCAATGGAAGACCTAAACTGAATCGTGTCGCATAATCGTACCGTGACGTCTTATTTTTTATAAGAAAATAAAAATAAGAACATCAAAAATAAGACGTCCCGGTACGATTATGCGACGCGGTTCAGTTTAGGTCTTCAATTGAATCGCTATAAGATGTCATGGTAGGCGTCCTGGATCGGGCCTCCGTGGCGGAATAGCCTAATCCTCCTCGTGAAAGTGTGGATAGACCCGTGCTCAGCAGTGGGCGGATATGGGTTGATGATGACGTAGTTAAATAAATATTAATTTCATAGGTCATCACATCACATCTGCCAAACCTAGATAAGCCCATTGTTGCTGCTTGAACGTGTCCGGTCCATTCGGAATTAATTCTCATTGAATGCAAGTGTTTAATTACGAATACAAAACCTTTTCCATCCAGAGAGCTTTTCTTTTTAACTCATCTGTTTCTGTTGGACTTTAAAAAAAATTGGCAACGAAGATAAAATAAAATTAAAATAATGTTTTTGGGAGTGAAACTCAATTGATTAATGAATAAATAAATCGATGGCATCCGTAGCGCAGTGGGTGTAGAGCCAACTGCGAAGCGTGAGGTTGCGGGTTCGGTTCCCTCACAGGGCAAGGATTTGTGTGACCCACGGGTATTTGCTATGAGTCGGGCCGTGGTCCTCGTAGTTTCTGATTTCCTAGATACGATGAATCCTAGTTAGGGATTGGGATCTTTGCATGTGATCGTGAGGTTATATATTTTTGAAGTAAAACTTCTTTACGCACTCTTGACTTGGGGAGTAAGCCGCTGAATGCGTTACGAAAAATGTGATCAGGCGAGGCGAACGAAAGTTGGGAGGGAGATATAAGTCAGTGAAGATAGAAAGAGACAGAGTTACGTTTCGTTTACTTTTTACAATATCTCTTATAAAATTTTATTGAAATATTTTTTGTTACTTAAAGTTTACTTCTACTATTTGTCCCACCACACATTTCTTTTTTTTTAAATTCTAAAGCGTTTGCCGACCTACAAAATACCAACAATCAAAAATAAAAATGCAAATATCATAATCGACGAAAACGGAAAGCCATTTATAAACTCTTATATTCCATTTAATCTGACGAGCGGTAAATCAGTAATCATAAACCGGACACTTATATAGAAATAAAACCCATTTGGACAGTAAATGTTTCCATTAGGGCTCCAATCGGCGCATGCATAAGTATCCGTAATCCGTAAATTCCAGTATACGCAATGTCGCTAATCCGTTAATTGATGCAACGCGATCGTCCGACACCGGTACACGTGCCGGGCGGTTACGGTTAATTCCGATTAAGGCTTGAATTATGTATTAATTTTGAAATCGATTTTCCTATAGGCTACCTTAAAATTTAAGTTTTACATACCTTTTTTTTTCAATATAGTCATATCTTTTGACGTTTCCAATAAATGTAGGTTGCCAAATACTCTACTACGCAGATGTTTAGTACCATCACAAGTACAGACATAGAAACTATCATAATAGCTAAAATTAATTAGCATAATGCGGTGGTAGCCCAGTGGGAGAATGTCCGCCTTCCAATCAGAAGGTCGTGAGTTCAAATCCCAATGCGGGCACGTATCAATGTGTTTCTGTAAAACATATGTACGTAATTATCACTCGCTTTTCGGTGAAGGAAAACATCGTGAGGAAACCCACATACCTACCTGAGAATTATTTCGGAGGTAGGTATGTTATCCACCAATCCGGACTGGGCCCCCGTGGTGGATTATGGCCTAACCCTCCTCACGAAACTGAGGAGAGACCCGTGCCCAGCAGTGGGACGTTATGGGTTGGTGATGGGTATATACGCAGGGCATATTACCCGAAATATATCCTATAAATGCATATATCCATATGAATCCTTGTTTCGCGAAAGCTATAATCTAGAATTTTTTAAGTCGAGAGTGAATAGTTATCGTCTAGGCCAGCACGCTCCACCGTCGCGTCGACCGCATCGTCGCTTACCATCATGTGCGTCGACCGCATCGTCGCTTACCATCATGTGAGACTGCGGTCAAATGCTTGTCTATTCACAATAAATGACCCTCACTAAGGCTCAGAGCAACAACCTGTGCTTAACACAAATTTTTACCCTGTGCGAAAATCGAACCCGCGACCTCACGCTTCGCAGTCAACTCAACGCCATGGAGTCCGCCTATGCGCAAACAATCTTCATTCTAAAATCATGAGATTTCGTCACATCTGGAAGCAAAACCAAGAAGAGTTTTAGAAGGCAAAATTCTGTAATATCTCCCAAGTAGGTGCATTATCTTATTTTATTTAGTTCCAAGCTATCATACAGACTCGCTCTGGCGTGGAGACGTATAGCTGAAGGATTTATTGTACTCTCCGAGATAACGGAACCCGGGGAACATATCAAGTGCAGATATTTCAATGTGCTGGACGTTCCACACTTAACGAAAGAAAGCGACTTTAATGGGATTAAAAACAGAACATAAAGAGTGTATTTTATCTACCTATATAACTATCTGTCTGTCTCACCAATTTACGAATCGTAACTCGTATGAACAGCATCCCTATTAACAAGTGTAGTCCAGGAAAATTAGTCAAAAACGGTCAAGAATCTCGGAATGAGCGATAGTCGGCTATAAACTTGTATAAACCTTTATTTAGGCACCTTATAACTCATCTCAAAACCTACTTATCGTAGGGTGTCAGTAATCTCAGACATTCCAAGGACAAAAAAAAAACTTAAATAAAAAAAAAATAATTATATTGAACTGTCAACATGTTGAGTAGATAAAACTCTCTTGATGCAAACGAGCGATGTGTATTATAAATGCTGCGATGCCTTAACACCATGTACAATCTCCTCTACAACAGTTTCCGTGGGCCGTGCACTATTCACTGTGTCCCGACCCGCGATTTATTCTCATAACATTGTATAAAAATAGAGAAAAAGGCGTAATTTACTGCACTGACATAGTTACATTTTTTTGCGAAAATAATGGATAGTAGGTAAAAGTTTGCATCTAATTTAGCTGTAGAGTGAGAACTTAATTTGTGGTAGAGTCCGCTGGACTTTTTTAATATCACTTAAATGATTTCTTAACACGTTCACTGCTGAAAACACAACTATTGTGTTTTTTATAACTTGCCACGAGTAGGGGAAAACACAACTGCTGTGTTAGCGCAGCTTACGTACCACCTCTGTGGCGAAACACAGACGTGTGTGCTTAACGCGGCGCTACTACAGTGCGGCTCACACAGACGGCACGCCATTGCTGGAAAACACACACGGTCCGTGCCGGTGCCTAAATGTAAAAAACAGTTTAGCAGTTAACGCGACTCAATGACTTAGAGCAATAGGTAATTTTGGTAACGCCTAATAAAAACTCCGATACAGTAGCGTCCCGAGCACAAAGCGGTGAAACGGCGCTACAATATTCCTAGCTATACATACATCGTAGTAGGTACTACTTGGAAAAGCTCCTTTCTTACACCAAGAAGGTTATAAAATTAACAATATTTTTTATTATATGTTTAAGTGACGAGACGAGCAATTCATTATTTTAATAGTAAGCGCTACGCCTGCCCATAACAGTTACAGTACCACCCAGAACTTTGCATTGCATAATCCTGCGCGTCTCATAATTATGCCCAGTAATTCCGCTGGAAACAGTGCCCTTCAAACCGGAACACAGTAAAGTTTTCAGACTACTGCTTAGCGGATGAATATCTGGCTAAGATGTGGTACTTACCGGGCGGTCTCTTGCAGAAGAGGCCTACCATTAATTACGCTAGGTTGTTTATTTATTTTCTTATTTTATTTACTATATTTAATTCAACGTTAAAATCTTATACCTTTCACAGATACTTTTATTTCTAATAACAGTCTCAACTGTAACTAAACATGAATAAAAATTCAATTGCAGAAAATATTCCTACTTTAGAAAAATAATCCTACTTTTCAATGATTCAACTTATTCTTAACTTTAGCGTCCAACCATAAAGCTGAATTTAGTTCGACGCTATATTTCTAAAGGCTGGCAACCAACGACGGTTACCATGGAAACGGCACGGACCGAAAACAATCATAGACAAGCAGTTCCTCTAACTTCTAAAACAATTGTGATTAGGTTCAAAATTAACTTGCGCAGATGAAGAAACTAAACTTGTTGACAAATAACAAACTGGAGTGAAATGGACAATGGCATAAAACTGTTTGCTTCATTCAAGAGGACTTAAGGGCTATTAGAAATGTCTACGAGTCTCATAAGGGGCACTCGGGGTATTTCGATTGCTGCCCTCTATTGTAGAACCCAGACCGGTAGCGAATGTTTGCGACGACACACTCCATGATTGTTTTCTTTCTTTGCGTCTTGAAGGAGTTGGACTGATCTAGAAGTTGAGATTTCTATGGTTGGATGCTAGTGGCCATTGTTGAAACTTGGCCTTAAATGCTCAATCGGTTTTAGACAATATTCCGCTTTGTGAACTATATGTTTTAAGCTAAGATTCCTTTGTTTGAAATGTGTGGAATGTCTAAAATATTGATCCGGTTTATGAACGTACTTTTTAGTGGAAAAGATAGTTGCTTTGAAAGTTTTCTCTGATTCCCTATAAACAAATTCGAAACAACGATATTCGAACAGTATAGGTTACGAGCTGGCGTAGCGCTTACCATCACGTGCACGATTTGCTCGTCTCGTCACTCATATAAATAAATAAAAAACTATAAACTAATTCTATTCTTTATGTACCATGTGTATTTCAGAACTGGTGTACAATTAAGTAAGCATTTTCTATTCTAATCAATTTTTTTTTAACTTTTATCATCATCATCATAATCATCAACAGCCACCCATATCGTCCCGCTGCACGGGTCTACCCTCACTCTCGTGATGCAGGTTAGGCTATAATTCACCACGGGGTTCGGTACCGGTTGGTGGATAACATACCCACCTGTAAAATAATTCATAACTTTTATACGTAACTTTAATCCTAGAGCGATTTATCCAAATGTCCTGGTAATAATTATCTAGTGTCTATAAACTTCGGAGAAAGAAAAAAAAACTGAGAACTGTACGAAAAATAAACCCCCTCAGAACAATCTGACAACACCAGTTATTATCGGGTAGTCCTCACAAAACGTGACCGACTTTTTAAAATTTTAAACGCCCTCCCTTTTAATTAGCACAAGAAATCCTGGGAAAAGTTGAAAACTCCGCGATTCAACTCGCGAATGATCCGGATTTAATTAAAGTTAATTGTATAAAAAAAAAAACCGGCAAAGTGCGACTCGGAATCGCGCACGAAGGGTTCCGTACTTTGTTGTATGGTAGTCTCCTTCAATGATATATTTTATTCTGTTTTTTAGTATTTGTTGTTATAGCGGCAACAGAAATACATTATTTGTTAAATTTCAACTGTCCAACTATCACGACACGACTGACGGCCAGACAGATAGCGGAGTCTTAGGAATAGGGTCCCGTTTTACCCTTTGGGTACGGAACCCTAAAAATGGACAGCACTGTTTCACGGTCCGACGATACTTTTCCAGTGATGATATTTCGAAATAAAAGTTTTTTGGACGAAGTCGGATTTTATTCCAGGCTTTTTTATTTGTTCGTTTTTCGAACGCGGTCTACATTCATGCTATGAATTCATCATGTTAATTGTCCCACAAAAATCGCAAATATGCTCGGACTAAAGCGCCTTTCATATGGACTCAAATTTTCGGGCATTTACAGCAATGATCAATGATCATGACGCAATAAAAAAGGTTTTAAAAACCAATACACAATGCGTAGACAAGTAACAAACATTCTGATAATTTTTGTAATACTCGTATATATCCATCTATTCAGCCCGTATCCACCCACTGCTGGGTATAGGCCTCCTCTGTTTCACGCCATTTGTTCCGGTCCTGTGCCAGTCTCACCCATTCAATCCTGACGTGCTTGGCGATGTCATCCGACCATCGGGCTGGTGGTCTGCCTCGCAGGCATTGCGCTCCTCTTGGCCACCACTAATACTCTTGGCTATACTAATTATAAATTAATTCAAAGAAGAAAACCATAAGTAACATTGTCTCACGCACGAGACATGCGATAAACACTCCCATCCTATGCGTTTAACAGCCTACACACCAATTTTTCATCTCAAGACAGCGTATAAATTCACATCGCAAGATTTACGAGAAACATTCACAAAATTTGGTATTGTGTTCGTTACTCATTAAGACATCCGTATGTAAAGCGGCTTGTGAAAAGGTAGATTTTCGAAAAGTGCGATAACGAAACAATCATATCGTTACAAATCACTCTAATAAAGTTTCCAATTAACTCTTTTGATGCACAAACACTCTTCTCTGTCCCAAAAAAACGTATTGTATTCCATTTTTATTTTATTTCACTGAGTGATGAGACGATCAGGTCGGTCACCCGATGGTAAGCGCCCACGCCTGCCCATTACAGTTACAGCGCCACCTAAAACTTTGCATTGCATAATCTTGCGCGGCACCGCTCTGCATCCGTCACCCTGAGACATCGGTTCTAAAGGCTCATTTGCCCAGTAATTTCGCTGGAAATAGTGCCCTTCAAACCGGAACACTTTCATGAACTTCACCTAGAACGGAAATACTACCCTCTCAAATAAAAAAATAATCATCCGAATCGATTCAAAACTATACAAAATCCAAAATAATACAGATCTAGAACATCAACCTTTTTGATATCATGATTATTCTCTCGAAAATCATTTTTAGGTACCTATCCATGTACTTACATTTTTCAAGATTCTTCTTTAGTTAAGGTACAAGCAAATTTGTAGGTACCGGGTACCGTGTTTGCATCGCCATGTTCTAAAATCTACCTCAAGCCAACTTGTGTGAAATTAAAAGTAAATGTCGCTTTGCTTCTGTCTGTCTGTCCGGTGCGCAAGAACACTTCGAGATTCGGTCATTTGTCACAGTAAACGTAGCGTGAGTGTGGTTTGAAGTACTGAGGATGAGAAAACCGTTTGATATTAATACTTCGGATTATATTGAGAGTTTAAAGCCCTAACTTGCATTAACCGTCTTCGAAAATGCCTTTAAAACTAAAAATCTTACCTTAAGATTCGAATTTCTTGATGTTAAAGGCATTGTTTTTTATTTCCACGTTTGACTACTAGATGAAAAGTAACGATGGGTAAAGGATGTAAGAAGATACCTGTTCATTCTCTTCTTATTGAATTCCAAATAATGCTTAACAGGAAACAGACATGCACAGAGAGCATACAGTTACTCTTCTTGGACATTCTTGAAGATGAAGTTTAAACCAAAACGCTATGTCGTCAAGCCATGCGTTTGAATCGCCATATTGCCATTATAAGACGGCTAACATGTTTTGAAGCCAATTATTGAGAGCGGAAGTCAATAACTCATTTAAAAAAAATCCTACTCGTTCTTTGTTCATAAAGTTCATAAAATATTTATACAAATTTAGCGACTGACGTTACTTCGCAATGTGTCATGCGACTCTCATTTGTCAGTCGCCTCCGCTAATTGGCGACAGGCATACAGCTCCTGGGCATTGGCATTTGGTGTATCGGGTTTAAAGGAAGCTGGTGCAATTGATATTTCCGAGTGATGAGTTAAATAGACTATGTGTGGGTGAGATTGGTTAGGTGCGGATGAAAAGAGTCATGTTACGGTTATAGAGTAGAGAGAAGAGTAAGGAGGTTGAGAGAAAGGAAGAGCGGGAAAAGAACGGGGCGAGAGGAGCGTGTGGGACGGAGACTGAGAGGATGAAAGGGAGGAGATCCAGGTGTAAAAAACGAAGGGGTTTTGACTAGGTACTGGTTACTCCCTATACTACTCTAGGTCAGTAGATCTTGAATGTGGCAATGTCATACTCTCGTGTCACAGTTTGTCTATCAAAGAACCTCTGGCATGGGACATGAGCTGATTAGGCAAGAGGTGATTGTTTTGGAGAGGTGAGATTTTCAGTGATACGCAAACCGTCGAGGAGAGGATAACTCCAATATCAAGCCTGGAAAGAAGTCTCTGCTACGTAAAATAAGGGATCTACCCGAAACTTGTGGTTAATCTACAAGTGTCTGCTTGGAGAAGGAATCTCTACCAGCTATTGACCAGCCAAGCTGTAATTTGATAGTTTTACTATATTCCGGTTTTAAAGGCACTGTTCTAAGAAAATTACCAGCTATAAACTCTCAGTACGAAGAGCGTGAAATTTTGCAATTTAATGTTCTGGATGGCAATCGACACTACAAATGGTGCGAACAGGCGGTTACCATCGACTAATGTCTGGTACTCTCTTCACGTTGTTGTAAAATATATGAAACTTCGTCCCACAATATATTCCTCTAAGCAAAATGATTCAGACCGACAAAATTCCTGCATAACTAGTAGCATATAAATACTCACTCTCTGCCGTCTGCAATCAAAACACTGCAACTCAATAAAAAGAAAATAAACAAAAATCGACCGCTTACACTGTCACATCACTTGCGTGACCGTTAACAACTTACCAACCCACGTTTTCACTTGTGATAGCTCTTACTAGTTTAACTGAAGAGCTGTTTTGGAACGGGCAGTGTTCCAAGATGTTGGCAATGTAAACAGACAACTTAATGTCAAGCTGTCATTCGTGGATTATGCAAAGTAGCCAACGATAATTTCTCTTTTTTTTTCTATTACCATAATGCATGGCAGAATGTTTGATGTGATATAAAGCAACGTGGGAAAGGCTAATACGATCTATGCAGTCGGCCATTTTCCGGGTTGACAAGTTACTTTCAAGCGATTACTAACCTTATTTCTTGAACAATAGAATGTTCATGAAATTATAGTACGTTATGCGGGTGTATTTTTCGTTCGGGCGCCGATTATCGAATTTCAGAATATCGTGTTTCTCCAATGGGCCGTCGTTTTGTTTTATTTTATTAGAGGGGATCTTGATTGATTTCTTGCGTAAGCGTTGTATATTTAGTAAATTTAATGACTTATTTGTTTGAGTTTTGAACCAATTTCGTTAATAGTGGGAACAAAAAAAAATTATAACGTGTTCTAGTTATGGTAGGTAAAGCCTTAAGAGAGATAATGTATCTATATCGTCTGTGTATTTTTTTTGTCATGTAGGTTGGAGACCTTTTAGAGGCTTACAAAACTGACACTAGAAGCCATAATATGAAATATATGTATGTAGAAGCTTGATGTAGGTAAGAAAATATAATGTTATATAAATATTTATATTTTTCCCAACAATTTATGCAATAAAGTGTTATTTTACCTACGAATATCTATTACTATTCATTGATTTGACATCAAATCGCTTAGTTACATAAAACCGCGCCGTGTTTCTGGTTTCTATTTCCAATGCGACCTCAAATGCCCTTTGACACTTTAGAACATGCTCCAAACAAATCAAAACACTTAACATAATCTTAAAATTTTCTAATTGACCCAATATCCGTTATCAAAAGTGGTCCAAGTGACGAAGTGGCCCAAAATAACAGCACACGAATGACCCAAAATAAGTGCCGTAAAACTCTATGGCCCAGCCTTGATTTTATTCTTTTGTTTTGAATGTTTTTAATGCATTTGAAATGCGTCCCTAATGGATCTGATGGGGAGGGCTTAAACGAACTAACCAAAGGACCACGCATGCTTACGCTTACTCAATGCTAAAGTTATATGATTGACTGTTCGTATAACGCTTAGTAAATTTTGATCGGTCTTTGTTTTTTTTTTATTGCAGAATAGGCAAGCATTTGACTCACCTGATGGTAAGTGTTGACACGGTCGAGGATAGAGCATGCTTGCCTATTCACTCTCAACTTGATTACTAGTGTATTGTATTCTCTTCGTCTCCTGCGACTTTAGCCAAAACTGACAGTTTAATTGTTTTCAGAGTTAGGTGTATGCTGAGTCCATACAGTAATTTTAATGGTCTATGGGAGAGGGAGATAAATGTCAGCTATGTAACGTTTATGTGTTATTTATTGGAATGTCGTTTATTTCTAGAGTACTCTCTACATTTTGATGATATTGGTGGTGGTTAAAAATAGGCGCCAAGCTTAGTATCATTATTTTTATTCTCGTTTGTTTCATGTAAGTACGTATAGACTTTAGAGCCGATGTCTCAGGGTGATGAGCGCAGTGCAGTGCCGCGCAGGATCAGGCAATGCAGGGTTCTGAGTGGTACTGTGACTGTTATAGGCAGGCGTAGCGCTTACTATCAGGTTAACGACTTGGTTGTCTCGACACTCAGTCTAATAAAAAAAAGGACCTTTACTTGCTGTGTACAGTCTTGCCAGATTTAATGTTTCAGTTTTTCATACTTCTTTCTCTTTCTGGACTTTAAGATTATTTTTGAAAATGATGTACTTATCCTTGCCTTGGAGCCAATAAGTTGCTGTAATGATGGAATCCATGGCATAAGTTGGTGGTAAGTGGTGAGCTGATTATTAAGTGTGAGGTTGCGGATTTGATTTCCGCACAGGGCAAATTTTTGCTCATTAATTTTAAATGAAAAAGCTCATGATCAATTAATAATCAGCTTTATAATGGTAAATGAATTGTTTAAGTTTTATTTTCCTTAATTGGGCTGAGGTTAAGAGGTAAACCACGTGCACAAGATGGTAAGACGACGTCACTAAGGTTGCAGGAAGGCAGTGGATTCATCTGGAGCAGGACTAAAAAAAACGGCGTGCTACGTAGGTATTTCCACATGGTACGATCCCAGCGGAAAGCAGTACACCAACTCCCTGACACCCGCTACTGGTTTCTGGAACTCTAGACCAATAGGCTGCGTAGGGTCTATGCGTGGTGGTTCACAGTAATTATAGAGTGTAAAGACATTTTAATGACAGCACCAAAAAACTAAAAAGTCTCCAGACGGTTAGACAGCAAAACAAATTTACAAAAACATAAAAGTGCTACCTATAAACAACCATCCAATCCCTCCCCTTCGAAACATTAAAAATGCAAAAACAGAAAAAATAGCCAAGTTTTGTCAAATACCGGGATGTTTGTTCCGGAACATCAAACGTCGGAAATTTAATAATGCACCGTTTTATTAAAGAAATGCTATTTAGGAGCATCGATACTTCCCCTAGAGCCGGGGGTGAACGGAAATAGACGGTATACGCACTTATCTTAATGTTACACGGTAGATTTAGATATTAGGCAACGTGTGCCTATCGTTTGTTGTGAAAAGGTTCAAGGTAGATGCCATTGAATCGTAAAACGCTTAATTTTTTTTTACGGTCACTATTTCACTCACTCTATTCTTAGCAAATCTAGACTTAGAAATCATTGTTGGAACTATTTTTTTTAAAAGTTAAAAGTTAACCGAGTTTATTTTTAAATTTTTTAGAATTTAGATAAACATATTCACGTCAGTCTTACAGTTTATGATTTTTAAAATATAGAATAGCCAAACAATAAAAAAAAACTATATTAAACCATACATATCTATTAAAAAAAACTAGCTTATAAGTTAAGACTTAACCCTCTATTCATAAAAAGGTATCAAACGTCACTCAGTAGTACTGTGCAGTAAAAAAATCTAGTGCATAATTTTACTAAATGTCACATTAATTTTTATGAATAAAGGGGTTCATACTTGGATATGTTGGTAGAATGTCAGTCCAATCTCCAGTTTGACACTAAAAGCCAGATAAAGCCGCGGGCGGATCTGCTTCACGTAACCGGACGCAAACTTTCCTCTTAGCGTATCAAAAGAACTCATTTCTTCAGTATTTGCGCTAGCGAAGTTTACATAACGCGTCCCACTGCGATCTCGGGGGACGATCGCAATTTCCCGGAAAAACAAGGGGTTTCAAACAAAATAACATTAATTTATAATGCACATCGATTCGTTTCCGTTTCGATGTTTATGAGTTTTTTTCCGTTCGTTTTCCTGCGAAAAGATTTGGTTGGTTGCCTCATTTATTTATAAGTATAGTTGGATATTAAAACGGACTTACTATTATTTTATATGTGGACTAAGCTTTTATAAAATACGTATTCGGTACTGCAAGCTGTTCAAAATGAGTTCAAACACCATCCATCTCCTGTTAGTCAGTGAAGTGTTCCATAATCTCTCTTCCGGTTTTATTATAATCCAGCTTCTGATGATACAGTTGGCAAGGCCACCCAAGGGCCTCTGACGTGGTGGCAACCAGGATTGACCGCTTAAAGTGCCCTCCAAAGCACGGAGCGATGGATAATCCACGCGTAACTTAAAAGAAGTTATTGATGCGGGGCCGAGAATCAAACCTGAAGTCGTTGGATTTCAAAGCATATCATCATCAACGAATATCATCGTTGCTAGTGATTTGCAGTTAGATATCAACAAAAACATTACTTTTTGTCCACTATAAATTTGACGGGACGAAGGCATGTCAAATCGTCAGGTGAAACGCAGATCAATGCAGTGCGGTGTGCGGCGCGCAGCGTGGCACTTTGATACATTTTGTATGAAAAAGGTGTCAAGTGACATCATGCACTCGCTCGCACGCCGTGCTGTATTGATCTGTCTAACACCTTAAGCGATGGAAAAATCAATGCAGCGTGGCACGCCGCACGCCGCATGCGCTGTCATTATGCAACAAAGTGACAGCGCCGCGCGACGCTGCAAATATTTTCAAAATGTACCATTGTGACAGCGGCGCGCGACGCACCGCATGCTTCGCTGCACTAGTCTGTTTATCGCTATACGCTTACGATTGGTCTAAGATGATAGATTTTACCTATCTTATTGAAAAATATATGCCTAGTTCCTTCTCTCATTGACTTACAAATTCAGTTTCATCAGCGACTTAGTTAATAGCTATAGTTAGTTAGTTAACACACAGCATAATATGTTACCTTATGCAAATAGTTTTAGCCCCTGAATACATAATGGGAACGTAGGCTTAATTGTAAATGAGTTACGATTTAACTAGCTACGTCTCCGTATGTTGTTAATTAAGGTAATTATATTGAGTCGTTGGTTTATGTATGTACATGCCTTAATTAATCCTAAATATGAGATGTGGTCTATGATGTGCTTGGAATGTGAAAATGATTTCCGCGTTGGATTTCCAACGTGAATGTAAAGCATTATTGGCTTTAAATACACTGATACATGTATCACGCTTTTTCTTAAATCTGTTTCATCAATCTTCCTTCATCCATCCACTCTTGATGTCCAAATCATCTAAGCATATCTTCCTCTATTATTGTCACTACATCTTCTGCAATTCCACATCGTTCTTTTATCACACAGTTCTACACCTTGTTCATCAGAGTCACTCCAATCATACACCATCAGACTTCTCCTTTACAAATTAATAATTTTAAATAATTGGTAATTATTGGATATTAATTCAATAATAAACTTGGGCCCATGAATACAAATTGGCATTTCAATAGATTTTTAATATAAATATTAGTTTAATTTAGATATATAAGTAAGGTGATTAAAAAAACGCAAATTCTAGAAAATGAAAGCTATGTTGTATGAAATGATGATATTTTAAAATTAATTTTATATAATATTTCTAGCGGTGAAGAAAGTTTTAAAGAAATCGAGTTAATATTCACAACTAATCCTTACGCCCAACTTTAATGGGACATACCATTCGATTCAAATAGTTTTCCGTGATGGGAAAACAAACAGAAAAACATAATTATACCTAATCATATTTTTCCTAGATAATTTTTAAAGATAATAATATAATCTTCAATATTATTGTATTTTTTATTTTTTTTTGGCTTTAACTGCATTTTTATAAGTCGATATAAAAGATAAGTTTGTATTATACTGAAATACGAACGTAATTATCACTCGCTTTTCGGTGAAAGAAAACACCATGAGGAAACCCACATACCTACCCGAGAATTATTTCAGAGGTAGGTATGTGATCCACCAATCCGGATCTGGCCCCCGTGATGGATTATGGCCTAATCCTCCTCACGAAAGTGAGGGGAGACCCGTGCCCAGCAGTGGGACGTTATGGGTTGTTGTTGATGATGATACTGAAATATAGGCTACGATGGTAGTTTTCATTGAATTTCTACGAACAGCAAACCGGTCTTTCAGCATCATAAATATAACTGAATTATCGACGTTACATTCAATATAATAGTAAGGTGTTCATAGAATAGTAAATTTAAATAGACCGTTTGAATTCAGCACGACAGAATAAATGCAGTCAAAGCGCTTTTCCAAGTAATGTAGCCATCGCTCATTCCTTTTGCTGTTTCACTCTGAAAGATTAATGCTCGAGTATTCTCATAACCACAGCTAAATATATCAGTAAGAAAGATATATTTCTTGTAGACTTTTTAGATATGAGAATTTATGTAAGTTATGAGTCTTCTTTAATAAGGGCAGGCAACGGAATGGTAAAGGCGTCGGTTACCACAAACCATCATGCATCATCAACCAACGCTTGTTTGCCACATATTTTATAAAAAAAAATTGGTACTCAGGTAAAGGTAATTTTTTAATATTTTTTTTACTAACTGTGGCCTTGGTTTCAGTTATGTGAGCAATAGTCTCGCTGGAACTGTAGGTTACAATGAGAAAAACAGCAAAGAGTAAGCTTTTAATATCGAAAGGTAATATTTAATGGCCTGCCTCCATAGACCCACAGCACATTGTTGTCGAAAAATAAATTTTCATAAATTTCCAAAAAACCACAATTATTATAATTAAAAATTGTTTGGTCACTGGTAATACATATTTTTGGACGAATTTTTAAACTTTTTCTTGCATACATTTTACATTTTACTTTTTATTAAATGTCTGTAACATAATTAACGTCAATAAATCACGTAACGAACTGTCAACATGACAAATTCCAACTTCCTATATTTATGAACGAAACTGTTATTGAATTGAATACCATTTCTGACTTCCAGAAAGGATGTGTCGTTTGTTGGAGAGCATCCAACATAGTCCGGGAACTGATTCCGCCTATTCCATGTTATGTTCGTCGTAAAAATATTATTAACTTCTTCATTTTGTATGGTATGGATATGTTAAGGCGAAGCTGGTTATAGTGGTAGGCCTCTTCTGCAAGAGACCGCCTGGGGACGTACCACATCTTTGCCAAATATTCATCCGCAAACCAGTAGATTGGAAACAATACTGTGTTCCGGTTTGAAGGGGTCCCAGCAAAATTACTGGGCATATGAGACTTTGAAGCGCGCGCAAGTGCTGCGCAAGATTATGCAAAGCAAAATTCTGGGTAGCACTGTAACTGTTATGGGCAGGTGTAGCGCTTACCATCGGGTGAGCGACTTGCTTGTCTCGTTACTCTGTCAAATAGACCTTTTTTTATAAACTGTACATGACTGTGAAATTGAGGATTTAACAGTCTCCTTGTTTTTAAGCTTGGTTAAGAATGAAGTAGTTATATTATTGGTGATAATTTCCCATCCTACACGTACAGACCTCCCCTTAACACACAAGTCATACCAACTTTTATTTTATTTATTAACCATGCATCGAAATATTCTCCATAAGTGAGTGCATGTTGCTTGTAATAAACAACTCCATGGGGTTTAGTCGTGATGGTATTACCAATAAATTGGGCTTAATTGCTTCCGGGATTCGTTAATTTGTTTGGAAGTTGACTTAACTAGTAAATTAAAAGTTCAATTGAATGAGTCTCTTTGTTAGTAATTCGGTATTTTTAGAATTAAGGTAATATCTGTTAGGTTTTCAGGCATATCGATATAAGCGTTCACTTTTGTTGCATTCAACAGCTAAATTGTACCAACCAGACCCAGCCTTATCCTGACGGTCAGTCCTGATGTCGGTCATCCGTTGCCATGCGGACGCGGTTCATCATCAACCCATAATGTCCCACTGCTGGGCACGGGTCTCTCCTCACTTTCGTGAGGAGGGTTAGGCCATACTCCACCACGGAGGCCAAGTCCGGATTGGTGGATAACATACGTAGCTCCGAAATAATTCTCGGGTAGGTATGTGGGTTTCCTCACGATGTTTTCCTTCACCGAAAAGCGAGTGATAATTACGTAAATATGTTTTTACAGAAACACATTGGTATGTGCCCTCACTGGGATTTGAACTCACGACCTTCTGATTGGAAGGCGGACGTTCTCCCACTAGGCTACCACCGCTTCCGCGGACGCGGTTAGCGCGTTGCTAAATCACGCACGGTTTTCATAGCAATAGCGATAGCTGCGTAAGACCAGCGTCAGTTCCTGATTTGACAGTCAGAACTGCCGTTGATCACAGTATTTAGTCTTGACCTGTCAAAGATGACTAAATGAATACCAACTTTCAACTCATCATCATCATCATCATCAGCCCATATCAGCTGACTGCCGAGCACGGGTTTCTCCACACTTTCATAAGGAATGAAGCGACGACGAAACGAATGCCGTGACGACGACAGCACGCCATTGCTGGAAAACACACACGGTCCGTACTTTAATGTAAAAACCGCTTGAGCAGTCAACGTGTCAAGTGGAATCTTATAATAATTATACTTCTATTTAAATATAACGTTTTACATTCGATTAGTTAAATGTAAAGCCACTTGCATTAGTGTTAAGAAGTTATGTAGGAGTATGTACAGGATGACCACGAGCTCGATCCCTAAACGGAAATTAAAACACCCCGTGTGGAAAGCTCCATGGTCCGTGGTTCCTGGAGTAAATGGATTTCCATTTAGTTATTTATAGCCTCACGCAGATGAGTCTAGTACTTGCTAAGTTGATCTTTTAAATGAAATGCTTGCTTTAATAACTTTTCGTTATTTTATACGAAGTACAAGTTCCCATATTTAGATGAGGCTGATATGGGTAAATGATGATGATGATTCTGAACAAGTGTACAGTTTCTACCCCATGCCGTCCACGTAAGTGAAACCGCGGAACGCAGCTAGCATCTCCACAAAATACACATCAAACACTAAAATAGGGTAAAGTCAACATTTTCCGGTAAAAGCCAAATTAATTTCAAAATGGCGTCAGGTGCGTTCCAAAGCGCCGTTCTAACTTTTCTATTAGTGACGTTGGCACGTGATTTATGATTGGAAAAGGCTTGGAGTATTTTGGATATGTTTGTGAGTATGAATGAGGGGGTAAGTAAGCGTTTTATAATTTTATGTTCGTGTTCAATTTGAGCTTTGCAATATTATACAGGGTGCTACAACATGACCCTGTTAGTACTTAGCAGGCTTATTTCGATCAAGCATGTGAATTGTTTTACGTGTGCAAAGGTTGAATATATCGTATTGAAAATTCCCATACAAAAGTATAATTATGTTTGTATTAAAAAATTGCGACGACTCTAAATGTTTGTTTACCTACTATCGCACCACACCTAAAAGTGGTGGGTAGGTATGAATATCTAACCATGTCTGCCGGACAGACATGAGACAGAAATACCCGAATACCCGGTACTTTATGGGTATTATGTAACGCTCTGTATATAAATAATTAATCAATGTAATAATATTACTTGAATTCGTGCAAGTGATTAATCTA
Organism: Campaea margaritaria; assembly: GCA_912999815.1. Taxonomy (NCBI): domain Eukaryota; kingdom Metazoa; phylum Arthropoda; class Insecta; order Lepidoptera; family Geometridae; genus Campaea; species Campaea margaritaria. The sequence goes on from OU538794.1 coordinate 1,061,044, forward strand.
TCTATATATATAAAAATGATATGTTGGTTTGCGTACGCTTCAAAAACTCAAAAAGTTCTGCAGCGATCGAGCTGAAATTTTAGCATGATATATAATCCGCATCAAGGATTGTTTTTATATATTTTTTCATCAGTGACATATCAGCGAATGTGCGAATGTGCCACAGCGAAGCGTGACAGGGTACAGCTAGTTTAATATAATTATGATGACGCATATTGTATGGAGCAAGAAACTAGTGATGGTTAAAGCGAATACAAAGTTGAACATTTATCACCGGCACACATTCTAGCGCAGAAAACCTAACCGTTCGATAATGTTATGTGCCTTTAGAAATCAGTCAAATTATATTACGCTTAGCTCGTTACGGCCGCTTCACCCGCAAACTGGTTGCAAACGGGCAGTTTGTGACTCAAATTAAAGGGCATTCAGCGGAAGGTGTCAGCAGGGAAGTTAGAAGTGAAGGGGCGTCAGGAAGCTGAGGTGTGTAGGGTGGGGTTATTGCGTATAAATATAATATTATGTGTGATAACATTTCGATATTAGTGCCACGTCGTCGGTTATGAATGGCTGTGAAATACTCTTAAAAAATTTAGTTTCTTCTTCTTCTTTATCTATCTATGCCTGCCAATGACAGTAGTGTGCAAACATTACTGTGCTCCTGTTTGAAGGGCATTGTTTCCAGTGAAATTACGAGGCATATGAGACTTTAGAGCTGATGTCTCAGGGTGGTGAGCGCAGTGCAATGCACCGCAATTTTATGCAATGGAGTGTTCTGGGTGGTGCTGTGACTGTTATGGGCAGGCGTAGCGCTTACCATCATGTGAACGACTTGCTCGTCTCGTCACTCAGTCAAATAAAAAAAAACTAAAAAATGGAATTGACGGTCTGTGATTTCCAAACAAATGCCAAAACGTAAGTAAAAACTCGTATACGATGCCTAATCAATCTAATCATATTATTATTAAAATAAAAGTTTTTAGAATTTTTGTCTGTCTGTAAAAGTGCCTCGAAAAGGCTCCAGAAAGAATTTCTGGAATTCAGAAAAATTTGAAGATTAAAACAGGGGCTTAACTAAAATAATTATGTGTCTCTGTTCTGTTTCTATATCCAGCTGGGTTCACAAGAATTAATTTAAATATTTGTAAGCACGAACAAAGACACAGGCACAGTACACACACACACACACAAAACACATACATAGTATTAAAAGCGATACATAAATAGCAAAAAGGACCGGAAAATCGTAAACTTAACACCTCTCGCGTCGATCATCGATCGTCGATTTCAAGTGCATCGATGAATAAGGTAACAAACGATAGGAAACACGCCAGACGAGGAATTCGCCGATACACAGATAATGCCAGCAAGTAATGGCAACGTGTCAAACATGCTTACTATTACAATGCAGACGAGCGTGGAAAACGCTGCGTTTTATATGGCTGTTTTTTTATATATATAATCAATATTTTTTTAATTAAAGGGTTTGTATGATAGCCATCTTAAAGATTATCTTTCTAAAACCAGAATATGGCCAACTAACTTAAAACCATAAATTCCAATTCTTTTAAGCCAATTATTTCTAAATTAACAATAATTTTGGATGTATTCCGAATTTGGTGGTAGAGCCCTCTTAGGGTCTAGTCGAATATAGACTTTTGACTTTGACTTTGACTTCCAATATTTTGTCCCAAACTTTTAATCTCTGTAATTAGTTTTTCAATTAGTTTCCTTATTAAATACGAGAGTACATTTAATTATTATACTCTGATTTCGTAGAGATATTTAAAAATTAACGATCTCATATTAGTGCCAAAAGAAAACACAGTCACATTACTTATTTATTTATAAGCTTAGCTTAGCTTTTAAAGCTTAGTAGCATTCTCTACCAGTCATCCTGCAGATAAAGTGCAAAGTGCAAATAAAGTGCAAATGAATGGTATGGCGGCAAGATAAAAAAAACAAACATAATTTAAAACAAGGGTATGAATGTACTTAGTAGGGCAAAGAGTAGTAAGTAAGTAGGGTAGAGAACGAAAATATGTCCTGGGCGTTAAGATATTAAACGCTGCGTCTAAGCCGCTCGTCTACTCGGCCCACACACGACATGCATTAAAATCGCTCGTCGCCCTCTCCACGTGCCCTACAGAATGTTGATCGATTCCTACAAACTCTATTGACTTGTATATCGTTGAGTTAAATGTGACACATCCGCTACAAGACAGCTTAGGTATTTTTGTTGGTCATACAAAATTAGTTTGGAGAATGGATAAAAATATTTCACACGTTTTTTATGTCTTGGCTTCTCGCGATTTGTGCATTTTGCCAAGTGTCTTGCTAATATCATAAATGGTGAAAAATTGTGTGTGTGTAATTTGGTACACAAATACTACTCTAGGTCCCGGTTAGGTCCTAGATATTAAAATATTTCAAGTAAATTAAAGTAGTCAGAATGCGAAGTAGAAGTCAGTCAACGTTTTCTTTTTTTCTTATTTATCCGATTTCAAATAGGGGGTTTTGTTTTTCTGATGTATCTATGTAATTATGTATGATCCTTAATTAGCTCTCAGTATTGTTGACGATGGGGTATTTAGTTTTTTCCTCTAAATTATTTTCCGTTTTAGGGTCCCGTACCTCAAAAGGGAAAAGGAACTCTATGGGTCTCACTTGATTGTCCGCCCGTCTGTCTGTCTGTTTCAAACTAGATAGCTAACGCTACGCGCCACGATTAGACTAAATTTTTTTCACATTCCCAAAACTATAAACTTAGAGTAAAGAGTTTGGTGCTCCACTGGAGTTATTTACACACTAGTAGCAACCTACAGTTACATTCACAAATGAATACAACCATATTAATTGGCCAGTCAGTGGCCAAGAGTGTAATTGTGCAAATAGCCGTCAACATTGGCGCATGCCTGTCGCCAGTAGCCGCCAATTTGTGGCCACCTTGTCCGATAATTGGGTGCCGCAAATTAGTTTACTGACGCAAGGCTTTGGTAAGGCATACACAGCTTATAGAAAAGGTAAATGGCTAGCTGTTATTGTAGTGAGGGCTGTTTTGATTAGGTTAATCCGTCTAATCTTGTTCTATCTTATCCTACTATTCATATTCCTATCTTATCCTATTCTACTATTTGCTCTAATGTTATAAATGTGAAAGTTAAAGAGGATGCATGGATGGATGGATGTTTGTTACTCTTTCACGCGAAGACTATTAAACGGATTTATATGAAACTAGCTGTGCCCCGCGGTATCACCCGCGTAGTTCCTGTTCCCGCAGGAATATGGGGATAAAATATAGCCTATGTTACTCGCTGTCAATGTAGCTTTCCATTAGAGAAAATTAAGCCGAAACTTTATATATTCCTATACATACTTTCATCCCCTATATTTATTTTACCCCTCAAGGGTTAAGTTTTACAAACTTTGAATGTCAAATTTATTTATATCTAATCAAAAGCCTAAAAAATAAATTTCAAGCTTCTAGCTTCAAAAATGACGATACTTCCATACAAACTTTCATCCCCTATTTCAAACCCTTACAATGCATTTTTTGCAATAAAAAGTACCCTATGTCCTTCCCTAGGCTCTAGACTATTTCTGTACCAAATTTCATTTCAATCGGTTCAGTAGTTCAGGCGTGAAAGAGCAACAGACAGAGTTACTTTCGCATTTATAATATAAGTAAGAATAAGGATTTAGCATAAATATAGTTTATTACCTGGATCGACATATATAATACTTTTTATCCCATAAAATAAATAGTTCTTGCGGGATAATACTTAACGCAGGTGAAACCGTGGGTGCAGCCAGTATTATAACTGTGAAAGTTAGTATGTCTAGACGTTTCAATGTTTGATATAGTCTGTTATTCAGTCACACAAAAACGGCTGAGCAGATTTTAATGAAATTTGGCACACGGATAGTTAATTACCTTAATAACCACTTAGAAGTCTTTTTTCCCCATAAAAAATTAACGGCTCTTGTGCTTGTGTGGGTGTGTGTATATGTAAATATTTTTTTTACATAAGTGAATGCAACTGATAGATCTGTCAATTTCTATCAACCCTTGTTAGCAATAACAATTAACAAACATACCCCGCACGGTGCGGACAGCATATCACCCTGTCACATACCAGTCAACCCGATTAGCCACCCCGATGATTATTCGAACACTCACCACCACCCGCGTCTGTTTCTAATGATCGTGGCACGTGTCTATAGGGGTAGGTGATGGTAGAAATACTGTTGCCTGATTTTTTAAATTGTTACATGTTATCGATATTGTAAATTAGCACTTTTTTTTTATTTCAATGAGGTTCGAGATGAGCAAGTCGTACAAATCGAGTAATTTTTTAGTGCAAGCTTTATTGCAAAAACTTAATCTCGAACTTACGACTTAAACACTTTTTGTTTTAGTTTCTTGGTAGTTTTTTTTCTTTTTAACCGACTGCCAAAGGAGTGTTATGTTTTTTGTATGTAATGTATGTATGTTTGTATGATACTTAGTCACAACCTACTGCCTAAGTCGTAGGCATTGTAGTCAAAAATTGAAATGAAATTGTGATGCCTCCGACTGTAATAACTCCGACTGTGAAATACTATTTCACTTTACAAGTCCCAATTATTTCGGATATAATTATGTGAACTATTAATCTAGACCGGGCCCCGGTGGTGGATTACGTCCTAATCCTCCTTACAAAACTAAGGCTAGCTAGACCAGTGCTCAGCAGTAAGCGGATTCGAGTTGATCTATATAATCCTTTATTTTTTTATACACGTGACATTTTAGGAATTAAACTGGTTTCGATTGAATGGGTAGGTTTTTTTTTTGTTATTATAATACAAACACCCTGTACAGTGTTGTAGCGCGGACGGTGCCGTGGACGGCTGTCAAGCGCATTCCGAAGCATTTTTATTTCGCTCTACTGGCTGATTGTTCAATCCAATCTGAATATTTTTCTAAAAAAATAAGGATTTTTCAATATTCAGTTTGTTAGGAAAAAATATTTCTATGCGTATTGTGAAAAAGAAAGTTACTGACTGAAGTCCAACTCAAAGATTCTAAAAAAAAAGTAAAAGTTCGATTAAAAGTATAAAGTGAATCTGGAACATTTAACGGTTTTTCTACGTCTACAGTTACGATTACGGCCCTTCTACGGCTATGTTCTACAGCTCTTCTACGTGATAAGGCGCTTCTGGTAGCTGGGGCTACGGCTACGTTCTGCAGCTCATCTACGTGCTAACAGCTTCTAATTAGCTACCGTTACGGCTACGTTCTACAGCTAACTTACGTGCTAGGCGCTTCTGATAGCTACGGGTGCGGTTACGTTCTTCAACGTGGTTGGCGCTTCTACAGCTACGGTTACTGCTATGGTTACGTTCTTCTGCACCTCTACGGCTACGGTTACGGCTACGGTTTGCTTTTACGTGCACTTTATTAAAAAATTTATCAATTATGACCTACGTCGCCATGATTGTGGCATTTTTTTTTAAAACTAAACAATAATATCAGACTTAAAAAATATATAATTTTATGTCGTTGACACGAACGCCGCGTCCCGGTTGATGACTGTCTGATATAAGAACATCGAACATAGGACATCGGGATTGGGAATAATAATAATTTTAAATATCTTTTCTGATACCGCATTCGATCTTACGACAATCCAACATGTGGAAAAGTTTTTATCATTTAGTTTTATTTAAATTTTGCTACGATATGTAAAATAAAAGTGACCTATAATATAATCACATGCATAAATATTATTAACTTGTTTTGTTCTACTTTTTAAGTTTTATTTGTTCTGTGTTGTTTCAATAAAGAGTTTATCTATCTATCTATCTGTTATAGATGAAAGTAACATGTTTCTCCAAAATCTTATAAAGCTTCTCCCTTTTACAAGTCCCATTGAATAAACAAAACAAATACAAACCGTCGGCAAAAATATTATTCTAGCAGAACAAACATACACAATATTTCTACAAGAACTTTATTAAGCTTTTTCCAGTACTTTCTCATATTTTATAACCAAATGATATTGCAAAACCACCGGAGAGAAATCAAAGCTACACTTGTACGGCGCTCCTAGTCCGCAATATTTCCCGTTACAGCTCTGAAGGCGGCCTGAAGAAAGGATATTACTTGTGGCTACTATATTGTATTCAGATGGGAATATATAGTTCTGCAGAAGTGCTTTCATTTAGAGACAGGCTGCAAAAATCGATAAAGCTATACTGAGTTTCAAGTGTGGACGTTGCGAAATGAAATCCATATCGTTCCCACTGGTGGGGGACGATATATGCCATCCGAACCCCTTGGATGTCCTGACAAACTCTGACACCAGATGAAGCCACACCCTCATCCAAGATCCCAGACACGGCAAGAAGACTTGTGAACTACCAAGTGAACTACTTTTTGTCAGTGGTAGGCCTCATCTGCAAGAGTCCACCTGGGAAAGTACCACACTTTTGCTAGGTATTCATCCACCATACAGTGGTTTGCAATCAACACTGTGTTCCGGATTGAAGGGCACTGTTTTCAGCGAAATTATTGCATGTCTGAGACGTTAGAACCGCTGTCTCACAATGACTAGCACAGTGCATTGCCTATCCAGTGTGTTCTGGATGACACTATAGCTGTTATGAGCAGGTGTACATAGCGCTTAAGATCAATAAAGCGACATGCTCGTCTCGTTATTTACTAATATAAAATTACCCCGACTACGGCGAAGCAAAATAAAGAGACATTTTTTTTGTTGCGAGGACATAAAATAAATGATAGTTATAAACACAGAACTTGCCATCTATTTAATCACCAAGCAGTAGTGTGCAAGTACGACTATTCCAGTTTGAAGGGCAATGTTTACAGCAAATTCGCACTGTATTACAAGACTTAACAATTGAAGTCTGAATAACACTGCAATTGATAAGCAAGAGTGGTGATTGCTACCAGTTAAATAATCTACTTATATTTAGAAATAAGGTGAAATATATCAGAAAATATCGAACGTTATCTCCACAACCAAACTAATAAAATAAAGACAAGATCCCTGTAAAATAAAAATGTCATCACACATTTTCCCTTTGATATACAAAAGTATTGTATTACTAAACAAGTGAGGAGGGAAGCCTGTTTATTCGTTTAGTCTTAAAATCCACCAACACCTATTACCGTTTGAAAACTGTAAATCAACTTCTATGTCTAAGAAGTTAGGATCGAAACTGATGGCAAAGTATAAGGTTGCCATATGAGTATTTTTATTAGATTTTTCCTTTGTAGGGTAGGTCGGGGGTGCGTTGCTACGGTAACGGCACGACTGTCACTGATGGATGCAGCAATAGTTTCGCTTGTGCTAACGGTACAAAATAAATACAGCACTATACTGACGGTTAGTATTCTGCTTGTTTTAGAAATAGTCCGTGCGCTATCGAGCCTTGTTCGGGATTAACGCATTTGCTATTTTTAGATACATCAATGCAAACAAAAATCTATTTTAAAACGAAACTAAAAGGTTCCTAATTCGGTTTTGGGATGGTACCTACATTAACTAACAATAGAATGATGATGTTTCGTCTCTTTAGGTCTGTCAACACTACCGCATGCGTATTTTATAAAATTTCACTTAAAAAAATTAATATTATAATTCGTTAAAATAAATTCTATTAATGGGTCAACTAAATTTATAGGCAAGATTATTTTGCGTATTTTTTTGGACCCTCTTGTCACAACAAAGGCCCGTTGTATTGACCCTGGATAAGTTGTCAGATTAATTTATTCTGCGGATAACGAGGGCCCATCGCCGTTCTTGCATGAAATTGGGTAGGAAATCGTTAAAGAACTCGACAATTTTCCTTTTTTACTTTGATACGGGTAGTACTTAGTAGGAAGTTGATTATTTTTGATCTTAGAAGAAGCTATGGGATGGCAGTTAAGTGTTATATCCACTACTAGCAGCGCCCTGCAGTTTCACAGGCGTTAAGTCCCACAGAAACCGTCAGATTTTACGGGACAAAAGGTATCCTAAATTGTATTCCAGGATCCGAAGTATCTTTATTATACTACATATTATCAAAATATGTTCAGCCGTTTCGGCGTGAAGAAAAACAGACAAACTTTCAGAATTATAATATTAGTGAGATTTGCTCTCATTACTCGTACGAGTTGCCCGCAAAATACAATAATGTATTATTAGTTATATTATATATTGTGAAGAAATATTTAGTACCTTTTAATCTATTTTTCCCACTGCTGGGAAAAGATCTCCACTATTTCCTTCCAGATGCCAGTCCTCTACAATTTCTAACCACCCCTCTTCAGGTCACCGTCCCTTCCATCCATTTTTTTATAAATGGATGACTGCCTTTGTCTTGGATGAAACCTGGAATTCATTAGCTATTTGTGGCGTAAAGCAGAGGATAGAAAAGAAATGACACTTTGGACACTGTTTTCAGTGAAATTAACGTGCCATTCAAAGCTCGCAGTGACGGAAATACGCACCCGAAATCAAGTAATATTAGCCCAGGTTTTGAACTCAATTTCATTGGATTGCAAAGCGGAAAGATTAACGCCCAGTCCTTACAAAGGTTTCATTTTGTCGATTATGTACATAAGACTATAAAAATCCTTGTGGATAAAAAAACGGCTCGACGACAAATTATTTAATAGCATCAATAATTATGATAATTTTAAAATGTCACAGTTCAATAACCAGACTTAGATATTTAGACTCATTTCCATAACCATTAGAAAATCTAGTTTGATAGCCAAGTTCATTGACATGATCTGTTAATAAATTTACTGTTATGTCGCACTATATCAAATGTACCTATGTATAAAATAAAACAGGATTAATAAATTAGGATGCATATGGTATGAATTTCTGCCATTCGGTGTTGGTTGGACAAGTTGGGTCCTTCCATAACCAGTAGTCAATCTTTCCAAGTTGATCGCATCGCTGAATATTATTGCTGAAATGAAAAAAAAAAAAACATTAGAAATAAATGTAATCCCAGTTACATTTTTATCAATTTTGGCACTGTCATGGTCACTAACATTGGAACGATGTGATGACATACACCATGTGCTTTGTATGTATCTCAGGTACGAGACAAAAAGGTAGATTGCGTGATAGTAAGTATCTGCAAATAACAGTTCCAATGCCACTCAGAACTTCATCGTCATCATCATCATCATCAAACCATATCGACCCACTGCTGAACACGGGTCCCCTCTCACTTTCGTGAGGAGGATTAAGCCATAATCCACCATAGTCCGGCCTAGATTAGTAGATAACATACCGACCTCCGAAATAATTATCAGTATGTGGGTTTCCTCAAACTGTTTTCCTTCACCGAAAAGCTAGTGATAATTACGTACATATGTTTTCCAAGAAACACATTGGTACGTGCCCGCACTGGAATTTCAACTCACGACCCTCTCCTTAGAAAGTGGCCGTTCTCCCACTAAGCTACCTAGGACTTAGCATTGCAAAACTCGCGGAAGACTGTGCTCGTTACCTTGATACACTGGTTGAAGTGACACGTGATCAAAGACTTCTGCAAAATATTACTCTTTGCATAAAAATTGACATTCTTTCATCTTTTTTATAAATGCTGAAGCCAGGTCTTCATTACGTTGTAACACTTTTCAAACATTCGAGTTACTTTGTCCCTCAATTTTAGTATTGACAAACTATTTGAACTGTTATGAGTGCTTGCTTACCCAGGTCCAGCTCTCAGGAATGGCTCAGCTTGGATCTCAGTTACAGAATCACCAACATTGCACAAAAACTTTCCCATATTCATTTTTCTGATTTCCAGAAGTTGTGCTGTAAGAAACAATTATTTTTCAAATTGATGATTACCTTGTGAGATTAATAAGTTAGTGTTTTTCTATTAAGGTGTTTAGTCTAGGACACGGCTAGACAATAATTGAAAATGTGATATATTTGTCAAGGTGGGTCAAAAGAGGCAACGGCGATCTAAAATGTGACTGGATTCCAAGGACTGCTGCTGGAGGCTCCCAAAAAGAATTTGATAACAGCTTGTTATTTTGGAACTATTCAGATGGATATTAAAGGAGTCTATATTAGTAATTGAAGATAAGTGTTGAATACTCACGGAATGTGAACGCGTTAGGTCTTTCCGGACGCTCATACCAATGCCGGTCCATCACCACATTTCTAAGCATCTGGTCTATGACTAGGCAGGAGAACGTAGATGGAGCATGGCCGCCATAAATGTGCTTCTCAACCCAGATACCAGCCAGGAGATCGATGTCTTCCACGTCTTCGTAATTTTCTTTGAGGATTTCTATTCTCTGTGAAATGAAAATGGAAAGTGTTTCCATAAAACGAAAGAAAAGAAAGTTTCCATAAAGTCAACTAAAAAAGATGTTGTTAATTTTAATGTGAGAACTTCCAAAAAAAATAAGTAAAATACACAATATAAACACTCTAAAAACTGACAACGTGAAAAACATTGAAATTACATCTTCTAGTATACTTATTTATATATTTTTTTAAAAACTCACCTCAGGATCGATAGTTCCAGCGAGATCATCGAAACTTCTGATTGGTTTGCCGAAACAAAACTCTCGGTATTTGACGTAAGGTTGGAAGCCAAAGTATCTGGCTTTGGAGACGTCATTGGTTCCCAGATCCGATGCCCTCTGGTGAGGTCCCAGACCGATTTCTGCCACCTGTACCAAAGCTTTTGGTGAGACGGAAATATAGATGATGGGCTAGGACAGTGACTTAGTGGTGGCTGCGAAAGAAGAGAAGGCAGATCATCTGCCTGATAGTCAGAAGATGTCATCAAGATTGTGGGTTCATCTAGTGCAAGACCGGAATAGCGTCTTCGTAGTTTCTGATTCCTTGGATACAGTGAATCATAGTTAGAGGACAAAATCTATTATCTTATATCTTTAAATTACCAATTATTGTATATATACATATAATTGGAATCTCGGAATCGGCTCCAACGATTTTCATGAAATTTAGTATATAGGGGGTTTCGGGGGCGATAAATCGATCTAGCTAGGAATCATTTTTAGAAAATGTCATTTTATTCGTGTTATATCAAATTAAACATAAACTTGGAAGAAAAATAACAAAGCGTTGGAGGCGTTTGAGTAGTCCAAATTTAAACTGAAAAATATGACTCTTCCTGACTAAGAAAATTAATTGTTTATTTATATTATTTGTGTTTTCTTAACGTGTTCACTTAAAAATGAATTACATATCGCATTACCGTGGAACCTGCAGCGTTGCACATACCATTGCGACACCATAGAAACAGCAGCGTTGCATTTATTATTGCCACAGCGTGGAAACTGCAGCGTTGCACCGACCTACTTGCAGCCAGTGGCGTGATTCTCTAGAATCGCCGCGCTGCGTCAGCTCGCCGCGTGGGAGCGGACACCGACATCGACACCGCGCGAGGGGACCTGCGTCACTCTTTACTCATACTTCGAGTAGGAGACACATACCCATCTTTAGCTTTAGGAATTATTAATTATTAATTATTGTAACCTTAACTTTTAAATTAAATTAGTTGTTTCTAATTTTGGTTTTTTTTAAGTCCTTCGGCTGTCGCTCGCATAATTGGCGCAGACGGTAGGATCTAGAATCAGTGCGCGTCGGTTAAAAATCGTCGAAAATCGTCAAAAATCGCCGAAATTCGTTATACGACTTAACGCCGATCGTCGCTGACAGGCTCCTTAGCCCTAATCTAGATTCGAATCTACGCGAGCGCGTCACCGAGGACCAGTATCCAGCCATCGATACGCGGAGGAAACCAGAATGCAACTGTAAGTACGCAAAAACTTTCTTTTTTGTGTTGCTCCTTCCTAGTTCTTATCCTTGTGTTATAAGTACCCAAGATTTTTCATCCCAGGAATAGGGTTGACCGGGAGACTGCATCACGCCAGTCTCGCCGCAATAGAGAGTTAGATAGTTTAAGAGAAATCGATTCAGATTTAAATTTAGATTTATTATTTGTAAAAATGCCTTACGATCCGGATATGATTTTTAAAGCCTTGCGGCCTGTCCCGGATTTTGATGGTAATCCGAATATATTGACTAGGTTTATTAAAATATGTGATCAAATTGTTGCAACGTATATGAGCCTTGACCCCGGTAGTGAATTACCTAACTTGTGTCTTTTAAACGGTATATTAAATAAAATAACCGGGCCTGCGGCTACAATTATCAATTCTAATGGCATCCCTGATAACTGGCTAGGAGTTCGCGAATCCCTCATTAATAATTTTGCAGACCAGAGGGACGAAACCGCGTTATACAACGACCTCTCCTTGGCCACGCAAGGGCATAAGACCCCACAGGAATTTTACGGTCATTGTCAGACGTTATTCAGCACGATTATGACATACATTACGTTGCATGAAAGCCTCCCTACAACTATAGAGGCTAAGCGCGCGCTTTACCGAAAGCTTACCATGCAGGCTTTCGTACGTGGTTTACAAGAGCCCTTAGGCTCTCGAATTAGATGTATGCGACCGGTTACTGTAGAGCAGGCATTGGAATTTGTTCAAGAAGAGCTGAATATAATATATTTGCAGCAACGTAATAACGAAGCGCATTCAAAGGCTCAGCCATTTGTGAAAGCTCAGATTCCAATTCAAATGCCTCCTCCACCTAGACAGGCATTTCAGCCTCCCCCACACATGATGTTAGCACCCGTTAGTCAGAGGCCCATGCTTATGGCACCTCAACCTTTTAAGTTCGCTCAGCCACAGCACCAATTTAAATTTAACGCGGGTCCACAAAATCATCCCCAAAACCGAATGCCTACACGTACGCAGCAGATGTTCGGCGCACCGCCACCAAATTATAACGCGCGCAGTAACGCTTTCCGTCTGCCCCCTCGTAACGCACCTCAGAACTTCGGCCCTAAGCCAATGAGTGGAGTACAACATTTCACCCCTAGGGCCCTACCTGCGACGGGATATTCTGGACACGATTGGTCTAAGCACGGCAACCCTCCACCTACGAACTATTTTAAAAGCCGTGAAATGAATTTTAATGAATGTGTAAATGACGGTGATTATGCGGATTACTACTATGAGCCCGATTATAATTATTATTATTCTGATTTTAACGAATGTCCGGTGTACACCCCTGATTATAACGAGTACGTTGACCCCGAGAGCTACGGCTCTGAAACAGCTCAGGTACATGAGTATCATGTAAACGACGCAGCTTCTGAACCGCAGCCTTCCACTAGCCAACAGGAAAATTTTCAGAAGGCTACAGGGTCAGGCAGGCAAAAATAGAAGTCAATTTACAGACTCAGAGACAGCTACCATATATTCAGACGTCAAACCCCCCATTAAAATTGCTAATAGATACCGGAGCGAATCAATCCTTTCTAAGTCCAGACGCTATAGAAAGATTTTACTCTCACGTGCCGTTAGATTACGACCCATTTGAAGTTACAAATGTACACGCGGTTAGTCAAAACGATTATTCAATCACGGTACCTTGCTTTACTGAAGTTAACGACAACGAACCGATTAAACTTTTTGTGTACAAATTCCATAATCATTTTGACGGGTTAATTGGTCTTGATTTATTAACACGATGGGAAGCAAAAATTGACTTAAAAAGGCTATGTTTAACTACAAAGTCCGCGGTGAACCAAATTTTACTGTACAATTCACGTAACGTTAATTTGTACGAAGATATTATTCCGGCAAATAGCACAAAATTAGTCAGATTACCCATTGATGCTCCCGATAGTGAAGTTTACATTCCAGAACAAATACTGTGTAACTGTGTTATTCATGAATGCGTAACCCGCGTGGTTCAAAGTAGGGGTATATTAGAGATCGAAAACCCGAACGAAAATGACGTCGTATTTTCGTTAGACCGCCCGGCTCACGCGGAGCTATTTAATATCGAGTGCACGCGAACCGGAAAGCTACCTGGCCGCGCTAAAGAAGTCTTAAAGCGACTTCGCACCGATCATCTTAACGAGGAAGAAAAGGCTAATTTGACGGCTCTTTGTGCAAAATATTCTGATGTTTTTTATATTGAAGGTGAAAATTTAACTTTCACCAACCAAGTTAAACACCGCATTCGCACAACCGATGAGGTACCGGTTTACACAAAGAGCTATCGCTACCCTTTTGTTCATCGACAAGAGGTCAGTGACCAAATTGACAAAATGTTAACTCAAGGTATCATCCGCCCTTCCGAGTCAGCATGGAGCTCACCAATTTGGATAGTTCCTAAGAAGGCAGACGCCTCGGGTAAACAGAAGTGGCGTCTAGTGGTTGATTTCCGCAAAGTCAACGAAAAAACCATAGACGACAAGTACCCTATCCCGAACATAGCGGATGTTCTGGATAAGCTAGGGAAGTGCCAGTACTTCACCACCCTGGACCTAGCCAGCGGCTTCCATCAGGTAGAGATGGATCCCATCGACATTCCGAAGACAGCATTCAACGTGGAACATGGCCACTTTGAATTTCTCAGAATGCCTATGGGACTAAAGAACTCACCATCCACCTTTCAAAGGGTGATGGATAATATCCTTAGAGGGCTCCAGAACCAGATCTGCCTGGTGTACCTTGATGATATTATTGTGTTCAGCACCTCCCTGCAGGAACACATGACCAACCTGGAGATGGTGTTCCAGAGACTTAGGCAATCCAATTTCAAAATACAAATGGACAAGTCCGAGTTTTTGAAATTGGAAACGGCTTATCTGGGTCATGTTATTAGCAGTGAAGGCGTGAAACCCAACCCGGATAAGATAGCAGCAGTCGCGAAGTACCCGATTCCTAAAACGCCTAAAGAAATAAAACAATTTTTAGGCCTCTTAGGATACTATCGGAAATTCATACCGGATTTCGCACGAATAACGAAACCCTTAACTCAGTGTCTAAAAAAAGGCAAAAGGATCACCTTTGACCCTGAATATGTTAAGAGTTTTGAAAAATGCAAAACTTTACTAACAAATGATCCGATACTTAAATACCCTGACTTTGACAAGGAGTTTGTCCTTACTACCGACGCTTCTAACGTCGCTATAGGCGCTATTCTATCTCAAGGGCCTATAGGATCAGACAAACCCATTTCGTATGCTTCTCGTACACTAAACGATAGCGAACTGAACTACAGCACCATCGAGAAGGAGCTCCTGGCAATAGTTTGGGCCACTAAGTATTTTAGACCCTACCTTTTCGGAAGGAAATTTAAAATACTTACAGACCACAAGCCGTTGCAGTGGATTATGAGCTTGAAGGAACCTAATTCCAGACTCACGCGATGGCGCCTAAAGCTCAGTGAGTATAACTTCACTGTAGTGTATAAGAAGGGAAAAGCTAATACGAACGCTGACGCTTTGTCCAGGGTAGAGATACACAATGAGGAAACCAGCTCCCTTATGGTGAACTCCTCTGAAGTACCAGCAACAGAAAACGGCTCTACAACTATGACGGCTCACACCAGTCAAGAAAATCCTATATTGGAAATCCCCATAACCGATGATCCGTTGAATAAATTCCACCGCCAGATAGTTTTCTCAATAGTTAGTGACGTTAAAAGGCGACCGGCAGTATCAAAACCATTCGAAACTCACACACGTGTTTCTGTTCAAGTTACCGAGAATAATTTAGAAACGGACGTTATTAATGCTGTCAAAGAATATGTTACCCCAAAAATTAAAACCGGAATTTTAATTGATCCCCCGTTAGGTATGTACTCAATAATTCCCATAATACAAAATCATTTCAAAAGCTCCTCAATGAATCTCGTTCTTGCTAAAACCGAGCTCGAAAATGTTAAACCTTATCTCAGACAACAAGAAATTATTAGGCACTACCACGATGGTAAGACGAACCACAGGGGCATTAACGAATGCTACCTCTCTCTCTCTAGGAAATATTACTGGCCAAAAATGAATGAGCAGATAGCCAAATTCATCAACGAATGCACGGTGTGTGGCCAGGGGAAATATGATCGGAAACCCGTCCAACAGCGATTTAATATAGTACCGCCTCCTAATAAACCTTTAGAGATAGTCCATATGGACTTATTCACGGTAGACGGTGAAAAATACGTAACATTCATGGACGTATTTTCTAAGTATGGCCAAGCTTACCACCTACGCGATGGCACAGCTATCAGTGTGCTACAGGCTTTATTAAAATATTGTACACACCACGGTTTGCCTCTTACTATCGTAACAGATAACGGTACGGAATTCACCAACCAATTGTTTTTAGAATTTTTGCGCACACATAACATTAACCACCACAGAATCCTCCCTCATTCGCCTAACGACAACGGCAACATAGAACGATTCCATTCTACTCTACTTGAACACCTGCGGCTTCTAAAACTCCAACGTAAAGAAGAACCAGTAGTAAACTTAGTGCCCTATGCGATTATCGCCTACAATAGCTCTGTTCACAGCTTTACTAAATGCAGACCGTTTGATTTAATTACAGGTCACTTTGACCCGAGAGACCCTATTAGTATAGATTTGACACAGCATCTACTGCAACAGTACACCCAAAATCATAGAGATCAGATGCGACTAGTTTACGAAATTATAAATGACTCAGCCCTGCATAATCGTACGGTTTTAATCGAAAACAGAAATAAAGACAGAGAGCCCGAAATTCAATACGAACCGGAACAGCAGATTTTTATTAAAAACCCGCTTGCTAGTCGACAAAAATTAGCACCGAGATATACTAAGGACACGGTCCTTGCTAACTTGCCCATACATATCTACACCTCAAGGAAACGTGGTCCTGTAGCCAAAGCTCGCCTTAAGCGACTGCCTAATAGCGCTAAATTGTTTCAGAATACTGCTGATGATGCTGGTGCATCTAGTTCACATGCAGGAGATAAGACTGGAGAGTCTTAGCGACGGCCCAGGACTCCTGCCGTATAAATTAGGTCATACTCGTCTAATTACGCATTATCATAGCTTCCTACAGTACATTCAAATTGATGACATAGAAAACAAAGCGCTTGCGGTCAAGTTACAGTTATTGGAGTTTGAACAGAAACTTAATAATGATACGTTAGCATTGTATGAGCTACAAATTAACTACCTATCGCATAAAATTAGTAAAGTTTTAAATCATTTAAAAGGTCTAGAGCCTAGCCGTGCAAAGAGAGGTCTGATCGATGGTTTAGGATCCGTTATTAAAAGTATTACAGGCAATTTAGATTATCAGGATGCAATTAAATTTGATACCGCAATTAAAACTTTAAATAGCAACCAAGAAAAAGTAGTATCTGAATTTAATTCCCACATTAGCCTCAGCAAAGAATGGATGACGCAACATAATGACGTCATCGATCAGTTAGTTAAAAATCAACAGTCTATTAATTGTACTTTGGAACTTTTATTAAATAGTAATGCTTTTAAAGAAGATAACCTCGTAAAGTACGCTCAATTCGCACAGCTTTTAACCATTATCACTGAAAATGTAGACGATTTATTATCGGAAATAAGTAGAATAGAAAATATGTTAGCTCTTGTGCGCGCTTTAAGCACGCACCATTCTATGGTAGATATAGATACTTTAGGTAAGATGATAGATAGACTTCGTTTAATATACGGAGATAGTAGAGTGTTAAGTTTAGAATTACGCGATTATTATAGTATTATAAAACCGGGGTCCTACTTCGCTAAGAACCAGATTGTAATAGTTTTCAAAATTCCCATAGTTAGTACAGATACATTCGATTTCTACAAACTCTCTATTGCTCCTAATAGGTTTAATCAAATCCTTATTCCACCCTTCCCCTTCCTTGCAACCAATAAGGAAGCGTATGCGTACATGGAGGCTGAATGCCCGAAGGTAGACAACCAGTTCCTCTGCGTGGAAGACACCATCAACCGAGTTAAGAACCAGCAAGACTGCGCTCGAGATCTCGTCATCAACCACGCCCTGGGAGGAGCCTGCAACCTGACCACTGTAGAAATCAAAAATGAAGCCATGGAACAACTGGACGACAAGGACTATGTTTTGTCATTCCCTCACTCAACCAAAGTTCATCTGCGATGCGGAAGAGAAGAATACAAGCAACTTCAAGGCAGTTATCTAGTAACAGTACCACTGAACTGCAGCGTGATGACGTCAGAGTTTACGATAGCCAACGAGAATAACCAAGTATCCGGCCAGCCCCTGTTAATCACGGACATTTCATATAACTTCGAACAGAAAATTGCAACTGCACACAAAATTACACTTCAATCCATAGACCTGAGGAAGCTGCATAAAGCTTACAACCAAGTCATGATGCAGCCGCGCTTGGAACGAGACGCCGTGGAAGTCAGCACATTTTATCACACCACCATCCCTTTCTATGTGGTATTACTCGCTGTATTCGCACTTATTCTTATAGCGATTTCTCGACGATTCAAACTATGCAAGTACAAGAAACCTCAACGCCCTGATGACCAGACTTCTACGAAGCATGAATATGAAGATCCTGAAAACCCTGCGGCTTACCCAGCAACTTTTTCACTAAAAGTTGGAAAATAGTTGCTGATCTGCGGGTGGAGAAATTACATATCGCATTACCGTGGAACCTGCAGCGTTGCACATACCATTGCGACACCATAGAAACAGCAGCGTTGCATTTATTATTGCCACAGCGTGGAAACTGCAGCGTTGCACCGACCTACTTGCAGCCAGTGGCGTGATTCTCTAGAATCGCCGCGCTGCGTCAGCTCGCCGCGTGGGAGCGGACACCGACATCGACACCGCGCGAGGGGACCTGCGTCACTCTTTACTCATACTTCGAGTAGGAGACACATACCCATCTTTAGCTTTAGGAATTATTAATTATTAATTATTGTAACCTTAACTTTTAAATTAAATTAGTTGTTTCTAATTTTGGTTTTTTTTAAGTCCTTCGGCTGTCGCTCGCATAATTAATGCCTAAACGATCTTGGAAAAAAACGCTTATAAACAATCTACCAAGCAAAGCTCGGTCATCCAGGTACTAATATATAAATTGTGATCGTGATGCGTTATTTTGTTATTTAGTCTACTTTCTAAAACTTACATCAGGATCAACAATATAGTCAGCCGCTGCAGCTCCTTGCCTAAAGCTTCCTTGGGTCATGTAGACTATGTTATCATCCACGTCCAGAATTCCAGTCCTTAATGTCATATTGACTATCGGAACTGATCTGAGATAGTACCCTTTTGTATCGTACATCCTGCAACACGTTTGAGTTTTGAATTTCCGGGGTGGCATCGGGAAGCATTTTGAAGTATACATGATTTAAAATTATGTCGTCATAATTTTAATTTGTTTTTTTTTTTTTTCATCAAAATTACAGCTGATAAATATTGGAGGTATACAAACTATTACATAATTATACATAATATATTTTTTACTCACTTCAATCTTCCTTCCTGCATAGTATGAAGCCATCGTAGAACGTAAGGATACTCGAGAGAGACTTGAGGTATGACTTTAGGATCGTAGATGTCACGGAAGGCCAGTGTTGGTGTTATAACTCCAGCTGTTTCAAGATTTTCACGTCCTAAAGAAATTAGAAAAGAATATCATCATCATCAGTCTATATCCGTCCACTGCTCGACGTAGGCTTCTTCTTTCTTCTTCTTCGTAAACGCCACAGAGCCCGATCTCCGGCTCTTCTCATCTAGTCTTCGTCAACCGTTTTTCTCGAGTCTTCACTTCACCTAGCAGCGGGCATGAAATAAATCATAAACCAAAATTAGTATTTGAGAATTGTCTTACCAATCAGCAGCGGCATCATTTCATAGTAGAACATCTGCATAGCAATAGCGATGTTAATGTCTCGAGCTGTTTGAAAGAGCTTTTCGTCATTCCAGCATGGGTTAACCTGGGCCAGCTGGGAGGCAATCTCGTTGTGCATTCTCCAGAACCAGATGGCCATCAAATTGATGCCAAGTAAAGTATTGGTACCGTCGTCAGCTATAAAAATAAAGTTGACTTCATAGGAGTTCCAAACGCAAGCCCACAAAGACATAAAAAGATAATAATATAATGACAAAGAAATTATGTAAATGTAAGCGTTAGTGAGACCATAGAACAAATAAAAGTCCTTAACCTCTTCACGATAGTGAGGGGAGACAAGAGATGACAAAGTTAAAGTAGAATAGAACAGAATAGAATGGAATGGAATACTTAGCTTTATAATTATAATACACATTACAACTAAACAAAAAAAAAAAATTTATACTAATCAATAAATAATAATTTTAATGTAATTTTAATTTTAGTTATATATTTATTTTCACTTACGAGAATCATGACATCTAGTCTCTATCGGTCTCTGATTTAAAAGACATAGGTTTGCTTGAGTTTTAGTGGTCGGTGGCCAAACCTTTCCATTACTGACTTCAAACTTAAGTAGACCGCCTTCGAATTTCCTCAATTTCTCATTTGCAGCTTTACTAGATGAACCATAAACAACAGACAGGTCTAAATGAGGACTCGTGGATGTTATCTGGAATTAGGGGTCCTTTAAATATCATAGGCTGCACTAAACAAACATCTTCAAAAGAAGAGTGAACAGAATTTTAGAAGATAGCACCTAATGATGCAATATCAAGAGGATGAAGACTTAACTGGTCAGTAACACTTACTCTATCAGGTACTGTGTCATTTTTCAAGCAACCAACGGATTGGAAGGACTCTGGCCTGGTCATGTTCATACACCGAACCTCAGAGAACCGGTGGACAGGGTCATCATGGGGGATCTTGTTGGGTACACATTGACTATCCGTTTTTCCTTTTTCAAGACAGCAGTAAGGTTTCCATAAGACGTACTTTACTGTAATTAAAGTCAAAATTTGAATTTCATTGTCAAAAATAACTTAAATCAGTGTGCACAAATATTCTCCTGTATATTAATCAAAGTTATTTGATGTTTTAAAAATAGGAGGATTGTAATTTTCCTTACAAGTTTGGCGTCCCGCAAGGAAGTAGCTTTGCTCCAGCCGAACTCCTAATCTTGTAAATAAACTTAATTAACTCTAAAAAGCTAAATAAAAGATGGTTGTTTACCTGTATCATGCTGTGAAACGACATCACCAGACATGAACACTAAGAAGTGTATGGCTAGTTGAGTAAACCTCAGACTTGGGACTCGGCCTTCTGAGAGAAGGCGCGTGCGTAGTTTTCTGGCAAGTGGCAGTGAATTGCCTGATTTAGCCTTCCTAGGTTCGTAACCTTAAACAAAATGTGAAAATGAATAAAAAACTGAGTCGTCCGGTGTTTTACTTCTTGGATATTTAACCTACCTACAATAATGATTATGTAAATCCTTACAAACAAATTTATTTTCTGATTATGTTCTTGCTGGTGTTTGTCGAATAAGGTAGATGCGGCCTAATTTATTTATTAATGATTATCTAATAATATATTCTTTACCCGAAACAGGTCAATTACAATGTAGGTAAGTGGAATTTTGATGATTATAATAATAAATTAAAAATATAAAAATTGTTATTACCACAAACTTGGGTGTTTTCAAAAATGGCATTGAAATATAGCTAAATATTTTTTTCTTAACTGTACTGAATAAATTATTATGTTTACTATGAGATTAAAATTATATTCTATAAATAAATTTAAATTACAATTGTAGGACCGGGTAATTATAATCCTACATCTTAGTTCAAAATCAAATTCACACGTAATAAAAACAATGTGGTTACTTATGATAACCCGCGGTTTCACCCGCGTTGAGACTAATCTTATTAAGCTACAGGAGCTGTATTTTTACGGGATATAGAACTATCCCGTATATTATACCAGAACCTAAAGCGT
The DNA here is from genome assembly GCA_912999815.1 of Campaea margaritaria. NCBI lineage: Eukaryota > Metazoa > Arthropoda > Insecta > Lepidoptera > Geometridae > Campaea > Campaea margaritaria. The sequence goes on from OU538794.1 coordinate 1,082,868, forward strand.
ACCTAAAGTGTATTTGGTACGTAGATACGTACCAAATGTCATTAAAATCTGTTCAGCCGTTCACATACACTCTCATAAACTTTCGCATTCATAATATTATAGCGGGGGGATAGTTTGATGGTTTAGGCACAGAAGGCCCAATTCTCAAATGGACCGATTCTGAAAATGGACAATTCTCAAAATGGACCAAGTCTCAAAACGGACAATTCTCAAAATCGACCAAGTCTCAAAACGGACAATTCTCAAAACAGACAATTCTCAAAATGGACCAAGTCTCAAAACGGACAATTCTCAAACTGGACCATTCTCAAAATGGACAATCCTCAAATTAAACAATTCTTAATCTGGACAATAATTCTCAAATGGACTAAGTCTCAAAATGCCAGATTATTATGTAATAAAAAATACCTTTACCTTTAGAGTACACGGAAGGCAGGACCTTATAGAAAGGAGTGTGCCCTGCGCCCCTAGTAGGGCTCTGTAGATTATTGCAGGAGCCATCGATCCGCCTTCCTTCATTTGGGTCACACGGCTCGAATTCAGTGACACACCAACTAAAACAACATTTAATTATATTTAATAACTTAAAGTAATAAATTGTTATAAGCACTTCTTCTTCGTTTTGAGTCAATGGTCGTAACTCAGAAGACCTTGGCTAAGAATGTAGCCGACGTCACTGCGTTGTCTGAGGCTGCGGTAACTGCTAGCGTGACCTCATCTTACCCCACCTGAGCGGAGGACTGCTCAGAGGGGGGTTTTAGCTTCTAGTTCCACACACCCTTTGTCATCCCCGCGGAGGAGGGTACAGAGCAGTGTCATTTCCCTCCTCAAAAAGAATAACAAATATTATTATGATACCAACTGTACCTTTCAGCATTCAAGGTTATAGCTATGCCCAAAATATGAATGACAAAAAAAAAATGCAACAATAATCATATAAATTAAAAATCATTTTACATGTATCATTCAATATTAGGTACAATATACTTGACTAAATTTACATTAAAAAATTGTATGCCTAATACTTCATTGTTTTAAATAAAAACAAAGACTTTGTTTCCAAAAATATTTAAAAAAAAAAGAAAAAAGATAAAGATATTTCAAAAAGATAATCTGAGAATTATAATTCAAAATTATTTAGTATATTAGCTTATCAGATTACAATTATTATTATTAGAAATCGTACCTACTATAGTTAAATCTATAAGTTTTTAGACCAGTAATGGTTCGAGGGCTAGTCCTGTTGAAATGGAAATATCCCTTTTCTAACTCAAACCATAATAAGATAATAATCATTAGTTTCGTAGATCATAATATTTTGACTTATTTTTTTGTATTTCTATACGTATGTATAAGATTTTTTAATGACGTGTAAAAGTGCAATATTTTGCCTATTTACAATAAATTTTTTGAGTTTTTTGGAGTTTTATTTATGTGTGTATTCGGTGAACAAAACTAATAATAAGATCAATTACATAATCCAATTACTATTGTGCTGTGTGCACTGTACACGAAATTAGTATAAATGTGTAAAGTAGTCAAAAAACAACTATAAAAAAAAAACAGAAAAAAGCAGCAAAAAAAAAATTCAAGTCGAGAGTGAATAGGTATCTTCTAGGCAAGCATGCTCCATCCTCGACCGTGTCGTCACTTACCACCAGGTGAGACTGCGGTCAAGTGCTTGCTTCTACCTACAATTAAAAAAAAATGAAACTTACAAAGTAGTATTCGATTTATCCCGCCGTTTCAATTCTTCTTTAGTTAGAGGAGTCCCAGAATAAGCATCGTAGAATAAAGCACTATAACTACTAGAAATAAAACCAAACAGCACTAATAAAGTCCACATAATATCTATTATAATGAGTTAATAAACGAAAATTCTTGAATAATATAACAGATAGAATTAAAAATTTCAATTAATATTTAAGTGTAATCCGTTTTGTATCTATTATAGAAATGGCGATGCCTGTTCCGGATACGGAATATTTATACATATTAATACACTCGCTGGTTCTCGCGGTTTCGCCCTCGTTCAATGTTATCCTACGGTTTATAGAATAAAAAGTATTCTAGACTCCAAGAATAAAAGTACCAAACTCAATTAGCATTGAAATCTTCTGAATAAGGAGTCTATTCCAGACAAACCTTCTGACAGGAAAACAGACAGACAGAAAAAAATCAGTCAACATTGAAAAGCATTTTATAATTATATATTTATATTTTTCAGGCATCGAATAAATAGGCATTTTTAATTGAATTTAGCATTTTTATTATGAAATTACTGACAGACTGTTCAATTCTGTTTATGGTATATATTGAAATGGCTACAGCAGGCCGAAACTAGTCTTGAATAATTTAATATTTATTACAATACAGCGAAAATAAGTCAGCCAGTCGTTAACATCCTTGCACGTTAATTAAGTTTAACGTCATTACTCTATTGTAGGTTTTTATTCGTCTCTTTGTTTATGGGCCTTATATTTAGATGTTATTAATATAATTATTGTATCATTTAATAACTGTGAGAAAATACAACAAATAATGCCTAAGGAAAATAACGTAACTACTAAAAGTAACGAAACCATGATTTATATTAAAACTAATAAAAGGCTCTCACGGGTTGTTTTTGCGAAATAATTTACCGGTATTTTGATGGAATTAAATAAATAATTCTCGGATACGTATGTCGGGTTTCCTTTCGGTGTTTTCCGTCACCGAAAAGCGAGTGATAATAATTACCTACATATGTTTTTCAAGAAACATATTGGTACATACGCGAACTGGGATTTGAACTCACGGCCCTCTCCTTGGAAGGCGCCCGAACTCCCACTAGGCTATCATGGCTTTTTACCACCTTATGTTTGTGTTAAAAAAAATGGATAAAGAGGATCAAATAATTCAATTCATCTTCCATAAAGGTAAGTTAAAAAAAACTACTTTCACCATACTATACTTTTCTGCATTAGTTACGATTAAAATTTTTTTTCAGCGATCATTTTTACTACTTCATACTACCATGAAAATCGGACGAGTTTATATAACATATTATTATCTAAATACTTATACTGCTAAAAACATCTCAACCTTATTTCTTTGTCGTGGTCTAGTAAAAAAGTAGGATGACTGCCGTATATTTGGCATTCATTGCACTACACGATAAGTCAACCCGTTGATACGGGGTTATTCTGGACTCTACCGCAATATACCTTTAGGTAAACTTTAATATTTGGGCTCATCCGGCCAAGATCCGGAGGACAAACTCACCGTTTAATAACTGTATATTTGGCGAAGAGTTTTGGTAGGATTAAGGGCCTATGCACACGGCGTATTTTCAACACGCCGACGGACGACGCGCGTTTCATCAACGTGCGCTCGCTGCGACTAAACAACAGATTGTTGCATTTGATCGATTCAAAGTGCAAACAAAGCGATACATACAACAAAAGTGCATTTACGGCGCAACTATAGTTTCAAAATGTGTATCGGTTTACTGTCCGCGTCTAATTTTGTTTAAAACGCGTTTACGTGCGTCATCTGCGTCGACCACGCGGTGTAAATACGCCGTGTGCATAGGCCCTTAGATTTTGATTAAAATGGTTCTGGGAATTCACAGAGCTACATTTCCAATGGTTTACTTGTGAAACATTCATTCTTCTAACCAAAAAAACCTACTTCATAAACACCATTGAAACCTCTCTGGGCAGCAAAATACGCAATTTTGGTTACTTAGACGACATAGCTTTATGTATAAATTTGCTGTTGTTTTGCTATTATTATTTGTATTCAGTTATTTTGAAGGATCGCTTGAATTGCATCAAGAGGTCTTTTGAACGGATTGCAGCAAAATGTCACAGTAGCAAGTACCGTGACACGTTCACGGTTACATATGTGGACCCAGCTTAAGGGCTTGCGTAGGTCATGCCCTTTGAATGCAAGTATTATTTAGATGCCTTGTTGTTACTGACAGAGACGCTTTATCTCAACAGACGTCCAGTGGCGCGACATCGGGCCGCAGCCTGTACTATTATTTATTTTGTGCCGCAGTGCACTTATCGTCGGACCTAGGAGCACATCCCGGACACTCCACACAACTAACATGATTTGACATTTCACACATATAAATGACTTTTATGTACGCGAAATATGCGTGTGTAAGTACTCAGAGATACTACGCGACCAAAACAAAAGACAAACCGATGGTATGAACCTTCACACGAACCTGTTTGTCTATTGTAATAGTAACTGACCTCCCAATTTTCCCCCGGATTAGGGGTAGAGGTGCGGGGAAGCGGATCGCGGGAGGTGAAGAGTGTCCATTCTGTATGTACATACAGAATACATACAGTAATACAGTGCATACTATATTATGTCTTCGGAACTGGGAGGTTAATGCAAGGCCCATGACTCTGTGTCAAAAGTACAAGACAGATATTATAGTACCTATATTTTTGAATGAACAATTCAGAGACATATTTTTTTTTGAAGTGATAAGTTCTTTAGGCGCGCTGAGCACTTTTTTTTTGTGGGAGATTGACCGGTCACACTCGGCTATGAATCTTGGAGACTTAAGCTATCTTACATTATTAAATTATTTTATTATTTATTTTATTTATTTATTTAGGCACACATATAATAGAACACTCTCAGTATAATATTGCTAGCATAAAATATGTACAATTAGTTTAGTGCTGGACAGTCCCAAAAGATGCGTACACAGCATGACAGAAATTTGAAAACAGTTAACATCGAGGAAAATTATGGCAAAAAAAAAATTGTGGCAATAAGTGGCAAACCGATAACCAACGAGATAGACGTGGCTCTAGAATGGAGACCACGTTCAGGCAAAAGTAGTGTAGGACGCCCGCCGGCAGGTGGAGTGACGACTTACGGAAAACGGCTGGCAGAAACTGGATGACAAGAGCTGAAGAAGAGGCCTACGTCTAGCAGCGGACGAATATAGTCTGATGATGATGATGATGACGATTAAACTTAAACTTAAACACATAAGTAACACTATTTACAGTAAGGCAAAAACCTGAAAAACAGCAACATTCCCAAGATTTGGAGAGCATTCAATCCGATTGGGATTCTTGCCTCGTATTATGGTAAATGATACACATTTGTGTAGCATTGGTTGCTCGTACGTGTCTGCTTTTACAAACGATACACTGTAGTTACAGTATGGACACTATTTTTTTTACCTGCAGTGACCCACTGCTGTGTAAATGTCTCCCCAGATTCTTTCCACTTTTCTCGATCTTGGGCTTCTTTCCAATTATTTTCAAAAGAGTCGAGATCGTCGTAACATCTTTCCCGAGGACGACCACGATGTCTTCGACTGTCTACCTAACTTTATATAATTTCATTGAACCAAAAAACCGACTTCAATTGGATTTATCAATGAACAGCACTGAAAAGACACAGAAAAGCAAAATACGCAATTTTGATTATTTTGATTTTTGCACCAATACCGGCTAGTTTTTGCTTTGTTCTTGTTCGCCTTGTTAGTCAGATACAGATGTTTGTATTAAGTCTCCATACTGTTGGAGCTTTTATATAAGTCGCGATGAAAAGTTGGACAAATGCGGCACTAATATTGGTACAAATGTTTGGGAGAATTGCCTTATTTTCAGTAATATGCACGTTATCTTTGATTCGTGTTTATTTTTGGGATCCCTGCTGTTTCTGTAACGACCTTGTTAACTTTTTAAGTTGTTGCAAAAAGGAGGTTCCACGGAAAGAAGGTTTTCAATTCGACTTTATTTTTCTTTTGAATTATTTTTATTTTCTGTATTTTTTTTTCTTATTAATTATTTTGTGATGTAAATTTATATCTTACGGAATTTTAAACCGCTTTCAACATTATTATTTTAATTTGTAAAAGTAAATAAATATTTAAGATGGTTTCAAATCAGTTTTTTTGAAATCTATAAATCAGTTTTTTTGTGTATTGGAATTAGTTTTTCTTTTTTGGGGTCGAAGAATTATTGCATAAAATTATTTAAAGCAAGCTGTAAAATTAATGTTCGCTCTATATTAATGATACCTTGAATATTTATAAAAGCCGATATTTCTTGCAATAACTCTTCGCTATTAATTCGCAATCTAACGACACTTCCACCGGTATGTGATGACTGTTTATAAATAACTGGTCAATTAAAATATTCATGAAATCCTCTCTTTTCACGTGAACATCAATTTTCAATAGTTCATAATGATTAGTCGCAAACATAGCCTGTAGCAAACGCTATAACTGTTAAAACTTTTTTACCACTACTTAATACATTTTCAATTTTATTGCTCAAGCAACAAGAGCTTTAATAGCTCAGCAAAATATTAACAAACAGCAAAATATGATTGTAATTTTCAACCAAAACAAAATTAGAACTGCATCAGCAAAATTTTGGCAAACTCAAGTATCAGCCTTTACTGCTAAAACTTAAGACTCATCTGATGGTTTTAATGTGTTTACTAGTTGTTAGTTTAAGTTGGTTTAACGGTTATGAATAGGCAATAAGATGTCTTGAGGCGTTTGATTCTATGCAGCGGTTAATGGTGGCTGTGTAGGCAAGTTTATGTAGATTAATGCCAGTTTTGCGGTACTGGTGCTTCTGCATCCGCTGTATAATTTGCATCTATGGAACGTACGTGTCGATAGCTTTATTGAATGGAGAGTTTTAAACACAGTTTACTTACTGGACGGGTGATATAAAAGGTTAAAAACTGGTAGTAAGAGATAAAGTCTATAGTGAACTATGTTATAACATGATGACATTCTTCAATATAAAAATAAACACAGCACAATACAGTCTACATTAATATAAAAGAATAATAAGAAAAATAAAATGCAATTTAGGAATTTTATAGCAAAAGTTATTTGAATAATATCCAGAGTTAATAAACACTAAATTAGTAATAAATAACTAACAAACAAGATAAATAATTTTGGTTCAAGCATTAAACACATTCTCAATTAATCACAATTATTCTCAATTAATTATTTTTATTTACTTAGATAATCCAACAGAGCGTAGAGATAGTTTAAGAAGCATAAATTTAAATATTATTTTCACAAAAAAGAACCTACTCTGAAGACGCAATTTCAGTTACTTGGTTGACATACCTTTCCCGGTTATTTTTGATTTAAAACGTCAAACTACTCAGCCGATTTTGATGGAATTTCTATAGGACCAATATCAAAGCATGTGTTTCAAATAACAAAACGAATTCGGTTGATAAATCATGTAGTTTTGAGGTAACAAACATATAAAAATGCAGTTAAATTGAGAACCTCCCCATTTTTAAGTCAGTTAAAAATAGACGAAAATGGCAAAAAATAGTAACTATACAGACAAATACAAAACAAAAGATCCACTAGCTTATCTCTTATCTAAGACAAACAAGACTACTTATAACACAGAACATATCCAACATAACAACAACCGTAAGTACATTTACCAAAACACTCATGATTAGGAAATTCCCCATAACTCCTAAACAATCTCAAACACAAGAGACATAGAATACACACAGGACCCGAATAGAAAAGTCAGACGGTACATTGGAGAGCAATCGAGCGTTGCAACAAATGAAGCAAGCTCGTCCGCTGAAATGGGTTTATTTAGAAGACTACTGAAAGCTCGGAAGGGAGGCTAATCTATGGAAATGATTTATCTAAAATAACTACTTTCAATAGTCGATTAGGTTCTGTAAATGAGACTCGTGTCTTTTCACAGAAATACAGAAAGTTAATACATAACGCGTCACGATCACATCCATACATGGTGACGAGCTCAGTGCAGTGCCGTGCAAGATTATGCAATGCAAAGTTCTGGGTGGTGCTGTGACTGTTATGGATAGCCGTAGCGCTTATCATCAGGTGAACGACTTGCTCATTTCGTCACTCAGTCAAATAAAAGAATACACGGGGGCCCGGTCCGGATTGGTGGATCGTGCCTCTAAAATAATTCTCGGACATGTGGGTTTCATGTCGTATTTAGCCTAACCCCCCTCATAAAAGTGAGGGGAGCCCCGTGCTTAGCAGTGAGTTGTTATGGGTTGATGATGATGATGAGTATGGTTTCCACATGATGTTTCCCTTCACAGAAAAACGAATTTTAAGTACTTACTTGAATGTTTACCGGAAACCTCCTAGTACGTGCCCGGTCTAGGATTTGAGCTCACGACCCTCTCCTTGAAGGCGGACGTTCCCCCACTAAGCTATCACCGCCAGCATATTTCATAATGCAATCCTTTAATTATTACAGGCCGTCATAATTTTAATGGTTACTAAAAATGAGAACTCCGGTCACAACATTTTCAGCTCATTAAACGACAAGCAAAGCACTTCCATTGGAGCTTGCATTCTCATTCCTTAATACGAGTATAACTCCATTACCTGAAAAGACGTGGAAGGCTATGAAAACCGTTTTAATTTCCTACTTTCGGGAAATTTACGACCTTTTATAGGTAAAACTTTGCGCGGACACTAAAGGATTTATGAGGAGACTTTAATTGAAAAGCTTCGGAATCATTGGACTTTGAAAATATACATTTACATGTTTATTTTAACACTGTATTGTAGATAAAACAGCTATATTACAACTAGGAAGCTTGCTAGTTGTGACAGTTAAAGTTATAACTAACTTAATTATTTCATAGCAACCTCACTAATTATAATTAATTAATAATATCATTCATCCTATCCTTCTACAAATTCTTCTCTCACTTTTCGTATCACCATCATCATCAACACATAACGTCCCACTGCTGAGCACGGTTCTTCCCTCACCTTCGTGAGGGGAGTTAAGCCATATTCCACCACGGGGCCCGGTCCGTATTGGTGGTTAAAATATCTACCTTCGAAACAATTCTCGGGTAGGTATGTGCGTTTCCTCACGACGTTTCCCTTCACTTTTCGTATAAAAAATCCGAAATTTACATGTATGTTTGTTACTCAATCATGTCAAAAGTAGTGTTTGGTTTTAAAACAAAAATATACTATAACTTTTCAAGGTGGCAAAGTAACTTTTTTTAATTTACTCTGAAATGGGAAATAAGTTTATATGGACGACAAGACACCCACGAGGCAGCTAGCGGGTAAATAAAACTACGATAGAAAACAAACAAAATATGATATAGAAAATAGACTAGACTTTCCAGATATGTACTAAGTAACAGGTAGGTACAACAAACACCCCAGAACAGAACAGAATACGCCCTTATCACTAATATTGGCAGGTTGGGGGCATCCGCCAAATTAATACGCTGGTGATAATTGATGACAATTAGCTTTCGTTAATTATCGCACCAGGAGGGGGAGGGTAGAGCTGTGTGGTTACCGTATGGGTTGTAGTTATATGATTGACTACCCAGCTAACCTCACAATACAACACAACAATGACTTCCTAAGTCATGTGCGGATTTCCATTGCTCCGGGATTTGGAGGGCGCTTAGCTCTGGGTACTATGGATTGAGAGCAGGCGTTAAGCTATGTCAGATGCCCTTGGGCGGCCTGATGAATCTAACTTTCAACAGACATTTCTATACACTAACGTATGCAAATAGAGCTGAAAAGTATTGGTTTTACTTTTAAACTGCGTCACAAATCAACTGGCAAGTAATGAAAGGATTTGCAATCTTCATTGAGGCCCTTGGGGGGCCTGACAAGTTCTGACACCGGAGGTTGCTACTACTTCATTCGACAGACAATATCATGAGTTGCAGGTTGGCGTTTGCTCACCTGATCAAGTGACTTTGTACTCAAAGATAGAAATACAGTGAGTTCAGAATGGAACTGGCTACCAAAGTCTGCTGCCCTACCTAGCAATACCCTGAAGTAGCTTTGGCGACAGATTTTCTGTTCTTATTGCGACGAGCCAGGCGGTCTAGTACCCTACCACCATGGTTATTAACGATGTTTTCCTTCAAAAGCTCATGTTATTCAGGATTTATGCAAAGCGCGTATATTATGTAGACATTTTACTCAAAAACAATTCATATCCCTTCACACATCTGTTCACAACTGCTCCCCGAATATAAATAAATAATCATATTGAACTTTACCAAACACTTCCTCTGTCATTTTCATGCTATATTAATTCATCTGACGATGCGAGAAAAATCTGATAAGCTTTTCCGATCCACCCGTTTGATAATCAACTTTATCGTCTTGTTGTTACAGTTGGTAGTTGTACAACTAATGTGAGATTTAAGGGCTATAAGTGGCGATCAAATTGAGATATCTAGCGACACGTGCAAGTTATTGGCACACAAGTGTTTGGACAAACTGGGATATTGGGATATTGGTGTGCGGGAAGTCTTAAAGTAGGGTGTTGGCAATGATGATGAGTGAGCGGAAAATGTTGCAGAAGTTTTATAGTGCGGCAACCCTAGCGCTGGACAGTTATATTGATATGTATTTTGGATAAATAAAAAAGCTATACGTATAAGTAACAAATTATCCGTTGATGTTTCAACCATTGTGACTTACGATGGTCTGTTTTGGATGAAATATCGAGGTGATAGAATTGGCCAGCTTGATGATGCTCTATGATCTAGATGATGCTCAGCTAGAGAGCATCATCATCCAGTGTTTCCTGGTCATTTTAGAAACAAATAATTTAATTTATTGAACTACAGCTCGAGGCCATGGTTTGTTTTATAAAATTTGAAAATAATTAGGAAATCACAGGATTTTTTTTTATAAAATCTTTTTTCTTTATCCTATCCTTTTATCCTACTTCCTACTAATATTATAAAAGTGAATATTTGTTAAAATTGATGGATGGATGGATGGTTGTGAATTAATCTTTCATGCAAACACTACTGAACAGATTTAGATGCAATTTAGCACACAGATAGTGTATTACCTGGAATACTATAATTATAGGATACTTTTACTCTCGAAAAAATTTACGGTTCATGTGGGTGAACAACGTGGGTGAAACCGCGGCGCGCAGCTAGTCTTTCATAAGATGTATTGAATTAGGCACGAGTAGGTGAGTAGGTATAAAGATAGCAAATTTACATAATCGCATTACAATTTTATATTCTTTTTAAGGATAAAAATATATTGGCAAAAAAATCAAAGTTAACGTCAATTATGTGACGTCAATGTGCGTCGCAAAGGCAATCTACCATGAAAAATGTTTCTTCGCACCGAGCCGGTAGCCGTTAGCAAGTCATCATATTGATGGAAAATACATTAATCATTATATTGATACACTTATTAAGTATTGATTTCGGTTATGGACGGTATAGTCAATCCCACGACCATCATACTAGACGATTTAACGCGTTCACTGCTAAAAAACACAACTGTTGAGTTAGCGGTACGGAAAAACACTAGACAAAAAAATCGGTACAGCAGTCAAAGCGTTAACGTGGTTAATCGTGGTGGATCGTGGTGGTGGTGGGGTAAGATGGAGACTGCTAGCGCTACCCCATCCCGCCACATCTCGGCGATTTTAGGGGTTCAAGTTCCTTCCCCCTTCCGTCACCCTCGTGATGGACGGGAAAGTAATAGAGCATAGAATCTTTTACACTATTACCGTCTTTACCATGTGCCACAATATAGTAAGGATGTAGCAATAATGTGCTAATTACTTTGTTACCCACACAGAAATGTTTTAAGTTCTCAAAACTGGGAACAGCTAATGACACTAACTTCCCAAAACCACTCACAATTCCCAAAATAGTTCACTAGACAAGCCATTTATTTGAAATACAAGAAAAACATCCGATTCGGGGAACTGCTTTGGACGCGCGGCGGGTTGAAACGATTTCGCAGACCATTACTGACGCAAGTTGGGCGTGGAATCAAAGAGAGGGAGCCGTGCCATGAATGTACAGCTGTACTGGGAAGTGTCCATCTCTGGAAATACAACGATGTATTGGATACACATACACACAGTGACGCCTTTCTCCCGTTGGGATAGGCAGAGACTACATCTCTCCACATGCTACAATCCTAAAGCATCAACTCCCTGACACCTTCTACTGGTTTCTGGAACTCCAGACCAATAATAATCAGCAATAATCCTCTCTCTGCAGCCCTAACCATCGGTAGCTTGGGTCTTGCTTCTCTACCGGTGGTATCCTAGGTTTAAGTTTCTTTTATAATATTTTTAATTAACTTTATTATTATTAGTTTTGTAAAAGAATTATAAAAAAAATTAAATTTAAGAAGTAGAATAAATAAAGTGAACCATAATCAAACTAAATAACCGATTTTAATAAAATTTCTATGGAATCAATTTGAAAGTATCCATTTATGGAGTTTTTTTAAGGTTTCTTTGTTTAATTAAACCATAGTTTGCAACATATCATGGTTTTCTTGCCATAGTTTTCTCATAAAGTCCCACTGCTGGGCTCGGGTCTCTCCTCAATTTCGTGAGGAGGGTTAGGCCATAATCCACCACGGGGGCCCAGTCCGGATTGGTGGATAACATACCTACCTCCGAAAGTTAGTTTTCTCAATAATAGTTGTTAATAATAGAATAATATGAATTAATTACTAAACATACCCTTCCTTCTTTTCTACTTTATATAGGCTGTATTGAAAAATTTCAAGTTTTTTTTAGATATTTGACAAAACTTAAAGTACCGTCAGTAGTCTTACGAGTAGTAGTTAGTTTAGTCTAAGTCACGATTTAGTAAAGTTCTTGGGAGTTTCGGAGAGATCACGAAATGGCACATTTTTTGGGTTTGTATCATTTGCCAACACTTAAACAAACACTTAATGGTGAAGACAAACAAGTTTGTAAAAAAAACACAAAAAAACCGTTACGTTTTCGGTTTCCTGCCAAAACTCTCTTTAGATTTCATGCGCGCATAAATTAAGTGGTTCTGCTTAAGGGGACGTACTCGCGTATTCTGTGTTCATTTCGCAATCCATTTCTGATGCAAGTTGGGCGTGTAGTCAAAGAGCACCAATGGTCTGTGCAAAGTAAATGCTGAAGTGCATTGCCTCGTGAGTCACTGCAGTGCATTGGTATTTATGGAAGACAGTGATATTTCATTCACAAAAGTTCAGTTGGTACAATTTTCTCGTACAATCAACTGCTTTATACGTTTTTTTTTCATGGCCAAAGGTAGCTTGCGCAAAAATCCGTAAATTTGGTTCATTTAAGAGATAACTCAGAGGTACATCTGATATATAAAAATTATTGAGTTCTATTTTAAGAGATAGCACAATGGCGCAAATCTCACCAACACTTAATAATAAAAAAAAAAACCTGACCGTCCATTTTGGGAGTCGGATAAACATGGTTAGATTGCAATGTTTTTGGAAAACTGAATAGTTATGTAATAATTATTGTCAATATTTACTCCTAACAAAAAATCAACAGCAATCAGAACTGGTATCCAACCGCGGTATTTGGACCTCCAAAGATGGTTAATCTTACCATTTCATTATTTTCGACAAGAGTACACCGACAAAAAGTCGTAGCTATAGTATATTGAGATGTTTTTTTTTAATTCTGAGTTTTTGCCACTATTTGTTCATTTAACCAGCGTCAATTTTTTTATTTTTTATTGTGTTTATTTTTGTTCTGGTGTACAATAAAGAGTTTTCTTTTCTATTCTATATATTTCAGGTTTTTCGATAGTCAAAGTATCGAGTCTTAGTCAATCATCTGGAATTTAATTTTAAACTTATTCCGCAATTGTTGAAACGTGGATAAAAATGAACACTTGCAAATCAAGATGTTAAGCATCTAGTTACCAAGTATCTATTTAACCATTCATTCATTAGATAGATAGATAAACAAACCCTTTATCTTTTTTTCATTCGTTCATTCATTCACTGTATTTATTCTATTTTTAAATTTTAGTTTAAGTTAGTTTTCTGTGTAATTTTATTTGATTATATTGTTATGTAAGTTTTTTTATTCATATGTAGTTACAGTTGTGACTGTTAACAAATAATATTTTAACGTTGAATTAAATATAGAAAATACACCAGTTGAAAGTAAGTCTCAATTGGTTCAACATGTTTTCTTACCATCTATTCCTGCAAACATTTTCCTTCTACATTCCGTATAGGAACATAATATTTTCCTTGTACTCTCTGTAGGACTCTCAAAACCAGCTCTTTCCCGAACTTATCTTGAACAGGAGCACTTATGCCGAACCCTTTTGACGTTACAGGATTCTCCTTTTATAAGAAATGCCGAATACAGATGTCTTCAATACGATTTGAGGCTTTTTCAAGTTTGAAAGAGTGGAAACGTGTTTTGGAAAAGTGTTGAAATTGATTTAGAGTTTTTTGCAAAAAATAATGTAGGTTTGCTTTTTTGCCACGTCGCTTAGGCGTGCCTCAGTTTATTTCTAATCAAATCGTTTCAAATGAAGTGTCTACTGGTCATTATTGAAAATGATTGTCTGAGGATTCTTTACTCTTTCTCTTTTGGATAAGAAGATCTAGCGCAAATATCCTTTCTTTATTTAACACTTTCACTGCTGAGCCGATTTGCTTGTTTAGCCACGGGTGCGGCTCTGCACACTCCATAGTGTTTTCCCATACAACAAACACAACAGTTGTGTTTTCCCGCGTGCGCGGCAAGTTATGAAAAACATGACAGTTGTGTTCTCAGCACTGAACGTGTTAAGCTGTTATTTAAGCGCAAAGCCACACTGAAGAGAAACAGCGCGTTGCATGAGTTTATGTGCCGCGCCACATAAGGTCTCTCGATGCCTTTTGTACCAGTGACAGAACCGCGCTGCGTTTAGGTATCAACCTTTCGCCATAGACATTGCATCCTCATAGACTTAGGATAGTTCATCTATTATCTGACTCTTGGTCTCTAAGACTCTTGAAATTCAACTGCATTTAGGCCGTCTTAGCTAAACAGTAGATCTAAGCCAACAATTGCAGCGAATAAATTTTATTATTCTCTACATGTTTCACAACATTTCAATAAATACATAATTTCTGTTCAAAAATGCAGACTTCAAAGTAAACAGTAAAGTTCTATATACTTCCAAGAACCTCTACAAATCTAATTCGAAGTTACATTTTCCGCCTTTCCAATTCATTTTCACTCTGCCCTTGACTTTATCAAGAACAAAATCTTGCACTCACCGAGAAAAGAAACAGGAAATGATTCTGTCTCGCGAACTCCACCGCTCATCCAATATTACGGTTATTTCCGTTCGTGTATTTTAAAAAGGCAATTCTCGAATTTTCCAGTAGGCATTGCAGAATTTTCCGACGGGCAATTCTGTATTTTCCCAAATCGTTGTGACGTAGAACCCTCGGTTCTTCATGAACTCGTTTCAGCCGTAAAATTGAGTTAGGCGACCGCTTAATACATTTGGCAAACAACTTGATTCGTTTACTTGCACGTATGGTTTGACCTATTTTCCTCGTGTCCTTGGCGGGAAGGTAAATGTATCTTTCGTCGTGAATATTTTTGTGGTTTTAGGGACCTTATAGGTTCGCAGTTTATAATGTTGGCGGGTATTCTGTCGAAAATACGACCTTGCGAATATTCAAATTATTTTTTTTGTTCGTCATGATAACGTACTAGATAAGTCTTGACTAACTAGGATTCCCTGTTTCTAGGGAATCAGGACCTATAAACACTCAAACTCAGATCAAATACTTGCGGTTCATAAATCTATGCGCTGTGCGAGAATTGAACCCTCACGCTTCGCAGTTGGCCCCTCGCATACTACACCACGGAGGTCGTAAAATTTCGAGACAGCGATGCCCGTGTATCGACTCAGAGATTATCAATCGGATGAATTTTGTACAGAGATTCGATAGAACACCCTCGACAATATAAATTTCGAGCCTATAACGTACAATAACTTTTTTAGATTATCAGTGTTGGAAATTAATGGAACTTTTAATTTGTAACCGTTTGTCAAGTGCAAGAGATATAAAATACGTATCCAGCCTCTTCTACCTTCGCTTCATCATCGAAAAAAAGGCGTTCAGATGCATGGCATCCGTATCATGGTCGACATTCCACATCCGTACGAGTATTTGCTAAGCTATGTTACGTTTACGGAAACCGAGAAGTTATGGAACGCTTTGTACCAGTATTTTTCTTTCTGGACAACTAGAATCCGATGTATCTAAGTCCTTAAGGAACATTATACCTACCTTATATAGAAAATCATGTTTTGCGATCTATCGTGTCACTGATAAAATAAATAATTGAAGAATAGGGAAAAACTTACAACACAAGAATAGTATAATATCGAACAAAAATTAATATAACCCCATCTAACTAGCAGCTACCAATACGTAATATTCCCAAAGTTCTGACCGCATTGCCACGTTATATTGAAATGCTAAATCGTTGTACAAAATAAAGGCTCCATAATACCTCGACAATATAAGTGTAAAAGGTATTTTAATTATCAATGTAATTTCGATACGTATTCAATTAACTAAATACATAGCCAAAATTGATTGTAAAGTTCATAACTCAAATCAATTAAACGCATTAAACAGCTGCCAATGCGCCAATCAGATATCACTTAATCGAATCAATAATTAGCATTTCGTTCACAAACAACCCGCTGTTTGGCGCAAACACAGCTGATGAACATTCGGCAATTTCATAAATGGACTATTTGCGATAGGTCTGAATTTGCTGTTGCGATATTCCATTTCGTTTCGTGTAACAATACCGATTTACATCTCTGGCTTACGTAAGCTGTAGTTTGCAAAGCGATGCGATGGAAATCGAACTCAATCGGATGCTGAAGTCTTTTGCTTGTCAACGGTTAAAGTTTTAGTCAATCTGTTCACACCTATTTTTGTTTTACGCACTGATTGGCAACTGCACTGGTAATATAGAACCTCATATTCTTCTAGAGAGCGGTTGCGAATCTCACTGGTCTATTTTATATTTATGTACATTTTTATCTCGTGATTTTTTATGTAATCTCGACTTATGGGAATAATAATAGGCAGTGAACTAGAGCAGCGGTGCAACGCAAGGCGAAAACTTTCTAAAGTTTTTAACAGGTAAAAAACCTATTAGATATTTATATCTACGCTATTCAAATCAACTGACTGTAGTCACCTGGAATTCATATTTGTTAGATTCATATTGTAAGCGGGTCTTATTTGCTTACAGATTAGTATCAAAATATAATGACAGACCTCGAGGTTTTGATCAAGTTACAATGACCTTGGTCACGAGAAGACTTCCGGAATATATCTATAATATTCATTCGCTCGTATTCGCTACGCGTCGTATAGCTTCACAAATTACCGCTCGCATAGGACGAGGGTTTGTAGGGTTGGTAGGCGATTTTACACCTGACAGTTCGTCCTTTCTCGGGACATGCCGCGTTTGCTCTTTCCAGTCGATTACTTACCCACGGATTAGCACCGTACCAGTGAACTGTTACGATTGTTATCGGGAACGAGAATAATGTTTTTTATTCTAATTTATAATACATAATAGGTAGAATTACATCCACTTCCAGGGACGTAATTCTTATCTAAAATAATGAATTATTTTGTATATTGTCTCAGAAATCATTTAAAATATTTTTGTCTATAGCTAACTTAACAACGGTTATCGTTTCTCAGGACCGTGCTGCGTTTGCTTTTTCCAGTCGATGACTCGCCCACGAATTAATAACCTTCAAATTACCTGTTAGATTAGTAAATTTGGGAATGATGGGAGCTTGATATTTATTACGGTGAAAATAATAATAGGTAAGGGATATTGGTAAAATTGTACTTATTATTCAAGTTACCTTACTTGTAGTAGATAATCTCACCTGTAACAATTGCCTTCCACTAAACACGATAAAAATTTAATTAATGATTAATAATGAGGTCGTTGCCATAGTGGTAAGCGACCTGCCGTAAAAAGGCTGTTGCGTTTTGTTCGTGCTATACGACGCGGGTGATTGTTACCTTAGCAGTGTTAGCGCCCGTTACGAGCTTCCAAAACTGCGCCCCTTTAACTATTTGTATCAGTAAGATTAAAAAGTAAGCAACGAAATCTACTCTTTTTTACATTATCCCCATTTTTTTTTATTATTTTTTTTTTTTTTTTTTTTATTATTTATTGAGTATAGTGTGTATGTGTATTATTAAATGTATACTGTACTGTGACTGTTAAATACTGTAAGTACGCCACCCACCCTACTATCGAAAAATGTTTTTTACTGACCATCCAAAGGTTGTCTGGAAGAAATCGCTTTCAGCGATAAGACCGCCCATTGTACTACCCTTGTTTACCTATTGTAATTCTTCTGTACTGTGTTTATTTTTGTTTCTGGTGTACAGTAAAGAGTTTTCTATTCTATTCTATTCTACAGTAGTCGTTGTTAGTAACTTCCCCATTTATTTGCTACTGGACATGACCCAAAACTTGGTCCTGGTGTTATTTTTTTTTAATATTTAATATAAACAAGCTCTGACGGTAAGCGGCTACCGCCGCCTATACACACCTGCAACATTGAGGCGCTTTCGATGCGTTGCCTACTTTTCACTCTTCTCTTGAACACGTCCATATGACACTTCTCCGGAAAAATGTCTGATGGTCTCTCATTCCATATTCTGCAGGTGTAAGGCAGAAAACATCGCGAGAAGCAGGCAGTACTCTGGCCATTTTTGCGCCTCTCCAGAGTCTGCGCCCTATGACTGCCCCATTTACGGCGTGTACCTTAACACGTTCAGTGCTGAAAACACAACTGTCGTGTTTTTCAAAACTTGCTGCGAGTACGGCAAAACACAACTGTTGTGTCTGTTGTATGGGAAAACAGTATCTATGGAGTGTGCAGAGTCGCACCCGTCGCACCCGTCGCACAAGTCGGCTCAGCAGTGAAAGTGTTAAAATAAGTTACAAGCCTTACATTTACGACAGCATTTTTGAAACGCAAAAGCGTAAAACACTGCTTGGCAAACACGTCAAACAAAGCTTTATAAATCACATACATGTTTCATCACACACATACTGTCAACCATGCCAGATCGTTCAGTGGTTTTGAAAGCGAGCGACCCGCCGCTTTATTACGAATCTTACGGCGGGCTTGCGACTATCGCAAATCTTGTGATAATTTCTGTCAAACGAAACTTTTTAAAACCTTGAGAACAAAACATTATTTTGGTTCCATCTATTGCAATACTGTTGCTAGTGGCGCTAGAATCAATGGATACAGTGCATTCTGCGATAGGCGGGCAATCGGCTTCCATACAATAATTTCTACTAACCAGTCTCTTAACTAATGGCGTCTTCCTAAACGTCAAACGCTATCGGCACGTTCAATTTATCGTAGTGTGACAGATTTGGCAAATTCACAGTTCGGTCCCAATTCGATCAACTTTTAATTAGTAACATTTAATTTGTAGTATAATATATTTAGGCCATAATCCACCATAGGGGCCCAGTCCAGATTGGTGGATAACATACCTACCTCCGAAATAATTCTCGGGTAGGTATGTGGGTTTCCTCACGATGTTTTCCTTCACCGAAAAGCGAGTGATAATAACGTACATATGTTTTACAGAAAGACATTGGTACGTGCCCGTTGGATTTGGGATCTGAACTCACGACCTTCTGGTTGGAAGGCGGACGTTCTCTCACTAGGCTACCACCGCTTCCTTACGAAAGTGAGGAGAGACCCGCGCCCAGCAGTGGGACGTTATGGGTTGATAGGGTGATGATGATAATATATTTAAGAGAAATACCCTTCTAATTGCCGTTTTTTTACAATTTTACATCATAAGGATGCTGGTAGTACATTTCACAGAGGTTTTTAAAAGCGAGCGACGCGTTCAAAAGCGCGTCGCGCAAAAAACTAGCAAGTAATTACAATTGCAAAGCGAAACGCGTCGCATAGGGGCATTGCAAGGGCGTCGGGGGCGTAAACAAAAGGTTTTGTTTTACTTTTAATATCTCACTCTGTGACTTGAAAAGATTCGTGATTAAAATGCTCCTTTAGAATGTGTACTATGAAATAGGTATTGTTGATATGTTTTTGGTGTTTCCATTAAGAGTATTGGATGCTCGAACTAAAAAAAACGCTTGCATACATCACCTTAAAGGCTAACAGACAATTATAATAAATTTAAAGGCACAGGGCGGTTGCCAGGATCCTTATCAGGAGGCTCCATGCTCAGCGCAGGCGTGGATTTGTCGGGCGAGAAGAATAAAACAACTCTCTCAGTACTACACACTCTAATCAGCAATTTAACAATGATTCCATGAAATACGACGTTAAATACAATCAAGATATTTGAATTAAACGATACGCTACACTCCACCGAACACGTAATGCGCAAGCCCTATGCAAACTGATTTTTCTGCCAATCTAACGGCAACCAATCTGTTTGCTTGTCTCTGGTTGCACACTAGCGCCCGGAGTTGTGTCAGAGTGGGGAAACTTCGACTGTCACAAATTAGTTACGTTTCTTGCCACTCTAAAATAATCGACGCGCCGTCAAATTATTAAATTTAATAAACACCCAATTTTTTTTTGCCACTTTCTAAATTTTAAGACGGTCGCAGCAGAAATAAACAACAACAATTGTTTATTAAAATTTTTATACACGCACGCCTTAAAATTGGCGGTAAAAACTGTCCTCAAATCAAAATGCCGCGACAATTACGAAAAAATGCCACGAAGCTTGCGTGTTCTAAAGACACAATGAAAATGTCCGTTCTGTATTTAGTAAGTACTATACTTCTTACGTGCAAATACTAAAGACAGCGCTGTACCTACAAATGTGTAAGATGAGATAAACTTCGTTTAACTTCGCTAGGAATAGTTAAAACGGCTCGCATCACTGGCTCCTGAACTAAAATGAACGATCTATGTCGAGAGTTACTCTATGGAACATCTATTGTGTATCTATATTTAATGAAATGGGTGTGTCTGTGTGCAATATGGAGAGCTAGACGGGGAGTCCTCCTCGTTCCATTGTTTGTTTGTTTGTGAATTAAGGACAAGATCGACGCAAACTCTAGTATCTATTTTACTTGTAATTTTCGTCTAGTATACTTCCTAACATCATGTGTCCTGTAATAAAGCTTATTCACAAAATTTTACAAAAATGTCCTTTTCAGCGTGTCTGGGCGCTCGTCGTAATAGAAACTTTACAAGGTGTGTCCATTTATACCGTTATTTCAGAGTAATTATCAAGTTATCTAATAACATCAAAAGCTACTGAAAAGGAGACCTGTGTAATCTTTGTCTCAAACTTGTGCATTGCTGCCTTTTCCAGATACTGAAAAAATTACAGAATAAAATGTTTGTTTTAAAAAATGTCACATTTGCATTGCATAATCCTGCGCGGTACTGCACTGCGCTCGTCAGCTTGAGGCATCAGCTCTTAAAGTCTCATATTCCCAGTAATTTCGCTGGAAACAGTGCCCTTCAATGTTTGCACACTACTGCTAGGCGGATAAATATCTGACAAAGGTGTCTTTGTTTTCCGATAACGATAATCTGGAAATTTTCAAGTCGGGATTGAAAAGGCATCTTCTAGGCAAGCATGCTTCACTGTGGACGGAGTCGGTTGACAGCTGGTTTGACATATTCGTTAATAAAAACTTCTTTTCAAAAATTCAATGAAAATCATGTAACGCGGGGTAACCAACTACCTACTAGATTTTCAGATGACACAATCGAGTGCTGGCCCCTAATGCCAACACAACTTTGCTCGTAGACACATTCTTACCAACTTTGAAATAAAGATGAATTTGGTACGGTTTGAGTGAAATATAATGTTTGTCTGAGACTAGTCTTTGTCGAGTAGTTACTGTTGGAACAAAGTGATGTGCGGAGCTCACAAAAGACGTACTTCTTTTGATAGTGTCTCGTTTAGATAGAAAAATGTTGTTAGTTTCGATCGAAAAATGTTTGGAACAATAAGTTCTGGGGGTATTTTGAGCATCAGCTGGGGAAGGGTGAGACAGATAATATTTTTGAAATGATACTTCTAATACGACTTCCAACAAGGTTGCGTTAAACGTTTAACGCTCCTGGGTGGGGGAATAGAAAGAGACAGAGCGAGAGTGAATGCGTGGCACTCGAACGCATGCGCGTAGTATACAATACAATTACAATTTGACTTTTAGATTGTATTTTATTTAATTTTTTTATTTCACTGAGTGACGAGACGAGCTAATCGTTCACCTGATGGTAAGCGCTACGCCTGCCCATAACAGTCACAGCACCACCCAGAACACTCCATTGCGTAATCCTGCGCGGCACTGCACTGCGTTCGTCACCCTGAGACATCGGCTCCAAAAACTCATATGCCCAGTAATTTTGCTGGAAACAATCCTCTTCAAACCGGAACACCGTAATGTTTTCACACTACTGCTTGGCGGATGAATATCTGTTTTAAGCAAAAGTTTTAAGTAGCTAATACCAGCGATTTTATTTACCTCATTGAAATTTGATGAAATGAATTTATTTCACGAAAATATATTTTAGACAAGACCTTCAGTGTTAATCTGAACCGCAAGCTGATCTGGATGAGTTCAAACACCATCAATCTACTGTATCTACCTTCCATCTCTATCATCAGATCAGGTCACTTTCACCATAATATTGTATTATCATCGGAAATGGACAGGTATGCAAAATTTCAACTCAATTCTAGAACAGAAAGTGGGTGAAATATTGATTGCAAAATTCTAGGACATATTAGGTTTAGGTTTGTGTAGTATTTATCTTGGAGTTGGTACTATAGGTATTCAATCGTTCTTTCTTTAAAAGCTCTGTTAATAAAAGCTTTAAAAAATCAATAAACATTGCAGTTTGTGTTAGTTTTAGCAAAAACTTCCTTTTCCGAATTCACCTATTCAGGATTAAAAATGAAAACGCGAAATTATGATTGTCTTCGTTGCCTTACCCCTCATTTTAAACAGCCGTCGCCAGGTAGTCTCAGGGAAAACCAGTAATTTCACCTTTGAAATGACACTGACTAGCATGCTCAAATATTTAGCTACAGGGAAGGGTGATGGGGAATCAAAGAAATGAATGGCTTGTGAAACCGCGGGGCGCAACTAGTACGATATGATTTAAAACCCAACTATAAACCATATTGATGTAATTTCTATGGGACTAATCTAAAACAAATACTCCTAAAACCGTTGTATATGACAGATTTCAGAGGTAACAAACATAAAGAATACAAGCGAATTGAGAAGTTTTTTGAAGTTGGTTAGTAAAATAGCTGGGAATCAGATAGCGTATCATCGCAAAAGAACGCCAATTTGTCCCCGCTCTTCCCGCCAATCTTCCCCTCCGTCGTGACAATATTTCTTGTAATTTACTCTTTGAGGGACAGTATAAATTTGCACCAAAAATTCTCAAGTAGGAAACCGTTGTCCGCAACAGATGTTCGAAACCTTTTCCCTTTTCGGAGGAATTCTTTAGACGTTACTGTGAAGTGTGATTGAGGAGGTCCACTTTGACAATGTTTCGGGAGGTTTTGATGTGCCCGTTCTGTTCGGATTAGTTTTTGGTTTGATATGACAGTATGCCTTCAGAAGCAGTTAATGGACCAGCTGGGAACATACCATTTTATTAGGCTTGCTTTTTTTCTAGTGATTCCTTAAAACTTTTGACTTTGTCAAAATAAAACTGTGAACGACAACGGAATTGTATAAGTTTTTTTTTATTTGACTGAGAGTCGAGCAGGTCGCCTGATGGTAAGCGCTACGCCTGTCCATAACAGTCACAGCACCACCCAGAATCCTGCATTGCATAATCCTGCGTGGCACTGCTCGTCACCCTGAGACATCGGCTCTAAAGTCTCATATGCCCAGTAATTTCGCTGGAAACAACGCCCTTCAAACCGGTACACAGTAGTTCTATCATAGTGGAACATTCACTATCCAATTCTAACAGCTGCAATATAAAAATGCAACGTTTAAACTCTTCAAACTCCTTTTTCAGTGACTGAGACGCAATAGCCCCTTTGAGATGACTATAACGAGATGTTCCGATGCCTTCACTTCCTTACTTTGTGAAACTTTACACTGGAACGCGACGGGAAGACTTATGGCACAAAGCAACTTGATATTAGCTTTATAATGGGACTGTGCTTACAAAAGGTGCCGTGAGATGTAGACGTTGACAATGTATTGAAGCTACTGAATGCTATGGGGATACGAGTACATTGTATTCAAAGCTGAAATCATTTATTGTAAGAAGGCAATAATTGAGCAGACAAGCTGAACGCTTCAGTCTCATATCATCATCATCATCAATTTATTATATTAACTTATTACCCTGTGCTATGTACGGTTCTCCCCTCACTTTCACGAGGAGGGTTAGGCCATTATCCACCACAGAAGCCTATCTCCGAAATTATTCTTAGGAATATTTCCTCACGATGTTTCCCTCCACCGAAAAGCGAGTAATACGTACATATGTTTTACAAGGAACTAGTTGCTACGAGCTCGTACTGGGATTTGAACTCACGACCCTCTCCTTGGAAGGCGGATGTTCTCCCACTAGGCTACCACCTGTTTCATTGAACTGCTTTTTATTGCTGTCAAAAAAAAAAACCCAGTAATTATTACATTATGTAACTGCTTCCAGTAACAGTGAGATCATTTTCCCCGGTGATGTTAAAAATATAAGTAAAAACTATGGAGTTTTCCAGAATATTAGGGAAAAAAAAAAGTCCAAGTGCTTAACTTAAACCCAACTTTAAGTTATACTTCCAGAAGTTGGTGCAAACTCCTCGACTTGGCTCGCTTCATTCTTCCTTTATCATTTATTTTTAGAATGGAAAAAGAATGGAAAAATATAACTTGGTATTATATAAATGCGCAATGTATGGGATAAAAACATAAATATCACCGTTGTGGCGATCTATCTACCTAGTATCTAGGATAGGATAGCGTGAGTAATCATTTTTTCACAAAATTAGTGTAACAGGATTGGTGGAAAATTAACCAATATAATGCAAACACAAAAAAGTGTAACTTGGTATCCTCTCCAAAACTCCTTATCTTATGGTATATCCCACTCGCAATTCCGCTTTATATAGTATAGAATATGATCAAAAAAAAATTCAGAAATCTCGACCCTGGCTAAACGCACAAATAAAGTGCGAAGAGTAACTTGAAAGAGAAGAAATTTTCCACACATTACAAGCATAATCCTGCATCCAAGACCCTATTTGGAACGCGATCCTAACATCCTCCAACCTTCGGCTCCGCACTTTAATACACCAAATGCATATTTGATGATGCGTACAGGGGACGGCGATATTAAGCCAGATAAGCCCAAAGTGTTAGTTGTTACCGGCCTTAGTAGTTTAGTAAATTTATAAAGGAATTATTGAGAATGGAAACTGTTTCAACCCAAATCGAATTATAATACAAATAATTATTTAAGGCAGAACTTAGTGCCAAGTCTCTAGTTGGAACTTTGTCTTTGCTCAAAAGAAAATAGGTTTTGCACTAATTTACTTTCTAGCTGTGCATTAGAAGAATAAATAAGGCGTCACAATGGCATAGATCTAAACCCTTAGCTACAATTCCTTGTTTCTAGGAAATCAGGAGCTACGAGGACCATGGTCCTACAAACACTCAGACTCAGTAAAATACCTGTGGTACACACAATTCTTTGCCCTGTCCGGGAGTCTAACCTCACGCTTTGCAGTTGGCTCCTCACCCGCGTCATAGAAGCCATCATTTCCAAACAACTACACCAACGCCCCTTATTGACTCACTGGAAATTCCTTAACACTAAATATTCCAATACTTCGAAACACCCAACGGAAAACGGAGTAAATGCTGTCTTTGAATATGTCATTCATTATAATTTTATCTACCTCAGATATAAAGAGAATAGATATC
The DNA here is from genome assembly GCA_912999815.1 of Campaea margaritaria. Taxonomy (NCBI): domain Eukaryota; kingdom Metazoa; phylum Arthropoda; class Insecta; order Lepidoptera; family Geometridae; genus Campaea; species Campaea margaritaria. The sequence continues at coordinate 1,108,682 of OU538794.1, forward strand.
ACAAAATTGTCTGTTTCTTTTCTTGTGATATATCTTAATCATGTACTCTGAGATTAGCCGTTTTGGTCGAAATATCATGTGGAATTTTTATATAATATTTTAAGGTACAGTCTGACAAGCACTGCACAAGATTTTGTAAAGAAAAGTTCTTAGTGGCACTGCTTATACGAGTACTATTAGATACAATGAAGATCAACTTGTGGTATCTATTTAATCGTTGCTGTGGTTGCAAGAAACGCCACGGCGCCAGTAGCTAGTTCCACTGTAATTTCAATGGGCGTGGCCATGAGAAAACAGTGATTGTAAAATTATTGTATGACAGGGCCGCACATTTCGTTTCTCACGGCGTTGATTAATAATGTGTGGAAGGAAAATGTACCCCAGTTTGAAAGATATTAAAGTTCTTTAACAAAGGTTCTTATTTATAAATTGTAACATAATGTCTTGATAAAAATGTCAGAGACAAAGGAAATCAACTTGGGGGGGTTCTCTATGAAGGAGGCCACGTGCGCACTAAGCGGCTAGCCGCGTTGACACATTATCCACGCAGTGTATTATATTAAGTGTATTATTATTAGTATTGGGCGGCCTATTCTGCAAGAAACCACCTGGGGAAGTACCACACCTTTGCCAGATACTCATCCGCCAACCAGTAGTGTGAAAACATTACTGTGTTTCGGTTTACAGTGCATTGTTTCCAGCGAAATTACTGGGCATATGAAACTTGAGAGCCGATGTCTCAGGATGACCGGTGCCGTGCAGTGCCGCGCAGGATTATGCAATGCAGGGTTCTGGGTGGTGCTGTGACTGTTATAGGCAGGCGTAGCGCTTACCATCAAATGAACCGTCCCGTCACTCAGTCAATTAAAAAATTAAAAAACCGTCAGAATGGCCGTCCGGTTAACCGCGCCGTAGGTATCCTAAGTGTAGACTGAATAGTAATTGTATCAATTATTCCGCATCTAGACCGGTATATCCAATACAGTTTGAAAATTAAGCTCCTGGATTAAACTCAAAATTCATCTGCCCCAGCGTGCCTGCTTCTAAACACATTTACCCCAGTACTACAGCCTAACTTTCCCCAATTTCATCTATATTCCAAGCCACCACGTGACCGGCATTAACGACCTTGATGACTTCATCTGTTTTCACTGGCTTCTCGGGATACGTTGAAAAACAAGGTTGTGTTTTCCGCGGTTGTAAGTTTTATGCCTTTTCGGTTTATCTGTTTTGGAGCTTGGGGATTGGGAATAACAAGGTTGAGATGTAAACAAATTTTAGCTAAGTACGTTTGGGAAATGTAAACGTCTAGATATAGTTAGGTTTCTGATTGAATTCCCGCACAGGGTGAATCTTTGATTCTTGGTGTTAATGTGATTATGAACCTCGATTTTTCTGAATCCGTACAAAGAAGGGAATTCTAGTTAGGGGTCAGGATTTATGTATGTGATTGTTACGAATTATTTATTTTTTTGTTATTTTACTCTGTTTTTTTATTATATGACTGACTGACGTTACCCTGATGGTAAGCGCTACGCCTGCCCATAATAGTAACAGTGCCACCCAGAACTTTACATTGCATAAACTTGCGCGGCGCTGCACTGCGCTCGTCACCCTGATACATCGGCTCTAAAGTCTCATACGCCCAGTAATTTCGCTGTAAACAGTGCCCTGGAACACAGTGTTTTTTTACTGATGAACCAATTTTGTCGCCCGATATTAGTTTTTACCTTGGATTGATTTCAAGTTTCCTCCATGAAGTAATACCGAAATCCCCTTTGATTTGTAGTCAATCAAACAAAAACAAAGTTCGATAGGGCCCCGGGGGAACTACCGACACAAAAAGTAGGAAACAATAGAACAAATCGTGAAATTCAGCGGTTGCACGATACAGGACTCGATGATGTTGTAAATTGGGTGTGTTTGTTTGTTTGTCTTTTCTACTGGATCGAGTCCCGATTCCCACCATTGGCTGAAGGTCGGACCTGTTTGGAAAATAGGACAAGATTCACAGCGTAATTGGAAAAATATACAGAGTTTTGACTTCAGAATTGATACTCGTTCGTCGTGTCGATAATTATTATAAAGCTATTGCAGGGCTGTGTTGACATTTAGCTACGTAACTGGAAAAGTGACTGGCTCTCCATTTTGTACAGAATAAAACAAACAAAACGAGCTATTTTTGATAAAGTTTTCACGGTAAGAATATTTAATTTTGACAGTGTACATAAAGCTCGCAAATTTGCAGGAAATAAAAATCTTACTTAAGCACACGTTTCACCGTATACCAAACGAAGACGCGTGCTAAAACTAGTAGTAGTAAGAACAAAACTAATTCAATCACGCTGCGTGCGTTATCCCTTAGGATCGCAAGTTTGCGGCGGGCTTTATTTCTTACATAGTTTCGTGAAATTGATACAAATGACGCGAGGAGCCGGGGGAGTTATGGTAAAGTGAGACGTGAAATGATACAGGGAAGAAGAATGCTATGATTACCTTTTAGGATAAATTTTCAGTTTCCAGCCATAACTATTGTTCAGTGAACTGTCTGGGGCCCGATTCTATAAAATAACTAACCTATCAATTGTGTGTCGGTAGTGTCTCAATAGGATAGTCATTGACATTTGGTATTCTATAAATTATTATTATTGCTAGCCACACTGAAAACTATTGTACTGCCACACAACAGCCACACCACAGGCACACAACCGACACACTACTGAGACACCATTGGAGTTTTCGCAGAATGCCAAATTAGCAACAGTGGCAATATAAGGTCTGTAGTGTGTCGATAGTATGTCAATGGCGTGTTGCTTTACTCTAAGTTATAGAATTGGGCCCCTGTTCTATTGCCATGCCAAAAGACGTCGAAATCAACTGCAGTACAAAATTAGTATTTTTATTACTCCCACTTACTCCCACCTTCTTAGAATTTCCAGTAAATAAAGAATAATTAACTACAAGAATCAACCAGACTCAGAGCAATTTCTTGAATCTAGGGAATTGCGATCTAAAAGGTGTAGGTATAGGTGCCACATTTAGTAGTGCAAATGGTTGACGGTGAAATGATTAAACTATAATAAAATAACATAACACAATATTCTGTGAATATTTCAAGCGTCTACCTGTTGCCGTTATCAATATCGAGAAAAAACGACCAAAAAAATCACGTTTTTTGTATAGGAGAACCCTTAAATATTTGTTTTATTCTGGCAAAAGAAATACATCATCTGTGAAAATTGCAGACAGACAGCGGAGTCCTAGTAATAGGGTCCCGTTTTACCCTTTGGGTACGAAACACTAAAAACGTGGATTGCAATGAAACCCTTCAAATGTAAAATCTAGCGATACTGTCACCAAAATACTATAAAGAGGAAATAACATCACTGAAATCTACGTCATAATTTCCACATTTCCAACGGTCATCAACAAAAAAGTCACGAAATGCCCTAACATGCAACTTAACAATCAATCGAACCTCCTTACCAGCATTTCCTTGTTATTCCCGGACAAAAACCCGACGATATCCGGGTCAATCGCCCCGGGCACCGCGAGTAAATAAATTAACCGCTATCGGATGTCCGTACTTCCCGGAATATCCGTACTTTAACCGGTTTTACATGCGACGGAAAAGGTTAAAGAGTAATGTGTTTCGGCCTTACAAGGTACATGAATAAATCGTGTTAGGGCCGACTTAAAATTGGAAATACCGAGTCCTTTTACTTTGAGTGGTTTTGTGGGGTGATGAAGGGATAAGCCGTGTCCTTATGGAAACTAAGAGAAGAGTTCTTAGGTTTAATTTTAGATGAGTTTACGAAATATACCATGGTTCAACTGGACACTGGACACTTGCATTTCTATCCAGAAATGCGCGGTGTAGTTGTGGCAGTGGAGTAGCGGACTGTTGTTGGTGATGATGACATTGGAGTCTACGTTTTTAGTTAACTAAAGAAACTGGTCCATCCTTATTATTAGAATAATTTTGCAGATAAGTACGGTAACATGTACAAAACAGTGCAGTTCAATTGATAATCTCCAACCAATGTCGCTTGAGCAAGGGCTGTTTCGATGTTTAAGTAGCTTCTGAACTGATGCTGTGTTCGCTTTCTTGGTTACTCTCAGCAGTAGCAAAAATTACCTTCTTATTGCAGAATAAACAAGTATTTAACCGCAGTATCATCTGGTGGTAAGTGACGACACGGTCGATGATGGAGCATGCTTGCCTAGAAGATACCTATTCACTCTCGACTTGAAGGCTTTCAGATTATAGTTCTCGGGAAACACACGCGGGTAAGGTCTTCCATTACAAAAATAAGGCAGCACCTAATTCCCTGACTCTGGCACGTCAATCAAAGAACTAATTGGGTGGTGGCTGATTGAATCCACCCCCCACCCCCAGAACCTCTCCCCAGGGAGATTCTCAGACAACGATAGTTGATACATTGTTGAAGATAAAATGGCAAAAAATACAAACTTAAGTTGGAAACGGGATTCTTCTTTCGCATCTGGTTTACTTTTTATATTGTGTTTTACGCTTTATAGCCTATGCTATTAATAATATCTCACCTGTTACTAAGAGGGTGATGAGCTGACTGCAAAGCGTGAGGTTGCGGGTTCTGTCCTCGGCCAAGACAATGATTTTCTGTGAAGGTGAACCACTGGTGTTTGCTTTAAGCCTCGATGTTTGTGGGAACAAGGTATTTTTAGTTCCTGCTTTGCTAGATACAGGTGATTCCACTTAGGGGTAAATAAGTATGGGGCAATAAAAAAAAAAATATGGAGAAAGAGCTGTTGATTTTTTTTTCGACTGGGGTACCGGGTGAGCATGTCGTTCATCAGACGGTAAGCGCTACACCTGCCCATAACAGTAACAGTCCGCCCAGAACTTTGCATAGCATAATCTTGCACTGCGCTCGTCACCCTGAGACATCGGTTCCAAAGTCAACAATCAATAATTCAATTCTTAGAATAACGTGAAAAAGCATTACCTATCAAACGTATTAATCAAGAGGTTGATTGAATTCGGCCACTAACCAGACCTTTTCCCTTGGGAAATACTTCAGACATCGATAGTTGATATATTGAGAGAGAGGGTCATTGAGTCTGAGGAAATCCAAGGATATTCAAGGTAGCTCTTTTTTTTACAAGCATTACTTTAGCTTTACTTGTTAGAATATTTGGTATTATTCTTAAAAGTCTATTTGACCAAATTTTCATTGTCAAAATATGTTGAACTTTTACTCACCTGTCAAATTCCAATCACAATACAATATTATGGTGACCGGAAGCGGAAATTAATAATGTGATGATAGAGACAGAAGATAGATAATGGAACTCTTCAGTGACTAAAAGTATATTGATGGTATTTGGGCTCATTCTGATCAGCTTTCCGTAACGAATACGTATTATGTAAAAAGTTAGTCTTGAAAAATATTTATTCTAACCAAAACTCCTTTTTCATTTATTTTTAAATTCTTGATCAGAAGTTTTGGATAAATTTCCAACATGCGCTTACCATCATACAGAAGACCTGAACCAGTGGGATATATCATAAAGGTACAAGCTAACCCTAGCAGTCTAACCCTAGCTTTAAAAAGTACCAACTAAGTTTTTCCACCCCCTCTTTTACCCCCTAACAGTTGTACAGTCAACTAACAGGCAATAAACAAAGTCGCCCGACCTTAAGCCGGTTGATCCTGGCTAACTCTTTAAGTCGCCGTCACCTAATTAAATGATTACCCGACTGTACCGGTTTAATCGGAGTTTACGTCTCGTTTGTACTGCAGTACAATGAAATGACAGTATGGATGGTAGATATCTAGTTTTCACCTAACGGGACCCTATTACTAAGACTCCGCTGTCTGTCTGCCCGTCTGTCATCAGGCTGTATCTCATGAGCCGTGATAGTTGGGCGGTTCAAATTTTTATTCTTAATAAAGAGTATTGTTTCGTACTGAAACAGATTTCTTTTCTTTTTATTTTGAGTGTTTTCGAACGTAACTACACAAATACTATTCCGCTTAATATTTTGTGTTGGTACGAGATTATTATGGCCCACGACTTTGGGTTGGCCAACCGAAAGCCAGTCGTCCTTCAAATGCGCGTGCGAGCACTTGTCGCGTCGCGGTGTTTTGAGCTTTCACCGGTAGCTCCATTTCGTGGACGCCATTCCCATCCTCGGAGACGAGCTCCAGGATTAAGTGTAGTGTGGATTGCCTGATCACACCTCTATCCCGGAGGAAGGTGATACGGGATCAGAAGAAACCGCCCCATCGGCGTCCTATGGATATATCTCTGTGCACCATCATCCCCCATCTAACCCGAAGACAGCGCTGATTACACACCCGAGAGGCCATCGACGGATTTCCCAAGTAAGTTCGTAGGCCATAATATCTCCCCGTAACATTTTTGATCCGTTCGAGCCGGATCTGCGGATTTTCTTTGCTGTAGTCACGTTGTCCAAATCCCGTTATTAGTGCATATTTTCCCATTTTTGGAAACCATCCGAGTATATTTTAGTGTTTGTCGTAGCGGCGTTACGCGTCCCGACAATATTTCCCAGTTTTTCATCTTGATTTTGCCGATTTTGATTTTTTGTGTGCGACATTACGTGTCCATTAAAAATGGCGGAACAAGATATTTTCGAAAGAGAAGTTATACTTGACGACGTCAAACGTACTTTAGAGTTTTACGAACTCAATGAACAGCAATTTAAAGCGCGAGCAAAAGATATTCTTTCTATTCAGAGAAAATTCCTTAAATTGCAAACTAAAATTGAGAAGTCACAAATGAAATTGTCAACATTTGACCGAGAGGAACAGTTACGTATTCGAACTCAATTCAATGATATTTATTACGCAATTGTCAGCCATGTCGAAGTTCTGAAGAAAAACGATGAGGAGTGTAGGCGCATGAGTCGAGTTTCCTTTAACAATACAATACAACCGACTCACGGGGGTTGCTGTAGTAGGTTACCGAATCTTCCGTTGCCGTCATTCGGGGGAGAATTGACCGATTGGCCACCATTTTATGACCTATTTCGCTCCATGGTTGATAATAATGACGCCTACACAGATAACGAGAAGTTTAGGTATCTCCTTCTTACCTTGAAAAACGAGCCCTATAACTTAATAAAATCGATACCTATCACGGACGAAAATTATACCGTCGCGTTAGATATTTTAATTTCAAGATATGAGAACAAACGAGTCATAGCTTCTCAACATATTGATCGTATTCTGGATATTCAATCCTGTGCCGAGAAATCAAATCAAAGTGTGCGTAATTTGTTGAATATTTACCATGAGAATATAAAAGCGTTACAAGTAATGCATTTTCCTACAAATCAGTGGAGTTTTTTGTTGTTGAATATTTTACTACGTAAAATACCTACTTCCATTCGGATGCGATTCGAGTTAACATTGCATAAACCATCCGATGTACCCAACGTCGACTTGTTAATCGAGTTTTTAGAACGAGAATTAACCGCCAGCGAAATAGTTGAATCTGGCAGTAGAAATATTCAAAATGTAGGTAGTCAGAGGAAAGAGTACGTCGCTCCAACGTTCCGTCGAGCGTTGGCTGCCGGCGTGGCCAGCCGCACTTCGACTCAGGGTGCGAGCGGTTCTCAGCCTTCTGTCAATAATCGCAAGAATCAGAATTGTGTATGTTGCGATGCTCAACATCCATTAAGAAAATGTAATAAGTTTTTGAATTTGTCACCAAGCAATAGGTATGCGTTTATCAAAAATAAAGATGTTTGTTTCAATTGTTTACGCAAAGGTCATAACGTTTCTCAATGCAAGTCGAGTTTTGTTTGTCGTTCGTGTAAAAAACGTCATCATACATTGATTCACTTTACTTCTGAAGGTGATACTAGCCGTGCGAGTGAGAGAAGTGTTTCTTTACCGCTCACGGAGGAACGGGAAGATAACATTCCGAGCACCTGTACTCAGCACGCTATGTCCGCGAGTCAAGCGACACAAATTAATTGCGCGTCGTCCAATGCTCCTTTTGGCACGACAAATACTGTGTTGCTTTCGACCGCACTCGTCGATGTATGTCTAGGTAATGAAAAGCGTTCGACTGTCCGGTGTCTTATCGATACGGGAAGCCAGGCTTCGTTCATGACGGAATCGTGCGCACAGCGGCTAGGTATAAAGCGTTGTTATGCGAATGTACCTGTTTACGGGATAGGTGACACCAAACCGGTACGACCAAAAGGAAAGATTTCGTGTTGCATAACCCCGAGAAATGAACTTCAACCTTCTATACCTATTGAAGCTTTAGTATTGCCGAAACTTATTCCTAAAATGCCTAGTGTACCACTGCCTCATATGGGGTGGGCACACATTCAAAATTTAAATTTAGCCGATCCTTTGTTTCACACTCCACAGTCGGTGGAGATGTTGTTAGGTGCAGATGTACTATCTCACATAATTTTAGGAAACGTAATAACGGGTTCGCCCGGTTCGCCGATCGCTATGAACAGCGTTTTCGGTTATTTGTTGTTGGGAAAAATAGCGTTCAACTCTCCGACTCCATCCTCAGTTCAAGCTTGTTTTAGCTCATTATCCGATGACGGCGACTTGAAACGATTCTGGGAACTGGAGTCAGTGCCTGAGGTGAAGGCACTCATCCCCGAGGAACGGCTATGTGAATCCATATTTGAACGCTCACACTATCGTGACGTCACGGGACGATACACAGTAGCTTTACCACGTAAACCTGATGCTACGCCCCTAGGTAAATCACGAGATATTGTCCTCGCTCGGTTCCATAAATTAGAGCAACGTTTACAACGGAACCCGAGTCTTAAAATTGAGTCTCACGCGTGCTTGCAGGACTACATTAAACAAATGTATAGAAATATACTAGTACAAGAATCTGATAGGGACTTGCAACGCATTCTGTGGCGTACGTCGCCCGATGAACCCCTCCGTGATTATCGTCTGCGGACGGTAACGTTTGGTGTGAGCACTTCCCCTTACTTAGCTCTTCGTACCATTAAGCAATTGGCTTGTGACGAAGCATCTAATTTTCCCCTAGCGGCAAAGGTTTTAACCGACCAAGTGTTCGTCGACGATGTGGTCGCGGGCGCGAGCGATGAATCACACGCTCTGGTATTACAAGAGCAATTGTTAGGTATTTGCAAATCACTTGGGTGTGAACTACGTAAATGGCACAGTAACTCGCCGGCGATACTCGCCGCGGTTCAGGCGCCAGAGGTTCATGGTGAGCGGCGGGAAGAGGTGCCCTTTGCTCCCATGGAACATGACCATCAAACCAAAATAAGAGACTCAAGGGGACTTTTACCCTCCACATTCTTACAGAACGACATGTGGTTTCACGGCCCAGCATGGCTCCGTGAGGATCCTACTGCGTGGCCAGTATTTAAAAGTATCCCTAGCACTGGTGAGGAGAAACGTAATCAACCGGCCGCGTCTGCATCAGCTACGCTGATCGACGATGTTGAGGTCATAAACCAGTTTTCAACCTTGAGTAAACTATTGAGAATTACTTCTTATATTTTTCGCTTTTACTATATTCTTAAATCGCGCGTCAACAAGGAAAAGAGTTCCTATCCTAGTTACATCACAGTCCACGAGTATAAACTCACGCTTAATCGTTTCATTTATCTAGTGCAACACCAAGTGTTTCATAAAGATTTTGAAAACATTTCACAGGGTAAACCGCCCTCAAACCAATTGAGACGTCTTAATCCGTTTATCGATGATTCGAGTTTTTTGCGAGTCTCCGGACGTCTACATAAATCCCTTTTGTCGTACGAGTCAAAACATCAATTAATTTTACCCAAAAAACATCCTCTTACGATTTTAATAATTGACGATGCCCATATTACGCATCTTCATGCGGGCACTCAAGCCGTTCAATATTTACTTTTACAAAAATATTGGATTTTATCTAGCCGAGATATAATACGTAAACAAATCTTTCGTTGTGTGCGCTGCTTCCGTGTGCGTCCGGTACGTCTACAGCCTGCGATGGCGCCGCTCCCAGCGGTCCGGCTGCGACCCGAGCGCCCATTCATGAAAACAGCTGTTGATTACGCGGGCCCGTTTTACATGCGAGCTAATAGGGTTCGTAATGCTAAAATCATCAAATGTTATGTCGCCGTGTTCGTGTGTATGAGTGTGAAGGCTATACACTTGGAGCTCGTATCGGAGCTATCTACTGAGGCGTTCTTAGCAGCCCTGCGCCGATTTACATCGCGCAGAGGTTTGTGCAGCGACATTTACTCTGATTGCGGAAACTTCCAGGGTTGTCATAACTATTTGAGAGATTCGTACGAGTTTTTAAAAAATGACTCTGTTCAATGTGCTTTGAATTATCAAATCTTGAAACAGGGCAAATGGTATAAGGATCGCGGTGCTCCTATCTGTGTAGGCGACATTGTTGTGGTATGCGACGATAATCTTCCACCACTCCAATGGAAACTTGCTCGTGTTCATACACTCCATCCGGGCTCCGATAATAAGGTGCGAGTTGTGACTTTGCAAACGGGCAAGAGTCTATTCAAACGAGCGATCGTAAATATTGTAAACTGCCTTTAGAATGATTATTGTTTACGAATTCGTAAAATTAGTTCCTAAGTTTTAATTACCTATACTAGTTGTTTACAACAACCTTAGATCAAGTTTAAGTTTATAGATTGAATAACTTTCTGTTCATTGAGTTTTCGTGTTAAAAGAACTTACAGTCTTTTAAGGTGAGCGGCATGTTTCGTACTGAAACAGATTTCTTTTCTTTTTATTTTGAGTGTTTTCGAACGTAACTACACAAATACTATTCCGCTTAATATTTTGTGTTGGTACGAGATTATTATGGCCCACGACTTTGGGTTGGCCAACCGAAAGCCAGTCGTCCTTCAAATGCGCGTGCGAGCACTTGTCGCGTCGCGGTGTTTTGAGCTTTCACCGGTAGCTCCATTTCGTGGACGCCATTCCCATCCTCGGAGACGAGCTCCAGGATTAAGTGTAGTGTGGATTGCCTGATCACACCTCTATCCCGGAGGAAGGTGATACGGGATCAGAAGAAACCGCCCCATCGGCGTCCTATGGATATATCTCTGTGCACCATCATCCCCCATCTAACCCGAAGACAGCGCTGATTACACACCCGAGAGGCCATCGACGGATTTCCCAAGTAAGTTCGTAGGCCATAATATCTCCCCGTAACAAGTATGTACATCCAATTTTAAACTCAATTGGCCCAGTATCATACAAATAAAAAGTGTCACATAAACTTTAACACTCCATTTCACCCTTTTTGAGGTTCATTTTTTTCAAAAAAATCCTTCTAGTGGATGCTTAAACATTACCAGGTGCAAAATTTCACGTCTCCAGGACCAGCGGCTTGGACTGTGCGTTGATAGGTCAATCAGTCAGTCAGGACTTTGAATCTAATATTTATATGAGGACGATATTTTTTTTTTAATATATTTTATTAATAAATAGTTTCGCGTTTCACCACTATCTCACCTGATGCCAATGCGGTCTACGATGGTACACGCTTACCTAGAAGCGACCTTTTTACTCGTGATTTGAAGACTCCCATATATAGATAGATAAGTTGTATGTAGGAAATAATAAAGGTATTAACTTGAATTTTAAATGTAAATTATTGTACTGAATTGTGGCATCAATAGACGATTGATGGAGAAGCCATACTGTTTTCACTCGTATTAATTCGCGACCGTACCTCGCAGTTTCCCTGTCTGTTTTTAATTAAAACTGTAAAGGCTTCGTGTGACAGCTTTGTGTTCTTTGTTATACCTTGATGGAGGTTTGGGTGAAAAATCGGAAGCATTAGAGTTTATGCACCTGTGTTGAAATCTTGTTGAAGAAAAGTAGAATCAGACCAAGACCCCGGTGGCAACGGTGGCAAAAAGCTAAAGCTATTTTATTTCTGACACTGAATAGTTACAAAACTCTTACACTAAAAAGTTTCTTGTAGTGGTAGACCTCTTCTGCAAGAGTCCACCTGGGTAAGCCAAAGATATTCATCCGCCAAGCAGTAGTATGCAAACATTACTGTTTTCCGGGTTGAAGGATTCTGTTTTCAGCGAAATTACTAGGTATAGTGATACTTTAGAACTAATGTCTCAGGATGATGGGCGCAGTTCAGTGGGTGGCTCTGTAACGGCTATGGGCAAGCATGGCGCTTATCATTTGCTTCTTGATATAAAAAAGAGCAATTAAAAATCTATTACAAAAATATTTTTTTGAATAATTTCCCAAAACAATTTAAATATAAACAATCTGAAGAAATCCTTTTCGTTACATTTCATAACCTAATCGACCGTAAATCATGTTCTTATCTAAATCCAATATTTCGGATTGGCTTCCAGGAAGCAGGTTTTTCCCTTTCACGAAAAAATGCTTAGAATGGTGACACACGGTTATTGAAACCGGCGATCTAAGAGTGTCCGTACACGGCAGACTAAACGATCGGCTGATAGTTCAGTTGGAATTTAATCAGTACGAAGATACCTCGGATACTGAATCGTCATAAAATGTGCACTTGCATATATTTTGGTACTGCATTGAATGGAACCGAACTATCGGCCGATAGTATTTCCCCGAAATACTATCGGCCGATAGTTTGATTGCTTAGTAACTTTCAACTCGGTTTCAATGTCTCAGGTCGACGAGTGCGGAGAAGTGTCGCAAAAGATACTAAATTCAAAATTTTCGATGGCACTTCCATTGCTATAGGCGCTTACCATTGGGAAAGGTCTTATTGTCAGTTGTGTTATAAAGTTTCAATTTTTTTTTATCTTAAAATGGTTGATACAGGTGCATACGTTCCATACATACGGCAGTATACAGCAAGCTCACCGAGCTGATTCACGAACTTTTTGCTTACCTCTTGCTCTGACAGTGAATCGATTTTTTGTGAGATTACCAATCATTTCTAAAACTAGAACAAGCGATTTTAAACTCTCTCACATTGGTATAGAAATGCAGAAGGAAGCAATTGAAATGAGGTTTTAAGCGAATTGCAAAAAATATGGCACCCGATGAATAGGAAATTAGATCGCAAAGGAGATGGGATATTGTAATAGATGGTATTTTCTTCAGAAAAAATAATATGTTTTTGTATTTATCAACCCCCTTGTGTTTTGTAAATGAGTGCAGGAAAAAATTGCAGAGACGTCTCTGTTATCTTTTTCCGGTACAATAAAAAATGGTTGAACAAAAACCACGGAGAGGTGAAGTTGGTGAAACTTCGATATACTTACCTGGTCTTCCTGGGTACTGGGGTGGTTCCCACTACATTACTCCGGTACTCTTTGTGTATTGGATCATCGAGGCGTGGTGCGAAACGCCCCATTAAAAATAATAACTTGATCATTTCGCACCACAATCAAAAGATTCACAATTTGGTGTGTATAAACCAACGCGACAATGGAGCAAACTTGATGTTTTAAATCCTAAAAAATATAATCAAAAGTACCAGAGAAGCATAGAACATAAGGAGACTCCGTTTCTTTTGCCATGAATTACGACTCTGTTTTGTAGCTAACAAAAGTAGGTCGCGGCACCTACAGGTTCAGCGCAATACAATGCCACACAAGATTATGCAACGCAAAGTTATTAGTTGCATTGCATTTATAATACAACCAAAAACTGATAAAGGATCACAACGTTATGGACAGGCGTGGTTTTTTAACATATTTTTACTCTGTTGTATCATTTAAAAAAAGAAAGCATTTTGCACAACATTAAATTTGCGGTCAAAGACTAATTTTACACCATTTATCTCAATCCATAATAAAATCAAACTAAACAAAAGGCTTTACGCGGTTTCCCACATAATCGCATGAAATTATGTTCTGCGTTGCGAAAAAAATAGGCGCACCAAGAAATGGACCGTGGTCCATTAATCTTGGACCCAATAAATGGTCGGCGCGATCCAATGGAATCGAAAGGTGCTGCAATTACAACTCTCGAGATTAAATAGGGTCCATTCATTTGTGGTCTTGGACATAGGACGTCGCAAATGGTAGAATAGAGGCGATTTAGGCCCAAAAACTTTAATATCGACTCATTCATCATCAACCCATATCGGCCCAATAGTTAGGACGGGTCTCCCCTCACTTTCGCGAGGAGGATTAGGCCATAATCCACGGGCTGATCTGGATTGCTGGATCACATACCTTCGAAATAATTCTCAGGTATGTGGGTTTCCTTACGATGTTTTCCTTCGCCGAAAAGCATATCATAATTGCGTAGATATTATGTTTTACAAGAAACATTATTGGTACGTGCCCGCCCTAGGATTTGAACTTACGACCTTCTTATTTGAAGGTGGACGTTCTCCCACTAGGCCACCTCCGCTTTGTACTTAGCACATTTCTAATTTCTACTGTGCCACAGTGTAAGCACTACAGTAGTACAGGAGCAGTAATCGCTATTAATTATTCTGTTTAATTTTCTTTATGTATAAGAAACTTTGTTTGAAACTTTTTTTTTTTTTGACTTTTAAAAGCGCAATATTTTTGTCTACTTGCAATAAATAGATTTGAGTTTTGAGTTTTTGATACGGTTTTTAGTTCATAATGTGTAAGTGCCAATTTTAAGATTGGAATGAAAAACGCTGTTTCCCACACCATGGGCCAATTTTTTCCTGTTTTCTACAGCAATGTCCAATGGCTAAGTAATTAATGCCTTCGTGTAACTTTCTTACATTTGTCGCGACGCTGCGGGATTGGATAGGAGCTCCTACGGGTGTGGTGAAAAATGCTGCAGTTAATTTTAAATACAAAAACTTTTAGCAATAAAATGGTTTAAAACAAAATGGCCGAAATTAAGAACATCTTTACCTAGCTACACGTGGCATGTTTATAGCATGTTTGTTACAACTCAGCACTGATGCTAAATGAATTTTGGTGGAATTTAGTATGAGATACTTTATAATACTTTTATTTTAGAACCTTAGACGGTTATTGTAGAATGAAAAACAAACAAACACCTCAAAATACTCAAATTTTTGGGAATTCTGCTAAAAATAAATTTATTGATAGGTTCTATCAAAAAGTTCTCTCTATACGGAGTTTTATTTCCCGTTCAAGTTATTGACCGATAAAACCAACAGGAAATCCTAACAAACCGTATAAAATGCGCCAATTCCTGCTCCCAAAGCCGCACTTAAACGAAATTGGCGGCAAACCGTGGCCATAACCAATAAAAAGTAAAACAAAGCGATGAAAATTAAAAAAGACCTCCTTTGCATAGTTAACGGTTGCATTAACACGAGCGGTAGTGGCATTTAGATTATCAACCTGGCAACCCTACGCTCTGCGTTTGGAATCGGCTTTGTACCCTTAAAGTTAAAGTTCCTTTTAGGATGTTTTACTGTGGTTTTCGTGTTTGTTATTCTTTGGCATAAATTAGCATGTGCCGAGTAGTGTAGACAAGTAGCATCAATCACGATAAAGACCGTTTGTAGTGACACTAGCCCCAGGGCTGTGGTTAAACGCGTTTCGCAGTTGTAGTATTTTGAGTAATGGCCGACGATTTTCAAGGTGTGTACTTTTATAGCTGTGTTTTAAAAAAAATAATTGCTATATATATATATAGTTTGAATGGTTTTTTTAAAGATAGTACATATTTAAAGGGTACCCACAAAAATCTGTATAAATAAGAGACGGGCTTTAGGCCCTGAACGCTTCTACGGTTTAGGAGACTTGTTGAACTATCGATTCTGGTTGTTATCAATTCTTATCAATCAGAGATCTTTCGACGGGTTAATAAGCTCTGACACCAGAATTTTATCGACCAGTTCTAAGAGTTTTTAAGGTCTTCAGTATTTGAAATTCCATTAGCATAGACGGCCTCCGTGGGTGATGAGCCAACTGCAAAGCGTGAGGTTGGGGGGTTTTGTTTATTAATAAATAGGCTCGCGTTTGACCACTATCTCACCTGATGGTAAGTGACAATACGGTCTACGATGGTACACAATTAACTAGAAGTAACCTATTCACTCGTGCCTTGAAGACTCCCAGACTATCGGAAATATAGACTCAGGCAAGGAGTTCCACTCCTTAGCGGTACGCATAATTAAATGTGGAGGCAAACCGCTCCACATCTTATTTGGGGCGGGGCTTTGTGTGAACCACATGTGTTTTTTCTGAGTTTGGGTGTTGTGGGATCATGGTCCTCGTAGTTCCTGATTATCTATATACAGGGAATCTTAGATCAGGGAAGTTAGGGGTCAGAATATTTATGTGATCGTGACGCATTATTTAATTTAGCATTTGAGAGCGATTGATCGATTCAAAGAAGTCGAAAAGTCATATTTAAAAACACCAGCTACCAGGACAACATGAGTGAAGTGCAGTTACATACGGCTTCAGTACTTGACGCGGGTCATTAGACCGCAGCCGTGTGGAGCGCTTCGGAGTTGGAGACGGGTGTCGTATGCTCCAGTTTAGTGCTGGGACACTGTGGATGGTGAATTCGTCCAGATATCGATAGAATTAAAGGTTATTTTTGGATGCTTATCACGCTTGACTTGTAATCTTCATTCGATTGTTAAACTTTGGGGATACATTTCAATGTTTACTTTTTTTAATTATTTCACTGAGTAACGAGACTTGCATTGCATAATCTTGCGCAGCGTCGCACTGCGCTCGTCGTTCTGCGACATTGGTTCTAATGTCTCATATGCCCAATAATTACGCTGGAAATAGTGCTATTCCAATCGGAATGCAGCAATGTTTGCACACTAATGCTTGGTGGATGAATATCTAGCAAAGGTGTGGTCTCCGATCTCTTACAGAAGAAGCCTACCACTATATTTAATAGTTTTAAGATGTATTGTATATTACGCATAGTGTGTGGTGCACGAAATAGTGCATTTATTGACATAAAGCACACTTATGACCGTTATATTTCTATTTTCTTATATTTGTCTGCTTTCCTTTCTTCTTCGTTTAAAGTTTCTTCGCTTATTGAACGTTGAACAAGGTAATAAAATAGTTCTCGCAGGTTCTTTTAATGAGAATGCCGCATTCTGCTAACTGCTTCTTTTCCTGCAATCTTCTCTTTAAAGATGAATTGGAGAAGTTTATAGAAGACTTGTTTATTAGTTCTCTTGACGTGACTCACGTAGCTAAAGAATAAAACCAATAAGCTGCTAAAAAGCAAATTGTATTAGGTGTACAAATAAGTTTCCGCCGTTTTGAGAGAGATGACATGGCACGAGGCTAACGTTGGAATTTGGAGATGATAACCGACTTGGACATTAGGATGCTCATTCAAGAACAACATAACCTTATCATATCATTGACTTAGTATTAGCATCATATATTTTTTTCATCCAAAATGTCTAAATTTGACCCCAATGATATGTTAGAATTAAATGCTCACAGTGAGTGAACTTGAAGATAATTGGAATTTTATCGATAACACGGTCCGTGTAATGTCATTTCCCAGCACTAGCGTGCCAGGCAGTTAGCAGGATGTGTGACACGGCGCTCTTGAGGTAATTGCCGTATTTCGCACTGCACTCGCTTCTATTCGGATTCCGTTTACAAACCACTATATCGTTCTGATATCGGACTGGAGTCGAATTGTTAGAGATTTATTTTGCGGGGTTTGGTTTACTTCTCGTCGACACTTTTACTGTTGCCGATAAAGATGAGACAGAAGCAGTCGCCGATAAAGAACTAGTCGATTATTTCGAAACCGAAACCATCATAATATATGCTGACATAGGCCACAACGATGACACTAAAGCAGAAGCCAACGCCAACGCCGAAAAACAAAGACGGCGACGTTATTCCAGCAAAATACATTAACGATCTATCAATTAGAAAACAAAAACTAGTGCCATGTAAAATGTTCTCAGGTAACCGATCATTCCAGGCAAGCCATCTGATTCTGATCCGGTACTTCATACACCTAATGAATAATAATTAAATATCGTGTCCCACGTATCTCGTAAAATTAAAAGATCCTATTTCCAGAATACTTCCACACAAGGCAGTCGTCGAATTTCCCGCGTCGTCAGAACCAATGAATGAGCGCTCCAGTCGGTTCTTACCACTCGATGTGGCACGGACTTACGAAGTAATACGGAGTACCTACTACGCTTAAACTATCTAACCAAAGGACCACGCACGCTCACTCGTACCCCCCTGCCAAATTTATATGAACAACTGTTCGTATAGCGGTAGTAAATTCGCGATCTGACTATTTAAATCGCGCACTAAATGTGTCTTAAAAACAACAACCACCCACCACCAACCACCTTTTAAAAAAACACAACATACAATCTAGGACACTACTGTCACAGGACAGGCATGTCACAGCAGTAACCTAGATTGTAAGGCTATTCATTTTTTTTATTAATTTTTATTTCTTATTAATATTTTATTTATATTTTTTTAGGTCAATTACCTCAAATAAATGTTTTTTTTATTTTTTTACATTTAATAGTCCTGACAGCCGCCAAAACTGACATAGTTTCTTGATTGCAGAGTTAGACGTGTGCCCGGTCCAAAGAGTATAACCTCCGTGGGGTACAGATTTAGTAAAGCTCCTCTACCAAGAATGTTAGGTGAGATTGACGCTTGGAGATTTCTAATTACGAGGACAATTAATTAGGGAACAAGGTAAGTTTGGTGAATTTAGTACAGAAGAAAAATACTTTATGAAAAAAATATTTTCAAGTTTTTGGTGCAGTTTGACAACTTAATGGATGATGATGAATGATGAAATCTAGAAATCGAGTTCTACCTAGAGAAACTGAAATTATCTTGTTGGAAAAATCCTTGATGCAGACAGAAACTGTACTTGTTTCCATATGGTTCAAGAAAAAGTAACCGATATTAGAAATATTCTTCATAAATATTAATATTGTGAAATATTAATCTTCTTTTATTGGCAGAACTGAGGGCAAATATAAAAATATTTTGAAGGAAACCCTGAAAGGGAGTCGGTTCAGTGAGCTTGAACGAATAGGAATTAAGGATATTTGTATCGGAAACTTTTCCAGGTTACAGATATTCAATAAGAATTATTATTTAAATATATACATAGTATTTTTCCAAAAAATACTGTTTTGTTAACTTTTTGTTGCGATGATTTGATGAAGGAAATCATCGTGAGGTAACCCACCCGAAAATTATTTCAGAGGTAGGTCTGCTACCCACCAACCGAGCCCCCTTAGTTGATTATGGCCTAACCCTCCTCACTGGAGTGAGAGGAAACCCATGCTCAGCAGTGGGACGATACGGATCGTTGATGATGATGATGACAGAAATAGAGTTACAAAAACGGGTTTTTGTTTGAAATTCATTTCGTGAGATGAAAAGCTTCATTTTAATCAATTGTTCGACAACATAACTTCTCAAGTGTCACGCGTTCTGTTAAATCAAAAGATTTCGCATAATGGGGACACGCGGCGGGTTGAAATGGTATTGTTTCTATGAGAATTGACTCATAGTAAATTCAATTTATTTTGCACAGTAAATACTCATTAGATAACCTCAACTTTATAAGTGGAGCGTGAAAAAAATTTTTGTTTATTTCAGCTCCAAATGAAACTATGAAAGTGTTACTGCAAAAGGCCAAAGAGAATATCCTAACATCACAGTCAATCCAAACGGTATATTCCGAAAATGAAATAGGAATTTTTTACACAGCCGCGACTGTTTTCGAAGCTCAATTTCGGTATTTTCAAAGCTGTATTTCAGTATTTTTGAAGCTGTAGCTCAGTATTTTTAAAGCAGAATTTCTGTATTTGCACCGATTTTATTTTTGCCTGATAGTTTGTCAAAAAAATGGTGGATATGGAGTTACCCTATTTGTATTTGAGTGGGAAATAAAGTACCTACACAAATATACAACGATTTGTGTCTTTTTGTAAAAATAAATTAAAAAGCGTCAGGATAACATACATAAATCCATACCTAGGAAACCCTGTATCTAAGAAATTAGAAACTACGAGGACCATAATTCCACAAACATCCAGACTCAGAGCAAACACGTGGTTCACACAAATATTTGCCCTGCGCGGGTTCGAACCCACAACCTCACGCTTTGCAGTCGACTGATCACCCACTTATGCCACCGAGGCGGTCACAAAAAAAAAAACAATAGTTATCTATCAAACAGTGATACGTTTCAAATGATGTGGAACGCGTTACACGACATTCATCAACCAGAAACACTTTTTAACGAAATTTTTCACTCATTCATTTAGTTTCATTCAAGAAGCACTCTCCCTTGGTCTTAACACCCAAGAAATTAAAATAACTACTTCTCACGATAGTTTCTGGCGGCGAATAATTGGAGACATATGTTTTAGATCGGGGATGTCCCTAATCACCCTGAAAATATGCCAGAAAGAAATTAATAATTAATATATGGATTGCACGTGTGGGACCTTGTATAATTATGATTTATGGGATAGAAAGTTGGGTGGTTCTAAATTGTTCAGAATTTAGTGTTTTTGGAGTAAAAAAGACGTTTATTGTATGGCTGAGCAAGACCGAGAGCGAGAGAGACCGTTCGATACAAAACAACTCGATAGTTAAGTCGGGGAGCGAATAGTTTTTTGACTCGATTGTATTATTGCACCGAATGCAATTTTTTCCATTGCCTTAAAATCTTAGACTCGCTCTTCGTTAGCCGTATCCACAATGCTATCGAAGACTATATTAAAGCATACGAAACGTTTTGGTTGTAATGTTTTTTTTTTTTTTATAAGTGGTAACTACACTTCACCTACTAGGTCGCTAGCCTTAAGTGGAACTGGGTTGGTCACGTCTATCGCATGTCTCTGGGTCCAAACCAAGACAATGTCGATGCCACAGAACGTCAGAAAACGTCGCGGCTGGCTCAGGTGGAGATGGCAGGACGAGCTTGACTTCGTTTGCAACGACTAGACCACTAAAGCTCTCAACCATGAGGAATTGAAAGAGGGAAGAGAGGCCTTTGCCTTGCACTGGGATGATCACAGCTAATAATAATAATAAATTGCTGGGCATATGAGACCTTGGGACCTATGTCTAAGGAGGGACGAGCTCAGTGCGATGCCGCGCAGTATTGTGTAATGCAGGGTTCTGGGTGGCACTGTAACTGTTACGGGCAGGCGTAGTGCTTACTATCAGGTGAACAACCAGCAATCTTAATTTGTCTCTATGAAAAATAAAAATAAATAAAGAGGTCAAAAGACCCATATCAAAAATTTACCGGTCATTTGGGCCTGTCACGGGTCCGGACAGAAATTAATCCATTTA
This sequence comes from Campaea margaritaria, assembly GCA_912999815.1. Taxonomy (NCBI): domain Eukaryota; kingdom Metazoa; phylum Arthropoda; class Insecta; order Lepidoptera; family Geometridae; genus Campaea; species Campaea margaritaria. Next base: position 1,129,956 of record OU538794.1, read on the forward strand.
AAATACATGGAATCCCCTAAAACGGTGCCCTGTGTGAATAAATAAAAACAACATTACGGTGACCCAAATAGGGTTTGGTTAATTTGGTACAAATCTATTTCCAACGTGGTTTGAAAGGGTTAACAACGTTTTTATAAGTCATCAATGTTGCAAGTGACCTGATTTTGAAGAGCGACTTTAGATTATGTAGCTCAATTTTGGATTTGTTGAACTGCAATGGGCTTCGTAAATTTTCAATTAAATTAAATATTATCTTCATCAACCTAGATTCGTCCACTACACGACTTAGGTCTCTCTTAGTGAACGCCACTGAGCCCGATCTTCGGATATCCTCATTCAGTCTCTGGAAGCCGTTTTCTGCAAGTCGTCACTCCACCGGCCGGCGGGCGTCCTTCACTACGTTTGCCTAAGAGCGGTCTCCTCCAGATCTCGTCTTACCTTAAATAATTAAATAATTGATTGATAAAACAACGCTTAATCACATACGACATGACTCCTAGAATGCCCAGTACGTATCTCAACCAGGAACTACGATAACCATGGTCATCCAAGACTCCAGCCATCCAGACTCAGACCAATACCCGTAATCATACAAATATTTTCCCCATGTGGAAGCACCAATGTCGTCATCATTAGCGACTCGTATCTCGTATCTTATCTGTAGAAACTTAAACTTACCTTATACTTATATTTTTTACTTTGTACTTCTGTTCTATTCCGTTATTCTTGATGATGAACGTAAACGGCAAACACAACAACAAAATCAACACAGCACTTACATCAAACTGACATTTCTATCATCCTACTCCACAATTTACCAGCGGCAAGCATTCACAAGCCGCCTCCGTAATCGAGTTAACGATCGACTTCCTTATCCGATACGCTATCGATTAAATCACTCGCAATCGAATCAACACCTTCGGCTATCGAGTGGATAAGATGAAATGCATGATTTAAGTGCACTGTTTGGAATAGCGGTTTCTATTCCACTTTGGCAGAGAAGAGAATTTCAACAGGGAAGCAGTAAGGGCGCTCAGCAAAAGAACGATGTGTGTGATGCTGATGATGGTCTGGTCTACTGCGTACAAGAAAATTTAAATTAAAAAAAAACACGCCATGATCACATACAATGATTCTGATCCCAAAGGATTCAGGAGGAGGAATCAGGAAGTACTAATACACGCTCCTGCAAACGGAGGCCGTCAATATTTGGATTCATAACTAATAATCCATTGAAACAAAAAAGGATTAAATTAATGTTGGCATAATAGGTTTTTATATAATTATGCTTTCACACCAATACCAAAAATAAAAAGCTTCACTAAAAACATCCTAAAAAAATCATTTCAAACTCAAACCACGTATTGCAAGTAGGCCAAAATATAATATAAGTCAAAACCTCAAGTCTCATACATAGAGAAAAACAAAAAAAAGTCAAAATATGATCTACTAAACTAATGATTATCTAATTATGGTTTGAGTTTGGCCACTTCGCTTCACCTTCGGCCCCATCGTCACTTTCCATAAGGTGAGATTGTGGTCAAACGCTCGCCTTGTACGTAATTAAAAAAAAAAAATAGCGCGTGGAGTCCCTCCGCGCGGAAGAAGTGAAACTTCGTAATCTGGATATGAAAATAGGAAGGGGTAGAAATTGTTTTTTAGTGAAATCATATTGTTTCTTTAAGACAAACTTTATTAACATTGCTTACAATTCACAATTGCTAGCATCTTTTAATTATCATTTTTCAAACGCAACAGTGCTTTCCATGGTAGCGTTGGTGGTTGCTTTACAATGTTCTTACTGTATATACTGTAACATCGTGAAGGTGTTAGAAAATGTTGACGAAGACATAACACATCTGACACTTTCTAAATTGTCGAAGCCCTTAGCTGTAAAGTGTGAACCAATCAACCGACTGTGTAAGCTTTTGTCATTGAACGTCTTTGTCAAACTGAACAATTGATTTTCTATTGCACTAACGGTGCTCAAACCTCTACTGCTATGTTACATTAATTAAAAAAATATAGTGGAAAAATACATTTCTTTATCTAATAAAAAAAACATCTACTGAGTGACAGACGAAGAACTAATTCAGTCGAATAGAACTAATTAAAACGTTACAGTCCTTAGAGAAGATACTATTTCTCTTCACCATATTCAAACCTTTCCAAACGATTATCAGATAGTCAGCATTGCAATTGAGTTAAAAAAGCAGCAGTGCAAAAAAAACCCTTATAATATAACCCTTCTTTTGGCAGGCGTGTAAAGTCTTGAAGGGAGAATATGCTCCAGCAATACTTCGAGAGTACTGCAGGACGTGTCCATGTGCGAAAATAATCGTTTTCCATCAAAGCGAACCATTCAATTGTAGGTAAAAAAGAAAACGCAAAATCGTCATCATCATTCAAGACAAAACCAGCATGATTAATCCTACAGGAAACATAAATAACCGCAAAAGGAAGATCGATCATCCGTCAATCATCTTAATTCAAATTCGTAACTCGATACTCACTTCCAAACGTTCTTATTATTTCCTACTTAAACGAGAACAGCCGACAAAAACAAAATGTAAAGCCCTTTTGAAATCCGACACTATCCTCTATATAGAAAATGCAAAATTAAAAAGACTTCCAAAGCTTGGGAACAGGAATAGTCAATAGTCACTTCATATTGTGTTTGCTGTGTAAACCACATGAGGTTCCGTGGTATCATGTTACTCACCAACCACGAAACGCGCTTCACATCAACTCAATCTATAATAGACCAATACATTACTACTTTTGCAAGAGTTACTGAAAACAAAAGAGAACCAGATGAAGCAATGGATGTAGAACAGGTAGAAGCAGTCGACAATGCAGGCAACGAAAAAATACCATGGTAGAGAGTGCAGGGATTGTGTATCCTACAGGAGTAAGTCACAAGTTGAGTGAACTTTCCTAACCCAAATTGTTGACAAAAGAGCTATTGTTTAAGATGGTTGATGACGTTGTAAACAAGATAGTGGTAGTGTAAAGAGATGTCAATGTTGGTAGATGGTGCAACTAAGGAAGTTTGAGGTTGATAGAGAAATGGGTTAATAGCCAAACAGGTGTGGTAATCAGTGCTGTGACAAACTGGTGACTTGTCAAAGTACATGGATATGATAAATTTTATTGATCCATTTACAGTTATATTTTTACCGTACCAAATGCTTTTAATTCCGGCAAAAAGGGCCGATTGACGGCCTAATTGCGGAAAAGAGCCCGCTCACCAATTGGAAATTGCTTTTAATTCCATTATAAACGCGAACACAAAACCACAAAGTTTTGCCATAGCAGAAACAGATCTAGCCTTCGCTCACTTGCCTCTAACAGTATTATATATCTGCGAAAATTTATGGCTACGAGTATCTACTCAAACGTATCCCCCAAAGTGTAAAGCATTGTACCGCACCGAAAAATACGCAAAGAAAAAAAGCGGCCACGTTGTAGTGACAGATGTCACGTCGGTCGGCGCCGCGGTGTCACGCTGGCGGCGCTCCAGAATTCGCAACAATTGGACTCTTCCATTTTTAGATGTACTTAGAGAGTTTCGGTGTCTGTTTCGGACAGAAAATAGATAATAAAAGCAGGAAAACTTGGGGGAGATTATTGCTCAACATGAAGTGAGTTGAAGGGTGAAAAAAATCCTCAGAAAAAAAAAATTCTTTATGATTACAAAATGACTCCGTATTCATTCATTCAGTAATGAATGAATACGGAGTCATTTTGTAATCAACGTCTTTGCCAGTGCAAAGACGTTTTATATATAGGTACCTATGGATCCGGCGCGCATTAAAATTTGCAAACAAACAATCTGTCAGTTTTCGGAGTCACTAGAGCGAGGAAGACACTTTACCCTAATGATTGTGAAAAACAAAGTCCGATTATGAAAGTCGAAGATCGCCAATTTACTACCGTTACACGAACAGTTGAGCATATAACTTTGGCAGGGGAGCAAGTGTGAGCGTGCGGGGTCCCTTGATTCGATCTGTCCTGAGTTGGCAAGCCACACTGAAGAGAAGCGGCGTGTCAGTTAGCCTCAAATGTCTTCCGTGATTTCGTCTTGCTGTGCTAGAGTCACTGGTGCGTCCTTCCAGAGATCCCAGGGTCCTCTGCTAATTGCTCAGAGGCAGGCAAATGGAGGGGTTTAAGTGGGTAAAAATCCCACATAACCCGACGGTACCCTAACGCTGTCGGGTATCTTGGAGAAGATTTCCCCTATGACATCAAAAAAAAAAGGAGGGTGGGTCGGTCTTTTTTCTTTAGCTCACTTAAATCCCCCAATAGTGATGTAAATTCACGTTTTCACAAGTATTAGGATCCTATATTATGAACTGATCGATTATATAGCTAAAATCACAACTGTAAAGAAAATGTTAGATTTTGACGATTATACAAATCTCAACCAGAATTAGTTAAAGTCAAGATAAGATAAACTAAAAGGACCACCAACGTCACGTTCCTAGCATTCATTCGTCGAATATCAGTAGCATAGCATATTTCATTTAAGTTATAGAGCTTGGTCTAATTCACAAGAGGCAGGTTTTTTTAATCAAAATCTTATTATGACTGACATGCAACCTAACTTTGAAGCTGATGTTCAAATAAAATGAGACAACGACCTTAATTATCGACAGTAGAACGTAGATGAAGATATGAAGAAAAACATGGTCTTAATCAAATGGTGGACGAGCTGTATTGTATAAAATGTAAGTCTTCTTCCATCATTTTGATGTTTCAATCCAATGATTGAAACATCAAAATGATGGAAGAAGACTTACATTAAGCCTATCAGATACCCCAATGGGTATCTGATAGGCTGTATTAGTTAAAACATCGTATAACCGTTTTTAGAATCATCATCATCTCAGCCCGTATCAACCCACTGTTGGGTAAAGGGCTCCTCTCCTTCACGCCCCTTATTCCGATCCTATGCGAGACGTATCCCCTGCTTTCCGATAATTTGACAATGTCGTTCGACCAGCGGGTTGGTGGTCTGCTTACTGGTCTGCACCCTTCTCTCGATTTATTAACTAAAACGCCAGATAAGAACAAACATACATAGACTGATAAACACAATACCTTCCTTTACGTTGCGCAGTCGGGTAAAAATGCCACTTAGTCGAGAAGGTTTTGTCGTCATTATAATATGCAACAAATTTAAATGTAATATAAGTAGGTTTTTACGCCAGTGTACTTGGCACTTTCTTTTGTTAGATTTTTAAATTTTAGTTTTCTATTTAATTAAATTAATTTAAGCGGTGGTAGCCTAGTGGGAGAACGTCCGCCTTCCAAGCAGAAGGTCGTGAGTTCAAATCCCAGTGCAGGCACGTACCAATGTGTTTCTTGTAAAACAAATGTACGTAATTATCACTCGCTTTTCGGTGAAGGAAAACATCGTGAGGAAACCCACATACCTACCCGAGAATTATTTCGGAGGTAGGTAGGTGATCCACTCCGGATCTGGCCCCCGTGGTGGATTATGGCCTAACCCTCCTCACGAAAGTGAGGGGAGACCCGTGCCCAGCAGTGGGACGTTATGGGTTGTTGATGATGATGATTTAATTTTATTTAATTATTGTTATTTAAGTTGAGTCTGTAAATAATTATCTTTCATATAAAAATCACCAATATTTTCTTTTGGACCACCCCTTAAATTAAGGGCCCTGTCAAGCGATCATTGCTTTGCATCTCGTTACGTCGCGCGTCGCCTCACAGACGTGACTCAGATTTTACTCGTCGGTAGATCGGTTCGAGATACGCATTTAAATATTTCCTGCCAAGAATTGGTACGGAAGTATGTGAAGCATTTTTCCCAAAAGTCATGTGAATTTGTCAGTGGGTAGTTTTAATTAAAATTGATTGCTGTTGATGTTTATGGGAGGAATTTGTGAAAAGTTGAAGTTGACCTTTGAAATATCTGTCTGAGAAAAAGATTTAAAACTAAGTATGTAAATATGTTAGTAAGTTAATGCACATCCAAAATGTCCCAAAAAATAATCAATGACTACTTATCTAGAAAGCCACGAAAGTGATGTATCAGCTATGGTAGTATCAATTCAATAAAAAATGCCTCTTTAATGAGAAAGCAGTAAAATCAAACCAAACACTAGCACACCTCAATAGAGTCATGAATTCAAATAGCGACCATTAAATTTCAAATCACGCCCTAAATATCAAACAGACATAAAATGCAACTGCTGCGAACATTCGACGATATTCTGAGCGTTTCCTATATTCAATGAAATCCACGTGAGAATGCAAGATGTAATGTGAAACTGTATTATGAGTGGGGCCAATGTTTGCTCCAATCTTTTTGACGGACACTTTCTTAGTATGAAATATTTTCTTAGTTATATATTGTAGCTGAAGTGAAATAATGGAGTGAGTGTGTGTGTTAAGTGTGTATATTCTGCTCAACTTTATTTTAGGGAGGGAGAAAAAGCGTTCTCAAACTAGTCTACGCTACGCTTTCTATGAGAATATTAAAGGTCTACGCACACATACGTACAGTCTCGCCCTTTCCCCTTATAGAATAGGCAGAGACTACATCTTTCCACGTGCTACGATCCCAGCGGAAAGCAAAGAAGAAGTAGGAGTATTTTAAGTTCTAGAAAAGGGACAATGCTCATGCTGAAAATGTTGACCATGACAAATTAACACAAGTTGCGTGAATGCCAATACTCGAAATACGCCAAATCCTATTGAATCTGTTAGTAGCATTGGCCCAAGCATTGGCCATAGCAGATTTGCCAACAAACACAACTGCTACAACATCGTTAATGCACCGATACATATTCCGCGAATACGATCGAAACGCCTTATTCAGACAGGACTTGAGATGGCATAATAATATATAATATTCCCTGGTTTTGCGCAAAATTATAGAATAAGAAGGCATTATATATCAATGAGGAAATATAAATCTGATGATTATATTTCGCCTATTTACAATAAATGATTTGAGTTTTATTTTTCAAAAAAACTCCTGAACGGATTTACATGCAATTTGGCAGACAGATAGTTTTCTACGAGGATTAACATAATACAATATAATACTTTTATCCCGCAAATATGAATATATTTTAACGCAGATTAATAAATAAAGTAGAATATTTGAATGTAAAATTAAGCGTGAGGTACCTACCTATATACTTGTTTCAACTTTTAACAAAAGCCGCATACGGCAGTGCAGTTGTTTTCGCTTTCCCCAAATGCGACACTCTCGACGCCGCCAAATCAAACCAAATGTAAAATTCAATTAAACACGTACAATATTGACACTACCCTCCGCGTACCATAAGTGAATACGCGATACAGCTTCGCATTAACACGTACCTCGGAATACCGACATGCAGCTGCAATAGGAGATAAATGCTGAATATTCAAAAAAAAAAATTACCACAAAGTCTCATCTAATTTAGCTCAGACGAGAACGACGAAACGAGTCCTTCGCTTGATGGTAAGCGCCACGCATGTCCATAACAGTTCAAGTGCCACCCAGAACTTGCATTGAATAATCTTGTGCGGCACTGCACTGCGCTCGTTACCATGAGACATTGGTCTCGTATGCCCAGTAATTTCGCTGGAAATAATGCCCCTCCAACCGGAACACAGTATTCTTTACACACACAGTATTCAGGTAGTGCTTATTTGATAATATTGCCTGAATTTCAGAATCCGTTCAGTAGTATTTGCGTGAAAGAGTAACAAACATCCGCACATCCTCACAAACTTTCCCATTTATTATATTAGTAGGATAAGAATATTTATGTGACTAACGTAGTGTTAAAGTGCTATGCAAAATTCTTATCTTAAGCTCCGTGTTACTGCAAATATTAAGAACGACGTGTTCGTTACTTTATTACATTAGTAAAAACACATTAAAATAATTATAATTTTCAACGTAACTCGACTCTACGTAACCCTGGCTTCGTAACTCGGGGTACCATGTACAGTGATTAAGCATTCAATTAAGTAAAACGCATCGCTGTTTGCTGTACACTCGTCGGCGCCGATATTTGCTGAAGTTTGGCTGTTGGGGGGTGGAATCGGCAGAGTTTGGGGAAACGTCTGCGTTTTCTTATATTATACAACATACGTTAAAATAAATATATAACGTGTCACGATCACATGCATAAATCCTGACCTGTAACTAGGATTCCCTGTATCTAGAGAATTAGAAACTACGATGACCATGATCTGACAAACACCCAGACTCAGAGCAAATACCTGTGGTTTATACACAAATATTAATCCTGTGCGGTAAACGAAGCCACAATTTGCTCATCACTCACTATGCCAAGGAGATCATCAAATAATTTACATTTCCCACCCTACTATAGAAAAATGTTTTTTACTGTCCATCCAAAGGTTGTCTGGAAGAAATCGCTTTCAGCGATAAGACCGCCCATTGTACTACCTTTGTTTACCTATTGTAATTTTTCTGTACTGTGTTTATTTTTGTTTCTGGTGTACAATAAAGAGTTTTTCTTTTCTATTTTTTCTATTTCCATTCTTTAGAGAGAGAGAGAGAGCGAGTCAGTGAATACTTTAAAAAGTAGAGATAATTTTTAATAAATTTCAATGTAGGGAACCCTCGAGCAAAAGCCATAATGGCTCCCGAGTCAAACGGCGCACCTGGGTTCCGCATACGAAAAATTACCTACGAGGCCTCATGGAAAATAAAAGTTATTACAGGAATAAAAATAAAAAATAGGAACAAACACGCAAAGAACATAATAATATACATAGAAATAGCTACCGCCTTTAAAAAATAATAAAAGATTTTGGTATTGATAGACATAAAAATATAAAATATCATAAAATGCTAAATTTCCGGCCGGCCATTAGAGACACTAGGAATAATTTTTCCAACTCACTCGCATAAAATAGATTGAAAAAAAAAAAAAAAAAAAACTTTTAGTTTGTTTGATAGGTTTAGTTCATGAACAAATCCAAGTTTTCCCTATGAAAGCAAAAATACAATAGAAACATCATTAATGAACCAACTCAACCAATCACAACTACCTAAAACTATTTTTTACCGTCCCAAGATTTATTGTTACCACCGTTTAAACGGTAATTAAGACAATATACTGTTACTTGTTAGGTACGGTAAGATGAATGTTGGTTGTTCCAAAAGTAATATATTAGGGTGACGTATGATAAACGTTCTTTAGAATCATAGAATTAGTATTCCATACAGAATGGGCACTCTCTACCTCCCGCGATCCGCTCCCCGCACCTCTAACTGCAATTCGGAGGGCGATTGGAAGGTCAGTCAATATAATACGCGCTCAAATGCAATAGACAAACGGGTTAGTATGAACCTTCATACTTGCGGGTTGTCTTTTGTTTTGGTGTAAACGTCATTTTTATGTGTGGGTGTGTGTGTGTAATTATCACTCGCTATTCGGTGAAGGAAAACATCGTGAGGATACCCACACACCTACTCGAGAATGATTTTGGAGGTAGGTATGTTATCTGCCAATCCGGACCGGGCCCCCATTAAGGCCTAATCCTCCTTACGAAAGTGGGGGGAGACCCGTGCTCAGCAGTGGGCCGATATGGGCTAATGATGATGACACGGTGAGTTGTCGAATTAACTTTTTTATGGAGTGTCCAGGGTGTGTTAGTAGGTAGGTAGTAGACGGATACCTTTAGGGGAGTGATAGGTTGCGTTGACAAGTGATGGGTTGCCACTTCAGTGATTAATTTTTGGAACCGTGCTTAAAAATAGTGATAAATGTTTGGTTGAAATTGACAAAATGGTTACCTCTTTAGAAGTGATTTATAAAGGACGTTTCCAATTTTATTATTTTTATTTAAATAAGTAAGAATTACATGTTGCGAGACGGAAGACGAGAGACAAACTGAAAAGATAAAAGCTGGTTGAAGAGGTCCAGACCCACACAGGGTTGTAACACCATTACGTAGGAAATACAAGTAAACATTCACGAAAAATAAAACAATGATTAATTAACATAAAGCGACGCACTTACAATAATTTAACTCTAGTTTTATTTGTTATTGATCACCGATCATAATATTTGTTAGATTCTGATAGAAATTATAATTGTGATTTAGAATTTTTTAAACATACTCACAGACCTATCATAACTTTCGTCATCACTTCGCTTCGACTTTGAATAATGCAAAAACACAAGCCTTTACTAAAAAAAAACTATTATATCAACATTACAACCGATTAGGTACCGTGTCTCATACAACACAAGGCTTAGAATGTAAACCAAATGACTATTTTCAATCAACAAATACACTAAAATCATAAAACCAAATCCGTGTATGAAAATATTAGTCCGCTATCAAAACCATGGCATGCATGGGACGGCATATTAATCTGCCAAGTCCGAATTCCAATTACCTAAAAACGTTGGGCCATTCAATTTGGGTTCATCGAAGGTATGAGAGTATGCCTATATATAAAAGCTACAACGGTGGCGCTCTCTCATTAAGGTTGACACGTTAGACGCTTTGTTTAACCTGAAATTAGATACTTTATTGATGGTAAATAATTATTCAGATAAACAAAACATAATTAAAAAAACTGTCAGTCGCAAGATTACTTAGAATCCTAGCTGTATTGGCGTAGTGTCCAGTTCTGATTGTCCTGTCATCAACAGACCATTACGCGAGTGGACCATCCACTGGCACATTTCATAACGGCGAGAGTGTATCGGCTGCAGCCCGAACTTCGTTACCAACCTTTTCACCTTCCAAAATCGCTCTCATAATTCTTTATTTTCAGCCCTTATTGATATTGGAAAGTAATCGAGGTGTCGATGTGTTTTAACCAAATAAACGTTTATAGAAGCGGTCGTAAACATGCGAAATTTGACAATTGACAAATTTAACATTTGTCTAATTTTTATTTAGCAAGATAAACAGAGTTCCTGTAGCTAATCTAATTAAGAGAATCGTGTTCAATGTAACAAACTAGACAACTACTAAATGCAGATAACTAAAAACAGTACAGCACATCTAAATTAACTCAACATAGCCCTGCGAATATCAGCGTGGGCACAGAATAAAGCCACCACTACACAGCCACATTATTATCCGTCGATAATATCGCAGCGTTATTCCGTTTAGGCCTACCTCTCACGTGACGTCGGATATCGCGGCCGTTGGTGCGATATATGTTTTACATTTTGCATCAGAACGCGTTCGATCTTACTCACTGCTGCGATAATATCACTGCGATATAAGTGGAACGGGACGCGGAACGCATTATCGCCATAATACTGCCGTATTATCCACCGATAATATTGCGTTCGTTTGATAGTGGCTTTATTCGGATTATGCATTCCGTGTTCTTTTTCATTTCCATCATGGTGATATTATTGCATGGGTGTGTAAGCGGCAAACTACACCGAAGAGATGCAGCTCGCTGCGTGGCGACACTCAACACCTTTTCCATGCAATATGTACGAAATGGTTTGTACGAAAAATACATCGAGTGACGTTTTGCAGCGCGTCGCATAACGTCATGCAGCGCGCCGCTTCAGTGTGGCTTGCCGCTGAGATCACGTTCGTCGTAATAAAGTGTTCTAAAAACAGATATCGCAAAAACGCCTGCATAAATAAATGCACCAGTGGGTTGTAGGCTTAATACGAGTATCGTGGAGAAAATTGAAATCATTTGAATAGTAGATGCAGCGCGGTGGGCGAAACATGGACCTCTAATTGGTCACCATTGTCCTATCGACAGCCAACTAGGTGACTGTATGCAGTGATGTAAAGTGGGCCTTAGTATTCTGTATCAACAAACATCTCAACTACAAGTAGGTGGTATTTTATCTCCTAATTCTGATTGGTCCAATACAAAAATGTATTACGGAACAGCAAAATAGTATGTTCAGCTTTGTATGTCAAAATCTAAAATCGTCACAAGTCGAACACTCCGCGAGTTTATAATCTTTTTTTTTTGTTCACTGGACTTGTCTAAAATATTGTTATAAAATTTATATTGTGAAAAAATATACCGTCGAATTGAGAACCTTTTTGGAAGTCGGATCATGAAATATTTTCAAACTTTAATAGAAAACAAAAAAATATATATACTTTTTGTGTTCAAGGTCAGAAAGACAAACTCAGTCGTTTTACTATAGCAAAATAACAATCAAATAAAGATCTATTAAAATTCTTTCCCCACAAAAAAAAATTGGGATAATAATATTAGCATAAAACAAATTCAAAATTGCTATTACCATGAAAATGATGTACTACAAAATTACGTGACCAACAATTCGCTAAATCAAAATTAGTATTCCGCCGTCAAAGCTGGACATCAGGATGCAAATCTCGGAATACCTTTCGTCCAATTTCGCCATTACGACGCAATCCTTACAGAACGCCTCTGTGGAAGTCAGTAGTTAAGGTTGCGAACTTTGCCAGATATTCATCCGCTATGCAGTATTGTGTAACATTGCTGTGTTCCGCACTGTATTCAGCGAAATTACGGGCATAGGAGACTTTAGATTTCCGATTTCTCAGGGTGAAGAGCGCAGTGCGGTGCCCCGCAATATTATGCAATGCAAAGTTCTGGGTGGTCATTGTAACTATTATAGGAGGGCGTAGCGCTTACCATCGGGTGAACGACTTGCTCGTCTCGTCACTCAGTTAAATAAAAAAATAAAAACTTATGACCACGCATCATTTCATTGATCCACTAAAGTCTGGACTGATGACATGGTCTGTTATGACATCTGAAAGGTTTTTTTTTCTTTTACTTGGGCCATGGTGCGGTGCACATTGTGCCAATTTGCCTGACGATGTATGCATCTGTGTATGCGTGTGTGTGTGTGCGAGAGAGATAGAGTGGGCATGTGAGTGTGTGTTGTTAAAGCAGATGCCCGTTACCAAAGCTGCATCACTGTTAATTGACATTGTCTAAGATGCTCATCTTGCAACCGAAAGATTAATTAGAATTGTAAATGTTCCAACAGTAAGTCGCCCAAATCCTTCAGTTAACTTCGAATCGAAATGTTTACTGAAAACAATCCTTTTGAAGATTAACTTGGAGCGGAATATTTATAAGGGTTAATATTTAGAAATCTTCGGCATAGTGTTGATGCTGCATCCGGACACTTATTGCAATTCGGTCTACTTTACCGACCACTTTTTTTGATTGCTGCAAAAAATCATTTTAAACGATGCTTTGTAGTTATTTTATCATTTTTTTTACTATGGGCTAAAATTATGGTAGGTACCGAACATTTTATTTAGAATAATAGAGCGTAAATGATTATATGTGATTTGGCTTCCTCTCAGAAACACATGTAAATTTTGTTAGTTAATTAATGCACTAACGCGTGTCTTCACTGTGGGGCAGTGAAAACAGAGTCTGTATTGTCATATAAGTTTAATATTTATAATTTTAAGTCATAATAGTAATCTTGTATAATTTTAACTTCAAAGATTTTTTTTTTTTTTTTTTAATTTTCCTCGATGTTAACTCTTTTAAAATTTCTGTCATGCTGTGTACGCATCTTTTGGGACACTATCCAGCACTAAACTATTGTACCTATTTTATGCTAGCAATATTATACTGAGAGTGTTCTATTATGTGTGCTTAAATAAATAAATATCCTGAAATCACTTGATATTTGAAAAAGTTAGATCCTCTACTGGTTGTAACATGCGGCGACTACTATTTACCTAACAAGCAGCCATTCTCAAACAGAAAAGGCTATTAAGCTCACTTCTAGAGGCAGTCTCATTCCAGGCTGAGACATTTACCACACACAATTACAGATGAGATATTAGTTATACGCTGAAGGCCCAATAAATATATAATATGACAAAATCACGCAAAATTGTTCATAAATATTCACAGTTTAAGGACTATGATAGATTAGAGACACTTTATCTTATGATAATAGCTCAAAGTAGTTGATTAAAATAATCTCACTATCCGGCTAATCCGGCTTAAACGCCACCGTCCACATCACTAGCCTTATTTAAAGAAAATCTCCAAAGGTTTGACTTGATGTTTTATCAGAGAGAAAATTATGAGGGAATTTTTGTTTTTAGATTCTTGTAAGAATCTGTTTATTGTTTTTGAGTTGAAAATGCTTGGGCCCAGCGAGTCGGGAAATTGCTTTTCCCTTTACTTTGTTAACTTTGGTATTGATTTTATTTAACAAACTTTATATTAATTTATTTAGGAAAATACTTTTGAAAATAACTTATCAGCATTCTCAATTTCGAGTGTTTTTAACTTATTTCTAGTGAAAAATATAACAATTAAAAACAAAAACATTGATAGGCTCGTGTTTTACCACTTTAAATTCATTTAATAATAGACGGAGTGCATTAACACAAGTCTTTACATTAACACAAGACTCAGAGTGAGAAAGAGATAGCTTTTCAGTTATCGTCAAGGAGGTTTTACTACAGTAAAAGGAATCCATACTAAATTGACAACTTGTCACTAGTTGTTCATTTCTTTCTTAACTAAACCGTTCAGAAAACCTTCAAGACATGAGATAATTTGTCTTGTGGATCATGCTCGTAATAATAAAAACCGTCGGAAATTTTCTGTTTTACTCACTCTCGTGCACGCTGTATTACTGGATGTGAAAAAGAAAGCCGTGAAACAGCTGTTGCTTTTAATCTTCCTTAAGCTTGTTCTTATTTTGAGGCTATTGTAATTTAAATTGTGAAAGAACGGTGGTATGCTACATTGTAAAATCTTGTTCCTATATTTTACGTCACATAGCGTGTCACAAAACAGTGGAATTTACGTCAAGAGCGTAACATCGCGTACTCTGACTGATTTATCTGTTTACCAAGCAAAGTAGGTACTCCTCTTAACATTGTAAGAAATGTTATCCCAAGTTAACAAATTATTGTATTCCAAAAATAGTGTCAGGTTTTGTAATTTTATAAATTAGAACGGATCACATTGTATTAAAATTAAACTTCATAATGTTTGAAAAATCTGTACTTATTTGTTTGCATTAAATACTTAAAGTTTTGTAAAAATAAACCGGAATAAGTCCTGGGACACATAGTAGACGTAAAACTTAAACTAATAAAATATTTCAAAAAAATATATAAAAAATATTCTAAAAAAAGTTTTCATAAAAGATATTTTTTTTAAATATACGACATGTAACTCTCTCTTCTATCTTCACTATCTTATATTTCCCTCTCAGCTTTATTCGCCTCACCCGATCACATTTTTCGTAACGCATTCACCAGCTCACACCCCAAGTCAAACGTGCGTAAAGAAGTTTTACTTCAAAAACAGAATTTTAGTATGATATTATGCCATAAAGCGCTACATTATTTTTAAGCTGCAGTCATTTGCGTCAACATAATGACAAACCCCTTATATGTTATTAAGTTATAAAGCTTAAAAAAGCTTTTCATGAAATCTACAAAAACGGGTATAAGTATTGAAACCAGGACACAAAACCATCCCGTTTTCAATGATAATACCAATGTTAGTGAGCATGTTTCTTTCAAACCATAATTACTGCAAACACTTCCAAACAGTTTAAATCCCAGTCATTGATGGTAAATAATAATATACTCCAAGTATTCA
This sequence comes from Campaea margaritaria, assembly GCA_912999815.1. Taxonomy (NCBI): domain Eukaryota; kingdom Metazoa; phylum Arthropoda; class Insecta; order Lepidoptera; family Geometridae; genus Campaea; species Campaea margaritaria. Next base: position 1,145,554 of record OU538794.1, read on the forward strand.
AAACATACAATTCCCGTATAACAACAACCACACACTAGCATTCAACCAAGCAAATACAGAACGGCATCTCAACAACTATGCAAACTTTGCACAAGGCGCAATTCCGTAATCTACAGCCTTTGTTAACGATGATTTAGAACTGTGTCTAATTCAAACATAATATTTGGGACAAACAACCGAAATTATACGGTAACACTTAACTGAAATAGATGCTGGGAGAGCAAATAATCGGAGGAAGTTAGTTTAAGATATGTGTTTGTGTTTTGGAATTTGCAAAGGATTCTCTGGCACCACTAGGAAACCATAGAGCTGAAGATTGGGCTCAGTGACGCGCTCTCAGAGAAAGGAGAGAACTACGAAATGATGAAGACGATGATGATGATAATAATATAAATATTCTGTTAAACCTTTCCATTGCTCTAAGAGAAAATTATTAGTATCAATTTAATTATAACATAGTAGAAGAACATAATAAAAGAGGAACAGTTATTATGTAAGGATCACTTGTAAGTGAGTAGAGTAGAAATAAAAAGGAATACAAAGTTTGATCAAAAAGTAAAAGTTAGGGAGAAATATAAGCAAAATTATAATAAAGTTGTATAATTTTAGGTAAAAACTATTCAAATGTAGCGTCATACGCCTGTTGCAGAAGTTGCAGACGTCATCCAGAGCGTATCGTGTGAACAGTGAAAACAAAAAGTAGCGCATAATTTTAGTCCTCTTAATATTTTAGATGCAATCCCAGGACAGCGACTGTATTCCGCAAAAAGCAAGTTAGTTGAAGTTAACGTAGACCAAAATGAAAACGATAATTTCAAACACCTATCAAATCTGAAAACAATAGCAGTTACTATTATTCCCAACACAAAGAAACTATTACCCGGTAATTTCAGGTAAAACCAGGTTAGGGAAAATACAAAGCCAATATTAAAGGAAATAATAGACGGCTAATAACGAACTAATAGACCTGTAATGACAAACGGACAGACGGTAATGACAAACCTTCAGAACGATAATGAAAGGCTGGGGTTCTGAATGAAAAATCATGCGAAACACAACCTGCAAGTCCACTGCCTGTAATTTATACGGCTTCAAGGAATATGAACTGAGGGGAAAGGATAATTTCTGTGCCGGGTATGGCCTTTTTTAATAAATAGCTTTGTATATTATCTTTAAATATTGTGGTTACTTTTTTATAATTATTCAGTGATTCCTAGTTATTAGTTGTGGAACTATGATCCTGAAAATGACTTTTTCCAGAATTCTGTTTCTAGTGAATTTGAGGATCACAGTAATATCCTAGTTAAGGGTTAAGATGTGTAAGGCACCGTTGCATTTGCCCATTAATACAATTCAACTATAAGCACATATAAGTTTAACAACAGATCAAATAATAAACCACTGATTACATTTTGACATATCCTAGAGAAAAGAAAAAGAGAAACAATTTGTCATTTTCTAAAATAAAAACTAAAGTATAATTATCTCCCCTCCTTACTACAATATCTGCGGCGGACGACTTCATGCAATATGCATTAGCAAATGGCGTACCTGCAATCGATACGGCAGACACTGGTCACCGTGGAATAAATGTTAACAGTACTGAAGTTCCGCTGAGTTTTTTATGTGACGTGAGATTGTGGTCCAATAAGCAGAGCTGGTGTGACGAAAACAAATGAAAATCAGTTAAAGATACTTGTAAGTGAAATACGTTCTAGATTGGACACTAAATGTGATAGTTCCAGAAGACGCATACGGTCCAAGCTATGCGTAATTTGGTCAATTTTGCCTTAATGTGAAAATTTAAATCAAACTTGACATACAATTTTTGACAGACAAAGATTTCCTCATAAATCTACAGAACCGCAATAATTTGTTAATTAATATTGTGCCTGAATTTAAGGTTGCTTGTTGTAAGTAGTGATGACGTCGTTTTGCGAGTTAATTAAATACCGTTTAATGCAATTAATTGTAGCTACTCATCAAATCGTGACCAACTTGTGAATAAGGACTTATACAAAATTTATCACAGCCCAGATAGCGTGTCTGATCGGAAGTGGTAAATCTTCGGTACTGTTCTTACTTATATTGTGCCTAAGTACTGTCTTATTCTGTTTGAGGAACTGATTGCGGCCGTTTACGGCGCGTTTGTATTTCCCTTTCTTTGATATTATTTTGGATTTTTTCTTGGAAAATGTATCGTCGCGTGATACGTGTAGGTTTTATTTTTTATTTGTAGTCGGATTTGTTATTTCTATTTACCTAAACTGTGGCTAGGTTCCCAATTTGACGTATTTTTGCATGTTTAACTACATCTTATATCTTTAAATGAGCAATTCTTGTATATATATATAATAATTGGAATCTCGGAATCGCCTCCAACGATATTCATGAAATTTAGTATATAGGGGGTTTCGGGGGCGATAAATCGATCTAGCTAGGAATCATTTTTAGAAAATGTCTTAAGTTACTTGTAATTATATGTTATATGGTATTTCCAAACAATTTTGTATAATTCTTTTTTATCTGTAGCAAGCCTTTAGACGAGCCCATATACATTTCATTGGTTACAGCAGTTTTAAAAATTTTTTTGTTTAAATGTCTGTCTTATTTGACGATTAGAGATCCCAATAAAGCTTGATTTTCCTTTTTTACTTTTCAATTCTTTCTCCTTAATATAAGCAAGCGTTTACACTAGAAAAAAAACTTGGAAAGTTTTAATAAAAAAAATGTCTTGAAGGTTTTATAGTGGTACATCTTACGTCAAATGGTATCCGTAACTCTCAAGTTACCACATTTCAAGCCCTTCATCATCAAACAAGCCGGTTCATACATTTCCTCATTTCACACTATTAACACCGTTTTCTCTTTGTCTCTAACGAATGCCATTCAGGGCGGTATGTATGTGAATAGCTAAATTACAGAAGGGTCAATGTTTTTACCAAGCAAGTTGAAAAATAGAATGGAATACAAAATTTACTGTGGGTAACTAAGTACACTAAATAAACAGAATTGCACTGTTTCCAGCGAAATTACATTATGAGGCTTTGGAGCCGATGGCTAAGGGTGACGAGCGCAGTGCAGTGCCGCGCAGGATTATGCAATGCAGCGTTCTGGGTGGTGCTGGCTGTTATGGGCAGGCGTAGCGCTTACATGCTCATCTCGTCACTCAGTCAAATAAAAAAAAATGGTATGGAGAAAATACCAAGTAAGTATAATAATTATAATTACACTCACGCTTTATTACAGTACAACACCCATACAATTTAAAAATATCTAAAAGCATGGGTTCAAAGAGCTCATGCTTCATCATCGACCTTTATCAGCCCACTGCTGAGCACGTGCCTCCCCTCACTTTTGTCGGGAGGATAAGGCCATAAGGGCCCGGTCCAGATTGATGGATAATATCTGAAATAATTCACGGGTAGGATAATGTGGATGTCCTCGGGATGTTTTCCTTCACCGAAAACCGAGTGACAATAGTTGTATGTCACATAAAATATGATTACGTACAAATAAGTTTGGTGCTTCGCATATGAAAATTAATTGAGTATTACCGACCTCAACCTATCTCTATGACATTAATGAATAACTAATTTTTAAAATAAATGTTGTCCAAATCAAAGTCAGTAAAATTAATTTCACCATCCATGAACAAGGAATTACTTGTTATAATATACAATCTCTTATCAAGCAAATGTACCTACATTTGAAATTCAACCCTTCTGGATACACCCCGAACTTCTGTTTGTTAGCCACCGTCTGTCACTGGCTGTCTCATTACCGGCCTGTCGTTTGTGCTAAACATTACCGTTTTAGGTCCAGTAATTTGTAGGCCTATTAGAGCCTTCACACTTTGCGGTGGGTCTTTGGCCGTTCAGTTTTGGTGCGGCTTGATTTGTTGTTTTAAAAATAGACCGTTGAATTTTGGAGTTTCTCCTTGTATTCCTTCATTGTTCTTTTTAACAACCTTTGTTTGTAAGCTTCATACAATAATTCTACTAATATTTTAAACTAGCAGCGCCCTCCGGTTTTACCTGAGTAGACTAATTTCTCACGGGACTCGTCAACTTTTACGGGATAAAACTGATACTATGTTCTATTGCAGGCCCTAAGGTATCTGTATACTAAATTTCATCAAAATCCGATCAGCCGTTTCGACGAGAAGAGAGGACAAACACATGAAAGTTTGTGTGTAAAATAAAAAAATGAACATATAAAATACATTTTATCCCGTAAAAATTAATAGTTCTTACGGAATAGTACGTAACGCAGGTGAAACCGCGGGGTGCAGTTAGTACAATATTTTATGTCTAAGAATGCCTGAATGTAATGGAACTTTTTCATGGACGTCTGAAAAATTAATAATTTTGCACTCATTAAAAACCAATGATTTAAAAAATAAATAGTTTACATGGGTTGCACGTTTTATTTTTTTTATACCCACAAAAATCATAGACTAAATTACTGATTTAGATACAAAGGAAGAGAAAGCTTTTAAAAAATTTAAAAATATCTTTGACGCTAAAAAAACCTAGTTAAAATCATTCATCAAAATCTACAAAAACCAACACATAAAATGAGATCAGAAAATCTATAGAAATCATTTAGAATACGAATTCAGAACCTAATATTCTGCAGAATCGATTTCCATAAAATATTCAATTCATACACCAACACTGGATCGGGCCCAATCGAGGGCAATCGAGAACAGTAGAAAATAAAACGCGTAGTATAAGACCTGGAAGAGACGGCTTTATAGGCCCGGCCTGTGTTCCTACTTTCTGTTCATATATAACAAAATTGAAGTGTCTGTCTGAAGTTTCAAAATAAACGCCAAAATTAAATCAAAATTGCTATTTATAAAATCATCATCATCAATCCATATCGCCCACTGTTTAGCACAGGGCCCCTGTGGAGTATAGGCCATATCCACTACGGGGGCCTGGTCCGCATTGGTTGATCACATACCTCCGAATTAATTCTCGGGCATGTGGGTTTTCTTACGATGTTTTTCTTCAATGAAAGGGTAGTGATAATTAATGACATATGTTTTTCCAGTAACACATTGGTACGTGCCCTCACTGGGATTTGAAATTTACAATGACACCTAAACCTTATCAAACATTTGTAGAATTTTAGAAATTTTGTCTGCCTGTTGGTTGGTCCGTCGTTCTGTCTGTCTGAAACATCCAATGATATTTGGTATCCAGATAGTTAAGGTCCTGGAATGGAATATTAAATACTTTTGTCCCATAAAAATTAATATTGCCTGTGGGAAATATCTCAAAATATCAGTCGACGCGGGTGAAACCTCGGGGCTCAGCTAGTAATGCAAATAAACATTATACTGACCAGTAGGGCTAGGTAAGTTATGCCTGCCATAGATTTCAGCAGTGTTGAGTAGAACGGCGATGGCGCAGTGGTTAAATTTAAGCTGCATATGCATAATTCAACGGCACCTGGTTCAAATCCTGGTGCTGCACGAATGACTTGTATTATGGTCTGTGCAGATTCCGGAAAACTTACCTAACTACTAAAAGTTATAGTTAATAGAATCAGGCGTTATTTTGCTGAAATCCATAATCAATAAGATAATGTAGAAATATATAGTTTTAATTCCGCCTAAGTTGTCTGATGAATGTATGATAGGACTTTGTTGGATGACGTAACCCGTATGACAAATCTATCCGTTTAAAAATCTAAATCCCTACGCAACCCTTAATTTATCTGAAGACCGAAACAACCCTGACGTGTCACCCCGTACTTAAATTGACCTAACGTAAAATAAATAGACACGGCCTCCGGCCTTATCTACTTATTTTACTTCTACCTTTCTACCTACTACAAACGGTTGGTATCTATTAACAAACAAATTTCCACTCATAAAAAATATATTCCTGAAGGTGGCCTCTAGTATTGTATTTTAATCTGATCCTTAAATCTATTGGGATATAAAATCAATCCTCATATCATGAAGAAATGTAACATATCGGTTACAACTTAATCTACGCAGTTGCAGGCTTAAGTAATAAGTTTAAAACGAGTATCGTAAAAAAACAAACCTTACTCCCTGCATCGCTTGGCCGAATAAATATTGGAGTTTTCATCAGAAGCATCTAGTTCAAATAGTGATCAAACCTATATCTTAGTTGCGATTTTGTTTGTTTGTCGAACGAGGTAGTTGCCTTTGGTGTTAAAGTAACCCTGGGGGGTAACCACGTACTTATTCTTATTCCGTGCAGTTCATTTTAAGGCCTTAAACTGAACGGCTTAGATTGGCACCACACAATCATAAACGAAGAGAATGAGAGAAAAAGAGAATGAGACGGAGCTATATAAACTCCCATAAATGCAAACAAATTGTAACGATATCTTTGGATAATTGTCTCTGGTCGACTTATGAACGCTGAGCGATATTGAAGGTGACAGATAGCAGGGCAGTTCAGTTAAAGGCCTTAAACTAGATGGATTTAACTGTCCGTGGTGAGTGTCCAGGCCACCCTAGAGAGCCTCCGACGTTATGCACCATGCTGACCACGCTGTTTTTCAACACACCGATGTTTTCTTTAACATCATTGGCTTCAAAATGTGTACATATCTTATGACACTGTTGGTGCAGTGTTACGGTGTTCAATCTTCAACCTGGGCTATTATTTGCTATGACCACCTTGACTTGTAAAGCGCCCATATTGAACTGACAAATTAAAGTGCGCGATAAGTATTAATGCGCAAAATAAGTTGGAAGCGCTTTATGACATCGGCTGTTTTCGGCAAGGAATCTCAAGGACCCAGGTGCCGCTGAATTGTAAAGTGCAGAACCACTCAGCCCTTGTTGACTATGATTATGATTCTGACATATTTACTTCTGTATTTTTTTATCAAGCCTAATATAACTCGCTTTTATCTCATCAATTTGTCCATCCATCCAGGGATCATTCCCACCACCCACGGACAAGCCTCCTCACAAACAGTTAAACGCGAAATGTCTTATTCAACGCAATCCGATCCCTGTAGCTGTTCGCCGTTTATTGGCCGTCTTATGCCGTTTCTTGGCCATTTTTGTTTTGTTTGAGAATCGAGTGGGTTGTTTCAATTCTTATTTACTACGTGGTGTCGTGTTGGGGTGAAAAGTTATTTGACGCGGAATGATCGTTTGAAATGTTAATCGTTGTGGAGTTGTGATCTTGATGGTTTAAATGTTCTGGTTGTATATTAGTTATGTAGAAGTCTATCTTATCCTTTTTGCTATGTTGTAATCAGGACAAAATTTAGCTGGAGTTAAGTTTTGGTGCGACTGTGTCACCAGGTTGATCGTAGAACGGAAGTAGGTACGTCATTTGCCTTTTCTTTTCTTCTTCTTCTTTTTTGTTCTTTCCATTGTTTCTTTCATAGTCACTTGCTTTTTTCTTTTATAACCGTTTAAATACAGTAAATCATCATACTATGGTCAACACTTTAACTGCTTTATCACATGACTAAGGAAAAATGGGTACAAAATAAAAATTCAACGTTAATAATATAGCTAAGTTAAGAAACGTTAAATCTCATTAAAAAAAACCTGAAAAAAAAAAACAAAGTTGATTTTCCTGGAAACAAAAAACAACGAAGTAAATTAAAAGCTTGTAGCAGCAAATAAAAAGGCAAAAGTTGTATTTCCGATTCCAATAAGAGGAAGGGAATTAACACTAAAAACAATTGGCATGCAAATACTTAGCTTATTAAGTCGACAAGCTGGTGAACAGAAAACAGGGTACAAGGGACGAGAGATAAGCCAAAAGCCATTTATGATTTCGCAATTTTACACAACTTTATATTATGTGTTATTCCTGACAGTAAAATGGTAACCCAAGGTAATTCTTTTGATTCTCATCTGACTAATAACCATTATTTTGATAAAGATGGTTAACATTTATGATACTACCATATAAAAGCCCTAAAGGATAGAAAACATTCCCCAAAACATACCAAAAAAAATTAATTGAATTTGTTGTATTATCCGTACAGTGAGAGTGATCTTTAAAATATTTGAATACTGATTTGGTTATTAATTATGGTATTAGTTTTTATTATATATTTAACTCGCTGCTGATGAATATTTATATCTCAATTTTGACACAGTTCCCTACGTTCAGGTGAGTTGAAATATTTAATACAAAATATTCTTCCACAAAAACTTATTTTTCATTATTTTAGACTCTCTTGCTTCAATGTAAAGTCATAATTTGACGGAAAAGTAGTAATTGGAAAGTAATAATTTGACGGAGCATGTAGCAAATTTGTTCTGGTATTTTCACTCTCGATTTTAACTCGCTGTTTCTTATACTTTGGACCGCCGTAATCCGATTTGTACAGTTTTTAGAGCGCCACTTTACAATCGCAGCGCAGCCAGTGACGTTTATTGCGTAGAGTTAAATCCTACAACAAAGTTGACCTTGTCATGTTGGACTATCCATTTTTCAGTTGAATATGTTAAAGTATTTAATTTGCTTAGTTTGAGCAGCTTTAGGCACATTATGAACTCTATGGATTTCGAATGAGATTGTGCCGTTTTCTTGTGATATCAGACTTTTCCTGAAAACCTTCTTTCAGTACTATTTTGAGTTTTTTTGTTTTCATTTTCCTTGGGTATTGGCGTCATCAACAGCAGTTTTTGTAATTATTATTATAAGTTGGTGATAATTATATATAACTAGCTGTGCCCTGCCATGCTTCGCTGTGGCACATTCGCAATGACTAAAATTTAAAAAATGACATCGCCATAGAGTTTCTTGGTGCTATCTTCTCTAACAGGCGTATTTCCGAAGCACTGGTAGAGTCAATGGAGTTTTCCTTTTCCTGTGCGAGACTCAGGCATGAGTCACCACTTGAAAGGGAAATATCCTTTTTCTAACTCAAACCATAATTAGATAATAATCATTAGTTTCGTAGATCATAATAATTTGACTTATTTTTTGTATTTCTATACTTATGTATAAGATATTATTTTTTTTTTACGTGTAAAAGTGCAATATTTTGCCTATTTACAATAAATGATTTGAGTTTGAGTTTGAGTTTGAAAAAATAGATAAAAACAATCCTTGATGCGGATTATATATCATCCTAAAATTTCAACTCGATCGGTGCAGAACTTTTTGATTTTTGAAGCGTAGACAAACCAACATAACATTTTATATATATATAGATGTTGGTGATAAGTATATATATTACTTTTTTTATTTGACTGAGTGACGAGACGAGCAAGTCGTTCACCTGATGGTAAGCACTACGCCTGCCCATAACAGTCACACACAGCCCAGAACCCTGCATTGCTTAATCCTACACGGCACTGCACTGCGCTCGTCACCCTGAGACATCTGCTCTAAAGTCTCATATGCCCAGTAATATAGTTAAAAACAGATTTAGAAATGAGTTTTTGACTTGAAACAGTGCATTATTTTTGTCTACTTGCAATAAATGATATGAGCTTTGAGTTTTGAGAAAACTTCATCTTTCTTCATCTTTCACTTTCATCCTTGTATTCTCCTGAATCATAAATTCTTTTTTCTTTTTACACCAATTAGGCTCGCATATAAATTGCATCTTACATGAGCAATTTCCTTGATCCTCAAACAAGCTTTTAATATGCAATTTAATCAAAAACGATACACGGTCCCACTATGGTAGTCGATTTACCATCAATGTCTTATATCCACCCTTAACTGTAATCTGTGCTACAAGCTAAAATTAACGTTATTCTTTGGGCTGTAAGGTACGCGTCGTACGCAGATTTTATGTTGGTGGATCTTGTATTTATAAAGATATCAATATTAAAGGCCAGTAATGGAATTGTCAAGAAAGAAATTTATTGATCTGCCTAAATGATACGATATAAAATATACTGCGTTAATAGCTAAAGCCGCTCAGAAGTATTTTATTACATTATTCTGTGATCATAAAGCTAAATTTTGTAAATAATTATATATTATGTCTAAATAATGCAGACAGTGTTCTTGGCACCATGGCTATTGGACTTTCGTTTTTTTTAAATTTTCGAGGTTTAGGTTTAGGTAATGTGGCTTTAGTTTTGTATTTTAAATAAATTGTTGTTCTTGTTCATATTATAATATATGCACGACGTAATTATTGTTAATTCCACTCTAATATTATGAAAAAAAAGTTTGTGTAACTATTATTTTGTTTGCAAAAAGACTGGCTTTATTAAAAACCAAGTTTTATGTTTGTACGCACCCTAAACATTCCGATTTACTTTTTTTATATTTGGCTGAGTTACGAGACGAGCAATACGTCCATCTGATGGTAAGTGACACGGCTGCCCATAAAAATTACAGCGCCACCCCGAACTTTGCATTGCATAATCTTGCGCGGCACTGCCCTTGACTTGGTGACTTGAGATATTTAGACCGGGCCATGATGCTGATGATATGTTACGATAAAACCTTTATAATCACTAATCATCATCAACCCATAACATCCCACTGCTGGGCACGGGTCTCTCCTCACTTTCGTGAGGAGGGTTAGGCCATATTCCACCACGGGGGCCAAGTCCGGATTGGTGGATCACATACCTACCTCCGAAATAATTCTCGGGTAGGTATGTGGGTTTCCTCACGATGTTTTCCTTCACCGAAAAGCGAGTGATAATTACGTACATATGTTTTTACAGAAACACATTGGTACGTGCCCGCACTGGGATTGGAACTCACGACCTGATTGGAAGGCGGACGTTCACTAATAGTTCAGTAATCGCTAATAGTTTTCATAAACATGTCTGTTACAATCTTAGTACATATTCTTAATACGTTCTTTGAATAATTTGCTATCGAAAATATTCAAATTGCGCCGCTACTGTAGACCAATATATCAATTTAAAGTTATTGCTTTAACAAACGATATCTTAAACGATTATTTAGGTATTTGATTGCAAGTAAACATAGACTTGGTTGATAAAATGTTAATAAGCTTAGGACTAATAGAACCAGTCTTGTTATTTAAATTAACTTCGATGAAGCCTTTAAATTACTTAGAATAAGGGTCAATTTTCATTTGCCAGATAAACAATCAAATATGATCTACTCGTATGATCGTGAGCAAACCCACATAACTACCCGAGAAATGTTTCGGAGGTAGGTATGTTATCCACCAATCCAGAATGGGCCCCCGAGGTGGATTATGGCCTAGCCCTCCTCACGAAAGTGAGGAGAGACCCGTGCCCAGCAGTGGGACGTTATGGGTTGATGATGATGATGATCTACTAATTAAGGTTTGAGTTTGAAAAAGATATTTCCCTATTCAAGTGGTAACTCGCGGCTGAATCTCGCACAGGAAAAGGAAACTCCATTAACTCTACCAGTGCTTCGGAAATACGCTCGTCAGAGATGATAGGCAAAGTGAAATGAATCACATAGTACATAAATAGTTAGGCGGTAATTTAGGCTTAATTTAAGTAGAGTCTGAACAATAATTAATCACACGGTACAGGCCAATTACAGTCCCTTTGAATTCCAACTACGTTCAATAAAGATACTATTGAATGTATTTAATCAACACTCGTTATCAAGCCCAGTTAGTTATTTACTCCAAAGATTACACAGCCAACTCTAAGGCTAACAAGAATCGCTGACATTTTCAATATAAAATTATCGAGCTGCCTCTCAGTGTTATTGTGATTCAAGTTAAAAGCTTACGAGAGCTTATTTAAGGTGAAACATTACACATATAAAACACCGTGGACACAACGTAAACATTGTGAGGAAACCCACATACCTACCTACCCGAGAATTATTTCGGAGGTCGGTATGTTGTCCACTAATCGGGACCGGGCTCCCTTGGTGGATTATGGCTTAACATTCCTCACGAAAGTGAGGGGAGACCAATTCAAACCTTAGCTTCAATTTGTTATCCATCTATCTTGTCCACCCAAAGGTTGTCTGGCAGGGATCGCTTTAAGCGATAAGACCGCACATTGCACCTATTATTAAGTTATCTCAATTCAACAGCTCATCAATTGTACCACCTTTTAATTCTATACACAATTTGAGTAGTCAGCAATCCTCGTTCCGAACTGGAGGCCTACCATGACGTCTTATACCGATTCAGCTCAGGACCTAAACTGAACCGCGTCGCATAATCGTACGGTGACGTCATATTTTTAACCTAAATTGAGTCGCTAATAAGCTATTTTCAACCTAATCTATATCCAGTTTAGGTTGAAAAAGGCAGCAACATAAAAAATAATACGTCACGGAACGATTATTCAACGCGGCTCAGTTTAGGTCCTGAACTGAATCGCTATAAGACGTCATGGTAGGCCTCCTGGTCTTATTTGCGAATTGATTAGCCGCTTATCGCCTTTATTACAATCGGTAGCTGGAATGCGGTCGCTGCGGTACTTCTGAGAACCAGCGGTTGAAGGCAGTACTAGAAATTTGAGGTTTCATAAATCCACGGATAACAATGTCCGGCGGTAGTTGTAATATAATTTATGACAATAACACCGGCCGTATACGAACAGCACGAGCAGCGGATCGTCAAACAACATGGACAAGGACCGCTTGAGCAGTCAACAGACAAAAAAACAACAAGACACGGGCTTAAGCAGACGAGACAACAACGGACACGTATTTAAAAATAGATAGACGAAGTACCAACATGAAGGTTTATAACTTACAGCACCTCTCGTGGGCTCGATAGATCCTTTCGAATGGTTACCCAAAATTAATGGTACCGATATGTCACGTTACCTAATTAACTACAAAAGTTATGTCACGCTGGTTTACTATAGCATCACGTAATAAGAGTACAGGAGGCATACCATGACATCTTATAATGATTCAATGGCAGCAATATAAATTGAGTCGCTAATAAGCCATTTTCAATCTAAACTGGATCCAAGTTAGGTTGAAAATGGCAGCAACATAAAAAATAAGACGTCACGGTACGATTATGCGACGCGGTTCTGTTTAGGTCTTCAATTGAATCGCTATAAGAGGGCACGGCCCCCTGAAGTAGATAAATGCTGAATTAATAATTACTGGGCATATGACACTTTAGAGTCGATGTCTCAGGGCGACGAGCGCAGCGCAGAGCCGCGCAGGATTATGCAACGCAAAGTTCTGGGTGGCACAGTAACTGTCATGGGCAGGCGTAGCGCTTATCATCAGGTGAACGGCTTGCTCGCCTCGTCACTCAGTCAAATTAAAAATATACCAGATATTCTGTAAATCACACATGTCATTTAAACTCTTTTATAACATCAATTAATACATAATTCAGCATGATGCCACCGGTGCTATTAACCTAACGCCATTAAAACGATTTGTGGATTACTGTACAGGTTAAGTGGATTAATACCAACTGCCAATTATAACGAGTGTAATTTAATGGATATTTGTGGTCGTTGGGACTTGCTATAGTTTTAGTGCTTTTGTTCATCATCATCATCATCATATGCAGCTCATCTAACTCACTGCAGGGCATAAGCCTCCTCCCTCTTACTCCATTCATCTCGGCTTTGGACCAGATGTCCATGTATTACCTAACAACAGTTTGATGTCATCGACGTCGCTTTTGTCTTGATTATTATAATACTAGCTGTACCCTGGCACGCTTCTCTGTGGCACATTCGCTGATATGTCACTGATGAAAAAAATAGATAAAAACAATCCTTGATGCGGATTATATATCATGCTAAAATTTCAGCTCGATCGGTGCAGAACTTTTTGAGTTTTTGAAGCGTACACAAACCAACTCTCGCACAGGACCGGAATAAGTGGCGTGAAGGAGAGGAGGCCTATACCCAACAGTGGGTTGATACGGGCTGAGAAAAAAAAGAAACACAAACCAACATAACATTTATATATATATATATATAGATTAATGTAATTGTATTATTGAAACGGAATTTAATGGGATTATGCTGCTTTATATCAAGCAAAAGCCTTTAGTATCGTTTAGTTATTTTTTTTTTAATTTGGTGTACAATATTATAATGTTTTGTTTTCTATAACAGTATGTAGGTGTTTACATAAGATATCTATTAAATGGCATGTGTCTATCTTTTAATGGTGGCTTATTATACCTATTATACTTGGATAATGGTCGCATATCGTAATGTGGTAATTGGAAAGCTATTTAGACGGATATGATATTAATCCTTATCAATTTAAAAATGTTAGTTATCTTAAACATTTCATGTTAATTATAACTACCTTTTATACTATACTATACAATTCAAATAAATATCTTGGAAAAATAAATTCCCATGGTCGCCCACTAATGGTATAATATGAGCTCGGGTAGACAGAAAAGCGTTCAGCGTTCAAACTTGATATTTATTATCACTTGTAACTGGCTGAATGCACTTTTCGTGCGAAGCCAAATATAAATAAAAAAAAACTAACAAACTGCATTCATATTGGCGCCACATTTTTGGTTTCCCGCCAGAAATCTACTCTTTCTTGGTATTAAACTCTGACCGGGCGCCTGTCGAAACAGACTTCTGAAGCGAGTAGAATAGAAATAGAATAGAATAGTAAACTCTTCTCTCCTCTTCTTCTTTCTCTTCTCTCTTACTCTTCTTCTCTCTCTTAGTTGTAAGGATTTAAAGTTTCAAATAGAGTGCGCGTCATCATAACATTTCCAACGCCATCGTTCCACCTATTCAATATTTTACTACTTATTAATAATGTATTAACGATGTACAGGCTACGGGCGTGGTCCGTGGTACTAACTGCTATATAAACTGTGCTTATTCAATATTAGTAACCGATTGTATCCCATACAATGTGTGGTGGTAAATTGTTGATTTTGTAACCATAATGAATTTTTATAGTTTTATTTACAAATTATAAGATTCAGAGTATAGTACCTGTTGGTGGTTTTGTCGCTGAAAATCGATTTGTGCCAAGATGTATCACAAACTACATACATTTTATATCGATAGACAATGTTTTAATCATGACTAGCTGTCATTTCATCCTCGTAATTCTAGAGTTAAATTGTGAGTTCATACAAAAATCACGTAGGAAAAAGCGTGAATAGTTTTTACCAAATTTTCCAAATTTCTGCGCGTCTTACTTAATTTTTTCTTTCATAATAACTTTCTGACAATACATTCAATCTGTAAATTCACATAAAAATACGCAATTAATAAGAAAAAATATTTTAATGTACCAAAAGATTTTTTCCTAACTTGGGAATGGCCAATGGGAAACTTCAACCATAACCCGATTAAAATCTAATAAAATCAAAATAAACTTCGAAATAAAATCTCTCAACAAACAGTTTTGTAAAGCCAAACTTCTACTCAGCAACCCGAGAGCCAAACCTTAAAACGGCTAACTCAAACTTGATCAAACTTTGGTAATTCACACCAATCGATCTCAATATTATTAGTTTCATAACTCCCAACTCCTTTGCGAAACTTGTGAAAACTTATAAGGAAAATGTTTTCAACCAGCGATGCACTTCGGACACTCCATACAAATAAGCTGATTTGACAATTGAAACATTAAAAAAAAATTACGTTTATACAAATTGTTACTTTTTTTTAAAACATGAGCCAAATGGCTTTGTAATTCCAAGACAGGCTTCATAGTTAATGGTGTAAATACACTAACACAGAATAGAATAGAAAATACTTTATTGTTTACCAGTTCAGAAATACACAAGGTACAAGGAATAGAACTTATTCAAACATACTACGCGACCAAAACAAAAGACAACCCGGCATGAAGGTTCATACAAACCGTTTGTCTATTACATTTGGACGTGTAACATTGACTGTCCTCCCTATTGTCCGCCCGATTTCCGGCAGAGGTGCGGAGAGGCGAATTTTGCGAAGTGGAGAGTGGCCTATCTGTGTGTAGTCAGTACGGAACATTAATTAATAAAAACAAAAGCGGTTAATCCGTTCGGGAGCTACGATGCCACAGCCAGACACACACACACACTTTAAACTTACAAAACTACGGTCGTTTTTTCGTCGGGGGTTATAAATGCTCCAAATCTAAAAAAACAATCGATTTGAAGGATTCTGATGTATTTTCTTTTTTAGTAAATTATGTTAATTAACTAGAATGATAGACGATTCTCTTGCTGCCGAAACGCGAACTATTGAATTTTCTCATGTCGCGTAAAATGCATAATTGCATAGGTAAGTACCATAGACCTAGTCTTCAGTGCAACCTTGCGGACATACTGTGCAAGTAAGATTGAACCTTAAAAACCCGATAAAGTTTAAAACTAAGAAAAGAACCGAAGCTAAGCAAAGGCTTCGTTGGACGTGAATTTTTTATGGCTAGGGTGCCGTGCCCCCTTCGAGAAATACCACCTTGCTGGAAAAAGGCTAATAAACTTCCCATGATGACGATTGTTGTTTAAAATTGGAGAAGGCATATAAAATGTAGAAGATGATCGTGACGTTAGTGTAGTGTGTGTGTGTGAGAGCGAGAGAGTGTGTGTGTGTGTGTGTGTGTACAATTGTATAAAAAAATTATATACACATATATAAATTAATATCAAAGCATGCATTATTACTTAGACAGAGAAATTACTATAATATATTAAATTCATGATTTGGTTCGTATAAAATTACCCTAATTAGTTAATATTAAGAAGATAAAAAACAAAGAGATTGACAGGTGGAATTGTCGAAATTTTATTAGTTTAGGTTTCACTACAGCTGCTGTTTCTTAAAAAAAAAAGTTTCAATAAAACAAATGTACCTTTAAAGATTATGAAATAGTATTTAATTTTTGACGTCCAAGTGGCAGCTAAAATAATTAACATGGCCACAGTGACGCAACTTTTATCAACTATTTCTAATATTTAAATGGAACTAAAAGCCATATTTACTTCTTTCGTAGCTCCAGACCTACGGGACCATCTGTTAACTCTCAGGGGGCCGCCGTACAAACGTTACGTTAAAACTACAGTAGCGGCTTTAAGCTGAAAACATAGCCACGAGCATTTAATTTATGGAACAATATAATGGAAATTTTCACGAGTGGTTCAACTTCACTAGAAGTCATTGGAATTCCGTCAAGCTTACAAAAGTTTTTGGGGCCTTTCTGCATCGTTACAAAGTTAAATCAATTTGACATATCTTTAAATGCATTTTATGTGACAGCTCTTAAGCTATTACTGCTGTTCCTTTCCTTTTCAAAAGATTTGAAAGGGACAACGATACTTTAAGAATATTTTGGAAAGCATCTAGGTTTGAGGCGCTATTTTCTGCGCCAAATATACAATGCCTATAATCGTAGTGGTTTACCTTTTTATAGTAGTAGGCCTCTTCAAGAGTCCGCCTGGGAAAGTCCCACACCTTTGCCAGATATTCATCCGCCAAGCAGTAGTGTGAAAACAATATTGTGTTCCGGTTTGAAGGGCAATGTTTCCAGCGAAATGACTGGACATCATTAGGAGACTTAAGAACCGATGTCTCTAGGTAACGAGCGCAGTGCAATGCCACGCATAATTTAACGGAGCAAAGTTCTAGGTGGCACTGTAGCTGTTATGAGCAGGCGTAGCGCTTACCATCAGGTGAACGACTAGTTCGTCTCGTAGCTCAGTCAAATAAAAAGAACCTTGCGCTTAGCCCATTGTTTGTCACTGATAGATTTCTATAAATGGCTTTTAATTACAAATTTCTTTTTATTACTACTATTTACAGAATAAGCAAGACCTTGACCATAGTCTCACCTGGTGGTAACTGTCGACACGGTCGATGATGGAGCATGCTTGCCTAGAAGATACCTATTCACTCTCGACTTGAAGACTTTCAGATTATAGTTTTCGGGAAACATAGACGCTGGTAAAGTGTTGCATTCCTTACGTAAACTTAACGTATCGTACATGTATGTCTACAAAATTTCCTCTTGTTTTTTCCTCTCTATTCAATATCCATTAGCACCACCAATCGCTTCCTCACGAAATAATCAACCCACCATCATTATTCCTTTTTTTCCCGGCAATATCCATCAGCGTTTTCGCTTACATCATTGTCTTAGCAGATAAGGTCCCCTTCTCAATCTTCTTTAGTCTTTAATTCCGTAAGTAGGGCGGGCGTCATCGTGATGGCACCTACATCAAAACCTCTGCAGGTCTCAACGACGTCTCTGTCCCTTTTTACCTCTTCAACTTCTTTACAGGGGCGAGCAGGATGGAGGAGCACGTGCAAAGTTCCCAGATTAAAATTGATTGTATGGACGTTTGCCTTTATCTGTGGGACATGCCTCGATTGATTCTTCATCAATCTTTATTGGCGGCGTTAAGTTTTTCTTTCTTATTTTCTTGGGTTACATGCACTTTTGGGTTTGTTTGCTTTTAGTTGACTTTTTTTTTGAAGCAAACTTTAAGGTTTTTGTGGAATATAGCTGCGCTCTATGGTTTCTCTAGCGACCTCTTCCATTTTCATTGTTATAAGCCCTTAAAAATGTAATCTAGTTATAATATCTACCTAGTAAATTTTATACCAAATACTCATCAAAATTGGTTCAGCCATTTTGGCATAATTCAGTAACAAATAAACATCCAAATCTTTTAATTTATAAGGTATATTAATAGGTTAATCTTTATCCATCTTTATTTTATGGGAAATTTCGAATTCCGTAATTTTTATAACTTTAATTACTTTAATGCCTAGATTATTTATTTAACTATTAATAAAAGTAGCTATCCTGTTAATTCAAACCGTTAACGTGTCTTTAAAACAGATATAACTTTTAACAACTGCAATAAATTCCAAAGCTACTCTTCGTGCCATATCCTATAACAATTTCTTGAAAGGCCACCGTGCATGCTATCAATGAAAAGGGATTTTATGACGTCATAAATTCAACGGAGCCATATGCACTTTGTAAAATTTTAAATATAAAGGGATATTATGAGAAAAGAAGGACATTTTTGTCTCATAGCTTTAGTAATGTAGACAAGTGTAATATATTTTAATATGTTCACAAGTTTATGGAACAAATGTACAGTAAACTACTCCAACGGAGATGTCTCGCTGTTTTTCTTTTCTAAAAACATATAATATCAAATTGAATTATATTTTTGCTTTTTCAGTCATGAGTCTTCATTTTTTATCGTTTTTAAACGACTATCTCTAATACACAAAATAAGTAAAGTAGAAAAACAAATAAAATATGCACGTAATGCAGTTAAACTACTGCCGAATAAGAACCATTAACATTTGAACAGTTTTTTTTTTTTGGCCGCAGAGTAATTTGCTGTTAAGTGACGACACGATCCACGATAGAGCATTCTTCCCTAGAAGATCAACTCAAATCTCAACTGACGGCCTGCTTTTGTTTAAAACAAGAATAATACCAACATACCCACTTAAAACGAAATCTTCGAAACCGTTTCAATTTTTCAACGCACTAATTACCGAACAATGCTAAATCTTTTGACAACCCGACAACATTAACTGCGGCGATACACGCGCCGATGACACCGAGAAAAATTCACGACGCACTAAAAAGTTATTTAGGGGTTACTCCGTAGGTTATTCCCGAGATATTTTCTTCTAAATCAGGTGATTCAATAGCAATAACTTAAGGCGATAAACCCGTTCGCTCATTAACGAGTTTTCGAGTATCTGACGATGCAGTTAACTTTAAAGAGGTTTAATTTGACGATTTATTTGTTCGTATCGTTAAGTTTGGACGCTAGAGAATAGGAAATTCATCGGCAGATAGAAGAGACAGTATCGCTGGTTTTACGAATTTGATTCCTCCACAAGATTTGTAAACGTAGATTTGTGTGACCCACAGGTATTTGTTCTGAGTATAATTATTTGTGGGACCATGGTCCTCCAAGTTTCTGATTCTCTTGATACCAAATAAGGAATAATTGTTAGGGGTCAGGATCTGTGTATGTGATTGTGATGCGTTTATTTAATTTCATTACTATTTCAATGGATCTAAAAGGGATGTATTGATTGATTAATTAATTATAGGTATAAATGCGTATAGTATGTTTTTGTTTCTTATAGTATTAGCAGATTTTATTGCAATTTGATCATATAATAGAAAATAGGGAACCCACATATTTTTCCGAGAATTATTTTTGAGGTAGGTATGCTATCCACTAATCCAGACCGGGCCCCGTGGTGGATTGAGGCTTAATCTAATAAGTGAGTGAAATAAACATAGGACACTTTATATAATTGTCCAAGCGGATTTAGCCACGGCCACAATTTACTTTTTAAGTTAGTTTCCCATTAAAACTACACATTCAACAGTCCTTGTTTAGTTTTATATTTATACGATAGGTAGCATATCCACCCAATTTTGTTGAAGGCACATCTGCAGCACATTCTCTAATCTTTGCCACAAAGAAAACCAAATCAACTGGAACATGGGTACGGTTGATTGACATTTTTAATTAACAAGCCCAGTTTTGGACAAAACGTATTTATTTTAAAAAGCATTTAACCTGTTTTAATTGCTTGGGGAATGATTAATAGTGGTATTTAAGATGAATATGCATATTAAGTATACACAGTGACAACTTTTGTAAAAGTTTCTGCAAATAAATTTTGTTAAAACAATTTGTTAATTAACAATAATAAGAATTTGTTAGTTTAAATAACAATTTGTTGGTTAAAAATATTTTTTCGTGAATTTTAATAAAAGAACATTTAAAAGAAAACACTTTTTTTTTTCAATGCATTCATTTCAGATCTTGATGTATTTCTTATCTTATATCGAAACCTGATTTCGAGTTCCCAAGACTAGTTTCTGTCCAAAATAAATGAGTGCTGTTAATCCAACTTCCATTTTATCCACATTTAAAACTCCTACCTAATTATAGCCATAACTTTTTCTATATAACGAAAAACTTTCCAAAAACAAATTACCCAACACTAAGAAATTTCAAAGCATTACTTTCTTTCCCATATCCATAACTACAACGGAAATGACCAAACACCAAGGGACATTTACAAAACAGGACAAATCGTTACACGTAAAATACCAATCTGTAACATAAGGCCCCGTGTTTTATGCTAATGTTGTATGAGAGTTGTATGGGAATGTACAGGAAGTTACATGTTCAAATATATACATGCATCTCTAAATAAAAGAGGCATACTAGTATTTGTTGTTGAGAGGCGTACACTATCATGGACTTATAAAAGAGGTCGATTCTACGATGATATATCTATACGTCCCACTGCTGGGCACGGGTCTCCCCTCACTTTCGTGAGGAGCGTTAGGCCATAATCCACCACCGGGGCCCAGTCCGGGTTGGTGGATAATATACCTACCTCCGAAATAGTTATCGGGTAGTTATGTGGGTTTCCTCATGTGGTATCTAGAAGTGAACTATCTGAAATATGCCTATCCGCTCATACGTATTAGCTCACACACATTTGCATTATTCTGCTGCTTCCGATTTCAATTGTTTTCACCGTATCAATAAAATTTATGATGACGTCATGCACTGTAATTGTGTCAAATTAAAGCTGAGTATGTAGCCACCTTTTGACTGCATCTTTCTTCTCTTCATCTTTTTCATCTATACTAATATATAAAGCTGAAGAGTTTGTTTGAACGCTAGGATCTCAGGAACTACAGGTTCAAATTGAAAAATTATTTTTATGTTGAATAGTCCATTTATCGAGGAAGGTAATAGGCTATATAAGATTACGCTATAACCAATTGGAGCGGAGCATCAATGAAGAATGTGGCAAAAACGGGGAAAAATATTGCTTTTAAGAGAGTTTTTGCGGGAAAACTTGAATTATGCGGGTGAAACCGCGGGGCGCAGCTAGAAAATAATATAGTTCGTTGTTTAGAGACCGCCTGTGGAAGAATCACACCTTTGCCAGATATTCATCCGCCAAGCAGTAGTGTGTAAATATTACTGTGTTCCGGTTTAAAGGGCACTGTTTCCAGCGAAATTACTGGGCATATGAGACTTTAGAACCGATTTCTCAGAGTGACGAGCGCTGTGCAGTGCCGCCCAAGATTATGCAATGCAAAGTTCTGGGGGGCATTGGAACTGTTATAGGCAGGCGTAGCGCTTGCTCAGTCAAATAAAAAAATATCAATTTTACCATCAATCCTCGTGAGATCTAATCCGCTAGGGCTGGGAGTAGCTAGTTATTAAAAAATGCCTTATGTAAACCCCAGAAGATGCGCTTAATTCAAATCAAAGGGCATCTAAATGCAATAGATATTTAAAGCCAGATAAACCGATGCCTCCAACGGGCGGATTTCTTGCTTTCTCCTCGTATTATTTTAATTCACCTCATACATATTTAGTAGAATAATGCCCCAGTCACGAGCCTTATGACATCCAGCCTTATTTGTAGAACAACTTTTATTCCTTTTTATTCCAACTAAGTTAAACGTTTCATTACCGAACCCCACCAAGGATTTGGAATAAGTATTTATTAACCAGCTGACCCGTGCTCAGCAGGTTTATGGTTGGTTAGGTCTCAATGTTAAAATTTACTGACTAAATAACGTACTTCAAATAGATCTTTTCCCGAAATGACTTATTTAAGTGGGACGATATGGGTTGATGATGATCATCATCATCATCATCAACCCATAACGTCCCACTGCTGGGCACGGGTCTCTCCTCACTTTCGTGAGGAGGGTTAGGCTATAATCCACCACGGGGGCCCAATCCGGATTGGTGCATAACATACCTACCTCCGAAATAATTCACGGGTAGGTATGTGGGCTTCCTCACGATGTTTTCCTTCACCGAAAAGCGAGTGATAATTACATACATATATTTTACAGAAACACATTGGTACGTGCCCGCACTGGGATTTGAACTCACGACCTTCTGATTGGAATGCAGACGTTCTCCCACTAGGCTACCACCGCTTCCTGCGATGATGATGATGAAGAATAATTTTATTTTCGTTTAGCAGTATAGTCAAGCATTTTACCGCAGCCTCACCTGATGGTAAGCGACGACGCGGTCTACGCTGCAGCATGCTTGCCTAGAAGATACCTATTCACTATTGACTTCAAGACTTCCTAATAATTCTCATTCTGAGAAGCATAATTATATTTAAGAAGCGTTGTGCTTTTTGACCATCGCTATCATTATATTTTTTTTATAACAATAAGCTTCTTGTAGTCATTTTGAGAATAATAGTTGAAGAATTCCGTATAATTTTCTTATTACTTATCTCGGTTTAAGTTACTAATATAGCTTTATCATAGACTAGCAGCGCCCCGCGGTTTCACCCGCGTTAACTACTATCTTCACGCCAAAACTACTAAATGGATTTTCATTAAATTTAGTATTCAGCTACTTTATCAAATTACATTGTGAATTAATTAATTCCTTTATTTCCTTAATAACCTGATGATATTTTCGTCAAATGGTATCTGACCTAAATATTTAAAGAATATTTTACATTAAGTGAGATAAAAAATGTCTGAGGTTGATATTAAAAGATATCTACTAGTAAACGTGCAAATTGTCTTGACGCAAAACCTTTTATAGTTTAAACGATCTCTTCGTTAAACAAAGAATTTTAATGTAGTTAACTTTCAATGTAAGCAATCATTTTGAAGTCGTTAAATAAATTTATCTGAATTAAGCCAATTAATTTTTAAGATCCATCGCTTACCCGGCCTACGAGCTAAAGCGATCAAACGCTTTGTGTTCCTCTACCGTGCATAATCGATTCGGTTTGCCTACCATATTCGGCATCTTCGGCCTTAAGGTTATTTGTTACAAATGTTTCGGTATCTTTTTTTCTAATGTTTAAATCTTTTTTCTAAACATTGGAAGGTTCGAAAAAGGTTTATTGCAAATCTCATTTTATTTCGTCTCGCCCATCAATTTGCCTATTGTTATCTGAGATCTCCAGTTTGTGGGAGGTTTCTTCTCTTGTTTTATGTTGCCGCTGTTGGTCTTTATGGCCATATTAATAATGGTTCATAATTGTGGGTTTCTGTTTAGCAGTTTGTTTTAACGACAGTGGTCCAGAATTACGATAACTCTCTCAAATGCAATATTCTAAACATAGCTGTAATCATCTTCAGCTTATTACGATCCTATTGCTGGGATTTAGGTTTTCTCTATAGGGAATAGGCCCTTCTCCAAATCGCTAGACCAATATAGGAAGTTGAAAGTCATTGAATATGATGTTCTTGAACATATCAAAACAAAAAAATCTAAATTTAAATCATTTACTGTATGTAGACAAAAATAATGCGCTTTTACAAGTCAAACACTTAAGTCTCATTACGTTAAGGAAAATAAAGATAAAATCAAATATGATCAACTAAACTAATGAGTAATTGATTATAGTCTGAGTTTGAAAAAGGAAATTTCCTTTTCAAGAGGTCATTCGTGTCTAAATCTCGCAAAGGAAAGGAAAACTTTATTAACTCTACCAGTGTTTTAACAATGTTGTGTTTTCCATCACTGGTTTTGTGCGATATAGCATCTAATTCCACCCTTAACCTTAGCACTGTAAAGAGAACCAGTTTTGAAACGGTTGCCCTTGCATTATTTACATAAAAAATAATTAAAGATTGTTCGAAATTCATTAATTTCACCACCTATAAAACTTCCTTGTGTAAACTATTCAACCACATCATTTAACCGTTAATTAAAGCCTACAAAATCAACACCAAACTATTAATACACCATTAACAAGCGTTTCCATCAAGTACTCATTCATAGCACTTCATACCTATCCGTGCTCGTGAGACAACAATGTACGGTAATTGCGTTCCCATGTCAATATAATTTAACTGATTAAACACTATCCGAAGTTATGGTTAAGTTTTGAACGAAGGTGGGAAGGTGTGAGGTTGGGTCAGCGAAGCGATTCTGTGAATCCAACAAGCGAGTCCTAACTAAGTCAGTAAGAGATTCTATGACATCTTCCATCAAGTGTTCAATGTTTACAATGGATGGTGTTGCATTTTTCTGTCTGTCAATCGCCAAAAAACGTTTATTGTCATCAACGTCAACAACAATGGTCTCAGTATTCAATCAAATATCATTTTTGACATTGGTTCCAGCTCAACTGATTGGTTGAACTAAACGTATTTTTCAATTTAGTTCAATTCCGGTGCCATTTATGTAAAATCTGACAGAAGTCTTTATTCGAAGATTGAAAAATACTGTTCTACAATTACTGTAGCTTCTGACCTCGGTCAGTAAAATGTAGGGAGAACTTTGACATGGTCGCTGTCGTATATTTTCGATTTTTAGGCTCTTTTCGCGGCCCTAGGGTATGGGTCGCCTGGACGCCGACTACGAAAATACTAACGGTGTTCCTCAATGCAGTGTTCTTGGCCCACTTTTATTTTATTTTTGACAGCCTCCGCAGTGTAACTGGTTGGTGAACGGACTACGAAGCGTAAGTTGTGAATTTGAATACGGCATAGATTTTAGTGAGCCGCAGGTTTTGGCTTTGAATCTGGGTGTTTGCAGGACCATGAGCCACGAACTTGCTGATGCCTTAGACACTGGCGATCTTAGTTAGAGGTTAGATTCTTTTGTATGTAATTTTAACCGAAGAAATTGAAAGCGAAAAAGGAAATCGCTCCTCCATCCCTCTCTCAACACTACCTCTTCCTCAACGCACATTCAACTTCCACTTATTAATACATCACACACATTTAAGATGTGAACCGACCGGGGCAATACATCTATTTGCGGACCCTGTGGTCCTCTGTAAACATGGACCCGAACCTTCGAGCCGTGCAGATTGTGGTCTCAAGGGATTGTACTGTAAATTAGGGGTGAATTACGGTTAAATATTAAGGTGTGCTAAGGGTGCGTTTGGGTGACTTCAAGAAAGGCTTGGGAGTGCAGGTTTTTTTTTAATTATGGGTAGTCGGTAGACTACATTTTGCTTTTTTTTATTTTACTGGGTGACGAGGCAAGCAACGAGTAAAAGTTACAGTGTCGCCCAGAACTTTGCATGGCATAATCTTGCGCGGCACTGCACTGCGCTCGTCACCCTGAGACATCGGCTCCAAAGTCTCATATACCCAGTAATTGCATTATTTACCTGAATTTGTATCTCACACAATTTATAATTACTTAGTAGATTTTTTTTCGTTTGTACAGGACATTGTATGATTTTTGAATAAATAAATAAATACCACAAAGGTCATATAGGTACTCGTAAAACGTGTTCCATTTTCCTTATTATTTATTTTTTAAACTTTTGCAAATTGTGTTCCAGTTTGTTCTGCCCATGTCTTTCTTGTATTTAAGCCACTAATTTTCAACCATAGAATTAGCGCAAACATATTAATGAATAAGGTACAAGTATAGAAACTTGTTGAATAGAAACAACTCGAAACTTTTCCCAGAAAAGACCACACGTAGTTATGTATGCTCAAAACATTTTTAAATTACACACGACATCTCATGATATGCAAATAGTGTTCATTGAACATCACCAAGTGTTCAGTCCAAGTTGTTCTGTTCAGTTATTAACAGTTTCCACGAGCCGGCTACATTTCAATGAAGTGACAGCGGCGTTTCCGTCACGTGGCACGACTGCGGTGGCCATATCAAGAATAGTTAATTCAATACAGATGTGACCATTCCTTAAAAATACCTATGCTTACAAAAAGTATCATAGTTTTTTTTTTTATGAGTAACAAGCTGATATGATGGTATGCGCTACGCCTTTCCATAACAGTTACAATGCCACCCAGAACTTTCCGTTGCATAATCTCGCACGGCACTGCACTGCGCTCGTCACCCGGAGACATTGGTTCTAAAGTCTCATATGCCCAGTAATTTCGCTGAAAACAGTGCTTTGCAAACCGAAATACAGTATGGTTACTTAACTCGTAAGCTACCTATGGGAATGACCCGTTAGAAATCGTTGATATTTTACATACAAAAACAACATAATGAAACTGAATATAATTAGAAAATAGCTCGTTTTCTCCTGTGATTATGACTATTAGTTGGATGAGACAACATAGATTTTTTACACTCTCAAAATATTTCAATTAATATACAAAAACGTGACAACATAAAGGCAAAATTCCTTATACAGCAATCTCTTCCAAGAAACCTTTAGATGGAGATGATAGAAAAAACACTTAAAACATTCATAGGCATTATTAATCTAACTATTCATAAAACAGCTGGCCCTTAATAATTTATTAAATAACGTTTTGTTATTTCATAACTCTACCAAAAATCTATTATTCCCATAATTTCTTCCTACAGCTTCTATTTCTCAGAAACTCGTAGATCACTTTACGTTATCATTTCTGTTCTGTTAATTTACTCTATGCGCCGGTTGCCATATCGCCACCGGTCCTTTTGATCTGGCGGCGCGTGCGCACGAGCCCATTACAAATGTCAACGTCATCCGAAATCCGAATGCGTGTTCTTTTTTCGAATTTGTGAAAACAATAAGTCGTTAATCCATTTGTTTTGGATGTTTTTGATTGGGTCGTATAATGCTGTCAGGATTTTCCGGTATGGTGATTGTAGTTATACATTTTGTTTTGGATTATGTTAAATGCAGTTAAAGTGTCTGTAGTGGTAGGCCTTTTCTGCAAGAGACTGCTTGAGGAAGAACCACACCTTTGCCAGATATTCATGCGTCAAGCAGTAGTGTGCAAACATTACTGTGTTCCGGTTTGAAGGGAAATTACTAGGCATAATAGTCTTTAGAACCGATGTCTCAGAGTGATGAGCGCTGTGCAGTGCCGTGCTAGATTATGCAATGCGAAGTTCTGGGTGGCATTGTAACTGCTATAGGCAGGCGAAGCGCTTACCATCAGACGAACAGCTTGATGGTCTCGCAACTCCGTCAAATAAAATAAAAAATATTCAAACTGTCGTAAACAAAAATTATTCTTAAAGAATTCCAAATTCAAATGTGGTAGAAATAGAAGCTTCTTAATTCCCAGAGGTCATATCCCATCTTTCTTCATCTCTAAGCCTAATTAACACATTAAATAAGAGATCTTCTAAACTGTATCACCCGCATGGGGCGTGAGGACAATTACCATTGTCATCGGCTATTAGCTGTTGATGATATAAATGGTTTGCCTACTGTTGTATGATTTTGGTGGGAATTGAATGAATTAGGGCTGATGGTTATTATCTTGATATCTGCCCTTGTGGGTTTGATAATGAGCCTTAACTGCTTTTAATGTTTAGGAATGAGCGCTGGTTTTTGCGTACACAGTGCATTAAATACATACGCTTTTTTATTTGGCTGGTGTCAATTCTGGGTGGGTTTTCATTGTAAGAAATTATAACTAACTAGCTGTACCCGGCCACGCTTCGCTGTGGCACATTCGCACATTCGCTGATATGTCACTGATGAAAAAAATAGATAAAAACAATCCTTGATGCGGATTATATATCATGCTAAAATTTCAGCTCGATCTGTGCAGAACTTTTTGAGTTTTTGAAGCGTACACAAACCAACATAAACCAACAAAGACAGTTCTATAGAATAATATTAAATAATGAATAATATTTAATAGATATATATATAAATAGATAGACAGTTCTAAAATTGTTCAATTTTGCTAGATTGTTTTTCTGATAGGAGCTCTTATTTTGGTTTTGCATGATGGCAATCCGGACCGGGCCTCCGTGGTAGATTAAGGCTTATCCTCTTTGCGAAAGTGAAGGGAGACTCGTGTTCAGCAGTGGGGCGATATGGGTTGATGATGATGATGATTTATTAGGAAACAGATTACGTGACCGCACTTGGCTTTGAACTCACAACCCTCTCCTTAGAAGGTGGACGTTTTCCCACTAGCCTACCATACATTTCCCATACGCCGATAAAAAAGTTTCCCTTCTGCAACACAAATCGGGTCACAGTTACCAAAGTAAATAAAACCACAAAATAAACCTAATATTCACAACAAAATGCTCGTTTCCAACCCCTCTGATCTTGTCCCTGGCAATCAATATCAATATCCACTCAATTACTGTCGCATTGTCACATCACATGCTTTAGTTTTTTTATTGGACAATTTAATCGCATTCCGAGAATAGATGTGACAAAAATGATTGATCTGTGTTGAGCCTAGGGACGCCTGTATCGACCTACAACCATTACAGTAGATTTCCGATATTCTACTAATATTTTCTACTATTCTACTAATGTTGAGCATAGGGACTTATTTGTATCAATCTTCTACCGTAACAAGAGCGTTCTGATATATACATAGACAGATAAACTCTTTGCTGAAACACCACAGAACAAAGAAAACTTTAAAACTAGAACAAAACAAGTTTTACAATTAGTGATATTATAGTAGCTCTACTAATATTTCCTACTATCCTACTAATAACGGGCGTGTTGAGCTTAGGGGTATCTGTATCGATCTACAACCGTAACTGTAACCGTTCTGATATTTTAGTAGTTCTACTAATATTTCCTACTATTCAATAACGTTCGTCAAGGTAACATACATAGATCCTGACCACTAACTAGGATTCCCTCTATCTAGAGAACCCGGACCAACGAGGACCAAGGTCCCTAAACACTGATATAGAATTTGCAATGATATTTGTTCAGTCATACAAATTAAACCTGCATTGCATTATGCAAACAACCCTATCGTTTCACTCATTACCCATTCAAATTGTATTAAATCTCGACTTGGAACATCGAGAAATAAATCGTTGGACTCGGATAGAAACGCTTGTTCCGATCGAGATAAATATCGATCAATATCCAGTGACGGTCCAATTACATTGTGAAGGTATAGACTGAGGCCAACTGAGCTAAAGGCGCAGATATATGGGACATGTTGGATAAAGACTAGTATAATTGAAACCACTGTTTAGTTTTAATAGATAATATTTGTCAATTAAGCATATTATGACGTGGCTTTACCACTGCTGTAAATCTATAACAACAAAGTCAAAAGCCAACGGGTTCGGAATAAGTCCAATCGAAAACAACCGGCAACAACTCTATGGCATCTAGAAACATTGGTGTTGCTAAAACTAAGTACTATGGTAGGTAGACACAACGAGACATTTGATCACTTTGACTCCATGTTTGTTATCTTTGTTTTTCTTTGTTTGTGTTCTTTGATCTCTTTGTTTTTTTATGGAAAGATGTAGTCTCTGCCTATCCCAACGGAAGAAAGGCGTGGCTTTGTGTATGAATTATATGCTATTTACATCTGGGATCGATCTTAACGAGCCTTTTAAAGGTTAGGGATGGAATCCCGCACTATAACTTAGCCCTTGCTGCTGAACCTAAATTTCGTACCCGCCACCTGGTTCTGTATACAGTGCTGTCCAGTTTGATTCAATAATCATCATTATCAGCCGGAAGACATCCACTGCTGAACATAGGCTCCCCCCATAGAACGCCACAATAAGCGGTTGCTTGCTGTTTCCATCCAGCTGCTCCCCGCGATTCGCACGCTGCGTCTTCAGATTTGTGGCCACTACTTGAGAACTTTCCTTCCGGTGTAATGCCTTGGCCCAAATCCAGTACTAGGTTCCAAAATTTCGACTAGACCATTCAAACCTATACCATCCGTAAATAGCTCTGCAACACTTTTAACGGGATTAGGTACTTGTCCATTGATCATTGTTCTTTTGATAGGAGACCCAAGTAGCTTAAGTATTTTTTTTTTACTTTAACCCATATCCTTGTGCACAAATCCTTACCATTTATTTAATTGTAACACGTACAGATTTACGATGCATTCGGAATCGGTTATCTTGCATCTGTCGTACAATGATTTGTTTTGTTCGGGTTATAATATATGGGAACTAGTCGGGCGATCTCAGATACCGCAGTATGACTCGGATTAGTAGGCTGTTCTCATGTCTGATAGAGTGGTCGCAGTTTATACCTTTTACCTTATATTGTATTGTCGATCGCTTTGCTATGGAACAGTAAGCTGCATAGATTCTATTATAGCAATTTATTTGTTTTGCACGATCGTGGCTCTGATTCTCGCGTAATAGACATGATGTCGAATCAGATAAAATTAAGAAAAAAACATCACTTTTTGATTGAAAACCAATTGTATTGTATTGAACTATATGGATTATGATATAAATATAGATTTTTACAGAAATTATTGACTTTAGGCGAAATATCCTATCCTGTTCTACTTAATATTATAAATGCGAAAGTTTGTGAGAATGGATGGATGTTTGTTCCTCTTTCACGCAAAAACTACTCAACGGATTCGAATGAAATTTGGAACACAGATAGTTTATAACCAGCATTGAGTAATAGGGTACTTTTTATCTCGATAGTATCTTCTCGTCGGACAAAACGGGAACTACGCGGGTGAAACCGCGGGGCGCAGCTAGTATACAATATTTTGCGATTGAGTTTCGACGTTGTCGAATTGGACATTAATATCTGTTGCTCCAAAGCTATCGGATATCGGATAATAAAGCAAAATCCATATAATATTTTTTTCAGTTGCAATTACGGTGGCCAGCATAGTACATGCAATTTCCACAAATGAAGTTCAAGTCAATCTTCCTGTCGTACGCATTCTATACGAATGTCAGATTTTCCATTCTAACTCATGAAACCTAACTCATGCTCATTTTAGTGCGAAGTAGCACAATGAGAAGCTAGAATTTATTACCACTTCTTGAAGGGAACGTTAATAATGCAAACTTTTGAGGCATCAAAGGTCTACATTTCCTCAGAGAACCGAGTATTTTCAAGGAATGCAACTGAAAATAACTAGTGCAGTTTAATTTGAGTCGAACACACTGGTTATTATGCGGTTGGTTATTTCCGCTAAAAGCTATGAAGACAAGGAACGGGAATTTCGCTATCTTCCAACGAAGATTTGCTTTAGGTATTTAATTAGTAAAGTTTCAGTTACAACTGGTTTTTTTTTTATTTGACTAGTGACGAGACGAGCAAGTCGTTCGCCTGATTGTAAGCGCTACGCGTGCCAATAACAGTTACAGTGCCGCGCAAGATTATGCAATGCAAAGTTCTGGGTTGCACTGTAACTGCGCTCATCACCCTGAGACATTGGCTCTAAAGTCTCATATGCCCAGTAATTTCGCTGGAAACAGTTTATTTAGTTCTGTTATGTTGTTTAGTTTGTTGTAGACCCACTTTGGGTCGTTGCGCCATCTCAGTTAGTTAGTTGAAAAGTGTTATACCATTTCCTATATATCGACGCTAGACAGCGTAAACGCTGTAACCTTGAAACGCAAAATTGTTCACCAGAGCCAAAAAACTTTCTTTTTGTTGAAAAAAAATCATAACTCAATATCTACTCGACCTAAAAACGTAAATTTTGGATATTTGGTGTGTTTCATACAAAGCTACAATACTGCTACCTTGGTAATATCCTAAAGTTCCTAGGGGACGTTGAAATGTGGGTTACAGCGTTTGTTTCCAAATATGTAAAAAAAGTATTTTCGGGTCGGTCAAAGGGTTACAGCGTTTACGCTTTCTAGCGTCGATATATAGAAATGTCTTACACACGGATAAGGGAGCAGAGCACAAGCTCAGTGCTTATTTTTTTTATTTACCACAATCGATTTTTTTTTATTAATTAAAGTTTGGCGCTTTATCAGCCAATACTATCTCCCACCCATTGTACTACCCTTGTTTACCTATTGTAATTTTTCTGTACTGTGTTTTTTTTTTCTGGGGTACAATAAAGAGTTTTCTATTCTATTCTATTCTATCTCACTAGATGTGAAATGATTATTTTAGACTGGTTTTCAAGGATGGCTATTAGAACACCTGAAAAGACGATCGAATTTTACCTTGCTATAGCCTCGATATTGCTATCGCATTCCTATTGTCTTGCTATCACATTTCTGTTGCTATCTTACCATCTTGCTGTCGCCTTCTGCTACTGCTGTCTTGTGCAGCAATTTATTGATAAAAATAAGCAAAAATGTCCACTATTTTTTTATTCTCTCATACCATTGCATCTGCGGTCAGTAGCTACTAGTCAGTAGTTACCACAAAAACGCGGCATCATAATCTCTATTGTTAAGAACACGATCTCCAAATAGGTTTAGACTTTTTTACATCCGTTTTTGTTGAGTTACGAAAGATTTCACCATAATTTGAAACTTATCTATGGGCCCCATAGAAAGTTTTCTATAAAATATAAAATGGTTTGACGTAAAAAACGTCTTCAATCGATAGCTGATAGGTATCCATTGCGGCGTAAAAGCACTTAAGATGACAAAAACTTTACTTTAGTTACATTAGTATATTATAGTTGACTTTTGTCGATTTGATACTGTTAAGTTTTGAAGGAAGTTGAGCAATAAACTTAATTTTATTAAAAAAAAATGACAACCCCTTGGATTTTTCGGTGCTGTCTTCTCTGACAAGCGTATTTCCGAAGCTCTGGTAGAAGTAATGGAGCTTCTTTTTCCTGTGCGAGATTTAGGCATGAATCGCCACTTGAAAAGGACTTCCTTTTTCAAACTCAAACCAAAATAGTGTACAAAGATTATTAATCTGTGGCCAGAATTTAAACGTGTCTGATGCTGGAGATGTTACAATAAGAGGAAGTATTCTGCAGAAGTTGCAAAAAAATCTTATGCAGGTATCCTACATCCAACGAGACGTATGAGTACAAAACACTGCATTAGGAAACAGTCTGACTGACCGCAGTCGCTTCCAAGCTTTCGTTCCACGAACTCGTTGTTACGAGTGTTGCCGAGTGTAGCCGAAGTGTTCCGATTGTGTGTGTTTGTGATTTTTTTACATTTGTGACGGATTATTATCTATTCGGGAGTTCATCAGCTGTTATTTTACTGTGAGTAATTTATTTTTTACTTTTATATGGAGGGAGTTTACCATAGTGTGGAATTTCAATAAAGGATTTGTATTCGCCAATGCATTTTAATAATATTTATTAATTTCAACTAATTGTTGATATTGAGAATTGGCCATTTTGCCCCATGCCATAACGTTGTTTGTAAAAATGATAAGTAAAGTCTCCTAGTCGATTCGCAAGTTAACCTCGCGATTCAGTAAAGTATACTGGGTGCTTTACTGAACTTTCATGAGAGAATTTCTTTGAAGAGAATTCCAAATGGCATGTTTCTTTGGTGGTTTAAGTACACAGAAAAAAAATCAACGACACATTTTTGTTTTCCCGCCAAAACTCTATGGCTTACTTTTTTCTTTTATACGATTTGGCTTCACACGATTTTTGCATTTAGCCAGTGTCACGTATTAATATATTTCAAAAACTCTATAATATTCCAAATAGTCATAATGTCGAGTCCCAGTCAGTCAAAATTGTCCTTAGTCTAGTCAAATCGGTGCTGTAAATCACGTGACAAGGTCAGTCAGAGACAAAAATGACCAATCCATAAACATACATAATATCATGATGACGTACAAAATTATACCCTGACGCGATAGCAACACGAATAAATTTTGGGTCAATCAATCCAATACCAACATAACAAAAAATAATCGTTAATTACATCTTGTAGTCTTTGGGAGGGAATTTCGCAAGTCATAGTACGGACTATTGTAATGTCCAACGTATCTGATTGAGGGAGGTATGACTGATGATTAATTATGATTTTAGCCTTATCTTGTCGCGGCTACATCTGAGGTGTCTGCGGCTTTGATGGAGTCTCGTGGGATATATCTGACATTATGATGAAATAAGTTTCAGTGGTACAGTCAGCTTCAGAAGTAGCTTAGCATTGATTTCCAATTTAATTTCTGCACATGCAAAATATTATTTTTTGTGAAATAGAAAATTTCAAGTATAATAAAGAATATAATATTAGATTGATAACCTAAACCTAAGAAAATAAAATATTATATATAAATTAGACAAGATGAGCAAGTCGTTCAACTGATGGTAAGCACTACGCCTGCCCAGAACAGTTACAGTGCCACCAAGAATTTTGCATTGCATAATCTTGCGCGGCACTGCACAGCGCTCGTCACCCTGAGACATCGGCTCTAAAGTCTCATGTGTCCAGTAATTTCACTCCAGAACAAATTAAAATTAATTACTCTCCCTTCATTAGTGGAGTTCGTACAATTACCAACTAAGGCGTTCTAATGAATCGCTCCAATATTACATCCGGATTTCAGTGTGAGTACGGAGTTTGGGACTGCGGTAAGACCAAACTCCAGACAGGCTTAAAAAAAAGGTTTTATGTAATAGTGTACACACTCTTCTACACTACTATAGTGGGAGGCCTCTTCTGCAAGAGACCGCCTGGCGAAGTACCACCACACCTTTGCCAGATAATCATCCAGTAGTGTGCAAACATTACTCTGTTCCGATTTGAAAGGCACTGTTTCCAGCGAAATTACTGGGCATATGAGACTTTAGAGCCGATGTCTCAGGGTGACGAGCGCAGTGCAGTGCCGCGCAAGATTATGCTATGCAAAGTTCTAGATGTAACTGTTATGGGCAGACGTAGCGCTTACCATTAGGTGACCGACTTGGTCGTCTCGTCATCCGGTCATATAAGAGAAAAAGTGAGCGGAGTTTAAATTTTAGGGTTAGCTTTCAAAACACTATGATTAATTTTAGCTGAAAATAATCACGAAGTCGCAGCTAACAGCGAGCTGGTATAATGCATTTCTACACAATACTTACTAGTAAAGGCAGTTTTAGTTCTAGTACTAAAATACAACACTAATCGGACTCCTCCTATCAGAAGGCCCCATCAGAAATGACCATAACACAGTTAGCCTATGGTAGAAATTACCATAGTGAGAACAATGCGCTATTGTGCAACGTTAGTGCTAATTGAAACTGACCTCTATGAGTACCATTATCACAGAAGACATAATAGTTCTACATGCAGAATGGACACCCCACATCGCGCGATCCCCTCCGCGCACCTCTACCCGCAATCCAGAGGACAATTGGGAGGCAGTCAGTATTACACGCCCACATGTAATAGATAAACGGATTGGTATACATACACCTTCACAATTGCAGGTTGTCTTTGGTTTTGGTCACGGAGTAACATATATTGCAATTGGCGCGTGTACAAGTACAAACTTCATTATGTGTGAGTTGTCAAACCAAATTTTGTATGGAATGTGCCAGTGCGAAGATAATATAGGTGAATTTATTTACTGAATCATCGCATTGCCTTTTGACTATTAATTTGTTTTTTTGTTAATAAGGTGACAATATAATATATATAAAAACGGGAACTGGGTCTAAATTGATTTGCAAAATGTCAGGACATAACAAGTGAAATTAAATAAAAAGTTTATAATATTTACTTGATATTAGCTAATTATGCAGAGATAAAACTAAAAAAAGTGGGATAACGTCAAAAAATAACCTCGACACATTCTTTTATGTAATTTAATAATGAGACGAGCAAGTCGTTCACCTGATGGTAAGCGCCTCGCCCGCCTATACAGTCACAATGCCACCCAAAAGTTTGCATTTCATAATCCGCATTGCGCTTGCCCTAAAGTCGAAGCTCGAAAGTCGATTATTTCCTTTTAGGCGATTAAAAACAATTCGATTCCAATTCGATTGTGACAGAAAATCATTGAGCACTATCGAGATATTGGAACAATCGAAACAATCTTATCGAGTAAAACATCTCGGAGTCGCTCATCGCAATGAAGTATTGAACATTGATCGATAAGCTGAGAATACGGGGAACTATCGAATTCCCAACGATAATGAATATTAACGGATCTTGTCTAATTGTTAGGAAAGTAGAGCGGAGGTGAAGTCATTGTTTAGAATTGTAGATGAAACTTTACGTAGTTTGAAACTAGGAAGTTTATAACTGTTGAATGCATTCAAGCCCTGTAAAATTAAAGTAAGGGATTGATTTTGATAATACAGAACGTCTACTATAGAGAATTAATAATCCGTTGTCAGCCATTGATAGAGAGAGTATTGGAGCACTCGGCCATTCGGAGTCTATCTGTGGATGCTGTTTTTGGCTTTTCCTTATCCTGGGATTAGATTGGCGCAGACAATCAATCCACTGACATTGCCTTCCACACACAAAACACAAAACCAGGAAACGAACAGCCAAAAACTGTTGTGAGCCCCCGAATATCGTAAAATAAATAAAAAAAGAAATAAGGCTATTGATTTTGTGGTTATCAGAATATAGAAATACCACAGCAACCGAAGCCGAGGGTAATAGCGAGTATCTAATGAAAAAAGACGGTCAATACGGTCAATGGCAAATTATACCAAAACAACACCCTAAAATAACATTAAATGACCAAAGGGGAAACTGAAATCCAACAAAATATTATAAATTGCTAATTTCAGAATTGGAAAATGAATTTCCAATTCAAAACTATCCAATTCTAATTCATGCTCAGCAACATTAATAACTTATCATCCTGCGATCGGATATATTGAAGCTGAATAAAATTAACGATAGTATTCATACGAATTAATAGGCCATTCAGCCAGACTTTCCGAGATGTTGGTAATTAATTGCAATGGAAAATAGAAAGCAATTGATGATTTATGCGATTCATTGGTCTTTCTATTCGGCTAAATATTTTAAATGCTAAGTTTGTTAACACACGTGGAATACTTTTATCCCATTTTACGTAAAGTTCCTGTGGTATTTCTAAATGTGGATGAAACTGCGGGGCGCCGCTAGTAAATGTTGATTGATGTTGATTTTGAGTTTCTTAATTTTTTTTCTATAAATTTCAGCAACTGGAAGCGTTACATCCCATTTTGCGTGTGTTTCTGACTATATCCCAACTTAATATTATAAATGCGAATGTGAGTTTGTTTGTTTGTTTGTTACGCTTTCACGCCTAAACCACTGAACCAATTTTAAAAATTATTTCACCAATGGAAATCTATATCTTCAGCAAGTAAAACAGGCTATAGTTTATCTCTTTATTCCCACGGGAACGGGAACTACACGGGTCAAACCGCAAGTAGTATGCAGCGCCCACATAAGATACAACAAATTAGCGACATAGGATAAGTTTTATCGCGGTAAACTGCAGTCTGCGCGGACGAAGTCGCAGGCGAAAGCTAGTTGGTATATAAAAGTTACTATCAATAACAAAACAGTAAAAGAAACAAATTCCAACGAACTGTCACCATAAAACTTATTCTCCGATGATATATTAAACGACACACTTGCAAATGGGTTCGTGGCGTTAAATAAAAAGAGTGGCATAATATCGCTTGTTGAACAATCGCGGGGTAACGACCTGATAGAAGTTAATATCTATGCACAACACAAACTAAACAACGATATATTAACCATTGAAAACTCGCAACCAACGATAGAAGATCTTTTTACGACCTATAAACATAACCAAGACGCGTGTTAAGTCCAAACTTAAGACAAGAGAGGAAGCTCTCCCTAAGCTGGCCGCTCGAAATGCCCATAGTCAAAGTTGAACATCGATATATTGGTGATTCTAAGAAAGCAAATAGCATTGAAATGTGTCGGATAATGATTTCTTGTTGGAGAGTTGAGCTCATTATAACATTATTTGTGAGATATGTTATTGTAATGCCAATTTCCATGAAAGATTTGGTTTGATTGAAGTTTTTTGAATTGATATCAGATGTTTATGAGTTTCGTAAAGTCAGTCTCTTTCCATTTATGTAAACAGCAAGGCCACCTGATTTTAAAGTAATACAGGAGGATAAGAGAATCTTGGAACTGCTTTTTAAAGAATGGTTTTTCGTCACAGACAGATGGATGAACATGAGATGAAAATGATCCTAATACTTGCTTTTTTTCATTGTTTCTACCCTTCAAGGCATAATTAAAAGTGACAACAGTTGGTTTCGTTTTGGTCTAAGAATAATATTGTTCTGTATTCTGGGTACAGTAAAAAAACTTGACTCAAGGCAGTCTTCTTGGATTTGACTTCTGACTGTGGTGTGGCAAAACTAAAATTAAATGCAGCCTCTACAAAATAGAACGGTTCAGCAGTGGATTCTCGCAGGAGAAATGCCCGTGTAGTGTGGCCCTTAAACCAGCCACAGCTAAGAGCTATCAAACCTAGTTATAGAATAGTTAAGTGTATCCAGAATTGACACCAGTATTTGCGATATAAAAAATTACAACTTAACGTTTTGCATTGATAAACTTAACATCTATGATGAATGTAAAAGCTCGCAACTGGTATTAAATTTATCATTCCAAGTTATCAAACATTAAATATTCAGAAACATTTTACACTGGAGCGTATGGATTCCAAATAATTTATGAAACAAGCAAGATCGTCACAAACTTTGCCAGTAAAAACTTAACAAACAAACATGGTATTATCTTTATAAACTTGACACTTGACATAAGCTATCTGTCGCGAAGTGTCACAATACACGCGTTTACTCTCTCCTCCTTATCAGTGAAGATATTGCAGTTACTATCTGTGACTTAGTAATGGGAGTCATTGGTAACCGGTGACACTCCAGCGAGAGAACGTCCGTCCGCCTTTCAAAGAGAGAGTCGTGAGTTCCAATTGCAGTGCCTTGCCAATGTGTTTCTTGTCCTTACTTATATTATAAATGCGAAATTAACTCTGTCTGTCTGTTGCTCTTTCACGCCCAAACTACTGAACCGATTGAAATGAAATTTGGCACAGAGATAGTCTAGAGCCTGAGAAAGGACATAGGGTACTTTTTAATGCGATAAAAGAATTGTAAGGGTTTGAAATAGGGGATGAAAGTTTGTATGAAAGCTACATTGACAGCGAGTAACATAGGCTATTTTTATCCCCATATTCCCACGGGAACAGGAACTACGCGGGTGAAACCGTGGGGCGCAGCTAGTTGACAATATGTACGAAATTATTACTCGCTTTTCGGTGAAGGTAAACGTCCTGAGGAAATTCACGCGCCCGAGAATTATATCGCATGAACGATATCGTAAATAACAACTAGCCAAAAAATAAGTAGGTAAATATGGCTGCTGATGTCATGCAGACAGAATCTATTAAACAGAAACCCAATCAGTTCTCATTGGACGATATACGGCACCGTTTAGATTTATCAAAAAGCAATAATCGTAATATATTGATTTATTCCCACAACGCCCATTTAATTAGCACGACATAAGGAGTACAAGAATTAATCATTGATGATAACACTGTTCACACTTGTGAGTATGTAATAAAATGTGAATTTATTACAAGTTCGTAAAGTTCATAAGTACTTTATGAACAAGCCCAAAAAGGAACAAAAAAAGTTAAAGTATACATTAAAAAAAATCAAGTCGATCTTGGACCCAATCATTGTCATCAGCATCATCAACCCATACTATCGTCCCACTGCTGAGCACGGGCCTCGCTGTTGTGAGGACGGTTAGGCTGTATTGCACCACGGGGGCCCAGTCCGTATTGGTGGATAACATACCTCCGGAAAAATTCTTGGGTAGAATTACTGATGGTATGCGCTACGCCTGCCCATAACAGTTACAGTGTTACCAGAGCCTTGCATTGCATAATCTTACGCGGCACTGCTCTGACGTCCCCTGAGACATCGGTGGAAAAGTCTCATATGCCCAGTAATTTCGCTTTGCAGTGATTATGTGGCAAGAGAGCGTAGGTACCTAATATTATCTATACTAATATATAAAGCTGAAGAAGCTGAAGAGTTTGTTTGTTTGTTTGTTTGTTTGAACGCTAGGATCTCAGGAACTACTAGTTGGAAAAGAAAAATTCCTTTTGTGTTGAATAGTCCATTTATCGAAGAAGGTTATAGGTTATATAACATCACGCTACGACCAATAGGAGCGGAGCATCAATGAAGAATGTGACAAAAACGGGGAAAATATATTGCTTTTAGGAGAGAATTGCGGGAAAACTTGAATTATGCGGGCGAAACCACGGGGCGCAGCTAGTCTTCAATAAAACAGTCCATTTAAACGCAAATAAATACAACTTCACGTCAAAAAAGAGTTCGCAAGCAAATAGCCTGAAAAGTTCTGAATGCGAAATAAAACTAGCATCAAAAAAGGTCAATCAAAAGGCGAAATCAACCAAACAAAGCCGCTGTCAGCTCCCGGCTGGCGCTGGATTGTTGTCGCGATCATTAAACTGTTAAACTGTCAACTGGCTGTCACCGCGTCGACTTGTAAACTACCAGTTGTAAACTGGAAGTTGGTTGGAAGTTTGGAAGTGGGTCGTTAGTTGTTGTGCTATGCTGGATTGTAATTGCCCTCGAGTTTATGCATTTGAGTAATTTTACAGTTTTGAAGTTGAATTGAACTTTTGTTTGGTATTAGTTGTAGAGACGCGTTTGTGTATGAATTGTGAATGGTGTGTATTATATACTATATACGAAATTTGTTATGGAAATATACATATTACTAGCTACCGTGGCTTCAACTGCGGATACAATTCCTTCTTAGATTTATCAAAATCTCAACCCATTTACATATCCGAGAATTATTTCAGAAGTTGGTGTGTTATCAACTAATCCGGATCGAGCCCCCGTGGTGGATTATGGCCTGATCCTCCTCAAGAAGGTGATCCGTGCTCTGCAGTGGGTCGATATGGATTGATGATGACCTAAATTTGTTCCGTCAGTACGGAGCGGAACAGCAACTAACTGACTGAGACGTGCAAGTCGTTTGCCTGATGGTAAGCGCTACACCTGACCATAACAGTTACAGCGCCACCCAGAACTTTGCATTGCATATGCATAATCATGCGCCGCACTGCACTGCGCTCGTCACCCTGAGACATCGGCTCTAAAGTCTCATATGCCCAGAAATTTTGCTGGAAACAGTGCCCTTCAAACCGGAACACAGTAATGTTTGCATACTACTGATGAATATCTGGTAAAGGTATGGTACATCCTCAGGCGGTTTCTCTCAGAAGAGGCCTCCCACTAGAACATTATTCTCGTAAGGTCTTATCAGCTTTAAAAACTGTGAATCGATTGATAATCCATAGAAAATTGGTCTTCTCACACTGTTCATCAGCACTGTTCACGGAACCAGGCGAATGGATACATTCTCCAAAAACGAACCAAGTTCTCAACCCGAAACCTCGCCTCCAAATCCTTCTATAGTTTGTTAGCCGAGGCGCCTAGGGAGGCATGTTAATCCGACAACTAACAAAGCACAGCGGACGGTGGTACTTATTAGCGGCCGTCACAAGCCCAGTAACTTTCAATTAGGGCCCTTCCCTTGACAGAGGGCAGGAAACGTTGGGCGGTAATCTGGCGTGAAGATTCGCGCCGACGATGATGGTATATCCTACTAATATTATAAATGCGAAAGTTTGTAAGAATGTAGGGATTTTTGTTCCACTTTCACGCAAAAACTATTGAACGGGTTCAAATGAAATTTGGAACACAGGTAGTTTATAACCAGGATTGAGTAATAGGGTCCTTTTTATCCCGATCCCGTGGGACAAAACGGGAACTACACGGGTGAAACCACGGGGCACAGCTAGTGTATAATAATAAGTCTTAGAACTGTCTGTGAGTATTGATTAATGGATGTTGAACGTACAGTATCGGTATACTGTTAATTGTTAGATAGATAAACTCTTTATTTAAACACCACAGAACAAAGAAAATTTAAAAATTAGAACAAAACACATTTCACAATTA
Organism: Campaea margaritaria; assembly: GCA_912999815.1. NCBI lineage: Eukaryota > Metazoa > Arthropoda > Insecta > Lepidoptera > Geometridae > Campaea > Campaea margaritaria. The sequence continues at coordinate 1,188,066 of OU538794.1, forward strand.
GTGTCACAACGGGCAGTCTTATCGCTGAGAGCGATCTCTTCCAGACAACCATGTTAATATATTCTCGTTCATATTACTTTACTTTAGCAAACCATTACAGAGTCATAGGTAACCTAGTGTTCTAAATCTAACGCACTACCAGTTAGCAGCGCACCCAACAGGATACTGGCATTGCCCGTCGAATTGCAATGCTACTCGTAATGCTATAACTACATTAACTTACTAAATTGCAAATCTCAATTCGTATCAATATTTACCCAGTATCAAATCTACCATCTTTCTAAGAAAGCCGTCACACTTCCGATCACATTGAGTGTAAACCAAATAGTTTCTTTGGTCGACCAATATTTGATTAAAAATACAAGTTTGTACTGATACGAAGGATGTGATTTGAATAAGCATTCGATTCAAACTGTCACCGTTAAAATATAGACGTGTTAACAGTACGTAAACTCTTTACAAACTGTCCGATATGAGTCACACGTACTTCCCTGACACACAAGTAGGAACATCGTGATTTTTATGATAAAAAATGTGTTTGATGATGTGTAAAGATAGGAACTACAATTATTATATAAATGCTGTTTTTTTTTTATCGAACACCATCTTAATCAGCAAAGCGATGATGGTGAGGGTTTATAAAAAACAGCTGTGACACCCGGACACGTTAATTATACTACAAGAATCGCATTTTTCCTATTGATATGCCTAATAGCCCTATAACCATAATAAAAGTAGGGAATAAAATTACAGCTACTGACCTCTGCATCAGGACTTACAATTATGACATTGACAGCTCATTCATACTATAATGTATATGTCGTGAACTTGTTTTATTCCCGACGATGATAAAAAAACTTATTTATTTAATAAAATCCCTAACAAAATCGCCTGTGAAGGGGATTTTTGTTCAAAAACCCCTTTGCTTCTATAAATAAAATGATCACTAATGCATAGAAACTAGCGCCACGACTTATTGCGACGACTTATAGCGACTTATTGGGGCTATAAGATTTATTTCATTAAACAGAAGCTAAGTTACTGTTTCTCAATCTGCCGTGGCCATCTGGCATCGGCACCTTATCGGTATAGTTAGATCTTCCGATGGAGACCGATATCTCGGAAGTCATGTTTTTTATCTACTTTAAATTGCTAACACAAAATGCAGCAATGTTCATGAATGTATGAATGCTTGGATGGATGCATAGGCAATGTGTGGAAAACATGCCAAGGCACATTGAAGGTAAAGTAGCTTCTGAATTATGATTATGGTTTCTAGAAGTTTATAGAGGCACAATGGCTTTTGCGGCGTCAAGAGGGTTATAAAATACTAACTGGCCTTTTAACTGTGAAAGAATTTTCAGGATCGGGTCAAGAGTTCCAAATTACTTTTTCACCCGTGAAATTCTCGTTTTTCCCAGTTCCCAGTTCCCTCATTTTACCAGTAGAAAGCATAGCCTACTTTACTTAATAATAATGCAGCTTTCAATCAGTGGAAACATCATGCAGCGCGCCGCACCTCTTCAGTTAAGATATCACTCGATCCCTTTTTCATACAAAATGTGTCAAAATGCGCTGCATTGATCTATTTTACGCCTAAAATACACAAAGTACAAAATAATATCAGCAATTCCTTTTCCTGTGCAATAAAAACGCATCTTCCTGTCAACAAACAAGTCTATAATTTCTCATCATGAAAAAGTAGGTAACGCGAACGAAAAGAAAAATCGATAATATTAATATTACAGTTTCCGTTTGATCGCGATCTTCGCGTAAACAAACTGAGAATTTAGTGATACGACATTGCTGTCGCGGTATCGATACTTTTACTCGTTAGATACTCGTTACTTGACTGAAAATAATAGATACCTTCTTCTATCGGTCAGCTTTTACCAAAACGTTGGAAATATATTATCGATTTTTAAGTACTAAAAGTATCTTTTAGTGATAAACACATGCCGATTAAGAACTGTTGTTGTTAAATTAACTCTTGCGACGTACCGAGAGAGAAGGTGCTAGCAACCTTCACCTTTTTTCAACCATTCTTCTACGAGTATTATTCATGCCGAATTTAATTAATACTGTAGTGGACGTCATTTTTAATCCTTTAATCTTTAAAAATTCCTTGTGTCCCATAATAAAGTTTTCATACGATCCCAGTACTCATTGATACATGCTTACTCGATACTCCGAGTAACCGATAGGAAAAGTATCGAAACCCAAATCCGAATATTTACTAAATTATTGACTAAATTTGTTTTATCTCTAACTCAGATTGTTTACTTTCCGATCACGATCAAAGGGCAGGTGGCTTTTTTCCGCCACGTCTTGTATCTTTTTTAACGTTTATTGCTTTACTTTGTGATAGCGAGTATTTTTACTCTCAACGTTGATTGAGCTGTCTTTTGAATGGATTTGAAATGTCAATGGCGACTGTTGTCATTTTTTGCTTGCATAGTTGATGCGTGCCAGGTCCATAGAATAAAAGTCCTTGGTTGTGGTATTCTTTAAAAAATGTTACGATGGAATAGATACATGAAATCTCCATCAAACTAGTGACTACAATTTGATTTATTTTTTCTCTACTTAGTGTTAAATAAAACTTACAAACTTACAAACAGTACCCACCCTGTTTGCAGTGTCTCATTCTATCTCCACAATAATTCAATCAAAACAATCCTCTTTAGGACCGTACGGCTGAAACTTTGACCCTAAAAAGGATAGATAGTAGCCTACAATGTTAGTTGATGGGAGCAGGCGTTACTTTGTGGAAAGCCATGTAGAAAAGATGAAGTTAATCTGACAACTTATGGCAGAAACTGTGTTACGCGGGCGCGACGGAGCACTTTGCATAAAACTGCGCGAGCGCCTGGGCAACGCAGTTTCTGCCTTTAAGGTAACCATGCACTATGTGGTTAGCCGGACGGCCGGCCGGACGGTTGCTATACACACAGCACGGATGTTTTGCCAACCGTATCCTCCGGCCAGCCGGACGACTGTCCATAACACGGCTAGCCGCTTAGTGCGTACGTGGCCTTAGACGGAATTACAGCTATACTATTTTTATAATTAACTTCATATTAATATTGAGCTAAAATTTTATTAAGATATCCGCTATGCAGTCCAATATCTACAATGTAACCATTACTTCGTCAATTGAACTTGAAGCTGGCTCCACGTGCCAGTAATATTCAATAACTGTAGATCAAACTAATCAAAGTTAATTTGAATCTCGCATATGGGCCAATGTGCCCAATAAATAAGTCAATCAACTCGTCCTCTTAGCGAGAACGCAACGATAACTGACATCGAGGAATTAAGGTTCATCCACACTGGATCGCGGAGACCAGTCCGGTTTTCGTCCGGTGCAATTGGAAATTGTCAGCTTAAATAGCCAACTTTAAAATCATAGAACCACAACTATTGCTCTATCATACATGCTCAGTCATACATTTTTAAAGTTGCCTCTAGTATTTTAAACTTAACTTAAACCATGAATAAAAATAATTTATAAAATAAACATGGTTTAAGCTTTGGAGGTCGTGTCAACGTTAGAACATTATTTCCAAGCCCGTATCGTGTAACTTTACCTGGCCACGTACCGGCCCGGTCAAAGCGCATTAGTGTGAGTCATCCTTAACTGCAGTTGAATTAAGTTGACGAGTTTATTCGGAGGAGCAATTGTTAATTTCCTCCAATGAGCTAATGGGCTAAATCCTCTTTGTGCTTTGTAATTGGTTGATTGGTTACCTCCCCGTGGAAGGGACGTGGGATAAGCTGGGTAATAGTATCCGCGTAGGTAATACGAATTGAATTAGAATTGAATAGAAGTTTCTTTACTAAAAAAAGGAATTAATAATAATTGAATCAGTCAAAATCAGAAATTTGATTCATTATTATTAATTATTTTGGAGGTAGGTCTGTATGTAATCCACCAGTCTGGACCGTACCCCGTAGTGGATTATGGTCTAATCCTCCTCACGAAAGTGACGGGACACCCGTGCTTAGTAGTGGTTCCTATATAGGTTGATGATGAAGATACTGTAACGGTAATTCGATGTGCCAATAAGATACCAGCACTAAACACATATATGCCTTCTCAAAAATTAAACCAATAATGATTGCTTCCAACAGAGATCAATTCCCTCTAATGAAACCTCATATAAATACGTCCTATTTAAATAAAGCATTTACGACAGCCACCTCTAATGAGAGACCTCTAAATCCAAGGACATTACCGCGACCCTAAAAGGGTCGTAAAAGACCCAACACCCGACGGTTCCTTGAAGGAATTTCTTCTAGATAGAATAGAACCAGTTATGGCGTTAATCTTCTATTCGAATGAGAATAGACTTTATTAGGTAGCGGTAACATAATTGGTATAGTGTTATTAGTAACAACTATATTTATAATGAGTATTCTAATATTACCGTTCATATTATAGTGTGTTTCAAATTGTTAGTTACTTTTATTCTGCATGCTTTTAGCTGCCTAATAAAGCGTGATCCTATCTTGCCCCACCTCAGTGGAGGACTCAGGAGGGTTTTAGTGGGTTCAACCCCACTCGTCCCCCCCCCACCCCCCGGGGACAGTGTAACCTCATTTCCTCCTTCACAAAAAAAACTGCAATTTTTACACACACAACCACAAAAACTTACAGCAAAATATTACTGACTAGGTCATTGGCAATGCCAATCTCTAATCGAATATGAATTTATTTCCATTGTGTATTCCTTTATTGTACACCATATACAATCAACTACAAACCTTCGTACAATGCACAGACATATTGGACCGCGAGATACAGCTAAAAGGCGTGGCCTATACGGTGCAACAAGATTAATGCACATTAATTCAAGGACTTAAGCATAGATTTAGCATGTCTGCCGATGAAGGGTAGGTACAGTGATTTAAGGCAACCAGACATGGACAGCTTGAAGCAGTCGAGACCGACCGCTGAAAGGAGCGACTGCATAGCGAACTGCAGTCTTATTGCATAGACATTACGTCCTCCTCGTTAATTCGTTTGCTCACTGATGAGCGTCGGTCGTGGTGTACCCGAGTTTTTGGTGTCCAGCGGCTTTGACACTTGGCCAGAATACCGAATAAGACTGCGACCCCTGAATCTCTTTCCTATCACCTTTAAACATTTTAGATTTTTAGTTTGAAAGGCAAACACTGATTTCTCTCGACTTCTCGTCAGTCCCGTGTTTTATTCTTGTTTGTAAATTATCTTTGTATGCATTTTCGAATGTAAAGTTTGTACGAAAATTAGGGCTAAAAACAAAAAAAAATCAACCATGGTCATCCCACTGCAGGACAAAGGCCTCAAAAGTTTATAATATTGTGTTCCCATTTTTTTTTATAATTTTTTGTCAAGTTTCGTGTGATATTTAATTTTAACTCCGTGCATTAAGCAAGTTAACAAGTTTCCCTGATAAAAATTCATCTGCACTAATAAAAAATAGAATATTCAAATAAAAAGAGTAAAAAGAAGCGCATTACCATGCAACTGTTGCTGTTAAAACTTCCACAATTGTTTCGAAACTGCATCACAACTATTTTGAAATAAAAAGTTTCGCTCCGCTACGAAGCGAGTAAACGCGCAACGGTTCGAGAGGAATTTGATAAAATCGTTTAGTTGTTGAATGGAAAATATCAAACTATGCGGTGCATTTACGCACTCGTTTTCTTTTTGTGTCGTTTCTTCTTCTTTTTTATATTCCTAGACTTTGGTTCATCTAAAAGCATTTTTGTTGGAACAATATTTTTAACCTAGGTCCATATGTTATTATGCTTTTCCAAAAATGAAGAAGCCAATGGCTTTTTTGCTATTTGTATTTTGCTATTTACATTGTTTTTGAATAGCTTTGTTTGTGAATTTACTCCACATACGCCAATTACATACCGATATTAGTGATACCTATCATTGTTCTTCTTTGAAACTTTTTTTCACCTTCTGCTGAGTAATAAGCGTCCTCAACTTCTACTACGACTATCCGCTATCAGCCTGTTTTACTATCCTCACTCATTTGTATCAAATAGACCTAATAAAATAATTATCCGACACTATTAACAATTCGTCTAGATATAACAACGTTATTTGATTTACCTTCCCTATTTTATCTTCCATCACAACATACCAAAACCGAAACCAATTTGAGAAGAAGAGCCTCCAATTCTTCGCACCCGTTGGTATTTCAATAAGACCCTCATGATGGAACTTGATTACATCCGGACCTCAATCGCCACCTCAACTGTCGAGGTCAGAATTCCATTGGCGCTTACCATTCTTCAAGAAAATAAGGTCCCCGACATTTCCATGTAAATCGTCATCTGGTGGATGTCGAACTGGGGGCAAGGGGGTATTCTCTCTCACATATTCAGTAAGCCGAGGTCCTGTTTTAAAAAACCACAAGTTTACAGGTAGGTTTTTTTTCAATGGAGACCTTGTCAAATTGTCTACTAATTAATTTCTGTGCTTGGTGTGATGGTGTCAACCTTTTCTTGTTTGCCTTTCACGTCTTTTGTATGAAACTATAAGTGAACTTGTTTTAAAATAAACAGACCTGGAGTGCTTCCATGTAGTTCAAAAAAATAATCTCTACTATATTTGAAATGATGTGATTAGTTCAATAATTTCACTTCTTGAGATATCTTTAGATCGTGTTATATCACTTTTTGTTAATATAGATATTAACAAAAAGTGATATAACACGACACACTGGCTTTATTGGAGGCTAAACACTTCTGCTTGTGTTCCAAGGATATATCCTGGCCTAGATGCTTGTGATTGTGCTTGTATTATAGATATGACTCATTATCGTTATTTCTCTATAGAATCTTTTTCTAATGTCTATCAGGTTTTATTAGATGATCTTCTTGTAGCTTGTGTTTCAAGCTATCACTTGGGCAAGATGTTACAACCCGTTTTAGTACTTGTAGGTATGAGTTATTCCAACCGCATCATTTTGTTTCGTGAATTCGCACCACCAACAACTGGCCCCGGCGGTAAGGTCGCATACATTATGCATTCAGCCCGACCTAGCATCGGAATCAATCCGGTGTTTGGTGCAGATCCGCAAAAACTGCCTGTGTAATGAGCTGTTCCATTCTGATGTAGTGTCGGATGGTAATGAAAACTGTGTATTGTTATTTTTTCTGGTTTTTATCGGGAGTAATTCCATTTCATCAAACAAAACATCGTGAAGAAACCCACATACCTACCCGAGAATTACTTCGGAGGTAGGTATGTGATCCATCAATCCGGATCTGGCCCCCGTGGTGGATTATGGCCTAATCCTCCTCACGAATGTAAGGGGAGACCCGTGCCCAGCAGTGGGACGTTATGGCTTGTTGATTGTTGTTGTTGAATTCCATTTCAGTCAGTATTTAATTATGGAAATCTTGCTTCTTGATTGGAAATAACGAAAGCAACGACCTGATGTGAGATGTGAGTGCTGGGATCGCAAGTAAACGACGTGTTTCTCTGCCGACAGTTTATTACGTACTAATATTTTTTTTATGACAATGATTATAGCATAAAGGAAAGGTGAGAAATGGCTGTCTTCCTTGAATTCGATGAAATTAGATGAAGTCAAAGCCTCCTAGCTATGAATGCTGGCCTAGTAGTTAACATTTTTTTTTAAGAAAATTACTTAACTTTTTTTAACAGAGAACTTTTTCAAATAAACATAGAGTCTTAATCCTGATACTCATAAATAGAGAAGATGTGAAGTAATTATGTTACTTAACCCTTTCTCACACAAAATTAAAGATATAGTGAAACAGAGAGCTTTCTCGTTAGACACGGATAGTCAATACTAAATTTAGTAATGCAAATTGAAGATTACCATGCTATTATTCATTATTATTCTGTGTTTTATATATTTTGTTGTCAATAATGAGTTATTTACTTATCTATTTATTACCACTAAGCCAAATGATCGTCACTATGATGTAATACTACGGCACCCCTGATTATTAAATCGCCAATTCAATAATAGCTCGTCCATCATCAAAAATCCAATCCCAAACAACAGTATGGCAAATTGCTCGTAATCTGGATCGCCCTCCAATCCGAGCATAAAACCCTTCAAAATTATCGCTGTATCCATCTATAGGGAGTAAAACGATCCGGCGATTAGCAAATGTGCTCCACCGCGCGTATATAAGCTCAGATAAGGCCCTGATAGCGCTTATGCAAGAGAAAATGTGAGCAGTACATCAATTCGAGGAACTTGCAGAATCCAGTGAAATGTTGGCCAATGTATAGGGCAAAAAGTTGGCCTCTCTCATCTCGCTCGGCCTCGCAAGTTAACGGGACAATGTACGAAAAATTGGCCTCTCTCATCTTGCTCGGCCTCGCAAGTCTACGGGGCAATGCGACTGCAAGAATTTTAGGAACGTTTTTGGACATAAAAGTTGTTTTTACATAATCAGCGGTCTTAATATTTATTATGGGTTATGGTTATGGTATTTAAGGTTCAGTAAAGGTATTTTAACATTGCGGGCACGAACCAATGTGTTTATGTAAAAAGCTTCACTCGCTTTCCGGTGAAGGAAAATATCGTGAGGAAACCACCCGAAAATTATTTCGGAGGTAGGTATGTTTTCCACCAATCCGAGCCGGACTCTCGTGGTGCATTATGGCCTAACCCTCCTCACAAAAGTAAAGGGGGACCCGTGCTCAGCAGTGGGACGATATGGGTGGTTGATGATGATGTAAATCATTCTTTTGTGTTTTCTGTAATAATATTAAAAATGGATTTATCGGCTTTTGTTCCGGAACTCCTCTCTTGTACATTTGAGCAATTGTAGAAAACTTAGATACTGAAAATGAAAAGTACCTCCACTTCAATGCAGAAATTCATCCCTTACCTCACCACCGAAATACGGCAACATGAATTCTAGCAACGACCCAAAGCCGTGTCCGACATGCATTGCAGTCCCACTGTAGATAAGGGAGACATGTGACCGACTGGAGACGTTAATGGATTTCCGGCACTGCATACTTCTTGCACGATTGAATCGCGTGTGTTACCATCCTTATGCTAATGCGGGAATTATTTACCTACTTTTATTACTGCTGACCTGGAGGTAAAACCTTATGGGTACTGCGTGTACAGTCAGACAGAGTAGTCATATAGAAGTCAGAAGTCAAAAAAAACTTTCAGTTTCCCCTGCTATGCATTTGAGTAGCATAGAGCTACATTAGGAGTTAGAACAACGTTAACATTATTTTGTTGCCGACTGTATATTGTTATGTTTTTTAAGTTTTTGGTGTGCAGATTATACCACAGAATCCTAACTAATATTATAAATGCGGATGTGAGTTTGTTTGTTACGTTTTCACGCCTAAACCGATTTTAAAATTTTTTTCATCAATGGATAGCCATATTTTCAGCAAGTAACATAGGCTATATTTTATGCCTTATTTCTTACGGAAACGGGAGCTACGCGGGTAAAATCGCGGGCGCTTCTATTAAATAATAAAGCTGATAAACTATACAAAAGTTTACTATTTCTATATATCTAGTCAGGTTTTCAGCGTCGTATTAAACACCAGTTTATCGAATTCTCCTAAAGATGCGCTCGCTATTTCTGTCACACTTGAGTAACTTTATATCCAGGAAAAGTCATGTTCCGTAATCGCATGTTTGCTTATCAAACAACAACTCTCGATGTTTTCCGAGTAAATTATTTAACAACTTGAAAGTTAATACTATAAGTACGTTTTCGTAAGGACGGGCAAAACCGGTACTACTTTAACCGGTTACCGGTATTACTGTAATGGCATAGAACAGTATCTTGTCAATGCTTACGTCTTTTTTAGTGTATCAATGTTGTATTTAGTATCGAAATAATAGATACCTATTATTTAAATGTAGCTACTGCATTTAGGAAATCATACATAATGATAGGTCCTTATTGTATAAGTCTCTTGAATGTCTCGCTGTTTATTGAAATAAAAGAAAACTAACCAATGAATAAAGGGAAAAAAAAACATATGTTAATGCTGGGTAGGATTTGTTAACATAATATTTTATTTTAGTGATAGCCAAAATGCCTTGATTTTTTATTCTATAACTAGCTGTACCCTGCCACGCTTCGCTGTGGCACATTCGCTGATATGTCACCGATGAAAAAAATTGATAAAAACAATCCTTGATGCGGATTATATATCAAGCTAAGATTTCAGCTCGATCGGTGCAGAACTTTTTGAGTTTTTGAAGCGTACACAAACCAACATAACATTTTTATATATATAAGATTACACAATGCAACGTGACAAACGACAAAGATTTACTATAAAAAATTAAACAGTACCTGATTTGATGGGTTTTTTGGTCCTTACCTTCTTACGCTATCGTGTTTGTCGAATATAAAATCCCGGTTGCTAATTTTCGTTATTTGTCCGACAAAGAGCTCGTAATGTGTTAAAAATGGTTAAGTTTTAAAAATGGTGTTTACGTGCGGAATGGCAGTTTCACTTGATTTATACGTTTGACGGCTTCGAGTGTGGTTGTATTGTCGTGTTTGTTTTTCATATTAAGGTTAAATTTGTGCACGAATGAATTTGTTAATTGTTAAATGATATTGTTTCGTTTGTAAATGTAATAAGTTTTTTTTAATTAAAGTAGCTGTTTAGTCAGATATTATTATTCAATTAATTTAAAAGCAAAGGCCTCTAAGTAATTATCTATTACTTTTTTTTTTTATTTTCCCTATAATAATATGTAGTTTAAGGTGGTTTAAGTTCTTTAATCATAAAACATTTTGGATGATTTTTTTCGGGAAGAAATAACTTTAATTTAACTAATAACTATACCTTTAATTAAATTTAATTTCTAGAGCTACTGCTGGAGCGACCCCATCTTGCCCCACCTCGGCGGTGGTTCGAGTCCCACACACCCCCCTCCGTCACCCCCGTGGTGGAGGGGACAGAGCAAACGCATTCCCCCCCTCAAAAAAAATTATAGCACGCGTCATTCGTTGATATTCTGCATTAGTCATCACATAAAGCACTGAACAAATACTACAAACTCATTATCACATCCTCAGCACAATTCTTTAGGCATTATAAAACAATAGCTTCAAGTGTTATTGGGCTTTATTTTATTTTGAGCGCAACGCCGGGGCTTTGTTATGGCGATTTTCATTATCAGTGATTGGAGCAAGTTATGGAAGAGTACGGATAGCAATTATTCCATTATTTTTCATAATAACCACTAGCTTTTACTAATTATCTCATTATGTAATTGTGTTTAATTTTGTTCTTGAAATAGCTTTGCACTTATCAGTAGAAACAAAAAATTGATGCTTGTGATGGTGATTTTGTTTTGTATTTGTCAAAATTTATTACCCTGCCACGCTTCGCTGTGGCACATTCGCACATTCGCTGATATGTCACTGATGAAACAAATAGATAAAAACAATCCTTGATGCGGATTATATATCATGCTAAAATTTCAGCTCGATCGGTGCAGAACTTTGTGAGTTTTTGAAGCGTACACAAACCAACTTAACATTTTTATATATATAGATTCGTCTTTTTCTAGTTTTGCCTCTTTATTACTGGAAGTTGACCGTTAGCTTACCATAACTTTTATCTGTTTCTTGTCAGATTGACCAGTTCTTCTCTCTTCTAGCGATTAAGTCCACTCTCGGATATTCTTGACCCACAACTTTCTTCTTCTTCGTACGTCTCATTGTTCCGATGTTAAATGTTATGTTACTTTCTTCTCTTACTTCTTTCTTCGTCTTTCTTTGAAGTTTTGTAACTTTATATGGTTTTTAATTTTAATCATCTTATAATCCTCTCTTTTTTAAGTTTTAAGCCACACAATACGGATGCTTTGTTATAGCGATTTTCATTGTTATCGATTCAATGAGCGTAGTTTTTTGAATCGATTCGTTTCCAAGTGCCTAGTGTTATGAATGATTTATTTTTGTCCCGTAAATGTAGCTCAGTGACTCTGTCACTAAAAAGTTCTTTATTCCTTAAGCAGTAGAGATCATATTGAAATGACCGAATTGAAGTTAAATATATCATTCAGTTCATTCAATTGAACACGTAATAGAATGTCAAAATGTTTTAGAGAATGATTGATGAATATATTATGATCGTTATAGTAATGTATTGATTTATTTGATAGAGTAAAGTATGGATTCATATGACCTGTTACTTTGTTAATTCTTATGACTTCATAGAATTTAAATACATGGTCCAAATTGGTAATTAAATAGTGTAAGTACGGCCAAAAATTGTGTATCTTTGATAATATTATATTAATGAGAAAACGCTTACCCGATTATGACAATTTGCAATTAAAAATCAGTCTCAAATAAAAATTATAAAAATTCGTATTTGTTTTCGTTGCGTTCATCATCATCATCAACCCATAACGTCCCACTGCTGGGCACGGGTCTCTCCTCACTTTCGTCAGGAGGGTTAGGCCATAATCCACCACGGGTGCCCAGTCCGGATTGGTGGATAACATAACTACCACAAAAATAATTCTCGGGTAGGTATGTGGGTTTCCTCACGATGTTTTCCTTCACCGAAAAGCGAGTGATAATTACGTACATGTGTTTTACATAAACACATTGGTACGTGCCTGCACTGGGATTTGAACTCACGACCTTCTGATTGGAAGGCGGACTCCTACTAGGCTACCACCGCTCACCGCTTTGTTGCGTTGTTTGTACTAAATTTATTTATTAAACCGTAAAATTATTATTTGGTATTCTGATGAAAAAGTTTTTAAATGCATCTGAAAAAAGTACACATTTCAAGCTTTATACTATAAGAAAAGGTATGATATTGATCGAGAGAATAGACGTGGATGAATGCCATTACGTTTACCATAGTTTGTTCAAAAAGGAAATAGTAAAAACACTCGTCAATTTTTGCATGGAAATAATGTTAAAATAAATCTAAACATCCTATAATTACTATTTATTGTATTGTATTAAAGTTCCTCGCAGCGTTTTCTAAAGCTACTGCAGGGATTTTAATTTGGCTTTCTCCTATATAGACAGACTGATGTGCGAGGAACGAATCGACAGTTAAGGTATAACGATTTGTATAATTGGATACTAATAGACATAATTAAGTTAGCTGCCTATTATGAAATTACGTTTAAAACCAAATTAATTTCGAAGAGTTCTCTAAAGACCATAAAAGTTTGGCTACCTCACAAAGACTATTATCGCACAACTAATCGGTTTGAACCCCTCCATTGTACGTTCGACTCGTTCAACCATTTTATTTTATTGTACTTACCCACACGTTTCATTTTGACCCCATGTTTAACACTAGCCAAGCCACTCTTTTATCAAATTTATCTCATCCTTATTTCCAAGGTCATAGGGCTTACTATTTCCAAGGTAAGATTTGTTATGAGTACGCTTTTGTTAAAGGGGTTTATATCATGTTTAACTCTGGCAAGCAACTTTTTTGTCGTTTTCATCTCACCCTTATGTGGACCGATATAAGGTCTTTTATTTTCAAGGTTGCGTGATACGTTTGAAAGGGGTCTGATTATGTCATATTTGTTAATTTGGTAAAATGTAGTCATCGTATCATATTACGCTCGAGATATTACGGGTTTGCTTCCCATGAAATTGCTCTCTGACGAAGTGATATTCGTTAAAATAAATTGGTAAAAATGATAATAATATTGTGCGGTGTTTTCCGGTTTTTATAAAATCTACAAATTGAATAAAATTCAAATGTAAGAACAAAACAAAATTAAACTTAATATTGGAAGCAACTATTCTTATGTTGATCTAGCTATTAAAACCTATATATATTAGTGCGTATCTCATAATTCATTGAAATTAGTACTGCAGCAGATAGAGAAAGCTGTAAAATCAATCAATATTTCAAACGTAGCCTTGCAATTTAAACTAGCCCCAAGCAACCATAAACCAAAATCAAAGGGCAATTATTCAAATTCTAAAAAACCACAATTATCCTGCTCAGGACTACAAAACAAATTGGCAATAACCCACACTCGCCAGAAAAAAAAAGTTCAAATGCTATTAATTTGGACCCCCACGAAGATTCATTTCACCGTTTAAGCGCGAAACTAAATCTATTATTTTTCAATGAGAGTGGATGAAGCGTCATTGCCAGAGTATACTCCTGTTTACACGTTACGATTTACCGAAGCGGTAAAAAGTAAACTGTCATGGAAAACCACAGCTTTGCAATTCCAAAAAATATCTATAGATTTAACATTACTACACATAGATATAAAAGTATAGTTAAAGTAAAAGCATTTTAAATGAAAGGCCTAGATTACGACAGCTGAGAGACGAAATTGAGGCATACAAAAAGCAGTGCCAATTCTAAGCAATACGCCGGAAAAAGTTGGAAAAGAAGAAGGCATATGCTCAGCAGTGGATAATAATCAGCTCATAATAATAATAACAAAAATAAATGATTTATTGAATGAAGTGACGCAGTTTCATACGGTTTCGGTATGAAAACCGTTCCGATAAACCGCAACGTGTGAACTGGGAGTATGTCAGAGGAAAAAAAACCGCCAATAATAAAATTATCGGGCTGCCGGCGGGCTATTAAGTGCAGACCGCCCGTGAAATATATGGACAATCTCCAAGCTCGGAGATCGTTCTCGGAGCAGAGGAAAAGCGAATATTTAAATGTTTTAAGGACATTATTTGCAGAATCGCATGAAACTAGACGGGAAAAAAAACTTAGAGGCTTCCTTCTTAAGTGAGCGAAGATCCGGCGATATTTAAGTCATAACTTTATCAAATGCTTCGATTGCATTCATCTTTAGCCTTGTCTGACATCACTGCGCGCCGGCTATCTGCGTACACTATTATGTTCATCGTGTGTTTTCATTTTCTTATCTTGTCTCTAAATAAGTACGTTGTTCGCTGTTGTGTGCAGTTGTGTCAGAATAAATGTTTTTTTTTTTATTTCTTTCTTTCAAATTCATTGGATTTAATTTTTTCAAAGTTATGAATATCTCGCAGACAAATGTCTCACTTTGTCTTTTCGTCTTTAGTTGTACTTAAAGATTTTTCTAAAAGGTGGACTTATTAATAACCGAGAAAGTAGCGCCTTTTATCATTAGAAGCTTAGTGTAATTTATTTGCACTGCACTGCTTTGCTTATAACTTAAAAATTACCCCTCATAAGTTATAGCACTATCTTTTACAAACTATTAAGTATAAAAACTAAAAATATCTTCATTAAAAGCCGTCGTGACTTCTACTATCGAAACAAATGGATCAGCTTCAACAATAAGTACACAACTAGTTATTAACGATTAGATTCATCGTATTGGCATTGTGTTCGAGACAATAGATTGACATGACATCAATGAGGCATGGGAGAGAGACCTTTTATCTACTTAACATGGCTTAATAGAAAGCATTTAGTGTTAACAAATGTGTGTAGGCCCGGTACATTGTTTTTGTAATATGATTGATATTTTAATAGAATGTCTTTGTAAATGTCAGTGATGTACTTACAGCGTTATCTAAGTTTTCTTAATCATCTAACGGTCTAACATCTGAAAAGTTGACTTATTGTAAATCATATTGGTCATTCATGAATAAAGCTTGTGTTATATTAAATTTTATTTACAATTAAATTCTATGTCTAATTTACGACTGTAAAGATTTGTCGATTCTCTTTATGGATTAATAATGCCATCACATCGCATCGTCAGTATGGTTTAATCCCCAAATAATTTGAACTCGATTTGAACAGGTATTTCTTCAAAACCGAATCTATTCTCTACTACAAACCGCTATATTCAAGCACGCAGCCCACAGTCGCACCGATAGAGCCATGCTATTTATGCTTACTTTAGGCCAAGCTCGGGAATATTCTCAGCTTTAGAATTTACCGAGCTTAATTCATTTAGCGGTTCAAAAACTAAGCCCCAGGATTCTGGGATTTTGTATCGTGGTGCCTGTATGCATCAACCGGTTTAGCAAGATAACATAATATTGAAGAGAGGACTGAAAATGCTTAATTACCGGTATTTACCTAATAATATTAAGGTAACGGATTATGCTTATGTAATGATTTAATAAGTACCGTTACTGTAATTTGTGATAGTGAATGACACGTGTTGGATGGTAGCAATATTTTTTATGTTGGATATTTTCTGTCAGTAATCGAAATTATAACGAAAAAATCTAAAAACATAAATTAAAAAATGTTGCGAATTGCAGTGCAATTTTAATATAAAATGTTGCTAAATAATAGCTAAAACAATTTTATATACATAATTATATACCAAGTTTACATCTAAAAGTATGCTATGAAACCGTATAGTACACCGGTTTTTAGTGCTATCAGTCCTTGCCATAAAGCTTTTTGGGATATGAAATTCTGGCTATAATGGCACAATATCATTTTGTGCTGTTACCTGGCTTCATGAAATTCGCTTTTATGAAAATCGCTGAGCGAGTAGCTTAGATAATATTTCTGACAACAATTTTCAGGTCTTTGAGAGGAATGATCATTGTCTTTAGGCTTCTGTTCCAACTTTTTACCATCATTTATTTAGTTTTACTTGTTATTTAGTAGGTTTAAGATAAATATTTCCATTGTTCAATTGCACCAATACAGTTGCTATTTTTTTTTTTTTTTAATTATGGATATTGAGAAACTGATGTACCTATCAAAATTTCTTTTTCAAATACTATAATAACAAGTGGATCTGGGAGAATAAACCATTTGTTCCTAAATCAAAAATTGCAGTAGGTATTACAAATATTGTATTACTAAGAAGTAAGTGAAAAAATATCTTCGAGGTAGGTATGCTGCGTTGTCGACCGCATCACCAGTTTTCATTACGAGAAATCCCAGTCAAAAGCTTAATTGGATAATCAACAAAATCATATTGCCGATTTTTTTATTTTTCTACGACAAACAAAAGAGACCCTTTACCAAATTAAAACAAACGCCCCACATGGGGTCTGTGGCACCCCTTTCATTAAAAACCCACAGCTTCGCATTACACTCATACAATTACTCATACAACAAATATTTTTACCGCCTCCACATACACGTGAGCACAGATTAGGAGATAGTTATTTGTTGAGGCGTTAGCCCACTGAGGTGTACGGCTATAAACAAACCAATCCACATTCTGAATCTAATCTATTTTGATTCTGACTGTACTTGAGATGTGCCAGAAAATGTGGGACGAGTAGTAAATAATATGGATTTAACATATTAGAATGTTAGATGACTGTGGACTGAATCATCCAAAAAACTTACGAGGTTCTGCAAGCTCTAGCTAGTCGTAGCCGGTGACCTTGGTGATATTATGCTGACGTCTTTACCAGTGCGTTAAATAGCCAACCAATCACAAACACAACCAACCAATCCAACCAACAAAGCACAAACCCAACCAACCAAGTGGTTTGGGGAACCAAGGGGTAGAAGTAGTGCAATCGACAAATGAAAAGTCTCCTTCGTTAATGAGTAGCACCCTTGCGGACCGTGATAGAGTTTTAAGAAGAGGTTTAAGGGATGAACGATGTTCCATTCCGCATCAATGACATCATCATCATCATCGACCTATATTGGCCCACTGCTGAGCACGGGTCTCCCCTCACTTCTGTGAGGAGGTTCACCGCGTCCATGTGTTTCTTAACGTAACGCACTTACGTAACGATCGCTCGCTTTTCGGTGAAGGAAAGCATCGTGAGGTAACTCACGTGCCCGAAAATTAATTGGCGGCCTCCTCCAGGTGATGAGCGAAGTGCAAAGCGCGAGGTTATGGGTCCAATTCACGCACAGAGCAAAGATTTGTGTGAACCAGAGATATGTGCTCTGAGTTGGTGTGCTTTTGGGACCATGGTCCTCGTAGTTCCTGATTCCGTAGATACAGGGAGTCCTTATCAGGGGTCAGGATCTATGTGTGTGATCGTGCCGCGTTATTAATGACGATGTGTTTTGGGAACTTCTCTTCTAAAATGGACCAAAACCGAAACTCTCACCAACTTTATAATGAGTTAGTTAAGCCCGCTTGCTCTTGCCAAAGATAATGCTATATGTATTGGGTAGCATTTGATTGAATTTCGTTGGACTTTTGCTGAAGGAAGTTTTAATGCTCGTTAGAAGTTTAGTGTTTCGATCTCAAGTCTGGAATGTTCTGCGATGTTCAGTCGCTGAAGCAATGTTGCATTATTTATGGAGCTTTTGGAATTGTAAAGCTTATTTTTTTACTAACTTTTTTCTTATAAGTATATAAGTAATAGTAGTAGTACTAATTGTTAAATTTCATTTGTTTTTAAGTTTTCTTTGTTCTGTGGTGTTTCAGTAAAGATTTTATGTATCTATATATTAGGCCACTCCTGTGCATGGTTTTTCCACACTTTTGTGAGTAGGATCAGGCCATAATCCACCATGGGGGCCCGGCCAGGGTTGGTGATTAACCATTTTTTATTGTAAGCGCCAATTTACGTTTGGGCATTTAATTGAATTGTAAAAGGTCAAGTGAAGGTCAAGTCCGTATTATAGACCAAAAGGCGTATAAAATTCTCGAATCCATTTCTCATCCACTTTCCCAATCGCACACAATTTGTCAGTATAAATGGCAGTTCCATTACGTTTTCGTGTATTATTAATTTACCGGGAGTTAGGCAGGTGTCACTAGATCACACAATTTGATAACTTCACTATTTGATTTATGATCTGATATATACCATACAATAACATCCATTCCTGCCCTAAAAAGAACGTTGAAATTTGCTTGTCAAGGTGTAACAACTTGCTAGAAAACTTGCCGAAGAAATCGAAACCTAATTCGTTGGAATATATGGTTTAGTTTCAATTGTAGCTGTGATTGTAAGGTTGAAGGTCAGTTTACACAGTGTTTTGCAGTCACCAAAAATGTCGTTACTGTGAAATAAGTGGGGTGACTTCTGATATTATTATTATTATGTAAATATAGCTTTACGCGAACAATGTTCTGCGTAAGTCGTGTTTTAATAGTTAATAGCCCATGGATTGTGAGAAATCTGAGTTATTTTTTAGGGTTCCGTACATGAAAAGGAAAAAGGAATCCTTAAGGGTTCATTTTGTTGTCCGTCTGTCTGAACGTCTGCCTGTCCGTCTGTCCATCTGTCTGTAAATACCCCTTTTCTCTGAAATGTGTAAAGGTATCAAGGCGAAATTTAAATGAAATACGCGGGTCTACAGTTTCTTTCAACTGTGAAAAAAACAAACTTTAAAATCAACAAAATCTAAAGATATGACCGTTTTTGTCGCATATTTAACGATTTTACAAGAGAATCAAAACCTATAGGATACTTCCCATTGACCGAGAATCATAAAATTAGGAACGAAGCACCTCTTAGCGTCTCGAAGCGTCTTATACCACAAGTATAGAAAAAAAGTCCAAAAGCCGTAAATTTGTTGATAGGTTACATAAAAAAAAAAAAAGATTTTTGGTTTTGCGCTTGGTAAACTGACTACGACGTATATCGATGTATGGGAACAACAGTTTTACAATGGCAAACTTTAAAAAGAATATTTAAGTATTGAAAATTATTATGTACGATTTTGCGTCAACCGAATTTGAGCTTTAGCGATTGAAATTTTTAACTTTCAAGGGCAGTACAGTGTGGTGACAAAATTATATCTTGTGTTCGTTTCAAGGGTAACATAAATAATTAAAAGCGTCCTTTTGGGTATATTCCCAACGGTGGAATTATTTTTCCCAACTCCCCCACTAGAATGTAACGTACAGTTAGTGTCTTTCACAGAATCATTTCACTTTGAACATTTCCCAAAAACACTGAAAATTACAAATAATCAAAAGTTTAATCAAGCCCTGCATTTAAGGGGGAGTGTGTGTAGACCGTCATCTCATCCAATGCGTGTGACCGCCACGTGCCCTACACATAAGCGCGTGACAATTTTATTTCCTAATTTTTAGGGTTCCGTAGCGACAAGGCAAAAAAAACCCTTACAATTTTTTGTCATTTTCGTACATAATTATGTCATAGCTATTCTAGGTATATACTATTTGGGCAACATGGTTGCTAGTAAGTGCCTTTTCTGAAGAACTACTCGAATAGTGTAAATAGCATAATTTAAATAAACAAAAACTACAAAAGTACCCAATAAATTAAAGAACTACGGAAATTTTCGACATTTTTCGTCGAATCATCGACAAGATTTTCTGACTTTACCTAAACTATCCATAGGTTTACTATCCCATCTAAAACTTAGATTCAGTGTCTTTTGTTGCTGACTGTACTCAGTGAAATGTCACGCTAGTAATCAGTAAGATGTCACGCGTCATATCACAAGGTGTCACGGAGCCGTCAACGCTGCGAGGGACGTGGTTATTAGCGGAAAATATTATCATCTTGGATACTTATTATTTCTAATACAAATTATGTGTTAGTTTGGGCTTCATAGCATTGTAATTGCATATTAGAATAGTTGAAGAAATTTATTTTATTTATTAGTTACGTCAATGCCACTTTTATAGAGCGATAGAAATTAAGATTTTTGACATACATTAAGACTTATCGCTTATTTTCACTAATTAGCATCAAAAATAAGACGTACAAAAATGCAGCAAGTTTTAAAATAATAATGTTCTATATTAAATAACCGAATTATCGCACTAGGTTTTTTTTTATTATTTTTTTTTATTTGATTGAGTGACTAGACGAGCAAATCGTTCACCTGATGGTAAGCGCTACGTCTGCCCATAACAGTCACAGCACCACTCAGAACTCTGCATTGCACAATCCTGCGCGGCATTGCACTGCGCTCGTCACCCTGAGACATCGGCTCTAAAGTCTCATATGCCCAGTAATTTCGCTGGAAACAATGTCCTTTGAACCGGAACACGTTAACGTGTGTACACTACTGCTTGGCAGATGAACCTACACACACATATGGCTTGGTACATGCTTTGTCAAAGAAAACAATGTAAAACCGACAAGCGAAAATGTTTCTAAGCGATACGAAAAACCAAATAACCACACGGCGCCGGTTGTCACGTCAGAAACGAGCTGACACGCGGCATATCCAGCGTACTGTCACGGCGTTTGACGGGACATAGCAATTTAGGTGTGTTCCAAACGGGAACTTGTCGCTTCCGATACGCCCGAGTGAATTCTATTTGCACTAAAATGAACCTGAATTTACAGTTTGAACGCTATTTATCGGCTCTGTTGTGATAAAAAAATGTGTAATATTAATGAGATATGAGATGTGATTGAATAGAAAAAAAGACACAAAATTTAAAAGTCATTCACCGTACTAGGACGTATTCGATATGGTCGACCTCCTTGAAGTAAGTGAGTCGACTGCTAAGCATGAGGTTGTTGGTTCTCGCACAGGGCAAAGATTTGTGTGATCCACAAGTATTTGCTCTGAGTATGAGTGTTTGTGGGACTATGTTCCACATAGTTTCTGATTCCTAGATATAGGGAATCTAGGGTTGAGGATCTGATTAGGAATGTATGTGATTGTGATGCATATTTATTACGTAATTCTGAAATTTAAAAATTTCGCTTCCCCTGTTTATGCCACTACCCAGTCACTGCCACTCCACCTATCCCCTCTTCGCCTGGCCATGTGTCCTGTCCAGCTTAACAACCACTGTCTAAGCTAGGGTTGTTACTCCATTCCCTGCCAGCTTGCACAGCCCCATATGTCTGAGTGAGGCAGGTAACCCCCAAAGGCGTAGAGGCCCGGAAACCAGCCGGGCCTACCGCTGGGGTAAGATGGTTACTGCTAACACGACCTCATCTTGCTTCACCACGGCGGAGGACTGCTCACGGGGGTTTGAGTGGGTGTTAAGTCCCACACATCCTCCTCCTCGCAGTGGAGTGGACAGTGCGGTGGCATTTACCCCCTAAATAAAAGGTTTGCCACTCCGCCTATAAATTAGGCTCAGTCCACAAGAATAAAATAAACCTAGATTACGCCCTCCTAATCAATCCCTTGTCCATAAATTAGTACAAATGTAATGTGTTCGGATGCAGACGCGCAAAACAAACAAACGGTTAAAAACGGGGGCTCAAAGTAATTTGCATACGGATAACACTCGCAGATGTGTCACCTACGCTGTTACGGAGAATATCTGGGGAAGGGACACGGATTTTTCATTTTAGGTTTTAGGTCTCTGATGGTCTACTTACTGCTTTATTTCCATTTTTTTCTCCATCTTTTTTGTTTGGTGTCTGTGTTGTGGGGCTGTGAAGCGGACCTTTTTCTTCTTCTTTCTTTTACAATGAGATAGGTTACTAATTTTAGATCCGTATGTACAAAGTTTGTATCCGTAAACCCTACCTTTTTTCTTCTAAATGTTAGGCTAGCATTATAATATGTTTGTTGTTATTGGCCGTAATATTGTTGTGCCATTCAACGCTGATTGGTAGTTAGTTGATAGCTCGAAAGTTCTGCCAATTCTGATTGTAATTTAAACTATAATTTTTTGGTAATAAATTTTTTTTCCAGGCAAAACTTTTATAATATACGTATTCCGTTCCGTTCCGTTTACGTTTTCGTTTTTAAGTTTTCTTTGTTCTGTGGTGTTTCAATAAAGAGTTTATCTATCTATCTATCTATTCCCTATAACCTATAATACAAACATTGCAAACGATTGTAAAAATCACAAACTACGAACGTATACCGCTATAAAATACAACACTAATAATATAATTTATAGGCCGGTGATTATACGATAGGGTAGGTAGATAGTTACGCATATGATAACTAATCACCCCTAAATATTTGAACTTAGTGGGCGCGTGCCTTTTGCAATTTTGGCAGATATTCCGATAACAAGCTCATTTTGATGACAATTTCCATGTCAGCGATATGAGTTACATTTGGCAAACAATTACTAAAAAAACAACTACATATGTTGCAAGAATGATAATAAAAACTCTATTAATAAACCAATACCTTACACAATGAAATTGCAAACAACGCACTGACCGTTAGAGGACAAAGCTCAAACAATGCTAAAGAGTACCAAGCAAATTTTATTCGAAACACAACAGCAGAAAACACAATCAAAACCATACCTATAATCACTAAAAACTAACTCCCAATCTGTAGAGTCAAAATCATTGAGGGGCCGAATAAAAGCAACACTTCATATTTGTTATTACGAACAGGCGCGGGAGGGTGCCATTCATATTCAAATCACTTTCAAATCTACAACTATTATTATACCGGAGCATTGTGCCGGTCCTTCGGGACCTATATCATTATTCCTCGTCCTTCAAACCAGCGCCCCATGTAAAAGTATTGTTGTGTACCAAACCTCCAAGCGCGTGGGCTAAAGCTAGAGTGATCCGAAAACGTTTTATATCAATTTACAACCCATTTACTGTCTTCCCATTCAAACCACGACCATTCACGTACATTTTACGGTTTATAACACCATTATCGTCATTATAAAATTTCAATTCCACGTTGATTTGTGGACAATAAAAAAATAACAAATTTCAAAGTAAAATTTTATAGTGAATTTCTATCAGCAATAAACCATTAGTGTCTCGTAGATCTGTGAATTCATCGGCTCCTTTTGGGAGTAATTTATGTGACGTTAAACATTTTTATGTTGGATTCGATTCCAGTATCGGTTCGTCTAATGCGACTGGCGCCTGAATTCCGGGCGGTTGTCGGCGGACGTCCTCTAATAAAATTTGGTCCCGAACAAACACCAAGTTTTAGCACCCTCCCTTGTTTTTAGAATAAGCATGTTCTGTTTTGTTGGGATCAAGTTCATCTCGCAGTTCGGAATATTGACTCGATAGATCATCCTCGCTGTCAGATCAATCGTGTTTTGCCAGTTTTGGTTTTGTTTTAGAAGCTCATTTCATTTTAATGTTAATCGAGTTTGCCTTATGATTTATTAATAAAATTTTAGGATGCTTTGTGACAGTTTTTGTTTCATGTGAAGCTATTTCTTGAATTAAATTTGATCCAAGTTAATTTAGAAGATATTTGTATCGTCATCGTCATCAATCCATATCGTCCCACTGCAGAGCAAGGGTCCATAATCCATAATCCACCACGGGGGCCCGGCCCGGAGTGGTGGATAGCATGCTTACCGTAGATATTTGTATAATACCATCTATAAAGTCCAAGCAGACATTAGAAGCACAAATCACAAGAGCGTGACACTCGAGTCCTTTGCCCACTCAATATGCAATACCCGTCCGATAGAATAAGGCGCTTACATCATTCTGATGGTCCATACAAACATTTATAGAGTAAAGTGGCAATGATTCCACATTATAAACACATATCACCCAGCGTTTCCGTCGATGGTGTTAGAATGATAAATTCCGGATATGACAATACTAAAGCCATTGTTCCAGAGACAATGCTGGCAGACGTACAAAAAGAAGATGAATAAATCTTAATCGCATTTGAGCCAGTCAAAAACTGGTCTAAGAGTTTAGGTTTGTTTTGACGTGAGGTGGAGAGCGTTCGATAATTTGAGTGAACCGATTCTTCAATACGTAGTGATCAAAAACAGTCACATGACGTCAGTGATATAGGAAATTATAATTTTGAAGTACATAATACAGCTACAGATTTATTTAATTCAGTACCTTTTAAGGAAAATTTTGTTTGTAATAATCTATATCAGTTCATCTATAAATTTGTTGGTAAAACAAGGGACTATCTCTCAAGTACCGTTATTACACATAATCTCGATTTCATTGAAATGGGACTTCGAATTTATTGTTGAACTTTATTGGAAACATTGACAAAATTGACTTTGACCTGTTGACCTCAGTTTCTGGTTGCAGCAAAATGTTTAAATTTATGACTGATGTTGCCAATAAACTTACATTTTATATTTAGTAAAGTTTATTCTTGAACAAGTCTGTGTCATAGTTTTAAATCTGTAACTATCTGCATTATATTTCTAAGTAACGAGACGAGCTAGTCAGTCACCTGATGGTAAACGCCACGCCTGTCCATAACAGCTATACTGTCACCCAGAACTTTCTATTACAAACTGCACTGCACTGCGCTTGTAAACCTGAGACATTGATACAAATGTCTCATATTATTATGCCCAGTAGTTTTAAAATTTTATCTTGTATATATGAGCGCTCAGTACTGCTGACTTCTTACGTACAAGAAACAGACAGTTGGTCAGTTATTACAGATAAAGAGTTTCAAGTTCCAAACAAAGATAATCCAATTTCAATTGGCTCAATAGTAACTTTTTATAAAATAAAAATGGCCGCGTCCCTTTTCACCGCTCATATTTTTGGACATGTCAAAATTCATCCTGTGTGCTCGCATGCGATATTAATTAAATCTGCACAGTGGGCTGGCGTTATGCTCAACACCCTTTCAAACCAACGTGCCTTATCAAAGGAAACGTCACAAGTGACAGTATCTGGTGAACGCCATCGCACAAATGCGTCCAATTAAGACTCGTGCATCGTAAAAGCCTAAACCAACACGTCAAAAATAGCTTTTGTTGCGTTTTGGGGAACTCTGCAGATTTTTAAAGTATGAAAATTGTATTGTTTAAAAATCATGTTTTTACTGGAATTGAATAAAACACGTAACATCAGAATTTGTAATGTTTCTTACAATTACTGCGCCCGTCAACGCGATTATAATGTTTTTACTTAAAATATGTTACAGCAAATCTTGGGATCCTAATTAAGAATTAAGTCAGTCAAATTATGTCAATGTAATAAAATTTACTTAAAACAAACTTTGTTTCACGTTTGCTTCCATTTTTTTAAATATCCAACTAGACACATGAGACATTAAAACTAGCTGGTCATGATTTAACAATCAATTTCACAATCGTAAAGCACCATGAAATTGCTGCAAACGAACCGGAAGTAAAATTACGATTAAAACAATACGTAGAGAGATGCATATCAGTACAGCATTAAAATATATAAAGACCACCCACGGCCAAGCCTACAAGTTCGAAACTTTGATACATTCCAAAGGGTTCAGTCTAATATTTCATCCCTAAAGTACGTAACTTTAGACATGAAGTGATATACCAAATACCAATACATCATCTAGATACGTGAGAAGCAAACAATTAGTCGCCTGACAAGTCGCGATCGAACATGGCAATTAAGAGCGAGCTTCTAAGTATACCTTACTGTGATAACGATAAGGTTCAAATTGAAGACTGCTGTGAAGATGTTGTCCGGAAGTAATTATGCCATAAAGTGTATCGGGTTTAAGCTCATAACTACACAGGTCATGTTTGATTAGGGTTTTGGGTACTATGGGAAGGTAAATATCTCTTGAGTAATGGCTGCTACTAGAGACCCTATTAAGATTCTAGAATTTAGAGTTGAAACGAAATGGTTAAACAAAACTGAACCCTAAACCTTCGATTTGGATAAGAAAAAGCTTAAAATATCTAGTAAAATACAAGTGTTACGTTATAGGGAAACAACTTGCAGTTAATACCGACCGATTTAGCATAAATTACCCCTTATTTATATCACCGTCACCCTTTCGAACGTAGACGGACTCTATTTCCATATGACTGTTTCTATTTAAAACATCACTGTTCAGTGTTTAATAAATACAAGACATTCGGTAGCTTACGTAATAGAGTCGAACCCTGATGAGTCCATAAAGGTTAATAAAAAGAAACAAACACAATCATCTGTTTCGATCGACGAGCCTTTAACGTCGGAGCAAGACGGCTAAGAACCCGTCGGAGTAACGATGCCGATGGCTCAAAAGTAGACTTTCGGGAATTTCGCAATTTGAAAGTATAATACACAAAAATACGTCTCGTTCCACCCGATATGGCGATGCCGGCTTCACGTACGAATCCTAATTTATACCTTTAATGAAAGCGGCATATGGACAGCTTTTTAGTGGATGGCATTCGGCAGGGGCGCAGGTATACGCAGTAGATATAAATATTCATAACCCCAACCTTGAAGGGTTGGTTGAGTCAGATTTATGAAATGTTGTATGAATCATGTCGCTAGAACGAGCAATGGTACAGATATTCAAGTAAATTGTTGGGATTAAAAAATTAAGCGTCCTAAACTCCTGGAAAACTATCCTAATACAAATTATAAGATCAGATGTAAAAGTAAAACTTGGTCTAGATCTCATTAATATAATAAATGCGAAATATCCTCCTAATGACCACATTGAAATTAATAAATAGGTAGGTATGTATATAAATGCAATTAGACATTACTTCAATCACAGCCTAAAAGTTTTTCTACAGTAAGTAAAATTTTGTAATAATCCATCTGGAATCTGGAACACAATTTTCAAGTTGCACAATAATATATGTGTTTTGTTCTAGTTTTAAGTTTTCTTTGTTCTGTGGTGTTTCAATAAAGAGTTTATCTATCTATCTATCTATCTATATTTTCTGCGAATGCCAAAAATCCCCATGTAAGCACCCTACATAAGACGTATGCGTTAGTCAGAGAGCATGGTAATCATAATTTTTATCAGAGAGGTGGAAATATTCCGGCACATTTGCGAGCAGCTGATGAATGAAACGGGTACAAGATTACCTCTGAATTATTACGCGTGGAGCCACGTTATCTTCGTGAGTGTTTATGAGTAAAGCTGTTAGGGTGTTTTTTGGGTTTGTACTCGTAGGTCGTTTTAGCAGCATTTTCGAACGACCTGCTCATATTTGTTTAAAACTGCTGTTAACACCTTCTGCTTTTAATTTAGTAAAATTAAAGTAGGTATTAATTATTATTTAAAGATTTGTGTATTTCAAATACCCCACACAAATCTTTGTTCTATGTTCTGTTTGTTCGCAATCTGTGTCTGGGTGTTTGTAGGAACATGGTCTTCGAAGTTCCTGATTCCTTAGTTGAGAATCCTAGTTAGAGGGTCAGGATTTATGTATTTGATCGTTACGCGCTATTTATCACCCGACAGCGCGACGCAAAGGACAGTATTGTGTTTATTGGCCTATGTATGTATGTATGGGCGTTGAATTGTGGCGCTCTAGAAACCAAAGTCATGGGCCGATTTTGATGATTCTTACCTCGATCAATGACTCTTAATCTTTTTTTAACTATGTACTTGTTAGGGCGTCTCGTCGAAGGAACACAATGATCAAAATTTAGGTCCATGTTTTGCTCAGACTTAACACTGCCAATCAATGTGGCAATGCCGCTATCATTTCAAGAATATTGGCTATGGTTTGTAAGATTAGTGCAGGGTTTATTATTAGATTACACGATTCTTTTACTGTAAATACAAAGGTTAAAATCTTTAATAATTTTAAGAATAAGTCTGGCTCATTAAGGTGTTCAATATTTACACCGACTTTTTTCCAAACTTCCAATACCTATCTATTTAAAGGAACATTTTAAGCCCAACGTGTCCCTATTAGACCGTCGAAACAATTCTCCGATTTGGTCGCCACAAAAAATATACAAGCCAAAGTTTTTTCAATCTCGAAGTTTACGTGGGTCGTGTTAGACCCACCATTTTTATTTTAGGGACATTGATTGATTGAACCTTATGGAACATCTATGGGAAACATGCAACCCCGATTGTTTTTTGTGGCTGCGCATACGTTTCGATTTTTAAGTTTATTGTATCTTCATTTAGATAATATTTTTTTGGTTTTCATCACTGTCTTAGTGACGCCATGGGGTGGTTTTATTAATTGGTTTTTGGGATTATCTTTATTGTTTAGGGCTCGTGAGTTTCATGTCATATTTTTTTATGTCGTAGGTATCATACAGTTTTTGAAGTATAAACTTCTTGAGGCGTACTGATAACTTTATTTTTTTGGCATTGAACGAGGCTGAGGCGTCACGCTCGGCTATTGTAACGTTACACCCCTTTACCAATTTTGGCAAAAGAGTGTAAAGTACACGTTATCAAGGGCTACCTCCCTATTCCTATGGGAAGGACCCAAAAGAAGGAAAAACAAAGGAGACAGCTTAAAATATATATATTAAAATAAGAAATTAGAATTAAGGATTAAAGTCTTTGAAGATAGAAAGAGAAAAATGTGATCACACGCGATAATTAACTGGAAGTTGTCTTTAGAAATAAATGGTTAGAAATAGTCGGTCTAGAATGAAGCACTGTTTAAGACGGTAAATACGTAATGTTCTTCATGAGGATACTTATGAAGAATGACCCCAGGCTAGGGCAGGTGAGGTCTGCGGCAGAAAGCTGGTGTCCAAAGTCGGGGAGGCGCTCGTGGAGAGCGGCCTTCACCGGAGGGTTATAGGGCTCCGATGTTTTAAGCTTCAAGACTTCTTCAGGACTATCACAATTAGGTAAAGATTTAAAAGTGCTTGAGGACTTCTTCATGCAATTTTCAAGGTTTTTAGAGGCTCAGACCAAAGCCAAACAAGAACTCCAACTCGACTGCCGAATGTCAGCCGTTTTTCCAGGCATCACTTCCAAAACTGTCAATAAGTAATTCTGCAATTTGAAAATTTGAAAATTAAGAAAGATAAGGTTAAAAGCTGCCTGATACAATAAGATCAATTAAAACTAAAACTGTATACAAAATTATTGAATTGTACGAGAATACAACAGAATTTAGAAATAAGATTATAAATGACATTAGTAAAATTAGACATCTTTCAGTAATGTTTACAAACAATATAAAAATAGAGACATAAGAATTTAGAATTAATAAACGAATAAAAGTAAAGAATAAGAAATAAATAGTGGCACGCAAGGACTCGAGTAAAAGAGATCAAGGGTTAAGAAACAGAAAGATATGAAAAAGTATACAGAAATAGAAAACCTTACACTATGTAACGCTCGTTCGGAACGATTCGGCTAAGGGAGCGAGAGAGATGTAGTCAACGCGTCACTGCTACACTCGCTCGGCGAGCGTTACTTACCAGAGTAATTTATACACAATTATAATCTTATATATAAAATTCTCGTGTCACAATGTTCGTTCCCGTACTCCTCCGAAACGGCTTGACCGATTCTCATGAAATTTTGTGAGCATATTGAGTAGGTCTGAGAATCGGCCAACATCTATTTTTGATACCCCTTAGTGATGAGGGTTGTCCACCTGTAACATTTTTCTTTAATTTTTAGACATTTTTTTAAATTTCTTTATTGTTTTTATTATGTCGCATTGAAAAATACATACAACCCTAAATTTTTACCCTTTTATCACCAACCCCTATATTTTTTTTAATTATTTATATGGCAAAACAACGTTTGCCGGGTCAGCTAGTTTTATATAAATGTTTCTTTATTATGAATTTAGAACAAAAAAAAATAGTTGTATTTCGTATTATTGACCTCGTCTAGATGAAATTTTCTATTCTGTCGTGTGGTCTTAAGCACGCGCCGTTTTTTGTTTATATATTATGTTTTAAAGTGGTATTATTATTCACTTAAAACTTATTATTTATATGTTTTTTGTTATGCGTCTCCGTGCATGTTCTTCTTGAAAATATTATTTGGTGCGATAAGACCGCCCATTGTGACACTAATTAATTGATATTTCTTTTCCTGTGGTATTTCGGAGGTTTATCTAATATCTATCTTAAAAGTTAAATTCGATAATGTCAGTTTTGAACAATAATTTGAGACACTCAAGGAAATACATTTTAAGTTCAGAAGCCAAAATTTGTAAAAAAAAATAGAAGCATCAATTCATTACTGTGTACCTATTATTCGATAATTATTAACGTTGGTTTTTAGTAATTATTATTGAGTAGAACTTACGAGAGATCTGCAAATGTATACAGAAGTTGATAAGTCGACAAATCTATTGACACATGTAACGTAGTTAAAGACATCAGTTGTAATTTAAATTTAAACGGTCCATAATGACCATAAATAAAAGTTCATGCCCATGAGAATACAGTTAATTAAGTAGCGGGAACTCAGAACTTCGGGCAGACAATGTAATTTGGAAACAAACTTCTTTTATTAAAATGGTAATTTAATTTAATAGCTACTTCTGTTACAAAGGGAACATTTTTCGAATGGAGGTGTGAAAACCATTTAAGAAGTGAGAAATTGTTATCTCATGGACTTTCTTACGTTAATAGGTAGATGTTTTTGTTTAGGCATATCTATAGCTATTGGCTTTGTTTATAGGCGCTTGGTTTTTTTTTTTAGTTGACTCTGTGAGAGGACGAGCAAGTCGTTCACCTGATGGTAAGCGTTACGCCTGCCCTTAACAGTCACAGCACCACCCAGAACCCTGCATCGCATAATCTTGCGCGGCGCTTCACTGCGCTCGTCACCCTGAGGCATCGGCTCTTAGGCTCATATGCCTAGTAATTTTGCTGGAAACCCGTTCAAACCAGAACCCAGTATTATTTGCACGCTACTGCTTGGCGGACGAATAGCAGAGGTGTAAACGGTTACCGCCGCCTTTGGACACCTGTAACACTCGGGGCGCTGTCGATGCGTTGCTTACTCTCTAGAGCTCTTTTCACCCTTTTCTTGAAGAGCCCCATATAATACTTTTCTAGAAAAACGTATAATGGTAGCTCCTTCCCCAAAAAAGCGTGTTGCAAAGATTCATTCCAAAATTTTAAAACTAATTTCTCAATGGAGATATTCTATTCACACTGCATAAGTATCATATTCTTGTAGTTTCTAACCAACTAGACGTGAGGCCTTTCAAGATTTCAATCAGGCTGCCTGAACCCAGGGTCAAGCGGCTACATCTTTATTGGAAAGCTGGTAGAAATATGAAGTTGAAATAACATTACTGCCTCGTTTGTGAAATGTCGTGGTATAATTGGATTGCGTTTACGAGCTGCGTGTTTAGAAACTAGACGTAGGGTTACTAAGAATTTTTGCTTACGACAATTTTTTTACTAAAAGACAGAGTGTAGCTGGATAGAATTTCATGACAGTACTTTGTGCCTGTTCAAAAGGCACTGTTTCCAGTGAAAATGGCTCAGCCGTCGCGCGTAGTGCAGGTCCGCGCAAAATTTTATAATGCTAAGTTCTAGCTGGTATACTAAATTAATTGTTATTCGGCACTTACCACCAGGTAAATGACCTACCTGTTTACCTTGCATTTTTGATGGGTCTTGTTTTTGTCAAGACAGCAAGTTCGCGAAATAAAGCTAAAATCTAAGGGCTTTAAAAGAAAAAAAAATATTTTTGCGGGTTTTAGTACGATAAGTCGTATAAGCCACGTTACTGCACTCGCTAACATAGCCGTTATTTCAAAACTGTTTTGATCGATTTTTGCACCGCACGCAATGAACTGCTAATTTTTATTTCCGTCTTATCCTAAAACTTGGTAAGAATAATGCAAAAGACAAGATACTAGAACAGGAAAGGTAGTATCTCAAAGTTTATTTTTCAAATAGAAGGAACAGCAAACAGAAGGCCCTGAGACGTTTTTATTGCATATTTCTTAGGACAAAGGGTCGATTTATTTACTCTTCGCCGGCGGCTTACAACCATTTTTCGTTTTTCTGCCGCGTCCCTTGATTTTGTCGAGCAATGTTCAAACGCTTGTTCGACTTAAAGGGGAAGTGGGGAAATGCGAACCTGCCACGTTTTTTTACATTTTAACCAATAAATATAAATGCAACGGTGGTGCTGTAAAGCAATTTATCTCGTCCATGTCTACGAGTACATTATAGCCATCATCAAAATCAACCTATATCGACCCACTTCTGAGCACTGATCTCTCCTCATTCGCGTGAGGAGAATTATAGCAGGTAGTAGGAAGTCAGAGGATTATTTTAGATACATTTTACTAGGTAGGTGAAAACTAACTAAAGTTTAATCTCATGCAATTTCTGGTTAGCCCTAAAACTGTAATTTGCAGGCGTGGCGTTTACCACCAGCTGAACTACTTGTTCGTATTTTATTCGATATCTGCGGCTCCCCGCGGTTTCATCCGTAGAATTTCCATAGCCACTTAAGGATAACATAGCTTCCTATTAGGTAAATATTTTTTAGAATGAGGTGAGTAGCTCTGAATATTGCCAACTACAAATATAATTTATACCTCTATAATATGATATTTGTGTTAAAGTGTTCAAAAGAGTGGAACTCCCTGCCTAAATCTGTGTTTTCCTGTAGTTACAACCTGGGTGTCTTCAAGTCACGTGTGAGTAGGATATTCTTAGGTAAGCGTGCACCATAGTAGACCACACTGTCACTTAACATCAGGTGAGATAGTGGTCAAGCGCGAACCTATTCAGGAATTTTAAAAAAGTAAGATTTCTGAGATAAAATTTTATACCATTAAAATCTCAGTTGTGTGAATCCATTGATCATCTAATTCGAATTGCCAACCAAACCACTAACCACAGTCACTTTGTTATGCGCTCAAGCAATAGTCAAGTTATCGGCAGTGTACTAAGTACACCTTCTGACATTTATGCAAATATGGTAGCTATTACTGCCGTGGTAGGCAAAGTTGGAAATGGAAGTGCGGTACGCAACTATGTCGTAATGGAAGAAATGTATGGAACTGAAGGTATTAATGATAAAGCTAGCTAAACTACTGGGCATATAAAAAGCAGTAGTGTGCAAGCATTGCTGTGTTCTGGCTTGAAGGGTACTGTTTGCAGCGAAATTACTGGGCATATGAGATTTTAGAGGCGATGTCTCAGGGTGACGAGCGCAGTACAGTGCCGCGTAAGATTTTGCAATGCAATGTTCTGGGTGGCACAGTAACTGTTATTGTCAGGCGTGGCGTTCACCATCAGGTGATGGATTTGATTGTCTCATTGATATTCCTGCTATCTGCACAAAGTGATTTGCATCCACTTTTATAATTCTAACAGCGAAGGAATAGAACACCCTTCTAGTGACTTTGATTCTCGAGAGCTGTAATCTGGAAGTTTTCAAGTCGAGAGTGAATAGGCATCATCCAGGCAAGCACACTCCACCGTCGACTGCGTCGTCGCTTACCACCTGATGAGACTGCGGTCAAATTCTTAACTGTAGTCAATAAAAAAAAGAATTGTGTGCTGGACCAAATAGTCGAAGTAAAACTTCAACTATAAATTTTTTGAAAAATTTTTTTTTATATAAATTTCATAAAATATACTTATAAAAAAAATATACGAAACGTAACTCTCTTTCTTAATATCTTCACTAACTTATATGTCCCTCTCAACTTTTGTTCGCCTCGCCCTATCACATTTTTCGTAACGCATTCACCAGCTTACTCCCCAAGTCAAGCGTGACTAAAGAAATTTTACTCCAAAAAAAATTTAAACCTATAAAAATACCAATATCACATAAAATTACTTCAAGATTAAAACAACAACGATGGCATTAAAACTCTCAGAGAAACCATAAACCTAGCCCAAACAACACTAAACATAGTTTCGTTGAAATATAATACTGTCTTTACAAAAAATTGGGACATAATGGGCCACTACGTGACATCGTCCCTTAATGGTAGGGTTGCCATCCATCCGGGTTTCCCCGGATTTGTCCTAGTTTAGAGCGCATCCGGGGCTTCATTTGTAGTCCGGGTTTAGAAATTTAAAGTCTCCGGCCGCCGGCGACACACGCACTGTGACATCCGGTTTCTGGACTCTAAATTCCGAGGTTTTCACGCGTCTTGTCCTGGTTGCCAAATTTAAGACATGGCAACCCTACTTAAGGGCAATGTTGCCTTGGAAAATTTGCCCTTTTGCTCTAAATAGGACATTCTGTCATGATACGCCTCGACAAGCTTATTTAAGGAGGGGCCCCAGGAGTTGTTTTGATTGTCTTGTTTTTTGGAATTTTGTTTACATTTTCCCGATGTTGGTCGACAGGTATCCTTGCTCTATAATTATTTCGTTCGCGTGGAGCCTTACATTGCCACTTAGAACTCTGAAGTGTTTTCGCTACAAGTTCTTTTCAAAGTGGATCACAAGACAGTGGCTTCAAGTGGTATTAAAACACTTGTGAAAGTCATCGAAAAAGTATCTAGCGTATTATTTGATGTGGCCGAAGGTGAAACCGCTTGCCAGGAAGATATTTATTTACTCCTGACTTGAACACACCTGGTCAAAACAACAATCAATCATCATCATCATCAACCCACATCGTTTCACTGCTGAGCACGGGTCTCCCCTCACTTTCGTGAGAAGGATTAGGCCATATTCCAGCACGGGAGCCAGGTCCATATTGGTGGATAACAGGAACAAGTATTAGGAAAAATTCGACATTTGTATTTGAAATTGTTGAACAAAACCCTATATTTCGTTCCAGTTGTCCACATTTCATGTTAGACAACCGACAACTCTGTTTCCTTCAATAAATCATGATGGTTTCAGACGTTTCTTCGCCCTCGGCATTAAGACTAATGTTTTATTTGACGCCGCCCTCCATTTTTCATACAATACGCCAGATCATATGGTTTATGGTTTTCAATGCGAATTTGTGGATGAATTTGAAATTTATAAGTGAGAGTGATATTGATGATAAGCGGTGGTAGCCTAGTGGGAGAACGTCCGCCTTCCAATCAGAAGGTCGTGAGTTCAAATCCCAGTGCGGGCACGTACCAATGTGTTTCTGTAAAACATATGTACGTAATTATCACTCGCTTTTCGGTGAAGGAAAACATCGTGAGGAAACCCACATACCTACCCGAGAACTATTTCGGAGGTATGTATGTAATCCAGCAATCCGGACTGGGCCCCCGTGGTGGATTATGGCCTAACCCTCCTCACGAAAGTGAGGAGAGACCCGTGCCCAGCAGTGGGACGTTATGGGTTGATGATGATGATGATGATGATGATATTGATGACTTGACCTCATAAATTTATTTATCAACAACAACCAAGTCGTTCGCCTGATGGTAAGTGCTACGCCTGGCCATAACAGTTACAGTGCCACCCAGAACTTTGCATTGCAAAACCGTGATCTAAACTCAGATGGTTCTATAATATAGGTAATCAAAATCAACCCATCTGTTCGTATGCAAAACCATAACATTAATTAATTCATCGTTGATATTTAATAACGTTGTCATTAGAATAGATTATTTTTTTATTGTAACTTGCGACTTTAAGAATAAGAAAGACGAAACTTGAAAAAAATTTATCTCCGTAGAGTTTCTTGGTGCTATCTTCTCTGGCGGGTGTATTTCCAAAGCACTGGTAGAGTTAATGGAGTTTCTTTTTTCAGAAGAGATTCAGGCATGAGTCACCTCTTCAAAGGGAATTATCTTTTTTAAACTCAAACCATAATCATTGGCATAGTATATCATATTTGACTTATTTTTGTTTTTCTCTATGTATATGAGACTTATTATGATTTAATAGACCTATGTATTGTGCATTATTTTTGCATACTTGCAATAAATGGTTAGAGTTTTAAATTTTTTTTTGAGTTTCTTGTTTACAAAAGGAAAAAATACCCACATACACACTTAACCAAATACTTCTTGATGTGGCGTCGAGAAAACGAAGACGACCAATAAAAAAATGAATATATTTTTTAATTTAACCAATAGCGCTAATGTTATAGCTTTTTTACACTAAACAGAACGAAAATTAGTTAAACGCCTATTAAGTAAAATCAATAAAACGGAATCAAACGACCATCTTAAACTGCATCGATGTAAATAAACTCCATCAAAACAAGTTATACAAAATTAAAATATGCAAGTAAACAGAAGTACCGGTCGAATTATCGTTTAAAATGGAAATTAAGTTTATAAAAGTTAAAATGTCGCCAAGAAATGGGACGCAATCAACTGGCAAGTGCAAGTGCTCTTTGACTCGTCGTTAAAAATGATATTGCCATGTTTGTATGTAAAATGGGATTAGAATTAGATGTGGGACATTTTTTTTCTGGAGGACTTTGCATTTGTTTATGTAATTTGGAACATTGACAGTAATATAATAATCATTAGAAGGTATAACTAATTAACAATTAATTAATTATTAACCCACCAAACCGGAACGGGCCCCCGTGGTGGATTATGGCTTAACCCTCCTCATGAAAGTGAGGGCAGACCCGTGCTCAGCAGTGGGACAGCGTCTACTTTCAAGTAGGCATTTATTTTTATAGTCACAGATCTCCTTACCTGAAAAATTAAAATTTGAGCAAACTTTTAACGTCCACTATAAATTAAAAATAAACTTTTATCTCCCAGATTAAATAACCAACAGAAGTACTAACCGAATCTGGCACTATCGATGTCCCGCGTAGGCGGTTTGTGGGACGCAAGAGCCTCAAATGTCCGCGCAAACAGAAACATGGCAACTCTAACACAATGAGTAGCGCATAATTTCTTTTAAATGCATTTTAATGCAATTTCTGTGAGTTGACGGTAAGAAATATAAGAAAGGAGCCGGAAACAGGCTAGACAGTCGCGTTAATGAATTATAAACAACTTTGTTCATTGTTTTATGAGAAATTATTTTGCACTTTGAGCCTGGTAGACTAGGTGTACCAAAACCCTGTTATATAAATGACGAATGGGTACACGCACTTACAAGTAAGTATCCCTTGTAAAAAATCAAATAATACTAAAGTTAAAATATCAAATGTTAGGACCAGTTTCAAAACACAAAAAAAAGGAAATTGAGCAGCTGAACTAAACCTTTCTTTCTTACCCAATTAAATGACAGCAATTTATCGACACTATCAGATTATATTGTTAAAATTTGCATTTTGTAATTCTTAGTTTGTATTTTAATATATAAATAGATAGTTAGTTATAAAATTTGATCATAAAATTGTTAATTAAACATTGTAGAGGAATATAGACTTTACTGCTCACATCGTAAGATTTCAATTCGTTTCTCCGACATGTCTAGACGCTAACCTGTAATTAACTCTTGATCACTTTAACTCGATCCTTGTTTTTAATGTAAGTGGGAGGGTCTAAATCTCATTGGAACTAAGCATAGTTATTAAGGCACTTGATAGATTTTTTTACAGCAATCTATGAGCAAGGATCAAAACCCACTTAACTAACTAACCACTTTTATTATATTTTATTATATTGCTTTGACAGTGTGGTGGATTCTGACCCTAGTATTATGGGTATTCGATTAACTTCTTATGTCAAAAGACATAATAATATCATTAACTGAAAGCTATCATGTTATTGATCAAAATGTTGATGAGCAAAACACAGGCTGCTCTACACTGGACTTAGTAGTTAAATCTTTCTTTAACGAGAACCAATTTAAAAGCTTTATAATTACAAAAATAAAGCGAGTAAACGAGCTATCTGAAGTCATGTCATCAAAAAAGTGTAAGTTTACAATCGTCTCAACAAAAAAAAGAAATGTGTGCTGGGATACATAGTAAAAGTAAAAGTTCAAGTAAAAAAATTATCAAAAAAAAAATCATAAAAGATTTTACAAAAATATAAGAAACGTAACTCTCTCTCTCTTTCTATCCTCAATAACTTATATGTACCTCTAAATTTCCATTCGGCCTCGCCCGATCACATTTTTCGTAACGCATTCACCAGCTTACTCCCCAAGTCAAGCGTGCGTAAAGAAGTTTACTTCAATAAAGCAGTGTAGTGCAGTGGCACGCAGGACTCACCAACCCAAAAGACACGGTTTCACTACAATTTTATAGGTGGACGTAATGGGATATTTCCCTTTCTTCCCCCCAGCTTTTGGCATCATTGGAAAGACAAGGACAAAACAAAAGATGCAGTGAGTTATAAAATTCTGACTAATTAGGTATTCTGCGCCTTAAATCCCCTCACTATACACTACTAATTTAGTTTTTTACCATTATACAAAAGGCCTGCTTATATCTTCATTCAGTTCCGAAAGGAAAAAAACTCGTACATTATAACCTAGATTTACAAGCAAATTGCCCAACAAAATGGGAACGCGCTACAAAATCATCTGCAAACAAACAAAAGTTCCTCGCTTATTGCCGCTCTGGCTCGCTTCAGCCCCGTTACGTACTGAAAAATGCTATCAAAATGAATATTGAAACAGACCCAGTCGTATATGGAACAGGAGCGCTGAGGAAGAAAGCTATCGAGATCTGAGAGGCTGAGATTCTTGGAATTTCTGTTTGGGGCATCACTAGGCTATGTTAGCTATGAAGAGAGCGACAGCACCCGTTTTGAAACCGGTCCTGCATCAATGCATTGATTCATCCACGGATTTAGTACCCTTCAAAATGATGAAGGAAAATACAGTGAGTACACCATTATGATCAAGAACCTTAACATTGAAAGATATTTGATATAAGTACATGTATAGGTGTATTTGTAATTGAATCCTGCACTGAATCAGCATCTCTTTCAGAAAAGGTTGGTAGAGACCAACCTTTTCCAACGTTTAGAGAAACGTTAGAACTATAATATTATCATGACAAAATAGTACTGGTAAATTTACAATATCTTAGTAAACGTAAATACTGTGACTACGAATTGTCCCAAGACTCCCATACGCACATTTTAACCCAAAAATTTGGGCGCCGATTGCGAAATATCGCATGAGATTGAGTACTGAGTATTACCGTGCGACCGGGCAAGAGCGCATCAAAAATGTATGGACGATGCCGTAGATATACGGATGTCTGGAAGTAACAATTGTATGGAAGCCGTTGGGCGTGGTTGGTGGATGCAAATTGCACGGAGTGCGCCCGCAAGCGATAGACAAATGGCGTCGTGAGCCGACCGTACCGGTAGCCCACGATCCTCCGTCCTGCCCGGGGCTTCCAGTCATGTTTATATTTCATAGCGAGCACGCTTCCAGTATGAATAACTGGACAATGCTGTGACAATCGTTATTGATGGGGCGAGTGTGAAAATTTCTTATTTGGCTGCGGGCGGCTCGTAATTTTGTCGTCGAGGAATTGTGTTCAGTGGCTGGTCCGAGAGAAATGGCGACAATGGAGCAGGATAAATTTTGACGGTGACAAGAGACTAGACATTCTAAGTTATGAGCCTAGTATTGACGACAAAGTAGGAACTAAAGGAGACTTCAATGTGCGAATAACACTTATTTGATATATGCACGGGAGATTAACTTTGCCTCACATCATAAATGAAGTGGCCCGCTTTTACTTCACTGATCTTCATACTAATGATAATCTTCTCTAAATCTAATGAAGCGCATTACATTAAAGCAAGCTTTAATCGGAACCCCTACTCTCGTATTACCAGGAAGACCCGGACACAAATGTGGTGCTAAACGTGTGGCCTTATTAAAAATTTACAAAACCGGAGGCACTAATGTAACATGCAAATTGTGCAAACCACAAGACAAATTACTTCGTGAGGTGAACCGAACAGGAGCGCACGACCCCGCATCTCCCAGTAACGCGTTTATAATTCAAACAACCTCTGTATCGAAGCTCAGGAGATTTTATTAGCTACAATAAAACCACAGTCTCGTGCTATTTTTATTTCTCTTCCGCAGATCCCGCAGGAAAACCTCTTATTTAGACGGGATTCAGTCTCTATTTGTTTGCTAGTAAAGAGATAATGCAGCGCGGTGTAGGTACGAACCAGTTTTATCGATAAATCGCATTGCCAATAAAACAAAAAGTCCAGATGAATTACTCGGAGAATTTATCGACGTCGCAGCCAATACATTCGAACTTTTTGCCGAATTCAATGATACAATAGAACGAGAGGAAAACGCGGAAAAGCATAACGGTTACGAACGATTTCTCTCTAACAATAGGACAAGGTACACGACAAAAAAAGCTCGAGAAGCTTAATGGAATCTTTAGCAGTCGATCTATTATCGATGGTGGAGTCACGTAGAATATTAGAAGCCCTTTGCTTACGGGGAAACCGTTGGATCCGAAACACGATCGAGAGATCCAAGTGAGCGCGGGACAGAACAACAAACAAAGTGGGTAGGTAGTTAACGAAGTAAGCTAGGATTAATTTTCTCAGTGTTTGAGTTGAGCTATGAGCGATGGACTCGCCCGGGGCGCGGAGTCAACAGTCTTCCACGATATAATTTCAAACTTGCAATGTTATTACAGTGAATGTCTGACGCGGTCCCGCGGATAAATTTTAGCACTTGCAGCACGCCCCGCAATAATAAAGTCTAAAATTATATTACGTAGAGCATGACCATTGAAATGTTTCGCGGGTCGTTATAAATAAGTGTAAATGGCTAACAATTTGTTGTCGCTATTTACTTTAGACCGGGCAGTGCTCTGTATCTGTCGAAATAGTTACTTATTGCCTTTGTGCTGAGATTGCCGCTCCTTCATGTTTCGAAAATGTCTTGTAGATATATTACTAAACTTGCGAAACTTGTGACTGAATAGTTACGTCAGAACCCAGAAAACCAATTTCTAATTTAAATGCATCAAAATTATCGAACCATTATCTCGAGTCGCAACCTCACGGAACATTAAAATCGGCGCAGAATGGAGCATTAATCACGAGCTGTCGAACTATAGAGCTGTGAGACTTCATTCCTCCACATTTCAATGGGAGAAGAGCTTAAATTGGCCGTAAAGGAACTAGTATACGTCAGCAAGCGCGGACGTGCGCGTAAAGAAATTTCCGATTGGAATAAGAAGTGCATGGCGACGGATGGACGTACAAAGCGTGGACGCTCTTAGAATAACAATAAATTCCTGGGAGTACGCGGTCGCAAGCAATCAGAACGGCGGTTAGACCCCTGCAGACGAATTGTATGGCTTAATTAGCGAAGGGTAGAAAGCGGCGAAGAAACAACGCTGAGACTTTTAATTATCTCCGAATAATTCCAGAACGGTTTGAGAAGTAAAAAATGAGGCAATTTGTATAACGTATTTAGCTTATCAAGCGGGCGGTCGCGAAAGAAATCTCGATGAATGTGATAAATTTCTGAAAGCCATAAGAGTTGAGATTGCAATCTGTACGCATATGGTATACAGTTGCGCGCGCAGCGGTTGTAAAAATTATTAACGCGGTAGCTACGGGATGCCGAGAACAAGGAACGACTTTGTCGAAAGTGATGCATCGAATTTTGGAGGATTATTAACGATGTAACTGCTGATATGGGTTACGCAAAGTGTGTTGATTTGTATCAGCATTCAGAGGCAAATTACTCATCGGGAATTTGATCGCACCCATTGATATCCAGCTTAAAAATAAACAGAAATACTGGCGGACTCTGTTTCAGAAATATTACAAGAGCGAAGTAAAAAATTGTGAAAGATCCACGGCATCCAAAACGTTTCCCGTTTCACACTTTTCCATTGCTCTTCACACGACACAAGCGGTTGCTCAAGTGAACATTAGGACGCTAGAGAACCGCGAAGCGACTCCCGACGACAGACGCCGGGTAAACTGCAGGGCGTCTCGCTGAGTAATGAACGCTCATCCATTACTCATTACTATCCGTGACTTGCTCGTGTGAAGCGGCCTTATTTCAACGTTCTACTACTGTTTGAAATGATTTATGCTTTGTGGTTTTGCGGCGAGCAAAGATGTTATTAATCAGTGGTTGTGTCTTCATGTTTCTGACACTGTCCTTTGTTTCTTGGCGTCCGAGACGTTAAGCTTTGTCAAAGTTGAGCGGCTACTATGTCAGCTATATTTAGTATGCTATGTCAGTATAATGACGCAGGTCATAAAGTTCTATAATGATCGATAGTGCTGAATAACAATTTGGCTAATGTAATACAGGATATGGATTAGAAAACCAATGATCTCATACTTGAAAACCAATGGTGCGTATGAAACGATCGGAAGGAACTCCTTATTGAAAAGTGTAATAATATCGTGAGAAGTAACAAATCGAAAAATAATTGGGTTCCGGAGATTATAATCGCAAATGTGTAACTTTAGAAATTCCTTTTGAAATACAAAAAGATGCAACTGAAGAATACTCGAGTTTAACAATATAATTATTTGTATGGCGGCTAACGGTACGCCTTCCAAACATCTGTATGGCAGATCAGGGTTTCACGTAAAAGAAATCTCCATCAATAATGGATCTCGAATTACTCGAAAAGTGAGAGAAATCTCGGAGCGATAAACGATAAGGTAATAACAGAAGCTGATCCTATCTTTTGTGTTCTTTTGTTGGGTGTTGTATACAATGCAGTTGTAAATTTTTGGGTTCTTAACTCCACAATGTTCCCGTCATTAATCTAAGGCCGTAACTCGAAGCGGGGTCGGATCAGCCTTTGTACCTGCTTCGCCCCTTCATACCCTGACATGTGCACGGTTGGCAGGGACAAAAACCGCCTTGCGCAATATTGTCTGCTCCTAGACTGGTTGAATCATCCATCGCATAATATAAAATATTGAAAGAACCGAAGCTTCCTCTATATCCTTGAAAAGCTCTCAAGTTTTAGTACCAATCAGTCCAAACGGTTTGTCTAGTTGGCTATTTTTAAAAATGTCACCCGCAATCTCCTTTACACTTTTTCTGTCACGTCGTTTTTACTGAGCCCTTGACATGCATTAACACTTAGCGCAACTTTTTCCGTTCGATCTCCAGATGTGAGTGCATCATTAAAATCTTCTATGGCTCCAAAAAGATCAAAAGTTATCTCTTCGGCTGGAGAGGTTCCCCCTTCGCCCCGGTCGCCCTTCCCCTCGAATGCCTGGTCCCCTTTGAGAGTTAGTCAAACAGCGGCGGTGGTGCGGGTCGGACGTGTCGCTCGGAGCTCCGCCGGCTCGCTTTCGTGAACCGCGAATTTGTGGAAACAGTTTTCCTCGGTGTCATTTGCATACGTGAAGTGAAACCAATTTCAATTTCGCCGCGTGTGATGTTGCGACAGTTCGTGTATTAACTGACGGATGTGTATTAAC
Organism: Campaea margaritaria; assembly: GCA_912999815.1. Classification (NCBI taxonomy): domain Eukaryota; kingdom Metazoa; phylum Arthropoda; class Insecta; order Lepidoptera; family Geometridae; genus Campaea; species Campaea margaritaria. The sequence continues at coordinate 1,231,745 of OU538794.1, forward strand.
TCGGTACGATTCTAGTGAACTTATGTGTTGTGGATTGTGCTTTCATTATTCTGTAAGTTCATGTTAAACTAAGACATTTCTAAATAAGATTATTGGAATGGAATCGCAGAGAAAAACATTGACACAAAGCGCTACATCTAATTTCATAATACAATGTTCTCGGTTTATTGAAATGAAAAACCAAAAAACAGAACCATTTAACATTATCGTCTTGCAATGATATGATAATGTTATGAATACTTTAAGCTACGAGAATGTATCTTTTTCTTTCATTTTATCCTTCTTCCGTCCGTGACTTTACGTAACGTAGAACCTATAGAGAGAGCTTTTATCAAATTGACTCACTCATGTTTACACCCTTCTTCCTTCTTTTCCACTATCAGCGTTACGTATTCCCACCAATTACGAGTCAGTTTTATGATAACATCAAGATTTATGTTCATTCTCCGACGATAGCTGTCACGGAGCTATCACAATCTAGAGAGCACCAAACTTTTACGATGACGCAGACTAGGTCGTAGTTACTATTCACAATTGCGATGGTAGGAATGATAAGGTACCAGGGGTCCAAGAGCATAAATAGGCTAATGTCAATCTCCATTATGATGTTTTGTCACGTGGAGTAGATGGTGAGATTAGGAAGAAGAAAGCTCGTTACGTCGATGGTATGGCTATGATAGCATAAACTGTGGAATCATTATTTCGGTTTGGTATGGGAGACAAAGTAAACGACACCGTTAACATGGGAGACTCAATAAAAAGCTGTGGTCGTCAAGCGGGATTATTTTTCATGCCAAATAGTGTGGTTTACTCTACTATTCGACAGTGTACACTAAATAATAAGTAATTAAAACTGAAACAGTAATTATAAGACCCAACAAAATCCAACGGCACCCGGTTAAAAGCCTCGGAATTGCATAATTGTCTTATTTTCTCAGTGAATAGTGGATTTGGATGTAGAGGAAAACATAGCGAGGAACGCGGCATAATCCAAAATTCAAAGACTTGATCCATCAGCACTGGGCCAGCATGGTGCATTAATGCCCATCATCTTTATCATCAACAGTGGAAACTTAATAGCTAACGATGATGATGATGATGAAATAAAAAGCTAGTAAAAGCTTTACAACCGATTTCAAATTCTAAGACTTGCTTTGATACTAACGTAATCTTTACCTATGTAGCTTTAAGACGTTAAAGAAAACTAACTAAAATTCTATTTCCAACAACTGATGAGTATCATTTAATATTTGATAAGATCAAAATCTAATTTGAATAATGTTAAAGATAAACTTAACCTTAACGCTGCTTTAAAAACAGTAAAAGTTGGTTAAACGTTAATCTTATGCAATGGCTAGATTTGTTTTATGAAGTTGATCAATAAAAGTTAAGTAGGTAAATCTACAAATCTACTTTTTATGCGGCTAAGTGACTTTAATGTTGTTTACAATCGAATCTTCGGTTTTATAAGTGAAACTTAAAATAACAAAACGTTTCTATGTTAATAAGCAAGGGAGTTTAATAGCAATTAAAATATTTCGTAACTTTTAAACGTGAAAAGCCGCAACAGTCTTATAATGAGCATGATAAGTATATTCATTATAACCATAATCATTCGCTTAGTGGATCAATTATTTGATTTACCTTTTATTTTTCTATAAGAGAATTAAATGTTTGACTTATAGAAGTAGATTATTTTTGCCTACTTGCAATTGATGATTTGAGTTTATTTTTTTAATATTACATCATAAAGATTGGTTGTTGGTTGATCAGCCACCACCTGGGTAGATTCAAAACCTTATAGATTTGAATAATCAGTTAGTTTAATCGTTGTTCAGTCTAATATAGTACGCAGTTGGCAAAGTCAGTATAAGTTTCATCATAGTTAATTCCTTAACGAAACCAAAATCAATAAATCATTTCTGACTTAACAATGATCCACACAAATACTCGAACGTTGAATTCAATTAAGGTGTTTCTTACAAACTAAACGCAAAACCCATGAGCAAGATAAATCTATAGCATGACACAAATGACCTTAATTTTGATCAACCTTCGAAAAGTGATCAGTGTACTAAGGACAGTTCAAAAGGTATAGCCCTTCTATCTTGGCCAAGGTAAGAAATTTAATTGAATTTTATAGACAACGTCGTAAAATTTAACACGTGCATTGCATACCTGCTGGGTACCAATATTAATACAGGAGCTGTTGCTCGTGACGACGGCAACTTAAATTTAGAGTATCCTGCAATAATAAACTTAACAATAGAGTCTACAATATTATGTAAAGAGTTGGAAAACATTGAAACTGATACAATAATCAGGATTATGCGTCACGATCACTCACCTACAAACAACCTGTCTAAGAATCTCTACTGCATCTAGGGATTCTGGAACTATGAAGACGATGGCCCCCACAAACTCTGAGCCACAAATACCTGTGATTCACACAAATATTTGCCCTGTGCAGGAATCAAACCAGCAACAGAGGTTTTTTCGTGAAAGTCGTGAGTTCAAATCCCAGTGCGGGCACGTACCAATGTGTTTCTGTAAAACATATGTACGTAATTCTCACTCGCTTTTCGGTGAAGGAAAACATCGGGACGAAACTCACATACCTACCCGAGAATTATTTTGGAGGTAGGTAGGTGATCCACCAATCCGGACCGGGACCCCGTGATGGATAATGGCCTAGCCCTCCTCATGACGGTGAGGGGATATGGGTCGATGTTCTTGTCTTGTCTGCAACGACGACATGATTTCTCAAGTACTTGTTTTTTTTACTAGTGTTGGTAGAAGAAAGTTTATTTTTAAACCAAGCTTTAAATGTACAACTCTAAACAATACTCTTGTTTCTAATCCCGTCTTGTACTTCCGTATTCCAATGAATGAAATACTTGTTTATGGCCGACAAAAAAATTTAACGTTCTAAGAACTAATTCATTTGTGTATCGAATTAAGTATTATGGTAATACGAATCATTTAAATAGATGGCAGCAAAAAGTGATAAGGAAAAAAAGACTATCCGGCAGGATAATTAATGTTCAGCAAACGTGCTCTTAGAAAATCGTGGTAGATGTAATATGGGAGATGTTTTTTAGATTAAAGTGAATGAAGCTGTTGAGTAATACAAATAGTTTAAGTTAAAAATAGGCACGATTTAGTTCAATAATTGATATAAGAATCATAACTTTGAATGAACAGTATATTTGATTGTAGTTCAAAAGATTTATGTTGAGAAAAATCTACATAGTTCTTAGGTAGGTACATATTGTGTCAATTGAAGTGATATAGTATAACTAATATATTATGTTACATTTAACTTGTGGTGTCCATTTAACTATTGTAATATTTTGGCATTAACATGTATTATATAAAAAATACTAAAAGCTTGTTTTAATCGCCATCTGTTGAGCCGTTTCGGAGCCTATACAAGACAAACTTCAGACAGACAGACAAACAAAGAGTCTATAAAGTCATTGCAGTCTGAAATGTCATTTATGCTTCCCACTTAAGTTTGTAATTTTTATTAAATAAAATTTTTCAATCGATAAGAAGGAGAAATGAATTTTAATGTAATGCTACTAAAGTTCACAAAGCCTCAGCAGTTTATCTTTCAGTACAAAGAAATACATAACTGTATTCGCTGAACTTGCAACCCTATTCCTTATTATAATAACAACCTCAAGGTTTATGTAATAAAAAACTTTAGTGATAAGAGCTCTGACGGAAGCTGTTCTTATCTAGACGAAACAATGTGGCGCAATCTCATTCTTGGTAGTAAACCTACCAACAATATTATAACTGGAGTATCGATTGACGGAGAACAATCACAATAATATTAGGTTTCAATTATAATCTATACTAATATTAAAAAAGCGGGATAGTGCGTGAGTTTGTGAGGTTACTGGGTATAATGAGAATTTGGAGCTGATGTCTCGGAGTGGTGAGCGCAGTGCGGTGCCGCGCAGGATTGTGCAATACGAAGATCGAGGTCCTACCAACACACAGACTCAGAGCAAACTTTTGGTTCACACAAATTTTTGCCTAGTGCGGAAATCGAACCCGCAACCTTACGTTTCCATCACCATTTGGTGATGATAAAGATTATGATGATGACAAACAGAATTCATTCGCACAGAGTGAATAAAGAATAAATCTCCAAGGCACTAAAATCATTGAAGTTAACATGAGCAAAACTATACAAAATGATTCCAATCCTTGCTACATAGACAAAAATGAAGCAATACCAACATCAAAAAGCTTCTACAATCCAAGAAACGAGGCCTCACAAATTACCAATGAATTGATCAAACAAATAATCCGTAAACCGAATTAACGGTTAATACCTCTATTTGCTCTTCGTCATTAGCTCAATGGCTCGTGCAAACAGTTTAGCTTTACAAGGCCCCGATACCATATTACGAATCTCACGACAACGGTCGTAGACCTCGCGATAATTGCTGTCAAACTTCCCTTTTAAAAACTGAAAATCTGCATCCATATATCCTGCTCCTGTCGGTCGTGGCGCTAGTACCTATAGTCAAAGTGAATTCAAAACTCAAATTATTTATTGCAAGTATGCAAAAACATTGCACTTTTACAAGTCAAAAACTTAAGTCTTATACATAAAAAAAAAAAGAAAAAAATAGAAAAATAGAAAATAAGTCAAAATATGATCTACCTACTCAACTAATGATTATCTAATTCTGGTCTAATTATTCTGCGATAAAAAGGCGGGTAAAAGGCGGGAGGGTTCCGTAATATGATTTCTAGTGATTCTAAGTGATCACTGTCGCTTTGCTACTGCTGTCGCTACTGTAAATTTTACGTAATCAGGCAGCTCTAGTCAGCTAAAGTTAGTTTGTAGGAGACGTGAGGCAGATCGGCTGGATAACAGGAGAAAACTTTATTTTAGGATTGCTAGTAGCCAAGCGGAGGATTAGACGAATTGGAAGTTGGTTGTTTTTATAACTTTTTTTATTTGACTTAGTGACGAGACGAGCTAGTTGTTCACGTGAAGGTAAGCGCTACGCCTACCCATAACAGTTACAGTGCCACCCAGGACTTTGCATTGCATAATCCTGCGAGGCACTGCACTGCGCTCGTCACCCTGAGACATCGGCTTTAAAGTCTCATATGCCCAGTAATTTCACTGTTAACAGTGCCCTTCAAACCGGAACACAGTAATGCAAGAAAGCGAAAAACATGTTACACATCAAAAACTTATTCAAGGTCCCCGGCTTTATCAATTATAATTTTCAAGGAGTTAATGCAATAAAAGAACCATACAATACCAACGGATGGCAACCCTACAGAACCGTGTGAACTATCACACCCATTACCCGTGCATTACACCCATTACCCTAAGCTTACAAAAATAATTCTTGATTAGGCGAGCTTACCCAGGAACGGGACATGAATCATGGTAATGGACACATATTACGCTAATCTGGGATAATCTTGTCAACACGTGCTATCAGCGTTCTTATCATTGTTTATTGGTGATCGTGGTCGCTACTAGGGATGTCCAAGTCCATGTCCGTATTGATTGAAGCTATCGGATATATTCGGATGTCAGATTTAAAAATTCGAGTATCGGATAGGTTGTACTCAATTTACAGGTTTAAAAAACAGTTTAGGAATTCTAGTGACTTGTTCATTATTTGATGGTCACCATTTATCGGCAACGACATCTGATAATCCATAAAAAAAGTGCTATACATTTTTTTTTTTTTTGTAAATTATCATTAAAATATTCAATTTTATTTAATGATTTTATGTTTATTTTAGTGTCATATCGATATATATTTTGTTCAAAGTTTGAAAAACATGTGTAAAATAAAAAATATTTAAGTCACTTGCTTCGTTTTTATTGAGTTATGGCCTAACCCTCCTCACGAAAGTTAGGGGAGACCCCTGCTCAGAAATGGGAGGATATGGGTTGATGATGATGATCTTATTTTAAGATAAGTGTTTTTTAAATAACGACCTAAAAAAAATCCGTAACCGGTCACAGTAGGTATCCATCACATCCCTAGTCGCTACCGTGGGGGTATCGCAACGGTGGTCACTGATAAGTTTGTTCTGCTGATAAGAATGTTTGAGAAGCTTTGGGTTGTCGCATACTTTTGTAATGTTGGTAGTCACATTCTTTGGAAAGCAGAGATTTTATCGATGAATTTGGATAACTGGAATTGTGGCAGTAAAAATAATAATGATTAATGGTGTCAACCTTAATCATGAAATCAATAGATATTGGAAGATAAATTCAATACAAAAGGATTGAAGAAAAAGTTCACTTCCAGCACAGGGGGAACATAAATAGGCTGATGATGATGATGATGACGATGATCAAATTTATCTTGATCCCAGATTATGATGGAAGAGATAGATGGATGGGTTTCGGACATAAATGCGCAAGCAACCATTACAATCTCTCTCTCTTGTGTGAAATTGTAAAGATTGAAAAGATTCTATTTCGAAATCAATCCAAACCTTCTTACTTCTAAAACTTCCCACCCACAAATTCACAAACCCATCCCGCCCAGAAACAATATCTTCCCCAATACAATTTTTTCCATAACACCGTTTATTTCTTCCCTAAATCGCTCAAAAAGGCTCCAATTAGTCACGGTGCGGTGGCACGTAAAGCTGGTAACAGACGGACAGACAACTAATGACATAGCGGTTCCTTCTTAAAATTATGACTATCAGAAATATGGCTTTAGCTTCTTTCATGTTTTGCGATAGTTATGGGTTAGGATAATTTATGGGAAGCGTCGCGACGCGTTGCTTTTTGTTTTCAACTCTTGTAAGTTACGGGTTGAGTTTCGGCCTGTTGGTAGAGAAGTTTTATTTTAGGATCTTGGTTCTATGAAACTATGGAAATACAATAACTTTAGCTTTCTTATTTTCCTTTTTTATCGACTTCATAAACTTGAAGGTTCTCAAATCTACTTTTTTTCGTGGTATGTTTTACATCATATTTTTACAGAATTATTATTATTGCATTTCAAACAGTACACCCCCAACTAATTCTATAGCCAAATTTCATGGAAACCAGTTCAGTAATTATGTGGTAAATTCATTTCGAATCGGTTTTGGGTTCAATTAATTTTTTTATAGATCGTCTCCATCATGTTTGATGTAAAACTGTTAAAAGTTAGAAGATCAGTTAAACTTTTGTTCATTGTAATATATATTTCATCTTTATACCTACCGAGTTACTTTTTATTGTTATATCATTTCTGTATTTGGGAATCTACCAAAAAACTTTCAAATTGTTACGAGCTTTTGTTACAACACCTGCTTCTCTGAACCCAGTCTCTCGGATATACCAATATTTTTATAACACATCAATATTTTACTTAATATCTGTAAATTTCACATTGGAATCATTTTTATTGTGACGACTTCTCATAACATACAAAAGTCTGCAATAAAAAGAAATGTATTTTACACAAAAATTACGATATGGCGGTTATTAAATTTAAGAGTCCATTCGCAATTTGCTACCAATCAACAAAGACCCTGAGAAATTTTATGTTGACCATAATGTGTCAATAATGACAGTAAGAAAGCGTCTCAATCACTTTAACAAATCCTGATTCTTAACTAAAGATTCCCTGGATCTAGAGAATCAGGAACTAGAAGAACCAAGGTTCCACAAAGACACAGACTAAGAGCAAATGGTTTATTCCGGAAGCTCTTTATAACAATCCCGTGCAAAGGAGATTTTTGGACATTTGTCCAGAAAACCCCTAGGCAAATACCTACCTCCAACAAAACAAAAGCATCTTCCTTAATATCTGATAATGATTCGTATCGCGGCAATGAATATAAGATAAAAGAAGACTTAATATATGAAGCTATGATTATAGTTTAGATAGAGGACTACAAAACTTTAGACAACTGGACAGCTCCAAATGCTATTCCAACTATGCTCTCGAATCGAACAGTAAATATTGGTCAGCTTTCGCTTATTCAAACACTGTTTATTGTTTTAGGTGATGCCCTTGCGCACGTGAAGATGGCGGGGGGGAGAGTGGGGGGAGAGTGGCTCCTCTTGCTATGGGTGGTCGTGGTCCTTGCTGATGGTAAACATGGTAAGTCCTTTACTATTCAGAGACAATGAGGAGACATTCAAACTGGTTCATCAATCGCGCTTGTCATGTTCTGTTAATAGCATTGTATTGTAATTTGAGATTTTTATCTTTTTTGTAGCTTTTATTTCTACGTCTAAATACATGAATGTTTTTATTGAACAGTGTGATTACACTCACGACGGTGTAAGTGATCCATAAAGACTTTCATTTGGTGTTCTTTGTTGAATTCCGTGGATTGCTACCATCGCGTTCACTACTAGAATCATATTTTTGTTCCAACCAATTGTTTTTTAATGACCAATTAAAGTCTATATATTTAATAAAACACGAAAACTTATTGAATCAATATGAAAAAGTCTGAAATATTACAGACGCTCGTAAATGAAGACAAAGCATGGAATTAAGAACACGAATCTAGTCTCATTAAGACCTAACTTAAACAATTCCAAATCTTTCTCGCTTAATGACTTCACTGAGCATTAATTTACCTCACTTACAACTTTCCGCAGACGACATTTTTCAACGTTATCTCCCTCCTCAACCTGAGAAGGCACTGAAAATATCAAGAAAAAATAAAGAGTTTGCACCTAATCTCGAATCAGATAGCTAAAGGTACGACAAAAAAGGTTACCATCGTAGGGACAAAAAGGCGAAACAAAAAACGCTCGTCACGACTAACAACATAGTGCAGTAACACGTTTCGAAGTCTATTGAAACCATATTGGGTACCGTCGCGTCACGACCGCCTTGTACACACAACATTGTCTTGCTAAGTATCTCCAATGTTAATGAGAGCTAGTTAATAACAAATGTGGGTCAGGAATACTGCCGTGTGAAAATTAAGATTCGTTTATAGAGGTTGAATGATGCAAGAGGTAAAACAGGGCAAACGGAACTTAGTAAAGTTTCCAACTTTTTGGTGTGGATTTTGATTGAACTGCACAACTTGGTTTTGGAATATTTTTCCTACATTGGTTAAAATATTTACATTCCACACAAATCTTACGCATGCTTTTATATATCAAGGTGTTAGAACATCCTAGCAGTCTTATCATCTTCCTTGTTTTCTGGTAATAATCCAGAAATCTTAAAATCAAAAGGTGAACCATGTCCACTCCTTCGTCAAGCACGTCTTCACTTACCATCAGGTGAGCAGATACAGCAGTCAATTTATTCGATCAGTGTTAAAAAACAGAACAAGAACTGAACAAAGGGCAATTCCAAAAATTGCTCTGCGGCTCTCCGCTGAATTTTCGTTTTCTATTTGCCAAATGCCAATACTTCATGGCTAACTTTTCGGTTACGGCCATTTTTGGATTTACATCTCTATGTCTACGGCTTTAAGCTTCAGTTTTAGCATGAGATATTGAGAAATCCTTGACTTAAAAAATGGTGGAGTTTGGACGCATCAGTAACTAGCAGCCAGAATCTATCTGCATCAGTCGAGCATAGCTTTTTCTACAAAAAGTGATGCTAGGAACAGTTAATTCAGCTGGTCTAAAATATAAAAATCTGATATCTTATGTTGTTGCTTGTGTAATTTCTTTTTGTTTCCCTCCTTCCGTAATTAAAACACAGATCTAATGAAACGCACACGTAAAACTTGTTAAGTAAGATGGAATTCGCTTGGTCGCATTTCAATACACTTAGCAATCTGTTTACGCCGAATTAAGTTACTCTTCATAAAAACTTCACCCATAAAGTAACTTTCTTTTACAAATAAATGCTTTTAGCCTACCTCACCTGACTCACCTCACGAAAGCACACAACCATGTAACGTTCCAAGAGCACTCCCAATATTAAAATTGGCCAAAATTTCCAAGACAATTTCGCTAATGCAAAAATCGGATTTCCATTAACGTTGAAATCGGAAACGGCCACTCGGGCACACCTTGCAGCTGCCTGCATGAATGAAACAGAAAATAATAGCTGAGACTCAGGAGACTCCATTATAACTCTGCTAACAAAGAGATTATCTTGTTTGGGAACCTCTTGACTGGCACTCGACTGCTCTTTGTGTGTATCGTGTTACATTTCGAGCAAAGGTGGCTATTCAAGCAGTTTTTGTAGGTGTGGTCCACCTTTGTGCCTGCGACTGGGGTGAGAATTTGTCGGCACAGTTTCAAAGAATATGTTGGGCTTTTTGCACCTTGTAAATAGTATTGTTTGTATACATTTTAATGTCGGAACTGGTGTAATTTGAAATGTATTTTGTTTTTGCTGCCTTTTGTAACGCCTTGTCACGAATGTTAAAGCCAATGGTTGCTTTTACGATTCAAGTAAGTATTAACTAATTGTATCATTACAATAATGACTCATGTATGTAAAGCGTTACATATGACATCGTTATTAACATCTGGCACCTACTTTGGACACATAGTAATTTTGACTCCAAAAATCAGACCACATTTCGGTCGATCCTTCCCCATTAATTAGCCATGCGTCATTACAAAAAACACGTCCCTCGACACCAGACCTTGGAGTTCAAACCCCACACGTGTCATCTAACTTCACTCGAGTTTCGAGAACCCCCGCCCACGTCACATTAAATAGATCGAGTGCATCTTTTATGTCTCCCTTAGCACTAAGTGCATTTACGAGTACTTCTATTCTAAGTCTCAGCGGATGTTCTACGTGTATTTTATTATTCTCCGAAAGTACGTATCAAAGTTCATCGTTGTTACTTATATAAGTTTCGGTTATCGCCGCACTCGAAAACAGACGGGTTTAATGTCCGATATCTGTACCATTAGACGCTTTTATTTCATTCGTTCCGCATTTAGGAGTGGGCACTTACGCGTTCCTGCATGCATCTGTAATGTTTCAGCGATAAAAATGTGTGAGACACTCGCTTAATACTATAACGGTGTTATTTTTTAAATTATCCAGCACTTTAGATACTGTATCTGGTGCTTCGGTGACAACTTATAAAATCTTTTCATAAGCGTTTGTTTTATCTTCTTAAATGGCTTTGAGGTGTGCGTTATCTGTGGCGTTTATCGGCTCACTGGTAATTTGAACGGATTAAAAACATCTTTTCAAAGTTCGTTCCCATGTTCATTGATTATTTTACTTCCATGTCCGATATGCAGTTAAGGAAACTGCAAAGTCTTAAGATTGGAATAATACGGAGAAGATATTGACAAACAAAGATAAAAAAATATCAGACTATGTACAAATAAAATGAATTGACGCTGGAGGAATCCATTTCGGACGTTGATTAAGTAAGCCTCATCAATAAAGTCGGTCGCTATATAGAATAGCATCGATCCTCACTTTAATTATTCGAATACCGGACAAAATGACGGGAGGCGGTCTCTTTCAAACGCCTAACGACGGGATGACGCCAATTCGATGAGTTTCGGTTTGTTTTTAGATCGCAAGAGTCGCCCCAAGAATTTGAACATTCATCAGTCGCTGCATATTTCACTTCGTGTCGTGGCGATAAGGCATTTCCCCATTTACGTTTACTCAGTGGTTCCCTAAGCTCGTGTCCGCGGTATTTTAAAACTAAGAAAACAAATTCCGTTGCAGTATTTAATTTCGACTCAGACTTAAGTGAATTATGATCGAGAGGTCGTCAGTTCGAAAGCAAAAGTACATTGATTGATCTCATGAGCCGCAAGTGCTCGAAGCACAGACAGTTTATTTATAATCCACAATTGGTTCGTGACGAGTATACGCCCGTTTTAGTTACGCTTCTTGTAACAGTACGTCCAAATGGAGTTTCGTCACTTGACAAGATAACACTTAAAAAAGAACTGTTCGTTATAAAGGACGACCCACATTACGAAACGATCGATGCAACCGAGAGAAACGTATATTTCAATGCGATAACGACTGTCGAAGATTCTTTGAGCGTTAATTAAAATTCGGATAAAGCTATCGGCTCGTCGAATCTATCAAAGGGCGAGTCGAAATGCGATTACGAAATAGATGACACAGTAATATTAAACCCGTTAATCAAATCGGAATGCTAAAAACCAATTAAAATTGACGGGCCGGTTAAACGAAGTCGGTAAGTAAGGTGGGACACGGGATAACTAGAACTTAATCAAATGCCTCGGTGAGCCACCGTGACCAAATAGAATATTGTAATTATTGAGACCTTCGTCAAAACGGATGTGTGTCGGCCGCTGTATTGTTTTTATTGAGTGACGTGCCTCATAATCTTGTTTCGGTAAAGATTTCCTTTTACATCTAATTATGGCATTTTAAATTCGATATAATACGTTATATTGGGATTATGAAATTGCTTGTCGTGAGCTACCTTACTAAATCGTTCATAACTAAATTCCACAACGCTACGCAAATTAAATTACTAGAATATCTTACGTAATATATTTAAGTGAAAATATGGCTGTAAAGAATTTATAATACACAGACCGGCGACACCTGAGAATTCTCAGCTGAAATTGAAATTTTAATGATTCCAATCCACCGTCCGCTAAGCGCTTCGAAACGAGAAAAAACTGCTCGAAACAAATCCTATTAAGGAAAAATAGATTCCGTGGAGGAAATATCGTTCGGTTCCCCACGAAAACGGAAATAGAAATAAACGGAACGGAAGTGAAACTAATTAAGTTATCCACGGCGGAGCGAGTCGCGGTTTATTTTCGTACAGTTCTCTAGTTCAAATAACAATTCTAGTAATACTGTCAACACTCGAGGAGTAACATACACTGATGTTGATAACGCTGAGCGAAATTCTCGTGAGGAAAATTTTAATTTTGAGGATGATGAAATTTCAACTTTACGGTTCGAAACTACGGATGGTTTTAGGTTGAAGGGTGCTGTATTCATAAAGTAGGGTGTACGGTATCCAAATATCTATGTTTTGCGTGTAAATAGGCGCGAGTGAGGCGTCAAACCAGGTGCGGACTTTGAGTGAAATCGATGGCGGAACTTGGGAGTACATGCTATTGTGACAGATGCTATTTATTTGGGGCGACACGGAATATATTTTACGTGTTCCGTAATTAGACTAAGTGTATGAAATAAAAGCTATTAAAGCTATCGTGTTTCATAAAGCTCCAATTGAATTGGCGTTAATTTAAAAATGGATTAAACATTAGAAATTATTACAACGCTCTTAACACTAATAACAGCAATGAATAATAGGGATTGTTATTTTGTTTCAGATCAAACTAATTCAACAGAAGCGGAACAAAATACAGTGGCACCAACTCCGCCTATACCTCTTCGACCAGAATACGCCCACCCTGCGGGCGTGGAAGCGCTAGACCCTTACAACTCCGAGAAAAACCACCAACAGAATAACCATAAAGACTATCTAGAAGAAGATTATGATCAGGAAAATCATAAAGAAGACGAACATGAGAACAGAGACGACGCTGACGAGCTCCCGTCTCTCTCCGGAGACCATTTACTTCAAAGTTCAACGGATGACTTGCCAATGTTTCTACTCGAGCCTCAACATGCGTATGTTGTGAGAAGTAAATCTGCAATGTTGAGGTGTCGCGCTGCCAACGCGCTGCAAGTTTATTTCAAGTGTAATGATGTCCGATCAGTTGCTAGTACACAGTTCGAGTTTGTGGACCCTCAAAGTGGTGTTAGGATTGTCGAAGCCGAATGTAACGTAACAAGGGATCAGTTAGACGAGTATTTCGGTGAAGATAGATTTACTTGCACGTGCTACGCTTGGAGTAGCAGGGGCGACATCAGAAGTCAACCGGCTGTCGTCGAATTGGCATGTGAGTAGCTTGGAATTCAAATAGATCTGTCAGTTGCTTCAAAAATAGCTGACACAATAGACCTTCTGACTTCGTTTCGTGACATTTCAATTAAACTTTAGATGAAGTCCGTTGAACATTTGGAAATTCTTCCTTATTTTGTTTGTTTGTTTTGTGGGGTGGAGTGGTGCCGGTCTCTGATGTCTTAAGGAACTGCGTATTAAAATGAATCAGTTCTTGCTTTTGACATGAGTTTAGAAGACATTACCCGTCGTACCTACCTACAATTCCTATTGGTCTGGAGTTCCAGAAACCAGTGTCAGGGAGTTGGGAGGGGGTGTACTGCTTTCCGCTGGGATCGTAGCATGTAGAAAGATGTAGTCTGCTGAACATTTGGAAATTCTTCCTTATTTTGTTTGTTTGTTTTGTGGGGTGGAGTGGTGCCGGTCTCTGATGTCTTAAGGAACTGCGTATTAAAATGAATCAGTTCTTGCTTTTGACATGAGTTTAGAAGACATTACCCGTCGTACCTACCTACAATTCCTATTGGTCTGGAGTTCCAGAAACCAGTGTCAGGGAGTTGGGAGGGGGTGTACTGCTTTCCGCTGGGATCGTAGCATGTAGAAAGATGTAGTCTCTGCCTGTCCCAACGGGAGAAAGGCGTGACTGTAGGTATGTACCTACTTACAAAAACTAAGCGTCAACAAAAACTGTATTTTAACGATTTATAGTTACTGTTTTTCTAGCGCGTAAATTTGTTGCATTACTACAACCGTTGTTAGCGCGGCAGCTAAGCTGTATAGGCTGAGCGCGCCTCCAATGGCGGGGGAAGGATGGCTGGTAGAAGAGTAGTACAAAGGAACTTGGCGACTAACCTGGTCTCCATGCAACTGCAATCACCTCGGTTCGGGTCCGTCTCCAAGCTGCTTGTTCCTTCAGGATGTTATGACGATCGATGTAGTGGACTGTATTTTAGGCGGTTGGTGCGTGTCGGCAAGGAGCGTTTACGCGGCGGGTTTATAGCGGGTTTTGTTTATATTTGCGCGTCGAATTCACGTGGACCACCGCAGAGGAGCAGCAGATCCAGTACTTTGGATTCGGCGAGAGCGGCAGCCGCGAAGGACGAGGGTCGATCGCAGACTACTTGCGGCGGCAAGCAGTTTTCTCGTGGATACCACGATATGAGCGACAGAGATAGTCGCCAAGAAATGATAGGAATAGGAAGGTAGGAAGGTATTATGAGTGCCAATGTAAGTGGCGCGAACATTTGCCCCCGGCCTAAAAACCATTGGTTTTTAAAAGAAAGCGGGAAATAAAAAAAATAAAAATAAGAGTTAAACTCTTAAGCAGTCAACGGGTTAAATATAACATAGCGGTTGACCGGGGAGCAAGGGGTTAAATTATTGGGTAGGTAAGATACATAAACGGACGACGGGTCTCTGGTAGACGCCGGTCGCCGTTTTTACTGACGCTACTCGACAGATGCCATCGCCGCCGACATGAGTGGCCACGACGACGCCGAGAGGCCAGGATAGCGGGGGAATATTATCAGTGATAATAAGAACAATAGAACCTATTGTAATGGGATTCGAAGGTGTATTCCATTTTCCTCTAGATTGAAGTAAGTGAAGATATTCCAACTTCCACCGTTTGGAAAATGATTGTACCATTTGATCCAATAAAGCGTACCGTTTCAATAAGTGTCCAGGTTCATCGGGAACCGTGCAAGCGGGCAAATGCTTCAGCGGTGCGGTCATTAAGAAATGTGAAGCACTCAGCGCGGTCGGCTCAGACGGATCTTCGCTCAATAACGTTACAGGACGAGAATTGATAACGCATTCTATCTGTGTGAGTACGGTTAACATTTCCTCATACGTGAGTAACTGTGAACCGATCGTCTTATGAAGATGACTTTTAAACGCTTTCACATATATTTCATAATTCCCCCCGAAGTGAGGACTTCGCGGTGGATTGAATTTCCAGTGTATGCGATTAGCTGATAACTCATCTGAGATAGACTTATTATATTCGTCGGAATTTAAAAGATCCGTTAACGCATTTTTCGCATTTTTAACGCATTCCGTTAACGCAGAGATGGGAAGGGAGTCAAGGAGCGCGGGTGAGTTACTAGCCCATTTGACGAGATCGAAGCCCCCGGCCTTGAGCAACTCGCGGAGATCGTCTCTGAGTTGTAAACAAGCAGACAGAGTAGGCATGGAGTAGCACACGTCGTCCATGTATGTGTTGTCGCTGATAAGAGATGCTGCGAGTGGGAAGCGGGCACCGTCGGCGGCGCACAGCTGTCGCAACACTCGCATTGCAAGGAACGGACTGCTACGTAGACCAAAACAAACGCGGTTGAATTGGTAGGTATCAAGCGGAAAAACGGGATCGAATCGATACAGGAATTTTTGATATTTGCGGTGGTCCTTATTTATCAAAATTTGTAGGTACATCTGTTTAATATCGGATGTAAAAGCGATTGGGTAGAGGCGGAAATCCAAGAGGATTGTAAAAAGATCGTTTTGTAAATTATCCCCGGTATATAAAACTTGATTCAAGGAGAGGCCTGAGTCAGTTTCAGCACTGGCGTCCATCACCATACGCCATCGAGTTGTTGTTTTTTGTAGTCTCGCAATGGCGTGGTGTGGCACGTAATATCCAGTAAAAGGACTATCATTGTCGATCAGTGAAATGTAACCCTTCTGAATGTACTCTTTGATTATAGCATCGTACTCTAAGCGCAGAGCAGGTGTCGCGGCGAGCTTACGTTCGAGATACATGAAGCGTTTTTTAGCGATAGGGTAAGAATTACCCAGAGAGGTCGCGGGATCGCGGGAGAAAGGCAACGCTACAGAATAGCGTCCCGTAGGATCGCGGGAAACGTTATTTGTAAAAATGCGTTCACATTCTATAGCGTCTGGGCTCAAAGTCGGCGTGCATTGCACCTCTTCAAGCTGCCAGAAGCGTTGGACAAGATTATCTAAACGTGGTCCTTCCGTAAAGGTACAAAGGGAAATATGAGAGCGGCATCTATCTTCAACCAAGGGGTCAGTGATAGAAACAACGGTTTCAATATGAGCGGGCGTAACATGAGCGGGAGTAACATGAGCGGGAGTAACGGGAGCGGTCCCGATTACGATAAAACCAAAAATGGTTTCAAAAGCGGTTGGAGTACCAGGCGGACCAGCGGCGCGGCCTGATAGCAATATTTCAGAAAAGAGCGGCGCGCCTATAAGTATGTCGATCTCGGAAGGCGAAGCGAAACTGTCGTCTGCCAGAGGCAGGCAGTTCAGGTATGAAAGGCAGGATACGTCAATTTTCACTGCCGGTAAATTGTCTGTTATGCGGTCGATAACATAGGCGTCAATTGCAATAAAATTATCATTTAGGCGGGAAGATAAAGTAGCAGAAACTGCTCCCTTGATTGGGTTAGATGCGGAACCTATCCCTTTAACAACGGTGTTCGTCACCTTATTGCATTTTAAATTTAATTTAGCGCAACATTTTGAAGTTAAAAAGTTACTTTGGGAAGCCGAATCAATTAAGGCGCGTACTACATGGCGGCGACCATTTAAATCCGTAGCATAAACTTGTACGGTTCCCAGTAAACAAGTAGTGTCATTAGGCTGCGAAGCGGGGCGTATATTACACAGCGACACCTGTTGTTGTGATGACTGATAAGCAGTTGTAGGTAAGTTCGTCAGCTGAGCGCTAGCGGAGCCCGCGACGGGCGGCGGCGATGCCGAAGGCGGCATGTGATCCCTGGCGGCGGAGAAGTTGCCAGTTCGCGCGCGCGGAGGCGGCGCGTGCGCCTGTGACGGAGCGCTAGGGTACGGGCGATTGTCTTCACGGGAAGATAATACTTTGCGGCATAACATAGAATGATGTTTACATCCACAATAACGGCAATTAAATTTAGAATTGCAAGCAGTATTTATATGCGTAGTGCTTAGACAATTAGTGCAACCTTTGCTTTGTTTTACAAAAGTGTACCTGTCGTCGATAGAAAGCTTATCAAATGCAGGGCATCTATATAAGTTAGCGTGATCGGCTTGTTTGCAAAGCGGACAGTGAGTGACGCATGATGCTGCAAAAGACTGCGTAGACCTTGCAGTACGCGGCCTGTTATCACTGCGGCTAAGAGAATCGGTCGTAGTGCGTTCCAATATTTTGCTTTGTTCGCGGATGAATTTTAAAAGTTCATTGTATGTAGGCATAGATTTACCTCGCATGTGCATTTCAAACGACCGTGCAGTACTTGAATCTATTTTCTTCAAAGCGAGCGATAGTAAAATAAAATCAGACACGTTATCGAGCTTGAGAGACTTCAAACTTGACACAGCCGTGCAGAATTTATCTAGGAATAATTCTAAGTTTTTATTCGTCGCGGTGTTAAAAGATTTAAAATCAAGCATTTGATCAAGATAAGCGGAGGCTAGGTTACGTTTGTCGTTATACTTATCGACGAGCGTCTGCCATATGATCGGATAATTATCACCGTTAGGTACGATACCAGAACAAACTGCAAGGGCCCGGCCTGACAATTTATTAATTAAATATTGGACGCGTTCGTGATCAGTGAGATCGGGATTTTCGTGAATCGTGCGTTTGAATGACTCATAAAATATCCTCCAGGTCATCGGATCTCCATTGAAGACCATCAAATCGAGTTCAGGAATTCTGATAGATTTACGTTGCGGGGCAACATTGAAATCAGCGGTTTTTAAAGGCGGGTTAAGTTTATTATAAACAAACTGACAACGGCAAAACATATCTTCGAAGACGTTTATAGATTGGTAGTTTACCGTGTACGAAGCGTTGAGACTCAACTCGGTGACATTTAATTTGTTCACAATTTCATTGAAATCGGAGCGTAAACGGTCTAACGAGATCATTCCACATAGAAATAAATCTTTCTCAGTATCATCAGTGAAAGCCTTTAAAGATCGGTTAAAAATATCTTGTAAGCGGGAAAATATAATGTCACGTTTACCTATCAAGGTCAAACGTTCGACCTGTAACGTATCGAGCGCCTTTGCGTCCTCGTATACTTCACTATCTTTGTCTTTTGAACGAGTAGCCATAGCCATCTTAACAAAGTATAAAAAAACTAGATAAAGTATGAAATTCCTAACTTACTGCAACTGCCTACAGCATTTACCTGCCGCGCGCGCGGCGTATTGAATACCCACGCGGAGACGCACGGGCGGTCGTTAGGAATACCTTCACTTTTTTAATAAAAATTAAGAATTACGGAAAAATCGTTATTTTTACTATTTAGGAATGCGGAATACACGAAATAAGTATATAAGAGCGTAGTAGGATAGTACAGAGTACTATCTGAACTGTAATTGCGGGCGGGAACACGATAATTATAGGAAATTATCGTTGGTAAAAATACCAATATAAAATTGCGGGCGGTTATAAAGAGGACTATATGAGGCCTAAGAGGGGCCAGAGAATAGCGGGAGGACCAGAGAAGATCCGGCGGCGGAGGACCAACAATATGTTAGCGCGGCAGCTAAGCTGTATAGGCTGAGCGCGCCTCCAATGGCGGGGGAAGGATGGCTGGTAGAAGAGTAGTACAAAGGAACTTGGCGACTAACCTGGTCTCCATGCAACTGCAATCACCTCGGTTCGGGTCCGTCTCCAAGCTGCTTGTTCCTTCAGGATGTTATGACGATCGATGTAGTGGACTGTATTTTAGGCGGTTGGTGCGTGTCGGCAAGGAGCGTTTACGCGGCGGGTTTATAGCGGGTTTTGTTTATATTTGCGCGTCGAATTCACGTGGACCACCGCAGAGGAGCAGCAGATCCAGTACTTTGGATTCGGCGAGAGCGGCAGCCGCGAAGGACGAGGGTCGATCGCAGACTACTTGCGGCGGCAAGCAGTTTTCTCGTGGATACCACGATATGAGCGACAGAGATAGTCGCCAAGAAATGATAGGAATAGGAAGGTAGGAAGGTATTATGAGTGCCAATGTAAGTGGCGCGAACAACCGTCTTAATAAACTTTGAGGTATGACGATAGATTCTGTATCTACTGTGATACTTAATTTAGTAATCCTTGCATTCTTTAATTTTACTTTCTCCCCTGTAACATATCTAGAATAAATTATACGACTTTAGGAAACAATAACATCCAAAATTTACGTCCACAGTTCACACATAAAATGTAAATGATGTTAAGATCTTTAATTATATCAGTGTTAATGCGATTCCGGGAGACGAGCTGTCGAGCCGCGCCTCTGCTTCAAAATTTCAGAAACATCGATTAATATTCGATATTGGAGGTATAAAAATGTAATAGTTTCCGGTAGAACTAGGGCGCGGTTGAGCATTTCATCAAAACTCATAATTTTAGCTGAGTTTCCGCAGGCTATTTTGGAACAACCCAGTTTCACTCGGCTCCGTAGGGCATCTCTGGCTTGGACTGTTACTTATTCTGTGTCTCCGGTCGAAGACACTTGCTTAAAGCCACTACCACACAGTGCCATATTATTGGTCGATAATATCGCAGAGTTATTCTGATAATGCGTCCTGCGTCCTTTCACACTTCTATCACGGCGATATTTTCGCTCGCGTTCGTCCTAAAACATATATTAAAAAAACGCCTGCGATAGTATATACCGATAATAACGCGCCTGTGTAGTATTGTCTTTATTTTGTGCCGAAGACACTTGTTTAATGACGGCTATAGCTTCGTGAATTTTGTTCGTCGGACATGACAGTTCTTCCGCTGCACCAAATTGGGTAACAGTTTTGTCGTTCTCACACGTTACGGTTTTGACAGGTCGAATGACAGGCAATTTTTATTCTGACGTCTGAGTTTGTTGTTGAGATTAGTGGTATTTTTAGTGTTACTTTGTTGTTGATTTGACACAGATTATAGATGATTTTAAGCTTTCTGTATCTATTTATGGAGATTTGTCAATTATCGACCGCAGGTAATGGAGTCGAGTGGGTGACAAATTTTCATTAGTGCCGTCACTTTACCAAACAAACTCTTGTTTATTAATACACTTTAAGCCTTAAGTCGTGCAAACTGTTTCTAATCAATAGTGGATGACCTGTGGTTAGCTTCTACGCCGCGTTTTCGTTGCATAATTGTTGACAAAGTCCCTGACTTTTCCAGTTTTTCTGTAAAATAAACTGTCAGAACGGGTAACTTTACAACGTTATTATAGTAACTACAGATTAAAACTTTTCAAATGACATTTGTGCAAAAAAAACATTAAATTTGATCAAAGAGCATCTCCAACACTACCTTCTTTCGTATATTCAGCTTTGAACTTATCATTAAAGATGTAGGGCTCATAAACGACTACTTTCACATATAAAGAGTTTACTACCCAATCCACAATATAGCTTTTATCTACAAAATACACATTTAAAAGTGTATAAATCAAGAGCAAGCATTTAAATCCGTAAGTGGGCGAATTCGACGACCATAATTTTCTATCAGGGCCACGTTGAAATTATTTTGACAAGACGAATGGTTCCGCCATCAAAATGTTGTGGTGTTGCCAGAACGGGAGTTTTACCACGACATACAGAGATGTGTTGTTGGGGAGAACGTTCAAGGTCAATCTTTATAGTTTATGTAAAGGAGAGATGGGAATTTAGTATTATTTGGTGTGACGGGGTTTACAATTGGTATTTTGTGAATATATTTTTGACTGGTACAAGTCGATGTCATCATCAGTGTATTAGATTTCTAGTTCACTCAGCTTAGGCTTTTAACTTATCTTAGAGAAAGAGAGTGTGCCATAATAATCGATTCCAATGGCTAATCCTTTGTATTTTGTACGATATTATAATCTGAAACATCAGTCAATGTCAGCCAGTACGTACTATAAATGCATTACGCACCAATGACTTATCGTAAGTTATGTGTCGATTTCCATTACTCGGAGGGCATGTTAAGCTACCGGTCCCGGTTATTATCCACGGATAACAATCTTTATGTCACGTCAGAGGCCTTTCGAAAGTCTGTCACTAGAAGCTGGCACTAAACAACAAGCAATGCAATATTTTTTTTATCTGACTTTTACATTGTCCTTGAAAGGGATAAAATTGTATCCCTGAGTAGGCTTGACACTCTCTGACTCTAGAAACTGGCACTATCTAATTTAACAAAAAACAACAAAATATAATACAATTATTACGAGGTCAAAGTTTTTACTTGTCCTTCAAAGGGATAAAATTGGAGATTTTAAGGGAATAATGAGTGAACACCTGGCAACACTTAACTCGAAAGCCAAGATGTGAAGCATTAATATTATTGTTCATAAAGTATATTACAGACCAGCACGATTTAATTCAATACTGCGTAGAGGTAAATCTTCTATGCATATTAAATAAATGTCGGCTCGACCGTTTGTCAGATTTATGACCCGTTGTTGGGCAACGTATAAACCGGTCAAGTGCGAGTACATTTAGGCTATATGTAATTATATAGGTACATATATGTAATTATATGGCTACATATATGTAATTGTTGTTATGGTACGGTGATGCAAGTGAAGGCAATTGCTTTTTTGTTATTGTAGTTATTTTCGTTTGGAATTGTAGGTTTGTAGTTGAAATTTGGTTATTAAGATCAAATGAAGAAAGTATCAGTTGCCTTATTATTATCTTTAAATGTTGGTTTGTGAGCATATTATTTATATGGTTGGAGTTTTAAGGCTTTAATGCTAGGTTTCAAGTTATTTCTATCATCAAATTATGTATCCATACCAGAAAAAAGTTTTTCGGTTGATATGCATCTGTTCTCGCTGTATTTCTATCAATTATTTATTAACAGTTAAATTCAATCTCTTAATATGCCTCGTGTTTTATTCTCTAGCCTTCAAGGTGCATTTTCTTTAGAAGTGTACGCTCCTAGTAAATACTAAAAGCCATCATATTTTCCAGCCTTCTACAATTTATTGCTATAAACTCGATTCGTCAATCTCGATAGAGACAGTTGTGTATTCTGCTGTCTAAGCTTGTGGCAACTTCCCAAGGGCCTCCGACCAATAGCAACTGATGCCGATTGTTTAGCGTGCCCTTCGAACTACTGAATCGCTCAATTATTATGGTACTAAACGGTCGCCCATCCAAATGTGTGCCGCTGGGAACAGTGCTTTACTTTTGTAATTAGTTAAGTAATTACTTAAGAGTTTAAGATCCCTAGACATACTAAACTAACTGAATACAGATCTTTCTTTATGTTACTAAGTAGCCAGCCAATTAAGTCGTTCTCTTGGTGGTAAACGCCATGCCTGTTCATAACAGTTGTGCCTCCCAGATTTTCTATTTGTCTTAATGCGTACTTTGGTCTTATTAGAACCTTTATTACATCAGACTTTAACTTCCCTGACCATTAACCCACTGAAAGCAATATTCGATACCGCAGCCTGCTATTTCCATGTCCATTGATCTCCAGTAATGCTACTCTAAGTTTTACTACCTCAGATAAAGTGCATTGTATTCCGAAGCTATCGATTCTGGTGCGAAGTAATGTAGCCGTGATTTAAAGTTAGTGTTGGTAGGAAGGACCTGATAACCTTAGCAGTACGGTATATTGAAATAACGGTATAGATGCTATAGAGACAGAATTTAGCGTCTTTCGTTATTGTGGTTTTAGTTCGTTCCCATTATATGATGCTCTTCTGTCATCATCATCATCAACCCATAACGTCCCACTGCTGGGCACGGGTCTCTCCTCACTTTCGTGAGGAGGGTTAGGCCATAATCCAACACGGGGGCCCAGTCCGGATTGGTGGTTAACATACCTACCACCGAAATAATTCTCGAGTAGGTACGTGGGTTTCCTCACGATGTTTTCCTTCACCGAAAAGCGAGTGATAATTACGTACATATGTTTTATAGAAACACATTGGTACGTGCCCGCACTGGGATTTGAACTCACGACCTTCTGATTGGAAGGCGGACGTTCTCCCACTAGGCTACCACCGCTTAATTCATAAGTTACTCGTATAAGATAATTGACACCTAGTATTTTCATCATACAAAAAAAGTATGCCATTTAGTGATGGGGTCAAAAGTATTAACGCAAGTATCTTTCTTCGTCAATCTTATGCGACCATACGACCCTAAAAAGATCAATTACGTTTTTCAATAAAGTATCATATTTACACTGACATGTTTTAGGAAGACGGCCTCCATGGTATAGGTTGATGATGAGCCGACGGCGCAGCGTTAAGTTCTGTGTTCAACTCCCGTACAGGGCAAATATTTGTGTTAACCACAAATATATTTGCTGTAAGTCTGGGTGATTTGGAACAATGAACCTTATAGTTCTTAATTTCCTAGACACATGTGGTCTATCCTTTATTTGGAAAATGTCTTTGGTCTTTAGGTTAAAATGTTTAATACCGGTTTCAGTCCTCGATGTAAGTTTAAATCGGCTGATATTTGCGCACTAAATCTCATTTATTAGCTACGGACTGATAATAATTGCTGTATTTTCTATGAGATAGTTATCGGGGGGTATTTATTATATAATTGGTACATAACTAGCACGCAATGGCACTATAAGATCGGTGACCAGTATTATAATAGGTCCGTTTCCGGGAGGTAGGTTTATAATCATATAATTATATATTATGATATTTCACCCATTGCAGTCTAATGTGGACTGTTTTGTTTCATCATCATCAACTATCCATATCTTCCCACTGCTAATCACGGGTCTCCCCTTACTTTCGTGAGGTGGATTAGGCCATAATCCACCACGGCAGCCCGGTCCGGATTGGTGGATAACATACCTACCTCCGAAAGAATATCTATATCTATAATATATCTATTTTTCTATATCTATATATTTGATATCTTGCATGGTTCAAAATATATAAAAAACAGTCACACCTAGTTCCAAATAAACTAAACACTTAAGGCGTAATTTGCAAAGCTAAAGTTCCAAGTATATTCCTATTTAAACGTCACTTAATCCACAAAACTTAACATTAATCTCTACCAACATAGACTACATCCTGAACAAACAGCGAGGCTCATAAACGTCTAAATATACACGAAACTGAAGGAGAAGCTATCCTAATTGCACGGAAAGCATGTAATATTCTACTAAATTGTCATCGTGACAGTTTTAATTGTTCTCTACATGTACGCACTCAGTCAAACTGTTGATAATCCGTAAAAAATGTGGCAAAATCTAAAAAAATAGAATCTATAGTAAGCAGCGCATTATTTAAAAAAGCAATTTGGATTTGCTTCTGAAATAAAAGTGTAATGGAAACACCAAATCAGTAAATAATTATTAAAAACAAAAATAAGTCGCTTACATGGAACATGTCAAACTTTTGCAAATTGGGATTAAAGTGTCTCAGAATATATATTATGCGAATAAATTTAAGATTAAACCTATTTATGTTTCAAGGACTCCATTTTCTATCCAGTATAATATCACAGTTTTATCAAAGTAAGTCTTTAGCCTTTTTACGACGCCGATAACGTGTATCAAAATTCATATTTTATCGTTGAAATGTATATTATAATTAACAAACATATTGGCAAACATGGTACCATGTAAAAAAATTGAAAACTACGACTTGAGTTAAAATGTTTTACGTCCTGTAAAGTTTATATAGCAGTTTCAGTTATGGCTTAAGTTTAGGTAAATTTATTGCTAACTAATAATGTAAAAGTGTAACTTTATGAGTGTGCTTGACAAATGACTTAACTAAAAAAAAGTTGAAATAGTTGCATTATAATGGTGTTTAATATAGAATATAGACCAGCAATTATACTTCTTTTATATCCCATAAAATGTACGTCGATATGTGGAAAAACGAAAAAATGTAGGTGTAGCTAATAAACACACAAAATCTTTTAAGTCCTCTGGCTCACAAATCAAATTAACCATTAAATAATCGCACAACAGTTGCCGGCAACTAACAACCCAGTGCGTAGCAATAAAATATAGCCCCGAGTGGCATCTCAGCTGCTATTCCAGATATGTTATCTGGAATAGCAGCTCAGCATTCAGAGAGTGAGTGCGCGTAAAAGTGTCAAAGGTAATTCTACCGCTTTAAATTTACTACGTACATACAGGCCTACTAGTGTTGTTAGGGATACGACATTTCGATTTCGGTTCCGAACACCAATATCGATATTTTGTTTCAGTTTCGATTATGGGTACGGTTTTTTTATCACGCTGGTCACTGAAAGTTTGGGGAAGATTTAAATTTAAATTTGATGGACAGTTTATTAAAATGAAGTATACCTAAATCCGGACCGGGCCTCCGTGGTGGATAATGGCCTAACCCTCCTCACGAAAGTGAGGGAAGACCCGTGCCCAGCAGTGGGACGATATGGGTTGATGATGATGATGATACCTAAATCCACAAAAACTAAGTGAAACAAGAGACTTACTTTAATTAAGCCCCTAAAGATGTCACATAGCTTAGATCTCCACATCGCTTAAAATCTCAAACAAGTGATGTATTTACCATCAACTGAGCACTTAAATTATAATTATCCAAATAGTCGTCAAAATGATTCGGATATTTTTTTTTACCTTTAATAGTCGATAGTTTCGGTTACGGTTTCGGTTGTATCCTTAACTAACATCCCTATTTACATTTAATGCGTATGCGTTCGGAAGAGATGTTTTCATGTTTATATGCGCGCATGTAGGCTTTAATAGGTCGGTAAACGGGCAATCTAAATATAGAGTCATTAAGAGGCCGGTTAAGTCAATAAGTTTAAGTTAAGATCAGTCGGAAGAAAAATAAATCGTATTTTTAAAAGAGATAATTGTTTTTGTGAATATTGCTTTAAGTTACAAACCTACATCAGCGGTGGCGGCGGCGGTCAGCTATTGCTTTTTTCTAAGTAAAACTTCTTTACGCACGGTTGACTTGGGTGGTAAAATATAAATAGGGGATGAAAGTTTGTATGGAAATATGTAAGGTTTCGGCTAAACCACGGCACTGATTTTAAAAATTCTTTCACTAATGGAAAGCTACATTATCAGCGAGAAACATAGGCTATATTTTATCCCCGTATTCGCACAGGAACGGAAACTACGCGAGTGAGACCGTGGGACGCAGCTAGCATACATAGAACGTAGCGCAGAAGCTCTGAATGCGGTTTTCTGGTGAGATAAACCCAACCGGCCGCAGCCTCTACGGAAATAGTCGTGACCCAGTAGAGTCGACTCCACAAAAAGCTTCGACGACGGACCGACGTAGAGTTTACTGTTATAAGACGGAAAAAATAGGACTGGTTCAGTCAAAACATGGGTTAACTTTAAATACAGTTTTGTTTGTTTTGTAATGATGGATTTTTTTCGGAATGTTATTGTCTATATTTTTTTTTATTTGACTGAGTTACGAGACTTTGACTGCTGAGCGGTTTTGCTTGTCTAGCCACGGATGCGGCCCTGCACGCGGCATTCTGATTTCCCATACAACAAACACAACAGTTGTGTTTTCAGCAGTGAACGTGTTAAGGGATCCTTACAGAAACAAATATAAAAGATGAGCAAAACTCGGTGCAGATATAATTCAACGTTAACGCAAGCGAATCCGTATACCATGCCCTCTGTATTTTTGTGTACATTGACAACATAACACTAGAAGAGACACGCGATCTATTCCGTGTCAACCATTTAGTGGTAATTGAAAAACCACCTACTCACAAAAGTAGAAAATATTTCTTGAACAACCATTTGAAATAAATTAACGTAACAATAAAAATAAAAGATTTATTTTATACTACATGTCTTAGAATACAAATATCGCATTTTTAAATTAACTTCGACAGTTTACAATAAATGTAACAATGTGCGGTCTTATCTTTAGACGCAACCATTTTCATAAAAGTTTAGAGTAGAATAAAACTTTGTGTGTACCTAAACTAATATTCCAGTTCAGTAACTTATAAAAAAACAACCTCAAAGCAACGTAACGCCTTTTGAATGTAAAAAAAAAACAAACAAAGTATTTAAATTTGAATCAAAAGCTCTACCGCATAGCATAACTAGTACATGATATTTTGATTTATCCATTTAATTCCATTTACAGTGGCCCCACAAATATTTCTAAAGTTAAAGAGGTAACTCTACAAAAAAAAAAGAGTGTGCTGACCACTACACGACTGAAGTAAAAATTCTTTAGCTCTTTTTTATATTATTTTGTTATTTTATCGATATACCTTAAAGTATTGATCTATTTTTATTATCGTTAAGTATAATTTTTTATTAGACTATTTTTAATTTATTTATTTTTATCATTACAAATTTACCTCTCAACTTCCATTATCCTCGCCTGATCACAGTTTTCGTAACGCATTCACCAGCTTACTCCTAAAGTCAAGCGTGCGTAGAGAAGTTTTACTTCAAAAATGGAAAGCTCTACCTATTCCAGGATCTCTACCTCCCCAGTTCCGTAGTACGAATTCTGCAGAGGAAATGAAACGTACTCTGTAATTTATGAGTCCACACGAACTCTACCGGATCTACCTCGCACTTATCATTTACGCCCATCAACTAGGCAGAGTACTATGGGTTTGCTCTACGAAAGGGGGAGAGCTACGGTGTTTAATGGGATTGTAGTGGGTTGATAGCTTACATTTAAGTTTTTTCTTTACGCACGCTTGACATGGGGAGTAATCTGGTGAATGCGTTACGAAAAGTGTGATCGGCCGAGGCGAATGGAAGTTGAGAGGGAGATATAAATTAGTGAAGATAGATAGAGAGAGAGAGTAACGTTTCGTATATTTTTAAAAGATCTTTTATGAAAAAATATTTTATTTGAAGTTTTACTTCTACTATATTATTTTGTCCCAGCACAAATTTAGTTTTTTTTTTAAATTAATTTTTTTTTTTTATTCATAACTTACAACTATCATTACAGGTAGGGCCCAATGCGATAGTGCAGTGACATGAACACAAAGTTTAAATGAAACTTTAACGTCGTATGGGAGAAATTTTATAGCAATCTTCACTCAGCGTCAATCAGTCAAATAAAAAATATATACCACTGTAAGGTTATTTACATCAACAACTACCTACGTCAATTCATAAAAACGTAGTTTTTTTTATGTCAGTGGGGAAATATTCCCCAAGATACCCGACAGCGTTGGGTGCCGTCGGGTTATGTGGGATTTTTATCCACTAAAATCCCTCAACTGGTCTGCCTCTGAGCAATTAGCAGAGGACCCCGGGATCTCTGGAAGGACGCACCAGTGAGTAAAGAATTACCGAGTAACTGCGTACTTCGTCGTTTTCTTTTGCAATCTGAAAGAAACGCTTAATAAATAGCTATTGAATTCACAGCCTACATCCATAGTTCAAGTTACTTACCGTGGAGGGCGCAATGAGGCGCCGTCCAACAGATTTATGGCCTCAATTCGCAGGAACTCAAGAACGAGGGTCTACTGTGAAAGGTTCCCTACGGAAAATATTGTCAATTTTAAAGAAAGAACTAAAAGACGTTCATTTGACAGTTTAGGACAAGCTTTCCGTAAACAAATTGCTGTACAAATAATTAGTAACACATATAGTTAATTATTATGTGTCAAATCGTGGCTTTTATTTGCCTTATTTTTTGTTCTGAGTGCAGATTTTTACATAGGAAACAAGACATTTTTATACCTATTCGAGAGTGAATAGGTATCTTCTAGGCAAGCATGCCCCATCCATGCCCGTGTCGACACTTACCAACAGGTGAGAGTGCGGTCAAATGCTTGCCAACTCAGCTAAAAAAAAACTCGAAAGCGCTAAGATAGTTCAAATTTAATATAAAAAAAATACCACCATTTAGATTTGACACCTGACTCTTATGTTGAATTAATAATACTAATTCATGATGCATCATAATCACATACTTACATCCGTAACTAATATTACCCATAATCATAGTTATGAACTTTACAGACAACCCAATGAATGAAAAAAACAACATGAATGAATTGTCTAGCGTTGGACTACGTTTTCATTATATTTCTGCGATATAAATTAATTATGTAATAATTCTATGGTTCTTTGATTAGGGTGCTCATAATGTCATTATTCATGTACATCTATACTTAATATATAAAGCTGAAGAGTTTGTTTGTTTGTTTGTTTGAACGCTAGGATCTCAGAAAGTAATGGTCGGAACTGAAAAAATATTTTTGCGTAAATTACTCTATTAATCGAGGAAGGTAACTATATAACATTACGGTAGGTAGGCTATATAACATTACGCTACGACCAATAGGAGCACAGCATCAATGAAGAATGTGGCAAAAACGGGGAAAATATATTGCTTTTAAGAGAGTTATTGCGGAAAAACTTGAATTATGCGGGTGAAACCGCAGGGCGCAGCTAGTATATGATAAAAGTGGCATTCGACAAACAACAAAAAAATCTTTTTGGAATATTTTCACAGTAGCCTCTTTAACACATTTATATCGCGAGAGGTACAGGGTACAGTCAAGTTGAATATTAGTTTTCCACGTGATTTGTTAGGTTTCGCTAGTTTTAACTTTGACGCCGCACGGGTTGAGCTATTGGGACATTTTGGCACTTGGGAACTGTGAGAATATGTGTGCGTTTCCGCGTATTTCGGAATAATTAATTTGACCGAAGTAGTTTTGTTGTTACGGTTTTAATTAACATCAACGAGGAGGCTTTCAAATAGACTGTGTTAATTTCGCGTAGGTATTTTACTATTTGGTTTCATAATGAACTTGTTTTAAATTATTTTAGTTATTTTTTAATAGGCAAATCGATTTGAAGTCGCTTTCTTGGTTCGATGTTTTAATCTGCCACGCGTCGCGCATCTTTTGTTTTCTTTAGTTTAATTCATCCATCTGACATTTAATGCCTTTGAAATTTGCCTATGAATGCCAGCGGGCATACCTGCAGGCAAATCCACGGGAACTCGCTACTATTGACTGTTTCTTAGGCATGCATATTTAGTGTAAGATTATCGCGGCACACTCATACAAATAGTTGCAAATTTCACACTTAAAAATTATGTTTGTACACGCTAAATGCGTGCTTAATTACCTAAAGATACTACACGACCAGAGCTAAAGGCAACCCGCTAGTAAGAAGGTTTGTCTATTGTCATTTGTCGTGTAATATTAACTGACTTCCCAACTTCCCTCCGGATTGCGGGTCTTGTCGGTTGTCTTCAGAGCCAGAAGGCAAGTCCGTTAGTGAAATCCTCGAAAGTCCCAACAGTCCCCCGAAGGTTTCTCGTGACATGGTTCGAGTGATACATCTTGTTGTGACCGTCACTCGATTAATTATCCATCCATACGTTCAATTGGTTAATGAAAGAGCAATTAACTCAGTGGGACGGTCGTTGGGAGCCAAATTGTATAATCTACTGTCTCTGTACTTCCGTTTATTGAGATTGACGTGAGAAGTCTGCAGTATGGGGAGGAAGTTACACGCTTTGGCGATTGATAATCATAAGTCCTAGTCGATATTTTTTATTATTTACGGCAGCCATATTGATGCAGGTTGAAGCAGTCAGATCGACTGCTTAAAGCTGCGACTATATAGCGAACTTCAGTCTTCCTTGCGTAGATGAAATGTAACTGATTGGTATAGGTATACACGAGGTTGTGGCCTTTAGCCCCGTCAGAGGGGTACTTTCTATAGCTAACACCTTATTTTAATATAAGATAAATATAATTTACTAGCTGCGCCCAGCGGTTTCACACGCGTAGTTCCTGTTCCCGCGGGAATATGGGGATAGAACATAAAAAAGTACCCTATGTCCTTTCTCGGGGTTTAGACTATCTCTGTACCAAATTTCATTTCAATCGGTTCAGTAGTTTAGGCGTGAAAGAGCAACAGACAGACAGAGTTACTTTCGCATTTATAATATAAAGTAGGGATTAGAATTTATCAATTCAATTATAATACATTTAGTCGTGGTATTTTAACGCAGTGATCGACGTAACTGCCATGATGAAGTGCGCGCTGATTTGGGCGTTGTTTCTAAAGCATTTTGTGCGATATTTGTTCTGACCGGCGACGAGTTGCTAGAGAGAGCTATGGTAACGAGCTTTCCCAAGCGGTCTACAGTTACAGCAGTTTCAAGACACACACTGACTGTTCTTGACTTGACTACTCTGACGCATTTATAAGATGCAATAAAATAATTTTAAAATAATTTCGTAAACTAGGGAGGAACCAATCAATTATTGCCACCGCCAAGCTTTAATTCAGCGTTTCAGTATTTTTGATTCGCGTTTACAAATTCGATATCGAATATTTTGATCGTCACGTAAATTCTGCGGGTTCTTGATAGAATTACTTCTCCCCTTACACCAAACTCCAAAATTGCGCAATTAAAAACACCATTGTACACCAATTATCGAATTAGTTCAAAGCATTTGGTAGTTTTGTTAAACCGTCACACGTTTAATTGAAATTGACATTTGATTGTTATTAAAATTGGAATAGTTCGTATTGAAAATTGGTATAATTGGTGTAGATAATCGGTATAAAAATACCCATAGAATTCCTTGACATTTGATATTAACTGGGTCATCCATGGCCTTAACTTTTATGATTGACGGGCATAGTTTTGTGTAACAATTTAGTAAATATATATTATTTATTCATATGCTGATGTGTTATTTACCACATTTTTCGTTATTTTATGTGTTTTTTAAGTGTTTTCATTTGTTTTGTTTGTTACTTATAGTTATTTTATATATATCTACGATTACTTTGATGTCACTTTTATTGAAAAAAAATCCTTTCCCATTCTCTCCCATACTACTTTCAAAGAACAGCACAAATCTAGAATAGAATAGAATAGAATAGAATAGAAAAACTCTATATTGTACACCAGAAACAAAAATAAACACAATACAGAAGAATTACAATAATCTAATCTAATCTAGAATAATTTTAGAGGTATTATGGGCTAATGTCAGCATTATTCATAGATAACCTTTTTATTATTAATCATCATCATCAATCCCTAACGTCCCACTGCTGGGCACGGGTCTCTCCTCACTTTCGTGAGGAGGGTTAGGCCATATTCCACCACGGGGGCCAAGTCCTCACGATGTTTTTCTTCACCGAAAAGCGAGTGATAATTACGTACATATGTTTTACAGAAACACATTGGTACGTGCCCGCACTGGGATTTGAACTTCGATACGACCTTCTGATTGGAAGGCGGAGGTTCTCCCACTAGGCTACCACCGCTTCTATTATTATTAATAAATTCTGCAAATTATATACACAGTTTATTTTAGCTTCCCTGACTGAGTTTTGTTCACTTAACTGATCAAATTCCGTTGCCACAAATCAGAAACTGACGATCGGCTTTGTCCAATTTGTAATCTGACGTTACAGGGGTAGCGCATAACTGAGTAGCTTGTTGCGGTATGGAGCAGGGCTTGTGGTGACGTTGCAGTTACAGTTACCGCTATAGGTTAGTTACGTCATACCACAAGTCACTTTCCCGCACTGGTCTTCTACCGCGTGGCTCTACGTAGTTATGCGCTACCTCGAGTACTGAAACAGCATTCACCATCTCTAACATGACGTCCTCCTCCACAGATCTCAAGAAGCCATTCGCCGTGTCACCTTCCCCGACTTCGATCGAGGCTGGTTCAGCGGCATCACTCCGTTGTTCCCCACCAGCCGCTGCGCCTCCACCGAGAGTCTCCTGGCTGAAGCATGGAGCTCCATTGCAGCAGGACCACAATGTGCTGATATCGGCTGAAGGGAACCTGCTGATATCCAGAGCTACATTACAGGTCACTATTCAAATAATATACCACACAATCACATCGATCCAGACCCTTAACTAGGGACTTTCGGTATTTCATCAACAACCCATAACGTCCCACTGCTGGGCACGGGTCTCTCCTCACTTTCATGAGGAGGATTAGGCCATAATCCACAACGGGGGCCCAGTCCGGATTGGTGGATAACATACCTACCTCCGAAATAATTCTCGGGTAGGTATGTGGGTTTCCTCACGATGTTTTCCTTCACCGAAAAGTGAGTAATAAGTACGTACATATGTTTTACAGAAACACATTGGTACGTGCCTGCACCGGGATTTGAACTCACGACCTTCTGATTGGAAGGCGGATGTGTAAGCTTTCGGTATTGAAATGTGGTAGTGAAAAATTTGCCAGCTAAATTGGCCAGCTTTCCACGGTGCATCCGACGGTATTAGAATCATAGTGATCGTTTTATTAGAACTTCGCTCGGGGTTGCGTCTATTTTCCACTATTTGGTGTAAACTTTTGATTATTTTCAATACTTGGCAGTGTAAGAAGTAGGAAAATGTATCGCTAAAGTTTATGACAATTTAATTCCAACTACAATAGACATCAAATACTGAACACAAATACAAGCTCTATGAATTCCGTTTAATTCTTACTGCCTATAAAATAAACATTCATATTGCAGCAATAAAGTTTTCAGAGACTTTACTCTCATTGTAAAACGAAGCCTACGTATTATGTCACCTATATAAGGACAACACTCCACTATTATAGCCCACGCGCTGGTTCCGCAAACTTTAATTGACCATAAATTACTATTAACATAACTCTTTAATAAAACCGCAAACATAAACAACTTAAATAAGTTCCATGAAAACCACACATCTGATAATCACACAACGAATTTTTTTAGAACAATGACTGAGCTTGTTAGTAACATATGTGACAATCAAACACTAATATAATAGTTCTTAATGACAGAGCAGTAAAATTCACACTAGAAAAACTCTATTTCGATTTAATAGTATTGAAAATGGTTCAATTTAATAATGATCTAACAGGCAATGATAAAACTGCATCAAAAATAGAACCTATTATCAGAGAACATGAGTTTATAATAGAAACACACTCAGAATCTAAAGACTTAAGTTTCACGTCTTCGAATGAGTCACAGGACACACATGGTGGTAGTTCCAGTGATCCAGGAATAACAGCAACTGTGTCTAATGTTTTCATACATGTCCCAGTTCTCTTAAATGGTGCTGTTATAGGAATTTATGATGACATAAGTATGTGAAGCTTAAATGAAGTTGAAAGCTATGAAGAATCTGGTTTAGAGAGCAAACACATCTAGTGACTACAAAGTATGCACATTTTGTAATGTATGTATGAAATGGGTACATTTTCTTGATAAATTTATAAAAATATCAGATAATTCTCAATCGGAAATAATAAAAAATCAATTCAAAGTTTTATAAAAATATCTGAACACATCAAGTTAAATACTGTTCTATTTTCATTTGTCACTATTAATTTAACATTATTATGCTCTCACTGCCAATACTAAAACCTTTTACTGAAAAGAAAAAGTACCTACCAAATTATTTTAATAATTCTTATTATTGAAACTTAGAGTCGGGTGCTTATAGGACCATGGTCCCTTGTAGTTCCATAATCCCTAGATGCAGTGAATCTTAGTTAGGGGTCAGGTTCTATGTATGTGATCGAGCTGAGAAAAATAAACAAAAAATATAAAAACAAAGAAAGCGCTTTTATTATCAACACCACAGTTAAAATACTAAGTGTAACGAGAATAAAAGGAACATTGATTCTATCCAAAGAAAAACACAAAATATGTTAATCAATTGTGTTGACAAACAAGACGCTAAAATTCACTAAATTATCCATATTTGCCGTGACCAAGAACACTTTACTAGATAATCACATTCCATTAATTGACAAAGTTGCTCTGAATTAGATCCAACCACTACGTGCCTGGGCATTAGATTCTAGGCAGTGAAGTGCACACATCACTGATACTAGATAACTGGCTGTAAGTGGTCTCGACTCGTTGAGAGCTTTAGTGCGTCAATTATGCAGAATTAATCTAGCGTTGGGAATTAGAATTAGTGTAAGAAAGTTTGTGATGGTGATGTGGTTGAATTTCTCAATGATAAAAAGTTGCGTGCTTATCGACTTGCGTACGATTATTATTTCAACTTGATAAGTGCAATTCAAGTGCAACAACAGTTACTTTACTGCTGTCAAAAGTGAAATCTTTACTATTGATAAGTTCAGTTTTTTTAATTAAGTTATTTTTAAATTTGCACTCTATTTATGATACACTAGCTTTACCCTGCCACGCTTCGCTGTGGCACATTCGCACATTCGCTGATATGTCACTCATGAAAACAAATTATAAAAACAATCCTTGATGCGGATTATATATCATGCTAAAATTTCAGCTCGATCGATGCAGAACTTTTTGAGTTTTTGAAGCGTACACAAACCAACATAACATTTTTATATATATAGACAGATTTTCAATTAATTCACCCATAAAACAATACAGTCCATTAACTGACTGATAGACAGCCTAAACCACTGAATCTAGTTATTGATTTGGAGGAATTATTCCTTGGGCTATTACATGCCAACACATTGTTATTTTTATGTTTAGGTATTATTTCGTTTCTTATATATTAGCGTTTGTCTTTCATCTCGATTTTTGCATCTTTGTCTGCAATGAGCAGTTTTGGTTGAAATGGCATTTCAGTTCAATTATTTACAGTATCTTCCTTAACAAAATAAAAAAGGATTCTAGAACATTAAGCTCCAACCAAAGAGTTCATAAAGTTGCTCTCAATTAGCTTCAACACTGTGTTCTTACGGCTTGTCGTGTACCTATCGCCGATGCAAGATAGCAACCGTGTCCGACGGCTCATTAGCATTCTGCGTTAGACCGTCAATCGGCGCAATCGCGCCATCTTGGCGGACCGTTGCGTTTGCTTGTGTAATTGTGTTTGCTAATGGTGGTATGTCTTTAGAAGCGTTACTTTTGTCTCTAGCACCAGTGTTAAGAACTTGTTATTTGCTTGTTTCACGTTTATTATTGTATTCTTCTACATTTTATCTTCCTTCACTTTCATCAGATCATTTCGTTCCCGTTCGCTTGATTTCTGTTAAAATTTTACTAGAAAAACTTGCAATGTAACATTAATCTAAAGATATTCTAAAGTGAAAGCGATTCACCGATACTGGTCGTGTATAGCCAAGTTTATCCCACTGCGAGTAATCAGTCGAGCGCAGCAGACGTTTATTAATTGCAACACAAGTCGCAGTCGCGATGTCGTCGTTTTTCTCGTTCCAGTGTACCCTTTGAAAGTCTCGTAGCCTCGCTTGTAGCTGATAAAAGTTAAGACTTGCGCATACTTGCACAGGCAGTGCGGCTACAGACGATAGAATGCGTTCATTTTCAGTTATTTCTAGTTTAGTGCTGATACTTGAAGTACTTCCATTTACAGTTTCATTGATTGCGCAGGTATGTCCGGAGCGAAAATGTAAAGTTGGATAAGTTCAAGCTGCTTTTTAGTGTCACTTGCCACTTTAAGCTCGGTTGCCTGATTTCGCTTGGAAGGATCTTTTTCAACTCCTGGATTTGAAGTTTCATTTAGTTAAAGAATTAGTCAAGCTCTAATCAGAGCGCTTTGCAAGCGAATGTCACCAGATACAGAATCTCTGTCCCACACTAATGACTTAATTACATAAGTTATGTGCGGATTTCTATCGCGCCGAGCTTTGGAAAGAATTTTAAGCCGTCGGCCTCGGTTATTATCGGCTAGTAGCAGTCGTTTCATCAGAGGCCCTTGGGCGCCTTGACGAACTTTGACACCAAACGTTGGCTCTACTTCATTCGACAAAGAAACATTAATCAAACAGTTCAGTTCCCGATAAACATTTTTAGGATTCATTTAAAGTATTTTATGTGTAAATATCTCAGATAATTTTACAGACGACATTGTTATGTTTAAGTTTAAATTTTCTCCATCCGTCACTTCTTATTTCAATATCACTGATGCAACTGCATTGGAGCTGTTGCCTCGATATTAAGACGCAAAATCGTTTAATTTCAAGAAATTGTCAACGTTGTTGTCGTTCGTTATCGTTGATCTTTGTCTAACTGATAGTATCCTATTTTCATTTAGAATTTTAGTTTGAAAAACTAACCCACACAAATTCGCTAAGTGAGCTGTCGAATTTTGTTTTAATTAGTACTTACGTTCAGTAAATAATGATCGTCTTCTCCAAATAACAAACAATAGCGTACCCATAAGCTACACAAACGATGACATAGGCTATTAAAATAGAGATAGAACAGCCAACGCTCACATCAACCTCTCATGAACCGGCCACGCTCCACTTCATCCAATACTCGTATGTCCATCTTCGCGCCTCTCGCAGCTCCATCTCCGGTTTCCGCTCCGAAGCTCCCGCTAATTAGGCAACTCGCGCGGACATGGATTAATTGCCCCTTCTGTAGTGTGTTCTCTCTTTGTGGCTTGAGACGACGGAGATGGAACGGTCTTGTGCAGTAGTTTGCTGTACTTTGCGAGTTAATGACACCAAAAATTTATCAGTTTTAAAACATTTGAGAGCTTACTTCTTTGCAATTATGTCTGGTTTTTGAATGAGTAAGAATTTTTCGTTGTGTGCTTTCATTTAATATTGCCAATATTGTTCAGCTATTTCATAATTATATCATCAAGTATTTTTTAATCTATGCTAAACAACATGGATTTTATTATGTGAATAAATTATTTCTCTCTCTCTCTGTTCTTGTTGAATTTGAAGCTTGGACGTCAGTCAATAGGCAAATATTGCGTTTACTCAATTCCGATACCATACCTATTTTTTCACTCCAAACCTACACACTCTACTCACTAACTCTGTTATTTCAATTCTACTAAAAGAAAAGTCGCACTTCCTCTTTTCCACATAACCCATCTATGTTTCTCTAATCTCTGACACGTGCGTAACTCAGTAACATTAGCCGCACGTAGGTGTTAGAAGCACTTTCTTAATTAACGTAATATGCTTTTATATTAATGGCGGCGTCCTCAGTAATCTCCACAACTCTAGCTTGTAAAATATAATGTGTATGCGTAATGAACGCGTGTAGTCTGTTTGTTTGTTGTGGGTTTGTTATCACCGTCATTTTGAGTGTTGTCTCTGTAAATGGAAGTTGCCAGCTTTTACTGGTTGAGGACGGAGTCTGCTTCTTGTTTTTGTTGTAAGATTTGTTCGGTTGGAACATTAATTTGCTTGTTTAAAGTAATTGGATGCGTATGGATATTGACAATATTTACATTTTAATATTTATGATGTTAAATTACGGTAAATGCTTTTCTGTGATTAGCATAATTGATAATTTTAAAGCGAGATAAGGAAAAGTTAACATTATAATAACGCGTTTCCATCAGATTCTGAGCCCTAAATAGGATTCCCAGTATCAGGGAAATCGGGAACAATGAGGACTTTAGTCTTACAAACACCTAAACTCAGACCAAAAAAAAAGCAATTACAGTAAATTTTTTAAGCAATTATTTCCTCGTTTATTCGACGCCGCTGGTGACAAGACGGCTGGCTCATTTCTCGCACAAAGAATAGCTATTGCTATTCAACGTGGAAATGCAGCCAGTATTCTTGGCACCATGCCTCATGGACCCCCTCTTTTGTTAGATTTTTAAGTTTTAGTTAGTTTTCCTTTTATTTATTTTGTTATTTAAGTTCAGTCAATAAATATTTTTAAAAACATTTATTACTTACAGTTACTGTTATATATATAATTTTCTTTACAAGTAATTGTATATACAGTTCCTTTAATTTTTAACAGTCTTCTTTGAAAAACTAAAAAAATCTACTAAATAGCTGCTTGTTTTCATATAGTAGAAACTTTAAAATACCGTAAACAACTGAACTGTAAGTGAACTCTCAATCCTAGAGCTCATGTTTGATGGAACTTTCAAAGCTGCAACTAGTGTTTAGTACAACTTCATTGATGTTAATTGTGTTTGTTCCCAGGATATGGCAAACTACAGCTGTGTTGCTGAAAATATAGCTGGAAAGAGGATTTCGGAGCCAGCACTACTTACGGTATACGGTGAGTCTTTATCATTTACCTATGTAATAAGATTTAAGCGCACTGTAATGTCATTTTTAATTTCAATGTTTGATTTTTTTTCTCTGTTATCATCTAGTTACTTTTTCATTACTTTATCATTATTAACCTTAATAATGAAGTCACGGAAAGATCTTCCTTTCATAGAAGGCAAGAATTAGCAGTTAACTGCATTTCATATAACTATATCATGTTTGATTCCTCCTCAATTATTCCCTCATTGTTGAGGACCGTGACTTTTTCCAGCTGCGTCCACAAGTTATCTGCACCTGCTCCGATCTTCAGCTTACTTTAACACATATATTAGGTCCAATATCTATCAAATCTCCTCTAGTGGTTTCAATGTCTTCAACGTCATATGGTCAATATTTTCTCACCTATCCAGTACCAAATCTAGGAGAATTCAATTCGTTTCATATTGGTCGTGATGTTTTGCACTAAGTGAAAGAGTCACAGTACTTATGTATGACAATTTCAATTCTGATCCCTTTTAAACTTTGTTGAAGAGTACCAGATCTTTTTCTTTATTATGTTTCACGTACGTATCCAAAGATTTAACTATTAAGTCCTCTTCAGCCATTTCAAGGTCAACAATGCCATCAGTCTCTCACCAATCTACAACAACGTCTATTACTTCAAACTTTGTCACTTACCGTCTAACTTGACTAAATCGCCTGGATAAGTGTCTATTCTGAAACGGGCTATTACGTAAACGATCGCCATCAAGGCAGACAATTTAATCGCAACAAGACAACTTAGGGCATATTATATTATTTCAGAGATAATTCATCGGACAAGCGTGCACGGTGCTTAACTCATTTCACCCTTGGTTGTCGTAATAACTATCTTTAGTGGTGGGGTTTCCACCAATCGTGTATTGGCATGGACAAGCTATTGTTTTGAAAAAAAAAATACAGTCGAATTGAGAACCCCCTCCATTTTTGAAGTCGGTTAAAAAGAACGCAGGCTTTATTGTCAATTTACTGTTCAGAGACGAATTTTAGTATTATGAAAGCTTAAAGCTAAATAACATAATTATTAGGACATGTTCAGTCATTTATTTTGCTAACTTTACGGAGGTTTCTACGTGCGATTTGAGAATTTGATACGAACCGACAAAGTTTAAAAAAAGTGTATAAATATCAGATCATAAACAAAAAAATGTAAAATATTTTTAAAGTTTTAAAAGCTTGTGTCTTATAATTTATCTCCAGAATTTTTTCCTAAATGTAGAACCATATAATGTCTTAGAAAATATCCTCAATTCACTATTATCTTCTAATAATCTAACTAACATTGTAACTGGAATTGCTATCACGTCTACCTTAACCAAAATAATGGCTCCCCTATCCGTAGATCAAAGGGCAGGCGCCGATGCCTGCAATAATTGCAATGCGCGAGTGCGGAGCATCATTAGGACGCTCCATGCCATTGATAAATACATAGTTACGGCTCTCGCCTACGCTGCTGATGTGATGTGGGAAACCCTCGTGGAACCAGTTAAGCCAGTATAGTGAACAATGAATAATCGTGTTTTGACTGTCGACTTTCTTGTCGGTTCTTCTCTATTGGAGCTATTCTGAATCCAGTGGAAGATTCAGTTAACTTCCAATGGTGTCATCTAGTGGCCCATTATGAATTCAGTTTTTTTTGATTTGGGTACATTTGATTTGATGATAAAAACGAATCTATTTGCGAACTGGAGAATATTTTCTATATTATTTTTATTTTTTATTTTCTATATATTTTATATATATATATATTTTTTTTTTTTTGGAGATTTTTTTTATATTTTTTATCGCTTTCAGCGATAAGACCGCCCATTGTACTACCCTTGTTTATCTATTGTAATTTTTTTGTACTGTGTTTAATTTTGTATCTGGTGTACAATAAAGAGTTTTTTATTCTATTCTATTCTATTTAAATAACTTCGTTTATTTGTTATTTATGTCTTCTTGTTTCATGACCGCATAAAACTTGATCAAAACGTCGAGATATGAAAAATAATATTTTGATAAACTATATTTTATGCGAATACGCCCGTTTTTGTCATATCAACATGAATTTAAATTATCGAAATTAATAACTTTTTATAATTATGAAATATCAAGGTTTGCACGTTACTTCTAGCAGCTAGTCATAGTGCAATCAAAACCTACTCCAAAACCTTAGTGCATTTTACTATGTCAAATATTCTACACTATCATTAAACCCTATTGTTACATTTGTATTTGTCTGTATCTCTCATATTATATCACTTAACAAAAATGAGAACCTAAATTATCAGTTTGAATACAATCTAAACTTAATCATCATCATCATCATCAGCCTTTATTCGAGCACTGCTCGAAGTTGGCCTCTCCTAAGGTACGGCACTAAGCCCAATCTCCTCATCCAGTCTCAGCTAGTCAGCATAGTCAGCGTTCCACCTAAGTTTGAATTAATAATCATGCAAATTTTCTATAGTATATACCACAGCGCCACGCGTACAAATTGCGTATACTCCAAGTACTCCTACACTTGTTAACTGATTGCTATCGCCACCTTTGGCTTTACACGTTTCCATCTCGTGTGATATATTGTTATACGCTTGTTAGAGTGCATGGTGAATCACATTTAATTTTGTTAGCAACATTACTTTGAAGGCAGGATAAATAATAATGTTTTCTGGTTTCTTTCTGATAAATCTATCATAAATTAATCCCTATTTCCCTTCACGGCACGGCATCATGCGTAATCGGCTAGACTAATTTCGCTAATTATTTTTGTTGTGTTTAATATTATCAGGAGAAGGTTCCTATGAAAGAAAATATTATTAAGAAAGTTTCCCGGAAAATTGGAAAATTTGGGAAAAACTGAAAAAAAAATTATTTTTGATTTTTGTATGAACTCACCATTTGACATTTGATTTTTTGCAATATTCAGCTTTTTTTAATAACATAGTGGCTTTCAACCTGGGAAAAGCAGGAATTACGCGCGTTAAACCGCGGAGCGCGCTAGTCCTTACTTATATTATAAATGCGAAAGTAACTCTGTGTGTCTGTTGCTCTTTCACGCCTAAACCACTGAACCGATTGAAATGAAACTTGGTACAGAGATAGTCTAGAGCCAAGGAAAGGACATAGGGTACTTTTTATCGCGAAAAAGCATTGTAAGGGTTTGAAATAGGGGATGAAAGTTTGTATGGAAGTTTCATCATTTTTGAAGCTAGAAGGTTGAAATTTATTATTTAGGCTTTTGATTAAATATAAATAAATTTGCCATTTAAAGTTTGTAAAACTTTACCCTTGAGGGGGTAAAATAAATATAGGGGATGAAAGGATGTATAGAAATATTGAACGTTTCGGCTTAACCACTGCACCGATTTAAAAAAAATATTTCATTAATAGAAAGCTACATTGACAGCGAGTAACATAGGCTATATTTTATCCCCATATTCCCGCGGCAACAGGAACTACGCGGGTGATACCGCGGGGCGCAGCTAGTATTTTATAAAATACGTAGGTACTGCAAAGCTGGTCAAACTAAGTTGGGTACCATGTAAATCTACTGCTATTCAATATCTAATGTTAATTCGTTTTCTACCTTCCGTCTCTATCATTATATCAGCTCGCTGTCACTATAGTGTTATATTGTCATCGGGACTTGACAGGCTTGGATTTCAACTCACTTGAACTATTGCAATATTTAACTTCAACGTTACATCCACCCATTCATCTATCCATATCCACTATTTAACACAGAGTGTTAAAACTCATAAAATGGCAATTAAAGAATACAAAATTAGTATAGAAATTCATGCTTTAAATTATACCTATTGTACTATAATTTATAAATTTCTTTTCTTGGGTCAATTTCAATTAAACTTTGGAGGGAAGAGCCGCGCCCAACACTGCGGTTTAAGGAATTTAATTAGGAATTTGAAAGGCTGAAATGAGTTGTCTAACAATATTGTAAAATGTCTTTACTCTTATACTAGATGTTGGAACATAAAATGTAATAAGCGCTGAGATTAATATACTATTGTTATTTTATAGCAAGGGAAGATATATTTTCCTTTTGCTCGATACGTCGATTTTATCTTCAGCCAATTTCAAATTCTATAGTCTCGTATAGAAAACATGTTACTAAAACTCCAACTTCTTCCTAGTCTTCAAGACGGTCATTCTGAAACTTCCATCACCTAATTGGTTTAGTGTCGACTCGCCACTTACGTTTATTGCGCAGTTTAAAGTCCTTTTGTGTATAAAGAAATTGTGTCACTTACGTGCAAATTGGGCCATATATCGTCGTTATCAAGCTTGAATAGACGTGGGTGAACGTCTTTAAATTCTGGAGAAAACTTTTCATTTTCAACCTTAGGATTTTGAGTTAAGGACCTAAATATTCTATGAGATACCGATATAGGACAGTACAATGTTTTATTATCTCGCGCAAT
The DNA here is from genome assembly GCA_912999815.1 of Campaea margaritaria. Lineage (NCBI taxonomy): Eukaryota > Metazoa > Arthropoda > Insecta > Lepidoptera > Geometridae > Campaea > Campaea margaritaria. Next base: position 1,275,895 of record OU538794.1, read on the forward strand.
TATGTGATGTTCTTCGGATGTGTGTTCCTTTCTTTCTTTTTTAACTTTTAGAAGCGGTTATAAGTAATGCCGAAGTTACTGTAAATCGTCGATTAACGAAGTAATCTCGTACTTTTTACTGTTGATTTATTAAGGTTTATTATGCTAGATTAGGTAAACACATGTCATCGGTAGCACATTTTTTTTAATTAGTTAAAGGAAACAGTTTGATTGATCCGAAAAAACAACTACTTTATTTGACTGAGTTACGAGACGAGCCAGTCGTTCACCTGATGGTAAGCTCTACGCCTGCCCATAACAGTTACAGTGCCACTCAGAACTTTGCACTGCATAACTTGCACTGCGCTCCTCATCCGTGACATCGATGCTTAAGTCTCATATGCCCAGCAATTTCTCTGGAAACAGTGCCCTTCAAGCCGGAACACAGTATTGTTTTCACACTACTGCTTGGCGGATGAATATCTGGCACAGGTATATAATACTGCTCCAGACGGTCTCGTTTCCATGCTTCCAACTATGACTCCACTAATACCCTTTCCCCTTCCTTAGATTTAATAAAGACATATTCTGCGTGTTAGTATATATGAGTCAATAAACTTAATAACGGGGTTATGATTGAGGGTAATGGACAATGAACGAAATTTTACTTCCACAGGTTAGATGTTAAACTTATTAACGATATTCACTTGTATTGTAATCAAATTAAAATAGAAATAAGGTCAGTTTACTACATAAATTACGTGGTCATTATTTGGATCAAGGCAATTTGAGTCACGCGTTACATAAAGTTTGTAACGTTTTAGCAAATTGGTATTTTGTAATCTTCTTTACTAATAATAAAATGGAAATATGTATGTCTGTGACTTGAAAATAAATCATAAAAATAAGGAAAAAAAAATTACCATACATCATTATACATTACCGTTTTTAGAATTTTTGTCTGTCTGTCTGATTTTTCGTCTCTAATAGGCTTTAAAACAGATGAACGGATTTCAATAAAAAAAAATAAGAAAATTCCTGGTATTTTCCATTTTATCGAAACATAATATGAAAATACTAGCGGCGCCCCGCGGGTTCGCCAGCGACAACTATTACCCCACAGGAACCGGTAATTTTTTTACGAAATACTATTTCAAGACCTAAAGAATCTATATGCTAAATTTCATCAAAATCTGAAATCTGATCTTTGGAAAGAGGACAAACGCACAAACACAAAAACTTTTGCATTTATAATATTATGTATAAGTGAGAAAAGCGCGAACCAAGTCACGGGCTCAGCTAGTCCATGACTAAAAGTTTATTTCAATCTTTCCAATAAATAATGAAACTAACACGCTTCTGACCTACTCAGCCCCTAATATATATAAACTAACAGCGCTATACGACTTCTTTATTTAGCTGTATAAAGCATAAAATCAGAAATTTATTAATCCGACGTGGATATAGGTAACGTGAAACGCTTTGATAATGTTATAGTACTTTTGAATTTGAAACTATGCATCGTCTGTTCTTACATTGCGTTATTTTTGAGAAATAGTTACTAAAACATGCCTAATAGTAGATTGTATCACAAGGGAACAAAATAATGTATTTAAAGCGAGAGCGATTTTTTGAATCCAGAGCGAAGCCAAGGATTCTAGAGCGTAGCGAGGGAGTCAAAGTACTTCGCTCGAGATTAAATAATTTTGCTACACTATGCTTTTCATCCAAAGCTATGAGAAAAATTCATCATACGAGTTATTTTTAAAATTTTGATAGCCAATGCCGCGTCGGCAATCGCTGTTTTTTTATTGCCGGCCAGGACTTTATTAAAGCGAATTGAGTTCAAAATTTTTAATTAAACAGTGTACCAAATTCAAAACTCATTTCGTCACTATTATTAAGTGCACTGGAATGACCCACTTTGTTCGCACTTAACGAGGAGGCAAAGGCCTCTTTTCGAATAGATGGGATGAAAATATGAAAATATACGTTATTTTATCATTTTGAAATGTTTGTAAGTTTAATTTTGTGTACACTGTAATTTGAATATGTTTATCGTAGGCTAAATGCTCATAGTTTTAAGTTTTGTACGAAATAAGTGCCTTTCGTAATATGCCTTTTACATTAAAGACACATTTAATGGCGGCTAAATTCAGTAATGAATAATTTTAAGGTTTAGGGACTATAATATTTCTGTATTTATTTGATTTGATGGTTTATTAATTAATGTTTATTTCTATAACGAACACCAGTCTGCCGACGGGTGGTCCATTGCAAGCATGATGGTGCCTACGTAATTATTATTTACTCGCTGATCCCCGCGGCTTCACCCGTTCTCTCACGGGAACCGTAATTTTTTACGGGATTAAATTATCCTATATTGTTACATTCCTTCAAATAAAGTACAATATATGCCAGATATCATAGAAATCGGTTGAGCCGTTTCGGAATCTAATCGGGACAAACTTTCAGACAGACGGACAGACAAAAGTTCTACATAATGGGTAATTATGATTAGGTGTTTTCACATAAATTTTGGCCTTTATTTTGAAATTACAAGTGATACTTCAGTTTCATTATTGGTACAGATTTTATTATGTAAAATTTAATTAAATTTTATATGGATTTGCTATCGATGCTGTTTATGGCTAATGTGGGTTGTAATTATTTAATTTGATATATTAGTATTACAAAAGCCCGAATATTACACGATTTTTATTTTACTGCGTATGATGGTGTAATTAACGAGAAATATTTTGATGTTTTTTTTAATTAATATGGTTTAATGCCTAATTATAAATAATGTAGGTACTGCGTGATATTATTGTCAAGGCTGTTCTTTTTTGCTCTTTTCCTGGATGTTTTCGTCACTTTATTTCTAACGAATAACATTTTTAATTACTTCATCATCATCATCAACCCATAACGTCCCACTGATGGGCACGGGTCTCTCCTCACTTTCGTGAGGAGGGTTAGGCCATATTCCACCACGGGAGCCAAGTCCTGATTGGTGGATAACATACCTACCTCCGAAATAATTCTCGGGTAGGTATGTGGGTTTCCTCACGATGTTTCCCTTCACCGAAAAGCGAGTGATAATTACGTACATATGTTTTACAGAAACACATTGGTACGTGCCCGCATTGGGATTTGAACTCACGACCTTCTGATTGGAAGGCGGACGTTCTCCCACTAGGCTACCACCGCTCCAATTACTTACAGGTTTCGTTTTCATTATCAACAATAATAGATTGTATAAGCCGATCGTATTGGGTAGCTATACGTTTCTAAATATTTCCTTTTCTATCCTCAGCTATTTTATTTGTTACCAGAGCTTGTTGGTCCACTTACGAACGTGTTCAACGCGGCATTACTCTCATAAGTCAGTCATATTTCATTAAACATCATACAAATATTTCGGAACGTAACATTTTACTATGTTCTTCAAATTCTCAGTACAATATTTTACTTTATCACGTTTGTTATAAGAGTCATAGCCATTCAGCATATTTGTTAATATTATAAGCGTACTATGTTTTGTAGCGATTACAGGTATCAGCTTAAATATTATGGGCACCATTACACATAATTTAGGTGAGCGTTTACATGGATTGTGTTTTAATAAAAAAAAAAAGAAATTTGGATACTGGGAAGGTACAAATATTTTAAACGGTCACTTAACATGTTACACAGATTTTTGCAATTTAAATTTAATGCTGGGTGGTCTTCATATTTTTTTTTAAGATCAAAATACTTGTGCAGCGCTCAGAAACAAAACAGCACATGTAGCGTTTTTGCCGAAATTCAGTTATGTATACCACAGTAATAAGCAAAAAGGCACATTTATTGCTTTTTTTTTTAATTTTGTCTAGTTTGTTTCTGCACGAATTTACTTTCTACAGTTGTGATCATTCAAGCGAACTAGGTACTGTAGTTTTAACGTAACCTTATTCCACCACTGGAGCCCAGTCCTGATTGGAGGTTACCTCCTAAATAATTCTCGGTTAAGTATGTGGGTTTCCTCACGATGTTTTCAATTACTGAAAAGCGAGTGATAATTACGTACATATGTTTTACAAGTTTTTGATACGTGTCGGCTATGGGATTGGAACTTACGACCCACTCCTTAGACGGCAGCCGGTTTCGCACTAGGCTACCACCGCTTGTAAATGACTTATGTTTGCCATAATATGGTCTACTATCAGTTATATTTTTTTTTACCAAACCAAAGTGCCAAAAATAGCATTATCACCATCAATTACCACGAACCCAATTATCAACACCAAACAGGCATACAATTACAGGGTAAATTCCAGCTAGCTCGTTAGGGTCTGGATTTAGAAGCTAGGTATAGCACGCGACGTCGCGTGAGACAACTAGATCTGGGAAACTGATTAACTGTATGCTAGTGTAGTGTGTTCGGCTTCGCTCGTTTTGTGTCTTACTTTATTGGGAGTGTTTTTGTGTATCTTTGTTAGAGTTTGTTAATTTAATCAGATTTCTGAATCAACTTTATCGTTAACATAGAGACCACATAGTAAGTGAGTTTTTTTCGTTTAACACATTTTTTGGCTATCAAAATTTGAGTTTGTACTACTTAAATATATATAACTAGCTGTGCCCTGCGGTTTCACCCGCATAATTTCTGGTTTTCTTCCATAACTCTCCTTTCCCCATGTTAAAAACCACCATGTTACTTTAAAGCAATATTTTTTTCCCATTTTTGCCACGTTCCTCATTGCTGCTCCGTTCCTATTGGTCGTAGCGTGATGTTATATAGCCTATAACCTTCCTCGATAAGTGGACTATTCAACACAAAAATAATTGCTTAATTCAAACCAGTAGTTTCTGAGATCCTAGCGTTCAAACAAACAAACTTTTCAGCTTTATATATTAGTATAGATTATAATATTTTTTTACTTAATAGGAATAAGTTTTTTTTATCAGACTGAGTGACGAGATGAGAAAGTCGGTCACCTGATGGTAAGCGCTACGCTTGCCCATAACAGTCACAGCACCACCCAGAACACTGCATTGCATAATCCTGCGCGACACCGCACTGCGCTCGTCACCCTGAGACATCGGCCCTAAAGTCTCATATGCCCAGTAATTTCACTGGAAACAATGCCCTTGTCAAGGTTTGTCCCATTTTGCGCGTTGGTAAGCAATGAAGCATCAACATTTGTCATCTTAAATTTTTATTCATATTCCTATTATTATTAATCATAAAGCAATAAAAAACGACACCTTTTTCTAAAAACAAACAATATTATACTTCCATACATAACCTCTAATTATATAACGAAAACCACCGAGCACCGTAAAGTTGCGTGTTCAAAAATTCATTTTATTTTTCAGTTAGCTTTACAACTTCATCAGAACTGAGATGTTTTAAAATAAATGCAAATTAAAAACCATAAAACGCAACATTTATTTTTAATGTTAATGAAGTAAGAAATGGTTAGTTTAAATGTTATTCCGCTCGAAGTGATAAATATGTATCCAGGGTCCATAAAGTGCGTGTCCATTGACTGGCTGTTTATTTATGCACAGTTTTGTATGCGCTTTCGATTAACAATTTAAATAGCATCTATACTTTTGCATCGATTCATCGTGTGCCTTGATGACGGTATACCTATAGGGAAAACAGTACACAAACTTCTTACAAAATATATGGTAATCCTAACTTTGCCAAATGAGTACAAAAACCTAAAATTTTTGACGTTATTAAAGTTTGTTTTTTCTTTAAATTAATACATTAACAAACGCAGCTAAAATAATTAATATTTTATACCCAAAAATCTACCAAAACACAGTAATAAAAGAGGCACTATTTTCTTTACTTAAATATCTACTCGTATCTAAGTAGGTATCTAAGTAGGACAACAATTAGAAAGATTAGCTCTCATAAATACTGAAAAAAACTCCTGTTTATTTAATATTTATTTAAAGATATTTTAAATTGCTTTTAGCTATCTCTATTTTTAAAAAGTGTTCTCTCACTATTAATAAATTGAAACAAATAATAATTTAGTCATGCAAACAAATTATCTTTTGCACAATATATCTTAGAACATCTTAAGTATAGTAAATCTAAATTTCAGAACAAGATTAGATACAAAGACTTTTTCATCTTGAACCTCGTGAGCTTATACTCTGTCGATGTGTTGATTTACAGAACAGGGGTCAATGAGAGATTTGCGCTTTACGAAATAGACTTGGCTCAAAGTAATTATATGCTTTCTCACGTATCATGTTTATGTGACTACATAGAGATAACTTTAAAATGGATGTAGCTTCTAAGTTATTTTTATTACTTTTTGATTTACCACACGGCAACTGCCATCTGTCTTTTCATTATTGAAATGTTTACGATCAGTAAGTAACTGTTACGGTTAAAGTTATGACGTTTCGTTTTTTTTTTGTTTTGTGCGTTTCCGATCATTTTTATATCAACTTTTATTGTTGTTTTCTTGTTTATGCAGGTGTCTTGAATCAGGTTATAATAGTCAAATTAAATTTAGATTTTTTTATGTTTATTACTATCTTTCAATTCCTTTATTCTTTTATGAGCTATTTTACAACAAAGTGTAAACATTTAAAAGTCGAAATCAACAATTCTAATACTAAATTTTAAAACCAATTCCTTTATTTCCGTATTTCAATTTGATTTTCATCCATTTGGGTTTAAATGTCATTAGCAGAGGATGACGTCTCTTTCTAACCATGATCTATCCCATATAATGACCTACTCCTGAAGATTACCTCATTCTCTAACGATGACCTTTCCCTATCTCTAAAGATAACCTTTTTCTCCAACAGTAAACGGTGACTGGAGTTCCTGGGGTCCCTGGACCCAATGCCGCTGCAACGGGCGCATCGCAGGGGGCCAGAGGCGGACTAGGACTTGCACTGAACCCCACCCCTTGAATGGTGGGGCCCCCTGCCAGGGGCAAGCTGTGCAGAGGACGGCGGACTGCGTACCCTGTCAAAGTGGTAAATAAAACTAGATCATAATTGAAATAGAAAGGAAAACTATTTGGAAAACACGTCACTGAACGTTTAATTTTACTCAATATTTGAGTTTTATGCGTTTAATAAATCTTATACTATCAAAAGTCTTTATAAAGTCAAAACATCTTTGTTTTGACTTTGTTTTGACGTGATAATAATTATAGAAAAGACAAATAAAATTGAGTTATAAATTAACTGATCAAGAACCACAAAAACCTGATTTTTAACGCATGTTATAATAATTATGTTGTTTTATGATATCTTGAATATTCAAAAATTTACTTGATATAACTTAGCTTACTTCCTAATATAATAGTACCACAGATGTCTTAATACTTTACAAGAACTTTGTAACTTTGCTACCCTTAAACTAGTTAAAGTTATCAGTGCCTAACTAAGCACCTAATTGACATAACTACCCGCAACTTGTATCGCCCGAACTTAGAAAGCTAAACTAACTTTGGTTAGCCGACCCAAACTTGGGAGCAGAAACCAATGAAGCGACATTTTAAGCTCTGATTCTATGTTCTGAAACTAAGTTGGAGAAATATTTTTTTTGCTGATGTCAACTCGTATTTGTGTTTATTGTTATTTTTAGGTAGTAGACCCTTTTTTTTTTTTTTTTTTTTTTTTTTTGCCCGGGGGGAAATTACCTTATTGATACCACCGGCCTTGGGGGAGGCCGGATGGTTATGTGGGGGTCCCCCGTCAGCGCGCATCCTAGTGATGCGCGCTGACTGGGTGTACCCACTAAAAACCCCCGGGATGTTCTCTCTCCGCATGTTGGGGTGGCCGCGGGCTCGCGATTGCGCTTCCACGACCACCCCTGCGGACGTCCGGGCGACTGCCGCGGACGCGCCTCTAGGGGCACTCGGCCTCGCCTAGGATGGATGCGCTCTGGAGAACATCACAGAGCGCATCTCGCCTCGGGACTATGTGGTGGGGCGAAGGATCCCCCGATCCTCCGCCCCTAGTCCCCGTTATGGTGGCAGGTGGTGGGCATACGCCAGCCTTCTGCGACCTGGCCGGCGGCGGCGGATCGGGAGCGAGAGGACATCGTCCTCCCGCGCCCTTTCCGCCGTCTCCTTCTCGGGCACTACGCGCTCGGCGTATGCCACCACCGCCTCCCAAGCCTCTGGGCTGCCGACCATCTTGCGAATGATGGCCGGCAGCGAGAGGTCCCCGCCGATCACAGCCGCCAGGGCGGCGCGCTGCTCCGCCCAGGCGGGACACACGGCGCGGGTGTGCTGCGCCGTGTCTTCGGCTCCGCCACAGTGGTGGCACGAAATAGGTAGTAGACCCAACTTAAGTAACAAAATGCTGATGGTTTTTTTTTTTTTTTTTTTTTGCTGACTTGTTACTTTAAAATTCAATAGGGTAGTAGTTGATCAATAAAAAACGTATTATAAATAGAAAGGAAAAAATCATTTTTAAATTTCTACTGTTTTTTGTTTTAACATTTGTTTAAATTTCCAATATACTAATTATTTGATGGAAATTTGTAAGTGTTAGTTTTTTAAGTTATTCAAAATAAAAGTCTTGATTTAAATAATCGTCAATCAACAGGACTCTATTGACAATTTAATTAGGATATTAAAAATTGTAATGTATATGTATTGTAATTTTAATTCCTCTTATAATGCTAAGAGAACAATCTTACACCATCACATAAATCCACGTATTTGGGGTCTATCTTTAAACAAAATAACTGATATGTCATATTTTTTATGCTTACCATGAAGATGGATACATGGACCTTCAGGGATATGACAATACACAGCAATTGTTAATTGGTAAGTAAAAATGAAATAAATTCAAGTGTCACCAATAAATCAGGGCTTCAAGTATGATAATAACTAATGAACCTCATTACTACTGCAAACATCTGTCTAAACACCGATTTTGTCTTTCTTTCATATCATTATCATCATCATCAACCCATATCGTCCCCCTGCTGAGCACGGATCTTTCCTCACTCCCGTGAGGAGGGCTAGGTCATGATCCACCACGTCCATGTCAAAATGGGCAATTTTGCAGCAATAACGTAGTTCAATAGCTATCAGAATTGAAGCCTTCATATAAAGCTAAATCAGCCCCAACGCTGAGCAGTGCTCCTCGGTATCACCATCTCTGGTATAATCATTGGATCACCATCACTCGTGATGAGAAACTCGTGAAGGTAGGATGAGTTGGCTCATGAGGTAACTGCCATGTAGGAATTGTAGGATGTTGACTCAATAATCGTTGTTCTAATAGATCCTTCAATGAATGGTGATTTAGAATTGGTAACAATGCGGACTGCGTTTAGGCAAACGTAGTGTAGGACGCCCGACGGCAAGGTGGAAAACGTCTGGGAGAAATTGGATGAAAAGAGCCAAAGATCGGGCGGACAGGCCCACGTCCAGCAGTAGACGAATGAAGGCTGGTGACGCTGATGAACAATGTTTCAATATGCTTCTACCATTGTTGTGTTGCCTATAAAAGAAACTACCTATTCAAAATACTACACAAGCGATCGACCGCTCTAACCACTAAAACTTCAACAAGCAACATTAAACCAAGTAACTACACATAAAAAACATGTGGCATCTTCAATACAAATGACCGTTTAAGTACCATATCTATAAAAATCCTTTTATTGTACTCGGCAATAAACTGAAGTGCTATCAGATAAATTGAAAGAACCAGAGTTCTTTCTTCACTTGTGGTGAACGTATAACGTATTATTTCGTGGCTCTATTGAGGACATCAAAGTGATCCAAGTACGGGTGACTTAGTTAATGAGGTGGAAAACATAAGTAGTAGAAAACACACAGCTGTAGAAGATGACAAAACTCCTGAGCGTGTGATTTATAATATAATTATAAAACTAAAGTTAATTATTGGTTAGTTGAAATAGCATATTAATCGTTATTATCAAATGCCGAATAATGTCTTAATTTTCTAATAAAACTGTCATTTCGATGATGATTTATGATTACAGTAATAAAACCTGATCAAGGCACTCAAATGCCGTCAGTAAAATTGTTCTACAATAAAGTGTGCCCCATTTACTAATTGGAATAGAATTCTAAATAACATGAAAAAGCTTCTACTTTAAGACCCAATCGTAATCATAAAACCATTGTCGATGTCAGTAAATATGTTATTGACTTTAACTTTCCCTAATTTGATTCTAAAACAAGTTTCAAGTTAACCAAACAGCTTCTACTTAAAAACTTAACCAAAGGAGTAAAACTTATAGCAATCAATCTAATCATGATTGACGTCAATATAAGCGACTGTAAATTTCCCGTAATTCGATTCCAAATCGAGTTCGTCAAACTTCCCGTTCGTGTGTATCGTAATAATTAACTAGACCAACCGAGTAGACAATAAAATCCAATCAAGGGCCGGTCGTTACACCGTGTCCGCCGTCCTTCTAATTGGTAACACATGTTCGGCGGCACGCTTGATGAATTTGAGGACCGTGTGTTGCGTTAAATATTTTAATGATTGCACTAACGGTGTTTGCGTCTGGTCTTTGTATACTTAAATCAAACGAAGAAGAAAGGTGTAGGTTATTTTTATTGCAGTATAGGCAAGCATTTGACCGCAGTCTCATCTGATGGAGTGTCGACTCGGTCGACTCTCGCCTTGAAGATTCTAGATACTACTAATGATACTAGACAAAATAACCTAAATTTAACTCCTTGTTAAATTAACGTGGAAAGATCAATACATGACTCTTGATGAGACCCTTTCAATTACGTATAATGAACTATTTCTAATCCTTTCCGAAGAATCATTTATTAATTGACCATGAGAATAAGAAGTTAAATATCTTCGATCACTAATAATTATCACAGTCTTATATAATATGTCCTATTATCATTGAAACTTGAATAGGTACAAAATAGAAAACATGGTATAAATTCCGTTTCCAATGATACTAAATGTACTGTTGATACAATTGTAATTGAACAACAATTAAACAACATTACATATAATCCCAGATATACAAACTTTTAAACAGACATGAACACTATAAGTAGAAACACAAATACTCATAATATAAATAACATTCCTCCAAAACCAATTACCCCAACGTTTAACATTATAAATGGCATTTCTAATAATACAGGGCCTAAAGCATCGCCCTATAAATTGAAATTAAAATATATCGCCAAGATGGCCGGCACTTACATGCGAATGCCGCATAAATCACAGGCTTTTTACAAAAGAAATAATAGTTAGCCATTCGAGACGCCTTGTTGGAGCAAACGACGACGCTAAAACAATAAAAATTGTTTTGATGGACTTGGGTGGCGGTCTCGGTAAGGGAAAACAACTATATTTTGAGCTGCTTATTTTTGAAAACAACTTGACAAAGTAACTACTGTAAAAACGCTTAAGTCTTGTGAACTTCCAAAAGGATAAATAATATGTATTTTAAGCTCATCTTATGAAAGACAGAGGTTATAATTATAAACAACAAAGGTAATGAAGATAAAAAAAAATTAAAAGGCAAACGCGATATGAATGAAATTGAGAAGAGCTAGATTTTTGAAATGGTAAACATTGATGGAATTATCAATAATGTATTACAATACAAAGAAACCAAGAAATACCAATATAGCGTCATCAACCCATAACGTCCCACTGCTGGGCACGGGTCTCCCCTCACTTTCATGAGGAGGGTTAGGCCATAATCCACCACGGGGGCCAGATCCGGATTGGTGGATCATCTACCTACCTCCGAAATAATTCTCGGGTAGATATGTGGGTTTCCTCACGATGTTTTCCTTCACCGAAAAGCGAGTGATAATAACGTACATATGTTTTACAAGAAACACATTGAATACCAATATAAAAAAAAAAACGATTTAACCCTTGCAGCACTGCAAGTTATAATTAATGAGCTGCTCATTTAACCCCATGTCCTGCACGCTCAAACAACGATAGATCTTATCACTTTAACCACCCGTCTGTGTGTGGGTGCGACACACATTAAACTACTCGTGTGTATTCTTATTAATTAATACACAAACACATAAATCACTCCGAGTTCGTTAGAGGAACGACAAAGGACTTTCACAAATACATTATTCTCGTTTTAAAAACGTGAAGCATGTAAATAAATTGTGCGTAATTGTCGTGGCGCGTCCTTTTGGGGACGAATATTTGAGAAAACACGTTTATATGAAAAAGAAGTGTAATTTAAAGATATTCTTGAAACGGGGGAATTGTATTACGATAATTTTGTTCGTGAGACGCTTAAGGGGGAATTTAAACAATGTGTGGGATATATTACGCGGTGCGAATGGAGAATAAAAATATATTTTGGGTGCTCATTTGGGAGAATTTTCCTTTTTACACGATGCTGGAAACGTTACGTTATAGAATTTTTTTTCTTTGATGTCAATGATGACTTATCTGTATTAAAATTGAATGTGATTGACTTGCCTGCTTTATAATTAAGCTATATATTTTTGGACACAGTTTTATTCAAATGCTAAACATTAATTTTAAATTATGTAATTTATAGCCGGACTTATTTTTAACTTCAGTTACTTTATTATTAGTTGATTCAGTTATATTAAAAACATCATTGATATAATATCTGTACTTAAATTTATATGATTGAATTCTCATCATTTCAAAACACGGAGAAAGTACAACAAAAACTTTTAAAACCGATAACGTTGCAACCAAATTATAAAATAACTAAGAAACCATTTATAAAAAACATACAAAATTAAGTGTTTATACCATAAACGGTGAGAAGTAATTGAGTCTTGTTAATATCAAGTGTTTTCTCCCAAATACAGAGTTGAGACTTTTTGCCGATTCGGTAAAACGTTCCCGCGGCGATTCCGTTAAACGAGCCCGAGTAAAAAGGCGATAAAAATAACAAAAGCGGTGAAATGAAAAAACTCTAGACGTGATAATTTAAAACCGTCACAGCCTGATTGATCACTTAACTAATTGCGGTTAGTAGCTCTAGTTCAATTTAATAATGGGAATAACATGAACAGCTTAAAGGAAAACGCGAATTCGCAAGAACTAAAAATTTTAAGTGAAGAGCCGCAATCATGCATCATCAATCCATATCATCCCACTGTTGAGCACAGATCTCCCCTCACTTTCGTGAGGAGCCTTCGGCCATAATCCACCACAGGGGCCCGGTCCGGATTGGTGGATAACATCCGGATTGGTGATTTTGTATGTACCTACCACACACATGTGTTTCCTCACGATGTTTTCCTTCACCGAATAGTGAATGATAGTTACGTACATTAGGCTTTACAGGAACAAATTGGTACGTGCCCGCACTGGGATTTGAACTCATGTCTTTCTCTTTGGAAGGCGGACGCTACCACCGCTTATTACCGTCGCCATCATTGGTCGAAATAAATCCAAGCATATTGTGTACCAACATAACCGATACCTCTAATTACTATTGGTAGGTATTGATTTATATGAGAATACCCAAAATGTAGGCTGGTATAGACCGGTGTACTCTCTCTGTCACTTCTTTGTTCTTTTGTTTTTATCTTATTTTTCCCACAGCACTGCCTGGACGCTGGGGAACCTGGTCGGAGTGGTCAGTGTGCGGTGCTGACTGTAGACAGACCAGACGCCGGACTTGTACTGCCGACACCCCTTGCGCCGGCGCCTACACCCAGCAAGCTGACTGTGTGGGTGACTACTGTGGAGTCCATGGAGGTTAGTTAGTTCATGGAGGTCGGAGGTTCCATATACTGGAACAGCTACTGTGTTTGTTTTTACGAGTTATAGAGGTTTGGCCACAACTTTATCAGCTGGTGTGTTGGTGTAATGATGGGCGAAGGCGCGTTCTTGATCAGATTGTTTCGTGTGTTGTACGGAAACTATTTATTTTCAAGTCTTTGTTTGTTATTGCCAGGATTTTTACCTTTCTACGGAGAGTTATCAGATGCCCATAAGTTTTAAGCTTCTACTTTATTTTTCTTGAGTCAATGTTTTTCCCATCGTGTCCCGGTTCACCGTCGAAGAGCTGTAAAAATTACAATATTATGGTTTCTCAGGGAAATTTTTATAAAACAAAATTGATACTACTTAAAATAAAATGAAACGTGAAAATAAACAGATTTCGAAACGAAATGATTCTCATCCCGCCCTGAGAGTCCCATAACTATAACACTTTCATCATTGCCATAATGATTAGGCGGCCATCGTACATTATAGTTTAAAATATGCCAGCTCATAACCGCGGCATTTTTCATAATATTATACATTTCCGTCTTCTCCGTTCCCCTGGCGTATTTATTAACGCTAATTAAGTCAATAAATCATATTTATAGTACCAACAATCCCCGAATAGCGCGCCTGCAACGAATTTCGGCCAAGAGTTTATGATGGCTTGTCTTGCGGGCATTACAAATTACGAAACAGTTCCTCAAGGGACATATTAATTAACTCGATTCTATGAAAAGCGCGCGTTTCGGTACAACCAGATGCCATAGAACTAAATATACACTTCCTTTTCCGTACCCGCTCATAACTATGAAATGTTACATGGACTGCGCTTCATAACAGGCTATCGGTTGTAACTCTAGCGGGCCAGTTTAACTAGAGCTCCTTCACCTCCCATCACACGGAAGATCTTAGACAAAATTAAAGGTAAAGAAAAGGTCATGCACGGATCAAGTTTACGTGGACGCGTTGAAAAAATTCGAAAGATACTAAAATCGGGAGCCGTGACCATCTGGGTCGTATCATATCTAAATATAGATGGGGACTGTGCTTTATGGTATTCTTAAGAAAATGTTTGAGGTATTTTATGTCTAACTGCGTTATGGCAAAGTTGGTCATTATATTCTATTGTGCAGACATCAAAAGGCAGATGGATTTAATGACGGTCTTACTGCTGCTATTAAAGGAATGTTCTCAGTAAAAGTGCTCTACTGTCATTTTACTGCGAACCATCTCAATTGGATCAGATTTGGATCAATTACTAACTGAGCGTTATCCTTTCTTTAATAATAATACATATTTATTTCAAACACAAATCCATAGCAAGACATTTTAGCATAAGATAATAACAGTAAAAGTAAGAATTAAAGTTAAAGTAAATTTGTATACAAAAAAAACTAAGTATGTTACAAGTTATCATGTTTCGGGTGACAAGCTCCACCCATCGTCGGTACATTGCCGTCAGCACGACTTTTAACTTAAAGTAAACCAATATTATTTTTTTTCCTTTTAAGTTCATAGTACCTAGATAACTTAATTTTATTTAGGTTTTTTCTTGATAATTTTGACCTTTGAAAGAATTTTACAGTCCCATAGAAAATTAAGGTAAATAGTGGTAACATTGACAAGATTAATGTTGTGGTGTAACTTCAAATAAACTTCATGGTTTGTGTGGCCTAAATAAAAAAAAACAACGACTTTGCAATTGATTTTCATTTTTTTTTATTTAATAAGAGTTCAGTCTTAAAAGCTTTCTTAAGGAATGTTCATAAACAACATAGAAACCTGTCTTACCTACCTGACTCCCCAAAGCGACTATAACTCATGTAACAGTACCATTAACATCGAAATCATAATCTAAAATCGATCCAACCTCAATGTAAAACCAGCTATTAAACATAACATAAGCGATTAAACACATTTTACCATTTTCGTGTCCGTTGCTCCCTTGGCGGTCCAAATTCAATCTCGAAATGGAAAATGATCAGTCGATATTTTGTTTATAATGGCAATAAATCATTTCCGTAGTCCCCGTTGACTCGGTTTCAATTTCCCCATTCTGGTTATCGTACGTTTGATAAATAGCCCCCGGCCTTCTTGTGCGTTGTTTGGTTTGTACAATTTCTTCTTCGCCGCGAACGCTCCCGATTTTTACGCTAAATAAATACACAATCTACTTCGTGTTTGCTTATAAATTGCTTTTGTTTATCTTCCCGCGCAGATTGATCGTTATTTATTGAGCAGCATCAGTCTCCGGCTTGATGCTTTTTATGGAAGCTTTTCTTCATGGAGTTTTTGGTGGTAGATTGATTTTGAAGCTGATTGATTCGCCTAACTCGGCCGCGTCGAATCTTTTTGAACTTTCACCGTTAACTTCGATATTAATTTTCATTATGTTAAAAAGCTTTTCAGCTTTATCATTTTTATGTGTAAAAAGTTCGAAATCTTTTCAAAAGTATTCAGATACCATTTTTATTTTTATTTTCACATCCAACTCATCCATTACGTTTATGCAATTCAAGTAATGCCATAGAATGTGGGCCATCAGTAAATTGCCCACATGAAAGGTGGTCTTTGAATGCAAGGAACGTCGGGTGGGCCATTCATTCCCGCCTCGCCTGGCCAGCCACTTCATTACCCTAATTGCCGGCTCACAAAGGGGAAACGGTGAAATTTTATAGCTCTTCATCTTTGTTGCCTAAACATCGTGATGTAGTGCGAAAACTTCACTTGTATGTGGAGAAAAGTGAGAATTGTTAATGTGTGATGCGTTTCATTTGGTTTTTTTATAATAAACTAGTTTTCAGAAGAAATGTTTGGTTAAACTTTATCTTTCCTCTTCGGAGCTCATTGATCGGAGATTTCAACTATTTTTTTTTATATATTTCATTATGAGAGTTGGTTTTCTAAAGGCAATGATATCAAATTCCAACATTGACAAAGTAGAAGTGAGTTATATTCTTTGAAGAGCATGACTAGAAAGTGATAACTCCATCTTTTCTAAACAAGTAAGCCATTATGATCAATAACACAGCTATCATTAGCATTTCTGACTTCTTTATTAATATGCCTATTCGTTTCACTAGAAGCGTCACGAATTTCGTTCATTAAAATATACCCAAACTTATTATAGCGAGCTCCTATCTAATCTTCGTGTGAATTGACCGTGGAAATATTTTCCTAGAATCGGGGACGAACATAAATTTTCATTAGTAAAATATTAACTTAGCTTTCGGAGCTTTCATGAATAATTATGTTCCGACAATAATAGCCGAGATTTCCTTGGCAATACTGATAGTGACATCAAGTCGTTAAGTTTTATTAACGATTTTGACAATACAGAGATTAATGAATAAACAAACAACAGTAAAATCCAATTTATATGCGATGCGGCCGTCATTATTGGAGGTGGGTCCCGTAAATGATTTGTTGTGATTTCGTCGAGTGAACGCAGCGGGCGATCGCAAACTGCATTCACATATTCCACACATCTTCTGCGCCATTATGACCTTTAGAGATACTAGATAGGGGTGGATATCCCACGAGCGGCTCAATCTGAGAATTTAATTCCGCAAGGCCTCCTACCACGTTATGGGTAAAACGACAAGGGTTTGTAAATTTCGATTGGATTTCCTATCTCGAATCTCTGCATCGGACACGAATATACGAGCGACGCGGACGAATGTTTACACTGAGTACAAATTTCGAAATTAATCCGATAAGCTTACTACTTATCGCGCTTGAAATGAATTTTATTCGAGTAACTGAGTTACTTGCGGTTTCAGTTAACGGGGTTCGAAGTGAAGTGGCGGATGCGGGGTGATTTATTGAATTTCAAACATTGGTCAGCTATAAACCTTGCGAGACTGTTTATATTCGAGATTTATAGATATCAAGTACAGTTTAGTACGGCATTGCGCCATTGCGTACGCTGCGTGAATTATTTATTAGTGATTTAATACTTATCGTTGCCGATTTAACTGATTTTGTATATTTAATACCTTGATAAATGTGAGAGATGTTTTATGATATTCTTTTTGGATACAATAAAAAAATAACACTACAGTAACGCCTTTCTCCCGTTGGGATAGGCAGAGACATCATTCCACATGCTACGATCCCAGTGGAAAGCAGTACACTAAATCCGTGACACTCTCTACTGGTTTCTGGAACTTCAGACCAATCGGCTGTGTAGGGTCCAGGCGTGGTGGTGTCACATCGTTTTCACCTGGTCCCATTCACACAAAGAACCAATCCGTCTTTTACTCATCTTCAAAATAATAATTCGTTTAAATTGGACCAAAGATTTGCTCTAAGTCTGGGTGTTTGTGGGAGCATGGTCCTCGTAGTTCCTGATTTCTTAGAAACAGGGAATCCGTGTTTGTTTCCAGGATCTATGGATGTGATCGTGATGCGTTGTTGCGGTATTTCTAAACCCACTCCAGGCCGTGACTCTCATACTCATGTGGAAACCTTAATGTTTACCATTAGCTTCGGCATTGAATTGCAATACATCGTAACCTATTGGTCGGATTAATAGCTTTTTATCGGACACAAGCTACGGCTCGCGGTTTCACCTGTAATTCTCATTTTCTCTTTATTTTTAATGAATAAAACATAGCTTATTATATCACTCAAGAATGTTTACAATAGGATGCGTAAGTACCTAAGTTACCTCTTACAAATTCACAAACTCACAAAACTTTACCTATTTAAAATATTAGTATACTAGCTGTACCCTGCCACGCTTCGCTGTGGCATATTCACTGATATGCCACTGATGAAAAAAATAGATAAAAACAATCCTTGACGCGGATTATATATCATGCTAAAATTTCAGCTCGATCGGTGCAGAACTTTTTGAGTTTTTGAAGCGTACACAAACCAACATAACATTTATATATATATATATATAGATTAATTATGATGTAGATTCTCTGAAAATGTTCTATAAATTTCAATTTAATAGGTCAATGTTGCTCTACAATAACCAGGCTAACAGCGATGCGTCACGCTTAAGTGGTAGACTAGTTACGACTCGCGGCTGCACTCGCGTTCGCTGTGATGATAAGCTGTAGATGGAATGATGATGGATGATGAAAAGCTATGTACTATTAAAGCATATTTATAGCATCCTGCACCAAAATCCGTTTAGCATTTCACCTCTGAGTTACTCAGGGCTGTAACGCTTAACGGAATATACACACACACACGAGAATAACAAAATCAACAAGACAACCCGAAGATCAAGAACAATAGAAACACACAAAAACAACCAGAGAACACAAATCACAAGAACAACACACACAAGACAACCCCAATAACAAAAACAACACACAAGTTACAAGTTTTAGGAACGCAGTTTTTAAATTAACTACTAACCCATTTCGAGAGTGAACGAGAATGAATGAAGTCATCGCGCTCGTTCGATAACTCGATAACAATCTCTGCCCGTATAGTAATTAAAAGCAAGGCAGCGGGCTTGAAGTGCTCTACTTGGAACCTACAGTCCTACACTTTATAAACATTTTGTAGAACATTTTCGTGCCTCAGATTTCGTCACACACAGGCATAACACTGATTTACTCTCTCATTCACATACACTCTCTCTTAGTTCACATAAATTAATTAGAAGTAGTATTATGAATCATTTTTACAAAAACATTGATTTTGATTCAATAATCTGTCCAATTCAATGTGTGTGTCCAATTCAGACAAATAATGTAACAACCCAAATTACCCGCTGCTGGGTGACCGCCGATACCTATATTGTAAGGCCGGTTTTAGTGCAAATGACAAGCACGACCGACGTACGCACCAACGGTCGGTCGAGCTCTAAAACCGGCCTAACGCTAAATGTATTCAATTTGACATTCAGCTCATATTAAAAATGTCAAATTGAAATCGTTTAGCTATACGGTGATATCTGCGGTTACCCTACAGCAACTAACATTTCTCTGCCCATATAAATACGTCCCAAGATATTATTTAACTTACTCTAATAATTGGAATTTTTGTGATGATTGATGGAATTTCGATGCAAATAAAAGTGGAGTGAACCGAAACTGCGTATTTGATCCTCATCGAACATTGAAACCTCAAAAGAAACCTTTGACCTAATTCTCCCCACGAACGTGAGAGGAGACCCGTGCTCAGCTTTGGGTCACGCGCTCAGCTTTGGGTCAATATGGGTGATGATGATGATGATGACCTTTGAAAAACGTGATAACTAAACACTTTTACGGTATGTCCCAAGCGGAGCAGAGCCAGACAACACGAGTTGCACCGATGGGGGCGATAGCACCTGGATACCAGTAGCACCCAATTCACAGTCCGTTTAGAATGATAAAACTGTGTTTTGTTCTACATACAAAGGCAAACGAAGTGAATATTGAAATATCACTTTCGACGTGTAATTTTTAACATTTAAAAATGAATGAATTATAAAAATGAATTATTGTATTTAAAAAACTAGACAAGCAGATGGTAAGCGCCACTCCTACTCATATCTATATATATATATAAATGTTATGTTGGTTTGTGTACGCTTCAAAAACTCAAAAAGTTCTGCACCGATCGAGCTGAAATTTTAGCATGATATATAATCCGCATCAAGGAATGTTTTTATCTATTTTTTTCATCAGTGACATAACAGCGAATGTGCGAATATGCCACAGCGAAGCGTGGCAGGGTACAGCTAGTTTAAAATAAAAAATAAACAAGCGAACGCAGCTGGTGCCTCCAGGCGAAAACATAAATTTAGATATATTGAAAAAAAAAATAGAAAATATTTGCGATTCTTTTCCCGGTTCTCTCGAATGGATGTATTCCAAATCCGGTGCTAGAATAAGTATAGTTTCATGAGTTCTGGAGGCCCATTTGAATTATTATAATATAATCTCAAATAAAATAAAAAAAAAGTGAGTTAACATGAAACAACATGAAAATGAATTTCTATAAATTTAAAGGCGTCCTTGTATTATGTTTGCCACGTTTTGTAATAAATTTAGTCTCCGTTTTATCTTTTCGGCATTTTACCATTTCACTGCTGGCTGGACTTATCTAAACTTTGTAAAACGAAATATATTGATACAATTAATTTTGTTTTGCACCTGCAACCAATCGTGAGTCAAACAACAGTATATTTCTTTAAATGTCTGACCTCCATTTCAAAACAACAGATGGTTTTTGATCAGATCTTCCTAGAAACAGTCCGGTCTAGTGAAAACCACGTACTTATTCTTATTCCATGCAGTCCATTTTAAGGCCTTAAACTGAAAGGCCTAGATTGGCACCACACCTTTATAAAATGACAAACGTGATGTGACGTCGCACAAAAATATACTGCAGAGAATGAAAGAGAAAGAGAATGAGATAGAGCTATATAAACTCCCATAAATACAAACAAATTGTTCCGATCTCTTTGCATAAATGTTAACTTTTCGACTTATGAACGCTTAGCGATATTGGTGGTGACAGTTAACAGGGCAGTTCAGTTTAAGTCCTTAAACTCGATGGATTTAACTGTTCGTGGTGAGGCTCCGGTACGCTATTCACAATTTTAATCAGAAAGTCGTTTTTCGAATGCGTCGGATCGGCAAGCAATACGTCTGAATCGGTTTCGAAAACCTTCCGATACTTGTGAATACAGATACGGGTCAGACATCATCGCCAGACACCACATCACTTCACACACATCACCGTCACCACCAGAAACCCTCATCATCACAGATTACATCAGATCAAATGATACATGACACATCTATTTTAGATTAAGCGTATTTACAACCATCTATCATATCCACCTGCGACCTGTAACTAGACGCATGAACGACTATTCTGTCACCCGAGCGACTTAATAGTCGCGTGTTCGTCTAAATTATTCTAGACACGTGCGCTGTGTATCTAAAGATGTTTGTCGTGGTGTTCACCCGCTGCACCATCCATGTGTGGTCAGCCTTATCACCAGTAAAGTAAACGGTAGTGTAAAACAGATTCGAAAATTTAAGACAATCCAGGACGAAAGTCACCGCGCATTTAATCGTAGAGTAAGTTTTGTTTTATCATTTAATCGTAGAGTAAGTTTTGTTTTATCATTTAATCGGTGAGTAAGTTTTGTTTTATCATTTAATCGGTGAGTAAGTTTTGTTTTATCATTGAATCGTAGTTTTGTTTCCACCAACGACTGTTTCATAAATGAAACCCGTTCAAAATAATAATTAAACCAGTGTTAGAACTGTCTTATTATTAAACCCACGTGAAATACTATTCGAAACAACACACAAAGAAACAAGTCATACCAATTTACTCGATTTAACATTCAAAACTCATCGAAACTGCCCCCCGCGGGGTAGTTAAAAGCATTTTAAAAATCCCCCACCATTAAAAATCCTTAACAAAACTAGATATAACAAAAAAGATATCCTCGTTAAAACTCACCAGCAATCGTTAACTTAAGACGCGATGACATAAATAATATTAAAAGGTTCGCTGCCAGAATCTTGTATCGGGATTCTATACCGTGAAAAAAATACAACTTTTACAATTACTGTTGAGACAAGAGCCATACAATCAATTTTACACTCTGTCGCCTACACAATAAGGTGCTTGCAGCTCTTCAGTGGAGTGTTGGTAACGTTGGCATCTTCTGTTTTTATAGCTTAGCGTTAAAAGCTTATCATATGCAGGTGGTAGCTCATTTCGTGGTTCATTTTATAGTTGTATCTGCTTTTTCTGAATCCTCCCGCTAGGGGTCATAATCCACCACGACCCAATAGGTAAAACAATACTGGTGTCACAAGCGTGACATGCTAATATGATTCGTGTCTGCGTGAAAAATAGGGGTTGCTATTGGAACATATCTCATAAATTTACAAACGACTAGGTAGGAATTGATAAAGTTGACAGACAATTGTATTTGACACAATTTTGAGTTGGTATTAGATAATTAGGCACTGAAACTAAGGTAACAATTAAATTTACAATTTTAACTTTGGCACAAGTGGATAATTTCATAGTTATTTTCTTAATTTCATCCTTTTCTTATGAGAAAAAAATCTTGCGAAAGTGAGTCTATGAAGTTCCATCATCATCATCATCAACCCATAACGTCCCACTGCTGAGCACGGGTCTCCCCTCACTTTCGTGACGATGGTTAGGCCATAATCCATCATCTATGAAGTATAGTCCAAGACAATTATTTCTAACAATATCGGGCTGGTACAGTATTAACAATGATATAACAGTAGGAATCGCAATCAATTCGACACAAAAATCTACCACAAATGCTCATTAAGTCAAAAGTCCTTTAAAAAAGAAAGCTAAAAGGAAAGCATTCGTTTTCCCACGTAATAAAAGTTGGCGAGAAATGGTAACTTTTAGTTACTTTGTAATTTATGCTTCTTTGTTTAATCTTAAATGGGGCGCTCCCGCAGTGAATGATGCAGTAAAGTTTTTCAGCTTTGCTTATGGAAATCAGTGTTTATTGTCAGTCTCTTTGTCCTCAACAAAAAACACTGAACCATGTTATTACTTACTTCTTTCTTCCTTCAACCCTTTGCTCTTCAACGAGCTTCTTCCATTTACTCTGTCTCTCGCCTCTTGTCTCCAAGAATTTCTTTAACATATTCTTGTAAGGTCGTGTTTAACACAGCTTATCTCTTTCTCTTTCTAGGTCGCTTTTATTGCGGAAATCACTTACTTTCTATTCTCTCTCTGAATAAAACAGCCGGGAACTATTCCATTGGATTCTGAAGCACACCATGTAAACTCTTGGCTACCACTACTCAGCACAACTCCCCTTTTGTACTTTAGGAAATCTAACCATCACTCTTCCTTGCAGTGGCCGCCCACAGTGATATACCACTGTACATTGGCATAGCAGTAGCAGTGGTGGTGTTTCTTGCCGGAGCGGCCGTGGTCTACAAACTGCTACAGAGAAAGACCAGAGACCATTCTTTGTACGCCATGGCTAGAACTGGTGAGTGATTGTTATCCACTTCTTAAATATTCTATTTTGGCTCACAAATAGACCAACGTTTGTTACATCCATGACCCAGCTCGAAGTACTGAGATTAAAGGCCTCTGTAGCGGTGTCAATCATAAGCCAGCTCCAAAGGATGAGTTTGCTTGTTTGATTCCCACCCAAAGCCAACAGAAAGATCCAGAGGTGGATTAAAATTTTCTGTACTCTAGTCTAATAGATTGATCCTGCAATTCTGATTATAATTGTTCTAAGCTGATCGATCTACAGCCAAAGGCTAACCAAAGAGGATTTTTCAAAACCGTAAAACCTTTTTTCTCCCAAACAGATTTCCAGCCAGAAATGTACCCAACAACGGAGAAGCAGTCTCTTTCGCTTGCACCCGATCTGATGCAGCACCGACCTCCAAGATACGAGCATCCTCAACCGGATTCCAGAGCGGAACACCACTATGACGTTCCTCATCTTACTAACAGGTACCTTGGCAGGCAATTTCAGAACAGTAACGGAGAATTAAGGAATGACAATCACAGTAACGTTTGTAATCAGATCTCCAATTCTAGTCAACCAAAATAAAAAGACTCAAAAATACCCTCCATGTTTAGACCGAGCGCCCAACTAAATAGCGTGGCTCCAAATTCTAGTAGTCTCAAATTTCAAAGTAAATTATTTCTTATCATATAGTTCTGCATCCACCACCTTCATTGTGGTACATTTTGATGACTTCCAAAGTTATCTTTGTACATAACAGTCTGCGCGTAAGTATCAGTTATTGCTTTAGGTGTGCAAGCGGCGGAAAGGGGGATGATGGCAGGTACATTGAAGATACATGGTTACTTTGGCTCGCATTCCTCTGTCCCACCGCTCCTATACAAAAACCGTTGACTTGCATTTTCACCCTGTCTATTCTTCCTAGTTTTTCTATGACATTGTCAAATTCTTAAACAATCACCCCTATTGCAGCTATGCGTCTCCAGTAGACCATCAAGTGACCCCTTGCGCTTCCAGCAAGGGTCAGAGTGATGACTACGACAGCAAGCCTTATAGCGAATCTGAACATTCGGTGTCCAGCTGCTTTACTAGTTGTAAGTATCATTTGAACTATCTACTGTGTTTTTACAACTACACGAGCAGGTCTTTCATGTGATGGTAAGCGTCACACCTCACAAATAGTTGGCACAGTATCATTAAACAATTGATTTACTCTTAATACAGGCAACCACAATGAAACACGTGATCTGAATAGTATGATCGTAACTTGTCATTATCTCTACTACTAGGCTTAATTTTCATAGCGGATCACACGTTATTATACCTAGGTGGGTGTCTAGCTTTACATGTCTACACGTATCTCACGTGGTACTTCACTAGACACTTCCGTCTCTCATTCCACTAGTTCATCTTCCATTTTCCCTATTTTCATCAAACACCAAGTTTTCGTTCTCAGTTATTTTAAAAGCAACCCGTCAGAACAAGAGGAAATACCTACTACATTAGAAGTCCACAGTTCTAACTCGCTCTTTCTTTCCAGCGGGCTCAATGTACGACGCAGCAAACGAATCAGTAACTCTCCAACTAGCTGAACTCGTTTCGAACTCACCCACTTCTCAATCCCTCTCAGTGTCCAGCGGAGGGGCCCGACTGGCCCTCCCAGCGGCAGGGGTAGCCCTTTCTGTACCAGAAGGGGCCCTCAGCAGGGGCCGAAGGGAACAAATCTACCTCGCGATCGTAAAAGACGACAGATACCGGCCGCGGTTCGGGAAAGGTAAAGGTCACGACTTCATTATTCATTCCATATTCAAATTACCCAACTTCAAATATTTTCACTATCCCGACCTAGTATTTATTGTACCCCCAGTGAATATTAATACCGCAACCAGTAATTGACTTGCTAAGTTAATAAAAATAAATTGATTTCGCAACGTGATTGAGAAGTTAAAGATAATTCTATTTAAATTACGGCTGGTATTTCTCCTGAGAAAAAGGTCCGCCTTGGGCGATATCTACGCTGGTCTATAACTACTAGATACGTGTATAATAAGGCAAATTTCGCCCCGCAGGTATCACGCAACTGAGCCCAGTAGTTAAATGCGGCCCGCCTCGTCTCCAACTGAACAAGTCGGTCGTTCTTCAAATCCCGCACTGTGCGAGTCTTAAACACGGCTTCTGGAACCTTTCGCTTTACGCAATAGACCACACTAATACGAAACCAGACACCACGCAACCCCAATGGAAGAAAATAGTCGGCCTCGGACAAGAAACGATCAATACCCCTGTATTCACGCAGCTAGACACCGATAAAATATTTCTAGTGACGGACATGCTATCAACCTTTGTGTTAGTCGGGGAAAGTTTCAACGGAAAAGCGGTCAAAGCGCTTCAATTAGCAATCTACGCACCTGCCGCGCTGAGTGAAACCAGTTCCGAATATAATATCAGACTGTACGTATTCGAGGACACGCCTTGTGCTGCCTATTACTGTCAGGAGCAGGAGAAGAAGCTGGGAGGGGTTTTACTGGAACGGCCAAAAACTTTGCTGTTCCAAGACGGCGGATCGAACTTGTGTTTGAGCTTGGAGCACGTCTCTCCGGGTTGGAAAGTTAAGCCGGGCATCGGGTATCAGGAGATTCCATTCAATCACGTGTGGAATTCCAACTACAACGCTCTGCACTGCAGCTTCGCGTTGGAGAGGTCGCATGACTGCGACAACATCGATTTTACCGTGTCGGCGTGTCAGAGGACCAATCCTTCTTACAAGCAGACATTCCGGATATCCCTCGAGGATGTGCGCAGCAGGTCACCGCGGGGTCGGTCGCCTCGGGCGGAGTCGCAGCGGAGCTTCAACATCACTGAAAACTTACTCGAAGCTCGCATGTGCAGAAGCGAAGATGGGAGCGATAGCAAAAGGAACGTCACTGTGAGCGAAGCCGGAGTTAATGAGTGTACGGGGGATGGTCCGTTCAAGTTGAGCTCGAGGATAAAGCGTCAGCTTTGTGGTGTTTTGGACCCGCCGAATGCTAGAGGGAATGACTGGCGAGCGCTGGCAGCGAGACTCGGTGTCGATCGGTACACGACATGGTTTGCAACTAAGAGTTCCCCTACGGAAGCCATACTCGAGCTGTGGGAGTGTAGAGAAAGGGGAGCGGGCGCTATAGCGGCTCTAGCGGCTGCTTTGCGCCAGATGGACCGCCATGATGCCGCTGACCTTCTGCACGGAAGACCCTCCTGGTTATGAATTGCCCCTTTTAAGCAGACTTGATTTAGAATTGCGTGACACTGTCGACGCCTTCTGCCTTAGTTCGCTTCAGTTTAAAACTAAGAAAGAGAGTGCTGAGTGAATAGAAAACAGAAGATAACTTTTCAGAGACTTTTACGTTCGCAGAAAAAAGTATTTGTGTTGATGATGACTCACGAGTCAGATAATAATGCGTGATGGTGATGACTCATGAGTCGAAAAAATATGCGTGTTGATGATGAGTGTAAAAGATTGTTGGTAAACTAAAGTGTAGTTTAAATGTTAAAATTAGAGAAAGTATAATTTCGCAGGCCTACGGTCTAGGTAAAGTCTCGGTAGTATATTTTGTATAGAATTATTCCACGCTGTAGATATTAAAAGCGGTGAATAAAATATATTGTATTAGCAATAATAGTGCCTACATTGTCTTTAAAAGAAATATAACTGACGATTGTCGGTTGAGAGTTGGTTAATTTGTTATTTTTTTGGAAAGTGTTTGAGTGTTTATATTTGTATTCTGTATGTCGCCTGATTTCTTTGTAGTTTGCTACTTTTTTGCTTGATTCGAACATTGTGCCAAATGTGTCAGTCGCAGCTAATTATGGGCAATAAATGAAGTGTTATACGTGTTTGAGCTTACTACGACATAGATGCTAAGCGTTTTGTTACTTTTCTACCAACACACACATGGGGTTTAAGTGTGACTACGACAAACTTTAATTGGGTACTCTGTCACAATAACTTTTAGAGTTCTTAGCAAATTATCTGAGTGGTATACTTACTTTGACAAGAGAGGCTAGCTGTCTGTTTATCTCTGTCTGGCACTGGACAAATGACATTCGTTTTTATCACCTTCTTCTTTATACTATCTATCTTTATTCTTCTCTGTTCTTCTTCGTTATGATCTTCTATGATGACATGAGAAGCAGTCGACAAACCTTAAACGGAGAACAGCAAATCTATGATTGATTTATGTTAATTTATAGCCACAGTACAGAACAAGCAGAAAGATATGTGCATTTTTTTTCTAGATCTACATGCCATGTTGTCGTTGATGCTAGAGTTTCATCTATGATTCCCTCAAAAGTAAATTTATAATTAAATCGTGATCATCCTTATACCTATAACAACTTTTTAAATGTTAAGCACGTTATTTGAGCTCTTTGCGGTACAAAACTGTAATGCTTAGAAATTAAATGATGTGCTTAACTTCAAGAAGTGGTCATAAAGCCGGTTTTAGTGCTCGACCGACCGTCGTGTCGGTGCGTACATCGGTCGCGCTTGTCATTTGTTTGAAAATTAAGCACTATACGCGTGCGTACGGTCGGTCGAGCACTGTCACGACTTGTGAATTTTCATACAAATGACAACCGACGACCGACGTACGCACCGAGCGACGGTCGGTCGAGCACTAAAACCGGCCTAAGTAAGGCGGCGATATATAATATAAGTCCGTAGTCACATTTAATTCCAGCAAAACCTATAATTCTAAGTTCACTCTATTTCCTAAGCTAAGTTCACTTGTCACTGTAAAGACTTCTTTTGCATTTATGACTTACTGTCTACCTTATTCTGTGTCTTTTCTATGAACATACTCTTTCTCGTAAATTGCATTTTATATCTCTGTATATAAAGTACATAATAGATTGTAAATAATGTATTGGTAAGGGATTTAATTATAATAACGGAACGAGCTTTTTATGCAAAAAAATCGAGGCATTTCAATTACGATGCATACTCGTATCAACTTTGCATTATTTTTTATTAAGAAAAAATAAGTCTCGATACGGAAAGGGAAAAATAGAATAGAATAGAATAGAAAACTCTTTATTGTACACCAGAAACAAAATTAAACACAGTACAGAAAAATTACAATAGGTAAACAAGGGCGGTCTTATCGCTGAAAGCGATTTCTTCCAGACAACCTTTGGATGGACAGTAAAAAACATTTTTCGATAGTAGGGTGTAATGTAAGGGCAGAAACTGCATAACATGTCGCTCGCGCGCTTTCAAACAAAGTGATTCGTCGCGGGGACACGCACTGACGTCTTTGTATGTGAACGCGCGGGCGCCCGCGTAACGCAGGTTCTACCCTAAGATCTTTACGTATTTTGCCTCAATAACGTTCAAAAAATAATAATTAATAATTCGCTTAATTTGACCTTAATTACTGAAAACCGTTCCCTAATTATAATTAAATCTAACACGTAGAAAACAATAATTAACCATGATTTGTAAATGGTGTACGCATCGCAGCTGTAGAACTATATTATATTTTTGTTAACGTGATGACTATTAAAATAAATGGATCTGTGATAATTATAATAGTATGAAATAAATTATGTTTAACTGTGCACCCTGTAGTTTAATTTCTGAACTAGTTATCTGTGTTACACCCTGTATATTTATGTTACGAGTGGCGAGATGAACATGTCAAATTC
Organism: Campaea margaritaria; assembly: GCA_912999815.1. NCBI lineage: Eukaryota > Metazoa > Arthropoda > Insecta > Lepidoptera > Geometridae > Campaea > Campaea margaritaria. Next base: position 1,305,266 of record OU538794.1, read on the forward strand.
TAGATGTTTAAGAAAAAATATGGAAATCTACCCACAATTCAAAAATCTATTCACACTGGCCTTAAAGGGCATTCAAGAAAAAAAATACATAAGCTACTCTTTAACCAATAAAAATGTTTTGTTCCTGGGGGATAATTAGTCAATGCAGGTGAAACCACGACAAGCAGCTATTTTTACATGCTTTTTATTTACCTTGCAATGTTTATAATTACGTATTTAAGTATGTCGGGGTCATATCTTGTAACTGAATTTGACAGCAGCTTTCCTCCACCGATGGAGATGAAATAGTGCATGCCTGTCGAGTTCGACATATAATATTATGGTGTCAGTGAGCTTATCTGATGATAGAAATGAAAGGTAGACATCGGAACTCTTCAGTGACTATCAGTCGATTGATGGTGTTTGGACTGGTTTTGATCAGCTTGCAGTACCGAATACGCACTTTATAGAAGCTTGTCTGGAATAAACTATTATTTCCAAAACTTATTTTTACCTACTCAACTTAAAAAACAGAATGCAATTTTAAATAACTTCTATTGAACTTAATTAAACTGAAAAGATAAGATACTTCAGGAGCCTCACCACAAACAGTTAAATCCATCCAGTTTAAAGCATTAAACTGAACTGCCCTGCTAACTGTCACCACTAATATCGCTCAGCGTTCATGAATCGATCAGAGACATTTATCCAAAGAGATCGGAACAATTTGTTTGCATTTATGGGAGTTTATATAGCTCCATCTCATTCTCTTTCCCTCACTCTGCGGTCTGTTTTTGAATGACGTCACGTCACGTTTGTCATATACGAGTGTTTGGTGCCAATCTATGCCGTTCAGTTTAAGGCCTTAAAATGAACTGCATGGAATAAGAATAAGTACGTGGTTACCCCCCAGTACTGTGAGACTGAATACAACAGAAATGATGTCGATACTTAGCAAAGTTCTACCAACGTTAATTTGTTTACCCAACCCACTTTTGACGACAAAATAGAACAACAATAATTTACCCACATTACAAAAGCTTCGGCTTGTATAAACAGTCTAACTATTTAAATTCCATCCACTCCTAAACATTTCTAAACACAAAACAAATGTCGCGCGGAGAATCTCTGACATTTCACGAATAAAGGATCTTCAAATTTATTCGACAACCGAGAAAAGTTGTTATAAATGAGGGGTATAGTCCGACACATGTAAATATGGCGCGGTATTGTAGGGACGTAATGTGGGCAGGTGTGAGCTTGCCTTTATGTCGGCGCGACTCTTGACGCGTCACGGGAGTGTGACCGATCGGCGTGTGGCGGGAGTGACAGCGGATAGCGTAGTGTGAATAAATGGTGTGTGATGGGAGTGACAGCGGACAGCGATGAAGAGTAAGTATAAATCACTTGAACCCTATTGGAAGCATTTACAGTGCATATCCATACTTGTTGAATATTACTTATTAAAGTTATGATCTATATAGATACTTCTTTCATATTAAGTACGAACTAATACCGCACGGTGAGGAGCACAGTATGTGCTATGTACTGAAGCAGTGCTGCGCATTTTGTAATTTAAAGTTAGGTTTAGGTAGATGCTTAATGCTTGTCTCGTAACCAAGTTGAATAAAAAATATATTAATTTTCATCAAACCTTTTGGGTTGATTTTAGAACGACTAACTCTGTAACAGACGCTGCAAAATGAAATAAAAAGTTCGCTAAAATTTTAATGAAAATAGCACCATCTCTAGAGTCACAATAAAATTTGAATAACATAAGTGTATTTCAAAATTTGGGTAATTGAAGGGTGGTAATGTAGGCAGGTGTGAACCCTGACGTCGCGTCGGGGCGACTCTTGTCGCGTCACAGGAGTGTAACCAATAATTGGAGTGCGGTGTGACTGACAGCGGATAAAAGGGTGTGACAGTTACCGTTGGCTTTTGCTAAGTATAGACTGGAATTCAAGTCAAGAATCGAACAATTTTCCAAGAATAATGTATTGAAGAATTATGTACAAACGAAACCTGTAAGTTATTGAAGCGGTGGTAGCCTAGTGGGAGAACGTTCGCCTTCCAATCAGAAGGTCGTGAGTTCAGTTCCCAGTGCGGGCACGTACCAATGTGTTTCTGTAAAACATATGTACGTAATTATCACTCGCTTTTCGGTGAAGGAAAACATCGTGAGGAAACCCACATACCTACCCGAGAGTTATTTCGGAGGTAGGTATGTTATCCACCAATCCGGACTTGGCTCCCGTGGTGGAATATGGCCTAACCCTCTTCACGAAAGTGGGGAGAGACCCGTGCCCAGCAGTGGGACGTTATGGTTTGATGATGAATGTATAACATTGGCGAACCCATGATAATTATGTATTCTTTTACTATAAATAATAATATACTCATGTTTGTGTACACCACTATCTCACTTGATGCTAAATAACGATTCTCTAGATAGACAGGGTTGAATGAAATGTCATGTTTCAACCACTCATAAAAAAGGACGGTATATCAAAGCGCGGTTGAAATTATTTTCGCACTTACTAATCTTAGAATAATTACTGGACGGGTCACAATGTAGTTTTCATTATTATTATTTGGTAGCTTAGAGTTCATTAACGACAAGATGCGCCATACATAATAATAGTATCCCCCAATTAATACTGGTTTCATAAATATAAACTTTAATGTCGCGATAATTTTAAGACAAGACGCAAGATGTACTTAAAATTGTATGTGAATAAAGCTGCATATTCGCATGCATATCCAATTCTAGCATTAATTTTTTGCTTTACTTCCACGTGTACATTGTTAGGCCAAAAAACAGTTTAGAATCGTACAGCATAACCCTCGTAAGCACTACAGAATGTTGGGCAGGACGCTGCAACAGGAAAAATAGGCTTGCAAAGTCAATAATTTAAACAGTTTCTTCACTCGCCAATCGCTAAAAGCGGCACCGCACCCGCAGCATATTTCGGGCATACATTTAAATACATTAAAACCCCATTCGGCCCCATGTATAGGCAGGTGCAGCAATAAAATATAAATTACTGGCTGCTACTGATGTGTTAGTAAGTAACGTGTAATTTGGGGGAAAAGTGCTGTTTTCCCACAATTAGTTGACACTCGACGGAATTTGGTAGTTGTAACTACCCTTGCTGTGAGTGGTATAGCTGTAAATAGCTAATTAGGATTTGAAAACCAAAATTTGTTTTGTATTTTTTTTTCTATTTTTGAGTCGAATTGAATAAATAACATAAAAAATAAAAATTAATTGTCTAGATAATATGTGTAAGTTAGATAAATTTGTACGTGAGTTGTTGCCGCTAAGGTCTGTAATGGCTGACCGAATTTTGATAAAATTTGGGCGATTTAATTTGGTTTTGGTATTGTGGTACTTCCTTCATCTTACGGGTGAACCCGATTTAACTAACATTAACCGTTAGTGTTTTTGGGATAAGAAGTATTTATTGTTCTATCTCAGGAACTAAAATATCCACCGAATTTCACCAAAATCCGTCCAGCCGGTGCGGTGTGAAGAGAAGACAAATAAACAAGCAAAGTTTAGCATTATAATACTAGCTGCACCCAGCGGTTTGACCCGCGTTGACTATTATCCCACAGATAGTTTGAATTTTTACGGGATAAAAGTATCATAATGTGTTAATCCAGATAATAAACTATATGTTCAAAATTTCATACAAATCCGTTCAGTAGTTTTTGCGTGAAAGAGTAACAAACACCCATCCATCCATTCTCACAAACTTTCACATTTATAATAGTAGGAAAGATAGTATGATAGTAGGAAGGATTACTGGGTTTATTTGGTACTTTAAATCTTAAATAGCAATAAAAGGTTACATTTCACCCCTTACACTTTATTAATAAACTTATAAAATACCCCTCCCGCCCCCATTACATAAGTAAACCTATTGAATGTCTAATTTACTCGTCAGTCAAGAAACCCAACTACCCTTTGTAAGGCTTCCTACAGACGCCTTATGACTGAAAGGGCCTGAAATGTCGGCTAATCAATCGCAAAGGGCATCGGTAGACGCGACAAAAGGGTGTGGTAGGGTGACCATGACTCCCATTAATATTATAAATTCGAGAGTTTATTTGTGTGTGTGTGTGTGTGTGTATGTATGTATTTTTCCACTCTGCACGCCGCAACTGCTGAACAGATTTTGATGATATTTAGCAAATAGGTACTTTAGGTCTCGGATAATACATGGGGTACTTTTTATCCTGTAAAGTTAGTGGTTCAAGTGAGACATTAGTTAATGAGGGTGAAAAATGTAGCTGGTGAAATATATAATCTTACTAAATGACACGTCTCGCCGCTTCATAAATAAAATCGTCATTTTGACTACTTTGACCAAAATGCTGGCTCCTATTTAGGCTTAAGTCAGCATTGCTATTATGCATTCTGGGCACTTTCACTGCAGTAAAGGTATTTTATATTTTTAACATATATAATTGTTTATTTAAGTTTAATTTTTTCTTGAATCCCTATTTCTAGGTTTTTTTCATGTAAAAAATTTCCACGTTCACGTAACACTTGACACAAAACATTAAATTAAAAAAAAAACATATTTTTTTGTATTTTTTTTATTGACTGAGTGACGAGACGAGCAAGTCGTTCACCTGATGGTAAGCGCAATACTGGTTACTGGTGGTAATGGTGATTGGAGGTGATAATAGTGTAAGATATTTTTACATAACGGTTGCATTATTTTGTACTTAAATTAATACTTATAAGCACTTCATCTATAATTTATAAAGGTAATTGTGAAGTCCACTGAAAGTTTAAGTTTATAGTTATCCTACTCATACGCGTCAATTCATCAGCCAATGTAAGGTCGTGAAAGGGCTTGAAGCAACTATTTCCTTTCACTAAGGGGGTTTTTGTTCCCGATAAATTAATTTTCGATATTGAATGTCGTGTGCGGTAGTTATTTATTAGTGAGTAGGTGATGTAAATTACAAGCTACGCGGAATTGGGTAATTTGAGATCAAAAACTACTATATGACGAGGAGTTTGATGGCGGATTGGATGGTTAGAGGATTTGTGTAGTTTTCCACGTAGAGCTAATACTGCGAGTAGTAATCGAAAGCCTGTAAAATCACATGCAATGCTGCCCATTCTTGATACTTGCGAGTTTTAATTCATTTCCTTAGTCTGATTGTAAAGTGTCATTTTCTTGTCCTGTTTTTCGATGTATGCGTGTTTGATGCTGTGTGCAGTTGTATCAGAATAAATGCATTTATATGCTGTTTAATAATGTATGTGTGTATTCTGGGTTTTTGTGGAACCATGGTCCTCGTAGTTCCTGGTTCCCTCGATCCAGGGAATCCTTGTTAGGGGATATAGATCCCCTAATCCCCTATCCATATACATAGGTATATGATGGTGTTGTCGTGACCTTGGTCAATATAATTTGATCGAAACGTCGAGGTTTGTTGCGTGTAAAATGACATTTTGATATTAATCCATATGCAAATTAGAACCATTTTCGTACGCTAAAGCTTTAAAAAGAGCGCATTGCGAAGAGTCCTATAATGAAGTAAATAAAAGGTCATATGAGACAAACGTGATCAGGGGTCCACGGTCCGCTGGGTCAGATGGTAAAGGGAGCGATGATATCGGCGCGCGGTGGCCGCTCGTGACTTACCTTATGCGACGGCGGTTGGGACAAGTCATAAGACAGATGACTTAAGGGTTTCATCCATAAAATTGTATAGAACACTGTTTCCAATGAAATTATTGGGCATATGAGACTTTAAGCCGACGTCTCGGGGTGACGAGCGCACTGCAGTGAACAAAGTTCTGGGTGGCACGGTAACTGTTATGGGCAGGTCAAAAATATTTAGGTATTCAAATGGGCCCAACAAGACACTCATGTAAGTTCACTGACTCACTCTCCTCTCACTTCAACAGTCAATACAAGAGCAACCTGACTAAATGGGGTTATCTCGCCCCGGACAGGTCACAATGTGCGCAAACGATGCAGCATTTGCTGTCGTGCCCTCAGTGCTCTAACACCTGCACCTTAACCGACCTCTATGAGGCTTCTGCCCCCAGCGTGGCAGTAGCCAATTACTGGTCCAAAACAATCTAGCCGTGGATCATCGACACGACGAAGAAGAAGAACAGTCAATACATTAATAATCAAAATATTAACACCATAGAGTCAACAGATTAATTTTTCATTGTAATTAGAATTACTTTGGCTCACAACATTGATGGTTCAAACGTTTGGTGTGGCATTCCTATAGAATAGAATAGAATAGAATAGAAAACTCTTTATTGTACACTAGAAACAAAAATAAACACAGTACAGAAACATTACAATAGGTAAACAGGGGTAGTACAATGGGCGGTCTTATCGCTGAAAGCGATTTCTTCCAGACAACCATTGGATGGAAAGTAAAAAAAATTTTCGATAGTAGGGTGGGTGGCGTACTTGCAGTAATTAATAAACATTATAAGTATGTAAATAGTGATGGTAGATTTTCGGGAACACATCTGTATTTTTAACTAAACTTAGCCTACTTACTAATTACCAACTTATATTTAACTGCTAATTCAATATTAGCAGTATTTAACGGAATTCCGATCCAGATACTCCACATTTGGCCTATCAGTGATCAAAAGCATCAGCTTTTACAACGTCTGAACAACAGTCACCAAGAACCTTCATCATCATCATCAACAACCCATAACGTCCCACTGCTGAGCACGGGTCTCCTCTCATTTTCGTCAGGGTTAGGCCATAATCCACCACGGGGGCCAGATCCGGATTGATGGAAAGAAAAAAGAAACTTGAGCTATCCAAAAGTGTCAGACTTGGACTCCGGCTCAAATAGCTCGGACGAAACAGTGGGCGAAACTGGAATGACGTGGCTGCACTTACGATGGAATTGTTCGGAAAAGGACCCCTTCCTTGGAGGCTAATGAGTCATTGGATAAAGATCAATGGAGAAATTATGGGCAAAGTCGAATATGGGACTGTGTGTTAATCATAATAACTATGTTAATGACCCGTCCAGTTTTGGAGGAGCATTTAGCAGTGTTAGAGTGTTTTGGGCAGATGAACTGCGACACTAGATGGCGCCACTGTCTCATTTCGATCCTCAAACGATTATCGTATTTATAGATTGCAAGGTACGATTGTACCCACCACGCCGTAACCGTTAGCCATACATAAGTCCGCCACCCACCTCAGTAAAGTAGCGTTTTTTTTTTAAATTTGACTGCATGACGAGACGAGCATGGTCGTTCACCTGATGGTAAGCAATACGCCTGCCCATAACAGTCACAGTGCCATCAAGAACTTTGGATTGTATAATCGTGCACTGCACTGCGCTCGTCACCCTGACACATCGGCCTGTAAAATCTCATATGCCCATAGTAATTTCGCTTGTAACAGTGTCCTTTTAACCGGAACACAGTAATGTTTGCACACTACTATTTGGCGGATGAATACCGGGCAAAGATGTGGTACTTCCCCATACGGTCTCTTGTAGAAAAGACCTCCCAGTACAAATTTTCTACAAGCTTGATCTAATTGAGGCTAGTGCCAAGTTAGACGTGAACATTCTTGATCCGATCGAGCGACATTATAATGCGGTGGGCGCCGGGCTTATTCAGCAACCGCTATCAATCCACTGTAATAAACACACGACAGCACAAAATATAAAATTTTATAGATATTAACTACACTTTATTTTTACCTGTTGTCTCTCAATAAAACTCAACGATACCACAAAAATCTTGACAACAAAAACAATACCGTAAAACCTTTCCGTGGACATAAAATACGCCCAGTAGAATCCATCCAGTAGTGGGAAGTAACTATACACACACTTTAACATCAGCGACAACAAGAATAAGAAGATAATAGATGCTTCGTTACATACAGCATCCCAAATTAGTCACACTCGCGACACTTCATACAAATAAGCTGATTTGACAACTCACTCGGTCTTATAAATGTCGTTTTTACACGCGCCAAATGTGTGTGTAAGTAGAGAAACATACTACGTAACCAAAACAAAAGACTACCAGCTAGCATCAAGGTTAATACAAGCCGTTTGTCAATTACATTTGGGCGTGCAGTTTTGACTGTCCTGCCGATAAAGGTGCGAGGAAGAGAGTATCCTTTCTGTATGTAGTATACTAAATTTATTCTGTGCCGATATAGTCAAGATGCTAATAGGAAGTTACCTAATAAAAACCACAATATAATCTTATCTAATCCTAATCCAGCCCACCCATAAACAAGAGCGTCTGTTTACGATCACTCGGAACCCTTTTTGTCTATGCCTAATCTTGTAGTATATAAAATTTGGACGTATAACAGCAGTAGGTCAACTTAGATGATGGTCAACAAGGGTAGTATTTAATGTCAAGGTATACAAAGCAAAGTCAATATTGATTATGACAATTGCGTTTTAATTGAGACTTTGCGGAGTCCAGCCTTTTTTAAGTTATATAAAACTATTTTAAACCTTTTCTGATTTAAAAAAGCAAATATTTGGATAATGCCTCTCTCCATCTAAGGTGACTAAAATCAGAATAGACTCCATAAAACTTTTGAAAAGGAAAGGACCAGTAACTTTACCTATTAATATGTTAATACGATGCCCCATGGCCTGAATTTGAGTGCCAACATGATTAAGTAGGTACCTAATCTTGCTGTAATTATGGCATTTTTGGGAAGTATCAATAAAGTTTTTATAGTTTTAATAATAATCTCACTACAGTAGAAAAAAAAAAATAACTGCGATTTTTTTCGTCCATGATTTCAATTGTTAGTCCACAGAAGTTATGATACTGACAATCTTGTATACTGTGACAAAGTCGTAGATAAGCACATGATTTTAACCATAGTCTTGTAATCAACATGCAGTAATTAATCAAGATACATCGATTGCATCTGATAAGTGTGACCACCAACAGAGCGCGGGAATGTTGTCTCGGAGTTGTTTGTTTGGGAAAAAGTAAGTCTCTTCTTGTATGGTCGGTGAACTAGTGTATGGGATAGCGAGTCAAAATTAATTGCTCATGATGTTTACGATTTAATCTTAGATCAAAATAAACTAATGAGTTTATTTATAACAAGCACTGTGGGGAAATTTCCTTATTCAAACTCAAACCATAATCAGTCATTCCTTTTGCCTAGTAGATCATAATTTGTTTTTTTCTCTATATATATTTAAACGGTAAGCGGTGGTAGCCTAGTGGGAGAACGTCCGCCTTCAAATCAAAAGGTCGTGAGTTCAAATCCCAGTATAGAACGTACCAATGTGTTTCTGTAAAGCGTATGTACGTCATTATCAGTCGCTTTTCGATGAAGGAAACCATCATGAGGAAACCCACATAACTGCTAAGTAAGTAAGAACGGTGGAAGACAAGAGACTAAGAGTTGGAACCCCTAAAAGATGGTCTGGACACCAAGCTCCACTGTGCCAAGGACTGTCAGAGGTGGCATCCGATAGTGAAGGAAGAGATCGGTCCGGACCATCATGATGTCCAGCAGTGAGAGTATGGCTAGAGGAGAAACAAACAAAAAAACAGCTAGCAACAGCTCGCTGTGGCGTTCTGTGTTGGAGGCCTATGCTCAGCAGTGGACATCTTCCGGCTGATGGTATGATGATGATATGTCCTATTCCAAATCAAGAATCAATAATATATTAGGCTGACCTAAACCTACCAATATCCATTATTTTTCCATAGACAAAACTTGTCATCACATCGACCGCTCTCCAAAAAGTAACATTTACCTAAATACCAAAGTTATATGGTCGAGTTTTATTATGACAAGGGTCTGTGATTTGTGATCGCATCCGTCATTTGGGGTTGAATGATTGGAGTTTAAAACTTTTTGTTGGGCCCACGGCGAATCTTTGGATTGGGATAGATTTCTTATTTTATGGGTGACTTTGGGAATCGGGCTGGGATGAATATTTTTTGTTTGTTTATTTTGGAGAGACTCCAAGCATAGAAAGTGACTCCTAGCTTCTAATAGGTATTTTATAATTATAACTGATGATATTTTTTTTTTAACTAATTCATCATCATCATCATCAACCCATAAAGTCCCACTGCTGGGCACGGGTCTCTCCTCACTTTCGTGAGGAGGGTTAGGCCATATTCCACCACGGGGGCCCAGTCCGGATTGATGGATCACCTACCTACCTCTGAAATAATTCTCGGGTAGGTATGTGGGTTTCCTCACGATGTTTTCCTTCACCGAAAAGCGTGTGATAATAACGTACATATGTTTTACAAGAAACACATTGGTTCGTGCCTGCACTGGGATTTGAGCTCACGACCTTCTGATTGGAAGGCGGACGTTCTCCCACTAGGCTACCACCGCTTAAACTAATTAGCGTAGACATTTACAAAAAAAAAAAACATTTTTGTCAAAATTATTGTTGGTACTTGACAAGTTCAAAACTACTGGACGAATTTTGATATAATCTTTTGATATATTTGATGATGAGGTATATCTTATCACTGCTTAATTGGGTAGATGCTCCTTACCTATTGGTCGCAGAGTTCATTGCTGAACGGTGTAGATATATTTTAGGTTTTTTTGAGTTTTAGGGTTTTTGATGGATGGTAACTTTAAAAGGAAATTAAGGATAAAATTACAAGGCTCGTAACGATTTCTAGACTTTTTTAATCATTTTTTTTTATTATTTCATGAGTGCAAATAATATAAACATAAAAATAACTTATTGGTAAATATAGATTAATTAAAAAACAGTAAATATGATTGTCAATGTACCGTAAATTACGTAGGCCTCAGCCGAAGGATCCAAAAAAAAACAAAAATGTTTTAAACTAATTTAATTAAAAATTGAAATTATAATATAAGTTTCTAATACTAGCGAATGCTACCGATGTTAGGTTAACAATGCAATAAAATTGGAATACTAAACCGAACAAACAAAAGTTTCCGATTGCGAAAGGTTTCCGCGAAGTCTGCTGATGCAGCGCCTCGTTGCTAGTTGCGGCTCGGTGTCGCAATATCAGTAGGTATGTCTTATGCAGCGGATTTGTATGGGCACGATGACGTAACACCTCCACCCTTAGAACGGCAACTATTTTAAAACTTTGAGTGAAAATGTTGCCGGAGCTCTCGATGGGGTTGCAGGCTTCTCGGCGTCCTCGTAGTGGTGTTCCTCAGCTTTGCCCTTTGGTTTTCTCTTAAGATGAATGTAGTATCGGCGTAGGATCAGGGCGGCTCCTAGTACCACAGCGGTGAATAATATACTGTAGATTGGTATCGTGGTATGGTATACGATATCAGATGAAGTGTGGTCCAGTTGTACTGTCGGCTGCAGCATCACGTTCTCTTGGTAGTCATGTAGATCTCTTAGGTTTATTGAATTTAATTTAATGTGCGGTAGCGGCGAAGTAGTTGATACTTCGACTTTCATGGAGATTTTCATAATGTTCAGTGGTTGTCCTTTGATCCTGTCGTAACTGTTACTGATGGTGAGTTCTTCTGTGTTCAGTGAGCAGCTGACTGGGATGGTGACGAGGAAGCTTCCTCGTACAGTGTCGTAGCTTTCGTGTCCGCAGATGGTGTGTATCTGCGTAGGACGAGGGAAAGAAATGGCATAATGTCTCTCGTCTAGTTGGTCCACAGCCTCCTTGGTTAGCTTGATGGTGGTCATCTCGCAGGTCGCGTCAAGTGATTGGTTCACGATGAGATTCTGGATGCAGTCCGCTTGTGCCTGTACTTGGTGAGTCAGGGTTTCTTCACAAAGGAACCTTTTACCGTACTTCGGACATTCTGTCTCTATGTACATGAATGCCTGACTGTTACTTGCTATAAGAGGATATGGGGGTAAAATGGATTGGTTTAACTTATTAGGAAGGACAGCTAACCTGAATAAATCGTATTCTATGGGAGATACTATGGGAAACTTCAGTGTTATAACTATACGTTTGCTTGAGAAATAATAACCCGGTTTAATTATATCATAGTATTCCCTTAAATCTAATCCTAGTATATGACCCTTAGGGTATATTAATTCTAATTTATCTATCATTCTAGCTAATATATCTACGCCTACTATAGAATGGTGTGTGCTCGATGCACGCACGAAACTTAAAATATTCTCTATTCTCATAAGTTCTGCCATAATGTCATCTGTGTTTTCAGAGATAATCATTAATAATTGAGCGAATCTAGCATACTTGATTAAACTCGTATCCTTATGCGCTTCGCGATCTAAAAGAAGTTCTAATGTGTCGTTTATTCTTTCCTGATTTTGAACTATTTGCGTCATGACTTTACTATGGTGGGCCATCCAATCTTTACTAATGCTGATATGATTATTAAATTCATCTGTTACTTTGTGTTGGTTACTTTCCAAAATCTTGATGGCATTATTAAATTTAATCGCATCTGAATAATCCAAATTACCAGTTATACTTTTGACAATAGAACCTAACCCGTCTATTAGACCTCTCTTGCTACGATTAGGCTCTAGGCTATGTAAATGATTAAGGATCCTGTTAGCGCGGCAGCTAAGCTGTATAGGCTGAGCGCGCCTCCAATGGCGGGGGAAGGATGGCTGGTAGAAGAGTAGTACAAAGGAACTTGGCGACTAACCTGGTCTCCATGCAACTGCAATCACCTCGGTTCGGGTCCGTCTCCAAGCTGCTTGTTCCTTCAGGATGTTATGACGTTCGATGTAGTGGACTGTATTTTTGGCGGTTGGTGCGTGTCGGCAAGGAGCGTTTACGCGGCGGGTTTATAGCGGGTTTTGTTTATATTTGCGCGTCGAATTCACGTGGACCACTACAGAGGAGCAGCAGATCCAGTACTTTTTGGATTCGGCGAGAGCGGCAGCCGCGAAGGACGAGGGTCGATCGCAGACTACTTGCGGCGGCAAGCAGTTTTCTCGTGGATACCACGATATGAGCGACAGAGATAGTCGCCAAGAAATGATAGGAATAGGAAGGTAGGAAGGTATTATGAGTGCCAATGTAAGTGGCGCGAACATTTGCCCCCGGCCTAAAAACCATTGGTTTTTAAAAGAAAGCGGGAAATAAAAAAAATAAAAATAAGAGTTAAACTCTAAAGCGGTCAACGGGTTAAATATAACATAGCGGTTGACCGGGGAGCAAGGGGTTAAATTATTGGGTAGGTAAGATACATAAACGGACGACGGGTCTCTGGTAGACGCCGGTCGCCGTTTTTACTGACGCTACTCGACAGATGCCATCGCCGCCGACATGAGTGGCCACGACGACGCCGAGAGGCCAGGATAGCGGGGGAATATTATCAGTGATAATAAGAACAATAGAACCTATTGTAATGGGATTCGAAGGTGTATTCCATTTTCCTCTAGATTGAAGTAAGTGAAGATATTCCAACTTCCACCGTTTGGAAAATGATTGTACCATTTGATCCAATAAAGCGTACCGTTTCAATAAGTGTCCAGGTTCATCGGGAACCGTGCAAGCGGGTAAATGCTTCAGCGGTGCGGTCATTAAGAAATGTGAAGCACTCAGCGCGGTCGGCTCAGACGGATCTTCGCTCAATAACGTTATAGGACGAGAATTGATAACGCATTCTATCTGTGTGAGTACGGTTAACATTTTTTCATAGGTGAGTAACTGTGAACCGATCGTTTTATGAAGATGACTTTTAAACGCTTTCACATATATTTCATAATTCCCCCCGAAGTGAGGACTTCGCGGTGGATTGAATTTCCAGTGTATGCGATTAGCTGATAACTCATCTGAGATAGACTTATTATATTCGTCGGAATTTAAAAGATCCGTTAACGCATCTTTCGCATTTTTAACGCATTCCGTTAACGCAGAGATGGGAAGGGAGTCAAGGAGCGCGGGTGAGTTACTAGCCCATTTGACGAGATCGAAGCCCCCGGCCTTGAGCAACTCGCGGAGATCGTCTCTGAGTTGTAAACAAGCAGACAGAGTAGGCATGGAGTAGCACACGTCGTCCATGTATGTGTTGTCGCTGATAAGAGATGCTGCGAGTGGGAAGCGGGCACCGTCGGCGGCGCACAGCTGTCGCAACACTCGCATTGCAAGGAACGGACTGCTACGTAGACCAAAACAAACGCGGTTGAATTGGTAGGTATCAAGCGGAAAAACGGGATCGAATCGATACAGGAATTTTTGATATTTGCGGTGGTCCTTATTTATCAAAATTTGTAGGTACATCTGTTTAATATCGGATGTAAAAGCAATTGGGTAGAGGCGGAAATCCAAGAGGATTGTAAAAAGATCGTTTTGTAAATTATCCCCGGTATATAAAACTTGATTCAAGGAGAGGCCTGAGTCAGTTTCAGCACTGGCGTCCATCACCATACGCCATCGAGTTGTTGTTTTTTGTAGTCTCGCAATGGCGTGGTGTGGCACGTAATATCCAGTAAAAGGACTATCATTGTCGATCAGTGAAATGTAACCCTTCTGAATGTACTCTTTGATTATAGCATCGTACTCTAAGCGCAGAGCAGGTATCGCGGCGAGCTTACGTTCGAGATACATGAAGCGTTTTTTAGCGATAGGGTAAGAATTACCCAGAGAGGTCGCGGGATCGCGGGAGAAAGGTAACGCTACAGAATAGCGTCCCGTAGGATCGCGGGAAACGTTATTTGTAAAAATGCGTTTACATTCTATAGCGTCTGGGCTCAAAGTCGGCGTGCATTGCACCTCTTCAAGCTGCCAGAAGCGTTGGACAAGATTATCTAAACGTGGTCCTTCCGTAAAGGTACAGAGGGAAATATGAGAGCGGCGTCTATCTTCAACCAAGGGGTCAGTGATAGAAACAACGGTTCCAATATGAGCGGGCGTAACATGAGCGGGAGTAACATGAGCGGGGGTAACGGGAGCGGTCCCGATTACGATAAAACCAAAAATGGTTTCAAAAGCGGTTGGAGTACCAGGCGGACCAGCGGCGCGGCCTGATAGCAATATTTCAGAAAAGAGCGGCGCGCCTATAAGTATGTCGATCTCGGAAGGCGAAGCGAAACTGTCGTCTGCCAGAGGCAGGCAGTTCAGGTATGAAAGGCAGGATACGTCAATTTTCACTGCCGGTAAATTGTCTGTTATGCGGTCGATAACATAGGCGTCAATTGCAATAAAATTATCATTTAGGCGGGAAGATAAAGTAGCAGAAACTGCTCCCTTGATTGGGTTAGATGCGGAACCTATCCCTTTAACAACGGTGTTCGTCACCTTATTGCATTTTAAATTTAATTTAGCGCAACATTTTGAAGTTAAAAAGTTACTTTGGGAAGCCGAATCAATTAAGGCGCGTACTACATGGCGGCGACCATTTAAATCCGTAGCATAAACTTGTACGGTTCCCAGTAAACAAGTAGTGTCATTAGGCTGCGAAGCGGGGCGTATATTACACAGCGACACCTGTTGTTGTGATGACTGATAAGCAGTTGTAGGTAAGTTCGTCAGCTGAGCGCTAGCGGAGCCCGCGACGGGCGGCGGCGATGCCGAAGGCGGCATGTGATCCCCGGCGGCGGAGAAGTTGCCAGTTCGCGCGCGCGGAGGCGGCGCGTGCGCCTGTGACGGAGCGCTAGGGTACGGGCGATTGTCTTCACGGGAAGATGATACTTTGCGGCATAACATAGAATGATGTTTACATCCACAATAACGGCAATTAAATTTAGAATTGCAAGCAGTATTTATATGCGTAGTGCTTAGACAATTAGTGCAACCTTTGCTTTGTTTTACAAAAGTGTACCTGTCGTCGATAGAAAGCTTATCAAATACAGGGCATCTATATAAGTTAGCGTGATCGGCTTGTTTGCAAAGCGGACAGTGAGTGACGCATGATGCTGCAAAAGACTGCGTAGACCTTGCAGTACGCGGCCTGTTATCACTGCGGCTAAGAGAATCGGTCGTAGTGCGTTCCAATATTTTGCTTTGTTCGCGGATGAATTTTAAAAGTTCATTGTATGTAGGCATAGATTTACCTCGCATGTGCATTTCAAACGACCGTGCAGTACTTGAATCTATTTTCTTCAAAGCGAGCGATAGTAAAATAAAATCAGACACGTTATCGAGCTTGAGAGACTTCAAACTTGACACAGCCGTGCAGAATTTATCTAGAAATAATTCTAAGTTTTTATTCGTCGCGGTGTTAAAAGATTTAAAATCAAGCATTTGATCAAGATAAGCGGAGGCTAGGTTACGGTTGTCGTTATACTTATCGACGAGCGTCTGCCATATGATCGGATAATTATCACCGTTAGGTACGATACCAGAACAAACTGCAAGGGCCCGGCCTGACAATTTATTAATTAAATATTGGACGCGTTCGTGATCAGTGAGATCGGGATTTTCGTGAATCGTGCGTTTGAATGACTCATAAAATATCCTCCAGGTCATCGGATCTCCATTGAAGACCATCAAATCGAGTTCAGGAATTCTGATGGATTTACGTTGCGGGGCAACATTGAAATCAGCGGTTTTTAAAGGCGGGTTAAGTTTATTATAAACAAACTGACAACGGCAAAACATATCTTCGAAGACGTTTATAGATTGGTAGTTAACCGTGTACGAAGCGTTGAGACTCAACTCGGTGACATTTAATTTGTTCACAATTTCATTGAAATCGGAGCGCAAACGGTCTAACGAGATCATTCCACATAGAAATAAATCTTTCTCAGTATCATCAGTGAAAGCCTTTAAAGATCGGTTAAAAATATCTTGTAAGCGGGAAAATATAATGTCACGTTTACCTATCAAGGTCAAACGTTCGATCTGTAACGTATCGAGCGCTTTTGCGTCCTCGTATACTTCACTATCTTTGTCTTTTGAACGAGTAGCCATAGCCATCTTAACAAAGTATAAAAAACTAGATAAGGTATGAAATTCCTAATTTACTGCAACTGCCTACAGCATTTACCTGCCGCGCGCGCGGTGTATTGAATACCCACGTGGAGACGCACGGGCGGTCGTTAGGAATACCTTCACTTTTTAATAAAAATTAAGAATTACGGAAAAATCGTTATTTTTACTATTTAGGAATGCGGAATACACGAAATAAGTATATAAGAGCGTAGTAGGATAGTACAGGGTACTATCTGAACTGTAATTGCGGGCGGGAACACGATAATTATAGGAAATTATCGTTGGTAAAAATACCAATATAAAATTGCGGGCGGTTATAAAGAGGACTATATGAGGCCTAAGAGGGGCCAGAGAATAGCGGGAGGACCAAAGAAGATCCGGCGGCGGAGGACCAACAATATGTTAGCGCGGCAGCTAAGCTGTATAGGCTGAGCGCGCCTCCAATGGCGGGGGAAGGATGGCTGGTAGAAGAGTAGTACAAAGGAACTTGGCGACTAACCTGGTCTCCATGCAACTGCAATCACCTCGGTTCGGGTCCGTCTCCAAGCTGCTTGTTCCTTCAGGATGTTATGACGTTCGATGTAGTGGACTGTATTTTTGGCGGTTGGTGCGTGTCGGCAAGGAGCGTTTACGCGGCGGGTTTATAGCGGGTTTTGTTTATATTTGCGCGTCGAATTCACGTGGACCACTACAGAGGAGCAGCAGATCCAGTACTTTTTGGATTCGGCGAGAGCGGCAGCCGCGAAGGACGAGGGTCGATCGCAGACTACTTGCGGCGGCAAGCAGTTTTCTCGTGGATACCACGATATGAGCGACAGAGATAGTCGCCAAGAAATGATAGGAATAGGAAGGTAGGAAGGTATTATGAGTGCCAATGTAAGTGGCGCGAACAGATCCTTTGTAATTTAGTATTTAAATAGTCAATCTGTAATTCATATAAAGAGTATGTGTCATTTTCGAGTCTATTTTTATAGTCATAGAGTTGAGTCTGTACGTTATTAATTTGATTCTCAATATTGTCAAGTTCAATGTACTGTAAAAATGTATGGTAATGGGTTACTAATGTAGTCGGTCCCAGTCTAAACGGCAAGAGTCCAGGTCCTTCGTCTAAGCTTTCAAGTTTGATCTCTTGAGCTTCCAGTCTTGTTATCACGGTCAAAGTCAGTAGTAATCTGCAACAATTTTGATGATTTAGGAACTCTCTTGAGACGGGCTTTAGCTACGGGGCCACGTTTCTTCGAGGTATAAATATGAATCGGTAAGTCAGCTAAAACGGTATCCTGCGTGTAACGCGGTGCGAGTTTTTGTCGAGTAGCAAAGGGGTTACTAATGTAAACCTCCTGATTCGGTTCATATTCTACTTCGGGCTCACGGTTCTTATTACGATTTTCTATAAGGTGGGAACGGTTAGCTAATAAGGTCTCGTTAATCATCTCGTATACGGTTTTCATCTGTTCGCGGTGAGTCTGGGTATATTGTTGAAGTAAATGCTTAGTCAAGTCTATGTCAACTGGGTCTCTGGGGTCAAAATGTCCGTTAATTATGTCATAAGGTCGGCACTTTGTGAAACTATGAACGGAGCTGTTATATGCAAGGATTGCGTAAGGCATAAGATTTACCACGGGCTCGTCCTTCTGTTGTAATTTAAGGATACGAAGATGCTCTAAGATAGTCGAGTGGAGTCGTTCAATATTGCCGTTGTCATTGGGTGCATGGGGTAACGTTTTGTGGTGGTTAATCTTATGTAACTTAGTAAATTCTGAGAATAACTGGTTTGTAAATTCCGTCCCGTTGTCTGTCACTATCGTCAGAGGAAGGCCATGGTGAGTGCAGTAGTGGAGAAGACCTTGGATTATACTGACAGCAGTACCATCTCGAAGATGATAGGCTTGTGCGTATTTAGAAAACACATCTATGAAAGTTAAATATTTCTCAGATTGAGCTGTGAATAGATCTAAGTGGACTATTTCAAAAGGTTTTGTTGCTGGCGGTACTATATTAAATTTTTGTTTAATCGGGTTCCTATCATATTTAGCTTGGCCACATAAAGTACAGTCATTAATATATTTAGTTATGTGGTCTCTCATTTTGGGCCAATAATATCTATTTGAGAGAGATAAGAAACATTCATTAATTCCACGGTGGTTTGTTTTACCATCGTGGTAATTTCGAATTATTTCCTGCTGTCTGAGGTACTCTTTAACATTTTCGACTTCCTTTTTGGCTAATACCAAATTCATTGCTGAACTACGAAATTTCTCTTGAATGATGGGAATTATATCGAACATTCGCCAGGGTGGATTTATGAAAAGGGCTGTTTTAACTTTGGGGTTAACAAATTCCTTTATAGCACTCACTATGTCATCCGCGAGGTTACTTTCAGAAATTTGTACAGAAGTCCTAGTATGTGTGTCAAATGGCTTAATCGCCGTCGGTCGTTTCTTTATGTCACCTACCACTGTCAAAATAAGTTGTCTATGAAATCTGTTTAAAGGATCGTCAGTTATGGGTACTTCAAGGATTGGATTTTCAAGGCTAGTATGTGCTGTTAATGTAGTTGAACCACGAACAGAACTAGCCGGTTTATCTGAAGGATTTACGGCTACTGAGCTTATCTCCTCGTTATGAATTTCGACTCTGGAAAGTGCATCGGCGTTTGTGTTGGCTTTACCCTTTTTGTATATAACTGTGTAGTCATATTCACTAAGTTTGAGCCTCCACCTTGTTAGTCGAGAGTTCGGCTCCTTAAGGCTCATAATCCACTGAAGTGGTTTATGGTCCGTAAGGATCTTGAATTTTCGACCAAACAGGTACGGTCGAAAGTACTTGGTAGCCCAAACTATTGCCAATAGCTCTTTTTCTATTGTGCTATAGTTGACTTCGCTGTCATTTAGAGTTCGGGATGCATAGCACACAGGCTTATCTGATCCTATTGGGCCCTGGGACAAAATGGCGCCAACGGCCACGTTCGAAGCGTCTGTAGTCAAAATAAATTCTTTATTGAAGTCAGGGTACTGTAGTATGGGGTCATTGGTTAAAAGGGTCTTACATTTTTCAAAACTGTCAACGTATTGAGGGCTCATAGTTATTTTACTACCTTTCTTTAAACAGTGAGTGAGAGGTTTCGTGATTCTAGCAAAGTCAGGTATAAATTTTCTATAATAGCCAACTAAGCCCAAAAACTGCTTAATCTCCTTAGGGGTCTTAGGTATGGGGTAGTTTTGAATAGCATAGATCTTATCGGGGTTAGGTTTTATACCTTCTCTGCTAATGACATGACCTAAGTACGCAGCTCCTAACTTTAAAAATTCCGATTTATCCATCTGAATTTTAAAGTTAGATTCCCGGAGTTTTTGGAAGACTTTCTGGAGATTTATTATATGTTCCTGGAGTGAGGTACTGTACACAATTATGTCGTCTAAGTATACTAGACAAACAGTATTTTGGAGGTCTTTGAGGACATTATCCATCACACGTTGGAATGTGGACGGAGAATTTTTCAATCCCATTGGCATACGTAAAAATTCATAATGCCCATGTTCTACATTGAATGCAGTCTTAGGAATGTCCTCAGAGCTCATCTCTACTTGATAGAACCCACTGGCTAGGTCAAGGGTTGTAAAGTACTGACTGTTACCTAGCTTGTCTAACACATCAGTGATGTTAGGGATGGGATATTTATCATCTATTGTCTTTTCATTGACTTTCCGAAAGTCTATTACAATCCGCCACTTTACTTTGCCAGATGCATCGGCTTTCTTAGGGACGATCCATATCGGGGAGCTCCACGCAGATTCAGAGGGTTGAATTATCCCCTGCTCTAACATTTTACCTATCTGCTGTTTAACCTCGTCTCGGTGAATAAACGGGTACCGATAACTTTTCGTGTACACCGGTTCCTCATCGGTGGTTCGAATGCGATGTTTTATTTTATTCGTAAAAGTCAAAGGTTCTCCTTCTATATAAAAAACGTCCGCGTACTTAGCGCACAAGGTTTTTAAATTAGCGCGCTCTTCAGCGTTTAAGTGGTCAGTACGTAATCGCGATAAAACTTCGTCGACTCGCGCGGGCGATTGTTCGGTGCAAGTGAACTCAGTCGTATGAACTTCGGCCAGTATGGGGCGATCTATTGAAAATATTAAATCGTGCGGAGACGGATTCGCGATCTCTAGAATGCCGTGGTTGTCAGTTACTACTGTTAAACAGTCCCGGATCACACAATTAGAAATAATTTGCTCAGGTATAAAAGCTTCTCCGTCATGAACGTTAATTGGAATTTTTACTAATTTTGATGAATTGGCGGGGATAACGTCTTCATATAAATTTACGTTTTGAGAGTTATACATTTGAATAGGATTCGTCGCGTTACGAGTAATAAGTACTTTGTTCTTAAGGTCAATTTTAGCTTCCCATTTTTCCAACAAGTCAAGTCCAATAAGTCCGTCAAAGTAATTATGAAAACGGTACACAAACAATTTTATAAAGTCAGGGTCCTGAAATTCCGTAAAACATGGCAATGACACAGAATAGTTATTACGAGTAGTCGCGTGCACATTGGTTACCTCAAAAGGATCAAAATTTAGAGGCATCTGTGGAAAGTAGTTTTCAATAGCCTCGGGGTTAATAAAAGACTGATTAGCCCCAGTGTCAATTAATAATTTTAAGGGAGGTTCGGAAATTTGTATATAAGGAAGTTGACGTTGGGTTTGGAGGTTGACTTCTATTTTGAACTTCGTGATGTCCGGCCCTTCTGAAAATCCTGATGGTCACAGCCACTAGTTGAGGGCTGAGGATCAGTCAAGTTGTCACTGTCAGTCTGTTCGTTCACATTACAGTCCTGGTAGTATTGAGTCTCGTCATATTCATAGTTAGTCGGACAGTCATAGTTATAGTCATATTCAGGATAGCATGGATAGGCCTCGTAGTCCTGATAATAATATCCTTCGTAGCCAGAGCACTCATTGAGCTTAGCTTCGCGGGTTTTAAAGTAGTTACTGGGCGGCGGGTTTCCCGACTTCGTCCAGTCGTGTCTTGGCATACCAGTAGCTGGTAAGGGTCGAGACACATAATGGCTTACACCGCTCATAGGCTTAGGGCCTGTAAATTGCCGTTGTGGCCTCGGTGGCATTCTAAAAGAATTATTTTGAGCGTTATAATTCGGTGGCGTTGCACGGAACATTTGTTGAGTGCGTGAAGGACCTTGAGGAGGTCGGTTCATAGCGAAGTTAGGCCTCCACGGTTGTTGAGATTGGAATTGAGGCAATGGTCGCTGGAAGGGCATATTAAATGGCATGTGATTATATACGGGTGCAGGAGGAACAAACGATTTTTGTCCCGGCATAGCGAATGATTGCATTTGCATCGGTTTTGGTGCAGAATTAAAAGAGTTAGTTTTACGATCACTAACAGAATCATTTCGCTGTTGCAAGTACATAACATTTAGTTCCTCTTGTAAAAATTCTAATGCTTTTTCCACACTATCAGGACGCATGCATCGTATGCGAGAGCCAAGGGGCTCTTTTAATCCGCGCACGAACGCTTGCATGGTCAGCTTTTTATAAAGGGTGCGTTTCGCCTCGATGGTGGTGGGAATCACCTCGTGCAGACTTACATATGTCATGATAGTGCTAAAGAGAGTTTGACAGCGGTCATAAAACTCTTGGGGTGAATTGTTGCCCTGAGTAGCAAGAGCAAGATCATTATAGAGGGCAGTTTCATCCCTCTGGTCAGAAAAGTTATTTATAAGTGCGGATCTAATGCCGGCCCAACATTCCGGAACACCATTTGAGTTTATAGTGCGGGCGGCGGGCCCGGTGATTTTATTAAGAATCCCGTTTAATAAACCAAGATTGGAAAGCTCACTGCCTGGTTCCGCGCTCAAATAAGTAGCACACAATTGGTCACATAATCGTATAAATCGAGTTAGTACGTTGGGGTTGCCATCGAATTCAGGCACCACACGTAAGGCTTTGAAAATAGTATCAAGGTCCGCCATCGTACCTTTAACTTCTTCTATCGTATCTAAGTATCTAAGTCTATCAGCTATTATATTACGAGATTGCCTACTCGATGCAGGCCTTAAAGATAATTTACGTGGGTGGAAAATTTTGGAATATTATAACACCACAAGGATTAAAATTAAAAGGATAGCAAGTACAGGAGCAATTCAAGTACTTACATATATTTCATCTTGGTTCCTTTGGAATCGATGTTTGGATTTGTCCTCCAGCCGCGGTCCTAGGTTCTTTCAGGATAAGGGCGGGTATGGGCACGCCACGACTCTTGACGCGACGCGCAGAGTAGAAGTAGTCGATATTAGAGCACTCCTAGCTAACCTACCCTATCCTACCGACTGCGCCAATTACGTAGGCCTCAGCCGAAGGATCCAAAAAAAACCAAAAATGTTTTAAACTAATTTAATTAAAAATTGAAATTATAATATAAGTTTCTAATACTAGCGAATGCTACCGATGTTAGGTTAACAATGCAATAAAATTGGAATACTAAACCGAACAAACAAAAGTTTCCGATTGCGAAAGGTTTCCGCGAAGTCTGCTGATGCAGCGCCTCGTTGCTAGTTGCGGCTCGGTGTCGCAATATCAGTAGGTATGTCTTATGCAGCGGATTTGTATGGGCACGATGACGTAACACGTATGTCACTTTCGTGATTACAACGAATCCCATGATACTAAACTTATCAAAATCCATCAAGCCGTTTAGGGTTTAGGATGCACTAAACGATCCTACATACATACGACTGAAAAATATAACCCTATTTTCGGCAATCGGGTAAAAAGAGTTTCGCATTCTACGGGTTTTATACTTGATATGTTTTCAGCGAAAGGACATAATATTTTATAGTCCAATTGGAGTAAACGCATCTGTCCCATATTTTAAAACCTTATATCGCAATACGCATATTTAATTCCAAGCTCAATACGGACAATAAAAACACGAGATAAAAATATAAATACATCTCAACGTGTAATTAAACCCAATTTATGGTAATCGAAGACATTACTACCACCATAAATTAAAAGGAAGCTATCAAATTATTCTATATACGTCTATATAGTCTATGGCAAAAAGAATATGCGGCACATATAGGATGATGTATTAAATTTTATTGTTTTAGACTCATGCTGTATAATTGAGTCGTGGAAATCGAATGGTTTGTTATGGGCGGTGCGTGTTTTAAAAATGTAATTAATTATATTTATTGGATTTGTTATCTGTTTTCAATCTTTTTTAAATCCAGATGATAATTAACGATAATTATTGTTGTCCCTTTAAGTTTCGACGTCAAGAGTTTACCTTAGTAATTACTCGTCGCACTTAAGGCGAAGAATACAAGACCCAAACGTTTAATTCTTTATAAGCTAACTAGTTACGTCTCGCGGTTTCACCCGCGATAACTATTATTCCACAGGATCCGATACTTTTTATGGGATAAAAAGTATACTATGTTCCATTTGAGGTAAATTCATGAAAATCCGTTCAGCTGTTTAGGCGTGAAGAGAGAAGAAACACACAAGCTTTCACATTTATTGAAGTAAAACTTCTGTACGCACGCTTGACTTGGGGAGTAAGCTTGTGAATGCGTTACGAAAAATGTGATCGGGCAAGACGAACGGAAGTTGAGAGGGAGATATAAGTTAGTGAAGTTAGAAAGAGAGATATTTACGTTTCGTGTATTTTTTATATAAAAATTATTTTTGAAATAAATGTTTTTTAAATAATTTATTGCTTGAAGTTTTTTTTTTACTATATGTCCCATCATACATGTCGTTTTTAATATTAGTGATATTCTTGGGTTACCGTAAACTACCAAGCTACTTCACATTTTTTCCGTACCTAACCGTTATCCGTAAATAATCTTTTTTACGGAATAATTCAAAGATACTTACACAGCAACAATTTATTATACCTATTATCAATTTCAACATTCCTTAAATTTAATTAATCGACCATTTTCATTATATCTTTCACAAAAAAATGTGAGACATCCACATAACATGCGGAACGGGCGGTCCGCGTTATCATAAAAAGCCAATAAATATGTTTATCCCCTTTATGTTTGGCAAAAGGAATAATCCGCTTTTTTTTTACGTTTTAACCTTAAAGTCGACAAACAGACCGACACGCAATCGTTAAGTATCTCGTAATAAAGATAAAGACAACATCGCCAGTTAAGGCAAGTACGTGTGAATTGGTTTCGGATTTTGCGTGTGAAGGATTTAAAATGTAAATGTTGTAAGTTTTTGGGTGAATAAATGTTAAGGTGGCACGTTTCGCTTTTAGCAGGAAAAGGGTAACTATAGTAAATTATAATGAAATTCGCGATAATCCAATATCATTGTACGTAGTACAAAAGGCAGTCTTATCGTTTATATCGACTTCTTCCAGACAACCTTTGGATTAACAGAAGCAACATTTTTATAGCAATAATGTGAAAGTTTGTGCAGATGGATGGATGTTTGTTACTTTTTCACGCAAAAACTACTGAACGGATTTCGATGAAATACGGCACACAAATAGTTTATAACTTGGATTACCACATAAAATAATTTTTATCCGTAAAATTACTAGTTCCTGTTGGTTAATACCCATTGCGGGTGAAACCGCAGGGAGCAGCTAGTGTATAATAAAACTACCCTCGAAACCGTGGGGTGTAGCTAGCAGGATTATAGCAGATCAACTATTAGGTACACCTCTTATTAAAGTAATACAAAGGTTTTAAAGTGGCTTACTATTTAAGATAAAACCTTTTTAATTCCTCAATTTAAATACTTAATTGCAAGTGGGAGGTGAACGTTATCACCTTAACAATGTTTATTTATCGGAGTCTTTACCGACCCGACGCCTGTTCGGAGATTTCATTGAACACAAGATGTGTATTTAATAAGGTTTATTTGTTGAATGGGTGTAGGTTTTCTTAAAAATGTTTAAAATAAGGACGACTTTTAAGGAATTTACTAAGTACTACACTTTATTATAATTTATCAAAATATTATGTTGGTTGCGGGCGGAGGTTCGAGCCCGCCAACATTCGTGTCTAAGTACGACTCATGCTCTAACTTAGCTAGCTAACCAAACATTTTCGGAATTTTTCCTCTAGCTTAATATAAATTTTCATGAAATTCAAATGGTTTGAAATTAATCTATTATTTTTTTTTTAATTTGTCCCCCTGAAAGTCTCAACTTTCAAATAAATCCTACTTCTACTAAAAATTATTATAAATGTGAAAGTTTGTGAGGATGGATGGATGGATGCTTGTTACTCTTTCACGCAAAAACGACTGAAAAGATTTGGATGAAATTTGGCACACATTATAGTTGAAAACTTGGATGAATACATTATGAAACTTTTAACTTGTAAAAAACAAACGGTAATTATAATCATACTCAACGTGGGTGAGACAGCGGGGCGCAGCTAGTACGGTATATAGTATAACTCTGTTCATACGTTCCTAGCCAAACAAAATTCTACATATTTCTGCTCGTATTTCAATATGCGGTCTAACGTAATTACCGTGGAAATTCCACGTGGCTAACCAATTCAATTTCCCGTAATTCCATTAAAAACCTTGGTTTAAATATCGGGATAAAATGCTGGGAAACCTATTGGCACTTCATATCACGGGGAAGCATAATTATTATAAATACGTTTTTATCCATATTTTTTATCGATAAACTAGGGTTGAGAAAATTTCTATAATACATTTTACTGAGCAAAAAATCTTATTCAAACGGACTAAAAAAAGAGACTCAAAAAAGGAAGAGCTTCTCAATTCGGTTGTATTTTTAAGTACGTATTTACTTTCAGATTGGTCCCATAGAAATGTCATCAAAACTGGTTTAGCAGTTTAGTTTTTAAGGCAAAATAACAGAAAAAAAAATGTCATCTAAGTAACTGAAATTACGTATTTTTCTTTCCTGTCACATTTCAGTAGTGTTAATTAGTAAATCAAGTTAAAGTTGTTTTTGTTTTTATCAAAGAGTTTTTCTTTTCAATACAATATAATAATTAGTTGAACGAAAAATCGGATTCAAATGGATTTACTATGAATGACAACCATATTATTTTGTACCATAATCTTTAGCTTACGTAAATTGAAATACCAGGATCCTTCAATACTCTTCAGCATCAAACGAAAATCTTAAAATATTAAAAGAAAAAAATAATGGTAATTCGAAAGAGAAGTCGCTGGTCAATACCCAGAAGGAACCTCTCAAAAACTTATCGGCTCGTTATCGAGGCAACCACACATTATTAAAATTTCTGCAAAACTCATATTTGTATATGCCGTCGACACTTAAGATAATGTTATGGCGATTTCATTCCGATTTCATTCCCCACCATCGTTAAATTTAATTGGTTTCAGAAAGAGAGGCATTAAACAAATATGCTCAACGGTTTTTGTTTTAAATTACGATTATTTGGATCGCTTGTTGGAGTCAGGTTTGGCGTCGATTTGAAGCAATAAAACAGGATAATGGTAACTATCTCTCGGATTTAATTTATGGTGATACTCTTTTTTGTAAAATATGGTGTCTTTAAGAAAGTGAACCGATCCAAAAAACCGTCTCAAATGACACTTCAAATATTGATATTTTCGAATTTGAAATTACTAATCAGTGCATCATAAGCGGCTAGTTAAGTGGGAGAACGTCTGCTTTCCAAGGAGAAGGTCGTGAGTTCAAATCTTAATGCGGGCACGCACCAATGTGTTTCTGTAAAGCATATGTACGTAATTATCACTCGCTTTTTGGTGAAGGAAAATGTTGAGGAAACCCACATACCTACCCAAGAATTATTTCAGAAGCGGGTATCTTATCCACCAATCCGGACCGGGGCCCCAAAGTAGATTATGGCCTAATCCTTCTCACGAAAGTGGCGGGATATCCGTGCTCAGCAGTGGGCCGATACGGGTTGATGACGATTAAGATTATCGTGGTTTATCTAGAAGGTTTTATCTATATATAGCTAAATCTCCAGATAAGTGACATTTATGTACCCATCTACCGCATACAGACAGCAACCACACAATTCTCTAATAAACTATCTTAACCGAACAATTAAAGTCTACATCTCAATCTAAGGCCCCACGCACACACCCCGGTTTCTCAGAACCGTGTCCGACAAGTCGGGCGATAAATCTGAACGCGCCCTGTAATTACACGTCGATGTTCATTAATAATGCATAACTCGATCAAACGCGATACCCGAGCGCTTGAGAGAGGCGTTCACATCGGTACTATTTATTGTTGACAGTTGGAAAGTTATGTGGGAATATTAGAGGATTGGTGTCCTGATAGTTTCCGCTACCTGTGCTGCAACAAAAATGTATGGGAGAAAACGGACACTTCGGACAGTATCAAAACTCATAGCACGCGTAATGTTTATGGCTCTAAAGAAGTCCTTTATTAATAATTGATTTAAAAGGGATAGTTTAATCTAAAACAGATGTAATTAAAATAAGTTAATACTGCTTACATGAGTCACCATAATCAAGTCATGGATTTCCATATCAGTAATTTTGTTTTTGACAGAACTAATCCGATAATAACATGTGAAATCATCACCACCACTGCTGAGCACGAGTTTCCTCCACCCGCCTGAAGAGGATAAAGCCATAATCCACCACGGGGAGCCGGTCTGGAGTGACAGATAACATCCTAACTAATAGTATAAATGCGAATGTGAGTTTGTTTGTTTGTTACGCTCTCATGCCTAAACCACTAAACCGATTTCAAAAATTCTTTCACCAATGGAAAGCTACATTATCAACAAGTAATACATGCTATATAAACTACGCGCGTGAAACTGGGGGGCGCAGTTAGAACCATAAGTATAAATACAGTACAATCTTTAAAATGTATTGAAAAAAATTAACGATATACTTTTTACCATCGAATTGAATTCGAAAATATAAAATACAGTGCATCTGTTTCCCAGTCAACGAAATCTAGTCCCTTACCTTATTTTGTTTTCAAACGCAATAAAAATCTTCCACGGTAAAACAAGCCGGAAGAGACCTGTAATTGGTATAGGGTGTCCGGGAGTTGGTGTACTGCTTTCCGCTGGAATCGTAGCATGTGGAATCGTAGCATGTTCTCTGCCTATCCCAACGGGAGAAAATCATGGCTGTATTTTTGTATGTAAAATAAATTATTGTTAATCAACCTTGTTAACTTGCAATCGTATTCCCATTCAGATATCCTTTCCAGCATCTATCAGATTAAACTAATCAGATTAAGCCAGCCACAGACAAGACTATAAACCACAACTATCATAATTTAAATTAAGCATAGCATTATTCAATTTGCGTGCAAAATATTGGAACATAAAACGTCGGTGTGCGCGCCGCCTTACTGCTGAGCGTGGTGCCATGTTATTCTGTAAATTAAAACCCACCTTTGCACGCATAATCGGCTGAATAAACACTGGGGGGCAACCTCTGTGTCTCGATTGGAACTCGATTATATCTCAGATTTTATCTCGGGTGATTGAACTATGTACTAATGCTAGGACATGGTTAAATCTAGCGTCTTTCTCAGTAAACCAGCTCTTCTAGAATAATTAAAGTCTTACCCTGTATTGCTGCAAATAGTAGTAACATGTAAGTGAAACACTGTTCTCTTTTCTGTGTCCAAATTTTGGTCGATACGAGAAAATTGACGAATTCGTCGTAGAATTGGTATTTTTGAGACTCATAATGCAATTTTGATTGATGGGCATTTTACGCCCAAACCAACTGATAATTTATCGAGAATTCGTAGTAAATCTCATAAATTGATTCACATTTTAAATGTTAATTACCACAACAACTTCGGAACACGTACGATTTCCATTTTCTTTTGTATTTTTTAGACAATTGTTTTTCATTTATACAATGGAATAAAACCTTAAACGATCTAACCAAAGGACGGCGTACGCTCACGCTTATTTCTCCAAAACATATATGATCGACTGTTCGTAAAACGGTAGTCAATTCGTGATCTATGACCATTTTAATCGGTCTTTGTTTTTCGCAATCACTAGTGTAATGTGTCTATCTCGTCCTTCGCTACTCCCGCCTAAACTGACAGATTTTTTGTTAGCAGAGTTAAATGCGTGCCGTGTCTATAATTTATAAAACGTCTAAGAGTAAAATATTTTGACCACATTTATGTACCTACGAGTACATTGATTGATTTTAAAGTTTTGCTGGCACAGCCTCATTGTTTGAGGACGTGATGTGACAATGGTGTAATTGTTTAATTCTATATGAGATTGTTTCATACGGTTATTGTATTCGTTGTTGTTTGTTTAATATTTTTAAGTACGCTGTTCGAAGTGCGATGCGTTTGGGCTTATAGAAATGCAGGAGGTAGCGAGTTTGAATCCCGAACAGTGGCCTTTAAGCCGTAACACGTAAAAACTTTAGTTTTTAAATACTCATTTATTGATACACGTAAAAATCATTAGAAAATTAACGAGTAACAATTATAATTAAAAACATTGTGTATGGGTTAAAATATACAGGAATAAGATAATGAAAAAATTACAAAATAGAAAATATTAAAGTTTGCACACTACTGCTTGGAAGATGATTATCTACCAAACTTCAGGCGGACTTAAAGCTTAATTTGTTTCTAGAGACATTAAACAATTCGTCTTCATAATGACTGTGAAAAATTATGGCTGGAATGACTTCCAGAGAAATTACTCGTATGAGACTTTAGAGCCGATATCTACGGAGACGAGCGCATCGCAGTGCCGCGCAGAATTATACAATGCAAATTTCTGGGTGACACTGTAACTGTTATGGGCAGGCGTAGCGCTTACTATCAGGTGAACGACTTGCTCGTCTCGTCACTGAGAAAAATAAAAATAAAATGTTCAAAGACAGGAACTAAGCATACGTAATCAAGGCTCCAATCTTTTTAATTAAATACAAATTGAACTTTGCAAAGCGGCACTTAATTTAATTCAAGAGAGATAAGTGTTATGTAACTGAAGTAGCTTAGTTTTGGAGACGCTATTCGGACTACCGGTATTATAATAATTCAAAACAGTAGTAAAATAAAGTTTTTGGATGAATTGCTGTAAAATTTAGTTTTCTGGTAAAAACTAAAAGTTTTTTAGTATTGTAAATATTACAAGTTTTTAGTATTTATTGTATAAAATATGAGATAAGGTTTCAAAACAATTAATTTTTGAGATTACAACGTAGCTTGTTTGGTAAAAAAATATTAGACACTGATGGAAGCTTACCACTTTGATAATCGATGCAAAAATCTGAATACAAAAAAATGTCTGTACAGTACAGTTTCCAATAGAACAACATGAAACAAATCTTGGTTCCCCTTTCCATGTATGGAAAACATAACATTTTTATAGTACTTTAATTATGATAAAAGTTGTCAAGTTTATCATAAAATCGATATTTATTTAAGAAAATTTAAAACAATGTCGCTACAAACCAAATTATTAAAAAAAACTTCGTACCATATCGCTACAAACCGTCGCAATCTCGTTCCTTAAGATAGCTACTTCCGCTTCCGAAATTTGCATTTAAAATGGAGAACAAAGGTCGGGTCGGTCACCTGGGCCCATCCTGGCCCATTTACTTAAACGTGTCGGATTAGGCCCGCCCGATAATGGACCATTTTAATTGTAAAAGGTCTTGGACGTTTCCGGACCGGACTGGAGCTCTGTTTTTGGAGTACCTATAGTGTTATTGTATGTGCTTAGAAGGTTTACGGTAAAGGTCGACGCTTTAAGAGATTAAAGCAAATGTAAATTTGAAGATAGCTTAGAAATAAAAATACATGTTGGAAATAATTAATGGTTTTTTTATTGGTGTACTTTTTCAGCATTGAATTTAAATATTAGATGAACGGACTATTTTTTAAAAACATATTCCTGTCTATTTGTTTATATTTATATATTTATTTTATTTTTCACGCAACAAATCCGTACTCAGAGCAGTGTCGTAAGAGATTCGCCTACTCTTTTATTTTTTACTAGCTGCGCCCCACGGTTTCACCCGCATAGTTCCTGTTCCCACGGGAATATGGGGAAAAAACATAGCCTATGTTACTCGCTGATAATGTAGCTTTCCATTAGTGAAAGAATTTTTAAATTCGGCCCAGTGGTTTATCCGAAACCTTACATATTTCCATACATAATTTTACTATATTAGTTTTACAAACTTTGAATGCCAAATTTATTTATATCTAATCAAAAGCCTAAAAAATAAATTTCAAGCTTCTAGCTTCAAAAATGACGATACTTCCATACAAACTTTCATCCCCTATTTCAAACCCTTACAATGCATTTTTTGCGATAAAACGTAGCCTATGCCCTTCCCTAGGCTCTAGACTATTTCTGTACCAAATTTCATTTCAATCGGTTCAGTAGTTCAGGCGTGAAAGAGCAACAGACAGAGTTACTTTCGCATTTATAATATAAAAGTAAGGAAGTAAGGATTTTCCCCTCACTATCTTTGCCACATACTTACCAAAGCCTTTACAATAATACCTCCACCTCTGATTGGGGGGATTAAGGCCCAACATTCCTATTGCCCATGGCCGGGGGTTGGGACCTATTGTGCTGAAATTAATTGCATTTTCCCCCAATGCACCCCTGTGCGAGCTCATACTACGCCTGGAATAATATCTGATAAGGAATAAGTATGGATTGGGATAGAAAAAACTTTGATATTATGTTGAGATATTAGTTACCTATACAATACTGATATTTTAATTGAGGAATTTGAATAGCTATAACCCTGGTCTAGCAGACAGTCTGGATTAAGTTAATTAAAATTAAATAAAAGCTTATAAAAAAGAAAAAAAAGCTAATAAATTTACTTCTAGACAGATTTTGATAGACTAAGAACTCAATTGGTATGTACGAGTAAGTGATTAAACTGAGCATTGTTAGTCACTGAGGAGTTCCGGCTCTACCTTTCGTCATTATCATCAGATCAGCTCGCTGCCGCAGTTGCACTGTATTGTCATCGGAAACTGACAGGTATGCAAAATTCGACACAATTGAAAAACCATCTCGAATAAAAATGCTTTCGCGTCTCTATTGACTGATAGAATAGAATAGAATAGAAAACTCTTTATTGTACACCAAAAAAAACACAGTACAGAAAAATGGTCATAGGTGGGTCATAGGTCAAATAATGATATTGGTGATTTTGCTGACGAAGCTTCGCAAAATAAGTTTGCATAGACTGTTTTAATATTCCTTTAACAATCTGCATAGTTTTTTCAACTTAGGAGGGCTCTCAAATCGTGTCTTAATAATTCAGTATGAAATACAACCATGCGGCAGGCGTAATTTTCGGTGTGCCAACTTACTTTTGCACTTTCTTATTCCTTGTCACGAAAACGTAGAGTTGAATATCGAGTGAAACTGTTTAATAAATTTGTTAAATGTTAAAGTAACAGATGTCCAAATCGGTCCTACACACTTGCAGCCCTTGAAGGGGCACTATAGAATTGATTATGTTGTTAAAACCCTAAAGCGGATTTGGTTTTAATAGTTTTCTTTTAGAAAGGGATATTGAAGGGACGCCTTGTGGTCAATGAGATGATTATTCGGAATAGGGCTACGCCCTAAATTAAAAAAAAAAGTGATTAGTAAACAATCTATAGGCATTTGCTTTCAATAATAAAGACTTTTTAATGTAAAAGATGTCAGAAAGGGTACTATTTTTACCCAACTGCGCCAGAAGGGGGTTTATATTTTTGTTAGGCTGCTGTTTATATTACAATCCACTAGCAACGACCCGCGGTTTCACCCGCATTAGCTAATGTCTCACAGGAACTGTCAAGTTTTATATTTTATTCCAGGACCTTAGTTATATTGTACACTTCTTGATCCATTGTGAAGTAATCTGGAAACTATTCTATTCCATAGATATCTTAAATTTTGATGTTATTAAAAGTACCCTATGTTCTATTCCAGATCCTTTAGTATCTTTATACGCAATTTTATCAAAATCCGTCAAGCCG
Source organism: Campaea margaritaria (assembly GCA_912999815.1). Taxonomy (NCBI): domain Eukaryota; kingdom Metazoa; phylum Arthropoda; class Insecta; order Lepidoptera; family Geometridae; genus Campaea; species Campaea margaritaria. The sequence continues at coordinate 1,339,131 of OU538794.1, forward strand.
TTTTTGCGTGAAGGGAGAACAAATATACAAACGTTCACATTTATAATATTACATATAGTGAGATTCGGGAAATAGTTTTGTTTATATTCTAAAAGTTATTTATAACTGTCTTCCTTTGAAGTGTAGCGCGCAGTTTATTTCGTTAGTTAAATGTTTTCAAATATATTGTTAAATTTTGCTGTTGTGACTTTGAATGGACAAAAATAATGGCTCTATGGAATGTATTTGATAATGGTTATGCTTAATTGGAAGAATTTATAGAGATTGAAAGTGTAATATAGTTTCGTTTTGTTCGAGGATTTATGATATTCCCGGAACTCCTGCCGCCTGGGCAAGTACCACACCTTTGCTAGATATTCATCCGCCAAGCAGTAATGTGCAAACATTACTGTGTTCTGGTTTGAAGGGCATTGTTTCAAGTGAAATTACTGGGCATATGAGACTTTAAAGCCGATGTCTCAGTGTGATGAGCACTGTGCAGTAGAATAGAATAGAATAGAATAGAAAACTCTTTATTGTACACCAGAAACAAAATTAAACACAGTACAGAAAAATTACAATAGGTAAACAAGGGTAGTACAATGGGCGGTATTATCGCTGAAAGCGATTTCTTCCAGACAACCAGTCCGCAATTTCTTCCAGTACCGCACAGGATTATGCAATGCTGGGTTCTGGGTGGTGCTGTGGCTGTTATGGGCAGGCGTAGCGCTTACCATCAGGTGAATGACTTGCTCGTCTCGTCACTCAGTCAAATAAAAAATTCAAAAACTACAAGTAGGTATTTAAGTATCTTTTAACAAAAATATATTTTTTGAACTATGGCTACGGTTTTACCACGGTGACTATTAATAAAAATAATGACCGCCTTCAAGAACCGTTCCTTTTTAGGGGATATTATTTTATGTGTTATTCTAAAGTATCTATTTACCAAATTTCATCAAAACACGTTCAGCCGTTGCGACGTGAAAATAAGACAAAAACACGAACAAATTTTCTACTTCCAAAAAATCCAAATGGATATTATAAATTGAATGAATAAATATACAACTGATTAATGTGAAACTTTGTAAAAGCCTGGTTCGAATTTAAAAAAAAAAAACAAAAAATATAATTTAAGAGAATAGCTATTGCTATTCAACGTGGAAATGCAGCCGGTGTTCTTGGCACCATGCCTCATGGGGTGTCCATCTTTTGTTATATTTTTAAGTTTTTAGTTTTAGTTAGTTTTCCTTTTATTTATTTTGTTATTTATGTTTTGTCAATAAATATTTTTTTTAGAGGGAATTTTCAAAAATATAGTTTTTGTGTGATTTACCTGCTAGAGTGGATCCGCCAGGAATCCAACAAGGATAAATCCGCGATGCAACATCTTACACCCCCAGTTTCCCCCAAATTCCCTATAATTCGAGTTAACCCCCATTAATTCCTTCGGCGGAGAGAGTTAATCCACTCTGACGTGCTTAATGTGAAGTTAATTAAATTTTATTAATGAACTCGCCGAGAACACGGATTCACGAGAATCGATTGTTCCGTTGAGAAAAGGAAGAAGGTCAAGTCAGTAATCGTTGGATTTTATTAAAAAAAAACTAAACATTATCATCGCCGTATATCCTCACCCATCTCAACGTAGGCCTTTCCTACTGAACGCCCAGAGCCCGATCTTCCGCTCTCCCCAAACAGTCTCTGGCAGCCTTTTACCACAAGTCCTCACTCCACATTGCCGGCAGGCGTCATACATTTGAATAAACGCAATTTCCACTGTAAAGTTCGTTTACCCCATTTGCATATTCTTTAATTTTAGAGATGTGACCGGCCGACTGCCACTCCATTTTACTGGCTGATCTTTTTTAAAAATTATTTCTACAAAAGAAACTAGTGTGCGAAACTTCTTTAGATCTTTTTTTTTATCAATACGTAGTCATCTGTCACCTGTCTCTGTCATCTGTCATCTGTCATCTGTCATTTGTCATCTGTCATCTGTCATCTGTCATCTGTCATCTGTCATCTGTCATCTGTCATCTGTCATCTGTCATCTGTCATCTGTCATCTGTCATCTGTCATCTGTCATCTGTCATCTGTCATCTGTCATGTGCCATCTGTCATCTGTCATCGTCATCTGTCACCTGTCACCTGGCATCTGGCACCTAGCATCTGTCGTCTGTCATCTGTCATCTGTTATCTGTCATCTATCATCTGTGTGTCATCTGTCATCTGTCGCCTAGCCTCTGACAACTGTCATTTGTCATCTGTTACTGTCATCTGTTGTCTGTCATCTATCATCTGTCATCTGTCATCTGTCATCTGTCATCTGCCATCTGTCAACTGTCATCTGGCATCTGTCATATGTCATACAGATGATAGATCTGACTGATGACAGATGACAGTAACATATCATATATCATCTGTATGTATTCTATCTGTCATCTCTCATGGGTCACCTGTCACCTGTCATCTGTCGCCTGTCATCTGTTATCTGTGATCGTCGCGTGTCATCTGTCATCTGTCGCTAGGCACCCGGCATCTGTCATTTGTCATCTGTCGCCTATCCTCTGTCAACTGTCATGTGTCACCTGTCACCTGTCACCTGTCATGTGTCATGTGTCATCTGTCATACAGATGACAGATGACAGTAACAGTACTGTCATCTGTATGTCATCTATCTGTCATCTGTCATCGGTCACCTGTCATCTGTCATCTGTCATCTGTTATCTGTGATCGTCGCCTGTCATCTGTCACCTGTCATCTGTCATCTGTCGCTAGGCATCCGCCATCTGTCATCTGGCATCTATCATCTGTCATTTGTCATCTGTCATTTTTCTGTTATCTGTCATTTGTCAAGCGTGTCATCACCCCAAGGCAAGCGTGCGCAAAGAAGGTTTCCTTCAAAAATGTCGGTACTGCAAGAATGGTGATAACCTAGTGTCAGAACACCCGCCTTCCAAGGAGAAGGTCTGAATATTTGTGCTTCTATAAAAACATACTAATGTAATTAATTATCATTCGGTTTTTGGTGAAGGTTTTTTTTAAGAAATCGATGAAATAATAATCGTCTTCACTAAAAAAAAAATATAAAGAATCCTGAAGTAAAATTTTATTTTTCTGTAAAAATAAGAGCCAATACCTTTTGAAGTCCCTGCCACGTCATGTCACCCGCCATAACCTTTTGTGCCGAATTCCGGCCTTCCCTGTAACATCTCCAACAAAGCATGTCACAGTCAAAGTGTTCCGGTCGGTCGTTTACGACAATACCCACCCTGCCTATGTAGAGTTAGGTAGAGCTGTATGTAACTGAAGTCTTTGTGGGGCATTTTCCGGATGTGAAGTGTCTCTACCGTCTTTGATAGAAGTTGGTTGCTATAATACTTTTAGTAGATTTTGAGAACTGTGTTGCAATACTTGCAGGTCGTTGGCCATTGGTTACCGCTTGTCGAATTTTCAATACCCTCATAAAAAGGGATGAAAGAAAGCACGCAAGATTTTTTGAATGAAACTAGGAGTCGATTTTCCAGGAAACAAATAAAATTTAGCCTGTTGTAACATTTGTTTGTTTTTGTTGAAGTATTTTCTCATCATCAACCCATAACGTCCCACTGCTGGGCACGGGTCTCACCTCACTTTCGTGAGGATGGCAAGGCCATAATCCACCACGGGGGCCCAGTCCGGATTGGTGGATAACATACCTACCTCCGAAATAATTCTCGGGTAGGTATGTGGGTTTCCTCACGATGTTTTCCATCACCGAAAAGCGAGTGATAATTACGTACATATGTTTTACATAAACATATTGGTACGTGCCTGCACTGGGATTTGAACGCACGACCTTCTGATTGGAACGCGGACGTTCTCCCACTAGGCTACCACCGCTTAGTAACGAGCAAGTATTTTCTATTCTATCCTTTTTTCTGAAGGTCTAAAACGTATTATAAGCTTCTGAAACTACATTCATTGACTCTACATAAGTAGAGTAAGGCGATAATGTGTCGACGCGCGGCTGACGGAGCCACTGAGCCATGAACCTGCGATAGAGCTGATAAAACTAATAGAGTTTTCAACAAACGCGCTGTGGTGGACTACGCTCATATTTTAGCTCTACCTTGGGGAATGGCTTTTAATAATGTTTTCACGATATCGAATAAGTATCGGAAATTTGCGCAAATTATTTTGGAATGGAACATAACCTGCGATTTTACTAATTTCATCTTACTGTGACGAATGCCGTGTAAGATAATAATGTAAGGCATATGTCACACTTCACCACCCCAGCGCATCAATGATGTTTCATTCATAACTGACTCACTGACCGACCGACTGAACGACCGACCCAACTACCAACCGTCCGACCGACCGAGCGACTGCCTGACCGACCAGCTAACCGACCGAGCGACCCGCCGACGGCGGCTGATAGAAAGATGGACTGATGGATTGACCAGTTGACAAGTTAATTTGTCAACCGGTTGGCCAGTTGACCAGTTGACCGATTGACTAGTTGACTTGTCGACAGGGTGATCAAATAGCTGGTTGATAAGTTGACCAGTGGGCTTGTTGACCGAGTGACCGATAGACTTGTTGACAGGTTGAGTGTTTGACCAGTTGACTTGTCAACTGGGTGACCGGTCGACCAGATGACTTGTCAACCGGGTGACCGATTGACTGGTTGCCCGGATTAGCGATTGACCAGGTAACCCGTTAGCCGGTCGCCTGGTTTACTTGCATACCGGGCATCTGGTTGACTATTTGAGCAAATGACCAACCGTCCAGCTGACTTGTCGGCCGGGTGACCGGGTGACTTGTTGACCGGTTGTCCGTTTTACCCTTTGGGTACGGAACCCTAAACTGGTATTTTAAGATCAATTTCGAACAGCAAAATATCAGATCGCGGCCCCCACCGCGCGTCGTTTCCGAACGGGCCACCGGAAATAACCAGAACAAATCCGGCCATCACTTTGCTGCTTGCGATACACACATCTTGGAACTTTGCCAAACTGTGCCAGTGTTTGGTGCACAGTTGTACCCTTTATTAAGAAAAGAAAAGAAGCAGCGGGAGAAATATAAAAAAAAGATAGAGAAGGAAACAGGGATATAAGAAAGAAAGAGAAAAAGAAAGAAATAAATAGTTATTGAAAGAAATAAAAAAGAAACGAAGAAGAAACGAAAGAATATTATTTGCGGCGTTTTATCAAAAAACCATACATGAAAATCCGTCGCTAAAATCTTGCTGGGGTGTTCCGGCAGAGGTCCTTAGGGACCAGTCCTATTCTAGACCAGGCGTGTTTGCCACCTTCATTCGCATCGTCACTTAACATTTACCACGTTCACTGCTGAAAACACAACTGTTGTGTTTTTTATAACTTGCTGCGAGCACGGGAAAACACAACGGTGTGTAAACCGTATCCGTGCCTAGACAAGAAAATCGGCTCAGCAGTCAAAGTGTTAACCAATGCTTAGCCCCATTATGGTTTAATACCAAAAAACCTAAACGTGACCTAAGAGTGGACTTCATCTCAATAATCATTAACAAGTTTGCCGAAGCTCATGAACATAGACTTCACCACCACGTGAACGTCGAGGCTATCCAGCTCCTCGACAACACGGATATAGTGAGAAGACTAAAAAGGAAGAAACCTTTCGAGTTAGTGTAGTGATGTGACAGTGAAGTGTAGTTTGGTTAAATCTACTAGTAAAGAACACATTAACAAAGTGCCTTCGCCTTAATAGAGACAGTAAGAAATGTGTTAATGGACACAATCTTAGCAATAACTCTACTTAGCAATTTATTTTAAACGCAAATTACTCATTAGTCTTTCAGGCTAGATCGTAATTGTAATACTTATCGATAAGAAGCATGATTAAAAAAAAAACATGGTTTAATACCAAAAAAAGGGTGACAAAGAAAAATCGAACTACAGATTCTGTTCTAACATTTCATCAGTCAACAATTACGTAGCACACGTAGCGTCGCTTTATAATTATATCAACTTTCACATCCTTACCAACCTTTGCGTCAATTGAGAAGCTAACAAAACCAGATTTTTACTTCTTTGCACATTACAAGCTGGTCACAATGTCCACCCGTATATCCCGCTACCATATCAACACGTACGAACATTGGCAGTCGTAGCATTCGTAGCACCCGTAGCACTCGTAGCGTAGCTCAATAAAATGGAAAATTATATCGGCCTCAGAGCAACCAGCTGTGTAAGGGTTAACAAGCGCAGGAACAAATCGCTTGCTAACGTGTGGCGATTATGAAAGCTGGGGTCCACATCTGTGACCGTGACCGTGACCGTGGATCTGTGACAGTGTCACGGTACTTGCTACGCTGAATGGAAGAGGCCTGTGACATTTTATAGCGACCCCCACAGGAGATCCTTCAGTGGTACGCTGTGTGACATTAGGTCGTGACTCCGTGACAATAACTTGTACCGTCACGAAGTAAAAGTCACGGTCACATAGTAATATGTTAGACCCAGGTAATGCTACTTTTTAACTGACTTCAAAAAAGGAGGAGGTTTTCAATTCGACTGTATTTTACTTACTCGCCGCGCCCCGTGGTTTCAGCCACATGGACATTAAATATTCCGGCTCCATCATAAAAAAAAAAAAATATATATATAAAAAAATAAAAAAAAAATTAATTAATAAATTATACAACTGTCATCCGTCATTTACAAGTGTATGCATAATTTCAGCACAATCGGACACTAGGAAGTGTTTTTTTGTGTTTTGCTTTTGAGACTTGTGAATGTGGCAAAAGCGATTCGCTTTATCCGCGCATCGCAGCGGCAAGCGGTACTCAATGGAAACTCGTTCTTAACTATACGTAAGTAAAGATTATTGTTTATTATTTCAAGGACATCTCATCGATCTGAAGGGGTTGTAACAGAACTTCCCGTATCAATCACTAAAGTGGCAGGTAATTGTCTTCGAAGGGGTGGGATTCAAACCATTGATTACCACTTGAAAGGGGTCGGCCCGTGAACTTCCGGAAAAGTGTGACTCATTGTAATAAATACTTATATTATGACAGAGCAGTTCTTTTTTTTTGTGTCTCCTAGTATGGTTTCTTGTGGTAACACATCGCAAATAATCTTCTTTCGTTTTTTCTTCCTTTGTTTTTTTCTTTCTTTCTATATCTATTTATTTATTTCTCTCTTTCTTTCTTTCTTATATCCTTCTTTCTTTCTCTATTCTTTCTTTATTTATTTCTCCCGTTCCTGCTTTTCAAATATTATATTAATAACAGACTATTTTTATCGTTTCGTTTTGTTATTATTTTTATTTTGTTTGTTTGTTTTCATTAATCTTTTCTCAGTATTTTTCATATTGATGTTGGATTCATTTAAATCAGAACATACCAGTCATTCACCTGATAGTAAGACCACATCTGTCTAAACTGTTTAAAACTTTTATTTAAATTTTGAAGTTGTTTTAGTAGAATAATAGCATTAAGTACTCCTTGTACTCCATTTGTGTGCTAAAGAATAAAAAAAAATCTATTGTAGGGATTATTGATTATTATTAATATTATTATCTAAAAATTACAATGAAAATTGTATACTTATATGAAAATCAATTAATCAAAATGTCCTAATGTTTATGAACATGTCTTTTTAAAACCTTATTAAATAATGTAGCGCGAGCTTAAATTTGGCGCGCAGAATTGCATCTGAAACCGAATGCCGCTCGGGACGCCTCGCGCATTCGCCGACCGCCAAGGACTCCTCTCCTCGTACGCGCGTGAGCAAGCGAGAGCGATAGAGACGCGATCCACGGCAGCACAGGACTCGCAGCGCGGGCGTCCGTTCGTTTCGTCTTATTTAGTTTATTTATTGTTATACTAGCTGCGCCCCGCGGTTTCACCCGCGTAGTTCCTGTTCCCGCGGGAATATGGCGATAAATAGCTGTCAATTTAACTCTCCATTAGTAAAATATTTTTTTTAAATCGGTGCAGTGGTTAAGCCGAAACCTTAAATATTTCTATACATACTTTCATCCCCTATATTTATTTTACCCTCTCAAGGGTAAATTTACAAACTTTAAATGCCAAATTTATTTATATCTAATCAAAAGCCTAAATATAAAATTTCAACCTTCTAGCTTCAAAAATGACGAAACTTCCATACAAACTTTCATCCCCTATTTCAAACCCTTTCAATACTTTTTTCGCGATAAAAAGTACCCTATGTCCTTTCCTAGGCTCTAGACTATTTCTGCACCAAATTTCATTTCAATCGGTTCAGTAGTTCAGGCGTGAAAGAGCAACAGACAGACAGAGTTACTTTCGCATTTATAATATACGTAAGTAAGGATATACCGTGTTTCCTTTCTATATATAATATACATCACCTACTTCACATTGTGCGTGAGCCCCTTTTATTCATCGCCCTGAGATATACCCTTAAAATATTCTATAATTATGTAGTTTAGGCGGTAACTACTTATAAATCCAATTACCAATTACCTCGCACCGACACAGATTCTCCAGTCTCTACTTGGTTCCAAATAGGAATTCAAGCGAAATTATTTGTTCAATTTGTCCGGTAATAATTCAATGGCGGCTCCAGCTGCGCTAATGCCGGTTATCCGGAATTTCGGAAGGTATTTTCCGGTATTTCCGGAACGGTTTTGTTAATAATAAATTAATCTTGAGCTCTGGCTTGCCTTGTGGATTTCCGGTTTAGTATTGCTCTGTTCTTAATTTAAAAATATTTTAAATCTAGCTTGGTTCAGTGGTTTTACTCGCAAATTGAAAGTAAATTTTTTGTTATAAAAGGACCCATCAAAAACTAAATGATCAAATAGCCATTGATTGCATCAAAGTCGGTTTAGTTGTTTCAGTGCTAAATAACTTGCGTTTGACCACTATTTAACTGACACTAAGCAACGACACGGTTAACAATAGTACTGATAAGCCATATATTGTAGCTTCTGCAAAAGACCGCCTGGAGAAGTTTGCCAGAAGAAGAAGACCTGTGCCAGATATTCATCCGCCAAGCAGTAGTGTACCAACATTACTATGTTCCGGTTTGAACGGCACTGTGACGTAATAACTGGGCATATGAGACTTTAGAGCCAATGTCTCAGGGGGACGAGCGCAGTTCAGTGCCGCGCAGGATTATGCAATGCAAACTTCTGGGTGGCACTCTAACTGTAATGGACGGACGTAGCGCTTACCATCAGGTGAACGACTTGCTCGTCTCTTCGCTCAGTCAAATAAAAAACACTATTTTTAGAAGTACCTAATCTACTCACCCATGTATCCATCTGTTCTCATGTATTCTTTATTGTACCTTCACATAGAGCATATTTACAGTAATTTACATTAAAAAAGAATGTACGTAGGTGAGCTTAACCTTACAAAGACTATTATTTTAGCAAACTCTTGAACTCTTGTTGTTTTATGTGTTTCTATAAAACATATGTACGTAATTATCACTCGCTTTTCGGTGAAGGAAAACATCGTGAGGAAACCCACATACCTTCCCGAGAATTATTTCGGAGGTAGGTGTTATCCACCGATCCCCACTGGGCCCCCGTGGTGGATTATGGCCTAACCCTCCTCACGAAAGTGAGGAGAGACCCGTGCCCAGCAGTGCGACGTTATGGGTTGATGATGAAACTCTTGAAGAAAGAGAGCATTCAGTCGAGTATCTAGGCTTCAGCGAGGATACTGTTTCTCTTTCTTTCTTTGGAAAGAAGTGAAATTCGTGCGTTTAGGTAGAATATCCGCCAAATATTAAATAGATCAAACTTTGTTTAAACTCATAAAGCTTTTAAAAAGCCACAGATTGCACATCCCTCTGAACAAACCATTTCATTCCATTCCATTTTTCCACAAACCAAATTAAGTCATTTCAAGCCGCCACGGCGGAACTAAGCAAATTAATTTACCTCATTTGTTTCCCAATTAGAAAGCTTTTTACGGAAACGCTTGCATAAATCACAGTGCCAATACAAAAGGGCCTTTATTGTGAAGACAATAGGTGTGTGGTTCACGCACGGACAGACAGACGGCTTTGTTCAAGCTCACACAAAATAAGCGATTTGTCACGGCCGGCGGAAAATAGGAATGGGTAATTCGTCACAGATACTATAATGTTGAATATTGACTGCTGTGGCTGGGAACTTCAATTATTTGTTTTACACGTTGCCTGCTGAAAACACAGACGTTTGTGTTTTTTTTTATTAGACTGTGTGACGAGACGAGCAGGTCGTTCGCCTGATGGCACGCACTACGCCTGCCCATAACAGTCACAGCACCACCCAGAACACTCCATTCCATAATCTGAGACATCGGATCTAAAGTCTCAAATGCCTAGGCATTTGAAATTACGAAATTACTGGTAATTTCGCTAGAAACAATGCCCTTCAAATCGGAACGCAGTAATGTTTGCACACTACTGCTTGGCGGATGAATATCTGGCAAATGTGCGGTGTTTTTTATAATGTTACAGCAAGCGAAAATACGCCTGGAGTGCGAACCCGCACTGCTGTATTGTCATTTTATGCATATGGTCACAATCAAATTGAACTTAACTGTCCAGTTTATTTTCAAGTGTGGTTTTTGTTAGCTATAAACGCGCTAGCTTCCCGAACATTATTTTGACAGTTCAAAACGAACGCATTACGAGTCTAGGTGGTCATAGCGAATAAGGGCCCAGTTCTTCTTCAATATGTTCTCAAGTCCCCAGCCAGAGAATCCCGTCTAATACCACACTGCGAGTGCTCACACTTCCTCAATCGTTCGTCGAACGCTAAACACAGCCGCAAACCGATTCTATAGAAACAAACCAATGGCTGATGGCATTAATAACGGCGAGAAATGCCTGCTATTCCTGTTTCAATATTGAGTGTTTGAATGTGGGAAATTAGACGTTTTGTGTCGGCGATAAGATTGAGTTCAGATTGAAGTTTTTGAACGTCAGTTTTCAAGATTTTATAGGCCTTTAGACATGACGGCTTGGTCTCTCAAAGGTTAATTGTTAAAAACACTTTTGTTACTAGTAAAATCCATTATTATCTTTAGCTTCTATTGGCTAAATACTAGGTATAATTATATACCTTCGTTTTGTATCAGAGAACTTTAAATTCAATGACGACGCTGTAAGAATTAAAAAATTTGATTCGAAATTTTGTGTCTGTATGTCTGTGTCACACATGTGTGTGTGTGACGTGATGTGGTGTTAGATCGTGTAAATGAAGGAAGAATCGCTTGTTTACGATTGGACATCCGGGTTTTCTCAAGAGGTTTTCCTTTAGCTTTTTCAGCGATGGTGAATCCATCGATAGAATATGGCTCATTTTATTTTATAAACTAAATCAAAATCGGTTCATTCGTTTAGAAGCCACGATGCCACAGATACACACGACAAACTTATAACACCCCTCTGTTTGCGTCGGGGGCTAAAAATTGATTTACTCGATGTTCCACACCCTCACTCAAGTGAAATTAAATTATGATGATGTTTGATAAAACGCAAGCACTCCTGTGTTCCGGCTTGAAGGGCACTATTTCCAGCGAAAGTACTGAATATTATTATAAGACTAGAACCCATATCTCGGGTGACGAGCGCAGTGCAGTGCCGTACAATTTGGTAATGGAAAGTTCTAGGCGACACTATAGCTGTTGTTGGCAAGCGCGGCGCTTACCATCAGGTGAACGACTTGCTCGTCTCCTTACTTAGTAACATATAAAAAAAATGGCCAGTAAGCATAATAGAATAGAATAGAATAGAATAGAATAGAAAAACTCTTTATTGTACACCAGAAACAAAAATAAACACAGTACAGAAGAATCATAATAGGTAAACAAGAGTAGTACAATGGGCGGTCTTATCGCTGAAAGCGATTTCTTCCAGACAACCTTTGGATGGACAGTAAAAAACATTTTTCGATAGTAGGGTGGGTGGCATAATCTTCGTATTCAGCTATAATATTTTTAAGTACATACCTCCTCTCCATACTCTCCCAAGAAAAACTTCGCCAGCAAATAAACATTACCTCTCTTCCTACATTTTACGGCTCCCTAACCTTAGTCATAAACCGCGACCCACCTGTCACCACTGCACGTAACATTTTAATGCCTTTTTTAAACTTTCTAAGGCTTCCGTTATCGATATCCCAACTCGATTACTGGCACCATTCGATTATTGGTATCGAGTTGCTAACAAGGAAAATAATATTCGACACTGGTCGCTGGTGTCGCGTGACGGGAATTAGGAAAAAACGGTAATATATACGGAGTATACCGTTTGGAGACGGGACAAGCTGTAGGCAGATAGCGGATTGTTGGATTAAATGGGCTAATCCACAAATTTTGCAAAGTAGTCAGACACAAAACTTTTTATTCTACATGCGCAAAGAAATTCGCTAATATTAGTGTGTTCATGAGTTTATCGAATATGTTAACTCCAGTAACATAAATCGCGTGATTATAACTTTCTCTTTGGTTTCGCGTCTGATTCCCGCTCTGAGCAAACATTTTTGAGAACCAGATATTCGGTCAGAGTCTGGGTGTTTGTGGTATTCATTGTTCTTGATTCCGTAGAATGTAGGGCCTAGATGGAAATCCTAGATAGGAGTGCCGATCTGTGGAAATGTTTGTGATGCGTTATTTACTTTAATTATTTTTTGATCACACATAATTATATTATGAACAAACATCTTGGTTTTGTCTGCAGCATTCTACTTTTGTTTTTATCATCAACAGTGATTAGGATTCGAAAAACTATTTTTTAACACGCTTTCCGCTCCGCTCGTGGTTTGCGCCCCAAGCTCTTCGGTTTTTCTATGAACTCGGCTTTGACACGGTATCGGGTGTTTGATGAGTTCTTCTTACAGATTCGACGCGAAACGTGATTGTTTTTTTTTTACCAGGTTACTTCTGGTGACGCAGGTGACAATTGGATTAGTTGCTAGTAACTTTAATCTTAATTTACTGTTACTTTCACGATTGAGTTACTTTGGAGAAATCTGTATACAGTTGTCAAAAAAATATTATTATATAGCTATGAATCCAAATATTATAGCTATCCACCGATTTTACCTGTTCTTAACCGACTTTATAAAAGAGGAAGTTCTCGATTCAACAACATGTTTTTTTTTTATATTACGCTATTACTCTAACAAAAAATATAATTTTAAACCGTTTTTTTATTCGTTGTGTATTTATATTTTATTTACGTTTCAGTGTTTTAATTGCTGTTCTGTTTTCATTTAGGTACTTAGTCCTTTTCATGGTAATTTAAATTTCAGTGATAAAAAGCGATGTTTATGTATGTCCTAATTTCCAATTTAGCCAACTTAAGAGTAGGACGTTACTAACAGAGGTAAAACCATCAAATTATTAACAAATAATGTAGAAGCATAAAACACAATTCTAACTTTCAAATTTCATTTACGACGAACAAACAAGTTTCAATACAAAAGTATAATCGAATTTTAACCAAAAACAATATTTCACCCCATTAAATTAATCTAAACACAAAGAATACGCTTACCACCTCAAACAAACACAAACGGGTGTAAAGATTAAAACCAGCATTACTCGGTGGAAAACGGTTTAAGCCGGCCTGTAACCGCTCCGAACCGGTGAAAAGCGGTTGCAAACCGGTTAAGAATGGTTACAAACCGGTGAAAAGTGGTTACAACGTGGTTTTAATCAATGACGGCGCACAACAATGCAGGCCGTGACCGCAACGACATTCGTCCTGGGTCCCGTAACGTTTATTGGAAAAGTTCCAGTCCTTATAGCCGGTACAAGGTAAAAGCGGTTAACTGCAGTCTTTTGTTTATAAAATTTCCACCAAGCAGAAAGTTACGTACAAACATTGCTGTGTTCCAGTATGAAGGGCTCTGTTTCCAGCGAAATTAATGAGCATATGAGACTTTAGAACCTATGTCTCAGGATGAGGAGCGCAGTGCAGTGCCGCACGAGATTTTGTAACAAAACGTTCTGGGTGACACTTGTTTTTTTAATTGACTGAGTGACGAGACGAGCAAGTCCTTATCCTGATGATAAGCGCTACGCCTACCCATAACAATTGTAGTACGACCCAGAACTTTGCATTCCATAATTTTGCGCGGCACTGCACTGCGGTCGCCCCCTGAGACTTTGGCTCTAATGGGTGTAATGTCTATAAAAAAATAGGTAACTGTTATTGGTGTGCTTATGATCTCCTTACTGTCACGTTGTCACTATAACTTGTCATGCCTCTTATAACCTGCACCACACATTGAAAATGCAAGGAATGCACCTTCCCCAGAACAGTTCAAAGTTATAATTTGACCACTGGGACCGGCTTTGGAGTCATCCTTTGAAACCAACAGGTATCTCGCTAATGAAATACCTATTTCCGACTGTCTTTGATAAACTAACACTAATATGTACACACAACATTTATTTCCACAAGATCTCCACTTATAAACCTTCATTAAATATTTGAATGTCGCGTGCTCAACTTAAAGTGAAGAAAATAAAATATTTTGCATAATGTGAGACACCAAATAAATAATTTATGTTTATGTATGTGTGTGTGTGTGTATGATTCTCTTTATTTCTTTACTCATTTAACTTACAACAAATAGATACCCAAAATCTTTATCTGTCTATACTTATTATATAAAGCTGAAGAGTTTGTTTGTTTGTTTAAACGCTAGGATCTCAGGAACTACTGGTTCGAATTGAACAATTCTTTTTGTGTTGAATAGTCCATTTATCGAGGATGGTTATAGGCTATATAAAATCACGCTACAACCAATAGGAGCGGAGCAGCAATGAGGAATGTGGCAAAAACGGGAAAAAAATATTGCTTTAAAATAACTTGGTGGTTTTTCACATGGGAAAAGGAGAGTTATAGCAGAAAAACTGAAATTACGCGGGAAAAACCACAGGGCGCAGCTAGTTTGAAATAAGACTTAACGAATTCCAAACAATTAACAAAGAAATGTCTATCAAACAGAATTCTGAGATTTGTTCCGATTTTCAAAACTTTTTAATTGAGACACCCACGCCTCGCCTTAAATTATTAAATTATCAAAGGCCTCAGGTATTCGGGTCAATAACGTCTTGATATTAATTATTTATGTTCACTTACAAAGGAAAATATTTTATTCGTGGAATCTCGCTTGTTTGTCCTTGATGTCTATAAAACTTGGTACATTTTGGACTACAATTTACACGTGGCTTCAATCTCGTTGCGCTAAGGAAAAGTTATGAGAATTTTTTTTATCTTTAACACTTTCACTGCTGAGAACACAACTGTCGTGTTTTTCACAACTTGCCACGAGTAGGGCAAAACACCACTGTTGTGTTTTTTGTATGGGAAAACACTATGGAGCGTGCAGAGCCGCACCCGTGGCTAGACAAGCAAAACGGCTCAGTAGTGGAAATTTTAAAGCACTAATATTGGGCACATCTCGGTGAGTTATTATAAATGAAAGCTTCTTCAAACGTCTTTAGACCACAAATGACATAAATAATATTTAATAAGTTTTTAGTAAAAAAATATTTTTCTACATCCAGATGAAGTTACGGGAAAAAGCTAGTATCCGATAAAACAGTCTAACAATTTGACTTAACTTTGATGCGTGGGTGCGTTTGACTACTGTCTATCAATATATAAGGAAGAAGAAAGAAGAAAAAGAAGGAATGAAGAATGAAAGAGGAAGGAAATGAGGAATGGATATGAAGGATTTATTAGGCTATATTGTGTTGACCTACTATTGAAATTTGTTTTACTATCGCCTTTCCACAATACCCGGAATTACGTTCCAAAGCGAAGTCTCCGAGTCAATTAAAAATTAATTAAACACCCTCGTTACCGCCCTAGTTTGCCAGCTGTAAAGTTTGTCAAATTCCTCACTAGGCAAGCATCTTAATATTAGAGGTTGTAGAGGTAATGGTAGAGTTCTGTGGTTCTTTTTTTCTCCATCTGCCATGAAACAACATGAAATTAAAACTCTACCAAACTCTTCACAAAATTCTGTGTATTTCCACACTTTAATACCTTTGCATACAATTGTGAATGTACCAACATAATAATGATTTTTAATGTTTTTGTTTTCTGTATATGAAGCCAAGGAAACTGCAATTATTCCACAATACAAAAGCAGTAAAATGGTAAAAATGCAATGCCATTGTTTGCCATAACGGCCACAAAAACTGTACACACGAAATCTAAGCTTAACCCTTCATACTGAGTAGTTTAAGAGGCAGGCGTCATATTTAGTAAGGTATCAGTATTTCACAATTTTATCTGATGAGAAAATATACGCATACCTCATACTGAGGCATATATCATCATCAACAACCCATATCGGCTGACTGCTGAGCACGGGTCTCCCCTCACATCCGTGAGGAGAATTAGGCCTGAATCCACGACGGGGGCCCAGTCCGGATTGTTGGATAGCATTCCTACCTCCAAAATATTTCTCGGGTAGGTATGTTGGGTTTCCTCACGATGATTTCCTACACCACAAAACACTCTCTACAAAACTCATTGCACGTTGATTAATAATTAATAAAATAACCAACACATTTACAATTTTTTAAAACCATGTATTTCATCATAAACATTTTTTATAGTACACACAACACATTTACAATTATGTAATAAGAAAACCGATAAACAAATTACAGCTTCACATAAAAGAGATTTTAACCTACAATCTTTTGAGGAAAGAATCACTATAAATGTTTACCATGAATAATTTTACTACAGTAACACCTTAGTCAGATTGACCACAACCTCTTAGACTATTACACTTGGGTGCAGTGGCGTAGATAGTGGCGCTATTACACATTGTGTAGGTTTGTGGTCCTCCAGCGTACACTGCACTGTATATTCAGAACCCAATGTAGCAATTGGAAATGAAATACACGGCTTGAAACTGTTTCGGTTTGTTAGCAAAACATGATAATGTCGAATTTCAAACTAAGACTGCCACGATAATTATAGTAGATAATTATAGATCTCTTTATATCACTTCCGAGTACTGATTGATGATTGTATCTTGCACAAAAAAAAATCTATAACATTTACAATGAGAATATGTATGATAACTAAAGAGCGTTGAACGTTTAACGCAACCTTATTAGAAGTCGCATTAGAAGTTTCACTACAATAAACGCTTCGGAAATACGCCATGTATTGGCACGTGTACGAATTATTTGATGTGACGTCAAACTACGTAAGTACGTATTTGCGTACACTATTTATGTTCATCGAGTGTTTTAATTTTTTCTGGTCTTGTCTCTCAATAAGTTTGTACGTTGTTCGCTATTGTGTGAGAATAAATGTTTTTTCCTTCTTTCTTTCATACATGTGACATCTTTCATTTTTGTACTCGTGTGTGTATTTTGAAATCGTGTACTTGGCAGTGGCCGTGTGCTGCTATGTATGGCAGGATTGGTAGGCTTAAGAGAAGATACCGTAAAACATCACCGGATGTAATTTCTCAAATTTTCGTCAATATATTCTTAGACATTCATTTTATCACTAAAAATGAAATATTTACCATGTATTAGTGTATATAACACATGGTAAATATCCCGTATTATAATAATATTAATGTTATTATTTTGAAAACTTATAATTTTTTAGACATTTTAACAGTCATGGACATGGCAACATAATTATTCTACTATTCCTATACCTCTTCGTAGGCAAAGAGAAAACTGAATACCCACAGTATATTACACTAGCTTTTAAGGCTTTTAACACACTGTCGCGAATAAGGGGAGTTCACATCGAAAAAGCCTATTATTTCGCTAGAAGGCACTAAGCGTTTCAAACAAAGAGCGCTTCAAACAAACTGCGTCAGCTTATATTCTGCTGGAAGTTTTTAATAGGGTTACGAAGAGCTTCGTACGGGAAACTATTTAAAAAAAATATTTGGCGTTTCCTCAGAATCGATTTCCATATACACCCGCCCCCGGTATGGAAATTTTATGAGGGGTGTAATTAATACAAGCTTAACACTCAACGCGTTATATTTTCTATCACCTAAATGACAGATATAAAATGAATTCGGTTTGGTTGAGTGAACGGATGTCAGCGTCAGACTGACAATGTCAAAATTACGTATACTTGTGAGGTTTGAACATATTGGGGGCCAACTAAATCAAAAATCTTTTTTTTTTATGGAGATTGGATTTAGGACTTTAGAGAGCTTTTTTTGTCAAACTATAATAATAGGAAAGTTATTTTTACATGATATTTCGTAGTGACGTCTAATAGAGTCTAAAGCCGATTTTAGAGTTCATATCTTAAAAAAAAACTACAACTTACTACTACTACTTAATCGCTTTCAGCGATAAGACCGCCCATTTGTATTACCCTTGTTTACCTGTGGTTATTTTTCTGTACTCTGTTTGTTTTTGTTTCTGGTGTAAAGAGTTTTCTATTCTATTCCATTCTAAAAATATATAAAAGCTAAGTAAAAACAGATAAAAGATACAACAAAAAGCTTAGTGTAGGGGGCTAGAGGAAGTTGGATCCCTTTAAAATATGCCAAGAGAGGACGAACAAGCGGGGGTGCGGGCCAGGTAACCTCCACGAGTGCCCAGCTGTTGTTCGTCCCTCTTGATGCGTTGCATCCGGAGGGAAGGGCAGCAGCTGGGCCGGTGCACCCTGGGGTTCGGTCAGCAATTCTCCTAGGGGAATTGGTGGCCGTAGCAAATAACCTGGCGAGAAGAGGTCCTTCGCGTGTCCCTCTGATCAGCAGAGGGCACAGCGAGGGACCAATAACGGGGACTTTTGGGCCGCGGATCGGGGGTCCAACGCCCAAGTTAGAAGTCCCGAGCTGAGGTGCGGCCCGTGTGTTCCGGGACGCACCCAGCGGAGAAAGAGGCCCAAGCCTCACGTGGCGAGCCCGGGAGGGCGCCCGCAGAGGTGGTCGCGGAAGCGCCGTGCGAACCCGTGACCACCTCCATAATGCGGAGAGGAGAACACCCCGGGGTTTTAGTGGGTAAACCCCGCCAGACCAGCTGGCGGGGGAGTCCCACATAACCACCCCCCCGCCCCCGGGGGCCAGGTGGTATGCCTAATGCATTTCCCCGGGAAAAAAAAAAAAAAAAAAAAAGGACGAACAAGCGTAATTGCTAAAATAACTACTTGTTACTATTTTAGTTATATCTTGAAACAGAAATTATGCAGTTTTGAGCAATAAATGCAAGCAATACCGCAACGAAATGCTTTTAACAGAACACCGCAGCGTCCTAATTTTCTAGCATTATAATATGTATGAAAATGTTAAGAAGTAGGCTTTCCAAAATTCTGCATACACGACAACGCTCTCCTGGCACCTTAAAATGATTTCCACTTCAAGCGCTAAAAGCATTGCGCTTTGAGTGTGTGTGTACCCTGCCTTACATACGTACAGAGAAAGATATAGTAAGGGCAGTAGGCTCAAAATATAGGCAGTGTTGCATGGACACAGTATACGTAAGTGAACGGTTCGCGGCAGTTGTACGATATCGATTAAATGATAATAATCGATTCTAGATGAGAAGAACAACGGGAAGCCACAGAGGAACGACAATAGAATGAAAGTGAACCATACGGTGTTAACCATTAAGTTTCATTCATGTCATTCAGTTCATTCATTTCATTTATTTCATTCTTTCATTCATTTCATTCATTTCATTCATTTCATTCATTTCATTCATTTCATTCATTTCATTCATTTCATTCATTTATTTAGATCAAATGGATTTCGCCCCCCTACTGAAATCACACTGCGGCTAAACAGCATAATATGAGCAGCTCTATTTTCTATACTGTGACAAAGGTGCTCGAAATTTCTTAGCTCACTTATTTTATGCATGACATACTCCCGCAGCGCAACACTGTTTTCCTTTTAGTTAATAAGCTGTGGATAGAAATTCCGTTGTCGCGGGTGCGCTTAGGAATTTCTCGTGAGCTCGGGCCTTTCTCGAGATACTTGGCCAGTCGAGCGGTGTTAGGCAGCCGAGTTTACCGTTGGGCGGTGTAAGCCCGGCTTTATACTTCTTGCAAGATGCTGGAGTCTCTTCTTAGCTTCTATAATCTGTAAGGCAAAACTTTCGTTTAAATATTTATTGCATGATGGCTTGTTTTATAATTCAATTGTAACCTCATTTACTGTGCCAAGTTTGTTAACCGCTAATTGTTTCTTGAGAATGCACTGGACGCTATGAGGCCCAAGAGCTAATGTCTCAAGGTAATGAACGCGATGCAGCGCAAAGTTTTTCACTGCTTTGGGTGGCGCTGCTATCAGAAAAATGTCGCCACTCAATTATATTTTTTACGCGTCACAATGACATACTTTGATCTTGACCTCTAATTAGGATTCCCTGTATCTAGAGAAACACCCAGAGTCAGAGCCTGTGCGGGAATCGAACCCGCAACCTCAAGCTTCGCAGTCGGCTGATCACCCACTACGCTACAGAGGCCGTGTACAATGGAATTGTTTACAAAAATTGCTAAGCTATTTGCCATTTATTGCCAATGAATAAACAGACAAGGAGAAGCAACGACCCTAATTCCACAAACTTCGTGCCAAGATCGGATCTACATCAAAACAATCAATTGAAAACGAATTTCCACCTTTTCATCGAGAAGTTGGAGCCCATCAATCATCGCGGAGCATTGTTGGCCCCTGAAGTTTCGGGACCCTTTCAAACCGGGCCCCGATGTAAACTCCAAAGTGTAACTTTCGGAAAACTTGTTTGTTGGAGTTCGAGGCAATTAAAAGGCGTTCCTGAAGTTTGGTAAATAATAACTTTGTTTTGGATTTCGGTATTTTCGGCGTTCTTTGGCCTAGTTCGAACAATCTATTTTAATACCGTGTGAGTTATAGTTGTGAGATGGTTCTGGGAGTATCCCATCACAAGTTAAAAGGTTACATCTAGTATATTGTACCAAGTGTTTATTAAATCTATATTATCATTTTTTTTATTTGACTGCGTTATGAGACGAGCAGGTCGTTCTCCTGATGGTAAGCGCTACGCCTGCCCATAACAGTCAGCACCACCCAGAACGCTGCATTGCATAATCCTGCGCGGCATTCAACTGCGCTCGTCACCCTGAGACATGGGCTCTGTAGTCTCATATTATGCCCAGTAATCAGTACCACCAATACCAGTATGCTGTATTGTGTCTACCTAAGCTTTATGGAGTTCAATAAAGAATTATGTATTGTATTGTGAGGTAAGCGTCCACTTTCGTAGACCGCATCGTCACCTAACATCAGGTGAGATAGTGGTCACACGCAAGCCTATTCATGAATTAAAAAACGTATAAAACCGGCTATGTACCTGCCCCGCAGCAATCATAATAAAAACCGGATTAATTTGACCATTAACTTATTCTAAATATCGCTCAATTGCGACTAGAACGTATTGAATGTGAGATAAAACGTTCTAGTAGAAAATGAGTGATCTGATTTTATATTTCATTGAATTTGTTTGCTATGACCCTATCTTCAATATGCAAATGGCGTTCAAAACAATTCCATAATACCATTACCATTACTATGCACCGCCATGACAAACGTCCTCGAGCGTCCGAGTTAATGGACTGAAAATAATAAATTAACATCGCGGTTATCTTAATGTGGCCGCTTCCTTGGCAGCTCGCTCCTACAACTTGGCAGATGAGTTATGTACAACGTGTGTATTCGTGTTGCAAGATCGGTTGGTTTTTAATTGTTTACATACAGTCACGCTTTTCTCCCGTTGGGATAGGCTGACACTACAATCTTCCCACCACAATCACACACACACACATCACTATTGTTAAGATTATAATGACGCACGCGTCACGATCACACACATAGAACCTGACCCTTAACTAGGATTATCTGTATCTAAGGAATTAAGAACTACAAGGAGGGTAGCATTGCAGAAACACAGAAAATTTCATAGTCTGTACTTATTTGGACTCACTAACACACAGGATCATGATCATACAATCACACAGTCTGAGAGCAAATACCTATAGTTCACACAAGTGTTTGCCCTGCGCGAGAACCAAACCCGCAACCTCACGCCTCACCGTCGACTCATCACGAACTTCCATGAGGCTTCCATTATAAACCTAACAAACAAAGTCCTAACAATCAGTCAAATTATATCAACAAACAACATATTACCAAAACCAAACCCTAACATCTAGCTTCTAACACGAAACTAACTCAAAAGCGAATCACCATATTTCCCAACACATAGTAACTCAGTTATCTGAACACCCATTCGGGAACTCTCAACTGCACAAATTCGCACAAATCACGGCTGTTCGTGTAACTCCGTAAACGTATTAACTATACGTCGCATTACAAGACCCTTAAGCAGGGCATGTGTCCTGTGGCAGATGGGCGATGCTAAGCGAGGATAGGCGATAGAGTTTGGAAGGAACACCCACCATGATCTCGTCACTTTGCCACCTCAGTCGGATTGCGGAAGCAATATAAAAAAAAATGCACTGTGTTCCGGTTTGACAATCACTATAAATTGTTAAATTATTTTTTCTGAGTGCCAAAAATATACAACGTATGCGATTGAACTTTATCACTTTGTCAAAGTAATATTATTCACGAATATAATATTCACAAACACAAAAATTAAAAAAGAAGTACTCAAGTAGTTAAAATATTCTAACGAACCTGTCATTAAACGACCGTCCAGCTTTCACTAATGTAGCGTCATTTATTATGTATTTAGTTAGAGCGTTGTAAAGAGATACTATGACAATTTTTGTGGGTTTACTTACGTTTGTCGTAATATCCTGTCTCACTTACTACTTAAAGCAATAGTTAATTGTTTCACCGGTACACGCGCAACAGTTAAAGGCATTATTTTCGAGCCACAAAGAACCGACATACTCGAAACTTTTGTACCAAAGCTATACAGCAACTAGCGTAGCTTCCAGTACGCGACAGTCTTCTTAAGGTTACGTAGCTATATTTTGAGCATTGCGAAGTTCGCTCGTAATTCGTCTTGCCACCGCCGGGCTAGGTCACGTACGGTGCCCTAAATTTAAAGGAAAACACCCCAATAAGTTTTGCGCCAACTGTGGGTGGAAACATACGGGATAAAGCCTAAGCGGAGACGATGGCGTTTTTTTTCTTAATTAATCGTGTAATATCGTGTGATAAAGAAGGTAGGACAATATAGGATAGCCAGTCAGATAATGTGTAGTATGGCTTTCTCAATATTTGACTGATTAACGAGACGAGCAAGTCGTTTACGTTGTGGTAAGTGCTACGCCTGCCCATAACAGTTACAGTGCCACCCGAACTTTACATAGCATAATCTTGCGCGACATTGCACTGCGCTCGTCATTCTGAGACATCAATTTTAAAGTGTCATACGCCCAGAAATTTTGCTGAATACTGGAGTTTTTTTTACACCGTATCATTTAGACTGCTGCATTATAATACTTGTCTGGTTACAGAATATCGGCCGTAACTATAGCTGTATGGTAATAGTTCAATTACCGTTTTTTCAAAATGAAATTCCGTAGATTTACAAATTTTATTATATGTTTTCCCGGAATAGGTACTTCAAGTCCGGCACTGGAATAAGGCGGGAAAAACATTCGATTTCTGCCCGCTCGAAAAATCTCTAGATTAGAGCAAATTTATTAGATAAATGGAAAGCCAGATAGACAAATCAAAATAAAGATATTATATAAAGTCTTTTTGATCACTAGATGTCGGATTAATTACAAAGAAACGGTCACAGAAAACAGTTTACTAACGTGTAACGTTGGGCTGTCTTATTGCTCAAAGGAATTTCATCCAGACAACCATAGAATGGAGAAAAATAACGCAGTATAAAGACGGTGGCGCATACAACGGCTAACAAAGTCCAGCATCATCATCATCATCAACCCACTGCTGAGCACAGATCTCCCCTCACTTGCGCGAGGAGGTTATGCCATTATCCACCACGGGGGCCCGGCCCGGATTGGTGGATAACATTCCTATCTCTGAAATAAAATGTTCATACCAAAAAAAATACGCCATTACTACTCTTAGAATAAGGACCACATTTTTATTCTTGCATTTTTTAATTAAGTACAAAAAGCTTCAAATTTTACTACACTTTTGTAACTACAGACAGACCAACAGTTCTGTAATGGAATAGTTCTAAAAAAGTGCGAGAACAATGAACCTGTTAGAAACGAGACGTGTTTGTATAATTTATAAGTGGTGACAAACACACGTCCTTCTGCATTTTAATTATAGTTGGAACACTATTTTTACTCAAAAGAAAAAAAATCACCGTTCCGGAAATGCAGATGTTTGTCCTATCTATTCTAGAATAGAATAAAAAACTCTTTATTGTACAGTAATAAGAAATATACACACACCGCGGCAGCGGTGGTAGCCTAGTGGGAGAACGTCCGCCTTCCAAGGAAGAAGACGTTAGCTCAAATCCAGTGCAGGCACGTACCAATGTGTTTCTTGTAAAACATATGTACGTAAATATCACTCGCTTTTCGGTGAAGGAAAACATCGTGAGGAAACCCACATACCTACCTACCCGAGAATTATTTCAAAGGTATGCATGTTATCAGCCAATCCGGACCAGCCCACGTGGTGGAAGTAAGGCCTTCTCACGAAAGTGACGGAAGAACCGTGCTCAGCAGTGGGACGATATGGGTTGACGATGAGGTAAATGAGGCTTACTAAAATGGAATGTTCGCAAAATAGGATGTACTCCAAACCACAACCATTCGATGCTTTAAAAGCTTCTAAAAGGTAGGTAGCTAAAGGTACTTATAATTCAAAGAGCTCAATACAGCGGAAACAAAACGGTCGTAAATTCGAATTCCTCCTTTTACTGGAAACCTCACGACCGCAGCCTTTGATGGAATCGGGTCAAACGCTTTTGTTTCATGATATCCAGACTGATTAGAGCTGTGGCTTTTGAACAAAGAAAACCGTAATTTGGTCCTAGTTTGGTTCAAAATTTGCCCCAAGTTTTGAAAACTGTGGTCACTTGAGACTTTTGTACGATCACTCGCGTGCGGCGTTTACAGAGACTATAGATTTTTAATTGTTGCCCAGCCGGATTCGTGACGAAGCAGATATGGGTCTTTCGTTTAAATTTATATTGAAAAAACAAACAAATTAGTCAACTATTTTGGTTGCGTTAAAAAAACCAAATATATTGTGGAAATTGACTACAGAACAAACATTTTTTTATTCGGCGCATAGTTGATTTCACAACAGGGGCAAACTGGGCCCAAATTACTTTACAATATTGTAGGTAAGTCTTTATGTATTTACTCAGAGATGGGCTTTTATTACTGCGGCTCTTTTTTATTCGTAGCTGTAACTTCACTTCTTTCGGATATGATCAGTAGGAACTCGATTAATCGAATAAATTTTATCGGTTTGTCCTTTTTACGACGCGATTAATCGAAATTATCAAAGCTGTATGTACCTACATCCGACAGATATTTTTTTTTACTCTACTGATCTTCTTCATCCGAAAGTTGTCTGGAAGAGATTGCTGTTTAGTAATAAGGCTGACAAACGTATCCGTAGTTGTTTTTTTTTAATAGTATGTTTTGAAGTGCATTAAACAGCTGTTATATTATCGCATCTAATGTAAAAATATATATCCTTGTATGGGCCCAAAACAAAAATTATGAAAATTAATTTTTTTTTTGAATGTGTTATCTCCAAATCACATTCTTGTCACAAATGGGAGATTATAGAACTTTATAGTACGTTCAATGGCCCGTCTTATCGCTTCCATTCAGTAACAAGAATAATTCCCTTACAGCTTTCAAAAACAAATAAATACGATTTTTTTCTCAAAAAACACTATCCACATTCACATCACATGCTTTCCCACCTCCGTGATTAATGAAACAGATATTATAAGAACTTCAGCCATAGTAGATAAATAAGAGTAAGCTATCTTCACACAACGATACTTAAATCTCCTTGTTGGTGTGAGCGCCCTATAGATACAGGTGCAAACAGCACACACACTAGAACAATTATTATTTGAGTGTGGCTACCATTCATCGGGTATTTTACATTTTTCCACAGTCCATAGTTTTCAAAAAAAAAGTACATCCATTAGTTCCCAGGAAATCCTCAACAATTTCGTTTCAATCGAAATTCATGTTTTGACCATATAATCCATGTTTTAACACTGATGTTTTAACCTTATTTCTGCTATCTATCTTGTCCATCTATTGTTGTTGTCTGGTTATTTTTTCGGTTTCATACAAAAACTCCGAACGCATATAATTTATTGGAAGTAGCCAAAGTAAAGCACTTTTACAAGTGAAACACCTAAATCTCACATAATTTAGAGAAAATCTAAAAGAATCTATTTATGTATGTATGAATTTGGACCTTAACACATAGAAGCCGCGTTAGGTGCTGTTCTATAAAGTTAACTTACTGTTATGTCTCTACTATGACCTCGAGCCCAACGTCATGATTCAACAAGATAATTTCCAAGTAATTTTACGCGCATAAAAGCTACGAAAGATGCTAACGTTAAAACCTCAAGTCATTAAGTGTAAGGTACTCGTAATTCTCGCTCCTAATCAATCTCAAAGGCGGTTTCTTATTAATTTCTGTGCTAAATCACCTTGGCGAGCAAAAAGATTCAGCGCTATCAAGCAACGTTGCAGTTTTTACGGGAAACTTGAGGTACTGTTGGTTCTCGATCGGAACTCACTCATTTTAATCACTTATCATGAAAAAATTACTACGTTCAAATGAGGAAGGTCAGCACCTTTCTCATCGCAACAAAATCGGAATAATATTTCGAACGAAAGGAATAATATTTCGCTAAAAATGACTGGGCATAATATCAGATTATTGAAAGCAGTTTCTCAGGGTGACAAGCGCTTTGTAGCACCACGTACGGCTATGAAATCCAAAGTTCCAAGTTCTGCAGCTGCTATGGGCAGAGTGCTTACCATCATGTGAAACTATCATGCTTTGAAAACGAGCCAGCGGTGCTGCAAAAGTATTACAACATGCAAGGCGATCGGTGTTTTTTGGATCAGTCTGGAAGCGCGACTAACTCACAACGAAATCACATTGAAACCAAACCGACTTCTGAACGAGTTCCACTAGTACTCCATCCCTAATCCTACGTCAGCGCGGTCGGGCTCGGGAACTCATTAACGGTGGAATGAAAAGGTTTTATTACATATTTTTATTTGATGTCGGAAACTCCGCATCGAAGGTTGGGAGAGGTGATTTCTGGACCAGATTCTTAGGGGTGTAAGTTTGGCTTACATGTTTACACTGTTACACTGTGTTAACAGTTTTTTTGAAGTAAAATATATCCATCGCCTAGGCCAGAGGTTCCCAGATATTTTTTCACGTGGACGACTCTCAAAATTTAGCTTGTTCCTAGGGACCCCCTGCATTTCTACCATATTCTTATTTATTTCCTACCATATATGATTTTTGTCACGCCAACGTAGAGCCCCGTCGAGTCTCCCGTGGACCCCTGGGGGTCCACCTGGACCACTTTGGGACCTAAGGGCCTAGACAGTTCATCCAACGCAAAAACGATCCTTCTAATTTTCACTTTCCGCCCATCTCTTAAGTACTTTACGACCCCAAAGTACCCTAGTTCCTCCGACCCAGTACCTCAGACCCAGGTTTATTAGCACCCCAATAAAACTCCTCACAAATGCGGCACTTTATCTCGAGCTCATATCTCGTAAACTTGTAAACATATGTATACAAGCTCCTGTTGTGTCACAGAAGACATATAGTGCGTACAGAATGATCACCCTCCAGTCTTTACCCCCCGCGATCCGTTTCCCCGCACCTCTATCCGCAGTCCGGAGGGAAATTGGGAGGTCAGTCAATATTAGCCTCTAGTTTTGTTTTTTTTTTCTTTTTTGTAATTTTTATTGTAAAAGCATTTAATGGCAATAAACAATTTATTATTATTATTATTATTTATTATTATTAGACGATGACAAAAGACAAACAGGTTAGTATGAACCTTCATACTAGAGAATTGTTTTGGTCGAGGAATATCTTTGAGCACTTACAATGCATTTAGCGCGTGTACAGATTAATATGTGTGAGTTGTAAAATGAACTATTTGTATTAAGTGTCCAGAGTGTGGCGGTGTTCAACCGTATGTATACGTAACTCTCCTTAAGCCAGACTCATAAAGCCAAATTAGGCGTGTCTTGAGTTGGGACACACGGCCGGGAAGTTTGGGGCACATGAGCTGTGTGTACTGCGATGCGATCACGTTAGAGTTACGGCAGTCGATAATTAGGCTAATGAGGGTATGACATACTGTTTGACTATATCGCTCATTAGCGTTAAGAAGATAACACGTTTTTGTTGCAAATGGGCAATTTACTTTTTTTTTTTATTTGACTGAGTGACGAGGCGATCAAGTCGTTCACCTCGTGGTAAGCGCTACGCCTACCCATAACAGACACAGTGCCACCCAGAACCCTGCATTGCATACTCATATGCTCAGTAATTTCGCTGGAAACAGTGCCCTTCAACCGGAATTCAGTAATGTTTGCACACTACTGCTTGGCGGATGAATATCTGGCAAAGTTCTAGTTCCCCAGGCGATCTCTTGCAGAAGCGGCCTCCCACTTCAGTTTCGTTATCATATAGCTGACTATAGTTAAAATATATCGGTTCAAAAAGCAGCAGTGGAGGGTAGTCGCACATCGACTGCCGATGTACCGCGGACTTGTTAAATCTGGAGCTCAAGTAGTGAGTGAAAGCTAACGCCGCGCGCGACACGTCGTATCGGCAGCTTCCTGAGGGAAAGCGAATCTTCCTGCTGTATCGCGTGTGGTAAACAATCCTAAGAGTATCCCTATAGACAATATAACTAGCCGGCTGGTGGACGGCCGAAGGTGGAAGGTGAACGAGTGCTTGCAGCAGTCGAAGGTACGTGAGTGCATTGTATTCGCTGTAGCCTATGTCGAGTTATTTAACATCGTTTTTCATCGCATTCACTTTGTCCCAGTTTAGTTTATTCACCACCACTACTACAGCGACTCCTATTTCGACTTTTTTAGGTGCGAATTCAACAATACTAAAAAGTAAAATTGCATAAATAATGACATAACTTTCAGATAGTTTCATATTCGAATTGCTTAATATTTTTTATTATTTGAGTGAGTGACGAGACGTGCAGGTCGGTCACCTGATGGGATACGCTACGTCTAGCCGTAACAGTTACAGTGCCACCCACAACTTTGCATTACATATCATGCGCGGCACTGCACCGCGCCCGTCACCCTGTGATATCGGCTCTAACTTCGCTGGAAACAGTTCCATTCAAGCCGAAACACAGTAATGTTTGCACACTACTTTACTGTTTGAATATGTGACGTCGATGAAGAAAACACCATATCCGAAGACTAATAATTTATTCACTTCACAGTAATGTTTAATACAATTTTGTAGAAAGTTCTTAAATAACTTCTCCCAATATGTATCTATGTAAGTACAAGTGTTCAGGTCAACCGTCGATGGTCGAGTGGCTCAAGCGCACATTCTCCCTCCACAAGTAGACGACGACACAACTACCGTCTCGCTGGGGAGGGGGTAATGTTGCCAGACAGTAATTTGAGCTGCAACCTGACCAGGGTTGCTAGTGGATAAAATATAAATCTATGATATTTTGTAACAAATAGGGGTTAAAAACATTTTTTCACTTCGCAAGCTCCAGAAGTGAGTCATGTTTGTTGAAAAACGCTACAGTGTGTCACGAGCTCTGGACTCCTGAAACTTTTCCCAAATTGTTGCACGCGCTGGCACTCTTCTAGCACGAATCAGCATCTTACTCCGTTGTAATAAGAGTCACTCTTCCAGTTTATGATTAGCATTATTTATATTTGGTACCAACGTGTACAGTCAAGTACAATTACCTTTAGCCTGAAGTACTTTGTCGCAGGAAATAGTGAGATGTTAACGTAAATTCTAGTTTTTTTTTTTATAATTTTACGTATTTCGTTATATTTATAGTGAGATCATGTAATGAGTAATTTTTCGTAACGCCATTTAAAATAGGCCGACATTACCCACTTCAAGATTATTTTATATTTTCAAAATTTAATGAATACGCAATTATTCGTTCCTACGGCGGCATAAAAAGCAGCACGCATGTGCTATACTATACTCTGATAGAAACGAAGTAATTATTATATTAGCTTTAAAAGTCAAATATCCACAGGCTTCAACGTGGTTTCTCCACTGCTGTTAAAAAAATAATTTATAAAAATACCATAGTATGTTACAAAATTCCATCAAAAACAGTTCAGCCGTTACTGAACAGAATGGCAACAAACACAACCTTAAGCAATACAGTTATGGTATAAAATGGAATGTATAGTGACAAGTTACTAAACAAACTAAGTGACTGAATTAATAAAAAAAACCTGAAACCACGTGTCGACTGTACATCTTATGCCCCAAGTTTTATCCTTGTGAGCTTATTTCTTTGTTACCTGAACACGTGAAGCACTTTCAACGGCATACCTTGAACAGCCTGTGTGTAGCTCCATGTTTACAAGCGGACTGAAATAAAAAGTCCAAACAAGAAAAGCAAATAGAATCGTTACTTTTCTATCCTTCCTCTTCCATGAAAGGACGGTTACCAAAAACTGGGGTGATTCAAGATCTCAAAACAAAGGCTTTTGAGTACTGTGCGCTGTCCTAGCTGACCCGCGCTCTTTGAAGTGCAGCGACACCAAATTCAATATTCAGCTAAAGACGTCTCGTATAGTATGTATTGGTTTCCATTGCTCCATGTCACCGGAGAGCATCGATGGATAGTGTTTGTTAAGTCACTTCAAACATTCGCTACACTCACTCACCTACACTTCAGAGGCCCTTGTGTGCCTTGAATAACTCTGACACCAGAAATACTATGATACGACAAAACAAATTTGACTTTCAGCTAGAAGCGGCTCCGGTATTAAAGTTTTTCAGAGATAACTCTAATTCTACAAAACAATTTCCGCTGAATTCAGTTTCCTCTTGTACTCTTCTACTGCAAATTTCCGAAGGATATAACAGATGTATATCAGCGTACATCTAATCCAAATTAAAGTCGAAGGGCGGCCCTTCCGATTCCATCGTAGGGCGGAACTCATTTACCTAAAATTGCTCCCAATTTGTTAGGATTCCCTGAATAATTCCATCCCAGCCATGTCCAAATGGTTTTGCATTTTTGGGAAGATATTTATCTCGATCTAATCTAAAACCAGAAATACTGAGCTATCATCAGACTTTTTCCGGAGAATTATAGTACGGAGCTCTTCAAGAGACGGTCGTAAAAACTTTAGAGAGTAAGCAAAATAATACGTTCATTTGCCACTTATCATAGGCCGTTTTCACCAACGACAAATAAACAAACCAAGTGACACCTACTAAACAGTCGCCTACGAAAACTTACCATATTTCAATATTAACCCAGTGGCAGACAATTTGCCGTCACTCCACAATTTGCATGTTAAACAGCCACCAGTCGGATAGAGTTTTATAATTGCTCAGAATCGGTTTTACTACCTTCAAGTGTCTTGTGAATAAAGTTCCAGATAATATTCTTATGGAGATCTGAACTGGGAGCCCCAGGATTTTATTGCAAGATCGTGAGTTGAAAAAAATATCTTTTTCGTCGACCAGGCTTGGTTTATTTCCCGACAACTCCAAATTACAATTCGATTGATTTCTAAACTCTTAATTTTAGAAGGAAATTTAACCATGTTGGCCAATAAAGTCCAAATTTAAGTAGAGTCTTGTCAAATAATATGGTTTGTTAAAACTTCCTAAGTCCAAACGCTATTTCACAACTTTTTGTCTACTTTTCCGCGATATTTTTGGGTTGCCTGATGTAATTTTAGCTTAGTTATACCCGGGGTGCGGGCCAGGTAACCTCCACGAGTGCCCGGCAGTTGTTCGTCCCTCTTGATGCGTTGCATCCGGAGGGAAGGGCAGCAGCTGGGACGGTGCACCCTGGGGTTCGGTCAGCAATTCTCCTAGGGGAATTGGTGGCCGTAGCAAATAACCTGGCGAGAAGAGGTCCTTCGCGTGTCCCTCTGATCAGCAGAGGGCACAGCGAGGGACCAATAACGGGGACTTTTGGGCCGCGGATCGGGGGTCCAACGCCCAGGTTAGAAGTCCCGAGCTGAGGTGCGGCCCGTGTGTTCCGCGACGCACCCAGCGGAGAAAGAGGCCCAAGCCTCACGTGGCGAGCCCGGGAGGGCGCCCGCAGAGGTGGTCGCGGAAGCGCCGTGCGAACCCGTAACCACCTCCATAATGCGGAGAGGAGAACACCCCGGGGTTTTAGTGGGTAAACCCCGCCAGACCAGCTGGCGGGGGAGTCCCACATAACCACCCCGCCCCCCCCGGGGCCGGGTGGTATGCCTAATGCATTTCCCCGGGAAAAAAAAAAAAAAAAAGCTTAGTTATACCCAACATTATTTTGCTAGCTTTCTTTATATTTAACTGCCAGATACCAATTATCCGTTAACAGTGAAACAGGCCCAAAGAAGAAACGAGAGGTAGAGAAAATGACAGCAACGGAGTAGAGTCCTTACGGAGGCGATCCGAATACAAAGAACTTCTCTAGCGAGCTCTACAGTTCATTTATTTTTGAGCTTTTTAATTGGATGAGAAATTGTGTCGTTCTGTAAGGATAGAGCGTAGAGTAAGGAAGCAAAGGGAACTAATGCTCGAATTAACTGGAGTTAAAAGTGAAATTGCTAGCAAAGAAAGTTAAGTTTCTACTTTTGTTCATTTTTGTTCAAGGTCACGTTGTCTTTTGACCCTTAAGAAAATCCTATAACATAGAGATTCAGGGACAATCAGTAACCATTGTTCCACAACCATCAGACCACACACCGTATGCAAAATTCCTGGAAAACTGACTTAACATACACAAAAACTTGAGTAAAATCAAACTTCCCTTTTGAAGTCGGCTAGAACACTCATGTTC
This sequence comes from Campaea margaritaria, assembly GCA_912999815.1. Lineage (NCBI taxonomy): Eukaryota > Metazoa > Arthropoda > Insecta > Lepidoptera > Geometridae > Campaea > Campaea margaritaria. The sequence goes on from OU538794.1 coordinate 1,372,099, forward strand.
TTGGAGTCCTTTGTTTTACGAAGCATTAGTTTGCGCGCGAATAAGCCCTAGGATCAGGAAAAAAACACGCCCCGGCACAATGGTCGTGGGATTTCCCCTGAAATATTCATAGTTTTCCCGTTCGCACGGTTTATTATATTTTTTTTATTTGCCATCCGTTATTCCACTCACACTTTATTGGAATATCGATGTAGTTTTGATCGTGATTATGGATGACTATACATTTCAGCGTCAGTAGTTAAGCTTCATGCAAACCACTCGCTGGGTTTGGGCCATGGTATTTTGTTATTTCGGTTAAATTTTGAAAATAAGTGGTATTGTTAAATCCACCTACCTCAGAATGTATATCAATTAAGGAGGTATGTGACTATTCCAATTAACGCTTATTATTTCCATTTTTAATTAGCCACTAGTTTTATCCAGTAGCAATAATTGTCACAAATCGTATTATTTTAAAAGATGGCGGATAATAGTCAACCTCCATACAAAACTGAAATAAACTCTTGTATAGATGGTTTTTATGTCCATCTTGGTTAGTGTTGCTGTAAATCGTGAGTGTTATCGTAAATAAATGTTTGATCCGATCAATCGATTATTAAACCAAATCGATTCTCATATATAGGTCCCCAGTATGGAAATTTTAAGAGGAGTGAAATTAATATAAGCGTAACACTCAAAGGCGTTATGTTTTCCTTCACATGAATGACAGATATAAATTTAATGATGTAAGGTTGAGTGAACGGAAGTCAACGTCAGACTGGCAGCGTATACTTGTATAACTCCAGTCGTGCGTCGGAGTAAACACACACACACACTTTTTTCTTTTTTTCACTTTGTATGTATTTGAGATACTGCTAATGCTATGTATTGTTCAGCGAGTTTTTTTGGCCGTGAATCGAGAACATCATACAAGGACACGCGCTGAAAACAAATGAACAGCAAACGAAGTTACACCCATTGTATTGTATTTATACTTTTTGCCAGCCTTATCGCTACGAGAATATATCGCATTCACTGAGTTGTGTGAAAGGAATCGCAGAACTGGAAACATGTTTGAAACGCAATATGTCTGATAAGTGTTTTGAATATTAATACGTTGTTGTGCGTTTGACGTATTTGCGATAGGGGATATCCTAATCTTATGATGAATAGCTTCATAGTGCGTCGCTCGCGTATCTATTTGAACATTCGTATATAATTACTAGCTGTACATTGGCACGCTTCGCTGTGGCACATTCGCACAATCGCCGATATGTCACTGATGAAAAAAATAGATAAAAACAATCCTTGATGCGGATTATATATCATGCTAAAATTTCAGCTCGATCGGTGCAGAACTTTTTGAGTTTTTGAAGCGTACACAAACCAACATAACATTTTTATATATATGGATATAGTTATTTATGATTTTGTGTACTCTACACAATACATATGTTTATTTACGGCTCATATTATTTTACGTCCAGTAAGTAAGTCATTTTAAGTCATTAAGTCCATCAGTATTATAGAATGCTTTAATTACTAATAATTATTATTTATTATATATATTATATTATTTTATATTATATTATATTACATTCATGTTGTTTTTGTATTAAGCTTTATTATTTTCCATTATTTTTTATAATTTTTTTTTTCTTAATGATATATTTTGATGCACGCCTACACCGTCTCTCCTTCACTATGGGTGGTTGACTGGTAGAAAATGCTCTTAGCGTTAAGTCCGCCATTTGTACTAGTAAGTTAATCTGTGCAATAAAGTATTAAATAAATAAAAAAAATACAAGTATTATAGACTACAAAATGGTGGTCACCATTTTGTAGTCTATAATACTTGTATTTATTTATTTAATACAATACTTAATATAATACTTGTATTCATTATGTAGGCGCCTCCATTTTGCTTGTGATCAGATATTACCACTAAATGTGTTATGCTAAGTTCCTATAATCAACACCTCCACGCACCACGCACCACGCACCACGCACCTCCACGCAACACTACACGCTTATCTTTCAGTAAAATTCTGATGAAATTGTACGAGAATTTTAACGTTTGGTACTTTGATAGTTAGAAAGTTCACAGTTTCATTACCATCAATCGGTATGTTAATACTATGATTCCCATTTTGTTCTAGAACACGCACGTTATCACTGGTCTGAATTCCATTAAAATCCTAAAAGTGAAGAACTTTCAACATTAAAATATTCTTTTATTAATCTATTGTGCCGAGAAAACGCTTGCGTGACGATCTTGATACATACGAACCAAGTTGGTCCGACGTGGCAAACAATCGCGACATGTGGAAGGAGATGGGGGAGACCTTTGCCCAGCAGTGGGACAGTATAGGCTATTAAAAAAAAAATATTGTGTCCCACTGCTAGGCAAAGGTCGCCGCCCCGTTACCTTCCACGCGTCCCTATCGAGCGCTAGGTCTAACCACTTGGGTTGAAGGGTGCATAAGTCGTCATGCCACCTTTTCCAGTGTCGGCTGACCGTCGCTGACCGTCTTTAGGCTCCCATTGTGTGACAACGTGTAAACGTTGTCACACAAGCTTAGCTCTTAGCTTAGCTCTTAGCTAAGAATAATAAAGCTAGAACAAAAATAATAAAAAGAAAATAATTTGCACAAAAAGGAATTGTAGCAAATTGTCATAGTATTTCCTTATTTGACTTGACGACTTATTTCACACGCTTTTGGCTAAAAAGCCTACTTCCCAAGCCCCTGTCACCTTTACGAGACAAACAAACAAATCTGCGGATAAACAACTCAAAGCGCTCAACAAAGCTTTCTCATTACTCGCTTTAAACGCTTTACAAAACAATGCTATCTCCAAAATAGATCAAGGGTTCTGGGTAACTTAGTCACTAAAGAAGTCGTTAAAATATTTTCATTGAGTTTTTTCACGCCATTGACACTGTCGAAAGAATTAGATATGAGTAGGTGAGATACGCAGAAAAAAACAATACCCAGAATTCCTAAGAAACAAAACGATCACAATATAGACGATGGATGATATACATTTGTCCAAAGTTGACTTAGTCGGAACAAGTAGGCGTCTACCCTTCCGTCTGTTTTGATAAGTGAACTAATCCACCCTCAGCTCCCAGCCTAAAAGAAGTCACAGACTAATAATGAAATGCTTCAGGTGGAAGCGATAAGAGGCCGCAGTAGCCTCCTGTCACTTCCATTAAATAATGACGTCTAATTATATTACCATTGTCGAATTTCGGCGCTGCATTTAATTTTGTTTACGGGTAATGTGAAATCGGATGTGGTAGTTGGTATAAGCGGAAGCCGATACAGGATAAACAATTTAAAGAGAACAGTTTCTAGCGAAATTACTGGGCATATGAGACTTTAGAGCCGATGTCTCGGGGTGACGAGCAGGATTATGCAATGCAGTGCTCTGGGTGGTGCTGTGACTGTTATGGGCAAGCGTAGCGCTTATCATAAGGAGAGTGACTTGCTCGTGAAATAAAAAAAAAGTGGACGTCTTCCACTATTGAAACAGAGATAAATCGTCTTATAAACAAAACTACAGCGAGACCGTTAGAATAAATGTCATAAGGGAGTAAATGACAGTTCACGGGTGAGTTCCTCCGATCAACTCAAGTCTTGATTCCCAACTTATCTTATGACTTGTCCCACACATCAAATGTCATTTAATTTTACACGAGAGCATTCAAGTGTGCCCTGATAAATGCGCGGCTCGCCGTCGCCTTTGCGATTATCGACGGTTTTGGGTGTAATTAATTTTGAGACTAGTTAATCGTTGACTCACGCACACAGATGAGTTATAAGGACGCTATGGAGCTGTGTTAGCTATGCACTTGTAAGGATCGCTTTTTGTTTTCTTTACGTGAATGGCAAAATCCATTTAGAATCTACGAAGTGACAATCCCTGCCCATTTTGGCTGATTTTTCATCATCATCATCATCCATACCCACTGCTGAGCACGGGCCTCCCCTCACTTTCGTAAAGAGAACGCCAACGTTGTTTACATTGCATACAAAATTATTTACATATGTTAGTTGAATAGGCCTACAGTACACGTGGTATCTGCATCCAACCTCGACCACGTGAGTTACCCTACTGCACCATACGAAGCAATAAATATCGCCGCAGTAATTAATTTTAAATATGCCCAGTAAGTGTCACTTAATTAAAACTGGGACGCTGAGAGGCTGTTCACAAGTTAATTATACCCTTTTACCTTTCTTTAGTATGATGCATGAGGTGCAAAGTATCTCTTATCTTTTTGGCTTATTGGGATTATGGTGAAATTATATCTTAATTTTAATTTTTGTAGCGGTATTTTAGTGTTACGCTGTATGAATAAATGCTATAATAATTATACGCATCTTTTTCATTTTCAGCAATATACTAGAATACTTATTTAACCTACATCATAGAAATCTACTTTTAACTTTTAGTATTTAACAGGGAGTAAATACGTGAGGAGCTCGTATATGTCCTGTCGGTTAAATTTCTCTTCTTATCATCAAACCATATTGTCCCACTGCTAAGCACGGGTCTCCCCTCACTTTCATGAGGAGGTTTAGGCCATAACACTCTTTGGGGGCCCGGTCCGGGTTGGTGGTGCCCGCATTGGGATTTGAACTCGCGACCTTCTACTTGGAAGGCAGACGTTCTCCCACTAGGCTACCACCGCTTCTCTTACTATATTTAATTTCCTATTCTACATGTGACTTATAAAAGGCCCTTTGTTCCAGCATTTGACCACCATCTGACTTTTACATTGAGACTGGACCTCAATTACTGTTCTCGAACACTCCGAAGAAACCCTGACGATAATTATTCTAGTTGAGGTTAGTAGGGAACCAGACCGAACAATGCCCTGGCCAGGTTTCGGAAGGTTATGCTCATTTTTGGGCACCTAACTAGTTGGAAACTCAAACACCTGTATAGTCACTAAGTGGAAAAGAATAGATTGAAGAGACATAAGCCAGGAGGTCGATGTGGTTGAATCTCACTGGGCGACAAAATTCCACCAAAACGGCAGGCTTCCTTCAAGAAATTGGTGAGAATAGACCATTCTGTTATCCGATGAGATTAAAAATCGGACCACAGTTCTCAATTCCTATCACCTAATTGATTTTCTATCTGACCGTTGCAACTCGCAAGCTTAACTTCAATCAGCCTTTCAGACGCCAGTCCAATTAAAGTTCCACTTAAAAATAACAAAGGAAAGCAAATAATCGCCAAGAACCAAGTTACTAGCACTAAAGACTTGAAGTAATAACGCCAGTTAAGAGGGCCCAGGGGCGAGGTGAGGGAGGGGCCAAAAACACCGCCTCGTGAAGCACCTGGGACACAGTGATAATGAAACTAATTTACTAGATTTAGGGAGGGATGGAGCTGGGTGGAAATGGAGGTGGTTTTTTTGGATGGAAAACAAGTCAATGACTCTATCCGTCCATGCTGGATGTGTCTTGATATCGGTTGTTCTAGTACCATGGTCCTCGTAGCTCCACATTTTTTGCCTCCATGGCATACATTGCCTTCATCACCATCATTATCAACCCATATCGTCCCACTGCTGAGCGCGGGTCTCCTCTCACTTTCGTGAAGAGGATTAGGCACGGGGGCTCAGTCCGGATTGGTGGATAACATACCTTTGAAATAATTCTCAGGTAGGGTGTTTTCCTTCACCGAAATGGAGTGATAATTACGTAAATATGCTCTACAAAAACACATTGGTATGTGCCCGCACTGAGATTTGAACTCGCGACCTTCTCCTTGGAAGATGGACACTAGGCCCACTAACTAGGCTATCACCGCCTATTTTGCTCTGAATCTCAGTATTTTAGATGATCCTCGTAGTTCCTAATTCGACCGTAGTGTAGACCGTAGTAGACCGAATTGTCACTTATCATGAGGTGAGATAGTGGCCAAACGAGAACCTATTTATTAACAACAAAAAAACAGTCGATGAAACAGATCACGTGTAGATGTAAGTTGTGTGCTGCCGCTGTCTTTCTTCTCGGACGCATAAGCCAATCGAGTGGAAGAGAGATAGATGCCGCGCAAGCGTACAATGAGCGTAACGGGACAATGTATCATCTTTTTCGTGCATGCCAGCCGGCTTTCATCGATTTATTAGACGTTGTCACGTCAAAATAGGAATATGATCCAGGTAGTTCCCGATTCCGTAGTAACAGGGAGATCTAGTTACGAGCCAGGATCAATGTATGCGATCGTCATGCGTTTCCATAATACACAAAGAAGATATAATTATTTCACTAGCACATCTCTCCATACTTTTCAGTACTGAACGTTTCCAGTGCCGTCTGTGAATCCAGCTGGGATTAAATTTTCTCTTTCGTTGAATGCAGCCGTGATACCTTTAGAACTGCACTGAATGTGATATTGGACGTTCGGATACAGCAATGGAATTATTAATTTCATAAATCCGTTGAGAATGTAATGCTTTATGAAAATATAAATGTTTGAGGGATATTTTACTACTTATTAGCGAAAATACCACAAAATTGGTTGGAATAATAGCCTAGTTTTAAGAACTTTAGACAAAGAACCAAGGTAAACTAGATGAAATGAACCTTATTTAACGAGCGAAAAAAATACAATAAACAAATCAGTCAATTAATATAATAAATGAAAATAAATAGAAAAGATATATTTTCTCATTTTTAATTGTTACATTAGGTACACATTCTACGAATTTCATTTCAAAAATAGTTTTTTGTTAATTTATTTATAATCGAATAGAACAAAGATCTTCACCATCTGCCTTATCAAACCTTGACCACATTTTGAGAAAGAATAAGGGAAACGTGAGAAACTCACCGTTATTTATTTATTTATACTTTAGAACACAAAGAGGAAACCAATGACGATATCGATATCGAATGGACCGATTCGTAATACTCTCAACTGTTTATTTACGATGGCAGTGCAGTTAAATTACAGCCTCAAATTCTATTTATTTTATCCCATTGTACCCTAAAATCTACTCACTTCAATATTAATTCGAATGCCGTAGTTTAATTAAGCGTAACATACACAGGTAGCTTTCAAACCAAACAGCGCTTGCTGAAATATTCAAAAACTGTACGGGAAGTTCGGAATAACACGGACCGACAGACTGACTCGTGAAAATTTAACTAGCGCGATGTTCAGTTTTATTTGCACTGAGGTGTACGTTACGTTGCAGCGAGGGTAAACTTTGTAGTTTGGTGTAGTTGTGCGAGTTGGTTACGAGTTACAGTTGCATTGATCGGTGTGGTTCACATTTTGAACGGGTTGATTAATTAGAGATAACTATTTCTTAATTTTTGTTTTAGGTGTTCGTATTGTCATGGAAGTTTAACTACTGTTAATAATTGAGGTACTTAGTTGAGTTTATGAAAAGGTACGATTACATTTCATTAAGTTATCTACATGAATACGCTAGCGAAAAGCTTCACAAAAAACTGCAGTTTTGTTTTTCCCTCCTCCTCAATCGTTCCCTCATGTTAAGGAACGGGACTCCTACTAATTACGTCCACAAGCTGTCTCCACCTGCTCCGCTCTTCGACTTTGTGGAATACAACGTTGACTAGCATTTCCAATCTTTGCATTAAATGAAATAAAATGAAATTCGCACTAATTAGGTGATAAAATTATTTATGAAGCAAAAATTAATATATACTGTCTAATCTCGACGCTTTAGTCATGAAATCTGTCTCACGCGGTCTCTCCAGTGTCAGTGACAACATACCTATCGTAAAAAACTTGTCCATCCACTCCTTTCCTATATGCAATACACAGTAAACTTCACGTCGATGTGGGGCTACAAATTGTTTACGCAAATACACCGCGAGCCGAAATAATTGGTTATCGCCAATTATGATATGATGGACAGTTGGACAATGGACACTGTCTACTTACTTGTTAATGAATGGGACAGACAACGCGCGTTGGGAGGACATTGGGCGACTAATGTTTGAGTTGGTACCAGTAAGGGTGTACAAAGTGTACCGTTGTACAGTTGAGTTGGTTGACTTGTTTTAATAAACGGCATTTTGAATTCAATTTTCATCGCACTAAAGATTAATTATCATTGGCGTCGTTCTCATCCACAGCCACACATTAGCAGTAAAGCATTATGTACGTGATTATCACTCGCTTTTCGGTGAAGGAAACGGAGGAAACCTGCCCGAGAATTATTTTGGAGGTAGGTATGTTATCCACCAATCCGGACCGGGTCCCCTTGGCGGATTAAGGCCCAACCCCTCATGAAAGTGAGGGGAGACCCGTGCTTAGCAGTTAGCCGATATGTGCTCATGATGATAATGACTGCAGGCAGTCTGACCCGATGGTAAGTGACAACGCGGGCGACGGTGGAGAGTGGATTCCCGAGAGCTGTAATCTGGAAGTTTTCAAGTGGAAAGTGAATGGGTATCTTCTAGGCAAGCATGCTGCACCGACCGTCGTCGCTTACCATCAGGTGAGACTGCGGTCAAATGCTTGTCTATCTGCAATGAAAAAAAAAACTTCTCAGTTTATGAAAAGTCATGTGACCAGACATTCCACTTCCTTCGAAAAGAACTGGTAAGAAAGTTCGTGTTGCATCTATCTATGGGCACCACGCATTCCACTTATTTATTTCACGTTAACGATACATCATAGATCACCGAACCGAGCTATAGATGAGACAATCGCCGCTCGAACTTTTGTTCTGCCTACGTGCTATTGTTTACATTTGTAAAGCTGATTCGGGCTTTCAAGCTGTAACGGACGAATGGTTCTATTTAAAACAATTCCAGCAAATACTACGTTTTAATGTCATTGTTGTGTTAATTTGGAATATTTATGTTTATATTATGTGTGATGGGATTTCGGGGTGTGACAGGCGAAATAATTTTGAAGAGCTATTATATTTGAAAATTATGAGGCTATTTATTGGTTTGTTTTGGCTTCTTGCAGATGCATTTCTTCGAACTCAACCAATAATCGGACGATTAACAAGGTCTCACTGTATCTCAGAATTTCGTAGTTTGACATCTTGGTGGATGGATAAATCGTTACTTCGAAATATGTTTATACGATGTATTATATAACATATCGAATGTTTACCATCCCGACGTGCATTAGTTTGAAAGTATGTAATATCGAAGTATCTACTTTTTATCGAATGCTTAACATACAGAAGTTTAGTTGGAAAGAATGTTCATCGTGTTGCTTCTTCATTCAGAATGCTTACTGATTTTTTCCTGTGGTAGGCCTCTTCTGCAAGAGACAACTAAAACTATCTCAATACACTACTGTTCTTATCTCAATAATATTATGAATTCGAAAGTTAGTGTGTTTGTTCTCTCTTCACGACGAAACCGCTGAACCGATCCAGTACCTACACATATACGTTTTATCCCGTAGAGACTATAGAAAAATAGTTATCGCGGGTGAAAAACCGCGGGGCGCTGCTAGTTTACTATAAAATACTAAATAAAATAGCTTCAGCCTTCGAAATTCTTCCCAAATCCCGTCAAGGACTCAGACTAAGCCGGTAGATCCTCTACTTACATACAAACATCCCTACTTCACTATAGTTAAGGAGTATACCCCTCTCCCAAGCTCTGCATGAATTGATTCAGCGGCAAGCCGCGTGGCCGCAACACAACATATACACTAAGACAGTATTAGAGCTCCAGAAAAACACCAAATATCTGTTTGTTTGCAGTTTAGACATGGTCCTTCAGTAAATATGTCAAGTATAATTATCATGGAGGCCGAAAATATGGTCAATAGTCTAAAATTCAAGTGATCTGATTTATTTAAGGGTTAAGCAATACTTAATACTCCATTACGATAATAAAGTTATAATACCATACAAGTTTCTTCAATATAAATACCTCGTGAACAAATACAACGTTCTAACGTATCAGAAAAGCTCAAGCGTGTGGAAAGTTCCACTTTTATGTAACATACTAGCGACGCCCCGCGGTTTCACCTGCGTAGTAACCGTTCCCGTGGGAATGCGGGAATAAAAATATAGAATAGAATAGAATAGAATAGAAAACTCTTTATTGTACACCAGAAACAAAATTAAACACAGTACAGAAAAATAGCCTATGTTACACGCTGATAAATAATGTAACTTTCCAAAGGTGAAGAATTTTTTAAATCCGTTGAGTGGTTTAGGCGTGAAAGCTTAACAAACAAACTCACATTCTTATTTATAATATTAGTTAGGATACGTGAGTGTAAGTTTATGTAAGCATAATGTTTGGCTTCTGTTTTCCACGGCACCTTCACCGCGAGCCTTCCTGCAGCCGCGACAACGCCTTTATTGCTCTACCTCGTTATTTATGTCGCAATAGGGCAAACTTTCACCTTTGATGTAGATTAGCAGATGTGACAAGGTAGCATAATGTGCCTAAAATTGTACAGCATCTATGAGACTTTTGACAGTAAGCTAATTAGATCACAAGTCCTAAAAAGACAAAAAAATGCTGCAAAATAAATAATAGAATAACTTTATTAACACTATATTATTTAAATGTTTTTTCCTTATTATTATTGATTATATTTGATACTTTAATTTTTATTTTTTATAGTTTTCTTAATATTAACTTATCTTAACGTCTTTTTGAGGTTTGCCCAAGGAAGCGTCCTAATTCTTATTGCCATTTCACTGTGTTTTTTCTAAAAATGTAACGAATGCCGTTTTAAGGTAGAAATAACAAGCTCATTGTCACTTCTCAACAGTTCATCTTTGCCAATATTGTTTTCAGCGTACCTTCACCACGCATAGAGGGTGTTCAAAGATTGATGCTTCAATTTCGCTAATGGTTGCTTATTAGGAGTTGCGAGCACTTTGAGGCTCGCGGTTTTGGTATTTGGGACACCCTATGAGTGTAGGGTCTTGATTTAGGGTAATGATTAGATGAATTTCGGAGTTGAAATGGTTTTAATTAAAGGTGTTCCTACAAGCACTTAGTGATTAGTCAAAGTTAATTTCGGATAAACAAGTTATTTGATAGGTACTTCCATGTTTTCGTTCAAGAATATATAAGAAGAAATTATTCTATCACCAAATATACTTTTCTCTGCTCTCTCGTTTTGCCACACCACCACCATTTCAGTTACACCTCCAGGATGACTGGTAGAAAATGCTACTTAGCATTAAGTACTCCTTGTACCCCATTTGTGTGCTAAAGAATAAATAAATAAATATCATAGAATGTAATTAAATTATCTTGAAAGGGATTACAATTAGATGTTTCAAAAAGCATTTGAATATGGTCGATATATTTCCTATCCGCACAAAGCGATTTGCGTCCAATTTTAATTCGAACAGCGAAGGAATGGAACACCTTCCCAGCTTCTGTGTTTCCCGAGAGCTATGGAAATCTTCATGTTGAGAGTAAATAGGTATCTTCTAGGAAAGCATGCTCCACCTTCGACCGCGTCGTCACTTAACATCAGGTGAAACTGCAGTCATGCGCTTCACAATTAGCAATTTCAAAAAATCTAGTCCTTGTGCTGGTCCTGAAAAAGGCAAAGAATGAATAACGTATAATCTTTGAAATATAGCCATGTAATAAAAGCCAACGCATATTTGCCGACATAACATGAGAGGACACCTGCAAATATTCAGTCTAGATGTGTAATCCTACCCTTATCTGCGGCTCTGTAGTGATGGGACATGTATAGAGAAACTAACGCTAGCCTAATTTCTTATCTGTCTAAACTAATTAAAAGCAAAACAATCCTTGATAGCAAGCCATTAAGTTTTAAAATCTATTCAGCATCATCATCACCAACCCATATCGTCCCACTGCTGAGCACGGTTCTCTCTTCACGTTCGTGAGGAAATTTAGGCCATAATCCACCACGGAGGCCCGGCCCGGATGGGCGGATAACATACCTACCTCTGATATAATTCTTGGGTAGGTAACATATGTGGGTTTCCTCACGATGTTTTCCTGTGAAAGAAGTGAAGAATAAATTGAAATACTGTGGGTTGAAATAATTATCTATTACTCTCACGTTGTTTATTGAATATAGAATATCGATTTCATCAATACTATTGGTGAACTTGCTCCGTCATAGACAATACTTCAAATCCCCGATTCCATCACGTCCAACCGGCCCGCCAGTCAAATTTTCATCGATAGTTTCATAGCATGGTTCCATCACTATAACAAATCGATAGTGCATCAAATTTCCCATAGGGTTCTAGTTTGATCATCATAAATCTAGGAAGATGAATCTACTTTAAAGTTTACAATACCCATTGGAATTTTGTTAGTTCTACATTTAGTGGTAACAAGTAAAATGTCTGCTTTTAAAATCATCTAACAGAATACCCTGAAAGAGGTTTGGCGACAAATTTTTTACTAGTGTCCTACGAAGGTACAAATTTTCAGTAACCAAGAAGGTATTATATAAACACGGTATATTTCAAAATTCATTCAATTTGAACCAGTAGAAATTGAAAAATCATTACGGTCGAGTCATTGTATCCCACTGTTAAGACACAGACCTTTTTCCAAAGTAAAAGAATTAGCTCTGGAATTACCCAATTAGGTTTCTCCAGAAAATTCCAGCTATGACAAGACGAAACCTAATTCGCAATCCCTAACTACGTATACCTGACCTAATTATCTTAATCCGCATTTACCAGCTTTACAAGCTGATTGATTTAAGTCGGACCGTTGCTTTCATTAGGGACCAGATAGGGCCCAGCGTCCGTCGCTAATGGATTGAGCTAGCATTTACATTGCTGATCTTACATCAAAGCCTTCTTTTTACATTGCAAATAGGAGCTGGGCGTTTCGTTGTAGTTTTAAGTCGGCGTCCTGTTTTGCTTTATCTTTGCATGTTGCTGGATGTTGAAACCAATAGTTATCTGGCTCGAAGGACCATATTCTAAGTGCTGCTAAATCCTTAAGTAATTAGGAATTGATAGTTTGATTCGGATCGTGGATAAGTAAAAGAGATGTGTTTCTGTTGAAGATTATAGAAGATTTTAAGTCATTTTGATGGCAATGTATAATGAATTACACAGTATAGTATTCAAGTATTTTCATAAAGAATATGCTCGCAAATTTCTGAATTTGTCAGCAAAACACACACAAACTGGGAGATTATTTCAAAATAGCAACACAGACTGCCACGTCAACGAATCTTTAATGTAAAGCTGTGTATGTACTCTGTACAAAGGTCCCCCTATCTGCCCCTTAACAAAATGCCAGCCCCAGATGCATACAGCCGTATGCAATCTCCTTTAGCTTTGAAGACGACATTATCGAAAATTTAATACGGTGCAGCAAGCTGGGCCCAGATTCGATTCTTGGACAGGGTTGCCTGATAAATATTTAAAATTGATTAGAAAAAGGTAGTTGGTATATATTTATATAAATAGGCGAATTTGGCAATACTTTACGAAGAAGTGTTATTTTCTGCATTCGTTTTCAGAATTATATGAAATCTAATTCGAATTGAATTTGAAGTCGAAACTGTATTGCATGATGTGGTCTCTTATACTTAGAGAAACACAATGTATAATTGCCATACCTAGAACATACTAATACCTATAGTGTAATCTCTGCTGGAGATTCAAAGTTTAAATAAATAAATAATTGGACGAAATTAGCGCTAAAATGGTGGCACTTCAATATTTTTTTTTTATGAATTACTTATTTCAGTTAACGTGAAGTAACTGACAAAGATAAATGTAAAATAAGATAGTTAATATTGGAATGAACCACATGGATATTTAAAAAGGATTGTAGACCAAGGGGAATTTAAACAAACAGAGTGCGTATGATATCCCTTTTTCATACTCTTTTGAGAGATCGTGGCAGTTTAAAACCTTTTAAAATATTTTAAATAGAATATGATGTACCACATTCCTCGAACAGTGGTCTCATAACCATAACAAACACTTTTAGTGGGAGGCGTCTTGTGGAGACTACCCGGGGAAGTACCAGACCTTTGCCAGATATTCATCCGCCAAGCAGTAGGACACTGTTTCCAGCAAAATCACTGGGCATATGAGACTTTAGAACCGATGTCTCAGGGTAACGAGCGCAGTACAGTGCCACGCAATGTGAAGTTCTGGTGTTATGGGCAGGCGTAGTGCTTACCATCAGGTGAACGACTGGCTCGTCTCGTTATTCTGCCAAAAAATAGAAGTGTAAACTGGGTATTAAAAAAATTATGGCATGGTACGCCATACCATAATTTTTTCCACAGTCTTGGGGTAAATGTGTCGACTGGCATGGCAACCCTGCTGCAGTAATCTCGTTTCACGCTGCCCGGCGCGGCGGCAGGCGTTAGGGACCGATTCGTGCGATTGCTAACGTCATTCCCAGTATCATGTTGCGGCTGTTAATACGATACAAATGCTGGTAACTTCAGGAATTGAGCAGTGGAGTGGTGAGTTGGAGGCATTTTGATATGGTCAACAGTTAGTGCTGTATTTTAGATGAAAGTATTTAACCTAAATTCGTGGATTGTTTCCTAGATGAAGGTTATTTTGGGCACAGCAAAAACTGTGTATGATGTGTGTGTGTATATGTGTGCCCTCTTAAGGCCCATGTGGTAAAATATCTTATTCATATTAATTTAACCGTATACATGAATTGTCTAAGCAAGTCATTGAGATGCATAAAAACGTACAAAATGATAATATATTGGGTACAGCTGATAATTATAGAACATTGAATACATGAATAATAAGATAGTTTTAACATTAAATTTCAACATTATATAAATTTAAAAAAAGAAAAACTTGCAGATGTTCTAAACATTTTATTCTATTATAATTTTTTTTAGAGTCCGTGCGTTTAATTGTTTTTAATTATGTTTCTAGTGGGAGAACGTCCGCCTTCCAAGGAGAAGGGACTGCGTTCAAATCCCAATGCGGGAACGTACCGATGTGTTTCTGTAATAACATAATCTGGAGGTAATTACCACTCGCTTTTCGGTGAAGGAAAACATCACGAGGAAACCGACATACCTAACCGAGAATTATTTCGGAGGTAGGTATGTTATCCACCAATCTGGACCGGGCCCCCGTGGTGGATTATGGCCTAACCCTCCTTACGAAAGTGAGGGGATACCCGTGCCTAGCAGTGGGACGATATGGGTTGCTGATGAGTGATGAATGGTATGTGTGGTGTGTCTCAATATTAAAAGTCAGAGTTCTTACAATCGCTGGCAAGGTAGGTATCGATATTTTATGCACCCCCAAACTCGTACTCGCATAATAAAGAAGAAATCTGGAAAAATACGAAAAGGAGCTTTCAATTGCTTCCGTTTTAATAATAAATCTGAGTTTTTCTGCTTTCATAATAGGTTTATGTCTGACATAAAATTACTTCTAATGGTATATTTCGAAGAATCCAATAGGGGAAGATGGTGGTATAAAGAAAGTTTCTAGAAAGGAGACACACATATTTTGGACCACATTTATTTTTATTGGGAAAACAATAGTTGTTGTTATGTTAGTGTTGTTACTTCTAGAATTCTTAGTATAATGTAAACATGGTGTTTTTTAAAAGATTATACTTTGAGATATGAATAAGATATTGAAACAATTTTTTATAATTCATTTTTTACGCCTCACGTTTACGTTCAATGATCCTGACCCTTAATTAGGATTTCCTGTATCTAGGACATCAAGAACTGGGAAAACCATGGTCCCACAAACACCCAGACTCAGAGCTACTAATCTGGTTCATACAAATGTTTACCTTGTGGGGGAATCGACCCCGTGACTTCACGCTTTGCAGTCGGCTTATCATCCACTTACGGCACGGAGGCTGTTTCGTATGTGACTTTCTTATTTATGAAGTTAATTTTCAATATTGAGGGATTTGTGATAGATTAATTTTATACAATTTCTTATAAAAATGTATATAAAATTAATTTATCGAAAAACTAATGATGTCCAATCGTCCATTTTTATCAATTCAATGGAAACAAATACAGCAATTCATTGAGATTCAGATTAATGATATTTTTATTGCGTTAAGCGACCCCTATTGACCAGAAATAGAAAAATTTCCTTTTTATTAATAACTTCGTTTTATTGACGATATTATTGAAACTAATGAGATATTAAGAAGCACCATCAGCCAACTGCAAAGCGGCAAATATACATGTGAACTACGGATCATTTGATCTAAGTCAAGGTGTTTGTAGGTCCATGGTTCTTGTAATTCCGGATTTCTTAGATACAAGGAATCGGATTTGTGAATCACATAACATCTGAAACATTCCGCGATCTTATTGAAGTTTAGTAGTTTTAGGGAGAGGTTTGCCATGTTCAGGCATTTTAGTCTTTGCCTATACATTGCATGAACATTATCGTCTCATGTTGAAACTATTAACATAGAATGAATATAATAACTACGTACAGAACAGACACTGCCCGCAATCGGGGAAAATGACAACATTACACGCCCAAATGTAATAGACAAGTGGTTTATAATATATGAACCTTCATACTGTAAAACTCGGTACCACTAATCTAGGTTCCATCGAAATAAATGATAAGGCGTTACTTAATTCGTTCACTGTTTTATTATTCTCATAGAAAAACCTTATAATTTTAATATTACAAGTCTGTTCGGTCAATCCCATTTCCAGAATGCCTCACTGACAAATATCCCTCCATTTTCCCGCCCTTTTTCTTTTTCGTCCGACTAAGGTCCGACTACTCGACCAAAAAGATCTCAACCAAAAAGTTGTCAGCACAAAGAGGTATTAAGTGAACTATTTAGTTAAATTTACATCGATTAATAGTTACAAATTTATAAACCCTTACAATACTAGCGGGTTGTCTTTTGTTTTGCTCGCGTAGTATTTTTATGTAATTCTAGACACATTTGGTGCGTGTACAAACGTCAGCTGTTAAATCAATTTTTTATATGGAGTGTCTGAGGCCGTTACATCAAACCACCCAACTATCCAGCCATCAATATATTAGGAAATCAATATAGCAGAGATTCGATCTATCATTAGCCGCCTAACAATGGAGGGTATTGTGGCGTGGAATGCCAATATCTTCCTATTGTCCACCTTGTGATGGGGGACAATTTAATGTATGGGGTTACATCAGTAGGTGCTTCCTACCCTTAGGCATATGTAGGTATGGCATGGGGGGTGGAAGGTTTTGCTGGTGAATAAAGTTGAATGACTCATGTGCATAGCGACAGTAGTAAACGTAGTGATAGTGTCGTCGTAGTGTTGTTTGTTGTTGTTATTGAGTTAAGCGATTGTTGTTGATGGATGGATTTCTATAGTAGATTTTAGACGAAGAGTTTTAGTAAAAAATGAAAATGTATTTGACGTCCCCCGTGGAGTAGTGGGTGATGAACCGACTGCGAAGCGTGAGATGCGGGTTCGGTTCCCGCACAGGGCAAAAATGTGTGTGAACCACAATTATTTGCTCTAGACCTTGTAGTTCCTGATTTCCTAGATACAGTCAATCATATTTAGGGGTCAGGATCTATATGTATGTGATTGTTAAAAAAACTCAAAAAATCGGTGAATTTACAGAAATAATTCGGGTCTTATTAAAATTTGTATTTTTTTCATTTTACTATAATGTGGATTTTGTGGATGTAGCGGTTGAGCCACTGGGCTTAACTTAATTCCATGAAATGTTACTAACAATTTTCATGACACTGTAATAAACTTTCGCCATAAAAATTATTATGCATTTGTACTGACAAGTCATTAACAATTTTTCCCATAAACGAGCGCCACTCCAAAACTAAAACAAGTAAATCCCTTAATAGGTGATCAAAGTGCTATAAAAGTATGGGCACAAAACATTTTATGGGCGGATCCCGGGATTTTCTATTTTATGGGATTTCACAGGAACTTATCATTTTCCCCATAAAACCGGTTTAATGGATTCTCGGACCGGGAAATTTTATTATAGGCTGTGGATCCTTTAAAATGAAATTAGGTAGGTTGGTCGTCTATTTCTAAAGTTTATTTTTTTATTTAACCCATCACGATCACATACTAAGATTCCCTGAATCTAGAAAATTGGGAGCTACGAAGACCATGGTCCAACAAACATCCAGACAAACAAATATTTGGGGGTAAATAATGCTAAGACCCAAAAGACCGTCTCTACCACATTCGACAACTAAACTAAACAAACTAATACTAGCTGCATCCCGCGGTTTCCCTCGCGTTAATTAGTATCACACAAAAAGCATTTTTACGGGATAAAAATATTCTAAGCTATAATTCCAGGTCTTCTAGTAGTACTCCAGGATGTCTCATCAAAATATGTCGAGCTTTTCGTGTAGAGAGGAGAAACGACCAGTCTCCGAGGAGAAAGTGGGTTTTGATCCGACTGCGATACGCGAGGTTGCGGGTTCGATTCCCGCACAGGGTAAAGATTTGTGTGAACCACAAATATTTGCTCTGAGTCTGGGTGTTTGTCGGACCATGGTCCGAGCAGTTCCTGGATACAAGAAATCCTTGTTAGGGGTCAGTAACTGATAGTTTGTGTAAGAATTTAAGTAGGTTATTCCAGAACTATTTACTTATTTCATAAAATTATACGCGAACTGAGCAATAATCGTTTTATATTTTTCAAAAGACAAGTGACAATCAAGAGATACATATTAGTTCTAAAAATAAAAGATAGATGGCGATGATTCATTGTTGCAATTAATAAATTTCAACAGTTACTTTAGTATTTTTAATACTAGTGGAATTTCAGTATGTTCACACTAAAATACGCCGCACAAGCACGATCGAAACTTTACAACATATTTCCATGAGATTGGCGGAGGAACGTATGAATTGCCGCGCTGCTTCTCGTTCGATTAACTCGCGTTACCCAGTTTCAGTTTAATGCAAACTACACTGCGGTTGTCCAATCTCAAAACGTAGTAAGTGGCTTGAATTTTAAACTATTTTTAGAAAGCCGTAAAATGACTTTATCGTTTCAAGAGCTTACCCCAAAAATGTATCTTGATGTGGATTCAACAATTCACCAATTGAGATACATTAATGAAAATAATTTTATAATTAATTTAAGTAGGTAGGTATGTGTTATTTAAAATAGGATTAAATTTTCAGTTAAATAACACCAACTAAGTAGGTAACGGTTAAGGTTCGGTGAAGGAAAACACCGTGGGGAAACCCACATACCTACCCGAGAATTGTTTCGGAGGTAGGTATGTGATCCACCAATCCGGATCTGGCCCCCGTGGAGGATTATGGCCTAATCCTCCTCACGAAAGTGAGGGGAGACCCGTGCCCAGCAGTGGGACGTTATGGGTTGTTGATGAATGAATGAATGAAGTAGCTAACATGTTAATTTTTTTTGTAATTTCGTGAATTAACCGAAATACTTATTTATTTATTCATTTATTTAATACTTTATTGCACAGATTAACTAACTAGTACAAATGGCGGACTTAACGACTAAGCTGAGCCTATTGAATTGTCTCTCTCTCTTGCTTTCTCAGTCTGCTTTTTTTTAGACAAAGTCGGCTAAACGATAACACCGTCTTACTATTTCGTTCATCTAGCCTGTAACTCAATTTAACTACATTAACTTACTATTATTTATTCTGTGGTTCCACTCAACTTAGGTTATAGTCTCGTATCATCACAAACGTTTAAAAACTTTTATGACAATCATAAAACAATGAAAAAACACGTGCTAGGTTTTGAAACTGCACTACCGAATTTGCAAGTTGCAATACCTGAAGTGTCATTAAGTGCATTAGATAGCTTCAGTGTATGGTTATAACCTAAGTGCGTACCTGGTTTAGGAATTAGTAATTAAAGCGGCACTTAAGAAGTGCCCACATACAGTACAGAGTAAAAGCGGTAAACAGTAAAGCTAGTGGGAGAACGTCCGCCTTCCAATCAGAAGGTTGTGAATTCAAATCCCAGTGCAGGCACGTACCAATGTGTTACAGTAAAACATATGTACGTAATTATCACTCGCTTTCCGGTGAAGGAAAAAATCGTGGGGAAACCCACATACCTACCCGAGATTTGTTTCGGGGCTAGGTATGTTATCCACCAATCCGGACTTGGCCCCCGTGGTGGATTATGGCGTGGCGTGGAGGGTTAAGACCCTCCTCACGAAAGTGAAAGGAGACCCGTGCTCAGCAGTGGGACGTTATGGGTTGATGATGATGACAGTACACGGCCTATCAAGCTTCAAAATCAATGCAGATGTGTTCCACCGCAATACGATTAGCACCACCCACCGTCTACACTCCATTCGTCCTAATCGATTTCACATCACGACCGCCACTCAGACATTCAAGAATTCGAGTACTATGAAATAAAAAACACGAAGCATCGTAATATGGATCGGTTTTGTCGTGTCTTTATTGAAATTATTCGAGTGATTTCCGTGGGGGTATCCCTTTTGGATGCGCGGCGGTGGTATTACGGAAACTCGATTCTATATCGATGGTGTCGAGTTCCGCTGTTCGTTTGCACGTTGCAATTTGTTGTGACGGAAATAATGGTACTCTATACCTAGTGGCGTTTCCAAAGAGTTGTTTTCGGGGGTTTTTATAGATATAGATTACAATAGATAGTTGAAGTATTGTTGCAGATTACCATCAGGTGAACGACTGCTCGTCTCGTCACACAGTAGAATAAGAAACAAATAAGAAAAAAGATTAGATTCTAGCCTTTTACAATCGAAAATAAATCATCATCATCAACCCATAACGTCCCACTTCTGGGCACGGGTTTCTCCTCACTTTCGTGAGGAGGGTTAGGCCATATTCCACCACGGGGGCCAAGTCCGGATTGGTGGATAACATACCTAGCCCCGAAACAATTCTCGGGTAGGTATGTGGGTTTCCTCACGATGTTTTCCTTCACCGAAAAGCGAGTGTTTACAGAAACACATTGGTACGTGCCCGCACTGGGATTTAACGAAAGTAAATACATATTATTATTATGAAACTTGTATGTATACTTTTGGAAATTACAGGGATTTGTACAAAGCGTGAACGGTTATGACTGAATAATGTTTATTGTTTATAATGTAGGCAAGAAACACGACAGTGTCAATCTTCGATCTTCTTCGAAACTTTAACATTTATAGTACTAGCAGCGGCCGCGGTTTCACCCGCCTTAAATATTATCCCACGGGAACCTTAAATTTTTACGAGATAAAAAGTATCCTATCTTCTATTCCAAGACCTACAGTATCTGTATACCTTATTTCATGAAAATCCGTTCAGCCACTTAGGCGTGAAGAGAGGACAAACACACAAAACTTTCGCATCTATAATAAAAGTGTGATGTGATCGAAGGTTGTAAATTTAAAAGTTCCATAAAACATTTTGATATAATATTTTTTAGAGCAAAAAGAAAGTCCATCCGCCATATTTCCTTTTCCAAAACTACAAAAATTCGCTGGTCACTTTGTCAATACATATTCGGTACCGATCTCGAAATCCAAAATACCATTCCCGTCGATTTTCAACTTTAGGAATACGATGCAAATTGAAAATCTCTCTATTCGAAGATCAAACGCCCCCAGCCTTTGTAGAATTTCCATATAGGTATTTCCTCGTACGCGCAATATGTGGCTATAATATTCGTATTATCGCTTTGTGCTGGAGGCTTAGCTTTTTGTCAATCGTGCGTGAATGTGGCTCGTTATTTTATTTTGGAAGACGGATTTGGTGTCATTGTTTACTTTCTTACACGTGTTTACCTTTCAGCGGTGTTAGTGCAACATTTGTGCTATTTTTGGCAGCCTCTGTATTATTTGTGGGGCCATTTTTATTTTTAACTAGCTATACCCTGCCACGCTTCGCTGTGGCACATTCGCACATTCGCCGATATGTCACTGATGAAAAAAATAGATAAAAACAATCCTTGATGCGGATTATATATCATGCTAAAATTTCAGCTCGATCGGAACAGAAATTTTTGAGTTTTTGAAGCGTATACAAACCAACATAACATTTATATATATATATATAGATATATAATTTTATTTGTGGACTTTTATCTTTCATTCATTATGCCATCCCAACGTAAAGCAAACGAAACTGAACTTATTTACTTTGGAATTATAGTTTCATATAAAATTGATGGTTAAACAATAAACACATTGGATCAAGATCTATGTGTGTTAATATTTAGCCTCTGTAAATACGTGTCAAACATTATTATTAAGTAAATAAACTTATAATATACCTATGATCATTTAAATACATGGGTAGTTACGGCTACTTACATATAGAAATCAATTGTTATACTAACTATACGGAAATTGTCGATCCTAAGGCGAAAAACAGATCAATGCAGCGTGGCGCGGTCAATTTTATGAAAATAGAATAGAAAACTCTTTATTGTACACCAAAAAAAATACACTGTACAGAAAAATCACAATAGGTAAAAAAAAGTAAATAAAGGTAGGTAAATGTATGAAACTTGATCTGTTTAAATAAATCAAGATCTTGATCTCAATAAAGAGTTTTTCTATTCTATTCTATTCTATTCTGTTTTTTCCTTACAAAATGAAATTATAGAATGAAAAATGTCGCTAAAAAGTTATCCGAGTTAACAATAGGTTAGCCTTAAATCAGCATTTTTACAAATGCATAAAGAGAATTAAAAATATGCTTTGAAAGATTTATACAATAAAAATTTCTCGATGTGAAAATTGTGACTCGTATTTTACTGGGCTCGAATTAAAATAGACTGTAACATCAAAAGGCACTATAAGGATTTAAATTTCAGATTTGAGTTTTTTTTTAATCTGACAATGTTTCAAAATCAATTTTGGCCGAATGCAATGCGACACAACGTCACTAATATGAAAGGCTCCAACGAAATCCAATGTTTATTTAATTTCCTGTCTGAAAATTTAACAACTAGATATGGGTCCGACACAAAAATTCTGAAACATTATTTTGTCACTCACGAAAAATGACACGCAATTTGTTTACAAAAATGATAACGGTTGCGCTGTGTAGTTTGAATATATCATTTTAAAAAATCTATATTTTTACAAAAAACCCATAAAGGCTGGTCTCTTTGAAAATATTATCAAAAGACATTTACTTCTCCAGTATTATCTAGAAACTACAAAACCAAAAATCCGTGAATTTTGGTTTGATTTTTGATTTTTTACACAAACCTTAAAAAAAAAATCTTTTCCGAGGAAAACTTACATAAATAAAACTCTGATGGAAATCAAGTTACATCAGAGTTATTGGGTGGTAAATCCGATAGACAAAGAGAAGATTTAAAACGTCTACTACGTATACTTGACTAGAAGCGGCAAATAAAATGCTGAAATTAGTTACGATACGATTCGAATACAATACAAATAGGTTATATTAAAACCGTGTGCAAAATAAAAATCCAAATTTATCGTCGCAAAAATACGCACCCATACCTATTGGTGTTGACACATTGTTAAGCTCCCCAATATGCATGCGATCATTTCGCTAAAAAAACATGTAGACACGGCCTTATTTACCAATCAGCATCCATTGGGCCGTTTGATTGAATGAGCCACAGGAAACAGGCATGCCCTCACTGTACCACTAAACTCTACCTTAACCAAATTAACAACCTTTGCCCGTTTTGCTTAGAACTGTGAACATATGGGCAAGCAAAGTCGTCAATGGTTGGTGAATCAAGCTTTCCACTTGATGGTAAACCTGTCGTGCCATGTCACAGTAAAGGTATTGATGTTGTAATGGTAATACTATGGTGGAAGCTATTAAACTTGCATAGAGTTTCCAGCGAACAGTAATTTAAAGTTGTGAACGAACTAAAAATGGGAGATCGCTGCCGGACACTGCCTGTGTTTGAACAGTTTGTGTGCTACCTTTTTCCTGTTGTTATTTTTGGTACAGAATCGGAAGTTAAAATAGTTGACATTGTAAGGTTTTCTATTTCTGTATACTTTTTCATATCTTTCTGTTTCTTAACCCTTGATCTCTTTTACTCGAGTCCTTGCGTGCCACTATTTATTTCTTATTCTTTACTTTTATTCGTTTATTAATTCTAAATTCTTATGTCTCTATTTTTATATTGTTTGTAAACATTACTGAAAGATGTCTAATTTTACTAATGTCATTTATAATCTTATTTCTAAATTCTGTTGTATTCTCGTACAATTCAATAATTTTGTATACAGTTTTAGTTTTAATTTATCTTATTGTATCAGGCAGCTTTTAACCTTATCTTTCTTAATTTTTCAAATATTCAAATTGCAGAATTACTTATTGACAGTTTTGGAAGTGATGCCTGAAAAAACGGCTGACAGTCGAGTTGATTTGGAGTCGAGTCGAGTCGAGTTCGAGTTCTGGTCTGGCTTTGGTCTGAGCCTCTAAACCTTGAAAATTGAATGAAGAAGTCCTCAAGCACTTTTAAATCTTTACCTAATTGTGAGTCCTGAAGAAGTCTTGAAGCTTAAAACATCGGAGCCCTATAACCCTCCGGTGAAGGCCGCTCTCCACGAGCGCCTCCCCGACTTTGGACACCAGCTTTCTGCCGCAGACCTCGCCTGCCCTAGCCTGGGGTCATTCTTCATAAGTATCCTCATGAAGAACATTACGTATTTATCGTCTTAACAGTGCTACATTCTAGACCGACTATTTCTAACCATTTATTTCTAAAGACAACTTCCTGTTAATTATCGCGTGTGACTACTTTTACTCTTTCTATCATCAAAGACTTTAATCCTTAATTCTAATTTCTTATTTTAATATATATATTTTAAGCTGTCTCCTTTGTTTTTCCTTCTTTTGGGTCCTTCCCATAGGAATAGGGAGGTAGCCCTTGATAACGTGTACTTTACACTCTTTTGCCAAAATTGGTAAAGGGGTGTAACGTTACAACATTTGGATGGATGGCTAAACCGCTTTCATTTGTTTTTTCAAAAATGTAACATAAAAACAAATTAAATATATATTTAAAAAAGAAATGTTAATATGACACTCGTACAATATTGATGATTAAAAATCGGCAGATAAATGAAGTCTCGTGTGGTCATGGTACCTTATTGTAAAAACTTTATTTCAATAGCCACTACCAAAGGCAAGATGCATTTCGTAAACCCCTAACTAAAATCATTTTGCGGTTCATAAAATGATTACGGTTGGTAAACCTTCTTCTTCGTCTTCTCGAATCAATTGTCGTAACTCACCTTGGCTAGAACTGTAGCTAACATCACTGCGTTGTCTGAGGCCGCGGTAAGTTCCCCATTGTACAGGATATAAGGCATGAAGAACAAGACAGCAGGTGCGGCATCGTTTGTTTTGGGGCTCTACAGTTGCATTGCTTGAGAGTTTGGTCTATGAAGCTCCACTTGGCTAAGATGTGCCTTAAGCGGCTGACCTGAGTCTTGAGACGGTTATAATAGAAACAATTGAAAATCTAAATAGACAACAAAGTACTGTAGGCACTCTCAAAGCAATCATCCATACTATAGGCAAAGTTCTAAGTGCCGTACTTCTGCATCATATAATTTAATCTACCGTAAATTCAATGCACAAGCTCGTAACAAAGCCATAAGATAATGTACTTATCGCAATATAATAGGCTTATCACGACAATTGCGACTCCAGATGACACTAGTGACGTTACAGCTCTATTCGACCGGTTGTAGCGGGCTGTAATGTCGTCTACTAATGTTGCCAGGTTTTCTGTTGACTTACTAACAAGCTTTCCTGAGTTTAACGAAATAGTACAACATAATATTATGTACGTAATTATTACTCGCTTTTCGGTGAAGGAAAACATCGTAATTATTTCGGAGGTAGATAATAATATGTTATCCACCATAATATATGTCATCCAGACGATGAAAAGTGAGGGGAGACCCGTGCTCAGCAATGGGCCGATATGGGTTGATGATGATGATGAACGAAATATTGGTCAGAAATGCCTATTTTCTTACACAATACGTGACTTTCCCAGTTATATCGTATCGCCTACTAGTATTAGTAAACAGCAGGAACTGTTGTTATATTGTTATATGTAGCATTTGTGGTGCCGAAACCAGGATGCTATATAACTATTTATCAACCGAGTCATTACCAGAACAGCTACTTCATAATTCCTTGTTTCTAAATAACTGAAATTACCGAAATCGATTCAATTTTAATGTCAGTTAAGCACTCAACACTCGTCGCTTGTGTTAAACAAATACTTTTATGAGATTTTTATTTCTCCCTTGTCTTGTGGCAGTGGTATAAAACTGGCAACTGCCGCCCACTAGGAAACAACAAAGATATTAAGACACTGTCGCGATTGTTCAGCCATGGGCGTGGTTGCATTGTGATGGTAATGAGCCAAGGACGTAAATCTGCTGAGTAACGCAATCAGGAAATGAGGAGATGCATTCTAAAATTATGACCAATTATACCACTGGCAACTTGGCAGCTCATTTACTGCATTTCTAGCCCACTTTAGAGGATGGATCTAACTTAAGTCTTTACTCTTAGTGACTTAACACGTTCACTGCTGAGGCTTTTTTTTTTTGCTTTTTTCTAAATCTTTACATACTTTACACATTTTAACACGTGTGTGTTAACTGTTTACTGGCGTAATGTCGTTACTAAACTCAATCGACTGTGCGAGCGCACACAATTGGTGTGATAAAATTGTCAATACAGCAGTGTGGATTCGAACGCCCGGCGTGTTTTCGTTTGCCGTAAAATTTTAAAAATACAAACTTGTGTGTTTTCAGCAGTAAACGTGTTAAGTCTGATTTAAGTGGCTACTTATTATAGAATTTGATGCTCGATCCATGAGCACAAATCTATATGACAAGTTCATTTCTATATTTGAAGATTTAAAGGGCAGGCGTATTTTGTTAGAGTCTTCCGTTGTCTGATATTAAGCCACTAAGCAGTAGTGTGAATCCAGTTATAAAGCCAATTTTGACTTGTGAACGCAATGCAGTGCCGTTGATTTTACCACCTCTGGCCCTTTTGCGATGCACTGCAATTATTACGAGCAGCGTGGCGCTTACCATCGGGGGAACGATCTGCTCTTCTCATCACTCAGTCGTATTAAAAAGGACGATCTCGAGCCTTTAAAGCACTGGTGATTTCCCAACATTTCCCAATGTTAAAAACATTTCATTCCCACAGTAATCCTTCCCAGTAACATTTCTTTTAAGGAGTACAAATGACATTTTTCTTTGTTCTTCCGAGTCTTGTTAGGAACATCTGTACTAACAAAGGGATTAAATTAAAAGAATAAAGGTCTGCGCAAAATGGGACAATGCGTTTAGTTAATTATGATTAAACGTTCTTTGCGGATTTGTCTGCAGCGCTCGATATACTTTTTTGTTAAAGTCTATAAATATTTATAATATTTTTTGGAAGGATTTCAATCTATAGGTACATTGAACACTTGTTCAATGTACAGCTGATGTTTGAACTAACTTCAAAAAGTTTAAAGGTTCTCAATTCTGGTTAAATAGCCCACAAATTTAGACATAACCACGTTAGAACAAGTAACAGAAGACATTGACTTTCTGTCACGCTTCTCAGATGATTTTATAGATTTTTTTTAATAACAAATAAGCAAACGTTTGACCACAGCCTCACCTGATGGTAAGTGACGACGCGGTCGACAGTGGAGCAGGTTTTTCTAGAAGATACCTTTGCTTGTCTCACAAAGCGTAAGTGTAAGCTGCAAGCTATCGACGAATGTGGACATCCTGCCTACAGTCCATGAAACTTCAGAACAGCTAAAAGCTCAGTACGCCTATTCACAACTGTTGGAAAGTTTTCGAATCCGATTTCCAACGAGTTCATTCCCGATTCGACGAATTTTAAAAACGAGTTTCCCTTAGTAATTGTGAATAATGTTTTAGTTTTAGAATATTTTTCTCACACTTGTGTAAAGGAAACATACACACCACCTGTTTTATGTTCAAAGCTTTACCCGACAACTTTATTGGGTATACGTACCCAGGCCTGGTATCAAAGCGCGCCGCGGGACCGGTAAATCTGGTAAATGGATCCCATAGCTTCTATCTAACGCTCTTATTAGCATGAGTTAGTATCAGTTTAGGATCTTATCTAATAATTTTAAGGCCTTTTCGAGGTACCTCAATTAATAAATCCCTGAAAGTTCGTCTTACACAGGCGTGCAGAATGAGAGTCTTAGCTCGGTTTCTTTTAAATTCGATCACGGCCAGTCATGGTAATGGCTTTGTAAAAATATTTCAGAAGCGCCAATTAGCGTTTTTTCCAATCGATTCTGAAAGCTTCTTTTCCTTGGCGATGGGGAATATTTTGACATGGATCACTATTTCTAATTTGAGTGTCCGCTTGGCCAACTTATAGATCAAGCTGAAATATCTGTTGCCAAGACTCTTTCCGGGTGTCAGCAGTCTGTGAGAACCAATCCCATACTAGCATGTGTGTTTTTTTAGGATTTCCTACCTCAATAGGAAAAAGAAACCCTTATAAGGTCACTTTGTTGTCCGTCTGTCCGTCTGTCCGTCTGTTCGTCTGGCAGTCTGTTATTTTATTAATGAGCATCACCTGATTGTAAATGTCACTTACCCTTAACCAGTTGCAGTGGTACTCAGAACTTTATATTGCTAAATGTTGCGCAATACGAATCTATATTCGCATGTCCAGTAAACAGTGCCTGGCAAACCGAAACACACTGTACTAATTTTTGGACACTTTTACCTAACAGATGAATAGCTACCACGTTCAACCAAAGCGTCACTTCACATCAAATGAGATCGTGGTCAAACGCTTACCTACGAAGAATAACAAATGCCGTAGTAAAAATATTTTTTTCCTAAAACCACCGCTAATCGAGCCCCATAACTTTCTCTCTAGTTTAGAAATCGGACCTCAACTGAGCACTAACCGCGGACCGCAGCGGCCGTAACCCAATAAAGGGCGCGCTCGCCATTCCTCTCACGTCCCGCTCTGGGACTCGCCGCGCCTGGCGAATAGGAATTAGGTCATTCCTGGACCACTAGGGAACGGCCTACCATTGCACCTAGATATGAGCCTCACCTAACGTAAGTGCTAGAAAAATATAGTTTTCAACAATTCGGTTTTTTATCAAACTTCCTTTTTTTTAAATAAAACAAAAATGTACACCATATAAATTCAAGTTTGTGTTGTAATAGTTTTATGTAATAAAGCTCCTGAGATGGAGGCCAGCCATTAAAATGAAATGCTTGATCCCTCCGACTGTGTTTCACATCGCTAAATCGAAAATCTAAAGCAAGTTGTCTGCTTTCGTTTTGTTCGCAATTGATCATTTTGTATTTTATAATTATTTATTTTTGTTTTGGCCTTCGAAACTTGGCCATAAATCTTACATCATGACGCAGTTTTAAAAGTTTTTGAGTTTAATACAAGTGGTCGAGAAAAGGGAGAAAGGATCGACTGACTCACCCGTGAATTCCTTGTAAAGCTTCTTCGATAGTAAAATGGGTGGCTGGTTTCGTGGGCGAGTTGTCTTTCTCAACCATTTATGTTGAGGTGCGTTGATTTTGCTGATTTTCCTATATATGTTGAGGTTCTATGCTTGCGGAAAGGATTGCGGCGAAACAGGCTAACTGGAGCACTATTGATCGGCAAAAACTATCCTTCCTTGGATCCGCGATGTTAACGGTAGCGAAGATGGACGCGCAAGACCGATGTCGTCATAGGGCATCTGTCAGTCGATCGGGATGTGACGTAGGGAGGGAGGATACGGGTAGGTGTACCCTCACATGAAAAGATTGACGTTTAAGTATGACATTCGTACCCTCCATTTACAAGTTGAATGCTGAGGGCTGAATTTACATGTGATTGATGAATTCGTAGGCGTACATTGCACAATAAACCTACCATACCGCCCCCCAAAGAGCTACCTAGCTCTTTCAATTAATTAATATAAGTTGAGGATGAATCTAAAATTCTGTGGTGAGGTTCGAGATCAAAAATGGTGAGCCTCTTAAGTTGAGATTCTAAGTGGAAATTCTAAGTTGAATTTCCTAAGTTGAGTTTCAAACTTGATAAACTAAGTTGATTTTCTAAGTTGATTTTCCAAGTTGAGTTTCAAAGTTGATAAACTAAGTTGATTTTCTAAGTTGATTTTCCAAGTTGAGTTTCAAAGTTGATAAGCTAAGTTGATTTTCTAAGTTGATTTTCCAAGTTGAGTTTCAAAGTTGATAAGCTAAGTTGATTTACAAAAAAAAATTAAGTTTTAAGGTGATATTCGACTATAGATTGGCACATGGCATCAAAGGACAAAGTTTCACTGTTGGCCTAAGAAGCGTACCAGATGAAGTTCTGAGCTCAACGACTCTCACCGTACCATCTGTACCTGGGCAGGTTCGAATGACGCGAGCCTTTCGCCATTGAAGCGGCGGCAAGTTGGGTTCCTTGATTAGTACTAGATCGCCTGGCTGCAAGTTCTGGGACTTGTGGAACCATTTGGGACGCTGCTGGAGGGTATGAAGATACTCTGCTTGCCAACGCCTCCAGAAGTGTTGCGTGATTTGGCGAACTAGTTGCCATCGCTTCAATAAGCTTAAGTTCTCTTGGCATGAGTCCTGCTCTGGCAGGGCAAGAAGAGGTTGTCCAATAATAAAATGGCCGGGCGATAAACTCTCGAGCTCAAGGTCGTTCGGGTCGTTGGTGACCGAAAACATAGGACGAGAATTTAACGCGGCCTCGACCTTTGAAAAGACCGTGGCGAGCTCTTCGAAGACGAGAGAGCGGTCGCCGATGATTTTGCTTAAGATGAGCTTCGCGGATCTAACTGCGCTCTCCCACAGGCCACCCATGTGCGGGCTAGCCGGGGGATTGAAATGCCATGAGATTTGATGTCCGACCAAGGATTTTTGTATTTCAGTCTGGGATTCACGTAGAAACTTTGAAACCTCTTTAAGATAGTTGCACGCGCCTATAAAATTCGTACCGCAGTCACTGAACACGTCGCTCGGGAGACCTCTGCGGGATACGAATCTGTCAAAACAGGCTAAAAAGGCGGCCGTTGATAATTCAGAAACTATTTCTAGATGACAGCATTTGGTGGTGAAACATACAAAAATGCACATGTAGGCCTTTACGCTTTTAGCATTGCGCATGCGAGAAGTCTTCAGCATGAAAGGTCCAGCGAAATCCACTCCGACCCTTTGAAATGGTCGGCACGATGTGACTCGGCTTGCCGGCAAGTCGGCCATGAAAGGTTCGATGGATTTAGGCCGCAAACGATAGCAGCGCTGACATTGAAAAATACGATTTCGAATAACGCGCAGACAGGATCCAAAATTTGCGCACGAGCAAATTCAGAAGTGTGTTTATACCAGGACGTTGGAACATCCGGTGGTAATGATCCACTAAAAGATGTGTGACGTGGTGAGATTTTGGGAGCAACAATGGATGTTTGATATTGAAATCCAAATCAGACTTGACAAGTCTGCCGCCAACTCTGACGAGACCTTCAGAGTCAATGAACGGATTCAAGCGCATCAGACCAACCTTGACAACCTTGTTAGCACGCAACAGTTTCAGCGGTTCTGCAAATTCCGTAGACTGGACTAGTTTGACAATGGTGCAAACACTATCGTTTAGCTCAGCGACCGATAGGTGTCCAGTACGTTTTTGAGCTGGATTGCGCGCGTTATGGATGAAGCGTTTGCACCAAGCTACAGTTGCCTGTAGTTTGGGAAACGAACTGAATCTGGTTAGCAAGTCGGTTGCAGCCTGAACCTGCTCGGAGATTTCCGTGATTTGGATAGCATGAGATGCGAGACTCGAAGTTGCGGATTTCAATCCCGGTAAATCTGCGTCATCAACAAGTTGATAGTTTCCAGGCCATGACGAAGAATCATCTTCGAGCCATGCTGGTGACCACCACAGCGGGTGGTTGACTAATTCTGAAGGCGAGAGACCGCGACTTGCAGAATCAGCTGCGTTTTGAGCTGATGGGACGTGCCGCCAAACAACGCTTGGAGTCAGCGACTGTATTTGGGACACACGATTTCCCTCATAAGTTTGTAATTTGTGAGGCGAAGTTTTGAGCCAGGATAGCACGATAGTGGAATCAGACCACGCTGTCGTGCTGTCCAACAGAATCTTACCTCCTATTATTTTTGTGACATGTTCCAACAAGCGAGCCAATAGCAACGCTCCGTTTAGTTCGAGCTTGGGGACAGTCAGTTTTTGCTTGAGCGGCGCTACGCGTGATTTAGCCAGAAGCAGCTGAACTAAAACGCGACCGCAAGCGTTTTGAACGCGCAGGTAGACGCATGCTGCGTACCCGCGTTCTGAGCCGTCACTGAAACCGTGCAGTTGACTGGACACCAGTTGATCAGTGACGACACACCGTGGTATTGAAATCTGATTTATATTGTGGAAGTCAGACATAAAGTCAGTCCACACATTGCGAATGTCTGAAGGGAGGGGGTCATCCCACCCTGAGTTGATCGACCAAAGCAATTGCATGATGTATTTAGCAAAAAATGTGACCGGGGATAAGAACCCGCACGGATCATACAACCTGGCAATGTTGGACAAGACACCGCGCTTGGTGAGGACCTTGTTCATATCGGAGACGCGGTAGATGAAGCTGTCCTTGTTTGCGTTCCACTCGATGCCCAGAACCTTGAAGATATTTTCGCCATCCTCGACGAACCTGTAAGGAGATTCGCGGTGGTCGACAGGAAAACCTTCCAAAAAATCTTGGGAGTTGCTGGACCACTTGCGCAAAAGAAAACCTCCCTGGGCGAGAATGTCAGAGATCGTTTGAGCAAGGTTCCTGGCAGAGTCGACATCATGAGATCCACTCACAACGTCGTCGACGAAGGTATCCTCCAACAAAGTTTTTGAAGCGGCGGGATGCTTGTCTGCATTGAGGTAAGCTAGCTCGTGTAGAACGCGAATAGCCTGGAACGCCGAACTCGAAACGCCATAGGTGACTGTGGTTAGTTCGAACTGCTTGAGTACGTCGTCAGGAGATTCGCGCCATAATATTGCTTGATATTTGCAGTCATCGTCACGCATGCGCACCTGCCTATACATTTGTTTTATATCGCAGGTGAAAACTACTCCATGCAATCTGAAACGCAAAATGATGTCTTCGATATTTTGCTGAAGCTTGGGACCGGACATGAGCACTTGGTTGAGCGCAACACCTGAGGTACTAGGCGCAGACGCATCAAAAACTGCGCGCAACTTTGTGCTTGTGCTATGCTCCTTCAGGACCCCATGGTGTGGTATATAGTAGCGCTGACCACCAGTCGAACATGGCACTTCACGCATGTGACCGGCTTCAATATAATCCCTCATGAAGGCTACATAAAGTTCACAAAGTCGAGGTTCCCTAACCAGCCTGCGCTCCAAATTATGGAACCGCTTCAAAGCAGTGAGATGAGTGTCACCTAATGGTTTGTGGTTCACCTTAAAAGGTAACGAGACAACAAAGCGACCATCACTATCCCGTTTGTATGTTTCTGTGAAATGCTTCTCACATTGGACGTCCTCGGGATCTTGAATGCGTAGCTTGGGTGGCTCTTCAACCTCCCAAAACATCCTGAGTGCGTGATCAAGATCTATGGTGCAGGCCATCGAAGTAGCGGTGTACGTGTACTGCGATGCTGCTGGAGCTTTTCCCATGATGATCCAGCCAAAGATAGATGAGTAGGCAGTAGGCATATTTTCACCTAGACTGATCCTCTTACCATCCAGAATCTGGTCATAATATTCTATACCTAGAAGCAAGTCAATTTGTCCGGGAATTGTGAAGTTACTATCCGCTAAAACTAAATTTTTGCAAAGTTCTAATACTTTAGGATCAACTGGAACCGAAGGCATACGGCCAGTTATTTTCTTTAAAATGATGAAGTCCGATGATAAAATATGTAAATTGTTCCGTGTTGATTTGACATTGCAATTAACTATACCTCGAGTCTCGTGAACAGACGAAGCACCTAGCCCACACAAGCCGCCTGACCTTGTACGAGGCAGCCTCAACTGTTGAGCCAAGGTATCAGTCATAACTGACACTTGAGAGCCGCTGTCTATTAGAGCACGGGCTGTGTGAAATTGACCGTCAACATCCTGCACGCTGATGAACGCTGTACCTAAAATCATGGTGGATGTCACATCGACACCATGTAAGGTCTGAGACTGGACTGCGGAGCTATGTATCGACACAGCAGGCTCAGAGGGGATGGGTGCAGAAGTTGGGTCCGAATGTTGATTTTCTATTGAATTGTTGATGTGTAGCTTGCTATGGTGGCGCTTGCGACACACCTGGCATACACTTGTTGAGGTGCACTTAGAAACCTGGTGAGTGCGCAGACAATTAAAGCAAAGTTTATGTTGAATTACAAAACTCTTCCGTTGCACCGGAGTCATGTTCTCAAATTTAGAGCATCGATATATAGCATGGTTCTCCGTGCAACATGGACAAGCAAAGGCATTTTTGACCTTGTTGTGCTGTTTATTCTCATTAAAAATATTCAATGTGTTATTGCCTGACGCTGACCTAGATGTAGACCCACCAACATTTTCTAAGATCCTAAGTTGATTTTCTAAAAAATTTAGCAATTGGCTGAACGTTGGAATTTTTAAAGTATCAATTGATGATTCAAATTTTGTACGCAAATCCATCGTCAGCTTTTTGAGGATGATGTGAAGTAAAAGAAAGCTCCATGATGTGACATCAAATGTCAAGGCTTGTAACGCGTGTGTATTCTCCTTTACAATGTTGATAAACTTACCTAAAGTTTTACTATTAAGTTGATTTAGATTTGGCAATGACAATAGAGATTCAACATGTTTGTCCGCAATCATCCTGCTATTTTCATAACGATCTGTCAATAACCCATAAGCTATTGCATAATTTTCAAGCGAAATTGGCAAGTGTTTGATTAATGAAAGGGCATCTTTGTCCAAGACACTTAGTAAATAATGCATTTTTTCTACAGAACTCAAATTTGCATTGTCATGGATTAAACTATTGAAGATATTAATAAACCCAGGCCACTCTGTATGGATTCCTGCAAACCGTGTTAATGAAATTTTTGGTAGGTGAAAGCCGGTGCTGATTGTGGGTTTTGATTCTAATGGCACGTAGTGATTTTGGAGAGTTTTGATTGAATATACTTTCTCCTCACAATTGTTGAATTTTTCCTCGATTTCATGACGCTCCGCTTGTTCCGTATTGGCCATGACTACCGAGAAAGCCTTTTCCATTTCATGCCAGTGCCTATCCAAGTCCTTATACCTGGCGAAGAGACGACTCCTGTCGTGAACGGATATCGTCTGCTGAGATGTTATTTTAGTAGTTAAATTGTACAAATCTTGAATGAAACGCGCACAATAATCGAAAGCAACGTTGCTTATCTTAGGATCACTCATGTTTATAAACTTTCACTCCACTTTTCAACTTGGAAACAGTAAATTAAACGAAGTTTGAAACAAAATAACAAAACTTACGAAATGTCAAACATGTCAAACAAACTTGACGTTATGAGGTTAATGTTACCAGTTGACTAAAATAATAAGATTCGCTACACACTTCAAGATGATTTACCAAAGAGATCGATTCGAACTTTTACCACAGAATATTAAGAAAAAGTGAATACAATTCGAAGTGAATGAACGAAACTCAATTTCAATGTGGGGTATATTCAAATATGGCGGATGAAAAATGCTAAGTATACCTACGATTAAGAAAAATTCAGATTGAATTTCCCAAGAAGGATGCTAATAAGATCGGGTTTCGAAGGACCAGGGAAATGGTCGAGAAAAGGGAGAAAGGATCGACTGACTCACCCGTGAATTCCTTGTAAAGCTTCTTCGATAGTAAAATGGGTGGCTGGTTTCGTGGGCGAGTTGTCTTTCTCAACCATTTATGTTGAGGTGCGTTGATTTTGCTGATTTTCCTATATATGTTGAGGTTCTATGCTTGCGGAAAGGATTGCGGCGAAACAGGCTAACTGGAGCACTATTGATCGGCAAAAACTATCCTTCCTTGGATCCGCGATGTTAACGGTAGCGAAGATGGACGCGCAAGACCGATGTCGTCATAGGGCATCTGTCAGTCGATCGGGATGTGACGTAGGGAGGGAGGATACGGGTAGGTGTACCCTCACATGAAAAGATTGACGTTTAAGTATGACATTCGTACCCTCCATTTACAAGTTGAATGCTGAGGGCTGAATTTACATGTGATTGATGAATTCGTAGGCGTACATTGCACAATAAACCTACCAACAAGTTTTGACTAATTGTTTTTTTTTTTTAATTTGACTGAGTAACGACACGAGCAAATCTTTCACCTGATAGTACATAAATAGCGCCATAACAGTTACAGCGCCACCCACAACTTTGCACTGCATAATCTTCCGTGGCACTGCACTGCGCTCGTCACGCTGAGACATTGGTTCTAAAGTCTCGTATGCCCAGTGATTTACCTGGAAACAGTGCCCTTCCACACGGAACACAATAATGTTTACACACTATGCTTAGCGGATGAATATCTGGTAAAGCTGTGGTACTTCTCGAGGCGGTCTCTTGCAATGAAAGCCTCCCACTACTATGTTTAGGTATCGGTAATTAATTTGATACCTCATGCAATAACTTTGAAACATACACCTGAATAACAACCCTCACTCTGGATAGTTTATATATATAAAAAAATTATGTTGGTTTGTGCACACTTCAAAAACTCAAAAGTTCTGCACCGATCGAGCTGAAATTTTAGCATGATATATAATCCGCATCAAGCATTGTTTTTATCTATTTTTTTCATCAGTGACATTTCAGCGAATGTGCGAATGTGCCACAGCGAAGCGTGGCAGGGTACAGCTAGTTGGGTATAAAAATAAACATTGTCATCTCCGGTATACGACCGCTTTACCACCACTGTAGCTTGGCACATGCTCACACATACATTCGTCTCACGTGTGGCTGCGGGAATGGCGCCAAGTGGAATGGGAATTAGGTCCTCCTGAAACCAGGAAATTGTTGCACGAGAGATCGGTGGATGGGGTGCAATTGATGTCAATTAACTTGTTTCAATGTTCCCTTACTACGAGTATGTTCAACGGGAAGACTGGAGTTATTAAGCTATGCACCATTTAAAAGTGATAGGACTCTTTCTGGCGTGAATACGGCTGCTTACGACTATTGGATATGCTGTAATTGCGTGTTATAAAATTTACTATAGCTTTTATTTCAAACGAGCAAAAATTTTTTTTTGGCGCATATGACCTTGCGGTACTAGGTAGCTCATGATGAAGCCGATTTGAGATCTATTGTTTATCACTGCCTCATTTTAACAAGTTGACTTCTGAACCAGTTTTCCATTTAGGCACCGTTACGCAGTACAAGCGTGTGTGTGCCGTCTGTGTGAGCCGCACTGTAGTAGCGCCGCGTTAAACACACATTTCTGTGTTTCGCCACACAGCTGGCGCGTAAGCTGCGCTAACACAATAAGTGTATTTTCCTTCCCGCACCCGCGTAGAATTATAAAAAACACAACGTCTGTGTTTTTTAGCAGTGAACGTGTTAATGACTGCTATAAAGCGATAGCAATCGGGACCGACATCGATGAAAAGCCGCACGTAACTTACGAGAAAAAGTCATTTCCGAAGCTCGAACCTGGTGTCTTCGGGTTGCAAAGATCATTAGTTCCCGCTCAGCTACCTTCTTCAAATATAATGACTGTAAAATATTCTGTCCGTATAATATATATTTTTAATTTTCTTTAAATTGCTCCGTAGCTCCTGCAATTCGTGTATGAATCCCGTAACCACATTAAAACTTTGAATCGCTAGTATTCCCAACTTCCAGGAATAGAAAATGCTGTGAACATTTTTATCTTCCTTTGATTATGCGTCAGACATCGCGGAGAGCATTCAAACGGCACTAGACTGTCGCAACCGGGACAAGTTACAGCGCTATAACCTACAGGGTATCTAAAGGAGACAATTTCAGAGCAATTCCCGGTTTGAACTCACTCATAGGGTAGGTATTCTATGACACAGTAGAATGTAAACAGATGTTTCTAAGCTTAGTACTTTAATCAATGTTCACCTATACTTGGCGATGTTCCGAAGCTTTAAAAACTTTTAGAAGAGTTGGTCGGTTGTAGAGCAATGTCAAAACTATCACCCCCGTATAGGAACTCTTCCTGGCGACTATTAACTGAGACAAAGTTGACACGAGTTTAAACGCCGCAAAACAACTGTTAGCTATTAAAAGTTTGCAGTTCAGACTGTTTAAGTTCCATGTAGAAGTTAAGTTGAGAGATAGCGCAAACAAATACGGGGCTCGGTAAACTGCTGCAAAAGAAGCAAGGTATATAATATCTTGTGGAAATAAATTAATGTTCTTACTTTTTGTATTATATTTTCCTAATTGCACAACACTTCTGTGTGGAAATTTATAGAAGATTGTGAATTTCATGGTGTCTTCTGTGAATGCCGTGTTTCTTGGAGACGGATATGAGATCACTGGCTTTTTGATGAAGCAAAACATCCCGAAGAAGCCTGAGAATAGTTTTGGGACTATGTGCCAATCAATGCTGGTGACCCCTGTAGTTGATTATGGGTTAATGCTATTCACGAAAGTAAGGTCAGAGCCGAAAGAAATAAGAAAGCGAGAATATTATAGTCTCCAATTGACATGGCTTTGATGTACGAATAGATGAACCGATGGCATGAAGACTTTATAAGCGTTCCATTTTGCTATTAGGCAAAGGAACTCTCAAAAGAATAGGATAAAACAATCGATGTTGTTGTTACAACAGCCTTATATCAATTATAGCTACCGGAATGTCATTCCATCAATACCGAAAAAGTCTTACGCGTAATTCTAATAATCTCCTGTCAGTCATACTTACAAGGAGACGCTAAGTGGATTATAGGGCATTAGCTTCGATCAATAAGGTAGTGGGTTCTGTACGCGAGCTACCGGCCGTAGGTTGGGACCGGCTGGAGACATTAATTACTAGTACCACAGTTATATTGCTAAACAAAGTTGAAAATAACGTTTAAAATGTTAGTTAACTGAATCAGGCGTTATTTTGCGGAAATTCATATTCAATAAGAAGAAGAAAAAAAAAATTTAACAAGCAGACAAAAAGTAGAAAACAGAATCGCTGCAATTCAATTGAAAGGTAATCTATGCTTACAGGAGTGACGTGATCCGATAACAAAAGTGAAAAGATAAATAGTTTTCATCTTTTTTGCAGAATAGGCAAGAGCTTGACCACTATTTTGTTCGTACTAGTGGAATGTCACTTGTCTCAAAAGCGTGGTACCTGCCGCACTAACCAGGTTGTAACTTACTAAACCAGCACCTCCTGACCTATCAGGTTCACTTCGCCGGTTGGGTTCCGGCCCGATATCGCGTAGGATTTATTTATAGATCCGATTGGATTCGATGGGATTTCGTTTATTGAAGTATTTATTTTAGAGCTGATGCTACTTTTGGAGTGTACGTCTGGCTGTAATTGGTTTTCTAGGATGTCTTTTAAGTTGGCCTGAGTCTAACAAGTAACTACGTTGTTTTTATCCCGTGTAGCGTTGAACTTTTTAGAAACAAGGTTAAAAAAAAAAAATGAATGAAAAAACATTTATTCTGACACAACAGCGAACAACGTACTTATTTAGAGACAAGACAAGAAAATGAAAACACACGATGAACATAATAGATCGATCGGTCATCGATTTTAAGTGTCCATTAAAAAGAAAGAAGGGGTTCTCATCCTTAGTGACGTTAACATAGCAGCTAAATTAGCTTACAATATCAATGCAATGCACATTCATACGATGCAGTGCTCGTTGAATCAATGTGAATAGTAAACCTGCCAGCTAACAACAGGCAAACGCGGACGACCGCCAATCGCCACTGTTTGCCTAGGGATACGACTAATCGACCAATGGGTTTGTATTACCAATCACTTAGTAAAATACTAATCAGTTGATTTCGCAGCAACATCTATACCGCCCTATGTGAACGAATAATGCGATAAGTCAACGTAATGCTAAAAAATCTTTTAGTGGGCGAAGTCACATTGCCAACAAAATGCTTTGTAAAGTAGGTAATACCAGATCTCTATCAACTGTAAGTAGGCACTTACCCGGATCTATATTATCCAATGGCTTATCACAAACCATTGTCCCACATAGTTATTATCGTGGATAATATCAATAGATACTATTCAATGATCAATTAAGCGGGTACGGTAATGGAAGCATACCTATACCCACAGATCTCTGTGCCTTTACCAGATACGCGTTATATATAATAGGAAAATAAAATGTTTCCATAGAATGAAATGTAGATAGATAGATAGATAAACTCTTTATTGAAACACCACAGAACAAAGACAACTTAAAACTAGAACAAAACAAATTTTACAATTAGTGTCACAATGGGCGGTCTTATCGCTCAGAGCGATCTCTTCCAGACAACCATGCACGGAGAGGAGTAATTAGGACAACGGACGGTGGCTTTCCTTATATACATAGAATAAAATAAATAAATAAAAAGATACATATTATACACAAAATAAATTTAAATACATAGTAAAGTAATAGATAAACTTAATATATACCCTAATATAATAAACATACATACTAATATAAATATATTATATACCTACTATTAATAAACATACATACCTACGAATGTACCTGTTCAGAAGTTCATATTATGACCACTTTCCGGCTTTATCATCAGATGCTCATCATCATCTATAGTGAATAAGACTCGTCATTATCATGGCCATGGCTTCTGGTGTACTTACAAGTAAAGGATCTTTTACCCACGTCTCTGGTCCATCATCAGAACTGCTTTATGTCTGTCAGCATAATTTCATAAGTTTGATATTTTTTTTATCGATACGACCAAGTTAAAATTATGTAAGTAAGTTCATACAAAGTAAATCTTGTAACGTTTTCGTTTCTGAGTATACGAATATTTGTACTAGAAGTTTTATAAAGGGTGTAAAACCTACCAGTATATAAAAAACCCTTTGCACATTCACCACATCCTTCTATTCTGGCGAATCCTTCCCACATTATTTTCATTTTTAAATCCCTCAGCCGAGGCCGGTATACATCATCTAATACCGTCTGGTCCCTACATCGTGGGCCATCAATAATTCATCGTCTCCTGAATTATTGCCTCGACGATCCGCAAGGATTTTCTTCGTTTCAGCTCAGTATACCTAGTAACAGTTACTTGAGTAAGCTAGTTTTGATATCGTCGACTGCAGTTAGATTATCGTTAAAGAAGAATGAGAAGTATAGATAATCAAAAAATTCAATATACGTAAGATAGAATCAGAGGTAAATGTTCGGAGGACTCTCAGCCACCGTATTGTGATCGCAGTGGAGCTTGCTTACAATTATGTTTCAATCAAACCTGCCCATCATCAAATACAAACACACTAAGAAAAAGAAAAACAAATACGACATACATAAACTGACAGCCTATAAAGATCTCAAAAGATAATTTCTGTATGTGACTTGACCTATTTGTATTAACCTCAACAACTGTTCCCTATACCGTCTTCGGAAGGTTTCAGAGGTATTCTGCGAGGACCGGAGCCACTATCTGGGCTCCGGCATTGTTGAGGTAATACCGCTACTTTAGATTAGACGTTCTGAAGGTATGCGCTGTCATTGTGGACGTTAAGAAATAGTTTTATGAAGTTATGATAGTGATAGCAGTGTTTACAATTCTAATTTACCCATAGATATTACGAACACGAGATTTTTTTATGTCTAGTACTTACTTACTTACTCTATGTACTTTTACCTTAACATAGGATAGAAATCTTGTTTCATCAGCAGTGGGATTCACGGGATAAACAGAAAAAACAAAAATTCTAAAATGTTCTTATCCCACCCACACCCAGAAGTCCCAAAAGCCTTCTATAATAAACACCGTTGATCTTCATCACCCCGATCACTGGAATGGTGTTTTTACCCTCGTCTCCACTTGCATCGGTTAACTCAGGGTCTTCCTCAGAGAGTGGTGGCCGCCGTCCATGGCTCCCGCCGACCCCCATGAGGACGAAGAGGAGGAGGTCCCGCCGGTGACCGAAGCAGAGCTGGAGGTGGCAGTTCTGCGCCTGCGCGGGAAAAACAAGGCCCCCGGCCCGGACGGTATTCCCGGACGTGCCGTGGTGATTGCCGTGGAACCAATGGAGGAACAGGTGAGGGCACTGTTCTCCGGGTGCCTGGCCCAGGGTCGCTTCCCCCGGCCGTGGAAGACGGGGAAACTCGTCTTACTCCGGAAGAGCGGACGTCCGGCTGAGTCGCCGTCGGCCTACCGCCCCATCGTGTTGCTTGACGAGATGAGCAAGCTCCTCGAGCGGGTGCTCGCGGCGCGCCTCGTCAGGCACATGGTGGGGGTCGGGCCCGACCTCCACGGCGCTCAGTTCGGCTTCCGCCACGGCCGGTCGACCCTGGACGCCATCGCCCGGGTTCGTGACCTCGCCGAGGAGGCGGTCGCCCAGGGTGAGGTGGTGCTGGCAGTGTCACTCGACATTGCCAACGCCTTTAACACCTTGCCCTGGGAGACGATCAAAGAGGCGCTGAGGTTCCACGGCATCCCAAGGTACCTCCGGGATATCGTGTCCGATTATTTCGTTGACAGGGGTATTGTTTTTCCCGCGCAGGGTAACTGGACGAGGCGACAGATGTCGTGCGGTGTTCCACAGGGGTCGGTCCTCGGGCCCCTCCTGTGGAACATCGGATACGACTGGGTGCTCCGCGGTGCGACCCTCCGAGGTGTCGGCGTCACCTGTTACGCTGACGACACCTTGGTCACCGCCCGCGGAGCCACCCATAGAGAGGCGTCGGTGCTGGCCACGGCCGGCGTTGCGCAGGTGGTCCGGAGGATCCGGGCTCTCGGCCTGGAGGTGGCTCTCGGCAAATCCGAGGCCCTCTTTTTTCATGGTCCTCGGAGGGCGCCGCCTCCAGGGTCGACGATCGTAGTGGGAGGAGCCGCGATAGCCGTCGAGCCGACAATGCGG
The DNA here is from genome assembly GCA_912999815.1 of Campaea margaritaria. Taxonomy (NCBI): domain Eukaryota; kingdom Metazoa; phylum Arthropoda; class Insecta; order Lepidoptera; family Geometridae; genus Campaea; species Campaea margaritaria. Next base: position 1,415,107 of record OU538794.1, read on the forward strand.
TACCTGGGCGTCGTGCTCGACGGCCGGTGGAAGTTCACCGAGCACTTCCGACGACTTGCGCCGAAAGTCGTCGCCTTCGCCGGAGTGCTCGGCAGGCTCCTCCCCAACCTCGGGGGACCGAGCGTGGCGTGCCGCCGCCTCTACTGCGGTGTGGTGCGCTCAAAGGCGCTCTACGGAGCGCCGATATGGGCAGACGCCCTGAGCGCTCAAAACAAGGCGCTACTGCGACGTCCGCAGCGCGCCATAGCGCTCAGGGCGGCCCGGGCGTACTGCACCGTCTCGTTTGAGGCGGCGTGCGTCCTGGCTGGCACGCCACCCTGGGACCTCGATGCCGAGGCCCAGGCGATCGTCTACCTGCGCAACGCCGAGGCGAAACGGACGGGAGTCCGGCCCCCTCCGGAGGTGGTCAACCGATGGAGACAGCAGGCGAACGATGACCTCCTCCGGAGGTGGTCGGAGAGGCTTGAGAGCCCGACGGCTGGCCACGAGCTGGTGGCCGCCATCCGGCCCGAGCTCGCCCAGTGGCTGGGGCGCAGGCACGGTACGCTGACGTACCACCTGGCGCAGATCCTGTCAGGACATGGTTGTTTTGGCAGGTACCTGTTCCGGGTGGTGCGTCGGGAGCCAACACCTGCGTGCCACCACTGCGGCGGAGCCGACGACACGGCGCAGCACACCCGCGCCGTGTGTCCCGCCTGGGCGGAGCAGCGCGCCGCCCTGGCGGCAGTGATCGGCGGGGACCTCTCGCTGCCGGCCATCATTCGCAAGATGGTCGGCAGCCCAGAGGCCTGGGAGGCGGTGGTGGCATACGCCGAGCGCGTAGTGCCCGAGAAGGAGACGGCGGAAAGGGCGCGGGAGGATGATATCCTCTCGCCCCCGATCCGCCGCCGCCGGCCCGGTCGCAGAAGGCTGGCGTATGCCCACCATCTGCCACCATAACGGGGACTAGGGGCGGAGGATCGGGGGATCCTTCGCCCCACCACATAGTCCCGAGGCGAGATGCGCTCTGCGATGTTCTCCAGAGCGCATCCATCCTAGGAGAGGCCGAGTGCCCCTAGAGGCGAGTCCGCGGCAGTCGCCCGGACGTCCGCAGGGGTGGTCGTGGAAGCGCAATCGCGAGCCCGCGGCCACCCCAACATGCGGAGAGAGAACATCCCGGGGTTTTTAGTGGGTACACCCAGTCGGCGCACATCAGTAGGATGCGCGCTGGCGGGGGACCCCCACATAACCACCGGCCTCCCCAAGGCCGGTGGTATCAATAAGGTAATTTCCCCCGGGTCAAAAAAAAAAAAAAAAAAAAAAAAGGGTCTTCCTCAAGATTGTCTCCGTCAGGAGAAGGTTCATCTAGCAGAGTCATTGCTTCACGCTCGTCTAGAATGTCAAATTGTTCACTACTCTCTGTTTCATTTTTAAGTTCACTTTCAACTGGTGGAGCTCTGTAAAAAGGTAAAGGCAGATATTGAAATGACCCAGAAATTTAATCTAAGATCACCGCACCGCATAAATTTTTCCAATAATTTCACTGGACGTTCTCAACCTGCGAGACAAAACTCATTCGCTATGTTCAAATCTGTTTCTGCTTGATATTCGGAAGTACTCGTACCAAGCTCAGACTCAACAATGTCTCTGAATATCTCTGAATGACTAAGTTTACCAAAAAGGCACTGGAATGCAGCATTCTTGGTGTTTCATGACCAGATCTTGTCAGAAACATCGAGTTGATCTCCAGGACTGGAGTTGTTTACATACCGGTAAAGACTTTTATTGTCTGACTCCAACTTCTTTTCTTTAGTCTTCATCTCGTTGAGAAAATGTTCAGCTGCTTTCGTTGCAAATTCATTGGCAAGTTTTTTCATGTAATCTGAAGACATCACGGACTTGAAGGTTGTCAATATCTCATCAGGGCGGAGCTGTATGGTGATCGGATCTACTTCATTGGCGTGAACCAGCTTCATTAATAGTAACATGTACAGATTTGTTTTGAAATACATTATTTTCTGGTTTCTTTAGACATTTTTTAATTCAGTTTTTACCGTCACTGAGTAATTTCAATTGATTGGTTATGGAAGTTTTATAGTTCGCGTGATAATAATTTTAATCAAAAATTTACGTAGTCGAAATTAATGGCAAATGAAAATCCCAGTGCGGGCACGTACCAATGTGTTTCTGTAAAACATATGTACGTAATTATCACTCGCTTTTCGGTGAAGGAAAACTTCGTGGGGAAACCCACATACTTACCCGAGAATTATTTCGGAGGTAGGTATGTTATCCACCAATCCGGACTGGGCCCCCGTGGTGGATTATGGCCTAACCCTCCTCACGAAAGTGAGGAGAGACCCGTGCCCAGCAGTGGGACGTTATGGGTTGATGATGATGAAATTAATGGTAATCGTTGGGTTTTGTTCATGTGGTGAAAAATCATCATCAGCGTCATCAGCCCACACTCGTCCACTGCTGGACGTAGGCCTCTCCCAAAGAACGCCACTGAGCCCGATCTTCGGCTTTCCTCATCCAGTCCTTGCCAGCCATCTTCCGCAAATCGTCACTCCACCTTGCCGGCGGGCATGTGGTGGTGGTGAATTAGACATTAAGGTTGCTTTAAAGTATCTAAAACGATTGGTTCATTAAACAATAATTAACTAATCATGGTAAAATAAAAATCTACCTAAGCTTTTACCAAATACCTTGACTTTTTCATTCAAATCACAAAGGATACCGGTATTATTAAACTTCCCAAATTGGGTCAGAATAATTGACCAGATAGAATTACGGCCAATCATAGTGTACGGTAATGTAATAGGTATTCTGGACAGCGATATTCCCTTGGGCCTTTATAAGGAAGGCCTTTATAATACCTATCTATTATTTTTCATAGTATATGCAACGTTGTGGTATTTTTATGATTCTTTATCTAAGGGTTGTTCAGGTAAAGCGGTTGTATATTTTTTAAATGGCCTTTCACATACCTGAAAAAAATTACTGTACATTGGTCCTTCACTCAAAAGGCTTTAGTAATTTTCTGTTCTATCGAACTCCAATATGGCTGCTTACAACCTCCATTTTGTTTTTTTTTTTCGACTCTTTACATACAAATACACACACATGCGCATACTTCCGTGATTGAGGTGAATTTATCGTTTATCGAAATCCATCTAACAGTTCAGTCTGTAGGCCGTGACTAAGAATCATACCAATTTCTATACATACATAAAATATGTACAAAAAACATATTTAACCCGACGTAAAGCAGATGTTGAAAGAATTGCAACTCTGAATGAACACGTGACGTGTTAGTAATGCCAAAAATTGGTGACGAAGTATCAATACTGTCAAAATTGACAAAATTATTCATCAAGAATAATCTATACGTACATATTTGATTATTACACCGACATTGATTACCAAGCAAACTTGGTTACGGATCAATACTGCTCTGAAATATTAAGGAGGTGGTATTGAATAGAAGTTTGTAGCACAACGGGTTTGCATTATTAATGCGAAGATAAAGGCTTTGTTACACGCACCACACGTAACTACAGAGGCGAGACAGTAAATAAAAGGTTCCCCAACTAAGACACTACTGAGCGTAGGAGCAGAAATCTCTATGCAAAAAAAAACTCGTGAATCCGTTGTTCCTTTGCTGCTTGAAGTAAGGACAGAGCAAACAAACACTTTCAATAAAGTAGAAATGCTTGGTACAGACGCTTGATGCTCTTGGAGAAGTTAATCAAAATGGAGATTTGACAAAATGGCGATTTTTTTTTAAATATTATTGCTAACATAAGGGAAATCCCTACTTATATTATAAATGCGAAAGTAACTCTGTCTGTCTGTTGCTCTTTCACGCCTAAACTACTGAACCGATTGAAATGAAATTTGGTACAAAGATAGTTTAGAGCCCGAGAAAGGACATAGGGTACTTTTTGATGCGATAAAAGCATTGTAAAGGTTTGAAATAGGGGATGAAAGTTTGTATGGAAGTTTCGTCATTTTTGAAGTAAGAAGCTTGAAATTTATTTTTTAGGCTTTTGATTAGATATAAATAAATATAAAATTCAAAGTTTGTAAAAATTTACCATTGAGGGGGTAAAATAAATATAGGGGATGAAAGTATGTTTGGAAATACGTAAGGTTACGGCTAAACCATTGGGCCGATTTAAAAAAATCTTTCACTAATGTAAAGCTACATTGACAGCGAGTAACATAGGCTATGTTTTATGCCCATATTCCCGCGGGAACAGGAACTACGCGGGTGAAACCGCGGGGCGCAGCTAGTAGAGAAATAAATTAAATAAGGAATAGCTATATTTAAAAACCACTTCCTTTGACTTGGCATTTGTTTCGTAATGTCTAGCTTTCTAAGCTTCTCTGTCGCGAAGACTTCGTCAGGATTTTAGCTAAAGTCTCTTGTCGCCTAACTTTTGTATCCTAATTTTGAAGGACTATACTTAATTGTGCTTAAAAGAAATAGCTGTACTTTTTCATCATTATCATTCGCAGCTTTTAACCTCCCACTGCTAGGTATAGATCTGTCCTTTACCATGTCCTTCGCCTCGGTCCTAATCCAATCAGATCCAGGTTGTACCTGCAATCTAAATATCTTCATCGATACATTAAAACTGCATACTTAAATCACAGCCTAATGAATTATTTATAATTCATGACACTGTGCCCAATAACTAAAACAAATGTAACCTTATTACGCATCGGCTTCATCAACTAGAAAAATTGAGCAACGCGTTGGTAACTGGAGCCGCGTAAAACCATTGAACCCTCACAGATGTAAAACTACCACACCTTAATTTAATTGCCCTGTTCTATAAAACCAAAGCACCTTATCTGTATTTAACATGAAACGCAACTAAGAATCCAACGCTATCGCAAATGTAATAAAATGTTATGCGCCGCCCGTAACATGCGCCACGTAACACGATAGTGCGTGATAAAGGTGTGTGCTCGTTGTGGGAGACGACACGACATTGCCGACACAAGATTCAGGCATTTCAAGCGAACACTTGACAACGTCGTAAAAATATTTTTTTGACAACAACGGGTACCTTCGCACACAGCTCTTGTAGACCCGTTTTTGTCTCATCATCATCATCATCAACCCATATCGTCCCACTGCTGATCACGTGTCTTCCCTCATTTTCGTGTGGAGGGTTAGGCCATAATCCACCACGGGGGCCTGGTCCGGCGGACGTTCTCCCACTAGGCTTACTGCTCGTTTTTGTCTAATGAAAATGAATTCAATTCGCGAGTCTTACAGAAATTCTTGCGACACCGTACAATTTTGACCCAACCGGACTAAATTAGTTGCCATGTGCGAAAACTTAAGCGTTACCAAAACATGGCGGATGTTGGGTATATGTTATATTCGCCGAGGCGAGATCGAGACAACACGTGAACAGTCATTTTATGACGTGACGTAGTAAAACGGAAACGCGCTACCAACGCCGTCAATCCAAAGGCTCTACAGTTCGACAGTGCGGCGCTTCGTAGCGACAGTGCCAATAAAAGTTAATGAGCTTCACCGATTGTCAGCGACGCACTCGGACACGTGTTCCGTATAGCCAGAGATTTACTGCAGTATGCACTTTGAGTACCTACATATAAATTTATATTAGCAAGGTACCACTCACTAACGATGATGGTTGAATGGTACCGAATGTGCGCTTCTGTGAATTTCACGACAAGCTTGCAACATAGGTAAATCTCTATTGGAGAAGAAAAAAACTCAATTAGCATACGCCGACTGGAAGATGTAACGTAGGCCGTCCACAAGGTGGATTATCGACATCACTGGAAGCCGATGGAAATTCACTTTTAAAACAATATCCTATCGCCAGTGGCGCTAGTGTCTATGCCCAAAGTGTATACTGCGTTAGGACATGGCATCAGATTGTAGAAATGATAAAGATACCTAGAAAGTTAAAATCATTGCCCTCCTTAGCGTCACTGTCGTCGGGTAAACAGACTAACAAACCCAACGCTTCACTTGCCTATATTGGACGGATCCGATTCTATAACGCTATCAGAACCACGTTAAGTGCACCTAGAGGTAATTAATTGGTCTTTAATTGCATGGAAATGAGTAGAATTTTAACGGCTTTCCAATACCAGAAGCTGTGTCTTCTCATTAAATTTTATCTGACGAATAAATTATAGCAGTGGAATTGTATAAAGTTCACGCTTGGTCATTTTGATTGAGTGTGGGAGTCTGAGAAAGGCAGGGTGGTTGCCTAATTGTAAGTGATGGTACATTTAAGTGGCTTCTTAGCTGTATTTAGATAATATGAAATCCGGTGGAAGAGTGATTAGGTTGCACGATAGAGGATCGCCATTTTGATCGTCAATTAGAACATCAATTGTTTGTAAATCGGAAAATCTGACACGTGGTGTAAGTTAGCAATGAGCCAACTGCGAAGCGAGAGATTGACGGATTTACTCTCGCACAGGGAAAAATGTATGTTAACAATTATTATTATTATTTATGTTATTTGCTCTCAGCCACGGTATTTGTGAGAAAATGGTGTTCTTAGTTCCTAATTCTGTCCTGCCTAGCTCCTAATTTGGCTTACCTCCTATCTGACAGAACAAGACCTGACAGGAGTCAGGACTAATGCAGGTATACGTGATAGAGACTTGAGTTTACTGGATATTAATTCCTTAGTTAACTTTGTCAGATTCACTATCCATCAGATAATATCAATATAGATGGTGTGTCAGGAGTTATCAGTGGGTTGTGAAACAGGATCTTGAACTAATATGCAAAACAGCAACACGTACACAAATTATGCCAAATATGGTTAATGGAAATAAAAACTAACCGTGTGCCTCATTTGCATATAGTCATGTTAAGTGGAAAAGTTTCCTACTTTCCTACTGTACGATATCCAGAGAACAACTTTCAATAATAGTTGTGCAGGTTATTTTTTATTTTGGTTTGGCTTCGCACGGTTTCTGCATTTAATTATTGTCAAGTATTATGTTGTTTGTTGTTTAGTATTTTTTTTTAATTAGATAGGTATGTTTTAAGATTTTAAACTGTACCAGTCAGTTACCTAGTCAAGTAGCAGTGAACGTCACGATTCAGGAAAGTGGTGCTACATTGTCATCCTCACCAAACCATATCGGCGCATTGCTGAGCACGGGTCTTATGAGCACTTATGGGATATGTTCGAAGTAGGTAAGAATGGCATGCCTCCTCGCTTTATACCTAGTTATATAGAGGTTGTAACAAACGGAGAGAGCGTGTAGCCGCAGACGTCTGAGCGACAGGCGCAGTGTGGCAACACTATTACCCCGAATCCACGCGCATGGGAGACGCGCCTTTAACACATGATATTTTTTGACGATAAAGAATAGAATACTTAGATATAGGTTACTAGCTGCGCTCCAAAGTTTCACCCGCGTTTACTTCCCACAGGGACCTTTAATTTTTTGCGATAAAAGTATACTACTTTCTATTCCAGGATCCAAAGTATACTAAATTTCATCAAATCCCGAAGGCGTGTCTACCTTTATCGAAAGCTCATGATCATTTTTGCTCGCTTGATTAGTTTTGAACGTAGAACCTCCGGCGCGGCGTCCGTCTCCAGAGAGAAAAATAAATAAAATTTAAAAAATAATATACCACCTTCGTTGAAAATTCAAACTTCTCAAACAGCCCGCCCTCACATGCCGAGTGCGTTCCGAAAGCGTCGCGAAATGCGGACGCTTGAACGCGCGCCACGCTTCAACGCCCCGTTCCAAATTCAAACGGTTGACGTTCCGAATTCGAATTGTTTTTCATTTTTCGGCTGCGGTGTCTGCGGCCGGTGATTTTGCGTTCCAGTAACGTAGTGGGTGAGAATTTTAGTTAGAAGGTTTGGTGTTGCCAGTAACAATACAAACGTGGCAAGATTAGTGTTTTCTTTATGATTCATATTATTATTGTGCTCTTAAAAAATTCATCAAGAAAGTCGTCTTTGGCGTTTGTGTCTCACACAGATGAAGTCTCGAGCAAAATGCTAATGAAACTAAGTTCTGATAATAGTATGTTTAACTCTTTGATGTTTATGAATAACGAAAAATGTAAAATTTGACCTACGTCAAAAATGCAAATAGTGTAAATTAATTAATTTATTGAGTACAAAATTCTAGACAAACCCGCGCGCACACCCAGTCTCCAATTACTATAAACTCATAATCTTTCAAAGGTTTCTCTCAAATTACGTTTCGAAATGGATTCCAATTCAATAGCATTGTTCATAGAAGTCATTGTGACGGCTCCATAATAAATAACTTATTGCACGGGAACCCGGGAACCCGGGAATTAACGTTGGAATTAATTTTCACGTGACGGCGTTTGGAAGCGACGTAAATTGAACGTAGCAGGTAGCCAGGTACGTAGGGGAAACGTTAATTTGTTATGGGTTAGAAATTAATAAGTTAAATTTGGCAAAGGAAAAAGACGATCGCGAGTTTATGTCTGTGATTTAGGGATAACATTTCATCAACTGTTATTTCGGAGGCAATGCAAAAAGTACTAATTTACAACTGCATCGTAAAAAAATATTTTAGGAATTGGGAACCTATGCGTCTAATCAGATCCATCCAAAGCTTCCAAAAGCAATCCAAAAATGCGACTGGCTTAATACATAGCGAGACTCTAACCAATTACAAAATGTAAAAAAAAAGTCTTCTCACAATTTGTGCATTCAGCCAGTGTCAAATATCATAATGGAGTTTTAGCGGGAAAACCAAAATGTGAAGTACTTTTGCTGTTTTTTTTTTCTCAAGCTTGTGTTTTAATGTGTAATAGTGGTGGAAACACAGATCGGGAAAATTAACCATTAAGACTAAGTGTTCGTTAATGTATGGGATATGTGTCTGGGCAAATCATACAATCAAAAAAACGTGCCATTTCGTGTTATCTCCACACACTTTGACACTGACTAAAATTAAATGAAGAAAAAAATATAAGACGAAGAACAAGTTTCCCGCCAAAACTAAAAAAAAAGTATCAAAAAGCAACTGAATTACTTACACGTTTTCTCTTCATTCCGTAGTTGAGATAAGTGGAACATAAATCTGGGATCCATTCCAACCGCCATTGTTCCGGAGTCTTCACAAAGTTTTTCAACAAAAGTAAATGAATTATACAAACAGAGTTAGCATTTAACTATCTTGGATAATATCCGGCTAGGGTAGCTCTAACAATGTAGTAAACTCTATGGTTTTCAAAGATAATATTCAATCCAGTTTTGCATTGATATTTTATAGATGACTTTCAATCACCACCAATAGTGATTCAAGCCAACTGCGAATCGTGATGTATTAATTAAAAACATTAGATTGGAAGATGATTTACAACTTTCTACTGTTGTTTTGTTTTTTTACCTACTAGCTGTGCCCTGCCACGCTTCGCTGTGGCACATTCGCTGATATGTCACTGATGAAAAAAATAGATAAAAACAATCCTTGATGCGGATTATATATCATGCTAAAATTTCAGCTCGTATGGTGCAGAACTTTTTGAGTTTTTGAAGCGTACACAAACCAACATAACATTTATATATATATAGATTTTCTAAATTATTTTATATTTTTCTTGTGAAGTTTTCTTTTGTAAAGAAATGAGTTCGCGTTGACCTGATATCACTATCTCACCTGATGTTAAGTGACAGTGCGGTCTAAGATGGTGCACGCTTACCTAGAAGTAACCTATTCACTCCCAACTTGAATACTCCCAGGTTGTTTTTTTCAGGTTGTCTCCAATTTTGTATGTCTCATGGGAACCAGATGAGATCTCCAAGTGGAACTAACAAATTAAAATGGCATTATGGTCCCGCATAAAATATTCATGCCGTTTTCGTTCCCGCTCCGGGGCGGTATGGAAATGACGCGGAAAACAAAAAGTACCGCAAAACTAATTGATTCTCGTCATTTCACTTCCTTAATATGGTTTGGGTTGAAACATAGGCGGCAGCGGTAGCGTTTTGCGTTACTTCGATATTCATATTCTTTAACAATTATTTATTGTATCACTAGGTGACTTTTATCCCACCGGAACCGATACTTTTTGAAGTAAAATTACTTTACGTGCGCTTGACTCGGGGAGTAAGCTGGTGTATGTGTTAAGAAAAATGTGACCGGGCGAGGGGAACGGAAGTTGAGAGGGACATATAAGTTAGTGAAGATAGAAAGGGAAAGAGTTTCGTTCGTATATTTTTTTAAACATTTTTTGTGTTTTTTTTTTAATATTAATTTTTTAGTCCGAGCATACATTTCATTTTTTTTATAAGATAATATGTATCCTATGTGTTTATCCAGGCAATAAACTATCTGTGTGCTAATTTTCAGCTAAATCCGTTCATTCGTTTTTGTGTGAAAAAGTAACAAACATCCGAGACTCAGCGAAAGATTCGTTAGAGACATTGTATCGGTAGAAGTACACCTTTCTCTTCAGTTTTACCATTTTTTAATACATATTTTTTTTTTTTTACATATTGAGGAAATTATTTGGAACGTATGTGATCTACCAGTCCGGGTCTTCTAGGTGGATCATGACCTAATCCTCCTTACGACAGTGGCGTAAGAGCCGTGCTCAGCAGCAGTCGTGTATGGGTTGGGGAAAAGACGATGAAGACATTTAAAAATCGCTCTTTGTCTCTTTCTCTCTCTCTTCGAGTATAACTCTCTTGTCACTTCTCCCTTGCACCACACATTCCGTCACAGTTTTACCCAGAAGAGAATAGACCTCCCCGCATAAAGACATAAGAAAGCACTCAGAACACCCCCATTTTAAGTGGTAATGGTTGAAATTATTAACTTGACTGATGAATACAGTTTGAAATTTCAGTAAGAATGTTTAAAAGCTGAATATGTAATGTTAAATAAATATAATTTGAGGGGCCTGTCTTTAGAGCCTAAGCACACGGCGATTTTATGCGCGCAGAAAAAATAAAAAAAATATATATTAATCAAACTACGAAAGGGCCGGCTGTCTTATTACGAATCTAACGACAAGCTTGCGGCAGACGGAAATCTCGCGATGACTACTATCAAAAATCATTTCTAAAAACTGTCATAGCAAAATCTTCATGAATTTTTCGCATCTATTATTTATTGCAGTCATTTCTCTAGTGGCGCTAGTATCTTTGGCAAAAGTGCATTTGCGATAGGCAGGACAATAGGCGGACGGTTTCCGTATCATGATTTTTAGTGTAATTTTGCGACCGATCGCGTTATAATTGCAATCGCTATGTTACAACAAATTTTACCTAATCATGCTGCCGTTTTGTGTTATAAACCATTTCTACATCGTAATAATCACCCAAAACTTTTTCCGACCACTCATGTCAAGTACGACGAAATCAATACACCAAGAACTCGAATCTTCTATCTACAACCCGAAAACAAAGCCTCAACCTCCCCTACTGACGTCGCGTTGCATTATCGACGAACAAAAGAAGATCGCGACTGACGTCAAACGTCACTGGCAATACCCCCGTTGACTTTAACTTATTACCTCTCCCTTAAAGCCAATCGACCGTAATTCCCTGGCATAGGGTCGAGTTTTGGTCGGTTGGTGGTTGAGGAAGGAAGTTGAAGGACGAAAAAGGAGGATAATCGATTGTATTGTAGTCGCAATAGAGCCGAGTAGATAGGCATGCGAGCGATCAGTGGTTTGTAACGTGGAGTGGCTTAATTTCTCCGAGTTCTTTTATGGAACTCGCTTGAAGGAAAATTCAAAGGAAGCTGGCCACTAAAGCAGTAAGTAAGTAGGTACCTATAGCACAGAAGACTACACTACTATACTTATACTTGCCTTTTCAAGTAAAGAAAAAAGAAGTCGGTTAAGAAATCACGGAGATATTCTGAGGAATTTAGAACACTCTATTTTTTTTAATCCCTTAAAAATACTGTACAGTAACTACAGTAACATTCGTGTAACAGTGACCTAGTTGAGAATCTGCAGTACCTAAAGCTGCAAAAATCTTTCCACTAACTACATTTGTAAAGCGCGCTGCAGACGGAGCAATTTCTCAGTTGAGCGCGCGCAGTAACGAACTCAGGTGACACGACACGCGGATGGCGAGGGTGCGGGGCCGTGGTTACTAGTTGCTTCTATGGGTGACCGCCTTTAGACACATATTAATCGCATAAGCATTGCGGATGTTTCCTAAAAGAGAGATCAAATCCAAAAGGACTGCAAATGAATCATCCATAGTTTTAGTGAATCAAAACTTGATTAGACAGACTAGTCAACCTGACGATTCAGTAAATTGGTATATGCTTTACTGAAAATAGCTTGGGCTATTGGCAAACAGCGTAAAAATACAGATTTTTCTGGGTTTGTATGATGGCCCACACGTCACGGTTTCTATTACACGCGAAGAAACGAAACTTCAAGGACAAAATACAGAATCAGCAACATTAAATTTAAGTTTTTCGCCTAAAATCTTGTCAAACGTCAAAAGTTAGTTTAATCTCTCGCTGGCATTTACAAAAGCAATCTTTTAAATTGTTCTCTTTCCGGATCCGTAACTACCACAGCCTACAAGTTAATCGATTTGCAATTTGGCAGTTGTTAGTGAACCATCCTCTATTTAATTCACAATCTCAAGCGTGTTTCATATCGAACTCTAGTAATTCTTAAAGTACATAAACAACCTGTTGACTTTCCTAGCACCCTACTCCAAGGGTATACCATACCTCACCTAGCGGAGCGTCACCAGTCACGGCCACGTGACAAATTGCCTATTGCGGCGACACGTAACCCATCCACGTGACACTAGCGACCTCCTGACCTGATAAAACCTTACAGTTTCATACTTTAAATAAATAAACTTTAAACTTTAAGAACAATTCTTTACTTTGTTGATGATGTCATTAGTAACTAAAGGATTTCGTATCTGAATCCAGTGGCAGTAAACTTTTAAGAGTGTCGTGAGCTTCCAATGAGGGAAACTTGATCTTTAAAAACCTTGTCGGTACGCCAGTTAAGTTTCCATCTATTTGGCTACTACTCTCGAGACAAAATCGGTCGTCATACCACTGCTAGGCGTGTTCCGGCAGCGGTTCTTGAGAGCAGTTGCTTCTAAATTCGTCCAGGTCCTTCCTTCTACTTCTATAATATAATACAGAAGCATCAGAAACTCTCTTCTCCTGAATTCGTTTGCTCACTGCTGAGCGTCGTTGTGTACCTGACAAACTTTTTCCTGCATGATCCTTGGCCATCTATGACTGTCTTCGGCACTCTGGATTGTCGCATAAATCTTTGTATCCAACTGCTTGGACACTGGTCAGACCACCTAATTGGACTGCGACCCCTAGATAACTTTCCTTCCACATTTCCTGTCATATTGATTACCTCTCAGGAAAATCGCATCAGGAATTAACTGGTGATGATATATTCATCGATGTAGGTACAGCGTATAATTCAGTATTCTATCCCATTGGCGAGCGCTGGGGTGATAAATTGCCAATCTCGGCGACACGTCGACTTGCTGTAACCTGGAGTTGATGGGAACTGTTAATAGTACCACAGTACCAGTAGTACTTACTGTTGAAAGTCACCTGGTTGACACAGTGATGCTACTCAAACAAGGAATTGAGCCAAAGAACGCAAATAAATTCGGCCAAAACAAAGACGTTTAGTAGGTAAGTTATTAAAAATAAACAGGACTTTTTTTGAAATAATGAATTGAATATATCGAACATAAATATAAAGAAAACTAACGAAGTTAAAAATGAATTAAGGTGGAACGTTTCGTATATGACGGGAAATTTAAATTTCAAACAGTTATTTCGTTTTCATATCTAGACCGGGTAACTAATGTAAATTATAACGCAAATCGAGACAAAAGTACATTTACCTACTATTTACATTATTTTGTAGAGATATATAACAATAACGCACCGTTTTGCTCAAAATATCCAAGCCGTTAAACTAATGATTGTAGTGTTTCTTGTCCTATTTGAGTAATCAGGTGGATTTCGTTCAATAGACTAGGATTTTCTCTAATTCCATTGTTTTTGAGAGAAGTGATTCAGTCCACCTCCAAAAACAAAAAAAAAACTGATTGAAATTTAAAATTCCCGTTAAAAACGAAACGTACCACCTTAAACGCATACCCTAAATACGACACACTATTGAAGCCTGTATAATTATAATAGATAGCATTAAGAACCTACATACTAACCACAGATTACACAATAGTTGTATCGATACTAAACAAACTGAAATTTAATAACAATTTTATTCAGCCGGAAGTACCTAAATGGTTAAAATAATTAACTAGATAACTATTTTTATGAACTGGCAACTACATTACACATTTCCTGTTTTCCATTATCTGACAAATACATCTAATACAACAATAACAAAAAAAAATAGAAGAAAAAAGTTCTATGAAAAAGTTTTAATAGAGTTTATTACAATTATTTTTATATTAATAACTTAGGCTTTTAGTGTTTTAACCAAAGACACCTAAAGAAGAATAATATGGGATTCACATTAAGATAGCTGGTAGACACAAAAAATAGAAAATTTTAAAGTAATATTTTCAAACTAAAAAAAATGTCTTAATCAATTCATCACCCCGAAAACAAACTACTAATTTTGGAAACCATTTAAAAGCAAATGAAATTGAAAAACCTTTCGATTCCGGTTAAGAAACTATACCAACATTAGATGCTCTTCTGAGTCTATCCTAATAAAAAAGAGCGAGGCTTTCGTTTTTTGACAGCAAACTCCTTTATTTCCATATCGACGTGACCCGACATGACCAGGTCATCAGTATCAGTTGACGTCAGATTGAGGAATATTCTACCTTTCGTAAAGGGAAAGTTTGCGGGAATATTCTTCGAAGGTACCGACATGTTGTATAAGTCAAAGGGTCCCTGAAAAAGAAAATAAATTTAATTTGATTTGAAGGTACCGCCAGCATTAGTTGTGTACCTCTAGGATTACTGATAGGGAATGTAACAAAGACCTCCTTGTATTTTGTAAAAAAAAAGAAGTAAAATTCAATCGATTTAGGTATACTCGTAGTCGCCGACAAAAATCGCTAAATATTTCCAAATTTTCAACTTATAGTTATATTGAAAATTCTAGTACTTTGCTTGCTTAAATTAAGCTGTATGACCAACAGGAAACTGCACTGCTAACTTTAATTAAGATTTTAATTGTTTTTTTTTATAAATAATGTACGAAACGTTTACAACATTAAATGAATCCAAGGCTCGTTAGAGACTGCTTTATTATTTTCACTCGTATGTCATCGAACTTCACTTATTACTGCGCAGTACATACAATATTGATGTGCGCAATTTTATAAAACGTCACATAACTTGTAATGAATAAAATGACTATTTAACTTTAGCATAGTTGACAAGAAATATTGAAATCATTCTGTTTGTCCGTATGGAAAATTAACTTTTAATATAAGCTGGATAAGGAGAGACGAAGATGGCATTCATTTCAAGAAGCCTACTTCAATGCGCTGAGTATTAATTAATATAGACTGATGATGATGATGATGAAGTTTAAACTTACCGGTGGAATAGGGCATCCCAATCCTAATCTTCCTTGCTTTAAATCAGTGCCAAAGAACGTTTCTTGTGTGATTATATCGCATACTTTAAAGTGGAATTCTACAAAACTCCTTTGGTATCGATTCGATAAAAACTGGTAGAAAAAAACTTCAACCTACAAGAAAAAGAGCGCTTTAGACCACACGACTGAAGTAAAACTTCTTTAGCTCCATCTATATGTATGTGTATAACTGGCTATGAGAGAAAAAGAGAAAGTAAATGTGTGCACGCACCTCTCTCTCTCTTGCCTCTACAGTAATTTACGAAACATAACTCTCTCAATTTCTATCTTCACTAACTTAGACCACCTTCTCAACTTCAGTTCGCCTCGCCCGATCACACTTTTCGTAACGCTCTCTTCACGCATTCACCAGCTTACTCCCCAAGTCAAGCGAGCGAAAAGAAGTTTTATTTCAAAAATTAGTTAGTTATGAACTTTAACCAACCATAATCAGTTAATTATTAATTTAGTAGATTATATTTGATTTATGTATTATTTTTCTCTCATCATCAACCCATAACGTCCCACTGCTGGGCACGGGTATCTCCTCACTTTTATGAGGACGGTTAGGCCTTAATCAGCCACAGGGGCCCAGTCCGGATTGGTGGATAACATACCTACCTCCGAAATAATCCTCGAATTTAATTTTTCTGTTATGGTGTCATAATTATATTCCTTTTATTTTTTGAACACTGTGCCCTTCCAGAAAATAAATTGAATTATGTAAGACACGCCCTAAATTAGGTAAAGATTTTTACAAATTAGTCCGGAATAATATACTGTTTTTTTTATTTTTTTCTTTGTTGTTAAAAATAAAAATCTTACCGAAAGATTGTTATTACAGACCCAGCGAGCATTAAAGTGTGCTGAGAAGTAATAAACGGGATCGGATCGACCATACCGCTGGCAGGAGACGTTAAAGTAGGTAAAGTATTTGGGATTCCAGTAGGTCAAGTCGGGATGCTCTGTAATTAAGTATCTGGCCTGAAAAACCGCAAACGAGTTGGATAGAAAGAAAGATTTTTTTTCATAGGATTAGGTACTTCTTCATAAAAAATAATGAGGGCATAAAATAAAATGTTTATCTACTGTCAAAGTTATGTACGTACAAAAAATAATAAGAAGATACCAAAAATCTACATAATTGTGTTACACGAAATTATCGGTAGCTATCAACAGAGTACATAGGGTGTTACAAAAAAAATAGTGCATACTTCATGGTGTTAAAAACAATAATAAGAAGGTATGTATTAAATAGAACTATAAATTCCAAATGAGACGACGCCAATTTCCTTCGCAATACGCCTACGAAGCGATAGTGTACTCGTAACTTAGGCGTGTACAATCAGCCTCAAAAATAACTGCACATGTCCATACTTTTAGTCCCCTATTTTACAAAAAAGAGGTATTTTTCTTGGGTAAAATTAAATTAGAAGTTAGGCCTTTTTTATTATTTGACTGAGTGACGAGGCGAGCAAGTCGTTCACCTTTTGGTAACCTGCCCATAAAAGTCACAGAACAACCCAGAACACTGCATTGTATAATCCTGTGCGGCACTGCACTGCGCTCGTCACCCTAAGACATCAGCTCTAAAGTCTTATGTGCCTAGTAATTTGGCCTTGTTCAGCTTTATTTTCAGGCCGACTGTACCGTAGGCGTACAGGCTGTATAAACAGACTATTTATATCACTATTACTTATCCTTATAAGATAACTACTCACTTTTTCAGTAACGGAAAGTCCACATAACAGTGCCAAGAATAAAAAAATAAAAAAACGAAATATAGTTAACGGTGACATCGTTTGGGCAGCAGACTAACTTCATGGGTGATACTCATCAAAATGATTAAATTGAAACACAGTACAGTATGTTTATGGATACTTATTACAGATTTTGATAAAATGCTTCAGCCGGAAGCGAATGGTTACCGTTACATCGCAATTGAAATAAATTATTGTGATATTTAAGTGGCAATTAGTGGTGTTTTATCGTTGATGGCCACACGCACGGAAGTGCCCTAATTCTAAGGCTTTAACAAAGCGGGGACGCCAGCCTTGTATGAACTTTAAACAGAAGGTATTTCGTAGTTAGACGTGGGCGTTTAATTCCATGTTGGAAGATTCTAAACTATTTATTATGAGACCCACATGCGACAACAGAACAACAAAATTTATTGACAAAAGATATATATAAAAAATATATATAATGCAGGGTATATGATAAAAGTACGTCTGTTATGTTATCAATTAATTTACCACAGGACACTTCGAATGTTATTATAAAATCCTTTATTGAAAACATAGCATTACTTTGTAATGCACGTGGAAACGACACTGAACGTACTTGGAGGAAACTTTCAAAGAAACTTTTAAATATTCCATGGAATAGACTTCATTTCTCCGATCAACTCCGAGTTTTCGAATCCCATCAAACATTTATCTCGATTTACAATCGTTTGAGTGCAAAGTTCGCGCGCGCCTACTCGCTTCTCCTTGCACAGTACAGACAGTCGGCAGTACCACAAGTTGTCACCGATGACTGGCCGACTGACAGTTATATTTCAACAAAGTTACGATGGGATCTTGTGACGGACGATGCAATTGCAATTCAGGCTACCTTTTTTTTGGATTGCTCATGAAATATATCATATCACATCTCAAAGAAATATAGAAAAAAAATACAGATTTGTATTTCATTGGTTTGTTATTTGCAGAGACCTCAAAAGTACAAAATGTGGAATACTAGACGTACACGTACTTACCTAGTTAATATCCTTAGTAAATATTCTTATTCTTCTTCTTCTTCTATTCTTATTCTTGGCCCTTTTGTAATACATCTGGAATACCATACACTACGTAATTTTAGGTCGTAGAACCAGTAATCTTGTTGGAGAAAGGTTCTCGAGAGATGATCACGAACCGGAAGATGTTGCGCTAGGTGTAGCGTTCTATGGGGAAGGGTTACATTCATTTGTAGAAGTGGTCCGGCTAGTAATGATTTTCATGACACGTTATATGAAGATGCACTACTGATTACAATTTATATCGTAACTTGTCTGCAACTTTGAAGAAAATCCGATGATTCTGAATCGTTTAAGAAGCTTACCATTTAAACATGGTGTTTGTAAACCTATTAACATATTAAGGAGGGAGGGAAAGAAAAATATGTGCTTGGAACTTTGGGATAGTACATAATAACGTTTGGAGTCTTGTCTCCTGTGTTTTTGTTGAATTAAAACTCCTTTATGCACGCTTGATTTGGGGAGTAAGCTGGTGAGTGCGTTACGAAAAGTGTGATCGGGCGGCGCGAAAGAAAGTTGAGAGGGAGTTTTACTTCAGTCGTGTGGTCTAAAGCACACTCTTTTATTTTTTATTGTTTAGAAGCTTTTATTGTTTTAAACTTCTCATGAGCTTCATGAGAAAATATTAAGTAATCCTACTCTACTAAACCTACTTCCTACTAATATTATACATGCCAAAGTTTGTGAGAATGGATGGATAGATGTTTGTTCCTCTTACACGCAAAAACTACTGAACAGATTCGAATGAAATTTTGAACACAAATAGTTTATAACCAGGATTGAGTAATAGGGTACTTTTTATCCCGATAGTATGTTCCCGTGGGACGAAACGGGAACAACGCGAGTGAAACCGCAGGGCGCAACTAGTATATTATAAATGTGAAAGTGTGTGAAGATGGATGGATGGATGGATGTTTGTTACTCAACCACGCAGAACTAGCTGAACGGATTTGGAGGAAATATGGGCACACAGGTAGTTTATTATCTGGATTAACAAATAGAATATTTTCTATCCCATACAAATTGGGATAATACTCGACGCGGGTGAAACCGCGGAGCGCAGCTAGTATTTCATACTTTTGGTTAATTTTCTAACACAACACTTTCAGCCAAGACGAGTAATTAACATTTAATATAATAAATAACGCGTCACGATCGCTAACACATATCCTGAGCCCTAACTCAGATTCTCCCAGCCGGTTTCTAGAACGTCAGTTAACTTTGACAACAGATTAAATCTATTGCCGTCCTTGTCATTTGTTTAGTGCCAGATAGAGACAACGATAAAATTAATCTACTGTCAAAGTTTACAAACCTTCCAGAAACTGGCCGTAAATCTAGACAATCTGTAATAAGGAAAACCATGACCCACAAACACGCTGATTCGGATCAAATATTATACCTATGTTTCACACAAAAGTAAGTAAATTAAATTAGCCGGATATTACACAGAGTTCGTCACCATTTGAACCACGGTGGACTAGATTAATGTATGACAGTTTCAAATAGCCGATGACCCGAACTTCAAATAGAACGTGTGAAAAAACTTGGAAAATCCAATACCTAACCGCGTTGACCCGCATTGAGTGTTTATTCCACAGGAACTGTTCATTTTTACGGGATAAAAAGTATCTTATATTTTAATCCAAATTATAAACCATATGTGTGGTAAATTTCATCCAAATCCGTTCGATGGTTATTGCGTGAGAGAGTAAATAACATCCATCCATCCTCACAAACTTTAACATTTATAATATAAGTAAAATAGGATTATATAAAAACGTAGATACTTATATCTGTTTCTCATCAAGGCGATAAATTAATTCGCCACGTTTTGCTTTTATACCGATCCTCTTACCCTTTGAGAGGTCGAAAGGTCTTCACTTCTAATTGCTTCGTCTGAAAAAAGAAATATTCGTTTGTTCTAAGCTTAGGGTGCGAGTGAAAGCGGGTTTTATTTACACGCTTGCACTTGCAATCTATTATTTTTTAAAGATGACAGTTAGACAAAGCTTTATTAATGACAGTTAGAAGCCATTTTTTTTTCTTTCATTTCCGTCTCTAAACTACACTGTTTTTTGTGTTTTGAATTTCGAAGCGTAGATTACGTTGATGCAATCTAGCTTTCCAAGATTATACTGAGGCATCGTTTTAAGAGTTATTATTTTACTACACCAACATTTCTAATTTAAATAAAAGAAAATTTTTTTTTCTTTCCGAAAAATTTAAGGTAAAAACAAGAAACAATAGCCAGCATATTGCATTGTATTTTGACTTGAAAGACAATGTTTCTGCAACTAACAAGCGCATGGCCGTTATTTGCTATGATCACCTAAACTCGTAACGCGCTCATATTAAACTATCAATTGAAAAACAACGTGCGTGAATTTAGCACGATTCTTTAATGTCAAAATAATAATGACACTTGTTATTTCAGCAGTGAACGTGTTAAAGTGCATTACCTATTGTATTTATTTTGTACTGTGTTTATTTTTGGTGTAGAATAAAGAGTTTTGAAATCAGTGAATTCATAGAATAGAATAGAAATCTTTTCACTGACTGTTGTCTGAAGAAAAACGCTAGCAGTATGACCACACGCCACACCCAAAGATAATGACGCTTCGGCTGCACTCCTAACGACCTTTATATTATTTAGGACGGCCCTTTCCTTGTTTTAATTAATCGCCAAAAATCCTGCTTTAATTCCACCCTTAGTCCCAATTTGTTTCATTAGTGTATTGTATACCTTGTTATTATAATATGATTAGGATTGGTCTAACTTTAAATAATTATTATAAAATATTATTTAAAATAACAATTAAAATAGAATTAATAAACTTTTTAAACCTCTTTATTGAAACAGCGCAGAACAAAGAAAATTTAAAAAACTAGAATAAAACAAAATTTCACAATCAGTGTCTCAATGGGCGGCCTTATCGCTCAGAGCGATCTCTTCTAGGAAACCATGCATGGAGAGGAGCAACAAAAGAAGAATGGGACGGTGTTATAATATTTTTTTGATATAAACCTCCAGAGATGGAGGCCAGAAGCTTGATCCCTCCGACTGTATTTCACGTCGCTAAATCGAAAATCTGAAGCAAGTTTTCCCCTTTCATTTTGTTCGCAATCGAGTATTTTGTTTAATTTTTATTTGGGAGAGGCCTACGTCCAGCTGTAGACATGTGAGGGCTGATGGTTATAATAATCTAATCCAGTATGTCGCTATACATGGATCTAGATGTTGATATACCTGTGGTATCATCCGTTGCCAATTTGGGTGCACAGTCGACTGCACTCCCTACGGAAGCCTGTGGCAAGGACGGATATCTCCTTTACGATTGAGGACGCAATTATGATACCTATTGGTGATATAACGTGTGCGTATGCATATTCCAAGACACGAACTGTCTACTAGTCAACCTAGTCTTAGCCCGTTCACTGCTGAAAACACAACTGTTTGGCGGATGAATATACTTCTTCAGGCGGACTCTTGCAGAAGAGGCCTACCACTACAAAATTGTAGTATGAGGACAGAATAGATAGTACTACGTGTATGAGGCCGGCTTTAGTGCTCGACCGACCGTCGCTCGGTGCGTACGTCGGTCGCGCTTGTATATGTAACATATAATAAAGTATTATGTGCATGTGTGTGTTGTGTTTTTTTCTGTTTTGGGCAGGCTTAATATCAGTTAGCTGTCAATGGTTCACGAGATTATAGGAAGTTGTATAGCTTTCCAACTCTCGGACAACCAACCAATTGCTTAGACCAAGAAAAAATCAACTCCAACTGAAATTCCCTCGTATTCTCCTGATTATAGTTAGAGCAATTCAACATAACACAAAAAAGTTAATCCTTTTCAACTGCGCTCCACAAAAAAATCAACAACCAACTTGGCGGGAAAGCGGCGGCAACCGAGCACAAAGCTTTTTACCAACACTCATCACTAGAACGCTGCAAATGTAGCCATTTCATTATTATCCACTCACAGTTATGTAAGCCACTGTAATATGAAAACAAAAAGTGTTCTGTGTTGTTAAAATATACAGAACCCACTCGCAATTTCATTCTCTCTGAAGTGAAATAAAAAAAACTGGGTCAGGTGGTGCGCTGGGTTACTATAGGTAACTGGGGTGATGTTGAAACGCCTGGATGGGCCACTTATAGGATATCCAATTAGCACGTTCACTGTTGAAAACACAACCGTAGTGTTTTGCATAACTTGCCGCGAGTGCGGGAAAACACAACTGCGGTGTTACCTGTATGGGACAACACTACGGTGTGTGCAGAGCCGCACCCGTGGCTAGACAAGAAAATCAGCTCAACAGTAAAAGTGTTACACAATTACTTACTCCTTTTCTGAATGACTAGCAGATATCTGAAAATCGGCGTTGTGGTTTGACTACAGCATTATGCTGAGCTCAGGCCTTTTCTGCCATCACTGCGCCGGCTATCTGCGTGCACTAATATCTTTGTTGTGTGTAATTTTCTTGTCTTGTCTTTCGATCTGTACGTGTGCGTTGTTGTATGCAGTTTTTTTTCAGTGTAAGATTATTTTTTCTTTCTTTTTTTTATACTCATTGTACTGGTTGAATACGCAATTCATCGCCATGTAATATTTTTCTTTTCACTATACAACATAACACTCTTGTAGACCTCTTCTGCGAGAGTTCGCTTGGAGACCACACCTCTGCTAAATAGTTCAAACGCCTAGCAATAGTTTGCGATCATTACTATTTTTCGGTTTAAAGGGGGCTGATTCCAGTGTAACTTTTCCAACTCTTCTCTTCGTTTCAAATCAAACCTCAATCGGTTAATCATTAGCGTAGTAGATCATATTGGTTTATTTTTTCTTTATGTATATGAGGCTTAGTGTTTGACTCGTAAAAGTACATTGTTTTTGCCTGCTTGCAATAAATGATTTCAGTTTAGAGTTTTGAGCTACTGCGCATGTGACACTTAAGAACTTTCATCTGTCTTCTACCATCTCCAGTAAGAGCTAGATCTAGGTACAAAATCTAGGCTAGGGGTGGACGTGGCAGCAATTTGATGCGGCGACACGACGCGCTGCGGCGCGGCGCCGGCGTCCCGGTCTATGCAGCAATTGTACACGGTAAATTTAACCCACTGAAAAAGAAGGATATAAATTCCACCAAAAATGTTTTGTCTATCCCACCAGCTTTACCGGTAGTTTTTTCCGGAAAGTGGGGAAAATGCGACCAATACCGCAGCTGCAGCTAAAAAGTTTGTTAGCCTACTAATACTGTGCGATAGTTTGCCTGTGTGCATTTAAGTATGTTTGTTACCATTAAGCGCGGAAACGGCTGAACGAATTTTGAAAAAGTGTACTGTGTAGATATTTTATATCATGGAATACATTTTATTTCGGGAAATTTTACAATATTTGTGGAATTATTGTCCCCGCGGGTGAGTCTAGCACTTATTCAATAAAATTAGGTACCATAATGTTAGACAATTTTTTCATTGCTAATTGACAATAGTACAACTTTTAACAGCTCTATAAATTCTGCTTTCTATTTTAACTGAGCCTAGTTTTTGCTAACTAAATTGTCATCATCCGTCTTATTATGGTTGAAGGTCTAACGTTAGTTACCCTTATCTTACCTGTAAATGTTTAATGGTATTTTATTTCCATTTCCTTTTAATTTTCTTTTTTATTGATATGTTATATACTAATGAATAGAGCGGAACTTATGAATGAACAGTTTTGTTTACGAATGAAGGACACATCTTATCTGGGGCCCAATTCTATAAAATAACTAACCTATCAATTGTGTGTCGGTAGTGTCTCAATAGGATAGTCATTGACATTTGGTATTCTTTAAATTATTATTTTTGCTAGCCACACTGAAAACTATTGTACTGCCACACAACAGCCACACCACAGGCACACAATCGACACACTACTGAGACACCACTGAGACACCATTGGAGTTTTCGCAGAATGCCAAATTAGCAACAGTGGCAATATAATGTCTGTAGTGTGTCGATAGTATGTCAATGGCGTGTTGCTTTACTCTAAGTTATAGAATTGGGCCCCTGAATGTTATCTGTGGTCAGTCTCGACTTTTGGCTAGTCCCGACACCGTAATACCAAAAATGATTACACCGGAATTAAACAAAAGTTTTTCATAAGCCAGAATTTTGAAAACTAAGGTTTAGACCTTCAACCATAATAAGGCGGCATATGTCAAGGAACCTTAACTATCTGTCTATGTCTATGTGGGTATTTCTTTGTTCTGCTTTTTATTGTGTACTATAAAGAATTATCTATTCTATGTCATAGTTTGGTCTCTATAATATATTTTTTAGTGGATATTTTTTGCAGTTCGATGCCAAAAACACTCGGTTAATTGAGCATGCCCGCAACGGCAACTGCAGTGCAGATGTTATCTACTCAGATTATTTTAAAAGCCTAATTTTTTAAACAATTTTAATACTTTTTCAGACAAAAATGTCACAAGGTTATTATGAATATGTTTTTTTATATTTATTAGAAATTGTTATTTGTGCCGCACGGTTTCATCCGTATGTGAAAAGTATTATAAAATGTTATTATATTTAGGACTTAAAGAACCTGTACATTTAACATTAAACTTGAGTAACGAGGAACCAAACATCAAAGCTTTTGCTTTTATAACTATAATTAGTAGGTTAGGATATTGCAAATGTCCGTTTCTTTATTGATCACATTTATTTTTACGTGCTCGTTTTTTTTTTTCTTTCAGTGATTTAATTCTCAAGAGATTAATATTATAGAACGAAACAAAATATTGATACTATAAATCGCACTCTTTAAATATAAGCGTATTAAAAAATCTATATATATATATAAAAATGTTATGTTGGTTTGTGTACGCTTCAAAACCTCAAAAAGTTCTGCACCGATCGAGCTGAAATTTTAGCATCATATATAATCCGCATCAAGGATTGTTTTTTTTTTTTTCATCAATGACATATCAGCGAATGTGCGAATGTGCCACAGCGAAGCGTGGCAGGGCACAGCTAGTACACAATAAAATTGAATTGAACTTTCGACAACAAAATAATAACGCGTCACGATCACATACATGGATCCTGACTCCTAACTAGGATTCCCTGGTTTTCTGGTTCACACAAATATTTGCCCTGTGCGGGAGTCAAACCCGCAACCTCGCGCTTCTCAGTTGCCTCATCACCCACAGCGCCACGGAAGCCGCACGCTACAATAACCAGTTACAGTTCAATTTCCCCTGTTCTCCCATTGAACAGCGAACATTTTCATTCCAACTGTTCCGATACAACCTCCAATGAAAATCCAGGACCATCATAAATCTTATCGGAATTTAATATAAAGAGTATGGCTCACCATGAATCTGCCGTTACTTATTTATAAGTTGAAACCCCTGTGGTTCGACGAGGGCCGTACGTCATAGCCTTTGCGAGATGTTATAGATATAAGTTTCTGTCTGCAGGGGTCTTTAAGCGGCATTTCTGGATTCTTTTTATGAAGAACTAAGTTTTCCGTGAAGGAAAACATCGTGAGGAAACCCACATACCTACCCGAGAATTATTTCGGAGGTAGGTATGTTGTCCACCAATCCGGACCGGGCCCCCGTGGTGGATTATGGCCTGAACCTCCTCACGAAAGTGAGGAGAGACCCGTGCTCAGCATTGGGACGTTATGGGTTGATGATGATGATGAAGTTTTAAGAAATAGGTAGTTTGAAACTAATGTTCTATTTCATATGAAGAGTTTTTTTTTTTATTTGACTAAGTGTCGACATGAGCAAGTCGTTCACCTGATGGTAAGCGCAACGCCTGGCGATAACAGTCACAGCACCACCCAGAACACGGCATCGCATAATCCTGCGCGTATAATATAGCACCAAGAAACTGTACGGGGATGTGATTTTTCAACTTTCGTCATTTTTTTTATGCCACAAAAGTTACAAAATAAACATAATCTAATCTTGTCTAACAACAATTTATAACATAGTCTTAATAAGTGCCAATAAGATGTCTCAGTCTAACAATTTTACAAACCATTTTCCAACCGCAGCTACCTTCAAATTGTCATTTCAAACAATTGTAATTTTATTTTACCTCCCCTTAGCACTTTGGTTTGCTATGATTCAAATGTTGGTGAATTCAGGTCACTATGCACCAAAGCATGTCAGAATATAATATGTCTACATTATAATTATGTAATATGCATAATATAATTATGTCTTAGAATACAATCTTTCAGCACCGAAAACATAATTATAGTATGGCAATTTTAATAAATCAATTTTTATAAATGTCAATTTTAAGGTGACTGCGGTTTGAAAATGATTCGGATATTGTTGAGCTTCAAAATTAAGCACACAATAAGAGCTTTGAAAGCCTTCACCTTCTCAACATAAGTTTTCAAAGACTGCTCGGTTCAAAATGAACTTAGATTTTCCGCTCTTGTATCGAGCTGACAGACCGTGACGGCGAAGAACTCCTTTGTTCCAGCCTTTGCATAGCTGGCTTCGGTTTTTATTCCAGTCTTTGCCTTTATCATTGAATTTTAAACTTTTTTAATTTAAAGTTAACGTTTGTTTTAAGCTGGTTTTAAGTTTCAACCATAAACTAAGGATTGCGCTTACTGGCGAAAGTTTTAACATAACTATTTGGAGGGCGAATTAAAAGTGGATTTTAAATGTAAAGCTTTAGTTTTATTTTAGAAAACTTGTCTTTCGAATAAATGTGCATTGTATTCGATCGAATTTCGGAATAAGTGGCATCTGTACAGAAAATTCGTCTATTTACAGTTTTTCTATCCCACTGCCTAAAGGAGGGATGTGTTTTTTAAACAGTGCAACGAGGTGACACTGATTTCCACCTGATGGTAAGCGCCACAGTGAGCTTTACTGGGGTAATATAGTTTTATTTAAATCTCTGAATAATTATGTGTGAATAAAGAAGTAATGAGAATAATAGAGAAAGGGATGCTTAGATGATTTAGAGATTTCGAGAAGATGGACGAAGGTAGATTTATGGATCTAGTATGAATGGGGCAAGCGGTGGGGGTCGACGTAGTAGGTGAACGTACGTAGCATGTATTCATGAAAGTGGAAGAAGCGACAGAGGTGTGTCAGGATCGTAGCGTGTGGAAAGATGTAATCTCTGCCTAATTAAACGGGGAAAAGGCGTGACTTGACTTGAAACAATGCGTCCACGTGCGATATACTTAACATGCCTTTTTTTAAACATCGATATAATCGAAACAAACAATCGTAAATCGATCATTGAAATTCAATGTGGAAACGATGTTACCATTTCATTCCGGAACATTACCCTATATGCGGGCACTTGGGGTGCATTGGAAGCTCATCTCTAAAGCGGCGATGACAGGAGGTGATCCCCCAGGGCTGGTGTGACCCCCGGGTCCGAGTGACCCCTCGGTCATTAGTTGCAGGCAATAGGCAGACATTGTAAGTTTGTTGCGTTTGAGGTTTATAGTTCAGGAGCTAACTGCATTTTGTTTTATGCTCATAAGTTTTTCTTGGTCAGTGATTTATTTCGTCCGTCATGATTTTTTTTATATGTATTCTTATTTATTCTTCTTCGTTTAACATAGACATTGTTAAGGAAAAATACATTTTTAAATAATCCGATTATATCGAAAATAATAATGATAAGCGTTTAATGCAATGAATACCAGTTTGATTTTCGAAACTTCTCTCATCGGCATTTACTTTTGAGCTTGACTGTACATATTAATTATTAATCTTCAAAAACTACTCAAAACTATACATAATGTATCTAATTTTATTTTTCAACTCATGCTCAGAATATCAATTAACAATTTGTATTAAACAAAGGATTTTAGGTAGGTGTTGCGGCTACCATCAGGCGAACGACCTGCTCATCTTGTTACTTAAGCCCGCACTAGCATGGTCGATAATGGCGCATACAATCTTTGGTTTTTCCAATGACAATATTTAAGTTTCAAATCTCATCTAAAACTTTATTGTTTCCAGACTGGTAATCATTTGCATTAACTCACAAATGTCTTCTATATTTTCCACCTCCACCTCCCAGACTACATCTGCATCCACTACCCTTAAGTGCGCCACCCTCGCATGATTTGAGTTTAATATCCACCCTGAGTGCATTCTTTCACAGGGGAAAATACACAGGGAAATTTTCAAGGCAAATGGCATAGGGTGGCAATACTGACTTCGGCTGGCACAGATAATAAAGGAATGGATGCCACATGCCACGAGTGGAATTCCAATGCGTCGCCGAAATTGGAGCATCGCACCGAATAGTTGCATATTAAGTTCAGCTTGATTCAATTGTCTTTATAAACGCTCAATTTGTTAAATAAAACTTAAATACTCTAAAGTTGTCATCGATTTGAAATGATAACTCTAATTATTATTAGGGGATTTAAAAGGCGTCTTCTTTAATACACTTTAAGTATTAAAAAAAACAACCTTTTTGCAACTTTCAATTCCCAAAACAAGTAAAATTTTAATGTATACAAGAATAGTAAATACAAAATTAGTTAACATCTGGTATAGATAATAACTTTGGAAATCTATCGAGCTAGTTAAACTCTTTCTTTTTACTGGTCGTAAATTCTTTGAAATGTATAACGTTAGAGACTCTACGTCGCGTCGTGGTTCAACTAAAACGCAATAAAAAAAAGAAGTGTTGAAAATATTTGACACGGCTTATTTCATACAATTTTAAGAACTTGCCGTATCTACTCCCATCATATCTGTGGCCTGGGTGATGTCGGGGATGACATTGGAAATCTCTGACGTCAGAGGGCATGTCAGATTGTTTTTGTGTACGAAATTGACTGAGGAAGGAAGTCGGAAACTTTCTGGCAGTGCTCGTTCCGACTTGATGTCTACTGGAAATGTGCTTCGTCACTGTATGAGACTTAATGGATTGTGATAGTTGTGATGTTTTCGCATAGGATTAGATTGTTTGCGAGATGAACTTGGATCATAAATTCACGAGTCGAAACTATTCCGTAGAACTGGAAAAACGACGCAATAATTCGATAGCCTTCCACAAAACTGTTGGCCACTTTTCGCATAGAAGTGTAGAGCGGGCTCTGTGATAGTTTTTGTTCTATTATAAGACCTGCCGTTCCAAAATGCTACTTTCTATCTATCTTCAAAATATATATGATCGGAAACGATGAAGAAAACCAAATAATATTTACCTACTACCGCACTGGCTTGTTTAAATATATGCGGTACCGCAACGAGTGGCGATAGTACCCAACAGATATACCAACGGTATTATACGTACCGCACGAGCGGATACCGCACATGGCTTCATGCGCTGATACCACAGTACAAAGAACAACAAACAATAAAGCGTGGGTGGTTGAAACCAACACCCACCGCTTTCGACGGCGATACTTACATTGTCCCATCTTCTCGTGCCCACGGTCAATGTAATTTGATCGAAACCTCAGGGTTTTTCTAAGTGATATTTTGACATTAATACTTTCACTGCTGAGCCGATTTTCTTGTCTAGCCACGGGTGCGGCTCTGCACACTCTATAGTATTTTCCCATACACAAACACAACAGTTTGGTTGTCCCGCACTCGCGGCAAGTTATAAAAAACACGACAGTTGTGTTTTCAACACTGAAGGTGTCAATGTGTGCGTGAAATAGACCCCTTTTAAATCAAGTAAATATAAACAAACAGTCGTCCAACCCTGTACTATAAAAAGAACTCGAAGACGCGGCGCGTGAAAATATCACCGCGACATTATTTATCATGAAACTGGCGCCTCATTCCTCCTTCCAAAACTAGTTGGAAACTTCTCAACAAACATTTGGATAAATTCACACTTCATACATCGCGGTGTCGTGTTATGTGCAAAGTTGTTCAACTCGAGACATGAGTTGAACAATAAAATAGTTTATGCGCAAACTGAGTTAGCCTCAGTTAATGTCAGGTCAGAGCTGAAAGCCTGTGTAGGAACCAATGTTACCATGTTAGCTAAACTGAAAGGAAGTCTTCAACGTGGAAAACAAGAATAAGCCCAGACACAACGGGCTGCGACGAAAATCTAGTCCCGAATAAACATTAGTCCAAATAAACATTACATCGGATCCGTCATCTACTGTTTCGAGGTACATCGTTGTCCAAAATATACCAGACCCTATCCAATTGTCGTTGTTTTTGGTGTTGTAACCTTATCCTCTTTATGAAAGTGAGGGGAGACCCATTCTCAGCAGTTGGAAGATATGGGTTGATGACGATGATGCTCAAATTTATTTTTCTCGTTTTATAAATTCTTCGTCCTCTAGTTAAACAAGAAGTGAGAAAGGAGGATGAGGTTACGAGCGTAATGCTATGAGTATTGTGCTGGTGACGGTGATATTTAGGATTATTATGGCGGTGCGAATTATTTATTTATTTAGGCACGCATAACAGAACACTCTCAGTATAATATTGCAAGCATAAAATAGGTACAATTAGTTTAGTGCTGGACAGTGTCCCAAAAGATGCGTACACAGCATGACAGAAATTTGAAAACAGTTAACATCGAGGAAAATTATTAAGAAAAAAAAAACAAAAATCTTAATTAATCTAGTACTCATTTTGCATTGGTCGTTTCACACTACAAAACTACCGTCACCTTCCTTCCGCTCTTGTGCAAACGTTATATTGATAGTAGATAAGTCCAAAAACCTTATTAATCACTTCTTATGACTAATCTAGCGGTAAATCTTGCCGAGTGGTCACCCTTGCATGTACTTAGCAAGCGAGCGCAGTCGCTAATAGTGCGTGACGTCATAAATTGCATGATGCTGCAACGTGCTCGTGACGTCACATACTTCAGCGGGGATGCATACTGGGGGTGCATGATTTACTGTGATGTGCATACGTCAGCAACAGCAATTAGTGTAAATATCTGTCTATCCATCTATTAAATATACAAAAATCAATGAGTTTGTCGCGTAAAATTCTAAAATGGCCCAACCGAATTGTTTTTTTTTTGTATTCGCAATTGTCAAAAAGTTTGTATGAAAATTAAATAAGAAAAATTGCCCAGTAAATTGAAAAGTTTTATAGTAACTGAAAGTTTTCTATGGGATTTTCGTATGAAGTTACGATTTGACGTTTGTACTTATATTTTTTTCAATCTTCAGAAGTTTCGATTGTTACGCGCGTTTAGACTCAGCTAGCCTTATGATAAAACTTCAATCATTACTGCAAAAAGTTGAAAACAGACATAGGTACTTTGTATAAAGTAACAACGTTTCTCACGACTACTAGATGTCTACCAAAAGCATACCTTCGTAAATCTCACCAAACATTAATTAAACAACCATTAACGCAGCAATTAAACCCAATTAATTCGAACGTACGATTTGCCGGAAGTTCCTATCACCGAACGTACGGATTGCCGAACGCTCCACTCGCAAAACTCCTTTCTCGTCACTAATGAGTTTGTAAGCGTAAATTAAGATTCACCTCCTTAATTAGACGTGTAGAGTGGTGCTGTGTATTCCTGATCGAAGGGGGCTATGAAGTAAATTTTCGGGGCTGTTGATGGGAAACCAAAAATCAGACATTGTTGATTATGTATTTTTCTTCTCAATCTTGTGTTTTATCGTGTGTTAATGTGTAATACAAGTGAATATACTGAGTAAGTTGTTTACCTGATGGTCAGTGCCATGAAACCTGGAAACCGAAATGCCAAGCAGTAGCGTGCAAACATTACTGTGTTCCGGTTTGGAAGGCACTGTTTCCAGCGAAATTACTGGGCATATGAGACTTTAGAGCCGATGACTCAGGGTGACGAGCGCAGTGCAGTGCCGCGCAGGATCTAGCCATGTAAAGATCTGGGTGGCACTGTAACTATTATAGGCAGGCGTAGCGATTACCATCAGGTGAACTACTTGCTCGTCTCGTTAGTCAGACAAATAAAAAATATCTTTAACTGTTTTTTTTTTCTTTTTTCTTTAACAATATATTTTTCATCTTCTATCTACACTTCCCCAGGCGGACTCTTGCAGAAAACCCCTACCACAACAACAAAATTAATAACTTGGGGATTATTTTCTCAAAGCTTTGGAAAAAACATTTTATATCCAGCTAATAAAGCTCCACGGGCACTAAAATGATCGAACTAGTCCATCCCAGTTTCCACAGAGTGCAATACAATTGGCGAAGTAACTTCGATACAGTTTAAAACTAGGAATCGAAGGAAGTCTTAACTTGTTCCAGACTTGGAGCGGACAAAGCTGTATTGGCGGCGACTCGGATTTTAAGACTTTTCTTGTTGGTTCTGTCTTTAGCTGATTTCTCGGCCGTTTTGATCGGAATTTTGCCATGGTTTCTTGGTCCATTTTACTTTAGTTTATGGTTTAAATTTACATGCTTTGCTCTTATTGGTAACTAAAGACGTATAGGAATTTTTTGAAGTTAGTATCATAATATGTACATAGTACCTATTGACACTACTAAATAATAAAATTGTTACATGGAATGTTGGTTTTATTTATTTGACTAAGTGATTAGACGAGCATGTCGTTTATCTGATGATAAGCGCTACGCCTGCCCATAACAGTTACAGTGCCACCCAGAACTTTGCATTGCACAATCCTGCGCGGCACTGCACTGCGGCTACTTACTTACTTTGATCAGCTTGCAGTGCAGAATAATTATTTTACAAAAGCTTGACAGGAAAAGTGTTTATTTTCTTAAAATTATATTAATTTACACACCAGATGCTGCCTAGAGACTACGAACCCGATGAAACGCCCTGTATGACTCTAAGATTAAAGGGTTAAGGCGGGAATACGACGCTTTCTATATCTTTAAGATTTTACTCATATACTATGGGAAAATGCTCAAAACACAAAGTAAGTATAATTACACTTAAGGCCACATGTACATCATACTACTACGAGTACAAGAGAAAAACAAGAAAACTAAATCACGGCTACGACCCCCGCCCGCATCCGCCTGTCTCCACCCGGCGCATCCCCTAGCAGCAATTTATGACGTCACGGGGCATTAGCGCACCCAACCGTGGGGATTATAATGCTATGACTGAATACATGTGTGTAGCTACACAGTATTTTGTAGTAAATGTGTAATAGCTTAAAAAAACTAAATGTGTGCTGGGACACATAGTAAAAGTAAACATTAATAAAAAAAACTTAAAAGTCATTTTAAAAATATACGAAACGTAACTCTCTTTCTATCTTCCCTAGCTTATACCT
The DNA here is from genome assembly GCA_912999815.1 of Campaea margaritaria. Lineage (NCBI taxonomy): Eukaryota > Metazoa > Arthropoda > Insecta > Lepidoptera > Geometridae > Campaea > Campaea margaritaria. The sequence continues at coordinate 1,448,741 of OU538794.1, forward strand.
CCCTCTCAACTTCCGTTAGCCTCACCCGATCACACTTTCCGTAACGCATTCACCAGCTTACTCCCCAAATCAAGCGTGCGTAAAGAAGTCCATAAGGCATTCACTTAACACGTTGACTGCTGAGACATTTTGCTTGTCTAGCCACGGGTGCGGCTCTGCACGCGCCATAGTGTTTTCCCATACACCTAACACAACAGTTGTGTTTTCAGCAGTGAACGCGTTAAGACTAAGCTAGTCTAGGATTTAGTATCTACCAGCGTTAGTTACCTGTTAATAAGTAGCGGGTAGTTACAGTTAACTTGCTCATTTGAAGTGTGTTTACTCGGTGCGAGCTACTGAACCGCCGATACTGACTTCCTTAGGAACTTGCATGCATAGCAGTAGAAGTATTCAAACTTTTAAGAACGAATATTGAGATACATATGCCTTTCTCCCGTTGGGATAGGCAGAGACTGCACTTTCCACTCGCTACGATCCCAGTGAAAAGCAGTACACCAACTCCCTGACACCCTTTACTGGTTTCTGGAACTCCAGACCAATAGGTAACATCGAGGTATGTGACGATATTTTGATATTGATTTGTGAGTAAATTAGACCCATTTTTTTTTCGCATAAATGTGATAGCTGTTAGTTTCATTAGTCCAAGTCTAATCAATTCAATTATTTGTATGAGTAGGTACAAAAAAGTGTATGTTTTGGGTTTTATAAATAGGTAAGCTTAGATGTATTCAATCTGCAAGCAGGTATCCAAATATTTGTACTGGCTGCGCCCTGCGGTTTCACTCGTGTTGACTTTTAAGAATTTTTTTGAAAAGTATCCAATCGTGTTATAATTATCCCTGGACCTAAAGTATTTATAATCTAAATATCATCTAAATCCATTCAGGCGTTGCGGCATGAAGAGAGGACTAACAAACAAACACATAAACTTAGGCATTAAAATATTACCTTATCTAAACAAACACCGAATATAAAAAAAAAAAACGAAAAGCAACCAATGCTGTTCACTTTTTATTCAGCAATTTCGTTATAAAGATCCCTTTCTGCAAGTTTCGCGTCCACATATCACGGTTCAAGATCCACTCGTATTTCCAGTAACTGGCTAGCACCACTCACCTGCCAACTCACCGTGCGGAACACGTGTTCCAACTAACCCTTCAGGCGCCAACTCTTGACAACTGGAAACTTGTTACAGCTTCACACCGTGTATCTTCGCGGAAGTTGGAGCTACAACTGCCAGCCACGCTTTAACACGTCGCTAAACGTGAAGTGACTTGGGAAGGAAACCGAGAGAGAGATAATAAACCCAATTGTTTTGAGGGTAATAGATTTTGATTCCAGTTCACATTTTTGAAGTATTTTAAATGGTTTAAGTGCTCATTGGCAAAACTTGACTAGAAATCCTAATTAAGTAACTTCGCCAGCGGCCCCCGCTTGGATGGGTGACCGTTTCATGCTAACAAGGCCAGCGCAATCAGACGTCGGTGGAGCATTCCAGGAGCCCCAGATACACTAAATCTAGAATCTAGCTATATTGTTAAAATCATTATTCCTATTTATAGTTGACCTAGAAGAACGGCAACCCATATTAATACCCTGTGCCTTTACCTATAGCACACCTGTAGAGTTACCTAGGACCCCCATTTCTCATTCGAAATGCAAGTAACAAATGAAATAGACTTATTACAAACCTTTTCTTTCTGAAAAGGGTTAGTAAACATCGTTAGTGGCACTGGTCGGTAATACTGTAGAGAAAAGTGCCAAAATTCCATTCTTGACCGAAAGTGCCGTGAATATCTGAAGATCTTTTGCAAGAAAACATACGAACCAGAAATGCGCTCGGTTGACTAGCGTCTGCATAAGAGTTAAAGTACAATCAGATCCCGCACAAAAACTCCATAGAACTAGCTGTCTTCTTAAATCTTCTCTATCTTCTTTCTTTTCCTCGCCTCACTCCAGTTACTCTCATTCTTCTTTTGTAACTCTTTTTTCAATTACTCCCGCTGCATTTTCATGAAATCTAATTAACGTCATTTTTACGTCAATTCTTGACTGATCTAGTCTTCTTCTATTTAATTGAAGTTTCGAAGAAGAGCATGATTTTTCTGCGCATAACCTACGACCTATTATAATATTTCTACAAGCAAGTGGTTTATGTTACCACCTATGACATGCTATGCTTGTATTAACCAAATCAAAGAAAAAGACCATTAAATCCATGGAAAATTAATGAAACGATGAAATGCTGAATCGGGGGGCCAGTTTACACTTCATACTCATACAAGAGCTGGTACTATCCAATCGTAAAATACGATTCCTACAAACTTCACAGAAATATACCCAATTCGTCGTTTCCGTGCATACCTGTACCCGTATATCCCCATAGCTAAGTCTCCGCCGCGGGCCCGGAATCCGTTTGTCACGGGCCTTTTGACGAAACGTATTTAGGACAAACCCTTCCGAGGAATGGACTCCTATCTTCATCTTGTTTCGTGTTTACCCTCCAAGGGTCGGTAAATAGACCTCAGAGTCGCGAGCATTCTTTTATTGGACCTATAGTGTAGATAAGGTTATTTAGGTGATTTTTGATAGTGGGGATGGAAGGGTAGCCTATTTCTTGGGTTGCGTTCTTTTTTAATCCTTGGATTAAAGTTGGAAGGCGGCGAGGGACCCACTTTAGTATATCGGATCGACGTGAGCACCTGAAGTTTTTGTTTGTTTGTCGAAGGAGTTAGCGGCCTTTCACTCGTATTTTAGAGTTTGGGAGACTGCCCAAGGAGTCCAAGGACCTCTGATGTGGTGTAATGGATGCCTCTTCTGCAAGAGGCCGCCTGATTCATCTGATATTCATCCGTCAAGCAGTAGTGTGCCAATATTACTGTGTTCCGGTTTGAAGAGCACTGTTTCCAGCGATATTACTGGGCATATGACATTTTAGAGCCGATGTCTCAGGGTGACGAGCACAGTGCAGTTCCGCGCAGGATTACGCAATGCAAAGTTCTGGGTGGCACTGTAACTGTTATAGGCCGGCGCGGCGTAGCGCTTACCATCAGGTGAATGACTTGCACGTCTCGTCAATCCGTCAAATGAAAAAAAATATTAGAAGAGGCACAGAAAATTGGCGACTTATAATATCCTAAGGCCAAGGCTCATTTTAAGTCAATGTGCCCTCTAGTTGTCAACTCATTTATTATGCCATTTTGATGTAAATAAAGTCTTAATTACAATAGCAGCCCCTTCACGAATACTAAAAATATTGCTACACTTTAGCAGCGTAATTAAACAATTCCGAAAATGAGTCATCATAATAGAATTACGAATTAAATCGCCATAAAAATATCTTCACGCACAATGCCTATTAGTTATTCTGCGACAATAGCCGGGGGAGGCACTGTGACTAAACAGTGCTCGCGAGTTATCATTGTACACTTAAGCGCACACCCACGCCCACCGAATGCGATGATTCATGGTGTTTTTATTTTTTTCATATTAATTCTGACCCTAGAGAACATAAAATGTCTTTAGAGCCAAGCAATAGTGTGCAAACATTACTGTGTTCCGATTTGAAAGGCATTATAACCCCTCTCTCCTTCACTATGGGTGGTTGACTGGTAGAAAATGCTCTTAGCGTTAAGTCCGCCAATTGTACTAGTTAGTTAATCTGTGCAATAAAGTATTAAATAATAACAATAATAACCAGCGAAATTACTGGGCATTTAAGACTTTAGAACCAATGTCTCAGGGTGACGAGTGCGGTGCAGTGCGGCAACAGATTCTGGGTGGCACTGTAGCTGTTATGGGCAGTCGTGGCGCTTACCATCAGGTGAATGACTAGCTCTCCTCGTTACTTAGTAATAAAAAAAATCTTATATAAAAGTCTACAATACGACTGCCGAAGACAAATAGCAGTCCGTTAGATACACAGAGATCTCTCGAAATCAGCAAAATCCGTTTCGACCATCATGTTGTCATTGCAGATTCGATATTGAATGTAACAATAATTTCATTGAAATCGATTGTAGTCAAAGTTACGTAATTGATCCACGGTACAGTTCACTGTAAAATGACTGGCTAGTTTAAAAGTCTGGGATTACTGAACCCATTTGGATAATTATTTTCCTTATGTAAAAGAATGTGTCTAGAATGGTCCCACTAACATTTATAAAAAAAACCTTAATTTTTAGTAAAGAATTGTATGGTCCGGCTCGAAGGACCAAATTTAAATGATACGATATCGTTGAACTTGATTTTTTTGTTAAAACATTATGTCTTCTTTGTATTTCTCTTCAAGTACGGAATCGCATCAAAACGAATCCCAAAAATAGGTGACATTTTATTACGAACTACACGACACGTTTACGAGCCGCACTCATATCTTGTGATGTGAATGTCAACAGAGACAATAAAACCTGTCGGATACTGTCTTGACATGAATTTTCCATACATACCATACATCACCCATACACACATTAAATGTATGTGCGTTGAATGTAATAAAATTTACGAACTGTAAGGATATTCACGCCGAGTTTTTATGCGACATCGGTTTATGGGTTCCATGTATTTGGGTGTGGGGTAAGTTAGGGGTAGGTGAGACAAAAGATATCAACCTAATAATAAAATATGATACCTTTTTTTATTTCGAAGTTTCTATTACAGCAGTTCTAAAAGAGCTTGTTCGTAGCTTAACGTACGCGCAAAATAATCTTTTTCCGATAAATTATGAAGATGTTTAGCTACTTTTGAGGCCGACTGTACAAGTGGTTGGGGATATAAAAATACTGTCTCAATTCTCACCACATTGGTCTCGGGTTTGAATTCTAATTATACTTTTAGGCAGTATTGCAGTGAAGTAAATTATAAGTATTGACTGAAGTCAAGATTAGCTCTTTAGAATTGTAATATTGCTCGTAGCTATTGAATCTGGTCTCAATTAGTTTTTTTTTTTTTTATGAGGTTTGGTTGAATGTGGTAAATGACCCATCATGCTAAGCCTTGAATGGGGTACACCCTTAAGGAACGAATTTCTGCTGAGGTAACTATCCAAACAGACCTTCACTAAAGCTGTTCTTCATTGTCGCCGCATTAGCCGTGGATATTAATTATTTGAAATATCGTCTACTTTGAAGATCGCTCGTCTTCTCTCCCTTGCGAAATTCCCATTGTTTCGGTTCAAGAAACTAGTGTAAGGTGACGAATTAAGTACAGGAGCTTCACTGACGGCCCAAACGTCGTCACGCGTCAATAAAGCACTTTCATAAAATTGTCATAAAGTTTCATAAAAGTCTATGTAAAGTCATAAACATTTTCATATTGTCATCGCCCTGGCATGCCTCGGCGATGAATTTGGCACCACGACAGGAGTTATTTTGCAACCTAGCTCATAAATTTGAGGATATGAGGACGCGTAAAATTTATAATTATGTATATTTAAAGAGGGGCTGTTAAATATTTTGAGTGTCAAATATTTTCAGTACCATGATATTTTTCAACTGCACTTTGGATTTTATTGACTTTCAACTTTAATATAATATAATAAAAATCATACTAGATTATATTAGATTTACGACAAATATTTCACCAACCTAAAATTTCAAAGGGAAAATGTGTTTACTAGTAAGTGACCGATCAAACTGTAGCAACTGTTCTGACTACTGGGCTACTCAATAACTAATTACACAGCCTAACTACAGTGTAAAACTGTGATGTTCCACTATTTTCCCTTCACGAGGTCGTTATTACAGGCTTATATTGACAAAGCATTTATAACATAAAGATACTATAACCCTATAAACCCAAATAACCCAAAGTAGAACATAGTACGGGAGCCAGACACCAAATCCTACCGATAAAAACACGGCGCGTTAAGCGACGAACGAGTAAAATAAAAATGGCCGCTTTCCACCGAATAAGCGTTACCATAAAAAAGGTTTTCAGTGAGCAAGTGAATCATAATTTATGAATTCCGGTGTCCGCCCGTGCGGGACCGGGAGATTTACGCGGGGTCATTGTGTCGGCGCTCCTGGTCTATGTAGACTTGACAAAGGTCTCTTCGTGCGCCCTTTTATTTTATTTATACTGGAGCAGCAAACAACTTTGAGCACTAGACGGAATATTGTAGCGGTAGGTAAAGTTTGACTGGGAAAGTCAAGCTTTGTGTTCCGCTTTGAAGGGCAATGTTTCCAGCAAAATTCCAGCATTTAATACCAGCCACATGTATGTGTTACCACGTATAGGGTTCCGTAGTTCACAGTTAACTCTTCATAATTGAAAAAGTTTTCACAACTGTGTACGCAAAATAATTTTCATTGGAATTTTCGAACTATTTCCACTAGCATGGGGTTATTATGCTAAATGGTAAAGAAATAAAAAGTGGGAAAGACGTTGTTGTTAGGAGCAAATAAAACGTTTTTGCACTAAGCAATCCATCTTTTCAAATACGTATTATTCTTAAGACATTCGTTCAAATAAATTATTTTAGTTCTATTCTACAGATGGGGTAATTTCTCAAAGCTTCAGTTCTAGAACCTCACTAGCTCTGCATCAAACAATCGTTAATGAAACATAAGGGGTGTGCATCCCTTCCCATATCCCTACATCTCGGCTCATCCTCAGCGGGGGAGGCTTGCAAACAGATATAGCTACCCGTTAATCGCTCTACAAAACCTTTTCTATCTTATAGGAAATCCATCCTTATTGCTAAATTAGTGAGGGTGGTTTTAGAACGACTTGAAGGAAATTAATTTGTAGAAAAAATTATACGTCATATTTTTCTACAGTTCATTGACTTTTTATATTAATGCGGGTAGAAAGATTGGAATTGATAAACATTCAGAAATATTATAAAGGAATCTAACCTTTTACCTACACTCTCACCCGGAAATACCTTCCGATCATCAGTTCAGCTCATTTTCGCTGATTGTACCGTCATCGAAAGAAAAGCATACAAAATTTCAACTTCAATGAACGAAGGAAACTGGATTTCAACTTACTAGCAACACATGATCTAAGCGCACATCTATCCATACTAGCATACCTAGTAAATAGCAAAGCTTATAAAATCATACAGTCTTACCAGTCTCAACTGTACGTATAGCAACAGATAAATACTCAAACTTAACCAAATAGAATCGCAAAACAAAGACCTACGATCATTCAGTCTTATTTCATTCAACCCACATCAACCCACTGCTGGGTATAGGCCACACATAGTGCAAACCACTCTATCTGGTTCAGCGCCGGACGAATCCACTGACTCATTTCCACTGCTACATTTTATAAAGTCATTTGACCATCTGCCCGTAGTCTTATTAATCGTCATAGTATGCAAAGCTTTGATAACTTGACCACATGCGACGCAGACGGACCTTGCATAAGTATGTCCCAATTTTAAACCAACATCTTGGACTCGTTAAACTCCCAGGCTATTCAAATATTAAAAACTAAATTTTCTCGGGCACTTCCACTCGGCGTGATGTCACGTCCTGTTTTTATTTCCGATGTACCCGCCGCTCTGGCAGGGGTCCGTTAAATTATTGACGAAACGGAATACAAATGTGTACACGGTTTAATCGAGGAGATTTGGAATTTTATTTTTAAAGGAGTAGAAGTAAGGGAAACTTAAAAATATTTGTTAATAATTGTATTATAGTTATTATAATAGAATAGAATAGAATAGAAAACTCTTTATTGTAGACCAGAAACAAAAATAAACACAGTACAGAAAAATTACAATAGGTAAACAAGGGTAGTACAGTGGACGGTCTCATCGCTGAAAGCGATTTCTGCCAGACAACCTTTGGATGGACAGTAAAAAACATTTTTCGATAGTAGGGTGGGCGGCGTACTTGCAGTAATTAATAAACACGATACGTTACGATACGATCCGTGGAGAATGCAAAGTTCTGGTTGGTACTGTAACTGTTATGGGCAGACGTAGCGCTTACCATCAGCTGGACGATTTGCTCGCCTCGTCACTCAGACAAATAAAAATAAAAGTACCAGGCTACCATAGATTGCTAGGCACACTCCCAATTCTCCTGACTACATACGGGTACTTGGCTGGACGATTGTCGGCTATTCTTCATGCTAGCATCTCTCCTAGGTTTACTCCATCCACAACGCTATCGGCCGTTCCGGAAGCGCTCCTTTATACCACCCTCCGCCTTTATGTGACAAGTGCTTTTGCCTCTCCTGGGCCGTGTGCACACATTACATACTTTAATATTACAGAATGACGAAAGCAGGTCGTTTGCTTGATAGCAAGCTCCAACGTCCAACGTAGACCTCCCGTATCGAACGAGCAGTTGCTAGCTGTTGGCGTCCAGGGCTTGTGGCAGTCTTCTAGCTAATGTTGATGAAACTCTAGTATATGAAAATTGCAGTACTCGGCGAATTTCGTCTCCCGATTTGCGATGCTGGCAAGGAACGCTTTGAGACGGTAAAGTCATGTATGTCCTTTTGATGTCATCATCATCAGCTCATTATTTGATCACTGCTGCTGCTAACACCTTCTCAAATAAGAGAACAGGCCTGAGGCTTGCTTTGTCTTGCAGATCATGGCCATGGTACTCGTAGTTCACCAGCTCGTGGTTTCACATTAAATCCTAGTCTAAGGTCAGGATCTTCGGCTGTCTTGTGACGTGTTCAATAAAGCCTTTTAAACCCCAAAAATTGTTGGATTGTCAACACGGAGACGATGATAAAGAGTGCAATATGACAGAATCTCACACTTTCCTTGGTAAAAAAAAAACACTGAGCATTACCTTTCTCGAATTGCAACTGACAACCAAAAGCCTTCACCAGCAGACTGCTCCAGAGTCCTTGTACACTGTACAAGCACGTAAAGGAAACGTCACACGGCGAAATGGCCTGTCATTTCAGAATTCCTATTGTGTCACTGTATGCGTATCACTCCGACTCAGCTTACATTGTATTTAAAAAATATAAGCACCCACTCGGTGGTGAATGGGGGAGGTTGTGTTTTGCTTTTAACATTGCGGTGATTTGGAAATATTGTCATATTTTCAAGACAGGGGATTACGAATGGGAAAAGCAGCGGCATAGAACATTGGAAAAAATATCTTTGAAGCTTACTTCGTTATATTATATTCAAATGATTGTGATTGAACTGTATTCAATAAGTACGGAACTTTACGCTTCTGGATCTAAGGTTTTCGCCTTCTGTTTGTCACTTAAAATTTTAATACATAATTATATAGCTATTAGAATGGAGTATAATTACTAACATTAAAAATTTGCTATATGGACACAAAATATTAAAAATTTGCGTCGAACAGTAAAATTAAGAGTTTGGATGTTCAGTAATTTTCGTTGGTAACTGTACGTGCAATAACTACCTGATTGTGACAATTTCATTTTCGAGGCTACTTACTGACTATTTCAATGAAGAACTGGAAAACTGGTAATATTGATACTGGTTTTGCTGGCAATTTGCTTCAGTCCCGCAACAGCTCATCCGTTTCATCAAGTATAAAGGGAGAAAGGGTTGCAAGCGATTTGGCGAATTAAATTTGACTCAAAAACTCCGCACTTTTCCCTATTCTACCCTTTTTCGACCATTAAATTGAGATCAAAGTAGGGCGCCGCGAGTTTATTTCTATTTTTTCTCCATTGCACCCGGTGAATGTTGCAATAAAAATAAATTATGGTTTTTAATTTAGCAACGAGTATAATGATACCCGGAGCCTTAATGATGGGATATCCCGGACAACAACTTTGTTTCGTATATTTTTTGTTTTATTTGACTTTCCCTGGACCGCTTTATTTGAAGTTATTTCGCCGGAAAAGCGGCGCCCATTTATAATTACACTGTCTCCGAGCTTTTTATAAAGCTTGGCTGTTTGCTCACTCTTGGTTCGTTTTTATTTTTACATAAAAATTAGCTGCGAGTTTGAAAACTGTGGAAATTCATAATAACAAGGTTCTGCTCATAGTAGAATAAAATATGTAGTATGTATCAAACAAGGGAGTCATTAAATTTAAATAATCCGGCTTTATGAGAAATTCAATTAATTCTAACTCACACGTACAGTCGTACATAGTAAATCGAACTTTGTTCGTCCTTTCGAGGTTTCATAGTATAATTTATTATTACCGTACTTATTATTAAGGATAGTGCTCTGACAGATAGATTTCTAAGCCCTGAAATCTCATTCCAGTCGTTTTCAGAAAATTGAATAGACCTTGACTTTGAGAAAGCTGTAATAATACAATAAGTATAAAGTGAGAAGAGATAAACGAAATACTTAAATCGTGTCAAAATTAAGGACTTTCAAATGAAAATATAAATTCCCATTTCCATTTTCGAAACAACTTTCTTGTGCCTGAAATTACTTAAAATTTTGCTGAATTTTTCGCCGAAAAATAACCGGCGCTGTCGAAAGTATTCACGTCGACATACTGTACGGTGTACACTGTAGCCACGCGACAGAGACCAAGTTTTCTACTTTTTGTAACTCGTATTTGTCTTTATATTTTAATTGATGTATATATTTTTTAATAAGCTGCAATCAATGAAACTATTTACGATCATGTTCCATATAAATAATAGTTCCATCATTTAAGGGATAAAAACTATTTTGTGGAGTAAATAAACGATGCAGGACCTTTAACTTAGAATGCATCGTATATATTCGACAGCAACGTGTCATCTTACGTTTGACACGTTGATAAGATAACACGTTATTGTCTCAAATAAGCGATATAAAGAAAATTAAGCAGGCCCAATGAGGGCATAAATTTCTTAACAGCTACCTACAAGATCCATCGTTCATAATCCACATAATATTACATAAAATTTACATAAAAAACCTGGGGGGTAACCACGTACTTATTCTCATTCCGTACAGTTAATTTTAAAGCCTTAAACTGAACGGCCTAGATTGGCACCACACACTCATAAATGATCAAATCTCAAAAATAGACTGAAAAGAATGAGAGAGAAGGAGAATGGAAAGGAGCTATATAAACTCCCATAAATGCAAACAAATTGTTACGATCTCTTTAGATAAATGTCTCTGGTCGACTTATGAACGCTTAGCGATATTGGTGGTGACAGTTAGCAGGGCAGTTCAGTTTAAGGCTTCAAGCTCGATGGATTCAACTGTTCGTGGTGAGGCCCCTGATCTGTGTTACGTTTCTTAGTGGCGACACCAGGTAAAACCGAAAGCTTTCCATGATAATACCATTCGCAAACCATAGATCGTTTTGAGTGAGATTTAGCACTGAGTGTACTGTGTGTGTATATACATGTATCTAACGTATGTAGATATATACCGTCGTACATGAATATATAGCTATGGAATTTCCACCACGAGCATGACGCCGCCGTTTGGAAAATTCATATAAATATCATTCGCGTGACAGCCGGAAACAGCGAATCCGGGAAACCTCGTAAATGGTTCACACGGCGTTTAATGGAAACGCTGGATTAAAACTTTTTTTTTTGGGTTTAAATCATGGCATGGTGAAGTTTTTTTTTCCAATGGAATGGCTGTGTATTTTAATTGCAATCAATTTCAATTAATTTCAACACGCTTCCAGCTGTCAAAATGTTAACTATAGTAAGTACTCGTAACTCTACGGGGTGTCCCACGGTTATGCCATATAGAAGGAAAGTACCTCGAATATTGTAGATGGAACATTTTACTGATAAAAAACATTATTTAAATTTTAAAATAATTTACGCTGCATTTATAGATATTTAAATAATTACATGGTTGAACCGGGAATCGAACCCGTTACACGAGAAAAATAATCATCTGTAGCTTTATCATATCGATCGAAAGGCTTCATCATAAGGATTATTTGTTGCTAAATAACATAGTGTCAGAATTAAAAGGAATTTTAAATTGTTTATTAAATTCAAATAATGTCTTCTTTCAGTAAAATGTTCCATCTACAATATTCAAGGTCCTTTCCTTCCATGTGGCATAACCGTGGGACACCCTGTATATTTTATCAATGGTCGAATTTAAAGAGTTTCAAATATATCACAGGCTCATTCGGTGTTTCGTCCTATTTCCCGTTCTGACTAAAATATAACGAAATGAGTGACTCTGAAGGATTGAAGGATAAATAAGTGTCATCATCATCATTATCAACACAAATCGTCCCACTGCAAAGCATGGGAGCTTTCGTGAGGAGGGTTAGGCCATAATCAACCACGGGGGCCCGGTCCGGATCGATGGATAACATACCAACATCCGAAATACTTCTCGGGTAGTTATGTGGGTTTCCTCACGATATTTTCCTTCTCTGAAAAGCGAGTGATAATTACGTACATATGCTTTACATAAACACCTTGGTGCGTAGCTGTACTGGGACTTGAACTCACAGCCTTCTCTTTGGAAGGCAGACGTTCTGTAGGCTACCACCGCTAATAAGAGTACATACAGAATAAGTCAATAATTACAATCACAAAAGAAGGAAAATAAACTAACCATAAACTGTTATCTACCATTACTGCAATCCCAGAGACGATCGAGAAAGAAACCGTGATCGATGAACAAAGAAAGCTATTCAACAGAAGAAAAAACTAGCTTAAAAAGTAACTTTTCCAAGAGAGAGACAAAACTGCTATTAATCTTAAAACCACCAACCGCCGGCTTAACACATAGTTCATTCTCACTAATGCAAGCAAAAAGATAAATCTGCAAAGAATAACAATACAGATGTGACACAAACTTGAAACACGTTAAAGGTCAATGGCAACCTACCAATTTTCTTTTACAATTTTACACGCTCTTAGCTCCATTCACATCAGAGTCCGATATACTTATTAAAATAAAATTGCATAATAAAATAATGAAATCTAAGTCGCAGTCTGGGATTTCAAAAGAAATGCCAAAGATTAAATTCAAACTGCTATGTATGGTTTTGTACACAACCCACTTGTACTAATGTGCTTGAAGTTGAACGTGCCTGACAACTATTTGCGCGCGCGACGCCACAAATTGTTCGCGGTGTCAGTCGGAAGAACCAATGCGCTCCACCAAGCGCCTATTACTAGGGCTCTTCGATTGTTGAATGGAATCTGCGCTGAGCACAGCGAGCTGGACATTTTTACATGTTCTTTAGTGACATTTACGGATGTTGCCCTTAAATGTATTGGTTCTTAGTTACATGTAAGTACGGTGTCGCTTTGGAAACACCTGTTAAGACACTGTATATTGAAATAAATAAATAAATAAATAAATAAATGTATTCGATGTCTATTCATAAATAAAAAATTTTAGAACTTTGGTCTGTCTGTCTGTCCGTCTGCAAGTTTGTCTCGAACAAGCTTCAAAATGACTCAACGGATTTTATTAAACATTTTAGGGACTAAAACAGACGTATATGTTCCCTTTCGATATCTGGCAGAGTTCGAAAGACATGAATATTACATATTTGTAAAGCGAACGAAGTCGCGGGCACAGCTAGTCTCGAAATTTAATAGTTTGGTAATAATGGTATATCATAATATTGTCAATAGAATAATTTATTCTTATATTGTATATTATGGCTTTAAAAAAAAAAAAAAAAAGAATGATTAAAATTTTAAAAATGACATCGCCGTAGAGTTTCTTGGTGCTATCTTCTCTAACGGGCGTATTTCCGAAGCACTGGTAGAGTCAATGGAGCTTTCCTTTTCGTGTGCGAGACTCAGGCATGGGTCACCACTTGAAAGGGAAATATCCTTTTTCTAACTCAAACCATAATTAGATAATAATCATTAGTTTCGTAGATCATAAAATTTGACTTATTTTTTTGTATTTCTATACTTATGTATAAGATATTATTTTTTTTGACGTGTAAAAGTGCAATATTTTGCCTATTTACAATAAATGATTTGAGTTTGAGTTTGAGTTTGAGTTTGAATAAGAGAAGTATAATTTACTAGCAGTGCCCCGCGGTTTCACCCGCGTAGTTCCCGTTTTGTCGCACGGGAACATACTATCGGGATAAAAAGCACCCTATTACTCAATTCTGGTTATAAAATATCTGTGTTCCAAATTTCATTCGAATCGGTTCAGTAGTTTTTGGGTGAAAGAGGAACAAACATCCATCCATCCATCCATTCTCACAAACTGTCTCATTTTTAATATTAGTAGGATGTTGAAGGCTGTAAATAGTAAGAGAACGCCGTCTACATTTTGACAGCTTTTGTGTGCAAAGGTGTTCACTTCTATCGCGTGGTAATTTATTATTCTAGCTACTGCACAAGCTCATTAAGGGTGCATCTTTATCCATCGTTCCATTACCCACCGTCTTAGTACAGCCAGCACCAAAGGACACAGAACATCTTAACGAAATACTACAATTTTGAGTGGATTATCTTGGTGGTAATTGAAAAATTTGGACATCTAGCTCGGCTTCTTCTCATTGCATTTAGATGCAACGTGTTACAGCTTCTAAACTTTGGTACGTTGAAAATCGCATTCGAATCAGTTTAGTAGTTTAACCAATAACGAAAACAATCAGAAACCATTTATAAATATAGCAGCTGCACTCTGTGGTTTTACCCACGTTTAGTATTATCTCACAGAGACCGTAAATTAACCTGGATTAAAAGTATAATTATGTGTAATTCCAGGTAATACACTATCTGTGTGACAAATTTCATCCAAATCCGTGCAGCCGTTTTAACATGATTGAGTGATTTAGTAACAAACATCCAAACTTACAAACATATATAATATTAGTAGGATACGTCTATACATTTTTATTTAGTACCTTATTAAGTTTCTTATACCAACCTTTTTTACAATAATTATCAAATAAACTAAACTCATAAAATAAACAAAAGAATTAAAAAATGAAAGGTCAAAAAAGATCTCTCATTTTTATCTTAATCATTATCTAACTTTTGTATTTTTTTTCTTTTACTACTTCATTACGAGTATCTAAAGATTGTATTTCAGGGGTGGATTTCATCAATTTATCAAAACATCATTTATCTTAGCTGCATTCGAGTGCAGTGATTAAGCCTTCTAGGGGTTGCGAGGGTGATTAGGGGTTGTTGTCGGGCTTAGTCTGCAGAATAGGGTACAATAGTGCTTTGTTTATTTCTTCTTGGATAATTCTTAGGGTTGCCACAAATTAAGTGACGTACATAATAGATTTTAAAAATAAAACCAAACATGAAAATAAATTCTTTTTTTGAAATTTAAATGAATAAGTTTTCATGAAAACTGATAATGGAAACACGAAAATGTGAACATACAAATACTGTGGGCAAAAACTAAGGTATAAATTTTAAATTAAAATAATAAACATTTAATTTTAAAAAATATTAATACGAAGCTCAATTTGCTTTAAGGTGAAGAATCGTGTTGCTGATTGTGAACGAAGAACGAGTTTGAACGAACAACCAAACCTTTTAGAACGAAACGCCACGTTGGAGTATCCTTGATCGAAGAACCAAGTACTTATTCTTATTCCATGCAGTTCATTTTAAGACCTTAAACTGAACGGCTTAGATTGGCACCATATATGACAAACGTGACGTGACGTGACGTCGCTCAAAAATAGACTGAAGAGAACGAGAGAAAAAGAAAATGAGATGGAACTATATAAACTCCCATAAATACAAACAAATTGTTACGATCTCTTTGGATAAATGTCTCTGATCGACTTATGAACGCTGAGCGATATTGGTGGTGACAGTTAGCAGGGCAGTACAGTTTAAAGCCTTAAGCTGGATGGATTTAACTGTTCATGGTGAGGTCCCTCCATGGTGAGGTGTGTTCAAGTCAAGAGTGAATACGTAGGTATCTCCTAGGCAAGCGTGCTTCACCTTCGGCCATATCGTCGCTGCCCATCAGGTGAGATTGTAGAAAACGATGGCCTACTAAGTCCCAAAAAAACATCTATTTTTATTGGTGGATTCATCCCCTAAGCAGTAGTATGCAAACTGTATTCCGGTTTCAAAGGCACTGTTTCCAGCGAAATTACTGGCCTTATGAGACTTTATAGCCGATGTCTTAGGGTGACGAGCGTTGTTCAGTGCCGCGCAGGATTATGGAATGCCGGGTTCTGGGCGGTGCTGAAACTGTTATAGGCAAGCGTAGCGCTCACCATCAGGTGAATGACTTGCTCGTCTCGTCACTCGGTCAAATGAAAAAAAAGGTAATAAGATAAGTTTTGAGATTTATTACTTTAAGTCCTGTTGGTATTCCAAATAAGTAAATAAAAAATATTTTTAGTCTTTTTAAATAAGGAACGAATTAATTAAATAAGGAACGAATCCCTCTCAACAGTCCATAGACCTACTCATAAAATAACTTGAGTACCTACTTGAGTCATCAAAAAAGAAAACTCGTGCTTATAAAAAAACTTCGCCAGCAAGAAGAGGGTTGTCTATCAATCGGTTTATTTACGCTCCTTGGTTTCTTGATTACGAGGAGAAAATAAAAGTTAGAAATATTCCACGAAAATATATTAATCATCGCTGAAAAGGTGGATTTAAAAAGATTTATGCATATGAAGATGATAAGGCATTTTAAAATGCAAAGCTAAGCAGTTTCTTATGCGAAAGGTCCAAGTTAGGAGTGATTTTTTTACCGACTTCAATAAATGAGGGGTTTTTTATATTCGGTTACCTCAGAACTCCATCCTACTAATATTATAAATGTGAAAGTTTGTGAGTATGGATGTTTGTTACTCTTTGACGCAAAAACTACTGAACAGATTTGTATGAAATTTGCCACACAGATAGGTAGTTTATTACCACATAGGATACTTTTAATCCCGTAAAAATTAGCAGTTCCTGTGGCATAAAACTCAACGCGGGTGACACTCCGAGGCGCAGCTAGTCATTTATAAACCTATTAGAATTATTATTTTTTGATTTGAAAGGATTTATTTTTAGATTGGTCCCAAAGAAATTTCATCAAAATCGGTTCAGAAGTTTATATAAATCCAGTTTTTGGTTCACAGTATTATTTTTAAGTCTATCTCCATGTAGAAATCTAGACTGCTCATCACAGTCTAGCAACTTTTTCAGTATTTTTGTTCTCTATTTCGTCACTTCGACGTTCTTAATTTGAACATTGCCTATAATAATGGACACGCAAGAACTTTTCTTACTATTTTCTATCTGCACTAGAAATGGCTCTGTGCAGGTTATAGGCATACACAGTATACCAATAAGGTCGTATGTTCTTTAGATATAAATTTTAAATTTTAAAAATATCTGTATCCGAAAAAGGTCTGACAATCGCGACAATTGTTCCGACCACAAGCAACAAACCGCGGCAACAACTTGCCAATTAAATAAATCCAACACAAACTCAAAATCCAGCAAATTGAATCGCAATAACAATTTAAGCGGCGCCCTTAACGACATTACGTTATTAGGCCCGATTCCCGAACAAAATCACTCAACTTTTTCCGAACTTAATCTATAGCAACAAGCCGCTGAAAATTCAATTTGTTAACAAGTTAGGGCCTCGTTAACATTCTTGCGATGTAATAAGGCAAGTTGGCTGCCGGCTGGTACGTATTCCTATAAAACTGCGTCCACATCTGTGACCGTGACTCTGTGACGTTAACAAATAGCACAAAACACGTGCAGACAAGCTTTAACATGCGTATTTATTACGTTCACGGAGTCCTGGAGTCGCAATTAAATGTCACAGCCCTTTACCTTAGTTAACATAGCATGTACCCTGACACGGTGACATTGTCATGGTTACGGTCACGGTGGCTAATGTGGGCTCAGCCTAACAAGGCAAGTTGTTTGCCGGCTGGTAGGTATTCGGGTAATGCAGATCTTGGGCGGATCGCAAACTCTCGTTCGAAACATTCTTGCTCAACTTAGACATAGCGGGAGATTAGTTTTCTGCGATTATTGCAATTTTCAAATAATATGGGATTTATTGGTCATACATATTAAACTTATATAACAAACGTGACTTTTTGCTCGTTTTGGCTTGATATTTATAACGGCAACAGAGAGACGCTTGATATATTCACAGAATATTTAGTTATATTTACTTAGTTACTTTAAAAATAAGTAATTAAATATTTTTTTAAGGGGGCTCCCATACAACAAAGTACGGAATCCTTCATGCGCGAGTCCGACTCGCTCTGGGTCGGTTTTTTTACCTTTTGCGATCAAAATAGAAAACATAAGTACAATCGACAGTTGTTGTTACTGTATATTATGTACTAGTGATTATATCTATCTATATATATATAAATGTTATGTTGGTTTGTGTACGCTTCAAAAACTCAAAAAGTTCTGCACCGATCGAGCTGAAATTTTAGCATGGTATATAATCCGCATCAAGGATTGTTTTTATCTATTTTTTTCATCAGTGACATATCAGCGAATGTGCGAATGTGCCACAGCGAAGCGTGGCAGGGCACAGCTAGTAGGTACATAATTGTTTCCACATAATTGCTAGCCATATTCCATCTGCAAGCATCCAGTTGGGTCCGGACTCGGTATTTAAACAAAATAATGAGAGTCAGAGGTCCAAAACCAACATTACTCATAGTCACAGTTCACCAACCTTCGGTCACAAATCACACTTATGTAAATTGAACTTAATCTCAGATTTACATAATTCAATATATTGTCGTATCTATTAACGTAAGTTAATGCCACTAATAGCTTTAATTTATACGTACAGCTTGTAATTTAGTAGTTTTATTAATTAATTAATATTGATAGCTTCTTTGTAAATTTCAAGTCCAAAAGTTTGCGTTAATTATGTCATAAATGTTAGTTGTTTCACCATTACTAATAACATTTTCTTATGTTAATAGGTAACGAAACGTGCCAGTCGTTCACTTTGATTTCTCATAGAATTTTATAACAGTATCCATCTTTGGACAATCACGAAGCACACCATTAGGAATGAAATTATAACCCACTAGTTCTGCCGTGCGGTTACACCCGCGTATTTAAATTTTCCTGGGATATAAGGAATTTTATATTATGTTAGTGTGTTATGATATGAATGTGGTTAGTATAAGAGACTTAAGTTTTTGATTTCTAAACAAGAACAAGAAGCAACTGCACAGAATTTAGTGTCTATGGTATTACCGTATTTTTTATATGACAGCACAATTCTATTTAAAAAAATTAGGTGTTACATTCTAGGCTGGCACATAGTGCATAACTACCACTCCTCCCAAACACTCTAAATTTATTCTAACACATTAAGTGCCCGACTAATTGAGTTTTCGTAGAATTGGAACGTTTTAAAAAGCATTAGGACTTGTCTTTTGTGACTTTAGTTGAATATTTAAAAGCCAATAGACGCAGTCAGCCGCGCAAACGAAGACCTGAAAATTATCATTGATTTTCAATCAATGGAACAAAGAAAAATATATCTTAGGTTCATCATCATCATCATCATCATCAACCCATAACGTCCCACTGCTGAGCACGGGTCTCCCCTCACTTCCGTGAGGAGGCTATAACCCACCACGGGGGCCCCCGGATTGGTGGATAACTTACTTACCCTACCTATTGTACTACCCTTGCTTACCTATTGTAATTCTTCTGTACTGTGTTTATTTTTGTTTCTGTGTACAATAAAGAGTTTTTCTATTCTATTCTATTCTACCTCCGAAATAATTTTCGGGTAGGTATGAGGCAGGCACGATGTTTTCCTTCACCGAAAAGCGAGTGATAATGACGTACATATGTTTTACAGAGACACATTGGTACGTCAGCACTGGGATTTGAACTCACGACCTTCTAATTGGAAGGCGGACGTTCTCCCACTAGGCTACCACCGCTAGATCTTAGGTTACTTAGTGATAATTATACGAGGGTGAATCAAAAAGTTCTTAGAAGTGCATATATATGAAACCTTTTTGGATCAAGTTCGATATTCAAATTAAAGAGTGTCTATCACACTATATTTATGCAGACTGTCACTTGTTTTTGTCAGTTCGTTCGCATGTAATAAATTTTTTTGTGCAACGAGTTGCTAAAAAGTCAAAATTATGGATAAAAGTGAGTTACGTGCGGTGATAAAATATCTCAGTTTGAAAAAAATGTCTACGAAGGAAATTTTTTTGGACATTCAGCAGACATTAGGGGGTGATGCTGTACCCTATTCTACGGTTGCGTACTGGGTGGCTGAATTTAAAAGAGGTAGATCAAGCTGTAAAGATGACCCGCGTTCTGGGCGGCCTTCAACCTCCGTTACAGAAGAAAATGTCAAAAAGGTTGAGAATCTGGTTTTGGAAGACAGAAGAATGACTATAAAACATATAGCTGAGATCCTAAAGATATCTTTTGGTAGCGTTAAATCCATTTTAATTGATTCACTGGGGTTCAAAAAAGTGTCTGCAAGATGGGTGCCACGAATGTTAACCGACGAAAACAAAAAGCGACGTTTGGAAATTTCCAAGCGTAATCTCGAAATGTTCCAGCGTGATTCGGATAATTTTTGCCGTCGTCTTGTCACCATGGATGAAACGTGGGTCCACCATTTTGATCCTGAAACTAAAAGACAAAGCATGTCTTGGAAACGACCATCCTCTCCATCCATTAAGAAATTTCGAGTTGCTCCTACCGCTGGCAAAGTTATGGCCTCTGTGTTCTGGGATAGTGAAGGAATCCTTTTTATTGATTACATGCCAAAAGGCCAGACGATTACTGGACCCTATTATGCAAATTTAATCCCGAAAGTGCGTGAAGCGATTAAAGAAAAACGTCGTGGATAACTGTCGTTGGGCGTGTTGTTCCTTCAAGATAACGCTCCTGCTCATCGATCGGAAGTTGCGCTCAACGCAATCCGCTGTGCTGGCTTCAATCTCCTTGACCACCCACCATATTCTCCGGACTTAGCCCCAAGTGATTTTCACTTATTTCCAAAATTAAAAGAGGAAATTCGTGGAACAAAATTTCACGATAATGACGCGGTTATAGCTGCCGTAGAGGACTTTTTCGAGAGTCAAGAAAATAATTTTTTTTCACAAGGAATAAGGAAGTTAGAAACGCGTTATTCTAAATGCATTGCATTGGAGGGAGATTATGTAGAAAAATAAAATATTATTATTTAAATCTTTGCATTTTTTAATATTGATTCCAAGAATTTTTTGATTCACCCTCGTAGCATTCTACTGCTGAAGAATTTTTTTAAATTGGTTCGGTAGTTTTTGGGTTTACTTATTACAAACAAAAATACAAATCTCTTCTCTTTATAATATTAGTTTGAATGTAGATGGGGGTCCAAGGGATACAATCAAGCGCATTGATAATTCCATCCTCTGACCCATTATGGAGCAAATTACTTGAAAGCGACACTCCATAAGAGGAGAGGCACTTTCACATTGCTGTGTTGTGGGAAGGATGAGAATCGGTATTAGTTAACTGTTACTAGAAGTGTTCAATAGGTACCATCCAAAGGTACCACTGCCGACCGCGTCGTCACTTACCATCAGATGGGACTGCGGTCAAATGCTTAGCTATTGGGTAATAACAAACGTACTTACATTTTTACTCATCTTCGTCATCATTTCGCTCATGTTAGGCATAATTCTTAATTTTCCGATGCTTTCTTCTTCTGGGTCAATCTAGGAGCCTTCAAGTCACGAGTAAGCAGTTCACTTCTAGATTATCGTGTACCATCAGGTGAAATAGTGGTATTTTTTCAAACTTAAACCATAATTAGATAATCATTCGTTTCGTAGATCATATTTTGAATTAATAATTTTTTTGTTTTTCTCTAACATATGTTTATGAGATTGTTTTCGACTTGTAAAAGTGCAATATTTTTGCCTACGTGCAATAAATGATTTCAGTTTTTAGTTTTGAGTTTTTAACGAAAATCGATAGAAATAAAAAATATCATACCGAGGAATTTTCTCAAATGACCACTTTAATACTATCTCCACAGCATCGGCAATCCTAATTCGGTCTGTCCAGCCTTCTATTGAATCAATGTCCACTAACGATGCTCTGTTCGAATGGACATCAAAATCGATCGGAACTCTCTCCGAAATCGATTCTATTTTGTAATCGATAGTAATAGCTAGAGGGGCAGGAAATGGTTGTCGGTAAACAGCTGTTGAAGATTCATCGCCTAATTTTGAAGCCCAATTATTTTGATTTAGACTGGTTTTATTAAAACTGTTAGTGAGGAAACTGTCATATCCAAAAATAACAAAATTCAAGAATTGTGTGATTCACAATATTCATTCATATACTTACATACATACAGCATTTATACAAAATTAACTTAAAAAAACACTGCATTATAACTTAAAAGGCTGCCGTTTCATGTTACCGTTTACCCGACATGGAGACAGAGGGGCTATTATTTTAACAACCTACCATAACAACAGCCGTTAGTCACCAGAGATGACAAGCCTGTAACACCCTGTAACGTGATCGTAATTAGGGATGTAATTGTGCGAAGCACCCTGTAGGGGTGGATGTTTATGGACACCTGGAAATTTAGATTGAATTATTTAACTAGATTAGTACGTGTCGTAATAGATCTTTAGTAAAAAAACGAGGTTGTCTCGTGATTGTGTTATAGTAATAATGTTCGTTATAACAAAAATATACAGGGTACAGTTTAGGTACTTCGAAGATGGTACTTGTCATCATCATAATCATCATCATCATCAACCCATATCGTCCCACTGCTGAGCACGGGTCTCCCCTCACTTTCGTGAGGAGAGTAAGGCCATAATCCACCACGGGTGCCCTGTCCGGATTGGTTTGATTGATTTTTTTTTAGATGGTACTTGTACGAAGAGAAAAGAAATATCTCAGAGTTCTTAATTTTTTAATAAATTATTTTTGTTACTAAGTAATGAGACGAGCAAGTCATTCAACTGATAGTAAGCGCCACGCCTACCCATAGCAGCTACAGTGCCACCCAGAAATATCCATTACAAAGTCTTGTTAGGTACTGCACTGCGCTATATATTTAAACCAAGTAAATAGTCCAAATGTATGGAGAAAATAACTGATTCATTCTTCGATCAACATGGATTTTGATCGAAGAATTCATTAGTCAATACTGAAAACGCGAGGCTTACAATATTTTAGGTGATTAGCAACATTTAGATCCATGGACTAGTTATTCATGCTTACCAGGAATTCGTAATACATTTTCCAGGTAAATCGTAGTTTAAGCGCGGTCCTATACGTGCCTAGGTGAAGTCCGCATTTGAGCAGCGATAGATATACGATATAGGTCATTAGTCGTCAAAGTGCGGCCCGCAGACGATATATGTGCGGCCTGCAACAAAGCAAATAATTTTAGTAAACACGAGTTTGGTAAGTATAAAGTTCCTCCTGCAACTTTTCCTTTTAAATGTGATTTTGTTTTTTTTTTAATAAATTGTATTATTATTTAAAATAATTGATGGCGTGTCTGGTCTAGCAGTTAAAGTGCTCACTACGCTACTACCGTCGCCCCGGTGTCCGTGGGTTCGATTCCCATCTGAGACAAACATTTGTGTGATCCACTTATATTTTTCATAACAATAATATGTCTGGGTGTTCTTTGTGTCTGTTAATTGTATGTTTGTAAAGTCCCCTGGTGACACAAGGCTTGTTCTCCAGTGGCCCGCAGTGATACCTCACATTGTCCTATGTGGCCCTTGACCACAAAAGTGTGACGACCACTGATATAGGTACTTACTATAGATGTGCCTAATGAAAGGATGCATTACCGTTACAGGCGGACACATAAAGTCCACTATCCACTTTTCATTAGCCACGCTTACCATTCTGCAGCTAATTTATTTTTATAGCTAACCGAAGAGCGCGTGTTTACTGCCGGAATGGTAGCCACCGCTTCGCCACAATTTATATGGACCGCCCTAACCTCTGCGCTTGGGAGCATTTGTAAGGCTAGACATGCAGGGGTCTTGCCTTGATGCCCATTTTGGAATTTGGCGGAATAGGTAAGAACCTACTTAGTTTTTAAGCTAATGTAGCTACTTACTAATACTAGCAACGAGCATGGATTTGTGTTGAATGTTACCCGACAACCCGCTAGTAGGTGCTTCATTTTATCCCTGACTTACTGTGCTCCGCGTAATTCTTATTTTTTGCAGGAATTTCCAGTTTCAACAATAAACATAGCCTGTGTTATTCGGGAATAGTGTGCTCCACACGTCTGGCAGGTAGCCTTACTGAGCTAGGTCACCCCAAAAGGCGTAGAGGCCCGGATACTGTCCGGGCCTACCGCCGGGGCAAGACGGTCACCCCCCACCTCAATGGAGGGCTACTCACGAAGGGTTTTAGTGGGTTCGAGTCCCACATACTCCTCTCCGTGACTTCCGTGGTGGAGGGGAAAGGGGGAAGGCATTTCCCTCCCTCAAAAAAATCTTTCTGTCAGTGAAAGCATTTTCAAAATCGGATCGATAGTTTTAGAAGTTAGCCGCAACAAACAAACTTAAAACAATCTTACAACAAAAACCATGCACCCTTATTTTACAAGCTCATATTATTCTAGTTATGTACCGAATTTCAATATCATCCGTTCAGAAACTTTCTCTAACAAAATTCACGTAAAGCTCCGTTCACACTCGCATTCTCGTTTAACCTAACCCTCTACTCGCGAGCCGCGACAGATGTTCGATGGCCCTCGAGCAGAGTGCTCTTGCGACACTAGCGCTCGACTCTCGCCTGCTGATTACGGCGGCAAGCGGCATTACCGCAACGATTACGCACCGAAACGCTAAATTGTGCGTGGATGAGGGCACTTAAGCACCTTTGTATTGCGGGTATATTCCGATTTGTAGCTTTTAAAGAAGAACTCTTTTATACATTTTTGTTTCTTTTCAAAATTTAAGAGCCTTTTATACAGACGCGTTCCAATGGAATGCAGTTTCACAAAAGACTCCAATCTAAATTTCCGAGTGCACTGTAATTATTTTTTTTATACGATAAAGTAACGCAGGTCATTCCTTTACCTTTGCATTGCTAAATCTTTAAATGGGCAAACGTGGTGCTTACCATCAAGCGAAAGAGTTGCTCGTCTCGTTACTCAAAATATATAGCTTTCCTCTTAGTGTAGTCATGGATGGGTAAAAGGGTAACTATCACTCATCCCGTGGGCTTAAAAATATCTTCACCCTAGGTCATTAGTAGCAAACCGTAAACTTCACCCCAAATCATTTATCTTAATTCACTTACGGCCCTCTCCGCACTATTGTAAATCTCGAATTATTCTCGAGCCACATCTCGCGAGAAATCACTCGGGTAGTAATCGAGTTAGCACCCTTCGATAAGACGTTGGGATATATATTGTAGATATACTCTGTCCGCTCGACTGTCCGTGTGTCACGGATCGTGAATTTATTTTTAATAAAAGAAAAACAGTGGAATTTATCGACAAACAATCTTAAAGCTCCTTCTTACACCTAAGTACAGTGGCCTCCACTATAAAATTGTCGGTCAAAAAATTTTTGTTGGTACACTTTCGATCATCGAGTCAGACGTCAGACATTCACGTTAGTGGTATACACGTCAGCGTCAGTGTAGTCACAGACGCGTGACGCGTGACTGTACATTGCGATATGTGAATCTACGATAGCTGTTTCGATGCTATCTTAAACGCGCGCGTCACTCATGTTGGCGTCACTGACGCCTATAATGGAAACGTTCCCATATTAAGAAATCAATGCTAATGATGAGGTTTTCACACGTGACAGGATAAAAAAATAGTGCGTGGAGTCCCTCCGCGCGGAAGAAGTGAAACTTCGTAAACTGGATATGAAAATAGGAAGAGGTAGAAATTGATTTTTAGTGAAATCATATTGTTTCTTTAAGACAAATTTTATTAACATTACTTACAATTCACAATTGATCGCATCTTTTAATTATCATTTTTCAAACGCAACAGTGCTTTCATATCTCCTCCATGGTAGCGTAAAACGCTTAACGCAACCTTGTTGGAAGTCGCATTAGAAGTTTCACTTCAATAAATGGTACTGCAGGTCAATTAATCTATCTAGAATTTACACCCCGATACGAGTATGACTGACCCGTAATATGCTCACCACCAGCGTCACTAACGTGACTCCGACACCTGACGCTATGGTCGGAAGTATCCTTGGAAATAACGTAAAAAAAGCGTAATAGCAGTCACCGTCCATCACATTACTGGCGTCGTAAAAGTGCAAGTTGGCAGTTGCTCGCTCCAGCGCTGTCTCTGACAAATGTGCTCTCGGCTGGATTTATGGCAGGGTTGCCAACCTGAGGACGGACCGGGACCGTGTTGGTTGTTAACGTGGCACCGTACACGCTGGCATGTGTGGAATGGTACTTTATGCTACTTTGTCGGGTTGTTAGTCTTGTTTGTGGACCAGATTTCTGTATTTGTAGAATAGAATAGAAAACTCTTTATTGTACACCAGAAAGAAAAAAAGCACAGTACAGAAAACTTGTAATAAGTAAACAAAGGTAGTACAATGGGCGATCTTATCGCTGAAAGCGATTTCTTTCAGACAATCTTGCAGAGAAACACACACAGTTGTAACATATTGGATATAGTACAAAAAATAGATCTGTTTATGATACTGTTTTGTAGATACTGGTACCTTTTAAAGTTTATTGTAAAGTATTACCTACGAAGTTAGTATAATTTTTCTTAGTTTTAGACTTAGTCCTTTGACATGTTAATTTTAAAATGATACAATCATTGACTGGTCGTCGTAAGAATATTGTTGAATACAAGCAAGTCGCGAACCAAATCTAAAAAAAATAGAATTAAAAGACAATCAGAATGCGGCACGTCGCACCTCTTTATAACCGGGCCGCATTGTGGACTACATTTTTATCGGTGGATATAAAGCCCAGATCCATTATCCATTAATCTCACATAACACATAGTCGACAGCCCTGATGTATAGCGCTGGAACAGAACGCCAACTTGCTCGCTTTTGATAAATGTGTTTTAGGGCTTGTTACTCAGAAATAGTTTATAGCTAGCTTTATTTATTTTATGGACTTTCTGACGTTAACTAGCACGTCGACAATAAAGAGGTAAATTGATTTTAAAAATAGAATGTAAAGTACTCTTAGTTTTACATGTTATTTGTCGATGTTCATGAGTTTACATTTTTCTATGAGAAGTAGTGATATAGCAGTAGTGCTGTTATTGCCTACTTCATAAGGTTGAGATTAACTTATAGTCTGGTCAAACCATAATGTCTAATTTCATTCAGCAATTCAACGCAAGTTCAGTACCTTCCTAGTCAGCGATAAAGTAGTGTATTAAGTACTAGTTATTGTTACTTAAATCATTTAGTAACTATAGTTTATTATATTATTCTGTGTCTACGGCAATATCTTGCTAGTTCTACGCCATATTCTAGCGCTGGTTTGCATCAAATCTGCCCAATCTACAAATATTAATACAATACCGAAAGCCACTAACTGCACTCGTAGGTCGTGACATTGGTCCTTAAGACCTAATCATCATCAACCCATAACGTCCCACTGCTGGGCACGGGTCTCTCCTCACTTTCGTGAGGAGGGTAAGGCCATAATCCACCACGGGGGCCCGGTCCGGATTGGTGGATACATACCTACCTCCGAAATAATTCTCGGGTAGGTATGTGGGTTTCCTCACGATGTTTTCCTTCACCGAAAAGCGAAGACCTAATAAAAAACCTAATAAGCCTAGTACAGATTATTACTTGTATTTTCACGATAAATGCTGAACAGGAAAGACCTACTTACTTTTTAAATAAAACCACAGACTGTCAGTAGCTGAACAATTTCTCTTTTAAAATCCTAATTTTATTCAGCTCGCGCGTAAACAAAAGCTAAAAATCCTCTTAAAAAATTTCATATTTCACAATTTTGGCCCTACCAATTGTTCCAGACGCACGTCAAACTCTTTATCTTTCAGTGAAACGTCATACGTATCATTTTTCAATGAATGCGAACGACGCCTGTTGTCATTGACATTTGGTTACGAAAAAAAAATATAAATTTTAATCATCGCTCAAATAAAGACAATGGTGTCGTGAAACAATGAGATTTGCCGTCAATGCTTCGTTATGTCCGGGCTTTGCGGTGACTGGTGTTGTGCCCCTGACATTTTGGTTTAAAATAAATGTACGTGTCAAAGTTTACACCAACTCTGTGACATATTATATTAGGCATTACGCCATCGGCTGGTTTCAAGTGAGTACTACATTCTATAAAAAAAAGCATTGCTTGCATATTTTTGTGAAAATTACCCAAATGGTGAAGGCCTTATTAAGTCCAAAGGGGTACTTTTCAGAAGATCCATTTTTATCAAATCGGTTTTATTTGATATTTATGTAAAGTTAATTACAAACCAGAAAACAACAATACTAGGAAAATACAGGATCAGCATTGGTATACTACCAAAGTTTGCACGAGAACGAATTTATGCGAGATCAAGATAGGAGATAAGAGATGCGAACTTCTTACCTAAGCTTGGAATCCTCGGTAAATCTATCGAAGTTCACTTCGAGTTTTCGTAGTAAGGTCTCTAAAGCGTATTCGTTTACTTAAGGTGCGCATTTTTAATTAAAACAGCAAGGCTTGTACCAAGGTTTTGCATTTTCTTTACGTTTTACATGGGGCTCTGGAAAAGCTGTAATAACTTAGTGGGTTGACGTAACTGGGCCACATTTTTGTGCCTTGATGTAATAATGCTATTAAAAAACTTTGTAACACTTTTTGGAATATTTTTTTTGTAAAACTACGTGTCTATGACGCGGGTCTTCGTGTTTTGCAGGAACTTGAAATACCAACAGTTTTTTTTTTTTAGGTAGGTAAATAACTTCAGTCTCTTTTTTTCAGCTCATCATCATCAGCATATTTTGGCCCACTGCTGAGCTCGGGTCTCCCCTCACTGTCGTGAGGAGGGTTCAGCCATAAACCACCAAGGGAGCCCGGTCCTGATTGGTGGATAACATCTGAAATACAGGTATGTTGGATTTATGTATGGATTTCTTCACGATGTTTTCCTTCACCGAAAAAAAAAAACAAAAGAAATATCAAAATAAATCACGTGTAACTGGGTTCATAATAATTTATGTCAAAACACAAATCATAGGAACGACAATCTTAAATCAACAACATCGACAATCTTAAGCTTTAGCCTTTCATAATCT
Organism: Campaea margaritaria; assembly: GCA_912999815.1. Taxonomy (NCBI): domain Eukaryota; kingdom Metazoa; phylum Arthropoda; class Insecta; order Lepidoptera; family Geometridae; genus Campaea; species Campaea margaritaria. Next base: position 1,477,838 of record OU538794.1, read on the forward strand.
CAAAAGGTAAATTCCCAGAGAATTTTAGAGCACAATCAATCCACAGCAGCACCACTCGCAATAGTCGAAGACGAAAGGAAATGATTAACGACCGCCCATGACAGTTCGCGTCTTTAAGCAGTTTTGTGGAAACCCTATACCGGTGACGCAGTATTCTCATACACCAGTAGGGTATGTTCATACAAATGAATCTACAAAATAATCTCGTTATCTCAACCATCAATTATAATATATTTTTCGTGTCGTTGTTTCAACTATTCAAATAGAAAGGGTTTCTAAATAAATCCCAGTTATAATTAATTTAAACTAATTATGCATCTATGAAGAGTAATCGCATTATCAACGTTGCTTCCCAACTCTTTGTAACTTAAAAGTAAACTAAATAATGTTTACATGTATGAAGTAAAGATACAACTAGTTTCAATGAATATCCTGTAATGTATCCGAAGCTAAAGTGACCTGATAAAGAGCCACTGCACGAGACTGCTGCTGTACTTAGCAGTCTCCAATAGAGACGTGATCAACACTAAAAGAAGGTTAAAATGCACAATTTGCCGACGCTCTTAAACAAATATGTTTTAGAGTTCACTTTCAAAACTATGAAAGCAGTATTATTGTTTAAATTTGTATTTGTACTAAATGGTATGCTACTGAAGTGCTGTTGATCACCGACTTGGAAAGAAAGAAAACACTGTAACTTTTATTGGCAGGTGTAGCGCAACCATCAGGTGAACGACTTGTTCGTACTAAGTCAAATTTTAAAAAAAACTTTTGGTGGCACCATTGGTTAAGATGGCCTTGGGTGTCCTTTGCTCCAAGCAACGCGTAACCGTCGCGCCAAAGTTGATTTACTGTTTCTTAACTGTAGACAACATTGATTGAGCCCTCAAAGGCAGGAAGGGGCACAAAGAGAGCTCGTCGGTGTTGAGTTTCATTCCTTTTGAATTGTGGCGAGGTGTTTGGAGACGGTTAGGTATTTAAGAAGCCGCGGCGTAAGAGCTTTAGCATTGATTGGGAATCTGGTCGGGAATTGGCGGAACTTAGCTTACTGTTAAAAATTGTCTTTGTTACTAGCTTCACTGTGATTATACAAAGGTTTTTTCTTATCTTTTCGCTCTTTCTGTGATAAGTGAGTCAAAAGTGATTACCTGCATAACTATCTCTCCTTACTTAAATATAAAAGTTCATATTTTTAATAACGAAGCGACTAAACCGACTTATTTGGATATTTTTCATAGAATTCCTACCTATGCTACAAAAACCGACATAGGCTAGAGGAGACCGGGTGTGGTTGTCACACGGGTTGGTTGTCACAGCGGCCATAACAAAAACCTGAACGAACGAATGAGTTCATCGATAGGTGTCGAAAGCCTATCTATCGTTGGTTCAGGTGTTTGTTATCGCCACTGTGACAACCAACCCGTGTGACAACCATACCCGGTCTCCCCTACCCACTTTTATTTCAAAAAAGCATGACAATATAAATAAGTATTTTATTTTTAACCTGTCTGATCCCACTGCTGGGCAAAGGTGCCATTTGGATGCTTTCTTGAGCGACTGGCCACAAAAAGCAACAGAGCGAGATCGGCGAAAAGAGATAAACAAGTATAAAAGACAAAAAAAAGGCCAGACCCATGCTCAGCAATGGGCGGATAATAATATGTTGCAATAATGATGAAACATTTTTTTCACTAAACACACTATAAATGAATGCACGAAAATATATATATTTTAACTGATAATATTACAATCTACAAGATTCACAGAATACATGTACCGTATGATTTACAGCTGTATACAGGGTACGCCCCGCGGCGCCGCTCGCTGAAATGCTATGATTCACGTCCCAGCTCAAGGTTTAATTAGAAAAGTTTTGTTCATAGACGCGACTTCTGAAACTTCAGCTTTATAATACAAAAGCCGAGGTTACTGGGTTTGATTTATGTTAGTTCTTCTAATACTAAAGGATTGTAAGTTGCAATATTAAAATAGACTTGGAAAGAGAAGATTAATTACAAGTTAATTACCGTTGATCTCCTAAAGAACAGGTAAATATACAGATAATTATTTATTAGATATAATGTGTATGTGTATTGTTATAACTTAAGTATTTAATATATAGTCTTTATAAAAGTATGTAAGTACGCCACCCACCTTACTATCGTTTTTTTTTTACTGTGCATCCAAAGATTGTCTGAAAGAAATCGCTTTCAGCGATAAGACCGCCCATTGCACTACCTTTGTTTACCTATTGTATTTTTTCTGCACTGTGTAATTTTTTTTTTACTATATCTTGTGTACAATAAATAGTTTTCTATTCTAATCTACTTTAACAATATTTAGATTCTATACATTCATGTAAAATAAACAATAATAAATTGCTTTGGGAGAAGTCTATGCAGAGTATCATAGATGATCCTGCTTGCTATATTAATACAGAGAATATAGATAATCTAGACAACTTTGAACATGTTTCTATAAGCAAGTTCTTCAATTACTATTCAAACATGATGTCCAACAATTGTTATCATGTTCATAACATATCTTATCAGTCACAGTGCACTACATCATGACTCCTCAACAAGTGACTCTTCAACTTGCACACGCCCCCTTTTCGAATCATACAACGGATTCCTGAACGCCGTGCGAGGTGTCACTGGAATATTGGAGTCCCTCCTTGTCAGAGACACCACACTGTCAGACCTGTTCTGAAACCTCGAAAACATACCCAGACCCCTGGACCTGGCTCCCACAGGAAACGTCACAGCTGGCAACCGGTAGTAGTACAAATATATCACTCCTAGTACTAAAACCACAGCAAAGAACATGGACACTGAGATCTTTGCACCCAAACCTTTCTTATACAATGGAGAGCCACTGATCTGTGCCAATTTATCTCCTTTATACCAATGAATGAAGACGTTATTGTTGATACTGTTGATTGCTTCAGCACTATTGCCGGTGTACTCTCCTTTGTCCACAATAACTAGCTGGATCTTGCGACTGGGAGTAATAGACGGGAATCCGATGTGATAAACGACAGTGTTTCCGTAACCAGCGACGATTTTGTCCACCAATTCTATGAAAGAAATCATGTCAAAGCCTTCATCGACGTTGAACGTGATGTAGCCACCACAGAAAGAACAGCAGTACCCGACGGGCTTGATTGGAGCAACGCAGGCAGGCATTGCGCAGTATTTGACTGTGCAGTCTATTTGAGGAGGTGTTTCCTGGCATGGACACCCAAAAGCTTGCTGACAGGCGGTGTCGCCTTTCACTATGACTCCGGTTTGAAAGTAATTGTTCAGTACAAACTGTTCCATCTGATCACTTTGGGCATCAATGTAGTCTCCGAATGATTTAGTCGAATAACTATCGTTGCCAATTTTGAGACCACGCACGAACTGGCTTTCGTTCGGAAGACGAACGATGTACCTAGTGTTTGAGGGGAATACTACGACATCGTCATAGCAGGGGATCTTTTCCGTGTCAGGAGTTGCTTCTGTAAACCGAGATGAACTCCATACTCCTGCTTGCGTCCAGGCGGATATCGACTTATCCAGGTAGTAGGAGTTCCCATCCGTGCAGTTGCTATCACCAACGTCCTGTCCGAGAGATATCACAGCATTTTCCAAAACAATTTCTCCATCATCAGGCAGTATGAGCGCACCAATGTCCATTAAAGATTGGACTCCCACTGATCCTGTCATGGATTGAGGGAAGACGACAGTTTTCTTCGAGCATGGAAGTTTTCCATCTTTGAAATTGCTGGGAATATTGAAACTTGAGTTCGGTAACCATTTCACTACCCCTGTTGTTGAGGCTATAGAGGCGAGAGTCAGTAATAAAAGTACGTGTCGCGTCAGTACGTCCATATCGATTAGCAGTCGATAGACGAATGGCGGGCGGCAATGTATTGTAATGCGATACGGTCCGTCTGTCCGTTTATCGCGGTTGTTTGATGTCCGTGACATGTGCAATCGAAATCAGGCCTGTGGGTGGAACTGTGCTTTGAACGATATGTAAACAAGCGCTGGTTGACGAAACACAATTTGAATTCGACCACCACTGTAGTAAAGATAGTATAGTCTTAACATGGGAGCGTAAACTTTCTCAGTAGTTTGTACGAAGACCGCAGAAACAATCTGATGCGTTAGGAATTCTATCCTTTGGAATGGACTAGACGTGGGCAGACATTTCCATATTAATCGGGAGGTATGGTAACCCTAGGTTTAACTGCACCGAATTAAGTTAGCAGATACACAAAGAAGCAGTGCCATAATACTCCCAAAAGGAAATCAAAGGAAAAAAGATCAACAGAACTTCTAGTTTATTGACGGCTTAATATTTTTTTATAGCATTTTCCTATAATTTATTCTCTCCTACTCAACTGAAAAAAATGGAAAAAAGTAAATGTTTTTTTTAAGAATAAGGTCTTTTCTACTGTACCAAATAAAGCTTAAGCCTAAATTTACTCCGAAAAGCCCTAAATTAGTACTTCCACAATTTAGCAAACAGATGTTAATCTCCCGTGGATTTATTAGTGACCTTCCGCAAAAATTACGTATAAACAAAAGATTATCCCTAATCCAAGGCTAGGGTTCCGTTGATCCTCGGATTACTCCTTGAAGATATACTGGTGCCTTCCTGAGGATATTATACCATCTCGAGGTTGTAATAAAGGCGTTTGGAGGCACGTACGGTGCTTGATACCCTATGATTTATGGGACGATAACATCGGTAGGTGGTTAAATACAAACCATTAATGACTTTCGGAGGGGTGGAAATTTAATAAGAAGCCGCGGCGGTGTCGACGAGCGTAGTTATGCAAATTTTATTGCAGGGAAAGCCTCAATGTGGAATACACGGGCGCGGATTGCGTACCTGGACCTAGGTTTTATAAATGTAATAGTTTTTTGTAACACTGATACAGAAGAAGCTTCGTGTGCCAGAATAAGATAACAATAGACTCATCTCTTGTGAAAGTTACCAGACCTTTCAAAGACCGGCTGTTAGTCACTCCCGTTGCCTTATTAAATATCTCAACACAAACTTGCGACAGGCATAAATCTCGCGATCACTTTTAAAAAAGCGACTTTTAAGCACAAAATAACTGAATTTCCGTCAACTGCAGTCCTGTCACACGGGAATATTAACAAGTAATTTACTATAATAATGATTTCTAATGACATTTTGCGGCTCGATTGATTTCGCTTTGCTACCGCAGTTTTACGTAATGAGGGCGCCGGTCGCGCCCGCAATATCACACCGTACGTCCCCTCCTAACAACGCGTTTCAGTGATCGTAACAAGCCGCTGAAACTCACAATATGGCAGATGGGTAGATAACAGCGCTCCAAGTGCCGGGGCTTTGCTCTACTGCCGCGTAAAACTGTGGAGCCTTAACCGCGTAAACGCCTTTGTCATTTGAGGAGGGAGTCAGTTCGTTCAGTGCAGATATCGGTGCTAGTGCCGGTGTTCCGGATAAAAGTGTAGTAGGGACGTGACCGTGGGTAATGATTCTGACTGATACTTTGAACACGGGTTTTAGTACCTCGTTCAAAGTTAATACCATGAACAAAGATTATAGTAGGTGCCTACCTGGTTCAGGGTCATGTGTGTTGGTATGAATTCTAATTCTAAATTGGGTAATTTTCTCGTTAATTTTGTATTTGCTACCTTAAGGAATAAGGCCGAGGCCTCATTACGGTTTTTTCGATTATGGCAGTGTCAAGAATTATTGAAGGTCTTTTGTTAAGATAGCCTAAATATAGAGTCCCAATTAGGAAATCCGCCACTGAAAATAGGTAATTGTAGTTGAAATCCAGTCACAAAAACTAAGACACTACTGCAGTGGAACTTTACCTACATGCCTATTTATTTGAAGCGTAGCCATTGAAAAGAAGGTAGCTAAGGGTTACGGGTTCAATTCCCGAACTGAGCAATTATTTGTCAATTTGATGTCCACATTTGCTCTAAGTTTGAATATTTGCAGGACCATAATTTTTATAGTACTCGATTCCCTAGATACTACGAATCGTTGTCTGGTCAGAATCTATGTTGTTTAATCGAGACGCGTTAATATTACAATAAAAATATCTCCCTCTCTAAATCTCTCTCTCCTAAATCTCAGCGCAAAATCCTCAGAATTCCCCAATCTCTTCCCCATGATAACTTTAAATCAACAATAACATCTAAACTACAAACCCTCTAACAGGTAAAGTAAACCTAGCTCCTTTCCATCACATTACACTGTTCAAACACACACTACAAGAAGTCTCTGTTACATGAAATATATCCTTGTACGGAACCGCTTAAGGCCTAAATTTCAATGTTTTTTTCCTAATGTTTCAGTGGGTTTTGCGGCGTCCATTTCTTGCATTCACGGTTTGTCCGATGCGTGTTACAAAACATTTTGGGCACAGTTGTGTTTGAATAATAGGCGTTTGTCGCCGTCCCGGAAATGGAAAATTAGGGATAAGCTTATTAAATATCTTTGTCCGTGTCTAATTCTGGTTTAGCTGGGCATTGTTGTTTAGGAATGTTGTTCAAAACCAATATATCCTTAAATAACTTCACACGGAAGATTTTAGGACTAGGCAGTAGGAACCTTTCGCGAGCTGAATTCACTGGATTCTTCGAGTGTGTTTTCGGATATAGTAAATGATGTGTGTCGCGACAGTTATACTTTGCAAGAACAAACGCGGGTAGTTGGAAACAACACCTGCCGCTCTTGACGCTGATAACCGCACTCCCCAGTCATCTCGTGACCACGGTCGATGCAGCTTTATCAAAACGTCGAGGGGAGTCAAGCTAGGTTAAATGACAAACTTAACTTTGCAGTTCAATCCCTAGACACAGTTATAGCATCAACCGCAAATAAGTTTGTAATAGTAAATTCGCTCTTTTATTGTTATTTAACTACATACTAGCTGCGCCCGCGGTTTCACCCGCGTAGGTCCCGTTTTGTCCCACGGGAACATACTATCGGGATAAAAAGTACCCTATTACTCAATCCTGGTTATAAACTATCTGTGTTTCAAATTTCATTCGAATCCGTTCAGTAGTTTTTGCGTGAAAGAGGAACAAACATACATCCATCAATTCTCACAAACTTTCGCATTTATAATATTAGTAGGAAGTAGGGATGATTAGCTGTCCCCAGGAACCCTCGAGAGCCTCCTCAAAAGATACTAGCAAATTTTCACTACAACCTGGTTAATCGGCGTCGGCGTCGTTGCCGGAGTCGGCGTCGGCATCGCAGTCGGCGTCGGCTGCTGTCACAGCTGAAAGAGACCGAGTATTTGATATAAATTTCAATTCGATACCTTTACGCGTTCCTGATAAAAATGGTCTTGACAGACAGACAGACGGACAACAAAGTGATCCTATAAGGGTTGCTCTTTCCTCTTTAGGTACAGAACCCTGATCAATACATAAATGAATACCAAGAATACACGACATAACAACTAGTACTACATTTATTCTATGATAATGACCAGCAACACGAGCCAGATCTCGTAAAACAACATATCTATTATATTTTACAGCCTTTCCACGCTTTTCCACTATAAGCAGCACTTTCAATACATATTATACAATTTATGCCCCCGCTAAAAGCTTCCATACATTAGCTAGGTGATAAACGTCGTAATGGCAGTAAAGTTAATCTGTGAAATTTATTACTTAATTGATGCGGATTCTATAAAGTCTATCGCAGTGCTGATGTATCTACCAATAATAGTTAGAGCTGCTGCTGATAAAGCTGTAATGACTCTACCGAATGGGTTACACTTCAGAGCAAAGGCAACGTATTTATAACTAACTAACTGTGCCCGCGACTTCATCCGTCTGGTTTTTTTTTCATTTCTAAAATAAAAATAGTCTCCTTATTACATCAACTATCTGCCAGTTATAGTCCCGTCAAAATCGGTCCAACCGTTCCAGAGATTAGCTGGAACAAACAGACAGATAGACAAAAATTAAATATATATATATATGTATCTACCGTTCATATGCGGTTATTTCAATATTACAAACAGACACTTCCATTTGATTTATTTGTATGTATATTAGTATCCGTGATGGAGTATAGCCTAATTACTCCTCCTCGCGAAAGTGAGGGGAGACCCGTGCTCAGCAGTGGTCCGATGTGGGCTGATGATGATGATGATGATGACATACATTCACCTTATTTAATAAAAAGCTTAAGATTCAATTTTGATAATTTAGATAAGTATACGCAGGTATGTTCATTATTTTCAATATCAATCATATCGAACTATTTTACCCGATAATTCAGGCTATTTTGGTGGAGATAATTGTTTTTTCTGGATCTGTAATAATACTTCGATTATCGTTGGTTTTTTCTCATACTATGCACTGGAAATACCTAGATTTTTATTTCCAAAGCAGGTAGAAAGTTTTACAGTTCCTACTAATATTATAAATGCGAAAGTTTGTGAGGAAATGGATGGAATGGATGTTTGTTCCTCTTTCACGCAAAAACTACTGAACGGATTCGACTGAAATTTGGAACACAGATAGCTTATAACTAGGATTGAGTAAGAGGGTACTTTTTATTCCGATAGTATGTTCCCGTGGGACAAAACGGGAACTACGCGGGTGAAACCGCGGGGCGCAGCTAGTTAATTATATAAATAGTAACAAAAATAAAATGTGTTCATTTGTAACTAAATCATCTATTCATCTATTCAGCCCGTATCCACCCACTGCTGGGTATAGGCCTCCTCTGTTTCACGCTATTTGTTCCGGTCCTGTGCCAGTCTCATCCATTCAATCCCGACGTGCTTTGCGATGTCATAATCATCATAAATCATGTCAATCATCTACTTAACATAATATCAAGTAGATATTCATGGTAAAAGACCCCAGAACTTTCCTGAAATGCTAAAATCGCTTTCTAGAACCCTTTCCTCCTTGGTCCTTGGTTCAGGTGAAGCTCTATTAATCAAGTCGTCACTAAGGGCCGCTGTATTGAGGCCCCGAGGGGTGCTATCGGCCCTTCACCTCCGGGGGATTAAAAAGTTAATCTATTGAGGCGAACAATAGCCAAATTGAAAGCCTTTGTGCCTCTTGATTGATTTTTGGGTCCGAGCTCTCTTACTTCGCAAAAGGTTCGCCTTATCTTATCAGGAGTATTGGGTTTATATTTTTTGTAGGATTATTTAAGGTGGTTCGTTCCTGTTATGGCGGGAAATTTAAATTTCATACAGTTTTTTCGTCTTTAGAGCTAAACCAGGTCACTAATATAAACGAGACTGTATTTCGCGCCAACCGTAAATCATTCTTTTCGTTGTTATGTTGAAATATTTAGCACTAATGCACCGTATCGCTCAAATATGTCAATAAACCGTCAAACTGGTAATTTCAGTGTTTATTGACATATTTGAGCGATACGGTGCATTAGTGCTAAATTATATTTCAAATTAGACCTTTTACGTTTACGTTCTGACGTAGAATCATAGAAAAGGTCTTGTCCTAGATAACATTGTTCCGGTAGAAGGATAATGAGGTTTACTAAATGACAAAGTAAAATAATTTAAAACTGAAATTGTTGTGTCAAAGTTTAAATTTCTAGAAGCCAATAAAATTAATCGACGCCGCTGGTGACAAGAGGGCTGTCTCATTTCTCGCACAGAGAATAGCTATTGCTATTCAACGTGTAAATGCAGCCAGTGTTCTTGGCACCATGCCTCATGGACACCCTCTTTTGTTAGATTATTAAGTTTTAGTTTTAGTTTTCCTTTTATTTATATTGTTAACATATTTAAGTTGTGTCAATAATTTTTTTATTATAAAATTATAGTTGGAAAAACTAACATTGTCGTGGCGATTTTATAACTACCAACCAGTCGAATGATCCACTCATCTTGTACATAAAAGCCTTATACAATAACTTTTATTACCCGACTTCCAAAAGGGGGTTACACTTATTTACCCCTAGTACTTTTATTTATTCCGTGCTCCTACTTCCAATCATAAAACGAAACAAATAAAAATCCTATCCTAATTTTACGACATCAATTTGTTCCACAAAGTGAAGCAATTAATCAGACAAGCCAATGAAGGATAAGTCGGGATAGCGGATAACCCCAGGGGAGGCCTATCAACCCCCACGTAACGCTGAGAAATTAAAGGGTTGAAACGTGAGTCAAAGATTGAAGATTTTTGACTAAGCGGTGAGATTTGTCTCACAATTATTTAATTGCGAGGATTATGTAATTGAACTGAAATTAGATTCAGAATTGGTAATAGATAAAGCTATTCTCTGTGTATAAGTGTAGATTTTTTTGCGGCTAAATGATCAAAATATTGACTAGTAGCGCCTCGCGGTTCACCCGCATTAACTATTATCCTACAGATTTTTACGGAATAAAAAGTATCCTATTTTCTAGTCCAAGACCTAAAGTACCTATATATACTAAATTTCATCAAAATCCGTTCAGTAGTTTAGGCGCGAAGAGGACAAACAGCCAAACTTTCGCATTTGTTATGTTAGGTGGATGTTATCTACAGCTTCATTAATGTGGTTTTTATTCAATAGTAATATTAGAGAATAGTTTCCCACGGGAGCCTTATCGCTTATACCGGTTCGCCGCCCGCCTAACAACGGTTTTATAATATCTCAATTTCTATTCGTTAGATTTGGGGCCATCCATAGATTACGTCACACGTTAAGGGGGCAGGGGTCAACTAAGTGTGACATTGTGTGACAAGGGGTGGGAGGAGTTATACATTTTGTAACGTCCCATTTCCAAATCTTAAATGGAAATAAAGCTGTTATTTGAAAGTGTTCATTTAGTGAAAACATTTCTAGATGACAAATTGTAAAATATGTGACGTCACAATAGAGAGGTCTCACAAATGTGACCACCTGTAACAAGGGGGGGGGGGGGGTGTAAATATCATGAAAATCAGCCCCCGTTCCACTTTATACAAGTCAGATTATACCAACAGTGAAAATTAACTTCCAGTTGGTTTAGTATAAAAATTAATTTCCTTACAAACCAGTCATATGAAAACCAAAATCCGTTTAAACTATTCGTGCAGCAATTTCTTTAGCAATTCCCACTAAACTACTACAATAAATACCGGGAGGTATGCACAAAACGAAGCGCACATTCGCTCGCATCAAAGATTAATGTTGCCCGGATTGTCTAATATTTTGCCTGTGAAACCGTGGATTTATAGCTCGGGCATGCGTTATTCGGAACGACTAGAATTCTATTTGTGGGATAATTGCAATGCGTTATTCATATGTGGGAATTTCACGCGCATACTTTAGGAGCTTCAAATGTTTTGATAGCGCCAGTGTCACTTTTTAAAATAGGAATGGAACATGCAGTTTTGTCTTTTATACTTTCTTTGAATCATTAATTGATATTCTAAGCATAGCTTAAGTACAATTTTTCAAAAGAAGTCTCAGTGATGTAGAAATGGAGCAATGGATGGTGACCGACTTGCAGGTCTCGTCACTCAGTCAAATAAAAAAAATAAAAATTGGCTTGCAATCATGGGAATGCAGTATTATTTGGTTTATATTGTATACCACAGCAGGTGGGAAATAATTCTCATTTGTGCCCCATAACGATGCTTAATCCGAACCCATTAAACCTCTTCCAGAGATTAATTTTATTAAACCTTTAACTTTAAAAATAAAGACAGCAGAGGGTTAAAATAGAATAAATTATTCACTCTTGTCTTAACAACGAAAATTATTATACGGAACAGAGATGTTACTAGCCAACATTTAATTTTGAATTTCACTCACCGATACAATTTAAACTCTATACTTTCACGTTAAAGCATAAAATATAAGTGCATTTTAATTTCATTATCTTCGCCTTAATTGTAACAGCCATACCGTTTAGTTGCGTTCGTATTGCGATTTCGGTGGTTATTTTAAACAAATTTAAAACTAGAGTTGAATGGGTAAAGTTCGAATTGCTTTGCTGGCTGCAGTTGGAAGTTAATGCAATTTTTGGACGCCCGCTGAGCGCGCGCGAGGCGATCATAACAAATCATCAAGTTGTTGATAAGGATAAGGATGCACTGTGTTATAAAAGAGGTATTGACACAAACATAAAAAAAAAACACAAAACAGACATTATTTAATACATTATTTTAATAAACGGTAAAATAGGCGTTCCTATCGCTTAAAACAAACTATACCAGGCAAAATTTGAATTGAAAAGACAGACAGCAGGAATACCTAGGAATTGATCGGATGATAAAATCAACGAAGCACAGCTGCACGACATACTTGACTTGGGAAATCCAGTACATATGTCAAAATTGTGGCTACTGAGAATTTTAAACTTGGTGAGTTCCCAACCTTGGTGAGCCGCAACCGTCGCTGCTCCGTAAGCTATGACTTCTGATGAATTGCCCTCAGTACTCGGGTATATTGTTCGCAGCGTGGTGCCTCTATAATTTAATGGTCCTCGGTATTGGCGGCGTGCACTGTTGTATGACTTGTTTGGTTTACTGGTGGCGCTTGTATTGTGACGCAATTTGTTAAGGATTTATTTTTTTGCAGTTTTTCATTGAATAGAAAACTCTTTATTGTACACCAAAAAAATGCTCGTAAACACAGTACAGAAAAATTACAATAGGTAAACAAGGGTAGTACATTGAATGATACAAACAATATTAGATGGTATTTTATAATAACGCGTCGAGTTACTACTGTCTGTCAATGAAATCAGATTGTTTCAGCATCTTAATGTATGCTCTGATAATGCATCTGACATTCAAATAAATGTATTGGTAACGTGGTTCTAGGATATAATTACCTGAAAATTTTCGGCTTAATATAGGATTGTAAATTCTTTAGACACCATTTTGGCTGCTGGTATATTACAACCCAAAAACCTCAGAAGTTGTCCAAAAACGACACTAAAATATCTACTAAGATAGTGAAGCTATTTGAAAAGTACAAAGACAAAGTGTGATTTTAACTATTTTATCCTAAAATGATCAAACAAATGTTACGGTAAAATAAATTGTCATACTACATTTTCAAAGTGAAAGTCGACCTTCCGGTTTCCCCTGAAATTTCCCATTAAAGTAGATTAAATGTAAACACGCAATACCTTAACTTCAAAATAAACCTAGCCAAAAGTTGGCTAAGGGACGATTTAACCGTAAAACGTCTCTGAGAAAACTATTGAAATATAATCAAAAATTTTTCAACGATCAAGCCTCCATTTCTATTTGTCCACTCCTGAAATGACATTGTTTGAGTATCTTAATTTATGCTGTGTTAATATACCATTGAACATACTCATTTATTCATAAAGCATTAGGTTGCACCTACAATTCTTTATTCTGTACATTTCGAACTAAATTGAAGAACACCTACCTTCCTAACATAGTTAGTATAGGTACTTTCATAAATCCAGCTCATGGTAGGCAGGGGCAAAGCCGGATTAACACTGTCAGGGCCCCTACGCAATGTTATTTTGAGGGCCCCAGTTCTTTTATTTTGTAAAATTCATTTTTCTCTATCGTAATGCAACTATATACATAACTAGCTGCGCCCCGCGGTTTCACCCGCGTAGTTCCCGTTTTGTCCCACAAGAACATACTATCGCGGTAAAAAGTACCTTATTAGTCAGTCCTGGTTATAAACTATCTGTGTTCCAAATTTAATTCGAATCTGGTCAGTAGTTTTTGCGTGAAAGAGGAACAAACATCCATCCATTCTAACAAACTTTCGCATTTATAAGATTAGTAGGAAGTGGGATAGGATAATAATGATAATAAAAAAACAAATGAAACGTAATTACACGTATTTTTTAAACTGCGATAAAAAGGCGACCGTGCAGGAAAAAGAAATGAGACATTATTAAATTGATTAGTCTGTTTAGAACACTTGCAAGGAATCCCTACTGGGTCCGCCGCCATACTTCGAATAAAGTTTTCGCACGTTGAAACGTTTTCTATTTTTTCTTGGTGCATGCCGGGCCCCTTAGTCGATTCAGGGCCCTTAGGCAGTAGCTTAATCTGCCTAGTGGTAAATCCGGCCCTGGGTAGGGAATAAGCTTTTGCAGGAAGCTTTTAACGACCCAGCAATCAAATTAGGTTCAGTTATTTATATTGTGAAAAGTTACGTCCGCGTCACGAGATCAGCTGATGAATGTAATTGGCTTATCATAATGGACCCAGGTCCATCAGCCGTATCCGATGTAACAAGATCATACGGACGTAGTTTATTTTATGCCAATGTTCCGTGAATAAGCGTAGTCGTAATAGGATTCGCTAGAGAACTGCATTTCTATTTTAAAAACTTACCTTTTGCTCAGGCTTTCAATGGTGGACACAAATTTAGAAAGATGAAACAGTGCGTTTGCGTCTGGCAAGTCAACTCCAATATAGGTATGCCTAGATCCGTCCATTTCCGTTTTCCTATAACTGTACACACGCACTTTCTTTGTTCTAAGAGGCTTTGTTGTGGTAGGCCGTCTGGGGAAGCCACGCCTTTGCCAGATATTCGTCCTTGGTGGACTTTTCCTGCCGAAAACCAATTCCGCCGAAACATTATCTAAATAATCAAATTCACCTAAATTATTCCACTTCTCCTTTGTCAAACTTCCAAATAGATAATACTGACAGAGTAAATAAACAAACGATTCACTCAGATGTTTATTTACTTAAGCATTTGAAATCAGTGCTTGTAGAGCCTGAGAGTTGGCGTTATCTTCTTTCTTTGTCTGTGGAGCAAGTTAATTAAAAATAAATAAGGTAGGATTTTCATTTTCAATTCCAAATTCAGGAAAGCTATTATTCAAAAAAATAAGTCTTCTTATCTTTGTGCTAAGTTAGAGTATCTATTATGTGGTTAAAGCAAGACTCAGTTCACCTAAGTGATATGAACACGATTCGCGGCTCGGTACGCTAAAGACGTTATAAAACATTGTTTCAGTTGTAATAAACAATACGCTACGCTCAAGACTGTTTCAAAGTTCTGGTGTCACTCCTGTTGATGACAATAGGATAATAATCTTCGAGGTTACTATCACGCAAATGCATTAACCTGCTCAAAACTAAATTCACAAATTTCACAAAGACATTACATAAAGACTGATGACATGCCGATAGTCCTATATCTACCACTTTGCTTTCTCTTACATAACGCCCCAGACACAGTTATCAGTACCAAAACACAGGGACAAGAGGACGTGAAAACAGGTCGCCTATTATGTCGAATTAATCTCAAAAACTCATGCGAAGAGAAGAATAATTTAATTATCGCGCTTTCGCAAGGCAAGGGCCTCTCGACGAGATTCGAGTACGAATGAAAAAGCAATTAGAATAATGAACCTTGAGGACCGGAGATTAGGGGACTATTAACGACCACTATAACGAGAGCTGTCGGTGAGCGGAACCTACAAACAGGGGTTGGCACTGAAGGCACAAGTCATGTGTGAATTATGATGGGATCTCTCGAAAACGGGAAAAGAAAACATGAGGAAACCGGTATGTTCAAGAACATAAACATTCAAAGAAGTGCGAGAGTCCACACTGATGCAGCGTGACAAATTGTTGTCTCTGAGAGAAAGCCTATGTCCCAGCTGTGAGAACCTCAAATGCTGATGATAATGAAGCACTAAGACTTAAGAGAACAGACTTAATTGTGTGCTGCAGCTCATCATCATGACCAGTCAATTTTTGCCAGTGTCTTACATCTAGTTACTGCCAGCCGTATTTCAATTGTCGACACTCCACCTGACTGGCCTTCTTCATAATCCGCAAAAAACATAAATTAAAAATTTTTCGCTTGTTCTTATAATTATAAGAATCAAATAAGCGACTGAGTGAGTAAGAATGAGTACCTGAGTATCACTTGGACGATTGTTGTTACTAAAATGACAGCAAAAACAAATGAAATGTGCGCAACAACAGGATATGTCTTGTTGCTATGGAAACTGTCACGTACTCGAGCATGATATAGGTCAGCGTCTTCAAGCTTTAGATTCTTAGTTTAGTCCAGAAAGAGCTTGAAAGTAATCTCTTACGGATCTCTACTCTCTTACCTTTTCGTATGTTAAGGTTTTTATTGGTTAGGTTTCTTCTGTTATACAGGAGAACTGGCCAGGGGTCTTAAAACACTGGTCATCGGAGCATGGTTTTGAAGACTCGCACGGAACCCTCACGATTAAAAGTGTCAAGATTTTCGTTTTCGCAATCTGTTTAATGCGTTGAAGAGCCCTTTTGTGCGTGTTCGCAATTTATTTTGGACAGGTGGACCCGTGTCGGCCATTGTGTTGTTTCGCCCTGTTCCGGCCGACACCTATTGTGTTTCATCGGAGAAAACAGGAATTACGAGCTTTATATTTGTGTTTTGAGCATTTTGTGAAGAGAAATGGAAATTAACTTGAAGGAAATAAGAATGAGCGGTTTTAATTTCGGATTTTTATATGAAAATACTGGCTGCCGAGAAAATGGTATGACTTCATTTTGTAAATTGAACCTTGTTTACGAAATACGTTGCCGAACCCGAACTCATCCACGATCCTTATTTAAAAAAAAAACCTCGATTCAACGTTACATAATACATGACAAATGAATTTTGACCCAGTTTTCTTTGTTCCATTACATTGTAATGTTGCAAACCAGTCCAGTTTCGAACCATACAATATCATAATATGATATCAAAGAGCCGATTTGACGATAGAAACGCAAGGTAGACACCGGGACTTCTCCGGGACTCCATTTTGATCAACTTACAGCACCAAATATAAGTATTTTATAAAACCTTACCTGGACACCTACCATGACATCTTATAGCGATTCAATTGAAGACCTAAACTGTACCGCGTCGCATAATAGTACCGTGACGTCTTATTTTTATGTTGCTGCCATTTTCAACCTTAAATCGATCCAGTTTAGGTTGAAAATGGCAGAAACCTAAATAGAGTCAAAATATTATCTTCAGTACTAAATCCTGAATAAAATGAGTAAAAGTGAAGCCAATCTATTCGAAGACTCGACAAAAAGAACTTATCGACTGAAATCCTCCTGCAATAGATAAAAAGACGTCCCAATTAAAGTGTTACCGACATTATTTATACCAGTTACACCACCAAGGGAATTTGTGTTTTGTATTGACGGCAAAACGTTGAAATTGAATTGCAATGTAGCAGAATTTTTATTTTGTTCTCCGTGGATTTAAATTTAATAGAAGCGACCAAACGTTTGGCATCAATTTGTAGAAGCTTTTAGAACTGACTGCGACAGCGAGCTGACCTGATTATACAGGGTGTCACACGGATAAGCCACATGGAGGGAAAATACCTTCAATATTGTGGATAGAACATTTTACTGAAAGAAGACATTACTTGAATTTAAAAAAACAATTTAAACTACATTCATAGATATTTAAATAATAACATGGTTGAACCGAACCCGTTACACGAGAAAAATAATCACCCTGTAGCTTTACCATATCGATCGAAAGGCTTCATCATAAAGATTCAAAAAAAGTCAAAATCTTTATTCACATAGGCCCCAAGAGGGCACTTATGAAAGTTCACTGACTCGACCGCCAGATTCGGAATTACATCCAAACGAGAAGAATCGGCAAGAAACTCGTTGGTTGGTTGATTATTTTATGCTAAATAACATAGTGTCAGAAATAAAAGGAAGACCATGAATTTAAACATTTTTAATACAAAATTAATCGATTCCTCATCATCATTCGTTAATCAATCCTTACGGCATTGTGTCAGCTTTTCATTTTTCTGAACAAAATTTCACTTCAAGTGTCCGGTTAACCACATAGTACGTTACCTAACCCTAAGACATTCCTAATACAATATAACAGCTAATCTTAGCTTTAATTCACTACCAGAGAAGCGTGGTCAGTGATTTAACGGACAGTCCTTCAGACGTAAAAAGTTAGGGTCGCTTCCAGAAGTCTTTAACTCCGAGCTAGTGCTTGAAGTAGCGTTTCACGCGAACCAATTAGGAGAAGAATTGATGGCCAATAACATCAAGTGCCCAATGAAAAGGGGGGGGCAGGCAGAATGAAAAGCAATTTCTGTCTCCCTACCTACCAATTTCCACCTTTTAGGGCATAACATGACCAAGTTAGTGCCATGGTTTGGAAGGTTTAATGAAAAAGTTTTTATATTTCACGCGATATTTTTATTACATTTTGGTTATTGTTGTTGAGTTGAGAGAGGGTAAAAATATAAGTTTAGAAAGAAAAAAATCTACTTATTATATGACCTTTATCATCAGACTTTTAGTGGTCGACGAGAGTTGGGCAACTTCAGCACTAGGGATGGCGATCTGAGATCGATTTATCGAAGAATCGATTTTTCGAGCAGAAAATATCGATTTTTTAAATCGATATGAAGTACTGTGTCGATTCACTGAATCGATATATCACCCTTGAAAATCGACATTCGATTTTTTCTGTTTTGGTATAAACCATACAATTATTTGCATTTAGTTGAATGTGCCTGAATTATAAGAGTGCTGCCGGTTAAAGAGTTAACTACTCATAAACTCGCGAGATGGCTGTATGTTTAGTATCCTTTACTCTTACTAAATGGCTAAGTGAAAGTTAAACAGTAATTAATGAACGAAAAATATAGTTAATTTAATAAAATTTATATTTTTCACTACTAATGCATCAAAGTTATGAGCGTTTTTAGAACTAATATTAAGACTCTGATAATATGACGTAATGTTTTCGAACGTTTCTGACGAAAGTTGCCAGTGGTTTTTGTTATAAGGAATTGATAACTATGCATTGTTTACCCACGGATTATTAGTAAAGGGAGTGTGTAACGCCTATTCATAGCTTACTCACTGTATAGTAATACAGTTGTTACACAGATGTTTAACTTTTTTTTATTAGTAAGGCCGTTAGTATATAAGTACTTTTTTTTTTTATAGTTGATCTTATAGTTTGATACGCTAATAAAAATATTTGCTATTTTTGAATTCCCTGATTTTATTGATAAGATATCGTTAATTGCAATATTAATCTTGTTTTTAGTAAAATTGATACAAATTTACATTGTAAACGCAAACTTGAAAAAAGATCGATTTTTTAAGAATCGATTTTGTAGGCCTCGATTTTTTCGTGAATCGATTCATTAGACTACGATTCGAATCGATTTAAAAATCGATCTTTTTCGTAAAGAATCGCCATCCCTATTCAGCACCTTTAGTTACTTTCATTTTTTACTCCATTGTAGGCTATTAAGAAACATTCTTAAAAATCCCTTGACAGTTGCGTACAATCACACATAACTCCACCAAATTCCAGAGGTCATAACTTAAGGCAAGTGCTTCAAGGCGTGGGGACCGCCCTTATTAGCATAAATACGCGGTTACGAAGCCGAGCATACGACGCCAGGTTCAAATCCCCCTAAAAAGACCCAAGAAATTTGATATTATGCTGAAGACCGTCCAACAAACCCCGTCGCTCAATATCCTGCGACTTAAACAAAGTAAAATAAGTTGTATTTGCGCTTTGAACTCTTTGAGCGTTCGTGCACTGCTTTCGATCTAAATCCGAGAAAATACGAACCGAGAAAACTTGGTCTAAGTTCTTTGAAAGTATGGAAAACTGAACCAAATAGTACTACGGATATTATTTCAAATAGATTCCGTGTTTCGGTCCGTGCAAAATCGCTGCTTCCATTTTTGTCGGTTAAACAGTACTATTTATATATTTCCCAGTTGGTGCCGAAACCCCGAATCGTCCAGTAAGCCTGATTACTCAGCGATACATAAAGCTGATTTGATCCGCCAACGCTGCAAGCAGATTCATCAGAGGACCCACCAGCCGATATTAATTGAAACTGTCTATAGAACTTCTAGTTGAATCAAGAAAATGTCGTTTAAAGGTATATTTGGTGCAAAAATTTACCAGCTCTAAAAATTGTTAGGTAAAAATAGTATCCATGGTAAACTTTCCAACTTTTTTATTTCAAAGGTTTCCACACTTTCTTTTTTTTATTTCTTCTTTAAGTATCAACACAAAATAGGTAGGTAGCATTTACCACAGATTAACAAATATCTACGTAACTAATCCACATTCTACGTTACAGATTAAATAATACTGACTACAATTTTCGCTAAACAAACATTTTCCCGTTCAACAGCAGCGCGGCCTCGTAAGGAAAAAGTGTTTCGCAAAATATTCCCGCGTCACTCTAGCGCTCAAGGTCCCATTTCCCATTCGGATACCTATCACTCCTCACACCTGCCCACGCCTATTTGCACAAAACACGCGTCCTTCCATATCAATACCTTGCCTACCCTCTTTTCATAAACAATTTTCAACCCTAGAAACCTCAACTTGTGGTTTGTTTTTGGTTAGAGGGGGTGGTCATGAAAATTGATGGTATTGGTTATGGTATGCAATCAGTTCGAGGCAAACGCTACGTGTAAATAAGTGCGTGTAATGTGTGATTATTCAGGCCCGTTTAGTGAATATTGGACCTATTTTGTATTGGGAAATGTGGGTGTTTGTCTTCTTCATTGCCCGATTTCGGATTAATAGATTGGAATTATTATACGTCCATTTCAACGTGTTGGAGAATGGTTTAATGGAACTTGGATGTCGAGTAAATAAATATTTCGCCCAAAATCACAATGCATAAGTAATTATTTCTAATAGAAATAAATAAATAAATAAATAAGACCAAGGAGATTTGACTCTGCTATGTGACATTTTGTCTCGTGCTTGCCTCATTGACTGTGAGCCGCTCAAGTTCTCCAATGAAACCTAATTTACACATGCATTTACATTAAAACCATAACTACACTAGCTGTACCCTGCCACGCTTTGTTGTGGCACATTCGCACATTCGCTGATATGTCACTGATGAAAAGAAATAGATAAAAACAATGCTTGATGCGGATTATATATAATGCTTAAATTTCAACTCGATCGGTGCAGAACTTTTTGAGTTTTTGAAGCGTACACAAACCAACATAACATTTATATATATATATATATATATAATGTTGCAATTACTACGCTGCATTGAGACTGTGTGGCAGAAGCACAAAAAACAGACGGATAAGGGTACAGGAAGCATTTTTAAAGGTGTTCGTTTTCCCTTTTTAACACTCTTTTATAAACTTCACATGTATGTTAGTATGTAACGGAAACTTTGAACATTGTTTTAACCCCCTTCAAAATGTCGTATTATTACTTACATAACCCTGAAACCACAAGCCAGTCCAATACAACCTTTTACTACCTACTCGTAAAGTCAGTATCGATATTATTATTCCCATAAACCTTTAATCACGAATGCCGACCGAATTTCCTCCTGCCCATCAAAATAAGTATCAGTATACATAAAATAACATTTCCCATTATTCTTTTTCCCTGTTATTATAGTTTTGTTATGACCGGGCAGGGCAATCTTGGTCAAGATGGCCAACTTAGCCGAGATGGGTTATCTTACTGAGATAAAGCAGCAATCTTTTGTTCCCGAAAACTTTGGACATCAAATGCACTAATCAGAACTACTTTTATGACTATTAGAAACCCCCTGCTGCGATAAAGTTTTGATTAAGTTTTGTGGGATAAGTTTGGCTAAGTGTAGATAAGTGTACTTACGAGTAAATAATGAAAAAGTGGTACATGATAAGGAGAGAGATTTTAGTAGTACGAGGCCTTTTCTGCAAGAGAATTACTACACCTTTGCCAGATGTCCATCCGCCAAGCAGTAGTGTGCAACAATTACTGTGTTCCGGTTTCAATGGCACTGTTTTCAGCGACATTACTGAGCATATGAGACTTTAGAGCCGATGTCTCAGGGTGACGAGCGCAGTGCAGTGCCACGCGGGATTATGCAATACAAAGTTCTGGATGGCACTGTAGCTGTTGTGGGCAGATGTGGCGCTTACCATCAGGTGAACGACTTGCTCGTCTCGTCACTCAATCAAATAAAAAAAAATACTTTTTCAGTAATTAGTATCAGTAATTATTAGTTTTAAAAAAAAACTAATTTTTCCTCGCAATCAAACTTTAACAAAAACAATCACAGACCCTCGGAATTGAAACTAAATCCCAATAAAAACACGTCCCTGGTACAACACCCTTCAATATCGGGGTCGAAGCAAAACATCTGTTGGGTTATAATTGATAAAGTTCGAAATAACTTTAGTCTGTATTATTATAACGTAAGGGCTGTGGGAGCTGGCACCGTGAAATACAATCGAGTTTTGTATTGAAATCACGCTGATTTTATACGTAGATGAGGAAAATTTAAATTTCATAATCAGATATGAGACTTTAGAGCCGATGTCTCAGGGTGACGAGCGCAGTGCAGTGCCGCGCAAGATTTTATTATTAAGTTATCGGTGACACTGTAGCTGTATGGGCAGGCGTAGCGCTTACCATCAAGTGAACGACTTGCTCGTCTCGTCGCTCATGAAGTAAAAAAATACTTTTTCAATGTGACACCAAAATCATGAACGTACCGCAGTTACCATAAATAATCTATTTAATTTTTATGTTACTAAGTAACGAGACGAGCAAGTTGTTCACCTGATGGTAAGCGTCACGCCTGCCCATAACAGGTACAGAGAACTTTTAATTAAAAAATCTAGTGCGGAACTGCACTGCGTGCGTCTCCCTGAGACATCGGTTCTAAAGTCTTATAAGTCCAGTAATTTCGCTGGAAACAGAGCCCTTCAAACCGGAACACAGTAATGTTTTCACACTACTTTTTACTTCCCCAGACGTTCTCTTGCAGAAAAAGCCTACGACGACTGTGAGTTTTGTTAAATCCATTTGAGTCGGGTTTTTGGTCCAAAGAATTATCAATCACGGCATTTTTGATGGTAGGTATTCCATACAGTAAGGAGGTAAGGTGAGACCACCCGTATCCATCGCGTGATGAGGACCGGTCTGATCGCATGATCTCCTTAATTGGACGCCTTTGTTTCGCTCTTTGTCTCGAGATTACATCTTATTTGGTGCAGCCTCGTTAGCGGCCAAGATTAGGACGAGTTAACGTTCTAGCTGTCATCGTATTTTTCTGTCATTTCTTGTTTTTTATCTGTGGTCTTTTGTAAAAGAATCGAATTAAAGGTAAAAGCTTGTGATAAAAACATTTTGAAGGTTAGGTCAGTTGACATTTTTAAAAGTAAAGTTTACTGAACTAGTGATATGTGCCAATAAATTATAGTAGTACATAGTATTTTATTTTTTATTATTTAATGTATAATATGAAAAAACTGCGAAGCGTGAGGTTGCAGGGTCGATTCCCGCACAGAGCAAAGTTAGTGTGAAGCATAAATATTTGCTTTGAGACTGGGTGTTTGTAGGACCATGGTCCTCGTAGTTCCTGATTCCCTAGATACAGGGAGTCCCAGTTACGGATCAGCTTCTATGTACCTATGTGGTCGTGACGCGTCACGTTACGTTACTTTCATTACAGCTTTTTAATTATTTAGTTTCAATACGAGTATTTAGTTAGACGAATTCGAGGATGGAAATAGATTCTTAATTTATAATACGTAAGTCAACCTAAGCCATAACCCCTAAAAAAAATTCAAGGACCTATCAGAGAGCCGCAGTATAAAGGAAAGTGGGGAAAAATAGCACCTCTCGAAAATTCGCTTCCATTTACAGGTCACACTTGAGTTATAGCGCGTAAGCGAGTTGGGGGACTAGGATAACCAGACAGATGGGAGCTTTCTCGGATTCGGAAAAAAAAACGTGATGATAAAAAAAAACCTTTACTAGACTTCAATTACATTGTTTTGATTTAGAAGATTGAGCTTAAAAATGACTTTGATGGTAATTTTTAATTTTTTAATTATCTAAATAATATTAATTAACTAGGTACATATTGATAAGGTTTCATCATCAACCCATAACGTCCCACTGCTGGGCACGGGTCTCTCCTCACATTCGTGAGGAGGGTTAGGCCATAATCCACCACGGGGGCCCAGTCCGGATTGGTGGATAACATACCTACCTCCGAAATAATTCTCGGGTAGGTATGTGGATTTCCTCACGATGTTTTCCGTCACGGAAAAGCGAGTGATAAGGTTTCACTTAATATTATTATGCTTTTAATGCTCTTGGATACCTGAAATGAATTAGCAGCGATTACGATTTAACGATTGCAAGATTTTTCGTAATTATAATGCAGAGCCTTAGGGGGATGCGTGGAACGAGATACACCATCGTAGTGTGGTAGTAAATACATACATACTTAACTTTAACGTATTATGTTAATCTACATCTTTAGATAGATAGATAAACTCTTTATTGAAACACCACAGAACAAAGAAAACTTAAAACTAGAACAACTATTCCAATGGAACTATTCCATTTTAATCATATATTTAACTGAAAAATTAACTCATGGCCACAGTAAGCGTGACTAATGACGTCACGTCACGTCACGGCCCTTCCGGTGACGCGTGACGTATGTCTTCTTCAAAGACAAATGGCGGGACGCCGACAATAGATATCCATTTTTATGGAAGGTGATAGGTTACATCATTTTGGGTTATTACGGCTTAGAAGATGTTTGTGATACTTATTATCATCCTCCGTAACACTTTCGAGAAGAATTCTGGAAATGCCGTGACACCTTCCGTGGCGTAGTGGGTGAGGAGCGGACTACAAAACGCGAGGAGACAGATTCAATTCTCGCACTGGGCAAAGCTCTGGGTGAACCACAGCTGTTTGCTCTGACTCTGAGTGTTTGAGGGTCCTCTTAGTTCCAGGTTTCTAACATACAGATAATTTTAGTAACGTGTCAGGATCTATGGGATTTTGACTCGTTATAAAAAATAGCTGAGCACATTACACATAATTACATTTTACATTATTATCAAAGGAACATTTTTAATAAATACTCATCAATACTTCGCCTATATTAATCATCATCAACCCATAACGTCCCACTGCTGGGCACGGGTCTCTCCTCACTTTCGTGAGGAGGGTTAGGCTATAATCCACCACGGGGGCCCAGTCCGGATTGGTGGATAACATACCTACCTCCGAAATAATTCTCGGGTAAGTATGTGGGTTTCCTCGCGATGTTTTCCTTCACCGAAAAGCGAGTGATAATTACGTACATATGTTTTACAGAAACACATTGGTACGTGCCCGCACTGGGATTTGATCTCACGACCTTCTGATTGGAAGGCGGACGTTCTCCCACTAGGCTACCACTGCCTATATTAATTAATTACCTAATATCATAACTAAACCAAAACATAACTTATAAATATACAAATTATTCGCCATCTGACTTATTGATGTGAAGATGTGCCCCAGAAGTTCATTAAAGATAGCGTGTTTTGTAAAAGAATGCTAAACATACAAAAATAAACTAAAACTACAAACAATGCACTCTTAAAAATTAAATGTTGAAATAGAAATATTCCAGAAAAAGCTTTTAATAAGAAAGTGGCAGTTTATTAACAGCTCAGGATCTCCGTGCAGTGATGGCGCGAATTACTGCGCTGCATACAAAACTCGACACCTCAGGGGTCGCCAACAACTGGCTAGGATGTTTCGGATAGGTATTAAATAAATGTATAACCGGTGTAAGAGAAACCAATTGTAAAAAAAAAGTGAAGAAGCCAATTTTACAACCTAAACAAAATACTCACATCAATTATTACTTAAAAAGTAATTGAAATAAGTTTAGTAATAAGCCGCATTTGAGTGTTTATAGTAATCATTCAAAAAATACGAACAAAATATGTTGGAGAAGAAGTCTGAGGACAGTTCCTTCGTTTCTACACTCTTTCCGTTCCACTGAAAGTCCAAATGTCCGAGAAATTAGGTAACTTAGGTATTATTGGCTATTAATTTTACCTGATAGAAAATGACAATTTGTATGTAGGTAGTGGATACGTGCGTTATTAAATTAAATCTGCTTCCAAAACTAAAATGTTGACTACCCCTTTCACTGCTAGTGCAGCCAACTCTACAATTCGCACCAGACGTGGATAGAGCGAAAGCATTAGTCTAATGCTCAGCACTTTAGAACCAGAATAGCGTGACACCGCGCGAGTGAACACGTACACTTTATAGGCGGACGTTGACGCATTGACACGCGATTATGACCCTTATTGAGTCGTTACGAGAAATACTCTGTCGAAGGCAAGTGACAATTTATTAAATTTATTGACATCATTTGTAACGCAGTAGATGTATGCTTCCAATTAACATATCGGGTTAGACCTCGTTTAAATGTCGTTGTAATTTTAGTTCATAATAGCTGACAACTGATCTATGGGAACTTTGCAGAACACTGCATGTACATGTTAGAAATATAACTATCAGTAGTACAAATAACAAGAGCATGATGAATAAAATTATATCACTGAAAATATGACGCTATAACCATAGAAGTACTTGTACAACTTCAATTAATTCAAAACAATCTGTGACAGAAACATTCGAGAAAAGCCCGGCACTGTCAATCGTAAATCTTCAATTAAGCCATTATTAATATTCCAATTACTGGATATTAAACGTAATTTTGTTTGTTCCTGTCCCGCGTTGCCCCGGTGTCCCCCGGGTGCGGTACCATTACGCGCAAATCATTCACGAAAAACGTACTCCTAGATAGCAGTAGGGACACAATATTATACGAACTGTGACTTCACATACCATCTTACCCCAGCGCCCTTTAATCTGATGCAAACCAAGCTTTCACCTAAATATTCACTCATCCCATGCTTCATACTACACAAGTACACACAATACCTACTAACACAGTAATTCCAATAACAGGTTGTAATTTTTTTTTATTTGACAGATTGATGAGACGAGCAAGTCGTTCACCTGATGGTAAGCGCTACGCCTGCCCATAACAGTTACAGAGCTTTGCATTTCATAATCTTGCGCGGTACTGCACTGCGCTCTTCACCCTGAGACATCGGCTGTAAGCCGTAGTCTCATATGCCCAGTAAAATGGATGGGATATTGATACAGGCTGAGTTATTAAGCTTTTTAATATTTATCCACAGCCAACAATTATTCTACTAAATGCATTAATACCCACGATACCCACTACAGCTTACTGCGCAGTAGGTACGTTTACGCATACGTAATCAAATTACCTACGGAGTTTTTAAAGAGGCAAAATTTTCAAATTTGAAGTGTCGTTTATTCGACGGATTGCTTAAGACTAACTTAATATTCAACAAAACAGTTCATTAGACAAAACATGCCGAGTCGCGCTCTTATCATTGATTTCTCTGAATACCACCCCGGTTACTCTGAATAAGCGCATACATTAAAAGCTACAGGGCCGGACTCAGGTCGCACGACTACCTACCGTTTCTATTTCCATAATAATGTCCATGCTGTTTACTCGTATACTGCGTAAAACTGTCTGAAACAAAAATAATATGACAGGTTATGGCGTTTTTGTATTGTCCAGGGACGTTCCGGGATTGCGGGTATTTTGTGTTTCCTTTGTTGAATCGTACGCTTACACAATGATACACTTGATTTGTAAAGGTAGGCCGTTAATATTCTGTCACGTAATTGTTTGTGAATTTATGATTTGTACCATTTACACATTAGTTTTTCTTTACAATTTAGAAGTCCAGTTTCTTACGGCTTTCGCCTCGTCGTGCCTTAATTTGTAAGATAGATAGATAAACTCTTTATTGAAACACCACACAACAAAGAAAGAAGAAAGATAAGAAAAGATAAGAAG
This sequence comes from Campaea margaritaria, assembly GCA_912999815.1. Classification (NCBI taxonomy): domain Eukaryota; kingdom Metazoa; phylum Arthropoda; class Insecta; order Lepidoptera; family Geometridae; genus Campaea; species Campaea margaritaria. Next base: position 1,505,550 of record OU538794.1, read on the forward strand.
GTAAGATTAAATAGTAATTGTGTAGTGCCGTGACAAGCCGTCTGATGTATCGGTCAGTCGGCTCACAGCATAACTGAAGTGAGGTTAGCTCGTGGTCGCAATGTACACTCACAAACGGGTGGCGACCGTTCCTGGATGTGACAGCATCACACTCCACCCACGGGGTTGGTAATTAATTCAATGCTTGTAATAATACTAAACTTATAATTACATTTCTAATACTTACCTACGTCATTTTAATAATAAATTATCAAGAGAAACTCACTCAGTAACCATAAAGTCATAAAGTACCTATGTATCTATACAAAAGTAAATTAGGTGACCGACTGACCTAGTAAATGTTTTATTGATAAGTTAATTAGCTGTGTAGGCGATAATTATACGAAAATAAATTGATTGGCCGTACCTTTCTAGTATAATTTACCTAAAATCCTTAGAAAATTTTCGTTATTCAGACGATTTTCCTTCTCCAGCAAAAGAATAATTAGACCTGTTAATTTCATTAACGAGCCCATTGTTCCCAGCATTATTTGATTTGTGGACAAATTTCATTCATTAATAAGGAAGCTTGAAAGAAAATCTGCAATTCACTTTGTAACGTTTTCCAGCAGCGTCCATATTTCTTTGTTTTCTCTATATTCTGTTTTCGTAACTTAGCTACGTTAAGTTTTTAGACAGTATCGTATTTTTTTTTTGACTATGTAACTTATCAATTGTTCCCTCCATAATCTCAACCTCAATATAAATTTGATTTATTGACACAACTTAAATAACAATACTTAACAATTCTTACTTTTTGTCTTTGTATTGTATCGTTTGAACATTACTTTTGATTCGGGTACTTTCATACTTTGTCATATTCAGTCAACTCTTTAGTCGCTGCCAAAAGTGGCAAATATCTTATTTGTCATCACATCGATTTTTGCAACGTGACGTTTAGAGTATATTAGACTAGCTGCGCCCCGCGGTTTCACCCGCGTAGTTCCTGTTCCCGCGGGAATATGGGGATAAAATATAGCCTATGTTACTTGCTAATAATGTAACATTACATTAGTAAAAGAATTTTTAGAATCGGTGCAGTGGTTTAGCTGAAACCTTACATATTTCCATACAAACTTTCATCCATTATATTATTTCACCTCCTTAAGGGTAAAATTCTTACTAACTTTGAATGTCATATTTATTTATGTCTAATCAAAAGCCTAAAAAATAAGTTTAAAGCTTCTAGCTTCAAAAATGACGAAACTTCCATATAAACTTTCATCCCCTATTTGAAACCCATACAATGCTTTTTTCGAATTAAAAAGTACCCTATGTCCTTTCTTAGGCTCTAGACTATCTCTGTACCAAATTTGATTTCAATCGGTTCAGTAGTTTAGGCGTGAAGGATCAACTTTACTTTCGCATTTATAATATAATACGAGTAAGTAGGGAAGTAGGGATTAAAAGTTGTCGTTTCAACTGCTATCTCATTGTCTGCGAGTATGTTTGTTTTTCTTCAAAATTGTATTTTTAGTCGGCCAGTTATTGTTCTGCTTACTGTAAACCTTTAGTCCCCAACCAGGGTTAAGTGTCGTCAAAATGCAGAGGAATGATGCAATTAATGTAACATTTTATTATTTCATTTATTTTTTTATTGTAATTTTTCTGCACTGTGTTTATTTTGGTTTCTGGTGTACAATAAAGAGTTTTCTATTCTATTCTATCCTATTTATTCTCAGCTGTTTTTCGTTCCTCAGAACTAGGTTATTTGCTACATAAGCAAGGACGCATGAAACAACGTCTTCCTCCCACATTTCTCATTAACATTTATTGAAAGGAGTATCACATTTTCGAGGATAATTTAAATCGTTCAGCCTACATTTCGGCGAAATTACTGGCCATATGAGACAAAACCTATGTCTTAAAATACTCAGGATAACAACAGCTGAGCAGTGACCGCACAAGACTTGGCAATTGTTCTTCAAATTGCGTCAATTCGTTCATCTGTGGTTATTTAAGAAAAGCTGCTAATTAATATGGTGCCAGATCTAGGTACCTAGGTATAGCTATTTCTGAAGGACGATTGCCATCAAGCGAACGACATGCATGTCTTATTAATTATTTGTTATGGGCAGGCGTAGCGCTTACCATCAGGTGAACGGCTTGCTCGTCTCGTCAATCAGTATAAAAAAAAACTTTTCAACAAGACGCGACAAGACGAAATTTCCAACTCGCAACAACTCTATGAAATCGCAAAAAGTGCGTCTGAAACACAAAGAGAAAACATGTCTCTCCCCTCGGTACGAAATGCGAGCGAGATGTGAATTTTCGTTATAATTTTTCACAAGGGACCTCTGGTTACGAGGATTTTTCATAAATGAAAATGCTTCCTTATTGTTGGAGAGATTGTTTTATGGAAATAATGTGATGGAAAGACACATTTAGACGCTCAGAATTATGTGGGAAGAAAGGGAATATATTGTTTGGGTGTTCAGTAATAAGATTTAGTATTTTAGATGCGAAATTATGCGAAAGGATTGCTTACATAATGTAACGTTTCCTCGTCGTTCCCCTATATTAAGGAAGTCAGAACTTGCGAGTGTAATGGTCTAACAAGGCAATGGTAAAACAATATTAAATGCAATTCCATAGATTAACGAAGGTGATAAACACGATGAGTCTAGATGAGAATGGCTCTCAAGAAGCTGTACCGGGACTTGCCCGGAAATGGCTTGGGAACAAAATTCCAGCTTGAAGGTGGTAGCAATTTGGAATGTCTGCCAAGCCCTCTTTCACAGACAATATATTTTGAACCTTTCAGAATCGCAGATTGTAAGTCACTGGCTAAACGAAAGAAAGTTTTTCACTTAGCTTCTTTCTAAGTTGAAGAAAAGGCCTACTTTTAAATAATTTCGGCGAGTAATGCACCCCGGACGATTCCCACCGAGATAAGTGCTATTAACGAAGAAGTTTCACAACTCCGCCATCCGCTAGTGAGGGACCGGGGACAACCGTAACTGAACTTTTACGGATATTTACATTAACTTAAAAACTCAGACCATTAAGCAATATTAAAGTCCTACTGTTGGAGCATCATGGGCCATGTCCTAGCTAGATGATCTTTTTTATTACGTTAACCTTGGTGCGAATCAACCCAGTCTCTTTTTGAATTGGGCATATCGCACCACAATCAAAAATTTCAATATCTGAAGTGTACTGATAGAAAAAAAGTGGTATTCTTAAATCAGAAGTACTAGGGTAGCATAGAATATAAGCAAACCTCACCTATGGTGCCATCCAGTATTAATAAACTGACTCGCACAATAAGCCCGACAAAACCGAACATCCTTATCATCGATAGATCTAGGGGAGAATGGGGGTGCGTGTCGTGAATGTACGAAATTCCCGCCAATTCCTGCTAACGTCTTCACTTTGAAATCCGATTAGGCGACCAAACTTTACAAAGTAAATCATAGAACGTTCAATCGCTTTAGGGTAGCCGCTAGTGCTATGATAGCGCCAGCTGGCATTGGATTGATGCATCTTAGGCCGTTTTCAGTGCTCGACCGACCGTCGCGTCGTCGGTGCGTACGTCGGTCGCGCTTGTCATTTGCATGAAAATTCACAAGTCGTGACAGTGCTCGAGCGACCGTACGCACGCGTATATCGCTTAATTTTCATACAAATGACAGCGCGACCGATGGTACGCACCGACAGCACTAAAATCGGCCAGCGACAGCACTAAAATCGGCCTTAAGGCGTGTCTCCTGGAGGCCTACCATGACGTCTTATAGCGATTCAGTTGAGGACCTACACTGAGCCGCGTCGTATAATCGTACCGTGACGTCTTATTTTTTATGTTGCTGCCATTTTCAACCAAAACTGGATATAAATTAGGTTGAAAATGGCTTATTAGCGACTCAATTTAGGCTGCTACCATTTTCAACCTTAACTGGATCCAGTTTAGGTTGAAAATGGCAGCAACATCAAAAATAAGACGTCACGGTACGATTATGCGACGCGGTTCAGCTTAGGTCTTCAATTGAATCGCTATAAGACGTCATGGTAGGCCTCCTGTGCGTATTTTGGTCTAATCACTACATAAAAACTTCTACACATAACATTGTCATTTTTGACAACATCTAGTTTAATATGAAAACATACAATACATTTATTACATTACATTTTCAAGAATTGGCAAAAATCACAATGTGTTTTTTAGAGGTTTTTACGTTGGACGCGGCTTTAGATATAAAGAGTGTCCAAACAAATTTGGGATAAACTAATATACAAGAGTAGTCCCATGTATGTTGCGCAACGAGATCGATGGGAGTGATTTCGGCAGCCAAGATAAGATTCCATTGACTTTCATTCGTCCCATATTTTCTGGATTACCTGATATCTAATCCCATACTTGTTCCTGCCTATTTTCTAAGTCGTCTTGGACTGTAGACCTGTTTAATAGCGTGTTTAAGTTGAGCTGTACTATTGTAAAAATTGCCTATTTTGTTTAAATTATTCTGTGTTTCTTTATTCATTCGCGTTGCTTCAACTTGCCCATTCCAAAGCCTTTCTGTCCAATTTTCAACCCTAAACATTAGTTCTGTCGATGTTGACGTAATAAGCAAACATTTCTATTCAAATGGCGTCCGTAAACTCAACTGCATGCAATTGTGGGGGATATTTTTTGCCAAAGTAATGAAAAGACTCAGCCCCCTTGATTTCCTTAAACTAAAACGTTCTAACCACGGCAGTAAGAATACTAATCCAAATGCAAGTGAGATGAATCGTTTTAAGGGAGACACTAACCACAGAATTAATAATGGAATATATTTACGTGACTAATCTCCGAAGTGGTGACACAGTCTAACAATATGCATTTCCTACTAACATTATAAATGCGAGAGCTTGTGTGTTATGTTTCTCACCACTTTGCGCTAAAATGGGTCAGTGGATTTAGATGAAATATTCTATATAGTTTTTTTCCTCCAATTAAATATTACGACGCACTATTCGGTTTGTCTCGAACTGCCGCTTTCTAATTTCTAACCCATCGAAGCTTCATCGCTTTCATTGTCCTTTCCCAACACACAGAAAAAGATTGGATCTGCCGCCATGAACGCACACGTAGCATTTTAAACATCATTTAAGCAGCTACAATGAATTCAATTAGCAGAGTAAACAGGGGTCTCTTTGCCCCTCCGTCCTTTTATGCTCGTCTGAAATTTTGTTTACAGACTCCGGGACGCCGCCGTCTATCCAGAGATTAAAATGTACCTACATAGCTACCATCATTAGGGCTGGTGCACAATAAACTGACACGAGCAACGTCACTTTAAATTACATATCGCAGAGAATTCCAAGTCAAAACGCTGATTGGATTTTCTTTAAATTTGCTGATATAATTTAGCTTCTATCCTGGTACGTGGTCGGAGATGATTAAGCAGGTAAGCCTGACTCTCAAAAGCTACTGCCTGAATACCGGATTCTTGGTGACACATTTACCGCAGTGACTCAGAAAATGGATAACCAAGTTAAATAAAGGAATTACTTACGCAATACGCGGGTAAAATCATAAGTTTATAACACAAGGGCAATAGGTTCATAAATTATTTTGGTGTCTCATATTAAAGGACAACCTGCAGCAAATAAAGCACGACGTCGGACCTTACATTGCTGTTTGCACCTTGTGCGTAGAACTTACGTTGGCGTTGCGAGCCATTACTGCGAGCGACAACACGTCGCAGTCGCAGCAATGATTTTTTTTTTTACCTGGGGAATGCATTACGCATACCACCAGACCCGGGTGAGGTCCGGGTGGTTATGTGGGACTCCCCCGCCAGCTAGTCTGACGGGTATACCCACTAAACCCCAGGGTGTTCCACCGGGAAACCTTTGTTGTCGAGACTACGGGTGCGAGAGTGGACTTCCGCGGCCCCGACGGCAGTCGCAGCAATGTACCCCAACCCTAACATTCACAGTCCGTTTTAGAGAATGGTGGAATATTTCCAGATTTCGTGAATGGGTTCGCGGATTTTCTCTGTAACATATTTTGTACTCCAGCTGCGCCGTTCTAGACTTCCAGTAAATTCAATATCTGAAATGTATTTCGTTTCTTCACATAAGAGGCGGTCCGAAACATTATTACATTCCTTTGACGACGAATGAAACCGAAGACTTCCATATTATTGTCGAAAAAGTTATTCACCTATAATTGTACTTACAACTCAATAAAAGATCCGGATACTTCAACAATAGAATAGAATAGAATAGAAAAATCTTTGTTGTACACCAAAAAACTATACGCAGTACAGAACCAATACAATAGGGAACCAAGGGTAGTACAATGGGCGGCATAATTTCATAGACGCACCTAACTTCGTCACATCATATAAACAAAGTATTGCACTTTACAACCTAATAGATAGGTACCTACTTAGTACTACATAATTATATACATAGTAGAATACAGCTACAAGTATAACCACAGAAGTACCCTTCTGACAAATTTCTGAAGACATCCTTGATAACTTTCAAACGCTTTTACTCGATAGGCAAACAACCCGGAACAAACTTTTTGAGATATGTCCCAAGAGACGGGAAAACGGCGCAGTATATTATTCGAATTATTCCAAAATCGAATCCTAAGTGACTTTTTATCGCATTGTCTTTTCCTCGTCGGTATAATTTGAATGATTTGCAAATATTATTTGCTTGAGTCATGTTTATTTGGTTTCGATTAATGGCAGAATGCATACATCATTCATCATGTATTGTTGAACGTCATAATTTATTGATCGATGATGAATACAGATGGATTATAAACCTTCTCAGAATTTTAAATTGCGATGATGAACAGATTTCCTTTGCTGATAACCTTCAACTTAATACTAGGTATAACTGATACAATGTGAAATCAACTCACGGAAATTTAATGGAAATATTGCTCAAAAAACCATCTCATACCCTTGTTTGCATCTTTGTCTTTTCGTAGGTATTGAATATATCAAAGATAATATTTTTGTAGCGTTGCCCTTATCTGATAAACTTGATGCCCCAAATGTCAATCGAAATATTAGTGAGTAAATGGATGTCATCATACGAAGAAATCGATTCGAAGATCAACGATCGATTGTTTTTTTAGATCGAATGGCTTCAATATGCCCATCTCTACCGGTAAAGTTTGTGGACGCGTGTGGTATTGTGCGGGTGTCCCCGTTTGTTTGTTTGTGGAGCAGGTGGTCTCTAACTTTTCAAGAGAACGAACCTCCGAATTCTTCGAAAACGTGTTTATTTATAACCTCTCCTGGAGTTTCTGCATTTATCTTCCTGTCTTCTCGGTATTATTGGTCGGTTCAAATGGTAAAAATATGCGGGCTGTTCCTGATTGCCTTTCCAGGTGGAATTACGATAATATTTATCGGCTCGTTAGTAAGCATACGATTGCTAAAAGAGTGATGTAAGACGCCCAGGCCTAGTGGAATGATGACTTGCGAAAAAGAGTTCGCAAAGACTGGACAGGAGTCTAGAAGTTCAGGGTCAATGGCGTTTAATGGGAGAGGCCATAGATGGTGATCCCTGGAGCAGTGGAGGAATATAAGCTATTGATATAAGTATCTTAGCTAAATCATTTGATCTAAAGAGTGAATTTATTGCGACAAAATATTCACAGTGCCTTTGTATTCATAGTCGTTACGAGCAATCTAACCGGTTTCCAGCCATGGAACCCTTCGCTCCAGGCGAGCATTACGCCTTAGCCGCAGTGTGAAATATGAAGAGGCTCGTCCGGTAGCTAACTAGCCTGGTAGCACGCTACCTGATTACTAGAACTATTTATCACGTATTTCTGCACTGGCATGCTACCTGTAAGCTAATGTTGCCCTGCACTGGAGTATTTGCAAATTCCTAAACCAGGAAGTTGTCGAATCGAGTGTGTTTCATTCAAAATTAGTAGGTACCTACAGCGTTTAATTTTTCTATGCTTTTCTATTCATGTGACACGTGGTTTGCTTTAAAAATTCATAAGTTATCGATACAGTGGCCATGAAAATTTATTGTACAGTGGCTGCCGTGGCGTTATTTGGTGATGAGCCAACTACGAAGCGTTTTGTGTGAACCACAGGCATATGTTTTGTTTCTGGTATTTCTAGAACCCAGTCTTCGGAGTTCTTGATTTCCTAGAAACCAGGGAATGTGCGAGGATAGACAGGGTGACAAGACTGTGGTGGTGCATTAATATTAATATTTATAGAAGTCAACACAAAGCGTGCCCAAAATATTATAACGAAATAAAAACGGAATACAGATAAATATTTGAACCTTTTGGGGTCGAAACGCTGGGACGGTAGAGTTCTGGGGCCCGTAAAACTTTTCAGAGATTTATCTGGACGTTTGGTTGAAGCAACTTAATAATAATATGACCAAAATGCTAGCCTTTAGCACAAAGATTAAGCATTTGGCCCAATTCAACAGCAGCAATTCAATTCATTATGCCAATACAACAAGCGTGCTGTGAACACTTCTGTATAATTGGTAATGAGCTGGAGGATTTGGCTTATGTCTAGGCCTTCAATCTATGTATTTTAAATAACATCGCATTGTACCAACGCACATTTTGTTTATATCCCACCAACAAACCGAACTAACCCTTTAAATCCTACAACTACGAAACAATTTCCCACGCTCCCAGTGTTTTCGGGAGAGCGGCGCCAATTGAACCAGAAGTCGTAATAAATTCCCGACGACGCGGGCCTACGTGACCGCATATCCGTGGAACAGGGTCTACGTGGCCCGCACTTACCCTGGTAACCCCTAACTGGCGAAAATAAGACTTGGCTCTAAGAGATAAGACAGAAAGTAGTGGCAAATGCAACTGGTAAGAAATCCATGTCAGTGTAAAAGGAGTCGAGGAATTGAAAGGTCAAATTAATTTTGTAATGGTGTTCTGTAAAGTGGTGGAAACGGTAAATGCAGAATGCTGACCAAGCCCATTGTGACACTAATGTTATGTTCTAGTTTTTAAGTTTTCTTCGTTCTGTTTCAATAAAGAGTTTATTTATATATCTATCTTAGAAGCGTACTATTGAACTAAAATTATTTAATATAATATTAGCCTATAATACTGCTTATCCTACAACAAAAATAAATATTATGCGAAAGTTGTGTTTATTAAACAATGAAGCAAAAACGGTTCCAAATGAAATTTAGTGCAAAAATAGACCATAGTCGGGGTTATCATTCTTAAAATACATACTTTTAAACAATTAAATTGAATGCCAAAGTTTATAGTAATCAAAAAACTATGGCTAAAACCCTAGGGTGCAGCTAGTATCATAATGTTAACTACATGCTGAGCATATTTTTTCAATCCTTTCATTATATCTATTCCATGTATCATTTTGTGAATATTCCAACAATTTAGATCATTATATCAATATCTTATCATAATATCATCATAATCACCATCATTATTTTTCATCAGATACGAGGAAATTAAATAAAAGGAATGATTTTTGTTGATAAATGTATGTCCGATAAATTACCTTTTTTTTTTGTCATACAAACTTGAATAAATAGAGGGCTGTAGAACTTTAAGCTCTTCACAGCCGTACAGTTTGGTATCTTTATTATTGTTAGCTTTAAGTATGCCTCTTATAAAACTTTTCCTCACAACTGACAGGCAAAAAATAGAGTTTAAAGTCCGCCGCAGCTGAAACAAAACTTCCCTTGCTCTGGGAAGCCTTTACATCCGGGAGCCAGCATCTAAAACAGCTTTACCCGACATATTCCTAGTCGAGGCTCCTGTGCCGGGATTGGAACTCGTCAGTTTGCTGGTGGCAGGCAACGGGTTAAGGCTACTTTATGTACAATGTTCAGAACTATTCACATATGTGTGGAACTTAATTCTGCCTTTATTGTCTTGAAATTAACACGATCACTGCTGAAAAACAGACATGTTTGTTTATAACTTTACGCGGGTACGGGAAAACCACGCCTGATGTGCTAGCGCAGCTTACGTGTCGGCTGTGTGGCGAAACTCAGATTTGTGTGTTTAACGCGGCGCTACTACAGTGCGGCTCACACAGACGGCACGCCATTGCTGGAAAACACACACGGTCCGTAACAGTGCGCCAACGTGTAAATTTACATTGAGAAAGAACGATTCATAATAAGTAGGAAGTTGTACGAATTTATTATTCTGACATTGCCTTGCCAACAGTTTCAGTATCATCTAGAGAATTTTTCAAAATAGAACTTGCAAGATCCACGACTAAAATTGTCTCTAGCCATGAAATGCTGGTCGATCGGCAATCAATAAAGACCACTGACCACTATTGACTCCTGAATCTAATATAGTTTTCGTTGAATTCTTTCGCTCTCGAGAGTTTTAGCAGGTGTGCACTAGGCATTAGAAAAATACTAGCAGCCCGCTGTCACGTGCCGCGTACGTGCTCTTACGTCGCGTGACACACTGCTAGAGGTGATGAAGGGCATAGAATAAGGATTAAATTAGTATTTATTCTACGATAGAGAGCATCTGAAGTTCTTCCATAGAAAGCATATGTATGTAGGTTCTGTACAAGTATTAAGATATACTTTCCATAATTAGTTAGGCCATGGTACAAGGCAATAGATTGTAGAGTGAACCTAAAAAATGAACCATCATCGTTATCAGTCAGCCTACTACGGTCCCTCTGTTTATGCCGTCCTTTGTACTTTGACCCATGCGCGTAACTTTCAACTGCGTAATTTAAATTTTCCCGCGGGATCTCTAATTTTTTTCAAGGATAACAAAACCTGTGTCAATCAGGAATAGTGTAGAATAGAATAGAATAGAAAAACTCTTTATTGTACACCAGAAACAAAAATAAACACAGTACAGAAGAATTACAATAGGTAAACAAGAGTAGTACAATGGGCGGTCATATCGGTGAAAGCGATTTCTTCCAGACAACCTTTGGATGGACAGTAAAAAACATTTTACCCAAACAACATTTTACATTTTTTTTTACAGTGTACCCCAATATCAGTGATATAAATTTTATTACCGAATCCGTAGTTTTAGAATTCAGTAGTATCTTTTCACCTGTTAGAAGAACTTTGTAATAATTCATAATGGCATTTACATGTTTCAAAAAAAGTGTACTTATCGAACATTGTTGCCGAACATCTAGCTCATCATCGGTCCTGCACGTATGTCTCGGCTTTTCCGGCGCTTTCCGACTCCGGTCCGGTGGCAGACAGGTTGACGCGCGTGTTTTTCACTACACCTCGGCTCCTCGGCTAGAACCGGCAGCCTTGCGGCTAACCCACGGAACCTTGTATGATTTGTTGGCAACTGACGGCCAATCTGCTATCGCATTGCGGTGAAACTTATATAAGTAAAAAGTTGGCAAACTTGAATAGAAATGAAAGGTATCTAAGTTTTCCATCGCTGTCTGTTTGACCTGGGTGAGCTGTTGAGGTCCGGTTTGGGTGTAACGCTTTTTTAAGGGGGTCAATGCAGCCCCTTACGTCCCTGGGGTCATGGTGGGGGGAGGGTACTCGAAACCACTCCCTCAAGCATATTTGCGCTCAAAACAATTGCTCTTTTAAGTATTTATATCTAATGACAGTCTCGTTGGCTCAATTACACTTCGCTTAAAGCCGTTGTAAAAGATTTCCCTCTTAAAACGCACCCGTAGGTACAATACATATCGTTTGAAAGCTAAACACATCTCACTTCAACCCTTGTGCTCGTTGCCAAGTGCCACGGTTATAAACAGAAGAACACATCAGCGCAAGCAGAGCCGGCTCGAGGCAGACAGATAAATAAGGCAATGGCGGCTCGCCAAGGCTGTTAGGAATTAATAAATTTCACGAGTGCGAGAGTTCGCTGTTTCACTGGTTTTAGATGCCGAAACGGTGGAAAAAGTTCTGCGCTTAGATTTGATGATCATATTTTCTATTAGTAAACAGCCAATTATTAGCTTTCATTTATTTTGTTGAAAATTGATATATTTTTGCGGTGTGGCATACGAAAACGTACCTTTAACTATAATAGAAGACTTAAGGTGGTTCGTTTCTGTTATGGCGGGAAATTTAAATTTCAAAGAGTTTTTTTAGTTTATTTCGGGTCACTATTATAAACGAGACTGTATTTCGCGCCAATCGTAAATGATTCTTTTCGTTTTTATTTTGAAACATTTAGCACTAATGCACTGTATCGCTCAAATATGTCAATAAACAGTGTTTGAAATTTAAATTTCCTGCCATAACAGAAACGAACCACCTTAAATGGTAATATTTACGGAACTACTGCAGTTATTTCAGACTAATTATTTGAGTGATCATTTACAAATAAGCCGAGTTTACTTATCCCTGCCTCGCTTCAGAAGTTGTTGATTATAGAGATATGTAATGTTGTCTATTAGTTTATTTGTTTTGCTTTCATGCGTAAAATAACGAATTTTTCAAGCTTGACAAAAACAAAACAGATAGTTATACTACAGACATAGGCGAATCCACGTCCATTTTTTTTTGAGACTCCCTTACGCCGTATCGATATTGCCGAACCTCCCCTCGGCCTGACGGATCACTGTTCCCAATCTCCTCGATTTCCCATCATTAATTTTTTCTCATCCACGTCTGGAGAGATAGCTCTACCAATCAGTGGGACGACGCTCATTTATTTCCCACTGGCAACCATTAATTGATATTATGGTATCATTTTTAATGGTATATTGTTTATGGGAAATACAGTGTTAAGGAGACACCAAGTAGAATAATTGTTATTTAGATAAACATAAAAATAGATATATAAACTCTTTATTGAAACACCACAGAACAAAGAAAACTTAAAAACTAGAACAAAACAAGCTTTACAATTAGTGTCACAATGGGCGGTCTTATCGCTCAGAGCGCTCTCTTCCAGACAACCATAAGTATAATAGTTAACCATAAAACCATGGCATAGTTGAGTATGAAAAACAACGAACCTCAAAACAGAAAAACTCTTTTCATCACGAAATTTAATTGAGTTAAATTACTTACTTAGGGTGATTTATAAAAAAAACCGTGCTAAGAACCTATATGTGCAAAAAATACAGCATCTGTAAGTGTTGTGAATTTGAGCTTCAATAACTAAGACAGTTAACATACACTTGTAGGACAGAGAATGTCTCAATACTTATAATACAATTATTGATTAGTCGTTAAAATACCTACTCTATCAACTAAAACTTACATAACTTCATGTTATTACTAGGAGATAATCCCCCAATACTCACAATCAATCCAATCCAATCCTATGAACTCGTAAAACCTACTTGAAGGGACAAATTAAAACGAATCTCAAAATTCTCCTAAAGTGAAATGAAATGCAAACAAGCACTGGGAATACCGTACTTTTCCCGTCTGGAGTCAATTTGAAGACTATTAAGTGTAAACAGCAGCCGGGACGGGACGGGGCGGGACGATACGACGACGCAGGGCAAGTTTCGCTGCTTGCATAATGAGGAACAAGAGTTGGATTCGCTACTTTCTTCGTACTCTCGGATATGATATGAAACGATACATGTTATGTTGTCCGCGTGTAGGGACACGCGGAGACTAAAATGGAACTAGCTCTCAAGAAATGCTGTCGCAACACCTCACAGTTTCTAACATAGTTTGTTCTTTTATTGTGGAACATCTAAATTTTAAGATAATTTCCCAAAAGGTAGTGATAAAGGTTTCCTCCATCTGCAGTCAGTTCTGACTCTATCTTCAGATACTATTAATTTCATGTTATCAAAGATGCGTGTGGAATGTAGATTGGAATGGTGCCTATGTCAAAATTAATTTGCAAAATGCTTACAACGTAAATCTCACAATCGTACAGAGATGATGAGTCGACCAGAGAAGTGTAGTGGAAGTAGAAGTTAGTAGTTGGAGGCCTCTTCTGCATGAGACTGGCTGGGGAAGTACCACACCTTTGCCAGATATTCATCCGCCAAGCAATAGTGTGCAAACATTACTGCGTTCAGGTTTGAAGGGCATTATTTCCAGCGAAATTACTGGGCAAGTGCGATTTTAGAGCTGATGTCTCATGGTGACGAGCGCAGTTCAGTGCCGCGCAGGATTACGCAATGCAATGTTCTGGGTGGTGCTGTGACTGGTATGGGCAGGCTTAGCGCTTACCATCAGGTGAACGACTTGCTCGTCTCGACACTAAAACAAATAAAAAAAAAGAGAAACCGCAGAAAATTGTACTTAAAAGTTTAAAAACGAGTATTTCGCAAGATATTTTTCAAGCTCAAAACCAACTAACGTACAGTCGCCGCCGTCGCCCAATATATACGAGTTGAAAAAGCTTTTTCAATTGAAGCAGTTTATATTCCAGTTAAATGTCTTTTACTTCAACTGGTGAAGTTTATGAACGCACTTCCACGTTTACAGACTGAGTTGGTCGCCAGTTGGTATTTTCCAAGCACTTGCGAAGGAAACATTTGGAGAAGTTATGATATGCAATGTCTCGGTAAAGTCTTAAGTTGAGAAGTTTCTGGTTTTTCTGAAAGCTTTTTTACATTTTAAACTTAGGCTAGCATTTGATCACTATCAAAAACTCCTGCTAAAAAGTAACAATGCGATCGAATCGATCAATTGGTTGGTGACAGATATTCTACTTGAGGGTGTCAGCCAGCTAGCCAGGCGGACACTACCATATCCTAACAATGTTTTCCTTCTTCGGAAGCTTAGTTTTTGCGATCGACTGGTTTCAAATCTGCTGCGTGCGGTTCGATGAAGAAACCACCAGAGCAATCATCGCCTTCAAAAGCGTTTAAGGAAAATAATACAATATGACGGTCCTCATTATTATATTCAGGACACTTCCCATCCTAATCTCAGCCATAAAGGCGCCGTCCATCCTCTCACACGCATAAAACACGAAAAATACTTCGCACCGGAAGATAGGCTCAAGATTAATTGTGACGTCAGCAGCGGAAGTCGGCTCAGGCGGCGCGGGTGGGAGGCGACCGGAAGTGGCGGGGGAGGGGCGCAGACCGGATGTCCGGCGAGCGGGCTGTTTGCCGGGAACCAAGGGATGTTCAGTCTGTGTGTGAGATTATGTCTCCCAAGTTTGGTCAGATTATTTTAATAATTATGGACATAAATTATGATAATTTCACCCCTTTTGAGCTGGATTTTATGGACGCAGTGGACGCTGGGTTTTAGTGGATTTCGGGATTTGGTTAATTTAAGCTGCCTAGTAATAATTAAACATACCATTATTAAATTTATACTTAAAACTGTTTACCACAAGCGATGAGCGCTATCCATTGCCGCTTCAATATTTCTGTATACGGCTGTAAAAAAATAATAGTGGCTCTCTACAATACAACGGCTACCAAGCTACAGTTCACTGTCAGGCAGAAGAACGCTCCAGCTAGGACTTATTTTAAAACCTAAAAATTATATGAAGTAAATGCTGTCCCACCCAACAAAAGGAACTCCCTCGCCGTATTATAAAGCGCTTCCAAACTCTAGCAATTTGCCATCGGATCTATAAATCCGGTGTAGAAGTGACCGTCCCCCCGTCAATGGGTTCCTAACGACCGTGTTGCCATTCAGATGGCGCTGGCGAGCCAACAAAACTCATAAAAGCCAGTGTACGTGTAACTCTCTACTTTAAAATTACAAACAGTCGGGCAAGTTTTAGAAAACTCATCCCTGTACTGTACACACGCAGAGGTAGACCGCTAGATGTGTCTAGATTATTTAAAATTGGTGAAACGATGGGTTCTTGAGGACTGATTCTTCTTCTCGAAGACTGGGAAGTTCGTGCTATCCAATATTCGTCCGATCAATCGTCTGATCGTAATAAAAGCTGCTATAATGTAGATAAAGTATTTAATTAGTTTTTCACCGTAGTTAGTTGCATGATTGACATTGTATGTGCTTCAATGATCTGAAAGAAATTGCGTAGGTGAGTTGAAGATATCGGTGATGCGATGACAAAAGTGACGAATAATTACATAAATGAAAAATGACATCCCCGTAGTCTTTTGCCACTATCGTCTTCCACAGGCGTTATATCTGAAGCACTGGTAAAGTTAAACAAGTTTCCTTTTCCTATGCAATTTTTTTTTATTTATATACAGTTTAAAATAGTAAGCTTACAGTAACAACCAAAACGCTAACTATTTTAGGAAATGCAACAATGGTTCTAAAATTACCATTAAAGATGCCGACATGTTGGACATTGTGTATAAAAGTATTTAATAAGTATTTAGCCATGACTCAGCCCATTACAGAGAAATTTCCTTATCAAACTCAAAATATAAGCAGTTACTTCTTTCAGTTAGTTAGTTTGCAGTTAAGACCGCCCATTGTACTACCCTTGTTTACCTATTGTAATTTTTCTGTACTGTGTTTAATTTTGTTTCTGGTGTACAATAAAGAGTTTTCTATTCTATTCTATTCTACTTCTTTAATCATTTCCAGTCAAACTTCTGTCCTTGTCAAAGCATTTTGTAGCACTTCGCATGTAGAACTAAAGTTCTGGAGTCAGCCAGAGATGGTATATGAGGAAATAATAGGACCCTGTGTATGCGAATTCATAATAAACGACGTCTCTCTCCGTGCCTTGGAAATAAGCGAAACTTTGGCCGCAAATGTCTGAGAAACATTGGGAAGTTATCTGTTTCAGGTACTGTGGGGGTGCCAAGTGTTGTTTTACGAGCCTGACTAACAATAATATTTCCAAACAACCTCCATCTTAGAATAAGGTAGCAAGTTGAGAAGTGGGATGCTTCGAGTAGGCCACCACCGCATATGCGCGATAACATCGGTCTATAATATCGCAGGCGTTATTGCGTCCTGTATTTTTGCAATATTTGTTTTAGTAGGTTGGTACATTTGAGTATCTTCGTCATAATTTTATTATTCGTATCTTTTCATTTAACGATCGAAAGCCTTTGAAATGAAGTAGGTACGGGACAAGCATTATTAACATCACATCAAAAATCTTCACCCGTTTCGCTTCCACCGAATCCACTTATTAAAACAAGAAAACTTTCCTAAAGTATACTAAAGTACTACCTACCTATGGGATAAATTGAAAAACACGCCGCAAAAAGCGGAATTCCGCAGCGGGCCGTCTTCATTACCATTTATATGGGAGAACTTGAGCTTAACTCAAATAACTTATAAGGAAACTTGCTAATACATAGATTAAAAACCTTGAGAACTTGGATTAGCATAATGCAGGTGAGTTCAGGGAAAAGCGTGTCGCCTTCAATGGGAGAGGTTAGTACCGGATAGGATAAGAACGATCGTTGACGTTACAGAAAACACATAGATACTATGGTGATGCTGGTGGTAAGTGAACGTGTTTGGATGAACATTGCAGATGGCGTAGATTGTTGGTAAGTTGTGCATGTATTTTGCATAGGTTAATAGGATCACCTAAAAGCTAGTTTAGTTTCTATTTTATTTGCCTGCGTCTCCTATATGCCAATTATTATCAATGTTTAGGGTTTGAAGTGTTTACGTACCTATATACATTAGTGAATTAATTATCTTATCTTACTTTATCTTGTAATTGTTTCTGTTTAAAATAGTTTTATTCCTATTGAACATTTTCTCTTAGAAATAGAAAGTAAGCAAAGACAGGATATATTTATAGGTAGATCATTGGGTTACTATTCTGTGCAAAGACATCAAACACAGGCTGGAATTAGGTACATGCCAATAAGATATAATCTGTGGTTTATTGTTTTATGAAATCAATGTTCTCTTTCCTCACTTAACAATTTGAGATTATGCTCTCCAATTTATTGAAGCGCCCTACATCCTGATTGAAGTAGAACACGCAATAACTCTACAAAACTCGCCCCATAACAGTGAAAGGGTTATCTAAATTGTTAGAAATTATACAGTTTAGCGCCATTATCGATGGAAACGATACACCGCCATTTCTCAGACTCGCATTTTTTATCACCTCAGGAATAGCACTATCTTCATTTCAGGCCTATTATTGCGTGACGCACGCCACCTAGCGTGACCCAAAAAGGTGTTCCCGCAAAGCCTGCGAAGTTACGCACACTGTGCAGGTTTTAGAAGTTGGCAACACTGAGTCGGCACAGAAGTTTGTGAAAGTTTTCAGGAGGTAGGTTTGGGTATTGACTTACAATTCAGTTCTAATGATGTAAATAGTTATGGGAAGTGGAAACGTCAGCAATTACGGAATTTTATTAGACGAAAGAGTTTTTGGATTAGATAGTCTACAGCATTTTATTTTTATGCCCAAATCTTGCGATGCCTAAATATAAAAATGACAGTTTTTTTTTACCTGTACTTAGACTTACAAACATTAAAAATCTTAAATTAAAACTTAATAATTCTAGATCAATAATAACCACGCGTGGGTCCCACAAACACCCAGACTTAGAGCAACACAAATCTTTGCCCTGTGCGGGAACCTAACCCACTCCACAGCCGCTATTACCCATTTACCCCATGGAGGCCGTCAAATTTAATTTTAATGTATAGTTATTTTGGAGGAAGTAGGTAAAGAGGGTGGACACAGTTTACTATTCACACTCTCTCTAAGTATTCTTCCGGGACAGCCTGTGTGTAAAGCTCCAAGTAGAAGAATAAAATTGTGGCGAAGTGGGTCATGCAAAATTTCTAAGCTGCTTGCAAGCTATTGTAAGCTGCAGTCCATTGTTGAATGTTGTACGATGCAGTTAGGTTTATAATACTGCGGCGGAAATGGATAAAATCTTATATTTATACCTACCTACCTACCTAAAAGGAATACCTCGTACCTCCTTATCGGCTTAGAAGATGATAGTATGTAGAATAATATAAAACAACGGGCTGAGTAGGTATACTAGCAATCTGCTGAAGCCACGCAACTAGAGGTACATCAATGCACTATATTAAATTAAGCGCCATCTATCCAAAACGGCGCGAACATTCGAGTACAAACTTTAGTTAGCTCAACTGCTTTTAGGCCACGTGCTTCATCAAAGCACTGTTCGTAATACATTCTGAAATTAAAAGATGGCGCTGAGTCTGACTTGACTTCTTTATGTTACTCACATTACGTTATTTTATACCATCGTGAATTTTATTAAACTTTGGTCGAAATTTGATGACTGTCAAAGTACCACTGGGTCGTACCCGTGACTTGTGGATTTTCTGATCAATAGCTTGGTGTCCAAGAAACGAACACCCAACTATTCTTTACAAATACGATGAACCCTATATTGTACTACTGTCGAGCAAGTCAAATTCACTAAACAAGCGTGGAGTGTTTTCAAACGTAAGCAGATAAATGACTCTACCATCGAAATAATTACCTATCTAGGACCAAATTTCACAAATAAGTAATTTTATTTAATTTCAAATTAATGGAACTAAAATATTTTATTCTACGAATGACCACCCTCCATAGAATGACCTCTGCGTTGTTATTTTTCTAGCAACTATTAGTTATCTGTGGTAGAGATGGTACGGAAGGAAAGAAATCGTAGAGTAGATACCTACTCTTGATATTTGGTGGGGTGTCCATATTTAAATTTATTCTTGGGTTGGGTTTGGTTCTTTTAACAATGCGCTTTAACAATGCACTTGTATCCTAAAAATAATTATTATAATCATATTAATTTATAAAAACATTACTAATTCGGTGATATTATGTAATAAATTATGTACAATCGAAAGAGATGATAGCCACCATAATTTACCACACCTCAAAAACAAACTAATGCAAAATTGTTTTTTTTTAAATAAAATATTAACACAGAAGGGAAACTGCAGAGATGCTACGTTTGCTCGAGGATTACTCATCTCGGGAATTCATGTTGTAAATTGCATCCGGTAGCAATAAAAAGTAAATGCCGTCTTCTGAAACTGTCTTATTTTGCCTTCATCATCATCATCATCATCGTCATCATCATCATCATCATCACTAACCCATATCCCCCCACTGGTGAGCACGGGTCTGCCCTCATTTTAGTGAGAGAGATTAGGCCATAATCCATCACGGTGTGGATAACCGAATTGGTGGATAACAATATAACTACTTACCTCTGAAATAATTCTCGGGTAGGTATGTGGGTTTCCTCACATAATTATTTTAATTCAACTTTCATTACCTTCTCAACACCTACTAATCTTTATTGTGCAAGAAATTGTTAACTTTTATAAATAAGCTTAATGTAACAAAACTATTAATATTAATGTAGAATGTAGGTGACTACGGAAATTGCACAATTTACTATCGTAATTTTATTTCGCATACAAAAAAAATTAAAATAATTAAATTATTGATAAATATATTTTATGGAATGAAAATAACGATAATTATATTTATCAGTAAACTACAATTCAGGCATGATGCCCCAATGTCTTGATATATTTAATAACCCAAGTAATTTACCCACAGATAAGATATCACAACAAAACCAGCGAGTACGTCTAAACCGCTGCATTATTCAATTAGAATGATAACACTTTACAATGTAATGTCTTGTTTCCGACATGCGTGGGCTTGAGATGCGGCCGATGTTTGCGGGCACTAACCGAATTTAGGATGAGAGGTAATGAAAGAGTTACGTAGAGGTAGGATACCTTAGCGATGAATAAATTAAGGCCACAATATCGAGAAATCTGTTTACGCCCGAGCCCACATTTGTAGTCCCGCATATTTGAGGTTCGCTATGAAAATAATCGCAGGACCGCAGCTGCGGTGGATGTGGGAGAAAACCGCTTTGTCAATATGTAACACCACGGCCGGCGGTGACGGAGGGGGGTGTGTGGGACTCGAACCCACTAAAACCCCTCGTGAGCAGTCCTCCACCAAGGTAGGGCAAGATGGGGTCCCGCTAGCAGTCACCATCTTGCCCCCGCGGTAGGCCCAGGTGGTGTCCGGGCCTCTACATCAGTGGGGAGGGCGGGGGGGGGACCTGGCTCACCAAGGCCACTCAATTTGTAACCTAACCTAACTTTCTGCCGGCCTGATTAATGAAATCGGTATCTTTAGATACAGCTGCCATAATTATCAATTTTTGGATGACTTCAGGCTCAATTAGTCTCAATTATTATTATTGTCAGGCAGTTAGATACAAAAATTTCTTTCACGAGCATCTCATAGAATATAGCAGATTATGATATGCGAACTTGAATACAGTTCACGGTGTTGCTTCGGTTTGCATTGTTTATTAGTTCTAATAAAATCTCGGCGCAACGGATACATTTGATTTGCTCGTTGTCTCAAGGCACAACGGGTGACACACTGGACGTCGTATACCTTGCGAGAAGGAGATTTTAACCCTGAACAGTTTGCGTAGTGGTCATTGCCCTAGAGATGATACTTTTCTTCTAAAAAATGTATAATTGTACTGCAGATAAGTAGGTATATTGGAAGTCATTGTCTGACTTTGATTATGCTACGAAATAAGTTTCTTTAATAGCGTCTATAGTGTATTTTTTTTTATTTGCATCACGTAAATACTACTGAGCAGATTGTAGTGTTGTTTCTACAATTAATTAGCTTAAAATCTGATGTATTAACTGGTAGCATAGCATGATACGTAGCGTCTAGACGCTGAGCTTGCAAGCCTGGGCATGTGGCCCCTGATAGGCCGCCCCAGTTTCATTGTAGTTTTTTTAATTTTCATTTCCTTCTACGACCACGTATGACTGGTAAATGTGTATGATAATATTAATTGAAAGGAAATACACTCTCTTAAAGTAATAATTAACGCCAGGGTAATTTAGCCACCCCCAGCAAAACCAATTTGTCTATTAATTAAAATTGTCAAAAAATAGTCTTTCTCGCGCGGGGAGCTGTCGGTCCATCCTACGGTTAAGTGACGGAGCTTAATAAACTCTTAATTGAGATCGTGTTAGTGGGCTCTGAGTCGGGGTAGGGACAGTGCGAGTCGAGCGCGGTTTGGGATCACCCGCGAGCGTGGCCCGGCATCATGCTACTGCTCGCGTTCCTAGTTGCGGTGACAGCAACCCACGCTCGAGTATTCAACGTAACGCACCTTAGCGTCCCGGAAGAAGTTCTTCCAAGACAAGTTGAAGTTGAAATCGAATGCCGATACGAAGGAAATTTTACACTCCTCAACTGGTTCAAAGGACCTAACGAATTCTTCAGGTACAAGCCGGGAGCCGCGCCGAGCACTCGATCTTTCCCGATACTTGGAGTTGGAAGAATCGAGTTGGTGATGTGTGGACCGACAATCTGCCGCCTTCGCCTAGGCGCCTTGAGCGAGGAAGCAACAGGATTGTATAGGTGTGATATAGAACGTGATGTTGTGCCGTACAAGTTTGCTACAAAAAGTGCCTATATGCGAGTTTATGGACATGAGCATAGACAGCCCTTACTCGAAGGCTTGGCTACAGAGTTTGGTGAAGGTGATGAGATGCTTGCGTACTGCCGCGCAGACCATTACGCTGAAGTGCGCTGGTACATCAATTCGAGGGAAATCAAAGAAATGCGTGGATTACGTGCGTTCAATAAGAGAAGTTCTAGATTATTATTCGCAGGTGTGCCTCCGACGGTGACCATCCAATGTGCTGAACTGTTGAATGGAAAGCTATTTGGATCGAAAGAAGCGGTAGCTCATTGGATAGGCCCTAAGAAAATTTATGAAGAGACACCTCAGGAACAATCTCGATCCAGTAATGCGACTACACATAAGTGTTTACTAATTATATTCATAAAATATTTTGCGATATTGTTTATGATAGTGTAATTTTGTCTTTGTAAATCATGGCATCTAATTGTTTTTCATTATTTTTTTAAAATATTCATTATGTTAACTATCAATAATGTTATATTTCATGTTTAATAATTATGTTTATTTTAATATTTTATTTCTTATTAAAATGAATTATAGATTTTGAATACTACATTTTTAGCCAAGTAAGGATGTTTGGACACCTCTGTACCCAGCTTCATTCAGTTATAAAACATGCAATTACTTAAACGCACTGGGAATGTTACAGCAGCCAGTGCGTTGTCGACAAAATCCTCGAAATTTATAACTTATAGTTAAACTACGTAACCTTAAACATTACGAAATAATTATACTTTAAAAAAATTGTTTATATGATTCATGTAACTATTCATTGCTGACAGGTTTTTCTATAGTTATGAAAGTTGTGAAACATGGTAGACATTTTATTTCCACACGATTACACCATATTATTTTAGAAAAGTCGCGCGCTTCTTTAGTGTTACTAGGCACCGGCGCGTCATTTGCCAAGGGCGGCAAGTTAGTAGAAAATCAAATTTAACATTTACCTGGCCTTTTGGTTAATTATTTGTTTGATTCATCATCTTCAACCCATACCAGCCCACTGTTGAGCACGGGTTTCCCCTCACTTTCGTAAGGATGATTAGGCCCTAATCCACCACGTAACACGTTGGTACATGTCCGCACTGAGATTTGAACTCATAATTAGGCATTGACAATAAATCCGCCCATTGTACTATATAATATTATTTTCTTCAATAAGTTCTATTCTTTATGTACCTTATGTATTTCTGAACTGGTGTATAATAACATATTTTCTATTCTATTCTATTAAGCAGCTTTTTACAACAACAAGAAACAATTTTAAACGGAAATTAGCAGTATTGTTTTTCTAAGTAGTGTCAGCCATTATGGCCCATAATGAAACACCGACCGTAACAATTTTTTTGGTGCGTATAATTAGTAACCTTCCAATAATAATATAAATAGTAAAACTGTGTACTTACTTAGAAGCCATATTTATAATCTGTAATTGAATAACTATTACTTAAATCAATATAAATATTTGGTATATTATTATGAAAACTGTGTAAGGCTACATAGCCTTACACAGTTTCATAATAGTTTTCACAAAAAAATAGGTACATGTGTATCTATTCATATATCCTATTCGCGTATCCATGATTTTTATTATTTAAGAAGCTGTTGTTAGTTCTGTGCAAAATAAAATAAATATCCACCCGTAAAAAACGGTAAATTTTATAGCGTGGCAGCACTGTAAAGTTTAAAATGTTACTAGCTTAAAAAATATAATTAACTAATTTTCATAGCCTATTATGTGTAAATTTATTTTGGTGATAAATTTATAAAGCAAGAAACAAACATCACGATGCTTAGTAAATTGTACCATTGTTTTTATAATTGAACCCTATAAAATCTTTTCTAAATCCGTATTAATCTACCATAACAACAAGTAGAATCTAATATTATTTAGTGGCAACTTTGTATTGAACGCAAAATGGCGTTATAAAACCCCCCTCGCCCCGAAAGTGTCAGCGCATTGCGCAAAGCGAAGTCGAGTGTGCATGTTAGACAGTTAAACATGTTAACAAGTTTTTCTGAAATTTTAGTTTTATGTTACATTCGGTGCCCAAATCATACTATAAGAACTGATATAATAAACTTTTCTCCATCTTGATCGAGTGACAAATTTAGTTTAATTTAGTGAATATTTACCACACCATTAGGTTTTGCGGATTTACTTACTGCCTAGTGAGCTTCCTTCGGTTTTCGCCATGCCTAAAGGAAAACGAAAAGGAAAATTCGGTAAGTTTGGAGCTTATGTGGTGCCTGTTCAGATTTTTCAGAAATGTGTGGTATATATTTGCAAAGTATGAGATCACGCGTCGACCTTGTGGTGCGGGCTTTCCGCGGGTTGTAGTGACGTCTAGTGTATTGGCTAGGGATGGCGATTCTTTACGAAAAAGATCGATTTTTAAATCGATTCGAATCGTAGTCTAATGAATCGATTCACGAAAAAATCGAGGCCTACAAAATCGATTCTTAAAAAATCGATCTTTTTTTCAAGTTTGCGTTTACAATGTAAATTTGTATCAATTTTACTAAAAACAAGATTAATATTGCAATTAACGATATCTTATCAATAAAATCAGGGAATTCAAAAATAGCTATTATTTTTATTAGCGTATCAAACTATAAGATCAACTATAAAAAAAAAAAGTATGTATATACTAACGGCCTTACTAATAAAAAAAAGTTAAACATCTGTGTAACAACTGTATTACTATACAGTGAGTAAGCTATGAATAGGCGTTACACACTCCCTTTATTAATAATCCGTGGGTAAACAATGCATAGTTATCAATTCCTTATAACAAAAACCACTGGCAACTTTCGTCAGAAACGTTCGAAAACATTACGTCATAATATCAGAGTCTTAATATTAGTTCTAAAAACGCTCATAACTTTGATGCATTAGTAGTGAAAAATATAAATTTTATTAAATTAACTATCTTTTTCGTTCTTTAATTACTGTTTTACTTTCACTTAGCCATTTAGTAAGAGTAAAGGATACTAAAAATACAGCCATCTCGCGAGTTTATGAGTAGTTAACTCTTTAACCGGCAGCACTCTTATAATTCAGGCACATTCAACTAAATGCAAATAATTGTATGGTTTATACCAAAACAGAAAAAATCGAATGTCGATTTTCAAGGGTGATATATCGATTCAGTGAATCGATACAGTACTTCATATCGATTTAAAAAATCGATATTTTCTACTCGAAAAATCGATTCTTCGATTAATCGATCTCAGATCGCCATCCCTAGTATTGGCTCACGGTCGCTAAAACGATGCCAATATCCTAGACTCACCATATGCTAGACGTTCTTGATCTTGCAAAACTTATGTCGCAAGCCCTATCTCGATCTTTGAAGCAACCTTTACTTTCACAGTTTCATAACATTGTGAGGTCCCCACATGTCAATTTGCAATGGCCCCTCTTCGTGCAACAATGCCTTTGTTTTCATTGCAAATCATACTCCAGATGTAATCTTAATTACAGCTATGGAAAGTTTTATTTGCCCTTGGTACATTGATAAAATTGCCTCTTTTATATAATTTGACATAGCTCCTAATTACTTCCTGTATCAGTGATGTTGACAGACCTACCTATCACTATTACACAGTCAATATTGGTGTGATATGTTTATGATAGTATCTAGTAGATGGAAGTACCTAGACTATTATTGCTTGGCTTGATGTTGCATTATTATGACACAACTTTGTTATTGCAACTTATTGTAAGATATTTATTCTCAGAATAATTAAGCTATAGAGCATGTAAGTATGTTGCTTGTCATGCTAATAGTTTAGTTAGGACATTCAAATCAAGCTAACAAAGACAGTTTTACTATCAAGTCCCCTATTCCAGACACTTAATGCAACCATCCATTTATCTGACTCCTTAGTCAGGGTTAGTCAGTTATTCATATATTGTGGTGTTAAAAATAAATCAATTCAGTGCTACATTTATGTATCTTTATACCTCTTTATTTACTAATACAAAGTTAAAATTTTAAATGAATCATGGTTGAATGTCAACCACCTGGTGTCAACTAGTACAGATGATTACTTAACATTGATGACTAAGACAACAATTAAAGATAACAATGGAATGTTCCTGGTTTAAAAGCCATACTGTTCATTATAACTTCTTATGCTTATTTTCCTAATTGATTGTAATAAATTTGCAAACTGAAGAGAGGAACATTCATTCTATGATACAATCAAGTGAAGAAGAAATAACATATTACAAATAATATGAAACAAATGCCATCCATGGTAATATGGAAACAATAACAAATTAAAACCAATGGTGTATGTAGTTTTATGCTGTATTTCAGGAAGTGAAACCTCCAAGGGCCATCCTTGTTTATGGCCTCTTTATACTGAATATACATTATTATACATCCATAGTTTTTATACTATAAATATGAAAGTAACTGTTTGTTTATATGTTACCTTCTCGCAACTAAAATAAATGTTATAATTGGTTTAGTTATGAAAGCGTAACAAACAAACGCACATTCGCAGTTATACTAACTAACACTTTCACTGCTGAGCCGATTTGCTTGTCTATCCACGGGTGCGGCTCTACACACTCCATAGTGTTTTCCCATACAACTAACACAACAGTTCTGTTTTCCCGCACTTGCAGAAAGTTATGAAAAACACGACAGTTGTGGTCTCAGCACTTAAAGTGTTAAAGAATGTTGCTAATACTTTGAAATATTTCAGAGCACAGGCGGACGGAGCAGCCTATCTCTTCAGATGAGGAAGCCGAAATAGACATGACCATCGACAACTGCTCAGAAACATCTCTCCAATCCGATCTCAAGAGCAACCATGAAGATCCAGGTAAATATTCTTAAACTTAAGCCTAGGTTGAGGTAATGGGACATTTCAGATTGGTCATATTACTGGCATATCTAAGAACTGCTTTCAATGAGGCAAGGATTCTGCCAATCTGAACATGCACAGACCATTATAATTCCTGGCTTGTTTGGTTGGTCTCCCTGAGAAAAGGCCTGAATCCCAATTGTGGGGAATCAGACATACAACAAAGTGATTGTTGAGTTTTACTAAACTTCTAGGCAGCATTATCACGGATCCGGCCAGACCACCATAAAAATGTATTGTCTCTGTAAATGTCACATGCAAGAGATTAAAGACTTCTGACGTTTCGTAATCTGAATGTTACTAAATGATATTGAAAATTAACGCACAATATATTAGTGTGAATGACAATGGATATTTAATTGTTTTCCTTCAGTATCTATGACAAAAAAAATTAAGCTGATCAAACAATCGTCTCTCAATTGTAGCCAAGTTTATAGTGATATAAAATGTGTGAACTTTTATGATGTTGCATGGAAAACTAGCAAAGTTTGGAAAAAAGAACAGTAATTATATGTTTCGAAGTTCTAAATGTTTATCCACAGTTTTCAAATTAAGCAAAGCCATAAAACCAATGATAATTAAAACCAGTCAAAATGGTATTAGCTTGAACATTTCAATAATAGAAGGCTTTGATAAATAATAGATCGTAACACTTGCCAAGAAATCTGATTAGCCACAACTGTTGGTGGAGCTGTTGGTAAACAAACAACATGACGTGTGCTATCAAATAAAGTGAATACGCGAGTGGATGCCAGCACCATTAGTAGTAACTAACTTCAGCTTACCCTACCCTGACCTACGGGTGAGAAATAACCATATTAAACGAGCTGCGCCCCGCGGTTCCACCCTCGTAATTCCATTTTCCCCGCAAGTACTCCGCATTTCCTAGGTTAAAAACCACCATGTTACATAGGAAAATTGCTATGTAACATGGTGAAGATTGCGAAATAAACAAATGTCAAATCGTAAGTTCATACAAAAAGCTCAAAGAAAAATTTTTTATAGGGATTTC
Organism: Campaea margaritaria; assembly: GCA_912999815.1. Taxonomy (NCBI): domain Eukaryota; kingdom Metazoa; phylum Arthropoda; class Insecta; order Lepidoptera; family Geometridae; genus Campaea; species Campaea margaritaria. The sequence goes on from OU538794.1 coordinate 1,533,768, forward strand.
CGGACAACTCTTACAATTTTTCCCTTCCCCAGAACCCAACGAATATTAAAAAAGTATTACCACTTGGTCCAGTAGTTCTCAACTTATGGCGTGACTAAGGGAAGTAAGGATTAATTTTTATCTTTAAAATGAAAAACGTCTTATTACATTAGATCCACGTGTATGGATAATTTTACATAAATATACAGTAGGTATATTACGTATACGTTATAAACTTATAAAACAGAAACAGATTACAGAAAGACGCTACATAACCAGAACGTAAGTACCTACCAACCTAGAGTCCTTGATTTTGTAGAGTTTTATATATCTTTCAGCTAAATACGAGTGCCTTTAAATGATCGATTGGCATACCTATTGCGTCACATCAAACTTTCCATGAGTCACTCTTATATTAACTGAGTCGTGCCATAGAATATAAAATAGTAAAAGGTCATACTACCCACAATATTTTCAGGTGAATAAAATATTTACATAGATACCTAACCTTGTAGAGATTATTATTTACTAGCTGTGCCTGTGACTTGGTCGCATGGACTATAGTGAAATGGTACTCGCAATTGATGCCAGAAACTCAGGATGACGCTGACTGTCAGCAGAGCATCTTCCCTAGCCCTTCATTGTGAATATTATTTAATCTTTGCCGGCAGACACGGCCCAGACACAAGTTTTTCATATCGACCGGCAACCATTCGCAGATGCCGGCAGACGAATGTTGAACATACAGTGCAAGCCACGTAAAGCATTGCCGATTGTGATAAAAATTAGCGCATGAATCGTCATCATCACTGACCTTAGGACGTGCCGTTTCTGTCTCGGCAAGTGTACGTACGGCCCGAGCTACTGACCGAGGTTTGAAGGACATTCAGTGCGTTTACCTGACTTACGTCGGCAAAAGTAAATATTTGTTATGAATAATGTTATGTTTACTTCCTAAAAGTTTCCGAAGAAAGAGATCGACTTTTAAGATAACAAAGGTATGGTGGATAATAGCATTTCTAGGACTGGAAATATAACAATAGAACATTGCTCTACTGTTCACCAAAAAAACAATACATTTGAACGTTTTATAATAAACAATAGGACTTATTGCTAAGGTTAGATTAGCGACAGGAAGTGAACAAAGAAGTGAAGAATACGGATGGTTTGACTAAGTGTATTATATAAGTCAATAACAATAAGTAATACAATACAGGGCTAAAAAACAAATGGATATTATACATTGTTGTCTTCTGTAATCTTCATAAAATGAACTCTACCGTCCAATTCTCATTGTATCCATTAGTAATTTAAACTTTGATGAGTCATTTCCTGTCCAATTATTTCGTAATAGATCACTGTTATGACGCCGACCCAACAATCCATAACCAAACTACACTGCGAGACTGTTTACCTACATCGAATTTAAATGCGATTGGTGGCGAGACGAGCTGACCGACCACCTTATGGTATGTGACATGTCTACCCATAACCTTTGCAGTACAACCCTGAATAGATCTTAAAGAGCATGTTTAATTTCATATGCGCAATAATGTTGCTTTCTAAAATACCATTAATGTAACGCAGCTGAACAATCTCTTGAGTCAGAGCATAAGTGGGAAACTTGCGTCCTCGTCTTTACTTCCATCAGGTGAGATGAGTCAAACCTAAAGCCATGAGTATACGGTAGGGAGTAGCTTAGCGGTACAAGAAGACAAATGGTAGCCGAGCGGTGACTTGTGCTTTGTGGAACATAAAGAGACTGAGTTCGCACCTCCATCCCGCACCAATCGTAAGTTACGTTCGGATTTCCGTCGCTCCGGTTGTCATCGATTGATAGCAGCGACACACACTTTCAGCCGTAATCGGCCGGGATCTCTCTGCCGGGCGTGGTCAACGGCGGCGGTGGCGAGAGATCGTGGTAGGCGGGTCTCCTTTTGCGGAGCGGTGATGGCGTAGAAGGAGACAGCGGATCGGGTCAGATCAGGCGTCATCCTCTCTGACCCGATCCGGCGCTGATGTCTATGGGGGCGGAAAAAGCGGTTTGCCCGTCTCTTGCCTCTTACGTCACCCGCGCGGTGAAGGCGATAAAGCGACGGGATTTCCCCCCTCAAAAAAAAGCACTTGGCCTTGCAAACTTTGACATTAGAGGCCGACACTACCTCGTTCTACTAACAAGTAGTGGCGGTATAAGGGTCGACGAAAGTTGTAAGAAAGGTTGTCTGACAGAACTCGGCGAGCCCCCGACACGCCGGCGCGCCCGCCTCCGTCGTCAGCTGAAAGTCACCCTCCCGGAGGAGTTGCAGGAGAACGACAACCTGACCAGGACCCATGTGGAAGCACCGCCCGAAGTAGAAAGTAAGGTTTTACGCACACGCTGCAATGGCCTTGCAGAGCGTACCGTGACGTGACAAGTGTTTGAGAGTATCGTAGCTTGATCGACACTGCGCGTATGTACCGAAAAAGAAAACTTCCTGCATAAAGGTCCCAGCAGAAAGGGTTGGAGGTGACAGCAGTTGCGTTGCTCTGCTGTGAATGTTGTAAGTATGGTGAACTATGGTATTCGAATACGACCACGCAACGATTTGTGTGCGGAAGGTTTCAGCATTTTGATATTCACAATGATTGTTTAGATATTACTAATGTCGATTTGACGTTAACTGCCTGTGGTTGATGAAAATATTGGCCGAAAATTAATTCGCGATCTTGTGGCAGATGGGAGATTCAGCTTCAACAAATCTTAGTCCTCGTGACTTAAAATCGCGGAGTGTACGAAAAACTTAAATCCCTCCCCTTATTCTTAGCGATCACTTACCTTAATAACATAACTTCAAAATAAAATGTAATTACCTAAGCACCTTACCTATTACAAGTTTCAACTACAAAAGTAATTTGGCCCAAGAATGTCTGTCGAAAGAGGTACTATAAATTCCAATTATTAATTAAAATTTAAAGACTGACAGCACGTTCCACTCACATGGAATGCCTGATAAAGTGTTAACATTCTTACCTACACAACAAAATAATCAAATATAGACTGCATTATGAACTTCTTATCGGCAACACGTGACGCGCCTAAATCGCTTATCGTTACACAAATGTAGCCCTTATCACAGCGTCGTTATATTACGTTATACCTACGTAATCGTCGGTTATCGCGTGCAAGTTGCAATGGGGGAGTCAATTACGTCAAAAATGCTTTGACGTAGTTGCCAATGGTACCTCTGTATTTCAATGGTCTGAGTTAGGTATATTTACATTTGATTTTGACTCTTAGTTACAGATAATCCTGCTCTGTAAACCAGAAGGTTGACTATTCTTTTTGAAAGTCCACCTTATGCCTTCCTATTAGTGTCTATTACCAATCGACTGGAGCCAGCCATTCCCTACAAAGCATCTTGTGATTCTCGAGCCCACCTTCCTACACATTTTGGGTTTTTATAAGAAGACGTTTTGTTATACACTAACAATGGTGGCAAACATAACTAAGGGCCAATTGTTCGATACGTAGAACAAATGTTATTATATTTTAAACCTGCGTGAGGCCATAGATATACCTGAGAAAACATTGACAGCTTCTTCATATCGATTTTGCAACGGGTTGGATTGTTTTGGAACAGGTATCGTGAACCGCAACTGCCTGTCGGACATTTTTAGACGCTCAGAGATTGATATGACAAACGGCGCTCCTACCTTGCACCCTATTTACCAGCTGCCAAGGGAAGTTAGAATCTTAGGAAGCAAATTATTAAACGCAGCTCGGAGAAGCACGTCCTTTGCCACCACCTGCGCTAGGTATATTACCGCCACCCGTTATCCATACAAAGTGCACATCTGTTATTATCATTCAACGATATTCATTGGTATCAAAACACAAATCGGTTAGCACCAAGGTTATCACCATGCGATAACACAATCTCGTGTGTAAAGTAATAGGCTTCACCTTGAACATAAATGCCACCCGACGTAAATCAAGTTTGAAACGCGCCTGGAATTTGTGCGCCTTTTTTGCACATAAGTAACATTGCTCGTAACATAATTCAATTAACATATAAACTGTAAGTCTAACGTTGTTCAAGGTGGCTCTATTTTACCCCAAGGTTAACTAGTGTTTTGGTGCTAATCGCATGTTGTCAAGGAAGATTCAAGCTGGAATAGCTATATACAAGAAAAATCCGTGAAATTGTAAATTACTCGGTATGGAAAGACGTAGTAAGAAGCGCAGCCTCTTTGTGACCTTTCTAGAGTATATTATATCAGTAGCAGCAGACCACAAATAGGTGTCGTAATGTTATCTTTACATACTATCGGATTGCTTGCACATGACATGAATGATGACCTCGAAAGGTTATAAGAGTTATTATCCTCAAAGTTTTATCTAGTTTGAAGTACAAGTCATCTTAACACGTTCACTGCTGACAACAGTAACATTGGGTTTTTAAAACTTTATGCGGGTGCGGGAAAACACACCTGCTGTGTTAGCACAACTTACGTGCCGACTGGGCGGCGAAACAGACGTGTGTGTTTAACGCGGCGCTATTACAGTGCGGCTCACACAGACGGCATGTCATTGCTGGAAAACACACACGGTCCGTAACGGTGCCGAAATGTAAAAACCGGTTCAGCAGTCAACGTGTTCAACCTTGCGTCATAATTATGCTGAAGAGACATTATGAATTAACCATATGTTTTTTTTTTTTGTTTTTTAACTTGCCGTATTCGCTACTTAATAGTTTTCCATTTAATCTGGGAATAAAAACATACGTTTTCTATTTTTTATAGACCAATGCGTAAATTGTGCGCTTCATTGTCGCGATAATTAAATTTGACTGGTCTTCTTTTCGTTTTGGTAAGGTTTGAATATTATATTAAAAAAACTTTTATTAGGCACTTTAATAGTAACAGTACTTTAATAGTCACTCTATCTCCAAAAGTTGACATGCCACAGAATAAATAATTAATAAATTAAATAAGCAAATCACTTTACAGCTGATTAACTTCTGTCCTCTTCGAAGCACATTATAATCGACTCCATAGTCCACCTATTTAACAATCCCCCATCATAACGAGAACTCTCGATTAATTCCAGAGAACGACGTCCAAGAGAAGTTCGAAGAGAAAGTCCTGGAGCTGATCGACGCGCTCGGCGCCCGCGCCAACGCGGCCCGCGCCAGCGCGCTCGTGGCGCTCCGCGGCGCCCTGCAGCGGCGCGCGCTGGGCGCCGTGCTGTGCGCGCACCGCGCCACGCTGGCGGACCACGTGGCGCGCGCGCTGCGCCGCGGCCGCGACGCGGAGAGGAAGGCCGCCGCCGCCGTCGCGCCGCTGCTGGCGCTGCAGGTAGGCACTCGTCTGTCGTGGCTGGCGGCATCTCCGTCGTGGACTTTGGCATCCTCTATCATGGATCTCGACTGCCTCTTCGTACTTTAGGTTTAAAGTCATTTTAAAAAGCTATCTAGCTAAACTTCACGATGATTTGCGTAAAAATTTATTTCTGTCAAAACAGTCGAAATATACATGCTCTCATTCCAGATCGGCGAGGAAGGCATCGAGGAGTTTGTGAACGAGGTGCGGCCCGCGCTGGCCGCCGCCGCCGTCGACAAGTCGGCCACCGTCGACACGCGCACTGAAGTAAGGCATCGAGAATTCCACACACTAAAAATGAAAAGACACATTCCCCTCCCCCTCTACGCTCACTGCTGAATATCTTAAAGATCCCAACCCATCTCTTCCTTCATTATCTGCTGCCACCTCTGGCAGTCCTTGGCATAATGGATGGCATCGGTCAGCTCAGTGTCAATTTCTCCCAAGTCTGAACAAATGGACTCATCTCCAGACTCCTGATTGGACCATCTTTTTGGGCTTCGGCCTCATTACATGCCCACTACACCTCTTTTTGCTCAAGATATTTGCTGGCCTCTGTACCTTGTCTAACTCCAATTTGTTGTCGTATTACAGTGTTGCTCCTCCCTGGCTGTGCTGTGTTACCTGTTGGAAGATGACGTCACAGAAATACTAGAAGTGATGCGGATGTACGAGACAATCTTCAGCGGCAGCTACCTCAAGGTAAAGAAAATTTTCCAAAAGACTTTTTCAAGAAGAATTTTTCATTGTCAACTTAACCAATTTTCCAAAACCTTAATATTTTGTACCATTTCTATCTGACCCCATGGTTTACATCCAAGACCTGTGGTCGTATGAGAAGCTGCCGGTCTCTTTTACAATGGGCCTGACGAGTTAAACAATCTTAGCTTAGTATTCCACTAAAGTCACCTCTCGTACATGGTTTTGGTTCCAAGTGTTGGAACACCGAGGTCATGACAGCAAGTGCTCCATAATTTGTATAGGGGCACTCCTAAGCAGCTTCAACGACCCACACAGGTCTCAAAGTCGGTCCCGGATCGACCAGCCGCAGTCGGGTTTCACAGTGAAAATATGTGTTATATGTTCTTACTGTCGTCTCCAGGGCGACGGCAGCGTAAAGGTGTCCGGCTCGGCGGTGGAGGAGGGCGCCATGCACGCCGCGGCGTTGGACGGCTGGGCGCTACTGGTGTCCGTGCTGGCGCCCGAGCACGCCGCCTCCGTGCTGCGCGCGCACCCGCCCTCCTTCGCGCGCCTCGCGGACATGCTGGCCGCCTGCTCGCTCGAGGTACGTGCCGGCGCCGGACGTGCACGGCGCGCGCACGGCTCCGTGCCGGCGCCGGACGTGCACGGCGCGCGACTCCATGCCGGCACTCGTACTGCAACTCGCCGTACAACCGCTTGTTCACGTTCCAGGTGCGCATGGCTGCGGGCGGCGCGCTCGCCATCGTGTACGAGCGCGTGACGGAGGAGTCGGAGGCGCCCGAGCTGGCGGACGACGTGGCGCTGGTGCTGCCGCGGCTCGAGGACCTCGCCAGGGACTCCAACAAGTTCCGCGCCAAGCGCGACCGCAAGCTGCAGCGCGCCACCTTCCGGGACATCCTCAAGTACTTCGAGGTGAGGATCGCCCGTTCTCGGACGTCGTGCGAAAGGGGCTCCGGCTTGAAGTCTAATCGGCCCAGCGGGGCTCGTGTTAACGCCAACCGCGCGGGTCGAAACACGCCACCTAAGTCAAAACGGACAGTGGAAGGCGCCACGGATCTAGAGGGCCCAGTCCCGGCGCGAGGGTGCCCGGCTCGCACTAACAGTTTCCGCCGGTTGCAGGAGGAGGAGGTGCCGTCGCTGTCGGTGCGCGTGGGCGCGGAGACGGTGTCGTGCGGCACGTGGGGCGCGCGCGCCGCCTACGGCGCGCTGGCGGCGGCGCTGGCGGGCGGCCTGCAGGCGCTGGCGCCGAGCGCGCCCGCGCTGCGCGCCGCGCTGGGCCTGGCCGACGCGCCGCCGCCGCCGCACGCGCCCGCCGCCAAACTCAACAAGCTGCAGCGGGTGAGGCCCCACTTATTCATACCGCGCCGCTCCTTCGCCCGCTTCATTAAAAGTGCGCTTCAGCCGCTGAATTCGTAACGTTGAGGACCGAATGGACCGCTAGGAGAACCGTCCTCGCCGACGAGTCGTTCCGGTCTCTAACTAATGTTATGAACTGACCTGGGACGAAAACATACATACATTGAAAATATTTGACTTTAACTCGTTCATCTCTCAAAGTGACATCTCTAAATAACGGCCGCCCTATCCCTTTCTAATATCTTACCGCATTTGTTGCAGCATCTACAAAACAGCGCGGCGTGCAAGGCGCGGACGGTCGCTCGAGGAAAGAACAGAGACAAGCGCTCCGCCGCGCTCGCCATCTAAGCGCCCGCCCCGCTCGTTGGCTACACATACAGACGCGCCGCGCCCGACATCGCCCGCGGTACGGACCGACCGGTTCCAACTGACAAAAATATTTCATTACTAGTTTTAGGAGCGTAGTTGTACGCTAGACGTCGCACCGCCTCATTATTTATGTTTAGATTAGAGGGTGGTGGGAAACTAGCTCTCCGATTGGAGGGATACGGTTAGCAGTAGAGTCGCCTCTCGTAAGCTAGGTGTCGAACCAAAGAAATTGGATTGTTTAAAAAAAAAGCTAAATGTTGGAACCGTTCTTCGGGCGTCACCGTTGCGCGCATTGTATCAATTTTTGTTCTTAGTTGGCTATTTCGTTACAGGCCATAGTGATTGTTGTCTACATATAAAATTATTTGTAAGATGGATGTTCTCATATCATTTTGTAAATAGCGTTATCGTTCTTACTCCACGCCTTGGTCGGCGCCGCCTCGCCGCGGTCAATATTGCTATTTTACCCTAATATTTTACTATTATGATACTTGAGTTATATTATTATTTACATGATTGTAGTTTAATATTTCCCAAATTTTAAATTAATTTCTAGCGTATTTTTGCGGATCAAGTTGTGGAGTAAGGGTACATATATTTAACAGTTGATATTTTAAATATTTTTATGATTTGTACTGTTCGATGCAGAAATTGCAGCTGGAAATGTGATCAGTGTGACAGTGCTGAGCGTAGTTTATTATTCTAATTTTATACTTCTCTGTAAATATTATTTTGTGCTCCGCCTCGATTGTACGTTGTCTAAGTCTAATCGGATTGTTGAAATAATATTTATTACGAGAACAAAATTGTGGTATTTTTTTTACCTACCCCCAAAACTAACACCCTCTGTTTCCCTAGAGAAAGAGTCCAGCACCACAGCGATACACACGATAGGGATAATGGTAATTTAAATGAAACGCCAATGTAAACACATGACTAGCTTTATTATCAGACATCAAATCCACCCCATCCAATCTTTCATTACATTCCGTCATCACTTCGCATCTCTTTCCTCACAACATATTAGGTACACAACAATGAAATACATGTAAACCTTACGAGCTACTCTCCTCCCGGGACCACACTCCTGCAGAACATTTACTATAGGCGCAACTCGCACTACTGAAGCAGAAGCGTTGTTACAATAAACAAATATAGCAACGCGACGTGATCAATTAGGAATAAACCTCAATTTTCGATACGATACGTAAAGGCCCAGTGGGATAGACTATAATTATAATAATAACTTAAGATGTTCAAGAGACATCTTCGCTTGAGGACTTGCTTCACTTTGAGAGTCAGTATCGGCGAATATAAAATCCTTTTTTCGAGAAATAAATAATACATCGACATCGTGAGGGTCAAATGGCATTCAACCCTGAGACGTATTAACTTTGCCTAGTTTTGACACAACTTGACATTCTGCAGTGAAGCTACCATGCATAGTTTTCTGTCTTCTGTGGTGTTTCAATAAAGAGTTGATCTATCTATCTATCGGATAAAACTGACAGAGAATCTGTAGTGAACGACGGCGGCGAAATCTTCCCCGTATGCTCGGAAGCAGGAATGCGGTCCCCGAAATTCGTTGCACAGTTTTAAACACCTAAGAAAGAAACGAGTTTACGCTTATTCTAACAATTGTTACAAAATAAGCTCGTCCGTGTGTCACACTCGCTTAGCTAACTTCATGGTTCCGTCGGAGAAAGTTTTAACTTTCCCGGTTATACCTGTGGTCAAATTATAGTGACGACCTTTTTAACTTATCGAAAGTGACAACACGATACTTTAGGTAAAAACAGATATACGTCCATGACCATCAAGATAGTTTTAGAAGAATGGTTAAACTTTAATGTAAAACGGGTTCTAGATACAAGCTAAGATTGTTTGTATCATAAATCAAATTAGATTCTTAACAGCTTGTTAGAACTCATCCCTGATTTGACACTTCAATACCATTCTAATTTTAAATAGACGTGAACTACATTAATAAAGTGTAAACTTGAAGGCTGGCAATGTGTCAAAGTTTAACATGATTCCCTTCAGGTACCTTCGTTATCAAACGCGAATTTTCAATGTGAATCCATACACAAACAATGGCAGAAAATTTGCTTTCCTACACTGCGGGGGGGTGCGGGCTGGCCTCAGTGAAAATACGGGCTGTTTCAGCCGGGAATCGGATGGTCTCCTGAGGTTGTCGAGGGGTAGCAGTAATTATGTGTATAAAAATGCGGAAAAAGACTACGTACCAATCTAGCACCTCAAGGGGGTCCGTCTCCAGCTACTGTCCGTCCAAGTTATCACCCACAGTTCCGTTTTGCCGGCCGGCACACGTGAAATCACGTCACTGCACTATCGTTGCGGTTTGTTTACACAAGCGAGCGGGGGTGAGTTCGACAAACGAGATTCCTATTATAATAAATGCGGGGGATGAAAACACGACACGTTTAATGTTAAATTACGTCGTCGCGGAGCGGAGCATGTGCGATGCGGCGCGTGTGGATTTCGAACTGACCGTTGGAGTGACACAACACGATGCACTTCACTCTTCCGGCACAGATGCGTAAATTGATGCGTTTTGTCTATTAGCCACAGAATATACACATAAAAAGAGCCATCCCCCCGGCCTTCAGGAGTTAAAGAAGACTCCTGAACCAACAAAGAGAGAATGATCACCTAAATTGTGTTATCTAATGTCTAAGGATGCGGAAGCGGATGCGGAAGTAATCCGTCTAATAAAAGATAGGAAAACTTGAAAGATAAAAATAAACTATGACTAAAATTGCGGGTGAAAAATGCGGGGAGGGGTTAAGAATGTAGGTTATTGAGAAGGTAAAACACATAGTTTTACAACAGGGCGAACATAGGTACCATTCTTAGTGCGCACCGTTACCACTCTGACGATTCCGTCAGATGAAGGATGTATATCCTCTACTATGCCTAAAGGCCATTGTAACGGTGGTGAATTTTCAGTTTTTAGCACAACGACAGCTCCTTTAGTCACCGGATTAGACTTAGTATTCCATTTGGCGCGTGTTTGTAGGGTATTAAGATATTCTTGTCTCCAACGATTCCAATATCTCTGAACAACCTGGTCAGTCAAATGTTTACTGCGGACTAAATCTGTCAATGTAGGTTTGTAACGTGAGTCATCATGAAATGACTCAAGCGGACCCATAGTCAGAAAGTCAGAAGGACAAAGTGCCTTGGGCTCTGCGGGGTCAGAACTTAAAACAGCGGTTAGCGGACGACTGTTGAGAAGCGATTCAACTTGAGTTAATACGGTAAGCAGCTCCTCATAAGTAAGCAGAACATCACCGATCACGCGCTTTAAAATCAACTTTACACTGCGGACGTTAGTTTCCCAAATGCCACCGAAATGAGGTGCACTGGGCGGGTTCAAATGCCAAGATATGCCTTGAGATATCGTTTCCTCAGCGAAGGAATCACAAAAGGCCTTGGATTTGAGAAAGCCATTCAACTCGTCCAGCTGGGCTTTAGCGCCTAAGAAGTTTCCACCATTGTCTGAGAACAACTCCAGACAATTGGAACGCCTCGAGATGAATCGACGGAAAGCGCGGAAAAATGAGTCCGTACTCAAGTCTACTGCCAATTCCAAATGAACGGCGCGCGTCACTAAACATGTAAACAAACAGATATATGCCTTTTCTTTGCGGGCACCGCGGTATCTGCTTATCAATATGTTTATTGGACCAGCGTAGTCGACGCCCGTTCGTAAGAATGGTTTAGCCTCGGTGACGCGAGAAGCGGGGAGGGGTGCCATGAAAGGCGCCTCATTACGGGGATCTACTTTAAAACATTTATTACAAAGTCGAAAGCGTTTTTTTACTGTAGTGCGTCCGGAAATTATCCAGAATTTTTGTCTCAACAAAGATAGTAATAAATGTGGTCCGGCGTGTAAATATTTGCGGTGATAATAATCTATTAAAATTTTAACGATATGATCCTTTTTAGGAAGCAATATCGGATGTTTAGCGTCAAAACAAAGCGAAGATTTTTCTAAACGTCCCCCGATGCGACGCAAATCATTTTTTAAAAATGGTGAAAGCGGGATTAGCGATTTTGAAACCTTGCGATTGTTGGAGAGGGCGTTTATATCGTCTTTGAAATATTGTTGTTGAAGAGATTTTACAATAATATTTTCTGCATATTGTAAGTGTGAAAGTTCGATTCTATTAGAACGCGGAATTTTTCCTAAGAAGCGGTATAAATATACTATAATGCGGAGAAGCTTGGACCAAGACGATACTTTCTTAGCAAGCGAGCATAGAAATTGCGGTTGTTCATCGGTGGTGATGAAAACATTAGCGCGTTTTTTGATTTCCAACAGCTTTTCATCAGCTGTGGAGTCGAAGGTGAAGCGATTAATAGGCCACGTACGTGGATCGTCACGTGCCCAGGGCGGACCGTGGAGCCATAGCGGATGACTCAACAGTTGAGCGGGAGAAAGTCTGAATTTTAAAATGATTGCGGTTAAATCTGCCTGTAAGTTTGGCCCCGAGTGTAGAATGTCGTTTAAAGCTACTTGAGTGCTTGACTTCGCGCTAGGGTCACATACAAGTCGTAGCGGCTTTTCTGGTCGGCAGACTCCATGATGAGGGATTACATAATATTTGTTATCGGTGTTCAAAGCGGGAGCGGGGGAAACAATACCACCTTTTAAATAATCCGTCATTATCTTGTCGTATTCGCTCTTTAATGTTTTGTTAGTCTGGAATTTATGATCAAGATAAGAATAACGGCGCGTGGCTGTCGTCAAGGAATCTCCTAACAAGTGCGGGGATTTCGAAAACGGCAATGCGGTTACATAACGTCCTGAATTAACGTCGCGGTGCGTATTAGAAACATAGAAATGTTCACATTCTTGGTCAGCTGTCGACATATGTTTTTGTGTAGGTACCGACTCGAGCTGCCAAAATTTAGTAACTAAAGCCTCAATTGACTCGTCACTCGATGTAAAGAACGCGCGGTGAGTTTGATTATGTGCGGGTTTATGATTATCGGCGGGCACTGAGGCCGTGGACCCCATTACTATATATCCAAAGGCGGTTTCTAACGCGTCAGGTTGTCCTGCAGGGCCCAGCGATTTTCCAGGCCGCAAGATTTCGACAAAGACCTCGGAACCCAATAAAACGTCGATGGGTCCGGGCGCGTAAAAATGCGGGTCGGCGAGCGGTAGGTCATAAAGGTGCGTGACCGCGGAAGTGTTTAGAGAACAGCTCGGTAAATCTCCAGAGATTGTTTTAATGACTAGCGGTTGAATCTTCAAGCAAAAGTTCGGATCAAGGCGTGAGTACAATGTTAGGTCAGTAATGCCTGATATAGGCTGGGAGGTGTCACCTATTCCCATTACCGATTGATTACTGGAATCATTAAAGACACGGAGACCCAACTGTTTGCAGGCCTGCTTTGTTATAAAATGGTTTTGAGAACCATTATCGATCAAAAAACGAACTTTCCTAACAGATCCATCATTTGATTTTACGTCAGCGAGGGCTGTACCTAGTAGTACATTTTGTGATTTCCGCCCGTGACTAGCATGCGAGTAGGTATTCATACTGCAAAGTGATAAGGTTCTATCGTCTGACTTAGAAGAAGTCGAGTTACGTGAATTTTCCCTTCCGTTAGCTCCCTCACTACAGCGGGAGGTATTTGTATCGAGCTTCGACGATAAGGAATGCGGGTTTGCATAATCGGATTCAAGAAAATGTAACATACTGTGATGTTTTTGTTGACATTGTTTACATGTGTTTATGGATTTACAAGATTGAGCGGTGTGTGTTTTACTAAGGCAATTAATACAGGCGTTACAACTTTTGATGAACTTGAAACGTTCGCGGGGCGACAGTTTTCTAAAGGTCGAACATAAATAGAGATTACTGTGATCAGGTTGTTCACACAAAGAACATTTGTTAGCGGTGTTGTTGTTTACAATAAAAGAACGTACATTAGTTTTTGATGCAATTGTATTCTGGGTCTTAGAACCCGATTGGTCACCAGTACGAGTGAGGACCTTTACGCGGTCGCGGACAAATGAAATTAACCCGTTTAAGTTAGGTAATTCTACACCTCGATTCTCCATTTCAAATAACCGCGCGGACTCTTTGTCTAACTTTTGCAAAAGGGTGTAAGACATAACAAAGTCGCATAGATCAGGTATGTTTAAGTTATTCAATGCTAAGTAGGCATTGGCGAATTGATCTATGAAAGATTCAAGGTTACTGGCGGTTGCGGAAGCGATCGGTTTAAGAGAGAACATCTGATCTAGGTATGTAACGGCTAGACTGCGTTTATCTTCGTATTTCGATATAAGCGCGCTATAAATCGCGTTGTAGTTTTCGGCGCAAGGAACAATACCTGTGCAGATGGATTTGGCTTTACCACTTAGTCTACCAACCAAATAATACATTCTTTCGGTATTAGTTAAAGATGCATTTAAATGTACAGCGTTATGGAATGTGGCATAAAACAATGGCCACTGAAGCCGATCTCCATTAAATTCTGGCATTTCTATCGGCGCTAACCTAATTAAAGATTTAGCGGGGGTAGGTTTAAATTCTGCTTTTGGCGGTGTAAACATGGATAATTTACGTTTAATGCGGCAATACATGTCTTCGAATGATAACCAGCTTTGAGAGTCAGGTACACTTTCTTTATCTATTTTCAACAAGGTTATATTGTATTCTTTCGCGGTTGATTGGAAGTTAGTTCTTACGTCTTCTAAACTTTCAATGGAGCATAGAAAATTATCCAGGGCTTCTGGATCTTTTAAATCGCAACATGAATAGTCGTAAATTGTTTGTAGGCGTTGGAAAAATAATTCCCGTTGAGATTCTAACAATTTCAACTTCTGTTCATTCGCGGCCATTATTATGTAGGTATGTACCTATTGTTCGTAGTGGTGTACAGAGATATTGAAATTGGAATACTCTTATGTAGGTTAAGTTTTTAGCGAAATATGCGGAAATAAATGTAATGCGGTTGTTATAGGAGCGTAGTTAGTGTTTTTAGTTAAAAATATTAAAGTTTCGAAGAGATTTTAGCGGATGGCAATATGACGCGTGCGCACTAACAAGGGCAAAAAAAAAATGGCGGGGGTGTCTAACTTGAAATGTTTGTTAGAAACAGCTAATTTTCACGGAGAATCCGGTTGCTGAAGGACCATAAAATGGTAGAAAATTTGCTTTCCTACACTGCGGGGGGGTGCGGGCTGGCCTCAGTGAAAATACGGGCTGTTTCAGCCGGGAATCGGATGGTCTCCTGAGGTTGTCGAGGGGTAGCAGTAATTATGTGTATAAAAATGCGGAAAAAGACTACGTACCAATCTAGCACCTCAAGGGGGTCCGTCTCCAGCTACTGTCCGTCCAAGTTATCACCCACAGTTCCGTTTTGCCGGCCGGCACACGTGAAATCACGTCACTGCACTATCGTTGCGGTTTGTTTACACAAGCGAGCGGGGGTGAGTTCGACAAACGAGATTCCTATTATAATAAATGCGGGGGATGAAAACACGACACGTTTAATGTTAAATTACGTCGTCGCGGAGCGGAGCATGTGCGATGCGGCGCGTGTGGATTTCGAACTGACCGTTGGAGTGACACAACACGATGCACTTCACTCTTCCGGCACAGATGCGTAAATTGATGCGTTTTGTCTATTAGCCACAGAATATACACATAAAAAGAGCCAAACAACACCTACCGAATCCATTTCTATTGACTTCCAACCCCATCCTTATTATTAACAAGGCAAAATCTGTTACTTGATTTTGCATCTAAATCTTCAAGAAATAAGTGCACATTTTACACAACCCGAATATATGTTATTAAACAATGACAAGCGGTCGCCCACTACTCCTGTAAACATTAAGACACTACACATTTATCTTAGCATCTAGCGATTACACAATATAATATAATATATTATAATGATCTTCGTTAAATATATGAAACATTCACTTTGCGAAAGTTACTCTTCTCTCTCCAAAATATAAAAGAATAGATCGAGTAACTTTCGCAGTACCACAACATTTATCTTACTCTAAAAAACTTACTCCGATTCCGCGAATATCAATGATGCTCAAAATATATAGGAATACCATGTTTAATTCTATACGAAAGGCATTTTGATAATTGATAAATTCAAAATTATGTATATTTTGTAGGCACTAGGGAGCCCAGTATGGGATTCTTAATTTTATTAAAATATAACTAATCATCCCACTGAACTATTGTCGATTCTTTATAATTTGTTACTCTCGGCTACTGAGCGTACTTAATCATTTACCAACAGAATATAACAGTACAGGTACCATTTTATGGACGAAAATACGATTATAGAATAGGACGAATGACAAATGGACCCGAGAGAGATTACCACCAGATTATGAGCTTAAAGACGGAACCTACAACATTCTTAATAGTATTACGACTTTAATAGATCCTCAAATTGAAAATCGTGTTCAAACAACGTCCAAGAGCCGCGTAATGATAGCAGGTTCATGGTCAACTCTAATCGGTGGCAGTCTCTAGACGAAATGTCAATATTATATAGAACATCTTACATAAACCATATTTATTTCAACAGTACAATGAAATAGAATTATTTATAGCTGTAATATTATATAACGATATGAATTACTTTAAATTAATCACAACTTGTCATTCCACAATAAAAAACTTTGGAATTTACCGGATCCCGTAAAAATCTGAATTACAAGGCAACATTTAAGGCTTCCATCTGATACGTCGAAAAATAAGTTACAAAAATATGTATTAATAGATTAAATACGTGATTTCAATAGAATATAATCAGCTCTGTTGAAGCTGCTGCTGTTGCTGCTTAGTTACGCGATCAATGGATGAAGTAGAAAGATATAATATATTTTTAATTTGTTAAGTAACATGCCGTAAAATTATGTTTCACCACTAAAGCAACCACGACTTTTATTATTTTTCTTTATATCGTGCCTGTTTGTTTAGGTGAGTTCTATAATTTAATGGAATGTCCTAACGTCTATGGGCGTTGAATTTTATGTCGCCCTTTACTAGCTAGTGTAAACTTAGACAATTTTAACGCTAACTACATAATAAATTATATCGTATACTACTTAACATGAAACACAACATCAATATAATACTTACCTTAGGCCATCAACGATTAACATCAAATCTTGATACATGTTAAGAAGTTGGAATATACTTTGAAAATAAATACCTACTGACTTGAATATTATACATGGGTTCAAGAGATCTACGATTTACGGTTGGGTTTTCTTCCACTTCAATTTTAATCAAGCTACAAGACATCGTAAAAAAAAAACAAATAAGAAAGCGGTCAGAAAAAATAGTCATCGCTAAAAAAAATTATTACCGTTTACCCTTTTTTTTTTAATTACAATTAAGTACTTTGAAACCTTGATGTATGACAAGGTTTTTAATAATTATATCATTCTTTACAAAACATACTTTAACTCTCAGCAGTGTTCACAACCTGACGCGAGGCACCTATCGTACCAGAGCCGTAGAATTATCGTATATGGACCAACATAGGTCAAAAATATCGTACAATTCAGGATAATGGCTGTAGTATAAAAAAATTTAAATGTTTGCTTGGACACATTGTTGAAAACTTTCACTACATGTACGATAATTATCGTACGGTTGTGAACACTGACTCTCAGGCGACCGTTCTCTCTTACCCCCATACGCGCACACTAGCGCTCGATGCCGGTTCCACTAAACTTTCGAAAATATATCGATCGAACGCTAATCTGCCCCTACTCTTGTCGATGTCACATCTTTTTGACCAATTTATTAACTAGATACAGAATAATACGATAAACTACACACGTGAGCTCCTAATTCTAGTTCAAGAAAAAACCTACCTATGTAAATACTAACGAAGCTTTAAATTTTTGTTAAAATAATAACAGCTATGGTGTGGTATTTGTTTGAATAGACTGAATGAGCAAATGAAACGTTTCTTTGGCATACCGAAGTGCGTCGTGCAAAGAATCTACTCATTAATTTTTACATTACAAAATAATATAGAACTTTGGTTCTTTCAAATGCAAATCTTATTTATAACATTTATACAATAACCTAATTTATTATTTAAATCGTGAAAAATATTTTTCCAAAGAGGTATTTACATTCACAGATAAACAAGAAATGAGATCTTGAAACGCGATTTTAAAACCAGTTTCAGGATATTTTTGACGCCAAAAATAAATTTAATTATTTTGACATTGCAATGACCATAAATTTAAACTCTTTTATCGACAGCAATTATTTCGTTCGTGTTTGTGCCAAGACCGTACAGATTATATACTAACATATAGTCATATTCTACAACGTAAAGTTATGTTATAAATACATCATATTATATACTACAATATTATATAGACGTAATAAAATACTCTTTATAATAAGACTAACTCACAACTGCTTTCTTTAAATATCTCACTCATTAGGTGCATTAAATGTTCCTCGGAACTTTTCAATATACTTAGACGCTGATATTTTTATGCTAAGTACCTACTAATAGTAGTAACTTTTTTTTTTAATCCTGGCAAAAAATACGCCAAAATACGTACGTAACGTAACGCTTACGTACGTAAAAATACAAAAAGACAGGTGCGGATTTAAAATGAAGTAGGTAATATACAAAGCAATGTTAAAGTATGTAATGACCGAAAATTGCATTGATTTTAAACATGCCATTCGAGTACGAACGTTGGATTCCGAAATATCCAAGGGTTATTGATAAAAACTGTCCTGTGGCTATTCTAATGGCGGATTTAGGGATGTCTTTTAACTTTGACAACAGATAAAGCCTATCGCTGTCCCTGTCACTGGTTAAAAGTTAGACAAGGAGCGCAATCCTACCACGGTCGAGTAGGGAGTTCCTAACTACAGTCAAGTGGTATCTTAGCGCTAGTCCAGCGAAGTGCTAGAATTCCTTAATTAAACCCTGACGATTGAGAACTCGCGTAGCATTTACTCTATTTCGTCGATAATTTTACAACTGTATTAAAACATTTGGTTCTATAAGACTAGAATTAATAGACCCGTCTCGTGAGGAGACATTTTATCCTTCATCGTCATCAACCCATACCGTCCCACTGCTGAGCACGGTTCTCCCCCCACTTTTTTTTTTCATTTTTCCTTAAGGTCAATTTAATTAGTAATTTTTAGAGACACGATCAATGCTTCCACTCTTGACGAGTGACAACGCTGTCTTTATGACTAGCCTTATTAAGTTTTTTTTAATGAAAATCGAAAACGGTTGCGGATAAGGACGGTTTAAATTACCGACCGACGGACGCTGCGATGTCCCATGGTTCCGAGGAGCCGATGCTCACGACAGGGCTGGTAAGCTCAATGTTGAAACAAAAGTGGTTTTTGAAAGGCTCTACCGCGCCTTTGCCGCATCATTAAGAAATTACAATCGTTCGAAGATGGAACAAAGAATGGGAAAGACGAAGTATTTCCATGCCACTAACGTCAATAGTGACACCGCGCCGCGCCCGCAGCATAAATATATGCAAAGAGTCATACAGGAATAGAAATTCCCGTGGTCCCAGCTGGGGGTCTATAGGGATAAAAAACTGTTTACCCCAATGAGGGGGTGAAGAACTGAGGTACAACGGGAATAAATCGAATCGGCGCAAGCGCAGGTATCACCCCACAATCAGCCTTTCATAAAAACGACTCCCTTAAAGTTTAATTAGGTATTTAGTTACAGATAAAGGTACAACCAATAACTAAGTAATGCCGTACATTATTATACAGGTATTCTACTCGTATAGCAGTACTGAACTAATAAACTATGCTTTAAATTAGGTGCGTGCGGGTCAAATACATCAATTTGCAGTGATATTTACAATGGAATTACAAATATGTGAGTGAGTAAGTACCAATTTAAAAAAAAAACGCCGAATAAGGATAACGAATATAGGACAGGTTATAGTCAATGAGAAAAGTTGTAATTTTTTTTTTACGCACGTATACCTATGGCCTATAAAGAGAAATTTTTGGCCAAAACACGCACTAAGCACTGCAAAATTGCAAAAAAAAATGCAGTGTTCCCGATACCGCAATATTGTTCATAACAACACCATTTTACTAATATTTGGACATTATTTAGTTAGGTTTTTTGCCCAAATATTATTGGCAAAATTAATGAATAGCGGCCTTTACAACATGAGGCACGTCGTTTCACTTCTGACATCTCGACCTAAAACTTTGCCTACGAAAAGTAACGAAGCTTTGGAAAAAATAAGCAATTTTTTGCCTGACTGACTGGCTCCGGCCATATTATTGTCAATACATCTGTCAGGTGTCTCGGGGAAAGGAAAAATATATGTTGAAGACAAATCTAAATAACGGATTCAGCATTAACGGTCATTTTTGTTGTTGTAAATAGTTAATTATCAATTCTGGACCTTTGTAGATCGCAATATATTACTAATGAAAGTCGTATAATATATAACTACAACATTATTTACAGTAAATTTCAATATATTTCAATATATATATATATATATATATATATATATTGAAATTTATATATTTTATATATATATTCTATATATATATATATATATATATATATATATATACGTAAACGCCTAAACTTCGTTTATTTCACGATTAATATTATACATAATTATGAGTTATGTACAAAATTGATCGGCGCTTCTCTCACTTATAACATAAATTAAATAAATATAAAAAAAAAAAAAACAAATAATTGTTAATAAGTTTAACTATGGTTCAAATATTTGTGAACCCTTAGACTTATTTACGGAGAAGTAAGAACAGAGGACGATTAAATAAGTACAAATGCACAATAAACGCTTAATGCGTGTTGACATTAGAATTTTGCCGTGAGATCGGAACTACATGTCTCCCCCTACCTAGGCCCCCAGAAGCCCCCCAGGAGGAAGGCCCTTAAGTACATGCAGTGTTTTCATCCTGGACAAGTACAGCTTCCTTATTGAGACGTTAAGTGTCGGTGACGAAGGTGCCCAGTAGAACCCTTATATAACTTTTATAGTCGACGCCCCTACCAAAGGAAAGTTCCTAAATATAAGCATAATTTTCATCATAGAAAAGTGCAGCTCCTTCATTAAACCCATCGTGAGCCGCACTTATAATGTGGAAACTTTTGTCTTCTGTTAGTTCGGTATTGGTGACGCATGTCTACTCCAATTTAGACTTCTTGTTGTCCGGCGGCATATCGTCGTCCTCTTCCTCCTCGTCCTCCCACTCCCAGTCGGGGTCCTCCTCGTCCGCGTCGTGGCGCGGGGCCTCCTCTGTACTCTCCGAGTCTTCTTCTTCCTGGAGATGGGGGAACAAGAGTGAGGAGTCGAAGTTTGAACACTTACTTGGGAAGTTGTGACGTAGCTATACTTTCATAAGTAAAAGTTTAAAATTAAATTTGACAGCTCTGAAATTGCTCTTCGTTTTTTTTTTTTTCGAGCAAAGGAAGAGTTTATATTATTTTTTTATATAAAAAAAAAATATTGGAACATAAATATTGTCACAAAATATGACACATTACAATATCATTGCGGGGTGGTCAGGACTCATGAACGTGATCGTGATGCGAAAAAATATTCAAAGCTTTATATGTTTCAAGAAACGCGGTCGTCGAGCTTTAATTTTGAATTGCTCCCTCGTCTTGTATAACAATCTATTAGCGATTGAAAGGCTGGGTCGAACAGAAAGCGTACCAGGCGCGCCCGCTCATTTTGAAATATTTGTACTGGCAAGGAAGCGCTCTAGCGCCGGGGACGCTTTCCGTTCGGCAGTTAGGTCGTTCAGTCGGCGCCACGTACGTTGGGGTGGTGCATGACGGCGATGGGCGGCGCGGCGAGGTGCGCGGCCACGCGGCGCTCGATCAGGAACGACACGTACTCGTCGTACAGCAGGCGCAGCAGGTGGAACGAGCCGAACGACGCCGCCGACCTGCGGGGGCGGGGGGGGTCAGTACGCGCCGCGGGGGCGGGGGCAGGGCGGGGCGGGGGGCGGGGCGGGCCGGGGCGCACCTGAGCGTGAGCTCGCGGATGACGAGCGAGGAGTAGAAGGACCAGTCCAGCAGCAGGCGGCGCGCGCGCGGCACCAGCTCGGCGCGGCGCTCGTGCGGCGCCAGCGCGGCGCGCACGCAGCCCTCCAGCCACGCCGCCCACTGCTCCAGCGACGCGCCGCGCCCCAGCGTGGCCTGCGGGCACGCCTGTAGCAGCATAGGCCCGCGGCCGCCCGCCCGGCCCACTCTGTGGGGCCGTGCGGGCGCCCGCGTAACGCAGTTCCTAGCCTTAAGCTCCTTCAACGGTAGTCATTTCAAATATAAATCTTTTTGTCTTCTGCTGACAAACTTACACAAATGATTTAGTTTAGTGCTCACTCAATATATTTTAAACGCTCACTTCTGTGACAACTGGGGTTGTTAAATATCCTATTTTATTTCACGAAACATATAATAGTGTTTATTGTTAATCGTCAGAATTAAGAAAAAAATAAATTGTAAACCATACCTTGAAGTCTGCCTCGAGCCGGAGCGCATTCGCCTGCGATGCGCAGGCGCAGGCCCACGCGGCCTGCTCGCGCACCACGCGGAAGTCAACCCGGTTCAGGTCGGACACCATCTACGTACATATTAATTTGATTATCGGTCTCGTAAAGCTCGAACGTGCGGAGCGGCGAAGCAGCGCCGGCGCCTCACCTGGTGTATTTGGTGCTGGTTGGTGAGCACGGCGCGCGCGGCCTGCGCCAGGTGGTTGAGCGAGGTGTAGCGGCGCAGCGCCGCCGCCAGCGCCGCCGCCGCCGCCGCGCCCGCGCGCGCCGCCGGCAGTGGCGCGCCGCCCGACCCGGCCGCCAGCGCGCACTCCACGCTCTTGGCGAAGTTGCGGATAGCCTGCGAACACACGGCACGATGAGAACGGCCCGGCACTCCCGTTCTGCCCTGCCCATTGCCCGGCGCCTCGCAGCCAGCCCCCGCCTCACCTGCGTGAGCTGCGGCGGGATGGGGCGCAGCACGTCGGGCAGCAGCAGGTCCACGGCGCGCTGGTACAGCTGCGTGTCGGCGGCGCGCAGCCAGCGGCACACGTCGCGCCGCGCCGCCAGCCGCGCCAGCGTGCGCCGGCACCACGCGCGCCGCCAGAACGCGCGCCGCGCCGCCTCCACCGCGCCCGTGTCCAGCGCCGCCACGCCCTCCAGGAACGCCAGCCCGTGGTCCCTGACACGATTCACCGTTAGTACGTCTTCTGTTTCTCGATTCCCTATCCTACGCCAAGTTTTACTATGTTTGTTCGTAAAGCTAAATTGAGGAGATGTTTAGGCATTCCTGAGGTCGAATGTACCTCGTCTTCCATTCACTTGATTCCAAAAATGGGCTTTCACCGAAACACTCAATACCGGTTGATGGAACCCCTAAATCATAATTGATGTCATCGTCATACATAGTAAGTTCTCTCCTGGTGGGGCCGAGTGGGTGGCGGTTCCGGGGATAGAGGCACTCACCGGTGGTGGCGGCGCAGCAGCTCCAGCGCCTCGGGCGGGATGTCGTCGGGCAGCGCGGCCACCGCCAGGTCGGGCGGGTCGGGCGCCGCCACCGCGCCCAGGTACTGGCGGTGCGCCGCCGCCGCCGCGCCCAGCGGACACGCGGCGCTCTCGGACGCGGACCGCGCGCGCGCCGGCTCCTGCTTGTCGTTGTTGTCGCTCTTGTCGTCGCCGCTGTCGGGCTCGTCGGCGCCGGCGCTGGGCTTGGCGCGGATGCCGTAGTAGTGGTACTTGGAGTTCCCGCGGGTGCCGAGGCGGCGCGTGCGGAGCCCCACGAACACGGAGCGGATGAGCTTGCCGAAGGAGGCGGCGTTGACGGGCTCCAGGCGGTGCGCGCCGCAGTGCCGCAGGTAGTGCGCGTACAGCGTGGAGCGAGGCAGCGACACGCCTGCAAGGGGGCGGGTTACACGCAACACAACAGGGCTTTTGACGTTATAACGTCTTTAAATATGCTTTCACAGTGGGGGACCATTAATAAAACTGATAATAACAAGACCGGGGGATTACAGTTTGGTGTTCCAGCTACATAATTATCTACTATCTACATCCAAATTGTAATTTAACCATTCTGTAGCTAACGGACCAAAAAATTCGTTACGCCGAGGACTGAAACGCATCGCGCGCGACGGAGGGGGAAACGCCGCAACACACGGCCGTGTCGACGACACAGCTACACCCGTATTTTATTATTTTAGCATTTATTCATTAAGATGGCAGTATAAATTACTAAAAACACAAAAAATAAACGGAAAGGTCCGGCTTTTAACTATTTTTTTTCTTTCTTATTTATGTCTATATTATTCTTACCCTCGGCGGTCTCGTAGTGGTCGAGCAGCCACTGCACGGTGGCGGGCGGCATGCGCGGCGCGGCGCCGGGCGTGGCGGGCGAGGCCGGCGCCTCCGCCTCGTCGCCGGCCACCTGGCGGCACCGCGGGGTCAGCGCCGCTGCACCGCGCCTCGTGCAGCGGCGCCGGCCGTGCTCGCCGGCCCGACACATATAAAAACGGTGCGCATGCCACACCGCACGTCGCGACGCTATTGACTTTTTTTGGCGGTGCGAGCGATGTCGCATAACTCCGCACCGCTTTTATGTGTGTAGGACGGTATGCACTCAAATTAAAGTAGCTAAGGGAAGTATTTTCTTCAAAAAATAGTTTAATCTTGTATAAAGCCGATTTAATCAATATAAAAAAAATGGCTATCAATTTTTTTTGCCGAATATAAGTGGAGGCAATCTGCCCCAACTTCTCTCGAATGTTAAATGTGAAAATACATTTATATTAATCGCTGTCATATTTCACGCCGATCTTCTAGAATGTGTGAAAATCCGAATCCGGTAGTAAATCCACAGTTAATTTTATAATTAGTAAATACTCGAGATTTGAGAGATAATTGATTTGAAAAGAAATCGAGTGCTTGCATAAAGTTTATTTTACAATAAAGGCTAGCATGTTAATAAGACTGGTTCTTTATGTAGGTTATGCACATACCACGAGCCCGTACGCGGTGTACTCAGCATTGGACGCGCCGCCCCAGCCGTTCTCCGCGGCCGCGCCGTCCTCGTTGCCTACGCCGTTGGACACGGTCGCTACACCGTACACGGGGTACGAGCGCAGAGCTTCCCTGGACATAATAACAGCGCGTCACGATCACATCGCTCATTTTCGACAAGAACGTGTTATCTCACGTTAAGCAAGTTTTTTTTATTAGACTGAGTGACTAGACGAGCAAGCTGTTCACCTGATGGTAAGCGCTACGCCTGCCCATAACAGTCACAGCACCACCCAGAACCCTGCATTGCATAATCCTGCACGATAGGTACTGCACTGCGGTCGTCACCCCGAGACATCGGCTCTAAAGTCTCATAATTATATACCCAGTAATTTCGCTGGAAACAATGCCCAGCTGGCAATGCTGGCAGTTGAGGAGATAACACGTTGTTGCCGCAAATGATCGACAAAATTCTACTACGCGATTCAGAACTAATCGATATGAAATAGAATAGATTCCCGTTGCACTGGGAACGGAGTGGCAGGTAATAACTAGTGTATCTTCTTCTTTTCGAGTCAATGGTCGTAACTCATAGCACCTTGGCTAAAAACGTAGCCAACAACACGCGTTGTCAGATGCTGCGAAAAATCCACCATTGTGCAGGATGTAGGGCACGAGGAGCATGACAGCAGATGTGACATGGTTTGTTTTGGGGCTCCACAGCTGCATTGCTCAAGGGTTTGGCCTATGAAGGCCCATGTCGCAAAGTGTATAACGAGCACTTACATCTGATGCCCTTGCGCGTAGATCTCCTGCGGCTCGGTGACATACTGCACGTGGTAGTTGACTCCATTGCCGCCCTCGCCTGAGATCAAAGGAAACTTACATTATCTCACTAATATGGTACACGGGAAACTATAGAAATCTGTGTTTACTACAACCCAGTTCCATAACAGCTGGGGGTATTAATTTCAGAACTCTACGAAGTATCTATAAGTGAATAAACAGCAATAATATTAAAAACCTTGCGATTATTATAATTATTACCATTTCCAAAACGTTAATCACCCTGTATAAAAAATACACAGATAAAAAAAATAACCATGACATTCACCGGTTACCATTAGTTAGCATTAGTTAATTAAAATGAGTTAACATTTACAGTGTTGAGAACACAACCGTCGTGTTTTTCATAACTTGCCGCGAGCGCGGGAAAACACAACTGTTGTGTTTGTTGTATGGGAAAACACTATGGAGTGTGCAGGGCCCGCACCCGTGGCTAGACAAGCAAATCGGCTCAACAGTGGAAGTGTTAATGGAGAGTGTAATGGTTATTAAAATAAAGGTTCCAACACACTATGCGATAGGCACAGCCACTATCGGTTTATACTGCCCGCGTAGTGTGTAGAAGCCATAATACAAAAGGATAACTAAGAGATAGCTGTTAGCAAAGAAATTAATTTGAAAAGGTAAGGCTTACTGAAAATCTACGAAGAAATGAATGGTTTATTAATTATATCCACACACGTTTTTATAAAAAATATATAGATGAAAAGCTCACTCGCTTTTCGGTGAAGGAAAACATCGTGAGGAAATCCACATCCCTACCTACCCGAGAATGATTTCGGAGGTAGGTATGTTATCCACCAATCCGGACCGGGCCCCCGTGCTGGATTAAGGCCTAATCCTCCTTACGATAGTGAGGGGAGACCCGTGCTCAGCAGTGGCCCGATATGGGTTGATGATGATGATGAATGAAAGATAAGCCTCTGACACACTGTCGCAGTACTGTTGCAGTAGCGACCGCGGCGGAACAAAAGTTCACGAATGCTGCAGTCAGCAGTCAACTGTTTAATGTACTGGAAGGAACCACGCGTCGTGTCTCGTTCTAGCTAGAGCGAGTTCCTATATATGCATCTCTATTCTACATAGTATCTCTCTTCGTATCACAAGAAGGCGCCGCGGGCGCCGCTCTGTACCGCCGGGCCCGTTTTCTTCGCGCTTCACCTTTCACTGGCATCAGTTGGCAAGAGGTGTCAAAATAACTACTAGGTCCAAACCCTTATCATCTAGTTCACTTCTAACAGGTAAATCAATCACTGCCATATACACAAATAAGATTTGTAAAAAAAAAGAAAAATCGGTTAACCACATCTAAGTTTTATAAAGGGACCAAGACGTGTCTAGAATTGAAAGAACACGTAGATACATGCTATTCAGCTATTTCCTATAGCTGCATCCTTATCTTGTGTCACCAGAAGGACAAACACTAGACAAAGAACTCATTGCCCATGCCAGTAAATACGGAGGACACTTCAGCTTTTTTATGGCAGACTAGCGACCCGCCCCGGCTTAGCACGGTTAGCACGAAGTATCTACGTTTTAATTCCTACCTAAACCATCCGCGTTAATTAGTCTGATTCTTGGTAAAAAATTAATAAAAATCCTCA
The DNA here is from genome assembly GCA_912999815.1 of Campaea margaritaria. Taxonomy (NCBI): domain Eukaryota; kingdom Metazoa; phylum Arthropoda; class Insecta; order Lepidoptera; family Geometridae; genus Campaea; species Campaea margaritaria. Next base: position 1,561,060 of record OU538794.1, read on the forward strand.
TCAAAATTTCTGAGATTATCCCGAGCATATAAACGGACAGATGAGACATACGCGGCGGGTACATAATTTAATCTATAGTGATTACAAGATGGAACTAATTTAAGATGTCCGAGCAACTCACGACACAAGAACTGCGCCACAAAACGAAAACTCCGTCCCAAACAAAACCAATAGGTACATAAATAAATATACGACCGATTGTCTTCGGCGTTCTAATTGCAAAGTACAAAGTGAAGCCAAGGTAAGGTGTCTAGGCAACTCACAGGGGTAGTAGGACCGGTAGCGCGGCACTTCCATCGCGACGGACGTCTCCCAGGCAACTCAGGGGCAGCCAGGGGCCTCAGCTTCCGCCGCCGCGGCCCGAGCCCCGCGCGACCCTCGCCGCACCCCCGCCCAGCCTCACACCCCACCTCTCCCTCTCCTCATTCCACTGAGCTCGGCTGTCTCAGTCTAACCCTCTGGTTCTCTCTATGTACTTACTTACGTGTTGCCAGGTTGCAGGGGTCTCAAATGTGACTTAATTTTAAGACTTACTTTTATAATGCAATGATAAACTTTATCATTAACCAAAAATGACCATGACAATGAAGAAAAAGAATAAAAATTGTCTCACATCTAAAACGCGATAGAACGAACTCAAAACATAAATAATTTATTAAAAGTAGGGAATAAAAAGCACTTTTACAAATCGACACTTAAGTCTCATATTATAAATATAGAGAAGAATATAACAACGTAATGAAAGAGTACCTAACAATGTGATTTGAGTTTGAAAAGAAAATTTCCCTTGCAAGCGCTGATTCGTGGCTGAATTTCACTCTGGAAAAGGAAACCCCATTAACTCTACCAGTGCATCGGAAAACGCCTAAAAGATAGCACCAAGATAAAGCAACATAGGTAACCCGAAGACGATTTCGAAGATAGAGAAGAAATAAAAGGCTAAGTAACTACGTAAGTACTAGCGATGGAGCGCACTGCCTTGCCGTCCGCCCCGTCTGGTGCCACCGCTCGAAATTATAAGGCTAGCACGGATACTATAGAAAAAAAATAACAAAACAAAGTAAGGAAATTAGTAATCAACGTTAAAAAATTGTGTTCCGGTTTGAAGGGCACTGTTTCCAGCGAAATTACTGGGCATATGAAACTTTAAAGCCGATGTTTCGGGGTAACGAGCGCAGTGCAGTGCCGCGCAGGATTATGTAAAGCAAAGTTCTGGATAGCACTATAACTGTTATGTGCAGGCGTAGCACTTACCATCAGGTGAACGACTTGCAAGTCTTGTCACTCAGCCAAATAAAAAAAAAACAGAAAATTGTGATAGAAATCTGTCCAAACAAAACGAAATTGAAATAAAACCCAGGGAATAATTAACCAGACTAAAAATTGGCAACACAGGAATGTACATAGCCAGTCGTAATACATAAGCGCACCCCACCTGTGATTTTGATCCTGGTTGTAAGCGATATTATTGCAAACTTTCCTTTGTGCCGCTTGTTAGTGAGCGCCGCTCGGTGATATTGATAGGGGTATTACGCAGCTAATTAGTATTTTGCCAAAGTCAAAGCAACATGATATTGGTTCATTAGTAGGTATTGAGGCTTTTCTACGAAATCAGGATTCTCAGCTGGTGGTAAGCGCCAAGGCGCCACGCCTGCCTTTAACGTTTGCAGTGCCAGCTTTAGATTCCAGTCGTGTGCGGCACTGCACTGCGCTCGTCACACTAACACAATATTTGTACATCTCCTAAGCCCAACAATTTGCTAATATCCCTACTGCGTTCCAGTTTAAAGACGACATCAGCCCGAGAGCTAATTAATTGCCATATCTGAGCCTGAATTTTTTCTAAAGTAGACAGATAAGCTGCATATGATGATGATGATGAGACAGATAAGCTACAACTCCTTTGCAAAACAACTAAACTAAAAAAAACAACCCACACCAACTGAAAAAATCAAAGACCCACCAAAACATAATGCGCCTGTAATTACCACTGAAATTATTTATAAGTACAAAACCACAGTTTTACTATGTCAATATACTATACTCGTGAATTAATTCAGATAATATCTAAGCTATTTTTTTTTCTTGAGATAAATATTTTTTCAAGACAAGGTTTCACCTATTCGGCATTGCAAGCTAATCAAACTGAGCCCAAGCACCATCAATCTACTGTTAGTCACTGAGTAGTCCCGTTGTCTACCTCCTGGTTATCATCAGATCAGCTCGCTGTCACCATAATATTGTAATACGTATTATCATCAGAACTTGACGGAAATTGAACAACGGAAGCTGGTTCTTTGATCTAAAGATACATCCATCCAATAATGTAAGTTAACACTTTCAGTGCTGATAACACAACTGTCGTGTTTTTCACAACTTGCCGCGAGTGCGACAAAACACAACTGTTGTGTTTGTTGTATGGGAAAACACTATGGAGCGTGCAGAGCCGCACCCGTGGCTAGACAAGCAAAACGGCTCAGGAGTTAAAGTGTTAAATCAATGAAATCGTACTCCGGCAGTCCACGCCAGGTAAACATCCACCGGTAATTTATCAGCACATCATACTGTTATTTAGGAAGAATATTTAGACCCCTAATATCCGACAGTTTCGAGAATCGATCGATACGTCTAGCCGGTACAAAGCGCCCACCACCATACACCTTCCATGTACCTCACCAGTATATATAAGGGAAAATAATAAAAATCGTACATAGAGCGGCCGACAGCCGACACGCGTCACATCAAAGGTAACCAAGCAGGTGAACTATTGTATCACATATCACAATGGAAGACTACCATCCCCTCATAGTGCACCATTGATAATGACCGCTCAGGTAGATAATCCGACGGGACGCTCCCAATTATCCCGCATTAAAAAAGATTGCTTACAACTTTTGTACCAAAGAGTTAGGGTTCAATTTGGATGCTCCAAATAGGGCGTATTTTAATATGGTATCTGTTTGACAGGTGCGGATAATCAGATCGGGATATGTCAGAGGGTGATTTTTAGTCGATCCAGTCAGGACATCAAAGGAAACACTTTGAAGCTTTAGAAATGAAAGATTTAGCGAGGATTTTGTAAAACTGCTATTGTTAGATGTTCACCGAAGCTAAACAAATGAAATATAAAAGGGTAACTTGCTTTCGTGGTCGCTCGACGGCTCCGTTTTCAGCGGACTCTTGGGACGCCACGCTCCTTCCACTGTCGATACCGACACACGACAAAACATATACATAAATAAAATGTGCATAAAAAACAATTTTGTGCAAACAAAAATGCATGCTTCATACTTTACAAGCAAAAATAGAGATAACATCATTCAAAATTATAGTCAAATTATGCTAACAATAATCTTATCTAAGTACTTTAAATTCTATCTAACAAATATATCGTGCGCATTATATGAAATTATGTCAAAATAACATTCCACTAAAAATTCGGTTACTATTTTTAAACGACAAATTCATTTGGAAAGACAAACCAAATTGCTGATATCTTTAACACTGAAAAAATCAAGAGCTAACGTCAACAAAGCGACATTAAACTATACTTCTCCTACTCTTTCTAAAATCTACCAACGTACATATAAAGCATGATCAAATAGATTTATCATTACGCGTGGTACGTACTTGCAACTGTGATGAAGGCGTGCTGAGCGTCCGCGTTGGGGCTCGACTGGCCCGAACTGTCTCCGTTCACTTCCACCACCGTGCTCGACACCTGCGGACGTGCCGAACAAAACGGTTCAATAAACAGTTAGGTGTGAGCGAACCAGGAGGTACCTCGAAGTCGTATGTTTAATCAAGGATCATGGCAGACAACAATTACAAATATATTGTGCCTGGAAATAAGACATATGAGGAGTTAATAAAGTTCGATGTGAAAATCCGGCTAACCTTGGGCTGGGATTTAGTCTGCGTCAATGCAGTCTATAGCTGATGGATCCTGTCACCGTGATGACTCAAAAAAGCTCATCCCATGGCAGTGCAGAATGAACCATCCATACGAAACTAGTTTCCTAGCTTTCTTCTTTCGTGGCATGAGAGAGACAGACCTTGTTTCTCTAGTAAGATAGTCTATATGTTTTGCTAGATCACTGAATGCTAACTTAGCTAAATCTAGATCACACCTCATCAGATTTATGACTAGATCACTAGACGCCTCATCAGATTTATGACTAGATTACTAGACGCCTCATCAGATTTATGACTAGATTACTAGACGCCTCGTTAGATTTATGACTAGATTACTAGAGGCCTCATCAGATTTATGACTAGATTACTAGAGGCCTCATCAGATTTATGACTAGATCACTAGACGCCTTATCAGATTTATGACTAGATTACTAGAGGCCTCATCAGATTTATGGCTAGATCACTAGATGCCTCATCAGATTTATGGCTAAATTCCACGCCCTCACCAGCAATATGGAAAGATCACAAGACGCCTTCACCGTCATATAGCCAGATTACTACTCCGCCTTAGTTTAGTATAAGGCTAGATGACTAGTCCCCCTCACGTTAGCTTATGGCTATATCGCCCCTCACCTGCTGTATGGCGTGCTGCAGGTGGATGGAGTTGGGTAACTCCGGGATGACGATGAGCTCCTGCACCTCGGCCGGCGACGCGCCTCCTCCTGCACCGTTGCTCTGCAGGACAAGTGTCAACAATAAATCATTGGTAAAAGCAGTAGTAAATGCGTATAGAGGTTTTATCAAAGAGTGTCAGCGTGGAAGCGTATCTGTACCTAGGAGATCCCTACGTCGAGCAGTACACGAATATAGGCTGATAATGTTTTTTTTTATTACTTACTGGGCGAGCGTTTGACCACAACCTCACCTATAGGAAGCGACCATGTGGCCGAAGGTGAAGCATATCTGCCTAGACACCACTCTCGACGTGAACAACCCAGGGTTAAAATTAAGCGGAAACACAGATGTAGGCAAAGCATTCCATTCCTTTGCAGTTCTTATTAATAACCAAGAAGCATGACGCTAGGTGGTATCTCCACCATAAAAGGATGATGACGCCAAAAAGGCGTTGCGCAATGAAATATCTGTATCCAGGAACGTAAAAATGAATGAAACTTAGAAAAAAGTAAATCAATTAAGTGGCCAGTTAGACCAGTTCACTGGAGTCCAACTGGCTAATCCTGTAACCACGATGTTTCCTCCAAACCCTTTGTAAATTTTCAAGAAAAGTGGTCAACAATGAAAAGTTTTGTGCAGAGGTTTCGGATAAAAACACGCGCAGGGAACTTAGCTTTAAAGTCACCAAATAGCTATCACCAATCTTGATTTCTAGCACTATTTACTGAGTAGAATTATTACCTCAATAATAATTTAGCAAAACACAAGATTATGGCCTAACCCTCCTCACGAAAGTGAGGGGAGGCCCGTGCTCAGCAGTGGGACGATGATGATGATGATGATGATAAAAACACTAGAATACTATGGTTTCTTTCTACTACAACACGTTCTAACTAGTTGTAGAGTTCCAAAACAAAAAATGTTTTCGAATAAGTTGATAACGCAATGATAAGCTCTCATCGTCATAAGTACCGGCAGTAAGTACTAGGTATTTTTATTAATAAAATGGCACACAGTTGCATTAACGTTTGATTAGCGATTAATCTACCCCTACCAACGTTTCGTAGAAATGGTACAATACAAGTGGCTACAGAATTTTTCAGAATCGGCAGCAGTCAGTAGGCAACATATTTCATGAGTCACGCCACCGCTTCCATGCTGACATCACGCACGACAACTAGGCCCAATCCTCTTATTTCCATAAGAAACCCCAAAACCCCATTCAAAAATATAAAATTCAATTACAGACACCTACCGAAAATGCCTAAAGGTAAGCTAGGTATTTGGAATAAATATTATTAACGTGTCACGATCGCGTACATTGATTCTCTGACGTGAGGTCAGAGCTGAAAGCACAACTGTAGTGTTAGCTGTATGGGAAAACACAACAGTGTGTGCAGATCAGTACCCGTGGCTAGACAAGAAAATCGGCTCAACAGTCAAAGTGTTAACTACGATTCCCTTTTCCTAGGGAATTAGGTACTACTAGGATCGTGGTTCCGCAAACAACCAGGCTCAGAGTAAAAATACATATTATGGTTCATACAAATATTTGCCATACGCGGGAGGGAAAACCGAACCCCCACAACTCACGCTTCGCAGTCGGCTCATCGTCCTCAATTACTGTTGAGCTGAGCAGCAACAAACACATTGACATACTTACGCGTTTATAATTAGTAATAGTAAAAGAGGATGTTAGGCCATTAATCCACTACAATTGAGATAAGCGGAAACGACCATGACTCATGCACGATCCACCAAAACAACCCTAACAATGGTAGATCAGGATTATCAGCAATGATATCATCATTCATATTGATGGTTCAGCGCGGCTTCCCCTCTAGTGGATACAGGTACTAACCTGGGCAGGCGCAGCCAGACGCGCCGCCATGTCTGGAGAGGCGGGCGGCGAAGACTCCACTAGGACTTCGTCACCGGCGCACTCAAAGTCTGAAACACAGTTGAGTTATCACTATCTAACTGCAGCACAGAATTAATACAAGACTCATTACATTGTATTTTGATTAACTCAAAATTCTTAAAAATAAACCATTACTCCTCCTATTCACTATTCAATTCTGGTAGAAATTGCTTCAAGCGATAGGGCCTTATTGTCAAGAGTCAATTTCGTTCTCACTGTAATTCGCAAAACTCAAAAACTCAAATACAAGTCCATTATTGCAAGTGGGTCCAGTTTTAATGTTTCATAAAAACTATTATGTAAAAAATATTAATTGAAAGCTTATTATTTAAAAAGTAAAACACCTTTTTGTAAAGCTACCTGATCTAGTACACCTCCAACCTAGCCCCATATAAATTCGTAAAGTAGTTATTTAGTAAATTTGTTGAAATACCAGAATAACATGACCGTTACAAAAATCAAACAAACTCTTTGAAATTAGTAACAAGGCGATTTGATCCACCTGTCTGTCCACCCTATGTGATCAATAGCAATTAAAATAATTGAGAAAGGGGAATTGCACCCTCCTGTATTGAGTTACCTGCATTTAATTACGGTACCTTATAACAAAAGTGTGCAAAAAAAGACTACACCAAAATGAACTAAAAATATTTTTACACATACTATGATGTAACACATACTGAAAAATAAAATTAAACAATTTATGACTCATTTATTTGAAAAACCGATTGTGTATTCTTTAGTCTGCTTGAGCACTAATATAATAACCAAAAATATTCAATTTATTATGAAACAAATATATAACATAAAACTAAATAAAGAAAATATTTATTATAGCCTATCTAGCTACTAATCCATATCCATGAAAGTAATTACTTGAAAATACTAATTGAATATAAACAAATAAACAAAATGGTTTATAGTTGCATAACACCCTCCTAGCCCCTCGGAGATGTTATTGATCTGCCGAGGAGGACGGGCGGCGAGCCAATGAGAGTGTATCCCGGCAACACCTCATCCCTTCGCTCCTTCATCTCAACAATACAGCTATATAACTCACTTTCTAAATAAAACACATTCTCAAACCCCATCTCAGACATTTTCACAAGCACAAATTAAATTTTGATACGATTCAACACAAGCACACAACAGTATAACATTATTGTGACTTCACACTGACTTAGTGATACTGGGTATTGATCAAACAACCGTCTCTAGGACGGCAGACATGTTTGTTCTGTCACTTGTTTTTAAGTGTTTCAGTGTGAGTTGCGGTGAACAGTGTGAGTAGTTAGAGATAGGGAAAATGGTAAAACAGTGGGGTGTGCAGGTGGTGTCACGGTTGGTTGGTGCCACCTGCCATGTGCCAGTGATGCATGGGTGAACAATACTTATTTTATGTGGCTGCCTATTGTGTGTTAAGGTATAATTAATGCAACTGATATTATTCTTTTGTTTATTTTTTTAAGTCAATCTTAACAATATTTTACATTCATTGCTGGATATTTTATGCATTAGTTTTTCCTCTTAATCTGTTTTAAGAGATTTTTCAGGAAATAATGCTTGTATTTTATTACATTTAGAATAATACATTAAGTCTTGTGCTCTTTAGAGTGCTAAATGATTTGACTTATTAAACAGAAACCTAGCTAAGTAACTTCTATGGACTAGGGAGTAGGTAGCTAAAAGAATAATACATGTAAATTGCTGATTATTAAAGTGGACTTTGTCCACTAGTGTGTTGTGTGTGTGCATGTTGGAGCTACTTGCTCCCACCGATTTGATTTACATTCGCAGTTGAATACATCTATCGGGCCGCGTGCCGTGCCAGGCACCGCCGTCGTCCCTCCTACCTCTACACTATGATAAAATGATACGGGATCGGGGGGACTTCATTCGGGAACTCTCCTTTCGAGCGCGACACACGCAAATCCTCTATAATCTACAAACGCCGCCCGCCTTATCACACCGATTAATAAAGCTATTTTTGGAAATAACTTTCATAGAAATTATCAAACTCACCTGCCAGCCATACATCGATCTGTCAAATTTAACACGCCCGAAACTAAATCTTCACACAAACCTTGCAAAGTGAATCTTCTTAGGCACACAAATTGTGCTGAGCTTTGAGTCCGTTTTATCTTTTAAAAGGATTTTATATAACCAGATAAGAATGAACTTTTATCAATGTTGTTGTCCTGTAGCTACACCCGTTTCCTTGGCTACGAGACCCCGGCCAAAATAATTATGCTGGCTGACTAGTGATGCGCGAGTAGTGGATGGATTATGTTCTGTCCTTTGTGCATTAGTAGGTAATCGATGCAATGTTATCTATCATGTACATAGCAGAGTCACGGTTATAGATAGATAGGTAAACATTAAACATAATTACTTTGAAAAATACTTATAAATGATAAAAATCACATAAAGCTAGCTGTGAAAATTATATTCAAATTGAACATTATACTGTCCAACCAAACTCCAAGAAAAAAACTAACGGAACATTTTTATGATATTGAGTTTAGCTAGGTAACCATCATCGAGATAAAAAAATCATAAACTTTGTTAAAACTATAACTATGGAGTACCTATTTTATTTATTTCGATGGTTCATAATGAATATTTTGTCTCATGATCCCTAATCTTGTACTTGTCAAAACTGTTACTTATTTCAAAATATATAACTAATAATTATGAAATATACCCGAACAGTTGTTACTGATTGGTTGTGTGATTTAATGGAAAATATGTGAGTTCCTAACCTAGTACAATAATGTTAATAATTTCGATATGACTGATTTTTAATTCGTTGCGGATCGTCATGCGTCTCATTTGTAGTTATATCGATGAATACCTCACATCACTATAGTTTGACAAGTTGAGTTGTTGTCACTTAGTCAGCTGATGCTGCGCAGGAGTTGGTTGGTATTGCCCAGCTAAAAATATTAAAATTGGCAAATGGAAATATTATACTATTTGTTTGGAAAATAACTTTATAAGAATAGGAAGTAATGTAAAAAATATATTATGTTTGGCATGCATTAAACTATATGATAGAGACAAAACAAAATACATAAATAATGCGTGAATAAATACATGAACAGGTAGCCATCGTGACTATGAACCACCTAGCCTAGATATCTTGGTAACGGTGGCTCTCCCTACATCTAGTCTAGTGATTATGGTAGGTATTTGGGTATTATAAATAAAAGAATACTTATGTACTTACCGTACATGTAATTTGCATACAACTTTACATAATATTATTATATTTTTCGCAAGAAATAAGCAGTGTGAATTAAAATAGGTCTGATATCGGGCAAACAAAAGTGTCTCATATTTCACTAAGGGTCTATTCTACTTGAAACAGTAGGTATACTTAGGTACTTAGCTTTCTAAATGTCTTCTTGTAAGTATTTACCTTCATAACAGAATTTAAAGACTAATGTTAGCCCGCTGGAGTCATCATAGGCATTCGAATTACTTTGCTTACAATTCATTTTACTATTATTGTTCGTTTGTTTGTCTTGTAAATATTGTTAGATTCGATTCTCAACAGCTTATTTAGTTCTGTTAGTTATGTCGTAAATTGTCCAAGATCACCTTGGTAATTAATTTATTTATTTGGTCTCAAAAATTAAAGACTTAAGTTTTAGATGACAAAGAACTTCAAATCAGTGTCATATTTTTTCCTATTTTAAAAAATTGAATTTTAAAATCTCGATGGCCAATAATAGAAATACTATAAATAGTTTTTTTAATATATTTATAACTGATCATTCCACCTCCTTAATATCTGAGATAGATGTATAGTATTTAGTATTTTTAGGTCTTACTTGGACAAGAAGGTTTGGTAGAACGTGTAGACACGGCGACTTGTATCACCAAGTAAAGGGTAGTAGGTTGAACGACGTGCAACGTTATGGTGGCCGTCATAGACCTCAACTCCATAGAGGCTATTTTTAAGATTTTCTAGGACAAATCGAGTGTAGTGGTATCTCATGTACCAAAATCCATCAAGCCTGCAGGCGTGTCCATGCAACATACGTCACATAGCCCTCTTTTTGAGCAGTCGGGTAAAAACTTGAAACTAAATGCAGATATTCCGCGAAGCCAACACAGTAAGAAAAAAATTAATACTATGAACTGCCACTGTCAGTACTTTTAAATCAATCAAAGTCAAATATCGAAGTAGCTGTCAGTTGTCATGTTATGTCAATGTCATCTCCAGAAACGCAGAATCACACAAACCAATCCGAAATTCCGAACAAAAATTGGATTTACCTATTTTGCAAATACTCTAAAAAATTAATATCATTGGGTTCATTATAAATTCAGTATCGTCAAAAAATGAAGATAATTGTAAAAAAATTACAAGGAGGAGAATGTATAGTAGATGTAAATATTAATTTTTCTAATGTCCAAACTCCTAAATGAAAGATCCAATCTAAAACAATTTATACTTTATATTTTAGGTACAATCTACTACATTTATATCAGACGTTAAGCGTCAAGTCGCCGCGCAGCTCGAGATCCCAGTCGACGAGCAGAAGCTGCTTTACCTAGGGAGAACCCTAGTCGATGAGCAGACCGTGCAATCCTACCATACCATCAAGGATGGAAGTAAGCTCAATTTACTAATCAAGAAACCGGAAAGCCCTGAAGATATCGCGTACCAGGCCTTCAAAAAAGCTGGCATGACTGACTCGAATGCAAAGACCACAGCGAGGAAGTTTTTGACAGTGCTTGAAGAGAATTTAAACAAACTATCTTGGGATGATCTTGACAGGCTAGCTTTGGACTGTTTGGAAGAAGGACCACGTAAGAACCCTCAAACAAAGCCTGAAGAGAATGCATGACCCAGTGCAAAACTATGATGCAATATAAGACAATATTTTAGCCCATTACATTCATTAATCATTAAAATAAAACGAACATCACTTGGCACCTACTGTGCAGTACTATATTGTAGTGTGTAATTTTATTAAAGTCACATAATGTTTTATGATTAAGAGGAATAGTGTTTGCTTTTTTTCTAAGATCTTATGTTGATGACTATGGACAGATTTTTGTCTAAGCAATAATAGGTAATAAGTTATGATTATGGACAATGATGTATTGACTTAGCTACAATTAAGTTTTAGTAATGGAGTCTTCAAATTCTGTAATAGCAAGTTAAACAATTGCATTTTACACATTGTGTGTGCATTAAAATGTGTGTATATACATAATAAGGATAAGGAATGTCTTATAAATTATGTAGAGTAAAATACAAAACACTGTTATCATATTAATACTTGTTTTAATCATTAATACATGCATTGTTTCCATTTCTAAATATAATACAATTTAATGGCAAGTAGGCACTGCTGCGCCTTTCAATACACATAAAAAAATATGAATTAAATGCAACTTATCCACTATTGAGCAAAGAACTGCCATCTGCCGACTGTCCCAGATATTTCCTAGCTTGGGAATGGTTTGTACAGTCTAGGAAATTTTTTTTTTGGAAATTTCATGTGAACTCTGAGACAGGTCCATATAACGATGGCAGTCCTAGGCAAGTATAAGAGGTAATGGACTAGCGTAGAATGCTATGACTTCATAACACAAACATCTTTAGATCCTGCCATTTACTACAAATATAAACAACTTCCTTTTACAATAATCCTTAAAACTTTTCATCATTCTTAAAAAGAACAGCACTTTAACACATTCTCTGCTCAAACACAACTGTAGTGTTTTTCATAAATTGCCACGAGTGCGGGGAAACACAACTGTGGTGTTTGTTGTATGGGAAAACACTATGGAGTGTGCAGAGCTGCACCCGTGGCTAGACAAGAAAATCGGCTCAGCAGTGAAAGTGTTAATTAGAAAATGCTAATTTCTATTGGTTAATTACAAATCACCTCAGTGAAATAGAGTATAATCAAAAATTAAAAGCCAGTTGTAAAACACCTTAGAAATGAACAGTGACTGAGGCACTTCTTTTACACAAACCTATGTCCAACGATCACAACCTTACAATGAGCCTAGATTTCAAATTCGTGAAACTAATATCATTGCTTCTAGTTACAATAGTTTTATTCATAACAAAAATATTGGCAATCTCGGAGTACAGCTTGTAAGAACATTGTGCACTATAGCTTACTAGTTCTGGCTTATTTCCAGCATTTACTAGACACTGGGTGTCATTCATCAGATACAACTTCCCTGTCCAATGACTCATACAAAAATGATTATGGAACATTTGAAAACAAGTCCATTGTCCATGCATCATAACTCATGTGATTTCCAAAACAATCACATTTTTTTCTATGACACAATATCTTTTGTATCAGCACCTGGATTTGTGACAAAAACCTAACTTCTGAGATTTTATGAAAAAATTCACATTCTTATGAATATTTATTGGTCACATATGAGCAAGAAATAAATTAGTATAACACTACCGCTTGTATGGACAAAAAAGGTGCTCGTGGGGCAGTGGGAAAATACCTTTTATGACACAGGGAAGTTGCTAACATTTTAGTTCTAAAAATTATTATTACATACTAATTGGATACATATTACTTTAATAGTACTTACTAACTGTGACAACATAATTATATCATAAAAATTGTTTGAAATTTTGAGCAGTAACCAATCGTACTAGTCATATAATGGAGATTTTTATGATTGTTACCAAATGGTAGGTTCTTCAATAGGTATTTTATCATTGATAAGTGCATTCACTTTCAGTCTAGTCAAAACATTCCTAGTCACCGATTCTGTAGGCCATCGTCAACTTCCATTCTTCCAAAATTTTATTTTTAATTCCTCGAAAGTGTAATTGAGTAATGTATAAATCCAAGAAAAGTTAAGTGAAAATTTTGCTGTCAACAAAATTTATTGGTAGAAACATTTGTCATTTTTTGCTGACTGTACCCCCGGAGGATCAAGAAATAAATGTAAGTTATTTATATTTTGCGAGAACAATGGCAAATAGGAAGTTTAATACCAAACTTACAGAATTTATAGTGATAACAGATATTACACATTATTATTATTATTTATTGTACATTACACACAATATTGATTCAAAAAATTTCACTCCACTAAAAATTCATTTAAATTGATTGTCTAATATCAATCTCGTTTCAAATCTAGTATTCCTAATATCAGAATGAGATATTATTTTTATCAGCGATGGCAGTCATTAAAACTTAAAAATAAAACAGCACCATAGAGAAAGAAACTTCTCAAAAAATTTCGGAAAAACGGTAAAATATCAATAATGCAGTCAAATGTTCTTGTTAATTTAATAGTTTATACAATTCGTTGGTCATTTCGTATATAGGTATTTTAGAAAATCCTATGAACGATTATACTTAATTTATAGATATAAAATACATACAACAGTTGAGAGAAACAATGTGACTTTTTTTTGATTGCTATAGCCGCAAACTTGACGATAGAAGTGGAGATGGCTAGTCAGTACTATACCCATCTTCGCATCATTGACTGGTTATTTAAGTACGTATGCCTCATTTTAGTATTCACTCATAATTCGCGGCCTCAGTAAACTTCACAATCACCTTTCCTTTGTCCATAACCATAACGCTCATTTCGACGTAAAGGTCTAAACACCACAAGGAAAACATCCACGCAAGTCCAAAGCACTTCAGTGCAATTTGAACGGAACCACGAGTTGAGGTACATTACATCATGTACCGAAGGTGAAATCAGTCATAGTCGCTGTCCTCTTCTGAAGACGACTCGGACTCTGAACTGTCAGGGTGGTTCTTTGTGATCTCGATGCAATTGTCGACATCGGTCAGTCTTTTCAATGATTTGCCTGCAGAGAAATATTTTTTTTAGTGGTGTTTGCTGTAGCATGATAGCTGGCCATTATTTCAGCTTGGCACTGTTGTAGATCAAGATATAATGGACACATCTTTTTGAGTTTGAAAACATAAACATAACAACAAAAATATTTTGTAATGTCTACATTGACAGCAGCACCAACTGGTGTTGATGTTTGGAACTAATCAAATAAGATAATCGTGCCATTGTAAATTTAAATTGTCTGGTGCCTTCTATAGAATAGAAAAGTCTGTAGGATGTAGTTCTGGCTTTATTTCAATAAATAGTATATGTGTTTGTCCTTCATAAGTCTGGTAATACATACGTTTACCTGTGAGTGTGGTGAGCAATCTGTTCTCATTCCCAGGCGGCATGTGGATGGGCCCGAGCTTCTTGGCAAGCTCGCGGGCGCGGTCCGCGCCTGAAACTACAACCAACATTATACCACTCGAAATAACTAAATAATAATTTAATACAGAGACCTCTATCGGCAGTGAGATCTCAACGGTTGAGGACAATGGTATTTAATTTAGAACTATGAATATACTCGTACCAAAAGAAATAACAGACATCAATTCCTAGCACACCACGCTATGGTTTTCGTTATTGATGGATTTTACTCCTGCAAGCCCTTTGCCTAAGCGACAAACGCGATCACAAGTGGCCTATGCGTCATTCCTAGTTGATTAGAGACAACGCCAAGTATTTTATATTTTCTCGAGTGTGTTGCATTCACAAACATTGGATAAAGGATTTGACTCTACATGCAACATGTTGCAAGCATTATCAAATAGCATGTTCGATGTTGATATCAGTATTTTATTTACCTCTGGACCCTTCTTGGCTCGAGTCTTCCGTCATGGACACCCTTTCCGTTCTGTACACGCCGCTCACGAGGTCCCACACGAACAAACACTGGAAGCAAACATCATCAACAACACAAACAACAAAAAACTATCGAACATTTCGTCATTTCGATATTTCGAAAGAAATAAAAGAAGAGAAAGGAAACGTCACTATTACAGAACCTTAATATATTTAGCTAGCCGTATGACGGTATGTAATGTGACCTAATGAGTACATAAGTATGATCATTGTCCTTTTGCTTGTCCACATTTGCATGATGTGCAACACAACACAATACCTCGGCGGCGTACTGATGCCGGTGCAGCAGACAACCAGCACTGGCGTCCTTGCACGCCTCGCACGCTGCCGCCGCGCCGTCCTTGCACGCCTCGCACGCCGCCGCCGCTCCGTCCTTACACGCTTCACACGCCGCCGCCGTGCCGTCGGCCGCGCTGGCCCACAGCCACATGGCACACAACTGTGCACAACACAATTTATTATTAACTAATTAATTTATGGACAAGCAGCATAGATACTGATATGTACAGCATGCAGTGTTGAAAGTCACTTCACAAAATTGCTCACTTTTGTAACTATGATATATTAGTGCATAGCCATTTTACAAGTTTGTATTCATTTTTATTTATAACACCTTAATTAAGAACTAACTTAACATCTGTTTTTAATTTTATTTAACAGAGTAACAAGATGAGTGATCATTCACGTGATGGTAAGCTCTAAACCTGCCCATAACAGTTACAGTGCCACGCATTGCATAATCTTGGGCGGCACAGCACTGCCCTCGTCACCCTGAGACATTGGTTCTAAAGTCTCATATGGCCAGTAATTTCGGAGTATCGTTTTCACACTACTGCTTGGCGGATGAATATCTGGTAAAGATGTGGTACTTTCACAGGCGGTATCATCGCATATAAAAATTTTAAGAGTGCTGTGCTAAGAGCAGATTTGTAGGTCCTCACCCCGGAGAGGCACCCACTGGACTGGCACACGTCGATGACGTGGCACCCCCAGTCAAAGCAGTAGATGAACTTCTGCCCATTGACCTTGCACAGTCGTCCGCACACCTCATTGCACAGCAGTTCCGTGTCTAGAGACCTCTGCTGAGCCCTACAAATACAACATAAAGTTATACACAACAATAAATTCTTTAGTTAAAGACTCACTTTAAATAGCTTTAATGAAAAGCCAACAAACATTTCCAACTGCTTGTTTTGTCTGTTGTGCCATATACAGGTTTTCCTTCCTTTTTATCATGAATAATGATGAACCATGCATTAGAGAAGCGGTTCTTTACATTATGTCTCGCTTTTGCGAAGTGTTCGAACTACAGAAACGGATAGATATACAAGGCACGGAAAATTATTACACTGTGCAGGCATGTAGACATCAATTGCTATTACGTTGGATATTTTATTTGCTTAAAATGTGAGTTCATAAAAAGCTACCGGATAGTGAGCGGCGGCAAGGAAGTGTTGGAACACAGCCGGTCCCATGCAGCCGAAGAGACAGCCTGTAGGGGGGCGAAGTCCGCGCCGTGCGCCGTCAAGTGCAGCGCCACGTGATACCCAGATATACAGTCATCTGGAACACCCGGCATGGAGCAATAAGTATTTTAGACTCAATAGTCTTGGTGAAATTATTTGTAACAGCATGCATCTGCACAGTAAAAAGTATGAAGATATAATCAAAAAATTTTCAAAGAGCTTGTGTGAGACAAGCGTTTTGTAGCATTTACTTGAGTGAGAGAGTGCTCTAAAGGATAGTAGTGTTTAACTAAAATAAAATATATTAAGTACCTTAGAAAATACTAATAATGATACAAAATAATTAGTGTTCATAAGTACTTTAAGATCGACGGTTCGATATACAATGTTTAGTAAGGATTTAGTCACATACCTTCTGAATCTGTAATTATTGATGTTATTTCATCGTCGCTCTCGACGAAATATCGCGTAAAGAATTTACTGCATTTCGAGTTCTCAGAATGAACCAAATACGGGTCTTGAGCATTCACGGGACAGTCTGAGAGAGTTTTTGAGGTATTGTCGTGCACAGCCACGGTTTTGAGAGACCCGTCGTCTAACATCTCCATTACTCTATACTCTGCTTCGCTATTGCGGTCGGTCTCCATCGCTGACAGTCCAGGGTTCTTCATTTCACAGCTGATCGGCGACTGAGATCGGCTGATCTGATTGTGGGCCCTTAAAACTACGCTTTCAACACTTGGCGACTTCGCTCGCCTTGGTTGAGTTTTACTCGTGGACCCGATGAAGTATTTCCTATTACTCCTCAAAACTCGGAATGGGACGATGTTTTCATTATTATCTTCTGAGAACTCGTATTTCTTGTCGGCTAACCGCCGCTTTCTAAACATGCTGAGTTTCTCGCATTTAGTTTCAGCCTCCTCGACAAATTCGTACGCTTTCTCCGCGTTGAGCCGGTGGGTTTCGTTGAAACGAGACATGCTCTCAGCGGGTCGTCTCCTAGGGGATCTCAACGGAGGGCTGATGAGCGTGCGAATGGAGGGCGAGGGCCCTTCCCACTCCTCCATCAAGTTATGCGATATTGACGATGCTTGGATGCACAGCTCTTGTCCCATCACATCGGGTAGCTGCACCGGCCTAGACATTTGAAATGGCTCCATATCAAAGTCAGAGAAGTCCTCTAGAATATTCTGAACGGCATTGTTCTGGTACTTGGGAGACTGGAATGCTGCAGACCCATCCGAAGCTGGCGTACCAGGATTCGTATATATAGAGTTGATTTCTCTATCCAAAGAGTATTTGGTGTCTTCTATGAGATCTGACCGTTCCTGGCCTGGTTTGACGAAGTCTATCTCCAGTATGTGGATGAAGTCCGTGTAAATTATGATCTGGTTGGAGTATGCTAGTTGGACTACAGGTTCGTACATGCTAGAGTCAGCTGTGCAGAAGAACTTTGTATGCAAAGCAAAATTGTGTTCTATGCACCTCTTTCCCCATTGCAATTCTTCTGTAACAGAATAATAAAAGGTGTTGTTATCTTGACGGAGTGCTTGGGTGTTTATAAGGCTGAGATTGGCAAACAATTTTAAGTTAGAATAATTTAACAATGGTGAAATTAGTTCAAACTCTATCTCGATTCTGCATCTCAACCTAATTGTTACGGTAATTACCTTCTTCTCTAGAATATGCTGCACATTTCTTACATCCTAAGCGAGGTACGCCGATGACGCTGAGATAGGACCGTTCCGAACACGAGTCTCTGGAAATTAACAAGGGCGGAGTAAGTGTGGAGTATTTAAATACAATTTCCACTGCCACATACATTTATTTGCTCACTCAAATAGATACTGAGCCATTATAGTGGGCACAAGGCAGCATGGAACTATATTAGAATACTCACGCAATGCCATAAACAACCAGCACATCCGGGTTATGCTTCCACTGTGCCATGGATATGGTCACCTTGCTGTCCACACAGTCGTCTCCAAACAGGGGCACGCTGTGCACAGGTCGTACACACTGCCCCGGCACCCATGACAAGTAATGTAAGCTGGAGGGCAATCAATTTTATTGTTACCTTGAGATATTCTACTTCACTCTTTTGTGGTTAAAACATTCACTGCTGAAAACACAACACTTGTGTTTTTATAACTTGCCTAGCCACTCTAGCAGTATGAGAAAACACAAAGGTGTGTGCAGATCCACAACTGTGGCTAGACAAGAAAATCGGCTCAGCAGTTAAAGTGTGAAGTCTACCTAAGTACCTACATCGTAGAAAATAACGAAATGTGTTCTAGGACACTAGTAGAAGTGAAACTACAACAAAGAAATTATTTAAAAGAAAATATAACAAAAAAAGTTTTCATAAATGGTATTTAAAAAATGTACAAAACGTAACTCTCTCTTTCTATCTTCACTAACTTACATCTCCCTGTCAACTTCCGTTTGCTTCGCCCGATCACATTTTTCGTAACATATTCACCAGCTTATTCCCAAGTCAAGTGTGCATAAAGAAGTGTTACTTCAAAAAGTAATAAAATAAACAAAAAGCCCAAGATTGTTTGCACATCACTGCAATTCATGTTTTAGTATTGTTACTAAAACACTTATATACATAAACAGCCCCTTTGTAAGAAGGAAAACTAAAAAGAGTTAAAAATAAATTAAACATATATTAAATATATGAAGGGCTTACACTTAGGCCTCACCAAAACAAACACATCTGTCTGTTCACATTACTACTAAGTTGTAGGCTGAACAGTTTTCAGTTTCCTGTAGGCTCACCACAGTTATGGATTGTAATGATCAATGTCTTTATTTGAAGCTCTAACTATTGGAAAAATGTTACATCGAACAAGTTTACTATTACAATGAATATCGGCAGCAAGGGTCCACATTACTAATCACAATCATATACAAAGATCTTGAACTATACTATCAAAATGATATCATCAGCATCATCAACCTATAATGGCCCCTCACTTTCGTGAGGAGGATTAGGCCATAATCACCAAGGGACCTGGTCTGGTTTGGTAGATAACCTACCTACCTCCAAAATAATTCTCAGGGAGGTATGTGGGTTTCTCACAATGGTTTCCTTCACCAGTAAGGTGCCATAACATCACACCTTTCAAATTCATACATTTCGCAAAAATACATCTTTCAACTCTTACGTATACTTGGAGCTCTCTCTGAAGTATACTGTCGTATTACAGCTGTACGTGAAGCTGAGGAGGAACTGTCCGCATTGAGAGAACCCCATGAACACATGTTCCCGTAGATAGGACATGGGAACTATGTCCATGAGGCAGAAGCGCAGCCGCGGTGGGATGCGCTCGAAAATCTTACGGCAGCGCCCATTGCTGCGAGACGTGCTGCCGAAATACTGAAAAAAGAACAATTTTTTAGTCAACAGTTATTTATTTTAACAATGAGATACCTTAACTCTTTTACGCTAATTATGGGTACTATGCAAGAAATGGTCTTACTGCTAAGATGTAATATCTTTCAGGCTTTTTATGGTGGAAGGGTGGTAGAAATATATAAATGTATTTGAGGAAGGTTAAAGGTTTCAAAATCAAGCTGTCATAAAAAAGGGTGAGCTATAATCGATGCCTAATGTTTTGAGGAAATCGTTAGTTAGCAAACTTAATCAGTCCCAGATCGTAATTAGTTAGCATTGAGAAATATTTCATAAATATAGCCATTTAGCTGTATGGGAGGTCTATAGAATTTAACATCGTTATGTAGCATTAATTAAGCGAATGGACCAAAGTAGAGTCAAGATAACAAAGCTTGATAGTGAATAGACCAGTTGAGAGAGATCAAAAAGGATATAAAAAAAGAAAACAGGAGCAAAAACCAAGCGCGAGACGAAAGCTGCACTATTGTTCCAAATTCGCAAACTTAGGCTTACCTCCCGATTGAATATTTTATGGACGATATTACTACTATCAGTAGTAATGTTTCCTTGGCTATTGCATCTTGTATTATGGTTTTCATTTACGCTATTTGAACTAAAATTCACGGGATCCTTGGGAACAGAATCCATGTTCGTTTGTTTGACTGTTTTTTTTTTTTAACAAAACAATCAATGTTGCCAATATGCCAAACTTGGAAGGAGATTTAAAAGGAGATTGTACAAGATTTCCCAAGCTTCCAACGAATTCTCGTTCACCATTTATTCCATTCTTCAGGTGCACGCATATTTACGAATCAATATTGAACACACCTAGTTGAAGCTCAAACAAAGACCATAATTTTAAGATCTTTGGCTCAAATTCTGTTTATCATTCATTCATTCATTTATTCGTTCAATAAAAATCTTAAATGTCAAAGTCAATAGTGTTTTGTGGTCAAAAAAATCAAGAACAGCAACGGTCGTGTGTTTCGTCATTCATTCGTTCATTTCATTTGTCCATTTGTGAATTTTTGGTATTCCGATCAGCGTAAAATTTCTTACTAAGTAAATACCTAATTCATATATCTGTGCCATAGAAATGGAGCCCATGACTCTGGGTAGTCCTACACATTCTCCTTCAGGAAGTCCAAATGTTGGTTATTTGCCGCCTTTTCTACTTGGGGAAATAAATCCGCCAGCCACTCCGAGGACCAACAGCTTGTCTCCGACAAAGGGCCGAAATCTGGCGTTTGGTAAGTTCTCTGCCATCAATGTGTATAACACTCACCTTTAAAACGAAACCTCGAGCGCACATGATTTTAGTCCAACGTAATTATTATTATTATCATTTTACAGGTTCACCAACCAGTCCAACACAGACGTCGACTCCAGAGCAGAAACTGTATCGCCAGAACATGTCGATGCACCAACAAGCTCTTTACAACCAACAGAACATGTACCCCAGCATGCCGACTTCACCTAACATATCATACTCTACCAAACCCAACGGACCACCTATAGAAGACCTATTCGACACTATAAAGAGCAATGAACCTTCAAAAAACAAATCCTTATTCCAAGATAGTTTTGCAATGTACAATAATAATTCAATATTGCAGAATTCCTATGCCAGCAATGTGAACGCATCTGTAGATAACCAGCCGGTGTTGAATCAGTGGCAGGATAATTGTCACAGTCAAGATGAGTACTGGGTTACAGTCTTCGGTTTTCCACCCAATGCAGCTAATACTGTGCTGACCAGATTTAGCAATTGCGGTGCTATATTAGGTAAGCTATTTTATGGTCACATTATCAAATGCAATTTCCTTAAATTTACTAGACAAATACAGGTCTTATTCCCACAGAGATTAAGTGTCAATATATCATTTTGACATACCTCAATGTTTCACAATTTAGTTAGTAATGAATTTGGTTAAGAAAAAAAACTAACAATGTGCTGGCAAGACCTCTCCAAGACAAGTTTTTAACTCAAACCTCAAAACACATCATTTATTGCAACTAGGCAAAAAATTCATTTTCACAAGTCAAACAATGAACACTGATGACTGAGTCGATTTTCTTGTCTAGCCACAAGAACGGATCTGCACACACCATCATGTATTCCCGTACAGCTAACAACACAGTTCTGTTTTCCTGTATTCGCAGCAAGCTATGTAAAACACCAAAGTTGTGTTTTCAGCATTGAATATGTTAAATCTCATCTACATTGAGAAAAATAAAATATAAATCTTTGTAAATTTTCTAAACTAATGGTTAACTGATTATTGTTTGTATAAGAATAAACTCCATAACTGGCTATGAATTTATAAATCATCATTACAAAAGTGAACATTTTGTGATGTACTTGTTAATGTCACACAACACTGTTGTTAATCTATAAAAACATAAATAAATTTTCACAGATAAACAATACCCCACCCAGGGCAACTGGACTCATATCCGATACGCCACCCGTGCCGAGAAGGAGCGAGCATTGGCTCTGAGTGGCAGACAGGTGCTGCCGGGAGTCATGGTGGGCGTGATAGAGTGCAAGGAGCCACCACGAATAGGCGTGAGCCCTGGGCATGCTTCTCCTGAAAGGTATTTTAACATTATTTCTGAAATGCAGATTTTGGTAACGTAGAATAGAATGTCGAATTTTAGTTGAATTTAACCTGCATTACACATTCATTCTTTTACAGGCACACGTCTAATGTACGATCTCTCTGTCCCACGCCAATAGCCAACGCTCCTGTGCCTCAGCGCTCTAGCGGCATTATCTCCAAAGCCCTAGATTATGTACTGGGTTGGTGACAAATAGCCATAACGGCGTACCACTTTGCTGAGGCAATTTCTGAAGGAACTGCACACCGCGGTATAGTTGCAGGACCTCAGAATAGATCTCAATCAGTAGGTGGGCACCGTTATGTAAGACGGGTAAGAGATGAGCGAGGGAGGAGGTCTCGTTCAAGGGTCGGTAAAATCCAGAAAATTAAAAGAACAATTAGTCAGTACTTTGGGTATTTACCTACAGTACAGTCTATACCGTAAGTGTTGAGTGAATACTGTGGTATAGTAATTAACAATAGTGCCTATTATAAATGTTGTCAGGGTCATTTAATATTATATTTAAAAAATACGGACAGAAATCATAATATTGCATGTTTAAATAGTATCTGATATCCAATAAAAACTTTTCACATACATAATACATACACCAGTTTTATAAATGTAAATAGGTATATAAAGAATTGTAGATTGTAGGTACTATTTGGTACTTTGTGTGCGGGCTCTTTTCCGCAACTAGCCCTTTTATGGGCCCTTTTTGCATGAACAGGTTATGGCAGTTACTCTAGTCTCCCGCTGTCCTCTAGGAAGGTTAGCAGCCCATGAATTCCGTGCAGGGTTCCCGGTGTTCCCAGGAACTTTGCCCTTCGAGACACCACGCTCCCACGCTCCAGGAGCATGTGCGCCGTTTCCTCTGTTTGCAGGCATTATCTGCACAGGAGCACCTATAGTAAATAAATGCTTAGAGGACAATAATTGGCTACTATGCCAACAAATTGTCGGGAGTTTGTCCCGTTTAAGGTTGAGGAGCTTTTAGGATAGTACTGGGCTTTCTTTCGCGTATCTAGTCACGAATCTGGCTGAACGGCAGAGGGATCATTGGCTCCAGTCCGGTCCCAGGCGCGTGGTTGAGCCTCTCCCAGCCAGCTTATCAGCCGCATTGTTACCATGTCCTTCAATCCATTGGAGAGTCAAGGAGTTGTTTTTACTGACCTCCAGTAGATGATGACATTGATTGAGGCTCGTAATGCTGCCATATTGTCTGAAAGTGTTCTGATATGTGTATTGTCTATTACCTTTCTACATAGTATTACAGTGGCTGCCAGGATGATACCTGCGCATTCCGCTTGGAAGATGGAGTTATATGAACCCAGAGCTACTGCTGCGTATATTAATATGTTTAACGGTTTTGAGAAAGCACCAGTACCAGTACCTGTTTCGATTTTGGAGCTGTGTATACTCTAAGCTTGTGTGTGCTAGACTTTCAGTTGCCGCTTCATGCAGTTGTACTTTGTAGCTTTTTGTATAAATATGTGTTGGTACCCTGTCGTAAATAAAGATTATGTCTGGGTTGCCCTCTGCACACTCCTCTACGATTGTTGTGTGGGTTGCATGTGTGGTCTGATCCTAGAGGAGTGCTCGAAGTCTAAATGAAGACGCCGCAGATGTGCAGTTACAACGAGGGCAAACCCAGTAGTGCCTCTAGGCCTGTGTAAGGAGAGGTGTAACAGTTAGTATGCTGTCTCTTATGTATCAATCACATAATCTTTTCAGTGTTTGAAGAAGAAGAAAAGATGTTAAACTTATTGGTCTATGTTTTTGGTCACTTTCACGGTTTGGGAATAAATAGAACCCTGACCTCTTTAAGCGAGTGGGACATAAGCTATAACTGTACGCTATACAGGCTGTGTAAATAATGTAACCCTCTCCCCATTGTTAGAGTCCGGAAAGATGCCGTAAAGGCCTGCTGTTTTGCGTGGTTGGAATGCTAAATAACCCATTTTATCGTTTCCCTTGGTAACTACTGTTATTGCGACTAACCAGTCGTTATCTGTAGGTGTTGCCCCCATATTGTCATCCCATATGGTAGTGTCAGTGATTTGGCATCCCGGGATGAACCTCGGGAACCAGGAACCATCTCAGGCTCATTTACTTAGCTGTAGTCATAGAATATATATAACCCTATATATAGTTCATAATTCCATGGCTGTCAAGTGGTGACACAAATCTAGTATAGTATTTTTCTTACAAATTTATAGTAGTGCAAGATATGTAACAATTAGGTTGTGCAGTTCATATTATATTGAACCATTTTTAACATGGATAGGATCAGTAGTCCAGGCAAATTAGGGTTTCACCTCTGAATGAGAGATACTCTAACTAAATAGTTAAGACTGCGCGCGCTCTGCCATCAAACTCGAAAATGGTCCAAATAAAAAAAAAAATAAGTATAAAAGTTGTACAGAATTTAATCCTCTACAATATTTCTATAAAAAAAATTAGCATAAAACCCATAAGAAACGAGATATTTGCAATAAATGTGTAAAAAATCGATTTTTTACCTCGAAATATGTGGTCGGGGACACCCTACGATGAGTAGGTTTTGAGACAAGTTTTAGGATGCCTAAATAAAGGTTTATACAAGTTTATAGCCGACTATCTCTCATTCCGAGATTCTTGCCCTTATTTGACTTGTTTTCCTGGACTACAGTGATACCATCTACCAAATAATTACATGTTTTAAATTGTTAAAACGAGCTGCTGATGAAATTAATTATGTATTTTTATTTCAATATTATTTATATAGATTCTTCATGACATACATTTTTTAGTGTAAAAATATTTGATTCCGTTTATCCATTACTATCTTCATCTGCAGAATGAATAAGTATATAGTTCTTATTATATTATAATATCAGAAAAATAAAACAATGATTTCTTACAATTAAAGGTTTTATTTCTAAATATTACATACAAAGGCCTTATTAAAATAGACTTCAAGAAATATAAAGTAAATTATTGGTCTGAGATTACAGATATTTATTTATTTAGTGTGGAAGGAAATGGGGAGACCTTTGCCTAGAAGGGGACAGTATAGGTGAAAAATAATTTCAATCCAACCAGAATATTATGTTTAACAAGTTTACAGGAAGTGAAGAACTTTAAAAATGAATGTTTTTATTAGACTTGAGAAATTAAAGTAACAAATATTACAATCAAAGGTCTCAATAAGTAAAATAAGAATAAAACTTCTTGATAATTACTAAAAAGGTAGTTTAGCCTCACTACAAAAGTACATTATGTTACTAAGAAATACTTCGGGAAAGTATAGTTTTGTCGATTTATATTCAATATTATTCATTAAGCACTAAATGGCTACATGTAACATTTGTAAGCTATTAACAATCTTCTAGATATCAACATTTGAAGCAAAACTTTGCTTTGTTAGACTTTGTTGCTTGGAAAAATAATATCAGGTTCCAAGCCATATATTAAGCTATGAAAATGTATTAAAGCCCTAAGGCCTCACCTGACTTCCTAGCATTTGAACTTATTAATTAAATAAAGGTAAGGTACATTAAAGTTTTCACAATTTATTCTTCATAACTTATTGTATGACAAATTTAAAAACATCTGAAGCTATGAATTTGCAATTAGGCTAAAAATAGCACAAAAACGAGGTCTAGAATTATAATAAAACTCTCTTACGGAGAGTCCATGTACAGTAATGAGTAATATCCTCGTATAAATAAATAAAATCCATATCCCACATGCTATCTTTAGCCTAATCAAGAGAGGTACAAAATCTAAGTTTCAATAGGCTTTACTTCGGTTGCTCTATAGTTGCATTTGCAAGATCTGTCATCTTTGGGTATTTGATGTTGTGTTTGTCCAACTCATTCTGCGACCACAGGATCATGCGGAGCAAACTGCACAGCTTGGGGTTTGTATACTCTTGGTTTTCAGATTTCAATATAGCTGCATTTAGTTCACTCGCAATCTGTTGGAGTATAAAAGAGTTAACTATGTTACATATATGTTATGGCATCATTGTAAAAAGTTGGAGCACCCAACGGAAGAGGCTGAATCATAAGATCATATTGAATATACAAACATGGGTTCAAATCTGGTTTTTACGAAAATGATCATCAGATGTAACTAAAAACATTTCTATCGTATTATTACCCTCTGGCTATGTGCAGGCAGCAGTAGGTCAGCGAAGGGTGAGGCGTGCGGGTCGGGGAAGGCGAGTAGGGCCAACGAGCGCTCCAGCTCGGTGAGCGCCGTGCGGTCGCTGGCGCCGGCCTCCGCCAGCGTCGCGCTGGCGAATGAAAGCGCCTCCTCCGCGCGACCCACGCGGATCAGCTCCAACAATTGGAGTTGCTAAACAAGAGGATAATGGTGCTGTTTCTGGAAACTTTATAGAGCTGTTGAGAATGAGTTAACCATTCACTGCTGAAAACACAACTGTGGTGTTTGCTGTGTGGGAAAACACAACAGTGTGTGCAGAACCGTACCCGTGGCTAGACAAGAAAATTGGCTCAGCAGCCCAAGTTGTTAATCTTGACAGCTCTAAAATATCAAAATTTGTCAGATGGTAAACAGGAAATCACTGGAAATAATTGCTCATAGTAGATGCCTACTTCATGTTGGAGGTACATTTTTGATACGATAGTGGGTCCACTAAAAAACTGATTTAATAGAATGGTTCCTCTGTAATAGTTACTAGGGAAATCTAATTTTAAATGGGGTTCTGGAGAAATATTGCACATTACCTGTAAATGGAAGTACAAGTATCTATCATTGTCCAACAGCTCTGGGTGCAGAGCATTGACCATGGCAATGGCGTCAGGAATGCGTCCCGTTTGAACAGCCTCGCGGATCATAATCCGCTCATCTAATGAACTGCAAAGCGAAGGCTCCTGCAAGCCTGCCTCTTGTTGAAACTTCAATGCTGCTTCTTTGAAACCCTCTGCAAAGTGCGTTTGCATGTGGTAAAATATTATTTTATTGTATTACTATTTATAACTGTTGTGTTAACTGGCATAACTATTAATTTGGGTCATAATACTAACGATAGCAATAATGAAAATCGAATACAGTAACTATTTTCAAAACTAAACAAAGAAATTCTAAACACAACATGGAAAGTCAGCGTGTGTTATTCTAGTGGTCAATGTGGTCAATCATTAGACCCTTCAGTGGAAAGGTGGATGATAGGACGAGGTATTGTCTTGATTTTAAAAGAATAATGATTACCTGTTACTAAATAATTCATGATCAACATATTCATATCAGTCCTCGATATCTGTAGATCATCGGATTTCTTGCGATCGTAATGTCGTCTTTCGTCTTTATCGTGTACACTGTTCGCGGCATTGTCAAAACTCATTTTTATTACTGTTACAAAAGATTACAATGTAGAAAATTCAAGAAAATTAAAAGTAATCTTGGAGAAGACTCAATTCCAAGCAAAATGTGACAACTTAGAAAACGTTCATTCTTCTCAGCTGACAGGGAACTATTTATTGAACACTAGAACGTAAACAATCATAGTTCATTCTTGCAGTGACGACAACATGACCATGCTACAACAGAGACAAGTTTCCACAGATAAAAAAAAAACAATACAGATAATATCCAAATCTGTTTATTTACAGAAAGAACTAAAACAATACTTAGATAATATAATAAATTATTATAAATGCGAAAGTAACTCTGTCTGTTGCTATTTCACGCCTGAACTACTGAACCGATTGAAATGAAATTTGGTACAGAAATAGTCTAGAGCCCAGGGAAGGACATAGGCTACTTTTTATCGCAAAAAATGCATTGTAAGGGTTTGAAATAGGGGATGAAAGTATGTATAGGAATATGTAAAGTTTCGGCTTAATTTTCTCTAATGGAAAGCTACATTGACAGCGAGTAACATAGGCTATATTTTATCCCCATATTCCTGCGGGAACAGGAACTACGCGGATGAAACCGCGGGGCACAGCTAGTACTTAGATAAAACTTTATAGAAAACTAAAACTTAAAAATCTAACAAAAAGGGGTGTTCATGAGGTATGGTGCTAAGAACACTGGCTATATATCCACGATGAATAGCACAAGCTATTTTTCTGTGCGGAGGAATTTTGTTCCAAATCTTTGTAGACTCTGCATCAAGGGAACATCCCAAAGTTTTTCTTTCGTTGGTTCCTTCAGACTAAATATCTACTCTTAAATAATAAAAATGTGCGATCTCGATCAAGTTAACCAGCAAGAAAAGAACTTGGCTCACGCCAAGTGTTTTTAGAAACATGAGCAAGTTTGAAGTCACGCTTTATAATGTTACCTGGAATAATGTTTCTATATTTAACATGAAGAACAGAATTCAAACTCAAAATGGTTTCCGAGATCGAGATCACTAAATAATTATGTACTTTAAGGACAACACAACAACAATTAAAACTTTTGGACTGATGAGAAACAAATAAAATACCATTATGTATGGGTGTTTAGCTAATTTATTTTCAGTTCTTAATTGCCGATATTCTAATGAGCCGATAATACAATTTAAAAAAGTCCTATCCTATTTTTATTGAATAATGCTTGGTAACAAATTATACGTTTTTGTATTCAATAAAAAGTTACAACTAAACAATAGTAAAACAAGCCTCAACAATGATCTTCCAAGCGCATCCCTCCTGTACAACATCTTCCGACACAGAGGTGGCTCACATTGTTGAGAACAATAACTTAATTAAATAAAGCTAATATCTAATATAATTGTCTAATAACAAGCCGTGTATCAGTGAGTTAATTTGGATGAAGAGGATCGAAAGTTATCATAGTCTTACTTAGATTATGATTGAAATGAACAAAAGTTAACCAAACCATCTGATACCTAAGGCCGTAGCGCCTCTGCCCGTCGGGCGCGGCGACAAAATGTAAATTACCAACTAGGTCTCTACAGTTCGAGTAGAAGTAAAAATTAATCATACAAATCAAAATAATTATATGGCTAACTAATTCGCTTTTATCGAGGACATTGATTGAGGCACTCTGCGTGAATTTATTAGTATTAGTAACTAAGTTACTATAGGTTCATAGTTATTTATACAAAATACAATCCAATATAAGTCTGTTTGTGTACTTCTGTTTGCATGTCGACAAGTCTGTTTGTCGTGAAACATAGTCAATTGTGCTACGTCCCATCGCCGTCAGTCTATGAACACAATTATCCAGCGAACCTTATCTAAAGCATTATAAGCTAATTATATGTGTGTGGCATGCACTAAACAGTGGAATTTGGTCTACTTAATATTGTCAATTACGAAAATGCAATGATGCACTTCTAGAGGCAGCGGGTGAGGTCAGCTCAAATATGCAAGCTCCATCGTTAATCTAATTCTAGAGGGTTTGAGACTTCTGAGTCATGCCCGTAATTTCAATAGCCAGTAACAACTGGCGTCATATAGTAAGAACATCTTTTAGCATGTAAATTCATGCTGCATAACATAAATATCAGTCATTGAGATGTGTCTATTTTAATATCTAAGGTTTACACAATAAATTGTAGGCCAAATTCCACCAGCAATCACAATATCTTGAATGTTTCAGGATAATTTATATTACCGCATATAATATTCACATATACCAAAATATGTTTGTCTTGATATACTGCAGTGTTGCACCGCATGCCAACTCCTTTATATTAGGACAAATCTGGAAAGAGGAAACTCATTTTTGGTACACAGAAACAAAAACCAGTAGAATTCATAGCAAGGAAATTAGTTCCCTTTGTTTCTTCTCATTTGAAATTTATTGATTCTAAATTACTTTCAATATTCAGATCAAATAAATAGAAAGTAACTGAAATGATGGTATCTTGGGAGTACAGAACCTTGAAAATAAATGAGATGAAGGTGCTAACAAGGTTTTTATTATTACAACACATGTGCTCACTGCCGAGCACAGGTCTCACATTTGTGAAGAGGATAATATATAGACCATAACCTGCCACGGGGCTAAATCCGGACAGGTGGGAAGGCACTTGAAAATAAATGAGATAATGATACTTACAGCTGGGCACGAGATCCTGATGCATATGTTCAGCGTCCATCCCGAGCTGCATGCATGTGGACGGGGGAGGTCTGCGCTGCACCTGCACACAACACAACCTATGTTAAAGTTTGGCCGCATATTGTGTACTGGCTATTCTATTTATCGGAGACTACATCCGCACGTAAAGAGGAGAATAGAAAATACTTTATGGTGCACCAGTTTACAAAATAGACAAAGAAGTTAGTTTATTTAGTTACAGAAGGTAAGCACATTTTGTCATGATAAATTATAATCAATGTCCTTCACCAGAGTCAAACTATCTCCATACCATATTTTATTAAGATCCTTTCAGTCAGTTACTTATATTATAATATTAGTAGGATTTTTGAACCTAATTTGGACTGGAATGTTTTCCATTGGATTAATTCGCATCTTGTAAAAACTGTGCGCGACAGAACTAGTTTGATAATAATTTACAATTATAGTTTCTTCTTTTTTCATGACAGACAAATGTGTGGTCAACTTTTTTTCCAGTAAAAATAATGATACTTAAGCTTATATCGTAATATCGTTTACATAGAGATTATTTCCTAAGCGAATGAGGTGTGTCAGGATCATAGCATGTGGAAAGATGTAGTCTCTGCCCACCACAACGGGAAAAAGGCGTGGCTGTATGTATTTCACCTTATCTCCCTACATGCATTACCTGGTCAAGGTTGAACCTGACGAAAGCCTCGTACTGCTCAGCCAGCTTGGAGTTGAGAGCGGAGTCGTATTCCGCACGCAGAGCGCACTCCTGCTCGCGCAGCATCCGCTCGCAGATCATGCGCACCTGTGGAGGAGAACCTTTATAAACAGTCCTTATTGAGATGTGCAGATATCCATCACTCCATGCTGCAGAGGGCAAGTGAAGCTTTCAGAGGCCCTTGGGCGACAAACGACTTCCTGCGGTAGATGTTCAGGGCGTAGTGAGACCACGGCATGGTCCCGATACCTACCTGCTTGAAAGTGAAGAGCGCGCGGTTGTGGGGGCGCGGGTGCGGCTGGTCGCGGTGCGGCGACGTGTCCCCATCCGAGCCGCTGGACGACGAGGAGGCGGCGCCGGTTGCCGTGCGCAGCTGGCGGCGTCGCTGCAGCCGCTTGATCTCGTCGTGTATCTCCTGCGCCATACGCTCTGGAATGACGCAACAGACAACAGTTTAACTAACGGCGTTTTATTATGATGGAGAAAAAAATGCAGAACAAAACTAAACCATTGTTTAGTACTTAATTTGTAGACAAGCATCATGGAAACTGATATGTATGTAAATATATGCGAAAGCCTTAGTGGCGGAAGTTGGTGATGACCTAACTGCAAAGTAGGAGGCTGCGGATTCAATATCCGCACAAAGCCAATATTTGTGAACCTCAAGTATTTGGCCTTAGTCTGGGTGTTTGTAGATCACTCTTTCTAGTTTCCGATTCCCTGGATACAGGGAAACCTAGTTAGGGGTCAGGTTCTATGTAGATGACTGATATACTTTATTATTATTATTAAAGCTGGCTATAAAATGATTAAACAATCACATGAAGTGCCCCCATATTATGATTCCTTTTACTTGTATACTTTTACTTTTCTTTTTCTACTTAATTAATACAGGTAAATACAGGTAAACCTTAATTAAACAAACAAACAAAGAAAGCAAAAAAAAAACAAAGACCAAAGTAGGGCTAAACAAAGAAGGTATAAAACCACCATTCCCTGCATGAAGCGTACCCCATATAAAGCAAGTATTAATGGCAATAAAGTTCAAAATGTAGTCCAGCTATCCATTATAAGGTTCAAAATTCTGCATAAATATCTAAACCTATTTAGTACTAAACAAAGAAGGTATAACTATCATCCCATGCATGAGGTTCAAATAGTATCCCTATAAACAAACTATAATTGCAATAGGGTTCAAAATGCAGTATAAATACCTTAAAACTATTTAGTGCTAAACAAAGAATGTATAACCATCATTCCATGCATTAGGGTTTAGCCCTAGTAAGGCGAAAATTAATTGCAATAATTCAAAATGTACCTAGTCTATTTGCTATCCATTATAAGGGTTCAAAATGCAGTATAAATATACCTAAATCTATTTCATACTAAACAAAGAAGGTATGAGCATCATTCCATGTATGAGATTTAGCCATATAAAGCGAAAATTAATTGCAATAGAGATCAAAATGTAGTCCATTTGCTGTCCAATATAGGGTTCAAAATGCAGTGTAAAAATCCAAAACTATTCAGTGCTAAGCAAAGAAGGTATAAACACTACTCCCTTCATATAGTATCCTTTTTAATAAACTAGTAATTAATTGCAATATTGGTTTAAAATGTAGGCCATTTTGGTTCAATAGAGTTCAAAATTCAGTGTAAATATCTAAACAAAAAAGGTAGAGACCACCTTTAGTTTCCTTTAACATTGTAAAGTCAGTAAACTGTACTATAAATGCTGTTGGAGTTATAAAAACTTGCCCTACCTGCTTTTTTATAGTATCCAAGGAGTAGGGAGATCGGTACAAAAAATTTAAGCTGCACATACAGCTGGTCTGTTCTCTGTATATGAAACCAAAGTATTTCACTTTTAAAAGTGCTTCATTCATATTGCCTACTTACAAATAAATTATTTGAGTTAATTTTTATTTTTTCATTAATAAATAGGTTCATGTTTGACCACTATCTCACCTGATGATAAGTGACAATAGGGTCTACAATGGTGCAGGCTCTCGTGACTTGAACATTCCCAGGTTGTAACTATCGGGAAATATAGACTCCAACAAGGAGTTGCCTATAGATAGAATTAATTATGTACCTACAACTTCATCTTCAATAGATTTCAATGTACCCATGTTTTCTCAGCTGATTGGTTCTTGATTGTCACTGATTGGCAGCTTGGTTGTTTTGTTATTGAAAATTAAACTCTTATGATTGCATTTTATTACTGAATTTAGAATTTATTCTATAAATCTGCAGCAGTTTTGACTGATATAAACTAGTATCTTTTGAAACAGGATATTTAACATGTATTGTTACTTTTTTAATGATAATAATAATGTATGTCCAAGTTACTTAACCTTTCATTGCAAGTAAGCTGTTGGTAAATGGCATATAATATGAAATTGAAAGATTTTCCCATTTTATGTTAGTACCTACTGTAATAATGTACTATGTATGTATGCTACATTAGTTTAGCAAGTACACAGAAAAAGACGTCTGACTAAGCAGCACCTGTGAAATTGCATGGTCATTCTGTTTTGTTCTTGTATTTTACCATTGTTTTTTTTTTCTAAGTGTAAGCAGTTTTGAGAACACATTCAAGGTGTTAAGATCAAGATGTTAGCTAAAATGTTTCAACTGCATGGCACTTCCCACGCAAACGGCCATAATCCACAAATACTTGAAAATGTAATGCTAGATGCTACAAAAGAAACACGGCCCAACAAAAGGACCTAAAAAATCCACTCAACGGTCTTTAAGCATCACCCGTCTCGCTCTAACGCGATAAAAATATTCATGATAGCACAAAACAATGGCGTTAGATAATACGTATAGCTAAATAATTGCAAATCATTAATGAATAAATATCCCATTAGCTTTGAGGGTCCTGCGGCTGTTGTAACCTTACAAGCAGCTAACAAAAAAAATAAACAAACCTGGGGTTAACTTTCCAGGTGCAGTAACGGCTTCTCCAAATGCAGTACGATTTTCAGGCATTCGAATTCCAGGGCTTGTGCTCGAGCTCGCTGCGAAAGGAGAACATCTTCGTCTCTTCGCAGGCAGCTGCGACATGGACTCCCAGTCGAAAGTTCTTTTGAGTGTAGCGCACGCCATTTTCTTTTTCCGCCCAGCCGATGTCCTCTGTCTGCTAGATCTTGTTTGGGATTTTTGCTATTGTCAGAGCTTTAGTAAAAGACTAAAATAATATAAGAACTAAACTATGGTTTACACTACGGTTTTAATATAAATTGTTTAAATGTATAATAGAAGAGGATCTTCACAAATATTTTCGATTTTTTGACGCTATAGATCTTTCACTTCCAAATAAAATCCGGCAGCGAACCACGAACACTTTTCACTCCATTCTGTTTTTTTATTTTAATTTTGACATTTTGTTGTCATAGACATAAATGAACGACAGGTGCACCAACATTCAAAAACGTAATGTTCACTCACATGACAGATAATAAATAACGTTCACTCATATTAAACAAATACGCCATAGAAAAATACAGTAAACATTAGTAAACACTACGAGAATGTCACTAATGTGGGTTGTCTGTCTTATCTCACATGTTTGTATCCGAAAGTGCTAACAAAAGTGTTCGACTAGAAATGTTGCCTAGTTGTCAAAACTTTTCACATTTCATTG
This sequence comes from Campaea margaritaria, assembly GCA_912999815.1. Lineage (NCBI taxonomy): Eukaryota > Metazoa > Arthropoda > Insecta > Lepidoptera > Geometridae > Campaea > Campaea margaritaria. The sequence goes on from OU538794.1 coordinate 1,596,181, forward strand.
GTTTATCTACGCTTTGCATTCATAAATAGGTGTTTTTTTTGCTGTCCAACAAGAATTCCTTTTTAAGGTTCCGTACCTCAAAAAGAAACCGTTATAGAGTCACTTTATTGTCCGTCAGTTTGTTTGTCTGTCAAGACCTTTTTTTTTTCATTAATGAGAAATCAGGAATCAGAAATAGCGTTATCAATTTGAAATTTATATTAAATACGCGGGTCTATAGTTTTGCAGCTGTGAAAAAATTAAGCGTCTATGTCAACGCGATCAAAAGATATAACTATTTATGTCGCATATTTTGTTGCATATTGTACAATTTCACGTGGGAATCAAAACCAATAGGGTAATTCTCGTTATCAGAGAATCAAGAAATTTGGCAAGAAGCAATGTCTTACAGAATAATATGTAAAGGACAAGGGCTGAAAACTGTAAATACGTAGTTAAATAACAAAAAAAGTTAATTTACTATTATAAACTTATTATTTGCGGATGGTGCAATAACCGTGTCTAGGGATCGAACGGCAATGTTAAGTTTATCCTTTATCCTAGTTTGTCTTTTAGATAATGCAATAATGTTAGATGCTTTTTTAAGACCTACAAGCTTGTATAGAACCCTCGCCTCGGCGTGCGAGCCAACTCGCACTTGACGTTTTTTAGGGTTCCGTACCCAAAGGGTAAAACGGGACCCTATTACTATGGCTCCGCTGTCTGTCTGTCTGGCTATCTGTCCGTCTGTCACCGGGCTGTATCTTATGAACCGTACAGTACGACATAAAAGAGTAGAAAATAAATGAGGGCGCCACTATCGCTCATATAGCAACACAGTTTTTTTTTTTTTTTTTTTTTTTAATCACAAGAGGTAAAAGGGCTTTGTCGCCATTTGCGAACATGCCGCCCTGGTTGTTATTTTACAAAATCAAATCGTCACATAGGTACATACATTACATAAAGCATAAATTCAGTATATAGGTAGGTACCTAGCAGACAAGCGTAACTGATATGTGTATCAGTTGCGCTTGTCTGCCAGTTTGTACAATTTTCTAGCCGTATCCGACAGTGGATCCGCTAGAATGCTGTTACAACTCCCTATGCCAGACAAGTCATATGAGTTTCTCAAATTGGCGTTCCGGACACATTCCATCAATATATGGTATACATCGTCAATACTGCCACATGTATTACAATTCGGAGTTGTTGATTTGCGCATCAAGTATGAGAATTTATTACATGGAATATGTCCGGACCTCAATCTCAAAGCTATTACAGTTTCTTTTCTGGTCAATATGGCGTTATCAATCCATGGATAGCTTAACGGGTGAGGTTGGATCGTCCGATACCAGATTCCTATTTCTTTTGACCTCTCATCGAAGTACTCCTTCCATAGGTTATAACAATCTTTCCGAACAATAGGCATGTAGTCAATGAAAGCAGGTGAAACATCCATAGGTATACCGTCAGAGACAGCTTCTCTGGCCAACTTATCTACGCGCTCATTGCCGATAAGGCCAACATGGGCTGGAATCCACTGCAAAGCGATGTTTTTATATTCAGACTGTAACTGTAATAGTAATTTAATAATTGTGTAGGCTACAGGTAATCCTCGAAAGGTCGAGGTGCAACGAGCCAGGTGTTGTAGGGAACTTTTTGAGTCTGTTAAAATAACCACATCACTACAATTGATTGAGCTTACATAAGATAGGGCCTCTAAAATAGCTAATAGTTCAATTTCCATAATACAGATTTTTGAATCAATTTTGAATTTTGAAAAACAATTTGTAGTTAAATCTAAAAAAGCTGCTCCGGAACCATTATCATCTTTCGAGCCATCTGTAAAAATGTAATGATATGTTGAGTATGTTCTATTAAGATAATCAATTGAAACATTTCTTAAATTAATTGGATGAAAATTACGTTTTGCTTTATCTACTCCGTCTATGTTTAACCTTATAATTCCTGAGATATTTATGTTCGTTACCCACATGTCCAATGAAAACATACCCAACTGTTCGCTTGATTGAACTGGTAAGGAGTTGTAGGCCTGATGGACTAGTGTTAGTAGCGGTTTTTTCTTGTTGCCCCAGTATCTATTACTAGTCATATTTGATAGCTGGGACACTAAGTTTATAGATGAACTATTAGCAAGTGATTTATTTTTAAACCAAAACTTACTGCCTAAATATCGTCTTCTTAAATATAATGGATGCAAACATAACTCGCTCTCCATCACATGAATAGGTGTACTCCTTATAAAACCACCGATTGTCCTCATAGCTTGGTTTTGAATTATATCCAACCTGCTTATATTAGTTTTACAAGAATTGTCATACAAAAAACTTCCGTAGTCTAACCTACTTCTTAGTAAAGCTATATACAGTCTACGTAGATGTTTCTGATGCACCCCCCAACCAGACCCAGACAAGACTTTAAGGACATTCAAAAATTTTAAAACCTTTTCTGCCACCTCGTTTATGTGTTTTTTCCACTTAAGAGATCGATCCAACCACATCCCTAGGTACTTAACAGTGTCGACTGTTTCGATATTATTACCGTTTATTTTAAGATTAACATTACGCCTCTGGAAACCTTTTGTAAATATACAGACTTTACTCTTTGTTGGTGACATTTCCAAATTAATATTACGGAACATTTCATTCAGCACGTCCAAGCAAATTTGGATTTGATTCTCTGCCTCCATCCAATCTTTAGAAGTTACATACAGCACGTAATCATCAGCGTACTGAGAAATACCTACATTAAAATGTGAAGTTACATATTTACAAATTTGAACTGTAGCTACATTAAATAACAAAGGTGAGACAGGATCCCCTTGAGCTATTCCGCAACAGGTAGTTCTAGCTAGATTATACTCATTAGTCTCAATCTTAAGGTACCGCGTTGTGAGGAAGTTCCATAGGTAGTTACAAAATTTTGATCCTACGTCCAAACGATCGAGTGTTTGTAAAAGATTTGTGATATCCACATTGTTGTAAGCGTTATCTACGTCCAAGAAACAACCTATGGTGAACTGGTCTTTAGAGAAACCGGTTTGTATAGTAGTCACTAAATCAGTCAAACTATCCAAGCAAGATCGCCCTTTTCTAAATCCCTTAGTTTCATCCGCTATTAATTTATTTCTTTCGAGGTACCAGTCTATTCTGTTATTTAGTATCGCATGAAATATTTTGCATAAGCAAGAGATTAGAGATATAGGTCTAAGTGAAGATACAGAATTAGATTCGCGTCCAGGTTTAGGAATAGGTATAACACGAATGTTACGCCATTGACTAGGTACAAAACTTAACGAGAAAAACATATTGTATAGATTAAGTAACACGCATTTGCCGATATCAGGGAGATTATACAACATAGAATAAGATATTTCGTCACATCCGGGTGATGTGTCTTTAGACTTTAAACATTTTTCAAATTCTGCTCGTGAAATTTGTTTTTCTAGTTTTGGATTACTGGAGCTAAAGTAAGGTTGAGGAGGTTGGACGTAGTCAGGAGTGAGGTTGGTTAATAATTTTTGAGCCATCATTTTGTCAACATAAGATCTAGATCTACCTTGCCGGTATCCTTTGAGCCAGCGCATACGCCGCCATATCTCACTCGCTGAAGCGGTTTCATTCAATGAGGAACAGAATTCTCTAAAACTTTCATTACGGGCGTTTCTAATAAGTCTTTGAGATTCTTTTGTTTTCTCTTTTAATTTGGTCAAATTGCTTGGAATCGGGTTTCGTCTAAAATGTGCCAAGGCCAACCTTCTTTCAGCTACTGCTTTAGACAACATTGGAGTCCAATATGTCTTAGGTATAAAACTGTTATTAGAATTTTGACATATTTTAACTGATGGAATAGCGATATCTGCTGCTTCATTTATTAATCTAATGAAATTATCGTAGTTTTGTTGTGGATTATTCGATAAAACAAAATTAGTAAGATTTTCTTCTATTATCTGTCTGTATTTTTCCCAGTTGGCATTTTTAAAGTTACGTTTATATGACAAACTAGATTCAAATGAATTATTAGAGATAGATAATTTTATAATTAAATGGTCGCTGCCTAAACATTCATTTGTGATATTCCATTGAAATTTTAAAGATATGTCAGCTGAAACTATTGATATGTCAGGTGCGGACTGCTGCAAAATGCCGTTTACTAATTTTAGACGAGTCGGCCTCCCATCGTTTAGAGTAACTAAATTATGGTCGACTAGAGAATCAAATATTTGGGTACCTCTGGAATCCGTCCTATTCGACCAATTAGAGTGGTGACCATTAAAGTCTCCAATTATTAATGTTTTGTGGGAAGATATTGAAAAAATTGCGTCCCAGTCAGCGGGCGACGTGATAATGTGAGGGGGGCAATAAACGGATACTACATACTCCACGTGTTCACAATTAAAGACTCTGACAGCCACCACTTCGATTGACGAATTGATATTATGAAACGCAAACATTTGAGCCTTAAGGGACTTATGTGTTAAAATGGCCACACCACCATATGAGTCTACTCTATCTCGTCGAAAGACAGCATAGTCTTTTATGTTTAGGTACACATTAGAGCTTAACCATGTCTCACTGAGTGCAACTAAATGAATCTTCTGTTCGCTCAATAAATGTTCGAACGCTCCCAACTTAGGTCTTATACTTTGTGAGTTCCATTGTAAAACGTTAAGGTTGTACCTACCCATAACTAATTAAACAGACTTTGTAAAAAAGGCAAACCTGGTATATTATTAAATAACCAAGTTATAGTCCACTCTATGAATAGGTGCGTGACTTTCTCAACTCTAGTCTTCAGCGCCTCATTACTTTGAAAAATTATAAATTTAAGTTTACTTAGTAATTTACTAAAGGATACTTCAACTCCAGCTCTTTTCTTCTTCTTCCTTATGTTTGTGTCCTCTGCAGCAGATTCTTCCCCGGTAACTGATTCGGATTCTATTGACTGTTCCATATCGCTCACAATGTTCTCCTCTAACATAGGTTGTTGAGTCTTTTTCTTTTTAATATTTTTCTTCTTCCTAGATTTTTGAGACGTAGTATGTTCTGTCTGTACATTTTTAGCGTCATTTTTTTTATTACTCGACGTTGCGACCACCTTAGCGTAAGTCGGAGTTTCGTCCACCAGTAATGTCGCATCAAAATATCTGCTGGACATAATATTAGGAGTAGACGTCGAGCGGGTTGCTGGGGCCGGAGCAGGAGCAGGGGTATGCGCATAAACCGGAGCTTGTAGTGGGACATACATTGATGTCGCCTTTCTATACGATACGTTATTTTCTGACATTATGTTCCGTATTTTTTTTTCCTTTATGTAGACGGGACAATTTCTATTCAAGGCCATATGATCGTCGGCGCAATTAATACATTTGTATATTGTGACTTCACAATTCTCATGTTTTCCCCCACACTTAGGGCAGTATACTCTTTTAGAGGGACACATTTTAAGTGAATGTCCAAATCTCCAGCATCTTGAACACTGTGTAACAGGGAATAGGTAGGGTTCAACTCTAATTTTCATGTCGAATATGGATACGAAAGTAGGTAGATTTGGTCCTCTAAATCCGATCCGCACTGACTCACTATCAGTCCACCCCTCTGCCCCGTCCACGCGACGTTTGAGCCGTTTAACAAAAACAACCTCACTTTCTGTACACGTTACAGATTGAAGCAACTCTTGTTCGGATAAGTCGAGTTCAATGTTTTTTATGACGCCGAACGACAAACCTACTTCCCATGGCTTCTGAAATCTCCAACCCAGTTCCAGTAGATGTTCACAGTTCATAAGATGTTTAGCCATTTCGTCGCAGTTGAGTTCCAAGATTATTTTATAGGGGTTTATGTATTTAACTTTCGTAATGTTAGTTATGTTTTGTGATTGGAGTAGTTTCGCAAGTGCAAACTGCTTAGGAAACGTTTCCTTAGATGTTATACTAATTTCCACGGTTTTTCGGCTTTCTTTCAGTATTTCTTTTCGATTTCTAACTTCGATCCAATTTTCGTTCTGATCTTCTTCTCTTCCCCTTTTTGTTAATCTAACATTGGTCTCATTTCTTGTAGTTTCATTCATCTCCGACTCGATCGTAAACAATTCAGTCACCCCGTCGTAAATCATATTGTTGTTTTCAATATTCACTATTTCGTAGGTTACTCCTTCACTCAAAACTAACTCTTCTTCCATGGTCGTTAAAAATCAAATTCGTTTGCACGGCCCGGCCCGGTTGGCCAGGCCGGTGTAAACAACACGTTTCTACAACTGATAAGCTAGGCACACACCGTAGATGCGATGCACGTCTAACCGCTGCGAGAATTTGCTCGCGTCTAGAACACAGTTAGTACGACACAACAAATTTTGATACTTATATATTTTCATTTATTTTGCTCAAATATTTTATTCTTATTTATAGTTCAAATAATAACAGTTCTCTATGGCCACGCAATTGGTTCGATTGTGGTTGCTAATTCAGAAAATGTATTGCTGGCTACGCACCGTACGAACAAATTCGTTCGCACATGCAAACCATTATCGAACATCGAACACTATGTTCGTCAAACGTGGAGATCAAATCAGTACGTCACGTATGGATAGTGTTTATGCAATAAATAAACGACTACATAAATCAAAATATTTTTATTTATGAAACACATGGATGACCCATTTACACAATTATTTAAAAATAGATGACCTGTTATTTTAATAGGTCGAAATCCAAGTATTCCACACCTTCCATTAAGCTACTTGATTCTTGTGATGTACCAGCCCCTAAGTTTGTTGTATCTAACTCAGTGAGTGAGCCGCCACTATCTGATTCTGTGTCATCGTCAGTACTATCTTCACCAAGCCGAATGACTAATTCGTCTATGGCACTGTATAATGTTCTCCCACGATCATAATATTCTTTTTCAACTTTCCACCTTTCTCAATTTCTTGCTTCGCTATCCGACGTACTGTACTCTCAGAGACGTCTAAAACAATAAAAAAAATTGTATTAAAATGTAATCAAAACAAATAATATAGTTACGTTATTATTATATCAACCCTTAAAATATTTCTAACGTATTTCTCTGATACGAGGATAATATGTATAATAATATAAATAAACAAACTACAAATAACAACTGTAAATAAATAGTACAGTTTGTTTGATTTTTATATACATATTTTTCTTTACAAAATCTGCTGGTTTCTTGATTACATTTTTCAAAGAGTGAAATTAGCATAAATGATCAAAATGTAGCAGTCGCGCTATAACTACTATGGATTTTGTTTACTTTTGTATAACCTCAAAAAATAAGTATTAATAAATTTAAGTAAATATTTCACTCTTAATCACACGAATAACTGTTACCTGCATAAATTAGTAGTTTTTAACAGTATTTTGTACAATTTTCTATAGTCACTTACCAGTAAAATCAGCTGTACGTTTGTAAACATCGTCTAGCTTGGATAACAGTTTTCCGGCTTGATGTTCAGCCATACACCGCATGAATACTTTATATATTATGTCACGGGCACCGCCACGAATTACTTTGTTCATGATGACACTGTTTTCTTGTACGCAACCCGCAAATAACACAATTTAAGTAAAAATCAAGAAAAAACTCACGAAAATTAACAGTGAGTGACAGCTCTAGTACTTCTTTTCTGGTGTTGCCAGCCAGCATGACTTTTAGTTCTCAAATAATTAACTTCTACTCTTTTATGTCGCACTGTAATAGTTAGACAGTTGAAATTTTCACAGTTGGTGTATTTCTATGGCCAAACAACAACAAATATTAAAAATAAGAATAAAATAAATATTTAAGGGGGCTCCCATACAACAAACCTGATTTTTTTGCCCGATTTTGCTCGATATTTATAATGGCAGAAGGTAGACGCTTGAAATATTCACAGAATATTTAGTTATATATTATTTACTTTAAAAATAAACAATTAAATTAAAATAAATTTAATATTTTCGGGGGGCTCCCATACAACAAAGTACGTAACCCTTCGTGCGCGAGTCCGACTCGCACTTGGCCGGTTTTTTAAAATTCTATAATATCATAGCGTGAGTAATGAGTTCATCGGTGCATTTGTGTTGTGAGTGTCATCTATGCGTTATATCCATACGTTTTATGTGGGTGCAAATATTCCTATTTTTGCGAACATAAGTTTAACGTTTCAGATATCTACTGGGGGAAAAGAAAATAGAACATTAGGCAGCATTGTGACTGATTGTCAGAAATGTCACTCTGTTGACTAATGTATGGTCTGTCAACTCTAAAAAAAAAAAGAAAATTGTTTTGCTTTTGCTCGAGTAAGTCCTCGATTTCTGAGTCATCGTTCTGTTTTCTCTCTTTGTAAATCCTAATCCAAAGGATAATAAAATCCATAAGGCCTTTTGCCTTCATTTTTGTGATAACCGTAAATAAAAGCCGTCAAACTGGGGAACGAAATGTCTTCGTCTGCAATGGAAAGTATCCTTTTACAATTATTTCATCACAATATTTATTTCAGCCTTCAGGGAGTATGCTTTCAATACGCCTAATTTCCTGCGCCTTGCTTGGTGTTTATTTTTTTACTGCACAATAATTAAGTAGTACTTGAAGTAGCAAACTGGTATCCATTCCAAAATCAGGATATGAGCTTCTACTTTGTAATCATGTTTTGTATTCCATAGGTGCTTTGGAAACTACTTTAGTGCATGCTTAAGTAAATATTAATAAAATAATAAATAGTTACACCTGTATTACAATGAAATTTTATTGTCATGGTCTGTGAAATACTACATATTGCTATATAAATTCATCCAAATAAATCCTTATCTAAAATTACCAGAACACCTATTTAATTTAAAATTTGCTGTAAAAGAGTTGGAGCGAAACTCCAAAAAATGCGAGAAAGAAGAAAGAGTCGAAAAGGAGAAGGCAAAAAAGGCCATACAGAAAGGCAACATGGAAGGTGCTAGAATACACGCTGAGAATGCAATACGACAGAAGAACCAAGCACTGAACTACCTCCGGATGTCTGCTAGAGTTGATGCCGTGTCAAGTAGAGTCCAAACTGCACTTACAACGAGAAAGGTAACAATAATTGCTAGCACAAATGTCCTACTCTATTTGTGGTTGCAGTGTTTACAAGTTTTTTTTTTGTTTTTGCAAAATATCTCATTACATATTATAGCATGTTCTAATACAAACGGAGTGATACCAACCACAAAATATTTAAAATACTATGTGATGAAGTTCTGAAGTAATAAACATAAAAAAATAAAATTCAATCAAACTCTTAGCATTCTTCTTTTTTAAAGTCAGCTAAAAATAGTTTCAGAGGTATAAAAAAATCACAGAAACAAGTCACATGCAAAACTAAAAAAAAAAACAAAATAATTTCAGGTCACAACTTCCATGGCTGGTGTAGTTAAAGCAATGGATGCGGCAATGAAGTCCATGAACCTCGAGAAGATATCCACCCTCATGGACAAATTTGAGAGCCAGTTTGAAGACCTGGATGTCCAGTCCTCGTACATGGAGAATGCAATGTCACAAACTACCACTACTACAGTGCCACAGGGCGATGTGGATACTCTATTGCAGCAAGTTGCTGACGAGGCCGGGTATGGACTTTATTTCTCTCTAGCTACGTCTTTTGGTCACATGGGTTGGCTTGCAGTGGACCTACATACTTGTATACCAAATTTCATCAAAATCCATTCAGTTGTTGTGGAGTTAAATGACGGCATACACAAGGAAACAGACTTTCGGATATACTAATTATTATTAGAATACCTGTACTTCCAGTGAAAAGTTGCCTGAAATTATATGAGTAGTTTGTGCTTTACCAATGAGTCATAAATAATACATTGCTATAGTTGTTTGAATCATCATTCTGCAGCAAGATAAAGGCACTTGAGTATTTGCTATACCATATTATACAGGAAGGCAGCAATAAGGCTCTGCCATATCAAGCCTTTATAACCTTGAGGTTTAGAAATTTACAATTATTGTGTCAACCTTTCACCATTGAAGATATGGCAAAAAATTCTAAACAATGAACCTTGAATAGATTGCCTCATGTGACTCAAGTTGGTGTCCAGGTGAGTTGGACTGAGGTCCTCATAATTCTTAGGGAATCCTAGTTAGGGATGAGGATCTACATACCTATGTAACCATGACACATTACTTGAAAACAAAAAATAGGTCCTAGGGTTGTGGACACTGTCTGTCATTTCACCATGACCACCACGGACACTCTATTAAACATTTAACATTATACATTTCAGTTTGGAGCTCAACATGGAGCTGCCATCGGGAGTCCCAAGCACATCGGTGGGTGCCTCTACAGTGGTGTCCCAAGAGCAGGATGAGCTCACCCAGCGGCTCGCAAGGTTGCGGCAAGCGGAATAACATAGTGTACACAACATCACTTAAATAGCTCGGCCAGAAATGCTAAGCACATATTTAGTTGGTTCATGATGTCTAGTAGTGCACTAAGCTAGTTATTTCTTTCACTTAATACTGTTCACGCAAAAACTGATGCCTCTATTATGTTAATAATTAATGGGTTAAATTACTACCATACGGCCAATATGTATATAATTTATATTTGTATTGAGATTCATGCGTTCTTACATGCTGCCATAGAAAACATAATAAGTACTACATAGTACGCTGCGAGAATATCGCACAAAACGAGGCGCCGCGTTCTTGCATCCTTCGTTTTTTGAGATAATTCTGTTGTTAGAACATTTTGTATTGGGACCCGTGTCATGTAATGTAGGCTATACACCATTCTGCCTTTTTGTATTTACATGTAATGTTTGTCAGGTTTTGAGTCGGATTCTAAACTAAAAAGCAGTGAAAACCTTATTGTAATCAGTTCAGTAGTGTGAGTGTGCGAAAACAAACGGACAGACAGACACCATTTTCAGAAATGTGTTATTTTGGTTTGAACAATTTTTTTTAAATATATCTCAATGTACAAACTTTTTCCTTTACCGCTTTATTATTATGTATAGATTATAATTTTCTTTTCGCAAATAGGTGAGTTACGGGCTTTGTGCTTTTACAAACTTCTATTGTTTCTGAGAATACACTGTGATTGTTATACTTATGTATTTTTTGGCAAAAGCCTCTTATAAAGTAAGGTAACATGTAATATTTGTACATTATCTCATAAAGATTATTATTATTACTATTCATTCGGGTTTTATTTTAACACCTAGTAAATATAATAATAATCTATAGACAGTCATACTCGACGACACAACAAGTGAGGCCTCTTCGACGGGTGATTTTAGGAATAAACCAATAACAAGCCGTGTCCCTCGGTTTCACTCGCGTTGGCTATTATTCTACAGAAACCGGTTATTTTTACGGGATATAAAAAGTATCCTATCAGTTATTCCAAGACCTAGTTACTCTCTAGACATTATAATCCGTTCAGTTGTCACAGGGCGAAAAATGGACAAATACACACAAATTTCACATTTTTAATATTAAAACAAGTATATAAAATTAATATTTGTCTTCTATGCGTTCGTCCGTTGTTTATCCGATCCCTTGCCCAAGCAGATGAACTTTTCAATAGTTACTTTATATTATAGGTACTTAGGGTTGACAAGACAAAAGCGTGATAATAAAACAATATTTAAATTGTAATGTTTATTGAGTGTAAACATGAACAAGCATATAGTTCAATAAAAATAACATTGCTCCAACGAAAACTAATGCAAAACGAACTGAACTGTAGTCAAACTACATTTACCCTTACGACTAAAAGTAGTTATCGGCAAATTTACAGGTGCCTATAATACTGTAAAAGGCATTTCAAATGCTACTATTTCAGTTAATACTTAAAGTTTAGGCCATGAAACTTGAAAACTGCACGAAAATGGAAGAATATAGGATAACTACTTTTTATTGCACTCCAAGACAAGTAACATACTAAGCTAAATAATTAATGACATAGGTAACTAAAGGAAGAATGGGCGGCCTTATTGCAATAGATTTCAAAATTCAATAACAACCTTGGGCTACAAATTGCGCTCAATATGTCGCGTATAAACGTACGTCGACGTTACGATTTGTCGCCTCACAAAAAGATTTATAATTTCAAGAATCTATCAGCTGAGATCAAAATAGTTCGCCTGGAGACATAATCATGACGTTTCAAAGGCTGATCAGATGCGAACCTTATGGAGTCAGCGTTCCTGAACAAATTTCGGCGAACATTTGTAACCCATTGGATATTAGGCTTTATATTTTTTTAGGAAGATTTTGGGTCCCATTTTCATGCCAATTTATAATAACGAAGTAGGTATTATATAATAGTTATTGTGATAATAATATTCCATAAACTTATAGTTTTTATAAACACAGTTGTTATATTATTTATTTAGATTAGTTAATTACCTCAGTAGTTAACAAAATACAGAACGACAAAACATAGCTCATTTGCAACAGCTTTAGGTTATGTTTTTACCACATCTTCTAGTTCTTACAGATTTACACAGGTATTTGCTATGCGGCTGGGTGTTTAAAGGACCATGGTCTTCTTAGTTCCTGATTCCCTAGATATCTACAGGAATTACTAGTTAGGGGTTAAGATCTATGTAAATGTGATTAAGGGCAAGCTGCCTAGTGACAGCGAGCTGATCTGATAGATACGGAAGGTACGCAACAGAACTCTTCAATTACTACCAGTAGATTGATAGTGCTTGTGTTCAAGTTGGTTGGCTTGCAGTACCTAGTATTTTATTAAAGCTTTGGCTTTATTTTTCCACAAAAACTGACTATTATTTGGATACAAAATCAAAGAGCCTCAGTAAAAGAGAAAGCAAAGACACGTTTTGTCGTAATATATACCATTGGCTGAATACTATTTTAACAATTATTTTAATACTATTACCTCTAAGGCCGAGATAGAGAGCCCGAGCATGTCCCGTGTACTACCTCAGTATAGTTTACAACTACACTTTTCACTAATCAATCATTAGCAAATTTTTGATAAATCAGTAGCTTTTGTCCAAATAATTAATGTGCAAACCGCTTAAATGCGGCTTGGACATTACGCGTCCTTTTGATTAGCAATGTAGAACTTTTCAATAACTCGTTTTACGATTGATTCGGTTTGATATTGTTCGACTATTTATAACACTGAACTCAACATGTAATGTAATCGATTCTTTTACCTTACCATAATGGGAATTGAATCGAATCAACATTTCCATATACATACACGAATACATTGAAATTGAAGCTTGATACGAGATTCAGTTTCTTATCGAAAATTCCGAATCACCTAGGTTAGTAATATATCCATCTCGGCCAACTGTTATTGTATAACTATCAACTATTTGTATGGCAGTAATGTGACTTAGTTAAATGGCATTGGGACTTAAAGCGTGCCGGCTTTGGTGTGTGTTATGCGTCGCCGTCTTTCTTGAAGGATATCTGGTAGAAGATCCAATCTTCGAGGAAGGAGGGCACAAAGGCCTTGCATTTGGTGTATTTGACGGGAGGCTTCAGTTTGTCTAGTTCTTGCTCGTACAGCTTGAGAGATTCCGGTGAAGTGGCGCCGTTTCCCTGGTGAACAATGATTATTATGCAAAGTTAAAAAGCTCGGTGGTTGAGCAGTAGTGTCCGTGAAAATCTGTTCTGGCTGAAGAGCCTGGAGCCAGTCCCATTCTTCTTAGCATGTCAGGCACCTTCGACCACATCGTCACTTAAAACCAGATCAGCAGGTTAGTCAAATGAAAAAAAAATGAGAAAAAAACATTTGTTGATACTTCGATCAAAGTTATGTCTCAGGGTGCCGAGCACAGTTGCCACGCAACATTTTTTAAATAATCAGAATTTGTATAGTATTTTAGTTTGTGTACTTACATGAGTGAGGAACTTCCCATCCGGCTTGAGTATCTTAAAGGCAGCGTTAAGAGTGGTCATCATAAACTCCCACAGTTCCCCGCAGGCTGTCTCCGAGATTGGGATGTCAGTAAGGTCCCCGAAAATGTAGTCTACCTTCTTCTGATCGGTGATGAACTTGTTCATCGTCACCATGCAGTCACCGACCAGGATCTGGAATGGGGATGTTAAATGGTGTTCAGGTACTTACTATCTTGTACTTGCGTTTAACACTTTGACTGCTGAGCCGATTTTTTTGTCTAGCCACAGATGCGAATATGCACACACAATTGTGTTTTTTCCATACAGCTAACACCACAGTTGTGTTTTACAGCACTCGCGGCAAGTTATGAAACACACAATAGTTGTGTTTTCAGCAGTGAATGTGTTAACTCATCATCATCATCAACCCATATCGTCCTACTGCTGAGCACGGGTCTCCCCACACTTTCATGAGGAGGGTTAGGCCATAATTCACAACGGGGGCCAGATCCGGATTGGTAGATCACCTACCTACCTCCGAAATAATTCTCAGGTAGGTATGTGGGTATGTGGGTTGTGTTAACTAATAAAAAAAATTCTTTTATTGTGTCATCACATACATCACACACATACAATGCATTGAAGCATATCTGATCACACACATAGATAATATAATGAAGCGTACATGTGTACCTAGATATAGATGGAAAGTGTCTTACCTCAAAGTTAGGCCCACTGCGCCTCTCGAGCACATCTCCGCAAATAGACTTCATGTGCTTGTTGCAGGCCTCCATCACCATCTCATCAATCTCCAGCATCCACACCTTCTTGGGGTTTTCCTTCAGCAGCTCGTAGAGAAGTGCGCCGTCGCCGCCGCCTGCAGGGTGGAAAACATTGACATTTCCTAATTTATTCAGAAAATATTGTCATTTTGTTTGACTGTGTGACGATATGTGCAGGTCGTTAATCTGATGGTAAGCGCTACGCCTGCCAATAACAGTTACAGTGCCACCCAGAACTTTGCATATAATCCTGGGCGGCACTGCGCTCGTCACCCTGAGACAGCGGCTCTAAAGTTTCATATGCCCAGTGATTTTGCTGGAAAACGTGCTATTCAAACCGGAAGAGAGTGTAGGGTATGTGATACTGGATTAATGTCGGTGTGAAATTAAAAAACACTAAACACTTTCACACGGTATATTGTTCACAGTCGTAACCTTACAATCTATTTGGAAGCGATATATGGTTTCGCTAACCAAAAGCAGAAGGAGAGAAGTGGAGCGTTAAGCGAGAAAAGACTTAGCTACAGTTAACAACTAGTCTAGGAAATACTTATATAAAGCGGCGCGAGTAAGATAGCACGGTAAAATAGGAGCGCGAGCGACATGCGTCTCCCGTCGTAGCGTCTCAGTGACTGGCGTGGCCGGCCCCGCGGCCGCTGCGCCAGCGCAGCGGCCGCGTTCCGCCGGTCAAGCCAGTTGCCGCACTCGCTATATAAACGCGGTCGGTCAGACGATTTGTCCGTCCGCTATTTATTTTATACAATTTTGGTTAATAATTAATCAATGTAATATACACATTATAATTACAATACAATATTGTGTAGCTCCGCTACACCACCCCCCTCCTGAGACCGTCCCTACGGGCGATAAAAGTCGGGAAATCTTACCTTACGGCCCGATCTGGTTGTTTTAACTTTGTTTTCTTCGGTAATAGGTGCACCATGGTTTGTGTGATGTGAAGGCATTTGTATGGGCGTGTGTGGTGGTGTGGGTGATGGATGAGAGGTGGTAGGGTCTGGTTCAAGTAATGTATAGGCTGGCTTCAACCTATCTATGGATACCGTGACTGTCTTACCGTTTAGGATAATTTTAAATACTTTCTCCCCTCTCTGAAGGACCTCATGTGGCCCAGAGTAGGCGGGTTTTAGCGAGCCAGCCACAGTGTCGTCCCGGAGGAAGACATGAGAAGATGTGGCCAGGTCCCTGAATACAAACGGAGAGTGATGTCCGCTGTGGCGAGAGGTAAGCGGTGGTTTCAATTCTCTCACGAACATGCGTAATCGATCCACGTAGTCGGTCACATCGAGATATTCGTCGTCATGAGGGTGAAAGAAATCTCCCGGCAAGCGTAACGGCTCTCCGTAGACGAGTTCTGCAGACGACGCCTTCATGTCTTCCTTGAACGAAGTCCGGACCCCTAGCAAAACTAAGGGAAGAGACTCAACCCAACAACTGTTAGCGTGGCAGGATATGGCAGCCTTGAGCTGCCTATGAAACCTCTCGATGATCCCGTTACAGGAAGGGTGATACGCTGTAGTGCGCTTGTGTGTAAAACCTGCAATCTGGGACAACGTTCTGAACAGTGCAGATTCGAACTGTCTGCCTCTGTCTGTCACAATTTTGGCCGGACATCCGAAGCGTGATATCCACCCGCTCAGTAATGCTTTTGCAACTGTTTCGGCAGTTATATCGGCTATTGGAATTGCCTCGGGCCAACGAGTAAATCGATCGATTGCCGTGAGACAGTATCTAAAACCTTGAGATATAGGCAGAGGTCCGATTAGGTCTATATGTATGTCCCTAAACCTACCACGGGGTAAAGGGTAAGTGCTTAGCGGTGAGAATACATGTCTGGTCACTTTCGATCGTTGACACGCTACACAGCTGCGTACCCATTCGCGACAATCCCTGCGAACTCCTGGCCATACGTACCGATCAGTGACCAGCTTTATAGTCGCTTTGGCGCCGGGGTGAGAGAAAGAGTGCACGCTCTCGAAAACCTTTTTCCGAACGCCCTTTGACACGTAAGGTCTTGGTGTGGTGCCACTAACGTCGCAGAAAAGTTCAACGTGTGTATCGGGAAGCTTGACCTTGCTGAGTGCCAACGAAGTTTTGCCATTGAGAAGCTGCTTCAGCTCCGGGTCAGAAGACTGAACGATCGCTAACTTTACCAAATCTACCGGTTGTGAAATATCCTCAACACGGGACAAAGGATCAGCGACCACATTGTCCTTACCTGCAATATGCCTGACGTCGGTGGAAAACTGGGATATAAAGTCCAAGTGACGAAACTGTCTGGGTGAGCAATTCTCTTTCCTGGTGCTGAAGGCGAATGTAAGTGGCTTGTGGTCGGTGTAAATAATAAAATTTCGAGCTTCAACCATGTGCCTAAAATGCTTGATAGCCTCGTATATCGCGAGAAGCTCGCGGTCGTATGGCGAGTACTTGGTTTGAGCAGGATTTAACTTCTTAGAAAAGAAAGCGAGTGGTTGCCAAGCATCACCTTTCATCTGCTGTAAGACCGCGCCCATTGCAGTATCGGAAGCGTCAGTCACTAAAGCCAACTCAGCATTAACATCAGGGTGTGCTAGCATAGCAGCCTGGCATAGACCCTGTTTGCAAGCTTCGAAAGCTTCTAGTTCCTTGTTAGCAAATGTGACGGGGTGAGAGCCTTTCACTGAACCTGTCAAGAGTGCATTTAGTGGCGCTTGGTGTTGTGCTGCGTTTGGGATAAACCGGCGATAAAAGTTCACCATCACGTCGGGGTCACCAGTGTAGGGTATGTGATACTGGATTAATGTCGGTGTGAAATTAAAAAACACTAAACACTTTCACACGGTATATTGTTCACAGTCGTAACCTTACAATCTATTTGGAAGCGATATATGGTTTCGCTAACCAAAAGCAGAAGGAGAGAAGTGGAGCGTTAAGCGAGAAAAGACTTAGCTACAGTTAACAACTAGTCTAGGAAATACTTATATAAAGCGGCGCGAGTAAGATAGCACGGTAAAATAGGAGCGCGAGCGACATGCGTCTCCCGTCGTAGCGTCTCAGTGACTGGCGTGGCCGGCCCCGCGGCCGCTGCGCCAGCGCAGCGGCCGCGTTCCGCCGGTCAAGCCAGTTGCCGCACTCGCTATATAAACGCGGTCGGTCAGACGATTTGTCCGTCCGCTATTTATTTTATACAATTTTGGTTAATAATTAATCAATGTAATATACACATTATAATTACAATACAATATTGTGTAGCTCCGCTACAAGAGTAATGTTTGCACACTACTGCTTGGCGGATGAATATCAATATATATACACAATAATAAGAACCAGAAATCCATATTTTACCAAACATCAGTGGAGGGAGAACCACTGTGTATTATGAAGATATAACATAATTGGTCTATCTAGAATAATTTAGATAGGTTAATCCCATCGTTTCCATAAATCTCCTTACCACTTGGAATGATGGGAATTATTTTTCTCAACATCCCCAGCCCCACTGTAAAGTTCGTAAGGACAGTGGGTATTTTTTCCTCAGATTCACCACAGGCTGGAATTTTATTTCTCTCGTGGGGGAACTTCTGAAGTTAAGATTTTTTTAAAAGACCCTTAAATGGAAGGCACATTCAAACGTACAGTTCCTGATTGGCTATTTGCTATGCTGGTGTTTTTATAACTACATAATTATACAAAAAAATCTTCCTTTTTCTCACCTAATATCACAATTTCCTTCCCATCATATTGCTCCTTGCCTCTCTGCATCAAAGTCTCAGTGTATATCAGATCAGCCTCCGCTATATCTGGAAATGGAAAACATTTCTCGTTAGGCCGGCCTTTGAGCTAGAATAAAACTGTGCAATTATCTGATAAGAAATACTTCTTCAATATTAACTCTATGCAATCAAAAACATCGGACAATATGCAATATTGCACAATATTATTGTAGGTCTACCTGGGAGACCCTTATAATAAAACGGGTAAATTGACTATTCCACTCTTAAAAATTGTGTTTGCCTAATTATAGACCACATCACTGAATAACAATTGCATAAAACTGCAAAACTTATTTAATAATAAGTTCCAATATTGTAGGAAATCCAATTAAAAACAATGGCAGTACAATGAGCCGTCTTATCGCACAAAGCCTTCTCTTCTAAACATTGAATGGACAGCAAAAGAAGAAGCAACTCACTTTGCAAATCATCTAGCACCAACATGTTGCCGAGTGACTTCGAGTGGACAATTTGGATTCTTTGGAACTCCGACAAGTCATCAAATAGCACCTCATCAATGTCATATTCCATCAGCCTTTCATCTGAAAGCAGGTTAAGCATTAAAGATCTTGTCATTTAAGTAAAAGAAAAAGATTCAACGACAATAGATTTGTTTAGAATTGAAGAGGTTGACCAACGGACACCATGATATTATTTAAATTAAAAAAATAAAAGGAAAAGTTGCCCGAAACATTCAAAATTTGGAAAAAACTTTTAACGATTTTTTCGTCGATTTTTAACTGAATTCCTAAGTTACATGGTGGTTTTTAACCTGTAGAATGCAGATTAATTGTGCGAAATATGGAATTAGCTTGGTAAAACCGCGGGGTGGAGCTAGTTACAAATAAATCACTAATTATTTAAATAAAATTAGCACACAATTCAGCAGGACATAGTAGGATTTCCTTGTCTTCCAAAAACTTACCTGAGGTAGGATAGTATCTCCCAAACATGCACCGTTTGATTGGTGCATATGCTTGCGACTTAAAAACGTTGATATACTTTCTTAATTGGTTTTCCAATACTCGTGCGGACTATCAAAAAAGGGGAAACAAAAAATATATATAATGTATAACTATAACATGCATACAATTTGAGCGAAAGAAGCAATAACGTAATGAATGGTAAGCGTTTCTTTTGCTCAAATTTAGATACAATATTACATAAATATTTGGTAGGTTTGGGGCAAACAAAGAGAGGTTGAGCGTCTAACAATGGAGTCTCTACTCCTAGGATTTTAAAGTGAAAATACACTATGATTTACAGCTTTTTATTAATGGAAAGCAAATAAAAGTTGATACATTACTCTTCATCTTTAGGTATATTACATTTGCCAAAATTATTTCAGAGTACTTTCTAATAAACAACTTCAATTAAGCAACATAAAATACGGAATCACAATATAAGTAGGTTGAAAGAAAAATTATAAATAAAATATTTTATAAGCTCTGTGAAAGGTGTGTAAAAATAAACAATATTTGCACATTGAATTAACTACAAAGGTAGATATGGATAATTTCAAACCTGATGTAGTTAAGAACCCATCAAAATAACCCTCTGTCGATTGGTGGGAACAAACAGCTATTGCCGGCTTGCAAAGCTCCATTTAACTTACTTTCAACAGTATCAATACACTAAAAAATAAAATGACAAGTGAGAACGCTCAACCTAACTCTATTAATATAATTCCAATATGAAGGATAAAGGTTGTAACACAAATGCTACTTGCTAACAACAATTATGGATGTACACATAAAACTGATGGCCCTACAGCTAAAGCTGAGTCCACATCTATGACTGTGACGGTAACCAAAACACAAGACAAACACTAATGTGGACAAGTTTCATCATACATATTTGTTATGGTCAAACAGCATGCATGCACTTAGAAGCATCCTGAGGGGGTCACGGTAAAAGGTTACAGCTGTCACTCATATTTAGTGTACAATGTACTGTGACAGTCACGGATGTGGACTCTGTTGAAGAGGTAGACTAGTGACATAAAATCCAGGTGGCTTAACTGGCCTGGCAGTGCTGCGGACTTTGCTGTGCAGACCCCATAATCATACTCTGTTCTTAAAACTTCACAAGTGCTCTAGAAAGTAGCAAGTATTAGTAACATAAGTATTTCTACCATCAGCCATGTCGATTATCCGAACATCGTAGCTGAGCCGATTTTCTTGTCTAGCCACGGGTACGGCTCTGCACACACTAGTGTTTTACCACAGAACAAACACCACAATCGTGTTTTCTGCAGTGTCAATAGCTAGAATTGTATGAACAAGTCTTTTTCTACAATGGCGTTATATACTTTTGTGTTTCGGTGTTTACGGATTAAAAATCTATTATCTCTTACAGAGATGCTAAATGATAAATGGTAAATGGTAGATGGTAAATGCTATAGAGATTAATCTCGCTTGCAACATTTACATGTTGCAAGCGAGATTAATCTCTATAGCATTTACCAGCTGGATAGATTTTTAATTGTTGGCTGGTTGGATCGTAACTATGCAGCCAAGAAGTTAAGCTTTGATATTACTTACAGTTTCTTATTAACATTTGCAATATTCACAACACAAACATACACATTCACGGCCTCTGCGGCATAAGTGGTTGATGGGCCGACTGCAAAGCATGAGGTCGTGGGATTGATTCCCGACCACTAAACTAGAGTTCCCTGTAGTTAAGAAATCAGAAACTATGAAGACCATGGTCCCACAAAAATACAGAGACTGCACTTGTATCAATCAATAATGATACCAGCGTAACGTAATTTAGAGGTATTCTAGGCACTATTTTAAAGAGCGATACGGCGTTCTCACCTTGAGGTTAATTAGTGCTTCTTCACTCTCTTCCTTGAAGAATTCGACGTTCATAGTTATAAGGCCCCTGTCACATAGTCGAATGGAAACTGTCGACCCCTTTTTCCCGGTCAGCACCTTCAATGAACCGCCTTCTAATTTAATATCAGCGGCTAAAATAAGATTTGGTATGTACTCTTTTAGCACTGTCTCCAGTTGCTCGAATACTGCCTTTTGGCCGCTTTGATCTCCTAGACGCGCCGCATCGAGTGAAAAATCCAACAACAACGTTTGAATCGGCATTTTATTACTGCTTAGATCTGTTTACTGAATTTGCCGGGCAAGGTAAGTTTGGTTTGGCCACAAAATTATGCAAGCAAGCCGTTCGCTTTTCCACAAACAATTTAATTATCTAGGGATGCAAAATTAAACGAATAGGCAAGTATATGCCAAAAACACCGATTGATGTTTTGCACCAAAAATTCAACACATCGATGTCAATTCAGTTGTTTCCTATTACAATTATTTTAATTTGTTTTATATGTTTGGTTAATTCAATAGGAGAAAATAATTATTAATGCACTATTAATCACGTCATATGGAAATGTAAAGACTTTAAATGTTATGACATTTCAATTTGAGAAAAAAAATACAACATAATATCGATATTGGTACTATCGATGTTTTTTTTCTATTTGAGAACTCCCTAAATCCTAAACCGCTAACATGACGTCATGACGGATGATCACCGACATTGACGTTAAGGTGACTCTTAACAGCAATATTGCTACACTTAAATAATTAAATAAATAGAAGAGATAATTATTTCTAACTCGTCCGGCAACAGCGGAGAGATGTTGAACGATCAATTAAAGCTGACCAAGAACTAGGTACCTTTATTGGAAAAAATGTTATTCAACATTTTTTTAGATAATGAAAATAAGTATAAACCAATTATGTACTGGCTGTTTCAGTAACAGTTCTAAAACAGTTGAAATATAAATAAATTTCAAAACTTGCAACACCAAGTCCATCTGTCTTTCTTTTTTGTAAAAAAAAATTGCATCGTGAGATTCTTGTGAAATGGCTGGAAATAATTCTGAAGAAGTAGAGGTGGGTACACTTAGCTATTTCCGACAATTAGTTCTCCAACTACCTGTATTAAGTGTTATTTATCACATATTTCTTTTAGTTTTTGTCAGATCTGCTGATGTGGCTGGACTAACTTTCACTGTTGCATTTTGTATCGTATTCGCCGTATTTAACATAGATAACGCATTCATTTAGCGGATTAAACAATAATAAACGTATTAAGTTGTAAAAATAGTGGTAGTTAGGTGTAAAATTTAAGTTACGGTGAAACAAACGAGGTTAGGATTGTAGGATAAAATGACTTGTGTTTTCAAGGGGTCAGCAACGACCGAAACCAAGACGAATACCACCACTGAGGTGCCGCCGGAGTTCCTCATCAAGCACCCCTTGCAGAATACTTGGAGCTTGTGGTTCTACGACAACGACAGAAACAAAACATGGGAGGAAAACTTGATTGAACTGACAACATTTGATACTGTGGAGGACTTTTGGAGGTAAATATTGACTCATTCTTTCATTACGTCAAGGAAATGTAGCAATTATAGCTGTTGGCTGTTAATTTATATTGATTAGTAATGCCTAGGTAACATGCTATGAAAGTTTTAACCAGATTATATTTACTTGATTGTTTACTATTCTTATGTTTTATTATATATTCAAAACTTTTTTTAGATTGTACCACCACATCAAGCTGCCATCAGAGCTGCGCCAAGGGCATGACTATGCTGTATTCAAGCAAGGGATCCGCCCCATGTGGGAAGATGACGCTAATAAGATGGGTGGCCGATGGCTCGTCAGTCTTGAGAAGAAACAACGTAATTCCGACCTTGATCGCTTCTGGCTAGATGTTGTAAGTTGGATGCATGTAGCCTTCCCGATTTCTATGATTCAAAAACTTCCAGTGTACCCTGTGCAGCTAGACTAAATAAGCAGAGTATATCGCTCATTTGTGACTAGAATCTCACATTCAGCACATTGAGGAGTTAACACATTCTTGTTGCAAGTGAGCAACATGTTAACACCTTCAGTGCTGAATAGACAACTGTTGTGTTTTTCATATCTTGCAGCGAGTGTGGGAAAACACAACTGTGGTGTTTGTTGTATGGGGAAAGACTATGGAGTGTGCAGAGCCGTACCAGTGGCTAGACAAGAAAATCTGCTCAGTAGTGTAACACTTTCACTGCTGACTGCTTTTGTGTTTTCAGCAGTGAATGTGTTAACACTTTGAAAAACTGCTGAAAACAACTGTGGTGTTGGCTGTATGTGAAAACACTATAGTGTGTGCAAAGACGCACCCATGGCTAGACAAAAAATTCGGCACAGCAGTCAAAGTATAAGACTTATTAACTATTATTGACTTTTTCAGGTTCTCCTACTAATTGGTGAGAATTTCGAAAATGCTGATGAAATCTGTGGAGCCGTAGTCAATGTTAGAGCAAAGATTGATAAAATAGGTCAGTATATTACTCTCTTGTAAGATTGAAGACATTGTTTCTCAATTGGTTTCACCACCTACTAAATGGCAGTCAAACCATTATTTAGTAGGTGGTGAATCCAATGGTCCTTTATCGAATTTGTAAACTCCTATAAACCTAGTGGTTCATGTCAAGAATATGCTCATATGAGACGAGCCGATGTCTCAGGGTGACTAGCGCAGTGCAGTGCCGCTCAGAATTATGCAATGCAAAGTTCTGGGTGGCACTGTAACTGTTATGGGCAGGCGTAGCTCTTACCACCAGGTGAACGACTTGCTTGGGTTGCATCAAATAAAAATCGTAAAAAGTATCACAGATATGACTTGAAATAGAAACATTGTCGCCCAATCATTAAACAAATAAAATCTATCAATGCCTCATTAAATTTTCAGGTATCTGGACTGCTGACACAACCAAGCAGCATGGTAACATTGAGATCGGCAGGAGACTCAAGGAGCAGCTCTGCATCCACGGCAAAATCGGCTACCAGGTCCATAGAGACACCATGGTCAAGCACAGTTCCGCTACCAAGAATCTATACACAGTCTAGTTACTTCATACCATATGCCTTTATGCACCGCTGATAGTTGCACCAGATAGGAATCCTGATTTGTTGGTAATATTATGACTTATCAGATCTCTGGGGATCTTAGACTATCTAGTGCAAACTGTTAATAAATTAAAAAGTCTAGTTTAACAGAAGTAGTATTGTTTAGGTTGTTTCTGTTGGTTGTCTCTTGTCTCCTGGACATATTGTTTCAACTAAACAATCTATTGTGAACGTAAGTCTGATGTATGATTAAGCTCAGGTGTACTTGGTGGTTTTGAAGGACCATAAGTGTGTACAAAGGCCGAAGTTATTATTTGTCACTGGTCCTTCCATCAATCCCTTACTAAGGGGTGCACCTAAGCCCTAATCGTGCTGGAGTGTTTGTTAATATTGTCACATAGATTTAAGTTTTATTTACTCAAGTCTCTGGGCTGGTACGTCGGAGAAATTATCTAGTATAGATATTCAAAATAATATTTTTACTAAACAGAAGTAACTTATCTATCATGTATGTATTATCCACGCTTTAGTTTCATTAGTTACAATGATTTTCTACTTTGGAAGATTGTATAAATCTCCAGCTAGTAATTATATCGTTTGGATTTGGTAACTGCTGTGTCTATGTCAAATTTTTGGTATTTTATAAAAAAAAGTTAAAAAAACTCATTGTTTTTTATTTACTTACTGGGTTTCTTATTCAGCCATTATTTTGTAAGTAGGTATGTAACGCCTATTGAGAAATATAAAAGCAAGTATTTGGATGGGAGTGTGTTTGTTGCTATTTAACTCTTACCAGATTTTGATGAAAGATAACTTAGTACTTATATTAGGTGGTATTTGTCCTGTGATGTAGCCCAGAATAAACCTCTAAGAGATAAAATAAAAAAACCGTCTTAGATAAATCTAATTCAAATACAAATTCAATTCGTATTCTAATTCAAATTTCACCTATTATACCAGATGTTGGAATTATTTTTGAACAAAAATTATTATTCTAGGTTCATGGCCTGTGTACGTAGTTATTATACATTTCACTGATAGTGATAGTGTCGTACCTAGCTGTGACTACCTGTCGCTGTGAATAGCACAATGCGAAGCTTCACGTGCATTCCTTATCTAGAGCATAGCTTTACGATTCGTTCTCTCGAAGTATTAAAAATTTCTGTTATGCAGTCCTAAGAATCGGTAATTTTTGATAAGCGTAGCGTGTAGGTAGATTTATAATTCTAAAATATAGTTATCGCTAGTGCAGCCGTTTGTAAAAAGATCCCACAACGCTTTTATGCAAGTAAATGTAGTTTTTGCCATTCTGCCAACAATTTTCTAATATTTAGACAAATGTAAACTGCCATGATCTCTAAAATTAACATCCAACATGGTGACGAAATATCTAAAACTCGAAACAAATTAGTATTCATGATAAATATCCCCTTGGTAATAAATACATCGAACCTATTTTGACTACAATTTTGATCTGTGGTAACACCGACAACGAGAGTTGGGGGGGATTCCTCTTGCAGTTATCGGTAATAACTAATAACAGCACTACCGGATGCTATGCCTTTATTAGTGACTCAAAGCAAAGGGGCTGAGCACATCACACTCGCTATTACTTCGTGAAGGATACTGGGACGACGACGGTAAGTTTTCACCTTTAAATAACAGTTATAAATCTTTGTTGTGTATTTAGTAGTAGCATATGATACTATCTGTCAGTTGGATCCTTTCTGAAACAACGTGGGTAAACCTATTGAAAAGGTATAGAGCCAGAATGCACTTTATCTATTTTGCAACAATCAATAACGATAGCACCTATCTACGCCCTTGTTTGCGGGTTTACGAACTTTGATTTATTCCAATATTCATTTACAAATTCGTTTTCCAAATTGTTGCGTTGTGTAGTAGGTATAGCAAGTTATGTAGAGTAGACGAACGAAGATGAATGAGTTGCACTTTTTTTTCATCTGCGAATAGGGATGGGCGCGATCTCTAGAGATGAGCGATGTGTTTTCCATAGAGTATAAAATATCGCTTAATTGCCTAAACATTGCTTATGGTGTGTAATGAGTAGTATATGTATGTTGTTTCTAGTTTATAGTAAGATAAGTGGGTACACTAATTAGCTCTATATTATAATGTAATTACCAGATTGCCACATATTTTAACTGTATCACTGCACTACATGTAAGTATGTACATTTATCGTTCCTCTGATCCCCAATACGGACAATTGCGATTGTCAATTTTACGTGATTGACACTCATTGACGTGATAATAAAATTATTAATCGTTTACGCGAGTAATTGAAGCGATTGATCGCAATTGTCGTCAATTGCCGTCAATTGCTAAACTTTTTGCCAGTAACTTTCCCGAGAAAAAATGACAGCTATTGACGTCAATTGCTGTCATTTTTGGCGATAACTTTCCCAAATTAATTCTCAGTGTCAATTTGACGATAAAAATACAGAGCAGACGGGGCGGGGCGCCTAGCGACCCGCACCCTAGGATTTTATTGAAGAAGGGGGATTTCAAGGTCGCGCTTCGATCGATAGCACGGTACTTACGTTGTCATGATTACCGGTGGAGACAGCCTGGTGGAGATTATGAGAATAAATCTGTAGAAACACTGAGCAACTTTTGAGTAATCATCCATCATAGTGTAGCCTATCTAAGTAATAAGCTTAGGTAAGGTGATATCTAGTATGTAAGTGCTTACACAGATCTCAGCCATGAAAAATCTTAGTTTCCTCGTGGTATTATAATATAAATGTACTTACGTGCTTACCCACACTTAAAGGATAGCGCACTAACAGTCAACGGCCAAGACTAGGTATAGGCTATTGAACTGGACTAAGCGACCAAGCGCGCGATGAAATCAATAGTCAGATTAATATTAGAACATCTGCAGCTCTACTATTAAAATGAAAATCGGATACATTTGACATTTTGCCCATACTAAAACGTCAAACGGATCAAATTTTGATTTTGATTTATTTTATGAAGGGCTGCTGTTCTAAGGCAGCCAGTACCTAGTCTCGGACTTGGACTACTTGACCTAATGGTTTCTTTTCGTGATTATAACGAGTGGTAGTGTACTAGAAGTTTCAGCGCACTTAATGTTTGTGTTGCAGAGGTGCTCCAATTCCAAAACATTGCTGCACAAAGGCAAAACTGCAGGGAAATAATAGTACACCTCATAAAGTCGCGGCGTCTCGTCGCGTCATTAGAAGTATAGGTACGTGCCTAATTAGTTACTTACTTTACTAATGAGATTAGTTCATGGAAATGATTTGAAATTAAGCATCTCCGCGGAATACATTTTTAATGCTTATTTAATTTAATTACCTAGTTATTCCATTGAATTGGAATTACTCTTACAGTTACTTTATTGTTGTAAATCTGATACTATAGGTCAAAAACCAATATTTTTTTAGGGTGTTCGTAACTACCTACTTACCCAACATTATGGCGGCCTAACGTCTAATTAGCTAAGTACCAACATTGTTCGTTGGTCAGATGTCACGCCGCCAGGGTATTTCAGTTGTACTCATTTGAAAACGGATGAGCTCTTCTCAGCCTTTAACGTCTTTTTTTAAATTTCAACCGCTTGTTCCGTACAAAAAAATATTTTGCAGACCGTTGTATCACTGTTCCGCAAAAATGGCATCAAGCCGTCAAAAACCAAAATCAAAAGCCGTGGTCAAAATCAAAGAGCCGGCAGCTCAAGCTGCTAACCTTGATAACCAGAAACATCCTTTAGAAAACGAATGGAGCTTTTGGTTATTCACCAACGAGAACAGGAAGAACTGGTTGGAGAACCTGAGGGAACTGACACAGTTCAATACTGTCGAGGACTATTGGTGGTAAGTCAACATTCACATTTTATATACCCGGCTATTAAACTAATTTCAAGTATTTACATAGAGCCTTTAGATTTTTTGTCTGAGAGAAACTCTATTACCAACTGACGTCTCTTTCTCATTCGAGATCGATCATTTCTCACCGTCGCTTTTGGCCAACTGCAATATTGGAATAATCGCCAAGTTGTTCAATGGGATGGGAGTATCCTCAAGTGGCTTTGTAATTAATCGCCTCTTAAGATTTTAAGTACATCTGGCACATCCTGGGCGTGTAGTTGGCTAGTCTAGTTACCATTACCACGATATTTCATCCAAATAGTCCATCTCAGGGCACTGCCTGGTGAAAACGTCGACACGATAGAAGACGAAGTTATTCAATTCTGATGATGGGATTCTGATGTTCAAGTCTGTACCACCACACGAAGCTGCCGACAGAGCTGCGCAACGGGCAGGACTATGCCGTGTTCAAGAAAGGCATCAGCCCGATGTGGGAGCACGACGCCAACAAGGCCGGCGGCCGCTGGTTAATCAACATTGAGAAACGGGGCGCAGACTTAAATAGGATTTGGTTGGATGTGGTCAGTACCTATTTAGTTTTTGGCAGAATTACTTTGTATAATTGAGTGGAAGCGTCACGGCTGGCCGCAAATAATAATCTATATAATAGTCTAATTTAAAAGATTGCATTGCGAAGTCTTGCGCCACACTGCATTTGCATCCATGTGCTTGGTGACATACCTTTAACACTTTCACTGCAGAGCCGTTTTGCTTGTCTAGCCACGGGTGCGGCTCTGCACCGCGCCATTGTGTTTTCCCATACAACAAACACAACAGTTGTCTTTTGCCGTAATCGTGGCAAGTTATGAAAAACACGACATTCCTGCAGGGCTATGCAGCACGGTGCGGATCAGCTCGAGTTCGTTTCATTTTGACGTGTGATTGCCACGGGATATGTCATTCGCATTGAAATGACGAGTCCCGTGGCAATTAAACGTCAAAATGAAACGAACTCGAGCTGATCCGCACCGTGCTGAATAGCCCCGCTGTTTTCAGCAGTGAACGTGTTAATATTCATATGTAAAGCAAAAACTTGTGATTTCTTTTTATGAAACTTGTGCAGACGGAGGAGTATGCAATTTTGCACCATATGTTTGTATGGAGAAGAGGTGCAGAAAGCTAATCTACACTAAAAGAGGAAAGATTTGTATTTTTGTGTGTTTATAACGAGTAAACTCAAAAACTACTGTTTCGATTTCATAAATTCTTTCACGCTTTGTGACAATAGGACCTTAACACAACGTTCTAACTTAAAATATTAATGAATAATTATGGTCGAATTTCGACCACTAGGCAGTAATTATTAATGACTAAAAGATCTATTTTTACAACTGTCAAATCGGGATTATCGAGTAGCTAAATGGCAGCGACCTTCGGAACACAAAGATTGAACGGAGTAAAACCGACGACTAGCGGGGCTATGCAGCACGGTGTGGATCAGCTCGAGTTCGTTTCATTTTGATGTTTGATTGCCACGGGACTCGTCATTTCAATACGAATGACGAGTCCAGTGGCAATTAGCGGCTCGTTGACGCGTTCTATAGGGAGGCCCATATTCAGCAGGGAACATTCTTCGGCTGATGATGATAATAATGATTGTAAATTCAACAGGTACTCTTAATGATCGGCGAAAACTTTGGAAGTTCCAATGGTACGGTCTGCGGAGCCGTCGTTAACGTCAGAGGGAGAAGTAAAATCTGTAAGTGAACTTTGTTAAGTTGTTACCAAGCTAGCGTCCAATGTTTTTGTAGCGAACACAATAAATAAGTAATATAGTAATTAATGCCTAGCTTGTTTGTGGCCTAATCGACGGCGCGCAATTATAGCGACAGACCAGAAACTTGAATAGTTGGAAATACTTCGACCAAATAAATAAAATTTGTGAAGCAAAGGTCAAAGAACAAAGGCATTGGAATAGTCCTAAACTGACGGAGTATTTTCTACTTCTAAACCCAGTAGTTTTAGCTGTTTTTATATAAATGTATGAGTATGTATTTTTCAAACTAGAATTTATATTTTGCGCGAAAGCAAAAGCTATTTATTAATCCTTTTAATTATATTTTAGGCGCGTGCTAGGTTGTGTACATAGGAAATGAGTAACTTTTATTACTGACTGTATGTACTTACTAACTTATCACGTTTTTGCAATTTTTTAGCTATATGGACAAGAAGTACCGAGGAAAAAGTGAACATGGTAATTGGAAAGAAAACTAAAGAGCAACTTAGAATAAACGCCAGGCTCCAATTCTTCAGTCATGACTCCACCAGCGTTCTCTACGTATGTTAGCATGTACTACAATATAACTATTGTTGCTCATGTCCATAATATTTGATATTTTGTACTGTATTTATTTTGTGCATTAAGTAAAAAGTCACTAGTTACTTACGGCATAGTGTAGTTTTATACATACGATTTTAGACCGATTTTATTAATAAACTATAATTTATATTTTTTTAATCATTTACAGTATTCCACATTTAGTGCCTGTAGGAACATAGTTCTCGTAGTTTCTAATTCCCTAGATACAGGAAATCCTAGTTAGCTATGTTGGGTCTGGATCTACGTACTGACGTGTTATAAATATTGAAAGAAATAGCAATAATAAAAACTTTATTGAAACATGAAGAAGGCGTAACGTATTTACAGTATTGTGCATGTCCTGGAGTTCGTCTGATTCCTGATCTCCGTCTCCACCGTCTCCTCTATCTTGTGGACGGTGTCCTCCGCACCTTCGATGCCTTTATGCACATTTTCTGGAAAATATACGTTATTACTTATTAGGAAAGTATTATTCTTAAAGAGCTGATTGACGATATATTGTGACCATTACGTCGTTTATCTGACGGCATGCCAGTGTTATAGCATGGTACTTGACTCGTTAGTACAGAAAAATTGGGGATAGAAGTGTTGGATGTAGACGGAGATAACAAGAGACCTTGAAGTTAAAATTTATCACGATTACGTCAAGCCTCTATTATGTTTATATTGAAGTAGCATGACAAAGAATCCTCTTTGTCTCGCTTTGTCACGGAAGGTGAGAAGCTTGGGTACATTGATAACGTCGTCTAAATTAATTTAAAATTACTGTCCTTTTTCTAGCTTTTAGGGTAACATTCAGGTACAAAAGCAAGGTTGAAATAGTTTTACGTTATGTTCAAATATTTTTCAATTTGTGATTGTGAGCTATCGAGTTCGAACTCGCAATATTTTTAAATCCAAACTATGAGAAACACATTTAATTGAAACTTACCAACAACTTTTTCCTCGATAACTTTTCCTTTCCCCATACAAGAATTTTCTTTGTCCTTTATAGATTGAAACATACGAGCGAAGCGTCCCTTTTCTTTTACCACCACGTCGCCTTCCTCGTGGTGTTCCATGTCTTCATGGGAATCGATGTGATCTTCGCTTCGGACTATAGGCATCACTGCCTGTGTCTTTGTTTTACCAGCTTGCGGACTGGACTTGTCTGAACTACAAGGTATAGTGTCGTTTTCCGACTGACCAGTCTCACTCTTCTGTCCGTCATCACTATGCTTACTGATCGCTGGACTTATTTGTGAAAGATCCGGAAGGTGTAGCAATTCAGGAAGAAGAGGAGTCTTAGGTGGTGGAGAATTAGCTATTTCTATCACTTTATCTGGAATATTTAGTACTGTCTTCACCTCGTCGCGGACCTTTGGATCCAATGCCACTGTTTTCTTTAAAACTTCCTCAACGACTTCTGCTTTTTCATGAACTTTGTCGGCTACCTCTTTAGTTGTATCTTCAATTTTATCTACGACTTTATCTGCCATAGTGTCCATACTTTCGATAGCATTTGTAACTGTAGCTTCTATTGGTGGAATACAAGATCCAGTCTCATCAGCATTGATGTCAGCGACGCCTTGCGTGCTTCCTGTTTCATGCTCAAGGTCGTTAATGTTTACAATGTGAGAACCACTCACGTTCGCTTCTAATGAATCTATTGATCCAGTATCCTCGTTTCCATTGACGGCGTCCGCCGCTTTGGGCTCGTCAGTGTTGGAATTCTTGAGGTCTTCGATCGCGTGGGAGATATCTTCGGTTTTGGTCATTCCTGGAACTTTTTGCAGCGGTGGCAATTCGGTTAAAGATATCTGTCTCGAGTCCTCGTTGATAACGTTAAAGTCGTTGTTGGTGAAGTCCGCGTTAGAGCCTTTGGTGGCAGTGAGTAGAGTGTGGCAGCCGCCGCAAGCTACATTGTCTACGACGTGCCCATTCATAGCGGTGACCCGCTTCGGCAAGTATTGATTGGGGACCTCATTTGAATTGTCAGCGTCATCGATATCCTCCAAACACAGTTTATTGTGCCTCGACTCGCCGCAGGTGTAAAGTAGGCCGTTGTCTGAAAATATATTAAGTTTATAGAAACACAACCGCTGCCGACCGGTGAGCGTCGAATACTGAATTGATCATCGGATCCTCGATAGGCAATGTGTCGTGTTCGGTGTAATTATTGTCCGATTACCCCGTAATGCCCTTTACATTAGGAATTCGACCGAAACAACTTCAAAAAATCGATAATGTGTCGTATGGGTTCTTTGTAGTGGGTGATTTGCATAAAATAGTCATTAGTGAGATTACCTGTTACAAAGGCGGTGTGCATGGCGCCGCACGCAACAAGTTTGAGTTGATATCCGTCAAACATCTTCTCCATATCGATTTCTGTAGGTTTTGCAACGTTTTCAATTTCCTTCGGCATTCCTAGCTGACCTTTTTCATTGGAACCGAAGGCTATGATCTTGGTTTCGTCCATGGAGAGTAGGAAGGTGTGATTGGCGCCACAACAGGCGCTCTTCACTGCGATATCTATCGGTAGCACCTCCGGGACAAAGACTGTGGTAGCTGTGTTGTGAATGCCGAGCTTTTGGTTTTCATTATCGCCCGTTATGAAGACGGCACCTTTGGCTGTGGAAAGTGAACAATGTTTATTTAGTAGGGTAGATGTGTCGTGGGGAAGGTTCAGTAGTTTAGCTCGGTAAGTTTTTATATCCACAAGTGTTAAGAGTTTAGAGACGGTTTAGGCTTGAGATTTTGAACTTCACCATCAAAGGAGACGTCGGCGTCGTTCCTATCACCTCGCGTGATCATAAACGTACATTTGTTTCAAAAAGCGGATGCTTTATCAAAACTAACCTGTAATGAAGACTGTGTGGTAATACCCGCACTCCACGAAGGCTATCTTCTCCATGAACTTGAGCTCTGCGAACTTGACGCTGGAGCGTGTGTCCTCGCCGAGACCTAGCTGACCTTCGGAATTGGAGCCACACACGAACACGCGCCCACAATCTGGTGAATCACAACCAAGTGGCGGGTTTAACCTTGATATAGGCTCGGAACTTCAGGCTTTGTTCTAGGGCAATTGACACGGCGAGTTGACCTTATCAGACCTTTCAGAATCAAGAAAGTGCACATGAAAAACTGTATTTTTATGGATAATGTCGATGCGTTTTTATGTCCAAGAAAAATGTACGTGGAAGAAAAAGGAACAGAGTTCGTAGTATAGCTGATGAGCATCACATCATAAGGTTTAAAACTTTAACATGGTACGATGGTATACTTATATGTTATTTCCCAATTACTCTGGCTTTAGAAAAGAATAGATTAGAAAACTCTATAAAAACTCTTTGCTCTTTATCTCTCTTTTTTATCTTGTCTCTTTTCTTTTTTCTCTTCTCTATCTCGTCCTTTTTTTCTTTTCTCATTTACTCTCTAATGTATATTCAGGTAATTTTTTTTCGCCTGGCCAACATAATAATATTGTAAAGATGTATTTCTAATACTAAGACGGTTTTTTCGGGAAAAATTCAAGAGGTGCCGGATGGTCCACCCTACACACCAGAAAGGATAGCTGTGTGATTGCTCCCCGCTGACACTTGTCGAACAGGTCCCGGTTCCCCTTCTAGTTCTATGGACTGAGGCACAGTGTGGTGTTCCATGTCTCCTGTGCCCAGTTGACCCTCGTCGTTGCATCCCACTGAGTAAATCACGTTGTTGTCTGTAAAACAATTCAGGAATCAACTTTGTCAATGAAATCGTAACATATCAAATAATTTATTTGTAAGTAAAAGTAAATAAGATAGTGGAACATGTATTAAGATAGTGTGTGTCAAGTCTATAGATTTAGAATATCTGTTTTATACTGTTCAACGCTGCCATCAAGTGATTCCATCCTGTGCCAGTGAACTCGCAGTTGTCGTGCGACTGATTATAATGTCGGCAAGTTCCATTTGGCACTAAAGACAGAGAGGAGGGAATGCCAGTTCCCTTTGCCTAGCCTGGGCAACTAGAGCTATTAATCTCTTTCGTCAAAATTAATCACATTTATTTGCATCTTCCATATTGTTTCCAAGGTAAAAGATTCATAACGCGAAAAAGACGCGCTCTAGCTACCTGGTACGATAGTATGCAAGATTTTTTGTTAGAAAGGGAATATGCCGAAAATTGCCCCCAGTGACGTGCATGTCCAGTCTTCGGTAGACTGGGCTAATTATAATGGACCAAAATCTTACCTGTGACAAAAATAGTATGAGCTCGTCCGCAAGCAACGAACATGGCTCGGTGCGGCTTCAGCCATTTGACGCAGCTCGGCCGAGTGACTTCATCTTTGTGGCCCAGCCCCAGCTGCCCCCAGGAATTGCCGCCGAAAACAAACACTCGACCATTCTCTGAGGAAAAATACAGTATTATTAAAAGGTATGCTACAACATACTGGGACAAATTGTTGGTCTGGAATGTTTCATTGACCTAATAGTTACCGCCTTGAAGCATCTCTGAGGTATGAGATTTTTGGGAGTTTTGAAATTCATTCATTGTAGTCTTGATAGGTATCTAGAAGGACAAGCGCAATGATTGAATACTAGTAGAAGGAGAAGAGCAGATTGGGGAGCAGAAAAAAGCCTGTTCCTAAGATGATCTGGTCAAAGAAGCTGGCACGATATGGATACATCAGGCATAAGACGAAAACAAGTGACTAAAAGAGATGCGGCAGTCGAAATGGGCAGATATGATGATAAAATAAAGATATATGCTCACGGCATATCACGGCGCTGTGCTCGTCCCCGCAAGAGATGGCCACGACAGGGTCATTCTTGATGAAGAAGTGGCTCGGCTCATTCTCCGCGAAGTGGGACTTGCCGAACGTGAAAACGGCTCCTGTATCTGTGGAATAAAAAAGGTAAAGTATTATTCTCATTTGGAAAGGAAAGCACGCACGACACGTCGAGTCCTAATAACAAAGAGGGGATGAAGGTTCCTATTCATTCGTATCGATGTTTCAAACACTGTGGGTAAGGCTTTATATCCATCCCAGGTGCAGTTGATAGGGTCTTAAAAGGGATAAGGGTCAAGGTCGCTAGATGTGCTCACAGAAAACGTTTTTGTTTCGACTTATGTACTAACCCATGTAGAGTGTTTCCTATTTTGTAGTAGACAATGGAATTTTAAGAAGTCGCCAACGCACAATTGACGTCACGGTTCTTAGAACCCTTTTTCGGAAACACAATGACCATCAATCACGAAAACCTTCTGACGTCATGGTGTGGCCAAATTATAATGACCAGTACCCAGTATTTTCTTTATCAAAGTAAAAATGTAAAGGGCCTATTATTCGGAACACGAATTTCCGCCCATTGGCCTTGCTAGGTTTCGGTTGTGTTTCGGGCTCCTTATCAGATCCTAGAAGAATTACCATACCTATGGCCTAAAGACTAATTTGCCTAGTTGAGGTTCAGTAATTAAATTATAGGGGTCTACAACCGGGCACTAAAGTACTTACAAGCAGGCCCAAAGCTAGGCTAGGTCCATAAGGTCGTTTAAGTTATCGCCTCGATGCCCAGATGATTCTAGCGTCGATGGAAGCTTGTAGAAAGTGATAATATCAAATTGGCTTGTAAACAGGTAAACAGTAAGATATACTCTATTTCAGGGCTTCCTTAACTGTACGTCACAACGCCCTGGAGCGCCGCGGTATTAGCTCAGGGGCGTCGTGAGGTGGTTTTCATAGATTTTGGAGCTCAGTTTTTCACGAATATCGTGCCATCAGCACTACAGCATTGAGGGTTCTATTACCATTTCCGAAATCGTACTTGAGCGAAACAGGTTATTCTGCAGTTGCAGTCATAAAGAACAAGTACAGCAGGCATACCATGACCTCTTATAGCGATTCAATTGAAGACCTAAACTGGACCGCGTTGCATTATCGTACCGTGACGTCTTATTTTTTATGCTGCTGCCATTTTCAACCTAAATTGGATCCAGTTAAGGTTGAAAATGGCAGCAACCTAAATTGAGTCGCTAATAAGCCATTTTCAACCTAAACTATATTGAGTTTAGGTTGAAAATGGAAACAACATAAAAAATAAGACGTCACGGTACGATTATGCGACGCGGCTCAGTTTAGGTCCTCAACTGAATCGCTATAAGACGTCATGGTAGGCCTCCAGATCTAAAATAAATGTAGAGAAAGAGATGAGAGTGGCGATTTCTAAATTTGAGCCCCGTTTTGAGAAGTCATGCTAAAAAAAAAAACAAGTATATCCTTCTCATTAATAGACAGCCAACAAAAAAAAACACTTTTCATTTTCGTGTGTTTCTTGTGTTTGTTTTTTTCTTATTTTCTAATAAAAAATATAAACTTTATTTGGAGTTTTTCAGATAACTTGTTATGGCTAGAACTATAACTGGCAGGTACATTTAAAGGAGGGTCGCAAAAAAATAGCAAATTCCCAAGGGGGTCACAGTAAAAATAAGTTTGGGAAGCCCTGCTCTATTCTATGGTCAAATCATGTGTATTATGCATAAAATCAATACTAATTGAATAAGGGTTATTTTCTATGCATCACCGGCTAGTTAGCTAGTTGAGTGAGGTCAGCGCTCGCAGTTCGCATGCAAAACCAACATTACCGTAAAGTTCCGCTTCTATTATATTACCTATGGATCTTACATATTATATTGTGCTAATAAGATATTAATGCAAGAACGACTACTGTATCAACTACTGTTTCCGCGACGCATTATGTTAACCGGAAGAACAGAAATAGGCTGGGAGGCCGGAAGTTGTGAAGATAGTAAAAAATTTAAAAAGTTAGATGTTAAATTCCATCTTAATTATTTCCGTTATTTTATTAAGATTGAAAATGACAGCGATAGTACTAGAGCTGGAAAATTTCAATTAAGTTTAGTTCGTTCATTGATATCTATACATGCTTCTATGGGCTCGATACACACAGAATGGACAACAATAGCCTTTATACCCTTTATAATAATAGCTATCGTTGAATTGATTGTCCTTGCTTGTCACTTTGGTTCTACCGCTTTATTACACAACGCTAGATTAAGTTTCAGTCATCAAATGCGTCCAAACTTGGGGACATCGCGAGACTCGTCGCTAGATCTTGGTTAGGTCGCGAGATAGGACCAGCGATTTCGTTCGATATCTCTGGCGAGGGGATTTTTTTTGTCAATTGTTCCCTAATAAAATAGGACCCTTACTTAGACTGAAAATAGTGTAATCGCGTATATTTGAACCACTACTTTACTTTTATTGGAACCCCCTATCCCGACCCTAACTAAAATTCCCTACACCTAGGCAATCAGGAATTACGAGGTCCACGATCCCACAAACACGGTAACCCGACTTACAGTTGTTTCACACATCTATTTGCCCTGTGCGGGAATAGAACCCACAATTTCACGCTTTGCAATCAGCTAATCAACAAACTACGCCACGGAAGCCATCGGACTGATGCATATACATTATATATAGACGTCACTGAGAACATTTATGTCCTCGTAGTAGATACGCACATTGATCAAGTAGCGAGAACGCCTAGGAATAGTTGTGGCTTATCAAATTAGATATTAACTGACGCAAGAGGAACAGCGGATTCACAGCAACTTTAACTCGAAGAGCTTGATCACCTGGTATGTCATCCGTCATCCTGGTCACCTAGTAAGCCTCGAGCAGCCGATGTTTGCAGTTTGCTTAGAGTTAGACGGCGAGGTGAGTCATGGCGTCGCCGCGAGTGGTCACGGCAGTGGTCGCGGCGAGTACTGACCGGTGGGGAGTCGGCACGTGCTGCCCCTTGGAAACCACTACCGTGGACGTAAAATGTAAGGGTTACTAGAAGAGGTCGACTAAGAGTGGTGGCGATTCTAGCTGAACCAATGTGAACTACTTTTAACAGCACTAAAAATGGTTGCCGGTCGTCCTTCTCAAATTTGATAATGAAATGAACTGCATTATTGCCACTTTCAATCACAATTTTGTTTAGTTTGGTGGATTCGAAATGGACACGCCAAAATCAATATCGACTATCAGATGATTTTTTTACACCACAGTTCTGCTTAAAATTAGAGTAAAAATCAGTCGGCTCATTTCAACGGTTTCCAACCGACAATTCTTAAACGTCCAGTGCACCTAGGTCAGCTGAACTGCGTAACCAGGCTAATCGTATCACTACAATGTTCTACCAAACTTATCAACTAAATCATTTTCGAGACGCTGCAACCAACTGTTTTGAAATTTCGATACGAAAGAAGTTCATGCAATGTGCAACTCCATTGAAATCATCATAATCCTTTACACCTATACTGTAGAACTAACTTCACCAAGTAACACCAATACCAAACTGATTACGATAAATTGTTAGGCTTACTTATACCCATTCCATACAATCTAAATCTTTGTTCACTGTTATTGTGGTAAAAAAGAAATGTTAATGTTGACCACTGCGGCAGACCTGCCCTGCCCCTAACAAGCTTTCTAAACTTCACCACATCCCAAGTATTGGGTATTTTCCAGGGATCTTCCTAAAGTGGTTATAGGTTCGTGCAGTATAGCGCTTTTCCGTGGGGCTGTCATAAATCCTGTCCATTGATCTGTTGACTTTACTACATAGTGACTGATGTATAAACTGTGGCGTTTGTGTGAAATGCACCGGTTACATTGGTAGAACATAACACGTACATAGTTTATTCAGCGCAGGTACATACCTACTCAAATCATTTATAACTTTTACGATATGATGTATTATTTATTTACGTCGTTATTTGATGGAGTAATCAGGTGGATATCTCATAATGTGATATTATGACTGTTTCCATATTTAAAATTTACTTTCTGCTATTTGACTTCAAAAGCGTCAATATGAGCTTTTCATTAGTAATTTAACTCAAAGCAATTCAAATATTCTTTTAAAATAAGAAGAGGGTGGTAAGTGCGATTTCTCGTGTACGAAAAGCTTCTCTCAAAACACCGCGGGTAATCATAATTGCTCAGTTTGTTCCATCTTCAGATAACACGCCGCAGGATGAAGATCCTAAACCTAAACCAGCCGACCTCAAAAAAGGCCTGAGCTTCAGATGAAAGAACACTTCGTTGAAAGCTTTGGTGGTAGAGCACTAGTGTCTGCCTAGTTAGCTACCACCCCCAGGTAGATGTTTCCAAAACCCAATGAGGGTTCCAGCAGCTGTCCTTAAAAATAAGTCCGATGCTTGGCTGAGCATTTTCACCACTTTGGACCATACTAGATGAAATAGTGTCCAAATGCTAGCCTATAGAGTTTATCAAAAAACGCATGGCTTTAAATGAAGCAGCTCGTCCGCCATTGAAGTTTGCTGCTGAATATCGTTTGTTTATCCGTCTGCCTTCATTACGTACTCGCGAGCAGTAAATCAGTTGGGAGCAATTACCGAGGCACTTATATGGCTACATAGAATATTTGCCGCCCTTCAAGAGACTCCAATCAGCTACAACATTTGCAACCCTTTATTTTTAGCCTCTTTTCACTGGAATGTTGGAGTCCTGACCATCCTAGGCTTATTATGAGGGACACTCCCCCCCCCCCCCCCCCCCCAAATCCCAAGCTTTTTCAGTCCACATCGCATTTAGTTTTAGTTCGATGCATTTTTATATTGCTATACAAAAAGGAGAAAAATAGGAACGTATTTTTCAAATTGCTCTAGGAAAGATTTTAAATATTCTTCGGAGGATAAGAAGGATTTTCAAATGGCCCAAGGTAGGTATTAAATTCTTATGTAAGTATCTGAAGCAAGTACTTATTTAGACCGCACGAAGCTTTGAACTGACGTGGAAAAGTTTTGTTATACCTACCTAGGACAAGGAATTTGATACTCTCGCCTATAACGACCTTGTGCACCAAGCAATTACGCCGAGTGCCGCCATCAAGCAATAAGAAAGGCGTAAGCGTTAATTACGGTACCTACAGCTGATGATGGAGTAGTTCTACCAAGGTCAGGGAAATTAGTGCCAAGTGCCAACTCAACCGGCTAGGCACCGAGCACGACTGCTAATACTTCAAAGATGAAAAGATTGAGATGATTTATGAGCTTTGGCGTTTTCTCATTAAAAGGAACCTAAATGGAATTAAACATAGGTAAGAAAAGAAAATAATAAGTAATTAAAAGAGAAAAGCAGAACAGAGACGAGGTTAAATCGTTTATTGGCACGCCTGTAAAGGTCAATAATTATTAATTGTGGATAAGGATCATAAGGCCTATGGATTAGTAGTATTCTGTGCAAGGGATCGTATTTTTCGAAAAAATATTTTTTACTGTCCATCCAAAGGTTGTCTGAAAGAAATCGCTTTCAGCGATAAGACCGCCCATTGTACTACCCTTGTTTACCTATTGTAATCCTTCTGTACTGTATTTATTTTTGTTTCTGGTGTACAATAAAGAGTTTTCTATTCTGTTCTATTCTATTTTTGTTTATAAACTTTTACAAACACATATTTTATGTTTCGCCAAGCCAATACACAATATTTTATTGTAAGGTTCCAAAATACGATTGTTTATTCATGATCAATGGTTCTTAATGTGTCTGTTTACCAATGAACATAATTATTCTAATAATAAAATAGAGTTATGTCAAAATAAATGCCCTTTAAGTGAAAACTGCTATTTATACGAGGCATAACCATGAATTACTGTTTTAGAATTTTTGTCTGTCTGTCTTCTTGTCTGTCTGAAAGTTTGTCCCGGTTAAGTTCCGAAGCGGTTCAAACGGATTTCAATGATATTTGATACATAAATACTTTAGGCCCTGAAATAAAATATGGGGTAAGTACTTTTTGTACATTAAAGATTTACTGTTCTTGTGGGGTAATAGTAAACGGGGGTGAAACCGCGGAGCTCAGCTTATTTTAAATAAGCAGTTTATTGCCCCGAGTCTGAACCTAATAAGTAGCATGCCTATAATATTTCAATTGGTGTCCAATTACTCACACGAGTGTATGTCGCAAGTTCATTACCGCGGGGTAAACGACACTTTTCTTGAAGATTGGTTAGCACTCCTCGTGTAGTATGTGGGTAAAATACCTTACAAAGGAAACGAGAAAATGGCAGTGTTTGTAGCTAAAGCTATGATGTCTTATTTTTGGAGATAGGTAAGCTTGTTGTTATATATTGGTTAATGGTTATTTGTTATAGCAGTGTTTCATTGCATTTCATTCAAAATAAGAAACGTCAACTGCGAAGGCTACACAAAGAAATTGATAGGATTTTTTAACGAGTAACTTGATAGAATTTATAATTTGATAGAAACTTGTGTCCATTCCCTAGCTCTTCCCTTGCCTACACTACCTTCAATTGTCTTCCATTGGCGCATGGTTGAAATGAATGATACCGCTCTAGATCAAAGGGTATTTTCCATTGCAGGGTGCTATTTTTCTTATCAGATTCAGTCTGTAAATAGGTACATTTACTTGCCCTAATATATTCAGGCAGGCGTCTTGAACCCACCACTTAAAGCCGTCGACAGAGCTCATGCATAGTTGAACACTTTGCGTGAAACAGAAATGCCAATGAACTGTTTAGAGAATTATTTATACGTCATTCCTAAATTATTAGCTTTCAACTGAACTATACCCTAGCAAAGGCTGGCGTGAAGAGAGGCCAAATACACAAACTAACGCTGTTTCGTACTGAAACAGATTTCTTTTCTTTTTATTTTGAGTGTTTTCGAACGTAACTACACAAATACTATTCCGCTTAATATTTTGTGTTGGTACGAGATTATTATGGCCCACGACTTTGGGTTGGCCAACCGAAAGCCAGTCGTCCTTCAAATGCGCGTGCGAGCACTTGTCGCGTCGCGGTGTTTTGAGCTTTCACCGGTAGCTCCATTTCGTGGACGCCATTCCCATCCTCGGAGACGAGCTCCAGGATTAAGTGTAGTGTGGATTGCCTGATCACACCTCTATCCCGGAGGAAGGTGATACGGGATCAGAAGAAACCGCCCCATCGGCGTCCTATGGATATATCTCTGTGCACCATCATCCCCCATCTAACCCGAAGACAGCGCTGATTACACACCCGAGAGGCCATCGACGGATTTCCCAAGTAAGTTCGTAGGCCATAATATCTCCCCGTAACATTTTTGATCCGTTCGAGCCGGATCTGCGGATTTTCTTTGCTGTAGTCACGTTGTCCAAATCCCGTTATTAGTGCATATTTTCCCATTTTTGGAAACCATCCGAGTATATTTTAGTGTTTGTCGTAGCGGCGTTACGCGTCCCGACAATATTTCCCATTTTTCATCTTGATTTTGCCGATTTTTGATTTTTTGTGTGCGACATTACGTGTCCATTAAAAATGGCGGAACAAGATATTTTCGAAAGAGAAGTTATACTTGACGAAGTCAAACGTACTTTAGAGTTTTACGAACTCAATGAACAGCAATTTAAAGCGCGAGCAAAAGATATTCATTCTATTCAGAGAAAATTCCTTAAATTGCAAACTAAAATTGAGAAGTCACAAATGAAATTGTCAACATTTGACCGAGAGGAACAGTTACGTATTCGAACTCAATTCAATGATATTTATTACGCAATTGTCAGCCATGTCGAAGTTCTGAAGAAAAACGATGAGGAGTGTAGGCGCATGAGTCGAGTTTCCTTTAACAATACAATACAACCGACTCACGGGGGTTGCTGTAGTAGGTTACCGAATCTTCCGTTGCCGTCATTCGGGGGAGAATTGACCGATTGGCCACCATTTTATGACCTATTTCGCTCCATGGTTGATAATAATGACGCCTACACAGATAACGAGAAGTTTAGGTATCTCCTTCTTACTTTGAAAAACGAGCCCTATAACTTAATAAAATCGATACCTATCACGGACGAAAATTATACCGTCGCGTTAGATATTTTAATTTCAAGATATGAGAACAAACGAGTCATAGCTTCTCAACATATTGATCGTATTCTGGATATTCAATCCTGTGCCGAGAAATCAAATCAAAGTGTGCGTAATTTGTTGAATATTTACCATGAGAATATAAAAGCGTTACAAGTAATGCATTTTCCTACAAAGCAGTGGAGTTTTTTGTTGTTGAATATTTTACTACGTAAAATACCTACTTCCATTCGTATGCGATTCGAGTTAACATTGCATAAACCATCCGATGTACCCAACGTCGACTTGTTAATCGAGTTTTTAGAACGAAAATTAACCGCCAGCGAAATAGTTGAATCTGGCAGTAGAAATATTCAAAATGTAGGTAGTCAGAGGAAAGAGTACGTCGCTCCAACGTTCCGTCGAGCGTTGGCTGCCGGCGTGGCCAGCCGCACTTCGACTCAGGGTGCGAGCGATTCTCAACCTTCTGTCAATACGCGCAAGAACCAGAATTGTGTATGTTGCGATGCTCAACATCCATTAACAAAATGTAATA
Source organism: Campaea margaritaria (assembly GCA_912999815.1). Lineage (NCBI taxonomy): Eukaryota > Metazoa > Arthropoda > Insecta > Lepidoptera > Geometridae > Campaea > Campaea margaritaria. Next base: position 1,640,154 of record OU538794.1, read on the forward strand.
AGTTTTTGAATTTGTCACCAAGCAATAGGTATGCGTTTATCAAAAATAAAGATGTTTGCTTCAATTGTTTAGGCAAAGGTCATAACGTTTCTCAATGCAAGTCGAGTTTTGTTTGTCGTTCGTGTGAAAAACGTCATCATACATTGATTCACTTTACTTCTGAAGGTGATACTAGCCGTGCGAGTGAGAGAAGTGTTTCTTTACCGCTCACGGAGGAACGGGAAGAGAACATTCCGAGCACCTGTACTCAGCACGCTATGTCCGCGAGTCAAGCGACACAAATTAATTGCGCGTCGTTCAATGCTCCTTTTGGCACAACAAATACTGTGTTGCTTTCGACCGCACTCATCGATGTATGTGTAGGTAATGAAAAGCGTTCGACTGTCCGGTGTCTTATCGATACGGGAAGCCAGGCTTCGTTCATGACGGAATCGTGCGCACAGCGGCTAGGTATAAAGCGTTGTTATGCGAATGTACCTGTTTACGGGATAGGTGACACCAAACCGGTACGACCAAAGGGAAAGATTTCGTGTTGCATAACCCCGAGAAATGAACTTCAACCTTCTATACCGATTGAAGTTTTAGTATTGCCGAAACTTATTCCTAAAATGCCTAGTGTACCACTGCCTCATATGGGGTGGGCACACATTCAAAATTTAAATTTAGCCGATCCTTTGTTTCACACTCCACAGCCGGTGGAGATGTTGTTAGGTGCAGATGTACTATCTCACATAATTTTAGGAAACGTAATAACGGGTTCGCCCGGTTCGCCGATCGCTATGAACAGCGTTTTCGGTTATTTGTTGTTGGGAAAAATAGCGTTCAACTCTCCGACTCCATCCTCAGTTCAAGCTTGTTTTAGCTCATTATCCGATGACGGCGACTTGAAACGATTTTGGGAACTGGAGTCAGTGCCTGAGGTGAAGGCACTCACCCCCGAGGAACGTCTATGTGAATCCATATTTGAACGCTCACACTATCGTGACGTCACGGGACGATACACAGTAGCTTTACCACGTAAACCTGATGCTACGCCCCTAGGTGAATCACGAGATATTGTCCTCGCTCGGTTCCATAAATTAGAGCAACGTTTACAACGGAACCCGAGTCTTAAAATTGAGTCTCACGCGTGCTTGCAGGACTATCTTAAACAAATGTATAGAAATATACTAGTACAAGAATCTGATAGGGACTTGCAACGCATTCTGTGGCGTACGTCGCCCGATGAACCCCTCTGTGATTATCGTCTGCGGACGGTAACATTTGGTGTGAGCACTTCCCCTTACTTAGCTCTTCGTACCATTAAGCAATTGGCTTGTGACGAAGCATCTAATTTTCCCCTAGCGGCAAAGGTTTTAACCGACCAAGTGTTCGTCGACGATGTGGTCGCGGGCGCGAGCGATGAATCACACGCTCTGGTACTACAACAGGAATTGTTAGGTATTTGCAAATCAGCTGGGTTTGAACTACGTAAATGGCACAGTAACTCGCCGGCGATACTCGCCGCGGTTCAGGCGCCAGAGGTTCATGGTGAGCGGCGGGAAGAGGTGCCCTTTGCTCCCATGGAACATGACCATCAACCCAAAATAAGGGACTCAAGGGGACTTTTACCCTCCACATTCTTACAGAACGACATGTGGTTTCACGGCCCAGCATGGCTCCGTGAGGATCCTACGGCGTGGCCAGTATTTAAAAGTATCCCTAGCACTGGTGAGGAGAAACGTAATCAACCGGTCGCGTCTGCATCAGCTACGCTGATCGACGATGTTGAGGTCATAAACCAGTTTTCAACCTTGAGTAAACTATTGAGAATTACTTCTTATATTTTTCGCTTTTACTATATTCTTAAATCGCGCGTCAACAAGGAAAAGAGTTCCTATCCTAGTTACATCACAGTCCACGAGTATAAACTCACGCTTAATCGTTTCATTTATCTAGTGCAACACCAAGTGTTTCATAAAGATTTTGAAAACATTTCACAGGGTAAACCGCCCTCAAACCAATTGAGACGTCTTAATCCGTTTATCGATGATTCGAGTTTTTTGCGAGTCTCCGGACGTCTACATAAATCCCTTTTGTCGTACGAGTCAAAACCTCAATTAATTTTACCCAAAAAACATCCTCTTACGATTTTAATAATTGACGATGCCCATATTACGCATCTTCATGCGGGCACTCAAGCCGTTCAATATTTACTTTTACAAAAATATTGGATTTTATCTAGCCGAGATATAATACGTAAACAAATCTTTCGTTGTGTGCGCTGCTTCCGTGTGCGTCCGGTACGTCTACAGCCTGCGATGGCGCCGCTCCCAGCGGTCCGGCTGCGACCCGAGCGCCCATTCATGAAAACAGCTGTTGATTACGCGGGCCCGTTTTACATGCGAGCTAATAGGGTTCGTAATGCTAAAATCATCAAATGTTATGTCGCCGTGTTCGTGTGTATGAGTGTGAAGGCTATACACTTGGAGCTCGTATCGGAGCTATCTACTGAGGCGTTCTTAGCAGCCCTGCGCCGATTTACATCGCGCAGAGGTTTGTGCAGCGACATTTACTCTGATTGCGGAAACTTCCAGGGTTGTCATAACTATTTGAGAGATTCGTACGAGTTTTTAAAAAATGACTCTGTTCAATGTGCTTTGAATTATCAAATCTTGAAACAGGGCAAATGGTATAAGGATCGCGGTGCTCCTATCTGTGTAGGCGACATTGTTGTGGTATGCGACGATAATCTTCCACCACTCCAATGGAAACTTGCTCGTGTTCATACACTCCATCCGGGCTCCGATAATAAGGTGCGAGTTGTGACTTTGCAAACGGGCAAGAGTCTATTCAAACGAGCGATCGTAAATATTGTAAACTGCCTTTAGAATGATTATTGTTTACGAATTCGTAAAATTAGTTCCTAAGTTCTAATTACCTATACTAGTTGTTTACAACAACCTTAGATCAAGTTTAAGTTTATAGATTGAATAACTTTCTGTTCATTGAGTTTTCGTGTTAAAAGAACTTACAGTCTTTTAAGGTGAGCGGCATGTTTCGTACTGAAACAGATTTCTTTTCTTTTTATTTTGAGTGTTTTCGAACGTAACTACACAAATACTATTCCGCTTAATATTTTGTGTTGGTACGAGATTATTATGGCCCACGACTTTGGGTTGGCCAACCGAAAGCCAGTCGTCCTTCAAATGCGCGTGCGAGCACTTGTCGCGTCGCGGTGTTTTGAGCTTTCACCGGTAGCTCCATTTCGTGGACGCCATTCCCATCCTCGGAGACGAGCTCCAGGATTAAGTGTAGTGTGGATTGCCTGATCACACCTCTATCCCGGAGGAAGGTGATACGGGATCAGAAGAAACCGCCCCATCGGCGTCCTATGGATATATCTCTGTGCACCATCATCCCCCATCTAACCCGAAGACAGCGCTGATTACACACCCGAGAGGCCATCGACGGATTTCCCAAGTAAGTTCGTAGGCCATAATATCTCCCCGTAACAAACGCATTTGTAATATTAGTGAGATGTTATAAATACATTTACAAACACACGCACTGCACGCATTGTCACAAAACATCAAGGAAGATAGTGGTCAAACGCGAACCTATTTATCGATAAAAATATATTCGTTTTTATAAATAAACTAAATAGAATTAACTTCTAGTACTGCGGCACCTAACTCCTCATCGATGGTTTTGACTACGCGATGCTGATACAAACTAAGCCAATGCATTGGTAATGCACAGGACCTTAACTTGGCCACCATGCGCTGGAGGTTTTCAAATTCAATCCAAACCCATTTCAAGTTTCAGCCTTTGTCACCAATTTGTTGGGTTATCCATCGTTTAATACAAAACATTAGGAAACACTATAAATATTATTAGTAGGTACCTAGAAAAAACAGTGAACTCGATGCAGGCAGGGCATCAGATTGTGGCTAGTTGCCCTTTGCGCACTAACTGTCGAGCGTCACGTGAGATATGTATCACGCCGAAACAGTGAGCGAAAACGTGTATTTTTATGGATATGTAAATAGACGCTGGTATTTATGAGGTACCATAAATTTTCAGCCCACAGATTTATATGGCGGATACACTAGTTAACATAGGTCAAAATTCAGGTTTAATGTTCCAAGCGGTAGGTCATACGTGTATGGGTATCCAACACACAGGCACATCATGTAGATATATATATTACTCGTTTATACACAGGCCAATAAAAATAACATAGTATTTATTTATTTATAAATGATTAGTTCTGCGCAATACGAGAATACAGTACGTAATATTTTATTAGCTACCATCATTCTACTTTAGAAGGAGCTTCTAATTAAGGGCTTTAATAATTACTGAGTTATTATAAAAATCTACTAACGTAACTTGGCGCCCAACGTGGGACTAAGTTTATAGCCCCATTTTGGGCACCAAGTTTAAGAAATTATATAATTTTTTAACAGGAGGCCTACCATGACGTCTTATAGCGATTCAGTTTAGGACCTAAACTGAACTGCGTCGCATAATCGTACCATGACGTCTTATTAGCGACTCAGTTTAGGTTTCCGCCATTTTGAACCTAAACTGGATCGAAAGTCATGATTTCGTTCATTCTTTTCGTACCATGAGCTATATTTAAAACCTATTTGAACCTATACTGATCCTATTAGCTGTCAAAATTAGCGTCTCAATAAAAGTTAATATTTTCACAACCAAAGTTGAGCCTTTTTGGTTATATATCTTAATAGCGGCGGCCCCGCGGTTTCACCCGCGTAGTTCCTCTTCCAGTGGGAATACGGGTATAAAATATAGCCTTTATTACTCGCTCATAATGTAGTTTTCCATTAGATAAATAATTTTAAAAATCGGTGCAGTGGTTTAGCTGAAACCTTATATACAAACTTTCTTCCCCTATTGCTATTTTACCTTGTGGATAATTTTTTTACAAAATTTAAATGACACTTTTATTTATATCTAATCAAAAGCACAAAAATAAGTTTCCAGCTTCTAGCTTAAAATATGAAGAAACTTCCATACTAACTTTCATCCCCTATTTCAACACTTTACAACCCTTTTCTCGCATTAAAAAGTAGCTTATGTCCTTTCTCAGGCTCTAGAGTCTAGGCTGTACCAAATTTTATTTAAATCAGTTCAGTAATTTTGGCGTGAAAGCGTAGCAGACAGACAAAACGACGGACAGTTACTCTCGCATTTATAATATAAGTAGGGAAGTAGGGATTATTTTGATTTCAGTGTAAAAATCATAATAATTAAGTGTGTGTATTTGTGTATGCACTGTCGCCTTGGGAGTTTAAACTTAGGGCTACTGATTCCCACAGCCGGCGAGAGTATTCCCTGGCTTGCGTGATTTTATTATAGTACGTTGCAATCTCGTTGTGCCTATTTATGAAATCCCAAAGGTGTTCAAGTTGGCCGTAGCTTACTCGTTGACGAGAAGTTTCACTGTATAATATAAAGAAAACCACTTAAAATAGCCGCTAACACTTGAGACGTAAGCTTGGGAATTTTGGAGTATAGATTCATGCGTATAAGTACCTACTTAAGAAATAAGGTTTTTATATAATATGCAAAATATTAGTCAGAATTACTGACGCCATTGTAGTGAATTTATAAACCACATAAAAAGAAATCGAAAATAGTATTTTATAAAAATCAGCACAAAAGCGCGCGTATTTTCAATATACGAACTCTTTCGTGCTGTATTTTCTAATTAGAGTCGAAGAACATTCATCCGTCCGTCACTCATTAATCAAATGTCAAATGTCGAAAATATAAAAGGAACGTTCTAAAAAGATATTGTTAGCGCGGCAGCTAAGCTGTATAGGCTGAGCGCGCCTCCAATGGCGGGGGAAGGATGGCTGGTAGAAGAGTAGTACAAAGGAACTTGGCGACTAACCTGGTCTCCATGCAACTGCAATCACCTCGGTTCGGGTCCGTCTCCAAGCTGCTTGTTCCTTCAGGATGTTATGACGTTCGATGTAGTGGACTGTATTTTTGGCGGTTGGTGCGTGTCGGCAAGGAGCGTTTACGCGGCGGGTTTATAGCGGGTTTTGTTTATATTTGCGCGTCGAATTCACGTGGACCACTACAGAGGAGCAGCAGATCCAGTACTTTGGATTCGGCGAGAGCGGCAGCCGCGAAGGACGAGGGTCGATCGCAGACTACTTGCGGCGGCAAGCAGTTTTCTCGTGGATACCACGATATGAGCGACAGAGATAGTCGCCAAGAAATGATAGGAATAGGAAGGTAGGAAGGTATTATGAGTGCCAATGTAAGTGGCGCGAACATTTGCCCCCGGCCTAAAAACCATTGGTTTTTAAAAGAAAGCGGGAAATAAAAAAAATAAAAATAAGAGTTAAACTCTAAAGCGGTCAACGGGTTAAATATAACATAGCGGTTGACCGGGGAGCAAGGGGTTAAATTATTGGGTAGGTAAGATACATAAACGGACGACGGGTCTCTGGTAGACGCCGGTCGCCGTTTTTACTGACGCTACTCGACAGATGCCATCGCCGCCGACATGAGTGGCCACGACGACGCCGAGAGGCCAGGATAGCGGGGGAATATTATCAGTGATAATAAGAACAATAGAACCTATTGTAATGGGATTCGAAGGTGTATTCCATTTTCCTCTAGATTGAAGTAAGTGAAGATATTCCAACTTCCACCGTTTGGAAAATGATTGTACCATTGGATCCAATAAAGCGTAGCGTTTCAATAAGTGTCCAGGTTCATCGGGAACCGTGCAAGCGGGCAAATGCTTCAGCGGTGCGGTCATTAAGAAATGTGAAGCACTCAGCGCGGTCGGCTCAGACGGATCTTCGCTCAATAACGTTATAGGACGAGAATTGATAACGCATTCTATCTGTGTGAGTACGGTTAACATTTTTTCATAGGTGAGTAACTGTGAACCGATCGTTTTATGAAGATGACTTTTAAACGCTTTCACATATATTTCATAATTCCCCCCGAAGTGAGGACTTCGCGGTGGATTGAATTTCCAGTGTATGCGATTAGCTGATAACTCATCTGAGATAGACTTATTATATTCGTCGGAATTTAAAAGATCCGTTAACGCATTTTTCGCATTTTTAACGCATTCCGTTAACGCAGAGACGGGAAGGGAGTCAAGGAGCGCGGGTGAGTTACTAGCCCATTTGACGAGATCGAAGCCCCCGGCCTTGAGCAACTCGCAGAGATCGTCTCTGAGTTGTAAACAAGCCGACAGAGTAGGCATGGAGTAGCACACGTCGTCCATGTATGTGTTGTCGCTGATAAGAGATGCTGCGAGTGGGAAGCGGGCACCGTCGGCGGCGCACAGCTGTCGCAACACTCGCATTGCAAGGAACGGACTGCTACGTAGACCAAAACAAACGCGGTTGAATTGGTAGGTATCAAGCGGAAAAACGGGATCGAATCGATACAGGAATTTTTGATATTTGCGGTGGTCCTTATTTATCAAAATTTGTAGGTACATCTGTTTAATATCGGATGTAAAAGCAATTGGGTAGAGGCGGAAATCCAAGAGGATTGTAAAAAGATCGTTTTGTAAATTATCCCCGGTATATAAAACTTGATTCAAGGAGAGGCCTGAGTCAGTTTCAGCACTGGCGTCCATCACCATACGCCATCGAGTTGTTGTTTTTTGTAGTCTCGCAATGGCGTGGTGTGGCACGTAATATCCAGTAAAAGGACTATCATTGTCGATCAGTGAAATGTAACCCTTCTGAATGTACTCTTTGATTATAGCATCGTACTCTAAGCGCAGAGCAGGTATCGCGGCGAGCTTACGTTCGAGATACATGAAGCGTTTTTTAGCGATAGGGTAAGAATTACCCAGAGAGGTCGCGGGATCGCGGGAGAAAGGTAACGCTACAGAATAGCGTCCCGTAGGATCGCGGGAAACGTTATTTGTAAAAATGCGTTCACATTCTATAGCGTCTGGGCTCAAAGTCGGCGTGCATTGCACCTCTTCAAGCTGCCAGAAGCGTTGGACAAGATTATCTAAACGTGGTCCTTCCGTAAAGGTACAGAGGGAAATATGAGAGCGGCATCTATCTTCAACCAAGGGGTCAGTGATAGAAACAACGGTTTCAATATGAGCGGGCGTAACATGAGCGAGAGTAACGGGAGCGGTCCCGATTACGATAAAACCAAAAATGGTTTCAAAAGCGGTTGGAGTACCAGGCGGACCAGCGGCGCGGCCTGATAGCAATATTTCAGAAAAGAGCGGCGCGCCTATAAGTATGTCGATCTCGGAAGGCGAAGCGAAACTGTCGTCTGCCAGAGGCAGGCAGTTCAGGTATGAAAGGCAGGATACGTCAATTTTCACTGCCGGTAAATTGTCTGTTATGCGGTCGATAACATAGGCGTCAATTGCAATAAAATTATCATTTAGGCGGGAAGATAAAGTAGCAGAAACTGCTCCCTTGATTGGGTTAGATGCGGAACCTATCCCTTTAACAACGGTGTTCGTCACCTTATTGCATTTTAAATTTAATTTAGCGCAACATTTTGAAGTTAAAAAGTTACTTTGGGAAGCCGAATCAATTAAGGCGCGTACTACATGGCGGCGACCATTTAAATCCGTAGCATAAACTTGTACGGTTCCCAGTAAACAAGTAGTGTCATTAGGCTGCGAAGCGGGGCGTATATTACACAGCGACACCTGTTGTTGTGATGACTGATAAGCAGTTGTAGGTAAGTTCGTCAGCTGAGCGCTAGCGGAGCCCGCGACGGGCGGCGGCGATGCCGAAGGCGGCATGTGATCCCCGGCGGCGGAGAAGTTGCCAGTTCGCGCGCGCGGAGGCGGCGCGTGCGCCTGTGACGGAGCGCTAGGGTACGGGCGATTGTCTTCACGGGAAGATGATACTTTGCGGCATAACATAGAATGATGTTTACATCCACAATAACGGCAATTAAATTTAGAATTGCAAGCAGTATTTATATGCGTAGTGCTTAGACAATTAGTGCAACCTTTGCTTTGTTTTACAAAAGTGTACCTGTCGTCGATAGAAAGCTTATCAAATGCAGGGCATCTATATAAGTTAGCGTGATCGGCTTGTTTGCAAAGCGGACAGTGAGTGACGCATGATGCTGCAAAAGACTGCGTAGACCTTGCAGTACCCGGCCTGTTATCACTGCGGCTAAGAGAAACGGTCGTAGTGCGTTCCAATATTTTGCTTTGTTCGCGGATGAATTTTAAAAGTTCATTGTATGTAGGCATAGATTTACCTCGCATGTGCATTTCAAACGACCGTGCAGTACTTGAATCTATTTTCTTCAAAGCGAGCGATAGTAAAATAAAATCAGACACGTTATCGAGCTTGAGAGACTTCAAACTTGACACAGCCGTGCAGAATTTATCTAGGAATAATTCTAAGTTTTTATTCGTCGCGGTGTTAAAAGATTTAAAATCAAGCATTTGATCAAGATAAGCGGAGGCTAGGTTACGTTTGTCGTTATACTTATCGACGAGCGTCTGCCATATGATCGGATAATTATCACCGTTAGGTACGATACCAGAACAAACTGCAAGGGCCCGGCCTGACAATTTATTAATTAAATATTGGACGCGTTCGTGATCAGTGAGATCGGGATTTTCGTGAATCGTGCGTTTGAATGACTCATAAAATATCCTCCAGGTCATCGGATCTCCATTGAAGACCATCAAATCGAGTTCAGGAATTCTGATGGATTTACGTTGCGGGGCAACATTGAAATCAGCGGTTTTTAAAGGCGGGTTAAGTTTATTATAAACAAACTGACAACGGCAAAACATATCTTCGAAGACGTTTATAGATTGGTAGTTTACCGTGTACGAAGCGTTGAGAGTCAACTCGGTGACATTTAATTTGTTCACAATTTCATTGAAATCGGAGCGTAAGCGGTCTAACGAGATCATTCCACATAGAAATAAATCTTTCTCAGTATCATCAGTGAAAGCCTTTAAAGATCGGTTAAAAATATGTTGTAAGCGAGAAAATATAATGTCACGTTTACCTATCAAGGTCAAACGTTCGATCTGTAACGTATCGAGCGCTTTTGCGTCCTCGTATACTTCACTATCTTTGCCTTTTGAACGAGTAGCCATAGCCATCTTAACAAAGTATAAAAAACTAGATAAAGTATGAAATTCCTAATTTACTGCAACTGCCTACAGCATTTACCTGCCGCGCGCGCGGCGTATTGAATACCCACGCGGAGACGCACGGGCGGTCGTTAGGAATACCTTCACTTTTTAATAAAATTAAGAATTACGGAAAAATCGTTATTTTTACTATTTAGGAATGCGGAATACACGAAATAAGTATATAAGAGCGTAGTAGGATAGTACAGGGTACTATCTGAACTGTAATTGCGGGCGGGAACACGATAATTATAGGAAATTATCGTTGGTAAAAATACCAATATAAAATTGCGGGCGGTTATAAAGAGGACTATATGAGGCCTAAGAGGGGCCAGAGAATAGCGGGAGGACCAGAGAAGATCCGGCGGCGGAGGACCAACAATATGTTAGCGCGGCAGCTAAGCTGTATAGGCTGAGCGCGCCTCCAATGGCGGGGGAAGGATGGCTGGTAGAAGAGTAGTACAAAGGAACTTGGCGACTAACCTGGTCTCCATGCAACTGCAATCACCTCGGTTCGGGTCCGTCTCCAAGCTGCTTGTTCCTTCAGGATGTTATGACGTTCGATGTAGTGGACTGTATTTTTGGCGGTTGGTGCGTGTCGGCAAGGAGCGTTTACGCGGCGGGTTTATAGCGGGTTTTGTTTATATTTGCGCGTCGAATTCACGTGGACCACTACAGAGGAGCAGCAGATCCAGTACTTTGGATTCGGCGAGAGCGGCAGCCGCGAAGGACGAGGGTCGATCGCAGACTACTTGCGGCGGCAAGCAGTTTTCTCGTGGATACCACGATATGAGCGACAGAGATAGTCGCCAAGAAATGATAGGAATAGGAAGGTAGGAAGGTATTATGAGTGCCAATGTAAGTGGCGCGAACAGATATCAATTTTAGGACCACAATATTTTACACGTAATTTAATTTAAAAATGATCTTAAATAAATAATAAATCAATAAACATTATTGATACATACATCTAAATACTTAATTAAATTACTTAGGTGTTGTGTCTTCACACAAATTACAAAATATGCAACATGAAAATAAGCGTAATTTTCCGAAACATTTTTTGATTTATTTCTGAACGCAACCAAAAGAAAGAAACACGGCTAAACGAAGTTAGCAAAGGATGTTGATATAGTGTTGTCTCTTTCCAACAGAGTGACGTCATAGTAGACGTGAGAAACTATCGTTCAATTCGTTCATTCATTCTTATTGTTAACGATCCAATAACGATTTTGTTTAGGTGTAGGTCATGGTACGAAATTATGCGGTGCAGTTTAGGAACCTAAGTTGAACTGAGCCTAAACTGAGCCGCTAACTAATAGGTGAGAGTAGGCCCCCAGGCATGACTTTACTAACTTACGCATTACATATAAGTTGCTTAGTACATTATATTAAATCATGCAATATTTAATCTACTTCATATTAGAGTTGAAAAACTAGTCTTTCGCCGAGCTTGTTGGTGGTATTAATGCACTGAATGCCAGTTCAATGAGTTAATTAGGTAGCAGTATTTTGATTGCGTACGCTCTCTACGATAGGTACTATGGTATACTAGGTATTGACTAAACGCTCTCTGATAGGTACTTCATATGACTAAAATATTTTTGGCGCCCAACTTGGGATTAATAATGGTTGTATATCATTTTGTAAGTAGTTAGGCATTACAAAATTTGGTATATCTGATCATACATTCTGAATAATAATTAAGGAGGAATTAATTATTTATGGCATAAAAGTGGCACCCAACGTGGAACGTGGTGCCGAATTTAAGGATTTTGGTTCTACGTTCAAGTGCTAAGTTTTTATTAGATTATTAACTACACTCATGTTTTACCATAAAGCTATAAAGATCACATTGACTAATTTTATTACTAAGCTAGTTTGACCCCAGTCGTTTAAGTATAACTTCTGCGGGAAACATTTTCTTTAATCAACTTTACGGTGGTACGACGAACTTGAATTTACTATTAGGTTGCCCTGGTGCCGGGTCAAACATCCAGGTCAGCCTTCAGACGTCTATAGCATACAAATAGGTATGTAGCTATACATATAGTAAACTGCTCAAGGGTTTTCTCGCGTACAGTTCAGGGTAATTTGCTTGCTAGGGAATAATATACATTCATTATTATCGTTATATTTTAACTCGGGATCATCTTTTGTTGCTTTTTAATTATGGTTCTAGGACCAGTTATTGAGTTTTGGTTGTAAAACTAACTATTAATTTCTGAACTTATAAGCAAAATTAATTGTACAAAACGAACTGGACCTTTTTAAACTATTAAATAGATTAGATACTAGATATAACGCATAATTTTATTATTGGTTACCCGGTGGACTTAACCATTTGATTGTGATTACCCATGGCTTACTATTTCTAATAATCGTTAATCGCTTCTAGCTGTCGATGTAACCCCATGTGTTACAGTTTGGCTTTGAGGTCACGTGATGTGTTAAGTAACCTAGGCCTATTTCATATGGTATTGTTTTTACGTATCTAATTGTTTGATTTTTAGAAAGGGAAAGCTAACATACGAGGGTGAATCAAAAAGTTCTTAGAAGTGCATATATATGAAACCTTTTTGGATCAAGTTCGATATTCAAATTAAAGAGTGTCTATCACACTATATTTATGCAGACTGTCACTTGTTTTTGTCAGTTCGTTCGCATGTAATAAATTTTTTTGTGCAACGAGTTGCTAAAAAGTCAAAATTATGGATAAAAGTGAGTTACGTGCGGTGATAAAATATCTCAGTTTGAAAAAAATGTCTACGAAGGAAATTTTTTTGGACATTCAGCAGACATTAGGGGGTGATGCTGTACCCTATTCTACGGTTGCGTACTGGGTGGCTGAATTTAAAAGAGGTAGATCAAGCTGTAAAGATGACCCGCGTTCTGGGCGGCCTTCAACCTCCGTTACAGAAGAAAATGTCAAAAAGGTTGAGAATCTGGTTTTGGAAGACAGAAGAATGACTATAAAACATATAGCTGAGATCCTAAAGATATCTTTTGGTAGCGTTCAATCCATTTTAATTGATTCACTGGGGTTCAAAAAAGTGTCTGCAAGATGGGTGCCACGAATGTTAACCGACGAAAACAAAAAGCGACGTTTGGAAATTTCCAAGCGTAATCTCGAAATGTTCCAGCGTGATTCGGATAATTTTTGCCGTCGTCTTGTCACCATGGATGAAACGTGGGTCCACCATTTTGATCCTGAAACTAAAAGACAAAGCATGTCTTGGAAACGACCATCCTCTCCATCCATTAAGAAATTTCGAGTTGCTCCTATCGCTGGCAAAGTTATGGCCTCTGTGTTCTGGGATAGTGAAGGAATCCTTTTTATTGATTACATGCCAAAAGGCCAGACGATTACTGGACCCTATTATGCAAATTTAATCCCGAAAGTGCGTGAAGCGATTAAAGAAAAACGTCGTGGAAAACTGTCGTTGGGCGTGTTGTTCCTTCAAGATAACGCTCCTGCTCATCGATCGGAAGTTGCGCTCAACGCAATCCGCTGTGCTGACTTCAATCTCCTTGACCACCCACCATATTCTCCGGACTTAGCCCCAAGTGATTTTCACTTATTTCCAGAATTAAAAGAGGAAATTCGTGGAACAAAATTTCACGATAATGACGCGGTTATAGCTGCCGTAGAGGACTTTTTCGAGAGTCAAGAAAATAATTTTTTTTCACAAGGAATAAGGAAGTTAGAAACGCGTTATTCTAAATGCATTGCATTGGAGGGAGATTATGTAGAAAAATAAAATATTATTATTTAAATCTTTGCATTTTTTAATATTGATTCCAAGAATTTTTTGATTCACCCTCGTATACTGATTTTAGTAGCGTCCCAACCTTAATTCCATTTCGCAAACATTGGTCAAACAACGCTATGTAAAGTGCCACCGGCTTATGCTCTTTTGTTAATTACTGTAGGGTTTTTACATTGCTCCCTGGGTGAAAATCTTGACTGGAAATCTCTATTTTTTAAATTGAAGTGAGTAGTGAGGGTGGTAACTGTTGGATAATTGTGTCTTCCAAGTTCTTTGTTTCCCAATAACTATACCTAATCTGGAAGTTTTCAAGTCGAAAGTGAAAAGGTTTTCTAAACTGCGTCGTCGCTTACCATCAGGTGAGAGTGCAGTCAAAGCATGCCTCTCTAGCAAAAAATATAAATAGAGGTACGTTCTACATTTTAGTATGGCTTTTGCTTCTCTGTGACTGTTTCTTTACAGAAATGATTTATTGGGGAATTACAAAGTCCATATTTTTCCCAAATTGACCCCATTGCTCCCATATATTGGCTACAATTGATGTATCAGCCAAATGTCTTTAACCGATACTTACAATTTGTGCTAATTTATTCTGAGAACGAGATATGTTGAACTCAGTGTTTGAATTTCACTCTCATTATAGCTACTTTGTTCCAATCAGTTTTGCCAATTGGTGACTTTGTTATTTAGATCGGTTTACAGACAGTTTTGTGAAGATGAGACGTACTTAATTATGTAAGCTAAAGTGCATTGGAGTCTGGTCTAGTGTTTTACTATTCAATAATGCTTTATGACCTCGAATACTAATCTGAAAATAGTTGTAACGATACTATAAAACCCTATAAAAATAATATCAGTAAAACTGCTATAAACCTAGCAATTTTCCAAACTTTTTTACTTCATTTAGAGCTAATATGAACCATTTCAGTGCTGATTAGGGTTGTTTTTAGCTTGTGGATTATTACAGCAGTTCGTGAGAATGTTTGACATCAGTTTCCATGGTAACCGTATCACTGCATCTTTGGAAGTAATGCCGATTCGGTCAACAGTTCGTTGACCCTTGCGGATTTATGATTGTTTCCAGTTGAAATTTGGAAACCGTAGCATACTAAAATGATTGATGAACTACTCGAATATAAAATTATAAATATTGAAGTTCTGGAAAAAGAGGGATCCATGAGTTGCCGCCATCAAAGGCCAGTAATTTCGATATGCGGACATAACGCAAGACGGTTGAGTGTTCATTTACGTAGTTTCTTTGTTCGCGATTTACGTATTTAGGGATTTCTTCTCCGACAAAAATTTGGCATATCTATTATACAGGTAGGTAACTTTTTTTATACACATTATAATTATATCCTGTTTATTAGCCATAACAAGCGCCCTCTGATGATAGGTACAAGTAAAGCAGAATGACAAGGGCGAGAATAGTAATGTTAGCTTCGTCCTTGTGTTCGTCCCAAATAAAATTCTAAAAGTTCCTATCTAGTTTCGCTACTCAACGCTAGATGGCGCTGTCGAACAATACTTGACTATAAAAAAAACAGGCCAAGTGTGCGAGTTGGAAGGACTCCCGCACGAAGGTTTCCTTACTTTGTTGTATGGGAGCCCCCTTAAATAATTATTTTATTCTGTTTTTTAGTATTTGTTGTTATAGCAACAACAGAAATACATCATCTGTGAAAATTTCAAATGTCTAACCATCACGGTTCATGAGATACAGCCTGGTGACAGACAGACAGACAGCAGAGTCTTAGTAATAGGGTTCTGTTTTACTCTTTGGGTACGGAACCCAAAAAAAAAACAAATTAAATGTCATACTTAATTTATTGAATAAAACTTACGTTAAACATGTTTTAGTAAATGCGAGGACTATTCATATTGGCAGTTTGATACTTCAGGTAATATTTACAATTACCTACAACTCATGTAACCAACAGATTTGAACTTAAAATAACTTAATGACTACACATAAAATGCCAATCAAGTAGTACGACACATTTTATTAATTATTTTGCTTTGAATAAATATTATAACAATGAGTTGTTAATTTAGCAGTAATAGTGTTAAAATAAGTACCTAAAAATAAAAATACTAGATTTTAAGTCGCCTATTAGAACTTAAAATGAATATTAGATAGATAGATAAACATGTATACAACAATATGAATTGCAAAAGTTACAGTGGGGTTATTATAATATGTTCGTTTTTTTTAATTATCTTACTGACTAGTTCATTAAAAATACTAAAAGAAACTCTATACTCAACTCTCGTGTGTATAGGTACAGTTTCATAAAAAAATAAACTAACGTAATAAAAACACTGGAATATTAATAAACAAAAATAAAAATTATATCTATTAATTAGGTATTATTATAGACAACGCACTCATTGATAATATATTTTCGTAATGGAATCAAAATTAGACCTGGAAAGGTCTCGGTTACTAAATAGTAACTTGATATTAAAGGTATCAACAATATTACAATACACACTACAACGTCTCAATGGATTGGTATTTCCTGCGACTTCTTGCCGAAATGCAGAATTCATAGAAGCCGACATGCTCTAGGTATATCAGATCTAAAATACAAATGTTCTCTTACAGGTGGTAACTATAAAATACCTAATGTATGACAAGACACTCACTGGTTCCTAGCTACTTGAGGTCTAAATGTATAAAGTAAAATTATTAAACTCCGCGACTCGTTCTGGCTGCTCTAAGAGGGAAAGAGAAGAAGAACAGAAAAGCCTTTTTACAATTCAAAAAATTGACACAGCTTATAGCTAAAACGATTTTCTTAATCCTACATAAAGTTTTAGGTAAAGATAGAAAAAGTTTAACACTATACACGGTAGAAATTCAGAAATTTTTATAATTGTAAAAAGACGAAACTTCCAATATTTCGAAAGAAGATGAAGGAGCGTAAGGAACTTACACCTAATATCGAGGAATATATGATCGATTTGAATCATTATCGAAAAGAATCGATTCAAAATATAATCGCGCACGCTGCATGGTATATTTCGTCAGAGACAGTCGAATTTTGCCATAAAAGAGTTCCGGACTCGCCATTTGTTTTCATTGCTTTGTTTTCCTGAATCAGGACCTGTTTTTTAAGTATTTATTTTTAGTCAACGCAAAAAGATAAAGAAAATTTATTGCGAAATTTATTGGAGGGGAGGATCCGTTACGTATATCAATAAAAATTCAACCCAGACTACCATCTAAACGGCTGTTCTAAACTATCATCAAAACATTTCAAAGAAACGGTCCCAGCAGCATCTGAAGATGTATAAAACGCCACTTGCACCGTTTCAAAATTTCAAAGAATACAGGCAATGGGAGGTACAAAATACTTTTTGTTAAATTTCATAAAGTGTGTGTTGGCAACCCAAAAAGCATAGAAGATTCGACTAAACCATGCAGCGGTCGTAGAGCTTTACCCAGCGCCGCGAGCCGGTCTAGACACCGGCGGCGGCGGCGGGAACATATCGAACTCTTCGACGATCGTCTTCGGATGCAGCGCGCTGATGTTGTTATCCACGGTGTAGGTGCGGGCGTGAGTCGGCGCCAGGGCAGGCTTGGGTTCGTTCACCAGCCAGTCGTCGCGCTCGCGGATACGCTTGCGCCGCGCAATTTGCTTATCCCGCAGGTGCTGGAGGCGCGCAAGGTGAGCGTTGATCTGCTGATGGCTGAGGTGCAGCTTCCCCGAGCGGAGGAGCTCGGCGTTCCGGTTGTAGGAGCCCACAGGGTCGCGGCGGTTCCATGTGTAACTGGAAAAGTAAATTTCTGGCTCAATACTAGTTAACTTGGTACAATTTTCGCGATATACTCAAGGTTTGTAATTTTTCCGCCACGAAAAATAGTCTCTTTGATATCGGCATCTAGTCTACTACTGGATTTTATTGCGTAAATTTAATTTATCATTGTTTTAAATGACAATGTTTCGTGTATTTTTTTAGTACATGCTAAGGTAAAAACTAATTTAGTTGACCTAAAATCAAGATAACAAGTAAACAGAATACAAAAAAAAACTATACATTATGATTTAATGTAGTTGATGGAGATCGTCTGCAAGAGTTGTTGTTTTTTAGATCCATTATGTTATGGAAATAATGGACATACTCACAGGGATTTCCACAACAGACGATGCCAGACGCATACTTAAATTATTACATAATTAAATAGCTTAGTTCCGTGGCTGATTAATTGAGCTATTGTAGTCTGCCTATCTATTGATAACGACTGTCTTGTGCTTTGGTTTATTATGCTGATTAGATCTTCCAAATGAACCATTTCGGAAACAAAAATGTAGGTTTAAATTGATTTATTACGTCATAACTAATACAGTCCATAGTTTAGAACTGTGTACCATGAAAAGAAAGTGGCTAACCATTCGCTGTTGCAATTATTTTGATTTATGACTAATAGAGACCCTTAAATGTGTTTTGTTGGGAAATGTTTTGCAATACAAGAATTCATAGCCAAAGTTGTCGAATTTACTGGGTTAACGAGTCTCTTGATAGCTTTTAGAGAGTTTTCCACAGAGCCAGCTCTAAGTAAAGAAATCAGTAAATACACAAACCGAGTAGGCAATAGTAGATACCAATAACCGCCAAGAAAGATGAAGCCGATGTACCCAAGATATTCATGTCGAAGTATTCATGCGTTAAAACTGGACTCCATATTAAAGTAGATGATAATAAAGGTCACCCACCAGTTCTCTACTAAAGTTAAAATTGACCTACAGAAATGTTGTTCAGTGCGATACGTACCCTGGGAATGGTCTCGTGAGCCGGCTGCGCGCCGTCGGGCGCGACCTCTTCCGCAGCTCGTTCGGCCTAAGATTGTAATTCTTCGCGTTGTTTCTGAACGCGTTCGCTCGTCCGCGCTTCGCCTGTTTCGAGCTGGGCTGCAGGTCGAAGGACTTCGGGTTCTGCACCGGGTTCACCGTGACGTCATTGAGCATGGCGTCGTTGATCTCGCGGCTGATGGTCGGCGCCGTGATCTCGTTGGGCTTGCCCATGCGCTGCCAGCGTCGACGGAGATCTTTCACTCTTGGCTTGGTGACTTTGCGGAGCTTCGTTTGGCAAATGTACGGGCGGTCCTCGAAGCAGCTGCGTGGAGCCCATCTGCGGACGGAAAGATGACAGATGGTTTTGAAGGTAGATGCCAAAGTTGAGTTTTGAAAGGTTTAAGGATTTATTTTATGAGTCACCAGATACATGTTAAGGTAGAAAGATGGGATAACCGCGACAGTTTTAAATGGTGTTTAGAAGGTTATAATTGGTTACTATTTTGTTATTTTTACACCACCGTTCCCTCGCCTTCATTTGTTCACTAATATAATAGTTTTTTTGAAGTGATCGCTGTCCACTGTATACCTTTATGACACCATCTCCTGATTGTTTTGTTATGTTTATTTATGTTTTGATGTACATGGTGAGTTATTGTATTGTAGTGTATGGTTATTCGAAAACTGTTATATCACACTCCAGAACGAACCTGAATACGTGTGTAGGTTCTGGCTTCCCTGTCTTGTTTCGGGTGCTGCGGAATGTTCAGAGAACAGATTACTGATTGGGCTCTAGAGTTTATAGCTAGACTCGAGCTCGTAGATGTGTGTATGTCTTTATAATTAACATATATTTGGCACTTGTCTACCACAATTCTGGATTCGCTAATTAGTATGCTGTTCTTGTTCATTTGTCGATTGAGGTAGTGCCGAACTATCTACTACCCACCTAGCTATTATGTCGAAGACATGAGTTGCAAATACGGACTAATTAATTCGGTTTTTTATATTAGAGTGTGGTGGTCTTGATATTTTCAATGGATTTTAACGTGTTTATACAACAGTTTCTAGGTATACATGCATCTTTTCTCCCTCTCTAGTGGCATTCAAATTACGTTTACGAGATTTTCTAATGGATTTATTGTATTTTCCTTGTCACAGAGAACATTGATTTGTGGCAAAAGATTTACATTATATTAACCACTTAAGCACATAGACTTTCGCTTCGGCTTCGAAGTTTTACTATTATTGCCATATTTTATGAATAAATTTATTGCAATGCCAATAAATATTACGAATTGGGCAGCTGCATCAATCACTCAATCGATTTGTACAAAAGTAAAAGTTTGCAGTAAGCTGCCGTAAAATTATATCATAGGAAAGTATAGTTTAGGACTTTGAGTGGAGAGTAAACTGTGGCCGTGGTTCGCGTCCATACTAAGAAAAAATATTATTCAAGTAGGTTTACTTATTTCGGCTCACATAAAAATTAGATGAAAATAAAAAATACAACACTTTTTATGTTTTGTATAATGGTATCATAGTTTCCAGCGAAACTGTGAAACTGCGTACTGGGCATGTGAGACTTTAGAGCCGATGTCTCAGGGTGACGAGCGCAGTGCAGTGCCGCGCAGGATTATACCATGCAGTGCTCTGGGTGGTGCTGTGAATGTTATGGGCAGGCGTAGCGCTTACCATCAGGTGAACGACATCGTCACTCAGTTAAATAAAATAAAAAAAACGGTACATACGTTGAAAAGGAATATTGGTGTTAGAGGGGAAATTTAATTTTGTTTTATGTGGCAGTGGTTTTATTGCATCACGGGCCACCATCTGCCCCATGGTGAGCACAATGGGCACACAGTTCCACACAATGGTCCATAAAACTTATTGCTTTTCGCGGTATCGATGTATGCCAATATTGGGTGATCGCAGTGCAAGGCATAAGAGCTAGCGGCCGTTTGGGGCAAAGTGCGAGTTGGTCCACAATATATGTAATAAACTAGCTTACTGCTTGTACAATTTACATGTACTACGTAAACCCGGTTGATGTGAATAACAACCCGCTTTTTAGATTTACTCGAGCGTCATAGAGACCTATTGGGTTGCAAAGCTTAGATGATATATAAAATAAAATATATGTAATGTGTATACCTTTTTATCGTTCGTGGGGGGGAGCGGCTATAGATTTTCAAATATGTAAAAAACGAACTGTTACATGGATATACTCGAGCGCGTCAGATATTGATAACATCAATGTCCTACGTATTTTAATATCTACGTATGTTACTTAAGTATGTTAATCTGTTCGTGTGCAATTTGCGGGTGGTCGAGTGGTCAAGTAAATTTGCAAATATGCAGTGTAAAAATAAAGAAGCTCTCGGCACTCGCTTATAGCTTCTACCTTGTGCCACTCTAACATTCGCTGTGTTGTGGTTTAGATCGGATTCCAGGGTTTAGGGCCCTAAACAGACCCCCGTCCTTGAGCCTCCACACGGCACTCTAGTCACGAACTCCATGGATTCCATGAATAAATCCGCTTATGGGAACCACAGACCATAAATATATTGAGAACATACTCATGGACCAATAATGAACTAATTAAGAGTCTGCTATAATACTGTTCTGAGAATAAAGCAGACAATAGTTTTGTGTTGTCGGTTGAAATGATGTCACTGAAAGATAGTAAGCGCCTACGTTTTTTTGACGTACCTACTTACTAGGCCTGCGTTTGACCAAAATCTCACCTGAGAAGCGACGATGTGGCCAAAGGTGAATCAAGCTTGCCTAGAAGATATCTATTCACTCTTGACTTAAACGCACCTGGCTTGCATTTAATAGGAAACACACAAATGTGCATTAAAGGAGAAATAACTAGGTATGTGCTTACAGCCTTAGTTATCTTTAGAATAAACTAGCTGCGCCCCGCGGTTTCACCCGCGTAGGTCCTGTTCCCGCGGGAATATGGGGATAAAATATAGCCTATGTTACTCGCTGTCAATGTAGCTTTCCATTAGTGAAATAATCTTTTAAATTGGTGCAGTGGTTTAGCCGAAACCTTACATATTGCCATACAAACTTTCATCCCCTATTTCAAACCCTTACAATGCTTTTTTCGCATTAAAAAGTACCCTAAGTCCTTTCTTAGGCTCCAGAATATCTCTGTACCAAATTTCATTTCAATCGGTTCAGTAGTTTAGGCGTGAAAGAGCAACAGACAGACAGACAGACAGACAGAATTACTTTCGCATTTATAATATAAAGTAAGGATAACATTTCTGTTCTGTGGTAGATATTTGTGAGTTTGTGCTTGAACATCGTTTCCAGTCAGTGCTTTATGTCAGAAAATGTTAGTGAGAGGCAGTACTAACCTGTACCACAGTTCCGGCATCATGGCGATGCAGTGGAAGTTCAGCTCGTCGGGGCTCATCTTCTTCATCTTGCTGAAGGACTGGTAGTGCATCTGACGCAGCTCTCCCCCCCACTTCCACGCGCGTGACGCGTAGTCAAACACACCGCCGATCCAGCGGCTTTTTTTATCTGGAAATGGAGACAAGGTTTTGTTATACAACTGAACTGGCTGAGTGATCCTAAACCTCCTTCCCGTGCTGAGCAGAGGCTGGATTAGGTTTTGATGATGAACAAGGGTGAGAAGAGCATGTCTCTCGCCGCGTGATGGTAAGCACCACATCTGTCTTAACCACCTTAGACAACCACAGCTTTTAACCGCAGTCTGGCAGTTGTCACGCTGAAGCACTGGTGTTAATGCCCAGTAAGTTTAATTACAGATTTTATATTATGCTGCTCTCTATATAAAAGTACTGGAGACTCTTAAACTTTTACACATAAGACGATTTTTGTACGAATTTCGTCAGGAAAATAAAAGGCACTTTCTATAGAGTCTAGGCGGTCTAATAATAGAATAGGGACGATCATATTTATCTAACGTAGTCATAGAAACTTAGCGCTGATTGCTACCTGCTGAGTGCTGACTTGAAATAGGTAACACAATTAACGCAGCGTGGTTACATTATTAAGCCGGGACCCTGGGTCCCACAAGGTGTTGTCCACACCATGTGATGGCCTACCTAGTGATGGCCCTTTGAAGTACAAAAAGAACAACAGAAAGGAGTTTGTGCTATTAACTTACCCACGTCATGTTGTTTGAGGTATTTCCTCAGATTCCTGTCTTCCCAACGGGCCGGCACCGACAGGTTGCTTTCTCGGTCCTGTAACAACATTGAAAATATTTTAAAGCCTCATTCCACATAATATAAAGCACTGAAATATTGCTCTGAGTCTGGGTGTTTGAACGACCATGGTCGTCGTAGTTCCTGATTTCCTAGATACAGGGAATCCTAGGGGTCAGGATCAATGTTTGTGATCGTGAAGCTTTATTATTATTATTCACTTTATTTATTTTAATTCTTAAATTTAAATTTTTTAATTTAAATTAAAGTTTTTTTTATGAATTTTTTTTTTATTTTAATTTTTATATTATTATTCACTTCATTAATTTAACTTTTAAATTTTTTTTTTACATTACTTTCACAAAACTAATAATAATACAGTCAATTAAAAATATTATAAAAGAAACCTAAACCTAAGATACCACCGGTAGCGGTTATTATTATTAAAATTTAATTAGTGGCAATCAGTCATTTGACAGAACTAAACATAATTTTGTTAACTCGGGGTTAATCGAGTGTTTACTACCAACGGCTCCGGCGGCTCTAGCTTCACAAGGACTATAGCTTCGTTATTTTGATGTACAGACTTACTTGTCGCTTCCATAGAAACCGTAGAATTAGTATTCTCATAAACATTCCCTACGATACCACTAGAGAATATATCAATGCCTTGAAGCCAGCCTGCGTTAACTTATTCGCGGGAGCAAGCTTAGAACATGTTATTAGTAATACAAGTTAGCATACTAATGAGAATTCCTTGAAGTGACTTCAACATCCATTGACACTACTCGTGTCGTTTTTACGAATTAACTTCATTTAAAATTTTTCTTACTGTCCAATATGCTCAAAAACTGCCTTGCCAGTTCAAATCCACGTGTCTTTTCACAATTAAAATCATCATCATCATCGTCAACAGCTAATTTCTTTTTCACTACTGGGGTACAAGCTTTCTCTGAAGAGCCACGACTTTTATGAATGACAAACCGTGCTTGTGGATACTAATCTAACTATGTATATTCTAATTTCTACCTAAACTATACTTAGTTGACATTTTGCCTAGGTAGCGGCATTCTTTCGCTAAGATCATAAAAATTACACACTTTATAAACAAGATAAGAGAGGTTTGCAGAAATTTGGCTGTAAAGGTGCAGTTAGATCTGAGGAGCATTTTTACTAGCGCAGGATCTGCAAGAGTTTGTTTCGTGACTTCTTGCGCTGAGCACAGCTAGGAGACTGGGATAACTTGGCATAGGTCAGTTATAATTGGCACTAATGTGTGTTTAGCGATATTTTCGTTTCTGATCGCATCCATGGATCAAATCGCATGGCATAGCGAAGATGCGCCTGCAATATGCCACATTGACGTATGCTGGCGCGGCCCGGGCTGTCTTCAATACGTCCTCGATGCTTCAATGGACTATATTCTTAATTCTAGAGCCTTGAAAATCGGGGTGTCAGTTTATGCTAGCAAGTATGAGCTCTAAGGACGCCTTGAGATGTCAGCGTATTTGAACAAGCCTGAGTAAAGCGTGACGGATGGCTTGGTCCACAATTCTCGAGTGTGATTTATTTTCAGTGGCACAAATTGGTGCTTGTAAAATAATTTATTTGTTTGGCAATATAGCTGCGTTCAGAACTAAGACGTACGACTACCTACTTTACGATACTTGAGTTTATAATAGAGAAGTGAGTGGAATTAATAATTAGTACATGTTTATACCTAATATTGAAATATGATCTATTAAATAATAGTTTGGGAGAGATTAGCATTCATTATTTGTTTACTATTTGAATGATTTACAAACGCGTCTTGAATTTCAATTGCAAGTAAAATTAAAATGTAATTATCGTCCTTATTGCTCGAGTTTTCTCACTATAAATTCATCCGAAATATTTTGTAGAGCTTTTAATCAAAAAGCGTGTGTCGTACGTAAAGCTATTTAACTTTGTGAAGTATTTACAGTTCTAACATGGACGTAACCGGAGTCAGCACGCTCGAGGAATAAAGAATACACATGAAATACTTATTATCATAATATGGATTGTATGGTTCAGATGGAATATGCAGAACTTTTATTTTCTTGATTTATGAAATAAACACCCAAATAATTGTTTAAACTCTTTTAACGTTCGCAAATTTATTTCTATTTGAGCACAGATTTTTTGGAAATTACATTTCAGCTTCGCCGTATCGCTCAACATTTTCACCAAGATGTAGATCAGTTTCCTCGAGCAGGGGGAGCTGGTTTGAACCCTCAAAATCATCCTAGCTACGCTCATGGTATGCAAAACCATTACTGTACACGATGAAGTCATCAGGAGCGCCCGCTCTCATTGGCAATTGTCCCAGATACGACACTTGTGCTGACACCGCCATTTCTATGGGTGGCGTCGCATTGACAATGTTGACTCGCCGACAGAAGGCCAATGTGTGCTAAATTGTTTCTGAGAAGGGTAATACACTGTTGGGCTTATTATTTACAATATTTAGAGCGTAACTTTGTCCACTACTGCGTCCGGTTGGGCCAAATGCTGATCTTTTTTTATTTTTACATTTTTACACATATGAAATGCTACTACAAATGGCGGAATTAACGCTAAAAGCATTTTCTACCAGTCAACTACACATAGGGGGGGGGGGGGGGGGGGGGCAGTTTTAACACTTTTTTTTTCATTTTCAAGTATTTACTGTTTTTTAAAACTTTCGCCAAATGAAGCGTTACCTATACTAATAAATTTTCATCAAAGTGACAGTCACGCGATGCGCCGCATGCCGCACTGGTATGTCTTTAGCCTTACACCGCCTATAACACAGTTTTCTTATTGACAAATTCGATTCAATACAGTCATTTTCACGCAGAAAAAATCTCGAATAATTGTTAAAGCGCTTGTATGGTCTATTTTTAACCGATGAACAGTCGGTTTTAGGCCATGTCCCTATGTTAGGTACATTAGCCTATAAACACCCAGTTCTTAAGTACGAATATATGATATTAATTGCCGTTTATAATCTGCACGGATTATCTCCGTGCAGATTATAAACGGCAATTAATATCATATATTCGACCGACTGCGATTCGTATCAAAGGAACGCAGACAGATGCCAGGCCTAATGAACCGTCTGGATTCAGGAAGTAATCAATAAATACCTATTATCAAGATGCTGGCAAATTAATGAAAAACAAAGAATCAAACAGGAGTGTAAGGCAGGGGCCTCCCCGATTCAGGATCGGTATGAAAGAATCCTAAGCAGAAAATTGTGGATCTGGTTAGGAACTAAATCATGGACCTATGGGAAGTACACATTAAAAAAAAAACCAGCACTTGAGCAGTTAGATAGCATCGTTGCAGTCTACCTAACCAACCTGAAACTGGTCATCTCAGGGCACCATGGTTGAAATACTGACACGAAGGAAAAATATTATCCATGGTGGGAAGAAACGCCATTGTTTTTACTTAATTTCCATTTTTCCCATTGCTGGGACAAAGCTGGTGGGGAAAAGGAATAACCAGAAGGTACGCGATTTTGCTCGTGTACCTGAAATGATATTTAATTTTTTTCCTTACACAATCATATTTGTAGGTCCTGACCCCTACTAGAGTTCCCGGTATCAGGAACTACGAAGGCCATGGTCCCAGAAACAAGCGGACTCAGAGCAAGAACCTGTGGTTTACACAACTTTTTGACCTGTGCGGGAAACCAGCCCGCAAGCTCACGCATCGCAGTTAGCCCATCACTTACTACGCGATGAACGCCGATAGGGACTAGCGACTATGGATATTGGGCTCGAACGGTATCACAGTGAACCGAAACTGTGTCACGTTTCCAATTGATGGTCAAAGATTATTTCTGAAGTTCCAGATGTTACCGAAAGGGTCGAAACCCTTTCAGCGATTCTATTACTTTGGATTGCTTGCAGATATGGGGATGGAAAATGGCACGACGTCAACGTGACCGTGCTAGTCATCCGTGTAACTCATTACGTTCACAAAACCTATTTTAATAAAAAACTTTAAATTTATTATTATCATCATCATCAACCCATAACCTCCCACTGCTGAGCATGGGTCTCCCTTCACTTTCCTGAGGAGGGTTAGGCCCAGAAACACATCTTTTCCGGATGGAATTAAAAAAAAAGGAATTTCTCGAGTAGTATTTGAGTTTTTTTTTATGGCACAATCTAGTCTTTTATGTATTTTAAGACCTAGTAAACCTGTGCAAATATATTTAGCTACTGGTCATGTGTCGTATTTTTTATTACAGTATAGGCAAGCACTCGACCGCAGTCTCATCTAATGTTAAATCTCACGCGATCGACGGTGGAGCATGCTCCCCGAAAAGATACATATTCACTCTCGTGTATTCATAATTTAATATGCTTTCGATAAAAACAAGATTTCACACATTAGAACGAACACTCGGCACTCGTAGGACTAAACTATAACCGGGCATATAAATAAACTTTTAAACTAGCAAATTGTATACCACTTACCATTTTATGTTCTTTATAATATTTATGTAAACCCATTAAAGTGAAGTCCTTGTCCTTGCTCGCCATTAAGTTATCGCCATAAAACATTTTAATATCCTAGTCCAGTCAAACCTGAGGCGTACAGTGCTTGGCCACAAATATAGCCAATAAGAATAATTATCTCTGATAAATAATGATAAATATTACTAAATAATCTCGAAAGTTTAATTCGAATTTGAATTGCTACAATAAAATTAATTATTGCAACTCATTTCCATTTTTTTACACGTTGTATGATATATAAAAATCGATTGAATTTGTCTTTTTTAATGAAATAGCAGCTACGTTTGTTTGAAAATATATTTTGCATAAAGTTGTATTTGGTACCTAGAGCATCGCTCGGCTCATGGTATTTATCGCACTATATTTTTCCAAACCTCAAAGTGCTATATTTTTGCCTAGGCGCTGTACACGTAAGCTCATGAGAAACTAGCTTTAATTGATAGTATAGGAATAATAAAGGTCAATTAGCATTCCGAGGAGCACCAAGCGCGGAATATGTTACGAGGATATCAACAAAAGCTGATCTTAATGAATGTATTATAGTACATATTGTTACTTCTATCAATGCTCGTAATGAAAAGGTTTTAAAATAAGACAAATTATTAGATTCCTATGTAGCGAACGAACGACATAAAGTTGGGTGAAACGCCATAATTTTGTTAAATCTCTTGATGGTATTATATTTTACGTAAGTTCGAAAAATTAATGGCTACAGATATGGTGGAAACTGAAACTGGAAACTACAGAATAGTATCTTTGCAAATTTTATTGTAAGTTACTTTGTTTAGGGTCCCTGAAAGTATTAATCAGATTCTGAAAACTATATCACGAATATAGGGTTACGCTTATCTATTACTAAGTGACATAGTGACGTATGTATTGGCCCATGAAAATGCAAAGATCTATCTGAACAACAAAAAATATGCGGGAAAACCGCCCGTGCATTTGTAGATGCTGGGTCACAATACACAAATATCAATCATATATTTGTCAAAAGCCATATTATCCTAGCAGAGACAACCTCTACATCTTCAAATCTAGTACGATATTACAAAAATATGTAACTAACTAGCTGTACCCGGCCACGCTGCGCTGTGGCACATTCGAAGATTCGCTGATATGTCACTGATGAAAAAAATAGATAAAAACAATCCTTGATGCGGATTATATATCATGCTAAAATTTCAGCTCGATCGGTGCAGAACTTTTTGAGTTTTTGAAGCGTACACAAACCAACATAACATTTATATATATATATAGATCTAGACTACAAAGAACAAAGCTTACGTAATCTGAAAACGTATGGGCAGCCAGCGGTCAAACAAAACAGTAAGTGGTCGCAGGCGCAGATCAGCCTTCACGCTTCTCCATGCATTTTGACTCGGAAAATGTAACACAAACAGTACGTAACCTGTATACTCGGTAACTTTGTTTTCGTTACGTAAATAGTATCTTCAAAGCCAAGGTTGTGAAATAAGACCGCGGCGTCCGCAGACATCTAAATTGCCTGACTAGGTAGGGTCGCCATTATTTCTAGATTTCCCTGGACAAACTAAATCAATCAGAGACTAATAAAATCAGAAAACTCTTGTAGGTTAACGTTAAACCTGCTGTAAATATTTAGCTAACTATTGTTCATTTTAAAAAGCTTCGTTCAAAATCTAGAGCAACCAATCAATCGATGCCTCCACAAAACTTTGTAGACCTACATTTTTTCAATAAAGTAAATAAACACGCAAAAACGATGCTCTAAGCAAAATCTACATCTAGGCTTCAGGTGTTAGAAACATACTATTTATTATAATAAATTAAATAACGCCTCACGATAACAGGTACCTACATGTGGCTAACATTGTTATGTAGTTCAGTTCAGTTGAAAATGAGACATAACATGTGCCGTGTTGCGTAGCGTCGCATTGTCACGTTTGTTTGAGGACAATGTGTGTAATGTTTGTTAGTCAGTTGACTAAGAGATCTATCAGGTAGTACACAAGCCACGCCTTGTCCTGTCTAACTCCACACGCGTGGACTCACTGTACCTAGACGATGCATGCCCGGCATCTCAGAAAAGGAATGCGAGGAACCGTCTGCCGTGGCTCGTAATTTATAACTTTTAACCAGCTCTATCGCTTTTTGGATGAGTAACGAAGATGCACTCACGCTTTTAAAACTGAGATAACGAGACTACTGCAAATATATTAGATCAATTCGTTTGTTAGCAGTCTGTCTGTCTGTATTTAAAGACGGCTTTGACTCACATAGAGGATTGGGGTCAAACAAAATAGTGCACTGCAACGTCTGAAACGTGGCTAGCATAAATACCTCTTATATTTAACTAACTAAGCATGTAGAAAGTACTGTAATTTCAATAACATATATTTAACAGTACCAAATGCATATCTCCCGCGTGGATAATGGTCCCACAGGAAATTTCTGGATATAAAGCATCCTAAGTCTTATTCCAAGACATAAAGTCATGCATTGAATTTTTATTATCAAATTCATCATACATAACCTGTTAACACCTTCACTGCTGAGAACACAACTATCGTGTTTTTCATAGCTTGCCGCGAGCGGGAAAACACAACTGTTGTGTTTGTTGTATGGGAAAACACCATGGAGTGCGCAGAGTCGCACCCGTGGCTAGACAAGCAAATCGGCTCAGCAGTGAAAGTGTAGCTATTTCAGCGTTGAATGTAAAAAACACGCAAACTAACACTTTCATGTCATTATTGTACATTCAATGATGATAGAGTGTTTGATTTTCTAGTTGGCGGCGGAATCTGAACAGATCTATCTCATCCCTATGATCTGCGGATTCATACAAAATGTACCCATATACTTCACTTTCCTCTTCATTACCCTACATCGATACACTAGCATCTTTTAATACCTATCTGTTTTCGCGAATACATATATAATGAAGCCACTTTAAATGATTCGATCGAGATCATTTACCTAAGTACACTTTCAGGTTTTGCTTGTATATTATTCTGTAGCAATTTTCATACATAACGCGCGAGAAGTTACACCTGCTCGCAACCACACAACACAGTTGTCTATTTCAGTGCTGCCTCTATGGCAACATGTGAAAATATCTTTGCACTTTATGCTCTTGAAACAGAGGCTATTTTAGAACAAATATTTTGATTGTACGCATAGCACGTAAGAGCTAAAACCACTAGCGATTGATCTATGCTGAAACCGACGGATGTATGAAACGCAGACGTGATGTGACGTCACACTATTTTGAGTTAGTAACTTGTATTGTTTTCGTATAATGTTGCTTTCGAGTATTTTGGGGTAGGTCTGTTTATATCAGTGGGTTAGGTATGTACGATACGTCACTGAAATTGTAACGTCATAAATCTTTGTACGGTGCCTCAAAATAAAAGCGAGTAAGTCGTTGCCTCACTCTCTTTATCTCCCTATATAAAAGAGAAGAGGTCTACTAGAAATAATAAATAATTTAGCAGTTAGCAGAGATGGAGTTAGAGCCGACTATCATTTTTTAATAACGATTAAAAATTTTTTTTTTAATGTTAATTTTTTTTTAAAACATGTAAACCAATAAAACTGAATAGTGCTATAAATCGTGTAAAACGAAAACACGTGTTCATAGGTGGGTGCTTTACTGACATTATTATAGTTTTATATCCGAATAAATATTTCGTCAAGGATGGAGAAGCAATCTATTATTCAATATTCGAATAAATTAGCTCGCCCTGTCATCGGAATAATTTAGTTTAAAAATTCTCAGAAGAATAATAAAAAAGTTATCTCTATTCTGAATCCACTATTGGCATCATTGACCCATATCGACCCACTGCTGAGCACGGGTCTCCCCTCACTTAATCGACCACGGGGGCTCGGTCCGGATTGATGGATACTTTACCTCCGAAAAAATTAACTGTTATATTTATTCGTATAATGAATATCGCGAAATTTTATGTTGAATATTTCGATACGGAATCAAAAAAAATATGTGAAAAAAGAATTTGACTTAAAAATCATTTTAAGTACCTGTACGTTGACTTATATGGTAAAATTCCAATAATATGATAATAAGTAATTAAAATGTAAAATTCCATGACAAACAGGCAAGGTTAGGGAGGGTTTGTTATTGTTATCTGTTTTAGATTCGACGCAAAAATGAGTCATAAGAACATAGTAAGTAAAAAAAACAAGTACGAGTTACGCAAAAATATGAGACATATTTATTTATATCGATTTATATTCAACTCAAGTAATACGACTTTCCGATGACAGATCTTAACAAATCTTTATAAACGCTACAGACCATTACAGAAATATATGGCGACATTAACGACAACAAGCTTTTAAAAAACATTAAAATTTTACCTCATAATCCCAAGCAATTTATGTAAAAAATAGAATACAGTCAAGGAATCAATTGGATCACGTTGTAGCCTTTATATCGAAGCCCTTAGGTTGAAACTGGGTTGAAAGCTTGCAAAGAAAATTTTGCCGACTGAACATCAGGAATCATTGAATCGAAAACACGACACGATGTCTGAAAATCGGTCGATCATTTTGACGTTTCCTTATTTTGACAGTTTAATTTCTCGCTCCAGCGCCGCTGGGTTCGCCGCAAGTAGATTTACATAGCTAAATCAGCAAAATAAAAGCAGATGTGCTTTCAGTGAATATTCCTTCACTATTCTCTAGGCACCTTGGGGTAAATAAAAGTGAGAAGAAAAACGCGCAAGAATGTCTTTCATTTCTGTCTACAGTCACAGATCACCTTATATAATTATCCGCAGTCTCTAAATAAACGAGTGAATAAAGGTTGTAATAAGAATATCTTATTTATTCGCTACGGACATGATTATAGAAAAGTAGAGAACTCTTAGCACTTGTAACTTTATAGGTGAAGTTTCAGAAGTGATTATGAATTTGCTGTTTTAAATCTCACACAATATCTGCACGCGGTGACCCTTTTAAATTCATATTCAAAAACTTTCATGTTGGAACTTTGTCACGTAAAGAAATGGTCAATCTTTTTCGGTATAGCGAAAGATTCGCGTCTTTATTTCAATAGGACAAGGTGGTATAGTGTTAATTATATATTATCATCTACATGTTGATTGAGTGTACATACTCCAGCTAATGTTTACAGTGGGCAGGAGCGTGGGAAACGATATATTACCGACTTGTATAAATTGTGACGCGACTGGCAAACCTTGCCAACTGGGTTACTTGGACTTCTGTACATAGTTTTTAATAGATTTAATGTTTGTTATATCGGTTTTATGCAATGTTCCGCATTTTTCTACGATTTTATATGCAAGTTGCGATTTGTGTAAATTGTAAATTGTGCTAATGGTGCAATTATTTTGGGCGGATTATAAAAACAAACTACTTTTGCTACGATTTGTGTGGAACGTTAGGTACTAATGTTTATAGATATTTTTGCGCAAATCTAGTTTTGAAAGCTTTTATAAAACTTCACATACCTGTGCAAATCTATTTAGACTCTTTTTCTGAAAAATGTTATTAAACGACATTGTTTGTTTGACCGCGGGTGGTCTTGGAAGGAAAATGATGATTCTGGTCTTTGTGAGATTTTTCAATTTTGATTTTAAATTAGGTCTTTACCTACAAAATTTATTCAGCTGTTTATGCAAGCAGACAACGTTTAAATTTTAAATAATGGTGAGTTGATATTTTGCAAAAAATTTACTAAGTCTAAGGGGAAGAGTTAAATAACATCTTACATAGAACATACGAGACTTCCTCGTGATTGCCATTAGGAACGGTGTTATTGTCTTTTATAGCTGTGCTAGATGTTCACCCATTAAGTTCTTTTGTAGTATTTTACGAGGCTCGCTCGCGGGAATGCAATTACCGCAGTTTTATCACCCGCACCAAATTCAATTTAAGGATCTATCTGGGGATTTGTATTATGTAGTTTACGGTACCATCCAACATTATGGCCTTTAAGCTAGAATTTACGTTTTCCGAGGGTAATTAATACTTTCCCGTGGTTTGAAAGAAAAGATAAAGAAAGGAAAATCGATAAGTACGTAAGCAAGATATAGAAATATTGGTTCGTTTATGGCTCTACAGAATAATGTGGGATCTCGAATTCGCACATAATTATATTGTGCTCGGTATGTGTAGAAACACATGGCAGCTACGGCGCAGCTGATCATAAGTTTTTTTTTAGTTGACTGAGTGACGAGACGAGCCAGTCCTTCACCTGATGGTAAGCGCTACGCCTGCCCATAAAAGTCGCAGCCCCACCCAGAACACTGCATTGCATAATCCCGTGCAGCTGCTCTGCGCTTGTCACCCTGAGACATCAGCTGTAAAGTCTCATGTGCCCAGTAATGTATCTAGAAACAATGCCCTTCAAACCGGAACACAGTAATGCTTGCACACTACTGCTTGGTTGATAAATATCTGGCCATGGTCTATTCCCCATGGTCTCTTGAAGAAGAGGCCTCCAACTACAATACAATACTATAGATGGATACAAAGCGTCTATCTATAGATAGACCTCTGCTTTGTTTCATTGACAGTTTCATTAATGTGAGATCCGATCTCATTCTACATAAAAAATAACGTGTTCAGTCGTTTCACTGTCATTCACAAATGAAAAACGGACCGCTTATTAATATTTATGAGTACACTGATCAGATGCCATGAATCAGATACTAATGCTGATTTCAATGCCAGTTTCACAACTTTTCAATGATTTTCAGCTTTGAATGGACCAAGGGCAATTCCAATTTGAATCTTAGATTTTTCATGAGTACGTTTTAACTTGGTATTGAGATTGATTTTGGAAACTGGATAGGAATTCGATTGACGTCAAGAGCAGCCCTGCTATGAAAAAACTACGCATAACGAAAAGCTTGTGACATATATTTTCGAAATACCTGCTGGTAGATCGAAAATTACGAAATTTATCGGTGTGAAATAAATTCATATATTCAGCACTGATCGAAATAAACTATATAATAAATAAGAAATGAACGTCTTAAGAAGCAAGTGGTTTACTTCTCTCCATAAATCTCACTAACTGGCTAATCGCCGATTCTAAAATGTGAGAGAAACTAGCTAGGATTTACAAATGACTTACTAACTATCCGTGACTAGTACTTGCTTTCACCGTGTTTCCATCTGAAGGGAGTTAACGATATACAGGCATATTAATATGGTGCTTAGGAAGCAGATTGTAAGCTTTACATGGATTACGATTTTAACATTACTGTGTTCCGGTTTGAAGGGCAATGTTACTGGGCACCAAAATTACTGGGCATATGAGACTTTAGAGCTGATGTCTCAGGGTGACGAGCGCAGTGCTAGTTCTGGGTGGCATTGTAACAGTTATGGGCAGGCGTAGCGCTTACCATCAGGTGAATAACTTGCTCGTCCCGTCACTTAGTCAAATAAAAAAAACAATACAGCCGATTTAAATGTTCTCAGCAGTGCTTCCGTGTGGATAGTTAATTTTGAAAAGGCTGAAAGAAAACGTTTACAAGAAACTGATATGTTTGAGGATTTAAAATTCAAGAACGTAAGGATGATATCCCCGATCCCGTACCAGGTCATTATAAACCAAATATTCAAGAAGCGACCCATGCGAGAAGATTGAGAAATACAGGCAAACGATGGTGATGAAACCTCTCAATACATCTTAAGACACAATCAATTTTATAAAGGGCCATAACTATTAAGAATTAGGCAGATCCAGATCAGGCGATGATGGCACGTTTAATTCCGTCAATTGGAGTATTACCATACACCTTGGCGGGTCACGAAGGAGACCCATTATTCACCCAATTGCCATGGCATGGTGTGACGTGGCCCATTTAGCCATGTTGTATGGGAGCGAGACATCGATGGCGTCATCTGGCGCCATGGCGTTGTAGGTGGAATGGTTTATGGTCTAGGCATGGGATGAAGGCTACGATCATTAATTCTATATAGGTATGTCCACATAGTAAATTATCGTTCTGGTTTAGTAAGCACGCAGTGTTGGAACTTTACGATCCTGTCTAAATATTAATATTTCAGAGAAACAATGACCCGATGTTAATAATTGTTACAGGACCTAAACGAGTGCTGCTGGATGGTAAGCGCCCATAAAATGTGATAACTAATATATTTGCTGTGCCGGATGTAGAGATGTTATTTTATATCGGTACGGTACGGGAGGCAATAATAGGTCGTCGTGACTCCTGAGACTTACATACGTACAGGCTTATTCGAATAGCTTGCTTTATATTTTGCGGTACTTCTACTACAACTGCATAATATAGTCCAATATCGTAATTCAATCAATCAATTTATGCCCAAGCATTCAGTTATCAAACCACCTTTCTCTCTAGAATTATGTCTTACTCCACTAACGATAAGGTTGCTTGTGGAATAGTAAATAGCTTTAATGACATTTACATCCACTAGAAATTTACCCACATTGGGGTCGGTGGGTGATATATTGAAGATTATAAAGGCTCTCCCAGATGTAATATCGCTATCAACATAACCCACACTCCGTGGCGACTGAAACTGGCTGGGGAGTGTTGCGTTGTGGGTGCGATAATCATATGTGTGCAAAGAGCGTACGTGATATCGCATAATTACGTTACGATATTATAGATGGTTCCCTGAGTCTGTCCTTGTGGTAAAGTAATCCATGTAAAGGTGCTGTCGTTACTTTTTTGAGTAAATTTGAAATAATTTATGCTTTCCAATTTGTTTGCAGCTGCTTATTCTGACAATATCAATTGCCTCTACGTCGCCGAAATGAGACTTCCTTTCAATAACGCGTCAACATACCTGAAAGAAATGAAAGATGCCGTAAATATGGGAACTTATAGAGTAGAATTAACTTATAGTAGGGCAGAGCGGGGTTCCGGGGCAAGATGATGAATGCTATCTCGACTCCATCTTGCCCCACCTGGGCGGAGGACTGCTCACGGGGGGCTTAAGTGGGTTTCCACCATTACATCCTCCGCCACGGGGGTGATGGAGAGGACAGAGTAACGGCATTCCCCGCTTCAAAAAACCCACATAATAACCCGGACTGATCACTGCGTTTAACCTCATAACGAGGTTTACGAAACACCATGCTAATGGAGACGTGCTGTTTATACAGTCACAATTATTCAATGAGCGCGCATTTGATTAATGACCTGTCAGAGTTTGATTCAACAATCTACGCCAGATGTGCCCTGATTGTGGACATGAGTTGCAGTTTTTAGGGCGCGGTAACGGTAACAGTGCGCTTGGAAGTTGGTTTGATTGAAGACCTTGTTCTTCATCTTTCGGGTCGATGTTTCCACCGTTGAGTTGTTCTCAGACGTACATAATTTTATTACCATTATACTGCCAGCTTTTATTTAGTAATACATTTTAATTTCCAGGACAGCTAAGAAATATATCAGTCAGGTTTTGGACTGATTTGGAAGCTTTACCTGCTTATGTGTTTCCCGATAGTTATCATCTTGGAGCCTCTTAAGTGGGACTGGTATCTTATAGGTAACCGTATCGCATCGACCGCATTATCGCCTACCATCACACGAGATTGACCACCTGCACATCTGGAATGTCCAGATAACCTAGTTACCCTTCCAGAGTTAGTATTTTTCGAATGATAGCGATAGACTTATGAAAACGCCACATGGGACGGAGCCTCAAGTTTAGGAGATCCACAATTGATATTGTAGGCGCGGTGGCACATTCCTCGCCTAACACAATGACTTGGATATCTCATTACTCAGAGAAGTTATAAGCACCTATTCATTTTGTTTTAAAAGTAGTGACATGAAGGGAGTTAACAATCAAATTAGTGCTTAAAACAGGCCTTTTTTATTTGACCGAGTAAGAAGACGAGCAACTTTTTCAACTGATAGTTAGCGCTATCCCTGCCCATAACAGTTCCAGTGCCATGCGGAACTTTGTATTGAATAATCTTGCTCAACACCGTAATACGCTCGTCACTCTGAGACATTGGTCTCATAGGCCCAGTAATTTCACTGGAAACAATGCCCTTCAAACCGGAACACAGTATTGTTTTTAAACTACTGCTTGGCGGATGAATATCTGGCAAAGGTCTGTTGCAGAAGAGGCCCACCACTACTAGGTCAATTAAAGAAAATATCATATGAGGTCTAAATTCTAGATTCTCCAGAATAGCTTGACATAAAAGTACATATAATACTAAGAGGACCTCATTATATATTAAGGAACAAGTTAAAGGAGTCAGTAAATAAGATACCTTAAATGCAAAAAACGCTTAAAGCCTAGACGTAAAAATCCCTAATAGACTCTACGTCTAGAATAAATGATACGCTATGCATTAAACCGCAATCAACTGACCATTAGGATGCAAAGCACGATGCCCGACTCCTTTTCCATGGAATCCCCGCGATCTTCGCCGACTGCATTAATGCAGTCAACTGTACGTGGCCCACTGACACAGAAATGAGCTGACGCTACTGTAGATAATTTATATGTGACACAATTAAGTTCAAGGACGTCGGTGACTTGATATTATACTGCATGCATGCTATGGGAAATACGTAGAGTAGCGAATCCTTGATTAAATTAAAACTTTTGACGGCTCCAAAGCTAGTTTATACTTGTTTTTTTTTTGTTTTCAAATATTATTTATGCTATAAGTCAGGGTGGTAGGACCACGGTCCTTGTCGTTC
The DNA here is from genome assembly GCA_912999815.1 of Campaea margaritaria. Taxonomy (NCBI): domain Eukaryota; kingdom Metazoa; phylum Arthropoda; class Insecta; order Lepidoptera; family Geometridae; genus Campaea; species Campaea margaritaria. The sequence continues at coordinate 1,678,274 of OU538794.1, forward strand.
CTGATTCCCTAGATACAGGGAATATTAGTAAATATGTGATCGTGATGCATTATTTATTTTATAGTTGAAAGGGAGAACAAATTGTTAAGACCGGTTTTTTTTTAAATTTTATAAAGAAAAAAAAAACACTGTGTTAGCAGTCGTAGATGACAGACAGTCGTTACATACAACTACACGTACACGGTTTCCACAAAATTTTCACGCATGAATTATGATGAAATACAAAGCAAGTGCACCAGCCTCGAGCGTTGTTCCAATGTCGATAAGACCATCAGGTTGTTCAGCACGTTCAATCTTTACCACAGTTAGTGTAAGTTTAGATCTTTTTTAAGATGAAAAGAGAATGGAGTCATCATTACCGTGTTGTAGTTTCTGTTGCTGTCACTCCGGGCATGTCTCAAACGCTACGGACTTCACATACTGCCGGCTCTATGGGCACATTAAAATGATTACACGTGTCCCATTGTGATAGCGAATGATGGACAAGAATATTATCTGTCATGTGTCCGCGTCTCGGTAGATTAGGGCGATGAATATTTATGACGAAATGGGTGTTCCATATTCTGTGGTACCGTTGTAATCGTCGTCGAGTAAGTACATGGTTATCTTTAGTTGTTGGTGTTGATTCAATCGATGCAAGAGATGTCATTGTCTATAGACTAATTGGTTGTCCTCAAAAATTCAATTGGCAAGGTTTCCGAGAGACTGTAGAAGAGAAGGAAGAAGTAAAGCGGGTGTAGGAAATATCTTTCCATGCTATGGTATTAGAGAGTGTTATCATAAAAGAACCTTTGATGGAAATGCTTCCGCCAAGCAGTAGTGTGCAAACGTTAGTGTGTTCCGGTTTGAAGGGCATTGTTTCCAGCGAAATTTCTGGGCATATGAGACTTTAGAGCCGATGTTTAAGGGTGACGAGCGCAGTGCAGTGCCGCGCAGGATTATGCAATGCAGGGTTATAGGTGGTGCTGTAACTGTTATGGGCAGGCATAGCGCTTAAAATCAGGTGAACGACTTGCTTGTCTCGTCAGTCAAACAAATTAAAAAAAAACACTCCAAAGGCGAATTCTAAAATGATATCATATGTTTGACAATAGTACATTATAATCAGCTGCTTCTTCATTATGATTGCGAAACTGGATCAACAAGATCACGGCCGTGGCATTCTTTGTGAATGGGGGACGCCGTACACTTGAATCTTGAAATAGTTATTGGGAATACCGGACCACCAGAACGAGTTACGTAACATTGTTAATTAAAATGGAATGATAATGATGATAATTCACGAATACCTACTAAACTGGTACCTATTTCTGATTGTTCTACTTCTGAGGATGATTAAAGATGGGTTACATTCACCCCATCTTGCGTTCTGGACGTATACTATCTGAATGTTTAGGTCCAATTGATTGGTTTTTCATTAAGAAAGCAGATCTCTGTTTTAACCGACTTCAGAAAAGGAGGTTCTGTGTTCGACTGTTTTTTTTTCCGTTAAATTATTTGCTTCTCAGCTACGATTTCGACTGTTTATGGAACTACAATTATACTGTCCAAACGAGATGGGTTCACGTTAGAATCTTTAGTTTCTTTAACGAACACACGCTGCATCTATTTTAGCTAAACTTACCTCATTCACGAAATACAAAAACCAGCAATTCATTGAATTGATCACAAACAGTAGATACTATCCATTTAGTTCTTTAGTACCATTCCATTAAACAACAATGCGTCTCGTTCGGAGAAAAAACACACATCGCAACAATAGCTGGCAGTTCCATGTTCCAGCCAATTGGTCGGCCAGACATGTGATAGGAACCGGCCGTGGGGTAATTGAATTGGGTTCAAGATCACGGCCGAATCATTGAACTGTGCAGATTGCCTGAACTCCAAAGCGATCACTGTAACAAATTCTAATTCTCTTAAAACATATAGTGCCGTATCAAGATGAGCCTTTAGAAAATATAATTCATTGGCAACAATCTAGCTAAAGCAAATAAACTTCTCAATCTTAAGTGTATCTTAAATCTCCGATTTTTTCTTCCCTATCCATGGAGAGGTTAAATTGTGTCTACGCGGCATTTATACAAGCCCTCCTAATGAAAATTATAATGAAAACAGCTAATTTGCTCTTCCACTACCACTTTACGACGTTAAGTGACAGTAACGAGGACGGAACACGCTATCAAACTTAGCTCGTTTCACTCTCCAAAGAGTCGATAAGCATCTTCACAAGTCCCCATTACCCGCCGCCAGCTGATCTGACTCGACGCCGCGTCAACTGACGAATTAACATGTTCATTAGACGCCGTGCATTCTCCGTTAATTAATTTAGAGACGGATGAATTATGGCTTTCTTTATGGCTCGATTCAGTTAACTGATTACGAGATAAGTTCTCATCACGGAGATGAGCGAGATGCCTAATGAGTTTGAATGTTTCGTCGTTGGATAAAACGTTTCAAGAGAACACGCGTTTCGCATTCCAGTACTAAATATTATTGAAATATCAAACGATACTGTCAAAGTCTTTTAAAAAAAAAAAAAAAGTCTTATGTTTCTAAATTAACACTCTTTTTTAAACATGTTATCAATTCGTTCACTACAAGTAAGAATATCTGCGGTTACTGACCAAACATAATAGATATGCTCAAGTTAAGATTGACAAGAAATTTACAAATATGGTTGGCTAGTTGTAAGTTCTTTGAATTCCGAGGAAACTTATAGCTGTAATAGCTTCAAGCACACACAAAATGATAAATAGCATCCACCTAATAATTTAGCTATCAAGACTTATACTGAAGAACGCTCAATGGAAATGATAGGCATGGACAGATACGTTACACCTCCCTAAATGGAGGTGAATGTTCTCTCCACTGAAATAAATCAAATAAATCATATCTAACTATCATATTTAGAAGAGGCAATTAACCAAACAATAATTACCGATGCGGCTTCTGTAGATGAATTTATCGAATGATTTATTTACTAATACGGGGTTATAACTCCGAATTATAATAAACATATGAGGTTGATTGCCGATGTCTGGCATTGTGGTGCCTGTTCCCCGTTTATTATGACGATTTTATTGTGTAAACCTGGTATTTAATCGGGATTTATTTCTTTTGCTTTTATAATAACGTTTGGACTGCCTACTATGTCTTTTATAAGTGTATCATTGATTGTAAAATTTGAGTGACGGTGAATTACGTAATTTTTAGTGTCGAAATTAAATGTTTGCATGCTGCGCCTATTTTGTTATCACCTGCAGTTTTTTTTACATTTCTCTGTAGTCCAAGATGGACAGGCAATCTTTAGATACTTTATTGTCGACCCATTTCGCAGTTCTCTATTTAGTTTATCTCTCAAACAAAATTGGCCTATTTGGCAAATAGCAATCTTCGAGAGCCTTGGGACGAGAGGTGCTTGCACTTGATATTTACCAGATAGAATCGCGTGTACGTGGCACGCGGCCACCTCATCAATTACTGCAGGTTTATGCACAATAAACGAAGAGCCGCGTGCCAATGTCATCGCTCTAGCTGCGGCGCTGGCAACAGATTTGTAGATTCTGGGAACGATTGCAGTCTTAAAGCATACGCTAAAGCGATTTCCGCTGTCTTGCTTGCTTCTCGAATGATGTAGTGCCGCTTTTTAGTGTCAGAGTTTAACAGGCCCTTGATCATTCAGAAGGTGGAATCGATGGCATTACTGTGTTCGAGGGGGAATGCAGGAGTCTCCCTGGGTGGCTTTGATAATTCGATCTCTACGATTCAAAACGCGCCACGCACCTTGGATGCAAGGCCGAATTAACTCTATCGGGGCCCCTGCAACCCAGCATGTCGTCGAGATTTGAAAAGAAGAAGGTATAAGGTTGGGGAAGTGTACAAATTAACAAACAAAAATTAAATTGTTAGATGCAACGTATTTTTTTCTTTGTGCGTGGTCCGAGTCGGCTGCATCGACTAGGCCCCATGAGCCCCTAGTCGGTGCGGGGCCCCTCGACAGTTTCCTAATCCGCCTTATGGATAATCCGGCCCTGCTAAGATGGCTGCCACATTCGTGTACGGTAACGAAAACGTAATGGTTAATCGTAGTCAACAACGTCATAATATTTAAAGTTTTCGCCGAATCCACTGCTATGACTTGTCCTATCCATGTCAAACCAAATAGCTGGTAAATGTTCGGTTCACATTGGAGACTAATGAGAGACTCGTGCGCGGCACTTACACTATTTATTTTGACAACGGACTAGACTTCTGAGAAATTTATATTTGTATTTTACATAGTTAATTCGCATATTCAAATATTTTATTGCTAAATGAAATTAGGAATTCCACTGCTAGGCACCACGATGATGGAGTTCTTCTACAACTATGAGAAACTATTGTGAGTAGGTAGATAGATAGATAGATAAACTCTTTATTGAAACACCACAGAATAAAGAAAACTGAAAAAAAAAAAAAAAAAAAAATAATTGGTAAATGAATTAAAAACCTATCGATCTTTGCCAACGGATATTCTATAGATTCTATATAATATATTACTAAGTAACGAGACGGGTTAGTCGTTCACCTGATGGTAAGCGCAATTACAGCTACAGACAGCTTTACCCAAAAGTTTCTATTACAAAATACTGTGCGGCGCTCATCACCCTGAGATATCGGCTATATTTCGATGTTATACCTTCAAAAGAGAAAAGAAAGTGTTAGTTCTATATTGATCCTAATAGGGCAGCCGTTGAAGAGTCCGCACTCGTAACTCGCCACGACCCCATAAATAACTCAAGTGCTAATCCTACAAAATGGTCACCATCAAGTTAAGTAGCTTGCACTAAAATAAACCTAAATCGCCTAGAAATAAATGATAAATTATAAATAGAGAGGATTCGTCAGCAGCGCGCAACGCTTGCAATCGCTGGTCCGCAACCTATTGTTGGAAATAACATACACTCATCGGTGTATTCGTAGTATACTTTTGTTCTGCACCTTTTATTTTGGGTGTCGATATTTCTACTATTGAAGTCTTGAGAGCTATTAGGGTATTCTTTACGCTGAAATGGGCTTCGTTTGAAACATCGTGGTGACCGGCTCAGAATGAGTAGTTACTCGTAAATTGCGAATTTACTTTGACGAATTATCTTTTTTAGTGCCGCGCGAGATTATGCAATGCAAAGTTCTGGGCGACATTGTAACTGTTATAGACTAGCGTACCGATTACCATCAGGTGAACGACTTGCTCGTCTTCATCATCATCATCAGCCCACACTTGTCCACTGCTGGACGTAGGCTTTTACCAATGAAATCAGTCATAAAAAAATATTTTTTAGGGCAAATCGTAGGTTTCTTTTGTTTGTGGTGCAGATGTTTTCAGCCCATGGGGATAAAATAACCTCCTCCTTTTTTTAAGTCGTTTTAATATATCTACAGGCTGGGCTGTGAGCTTTACCCATCAGTTCTTTACCAGAGTTTGGAAGCTTATAACCACAAGAAATGGAACGAGAAAAGCAAGAATTTGGCTTTGCATGGGTTTGTCAATTACCTAATTGATAGCAGCTTTGACTGCGCTTTTGATAACAGTGCCGCCTGTGGCTACATACTACTGAAGCATCAAAACATTATACTCTTAAGAAGAAAGCTAGGTACCAATAGTCGCGGCTTATCCAGTAACTAGTAATTAATCTGTGACATGGTCCTAAATACACATTCGATAAAACAAATAAGTGATTGAAACCGCTAAGCACATCAAGTGAGTAACAGGTATGCAGTGCGCTGTGAAAGACGATACGTGCATCCAGCCCGATGAGTCACAGTCATTAACAGAGAGAGTCGGATGAGCAATCCAATAAAAACACTGTTCCTTCGATGAGAAAGTGAAATGCGAAGTTCTGCGCGTGTTTTATTTTCCAAAACTCGTATTACCGTTTGGTATCCCTTTTATGATGGCTTGAGTTGAGAAGCAACTGTCACCTTTACCAGATATTCATCCGCCAAGCAGTAATATGCAAACATTACTGTGTTCCGGTTTGAAGGGCACTGTTTCCAGCGAAATTACTGGGCATATGAGTATATGAGACTTTAGAGCCGATGTCTCAAGGTGACGAGCGCAGTGCAGTGCCGCGCACGATTATGCAATGCAAAGTTCTAGATGGCACTGTAACTGTTATGGGCAGGCGTAGCTCTTTCCATCAGGTAAACTAGTTGCACGTCTCGTCACAAAGTCAAATAAAAAAATTGTAATGGAATTATAAAAGTTTTTAATTACATTTTAAGGTATGCTGTTTTTTTTTAATTTAAATTTATTACCGTGAATCTTAAAGCAAACAGTAGGTACTATATCGAAAGCTGTGCCTATAAACGCTGCCGAGGAGTCACCAATACAAACAAACCATCGAGTCGGTAGCCTCCAACTAGCCTTGGATCCAAATAAAATTGAATTACACCAATTGACTTAAACATGTCCAAGATATTACCGGAATAAAGCCACAATGGACATTGTAAGTGACATGACGAGGTCGATTCCAATGCAGACAAATTGTACTGAAGAGTCAATATTCGCTCAACTGCATATAATACAAAATTGTTTAGCAACAACCTTGTCACAGTTAACATTGTTAACATTCTCCCAACGGTTAGATGTTGTCTTTAAATGGGTTTATTGTGGTATGGTAATAAGTTGGTAGTACTTATGCGGTACGGTGTTCCCATTGTGGATTCTGGGAATATATGAGATAAAAAAAAAACTCATTTGATTCACAATAGAGTGGTGTGGTCGAACTAATGCATTTTTAAACGAGGCCGCCGGTGGACGATTTATTGTCCTGATTAATATGGAACAGCTGTATAATGATGTTAGGACTCTCAATGAAAACTTGAAACAGTGAAAAAATAAGTCCTTCAAAATACATTATGTGAATCTGAATGAAAACTAGACAGCTAGTCGGCTGGATCGCGTTTGCAATCCTTGATAAGTTTATGAACTGTAATCCATGCCCAGATTATCAAAATTCAAATGGATTTTGGAATAATTATTCTATCTTTCTATCTATTCAGCCCGTATCCACCCACTGCTGGGTACAGGCCTCCTCTGTTTCACTCATTTGTTCCGGTCCTGTGCCAGTCTCATCCAGTCTATTCCGACGTGCTTGGCGATGTCGTCCAACCATCGGGCTGGTGGTCTGCCTCGCATTCGTCGCGGTCCTCTTGGCCACCACTCCGTAACTTCTTTTGTCCACCTTTGGTCTTCCCGCCTTGCCAAGAGTCCTAAGTGTGTGTGTTGTTAAATGTGGACTAATTATTACCTACTGAAATTATTACCTATTGTAATTTTTCTGTACCGTTTTAAATTTTTCTCTGGTGTACAATAAAGAGTTTTCTATTCTATTATATCTACAATTGTATCTATAGAACAGTTCGAAGTCGGTTTGACATTCCTATAGCTTAGGTTGTGCTATCAGCCGAACAACTGACATCGTTAAATCAACCGTTAAAGTTGTACAACCCCATATCATATGAAAATAATCATGGAACTATTTCATTGGCCATGAAACTGCGTCATAAAACAGAACACTGAAACGTAACTATTGAGGTGTGGTCCAGAGAGTAATAAAAAATAAATATATCATAATAAAAATAGACTTGTCTTCGTGGTGGTAACAAGTTTAAAGCTTAAACAATTCTAGATGATCGTTAACCGCTTCATTGTATTTTTTTTTTTTTTTAATAACCTATACTGTCCCACTGCTGGGCAACGGTCTCCCCCATCTCCTTCCACATGTCGCGATTGTTTGCCACGTCGGACCAACTTGGTTCGTATGTATCAAGATCGTCACGCCAGCGTTTTCTTGGCCTGCCCCGGCGCCTACGCCCTTTTTCAGGCATCCATTGTGTGACGATCTTGGCCCATCTGTCGGGGTGCATTCGAGTTACATGATTAATTTGATTAATTTTAATAGGTAAGTTGATTCTTTGATGATAAGTAGATAATGACGTGTTAGTCAAATTTATAAGGCTTCGGACATCTATTAAATAGTATCTACCAAATCTATTGGTAGCTATTAAACTTGTTAGATAGGTTTAAGATTATTGTTGGTGTGAATAATTATTAATTTGAAGTATTTAAACATTCGTGAATTATATTAATAAAAAAATGGATTTATGTTATGTAAGAACATTTATGTATGTTATGTTATTTAAATTAATTCAATAGAAAAGAATAGAAAATACTATATTGTACACTAGTTCAGAAATACACAAGGTACATGAAGAATAAAACTTATTGAAATAAATATCGTAAAATCGTCGGATTTATCGCTAAAAGCGATCTCTTCCAGTCAACCACTCAGTTAATTATTATTTGTTTAACATAAAGTTTAATGGAGTCATAACCCATAGTTACTCGTTTTACAGATTACAAAGTTTCACAAAACCTTAAACAAACGAAACTGGGGCGGGTCATTGCATGTTTCAGACTACCTATAAGTAAATAACTAAGAGGTATATTGAAATAGTTACCAAGCCAAATAATTATATTGAATTGAATAAATATTTAAAATGGATATTAATTTTTTAAAGAACATCTGGACGTAAATTATATTAATTGCATAAGTTTCTGTATGCAAGCAGGATTATGACCTCTACACGTCGTATTATTTTGTTCAGCACTGTGGCTTCAAAATAAATAATGATTATTATTAGTCGTATCTAATGTGGTTGTAGGTCGTTACTTGTTTCACGGCATCTGTGTAAGCAGCGGCAGGTGTTCTAGTTCTAGTGTATTCAGAGTGACTAAAATTTAACATTTTTTTATAATTTTTTGGGTCTCAAAAGCTTAGTCATTCCCAAGTGCATAACAACATAGATTACGTTTTTTTTATTTGACTGCGTGACCACGCGAGCATGTCGTTCACCTGATGGTAAGCGGTACGCCTGCCTATAACAGTTACAGTGTTACCCAGAAGTTTGAATTGCATAATCCTCCGCGGCACTCGTTCAACCTGAGACATCGGCTCTAAAGTCTCATATGCCTAGTAATTTCGCTGGAAACAGTGCCATCCGGGAAATGCAGTCCCTACAATAAAATGGAAATTCCGTGGGTGAAACCGCGGGGTTCAGCTAGTTAATGATAAAACAAATTTACTAGGATTTGAACAGAGTCATAATTCTAAAATAAATGCTAGCTTCCGTCAAGCTGATGCTATCGTATCGAAATTAATGTCAAGAACAGCTACACATAAGCCTGGCTTATTGAGTTTTGCTGCTTTAAGATGAGCTCACAAGTAGCGACGCTTTGCTAATACATTGCGTAAGTATAGGGCCCGGTGATGTCAACAGTCATCCGAATTGATCTCAATCAAGTATACGACATCCGCAGCCCCAAGTGATTGAGGAACACTTTTGAACGTCAAATAAAATAATAATCAGCCGGCAGATATCAATTATATGACGACTCAAGTGTTGATTGATCAACAAATTAATAAAACTGGCTCAATTGCCAATGAGGGAAGGGCAAATAAAGCGAGATTGGGTTGTGCGAACCGATCTTTTAACGAGAATACAAACATTAAACGCTTGTCAGTTATAAATATTCGAATTTAAGGCACGTCGCGTCGCTTTAAATGAAAGATGACGTAGGGATACTGTTTCTGAAAATTACAATTAGATCATTATGATAAGTGATCGTATAACTATAACAAATAAATTGGACCACGTCAATTGAAGAGCAAAATTGTTGTTCAAATTTTATAACCGCTGATGATTCCTGGCTTGCACCACATACAATAATTATGTGAGCTTTATTTTGAATTCCAATTATCTTGAAGGCCGTGCGTGACTAATATCCGTGAAAATAGTAACAAATGACGCTCGGCTGCATTGCATACGTGATCCCATTGGCAACCTTGGGATTGGCATTAACCACTAGTCTAAGTTCGATGGATGGTGCATGTGTGATAAATGCGTTTAAAAATATATATGCGTAAAATCGTGAATCGAGGCAAATGTCACATTAAACCAGTCGCTCGAGTCTATATGATATGTAGCATGCCTCATCCTTCTGTCGTGGTAAACAAGTCACATTTTTAACCACATGAAGTCATCGAATTGAAGATGATTATATCGCATAACTGGTGTAGTAACTTGCAACTATGCAACAGGTTGTTAAAATGTAAATATTATCGACGTTTCTATGAATTCCTAATGCAGTGACTTAATTTTATTTTCATAAATGACACCTGTTAACTATTCTGCCGAGAAATATACAAGTATCTACATCATTTACATGGTTGTATTTATTTGGAATTTCTCACGCAAATATCTTGACGAATAAAATATCACTTAGAAATATCATACATTCCAACCGTACTTTTATGGAAATTCCATTTTAGCTGGTTGTGTAACGACTCTATAAAAAAAATACTAAACGATTAGTGTCTCCAGTAATTCGACACCACGTAGAAATAAAACAATACCACGTTTATAACGTTACGTTATAAGTAAATAGGCCCGCCTGTACTTTAACGGCCTGTCCTACGCACGGTGACGCAAACCCGAACCCTACTTCCAGACCCCCTGTATACCTGGAAACGTCACAATTTTGGCACGCCACCACTACCCACGTGCGTATGTCGATAAAACTTTACGGCTTTTCCTGTTTGTGGGACGTCGCAAACTAGATCACATGAGATGTTGGATAATTAGGTTGGTAGAGAAAGCAATCTCTGAATAGTCGGTTAATTTATTGATTCGTTGCGGCGTCGATCGGCCATGCCGCATCGAAACGATTACGAACATCGATGCGTGATGTGGTTTCTATAAATTAAGAACTAGCAAACGCGTGGTTTAAGAATTCGCCAATTTCAATTAGCGTTTTTTTTGCTTAACCGTAAAGAGATGATTGGGTTCATTTGATGGAGCGTCAGAAGTTCAGAACACCTATAGAATACAGCTAACTGTCCACTACTGCTTAGTTTTGAAATAACTGACAAAGCGAAGGTGTCACGCAGACTTCTCTTTAGGGCTTTACACAATAAAGTCTGTATTCATAAAACAGAAACAGCCAATTAGTCTTGATTTCACAGAAGGTACAAGTACCTGCTTCAATCATATTGAAGAAGGTACTTGTTATCTTCATTATATCTTCATTTTAAGAAGAAATTCTACTTTTTCAAGTATTAACGTGAAGGGATCGATTCAGACACCTGACCCAATTAATAACATGACCGTATAAATCGAAGTTGACTCCAGTGCACTTGAAATAACGACTCCCTTTGATCCTGGAGCTGTGCTTAATGATGATAGACGGGAGGCTGGGCTAAAATTATCTGTGACCGTGCATCTCGCTTTTATAGCATGGAATTCGTTAGATAAGAATTCTAAATAAACTTCCTACATAAGACATCCAGCCTGAGTGAAACCAGAGGAGCTGAATTTTAAACCGCTCTTGGGCAAAATACAGATGCGAAGTTAGCGTCCAGTCTTTGTTAGATAGACGGATCTATAAATAAATTAGTAATGTCTTATATATTGATATCCATAAATGTTGATATTTGATCTTGCAAGGCATGAAGTGTCACCTTTTATATTCATCCGGATTATCCGAATTTTATTGTTTCTATTTCCGAAAATTATTTCTGCTGTTTTCAATCACCAAGCAAAGGAACAAATTTTCAAACACATTCATATTCAGGAGAAGGAAATCCAAATATGTACCTATAATGGGGCAGAAGCCAACCGGTAGACATTGATGTAAAACAGCGAAATCTAATTCCGAAGAACGATAATAAATACAAAAGATTATATCACATCTTACAAAATATGGGTTATGTTATGGCGTTCTAATTTCGATTAAAATAATAATGTTAATCGACATATTATGGTGGAAAACCGCTAACGGATTCGGGGAACACATGGATCGTGAACTAGGAAGTGACGTGCAAACAGGAATGTAAGCAAACATAATACGCGGATTGTAGGCATTGAACCTACGCACTGGCAGGGTGGTCTATTTCATAGGGATGGGATAGGCAGGAGAATCCGATGTTAGATCGTTGGAATTTAGACTTCAGACACTTATATATTTATTGTGGTTGTGCTGTGTATGCGTATTGATGCCTTTTCAAACATTATTAATTTCCAACCCTGCGCTCTACAATTAAATATGGTCACGGGTTCAAATACTGGTGTCAATTCTGGGTAGCCCAAGCAGTTTAAATATTGATTCAGTTCTGTCAGTGATTTGTTGTCACTTCCTAAACTTATAAAAACGCAAAGTAATATTAATTAATTTAGATTTATCTTTAGTATTAGCAACATATAAGTACTATTATTTCCACCAAAATGCCACCAAAATTGGTACCACTGTCTGCAGTCCCAAATTTTCCTTTGACAATCAAATTACTATCCGTACTTTGAAATGTCTTTCCGTGGCCATCACTAGAGTTGAATGCTATGCTCGTCGTGTGCCGGCACCAGTCGGCATGTCTCGCGTATCTAATCTTTAAATAGCTGACTATATGTGTGGTGTTAGATGCCATCTCCCTTTGAGCTAGATTTTTGTTAGTCTTTTCTTCTTACTTTGAGGTTTAATATATTCTATTGGATTTTATGTGAAATGAGTTTAAAAAAAGAAAATCTTAATAGCTATGAAAGAGGAAAGAGGGCCTAGCAATGGACGTCTAGTGCGTAATCAAGTAAAGCTTGGACTGATCGCGGTGATCCTAAGCTTGTGAATGTTTGTTTTATTCCTATAATTTTGAAAAAATGTTATTAAATAAAATGTCATTGCTAATCGTTTAACGAATCTTGTAGTAGGCCCCCAGATAAATTATTATAAAACGCTGGCTAAATTTACGGATCGTACAAAGCCAAGATATAAAAAAAATCTGAGCATTTTTTAAGTTTTTTTTAATTCTTTTATTTAACTGAGTGACGAGATGAGTGGATTGGTACGCGGTGTCTAGGATTCCTCAAACCGCATGTTTCTCTTCTATCCAATCCTCATAGAACAAGGGTAATTGGCAAAACAAACAAGTTCAAGAAAATTCCTACTGTTAGGCAAAGTGTTGAAAATATAATTGTGGCGTTAAGTAGGATTGTTAAACAAAGCCGGAAACCAGTTGTTTTATAACGTGCAACACACTGACCTATAAAGTGTTGCCATGTTGCGCCCGCCAGGGAACAACAAGCTGATCAGAATTGCAAATGGAAGCCAATGCTGGAAGATCTAAATGGGCGATGTAAATGCCTATGAAGTTTTCATTTAATGTAATGCTACGTAATTAAACTAAGAGTTATAAATCATGAAGATACGGTGGTTTTGAAGTCTTTGGCATCTTTAGTGTGTAGTAAATCTACGGTTGATGAGTCTATGTCTCACAGTGCCCAGTACAGTGCAGGAGCGCGCTACATTTTGCAATGCAAAGGTCTAGACCTTTGCATTGCAAAAAGCTAGCTTTGGTCGGCACTGCAACTGTTATGGTTTGGTGTGGCAGACTAGGTCAATAGATTGCTCATCTCGTTACTAAGTAATACACACGCCTGACGAACAGTTTTTGTTTTATTTGACTGATTGACGAGACGAGCAAGTCGTTCACCTGATGGTAAGCGCTACGCCTACCTACCTACGTGTGTGTTGTTGTGTGTCGTTACAGTGCCACCCAGAACTTTGCATTGCATAATCTTGCGCAGCACTGCACTGCGCTCGTCACCCTGAGACATCGGCTCTAAAGTCCCATATGCCCAGTAAATTCGCTGATAACCGGGCCCTTTATGCCGGGACACAGTAATATTTGCACACTACTGTTTGGCGTGTGAATATCTGGCAAACGTGTGGTACTTCCCCAGGCAGTCTTTTGCAGAAGAGGCCCCCTACTGCAAGAGTCGGTATAGTCAGCATACAATGTATAGAACAGTAAATTGATATACGATAAAACATGGTCAGCAATATTTTGCGCTGACTGTGCGAGACGGACTCTGAAAATTCTTTTCACCTGAGTAAATGTTTTTTTTAAAGAATTATATAAAACTCAGAATATTATCTAGTGTAATATAAATGAGCCCATTCAACATGACGGAAAACTAAACAACAGCGGTATTGTAACCTAAACAATGCGAAGGTAAAATATTGTTTCACATTCTTGGTGTGAGATAAAGCCATGGTGATGTGTTTATTTAATAATAACTTTAATGTAATACAAAGGTTTGTTACATTCCATTAGCATTAGGTAGGAATTCAAATTGGAAATTAGTTAAACAGCAAATATTGTGAGCGTCGCGTTTCTACATTCATGAAAGGGAACTGGCACTGTTTTACTAATAGACGCAAACACCATCTGCACTTAGAGATGTCTATATGTTGAATGTTGATTTCATTGAAAACTAAACAAGTTTTTGCTAAGAGATATCCTTTAAATTCTTCCGAGGGCTCTTTCAATCCATACGTATTTTGTTAACTTTTGCTAGGCTTTACCAAAACATTACTTACATTATTTTAAAATAAACGAAACATCGAAATCGGTTGGCGTAACATTGAGTTATTCGCCCATTTGTCGCGCACATAATTAATGCAAATTTAAAACTTATAATTATGGTTTTCGCATGGATGCCATCACCCAGTCGAAAGTTTTGAGGTAACAAACATAAAAAAAATACAGACTTATTAATAACCTAAAAAAAAAAAAAAAAAAAAAACTAAACTAACTAACTTTGTTTGTAAAAATAGACTTCATAAATCACTTTCTGATACAACAGCTACTACTATTCAAAAATGCTATTCTGTCGAAAGGCTCCTGATTAATTTCTTTGAATAAATTGTAACCGACAATTTAGTTCTCAATGACATCACATATGTTACCTCCACTATCTAAATACAATCTCCGGCCCATACAATCCGTCATTATATCTATTCAATTCATCTAAATCCTAACATTAGTACCGAGAAGTGCAAACCGAGGCGATTTGCATCACATTGCGCGTCCGTTACAGACTCATTCGTATGTTAATACTGGGAGCAGTAATGGACGGAGATGTGAATTTTAATTGCTGGAAATAGTTCGGGAAGCGTATGCATAAGTATATGAGTTGTTTGTGAGAAGTTGGCAAAGTCCGTATTGAATATGAGCTGTAGATGGTAGTCTCAGTTCGATAAGCTGATAAAGATGATAGAAATTAATAAAACTGGTAGGGTGGTAATTGGTCTCATACTTGCTACGGAATTTTCCGAAAAGGTAGAGATGAAGTCTGACTGAAAGGACTGACTTCATGCTTCGGAGTCTATTGAAAATCTAAAGACACGCCTTCAACACAGCAATGTTTGCACTCTACGCGATTGAATATCTGGCGAAAGTGGTACTTTCCTACGAGGATTTCGTGCAATCGGCCACTAATGATACATTCTTATCGTCTTATAATAATAGTAACAGTATAACAATAGATTCATTTGCATATTATTACTAAATCAAGTCTTGTCGCATCCC
Organism: Campaea margaritaria; assembly: GCA_912999815.1. Classification (NCBI taxonomy): domain Eukaryota; kingdom Metazoa; phylum Arthropoda; class Insecta; order Lepidoptera; family Geometridae; genus Campaea; species Campaea margaritaria. The sequence continues at coordinate 1,693,738 of OU538794.1, forward strand.
AATAACTATGATTCAATATTCCATGCACAAGCCCGACAAAAGCACAAAGAATACCGACGCATATTTCGGCAATAAATCTACGCGGGTTTGAGAACAAAATATTTGAGTTGGACATATTTGGGAAGCGTTTGCATGCCTCATTTGTAATGTTTGCGGATATGTTAATTTATTTAATGGTCAAAATTACATCGTAGTGGTAAAATCGTGGTAAGACCTGGGCCTCAGTTTTCTTAAACTAAATTGTCAATTCAATTTTGATTCCTTATATAAAAAAACAGCGGTGGTAGCCTAGTGGGAGAACGTCCGCCTTCAAGCAGAATTTCGTGAGTTCAAATCCCAGTGCAGGCACGTACCAATGTGTTTCTTGTAAAACTTATGTACGTAATTATCACTCGCTTTTCGGTGAAGGAAAACATCGCGAGGAAACCCACATACCTACCCGAGAATTATTTCGGAGGTAGGTATGTGATCCACCAATCCTGATCTGGCCCCCGTGGTGGATTATGGCCTAATCCTCCTCACGAAAGTGAGTGGAGACCCGTGCCCAGCAGTGGGACGTTATGGGTTGTCAATGATGATGATACATAAAAAAAACAATCCGACGTATTGGTTCAAAAATGAAATGTACTCTTATTTACAGATTGCCAGAAACGCCTCTATTTGATTTAGGTTACTACAGTTTGGTTTGGGTAAACGGCCCTCGTCCGTAATATTATATAATAACAAAGTATTGACTGGCATAACCTTTTTAATTCATTATTTGAACCTTCAAGAAAAAATATCGCTCCGAAAATTCACATTCACATATCAATCCATCTCCTAATTCCTAATCTAACAGAAGAACCACTAACTGACTATAATTCGCAATATACACAGCTTAATCAAAACGTTGTTGTTTTAATTAACATCCGAATAAAACCGATATGGTTTTCGCACAGGTTGCCTAAGCTGTGGCGCCTCTTGCGAATAATCGTTGATTCATTCATCAGACTACCTAATTATTGTTAAGTGTTTACATAATAATGAAGGTGTGCACCGTGGTTTTCTTCTTTCTCATATACAGGTACTTTGATATCCCCCACCTTACTATTTTAGGGGTGGGAGTTTTGAAAGAACTGTATATTACAATCTCAAATACATAAAGATAGTACCTATACACATATTTTTGTACAAAAATACCAAAACCCACCAAAGAACCTAAAATCAAAATACCAAAACAAAATTCTGTTTTTTTACAAACCGTTTTGCCTTTATTACATTAGTAGAATACGAAAAGAAAGCTTTGTTGGTGAATACGAGCTTTTAGAACTGTGTAATTTATAGTAGGAAAAAAAAAATAAAGATACCTTCGCATCAAATAGAATTGGTTTTGATGCAACCCAGCAGATCGCAATATGGGCCAACTGTGCCAGCTGTTTCATTAATCGTTTCAATTTAAAAGTTCAAGGCTTCAACTAGTCTAGTCGGCTAGACTGGATTGGACTAACCCACCACAGACTAGCCACACCTACTGCCTGAGCACAGGCCACATGGATTAATGCTAAGGACATTCCATTTATACTCCTAATAAATCCCAATATACCAGTCAGGTGACCCCTCGCCGATGAATTGGTATAATTGTAGAGTTGTCATATTAATTACTTAACAGCATTTTAATCGGCCATCCGGGGTCGTTCTAGCTTTTATAGTCTCGTAATTAAATGAGCACTAGTTTATTAATGGTTCTTTGATGTATGATTATTAGTTTTTATAGAACTGTGTTTGCCACATGTTTTTAAATTTAGTTTATTGACAGAATTGAGTTATAGTTATAGGTGATTGAATTAGTTGAAGTGGCGGTAGCCTAGTGGAAGAACGTCCGCCTTCCAACTAGAAGGTCGTGAGTTCTAATCCCAGTGCAGGCACGTACCAATGTGTTTCTTGTAAAACATATGTACGTGATTATCACTCGCTTTTCGGTAAAGGAAAACATAGTGGGGAAACCTACCCGAGAATTATTTCGGAAGGAGGTGTGTTATCCACCAATGCAGACCAGCCCCCCCTGGTGAATTATGGCCTAATGATGATGATGAATTAGTTGAACGAGTATTAACTTTATTTTTCTCACCTCCATTGCCTACAGTTAACCAAGCAAAGAAGCTCAAGGTGTTAGACTGACCTAAATTATATTTCAATAAACAAAACAAAAAAAAAACCACAACGATTTCAGATCGTATTCCAATATAGATTTTCATTTTTAACGATTCATTGTGTAGGATGTCTTATGATGTAAACATTGAAAACAAATAATATATTATTTTAAGAACAGATTAACTTGAGTTTCCAATTTTACCAACCATTCGTGACAGAAAATGCATTGGAATGTAGGAGCAACCCATCCGATCGTTTACTCCGTCCAAGGTAAATGAAAACACTACGTAAGTAGACGAAAGAAAAGTGAGACGAACGTAAGCTGATGATGAAGACTAATAACGAATACTTATGCATAGAGCTTACCTTGCAAGCGAAGAGTGCATTCTGCCACGATTTGGAATCGTCACTGAAGAAGTAGCAACTGTGACCAAGCCGGATGAAATGTGGCGGGCACACGTAGGACATCTTCGAGTTGTTGCGCTGCCCATTGACCAGACCTGCACAGTTGAGGAAGGTAAGGATATCTGGTGTTGGCTATTTTTTTAAACACAACACACACGGTTAGTAGTAAGCAAACGTTAGTGTGTGTGGAGTTCCGTTTTAAAGAGTAATGTTTCTAGTAAATAATTACTGGACCTATGACATTCTAAAACTGCTTCGGGATAATGAGCGCAGGGCACTGCCATTCAAGATTTTGCAATCCAAGTTCTGAGTGGCACTGTAGGATTCTTATAGACGGCGTACATATATCATCAGGTGAACAACCTGCTCCTTTCGGCTGTATAAAAAAGGCACAGGAATGTGTTTATGATTGAAGTGTCTCTCAAACGTGTGTCAGTCAGTTCGTTTCTGTGGTTTTATCTCCAAACGGCTAAACTGAGACAAACAGAGGTTGTTTTTATTCCTGGAGAATACTAGAAGAAAAAAGAGAAAAAATGCAGCGTATAGTGCAATGTTGTGTAGATTTTCACATTGGACAATAGATTGGACATAGGACATTGGACATAACTTTTCTCACAAGTAACATAAATCCTTTGAAAATCTATGAATAGCTTCGTATTCCTAGGCTCAGTGGATTTGATTGTAAACAATTTGTCATAGACGAAGAGTCAGAAAAGGTGCAGAGAAGGGAGATGTAAATTTTTTCGGCACACAAACGGTATCGTCGGAAACGTTTACGCATAGACCGTGTTAAAAATTAGCAGAGAAGAGCGTGAGAAATGCAGCTTTGTCTGTGAATTAAACCTGTCAAAACATTGAAATGACAGAGGTCGACGCCCGGGATTTTTGTACGCTCTTTAGGTAACAAGCATTAGTCGTGGTAAATCACAACTTGCAAATAGGTACACTTCTGTTGAAATATTGTCCATTGTGTGTCTTATCTCGGACAGATCGGAAACGGTAGCTAGTAAATAGTCTATTGGACTGTTAGTGGGTGGTTTAGAATTTGCGAACAAGTTCTCGTTCAAGGTTAAGACGCTAAAACCGGAATGCATGAAATTTTTACTACGCGAGATTAAAAGCAATAGAAACAATTCGTAGAAAAAACTCAATTAAAATGGTTTTCGAAATGAATTTCGAATGTACTTTATCTTCAGACATATTTACGTTATTATGTAGGTATTTAGATATTCTAAAATAAAAGTATCGTTTATAAATAACAGATGTTTTTTTATAATGAAGATAGCACTGTGATATCAACATTTATGTTAACTGTGTGATTGAAGAGCGACATTAATGTTTATGAATATTATATATTTTTCTGAGTAAAAAAATGTGGCTGGAATATTTAAAAAATAAATGATAATAACTATTGATTACACCTTAGGTAAGTACATTCCAAGATTTCATCATCATCATCAACCCATATCGTCCCACTGCTGGGCACGGGTCTCTCCTCCGTGAGGAGAGTTAGGCCATAATCCACCGCGGGGGCCCGGTCTGGATTGGTAGATTTAATTCAAAATATTTCCCGGAAAAGTGTTCTACAATATTTAAATAAAAAAAATTTAAAGTTCGCGAAAATATTACTATATGCATGCTAAAAATTCTTCAGCGTACGTTTCGAGCCAAAATATTATTTTTATTACATTGCCTACCTATAAATAAAATCCTGAATTATTAGCCAGGGCAACATTAATACTTACACAGTGTAGAATACAGCACTACAACCAGCAAGCCGACCGCGTGTCTCCTCTCCAAAGCTTCCATTTTGCACTCAGTTCACTTGTCTCACTGCACTCACTAGATCACTCACACACTCACTGCTGTGTTCTGACGGAACTCATATTTTAACACTGTGGCAGAGACGGATGTTACAGAGGAGGCAACATGGTTTGTTCACTGGAATTGTATTCACTGTGTTATACACGGGTCTTGGCTGAGATCTGAAACAAATGAATAACTGTTGTTAGATTTTTTGAGACAGGTAGAAAAGAAAAGCTCGTCAAATTTAGATTAGGCGTCTAAAAAATTGCAAGGACACCTTTTCTCATCAATACGTCTATACAGGCTCATCGCACATTACTGTGTTCCGGTTTGAAGGGCATTGTTTCCAGCGAAATTACTGGGCATATGAGACTTTAGAGCTGATGTCTCAGGGTGACGAGTGCAGTGCACTGCCGGGCAGGATTATGCAATGCAGTGGTCTAGGTGGTGCTGTGACGGTTATGGGCAGGCGTAGCGCTTACCAACAGGTGAAATACTTGCTCGTCTCAGCACTCAGTCAAATAAAAAAAAAAATCGACATATCCTCACGGATCAGTCTAGGCGTCGCTTCCCAAAAGACCGATCTTTTTGTAAAAAGTGAACTAAATCACCTTGGTCTACTGTATAATCTTTAAAATGGTTTTAGGATTGTTTTGTTAACGTAAGAGGATTGCACCATATCAAGACAAAACATTAATAGTTGTAAGCTAACTATAGATCTTGTAGAAGTAAGGTGGTAGTATGTGAGTCGTAAGATAAAGTGGGGATATGCGTAGGTCCTATACTGTGCCGCAGACTCGGCGGAACACTTAACTTTGCATAACGCCTACAAAAGTCCATTCAAAATAGCACATCTCTAGTTAATCTAGTGACAAAGATTGCGAGACACGTACGAGCTAGGATCGAAGCCTAGATAGAAACAATCAGTTCCCTAATAGGCGCGGCGTTCTTCAAAGGCCGCAGGAAATTGCGATTTCATGGTTTATGCATCGGAACAGAGCCTAGACATACGCGTTGAAAGTCTAGATCTAGTGTGGGGAGGCTAGATCGCAGGCGCAGATGGTATTAGCCTTAATATTTAAAACATATTTGAAAGACCCAATTGCAGATGCCCTAAGTCCATTTAGGGATTGATTGAGTTGATTCTCAACTTATATTTGAGACCAAGACTTAATATAATAGGTAAATTACTTGTATTGTAATAGTTATTGTGTTGTTCGGTAATTTATACACACTTAAAACGTTCACTGCTGAACTGTTTTACTTTTTTTTTGGCTCTTTTGCGAATCTTCACACAACGTGCGTGTTTACTGGCGTTGTGTCGTAGCTAAACTCAATCAGCAGTGACAACTGCACACAGCTGGTGTGACAAAATTCACAATACAGTAGTGCGGGTTCGCACGCCAGGCGTGTTTTTGCGTGCCGTAAAATTACGAAAACACAGACGTGAATATGAACAGTATTTATTCCACGATCTAGTTAAACTACCTAGTAATTAAAAAGTACAAGTTTATTATAATTTGGCACGCATTTAGGTTAACTTAGAAAGTCTAGTGAGGAGAAATCTAGATTCATATAGGTCGTTAAAATGTCGTTAAACGCAGCCGTTGGCCGTTAAGCGGAACGGACGGTTCTGGCTACCGTTCTAATAGAGAGCAATGACTTGTGAAATATAAACTAAAAACTAAAGATTTTAGCATATCTTAAATAGGCCATTAAGTTTCAGATGTTTGTAAACTTAAAGTTTTTTAGAACAGAATAGAATAGAAAAGAAAATACTTTATTGAACACCAGTTCAGAAATACACAAGGTACATTACAGAACAAAACTTATTAGTATAAATATGGTACGATGAGTGGAAAGCGATCTCTTCCAGTCAAGTCAGTCAAGTAAAATAGAGGTGTACCCAACTAGATAACTAGTGTATAGTTTTCTATTGGGTACACCTCTAGTTTAGCATCCTGTACCACAGAATAGATAGTACTACCCCGTACTTTTGTTATATTATATCATGTAGAACAGTACTTAACTACATTTGAGAGCTTTTAAATGGTAACTTAGCCTTCTTAATTTTCATATGTATTACATTATGCATTTTGAAAAACACTTGATTTTAAAAGAAATGAAACCATTAAATTTCGACAACAATTATATATATAAAAATGTTATGTTGGTTTGTGTACGCTTCAAAAACTCAAAAAGTTCTGCACCGATCGAGCTGAAATTTTAGCATGATATATAATCCGCATCAAGGATTGTTATTATCTATTTTTTTCATCAGTGACATATCAGCAAATGTGCGAATGTGCCACAGCGAAGCGTGGCCGGGTACAGCTAGTAATGTATAATTTATAATATATGTGCATTCTGATCAAAAAGTTTAAGCAAAATTTAATCATTATGTAGGTATTGTACTTAAATTTAAATTAAATGTCATCCACTTAAAATACTCATAATTAAGAATTTAAAATATTTACGTTAACTTTTGTAAGAAATTACTGAACTTATGAGACTTTAGAGTCGATGTCTCAGGGTAACGAGCGCAGTGCAGTGCCGTAGAGGTTTATGCAATGCAAAGTTCTGGGTGGCACTGTCACTGTTATGAGCAGGCGTAGCGCTTATCATCAGGCGAAAGACTTGCTCGTCTCGACACTTAAAAAAAAGTGTAATTGGCATGACGCGCTTATAAAAAAATTTCTATAAATACATTTTGCAGATTTGTACCAACCAATCAATCCCCAAACAATCAACCAACAAATCTACAATCTCTGATACCTAGGTATAACATCACACACAATTATAGAGTAATAAATATTAACTCCAGAAACCAGCACATGATTGCTTTACCATAGTAATTAAATATCCTTTAAAATAAAAAATAATAAAAAAACGGCCAAAGCTCCATGAGAACTTAAATGATAAGCTGCCTGATTACGTAAAACTTAGCAGTGGCAAAGCGGCAGCAATCACAAGGTGCTCGGTCGCAAAATGTCACTGGAAATCATAAATTATAACTGTATTCCGTAAATCGATCACCGGCATTGTCCTGCGTATCACTAAATGCATGACTGCAAATAGACATTTCTTGTTTTGGCAGTTTTTCAAAGTGACGTTTGGCAGCAATAATCGTGAGATTTCCGTCTATCGCAAGCCTGTTGTGAGATTCGTTATAAGGGAACCGTTCTACTGCAGATATATAAACCCTTCTACGGCTATGTCATAGAAACCACCTATATGTAACCTTACGCCAGCCTTATGCCTTGGTTATGCCCTGGCCGACCGCAACCAGCCGAGCGGGGATAATCAGGACTTTGATGGATAGCTCGAGGATACAATGAGTTTTCTTATTTTCTTATTCGTTGTACTAGCTGCGCGCCGTAGCATCAAGGGCTTGGATTAAATGACTACTTGAAATGTATAGTTTGTATTATTCCAGAACTATAGTTCTGAATGTAGGTGTTAAAAGTTCAAATATATAATTACTAGCTGCGCCCCGCAGTTTCACCCGCGTAGTTCCCGTTTTGTCCCACGGGCACATACTATCGGGATAAAAAGTACCCTATCACTCAATCCTGGTTATAAACTATATGTGTTTCAAATTTCATTCGAATCCGTTCAGTAGTTTTTGCGTGAAAGAGGACCAAATATCCATCCATGCATTGTCACAAACTTTCGCATTTATAATATTACTTAGTAGGATTATTACTATGATAATAAGAAGGAATATATTATAACGACTATTCAATAATTATATAACTAAGATTTATCAAAGTCCCTACAGCCGTTACGGATGGGTACCAAAGTAGATAAACATAAAAAAATAAAAAAAAGTATAAAAAGTTATCGAACGTCACTGAGTACTGCGCAGTACAAATTTGTAGTGCGCGATTTTATGAAACGTCACATAACTTTTTATGAATAAGGGGGATAAATATATTCAAAAAACTACGCGCTCATTATATTTACTAGGTTATTAGGTTATTTCTTATGATAATTTAAAATTTAAATTCATAAAATTAAAGTCGGTAACATAACCTAAATTAGATAACGTCATTAAATTATGATTATTACAACTGATGATTGAAGAGCTTTTGACGAGACTGGTTGGATAATTAAAATCTCTATGATTATTATTAATCGTAATATGATTATAATGTATGTTCCATAGTATTAATAGACGAATACCATTCATAATACTAAATGATTCAATACTGTCACAACAACTGGGTCAGTATCGTGAGAATCAGAGCTTTGACCTACTTGGCAATGGGCAGGATGAAATTAGATATTTTTAAGACATTCACATTCATATTAATAATTTTATGAATATGATGCGGTTTCACTTGTATTTTAAAGTGTTTTAAATGTTATTCTAGAACTTAAAGTATCTATACTCTAGGGTGGTTCTCATCAAAGTTGATTCAGTAGTTTTTAAAAACTAAGGGTCTAAAACTTTGTTCACTCATCTCTGTTTTTCTTTTATTTGACTGATTGACGAGACGAACAAGTCGCTCACCTGCCCATAACAGTCACAACACCACCCAAAACTCTGCATTGCAGTCTGCGCGGCACTGCACTGCGCTCGTCACCCTGAGACATCGGCTCTAAAGTCTCATATGCCCAGTAATTTCGCTGGAAACAATACCCTGCAAACCGGAACACAGTAATGTTTGCACACTACTGCTTGGCGGATGAATATCTGGCAAAGGTGTGGTACTTCCCCAGGCGGTCTCTTGCAGAAGAGGCCTCCCTTACTAAAACCCAAAACTCGCCGAGAGGATAAACCTAGTAGTCGTTTAACTAAATAAAACAAATGTATTTACAAGATCTCGATTGTACCCAAATAAAATGGTACAAAACCACTAAAGATAGCATCACCATTGAATGCGCCCACGCATATCTATGGTATATTTCATGTCTAAAGTTCACACAGAGGTGACGGCAAAAATGTCGTCGCTTGGAACCCACGACTAGGAGCAGCGATAAAAACCATCTGGCTGACTGAATTACTAATATACCAATTACCGAGACGAGCAAGTCATTCATTTGATGGTAAGTGCCACGCCAGCCCGTAACAGTTGGATGCCACTCAGAACTGCTAGGTGGATGAATATGTGATGATAATTTCCGTGTATTCCTAGGATCATATCGTCGGTTAACACCCAGTGAGATGGTGGTCAACAGGTCATTTATAGACAAACAAAAAGAGTCTCTAGAAATATGACAGAAGTGATCGATCGCGTCGATTTGGGTGGAGTAGAATCTCTACTTCCCTACATCCCTACTTTCTATATTATAAATGCGAAAGTAACTCTGTCTGTCTGTCTGTTACGCTTTCACGCCTAAACTACTGAACCGATTTAAATGAAAATTAGTACAGAGATAGTCTAGAGCCTGAGAAAGGACATAGGCTACTTTTTAAGGCGAAAAAGGATCGTAACGTGTTGAAATAGGGGACGAAAGTTTGTATGGAAATTTCGTCATTTTTAAAGCTAGAAGTTTAAGACTTAGTTTTAGGCTTTTGATTAGATTTAAATAAATATGACATTCAATGTTTTTAAAAATCTTACCTTTAGTCTCCTTAAACGCGGGTTAAAACGTGGGCGCAGCTAGTATCATATAAAAGTCATACGACGATCGACGATATTTACCATAGATATTCACAAATAAGGTCGGCTAACCAGAGCATAGGAGGCGCCAGGTATGACCGGTGCACTCGACAGTGCATCGCTGCGAGCACTTGACTAAAGCCGAGGTAACCACTCGACTTGAGAACAAGCGTTCGTTAGTTGTGGCTTAGTTGTAGACATGTCTGTTCTATTCTGTGATCTTAGTTCACTTTGGAGATACGCATGCGGTTGAAACAGACTACAAGAAAGGTGCCTGTTTTCAATTTGGGAGATAAGGTAAAATATTTTGTCAACCCTCCGTACATGGAATATTTTTTTCAAGAGATCGTTTTGAAGAGCTCGTTTTGAGATAACCGATGAACTAGATAAGTTCTTGAGTAGACAAGTAGTGAATGGATGGAAGTTGTATTGTACGGCGTTCGGAAGGTAGACGAAGAAATGATTTGCTGCAACAGCAATAGGATGAGCAAAGCTGAAACCTTTTATGGAAGGAGGTTATGTCCTGCATTTGTGCAAGGCAGTGGATGATAATGATGTTGATCAATACGATAATGGTGAAAAAACTCATTATGTAAATAAACGATAACGCAATTTCAATGTTGCAGAGTACAATATTTAAAAAAATGGTCCTGGTACGTGGGTAGAAATTAATGTCAGATCTTTAACAAGTAAATTAATGATTCGTATCATAACAAGCACTATTCAAAGCTACAAATTTAATGTATGAGAAGATGGCAGATAAAGCGTATTGGCATAAGGTAAGAAAATAATGATATCATTAAACATACAATAAAAAATACACTTGTATAATATAGGAGTGATTCACGACTGGCCTGTAAGAAGAGTATTACTGAAAATAATAAACTGTTGCGATACCGTGCGATATTTTCGTACAAATTTATTATTTCACTAAACAGATAAGAAAAATCCCGGATTTATTAAAATCCCGCGAAGAAGTAATAATAAGGTGTTATAAAAAGTCGGTCAGGGAGTCAGGCGGTATTATAGGGCGTGTGTACATTGTCGTAAACCGCGTGATTGCCGGATGTACTGCGGCCTTCAAGGGCTGTGTACACTGTACGTACGTTGTATGACTGTGAGACACGGTTTCACATGACTCGGTTTAATTTTAGGGACCAACGTTAGGGATGTCACTACACAGTTTAAATTTTCAGGCAAAAGCGAGAGGATTAGAATATTTTTGATAAAAGTTGCTGAAAGTTAGTGATTGATGGCATAGTATTTTTTGATTCATCTACAGACAAGAGGAAAGCCTTATTGTTTTTAAATACGGTGCCTACATTTGCAATTTCTCACTGTTATGAAGGATAATTAATGGCGTCGGTAATACGATGTTTTATATAATACTAATAGGCTGGGATCATCGTTTAAAATTTATATATTGATAATCTAGCACTGATCGATTGATTCATAATCATCATAAATACGTCCAGTAAGCGTTCAGAATTTCTGAATTGTATTTTGTTCTTTCTGAGTATGTATGCATTAATAGGAATAAGCATCAATATGCGAGGTCTGGCAACCCTAACACAGTTAAATGAAATGGCGCATGCAGTCGGGACGAAGGTTCATAAAGTTGCGTCACCGACTGTCGAGCACATCGTAAATATCTCGATATTTCGCCGGTGTCGGCTTACGCATGAATGAAACGCTATTTTCGTATAGTTATTCAGTAACTTTTACGTACATTTGGTTGTAAATCAATGTGAATCCGCTCTGTCTAAGGCGCGTTTCCTGTTTTTGCGATCGAAAGATCCGTAATAGAATTACAAAATTTACAGTAATTATTTTTATAATGGTAAATTACATCGGATTACAAAAATCGGACGTCTGTTGAATTTGCCGTGTTAGTATTTTGCAAATAAGGCATACACAATACATTGGTCAGTAGTTCAGTGCGAGTAAAGTGCAGTAGCTGAGTGAGTGAGAAGAAGAATCGAGATTGTCCAGTAATGTCCTCTCCAGGTTCGATTTTCACTCGCACTTGGCACTTAACCCTTGCGGTAAGATGCAATTTTATAGGTAACTGTGGCGGTAAAATTAAGGCATAATCTCTTATTTTATGCTAGCTTCTAGAATTGGACATCTTAGTTTAAATGGTATTTAATATTTATAAGGATATTTTTACGACTGACTAGGTTATAGCGTTTCACCACGATCTTTGACATAGTGTGCGCTTCTTGTTTTTGACCTTTTGCGAATACCAAAATTTGAATAACGTTATACTGAGCTGACTTTAATTTATATTATGTGTTTTAATAATAATATAACTGTTGATATTATAATACTGACTTAATTGTGTATCATAAAAGTTTTGGCCTGTTGAGAATTCTGAAGGTCTTTCCTTACCATTGAAACATTCTAACATACCAACTTTTGATAAATATTATTTGAGGCGCTATGTTTTATTGAGACTAATTTGGCGACTCGTGCTTAAATGGGTCGTAATTCCATGCAGTCAGGCCTAAATCAGATACGGCAGCTTGTTAAAATTATTATCATGCTACCACAACTTTGAGAAACTCCCAGAGTCTGAACTCTTCATGTCTCTACGCCGCTCGTCGCACCATTACGTTGTTCTCGAATATATTACCGGTTTCCGAGTGTTCTGTAATGGTAGTTTCATTACTTCGCTTTCACAATTCTCATTCTCAATTTCTCGCAACGCAGGCGCCACTCATTTCGCGGTTGCCACGCGGCCCCACAAAAACTGAACGAACTGGTAACCAGAGAACATCAATACTGGTAATATTAAAGACTGCACCACTACGGGGTTTGTTTGTTTATGAAATGAACCTTTTTTAGGTACGCCTGTTTGTTTTAGTCAGTTCTAAATACGTTACTGTTAACAGTTTTCTTATTTTCCGTGATGGATGATTAACACATTCACTACTGAAAACCACTTGTCTGTTTTCATAACTTGCCATGAGTACGGCAAAACACAACCGTTGTGTTTGTTGTATGGGAAAACACTATGCCGCGTGCAGAGCCGCACCCGTGGCTAGACAAGCAAAACGGCTCAGCAGTCAAAGTGTTAAGAAAATTATGTATCACATCGATATTACTTTGGATTCTAAGTAAATTTATACTATGTGTCTGAAATTAACAAAATCTCATATTAATAATAAAATTTGGATAATTATCTGAAACTCCGAAAAGTAATTAATGCAGCAAATTTGAATGACTAATTCAGCTGTCTTTCGAGTACAATACAATGTTGGTTGTGTTCGTGACCTAATTTGAAAATGAATTTCCGAAGAGTGCAATAAAGCGATCTCGAAAGTGGAACTACAATTGGATGGTGGGTAGGTGCTTCAGTCAACATGATATACCGGTCAAGGATTTCGCAGAATCCGTTCATTTATCTGGGAGATAGCGTAACATCAATTAATTGAGTGGTACGTAACGTACAGATAATTTATTAGCGCACTGATGCCATCAAAAAGAATTCTCGTTCCGATTATTCGGAATTAGGAGAATAAATTAAAGCTCAAGGTATTCTCTCTTTGATATTTATTGCAAATGCGAGCGATGTTTTCCACGAAGTGGTTATTTCCGTAGTCAATTATATTGCCCATTGAATATCGTATAACTGTGATAAATGTATCGCTTATCTAAATATTTATATCACGATTTGTGGATCGTTTGTGTTCGAGATTTTTCGCGTAAATCTATGGGGGCGACGAGGGACGTGTCTTGGCTTAGATTTTTCCACGTGTTTTTCTTCAGACCACCCACCCAGAAAATGTATTCAGCTATTTACTGGTTTACCGCCACGGCTTAGTACGTGACGTTCGGTTACTATTCAACAAATAAATTCGGTTACTCGCCGAATCACTGGCGCCTCGCTCATTGCTCGAAAGTGGGGCGACCCTTCTTTCGCCAAGGGTGAGGACGAATTTCAGCAATGACATTTTGACGGCCTCATTGATCTTAATCTGTGAACGAGTAAATTATTATTTTTTGATAAATTGTGGTCGTATTTCTTTATGGATTTATTAATGATCGGCGTACGAGCGACATTTATTAACAACAACTTGTAACATTATCATACGACGGTAATTCCTAAAGGGCACCTAGCTGTAGTATTAAATTTACGGCAAGTCAGTAATCACTAGTTAAATCGTTATTTCGATCCTCAAAAGTTACGACTAACTGTTAACTTTAATTAGTTCCAACTATGTTTTGCATAATGGTGTCCGATAACAAGTCAAATAAAGGAATGTATTCATTACCTATACAACGTTAATGTTATATAAGGCCAATTTACACCATCTGACTTAAGCTTTAATTAAATTTGTTAATCTGATTGGATCGCACTGATTTATTCAGTCGAATTTTGTGTAAAAGATCTTTTTAAATAAAATGCATATTTAATTAATATGACGAATTGTGTTAAGAATGTTTTATCATAAAGGCACTTTTATTGACGACTGAAATTCTAAAATAATTACTGACTCATTAACGGTTTAAATAGGAGAGTCTCAAATCGTTTAATTTTTTTTCCAGACAGTCTCAAAAATGTACCAAATGGTGGCTCTACTTGCACTGACCACTCGTATATTTATTTCAATTAGTACAGAAATAGTTTGATTCAGCCGAGACCTTGATGTGAATTGTAGGCACTGGCCACAGCCCGGCAGCCAGACCAAGACCACCTGTTTTCGAAGAACATTGACGGATTATTGGCATTGATTAAAAAGTTCTGCTGATCAAAAGTTATGTTACAAAATTCTATTGAAAGTTCAAAGTTTCTATTAGTAGCTCATTATTATGGGAGAAGCCACTGACTCCTGAAACACAGTTTACCCAAGTTCAGGAGCCTATGGATTCAATACAAAGTAATAAAATTAATTTATGTCAATGAATAAATTTGCATTTGTATTTTGTATTGATCAAAAGTTTTGTTACAAGGTTCTATTGATCAAAAGTTGTGTGACAAAGTTCTATTGATCACAAGTTTTGTTACAAAGTTCTATTGGTCAAAAGTGATGTTAAAAAGCTTTGTTGATCGTTAGGGTAGTCTGCACCGGGTAATAGATCAAATGAACGGTAACTGATATGAAATGAAAATAAAATTCTGTATTAAAAACTGAAATTCAACTAATTTCACAATAATTGAATTCCGTCAATTAACTTGATAATAAAGCTTCGATTGGAGATTTCGGACGAAGCGATGTTGGCCGAATGTGTAATCGCTTTAGGCATAATGATTGAAATCCGTGAAAGTAGTTTAATTTACAGATATAATTAATTGCGCAATACGGTTGACACTGACGTTAATTTTACTAGTGTATAATTTTGCACGTGATTCTTATTTTATTGATAAAATTTAATGGAAATACAAACACTGACCAACTGTAAAACTAAAAGGTATCGTGGAATTTAATGCGAAAAACAAAAACCAGTTTGAATTATAAAATAAGTATAGAAATAAGAATATTTATTGCAAAATGTATGTATGGTATGAATTCTGTTGGCAAAAACTAAACTAAAACACAATTTGACAGCTCTAAAGTTATTGCCGTCCCCTTCGTTTTCACAAGATAGGAAAGTGACTTAACTTTAATGTTGTCTAGATTGTAACAACGGAAATTGTCACAATAGTTTGTTCGTACAATAATGTGTATGTAAGACAGTATTTCACAATTAAATAAAAATTATTCATCAAGTGATTTTAAGATCATCATCATCATCAAAAACAAGAAAAGTTCATTTTAAGATAAAGGTGACGTTATTCTGGAGAGCATCCCGCCAAGGAAACAACAAACAAACATATTTGCGTGCATGCGTATTGATATCTTTTTACATATTGGCGTTACACAGTCCAATCCAAACACGTAATCTGTGCCAAAAGTGCGTAGTGTTACCTTGCCCAGAGTTAATTGGTAAACTAGCTTCAGCGAATAAGACACTACACAGCGCATATAAGTGTCAATTTTAATTCGCATCTGCATAAATTATTACTCCGTACATAAAGCCGTAAATAACTGTACCGTAAAGGTCGCATTTCTGGCACGAATGACGTAATTTTGAACTAAATAATCATAATCTACCTATGAATTATATTTCGCACTAGCTGCCCTCCGCGGTATCACTCGTGGAATTCTCGTTTTCCCGGAGATTTTTTTATTTTATTTCATTGAGTAACGAGACGAGCTAGTCGTTCATCGGATGGTAAGCGCTACACCTGCCCATAACAGTTACAGCGCCACCCACGTCTTTGCTTTGCATAATCTTGCGCTGCGCTGCACTGCGCTGGTCACCCGGAGACATTGGTTCTAATATCTCATATGTGATTTCGCTGGAAACAGTGCCCTTCAAACCGGAACACAGTTATGTTTGCACATTACTGATTGGTGGATGAATATTTGGCAAAGGTGTGTGGTACTTCCCCAGGCGGAATCTTGCAGAAAAGGCCTACAACTGCAATCTTTACTTTTTCCGGGATAAAGCATAGCCTACAAGCACTCGGGGATAGCGTAAATGATATAAAATAATAAATAGAAACATATCATTAAATTTTATCAGTCCAGTGAATGAATGGAATCGAATAAATTAATTTAACGTAGTTTTTATCGTTTTGCCATTTTTATTTGCGTAGCTAAATTTATGAATATAGAATACGATTATAGTTTTTTGTTCGATATATTCGATATTCTAGAGGCTGCGTGATTTTTTTTCAATAATGAAAAGTAAAAAAACCGGCCAAGCGCGAGTCATACTCGCGCACGAAGGGTTCCGTTCTTTGTTGTATGGGAGCCCTTCTTAAATACTAATTTTATTTTAATTTATTAATTTATTTTCAAAGTGAACAATAAACTCCATATTTTGTGAATATATCAAGCATCTACCTGTTGCCGTTAATAATATCAAGCAAAAAAATCACATTTATTGAATGGGGGCCCCCTTAAATATTTATTTTATTCTGTTGTTATATAGCGGCAGCAGAAATACATCATCTGTGAAAATTCCAACTGTCTAACTATTACGGTTCATGAGATACAGCCTGGTGACAGACAGACAGAACGACAGCGGAGCCTTAGTAACAGGGTCCCGTTTTACCCTTTGGGTACGGAACCCTAAAAATAGTCTTTAAAATAGATGATCTTTGTCATTGAAAATGTGTTTTGTTTATTTCAGTTTGCATTGACAACTCTGTCAGACTGTGAGTAATTCTATTTACGAGTATGACTCGTATCTTGATTCTCATATATTTCAATGAACGTTATTTACAAAATGTAGTTGTAAGCAGTTTAATTGCTTCCTAAACATAAAATTTATATTATCCACCGTCCTTGACAAATAAATAATTACGTAAGCTGGTGGTATAATGGGAAGCGGGGATACGATCGTAAATTCATTTGAACAATGCCGCTGTAGGTAGGGATGTACTCGCAAAGTGTATTGTTCATACTATACAATATATCGTATTCGGCAAGAAATAATTTCTAATAAAAATCCCTTTATCAGAAAAGAAAGAAATGGAAATGTGTTGATCGATAAATCCCCAACGCGGCACATTTCGGCATAAATTTAGAACAATTAGATACAGTTACAGTCTAGATATATCCCAGTACGGGCATGTACCAATGTGTTTCTTGTAAAACATATATATATATATATATATATATATATATATATATATATACGTAATTATCACTCGCTTTTCGGTAAAGGAAAACATCGTGAGGAAATCCACATACCTACCCGAGAGTTATTTCGGAGGTATGTATGCTATCCACCAATCCGGACCGAGTCCCCGTGGTGGATAATGGCCTAATCCTCCTCACGAAACTAAGGGGAGGCTCGTGCTCAGCAGTGGGACGATATGGGTTGTTAATGATGATGATAGTGAGCGTGCCAAAAGGGGCTATAGAGCGCTCAGCAGTAATACCAATTACTTCTTGAAACTTGTGTAATTACTTGGTAGTTGCTAGATTTCCTTCCTCTCTGAAACTCACAGTCGAATCAGTTCCACAGTGTCTCACATAGACACGATAACAGGGACAATCAAAAATCCTTACCGAATTTTTCTCGTCCTGCTAAAAAGGCTTCTCCAGTTTTCGTTCACATTTCGTATTTTTTGCAATCTTCAAGCCAAGCGACTTGGAAGAGTCTTATGATTATGATCAGTAATTCGTACGGTGCGAGCATGCCCTTAACTTGAATTTCGGGGTGAGATATGATGAGAGAGAGAGAGTAGCAGAGTAGTCCTGGTCTCAGAGAAGCTGTTTTCGACTTATGCTTATAAATCGCGAAATACAGAAATTCGGCCACATTACATCACTAGCAGAAATACATTTGTTTGGTGCTGTTCCGCGAATTATACGAATTAAACGTAAAACACGGACGGTGGGCCATAAAACTAATTAGCGGCCTAAAAGCCCGTGATCGGAGCCTCGAATAATCCTAATTCGGTCGCTCGGTCGCCGGTTAATCACAATCCAAGGTGAAATATAAAAAGAAAAAAACGGAAATCTTTTTGTACCCGCTTTATTTACCAAGATATGTAAAAAAAAAATTTTAAGTGAGTAAAAATTGTCAAGACCACGACACTAATACATTCAAGGACGTTGTGACGTCCACACTGGGTCAGACGATCAGATCAGATGACCCGTATCCGCTCTTTTTCTTCTTGAAGAAATATTTCCTATAACCCAGCTATGTAAACTTAATAGACTAATGCTCAACCCCAGCGATTGAACAAAAATCAGGTTGTTCAAACAACTATGAACATCGCTATTGAAATTCCTAAATCTGCACCGCAATTCATAATTATGAAGTCACACATCGCGATATTTTACACGTATGAACTATCGGGCAAAAGCTAATAGCGTACGACAGACATTCCAATACAATCAAAAGGATTAAGCATTAAAAACGAGACTCACACTTAACACTCACTCAACATACAATGTCCTAGGTACGTATTAGGTGGTGTGAGAACTGGTATCTTTAGTATTCCAAATAAGAGCTCTTCGAAGCTTTCTCTTATCTACAAAAGAGGGATTAAATTCTAAAACGATTACTAAATGCAACTGCTAGAGCAGATGTTAAATCGGCTTAATGCTTACAGACAACGGTGGACAACACTACACCATAGAAGGCCAGGCAGTTCGGCCGACACTATATGAAGCCATTAGATACCTTTTATTTATCCTTTTAGGCGTGGTTAGCTTCATTCTTATTCGATAATATAATACATAACTCGTAGTAAGTCCAATTCACGGTATCTTACAGATGAAATACTCGTACCGTTACAGTTTATTTCGAGACTGTTTTCAAATGGCTTTACTTTTGTATTGATAAAACTATAACTCCAAAATGTATTATTCTCAGCAATAAGACGAGATTCTTTCAGAGCTGATGACTAATTAAGAAGCCCATTAAACTGTGTTTCGGATTAAATTAGCATTTTCTCGCTAGCGAAATATTTCTGAGCAGTTCCCAGCATAATTTAACATGAAAAAAATAGATTCAAGATGTTTTGACTCGCCAAGGCCACGTGCTCTCTGCCTACTTTATTTTTTCTGTGATGGATAGCGAACATACTGTTTTGGGCAAATCTTGGCTAATTGCAGTAGACTATTTACTAGAGATGCCATACAATATAGATAACGAAAATTCGATATCGAACACAGATTGAAACTAAAATTTAAATCCATTTTAAAATATAGAATAAGCTTCTAGAGATGCCTCTAGACATTGACATGCTACGAAAAGTGCCCGTGATAGGAAATACACATTGTGAGTAGGTGCGCCTATTTTTTATGTTTATTTTGAAACCAGTGCACATTTTGCAAAGTGGTCATTCGGAAACTGACTCGCTCACACTTTGGTATTTTTGGTATTAAGTGTGTCACTGTCACTGTCAGTAATCGCCACCGAAACACATGTTAGAAAAATATCGAAAAATCCGGATACCTATCCGAAGGTAAGGTAGTATCAGATACTCGTATCTAAATATAACATCCCTAATATGTACGTCAGACATAGCCCTATTAAATTTTAATAACTGGTGGATCTCAAATTCTGCTTTGGTTTTTAATTGGCCTGTACACGTTGATTGCTAAATTAATTAATATGACAAAGTTGAATCGTTTTTAAGACTTATTAATCGTTTTTTTTTGCACAATTTGTGCATTCAGAAGAGGTTTTATTCATTAAAAAAATGTCAAACGTCACTACTGCGCAGTACAGTATGGTGCGACATTGTACTAAACGTCAGATAACTTTTTTATAAATAAGGGGGTAAGTGCAAATATTATACAGAGGCTTTGGTTTTCTAACTTTGTAAGATACTAGCTGTGCCCTGCCACGCTTCCCTGTGGCACATTCGCAAATTCGCTGATATGTCACTGATGAAAAAAATAGATGAAAACAATCCTTGATGCGGATTATATATCATGCTAAAATTTCAGCTCGATCGGTGCAGAACTTTTTGAGTTTTTGAAGCGTACACAAACCAACATAACATTTTTATTATATAGATAGATAGAAGTCATAACGTTATAGAAGTCGGTTATTAGTTAATAAAGGCATTAACGTATTTCAAGTTTTTGTGTGAAATAGTCTAAATATTGAATCCTAGCCAGTCAAAACTAAAAGCTTACTGATAGCACAACTCTTAAATCAATTGCGACGAATCTATTTTCTATAATTAGTTGAATGCAACAATCGTAGTCTCGACGAAACTATGCTAGATTTGATAACAAAACTTCCCAGAACAATGTAATCCGAAGCCAACGCGTTAAAAAGGCAAGGCATTGTAATACACACGTCTAATTATAATCTATGGACGCACATTTCAAGCTGTAAAATGATCTCACAAATGCATTATGTGAGCAGGATATCGAGTTGAAATTATATTAACTTCTGAACGACTAAGGTAGAGCAAAGTCGCAAACGAAGCAAAAACTCCAAAGCCATTTTGTAATGCAAGTCTTATTCATTACAGACTATTCCATGAAACTTGTTTATACTTTGCAGTTCTTATGAATGAAGGCATTAGAATGAAGCTTTCTTCACTGTTGAATATATTGTGAAGGCTCCTTTTGTGGTGCAATATAGTTTAACTATTAGGTGAATAAAGAAATACCACAAGTCGACAAAAAATATTCAGACATTTTTATCAACTTGGCATTGAGAGCGAAAAAAACACAAGTTCATACCTAACTAGTCATCAATTTTTTGTCACAGATGTGCCCACGATAGACTTTGTGTCGATGTTTATGTCTCAAGTCTAGATCGCTCTCGACTTCCTACTGTGACTCACAGCCCAACTTGTAAAGTTTATGAAGTTCCTAAGAGCTGTAGGCCGCATGGCAGAAGCCTTCTGACTTCTTGAAGCAGAAGCTTTCTTATTGACCTCCTGCTGAGCACGAGTCTCTCCTCACTTTCGGGAGGAGGATTAGGCCATAATACACCACGGTGGCCGGACTGGTGGATCACACACCTCCGAAATAATAATGGTTTCCATAAGGAGGTTTTCCTTCACCAAAAAACGAGTGATAACGTACATATGGTTTACAAGAAAATATGCCAGACACCCCTTTAGCAGCTGGACTGCACCATCGTAATTTAGCTGGTTAATCCACCGCGAAGTTTCAACCAACACAGGCAATTATCAAACACAATGGTTGAAAACTCGAGATGAAAGAAGAAGATTCCCAAGAATCCCAACCTACGCAAGACCAAGGACATGTAAACAAGTCGTTGCTAACCGCTTTAAATATTCCCGCGATGATACAATGTTGCCCGTGTATAAATCAGCTAAACTATTTATTTTTAAGCACACGTCATTGGTACATAGCACGGCAGCACCGAAAATAACCCCACAAATCGAAATTAACCACCAAACACTTTTCGTAATATCGATTGCAGTATCAATATTTCGGCGAACCTGCATCTAAAGATAATAAATAAGGTTTTTTGCGTAGCTGAATAAAACGCAAAGAAAATAAAACGATTATTGAAATTTATTGAAATTGTACAATCATTTTAGTCAGGGTCTAAAATGAATTTGTATGTTGGTGTTTTTTTATTTTTGTTATTTTTCTGAGTGACGATACGAGCAAGTCGTTCGCCTGGTGGTAAGCGCTGCACCTGCCCATAACAGTTACAGTGCCACCCAGAACTTTTTCATCACATCATCCACTTCATCATCAATAGACATAGCACCTGCTTAAACATCAGCGTTTATTCACAAATCGCTTCGGGTTCCATTATTAAATAATAATTACTTTATTTATGAAGTGCTGTAAATTATGTAAAAAATACGCTTGATTATAGCCAGAAAAAAAAATTGGCATGCGGCATACCTAACACAGACCACAATGGTAATACATCTAAAAAGCAATGACTTGGTTACCGTGTTTTATTGAAAACAAAGGTCATCTTTGAACAGTTCCACCAGATATTGACTATTTGACTATTTTCTTAACACTTCCACGTTGGAAAAATACATGAAAGTGTCAGTCGCATAACGTATTTCAAAAGAAAGTGAAACGTTAATAACGCTGTTACCTTGTTTTCCTATTTGTTCCTGACTCTGCACGTGGAGCGTGTCTGCTATTTCGATGCCTTCGCGTGCATACTAATGTGTCAGTTAGCGAAGCTAAACTTGTTAACTTGTCAACATCTTTTCTTTTAAAATAGTGATGAATTCTTTTGTTTGTCTTGCGTTTAGACAAGAATATAAGACGGCGTCTGGTGTACGTTGTAACTATAATTTCATGTCGCACCGACTCAGCAGTTGTACACTTTCGTATAGCACGTTGGTGATAGTCCAGTGTTTATAGTAGATCCCTACTTATATTATAAATGCGAAAGTAACTCTGTCTGTCTGTTGCTCTTTCACGCCTGAACTACTGAACCGATTGAAATGAAATTTGGTACAGAAATAGTCTAGAGCCTAGGAAAGGACATAGGGTACTTTTTATCGCGCAAAAAATATTCTAAGGGTTTGAAATAGGGGGTGAAAGTTTGTATGGAAGTTTCGTCATTTTTAAAGATAGAAGCTTCAAATTTATTTTTTAGTGTTTTGATTAGATATAAATAAATATGACATTCTACGCGGGAACTACGCGGGTGAAACCGCAGGGCGCAGCTAGTATCTCATATAATACTGCCCACTGGCTAGGGTAACCCCATAAATACTAACATACTGCAAAAGTTAATGGAATTTTGGAGTGCATTCTCACCATTACCACTTGTTAACACTTTCACTGCTGAGCCGATTTTCTTGTCTAGCCACGGGTGCGGCTCTGCACACTCCATAGTGTTTTCCCGTACAGCAAACACAACAGATGTGTTTTCCCGCACTGACGGCCAGTTATGAAAAATGCGACAGTTGTGATTTGAGCACGGAACGTGTTAATTGAACGAGTTATGGACAAGATTTCGATTGCTCCGTGCTTCGGAGATCGGTCTCTGATGTTGTCGGTTAAGCCGTAGCTCTTAGGTACCTTGAAAAGCTCTCGAACAGTTATTTTATTGTCTTTATAGAAACATATATTATGCTTATATTCATGTAGACCTTTCTCTTTCTGAGAGCATAAATCATTGATCACCCACATAGACCTATCGCTAGCTAGGATGCAATGCTTGTTATAATGCAGTCAATGGATATACTCTCAGTAATGCTAATAATATCTAGGTGGTCCAACTGACCCGAGCTCACCCACACGGCCGCCCCTTGTTTGGTCGGCATAATGCTAAGCTGACAGCTTTTCAGACGATAACGATCTTAACCAACGTTTGAAAACGATGTCTTAATCTTTTGTTATCCATGTACCTTCAAGTTGCATGAGACGTTGTCGATAATTTTAATCATGTGGATAAAATTGAGGGGAATTAAAACACCAATAGACTTTTGTATAAATTTAACTAACATAAAACAAAGTATAGAACGGTCAAACAGGTACTAAGTAGTTAATTGGATACTAATAAACGAAGTCTACCAAAGCATCTAAAGACGAGTAGGTCTCCGCTCTCTGGTTTGAAGGGCACTGTTTCCAGCGAAATTACTGGGCATATGAGACTTTAGAGCCGAAGTCTCAGGGTGACGAGCGCAGTGCAGCGCCGCGTAGGATTACGCAATGCACTGGGTGGCACTGTAAGCCGAAACTTTTGATACATAAACTCATTTTAGATTTATTATAAGATGCCCCTGTACGTAACGGAAGCGACGAAATAATTTATTACTTCAGACATGTTTTCCGATCATAAAGTACGCCCTCTCACAAGATCTTAAATAAATTGAAGCGATAAAGGGTGAAAATCCAACTTTCATGTTCATGGCTCCACTGCATGGTGAAAGGTGGCCGATGCAGGCTACAATATAATATATATAGGTCCCCGATGGGGCCGATAGCGTAACGGGACTTTGTTTCAATCCGGATATGTAGCTTTTACTAAGGGTACCAGACACCTCGACATTAATTGGGTCCACGAGTTCAGACACTACTGATTTCAGTAGTGCCCTTTGAAATTAGCTAATAAAACGCACTTGAAAATGGAGGTCATCAAAATTTCAAGACTCATTTAGAATATTCATGACCTCGACCGAAAGCTCTCATAAGACATGAAATAAGTATAAAGAAAAGTTCATTCTTAGAGCTTAAAACGGGCATGAACACTGTAATTGATGATGCAATTCACTGTGCCAGAAAAAGACTTTCATAGGTGGCGGCAGACAGTTCAGTACCGCTGGGAATATCAAGGCTCTCAGCAGCGACACGATCAAAGAGATGATCAGGTTCTTTTAAAACAATTACACACATGTACACATTAAATATACGTGTACAATATACGGAAGTTATATTGCATACAAGCTCTATGCAGATAGATTCCACACGTGCGTTCCACATATCTCCTTATCTCAGGACTGAACCCTAGTCTGTGGAATTACGTTCTAATTGCCTTTCTCTTGGCTTTGTACTCCAATGTATTTCTATGGCAGCATTTATTGCGATGGAAATGTCATGGTACTGGTTTACATAAACCTGAATACAATTGTTTCCAAACTTCACGCTGGTCGCCTTGTCTCTATCTATGGTAAAGTAGATTCAGAACAAAACATTAAGTCTATGTAACTGACCCTTATCTAGACTTTCTTTTAGCTAGGAAACCAGTCAAGACCTTCGTCCCATATTAACAAAAGAAGAATTTTACTTTCTCTATTCAATAAACTACACCAGCTTTTTACCATATTTAATCTTTTAGTTTGATATAGCTATTTTAGTTGCTTAAACTAGGTCAACTAAAATTGCACGCTGAGTTTCTAGAGAAACGATGCGGCTAGATGCAAAGCAAAATATAATCTTATCAGTCCAGAAGATAGCATTTGCAACATACAATAAAGATCAACGCGGTTAGCTTCCCGCTGCTTGTGATTCGTATAAAGGGGTAGAATAGGGACATTTCATTATAGAAGAGGGTATAGGAATTATTTTAAAGTATTTTTTCTTAATGTACTGTCTTCGTATACGTATCCAGTTACTCCAATCCCAAGCTGACAAATGTCTCCAGAGGGCGAAACAAACAAATTTATCCCATTACTTTTATGTTGGTAGCTTACTTCAACGCAAACATTGAGCTCTAGTGATAAGGCGTGATAACAAAATCGATTTTCACTCGCTGTTCACATAATATTGTTCATTGAAATGTTATTTTTAGCAACAGTTTTCACATCAAACTGTAAGAGGACAGAATCTGTGACATTTAATTTTTTTCTTATTGACTTGGTTTAGGCAACGTGATATTCTACGAACGTTTAGTAAAGAAAGAACAACTACAATGATGTTTTTGTATTTCTAATGAGTGGTGTTAGGTTTTATCGGGCCACTCTAGGTTTCTGACGAGGCCTAATCAATCGGTAATAACCGAGACCTTTCTCTCAGAGGCACTGATCGATGAAAATTCGCACACAATTTATGATATGATCATCATCAGCCCACACTAGTCCACTTCTGGATGGAAGCCTCTCAAAATGAACGCCACTGAGCCCTATCTTCGGCTCTCCTCATCCAGTCTCTGCCAGCCCTTTTCCGCCAGCCGTCACTCCACCAGCCGGCGGGCGTCCTACACTACGTTTGCCTAGCCGCGGTCTCCACTACAGATCTCGTCTACTCGTTTCGTAGTTATGATCACAGTTCTCAATCAACGCGAAGTATACGCTTTCAGATATGACCTAATGCGAGGAGCTCAGCTTACAACCAGTTTATTGAAAGGGATTCCAAGCGCAGCGGCTGGTATTGTTTGTTTCCAGTTCGAATGGCTATTTCCCTTGGCCGTTACTGATATCTCGAAATACTCAGAAGCCACACCTGTTTACTTTATAGATACTTTATTCCTCGTACATAACGCTGCAGACACAAAATAATAAATCTTAAATTAAAATAGCTTTATTACTATCACCAACGCTCAAAGTTTCAAATGTCAAGCCCTTTTGAATACAGATTAGCAGTTTTGGCTAATTGTGGCTACCATTTTATGGCGGTGGCGTGGTGATGCCACCTACGATGGTATGTTTAAAAATTCATGGTGTAATGTGGGCGAAATGTGCGTTTTAATGGCGTTTCTTGGAACGGAAAAGCGCGTAAATCCCGTCGTGTGTTGACAAGTATAATAACTCGAAATATTAGTGGTAACAGTTCAAATATTTGTGGTATTGCTTTGACCATGGGTCCTCACAATTCCTAATTTCTTAGTTAAGGATCTGAGTTATAATTTCTTATAATAAAACACATTATTTTTTTCAGAAACACAGTTATGGTCTTGTCGTGATCTTGGATTATTTTACAGTTTCTCTTTACTGATGTGGAATATATTTATTAAAACCGATGACTTGAGCAACGTTCTATAGTAACGTTTGAAAGGCCCTTCTATCATTAAGATTTCAAAGGGTTTCACCTGATTCAGTGCATTTCTCTCTTCATCTGACTGTGAAAGCGAAATAAAGTTGCATCAAAATCAAGTAGTATTCAGCCCAAATACGGCATTGTGTAGGAGTTTTGTTGACTGTCCCCAGACACACAGTGTAGTTGCCAGCTACCAGTAGAATGGTCTATTCTGGGTCATCTTTCATAATATTAGCATAGCTAAGAGTTGCGTACATATTTGAGGTTGGTTACGCGTTCTTTGTGAGCCCTTTTCTGGAGATAACACTTTCGCATCTTGGCCAGATGTTTGAACCCAGGTCAGAGTTGGTTCGGTCATGGTATGAATAGAAACGGTCCGGAACTGAGTCATTTTCGCTATATACGAGGCAATGCCTAATCAGAAAATAGATAACAGCTTGTTTGTGTATAGCAGTTGTAAAGATTTGAATCATTTCTGTAAAGGGGAATTCAAACAGACACGGAAACTACCTTTTATAAAGGTATTTTATAAATATTTTATCAGAATGTCACCATTTAGCGACATTATTACATTAGATTAGACTCATGAGTTGTGTACAACAAGTATGTTTAAATTTTTTTTGACACGTTGTTTCGTTCGACAATATTGTAAAACAGAAAACCACAGCTTAACAACTTCAAGTACTGTTCTATTAACTTTACATATATGAGCTCTTAGAACAGACCTGTATGAGGTACTTTAGACGGTGTGTCATAAACAGCCTTGTGTCAGGTGCTCTCGCGGGTGCAGTCGCCATACAGATGGCAATCTGCAAGCTCGTGACTCACGAAACATTCCCAAAGTTAAAGACCTGCACTTACAGGTAAATGCTTAAGGAGACGCTGAACTATCGTAATGGTCATCGGAGGCATTACGTGAGGAAATAGTATCGTCAAATGAAAAATAAGAGTTCTAGGTGGTAATGGTTGGCACCATAGCTACTGCGTCCACCGCTGCATCAGTTTGCTGAAATCCTGCATCAATTGCTTCACCTGATGCTGACAAAGTGAGATCTTAGAAAACGATTTGTGGTCTGATTCTTAATAACCTACTAAACCGAAATGGATATTAAGATTTTTCTTTGGTAGTGACAATACCGCCCACCCCATCAGCACCCGGACATCCATCCACATCCAAACAACTGGACATTCGGGCCGGGTCAAGGGCATCAGGGCCGGGCCTCCGTGGCGGATTATGGCCTAACCCTACGTGCCCAGAGTGCTCAGCAGTGCGACGATATGGGTTGATGATGAGTAATAAGGCTTCTTTGCGTCTTCCTAACCAGCTGCCACACTCAAGCCAGCAGCCTTTCGCAAGTCCCTGTCAGGGTGTTCCAGCAGTAGTCCTTGAATGAGTTCGAATTACGCCGATTCCGATAATGTGACCACTGAGATGTCCTCAAACGCCCACTCATAATAATCAAAGCGAAGCGCTAATTACACTTATCTGTGACCCAGCTTCTAAATCCCAAGGGACTTCAAATAACAATGTCGTTATCGTTAAGGACATAAGATCCAATCGCTTCCTTGAAGTTGCGTAACATGGCAGCACGTATGTGTCTAGTAGCCTAGTGTACTTATCAGATAACGTTATCTAATAGATAATAGAGAGGCCTAGTCACCTACATTCTACTTTTTGGTATATGGGCTATTTAGCAGGAGGAAGTTAAATTGTAGCTGTGATTCTGGGATCGTTTTTGTTAAAATTTGTCTAAGCTTTCGTATGTTCATGTTTTTTTAAAGTCTTGGTTTCTTTATTCATTTAATATGAGGTGTTATGTTGCTTAATTTATCTTAGGTATTAAGGTTATTGTTACAATTTGCGATTTTTTATTTTTAGCAATCAGTTCAGCTGTGGATACCACTTGATTCAATTGATTGGTTTGTCCTATTATTTGTATCCAGATCAATTCTATTGTAGGTGTCTTAAGTAAGTATGTGTTAAGTAAATATTTTGTTTTTGTTTTATATTCGACCTTTTTAAATGACTTTAGAATTTCCAATTTATCGCGATGACGAGGACCTCATTATTTTTCATTAGTATCGCAAACAACATTTTAAATTTATGTACTAATTATACCGATCTTATACCGATACAAGCCTTTGTATAATCTATAGCTACTTCATTTGTTTCCTTCATAGTATTTGTTATCATTTGTCCATTACGGATTAACACGTGTTACGTATTATTTTGCTCTACATTTTGAATTGTAACATTCTTTCACCGAAACAACTTCCATCAATGTCTTTCTATATAGGTATTTCAAGTCTTATTTCAAAGAAATAGAATATGTTTTACTTAGATAACAAGAAAAGTGTTATACGTTACAGACGTATAATACTGAAACGACCGATAAGACTATATCTAGCGGTATGTCTGATAAGAACACCTAAGGGCTTAGAATAGAATTAGCAGATAACTGAAATATTTGCAGGAGATAACTAACATTTTTCCTGGTAAGAAGAACAGGTGAGAAGACGAGAGAGTTGATCATTGATACAGTCAGCGACAAAATTCACTTATCAGGTCCAAAATCCATGCCTTGTGAGATCGGGCTTATGGATCCCTCATTTGAGTACCTTCAGAAAGACACATTTTCATTGTTCATCACCCTTTTCCACGTAATTAATGATGTTTGCAACATAAATTATAATGTCCGTTAGATTTTTTTTTTAATTAATGTTACTGAGTAGAGAGACAAGCAAGTTGTTTAGTAGTTCTTCTAGTAAGCAAACCTTAATCAAATTCTTAGTTGGTATTTTTGTCATAGTTAATAAAGTAATAAGTTCCGATTGATTTTAAGTTTAAATGTGAGAGATGTTAAGGCTAGACTACATCAAAGGAAAACAAAAGTTATAATTTAGGAAACATGCTGCATTTTCAGTTGAATCATCGCTTTCCAAGAAGTACTCGTAACTCGTAATCGAAATAAATATCTACGTCACTGAGTTAACAAACAATAATTGTTGTTAGCAGGGCAGTGAGCCAGTTTGTCACGTATGCAGGTGCGCTGCATGACCCACTTACGGGAGATAAAACTAACAGCTTCTGCGACTCCTTTGCATGTGTATGTAAGCTTACGAAACAGAACCTTCTAATTGCGTAAGGAAATTTAAACTGCGTTGTGTTATGACAAGTATGTATCTATGAGAGACGCTTAAATTTTATGAAAATTC
This sequence comes from Campaea margaritaria, assembly GCA_912999815.1. Taxonomy (NCBI): domain Eukaryota; kingdom Metazoa; phylum Arthropoda; class Insecta; order Lepidoptera; family Geometridae; genus Campaea; species Campaea margaritaria. The sequence continues at coordinate 1,723,811 of OU538794.1, forward strand.
TGTAGTTTCAGTTATGGAGCAGTTGGCCAATTTCCGAAAATGTACCCACTTTTGTTAGCTCCTCCACTGATACAATAATGAAATACGAAAATTTTGTGCGGAAAAGTAAATGAAATGTTCAGTGACAATTGTGGTTGACTGTACTCGCAGACTACTATATATGCTCATTAGTTACACTAGCATAGTTTAATGTTTTTAGATTCTAAGACCGATTTTAACGATTACTTAGTCATTGTGATTTCAACTGTTCATCATCATCATCATCTACCCATACCGTCCCACTGTTGAGCACGGGTCTCCCCCCCTCACTTTCGTGAGGAGGTTTAGGCCACCACGGGGGCCAGATCCGGATTGGTGGATCACCTACCTACCTCCGAAATAATTCCCCGGTAGGTATGTGGGTTTCCTCACAATTCAACTTCAACTGTAACTCCGCGTAATTGTAAAACAGTGTAAATGATAAATAACAAAAGATTAAAGACGTAATTAACTTAATGCTAGCAGTTACCTTAGAAACAACCTCAAACTAGTACTTAAACACAACACCTCAATCTCCCATTAATCAGTGCACCGTTATTTACCTGAAACAAGAAAAACGTTGATTTATAATCCGAGACGAACATTTAGCTAATGCTCGTTCGACATGCGATCCGAGCCAATCAATCAATCAGTCAGTCAATGAGGCATGATCAGTTATATCACGGAGATGACGTGTGAACACATACAGGCATTAATCATGACTTACATCCGTCTGATCCCCACAATCTGTGTAGAAGTAACACACTGCCTATCACCTATTACTTTAAATCAAAAGCTGTGGTAGATACACGAATGTGTGTATCAAAGAAGGTGTAATAGGTTTGAATGGTGTCAGTTTTAGCAGTGCGATTCAACGGGGCAGTGCTGCCAGCATGTTGCATGCGACACCTTTGCTAGATATTCATCCGCCAAGCAGAAGTGTGCAAACAATGCTGAGTTCTGGTTTGATAGGTACTTTACGACTTAGGGTGACGAGCGCAGTGCTGAGCCGCACAGGATTTTGTTATGGAGAGTTCTGGGTAGCATTGTAGTTGTTATGGGCAGGCGTGGCGCTTACCATCAGGTGAACGACTTACTCGTCTCGTTACTTACGCAGTACCTTGGAAAATGTGTGTAAAAAGGATAGGTTTAAACATGCGTCACGATCACAGATCAGATCCTGACCCTTAACATAAATTCCCTGTACCTTGGGAATCAGGAACTGCGAGGACCATGGTCCCACAAATACTCAGAGCCGTAAAACCGCCGTAAGGCCTGTCACACAAGGCCGTAAAACCGGATATAAAGTATAATAATTGCGACCCGGTTTTAATAAAATCCTGCAACACAATATATTATTACTGCAATAAAATTACCAACCTTACTTGCTATTGCCGACGCGATAACCAAACGCCGTTAGAAATCATTAGTATAGAGAGCCATTCGAAAGACCCTCTCATTCCGTAGCCAGTAAATTATGCGGTTAACCAGGAAGATAGTGAGTTATTAACCATATTATTTATGACCCCTTGTTATAATCATGCGAGAATATGACAGATGTGGAGAACAGTGGCATGTGTTCAAATTAAACAATAATTACCTAATAACAATAAAAATATCAAAATCCTCATGCATTTTTTAAACGGCTGATGCATTTCATAATTTTATCATCATCATCATCATCAACCCATATTGGCCCGGTGCTGAGTATAGGACTCCCCTCACTTTCATGACGAGGATTAGGCCTTAATCCACCATGGCGGCCCGGTCTGGATTGGTGGATAACATAGCTACCTCAGAAATAATTCTAGGGTAGGTATGTGGCTTTCCTCACGATGTTTTCTTTCACCGAAAAGTGAGAATTTTTCAAGGGACCCTTGAAATTTTCTCACTTGGGGAAAATTCTCAATTCTTACCAAGGCTATTAGCGAGGCAAGGCTATTTGCGAGTCGAGTTGCGTTAAAGGTTATAGAAACGATAATCCATTCTATTTCCACAGAATGTGCCTCAGCATGCGTCAATGACGTCATTAAACCACAGATTAAGCTCCATTTACTATACAAACTGAGATTACGTCGCAATTTTAGCTAAAGGCACGCTAACTACTCGACAAACGTAAAATGTTATTTGCTCTGTGACAATGTGCCCGAACATTCTCTGGATGTTTGCGAAATACTCTTCGCAAATTATGGAGTCACGACATTCTGTGGCCGTGATCTTGTAGCTTTGTAGATATAGTTGCTTTTATATAGATTTTCCAATAAAATTAAAAAACCGGCCAAGTGCGAGTCGGACTCGCCCATGAAGGGTTCCGTACTTTGTTGTATCACAGAGAATCTTTTACTAATCCTGGAAAAGATTGATTACACACATGGAATAATAGACACTATAAACCACGCAAGGCAATTAAACCACGTAACGATTCTTATGAAGTTATTCCAATCTAGATAGACGCAGTTTGATGAACTCAGATTTTACATTTACGACCGCTTTTTTATCGACAATAGATACCTATTCGCGGATTAGAATAGCCCACACTATCTCGGAGTGTGAAATATTTTTAGGTAACCTTGAGATCTGAATATCAAGGACTCGAAGTAGTAAAATAACCGCTGTTGCTAGGGAACCTGTCCTCACCGGAAGTAGAGCTATTTATATTACCAAAGCTTTACCTAAGTTCAAGTATTTAAGAGAAGAAGCAAATTTTTCAACGATTTCTGTTTCTTTGAATACTTCATTCCCATCATCAACAGCCTTATTCTATGCCACTTTCCTCTTTTGCCAGTGTTTACGATCCTATGCAACTAAGAACTTTACCAATTCTTCTCGCATGACGATTTTTCAACCTAACACTTCGAGATAAGCTTTTGTTTGATATAATTAGTTAACTAGACTGGGATGATACATTCTGAAATCCCAGGTAGCGCAGGGCGTGTTTAGAATCATCAAGATCAAGTTATAGGTGCAAAGCCTATTAGCATTATCTACTAGCAACACCTCACGGTTTCACCCGCATAGTTACCATTTCCGTGAGAACACGGGAATAAAATATAGCGTATTTTACTCGCTGATAATGTAGCTTTCCATTGGTGAAAGAATTTTTAAAATCATTTTTGTGGTTTAGTCGTGAAAGCATAACAAACAAATAAACTTAGATTCGGATTTATAATATTAGTTAGGGTATGGATTACATCTCAATGCTTCTAAACAAACTCGATCCCCCGATTGACTGGATCATCAATAATGTGTTTCTTGTATTTCCCTCTCACATTTACCGTAAGCTTGTTTGCGTATCCTATCCTATCGCAATTGCGGTGCCATTACATGGAATTACGCCTGTGATCGAGCCGATCGTGGTATGAGTTTGTGCAAGCCATTTGCTTTACACCCAGCTATTTCCCGGATAGGACAAATCTAGGAAATTGTTGGAGCAAGCGTTTACTTCAGTACGGTATCCTGGTTTTAGTTTGAGGCATCTAGGATTTGAGACCAATTTGAAGACAATAGGAATCGTAATTGCAGATTGGGGTTTCTGAAGTTTAGTAGTCTGGGTTTCCTGTGGAAGGACTCGTTGTCTCTCAGAGAGAAGGCTCCTTTTGAAAGGGAAATTTCCTTTTTCAAGTCATATTTCATTTCATTTTGATTTTGCTCTATGTAGTATAATATGAGACTTAAGTGTTAGACTTATAAAACTGACTTTTAAATTCAAAAATGCACATTCATTGGCTGTTAGACGGAACGAAGTTGGCCGGGCCAGTTAAATTTTGTTTCTTTCTTCTTCTATTACGTGTTTAATGATTTTCATTTGTTTTATTGCTTTGCAATTTTAATTTTCTGGTGCGAATAATAGTTATTTAGTTTATATTAGTTGTAGAAATTGAGAAAAGGCTATGTCAACGCCGAATTATCCTTTATTTTTTTTTTTTTTTTTTTGTTTTTTTGCCCGCGGAAATGTCCTTATTCATACTTCCGACCTCGGGGGAGGCCGGCTAGTTATGTGGGGTTCCCCCGCCAGCACGCATCCCACCCCGGGGTGTTCTCCTCTCCGCATGTTGGGGTGGACACGGGCTCGCGATTGCGCTTCCGCGACCACCCCTACGCCGAATTATCCTCCGTCACCACTTTTTAACTTTCGCTAGTTTAGCTAAACGCTATAATTAATTATTTGGACAATAGTCTCACGTCCCACATTAACTCTTTGCAATTTATTTGCAAACATTGATGCCTTATTTGAATTTCTGGTCCTGCGTGGGCGGGTCTTAGTATGTACCGGTATCCATTCCTATAATTATACGAGTCGGCGCCCATCCTATGGCAAATTAGCAATTATTCGCTATCTTCCAACGCAAAAAAAAACTGTTTGTACAAGCTCATCAAAATACATGAAAGCATCACATTCACTTTGTCACCGTAACCGATGACACGATCCTTTCAAACAGGGGAAGATGGGTTAAATTCTCGCATTGTGACAAAGTTCTGTTTCACGTGCGTAAATGTATTGAATGCAAACTGAGCCTGAGGCGACGAGCCCACGAGGACGACAAAAAATTGGTTTGCATAGAGTTCAATAAAACCTTGTTTGATGTGTTTTATTTTCGTATGTTGGTATATTTGTATTCTACACGAAAGAGTTTAGGTATACCTACAGATTTAAGTTCATGAATATATTTCTGATCGACTATTTTAAATAAATGATTATTTTAAGAAGAATAAAGATCGACTATTTATTTTAGAAGATTATTTTAAAACTTGATATCGAACTGTTTTTTTTTACAAGCAAGTCGTTCATCTAATGGTAAGCGCCATGCCTGCCCATAATAGTTACAGTGCCACCCATAACTTTGCATTGCATGATCCTGCGCGGCACTGCACTGCGCTCGTCACCCGAGACATCGTCTCTAAAGTCTCCTATGCCCAGTAATTTCGCTTGAAACAGTGCAGTGTTTGTATTTAAGAACTTAGCTACTAGGGCCTTTAACTGTAAATAATTGTAAAATATTATATTGTATGATGGGCTGATGGAACTTTTAAAATAAGGTCACTATAATTATTTGTACCTACAAAGTTTTTGACAATAAACGTATTCCATTCTAAAAGTAATTCTTATTCAAACTGCTCACCTCGCTTCGGTTTACCCATTAGGCTTTTGGGGTATGTATAAGAAATAATACCTAGAAATTAAAAGTTTGTTCTAAAAGCTAGCTTAAATACTCTGTTGTTTCGTATTCCAAAATTTCAAACCGCAACAGGCTATTTGCTTGGATCTAAAAACGTTGACAGAAAATCGTCACGCTTTGTATATTTTGCGGTAGACCACAAGAAATACCGTTTTCTGTAGGCAATAGGCACGCACACTAACTTTATTAATGTTCATTAGCATATTTTTGTTTAGATATCCAATTATCAAACGATATTTCACTAGGCAATAATAGGTAATTGCTTATAAAATGTTTCCCGAAAAGCGATATTTTATTATATTTTTTGTCCATCCATCTGTACTCGCAGAATACTCTGTTATGCTTTGTCATTTGCCACACCTGTAAAATATTATGCCGTTAACGAAGCAAAATAACTTTACATCTATACAATCTCTGGTAATGTTTCGTTCAGTTAATCTGTTCTGAATGCTTTAATTCCCTGGCATTTATGTTAAATCGGCTTAAAGTGAAAGCCACAAGCACATATCAGATCACCCGTGACATTTGCTGACACGCTCCTTGGAACATTGCTTAAAATTTTAATTTATTTAAGAACGGGGTTGAGAACCGTGTTTAAGAACGCCACTTACTTCCAAATCCAATTTAAAAATAGGGTTTAAGTTCGGAAAGGCTGAAGTGTAGAAGGCAAAACGTATCAAAAGGTTTCAAAGATTTTCAAAAGTAATATAGAGTCATGTTAATTTAATATTGCATAAGGTCCTACAGAAGTATTTAGTTCCAAATGAATAGTTACTAAATAACCTATCTGTGTTCCACGAAAACTAACATGCTTCCAATCCATTATCTAGAAATATTTAAGGTTCAAATAAATAAATGAATAACGCGTCACGATCACATACGTAGATCTTAACCTCAAATGGACGTACAAACACGCAAAAGCGTCTCAGAGCAAATAGTCTTTGCCCAGTGCGGGACTCGAACCCGTAACCTCACGCTTTGCATACGGGTCATCACTCACTGCGCCACGGAGGCCGTCGAATTGTTATGGCGATGATCTCATATGTAAATTGCGTAAAATGGAATACAATCAAATAAACTATCTCATAAATGAAAGGAGTGTCTACATTGAACGTTGCTGTTTTGATTGACGCCTGACACGCGCTGTGATCTATGAACGACTCAATCACGAAATCATTCAGTTGAGTGAACGAATGAACATTACAGAATATAGACCTATTCACGCTTGCGCCGCCGTCATTATGTCCGGATGAGGAACATCAATTTGATGGATTACCGATTACGGATAATGGTTCTCATTTATCTGTTTTACTAATACTCTCTTATTGGGTCATTTTCATTAATAATGAGCACATATTTTTAGGCTAAATTATACTAATAATTATAAAAATGAATTGCAGTTAAACTGTACTTTTAAAAAATGGCAAATATGTATGCCAAACCTTTCTATCTTCTCGTACTGTATTAAGAAAATATTTCCTGTTAGCTTTTTCTACGTCGTCAGCATCTTTCAATCAGGTTAGTTATCTTCCCTCATGATTCTTAAAATGACTAAGTATTTCTAAAACCTTTTAGCCTAAATCTAGCCAATTTCCAAAATTATTTTTAAATTTTTATTATTTATTTTTATTGTTTTTTTTTTTTATTTTACCTTTGACTGAGTAACGCGGCATGCCCGTAATAGTTACAGTGCCACCCAAAACTTTAAGTCTGATAATTCAAGGTTTTTAAACTAGTTACACACATTATTTGTATTAGGTCAGTAATGGTTGGTCCCTATATAACTTGTTCAAAGATGGTATCTTGAGGATCAGGTTTCCGTTCGCAAATTGCCGCCTTTATGACCAATGCCTACCTGTGATTATCTATCATAAAATAACTAATTTTATGGCGGTTTAAAATGTAGGTCCCACTGAATGTGAACATGTCGAACCACGAGTTCAAAAGTAGTTAAAAATAATCCGACACAATTAAGATAACAAGATGATAGATATAGGTACCATATCCAAAATGATTGAAAAAGATGCCAAATAAGACGCATCCCCCGATCACATAGATCCTGGCTACTAACTGGGATTAACGAGTCTAAACAGTCAGGAACTACAAAGACCATGAATCCAGAAACACTCAAACTCAGAGCAAATATCTGTAGTTCCCTCAAATAAGTGGTCTGCGAGGGAATCGAACCTTCAACGTCACGCTTCACAAGCGCCAACTTTACTAGCTACCTACAGCCGGTAGTTGACTTTCGTACTTCAAACTGTCCCTACAGCAGTTTCCAGGGCACTACTAAGGTGCATTCGGGAAGCAGATATTCCTGCACTCCCGTTGCATCACCGCCCATAGCGCAACTGTACAAATGTGGGTTATTATTTATAAAACACTTCACTCAATGCACGCCCGATAGCAATATTGTGATTAGTACAACCAGTGCGGTTGGGCAGTAATAAATAGCCGTAACTATGCGTAATGATTAGTGTATTTTGGTCACAGGTTATAGACCTTTCAGAGGGCCTTTGGTGAGGTTTGGTCGCTGAACAGTAAAAGACCAAATCCTTGATGGATCGATGATGTGAAGAAGGTCGAGGTGAACACCAGTAGGTGAGTACAAAGCAGATCTAAGTGACAAGCGTCTTTTTGGGTCGCAAAACCGGAGCTTCTCCGAGCGGCGTTCTAACTAAATATCGGTATGAGAGAATAGCAGCTCAAGAATGAAAGAATTATTCCTAGCAACGGATAATGATGATGATGTATTTAAAAGCATGCATCCTATGCCTAATCACCAATTCTAAATCATCTATGACATCTCACAGATAGATAGATGCATTTAATAGAAAATATAACACAATATTATACTCTATAGGGACACACGTGTGTAAGGTTTCCTCGTCAGTAAACTGCAGACAAGTGGACGTGATCGAGCTCATCTGTATCAGCTGAATGAGTTCTCCACAAAAGGTTACTTTATAAAGATATTGAATGTAACTTGTTCTTCGGAATAAACAGAACCCTTTGTCAAAGCCAATAAGGCCGCAAGATTGCGAAACTTTCACAAGGAAACCCAACCAATATAAAGGACCTGACTCACTTTTCGGACAGCTTGACTCAGTCGACATAACGTAATCCCGGTTCGTATATTTATTCTGTACGCGTAAAGTCCATTCTGTTCTCGCGGGGTTACGTGCCGAATTTAAAGTTTATTTCGCAACAGCTCTTGTCGATTTTGCTAGTCTGTGTCGGTGAAAACGTCCAGGATGACTTGACCGGTCGTGCCATGCAGTAGCATAGACGTGAGATGTCTACTTAATATGGTACCTTAAAGAAAAAAAAAATAGCACACCTTAAATGGCTTAGGCGAACCGAACTATCGGACCTTATGTCGTTAGTATGGAAGAGCGGTAGGTCGTTTCTCACGGAGATCAGTGGTCAGACTAAAGAACGAACTAAAGTGACGGATGACAATTATTTACAGCGGTGCTTGCATTTTATCGTTCTAAACGAAGCTTTTTTTAAAGAGGCCAGTTTCATTCGTAGTTGGACAGTAAAAACATTCTTCGTTAGAATAGAATAGAATAGAAAACTCTTTATTGTACACCAGAAACAAAAATAGACACAGTACAGAAAAATTACAATATGGAAACTAGGGTAGTACAATGGGCAATGGATAGTAAGGTGGATACCGTACTTACATCATTTAATAAACACTGTAAGTACTTTAAACACTTACGTTATAATAAAACTCATACACACTATGCCTAATAAATGAAAAATAGTCAAACGCTAACCTATAAATATTATAATTATACTTTTTATATTCCCCCTTTACTTGCAAACCACGTAATATGTCTTCATTGTAGTCATAAAATGCAACTTAGTTACCTGCCTTCACACAAGCTGTGACTAAGCCAGTAATGAGTCTAGCATGCAGTCATCCTATGACAACGCCTATGCAAATTAGGTCGACCTAAGCAAATTTACCACAACTACTGATGAAGGAAACTTATGACTTTAGTCAAGTTCTCTGATTTCTGCATTTATCTCTCAAGCCAGATTAGATTAGATGTGGCACTGTTAGAATCGCTGTGTTAAAGTATCAACTTGGAGTGGACAGGATCGATTGCTACGATTCTGAGAACTTCCGGTTCGCATTTGAAAGGTATAATGCATCAAATTCTATCTAAGTAGTATTCTGTCACTACGACGTTTCAAACAAAATAACTCATATCAATGTTAAAATGAAAAAATTTTTTTTATGTCACTAAGAATGTGATGGTGCTAAGTTAGTTTTTTTTCTAATTTGATTGCGTGATGCAATGAACACGTCGTTCACCTGATGGTAAGCGCCACGCCTGCCCATAACAGTTACAGTGCCACCTAGAACTATGCATTGTATAATCCTGCGCGGCACTGCAATCCGGTCATCACCCTGAGACATCGGCTCTAAAGTCTCATATGTTCAGTAATTTCGCTGGAAACAGTGCCCATCAAACCGGAACACAGTAATTGCACAGTAACTTTTGAAAGCTTTTAAAAAGAACTAGCATTCGTTTTTCTATGCATCCATCGGATAACAAACTTTATCTAAATATAATATAATAGTTATTGATAAGCGGTGTGCATTAACATAATTCAGCTCCACAAAATAAACACAGTATAGTTAATATTCGTAGTATTACGTTCATTACATCAGGTTATCGGCTTAGAATGAGTCACGCCACTATTATAGGTAATTCTATTTTTCGACCGATTAGCAACAAAAAGTTTCTTCTATTGGCTTTTTTAGGAAATTAATTTAAACAAAAAATCGTGTGTCAATCTGTCGTATTGTATTCCAGAAACATCTTTAGTTCGTGGTTTAATAGATTTTTGGAAGCGCGTGTCCGGTTGGGACAGAGTTTTTGCTTTAAACAGCACCTGAGACCGCGCTCCGATGGTGAAGCAGGGCTTGCTAGGGTTGTCACTTGGTGGCCATGGTCAATAACAACATGTTTACTGATGACTGTCTTACAGAGCACTATGATCTACAAAACATTTGAAATATTTTTTGCGCAAACTTTGAAACATTAAAATAACTTGATCAGTTTTCAAATCTGTAAGAATTTGTGTCTATACATACAATACAGCTAAAACAATATCTATTAAAAAATGTTTTTTTCTTTTTGAGTATTCCGATAAAACAATGACGGCATCTTGTTTAATTTCGATTAGACAGCCCTATAACGTTGACATAACGTTGTACAAAAAAGGGTCTAGTTTTTACTTAAAGCCACGTGCTTCCAAACCAAGGATAATATTACAGTACGTGATGAAATGCCGCTTCTGATGCTATTTAGCAATGTTATACATTGTTATTTCAGGTTCAACGACTTCGGAGCTCATTGACCCAAATTGGAAAACCTTGCCACACATAGAACTGATTTTAAATAAAAAAATATATAAATAAAGCATTAAACTTTACAAGAAATATATATCACTGAAATAGGCTCTACATCCAACTCCCACTATGAATGCAAAAAGTTTAGGCGCAGATATTCAAAATTCAGATAGACTGACTGGATATACACACAAGAATATAATAACAAGCGTCGCGTGGTTTCACCTGCATCCAAAAAATCTTCCTGATACGTTGCTGAGTGGTAAAGAACACAGATACTTACTGACATACACAATTACACATGCATATAGAAAATTGGCATATGAATTTGTAGGATTTGAATGATAATCCCGTTCACTGCGTGCTTCAATAGCTTACGCACACTTTCATGGCATCCATATGGCTATATCTCCCAAAGACCATATTGCTGTTGTCGTAACAGGTGCAGGGTACAAAGTACCAGCTTGTAACTCGAGACATCTGCTAAATCTTCATTCTCACTCATATTGACAAAAAACACATGAAGAACAAGAAATGTTTTATTTTCCCAAAACAGTTTATGTTTTTTTTTTATCTTTATTGTATTAAACCTAGTAAAAGGGGCGTGAACAGTGTTTTCAAAGCAAATTTTTGCTGCTACACACGTGCGCTGCCTCTGGCGTTCTATTCAATTAATCATACCTTAACTTTTGCAACGAAATATACATAATGGACGGTAAATAACTACTAGTAGGCCTTAAAAACAGACATTCAGTAGTAATTCATTGCAAATTATATAGTACTCGGTAGACATAATCTGTAGATTGTACTGTAGGTAACCTTTAAAGCGTATAACATTTATTTCTTGTATAAATACTAAAATTAGTAAAATACTAGCCGAGCTGTCTAAGAAATCTTACTCATGGACACAGAATGTTGACAGCATAATTAAAATACTATACCTTATTTGGAAATGCAATCTTTTCTGCGCGTCGTTGCGATTGATTAATGTGTTAATTAATTCAGCAACGAGATGTTAATTATGCTAGTTTTTATACAACTTATGAGCGAAAACGAAGTCTGTGTTAGGTGCAAACTAGTTGCCCACGGTTTCACCCGCGTAATTCCCGTTTTTCTATAAGAATTCTGCATTTTCCCGAAATAAAACATAGCCTCAAGGATTGCGTAGCTTTCAATGGTGCAGGAATTTTCAAAATTGGATTAGTAATTCTGAAGATTTCCTCCTACAGAAAAGACTATTATACCTGTATTTATTTAATTTTTATGATATTACAAAAGTCCGTCTAGCAAAATATTCTTTGGGAAAAATGTCTTAGAATCGGAACGCCTTCTTTTTAAACGTCCATAAACGTTATTGTCGTAAAATGTATTTGTAACCAATCGTCTGTATGTACTTCTGTTTTTATTTGCATCTGCTTTTAAAAATGCATAAAACAATATAAACCCTGTCACTACAAAATTTTCTACCGTTATGCAAAATTAAAAAATACATTATGCGCGAACAGAACGTCTGGGTTCTGAAATACAAAGAAAATGTTTTGTTTATCTCTCAAACAATGTATTAATCTCTTAGTGTAATTTTATATCTTACTTACGTAACACACGTCTCTCCAATATCCTAGTTTTATGGGAATTTCGGTACTTATATAATGGGAATGCTATTTTTAACCGTTTCATTTTACCAGTATTTTATTTATAGTTTGGACATACAGGCGGCGAAGTCTTCCCCAAGGGTTCCCGTTACTTTTCAGCGGAACTCTACAGGTATCTCCCGGACCAGTGCGAGATTAATGAGCGTTGGACAGGTGTCTTCGCGGTTCACAAAAAATAATTTATTTCCGACAGACGGCGCTGGAGGTAGGGAGACTTTTTATATTAATTAACGTCGTTTCATGGTAGACTACTTTTTATCAGTTGTCTTCCAGTATAGTAACATGTGGTAGGAGGTAGATAATCACGGGTGTCGCATTTAATACATAAAAAACATATTTTTAGTTTACTGGATTTATTATTGCTTAAAGCATTTATATATATATATATATTTTTTTTGTAGTGGGAGGTCTCTTCTGCAAGAGACCGCCTGGGGAAGTACCATTGCCAGATATTCATCCGTCAAGAATAATAATAAAATAATAATTGCCGTTAATGTGCAAACATTACTGTTTTCCGGTTTGAGGGCGCTGTAACTGTTATGGGCAGGCGTAGCGCTTACCATCAGGTGAACGACTTGTTCGTCTCGTCACTTAGTCAAATAAAAAAAAATTGCAAAATGCTTAGATTCTAAATCAAATCTGCTTAGTTTTATTTCTAGTAATTTAATACATAAAAAATCAAACAATCACAAACAAAACAAACACTAATCAATCACTAATTGTAAAATTTGTTTTGTCCTAGTTTTAAGTTTTCTTTGTTCTGTGGTGTTTCAATAAAGAGTTTATCTATCTATCTATCTATCTACATAATGTTTTTATAATAGTCATATTAACGTAAACTGCTTCACTAAAAATTTAGTACCTAGGTATTTCAAAGCACAGAATACTATTTTCTAGCAGGATTCATGCTTCTGCAACTAATTAAAGTCACTAATCAATGCAAAGCGGTTGCAGAGCATACAAAGGGATACAATTTGTAAGAGCTATACTGTTGCAGCAGACAACACAAAAAAGGCTTTCAATTTCTACCACAAACTCGACCTACAATCGAAAGCGTAATCAACTTTCCAATTCCAGAAGCTGCTGCCTAATTTCTGCTATTATCGCAATTAATTCGATATGCCATCGATATTCGATAGGTCGAACGCTTGATGTGCGATACACAGCTCGGTGACTCACCCGACCGTGTGTAGCGCCCATCCACAGATTAACTGAAAGTTGCATGACGTCACCGTTTGTGGGTCACGGCTAAAGGTAGGCTGATCTTATATTATTTAATAATTTTATTCTCGTTGTATCGATATTGTGAAGGTTTTTGCATTAATTTGTTATTTTAGTTGTGATCGATCGAGTGATTGATTTGGTTTTATTATAATATTGGTATTTTAAGTATCCGTTATTTGGTCATTAGTGTAGGTTGGATGATGATTATTTTTTAGTGTTAGTAATGCCTTAAATAGGGGGACATTCAGAACTTTGAAAGAATTTGCACAAGAAAATATGTAAATTAAAGGGACCTTTTTGTGACCTTTACTTAGTAGGTACGCAGTGCAGTGAGAGGAAACAAAGCAACAAACAAAGGAGAAAAAATAGAGAAACAGCTCCTATTATACATACATACACACACACACATAAAAACACATACGTAAACGCACATAGAGTCACGCCTAACGCTCCACGTCCTATATTGTTTCTATTATATATTTTTATCATTTACGCCAACTTTATATGAGACTTTAGAGCCGTTGTGACGAGCGCAGTGCAGTGCCGCGCAGGATTATGCAATGCAAAATTCTGGGTGGCACTGTTACTGTTAGTGGCAGGCGTAGCGCTTACCATCTGGTGAACGACTTGCTCGTCTCGTCACTTAGTCAATTAAAAAAAAAACAACTTTTTTACTACATAGTTAGTTACCTAATAGAAAATAATATGCAGAAGGCTACATTCCCAAAGTTTCCCTACTTTCTCCTTTATTAAGTTTTAAGCTGTCACCACATATCATTACTACTGCTAATTACTGACGACTCATGAGGACAGAAGCCCTCACTCAACGCCTGAACTGACGCCATTGAGTTGAAAGAGAGTTGAGTCAGTGGGTACTGACAGTTCTGACAGACGTCAATTGTCGCTTCACTAAATAGCGGCCAAATTGAACGACGAAAACCTCCCTTGCACGATTCACGTCATTATTCACAAACGAATGAAAAGTGATTTTGTTATATGGGTATATTTTATTTTAAATGCCTAATGAGACAAATTTACGCTGTTTTTTGTGGGTGACCAATTTGAACAAAATGCCCATTTTGGTACTGTAATTGGGTAACCCAAAGAATTGAAACGAATTTGAAAAATATAGAAAGATTGAATTTATGGTCATATCCAATGCCCATGATACTCTAGAAATGCTCATGCCTTTTTTGTAATAATAAACAAAGCAAATATCCAAGACAAAGTTCATTCATATTTTAATTTGAAATTCCAAACGGCTTGCAAACAAATCCTAAAACTGCCATTAATATTCATGTGCTAATCAAAACCTTATAACAATATGCAAATCAGTTCATCACACGCCAACAACGAATATCACAATGACGCTATTTTGATTACACGTCAAAAATGACGTAACGTCAAAAAATACTTTGACATACACGCCAAAATGACGTACCGCCACAAAATACTTAAATTTGGAAAGCAAAAATGACGTAACGTCAAAAAAATACTTAACCTTGCACGAAAAAATGACTTAACGTCACAAAACACTTGCATTTGCAATTCATTAATGACGTAACGTCAAAAAAATACTTAAACTTGCACGACAAAATGAGGTAACGTCACAAAACACTTGCATTTGCAATTCATTAATGACGTAACGCCAAAAAAATACTTAAACTTGCACGACAAAATGAGGTAACGTCACAAAACACTTGCATTTGCAATTCATTAATGACGTAACGTCAAAAATATACTAAAATTGGCACGCCAAAAACGGCGCGTGATTCATTCACTTGTAAAAGTTAAACTTGACACCATAACAGACAAACGCTAATGGGACATCCCTGTTTTACGCACGTTTCTATTTAAGCCACGTCTACACTGATAGAAAACTCGGCCATAAAATGTGTTGGATGAAATTGAATAGGACGGTAAGGACCAAGCGACGCAATTAGTAAATTATGAACTTAGCAATTGAATAATGTATGTTAGGTACCTACTTAATTTTTAAACATTTAGAATTTTATTTTTTTAACTTTTGATGAAAGCTAGAATCACTTGATGTCTTCATCTATTTTCTAATTATAGCACTTCGCTTATACACTTCGTCTGTTTCTTTTTTGTTTTAAATTTAATTCTTCCTAGTTATAAAGATTCCGTACGCTGACTTTGTTTATTTAAGTCACTCTGTCACACCCGATTTTTTTATATCGGTAATTATTAAAAGTGCGCAAGAGTCCACTCCAATCGAGTTCATAGAGTCCATTCCAAGGAGCATTCCAATCGAGTTCATTTTCAGCCAGCCTAAACTAGGCTTTAGTTTGCAGAATCGAAATTTGCGATTCATTTAATAAGAGCTAGTTGTCTAAATTGATGTTTTTCTCATGCCAACGATGATGTTTGAACAGCCTTCAATATATCCTTGAAAAGTGTAAAAATGCGTATATTTGTATTAATAGTGCCTGAGATAATAGACACACCTTTTATGTCCATGCGTGGGATGGTAAGACAGTAATGTGGGCAAAACCAAAGGCAAAACAATGAGTTATTCCTACGATTAATAATTATTATCATATTACTTTGAACTTTAAACTAATAATAGTGACATTGCCATTATTTCTTACGAGCTTTTGTTTTGTTACTTTGAAGCCGGAAACTACATTAGCACTGAATTTGTCATTTTACCACGTTCGCTGCTGAACTGTTTTACTTTTTTGGGCTCTTTTGCAAATCTTCACACAACGTGTGTGTTTACAGTTTACTGGTGATGTGTCGTAACTGAACTCAATCAGCAGTGCGGGTTCGCACGCCAGGCGTGTTTTCGCTTGCCGTAACGTTATAAAAACACAGACGTGTGTGTTTTCAGCAGTGAACATGTTAAGAAACTAAATAAATTCTTAAAAAAAATACAGTCACGTTCACTGAAACTGCATCAACTATATGAATCTGAAAGTGGTTCTGAAAGTGAAATAGCACTGTGACCTTAATGGCCTAACGGTTAGGCCCTAACCTATAGTGGGCAATTAAAATACTTACTGAATTCCCCCGACTTATTCTGAGTTAAACTATAGAATATAATAAAGAATACTTTATTGTACACCAGTTCAGAAATACACAAGGTACATAAAGAATAGAACTTATTGAAACATATAGTATAATGGGCGGAGTTATCCCTAAAAGCGATCTCTTTCTTCCAACCTTCGGATGGAGAAAAGCAACGGAGCGGCAAATGTTGACGGTGTAAAAAAAAAATACGTGAACTACATTTTGAATAAAATGGTTTGTGTTTTTTTTATATAAGTCCACAGGATTCCGTCCCAATAAAAATGAAAATTACACTTCTCAACGCTCATGTCCTCCGCCATTTGTACCGGTGCCTCCGAGCATGTCTTTGTTCTACAGTGGTTCTACAGGTGTAGAAGCATCCAAATACGTAGCTGTTGACACAGTTGCAGAGAGCCACATTGTCATTGAAAATGGTTAAATAAAATTGTCACGGTTCTGCGCCGAGACAGAAGGCTCCAAAGTTGTCCCAAACTATCAATATTCATAGGGATTTCTATTCGAAACCGTTTACAATTCGGTATTTCGGATATGTATGCGTTGGACGTGGGCGCGAGTTGTGGCGGGTGGCGGAAAGGTTATCGCTTTTGTGGAATTTTAAATGGTAATTTAATATCTTAATCATAGTAAAAGAGAAAGGTTTAGTTGCCAGCTGTTAAAGTTGCGAAAAATAAATATTCTTAAATTTTCTATCACGATTACATAAATAAATAACAAGCCATATTTGTAATGAAAAGTGCTGGATGACACTGCAGGCGCTCACCATCAGTGAACGATTGGCTCGTTTCGACACTCAGTGATATAAAAAAAAAACGAAATGTGTGCTGGGACACATAGTAGAAGTAAAACTTCAACAATAAATATATAAAAAAACAATTAAAAAAAATTTATAAAAGATATTTAAAAAATATACGAAACGTAACTCTCTTTCTATCTTTACTAACTTATATCTCACTCTCAACTTCCGTTCACCTCGCCCGATCACATTTTTCGTAACGCATTCACCAGCTTACTCCCCAAGTCAAGCGTGCGTAAAGAAGATTTACTTCAAAAACATTGCGAAACTACCGACCTTAGCTTTCTCATATATCCGTTCACGTACAAACCATAACAATTAAAATATTAACATGCATTACATTACAAGTCAACAATACGATTGTGGTGGCCTATCAAAAGATCGCAGGGCCGTTAAATCGGATTTTATAACCAGACTGCCAGTAAATCTACTGTGTAAGTGACAAGCTTGAAGAGATTGTTTAGGTGCAGTGAGTGTCTCGACTCAAGTTACTCTTTAACGATGGACGAACGTAAAAACTAAACTAATAAAATAATAATAGAATAATATTAAATTATAGTACCAATGTGTTTCTGTAAAACATATGTGCGTAATTATCACTCGCTTTTCGGTGAAGGAAAACGTCGTGAGGAAACCCACATACCTACCAGAGAATTATTTCGGAGATAGGTATGTTATCCACCAATCCGGACTTGGCCCCCGTGGTGGAATATGGCCTAACCCTCCTCACGAAAGTGAGGAGAGACCCGTGCCCAGCAGTGGGACGTTATGGGTTGATGATGAGATAGAATAGAATAGAATAGAATAGAAAAACTCTTTATTGTACACCAGAAACAAAAATAAACACAGTACAGAAGAATTACAATAGGTAAACAAGGGTACTACAATCGGCGGTCTTATCGCTGAAAGCGATTTATTCCAGACAACCTTTATTTTATTTTATTTTTTTATTTTTTTAGAAATTTTATTTTTTTCTATTACTTTTTATAGTATTTTAATGTACGTTTACGACTCCTGTCTCCACCACTATGGGTAGAATATGCTCTTAGCATTACGTCTGCCATTTGTACTAGCTATTTAATCTGTGCAATGACCTATTAAATAAATAAAATACTAAAGTAAAATACAAATTGCTTCAAGCGAAATCACCACAGCAGCCATTATTATGTAACCCTGGCCCACGGAGAGGGGTGTTGTTAAGAAATTTATGTATATTCATTCTTGAATACAGAAATTGCAATATCAATTGTATAATATCCTACTAGAAAAAGTTACTTATATCAATTGGCTGCATAATTTACCCTATAAAGTAACCAACAATAAATTTAACATCTAACTTGCCTTGTAAATTTAATATCGAACAACTCGCTTCCGCTAGCTCTCATAACTCACGCCATAGGAGACTTTCACAAATTTTCGCTGCATGATCTCATTCATCCTTGAGGTGCATCGTTATTGCTCGAGTAATGAAACCCGATTTTAGTGGCCACACAATGGTGTCTTGTGACAATGGTCACAGCGACAGCACCATGCGCACTGCACAGTGTACACCAACTGTGCAATCGACTATAATTTATCTTTTCGGAAGTAAGGTTCAAAGTGGAAACAATGGATCGATTGTTCACACCGCTGCATACACCTAAGCGGCAAGAGCGATTGCAATGAGACATGCGATGACCGAATTGGACGAAAAACTTACCATATTCAACTGGAAGTTGAGATGAGCAGGTCGTTTACATGGTGATAAGCAACAGGCCAGGCAGGAAAGCACAGTAATTGGCAATTAAAAATTACTGGATAACAATACCCAGTAAATTGGAACTTCATTGCGCTCGTGACCCTAAACATCGATTTTATTTAACATATATATTACTAAATAATTTTACAGGTTCATAGTGCTCTCCAAGCCAGAACATAGTAACTTAAGTGCATTCTACTGTTTGGCGGTCATCAATACGTCAAAGTAATTCCTGACATGTATCTGTCAAAGCCTTTCTTGACACAAAACTATCGGTTCATATTTAATAGGTAATCTATTTTCACTGACTGGTACCTATTGCTTACAAAACTGAGTCATTAAACGGCTGAAGAGGCTGTAAAATTGACGACTTAATGATAGTAAACTCTTAATTTAACAGCCCATTTAAATTACATTTGCTATTTAAAAACCCCAATGAAAGCACAATACATAAACATTTTTTATTGAAATACTACGTGATCGAATTTAGATATTTTATGACTAGTTTTTTCCATACAGTTTGATCCAGCAATCCGGATCTGGCCCCCGTGATGGATTATGGCCTAACCCTCCTCACGAAAGTGAGGGGAGACCCGTGCCCAGCAGTGGGACGATATGGGTTGATGATGAATAAATATATTACCTAGAGAAACGCGTGCGTCTCTGTACTATATAATATTTACTAGCTTTACGTTTTGGCTTGCACTATAATGCCTTTTGATATAAACACTTTCCCATACTCCTTGACCGTTTCCGATAGAGACGAATGACTAAAACTGTAACGACTGACCGAATTCGTCAAAAGTATTTTAAATTTTTAAATTCCTATATATATATTTTTCGCGAGAAAACGGCAGAACTGCGGCCGATTATGTCGTGTGCTCAGTTAATCTATATAATTTCGACTGACTTCCAGAAATCAGATCCTCAATAACAGCAATAAACAGCAAGTTCCAGCAGTAACAGGGTCAATGGGAATTCTTTCGCAAACCTTCACACTAATTATAACGCGGGTGGGCAGAGAATGCAACATCAAAGGCGGTCCAGTAACACGATTCCTCGCAAATAGGGCTGTCACTGACACAAAATAAATAAAATGTGTTTGCTTAAAAAAGGTGAAAGAAAACTAGTGAGAAACCTTTGATGAACTATATCAAAGGCAGAAATCGATATTTCCCAGAATTTCTAATTTTACGGTTCCGTGATATCCACGCATACTAGCTCTTTCGTTTGTACTTATCTTAACAGTGGGAATGGAATAGGCTTAAAGCTATTTATCAAAGATTAGGTGGTATACCGTATTTACAACCAACCGGTTTATTATATAATGTTATTGCCCGCCCAATATTGAACACCAAACTCGTTACAAAAAAAGACAGTATGTTGACAACCCTAGTCAAGATTAGAGAAAAACTATGAATGGACCAGACAGTGTGACTACTAGGAAAAATAATTTGTGGTGATTAATGAATCTGTAACTATAATCAGTTTGGATGGGAAGCGTTTTTATAGGATTGTGGTTAGAGCTTTTTAAAAAGAGATGTTATGGTTAACTGAGGACTAATCTATATATATCAAAATGTTATGTTGGTTTGTGTACGCTTCAAAAACTCAAAAAGTTCTGCACCGATCGAGCTGAAATTTTAGCATGGTATATAATCCGCATAAAGGATTGTTTTTATCTATTTTTTTTTCATCAGTGACATATCAGCGAATGTGCGAATGTGCCACAGCGAAGCGTGGCAAGGTACAGCTAGTTTATTAAAAAAATATAACCTAGAAAAATTTTAATACTGCTATCCGTACTAGTTGAAAAATATTCCAATAAGTGGTCACTTTTAAAAACTATTTCTAAAGCAATTTGTTTTACGTATGTGTTAAGTGATTATAATCCCAGCTTAACGGGATTAGAGGAGAGTTCCAGTTTCCGCTTCCTGTCTGAGCTGTCACCTGTCACGCGGGATTTAGCTGTCACTGTCTTAAGGTATAATCACTTTCCGATAGCTGCGATTTATTTATTTTTTAAAGTTGGAGTTGTTAAAATGCAATCAGCAATTTGTTGTAGTCAATGTAGAAGTTTTAAAAACTTGTTCGTTACGATGCCATAGCGAAACGTATGACAAATTGGATTTAGGGTATTTTTTTTTATAAATAAATAGATGCAAAAAAGAATCTAGTTAATTGTGACTCATTATGTGGGTAGAAAGGGATGGTACGAGTTTGTTTGAGTTTGTTAAAACATGATTATACATATTACAAAAACCTCAATGAATAGCTAGAGAAAAATATGATGATCGAGATGTATCGCTTTCTCATCGCAGTCGCACTGCTTGTTTAGGTGTGTCCGGACGTACTATTCTTACCACATACCTATTTTCTCAGCACGTGGAACCCGGAACCTTTCGTGATATGTGATATTTACCTGAAAAACAGAGAAAGTCTGTGTTATTTCAGCTGTCTTCGAAAAAACATGCCATAATTTTCATCCAACATCTACAAAGAAGCTTGATTCCCGTGCCGGAAATAGCATTAAAAGTTTAACCATTAAGGAAAACAAAAGATAGCCAAAAAGAAAAGAAAGCTGAGATAAAGCTCAAGGGATTGAAGCTCCTTCGAAGTTAAGCGATAGCTTTTGAAGTTTTACTGCCGAAGGAACAATAGCGGTCGTGACCGCTTCATTACGGTAAAATGTGTGGTTACTGTCGCCGTACGGCTATTTTAGAGTTAATGGCTCAAAAGGAGTAATGCTAAGAGCGGTTGTTTGCGGTTCTGGGCGGCATCCTTTTGGATAGTTTCGGCTGGGGTTGGAGCCTTGGATTTTCGTTTGTGCTTCCGGAATTTGGTAATTTTGAGAGCGCCTCATTTGAAATTCATTCCACTATTTTGAAATTAAAATTAAGTAGATATTAAAATAAACTTTTGAACAGTGTGGAAGTAAACAAGTTGTGGGTGTTGAAAGGAAAGTCACTTCAACACTTCACAAATTATTTATTTATTGTTTGACATAGAATATTGTTTGGAGAAACACGGTACAAATTACGTAGTCGTAAAATAGGCGCGAGCGACGTGCGCTTCGCGTGACATTCGTCGGCGGACTGGCTGGCCGGGCGTCGTTCGCCGCGGCGCGAGCGCATGCTTCCTTTGAGCTGTGCCGCGGCCGCTGCCGTACGCTGTAGGTACTCAATAATATTTGGTGGCGCGGCGCACAGCTGTTGACGATGTTTAGGTACGTTGTGTATTTATATTTGCTTTTGTTATAGTTGCTTGTAGTTATTTGTTTTCAATATGTTTTGCTAATGTGTGGTTTTCTGTTTCAGATGGAGTTCGACGAGTATCTCGGGTATGTATTTACTTATGTGCTGTTTACTAATATAATGTTTCTTTTGTTTCAGGTAGTTTATGTGGAGACGCCACATCACTCCCCTCCAGAGGCCGTCCTACGGGCGATAACATTTCGGGAATCTGACCGTTCTACCTGATCGTGTTGTACGTTCTTTCGTACTTTCAGGTGGTGTTGTTACTGCAGCTGGTTGGCTGGGGATCTGAGTGGTTGTCGGCGAATCTGCAAGTAGGTATGCCGGTTTTATCCTGTCAATGGACACTTCATTTTCCTTCCCTTTCAGGAGGATTTTGAAGGTTTTCTCATTTCGGCTGAGTACTTTATGCGGGCCTGTATACACTGGTTGCAGGGATCTGCGAGATGCATCTTCTCTTAGAAAAATGTGAGTAGCTGTTGATAGATCTTTGTAGACGAATATAGATTTTTGGCTGTGTCTTGAAGCAGGGCGCGGTTGAATTCGTACAGCAAACTCTCTGAGACGGGCTGTAAAGTCTGTGACGTCTGTGGTCGTCTGTGTGTTTGATTCGAAGAAGTCACCAGGTAATCTGACAGGTTCGCCATATACAAGTTCTGCTGATGATGTTTGTAGATCTTCTTTGAAGGTGTTCCGGATGCCGAGAAGTACTAAAGGTAATATTTCTGTCCAACTATCATGTTCGTGACATACGATAGCGGCTTTCAGTTGTCTGTGAAATCTTTCAATTATTCCGTTGCAGGCAGGGTGGTATGCTGTCGTCGTCTTGTGTTGGAAGCCGGCTATTTCGGATAGGTATTTGAATAGAGCTGACTCAAATTGTCTACCTCGGTCTGTTACAATTTGCAGTGGGCAACCAAAACGGGCGATCCAGCCTGATAGAAGAGCTTTAGCAACTGTCTCTGCTGTCATGTCTGGAATAGGTATTGCCTCGGGCCATCTCGTAAATCTGTCGATTGCAGTGAGACAATACTTGAATCCTTCTGACACTGGTAGTGGGCCTATAAGGTCGATGTGCACGTATAAGAATCTAGCGCGTGGTATCGTGAAAACTCCAAGTGGGGATGATACGTGTCTCGTCACCTTCGCTCTTTGGCATGGGTAGCACTGTCTTGTCCATTCGCGGCAGTCTTTCTGGATGCTAGGCCATATATAGCGCTTCGATACCATTTTGGCAGTTGCATTGGCACCAGGGTGGCTAAGTGAGTGTAGGCTCTCAAAGACTTTTCGTCGTAGTTCGCGTGGTACGTATGGACGTGTGATTGCAGTACTGTTGTCGCAGTAGATATCTGATTTGGTTCCAGGTATTGCTACTTTCTGCAGGCGTAGAGAAGTGCTGCCAGCGAGTAATTCGGTGAGTTCTGTGTCCGATCCTTGTGCTTCAGCTAGAGTTGTTAGGTCCACAGGTTGAGATATCATGTCGACGCGAGATAGTGTATCTGCTACCATATTTTCTTTGCCAGAAATATGTTGTAGGTCCGTCGTAAATTGAGAAATGTAATCTAGGTATCTGAATTGCCTAGGAGTACAGTTATCTTTTCTTGAATCGAATGCGAAGCATAGAGGTTTGTGGTCAGTGAATACTGTAAAGTTTCTTGCTTCGAGCATGTGTCGGAAATATTTGATGGACTGGTATATTGCGAGTAGTTCTCTGTCGTATGCGGAATATTTCTTTTGTGATGTGCTCAGTTTCTTCGAGTAGAATGCCAGAGGTTGCCAGTTGTTGTTTGTATACTGTTGCAGGACTGCTCCTGTAGCGTTATCTGACGCGTCCGTGACTAGGGCTAGTCGTGCTTGTATGTCCGGGTGTGCCAAGAGTGCGGATCGACACAGACTTTCTTTGCACTTCTCGAAAGCTTGAAGTGCGTCGCCACAAATGTCGATTGGATGCGAGCCTTTGACTGGTCCGGTCAATAAAGCATGTAAGGGAGCTTGGTATTCTGCTGCGCCTGGGATGAATCGACGATAGAAATTGATCATTCCCAGGAAACGTCGGAGTTCTCTGACTGTCTTCGGGATGGAGAAATTTCTTATTGCTTCTACTTTGGTGTCGAGTGGTTTCACGCCTTCTGCTGAGACGGTGTATCCAAGGAAAGTGACTTGTGATACACCGAATACGCATTTAGGTATGTTGATTACCATGTTGTAATCCTGGAGACGCTGGAATATCTGGCGTAGGTGTTCCTCATGAGTAGCTTCATCTGGTGAGTACACTAAGAAGTCGTCAATAAATGCGTAACAGAAGTCTAGGCCTCTCAGCACTTCATCGACGAACCGTTGGAATGTTTGGCTTGCGTTCCGTAGTCCGAACGTCATGTAAGGAAATTCAAACAGACCAAACGGTGTCGAGATTGCTGTCTTGCTGATGTCCTCTTCTGCAATTCGAATTTGGTTGTAGGCTTTGGTCAGATCGATGGTTGAGAAGACCGTACAACCAGAAATTTCCTGTGCGAAGTCATGGATGTGTCTGACTGGATATCTATCAGGAACTGTTCGGGCATTCAGCCTGCGGTAATCGCCACAAGGGCGCCATCCGCTGTCTTTCTTAGGTGCAAGGTGTAGTGCTGATGACCAGGGACTGTCCGAGGGTCTTGCTGTTCCACATTTCAACATTGCGTCAAATTCGTCCTTCGCTATTTTCAGCTTGTCAGGTGCAAGTCGACGTGGGGTGCAGTAGACAGGAGGTCCAGATGTGGTCTTGATGTGGTGCACGGTGTTATGGGTTGAAGCTCGGTTTGTTCCATGTGGGCGGGTGATGTCAGGAAATTCTCGCAAGATGTTTAAGTATTTTGACGTTGACTCTACTGCCATTGTTTTCACTGAAGATATGTCGCTTGATGGTGATACTGGTGCTGCTGGTGATGTTAGTGTCGTGGTGTTGTCGATGAGGCGTTGGTTACGACAGTCGACGATGAGGCCATAGTGTCTGAGAAAATCGACACCTATGATCGGTTTCGTGACGTCTGCCACGATGAATCGCCAGCTGTAGTCACGGCGAAGTCCTAAATTCAGTACGAGGTGTGCGAATCCGTAAGTAGCTATTGTCGTTCCGTTTGCAGCAAACAATTGATAGCTGGTTGGTGCTCGACGTTCACGAAGCAAGGTACGTGGATAGACGCAGAGATCACTACCGGTATCGACGAGAAATTGCAGTTTGGTCTTACGATCAGTGACAAATAAGCGACCTGGTGTGCTGGGGCAATCGTGCGTCGCAATTAACGACTGCCTTTCGCGTTTCCCTTATGGTCACATGGCGTGACGCACTTTCTGGCATCATCGCCAAATTTCGCGTGGAAGTAGCAGAGTGGGAATCGTCGGTAGTTGGATTCCGATCGGGTGTTGCTCCGCTGACCTGTGCGAGTGTTGCTACGCTGATGTTCGTCGTGTCGTGTTTGAGATCGTGGTCTCCTGCTCGTACTTTGTGATGAGGTGAGTGACGCTATCTGCTGTGTGAGGTCTGCAATTTGTTTGGCCATGATGTCGAGAGCTGATCCAGGAGGAAAAGTTATCGCTGCTGTCTGAGGACTTGAACTAACAATGTCCAATACTGTGTCAGCTAAGTCTGCTAGACTAGTCAGGTCTGCGCGAGGTTGAGAAGCAACAGCTGTTTGTACATGAGTGGGGAGACGGCTTGTCCAAATAGTTTTAACAAATTCTTCCGGCACTTCGGGTCCCGCTAGTTGTCGGAGATGACGAAGAAACTGTGAAGGTCGGCGGTCACCCATCTCTTCATGTGTCAGTAACTGTCTAACTTCTTTTTCCCTGGACTGCGATAATCTCTTAATTAATTCGGCTTTTAATGTGTCATACTTTGATGTTGTTGGTGGGGATACAATAATGTCCTCCACTTCGGCTGCATGGCGATGTTCGAGTTGTGCGACAACATAATAAAATTTTGTTTTGTCGTCGGTTATTCCGGACAGAGAGAAGTGTCCCTCTACTTGCGCAAACCACAGGGCGGGTTTCTCGGGCCAAAAGGGGGGCATCCGTACTCCAACTCGAAATATATCAGATTGCATATTATTTACAGTACCTCCGGGCGGTCCGCCATCTTGTTTCGCCGCTTTCCCAGAATATTCCGAGGTCATTTTCCTCAATATGTCCAGTTCGGGGTCACCAATGTGGGTGTTGAAAGGAAAGTCACTTCAACACTTCACAAATTATTTATTTATTGTTTGGAGAAACACGGTACAAATTACGTAGTCGTAAAATAGGCGCGAGCGACGTGCGCTTCGCGTGACATTCGTCGGCGGACTGGCTGGCCGGGCGTCGTTCGCCGCGGCGCGAGCGCATGCTTCCTTTGAGCTGTGCCGCGGCCGCTGCCGTACGCTGTAGGTACTCAATAATATTTGGTGGCGCGGCGCACAGCTGTTGACGATGTTTAGGTACGTTGTGTATTTATATTTGCTTTTGTTATAGTTGCTTGTAGTTATTTGTTTTCAATATGTTTTGCTAATGTGTGGTTTTCTGTTTCAGATGGAGTTCGACGAGTATCTCGGGTATGTATTTACTTATGTGCTGTTTACTAATATAATGTTTCTTTTGTTTCAGGTAGTTTATGTGGAGACGCCACAAAGTCATTTACTGCTTATTAAGAGCAAGTCGTTTACCTAATGATAAGCGCCAAGCCTGCTCATAACTGCTATAGTGCCCAGAACTATCCATTATGGCACTGGATTGCGCTCGTCACCCTGAGACATCGGGTCTAAAGTCTCATATGCCCAGTAATTTCGCTGGAAACAGTGCTCTTCAAACCGGAACATCGGAATTGAAACTTAGTCGTAAAACCCAAAAATCATAGACTACGGACAAATTGCACTAAACAGCACATAGTTTATCGTTCCAAGTGTAGAATTCACACAGACAGCCATGCAGCATGCTACATAGCAGCATTGTTGTAGAGTAGCCGAGTCTTCCTATACCTGTGGTTTAAATCGAGAATCTGCCGGTTTCTCTGCAACTTACCAACTTTTCAATTTGATTTATTGCGCTTTAACAATGAAAGCTTTTTAGAGGCAAAACGTAGTTCAGTCAATGAATGGAGACAGTAATTATTTATTGTACTCCATTCATTGACTGAACTTTGATTTGATTGGTCGCTATAATTACTATGATAGTAAGTTTGCAATCAAGGATCTGAGCAATTCAAACCTACGCGCGATCTAAATTGGCAGTTTGATTGCTTAAGTGGCCGAGCCCCTCGCTAGGTTATATTTTGCTAATAGAGAACGAATCATAATTATTATTACTATAATCAGAAATTTCGCAAAATCGAAGCGTATTTGACCACATGTTTAATGCGATGTGGTTAAAGATGCTCATACATAATCTTTCAAAATATTGCATAGGGGTTGTTACTAAATACGAACCCTAAAAACCAGTAAAAAGCGTGAGGGAAAGGGGTAGGATACTTCTGCCCTTAATAACCACCCCCTCGCAAGAACATCGCCTTACCCATGATCATAGCGCTTCCAACAGTATTGAACTTAAAACAAACATGGTAAATATCCCGTTTTAAAAAAGAACTTTTAATACTAAAGGCCATTGTCCAATAGGCTTTTAAGGTGACATCACTCAACACAGTTCCTCCCATTCAGTCGTTCGTTCAATTGTTAAGGAAATTGCGTCACGTCAACTGTCATGATAGGTCATTGATATTTTTACTAGTGACAGAATCTGTGATAAAATGACGTAGTACTATTATGGTACCTACTTTTATGAGGTACCTACTTCATTAACGTTTTAGGGTTCCATGACCAAATGGAGAAAATGGAATACGAGTATAGAGAAAAATTTCGCCTATCGAGTTAATTTTGAAGTGAAACTTCTTTACGCACGCTTGAGGAGTAAGCTGGTGGATGCGTGACGAGAGCGTTACGAAAAGTGTGATGTAGCGAGGCGAACGGAAGTTCAGAGGGAGATATAAGTTAGTGAAGACAGAAAGACAGAGAGAGATGTACGTTTCGTACATTTTTATAAATATCTTTTTAATAAAATATTTTATTTTTAAATAATCTTTAGTTGAAGTTTTACTTTTACTACGTGTCCCAGCACACATTTTGTTTTTTTTTTTACTAAACCTTCATGCAAGCATTGTATGAAAATTTACATTTTTTACATTTTGACATATTACTTTGACATCTTTACATACGAGTATTACTAAAACCATGTCCCCAAAAGCACAAAAACAGTCAGATATTATGGTCACCCATCCAAGTCTGAACCGCTCCGATCATTCCTTAAATTCTCTCGGAGAAACTATGTCAAACTCTATATAAAAATTAATTGAAACCTAGTTAAAAGTTAGTGCGGCGGCAACTAGGCTAGTTCTAGCGACATAATGTCGAATGAAACCAATACCTAAAAGCAATTTCATGGCTAACTGTCCCTCGTCTTGCAATTCAAAGATACGACTGTTCTAAATAATCATTATAAGTATAACGTACATTACACAGTTCAAAAGTCAATCAGTGTGTCCATTCGTAACTATAATACTGTGTGTAATATTGCCAATGAAGGCTCTTCTTTATTATCTCCGGACTGACTTTTATGACTGTTTTGAGTGATGACCACTGATGACGCCTGCTTCCTATTTCGCTTCAGGGACGAATTTATTAATATTGTTATAGGGTAATTAGGCATCATTTATTTTTGTCATCGATTCGTTTCTTAGTCGTACGGCATACCTTAATTTTGCCCGTCTTAAGCTAGGTTCACATTTGTCTGACGTGTCGTGTCGTGATGCATCAGATTCATACATTTAATACAAGCCGTCACAACACACTGCATCAGAGAAATGTGAACGCTACTATAATAAATGTATGAAACCGATTCCTTTCTGATGCATCACGACACGACACGTCAGACAAAATGTGAAAGTAGCTTTAGGCGACCGTTATTGCCATATGCAGTGCCGTAAGACATTGTCTTTCCAAATTTCTTGGTGGCACTGAAATTACTATAATAATAATTACGGCAGTTGCTTGTGTATGAAAAAGCTTCCAATAGTTATCTGTTGGAACTGTTATAAAAATATACAATCGCGCTTTTCTCCCGTTGGTTTCTGATATATTCAAATAAATATAATAAAGTTCGCATGTGGGGATACATGCTTAATCACAGCTGCAAGAACCTGAAAAAAATCCATTCCATTATTAGCAGACGTGGCGCTTGCCATTTGGTGAACTACCTGCTTGTCTCGTCACTTAGATTTATTAAAAAGTTGATGAATAATATTTTACATCTACTGTTGGATCAACCGTCTTAGTAATCCAATTTCATCCATACTCCACTCATATAAAATTATAACTGTATTACCACATGAATGCACATTTTTTCTACACATCAAAATGTGCAATTCAACACCCAAGTTCCACGCTATTATGTTACCATCATAAATAAAAACCGTACGTTCACCATTTGTCTGCAAACACGTTGCTCTAATGTCGGCACCCTGCTTTGTGTAGTGACAGATGCGTGTTGTGTCGTTTTGTCGCGTTAATCACGTCCATTTACGACAGCTGATAGCGCGAAAGGGACTTTAGGCAGGGGTGTCAATATAGTAATTACGGACGAAGGGTCATTTTATCCTTGATGTCACGCTCTGCCTTAACAGCGATCAAATTACGGGGACACATTTAACTAGTTTTTTTGTTGCTATGTCAACCACCGGGCTAGTTTGTTTACAATAAATCTAGTTAGATTCTAAACTGTCGACAGATTGTGACCGGACAATAAAATTCAAAATAAAAGTAAAACTTACCGTGTCATCACAATATACCCAAAAGCTATAAATGATTGTTAATGTCACTGTCAAAATAAATTGATTTACGGCCGTTTCTAGTGCTGACATATTTAAGTCTTTCACAGTCGCATTCATGTGACAATACGCAGAAATTGATACTGGGTGGAGAGAGATATTTCTTGTAGTTTTAAAACCCTAAAAAATAAATTTCAAGCTTCTAACTTTAAAAATGACGAAACTTCCATACAAACTTTCATCCCCTATTTCAAACTCTTACATTACTTTTTTCGCGATAAAAAGTACCCTATGTCCTTTCCTAGGATCTAGACTATCTCTTTACCAAATTTCATTTCAATCGGTTCAGTAGTTTAGGCGTGAAAGAGCAACAGACAGACAGAGTTACTTTCGCATTTATAATATAAGTAGGAATTAAAAAATTAAACCCGTTCACAGAATTTCAATAAAATAAATAAAGCAATCTTTTGACATAAGATCGATTATTCAACGGAACTTGTTCTGCTAAACAAAACAAACTGAAATGCAAAGATAACGTCTGCCAATCTTCTATGAAACACTTCAGAATACTGCATGTGATATGACATAGATAATACAGATAAATTGATTTCTCAGCTAACAGAACATTAAAACTATTATAAAAAAAAACAACATTTATATTATAAGGGCATCTCACATCATCAATCACTGCCTAAACATATACCTAACATAAATGCGTGTGTTCTTTAAAATGAAGTTGGAGACGTTATCATCAATTTAAAACTTCAGGTGAAGTTGCGAAACTTCATCTTCATTATTAGAGTTCAGTTTCTGTTGCGATCCTGACTGTGATAGAGACAAGTGGGACCTAATGACCCAGGTTAAGTGGTAATGGAAGCCAAGACTCTCGCTGCACCAACCGAAATACCTAAGTAGAGCGGACGAGGCTTGACCAACTTCAATTACCTCAAACTAAACTGAAGATGAAATCTCAGTAATTATAGTAGTTGCAATCTTTTTTTCTTTTTTTGTGTGTTGTGTATGTTCGTGATAAAGAAGCGTAGTTTTGCGTAACTAAGCATATTGAGCAATACATATAACTCAACTCAACGAACAACTCGAATTCAACACTCACTCCTAACTCCAGCTCAAATCCCTCTTGAATTTACTTTAACACGTTTCCAAAACACAACTGTTGTGTTTGTTGTATGGGAAAACACTATGGCGCGTGCAGAGCCGCGCCTCGGGTTGACAAGCAAGACGGCTCAGCAGTCAAAGTGTTAACTTTTAACCTCAAATAACATAATAGCAATAGTATTTTCACAAAACATGAATATAACATTTGATAGAGTATTAGCAAATGCAACTCAATAATCCAATTTGTGATAAGATTTTTTTTTATCTGGTTAGATTATATAGATCGATAACTTTTTATTGATACCAGATGTATAAAACAAAAAGAAAGAAAAATAACTAGATTATCTAAAATGCATCGTCCATTTTGTAATTAAACAATAACCTATCCCGATTACAATCCGTAAAACCACCTTATCAATAAGTAAACGAAAAAAATGTGATTAATGTATGTTAGCGCGGCAGCTAAGCTGTATAGGCTGAGCGCGCCTCCAATGGCGGGGGAAGGATGGCTGGTAGAAGAGTAGTACAAAGGAACTTGGCGACTAACCTGGTCTCCATGCAACTGCAATCACCTCGGTTCGGGTCCGTCTCCAAGCTGCTTGTTCCTTCAGGATGTTATGACGTTCGATGTAGTGGACTGTATTTTTGGCGGTTGGTGCGTGTCGGCAAGGAGCGTTTACGCGGCGGGTTTATAGCGGGTTTTGTTTATATTTGCGCGTCGAATTCACGTGGACCACCACAGAGGAGCAGCAGATCCAGTACTTTGGATTCGGCGAGAGCGGCAGCCGCGAAGGACGAGGGTCGATCGCAGACTACTTGCGGCGGCAAGCAGTTTTCTCGTGGATACCACGATATGAGCGACAGAGATAGTCGCCAAGAAATGATAGGAATAGGAAGGTAGGAAGGTATTATGAGTGCCAATGTAAGTGGCGCGAACATTTGCCCCCGGCCTAAAAACCATTGGTTTTTAAAAGAAAGCGGGAAATAAAAAAAATAAAAATAAGAGTTAAACTCTAAAGCGGTCAACGGGTTAAATATAACATAGCGGTTGACCGGGGAGCAAGGGGTTAAATTATTGGGTAGGTAAGATACATAAACGGACGACGGGTCTCTGGTGGACGCCGGTCGCCGTTTTTACTGACGCTACTCGACAGATGCCATCGCCGCCGACATGAGTGGCCACGACGACGCCGAGAGGCCAGGATAGCGGGGGAATATTATCAGTGATAATAAGAACAATAGAACCTATTATAATGGGATTCGAAGGTGTATTCCATTTTCCTCTAGATTGAAGTAAGTGAAGATATTCCAACTTCCACCGTTTGGAAAATGATTGTACCATTTGATCCAATAAAGCGTACCGTTTCAATAAGTGTCCAGGTTCATCGGGAATCGTGCAAGCGGGTAAATGCTTCAGCGGTGCGGTCATTAAGAAATGTGAAGCACTCAGCGCGGTCGGCTCAGACGGATCTTCGCTCAATAACGTTATAGGACGAGAATTGATAACGCATTCTATCTGTGTGAGTACGGTTAACATTTCCTCATAGGTGAGTAACTGTGAACCGATCGTCTTATGAAGATGACTTTTAAACGCTTTCACATATATTTCATAATTCCCCCCGAAGTGAGGACTTCGCGGTGGATTGAATTTCCAGTGTATGCGATTAGCTGATAACTCATCTGAGATAGACTTATTATATTCGTCGGAATTTAAAAGATCCGTTAACGCATTTTTCGCGCCTACGAAGTTCCGACCGTTGTCAGAATACATAAACAGAACAGTACCCCGACGCGCGAGAAACCTCTTGAAAGCGGACAGAAATGAGTTGGTACTCAGATCTGTGGTGAGTTCGACGTGCACTGCGCGAACCACCATACATACAAATATGCATAGGTAGGCCTTTATCGAGCGGACTCCGCGTTTTCTAAACGGAATTATAGATATAGGGCCGGCGTAATCTACGGCGGTATGAATGAAAGGCTTGGCTTCATTCACACGGCAAGCGGGTAAATCTCCCATTAACGGGAACGTAGGTTTAGGTTTAGATTTAAAACAATAGTTACATTTGTGTATAACAGAACGAACTATATTGCGGCAGGAAATGATCCAATATTTCTGTCTGAGTATTGACATAAGCGTAAGCGGGCCAGCGTGACAGTGTCGACGGTGGTAATGTGTAATAATTAGTTCAACAATGCGGTCTTTGCGCGGCAACAGAATAGGATACTGTTGGTCATAGGACAAGTCAGCATTTCGGAGCCGGCCTCCGACTCGTATGAGTCCGTTAGCGTCTAAAAATGGCACAAGCCGTTGGATTGCTCTTGAGCAGCTGTTATTTGACTTTAGGCATTTAAGTACGTCGTGAAAATAAAAATATTGTAATGATTTCAATATTTGCAATTCTGCGTAGTTAATATCGTCAGCGTTAAAGCAATTAGCACGATGTAATTTTTTAATGAAGCGGTAAATTAAAACGACTATGCGCAGGAGCATTAGCCAGGAAGATACGCGGGCGGGGAGATCTAGCAATGGGTTACAAATCTCATCGATTTTAGGAGTCAAGGGACTCACGGGCAAAGAAATGATTTTCTTTGTCTCAGATAACTCCGAGTCTACTTTAGACGGAGCTACTGAGGTAACTGGCCAATCACTTGGGTCTTGGCGCAGCCATGCGGGACCCGTGAACCACAGCGGGTGGTCCAGCAGTTGAGCGGGCGACAGTCCACGAGACAAGCAGTCACTGGGATTCTGAGAGCCAGAGACGTGCCGGAAACTGTCAGCGGGAATTGAGGTAACAATTTTTGTTATGCGCGTAGCGACGAAAGTTTTGAACCTATGCGGTGAAGCAATGATCCATTGTAGTGCTACCATGGAATCAGTAAAACAGTATATTTTATCAATGGAATGACGTTTTCCATACGTATCGATAACGCGGCGGGCTAGTTTTGACATAAGCAGGCAAGCACAGAGTTCTAGTCTGGCAATTGAAATAGTTTTTAGCGGAGCTACCTTTGATTTGGCGCAAACTAAGCGGGTGACTGGTGAAGAGTTCTCATCAGCCCGAGTTCTAATATAAATAACCGAACCGTAACCGTTCTGACTGGCATCTGCAAAGGCCACAATGGAAACCTTTGAGTTTTCTTTCACGTCTAGATGGCGTTGAAAGCGTAACTTTTGAATACAGGGTAGTTCTCGGGTATAGTTTTGCCAAACATTAGTTATATCTGACGGCGGTTGTTCATCCCAGTCGAGTTTCAATATGTGAAGTTTTTGCAAAATCAGTTTAGCGTATAAAATAACTGGGGCGATAAGACCGAGAACATCATACTGACGCGCAATTAACGATAACATATTGCGTTTCGTAGCTGGACGGTCTTCAATGTTCACTGTGAACATGAATGAGTCACAGCTGGGCGACCACTGCAAGCCTAAAACCTTTAAACTCGTGTCTGGCTCTTCAAAGTTTATGTTAGAGGTGTGACGATCAGAGACGGGAAGGGAGTCAAGGAGCGCGGGTGAGTTACTAGCCCATTTGACGAGATCGAAGCCCCCGGCCTTGAGCAACTCGCGGAGATCGTCTCTGAGTTGTAAACAAGCAGACAGAGTAGGCATGGAGTAGCACACGTCGTCCATGTATGTGTTGTCGCTGATAAGAGATGCTGCGAGTGGGAAGCGGGCACCGTCGGCGGCGCACAGCTGTCGCAACACTCGCATTGCAAGGAACGGACTGCTACGTAGACCAAAACAAACGCGGTTGAATTGGTAGGTATCAAGCGGAAAAACGGGATCGAATCGATACAGGAATTTTTGATATTTGCGGTGGTCCTTATTTATCAAAATTTGTAGGTACATCTGTTTAATATCGGATGTAAAAGCAATTGGGTAGAGGCGGAAATCCAAGAGGATTGTAAAAAGATCGTTTTGTAAATTATCCCCGGTATATAAAACTTGATTCAAGGAGAGGCCTGAGTCAGTTTCAGCACCGGCGTCCATCACCATACGCCATCGAGTTGTTGTTTTTTGTAGTCTCGCAATGGCGTGGTGTGGCACGTAATATCCAGTAAAAGGACTATCATTGTCGATCAGTGAAATGTAACCCTTCTGAATGTACTCTTTGATTATAGCATCGTACTCTAAGCGCAGAGCAGGTGTCGCGGCGAGCTTACGTTCGAGATACATGAAGCGTTTTTTAGCGATAGGGTAAGAATTACCCAGAGCGGTCGCGGGATCGCGGGAGAAAGGTAACGCTACAGAATAGCGTCCCGTAGGATCGCGGGAAACGTTATTTGTAAAAATGCGTTCACATTCTATAGCGTCTGGGCTCAAAGTCGGCGTGCATTGCACCTCTTCAAGCTGCCAGAAGCGTTGGACAAGATTATCTAAACGTGGTCCTTCCATAAAGGTACAGAGGGAAATATGAGAACGGCATCTATCTTCAACCAAGGGGTCAGTGATAGAAACAACGGTTCCAATATGAGCGGGCGTAACATGAGCGGGAGTAACATGAGCGGGAGTAACGGGAGCGGTCCCGATTACGATAAAACCAAAAATGGTTTCAAAAGCGGTTGGAGTACCAGGCGGACCAGCGGCGCGGCCTGATAGCAATATTTCAGAAAAGAGCGGCGCGCCTATAAGTATGTCGATCTCGGAAGGCGAAGCGAAACTGTCGTCTGCCAGAGGCAGGCAGTTCAGGTATGAAAGGCAGGATACGTCAATTTTCACTGCCGGTAAATTGTCTGTTATGCGGTCGATAACATAGGCGTCAATTGCAATAAAATTATCATTTAGGCGGGAAGATAAAGTAGCAGAAACTGCTCCCTTGATTGGGTTAGATGCGGAACCTATCCCTTTAACAACGGTGTTCGTCACC
Source organism: Campaea margaritaria (assembly GCA_912999815.1). Classification (NCBI taxonomy): domain Eukaryota; kingdom Metazoa; phylum Arthropoda; class Insecta; order Lepidoptera; family Geometridae; genus Campaea; species Campaea margaritaria. Next base: position 1,759,901 of record OU538794.1, read on the forward strand.
TTATTGCATTTTAAATTTAATTTAGCGCAACATTTTGAAGTTAAAAAGTTACTTTGGGAAGCCGAATCAATTAAGGCGCGTACTACATGGCGGCGACCATTTAAATCCGTAGCATAAACTTGTACGGTTCCCAGTAAACAAGTAGTGTCATTAGGCTGCGAAGCGGGGCGTATATTACACAGCGACACCTGTTGTTGTGATGACTGATAAGCAGTTGTAGGTAAGTTCGTCAGCTGAGCGCTAGCGGAGCCCGCGACGGGCGGCGGCGATGCCGAAGGCGGCATGTGATCCCCGGCGGCGGAGAAGTTGCCAGTTCGCGCGCGCGGAGGCGGCGCGTGCGCCTGTGACGGAGCGCTAGGGTACGGGCGATTGTCTTCACGGGAAGATGATACTTTGCGGCATAACATAGAATGATGTTTACATCCACAATAACGGCAATTAAATTTAGAATTGCAAGCAGTATTTATATGCGTAGTGCTTAGACAATTAGTGCAACCTTTGCTTTGTTTTACAAAATTGTACCTGTCGTCGATAGAAAGCTTATCAAATGCAGGGCATCTATATAAGTTAGCGTGATCGGCTTGTTTGCAAAGCGGACAGTGAGTGACGCATGATGCTGCAAAAGACTGCGTAGACCTTGCAGTACGCGGCCTGTTATCACTGCGGCTAAGAGAATCGGTCGTAGTGCGTTCCAATATTTTGCTTTGTTCGCGGATGAATTTTAAAAGTTCATTGTATGTAGGCATAGATTTACCTCGCATGTGCATTTCAAACGACCGTGCAGTACTTGAATCTATTTTCTTCAAAGCGAGCGATAGTAAAATAAAATCAGACATGTTATCGAGCTTGAGAGACTTCAAACTTGACACAGCCGTGCAGAATTTATCTAGGAATAATTCTAAGTTTTTATTCGTCGCGGTGTTAAAAGATTTAAAATCAAGCATTTGATCAAGATAAGCGGAGGCTAGGTTACGTTTGTCGTTATACTTATCGACGAGCGTCTGCCATATGATCGGATAATTATCAGCGTTAGGTACGATACCAGAACAAACTGCAAGGGCCCGGCCTGACAATTTATTAATTAAATATTGGACGCGTTCGTGATCAGTGAGATCGGGATTTTCGTGAATCGTGCGTTTGAATGACTCATAAAATATCCTCCAGGTCATCGGATCTCCATTGAAGACCATCAAATCGAGTTCAGGAATTCTGATAGATTTACGTTGCGGGGCAACATTGAAATCAGCGGTTTTTAAAGGCGGGTTAAGTTTATTATAAACAAACTGACAACGGCAAAACATATCTTCGAAGACGTTTATAGATTGGTAGTTTACCGTGTACGAAGCGTTGAGAGTCAACTCGGTGACATTTAATTTGTTCACAATTTCATTGAAATCGGAGCGTAAACGGTCTAACGAGATCATTCCACATAGAAATAAATCTTTCTCAGTATCATCAGTGAAAGCCTTTAAAGATCGGTTAAAAATATCTTGTAAGCGAGAAAATATAATGTCGCGTTTACCTATCAAGGTCAAACGTTCGATCTGTAACGTATCGAGCGCTTTTGCGTCCTCGTATACTTCACTATCTTTGTCTTTTGAACGAGTAGCCATAGCCATCTTAACAAAGTATAAAAAACTAGATAAAGTATGAAATTCCTAATTTACTGCAACTGCCTACAGCATTTACCTGCCACGCGCGCGGCGTATTGAATACCCACGTGGAGACGCACGGGCGGTCGTTAGGAATACCTTCACTTTTTAATAAAAATTAAGAATTACGGAAAAATCGTTATTTTTACTATTTAGGAATGCGGAATACACGAAATAAGTATATAATAGCGTAGTAGGATAGTACAGGGTACTATCTGAACTGTAATTGCGGGCGGGAACACGATAATTATAGGAAATTATCGTTGGTAAAATACCAATATAAAATTGCGGGCGGTTATAAAGAGGACTATATGAGGCCTAAGAGGGGCCAGAGAATAGCGGGAGGACCAGAGAAGATCCGGCGGCGGAGGACCAACAATATGTTAGCGCGGCAGCTAAGCTGTATAGGCTGAGCGCGCCTCCAATGGCGGGGGAAGGATGGCTGGTAGAAGAGTAGTACAAAGGAACTTGGCGACTAACCTGGTCTCCATGCAACTGCAATCACCTCGGTTCGGGTCCGTCTCCAAGCTGCTTGTTCCTTCAGGATGTTATGACGTTCGATGTAGTGGACTGTATTTTTGGCGGTTGGTGCGTGTCGGCAAGGAGCGTTTACGCGGCGGGTTTATAGCGGGTTTTGTTTATATTTGCGCGTCGAATTCACGTGGACCACCACAGAGGAGCAGCAGATCCAGTACTTTGGATTCGGCGAGAGCGGCAGCCGCGAAGGACGAGGGTCGATCGCAGACTACTTGCGGCGGCAAGCAGTTTTCTCGTGGATACCACGATATGAGCGACAGAGATAGTCGCCAAGAAATGATAGGAATAGGAAGGTAGGAAGGTATTATGAGTGCCAATGTAAGTGGCGCGAACAATGTATCTAATCTCTGTTTCAAAATAAATAACTTTCAATAACGGTAGACACCGAGGCGCGCTTTACAATTTTATCGTAAAATAAATTTGTATTATATAATAATGGAATCAAGACATAGATAATATATTTATGGCTGTCTTAAGTATGCTTAATAAAGATTTGCATCATTGGAAATAAAACAAAAAGTTCACGTTAAAAAAAAAAAATTAGAATAAGTACATAATATAATTATGTATTAATATCAAGTGTTTTCAATTATAAACACTCATTTCTTTTACAAGGATGAATAGAATAAAGAGTACTACTTAACTCCTATGGCTTTCCTATGAAACACTGAATGAAAATTCCCATTTTGAGCCCGACGGGCAGTATGACGAACATTGAACGACCCAATGGGGACCCCTCACCTAGGGTTGTCATCTCTAAAATTTGGTAACCCGGACAAGACGTGTGAAAACCCTGGATTTTAGAGCCCAGAGATATGTCAACAGTCGACGGGAGGGGCGGGGGACGGTGAAGTTAGCGAGTCGGTTCGTCGGTTGATCGCGGCTTGCGGGCACAGTTTGGTATCGCGGGTGGCCCAAGACCTTAAATATTTTAAATCCGCACTACATGAACGCTCCCTCTAAACTAGGACAAATCCGGGAAAACCCGGACGGATGGCAAATTGGCAACCCTACCCTCACCACAGAGACGTGCATGAAGAATTCAGCAACTGCTTTCTTTACTGATCGACTTATCCAGCACCGCCTTGTGTTGTCCGCCACAGCCACCGCCACTGCGTCAGTGTGTCCCTCAAAAACCTAGCTAGTTCAATAAAAAACGAAATGCATGCTGGGACAGACAGTAGAAGTAAAAATTCAAATAAAAATTTTCACAAAAAAAAATATATATATAAAAAATCGATACGTAACTATCTCTTTCTATCTTCACTAACTCATATCTTCTTCACAACTTCCGTTCGCCTCGCCCGATCACATTTTTCGTAACGCATTCACAAGCTTACTCCCCAAGTCAAGCGTGCGTAAAGAAATTTTACTTCAATAATTGTATACAAGCCGTACATAACACAAACACCTAGCATAAGAGAGCTATTGAACTCCGTGAATAATGTCATTATTCAGATTATCCATAGAATACGCCAGAGTTCACAATCCGTGAATCGATTTCACACAACTCATCAGTTTCACAATGTATGACCACATCAGTCTTTATATCTTCCGACACGATATCGGAACCGATTTGACGATAGAAAAATCGTGACACCCAAACTTTTAAAAACCATACGGGGTCGTTCAAAATTTAGAATAAGTCGCAAATTTTATTAAACTACTTTTTATATTTATGTCAAAGAAAATATGTCAAAAAATACTTTAAGCTTTTGTTTTTTTAAATTCTGACTTTGTATATTGCTATGTTTAATCCTACTGTGTCGTTCATTAAAGTACCTACGTTTACTATAATAATCTAGAAATTAACGCCCTGTTAATATTTCTCACGTCTATCATATTAAACTAGACAAATCTATTTGGACTAGCAAAGATACAAACACAGGCGCAACGACATCGTCATAGCCTTTATACAAATTGTTATAAAAGAAAACATGCTCTTGGATGTACATTAATAAATCGAAATTCCCTACATAGCACTATTTATGTTTCTATAGTTCACATTACACCCTCACCTGTTCACATCAATCATCATTGCCGAGGTCTAGGTACAACGAAACAACATAAACTAGTCGAAACGATGTCGTATCGGATATAGTTAGTTACATCTCCGATACGACATCGTTCCGCCTCACATTTAGTCAAGAACCAGATGATTTATGAAACTACGAGAAGATACCGAGAATACGAATTGGAATAGATGACAATAGACTTATTATTAAGACCGATTCTTGTTATAAGTTATAAGATAAATAAGATTATGTCAAGCAATGTCTGATTATGAAATAGTCTTCGAGTGTCAGAATAAGTTTCATTCATTCCATATCGTCCGTAGCTGATTACAGTTTTATATAGATTGATGTTTTCATTATACTATTACTATATGGGATCGTACGAATATGTCCAGTCCAAACGTTGTCTGTAAGAGATTTGCCTACTTAAATAAAGAGTTCATTACTTTAATTGTGCTGAAATTAACGAAAACGTACAAAATTATTATAGATATTAATTGGTTTTTTATTTAAAAATCTTTCTTTATAAAATCTTAAGTATTTATTGGCATAAATTACATAAAAAATTCAATTTAAAAATATTTTTACATACTGCAGCGCTACACTGTGTATGGGCGGGCGGTTTTATGGGAAAGTCAATCTTTTACACGATCAATTTCAGAGATTTACTTCACTTTCTCGTATGCAGTGAAATGAATGTTATGTACAGTGAAGGAATATGTGCTTAAAATATACGATTAAGAATTATAGTGGTAGCATCTAACTGTGATATGAATCATCTGGCTGGCTAATGGCGTACGGTTTAAATTTCGCAGTAAACTTTTCATCAACGATAGCACATTGATTTATTACGCATTTGATAGCTAGGAAAAGTGCAACATCATGTATTTTCATAGCTGAAAACTTCAATAAACATGTCTTTCAAAGCACATTATTGAAACTTGTAAGTGAAATAGGTGATAACTGATTCTCCCACTGTACTCTTTATAGATTACTAAGCGAACGTAGCGAAACGCATGATCCCCTGTAGAGTGATGCAATAGATTCTTGTCTCACTGCCAAAATGACAATTTACGAGTGCGTGACAACTGTCAAATTTTAGAGATAGTAACGTTGCTTATAATACATTTATTGCTCCGCGAATTTGTGGTAGTGATTTCAACAAATAATGATGTTCTTGGAAGTTTTTAAATAGGGAGCGGATTGATTATGAATCAGAGAATCAGATTTCTAATTGATGATGAGATGACGATGATGGCCTCCATGGTATTTCTGATTTAAGTTTACCTACTTATATAACAACTATCTGCGCCCCGCGGTTTCACCCGCGTAGTTCCTGTTCCCGCGGGAATATGGGGATAAAATATAGCCTATGTTGCTCGCTGTCAACGTAGTTTATTTTTTAAATCGGTGCAGTGGTTTAGCTTACATATTTCCATACAAACTTTCATCCCCTATATTTACTTTACCCCATCAAGGGTAACATTTTTACAAACTTTGAATGCCAAATTTATTTATACCTAATTAAAAGCCTAAAAATAAGTTTTAAGATTCTAACTTAAAAAATGACGAAACTACCATACAAATTCTCATCCCCTATTTCAAACCCTTAAAATGCTTTTTTCGCATTAAAAAGTATCGTATGTCCTTTCTTAGGCTCTAGACTATCTCCGTACCAAATTTCATTTCAATCGGTTCAGTAGTTTAGGCGTGAAGGAGCAACCGACAGACAGACAGAGTTACTTTCGCATTTATAATATAAAAAGTAGGGATAGAGCGTAATAATATTCGAGTCCCTTCATGTATTTCCCGCTAACCTATTTATATTTAGCAAAAAAATTCATAATAATCCTCATTCTAAACGATTGCTTCTTTTATTCATCATAGTATTTTATTAGCATACTTTACAGTCCGTTTGTTTGTAATTAAAAATAAATATGTACAAGTTTGTATCAACGGCAAATCTTTGCGAAGACTTCTCAGAAACAGTCGGGGAATTCAAATAAGACGACGGCTTTCAACAAAAAAAAAATTTGGATTTTGTAATAACTGTGTTGTTTTGTGTTCAGTTTTATATTTCTTAAAATGTTTTCTTTGATTTTGTAATTGGTTGCAGCCGATTCAATTGAATTCTTTTTATCTGAATGACGAGACGAGCAAGCCGTTCACGTGAAGGTAAGCGCTACGCCTGCCCAAAAAAAAATTAAATAAGTACTAAACAAGAAAATAGTTTTGTTCCATTAACGTTAGCACAATGTAGAGAATTGTCTTAAGTAAACTTCCCTTCGAAACTGTATAGTTTATATAACATATAAATATAGACTTTAAATACTAAAATTAAAGACCTGTCTATAATTTCAAATTAAATGCCTAAATTTAAGTGATAACTACCATTTATACGATACCTTATCAGTAATCTCAAAATATATTTTTTTAATTTTTTCTGTCTATCTGTCGGATAGTTGGTACAGGCTCCAGAACAGCTCGACGAATTTCAATGATATTAAGTATGTAATTAATTAGGTCCTCGAATTCATAACGTTATACACATTTCAGCATAAAAAAAAATTAATGATATTATAATATACAATATAACGTGTCTCGTCTTTCTCGTGTCCGATCACTTCACGGCATGGCTCAAAATATGTATGACCTACATATTAATATGTATTTTTTTTTTTTTAATTTTTTTCATTACTTTGATCTGATTCGTCGAAAAAATGAATCCTCGCTGCCTCTACAATTCAAACACGTTTTTAAATATCATCCACATTGTGTGGCACTTTTTTTGACGTGTTCTATAAATATTAAAATTAAAATATGTAAATTAAATGTAATATTTATGTATTCGCACCACAATTAAGATAAAAAAGATGAATTCAAACTAAACCTAAACCTTAAAAATTCAACAATACTTGGTAGATACCAAGTAAGAGGCACTAAGAACACAGACTGCATTTCCACATTGAAAATCAAACTGCTTTTATCTATGCGAGATAAGAGCCAGACCTACACTAGCGACATCGCTTAGCCGCATAAATAAAACCTATCCTACTAATATTATAAATGCGAAAGTTTGTGAGAATGGATGGATGGATGTTTGTTCCTTTTTCACGCAAAAACCACGGAACGGATTCGAATGAAATTTGAAACACAGATAGTTTATAACCAGGATTGAGTGAAAGGGTACTATTTATCCCGATAAATTAATTAGTATTTAACTAATTAAGTAAGTATCTAAATTAACTGTAACCCGCGACTTCGTTCGCATGGTACATTTATATTTATAATATGTTCCAGGGTTCAGAAAATACATGAAAATGAGTTTTAAAAATTTAAATCCCTGAAATTTTGATTGAGCGCGTTGAGTCGTTTCGGTTCCTATTTGAGACAACCTTTCAGACAGACAGACAAACAAAAATTCTCAAACGAGCATTATGATTTCGCATTGTGCTCACTTAAATTACATTCAGCCATTTATTTTGAAATTACAGACGGACGCTTCAATTTAATTAATTATAAGATTTGTATTATTAATGAAATTATTATTATATTTTAATGGGCTATCTAAAACTTAAATGCCACCATCCATTAGCATAACGACGCAGATACGTTAGTTTTGCACGGGCGGGTTATATTGTCATTATAATTTGAAGGCCGCTGTATTCTATTTCTGATAAGATTTGAATACGTTATCTCGTTCCCAGTGTGAAATTCGTAGTCTTATTTTCCTCTGGTACGTTTAGACACCTAAATTCTATGGAGACTGTCCAGTAGACCGAGCTAGGAAGTAGAGACACCAGAACCCTTCTATTACCAAAACAAGCACTGGTAGAGTTAATGGTGTTTCCTTTTCCTGTGCGAGATTCAGTCATGAATCAGCACTTGAAAGTGAACTTCCCTTTTCAAACTCAAACCTTAATCGGTTGCTCGTTAATTTCGTTGATCTTATAATATGTTTATTCTTCTCTATGAGTGTGAAGTGTTTGATTTGTAAAAGTGTTTTTTTATTGCCTACTTACATACATGGTTTGTGTTTTGAGCCCTATATTCTGGCTTCGTTCGCGGTGGTATTGTTTTAAATCGATAATCAAACTCTAATTTATATGTAATGCAAAAACAAACAGACCGACTGACTGGCAGTATTTTCATATATGTTTATTTTCAGTCTCTTAGGCTAAAGTTATTTTTATGTCATTCAGAGTATAGACTTTTTATTTTTTATGTGTTTGATCTGAATTATTGTTCACATTTAGTTCAATTGTGTTTTTGTACTATTCTTTGAAAGTGAATTGAAGAGGTGTAACTGATTACCAGTAATAAATAGGACAAGTAAAATTTACAAAAAATATTGTTTTTAATTATAACTATTTTTTTTAACTTATTAACAAAATAATTTTTGAAAATATTCGATACTATGACCAGAGTAGTGTAATTAATAAATGAAGCGTCACGATCATTTACATAGATCCTACCTGCTCTTAACTAGGATTAACTGTACCTAAGGAATCTGGAACTACGAGGACCATGGTCCTTAGTAAGCATTCGGACTTACAGCAAAACTTTTGGTAATGTTCATATAGAAATGTAAACACAAAATTAATAGATTTTAAGGACATACACGAAAATCTTTTAGCTCCTTTGAATTTTCTCGTTGTTCAAGGGTTTGCTGGAAGAAACTTTTAAGGTTTATTAGGTCGCCTTTGTAAAATTATATTATATTTCAAATGTTGTTATAGTGTATATTTTATGTTTTATATGTAAATTATAGAATATAAAATAGATACGTAACTTTATAACATCAAGAGTCCTATATTGTACCATGCTATCTTCCAAACACGTCTAGGCAATCTGAAACTTACAGACTAAAATATTTACCTTTCAATAAGCGCCGGTGAAAGGGTTCACACACACTGTTATCACTGACAACACCGTGGCATGTATGACAATGTTTGTTTTATCGTTATTTGGGTAGTTTTAATTGATGGGATCGGTGGCGGTGGAAGCCGAGGAGACGTGCGGCCTCCGCGAGCGTCGGTGCAAGACTGCTCGTGGTTTCGTCCGGTTGCCGGCCGGCGAGCCGAGGAAACCGCTTTTCACTTCAGGTTTGTTCAAGCTATTTTGTGCTTCAGGCTCTGTGGTGGCATCCGCTGCACTTTCAGTTTCAAGCGCTGAGTGCGCTGGATGTGGACCATTCGGCGATGTAGCTCTACGTTCGTCGTTCACGTAATGTTTGCTTATGGTAACGTGCTTAGCTAAACTGTATGATAAGGAGCGGTGGTGGCTTAACTACGTGGTGGTTTAGTGGTTACTTGTGCGCTTTGGAACGCAGCGACACAGGGTTCGATGTGCGGCCTCGTACCGATGATTTTGCGTAGGTTATGCGGTTTGCATTTTTGTGAGGAGGATTAGGCCATCATCCACCACGGATGCCCGGTTTGGATTAGTAGATAAACCTACAGGTGATAGATTAGGGACTACAAAAACTGGGCCCTTCATTTTTCGTTTCGGTTTTGTTCATAGTCGGGTTGTTTTTTTTTTTTTATAAATTTAATTAGCGGTTCTATTATGCCTGTTATCGTGTTAGAAACAGTATGTACTGAAACTAAGTTGATAACACATTTATAGTTAAATTTTTGATAAGAGATTCTTAATTAGGTAGGTAGGTGTGGTCTATTTTTTCGAAACCTTATCATTGTTTTATAACCCTTATTATGGTATGCTTTCTGGTATGATACGCTTATGCGTGATGGATAGTATTATTATTTCCGGAGAAACTTCCGCTTGACATTTGCTTAAATTATTATTAATTAAGTGTCTACCTACCAATTTAATTACAATCAATAAATAACATACTTAGGTATTATCATCATCATCGACCCATATCGCCCCACTGCTGAGCACGGGTCTCCCCTCACTTTCGTGATCAGCATTATATTAGACCTTAATCCACCATGGGGGCCCGGTCCAGATTGGTGGATAACACACCTCCGTATCAATTCCCGGGTAGATATGTGGGTTTCCTTACGATGTTTTCCTTCGCCAAAAGTTGAGTGATAATTACATACAAATGTCTTTTCAAGAAACACATTGGTACGCTGGGATTTGAACTCACGACCCTGTCCTTGGAAGGCGGACGTTCGTCTACTAGGCTGTCACCGTCGTGCATCATGCATTATAATGCCTGATACACGACGGTGATAAAAAAAAAATAATAATAAAGGAGCTGCACGGGCGGTTCTATCGGGCCTTAACAGGACCTGATGTGGACCTGCTCGCGTCGGTGAACTGGCTACGTTTCGGTGACCTCTTTGGGGAAACTGAGGGTTTTGTCTGTGCAATTGCGGACGAAGTTATCAATACGAATAACTATCGGAAATATATTATGAAGGACGGTACGGCCGACATTTGTCGGGCATGCCGCCGTCCCGGGGAGTCCCTCAGGCATATAATTTCCGGTTGTTCTCATCTTGCTAACGGAGAGTACTTGCGCAGGCACAACCAGGTAGCCAGGATTGTCCACCAGCAACTTGCCCTTCAATATGGCCTTGTCGAGTTAGAAGTGCCGTACTATAAGTACGCACCAGCACCAGTTCTCGAAAATGGTCGTGCGTTGCTCTATCGGGACCGCTCTGTCATCATGGACAGGACTATTGTAGCCAATAAACCTGATATCGTGCTGGTAGACCGGTCCCAACGCTCGTTGATATAACCGACCTCCATGATGAGAACCTCGTGAAGGCCGAGAAAGACAAGCTCAGCAAGTACCTTGACTTGGCTCACGAGGTGACCGCCGTGTGGGACGTTGATTCAACAATCATTGTCCCGATAGTTGTTTCAGCGAATGGCCTTGTAGCGAGGAGCCTCGACCAACACCTTAAGAGGCTTTCGCTAGACGGCTGCATTAAGGGTCGGATGCAGAAGGCAGTACTTCTAGACACGGCGCGTATTGTCAGGAGGTTTCTCTCTCTGCAGCCCTAACCATCGGTGGCCTGGGCCTTGCTCCGCTACCGGTGGTATCCTAGGTTTAAGTTTCTTTTATAATATTTTTAGTAGACTGTATTTTTATTAGTTAGATTGTAAAAGAAATTTCAATATAAGAAGTAAAATAAATAAAGTGAATAAAAATAAAAAATAAATAAAAAAAATATAAATAATAATATATATATATATATGTCGCCGCGAGGACGAATCGGGAGCTTTCGGGAATCTCCGGCATTGATCAAAGATACTTCGATTTATTTTTAAGATGACGATTATCAATTTGTAACCTTTAATAATGTTAAACCTTAACATCCATTTTAATAGCGTTTTGTCAATTTACAATCTCTAAGTTAATTTATCAAGCTAAAAGAGTTATGTTTGAGTATATCCGCCGCCGCAATGATAAATCAGGCACCTACGTCATCGAGTCGAAAAGACTCGATTAAGTTAAGATTTGTTTTTGAATATCAGTAATCTGTATGCTTGAATGACATCAAATCTAAGAGTAAATTCTAATTGCGTTGTATCCAGTTAAAACCTTCAAAATGATTACCTAACTTAAAATAGTTCTCAGTTCGATCGTTTCCTATCGTCATTTCAAAGTAAGTTTATTCCTATTTAAAATTATGATTGCTGTAATGCTTATTTACTAGCCGTACTAGGCTTCATAATCTTAGTAATGCTTATTAAAAACTTCTGCTTAGTAATTGCTAATTCAATAAGCTAGTTCTGATAGTTTGAAGCCGCCATGAGCGCCATCTATCTTCATATCTTGTAATTCGCTACCATCTTATTGGTTGGCGCAAAAAATGGTGGCTGGGAACTATCGGAGCTAGTTTCTTGACGGCACTTTGAGTTGGATTCTCGGTGCGAAAACATTGTGAGTAAATCCTTGCTAAATAATTCAATAAAATAATTATAATTTTCAGTGATTCATCTGCTTTTATTTCAAACTAAATTCCAGAGTGTGTTTTGTTAACCTTGTGAGTAAAGTTAACAACTAGGTAGACATTTACATTGCAATAGCAAAGCCGGTGGTCAGCAGGCCAGCGGTTTTGCACTTTTTAAAAAGGGGTGGTCTACCATTATCACGATATCAGAAGTGGGATGGAATTCAACGATCCTTTTCTGTCCGTTCATAATAATTTTTCAGGTTACCCTAATCACACCCCCGAGAACAGCGACTGGGCTCCAGGATGGATGCCCCTGAGCCGAACCATGCAGCGCTGGTGTCCCAGCGAGTACAAACGTGTCTACGACATGCGAAGCGACGAGCGGACCTGCCATGGCCCCGATTGCAGCACCACCGGCAATGTTACTACAATCTGGTAATGTACCCCCAGATTTTTTTTTCTCAAATATGATGACGATGATGCAGCATATGAGTGATCGGTTATTAATGCAACAAACATCCGTCGATAAAGTCAAGATTACGGACGTATTTCTGCCTTCGTACGACCCGGACGGTAACGTCGGAGTTCGGGAGTGGTGCAATCACATATCTACAGCTAAAAGCACGTATAACCTCACCGACTACGACATCCGGATGAAAGTAACCGGCTTGCTAAAGGGTCGTGCCAAAATATGGGCTGATAATTGGTTAGTCACGACATCAAGCTGGGAGGGGCTACGTGAAAACATCGTCACTACGTTCGAACCGGAGAATCGTTACTCGCGCGACGTACTCAGGTTTAGAGAACATTCCTACGATTCTTCTAAGGATATCGCAGAGTTTCTGTCACGGTCATGGCTGCTGTGGAAGCGTGTCACGAAAGATAAGCTCGATAACAGCGACGCTGTGGAGGCGGTGATTGACGAGCGTCTCCGTATTGAATTAATGAATGCCAGAGCTATCTCAGTGCCTGAATTGATATCTGTTGCCTCTTCTATTCGCGTGAAGCGCCCGATTCAAAGTAATAACAACCAACCACCGTTGAAACGTTCCAAGGTTAATGTTGATTACCGAAATCCCCTTTATTGCACTTTCTGTAAAAGGAGCGGCCATACTTTCAATATTTGTCGCAACAGAAACGATTCAAATGCCCAGCCGACCGATAAAAGTTCCACGATGTCATCCGCTACAATGCCTAGGCTGGTTAGTGATAAGATTTGTTCATTCTGTTCAAAACCAGGTCACACGTTTGACACCTGCTATCGTCGCGAAGAACGGGTAGTTTCTAACGTGAATTCGGTCTCTAACGATAGATCCAGTTTGAATACGACGCGTATTTGCGTTGGTGACAAAATTCTAGATACTGTGTTTGATAGCGGTGCGGAATGCTCTGTGATGCGAGAGTCTGTCGCAAACAGATTGCCCGGGCAAAGACGTCAGGCCATTCAATATTTACGTGGAATAGGTCCTTTTCCTGTTGTTTCAACAAGTACCCTCATTGCGATCTGCATCATTGACAATATAAATGTTGAAATCATGTTCCATGTCCTGTCAGACTACGAAATGACGTCAGACGTGTTAATTGGTGCGAACTTACTTCACGAGACCGGTCTCAGTGTTATAGTAACAAAAAATAGTGCAACTTTGTTATCTCAGCCCCGCGTCTTGCACGTGCGATCGAACTGCCCTTTGTTTGAGAACATTAACCACGACTTGACGAACACATCTGAAATTGACGAACTGATGATTTTGCTTAACAAGTACTCGCATGTTTTTACCCGCGGTTTTGCTAAGTCTTGCGTCAACACTGGTGAATTGGAGATTCGATTAAAGAACCCAGACAAATATGTTGAGCGAAGGCCTTGTAGATTGAGCCCGGTCGAGCGCGAGAAAGTTAAACAGATCGTCAGTGAGTTAATTGAGAATAACATTGTCCGTGAAAGTAAATCGCCATATCCTAGTCCAATTATTTTGGTTAAAAATAAAAACGGCGACATGTCGCCGCGAGGACGAATCGGGAGCTTTCGGGAATCTCCGGCATTGATCAAAGATACTTCGATTTATTTTTAAGATGACGATTATCAATTTGTAACCTTTAATAATGTTAAACCTTAACATCCATTTTAATAGCGTTTTGTCAATTTACAATCTCTAAGTTAATTTATCAAGCTAAAAGAGTTATGTTTGAGTATATCCGCCGCCGCAATGATAAATCAGGCACCTACGTCATCGAGTCGAAAAGACTCGATTAAGTTAAGATTTGTTTTTGAATATCAGTAATCTGTATGCTTGAATGACATCAAATCTAAGAGTAAATTCTAATTGCGTTGTATCCAGTTAAAACCTTCAAAATGATTACCTAACTTAAAATAGTTCTCAGTTCGATCGTTTCCTATCGTCATTTCAAAGTAAGTTTATTCCTATTTAAAATTATGATTGCTGTAATGCTTATTTACTAGCCGTACTAGGCTTCATAATCTTAGTAATGCTTATTAAAAACTTCTGCTTAGTAATTGCTAATTCAATAAGCTAGTTCTGATAGTTTGAAGCCGCCATGAGCGCCATCTATCTTCATATCTTGTAATTCGCTACCATCTTATTGGTTGGCGCAAAAAATGGTGGCTGGGAACTATCGGAGCTAGTTTCTTGACGGCACTTTGAGTTGGATTCTCGGTGCGAAAACATTGTGAGTAAATCCTTGCTAAATAATTCAATAAAATAATTATAATTTTCAGTGATTCATCTGCTTTTATTTCAAACTAAATTCCAGAGTGTGTTTTGTTAACCTTGTGAGTAAAGTTAACAACTAGGTAGACATTTACATTGCAATAGCAAAGCCGGTGGTCAGCAGGCCAGCGGTTTTGCACTTTTTAAAAAGGGGTGGTCTACCATTATCACGATATATATATATATATATATATATATACAATCCTAGTTAGTTAGTTTTGTAAAGGATTGTATATATATATATATATTCATAAATAATTATTTATGAATTGTCTAAGTATAGGTTAGTATGGGTTGCCTACTCTCAAAACAAAACCCTGCTTTAAACTGCTAAGAACCGAGAAGAGATATCCATACAAAACCGTTATAAACTTCGTATACTCTATGATAACCTCTTACTCCCGAACTCTTTGTCTTATTTCAAACTTCTTTCACTAAGTGTCCACTCTTACTTGTCTTACCCTCTTAATGTGTTTGTAGATAGATAGATAGATAGATAAACTCTTTATTGAAACACCACAGAGCAAAGAAAACTTAAAAACTAGAACAAAACAAGTTTTACAATTAGTGTCGCAATGGGCGGTCTTATCGCTCAGAGCGATCACTTCCAGACATCCATGCACGGAGAGGAGTAATTGGGACATCGGACGGTGGCTTTCCTTATATACATAGAATAAAATAAATAAATAAAAATAATGTGTATGTGTGTAATGTTTTACTTATCAAAATAATTTATTTCTAACGCATTATTTTATAAAAATATTACCTTTCTGCCCTTCTTCTTCATCTATATATATAAAATGTTATGTTGGTTTATGTAAGCTTCAAAAACTCAAAAAGTTCTGCACCATACGAGCTGAAATTTTAGCATGATTTATAACCCGCATTAAGGATTGTTTTTATCAATTTTTTTCATCAGTGACATATCAGCGAATGTGCGAATGTGTCACAGCGAAGCGTGCCAGGGTACAGCTAGTAATAATATAAAATTTGACTGTGCCAATTTTGATACTACTTCGTCCGCCCAATTTTCGTAAAAGGATCACTAAAATTTGTGAGAATTTGTGATTTGCGTGTGATTTGTAGTTATAAGAAGTAGCTCAACGTAGATAAGTACCGTCGAGATTAGTTAAGCAAACAAGTGCTCCGAGGTTTACTATGAACGCTGGTTGTAAATGTGTCACGAAGTATGTGGACCAAGTGATTGGTGTCACTGTCTACCTAGAAATAGGTACAGTCGCATGACCTAGATAAAGATAAAAAAAAATACTGGTCAAAACATTGCACTATATTGTCATACGGTATTTTTTTTGGAAAAATAGAAAATGGCTTGCTAGATGGTGGTATTCTGATTTTGCGTAGATAGAGAAGAATAAATTTATTTGCTAAAAGAGACTTTTTGCTGTTATAACAAAAAAATACCTAGGCACATCTCACACGGTGCCCGTCGACGCCCACAGTGGCGGTTTAGACATGTGCCGTTGTCGTACAAGGTAAAAAAAAAAAAAAAAAAACTCATCGTTGGTTTCTAACATTAACGTTAGTTCACTATGACAACATATAAAATCTATTGCTGTCCTTCTCATTTGCGTAGGGCTCTAGCTCTCAAAATTATAAAACGTTCCAGAAACTGACTGTTGGTGATTGCTTTTTACCTTTTTTTTACTTTAATGGTTAAGCTGTGTCTATAGTGTTGAGCGCTGCGCATTTAATCAGTCAAAAAAGAAGTTTAGATTGAAAATGGCTTATTAGCGCCTCAATTTAGGTTGCTGCCATTTTCAATCTAAACTGTATCCATTTAAGGTTGAAAATGGCAGCAACATAAAATATAAGAAGTCACGGTACGATTATGCGACGCGGTTCAGTTTAGGTCTTCAATTGAATAGCTATAAGAGGTCATGGTAAGCCTCTAGTACTAAATAGTAGATACTCTTATAGGTGTGCGCAGAATATAAGCGGTAGCGACCGTAGGAGCGGTAGCGAAATTAAATCGCTTCAAATGCGGTAGCGATAATCTAATTCAAAGAATTTATCATTCTTTTTTCTACAGCATAGCATCGCTACCGCCACCACCCGAGTCTGTTTATTACTTTTTCAGAATCAGAATCAGAATCAGAATATTTTTATTGTATAAATTGTGTACATTACAAGTTGTTATTACAATAAGAAGTTTCAACAATTTGCCCATTTCGGGAGCACAATAATTAACTTACTTATAAACTAGATAAAATTGGAAAACAAAACAATTAACCATATTTGAAATAAATTGTTAGGAATTTGAAAAACTAGTTATTATATTGAAAGTATTCTTTTAAATTATAACAACTTTGCGTTAGCAACCAAGATTTTAACTTCTTGTTGAACCAAGAAAAGTGGGTACTAACAAACAATAAACACCGTGGCGAGAGTTTTAAATGGGTCAACTGAATGGAATGCCTCTTAAAATCATTGTTGTCAACCGTTGATGTATTCGAGTGCAATTAATCACGCCGCGCGCCGTCGCCCCACCAAGTGACAATGTGCTGATGGCAGCTATACATTTTAATTGACAGAGCCTGAAAACTAAAGCGATGCTCTACGAGCGGTTATATCGCGGCGGCATTCACGTCGGTCTGAATGAACGTTAAAGTAATTATGTCACCCATTCGAAGTAATTTCCTCACACATTTGACTTGAAAAAGTGCAATAATTTTGCCTCCAGTTACAGTGCCACCCAGAACTTTGCATTGTACAATCTCGCGTGGCCCTGCACTGCGCTCGTCACCCTGAGAAATCGGCTCTTAAGTCTCATATGCCCAGTAATTTTGATGGAAACAGTGCCCTTCAAACCGGAACACAGTAATGTTTACACACTACTGTTTGGCGGATGAATATCTGGCAAAGGTGCGGTACTTCCCCAGGCGTCTCTTGCAGTAGAGGCCCACTAAAATTTGTTATTTGTTTTTTGTCGAAAATTCCAGGGAATGTTCTTTTGGCAGAACAGTAATCATCATCATCAACAACCCATAACGTCCCACTCTGCTGGGCACGGGTCTCCCCTCACTTTCGTGAGGAGGATCAGGCCATAATCCACCACGGGGGCCAGATCCTGGTGGATCACATACCTACCTCCGAAATAATTCTCGGGTAGGTATGTGGGTTTCCTCACGATGTTTTCCTTCACCGAAAAGCGAGTGATAATTACGTACATATGTTTTTACAAGAAACACATTGGTACGTGCCTGCACTGGGATTTGAACTCGCGACCTTTTGCTTGGAAGGCGGACGTTCTCCCACTAGGCTACCACCGCTTTCAGTAATCATAGTATTTGTTTATACAATAGAATACCGAAGTTATACGGAAAGCCACAAAATAGCGCGTGATATTTCTTACAAGCGCATCTAGTTATTTTAGAAATTTGGTTGGTTTTTTCAGGCACTATACTGTGACCTTATATCAAATCTCGTTTCACGGTGTACTACGAGATTCAATTCTTCTCCGTATCTTAATGATGAAATAAACGTTAACAACGGAACAAGGTAACGCAACATGAGTCTCGTTTCCGTCGAGTGCCGTAAAATATACTTATTTATTGTTTCTACGTTAACGCTTTTGAAGTCGCCGCCGCCGATGGCGGGTGTGGAAGATTAGCAGTAACGTGGCCAGGTAGGAAGCGATTAGCGATTTATTCGAACTACATAAAGTTACGCGAATTAACCGTCGAGATTGTTAAAATGATAGGTATGTGTATTAGATAGATAGATAGATAAACTCTTTATTGAAACACCACAAAACAAAGAAAACTTAAAACTAGAACAAAACAAATTTTACAATTAGTGTCACAATGGGCGGTCATATCGCTCAGAGCGATCTCTTCCAGACAACCATGCACGGAGAGGAGTAATTAAGACATCGGACGGTACATTATTATTAGATACATTATTGCTAGGTAGCGATATTTTATTTAAATTTTGACCATGTTAACTTTGACACCCTATTTCACTCATTCAGGGGTAGATTTTTGGAATATAATGTACCGTATGTTACATCCTCATATTGAATCTGTTTTTGTACCAAATTTCATTAAAATCTTTTCAGCCATTTTGCCACGATAGAGAATAACAAATAAACTAAAATACAAACTTTCGCTTTTATAATATTAGCAAATAGAGTAGTAGGGTGGAATTTGCATGGACTATTTGAGCTTTCCTTTATTATTATATAGATTTAGGTACTTTCGTGTTATAATGAAGAGCCTTAAGTTGAACAGATGCCAATATTTTCGATTTTGTCTAATTAAAACGTAACCAAGGAGGGTCAGGCAGTCGGGTAAAAACCTAAACAGAATGCTTTGTTTCTCGCTACACGAGAGTGGCGCCACTCACAGCGGATATTTATCATAGCTAGCAATAATAAGTAATAACCATGAAAGGTTCCAATGTCAACGGGCCGCATGACGTAATGTAAAGAATTTGCCGATAAATATCTCGAACACTCCAAATGACGCCTTCATTCATCTCGAGTGGTCGAGATATGTATCTCGTAAACTTCTTGGTAACTGTCGCTCGTGGAACATTTAATCGTGAAAGAGGTTGCTGTCCGATACCGATGTAAAATTATACCTTAATGACTTGATTATATAAACTCTAATTCGTTCATTCATTCGGTGATGGACTAAATTGCGAGGAAATCCACATACACGAGTTTTTTTTTTATTTGACTGTGTGACAAGACGAGCATGTCGTTCACCTGATGGTAAGCGCTTCGTCTGTCCATCACAGTCACAGCACCACCCAGAACACTGCATTGCATAATCCTGCGCGGCACTGCACTGCGCTCGTCACCCTGAGCCAACGGCTCTAAACTCATATTATGCCCAGTAATTTCGCTGGTAACAAAAGTAAAACTAACTAATTTCGGAGGTATGTGGGTGGATTATAGCCCAATCCCCCTCACAAAAGTGGGGGGAGATCCGTGTTCAGCAGTGGGACGATGATGATGATGATGATGATAACTCTGATTCATACGAAAAACTTTTCACTCGGATTCGGAATTTATCCTTATAGCAGGAAATTCAAATTTCAGCTATACCGGGTAACTTTTGTAAATGATAATGGATTTCACAACCATCGTAGACTCTATACGTTATTTTGTAGAGATATCGATTTACCTTGCCTCCACGGTTTGAAGCTTAAACTGTCCGCTAAAAGAAAAGTTTCCGAATCCAAGTGAAAAGTGTTCCGAATGAATTAGTTACTAGGTACGAACCGATTTTAAACTGTACCCTATATTCATAAATCGGGTATTTTTGGCATAAGTAGGTAAACGTTACACATCTGAACAGCCTGGGGAACATCTTTACGCAAAAAAATAAACAATCCATTGGAACTGACCTACCTAAATCTAGGTCTTATTTTCTAGTTTATAAAGTTTAAAACGGCTAAGTTGTTAGTTATATTTTGTTTGTAAAACCTCGCATTTTTGTGCGGTTATGTTCCTCGGTGAGTAGGTAACACAAGCTAAATCAATATTGGTTTAATGATACCATTGAAGTGTGACGAACGTGTTGATAGCATTTTTGAGAGGTGAGTTGAGATGACATGTTCCTTGTTATTAGGGACTTGTCGAGTTATCACATAGATCACTCAAGGTAACGTACGTAGGTAACTTATATAGTTTAGTTAAATAATTTATTGCTTTATAATTCGCAGCTTATAACCTAGATTTTAATGACATTATGGATCATTGTGATGTTCTATAGGGAAAGGAAAATGAAAATGAAGATCCGCTTAGAGTGGTGGTAGACCGTATTATCGTTATAGTTCTTACAGTAGGACTTGAAGAATCAGAATCAGAATCAGAATATTTTATTGTTCAAATTGTGTACATTATGCTGTTGTTATCACAATAAAAAGTTTCAACAATTTGCCCATTTCGGGCGCACAATAATTAACTTACTTATACACTAGATAAAATTGGAAAACAAAACAATTAACCATGTTTTAAATAAATTGTTAGGAATTTAAAAACATAATTATTATATAGAAAAGTTTTCTTTTAAATTATAAAAACCCCGCGCCAGCAACCAAAATTTTAACTTTTTGTTGAAATCTGGTCCTCTTTGCATCTTAACGTCTAGAGGTAGATTGTTATAAACTTTAATAGCAGTGAAGTAAGAGCTCTTATGATACAAAGTGTTATTCCTACCTAGTGTGGTTCCTCACTATCCAGTGTTGGAGTCGTTTAGTTTTATGAGAGCGCCGGGGACTATGTGTATGTATAATTGAAACAAATACCTAATTAAAAGGGTTTAAAACCGTCCGAGTTTTAGGTTACAAGTCTACTAGTCTTTCGCTAGGTAAGTACCTACCTTCCTAGTTGTAAATAGTATCTATTTCAAAATTGATAAGTTCCCAAACATTTTTCTAATTTATACGAATATTTTAACTAGAATCATAGTTTTTTTTTAAATTCAATTAGGTCTTTGTTTCCTTTTTTACCAGACTATGGCAAAGCCAAAAGGAATAGTTTATTTTATAACCAGTAGCGCCATCCAGCAGTAAAATATGCAGGTTTAAATAAATTGCCACTCGTCCACAGATGGCGCTAGTAAAATAGTTGAACTATTCGTTCACAGATGGCGTAGTTAGGCAGAATAATAATTATAAGGTTTATATTTATTATATTTCACTATTCTTCTGACTAGTTTTACTTGTGCTTTTACATTAATTGGTTTTACCAAATAATGCATCAGAAACCGCTTGTAGGAAGAAGCTAAGCTTTAGGTAGAGATGCAGATATATTAGGTTGATTTTTTTATTAACCTGAGGAAATGAATTAGGCGTACCAGTCACTCGCCGCCGGGGCCAGGTCGAGTGGTTATGTGGGGCTCGCCATCTAAACTCCAGGGTGTTCCTCCAGGATCTCTACTGTCGGGGCTAAACGTCTGCCGCGGCCTCGACGGCGTTGGTCCTCTAAGAAAAACCCAGCCCGTTGACAGGAGTGAAGAGGAGTACTCCACTCCGTTACATTAGGCTGCCTACTTCAACCTTCGCAGAGTTTTTCGCAAACGATTGGTGCTGAGACGAGCAGGTCATTCACCTGGTGGTAAATGGCACGCCTGCTCTAAACAATTGCAGAGCTACCCAGAGCTTTAAAGCATGAGGGAGGTTCTCTTTTAGGTAAATTATAAAACACCTAGGTACAGTCAGCAACCAAAGTCACTGAACATGCACTATCCAATATAGCTGTATGCACGCAAAATAACCTATCTAATAAATGTTAAGCTCGAACTTGTAAATTCGATAGTTTATCTATCGATAGAGATGTTCATCCAATTTTTTTGCTGGCTGTACCTATGTGAATCTAAGCACTAGTAGACATACTTTCCATAGCTACATAGGCTAGTAGCTAACCACCAAATCCGCGGTTTCCCGCAAGTCGGCCGTACCTACGAAGGTCGCAGCTCAGGAATCCTGCAGGCTCACCTACGCTGGCTACGGAGGTCAACGAACGGCCTCGCGACCCCCTCTTACTCGCCATCACCCCCCATTTGTAGCTGTTCGTGAGTCAGAAGCTAAGCCGCAGGCTAAGCATATGTTTTGGAAGCTCAAATACGCTGGTGCATAATCTGTGGAACGCTATTGGGAAGCTAGGTGAGTTATCGTTGAAGTTTCTCGGATGTAAGTGTAGTGTATCCTATAGTTGCTGTTCTATGGTCTTACAAACATACAGTCATGCCTTTTCCCGTTAGGATAGGCAGAGACTACATCTTTCCACATGCTACGATCCTGATTCACCTCTTTCACTTCTTCCACTTTCATAAATCCCTTGATACATGCTCGCCGGTTATAGATTCTTTTCACGTGGTCTTTCTTTAATTAGTAAGTCCTCGATTTGTTCGGGGTACGTTCGCCTATATCGACCCCTAACAGCTGGCCCATTCTTACTAGACCCATAGGTATATCTGTTTCGTCATACTTTCTTTATCCATCGTCTCTAGCTGTCCAAACCATCTAAGCATCCCTTTCTCATTTTTTTTCTCTATATCTTCTATAATTTCACATCGTTTCCTTATCTTATCACGCTGTTCTTCACGTTGTCCATCTTAGCCACAGAGTCTATGGTTTCTTTCTTTCTACTTTCGCTAATGTCCGTCTTACACTAGCATACAGAAGGTGAATATTTTTTATTCCACATAACACACGCACGCACGCACGCACGCACACACAAAGAAGAAATGAAAATATATAGCTTTAATTCCGCCTAAGTTGTTAGACGAATGTAAGATAGGATTATTGAAAGAAGACCTTCTAGTTAAGAGGTTTTTTCTAAGGTAACGGAGTGAGAGATTTCGATATTTTACGTAAAGGGTACAGTCATTATAATCGTAGAGGTACCTACATTAATAATTCTGCTGTAAGACCTCTGTATTACAAGTCAAATTCCTGTTAATCTATATTACATTCCACCTAAAATTCAACTAGGGCCGCTTAGCCCGAGGACAAACAAGGCCACAGGACTCAGAATCCAATATTTCTACAATGCCGAAATTGAAAATAGGTCCAATTATTTAGTTCTCAGTACAACGGACGCCGACGGCGTAGAAGCGAGCGGATAAACGCCACAGGTAACATAATTTTATAGTTGGACCGTGCTGAACCTGCGACATGACGTATTTTTTAAATACAAGAAATAAAATTAAACAAAAAACAAACGGGTACAAACAAAGCTTTGTCCGACAACCTACTAGACCTGGAGCCTCACCACAAATAGTTAAACACATCCAGTTTAAGGCCTTAAACTGAACTGCCCTGCTAACTGTCACCACCAATATCGCTCAGCGTTCATAAGTCGACCAGAGACATTTATCCAAAGAGATCGGAACAATTTGTTTGCATTCATGGGAGTTTATATTATAGCTCCATCTCATTCTCTGCAGTCTATTTTTGAGTGACGTCACGTTTGTCATTTATGAGTGTGTGGTGCCAATCTCGTTCAACGTTATTTTCACGATTACGTTATTTACAAGTCAACGTTATTTTTGCTGGTACCCCAGTACTAGTCGAGTGGCTTATTAATCGTATTATGCTTTTAGTTTCAAATCCCCGATGACCTTTAGGCTTTTTAAGACTTTTCATTAATATTTAATTATTTGTTGTTACTATCTAAAAATCTAATAATTTAGTAATTATTATTATAATTTTATAAAAATTCTAGAAGCCAAACACATAAATAATAATTTTATAATCATAGCTTGACCTACTTCAAGTAAAAGTGTTTTCTGTCAGACATAGGTTTTTTTAATAATCCAGTAAGTAATTTCATACTATCTATCTATCTATTTCAACCCACATCAACCTACTGTTGGGTATAGGCCTCCTCATGTGCACGCCATTCTTTACGGTCCTGCGCCAGACGAATCCACTGCCTTCCTGCAACCTTCGTGATATCGTCTGACCATCGGGCAGGTGGTCTGCCTCTCAATCTCCGACCATTCCTTGGCCACCATTCTGTCACTGCCCTAGTCCATCTGCCGTCTTCCCTTCTCGCCAAATGACCTGCCCATCCCCACTTCAACTTTGTGATCCGTTTCCCCACGTCCACGACTTTCGTCCTACGTCTTATCTCGACATTGGGGATTCGTTCGACAAGCGAGATGCCGAGCATGGCGCGCTCCATTGCCCTTTGAGCAACTTTTATTTTATGTATGTGCTCTTGTGTTATGTAGTACATACATATTTAGAAAATTAATAAAAGTAATGAAACGGTTTGAAGTTCAGATATAAATATTAAATAGTTCTTGCTTTTCGCTTTCAGTCGCAGTTTACAGCGTCGCTTTGAAAAAATCTGCTGCGGTAAATTGAAATGAAGAAATAAAAAACACTTTTGTGGAAGGTTCCCAGTTAAACTATGTACAGTTAATGCAAACTTTTACAAATTCTAATTGGATATTTTCAACGAGAAATGTTACTGAATTTTGCAACCTTCAATTTCCTTTTAATTTAGACAGTGTCACACTAATGTAAATAAAACTGAACTTTAAAAAAAGATTAAAAAAAAATTGAAAGTAATTTCTATTCTATTCTTTTCATTAGAACTTTTTGTAGCGGCTAGCGCCGACTCTTTAAATCTATAATGAACCCAATTTAAACTCCGCTTAAGCTTAAACGTAACTTAAAATCGTGCACGACATGTTTAGTAAATCAGGATTTAAGCAAACTTCAAATGTAACTGGTGGCATAGAGTTAAACTGAGTTTAGCTCTGAATCTCTGGTCAACCAAATTTAGGTTTAACTCCAAACCACACATTCACACACACGCACACATCACACACTCCACAGTCCAGACACACACATTATATAGGTTCACATGACTCCACTCCAGTTATCCAGTGAATCATTTCAGCGTTATTTTAGTCTGAATAATACCGTCTAATTTGTACCACTAGTTGAGAAACAGTTAAAGTTAACCAGAGGAAAGCAGTTAAGAAATTTAAGATACAGTTTTGATGCAAGTCGATTGGTATGCTCAAAATGTCAAAAGAACTTCTGTTTCATTTTCATTAGAGTTAAATAATAAGGCCGTTACTGGTGAGGAAGTTGTAATCGCTTCGGCGTAAGATTTCACGAGTCCCTATGCTGCCGTGACGCCATTCCACTATTAACATGTCTCCGTATCTAGCTACAAACCCGTTCAGGGATCATTTGCATTCAAATCATGTTTCTGACTACTCTATACAGCAAATATCCGTAGGTATACAAAGGTAAGCTAGACTGGCCGCTAGTTGGCAATAATTCACTATAATTGGTTTTTCTTAATATGGTGTTTTCATATTTATTTTTGGCTGAGATTAGTTAGCGAGATCAGATATCCGGTCACAATTCGGACTTGGTAGGATTACACTGGGGTTCGAACTCGGTGCTTCGAATCTGCTGCCAGTGTAATTAACAGGTTAGTTTCCTTATTTTTATTTACTACTGAGTTACGAGACGAGCAAGTCGTTCGTCTGAAAGTAAGCGCTACGCCTGCCCATAACAGTTAAAGTGCCATCCAGGACTTTGCATTGCATAATATTTCGCGGTACGGCACTGCGCTCGTCAATACGACACATCGGCTCTAAAGTCTCATAGGCCCAGTAATTTCGCTGGAAACAGTACCCTTCAAACCGGAACACAGTATTGTTTTCACACTACTATAATCCAGGGGTGTTCAAGGCATGAGTAAATATGTGTCTTTTAGGCAGGCGTGCTTCACCTTCGGCCGCATCATCGCTTCCCATTGCATCAGTGAGACAACGCTCGCCTAGTACGTCATAAAAAAATACGAGTGCGCTTCAGACCACACGACTGCTAAAGTAAAACTTGAGAAAGAGAGAAAGAAAATGTGCTCTCGCACCTCTCTCTCTCTTGCCCGTTTTTTTGTCATTTGTCGTTTTTCGTCTGTCATCTGTCACTTTTAACCTTATTAACCTAATTTACCTCTCAACTTCCGTTCGCCTCGCCCGGTCACATTTTTCGTAACGCATTCACCAGCTTACTCCCTAAGTCAAGCGTGTGTAAAGAAGTTTTACTTCAAAAAATCTAGATTACTGCTAGCAGTCAGACTGACCGCTCTGGTAGAGTGGAACCCAAAAGCAGCGTGCATCCGACGAGCAAAAAATAGTGATGTTCCTAACTTTTTATAACAATTTGCGCTCCAGCGCGCGCGGACCGCTCCGGGCAGCTAACGGGACGTAGAATAACTCGGCTACTTACTGGCACAACACTAATCAACATTAGATTGGAGCTGCCATAGGAGTAATGGAAAATACCCATAGTAATATAACCAATTTTTACCAACGTACGTTATAAACCATCTTCTCTGTAGAATCTTCCAACATTCTGACACTAGGTTGAGGTCCCAATTCCCAGAAGTTATTTTTTTCCTATAATTATGTGAGTCGATCTCCTTTGAATGTGGTAGAGGTGAAGTATCGAATTACAAAAAAAAAACTCAAAAAGCTCCAGAATCATAATTAAAACAAGTAGCCAGAAACTTAGAATTTATATCACCTACGCTCTACCGCCTCCGCTGTCACTGCAGTGATTTTTACCAACTCTAAAGCGAACGCTAATTAATTAAAATCGTTCGTCTCCAATTTCGTAGCGAACTAATTTTGCTTTCTGATATTACAAAACGCCACCCACCCTACTATCGAAAAATGTTTTTTACTGTCCATCCAAAGGTTGTCTGGAAGAAATCGCTTTCAGCGATAAGACCGCCCATTGTACTACCCTTGTTTACCTATTGTAATCTTTCTGTCCTGTGTTTAATTTTGTTTCTGGTGTACAATAAAGAGTTTTTCTATTCTATTCTATTCTATTCTACAAAACCATTTTATTTGACTAAGCGACGAGATGAGCAAGTCGTTTACCTGTTGGTAAGCGCTACGCCTGCACATAGCAGTTACAGGTGCCACCCACAAATTTGCCTTGCATAATCTTGCGCGGCACTGCTCTGCGCTCGTCACCCTGAGACATCGGCTCTAAAGTCTCATATGCCCAGTATTTTCGTTTGAAACAGTGCCTTACGATGTACGTACATTTTCATACTATTATACGTACATTGGACGTTATTTTCACACGTTACCCCGTAATTTCAGGACTTTCCCCCATTATGGCAACATTGTGGAGTAGATAAACATGTCTCGAATATAGCTCCGGTATATTGTAGTATATCCCTACTTATATTATAAATGCGAAAGTATCTGTCTGTCTGTTGCTCTTTCACGCCTAAACTACTGAACCGATTGAAATGAAATTTGGTACAGAGAGATAGTCTAGAGCCTGAGAAAGGACATAGGGTACTTTTTAATGCGATAAAAGAATTGTAAGGGTTTGAAATAGGGGATGAAAGTTTGTATGAAAGCTACATTGACAGCGAGTAACATAGGCTATTTTTATCCCCTTATTCCCGCGGGAACAGGAACTACGCGGGTGAAACCGCGGGGCGCAGCTAGTCCGGTATATATGTAGCATTATATTCTTGAAGTTAGCGAACTCCACCTTCCCGTTGTGAGCTTAATCTAATGCAAACAATTAATTACCATAGTGCAACTTAAAGCAGTTTAAACTGGTTTAACTATATAGGTATTACAATTCTTTAACAGCTAGAAAACATTTTGTGACCTCGAAAGACGCAGCCTCATAATTTGAACTGACATTTAAGCGTGTTATAATAAGCATTTTGAAAAAAAAACCAGTCAATCTTTTATAAAATACGTATCTTGTATTGCAAGCTGATCAATATAAGTCCAAATACCAACCCTAGAGATATTTTGTGATTTTTGCTTGACCCCTCCCCCCCTTTCAAGCCTCACATGATTAATGGACGGTCCCTTGTGAAAATACATTAGAGCCTAAAGACACAAAATATTTCGGCAACAGACGACTACAGACGAAATGATAAATAATATAGCTATAATTCCGCCTAAAACAGTTCAAAAATAAGTATAATCATTATGTAAATAATGTAAGTTATTTATCAAGTAGCAAAAATGTTATAATAAGGTCTGAGCCATACAGCACATCGACCTCGAGTTCCAAGTAAATTAATATAAAATTGCCGTTAGTAGGTAATTAGTCCGAACATAAACCAACCGTGTTACTCATACGCCATTTTGCACGCTACCCTAACGGATTAAATACTTTTGAGGTAAAACATACTTAATTTCTGAAATTACTCATTCCATCAAACTTCCAACTATATAGTCAGAAAGACCTCCAGAAGTTGATGGAACTTTGTGCAGTTGGATCATTCCGAGACTTGCGAGTAAATTAGTCACATAATATTAGTATGAGAGGTACACCTGATTATGTTATTATCGCAAAATCGCAAATCTGTAAGTACGCCACCCACCCTACTATCGAAAAATGTTTTTTACTATCCATCCAAAGGTTGTCTGGAAGAAATCGCTTTCAGCGATAAGACCGCCCATTGTACTACCCTTGTTTACCTATTGTAATTTTTCTGTACTGTGTTTATTTTTGTTTCTGGTGTACAACAAAGAGTTTTCTATTCTATTCTATTCTATCATTCGAAATGATACCACAGTACCCAAAGACAAAAGTCTTGATCTACGGAGCCGAAATGTGGACATTCACGGTGAGACTGGTCCACAAGTTTAAAGTTGCTCATCGAGCTATGGAAATAGCTATGCTCGGTGTTTCCCTGAAGGACAGGATCCGTAATGAGGTGATCCGACAGAACCAAGGTAACCGACATAGCTCAAAGGATTAACAAGATGAAGTAGCTGGGCGCGGGTCACATCTCTAGAAGAACCGACAACCGATGGGGTAGATGTTAAGACGAGTGGACTGTATCTAGGGGTGTTGAGGTTATGAAGAGGAAAATTGGTTGGAAAAACACTCACCGGTGGTCGGCACTTAACTTCCTTAGGAGGCGTCTTTGGGGGCCCCCTTTTGCTAATTGTTGATGGTACACTGATGGTTATTCACTGATTATATTTTATTTCATGTTTTTGATGGAGCGCCGCACCGTGTCGGTTCGTTAGAGTTTTGGAAGAGAGTGAAAGAATGAAAAGGATTGGTAGAGTGAATGTGTAGAAAGGACTGAACGTCCATAATGGGAACGAATGAAAGGGCGGGAAGGTTTTAATTTGGAATGGTTGAATAAGAGACTTTAACAGTAGACGAGATCTAGATTGGAGTCCGCGTTTAGGCAAATGTAGTGTAGGACACCCGCTTGCGGTGGAGTGACGAATTGCGGAAAACGGCTGGCAAAGGCTGGATGAGAAGACCCGAAGATCAGGCTCTGTGGCATTCACTGGGAGAGGACAGCAGTGGACGAATATAGGTCGATGATGATGATAAATGATGAAAACAGAGGCCACGAAGGGTGTGTGAGACAAAAAATCGAATGAGAATTCAGAAATATTTGGACCATTTTTACAAATGAAAACTATTTCTTAGCAACATTAATTTTTATCTTTTCTTTATAATGACCAACGCGACGATCGAGGAACGGAAGAAGGGAACATTTTTCATTTATCAGATATTTTATTTTATTTATGGTATTTCATTTATATAATTTTTAATAAAGAGTTTATCTATCTATCTGATGATTCCATTACATCTCATTTCTAAATCATGCCTTGTAAATAAAGTCAACACTAAGAAAACATATATAAATACTAATGTTAATCTTACTTCCTACTAATATTATAAATGCGAAAGTTTGTGAGAATGGATGTTTGTTCCTCTTTCACGCAAACACTACTGAACGGATTCGAATTAAATTTGAAACACAGATAGTGTATAACTAGGATTGAGTAATAGGGTACTCTTTATTCCGATAGTATGTGTTCTCGTGAGACAAAACGAGAACTACGCGGGTGAAACCGCGGGGCGCAGCTAGTGTATCATAAATGTAGCTATACATAATTTAGGTATAGGCATAGAATATATAAAATACTAGCTGTACCCTGCCATGCTTCGCTGTGGCACATTCGCACATTTGCTGATATGTCACTGATGAAAAAAAAAAAACAATCCTTGATGCGGATTATATATATATCATGCTGAAAATTCAGCTCGATCGGTGCAGAACTTTTTGAGTTTTTGAAGCGTACACAAACCAACATAACACCCTTACTTCCTTACATCTTTACTTATATTATAAATGCGAAAGTAACTCTGTCTGTCTGTTGCTCTTTCACGCCTAAACCGATTGAACCTGAACCGATTGAAATGAAATTTGGTACAGAGATAGTCTAGAGCTAGTTTTTATATATATAGAAGATAAGATTTATATTGCGCTGTATATGATCTAGGTCCATTGATCCTAAAGGCATAGAGGTCTAGCGCTGTCATCTAGACTTACTTTCATAATTCATCAACTGCACCATCCAGAATATCTGAGAGCAATCTTGTTTATGTCTAGCTCAGCAAAACGGACGGGTGGATTTCACTTAAATTCTGCCAGCTGTAGAATCTAAACACATTTATCAAACGTTTAAAGGCTGGGTTCCACTAAGCTAATGTATGCCAGCTATTCACCCGCACTGTTTCTAGCGAAATTACTGGGCATATGGGACTTTAGAGCTGATGTCTCAGGGTGACGAGCGCGGTGCAGTGCCGCGCAGGATTATGCAATGCAAAGTTCGGGGTGGCACTGTAACTGTTATCGGCAGGCGTGGCGCTTACCATCAGGTGAACGACTTGCTAGTCAAATAAAAAAAATATAATAAAAATTATCAAACGTTTAAAGGCTGGGTTTCACTAAGCCGAAACTTTGGCGGCGAGCTTATCATAAAGTTTAAAATCAATACAATTTAACAAACGCTGTTTGGCGGCTGATTAAAACGGTAACAAAAGGCTTGAAAAAATTAGGTTTTCCGTTTTCAACTCGATGTTTTACGCCACAAGGAATAAAACACATGCTTAATAAAATTGTGATTTGAGTTGTCCGTTGGTTTATAAAAAAATTAACAAGAAATAGAGGTACTTAAAGTACCTAATAAGTGTCTTTAGCTGTCTCCAATGGGATCACGCCTTTAGAATAGTTACTGTTCCAACATTTTACTTTAATATTCTAATACTTTTAATTTTCCATGTCGCTGCCAACACCACTCAAAATTGCAACTAAAACATCTCAATCATTGTAAATTGAATATTGTCAGTTCAAAAACCTCTGAACCAAGTTTCAATTCAAGTTTCAACAACTTTCAAAATTTTGCCGCCACATTAGGTTAAACAAATGAAATTTTAAATTCAAACTTACAAGTGTAAATAGTGTAATTAAATTTTGAATAAAATTATTCAAGTTAATGTATATACGCGTAGGTGGGGAAAAGCAAATGGTCGGCAGCGAGGAGGCCTGGGAGGCGATGGCGTCATTCGCGCAAGCGGTGATGACGGAGAAGGAGACGGCGGAAAGGGCGCGGGAGGATGATATCCTCTCGCTCCCGATCCGCCGCCGCAGGCCTGGTCGCAGGAGGCTGGCGTACGCCCACCACCTGCCGCCATAACAGGGGCTAGGGGCGGAGGGTCGGGGGATCCAACGCCCCACCACATAGTCCCGAGGCGAGATGCGCTCTGACGTGTTCCCCAGAGCGCATCATACCTGGGCGAGGCCGAGTGCCCCCAGAGGAGAGTCCGAGGCAGTCGCCCGGACGTCCGCAGGGGTGGCCGCGGTAGCGCGAGAGCGATCCCGTGACCACCCCAACACGCGGAGAGGAGAACACCCCGGGGTTTTTAGTGGGTACACCCAGTCAGCGCGCATCCCTAGGATGCGCGCTGGCGGGGGAGCCCCACATAACCAGCCGGCCTCCCCCGAGGTCGAGGTATGAATAAGGTTCATTCCCCCGGGTTAAAAAAAAAAAAAAAAAGGTGGGGAAAAGCAGTTCGACGCACTCTGCAATTAAATATGTGACTTTTGAATACACTTTCTAGTTAACGAATCAGGCGTAACTTAAAAAAAAATGAAATGTGTTCTGGAACACATAGTAGAAGTAAAACATCAACTAAAAAAATATTTCTTAAAATATATTTTAAAAAATATACGAAACGCAACTCTCTCTCTCTTTCTATCATCTTTTAGGGTTTGTAACAATTAATCGATATCAATTGACTAAATAGTTGCTTAATACCTCTTTATGCTGACAACTTTTTGGTAGAGTAGTCGGACCTTAGTCGGACGAAAAGAAAAAAGGAAAAAAGGAGGAATGTATGTCAGTGCGGCATTCGAAAATTGGAATCGAGCGAAGGACTTTGGTATTTTAAAATATATGATTGTCTTGAGAAAAAGAAATAAAAACAGTGAACGTAATAAGTAATGTTTTATCATTCAATAAACTTACTCCGACCGACGGGGCCTAGAATAGTGATACCTAGTCTTGCACTTCAGTAACTTATATCTCCCCCTCAGCTTCTGTTCGCTACACCCGGTTACATTTTTCGTAACGCATTTACCAGCTTACTCACCAAGTCAAGCGTGCGTAAAGAAGTTTTACTTCAAAAATAACAAATAAAAATAAGCGTAATAGGAGTCAATTAAAACAATAATATTTGCACTTCTTATTAGTAACTATCCTATTAGTAACAGAGCAGTCGTTCGAAAAAAGTAAATGTAAATACTCTTTTATAGAAATGGAACGTTTTATAGAAATTTCTAGTCAATGTATGGACTGGTTTTCCAATTTTGCGGTCAGATACACACGAGTGCTGAATTTTTGTATATGTAGACATTCTCTACTTTCGGATGCGGATGTCCAAACTAGGGATGTTACGGAGCTTCGACTCCGAACTTCCGACTGATATCACACTTCCGGTTCCGACTTCGGCTCTGACACCTTTAAATCGGCGGTCTTGCTACTTTGATAGACAATTTATTTGATTTAATTTGCTAACTGTTATTGAAAACATGAATATTTTTTGCTCATGTCAAGTAAGTTTATTATTGTTTAATTGAAATTAAACAGGCTGATTGAATAATGTTTGCATTATTTTATTTTTTGAGGCCTGCCCTTAACACATCTCTCTTCTACCACCACCTCCGACTCCGACTCCGGTTCCGACAAATCAAAATTTAAAAACTCCGACTCCGGTTCCGACAAATCAAAATTTAAAAACTCCGACTCCGACTTCGGTTCCGACAAATCAAAATTTAAAAACTCCGACTCCGACTCCGGTTCCGACAAACCAAATTTAAAAACTCCGACTCCGACTTCGGTTCCAATTGAACCACCTCCGTAATTCCTACAATATATCAACAGATAGCAACCACAGTTAAAGTCTAGTGTAGATCAAATAAGGTTCGAGGCGACTGGAAGGCAAAACGAGTTCTAACGGTGAAAGTAGTTGGGATGGGATAGTTTTCTACCACCGGGCGTTTTGCCATGGATTAGCTAAGTCCATGAAAAAGTATTATTATCTCTCGATGGTTTGCTGTATTAGTTGCAGAGCTTGCTATTATAGTTTCCCCTTACTTGCCAGCTAGTTTCTTGTAGTTCGACTGCGTGCGCAATTTTGGTCATTATTTGCGGATTTCTTACTAATAATATTGCATTTCTACTCTGTCCTGTAGTCTCACTCGAAGAACGGCAGGTTAGGATAAAAGTTTATACATTCGTATTTAAAAAAAAGATGCACTAAAATGTCGAGCTGGATCTCGTTTCAAATAGTGTATTTATTTTTCAAAATCTTATTTCTCGTAGCGATAACGAAATGAAAAAGTGATTCATTATATAAAATCCTACAGTTTTTTTACGATTTTTGTTCAGCTTAGTCGAAACGAACGCAACTCGAGAGCCCAACACATATTGTCAACTAGTTACCTTAAAAAAAGTCGAATCTACTCAAGTTATAAACCAAGAAAAATAATAAAATATATAAAAAAATATAAATGTTGAAATATCGTAATCACAGGATCTCGACTGCTTTAGTGCAATCAGCGGCTCTAGAAGACTTTAGAATCAAAGGCAACCATTTATTTACGCCACTTTAATAACTAATAACTATAAGATAGCACACTTTCTAATTACAATAATAGCCAACCGTAATCTGAATAAATCATATTAAATCAAAAGGTAATTTTTTCGTTAACAAGAACTCTATCGATCAATCAGGATAATCAAATCTCTGATTAGATATCTACCGATAAGATATTGGTTCGTTCGGCTTTTACCAGCTTTGGACTGGGCTGCTCATTTGAATAAGAACTGGTTTTGCTATCGACAGGCGAAAATCGCACGACTTATTGTGTTGTATTGGTAGGTACGATCACGTTATTCTTGGTGGCTTATATTTGAGCTACAGTCTCTCGATAAACGTTAAGAATCCATGAGTTGTATGTAACACGCCTTCATATAACATCATCCCCTATCCGCCTACTGCTGAATACGGGTCTCACCTCGTTTTCGTGGGGATTAGGCCATAATCCTTCACGAGAGCCCCGTCCGGATTTTTGGATCATATTCCGAATTAGTTCTCGGGCATGCGGCTTTCCTTGCGATGTTTTCCTCCACCAAAAAGTGATAAAATTACGTGTCATAATATTATGTTTTTTACAAGAAACATGTTGGTACATGCCCGTATTGGGATAGGAGTTTATACATGACCCTCGGCTTGGAAAGCGGACGTTCTCCTACTTGGCTAACGTCGCATCAATTATATTCTATCTATATATATAAAAATGTTATGTTGGTTTGTGTACGCTTCAAAAACTCAAAGAGTTCTGCACCGATCGAGCTGAAATTTTAGCATGATATATAATCCGCATCAAGGATTGTTTTTATCTATTTTTTTCATCAGTGACATATCGGCGAATGTGTGAATGTGCCACAGCGAAGCATGGCAGGGTACAGCTAGTACTTGATATAATTATGTTGAATCCAGCTGTCATGTTGATGCATGCCTTTTGAAGTTAACCTTTTGAAGTTCCCAGACTGTTCGCTAGGAATTAGATATTGTGGCTTTATTCACTAGTGACTGGAGAGTGCTTTACCCGATGCGGAAACCTTTTACCTATGAAAGGTGGCACTGTTAGTAGTGGAGACTGGCGGGGCTATGGAGCACGGTGCGGATCAGCTCGAGTTCGTTTGATTTTGACGTTTGATTGCCACGGGACCTGGTAATTTCAATACGAATGACAAGACCCGTGGCAATCAAACGTCAAAATGAAATGAACTCGAGCTGATCCGCACCGTGCTGCATAGCCCCGTAGGAGCCTTTAGGATTGACGACAACATCATAGAATAATCTATCAAAACCGAACACTCTCGTACTGTGCTGTGAATAAAAGACATCACTCTTATAGATAGGTATACTATAGACATCAAATAGCTTTGTTTTCTATCGCTTAAACTGAGGGAAATGTTCTGAAGCATCGAGACTAATTGGAGACTGAAGATTACATTATAAATGCGAAAGTTTGCTTGTTTGTTTGTTTCTTCATCCTCTCTTCACGTTGAAACGTCTGATGATATATTTGGTATAATAATAATAAATATGTTTACTGTCGTCTCTTAATATTAACATACCTAAATGAGTCTTAATTTACAATGCAGTTATAATAAAGACTATTAGGTTTATATATAGATAGATAATTACGCACATATGTTTTACAGAAACACATTGGTACGTGCCCGCATTGGGGTTTGAACTCACGACCTTCAGATTGGAAGGCGGACGTTCTCCCACTAGGCTACCACCGCTTTTCACTCGCTTTTCGGTGAAGGAAAACATCGTGAGGAAACCCACATACCTACCCGAGAATTATTTCGGTGGTAGGTATGTTATCCACCAATCCGGACTGGGCCCCCGTGGTGGATTATGGCCTAACCCCTCCTCACGAAAGTGAGGAGAGACCCGTGCCCAGCAGTGGGACTTTATGGGTTGATGATGATGATGATGATAGATAGATGGTTATATACTTTAGGTCCTGGAATGGAATATTATTATTATTTAGGATACTTATTATTCCGTAAAAATGCACGGTTCCTATGGGAGAATAGTTAACACGGGTGAAACCGGGGAGCGCAGCTATATGATGATGATAAAAAACATCACAATAAGTAGTCTAATTTAAATATGAACATTACCAATTCTCTACAATTTTACCTAGAGCTTAGCTAAATGGCAGTCAGCATTTTTAATTTTTGATTTGTAACGCGTCACGATCACATACATAGATCCCGGAGCCTTAACTAGGATTCCCTGTATCTAGGGAATCAGAAACTACGAGGACCATGGTCCCATAAACACCCAGACTCAGATTCAATACATGTGGTGCACACAAATATTTGCCTTGCGAATCGAACCTATAAGCTCACGCTTCGCAGTCGGCTCATCAGCCACTTACGCCACGGAGGCCATCTAACATCAATTTTGTAAAATATATCTAGAAATAGAGTCATCTTGAAATTTTGTAAATTATACCTAGAAATAGAGTTCACTAGATCTACTACCCACGCACTATACCAACGTGTGTGACGTGCCTCCTACGCCTTCACTTAGTTAGGTACTGTTACGGGGAGATATTATGGCCTACGAACTTACTTGGGAAATCCGTCGATGGCCTCTCGGGTGTGTAATCAGCGCTGTCTTCGGGTTAGATGGGGGATGATGGTGCACAGAGATATATCCATAGGACGCCGATGGGGCGGTTTCTTCTGATCCCGTATCACCTTCCTCCGGGATAGAGGTGTGATCAGGCAATCCACACTACACTTAATCCTGGAGCTCGTCTCCGAGGATGGGAATGGCGTCCACGAAATGGAGCTACCGGTGAAAGCTCAAAACACCGCGACGCGACAAGTGCTCGCACGCGCATTTGAAGGACGACTGACTTTTCGTTTGGCCAACCCAAAGTCGTGGGCCATAATAATCTCGTACCAACACAAAATATTAAGCGGAATAGTCTTTGTGTAGTTACGTTCGAAAATACTCAAAATAAAAAGAAAAGAAATCTGTTTCAGTACGAAACAGGTACCAATGGAAACATTTTGTTAAGGGTTTATTCATTAATTTACTCCAAAACAAAAAGGCTCTATTTTAGATTTCTCTGTAATTTTCCATAAAATTCTAATTTCGCTGGTAGCTAAATTGTTATGAGCTATGACGTAGATGCGGATCCCATTCTAACAAGAAATGAGGGTAGTCGTGTTTTGGCTTTAGAGTCCAGTATTTAGTTGGTACCTTAATGGCAAACCAGAAACAGTGGGATATCAAGGATAGAAAACAATTGTTGAGACTGGAATGTACCTATACATAATCTAATGATATCAGAAATTATTCGGAATACTTCAAATAATTGATGACTTTGAAAATTTGACCAACACGAAATCCACATATTTTCAAGTTCGAACCAATTATGATGAGATTTGCCAAATCATAAAACTTGAACCATTATTACGTGATGACATGCCGACCAGACAATGACACTCGTAAAGTATTACGTCTATGTGAATGAACATAGTTGAGATGATAACAATCCTGTTAATGTCACGTAACTGTCAGCAACTGGTAAAGCAAGCTTCAAGATTGTCCATAATTGCTATCCATTTATCGGCAGATAAAAAAAACTGGTCGCCAAGCTGACGTCAGCGCAGACGCAGCCCAAGTTCAACCACTAAATATAGCGCGTAAACTAAGTGAATCATTATCTCGCTTCAGCTGTATAATGTAAACACGTTGTGTGAATGACTTCGATTGTTTCACAACTCGGAAAGATTTAAAGCTGATTTAAAGTGAGTCGTGATGTGAATGGAATTAATGAAGGTTCCGTGTTGAGAGCGCCACGTGCGCGTCCCGGCAGCTAACCCTCGAGCGTTTGAAATGTAACCTCGAAACCTCCAAAACGGTTAACCCATTGTCCGGTGTGGTGTAAAAAATGCAGGTTGACCGCGCGTGGCGGGCCCGCGCGACCGAGGCTGGCACTCGCTCCCGCTTGCCCGGCACCCGCGCCGGCAAACGGCGACGCCGCCAGTACCTCTCGCGGCGCGGGACCGACTCCTCGCGTCGCTCTTACCACTCACATTCACAACTCCACGATATCTTATCAGTAAATAATTGCATGAAGTCATCGATTAAATTAAGTGCCGCAACGAGTGGTACGCTCGTTTCGTGTTTAATAACCGTATGTAAAAGTAAACTCGCGAGGTTCAATGTTAAAGTTTGACAGTGTTGAACTCCACAAGTGTCCGTGAAAAAGTTTGGTGCGATCCGATTGGTTGTTTTTGTTTGTTGGTGAGCTGCGATCGGCAGGATGAATGGAACACCGGCCAGGAGACCGAAGAGCGCTTTTTCTGAAACGGTGAGTGTCTAAAAACTTTCTCTCGGCCAGTTGATGACCGAATAAGATACGCTGCACGCATTCTTCAGAGTGTTTCTGTCAGACACGCCATTTCACTTCACGCCAAAGTTACTTTACAAATTTTGAAACACTTTCCGGATGCTTCGTGGATGCTTTTAAAGTCTTTGCATATCTTTGATCGGATCAAAAGTCCTTAACTTCAAGGATTAGTGTTCCTTTCAAATTTCAATTATTTCTGTATGAGACGTGACTGTTTTGTATTCTAAGGCTTTCAGTGTCCGTCAACCTTTGATGGATTATTTATCATTTTGATAAAATATAATAAAACAAACTCTAGTTTATAGAAAAGTAAGAAATACCAGTATAGATGGCATTCAGCAGCTCCAAGGAACATTGCCCATACTATATCGGATCGGATTCTTACTTGTCAGGATTATTCCAATTATAATTATGACACATTGGCCACCTTCGACCATAATGATCCAAATCGAACTTATAATATTTGTCAGAAAGAAAATAATGAAGATGACGATGGAAATCCCAATACCAATCGATTTTGATCTTTACGAGAACCGAAAAAGTCTAGCAATGATGTAAACAAGGCAAAACAGAAAATACATCGACATAACAGCAAGAAAACTTACAAGATAAATGGTAAGTCCATCGAGGATGTACAAACAGTTCGACATGGAAGCATCAGTCAACAGATTGGCTAATAAAACTCTTGTCTGATTTATCGCCTTGTTTATGATCTTCAGCTGCATTTGTGGTTCGTATTGATTACGGGCTCAATGTTATCTGCACCTATATCTTTATTATACCTAATGATATGGCTACGGACGATAGTGGCATGTTTATCTGCCACTATGTCTTTTGCTACTCTATCATTTTCATTATAGACATTTCTTCGGAGAAGCAGGAATGAGGGAATGATTTTCTCTATCCTTAGCCTCTCGTAACTTCTAATTCAAACGTATTTATTCACTTGGTGGAACTCATAAAAGGAAATTACTGTACCAGTAAAAGGTGGCCTAATTACATTTAATATCATTTTCAATTTGAATACATTTATGTTGACGTTTAGATCTCCACAATCTCTTTCAATGTCAAGGGCAGTGTCGAGCTTTATTTAAGATTTTTAGTGAGTTTAGCTTAGAACCTTTGAAAGGTAAAATTTACACGTTACAAACCCTTTCAAACCCTATCCATACAGTCACAATTCACTACTGTTTGAATTTGTACTGTAAAATAAGCACGTTTCCAAAAAACGACTTTCCTTATTGTTGATTGCTGTTCGATTCAAAAGTGTCCCATTTAATACTAACAGTTCTAAAGGCTCTACGTAAAGTGTCTTAATTAGCATTTATGAGAAACTTCCTACGCCTAAATTTGAAGTTTTGAAGGTTAGTCTAGACATATTTTTCCAAACCAAAGAATTCCAATGAAGCAAATTTGGAATTTTTTTTATTTGACTGATTGACGAGACGTGCAAGTCGTTCACCTGATGGTAAGCGCTAAACCTGCCCATAACTCGTCACCCTGAGATATCGGCTCTAAAGTCTCATAATGCCCAATAATTGCGCTGGAAACAATGCCCTTCAAACCGGAACACAGTAATGTTTGCACATTACTGCTTGGCGGATGAATATCTGGCAAAAGTGTGGTACTTCCCCAGGCATTCGGTCTCTTACAGAAGAGGCCTCCCGTTACTCCATTACATATAAATTAATAACGTAGAAGACATGTATCTTAGTAGAAATACATGTAACTTACCATCGGCAGCGATACAGTGTGTTTTAATATGTATTTGACCCTTCTTCTCAGTATTACAAACCCCTGAGTCACAGGTGACCGTAATGCCATATGATAATGAACTCCTGACTCATGCTCATGGGGCAAAACATTACAAAATAAACATTAACGTTTTCTAAACACAGTTGACGGATATTTTTTATTTGCTCACAAAGGTCTGATCGACAAATTGAAATAAGAAAATCAAGATGAAACATGAGACAAGTGACTAAATAATACTGGTGATGGAATCGTAATTGAATTGGTAAACGAATTTTGTCTCTTATTTTCTTGTCAAAGCGTCGATGTGTTTAGCATTGTAATTAGAGATGCGAGTCTTGGTTCAAAATCCAATCAAAGTGGTGACACCGTTGACCATGTAGACTGTGATGATGCAGTCGATAGGACAATAGAAAGAGGATTGATTTGAAATAATAGCATACTTAAAAGGCGCGTGCTGATTAGAGACGGTATACGTGGATGACATACTAACAACGCCCAGTTATTTTTAACTGTTCAATTTGTTTTTAATCTATCTTCTTAGGAAGACCTTCTTTGGAGCTATTCAAACTTTTATTGCACAACAATATATTTAAAAAAGACCTCCTTAAAACGTTAACGGTGTAATCCAGTTTCTTATCCTGAATATGTTGCGAAATATCGAATTACAAGCTGGTATCCAATTTTATCGAATATCGTAAAATGTTTGGTGTGATAAGGAAACGAAGTTACATTAAACGGCTTTCTTTATACGTAAATAAAGTGGCAAATTAAGATAACTCTAGAGAAAAGTCCAACAAAGTAAGGAAACTGGTTCCTTCAAAGTTGTAAGAGAAAACTTCACTAAAGGTGGGTACATAAGGTATAATTTAATTTTAATTTTAGGTCTTATCGACTAATCTATACTGCTCTGAAACTGATACAAGACAGAATCCTCTCCGAGTGACGTTTTAAATTAATCTAACCCGTCTCTACAACCAATGTGTCTTGCCCACGATGACCTATGGTGCCGACACATGGACGTTCACCAAGGAGACTGTGCACAAAATGCGAGTCGCACAACGGGCCATGGAGCGTGCCATGTTAGGCATCAGGTTAAGCGACAGAGTTTGAAATACGGAGATCCGAAGAAGAACCAAAGTGGAAGACATCGGATCCCGTATAATTAAACTCAAGTGGCGATGGGCAGGACACTTGGCAAGATGTGGCGATGGCAGGTGGAGTAAGTCCCTGACAGAATGGTGGCCACGTGTGGGTAAGCGCAGCCGCGGAAGACCGATATACCGGTGGGTCGACGACATCAAAATGTTGTTGGGTAATGCATGGACCAGATCGGCCCAAAGCCGGGATGAATGGCGTAAGAGGGAGGAGGCTTATGCCCTGCAGTGGGTTGGATGAGCTGCATATGATGATGATGAACACGGATTCTATAAACGTCATTCAGCATTATGTCACCGCAGAGTCACCGCAATGTTTCAACCGAAGTATCCCATCAAGACACAATGGTTGAAACTGAACCAAGAACCGATACAGAAAAAGTCCAAAAGTGGAGAAGCTATTTGAATTACATTTTGTATTAGGTAACCAACCTCTACAATTCCTGACTTTACATAAATAAAGTATTATTTATAATCTATTTCAGCCACGAGTATTTGTATTTAGAAAAGTTAAATGAGAGCAAACCCTGCTTGCTATAAAGCAATGGACCTCACAAAAACCACAAACTGCACTCGTTTTTTGTCGTAAGTCCGTCGAACATAAAAAGCAAAAGTTGTTTGAAACCAGCTCTGCAAAGCCGATATGCGCCGAATTTTATTATTTCCAACGTTAATAACGACCAACTAACAACGAAAAGTTCGAATAAAATCTTTTTTTCCCAACTAAAATTTTTGTCAGAATTGATTTTTGCTATACAATTCTCGGATTACGCTACGTTCGACAAGCAAATTCCGATACATAACTTTTTAGATGGCACAAGCTTTTACTGTAAGGAATATTTTTAATGAAAATCCATTCAAACGATTTTGACCGCCAAAATGAGCATAAGCAATTAAATCCAATTAAACAAAAACATCGTTAAAAACCTTAGTGGTGGTGGTTGGGGACTATTTAAGGCCCCCCTGGTTTGCTGCCACCCTCAAGTATAAAAAAAACTGTCACCAAAGCCCCCATTGGCGTGTTCCGGCAGCAGTACTTATGAGCCAGTCCTTATTGGTACAAAAAAAAGATTAATAATAAAGATAATTATAATTTATAACACAGCAAGTAAAAAATGTGCTCATAAGTTGACATTCGTCAAAAGTAACTTAGTGATAAGAAACCGGATTAACAAAAGAATACCAGTTATGTACTTGAAGCAGATA
The DNA here is from genome assembly GCA_912999815.1 of Campaea margaritaria. Taxonomy (NCBI): domain Eukaryota; kingdom Metazoa; phylum Arthropoda; class Insecta; order Lepidoptera; family Geometridae; genus Campaea; species Campaea margaritaria. Next base: position 1,802,656 of record OU538794.1, read on the forward strand.
AAGTATATTTACTCTTATCCTTTATCAAGCATTTCGTTAAATTTTGAGACGGCACGAGCTATGGACATGCCAATAAATCAACAATGCATATAAACTAGCTACACCACTTTTTGCAAAAACGTCCATACATCTCACAACTGGTTATCCAATATCTCATTCGAGGACCATGACTTTTTCCTCGAAAGGTTAATTGGTATCTCGTAATCCCGAATCTGGACCACCTGTCCCTGACCTTCCCAGGGGTTGCAAGTGGGGGTCATGCTTGACAGATTGCTTTAACAACCCCAACGGACGATACCATTGTTAAGGCAGTGAGTCTGTCATCGGATATTTTGTATCATCGCGGAGGTAATGAATGAGAAGAAAATACACTGTGATTTTGTGAGTTATGTAATAGCTGAAGTTTTGATTAGAGTGGGATATCATAAGCAAACTATTGATTTCGTAATCACCAGCAAGTGGTTGCACCTGTTTTTTTTCGGAGGTATGATTTTAGTAAGAGGCTGATATGGGTTGATGATGATGATTATTTAGTTACCGATGTTTAAGACCCAGCAATACAGAGTCATTATTTTTTTCATTTTTTTTTTTTATTTTTTTTTTTTTTTTTAGTTCATGTTTTGCTTATGCCATAAATATTCTGTAATTCTATTCCTCATAAGTTTTATCAAAGATACTGCCAAAAAAAAACAATTAAAAATAAATAGTATCTGGACACTAGACATACGAAGAGTTGTATTCTATTAATAATGTAATCATAAATCCTACTTCCTTCGTTCTAATATAATAAATAATCAAAATGAAATCAATTTAAAAAAAAAATGAGTGTGCGTGTATGTGTAATATAGTGTGTACTAATATTATAACAGGTCCATATAATATTAAATGTATTCATTGACACTCAGCTCCACAACGAGTGAACAGATTTTAACATAATATCCAAAACAAAAAGTTATTGTAATAAGGCATTTCGAATACTTTCCAACCGCAGGTGAAGCCACGGGTCGCCGCTCCGTACTACATAATAAAAACTTTTAAAAATGCACCTGCCCTTCTCTTACCATTCGTAAAGCAGTACCGATCCACTGGGCCCGCTCTAAACGTTCACGTGCTCAAAAGCATAAAGCGCATTACACGGTCAACTGCCAGTTTGGATGGTTCACGCTCGACGGATTCATTCCGATGTAGTGGTAAAGGGTTTACGTCGAATTATTTCCCTGCATTTATATACGTACTAGCTGAGCCCCGCGGTTTCACCCGCGTAGTTCCCGTTTTGTCCCACGGGAACATACTATCGGGATAAAGAGTACCCTATTACTCAATCCTGGTTATAAACTATCTGTGTTCCAAATTTCATTCGAATCCGTTCAGTAGTTTTGGCGTGAAAGAGGAACAAACATCCCTACATTCTTAAAAACTTTCGCATTTATAATATTAGTAGGATAACACTTTTCTACATACACACAGCCACGCCTTTATCCAGTTGGGATAGGCAGAGACTACCACTTTCTATATGCTACGATCCCAGCGGAAAGCAGTGAACCAACTCCCTGACGCCCTCTACTGGTTTCTGGAACTCCAGACCAATAGGCTGTGTAGGGTTCATGAGTTGTGGTGTCACATCCTTTCCGTCTGGGCCGTCTGGACTGCCTGAGGAAGTACCACACCTTTGCCAGATATTCATCCGCCAAGCAGTAGTGTGCAAACATTACTGTGTTCTTGTTTGAAGGGCATAGTTTCCAGCGAAATCACTGGGCATATGAGACTTTAGAGCCGATGTCTCAGTGTGACGAGCGCAGTGCAGTGCCGTGCAGGGCAATGCAATGCAGTATTCTGGGTGGTGCTGTGAACGACTTGCTCGTCTCGTCACTCAATCGATTAAAAAAACAGAAAGAAAAAAACTGTAATCCACACAAATATTTGCCCTGTGCGGGAATCGCCCCACGTCCAAAATCTTTGCAGCAGGCATCAATACCTCTTGAATCTATCGATAGCAATTTAAAAAGAGCTTTTCTTTTTTTACCATCAAAAAGCAATAAACACTCGCTCTCACTACCAAAGCGGTTCCTCAACGCCAATATTAACTCCTAACCAACTAGTTATTAAAAATTAACTACCACAAGGGTTCATAATACCCGTTAATGAACCAATGAACCATTATCAATAATGAATTGGTACATTCGCATTTCACAGCGGTAATATATTATCGAGTTAAATTGTAACGAGTTATTGAACGATATTCGTGCGTCGACTGATGTGTCGTTAATTATTTTTATCAATTACTGTTATTTAATTAAAATAGTTAATTTTGTTTACATATATTAAAATTCCTATCCCAACGGGACAAAGACGTGACTGTTTGTGTATGTTCTGTGTGTGTTCTGTATGTATGTTGTATATTAACACGTTCACTGCTGAAAACACAACTGTCGTGTTTTTCATAACTTGCCACGAGTGCGGCAAAACACAACTGTTGTGTTTGTTGTATGGGAAAACACTATGGCGCGTGCAGAGCCGCATCCGTGGCTAGACAAGCAAAACGGCTCAGCTGTCATAGTGTTAAAATTCAACTCGCATATTTTGATCACTTAAACCTAAACTAAATAAGTACTAAAGAGAAAAATATTTAAACAAAATAAATCAACTTCAAACCACAAATAGGCACACGAAAGTGAAAAAAAATTTATATATTTTTTAAAAACGCTACCCACTCATGTATTTGAAGTCGGAAGTCTAATAGGTAGTAGATTAGATAGGTAGTAAACGTTGCGACTCTACTAATGCCCACCCCTATCACATCGCCCTACCTCCACGTGGGTAACTCATCGCACCAACCGTATTCTTATCATAGACAAAATAAGATCATCCTAAAAGAAAAACGTAATTCCTTCAAGCTGAAATCATACAGTTGTATGTAAGCGTAGTTAGCGTTACATGTAGCGTAGTTGCGCTTTGAGGAGTCATGAAAATTCAAAGCAAAAATCTACAGTCATTTCAGGCATGGCATTTCCCCGCTTCTATATTAAACAGGGCGGTGAATGAACGTCATTTACTCGTAGTCCGAAATGTATTTAATTGGTAGCTGAGCTTTGCAGAGCTTTTGTGCTAATGGACACTGACAGAGGGGACTAATATGTGTGAATAACTGAATACAATGAGCATGTTCACATTTCACAGTTCACACACACTTAAATCGTATTGTTTTCGCCACAGTTTCGTTGGATTTTTTGACAACTCAACTAATTCCCAGAGTTTCAAATAGCTACTATAGACAAATATTGTGACGCAAACAATTAAAAAAAAAGGCGATGATAAAATTTCACGAAAATCCACTGTTTATTTTTTCTTTTAAAGATGGCGGAAAAGTGTTGCCCAATTAATATAGGCCCTGATGGAAGTATCTTGACCTCAATAGACACCCCTTTAAGGATAATTTAAGAGGATGCTGTAGGGGTTATGGGAGGTACTTTAAGAGTTGGTTCGGGATTTGATCCAGTGACCGACTCCCCATCGATGCTATGTTATTGATATCTTTCTTATTCGTGTGTATTTAATATACGATGATCAAAACGTCAGCTATTTTCCTGTTTGGACGTAACGAAAACCCAAAACATTTGAATTATATAAAGTTCGGCACGTTCCTAAGCAAATTGAAGAAAGTATGCTACATTTAAAATCAACATATTTTGGGTTATGTTACATACGTAACACATAGAATGGGTATCTCATGAATTGAAAATAAATTGTTTACCTATACAACATATTATAATAATTAATTTTGATACTAATCTGTGCGGGAATAAAACTCCTTTATTTCTAGTAAATATGACTGTTCGCGAAAGTTCAAAACCTCCCACACAACATGTCCTGTACCAAAAAACTATTCAAAATTTCTGAACACATGGGGGCTAAATCGTGAAAGTGCTTTAGCTCCCATTTGATCCATCAGTACTAATACATGTATATGCAGGCAGGAATTCAAACTAAAACCGACCCATCAAAAGTCAGAACTATAAGTCACATCTTCTTCTAGATGCCTAATAGATCTCGGAATGCCTCCACTTCAAAAGCTATTATGTTAAGTATGGCATTTGCTTGATGTCGCATGCATTATAGTCATCTCTACTGAGAATACAGTAGACTAGAAAAGCTAGAGTTGGAAGTAGGTGGTCCACACTTGCACAGAGATGGCCTATATTGAACACAAAAGATCTATTGCTGGCATTTACAACACAAAGACCTGTCGTCTATACATCTTTGTATAATGTATTTTGTATCTTTGTTTTAAATACACAGTTGAAAACGTTTTATTCCGAGCTGGTATCAAACATAGTCATTGTTATTTACCATAAGAAAGTATTTTCGCTGAATCAAATGTTAATTTATTATATTTCGCTTGTATTTTCAATATTTTGGTCGCTTTTATGAAAACTTTTCTGAGTCAGCCATCCAATGAACATCTTTTGTTCTACGTCCCAATATTGTACAATTAAAATTTGAAACAAGTTTACGTGAAAAGTGTTTCATTAAAATTAAATTTTGCAGCTTCAGAATCAGAGAGTTTCAGAGGAAATTTTGTTTAGGAGTTTCGGTTTAGCGATGTTGATTCTGGAGTCACTTTCTTGGCGAGCAACTCGAATTGACCAAATTTTCAGATATTTAAGTTTCATGTCATTTTCTTGAAATATAGATGATTTTATGAAAATTATTTGAATATTTCATAACATGTTGCCGGCCGCCGCGGGGCGCGGAGGCGATGAAGTAAGATTTGTATTATATAAATATTATACAATATTTCTTATATTCAAAAGAAATATTGTGTTATTATTTATACGCCAAACCTTTTTCAGCTCGTTGAAGCTTTTTACAAGAAAATAACTACAAACATAATTTGAAAAGTTGGTTGCTAGCTAAGACTTTGATTATGATTTATATTAGTTAGAGGAATATTTTAATACATAATGTAAGAATTAATGGCTACCGTGAGCTCTTTACTAATTAAAGTTTTTTTTTAAATAATTAAAAAGATGGTATATTCCCTGCAGTGGGTTGTCACGGGCTGAGATAATAAAGGTGATGAAATAGTGTTATCTCATAAAATGAAAATACAAGTTTGAGTAATGCTACCTACGTAATATTTTAATGAATATTGGATATTCGAAAAGGGCTGGCTGTTAGAATATTTTTTCGAAAATTTAAAACTACCTACTTTTAATTAAACAAACACAGTTTTTACAATAATCATCATTATGAACCTATATCTGCCCACGGCTGAGTCCGGGTCTCCTCTCAATTTCGTGAGGAAGATTAGGCCATAATACATCACGGGGGCTCGGTCTAGATTGGTGGATCACATACCAAATAATTCTCGGGTATGTGGGTTTCCTCACGATGTTTTTCTTCACCGAAAAGCGAGCTTTAATTAGAATATGTTATACAAGAAACACATTGGTACGGGCCCGCACTTGGACTTGAAGTCACGACCCTTTCTTTGGAAGCGGACGTTCTCTCACTAGGCTATCACCCCTTCCAAGTTAGTTTGTACAGTAAAATTATTTAAAAGCGAGCTTTTTAAAAAAATGCTTGTTCGTATCGTTCTGCATACGACACGAACAGATGTGACGCATTTTGAAACGTTTCTTTCGTATAGGTACTGAATTTTTAAATTCATGTTTTAGTAGGTAATCTAATCTAATCCTACCTAATCTAGGACTCTCTCCTTTTAAGCTTTTCAGCGTTATGCTGCACACATTTTGCATCGGCCGATTGTGCATTGGAAAGTAGTTCCGATCCAGGCCATCAGTAACGGGATATCTTTGACGCGGAACCGGTCCATCCGCTGTTAGACCACGGATCAACTATTGTTTAGTCTGTGGTTAGACTAAGCGTTTCTTGGTTGTTGGTGACCGTGCACTTGGTAGACCAAAGTGGGAGTTTAAAATGGAACATGACGATGCTAAAAATTACGATGTGGAATAGTTCCAGCTTCATTGCCATCAACAATGCTTTTTTTCGTATGTTTTAGGGCTATTACAGTTCATAATAATTATTAAAAAAAAAAGTAAATGCGTGGTGGGATACATAGTAAAAGTAAAAATTCAACTAAATTGTTATTAAAAAAAAACAAAAAATTCCATACCTAAGAGATATTTAAAAAAATATACTAAACGTAACTCTCTCTCTTTCTATCTTCACTAACTTATATCTCCCTCTCAACTTCCGTTCGCCTCGCCCGATCACATTTTTCGTAACGCATTCACCAGATTCCTCCCCAAGTCAAGCGTGCGTAAAGAAGTAATACATTAATTAAAATTATATTCGAATAACCAAAACAAAAAGTTATTTAGAACACTTAAGTACAATCCAATCGCCTTATTCTATCTTCTTGGATAATATCTTTGGATACTGATTATCTTACCCTAGGCTAGAATTATCTAGGTGCAATAAGAGTTTCACACACCTACCCGAGAATTATTTCGGAGGTCGGTATGTTATCCACCAATCCGGACAGGGCCCCCGTGGTGGATTATGGCCTAAACCCTCCTCACGAAAGTGAGTAGAGACCCGTGCCCAGCAGTGGGACGTTATGGGTTGATGATAAATAAGAGTTTCGTTATTATAATTTGGCTACAGAACCAGGTGATTGAGTATCCGCACTGCAGAGAAATTATGCCTGGGCAAGTAGGTACTTTAAATACAAAAACTAAAGACATTGTGAATTTGTGACGGTTCATTGCGCCTGTCAGAAGTTAGTTTGGAGTTTGCCAACACTGACATAGCTTTTGACGCTTTGTTTTTGGTCAAATTAGATTTAAAAGTTGGTCATACTTGGCACGAATATACATTTTTGTTTTTCAGGACTGAGCTTAGCCCCCCTCTGTAAACAGTGTGTTGAGTTCGGTACAATACGATGCTTTGCCCAATTAATTTCTAATTTCAACGGTGACATAATTGCAATGAGGTACGTCCAACTGTCTAATCCTGACATCACGGCCATTTACAAGACAGCCCAACAGCAACCAACCAGCCTAACAAAGTAATAACCCATTTTAAGATTCCCTTTAGAATCAGTACAGCCCACAATAATGTAACATCGACCTCAAAGAAGGACGGCCGAATCTACAAAACCAACACATAAGTCTACGATATTAAAAACATAACTTTTCCCGAGCTGCATCTAGCGAAGTTATCTTCCAAATCAGCTGACGTATTTGTAACGTAAACTGAGTCCATATTTGTAATCGGATTGTATCCGTTATCAGCGTGAGGAACGCATCAATCAACTCCATCTGCCGTATTGTTTACACAACAAGGAACTAGTGTAGAGGAGGCTGTACACTTCTCTAATCGAATGAATGGTTAAAGAGTCGTTGACTTTCGATTAGTAGCATACTAAAACATTAGATCTCGAGAAATAAACAAATAATCGATTATTGATCAGCACTCATGATGACCAGATGACTCGTTTGTTTCAGCGGATCAAAGATCAGAATGATCTAATGATCTCTCGATGCAGTAATAATAAAAAAACTGACTGAGATAGTTTGTTAGGAAGGTCGAATTTGATGCCAATTTCTTGGCTAACCAAAGGTAGCATCGACGGGATTTCCATACATTTCTTAGCTAGGCGTTTTATTAATATAAAAAATATAATAATAGAGAGGAGAAAGTCAAACCTGTTACGCAAAAAGGTTACCTTACGTAATTATATAGAAATAACATACATGTAGCCCTTCAAAGGTGAAGGGACAGCTATGAATACCATCTAACTCTGACAAATACAAGCAATAGCCTATTATAGCTTTTCGCACGACTCTATGTCGGGGATAAAGGCCTTTCTATTGAAATTGTTCGACGATTGTCGTGTAACTTCTGAATGTAGAATGATTTTCCATGTCGCACAGTGGGTATCGGTTCTGATAATGGTTAATGTTCCTCACTCTCCGGCTGGCTTGTATTACTCTCTGTCTATGCTGATATTATAAAGAGGAAAAGTTAGTGATTTTGTTTGTCGGCGCTAATCTCTTGAACAAGTCAACGAATTTTAAAATATTTTTGTTACTAAAGAAGGTAGATTAGTTTATTCAACTAAGCAACTTTTGCCACTTTATTTTCCAAACTTTTTGGAGTATTTCCGACTTTCCAACCCGCGACTTTGCCCTTTTGAAATTATTTCAGTGCATTCTTTACCTCCGTGAAAAGATATGTGCGTAATGCGTATTAGCAATAATAACGTATTGATTATAATGATCGACATTCCAATACGTGAAGTGAAGCGTAGAAGTACACGTACCACTCAAAACACTTACATCACTCCTTCAAATAGTCAAAACATTATTAATTGACTTAATTTTCTGATGTCATCCCACTCTTCGATTACCTTGAAACGTTTCAAGTATTCTGCTATTTTTCCTCATGAATGGCGATTCTCACAAGTCTTAGGTTTTCTACCTTTTACTAGTTATTTGTGTTATTTATCTGCCAGTTAGTGCTAAAGATGAATCATCTGGCCTTTGACTGTAGTCCATCGGAAGTCGAGAGTAACAATAGCACTCAATAGTGCCAATCTGTCAGTCCAACGGTCTTAGTCATGTTAGCTATAGGTAGTACGAAGATGTAGAAAGCCTTTCACTGTAAAATGTATCTAACATACTTGGACGTATGGTTTAATTCCTTGAAACTTTATATCCACACGCTCCATATTTAATTGTATTTCATTTCTGAGAACGATAACCTAGTGACGTCGCGAGGTGTTAGAGTTTCAAGGCCGTGTTTCTTAAAGCTTTCTGAATTCTCTCATCATCATCATCATCAACCCATTTCGGCCCACTGCCGAACATGGGTGTCCCGTCTTCACTCATTCACTCTTTCACTTCTCACTTTACTCACTCACACTCACTCTCACTTACTTTGTCACTTTGGTGAGGATGGTTAGGCCATCTTCCACCGTGAGGGCCCGGTCCGGATTGGTGGACAACTACCTACCTCTGAAATAATTTTCGAGTTAGTATGTGGGTTTCCTCACGGTGTTTTCCTTCCCCGAAAAGCGAGTGATAATTAATTACATTTTATGCTTTACACATTGAATTACAATTCTCTAGATACAGAGAATTCTATGTTATGGTTATGGTCAAGATATATATCCTGATGGTATGTGGTGTGATTTATATGATATGTGAGTGATCGAAGGCTTCCAGCTTTGATAATAAATGTGTGTTCAGTCATTAGGTACCAGCTTTACAGTATTTTTTTAATTCTATATTATACTAATATATCATAAAGAGGTAAAGTTTGTGAGGTTTTAGGGGTAATCTATGGATCTACTGAACCGATTTTAAAAATTCTTTCACCAATGTAAAACTGCATTATCGGCGATTAACACAGGCTATCCCCTATTCCCACGGAAACGGGAACTACGCGGTTGAAACCGCGGGGCTTTTGATAAAAAGCTTTAAAAAAAGGTGAATGTATCCGACTTATCTTGGATTTACCTGCAAATAGATATTTTCCTAAACTCTCTTTGGTATCACTTTGATTTTTTTATACGATACACTCTGTCTTTAAGTGGTGATAATTTTTTACGAACTCTACGCAATATTGTGTGACGATATAACGCAACGAATAACGACCACTTTAGTTTGGTAGTACAGTGAGGTAGAATAAAATCGATGAACATGTTCAACCTATCAATTTCCTATTCGATGTAAAATTTTAGTCTTTCACACGGAGAGCTAAATTGGAAGTCAGGTCAGAACATCGTTAGTTTACGTTGTAGACTGTACAAACGGTGCTTAAGGTGGCACGAGCCAACTCTTATACATTTCGATTGCATTGGATAACAGGAGAAGTAGCAAAAGCAGGGAAATAAAGTTTCGTAACAGTGATAAAAATGCTTATTGCGTTTGGTTCGTGGCTCATTGAACAAGCGGATAATCTGTGGGTTTGCGAATCGATGGTAGCTTAGTGGGAGAACGTCCGCTTTCTAACGGTCGCGAATTCAAATCCCAGTTCGGGCACGTACCAATGTGTTTCTAGTAAAACATATGTACGTAATTATCACTCACTTTTCGGTGAAGGAAAACTATACCTGCCCGGGAATTATTTCGGAGGTAGGTATGGTGTACACCAATCAGGACCGGGTCCGAGCCATCTGGCAACCCTAGGTACCACTGTTCTATCTATTCAGCCCGTATCTACCCACTGCTGGGTATAGGCCTCCTCTGTTTCACGCCATTTGTTCCGGTCCTGTGCCAGTCTCGTCCATTCAATCCCGACGTGCGTTGCGATGTCATCCGACCATCGGGCTGGTGGTCTGACCACTGTTACTTGCTAGTCATTTCCTAACGCCAAGATTTATTTATTTATTAAAACGCTAGTAACGCATTCCACTGTTTTGGACATTAGATAAAAAGGCGGTCGCGTGTCGCACACTATGTAGATAAATATTTCGTTTTCCTTCGTAACGGACCGAGTGATGCCATCAGTTCTGACAGTTAACGTCAAAAGTAAATGATGACAAGACAAGTTTCGACAACCATGACCCTTATTTGAAGTTAACTGACCTATTGTCACGCAAGTAAGTTTAGTGTAAGTTGAAAGAAGTCAACTGGATTATTAAAAGTTATTGGCTGTTTATGTTAGTGACACCACGGTACTCGTAGTTACTGATTCCAAATATTCATGCGCCAAGCAGTAGTGTGCAAACATTACTGTGTTCCGGTTTGAAGGGTATTGTTTCTAGCGAAATTACTGGGCATATGTGACTTTAGAGCCGATGTCTCAGGGTGACGAGCGCAGTCCAGTACCGCGCAGGATTATGCAATGCAGGGTTCTGGGTGGTGTTGTGACTGTTATGGGCAGGCGTAGCGCTTACCATTACATGAACGACTTGCTCGTCTCGTCACTCAGTCAAATAAAAAAATATATCCCTAGATACAAGGAATTCTAGAATCCTAGCCTTCATTTTCATAGTTCACGCGGTCACGTTAAGAAAATTCAAACATGGCTCTACACTTGATAGATAAATGTTCTGCGACCACTGAGTGAAATGGCAGTACGCGTCCAGAATTAACCGCGCTGCACCTCACGTAAGCTTGTCATTTGTATTCGCCAACAGTACCAATGTTGGCACGACTTGTGTGGACAGCCTATGAAATTCCTTTACAAATATGGGGTGTTCACAACTGGCAGTGAATTGGAAATTTGACAGAAGAGGTGCGAAAACAGTGATTACAAATCAACAGGGACATTTCTTAAGGAATCCATTTTAATACAATGCAATTAAAGTCAGTCCTGGGGAGAACCGTGTTCAGCAGTGATGTGATGTTGATGATGATTAAATTTCAATTTAGAGATACCTATCAGAAGTGGCAATATCAATTGTTAATCAATTCAAAGGTGCTGGTTATACCGTATCACTTTGTTTATCTTGGTTTCGCACGATTTGGGAATTTAGACAGTATCAAAAATTGTCATTTTCTTGCTTTTTTTAATCTAATTTTTGTTTAGGGACTTTAGTCGCTCAGCGACTATGCCAGTCCCGTGAAGGCCCTTCTTGCTTTTTTGTGTACCATGTACTCAAAATATGCGTAAAAATGGATTGACTACTCGCTACTCAAATGTCCGGTCCACGAACTTTCAGGACAGTGGCAAATATAAACTAATACAGGTAATAAACTATGTGTGTGCCAAGTTTTTGCGTGAAAGATTAACAAACACCCATCCATCCATCCTCACAAATTTACACAATAATAATATTAGTAGAACAGGATATTTTAGTCTACTATTATAATAATTATCTACCATAATAGTTAGTTTTTATACCATACTAGCTGCGCGGTTTCACCCGCGTAGTTCCTGTTCCCGCATGAATATGGGGATAAAATATAGCCTATGTTACTCGCTGTCAATGTAGCTTTCGATGTCTTAATTACTCCTCTCCGTGCATGGTTGTCTGGAAGAGATCGCTCTGAGCGATAAGACCGCCCATTGTGACACTAATTGTAAAATTTGTTTTGTTCTAGTTTTAAGTTTTCTTTGTTCTGTGGTGTTTCAATAAAGAGTTTATCTATCTATCTATCTATCTTTCCATTAGTGAAATAATTTTTGAAATCGGTGCAGTGGTTTAGCCGAAACCTTACATATTTCCATACAAACTTTCATCGCCTATTTTTACTTCACCCCATAAAGGGTACATTTTTTACAAACTTTGAATGTCATATTTCATTTTATTCAATTAAAAGCTTAAAACATAAGTTTAAAGCTTCTAGCTTCAAAAATGACGAAACTTCCATACAAACTTTCATCCCCTATTTCATTCAAACTTTTACAATGCTTTTTTCGCATTAAAAAGTACACTATGTCCCTTCTTAGGCTCTAGACTATCTCTGTACCAAATTTCATTTCAATCGGTTCAGTAGTTTAGGCGTGAAAGAGCAACAGACAGACAGAGTTACTTTCGCATTTATAATATAAGTAGGGATTAGTTTAGACGATGCTTCCCGTCCCTAGTCAACTTATCATTGGCAACAAAAACAATTATGTTAGGTAGATAATATGTAAAACTAATTAATTAGGGACTTTTAGCAGGGAAATTTAGTTTTGAAATGTGTCCTGGGTCACTTTCACCTATATTACGTAAAATCAACTGTATGTTTCAGTTGACAACTGTTGAATAAAACTACTAAGTTTCGTAACAAGAGTAGTGCCTACAGACAATGGTGTTTTATTTAAGGGTGAAAATAATTTTTTATATAAAAAAAGTAGAAAAATAATGTATTTTACTATAAAAGCATCTCACTCTTTTATACCATAAAATTGAGTATTTTTTTACTTTTTAGTTCGGTTCGCTATTAAAGCGTCTATTTTAGTTTATTTTAACTAAGTATCTAAGTATTTTCTTATTGTTTTAGTAGGTATGAATGTTCATTTATATTTTTTATTTTATTATTGTTTTGTCATCGGTCCTTGAAAACTGTGCAAAGTATCAAATTAATCCGAAGTTTTGAAGGAGGCCAAAGTCATGGTCAAAGTTTCCATTTTACACAGGAACAGTCATACTAACTAACATACATACATAATACATAACAAGCAAAAAAAACGTGTGTAAAAAAAGCAGGGTAAATGTTGCTGTTTATCCACTGTCTACTGTCCATTATTATGATTCAAACCACGAAAGATGTCGACGTACATCGTCTCACCTCACAGCCTCACACTAAAATACGCATATTTAAATTCAAACTCAAGTGTACCCATCAAATTAGCCAAATTCGGAAATGGACCAAAACAGTCAAACAACTCCGTGTTGTATCAATGTTTACTCTACAATCGGCCTTCGCTACTATAAAGTAGGTACACTTGCAGAATAACTAATATCGTACAGTCGGTCGGAAAAAGGAGTGTTCAACTTTTCGAAATTGATACTTATCTAGTTTTAATACCGCCAAGCGATCTGGTTGGAAGATTAGATAAAGTGTAGATACACGTTTGTGTGTAAGTTACTTATACCGTTGACGTGTGCACTTCCACTTACATTATCAACATAATTTAGATATAAGTACTACACATAAAGATGTACGGGGCTGGCATGAACATGTTGTTCAAGAGTCCTTAAAAATAAATGAATAAAAAAATAAAAAAGTGTAGATGAGCAATGGTTTATTTATACAACTTTTTTTTTTAAATTTGACTGAGTGACGAGTGACTGAGCTAGCAAGCGCTAGGCCTGCCCATAACAGTTACAGTGCCATCCAATACTTTGCATTGCAATCTTGCGCGGCACCGCTCTGCGCTCGTCATACTGAGACATCAGCTCTAAAGTCTCATATGCCCAGTGATTTCGCTGGAAACTATGCCCTTCAAACAGGAACACAGTAATGTTTGCACACTACTGCTTGGCGGATGAATATCTGGCAAGGGTGTGGTACTTCCTCAGGCAGTCCAGACGGCCCAGACGGAAAGGATGTGACACCACAACTCATGAACCCTACACAGCCTATTGGTCTGCAGTTCCAGAAACCAGTAGAGGGCGTCAGGGAGTTGGTTCACTGCTTTCCGCTGGGATCGTAGCATATGGAAAGTGGTAGTCTCTGCCTATCCCAACTGGATAAAAGCGTGGCTGTGTGTATGTAGAAAAGTGTTATCCTACTAATATTATAAATGCGAAAGTTTCCATATGGGCTTGGTAGTTGAATATCTGGCAATGGTATGGTACTTTCCCCGGCGGACTCTTGCAGAAGAGGCCTATCACTACAACTGTTGACGTTGACTGCGAGTGGAGAGTGGAGACTGCTGAAGGTTTGCAATATCACACACTGCTGCACTATGCTCGTGGACCCTATGATATTTTATGTTCGCTGGAAACAATGCCTTTATAAATGGAATACAGTTTTCCACGTTATTGCATGTCGGATAAAATCTGCTAAAGTTCCTGGACCCCCACAGAAAAGGCTGATACCAACCAGGAATTTGTTGTAGAATGGAAACGAATATAATAAAATAATAAAAAAGCCTTTTTTTGTTTTTTAAATAGTGGGTTACATAATGTTACCTTCTTCCTAATTTAACTTAGATCTAAGTCAAGAACCCCTTTGTGGGCAAAGGCCTCCTCCAAGGATGCCCAAATTTCTCTATTTTGAGCTGTCTGGCACCAGTTTGGGCCTGTAATTTTTTTAATCTCATCTTCCCATCGAGTGATCGGTTCGGAAACCGATCACAGAATAGAATATGGAATGCTTATTATAACCGGTCAAGATAAAGAGGTTTTACATGAACAAAGTGAAGCGATAATCGGAATGGGACTTGCAACAGTGGTCCCAAATCATTTGTCATAAAACTGATCCAAATAGTTTAATCCCATCTATCAATTCGGTGTCACTTTCTAACCTTACGGCGACAAGAGGGATAGCAATAACTTTGGAGCTGTCAAGTTTAGGTTTGGTGTGTTCCGACATTCACTAATTGATTGTCAATTCTTTGTTTTCTTCTTTGTCTTTGCGTATTAGATAGATAGATAAACTCTTTATTGAAACACCACAGAACAAAAAAAACTTAAAACTAGAACAAAACAAATTTTACAATTAGTAAATTACGTAGTAGTTTACGTATTGTGCAGTGCTGCAATGAATTCGGCAGTTGGAGTAATTCGTCTGGCAAATACGCTTCACGATCGCATATGACCCCTACTGATTCCCTCATGGCTACTTTCAAGGGGGTGCGTCTGCGACTTGACATGACATTGACATGACACTTTATCCTATTAACTAATATAGGTATAATATATAAAATAAATGTTTTCTACTTTTAAAACCACACACTCAAGCAAATACCTCACTTGCGCCACAGCTGAGCAGCTGCTGGTAAACTTATCCGTTTCTCTCCAGTTCATAAGTATGGCTCATCGGGTGTTGGTTTAATAGCAATTGACTAATTTAAATGTGTTTGTTTAGATTGTATTGAAATCAAAAATGTTTGTCCGCTACGCCCAAGTGACGTCATGCAACAGATGGTCAGAGTTTTTTTTCCGGTACTGTACTTAAACTTACCTCTACGCCTACATTAGTTATAATACAACTGAATGAAATCATCCGCTTATGTGTTTTGCAAAAAGACACGGACATTGACAGAATTGAGAAGATTATTTCAAATCATATATCAAGTTACCTAATTCATTCGAGGAAATAAAAACTACTGCCAGCTGAAAAATAAGGTAAAAATTCAACAAGACAAAATCACTAAACTAGCTTATAATGTCACATCTCACTTATTATTGAAAGTTTGTATGTTAGTCCATTGTTGACGTCGAAACGGCTGAACAGATTTTGATGAAATTTAGTATATTAGGTCCTAGGTTTGGTACTTTAGGTCCTGGAATAGAACATAAAATATTTTTCATCATCATCAACCTATAACGTCCCACTGCTGGGCACGGGTCTCTCCTCACTTTCGTGAGGAGGGTTAGGCCATAATCCACCACGGGGGCCCAGTCAGGATTGGTGGATAACATACCTACCTCCGAAATAATTCTCGGGTAGGTATGTGGGTTTCCTCACGATGTTTTCCTTCACCGAAAAGCGGGTGATAATTACGTACATCTGTTTTACAGAAACACATCGGCACGTGCCCGCACTGGGATTTGAACTCACGACCTTCTGATTGGAAGGCGGACGTTCTCCCACTAGGCTCTCACCGCTACAAAATAAATACTTTTAATCCCATAAAAATGAAGGGTCCCTGTGGGATAATAGTTAACGCAGGTGAAAACGCAGGGCGTTGCTAGTTACCTTATAAAAGAACAAAAATTCCATCCACTTCCAATAAAGTGTTCTCTCGAAATTCAGTAAAAAGCAAAAGAATTGACAGAGTGACACCTACCAGGCAATCATGCATTATCAGAAGTTTCCAATACAGTTGCTTGCTACAGAAAAACTGCTGCAAATAGACAGGAAAAATGCAAAATTGTATTCAAAGCGAAGCGCAGGGAGCGTGCATCTCTCAGAACTAGTTCTAAATAAAAGAGGGTAGGGGTAGGGAAAATATCATCTTTTTATAGTTTTCGCTTCGATGGTTTCCCTTCTAGAGAGAAACAGTAAGGGTAAAAACCTGCCAAGTGTGAGTTGGACTCGTGCACTGAGGGTTCCGTACAAACTTGTAGGTATTAAGAAAGCATCCAACATTTGAAGTCTGTTAATTAAATGACAAACTAGGTTAAAGGACAAACCTAATTTTGCCGTTTGATCCCTAGACATTCAAGATTCTAGATCAACCAAGTACCCTAATAGGTTAGATTCCGGTGTGAAATCGCGAAATATGAGAAAATTTGCGACATAAACATTTTTTAATGGCTAAAAGATACTATAAACCCGAGTATTTGATATAAATTTCAACTTTATAACTTTACGCGTTCCTGAGAAAAGGGGTCTTGACCAACAGACAGACAGATGCACAACAAAATGATCTTATAAGGGTTACTTTTTCCTTTTGAGGTACGGAACCCTAAAATAGTTGAGGTTTCAGTGATTTAGTAACACACTATCTGATAAATACGAGGCTCACAAGCGGCGGGAGTCGCTACCCGCTGCGAATGAAACGCTTCCGCGTTATAACTTTTCTAGTGACGCCATCTAGTTATACTTGTTGTCAACTATTTGTATTCGTTTTTCTTTTTAATCCAGTTGTGTGTAAACTTTTAGAGTTTTGAAAATAAGAAGTATTTTACATGAAGTCCCCTTTGGATTTTGATAATGTCAAAGCTGTTCAAAATTTAAAAAAAATACATTAGTCAAAATTCCTTCTTTATTTATTATTATGACCCAGCAATTTTCAATGAAAATTACAAAGGATTTTCTAACAAAGATCCGTAGAAAACAAGGTAGGTAATAATAAATGAAGATGTAACGAGAGCATCAAAGGCTTTTGATGAAGCCCGAGAATAACTTGACTTTATTATTGAAAAGAAACAGAATAATTGGATGTACATTATTGTACATCTATACTGTGAAAATACTAGTTATTCTAATGATCGTGGTATTTAAGAATAGAATAGAATAGAAAAACTCTTTATTGTACACCAGAAACATTAGTAAACACAGTACAGAAGAATTACAATAGGTAAACAAGGGTATTACAATAGGCGGTCTTATGATGGCTGATATATTATGGTATTATGGCTGAAAGCTTTAATGCTGATGAAAGCTGATGATATTATGGCTGAAAGCTTTAAGCTTAGTTAGATCGCATTTCTACCAGAAGTAATATTTTTTCATAGTGAAGAACACCCATGATCAGAGGAATTGATTTATTTGGTGAATAGTTACCTCCTAGGTGGGCATGCTTCACCTTCGGCCACATCGTCACTTTCCATCAGGTGAGATTGTGGTCAAAAAAAAAATATTACCACCAGTTAAATAATATACCCCTGTATATCGTTGGCACTTCTCAGAAAAAGAAAAAAAAACAATATTAAAAGACAGAGAGAGAATGAGATGGCACTATAAAACAAAACTTCGAGAATAACCCTGAAGAGCTATCATAAGATCTTAAACAACATAAGGTCCTTTATTTTTGTCGCTCTGTAAGGGATTATGGCATTTTGGTCACAATGTAATTTGATCACACGTAAAAATAAGTGCAATTTGGTCATAGCTTGGACTCGGCCCAACGAAATAGGTAATTGTACCAACTAATTACTTAAAACTGATTACAAGTGCATTTTAATCGTAGTCTACTTTGAGATAGCTCTTAGAATCTCTTTCCTTAAAAGTTGCAAGACAATTCCTAAAAAAAAAAACGGCATCGTAATTATGTCGACTGGTAACATAATAGTCGCTGCCGTTATCACATTAATTTATAAACGCAAATTTTTCGACCTTCTATGACATGAATCTAATACTTTTAGTTTTTTATTTAATTTTATTTAATAATTATTTTTTTAAGTTTTGTAAATAACAATTAAAAACATGCTGTGTCTGGGTGTTTGTAGGACCAAGGTCCTCGTAATTCCTGATTCCCTAGATACAGGGAATCCTAATTTAAGGGGTCAGGATCTATGTACGTGGTCGTGACGCGTTTATTGCGACGCATTAATAAATGATAAAAAAAATTGTACGACTTAAAGCCGAAAAAATGTATCCTAGAGATTATGCCGTACAAACTAAGAAGAATTGCCTCCCAAGTCAATAGTATTTTGATTTAATACATACATGAATACACTAAAAATGACATTACGTAAGCCCTACTAAAGTTGGTAAGGCCCATGTTATATACTAGTATTGTTCCAGCACAAAGACTAATTTGCAAACAAATTGTTTGCCATTTAATGAAATGGTGTGGATACAATCGACTGTGTTATTTGGAGCGTTGGGGTCATGATTGAGTGACACATAAACAACAGAGGTGAGAGGATATTTCGGAGACGCATAGGACAACTATAATTAAAAAAGCCTTTAACCCTTAAATGGACAATTTTTGTTTCATGTTTTAAAAAAATATATTTACATGTATTACTGTGAATGAAGGAAAAATGAGTAATGCATAAAAATATTGGATAGTGCCAACATTAAAAAAAAGTACAAAATTCGTTCAGAAATAAGAACTAGTTGTCAAAATTAACAAAAAATTAAAAGAAGGTCAATTTTATCTGTGATGTTTAGTATGTTGTTTAAAAACAACATTGTCCATTTAAGGGTTAAAAAATTTATGACAAGATGCATTGAGTCTAAATTCTCAACGCCTCCTGGCAACTGCCTACCATAGCACCTACTTAGTTTTAGTAACATAAATACATATTGGGAAAAAATTGCAATAGATTTTCTTACCGGTTTTTCTTGAATGGAATAAACTGTAAGGTACTTTCATGGTTGCCCTCTTGAGATTTATGACATTGAATTAGATGCTGAAAGAATTTCCCTTTCGGCTGCAGCTAAGCAAAAACTTGACAATGCTCAACAGAGAGAGAGAGAGAGATAAAGTTAGCATTGCTTCAGAAGTGTAAAACTTAAGCGTGAAATAATAAAATCTCAATTTGCTTATCACAATCCGACAACATTCCATCTCGGCAAACAACTAAAACTAAACGAGTCGAAGGGAGCTCTGAATCGGCAAAGTGAAGTGTTCGAAGCTCTATTTCCATTAATAGTCAATCTATCCCTGTTCGCGGCTGACTGCACTGGACTGATTCTAATACTTGGCTGATTGAATCACGGAATCTGATTCAGTTTAGAACGTGGTGGTTGAGCTTGAAGTTGCTTAATTATGCTTATTGATGAACAAAGCTGACTAAATTCATTGATAATCGTAAGCAAGTTCTTACACACTGATGTGTGGGACTTTTTGTAACTAGACCGGGTAACTTTAGTAAATTATAATGGAATCCGCGATACTCCAAGATATTCACGTTATTTTGAAGATATGTTTGTCACATATGCCCCTGATTACTCAAAAAATTGTAATTTATTACTGACCTTCTATCTGATTCTATAATCATCATCATTATCAACCCATAACGTCCCACTGCTGGGCACGGGTCTCTCCTCACTTTCGTTAGGAGGATTAGGCCATAATCCACCACGGGGGCCCAGTCCGGATTGGTGGCTTACATACCTACCTCCGAAATAATTCTCCGGTAGATATGTGGGTTTCATCACGATGTTTTCCTTCACCGAAAAGCGAGTGATAATTACGTACATATGTTTTACAAGAAACACATTGGTGATTTGAATTCACAACCTTCTGATTGGAAGGCGGACGTTCTCCCACTAGGCTACCACCGCTTCTCATTTATGATCATCAGTTTAACAGTTTATTGACTTAACATATATAAGTGAGTTATATGTGCTATCAAGTGCATTCGTGCTCAATATCTCCACAAAATAACGTACAGAATGATTTATGGTTGACGCGAATTACTCTCTCATTTACATTAATAACCCGGTCTAGCGCCAAAAACAGAAAAAACCCACCTTAAGCAAAACGACCACCTTAAGTCGTCATCTACTCCACTCTACTCGTATTTGTGTAAGTTTAAAGTATTTTATGAATTCTCGTTATAGTCAAGATGCGACAGTTTCAGCGACAATGCCCAATCCCACGCCAATTGAATGCACATTAGAAAATTGCCCGGCATGCGACTTACGACAAATGGCAGTTATGTCATTCCTTACAGCTATTTGTATGATGTCAGTGCTGTAGATTTATAATTACCTACTTCAAAATATTTACCTAAGTTAACTCATAACTTAACAAATGAACACAGTAAGCCAGCACTTTAAGGATAAAGCACGACGACGACGAGCAAGTCGTCCACCTGATGGTAAGCGCTACGCCTGCCCATAACAGTCACAGCACCACCCAGAACACTGCATTGCGTAATCGGTGCGGCACTGCCCTGCGCTCGTCACCCTGTGACATCAGCCTAAAGTCTCATATGCCCAGTAATTTCGCTGGAAACAATGCCCTTCAATCCGGAACACAGTAATGTTTGCACAAATGCACACTACTGCTTGGCGGATGAATATCTGGCAAAGGTGTGCAAATTATTACTACGTACACATCACCTCCTCAACGTGTTGTTCGTGAGATAACCCGTTCGTGTTGCAAATGAGTGATATATCTTGTATTCTGTTCTCGCGTTACTTATAGGTTTAAATTCCTTACTAGGTTATGTTGGTATAGTGGACACGATCTACTAGACTAAATCCTAAATCTACCTAAATCTTTGTTCTGGTATGTAGTGATATAACTATGTTATCTGTGGTTCTGGCCATAGCAATTTGCATACCAACCAACCAACATTAACCATCTGACAGTGACAGATGTCATCTAACAATGACACATTAGTTGAATAAAATTGCACGCGGTTTCACCTTCTTGAATGCCGTATTCATTGCATCTTCCCACTTTTTATTTTTATTAATCTACGACCGACTTCTATTTGCTCCCAGGAAAACGTGATTGTACAAAAACTGGTAACTTCCGCTGTCTTTAAAATTTAGTAAAGGATGACGAAACGCTTGGAATTTACAGCGAATATCATATCTCGCCAAGAATATTTCCTCTAGGCAAATGAAAATGTTTACCGATTTCCAAAAGAAAGTCCTACTGTATGGAACAAAAGGCCTTCTTGCATTCTATGCTGCCCTAGTACTTCTGATTTTATTGCAATTACAAAGTGCATATTTTTAATCACTGCTGACTGTACCTTTAACGAAATTTTGGAGCCCTCTGTGGAATGCACTTTTAATTTACTTTAGGTAATATTAAAAAAAAAAACTTGAAGCCTTGAATTATTTCTTGGAGTGGCATAATTAGCTTATAAACCATTTAATCTGGGAGAAGCTTATTAAAGATAGACGGCCATTTCCAATAATTGTAGTTAAATCCCCTCACAACTCTAAACACAAAGCGTTGTAAATGCAGCCGCTAATGTGATCCTTCGAGCTCCAACAAAATTGTGCCCAACACAAACGTCGCCTGTTGACATGTCCGGGTTGTGGGCTCTAAAGTCCTGGGTTTTCACGCGTCTTATCCTTGTTGCCAAATTTCAAGAATGGCAACCCTAGGTACAGCTGATGTAAACAAGAGAAATCCAATATGAAAACATCGTAAACTGCATCCGGTGTCGCGCCTGCATCATAATATTATTTAGGTACAGTGCGCGTCATACGTAATGTTTTATGTTTGATAGCCACATGATTTGAACTGTAACTAACATAATTTTATTTGCACATAAATTGCTCATAAATCAAAAGCTTCATGTTTACGACGCGACAGATTTAACCGAAAATAATCTGTAGAATGTAATTCAAATTGAATCTGCGTCAAGTTTTTTGGACTTAAAAGTTTGATTAGCAATTCACTTAAAATAATTATTATGACAATACTAAACTAGAGGTAAAGCGGTGGTAGCCTGGTGGGAGATCGTCCGCCTTCCAAGCAGAAGGTCGTTAGTTCAAATCCCAGTGCAGGAACGTACCGATGTGTTTCTTGTAAAAACATATGTTCGTAATTATCACTCGCTTTTCGGTGAAGGAAAACATTGTGAGGAAACCCACATACCTACCCGGGAATTGTTTCGGAGGTCAGTATGTGATCCACCAATCCGGACCGGGCCCCCGTGGTGGATATAGCCTAATCCTCCTCACGAAAGTGAGGGGAGACCCGTGCTCAGCAGTGGGACAATATGGGTTTTACAATAATAATTAGTAGATAGATAGATAAACTCTCTATTGAAACACCACAGAATAAAGAAAACTTAAAACTAGAACAAAACAAAATAATAATTATTATAATAATTAATAATAATTTACTACTCAATAAACAAATCATAACTAAATCCTTGCACCATTTAAACCATAACGTAATAATTTTAAGTAAATTTCAAGTTGATTACATGTTATTATACTTATGCAAACAGCACACAAATAATTGTGTCAAATTGAAAGCGCCTTATAGTTATAATATAATACTATAGGTATTCCATACTTACATAGGTAAACAAACGGTAACATGTACCGTATCTAAACATTAATCGATGTAGGTCGTTATTCTATGACCGCTGCGATAACAGTATCTACATAATGGGAATAAACAATTATTAAACTTGTTTAAGTATATTTAATAGCTGAACACGTTTTCTTGAAACGTATCTAAAAATATTTTCGATGAAGTCACCTTTAAAACCATAGAAAACTATATCAAAATCGATTCATCCGTTTAAGAGCTACAGTGCTACTGACATTGTATATTGTGGCTTTAAAAAAATGAAAGACGAAAATTTAAAAAATTACATCGCCGTTGAGCTTCTTGGTGCTATCTTCTCTAACGGGCGTATTTCCGAAGCACTGGGAGAGTCAATGGAGTTTCCTTTTCCTGTGCGAAATTCAGGCATGAGTCACCACTTGAAAGAGAAATTTATTTTTTCAAACTCAAAGCATAATTAGACAATAATCATTAGTTTCGTAGATCATACTATTATAACTTATTTTTTTGTTTTTCTATACTTGTGTATAAAATATTATTTTTGACGTATAAAAGCGCAATATTTTGCCTGAGTTTGAGTTTAGACAAACACGGACTAACACGTTCACGCTCATACAACTATCATTGCAGTGTTTATTATTGATTAACCTGAACTATTCATAAACTCTAGGTAATCTAGCTAATTTGAAAAAAAAAAACAATATTATTTCCACTTTGAAACTAATATTTCTCCTGTAAAAGAATAATGTTAACTTAAATATTTTTCTGCAAAATAAGAGTAAATTTTTTTAAATATCTTTACAGGACAGCCAACACGGTACTACAAACTTTTAACACCAATTAAGTGCGTAAGGTCAAATTAAATTAAACTGTATATTCAGTAAAAGCCGCAAAAGATAACTATCTAGATTAGAATAGAATATATTTTATTGTAATAACTGGTGTATACAAAGGTAAGACTATATTATAATTTCATTATGATATCAACAGTTTTCCCATTTCGGGCGTACAATATTGCTATTTATTAGTAAACTGAATATTAGAATAGGAATAACTATGCTTATCGTAATGGTAAACATCCTCGCATTATTCCTATAAATCTATATATATAAAAATGTTATGTTGGTTTGTGTACGCTTCAAAAACTCAAAAAGTTCTGCACCGATCGAGCTGAAATTTTAGCCCGATATATAATCCGCATCAAGGATTGTTTTTATCTATTTTTTTCATCAGTGACATATCAGCGAATGTTCGAATGTGCCACAGGGAAGCGTGGCATGGTACAGCTAGTTTATTATAAAATACATTGGAAATTAAATAACCAATCTTTGAGTCTGTTTTTAAATTTCCATCCTTTTAAACTTTTATGTGAAGGGGATGTTGGATTAGATAGATAGATAAACTCTTTATTGAAACACCGCATAACAAAGAAAACTTAAAAACTAGAACAAAACAAGTTTAACAATTAGTGTCACAATGGGCGGTCTTATCGCTCAGAGCGATCACTTCTAGACAACCATGCTCGGAGAAGACACGAACGGAAACACGTTCGGAGAAGTAACTAGGACATCGGACGGTGGCTTCCATATATACATAAAATTAAACTTAAATACATAGTAACATAATAGATAAACTTAATGTATATACCATAATATAATAAACCTACATACTAATACTAATATTATATTATTGTATAGGATTGTATGAAGGTCTTCATTATTTTTGTAACGCAAAACAAATAGAAATGACCAATGAATGCTATTTGGTATAGGATAGTCCGCCATAGAGTCGTTTTTCGTAAGCGTCGGATAGGGTATGAATTTGTCGGAATCGGTTTTTATTTTTTGACAGACAGACAGATGGACGGACAACAAAGTGATCCTATAAGGGTTCCTTTTTCCTTTCGGGGTACGGAACCATAAAAAGATGTAAAATTCCATCATGAAAATAGTAACGCTCTGATTGTGGCGGAAATGTGTTCTATGATAATTACAATAATTAGTGGTGTTTAGACCCGTACAAATATTCGTTACGAACGCTCGCGATTCAAGGCAACCGGTGACGAATACCGCCACCTCGAATAAAGACATCAATCTTTTGAAAATGGCATCTATCTGTCTGATTTTCCATAACGTAAAAACAACTTAACAGATTCCAATTCGGATTTCCCTATGTTGTAACAAAAATTGGAAAAGTTGTTCGGAAAATTGGGAAATTTAGGGAAAACTGATGATGTTTTTTTTCTATGAGATTTTGGTACAAGCTCATGATTTGACAATTGTTTCCTACGTCACATGGTGGTTTTTAACCGGGAAAATACAGAGTTATTGTGGGAAAACCGTAATTACGCGGGCGAAACCGTGGGGCGGATCTAGTACATAATAAGTATAGTCTTCACCACAGGTAGATTGAGCCCTGCTCCGCTACTGGTAGGTACTCTAGGTTTTTTTTTAATAATAATTATAATTGTTTTTATATAATTATTAAAAAAAAACCTAATAATATAAATAAATAAAGTGTTAAACATCGACATTTCACTCCAGTAGTCCAAGGTTTTGAATCGTATTTGAGCACATATTATTAAAGTATAGTTCACTATAAATGCAAATCGGTGCGCATCGTGCCATACCCATCCTTTCTAAAGCGACGGCAGCGTTGGGCAACTGCATAATAAAATTATTAATTCAGTAACAATTTCAAGGAGAGTGGAGAGACGAAAATAGATACTAGTTTAGTTCGTTTATGAACAAAAATTGGGGCTTAGTTGAGTTTAAAGTTTAAACGTAGCAAGGCCTAAAAGATACGATACCAACAAAGAAATCTTAAATTCACTTGCATTTTATGAGCCAACCCCCTTATTCATAAAAAGTTATCGAACGTCACTTAATACTGCGCAGTACAAAATTTTAGTGCGCGATTTTATGGAACCCCACATAACTTTTTCTGAATAGAGGGGTAAGACTATCTAAATTCACTCGTTACTAAATAATATCCTGTTAAGGATGGAAATTTGAAAGCATTTTTGGTAGAAAATAATATAATAAAATTGCCCTCTAACTTTGTAAGAGGAAAATAAAATATGCGTGGATAAGTTCCCTTTACTCCGCATTATCCAAGTCATGCAAGTCAATTACAGTTTTTTCCCGAACAAGGAATGAGTTGACCTACCGCGTTACACCTTCAACGATCTAACCAACGGACCACACACGCTCACGCTTACCCTCTGCCAAGTTATATGATCGACTGTTCGTATAATGGTCGGAAACTCGCGATCTCTGAGGGTTTCCCAACCTTTCTTTTGTTGAGCCTCCTCAGATTATAAATAATATTTCCATACCCCCGCCCCCTTAATTGTTTAATTCCAAAAAAACACATAACTTTAAATATAATAATTAATTGTAATTAGAGTAACTAATGAGACACTACTACGACAGAATTAATAAATGTGATATTGTGATGCTTAATTTACGCGCCAAACTAAATACTACAATAATACTTTTTTACTACTAATACTTTTTTATTTCCAAAATGCAAACGTATTCCGTGCCCTTGACATCTCTTTACGCCCCCTTAGGGGAGCGTGTCTTGGTTGGGAATTCCTGCAATAGTTTATTATTACACACGGTGCTGCTCGCTAATACTGTTAGCTTGAACTTGGCTTGACACGCTACCTCGTGTCTAGATTCCACGCCCTCCATGCCCTCGCCAAAACTAACAGGATGTTTTGTTTGAAGAGTCCGATGGGTGCACGGTCCATTGAGTAGGTATATATGTAACGTCCATGCGTTAGTATAACAACAAGGCGACAGAATGTTCTACTATTACTAGACTAACGGTTTCCAGAGCGTAGTTAACTTTGACAATGTCGCTGTCCTTATCCTTTGCTTAGTGCCAGATAGAGACAGCGATAGACTTTATCTGTTGTAAGCATAGGCCGACTTTATTAGGCTTAATTCCGGTCGGACTGCGAAAGGCTTTTTTCAAGGCGCTCTGTCGTTTTATGTCTTAGGGCAATACTACGCGGGCGGTTCTCCCGCCGCGGGAATCCGCTCCTGAACCGCACTAGACACAATTTAATATGAAAGGTGTGGCGGGAGAACCGCCCGTGTAGTACGGCAAATACAAAGCCAATTTTGATAAAATTTTGTATATTTGTCCTGGAAAAGAACATATAATATTTTTAAAATTTACTGTACTGTGTGTGATAATAGTTAACCGCGAGGCGCTGCTAATGTATAGTAACTCAGTCTTTACTTTTGATTTGTAGATAGTCCAAACAAGAACTGGGTCTAGTCTAAGTCATCCTTATTCTTATACAAATAAAGATGTCTAAATATATTAATATGGTCACTATAAAATGTTATTAGTTAACTAATTAGGTATCAACTTATGACTAAGTTATTGGATATATGCTCCCATAGATAGGTACTGAATAAATCCAACGACTTGGCTTTTACATTAGATCTTATAACTCATTACGACAGTTGAACTACGGTGCAAGACTTTCATTTATGTTGTGTTATTGATGGGATATGTGCTTACATATGTATTTACTTGACTGAAAATCCTGTGTCTATTAATTACGATCAATTTATAAAACTTTTTTATTTTTTTTACAGGTAAGTGTTCTCTACGTTTATTCAACACACTACTCCAATGTAGGTAAGTACGGTCATCTACGGTACTAATTACAGTGCGGTCGCAGTTTGCCGACCGTAAACTGTTGACTCATCCGAAGCGCGCTTGCTCCTGACACTACTCTATGTTTTACACCCCGTGGGCGAATATTGAAATAGAGTTAATATAGTCAGGGAGACAGTGTCAGATTTGATTACAGGTCAGGTTCACAATTCCATATTCAAAACAGTCTATCTGAAGGCTGATTAAGAACGATGGTGGCTGAGTAGTAATATGTACGCTTTTATTATCACCCAAGCACTGTCAAAATACTGTTCTGTTATTTTTACCTCTCATGAATAATTAATACAAGAGGTATAATATAAATTAGACCTCGGCTAGTTGATATAACCGTGCATTATTTTGCGGAAATCCATATTGAAAACATCATATTTGCAGGCCTTTAAATACCTATTCGAAAAAAAAATGTTATTTAAATATCTATATTTAAGCTTTATTTTTAATTTGAGGTTATGTATAAAGTGGAAGAAGCGAAAGCAGTGTCAGGATAGTAGCATGTAAAAATATGCAATATCTGACTATCCCAAAGAGAAAATGGCGTATGTATTTGTAGTAGGCGTACGTTTGTATTTATTTATTTACTTTTCAACGTTTTTGTATCACGGCTAGTAATGAAAGCTGCCCATCACTCCCAAACTTACACGGGTCAGTCTGCTGACATTTTAAATGTGCACGTGTCGTGCAAACGTTCCCTTATATTGACCGTGGGTCCGTAACTTAGTAATCGATGGCACTGTGAGCTGACCTTTATATATAGAACCGTTAGCGGACGATTAAAAGCTTGTTATTTATTAAGATACAAAGTTTATTCGGTTCTAAAATAAACATTTTGCATTAATTATTTCTAGAAACTCTAATTTACTTACTGGGGTCAATTCTGTTGTTACAGACTGGTCAAGTTTTTAATTTAGTCTTAACAATTATTATTTTTTTATTGCGTATGAAAATTATTGTAGCATTACAGATATACTCTAATGCACTACAGTTATCCATATTACTTAAAAAACTACAAGAATAAAATTAAAGAAAACAAAATTATATAAAGAAACAACATGAAATAGAAAATGTAATAATGTTTATTACAATAAAAAGTAAGATAAAAAACCACACGTGATTAATGGACGGCCCCAAAGCTTGGCTTTTTTTACTAAAACTAAACAACTATTGCTCAGTACGAGTATAACTACTAACTAACTGCTATGAACAACAAGTTATATGAAGTTCATTCCCCGCAAAGTTCTATAAAAAACTTTGCGAGCATCTCTAAGTAAACTGAAGTCACTGAAGCGATTTGCATCCACATTTATAATCCGAACAGCGAAGGAATGGAACACCTTACCAGCGTCTGTGGGTCCCGAAACTATAATCTGAAAGTCTTCAAGACGAGACTGTGTACGTATCTTCTAGGCAAGCATGCTCCATCTTATCCACTTACCAAGGTGAGACTGCGGTCAAATGCTTGCCTATTCTACAATTTAAAAAAAAGTCCAAGTTATTGGTCTATTTAGTTCTGGTTGCGGTGTGGGGCTTGTTGTTATCGTAAGTTGATTGTGTGAGACAGGCAAAGATTTACTGGGAGTTCTGGCAGGAAACCGGAAATGCGATGTTCTTGATTTTGTATTTTTCAATTCCTGTATTTTTTATGTTACTACGTAATGAGACAAGCAAGTCTTTCAACTGATGATAAGCGCCGTGTCGAGGAGTACTGCCTTAATAATTATAATTCTGATTATGAGCCCACTCAGGGCACTGCAGGGCAAAGGCCTCCCTAAATCTTATATCTATATATATAAAAATGTTATGTTGGTTTGTGTACGCTTCAAAAACTCAAAAAGTTCTGCACCGATCGAGCTGAAATTTTAGCATGATATATAATACATGCGACTCTCGTATAAATAGTCTGAACAGTCTTCTTATCACAAAGGCAACTACAACACAATTTTAAGACAATACTATTTACTTAAATCAAACTGATATCGCCTATTTGTGACAAAAACGTGGTGACGAGATAGCACGTTTTTGAAGCAAATAATCGATATTACCGGCTGTGAGTCTCAATAAGTACATAAACTTTGATTAAAAAATCTTTTAGTTTTAGTCCAGGTGCTTCTACTAATTTGATGCTTAGTGATTAAGCATTTGTTGTTTGTTTGATTGTTTTTATTGGTTTTTTTCATCAGTGACATATCAGCGAATGTGCGAATGTGCCACAGCGAAGCGTGGCAGGGCACAGCTAGTAGTTAATAAAATAAATAAATTACGCGTTACTGTCACATGCATAGATAGAATAAATGAATAGTTGAATAGAGAGGTGGCATTCTGAGCTGCTCCGGTGCGCTCTTAAGAAAATTAACGATATAACAAAATAATCGTGGATAGAAATCACAAGTATTAGATACTAGCTGTGCCCCGCGGTTTCACCCGCGTAGTTCCTGTTGCTGCAGGAATATGGGGATAAAATATTGCCTATGTTACTCGCTGTCAATGTTGCTTTCCATTAGAGAAATATTTTTTTAAATCGGTGCAGTGGTTAAGCCGAAACTTTACATATTCCTATACATACTTTCATCCCCTATATTTATTTTACCCCTCAAGGGTAAAGTTTTACAAACTTTGAATGCCAAAAAATAAATTTCAAGCTTCTAGCTTCAAAAATGACGATACTTCCATACAAACTTTCATCCCCTATTTCAAACCCTTACAATGCGATAAAAAGTAGCCTATGTCCTTCCCTAGGCTCTAGACTATTTCTGTACCAAATTTCATTTCAATCGGTTCAATAGTTCAGGCGTGAAAGAGCAACAGACAGAGTTACTTTCGCATTTATAATATAAGTAAGGAATAAGGAAGTAAGGATAAGAATAACATTATATTATTTTCTTCGATGTTTGTAATCGGTTTCGGATACGGCTGTTAGGTTGTAGGCTTCATTTCTGATTGAACGGTTTTTGGAGTCTTTATAATTTTAACATGCTTTTCTTAGCTTCATACCTATGTTAGTATGTAACGGAAACTTCAAACATGATATCGACCCCCTTGAAAAGTCGGATGAAATCTAAATTTTGCACACTTATCAAGGTCCGATGACAATACAATAATAAAATGAAAATCTAAAAACACAAAGTAATAAATCAAATAATAGTTAAAAAAACTAATTAGGTTTTAGTTTTTTGATAATTCACTCCTTCTTTATTTGGATGTATCGTTTCCTAAATGATATTTATTTATATCTAACCGGCTTTCGCCCGCGACTTCGTCCGCTCTGACTACAGTTTATCGCGATAAAAACTATCCTATACCCTTTCCTGGGATTCAAACTATTTCCATACACAATTTCATGAAGATCAGTTCAGCTGTTTAGTCGTGAAAATGTAACAATTAAATTAAGTAACTCAATCATAATTAATCTAAGCTGCCACGATAACTGCCTTAAGCTCAAATCGCGGTTGGAAACCTGACACAGCAAACAGTCCGTGCTCTGAATACAGTGGCCCAATCAGCCCGACGTGCAGGCCCATACATCACCGGGGCCGCGATGGATCACCGTCCTGAACCCGACACGTTGTGTACACTAGGGGTTATCTATGCAAGATATCCTTCGACAGAGCATCGATATCGGTCTATTTGTGCTTACCGTTATGCACTTACCCTTAAATGAAAAATTCAACCCTCGCTTCTGTCCAATGTACGGTCGGTCTGAAAACTAGCTGAACTCCATAAATTAAATATCCGATTCTACGAAAAAAATGTTGTCATTATCAACTCATACCGTCCCACTGCTGAGCACGGGTCTCCCCTCGCTTTCGCGAAGGGGATTAGGCCATAATCCACCACGGGGGCCCGGACCGGATTGGTGGATAACATACCTATTAGTTTAGTAGATCACATTTGATTTACTGTTTGTCTTGCAAAAGTGCATTATTTTTGTTGCTTGCAATATATGATTTGAGTTTTGAATTTTTAGTTTTAAAAGCCTTTCCCCACTCATTTTTAAAATCACCGATGATTGTTTTGGACATGAATAATAAAAAAAAAAACCAAGAAGTCCGAGGTTTTTACTAAACCCGTGCGAAGCCGAGCCGGATCACTAGTTCGCAGTTACCATAGCAACTGGCTGGTCCCTTTCGGACATCGAGAAGGCGTACCTAACTCACCCTATCAAGTAAAACTTAATCTTCTCTATAGTAATTGCAACAGTACCGAATTGTGTTACATAATTATAAGTTGAGAAGTTAATGACTCTAGTCTAAGCGGTTTATGTACAAGTTTCTATTGAGATCGATACCTCTGTACTGGCAACATTAGACGCTGTAGTTACGGGCTTGTTTACTGGGGTATTATTTTCAGAAGGTTGGAGTAGAGAGGTCATACTTTGGCCGCGGAAGTCCACTCTCGCACCCGTAGCCCCGACAACAAAGGCGTCCCGGTGGAACACCCTGGGGTTTAGTGGGTATACCCGTCAGACTAGCTGGCGGGGGAGTCCCACATAACCACCCGGCCCTCACCCGGGTCTGGTGGTATGCGTAATGCATTCCCCAGGTAAAAAAAAAAAAAGACAGGTCATACTCTCATGCCCGTATACAAGAACAATAATGAGTTTTTGTTTAATTTGACTGATTAAAGAGACGCGTAAGTCGTTCGCCTGATGGTAAGCGCTACGCCTGCCCATAACAGTTACAGTGCCACCTAGAAATTTGCATTGTATGATCTTGCGCGGCACTGCACTGCGCTCGTCACCCTGAGACATCGGTTCTAAAGTCTCATTATGGCCTGTAATTTCGCTGGAAACAGTGCCCTTCATACCGGAACACGGTATTTTTTTCACACTACTGCTTGGTGGATTAATATTTAGTAAAGGTGTGGCTTCCTGACGGTCTTTCGCAGAAGAGGCCTACCACTACAAAAAGAGAACGAGAGATTTATGATTACCTAGAGATATGCGAACCGCATTTTGCTCTGCTAACTTTTCTCTATTTATCGTAGATTAATATTAGCAGTTAAGTTTTCGCAAACTTGCCTTTATGTAGGAAAGTTAAATAAAGCTGAAAACTTGACTTTAGTTATACTTTATACAAGTTTACATAACGTTCAAGCACCCGCGGAATTTTGCATTGGGATTATAAAAAATCGATAGATCGATATTTGGTGTATTGCTTTCCGCTGGGATCGTAGCATGTGGAAAGATGTAGTCTCTGTCTATTCCAATGGGAGACAAACGTGACTGTATGCAAGTAAGTGTATTATAAAAACCGGCCAAGTGCGAGTCGGACTCGCGCACGAAGGGTTCCGTACTTCATTGTATGGGAGCCTACCTTAAATATTAATTAAATAATTTATTTTTAAAGTAAATAATTATAACTAAATATTCTGTGAATATTTTAAGCGTCAACCGTTATCAATATCGAGCAAAAACGAACAAAAAAAATCCCGTCTGTTGTATGGGAACCCCCTTAAATATGTATTTATTTCTGTTTTTTAGTATTTGTTGTTATACCGGCAACAAAAATATATCATCTGTGAAAATTTCAACTGTCTAACTATCACAGTTCATGAGGTACCAATTTGTGTGTGCTGGTGACAGACAGCAGAGTTTTAGTAATAAGGTCTCGTTTTACCCTTTGGGTACGGAACCCTGAAAATATCTCCGTTTCTCACTTTTTAATTTAAACTCTTTGGATGCCCTAAAAGGGTCGTATTTCAACCACGAAGGTTTGTAAGGTGTCACTCGCCGCGTCACGCTGCGGCTAGCGTGACGGAATCGCTTAGCTAATTGCAAAAGGAGCGGCTAATTCGCGACGACACGCCACACTTTTTCGATAGGTGGCCTGAAACTTGTTGCTAGCTTGATAATCAATATAAAAATATAATATACAATCATGAAATAATACCGTATAAAAATATTATACAACTAGCTGCGCCCCGCGGTTTCACCCGCGTAGTTCCTGTTCCCGCGGGAATATGGGGATAAAATATAGCCTATGTTACTCGCTGTCAATGTAGCTTTCCATTAATTAAATAATTTTTTTAAATCGGTGCAGTGGTTTAGCCGAAACCTTACATATTTCCATACAAACTTCCACCCCCTATTTAAAACCCTTCCAATGATTTTTTCGCATTAAAAAGTACCCTATGTCCTTTCTTAGGCTCTAGACTATCTCCGTACCAAATTTCATTTCAATCGGTTCAGTAGTTTAGGCGTGAAAGAGCAACAGACAGACAGAGTTACTTTCGCATTTATAGTATAAGAAGGGATGATATTTGATAACTAGCTGCGCCCCGCGGTTTCACCCGCATGTATTATCCCACAGAAGCTGCTAGCTTTTAGGGGAAAAAGTATACATTGTGGTCATCCAGGTAATAAACTGTGTTCCGGTTCGAATGGCACTGTTTCCAGCGAAATTACTGGACTGATGAGCTGATGAGCTGATGCTGATGCTGTAGAGCTGTAGAGCTGATGTCTCAGAGTGACGAGCGCAGTGCAGTGCCGTGCAGGATTATGCAATGCAAAGTTCTGCGAGTCATGGGCATGGTAACTGTTATGAGCAGGCGTAGCGCTTACCATCAGATGAACAAATTACTCGTCTGGTCATACAGTCAAATAAAAAAACGAAATTTGAGCTGGGACTCACAGTAAAAATTTCAACTAAAAACGAAAAAAAAAAAAAAAAAACAAAGATAGTTTAAAAATTATAACTACAAAATGTAACTTTCTCTCTCTCTGTCTATCTTCACTAACTTAAATCTCCCTCTCAACTTCCGTTCGCCTCGCCCGATCACATTTTTCGTAACGCATTCACCAGCTTACTCCCCAAGTGAAGCATGCGTAAAGAAGTTTAACTTTAAAACAAATAACATCTTTATGACTTCAGTGCCGCCGACGTAGCAATCCGAGTCCCAGCCACAGTTATTGCAAGGCCTTGTTATTGGAGAGCTATTGTTTGCATGGAATTTGCATTAATGGTGTACCATTCCCAGTGCTTGGAAATGGGTCGTCGGGGTATGCGGAAAAGGCAAGGAGTTGTGGTTTCTATGCTGTTACGGCTTTGGGACTTAGGGACCTCATAAGGTGCGCAAAAACCACTGCGGTTGCGGCGACGCCACAATCCTGAATTTACATGCTAAAAAATGGCTGTACTCAAAACTTACGGAATAAACTTTAGGGTCCTTCCCATATATCCATGATTTTATTACCAGCCAGATCCACGGCTTTTGAAGTAAAACTTCTTTACGCACGCTTAGTAAGTATGCTGGTCAATGCGTTACGAAAAATGTGATCGGGCGAGGCGAACGGGAGTTGAGAGAGAGATATAAGTTAGTGAAGATAGAATCAGAGAGAGTTACATCTCGTATATTTTTTTTAATATATTTTATCTTTTTTTTTCTGACATATTTTTTTAAACGGTTTTTTTCTAAAGAGAAGAGATTTTTTTTTAAATTCTATGAATCAAACCCTTTGATACTTCTTATCCCGTAAAATTTCAGGATTCCTGTGGGATAATAGTTAACGCGGATGAAACCGCGGGGCGCTGCTAGTTGGTAAATA
Organism: Campaea margaritaria; assembly: GCA_912999815.1. Lineage (NCBI taxonomy): Eukaryota > Metazoa > Arthropoda > Insecta > Lepidoptera > Geometridae > Campaea > Campaea margaritaria. The sequence continues at coordinate 1,837,871 of OU538794.1, forward strand.
AAGCTAATTCCAGCAACACAATTCAAGTTAATTGCCAATCAGATCGTGTAGTATAGAAACTAATAATAATTGTGGTTAAATGAATGAATGCGTCATGACAACTGTCTTCATAAGTGGATTCATACATTTCTCTGTAAACTGAACCGACGTGTTAACTATTGGTAACGATTTATACAAAAGTCCACTGATTCTTTACGTGTGTAGCTTTTTAGGTAGTGGTGTAAGTCAAACGTTTGGGCAGGGATGCCATTTTGTTGACCAAGAATTTAGCCATAATTTTGGAAAGGAAAGTTCATAATTTTAGGGCAAGTGAAAACACGCCTGGCGTGCCAACCCGCACTGCTGTATTGTAAATTTTATCACACCAGTTGTGTGCACCCACACTGCTGATGGAGTTGAGTTACGACACAACGCTAGTAAACAGGACAAAACACACGTTGTTTAAAAAAAAAGTAAAATAGTTCAGCAGTGAAACAAAACTTGACTCAAAATCTATATATATAAAAATGTTATGTTGGTTTGTGTACGCTTCAAAAACTCAAAAAGTTCTGCACCGATCGAGCTTAAATTTTAGCATGATATATAATCCGCGTCAAGGATTGTTTTTATCTATTTTTTTCAACAGTGACATATCAGCGAATGTGCGAATGTGCCACAACGAAGCGTGGCAGGGTACAGCTAGTGTATAATAAAATCACAGATATCTAAGTTTATTCGGCATAAGAAGTCTTTTCAGTAAATGCGATCATCATCAACCCATGTCGTCCCACTGCTGTGCACAGGCCTCCTCTCAGTTTCGTGATGAGGGTTAAATCATAATTAATTAATTAATAAGATAATGTAGAAATATATAGTTTTAATTCCGCCTAAGTTGTCTGAAGAATGTATGATAGGACTTTGTTGGATGACGTAACCCCTTTGACAAATCTATCCGTTTAAAAATCTTAATCTCTACGCAACCCCTCATTTATCTGAAGACCGAAACAACCCTGACGTGTCCCCCGTACTTAAATTGACCTAACGTAAAATAAAAAGACACGGCCTCCGGCCTTATCTACTTATTTTACTCCTACCTATCTACCTACATAGGAAAAAAAAAAAAAAAAAAAAAAAAAAAAAAAAAAAAAAAAAATTTCCTATGTATTCCTATGTTTTCCTATGTAGGTAGATAAGTACGGGGGACACGTCAGGGTTGTTTCGGTCTTCAGATAAATGAGGGGTTGCGTAGAGATTAAGATTTTTAAACGGATAGATTTGTCAAAGGGGTTACGTCATCCAACAAAGTCCTATCATACATTCTTCAGACAACTTAGGCGGAATTAAAACTATATATTTCTACATTATCTTATTGATTATGGATTTCCGCAAAATAACGCCTGATTCTATTAACTATTAATTAATTAAATTGATACAATACAATACAATAATTATATATTGAACACCATAAAGCTTCAGTAGACACAGCACAATAAACAAGTAATAAACAGGCCTTATCACTTAAAGCAATTTCTTCCAGGCAATATTGAACATTTTTTTTTAATTCTATCTATGTATATATGAGACCTAAGTGTTTGGCTTGTAGAAGTCCTTTTTTTATGGTCTTTGTTTTAATTTTTGAGTTTTTTATTTTATTTGACTGAGTGACGAGACGAGCAAGTCTTTCACCTGATGGTAAGCGCTACACCTGCCCATAACAGTCACAGCACCACCCAGAACACTGCATTGCATAATCCTGCGCGGCACTGGACCGCGCTCGTCATCCTGAGACATCGACTCTAAAGTCTCATATGCCCAGTAATTTCGCTGGAAACAATGCCTATGTTTGTACACTAGTGCTTGGCGGATGAATATATTCCCAGGCGGTCTCTCGTAGAAGAGACCTCCCACTGCCAAGTGGTACTTGAGTTTGGAAATAACCGCCAAAAGCTCTTTGCTTGAACGTAGGACCATTCTTTACCATATCGGGAGACAAGGCCGCGCACGGGTTGCGCAAGCGAATATTTCGAGCAGTGATCCGTTGTCATTGATAATTCATAGTACGTTAATAATGACTGGCGTTTAGGCGTGTTCAGGTGACGCGAGCTTATTTAACGTACAGTCAATATCAAAAGTATATGGAGATCAGACAACTTTTAAAAACCACGACCGGCATTTGGTGCTTTAACACGTTCACTGCTGAAAACACAACTGTCGTGTTTTCCATAACTTGCCACGAGTACGGCATAACACAACTGTTGTGTTTGTTGTATGGGAAAACACTATGTCGCGTGCAGAGTGGCTAGACAAGCAAAACGGCTCAGCAGTCAAAGTGTTAAACGCTTGTCGTAATTATTTTCAATATTATCTGATTCCTAAAAATGTCACAAGTCTGACACTCTGACTCTGTCCCTCGCTGAATGTTGTTGAATAGAGGAGGGGGTTCTATAATTTTTAAGAAATCAAATTTTATTGAAAATAATTATGAAGTGTCTACACACACTCACACATATTTACACACACATACAGACAAAAACATTTTATATTTTCTTAATATTTTTGACTTTGCAAAACTTCATTTAAAAATATGGCTTCTTCCCTTGCTAATTATATTAATAATTAGTATAATTTCGCCAAACTCATAAGTTTATTTTTGCGAATGAAGATAAAATAAAATATAGATGCGTACATAATTTCAGTTATGGAGGTCGGTAGGTGTTATGTAAAATAAGATGAAACATTAGTCACTTTTAATTAATGATGACAAAAAAGCCAAAAAATCAACAAACTGAACTAAAGTAAGACATAAAACCACAAAAAAGGCATCGGCGCTGCTCATACCGTCTTACAAATAGCATTTATCTGTTCTGAATGAATGGAGTAGTCATCGATCTACTCCTTAAATGGACAGAGCCATGTGTGGAGTTCCCGTTTACTGTTGGCATGGAATTTATCTCGTTTCTCCCTTACCTACTGCGTGCAGTTTTGATTTATTCATGCCTTACATTACAGCCGATGACAACAAACATCACATCCTACTACCCTATTAACATAACGAATACAAATAGAATTAATAACATGATCTCTTTAGTTCATAGTTTCCTAGTACTAGTTGTAATACAAATAATATTTAAGGTTTGTTGAATTTAAGAAAAACACAGGTAAAAATAGTTTAGTCGAAGCTGTATTGCAAGATGTCATCATCTTCATAAGCATCAACCCATATCGGCCCATTGCTGAGCACGGGTCTCCCTCACTTCCGTGAGGAGGATTAGGCCTTCAATCCACCCGGTCCGGATTGGTGGATAACATAATTGTAGCTCTGAAATAATTCTCGGATAGGAGTGTAAGTTTCCCCGCGACGTTTTCCACGATGATGAGATGTGATGTTGCACGGTGTGGTCTCCTATAGCTAGAGAAACACAATGTATTATAGCTATACCTGGAACATTATTAATACGCATTATTTCTTCAGCAAGTCCAAAATATAATTTGCCAATGTGTTGTATTATGCAAAACGGAAAAAATAAACCGAATAAATTTGTTTCTAGGAACTTCTAGTATTGCTACTTGACGCTAGATGGCGGTACAAGACAAGTTTGTAACCTAGTTGAAAAACTGAAATGGTTTCAAGTTAACATTTACTCGTGAGCACCTGTTGCACAACAATTAAACTAGATGGCGTTACTAGGTGTATCAAAATGTTACACCAGTTCTTTGATTTTATAGGACTTTTAGGCTTCGACGTGATCGTTAGTTTTAGTTGTGAAAATATTTTACCAAACTTGTATTCCGAGCTCTAAATATTACCTTTTGCTTGTATTTCACTGTTAGTTATTCAGAATTTAATGTTTAACTTTGAAATAATTACATGTAGAGCTTTGAGGTATCGTATATAACTATAACCTAGGTATGATTAATTTTCAGTTGAAGTAGGCAAGTAGGTACAGTCAGGTTAAAAAATAAATAACACTACATTTTCTTATCCAGTTATTTTGAGAAGGTTATTATAATAAATTGATAACTTAGACACCATAGTTTAACAGGTAACTTTTAATTTTCTAGTAACTTTAAACACCTACCTACGTAGGTATATTTAATAGAGCAGTTACAAAGTAGCTCTCTAAGAAGACGTATAAATCTCAATATAGCTAACAACATCTCACTATTGGTTACCATAACATTAACACTCCATTGTGTACACAAAGCCCTTTGTCGCGGGCGTCTATTTTTACCAAACATGTCAGTGACCTCGGCACAATACACAAATAAGACGGCTAATAAAGCAGGGCAGATTTAACAGGCAATAATGCCCCGGGGTGTCGCAATTTGTCCCGTCATTTGCGGACACATTTAGCCCTGTTTGCATGGAATATAAAACACCACACCTTGCCACCACCCCATCAGCGCACACCAGTCTATGACGATCCCTGTATTCCAATCCCTCACGAACCCCTCAAAGGTCTAGCTACCCTGGTGGATCCTCGTGTACCCATTGGCAGAGCCAGGTGGTCTCACCTTCTATTGAATCGTAATCATAAAACTTAACTAGTGTAGCGCTGGCTTCGCCGCAGACAACCCTCGTTTCTTCAGCAAGCGGAATAAAAGACGATAATGCTTTCACAGAAATGAATATTTTGAAGGCTGTCAAAAGATTATTTGACTATCTGAACAGAAAGAGAAGAATTAACAATATGAGACGGCGTAGAGAGTCCGTGGTCTCCGTTTACAAGAAAACGACAAAGTTCCTTACGGAAAACACTTCAAGTCTACTGAAAATCATGCCGAATAGAAAGTATCGGTTGCTGGCGAAGATGGTAGAAGAATACGAAGGAAGCGTCGATCAGAAGAACAGCAAAACTGCTTGTACTTCTGAAGAGGAAGAAGATTTCGGAGAAAGAGATCTTGATTACTATCTAGGAGTTAGAGAGAAAGAGAACTATTGGAGAGATCCAGCAGGAAAAGAACAGATACGTAAAGATTTTCTTCTATATCACTGTGGTGTCACTGAGGAGGATTATGAGAAGACCTATAAGAAATCGGCTCCAAAGGTGTCTTATGTCGTGCAGCCGAGATTGAAGCAAGTTCCTTTCAAGATTCACAAGAAGAATAAAAGAAAGAAAGGAAGTTTGAAAGATGATTCTTGGAGAGAGAAGAGCTTGTTCAGGTTGTTTGCGTACAGAAGAGAAAGCGAATCAACTTCAGATAGCTACAGCGAATGTGATTCCAGTGGAGAAAGAAATGATTCCGACTGCGATGAGGCAGTAATCTCTAATGATGATGATAATTCAAGTGATGCTGAGGTCTGTTCCTGACGTATATCCATAGAAAATAACAATAAAACGCGTCACGATCTAAAACATAGATCCTAACTGGGCTTCCCTGTATCTAGAAATCGGGAACTAGAAGGACCATGGTCCCACCAACACCCAAACTTGGAGTAAATACATGCGACTCTCGTATAAATAGTCTGAACAGTCTTCTTATCACATCAAACTGATATCGCCTATTTGTGACAAGAACGTGGTGACGAGATAGCACGTTTTTGAAGCCAATAATCGATATTACCGGCTCTGAGTCTCAATAAGTACATAAACTTTGATTAAAAAATCTTTTAGTTTTAGTCCAGGTGCTTCTACTAATTTGATGCTTAGTGATTAAGCATTTTAAATTCAATTTTCTTCACACGTGGCTTAGTCTATATTTCTTTTTTTACAGGGAGTCCGAATAAAGGAGGTGTCAGAAGGCAGACCATGCGACAACTGCCCTGAACTATGTCCTGGGTTCAACCCACATGCTTGGAGGTGAGTGTCGTTGATTTTTCTTTAACTACTTATATACCTACAAATAGCTTGTAATTTATTGACACCGGATAAGTGTACAAATCGTGCGAAACTAGAAAAAATATCTTTCTTATTTTATTTACAGACCTTAAAAAACAATAATTAGATACAATTATAACTAAAAGTAAACCCTAAAAGTCTACCAAAAATGGGCATCCATGAGGCACGGTGCCAAGAACACGTGCTGAATTGGCACCTCAAAAAGCAATAGCTATTCTCTGTGCGAGAAATCAGCCAGCCCTCTGGTCACCAGCGGCGTCGACTAAACGAGGAAATAGCAAAGTAATTTATTAACTTTATTAATATGATAAGTTAGGTTGTCTTATAATTGTTTTACTATTCTAAATGAATATCGAACACTCTGGCTGACATGTTGAAGTACTAGGTACAAGGTTAGGTAGGACATGTTGTCAGATAGGTTAAACAGGTAACCCGGAAAACGACAAGGGTAACAAACCAAACCAACCCAGAACATAGGCAAATGTTTGTTTCATTTTCATGTGTTTAGAAAACAATACTGGAAAATTGTCGGCTTATATTAAAATATAATATACTGCGTGCCTACTGGAAAAAGAGTATTTCCAAGTAAGTGAATAGGTACGTGGTTTCAACACTGATAAATTTACGATTGTCACATTTTTTCCAGGAAAAGTTAATGTGATTGGTATTGCTAATGAACCTGCATAATTACATTGGTAGAACACGTGATTTATAATTTGCATTAATGCATTGCCTAATAATCGTTTTGGAGAATCACGTGGACAAAGATACATAGGAAGATACATCCATTGAGCTTTCATACATCTATGAAAATTTGTATATTTGTTTGGCAGCTCTATAAATAGATTACCATAATAATAATATGTAAAAAATATTTTGCAGTTCCAATAATTTTAATACCTACCTACGTGTCGAATTAATCTCATTTTTTTGAAGTCTGTATTTTTCTTTCTGATGACTCCATTTCTCACTTGGTTTTTGGTCTGTCCCAAAGTTTAAGAAAGGAAATATGTACCTACAAATATGTACTTGACTTCACATTATTTAGTTTATTACTTACAATATTTGATAACTACACATAGTGCGGCAACGGAAGCGATAATTCTAATAAAACCTTGATGTCCATTGACCCTGGTAAAGACATTTATGTCTCACTGCATCTACTGCATATTGATATTCTTTTAACTTTTGTGTTTTGGAGACCAATATCAGAATCAATTGAATTATCTAACAACAGGATATTTAGAGGTCCAAACGCCAGCATGATAAATTGTTTTGTCATAATCCTAGAAACAGAATAGAGAATAATATAGTAGTACTAATAGGAAATGTCTCGCAAGATTTTTAATGCCATGTTCTAGGCGGTACTGTAACTTTTGAGCAGGAATAACATGGCACGTACTGTCAGTATTATAGAACTATCTTTTCGTTACTCAACAATATAAAAAGAAATACATTGAACTGAAAATAAAATGAAAAGTAAAGTTAGCAAAGACACAGATCACACAACAAATTGGCACAATTCATTTCTACCTAGGTACTTTACTGTCTGGCTGATACGATTCTCTTTCATAATGAAAATACGAACATACCAACTTCCATAATGACTGCAAGTAAATTATAACGTAGTCACTCAACCGCATCGTTGACTATTTAACCCAAAACAAGAATTCCAAACACGCCAACGATGCAATTTCACTTTAGCAACAATAGATCAAACAATGATAGTGGAATAAACAATAATTTGTGATTACAAACATGGTGGTCAGTCCAACGACATGCTTACTAAAAATACAACAACAATGAGTGACAATTACCTATCGGGTGACCCGACAGATAAGCTTATCGGCATTCTCTGTAAACTCACATTGGGAGCATCAGTTCGGAACATAATATTAGAGGATAATAAGCAGCCTTGTTGAGAGGTCGCCATCGCAAGCGCATATACGAGGCAAAATATTGCCATTGTCATCGGACACGCCACGCGCACCGGTCGTGTCTCCAATTTGAAACACGATCCCAATTATGTGCCTGTCGCTAAAGCAATTTGAGGTCATGGACGTGTATCGGAAGATCAGCGGGGACCAGCCGGAGAGGGAAAGAAGGATACAGAAGTTCCCGTCGAGAGAACGGAACTATGCGGTGAGGAGGAAGAACAACAACAACAATTTCCGACCTCACGTGAACTGTCAAAGCTGTGCCAGAGTCGCTGAAAGGGAGAACAGCCAAAACGGATGAGTTTCTGCTGTATTGTGTGGTTGTGACTCAGTGAATGGGAAGTGTAGATAAAATGTTTATAGAATGTAAAACAATTAATAAGTTATGTAAGTGAACACGTATGATATAATCAATACTCAATTTTGGACGTTCCGATATTTTTATTATAAGGTTTGTGACATTTTTTTAATAGGAGTCATCCTTTTGTATGTATTTGAATGGACCTTATAACCAAAGAACCATGATATTCTAAGTATTAGCATCGGAAACGGGATATTTACAATTAATGTTAAAAATGGTTGATGTTTAATCTTAGTGACCCTGTTTCTTGGTATTATGTAATTTGGGTAGGTAGTTATTTAGCTGGTATATTGTTATTGGAGATACTTTAAAGTTATATGACTCCACTCTCACCGACTTTTGATCGTGTTAAAGAATAAAATGAACAATGGGTATTGTTTCTGCAAAACCATGTATCATCCATTCAATTATTAAAAACTTTTTAGGAATTCCACTTTTTATTTATCCAATTATAATATTATATTAATTATTAGTATTGGTAGGGATCAGAGTCCGGATGTTGATAGTATCTAAGCTACTAGAAACTTTATGGTACGACGAATACAGTTGGTTTTTCTTTACTGTTAACAACATTAGGTATGAAATACCTAAACCGGTTGAATGTTGCCCGTCTGGCTCGTCACATGCTTTGCAAAAAGGTCTTCAAGTTTAAAAACATTGTAAATAATCGTTAGGAGTTTCTTAGAAATTGTTTAAAATCTGACTTTAGTTTAGATAAAACCTGGTGCATTACGCTGCTTTGTCTGTACCATAGTCGTAATATAAATAAGGAAATAAAAACTATATTTTGTTTATGTAAGACAATACAACAAGTAACAGATGCTAAGTACATTAAATTACATTATTTTCTTAAAGGTACAGTCAGTGGCAGAAGACACTATACATTTCCAAAGCTTCAGTAAAGCTTAAAAATTTCATTGTACAAAATATCCTTTACTTGGCTCTTGGCTGCGGGATTACATTGAAAATAATGATGGATGACAAACGTTTAATGTATCTTATTATAATTTACTTTCGATGTTGACTGTACCTAGGGTGGCCATCTGTCCGGGTTTCCCGGGATTTGCCCTAGTTTATCCGGGGAGTGTCCGGGCGGGGCCTTCATTTGTAGTCCGGAATAAAAAAAGAAATAAATAAAAAGATGATTTATGACATTTTCAACTGTCTTTTACTGCACTGACTGTTAAAAAACTTGTTGATATGTCCAGGCTTTAAAATCCGGAGTTTCTACGCGTCTTGTCCTGATGCCAAATTTAAGAGATGGCAACCCTAACTTTACCCACAACAGATAGTGCACTGATGGACAGCCAAGCACCATTATTTACCCACTCGGTGCCATTACACTAATTGGACAGCGACACGAGACAATGCCGCGTGTGATTCACAAACGCGGATAGCTCCGAGTGATTTATTCTCGCGATAATTATGTTTTAGGTTTGCTCTTTTCACCTACAATTATACTTACGCACATACCTAGCTTAGGTATATTCATAAGAACTTTTGCATCCTACGAAGAACATACAAATGGACGGATAAAGTAAAGAAAGAAGAATCGATGTAGGCTGGCGGCATTGGCCCGCTGAATGTACGCAATCGCATTATAGTTTCATTATAAAATAAATAGGTAAGTAGGTACTTAGTCTACTTGATTAAATCAGACCAAATAGTTACCTACTTAGGTATAATTGGCTATCTAACTAACAACAAAATACGTTATCAATTTTATTTGCCAATGATAAGAGACGGATATAGATTGTGGGGTGCCGTCATCGTCATCGTGTGTACAAAGGTTTATTTACGAAATCTGTAAATATAGAGTTAGGGGTATCTCACCTGGTGCGCGTTCAAGCAACCTTTTCAGTTGCAAGATAACTTGCTTTTCTTGTTTTACTATGCTAGCCTACGCACAACAGTGGTAATCGTGTGATGCTCGCCTTATTTGTTGCATTCTTTGCATGATTTTTTTTTATCATAGAAAGCGCCACCTAGCGGGGAGTAGCGAAAGCTGTAAGGAAAAATCTGCAACTGATATTTTCATCGATTAATGAGCTTGTTGTCATGGGTTGATAACAGATGGCGGTAAAAATAAATTGAATTGAATATTTAGAGATTGAAAATACTTTCTAGGATAAAGCTAGTTTTTTATAGTGTTCTTTCAATCCGAATATTTAAAATATTATTTGCAGATCGTTGAATCAGAATTATTTTTTCCAAACATTAAATTACTTTCATGAAAGGAGCAACGTATAGGTAAGTACTTCTATCCTGACAAACCTCTTGAGATAAATTAAGTTTGGAGCTAATGTCACGATAATAATTAGGTAGGTATCAGAGATTAGATAGTTGTGGCTCGTTGTGGTCTAATTTGGTAGATAAATTGATATTTTGCCATAGTAGGGACTTATTGAAAATTGTAGCTGAATTATCTAACTGGGTATTCTCAAAAAATTGCCGTTTCACCTACCTGAAATTTTAAGTTCTGGTAACTTTGTTTTCCGATTTATGGCGATGTAACTTTTAGGATAGTTTTAAAGGACACTAGCTGCATCGAGGCCAATATTCTATACAATTCTAAAGAAAGGTGGAGAACTCGAATCTAAGTTTTAATTGAATTTTCTAATTAATTAACCTGTGTATGGGAAAAAATCCTTCGTATATTGATCGAAGGTTCTATCTACAAAAACAATAGGTATACCTACCTAAGTTTCTTATCGAAAGTCCTCCTTCCCCTGCCTTACGTTATCATTATACTGCGAAACTAAGAAGCAGTGACATCATTATCATTCGATATTCGTATTTCTACGACATACGTCCACCACACCACCTGATTGATAAGGTACATAACATAAATAAATCTCCAACTAAACTAGACTCGCGTCACTTACAAAAATAAAGCTAAAGACAGGTCATGCTTTGCTGGGCGCAAACGCGCGTTCCAAAACCTAATCCCTTGAACTTGAGCGAGCGGAACGGAGGTAAACACCAAACAAACGTCGAGCAACCCGTTGACGCTCATTTGTCATTCGGAACGCACGCGATTCGCCGGCGCTAGTGTCGTACGCGCGCGCTCTTCGCCGATTTCTGCTCTTTGAACGCGACGCGATCTGTCAAACATCGCCAAAGTCCGCCAAACAAAAAAGAAAACAAACCATTTCTTTTTCGATATTCAAACGATACGGATATTCCGGCCAGTGCTAAAGGTTTTTAAAGTGTTACGATGTGTTGTGATTGTTTTTTTTAACGGCTATTGTTAGTGGTTCATGAAGGAAATGACTGCGAAATGACCGATAACAGCTGATAATGCTCGCAATGACTCGAGGTACCTTTTCCCAGTGTTTTTTAAACCGGAGTAGAATTAATTTATTTGTAGGTACGTACCTTTTAGAATGTTACAGGATTTAGGTACATAACAATGTGTTAATCAAATTAGTAGGTAGGTATTTACCTAGTAACATGGAACATCAAGAACTTTCCCGGATCCGTTATTATATTTTTATTATTTATAATAATAATACCTTATTTACTTACTTAGCACTTATCTACTTCCTTATAAGTGTAGCTAATAGTAATAGTGAAGGAGCGACAACTATAATTATCTAGCCCAATGAACAGAACAGTGAAAAAATTTTAAATTTCGATAAATAGTATGTATCTGTCAACGACTATTTATTTTGGGTTATGCTCACAATAATTAACATTGCAGAGCCACTGGGTATCATTAGCAGTAAGATTAGGTAACATTTAGATTTTCGACTGTTTCTTCTATTTCAGACTAAGGGAAGGGAAAAGTTGTTCATAATTATCCGATGTTTACGGATATCCCGAGCGGGTAAAAAATCGAACGCCTTCGTTTCTGTATCTAATTACACAAATAATTTGTGATAAACTACGATGCATTAACTAGTTTGCTGTTGTGAGCGTGAAGCCATTCGCACGTAACGTAACTCACATTGTTGATGCAGTTTTTACTTAATTAAATCCAATCTGGAACCCCACTTTCAGTAAATACTTCTTGCGCATACTGTACCTACCTACCTCAAATGCAGGGAATTGAGTCATGCTTTCTCGATTCTGACTCAACCACTTGTTTGGTAAAAAGAAACAAACGCACTTGTATGACTGTTTGAGATTTCTGGAATGCGTTGACGCTATTGTCATTGTTTAGGCGGAATCGGTGAATATTTGTACAAACATGAAATATGAAGTCACGAGCACGAGATTGCCCTAATTCTTCTACCTACTTGGCGAAGTCGCTTCCTGCAAATAATTGCGGTTTTCCTTAATTTAATCGAAACTACTTACTTGTTTGCTCAAGTGCGTATAATAATAATAAGTTAAGAATAATCCTACATAATATATTTCATTTACAATACAATTTAATATACTCTTATTAAAATAATATCAAGCTGAATTAACGGTGCGTTCCCTTCATCTAAATAATATACCTAGTCAGCAGCTCCCACACCACCGACCACTTCCTATTGGAAATTTGACATTTAACCCCTTTTTAAAAATGACAAATTTTAATATCGTAACTATGGAATTTTGTAGACCTCAGTAATTAATCTTATAAAACTTAATACCTATCGTTGTAATATTTCGCCAAAATACTTATGAGCGTTAGCTGAACACAATTTAAAAGTCGGTAATGTGAGATTTTCTATAATATTGACAACTGAAAGTAATAAATATTTGGCAGTTGTATATTTTATGTCTCCATAAATACGTCGTTTGTGTGCAAGGCATCGTGCTCTAATGATAAACAAAGTAGTTGAGTCCTTACTTCACCTTAAAGTAAACATACCTTTCTGTTTGTTTTCCCATGTTAATTGGCGTCAAAGCAAATGGTACCGTGAAATAATTCATTTATTTAAACATATAGGTATTGTGATGGAAGTACTTAAACTTTCGCGAATTGAACTCGTAATTATTTAACACGTTCTCTGCTGAAAACACAACTGTGGTGTTAGCTGTATGGGAAACACTATGGTGTGTGCAGGTCCACTCCCGTGGCTAGACAAGAAAATCGGCTCAGCAGTCAGTGTGTATAAAACAAAAATCCAATCGCGCTCAGATTAATTTGCAAATTATAATTTTTATACATTGACGTTTCTCTCAAGTTAGGTGCTATTTCCAACTACCCGCGTTTGGTCTTGTAAAACATAACTGTCACGACACTATCACGCTACTAGTATTCCCAAACTCACTTAGTGGAATGTTTCGCTTTGCAGAAAAATTTAAATTTCAAACCTTTTTTCGTTTTTGGTCCTAGACTGGGCAACGAATTTAAATGGGAATGAAATTTGGGACCATGTTGAGTCCTTCTTTATGATATTCTGTAGAAACATTTAACTTTAATGCAGCTGATTTATCAGATAAGTCCATAAACACTTCAGTCGATAGTTTACCGGTTAATAGACTTACATATTTGAGAAATCTGATGCATTATTGTTAAATATCTGTATCATAAAGAATGATCTACCTCCCTAAAGCCGTTCTAGGGCTAAAAACCAAAAACCGGCTTAATACTGGAATTTCCCGCCGTAAGCGAAACTTACCACCTTAAATAACCCTATGTATATGACAAACTTAACTATCCGATGATATTTGAATGGAAAATAACAATGCATATCAGGAAATATTGTATGATTTTCCTTAGAATTGTACTTACTATAACTATAAATTGACGCGAATACGATTCATATTAATACGATTGTTGAATAAAATTAAATATATTTTGTTAAAAGTTCATAACTGAACTAGATAAGATCGATAAGTTTGTTCAGCGATAGACAACATTTTGTACATCTTTACAAATCAATGATGAAATTGTTTACGAAACACGTAGCGTCTGCGAGAAATATTTACTCTACCAAATTGTATGAACATCGCTTACAGCGGCCAATACATTATTATAACAATAGATTTGCTTCCATATTTAAACCTGTTTTATAATAGTCACACCTTGTCTTAGTATAATCAAATTGTTTTAGATAACTAAGAAAGCCAAAGTTTGACAAAACAATATTACCTTTTTTTTATATCGCGTATAACTTCGGTTGCAAAAGCGGATGATAGATGAGTTACATTCTAAGTTTATAACATTAAATTTTCTTGAAAAAATACAGTAAGTTCTATGCTTGCATAATATTATTCTAATCGTTTCTAGTCTGTCAAAACTTCCAATGTATTGTGTGCGTATGTGTGTGTAGCAAGTATCAGCTACTTGGATGAGCTGACAGCACAATGGATTCATATACACAACCTTTTTAAAACCACCAGTATGCTATATTTACTGTTAACTGATTAACATAATCTCTACATTTCAACTTTCAGTCTATGTAACGGTTTTAAAAAAAAAAGGTTCAGCTTTAACGGTTTTAAGTTATCTTGAAGCAATTTTTCACATGGTTCTTCATTGTATTCTATCTTTGTTACTTCTAAAATGTTGTTTGTTTTCGTCTTGAAATCTCAAGTCGAACAGTACGATTGTTTGGTTGATTTCATTCAAGAATACAAATCAACAACAGTGTTCTGCTGAACGTCAATCAAATTCTCCCATCCGCCAGTCTTTGTCTGTTTGGTCTATCATCGCTCTCGCCAACACGTTATCAAATAGAAAATTGGTTCACTATCAAATGGCAACTTTCTTGTGCTATTTACCTGCGATTATTCGGTAGAAACAGACTATAATAAAAAAATACGTAGAAAGTAATTTGTACGTACGTAATAATGCTACTTGCAGCATTAGTACCTACTTCTGCATATTTTTTATGACAAACATTACTGCACATGTCATGGTTTGAAAGATATTTTCTCATTACACGCTTAATGGACTGTCAAGCCGGACTATAATTTTCTACTGCCACCTTGATTGACAGTATTGGCACAGTATCGGACAACGTCTTTGAACAAAATGTTAGAACAAAAGCAATTAAAATGTTGATTGATTGATCGTAAAAAAAAATACATTTAATAAAGGCCAATTTGATGTGTGCTCCAGTTATAACTCGCCTCCCAGTTATAAGTCTCCTGATAACAAAACCTCAGTGTGTTACACTGCACCACTAACATTTTTTATTTCTATCAAGGACTTTCGTAATTTAGTGTGACCTTTAACAGATACATTTTATTATAACATCCGGTGTTCGGACTTCTGTATTCTGTAGCGTCGGAAGCGAGGCGCCATAGACAGTGTTCTAAATAAATCTCTAAAGCTTTATAAAAACGCTGAAACGTTACGAGTATTGCACCAAAATACTAACCCAGTAAATATTTCATTTACTTTGTCATTTTATTTATTGTTTGATTACAATTAATGTTAGTATTAGTAGGCTGTATATATTGCAAAATAGTGGACAAGACCACTCCAAATCTGACATGCATACATAATTTAATAAAAGTTTGTCCCATTATTATGCATTACCACTAATGAAATAATTCACGGTTGTCTCCGTAAACCGGGATCATCCTCGGTCAAGGCTGGCCCCTCCCGGCTTTCATGGCGACATAAAAAGTATTTATATGTATATAAAGCATCGTTATCATAATACTTGTCATTTTACTGTCACATTTTCGTTTGTAAAATTAATGAACTGACGCCTATTTACGTGCTTTCTTTCCACAATAAAAAACGCGTTATAGTAGCGTGTAGAGAAAAAATGAATTTATCTGTCTGAAAAATATTAATTTACGGAAGACAAATGTGTACAAAATATCTATATCTAATAAAAAAGACGTTGCAGTTAATAATACCAGTAGCATAAAAATACCGTTACATACAACATTCAAAAAATAATGAGGAATATTTCAAGCGCTCGCGTAAATTGAAACGATAAATCAAAGTACCGCGCGCGACTACAAGATAGGCATAGAATCTAAATACAGACGCCATGCGCCCGTCAAAATAATTAAATCTATGATATGAAGGGTAACCTATTTTTTAATTTAGGCATTTTGTTTGAACCATTCAGACTGTAACGTGCGCAAATAGATAAAAGCTGTTTATTTTTTATGCAAAAATGTGTTTCAGATTGTGCGATGTTAGTGAAAAAGAAACACATGGATCCTATGCAGTTTTTGAAACTTATCTACTCAGTTATGTTTCAGGCTAGCATGCGTAATATTGTATTCGATATAATTATTATATCGATAGATATTTTTTTTATCATTCAACTTATTCTATTATTTATAATTCACGATGTAGCTTCAAAGTACTTTGAGCGTGTCATACAAACGGGCTTCCGAGTCCACTCTTGCACGTCATGTCATGCACAAACTTTTAATCGAAAAATGCATAGGTGAATTACATTTGAACTGCAAAGACGGCTCTAGTTTCAGGGTTAACCGTCTACTACTTAACATCTGTGTATATAATTAGTATTACGCCCCGGAATTTTATCATGTTAATTTATAAAAATCGTAGTTAACAAATATAAAGTACGGATAATGTTAACGGATAATTTACCATCTCCCTAGTTTCTCGCCGCCATTTTGAGTTACCGTTGATTGAGAGATACGTTCGAAAACTTTATGCCTTCCGTATTCCGTCTGACAGATAAAGTAATAAAAATAAATCGAATCATTGCGGCCAATAAAATTCCGTGCCAAATTTAATGTTTGTCTAGTTTTTTCGTATTTTCGGTAATCACTAGGCGGTATTTTCGTCTTTGATCACGATAATGAGTTATTCCAACTTTTTATCGTCGCATATAAAGAAAACAAGGTTAGGAATTGAGAAAAGTTTTAATTCGAATTATACTTTCGCCGGACGAAAATAAATTCGAGAAAATTATCAATCAAACTTTTACCACAAATTGAAATAAGATCTAATTAGCTGTGGTTCACACACACATTTCCCTGTCCGGATATCGTACCTGCCACCTCACGCTTCTTATTCGAGCAACACATCAACCAACTTACACAATGTAGGCGGTCACATGAATCCTTACAACTGATATTTGTGAAGGAAATAGATATAATGCCTTGTTCTTGCTGTAAAATAAGCCTGTAAAGTGTAACTACATGTACACACTGCAGACTGGGTATGTAGGTATATCTATTTTATAAGCTAAGCAATAAAAAAAATGGTAAGTAATGAGGGGCCCATGCTCAGCAGTGGGCTGATATGGCGGTTGATGATGATGAAGTAATTATTTATTCATGTTTATTCGATTTAAAGTACCTATACTGTACCTATACCGTACTGTACCTATACTGTAAGTACGCCACCCACCCTACTATCGAAAAATGTTTTTTACTGTCCATCCAAAGGTTGTCTGGAAGAAATCGCTTTCAGCGATAAGACCGCCCATTGTACTACCCTTGTTTACCTATTGTAATTCTTCTGTACTGTGTTTAATTTTGTTTCTGGTGTACAATAAAGAGTTTTTCTATTCTATTCTATTCTATTCTATATTAAAATGTGCCTTTAAAGCCAAGCACATTCTTCAATCAATCAAATAAAAACGATTAATAATTGCGACTAATTGGAATTACAAACAGACTGCTAGTATTCATAAAAAATGCTAAGTAAATAACTATTATTCAAAGAATAATCCTAAACAAAACGTAATCAAAACAAATACTTAAAATGTGCTAAGCAAACACCTAATTATAACTGTAACTCAGTAGTCAGTGTAATCAAATTAAACTAAGAACTAATAGATCTTAGTATTAATTTAAGAAAAATATTTCCACGAAAACTGCACGGTGAAGCAGCACACGCGAGATAAGGTGGCAGAACAAATATTTAGTTTTCACATCCAATGACATCGGTAAACTAACGGGGTATTCATAATTAGGTTGCCTACGTATCAAGACACAGTGGAAACAAATAAGTAAGTCATCTTCATACAACCGTACGAAACGTTGCTTACTAAACTAGTCAATGTGTGCGCGCCAGTACGCACGCATTACATAAATACAATTTATATTGGCGCCGGTGTAGTGTTCCCAGATTTCCCGATTTACGCGGATCCTCCCGATTTTTAGGGGTCTGCTGTCAGTTTCACCCTTGATCGGGACGCCGAATGTCGCGATTTTTCACTAACTTCCTTAGTCTGTACTTAATTCGATCATTAACATACTATAAAATAAATAAAATCCTACCAATCAATTAAAATTAATGGTGATTTAAAAAAGGCCAGTTTTTTTTTGTAGCCATTGTGGTTGTCCCGATTTGAAACCCAAAATCCCGATTATTTAAACGAAATTTGTCACACTGGACCTGGCAACATTACGCCAGTCAGTCTTATAACACTCATAATAATTGTCCTGTACAATACAACACAATACAATAATTCTTTATTGAACACCACAAAGATTAGGTACAGTAGTAGTGTACACTGTACAGGTAGTAGTGGGCGGCCTTATCGCTTAAAGCAATTTCTTCCAGGCAACCTTTGGACAGGAATTAAGGTCCTGTAGTGTGTGCTCAAGCCGCGTTTGTGTCCGTTCTATGAAGATTGCTTACTTCTCTGTTTCTACTATGTATTGATCTAATCTTCGTGCAATTATCGCGTGCGAATAGTGCAATGTCGAATGTTAAATAGTAGTATAACCAAGTTAGCGTAGTGTAGTGGCATTCTTCCGCCAAGCAGTAGTGTGCAAACATTACCATGTTCCGGTTTGAAGGGCACTGTTTCCAGCGAAATTACTGGGCATATGAGACTTTAGAGCCGATGTCTCAGGGTGACGAGCGCAGTGCAGTGCCGCGCAGCATTATGCAATGCAAAGATCTGGCTGGCACTGTAACTGTTATGGGCAGGCGTGGCGCTTACCATCAGGTGAACGATTTGCCCGTCCAGTTACTCAGTCAAATTAAAAAAAAAGTCAGTAATTTAAAAATTAAAAAGTCAATTATTTCATCTTTACAAATCAGTCAGATGATCAAACGTTATCGACACGATTCAGTCATATGAAACAAAAAGTACTAACTAAGCATACACGCACAGATTTGACAGGTGTAAACGCTGGTGGTGGGTGGTGAAAACAGACACATTCGAAAGGCAAATCCGTGTCTGTTTTCACCATACACCAGCACTTTGGCCTGCCAGGCATGTCTGTCAGGCAGATCCGCCGGGCAAATCTGTGCGTATGTATGCTTAGCTGATAAAATTGACAATACAGCAGTACGGGTTGCAGGCTAGGCGTGTCTTCGCCTAAACACATATTATATATAAAACCTAAATATAAAAAAACACAAACGTGTGTGTTTTCAGCAGTCAACGTGTTAGGAATAAAGGTTTTTGTTTTCGAGTTGGCCTGAATGAGGAAAATATGCAATAGGACGAAACACCAAGCTAGCGAAGCCAAAACTAAAAAAGGAAACTAAAGTGTGTAAAAAAATTTGGTCAACCGAAATGTTACGGACGAAATGCTAACAGTGTCTCGATTTATTTAAATTGCAGTCAGTCGCCAGTGTGGCCACCATAAAACGAGAGCTAGCTGTGGTCACTATGATGAACGTCGTGATATGAAACCGACATGTGAAAATATCGTGGTTTTTTTTACTGGGGAAAACTATAGCCGTTTAATTGGCGACATACGAATAAAAGTGTCTATGCGGTCTTCTTAGCAGCTTTTGTAGAAAATATTCGTATTCTACACTAACCTAGGTATAATAAAAGTGAAAATATTAGTTAACACTTGTAGCCGGATTTTAGGTTTTAATAACACTTCCGTCACGCATAAAACACGAAACTGTATTTATGATTTAAAAATTTAAATAGGAGGCAGTTTAAAATTGGGTGCTAATGTTTCTCTGTCATAAAATAAGAGATATAAATCATATTTTACGTTCGCCAATTAGTGAATATTTTAACTAAAATATCTAGTTTGGTTACAAATGCGTGGTAATGACGTCATTGAGGGTTAAATGAATGGTGGAATTTTAAAAGTAGCATTGGCGCAAAATGTTTAAATCACGAGTAGGCGTATAAAATATAACCAGTGCTGGAAATAGGGCGGGTTAGCAGTGACCAAACATAGGGCGCAGACACAGAAGGGGCGCAGAAATGACTACACAACAGGACCAACCAAAAGGGCGCAGTTATAGAAGTTCGCAAGGGGCGCATTTAAGGCTAGTTACTGCAATAAATGTAACTTACTTTTATACTACTAGCAACGCCCCGCGGTTTTACCCGGGGTAACTATTATTCCACAGGAACCGTCAGTTTTGAGGGATAAAAACTATTCTATGTTCTATGCCTGGACCTAAAGTATCTGTGTACTGAATTTCATCAAAATCCGTTCAAGTGGCGTGAAGTGAGGACAAACTTTCGCGTTTACTACCTAAGCCTTAAATTTTAAATTACAACTAAAATTAGTAGGTCTATATATTTTTTTAAGCTATCTAATAATGGGACAGATCCGAAATTTAAAGAAACATTAAAGTTTTCGTCCCATGATCCCAACCGATTGCGAAAACGTGTCGCGATTGGACCTAAAACTTAACCTTATTAAATCAAGAACATTCACCTCCTGCATAACCATGCGTGTCCCACATTCAATTACTCATAAAACATAAGTTTTTTACTGGTATGGTCATAAATGGTAAACATCCCGTAGCTAACGTTAATTCTGTAAATACTTAAGTTTGAGACAAGAATATTTCAATTTAATTAAAGACTAATCATACCAAATACACACACACATACAAGAGACCAAATAAAGATGGCAAACGATCTAAATGTGTCATTTTGCCACATTTGACATTAGGGACCTAGGTGTGGCTCTTTGCGGTCTTTATTCGGTCATTCTAATATTATCGTACGCGGATAGATTACGTAATATGTTATTACTAGATTCGTTCATACCTATGAACGTAATTTTTATGTCAATGTATGGTTCAGTGGCCGGCTTAATAAACGCATTCTACCATCTGTGGATCGCTCATTCCGTGCTTCGTCCCTCAACCCTCTCGTCCTAATAAGACGAGACACTGAATTTGCAAACAAAATGTTTATAATGTCAGTAAGAAATATATTCGCTTTTCGAGGGCGTTTTCGTACCACGTACCAACGGCGTCCCCACTGCTACAATAGTCAGTGGGCCCGATGGGAATTCAAATTCCCACCGTCTCCACTAACATTATTACTATTATTAGTGGGGACGCTGGGAAAAATAATTCTCAGCGCCCCACTGGAGGGCCAGTTAGTGGGCACGGTGGGAATACGCCTCATGAAGTCATGTCAGAACTTACAAATTAATGGATTGATACAAAGCGACTATGATTGCGAGTTACAAAAGCAGCCAATCAATATCATCGATAAAAAAAGAAACAAACTTTTTTTTTATTTGACTGAATGACGAGACACAGCCACAGCACCACCCAGAACACTACATTGCATAATCCTGCACGGCACTGCACTGCATTCGTCACCCTGAGACATAGGCTCTAAAGTCTCATGCCCAGTAATTTCGCTGGAAACAATACCTCTCTAACCGGAACACAGTAATGTTTGCACACTAATTGCTTATTATTAAACTTCCACTTTGGTTTGATTGCTTAATTCTAGAACCGTGTAGCATTTTCTATCAGCTAAGACTGACTAATCTCCCTTGTTGGTGGAAACACACGTCCTATAAACACGGATTACGCGTTAACCGGTAAACAGTCGATAAGCGTGCGACGGTGGAAGACAATGAATGACAATGGCCCGCCAGGCGAATTGTTTGAATTGGGCACTTCCTCCGGCGAGGTCAGATAGACCGTTGCAGCACTTGCAGTATTCAAGTCTCGTCGCAAACGTGAAGCGACACGGAAAATAAACTTCATTTTATCAAAAACGCCAGTTCATAGACGCCTATTTCCGAAACAATGTAAAAAAACACTGGCCAGTTTCTTGTCGCCTTTCCCAAAGGAGGTTACAAAACGCATCACGATCTCATATTTCCCTAACGTGTCTGACTGTATATTACTATGCCATCGTGGTCCGCTTGTCTTCACCTACAGGAACAGTCCGGAGGGTTTTAGTTGGAGTCCCCCGGTGACAAAGGGGAGATAGTGTAAAGGCAACTCCCCCCCCCCCCCCTCCACCCTAAAAAAATATGCACTAATTATGAACCACCTTGTCTAGTTATTTTCTTACTTTTCATTGACCTTACCGTCATAAGGTTCTGATCTGCGGGGCTATGCAGCACGGTGCGGATCAGCTCGAGTTCGTTTAATTGCCACGGGACTCGTCCTTCGTATTGAAATGACGAGTCCCGTGGCAATCAAACGCCAAAATGAAACGAACTCGAGCTGATTCGCACCGTGCTGCATAGGCCCCGCTGTATGTTTTAAAGATAGGTAACAGTTTGTAAAAAATGTAGAAAGTACCTTAATCATCTTTAGATACGATTTACCAAGCTACACATATTTTACTTTACTAATTAAATGTATTTTAATTTTGTTTCCTTGTTATTTGTTGAGGAAAGTGACCGTAATATTATAACAATAACTTATTTTGAGAAGTCCTCTGCTATTAATTTTACCTCTACGAATTGGAATCCCCAGGTTTTTCAATTTTCCATATTAGGTAGACAGAACTTGTTAATATTACCGCAGTTTTTGTCTATATAAAACCACAGAGGAACGAATAGTAAAACACATTGCCGAATTCAGGGATTCGCTTGACCTTCGAACTCTGACCAGTTTTTTTCAGAGCTGGTATAAAAAATATTTGACATTTCCATGGGTTTTGTGTTCTCTCCAAAACTGGCCAAAAAGTTGAGGGGTCTTGTTCGGTGTTTCGGCCCAATGATGGAACGAAACACTGAATATCATAAAAAGCACCCACCTCTTTGCTGAATGAATTTAAGACTTGACTAGTTCTCAGAACCACAGTACACAAGAAAGAGGACTGAAGTGTTTCTACTATACCCGAACAGACCAGGTATCTGGAAACTTTTTTTTATTTGACTGAGTTACGAGATGCGCAAGGGCATATAAGATTTTAGCGCCGATGTCTCAGGGTCACGAGCGCAGTGCTGTGCCGCGTAAGATTATGCATTGCAAAGTTCTGGGTGGCACTGTAACTGTTATGGGTAGGCGTAGCGCTTACCATCAGGTGATCAACATGCTCGTTTCGTCACACAGTCAAATAAAAAAAACCGAACCACACAGAAACCAGGACTAGGCGGAAAGGATGTGACAGCGCCACCCTATTCAGTAGGAACCAGTAGAAGGTGTCAGGGAGTTGGTGTACTGCTTTCCGCTGGGATCGTAGTACGTGGAAAGATTTAGTCTCTGCCTATCCCAACGGGAGAAAGGCGGCACTGTGTGTATGTATATAAGACTACAAAGTTTATCTCTTTATGACCCCGCTGTGAGCGGAACACCTTGACTTTGAGACCTCACTTAGGTCACCTACGCGCCATGATGTGACGAATCATATGTTACGGAGCGACCTCACTATCTATCGAGATCACGACTTCCTTTTGTCTGTGGCAACTTAAATAGATTCATGGCTCTAGTCTGTGGTTTATTAGTATACCTAGTTTAATGCAGGCTGGTTAGTGTAGTGGCAATTTAAGACTGGTCTCACCCCTATATAGCCTCCATATATTTTATGTAGTAATCGCTGTGGTTATAGCACCGACGTTAAATAAATATTATTAATTATAATATACTCACCATGATTAGAATTGAGGGTATTGTCAAATGGATGTTTAATTAAGTTTTCAGTTTATGAAATAGATAGCACTATCTTTTTGTCAACAAATACAAATTTGCCAGAGAGCTGTCATTTGTTTTTTTTTAACACTTTGACTGCTGAGCCGTTTTGCTTGTCTAGCCACGGGTGCAGTTCTGCACGCGGCATAGTGTTTTCCCATACAACAAACACAACTGTTGTGTTTTGCCGTACTCGTGGCAAGTTATGAAAAACACGACAGTTGTGTTTTCAGCAGTGAACGTGTTAAGATCCCATTGCTACTGCTAGCAGGTGTATTGTGGGAACCCAAGAAACGTATTTTTACTAAAAAGGTAGAAGACTTATCTGTCCTGATATTTGTATGACAGGTAAAAATCCTCGCATATGACCAAGAGTATTGTCAAAGGTATTGTATTAACAAAATGACAACACGGTTGTGAAGTGATACAATCCTTTGAGAAATGATCTCATCAGAGATTACCTAATGTTTATATTTGATCTAGACAAGTAGCTTCTGGCAGACCCTGAAAATTACCGACACAAACGTATCTAAGAAGTTAATCAATCAGCTTAAATTTGAAGGTAGGTTCTGTCTGTCTTACGAAAAATAAAATTGCTTCGGTGAGTTTTTACCTAGCCTGGCTTCCCCGCAATCTCGAAGGCTTAGATTTTTTAAAATTTAAGAACTAAAAACTATGTCATAGAGTTTAAGCGTAGAAATTATGAAATGCAGTTTATCACAACAAAACTCATCAGCACAATGCGTTTTCCTTCACGAACCACTAAATGATGCAAACGAAAACTGATTATCCAACCAAAGACAAACAAAGATTAAAAGAAGTGCTTCAAAGATTAGAACAAAAGTGCCTCAAGGATTGGTAAAAAAGTGCCGTAACCCTGGTTAAATGCCTCCAACGGAGATCGCCACCGACGGCATGCTGTGCCTGTCTCGCCACGAGAACTGCCCCTGGGACGAGGCCCTGCAGTCCACTGAGCTGAGCTGGTCAGGGTTGAAGTATGCCTGCCTGAAGATACTGCACCTCTACTGCAAGGTCTTCGATAGAGACGATGTACTGGACACAATCATTAGGTGAGTCTTGAGAGTGAAAAAAATTTTAGGAATTTAAATTGAAAAGCCTAGCCTAGTGGAAGAATGTCTGGCTTCCAAAGGAAGGTCGCGAGTTCAAATCCCAGTGCGGGCACGTACCAATGTGTTTATGTAAAAACCATATGTACGTAATAATCACTCGCTTTTCGGTGAAGGAAAACATCGCGAGAATACCCACATATCTACCCGCGAATTATTACGGAAGTAGGTATACTATCCACCAATCCGGACCGAGTCCACGCGTTGGATTATGGCCTAATCCTCGCCACGAAAGTGGGGGGAGACCCGTGCTCAGCAGTGGGACGATATGGGTTGATGATGATGATGATGATGAAAGGATTTTGACGTGATGAAACTCCGCGCTGGGAACAATAATTAGGTAGTTTAGAGGGAACACGTTACTAGGAAGGATATTATTTGGTTCTCAGAAAAGGTATCTCTACCTATGAAATGGTTTTGTAATTAGCTCCGACGACGTAATGAAGAAAATAATTTTGGAAGACGAAATGACTGATGGTGCTTTAAAGATTAAGGTGTTATGGATGACTTCCGCAGCTATTTCCATTGGTTGGCCAATTCCTGTGTTTTTCTGGTTGGTTGATGTTGTTGTGCTGTTAGGTTTTAATGATCACTAAAATACATATTAAAGCACTTTTGATGTGGCCTTTGGAAGAAAACCAAATCCAAGAATAGAACCTAATAATTTTAGTTTCGCAAACGTTATGTCAACTCATTAATATTTTATTATTTATTAGGTAGGGTAAGTAACTACCCATTAAAAGCGCGCGTGGTACATTTTGTAATTTATTAAAGTTTCTACGGTTTTATTTAAATTAAAATGAATATCTTTGTATTCCAAAAGTCCCTATTAACACGTTCAGTGCTGAGAACACAACTGTCGTGTTTTTCATAACTTGCCGCGAGCGCGGGAAAACACAACTGTTGTGTTTTTTGTATGGGAAAACACCATGGAGTGTGCAGAGCCGCATCCGTGACTAGACAAGCAAATCGGATCAGCAGTGAGAGTGTTAAAATCAGTAAAAAAACTAAATATCGCTCATTGCACCCCTCACATCTAGAAATGTCAGCTCATTAGTCAGGCCATTAAATCTGTAACGAGCCACCTGAGAGCCAGCGCCGGTTTTAGAGCCCACAAAAACTTTTAGTGCTGCCATCATCGCGCCCATTCTGATCAAATTAAAAACACGCAATTCCGATCGATTAGTGTTTATCGGTACGCGGGCCCGTACAAAATCGATTAAGAATTTGATCTGTTCCATTGATAGGTTCTTACTTACATTAATCTTTTAAAAGAGGTGCGTGTGTGTACCTTGTTTGGAACTCTATAAACTCATCATCATCAGCCTATATTCACGACTTAGCCCGATATGCAGCTCTCCTCCTCCAGTCTTTCAGTAGTGGGAGGCCTCTTCTGCAAGAGACCGCCTGGGGTAGTAACCACACCTTTGCCAGATATTCATCCACCAAGCAGTAGGGTGCAAACATTACTGTGTTCCAGTTTGAAAGGCATTGTTTCCAGCGAAATGACTGGGCATATGAGATTTAGAGCTTATGTCTCAGGGTGACGAGCGCAGTGCAGTGCCACGCAAGGTTAGGCAATGCAGGGTTCTGGGTGGTCCTGTGACTGTTATGGGCAGGCGCTTACCACCAGGTGAACTACTTGCTCGTCTCGTCACTCAATCAAATAAAAAAAAAGTCTTTACCATTTTGTCCTTGTTCTTTATTAACTAAACCAGTATAACTAGACCCCACACAGCCTATTGGTCTGGAGTTCCGGAAACCAGTAGAGGGTGCCAAGGATTTGGTGTACTGCTTTCCGCTGGGATCGTGGCATGTGGAAAGGTGTAGTCTCTGCCTATCCTAACGGGAGAAAGGCGTGACTGTATGTGTATGCATGAGTAAAGCAGTAATTGTTGATATCGGTACTATAAAAAAAATGGGAAAAATTGGGGTCTTCATATTTATAAGGCTCAAGAGACACTGTGAGATAATTTATGACAAGATGCTGATAGGAAACTATTTATTATCAATTATATAATAACACAATCACATCACAATAAAACCACATTTATGCCATATTTATTGTCGTTACAAAAGTATGAAACAGCGATGCAGTAGAGAACGGAGTTAGGCGGAAAGTTAAGAACTCTTGGTTAAAGAAAAAACATGGATTTCTTGTTTTTGAATGAACGCGAAACTTGGATATAGTGAATGAACTAAAATTAAGACATCCAGCTGTTTTTTACGACAAGACCTGTGCAACGAGAAATAGTCCAGGATCTTTGACCTCATTCCTTTGATCGTCGAAAAGTTCGTTTAAAATTAGCCTCTTTGAAAAAAGCGTTTTAATATTAACCAGCTGTACTGTACCCTAAAACGATTGTTATTGCTGCTATTACCCGAGTTATACGGAACATTGTTTTCGATTTGTCTGGACATTAAAAAAGAAGCCTGGGTCTGGACACAGGCTAGGTATTAGTTAGTTTCTACTTTTCCAGATTTAATTTACGCTAAAGGTCGCAGAAAACATTGCTCACCACAGTCTATTGAGCAAACAAATTGCTCATGGCATGGCGCATAAATTTATTCAGGCCTGTTCCACTGTTCAGCGACCAAATTTAATGATAACTCCCCTATTTTACAAGTCTGTAAGTCTTATTGAAGACGAACAATGAAAACTCCCGTGATTTCGTAAGAAATTGTTCTATAGATTACTCATTAGGAAAGACTCGCCGATTCTGCTAAGTGGTGTGATTCTTCTAGGTAAATACTTGCATTGGCATTGTCAAAAAGGTTTTGTCGCCGTTTTGAGAATTTAGATTACTGCAAATCGATTTAAAATCGATTATTGTCTCATCTCCGAGAAAACAGTTCGATAGTTGTAAAGAAAATAATCGATGAAAACCAATGGAATGACGTAATTTTGACAGAACAATTGCTTATATTTTAAAGCTGTTATTGGTGGTCAAATGAAAAAAAAATTGGTCTTACGGTTTTGGTATTGGTATTGGTCTTGGTTGGTTTACGGACAATATTTTAACGTGACAACGTCATAACAAAACATTGATTGCATACTTTTATGAATAAAATTGAATCATTTTTTAATAATAAAAGAAATACTTGAAATTATACTAATAATCAGATTTTTAAAATGCAAGAATAATTCACCTCTCAAGAAGAGAAGAGAGATAGATGCGGCGCAAACGTACAATGAGCGTTACGGAACAATGTGTCAACTTTTTCGTCCATGCAGCCGGCGTTCATCGATTTATTAGACGTTGTCACATCAAAAAGTATTAGAAGAAAACAAAGAATTCAATGCTAACGTATGCGGGCATCATAAAACTAGGACTTGTGGACAATAATAGTCACCACTAATAGTATTACTGCAGAGTCGCAGCCAGCAAATAGAACTTCTTTACTAAGTCAATTTCATTAGTCAAATGGAAGGGGTTGCTACTTTGCCAGCTTAGGGTTGGTAAAGGTCAGGCGATACCCTACCTTAAATAGAAAATGTTTCTTTAGGTCAAATGACGATATAATTAATTTATGGTTCAAGAAAATCTCTTTTTAGAAGGTTCAAGGTTCGTTTCAGTCGTATTATTAGGTATATTGAAAGTATTTTTTTAACCAATCATCATCCGGATCTTGTTAAAGAACTCTTCGTTTCAATAGAGAGAACCTGCGATCATATAAGTTGAGTTTATGCTTGGCCACCTCCTTCGAAATGACAGTTATTTAGAGAGATTTCAAATTTAATTTACCGTTTGTAGCCAAAAGGTAATTCAGTGCTCATGATAATGCCAACATATCCAGATTTAAATGTATTTTTTTCCTAAAACATTTGTTTACCAGCATTCGCAAAGAAATAGAAAAACAGTAATCCCAGTTACTGTTAAAACTTCATCATCGTTCCCGCACACATGTTCACACGTATCTTGTATCGCTGTCAAACTGACATACATTTCAATCGGTTTACGCGTTGTCTCACTTCAAAGTCTTCAAACAGCTATTTCAATCAGCCTATCTGATGGTAGTGATAGAATTTCCAGAGCCATCCTTGACTTGAGGTGGCCTTTGGCAACGTACAGAGTCTAATTGAACCGTGAGCCCTTGCTTGTTTACTCGACGGCAATCTACTGTCTACTGAATGGACGAAATTTGTATACTCTGAAAAAAATTTACTTTGCATTACGTGTCTCAATTGTTATGTGGAATGTCTTGTTTTCTTTTGTTTGTACTGACCGTATTACCCTAGAGAAGAAAAAAAAGAGTACTACGCAAGTAGCTAGACAAGTGAGAATTCTCTTTTTACATTTTCAGAGATACACCCAATTCTAATGGCACGAAATTAGGTAATATATCACACATTTTCTCCTTTCTCCTTTCAAAGACATTCCATGGCATACAGAGTATCCTTGGGATGACCTTTAGCGCGCTTGGTATGTAATGGAAGTGCCTTCTTCTCATCATTTACTATCTGTGCTATTATTTTCTGCTAATGGATTTTCAGGGCGCCGCCAGAGGGTTAAAGGGTAGATTTATAACATGACTTGAGCCAATGACAATAAAACTATTTTTTTATTTAGATTTAGATTAGATTAGATTTAGACGAGCAAGTCGTTCACCTGTGGTAAGCGCTACGCCTGCCCATAACAGTCGCAGCACCACCCAGAACATTGCATTGCATAATCCATAAGCGCGCATATGTTCCCTAGAGGTCATTATTCAGAAATAGAGTGTCTAATTGTCTGTCTCTTTGACTTGTGTTGAACTTGGTAGAAACTGACAGACTACATGACAGAAGGAGGGCATCCATGAGGCGTTTTGCACGGTCGTGGTCGTGGTACTAATCATTGACGTTGTGTCTAATGGATTGTGGAACGTGCCCCACCCAACACTTTGCATTCTGCAAGAAAAGGTCGAGTCTGGGTGCGGTTCGAAAGAAAAATGTTCTGATTTCAGTTAATAAAGTCTGAGTCCTGTAAATGTTATCGTGAACCTATTAATATTGTCTGTTTTTTCGGTTAAACAGATTGTTCTATCCATAGTTAAACCTAAGTCGTGGTCAAAATGTATTGAACACATACAATATACATTTAAACATAATTATCAATTTAGTTTTATAGTGATGAAACAATTGGCAATTCAATTCATAAACCATAATACCTATGAATTTGATACCAATGCTGATTCAGTAGACCACCGTAAACGTAAATGAAAACTCACCGTAATCGTTAACCACTTTCGTTGAAGTAATCTTGGCAGTAGTAAATCACATGGCCGTATTGCTATATTTCCTGCGCCTGAACACGAAAAGCTACTAAAGTTGTGACAAGTTAATTAATTTACCACTACAGGTACCCCTATACTGTAAAACAATGGCTAATATACTGATAACAGTTCTAAAATACAACAAAACTTTTAACAGTGAATTTGTTTTCCAAATACACCATACGCTGCGCAATACGTTTTCAAAGTAACATGGTCACTAACATTAATAATATCATCATTAATATTGTTTGTTTTGAGTTCCTTTGAAGGTTTGACAACTTAGACTGAAATATAGTTATATAATTTTCAATTCTTCTTTTTCTCTTCTTGTTTATTTCTATCCTGATCATCATCATCATTATCAACCCATAACGTCCCACTGCTGAGCACGGGTCTCCCTTCATTTTCACGAGGAGGGTTAGGCCATAATCCACCACGGGAGCCCGGAATGCATGATGAGTAATGGAATAGATTATTTTCTGCTGATATTTATTCTGAATGTTTTGATTGGACACTGTCGCTGCATGTTTGTTTTTACAACACAAGGATGTTATTATTTTCTTTGGAGTTTCAATAAAATGCTATTATTATTTAGCTACTAGCTAGGCAGGTGCGCTAGTAAGTAGTTATTAGTTCCACTGCAGGTAACCGCAAACCCGCAAATCGTGAATATCAGCTAACCGAAGTTAGGATCAGTTACAATTAGGTCATCGATATAGAAGAGATCAACTTACTCGACCCACAAAAACCGATTGTGAACTAATCGTGAATTACAATCGGAGATTTGTTGGCTTTATTGTTTTAGTTCAATGATCCTTTTCATAATTATTATGTTTTCACACTTCCTTCGTCAACGGTAACGTCACAGATAAGCACGTGCTCTTGAACTAAGATTTGTTGAAACGCAATATTGTTATCCAGGATACTAATGTTAATTTTATATAAATAAGTTTGAGGAAAATTGCTGAATATACTAGTTAATGTTATGGTTCGATCTAGCAACAAAGTACTTAATCGAAGTTTTTCTACTGTCACAATAAAATTAATTATAACAAACTACTGTAGAAGGCACAAAACATTTTACATTCTTGATGAGCTGAATGCTGATACATAAGTAACGTGGTTTAAGTATATTAATATATCTAACCAATCTCATTATGTTGCGAGTTGCAAGTGCTCGCAGTCCACCTCATCCAGCGATGCATGGCCAACATAATTATATTATTTTCTCTTACAATACTGACCGACTGAGAGTGCGGTATGAATTTCAAATAATCTCCAGTTCGATTTCCTAGACAATTAAGATAAAGTCGAAATAAAACAGATCATAACGACCATGGAGCACGACATAGATGGAACCGCACATGTTTGGAGAAATGCCAAAGATAATTTAGCCAACCTTATTTGAATAGAGTTCCAGTCTTGGAACCAAACCTGGACGACTAGTGCGACTGCTAAGCGACTATCGCAAGACAACACATGACGAAGGTTGCGTAACCGATGCACTGCTCGATTTTGATTGTTTCTCTTCTTCAATCGTTTCCTCTTACCTGAGGATCTTAAAACCATATAGTTGTAAAAAGTTTGATCTCTACTACCTACTGCGATCTTTGGTTTTATAAAGTTCCATCGGCATTTCTAATGGTGTTTGGTTAGCCCGACAATTTGGATTAGCATATTTTTCGGGTGGGATTTTTGGTAGGACCTTCATCATTTATACCATCGATTTTACCAGTCACTGTTTGATTTTCTCTAGGTTGCAGTGAATTCATATTATGTTCTAAGCCTAATGGTGTACTACTACATAATAATTCTCTTAATTCCAGATTATCTAACTTTAATATGACCAAAGTATGACAAGAAGCTTTGGTATAATGGTGTTCGGTCTCGCTTTGCATCGCTTAGATGTGTGCAAAGCTTACGTTTTGGACGCGTAAATAAACGATGTGTATATGCCAAAACTCTCCAAACGTTAGCCTAGAATGAATAATCTGTTCTAAAGTACGTTTATATTGGTACTATTTTATTTTTGCGACAGTATTAATCGAGCGTTAACCCTGGAAAGAATTCGGAAGGAATTCAGAAAGTGAAAAGTTATCTTCAGGAATACCGACATATCTTTTGGACGGGGGACTAATTGGTAATTTGTTGATGTTTTACTAGTGTTGGCTACAAATTCAGTAATCTTTAAATCCGTAGCTTTAGAAGAGTGACAATGACAAACGTATAGTGTAAGTAAATATTTTATTCTTATTGAACATTAGTAAGAGGTTATAAATGGTAAGTAAACTTTTACCCGAAAGACATTTTATTGAAGTGGCGTTCGAATGGATTCGCTGGATATTAGGAATCGAAAATTCCCTGACGGCGTGAAACCGAGCTTTTCATAATATATTTCTCCGTTCAAAGCACCAGCTTAAGTTTTTGTCTACAATTTATGAATAAATTCATGCATCCGGTAGTAAACAACTATTTTAAGAGAGTTATATTCAGTTTTTCAATAGCGGAAGCCATGTCGTGGGAGGACCAGACATGTCTAAATAATTCTGTAAAATAATGAATTTTGAACTGGACCTGTGTTGAAAGAAACACCTGGATGAAAGATTGATCTTGGGCCTTTGATGTTTCTACGTCAATTGCGAATTTAGTTGAAGCTGTATCATTCCAGAGTTATGTTTATGCAAAAGAGTGATGTAAATGAGACAGATAAAATAGTTGACTTTAAGATTTCGACGCTTGCAAACCTTGCAGTCTTATTAGATTTAGATGAACGTTGAGACAATGATGACTCACATAAAATGACGCATGAACGAAGATACATAGTATACATTCTATGAAGAAAGATACATCTGTAAAAATTAAACAAATCTAAAGAAACACTGCTCATTAAAACAGACAAGGCAAAGATCATACAGCACGACCACTTATAGACAAGCAATTTCCATCCAAGGTGTGAGACCCAACGCCTATTGTCAATGAAACATACAACATTGTCATCCATCCTCACGAATCAAGAGATGATTAAGAGTTTCCCATGGCATGCGTAATTCTCTTAATTGGTATGCGCGGCGGTCCACCACTTGCAGCCAGGGGTCAATAGCATCCGCTGCTAGACATTTAAACGTTTGCTTGTTGCACTAAACGATTGGTAAATTACTAATGTACCTACTACTTAACTGTTGATTATTATAATCATATTTGTAGTGGGGACGGAGAGTCATATACCACTGAGACAAAAGAAAAGGAAATTTCCATTTAGAATGACTTTAAATCGAGTTATAAATTTTTTCAGATATTTTTAGAAACGTCACCAGATTACCTCAAAAAAGTTTTAATTCCCGTATCATTGCGCCCGTATCTTTCAATCCAGCCCCCAATTCGGTAACGAGTAACATTCACTCAACAACACCGAGGAATTCCGAATTGAATCTGGCTTAATCGCCATCGTATCTACAGTAAATAAACTGTTTAATCCATAATAAATATCGTGGCGATGAGATACGGAATCGGAGGGAACGTATACAAAATACCAAGAATCCCTTTATTGCATCCCCACTCAACAAACCCGTTGTTCACAACATCCCAGTACATTCCAGGTGTGTGGTGAATCAGCAGTAACATTCATGGAGCACTCAAATTATTTCCGTCAAGCTCCGTGACGGAAACGACCTTGGCTGCCCGTAATAAAATGTGATTTGGTCTGGCGTAGACTAAGATCTTGGAACAAGGGCAGTAATGGCATAGTAAACTATGGTAATAGCTTGGGTGTTTGAAAACTATATGTTTTCATAGATATGCAATGGCACAGAACACATATTACTACAACGGCAATAGTTAGTTTCGTGATTGAAAGCCACGCTGTAGGTCGTGCATAAGCAAAAACCGAGCATAAGCTTTCGAGTGTCCTGGCTAACTACCACCATCAAACAGAAAAATATCGCAAAATCCTATTCGATGTTTCGGTTTACCGACAGCACTCTTTAAGAGCCAGTCCCGTTCTGAATTGACCTGACTCCTTCATCACGGCGTCTGTAGCTTGTTGTTACAATTCTCCCATTGTCCGTTTCATGGTAATTGCACCAACTTCAAAGATGGTGTACTTTTACGCTATTGTAAGTGTAATACAAAGTGTCATAGCTGATCCATCGAGTAGTACAAATAGAAAGCTTTGTGCAATAGTTTATGAACCAAAAGATAGGACAATAGTATTGAAAGTTGCTTGAAAGGTCACTAAAAATAAGTAGAATAAAAAAACTTCATAAATGGAACTGCTGAAAGAAACAGTCAAGCTTCCGCTTAAATTTAAGCTTCCAGGAAACAGCTGCAACATTCTTCAGCTCTTCAGCAAGGCCGAAGATGCCGTCCCTCGCGCAAATACAACGAATTTAAAAATAATTGCGCTCATCAATACGTATGACCTCATTATTACTATTTCGTACGTTGTTTAGTGCTGCTCCTCTGTATTGTGGGGCTGCCGTATAAACCATAAACAATAGTCTTATTACAGACGCATCTCTGAGAAAAATATAGTACTTGAAGTACTTGAAACTATCCTTGACCGAGAACTTGAAATGTATTTTTAATAACGTCCTGCTGCTGCAGCTGTTACTGTTGTATCAACAGTTCCCGCAGCGTCCGATCGCGGAAAGTTGTATCGCATGCCGCAATCGGTTACAATTCCACTAATATAAGTAAATTTAAAGTAAATTGAGAAAAGTGATAACAATTATTGAACTTTTTCCACATGTGAACGCGCTACCCTACGCTACTTAACATAATAATTTTCCTTTCCTGTGTCAGGCTCTATATGGTGTTCTGTCAGATAAAACGGTAGAATGAATGGACGAATTATCAGCTGTAATGTTGTGTATTATGATATTTATGAAAGAACATCAATCAAGGCGATTTCGTGAAACTTATCTTATGAGTTATGGGGCATAGCCTTGGTCGATGACAGTTGTAGGTCAGCAACAAATTATTTGCAGATAGGTCATTTCATACCGGACATCATCACAACTCCAGTGGACCTAAAAAGCGATGCGAGATAATTTTGTCTAAATTTAGATGCTTTAGATCCTGGAGTTCGTAATAAGATAGTCTTCTCATCGCTGTATGGTGTAGATATCCTGAGACAAAACCCTGATAGACGCTCCTAAGCCTACAAAGAGGGTCTGACCCAAAAACCATATTGGTATGTGGTCTGACCGCATACCGCAAAAGGAACGCTAAAAAGGAAAATACGGGGTATTTCGTCATTCCTACCGACCGTACCGACTGTACCAAGAACAGCACTCACATTGTTCAACAGTAATGAAATGAAAATATAAGATTTAGTGCGCTCCCGAAAATAATAGCTGACATTAACGGCTGGAGATTGGGAATAGATTTATGCGTTTTCTTTGGCCGACTGCAGCTTTGTAGGCGCTTGGTTAATTATTGATTAGGCGACTGTTGAACAGGAGTTAACGATGGATCGTTAAAGAGCTGTAAATACAAATATCATGGTTCATGAGTTTCATCTGTCAGAATGGGCGCATCTTCATCTGTATATAAGTTCCGTACCTTCAAGTTAGGTAGTGTTCTCGAATTACTCCTTATTGTGGCATCGCCATCTTCGTATAATTTTAACCTTAATTTCTTGGCCTTAGGCTCGAAATGCTTTGGACGCTTTATTCTTACTTGCTTGCACACATTAGATCTCTATTAAATTTATTACTTTGGAAGGTGCAGTTGACAGTTCGATAGAACATCGATAGTTCCTTTAACAGTTCGATAGAACATGGATAGTTCCGATAGCTTATATTCCTCAGTATGGCTTAGCTATAAAAAAAAAATATTAAATAAGAATAATAGTCCGAGAAATATTACAGTTATATAGAAACTGTCAAAGTAATATTACAGCTAAAAGTTGTTAAAACAAAATTAAAAAGAAAAGGTAAAATTACTAACATCCTAAAAGACAGCATTACTATGCCTCACATCGTCAAAACGAATGAATTGAAGGGTTCGCTCTTTACAATGAATCCGTAACTAATTAATTTCTGAGAATTTAAACCAAACGTGCCTGATCGTATCGCAAGCATCCCACGCTGGTAGGTGGGCTGATCTAAGCTGGTTGGCGTACCTTCGCTGTTTTGGATATGCCTAGTTAGGTTACAGGCCTAAAAAGGTACCGCAGTATGTTTTATGACTTGTCTGTAATGTCGGTAATGTATCTGTGGGACTGGTAGAGTATATACTTTATGGTGGCGTACGTAGTGAAGTAATCCGCGGGTAAAAGATCAGCACCGAATGAGCAAAGGTCGGTTGAGGCTTTAGAGAATGGTCTTGCTCAAGGGCTATTGAATCTTAGGCTGACCTAAAGTAAGGCCAAAATTCTTTATCTGTTATTCCATCGGATGGATACCCACGTCACTTCAATACATTCTATACCAATTTTGACTCGACTTGCTTCTTTATGTTTGCCCATAACAGTTATAGTGCCACCCAGAACTTTGCATTGCATAATCCTGCGCGGCACTGCACTACGCTCGTCACCCTGAGACATCGGCTCTAAAGTCTCATATGCCCAGTAATTTCGCTGGAAACAGCGCCCTTCAAACCACAGTAATGAAGTACTTTCAAGAACACAGTAATGTTTGCACGCTACTGCTTGGAGGATAAATATCTGGCAGAGGTGTGGTACTTCCCCAGGCGGTCTCTAGCAGAAGAGGCCTCCCACTACAGAATGTGCTTAGCTTTATTTATTGGCGGAATGCTCCGTTTCCAACGTTAAAGTTCTCTTATACTGGAAAGACCAGCCCAGTGCAGTCTCCCGCTTTGCAATGCTATCTTCCTGGCTCATCAAACCATGTTTTCAAGATCTCCGATAGTAGATCTGCAAGAATTCAAGAGGAACAGGTCTATAAGGCACCCTGCCCACTCCAGATCCTACGAATGGCATCGTTGGGCGCGTCGGCCGCACATTGCCAATCTGCCGTACACAATCAAAACACCGCGTCTGGTGCGTCTAAAGAAAGCCAATAGCTTTCAAACAAATCAGTCAGCTGTAGCGTACCGTAGGCCGCCAGGGCTGCCACTCTTCGAAGTTGAAAAAAACGTTTTTCTTTTATAGTGAATGACGTTTGCAGTGATGCGTTAGTATTGATTTTTCGAATCGTCGAGAGTCGTTTTTCGAATGCGTCGGATTGGGAATGAATTCGTCGGAAACGGATTCGAAAACTTTTTAGTACTAAATAGCTCAGATTAATTGGTAAAAATTACTCTGAGGGTACTCGTTGCGGTATAATTGTAGTTTAACTCTTAACACAGTAAGATAAAATAAAAGCTTGGGTAAGAATAGGGTTGAGATGGAGAGTAAGCCCTATTGCCTACTCCAGTTATTATTGGAGCCTGTGGCGGTCGGTCACGGTGAAGGTCACGGATAAAGCGGCGCGTTTGATGGGGCCGGCCCTGGCCAGGCCTGGCCTCTGATAAGGGAATGCGGATCAGCGTTTTTATCTGTTATCAGCTGGGAGTGTTTGCTTATGTATTCTTATTCTTGGACGGTATATGACTCAATGGTGTTCTAAAAGTAATCAGGTACTACGGAAACTTCTGTTGCTACATTAATCAATATTTTGTCACTTTCCAACCATATGAATACAATAGAGATGACAATAATTTTGGAGTCGTCAAATTAAGTTCGTGGCAACAAATTTGGTAAGCACCTACCAATATACTTGTCGATATAAAATAATACCACCGCACCGTGAACGAAGTCGTATAATTATCAATAGGTATTAATAATGTTACTGATAAGAAAATCTTTGATTTGTTGAATTAAATCAGTGATGATTTCATGTTACTACAAACTGACCTCATTGATAAAAGCAGTATCAACAAGAATGAATGATTCAGAAAGTAAATACAGAGAAAATGTTCAAACCTAAATGTATTTTTTTTTATATGATTGAGTGACGAGACGAGCAAATCGTTCACCTGATGGTAAGCGCTACATAACAGCTACAGTGCCACCCAGAATCTATTGAGGCACTGCACTGTGCTTTCGCTGGAAACAGAGCCCTTCAAACCGGTATACAGTAATGTATCACTAGTGTATAAATCCTTCGGAAGCCGATTTCGGATGCATTCCGAAAACACTTGAGAGCCCAAAAATTGAGCGTGGTTCTCTTTTTTATTTCATTATGGCTTCGCACTATTAGTGCATTTTTAGCGGTGGTAGCCTAATGGGAGAACGTCTGCCTTCCAAGGAGAAGGTCGTGAGTTCAAATCCCAGTGCGGGCACATACCAATGAGTTTCTGTAAAGCATATTTATGTAATTATCACTCGCTTTTCGGTGAAGGAAAACATCGTGAGGAAACCCACATACCTACCCGAGAATTATTTCAGAGTTGAGTATGTTATCCACCAATCCGGACCGGGCCCCCGTGGTGGATTATGGCCTAACCCTCTCACGAAAGTGAGGGGAGACCCGTGCTCAGCAGTAGGACGATATGGGTTGATGATGAGGATGACTATTAGTTCATTAAGCCAGTGTCAAGTTATCGCGCGAAGCCAACGGAAACAAAAACAAATTAATTACAATTTCTTGAAAACTAACTTTGTAGTCGATAACAATAAATCTCTGATCTTTACGAGGGACCCTGACATTTGTTCTGTTGTAAAGATGCTTCTGTTTATTGATTGACCCTTCTAGCTTCCGTACCTATAGCTTCGATAGCTTCTGCATTTATGGATACCTACCTCGCTATTGTTTTCCTTTCCTTTTTATATTACTGAGTAAAGAGATGAGCAAGTCATTCACTTAATAGTGAGCGCCAAACCTGCCCATAACAGTTGCAGTGCCACCTAGAACTTAGCATTGCATAATTTTGCACGGCACAGCGTTCGTCACTAAGACATTGGTTCTGAAGACTAGACATAATGTGAATAGGAGTTTTGTTAGAAGCAGTGCCCTTTCAACTGGAACACAGTTATGTTTGCACACTATTGCTTGGCCGATGAATATCTTGCTTACACGTCGCCAGGCGGGCTCTTGCTGATGAGGCCTATCTCTAAACCGCCTCTAAAACTTTCACAGCGAGTTGAGTTTTTATTTTTAGACAGAACTGTAGAAGAGACTGGTGGACGAATTCCTGGGTTTTATAACGTCATTATATTGTCATTTCGTCGCGTCTGGTCGCATAGATATCGCAGGCAGGAACCATTTATAACAAAACCGGCCGAAAGCCGTGTCGGACTATACAGTGT
The DNA here is from genome assembly GCA_912999815.1 of Campaea margaritaria. Lineage (NCBI taxonomy): Eukaryota > Metazoa > Arthropoda > Insecta > Lepidoptera > Geometridae > Campaea > Campaea margaritaria. The sequence goes on from OU538794.1 coordinate 1,877,285, forward strand.
AGAGTTCCGTATATAAATATTTTAAAAACTATTTCGTTCAAAACAATTTTCGTTGAAACTGTCCATTGGGTGCTTCAAGTTTAATTTTTTCCTATGTACACAGTTAACTCGGTTTGAATTTTCCTTCCTCAGCTTAAGGAGTGAAGATTACCAGCTCTATTTTATGTAATATCGCTAAACGTTAGGATAACGATTTACAAAAGACAGGTTCCCGCGAAATTGCAACCATGCAGTCTCATACTTTGCTAATAGTCTGCTAATAAATGGCCTTAACATTGACAGACGGATGGATGACGAATTTGTAAACGTACCGTTTTTGCCATTCGGCTACGGAACCCTAAAAACAGTAGGTAAACTAAACTTACATAAAAATATCACGTAAATTCGGAGTCACTGGCTCGGCTGAAATTTTTAGTCCATGCCTCAACGTTACAATCCGTTACCAGCCATCGACCTATATTATGATGGGCTCATTCCCACAGATCCATATTCCATTGTTCTCGAAAAATAAACTTTCATTCATCAGTTCCCTCGAAGTCCGCGACATATCAAAATATTTCCACCTAATGTTAATAAAACAATAGTGACATGACAAGAGATTGTTTATGGATTCATGGGTTCTTTGTATAACTTCGTCTGCTTCGGTCATGTATGGAAACAGCAAGATGATAATCTATTAACTATTATTCTATTAACTCTTAATAAAACAATGTCAACAATAGAACTTCGTTGAGCCTAGGATACAGTACAGACCTTCAGGCAGCCGAGGTAACAAAAGACAGACCGAACTTGACAGAAGGGGCGGCTCTTACTATAGGAGGCGAAACATGTAGCTACTTGTATTAAATATTATACTAGCTGTACCCTGCCACACTTCGCTGTGACACATTTGCATATTCGCTGATATGTCACTGATGAAAAAAAATTGATAAAAACAATCCTTGATGCGGATTATATATCATGCTAAAATTTCAGCTCGAACGGTGCAAAACTTATTGAGTTTTTGAAGCGTACACAAACCAACATAACATTTTTTTATATATAGATAGATTCAAACAACAACCGAAAAAGAAGAAAAACACTTAATCCGAAACTCGACATCCAAAACATACCCAGTTCTAAACAAAGAAGAATAGCGCACGTCGATTCCAGTGAAACAATATGAGTCTTCGTATATCCGGTCTTTTGAGACACATGTAACATGGGATATCCACAAAATATAATTTATTTCAACTAAACTTAGCCTGTAACTAGGGTTTAGAATTTGGCACCCAGGACAAGGCCCGGATTTCAGAGACCAGATCCCGGACATGTCACGGAGCGTGTGTCGCGGGCGGCCCAAGTCCTTACATTTTTAAACCCGGACTATAAATGAAGCTCCGCCCGGACGCTTCCCGGATGCCCTCTAAACTAGGACAAATCCGGGGAAACCCTACCCTAGACCCATTGCATTCAAAGGCAAACCTGAAAATGTGTTACCGAATTACACTATGACCAAAATCCTCTAGAACACTGCCTACTCAGAACAGAAGGCACGTGCACCCAATGCTCCAGCTATTCGTTTCTCCTATTTGCTTAACAATTCAACATATAACTACCCACCTCAGTACATAAAAGTCGGTCACAGTCATATTAGTACTCATATCCATAGCGGTCGAGGCATTCTACATTGAACACTTATTCTATTACCCATCTGCCGTCCGTCACGTATTGTTGACTGCTTCACATTGAGATGTGCATTGCAAACAGTATAAAGGATGTGTCGCCGATGCGATTGATTTACTGCAAGATTCAGAGAATCGACGCTTATTTAGTACCTGGATTCTTGATGCTTAAACAACCCCGATGATGGGATAGTAAATCCAGTAAATCCAGTAATTCCGCTGGAATCAGTGCCCTGTGATGTTTGCATACTACTGCTTGGCGGAGGAATGTCTGACAAAGTCTGCTACTTCCCAGGCGGACTCTTGCAGAAGCCTACCAGTGCAAAACGCACTGAGCGTGATCGAACCGGCAACGACACGCTTCGCAGCTAGCTCGTCGCCAGCTTGCGTCACCGCAGTTCCATTTCTCCAGCACTGAATTCTCCTTTCTGTTCTTTCCAGGAAAACCTGCAAGTCATGTGGGTGCGACAGGCTGAAGCATTCCGTCTACCACGAAGAGTTGAGCTCCGTGCGAGACCGCCTCGGCCTCCGAGACTCCTCTCCGATCCTGCAGTCCATGGACACGCTGCCGGGACTCAACGCTAAAGAGGTAACTGTCTACTAGCGCAGAAGACTTAAGCAGTCTTTCTACTAGTGCAGTAGACTGAAGTAGATTGTCTACTAGTGCAGTAAACTGAAGCAAACTGTCTACTGGTGCAGTTAACTGAAGCAAACTGTCTACTAGTGCAGTAGACTGAAGCAGACAGTCTACTGGTGGAGTAGACTGAAGCAAACTCTACTTGTTAAATTAACTTGAGTTAACTTGAACCATTAGTTCTCATGAGTTGTTCGTATCTAGCGTAGGTTTACGAATTGACCTATATTATTTTGTGTGTTATAAATCGCAAGTACAATTTATATAATGCGGGTTAATAAATAAGATGTGCCAATCTATGTGATACACTATACAGTACCAGTAAACCTGATGGAGAAAGTAACTGTATCTGGTGTTTGGATCCAATTAAATAACAATATATTATAGTAGTTTGACTATGTAGCTTTAATTGTTATTGTTAGAAATAATATCTAATATTCTCACTACGTAGGAACTATGCATTATTCTGTGCCGCCGAGAACACACAAGTCGACATAACACGTGCCCTTTGCCAGATACACAGTCAGACTAAAGACAAGTACCTAAGTAAATTAGACCAAATATGTAGTCCACTAATTGTTGTAATATTTTCCAGACCGATATCTTCTGGCAGTCGTTATCGGAACGGGCGCCGGCCGGCACAGGTGGCGCCACTGGACCCAGCGCGTGGCGATCGTGGCGAAACAGAGCTTTAGCCAGTCAGCTACCTAAGCAAGACCTCTCTTTGGCACATTGCCAACACGTTGATGAAGTCCATCATAAGCAGTATGAAGATTTTGTTGCTGCGAGGAATGAAATCGCACTTGATATTGGTAAGCGCCATCTCCTGACGAGTAGCGAATACATCTCACTCATCGTTTAATTAGAAAAACACAAACATATACGTTATGCAGTTATTGTCAGGCGCAGCATGATCATCATCATAGATAGATTTACATATCATCCCATTGCTGACCACGGGTATCCCTTCACTTTCGTGAGGAGTGTTAGGCCATAATCCACCACAGGTTTCGGTTCGCTTTGGTGGATAGTTAAGAGGAAATTAATCGAACTAATTGTTGGGCTGTACACATAATAAAGTTGTATGAGAAACGTTAAGTTGCATGATATACGTTTTTTAACGGTTTTTTAAGTATCTCTATTTGTGTGATATTTAATTTATTAATTTATATTTTTTTTGTTTCCAGGAATTGGACGTCAAGTATTTGGCAAATCTTTAGAATGCATGGGCTGCACAAAACCAATTCGCAGTGGAAACATTGCCATAGAAGCGCCCCGATTAGGAGAGCAGGTAATATTGGAAATCAATTAAAACGCCATCTAAGATACTGTTTTGAACTACTTCATAATTCGCTTTACTAACTTTTACCTAGTGCCGCTACTCTATCACAGATGGCGCTGATACAAGTAGTGTGTGCAATTTTCTATAGATGGCGCCTAAATAAATTACTTATAAGCATTAAAATCTGTAACCTAGCCCTAGCATAAAAATTGAGTAAGTTCGAAATGATAACAACAGTCATGAGCTTTTACTCCAGGACTTGATTAATTCACGCTTAAATTCTCTCTTATACAGTGAAGTCGGCAGATGTAGAAATACAACCAAAATCCGTACAGATTTCACCCTATATAATACTCTATGTGTTTGCTGCAGGCATTTTTCCACCCAGCATGTTTCTCGTGCGTCGATTGCGAAGAGCCTCTGGTGGAGTTCGCGTACTGCGCGCTGGACGGTCGCCTGTACTGCGTCCGGCATTACGCGGAACGGCTGAAGCCGCGGTGTCATGCTTGTGACGAGGTAAGTGAATACAACCCCTAAAAACAACGATACTTGAATTAGTCGAGGCGAGGTTCGAACCCTCGAGCAAAGACACAGAGTTGGCAGCCTATCGCTATTTTTACCCGACTACAGCAAAGCCAAAAGAAAGGGTTATGTTTTTAACCGACTTCTAAATAGGAGGAGGTTCAATGTTTGCCAGTATTTGTTTGTACCCGACTGCGCCAGAAGGATGGTTTTTTTTTTTTTTTTATGTCCGTTACATTTTATTGTTCATTGATTTAAGTAAGTATAGGTAGGAACGGATTTATGAGTCATCATCATCAACCCATAACGTCCCACTGCTGGGCACGGGTCTCTCCACACTTTCGCGAGGAGGGTGTAGGCCATAATCCACCACGGGGGCCCAGTCCGGATTAGTGGATAACATACCGACCTCCGAAATAATTCTCGGGTAGGTATGTGGGTTTCCTCACGATGTTTTCCTTCACCGAAAAGCGAGTGATAATTACGTACATATGTTTTACAGAAACACATTGGTACGTGCCCGCACTGGGATTTGAACCCACCTACCTATGAGTACCTTGATAAAAATCAATGAGTGGTTATTTGATGTCAATGTTTTATGTCAGAAACGGACCGCCAAAAACCCGACCAATTCTTGTCAAAAATCGATAATGGTTTTTTTTCGATCATAATTACGCGTTTGACGAATAAATAAATACACGTCATGATATTTTACTGTCCCATGATATTTTGTTTATTTTTTGGTAGACCCCCTCCCCCCTTTAAAGACTCGCGTATTTTTACCTAATTTATTATTTTATCTGTGTCCGAAATGAACCGCCCTCACCTAACATAGAACCCGATCAATTCAATCGACGCACCTCACCCAGTACTGAGTGAGTGACGCGGTATTCCAAATAAACAGCTAGAATCTATCACGAGTTATTCTCGTCGCTGCGGCGGCTGACATTTACCGTGTGTAAAGTGCTACGCTATTTAGTTCCTATGTAAGGATTGTTGGCATGCTGAAATAACCTAAAAATCAACTCAAAACTCAAATCATTAATTGCAAGGAGACTAAAATTATACACTTTTACAAGTTAACACTTAAATCTCATACACGAGTATGACATTTAAATGCGTTACGAAAAATGTGATCGGGCGAGGCGAACGGAAGTTGAGAGGGATAAATAATTTAGTGAAGATAGGAAGAGATTTCGAAATATTTCTTTAGTTGAAGTTTTACTTTTACTATGTGTCGCAGCACATATTTCGTTTTTCTTTTTAGTTCATGACTTTTTTCTTCTAGAGGGCGGCATATTCAATTTAATGTGACGTCACATAGCCTGTAACCAACGGAGGACGAAGACACTTCCATCAGACGAACATACATACAACCGGTCAAAATATTAACCCTCCTTTATGTTTCATCGTAGTTGGGAAAAAGTTGTAACGCTAATCTAATTGTGCCTATTTACTAGTAGTAGCCTCTTAGTAGTGGGAGTCCTCTTCGGCAAGAGACCGCCTGGGGACTCCACACCATTGCCAGATATTCATCCGCCAAGCAGTAGTGTGTTCCGGTTTGAAGGGTATTGTTTCCAGCGAAATTACTGGGCATATGAGACTTTAGAGCCGATGTCTCAGGGTGACGAGCGCAGTGCAGTACCGCGCAGGATTATGCAATGCAGGGTTCTGGGTGGTGTTGTGACTGTTATGGGCAGGCGTAGCGCTTACCATTACGTGAACGACTTGCTCGTCTCGTCACACAGTCAAATAAAAAACAAAAATACTAAGACTAACGGCTTCTTCGAAACATAAATAGCTTCTTACTAACCATACAATGTGGTTTATACTGAAGTTCTAATATTAGTCATAGACTTCGCAGAATACTAGCTAGGTACAACTTAGAAATAGCACTATCGCGGTTCGGACGTATCGCTTGTTTGAAGTCAAACTTCTTTACGCACGCTTGACTTGGGGACTAAGGGTGGATTCGACCAAACTTGAATTTATACGAGAGTTACTATTCCAAGAATTAACAATTCAATGATTTTATTCTGGAGTTATTCATTAGATATTTCACCATGCAATAGTGAGCATAGTTATAGTCCGAAGTACTATTCCCGAAGAGTAGAAAGACATTGAATGAATAATGGACCAACGTATTACCCGGCTAACGCCTTGTTGTATTACGTTTCGTATAATTTTTAAAATATCTTTTATGACTTTATTTAAGTTTTACTTCTACTATTTGTACTACCACACATTTGGTTTTTTTTTTTAATTTTATTTTAGACCCAATGAAGTGCTATAAAACAAAACATATTGCATCTTCTTTTAATAGTTAATATTCAAACAACACACAGTAAAGTGGGGCACACGGCGTCATTCAATGCGGTATATTGATGGGGCGCGACTGGCCGCATCCATCCACCGGAACAGGCGGTTAGACAGAACTCATATTATTGCTTTTGTTTCTATAAATAAATATGTCTCCGTGCATGGTTGTCTGGAAGAGATCGCTCTGAGCAATAAGACCGCCCATTGTGACACTAATTGCAAAATTTGTTTTGTTCTAGTTTTAAGTTTTCTTTGTTCTGTGGTGTTTCAATAAAGGGTTATGTTGTAGTACCATTACTACAACATAATTTGTGGTTACATATAGATAGATAGATAGATAAACTCGTAGATAAACTAGATAAGGTATGGACCTTTGCCAGATATTCATCCGCCAAGCAGTAGTGTGCAATCATTACTGTGTTCCAGTTTGAAAGGCACTGTTTTCAGATAAATTACTGGGCATATGAGACTTTAGAGCCTGAGACATCGGCTATGGGTGATGAGCGCAGTGCGGTGCCGCGCAGGATTATGCAATTCAAAGTTCTGGATAGCACTGTAACTGTTATGGGCAGGCGTAGCGCTTACCATCAGGTGAACGACTTGCTCGTCTCGTCACTCAGCAAAATAAAAAAAATAAAAAACACTAACCGCTAGATCGATTTTAGCGATAACTCTATTTTATTATGGATTTAGTTAAGTTTCATTCTGTAAGTACCTTGTGTATTTGGTGAAATGGAGTACATTAAAGCAAAGCAAAGTACATCTATTCTATTCTAAACCTTCTTTATTATTTAACTACAGTAAATTACCCACCTATTCTAAATTACTTCACTATCCATTACGGGCTTTCGCTGAAAAATTGCTATAAACAAACAAACCAAAAAGTAATTGACTGAAATATGGTCGGTATGCGTTTAAAAATAAACTGTTATCCCGAATAGTAGTTAGGTACCTCGCACCTTCCCACTTTGGTCAGTTCACACACACGCACCGCGATACATGTACGCATTTAAAAAAAAGTTTCATAAAAAGTGAAAATTTCCATACTTTTTAAATAAATTCAAAGGTTACTTGAACAAAGTGTCACCGGCGCGGCGCGGCAATCGAGTTTTAAAACAAAGTAAGTTTTTGAACGAATTTTGTTAGTGGCCAGTGCTTTCGAAGTTAAAATGTAAGGAATGTTGCACACGGTGGTTGGCTTCTGTCAGTTTGTACAAAATGTATACTTTTTGGTCCACATAATTAAATAGTTTTATTATATTATCTTTACAGTTAACTGACAAAGCTCTATACCACAAAAATATTTAAATACCTAATCTGTTTGATATAACTGCGTTTTATACACTGAAGTTACTTACAAATTATTTAGAAATTCAGACTTTTTCTTTGATCTAAAAATTACACGTTGTAGCGTAAAATTATTTATGATCTAAGAGTCCCTTATATCGGGTAAATAATCATTAGACTTGCAATATTAATAAACTAGTTTGAACTCAATGCACACAGCGCGATGTGGGCGTCTGAAGGGGCGCCCTATATTCGCGATCTAACGAATGATTGCTAATGTAACTGCATCGTAACACTAATGCGGTGTATCCATTAGTTTGTACACTTACCGTCAATGTAATCGAGGTTGCCACCATATAACAAGTTGTTTCTCAAGATGGCCAGGTAAATCGTAAAATTTGAACAACTCTAGTTTGAATTTCGAAATGTTTTTAGATAGAATTCTTTTAAAACTTTTATGTATAGGCTTAATTGTTTTGGCTTGTTTCACCTGGTGTTAGGTGACGATGTGGTCGAACTGGACGTCTTCTGGAAGGACTGGCCGCAGAAGTCTGTGAACGGAATGGAACGGAAGGAGGGTACGGAGGCCTTTGCCTTGCGGTGGGTCGACCATGGCTGAATAATAATAATAATTTATTTATTTGGTATCAATACTTCTCCCTTACGTATTTTCTTAATGGTCATAACAACTACAGTACTAACTGATAAGTATTTGTCTAGTCACGTGTAAGAAATCATTTAAATGTAGATAGCTATATAAATGACACAGTAACGCGTTCCTAGTTTCCTACCGGCGTTCTCACCTCGCTTGAAGGTCCTTAGCTATTTTAAAATCAAATTTATTTACCTTTCCTGTGATATTACCACCAATAACCATTCAAACTGTCACCGAGTCACCGTGGTGGGTGTTAAAAATCCAAAGGGCAAAGTGGGCTGCGTGCAAAAATCTAAATTCGTTACTACTTTCCGTAAGCCCCTTGATCACGGAAGTTATGCGGTAGGCATCGATCGAGCCGACCGATCGATTGGATCGATCGCTTTGAAGTGACTGTCGCTTATGTTTATAGGCACTCGCTGTAATAAATATAATTGACGCGCGCGACAAGGAACCTCGCCGATCCGTTCGCCAGCCGCCCTCAATACTCTTTCGACGCTTATGGGAGGACGCGTCCAGTCTTGCCTCCAGCGAATTTAAATTGATTAAAAACTTTTTTCGATCATCGAGTCAATTCGAATTTGGACGTTTTAAAAAGTATCGCGTGTGACAGTGTGCATTCAGCCTGCGTTCTATTTTTTTGAATTTTCGCGCGAACGTTTGCCGCGTTTTGGATTGTGTCACTGGCGACTGATACGAAAAAGTTTGTTGTAAGTGGAAGAAAAGTTGACGATAATTAATTTATGAACGTTTTTTTAATGTCCTATTAAGTTTCTTTCCTACCCAGTTTTACTTTTAACCCAAATCAAAGGCCTCTATTTTAAGATGTTCTAAAAATAGTGAAGAATTAAGCTCGCAAAAGAGAATGTTTTTTTTAATCGATAAATTTACATAATTATTATTTATTAAACTAACTTTTTAATAAAGATAATTTTTCACTGCTTTAAGATTTTTTTACCCTATTTCTATTCCCTTGACCTACCTCAATGTTTTAATCAAGTCTTTATTGCCAGTTAAGTGAGATATTATACGTTTTACGCGTATACCTATTTATTATAATTCTACTTACTAACTTATCTATTTCTGGCCTAAAACTTGAATATTTCATAAACTAACATACTTATTAAATCTTAGTACATTTTCCACTTCATGTAACCAAAAATTAGCTCAAACTCCGTTTTAAATTACCTATTATCGAAAGTAATTCTATCACCACTGTTGAGACTAAGAGTGAAAATATTTCTATGAATATAAATATACACAATATATATATAAATAATAATATAAACTAAAAACTAAACCGTTCTACCTTCAAATCGCAATGGTACGAAAAAGCTCAAAGCTCTTGGTACTAGTTCTGCTACTCACCCATAGATGGCGCCACATGTAGGACGTTAAAAATAACCGTAGTTCTTTCTTTATAAAGTCTGTCGTAAAATTCGTGAAATAGGTTTTATAAACTCTTATTCTCTTTCATCGCAATGAACATTTAGAATGCAACAATTGGTACACATTTATTTATATATATATGTAAATTAAAGTACAAAATGAGCACTATGCTGTAATATTATACTAATAAATGAACAAAATAACGTCACTATCGCATACAAAGGTAGATTACAAAGAAATGATTTTTCTTACAAATGTCACCAAAAATCAAATGACAGAGGACAAACTTATGATGGCAAAAAGGTTAAGTCTCGACATATCGACGCTGTGGCTCTTGACACGACACAGAAGGACATGTCGGAAAACTTGGCACCAGCACGTGCAAAAAACGCATGTCACTAAACTTTGCTACGTGACAAAACAACAATAAACGAAGCTAATCGCTCATTAGTACACAAACAATTATTTTTGAATGCCTACAAATAACATAATAATATTCAGTCATAAGATCTCAGAATAAAGCTGAAGATGATGAATGAAACAAACACAAAAGATGTTTTTTGAATTGGTTTGTTTTAGTTTTTACAGTACATAATAATAATTTATCATAATCCTAACCTACGCATGTATAAATACCTTAGCATTAAGATATGACAACACGACAATAATAGGCCACAGACAAACCCCGAAAATCGCACTAAAATCCGTTAGAATGTAAAAACTGACAAAACTGTCTTTGCCCCTTAGAATGTAGAGCTGCTCCGACTCCTTTTTCTATTTTTTCTTAGCAAATTCTATTGTACATTACCTAAGTATTTCCGGAATTCATTACGTTCAATTTTAGCTTTTTTGCTTAAGCCAGGTATCATTACTGAAAAGAGTTCATGTTTCATTTACAAACAAACCTTTTTTGTAAAAAACTCCTTGTTTTTTTTAGAAGACATTGATAAATATTTTATTTACGGGTTCAATTGTTTTATTTATCTTTTTAATCATTTGCCGAGTTGATCTTGCAAGTAATGTTTATGAAAGTATAGTTAAAAGACAGTCTTTTGTAAAACAAGGGTCACATTTAATCGTCGCGATATACCAATTGCTTTTCAATTACCAATTCACACTATTGGCTAGACATTCTTACCATACTTCGCATATCACACGATTAGTTAAATTATCTCCTTCAGAAATGTCTAGACATTTATATGGTCATAAACCATTCAAATATATCATTAAAACTGTCCATAAATTACTCAAAATTGCGACGAAATTACGACGAAACTTATATTCCACGCGTCTAGCAAACACGCCAAGCGAGTTTAAAAAAAAATAAAAACAAGAACGATGTTATGCGACCGTGACCACGCTGAAAATACTATTAGCTGAATGCTTCATTCACGTATAACACCTACACGAACTTGAATGGCTTACACCGTAGCTTATTTATGTACTAGCGTCAATTGTATGGAAGTTGGAATAGATTGTTTTGATTGTAGATCTGGCGACGAGGATTAACATATTTCGAGTGTGATAAACGCAATAAATTAACACCATTATGTGGAAAAACTATCGTATATTTCATTTATTACGACAGACAGACAGTTATATGTTAGTAATCGCTTCCTTATGGGGTTGTCTAAGATATGGGACCTTGCAAATGGATAATTTTGTGTGTCATTCGTTGTTGATCTTGTTTCCAATGTCAAAGGGTTGCCTTCTGGTAAGCATTGTTAATTAGTTGATAACCGAAGCTTTGGCTGTTTCTAAGCTCGTGGACTTTAAAAATAATGTTGTGGTCAAAATGTAAACTAAAGCTTACTACCTTATTTGTAGTTTTTGTTATATTTCTTTATTATGTTTTTTTTTGGTGTACAATAAAGAGGTTGTTATTCTATTCCAACCAGAAAACCGTGCATGTCCAAGCGTGATTTCTTCATCGCATCGCATCGCAAGTCTCACATCGCATCATTTTTTGATTTTCACCACGAGACTTGTCCCGCGTGTATTTTAACACGAAAATGTTTTATTTCTTTAATTTTTATCCTGGATTTTTACTTGATTTTAATTAAAGCTCAATTTTTAGTTCCTTCAAGATTCACTCGTGTCTTAGAAGACATAGTTAAGTTATGAATACGACATGTTTATCGCTTATTCGTGACTTAGCGTGATGTCTCCTGAATATACTGTTTACACTTTGACTGCTGAGCCGATTTTCTTGTCTAGCCACGGGTGCGGATCTGAACACTGTTGTGTTTTCCCATACAGCTAAACACCACTGTTGTGTTTTCCCGCACTCGCGGCAAGTTATGAATAACGCCACAGTTGTGTTTTCAGCAGTGAACGTGTTATGGGGACGTCGTGTCGTCTTGTCTTTTCTCATTAAGAGCGATATTATATTCTCATGCTATCTCCTTCTACACGATTCCTGCGTCCATCCCGCGTTACGCAGTCCACTCGTGCGCACGGCCCGTGCGTGACGTCACTCGGTGTCGAGTTACCGCCCGCCCAGCCGCCGCTCGTCACTTTCACCGACCTTGCCTTTGACACCGATCGCTATGGAGCGCTGTTTACAGCGAACTATTTCCGATTTGGAATGGTCAGGGAGTCTTCGTTAAAATAGATAGGTGTACTACTTACATGGTATGACCGATTTCATGAACGATCTCGATTTTTACTTCCTAGCACATTATGCTTAATGGTTTGGTATGTTTCAGCAGCAGTTTTTGAGACCTAGAGTTGCTAGGCTTACCGTGTTCACCATCATGGTTTTTGTAGTGTAAGAAGTTTAAAAAGAAATGTTGGTCGTTTTTCTTTTGTGTACCTACGTTGATAAATTCAGGCGCTATTTAGCTGAAATGTAAATCAAAAGCCCGAAGCCCCCAAAAATTAGTTTAATGGCGGAATTAAAACTACCTAAGTACATAATTTGATTTCCATATTTTTGTCAACCTTCAGTTTTGGCCGTATAATTAGTAACTACTCATGTAGGTGACACTGTTATAAGTAGTACCTTATTATGTGAAATCAACCGTACTTACAATATTTAACACGTTCACTGCTGAAAACATAACTGTTGTGTTTTTAAAACTTGCCGCGAGTACGGGAAAACACAACTGTTGTGTTAGCGGCATGGGAAAATACAACGGTGTGTGCAGATCCGTTACCGTGGCTAGAAGTTAGTGGCAAGAAAATCGTCTCAGCAGTCAAAGTGTTAAATGAGTGTCCACAGATCGCGCGATCTGTGGGATACTGTATACCACTGTAAGCTCGCCGGAAGCCGTACTATACGACTCACCGCGAGCCGTGGCCACAAACCCCAATTATTGGAAAGATACATGATAAAAGAAAGGAAAAAAAAATACAAGGAGACACTTCATAAGTCCGTCCGTTCAGTCGCTGGACGAGCTGATTCTGGTCGCCTTGCTTTTGTTACTGCTGTCGTTGGCAGTGCCGTGCTGGCATTCTGTTTACATGTTCCAGACAGAATTAGACTTTGGCGTCGGTCGGCTAGAAACGCGAATTGTTTTGAGTTTTCGAATAGTTACTTGTATTCAGACACTTTTTATAAAACATCTTCTGCGTGCAAAGTTTGCGAAAGCAAACACGAGTTGCATTTTCCTGAAAATTAAACATAAATGAAGCTTTTATTTTGTTTTCTGTATTTTATGTTATTTATATAACATTGGAATAAGTGAGGTGGATAGTCAGGTAGTTTATAAATGTAAAGGAAACTGCACAAGAATACTTACATATAGCGTTTGTGTATTAATGTCTTAATAAAGTTACTGATAACCGATTAACAGGTTTACTGCTGAAAGCACACACGCCTGTTTTTAGAATTTTGTGGCAAGCGAAAACACGCCAGTTTAGCGAACTTGCACGGTTGTATTGTTAATTTTATCACACCAGCTGTGTGCGCCCGCACTGCTGATTGAGTTCAATTACGACACAATCACAGTAAACAATAAACACACACGCTGTGTGTAGTTTCGCAAAAGAGTCAAAAACAGTTCTTTAGTAACTATCTGTTACATAAACATTGTAGGTATTCGTGAGCTGAAACTTTGTATTTATATAAATTTATAATTTTGAATGTATCTATGTAAAATTATAATACTCAAGAAACAAAAAAAAAAACGATTATAAATATAAACCGCAATAGGTTGTGAGTGAGCATGCCAAAAAGGGTAAGACAGTGTTCAATATGAATGTCCAGTTTTGAGCACTGGAAGCTTAGTTTCAAAACAAATACCCTGAAACAAACACAAAACTATACACAATACATTACGATATTCACATGTAGAAAAAAAGGAATAATCAACAACAAACTGCTTCATCCATGCTAAGGAAAAACTATGCAATAACAATATTATATTCTAATGCATATTCCCATTTTCCAGCTGTTGTATTTGCGAAGCGGTGACGCGGTCGGTCGGTCGTGGGCGCTCCGGCGACGGACTGTCTTATCTTAGTCCTATAGTTATCAAGACTTTACAATTTACGAAAGGAAAACAAAATAGATTGGAGAAAGGAGTTGTTACACAATTGTAAAACTTTTTCGAAACTGTTTTGTATATGTGAATAAGAGGTTGAAATAATTGTAGAATTCACATCGTAGAGTTAACGAATTTTTTATATACAGTATAGGGTTGAAAATGAAATTTTTCTACAGCAAAATAATTACGGTAAAACTAACTGTTAAAAATATGATAGTAGGTTAAGTGTGTATACATAAATATTTAATTCTAAACAAAAATATATTTCGGCTACAAGGCAAGCCTATATCGAAATAACTGGCATAACCAATATTTATTGTTCAAATCCAGGTTTAACTCAATATTCCCTACTCTTTACGTCACCCATCAGTCGTAAGCTGGTCTCCATACTTCCGACCCACAATTTAAACCAATTTCAACGTAAACCTAACATGTTTTGCCAAAAATATGTTACCTTCTTTTCCTTAACTCTCCTTGAAATCTGGTTTGAAACTGAACCTTATAATAACTATATAAAGAACACGCTAAAAAGTGTCTTCTCCTTAAAAGATACAATAAGAAAATTGCCATTGGACACATTTTTAGTTAAAGACAATTTAAAAGTTTAAGTTAAAATTAAACAACTTACTAGCCATATTCAAGGCTAAATTGTAACAAGTAATAAGATTAAGGTGCATCTTTTTAGTGCTCTCTAGGAAAAAAAAAACAATGTACTGAATGCAAAGTAAGCTTCCACACTGACGTCACGTTTCACACGGTCCTTCAGCGTCACGTATGACGTCTCCCCTGCATTTAGACACGGTATGCGGCACTCGACATGTGCCGAGTACTGCCTAGCTAGTCTGTGATACGGTTTTGCCACCACGGAAACACGCTGCGTAGCATTATGTTATCTAATACTATATAATGATGTCTTCTGTGGTATCGGACCTTTGACGAAATATTTCGCTAGCACCGGATGTGAAAAGATGGTTAAAAATTTTCATTCATTCATTCATTCGAGTACAAAGTGTGATATTCTGTTCCTGTCTAATACTGAATCCAGTTAACAAATTATGCCAAATTGACCAACGTTACCTACCTCCTTTTATTCTCCGTCTATGGGCAAGTATTTGGCCTCTATATCAGACACCCTAAAATTTCCTTTGCGCGTTATTAAAATCTCCTTTTTAGTGAATTTAATTTTTATTTACAAATATACAAAACAATAATTAGGTAAACTTAAATGAAAAACTAAAACTTAATCTCATTTTATTCTTATTTCTTATATCTTAGCCTAATTTTACTGATATGTAGATGATATTGTACAAGGCACAGAATTTTACCGCAAGTTGGTAAACTCTACCGATAATCAAAGACTAGACAACAACAACAATTAGATTTTTTCGACAACAATTTGAAACGTCCACGCATCAATATTCTCGATAATTTATGAATCGTGAACCCCTGTCGTCACAATCTATAAAACCAGCTGGTTAACACGAAATTTCACATATCCACATACCAATGGAAGTCGAACGAACTCATAACTACAATAACACTAAATATTTTGGCGAAGATCGTCGCCTATAAAATGATATCTGGCAATTTGACAAGGAATACGTGGATCGCGCCCAATACGCGCTGTTTCAATTTTTGCCGTGGTTACGTGTGCAACGATAGGGATCAGTGAGGTGAAAACGGAACGATTCTTTGATCTAGTTTCTTTGGTAGGACCTAGGCCGTAAAAATCTTCTCCATTTATCCTACAGGACACGATAATTGATGACACAGTCGTGGAATCACATGCGTAAGTTGTTGAATGAATATCAGAAGAAGCGTTACTATTTTATTTCGATACGGAACCAAGATACTTTTAAACGTTTCGCACTTAACTTTTCTCTAGTATATTTGTAGAGGTCGATGACATTTTCATATAAATCAAAAGAATTACAAAGGCTTAAACTTCATCTATTGTAGTCAAGATAGTAGAAGGGAGGAAAAAGGTGAAGGAAAACCTCGTGAGGGATCGATATTTGTAGATTTCTAAGTTCTACGAGATGTAAAATCCACAAATTTGAACTGGGCACGGAATTGTTTACTTGAATTTAATGTCGGAAAATGCCGCGAATCAGAACATATTTTATGTCGCGCAGAAGCATTGATGATCGCGGCAAAGAATAAAGAATATAATCATTTAAAATCACGCGGAATCTGTCAGCAGGCACCCTAGTACGTCATCATCATCATAAATCCATATCATCCCACTGCTGAGCACGAGTCTCTCACGGTGAGGAGGGTTAGGCCGTAATCCACCACGGGGGCCCGGTCTGGATTGGTGAATAACATACCTACCTCAGAAATAATTCTCGGGTAGGATTTTCGGTTTTCTCACGAGGTTTTCCTTCACCGAAATGCGAGTGATAATTACGGACATATGCTTTTACTGAAACACATTGCTACGTGCCCGCACTGAGATTTGAACTCACGTCCTTCTTCTTGGAAAGTGGACGTTCTCCCACTAGGGTACCACCTTAGTACGTACATAGCAGAAAACCTAGTCCGTACGTCTATGGCCTACGAATACGAAATAGAAACATTATTCGCCACTTTCAATGTCAAGTCCATAACCCACGCGTGCGGTAATTCTGACAATAAATCTAAAAAAAGCACTGAAAATATACAATTCTGTGTCGTAATTTTCTCTATTTCGCAATTTTCTGCGGAAAAATAACGGAATTATTGTTGAAAGAGTAGGCTAATGGCACTGTTTGATGTCAGAGGTGATTAGGTTTCCTATTCCGACTAAAACCACGCCAGTCGTGGAAAAGTGACCAATTTCAGTCAATTTCGTGATTTCTTTTATTCGAAGGTTAATATTATTGTTTTACTTAGCCCTGATGTATTTTTTATTAGAGCTTTTTATTAATATCACATATCACCTAATACTACTTTGTAATATGTCTATTAATTACTAAATTACTTAAACAAGTATAAAGTATGATTTTTTTTTTTACTTTCTAACAATTACTTATGGATAAATTTACAAAACATTCTGTATGTACAAAACTAGCCCAACTAGCCCAGCCCAAATGGTGACAAAAAACGTCAGATTATAAAAATAATATTATTATAACCTAGGCATTTAGTACTACTCAGTCTAAATACCACGATAAATCAAATTGATACAAGTGAGTCATGACTGCAATTGAAACGGCTATAAGGGCATGACTCAATAACGACTTAACACCTTGGACAAATCAGTCACAAACTCTTTGATGTATAAGAGCGACTGTAACCGATTGATTCTCATTTATTGACGCCGATACACGAATAGAGCTGGAACCAAGCTATATTTCACTTCAAAGGCACGCTTCCCACCCATCAATTCGATCATTAACATTTTTACCCGCCCATAAACCTGAATCGACCTTCGGCGGGAACATTCAATGCGACATAAAGCTAATAGAGTCTGGCCTCATCGCCAAACGGTATTCTAAATGTGGATACAAAAGTTTGGCAAGTATTACACTTTAATTTCAGTTGTTCCAATCTTGTCCCGGCGCTGTATCGCCGCATCCGCCCTGCTCCCTGCTACCCTCCGTACTTCGAAGCGCCTTCGCCCTTTCCATTCCTTTTTATGACTGAGTGTTTGTTCGCGACCGGTGAAATGGGAATCGTGCTATCTGTGGTCATATCGTACGCCGGGATCAACGAAGCCATCGAGTGTGTCAAGCAGCTGGTCAGCGGCGTCGTACCCTACAGCCAACCGGGCTTCGACGACCTCGTCAACTACTACACCAGGGAGCTCCGGAAGATAGACAAAACCGCGAACGACTGGACCACAGCGTGCGGACAGGGTTACCTTGATCTAGCCGAAGATAAAGACGGCCAACTGTCAGCGGCCACGATCAAGTACTACCACGGGCATCCCAATTCTACCGCCATATTGTTCTCGACGAAAATATCCAGTTTCGGCGACTCCGTAGAGGAACCCCTGGTAGCGAACGGCAACTACAGAAACGAAAGGTATTCACCGGCAAAGACGAAAACGCTAATTTTGAACACTGCTTCCGAAACGTTCAGCGTCGCTAATCGAAACAAATCACCCGGCCCAGATACACAGACTCCTGCAAACTCGTTTGATGATCGGGAACCCGAGGAGAGGCAAGACAAGGACGACAAACTGACATGGCAGTACACCCCCCTCAGCTCCACTCCAGAAATACATTTCCAATCGTACGACGACGACAAACCGGGCGTTTTCACCGAAGACTACTTAAGGTTAATAATAGCATTTGATTTCGTCGAGCACATCTCACCCACTCACGCTTGCAGCGCCGTAATGACGTAGCTACATCGTCATCATTAGACCATGCACGGTGTTATGTGGCATCTCACTGTACGATACCAATTCATGTGTTGTGATTTGTAGATCTCTTGACGGGATCAAGTATCGTCCAATGCAACGAAGCGACCCGAGTGGCCGGCGCAAGAGTTTCCGAAGGAGACGCTCGTCGTCGTCGAATTCTTCGAAAGGGTCGCGGGACTCACGCGCGTCGCGCGACGAGGAGCTCCAGATGTTCACGTCACTCGAGGAAGCAGAATTGGCTCCAAAGGAGGAATCCGAAGGCTTCGGAAGCGCTCCTAATCTCTCGGCGCATTCTTTCAGAAGTCGTTCCCGGGAGCGGCGAAATGAGAACTGGAGCGTGGAAGCGTCCGTCGACAGCGTCACCGATGACGCCAACCTAAAAGAGACCCCCATAATCGACTCCTTCGAGGACCAAAGTAAAGACAAAGAGGTAATTGAAGAAGAGGAGGAAGTAGACTTCTGGGGTAACTCCGATGACTAGCTTCGCTCGAACCCACGAGCTTCACGTGAGCATGACTGAATTTCAAATTAAACTATGATTCCCTGTTTGTGTTTGTTTTCTTTATACACCCACCCTAGAGGAGGCTGGTATTAACCGTATGCAATATTATCCTTTGTGACAGGAATAGAAGGCTGTTATTTGTTTGGCTTCTAGGTGATGTTGATTTTTGCGTAGAAATGAACCCGTAAGTGTATTTAACTTGACACTCGCGAATGAGCACAATTCGTGTGTGTGCTTCTTCAGTTTGTAACATTTGCCAAGCTGGTGTCGAGAGCTCGGAAACGGCTGTCAATAGCGAACAGTTCGCAAATTCAGATAGAATCAATGTCAGGGAGCAATTAGAGGAATAGAAAACACAGTAAATTATAAATAGTCGCTCGGCTAGGAACATTTGTCGCCTACACACACAGTACACCCCTGATCAAAATCTGTAATTGCTAGATTAGTTAATAGCTTTCTCTAGAAATAATCTTTTGCAGACTCACCGTTTATCTCTCCACGGAATCTGATTAAGCCGACAGCAACACATTAAAGCTACATGACTGCAAAACATTCCATATCACCCACATAAGAGCGTATGATACTATGCCACCATTGGCAGCTCTTCTACTCAGATACTTTGTAAGCCGATGCACGCTCATTCATCGCCGATTCTGCGTCTAATGCAAACTGAGCTTTATTTTAGACAGCATTAAAATTGATTTCAGCACAAGTTTTAAAAAATTATGGAAGATCCAAATAACGATCCGTCTCTCCTTCACTATGGATGGTTGACTTGTAGAAAATGCTCTTAGCGTTGAGTCTGTCATTTGTACTAGCTATTTAATATGTGCAATAAAATATTCAATAAATAAGCGATCGGTAGAAATGTAAAAAGGCAGCTAAAGAACGCCTGACATTACTAGACTGGTATCTTAATATCTATGCACTATTCACGAATACGTGCCACGAAATTCCCAAGTAATTATGTCATAGTCATGGTTAATATCCCGTCGACATAGCGAGTATGAAATGTCAGATCCGCCATACCTCCATAAATCTTCCAAAAAACAGGCGGCCTTATGAACTTGCCAGTAGATCGGTTGCACAATGTGTCCAAAAATACTAAGCCTCGACCCAAATCCGTCGCGTGTGAGTACGAGAATATGATTATATAGAGGTTCATTTGCGGCCTTTTGGCGATAGACGTCTCCTATATTAAGGGACACTTTGTGATCCATCACAGATTTCGGGGCTAATAAAAGGGGACAGAGTACATAACTACATAACTAGTCTTATGATGTCATACATCTAAGAATCTGCGGCATCAGTGTCATTCTGGGGAAAATATAGTCAAAAATTTTTGGTAGGAGATTTAGTAGTGGGGGGACCTCTTCTGCAAGAGACCGCCTGGGGAAGTAGATGTTCATTAGCCAGATATTCATCCGCCAAGCAGTAGTGTGCAAACATTACTGTGTTCCGGTTTGAAAGGCACTGTTTTCAGCGAAATTACTGGACATATGAGACTTTAGAGCCGATGTCTTAAGGTGACGGGCGCAGTGCACTGCCGCGCAGGATTATGCAATGCAGTGTTCTGGGTCGTGCTGTGACTGTTATGGGTAGGCGTAGCGCTTACCATTAGGTGAACGACTTGCTCGTCTCGTCACACAGTCAAATAAAAAAATGCTAAAAGAAAAATTCCGTGATTAATGGACGGCCTCTTTGCTATCCAATCAGACATGAAAGCTTACTAACGAGCCCCTATTCAGGATCGAGACTTCATTCATAGCTCTTCATACAAACACTTTGTCTGGCGAAATCACTACTTCGCAGTTTGCAGTCAAAGGGCCGTCTGAGCCCTTTGTACCCTTTATGTTGTTTCTTTGGATTGTGCTTTGGAGTGGAAAATCGCAGGATGGGTTGAGACTTGGGACTACCAACTAATTTTGAAGAGGCGTGATTTGATGGGTAATTTTGGTCATGATGACCTAGTTGTCTATGAAGTTGGACAACAGTCTGTCACACATTTTCAGGGTTATACATTAAGTGGGCACATTTAACTAATTATGCCGTTTTGGTGGTAAATTAATTTTATATTTATTTACGTAAATATCGAAGCTTTATTTTTAAAAAAACTGTTATCTAATACAAATATAAATTTATTTATTGACAAAGTCATTTATACCGTTCCTTTTTAAATCCATCGGCTCCCGAACTAGTGCAAATTGGGTTTCAGGAGCCAGACGCTTCCGTATATCAGGTACTCTATAACATTCTATAAAATATTATTTAAAACGTAAAGACAAAGTAAGACGTAAATACTTTTAGATAAGGTTCAAAAAAGATAAACTCTTAAATTAAGCTCTTAGGACTCTTGACAATTTGATATATTTCTGTTCTCACCAACACATCTCCACAAACTTAATAAATTTTTAATTTACAATATGTACTGTATTTTTCTATTTATAAGAGTTATTAGCACTTGGCAACAGTTCTGCGCCAACCGCAAAAGTACTCTTGTTATAACTAGTTAAAACATACAGAGAAAACGACTCTGCCGACCACTGACAATAGGATATCCTGTTACTGTGGTCGGGCCTTCATTCTAACCACTGGTTTATAGTTTCATAGAAAACTGTTAACTTGTACAAAATTAGAATCGCCTACCCTCACATTACATATGAAGATCCGCAAACTTTTTTAGGAGACGTTCTTAGTTTATATTTAGCGAAAATAGTGTAATAGAATAGAATACAATAAAATACCTAGAATAGAAAACTCTTTATTGTACACCAAAAAAAAAAACAGTACAAAATGCATACACACATTACTGTGTTCCGGTTTGAAGGGCACTGTTTCCGGCGAAATTACTGGGCATATAAGACTTTGCCGATGTCTCAGGGTGACAAGCCCAGTGCAGTGCCACGCAGGATTATGCAATGCAAAATTCTGGATGGCACTGTAACTGTTATGGGCAGGCGTAGCACTTACCATCAGGTGAACGACTTGCTCGTCTAGTCACTCAATCAAATTAAAAAAATACAAACTCCACAAAAGCGTCCATAAAAAGTTTGTTGGTTGCTAAATACTGTTGTTTTATTAAAATCTGATGTGTTAATTCTTACGCTAAATGCCGATATCGTGGTCACAGTTTGACGTCATTAAAACTTCGTGTTAACTTTTCACGCAATAATATCAAAAGCTTTACGACCCATCCCACTTCTGACGTTGTCTCAAATTTATGGCAACAGGTTGGTTTTCTATTATTCCAAGAAGTCTTTGTTTTTAATGAACTCATTGCTGTTCCGAGACTCATTATATATTTATCATCGACTTTGATAGAACTTTATATTTTTTCTTTCAAACAAAAATTATTGTAGTTGGTAGGTGTCACCCATTATATATTTAACCTAATGCTCTCCAAAATTCTCCACTGCTTCATTCAAAATGTCACGTTTGGTACACGTAACTCACGAAATATTCAATAAATCACCGTTGTTTGTTCAGAAAACATTCACAAGAATCTCTCCGCAACATTTTTCATTTCTGAGACATTCATACTCGTAGCTGAAAAAGGGCTTTAGTGCCAAGGAAAATAATAAAAGAATGAAGTAATTCATTTCACTACCGCGAGATTCAAGATGAAACTGCTTCTCCCCTTTCTATTTTTCACCAAATAACATACCTACAGAAGCTAAATTTAGGCCCGAAAACCATGCCAAGCCAAAGTCAATAGTCCAGCGATGTTATTTCTTTATAATATTCTAAAAAAACTGTGGATTTTGGGTGTCTATTTCTGTCAATGTTGGTAATCATGGAATGACGCTGTGCAGCTGCAGAGCGTAAATTCACACCGCGGTTTTTCTCATCCGACTGTGTTTAGCGGGTCTTATTAAATGTCACATAATCCAGTCTCAGGAAATAGCCGAAAGCCATGCAGTTGTGTTTTTGTTCAGATACGGATTCCCGAAATCTGTTGTCATTTCTTTTATTGGCTCATTTTACAGTTTTCATGTAACAACTTGGCTTCGAGCATTCTGTTTCATATTGAACCGCGGTATCGCTGTTTAAGTCGCCAGTTTTGACAGTTTTCGAGACCCATTTTTTTTCGTTTTGGCTTCGCACGATTAGTTCATTCAGCCAGTGTCAAATAAGTTAATAGCCAAAATGTCAAGTCTCAGTCAGTGGGTAGTCTAGTCAAAGTCACTATTCAGTAAAGTGGTGGGTGCTTTACTTTAGCTTCTTAGGAATTTTGGAGTAAACACAAAATAGTACGTTTTTTGGGTTAGGTATCGTTTGCCAACCAATATGTGTAATATTATTAAAAGCAAAAAATACAAAAACAACAACGTCACATTTTGAGTTTCCTGCCAAAATTCCCAGGCCCAGTTTCAGCTTGGATTTTCGAAAAATGTAAATTGTTTCTTGGATTCATTGGGGTTTTCCTTGGGTTTATTTATTTTTTCACATAGAGCTGGCAATAGATATCATATGATGAACAATAATATGAATCTAATTAGCATATCATGAATTAACTTACAATAAGTAACGCTATATGAACTTCATGTGATTATTTGGCATTCATTTAGCATTAACCAAACCTGCATTAAGAAAGTAACAGCTAGTGATAGTGATACAAAAGATGATGTACCTACTTCAGACAGTCGAACCGTTTAATCTTAGTGATCTATCACTCACATCACTGCGCATCACTACGTATCACTACGCTTCATCCATCAACATTGTCAGTACAAAGAGCGCCAGGTGCAGTCGACAGCGTAGGTGGGACATACTAAATTGTTGCCACCGATACAGTAACTAGAGGTGGCCGAGACCTTGCTCCGCACGAGGTCCAAGACGTCGACCCAACTAAACTGAATATAATGAAAGCAGTAACGGAACTTAGTACAAATAGATTACCTACAAGATGTGTAACTACATTGTTTATTAGAAACAGCAAAGGAGAGGAACTTTTTGCTATTGGTGGTCCCTGAATATACTATCTGGGCGTCTTCAAATCAAGAGTGAATACGTTGTTACTTGGTAAAACGGCTGCATCGCGTATACTGTTTCTATACGCTTTGGCTATAGCCAAAGTTTGTTGGTGTTGTACCTTCGAACGCAATGTCATTTCCCGTCAGTTATATCCCAGTCAAATTCACAGGTAGTCGGATGTAAAAAAAAAAAGTGGTGCATATGGCTTTACTGAGTGTTATGTTTATTATTCAAACATAATGCACACTCCCAAAGGAAGAACTTGTTGCTACGATGACGACCTATCGACCTCCATTTATTTATTTCAAACCGTTAATTTTCAGAGGGCTTTACTTCGTTTTCTTTAACGTCTGTCACAGCAAGACTTATATCCTCGTTTGTCCTATAGAGTGTAGAAAACTGTTCCATGAACCATGGCAGCAATCGTCTGAAACCATATTTCAGCAGTCCCGTCTTTTGCAATCAATTCTAAAAGAACCAACGTAGCAGCATCGTGGCTATTAGCCGTATCTACTAGTGCGGTGGCAGTGAGATACTGGTCATCTTCTTGTATTGTGCAAGTCTAGACGTATCGAAAAAATATACAAATCCAAGGCGATCTGTTTGTTTTCCCAGCTAATTTAATGTAGCTGGTGTTTAGTCATCTGTCAAATTTAGCTGGTGCCGTAACTGGATATTTTATGTGCGTTGTTTATGTGAATGTCGCCGAGCGTTTCCGCAATATTTTCGAGCTCATTCATGAATTTCATGGTAATTCTTACGTCAATGTAGATGAGGTCTTTCATTATAATCTAACAAAGCATTGTTGTTTTGTGTATGGCACGTTTTATCTATTGCCTTAATTTACAGAAATGTCCCTCAGGCTGATCAAGTCTTATGTTTGCGACCCATAATAACTCTTACATTCATTCCTGCCCTTTCATCAAACAGTTTATTTCTGACATCACTAGCTATGAACTATGAATGAACATAATTCATTTGATCTCACATCAGACAGCTGTAAGGCCAATCAAATCTAGCTCCTCAATCTCCACGCTTCATTTAATTAAACGATTAATTCAGTTGGACTGTAATATCGTCAAGAGGTTAAAAGACGTGGTTAACATCTGAAGCAGTCCAATACAAACAAAAGCTAATCGAATGAAATGATGCAAAAGGTCAACCGAATCGCGTAGGTAGACCTTTAAAAATAGAGACAATCAATCACTTCTAACACCTACAATTCGGAGAGCTCAAAGAATCCACACACGTGCCTTTGAGACGCTGAATTTATTGTTTCAACTAATAGAAATCTTGTTTGCACACACCAATGAAAATGGGGTTCTAATCCAGCAACAGTAATCGTATATCTTTGGATAAACAACAAATAATGAATCACCTGCAGCAACGACAGCTGAAATCGTAACAACAGTTTGGCGCTGTTTGGTGAACAGATGTTACAATCACGACTGAGCCAAACTTCCAAGCCATCAGGTGCAAATTTACGAGCTACCACTGTAACTGTCTTCGAAGTGAGCCGCTAACTACCAATAATTAATCCATGCCCGAGTCCCTCATCCATGTTCGAGTGCTGTGCGAATTGAATGCAAGCTAAAATAGCGTCAGTAGGTCGGTGTGAGCCGGAGTGCACTCGTAAATCACCGATCGGTCTCCAATTATAACCGATCGAATCTCGGCCAAGCGATAAGGCGACGCTTTAGCTTAAATCATCGCGGGCGCCGGGACTCGACACGGATCGCTTTCGATACGTAGTAGGAGCGTGGGGAAAAGCTCGGTTCTCGGCTCGGAAACGCCGCCCGCGCACCTGCCCTCTCCGTCATTCTTCCAAATTTAAATCCCAAACTCCCCCCACCGTCCCATGCGCTAAACATTCTGGAATAATTCCTGCGATTCGGCCACCGTTGCTCGCCATTCGAATTCGGGTCGCGACCGCGTCCGGTGATATCGTATCCTCGCAAACAGTACCCTAGCGCCATGGCTGACGTTGACGTGCAAGTACAGTACACCACCACGGAGCGCAAGACCAGGAAGGTCAAGAAGACCTCCAAGCGCAGGGAATCCAAGGATGGCGAGGTCACCGTCACCGAGGTGGACCAGACCAACACCACCACCAACGCCGACGATGGGTATGTGTGAGGTGGCCATCCTTGACCGGCTGCATAGTGTGTGCGACAGTGCGTGGAAGTGTCGATCCCGATAGTGACATGATGCACCGGCTGCTTTTGTTTACAACACACGCTATGGCCACCCTCACATACCCGACCTAACTTAAGGTACTTGTCGAATCTGTGTTCGTAGTCTAAGTCACATGAATAACTTGAGTGGTGTGGTATGGCGAAATGGACTTGACCTGTGCAAGTTTTTAAGTCAACTACCCTTTAACAAAAAATTCAATGTGAACGAGTTTCTCAATGTATTTAACTGGAGTCATGAATTATGGAACAATAGAACACAGCTACTCCTATACTTGAAAAGAGACATCGCTAGCGTGACCTGCACTTTGAACTTTATATCACATTCATGGAATAAACTTGTGAAACGTTTTGGAAACCGATCCATTTATCAGTATCCTCGGCTTTTCTTTTCCCCTCTATAATAACTCGACTAATCATGTACACATTTATCTGGAAATCAAACTCGAGTACGCAGAGTGAGCGTTACTATTTTAGATTCCGTATCCCTGCTTTCAGCGGCATTACGAAATCTGACGTAATGCGTTACGATGTTAAATTTATTCATTCACGAGAATCGTCCGAGAGGAAAGCATATCATATTGCACAAATATTATCATGTATGCTTTAGGTAAACATCATTATTTTAAAATGATTTGTCCCATCAACGTCATTTTATGATGTCAATCTCCAAACTTTAACGGTCTAAAAGCTTTCCAGTATACTGTCTAAGCTGGTTCTACTGCTGACATTCTAAGTTACATCAGCTTCATATCGTATGTTCCCTTCATTAAATGTTCGATGTCGAATGGTAAATCTAGCTACACAAAGACCCTAAAGACCTGTTACCTCACTTGTCATGTATCAATCAAATTCACAATATCCTCTCTTGTTTCAGCTTATTTTCAGCGGCGAATACACCAAAGCCATGAACAAGGACTGGCATAGCGGCCACTTCTGCTGCTGGCAGTGCGACGAGTCCCTCACGGGGCAGCGCTACGTCCTGAGGGATGAACACCCCTACTGCATCAAGTGTTACGAGAGCGTCTTCGCCAATGGCTGCGAAGAGTGCAACAAGACCATCGGAATTGACTCCAAGGTTAGAAACTGCTCCAACATTACTATACAAAACGAAAATACTGGGCATATGGGACCTAAAAACCAGTGTCCCAAAGTGACGAGCGCAAGGCTTTGCTCGCAAAACTTTGCAATGCAAAGTTCTTCGTGGTATTGCATCTGTTATGGACCGAAGTGGCGTTTACCATCAAGTGAACGACTTGCTCGTCTCATTACCTAACAATTTAAAAAACGTAGTGTTACTTTCTTCGCTAGTTTTGTTTCTATAATATGCGATGACAAAAACTATCAAACATAATAAAAGTATCGTAGGAAATTTGAGATCACGATCTTTGCTAATATCATTGATTTTGATTCTAATATAAAACATTTCCATGTGTCACTGTAACTCTGAAAGTATAGCTGTGATATCCTCACAATAAGTTGAAGAACTTGCAATGTTTAGAGGTGGCACTGCATTGTTTGTTTACATTTCATCACCTAGAGACCTTGATGAGATTGACAACAAACAGGTATTTATGAATGAAAGATTCTTACTACCCGACCTTCAAGAATACAAGTCCCTCTCCGACTCTCTATTGTTACCTAGATAAAATGAATGGTCCTATAACTATGAAAATTATTACGAACATAAATGACGTAGTTATAAAGACTTATCGTTTAATTAACAGTTTTGGCTCATTGTTCGAAACTAAATTAACAAACGCAATTGAAAATCCATTACTTTGCAAATGAAAATGAATCACAAACATTATTATAGTCATTATAAATAGCAACTGACACGAACATGATAATCTCTGAGGTAATTAATTCAGTTTAATTAATAAAAGAATTGGCACCGGCTTCGGTCTGTGCCATTAGAATAATTAGATGCTCATGCTTAACATTTATGTCATCTACATTTTATTTGAACTTGACAATCCAAATTATAAACAAAGAAATTGCTTCATATGCAGCTTCTTAGTACACTTTATCTATATATAATTGTATTTTAGCTATTAATTTAAACAATTATTGCATCTTGAAGATTAAACAGAAGCGTTAATATTAGCTTTTGATCCCACATTCTCTGCATTAGATTAAGCAATAGCAAGATTTTATTTCAACTTCATTGATTGTCCAAAATATATCTGACACAATCTCTACAGATGCTTCTAGCTTCTTCATAGCTTCGTCTACATTGCGTTGTGTAACAGGAACAGGTACAGGAATAGTATTAGAATGTGCTTTGTCTTGTACTAGTTATTCTGTGGCTTTGTTTCTGCGATCAAATTTAGTAATGTCACTCCAGCCGTCCCAGATTCTTGAGCTCACCTCTGCACACGGCCCCAGCCGGTGCGTTGCCAAGCCGTACCGTTACCTACAAACATCATACATTTATCTAACAACAGTTTTCGCGCTTAAAACAGCTGCATTGAAGTATATTATTGTATATTATGTTATTGTTTCGTAATGTACGCTCTTATTTGCCACGTCACCGGCTGGTGTCAAGTTATTTTGAACTTTAAAGATTCTTCCTCAGGGCTTGGTATCTGTTTATTATAGTTAGAGGTATACGTTAAACAGAGTTGGAGAACTAATATGATTACAATGTTAACTAATGCAGATGGAAAAATGCGTGCAGAGTGTACTAAATAAGATAAAGTATAACATAAAGCTAACTGGTAAATGGATTTGGGGATAAATGTTGTTTAGGATGTAAAAAGTTTAAAATCCGAAGAGCTGGACACGATAGGCACTTAATATAATTGGCTTGACGTACCGGCACAACATGCGCCTTAACAAGTCAATTGATCTATTGATCTAATTAGCCGACTAATGTCATTAAGGTCACGTGAGATGAATTAAACGCGAAACTTTCAAGCCTGTTTACACATAACACTCGCTGTTGATAGTTACGAAATGTTTCTTCACATTTTCCCGGAGTTGAGCAAAAACAAACCGTTCGGGACTATTTCTGGGTCGGTTACAGCTGCTATTCTATGTTGTTGTGCTATAACCTTGGGCGGTGAATCCGTCAGACGATTCTTTAAGATTTATGCGTTACAAGAAGCTTTAAGAGTTTCGTAATCGGCCAAAATAAACTTTCATATTTTATTGATATTACGACATTCTGCTTAAAGTGTCCGCGCGTTCTTAGCCGGGAATAGATCGGGATGAGGGGGGCTATTTTGGAACAGAAATGCAGCGTGAAATGAGATTATGTCGCGTAAAGAATTCGACAGCTGCTCCTAACAGTCAAGTTTTCATAATACAAAAACATAATCTTCTCTAAAATGTTTATGAAGTGTCAATTATTTTCAAGCTTTGTTTTCTCGAATTATATTCATTATGTAATTTTTGTTTGGTGAGGCTATTTATAACGTTATTAGTAATAAAACCTATTCTTCAAAAGCCATCTAGAGTGACATTGGACTGAGCGCATTTTGCTAATACCTTTAGGTTTAAAGACAAAGTAGATCTTAACACTTTCGTTGCAGAAGAGCCCATATCACATAGTTGCCTCTCTTTCGGATCCGTTACTAAGGTATTGACGTACCTAGATAAAATATATATTATCATATATCATATTAGCCTAAATATGGCGTGCGTAGAAGAATTCCTAATACAGTCACTCCTAAAAACGATAACAAGACATCCTTTAAAATTCTAATAAACGATGAGGTAAACAAACTGCAAGTAAGCAAAACAAATGATTTAAAAGAGCTGTTTAACCTCCCGTTACTTGGCCAATGAACCTCAAATGTAATAGAATTCGAGTGTTTGCATCCAATGCAAAATGGTCGAACGATGATGAATCACTGTTTAAAATGGCCTATGACGCGAGCACGATACTGTGATTTACGAGGCTCGTTGGAATGAATTTACAACATTACGATATAAGTGATTTGATTGTGGATGATTTCAATTGGTGGCGTTAAATGGTTTGCAACGAATGGGAGGGTCTATGCGGATCTCCCGACAGGCGGCGCCTTATAATTTTATAATAGTTACTGCTTCTCTCGATTCGTAAGAGTACAATACAATATTTTTTAATTGAACACGGCAGCCTTACTGCTATGCAAGCTTTATAAACGGTTCAAGATCACATATATAGATTCTGACCCCTAACTAGGATTCCCTATGTCTAGATTATCTTGGAATTCAGGAACTACGAGGACCATAGTCCAACAAACACCCAGACTCAGAGCAAATACATGTAGTTCACACAAATCTTTGCCCTGCGCGGGAATCAAAACCTCCTCACGCTTCGCTATCTCTGAAAATTAGATCATTCGTATAATTTTGAGATGATAAACAAAAATAACTGAAAGTAACCACATTTATAATCAACAAGGCGTCAGGAAAAATAACATCGATTATCCAAGACGAACCAAGCGTAATAGACAGAAATAAAACGATGAGCACTATCAATCGGCGACCCGGTGGCAAAACAACTTGACTTTGGGATAATGGTTCATTAATGACCCTCCCAAATAAGAAAACGAAAACAAATGTTCGCAGAACTATCAAGTTGAAGGCTACAATTACGCCTACGTTTATTTAACGCCAACATGACTTTTCTGCAAAATAATAGCCTTTTTTCTTAATGTAGACACATGATGTTCCTTACATTGTAACCATAGATTTATTTGTTTGTTTGTTTCAATGTTCGTAAATTAGATGAAAATCTTACGTCATGGTCACCCATCACAATACGATTTGTTGTGTGGTTTATTTGTTCCACTGTTAATAAGTTGACTATTGTTTGTTTGTTTTGTTCTAGTTTTTAAGTTTTCTTTGTTCTGTGGTGTTTCAATAAAGAGTTTATCTATCTATCTATCTACTATTAGGAATTTTCACGAGTTGATGGAAAGAAAACTATAACAGTACCTACTGGCGTCAATTTGTCATATGTACGGATTTAGTTACCGATTAACTTAGGCGGTGTCATAATCGTTACGAAAACTATAATAGTTTTTGTACGATTCGAAAAAACTATGGATACTAATAAGGTACAGTACGATTGTCGAGTGGTCGGGATTCCCAACTCGATGGAAGCCTTTGAAGTGTTAACTGATTGAGGACATCAATTTAATTAATGGTGATGACGTCATGAACGATGTTATTGAATACGACTGTGGTTGGACTACAACTGCTTAGACAACGCTTAAGGAATGTCCTTCAAACATATTGATGAAGTACACGATGAAAGACGTAACTTTGACACCTTGCCTAGGTTGTTTTTATATACTTAAGTAGTTTTTAAACATATATGACTGATACGCAACTAGGAATGTCGATTTCTGATTCACTCTATCCACAAAGAAATAGAAACAAGGGTTTCAGTCAGGACACTATGATTTTATAAGAAAAACCTCGAGACAGGCTTACGTCAAACAGGATAAGCTTAACGAATTGACAGCTAAATTAGTCCATGCTGTAACTCCTGAAAATTTCAGAGTGTAACTTGTGATCCACGGAATCTTAGCATCATTTTCGAGGAAGCTTTCAAAAGAAATTAACCAGCTCTTCCTTTTCTTCCGCAGGATCTGTCGTACAAGGATAAGCACTGGCACGAGGCATGTTTCCTCTGCGCGAAGTGCCGCGTCTCCCTGGTCGACAAGCAGTTTGGATCCAAACTCGACAAGATCTACTGCGGCAACTGCTATGACGCGCAGTTCGCTTCTCGCTGCGACGGCTGCGGAGAGGTGTTCCGTGCTGGTGAGTACATTTTGATATTGTTCAGAGGAAGGTAGTTGACTTCCGACCAACGCGTCAGGTGTCAAAGCGAGCGTCAGTGACGCCGCGTCTGTGCGCTTGTTCTCGGCCTTACTGTACCAGCTAACTGAGATATGTGGTCTTCTTCTTCTTCTTCTTTCGTAATGGTTTCAACCATTGCGTCTTGAAATAGGCTGTTATTCTGGTGTCAAGATTAGTCAAAAATATATCTAGAGTCATGACTATAGTACGCCGAATGCTTAAGAATCTTAGAAATCAATTTAAAATTCTACCCCAGGAAGCTCCTGTTTAATCTACTTTGTTTAAGTAACCTGAAACCTTTTATGATAACTATGGAAACACCTATTGTCATCTACTCATTATAAATACGAGATTACACAAACACCATAATATTGTTTACAACCTTACACCACGCAGGCATGTGGTCCAATCCGAATGCCTGTAAAAGGCACGGAGCGAGGCGTGAACCGTGTATCCTTTGGCTTATTGCAAGATATTAGCCACATGCCTCTTGCACTTGTAGTCTTGAGACATACGGGCTTAGAAGACATGCAGCACGTTGATAGATATGTTCAGCCGATGCGATGAATAGACTTGAAAGAGATAGCAATAGTTTCCTAGTGGCATTGAAGCAGTGTTTTATCGGGTATACCAGAAAGATGACATAACATCAAAATGTTGATGTTGTTAATAATTTGCTTGCAAGTTTAACAATTAAAGTCACCAAGACCGGACTCCTCCAGTCTCACTGGACTTTCTATATTGAAGAACGTGGACGGAAGCTGTTTCTTATAAAGTTTTTTTCTATATTACGCGCTATTTGTACCGATTTTCGCAACAGCCACGTTGCAGTTCGCGCTGACGTGGACGTTATTTCAATGAGTTGTTGTTTGATTTTTGTAAGTGTTCTATGTTTCGTCAACTAAGCCGTTGGCCAGTCTTGTCTCCCGTGAGTCAAGCTTGTTCACACCGAAGCTCAAGGCATACCATGTAAGGTCCGTCAGTTACCCTCGTCGCTCACTACATAAGGCCTGTAAGGTGATTCGGCTGAGAAAAAACGACCACTGCCATTGCCGTAGCCTTCTGCCTTTTAATTTTTTGCTATTGTCGATGTGCCGAGTAAGCTTTATGGAATGAAATGGAAATCATACATTTAAGTGCACGCATTCCTTATGCTGATTTTAAATTTGTAAAGTTGTGCAGTGAAAATGAAAATGAGACTTTTGAGGTTTCTTTATATTCGATCATCTCTGTTTGTTCCATTGTTTCAGTTCATATATATTTTATAAAGTTACTTTTGTAACATTATTTCGAAAGATTTAAACTCAAACTTATTATTTATTTCAAAGTAACATGGTCACTAACATTAGTATTATCATTGGAAATGGCATATTGTGGCCAAGGCGCTTGCAAAAGCCCCAAAATATCGGGAACTCAAAACAAACAATACATGATAAATATCCCGTTATTTTATAATAATACTAATTTTAAATAATTATAACATAACCACAGATTATGTAATAGTAAAATTACTAGAACTCCTAGATTAGTTTACAAACTGCCCTATAAGCTCTAAATCAGACGTCGTAATAGGTGCCTACTGTAATCTAAGAGAATTAACTTTCGTTAACTACGAAGTAGGTGCGCCAGAACTGGCGTAAATTCGAATAAGTGGCTATTACTAAGCGATGGACAAGGGAGATCAACCTTTGCAGGATAAGTCAAAGCAGAAAATAAATTTCCCAACAGACATGGTCAAATACGTAAAACAATAATAAACACGTGCGAAAGTTACATGATTCAGGGTTTTTCTTTTAAGGCACAAACTGTAAAAAAACGTTTAAAAGTTGCCTACCCCTGACTTCACAGAATAACGAATATTACCTTCAAGCACACCCAGTGATGTGATGGCGCACAGTTGAAAGGTTTCTGATAATTGGACAATGTTCGGGACTAATTGGTTTTATTTGGTTCATTTTGACTGTGGTGTTATTTTGTTACCACGCCTTACTTAATAATAAGTAGTTCATTGTCCACTCTGGTTTCTTAATTAGGTAACTACTTAGTGCGGTTATTGGACCTCAATCCACAATTTTTGATAACTATCTCATAAATATTTGTATTGACACAACTTAAATAACAATTATTAAATAGATTACGAACTAGAACTTAAAAATCTAACAAAAGAGGGTGGGTGTCTATGAGGCATGGCGCCAAGAACACTGGCTGTATTTCCACGTTGAATAGCAATAGCTATTCTCTGTGCGAGAAATGAGCCAGCCCTCTTGTCACCAGCGGCATCGACAAAACGAGGAAATAATTGCTTAAAAATTTCAAATATTTATTCGTTTAGCCAGTGCGAATAGTACTTATTTTAGAATACCTAAAACTTTGGTGTATTTGTTAAAATATGACGATGTCAAAATAAATTAAATTCACCTACCACTTTAGCGAAATAAGTGTCATAATGAGTAGGTAATATATCACATAGGTACTCGCCTTTACCAGAAATGGAGTAATTAAACGCCAAGATTGCCTTTTTGGTACTTAAAGTACTTTAGTACCTTGACACAATGAGCTTTTAGGAATGACAGCGGAGCTGAATTTACAGAATCCTTTGTTTTGGAAAGAGATTCACTAATAATGCTTAACTTTTTGAAGTAATACTTCTTTAGACACGCTTGACTTGGGGAGTAAGCTGGTGAATGGGTGACAAGAGCGTTACGAAAAGTGTGATCGGGCGAGGCCAATGGAAGTTGAGAGTGACATATAAGTTAGTGAAGTTAGAAAGAGAGAGAGAATTACCATTTCTTTCAATTCCTTCCAGTTATGAAAGCCACTGATAAACACTATCACACCCTTACACATAGATAAATCATTTGTTATGGGTTAATTATTTCAAAACTTGCTTTTAATGACAAATATTCATATTATGACAAGGAACTAAAGCAATAGCTCCTTTACACTATGGCCTGTTATCGTATGAGAAATTACAATGTTGTCATGGTTAATTGCTTGATTACGACCAATTAAAGTCCGACATTTGGGAGTTCACCTACCAATTATTTGTCATTATTTAGCTGACCTGATCAATTGTTAGTTGATTTATTACCTTTGATGTTTAATTGCATTTTTTGACTCTTTTGACATAGGTATTTAGTATCAATGTTGACATCAGTTGTAATTCATCAACGTACATCTATCTATGCACTTGTTTTAAGAAAAACACCGAGGAGTTTCTTCAAAATACAATTGCAACGGAATTCCACAATTCATTGATGGATCTACCAATCTATTTTGGAGGAAATTACATCATCATCAGCCTATAGATATTCGTCCCCTGTTCGACGAACGTCGCCAATGAGCGCGATCTTAGGTTCTCCTCATCCTGTCTCTGCCAGGCGAAAATTACATACTAAAATGCAATTTCAGTTTGAGTTACGTGTTACCATGCAATAAATAGGTATGCTAATTATTTTACGATAAAAATCAATATGTCTCTGTCAATTCATCATCCCACGATCGCACGAGGATCTACTGTCGCTAACTGCGCAGTCATCTAATTTATATGCTTTTTTTACAACTCCATAATAACAGAGACTCCCACACTTCTGTGTAATTATGACTTATAGCTCACCACAGTGTTGCCACTTTAGCCTTTTTAGGGGAAGTTCTAGCACTTTTTATTGTAGGTCAAGTCGTTTTTTGATGTTTTAACCTGGAAAGAGCTATTTAGCCCTTTTTAGTTATGGCCTTCTTCTGCTTAAGCTTGCTTTAGCAGATACGACTTTACAAGTTTTTTGACATATTAATAACTCAGTTTTAATACGTCTGTTGCATTTTCTGTAATTACTTACTACATTTCAGATTAACAATCAAAATAGTAAACGTTTAATTAAGTTTTGTGCCGAAATTGACGTAAAACAGCTGAATACGTACGGTGAAATAATTCCAGGATACAACACCGTTATAATGGCAATAATTACTGTAGGAAAAAAATAACCGTTATGATTACTTCTTGGATATTTGAAGATGAATCAGTCATAAATCATTCGTCGGGTCACCACTCTACGGCTATCAGAGTGTAGGTGGAACCACTCTGATCATAATAAGGCCAGTAGTATCATCCATGTTTACAATGAACCTATGAATATTAAAATATTCGAATAAAAAAAGATGAAAAAAATATTTATGTAGCTATGAAGTTTGGCCAAAAAAATACATTGAAAAATTAACGTAATTACGTCATAATTAGGACGCCACCCGCCGTCGTGCCTTTACATTTAACAAATTTCTTGGAGCCTGGTGGAAAGATGATTATAATTTAATAATATTTAAAAAAAAAATACCTTGGAGCCGGTACGATTCGATACGATTTCTCAGAGCGGTGTTTTTTATCGTCTCCATCTTTGAACTGTTGTAAATATAATATCGTGGTTACAGGATTAATACCGGAAAACCACGATAATGTGGTCAAAATATGCAGGAACCGATAAATTATTATACAGATCGATATAATATTGGTATTACATCACCACTCCATACATCAAACAATGTCAATCGTTGTTTTTCGCACTTCAGAAAATAAGTATTTTTATTAATTACTAGCTGTACCCGGCCACGCTTCGCTGTGGCACATTCGCACATTCGCTGATATGTCACTGATGAAAAAAATAGATAAAAACAATCCTTGATGCGGATTATATATCATGCTAAAATTATAGCTCGATCGGTGCAGAACTTTTTGAGTTTTTGAAGCGTACACAAACCAACATAACATTTTCATAGATATAGATTTTAGATCCGCGCCTTCTAGTTCATTATCTTAGTACAAATTGTTTTTTTTTTTCATCTATTTGTCTTGAGTCCACGCGTTAGCGCTTATTTATCTAGTGACAAATAACTAAGTAGTATTGACTCATCGCGCGTGGGATGAAACAAGCTGGCAATATTTATTTAATCATAGTGTTTGAACCATACATAAATCATGAGACAAAAAAAATGACAGAAAAATATGATAAAGCCACCAGCTTTTGATGTTGTACCTACCCATAAAAGGAAATTTAAATAAATAAATTAATGTTATTGAAAAACATGAATATAGCAAAGTATATTATTATAAATAATAATTTCTGTGTTGATAAATTGTTGTGAAGATTTAAAAAGCTCTTACGACTGAATATAATAATTCCTTAGTCTTAGCGTTAGAGATAAACTGACTGAAATGTGGAAAATCAAAATAATTATTATAATAATGATTTCTTTATTACAGTAGTAAAACTTTAATAAAAAGTAAAACTATAAACATTTTTATGAACAATTAAAAGAAAACATCGCAATTTATATGCAAATAAAAAAATTAAAGACGCAGTTAATAAAATGCAAATCTGAAGCGGAATTCCGGCTTTGAACGCACTCGTACGAACAATCGTAATCGATTTAAATATAATAAGTAAATATCCATCATAAACCTTTATGCAATGATTAAATCGGCCCATTAGCGTGATTTATGGTGCCAAATTAATATACATCAAGCATGTTTTTTTAGTTGTCGCCATTATGGCGGCGGTGGCTTGTGATATTTGACAGCTTTTTTGATATAGAAATGGCATGCCTACTTTTAGTTTCCTATGACTGAATCGTGTAGATAAGGTTTGATCATCTGACTGATTTGTAAAGTTAAAATAATTGAACTAATGAGACTTAACGCTAAACGTCACTTACCGTTACTTAAATTACGGACTTTTTTTTAATTGGTTGAGTAACTAGACGAGCAAGTCTTTCATCTGGTGGTAAGCGCCAGGCCTGCCCATAACAGTTACAGTGCTACTTAGAACTTTGCATTACACAATCTTGCGCGGCACTGCACTGCGCTCGTCACCCTGAGACATCGATTCTAATTTCTTTTATGCTTATTTTTTTCGTTGTGTTTTTATTGGTCCTTATAATTAAATTTAATGGTTGAATATTTTATAATCATAATAAAGTTTTAAATATATTGTACTCTGTAATTTAATTACACTTACAAATCGAAAATATAAACTAATTTGAAAATGAAAAATCTTATGCGTTATTTTTTTTAAGTCCTTGCTATGTTTAAAAATAAAAAATCAAATTGCCATAGATAAAACCTAGGTAAACATTCAAATTGGCATCGTAAACGGCTTCATTTATTTTTATTGCCTATACAACAGAACTCGAAGATGGAATTCAATGCCCTAAGGAACCGAGTTGTGTAGGCAGCAATGCCAGCTAGCAGTGCCTACCTTGGCTATGTCGCCATAGGAAAACGGCGTGGAAATAATGTAAACTAGTCCTTAAAAATAATAGTAAATAAGAGAAATAATTTCTAGAAAAACACGTGACGTTTTAATTTACATTATTTTATTTTATTATTGATCACTTAAACTATTTTCGGAAACCATTTTTATGTAAAAACAACCTAACACCATGAATTACTATTTTGGTATTTTATTATTTAATTGTATCGCTATAGCCTGTGATTTAGGTTAAGGTACCCATAGCGTATATCGATTAAAAAAATTATCTTAACCAGAAAAAAAAGGAATCCTGATGGGCGTTCACTTGTGTTACGCCAGTTCATTGTTGAGACAGTGTATCCTACTCGCTAGGTTCCTATATAAATTACCGAGCTCTCAAGAACATCTCTGCCATTAATTTGGTTGAACATTAGAGATAAGATATTTAATAACGAAGTATGAAGAACACATGCGATAAAATAGCACGTTGCTAAGAAATTGTTAGGGATGAGAAAACCTGCAAATAAATACAAAGAGGATTCCCGAAATATCTCGCTCGGGTTTGAACTTGATGCGTCATATTATGAGAAAATGTCAAAATTGAGATCACTCTTTGTCATTTTGAACCCTCGCATCGGTTCTAACTAGATTTTGTATATACTTACTTATAAAAAGGTTTAGTACAAGGACCGATTTATAGTCTGTGTTGCTACAAATGAGTATTTATGAAAATGTGTTCTTGAAATCCTAAACACACTAGCTTTTTCTATTCTCAGACCGAGGTTTAAACTGTGTACTAAAATTTATCTATACTAAAATATTATCCTGCATACTGCTAATAATATGTTTATTAATATTTTAACGGTTCATAATTATACTTCCTTATTTATTCATTTATTTTTAACTGGACATTTAAATTCTTGGTATTTTATTCAAAATATGGATTCTCATGTTCAGTTGTTTGATCTGTAGCATAAAGACAAAATGTATGAGTAATAAAGAGTAACTCAAAAAGTAGCTTTCGAGTAGGTACTTAGTAACTTACTTATCGTTTATTTTATCCGTACACTTAAATCATTAGTTTAGTTAACTTAAAGAGAGTTCTGATGAAAGTTAGCGGTAACCACCGGAAATGGACCAAAAAGTCGCGTTATCTTTCACTTTTCAATTATCAATTGCATACAGTTTATTCATAGAAACCAGGCGCCATATGATTATGATTACTATAATTTTATCAAATAACGTGTTCATTGATTTACTATTTCCTTGTAAAATAAAAAGGGGGCCTGCCGAAATAACAGATTTCTCCGAATTCTTAACGATGCGATGTGAAAGTAACAAATTATAACGGAATCGCAATGAACACTTTTGCTAAAATTATTCAGAATTGGAACTCCATTCGTAGAATAAGATCTATTATTTGTACTGTACAATAGATGGATAGGTCTCGTTTATCCGTGGATTTTCCTTGAGATAAAAAAAAGCAATGGAACCACCGAATACACCTGGATACACCGAATGACTTTTTTTTGTTTTGAAATTAGTGTTTCGTTCTATTAGTTTGAAAAATTGAACGAACCTAATAATACCTAGATTTTTTTAGTACATAAGTGCAAAATCGATTCAAAACTTTGAGGGTGAAATCGATACAAACAGACGTTTTTTTTTACATATATTATTGGAGAAAGTGAACGAAGAATTAATCGAAAAGGGGGTTCCGAATTCGACTAACTAATGTAAATATTATAAATTTTGATAAGAATTGCTGCACACCAAATTGGCATTTATGCTAATGCATTGTATTTATCACAGTCATGATTGCTATTCAAAGCAGTTATTGGCTAGTTGATCTAATTCCTGCAAACTCAAATAATTTATTGTAAGTAGGCAATAAAAAAAGCACATTTACAATTCAAACACTCAAGTCACATATAAATCGACAAAAATTAAGAAATAAAATTAAATAGGAACTGTTTACTATGTGTTTGCGGACTAAAGGCAAAAACAGACAAGAAAAATATTTTTTAATCTAGAATGCGACATGTCATGAACTATTATCCAACATGGCCGCTTATAGACGCCATAATATCACGTAAAAAACTCATTAAACTTTAATCAGTAGGGCATCGATTTTTAAATCTCTTTGGGTGACATATTTCACCAAAATGTCCGATTTCCTATAAGAAATCTGTGAGAATCTCCCATTTTGTCATTGAATAACATTCAAAAAACGGCCTCCAGCTCTACATTTATTGATACTGCAGAAAAAAAAAAATAATTTCAAAATAAGGCAATTTTAAATATAAATCAGGTAGTCTAAAAACTGTAGCTGTAGGTAGTTATATTTGCTCTTAAAATAGTTATTTACCCACTTAAACAGAAACACCCAAAGGCAGTCATAAAACAGCAGTTGAGAGGCTATTTATTTACCCCACGCAAATTCCATCTTGCTCATGTAGGTGCATCTTTTATTGCCATTACGAAATCTAGGTCTATTCCTATATGTATAATTTAAACTTATAGATTGTGCAGTTTTACTAACATCGCCTTGTCCTAGTAGACTACCCGATTTAAAAAAATAGCTTTCGTGATCTACGCAAAGTGAATTCAACCTACTTTACATATTATTATAGTTTT
This sequence comes from Campaea margaritaria, assembly GCA_912999815.1. NCBI lineage: Eukaryota > Metazoa > Arthropoda > Insecta > Lepidoptera > Geometridae > Campaea > Campaea margaritaria. The sequence continues at coordinate 1,918,221 of OU538794.1, forward strand.
ATACTTTTTTATTTGGCAACGCGCGTCTTGTGCATTTTGCCATAGTAAGATAGCTAGAAGGATAGTACAGTAATTTGTGTTTAGGAAATAGGTACCTACCTAAGTACCTATTTATCTAAGGCCAGTATGCATATTACCTACCGAACAAATGCATCACTAAATTATCTAACCTAAGCCGAACGTGATATTAACTTAACACCTGCGTGGCCTGCATCATTCTTATCGCTAGCAATAATACTGACGTAATTAGCAAATGATATAGAAATCTATTTTGTTTCAATGACACGTATTACTCGTAACTGCAGACTCGACGTCACCAACTTACTTCTTAAGTTGGGAATAGTGGAGAAAGAACCTCTTTGTTGAAATAAAATATAATTAAAACAACTTTCTGCCCTCCAAAGTGTTCCACCAATTGATTGCTTTCAATTACTTCCTCATCGCGAGACATATCTCTCTATTTGTTATCGCACGGGATCAAATTAAGCATTGACAGCCTACGGTGTTCCTACACGCTCCCTCCAGTTTCGAGTTTGTAACTCGACAAGCGCTCAGTACCGCGTCGCGAGCCGCGAAGCCTGCACTACACGTGCCATCCGAACCGAAAAAAAAAACAACTGTCAAATTTTACCGCGCATATTTATTTTTTATTTTTTATTGCATCAAAGAAGGATAGTTATACAGCCAAAAATGTCAGCGGACGTGTTGAGTGAAGATTTAAAGTCCCGGCTGCATTTGACGTCGAAAATAGTCGGACAGGACCGGATACGGAGAGCGCGGGAAAATAACGAGGATGTCGCCATACTATCCATGTTCCTGCCCAATGCGAGCGCTGAGAGGGAGAACAAGAAGTTTTGTTGTGCTTTAAGAGATCAGTGCCTGCTCGGCGATCCGAGAAAAACAGCCGCAGGTGTTTATAAGCCATTATTTTTTACTTGTTTCGCTTCTATTGTCTCTTAGACTTTTTTTATCTTTTCTAGCGTTGTTTGACCAAACAAAATTTGAATGAATTATTATGTTTCTCTCGTTCGATAAGTATTCGTTCACTTTCTAGGTTGACAGTGACACCAATTCGTTCCTTTAGAATTATTGTAGCTCTGTTATGAATTTGAATATTTATTAATCATATCGAAATTTTAAATTAGATTCTTATTTCTAATATAAACATAATATCTACGCTAAACAAACATTAGGTTTGTTGTGTATAAATTATGATAGGAATATAATTATTCTCTATATACACTTTTTAGGCACTTTCTTAACAGGTTTTTCAATCAAAAGTAAGATTAATCTAGTCCTCATAAATAAACACTGACTTGAGCTGATTCAACACCTAATAAAATATCCTTTTTATTATTATAAAATAAATATTGTAAAAAGTTTTACAAAATATTAATTTTGTCTAGTACCTCAATATGAGTTCATTTGCAAAGTTTAAAAACTTCTATTAAGTATAATATATTAAGATTTTCTACAATTTTATTAACAACGTTTCTTTTGTAATAGGGAAAAAATATTTTACCATAAAACCTTATACGAAACATTACTATTCGTTAGTGTAGTAAGGTATTCTTTATTGTCCTAATAATATCGTCTAATTTCATCAAAAGTACAGTCGACCTCAGAACTAGCTGAACATAATTTATCCTAATTTCCAAATTTTTTTTTTATAGTTTAACAGATTATCTTGTACAAATATATGTGAAGCTTGGGCTAGCATTATGTACACTGTAAATAATAGAATATGTCCAGCTACTTTTAAGGCCAACCATACATGAAGTTTTTCCGTCAAATATTTACAACGGCACGTAAAAGTAAAACTGCATTTCAATTGAATATTCATGTCGAGCCGGAAACATTAATTTCCCTAAACGTTATTGAGTGATAAGTGGCCGGTCGGCCGTCAGACCTTTCATTCAATGTGATCGTGACGCGTTATTTATAAAAAAAAATTTTAGTGACTTTTGTCGCCGACTCTACTTACCTATGATTCTAATCGATCTGACATAGAAAATGTTCCCATATAACGATATCGATTTATGATATTGTATTTCTACGAATTATCGAGTATCGATATCTATCATGAAACCTATTATACATGAAAAACAAACATTCAACAGAGATATCAATTAAAAATCGATACATTGTGAACACGTCGAAATAAGACGAATGTAAAATTACTCGATCATCAGAAAATAATACGATGACGTACACTATATTTTATTCTAGGTACTTCCCCTTTTAATTTCTATAAGTAGTATCTAGATAAAATTATCCACGTTACAATGTACTTTGGCATTTCAAAATGGCATCAGAGATACAGAAACCATTAAAATGTTTCATAATATGATACAAATTTATATAATCTGTGACTGTAGAGTTCACTCCCAAACGGAACCCATTAAAAAAAAAACAAAGATGAATATAATAGAGTTCTCGTTCATGGGAATAACTGGAAGAAAGCATTGACCTAACCTTTTACGAGCTATAAATATTTATATTTAAACTTCAAAGCAATCGCAGAAAGTCATAAAAGTCAATTCAATCAAGGCGCTCCGTCTTTTCATGCATGAAATCGATATCAAGCCAGATTTTATTTCAGCCTTATTTATTACTAACATTAAACCTAAGTAAATCGTACTTCTACATTAATAATCTAATTTTATGTACGATTGTACGTAGCTCACGAAGTCGGCACCTACTTTTTTTTTTATAAATGAGAAGTTTGCTATGAAATGTGGTAAACAAAAAGGCGCTAACGAAATCTACAAATTGATCCGTTATTTCTAATCGAATGCTTTGTAAGCAGTTAAACAAGCATTAAGAACATAAAATTCATCACGCATGCAAAGTACTCGCATTTTTTTATTACTGTAGATAGACGTAAAAATAAATAGCTCGGAAAGGAAAACGTTTTCTGCATAATTCCGTAATATCCGCTAGCAAACTTTTTATATCCGGCCGGGGCGGAACCTGCTACACCATTACCTTTTAACCGTAGAAAAAAAAACGAAACTGACGTTTGACCTTTTTTTTAATGAATCAGTTTAGTATAGAGCTCGCATGTGTCGTGAAGTCGTGTACATTCAGCCGGTGTAGGTAGGTAGAAAAACTTTTGGGGATCCGCATTTAAAAAAAAAAACCACAAAACTTTGCCTACTTTACATATTCTGAATGTTTCTAACCATTTATTTCAATTAAAAAAATGCTAACATGTTCCTGCATTGTTATTATAATGAATTAATTCAATATTAAGAACCATCTGTTTCCAATGCGGACACCATAATAATTACGTCAGCGTGCTCATGGTTCGGAACTCGTCTGCCCACTTGTGCAATTATTGGGGCCTTGCCATTGATTATTATATTTTTATTCAAAATAACACGTTTGTATGTGCCTACAACTATTTATTAATGACAAATAGGTAAATCCACCGATTTATCAGCCGTCGTGTGATGTTGACCAGTTAGCTTAAAACTTTTGGGCGTATAACATTGACAGCCTCCGCACTGCACTCCCAATTTTAGGTGTGGGGAAGCGCATCGTTTGGAGTGTCCGCTCTATATGTATGTACTACATAATATAATATAGTCATGTGTTTTGTGGTTAATTATAACAACTAATTTGGATTTCTCAATACATCCTATCCCCTTCTCAGAAAGTTGAAAAAAATCTATAGTATCACTTTCAAAAAAATAACTGAACTTCTGATAATACGACGGAACCCTTAGAAATATAATCTGTATTGTAAAGAGAAAGTTATAAAGTCCATGTGAAATATTAGAGCTATTAAATTTCAATCAATTTCGATTTAAACGTGCCTTCTTCGAATTGAGCTTTCTCTAAAACGAAGGTAAACTTTGATATTCTAAGAAATAATACCTTAATAATAATTGAACTAAGAAGAACGATGACGATCGATTATAATTATTAAACTGAAAAAAAACTCGCGTTTTTATTGCCTATGTTAATATTTTTATCGTGTTGTAAAATTTTGAGGATAAATACATTTTACTATTTCAAAAAGCATCTAATTCTACCACGTAATAGAATTACATCAACTGAATCAGTGAACTTTCATGAGTGCCCGCTTGGGTCTTGTCAATAAAGATCTTTACTGTAACTGAATCATGGTGACTACACGGGACTACTCTAAATTATTTTTCTAAAAACAAAAAAAAATGTAGACACTGGCTGAATGCAAAAATCACGAGAAGCCGAAAACTAAAAAAAAATTGAGAAGCAGAAGATTTGTTTGTCGGGCAATTGTAGGTAGACCAAAACCCAGCAAGTATTAACAGCGACATCATAAAATGTTACTATGGTGGTTATGCCATGGTTAGTTAGATAAACGAGCTTAGGTGCGACCAAGGGAGAGTAAATCGCTCTAGGGTGCGACCTATTGACAAATAAAAATGCGACAAATTGGGGGCAGAATATTCACACACATTCACACAATAATACATACGTACGAGTTTACGACACATTCAAGGTTTTCTGCAATTCCATATTATTTTATTAAATTCACTTTAACGTAGGCTTTTGAAAGGTGATAAAAGGCATAAATTTAATTTTCAACCGACTTCATAAAAGGAGGAGTTTCTCAATTCTGTTTTTTTTTTCTTAAGTTTTTTAATTTAGAACTCCGTCATAAATTTATATTAGGTACGTATATGCCCATTTAGAATTTTTTATTTTTATTTGATGGTGTGTATTTTCTAATTGGTCCTATTGAAATTTCATCAAAATCGGTTAAGTAGTTTTTTTAGTTTGAAAAATATATTTTCCAACCTTATATTCAACTTCCCACATTTACAATCATTCGATGTTATAATTTATACCCTACTTTTGCATAACCTTTTACGCAATCAAAGTAATAATGAATAATGCCAGAGTTCAAGGCAATTTTCTTCATAAATAAAATAATACTTAATTAAAAATGACATCATCCAAATTAACAAGCATAGTAGCCATCGAGACAACGCTAGCCTTGTTTTGATGATGTGTGAGTCATTTGGATAAGCACCTTGGTATAAATTTAAATCTTTTAGGATGAGCTGAGTGATTCCTGTATTCATTTAAAGAGAACTAGCTTTCGCCCGCGACTTCGTCCGCGTAGACTACGATAAAAAATATCCTATATCCTTCCCCAGGAAATAATCTATATGCTTACAAAATTTCATTACGATCCGTTCAGCCGTTTAGTTGTGAAAAGGTAACAAACAAACAAAGAGTTACTTTCGAATTTGTAATATTAAAAGTATATGTAACGGACAGAAAATATTGGAATCACATTTTGTTTTTTTTTATTTCGATACGATTATAACCACTGTCAGTGTAGTCGCTGAGGAGTAGCTCTCTCGACGTTTCGTCTCTATCATCAGACCAGCTCGTTGTCATAACATTGTATTGTCATGGAAACTTGCCAGGCATGCAAAATATCAACCTAATGGAGCAAAGGAAACTGGGTCAAAATCGATTCGCAAGATTTGACCTAAGACCTAAACTAACCATGAAAACTATAATTAGTTTTTTAATTCAATTGTTGTGTGGACCTGCGAAACTAACTGTATGAGAGTTTATTTTTCGAGAACTGCGGTCTGTGAATGTTTGGGAACAGGCCGTTATACAATCTGTCCAGATTGGGGATTTTTTTCGCAATTTTTGGGGAAAAATATAATTTTCGGGACACAGAATCTCGGGGAATTTTTAGGAGAAAAAATTTTCAGTACTTAATTATTCTTTCTTTTGGGTATTTTTTGTCGTATAGGGAAATTTCATTCACTTCATCTGGAGACACTTCCGATATAAAAGTTTATAAAAAGCGTGTTTTCTTTACAAAACTTTATCCTTGTTTTTTCTTGTCAAAACTACCCTCACTAAGTACGAGGCTAACATAGGAAGTACACTTGATATTGACAGTACTTTGATGTATTGATTCCGTATAGGGTATGTGCGCCAGATGTCGGCCAGTCCGCCTTGACCCTGGCCAGCATTGCACCTCTGTCCACTACTGGTCCGCTGACCTCGTCGGTCAAGACAGAACGGCGCGTCTCTGTGAAAAGACCTCCTAGTTGATAATTGATGAGATAATTACTGTAAAAGCAATAATTATTATCTACAGGGGGGTCACCACGTACTTATTCTTATTCCATGCATTTCATTTTAAGGTCATAAACTGAACGGCCTAGATTGGCACCACACACTCATAAATGACAAACGAGACGTGACGTCGCTTAAAAATAGACTGCAGAGGGGTTAAAAAGTAAAAGTAGAAATGCCTATTGAAAATACAATAATACTTTCGACGGCAGTATAATGGGAAATTCTTACACTGATACCCAGGTTGGGTTAAAATGTCACGGGTCATTTTGACCCAATTGTGCGCTGTCCGGGATAAGTATTTACACGAAATATAAAAATGAATTTGATAGTGTTGTGTTCACTAATCTAGGGCTTGGGTTTAAAGTAAAACAACCAGATTATCAGTAAGTAGGCACACGCTCAGAGGAGACGACCGCCCGCTCTGAATGACAGATTGGGAGTGAGGAGAGGCGCTACTGTCGATTGTGTGCCTACATTTATTTGTATATCACAGATAGTAAGTAGGTTGTTCTAAAATTAAAATTGGGATTTTCATGTAAGCAATAACGTCGTGGACAGTTAGAAACAACATTCAATTACCATGCACACTCGTATGCCACGCACGACGTGACAGTTGAGAGGTCAATCTAACAAAGATGAGTCATAAATACAAGACATGTCTGTAGCGCATCACGCACAATCACCAGACTCTCTGGAGCCATTGCAAAAATAAAAATAAAAATTGCCAAAAAAATTAATGACGAATTGTTATTACATATGTATAACGATAATTCTTTAAACCAAAAAACCGACTTCAAATGCATTTACGAGACTAATGAACACCACTGAAAAGTCACAGAAAAGCGAAATACGCAATTTCGGTTACTTGTTTGACATATTTTTTCCTGTTATTTTGATTTAAAAAACCAAACTACTGAACCGATTTTGACGAAACTTCCATGGAACCGAACTAGAAGTAATATCCATTCAAATAAAAAAAATCCAAATTGGTTAAATAAATTACAGAGTTCTGGGGTAACAAACATTTAAAAAAATACAACCAAATTGAGCGAACCGCCTCCTTTTGTGAAGTCGGTTAATAACAATAACGAGTCACGATCCATAGATCCGGACCCCTAACTAGGATTCCCTGTATCTAGGGAATCAGGAACTACGAGGACCATGGTCCCACAAACACCCAGACTCAGAACGAATATTTGTTGAATACTATCCACGTATTTACTAATCTACGTAGGCGGCACAAGGATTTCAAGTAAAGAGATCTTTTAATCCGTGGCCTCCACGGATTCCTAGACAATCGATTCTGCATAGACGTCAAAGACAATAGCAAAATTTTTCACCTTGTTCATATGAACGTTGGTAGACTTGTGGTCAACACTTATCACGTGGCCGAAACATGCGTTTCTGATAAGGTTTTACTGCAGGCAAACGAGATATGAAGGAAAATTAAAATTTTAACCATTTCGCTGATAGGTAAAATTTATTTTGATTAGAAGTCAGCGCTTGGCCAAATCGCACTCAATGTATGAAACTGAAAATTTGTCATCAAATTACACTGTCACTAAAATGTCAAAGCCCACCAAAATAAGCTCTATGAAAGTGGACGTTACAACGACACATTTTATAAAAATATAGTCGTTTACAAGGCAACATAGCGAAACGAAAGTTAAATAAATACTATACTTACAGCATAGTAGAAGTATCTATGTACCCGAGAAGTGCCAAAGAAGTAACATGCCCAAAAATTCCACGACTGACTCACCTTCACACCGCTCTGTCGCACCAGTGTGACGGTGAGGAGAAAATTTCCTCCACCTAACACTAGTATTAAAGATAGGAAATTGCATATTCAATTTATACTATTCTACTGAAAATTAAACTATTTGACTAAAGTAGAGCGCAATCCATCTTGTTCGTAAAACAAACCCGTCAATTCGAAGAGACAATACATTCAAATTTCTGAAGAGGTCCCCACCTCCCAGTAACAGAACTTCTTGCTTACCAAACAACTAACAAAGTACGAATTCATGAATAAATGACAGGATCAAACTGCCTCAAATACTCCTAACTCTTTACATTATAAATGTTTAAGTTCACACCTGCCAAAGTAAACTGAATATTTTACATTCTATTCAACCAAACGGCATTACAGTTCCTAAACATAATCTTTACAAATCAGTTCTCTATAAATAGAAACTCTTTATATCTTAAACTTGTTAAGTTAAAGAGCAAAGTTGTGTGACAAACCGCAGAAGTTTTAACTTTAGTATGTCAACGGTTCTTACATCATCTCTAATATTGTTGGCTAAGCCATATGAGATTTTCTTAACCTTGGATGTTAATACAAGTAAACGAGTAAATATATACAACTGTTTAAATATTTTATGTAATTACTTACCTTATTATTAAATAAGAATACGTAATTGGTGATGAATTATGCTTAACAAAACAACGCCCCAGATTTTTTTATGACTCATTTTGCTTAATAACAGCGTTTGATTAACGTATTCCGTTTTAGTTAATAACGTAACTAATAACTAAATAAGTCATGAAACTACTATACCATATAATTATTAGATAAAATATAAACACAAGGTATCTTCTTATACAACGTGTTTTTTAAACATCAATAAAACTCCAAAGAAACAGATTGGGTTCTCAATAAAGTACCTCATATGGCCAATATTTGTGTAACCACCCACACGGCTGACATCAGCTCGGCCTTGTATCGGTTCTCAGTCGACCCGCTAACGTCCTGTTCACACAATGATGCCAGCCGTAATGCAACCACGTTATGTCGATGAGTGCATCATTATGACAGGATTGTAACTTCTCGTCATAATTGACAGGACAAACAGCTCGAACGGGGCTTCAGTGGCGTAACTTAGAAGTATTACACAGGAGCTCTGAACTCAGACGAGATAATATGAGGCTGTATAGTACGGTTCTTGAGATTTACCCTGCCCGCCAATATGGGCGAATTAAAAAAAAGTTACTTAGGCTTAGTGAATGAATCAAATCTTTGTGGATTTTATTTTCATCTTGCCGGTTTCTTAGTTGAAATAATTTTATGTGTATACTTAGCTAACGTAACTAACAAGTGTGTTTTAGACGTTGCCTTTGATAATTCTGTTGCCTTTCATAATAAAATCCAAGGTACGCAAGGAGTTTCACAATTTATGACATATTTACGAGATATTGACAAAAGTGTGACATTTAAAAAGCTCATTTAATCCGGAATGAATTAACAGCAAGGTCTAACTTTACAGCTCGTTGCACTCATAAATATTGATACGGGCAGACATCCTCGCCGTATATGGGAACAGTATACCGGGTACTTGATACTTTCCCAATGGCGTGGCCTCGATCTGTTTATTTTGTTGTTTATTTAATTAGCACCCACGCGGGATGTGGTATGTAACTGCAATAGCCAACCAGAAATGGAACTGTTATGCCCTCAATACACAGGAAACTGAGCTAGTGCTAAGCTGCTAAGCCTCTTACCTAAGCCTGTTTAACAACTCTCGACGCCCCGTTTCACTAAACCACACTTTCCAAGTGAATTGAATCCAAAGCGAAAATGCAATTGTTTGCTGTCACTTTGATTGCAGACAATCGTATAGTTTTTTGTTTATACGACCTGGATATTGTTCGAAGACATAGGTTTTACTGTTTTGTTAAAGCGGTGGTGGTCAGGTGGTAAACTGCGCGGTTAGTAACGCAACGACACCGGTTTCAAAACTTCAGCGCCGCAATAATTACATTTTTTTTATTTATTTGGCTGAGTGACGAGACGAGCAGGTCGCCTGCCCATATCAGTTACAGTTCCACCCAGAGCTTTGCATTGCATAATCTTGCGTGGCACTGCACTGCGTTCGTCGCCGAGACATCGGTTCTCAAATCTTATAATGTCCAGTAATTTCACAAGCGAATTTTTGTTGTTGTGCTTCGGATAGAATATCGATCTCGTCTTTATCCATTTGAAAGTAGTCGAAGACCCTTAGGCGGCCTGTAAACTCTGCCACCAGGTCGCCACTACCTCATTCGACAAACAAACAAATCGGCAAAAGTATTTTTACCAGGCACTGAAGTAACGTTGCGTGCTTAATGTAATTAATCAGACAGCAGTCAGATTCCAACTTAAGATTAGCAAAAAACGTCCCATGCCTCATCGTCATGTTATCTTCACCGCGTAGGCGGAAATACAGACTTCAAAGTTTCGCAATTCATCCACCATCCAGCTGTCCAGTTATTAAATACAAACAGTGCCAAGTGGGAGGCTTTCACCGAACAATGGGACATGTGGGATGGCGACCGTGATGTATGTACGGAGCTTTATGAAGCGTTTTGCATAAAATACGCGCGTGCTTTGTTTGCCGATCGATTGTTGGCCAGCTTTGAGGAACTAGTCGTTAAAGTTGGCCACGTACCACAAATTGGTGTTGTTACCCCACCATTACAAGGGTAGGTGTTATGGCATGGCATATTGAGTCACGGGCCCGGTACCTGCCTAATAACTAGGTAGCTTACCTATGAATCTATTAAGACTTAAGAATGTTAAGTTATTGACTTGTAAAATTGCAATATTTTTGCCTACTTGCAATAAATATCTTGACTTTTATTGATCGGCTTGGAATAATAAAGCTGTAATTTTAAGCTGTAAGATATCCAATTATCTACAATGAAGACATCGCGGTTATTTTACAATCTTTTATTTAACTTGCTATGTTTGTTTTGGTCAAATCTTGCCGTTTTCACCCAATTTCCGTTGTTCAACTGAGTGGAAAATTGGCGCCTGTCAAGTTCCGATGACAATACAATATCAAGACAACAGCTTGCTGCTGTGATGATAGAGACGGAATGTAGACAAAGGACGTTTGCAGTACCAGTACTTGATACCAGTATTTGATAAATACTCGTCTCGAAAAATGTGTTTTTAACAATTATTGCGAAACCCACATACCTACCAGAGAATTATTTCGGAGGTAGGTATGTTATCCACCAATCCGTACCGGGCCCCCGTGGCGGATTAAGGCCTAACCCCCCTTACGAATATATGGGTTGATGATGATGATGATGATTGCGAAATTTATAACAAATATTGCCAAACCAAAATGCTCTATGAGCTTTAAGTAGATAGAGCTAGTTAGACTAGACAGTTGCGAATAAAACATAACTACCATTCTACGTATCCTTATTCTCAGCTTGTACCTACATGCAATAACAATCGAATAACTTTTTGTTTCCTCTTGTATTGGAAATGGTAAAATTATGCAAACTGCACGCCATCGGGTATCTTATTACAAAGTTCATAGACCTTCTACTATTTGCAGGCAAAAAATCTAGACAGGTCACGGATTTGCATCGTTTTAGCGCAAAACGGAACAGACGTGGCTGAATAAACGCAAATTGTAGTACTAGGTATTGTTAAGTTTGAAAGTTTATGTGACTACTTAGTGCTGATAAGACTATTAATAAATAATTCCTTCTCCTGGCGCAGTCGGGTAAAAAATAAAACGCAATTTCTCCGTAAGTATACAGACTGTATATCATTTAAGTTAGTTACAGCTTGTAACATTTCTAAAATCGCATAAAAACGACTGTACATAAATAGCTCTTTTCATCATGGCCACAAAACTGTTAGCTATAAAGCTATTGAACAGCATAGCTGACAGAATTGACGACGTATAACAATTCTTTTTTTTGCAATTTTTTTTGTTGGACATTTTTGAAATTTTAGATGAATTATGATGAGAATCGACTGGTACTATCTGAACTCTAATTCGTATCATAGACTATCCGCCGGTATCCGGAACGTTTGTTAACTTTGGTAACCAATAAAATCTATTGCTGTCTTTATCATTTTCTTAGTGGCATAACAAGACAGCAAGAGACTTAATCTGTGGTCAAAGTTGACAAACGCTACAGTTAACTCGTCGTAAGTCTATGTTACTTATACGCGACGAGGCTTCGATTATCGAATTATTTATTTATTTATATATTCTTTAGCACACAAATGGAGCACAAGGATTACTTAATTACTCACATAAAAGAAGTGTCTGTTCTTATTTCATCCAGATATCCCTATAATAACACGCGATATTTTCTCAAAGAACCGAACTTTTATCAAACTTTTGTATCGGTTGAACTTTCTCAATTTAAAGTTGGTTTCACAATGATACTTTGTTTGCTCGTAAAGTTGCGCCCAAGTTTTAATGCAGGTCTCTGGTTTTAACGATATAGCTAATGAAGATAGATATCTACACCCAGTCATGGTTGTTAATGGTGACGGATGAGGGGTGAATTACGGAAAATCCGTAGGTATTGTAGAAGTAAACTTTATTCTAAAAGTATCTAATGGAAGTTGGTATTATCTAATTATAAAATCTACGGTTAATGTGCGTGCGTGTATAAGATGGAAGAAAGGTAGAAGATTCCCCAAATGTTGCTTATTTGAATAAATCTACCTGGAACCCTGCAATCATCTCATCATCTATAATCTGATGATGTTGATGGTCTTCATAGTTCCAACTAGATTAATTTATCACACGATGATCCGCTGAGACTTTAGAGCCGATGTCTCAGGGTGACGAGCCGCGCAGGATTAAGCAACGCAAAGTTCTGAGTGACACTGTATCTGTTATGGGCTGGCGCAGCGCTTACCATCAGGTGAACGACTTGCTCGTGTTGTCACTCACTCGAATAAAAAAAAATCCCCAGTCCACCTCAAAGACCACCAAGTGGAACATCAAAACCGAAGGAGAAAGCCAAAATTGATGATTAAACCGGCTGATGATAATTAATGAAAGTTTATGATTACCAATCGAGTAGAGTACCTAAATAACATCTTCTTTGTAAGTATAGCTAATAGATAGATGTAATTGTAATAGTGTGAAAGCTTTGAACCGCAGTTCATCACAACATATCTACTTGTCTGAAAGCTCGGATGATTTACAGTCATATAAAGCAATTTCTCCCAGCGTCGTATTATATTAACCTTCCTATTTATTTCGGATTTCCATTGCTGTCTCGCTATAATTTATAGCTGTTTGTAAAGTTTCTTATGTCTAACGATTATTATGCATACACCTATGTGGTTTTCATGTTTCCAAATACATTTTGACACTCCTTATCCTTCTAGAAGTAGATTTTTGGTATAAAATGTAGCCTACGTTACACAGTTCCAAATGTAGTCTAGTTTTTTGTTGCCTATTTTTTGTTTTGAATTCCGTTCAGCCGTTTTGACAAAGTTACAAATGAATCATTCAAACTTTACATGGTAGGAAGTAGGATAGGATATTTATTCATATATTTAATACTTTATTGCACAGATTTAATAGCTAGTACAAATGGCGAACTTAACGTTAAGAGCATTTTCTACCAGTCAACCACCCATAGTGAAGGAGAGGGGGTGTAAGCGTGCATCAAAAGTGATATTAAAAAAAGTTATATTATTTGATTTGTTTTAGCTTTTGCTGTGACCTTTCGATTCCAATTTTCCATCACTATTCCATGAACTTATTCCGTGACTGCGCTTCGACTGTTACAATTGCATTCCATCACATATCACATCTGTCGGATCTTGGAACGAACTGCATATCGCGTGCCTAACTCCAATATGGTCCTGTCGCATGCAATCTCAAGGACGGCCGTACTACCACAATACCTACCTATAGTTAGGTACCCTTCGTAACTTCATTCTACGTCTGTCAGCACGCGACTGCTGCACTTTACGACGACATAAAATTGTCTGTGTTAGAAGGTAGGTGATATTCACTGGGCATAGACAGTTAGAGAAGGAAAAAAACGAAATGTGTGCTGGGACAACATAGTAGAAGTAAAACTTCAACTACAAAATTATTTAAAAAAAATATGCCAAAAATATGTTGGCCTCGCACGATCACACTTTTCGTAACGTTTTCACCAGCTTACTCCCCAAGTCAAGCGTGTGTAAAGAAGTTTTACTTTAAAAAAAACTTCGATTTTCATCGGGTTATAAATCTATCAATTACAACATAGGTACCTAATAAGGAATGGTTGGAAAAGGCTGTCCTTAATCTAAATGGAAAAAAATAATAAAACTCAACAGAAAACTTACCTTTACAGACAGTGCTTGTTATATTATACTGGGGTGCCTTGGCCAAGAGATTCTACGTACAGAAAACTCTTGCTTTAACAAAATTTCGATTCGATTCCGATTTGGATTGTTCAGTTTCGTACTCTGACTCGGTAATAAAAACGTCTAATTCCGAAGCCGACTCGATTTCAATTTAGTTGAACAGTGAGCCTGGAGTTTTTTAATTACCAGCTAGTTTCGATACAACCAGGCAATCCAACAAAACGCTGAACTTTGTAATAGTTTGAAAGGCTAGGTATGAAGGTAGGATGGATGAACTGGATCCGGTGAGCTTTTTAACCTGTCGCAAAATCCTGACAGATCATTACGTAATCGACAAAGAGAACCCTTAGCAAAATTATATTAAAAAAAATTGGATTCATTTCACGTTTTGCTTATATTAGAAACGTCAAACGAATCCAATTTTCATTTTCATTTGTGTTATATAATACGGCTATGTGTCCGGATTGGTTGATGCATATAGCCACTTAAAGCAATTAATTTTAAATGATTGCCAAGAAAATAATGATGACTACATTTTTAAGCCAGATGATAGGTACTGGGGTCAAAGCGCCGTCGACCCGTATGGCATGGTCTTTTAATTGCCATGAAATTTAATTGCTATCATTGATTTTGAGCCGAAAGATGTGGGATGTTATTTATGAACTTATAGACAGACGGTAGCTAATTAAAAACTTCTTCATAAATCATCCTAAATAGAGATTATAAATAAGAATAATATCTCCATATTGAAATGAAACTAGAGATTGTTTTTAATGCAATAATTGACTGACTAAAAACAATTTATTTTCGATAATAAAAGAGAGAAAATCCAAAAAACAATTCCATAATGGGATCTTAAATAAATGCTATTTTAATCAGTAAGTGCTATTTTAATCAGTTATATTAATTTACTAATTGATTCCCTTTGGTGCAAGAGAACCTTCACCATATCCATGTTAAACAAGCACCTGATAAAATGTCCAAAACAAATATTTCCGATTAAACAAAAGACAAACGCGGAAAAATTCTCGGATGCTCCTCACCGCCGTAAACAACCACGCACTTGACACTGACAATGAAAATTTTTATTCAAATCGTGTTGAACCGAAAGGACAGTTTCTCCGACATTTCCTACTGAACGGTCGGAAGTTACCGTGCTCCGTCAAGGGCAACTTTAACTGCAAATCGAACATTTGCCTCGAACAAAGAAAATCATTTGAAATTGAACCATATTATATAGCATGGGGGTTTCGAAGTTTTCCAATAAGAAGCGGCGATTGGAAAAAGAAACAGTAGAATAAAAAGCTCTTTCTAGAACATACATACCTAGTCATACTATACTTTCTAGGCATTACAGAAACATTTTAAAAAGGCTATGACATACTCACATCACACATTCGTTTACAGACTTGCTTGTTCTGCACAGTAACAGTAATTGCTGCCCGCAAATCATTAAATTCCTTTCGCCATGGATGACCCATTAAATTATGGCTACCTACTGGAGCTATAACTATAAGTAACCTACATGATTTGGGGATAGGAAACTGCATTTAGGCAAATGTAGTGTAGGACGCCTGCCGGCTAGGTGGAGTGACGACTCGCGGAAAACGGCTGGCAAAGACTGGGTAAGTAGAGATAAGATCGGGCTCAGTAGCGTTTGTTAGGACACGCTTACTTCGAGCAGTGGATGACTGATGCTGAGTATAGGATTTAGTAACTAAGGTCGTGATTCTTAAGCTGACATCGGCTAATAGGTTCAGAAAGACCGAGAACAAGCGCCCAAAAATGTATTCAGTTTTGTAGTTACGTTACGTTCACTGCTTAACAAACTTTATCCAAAGACGCGTCAAAGGCAGTGAAAGGTGTTGTATTCTCCTACCTAATTTAATATTGTTTAGACTTTTTCTAACCTCTTATTCTCTTCTCCAGGAACCAAGAAGATGGAGTACAAGACCAGGCAGTGGCACGAGAAGTGTTTCTGCTGCGTCGTGTGCAAGAACCCGATCGGCACCAAGAGCTTTATTCCCCGCGAGCAGGAGATCTACTGCGCCGGGTGCTATGAGGACAAGTTCGCCACTCGCTGCGTTAAGTGTAACAAGGTATGTAGCAGTAGTGTGCAAACCTTACTGTGTTCCGGTTTGAAGGGCACTGTTTCTAGCGAAATTACTGGGCGTGAGACTTTAGAGCCAATGTGTCAGGGTGACGAGCGCAGTGCCTTATCGGGCAAGATTATGCAATGCAAAGTTCAGGGTGGCACTGTAACTGTTATGGGCAGGCGTAGCGCTTACCATGAGGTGAACGACTTGCTCGTCTCGTCACTCAGTCTAATAAAAAAAAAGGTTCAGGAAATACAAAGCAGAAGAAACACTGTTCTCAGAAGAAATAAATACCGATTAAAACCTTTAAATCCTGAACGTTACGCGAAACTTCGTGTAACGTAAAAAGTATATGAACCTTTACCTTTTAATTAACGTTAAGTACTTAGACCCTGCTCAATGCTTTTCCTTTTTTCCTTTTTTCCTGCTTTTCCTTTCATGCAGTGTCTTTGGTACGATGAATAGAAATCCAAATACTAATCCACAAAAAAAAACCAGTAGCAAGCAAAAAAGAATAAAAAATACAGAGAGGTAGGTACATAGGCCTCACCTTTCGAAATTGGAGCATGTAATATTCATACCCCCTGGAACTAATCAACTGTAATGCCGCTCTCACCATCTGCGATATCAAATGGGGACTATGAAGTTAATGTTAATATTTGATAGGATTTTTTCGGCGCGTTGTTTCTCATCCCTCATCATTCGAATCTTTCTGAAGATTTCACTTTTCAAGAAAACATTCAACAGTGCTTTAGTTAAAGTTGCGACTATTTCTGCCACATACAAAACACACAATACAAAACTGAAAAGATATTTAAAAAAGATTTTGATTACTATGTCAATAAGTAGCGTCGGAAGTATGTGAACCTAGATAGAGCGGGTGTATAACATGTTTGTGCAGTTTTTGGGTCCATGGAGGGCCAGGAGGTCACAAAATTGTCCAGGACTTGGCTTGGTGGAAGCGACGTGTGACCAGAATTAGAATTGCTATTTACCGTAGAAATACAGTCAGCATTCTGGGCTCTGTCTCCTCCACCAAAGGTATTTAGGACTACTTTTCAGACCTATAGTAAATTCATCATTATCATCAGCCCATATTCGTCCACTGCTGGACGGGGGCCTCTATAGGTATAGTAAATTAACCAATTCTTATTCTCCATTTGCAGATCATCACGCAAGGCGGCGTGACATACAAGAACGAGCCGTGGCATCGCGAGTGCTTCACCTGCACCAACTGCAACACGTCGCTGGCCGGCCAGCGGTTCACGTCTCGCGACGAGAAGCCTTACTGCGCCGAGTGCTTCGGAGAACTGTTCGCGAAGCGCTGCACAGCCTGCACCAAGCCTATCACTGGTCAGTATATCTACTTACTTATAAGTGGTCTATGAGAAAAAAGTCTGTGAACCTCTGATTTAAAACCTAGCATCATTATAAAACAGGTTCTAACCCCTCTCCCTTCCAGGCATCGGCGGCACCCGCTTCATCTCCTTCGAGGACCGCCACTGGCACAACGACTGCTTCATCTGCGCGCAGTGCAAGACCTCCCTCGTGGGCAAGGGCTTCATCACCGACGGACAGGACATCATCTGCCCCGAGTGTGCTAAGCAGAAGCTCATGTAATTACCACACCGTTGACGCATTGTCCGGGATCATCGCTTGGCTTCAGTAAAAAATACTAATGTCGCTTAGTACTGCGCAGTATTGCTAAGCGTCACTTGTTTTTTTTACGAATAAAGTTGTTTGTCCTACCTTTCTTCCTTCTTGCAGCGAGTGGTTTCACGGTCGGTTTCTATAAACAACATGGATTCCTTCTTATAATTGTGAAAGATAAAAGCTACATGGAAACAAAGTCGATTATCTATCTCCGGGTAAAATCTGAATCCATTTCACATGGAACTTAAAACCCCCCGGTGACGAGCGAATGAGGCCCCAGATTTTGCAATCCAACGCACTGCAATTGGGCAGGCGTGGCGCTTACCATCGCACACGACCTGCTCGTCTCGGCACTCATGTGTAAAACAAAATGTTTATTGAAACTCGACCTTAGAAGTGAGATCCAGAGGCAATCCAATATGACATCAAAGCGCAATGCCTCGAAGCTCCTTGCTTTACGACTTTTAGCCAAAGAAGGCTTTTGCTATTCCTTCTTCAGTTATTGGATATAGTGTCAGCGATGATCACAGATATCTAACGGACAATGTAAAATGCACTAACGCTTAGGTACCATGGGGACACAGGAGTATCCGAATCGTCGCATCTGAAATACATTATGCTCTCAAACCTATCAAATGTGAATTAAATATTAACCATCAACAACATTTTGTTAGCTTCAGTGTTCAAAATAGCTTGAGTGTTCAAACTGTTTGAGTGTTCAAAACACATTGAGTGTTCAAAACAGATTGAGTGTTCAGAACATCTAAATTCGAATGCAGTCAGCTTGCAAAGACGAATTTGGCTCTCATGTGTCTGTTAACCTACCCACCCTTCCCGAACCTTGGCTACGTCACTAATTACTTAAGTGACGACGTGACTAATTGTTTTTATGCTTGTGCAGCGAGAAAGCTATTCTACCGGTAGTCGCTAACGCTCGAGACTGGTGCGAGTTCAAAACACAAGACATGGGCAGCAATCAGTTGTTCGACGTCACTGATAAAATTAACTTTCGTAAGGTCCGCGCCGACCCTAGAACCTAGATATTACGATTTTTATACAAAACATTGAAAAAAAAAAACGAAAATCACAAAAAAATGTGAATGCACAAAATTTAGTTATTTGCTTTTCTACTCTACGTCTTGTTTATATATTTTGATTATTTCTCTGATGTTGTCACTAATATGTTAGTATATTTATGTATTTATGAATATTAATGTATTTATTTATATTTATAATGCTAATTGCCATATAATTTCGCTTTGGCTGTTGTATTAGTCCTAGAATTTATATTGTCAATTTAACTAGTGCGATTCACACGTTGCCTTAATAACATATCTAAGTCAATTTCGAGGGTATATTATATTTTGTGTTGTAATATAAAACAACCCTCTTATTTATAAATTTTGTGAAACGAAATCTTGCCCTTCTTTCCGCCAATTCGACCATCGAAGTGATGGGAAAGAGCTAACGGTACAATCGAGATTTATAATTAAAGAGGTCATACAACATTCGCTGGGAATCCAGAAGCATCCCGATGTATTTATATGCTTGTCATATAACATAGTTGTAAGAAACGTATTGACAGAGTAATGTAATTATGTGTTTTAATTAAGTATTTATTATAACGGGAGTAAGCACTTATTATTCAGGCGGCGCCGCGGGGCCATGTCACATAACTTTTGAGATTCTAGCTGTAGTGTTCCGGTGTTCCGTGTACCGGCCGCGGCGTCCCTACATAACACTTAATGTAAGCGACATCTAGTTTTTACTAATAAAACTTAAAAAAAAAAATTTGTTCTCGAATAAGCAAACTTGTTACAATAATGTAATTGAATGTTATCGATATTTTTACATGATAATGAATAATATTTCTTAGGTTTAGAGCCTCGTATGTAAGTGATAACATCTGTGTTTGAGATTCTTGAGCTGACCACGAAATGGGGGAACATTTTTAAAGGTTACTTGTTAAGGGTTAAATTATTCGAATGTTGAATATTAATTTATAATAATGTACACTTTAAAAAATGCTTAGCTGTGTGATCTGATTAAATATTTGTATCTATCTACCCATAGATTGTAAACTATGAAACTGAAATAAAGGATTAAAAATATTATTGTTGGTTATTTCTTTTATATCTCCTACCCTACCAAAACTGCTTAGTATTATATATTATTATATCCTGTTAGATAGTTTAGTAGTGTGTTGAAAGGGATGATTAAATAAGCTTTTTCATAGATTCGATTTTATTTTGTCATATCACAATTCATACCATTATCAGTAAAATAAATACATTTTCCATAAAAACTAATAGGAGATTATAAACTTACTAATAATGCATATCATATCATATCATATTTGTATAGCAAAACACTAGTATGCATTCTATATACAGGGCATGGGCGAATATACAAACTTCTTTACAATTAAATGCAAAATTCTTTAAGATATTGTGCATTGTATACTTTTAACTTTGATAAGTTGTCATATATTGATATATAAACGATCACCCTTAATTTTCAAACTTGTATAAACATTTGACTCTGAATTTCATCAAAAAGGATTTAGGCCCGCATTTCAGTTAACACCTACAGTGCGAGAACACAACTGTCGTGATTTATAACTTGCCGCGAGTGCGGGAAAACACAACTGTTGTGTTTATTGTATGGGAAAACACTTTGGAGTGTGCAGAGCCGCACCCGTGGGTAGACAAGAAAATCAGCTCCGCAGTGAAATTGTTAACACTCAATTAGAATCACAACATGAGCATTAAAGCCCGCTTGCACCATTTCAATAAACTGAGAATTAAACCAATTTAAACTTCGCTGAAGCTTGAATGAAGCTTAACAACTTGCGCAACGTCAGTTTAGTGTAAGTTAGAATGAATATAACCAAACATCAAATTGGCTGGGAGTTCAGCATTGAATTAAGAAAGTTTAGATGTAAGGAACATCGGTGCAAGCCGCCCCCAAAGCCGTTTTTGTTGTGGAAATCTCCACTCCATTCAAAATGTTGATATTCAATCTGAGCAATGTTGCATTGGTTTGTATGAGCCTAATTTTGTTACGTCTGTCTGAACTCTTCGTTGCAGTGTAATAAAAAGCTCTAAGTAACATTATTTGAACAGTCAAGTCTGCAAACACAAACGGTCACACATTTTAGTCCACACTTATAAGTACAGTCACACATTTAAGTGGTCACTTAAGACTCTTCATGTCAGTCGGTTCCAAAGTACTTCTGCCCGAAGTGGTTCGGGGCCACAGGGTGTAACTCGGAGGTAAGGATCTTCATTTTAGGCACATAGTCCACTACAGCTTGGACGGCTGCTGGTGTGCAAAATAGGTTGGACAGGATGATCCGTTCTTCTTTTACGCCGTGCTGGGTTAATACGTTTACTGCCTGGAAATGAGAGGCGAAAGTGAAAAATTTATCTATTTATTCATCACTTTATAGATAAGCAGCATTTATCAATATTGTCTTGTTTCTTTTTGTTTATTATTTATCTACCTATTAGGAACTGTTTGACCAGACTTCTTTCAGAATGATACACGCAGGATCTTATATTCAATGACAATATGACAATACTTAACCTCAAGCTTTGCAGTCAAGGAATAGATAATATCTGCTCAAATTATAACTAGCGATGACCAGCCATCACTATACAAAAAGTTCCAATAACCAGCCTATTTGCAGAAAAGAACCTGCAAATATATTCCACCTCACAAAGATTTGGGTGCTGTTGTTCTAGTGTGAACTTGAACTCGCAGAAATAATACACACACAGATTAATTTATCTGTCCTTCCCACTGCATTGGAGGTGAGTAGTCTTCATAAATCAAAATGCCCATATCAAGTCTTATCCAAGTAAACACACCTGTTTAACAGTGTTCCCTGTTGACATAATGGGGTACATAAGAAGGACCTGCCTCCGTGCGATATCTTCAGGAAATTTGGCGTACACTACGTGCGCCTCGTGGGTGTCCGTGTCACTTTCTACCAGGATCTTGCCGATGCGGATGGAGCGGCAGCAGTCGCGAAGACCCTGAAATCAAGCAATCATTGATTTTTTAAATCAAACGTTAAGGTTGTTTGTTAACTATGAAATATGGACATTATGCCGCCTGATTCCAAATAGTGCTAAGTTTGGTTTGGTAGTTTTGGGTCCAAATTCAATATTAACTACTTGCCTAAGCTGTGAGGTTACTAGACGGTCAGTTACAGTACCTTAACTAATTTTTTCTGACCTAATTTGTACAGTATTCTGACTCTGACCAAATGGTGCCTATTGTATGAGTATTTAATGGCTTGTACCAACTCATTAAATATAGTAGACTGAGATGAATCGTATCAGGGGTAATCAATCATTTTGAACACAGAGTAGATAAGAAACCTTAGAGATTACATTGAACTCAAATTGTTTCTTAATAATTTGAATTCTAGTAACCACTGTTATGGTTAAATTCATAATGATTAACACTTTGACAGCTGAGCTGTTTTGCTTGTTTAGCCACAGGTGCGGCTCTGCACGCGCCAAAGTGTTTTCCCATACAACAAACACAACAGTTGTGTTTTGACGTACTCGTGGCAAGTTATGAAAAATACGACAGTTGTGTTTTCGGCAGTGAATGTGTTAATATGTCAACCTACCTGTTCCATAGCCTCCCCCGACCGGACAATAGAGACCCCGCAGTTCCCGGCGCCATACTTCAAGCCCTTATACAGAGCTCCGGTGGGCGTGATCACCTCGCAGTCCGTGAACGGCAACTTGTTGAGGCTCTCTTCTATGACGAGGCGTATTAGCCGGTCTGCATAAAACTTGAAGTCGTTGCGGGATGTATTTCTGAAATAATAGAAATATAGAATCCATCTAGAACTATACATCAACATTATTAGTACACCTGTTTGTTACTCTACTTAGCAATTTATGTTAAACGCAAATTACTCATTAGTCTTTCAGGCTAGATCGTAATTATAATGATGTATTTATCAATAAGATGCATGTTTTAAACGCGCGGCGTTATTGACGCGCGGAGAAATTGACGCGCGGCGTTTTAAAAGCGCGGCATTTTAAACGCGGTGTGGTTTAGACGCGCGGTATTTTTAACTAGCGGCGATTTAGACGCGCCGAAATTTAAACGCGCGGCGTTTTAAACGTGTACTAGTACTTGGACTAAGTACTATCAATTTATCACTATATGTATACATCCTGTACTGTACTGTATAGAGAATATTCCAACATATTGTGTGGGCTGCAGCCGAGGCACCGAGGGTTAGTTAGTGTGGAGGAGATATTTTAAGAAAAAACTTAAGAACTTAAATTATCTTACAGACAGACATTCTGTAGTATATTATTTAGTGTCAGCATTGCACCTGTGCGAAGCTGGGGCGAGTCGCTAGTATTATTATAAAACAAACTTCAACATTTGGTACCGCCCGTAGAGGGGCAAGGCCCAAGCTACTGATGGTAAAAAAATAAATGGTGGTTTTTGTGTAGAAATTTTGTAGAAACCAATTAAACTCAAGAATTCAAATAAATAAAGAGAATAATAATAATATTATAATAATATAATCATTAATCTATTTTCAATCAAATTTTTGAGTATTTTTTTTCAACTGCTATGTGAGGGATGGCTATAGACCTAGCTTGCCATCTTGCTACCATAGATGCTTGTCTGGCAAGGGGTTGGAACTATCAAAAATTTCTGGCTAATGAGGAAACATCATTTAATTATTACTCAAGTATTATATATTAAAATCAGCTTTTATACTATAACGTAAGTAGAATGACTATAATTTCATGAACATTATGGGTGTCTGGCAAGGGCCACGATGCCACGATGTGATGCCTGGCGATGAATGACGTGATTTTTAGTAATATTCTGAAGGTAATACCAAATAATCACACTATATAAAATTACGAAAGTAGATCGGTATTTTACACACCGTTTATCTGGCAAAGCCACGATGAACCAAACTTCATAATCATACATCGTTCTTACCTGTGTTGGAAGCATGAGCTGACAAACTTGCAGCCTTTATTAAATGATTAAGGTCTGGCGTTCACGGGCTCTTACTCTATAGGTATTATAAGACTTCAGCGCTAAGGTTACAAAAGTAATAAAGAGCCACAAGGTCTGGTAACCTCACTCACTTGTCCCGAAGAATTGTTTGTAGCTCCTTTAGGTTGTCGTTTGATGGCAGGAGAGTCAGGCTGTCTCCGAACTGATCCTTGACCTCTTCGACTGTCCACGGTCTGATATCATTATCAATTATTTCCATTGTTTTAGAACAAAACAAAATGAGAATTTCCTTCCCTAACCAATCTAAAATTATAAACCAAAAAGTTGAAAAAGTGTAAAAACCAACCAAACACAAACACACACAGTAGTTAGTTAGTATACGTCAATGTCAACAATCAAATAGCTGTCAGTGCTGTCACTAGTGTCACTGTTCCGTGATCTGTCAGTAGTGACATCGGTTATGGTGCTAGTCATGTGCTAGAGTGGTGTCTCGTGTGGTAGCGCTAATTTCGATTCGTTCAGAAACTGTGATTGATTCCAAATTTCCTACATGCAACGACAATGAAGAAAACTCAACGGTTTCGTAAAATCGATGATAAAACTAAATTATTATATCCACGTCCACGTACAATGTAAATGGCAGGGTACGGGCTGGGGGAAAGGGTAGACCATCGAAATAGGGTGAATAACGAGGGTTTTTGTAGTTCCCTACCAAAAAACTAGATGGCGCTCTAAATCAGAACGTCCGATCATTTTTAGGAAAAATGGACAAACTTAAGCAGACGGATTTTTGAAGCCTGTTTACTGGGCTAACTCTCAACTTTGCCACAAATATTTTTGATGTTAAACAAACCTAAACCTCAATAACGCATTCTGGTTAGTGTTCATTATTACTCTCACAAGACAGGCAGGCACTTGAAAATGTAGATAGGTAGGTACATAAAGCAACGGCTAGCGCAATTAACTAGCATAGTAGCATAGTTTACTTACGTAATTTATAAATTCATTGTTTTTTTTGTCAAGATCACATACATACATTTAATTATATGTGCAAGTCAGCACCTAAGGTGACCTTATCCAGTACATACATGACTGACTGGGTAAGCACTAGGTCGTTGATCATTGTTGATCTACGGAACCAAGACGGACTACACGCAATACCTAAACAAAAGACCCCAAGACTAAAGTAGGTAAATATGTACTTGGATCTTCCAAACAAAAGCGTGGTCCCACAACTAGTTATTCAAAGCATGGTTCAATGTTTGCCGCAATTAAATAAATCTTCACAAAAACCACCAAAGTCATAACCGGAAGCAGCTGAAGTAGGTAGTACTCGAAACTCAAATATTGAAATAAAACCAACGTAATGATTACGCATTAACGCTTTATTTGCCCAGAAAATACAAATGAATGATTGCAAGAATAATTCCACTTTAAGAGTTGTGTACATACAATACAACGCTCTTTCTCTAGAATACTTTTTTAACATTTCTGTAGTGTTTACACAAAACATTCACAAAAATAGACATTTTTAATAATATCCTATTGAACTGGAACTGCGACCGCTAGTTACATAAGATTAATCAATAAACATTGCAAACAGACACGACACTCGTCACTAAAAGGCATTTTTTTTCTATTTTTACCTACACAAACTAATTTATCAGCTAATGGTACCTCTAGACGTCAATACTTGACATTTTAAACACGCTTTTATTACGTTGACCTGTAACTATGTTTTATTTTCACTACTTTTAAGACGTTGGTAAAATTGAAAATTTGCACAGGTATTGAGGACCGACGACAATAAAAAAACGTGTGTTTTAAAATTGTACATTCTAACGTCGTATTTAGTACTCGAAATCGAATCGAAATTAAAAATCGAGTTAAGTGATGCTCAATACTTCTTGTTCATCGAACAACCACATATGTGTAGAGGTACCCTAAGTAAGCTAGTTTTGCACATTGAGCATGTTTACTTTTCAACAATAGATCACAAACACTCTTAAAGCATTCGAGGTGCTTTAAAGAGTGTAAATAAATCCTACTCCACACAGACGCGATATAATCGGTCAATAATATCACAGGCGTTTTGAAATATTTCAAATTTTTTAGTACATTTTGCAATCGTGCAATCTTACATACACCGATTCACGCTAGTAAAAGGCTAGAAATTTTAGGGATAAAAACGCAGCTGTGTGGCGAGGACTCGGGTGCGTTTTTGGCGTAATGCTGCGATATGTCACGCCTGTGCGGGGGAGGCTTACAGTCAAACACATTATGCTAGTTAACAATCTAAGAGTGTAGGTGTACAAAATATTAAAGTTCTAATAAAGTTTGGTATCGCATCTGTACCGCTATTTATATATAATCTTATGTCATAAACGTTCTACTTGAAAACTTTAACAACTCGTTACTTGTAAATGCTACAACCAAATAGGGTACACCTATAATAATTAAATAAATAATAAATGCCGGATGTCGATGTTTCTCTTCTGTGTGTATTGTACTGAGTGCCAGCCATCTCTTGGAAATGACTCGGAGAAAGATTAATAAAATAATTAAAAATAAATTTAAAAAGTTACCAATACAAAAAAAAAATAAGCTAAAAAAAATGCTTCAAAGCTATGTAAGGAGTGTCTTAAGATTTACATAATTAGATTCACATAAATAGTATGCTACAATAACAACCAAAAATATATTATTTTTAGTACAATATACAACTTTTAAGTTCATTGTATTATGTAATTATTATTTTTTTAATTGTAAAACCATTTCTAACTATTAATATTTAGTATGAACTCGTTTCTAAATGGCATTATAAAAAAGGAGGTATAATTTTAAAACTATATAAAATAAAATTGTCACAATATGTGTGTACTAGCAAGTTGCGACCTCCTTCCAGGTCCGTTACAACAGCCACTCTCCCATTAGTAAGTGCCAGAAGGTACTTAGCAACATACCCCGTAACCCATGAT
Organism: Campaea margaritaria; assembly: GCA_912999815.1. Lineage (NCBI taxonomy): Eukaryota > Metazoa > Arthropoda > Insecta > Lepidoptera > Geometridae > Campaea > Campaea margaritaria. The sequence goes on from OU538794.1 coordinate 1,945,190, forward strand.
TATATCTAAGTCATTCCCCACCAAACGTAATGGTAATGATAAAAGTTATAGTAAAAATTATCTACATTACATTAGTCTAACTCACAATCGAAGCAACGGAGCGGACGACGACAGAGCGGCCTATAATGTGAATGCCTAAATAGTTGTGACTTCTATTTTCAACACGGTACGGTATACTATTCGAAATTGCTCTTCGGCTAAACCTATCTGCACGCTTGTGTAAAGTTGTTGATGTTACGGCTAAAGATGGCTGTGAAAATAAACTTAAGTTTAGCCGGCTAATTTTTGGTGTAGCCGTAAATCCTTGGCCGTAGCCTTGTAGCCGAAACTGATGTTGGAGACTGATAAGCACTAAAAATAATTATTGTTTCATAACAAAAGTTTTTATTACATTACATATTTACATAGCTGAGACATTACATTATTAGGTTCTCTCCATCCAAAGGTCGTTTGGAAGAGATTGCTGTTTAGCAATAAGGCCACCCATTGTACCTTTAGTTACATTTTTCTTTCTTTTTTTATTTATATTGTATGTCTTGGAGTGCAATAGTAAGTTGTTATCTTATCTTAAAGATAGGTGTTGTTTTTTTAATTTAAATTGTCATTTTTAGACAAGGGGTTGCGGCTACACCTGTGATTAGCCGGCTAAACTTAAGTTGGTTTTCATATCTATCTTTAGCCGTAACATTGATACTTCACCGTATATGATCTATGCTAAGTTTAAAGGGAAGTGAAGTGAACTGCCTCTTAGCTCAAAGCTTTACCTGGAGCTAATACTAAATAATCACAAGTGTCTTGGCGCGTCGCCGCCAAGTTTTCTTAGTTATTGGACGTAGCCACTAATTCCGTTGCCACAAACTAAACTAAAGACAGGTAGATCTAAATTTATCGCCATCCCTTTCGTTTTTTGAACCATAGACTAAAACAAAAAATAATTCCAATGAATGTAAACGAAGCAACAAGTATTATCTATCTCTGTTACACTATCACAAGCTGTAGAGGGCTAAAGAGAGATGCAATTATGTTAGGCAATACCGTCTTTTACAGTCCCAGATTCCTTAGATTAATATGAATTTGAAAACTACTAAAACAAAATTCAGTATTTTGTGTTATTGTGTCATCTGAACTCGGTTGTTTACGTACGTCACATTATCGTTTGACAGAAATTCACAGCTTTGAAATTTGAACCTTAAGAACTGACAGGTGAGGTTCCATTTGTCTCCGTCTTCTACAGCTTCAACACTGATCTCCATAATACGAGTACAAATAGGGAGGACTGGGCAGGACCACCTGACTAAATAGACATGAGTCTTTTGTGGCAACAGAACTGGCGACATTGGTGGTTCGTCTTAATTACAATTTGTGTTCGTCCAACGTTAGCGCCAGTGGACTCATCTACGCTAATTAAGTCTATGTTCACACTCGCCGGGTTTGCGCAATGCGATCGACGCACGAGCTTTCGCGCGGCAACGCAAACGTCATTGTTAACGTTCCGTTACGTGCGGCGTGAAACTTTCACTCGTGCCATTAATTTCGAGCGCTCTTTAGGAGTTAACCCGATCCTTTTCTAGTTAGAAAAATACGCGTTAACGTCCCCGCGGCCGCCGTTAGGCAATCTCAAAGGTTGTGAAACCTCATTTCAAGAAGGAATTCGTTTATCGATTAAATATTTGATCAAGTGTCGGCGCACTGTACGGCGCCTCATCCTTGGGCTTCAGAAACGCGTTACCGACAATACTATGACTATTATAATACACAGGTAAAATGTACTGTCACATGGCGGTACAGACAACCTTTTGAACGAATTTGTTTGGATCGCAGCCGCCCTGAAACCCATGGATGTCGAATTACAACAATTATTGCTTATTCCACTATTCGGAATCACACTTTGTGCGCTTGTCTCACAAGCTTAGAACAAAGTATCCAAACGGAACGCGCGCAAGCAAGATCTCACTTTACAACTATCCACTTTACAAATAAATTATACAAAAAAAATCACTCGCTTTTAAGTAATAAATAGGATAACAACAAATAGTTCTGCTTTTATAAAGGCGTGTCGAGAATCGATTCTTTGAGAAAACGTGTTTCTTGTTGTCGGTAGATAAAGCCAAATTTTGAATTTCGATCGAAACCAAAATGTTTTTTCACAAATTTACACCTTTAAATAGGCCAATTAAACAATGTAATAAGTAGGTACATACTTAACTAAAAATTATTCAAACCAACTGTTTTGATTAAGGTTTTCTTACGGCGTTATAATTACAAAATGGAGGCAACAAATTAAATAAGAAGCCAACACTTTGAACTCTATCTCCATCGTATTAGGGTTGCCTTACTAGTAAGTAAGCAGACGCTAAATAAACTCTTAAGAAAAATTACTCCCTAAATCTTACAAATTTACAAAAACGCTTTCTAAAATCAACAAACTCTTGTCAAGCCATATAAAAGCATTTCTATGCACTAACAACCTTTATCCTTCGATGTCGATACGAAAAATCTTTAATCAATAAAAATATCGATTTTAATCGATACAATAAACAGTGTTAGTGCGATGGTGGCGACCTCAACGCGTCCACTTTCTAAGCGAATTAAAGCTGTGGACACGCCCCGCGTACAAATCGACTCTAGCATGGAATGTCTCTCGTGGACCACGTTGCGTCCCGCCCGACGATTCGAGTACGCGGCCGATTGAAAACATCGATTACGAAATAAACATGGATTAACACAAACCCCCACCGGCGGGACAATAAACTATTACAACACCTACTTTTGTACTGAGCCCGCCCCGAATCGTCGTAAACAGCAAAACTAAATAACAGCCATTTAATCTGTAATTCTGTACATTACAAGTATCACAATGTGACTAGTGCGCGGCGACGACGCCGTTCCTCTGCCGAGGGTAGCCGTTGAACTTATTCTCGATAGGAGCCGGCGGACTGTTCTGCGGAGGCTCCACCTTGGCCTTCTTGCCCGGCTTGGGCGACAGATAGGCCTTGTAGAAGAACTGCGCGAACAGCACGAAGTACGAGAAGTACATAGCCATCGACAGCCTGATGTTGATTTGGCTGATGTGGCACGAGTGCGGCGGCGCCGTGGTCATGTAGTTGTGCGCCCATATGTTGATCGCGCACCCGACGATCATCTGCGTCAGCTGCATCACTGTGATCGCCATGGCGAGGAACTTGGGCGGGTACCTGCCCATGCTCACCAGCGCGTAGTACGAGTACATCACGCTGGAAACAAAACAATGTTGCGTTACAATTTAGATACAAGTTAGTTCGCCAGCTACTCCCGTCGCGTGACGCGCAATCAGACTGTGATCTGATTATTGAAACGTCGGATGACCAGACAGTGCTCGGATTGTTACGCTCCAATAATTGGAAGATTTGATAGGAGTTGAACACTCCGAAACCTGCCCTGATAATTAGTGATTTATCTTTTCAGAAAATAATGAATATCAGTATGGTCTAGTCAGTAGTTTTTCTAGTTTATTGAAACTCCACCGCGTACGACTTATTACAGGGAAAATTACACATATTAATGACTTGCTGATTCTAACACTAACTAGATATAATATTTAATTGGGTTCCTAGTCAAGGTTTACGTGATTGTATTCAATGTGTGAAAACACACGTGTTAAAATTGATATTTATCCATGAACGCGGAATGCATCCGCAGTTTTACCGCGCAAATTCAAATGAAGAATTCTCAATAAATTTTTTTAATTCATATTTATTGATGGTACTTTTTAAATGTCAAATTTATATATGGCAGTCCCACTGTATATGCAATTACTTAAAAATGAAATGAAATTAATTTATTGCGGAAATTATGTCAACTTAATATTAATTAAATGTAGCAGTTATAATACAAAAAAAAAAAACTATATTATAGGCAGACTAGGTAGGTACTTCGCAGTTACTTGAAGTGACTTACAGATCGGAACAGCTTTGTTGCATCGGATGTCGATGAGACAAATACAATGAATAATATTAATACATAATAGTATTTCATCACGATCTTAAAAGTCCTGGCCCTTACAAAGCTTCCACGGAGACCGTCGACTACGCTTCCAAGACAATTAATAAAAAAACAAAAAAAAACACAATCAATTTTCGCAATGAGTTGCGTGTGTGTTGTATTCTCAATTTCTCATAAACCAGTAATTTGCCCTTCAAACCGGAACACAGTAATGTTTGCACACTACTGCCCTAAATAAAAAAGCATGTAGGCAGGGTTTCTATCAATGTTATGAAATTTAACATCTGTATTCCGCGTACGCGAACATTAGCGTCCATTTTCACCAGTTACTCGCCAGTGACGTAACCAGGCTGGAATATAATTGAAACTGGAGTGTTATTGGCTATCAATTACACATCGTTACTACCTACACAACTAGGTGTGTGTGTGTGTGTGTCTATTCATGCAGTACTGATTGAATAATAAACGAAAAGATAATGAAAGACAATTATTCTTTTTTACTCGATTGTGAGTGAATGGTTTGCAATCGATTCATACGATTTGGATCTCACGCATTAGTTCATGACGACATACCACCTGAAGGAAGACGTCGCGTACCTAATTAGGGAAAGATTACCAGAAGAGCAGAACAGTGATGTGGTGGAGGTAGATCACGGACATCTTACGGACTACATAATTGAAGACCCACCTATGCACGCAATAGTTCAATTGACCACGAATCATCTCGCGGAAGATGTATACTCAGTGATGGAGTACCAGGAGAATAGAACGGTGATGAAGTGTTACCAATGGAGGAAGATTACGGACTTCTTACAAACTACAAGACTCAAGACTCACCTATGCACGCAATAGTTCATGACGACGAACCATCTGGCGGATGACGTGTACTCAGTGAAGGAGTACCAGGTGTAAAGCAGCACCGTGATGTGGTGGTACCAGTGGAGGAAGATCAGAGGCTTCTTGCGGAGGACTATGAATACGGTGTCGCCCAGTTCTGGCAACTTGGAGAGAACAAACATCCATGTCCAGAAGCCGGACACTTTGTCTTGTTCGATGAAGCTGGAATGAGACAAAGGATTTGGTTAGAAGACTGGAGACAGACGGTTCGTGAATATACAGCCAGGTTTGTGTCTATAATGAAGGAAAATGTAGCGTACATTGTCTAGTTCAATTTCGCTAGATAATTGGACAACGTCACTCTTGATGCGCCCTACACGAAGCACCATATTTTATCAGCCGGACTCAGATGGCATCGCGAAGTAATTTTGTCGTGCCGAGAAGAGAGTAAATTATATATCTGCACAGACATATCGGTTGGCCCTGCTGAAATTCTAGGCTTATCAGGAGCTCGAACAAAATTATCTCTTGTCAATTTTTATTTCTCATTCTAGAGTTTCAGTAAAGTAAACGTTCAGCTGAAGCAAGTAGATGGTATTAATTGAGAGAATAAAGATCAAAGATAATAGCACCACGTTACATTGTCATTGATAAAGATAAATCCACAATGAGAAGGTCAACCACACAAGTTCATGATTCAGATAATTTGCTAAATTAAAGCCGCCGACTTAAGTGACCTACATCGCAGAGAAGGGAAAATGGTAGTTTTATTAGTAGAAAAGTAATTTTTCTCTAAACTTGTAGGGGTAACCAGTAACCACTCACAGATTGTTTGAACTTCACAGCGACTGCCTGACCGTGGTTCTACATTGGCGAGTCTACACAGCAAGTTTACTGCCAAATGCCTCGTTGAATGTCCACGGAACTCGTTTATTCGCTTTTCAGTGCAAGGCAGATAACGATTATGCAACTGTTCGCGACTTGCACCTTGCAGGCGGTTTGCATAATGGTAACTGGTAATCAAGTTTGAGGCTTACTAACCCAGTTCACAACAAACAAGCCACCTTCCTCACATGAATATATAAACGAGGAAGTAGACGCTTAAAGCGAAAGTGTGGCTTTTGCAAATATACATAGATACATACAATCACGCGTTTTTCCTGTTTGGGTAAGCAGAGACTACATCTTTCCACATGCTACGATCCTGATACACCTCTTTCCCGAGTCCCTTCATACATGCTCGACGGTAATAGGTACTTTTGACATGGCCTTTATTTAATACGTCCTCGATTTGATCGCGGTACCTTCGTCTGCATCGACCCCTACTGGCTAGACCATTCATACTAGATCTACACAAATCTGTTTCGTCAATCTTCCTAACAACTGTGCAAAAGTAAAATAATTACGTTCGCCTTGTATTCATTAGCATTAGGGGACAAATGTCCTGCGACACGCGTCGCTAGAGTTGTCGGGCGATGTCGACCTGAAGTCGCCAGACAACTTGTCTCGCGACCTTCTTGATATACATTACTTGCTTTTGCACTTTCGACCTTTTAAAGAAAGAGTTTTGCTATGTCCCATTGTCAATTGAAAAAAAAACAGCTAGCGCCATGAAACCTGTTGTATTCGTGTAAGGCACTTGAAGGATATGAAAATGACGATGTTTTCTTATTGGCAATGCTATTGCGTGCCAGACGGATGGGAACAGGCACGCGACTGAAGATAAATTGCGCATATTATCGCTTTCTTAGTGTATGACAATAAAGTATTTCCGAAACATTGTTGTTGAGTTGGTAGGCCCTTTTTCGCATAGCTCAAATAAAAAATATTTAAGGTTCTAAATTCAAAACTTTTTTAAATGTATGTAATGTATACCGGAGATATTTGGGCTGTTTTGGGCGATTCTTTTTTTATTCGATAGGGGGTCGAATTAGTTAGCGTCAATAATATAAAAAAAACTTTTCAAAGGGACTCAAAAGCGAGTATTTATCAACTACAAACTTGAATCGTAAAATACTCGATATAGCTTCTGGCAGTTCCCGATTGATAGTGACGCGTTTGAAGCTAAATATGAAAAAAGTTATACATGTGGGAGGTAACCTCAGGAACGTAAAGTTGGACGCCATAAAGAAGAGTCCTATGGTAAGCGGAAGATCGACAAGGGCTGATGGTGATGACGAACAAAAGTATAGAGCAAGTGACTATACGAAGTCAAGGGTTTAGTCGACAAAATGTTGATCACTGATGTCATTAGCAGGATTGATAAATAAAATGAATAACGATATCATACCGGAACTATTTGTGCGTCACACCAATATAATCAATTTTAAGGGTTCCGTAGCTAACTGGCACAAACAGAACCCTTATAAATTCGTCATGTAAGTTCCAGAAGTCCCCAAAGTTCTGTAACATATACATGTTACAAGCATTTTGCTTGGGTACTTTTAGGAATACGTGCTTAAAGTTTGGCAGGTAGGTGTCTTCTCTGAGCCGCCATACAGTTTAGGTGAATATTTAGTGAGATATAAACTCTAAAAGTCATTAAGAATGTGTTTCATCGTCGTTTTTTCATATTTTTTCAAGAGTGTCCTTAATAAAACTGAACTGAAAGTTGTGGCACCTAAGGCACAATTTCAACAAAAATTATTTTAAATAAAAGACGTTAGTAAGTTTTTGAAATATCCTTCTTTTCCAGAACGCTACGCTGTGCTTGGTACAATTCTCACTTGCCCTGTTTTAGAGTTACGTTTAATTGATTTACGTATTTTAAACAACACAACAAAAACATTCCATTTAGTAGATTGGAAATCAAATCAATGTTTCAATTAAAATTTAATTTGTTTTAATTAAAGACTGTGATAATTGCTTATCAATTATTTAGACTAGGGTTTGGCCACAATCTCACCTGGTTTTAAATGACGTGTGTGGTAGAAGGTGGTAAATATTAGACAGAGCTGGCTTCCAACTCTTAAAGGCTGTTTCGAGAATATCCCAAAAGTAGCTTAGCTTAGCTATGCAAAGTTCTGGGTGGCACTGTAACTGTTATGGGCAGGCGTTGCGCTTAACGCTAAGCAAACGAATTGCTCGTCTAGTCACTCAGTTGAATAAAAAAAAAACTTGGGGAGTGGTGAACTATTTTTCCTCGAGGGTGGCATCTGGCCAGGCGAACACTTAACTGCCCGAGCACCGACGTTTTCCACAGACATCTTCCTTCACCGAAGGCTGATGCATTGTTGGTGGGTTTGATTGTTTGGGTGGGACATTGCGCCATCCTAGTTAGCTGTTGATTGGGTTTGAACCCTCGACCTACGGCTTTGGCATAGGGTATTCCTGACCGATTAATGACAATTTCGCAGCAGCATATCATTGTAGATGCCTCACTGTTGCTTTATATCATGATGCACTTCTTCGAGTCTTGTTTCAACCATTGTGTCCTGACTTGGTCAGCTTTGGTTGAATCAACGTGGTGACAGGATTAGCCAGTAAGACTGTCATAAAGTGCGCGGGACGTTTTTAGAACTAGCGATGGATTTATTGAAACTCCCTTCAGGAAGACTCCTGTCTCGCATCTCCTGCCTTTGGCTTCGGCTGCTGATCCTGACCTAGGTACCTCAATACGAAGAATGATAGTAGATCCCCTATCTACGCAGGCAAATGACCGACACCTACATGCGAAATAATCTTTTTCCGTATAGGCGTGAGTAATTATCGTCTCAACATTAACAGACATTACATATCAACCAAAACAACAAAACGTATTGCACTCAGTATTATTCTCGCATGACAAAAGTAAACAGAAAAAACGTGACCGATGACGGCAGATTTTCACGGATACGTATATTGACACGGGTTAAATACGTACTTGGAAGCTATCGGTCTCAAGTGTTTGGAACAAGAGTTTGCGTCAGTGAAAATCAAGAGGTCAAAATGCCAATAATAGAATACAAACACGATGTTATGGAAACGGAAATTATGTTAATGTCTTGTCATCGTCATCGGTCCATTTCTGAGACTATTCCATTATCTTAGAGAGAAATGGTCCACAATCCAACATGCTATCAATGCGTTAGTGGATGTTCTCTTTTGTGTTACCGTTCTTGGAGATCCCGGAATTTCCCGATGCTTATTTTTCACTTTTACATGCACACACCACATAACTAGGTGGTACATATATCCTGATTCCTATCTAAGATTCACATAGACAGTAAATACCAGTGGCTCAACACAAATATTTGCACAAAAATATCATAAAACAAGTGTATATTATGATGTCTGAAGAATACTTCAGACATCAGTCTATAATAATAGACTATTATAAAAATTATGTTTAAAGATTTTATGTTTATAGAGCAGATAAACTTTAGAATTGAACTCTTACACCCCAAGTTTGTTAGCCCTGAACTCAAGACATTTTTGAATTATATTTTCCTGGTGACATAACTAGTTTAAATATATTTCCTGTGTTCACAATTTTATTCTTTACGACTTTAACGTAAAGGTTCCATTTCATAATCTCTTGGGCAGTTTATATGCCCTTACTCTTGTATAACAGCGGCCTACTTTACTTAAACTAGGCAATGAAACTAACGACTACGCCGACATAGTGTCGGAGCATGAAATTGCATCTTTACATGTTCATCATGTCAGCTTACTAATCTTATAAATGTGTGTTTTTTCCCTCTTCACGCCGAAACGGTTGAACGGATTTCGATGAAATTTGGTATTTCGATACTTTATGTCGTGGAATAAAACAGAATACTTTTTACCTCGGATCTCGTCAGACATTTTGATTTTATATTAACAGATAATTATATAAATACATTAATAACAAATAAACACTGTCTACTAAGTAATAGTATTGGAAATCAATCATACTGATAAATATTTTGACGTACTATATAAATAACATGATCTCAGTTAAAGCAATAACATTACGAAATATCATTGATTTATTCGTAGACCATCACAATTTTTAACGACTTTCCCTGTTTTGTTTGTAAATGTGTAATGAACCTTGTTCTCCCGTGCCAGTTAGAATATTCTTTTCGGGCATTACTCCAAGAAAACCCGCCCCTAGCTTGAATAAAGCTTTTATCTTCTCACGTCCCAAGGTTAATAATTTCAGGATAAACCCGGATTTACACCCTGAATCCCATTTCTATTACTTACTTTAAGAAATACAGTTTAAAATTAAGAAATATTGTTAAAAATCATTATTTGTATCAAACATATTTAAATAATACATATCAAAATTAAAAGGCCATGTTTAATGTACACATAACCGGCGAGCATGTATCAAGGGATTTATGAAAGTGGAAGAAGCGAAAGAGGTGAATCAGGATCGTAGCATGTGGAAAGATGTAGTCTCTGCCTACCCCAACGGGGAAAAGGCGTGACTGTATGTATTTAAAACTCAATTAATTATATCAAAAGTGGCTGAAGCGCAAGTTTTCTGATGAACAATTATCAAACTATTTGATCTATTGTTTGATTTAATATAATTGGGATCCTCTAATAACAGTACATAAATGGCAAGGAGTATCACAACTTGCACTTCAAATGACGAGGATACCGGGTAAAATAACTCAGTTCATAACCCCAAATCTTCTGGACTGAGTCAAAATTTGCAGCTTAGCATCACACGAACAAGTTCACTAAGTCACATCGTACTAGACAACACTAAACCCCAAATGCTTGTGACCTCAGTGGGTCAATCGAATGTATTTACCACGGATGGCGCGGCAATCGTCACCTACGCATAATTTTCCAAATTACGCAACAGCCACTTTCTATTTGCGAACAGCTGACCGTTTCCGAGCATAGTCAGTAGGCACTGTTACTTTAGCTGCGCTCAGATCGTGGGCCTATCGCTGATGTAATTTTTCGCGGCAAAACGAACGCTCCTAGTGGTTCATACAAACATTCACGTAACTGTGTATGTGGGTAACATTAATGTGCGCTTTTGACATGGTTTCTTTAGTGATTCCTATAGGTCGATAAGAAAGCTGATTGCCATCGTTGGACGTATAGGAACAATTAAAGCGATGACGCGATCAAGCTATCCAACCAGTAGTATGGTTACGCTACTATCTTAGCAAACGCCGTATTCATAATAAGCTTACAAAAACATACATGTATTCTGGTAAAAAACTAATGATAGAGTACTGTTGTTTTTCTAAATTTTGCATACTATTCAATTAGCGAAATGTGTAAGGTCGTTATCCTTAATAGGTAGAGCTGATATCTTATTCATCATCATCATCAACCCATATCAGCCCACTGCTGAGCACGGGTCTCCGCTCACTTTCGTGAGGAGGATTGGGGCTTAATCCACCGGTCCGGATTGTTGGATAACACACCTAACTCCGAAATAATTCTCGGGTAGGTATGTGGATTTCCTCGCGATGTTTTCCTTCACCGAAAAGCGAGTGATAATTACCTACATAATATATTTTACAAGAAACACATTGGCACCCGCACTGGGATTTGAACTCACGACTCTCTCCTTGGAAGATGGACGTTCTCCCACTAGGCTATCATTATTTATTCCCAATTTCGACCAAATAAAGCACTCTACCTAACCTAGGCTAACTACCACCCTGAAGCAAAGTCTATCGGCAATCCCCCTTCGAGGTGTCCTGCCAGCAGTTACTAGAGAGACAATCAAATTCTAGGCTTACCATGTAAACTACATTTAACCATATCCTCGCTTAAAGCCAGGTGAAATAGTCTTACCAAGAACCAAGGAAGTAATTATAACTTAAAGATGGCACCATAGGTTAAGGGGCATCTTACATGAAGATCTTAATAACGCGTTGTACTGACAGTGCCTTTGGAATCTTGCTGAACTATCGGAACTAACCAGCTTGTAGGTGATCCTGTCACTGCACTTGGTCAAAATGGTCACCAAAATAAAATTTAAATGTCCCCAGAACTAGTCATGTGTGTAAATTGGCTAACTCAATATTTTCTTCATCATCAGTTAGAAAATGGGTCATAATCTACCATGCTGATCCAGTCTTGGTGGATACCACTGGATGCTGAAGTCCACAGCGTCGTTGAATTGTGAAGTTCTTGGAAATGCCGCTTTCGTCACATTATTTTTCTTCACCGCTATGGAGCGAAGGCATCGAAATCCGTGAATAACTTATGAGATAAGTTATCGATCCATGAATAAGGTTTCAAATGAGTGCCGTTGGATTGCCCACGTTATCGCTCAAAGTCAAAGTATTTATTGTAAGTGGGCAACATAATACACCACTTAAAGAACTGTTTATGAGAAAAATACGGAAATCCAAGTAAAGTAAAACAATTTTAATTGCAAGTGGCAACTGTTAGATAATCACACGCCTGACCCGACGAGACACGTAACGTGCCGTACCACTTTTACGAGAAACAAAAGTTTAAGAGAAGTAGGTTAACGATATAATTGACAGATTGGAAATGTGAATGACGGATAATAATAACTGATCAAGCAAGATATATTCAAAACTAGGTGCGCTCCGCGGTTACACCAGCGTAATTACAGTTTTCCCGCAAGTACTCTATATTTCCCAGGTTAAAAACAGCCCATGTCACACACGAAAATAAACAATTGAAGAACGCGCAAAAAAATAGTTTAAATGTTAAGCCGTGACTTTATACAAAAAAGGTAAAAGCACGTTCAGGTTTTCCCAAATATTCGGACACCTTTCTCAATTTTTTTCCGTTATAACCTGATCAAAACTATCAGGAACATTATAAAATCGGTCCAGCCTTTTTAAAATTATAGCGTGACCAAGGGAAATGGGGATAAACATTTATTAATGTACATTGTAGCGCTCACTCTTACAGCCGTTAAAGTATTTTCTCCAATTATAAATCTTCGCGCTAACGCTGCGAACCAGCCGACCAATGCCACGCCGCCGCCGTTACTTTCCGCCAAAATAATGCGTCCGCCAGCGCCATCTCGGGAGAGCGTGCAGACAACGTCAAGCGTCATCGCCGCTCCTCCCGTACAATCACCCGCCCCGCACGTTACCGTTAACACCTAACTGACTTTGTAATCCTTTAGTTCCTAATTTTACATAATAATTATGTTGTGATTGTCATTTTATCGCTGATTGGGTTAAATAAAATGTAACTGACTTTCTATCACGCCTTTCCTATCATTAAAGTGGCTGCCCAACTTTGGGGCCGAGAACGTTCGTAAAAGTGAGTGGACTGTATAGTAGTGATTTAATAAAAATGACGCGTACACGCCGTCAATCTCGCCACCAATCTGACTTCGTTGATGCCGTCAAAGAAACGGATCCGGCAGGTCAGCCGGCGAATATCTCTTGTGACATCGTCGCCGCCATGATGGCGTCCCTTCAGCGCTCACAAGCGGAAACGCTTGAGCGCGTGCTCGATCGCGTCCTGGGGACCCAGCGCCAAGAGTCCCCGCGTTCTCCATCATCATCGGTTCGAGCGCCCGCTGCGTCGGCATCGGGGAACTTCACCACATGCACGGCTCGCTTCAGCGGAGCGCCCGCCGAGTCGCTCGACTCTTTTCTCGACGCCGTGGAAATCTTTAAGGAATGTGCCAACGTCGGCGAAGCTAACGCCCTCCGTGGTCTCTCCATGCTGCTGACTAACGACGCCTCTATCTGGTGGCAAAGTGTGAAGGCGTCGATCACCACCTGGGAGGCCGCCGTGCAGGGCCTACGTCGCGTTTTCGGAAGCACTCGCCTTGACCACCGCATCAATCGAGAATTATCTAGTCGACCACAGGAAAACGCTAGAACAAAAACAGTCGCGAAACCGCGCTCATTATCATCACGAAATCTACAAGAAGATTTCTTCGATAAGCGCCAAGGTCATCCTACTATACGTTCCCGACAGACAGACGCAGCGCCCTCTCACGGCGCGGCTATGGTATCGCCCATATCGCCGCGGCCCACGCCGCCCGCGCCCGCGCAGACCCCGCTGCTGTCAGTTGTTTACGCGCGCTCGCCGCCGCCCGCTCACCGATCTACGCGAACTTCCTCGGAACCTGTTCCACGACCCTCGAACCCATCTTCGTTTTGTGTTTACTGCAAGAGTATACGCCATAGGCGTGATCAGTGTGAAAAGTTAGCCGCGAAAACGAACAATAGCATTGTAAACGTGAATGTGCCTACTTGCTATGAGTGCGGTGAAAAAGCAGTTACTCGGTCCCAGTGCTCAAAGTGTAACTCGCGTTGTCACACGATCAAATACACTAACGACGACGGCGTAGCATTGGTTGGTACCAGTTCGATAACCCCTTATCAGTTCTGCCCGGGTAAGACAGAGACTCAAGTAAGTTGTTTAAATCATCGTCCTGTCGTTCATACCGGGCCTACAGATTCTCTTTCCGTCGGAAGATCGTCTACGCTTTCCAAAAGTCGTTTACAAAAAGGTAAACAAAGCGTAAATACGATTAGGGAATCTGATAACGATTTTAGGTATTTACCTACCGACTTTAAGGCAGCTATCCCGCAGTTATTTTGCGTAGAGCAGGATAGCAATAGTGGTGGCCATTTCCCAGCTGATTTCAAAGCTGTTTTGCCCAAAAGCTATTTTGATACGTGTAAACGTGCGCCTAGGTCTTGTTGTAGGTCACCTAGATTACCTAAATCACGGAACTATCAGGCAAATTCTTCTCATTTTATGCCATGCGACTTTATTAATGTTTTGCCAGAGGATTTTTGCTCAAGTCAGTGTGTTTTAACCGGGGACAAGTCGCCACATTGTTCCAATTTGGACAGGGTCACCGTGAATTTTAGTGGACATGCACCTGTTTTTGCAGCTAATGGTTTTGATTCCCATTCGACTGTCACAGGTGATCGTACCACAAACCTACCTCAGCGTAGGGTCTCCGCACCTCAGGACAATGTTACTGATTGTGTGAATTCTAGGTCTTCGCCCTCGTGTCCAGTTCTACCAGCCTTTGATCCCGACCGGATGCTTAATGTGTCCGTGAATTCTTCGAGAGACGGAAGTGTCATGGAACCTTCTTCTTCCTCTCAAAACTGTGAGTTCTTCATCGCTGATCCAGGTATGTGTGAACCATTTGGAACTTTTAATAAAAATTATTGTCTTCAAGAGATTGATGAAAATTCTCATGACAATCGAAGGCCGATACTAGGCATTGAAGTATTAAATACTAGAAGTATGGCTTTAATAGATACGGGTGCACGAGGGAGCGTAGTTGGCTCCTCTCTCTACAGCCTACTACTTCAAAAGAACCATCCCTGTCAAGAAGTGACTCAGCGAATCAGATGTGCTGATGGTTCTTCCCGAACGCGCCGCGTTCTTATTACTAACCTTGTTGTCAAAATAAAAGACAAAACGGTTTCATTGGAATTTATTATATTCCCCGATGCCAAGGGTAATGAAACACTCCTTGGCATGGATTTTATAAATGCTGTGGGTCTCGTGATCGACTTTGCTTCTGCAACATGGAGTTTATCGGGCAATAAAGAATTTTACCCGTGGGAAAATGAATTTTCCAGGTCATGCACGACGGTCTCCACTGCTGATGTCCTGAGTGAAGATGAAGGTGTAATGCTGAGTCCTGAGCATCAGCTGCAACTTGCCGACCTTCCGCATCAGAACCGGGATATCTTCGAAGCAGGGGGAGCCCCTACCCCGCATGCTGAGCACCGCATTGATACTGGTGACCCTTCACCAGTTTCCGCCCCATCGTATGAGCTAACTCCTGCCAAGAAAGAAATAACTCCTCAAGGTATCAGACCAGACCCTTCGAAGATTGATGCCATCATGTCCATGGAGGAACCTGGTAATGTCAAACATTTAAAATCTTTCTTGCAAACCTGCTCATGGTTTCGAAAGTTTATTCAAGACTTTGCAAAGATTGCTGAGCCGCTCACCAAACTCACTCGTAGAAATGAGTTATGGAAATGGGACAGAGAGCAAAAATGTGCCTTTGACACCCTTATATTAAAATTATGCCAAGTGCTGATAATTATCCAAGTCAACTACAGCCAACCTTTCCGCCTTCGCAAGGATGCCAGCAATTATGCTATGTTAGCCGCATTGCTTCAAGGAGAAGGCCATGATGAGAGACCTATAGAGTATGCCAGCTGTCTCTTTGAAAGGAATTATTCCACAACCGAGCATGAAGCTCTTGCTGTTATTTGGGCTGTAGAAAAGTTTAGAAGTTATATCAACGGGCATCCTCATATTGTGAAAAACAATCTTCAGCCGCTTAGGTGGCTCTTCACCATTAAGACGCCCAGTGGCCGTCTTGCTGGATGGGTCCTTATGCTCCAGTCTTATGTCCTGCGCATCGAATATTCTCCGGGGAAATCCTACGTCTTAGTTGATACATTAAGCAGACCTGCATGTGTTAACGACACTGTTGGCAATGTTTGCTCTGTTTCACTGGATCTTCCTCAGGTCTCTGCCGCTGATTTACGAGCAACACCGTTTTGTCATCATTTCTTATTAGCTTGCAGGTCCTCCGAGAACGCGTTGACCAGTGTCAAGACCAGCTAAAGGGGACAGCTGATGCCGCTCGTCGCCCCGCTTTGAGTCACAAGGTCGGTGATTTGGTCTTGGTTGAAACGCACGACTTGAGCAACGTTCCCTAAGGTATCTCTCGTAAATTTATACCTAAACGCAATGGACCCTATTTTATCAAGCGTATCGTCAGTCCTACGACTTCATTCTATTAATACTTTCATAGGAAAGTACCGTAGCTCAAACCTAACGCCGTTTACACGTTCACCAACTCTAGGTCTCGCTATTGCTCCTGTTCTGTCCAGGAGTCTGGTAGGCTGCGGCAACCTAATCAAACTGTAGGCATTATTGGTTCCAGTTCGGAAACGGGACGTTCTTCCGACCTGGAGGGGGAGTCTGTAGCGCTCACTCTTACAGCCGTTAAAGTATTTTCTCCAATTATAAATCTTCGCGCTAACGCTGCGAACCAGCCGACCAATGCCACGCCGCCGCCGTTACTTTCCGCCAAAATAATGCGTCCGCCAGCGCCATCTCGGGAGAGCGTGCAGACAACGTCAAGCGTCATCGCCGCTCCTCCCGTACAATCACCCGCCCCGCACGTTACCGTTAACACCTAACTGACTTTGTAATCCTTTAGTTCCTAATTTTACATAATAATTATGTTGTGATTGTCATTTTATCGCTGATTGGGTTAAATAAAATGTAACTGACTTTCTATCACGCCTTTCCTATCATTAAAACATATATTAATTAAATAGATTTAAGATCAAATGATTTCAACGAATTTAACGTTTATTTAACAGACTTCTCGGTAACGGTTTTGTTGACAATCGTGACGTATGGGTTTTTTTATCAATAGGGCTAAGAGATGCACCACGTGTTAATTTAAACGTAGTGCGTAAGAGAGATAATCTATACATAGACCAATGACGGATGAGTTATCATTGATACAGACATAATATATTTTTCCGCACAACAAAATTATCTCGCGACCCAAACTTTGAGATAAAAATCAATGCGAATAACTGTTACTAAGCCTTTAGGTCTCTATGTACTCATTTTAATGACATTAGGCCGTCAACATAGATAGATAGACGTTACTACGCAAATGTTAGTAATTAGGGTCGTTCTAAGCGCCGCTATTCCGTAATTTTGGACATTAATTTCAGCCTAACGAAAGGTTAATCCAGAATTAGTGCCGAGCATGAACTATGGCTAAGTAACATCTATGATATATCTATGTCGTGTCATATTCACTTTCGCTTTTTCTATAACCCCTTTTTTAATATTCTCATCTATAAAAGTACGAGTACTACCTTGACCTGCTTTTTCTTTAGTTACATCACTAAGATAAATAACGTAGCTGTATAAAACCAGAAAATAATAAATAACCACTATAGAATAATTTAACATAGCGAGTTGTTTCCGGACTGCAATCTAGTCTTTATTTATTATTATTATTATTTATTTTCAGCCATGATCGTCCCACTGCAGGGCAGGCCTCCCTACCCTCCTTCCATTCCTCTCGGCTCACAGACTTCTGCGACCAGTCCTTCCAGAAGAGGTCCAGCTCATCACGCCATCTCCTTCGGGGCCTGCCGCGACGTCGTCTAACATTTTGTGGGCTCCACTCGGACGGTTTTGTCTTTATTTGCATAAAATATATTGAAAAATATTGTTTATATCATCGTCAGTTCGATATTACGCATTCGTTGCTGAAAATACACACGTCTGTGTTTTTACAATTTCACGGCAAGTGAAAACACGCCTGGCGTGCCAACCCACACTGCCGTATAGACAATTTTATCACACCAGTTGTGTGCGCTCGCTCAGCTGATTGAGTTTAGTTACGGCACTACGCCAGTAAACAGTAAACACACACGTCGTGTGTAGATTTGCGAAACAACCAAAAAAGTGAACATCAACTTTTGTCGATTCTGTTTGCATTATGTTAATGTAATAACTACAGTGTAAACTCTTTATAACGTTATCCTTTATGACGATAAACTCCCTATAACGTTGAAGTGAGCCCAACTTGTGCCACAAATTGTTCGCGGTGTCAGTCGGAAGAACCAATGCGCTCCACCAAGCGCCTATTACTAGGGCTCTTCGATTGTTGAATAGAATCTGCGCTGAGCACAGCGAGCTGGACATTTTTACATGTTCTTTAGTGACATTTACGGATGTTGCCCTTAAATGTATTGGTTCTTAGTTACATGTAAGTACGGTGTCGCTTTGGAAACACCTGTTAAGACACTGTATATTGAAATAAATAAATAAATAAACTTGGTTGGTTTGCGTTAAAACCCACATATTGAAACACTCACTCCATATAACGATAACTCTCTATAACGACAAAAAATGCTCAGTCCCTTGAGCGAATTATAAAGAGTTTACACTGTATATAATTTTTGAGGATATTCAATTTGACAAGGAAATAAAACATAATTAAAACAGTTGTAAACGTGTATTATGATTATGTTTTACAACACAATGTTTACAGTTACTGTAAACATTGTGTTGTTGGCATTATTGGAAACTGTCAACTCGAGACTTTGATAGTACTATCTATTCTGTGACTAGGAACTATAACTATATGTATTTGTCAATAAAACTAGACCACTTACTCGTTAGTATAACAATTGCGAAAAAGAATCATTGTCTAATTGTAACATTGGACAATCAAACAACGTTGCAAACAGCTTCTTTAAAGTTCTCATGTGTCAAAGGATTTAACACGTTCACTGCTGAAAACACAACTGCCGTGTTTTTCATAACTTGTCACGAGTACGGTAAAACACAACTGTTGTGTTTGTTGTATGCGAAAACACTATGGCGCGTGCAGAGCCGCACCCGTGGATAGACAAGCAAATCGGCTCAGCATTCAAAGTATTAAAAAACAATCGAATTTTAAAATACCTATTATAACTTTGAAGAGGGTACGATTCCATACAAATATAAAGATAAAGATGAGCCTTGCAAGAAATAAAAACTTTCCATTAATAATTATGTCTTGGATTGTTAGGATTCGTAGCTTCAGACAGGTTTAATAAAAGGTTTTCCATTGACGTCAATTCTCAACCAGTTACCCGCCATACTAACAATAAAGGCACACATCCATTATAAGCCTTATCATCAAAGATCATACCTATTAATGACCAAAATAAAGTCTGCTTTAAAAACATAAATGTATTTTTGTCCATTTGTGGTATAATTTTAGTATGCATTCAGGAAAATTCATTTAATTTTGCGTTCATTACATTCCTTTCGTGCGTAGGTACATTTTTAATGATAACTAATTATTTTCATGGCGTAAACCTGTGGTGGGTTTATCATAATATACTACTGCCATCCAGTTGATATACGTAAGAACTCATAAGTGATCCGTGATAGTACTCAAAACATATGTTAGTCCCAATAAAACATCTGATAATTTCAGCAGATCATGGACAGAAATAATTCATAACAAACTATTTATATATATATAAAAATGTTATATTGGTTTGTGTACGCTTCAAAAACTCAAAAATTTCTGCACCAATCGAGCTGAAATTTTAGCATGATATATAATCCGCATCAAGGATTGTTTTTATCTATTTTTTTCATCAGTGACATATCAGCGAATGTGCCACAGCGAAGCGTGGCAGGGTACAGCTAGTTTAATAGAAATATATAAAATATATGAAACAATCAGCGCCCCGCGGTTTCACACGCATAATTCAAGTTCCCCCACTAGAACTCTGCATTTTTCATGTTAAAAGCAGCACAAATCACACATAAAAATAAAAGTACTTATAAACAAATGTGAAACCGTAAGTACATACAAAAAAGCAAGTTCAGTTATTCCCAAAATTTCCAATTTTCCGAACCACTTTTCCAATTTTTCTTTTCATAACAAATTAGCTAAGACTTAAAATAAATTGCAGAATCGGTGCAGCCGATTTCAAATTTTGAGCATAGCAACACATTTGGCTATTGGCTTTAATTTACACGACATCATTCAATTAATCCCAACTTAAAACTCACGAAAGAAGACTAAGTTAAATAACACGCAGTCATTGATGAAGTAATTAGAAAGGCTTTTACCCGAAAAAATTGCCGCGTTCAGCAGCTTTAATTAACCAGATAACAGTCGAAATTGGATGAAACCGTAAAAGCCTTTTATATATCCCGTCTTATCTGATTAAAGTTCAGCATCTGTTAGCATTCTTCTCAAGTATTCTAAAGGGAGAGGTACTCAATTAGATGAAAGTGTACTTTTCGGAATTACAAATGGACTGGGGCAACTCAAAAGCTCGTTTCTTTGATTTGGAGGAGAATGGCCATGGAGTAATATAGGAAATATAAATTGAAGACTTTATTATTAGTTAATTTGGAATGTTATACAATTTGTTTTTATTTATTATATACATGTGTGAGGGACGAATGACAATGAACTGCCTGAACTTCTTAAAGCTTCCAACCGAAATAACACCATAAACCTTCAAAGACCCGATGAAGTTGGCCAGTACCTTATTAGCAAAGTATGGCAATGTCGTTAACATAATTTATTTCACGTAAAACAGGTGTGGGCTAGAAGGCAACACATTCTAGATTTCCGGAACAATAATATTGTTTAATTTGGATTTGCCAACAAAATTAACACAAATCTATAGAAGTACAAGGCGTAGGTTGCACGGAAGTCACAAAATCCATAAGGTGACTAAACAAAACAAAAATTAAACTTAAATAAAATACAATACTAGAATTAAAGAAACCTAAACTTTTGAAAATCAACAATAGCCGGTGTCGTTCAATAATAGTGCCTAAATTAATGGATCCCAATATAGATAATTGCATAAAATCAATGATTCTGATTCATCATCATCATCAACCCATATCGGCCCACCGCTGAGCACGGGTCTCTCCTCGCTTTCGTGAGAAGGATTCCGATTGGGTTCACAAAACCTTTTGGTGTCGTGAACCCAATCGGATCACGAATAGATATTTGGTATACAATAAAAATATTGCGATTACGAGAACACGATCTAAGGATCATCTAAAATCAAAGGGTTGCGGATAAAGTCTTTGCCTATGAGCTTACGACTCAAGGCCATTGCGTCAACAACACGTCAATCAAATGAGAATCAAAACCGCAAGCAGTTCTGTAAGTTTCCAATACATATTAAAGATTAAAAAAACCGCAGTATTCCACCGACAAGGCCAGATTTAAAATATTACAATGGAACGTAAACAAAAACGCATAGTTGAAAACTTTCCACATACATGGTGGTCGAGAAAAGGGAGAAAGGATCGACTGACTCACCCGTGAATTCCTTGTAAAGCTTCTTCGATAGTAAAATGGATGGCTGGTTTCGTGGGCGAGTTGTCTTTCTCAACCATTTATGTTGAGGTGCGTTGATTTTGCTGATTTTCCTATATATGTTGAGGTTCTATGCTTGCGGAAAGGATTGCGGCGAAACAGGCTAACTGGAGCACTATTGATCGGCAAAAACTATCCTTCCTTGGATCCGCGATGTTAACGGTAGCGAAGATGGACGCGCAAGACAATGTCGTCATAGGGCATCTGTCAGTCGATCGGGATGTGGCGTAGGGAGGGAGGATACGGGTAGGTGTACCCTCACATGAAAAGATTGACGTTTAAGTATGACATTCGTACCCTCCATTTACAAGTTGAATGCTGAGGGCTGAATTTACATGTGATTGATGAATTCGTAGGCGTACATTGCACAATAAACCTACCATACCGCCCCCCAAAGAGCTACCTAGCTCTTTCAATTAATTAATATAAGTTGAGGATGAATCTAAAATTCTGTGGTGAGGTTCGAGATCAAAAATGGTGAGCCTCTTAAGTTGAGATTCTAAGTGGAAATTCTAAGTTGAATTTCCTAAGTTGAGTTTCAAACTTGATAAACTAAGTTGATTTTCTAAGTTGATTTTCCAAGTTGAGTTTCAAAGTTGATAAACTAAGTTGATTTTCTAAGTTGATTTTCCAAGTTGAGTTTCTAAGTTGATAAGCCAAGTTGATTTTCTAAGTTGATTTTCCAAGTTGAGTTTCAAAGTTGATAAGCTAAGTTGATTTACATAATAAAATTTAAGTTTAAAGTTGATATTCGACTATAGATTGGCACATGGCATCAAAGGACAAAGTTTCACTGTTGGCCTAAGAAGCGTACCAGATGAAGTTCTGAGCTCAACGACTCTCACCGTACCATCTGTACCTGGGCAGGTTCGAATGACGCGAGCCTTTCGCCATTGAAGCGGCGGCAAGTTGGGTTCCTTGATTAGTACTAGATCGCCTGGCTGCAAGTTCTGGGACTTGTGGAACCATTTGGGACGCTGCTGGAGAGTATGAAGATACTCTGCTTGCCAACGCCTCCAGAAGTGTTGAGTGATTTGGCGAACTAGTTGCCATCGCTTCAATAAGCTTAAGTTCTCTTGGCATGAGTCCTGCTCTGGCAGGGCAAGAAGAGGTTGTCCAATAATAAAGTGGCCGGGCGATAAACTCTCGAGCTCAAGGTCGTTCGGGTCGTTGGTGACCGAAAACATTGGACGAGAATTTAGCGCGGCCTCGACCTTTGAAAAGACCGTGGCGAGCTCTTCGAAGACGAGAGAGCGGTCGCCGATGATTTTACTTAAGATGAGCTTCGCGGATCTAACTGCGCTCTCCCATAGGCCACCCATGTGCGGGCTAGCCGGGGGATTGAAATGCCATGAGATTTGATGTCCGACCAAGGATTTTTGTATTTCAGTCTGGGATTCACGTAGAAACTTTGAAACCTCTTTAAGATAGTTGCACGCGCCTATAAAATTCGTACCGCAGTCACTGAACACGTCGCTCGGGAGACCTCTGCGGGATACGAATCTGTCAAAACAGGCTAGAAAAGCGGCCGTTGATAGTTCAGAAACTATTTCTAGATGACAGCATTTGGTGGTGAAACATACAAAAATGCACATGTAGGCCTTTACGCTTTTAGCATTGCGCATGCGGGAAGTCTTCAGCATGAAAGGTCCAGCGAAATCCACTCCGACCCTTTGAAATGGTCGGCACGATGTGACTCGGCTTGCCGGCAAGTCGGCCATGAAAGGTTCAATGGATTTAGGCCGCAAACGATAGCAGCGCTGACATTGAAAAATACGATTTCGAATAACCCTACGCGCAGACAGGATCCAAAATTTGCGCACGAGCAAATTCAGAAGTGTGTTTATACCAGGATGTTGGAACATCCGGTGGTAATGATCCACTAAAAGATGTGTGACGTGATGAGATTTTGGGAGCAACAATGGATGTTTGATATTGAAATCCAAATCAGACTTGACAAGTCTGCCGCCAACTCTGACGAGACCTTCAGAGTCAATGAACGGATTCAAGCGCATCAGACCAACCTTGACAACCTTGTTAGCACGCAACAGTTTCAGCGGTTCTGCAAATTCCGTAGACTGGACTAGTTTGACAATGGTGCAAACACTATCGTTTAGCTCAGCGACCGATAGGTGTCCAGTACGTTTTTGAGCTGGGTTGCGCGCGTTATGGATGAAGCGTTTGCACCAAGCTACAGTTGCCTGTAGTTTGGGAAACGAACTGAATCTGGTTAGCAAGTCGGTTGCAGCCTGAACCTGCTCGGAGATTTCCGTGATTTGGATAGCATGAGATGCGAGACTTGAAGTTGCGGATTTCAATCCCGGTAAATCTGCGTCATCAACAAGTTGATAGTTTCCAGGCCACGACGAAGAATCATCTTCGAGCCATGCTGGTGACCACCACAGCGGGTGGTTGACTAATTCTGAAGGCGAGAGACCGCGACTTGCAGAATCAGCTGCGTTTTGAGCTGATGGGACGTGCCGCCAAACAACGCTTGGAGTCAGCGACTGTATTTGGGACACACGATTTCCCTCATAAGTTTGTAATTTGTGAGGCGAAGTTTTGAGCCAGGATAGCACGATAGTGGAATCAGACCACGCTGTCGTGCTGTCCAATAGAATCTTACCTCCTATTATTTTTGTGACATGTTCCAACAAGCGAGCCAATAGCAACGCTCCGTTTAGTTCGAGCTTGGGGACAGTCAGTTTTTGCTTGAGCGGCGCTACGCGTGATTTAGCCAGAAGCAGCTGAACTAAAACGCGACCGCAAGCGTTTTGAACGCGCAGGTAGACGCATGCTGCGTACCCGCGTTCTGAGCCGTCACTGAAACCGTGCAGTTGACTGGACACCAGTTGATCAGTGACGACACACCGTGGTATTGAAATCTGATTTATATTGTGGAAGTCAGACATAAAGTCAGTCCACACATTGCGAATGTCTGAAGGGAGGGGGTCATCCCACCCTGAGTTGATCGACCAAAGCATTTGCATGATGTATTTAGCAAAAAATGTGACCGGGGATAAGAACCCGCACGGATCATACAACCTGGCAATGTTGGACAAGACACCGCGCTTGGTGAGGACCTTGTTCATATCGGAGACGCGGTAGATGAAGCTGTCCTTGTTTGCGTTCCACTCGATGCCCAGAACCTTGAAGATATTTTCGCCATCCTCGACGAACCTGTAAGGAGATTCGCGGTGGTCGACAGGAAAACCTTCCAAAAAATCTTGGGAGTTGCTGGACCACTTGCGCAAAAGAAAACCTCCCTGGGCGAGAATGTCAGAAATCGTTTGAGCAAGGTTCCTGGCAGAGTTGACATCATGAGATCCACTCACAACGTCGTCGACGAAGGTATCCTCCAACAAAGTTTTTGAAGCGGCGGGATGCTTGTCTGCATTGAGGTAAGCTAGCTCGTGTAGAACGCGAATAGCCTGGAACGCCGAACTCGAAACGCCATAGGTGACTGTGGTTAGTTCGAACTGCTTGAGTACGTCGTCAGGAGATTCGCGCCATAATATTGCTTGATATTTGCAGTCATCGTCACGCATGCGCACCTGCCTATACATTTGTTTTATATCGCAGGTGAAAACTACTCCATGCAATCTGAAACGCAAAATGATGTCTTCGATATTTTGCTGAAGCTTGGGACCGGACATGAGCACTTGGTTGAGCGCAACACCCGAGGTACTAGGTGCAGACGCATCAAAAACTGCGCGCAACTTTGTGCTTGTGCTATGCTCCTTCAGGACCCCATGGTGTGGTATATAGTAGCGCTGACCACCAGTCGAACATGGCACTTCACGCATGTGACCGGCTTCAATATAATCCCTCATGAAGGCTACATAAAGTTCACAAAGTCGAGGTTCCCTAACCAGCCTGCGCTCCAAATTATGGAACCGCTTCAAAGCAGTGAGATGAGTGTCACCTAATGGTTTGTGGTTCACCTTAAAAGGTAACGAGACAACAAAGCGACCATCACTATCCCGTTTGTATGTTTCTGTGAAATGCTTCTCACATTGGACGTCCTCGGGATCTTGAATGCGTAGCTTGGGTGGCTCTTCAACCTCCCAAAACATCCTGAGTGCGTGATCAAGATCTATGGTGCAGGCCATCGAAGTAGCGGTGTACGTGTACTGCGATGCTGCTGGAGCTTTTCCCATGATGATCCAGCCAAAGATAGATGAGTAGGCAGTAGGCATATTTTCACCTAGACTGATCCTCTTACCATCCAGAATCTGGTCATAATATTCTATACCTAGAAGCAAGTCAATTTGTCCGGGAATTGTGAAGTTACTATCCGCTAAAACTAAATTTTTGCAAAGTTCTAATACTTTAGGATCAACTGGAACCGAAGGCATACGGCCAGTTATTTTCTTTAAAATGATGAAGTCCGATGATAAAATATGTAAATTGTTCCGTGTTGATTTGACATTGCAATGAACTATACCTCGAGTCTCGTGAACAGACGAAGCACCTAGCCCACACAAGCCGCCTGACCTTGTACGAGGCAGCCTCAACCGTTGAGCCAAGGTATCAGTCATAACTGATACTTGAGAGCCGCTGTCTATTAGAGCACGGGCTGTGTGAAATTGACCGTCAACATCCTGCACGCTGATGAACGCTGTACCTAAAATCATGGTGGATGTCACATCGACACCATGTAAGGTCTGAGACTGGACTGCGGAGCTATGTATCGACACAGCAGGCTCAGAGGGGATGGGTGCAGAAGTTGGGTCCGAATGTTGATTTTCTATTGAATTGTTGATGTGTAGCTTGCTATGGTGGCGCTTACGACACACCTGGCATACACTTGTTGAGGTGCACTTAGAAACCTGGTGAGTGCGCAGACAATTAAAGCAAAGTTTATGTTGAATTACAAAACTCTTCCGTTGCACCGGAGTCATGTTCTCAAATTTAGAGCATCGATATATAGCATGGTTCTCCGTGCAACATGGACAAGCAAAGGCATTTTTGACCTTGTTGTGCTGTTTATTCTCATTAAAAATATTCAATGTGTTATTGCCTGACCCTGACCTAGATGTAGACCCACCAACATTTTCTAAGATCCTAAGTTGATTTTCTAAAAAATTTAGCAATTGGCTGAACGTTGGAATTTTTAAAGTATCAATTGATGATTCAAACTTTGTACGCAAATCCATCGTCAGCTTTTTGAGGATGATGTGAAGTAAAAGAAAGCTCCATGATGTGACATCAAATGTCAAGGCTTGTAACGCGTGTGTATTCTCCTTTACAATGTTGATAAACTTACCTAAAG
Source organism: Campaea margaritaria (assembly GCA_912999815.1). Classification (NCBI taxonomy): domain Eukaryota; kingdom Metazoa; phylum Arthropoda; class Insecta; order Lepidoptera; family Geometridae; genus Campaea; species Campaea margaritaria. The sequence continues at coordinate 1,972,111 of OU538794.1, forward strand.
TTTTACTATTAAGTTGATTAAGATTTGGCAATGACAATAGAGATTCAACATGTTTGTCCGCAATCATCCTGCTATTTTCATAACGATCTGTCAATAACCCATAAGCTATTGCATAATTTTCAAGCGAAATTGGCAAGTGTTTGATTAATGAAAGGGCATCTTTGTCCAAGACACTTAGTAAATAATGCATTTTTTCTACAGAACTCAAATTTGCATTGTCATGGATTAAACTATTGAAGATATTAATAAACCCAGGCCACTCTGTATGGATTCCTGCAAACCGTGTTAATGAAATTTTTGGTAGGTGAAAGCCGGTGCTGATTGTGGGTTTTGATTCTAATGGCACGTAGTGATTTTGGAGAGTTTTGATTGAATATACTTTCTCCTCACAATTGTTGAATTTTTCCTCGATTTCATGACGCTCCGCTTGTTCCGTATTGGCCATGACTACCGAGAAAGCCTTTTCCATTTCATGCCAGTGCCTATCCAAGTCCTTATACCTGGCGAAGAAACGACTCCTGTCGTGAACGGATATCGTCTGCTGAGATGTTATTTTAGTAGTTAAATTGTACAAATCTTGAATGAAACGCGCACAATAATCGAAAGCAACGTTGCTTATCTTAGGATCACTCATGTTTATAAACTTTCACTCCACTTTTCAACTTGGAAACAGTAAATTAAACGAAGTTTGAAACAAAATAACAAAACTTACGAAATGTCAAACATGTCAAACAAACTTGACGTTACGAGGTTAATGTTACCAGTTGACTAAAATAATAAGATTCGCTACACACTTCAAGATGATTTACCAAAGAGATCGATTCGAACTTTTACCACAGAATATTAAGAAAAAGTGAATACAATTCGAAGTGAATGAACGAAACTCAATTTCAATGTGGGGTATATTCAAATATGGCGGATGAAAAATGCTAAGTATACCTACGATTAAGAAAAATTCAGATTGAATTTCCTAAGAAGGATGCTAATAAGATCCGGCTCGAAGGACCAGGGAAATGGTCGAGAAAAGGGAGAAAGGATCGACTGACTCACCCGTGAATTCCTTGTAAAGCTTCTTCGATAGTAAAATGGATGGCTGGTTTCGTGGGCGAGTTGTCTTTCTCAACCATTTATGTTGAGGTGCGTTGATTTTGCTGATTTTCCTATATATGTTGAGGTTCTATGCTTGCGGAAAGGATTGCGGCGAAACAGGCTAACTGGAGCACTATTGATCGGCAAAAACTATCCTTCCTTGGATCCGCGATGTTAACGGTAGCGAAGATGGACGCGCAAGACAATGTCGTCATAGGGCATCTGTCAGTCGATCGGGATGTGGCGTAGGGAGGGAGGATACGGGTAGGTGTACCCTCACATGAAAAGATTGACGTTTAAGTATGACATTCGTACCCTCCATTTACAAGTTGAATGCTGAGGGCTGAATTTACATGTGATTGATGAATTCGTAGGCGTACATTGCACAATAAACCTACCACATGGACTTAACGGACCAATATTAAAAGATCTACGTAGGACTAAATTAGACGTTGTTGTAAAAAGCGCAAACGTATTTCGTGGTCAGTCCTTCAATACAATTATGGCATGAGGTCATGACATAGACTGTCCATAAAAGCCCGACGGCCAGCAAACAGAAGCCGTCGGCAATTATGCGACCCACCTTTGACGCTCTAAACTAATTAAATGGCGGCCTTCTACTGTAGTATTTTGGGACAAAAATTGCAAAGCACGGAAGAATTACTGGATGTAAAGCATCTGATATTGAAAAGGCATTGACCATGACCGTCTGTTGAGCCGTAGATGGGTAAGCTGTCAGCGAGCTTTATCAAACACCTAAGTCGAATTCTGAGATTGCTTCTGATTAACATTTTAAACACCCCAAGCATTGTCTGAAATGAATAGGCGACACCAGAAGCGAAACATCATGGTCATGGGGGGAAATAAATATGGAATGGTTGGCATTGGCCATGGACCCTCCATATTTAGAGGCAGAAAATCTGCAAGCAAACAGAATCGGTTTCTGACATATGATTCGAGAACTAGGTCAATTTACGAGTTATGTGACAGCGTCAAACTGGCAGACAAAATAAATTAATCCAATTATTTTATTCAGCATTGTTAGTTAATTGGCGCCCATTAAAAACAGCGAGTCATAACCCTATTAAAAATGAAGTATTTAACTTTCATTTTTCGTAACAATGTTTCAGCCATAGAACTCCAGATAGAAATAGAAACCCAGCTCTGAAATGGGCTGTTTTGGTTGAATATCATGGTGGTAAGACTGCAATGATGCGAGTCTGGCTGTCAAAAGTACACGTCGTTTTCACAGTCATATGTATACGTTTATATTATGTTATGTGTGTATTATACTTTAATTCTAAGCTATTTGAATTAGGCTTTACTTGGCTTTGTCCTATTTTACACTAATCAGACGACTTAAGCGGAAGTAAAGCTATATATTTCCACTTCTTCTTGTTGACTTTGAACCAAAAAAAACATGGATGCAGGTAGCCGTATAAGAATATTCTATGCAGGCTCCATATCCTGGTCCCGACTAAATGTGACTTTGGCCATGACCGGGAGAAGAGAGTTGTCTGCACGTACCAGAAATCGATACCGCGGACTGGGACGGGCCGAGAAATGGCCCGGTTTAGTGTCACTAACCTAATAACTTAGGTGACTTAACCAGTACGTGAGGCAACGTTCCGGCAAGTCTGGCCCCGTCGGCAGGAATGAGACCCCACTAAGGGAATATTCCAGTTATGTAACAGAGGTCAAAGGCTTCCCCAACAATAATTAATTGGAGGTGAAGTTCATGACTTAATTAGTGCTTCCAGCTTCGAACAGTACCCTTATGCGGCTTTCGGGAGAAGCCGCTTTAGGGTACAGTACCTACATAGAAAATTGCGACCGGCTTTTAGATTTAAATGTTAAACACGAGTTATACAAGAAGTAAGAATTGATTTATCATTTGCTGTTGAAAAATATATTTCTTCGGATAAGCTTTTATAAAATACGTATTTGGTACTTGGTTTCCCACATTCCGTTTTTATCATCATCATTATTAGCTTGCAGTCACATTAAAATGGTATTGTCTTGTTTTGGCCAGGCAGACTTTTTGCCATTTTAACACCGGATCTTATCAAGGTTATACACGTAATATAGTAAATTACTAACGTTACTACGGAATTATCTTTACAACAAAAAACCCGAGCTAAAAGAAAGTGAAACGAGATTAGGCTCAGAAATAACGGAAAATCTTCGTACCGAAGAAAACTTAGGAAAACATTTTGCGCAAATTGGCTTAATCATGAATGATCGGAAGAACTATCGGAAATACGTTTCCTTTGTTTACCGTATTAAGGAAATGGATTTCGTGATTCGCTGGTGTACATCGTGGGAGACCAAAGCAGAGAGAAGCCTCAAAGTCAAAGAGGATGGCACAGTCTTTAGAGCTCTCAAATTAAATATTAGTTTAGTTCGTACAAACAGTATCGGTCCCTTTGACAAGAGCATCGAACCGTATAACAGGTCAGCTTCTCAAATAGTCCAGCGGTATTACTGGGCAAATGAGACTTTAGAGCCGATGTCTCAGGTGACGAGCGCAGTGCAGTGCCGCGCACGATTATGCTATGCAAAGTTTTGGGTGGCACTGCAACTGTTATGACCAGGCGTACCACTTACCATCAGGTGAACGACATGCTCATCTCGTCACTCAGTCAAATAAAAAAAAGGACCCAATTTATCCCGTATCCCAAAACTACTAGAGTAGACAAAATATTAAACGGACCAGCTTCCCCAAAGGCTCAAAACGAGGTGACGATTAGGAAATTTTCCACGCATTTTAGTTTAAAAAAGGACTACAAATTGATATTAGAGTGATGGTGAGAAATGAGACGGAATAATCGATATCAATCAACAGATACGTTAAAAGCTTTGTCATTGTAATTTAGCCGTATTTTTGAGCATTATAAAGTACAAATTTTTGATAATATTAAACCGACTGAGATTCATTTTTAGTGTCAACTATTCGACCTACGTTTCGAGCGTCACCATCTTACCATCGTCACATTCTTACCATCAAACTTATGAAAACTTGAACACTACAGTAGATTTATTGTGAGTTACGTCAATCAATAATAGCAAATCGATGAATCCTTTTAAATCAACATTCAACAAACGTGACTAGCCGTCCTCGAGTACCGCGAACCATAGGAAATATTGTATCGACAAACATTGGCACAAGATGTTCGCAGCTATATTTGCACGTGTTTTCTCAGATTTTGTATCTAAAGTCTAAACCCACAGAGTCCGATTAAAATATACTCCAGCAGAATATATATAATCCAGCTATAATAAATGACAGGTAAGAAACAGTTGACTGGCGTTAGGGAGAGAAGGTTAAATTGCAGTGAGAAGAATTTAGCTAACAACGATGATGATGATGATGATAAGGAACGACATAAATCTGACACAGTGGGTATAAACTATAGACATTTACTCATACACGTTACGGATACGTGGTTATTGCACTTGTTGAACAAGTCCTTACATTAATAAGTGCGCAAATATAGGAAAATTACAATAAGTAAGATCAATACATTACCATTCATCATACCCGTTACAGCAATAATGTTTAAATTATGTGACGTAAATGGTTAAGTAAATGACATTTGAATGGAACTGAATTTAATTGATGCAGAAAAAGATTAAGTACCTTATTCATAAAAAAGATAATATGTCTTTTCTTATATAATTGAATAGCAAAATAGCCGACGGCCCGCCTGATGGTAAACGGTTACCGCCGCTTATGCACGGATACCTTTAACACTCGGGGCATTAGCTAAGCATACACGCACAGATTTGTCTGTCAGATCTGCCTGACAGACGTGCCTGTATACCAGAAGTTTTGCCTGCCAGGCACGTCTGTCAGGCAGATTTGACGGGCAATTCTTTGCGTGTATGCTTAGCTATTGTCGTTGCTTTGCCTACTCTAATAGAGCTCTTTCACCATTCTCGTGAAGAGCCCCGTATAATAATTCTCCAGAAAAAACGTCTGATAGCAAGTCTTGTTAGCTACCGTAACGTTTGCGTGACAGGCTGATTTATTTCCAACACTTTCCATATCTTCTTGTTTTTTCGAATAAGGGATAGAGGTTTTTCGATGGTACTATTATTCTTTTCACACTTGTAAGAATAAAGACTGAAATGTACCTATTGCTGATTCCGACAAAACGAACCACCTTACAAAACGCAAATGAAGATTGTAAAACAAAAGACAAGCGAAATTTTAAAAATTACAAACGAAAAATTTGAGAATTTTAAATTTGTAATTAGTTAACGACTGTAAAACAAAACACGAGTGAAACTTAAACAATGCGAATTGTGAGTGTGAAAGTTAACCGTGAGGTGTCACAAATCTCAAGTCGAAAAAGTGAACTGTAAATTACTTCTAGATTAAGATCCACATACTAATAGTTCTGTCTAGTCTATAAATTTGACATTATATTCAATTTGGCCTTTCCCTTGGGCCTTTCCATGCCTCTCAAATGTACTAAGCATGATATACCTACTTAGAATACAAATGCACAAGTAATGTTTTTAAAGTACGTCTTTGTTGCCATTCAACTCCACAAGCTGACAGCTGAACCGACTTTGATGAAATGCGATAAATATCTACAGGTTTTGGAAGCATATAGGATAAAATTCATCACTTTCTACGCAGATGAAGACGCACAGGGGTCCTTTATATAATAAAAGTGAGGTCAATATATTTATCGTGCATTCAAGAACTGCTATAAAAACTCCATTCCAAGCTATAATTACTCAAAATACTTACAAAACGTGTGAATAACCTAATGACGTAGCGTTATTAATGTATTTAAAGCTATTTATAGAATCATTGATATATCAATGTTCGGTTGACCTTAAACTCGTTTGGTTTGGTTACACTATTGACTCTACCAGTTTTAATGGTTTTTAACTTACGAGTATGTAAAATTTTCTATCTTAAAATCTAATTATCATTTGAAAACTGTACACGAACAGTCGATCATATAACTTTGATCATATAGGCGTAAGCGTGCGTGTTCCATTGGTTAGATCGTTGAAGAACTCATCTCACATTTTATAGAGATGACCAAATAATAAACGCAATTTCCTTCCGAATGTATCGAATTCTTTCTGTACACACAGATCCATAACATTTTATGATTTATGTAATTTTTCTCTCTATTTGATGTATGTTGATTGTTGATTTCTTTTTAAGAATAACAATTATACTGTGGCGGTTGAATATAACTAAATGGAATATAAGTAAATGGATACGTCTTACAAACAACGATACACATCCCAGGCGCGACCACTCACAAATGCCAGAAACTGATCTTTCCTCCTTTCTAGCTATTTATTGTTTCCATTGCGTCTCCTAGAATAGCTAGCTGCTCACACGTTTTGCCTATTGTTCCGTTATCTTCACGAAATATCAACGAATGGTGGTTCAATAACCGTTTTCTCACACAAGGTCCGATCGATTCTCCAACGGGACGATTCTCGCGCAATAGACACGATGCCGAATTCGACTCAGCGAGACAATAAATGGCAACATAATAATATGTCAATTGAAAACCAATTTGATAGTAGTATGGTAGCAGAGGCATTGTGATCGCGAATTGAAGTCCGGTCTATAATAGACATGTTTCATCTAGCTAGATGTATTGAACCAATTCATGGTCTAAAGATAAAATATCTATTGTTAACGATATAACGGATCCTTGAAGCAAATACAATATTATGGCACTCGTTTCGATGTATTCGACATTCATTTCTATTGCACAAGAATTAGGGCCCCGTCCCTTCACCGACCTTCACGTAGGACTGTCTATATTCGAAGATATAATTTGAATGGATGGATATACATTGCAGATCTATGTCATGGTTTTCTGAGAGATTGGATTGTGAAAAAAATGATTGAAGTTGAGCGGGTTTTCCAAAGAACAGCCATATTTTATATGTAGTATAGTAAGCCTTTATTATTTTGGCCATTTCTATTGCAGATTTAGTGATGTGGCCGAGTATTCAATCTGTCAGAATAAGAACTCGCCGTACTTTTTCAATATTTAAGATCTGTGATCTGTCATGCGTAATATTGTTTGTCATGAGACTTACAATCTCGAATGATAAGACAAAAACTATCGACTAACCACGAAGTTTCGATCGAGTAGCATTAACCGTGGTCGCGGAAAGACTGGAGATTACTTTATGTACATGAATGCAATTCGCGAAAAGTGAAAAACTTATAACTAGAAAGTTGAGATTGTTCTGAGTAGTCTCAGTTAGGATCCAGATCAAACCAGACTAAAAACTGATAGCTATATTAGTGCTTGGAAGCCTTCACGAAGCCTGGTGGATGGTCAATAGCCTTTGACGTAAGTAATGACCTTTCGAGTGCGGGCAAAGATCTAGTCAAGAGCCAAGCGTGTACGTGACAAAGTACCAAACATTTAATATACAATTTTTCATGGGCTTTGTGAATTTTCAGGTACTCAAATCGATTTATATACCGTGAAATGGTTCGAAAAGTTTGTGTACACAGCAAGAAACAATCTTGCTTGAATTAGTGTGACATTGTACTGTAGATTTCGCACCCTTTATGTAAATGTGCGCGAAAATCATCTTAAAACGGGCAATAAAGGGCAAAAAGGAAAACCGCAAAAACCCTCGAATGCCGGAAATTGCTGAAAATGTAACGAGGCTCTCGCTACCCGGTGCGGTTTTGTTTACGTACATTCTTTACTTAATTTTGTATTATATAAGTGCTTATTTGTGTGAATATTCAACACACGTTCTCTCCGCCCATGAAAGGAATATGACGTCTAAGTATATATTTTTGGGTATTATGACAACCTTTTTTTTTTTATTTTACACCTGTGCAACTAATAATGTTGACATAACACCGGTTAAATACAAAATAAATATATTTTAGGATAATAATTTATTGTGTAGGTGGCTAAGTACGTTTAATTTAGAAATAATTATATTTACTTAACAAGTATGAAATTGTATCACTATGTTATTTAGGTATTTATTACGTTACTGCTGAATATGTGATTATTTTTTTCTTTTCTTCCGTCTCACTACGTTCAAAACAACACTCGTTTTGGTATATCCGCTATGTTTAACCAATCGGCACTCAGTTAGTACAATTATCGTCAAATCTTTGTTTCGCCAACCATGTTAATTTTGTAAGCAAATAAAGTTATAGGAACTATTAGGCTCGTGGTATTTTTTCCACCACAAGGACGTATTTTTTGCGTCAATTGTGGTTTTTTATGGTGTTGGTATAAATTATCTGTAAATTTTTATGTTTATTTTGTATATTTTCTTAATAAGTCACGCACGTCTTTGGTGACGTTATCAAAAACTATGAAAACAACAAGCAAGAAAGTAGGCGGACCTCTTGCATGCGTCCTCTCCTACCTGGGGAATAACCACACTTATAACAGATAAACTAATCCACGAAGCAGTCGTGTGCCAAAATTATAGTGTTCCGATGTAAAGTATACTGTTACCCGCAAAATTACTGGCCTCAATACCCCTAGGGTGACAAGCGCAGTGCAGTGCCGCGCATTTAGGAACAAACGCCAATTGCAGCAAACGTGTAATAACCTGACGATGCTAGTAATATTAACACTTTTACTGCTGAGCCGCTTTGCTCGTCTAGCCACGAGTGCGGCTCTGCACACTCCATAGTGTTTTCCCATACAACAAACACAACAGTTGTGTTTTCCCGCACTCGCGGCAAGTTATGAAAAACACGACAGTTGTTTTTAGCACTGAAGGTGTTTACAAGGCTTTCAGTTTCACAACGATACAAGATAGAGATTTAACGATGACAACACATCGACTAAAAAAGTTCTCAGTCCATTAGACAGGGAATCGATAACGAAGCAATCAATTATGGATACTAATCGTCTGGCAGTTAGCCACGCTTGATGGCGATGATATAACGAATTAACAAGCGGCTAATTACTCATGTGGGTACGCTTCAGTAACTGTTTACAACTCTTCATCTATACTTTTAAAGCGATGAAGAACAGAAACTCAATACATTGAAGATATTTCAAAAAATTATCTGAGACCCAAAATAAGGTACAGAAAGATTTTTTTTTAGAAAATGTAAGCTATCCTTAACACCTTCAGTGCTGGGAACACAACTGTCGTGTTTTTCAAAACTTGCCACGAGTGCGGCAAAACACAACTGTTGTGTTTGTTGTATGGGAAAACACTGTGGAGCGTACAGAGCCGCACTCGTAGCTAGACAAGCAAAACGGCTCAGCAGTCAAAGTTAACACTTCTCTAATAAACAGTCGTCCCTGCACCAATGAGTAACTTAGTAAGCTACGTGCTGATTTCGATGCAATCGCTGAAATACGGTGAAATAAAACATTGTAAAGAAAATGGCAAATCCAAAACTTCGGAACTTTAGACGGTGGTAGCCTAGTGGGAGAACGTCCGCCTTCCAATCAGAAGGACGTGAGTTCAAATCCCAGTGCGGGCACGTACCAATGTGTTTCTGTAAAAACATATGTACGTAATTATAACTCGCTTTTCGGTGAAGGAAAACATCGTGAGGAAACCCACATACACCTACCCGAGAATTATTTCTGAGGTAGGTATGTTATCCACCAATCCGGACTTGGCCCCCGTTGTGGAATATGGCCTAACCCTCCTCGCGAAAGTGAGGAAAGACTCGTGCCCAGCAGTGGGACGTTATAGGTTGATGATGATGATGAATACTTCCAAATTAAAAATGTGTAACATCCATCAACCCGCACTCAGCGTGGTGGTGAACCATAGCTCACCATCTCTCATTACTTAGACTTAGGATAATTTCAATGGTGACTATCGGAACTACACGTCATGTGCAAAAAATAGATAGGAAGGACAGAAATATATTTCTAAAGTCTGATTTTAAATCATAATGACTATGACATAACTATCATTTTTCAGAGGAACGCTATCCACGCCAATGTATGAAATTAAGTGGTCAAGGTCGGGGGACGAATAGTAATACAGATAATAATTAGTATTAGCTCTGGCATTCATTGAGCTCACTTCGAAATTTAGATATAGCAACGAATTTGAATTGTATAAACAAAGTGAATTATACAATATGTTCGGTCTCCTTTAACTTTAAATTTTTGGGAGTTGTATGAATGGAACAAGAAGAGAAAGAGAACAACAAAGAAGAGTTGATTTTAGGAAATAAATCAGGTTTCCACGGTTTTACCTGGGTGGACAACGATCCCGGGGGAACAATAAGCATCCTGTGTGTTATACCAGGACATGAATTACAAAATTTCATCAAAATGAGGTCAAACATTTCAGATTTCAATAAGGTAATACTTCCACAACCTTTCGCATTTGAATTATGGGTTAGGATGGACACACTTCAATCAAATTAAAAGGCAGAACCAAAGTGAAGTGTGGAACTCTCTTTTTTTGCTCTATTTGTAGTAACGCATGTGTGCATTTCCGCGGTCGAACACTGCGCATAAGCTGCCTATATAAAAATGATGTAAATGAATAGTGAACACACCCCCTTTCCATTTTATGATGCATGTCTGAAGTAGCTCCGACACTATTGAACCTAGCACTGTTGTATGGGACTAATACCACCTATTTATCCATTCGTACCAAAGCGCCAGACACTGATTTGAGTTCTTCGCTATAACATATTTATTTTCTCGTGAAATGAAATGAAAAACATTTATGTAAATTGTTCCACGAAATTGCGAGACTTCCAGTTTTCAAAGATTCCCCCACCTGTTCAACCTAATCCGGTAATTGCCTTACTGCCTTGTTCAATTTCGGCGGTAATCTTAAACGAATTCGAAGCATTTACCTGGTATGAATTCGCAAATAGAATAAGGGAATATGAAATATTACGTTACGTGAAAATTGAGAGCAATGGATGTAGGGAAGTTCCAAGTTTTCAAGGGCCATCCTAATTAAACCATGGAGAAGAAATAAGAAAAATTAAAAATGTATATATTTAATTCCGCCTAAATTGTCGGATGAATGTAAAGCATGGACATGAAAGGAGATATCATGATTCAGATAGCACAGATATAACGAGAGTAGGTAGATAATAGGGGTGTGTTTATTTTTGTTTAGGGTGTACAAAAAAGAGTTTTCTATTCTATTCTATAATAGATAACGCAAACTGACGTGTCCAATGGATTTCAACCGAAAAAGAAAAGAGACGAAAAGAATCGCAGAAACAGCTACAATTTTCTTGGCTTGCTGCGACAGGAGAATGTAACGCAATACGGAACATCTCAACGTCCTACATTATATAAATGAAGATATCGATGCCATATCCGGCAAAGATACACAGAGTAATGTTACATAACATTTATCTCGAGACGATGATAATCTTAAATCAAATAACAATATTAACTAATATAGTAAACTTGCGAGAAAACCCAGAGCAAATCCCGCATCATTTGAACAGTTATGTACACCGGTCCAATACGATTTCCAAGGAACATGTAGAAATTATCATGGCTTGCTTACTATTGATCATATTGACAATACGCATAAATACAATTATTTAACAATATCCAAGGATACACTTCTATGCCATCGATATTATTAAATCAATTAAGGGATCAATGAAATGGATAATATCGCATCCATTTACTGTCAAGTAATAATTGGCAATGCAATATTCGTAATTACCATTAAATACACGAAAGAAATCTATAGGCCTATTGAGTATCCAATTACAGAAAAAACACCACACATTACATAATTATAGGACATCTGCAAGACCAGTTTCCTTGCATGATAACTATAGTTTGCTTTACTATAAATTGGTCAATTTGCCATTGTTCAGGCAAAATGTCAGTTATTTAAAGGGAAATTGTGTTTGCTACCATAAAATGACAGTCACGTTATGTGGATGACAGCTTGACAGCATTAAGCGATCGTTAAATCTATACAAGGTTATAAAGAACATGAAACGCAAATATACAATTTTCCTTGTTGGTTGTGCATTATAGTGTCCGCCTGGGCACCTGGCTAAGTACCACCTCAAGCAGGAATCTTTCGCAAAACCCATTCCGAGGTGTTCCGCAAGCAGTCCTTGAGAGTTAGCCCTGTTCTAGGCTAAACATGCTTACAATTTCAATACATCGTCATTTCACACCAAGTGAGATAGTGGTTTAATTGAACTGACGGGGCGGGACCATGAAACAAAATGGCTTGAAAATAGTATTTCCTTCTTTAACTAATTCTAGAATAAGGTTTAAATTCTGAATATACGAGCTGTAATGCTGTTATACTAGTGTATCCACAAAGGTGGTAAATCTCCATTCGTAGCAAGGAAAGCGTAGGAGGCGCGGGGTCTGAGCTTTCCATTCTTTACAAGGTTTTCTACTGCCGAGCTAAAAGCGAACACTCCTGGTAAACATCGTTAATTTTATATATTGCTAGAAGGGTTAGTGGTGTGAAATATAACATGCTAATAAATGGTTCTATACGATTCTCCAAACAAATTAATGAACCTTGGGCAGCTGGCTTAAACGACGTGCTGAGTCAGACTAACTGGCTAATCCTTTTACTACGATGTTTCAAGCATACTTTTCAGGGCCCTATCAACTGCATCTGAGATTTATTATAGAACCATCATTATCCTCACGTCACTGTGATCACCGTAATCACTTCTCTTCCGCCTCTAGTCGTGTGCCTACTGCTGAGCATCGTGATGATCCCGACCCCCTCACACACTCACTATCTGGTGCCATGTCCGCCAGTCCTTGGCACAATGGATGGCATCGCTCAGCCTGGTACCCAACTGTTACTTCTCTATTGATTGTTCTTTATTGATTAGTTATGCATTTTATCTTTATTTATTCTTCTCTATTGAGTTTGTTGCTCCTTTTGTGATTATTGTGCTTGATGTAATTCCTTTTCTTTATCCTAGTTGTGTGGTGATACCCAACAATGTCGAGTCTCTTCGTGGAGTGGAGTTCATGGAGGTTTGTCAAAAGTTTTAATTTGTGCATGGATAAATCAGTTTACGTCTACTAAATAGTGGATAGATTATTATTCCACTGTAACACGTGTATGTATATAGCCTGTGCTGAACCTGCGTCAATTAAACCAATTGATACGTGAAGTGGTTTAATAATGGGCAATTGATATATTTTTCGCTTGTTATTGTCTAACCGGTTGTTTACAACGTCTGCTTTAGTATAATTTTATGAACTAAAAGCTTCTGCTCGAAAATTTATGTATTTCATATCATTATTATAACGCAAGTTAGGAGTCGGACTGGATTTGCAGATGTCAAAATCAATGTTCAAATACAATCTAGATTTGGTATAGTTTTGACGTCACCTCTACATAGAACAAAAGAGACAAAACATGTACACGTAACTCACGTACATATTCTAGGCGTGTCCAGTATACGCGCATAGAATGATCATATCACACAATGTGTGGAAGCGAAAGTTTATACATTTGCATACGAATGGTCCACACCATTCATTGTTCATTCGGGTGTTTTAAATTCGCCGAATTTTATACTAGATATTAACAGGTAAGGGAGATATCAATTCAAATTGTATGTGTTTAAGCGAATACATGGAATACATTCGGTCGAGAAGAAGCGCTCATAAACAGGGCGGCGAAATTTTTCCAAGATTAGCAATAAGATCTCACATTGTACTATTATGGTTAACGTATTTTCTTTTTAAACGCATAACCATCGACTGTCCATTTATCCATAGTGATAAATTACTCATATGGATATATCAATATCCTCTCATCATCATCAACAACCCATAACGTCCCACTGCTGGGCACGGGTCTCCCCTCACTTTCGTGAGGAGGATTAGGCCATAATCCACCACGGGGGCCAGATCCGGATTGGTGGATCACATTACCATCCTATAATCACCTACCTCCGAAATTATTCTCGGGTAGGTATGTGGGTTTCCTCACGATGTTTTCCTTCACCGAAAAGCGAGTGATAATTACGTACATATGTTTTACAAGAAACACATTGGTACGTGCCTGCACTGGGATTTGAACTCACGACCTTCTGCATGGAAGGCGGACGTTCTCCCACTAGGCTACCACCGCTTATAAATATCCACAATTATTATATTATATCTCATTGACCATTCATCTCTAATCTATCATAATTATAATAATTATCATGAGGATGTGATATGGTCATGATCAAACAAAGCTATGTGAAACCTGTCAATGTCAGATTTGCCACCGCAAAGGCGGATTACCGTGGCATTAGCTTCGGATGCAAAAAAAAAAAAACATGCGTAAAGAATTACTGATGCAGCTATAGGTTAGTAGCATAACTAGTTATGCTGATGCTGTCATTATTTACATGATGATCAGGATGGGATTTGGTGTGGAGATGAATAGTTCTCTGGATTATGACATAAATTAATTTTCATCCCGGGGATCGCGGGTGGAACTGCTAATTTTAAATATTTGCCTTCCCTGGTTCTGCTTAATATTGATACCACACGATAATACATCAATGTTCTAAGGGTATTTGTCCGTGTAAACCCATCTTTAAGATACTCTATATCATCATCATCATCAACCTGTATCCACCCACTGCTGAGCACTGGTCTCCCTTCACTTTCTTGAGAAGGATCAGGCCATTATCTACCACGGGGGACAGATCCGGATTCGTAAATACTCCTAACAGTAGCGGACTTTAGTAAAGCCCGATTCTATAACTCTTCTTGAAATCCTCAAGTTACAGTAAGTAAAGAAGTGAATTAGATTTTTAAATCTAACGCGGTCAACTTGGATCGTGTGACTTTTAACGTTGTTTGGCAGAGTTAATTCTCAGTGACGGGGCCTTCTACCACAACCAAGTATGAATAAAAAAATGTATAGTCCAGCATAATCGCGCATTATGATTAACTATCATCGCACCACATGTGTGTTTATAAGCGCTATTTAAAGCTAGGCGTGCTCTACCGACAGTACTTCACGATATGTGTTGGGTGTGACCAGCGTCCAAGACGAAAAAGACGTAACCGACTACGATAAGTATACCCAATTGCCGCTTTTTAGCGAGGCAGATTAACGTATGTAGAACCTAACAATTGCAATTGCATGCAATTGTTATCGCTTCGAGTTGTGTGAAACATTAGGATGACCGTAGGAGCAGAAGGTTGTAAGCGCTACACAGTTTCCAATATCTAATACCCTTTTCGTTTTTGAAGTTTAAACAGTTATATTGGCGAGCTGACGTAACGTTATAGTGACTGTAGTGAACTGCAATGTCGATGACTCACCTTGGCACGGGCCGATGATACTATGTGTACACCACTATAAATATAGTTCAAAGCACGTGTCCGAGTCACAACTAGATCGATATATCTGCCTTATCTGTAGATAAAAGCAGTATAGTTTGTAAGTAGGCATTATGATTAGAAAAAGTACAACTGGCAGCGTAGATTTGTTTTCAATTTGTCCTTGTCCTCGTATAATGGGAAAACTGTTGATACCTAATTGAAATTACTTATAAGACCTTTGTACACAGTTATTGCAATAAAATATATTCTATTCTATTCTATTCTAGCTGTTTTATATGCAAGTTTTGGCCACAATCTGATGTGATTGGTTCTTTTCTCAGCGACGATGTGGTCAAAGGTTACCTAAGCCATGAATGAGGCTGACTCTCAATATCTGCTGTTGGTGATTGGTGGAACCCTTCGAAACGGGCCCAGAACAGTGACCAAGCAGAAAATCTCCTAGCTACCCTAAATCCTAATCTTATCTATCTGGTAGGGTCCTAGCTACCAAGCTTGAACCCTACCAGTTAGGTGTGTTTAAAGATAGTTTCCTTCCTCGGAAGTCACTATTAATTTTTGCACAGTTTCAAGCTACAAGACATGGCACCGACCACAAAATGAACTGAGCAAATCACCGTACAAATGAATCAACAATTACACAAAAGTTTGCATCAAACGTTTTAGTTCCGTTTCATTCAAACTCTCTACCATTGGACTATATTCTCGAAAGTAATCATTTCGACAATAGTAGCTAGGTAGGTACTTCAAGTTAGGCGCAAGAATGGTTGAAGATAGCTCGAGATTCGCAGTTAGGGTCCAATTTAGATCCGAGAGATAGAAAGCTACATAAGAAAGCACTTGCGCCGGAATAACAATAGATGTATAAATTCGAGAGGAATTCGTTCGTTTATGAGACAAGTTTATTTAAAGAAAACCATACCTACGTAGGACAAATTATTATCTAAGTGACAATTTAGATTACTTTACAGCAATTCATATGTCCGTGCAAATTGTGTACTCGTACGTACATAAAACATAATTACATGAAAACCAGCAGAGGGCATTTAAAATTATTAACGTCGCCGTCGTTGTAAGAATTTTGTACTGTAATGTTTATTTAGAAACATACCGGTTATATCTATAAAATGGTGTAAAAGACCAAGGTCAAAATGCGACGGGGTGAAATTTAATTAAAACAATGGATGCCGAAGCCGACTATGGCCCTACCCATCTAGCTACGTTGTTTTGAGTAATATAACAGCACTATACTATTATTTAATCTGTGTTTCATGAACAACCCATAACGTCCCACTGCTGGGCACGGGTCTCCCCTCACTTTTGTGAGGAGGATTGGGCCATAATCCAACACGGGGGCCTAGTCCGGATTGGTGGATAACATACCTAATTTGTGTTTGCTGCACCACAATACAATCTTCGATTTCCTTTTATTTTTATAAGCCTTGTCGTTTTCATCAGCATCAGCCCATATCCGCCCACTGCTGAGCACGGATCTCATCTCACTTCCTTGAGGAGAATTAGGCCGTAATCCACTACATCCAGTCCGGATTTGTGTTTAACATTCATCCGAAATAATTCTCGGGATATGTGGTTTCTTCGCGTTTGTTGCTCAAAGCGTTATCCTTTGACCCCTTTTCCTGTTGAACGTTACGCTTTCCTAAATTATCTCTTTAGCTTCGCACGTCCTTGGGCATCGCAGTGGTACCTCCTTGACTTTTATGGCTTTTACAATGTTCAGCCAGCGCCGCTTCTGTTGGTCACTTGGTCTTGCTCGGTCGAAAAGGTCCTTGGACCAGTACCTGATGTATTTTGTTTATTTCGGTGGGTTGCAAACGAGTCATACCCAATCATGCTACGGTGTAACTATTTCAGTGTCCTTACCGCCACTGGCCGAAGACAACAAGGTACAAGCACTAGCGCCCGACTCGTTCGGTTTGCCTATCACCACTCGCGTCGAAGGTACAAACCCTCTCCCTTCCACTTCTCGTTATGTATCAAACACCTACCTTGGCACACAAATGGAGTGATAGATTCCGTGGTTCCTCAGCACGTGGATGAACTCGGGGAGGGTCCGACACGCGCCCATGATGCTGAAGGCGGCCAGGCCGCAGTTCCATAACTGCAGTGTCCGTCGCAGCTCAAACCTGGTGAGTGGAAGGATATCATAAGTATTAAATTGGACAATATTCAGTTGTTTGAATGGAAACTACAATGACTTCTAATCAGAGTGACTCACTTTTACTCCTCACATTTGACCTTTCATTCAATTTGCAGTATTAACAGATAGATATAATGTTACTTAACAGAACTTATCAATGATTATGAATCAATTTAGTAATAGAAAATTTAATTAATCAATGTTAATGAGTCATGACAATATCCTAATGATATGTGTTATCTTTTAATCAAATCTTTAATAGTAATTAACTAGGTATTAATGTCTCGCCTGTGTTTACTATCACATTACTCCATTTATCAAATTTATGCATAAATCTTTTGATAATAAAAAAACATGGAAATTTTATAATTTTATTGGGACTAAACAATCGGTTTGTTTTTTTAACAAGTTGTTAAGTATCTACTCAAAGTTTTTATGTAGGTAGTTTTTATGTATGTTTTTATGTGACTTTGTACCTTATTTTCTGAGAGCACAGGGGTCGTTTTGGTAATTTCAAGAAATGCATTAATATTTTTTACCTCAGTATAACTTTTTTTTAATTTACATAAGTAAGGCAGTTACATAACACCATGTATTGAATTTATTTTCTGACAGTAGCACAAAGGTCGTTAAAATATGGCAATTTAAAGTAAAGACATTAACCCTTTTTTGTTTCGAAGTGTTTTTTATTTAAACGTCACATTAGTAAGGCAGCATAATTACGTGTTCTAATTAGTATTGACATACAAATTAATGTGATTTAAATGTTTAATTAATTGCATAATTACGTAAGTTATTATTACATATGTAATATTAATTGTATTTGCATTATGTGTTTTTGTCTTTTACCGCCTTATTTTATAATAAGGCGGTAAAAGGCAAAAAAGAATCTGTGAAGAATAGAAAATAATTATATAATAAGTTTTTAATGCACTAAACATCGGTCATGGTTTTTAAAAATAGTAAAAAAAGTTAAAATATATCTTGTATAAGCACAACCAGTTAGTAGAGAACTGTGCAAATTCGTATTCTGATAACTTTTACTGCTTTTGATACGTAATCTTTCGTGACGTCACTAATAATGGTTCGATGCTCCGCCGATCTTGATTGGTGGAACTGTATCAGAGACCATTAATCATTGCAGTCAGAATGGTGATACAATATTTTGGGGTCGTTCATGATATTTTTGATCAATTCTTAGATATTTAACACGTGCACCTTGCACATAATTGTTATCTGGAATCGGTCTGGAATTAAATCGGAATATTTATTGGTAAACCGTTTTAAATTACTTTTGCGAATTTGTAATTTTTATTATGGCCTAACCCTCCTCACGAAAGTGAGGAGAGACCCGTGCCCAGCAGTGGGACGATATGGGTTGATGATGATGATGATAAGTGATTACCTACTGTTTTATCTATTAACATAAAACATAACAAAAGCCACCGTCCGATGTCATAATTACTCCTCTCCGTGCATGGTTGTCTGGAAGAGATCGCTCTGAGCGATAAGACCGTCCATTGTGACACTAATTGTAAAATTTGTTTTGTTCTAGTTTTTAAGTTTTCTTTGTTCTGTGGTGTTTCAATAAAGAGTTTATCTATCTATCTATAACAACGCTGTTGGAAAATTGATTTCTTCTTATCGTTGCAGTAAAAATATGTTAAAAGAACGCTCTTTTAACATATTTTTACTGCAACGCCAAGAAGAAATCAATTTTGTAATTTGCAACAATAAAAAATAACTAAAAGTACATAATAATAATAATAACGACACGGCGCGTATTGTCAGGAGGTTCCTCTCTCTGCAGCCCTAACCATCGGTAGCTTGGGTATTGCTCCGCTACCGGAGGTATCCTAGGTTTAAGTTACTTTAATATTTTTAATTAACTTTATTATTATTAGTTTTGTAAAAGTATTGTAAAGGAAATTTAAATTTAAGTAGTAAAATAAATAAAGTAAATAACAATAATTATTATCATATCTGATCACGAAACAACTTTCGAAAATGTGCAAAAAATTTGTTATACTGTAGACACAACCCATTGAACATTGCAGAGAA
The DNA here is from genome assembly GCA_912999815.1 of Campaea margaritaria. Lineage (NCBI taxonomy): Eukaryota > Metazoa > Arthropoda > Insecta > Lepidoptera > Geometridae > Campaea > Campaea margaritaria. The sequence continues at coordinate 1,991,707 of OU538794.1, forward strand.
ATTGTCCCCACTCCAAGAACTATTGAGCCGCGCAAAAAATCGACAGGCTTTGCAAAAATATGGCAACAACCTAGAACAGGTTGATGACTCGAACATTTCTTTATGGTGTTGACGTTTCCATGGCTTATTTTATGGCAGTTCTGTGAAGGTCGACCAGATTGCTGCTTCCTGATCTCCTTGCGACAAGGTTTTTAAAGATATGCTAATAGCAGTAAATGACTAATAATGACTACCGCAGAATCTGCGCGGAGGTTGTAAAGAAATGCTGGAAATTTTTAATTATTCCACTTAATACTACGATATAAAAACCATGTGCGTCAGAAGAATCAATAGAAGCTGGTAATGTGTTATTTAAAGAACGCGAAGTTCTTACAAATGAAATTATTGTTTAACATTCCAAAAAAACATTGTGTATGTTTGCGTGTGGTGTGTTTGTGTGTGTGATAGTGACCATTAGATACAAAAAATGTATAATAATTGATTTAATTATTTTCACAACTTTCTTAAATATTACTATTAAATTATTATTTTTATTTCAAACTTTCTTTTTTTATACATATTAATTTCTCACGATTTACCCATTCACACACTGGTTTGCTTGTTATCAGCATCGCGCTATCAGAATTATCAACAATCGCACAAGACGTCTGATATAAAAAAGTCGTGTCGTAAAAAGTAAACAGTATTCAGTAAGTACTTCAATAACATAATTTATGAGAACTTGATACTAAAACCCTATTAATACGATAAATATACTATCGCAATTATCTGTACCGGATGCTTGCTATTTTTACGTAAGCGGAAAAATAAAAAGAAACAAGTTGTTTGTGAATATATAATACACTCTAGCAAAAACTGGCAAAGCTGCAGACTAACGATCTTTAAACGTCTCAAGCAATAATAGTTATTCTTACAAAAAAGATCAGCAATATGAAATCGCATAAATATAGCTCCATTAACTACGCGTCAGACTGTGAAGACCTGGTGTGAATCGCGTAGAGCCACTGAATGGAACATCTACCAAACGTTTCTTGTGGCGTTCTATGGTAAAGTCCTATCCTCAGCAGTGGACGTCTTCCGGCAGCTGCCGAGACTGCAACCCAATGAAACCGTTAACCGCGAGTCCTCACCAGTAAGTTACGAGCGGATTTCTATCCAACCGTACTTCGGAAGGCGCGTTACGTCGATAACGTTCGTAACGTAACGTCGATAGCGTTATAACAGGGTATAATCCGAGGCCCTTGAGGGGCTTGAAAAACTGACACCAAAGCAGTACTACCCCATTCAAAAAAAAAAACTTATGGTTATACTCTTATTATGGTGGTGGTGGTATCAGTCAAAAAAATCCCAAAACCCAGAACATAAGAGACCCTTCAAAATAGTATTACACTTGTAGTGCCCCAAGTTTTTACTCGCGTAACTTTTGATTTTTACGGGATAATAAGTATTCTATGTTTTATTCCAGGACCTAAAGTAATATATACTAAATTTCATCAGAATCCGTTCAGTCGTTTAGGCGTGAAGAGATGACAAACACACAAACTTTCGCCTTTATCATATTAGTGAGATATAATAATTTAACAAGGCTATCTTGGTTTGGCATCGAGCGTCTCATTCACTAGTATTCAGAATTAGATACATTACGATTTTTTTTACTGTGGTTTGTGGTAATCGTGGTCCATCGTCCATTATGGAAAGGAAGTGGGTATGTAGATTAAATAATTGTATAATCAAACAGATAAGCGGCCGCGCCGCAATATCAAGTTTTCTTGAACGGTCTTGAACTTGACTCCTTGGACATGCTATCATAAAAATAATCAGTACCCGCAGAAGTCGGGGCTCAGGGTCTTATATTGTAAGATTTTACAGAGAGTGGATGGAATCAGGCTTTTGTTTTTAGAATGTAATTATTGTATACTGGAGAAAAAATATAAATATGACCACATATAAACAAGACTGCACATCACACAGACTTCCAGAGACAGAAATCAAGATAAATATCTCCGCCTCCGGCTGCTACGCCGCCGCAAAGTTACGCAATCAACTCTTAAAAACTTCCTTTTGAATCTCTCTAACGACCCTGACATTAAGCACTGAATGTATAGTTAAGTGTAGGTACTTAATACTCTTTAGCAACCTTTGCTTATTCATAGGTTGGGAAAGTATTAATGAGTTTGGAGAAAAATGATGGCATTGATGTTACCTTCAGCAGCTGAATGAGACATATGGTTAGTCACTGGTTTATCTTGCCAGTTTCTTGTGATAATATTTATCATACTTAAACAATTTACAATATTAGAACATTAGTACAAGCTGTTATCAAATCATTTGGCATAAGTTATCTTAAATGCCTCTTGTCGAATACATACACGGAAACTGGAATCTGGAAACCTACATTTTCCGTTTTATATATCAAACACGTTTCGGTTACAATATAGAGATGTTTACCAGGTATTCAAATTGCAAGCTTTTAAATTGCTAACTGTATTGTCTACGGGAACATATTATTATAGTCTACATAATTTTATTGACAGAGTGACGTGAATCAATCACTAACTTTAAAAATGCCTGGAGATGGTGTACCCTGAGCATCTAACACATCAGCAAACTTAAGAAATCTGTATTTAGAGAGTCCAAAGGGGGTGTTCGCGCCACTTACATTGGCACTCATAATACCTTCCTACCTTCCTATTCCTATCATTTCTTGGCGACTATCTCTGTCGCTCATATCGTGGTATCCACGAGAAAACTGCTTGCCGCCGCAAGTAGTCTGCGATCGACCCTCGTCCTTCGCGGCTGCCGCTCTCGCCGAATCCAAAGTACTGGATCTGCTGCTCCTCTGTGGTGGTCCACGTGAATTCGACGCGAAAATATAAACAAAACCCGCTATAAACCCGCCGCGTAAACGCTCCTTGCCGACACGCACCAACCGCCAAAAATACAGTCCACTACATCGAACGTCATAACATCCTGAAGGAACAAGCAGCTTGGAGACGGACCCGAACCGAGGTGATTGCAGTTGCATGGAGACCAGGTTAGTCGCCAAGTTCCTTTGTACTACTCTTCTACCAGCCATCCTTCCCCCGCCATTGGAGGCGCGCTCAGCCTATACAGCTTAGCTGCCGCGCTAACATATTGTTGGTCCTCCGCCGCCGGATCTTCTCTGGTCCTCCCGCTATTCTCTGGCCCCTCTTAGGCCTCATATAGTCCTCTTTATAACCGCCCGCAATTTTATATTGGTATTTTTACCAACGATAATTTCCTATAATTATCGTGTTCCCGCCCGCAATTACAGTTCAGATAGTACCCTGTACTATCCTACTACGCTCTTATATACTTATTTCGTGTATTCCGCATTCCTAAATAGTAAAAATAACGATTTTTCCGTAATTCTTAATTTTATTAAAAAGTGAAGGTATTCCTAACGACCGCCCGTGCGTCTCCGCGTGGGTATTCAATACGCCGCGCGCGCGGCAGGTAAATGCTGTAGGCAGTTGCAGTAAATTAGGAATTTCATACTTTATCTAGTTTTTTATACTTTGTTAAGATGGCTATGGCTACTCGTTCAAAAGGCAAAGATAGTGAAGTATACGAGGACGCAAAAGCGCTCGATACGTTACAGATCGAACGTTTGACCTTGATAGGTAAACGTGACATTATATTTTCTCGCTTACAACATATTTTTAACCGATCTTTAAAGGCTTTCACTGATGATACTGAGAAAGATTTATTTCTATGTGGAATGATCTCGTTAGACCGCTTACGCTCCGATTTCAATGAAATTGTGAACAAATTAAATGTCACCGAGTTGACTCTCAACGCTTCGTACACGGTAAACTACCAATCTATAAACGTCTTCGAAGATATGTTTTGCCGTTGTCAGTTTGTTTATAATAAACTTAACCCGCCTTTAAAAACCGCTGATTTCAATGTTGCCCCGCAACGTAAATCCATCAGAATTCCTGAACTCGATTTGATGGTCTTCAATGGAGATCCGATGACCTGGAGGATATTTTATGAGTCATTCAAACGCACGATTCACGAAAATCCCGATCTCACTGATCACGAACGCGTCCAATATTTAATTAATAAATTGTCAGGCCGGGCCCTTGCAGTTTGTTCTGGTATCGTACCTAACGGTGATAATTATCCGATCATATGGCAGACGCTCGTCGATAGGTATAACGACAAACGTAACCTAGCCTCCGCTTATCTTGATCAAATGCTTGATTTTAAATCTTTTAACACCGCGACGAATAAAAACTTAGAATTATTTCTAGATAAATTCTGCACGGCTGTGTCAAGTTTGAAGTCTCTCAAGCTCGATAACGTGTCTGATTTTATTTTACTATCGCTCGCTTTGAAGAAAATAGATTCAAGTACTGCACGGTCGTTTGAAATGCACATGCGAGGTAAATCTATGCCTACATACAATGAACTTTTAAAATTCATCCGCGAACAAAGCAAAATATTGGAACGCACTACGACCGTTTCTCTTAGCCGCAGTGATAACAGGCCGGGTACTGCAAGGTCTACGCAGTCTTTTGCAGCATCATGCGTCACTCACTGTCCGCTTTGCAAACAAGCCGATCACGCTAACTTATATAGATGCCCTGCATTTGATAAGCTTTCTATCGACGACAGGTACACTTTTGTAAAACAAAGCAAAGGTTGCACTAATTGTCTAAGCACTACGCATATAAATACCGCTTGCAATTCTAAATTTAATTGCCGTTATTGTGGATGTAAACATCATTCTATGTTATGCCGCAAAGTATCATCTTCCCGTGAAGACAATCGCCCGTACCCTAGCGCTCCGTCACAGGCGCACGCGCCGCCTCCGCGCGCGCGAACTGGCAACTTCTCCGCCGCCGGGGATCACATGCCGCCTTCGGCATCGCCGCCGCCCGTCGCGGGCTCCGCTAGCGCTCAGCTGACGAACTTACCTACAACTGCTTATCAGTCATCACAACAACAGGTGTCGCTGTGTAATATACGCCCCGCTTCGCAGCCTAATGACACTACTTGTTTACTGGGAACCGTACAAGTTTATGCTACGGATTTAAATGGTCGCCGCCATGTAGTACGCGCCTTAATTGATTCGGCTTCCCAAAGTAACTTTTTAACTTCAAAATGTTGCGCTAAATTAAATTTAAAATGCAATAAGGTGACGAACACCGTTGTTAAAGGGATAGGTTCCGCATCTAACCCAATCAAGGGAGCAGTTTCTGCTACTTTATCTTCCCGCCTAAATGATAATTTTATTGCAATTGACGCCTATGTTATCGACCGCATAACAGACAATTTACCGGCAGTGAAAATTGACGTATCCTGCCTTTCATACCTGAACTGCCTGCCTCTGGCAGACGACAGTTTCGCTTCGCCTTCCGAGATCGACATACTTATAGGCGCGCCGCTCTTTTCTGAAATATTGCTATCAGGCCGCGCCGCTGGTCCGCCTGGTACTCCAACCGCTTTTGAAACCATTTTTGGTTTTATCGTAATCGGGACCGCTCCCGTTACTCCCGCTCATGTTACTCCCGCTCATGTTACGCCCGCTCATATTGGAACCGTTGTTTCTATCACTGACCCCTTGGTTGAAGATAGATGCCGTTCTCATATTTCCCTCTGTACCTTTATGGAAGGACCACGTTTAGATAATCTTGTCCAACGCTTCTGGCAGCTTGAAGAGGTGCAATGCACGCCGACTTTGAGCCCAGACGCAATAGAATGTGAACGCATTTTTACAAATAACGTTTCCCGCGATCCTACGGGACGCTATTCTGTAGCGTTACCTTTCTCCCGCGATCCCGCGACCGCTCTGGGTAATTCTTACCCTATCGCTAAAAAACGCTTCATGTATCTCGAACGTAAGCTCGCCGCGACACCTGCTCTGCGCTTAGAGTACGATGCTATAATCAAAGAGTACATTCAGAAGGGTTACATTTCACTGATCGACAATGATAGTCCTTTTACTGGATATTACGTGCCACACCACGCCATTGCGAGACTACAAAAAACAACAACTCGATGGCGTATGGTGATGGACGCCGGTGCTGAAACTGACTCAGGCCTCTCCTTGAATCAAGTTTTATATACCGGGGATAATTTACAAAACGATCTTTTTACAATCCTCTTGGATTTCCGCCTCTACCCAATCGCTTTTACATCCGATATTAAACAGATGTACCTACAAATTTTGATAAATAAGGACCACCGCAAATATCAAAAATTCCTGTATCGATTCGATCCCGTTTTTCCGCTTGATACCTACCAATTCAACCGCGTTTGTTTTGGTCTACGTAGCAGTCCGTTCCTTGCAATGCGAGTGTTGCGAAAGCTGTGCGCCGCCGACGGTGCCCGCTTCCCACTCGCAGCATCTCTTATCAGCGACAACACATACATGGACGACGTGTGCTACTCCATGCCTACTCTGTCTGCTTGTTTACAACTCAGAGACGATCTCCGCGAGTTGCTCAAGGCCGGGGGCTTCGATCTCGTCAAATGGGCTAGTAACTCACCCGCGCTCCTTGACTCCCTTCCCATCTCTGCGTTAACGAAATGCGTTAAAAATGCGAAAAATGCGTTAACGGATCTTTTAAATTCCGACGAATATAATAAGTCTATCTCAGGTGAGTTATCAGCTAATCACATACACTGGAAATTCAATTCACCGCGAAGTCCTCACTTCGGGGGGAATTATGAAATATATGTGAAAGCGTTTAAAAGTCGTCTTCATAAAACGATCGGTTCACAGTTACTCACCTATGAGGAAATGTTAACCGTACTCACACAAATAGAATGCGTTATCAATTCTCGTCCTATAACGTTATTGAGCGAAGATCCGTCTGAGCCGACCGCGCTGAGTGCTTCACATTTCTTAATGACCGCACCGCTGAAGCATTTACCCGCTTGCACGGTTCCCGATGAACCTGGACACTTATTGAAACGGTACGCTTTATTGGATCAAATGGTACGATCATTTTCCAAACGGTGGAAGTTGGAATATCTTCACTTACTTCAATCTAGAGGAAAATGGAATACACCTTCGAATCCCATTACAATGGGTTCTATTGTTCTTATTATCACTGATAATATTCCCCCGCTATCCTGGCCTCTCGGCGTCGTCGTGGCCACTCATGTCGGCGGCGATGGCATCTGTCGAGTAGCGTCAGTAAAAACGGCGACCGGCGTCTACCAGAGACCCGTCGTCCGTTTATGCATCTTACCTACCCAATAATTTAACCCCTTGCTCCCCGGTCAACCGCTATGTTATATTTAACCCGTTGACTGCTTAAGAGTTAACTCTTATTTTTATTTTTTTTTTTATTTCCCGCTTTCTTTTAAAAACCAATGGTTTTTAGGCCGGGGGCAAATGTTCGCGCCACTTACATTGGCACTCATAATACCTTCCTACCTTCCTATTCCTATCATTTCTTGGCGACTATCTCTGTCGCTCATATCGTGGTATCCACGAGAAAACTGCTTGCCGCCGCAAGTAGTCTGCGATCGACCCTCGTCCTTCGCGGCTGCCGCTCTCGCCGAATCCAAAGTACTGGATCTGCTGCTCCTCTGTGGTGGTCCACGTGAATTCGACGCGAAAATATAAACAAAACCCGCTATAAACCCGCCGCGTAAACGCTCCTTGCCGACACGCACCAACCGCCAAAAATACAGTCCACTACATCGAACGTCATAACATCCTGAAGGAACAAGCAGCTTGGAGACGGACCCGAACCGAGGTGATTGCAGTTGCATGGAGACCAGGTTAGTCGCCAAGTTCCTTTGTACTACTCTTCTACCAGCCATCCTTCCCCCGCCATTGGAGGCGCGCTCAGCCTATACAGCTTAGCTGCCGCGCTAACAGGGGGCAATTATTAATGTACCAGTCTAGCTGGGAACTCCTGTCACCATGATACTTCAACCTAATACGCCTAACAACAGACAAAAAATTATAGAAATATTTTTTTATCGAACAGTAATAATATCATATCATTCTACATTGACGTCAGCTGGACTGTCTACGCTTTCCAGTTTCATAAACTCTCGTCAATTTCAATGGACAATGTTATCGCTTATTTTGCTCTCCTCCAATCCAGGGAATACTTTCCAGAGATCAAGAAATCTATCATTTCCAAAATTGGCGTAGCTTCAATCAGAGCTCAGAGGATCGAACTTAATCAGTTTGCTCCATCTCTCAGCGAACCCCGACTGCAATAACACGATATTTTTCTTGTCTCCAACAAACATGTTGATCCGATTCTAGGCGTTCCCAGATACGACATATCGGTCCTTTTAGCAAAGGTTATACATAAATCAAGAACACCGACAAAATATATGTTTACTTTGACAATAATGATACAAACCATGAAGTCCGGCTATCCGAAGTCATTGTCAAGTTTGTTTATAATTTTGTTATAATCAGCCACAAGGTGATCGACCTCATTGTCGGTTAATCTTTAATTAAACTGGATTTCTGGCTATTGTGTAACAAGCAATACGTAATAGGCGTAAACTGTGTACTTGTTACTGCTAAGCCAATTTGAAGATAGCAGTCGTGAAGACGGTCGGATAGATTACTAGGTTAATTCTTACACGTGAAGTAAATATTTCTAGTGGACGCATAATGGCACAAGGAGTAGGAGGAACTTCCTCTTTCTGTGGGAATTGCGATCGTATTCTACCCTCTATATTGCTTCATATTTTTCAAAAGACAATACTCTAGTCTTATAAGTAATTGACGTCGAAAATAATATTCCCATGACTATTTTCTGTGTTAACCTCCTAATCCGGAGTTGCTGCACCAAATATTTATTTTTATATTACAAAACCCTATTTTCATGAGAATTGGGTCAGTAGCTTTGAAGTCAGTTGAAGTCTGTTACAAATATTTATTTCATGCATTACTGCTTAAGTATCCTACTTTAATATTGTGAATGTGAAAGTTTGTGAGGATGGATGGATGTTTGTTACTCTTTCACGCAAAAACTATTGAACGGATATGGATGAGATTTGTCACAGATAGTTTATAACCTGGATAAACATATATGATACTTGTTATCTCCTACAAATTAACGGTTCAACGCGGGTGTTATAACAGAAAATTTATTATTATTATGTATTAGGACATACCACCGCAAATACCAAGAAATAATGTAAAGTAATGATAACTATACAGATCTTTACGACGAAAAACGGTAAAATAAATGCAGAAACTTTGCTCAACTCTTGGATATCAAGTTCTATAAAACAACAATCGTTAGGAAGAACCATTTCAAAGGATATTCTTTTAAACAGTTTCTAACACAGTATTTCGTCTACGTTCCCCCTTTCAAAGCCATATTGCCTTCTGATATAATTTGACCGCCTTATCTGTAGAATGGGAAAACATGAGTTGTATTTATAAGTATTATCATTGGTAACGGGATATTTACCATTTACTATCATACTGATGCTAGTGACCACTTTACTTTAAAACCTTATATTACGAGTTGAATAATCTGTTAACTCAGCTGGCCAGTGACTGGTCGTTGCATTTCTTATGAATCGATCGATTCTACGAAAAATAATTGAGGCAGAACCTTCACGGTTACTTCCAGCCTTCAAATGAGGTTTTAATGAATGGTAAATTCTAGTTACGTCTAGCCACAGCTGCATATTCATTTCACGGAAGGAGGTGCACAACCCGGTTTAGTTGTAGTGAATGGCGAACCAGCAGCGAAAGTAATTGCGTGGCTATTTCACTCCAATGCCACTGTCTGTGACGCGATCTGCAAAGCAACGTCTGTAAATAGAATGCGCTGTGTAAAAATAGTCCTTGATTATAATAGAACCTTCTATTTAACTGTTATCCTATTTCACGAAGACCACTCAGCTCAGGATGTAGCTGTGAAACATACAGGCAGAGAGGAAAACGCGTCGTTACTGATCTCCCAAGCTTACACAAATTAAAACTATTGAAATCATAATTAAAATGATAACAATCTGGTCCAAGCTTGCCAGAAAGTAGCCAAGAATTAAAAATATACTCTAGGTATATCATTATCTGCTACTTGAAGCAAGACCACGGACTCAAGCTTGACCTCATTTTAGATCGTCGGCAAAAAATGCCAGGCACACCACACCACTGCTTAGTGAAAGTGGCGCTCTAATCTGAAACGAAACTCCGGCCGCAAAAGGGTGGTATTAATATAACAAAAAAATGTAATGTCATATTTTCACCGGTATTCAAAGTGAGTGTGATTGGAGATTATTATGATTAGCAGTCGCCTTTTGTAAATTAAAAGCTTATCCTTTATCGCTCGTTGTTCAATTAACTTCTAACTGTGAGCGTTATGAGCCAGAATCTTCCTTACCTATCTTTACACCGTTCTTCCTCGCTCGACTAAGCTCCTCCCTACATGGCCACCGTTCCGAACTAAGCAACAAACGAGGCTTAAAAGCATGTCAAAATATATGGCAGCTAAAACAAGAAGTCTAAAATTATTAGTTGACTAAATGCCATCGAGCAGTTCTTTCCAAAATTAGCGTAATGAATGAAATGTACAACCCATTGACGCTAACTCGATAAAAGCGTGGGTAGAAAACACTAGTAAATGTGTAAACAAGCTGAAGAAACACGAGGAAACTTTTAATAGTTTCAATTCACAAAATTGCAAGGTAGAAAACAGCAAGAACGCAAGTGTTAGTAATAGAACCTGCTTTACTACGAAATGTAAGTTATGAATGAAGTTGTTGGAAACACTTAGTTGCAAATTTGTAATTGCAACCCGGCACCGCCAGCATCCCGTGACACGCGAGCTAATATTGCACGTAAGAATCTTATTGATATTAAAAATGTGCTAGTTTACATACTGTTTTCCAATCACGCAATACTGATCTGAATGTTTCGCGAATAGTTCGTATAGCACGTTATAAATGCGGGAAACATCGAGCGGAGCCACGAGGGGTTATAGCATATTCACTCAAACTGAAAAGGCGGATAAACGTGCCAACTTTGCTTCGTTCAAGAGCGGTTTATACTTCACCCGCTCCTCTTAAATGAAGGTCGCGCTGCCTTTGGTCTTTAGAAGCCTACAAATTCTAACAGAAAATTCATCCAGGTCCATTTCCTGGCCACATCCCCACCGACGTTCTACATTGCAAGTTCACAATCGTGATCTTATTCTCACGCGTACCAAATCTCCATTAAAAAAAAAATATCCTCAATTTTTTACTTTAAATAAGTTTGACAACATATAATTATTCAACAAAACTTACGACACTGCGCTTACTAGCGATTCTGTTAAGCTTCGAATACAGGTCACCCTGTTAATTAGTACAATTACATTCGTATCTCACAATAACTTTTACATAAGCCCCGCCCGATAAACGCTGAATTTACAACGTTTCTCGCACAAAGCCAAAAGCGTGTACAAAAGAAATTCTCGCAACGGACGCCAAGGTGAAAGAAAAACGCAACGTTTAACATGTACGTCGAAATAAAATCATACATAAAGAGCTTATTCCTATTCGTGCCGGCCTTGAAAAGAAAAACTGAGCCGGGAAAGAGGTCTCGTGCCCAAAACTAATGGAGGGTTTATATGGAAGCGAGTTTGAGAAAAGATTACTGGGCAGAATATAGAAATGGCTGAGCCGCTTTTAGGACATAAATATTACTGTATGTGACTTTATGAGTGGAACTGCTTGCTATTGTGGACCATTCACATAATTATCTTTATCTTAATATCCAAGCTCAGGTTGCTCAGAAACAAATAGCTCAATTACTTCGAAAATTTCTATCGGTGTTTCCAACTGAATCGCCATGACAATTAGTGACTGGCAATCTGGTGAGTAGAAAGCTATGTAGTAGTATTGCCTATATAAGACGTGCCCACCATCAAACGAGTAGACCGTAAATTAAACTAAATGGAACTAGAATCCGCAACACTCAATGTCAACAATATGAACAGAACCGGTTACAGTCTGATTGAACAATTTAAACATCTACAACCTGGTTTCCAAGTCGGTCGGCACACCTTACAAGGTGTGCACGGTTCGACGTAATACGTGGTACACCACGTATTACGTCGAACCCTGTCAGTCAGGACACTGCATAACATGAGTTATTGCATTTCCCTTCATGAGTACCTAAATAACGAAATCAGAAGACGGATGGAACTTGCAAGACTCAAGATTATTTTGTGCTTATTTCATGAATATCCTTTTATAGCTCCCGCTTAGGTATTGAGCATCCTAGTTAGGGTGTTTTTTAAATTATAAAGTTGGTAAACGGGCTCAGCCTAGAATACGTCCAGCTCCTATGTACTCCTGCCAGAACACTCCAATACTAAAAAGCACTTCTCTCAATACGTAAGCATGACAGGCATCAGCTGGAATTTCAAGAACAGGTTATTAAAATAGGCATTTAAAAGCATGAGCATGCTTTATCTACATTGCTATCTCGCCAAGGCCCTTTCAGAGTAAAGTAGGTAAGTACAGCTATTTCATTGTTACGCAAGATTCTCGCATAACAACAATCATCAATGTCTTCATTCATGCCGTTTGGTTACGCACCGTCGGGTAAGCCTAGGACTATATTATTATTAGCTTCATATTTCAATATCATACTTGGTATTTCTGAATAAATTTATCATTCTAACGTATATTTCTACGGATCTTGATCTTGTTCTGTTCACAAAGTTATACCTGGTGTAGTGGAGTATCAGGTACCTAAAAGTAGATAGATAGATAGATAAACTCTTTATTGAAACACCACAGAACAAAGAAAACTTAAAACTAGAACAAACAAATTTTACAACTAGTGTCACAATGGGCGGTCTTATCGCTCAGAGCGATCTGTTCCAGACAACCATGCACGGAGAGGAGTCAATAGGACATCGGACAAGTAGTGTTAGCCTTTTAGGCAACTTCTTCAATAATTGAAAAATAGCACTCAGTTATTAAAATTTGGAGTGGATAGGTCTCTACCTATTTTTATTATTGCAGAATAGGCAAGCATTTGACCGCAGTCTCACCTGGTAGTAAGTGTCGACACGGTCGATGGCGGAGCATGCTTGCCTAGAAGATACCTATTCAGTATTCACTCTCGACTTGAACACTTTCAGATTATAGTTTTCGGGAAACATAGACGCTGGTAAGGTGTATCTTATCATCATCATCATCATCAACCCATAACGTCCCACTGCTGGGCACGGGTCTCTCCTCACTTTCGTGAGGAGGGTATCTTATGGAGGTGAAATATTTATGAAGAGTCTATAAGAGTTCTTAGAAGAACAACGTTAACAGACGAGGTCCGCTTTAGAAATTCTCTGAAATCTGAATTTCATGAATTAATTCTCTTAAATCTGAATTTACGAGAATTCAGAGAAACTTAAAATCTCCCATTCTCCGTATTTCCTTTTAACCCTGGCAAACCCTTCCACACGTTTCCACTCGCCAGGCGCTATCATGTTTTTTGTACATTTATTGTGTCACAAAACACGTGACATTTCGCAAAATAAATAGGTAGATAAAACAATCAGATAAATCAACGAACGGATAACAGGAAAGCGGGTTACATAACTCATGTGTATCTCGAAAGCCTAGGCTTACGTCGGAAATAGATGGGCTGTCATGACCTAGATGCATCGAGGGTGACATAAGATCGGAAATATTATGTTTAGGAACAAATATGCAAAGTATTGCTAAATAAATACCTAGACATTGAGAATTGATGTAGATAAATGAGCATATCGACGCTAGAAAGCGTAAACGCTGTAACCTTGAAACGCAAAATTGTTCACCAGAGCCAAAAATATTTTTTTTTTTGTTGAAAAAAAATCATAACTCAATATCTACTCGACCTAAAAACGTAAATTTTGGATATTTGGTGTGTTTCATACAAAGCTACAATACTGCTACCTTGGTTATATCCTAAAGTTCCTAGGGGACGTTGAAATGTGGGTTACAGCGTTTGTTTCCAAATATGTAAAAAAAGTATTTTCGGGTCGGTCAAAGGGTTACAGCGTTTACGCTTTCTAGCGTCGATATGATACAAACACCAAACGACGTGTCATTTCATACTCTTTCGAAAATTTCGCCGGAAGTTTCAGAACTGAAGCATCCAGCCCCAAGCAAGATCAGACGTTTGTCCAGCTCATCATCTATCTGTTCTATCCAACACTGCGATACAATTGTGTTTTAGAGCTTGATAACCTTATAATAATTCTCTTAAATGAGAGATCTGTTTCCAAGTTAACACGTTGACTGCTGAACCGGTTTTTTACATTTGGACACTGTAACGACCCGTGTGTGTTTTCCAGCAATGGCGTGCCGTCTGTGTAAGCCGCACTGTAGTAGCGCCGCATTAAACACACACGTCTGTGTTTCACCGCACAGCTGGAACGTTAGCTGCGCTAACACTACAGTGTGTTTTCAACAGTCAACATGTTAAACAATTCTAATAAAAACTAGATTCAGTGAGCGCCATCCGAAGCTATCGAGAGACATTGTAGTGAATTTTAATTGTTAGCATTCACGACAGAAATGACGTCCGTCTAATTTTATTTCGTGCAATGAATACAATTTTATCATCGCTCTTTCATTCATGTAAGTAAATACATAAGTTTACTACAAGCTTTTAATATTTTTATGTTGGTAATTTAGTATTGGATGTCTGGCTGACAGTCTCTCTTGCAGGTATACTTTGATTTGACCCAGCTCCCGTTGTTTATGAGTTCAACTTTTTAAACATGTCAAGTTCCGATGACACTACAATAATGACTAACATGAAATTATTAATTTATTAGAGTTCAAATTAATCAGTTTGCATCGAATACGTATTTCATAATAGTTTGTCTAGAACAATATATTTTTCAATAAAAATCTCTAAATTTTTAACGTTTCGGTATTGTATCCAAAGTATTGTGATGTGACGTTCCATGCCTGCTAGATATTGACACTTAAATTAACAAAAATCTAGATAACATTTTCTATATTGAATGGTGGATATTCTCAAGAGCCAACTTAGGAATATAGGCTAAGGGCATAACATACGCTAAATCATACCAATATATGATAAAATATGAAAGTTGGCACAGTGCTCTATGTGGCACGAGCCACGAGACTGAATTCATGAAATCGTGCCATATTCTATTACGTAACGTTGCAGATCAGATGCGGGCTCCATTCATAAGCGCTCCGCCCCTCCTGAGTTCTTCAACCACCCTACCTCTCACCCCCCAAAACTCGACCGCCGCGCCGCTTTCTTGAGGAACTCCCACGCTATGTTTCATGGAAGTTTGTAAACAGATATGTCTTGTAGAATGGTAATCTTGATTTTTACGTGCTTTTTTTCTCTTGACGCGATGGAAAACATAGAGGCTCATTTTATGTGATTTGAAAATCTACGATTAGTTAAAGATCGGCAGTTGGTTTAGTTTGGTTCTAATCAAATGCGTACGGTATGAAGATTCGGTGGTTTCTTTAACCTGATTAGAATCTAACTGAACTATCGGCCTATCCTTCAGTCTGCCGGCTGCGCGGGCTCTTACCGCAACCTGCGAAAGCATGTGTGAGTGTGTAAGATTGTTTATGTGTGTAGTCATGTCAGACAGCACCTCAACTTGGCCACTAATAGTGTGGTGAGGTTTGCCAAGTTTGGACCCAAAGCATTTAAAACTTTCAGCCTTTGAAACGAAGAAGTGGATTTGTTGCCGCAATGGCGGCGGAACTATTTAGATGGAATTTGGTATTATTATACTTTATTTAGGTTCTGGAATAACACGATGCACGATTTTATGAAACGTCACATAACTTTTTATGAATAAGGGGGTAAGTATCTATCTATCTATCTAAGATCTATCAAATTAAAACGATCTAATATTTAAGGTAATCCCTACTATCAGACATGCGAAAACAAAATGAAATGGTAACAAATATTTACTTCCCTGATTACAAATTAATAATTAGGTATCGTATAATTATCTACTAAATGCCGCGACCTTTGCCACACCTTGTCAGTTCACTTTTGATAGTGACGGTGGCATGATTTCGATAACCCTTGTACAGTCAGGGATTCAAATTGACGAATATCTCCTAAATTCCAACTTACTTTTAACCGGTTGAGTGTCACACAAAATAATTATGAAGAATCAATAAACTTGAACTTAAACTATTTATTATGGAAATAAGTTAAATTTATTTAATTCAAAGTTAATTTATATTCCCAGACAATTCCACATTTACATATAATTGGAATAATAAATACCTACTTTTAAAATCTCCTTTGTCTTTTGAATAATTAAGAATTTAAAAGTATATTTTCAGAGGTTAAAAAAACCTACATGCCAATATTGTATCAATATTGTATTGAGAACATTGTGCTATTGTATTGATTCAATTTATTTAGGTCGGACTTTTTGTGTTAAGATAACAAAAGAAATATACAAAAACAAAAAAATAACACAGACGAATTGAGAACGTCCTCCAATTTTGAAGTGGGTTAATAATGAGGTAATTGGTCGCTTATTGTTTTGCAATTACATGGACGTTAGGATGAATTCAATATGCACCTCAAAATGCAGTTTCTGCTGTCTGCAGAAATCAGTGAGTAAAACACACTGTGTAGCTAGGTAGGTAAGTTACAACGTATTGTAATCTTTTAAAACTTAAAATAAATTTAATAGTGTGATCATTAATCTGTGTGCATTCTTGTCTAGTAAATTTGCATTTATATAGAAATAAGTTTTGCCGACAACTAAGTCCTAGAGGAAAATAAATAAACGAGTTTATCGCGATAAAAAGTATCCTATGTCCTTCCCTAGAGTTCAAACTATCTCCATACCAAATTTCATCAAGATCCAATCAGCCATTCACCCATGAAAATGTATCAAACAGACAGAAATACCGAGTTCTTTCCGCTTTTAACACATTCACTGCTGAAAACACAACTGTCGTGTTTTTCATAACATGCCACGAGTACGGCATAACACAACTGTTGTGTTTGTTGTATGGGAAAACACTATGACGCGTGCAGAGCCGCACCCGTGGCTAGACAAGCGAAACGGCTCAGCAGTCAAAGTGTTAAAGTAGTAGGATTACCTACTAAAACCTCAACTCTGTTTTAATGAATTTTACAATGTGTCTCACAAAAGAGGTTTTTAAACATTCAATAACCAAATGTATATTTACTAAAAGCATATTATTATACAATGTACGTAATTATCACAAGCTTTTCAGTGAAGGAATGAATCGTGAGGAAACCCACATACCAACCCGAGAATTATTTCAGAGGTAGGTATGTTATTCACCAATCAGGACCGGGCCTGGGATTTTAGCCTAGCCCTGCTCACAAACCTGAGTGGAGACCCATGCTCAGTAGTGGGATGATGATGACACATAAATCGGTCTAAATCAAGAACAAAATAATATCAAAATATCTCTGCATTATTTGGTTTACAAAATGATATTGAGTAAAATATTCAGTTTTTCTTTAATATTATGTATTAAATAGACCCAATCCTGCAACACTTCAATAACCTCTCCATTAATGCATTTACTGGTTCAAGTTATCAATCAATCAGTTTCAGTTATATATTTAAATTAAATTCAAATTAAAAATAGCTTTTGTTCGTATGTTAATTATGTAATTGTGACATGAAATAAATTGTTTAACCTTTAACCGCTCAAGTGCCATTACAGTTTAAACAGAGGTCAGTAAAACATTTTATATAATATGTGACAAAATCTGGTTAACACTTTGACTACTGAGCCGATTTTCTTGTCTAGCTACGGGTATGGCTCTGCACTCCATAGTGATTTCCCAGACAACAAACACAACAGTTGTGTTTTTCCGCACTCGCTGCATGTTATGAAAAACACGACAGTTGTATTTACAGCACTGACAATTAAAAATCTATTGGGTCTGCAAATGACATATAGTTTTGAAAAAAAAAAAGATGAAATTAATTTATATTATGTTAATAATAATGATACACTACCTAATTAATATAGTATGTACGAGAAGTAACTTTTTTTTTTTAATATTAATTTTTAATAACAGGTATTTTTGAAAAATCATCACATTGCGTTTCTTACCCTTTATCTATTTTTTAATGTTTTCCTATTCCAGGGGTAGATTCAGATCAATAAAGTGCCCCCCTGTTAGGACCCATGTGAATATTAATATTTCATTTCATATCTTCTGAATCAATGAAAAATTAGGTCATGAAAATATGGATTTAACATCCATATTTCCATTAATTTAATTAATTCCAAAATAAGTTTTAAGTCAGATAATTTTTTACATTAGGTCAAGTAATTTATTCAGCACACTTTGTTCCTTGTTTACGGATACTTTAAAAATTAGCACATAATTATTATGGCATTAAGAACAATAACTTCAGCACTTTTTGCTAAAATGCAAATTTATATCATGTTTTTTTGGCTAAATTTGGCTTTTCCATTTTTGGGTATTTAACAAATTTTGTTAAATAAATCCTTTTTAATCACTGTAATATACTAAAATATGTATGTATAACTAGAATAAAGAAACATCATTGTCTTACATAATTCAAAATGTATTTATTTTTTTAACTTATTTTTCCAAAATCTCCATTCTTTTTAGGGAATGCTAGACAGTGCAGTCAATATTTTAATATCTTATCATTAATAATGTGTAAAATAGAAAAAAGGAAAAAAAACTACAAATAAAAGTAATGCAAAATTATATTAAAATTATCAATGATGATGATGATGAAAATTATTAAATTGCACATATTTTCTAAAATATTATATTACATGGACATTTAAATAGCCTTTTACAGGTTCATTATAAATACTTTACAACTGGCGGAATAACAAGGCATTTTTTACTAGGATTAATATTTACACAGTACCCTAACTCTAAACTATTGGTATCAAGCTGTTTTATGACTAAAATAATAATTAAAAAAAAAAAAAAAACTAATTAGGTAATTTGGTATGGGTATTTGTAGGACATAATGTATTGTATTATTTATTTGTTTTGTATTTGTATTTGAATCCCTAGAGACAAGGTATCCTACTCAAAGATCAGTAAGTGGGTATATGTGATTGTGATGCATTACAATTTTGGTTATTATAGGTGGCTAGTATCTCTAGCAATAGAAATTTAAATAGGTCAACTTCAAGATAAGACTAGGCTTGTAATTATAATATCAAAAAAAAATATTTTTTCGGCCTATGGTAACAGCTGGCCAAGCTTCACTAATTATCGTGGCTATTGCTAATTTTGGCTGATTACTCACCGCTACATCGCTTTTGGAGGTGACCATATAAATTTTATAGCAGCTTTCATACAGGACTCATTCATTAGCTGGCAAATAACAAGCAAAAAGTTCTTGTTAGTAGGTAGGTAAATAGATAATTTGTAAAACTCACCTGGGCCGGCTCTGCATATAGTATGTACCGCCGAATATGAACGCCATGTAAGCCCCCACGTAATAAAAAGCCACAGTCCAGTTTTCCGTCATCCATTTCCGATAATTGTGATGAATAAAGTCGTTTTCAAATTCGAAAATGTACGAGTAATTCGGAGTAATGTCCAGGTTGTAAGTCATTGAAGACTCCATTTTTCTCAGTTAACCGGCTACTGGAGAAACTTGCACAGTCCGCGGATGCAGTTATAACGTAACACTGGTCATCACAGAGCGATTTTAACCTAAAAATTGAACAGGGTACCCGCCGTATCGCTTTATCACAGATGACTGAAATGTCAAAAGCGGTGGGGCGGCGCGGCAACGCGTGCTGCCTTCGAGATATTAATTTGTGTAATGACCGCGCGATGTGGTCACGTTGACTATTTATCCGCGGTGACGAAGCGTTGTCGGCTCCAATGTGAATTTATATCGCTCGTCACACACGGCAAAAGACATAAAGATGAATGAACTTGTTTCAAATAAAATTACGCCAGCGCCAGCGCCACACCGAGTCTCGCTCTCGTCTTCATTTTCTGTTTGACAATTGGTTATTTGGTTTGATTCACTTGACAACTGAAACGAATGACAGCCTCTCAACAGTATTGCCAACAAATTGATGATAAAGTCGTTAAACGAAATGGTTTTTTTCTCCATTAAAGTACATCTAGATGTTGTCAGTTTCGGTAGAGTAAGATTATATTCCTTGATGGTGTCGATTCTAGCGCACCAAAACAATTGATAGTTTTTAAAACTTCTGCTGTCCTTTTTATTTTCATGTGGTTTGAACATAGAAGCAATATTACACGTAAGGTATTTATACACAGCTATTACAATATAGGTATTATAACATTTATGACATAATAAAATATTATATTCATTCTATTCTACATGACTTTAGGGTACTTGTAATTATATATACATTTTACTTTTACGAGTTTAAAAACATGGTTATCACATTTTATTGTTTCCTTGATATAATGAAGTGGCGGGTTATGTAGGTCAGTAATATTTTTTTTCGAACAATTGATCGCAACTAAGCAAGTACCTGTAGATACTTGAATACAATACAAAGACCATATTAACAACACATAACAGTTAATAGGTGGACTTAAAATATGTTTGTACAATGCGCGAACAGCGGGGTTATGCAGCGCGATGTGATTGAGCTCGAGTTCTTTTCATTTTGACGTTGATTGCCACGGGGCTCGTCATTATAATACGAATGACGAACCCCCTGGCAATCTAACGTCAAAATGGAAAGAACTCCAGGTCAAACGCACCGTAGACCGCTATTCGCAATTTCTTACTGGCAATCTTTGGATGAACAGGAATTATTATTATTTAAAATGAATTATAATCCCCCCCCCCCCCCCCCCCACCCAAAATTAAGAAATAGGCCGCAGACATCAAAGTATTTCTCATTGTTTAGTTTTTATTTTAAACAAAATAACATGTTGTTGTCGGGTGTACGTTCTCGTGGCACTATCTAACTTGCGCATGTTGTTGCATCCGGACCCAATTTGAGATTTATTGTTAATCACTGCGTCATTTTAATTCTATGTAGGTACCTACCCGCCTACTTAATTGCGCTATTTACGATACATACATACTATTTTTAATAGATGAAATGGCAACATTAATCTAAGCCGTTCATTCGTTCAAAAACGAAAGTACTATTAAAACACAAATCATGCGGTCAAAACATAAAAAAGGATTCTTGCTTCCACAGGACCATATCAAGGCAGGAAATGAAGGGCAAGCTTGCAAAAGCATTTTACAAGGTCAATAATTAATTGTTTATCAATGTTATTGTGTTCTTTATTACAACAAAAGCAAGGTACATTCATTATGCAACTATATGTAAATCTTGTAATATTACAGACATGTCGAAGACAAATTAAAAATAGTTTGAGCTATATTCTTCAGTAACAAATTCAGAAATACCAACATTTTAGCAAATCTGCTGACTAGTTCTGTTAAAATTATTATTGGAAGTTTAGGCTGAATAGCTGGATCTATCAGTACATTTTCCTCCGCACTACCGTTATAAAATGTATACATGTAGTAAGCAGGCGTTTTCCCGACATTCAGGACTTTGTGAAATGTCCCTATGTCAACATCGATGTTATCTCCAGTTTTTAGTTTGTAGGAATATCCATTTTGGACTTTTGTAATTTGCGACTCGTAGACCACTGCACCTTCTAATATAGTTAGCGTTACGTTTTCGAGATCCGACGAAATGTATTTCTCCTGCTCATAACCTAAAATAATAACGCAAATATGTACATGAATAACCACCTAACCTAACTTCTTGCTTGTTTTTTTTAAATAGGTAGGTAAAAACATAACAATCAGTGTCTAAAGAGCAAAAATTTGCAAGCAAAACTTAGTCACATTTATTTAAGTTTTAGATTTTTTGTTTTAGTATTGAAGGCAGCTAAGCTTAGTTGATCTGAGACAGACACAGAAGGTTGGCAACCGAACTTCTGAAGTAAAATAATTACTAACATTACATTGATACTGTATGGCTCATTTACACTTGGAATAATAAGTAAAGCTATCAGTTATAGTTCTGTGCATTTTCATCAGCATGCAGTAGTTTTTCTTATAATTATGTATAGGTACGTCAGTGGCAGTAAGCACCACCTCCGGTAACCTAATGAAATACCAAATCCTATAAGCACACTATCGAATTCGAACATATTCTGATATGAATATTATGTTATCATACTTATTACTATTTACCTGGGAAATCAGCTAGGAACACAACATCACTGGAATTACCCCATGTATTTACGTGTTGTCTCTTTTCGTAGAGCTCATTTCTCCAAGCAAGTGCTTCATCCAGAAGTGGCATTAAATACGATACGCTTTTAAATGGAGACCAGTCTACTTTTAGCAAATCTACTTTTGAATCAAAGAGGCGTTGCGTGAACCTTCCATTCATGGAGCACCAGACGTCAATGTAGATGGATAGGTTCTCCGAAATTCTGTGTTGCTGCTCCCAGGTTTTGGCTTCATTGAGTAATTTCTCGTTCAGGCATCTAGCGTACTGGTAGACCATGTCTCCATGTCTTGTCCACCTGTTGTTAGGAGTGTAAGCGTACGGATCTATGAAGAGATCAGAGTGGTTGGCGTTGTCGACAATTTTGACGACGACGGCGTGGGTATCCCATGTATGGACCATCATGTCCCAGGAATAGCCATATAATCCGTTTGTCCAGTTGTTGTAACCCTGGAAATAATAGTTTTATAAAATACGTAACTATAACTAGGTGCATACTTGAAATTTAATTTGTGAAGAACGAGAATACTTACTTTAGTTATAAAATGTGAATATGGCAAGAAAAGCTGAGTTATAACGTGAAATATAATTAGACACAGTGTAAAGCTTCTCCTGTTACTATTAAATTTACTGTGGCTATTCTTATCGTCTTCGATAACTATGGCGGGAATATCTTTGGTTTCTTTTATGACTTCAGTATTATCAGCAATGAAATGATCATCGATATCTTCTTCTATTTTTTTAAGGCTTTCATTTATCTTGTCATCACATGTAACGTCATCACTACTATTCTCATTGTATTGATCTCCTGCAGTTAATTTATGATCAGAAGCTTTGCTGACAGTAAATATATTCATGTTTTTGAAAATCTCAGTGGAAAAAGATTCATGGTGCTTTAGTAACACGTTGGGCCAGTTAAACGGGTAAAACAATGGCATTGTCGCTAAGCAAACCCACGGGAACATGCCTAAAATAAAATAAGAACAATATATATTGTCAAAGTAGGAACGAATGGAGTTTGTTTACCTCTTTTATGATTTACGGGTATAATAATTAATTTGAAATTAAATAGGGTGGCATGTAAGAAATTGAGATACAAAATGAAAAAAAGGAAAGCATCACAATTATGTGTGTTGTGTGTATCGTTGCGTACACACATGTTTTAGTTGACAGCAGAATAAAGCAAAAAAATACCTTATTATTATAATTTCTTTATCTGTATACCTATCTTAATTAAAAGCTCGAACACATAGTGTAAAACGGTCTGCTAATGAGCACTGTCATAACACGGTAATTACATAATAAATTAATTTCACTTTAATTTATAAAAAGCGAAGAGTTGATAAACCAACCAATTCTGAACAGTCTACTGTTCATTAGATGAAATATGGCGCAGAAGATCATAGCGGTGGGTCTGGTCTTCTCGTACATCATCCAGACGGCCACAGTCAGGTCGAAGACGAACACGAACCAGTGGACGACAAAATAATCCGTTTGAGGCACTGTTAGGAATAACCTGAAAATAGAGATAACTTATTCTACAAGTACAAACCTAAACAGTTCATTTTCTGAATCCTGTAAAGGATTAGCCCGTTGATGCTCTTTTAATTAATTATGCTTATTTGAGTTTCACCGCCGCCAAAAGCCAAATCAGATTGAAAAACAAGGCGCAATCACTAAATAATAATAATAATAGCCCTAACCATCGGTAGCCTGGCCCTTGCCCCGCTACCAGTGGTACCCTAGGTTTGAGTTTGTTTTATAATACTTTTAAAGCTTTGTGTAAAAAAAATTAACTTAATGAATAAAGAGAATAATAATAATTGTGTTATTTTCTACCTTACTATGGTGTGGCCACAACACGCCTATTTTTTCAATGCTAGGCACTGGGAAAACGACGTGTGATGGAGGAGGGTAATTACATGATGACCCATAGAAATTTATAATAAATAGTGGTCTCTTACTTGAAGGGCGCAAACACCCAGTGCTCACTGAGGTTCAGCACGGAGTATCCCGTGAGCCACTCCGCTGTGCCCTTCTGCATTCCCGCCATGAAGTACAGAATAAAGAACTGGTACTTCAAGATGAAGTAGTTCCAGTAAGGAACGGTGGTTTTGAACTGTGTGGGATCTCGGCGAGCGTCTATTGACCTAGAAATTGCATTATTTATAAAATTAACAAGGACCCTTGAGAATTTTTAGGAACCTTTACTGCTTTGTTGATCAAGAGGTTGCGCTATTATACGTAGGTATATAAGAACTTTGAACGAACGAAAATTCGAGCAAAAAATGTAGACGGGACTACCTCTGAACAAAAATAAAGCAACAAGAACAAAAACGACCTATCAAACAAAAAAAACCATCAAAATCAATTCATAAGTGGCGGAGTAATCACGTAACAAACATACAAACTATTGTTTTCTTCGTTTTTGTTAAATTTGGACTTTGTCCGCAGAATAACTAAATGCTAGAGACTAAAGTTTTTTGTCATGGGTCAAACCAAAGAAATAAGTAAGTATTTTATAAAATAAAAGAATGAATCCCAAAACATTATACTTGTTCTACCTACATAGATAGGTATACATACGTACATAACTAAAATATTAAACATCAGTTACGTACGTAGGTAGGTACACAATCAAATAAATGAGATTTTAATACCCATAACATTTTTCTTACCAATAGCAATTTGCATCAGTACAAGTCAGCAGTAAGGCTACAAGCCCAAACAAATAGCTGTGATTGTTCCAGAAGCTCTTCTCAATGATGAAAAGATACCAGTAGCTGATGCTGAACATGGCCGCAGTGACGCGGTATTTGTAGCCCAGCATTATACCGAATGCACCTGGAAATTGGGTTAACACGTTCACTGCTGAAAACACAACTGTTTTGTTTTTCATAGCTTGCCACGAGTACGCAAAACACAACTGTTGTGTTTGTTATATGGGGGAAAACTATGGCGCATGCAGAGCCGCACCCGATAGATTAAAGCCTAATCCTCCTCGCGACAGCGAGGGGGGACCCATGCTCAGTAGTAGGCTGATATGGGTTGGTAATGCATGTTACACTTTATCTTAGCAAGCGTACCAAGAGTGCGCCGGGGTGCGTTAAATAAAAAATAATGTATGACGCTTTATGGGACAGGGTATTATAGCAAGTAGACACCGGATAGAGCGCCCCAGTCATAGAGCACCATACTATAATACAACAACGCAGCTGGATTACCTACCCAGTCGTAGTATATCAGGTCCCGAAGTAAGACTGTAGTTATCTTACGAGGTTGTTTACAGATTTTTTGTACCATATTTTCTTGTGGTTCCTATATTTAGATATAGTGTTAATAATTTAACATGTATATAAATGGGTATGCAGACTACGGAAAAACTAAAATATCATTACAATAATTCTTTTACCTTACAAAGTTAGACTACCATTGTTTGGATATTACATATTTTTAATACACATTTGCATTGATAATGTTGCATAGTTAAGCATATTATAAAAAACTTGTTGAAATTTTATGAGTTTCTATAGTTTTTAATTACACAACTTTTCAAACAACTTCAAAACTTAATACAATATTACCAAACATAATCTAAGAAGCCGTAATCAATGGGTAACGTTCCCAAAACGGTGCCTGACTGCATTGTCACGTCGTCGTCGTTGTAAGACCGGAATTTGGATTGTATGTTATTTTGTTAACGCTCAGTACATTATTCCATAATGTGTGCAAACAATTCTTTTTTTAATAAGATAAACGGTAAAAATATTATTAATCAAGTAATTTCGTCATTAGTATAGTTTAATTGTGTGATGTCGTGCAATATTTAGTAGGAGGGAAGATACAATTACCAAACCACAAAGCAGCATACACAAGAGCCATGTAGGGCATTGGAATCGGCTGTACAAACGGGAGTAGAGGGAAGTGGCACGTGGTAGGATCGCCCCATCGTTCTTCCATGAGTACTCCGCCACGTTCATCGGGAATGTCGAAGAGCATCGCTAAACCTATAAAAATAGAATAAATTATATAGATACTTTATTGTCCCTACACCAGTTAACAAAATACACAAG
Source organism: Campaea margaritaria (assembly GCA_912999815.1). NCBI lineage: Eukaryota > Metazoa > Arthropoda > Insecta > Lepidoptera > Geometridae > Campaea > Campaea margaritaria. The sequence continues at coordinate 2,018,004 of OU538794.1, forward strand.
GTACTTATAGAATGGAACTCACTAAATCTATAGTACAATTGGTGGCAAATAAAAAACAAGAACATTAATTAAGATTTTAGAAATAACCGGGAATTAGATGGTTGACCCCGTAGACGTAGATCCTTGAATACACCCCTGCTGCATTTATTCATTCAATAAAAAAAAGTAGTATACTTACGTAGTTAGCGCTTTTTTTTTAATTTTCTGAATGTACCTATGAACCCTACTCAATCTAGTTCTAATTTCGATACTGGCTGGAGTAGGTAGGTTTGGGTGATTTCCAGACGAAACACAAACTCCCACGACTTCCACATCCTAAATCTATGTCCACGACAATTTAATTAAAATAATCAACATTTTATTTCCTTTCCCACGACATCCGCGCAAGAGTTAAAAAGCATGGTCAGAAAGTAAATCTCCTAAAATGTTTATTAAACTAATTGTTAGCGCGGCAGCTAAGCTGTATAGGCTGAGCGCGCCTCCAATGGCGGGGGAAGGATGGCTGGTAGAAGAGTAGTACAAAGGAACTTGGCGACTAACCTGGTCTCCATGCAACTGCAATCACCTCGGTTCGGGTCCGTCTCCAAGCTGCTTGTTCCTTCAGGATGTTATGACGTTCGATGTAGTGGACTGTATTTTAGGCGGTTGGTGCGTGTCGGCAAGGAGCGTTTACGCGGCGGGTTTATAGCGGGTTTTGTTTATATTTGCGCGTCGAACTCACGTGGACCACCACAGAGGAGCAGCAGATCCAGTACTTTGGATTCGGCGAGAGCGGCAGCCGCGAAGGACGAGGGTCGATCGCAGACTACTTGCGGCGGCAAGCAGTTTTCTCGTGGATACCACGATATGAGCGACAGAGATAGTCGCCAAAAAATGATAGGAATAGGAAGGTAGGAAGGTATTATGAGTGCCAATGTAAGTGGCGCGAACATTTGCCCCCGGCCTAAAAACCATTGGTTTTTAAAAGAAAGCGGGAAATAAAAAAAATAAAAATAAGAGTTAAACTCTTAAGCAGTCAACGGGTTAAATATAACATAGCGGTTGACCGGGGAGCAAGGGGTTAAATTATTGGGTAGGTAAGATACATAAACGGACGACGGGTCTCTGGTAGACGCCGGTCGCCGTTTTTACTGACGCTACTCGACAGATGCCATCGCCGCCGACATGAGTGGCCACGACGACGCCGAGAGGCCAGGATAGCGGGGGAATATTATCAGTGATAATAAGAACAATAGAACCTATTGTAATGGGATTCGAAGGTGTATTCCATTTTCCTCTAGATTGAAGTAAGTGAAGATATTCCAACTTCCACCGTTTGGAAAATGATTGTACCATTTGATCCAATAAAGCGTACCGTTTCAATAAGTGTCCAGGTTCATCGGGAACCGTGCAAGCGGGTAAATGCTTCAGCGGTGCGGTCATTAAGAAATGTGAAGCACTCAGCGCGGTCGGCTCAGACGGATCTTCGCTCAATAACGTTATAGGACGAGAATTGATAACGCATTCTATCTGTGTGAGTACGGTTAACATTTTTTCATAGGTGAGTAACTGTGAACCGATCGTTTTATGAAGATGACTTTTAAACGCTTTCACATATATTTCATAATTCCCCCCGAAGTGAGGACTTCGCGGTGGATTGAATTTCCAGTGTATGCGATTAGCTGATAACTCATCTGAGATAGACTTATTATATTCGTCGGAATTTAAAAGATCCGTTAACGCATTTTTCGCATTTTTAACGCATTCCGTTAACGCAGAGATGGGAAGGGAGTCAAGGAGCGCGGGTGAGTTACTAGCCCATTTGACGAGATCGAAGCCCCCGGCCTTGAGCAACTCGCGGAGATCGTCTCTGAGTTGTAAACAAGCAGACAGAGTAGGCATGGAGTAGCACACGTCGTCCATGTATGTGTTGTCGCTGATAAGAGATGCTGCGAGTGGGAAGCGGGCACCGTCGGCGGCGCACAGCTGTCGCAACACTCGCATTGCAAGGAACGGACTGCTACGTAGACCAAAACAAACGCGGTTGAATTGGTAGGTATCAAGCGGAAAAACGGGATCGAATCGATACAGGAATTTTTGATATTTGCGGTGGTCCTTATTTATCAAAATTTGTAGGTACATCTGTTTAATATCGGATGTAAAAGCGATTGGGTAGAGGCGGAAATCCAAGAGGATTGTAAAAAGATCGTTTTGCAAATTATCCCCGGTATATAAAACTTGATTCAAGGAGAGGCCTGAGTCAGTTTCAGCACTGGCGTCCATCACCATACGCCATCGAGTTGTTGTTTTTTGTAGTCTCGCAATGGCGTGGTGTGGCACGTAATATCCAGTAAAAGGACTATCATTGTCGATCAGTGAAATGTAACCCTTCTGAATGTACTCTTTGATTATAGCATCGTACTCTAAGCGCAGAGCAGGTGTCGCGGCGAGCTTACGTTCGAGATACATGAAGCGTTTTTTAGCGATAGGGTAAGAATTACCCAGAGAGGTCGCGGGATCGCGGGAGAAAGGCAACGCTACAGAATAGCGTCCCGTAGGATCGCGGGAAACGTTATTTGTAAAAATGCGTTCACATTCTATAGCGTCTGGGCTCAAAGTCGGCGTGCATTGCACCTCTTCAAGCTGCCAGAAGCGTTGGACAAGATTATCTAAACGTGGTCCTTCCGTAAAGGTACAAAGGGAAATATGAGAGCGGCATCTATCTTCAACCAAGGGGTCAGTGATAGAAACAACGGTTTCAATATGAGCGGGCGTAACATGAGCGGGAGTAACATGAGCGGGAGTAACGGGAGCGGTCCCGATTACGATAAAACCAAAAATGGTTTCAAAAGCGGTTGGAGTACCAGGCGGACCAGCGGCGCGGCCTGATAGCAATATTTCAGAAAAGAGCGGCGCGCCTATAAGTATGTCGATCTCGGAAGGCGAAGCGAAACTGTCGTCTGCCAGAGGCAGGCAGTTCAGGTATGAAAGGCAGGATACGTCAATTTTCACTGCCGGTAAATTGTCTGTTATGCGGTCGATAACATAGGCGTCAATTGCAATAAAATTATCATTTAGGCGGGAAGATAAAGTAGCAGAAACTGCTCCCTTGATTGGGTTAGATGCGGAACCTATCCCTTTAACAACGGTGTTCGTCACCTTATTGCATTTTAAATTTAATTTAGCGCAACATTTTGAAGTTAAAAAGTTACTTTGGGAAGCCGAATCAATTAAGGCGCGTACTACATGGCGGCGACCATTTAAATCCGTAGCATAAACTTGTACGGTTCCCAGTAAACAAGTAGTGTCATTAGGCTGCGAAGCGGGGCGTATATTACACAGCGACACCTGTTGTTGTGATGACTGATAAGCAGTTGTAGGTAAGTTCGTCAGCTGAGCGCTAGCGGAGCCCGCGACGGGCGGCGGCGATGCCGAAGGCGGCATGTGATCCCCGGCGGCGGAGAAGTTGCCAGTTCGCGCGCGCGGAGGCGGCGCGTGCGCCTGTGACGGAGCGCTAGGGTACGGGCGATTGTCTTCACGGGAAGATGATACTTTGCGGCATAACATAGAATGATGTTTACATCCACAATAACGGCAATTAAATTTAGAATTGCAAGCAGTATTTATATGCGTAGTGCTTAGACAATTAGTGCAACCTTTGCTTTGTTTTACAAAAGTGTACCTGTCGTCGATAGAAAGCTTATCAAATACAGGGCATCTATATAAGTTAGCGTGATCGGCTTGTTTGCAAAGCGGACAGTGAGTGACGCATGATGCTGCAAAAGACTGCGTAGACCTTGCAGTACGCGGCCTGTTATCACTGCGGCTAAGAGAATCGGTCGTAGTGCGTTCCAATATTTTGCTTTGTTCGCGGATGAATTTTAAAAGTTCATTGTATGTAGGCATAGATTTACCTCGCATGTGCATTTCAAACGACCGTGCAGTACTTGAATCTATTTTCTTCAAAGCGAGCGATAGTAAAATAAAATCAGACACGTTATCGAGCTTGAGAGACTTCAAACTTGACACAGCCGTGCAGAATTTATCTAGAAATAATTCTAAGTTTTTATTCGTCGCGGTGTTAAAAGATTTAAAATCAAGCATTTGATCAAGATAAGCGGAGGCTAGGTTACGGTTGTCGTTATACTTATCGACGAGCGTCTGCCATATGATCGGATAATTATCACCGTTAGGTACGATACCAGAACAAACTGCAAGGGCCCGGCCTGACAATTTATTAATTAAATATTGGACGCGTTCGTGATCAGTGAGATCGGGATTTTCGTGAATCGTGCGTTTGAATGACTCATAAAATATCCTCCAGGTCATCGGATCTCCATTGAAGACCATCAAATCGAGTTCAGGAATTCTGATGGATTTACGTTGCGGGGCAACATTGAAATCAGCGGTTTTTAAAGGCGGGTTAAGTTTATTATAAACAAACTGACAACGGCAAAACATATCTTCGAAGACGTTTATAGATTGGTAGTTAACCGTGTACGAAGCGTTGAGACTCAACTCGGTGACATTTAATTTGTTCACAATTTCATTGAAATCGGAGCGTAAACGGTCTAACGAGATCATTCCACATAGAAATAAATCTTTCTCAGTATCATCAGTGAAAGCCTTTAAAGATCGGTTAAAAATATCTTGTAAGCGGGAAAATATAATGTCACGTTTACCTATCAAGGTCAAACGTTCGATCTGTAACGTATCGAGCGCTTTTGCGTCCTCGTATACTTCACTATCTTTGTCTTTTGAACGAGTAGCCATAGCCATCTTAACAAAGTATAAAAAACTAGATAAGGTATGAAATTCCTAATTTACTGCAACTGCCTACAGCATTTACCTGCCGCGCGCGCGGCGTATTGAATACCCACGTGGAGACGCACGGGCGGTCGTTAGGAATACCTTCACTTTTTAATAAAAATTAAGAATTACGGAAAAATCGTTATTTTTACTATTTAGGAATGCGGAATACACGAAATAAGTATATAATAGCGTAGTAGGATAGTACAGGGTACTATCTGAACTGTAATTGCGGGCGGGAACACGATAATTATAGGAAATTATCGTTGGTAAAAATACCAATATAAAATTGCGGGCGGTTATAAAGAGGACTATATGAGGCCTAAGAGGGGCCAGAGAATAGCGGGAGGACCAGAGAAGATCCGGCGGCGGAGGACCAACAATATGTTAGCGCGGCAGCTAAGCTGTATAGGCTGAGCGCGCCTCCAATGGCGGGGGAAGGATGGCTGGTAGAAGAGTAGTACAAAGGAACTTGGCGACTAACCTGGTCTCCATGCAACTGCAATCACCTCGGTTCGGGTCCGTCTCCAAGCTGCTTGTTCCTTCAGGATGTTATGACGTTCGATGTAGTGGACTGTATTTTAGGCGGTTGGTGCGTGTCGGCAAGGAGCGTTTACGCGGCGGGTTTATAGCGGGTTTTGTTTATATTTGCGCGTCGAACTCACGTGGACCACCACAGAGGAGCAGCAGATCCAGTACTTTGGATTCGGCGAGAGCGGCAGCCGCGAAGGACGAGGGTCGATCGCAGACTACTTGCGGCGGCAAGCAGTTTTCTCGTGGATACCACGATATGAGCGACAGAGATAGTCGCCAAAAAATGATAGGAATAGGAAGGTAGGAAGGTATTATGAGTGCCAATGTAAGTGGCGCGAACACTAATCAATCCCGGTCGGAATAGGGGGCAAATAATTTTTTTAATAAGAGGTAGATACTTATACTAAGTAGGTTCCTGCCTTTATAGTGATCTAATGCATACGTAGGTAAAGGTAGGTACTCACCAAATAATATTCTCGTTACAGCCAAACTAGAGGCATCCTTTGGCTCGTGCATGTAATCTCGAACTTTAGAAAAATTCACGTCTTTCATGTAAAATCCGAACTGAGAGAAAAACTTATTGCTTATCGCCTCGCACACGGCTGCAAACTTTTCTTTGACTTTCATTTTCCCTGAAAAACTTTTCAACTGTGATAAGAAGTTTGAAGAATAAAATAAATTTATTAAGTATGTAGGTTTCTATAATGCGTAATTTAGTCTCCTACTCGGTACAGTAATAATTACCACGTACCAAGCATAGAAGAAATATTGTTAGTATGGTACCTCTACATAGTTAGTGAACAAAGTAATGTTGTTAGATAATCTTATACCTACTTAACTTACCCAACAGTATTGGAAGTAGCAACTGATTGATCTTAAAAATGAAAAGTCTTTTTCATTAGAAGGAAGATGTAACTTTCTCCGTGAAGTATTAAGCAAGACTGAAGCAAATTTGGTGAAAACAGAATAAAGGTAAATTATTCTCACGTCTCGTTGAACTAACGTGGGTTCATAAATTGTGGCACGATTATGAAAATTATGTGCGCAAATCAAATCACGCGTGAAAGACGTCGGTTGGCATTTTCTATTTCAGCGATCTTGAAAAGGCCACATTTCCATATTGAGGGGGGTACGTACTCAGGTATAATTTCGAGGTGAACATAAATTTAATGTTAGGCAAAACATGTCTTTAATAAATTCTCCATGAGGTATTGGGGCGCTTTGACAATAGGTAGGTACTAATGGCAGGCATTCGTCTTTCATCGCTTGCGTGCAAAATACGAGTGTGACCAAAGGGCCGCGTGTTCATCAGGAGAGACAGGTCAAACCTATTTTTATTTTTTAAAAATACGGCGGACATCCGACGTCATACTTTTTATTTTGTGCCTGTAAAAAACTCATTGGATCCACTTAAAGTATACTTAGACGACATTTAAGTGTCGTTGAGGTCGCGGGAATTAATGTAATAGTGTTTATCTATCGAGAAAAATTATGTCTGGGATTAACAGTCAGTACATACCTAATGCTTATTAGGTCAAATCAAGCAAGAAAATTCTTAGCAAAATCACAGAATACATAAAAGTCCTACTCTCAGTATTGTTCAATTGAGCTGAAATTAGCATCCCGCGGGGCTATGCAGCACGGTGCGGATCAGCTCGAGTTCGTTACATTTCGATATTTAATTGCCATGAGACTAGTCATTTCAATACGAAGGACGAGTCCCGTGGCAATTAAACGTCAAAATGAAACGAACTCGAGCTGATCCGCACCGTGCTGGATAGCCCGGCTGGTCCAGTTCCGATGACAGCGAGCTGATCTGCCAACGGAAATAAAATGCAAAGCGTATGTGCTGTAATAATTTATTTCTCCAATACTACAATATTCGATACATGGTTTCCACACGAATAAACATTTAATTATTGTCAATCATATCGTATTGAAAGTTACAATTCCAACATACAACTGCTAATTTCAAACTATTCAACATCTATATAATATGATATAATTTATTTTTTTAAACATTACGTAAAGGAGTATTTCTAAGTGAGTTTCTCGGTTTAATAAGTGTTCATTAACTGATTTTGGCATAGAGTTGGTTTCGCGAAAAGCAGAGCTACTTTTTATTTCTAACATTTATGCTTTCATGGAGGTTAATTGACAAGGAATTAGTTATAAAAAATACAGCTAAAATATATGTCAACGTAAACAAACATAATACAATTTAATGTTGAAATAATGTTAATGTAACTATGTTCATTGGTTTGATTTTTGATTGTTAAAATAACAAATGTAGTAAGTAAATGATCGATATTATTATGTTTGACACATTAAAATCTTAAAACTAAATAACTTAGAATATAAAATCATAGTATACTGAGTGTCTTTTCAAAGTCCCAGAATCGAACGGAAGGTGATATGAAATGAAACTTAATGTATTATTGTTTATAACGCATTCACTTACTGTAAGTCAATTTTATTTCTTCATTCAACACGGCAAATTCATTTTATCTCAAGAGAAAAAACAAACGGAAAGTCATACGAAAATTAACTTATTATAATTAGGTAAGTAGGTGTAAAAAAAATTAAGTAAATTTCAATGTTAAAAAAGAAACTCGAAGCCTTTTGTATTGTTTAAGTTTCTTTTGTTGGAAAATCATTTTTACCCTGAAAAACGTTACTGACACACAGTGAAACAATAACAACTGACCTTTTAAAAAACCTCGACTTTTTGCGAAGATATATATTTGAAGGTACGTGAATTTTGAAAAGACACAAGTTTCCTTAAAATAATAGCTAGGAACTTCTATGTACGCATGTAAATGAATTTTATTCTTATTTAAATAAATTAATCTCTTTACTGTAACATAATTATTACATCACAGTCAAACACGAATTTAAATTTGTGTTAAATTATAATTTCAGTGTATTCACACATTGATTATTAGGTATGGGTCCTATCATTATGGATACAATTTTAATTAAGTAAACTATAAGCATAGATAATACAATGATGCAGTATAGATAGTGCGAGTTAAATCTTGCCGATCTGTAATAAATGGTTCCATAATGCATGGTTGAACTAAATAGATATTATGGATTAAATTACTATGATTAAGCAACTATTTCATTTAGGCAATTCGTCCATACGCATTGATTATTAAAATAACTTTGATTCATAAGAAGGATTTCCAAGAAGGATTTGTCCGTGAGCAGACATTACACGTTTAATCTGGAGTAAAATTATAAACATTCCGGTTTGAATCGTTTCAAAAGTTTATTTTTTGGAGAACAATGTGCTATGTCCTCGTGCCGATGCTGATGGAAGATTGAACGTGTGAGATCTACATCAGGTTACGGACATATCCTTAAATACGAATATTAATTGAATGTTATCGTGCCCTATGGACTTATAGCAAGTCAAATTATAACTTTTACTTAGTTATCATACTGTTTGATTGATTAATGTGTACATAAATACATAATTATAAATAAATAGCGTTTTATACTCATTGATTTACAATTGTGTCTTTATATTTTCTTTGTCATATTGGTATTGAATATACAATTGCAAACAATAAAAAAAAATCTTAACATAAATCTTTACATAGACATGATTACATAAAAATATTGACTAATAGCCAAAACTATAATCTAATTAAATACAGTAATATTAATAATATTAAAAACGGTACAATTCAACGATTACCGAATACAAAATTGGCTCTTGAGAGATCACTGGTGACCAAAAGTTATATTTTGGTTTCGATATATGTCTCACTTTCCCAACGCACCATGCTATTTAACCGGAATGTGACAAAATTATATAAAATATGATTTTATCAAACAGTAAACACTTCTTAATGTAAATAAGATCTAAAATGAAATAGCAAGTAACACTGTTACTATTACATTATAAAATATACAATATGGCAAAAAGACTAGCCATAACTTTATTCGAAAACATATTTTTCGAATTATTTGATTCATCTCAAACACAATACGTCCCTGCGAAGATTGAAGTTCAAGCATAATGGACTTTAACGCTTGAGATTTACGATCTACATTAGCGTTTTAAATGCCTCTATGGCTCTAAATAGGCATCTGGTTCTAATTATCGAGATATATTAGGTCTTTAATAAATACATTGACGACTGCAGAGCTAAAATTCGTTAAAAGTAGCAAAAATAGTGCATTTTCATTTCTCTTTGATTCGTTGGTTTATTACATGACAAGTGATATTCCCTACAAATCGCAGTGGACCTAAAATAAAATTTCTAAGATTGGAAATTTTTAGTGTAAAATACATGAAGATCTCAAACGAATTTGAGCTCTGTCGTCACCGACATTACCTAAGCAACAGGTCTAACCTTTACTCGTTTCGTCTAATCTACAGAACCTCTAAAGCCTGCGTACAACGGACGTGAAGCCAGCGCTCCATCGACACTAGTTCCACGACGTTTCAGCATCAGTTATAACCGCTATTATAATTTCACTCTTCCATAGATACAAGCCATGGGCCTGAAACGGCCAGTTATTGGAATAACGTTGCTGAAGTCGTTAATTTGCGACAACAACGTATTATCTCTCGTTTTTTATTATTATTAATTGGTTTGCGTTTGACCACTATCTCACCTGATGGTAAGTGACACTGCGGTCTACGATGGTACACGCTTACCGGTAACCTATTCACTCATGCCTTGAAGACTCTCGTTCGATACGTTGTAGGAGATAATACGTTCTTGTTGCAAATAAGCGAAATCTATTTGATTTGTTTGTTGTATTGTACTCAACGCTTTCTTTGACGAACTACTAGCCAGAAGCCGTAACCCGAACAAATTGCACTCCTGCTATTTATTTCAACGCCATCTAGCGGCTTCACTTGGAACTTAATTTCAGACACGAATGGAGAATCGTTTTTTCGAGATGTTCATATGGATAGGCGATATTATTGTTTACGCCCGACTAAATCAACTAGCTGGCAGTTTAATTAGGTAATAATGAGACTGTTGTTATTTGTATCAACGCCACCTGACGGCTAACGTTTGATTCGGCTCTTTGACACGAAAATAAGAAGAAGACGGCTAACGTTAGAGATGTTCGCAACACCAGGTGACTTATTCTTTCTAAGTGTGACGAATTAGTTGTCCAGCTGTTGAGCAGTTCAAAGGTCTAATTAGCGGTACAAGCTCCGGACATCGGCGACAATCAAAACTGTTATCGACGCCATCTATCGCGAGTGTGACGCATTGCTGGTAGTTGTAAAGCTGTCGAGTGGTTCAGTGGTCGTAGATGACGCCGCCGGGGCCGGGCAGCGCCGACTGCCCCGACAGGAAGGTGTCGACGGCGCGCGCCGCCTGCCGCCCCTCCGAGATGGCCCACACCACCAGCGACTGCCCGCGGCGACAGTCTGCGGGAGATACACGTTTGTTACTTCAGTATTAACAAGCCGTTTAACTATTTAACAACCTATATTCAAGTTTCATTATGTCAATGAACCATTTCTAAGAGTGAACTTTATAGATTTATGCTAATTTATCGACGATTCGGTTCTCTTAGTACCGGGTGAATTAATTCAATCAGCGTATCGTGGCAACTCGCAGCCACACGCGAAATAGCTGAACATGTTCCAACTTTTTTTTAATTGACTGAGACGAGCAAGTCGTTCACCTGACGGTAAGCGCAACGCCTGCCCATAACAATTACAGTACCATCCAGAATTTTGCTTTGCGTAATTCTACGCGGCACTGCACTGCGCTCGTCACCCTGAGACATCGGATCTATGACAAGATGAATTTGAGCAAATAATGGTGATTTACCTCCGGCAGCGAAAACGTTGTTGACGGGCGTCTTGTAGATGTTCGACTTGTCCGTCTCGATGTTGCTCCGAGCGTCCAGAGGTAGGTCTGTTATAAAAACAACAAATTAGTACTAAGCTATTTTTAAAGCTTTTGTTCCGTTGAATCCGGCGTTCACTCGCCGCGCCGCGTAGGTTTGAAACTAACTAAATACACAACTTTAGCATGGGCTATTGATAAAGAAAATATTGTTATATGTTTGGTAGTAGGTCACCAGTTTCTCAAGCAGACAGACAGAAGAGAAGAGAAGACAGTGGTGTCAATTCCGGTTGCGACAAATTAGTCTAAAGGATAGTTTAGTGCTGTTAAATTAATCTAGAAAAGAGAAAGGGAGTGCGAGTGGAGGGGAGAAAAGAAGGAAAGGAAGGAAAGGAAAGTGAGACAGTGAGTGGAAGAGCGAAAAGAAGAGCATAAGAAAGAGAGAGGGAGAGTGAGAGAGTGTCCCCTCACCGAGCTGGTTGGCGACGTATCTCTCGGGCCCGAGGAAGCCCATGGCGAGCAGCACCAGCTCGGCCTGGAACACCTGCTGCGTGCCCGCCACCTCCGCCATGTCCCAGCGGCCGCCCGCGCCGCGCGTCCACTCCACCTGCACGGCCGACACGCCGCACACGTTGCCCTCGCCTGCGCACAACAACAACTGCATTACCATGCTCACAGGTGGATTTTATCTGCAGATAATATAATAGCTAAAGATCGGGTTAGCCGGCGTATGTTAGCGTCAGCCGAGTCAAGTTCGCGCCATTAGTATTTTCTCCAGGAACACTCCCTACTATGCCAGCAGTAAAGCTACTAGGCTCCCTTGGTCCATGGCACGCTCCGCACTGTCTGTTTACACATTTCTTTCATCAGCGTATCTTTTTGCCGAGCCGTGCAAATCTGGCGAGCCTGACTGTTGATGGCGCGCGGTACAGGGTACGGCGACCTGAGCCTGGCTCGGGTCGTTAATGCCTCGAATACCCGAGTCCCAGTTTTTAAGTATTGTCTCAAAATAAGTTGAGATTAAAATTTATTTTGTACGAGCTAAATCTCTATTGTAGTGTATCTAAAAGTAAAACCCACCATCGTCTAAGAACTCCTTGGTGAGAGTGGAGAATTTCCTCGGGTCGTGGCCGAATTTCACTTTTACTTCGTCGTGTCCATAGTCAACCCTGCGGAATTAAAAGAAACATTAAGGAATAATTTGTAATAATGTCACCCAGTTCTGAACCGCATTTAAAGTTTTAAATCTCTAGCTCATCGAGAAATTGTTTCAATATCGATTACGAATTTGTATCGACCGGACCAACAAATAGATAGACAAGAAAACAAATTAAGCGTGGTAAAAAAAGCGAAATATTTGTTCGCCAGATGTTATACTGTAGACTTGTCACATGACTCCTGGTTGATGATAAATTAAGACCGTAATTGACTGATTATCGATTCGTTAATCGTTCGTTGTAATCGTATGTAGATCAAAGGTATATCTCCTCTCTAGTTACCTGAACGTTCTGGGCCACTGCGGCCACGGGTTGTCCTGCCCCCTGGTCGGCTTGGGCTCCGGGAGGATCTCGAAGGTCGTGATGCTCTTAGCGCCCTGGCGGAGCGAAGTCGCTATGCAGTCGCACCTGTAAGCAGGAGTTGGATTTAGTCTCAAGACATTATATCAGCGCTCCTGCGGGGGCTGATATTAAGGTTAAGTAGGGGCGTGAAACATTGGGGTTATTTGGACATGACATCCAATAATCGAATATATATAGTAAAAAATAGTCAAGTACTATTTATCGGGTTTTTTGTCGAGAAACTCTTTTGCATGTTTCAAAAATTTCTAATATAATTAATAGTTAATTTTTCACACAAATGACTTTTCTGAAGTCTTTTATTTTTAACCCCCCGACGCAAAAACAACGGGGTGTTATAATTAAAGAAAAGCACTACTAAATCTACAATAGGGAAGAAAGTAAACAATAACACTACCTACTTAAACGAAACACGACCAAAGGGCTTTCACACGTTCAGGGGGCCTACCATGACCTCTTATAGCGATTCAATTGAAGACCTAAACTGAACCGCGTCGCATAATCGTACCGTGACGTCTTATTTTTTATGTTGCTGCCATTTTCAACCTAAACTGGATATAGTTTAGGTTGAAAATGGCTTATTAGCGGCTCAATTATTAGCGGCTCAATTTAGGTTCCTGCAATTTTCGACCTTAACTGCATCCACTTTAGGTTCAAAATGGCAGCAACATAAAAAATAAGACGTCACGGTACGATTATGCGACGCGGCTCAGTTTAGGTCCTCAACTGAATCGCTATAAGACGTCATGGTAGGCCACCAGTGCTGAGAACACAACCTATCGTGTTTTTCATAACTTGCCGAGAGTGCGGGAAAACCCAACTGTTGTGTTTGTTGTATGGAAAAACACTATGGCGCGTGCAGAGAGAGAGTGCACCCGTGGCTAGACAAGCAAAACGGCTCAGCAGTGAAAGTGTTAAAGCAGATAATATATGCATCATTTGATAGGATGAAGTTCAACTCACCAGTTAGAACATTTCAAAGGAAAATATAATAAATATGACAACATCACGTATATCTTAGTGGATTGCTCACCTCCTCATTATAATTTCTACTAGTAAAATTCTCACCCAGTATCACCACCGCCGATGACAAGGACGTTCTTGTCCTTAGCATTAAGCTCGGGATGGTCCTTGTGGTGGGAGTTGGTGGAACCCATCTGCTTCTTCTGCCAGCTCTCGAGGAACTCCATGGCGTAGTGGATGCCGTTCAGCTGCCGGCCCTTCAGGGGCAGGTCGCGGGGCCAGGTGGCGCCGGTGCACACCACTAGTGCGTTGTACCTGGGGGGTGAAGCAAGGTTATATAGATATAGATTAGATTAGATATAGAGATAAAAACCAAACCGCTCAACCGATGCGAACAGGCAGAACAACAGGCAGAATCGAGCGGTCCAACAAGCTCCCCCAATATATGTAACTTTTTTCAAAGACACTCACTCGCTAGCCAGGTCGCTGGCGGAGATGTCCTTGCCGACGTCCACGTTGCACTTGAAGGCGATGCCCTCCGCCGTCAGCAGCTTGATGCGGCGCGCCACCACCTCCTTGCTCAGCTTCATGGTGGGGATGCCATACTGCAGCAGCCCACCGGGCCGGTCGTTGCGCTCGAACACTGTCACAGTGTAGCCAGCCTGAGAAATAAACAAAAAAAAATTCAAAAACTACATTTTTAAGCCGGACTAATGCAAAACCGGTAGCATAGTAGGGGAAAGTATTTACTACGATTACGACCTGAGTTTGGCTTTATGTTGTTTCTTGGTCATACCTTGTTCAACTGGTGTGCACACGCCAGCCCAGCGGGGCCGGAGCCGACGACGGCTACAGTCTTTTCATTCCTGTATTTAGGAATCTGTAAGAAAAAGAACCCAGAAATTATCATAACTAGTATTACTGTTACTTGAAAATTAACCTTATTCAGGATAGCGCTAAGTTGACATTTGTATAAGTGCTTACACACATTAAAGCTGTCGCACCGCCAAAATAAATGAAGTAAATATCACGCAACGCTAGTTTAGGCGTTGCGACCACGACGAGTCACATCGCAGCGCTTCTGTGTTATTTGAAAATTAACCTTATTTACAAAGGCGTTAAGCTGAGTATCATCGAAACTCCGCGTGTTTGTGAAACGGACTTGCGGACGATTTTCCGTGGATTCTTGTTATATCTTTTATCTCACCTCCGGTTCGATCCAGCCGCTTTCAAAAGCGTTGTCGATGATGGCGCACTCGATGTTCTTGATAGTGACGGGCGGCTCCGAGATGCCGAGCACGCAGGCGCCCTCGCACGGCGCGGGGCACACGCGCCCCGTGAACTCTGCGGGGCACGACACACGCTTGTACCAACACACATTTTTCTTTTATCTATGCGGGAATAAGACCCCTTTATCTCCCAAATATTAGAATATAAATGTGAAAGTTTGTTGTGTGTGTTTGTCCTTTCTCCACGTCGCAACGGTTTAACGGATTTTGATGGACTTTACTATACTGAACTGATACTGAAGGTCCCGGATTAGTCCATAGGATACTTTTTATCCCGTAAAAATTACACGTTCCTGTGGGATACTAGTTAAAGCGGGTAGCTAGTGTAATAAACGCGGCTAATAAACATGAATTATTATATTTCACTCATTTGCGAGAGGAACGCGTCAACTCGTTAACGGTTAAGGAGATAAGACGTTCGATTCGTTCTGCAGTACCGTGAGGGCCTACCTGGGAAGTTGTTGGTCTGCAGCAGCTGGTGCAGCGCCTGGCGCCAGTCGCCCTTGAAGATGAGGTCGTTCCACTTGGGGATGATGTTCCCCAGCGGGCAGCCGTGCGCGCTCTGGCAGAACGGGACGCCGCACTCCATGCAGCGCGCCGCCTGCGGGGGCAGCTGTTGTAGCGGCCTGGGGGAGCTGTTGTAGCGGCCTGGGGGAGCTGTTGTAGCGGCCTGGGGGAGCTGTTGTAGCGGCCTGGGGGAGCTGTGGCGTCGGCCTGCGGGCCTCGGCCGGGACAGGGACAACGTGTATGTTGTCTGCTTACTCGCCGAATGACTTAGTGCCAGCTTCAGGTGGTAGAGTTCGACAGACCGAATTCGACGTGGCCTTACGACTGCTATCAATTGATAACAACCGAGACTTATGCATTCCGCACGTAACTAACGAAAAGTCATTGAAACGGAATCGAGGATCGAACTCGATGTCACAGGATAGCAAAGCGTACATGTTAATACTAGCTCATTGTCCACATAACTATGCAATAAACAATGTAAAACTCGAAGAAAAAAAATATTTGTTCAGTTTTTTTTTTTTTTCAAATGATGTTATTGTTGCACGGACCTGCACCCGCAGGCCGCGGCGCACGTGGTGCGGTGCGTAGATCTCGTCCCAGTCGCGCAGGCGCTTCTCGGGCGGCCGGTACACCGACGTCTCGCGCGGGTACTTCATGAAGCCCCTGCGGAACACGCGCGGTTACTTCACTCATCCACCTCAACCGCAACCGATAATGGATAAGGACGTCACATAGCGGATACGTGACCAACGATCCTGCATCACGAGTTACAGAACTTTCAACGAGAAACACAAGGACATCGGTCCCCGAGGAACATCACCAGACTCGGTAGGACTTTCAACTTAACTAGCATGTTTTTTAAAATCACAGATGTACACTTCAACTTTATTATCGGTATACAATATAGATAAGGAATCATTAACCTACTGTACGCCTGCTACAAAACATTATGTTCAAATTAAATGAATTTCCCATCACTCATACAACTTTAACAAAAGTTTCCCCAAAAATAGAGACACGTAACGGATTAAGTCGTCACCTAGTCTTATCCAGGATCTTCTCCAAGTTCTTCTTATCCAGCTCGACGTCCCGGATGGTCTCCTCGATATCCATGAGACCGTTCTGCCCGTTGGCCTCCACCTTCGGCTGCGAGGGTTGCTTCAGCGCCATCTGCTTCAACGCCTTCTGGTACTCGTAAGGGAACACCTTGAGGAACTGCTTCGCCGGCGCCGGCCACGTCTTAAGGAGATCCTCGGCGATAAGCGAGCTGAGGACCAACAAATAGAAAGTTAAGTTAAGCCACAGAAGATTTATACAGTGTATAGTGATACATACAGAATGGCCACTTCACCTCGCGCAACTCATTCCCCCGCACCTATAACCGCTACTAAGTGGACAATCAGGGGGACAGTCAATATTACACGCCCAAATGTAAAAGATAAACTGTTTTTGTGACCTTCATACGAGTGATGTGTTTTTTTTTCCGTCGCGTAGTATGTCTGTGTATTCAAATACTCATTTGGCTCATAAACAAACGTCATTTATATGTGTGAATTATCAAATTAGCTTTTTTATGGAGTGTCCAGGTGTGCTTTAACTTCACTACCACACAGGCGTGAAATTATTGGAGCATTATTTCGAACCGTTCCGCATCGTTCCCCGATTCTATCACGGCGATATTATGACAGCAGTGTTTAAGATAGCACGCATCCTATTACAAAATCAGCCTGTATTTTAGACAACAGTTTGTATTCAGCCTGTATATTGGACAATAGTTTTTACTCGCCCTGTATATCGAACAATAGTTTGTATTTCATTTTGTAATTTTCGTATTATCGGAGGCCAAGATTTATTTGGGTCGTTGCGCCATTCTAATTGTTTTAAGATCACTCTGTATAAATAGTTTGTACTCACCCTGTATATTCAACGAACTCCTCCAGCAGTGTTTTGACGACTTGCAGGTCATCTTCGAGTTCCAGCGGCAGAATCTCCACCATCTCGTGGTTACACTTGCCGTGGAACGAGCCGTCAATGTCGTACACGTAGGCGATACCACCTGGGGAACAATCATGGTACCCTTATTAGTTCGAGTATATACTGGTTAGATTTGAAGTATACTTGTTAGTGCCAGTGTATACTTGTTAGTTTCGAGTGTATACTTTGAAGTTACCAACTGTTAAAGCGGGTCTGTTACGCCAAATTACTATAATTGCTTTTCAAACATTATTCAAAACATAATCTGTTCATGAAGGTAACAATGTTATTATTACAAGCACTTTACTTTTTTTTTGTTATTATTAATTTTTCGCTTTGTTCCAATCCACGGAAGTGATAAACGTCAAGATACCGGTCGGTTATCATAATGAATGCAATAAGTCTTTTCATCCGAACGCGAGGATGTTAGCATCTGTACATATATTCTTAGCTTTATACTTGTTAGTGACAGTGTATACTTGTTAATTTCAAGTAGCTGGCTCATTAATTCGAGTCAGCAGTCGTTAGTTCGAGTACAGCTTGGCACGGTTCGGAGCTGGGCGCGATGTACGCACCACTCATCCCGGCGGCGAAGTTCCTGCCGGTGAGGCCGAGTATGAGCACAGTGCCCGCCGTCATGTACTCGCAGCCGTGGTCCCCCACGCCCTCCACCACGGCCGTGCAGCCCGAGTTGCGCACGCAGAACCTCTCCGAGGCGATGCCCCTGGAAACGTTCACAAACAATTACAAATTGAATAGGGTTTTTTTCACAGTTACTATGAGTATTGGCTCCCGGAAAGATTTGTGTGAACCACCAATATTTGCTCTGAGTTTGAGTATTGTAGGACAATGGTTCTCGTAGTTCCCGATTCCTTAGATACAAGGAAGCCTAGATAGAGGTCGGGTTCCATGAATGTGATTGTGGCGCATTATCTTACTAATATTATAAATGCGAAAGTTTCTGAGTATGGATATATCTGTTCCTCTTTCACGCAAAAACTACTGAACGGATTTGAATGAAAGTTGGAACACAGATAGTTTATACCCTGGATTGAGTGATGGCTAATTTTTAATGCGAATAAAGGGTCTTAAAAGGTTGAAATAGGGGGTAAAAGTTTGTATGGCAATAATTATGTAAGGTTTCGGCTAAACCAATGCACCGATTTAAAAAATTCTTTATTTAATGGAAAGCTACTTTAGCGAGTAATTATCAGCGAGTAACATAGGCTATATTTTATCCGCGTATTCCCACAGGAACAGGAACTACGCGGGTGAAACGGCGGGGCACAGCTAGCTATTATTCTATTAATCAGTAGGTTACCTGAAGTACGCCCGGCCCTGCGTGGCGCCGTAGAGACACACGTTCCCGACGATGACGTTGAGGTGCGACTCGAAGGGGGACGCCTTGGGCGGGAAGATGATCACCTTGCCGCCCGACAGGCCCTTGCCTGGAACATACGCATTTGCATTACTGCTTTTCCCGCTATAAAGGGCAGAGTGTGGCTTAACACATTAAAACATAATTAACTTTCTAATTAGTAGATGTTATTATTTTATAACATTATTTAAAATACGATTTGACTTATATCTAAATAATTTAATATCTTTTTCGACTCCTATTGTTAATTGGCTTTGACATATTAACATTCTCGTCATTATTATCAGCCTTTATCGATCCACTGCTGGACATAGGCCTCTTCTTTATTGCGCCAAATTTTACGGTCTTGAGCTTTCCTTCTCTATGTTTGACCCAGTATGTGAACGATGTCATAAACATAGTAACATAATGTTTTAATAATCCTTTTATATATTTTAATCTTCAATCTTATTTAAAGTATTTGTCAATTTGTTGCAATTTATAATGAGCTCAATTTTTATTAATTTTATTCATAATAAAATTTATTTAGGTATTTTAATTTAATATTAAAAAAATCGTTAGTACATACCAACGTAGTCGTTAGCGTCGCCTTCCAAAGTGACCGTGATTCCTTTGGAGAGGAAAGCGCAGAAGCTCTGCCCCGCCGAGCCGACGAGGGAAATATTGATCAGAGTGCCGTCTGGGAGGCCTTCGTCACCGTATTTCCTGTAGAAAGCCAAATAAATTAGTGAAACTGTCCTTGATATTTTAGAATCAATTTCTTAGGGTGACGATCGCAGTTCAATACCGCGCATAAATATTACGATGCCACATATTATCATGCAAGTATTGTAAAGTGATAAGTTTTAACAACAAACTGAACCGGTTTTTACATTTGGGCACCGCTACGAACCGTGTGTTTTCCAGCAATGGCGTGCCGTCTGTGCGAGCCGCACTGTAGTAGCGCCGCGTTAAACACGTTAGTGTTACGCCGCACAGCCGTCATGTAAGCTGCGCTTACACAACAGCAGTTGTGTTTTCTGCACTGAACGTGCGAAATTTAAGAAGTTTTCTAACAGAGTACTCACATGGCGATGTGGTAGGACAGCGTGGAGGTGAAGGTCCTGTCCTCGTTGGTGATGTGCATGGCGATGTCGACGCGGCGCTGGGAGCCGTCCAGGATGGCGGCGCAGCGCTCGATCAGCTGGTTGTCCAGGCGCTTCTCCAGTTGGAAGTCCTGCGGCAAATAGGCGTTAAGCGAATATTCTTTAGAAAATAACGGAGTTACTAGGTCAATTTAATTTATAGTTAAAAGTGCGTCTTTACAATTAATAGATTATATTCAAGATGTGACAAACTGGTGAAGCGCCACCTGCCGGCTTTCATTATAATACTAAATTATAACACCAAGTCAACTATTATGAGTGCCCATCCTTATATTTGAACTGTTGGACACATTTTAGTCCATTTCGTTTGGCCTGGATGGCATGTTATTGACATGGACGTGGCGCTTACCATCAGTTAAATTAGAATTTACAGCCGAGATGCAAACAGGCCCTCAGAAATAATACTTCGTTGCCTTGGTAGGTCTACCTTCCATTATCAATGGACCACACGCACCTGTGTGTGGGCGTGTGTGTATGTTGTGTGTGTGTGTGTGTTACATGTTTTAAAATTAAATAATTCCAGCTACAAAACTTTTGTAATAGTTAGAGTATCTCACCTGAGCTTTGGATCCGCCTACGATATTGACCCCTGGTCTCATATGCAGCGCGTTCTTCAGGATGAGGCTCAAGTTGAGCATCCTGGCCTTAGGGTTGTCGTTGTTCTCCCTCACTTTGAGCAGGTCGGTGCGTCCGATGAGGTCCTGGAAGCGACGGACGCCCACCTCCGCCATGTGGGTGCGGACCTGGGAACATACAAGGTTACAGTGCGTCCCACTATTCCCAATAATTATGGTTGTGGGAAAAACACCCCGCTGTGACTATTGCTCATATAGCATCTTTGGCTAAATAACTCAATCGTAATATAAGAATTTGAAATATCCATTTATACAAAAGTTCGTTTTAGATTATCGTTGTCTTTTAATATATATATGTTGTTATTAAAAACAATTATTATGTAGACTTTTGTCCTTTCAATAGCATAACGACGCACGGGTCTCGCCTCAATTTTCGAGGGTGACTACGCCGGGATCCACAACGGGGCCCCGGCCCGAATTGGTGGAGCACAATACCTCCGAATTATTCTCAGGAATATGGGTTTCCTCACGATGTGTTCCTTCACAGAACAGCGAGCGATAATATCACGTCCTAACTTTATTGTGATCACAGATCTGGCTTTTGAAATAGAGACGAAATAAGAAGAAAACCAATCGAGCGACCTCTTCCGCCAGCATGAAGAGGTAGTTGACGACATGCTCCGGCTTCCCCGCGAACTTCTTCCTCAGCACCGGGTCCTGCGTGGCGATGCCCACGGGGCACGTGTTCAGGTGGCACTTGCGCATCATGGTGCACCCTGCGGGGAGGGGCCACACTCTGTCATAAGGTCTATCCGTCTCGTCACGTAGACAGGCTTGGGAATTAATGTTTAATTGTGCCTAGCGTGAACAATATGTAATAAACTATTAATCATACTAATGTAAGGTTGTCTGGAAGAAATCGCTTTTAGCTTTTGTTGTATTCCTGTATTGTGTTCTTTTAGTGTACAATAAAGAGTTTTCTGTTCTATCCTATTTTATAGATGCGACTGCCAGCGACTTCGTTGAACAGAAATTCCTAATGTTAATCGAGAAAAAGCATTTTATGTCCTTTTTCAAGGCTCAATAGCGAACTTTATCAAAATCCGTTTAGTCATTAAAAGGAAGAAAAAAAGACAGAATTACTTTTACTTTTATAATCCTGGCAGAATTAGTTTTACTTAAGTAATTCGTAGAATATATTTTTCCCCATAATCATGATTTAAGTTGTATTTCTAGCATAAGACTATTAGAGAATACTTCTCTTTTAGTAAGTAATTGTTCTCTATGAACTGATTATATGTGTATAAAAAAATGCACGAAGTAAACTTACCAAGTGCTATAAGTGGAGCGGTACTGAATCCGAACTCGTCGGCGCCGAGAAGGGCGGCTACCATCACGTCAAAGCCTGTTCTGATCTGACCATCGGCTTGTACCACGACTCTGGGATTGACAAAAAAACATTTATAATGAACAACCCTTTCTTTAACATCATCAGCATCTTAACACATATGTACTCGCTGCTAGCTTACGACGTTTGCCAGTGCTATTAAGGATATTGGGCCGATCGACAATTATGACACTTATCCTATTACCACGACATTTCAATCAAAACAGGGTCCTGAAATACTCTTTTGATTATGGTTATAGTGTGTGGTCCAACTGAGAATTGAGAAGAAATGTCAATACAAAACTTTTCCAAACCTTCGTATATTCTGTGATGACCTCTTACTCCCGAATTCTTTGTCTTATTTTAAACTTCTTTCAGTACACCTTCACGTCAAAATGTAAACTCTTACGTCTCGGCCACGCCCAGTTCCCACGGCAGGCCGGCGCCCTTGCCGTGTCGGTACAGATACCTGGAGCGCAGGTCGTTGAGCACGAGCACCTGGTGCGTCTCGGCCACGCCCAGTTCCCACGGCAGGCCGGCGCCCTTGCCGTGTCGGTACAGATACCTGGAGCGCAGGTCGTTGAGCACGAGCACCTGGTGCGTCTCGGCCACGCCCAGTTCCCACGGCAGGCCGGCGCCCTTGCCGTGTCGGTACAGATACCTGGAGCGCAGGTCGTTGAGCACGAGCACCTGGTGCGTCTCGGCCACGCCCAGTTCCCACGGCAGGCCGGCGCCCTTGCCGTGTCGGTACAGATACCTGGAGCGCAGGTCGTTGAGCACGAGCACCTGGTGCGTCTCGGCCACGCCCAGTTCCCACGGCAGGCCGGCGCCCTTGCCGTGTCGGTACAGATACCTGGAGCGCAGGTCGTTGAGCACGAGCACCTGGTGCGTCTCGGCCACGCCCAGTTCCCACGGCAGGCCGGCGCCCTTGCCGTGTCGGTACAGATACCTGGAGCGCAGGTCGTTGAGCACGAGCACCTGGTGCGTCTCGGCCACGCCCAGTTCCCACGGCAGGCCGGCGCCCTTGCCGTGTCGGTACAGATACCTGGAGCGCAGGTCGTTGAGCACGAGCACCTGGTGCGTCTCGGCCACGCCCAGTTCCCACGGCAGGCCGGCGCCCTTGCCGTGTCGGTACAGATACCTGGAGCGCAGGTCGTTGAGCACGAGCACCTGGTGCGTCTCGGCCACGCCCAGTTCCCACGGCAGGCCGGCGCCCTTGCCGTGTCGGTACAGATACCTGGAGCGCAGGTCGTTGAGCACGAGCACCTGGTGCGTCTCGGCCACGCCCAGTTCCCACGGCAGGCCGGCGCCCTTGCCGTGTCGGTACAGATACCTGGAGCGCAGGTCGTTGAGCACGAGCACCTGGTGCGTCTCGGCCACGCCCAGTTCCCACGGCAGGCCGGCGCCCTTGCCGTGTCGGTACAGATACCTGGAGCGCAGGTCGTTGAGCACGAGCACCTGGTGCGTCTCGGCCACGCCCAGTTCCCACGGCAGGCCGGCGCCCTTGCCGTGTCGGTACAGATACCTGGAGCGCAGGTCGTTGAGCACGAGCACCTGGTGCGTCTCGGCCACGCCCAGTTCCCACGGCAGGCCGGCGCCCTTGCCGTGTCGGTACAGATACCTGGAGCGCAGGTCGTTGAGCACGAGCACCTGGTGCGTCTCGGCCACGCCCAGTTCCCACGGCAGGCCGGCGCCCTTGCCGTGTCGGTACAGATACCTGGAGCGCAGGTCGTTGAGCACGAGCACCTGGTGCGTCTCGGCCACGCCCAGTTCCCACGGCAGGCCGGCGCCCTTGCCGTGTCGGTACAGATACCTGGAGCGCAGGTCGTTGAGCACGAGCACCTGGTGCGTCTCGGCCACGCCCAGTTCCCACGGCAGGCCGGCGCTCTTGACTCCGGTCCAGGAGCTGGCGCCGGTGCCGCCGTCGTGCCCCGAGATCACGATGTGCTCCGCCTTGCCCTGCGGAGATCACCGGTTATAGCTTCTCAGTCTACTCAGAGCGCTCTAGGTATAGCTGCACGGGCAGATTCAAAAGGTCCACACTGACTCTTTGGGATCGCATAGCGAACTATAGTCTTTCTTGCGTAGACATACATGAGCCGTTCGAGCAGTTGACAAAAAACGATAACGGACCTATGATAAGACAACAGCTCTTTATTGCACTCCAAGACATACAATTAAAAGTAAAAAACTAGGGAATGCAATCCCGCAAAGAAATAAAACGTGTTAGTCCGGTTTGGATGATTGTGTATCCCGGTATTACTTTATGTAATTGGGACAGAATAAGCTGAATTCAACGGCGTATTTGTGCGTACCTTAGCAACACCAGAAGCCACGACCCCGACGCCGACCTCGGACACGAGTTTAACCGAGATCCTCGCCTTAGGGTTGGCGCACTTCAGGTCGTAGATCAGCTCGGCCAGGTCCTCGATGGAGTAGATGTCGTGATGCGGGGGCGGAGAGATCAGCCCTACGCCTGGCACGGAGCAACGGGTCTTGGCTATGTCTTCCGTTACTTTGTAGCCTGGAAGGAAAGGTCAGCTTATGAAAATTCAATGTAGGATATATGGTTAGTTTTTGACTGTTGGCAGTCAGTATGGTGAATTAGTAACAATATTGACAAATGTGCGATGGAAAGATGCAAGTGAAACGAGCGCAACAATTTGTAGTGATTTTGGAAAACGGAGGACAAGAGTTGGACTGCGTCTGTTTACGCGGAATCGCATTTTTCCGTAGCTCTAACCCCGTCTGTTGATCAGAGCCATCGTCCTCCAGAGCGAGATACAAAGTATTAACCCGTGACTTTATCTCTGATCTCTGTCCCTTTCTGTTGCTCAGAGCCGTCATCCGCTAGAGCGAGACGCGAAGCACTTTTCCGTAGTCGTTCTTCATCTCTTTCCGTCGGGCGCGTCGAGCGAGAGAGCACGAGGTGGCCGTACGTACCCGGCAGCTCGCCGCCCTCGCCCGGCTTGGCGCCCTGCGCCATCTTGATCTGCAGGTCGTCGGCGTGCGCCAGGTAGGAGGCCGTGACGCCGAAGCGGCCCGACGCCACCTGCTTGATGGCCGAGCGCTGGCTGAACTCGGGGTCCTGCGGGGACGTTTTATACAGATACTGCAACTATCGCCGCAAAGCAGAAGTGTGAAAATAATACTGTGTTCCGGTTTAAAAGGCATTGTTCCAGTTGAATTACTGAGCATATGAGACTTTAGAACCGATGTCTCAGGGTGACGAGCGCAGTGCAGTGCCGCGCAGGATTATGCAATTGAAAGTTCTGGGTGGCACTGATAAACAATCGTACCTGGTTCAGATATCTGTCGGCGTTCTCGCCGCCCTCGCCGGTGTTGGACTTGCCTCCGATGCGGTTCATGGCAATGGCGAGCGTCGTGTGCGCCTCCAGGGATATCGAGCCGAACGACATCGCACCTGCGATACAATAATAGTTGTTCAAAGAACTGCTAATAGGTAACAGATGCGTGTTTCGATGGAACATGGATTAGACGACGTAAAAAATGTGTCGTTTTATGTTCTACCCAAAGTATCTTAATTCAATAAAGCATCCACCACTTTAGCGAATTGTAACGTCGACTGCAACTTGACTAGACTTTGACTTGATGGGAACTCGACATTTAGATGATATTAAAACAAAACCTGTAAAAAACTTAATATTTGTCAAATGCACAAATCGTACGAAACATTTAAAAATAATTGTAATTAAGAACCAAGAACCAAGAAGCAGTAAGAACCAAGAGTATCTGTTGGAGCGTATACGCTGCGGCACCGGAGCGGCCGGGTGCGGGACCGGCCAACGACGAACGAGCAGTGACTCGCCACTGCACCACCGATGACACATGTCGCGCTGTCTTGTTCTTGGATTTTTTTATTGTAATAAACTAAACTATTGTAATAAACTGTTAAGTTTATTACAGTCCACTGCTGTTTAAGTATCCGTACCGGTAACGAACCGCTTGACGATCTCCTTGGCGGGCTCCACCTCGTGGATGGGGATGGCCTCGTCGAGGCGCACCAGCTCCAGCTGCCCCCGCAGCGTGCACGCGCGGATCGACTCCAGCGCGCTCTCCCTGGGGACACACACAGTTATGACGTCATTTTTGAACGGCCCATTTTCCTCCCACATAGAAATCGGAGATTCAACTGACAATCTGCATTGCATGCAATATTCGACATTCGAGTATAGTCACAGAAAATATTATAGTAAGTTACTTGTAGCATGAGCTCCGGCTATTGTATTAACTATCCGATTTGTGTAATAAAGCTTTATATAAATAGTATGTAATACTATGTACAGAAAGGACACCTCTCGCGATACGCGTCCCCGCACCCCCCTCCATAATCGCCGGGATAGTCTATACTACACGCCCAAATGTAATAGATAAACAGCTTAGTATGAACCTTCGTACTTGCGGGTTGCCTTTTGTTTTCGTCGTGTAGTATGTTTCAGTTCTTACACACGCATCAGGCGCGTGTACAAACGTAATTTATATGTGGGAGTTGTCAAATCATCTTAATTATGTATGTAATGTCCAAGGGGACAGTCCGGGGGTCCAGTACGCACCGGAACTTGTCATAGGCGTTGGTGCTGTTGTTGAGCGCGGCCTCCTGCAGGTTGGCGATGGACATGGGGTCGTTGATGTGCTTCTCCCCGCCGGCGCGCCAGTGGTAGTTGCCGGGGTTCCTGAGGGGGACAAGTAAGCCATACTGAACAAGGGTTTTTGACTCGGTCGGATTTTTCTATAGCTCTATCCCTTTCTGTCACTTGGACTTGTCGTTCGCTAGAGCGACAAATAATTTCTGGCATCCGCTCACATATTTAATATGTAATAGTGCCGGAGTAAGCGGAGTCCAGTCCCAAATGAAATAAAAGATAATATGAGGCAAAATTCGACTACCAATTAATATATGTCATGTACACATTATTAAATAGCTTATTAAATATTTAATATAGCTGTTTTTTTGCTACCGTTTTAGTCTCTACAGTCATCAACGTAAGCGTCCTCAGCAGAATATAGCCGCTGCTTAAACCGTCTGCAATATGCCTGCACTACACATGTGTAGTGAAGCCATTAGCGTATAAGGTCAAGTATTATGTATGTATGTATGTTTCTAGCGGACTGAACCTCGTGAGCCATGCCCTCGTCAAAGCCAGTATCAATAAATTTTTGGTAGAATACCAGAAATCACCCAGTAACCTACCGTAAAACGAGCGAATCCGACCGCTCCCCGTACGTCATCGCGTGCCGATCGAAGGTCTCCTTCGACAGCACTTCGAAGTTGACTCCGCCGATCCTGGACTGAGTGCCGCGGAAGCACTTGTCGATGACCTCCTCACTGAGCCCCACGGCCTCGAAGATCTGCGCGCTCTTGTACGACTGCAGAGTGCTGATGCCCATTTTGGCCATGACCTTGAATAAGTACTCAAAATTTAAAACTCAAAACCCACTCAGAAGCTCAAAAAAAAAATAATAATACGGCCATATTTAGTGTTATCCTGAAGGCCAATACTGACGTCGGTCGTCCGTAGCTATGGCTAGCAAAATCGTACGGACTATGTATTAATATATGAATTAAATTTGCGAAATAATGACAAAAGTAGGCGAAAGTGAAGTTACGCGTACCACAGTGTTTCTTATAAAACGCACATACACAAAAATTCATCCTGAGGAATGTGAACCACCAATCCGGATCACACCACCACCGAGATGGAATATGTCCTAATCCTCCCCACGACAGTGAGATGAGATTAATGAGACACGTGCTCAGTTGTGGGCGGATATGGGTTGATGAGTAGTACAGTAAATTGGGGTATTTCGTAATGAAGATTTAGGCACAAAATGTGACCAGATAATGGAAATACATTAAAAGTAGTTACAAAGATAATACGAGTAACAAGCCTGTACAATACCTTGGCGAGGCCGGTCTCGATGGCCTTTTGGTAAGCGGAGTAGATGTCGTCGTCGGTCAGCGTCGGGTCCAGGATGTTGTCGCTGCGGAGGGAGAAGGCCAACTCGAAGGCCAGGTAGGGGCAGATGGCGTCTGCACCGTAGCCTGAAAAACCGATTCAACATATAATCTTCTAATGGAGTAACCTCAAGGTTCGCATTTGGATTATCAACAATTTACGCCAATGAGGCTGTCATGCAAAATACGCCCATATTGGGGGACCAGAACCTAATTCTTGATTTGTTAGATATAAAAATCAATAGTGTATAATTAGTTGCACTAAAATACAGATTGAAATAAAAAAAAATGTGTGCGTGTGTGTTCGTACCTAATAGCACACACATGTGGTGCACTTCCCTGGCCTCTGCCGTCTCCACGAGTATGCCGACCTTCATCCGTTGTCGGGTCTCGATCAAGTGGTGGTGGACCGCGCCTGTAAGCAGTCATATAGTCAGCGAAACGATCATTGTTAGTGCGTAGTCACAGAATAAATATAGTATGACATACAGAATGGACATACAACCCCACGCTATCCGCACCTTTATGCGGAACCGCCGGGATAGTCAATATTACACGCACAAATGTAATAGACAAACGGTTCGTATGATTTAGATGAATTGAGAATTTAAATTAGCCCTACGCCTGCCCATAACTGTTACAAGTGCTACGCCTGCCCCTAACAGTCCACAGCACCACCCAGAACTTTGCATTGCATAATCATGCGCAGCACTACACTGCGCTCGTCACCCCGAGACATCGGGTTTAAAGCCTCACACGGCCAGCTATTTAGCTGGAAGGCGCGTCCTCCAAGCTGTCCAGTACCGACCGAGCGCCAGCAGCGAGCTGACGGGCACGCGCGCGGGCCCGGCGGCGCGGTCGGACAGCACGAGCAGCTTGTAGCCCTGCAGCGCCGCCGCGTGCGCCTCGCCCGCCACGCACGTCAGCGCCGCCTCCAGGCTGTCCACCCCCAGTACCGACCGAGCGCCAGCAGCGAGCTGACGGGCACGCGCGCGGGCCCGGCGGCGCGGTCGGACAGCACGAGCAGCTTGTAGCCCTGCAGCGCCGCCGCGTGCGCCTCGCCCGCCACGCACGTCAGCGCCGCCTCCAGGCTGTCCACCCCCAGTACCGACCGAGCGCCAGCAGCGAGCTGACGGGCACGCGCGCGGGCCCGGCGGCGCGGTCGGACAGCACGAGCAGCTTGTAGCCCTGCAGCGCCGCCGCGTGCGCCTCGCCCGCCACGCACGTCAGCGCCGCCTCCAGGCTGTCCACCCCCAGTACCGACCGAGCGCCAGCAGCGAGCTGACGGGCACGCGCGCGGGCCCGGCGGCGCGGTCGGACAGCACGAGCAGCTTGTAGCCCTGCAGCGCCGCCGCGTGCGCCTCGCCCGCCACGCACGTCAGCGCCGCCTCCAGGCTGTCCACCCCCAGTACCGACCGAGCGCCAGCAGCGAGCTGACGGGCACGCGCGCGGGCCCGGCGGCGCGGTCGGACAGCACGAGCAGCTTGTAGCCCTGCAGCGCCGCCGCGTGCGCCTCGCCCGCCACGCACGTCAGCGCCGCCTCCAGGCTGTCCACCCCCAGTACCGACCGAGCGCCAGCAGCGAGCTGACGGGCACGCGCGCGGGCCCGGCGGCGCGGTCGGACAGCACGAGCAGCTTGTAGCCCTGCAGCGCCGCCGCGTGCGCCTCGCCCGCCACGCACGTCAGCGCCGCCTCCAGGCTGTCCACCCCCAGTACCGACCGAGCGCCAGCAGCGAGCTGACGGGCACGCGCGCGGGCCCGGCGGCGCGGTCGGACAGCACGAGCAGCTTGTAGCCCTGCAGCGCCGCCGCGTGCGCCTCGCCCGCCACGCACGTCAGCGCCGCCTCCAGGCTGTCCACCCCCAGTACCGACCGAGCGCCAGCAGCGAGCTGACGGGCACGCGCGCGGGCCCGGCGGCGCGGTCGGACAGCACGAGCAGCTTGTAGCCCTGCAGCGCCGCCGCGTGCGCCTCGCCCGCCACGCACGTCAGCGCCGCCTCCAGGCTGTCCACCCCCAGTACCGACCGAGCGCCAGCAGCGAGCTGACGGGCACGCGCGCGGGCCCGGCGGCGCGGTCGGACAGCACGAGCAGCTTGTAGCCCTGCAGCGCCGCCGCGTGCGCCTCGCCCGCCACGCACGTCAGCGCCGCCTCCAGGCTGTCCACCCCCAGTACCGACCGAGCGCCAGCAGCGAGCTGACGGGCACGCGCGCGGGCCCGGCGGCGCGGTCGGACAGCACGAGCAGCTTGTAGCCCTGCAGCGCCGCCGCGTGCGCCTCGCCCGCCACGCACGTCAGCGCCGCCTCCACGCCGCCCGGCCCGTCGGCTATGGCGAACGTGCAGTCGATCACCTTCGTCTGGAAATGGTAAGGGGATACATTAGCTGAAGTAAAACTTCTTTGCGCACGCTTCAATTGAGGAGTGAGCTGGTGAATGTGTGACAAGAGCGTTATGAAAAATGCGATCGGACGAGGCGAATGGAAGTTAAGAGGGAGATATATATATAAGTTAGTGAAGACAGAAAGAGAAAGAGAGAGTTATTTTTTGTATATTTTTAGAATATCTTTTGTTTTTTTTTTTTTAATTTTTTCTCGTCATTAACTCGTGAAGACTGTTGTCAGGTCCCTAGATCCACTGTTATTTACCTTCCACCCGCGATGGGTAGTCCGCTTCAGGGCGTCCAAGTCGGGTAGCGACAGTATGGGCTGAGGTAAGAAAATGCGGTGCACAAACTCGGCGCTCGGCTGTAGGATATTGGGCGCCGGCCCAATCGGGCACAGTAAGGACATCACTATCTTCTCCCTGGAAAAGAAATGATTTCCCTTTTTTAATGTAAGTCGTCTCGCTACTTGGTAACAAAAACAAACTTTTGAATTATTTATGAAATTGGCTTGGGATTACTTATACGTTTATCTT
The DNA here is from genome assembly GCA_912999815.1 of Campaea margaritaria. NCBI lineage: Eukaryota > Metazoa > Arthropoda > Insecta > Lepidoptera > Geometridae > Campaea > Campaea margaritaria. The sequence continues at coordinate 2,048,848 of OU538794.1, forward strand.
TTCAAATATCAAAAGGTTTTACGTCCAAATCAATTCAGAAAAAAAAGCTATAAAAAAGTGGATAGTTTTTAAATCAGCGGCTTCAACAATTTGTCTTTATAGTTTTTTTAACTGTTCGACTACTTATTACTGTTAGCCGACTGTTCTATCAGTAATTAATTATGTAGTAGAAATGGACAACTTATTGCATTTCTCATCTATTGTATGTCAAGTAATAGACCTTTTTCTGTTTCACCTTTTTACTCGTACAAGTTTTAGTGCAATGTTACCTGAACGGGTCAATAGGAGGGTTGGTGACTTGCGCAAACAGCTGCTTGAAGTATTCGTACGGCAGCGGCTGGAACTGCGACAGGCACGCCAGCGGCGCGTCGTTGCCCATACTGCCGAGCGCTTCTTTCCTGTAAACAACTATTTTGTTACAGGGTTTTCGACTTTCAAGCAGTTACGCATAAAGACGATGCACGGAGTTTTACAGAAGGGTTACTCAGGAAGTTTCGGTACAGCATCTCCCTATTTCAGTGAATCATGACGTAGACTTATGGCTACCTGACTGATTGGGAATTGAAGTTTTAACCATTTTAATATATATTGTTACGTGTGATGTCTGCAATTTAGCTCTTATTTCAAAATTGTAATCTTTCAAAAAATTGGCTTGGTGGCTCTTTTTTTATAGAATTTCGGCTGTTATTCGAATTTTTATGCAAATTATAAACGAGAAAAATGGGCAACACTGCACGTAACAATTGGCCGTATCGATGATCCTTTGCAGACGGTCTCAAACTCACTTGTGCTGAATCATGGGCAGCAGCAGCATGTTGATGGACTCGATGGTGTAGCCGAACTGCCCCAGGCGCTTGTCCGCCAGCCCCGTGATGGTGGAGCCGTTGTGCACGGCCACGCCGTTCGTCACGATGGTGCGCGAGCCCGCGGGGGACACCGACTGGTGGATCTCCTCCATGGTGATCTGCGACGCGCGAAAATGTCACACGTCAATTTGGGCAAAGGGCGTCGCGCTGGGTCCCGACTTAGTACCGACTCGAGTCAAGTTAACTTTCAATATGAGCTGTCATTGCATTATTAACGACTCGACCAACGAGAAACGCAATAATTAAAAAAGGAAGCAAAAACTAAGATTATTATTTCAATTTTTTGGGTTCTTTTTGTAATTTAGATTATTATATTGTAGCACTTTACTTTGAATCGAGTTGGCGTCGTGTCTTTACAGTGTGCGATGACCTCTTGAGTTTATTATTACATAATTCTTTCGTGTCGAAGTTTCAACTAGTATTCCCTGGTATACATACCTATGTAGCAAACTACCTCGTTTGCTTGATCGGGGCGACAGAATTAGCCAGCTGGATTGTCATGATACAGTCTAACAATTAGCTGGTCTGGGCGCGCTGGGTGCTTTAAAGTTTTTTTATTATACTTTATTAAGGCTAAAATTAAATCACTTAAGTGGTGACATGATCGAAGTTTATAAACATTTTCAACCTAGAATGGTACTGGCTGTCAATGACCGCTGCCGTAACACCCCAGTAGGCGTCTGGTTCAGACATCTTTCCTTGAGAGTCAGCCCCAATCTAGGCTTCACATGTCTATTACCTTCGACCGCATCGTCACCTAACACCGATGAAACCGTGGGTCGCTGTAAGTATGAAATACGAGTTTAAAAAAGGTACCATTTCACGATAGTTGAATCATCGACACGAGAGAAGAAGATAGGACAAATCTTCAACTATTCAATTGGGGTTCGAGTCGCATTGCCCTCTTTATTTAATCAAATGTGTCATATTTTTTCTGGGTAACGAAATTAAGACTATTCAAGGTAAACATTTTATTTTTCTCTACAGTGTTCTCTGGAACAATAAGCGCAAGGTCAACAGTTTGTTAAAATAACACCCATCTACTTCTACATCGATGAAGGTTCTCAGTTTTTGAACCTTCAAAGAATTGCAAGCATTTTCTAAAGGTTATTATGTTTTTTTTTTTATTATTACATATACAGCAATGTTTCTTTGTTGACACTCTCAATTCTCATGCTTTCATACAAACTCACCATCTGAGTAAACATAATTTATTTTTGATCCCAACCGAATCCGGTACGCAGCACAGAAAAACAGAATGGATTTGTTATAATTACAACACTAACGAAAATTTCACAGACATTCTTAAATCTGGTATAATACAGTTTAGAATAAATACTTATTACAGTTTACATGAAATAAGTAGTAAAAACATAATGATATCAAATAATATTAACAACTATTTGTGTGTGTGTGTGTATGGTATGTATGTAAACTTAACAAGAAAGTATTTTTTTTCTCAATACATATCTGAACAGGCCCGTTATTGGTTTAAATGAATAATATTAATAGAATATGACCCGTTTATAAGACAAGAACTGATGAAAAATAATAAAAAAAAAAACTTAAAAAATATGTTTTTATTGTATTTTTAAAAATGACATAAAGGTACCGTCAATTCTGTATACTCGCATATCAGATCAATGTCTTTAGATGAAAATGCTGCTATAGACAATTGGAAATTGGAGTTGGTGAAAAATGGAGACACAAATTGACAAGAAAAAATATTCAGAAGGCCAATAATAACCACATTCACATCATGTATGAGATCATGGTCCTTGTAGTTCCTAATTCTCTCAATACTTCATGTATGTTGTGTGTGTTCAAGATTTATGCATGTGATCGTGACGAGTTAAACTTGGGCGGCAGCCATACCTGTTCCCGAAGCCAGTCGGAGTGCGGGCGGCTGCGCGCGATCTTCAGTTTGAGCTCCACGTCCTGGATGATCTTCTGCTCCACGGTGTCTACCAGCAGCATCCGGCCGGGCTTCAGGCGGCTCTGTAGGGGAAACCTTACACGTTCAATCTAGTGTCAATCACTGATCCTAGTAGATGTGCTGATGCTCACCACACCTTTGCCAGACATTCTTTCGGCAAGCAGTAGTGGGCAAAACATTACTGTGTTCCGGTTCGAAGGGCACCAGTTCCAGCAAAATTACTGGGCATATGAGACTTCAGAGCCGATGTCTCGGAGTGACGAGCGCAGTGCAGTGTCGCGCAGGATTATGCAACGCAAAGATCTGGATGGCACTGTAACTGTTATGGGCAGGCGTAGCGCTTACCATCAAGTGAACGACATGCTCGTCTCGTCACTCAGTCAAATAAAAAAAAAGATCGACCACAATGGTGTACTGGGTGGCCAAGACTCATCTTGGGTCATTACTGCACCGTCCTAGTTGGTAGTAGTTATTCTGCAAAGGAAGCCATTACTCACCTTGTGGATGACCTTGGCAGGGTCCACGTCGTAGATGCCCACCTCAGAGGCCATGACCAGTATATTCTCGCTGGTCACGTAGAAACGGGACGGGCGGAGGCCGTTTCTGTCCAAAATGGCGCCTGGAATCAAGAAAGGAGGCCGGATAGAAAAAAAAAATTTCCACTATTGCCGGTCTCAAATTTTGGATGAATGTCTAGCGAAGGTTCTTCCCCAGACAGACTTGCAGAAGAGACCTACCACTACAACAATCTGCCAGGTTTCAGGCACCCCGACACAATCTACAATGACGACTCACCGATATATCTTCCATCAGTAAAAGACACCAATGCAGGTCCATCCCAGGGTTCCATAGCGGACGAGGCCCACTGGTAGTAGTCCCTCTTCTCCTTCGGCATGGTGATGTCGTTCTGCCACGCTTCAGGGACCATGGTCATGACCGCCTCGGGCAGCGAGCGCTGGCCGCAGTGCAGGAGGAACTCCAGCACGCAGTCCGCGGAGCCAGAGTCCGAGAGGTTCGGCTCCACTACTGGGTACAGCTTCTTCAGGTCTGTGGGAAAGAGATGTGCGATTGAAACTCTTTGACCACTACTATAGAGATTTACAGCATTTTAATTTTCAAGATAATTTTAGTAAATTAAAATAAAAAGTTTTAATTTTTATTAAGGTCGTGAGTTCAAATCCCAGTGCAGGCACGTACCAATGTGTTTCTGTAAAACATATGTACGTAATGATCACTCGCTTTTCGGTAGAGGAAAACATCGTGACGACACCCACATACCTACCCGAGAATTATTTCGGAGGTATGTTATCCACCAATCCGGATGGGCCCCCGTGGTGGATTATGGCCTAACCCTCCTCACGAAAGTGAGGGGAGACCCGTGCTCAGCAGTCGGACGTTTATGGGTTGATGATGATATTTTTATTTTAAATGAGTATTTTTTGTGCAGTAAAGTATGAAACATAAAAACAAAACCAGAATCGGTTCATCTGTTCGGGAGCTACGATGCCACAGACAGAAACACACACACACACACACACACAGACACGTCAAACTTATAACACCCCGTCGTTTTTACGTCAGGGGTTAATAAACAAATACAGCTAGTATGTAATCAACCAAATTATAGCGTATAAAACGCCGACTACTAACTAACTGGCTACGCCCAGCGGCTTCACCCGCATGTACAATAATGATAAGTATCATGGTATTACTCTAGGCTTACCATCACCGAAAATATCGCTCTTCATGACTCCCTCGCGAGCTTTCATTAGGTTGACGTTACCGCGCAACGTATTTATCTCGCCATTGTGGGCAAGCACTCTGTAAAATAAACAAAAAAAATCCAGTCATTTATAATGTCTCGTCTATGAAAAAGTTAGTTGGTCAGTTGGGAATTCGAATTCCCAGCGTACCCATTACAAAAATTGTTAGTGTACCCATTGGGAATTAAAAATCCCAGTATCCACACTAACATTAAAGTGGGGCCGCTGGGAAAAATAATTCCCTACTGGTGGGCCAGTTAGTGAGCCGGTTGGAAATATACCTCTAATAGGTAGATAACGCATTAGGAACGTCCCTAGCGGCGTTGTGAATGGACTGCGACTGCGGAGACCAGGGGCTACTCACCATCAGGTGGGTCAAAAAACTATTTGCAACCAATGTAATAAAAAAAAAAACGGGTTGTAAACGTATATTGGCACAAGTCATTTTTTCATTTTTCTGTGTGGATAACTCAATCTTCTTCAAGGTCAGTCAGGACTTTGATAATGTAAAAACTAAAGTAAGTAGCATTTTAGAAAAGAAATGCACTATTGCCACATTTTTAAGTATTTATTTCCTCCGATACACTCAGGAAATTTCAGTAATGTTCCAGACTGCAGGCCCATCGAACTCATAAGCCGGATACAAACCTCAAAGGGTGTGCTCTTTCCCAGCTGGGGAAAGTGTTGGTGGAGAAGCGCGTGTGGACCAGCGCCAGGTAGGTCGTGAACGCGGGGTTCACCAGGTCCTTGAAGTATTCCTGCCGGACGGAGAACAGGTGAGAACGAGAACGAGGTGCGAAGGGTCTACATACATGCTTAAAGTATTTAGGCGCGGGTATGGAGGCGCTAATAGATATTACATAGGCAATTCATTGGTCACAGTCAAAGTCAAAAATATTTATCACGTGGATAAGGATCATGTGAGTCCCAGGAGGGCACTCATAAAAAGTTTCATGGCCTTACCACCGGATTCTGAATACATCCAAACAAGATAAACTGGCAATAAACTCGTTGAAAACTTTTCAAACTGTATTCTTAATGTCTAATACATTAATCTTACTAAAACTAAGTACTATGGTAAACATATTGGTCGGAAAGAGTAGTGGAACATCTCCGAAATTACTGATTTTAATTATAGTTTGGTGCGTTATTCGATATGTCGCCTGGCTCGTCTCGTCACTCAGTCAAATAAATAAAAAATGATCCACAACTTAAGAAAAAGTTATGAAGATGTTCAGCTAGTTTAGAGGCCGACTGTACCCTTGTAGAAGGTAGATAACTCACCCATAGCTGGTTGGAAGTGAGCAATCCCTTGTAAACGACGGTGCGAAGCGACAAGCTGCAGATGTAGAACCGCGCGCCAGGCACCACGATCTCGTGCGACGCGCGTTTGCGAAGCACGTATATCTGGAAACGTAAGAGAACTCTCTTAATACGATATAGCCAATCATAACACACAATTTTACTAGCTCTTCGCTTCCAAATGTCCTATTTTCAAGACATAATGTCTATACCAAATTGCATCAAAACCTGGAACTGATTGGAGCTGCAAAGCCACAAGAATTAATAAGTATGGTTGCCAATACATACACATAATGGGTTAGCGCTTGGCCGCTTCTAAGTGGTGTGAAGTGGTAATGCGGTCGAAGTAAACACGCTAATTAAGCCTAGAACGTGACTGGCTCTCAAAGCAGGTAAACACTCTGAAAAAGCTTGGTGATTGATTTTTAGCTGGAGGTCGCAGCTAGTCAGCGTTGCGGAAACAGCGCGGCGGACACAGCTGAGGAACACTAAGAGCTTGTACAGTTTGACCTGTAAGTTACCTGTCGTGCAAGTTGAGTCTCGTCCTTGATATCGCCGGTGACAAACACCTGACGCATGTACGGCTCCGAATTGCGAGCAACTTGGCCTGCAACAAGAGGTCATCGGTTAAGCGAATAATGCTAACGTATCACGATCACATACATAATCCCCGATCCCTAACTAAGATTTCCTGTATCTAGAGAAACTAGTCAGTGAGCTGCTGGACCTTGCACTCGATGTCCTGTAGCGCAGCTGTCCAATAAATATCAAACACGACACTAACAATGACCGATATTACAGTTGTTGATGGCCACAAAGTCTTCCAGCAAACGACGCGCAGGTCGAGTCCGTCGGCGAGCTGCTGGAAGTTGCGCTCGTTGTCCTGGTGTGTAGCTATCCAGTAGCTTTCCAACCCTACACTAGTACTGACCGATAGTAGAGTTGTTGGTGGGCACGGTCCTCCAGCAGATGACGCGCAGGTCGAGTTCGTCGGCGAGCTCGTGGAACTTGCGCTCGATATCCTGATGGTGCAACTTGTCCAGGAAGAAGATGCCGGTGGCGTATTGGCCGAAAGGCGGTAAGTCGATCTGGTGGGTGTCTCTGGAAAAAAAGAGAAGCGTATGGTTAGTAAGGTGTAGATTGAATATTTTCTACAAATAGATGAACGCATTTAACGATGTTGTCGACGTAAATTGACCAGGATGAAATCCCTATGGGACAATCAGGCAATTATTTGAAGTTCTCAAGTGGGAGGGTTTAATGCTCACGCTCTCAATTGCCATAATAAATAACATTTACAAAAGCTGTTAGGTATCGAAAACTCAAGTGGCGACCGTCTATAAAATTGGCAATGCCAATAATAAAACACACGATACAAAATCGGCAAATCTGACCGTAAAAAGGTCATTACGGACATCTGACGCTAAAAGCACCTGCGCACTCTTATCGGATAAGTATTCCACACTTACTAGGTACATCATACGTTACGTTGATTGTGTTCAAAAGAGTGATAAACGAGAGCCGGACTATTCGGCTAAGCAGGTAAGTTGGAGTGCTGGTTATCCAACGCATATTCAAAATGTTACAGGCTTTATCAAGGAATTAGTGCCGGCTCCCTCTGATCACGTTGTGATTTGAGGCCAGCCTGTTTATATACAGGCTAAGATAAAAAGACGTATCTCAGCCAAAGCACGGGCTAAAGAATACCTTAATACCATTGAAATAAAACATCACTTTCGCTCACCAATCTATACCGACTTTTGGATTAGCTTTTGTCCAAATAATAACGCCAAAAGTGATGTCCAAAATCAAGGAATATTGCGTTGGAGAACTACAATAAGCATGTTTTTTCGCTAGCTTAGTATAATTTATCAAAGTTTTTAGATTGTACATATTGTAGGCTTTTTGTTGACCTGTTATTATATAAGGGTTTTGAAGGCACTGAAGCTCGGTCAAAGCCGGTCGACAGAAATCGACAAATAAAAAGAAATACAAAAAAACAAATAAATAAAGAAAACAGAATAAATGTTTTTCTTTCTTTCTTTCAAATAGCCCAACGTAATCGTGTGTAATTTAAGAGATTTGATAAATCAGACCAACTCCAAGTGTACAATTAAAACTTCAACCCACCACCTTTTTTTTATTTGACTGAGTGACGAGACGAGCTAGTCGTTCACCTGATGGTAAGTGCTACGCCTGCCCATAACAGTCACAGCACCACCCAGAACACTGCATTACATAATCCTGCGCGGCACTGCACTGCGCTCGTCACCCTGAGACATCGGCTCTAAAGTCTCATATGCCCAGTAATTTCGCTGGAAACAATGCCCTTCAAACCGGAACACAGTAATGTTTGCACGGATGAATATCTGGCAAAGGTGTGGTACTTCCCCAGGCGGTCTCTTGCAGAAAGGGCCTACCGCTTCACCCACCTGTTCTGAATTAGCGTTCTGAGCATACAAGTCTTTACCGATCATGTCTCTAGAGATAACGTCATCGAGATATACCGCCCCTGAAATATTATCATGTGGTATTTCTAACGCCTTTGTAAAGGTCACAAGAGACTGAGCATGCGCGGAAACTATGACGTCGTAACTTCAGCCTAATATTGACCAACTAACTTCGCGGGTGAGGTAGGGTTTCGCAAACTCAACGTCACAGTTTGCAATCACTTCAAGTGGCAGTTAAACTTAGTTTAACTTGGGTAAAGACATTTAACACTCGATACGATCTCAAGCTGTTTAATAGCAGTCAGCAGGTACCTATCTCGTCCTTGTTATTTCTATTAGACATTTCTACGCTTATCATGTACACGAAACAATATCATACTGTATATACTTAGAAGATACCAAATAATAACGTTCCCTGGGTCATCGCTACAAGTGAATTAGTTCAAAATCTTGTTTTGATGTAAAGTCAGACTGATAAGGTTCTTATCAATTCCGAATTGGGTTATTTCATGTTCTTATCAGTCTACAAGATACCTTCACCCAGACACTTACGAATAATCGAATGGAAAACACGCTATACAGGGTGTGTTTTCCACAAGGAATCTCTATGGCAGCAACGCGAATCGCGCAAGACAGGAAGAGAGTTGTATTATAAATGTAGGTGCGAGTTTTTTTAAAGTTGTTTAAAAAAATGTCTAATCGTTAGTATGTAAATAAAAGATAATTTGAATTTGTAAATATTATTGTTTTTTTTTAAGCTTGTTGATTAAACTCTCACCCTATACAATATTCGCAGCCACAAATAATCGAATCGGTAATTCGTATTCTGTTATTGTCTGTAAATGGATCGATTATGGAGAAAATAGGATAACAGACGTACTATAGGTATCTTTTGAAACATATTGGGGCTGGACGTGCTTATATTCTCCAACATTTTGATGGGATCGGATCGTTTCACCAATTTTAAGTGACTTCTGTTAGGGACGTAAATATCTTCATAGACGTTTGGCACTTTATGGCATTACTCCAGAGCGAGACGAATGGTTTCAGAACGCCTGATTGCGTCGTTGGTAGTATTTAAACTGCAGTTTTATGTCCGCTCTAGCTGTATACTCTCTTGTAATAGACATTGTAAGTTCTAGGTTAGGGAATATTCTAGAAGCTTGATCTTTTATACACTAAGGACACTCGCTGGTTGTGAGATTTGATAATAAACAGAATTACATGGCACTTAGAAAATCACGATTGATAAGACCATTATGCACCTACAGACTTATCTAACAAATTAGTCTTTCGCTTGGATCATAAAAGAAGAAGCCAAATAGCCAAATATGTGAGAAATTGGAAACATTTCCAACAATAACCTTGTTGAGGACGTTATCCTTTCATTTGCACAAAAAATAATTTTCAAGTTCGCATTACTCAATGTCACCGTAATCTCTTATTCAAACACATGGCCTACGGAAAGTTTTGATTTCCTCCCTCACAAGCAAGGGTGCGTCGGCAGCGCTTGACACTTGGCCCTTTAATACAAGGTTGAATAGAATTTCATTTCAATGGAATTTGAGCGTCAAGAGTGATACAGGGTGCGTTAATTGAAGAGAGCATTGTTTACTTCTACCTATTTAACTGATCAGCCTGTATTCACCCTTCACTGCTGCATGTAGGTCTCCACTCATTCGTTACAGTTCTTTGCTAGTTTCATCAAATTTATTTTAAACAACTGGCTGGTGTCAGTAATATAATAGGCACCGTTATATTTACTATGTATAAAGTCACGTTCTAATGGGTTACTTGTAGTACTATATTTACCACTCGCTTTTCGGTGAAGGAAAACATCGCGAAGAAAACCACGTGCCCGAGAATTGTTTTGGAGGTGCGAACCGGATCGGGCCCGATCGGAACCGATCCGGACCGGGCCCCCATGGTGGATATGTTACATAATTGGCTGGTGGTCTGACTCGCATTCCCATCTATCTCTTGCATATCATTCGGTGCCGTGGTCCACATGTTTTGTTCGATTCGGTTGGGAAACAATATATTTTTGTGGCTAATTAATTATCTTGCTTGATGGACAGATTGTTGTTCTATTTTGTTCTACCTTGACCTGGTTTTCTAGCTTCTTCAATATACATACGTCGGTTTGTTGCGTTCTATTTACCATTTAACGAGTAGATGAATCACTGACGACACTGTGTCATGAAACTTATGAACATACGCTGCTATCCTTTACTTTTATCAGAAACAAATCTTACATTTCATGCAATAACTTGATGAAGCGTTTAGGGTTTCGATCGCCGAAGCAATCTCAGCTATTTTGGCACGTAGCCCCTCAATGTTGCCCTCTAAAAATCGATGGTGAGATAAAACACTTTCACAATTTTTAGTAAAGTTATCTCTATAGGCGTGGGTGTATCGTAATCTGATTATGAACTTTGGCGGAGATATTTCGGGAGGACTAATTAGTTGACAGCGTGACAGCGAGTGACGTCAATTGAGAGCACAATATTTTTCCTTACACACGTGGAATATGCTTATGCAAGGATGTACCTACTGCGTGCATAAGACAGTTTGAAAATGGTCAACTAAGGCTTAGATAGATATGCTTCGTCGGACATATTATAGGCAATAACTAGTCCTAGTTATTCTGTCACGTATTGTAAAAAAAGCGGTGCAGAACATAAACAGTTTGGTTAAGTAAATAAATGATAATCAAACGGATACCGTAGGTAATGAAACAACACAGCTTGGTTTGTAAGTTAACGCATCCGCTGATAAGGTTACATGAATGTTATAACTGAAATTGAATTCCTACATACTGTATAGGCGATAAGTTTTTCATTTTTTCTTGAATTGAGTCGAGGTTTAGGTATTACTGAGATGGGTAAATAAACATTGGTTGGACACTTGCTTCGAAGCGGAAATAAAAATTAAATACGAAACAGAAGCCTGTCAATGCCAGGCGCTTTCTGAAAAATACGAGAGAAAATAATGTGGTTTGCGTTTGGTAAGCCAAGACAAGAAAAGGGCAAGGGTTACAACGATGTGAAAGATATAGAAAACTCTTTATCGTACACAAAATACGAGAAATTTTATATCGTAGACGTAAACATAATGATTAATTGCGTATTAATGACTCTCCGATAGAGCGTAATGAGTAAAGTAAATGCAGTACAATTTAGATCCTACACCTAGACATCATAAAACCTAAGCAACCAGACTGCACTCCTCGTAACTCCGTTATCACCGTCACAAACGTTTGCGTTTAACCACGTCCACCACATAATGCTACTCTGTCGATGCGTAACAAACAAGCCTTACCACTAAAATACTCGTACAAACAGTGGTTTATTCAAGCAATAAACTTTAAACTTTCGTAAATTTAAAAAGAAAAGAAGACAAAGAAGAAGAAAAAGAGAAACAGAAAGAATAGGATAAAGAAAAAAATAAGAAACAGAAAAAGAAAGAAGCGAAGGAGAGTGGCGTGCTGACGAAGAGGCCAAGCAGTGGATTCATATGGATAGATAGATTGATCAGCCCGTCCCGCGGCTGATTTTATCATATTGACGCATCCATTCGCTGATCATAAACAATAACATATATTTTCTTCCATGTGACAAAGCACATGGCGTGATTCCTGTCTAGCATCAGTGGGAAGCTAACTGGAATGCCCGCGATTCTTGGACGGTGGCCAGGGCGGTCGCCAAAACGGGATATTTACAATGCTGGCCCATCACGCTTAGGACGCTGTACCTAGTACAAACCTCAGAACATACACTCTTATGTATTTCTGTCCTTTTCTGTGGCTACAAAAACCATACAAGTCTAAAGAAAACCGAGTTAAATAAGCCACCGCGCTATCAATACATTTGATCTAAATATGCCACCTATCATCGATCTATCGAGATTTTATAGAAATAGATTGGATTGTTGTTGTTGTTTGTCGAATGAGGTAGTGCCAGCCTCTATCTCATATATCCGGACTTAAGTGAGATTTGGATAAGTTCTTCTTTTCAAACAGATTCTGACAAGTTAGTGCTTTAGTTTTTAAGTTTAGTATAAACCTCAACATGGCCCAAAAGAGCGTTTCACCAAAAACATAACGCGTCACGATCACATACATAGATCCTGGTCCCTAACTAGGACTCGCTGTAACTAGGGAATCAGAAACTACTAGGACCATGGTCTCACAAATATCCGGACTCGGAACAGTTCACACAGATCAAAATAATAAAACACCCAATCTATCTTCAAGTTCGGCAATCCGGTTTTATTCTGACTTACATTTTTAAGCGATCTGTAACTACGTTTGTTTGGATAGCCAAATTTTCGCCATCACTCCCGACACTGTCAGTTACCAACTTGAAGGCAAATTGACATAATTCAGTGTGGCAGCAATAACCTATGATACAACAGTGAATCTTCGAAATTATTCATGCACTTACGTACTAAATCATTTTGATTTACAGTTTAAGCTTGAGACAAGACTATAAATTGCAATACTAAGGACTGTAGAAGAATTATTGTGATGATGGAATTTGAACACGTGTATCGCGCGAATGATATTTTAAATCAAATTTTAACAGTAGTTTGGATGGAGCACCAATTTATGAAAATCCAAATACAAAATGACGCTATGCAAGATGCAAAGAGTAAATATGGAGAGAGGGATAGGTGTGTATCAAGCCTTTCTGGAATCTTAAACGATATAGAAAAAGATACAAGTGAAGTGGAGTGGAGCGGAGGCAATATAGAGGTAAAGACTAACAATACAGGGTGATATCCAGTTAATGCTATAATAATTTCCCTCGAAGATACTATTTTCCATTTAATGTCAAACCGGCAGTGATCATGAATCAAAAGGAACAGATAAAAAGAACTGTTCTCAGAACAATACTTTCACACAAATCACTCGGTCTGATGAAATATGCAGAAGTAGATAAGACATGACGTAACCAGGGTTCAGGAGGCAGTCAATGGAATCGATACAAGATCGCAATTGCAGGTTAGAGTTAAACGACCGACAGGCGACCTACATTCAAGACTTGATCAGTAGCGTGAATAATATAGTAAAGAAGTATCAAAGTGGATCTGAATTATAATTAAACTTGAAAATAAAAAAGTAATAAGAAATGTGGCGTCGAATAGAAAAGTCAAAGCATTGGCTGAATATAGGGAACGCTGGTGAGCAGCTAGTGTTCTTGGCATTATCCTTATGGACACCAATTTTTGATAGATTTTTAAGGGTTATGTTTAGTTTATGAAGCGGTGGTAGCCTAGTAGGAGAACGTCCGCCTTCCAATCAGAAGGTCGTGAGTTCAAATTCCAGTGCAGGCACGTACCAATGTGTTTGTTGTAAAACATATGTACGTTATTATCATTCGCTTTTCGGTGAAGGAAAACATCGTGAGGAAACCCACATACCTACCCGAGAATTATTTGACAGGTAGGTAGGTGATCCACCAATCCGGATCTGGCCCCCGTGGTGGATTATGGCCTAACCCTCCTCACGAAAGTGAGGAGAGACCCGTGCCCAGCAGTGGGACGTTATGGGTTGATGATGATGATGATGATGATGATGTTAAGTTTAGGTTTTCTTGTTTTTTATTGAATAAACTTATATAGGTACTTAGATGAGATTAATTTTATTTAAGTTCATGTAAAAAATTATCGAATTTCTCCAAGAAGTCAGTTAGCATCAAAACCGCTAGGTTGACATTTAATAAAATGCCGAGATGTAGACAAAATTAGACTGCAGGACAAAATTAGACAGGGAAAGTTCAAAGTTGAGTCGAGATCAGTTTAAAATTAAACGATAACACACTAAACTTTTATATATTTGTCGTTGGTGACGTATTCATTGTACTCGCAATGTTATCAGAAACAAATAATGTGATTGACACCAAGTTCAATAGAGACAAAAAATGTGTGTACGTTTTCTAAACATTGTGTCATATCTTTTAATTGAAAGACCATCGCTTGATGAAAAATTGCAAAAGGAATTTAAAAAAAATAAATAAAAAGAATTAATTATAACAATGGTGAGGCCCTTAGTGGTGTAGTAGGACATATAATAGGTAATTGGTACTATATGGATACTATAGACTCCGCCAGGCTCAGCTACCATGGGGTGCGGGCCAGGTAACCTCCACGAGTGCCCGGCTGTTGTTCGTCCCTCTTGATGCGTTGCATCCGGAGGGAAGGGCAGCAGCTGGGACGGTGCACCCTGGGGTTCGGTCAGCAATTCTCCTAGGGGAATTGGTGGCCGTAGCAAATAACCTGGCGAGAAGAGGTCCTTCGCGTGTCCCTCTGATCAGCAGAGGGCACAGCGAGGGACCAATAACGGGGACTTTTGGGCCGCGGATCGGGGGTCCAACGCCCAAGTTAGAAGTCCCGAGCTGAGGTGCGGCCCGTGTGTTCCGGGACGCACCCAGCGGAGAAAGAGGCCCAAGCCTCACGTGGCGAGCCCGGGAGGGCGCCCGCAGAGGTGGTCGCGGAAGCGCCGTGCGAACCCGTGACCACCTCCATAATGCGGAGAGGAGAACACCCCGGGGTTTTAGTGGGTAAACCCCGCCAGACCAGCTGGCGGGGGAGTCCCACATAACCACCCCCCCGCCCCCGGGGGCCGGGTGGTATGCCTAATGCATTTCCCCGGGAAAAAAAAAAAAAAAAAAAAAAAAAAAAGGCTCAGCTACCATGCTCAAGCAGAAAATTGTCATTATATTAGGGTGTCCCGACCAGTTTTTACCACCCTCAACTACATCTCCATTAACACCAGGAGGCCTACCATGACGTCTTATAGCGATTCAGTTTAGAACCTAAACTGAGCCGCGTCGCATAATCGTAACGTGACGTTTTATTTTTTATGTTGCTGCCATTTTCAACCTAAAGTGGATATATTTTAGGTTGAAAATGGCTTATTAGCCACTCAATTTAGGCTGCTACCATTTTCCACCTTAACTGGATCCAGTTTAGGTTCAAAATGGCAGGAACATAAAAAATAAGACGTCACGGTACGATTATGCGACGTCGTTCAGTTTAGGTCTTCAATTGGATCGCTATAAGACGTCATGGTAGGCCTCCAGGTGAGATAGTGGTCAAAGGTATAAAAAACTACCATTGAAAAGTCTTTGAAAATTATTCAAAAAACGACACCTACGCAGTTTCTGAATATAAATATAATGTCTAAGTCGTGGAGGGCAATAAAGTCAAACAACAAGAATCACAATACAGTGGAAAAATTTAATAATATCATATATGATGAAATGTACACGATAGAAAATGTTAAAAATCCTTACTTATATTATAAATGCGAAAGTAACTGTCTGTCTGTAGCTCTTTCACGCCTAAACTACTGAACCGATTGAAATGAAATTTGGTACAGAGATAGTCTAGAGCCTAAGAAAGGACATAAGGTACTTTTTAATGCGAAAAAAGCATTGTAAGGGTTTGAAAAAGAGGATGAAAGTTTGTATGGAAATATGTAAGGTTTCGGCTAAACCACTGCACCGATTTAAATAATTATTTCACTAATGGATATCTACAGTAACAGCGAGTAACATAGGCTATATTTTATCCCCATATTCCCGCGAGAACAGGAACTGCGCGGGTGAAACCGCGGGGCGCAGCTAGTGATATTTATAAAAGACTGAGCGAATCCTAGAATAAGCAAAACATCTGCCAAGGGAGTTATGGAAACACATAGACATGAAACATAATAAACAACAATGAACATCACTGGACAGTCCAAAAAAAGGATTCCATAGTCACTGTAATGTATTGATGTAATGGAAATCAATTAGAATGGAATCTAACTATTCTCGTAGATCACGAAGTGTTTTTAGTTGGTAGACTTTTCTACTATACTATATGATACGGCTTCGTCTAGGAATAAGCATTGTAGCTATGCTTTGTCTTTATGATTTCTGTGGTTATACTGCATGCATGCCATTTATGACTACTTCTTAACCGACTTCAAAAAAAAGAGGAGCTTCTCAATTCAACTGTATCTGTATTTTTTTCTGTATGCTTGTTACGCGATTACTCCGTCAATTCTGAATTGATATTGATGATTCTTATTTATTTTTATGTTATGTACGGATTCCCATCGCTCCGTGATTTGGAGAGCAAGTTGAACTGTCTGTCCCGGTTGTTACCGATTGAAAGCATTTAATAAACCATGTCAGGAACTTTATGTGTGGCCTGACATACACCAACACTAGAAGTCAAAAGCACATTCGACAAAAATAAAATTGATATAAAGAATATAGACGAATCTGAATTAATTTCATATTCTTCCTTTTTAAACACCTTCTGAACATATTTATGAGACATACACTAGATTTTTTTTTCCATGACAGTGTATTGTGTAATAATAATAACTGTTTACGATCCAAATATCGTTCGAGATAGCGATCAAGTGATCATTATAATCGCAGTTACGACTATCTTATCGTTACAAGTGGCTTCATATATTTCCTGCATAATATTTTGTAGTATGTAAATCGATGACTCTTGAGTTAGTTAGCCCTTTTTACAAGAAATTTATCGTAGCTATGCAAATGCAAGCAATTCAGGGGCCACTTTTTGGCGTATACGTCATTTGTAGAGCGTTCACGTCGTTGGTCATGTGTCGGGATCTTCCCCGAAATGACGACGACGGAGAGAAATCGGATCTAGTGCGTAAAGTATCATACAAGTAACACATTTTCACGGATTCAGATCGGACGTAGTGCGGAACGGCTCTGAGATATCTTAAATTCTGACTTCTTGGCAAAGTTGCTTCCCCAGAGGGACTCTTACAGTAGACGCCTGCCACTAAAAGAAATACTTTCACTTATTTCAGCGACGACGTGCCTTTTATCATAGCAAACGTTGTAAAAAAAGGTCGAGACAATCAATCCTGGACAAGAAACAATTCAAATCATGCATAGCAACGATCACTAACATTTCACCGATAAAAAACAATCGTCAACCTCTAGCGTAAACACACAAAATAATACTTAGTAAAAATAACAGAAAGTCAACACGCAGCCGCGGCGTGATGTTCTCGTGATAGTGAACAAAAGCGGCAAAGCGCGAGTTGGACATCGCGACACGAGTGTTCAGTAACGTAGTAACATTGCATTAAAAATAATTTCTATAAAAAATAAAAAACAATATTGACTACATTCTTGTAATTTGTATTTCGTCATCACTGTTTAGTTTTTTATGTCCCCGATTGTATTGTCCGGCGTGGTCTCTACAAAATCGTAGTCTGCAGGGCTATGCAGCACGGTGCGGATGAGCTTGAGTTCTTTTCATTTTCACGTTTGATTGTAATGACAAGCCCCGTGGCAATCAATAGTGCTGCATAGCCCCGCTGTACAATGTTTCCTAAAATCACTTTATTTTAACCTAATTCTGTAATTGTAATACAGCTCCTAAATTGTATTTTCAAATGAGTAGTATAGTTCTCATGCGGGTTTTGTACCTTAAAGGACATCTTAATTTCGTGATATCGAATCGAAATCTATGAAATAAGTTTAAAAAAAAAATAAAAACATAGATATATTGATAAACTCTTTATTGAAACACCACAGAGCAAAGAAAACTTAAAAACTAGAACAAAACAAATTAATAAGATGTTGTTGAGTCTCCAGTTGGTTCTTATACATTTAGAAATTCCCGCATTGCGCCATGGCAAACTTAAATGATACCAAATTTCGACTCTTAAGTTATTTAGTTCTGGCAGGCAAACAAAACAGGACTCAAAGCAAAAGTGTTCCGTTATACTTTTCTATCGGATCACTAAAAGTGAAAAGAAAACTAAATAAATAACGATAAAAGATAAAGGTCCACGCGAACCCATGGCGAGCACGTGGGTACCCGCACTGTTTGCGTGTGGGAAAATGATGATATCAAATTGAAAAACCATCTAATAATATAATCAATACATTATATCGATTAGATTATTAGATGTTTATTGCTTTCTAGCTGCGCCCCGCGGTTCAATTCGCATAATATTAATTATCCCGCAGTAACTCTACACTTTCCAGGAATAACTGAAAACCTGGTGCATCTTGCCTGTACTTACCTTCTGTATATTTCTTGGATGTATTTAGAATTAAATAGTATAGTCAAGTAGTAGGTAAGGTATGATTGTCACGAGGTGGGCGCGTGTTTCTCGCTACCTAGCGTAGTAAGCCTTTATCAAGGCTCACCCAGTACCATAATCTTTATATACCACTCTCCATATTTAACGAGGCTGTAAATTAATAAACGGTAAAACTTTAACGACAGGTAGATCTTTGAGGGCAGTGATAATTCGGAAAGTGGCTTAGTTTATCTTACTATCCTACTAGTATCTACTAGCTTTTAAAAATCGAAAGCAACTTAGTGTGTTACCTCTTTTTTACGGGTAAACGACTGAGTGGATCTTGATAAAAATTCACATGATGATACTTTGAACTGCGCTAGACAACAATATAGTACTGTCTTCTGGGGCTAGACCTTAAAAAGCCTGGAGGAATTTAAATTAAAGGTACGAAAATAGACTGTATATTTTCCAAATATCGACCTCTAAAGGGGTGAAATAGGGAAAAACCGCGGCCGGACCGCAGGTAGATATCCATTTTTAGTCCCTCTTCCCAAGCTTCCCTGACCTACGTAAAGCTACATTTGGTAGTGTCTATGTTTACGAGATAGAGCCTGTTAATTTCCACAATTTGTTTAAGATTTCTATCGTTTGTTCAGACGCTGTTCAAATTAAAACCGCCTGCAGCGCAATTGCGGTTATTACGCGTATTACAATAAATAAACATGTAGGAATGAAATTCCCATTACACTTACTCTCGGCGCTGTCTGAAGGCCATTCAAGAAAATCCACAAGATAATCCAAATTAATTAAAATATTGACAATATTCCCAAACTTCAATACCGATGTGGAAAAAAGGTACGATTCAATATTCAAAAAATTAAACGCAACTGAAGCACGTTTCTCTAGCCTGTCAAAGCATTATAACAGCAATTAAAATATAAGACATAAACAAACACAATTGTTTCCAGGAAGCATACTAACATTTATCATCAAACATACTAACAACACGACCGAGTGCAGTCAAAATGAAAGCATTCGTGATTACAGGTGCACAAACTGATGCATTAGGCATTAGTAGAAGTATGTAATCATAAAGATATCTCTGATGATAGGGTTAAATCGTATCAACAGCGTTGTTAGTGCAGGTCCCAAGGGCAAAACGCATGAAGAGAAACAGTGATAATCGGCTTAAATCGCATCAACAGCGATGTTAGTTCACATGCTAAGGACAAAACGGACGAATAGAAACAAGAGAATAAAACAATACGTAATTCTGACTATGTACTTATAATAAAATATATAGAACGGAAAGTCTCTACGCTCACTGAAGGTAAAAAAAATTGGTCAATATTACAATAAGCAACTAGAATATAAATAGTGTCTGTCTGTTTTTACATCAAGTAAACACTACTGACCGCTTGAAATATGGTGTCCATCGTGTGACAGCATCTGACTAAAACTGATATAGTTTGCATGTGAGAAGAAGCTATTGAACTATTGATAAAAATACCTGCCTTTCAGAGTTTGGACAGACAGGAAGTGTCTTCTGATATCGATACGAAGTAAGATACGTCACAATCGGAATTGGATCGGAATCTTAGACCAGAGAGTAGATACAATTTATAACCACAAGAGCTGACTTGTGGTTATTAATTGTATAATGATCCTGATTGATCCTGATATTGTCTATGTTTAGTTAGACACAGGCATATCATATCATATTATACTGAGAAAATAGAGAAATCTCTATTTGTAGTCTATCTCTATTTATGATGGAGTTCAGATCAGAATCAGGATTCAAGACACAGCCAGCTAGCACCAATAAAACTGTACAACGTAGCACCGCAAATTAGAGCAAATTTATCTATTGTCTCAGTCGTGTATCGCTTGACCTTTTCAATGGGCTACAAATCAGTGTAAATATTTTCATCTTCAATGGCGCAGTTGTGCACATATCGTCACGTTGCGGCGTTGTCGTCGTACGATGAGCATGAGAATGTGGACACACTATTGTCGACAGACAACGAACACTGGCTCTTGGAAATTCAGTGTTTGCAGAAGCAATGGAGGAACTTTTAGATGAATTGCAAGATATATAAAACAAGAAAAGTTACACTGTAACCCATATAGGTTCACTTTTTACTTAATTTTATGATCCACATGGGGTCTTATCTAATGTAGAAATGTTATCAGATGTTTTAGACAAACTGCCAGATTTGAGGGAGATTGAGCATGCAACATAATTTTCAAGATAAGCGCTCACTTTAATTTTTATAATGAAATTATCTCAATTTTCTGTGGATAAATAGGTACCTTTTTTGGTAGCTTACATTTTGCACAAAATGGATATGCATTACTTGCATACGTCTAAAAATTGTCAATCTACGAGTAACTGCATCGAAAACCGTGAAGGACCAAAATACGTCATACGTGTAAACGTAGACGCTTGGACAAGAAAATATCGAATTACACAAATACATAAGAGATCGGCCTTGGCAGGAACCACGCAGCGATGGCACGATGGACTGGTAATGGGTCGACAATGTAGCTCGGTAACTAATGGGTACTAATTTGTTGAGTAATGTCTGTAAGTACATAATAAAGTCGTTCTCACGAGAGCCTTTCAGGCTTTCACAGGTGAATTACCTAACTGTCATCAGCTTTTAGAACTAAATAAGTAGGAACAAACACGCTACTGTACTATTACAAGCTTTATAAAACTCCCTGTCTTTGTATGCGTGGATGGACGTATATTTAGCTTAAATGGTGTCAATAAAATTTGAGTCAGTTTCCGTTGTTCAATTGAGGTGACATCTTGTATGGCTGTCAAGTTCTGATGACAATACGAGCTGGTTTGACGACGAAGGTAGAAGGTAGACAGCGGAACTCCTCAGTGACTTGCTCCTTGCTCCTCAGCTTGCAGGACCGAATACCTAATTCATAAAAGCCGTATTTTTATCAACCTCGACAATTTCAAGTATGGATTATTGGAAGGTAAACTAACGTGTTGACTTCATCTGCCTTTGGCTGCTTAAATAGTCATCAGAAGTAAATCTGAATATACTGACATATCTGTTATGTCAGGCGATCTTCGTTGCGCTTGATAGTCAAAGTAATTGTGATCTCAAAATATTGACTCGGGTATCAAAAGATTTTGACAAATCCTATTTTACACGCTCCCATATAAGTACGTATGACCATCAAGATATATATATTTGGCTAGCACTACGACGAGAGATTACAATAAAGCTATGTAAATATGTAAGTGGGAGAACGTCCGCCTTCCAATCAGAAGGTCGTGAGTTCAAATCCCAGTGCAGGCACGTACCAATGTGTTTCTTGTAAAACATATGTACGTAATTATCACTCGCTTTTCGGTGAAGGAAAACATCGTGAGGAAACCCACATACCTACCCGAGAATTATTTCGGAGGTAGGTATGTGATCCACCAATCCGGACCTGGCCCCCGTGGTGGATTATGGCCTAACCCTCCTCACGAAAGTGAGGAGAGACCCGTGCCCAGCAGTGGGACGTTATGGGTTGATGATGATGATGAATATGTAATAAAATAATTTGAAACGTTTCAGAGAAAATCTGAATAAATTCAGTTTCAGCTTCGTTTTGGTTGACCTCGGCGTCTCGTGAAACCGTGTCTATCAAATTAATGATGGAATATGTGAAAAGGAAGCTATTTATAGCCATAACCAAAGCCGCGATGAAAGAAGATCGTGTTCTGTCTTTGGGGTGTTTGTGGTTCTCGTAGTTCCTGATTCCCTAGAAATAGGGGATCCTAGGTCAGGAGCCAGGATCTATGTATGTGATCATGACGAGTTTATAATAAGCTCAGTCATATAAATTATTCTGGACAGTGGACACCTGCGCTGTACATATTTTCAGTTCATGAAACATTCATCGTCACTCTTGTTTTGATTTTACATAATGAAGACGTACTGTGTTTACCGCATCGCCTGCGATAGAAAGATGTCAGTTCGTTTGACAATATTCATTACATAGAAGCTGTTGACGTCATACTAAACGTTGACGTCAAATCGCAGTAAGATACTGTTACATCTTAGTATTTATTCAATACCGTTCCGCAGTCACGAAGGGTGGATCTTTCAAGAATGGAAGCTGTTAGAGATGTCTGTCTACTTATTACATAGCGTACATCACTCCCCGGCACTCAAAACTCAGATTCAATAGACCTCCCTCTACTCAATGTTATGTAGCCCTGCTTGTACTCTGTTATAAGAAAAGTTGTCCAAGAAGATGGCCTTGAGGTACCCCTAAGAATTAATCTTATAAAACAGCTGTGCCTCTTTTAGATTGATATAAAATAAGAAAATATAATTGTGTAAGCATAAACAAACTTCGCTGTGTAATAAATTAACTTTGATATTACGCTTTTAGAACAAAATCACTCTGCATGACTTTATCAAAAGCTTTTGTAAAGTCGTAAATTCTTCTTCCCATTCATTCACATGTGTCGTCGAGTCGTCAATCTACACAAAAGAAAGAGGGGACAGTTGTCATAAGCGGCCTTGAATTAGGGACCCTATTTGTGGTAATATGATTAAAGGGGGTCGTCCAGTTCCTCTGACGCATTCACTGTGTTTTGCACATCTATTTTGGCATCACAAAAAGAAATTTAACTATACTAATCTTGGCATAAACAACATAAAAATTTTTTTTACTTATCGTACGTGGGACTTTCATGGATTTTCGGAAGTTATGTTAGTGACGCTTGGAAACGATATGTAAAATGCCGTGTGCATATTACAAGGTCATAATAATGCATATTACATACAGTATTTACTTTCAGTAGCTATGATAATTTCTTGTTTGCACGTGTAGCAAATTGTACAAGAGCTGCATTATTAGCATTTTGTGTTACTACGCATTAGGTTTTATTTAACTAGCACTAGAATTTAAAGTTACAAATATATATTCTGATATGCCTACACCTATACTCTAGAAGACTGAATAAAAGCCACAGACAATGTGATAAGTGTGGTCACTCTGTGGTCCAAACTTTAAATTTAAGTATCATCGACACGTGGTTTGCTCGCTGCACTCGCTCTATCACCCGTATTAATATCAACACTATCAAGCTTACCGATTTAAGTAATCAGTACGATGCGACGGTCCACGTTAGTCATGGAAAATTTACATAAGATGCAAATATTAGATAAGTTTGTGTCACGAGATTTATCTTCGTACCAATCTTATGAATAACCACCCGCGTTGGCTATTACCCTACAGGAACCGTTTATGTTTACGGTAATAAAAATATCCTATGTTCAATTCCAGGACCTAAAGTATACAATTATATATGATAAAAAAAAACTTTTGTAAGTATAAACTTAGTGTGATCTGGTAAGATCATTAGGAACAGGATATTGGTACGAATAAACAAAACTAAAACCAATACTAAAGACAGCTCTAAAATTATTGCCATCAATTTTATAAGACTGTAATGTAACAAGAAATCTTTTATCAGAGCTAAACTAAACCTTATCCTAGGTTATAGCAACAGCATTAGGATAACTATTGTTATTCATTATTATAATTATTATCAACTTTGAACCAAACACCACGATAATTTTCATTAACGGAACGACTTGAAGATGAAGATGAGACAGTATCTTTCGTAGTATCTTTCGCTATCGATATTCGATTTCATAGGTTAAGTTCATGACCAGGATAATAATAGCATTGTAGAACCTCGTAGACATATCGATTAAATACCATGTAATTGAGCACAGTAGGTGCATAC
Organism: Campaea margaritaria; assembly: GCA_912999815.1. NCBI lineage: Eukaryota > Metazoa > Arthropoda > Insecta > Lepidoptera > Geometridae > Campaea > Campaea margaritaria. The sequence goes on from OU538794.1 coordinate 2,073,019, forward strand.
CTACTGCAGTCTGCAATTTGTCTTGGCTTGTTTCCTACCTAACCTATCAAACAATTATACAGAAGTCAGTTCTCAACTACAGTTTTTATGTGGAGTTTTGTCATTGTTTAAACCTTGAACATAGGCTGTTTTGTTATATCATCATTATCATCATCATCATCTAATCATATCTGCCCACTGATGAGTAGGTACGCATCTCCAATTACTATCGTGACGATAATTAGGCAATAATAAACCACGGGGGACCGGTATGGATTGTTTATTATGTTACCTTTAATTTAAAACCGCTTTAAAGAATTATAGAAAATATTTTTTTGGAAATATTCCATCAACATGTTGATACAAATTCTATAATAAATATCGGCGACGTGTTGAAACTTGGATAAGTATAACATTTTTATTAACACGTTGCCTGCTGAACCGGTTTATTTTTTTGGCACTTTTGCGAATGTTCACACAACGTGTGTGTTTACTGTTTATTGGCGTTGCATCGTAACTAAACTCAGTAAGCGGGCGCACGCAACTGTTGTGATAAATTTGTCAATACAGCAGTGCCAGTTTGCACGCCAGTTGTGTTTCCGCTTGTCGTAACGTTATAAAAACACAAACGTGTATTTTCAGCAGTCAACGTGTTAACAGCTTGTAATAACCACATCAAAGCAGATACATATTTTCATTAGATTTCACATTGTATCATATTCGATTAAAACCGGTTTAAACCCAAACCGATAACCCCATGTTCAGTTACGTCAAAACCATCCTTCTACCATCGTAACAAAAACAATCGATAAAACAGTTGCGAACCTCTGATTTTGCACCCCACCAGTTGCACGTAAGATACTGCGCAGTTAGATCGCGCGGCTAGTTCCTAGGAAGCTATTATCTATTTGTCAGGCTATTGGCTAAGTGACTAGGTCATGTACATTGTGTGCAGATAGACTTGGTAGGCGCGCGTCCTTGCAATCTACGATAGTAAAGCGTCCCTCCTAGCGGTGGATGTCTCTCATTTGTTAGTCTGTTTCAATCGAGGGGACATGCTTTTTTCATATGCGTGTAGAACATCTTTTTGCGGAGATGCTCAAAAGCTAGCTGGTTTTTTGCAAATACTGTTAGAAATATTTCGTGTTTACCATCACTGTGTTGATTTGGTCCATCTGTAAAAAACTGACCTACAAATATTTGCGTAACGTGTTTGGGAAGGCCGCTCGCGCTTTATAAACTTCTATTTTAAGTAATTATCAGTTAATGTGTTTCAGTACAAAGACGAGAAAGTCGTTCGCGTTATGGTAAGCGCCACGCCTGCTCTTAGCAGTTGCAGTGCCATCCAGAACTTCAGGCAGGTCTCCGACTTTGACTTGATATATGTCTGGGAGATGTTAAACGAAGACAGACCTAAAGGTAGACCATCATCTTCTACACCTAATAAAAATCCTAGCAAGATAGCTAATGCAGTGTCCAATTGGTAAAACAACAGCACATGCGTACTGAGTAAAGGTTGAAGAAAGGCACTTTTGAAATAAAATGATATTCAACTTTTTGGAGCCAATATTCCAGTTTCCAAATTAGTTTCCAGTCCGTGGTCTAGTTCCAGAGTTATATAAGAAATCGATTTGTCAGTAACGGCGCGACGCTGCCGCGGGTTGGTCTGTGTTTGGCCCACTGCCAAGTGTAAGGTTGCCGGAATTGATTGTTCCCTAAAATTGGTGACGAGCCAAAATATTTATACGGGAGAAACCGATTTTCGCTAAATTGGAGTAGCTAAGGTTACGATTTACTTTTAATAGTGTTGGGTCATTGACTTTGGGAAGGACATTACATAATTTCAAAAATTTTCAACTGAATTCATGTTGACATTTAACACTCAAGTTTTGCTTATATAAAACGTGCTTGCTTTATTTATCACATCGGTATGGCTTCAGAGTTGGAGAATTTCAAAAACATGTTTTCGAAAAATAAGGAAAGTTTCCAACCTTTTTAAGAATGACGTCAAAGCCAGTCGACTATTCAAAACAATGGAAACCATAGAAAGGAAAAATACGCCTGAATTTAAACCTTCACGTCTACGTAGTTATGAGTCTGCACAGTCACACACAAAATCTCAAAAAGAGACGATTCCGAATAGATTCTCCGCGGATCTCACAATCCTCATCTAACCTCAAGTATAACCAGAACATACCTCAGCTGAGCACAGTAGAACTGGTGCGGTATGGCAGTCAGCACTCCCGCACCGTCACCGGTGTCATTGTCACACGCGCACGCTCCGCGATGCTCCATGCGCTTCGCGAGGACCTCGGCATCGCGAACGATCTGATGACAAACACCACTATTAGAAGATTGGAAGACTGGAACAGAAGACTTAATACGATGCCATATTGTACGTATTTTACAGTCAACTTAAGCTATTAACAGAAGTCGCTCTCTGCGAGAGACACTTCCGTTTATGGCTATAAGCCAACTGACGCTATAAGCTGTGAGTCTAGAAAGAGTATATCGTGTCGAAGAATCAACTTTATTTTGCTAAGGATCAGTGCAATGAAACTTTATGCCATAGAGAGATTTGCGACAGTTTATCTAATCCAATGAATAGAGAGGGACCCAGGCGACTGCCTTGTGCAACGCCCGGTGTAGTAGCTTTGAATGCGGCCATTGGAAAAGGAATCCAATGTACTAGCCAAATAACTAAGTACTTAGAAGCGCTTAGCTCGTAAACTAGGCATTAAAAGTTGGATCGATCACTCATAAAACTCCACGAAACCTGAGCCCAAAACAAGAATTGATCAAAATAGGAACGCGTGAAAATATAACGCAACAGTTTCTAGTTCTGATTGCGCCGTAACCTTCAATAATCATTTATTTTCATAAAAACCCAGGTACTTACGGTATTGTCGAGCTCTAGGTATTACAGCTAGAGACAGCCCAGGGTATTACGAAAAAATAAATGACAACGTATAGGAGTCTAGTCTAGACTATAGCAATCTAAATTATGGCCTCATTGAGAACATATTTAATAACACCGACCAGTGTCATAGAAGGTTGTCAAGACAAGACATAATTGGTATTACCGTACCCGAGGACACTATGGAATCTTAATTTACCGACTTCTAATTTCTAATAATAATAATTCCTTCTAGAACTTTCTTGAAAGATGTCGTGCTATCGATTTCAACATAGTTTTCTTTACGAATCCATTCAAATAAACGCAGTCATTAGATGCATGAATGGAATCGATGTGTTAGGGGTTGGAATTGTATCTATTTCTAGGAAAAATGTAAGATGCCAAAAGATACACCCATAAAGACGGGATATTATGCAATTTGAATGGAAGCCAAATTGATGTTTTATGGGGATTACTTTAAAAAGGTCATCTGTCCCCAATTTTTGGAGTGGCTCATTGCACACTTTTAGGTATTGGCATTCACATAAAGAGAATAATAGCAATTCTTTTAAAACCCACCTTACTGTGTAGGTGAGACAAAGTCTTCTGCTTTGAAAATGTATCATTCCACTTTCAGCCCCTATTGGGGTATTCTGGCAGCAGTTCTTTAGAGCCAGTCCTATTCTATGCTTAGCATGTTTACCAGTTTACCACCCTCAATCAAATCAATTAACACCAAGATCATCATCGACATCAACACCATATATCAGCCCACTCTTGAGCAAGGGTCTCCCCTCGCTTTCTTGTGGAGGATTAAGCCATACTCCACCATAGTGGTCATGGTAAAAAAAGCTTTGTAAATTGTGCAGTGATTTGCAAATGCAGCTTTAAATATAGAATTCACCACACCTTTGAGTGGTAAACGTTTAATCACTAACAACAGAACAACGCAACGGTGTAAATTATATTGTTGTTCAAATAACTAAATAATAGACTGAACGCAGCAAGTTGGATAAAGCTTCAGGTGCTGATAAACGCTAAGCCAGGGATAGTGAACCTTTTGAACACCTAATTATGTGCCATTTTTCCTGCAACAAGTTAGATAAATTAGAGTATTTAGATGTAGTCATAGGCTCACTTACTTTATGAGAACGTTTTCCGTCGATAGCAACAACAAAGCCAACTCCGCAAGCCTCGTGCTCGTTCTGAGGGTCGTACAAGCCTTGCTTGGCCGGCCCTTCCCACTCCATACCTGGAGAACAATTAAAATTACACTTTGATATTTACCGAAAGAAAGAAGTTTCTTTCCGTAAAGATCATTTCCAGGTCGACTTGCTTGTCTCACTACTCAGTAACACTAAAAACGAAAAAAAAACTTCACTATTAAACACATGAAGTGACAAGAGGGCTGGCTCATTTCTCGCACAGAGAAGAGTTATTGCTATTCAATGTGGAAATACAGCCAGTGTTCTTGGCACCATTGCCACAGTGCCATTGGTGCAATGAACAAAAGAGGTTTCTTTTGTTAGATTTTTAAGTTTTAGTTAGTTTTCTATTTCATTGTATTTAATTATTGTTATTAAACACATTTCATATCATTTCTTTTGGCATTGCCATAGTCTGGTAAAAATTCCGTCATGCGGCTGGATGTCATTCCGGCAAATTCCGTTTGAATACCATTTACCGTACAAAAAAAAATGCTTTCAATATTAAATAATTTATATTACGACTAGCCACAGTATTTTAATAAAATCAATTACATACCTAATTTTCAAACGACGCTTATACTAATATAACCACTACTAGAATTTAAGATCTTTTTTAAACAACTTCAAAAAAGGAGGAGGTTATCAATTCGTCTGTATTTTTGTTTGAGTTCAAACTCGTGCATCATTAAGCAACTAATTATGTTACTGGCGCCATCAAAACAATCTTTATACATTGCAGACAGCACACCAACTTAGATAAACTTCGGAGCGGTGAGCAAAAGGTCTTTTCAGATAATAAACTTTGTTATCTTGATATGTGTAAAATTGGTATCTCTATAAACAACTCTATTAACATTTTTAGACTATTACCCAGACGTTAATGTAAACAACAGTTGCAAAGGTGTGAAATGTATTTTGTCTGCGGAGCTAGCATCCCAGTAACACAAACATAGTCAGGCGCATCACTGGCCTAAATATGTTGACTGCTCAAAACACACTCGTTTGTTTTTTACAATGTTTACGGCAAGCGAAAACATGCCTGACGTGCGGACCCGCACTGCTGTATAGACAATTTTATCACAACAGTTGTGTGCACCGGCCTAGCTGATTGAGTTTAGTAACAACGCAACTCCTGTGCTTGTAAACGATTAGCGAGAAGATTCACATAAGTGCCAAAAATGTTAACCGGTTCAGCAGTTAGCATGTTAATAATAAGACGGGCGCCTGGACTTAAAATTGAAAGAAGTTTTGGGTAATATCAATCATTGAAGGTTTCAAACTTTTGCAAACTGAATTCATATTTACGAGACATAATCAGGTCTTATTTGTGAGAGTTATCTATCGTCTTCTGATATTTTTAGTGTTATGTGTCAAGACAGTTATGTTTTGCAAGATCAAACACTGGTACTTGGAAACAACACCTGTCACTCTCAAAGTGATACCGAATTGTCAAGTCTTCTCGTGACCACAGTCGATGTGATTTGATCGAAATGTTGAGGTTGGTCATAATTATATTTTGATACTAATCTAAGCACAAATAAGACCCGTTTATGTTTAGTAATATTAATCATTTTAGTGAGACCCTAGTCCACTGATGTGCGTAGTAGTAGTAACAAATTGGGATGTTTTGTATATTATCTGTATTCTGTTTTTTTTTGGTGTACAATAAAGAGTATTCTATTCTCTCAAAAAAATAAGTTTTCCATTATAATTTGTTTTCAGTCAGCGTGCACATGAGATATTTGACACCTTTAGTGCTGAAAACACAACTGTCGTGTTTTTCAAAACTTGCCATGAGTGCTGGAAAACACAACTGTTGTGTTTGTTGTATGGGAAAACATGTCTTAAAAATTTGCTCATCAAATTTTTTTTTGCAGTTCAATGCCACTAGACACCTAATTTTAATACCTCTTTTTGTTTGAATACCTATTATTGGTATGTCACTACCCACTAGCGTTAAGCTGTAGTTATTTCTTTAGAAACCGGTATTGATAAGGTCAAGAAGGTCATTGAACTGCCATATGTACGAGTATTTTCACTCTAACCAAAATTAGTTGTAATTTTTGTATTTTTTTCCACTGGTAGGTGTTTTTGCTGTTATACAATACAATAAATTTACTTTATTGAACACCATAAAGCTTAAGTAAATATTTTCCCGCACCCGCATAAGGTTATAATAAACACAATGTCTGCGTTTTCAGTAGTGAACGTGTTAATGTCCAGCAGTGGGTTGATGTAGGCTGATATTGAACTAGATGGGTAGATACACCATACACAACAAAATCCACCTAAATAAATCATATTTTACCACTCCCGTCTTTGCATAGAGCATGACATTGATGGATTGTGAAGCCTTCTCCGACGCACTTGTTATGGAAAATTTAATGTATGCACTTCAGACTAGAAGGAACTCATAATCAATTTTTTATGTTTATAAACATCAACCGTTCATTCTTTGTTCATTTACAAAGCCGCATGATTTTATTTCAACTGTGACCTTTATTTTTAATTAAATTTCTTCCATTAATGAATTAGTAGTACTTGGAAGAATTATTTAAATGAAAGTTTATTGACTATTTTATTGTAAGGACAGAGGTCAAGCCCTTGAAATCTCATTGTTGACATGCTAAACTCATTATATTGATAACACTAATCAATATTATGACTATATTCGAAGAATATGCCCCTCTGTATTTACTGTGACATTTGTATTCAAATGCAAGCTTTTATCACTCTCATTTACACGTACAGGAAAATGATCAATAACATGCGCGGCTGGAGCCGAGTGCCGACCAAATACGGATCGAGAATGCGACTGGGAAGAAACACCAAATAGTCAATGACTGCAACTCCAATAACCCCAATACTCAGTCACGGATTCCTACCACGTATGCACTACACGTGGAATCGCAGGGTTCTTACGAAATGCGCACCGTCTGCCGACATCAAGCAGCCATGAAATTATTTCTAGAAAACCAATAAGAAAACCCACCTCAGAGTGCGTTCGATGGATTTACTAAACCGTTTCCGTCGACTGCACTACGTTAAGTTCACACTTTCACAGAAAAGTGCTATCAAATTACAACAATTCAGCTGTAATGAGAATTTTATAGGGTAAATGGAACACAGAAATACCGGCAGCGCGTAGTGACCGCTCTACAGACGACTACCACGACCGGCGCTTCGCGAATTACTGAAAAGAACAAGCAAAAATGAATGAAGTTGAAAATGTCAGACTGACAGCCAAAGAACGAATTTTAGTGAAAGAAATAGCAAATAGGTTTGTGATTGGTCATTAAGACATTTAACAGTGAACATTTCACAAAATATTCCAGTGCTATTGGCTAGAAAGAAATAAATATTGATTGGGCTAACACAATAATCAATATTGCCATGTTAATGTTCTTATTACTAGTTATTTTATTAATCTATTTTAAAATCAGAGATGTTATTAGTGGTATTTTTTTATCTGTGTGTGAAATTCAAAGAGATAAAGCTTCAATTTTGGAAGTTAATAATATTTAGATTTTGCTGCAGCATCTAGGATAGGTTTTACAAGTTAAGGCAGCCTGGTTATCATTTTGAATAAAACAGCGGCAGGCTATCTTTAGCTTTTTTATTCAAAAAGTTATGTTATCAACCAATCCAGACAGGGCCACAGAGGTGGATTATGGTCTAATCATTCTCACGAAATTGAGGTGAGACCCATACTTAGCAGAGGCCAATATGGATTGATGATCATGAGTCATAAATAATTTTGGAATAAAACCAAAATTACAAATAAATAAATAGATAAAACTAACTTAGACCTAATAATATAAAATAGTAGTTAAAATGTATGTCTGAGGAGATTCATAAAGTATGGTAACATTTAAAATGTAACTTTATGTCAATTCCATTCGTTTTTTGTCAGTTGTATTCCATAGGTAATTTATTTTTCACTATATTGTTCGTTTAATTTGAGGTTCACTCATGTTCACTCTTACCATTCGGATAGAAAGTTAAAGTGATCTGTGCAAGTGCGCAGTCAGTCGATCATTTTCCCGCGATAGTGATGGACGTTTAAATTTTATTGAAATAGTTTACGAAATAAAATCAGTTTTATACAAACTTTGCATAAATCGTTGAGTTATTTCTAAAACCTTCAATATGATATTAAAACTATAACTATAGGGAGTAGAAATAAAGTGCGACAGTGTTAAATTATTCCTTGAATTTCATAAAATTTAATAACAAGTGTTCGCTCAAATAAATAAATCAGTTTCGCGCTTACAATAATTTCAAAATACTAATAAAATTATTGCTTCAAGTAGCCCATCAACAGTAAAACCAAGAAGTTAGAATGAGTTTGAGTCGTTTGTCTAGGTTCGTGAAGTGTGATGCGGTGAAAGTTTCATCATGCGCGTTGGTTTCGCAAGTCCGCGGACCTTGGCGGGAAGTTAGTTCATGTAGCACGCAGCGAGGCGCGGTTGCCCAACACGGGACTAAGCCGGACTGGAACCGGGCCGTGAGCGAGGCGGAGAAGATCGTGGGCTACCCGACCTCCTTCCTGAGCTTGCGATGGGTGCTCAGCGACGAGATCGCGAATGTAGCGCTGCATTTACGCAAGCTGGTTGGCAGTAATCATCCCTTGCTGAAAACTGCGAAGTAAGTTCATTCAATACGTTAATAACTACAGTAGGCGCGCGAGTTGAATGTCTAGCTTTTGTATCAACTCGCGACAGGCCTTCGAAAAATTAATAAAAAATTATAGCTGGAAATTTAACTCCAGTCTTAGATATCTCAGTTAGTACCTATTATAGTAGGAAATCTCTACTTCTTATCACACCCCGCAACCAACAACGTTACGGGTTCGAACCTCTCGACACATTTTTGACACATTTTTGTGAACTAGTAATAATTTAGGTAGGAAATAGGTAAAATGCAAAAAAATTGTAGGTGTTAGTTATTAACGCGTTCTGTTACGATGATCCCCGTACCTCCCGAATCCCGAATCCGACACAGGGAGTTCACTAAGGACGAGGATTTCTAGGGAGTCATAATTTTTTTATTTCATTGTCCTTAGAAATCTAATCTACAATGGTAAGAACAACATGCAAGCGTGGGGGCTTATCGTACTGCTCGTGTCCAAGGCAGCAGGACACAGCCCCGAGATACCTGACATGGAACAGGATAAGGCTGCAGGAGTTCTGCACAGGTAAGGACTTAACCCTCTATGGATCTGGTCCATAAACCAACACTGGTGAGCAAGTTTTCGCATCCAATTCCGACGAATTCATTCCCGATCCGACGCATTCGAAAAACTTTATTCACAATTTCTATCGGAAAGTAGTATTTCGAATGAAATCTTCGGAATCCGATTCGAAAACTTTATGAATGGGGGTGCAGGAGTTACTGGCCATGTGCGACTGAAAAACCAAACCAGATTATGACCAGACAATCGACACGGCGACAAGTTATACTGTAGAATAAAACCTTTAAGAACAAAGCGTCATCTTCGTTTATTTTAAGAACCGCAAAGGACTGGAATGCATTGCTTTCAAGAGTTAGCCGGCATCTTCCAGGCAGGCGTGCTTCACCTGCGGCCATCGCCACTTTCCATTCAGTGGTCAAACCTGGCCTAGTATAAAAAAAAAGAAAAGAATTTGAGTGTCGAGCGTCTCCAGTTACAAGAAGTTCTGTATTTGTCTGTTAGTAAGGTTTTCGCGGTCAAACAGCCCAACCAATTTTTATTGAAATAAATTGACGTACACATCACGTATATTTATTGTTTGTATTTTTGTAAGACGTTATGGCGTTACTAGAGAATTATTGTATTTTGTGATGTCTACAGATATTTTAACTTCAAACCAGATCCCACCTTAAAAAAATACATACTTAAAAAATAAAGAAACCTGAGAAACGGCTATCATATCCAACGGAGGCAACAGGCACGTAATTTCCCCTCTCCTGTCACTTAGAGGCAGTATGTAATAAAAGTGAAATACCCGCTGGCAAGCGAGAAAAATGCGAGTGCTGGACAATAAAAGCGTTGTTTCACTAGGTAGTTAGTTTCACTAGGTTCGGGAAGTTTTTTATCTACGGAAACTATAGTAAATACACGGGAGGTCCCTTCAAGTTCGCTAAGAGAGTTCAAGGATGCCAGATGCACCTTTAGAAAGTGGTCAAACCAGTCCCAATTTCCTGGTTCGCGAATCTTTCGGATAAGGTCAATCAAACCGGTCAACTGGCCGTGTACATGTACATACATAGGAGGATGGTACTTGATAACAATTATGTCCGACAATTCTTGCGGAAATAATAACAGTTCATGACCACCAAGCTTAAACTTTCCGTGGAGAGTTGAGTTCATTTCGAATTGTATATAACAAGGAAGTAGGTAGTTTATCAAAATAATATTAGTAATATCCTTCTGGACTGTGCCTCCGTTGTGGATTATGGCCTAATCCTCCTCACGAAAGTAAGGGGCGAGCCGTGCTCAGCAATGGGCCGATATGGGTTGATAATGATGATGATTATGAATGTACAGTAATATAAGTTGTACTAATTCTGGAATTATGAGGCGAAAAATAGATCGATGCAGCGCGGCGTGCAGCGTTGCTTTGCCGTTTTTACTATATTATAATCTGTGTATGCCATACACGATACTTATGTACACGATAATTCCGATACTATACTTATGATTTATTAAAAACTCCTCGATATTGGCATTTCCACAGCTGTCGATAATGTTGTTACAACATACCATAGCAGCAGCAGACTGACCTTACCAAATAATTTGAGCATTTCAATTGTCCACTGTTCAATGTCTCTCATGCTCACAAAGACTATACATTGAAATCTAACCTTCATCTTACAGTAAATAAAGACAATTTTCGTGCGATATGACCTTCTTTACTTGGGCCCGTTTGTACCTACTGTAAATGTAAAGTCCTATCCACAATCATTCACAGTAGGCTCGCTCGGCACATTAAAAATATGTATCTAGTGTAGACACACCCTAGTTTTACAGCAATTAGTGGCCACAATGTTGGCCGGCCACTTTATCAACATTTCATTACAACACAAACAAAATGCATTAAAATACTCAACATATTTGGCTATATTGCCGGAGAATCTGTTCATAAACTAAATCAGAGTACAAAAAGTATTTACATTGAAGATTATATAAATAGAAATTGAAGATATACTAAAAGTTGTATCAATAAATGTACATACGTAAGGAAATGTAAGTTAAAAAATATTCTACTATTCTATTTCCATCTCACAGCCAACGAGCGCTTGCAGAAGTGACAGAAATGATACGCACTTCGCACCTGGTACACAAAGGGCTGGTCAACATGAACGCTCGACAGGTGATCATCGAACAACCCGACGACATGATGTTCGGCAACAAAATCGCGCTGCTCAGTGGCGACTATTTGCTCGCCAACTCTTGCTCGGAGCTCGCTAACTTGAGGTGAGTAAAATTATAAAGATCAACGAGAATAATTGAATATTGAACGTGCGACAATAATTGATCGTCAAACAAATAGAAGTGATGTTCGGCAACTAATCTGTCTACTGTTCTCTGTGGGCATGTTTATTGGGCAATTTTTGCTTTTGATAATCTTATAAGTAAAATATAGGTGGTATAGTAATATATCAACATCAACTATTATATTATTTGCTCGCCAATTTTACAGAGAACTCGTTAACTATGCTTAGAACCAAATATAAACAAGGTTTATTTGCTAGTCAAGTTAGAAGATCATCCTCTGCCATACACTTTCGCGTCACGCGTCACATTCGCACTTTTACCACAGAATAAGGCTGAAAAGAATACCAATTTTACCCCCTTAGAGGAGGAAATTCGTGAAACCGTGGATGTCCACGATAACAATTGAGATCGACAGTGTGCCCTTCGAATCGCGGAGTGATGAAAATCTGCACTTATCTTAGCTTTTTGTAACGGTAGGCCTCTTCTGCAAGAGTCCGCCTGGGGAAGTACCACACCGCTACGCCAGATATTCATCCGCCAAGCGGTATTGTGCAAACATTACTGTGTTTCGGTTTGAATGGCACTATTTCAAGCGAAATTACTGGGCATATTAGACTTTAGAATCGATATTTCAAGGTGACGAGCGCAGTGCAGTGCTTTACAGGACTTTGTAGTGGAAAGTTTTGGGTGACACTGTAGCTGTTATGGGCAGACGTGGCGTTCACCATCAGCTGAACGACTTGCTCATCCGGTTACTTAGTAACATAAAATACTTATTGAGAATCGAACCCGGTGTCGTTAGGTTGGAAGCACACGATTACTTCTCGATTTGGGAAAGGATATATCGGGAGTTTCAATGACTTTAGCATTGGTTTATGCGAATGATTTGCAACATCCCAAGCTCCGAACAAGTTACACAACTCCACACGGATCATTGGACGATTTTGTAACTTAACTTTACATCAATTTTTCCACCTTACGCCCTACCGTTAAAGTCCGTTTTTCAACTAAGCTTTATCAATGAAGATACTACACACAGCGATGTGAAAGTCTTATGTATGTTTGTAGGTAAACTTTCAAAATATATATTACGTTTTAGTATTTATTCGATGCTGTTTATTGGCACCGGTTCTATAATGCTTCTGTTCTGGTTAAATTCACTTTCTCTTGATAAATGGGTTAACTCTTTAGTCAAGAGCACAAGGTCGGTTGTTTCTTTACTTTGTGAATTATGCCAAGAAGTCGACAGCGTAACCATAATAGGAAACTTAAAACTGGTAGTTGGTGTGGACAGAACATAAATTATATATTATGCTAGTGCACTTTGCTGTACATTGAAAAATGTATTTTTCCGGACATATTTTTATGTTTCTTTTTTATTTTATTTTATTTGACTGTGTGACGAGACGAGCAAGACGTTCACTTGATGGTAAGCGCTACGCATGCCCATAACAGTCACAGCACCACCCATAACCCTGCATTGCATTATGCAATCCTGCGCGGCACTGCACTGCGCTCGTCACCCTGAGACATTGGCTCTAAAGTCTCATATGCCCAGTAATTTCGCTGGTAACAATGCCCTTTAAACCGGAACACAGTAATGTTTGCACACTACTGCTTGGCGGATGAGTGGCCTCTTGCAGAAGAGGCCATCCACTACTTGAACAACAAGTATTGGAATCTAATTGACATTGTAATATTCAAATACTGCATGCCGATTTGGATATATAGACGGATCATTATCGAAGTCAACCTCAAAACACATTCATCCATCAATCCATCCATACTGACTTATAAAGCTCGAGAGAGATAAATAGAAAAGAAAAGCCATAAAAACGAGCTGATTTTCAACTCAATGATTCCATTCAAATCACATTGCAATGTAGTTGCATTGCGTGGCATCGCATGCTACCTACAATGAGTTACGTTGTACCCAGTACAATTAGTGTGTTCCCCTTCGTGTCCTGCAGTTGTTCCGTTGCACGAAAACTATGTATGTACCCACGCTTGTATCAATTATGTTTATTGAGGTAACCACCATCCGCCTCCGTTGTGATACGAATAGATTTGCATGTGATTACGGAGGTAAGGATCCGTACGTAATGCGCAATGACGTACTGAATAATTAACTAAAACAAGCTTTAATAATATTATCTACTATTGATTTTATCCGAAACCAAACCTACAAACTCCTATTGTTCACTTGGCGTCGACAATTTAAGTCCTACATCCATCAATATTATTGCATCTTATATATGCCTGAAATACTGGGCATATGAGACTTTAGCGCCGATGTCTCAGGGTGACGAGCGCAGTGCAATGCCGCGTAGGGTTATGCAATGCAGGGTTTTGGGTGGCACTGCAACTGTCGTGGACAGGCGTAGCGTTTACCATCAGGAGAACGACTTGCTCGTCTCGTCACTCAGTCAAATTAAAAAAAAGTGTGAATAAACAGGCATCTTCTAAGTAAGCGTATCACTCCCAAGATCCCACTACTTACCATCAGGATTGGATTCAGGGAGGATCAGGACCATGGAGGATTGTTGCCTGGCAGGATTTCTGACAAAAAATACGACTGGTTAACAACAGGTTAAAAATCTTTTGTTTCTTAGAAATCAAGAGCTAGTAGAACTAATGTCGTCAGCCGTCCGCGACTTAGCCGAAGCGGAGTTCTTGGGCGAGCGAGACGAGCAGAACAACCCGCTTCCATCTAGACCGCTACCGAAGGAGGAGCGACAGCCTGCCACAGGTAACGTAACACTTCGAACGAGAACAACAAGAACTGATGTTTTCAGCCGTCCTTGACTTGGCCAAGGCCACGCACAAGCTCACGCACACACACACACACACACACACAGAGAGAGAGAGAGAGAGAGAGAGAGAGAGAGAGAAAGAGAGAGGTACACACACGCACACAGACACTGAACGCACACATTGAAGTTACATACTGAAGCGGAGTTCTGGAAATAGAAAAAAATTCTACTTACCTAAGTAATGTTAGACTATCTCTTTTTTCTCTCAATAATAGAAGACTACCATAGAATTAAAAAAGTTCAAATTTAAGTCTGTGTTAGTAAATTTTGCTTTATCTCCCTTTTAACACTTCTAACTAAACATCCTTGACCGGGGCAGCTGGAGCCACGTGATTAGGTGACAATAAGTTAAGCTAAGTTTCGCTTAAGCATATATTTGCATGAGAACTAATGAGCTAATGTGTACCTACATCCGCTATTTAGCTAACTAGGCAAATACACACCCGTCGTTAGAGGTACCTTTACTTCTAGCTCGTGATTTGCTAGAGGCATCGATTTGATACATAGGTTTCAGAAGGAACACATTGATACACACTGGGATTTGAACTCACAACCCTCTCTTTGGAAGGCTATCACTGCTTATAAATATAGATTTTTAGGGTATCAGGAACTATGAGGACCATGGTCCCACAAATGTACCCAATACCTGTGGTTCACACAAATTATACCCTATGCGGGAATCTGACCCCCCAATCTCAGGTTACGTAGTCAGCTCATCACCCACTGCTCCACGGAGGCCGTTTGACAGAATCCTTGACCTAACATAAGACTGGCTGAGAAAAAGAAAATCTTAAAATTCAATATAACACTGTCATGAGTCGCAAAATTTCTAAAGATGAGTGTAATGGCGCAGGTAATGGTTTAAGAGAAAGTAATGTCTCCGCCATCTTTGTATTGCGGTTTTGGAACCATAAAAGCCATAGAGACTATTAAAAAAGCAGTTAGATGCGCACAGTTTGTCTTGTAAGTACCCATGTACCCGTCACCTGTGCCATTCGTGACTGAAACAGTTACAAGCTAGTTGTTTAATTCACAATTCCAAGTACTAATTAGTTTTCCTGTAGAAAGTTCCTTTTTTACCACCCCTACCTATTTACACTATCCCCTCCGCCACGGTGATGACGGAGAGGGGTTCGTGAACAGTTCTCAGCAGAGGTGGAGCCAGATGGAGTCGCGCTAGCATTCACTATCATGCCCCGGGGTACCGATAGAGGCCCGGGTGGTCTCCGGGCCTCTATCGGTACTCCATCAGTTATATGGTTCAAAATAGCTGAATCCTCAGTAAAAACCAATTAATTATACCAACGATTTGGGCGCGCCGCATCAACTCAAACAATAGAAACCTTCGCATTCCAAGTACTGTCGCGGAATACATTACTAGCTGGTCAGTGTTTATAGGTTGACCACGTTAATCAAGTCTTTTGAGGTGGCTGTTGTTGGTTCAGTCTATGGCCGTAATGCGTTGTGACATTATGATTATGATGATGCAACATTTATCGTATTAACTCAAAAGTCTTGTTTTATGACGAATTAAATATGAAAAATGTAGCGGTATTATTGGTAATTTACTCTAAGCGGCAAGCCAGATAAAAGAGGTGCGGTGTGCGGTGCGCTGTATGACGGCACTGGATGCCATTCCCATACAAGATTATATCAAAGAGACAGCATTGATCTGTCTTACGCCTGAAGCAGATCAATAGAGCCACAAGTTGTACTTGCTATACGTTATTCCGTTTGGTCAGTAAACATAACATTCAGCGAAATCTAGATAAATAGGCGAATATATAAGACATGCGTGTTTCACAGTTCGATTCGTTTCTAAACGAACTCACGATTCATATAATTTCAAATCGTAACAGCTCAACGTGGTCGAACCTCGCAGGCTGACCATTCCTGGACATTAGTGTTTAGTATTCCGCATAGTATCGAGGTAAAGAACTGATCGATCTGCAGTTGAATTCGTGAGGGGCATGCATAGTGTCGAATCGAGACTAGTGGGTGACGGGGTTTCACGCGGGTAGAAATAATTAATCTATATACTAATATATTAAGCTGAAGAGTTTGTTTGTTTGTTTGAACGCTAGGATCTCAGGAACTACTGGTCCGAATTGAACAACTCTTTTTGTGTTGAATAGTCCATTTATCGAGGAAGGTTATAGGCTTTATAACATCACGCTACGACCGAGAGGAACAGAGCATCAATGAAGAATGTGGCAAGTTTATTGCTTTTAAGAGAGTTATTACGGGAAAAATTGAATTACGCGGGTGAAACCGCAGTGCGCAGCTAGTACTGAATATGCGACCTGCCACCTGAGGCCGTATAGAGAGTGGGTGTTGAATTCGGTTCGGTGACTCGTTAACTGACCGAGCGAGCGAAGCGTCTCTGCTTCAAGGATGGCAAAATTGGCTTTCTTCTGTCAGTTTGTTGGTACTCCTCAATAGGTCTTATTTTCTATCGCTAAGTTCATTCGTACACCAATGAATGACTGAGTTGGGAATGTCGTGATCTTTTCTCAATAACCAATATTGGGCAATCTATTGACCTACGCAATGTTGGGGGCAACCATGCGGTCGACGGTTGAAGAACATGGAAGATGTCAACATTTTAGATTGCTATTTAATGCGATGTAAACTTGTGAAGGTTTTTAATTATGTTTGAGAAGATTTTGGAGCTGTTTGCAGTTTAGCCTGTTTATCATCTTCTTCATTATCAAGTTTTTTAGTTATAAGACAAAATGTCGAGCCCCAGTCAGTAGGTAGTCTAGAGTCTAGTCAAAGTAATGATTCAGTAATAGTGGAGGGTGCTTTACTGAATCGTCTTGGAAGTTTTAGAGAGAACACGAAATGGCACGTTTTTGGGTGTTTATCATTTGCCCACATTCGTAATCTTTAACGAACAATAGTCCGCCATAAAGCCATCAATTGTTTTCTTTTTTTCTTAAATTGAACGCTGGAACTTCAAGGACGGAACCAAAACCCTGTTCCTCCGATTCCAGAGTGGGAGTGCATCCTGGAGCCGCTGCCGATGGCGGGCGTGCGCGGCTGCGCGCGGCGCGAGTGGGCGGCGCGGCACGTGCTGGCGGCGGGCGCGCTGCTGGGCAAGTCCTGCTCGGCCACGCTCAAGCTGGCGGGCCACACGCCCGCGCTGCACACGCAGGTACCGTACTGCGCGCGGCGCCAGTGGGCGGCGGGCGCGCTGCTGGGCAAGTCTTGCTCGGCCACGCTCAAGCTGGCGGGCCACACGCCCGCGCTGCACACGCAGGTACCGTACTGCGCGCGGCACGTGCTGGCGGACTAATGAGGACGGTTACCATCAGGTGGTTACTCAGTACTCAGTAGTACCTACGCGCATATCTATGCGTGTCGTGACTGAGAAATTCTGAGCTTACGCACTCTAAAACAATATGCATTTACGCACACGTAGAAAACGTGGAAACTATATAAAGTAAATATAATTTCATTCATTCCTTCATTCATTCATTCATTTATTCGTTCATCATTCATTCATGTACGCATTTTGATAATGCTATTTCTTTAGGGTTACCTGTTCGGCTGTCATCTAGCGTTGGCCTGGCAGGCGTTCCTAGACTTAGAAGCCTTCACGGGCCCTGAACCCGCAAGCTTCTCCCTCGTGGGGGCCCCACTAGCCTTCACCTTAGAAGCGCGCCCGGACTTGTACTCGTACATCGAGGTTGGGAAGGAGAGTGTTCATCTAGTCGATTATCACGCTGTAAGTACTTTTTTTGATCTTTTTAGTTTTTACTTTGTCCTTCCTCTCTCCCCCTCAATGAGCTTCTCTTTCTCGGGGGTCCCGCTAGTACTCTAGAAGTCTCCCTGGATCTATAACCTACACCCAGTGGTACACGATCCGAAACCAAAAGGAGTGGAACTTTTTGCCTGAGTCTGTGTCCCGATAGTTACAACCTAGGAGTCTTCAAGTCACAAGTGAATAGGTTCCTTCTAGGTAAGCGTGCACCATCGTAGACCGCATTGTCACTTAACATCAGGTGAGATAGTGGTCAAACGCAAACCAATAATAAATAAACCGAGCAATCATCCGCATCATTGCTGGAGTTTAGATTATTGTTGTTTCTGGTGGTTGAGTTTTGGTTATATGAGTATCGCAGCTTGCAGTAGTAGTATCCGAGCGGTTACGTGTACGCTTTGCATCCCAACTACACCCGGCTCAATCCTCGGCCAATGACTCTCACAAGTTACATGCGGATTCCCATCGCTCCGTGCTTCGGAGACGTTAAGCCAGCGGTCCCAGTTGCTATCGACAGCAGCGTTGTGCGGCGCGACTAACCCCATTGAACAAGCGGCTGCCCGCAGCTGTACCGGGCCGTGCTGGCCGGCGACGGCATAGAGCAGACGAAGGCGCTGCAGCGGGAGCACATCGCGCGCGCCTGCGAGGTGCTGGATAGCTTCCCCAACTGCGACGCGCGCACCGCGCTGCTCAACATCATCGTGGCCATGCAGCAGGACCACGCCTAGCGCCCCGCGCCTGTGGACCTACTCCTTACTGCGACGCGCGCACCGCGCTGCTCAACATCATCGTGGCCATGCAGCAGGACCACGCCTAGCGCCCCGCGCCTGTGGACCTACTCCTTACTGCGACGCGCGCACCGCGCTGCTCAACATCATCGTGGCCATGCAGCAGGACCACGCCTAGCGCCCCGCGCCTGTGGACCTACTCCTTACTGCAGTGGCCGGCCCGCCCGGCTCCGCTTGGGGAACTAACACACTGTTGCCAGGTATTCGTCCGTCTCCCTAGTGTGAAAACAATACTGTGTTCCGGTTTGAAGGGCACTGTTTCCAGCTAAATTACTGAGCTTATGAGACTTTAGAACCGATGTCTCCGGGTGACGAGCACAGTGCGGTGCCGAATTCTGTTATGGAAAGTTCTGGGTGGCACTGAAGCCGTTATGGGCAGGAGTAGCGCCTACCATGAACGAAGTGCTCGTCTCACTTCCTAAGCAAAAATAAGTATGGAGATGACAAAACCGTTACGATTAGGAAACACGCGTGTCAAACTTTACAGAAACAACGAAATAAACAAACGAACATTCCGATTCCGTCCTAAAGAAAGGAAATTCCAAAAATGACTCAGTTGAATGGCCCAATTAAGTTACCTAGTATAGTGTAATTACGTAGTAATATGTGTATTTACCGGTTTATTGAACAATAAATTCTCGCTAGACTGTGTCATAGATTCTTCGATTCGAAGGCGTTGGTTTACCTACAACTACAAAATACCAACGATTCAGAACAACATTGCCAAGACTAGGGTATGTCACAATGGGGAAGACTGTTGCTAATACTTACCGCTAGAGGCGCTAATGACTAGCAAGTCCATTGACGGTTTGATTTGGCTGTAAAATTTAAAATGAATGAAATAGTCTAGGGTCATTGATCAGAACTCGTAGCTAAAGGATGTAAAAGTATCAAAACTTCTTATCCAATTCGTTCTAATAAGATGTTGGCATCTGCGACAGTGGCGCCTCTAGCTTTTAGATCTGACAAACATCTTCCCCATAGCTGAAAATGTCTAGCCAATCCGTTAGATGGCATTGTTACAAATTTAAAAGTTGAGTTACTAATATAAAAGTACCCTTATCCAACCTGTATTTAATGTAGTAGTTACCGTATTTGGAATATTATGAACAGTTTTTTTATACTTCTATATAAATTGTTCATAGGTAAGTATATGACATTAATTGTTATTATTATTGATATCGTTATTGTGGTACTTAAAACAGAAGTTACCCAAAAGTTAGAGGCTAAGCTATAACAATCAATTAATTAACCTGCGTAAGTATCCACCAGAAAATATTGTAAGTTTTATATGAACATTCCCAAATTTTTTATTACCTAAGCAAGAGACAGGGAATTTTGATAATTTTATTAAATAAATAGATTATAAGTAAGTACATATAGATTAAAATTAAAACATGTATGTATAAAGATATACGAGTATTATATAGAATGCCTAGGATATGTAAAAATATATTATTTTTGAAATATGTACGTATACCTATTTATTTAGAATATTATGTGAAATTTCTTCAAATCGAAATACTTTATACTTTTTTTATAACTATAGATTAAATTGTATGTTTTCTATAATAGTTACTATAGTCGTTAGTTTTATATGAATATAAATTGTGATTATTTGTCGCGCAGCTTAAAAAATCTGCGTGATTAGATGTACCTACTTATTTAATTTTTGTATATTTTTTATCTCAATTATATTACTATTTACTGATCTGGTATTTTTATTAACCATTATATATTTAATAAATAGCTACAGGAATTGTAAGATGTATAAATTATATTATAAGGAGTTTTTAAATAAAACATATTAATCTTTTTAAATTAATTGTATTAATAAATAATGGTAGTTCTATTTACATGACACAATGGATTACTTTTTTGTTTTGGCAGAAGACAATAAAAAATATTGTTATACAATACAAACTAGCGCACGCGGCTGCGCTCGTCACGTTACTTACTTTTTAAAACATTGGTAATAAACCCAGGTTACAAAAATAACATTAAAAAACAAATATTTGGTTAAAAAACTGACAATACTGGTCGTTTTTGGTTTGAAATGCGTTCATCTCCGCAGTCAATCACACTGAAGAAGACATACATGCAAGCAGTCGAGCATTACAGAACAATGTTACAAGTATATCACAGGTTTCTAGTGTGACCCTAAACAGCAGAGTTGCCAGCAGTAGGGACACTACCGCGCGGGACACGCACACGTGCCATTCCGCCAGCGCCATCCGGTGCTATGCTCATCTGAGTACAAGTAATCGTGCTCGTCTTGGAATGAAACGCATCCCAAAAGAGCTATTTTACATTTCTACTTGCAGATTATAAAAGACATTACTATGATAAAATACAGTCGTCTGCACAATTTCATTCAGCACAAAAAGTGATTTGGTGTAGAAAAAATACGAAGACCTTCGATAAATAATATTGTTGTCAAGTTCTCAACATGGACTTTGAATTAATGAAATGAAATGAATTTGTTTCACGAAAATGGATAGTAGGTATAAGGTCTCGAAATTACAATTCAAACTTTTATGTGTGTGTGTGTGTGTGTGTCCCGTCCCGCAGGTCGCTTCTGCTAATGTCCATACTGCTAGCGCACTGCGCCTAAATGATACATCACATACAAAAAGAACGTTTTTCCACATCATACAAATTACACATTTTTGGTGTATACAAAAGTTTTTGTCGTTTATTTCGCTTAATTCTATATCTTTGAGTATACAGGCTTTGTTGTGATTAAACATACTGTGATTGCTTTGATATGTCTTATCGCAATGCATTGAGAACTGAAGTCTAAGTTGGCAACTGTTTTGTTAATATTGGCAAGAATTACGGGCATTTTACCAATGCTCACAAACAACACAATTTAGGCATTTATCAGTATGTCACCAAACACGAATCTTTACCATAAGACCGACGATATTTCGC
This sequence comes from Campaea margaritaria, assembly GCA_912999815.1. Classification (NCBI taxonomy): domain Eukaryota; kingdom Metazoa; phylum Arthropoda; class Insecta; order Lepidoptera; family Geometridae; genus Campaea; species Campaea margaritaria. Next base: position 2,094,883 of record OU538794.1, read on the forward strand.
ACCATTCGTTAATTTAATTTTTATTTCACTCCCTACGTTACAATGTACATAGACCCCGACGTCTATTATTGCTTAGTTTTTAAGTTTTGTTAGCCAAAACTTTTACCTATAATATAATTTCATCATCCCAATAAATTTACCATTCAATAAATACGTACATGTAAAAAATATAAACTATATCAATAGTTTAATCTTTAAAACAAACTTTCTCCTTACCGCTAACTATATATTAATAACTATTCATCAGTATGTTTTCATTCGTTTTTTAATATAATGCCTACTTTATAATCTTTCCAAGCGCCTGATTTTTCCTTTCGCGTATACTCTATTCTAAAACGGTATGCAATTTATTACTCATTTATTGTATGGTATCTAATTTAATATAAAATTTACCGTCGCTAAGATAAAAGGATGTTTCGAATATAAATTTAACCAACCAGGGTACAATTCGATTTGGTTTAACTTAGGTATCAGATTCTCATTAATATCAAATGGAACCAACCTATGCACCTACAGCCGAACACAGGCACTCGAGTTGAAGTAAAGAAGGCTCCACAAACCATGCACAAAACCGCAATAATTTAAAAAACGCCCCTTAAAGCAAATATATTAAATATTAACGACTACAGTAATACTAAAATTATTACAAAGAAAATGTTTCGATAATGGTTCACGTAATACATAATATAAATAAGTTAAATATTCTAAAAACGTTTAAAAATACACACGTCTTAACCTAATATAAAAGCACTCGGCCTGTTTCTCGTCAAATCGACATACAGTCATGATTGAAATAGCAAAAACAAACGTTAAAAAAAGAGACAGGAATGGTAATTTAAATATAATAAAACTTAAATACACAAACAAAGGTACAAAATGATCATTAACCACGATCGCCGTATGTGTCCGCGCCCGAGTATGACGCCCATCTGTGACGTTTTGTACTTTTGTTCCGATTACCATTAATGTAGGGTTAGTAGTTTGAGATCATCCTCGCATAACACAAACATTATGCGCTTAATTAGAGAAAAATAATCGACAAAATATGCAGACAAACGTACACCGACTGTCACTATTATACAGAACTACGAATAAACACTAACATTCGAACCGGTCGAGCAACGTCGGGTAAACTAAACGACAAGAATATACAAAAAAGAACTACACGATTACGGTCACTCGGACAATACGATCGACACTAACAGTAACGTAAGACTAGCTGAAATGCGATAAACACTACGATTAAACTTAAAGTTACATCTTTGATTAAAAACTCACTCGGTATAATATAAAAAATACTTCGTTAAATCGGTACTCAATTCCGATAAATGCACAAAGGAATCTCGGAAGAACGCTAAACGTACCGGGGGGAAAACGAATGCACGATCGCGTCTCCGAACTAGCTTCGGAGAGCTACGGTTCAAAACGATAAAAATATAAAATCGGACGTGCACTCGCTTCCCCTACCGGCATCGGACCGGCGCTGGCGGCGAGTCCAGGAACTACTACAATTGGAAAGCACATCGTGTTCTACTAATTACGTTACTACTGGGAAGGCAGCTGACCTTACAGGCTAAGGAAGGGCCGGGTCCGGCGCAGGGCGGCCGCGCGGGCCGCCAGGCTTGCGTCAGGTGGGCGACTCCTGGTAGGGGCCCGTCACCGTGCACGGGTGCATCGGGAACAGGGTCGTCCAGGACATCGTCGTTTGCGTGTCGGTCCGGAGCATGATCTGTCTGCTTCTCCGTGCCACGTTAGTCGCTTCTACTAATGCGGCTAAGGAAGCGTAGCCCCCGGGTATCGTGTCCTCTCCGCTTTTCCATTTCTCTCCGAGGGGGTGTCGCTCGGGCCCGGGCGTGGTCGCGGGCGATACGGTATTAGGACTTGGCGCCGGCGTTCCTGGCGTCGGAGGATTCAACCCTAACTTTTTCAACCTCATTTTCTCCTCCCATTCCTCCAGTCCGTGCTTCGGTCTATTCAAGTTCCTGTGCTGGTAGAAGACTAGAGATATCCTCGTCGGATTAACTCTGTTCGGAGACTTGACGGCCGTGGTGGAGTGCATCTCGTGTTTCGCGCATTCGAACAACACGCTTCCATGGCCTAACGCGATGGCCACTCCACCCATCTGGCTGTCCTTGAAACATTCCAAATTGTCGGAGAACTCCGTCACCTCGCCGATAGGTTCGGCTTTGGGCGGTTCCGGTGGATAGGGAATCGAAAACGGCGGAGGATATAAGCACCAGTTAGGTGACGATTGGCACCAGTTTGGACTCGGGTTCTGATAGAAGTTCGATGCAAAATTAGGATTATATTGATACCCGTAAGAATTATAGCAGTGAGAATTTCTGAGCAGCTCTTCTCGTTTGTACTTCTCCGCGTTATAATATGCTAAGCTATTGTAATCGTTATACGAATTCTCGTAAGGATTGAAATGCCCGTAAGGATTGGGCGAGAAGGGATAGGAGTTTGTCATTTGAGGATAGTTTCCGTAGCCCTGTATAGGAGCTTGGTTCGAGTACGTATTTTGGTTAACTGCATGGAAGTTGTTGCCGGTAAATTCTGGCGCAGGTTTATTCAGCGGCATGTTCTGGTTGACTTCGTCGTGGCTGATTGTGTAATTGGTTTGTGAGGCGGGCGTTTGTGGCGCGCTCACATTTGGCAATCTATTGTCGTAAGGACTTCTGTGCTCGTAGCCTTGAACCAGATTAGGCCTCTCAGAAGGAGGATAGGGTTTCAAAAAAGTGGAATTCTCCATGCCCTCAGGATTTATGTGTTGGGACCGCGACGGAGGTCGCGCTTTTGGAACCCGGAACAACGCGTTCTCATTCTCAGGTGTCGTTGGTTCTTTTGGTTTTGTCGGATCCCAGTTTTTAGATTCTGGGGACTTCCATACGCTTTTTCGTACATCGGGTGAAGATATGTCACTAGCAGGAGATTTTAATTCAGGGATTTGTGATGGGGCTGGCGACGCCGGCGTGCTTTGTGAATTCTGGTTGATTTCTGTCAGTCTAGGAGAACTAGGCATGTCAAATTCGGGTATTTTGTTTACTATATCCACCATCATATTGTTAGTATTATTTGTCTTATCGGTCTCAGGGGTTTTCTGAGGCACACTCAATGGATCAGAATTGGTTTCACTTTTATTAGAGTCTGGACTATAATTATTCGGCGGAATATTTAAATGCGCAGTTGTCGAGTCCGGATCTTCTTTGACAACGTTAGTGAACATTTCCGGATTGTTGAAATCCGGCCACTGATTCTGTGGTATCTGGTCATTAGTCTGATTGAATTGAGGGTCTCGCTTCTGCAAGCCAGTAGCAAAGCTCGGCAGCTGGATGGGGTGCGGGTTAGGATTCTGACACGGAGTTTCTACAGCCGGAGACTGAACATGGTTATGATTGTAAATATTCTGGTGATGAAGGTTGTACGTCTGATCGTACGTATTGTATGGAGAGTCTAGCACCGTACTGGAGATCTGATTGCTTTGGAGCTGAGCGTCCGTAAAGTTGTCTATCATGGTCGCCATGTCTAGCAATGCCGGGTTGCCTAAGTTAGGGTTGATGAGGTTCTGATTATGCATGTTTGGGTGTACGAACGCCGAGTTGTAATTGTTAGTGAACGCTGAATGATTGGATTGGTTCAGAGCTGGAGTTAGAGCTCTGGGTGAGGCGCTGCTCTGGCTGCGAGGACTAGCATTGTTCCTCGCGTCTGGTTGAGGGGTCCTGGGTCCAGGAGTGTTGCACTGCGGTTTCTTGTTGCCACCGGGACTTTGCTGCGGCGTCGTGTTGGCCGAGTTATTGGCCGAGTCGGTGGTGTCCTCGTCTTTACGCTTCTTGCCGTGACGCCGGCAGGGCTGGAGAGGAACCGAGCGCACGCGGACTTCCATCGAATATCTGGAAACAAGGAGATACGAATGTTAAACTTTTGATAATACATGAACTTGCTTATTGGAGGTTTTGAACAACTGAAAATGTACCTTCTATAAATTTAAAATTACACTTTGTTCCTATTATCGCCCTAAACAAAAGTTTCACTCTGAATCACGTAGTGTTTTTTTATCAAGTGATAAATAATAATTATAATTCATCACCAGGCTATAATAAATAGAAATCTACAAAAGCAATGAAGATTCACAACTATCAGTAATAATAAACTTTATACATCACCACTCACTTGTCCAGAATGTCCAAGGCTCCATTCTTGACCTTCTCCTCCTGACCTTCTTTGGACCCAAACTCGTCAGTAGAGTCCAGGACATAAAGCGGGAGCACATGCAGCTGTTCCTCCGAGGGTTTAGAGATGGCGCGGTGCTTGGCGAGAGTCACTACGGCCGTGCAGCCGTTGTTCATGTTGTGGAGGTCGCGATGTGCGTGTGCGCAGAAATCTATGCACGCTGTTACACCTGGAAAATTAAGTAAGATTATTGTACAAGTAGGTAGAGTTTCGGGCCTACTAAACACCTTAAACGAATCCACGGGATCAGAGTGGACGGTTGGGTGGAGTTATTGGTTGATAAGCCTTTTGGTTAATTTGTAATTTTATTACGATTTTAGCTTGGTCAAAGAAGTTCAAGTTATCTGTCCAATCATCTATTAACCGACTCCTTGTGGATTCGCTCTCAGCATCTAGACAAAAAATGCTGGATGACTATTTACCTGAAAACGGTCGCCCAGGCTTAAACCCCAGCCTACAGTCAGAAGCCTCCTTCTCAAACTGGCACTGGTTGTCAAAAGCCTTCGGCGCCAGGTTCATATAGAGCGGGCTGAGTAGAGTCGCCAGCACATGCATGCGCTCCTCGATCTCACTCTCCTCGGTCTTGACTGAAAGGCGGAACTTCCGGACGGTCTTGGATCTTGCGTACTTGCAGCCGTTGTAGTACATGGACCATGAGCAGCCGAAACTGTAAGAGGCACCGCATGTCTCTGGGTCTAAGCCTAAAAAATAGAAAGTGACAGCTTAGTTGATCTGGTCCTGGGCTTTAATTTAGTGCTAATAATTTGGGTGAAGACACCGAGGTAGAATAGTCTACCTCGATCATCCCGGTGATCTGTTCGGGGAGGCAATGGATAAGACTTGTTTAGGACTTGGCAGAAAAGGGCTAACGACAGAAGACCTATATAATAGCAGTGGATGGATGGAAGATGATTAGATAGATACGAATAGAAGTATAAAACTTTTTATGCAACTTAATGACGACAAGACGTTGGCATTTTCTAATGGGTCCCGCTACGTATGCTCATAGAAATTACAGCACCAGTAAATTCTTGGAAAAGATCTGGCGATGAACCACATTTAGGCGTTTTTGATGCAACGGAAATTATACACACCTTGGCAAGCACAAGTCCTGTTCTCATTGGTAGCGCACCGTCTGGTAGTAGGCAGACCGTATCTGTTGAGTTTGTGCGACAGCAGAGTGTAGTCCAAGTCAGCTTCTGACTGCGGGATACCTTCCCAAGCCACCAGACAGACCACGATCCAGGAAGTCGTGCATTTGTGACCATTTCGGAACTTCACGACTACAAGGACCTTCTCCGTGTAGTTGGCTCGACGGATCACCTGGAAATAGTTCCATGGGGTTAGGAACTTGAGAGAAATGATAATGTAAGTGATGGTTGTTAGTTAGGATAAAGATGTAAAAGTTAGTATGTGGTGGTGCGTGGATGAAGAAATTGGTGAAGCAGCTTAATTTAAGTGAAGCGACAGTGAATGTTATGAATGATGTATTAGAAAATATTAATTTCAAGTCTTAGTAAGTCATAATGCAAAAGTATGTAAGTGATATGTGTCCTAAAAACAGTGTTAGTTTAAAGGAATATAGAAGTAACTCAAACTCGATCCATACACTCACCCACTTAGCCATCGGGCATCCCTGAACTGTCTTCCCTTCTTTGCCCGTGTAGCAGACCTTCTCTATTCTGAGCTCCTTCCCAGAGAGACCAGTTCGCGCCTCTAGATCTTTTCTCAAATCTGCTAACGTCGACGCGCAACCTGAAATGTTGAAAACACGTTCAACTTTGAAGTTTCCTTTAATAGTCTATGACAAGGTAGGTGACTGAACGTACCTAAATGAGTGTAATAGCTGCCCGGTTCTGGAGGATTTTTGTCCGCTGGAAAGCAGTTACAGTCAGGCACTTCTGTCCGGGAGTTATTCCTTAATCTCTCCAAGTTATCCAAATACTCTTTTGAGTAGTTAAACTGATTCTTTACTGGTGTTTTGATGTCTGGTACCGGCGTGCTCGGTTTGGATTGGGTCTTGGGATTGTTCTTTTCGTTAGCGTCAGGCTCGTCTTCTAATACTTCATCTTTGGTCTGCAGGCCTGGACAGGCGCCATCTCGCAAATGTTCTGGTGGTGGTTTCTTAGTAGAACCCTGACGACAGCATGAGTAGCCGACTTCATTTCTTATGTGTTCTGGACCGCCGTCACCGGCAAATAAATAAGGATCATTTCGTGGAGGCATATTAAAGCTCATATTTTTGTAAATTTTGTGGCCAGGCGGTGAATGCTCAGATTTGATCTGCTCTATATAATAAGGTGGTTTCGGTTCCACTGGCGTACATTTCAAGCTCCTATTTTCAGGTTCCTTACTTAATTTTGGATCGTTGTAGTTTCTAGTATACCTCTGAAACCCAACGTTTTCCTGCCTTCGAGGACTTTGCTGATAAACTTCGGCAGGCTCCGGGCGGCGGTCGAAGGAAAAATTTTGATAGTTTTGAAAATTCTGCGACTTTTGTCCCATGTTTTCTTGCTTTATAGTTGAAATAGGCGGAAGGACAGTGTTCTGCTGAGTCCTCGCTATCACTTCAGTTGGGTAGTCCCTGTAATTATTTATCGTGAACTCATTTTGTTTCGGATATGAGTTCTGATTCATCATCCTTTGCTGATCACTTTTCACCAACCGGTCGTCTTTAAATTGATAATTGTCAGGCGTTTCTAACTTAGGTATCAAAGGCGCCGATGGATGCCTAAACTTAGCGTCATATGCTTCCCTATCATAAGCTCTTCTTTGTGCGTTTGCGTCTTTCGACGGATTACAGTTCTGCTGGTTAATTTCCGATACAGGTCCGATAAGCATCTTCGATTGGAAATCTTTACTATCTATCTGGTGAGTGTAACTTAAACTATCACTACCATACACTTCCGCATATTTTTGCACTTCGTAAGGTGCATTCGGGTACCCACCATATTGACTTCTCATGTCCGCATAGGACGGTAGCTTTTGAGGCGTCTTGGCTACGATCTTTGACGATGCTTGTTTATCGTAAGTTCTCGGGACGTCCGTCCCCCCCTCCCATACGTGGTGGCCACCACCTCCGAACTCACCCGCGCTGAACGCTTGGGCAGTTTGTGAATAATTACCGGCTGCAGGGTATCCCTGCTCGCCTATTCGGTAATTATCTCGGAGATGGTGGCTATACGATAAAAAATGACCGGTAGTATTTCTGTCGTCGCTGACGGAGCCCGCCCCCGCCTTCCGATCGTCGACGGCTCGCGGTGGGCCCTCACCCGGGTCACCCTTGTCTGGTGGCGTGTTGGTGCCATCGCGGGTGTGGTTCTGCTTGTTTAATATCATCGTTTTCAGTCTCGAGTTCAAATTGACCCTGTCCGATTGCGAGAACATCTGCTGCTCCGCGTCCTCCTGCCTCTGCTGCTGCATCTGCTGGTTTTGGAGCTGATGATTCTGCATCTGGCTTTGCATTTGCTGTTGTTGCTGTTGTTGTTGCATCTGCTGATTTTGTTGCTGCTGTTGCTGTTGCATTTGCTGACTTTGAATCTGTTGCTGTTGATTTTGCATCTGCTGTTGTTGGCTCTGCATTTGCTGCTGGTTTTGTATTTGTTGGTTTTGCATCTGTTGGTTCTGTAATCTTTGGTTGTGCTGCCACTGGCGCTGCTGCCATTCGCTCTGCTGCTGTTGGCCATTCTCCCTGTACTGTCCGCCGTTGAAGGCGCCCGGATACCCGTTACAATCTAGTGAAGCTCGCGGACCGTTGCTCCCCTGCAGGTACCCAGGCTCGGCGTTTCCCGAATGTTGTCCATTGGGTGTGTTCTGTTCTTGTCTTTCGCCATCGTTGCTCGTATCTCCCGCACCATTTTCTGAGTTGCTATAGTCTTCAGAGTGCTCGTTGGTATACTCAGGGCGTTCGTAGCTCTGTTGGGAGGTGTATCCCGACGCGGCCGATGTTGGGACTGAGTTGGGATACGAGGCGGCTGAGTTTGGTCTGGAATCGTTGCCTGAGGCAGTGCCCGGAGTGGATGCTTGCTGGGCGTATTGCTGTTGGTACTCAGGGTAGTGAGGGGCTCGCGGCGACGGGACCGGAGTGTAGGTGCCGCGGTTAGACGGTGGTCGCACCGCCTGGACTCCTGCTTGGTAGTAGGTATTGTTGGCGACGTCGAAGGTAGTGGCGACATTCTGGACGGTGTAGGTCGTGTTGGCCTGGTAATGCGGCGATGTGGCATACGCAGTGTGGTTGCCCTGGTAGTCCAGCGTCGTCTGACCTGTCTGCGTCGGAAGCTGCTGGATGAACTGGTTCTGCCAGCCTGCAGGGACAAACGCAACTTAACAATAATTCAAAGTGAGAACTGAACAGCCAAATAATAAAAAACAAAAAGGAACTAGAAACTTCGTATAATAAATACCTTGTGTGGGGTCCGCCTGCCACGCTGTCGGAAATCTGTTGGGGTCTCCCGCGTAGAACGGCATTGGCGCCTGGAACATAAGATAGAACTAATGACAATATATTAAAATACTTCAGCGTTGGTGAATATATTACAGATTCTTTAAGAGATTACGCAGCTTGGCCTCGTTTTTATAGTAAGGTACGTTATTAGCACGTGTGGCATGAAGGCGTAATATAGATGTGTGTCGAGGCTGGACCTTGCTTATTGTTCGGGCGTGCGAACTGCGAACTGCCCTAGCGTCATAGATTGCTAGCTACTAAATGACTGCGTAAACACACGTTGACCGAGGTCGGCAAACTGTTAGCCACGATATAATTAAAGTACATAAATGTGATAGGTAGATAGATAATAATTATGTAGTTCGTTACACATATTATCTACTATTTGCTCAGAGTAAGATAATGTAACTATGTAGTTGAAAAGTTAGCGAGTTGTTTGTGTTTATATGTAAGGAGGTAGATAATTATAACTGGAACGCGGTAACAACTCATTTGCAATATTTGTTATCTGCGGTCATTGGGTTACTTGTGAGAGGCTCAAGGCGGTTTCTCTTGGTGTTAGGGGAATTCGCAATGCCGAAGATCGCAAGCAAGCAGTAACACCATGCCGTTGTCAGACTTCATGTAAAGAGTCGATCCTCAACAATGAAAGTAACTACTGTAGATAAGGTGTGGAACTTCCCGTAGTAAATCGAAGGACCTACAACAAGTGTCAGGACGTTGTTAGTTCGAGAACGGCGAACCATTTCTTCCTTGACCGTTTTATTAGACAAAGACACTATAAAAAATTTCTTTAGTGAACAAATCGGATAATATTAATTTGGCAAGCCGTGGTAAAACCTTAGCTTTTATTTTTAAATACATCGGGCATACGAACTTTTGATCGTCTTTTTTGCTGTCGTTGTTTCAACCATTCATGCTGGTTTAGTAGTTAGATGGATTTAGAGATGACCCGATTTGGTTGAAATATCGTGGTGGCTGGATAAGCAAGGTAGCTATAGTGCAGGTTAGAGCGCGCCGGACGTTTTTGAATCCGTCACTCGTCTTGGTTCCTGTGGGTGGTTCCCACTACCGTAAAAATCTAAGAGTTACCGACCAACTTTTTACGACTCCACCTCACAGCATAAAGAGCCTTTTGTCGGGACTAATCCCTAAGTTTTTGCTTGAGAAAGTCCATATTTTAATTATAATTGAAAAGTATGAAAAGAAACCCGAGTAAGCGTTTTTTTAATATCCGCGCCAAAGAAAATATTAAATTACAGAACTCATGTTTAATGTTTCCGACGGCATGTTACGAAGAAATTATACGTAGCTTTGGTAACTTTTGCCTCGCTCGACTTTGGAAGAGTTAATAGGTATTTGCAGAAGGAAGCTTCGCTTAGGGTGCTTCCATAGAGAAAGCTAGTTACCTGATTTAAAGTTTAACACTTATTTTTTATCTCTGATAGGTAGGCATTTGACCACAGTATCTCATTTTCTTCCTTGTGTCACTGTTCAAAGAATTCGAACCCACGGCCTTGAAATTAGTAACAAAATGCTAAGAGTCACTATTTCAGAGATTTTTCACAATAACTTTTAAAAGTTCTAATATGCTTTCACATTTCATGTCAACAGTTTGTATGAGAAGTCATATCAGCTACTTTACAAAATGCGACAGAAAAAGTTAGTTCGTTATTAATATTCCAAAAAGTTGATGATCAAAAGCTTTTCAGTTATCTATACCGTGATTTTTAGTCAAAGTATCGAAAAAATATCGTGTAAAAGTCTAGGATTTCAACCACCTTTCCTTTATGTAAGCAAGCACCCTTACAAGGGGGTAGGTAGGGGTAATATTTTACAGCGGCGTGTGCTTGTCGGTCGTAATTAAAAGTTTGTTGTCGTCCTAATGAGGCACGGTAATGAGATTACCCTGTTTATTGCGCATTACTCTAGCTTTACGATTTTGCACAAAATGTTTTGCACAAAGTTAGTAGTGATGTGCTAATTGTTTAGAACTCCAAACACGTTATCACCAGTGGAAAGTTTGCTAGTTAGCCCATATTTTTCGCCTACCTCTCCCTTCCCCTCTTCTTCCTTCCTTAATTTTTTTTTATTTGTCGGTGCTGACGTCGGTCTTCCGTAGCTGTCGCTATGAAAACCGTGGGTGCAGTTAGCAAGTTAGCACTTCAGTACAGGCCGTTAGGATAAGAGAAATACGGCGAAGATACCTGAAGATACCTGGGGGTCCTCAAGGCACGAGTGAATAGGCTACTCCTAGGTAAGCGTGTACCATCGTAGACCACATTGTCACTTACCACCAGGTGAGATATGGTCAAACGCGAACCAATTTATCAAAAAAAAAAGTTTGTCGTAGCGTAAGCAGAGATTGCATTCGATTACCGCATGAAACCACAAGTGCTTGCGGTGTTTAATCAGATGGTTACCTACCCAATTGGTTAATTACCTACTGAAGGTAGGTCAGTTTACGAGAAAATTAAAGTAGAGTTAAGATAAAATGAAATAAAAAAGAATTAAAGAAGTAATATAAGAATAATTTGTAGGAATTTAAGAATTAAAGATGATTAGTGAAAGAAGTCACAGCCTGCTATGTGACTTCTTTGACCAACTATCGAAGCTTTTTGAAATTTGACAGTAGGTACCCTTGTACCTATATTTTATGTAATTTATAGTAAGGTTCTGAACTTAAGCAATAATTTTCCATCAAGTTCAATAACATAGTTGTGCTAAACAAACTGTCGTCATTGTTCAGAACTAATAACAAATATATAATTTATAGCCGCAAGCGTCGTTAAAATGAATAACGGCCGCGGATTCTCCAGACAAAGCGAACTATTGGCCCGTAACTCCGTCGATTACCTCTGTACCATTATAGAAACAGAAAAGTATAACTTCATAGTAGAGACAGAAAAGAAAGATAACTTCATAGTAGAGACAGAAAAGAAAGATAACTTCATAGTAGAGACAAAAAAGAAAGATAATTTCATAGTAGAGACAAAAAAGAAAGATAAATTCATAGTAGAGACAGAAAAGAAAGATAACTTCATAGTAGAGACAGAAAAGAAAGATAACTTCATAGTAGAGACAGAAAAGAAAGATAACTTCATAGAAAGAACAAATAAGACAGATAACTTTGTAAAACGGCATCGATCGCGGCTTGTATGTGTGCACAATAAAGCTTGCGATTTACCACAGAAAATATAACAGTACACGGCTTTACATTAATATTTCGAGTTCGAAATATAGTGCAATAATTTGAGTGCAGTCTGGGACGAAGACGTCGCGGTCGGGGCAAAATTAGTAAAGTTTGCGCGCCCCCGCACTGCACAAATTAGACTTTGAGATATTTCTTTGCAAGGCGAATAACTATTATTAACTATGTAATTTCGAAAAGATTTCGTTGGCGTGTACCTATTTACTATTCTATTTAAAAAAATAACTCTGACAATAAATAATTTATATCTCATTTCGGTGCAGGGAACCCACATACCTGAGAATTATGTCGGAGGTATGTGGAGATCCACCAATACGGACCGGGCTACCGTGGAAGATTAAGGCCTTATCCTCCTCACAAAAGTGCGGGGAGACCCGTGCTTAGCAGCGGGTGGATGTTGGTTGATGATGATGATGATAATAAATCAGGATCAATGGAGAATATAGTCCCAGAAACGCCCAGAATCAGTGCGAATAGGGTATGGTTCACACAAATCTTTGCCCTGTGCGGGAATCGAACCCACATCATGCTTTGCAGTCAGCTCATCCACTACCCACGGAGGCAGTCAACCGGTACCTAGGTCATTTCCTCTTCATTAACTTTAAAAGGCATAGTAAACATTGAAATTGATTGAATTAACTAAGGTCACGTACTGCGCAGTAAATATTGTGAGGATAAATTATGAAAAAAAATAAAAACTATAAGCAGATAGGTATCTACGAGTATTTTTTTTATGTTACTAATACCGAGACGAGCAAATCGTTCACCTGTTGGTAAGCGCCACGCCTGGCCATAACAGGTACAATGCCACCCAGAACTTTGTTTTGCTATTTCGATTTCGCTAGAAACAGTGTTAACGTTCAACAATTTTAATAAGAAATTAATCTTATAGCATCCAATATAAAATATTATTCATCATCATCAACCCATATCGATCCACTGCTGAGCACGGGTCTTCCCTCACTTTCGTGAGGAGGATTAGGCCATATTCCACTATGGGGCCTGATGGATCACATACCTCTGAAATAATTCTTGGGCCTATGGGTTTACTCACAATGTTCTTTTTTTGACAAAAAGCGAGTGATTATTATGTAAATATGTTTTACAAGAAACACATTGGTACGTGCCCGCACAGGAATTGAACTTACGACCCTTTTCTTGGAAGACTGACGTTCTCCCACTAGGCACCGCTAATAGTATATTATTATTTATTAAAAATATCTAATACGTATTTGAAATTACCGAGTTATTGAGTCCAGGTACTAACATACTTCCCGGAAGAGAAACCAAGGCTCAGGCGCTAAGTATTTACTAAAATAACGTTTAACGGGCACTAATTAAGCTAATAAGTATAACAAGTGATGCGGTAAGATAACGGAACACCTACTGAGAGCCGTTGTATATTATAGATAGTAATAATTTCTATTCTGATTCGGACTAGTGGCAGTAAATGTCTCCCTAGACATACTTTAACACTTTCAGTGCTGAAAACACAACTGTCGTGTTTTTCATAACTTGCCGCGAGTGTGGGAAAACACAACTGTTGTGTTTGCTGTGTGGGAAAACACTATGGAGTGTGCAGAGCCGCACCCGTGGCTAGACAAGCAAATCGGCTCAGCAGTGAAAGTTAATATCGTGGAACACCTCTATAGTGTAATAAATACACCTACTAAAGCTATCTTCAATGTTTACCCTAAAATAATGGTAAGTCTAGAGAAGCCTTAAGTCAAAGTACGAATCGTGTCAATTCCTACAATCTTCATCAACCCATATTATCCCACTGCTGAGCACGGGTCTCCCCTCACTTTCATGAGTAGGGTTAAGCCATAATCCACCAAGGGGATCGGTCCGGATTGGTAGATAGCATCTACGTCTACTACTGTCGTTCACCTGATGGTAAGCTCTACGCCTGCCCATAACAGTTACAGTGCCACCCAGAACTTTGCATTGCATAATCCTGCGCGGCACTGCACTGCACTCGTCACCTGAGACATCGGCTCTAAAGCCTCATATGCCCAGTAATTTCGCTGGAAACAGTGCCCTTCAAACCGGAACACAGTAATGTGTGTTAATTCTGTATGCAGTACATAATATAATTATGTGTTCTGTGGCTTTGTTTGTTTAATTGGGCACTTAGCATACTATTTAGTTTATGATAAACCTCACAACTAATAAGCCATGTGTGACGTTTCATAATTTCATAAACAACCCATATCGTCCCACAGCTGAGCACGGTTCTCTCCTCACTTTCGTGAGGAGGATGAAGCCATGATCCGCCACGGGGGCCAGATCCGGATTGGTGGATCACATACCTACCTCTGAAATAATTCTCTTTGGGTTTCTTCACGATGTTTTCCTTCACCGAAAAGCGAGCAATAATTACCTACATATGTTTTGCAAGAAACACATTGGTACGTGCCAGCACTGGGATTTAAACTCACGACCTTCTGCTTGGAAGGCGGACGTTCTCCCACTAGGCTACCACTGCTTCACATAATATATCGAATTCTAATCAAACGGCGTATAATACAATATTTTCATGAACGAAATAAGGAAAACGGAACTAAACAGCGAAGGCCGATATTAATAAAGCTATTTAAAATAACAATTAAGCAACTGTGTAAGAATGCCGACTACAACGACGACAATTATGCTAATTGTGTAATAGTGTGTAACGTAACGTTGTGTTATACGTTATGGTAATCGCCAGTTTTTGTGTTATAAAACTGTAATTAGTAGAAGTTATATAACGCCCGCGGTGAACTCTTGAATACAATTTTATTACAGCTACAGTAGTTATTACAAGCATTATTTCAATTTAACATGTTACAGGCAAATGCTGAATTTACAAAATGTCATATTCATCATCATCATCAACAACAACCCATAACGTCCCACTGCTGAGCACGGGCCTCTCCTCGTTTTCAAGAGGAGGGTTAGGGCAAAAAAAAATGACAAAAAATGTCAAATTAACAAAAAATCATCATCATGTCATTGATTTGGACAAATAGATAGATAGATAGATAAACTCTTTATTGAAACACCACAGAACAAAGAAAACTTAAAACTAGAACAAAACAAATTTTACAATTAGTGTCACAATGGGCGGTCTTATCGCTCAGAGCGATCTCTTCCAGACAACCATGCACGGAGAGGAGTAATTAAGACATCGGACAAATGTCATATTAACTACCATAAATCAAAAAGGTCCAAAGGGAAAATTTTGGAGATAAACAATTATAAATTTAAAAAAGCAATAAAACAAAATTCAGGGCTTATCTAATTGCTACTATTATCACAGAATACTAAAGCAATTATGTAGTGTCAAATGACAGTGTAATTATTTCGGAGTAACATTGTCAGTAAATGCTAATAAGCGTTGCTCAGATGGGGGGAAAACTGAATGTAACACCGATCATCTGAATAAATGCCACCGATCAATCTCCATCGTGTACCTTCCACTCTATCCACGCGACACTGGCAAAATTGTGGCAACCCCGCAGAAGCCATAACCAAAAGTTGAAGTTGAAGTTAATAAGCGTTGTCGTGAATAATGATAATAGAAGTCGATATTAAATTTATTAAATTAAAAGTAATTATTTTTCTTTCTTTTTAAATCCATTCATGACCATGTGAATAGTGAAAAAATCATACGTTTTAATTCGGATTCTATTGATTTAACTCATAATTCACTTTTCAATAAGTACTGTCCAATTTTGATTGATTGAAACTATAGGAGTTATACCTCATTATAGGTAACAAAAGACTTCTTATTTTATTTTACTGAGTGGCGGATTAATATCTAGCAAAGGTGTGGTACTTCTCCAGGCCGTCTTTTAGAACGCATAGCGCATAGGATTTGCTTCTAGATTATCTTCTCATACTCCATGCAAGTGAGAAAAGGTAGCGGTTTAATGAGTTTCTACTTGGAAACTTGAATTCTCTAAGGCCATTCCACGGGGCAAAAATAAGAATAAAAAAATTATAAACATTCATAGGCACCAGACTAGGGTACTCTAAAATCACACACACACACACACTTTTTAAAATGAACTAACTCAAAATTAACTTCATTACACAAAAACGAGACAGTTAAAATCAGTGGACCAGATGTTTCTGGTTGGCTCATGCCTGTAGTGGTTATGATTTCAAAACTAATAAAGTATAACTTCATGCCTAACATTGACATCTATTGTATTACGGTGCCATGCGATGCTAATAAGGCCAGTGCAATAAAAACGTGAACTTGAAGTCTAAAGGAGATAGTTACCATCGGTTGACTAGGGTGCTCCTGCTTCATGCCGGCGGTGGTGGCTGGGGCAGGGCTGGGCGCGGCCGGGGCCTGAGGTGCGGGGCTCGGAGACGCAGCGGCGGGGACGCCGGGGACGATCACGCCGGGCGCGACCGGGACTCCGCCGGTTCCTCCCAGCGGCTTGCGGCCACGGTAGCTCTGAGGAGAAAGAGAGTACAGTCAGTCATCTGAGAGACAAACAGAGAGAGAAAAGGTTGAGAATTGGATCGTCTAGAGAGCTGCAGATAACTCTGAGAAGAAAGACACAGAAGAGTGAGTCTTTGGAGAGAGACAAACAGAGATAGAAAAGGTCGAGAATTGAATGTGCCAGGGACAGAGCTGTTGAGAAATGTCTGTTTAACAAATGTTAAGTGTTTTCTAAACATAGAGACGATCCAGAATAGTATCTCCTAGAAATAGAGAATACAGAATAAAGTTAAGAGACAGACGCGGCCGAAAATCTAGCGTATTTTGGAAGGAGAGTATTCTGAAAACAGTGACTGTAATAAAGAGGATCCTAAAGGAATAGATGTGGGTCTTCTAGAAATATAAATGTTTGAAAAACGAGTCTTTAAGAGATAGAGACGGTCTAGAATAAGACAAGCCCAGAATAAAAACAGCCCAGATTTGTATCATAAAAGAGGTGAAAAGACGGTGCAGATATAGAATAGAATAGAATAGAATAGAAAATACTTTATTGTTCACCAGTTCAGAAATACACAAGGCACATAAGAAATAGTACACAAGCAGTTAGATGAATTCTTCCTTCATGAAACACTCGGCCACAAATTGGCTAATATCAACCCACTAGAGAGCGCCCATAGTTTCGCAATTCAAAATTGGAGATAGAAAATAGCGTGCTATACGCAGTGATTACGCGAAATAACTAGTTATTTATGGTTATTGGTTTGGTAAGATAAATAGCGGTTACCTTGACAAGACTGTATTGGCTTATTTAGGTACATATGTGCGTTATAAATCTTCTTATTTTCGAGGCAATGGTTTAAACTTACAGGGCTTTAGCAGCTAGCTAGATTGCAGTCAATCAGTGAGGTGCTTAGATGGTTTGGACAGATAGAAAAAATGGATGAAGAAAGATTGACGAAACAGATTTATTGATCTAGTATGAATGGGTCAGCCGGTAGAGGTCGACGAAGGCGTACGTACCTCGATCAAATCGCGGATGTACTAAAGAAAGGCCTCGTCGAAACTACCTGTAATCGGCGTGCATGTATGAAGGGGTTCTTGAAAGTTGAAGAAGCGAAAGAGGTTTCAGGATCATAGCATGTAGAAAGATGTAGTCTCGGCCTACCCCAACGGGCAAAAGGGCGTGACGGTATGTATGTAACTACGTAGTACTATGTATTCTGTGATGTAACTGCGTTTTTTGAAGGCGCGATAAGTTCCTTTATTGTTTATACAGTAGGATGCAGAAGTACAGTACCTAACAGATGGGACATATTATTGTGAAATGTTTTTTTTTTATGAATATTATCTGCTTAGAATAATGTTCGGTCCAGCAATGTGAGAGTTAACATACAAATAAATCGTACAAACTCTCTTTATGTATAACATACTCGTAAATGTGCGATGCGATTGCATAGCATCTTCGTTTGTACAGCTATTCTCGCAGGTACTTTATCTACCTACCTATTTAGAACCTAAACACGTAGTTAACTCAAAGTGAAATTTAATTGAATAATGCATTCGCAAAGCTCCCGTGCCCATAGGGGTGTGAGATCGTATTCAGTGATGCGCTTCACTGGTTCAGTACTGTTGCTCGCAAAATAACTTGAGTGTATTTAGTTTAAATTATCCGTTGGATTTGTTATCCAGCTTAATAATACAGCAGTGTTTACGCTATGCCTATAACGACTAAAATCTCATTTTTATATACAATTATCGTACTGTTCAATCTTCTTCCTAAATAATTTACAAAATGTGCACATTTTTATAAAAAGTGCTCATTTTGAAAAGTGCCCTTTATTAGAAAAATATGTTGTAAAAAGTGCACCTATTGCTAAGTGCACATTTTGGAAATAACCCTACCTAACTTGATGTTCGACATATTTGTCAAATAAAAATAGATAAATATAACAAGATTTTATTAATTGATCAATTTGAGTTACTTTTAACTATTTATTTCTGTAAATTAAATCGCAGTCACAGTTCTATTTATGCAATCTATTTTAAACTACAAACAATGTAAATAAACTCATAATTTCACAATATTATAAGTAGCCCGTAATAAATTATCTAAAATGCCGCGATTGCGTATTTCTAAATGTCAACATATCAATCAAGGAATGAATAAACACATCATATTCAGCCATCATTCGTCATCTGTCACATTAATCATCATTTGAATGTCATCTAGACGTTACGACAAAACCTTTTTACGTGTAATGGTAATTAGTTAGGTACCTCGGTCACATAATACATAAACTATAGTAGTTTGTGAAGGAATGGACACTTGCAATCGGGAGGCTGTCAATATGACACGCTCAAATGTAATAGACAAACGGGTTTGTTTGAACCTTCATACTAGCGGGTCGTCTTTTATTTTGGTCGTGTAGTATCTTTGACACATGCTTTTGGCGCCTGTATAAACGTAGTTCTAGTTAAGGGTTAGGATCTTTGTCTATGGTCACGGTCGTGTATTGTTTTGTTTAAAACCGCCTGGCTTCGAAAAATAAAATTTTGTGGAAAAAGTTTACACTTTATGATTCCGACAGTACCATATCGAATCAATAGTTGTATTTCTAAGTTATCAAATACCTTTGAAAGTTGAAAGGCGCTTTTTACTTACAAATAATTCCAAGGTAGTTTTTTGCAGTTGAATCCTTAACTAAACATTGCATAACATTCAATATGATATGATTTCGTTTAAGCTTCATTTAACTAACTAAAAGGAGATTTGGGATGAGAGGCAGCTGCTTAAAATTGTACCACATTTTTTATAACAGTTTGATAGAATCCTTACTTATATTATAAATGCGAAAGTAACTCTGTCTGCTGCTCTTTCACGCCTAAACCACTGAACCGATTTAAATGAAATTGGTACAGACATAGTCTAGAGCCTGAGAAAGGACATAGGGTACTTTTTAATGCGATAAAAGCATTGTAAGGGTTTGAAATAGGGGATGAAAGTTTGTATGGAAGATTCGTCATTTTTGAAGCTAGAAGCTTTAAACTTATTTTCTAGGCTTTTAATTAAATATAAATAAATATGACATTAAAACGTAGTAATGTTACTGTTGATGGGGTAAAGTAAAAATAGGGGATGAAAGTTTGTACGGACATATCACACGTAAGGTTTAGGATAAACCACTGCACCGATTTAAAAAAAATATTTCACTAATGGAAAGCTACATTGACAGCAAGTAACATAGGCTATATTTTATCCCCATATTCCCGCGGGAAGAGGAACTATGCGGGTGAAATCGCAAGGCGCAGCTAGTATGAAATATTTAAATAGATGGGTGCAGGTAATCTTGCCATAATCAAAATTATTACACATGATATTGATAAATAAAAAAAACCCGATCTATTTAGTTCAGGAAGTAGGTAGGTATACCTACAGTGTAAAGAAAGATAGGAGTTTAGTAATTTTTTTTATTCATTTTGGTATGGAACCCTATAAATAGCATTGGTTTTCTTTCTTCACAAATTCAAAAGTCATTAAATACAAAAAGCTTCGTGCACTTAATCCACTTTAAACTTTTAATTGAGTTTCAAAGTTTGCAAACTTAAGGTGCATACACACCGCCACGTAGGCCGAGATGATAACTCAAAATACAGCCGCAGTGACAAAGCAGGCTATACATTAAGTGTAAACAAAAGCCTTTTGTACAAGTTGGCCGGCCGGGAACCGCGCTTTTGTCCAACTTTGTGTAACTGGCTTTGGGCTTTATTTAATTGTCTTCGGGGCTTAGTGTAAACTGGGCTTAAACCTTTAGTAAGATGTATGGACCTTTGCAAAACAAACATGAATTAAAAACAATTGCAACCTTTTTTATTTTGGTAAAGGGTTTTATAGAAGACAAGATTAGGATTTAGACCGCCGATACATATCGTAATTGTAAACGTGTTTAATTTGACATTTTGCCCTTACTAAAACGTCAAATGAAGACTTTTACCATTACGAATCAGCAGTCTAGGAGACAAGGACCACTGCTGATTGAAACTGGGAACTGAATTTTAAAGCAGTCATCATAAAACCGATTGAGGTGAAATTTAGCATGCCTGTGAAGTCCCGAGGACAATATTGCTGCAATGCTGACAGCGAGCTGATCTGATGATAGAGACGGAAGTTAGACAACGGAACTCCTCTGTGAAGAGCTGTAGATTGATTGTGTTTAAACTCATTACCGAATACCTACATTTTATGAAAGCTTGTCTGGAAAATATATTTTTAGTTAATCTGATCGGACGATGTTTATTATACGTTAGTTCAATTTTGGTACGGGGTTATATGTTTGAGTTTTTTAAATAGATAGGGCGTCGTTTTTATTCAAAAACGGTTGATGGCAGGGACTTTTTCTAAGGTAGCGAATTAGAGATTTCGATATATAACGTAAAGGGTTAGCTTAGGGATTAGGTATTCTTTCAATAATCCTATCTTAACATACATTCATCTGACAAATTAGGCGGAATTAAAGCAACATATACATAGCAGTGGTAGCCTAGTGGGAGAACGTCCGCCTTCTAATCAGAAGGTCGTGAGTTCAAATCCCAGTGCAGGCACGTACCAATGTGTTTCTGTAAAAACATATGTACGTAATTATCACTCGCTTTTCGGTGAAGGAAAACATCGTGAGGAAACCCACATACCTACCCGAGAATTATTTCGGAGGTAGGTATGTTATCCACCAATCCGGACCGGGCCCCCGTGGTGGATTATGGCCTAACCCTCCTCACGAAAGTGAGGAGAGACCCGTGCCCAGCAGTGGGACGTTATGGGTTGATGATGAAAGCAACATATATCCACTTCGGAGATCCGTGCCCAGCAGTGGGACGTTATGGGTTGATGATGATGATGATATCCGCTTCTTCTATTTTTTTATCTCCGGAATGAAACTACAAACAGTTACATCTATTTTCTCTCACATTTTAAAGTTCAGTGCAACTGGTCGCGACCTCACATAATTCAAGAGTTCCAGTCCACTACTGAGACTGTACCATAAACAATCCTTTGTTTATAACAGAGCGTGTTTGGGCCAAGGTCACCGTTATCTTTGATCTTTTGGCAAAATATCAAAACCTATAACGTAGTGGAGAATAGCAGTAGGTGAAGTTTAGTTGAGTTATTTTTGTTTTATAAAAGACTAGGCGAGCATTTGACCATAAACTCACCGGATGGGAAGCTACGATGTGGCAGAAGGTGAAGCACGCCTGCCTAGAAACCGGAGTCTCGCGAGACTTGCGAGTGTCTAGACTTTTTTATAGGTAAGCTTAGGCCACAGCTTCACTAAATATCAAGTGAGATTGTGGTCAAATGCTATACCTATTTATAAAAAAAAAGTACGTTTGTAAATTTCGTCGTTTGTTCTTCAGGGTTGTCTGGAAGAGATCGCTCTAAGCGATAAGATTTTATTTTTTTGTGGTTCTGTGATTTTATAATAAAGAGTTTAGCTACATTTGTTTTTAATTCAAAAAAATATTTTAATATCACAAGGGATATTTCCTGGACAGTGTCTACAATTGAGAATTGAGTTTATTGAATTAGGTTCGGCATTTGTAGAAAGTCTGTTGCCATGGATAGTTTGTTCTAAGTTGTTATACTGTTATAGTCTTCACTAGTTTCTCCCAGGTTAAATTAATTCGTTCGAATTTTAGATTTTAAACAATGAATGTTTTCAACTAGAATGATTTATTGCGATGTAAATCCGTTTTATTGCACTATTGTTTGTTTTATTTTAATAAAATACATGTTGAGTATCCGTTGGGATGTATATAAAGGTTTTTACGTTACTGGGTATTAAATGTTTCACTATAGAGACATTTTAGTTTTAGCGTAAAGATAATCAAATATTTTTTCTATGATTCGAATTAGGTTTAAGCGATGAATATTTCTAATCCACATTATTCATAACAATATTTTAAACACCGCTTCCTAATACGTGTTTTATTAAAATAGGTTGTTTACCGTCGAATAATGTGTCCGTTGATCGATGGTAGCCATTCTTCGGAGGTGTGGCCACGACCTAATTAGATAGCGTTATCAAGATAGGGTTACCACCTACCATCTGTCTTCGGAACAAAGCGGTACGAAGGTATTTATTAGGCTTTAGCTTAGTCTATTTTGGCCTGGTATTTGTTAGAATATTGTTTTTTAAACTATTTATTTTTATTTATTTATACATTATCATATACTATATATTATTTATATTCATACACGTAAAATGTTCAAGGAGGATTTTATGCGAAAAGAGGCATGAAGAAGTGCGTAGTGCGGTTTAACTGGAAGTTCTTTGTTTGTTTCATACATTTTGGCGTCAATTAAGAATTATTAGAAGGTAGTTATTTATTAATATCTATTATCTATCTATATTGTTTCCATAGTTCTTGATTCTATACTCTAAGATGTAGGGCATCAATTTCATATTTACAAAAAATGCTGATATTTTTTCTTATTAGTCTGAGTGACGAGACGAGCAAGTCGTCCACCTGATGGTAAGCGGTACGGCTGCCCAGAAAAACTACAATTTAAAATTGAGTATTTTGAACTGGTTACCCTAATTTAACAGACGACCACCGGTTAACGTAATTAATCGCTCGCGGTGGAAATAGGCCGCGGTTAATTTAACTACAAGGAAAACGTTGTTTGTCGGTTAATGTGACAGATTCGGCTTGATCTTATCGCGGTCACAAAACAAAATAATTGGGTGTTTGTTTTTTTTGACGTCACTACATTTTTGCAAACTTGCCTAGGTAAATAATGCCAATGTAAGAGACGGTTCGAATTAATAAGAAGGTACTTTTTTAAACATTGCTTTTTTACGATTTGGCTTCGTGTGATTAATGCATTTAGCTTGTCTCCAATATTAAGTCTAAATATTTTAAATAGGCAAAATGTCGAGTCCTAGTCAGTCTGGCCGACAGATATCTAGGCCGTAGTCAGCGTCACGAATGACACAAGTTAGAGAAAAAAAAAACAAAAACAACAACGTCACTTTTTTACTTTCCCGCCAAAATTCTTTTTCTTTAACCGAAATACGTTTTAGTTGCCAAAGAAAGGAAAATTTATTACCCAACGTACCTATAATATTATTACTAAACTTATGTTTCGAACAATCTATTCAGATATTTGCTTGCTAATAATTTGGATTGCTACAAGTAAACGAAATTACCCTATTAAACGGCCGATGTAAACATTTGATTGGTCAATAAATTGTTTGCACATTTACACTGAATCCAACGGAAGCTTATCTTTCACACTATCAGTATTGAATAATCTGAATAACTAACAGTAGTTAGCTATGGAAATTTAAAAACGTTACCTGTTAAGAACTATTAGGTGATCAGTAACAGTACTAATCCCACCCAAATCCCAACTTATATTATAAATGCGAAAGTAACTCTGTCTGTCTGTTGCTCTTTCACGCCTGAACTACTGAACCGATTGAAATGAAATTTGGTACAGAGATAGTCTAGAGCCTAGGAAAGGACAAAGGGTACTTTTAATGGAAGTTTCGTCATTTTTAAAGATAGAAGCTTCAAATTTATTTTTTAGGCTTTTGATTAGATATAAATAAATATGACATTCTACGCGGGAACTACGCGGGTGAAACCGCGGGGCGTAGTACTATGATAAAGTACTAATTTACTAATTCTCCCTTCCTACTATATTCCACGACGCGACGCGACGGACCGATCCGTTTGGAAACCTCTATTAAACATTAATTGTCATGTGGAGCAATTGATACTATTGAAACAGTTCCAGCGGTTCCGTCACTCACATAAAGCCACAAAAGCTGTCGATGAGAGGCGAACGCCACAGTTTATCCTGATTTGTTCTAAAATGTTTTTTGTTTTCTATAAAACTGCGGCGCGGCGAGCGGTGCGATGCCGCCGCAGCGGCTGCTAAAGGTCGCTCATTATAAAATATTTCACATTCAGTTATTCAACGAATGTTTTCAAAAAGTTTGCTCCATTTTTAAAGACACCTTTCTTGTGAAAAATGCGGTTGTAAAATTTTTAATTTCGTTTTTAGCGTAA
The DNA here is from genome assembly GCA_912999815.1 of Campaea margaritaria. Classification (NCBI taxonomy): domain Eukaryota; kingdom Metazoa; phylum Arthropoda; class Insecta; order Lepidoptera; family Geometridae; genus Campaea; species Campaea margaritaria. Next base: position 2,119,279 of record OU538794.1, read on the forward strand.
AAATTGCACCAGAAAGTAATTTTAGAATAAGTTTTGGTATGTTTTTATGCAGGTTGGCACGGATGTTACCTTTCATAAAAAAGGGAAATTACTTGGAATTTCCTTTAGGATATTTTTTAGTCGCTACAGAAGTACAGACGTCGCGTGAAGTCGCCAGACGACGAGAAGTCTGGCGATATGGATCCGTATAGAGAACTAACGCGACGATGTCTGGCGAAGTTGTGCGATTTTCGACGAACAACTTTAAACTATAAAATCTATGCTATAATTTCAAACTAACATCTACATTCCAAGGGGTCACTTGAACCGACAAACAAGCCAACAATAATTGCAGTGCAAAAGTAATAAAAAACAATTGTGACATAATATAAACACGTTTTGTTTGACTTGGCAGTGACTGTGTACTCAGCGAACTTTGTACCATTGCCATTGTTAAACATCGGGAAAAAGGAAGTTAAGGGAGTGTTTTGTAACAAAATTTTGTTTCCGAAACAAATTACAATACAAAAGTGAAGTAGGTATGTTCAGTTACCAAGGATAATTAAAAACAATGCAGCCTTTTCAATTGACAGGGCTTTAGGAACAATGTCTCAAAGCTGCGCTAGATTATATAAAGCAAAGTTCTGGGTGGATATGTAACTGTTGTATGCCTTTTCTCAAGCTTTGTACTACGCATGCGCGCACAAACAATAATGCTTCCTATCTCATTTTCTCCCACGTTAAATCTATATGTGTCTGTCTTTTTTTACTGTCGCTTTTTCGTTTCGTTTCATCGACTTTCAAATCACAACGATGCTAAAGAAGTTTTCACTTCAAAAATTATTTTACCAACCAAGTCACAGGCAATGTTTGAAACGTCTTCTAAAAAGAAGGCTCTGTAATTTTACTAGATACAGAGTATCAAATTTTCTACTCTATCATCCAACTAGACAACAGTTAGTCTAAACTCTACAGTTTGTCTAAAACTTCACCTAGTCCTAAGCTAGCACAAACAGGTCACTTAGTCAAGTTAGTTTCAAAGTTATACTGGCCTTTGTTTCTGGATACACCTACCTAGATAACGATGTTCTCTACCTGGGTCGCACTACTTGGACACGCCATACAAATAGTGAATTCGACATTTCACACATATAAATGACTTTTATACACGCGCTTAATGCGTGTGTAAGTACTTAAAGATACTACGCTACCAAAACAAAAGGCAACCCGCTAGTAAAAAGGTCGATACTAAACAGTTTGACTATTGTCATTTGTCATGTGGGCGTGTAATATTGACTGATCTCCCGATTTTCCTCCAGATTGCGGGCAGAGGTGCGGGGAAGCGAGTCGCGGGGGTGGAGAGTGTCCATTCTGTGTCTATTACTATATGTCTTAAGCCAGGTGCTCATTAGCGAGGCGTAACTGTAACCGTTGCATGTACTGTTACCAAAAAACATAGTGTGTACGTGGTTCGCAATCCTGTAACGAGCGCTACACGAGCGCTCGTAGCGAGCCAACGACGATTGTCGGTTGTTGCCGCGAATCAAGGGCGCTTGTAACACGCGTACACACTAGAACCTCGTTCCCGTATCACGCAAGTTACGGTTATGGCTCGCTAGTGGGTACCCGGCTTTATATGTGTAGGTTACTCTAACTCTTAGACAGTTTGACAACAAAGTTCACATATCTCAGAGATGGAAATCTAGATCTAATATCAAGTTTGAAACAATTTTTATACGAGTATGTAATTTGGAAATCAATCAAAGTGACATCCCTGCGAGCGTCGAGGCCGCCCATTGTGACGCTAATTGTTAAGTTTTTTTTCCTGTTAGTTTTTTAAGTTTTGTTTGTTCTGTGGTATTTCTGATGAGATATCGACTGACCAATTAAATAGATTATAGCTTAGTTGACGCTAGCTGCGTGAACAATACGGGCTTAGCCAAAATTAACAAAAAAAAAAGAGTTTTATTCTTTTTGGTTTCGTAAAGTTGGCATTCAGCCAGTGAACAATAATTACAACTACATTTTGGAAAAATTATTTATATATTTTTGTATTTACTTATAGGTACAATGATGGAAGACACACTCATAAGGTTCAACCATCCATTCCCATCTTTTGCCATTCATACTTACAATATTTTATAAACTATTCCAAAACACACACCAGTCAGGTGAATCCCATATCCAGTCAGGTGAAGCTCAAGGTCGGCTAGAGATCAAGCATTAGATTAGTCATCTATCTAGATAAATAAAATATATAAATAAAATAATGCTGTTCGTTGGTAACCACATCACTTGAGAACGATTGGACCGAATTGTCATTTTTTTCTTAAATGTTCGTCATAGTTCCATTAAGGTTAAAAATTGGAGTAGTTGTTCGAAAAATTGGAAAATTCGGGAAAAACTGAACGTAATTTTTCTATGGGATTTATGTATGCACTCACAATTCTTGACGAATATGCGATTGACATTTGTTTTTCTTAATAGTTCTTATAGGAAACATAAATTGGAAAAGTAACCCAGATAATTGGAAAACTCGGAAAAAATTTACAGATTTATTTTTTGTCAATAGAATTGTTGTATGAACTCACCATTCGAACAATGCATTCGCGATTGACACATGTTTTTACTTTTGTTTCTTTTTTAGCGTTTTTCAATGGTTTCTGTTAATGTTTTTAACCAGGGAAATGCAGAATTCATGCGTGAAAACTAGAATGAAATGAAACTGCAGGGCGTAACTAGATGATATCAAAAACGCTTTGTAACCTACAAATTAGTGCACTAAGTATGGTGTAGCGGACGAATGTAGCATCGGCACGTGGTCAACCACGTTGGCCGCCTATTCTCGCGCGAGCCGGGAGTACAGTCTGTGGCGCAAGATACAGGCGCGAGCGATTGCCATCCTCCGGCAGTGCCGGATTAAGCAAGCGCGGGGGCCGTAGCAAATTCTTTCAAAGAGCCCTTTATCTACTATTGGTTCTTAAGTATAAAGTGGTACAAAAACAATTATCTTAGTAGGAAAAGTGACTTCAAGTAAATTCAATATACCGCATCTTAATAAGTTTCACCCAAAAAATTACGATCAGGCAGAGATAAAAAAAATGGGTTTAAATATGCGGGGCCCCCTTGCGAGCGGGGCTCGTAGCAATTGCTACTCTTGCTTTGTGGTTAATCCGGCACTGCCTCCGTGGCGACGTTGATGGCAACGATGTGGTGCGTGAAGTTGCAGCTCAATCTCCGCCCAGGGCATACCTATATATACCGCATCTCTACCTACAATGACAGTCAATATTACACGCCAGAATGTAAGAGACAAACGGTTTGTATGAACCTTCATACTAGCGTGTTGTCTTTTGTACTCGTCGCGTGGAATGTTTGGCGCGAGTACAAACGTCATTTAGATGTGTGATTTGTCACCTCGTATTTGTATGGAGTGTGTGATTGTAGTATGGTGCATGAATGGTGTACCTGTAGCGAACAAGTGTAGCCGCGACACGTGTGAGTTCAACAACGTTGGTTACTATTCTCGTACGAGCCGGGGGCGAGGGACGGGCGTAAGCGAGAAGCTTTATACTTTTTTTATTTGGGAAGTTTAATTTAAAAAGGTTTTGTTTCTTTAAATACATAAAGATATTTATGTGGCAATTTACAAAATTTTATAGACTTATATTATGAAGGCTGTAACATTTTATTCCTTTTAGAAAAAAAACTAATTAGTTAATGACGGCACATGTATGTAGTAAAAGGAACTGCAACATATATTCATTATTATTATTATTGCCTATTTGCATTAAATGATTTGAGTTTTTTGAGTATTTAATTATAAATCATAATATTTTGACATTTTTTTTGTTTTTCTATACTTATGTATAAGATATTATTTTTGACATGTAAAAGTGCAATATTTAAAAAACATCGCTTTCCTCTCACATTTTAGACCCCCGGGCTATCATACCATCTGAGTGGTATTATTTTCTGTATTACCTTCATGGGTTAATTTTATTACGGCTATGAGTTTAATTTATTTGATACACTTTCTCTACAAGTATGTTAATAAAGAGTGATTGTTATAATTATAATTATTTTGTTTTATTTACTAATTAATTTAGAGATAATCTGGTATGGGAAGGTTTTTAATTATTATTTTATTAACGTAACACTATTAAATCATTACGTTAATGAAATTTAAAAATGAGCTTGGTGAAATTAAAAATAAATCGAGAATATCGAATTCGCCTTTAGTAAACAGCCCGCGTTTCAATATTTTTGTTTGAATTATATTCTCGTTTTTGTTTTGTTTTTGTGTTTTATATATTTTTTTACTCTTTATGTAATCATCGGTGGGTGTGATGGAGTCAAGCGAACCCGAAGGTTGTCTTTTGTACTTAAATTGATCTATCAGTGTCCGAATTAGTCTATTATGGCTGAATTGATAACATCCGGACTATCGCTGACTTTATACATGGATACGAATGAAGATATGCCAAAGATTATTTTTACTATACTGATTATCGAGACGAACCAGTCTTTCATCCGATGATAAACCCATAACAGTTACAGTAATGCATAGTCTTGCGCGGCACTGCACTGCGCTCGTCACCCTGAGACATCGGTTCTAAAGTCTCATATGCCCAGTAATTTCGCTGAAAACTGCCCTTAAACCGGAACACAGTAATGTTTGCACAATACTGCTTGGCGGATGAATATCTGGCAAAGGTTTAAGGCTTGTTTGGCGATAGATGAAGCCTCTTATTGCGGCAGTTAGCTTTTGATAAAGAAAGTTGTCCAATACTAAGTAAACACATGTATTTTTTACTATGACAGTGCAATAAAAACCATCAATGAGAGAGGACGTTCTTTTAATTCAAACCGTTACCATTAGTGCAATATGAACCTTAACACACTAAACAACAGCAGTATTAGGACTTATGGGTAACTGATATAAGGGCAGGCGTGAGCGTCTTTTTATTTAGTAACATTAAACAAATCACAACTTTTGAGTTTAGTAACACTTAAATAGTGGAAGAACGTTTGCCTTCCAAGGAGAAGGTCGTAAGTTCAAGTCCCAGTGCGGGCACGTACCAATTTATTTCTGTAAAAGCATATGTACGTAATTATCACTCGCTTTTCGGTGAAGGAAAAAATCGTAAGGAAACCCAAATATACCCGAGAATTATGAGGCAGGTATGTTATCCACCAATTAGGACCGGGCCCCCGTTGTGGATTATGGCTTAACCCTCTTCACGAAAGTGAAGAGAGACGCGTGCTCAGCAGTGGGACGATTTGGGTTGATGATGATGAACACTTAATTTTGTATTGATACTTATAAATCTTCATGGTTCGCTTTTTGGGTAATTATTGATACATCGGAAGGCTTACTAAAAGTACTTTCTCTCTGTTATGTTATATGGGTAACAATACGTATGTTTGTTAAATAACTAAATGATAGCGGTAACAATCGGTAGTTGCCTTGTTTTCATAACATCCGCGGCGTGGTGTCCATACATTCCATGTTATGGCTTATAATTCTAATCTATTCGTGAATAGACCGGATTAGTTTCTATTGCGGTGGAGCATGCTTGCCTAGAAGATACCTATTAACTCTACACTTGAAAACTTCCAGGTTATAAGCTTTCGGGAATTAAAAACGCTGATCCTACAGTCATAAACAAACACAAGTCCGCCTGGGGAAGTACCACACCTTTGTCAAATACTCATCCGCCAAGCAATAGTGTGCAAAGATTACTGTGTTCCGGTTTGAGGGCAGTTTCCAGCGAAATTACTGGGCATATGAGACTTTAGAGCCGATGTCTCAGGGTGACGAGCGCAGTGCAGTGCCGCGCAAGATTATGCAATGCAAAGTTCTGTGACTGTTATGGGCAGGCGTAGCGCCTACCATCAGGTGAACACTTGCTCGTCTCGTCACTCAGTCAAATAAGTAAAAAAAAAACAAATATAATCTCTTTATAATATTAGAGTAGTCAGATAAGTGGAAACACTGTGTACGTTACATATTTCTAATACATTTTTTTATGTTTTTATTGCAATTTTTTTCCGTAAGTCACCTCTATTGCTTAATTAAACTTCTTGCACAGGTGCTGGACTGGTCTGTTTAGAAAGAGAAGCCCCGACAAGGACAGAGTCTGTTGACGTCACTCCTGCGCAGCACGGACCGGCAACGCCGCATCCAATGTTTTGTAAATAGAACGCTGGAGCGATTGTTGCAAGAGCGAGAGAGAATATTTGAAAAAGGAAGAAATGTGTGTCATAGAGTTGTAAAATTGGACTCTATGCTATGGAATTATGGGTTTTGGCTTTATTATTACGATATGATTACGATAATTGTAGGTATACAGTTATAGGTCTGATATGGCGTGCCGGTGCGTTGTGTGGAAATAGTAATTCTAGCTAAGTTTAGCTTTGGTAGTTTATCATTTTAATTGCGTGGATACTCTAGATTTTTAGGTTATGTCAATGCTTGAATCATAATAAATTATAATTGTAGACATTTCATTAATTAATGTCCTAATCTTGATTAACATTTTAAGGATGTAAATCATATTAATTCTAATGATGTAAATTTAGTTTAATACAAAATTATCTTATTTACTCCTAATTTGAATTAATTTTAGAGAAAATTTAGACTATTATATAACTGGGTAGGTACCTACTTTATTTAACTTTTCAATGTTATAACTTTACAAACTGTATCATCAGGATACTTAAAGAACCCATCACAACCGCGAAACGTAATCTCGCGCGGAACAGGTATTAAAGAAAATTAAATTTTGTAACAACTTCATTAAACAAGAAAACGATAGAACAAAGTACGAATTTTTAATAAATATATAAGGAGGCGGTGGAAGCGGGGTGGCTTCGAAATCCTCTCGGGGTCGATGACCCATCGACCGCCGCCCCGCGCCCCGCGCTTCACTACGACGTATTGAACCTTCAGGGATGTGACGAGTCTTCCCGAAGCCTCCAGTTGTGAAATGAATTTTTCGGCCAGCAACACAGACTGACAGCTAAGAGTATGTAATCGGACAAACTCGCAGTCCGTAGACAGAGAATACTTTTTTCAGGTATCTTGCCTTTTATTAAAAGTTCGAAATTTGAAAGTACACAATACTCGTATCTAGCGCAACAAAATTTTCAGACAGTCTCTACTGCATGACTTATTATTTAGAAGGTTTACTCTAAAACGATCTTTAGTTTTTTTCATGTTTGGTGTTTTTTCTCAAATTGTTCGTAATTTTAAATAAAATTTTCAGCCAGTCTTTTACTTGACGTATTATTTAATTAAGAAGGTCCACACTACAACGATTTCCAATAATTTTTCAGAAATAGGTTAGGTATGCCATTCTAATTAGCCTATTATGTGTGTTCCCACTGTTAGGTCAACGGAATTTTCTTAGAGAGTATGTTATCATGTCCCACCTTGCCCCCAAGTATCATGGCGGATGTCAAATGTCCTTGAAGTTTGAGTTTCTAGAACAAGCCGGTTTCCAGACGATGTTTTCCTTACCGTTTCCAAACGATGACATCGAGATGTGATATGTGATATTGTCTTGTACGGGCTTAATAGTAAAAAAAATCGGTCACCTTTAGTATGACATGTAGGTTCACACAACAACGACCTCGAGATTCCGATGCGCCGCGTCGCTGACACGAATAATATATTATGAAAAATAGCTACAAATAGAAACTTGTAGCGCAATTACGAAAACAAGTACAGAATAAAAGAAAACATGACAGCTACAAACGATTAATGGAAATAAAAGGAAAAAAACATTACGGAAATGTTTTACTACATAACGTGCATATAAACGAATAGATTACAATAGAATAAACGAAAGAGGTGCAGGCAGAACAGAAGAGAACATAGGACAGACAACGGAACTACAAATATTTACCTTGATGTCTTGCAAGACCTGCAAACAACCAAATGCAAAATTAGTGTTTATTCACGTAAATAATATACGATTACAAAATACATGGAGCAATTTGAAAGGACGTACAGGTTATTAAAAAAAAACAAGAAATAAAAGACACGAATAATTATAACGCAGTTAGCTAATTTAAATTAAATAAAAATAAAAAAAACTCGAATTGACTTAAAATACCTAGGTCCTATTCAAATAAAAAAATCTCTCTCTTTCCTATAGCCACGCCAATTTTTTTTTCCATGTGTATGTTACGTTCTGAATATGAAATTGCTTTTCGAACTTTTAAACCACCTGTCACAAACAATGCTGGCGGCATCGTTGACAGAGCTGACACTTGCCATTTTATAAAAAAAAATATAGCGGAACTGTGAAACGAATGGATTTGGTTAGATAGAACTGTACGAGCTTCTGTTTAGGACAGTCTTTTTATGCATTTGTGAATTTTTTTGCTCCCAGACTACTCATTTGATAGATTTAAGAGTCTTTTTCCCTATAGGTATAATATTAAACATAAAATTAACTAACTAAAACTGTCACTAACTTTAAAGTTAACTTTATTTCGGAGGTCTTACTTTGCTTTTGGGAAATGCAAGTGTTAAGTTCAAGGACTTTTTATCTTCGACAAAGTGATCTAAAATCAAATGACAAGCTTGTTATTTTAAAGTTTGTTTACGAAACAGACAATGTCTCTGGCGACAGCAAAGGCCCTGATAAGGTTGAACCCTGCGGGTAGGTTATCGACCGGACATGACAGTTTACCCCGGATGGTTGATAAAAACCCGGATAAAGACACGGCGAAGTTCAACGCGTTTGTTGTAGGTCAGTAAATGCAATATTAAAGTAACGTCCTCATGTTAGATACAAATTAATTCAAGTGGAAATCAGACGATAGTATTACGTTATAAACTACTAACTACTAGTAGTTTATAACGTAACACATTCGCACATTCGCTGATATGTCACTAATGAAAAAAATAGATAAAAACAATCCTTGATGCGGATTATATATCATGCTAAAATTTCAGCTCGATCGGTGCAGAACTTTTTGAGTTTTTGAAGCGTACACAAACCAACATAACATTTATATATATATAGATATATAGATAGATTATAAATAATCCGAGTATACGATTTTATTCCCCGATTTTACTTGAACTTGGCACAATGCGAGCATGTGCCTTGCCATAAATAAAAGAAAGAATTTTTTTCTGAGTTCTTGGCACTGAGCTGTTAGTGCATTCCGCCAGAGTGTAATTTTTGTATAGTTTTATGCCGGCTGCCTATCAAAACCACGATAGGTCAAGAAATGCAGTTGAAAAATTAAAACACATGTCAACCAGCACCCAGGAATTGTGAAGGTTAGTTATTGTTTTCAACGGCCTAATGAATGATTCATGAGCAGCATTGTAACGATGATTCAAATGTAAATTATGTGAAGGAAGGCATTCGTCAAAGTACGTTTTATATAGCAGACGAATTTGTTTTAATCGACCGTAGATAAGTGGATTTGGATAAGGTTTTAGTTGATTATTCACGGTTGGGTTAGTTCCTCAAAGTAATGTGATAAAAGAAGAATAATTATTAGGCAGTTCTATTTGTTTTTATGTTGATTAGCTACAATGTCTATTTGTCTCCTTTAATTTTCGTCTCTAATTTTGTTTTTGAATAGTACTATAATTATTGATATTCCTAATCAAGAATTTATAAATATATTGTTATAAAGTGTGTACCTATGCTGAATAATTATTCTCTTTAGAAGTCAAACACGGTGCAATAGTAGGTCGACATGGACCATAAAATACAGCTACGATCCGTTAAAGCTATAGGAAAATATTCATAAGAGACCGACCCTAAGTCCAGGATTATTATTTCCATCTCCATTAAAAAAAAACCAATTGTCAAGAAAAAACACACTTCTCATGGTTTCTTTTATGGTATAAATCGATACCATAAAGCAATATTGGTTACAAAAAACAAATCTTACAAGATATAATAAAAAAAGGCCGCCTATCTTGAAGAAACATCAACAGAAGACTAACTTACAGCCATTCCATTCATTCAAGCACTACAGTTTCTAGTAGCATGGTTTATAACCTCCAAGCTCTTTACACTTTGCTTGTATAGTTTATACTAAGGCCTCTGTCAGCAACCCGGACCTATCTCAAGGCTTTACAAACGATTACCCCAGTTGGGGTCCGGCCGGTCATAGGTTGGGCACTGTTATATATGAAGCCACAGAGAAGGCAGCAGTGTCTGTACCCCGGGGGCCAGATTGGGCTATAGCTGCTATACCCAGGAACACAGAATAAATAGTGCTTCATACAGAATAGATTCTCCACCACCTGCGATCTGCTTCCCCGCACTTCTACCCGCAATTCGGAGGGCAATCGGGAGGCTGTCAATATCACACGCCCAAATTTAATAGACGAACGGCTGAGTATGAACCTTCATGCTAGCGCGTTTTCTTTTGTTTTAGTCGCATGGTATATTTGAGAAACGCCTTCGGCAAGTGTATACTACGTCTTCTTTATCAATGTGAAAGTTGTCAAATCACCTTTTGTGAGGAGTGTCTGGAGTACGAAAGGGACACAGTTGATGTAGTAGTTACTTCACAGATGACACAGCTTAGGCAGTGGTTGGAATACCCGGGTGGGGCGGTCCGGTCGATACCCGCCGGGTCCTTCGATACATCTTGCCGTCTACTGGGACACCCGGATATATCTACCTTTAGAGATGGGTTTGATATTTTGTCTAAACGGTACTTTTTACGTGTACGTTATGAATTTAGATTTCTGTATAGTCATACCAAGGATTACAACAACTGGTACTCTGCCGGTTTTTCAAATAACTTTAAAAAAATATACGTCTTTAAAAAATATTGTTTTAATGGGTAATGCACGAAGTTGACCGGCTGCGTTGGTAAATGAGGAGCCAAAACGGGTTAGTCTTTTTTATATTATGGCTTTACAGAATTAGTGCATTTAACCAGTGTCAAGTTACATTATTATTTCCAGTTATTATAATATTTCTTGAGAATATCGAGTCCCAATCAGTCAGTCAGGTTGAGAAAGTCAAAAGTGATAGTATCAGGTCATATGTGGTATCCTCATATGTAAAGAAAGGGCTTTGCTACATTTAAAATGCTTTTTACAAACTTTATGTTCCGCGGAACATCATAGAACTGTCTCACTAGACACTTTTAAAACGCAAGAAAAACTAAACTAACCTATTGACAGATACAGGCACAGACTACGTAGCGACAATACGTGCAGAACGGTATTCAGCCCGGCACTTGCTACGACAAATTACCTCCACCAAGCCATTCAATTTGTCCCGTCTCACGCATAGTTTCACGCGTTTACATCTGGTCCCCGGCGTGGTCGATATGCCTCAGGGGCGTAGCTAGGCGTGAGCTGCGGGGGCCACTGTTCATAATCTTAATTTTAGCCAACAATTCCAGGAGAAATTAAAAAAGGCCAGCGATTTTCAGATTAGCTGTTTACAGAATTTGCAGCAACATTCGCGGCACCTGCGTCACTCTGAGACATTGATTTTTGAGTCTTAAATTATCAGTAATTTAGTTGCAAACATTGCTCCGAACTAATGCTTGCACTAATCTAGCCGAACTAAACTAGCCGTGGAATATCTAGCATATTCTAACAAAGATGTAGAAGGTACTTTCCCAGGTTGACTATTGCATAAGACATACAATTTCACAGTGCTTTTCAAGCCGGTCCAGAACAAATTAACTAACTAGATTCCTTATGTTTGCACACTAATTGCACACTAAAACTAAAATTGTTTGCGACCAACTTAACAAAACCTTCCCTCCTCTCCCCCGCCTAGATTTCCCTTACTACGACACTGGCATGCCTGGTGTCCCGGGTGTGCACGCCCGGTCAAAGTTCACGGGCTGTCTGCTCCGTGTCTACGCCACCCGGACATATTTCACCCGGCTAGCGCCCGGATATGCCAGCTCTTTGCACGACCACCTCCGAGGGAGAAAGTTCACACGTACCAGTGCATCTCAATTGTTCTTTCTGAGATTTTGGTCCGTGTGTTGGCACCACAGACGTCGCTATACGATTACATAGGTTTGCAGCAGTTATTCTTGAAAATATAATGGAAGATTGAAGATTTTTTTCGTTTGTCAACTGGCGGATATTATAAGCGTACTCTGGCTAAGATCGCGGTCAACCCCGCCCTTATAACATTATATTCTACCCGGTAGATATTTTCGCATATCTATTTTGGTTCCAATTTACTTTTCTCTTCTTTTCTAGAGGTCTACATATACGTCTAGAAGTGGACGTACAGTATACAGGCTGCTGATATGATGATTCCGGCCTTTGCACCTGCACCTCAGATAGAGTAACTTGACATGCATTTGATGTGATTAAATGCAGCTGGGATTGTTCTATCTATCGTTTTCAACACGAGAGCAAGAAATTTTCATATTTGGCAGCTCTGACAGTGTTCACGGATCGTCTATGTCGTGTTGTATATCCCACTTCAGCCTACTTAGAGAATATTTGAGTATATATCGTACCAGATCTTTCCATTAACAACTTCGAGAAAGTAAGCTCCTAAAGAATAACGATACGTTATGCAGCTGGATAATTCTTTCTATGATTTTGTGTGTGAGTGAACCAATTTGAAGGGCGCTTAATTTCCAGCAAAATAATTAGGCATTATGAGACTTTAGAACCAATGCCTTAATAGCTTAAAGGGACGAGCGCAGTGCAGTGCCACTTAAGATTATGTAATTTAAATTCTAATTGGCACATTTACTCCTCCCGCTAATCAATAACATAGGGATATTTTATTGCAATTTTTTAAGACATAGGAGTTTGCGTAGATTTCTTTATTTGGCAGCAGTGAGTGTGCCCGGTCAAAGTTCACGGACCGTATACGTCATACGGATATATTTCAACCGGGTGGGTTTCCCGGTTTTTTACACGACCGCCTTTAAGGGAGAAAGCTCACACGCTGAGTCATTACTTTGGTACGTGTGATGCAGCTGGATTGCTACTTTTGACATGTTGTTTTTTTTTCAGGCAAACGTGATTTTGTACCTTGTCGTTTTACATTTGGTAGCTTTGAGAGTGCGCCTCTTTAAAATGCATGTACCGGATATACCGCCCGGATATAATCCATCCGGGTACTTGGTCTAAGTTTTTTTTATTAGTAGTAATTTGTATGAGATTACAATCAGAAGAATGACGGTAACTTAGTTATAAAATTATCACAATTTGTAACAGCTACTAACGTATTTTCCTTATTTATGAGTATTATTTATAGCATTTCTATTTGTCAACTACTTCTGATTGCTTATTTTAGATATTTTCCGTTTTAGATAGCCGTATCTTATCGCGGTCACAAATATTTGTTAATATAACCCGGTTTTATCAGACGACAGCGGAAGGGACGTAGCGGGACATGTTATTGAAGAATATAATAGGAACTATTTTAAAAGAGATTTTAGGTGTAAGTACTTTAAGGTTGAATGTTGATTATCTAACAGACTGTAGACGTCTCTTTTCTATGTAATAAATACAAGTAGAATATCTGTGGCTGAGCATTTTTTTTTAACAATTTCATGGCATATTTCTCGCATAACTCGTACAACCAAATCCTAATAGAAAATAACTTTCAGTTTGAATTTCGAACCTTGGCACCTAGCTGGCACAAAATAAGGAAAGAGTTCTTCATAAAATAAATCTCTATTTTCTATGAGAGGTAAACGTCCCAGTAGGCGCGAAGGATCGAGTTCAAGGGCGGATCGGGACCGCGGGATGTCTTACGGCTGTCTGCCCGGGATGTTGGGATCCCGGGAAATATGAGCCGGCTCTTGGGACTCAATGAATTCGGTGTTTGTAAACAACGATTACGATCGCCCTTTGACTGTCAACTTCTTAACTTCAGCCGATTAACTTCGATTGTTTGAGTTTAAGAAATAAATACTTTTGTAAAAACTTACAAATATTATTGAAGCTTTTTTTGGGATGAAAGGAATTTAGCAGAAAGCTGATTAATGATTTTAAGCTGGGCCTAGTTAAATGCTAACTGTACCCGTTGATTATTTTTTTATCTGTGCTTTGTTGACACTGGCTGAATGCAAAAACAGCACGAAGCCAAAACTCAAAAATGTGTCCTACCCCACTCTATTCTTTCTTTAGAAGCGGTATTTATTCTATGGTAGCGGGCTCAGGCTTTACATGCGTGCGTAGGTTTAAAGCTTACGTTTTATTCAATGAATTTGTAAATAAACATGAATGGAATGAAGTGTCACACGATCAGCTGCGCGTGACTGCTCGCCACTCGCCAGGCGGTCTGCCGGCATTTTGTACAATTAGGTTGTACACGCGGCTGCCCCGCGCGCCGTGCGGAATTAAAACAAAAAAGCTGCCAGTATGTTATGTTTTTTATTTATGCCAAGTTTTGATTTGGGCGGTAGTTACCAGTGGATTATCTATGCATAGCGACATAAACAATATATTGAGTGCAGCTAAATTTATTCAGATATCTATAGAACCATTTTTATCGCGATAATTACTATTTGAAATGGCAAATTAAAGATAAATCGAGGGTTAAAACTTTTTGGACAACCATAAAATTTCACACTAAGTAATAGTGGTGGGGTACAATTTAACATTTTGTTTCACTCGAAAAGTTCTTAATCGAGTAGTTGACGACAAACGTGGCCGTTTTACAAAATGCTAATATTGCCTCATTGCCTGCCTCATTTGCCGTTAGAAAGTCGATAGTTACAAGCGAAAGTCGAAAACAATGCAAGACCTACATAAACGCCCTAAGGAACTTTCATAAGCGCTTTCCGTGTCATTCTTTCTGACAGATAAAATATGTTGATAACAGAACACTGAAGCTTAAAAATGAGGAAGGAAAAATTTAAAAGCCTCTTTTTTTTTCTAATTTCCGGGCACAGTCCTGTTTGCACATTGTGCCATTTTAAAATGCCTTAAATTGTAAATAGATTAAAACTTTTTTAAGACATCGACATAAGTATTTTTGTGCATAATATCAACAGCTAAGGGTTGATACGTTAGACCAGCACCCTGTTTCCTGTTATCTATAATCTAGGACTTCTGGGATTGTTTATGTTGAGAGCTGAACAAGGCACTAATATTATTATAATTTTTATTTTCTGTAGGTACCATAAAATGTTACCTAAACGTGCAAATATCCTTAAAAACCAATATTTATGCAATGTATGAACCATAAATTTCTACAAACGAAAAATATCTTCAAAAATAACCTTAAATACATAAAAAGTAAGAGCGCCACGGGACGGTCTAATTTCAGTTGATATGACTCGTAAAGTCGATCACGGGCTCATGAAAACGTCCAAAATTAAAATTTACGCTGACGGCTAAGAGCTTTATGTGGCTTTGTGTGGATATAAACATAATAAATGCTTACGTTTAAAAAATAATATTAACAGATGCGTCAAAAATATCATGGAAAATGGCTGACAAGAATACGACATTACTTTTAGAGCTCGCGTTTTGTCACACGCTTGCAAACAGACGTTTAAGCTGCACAATATACTTTATATTTGCCGTGCATTGCTAATGATAAATTTAATCCCGAAAATTAAAGTTGACTAAGCTCCAATTAGGCATAATAATTTCCGTCGAATTTATTGCCACTAATGCAACGCGGAAATGGCGAAACGTGGACAAAAGTGAAAATTTATTAGCCCTCCGCGTGGAGAGAATTTTCCAATTACTCCTGGCAGAGACCGTGCGCCGACCAAATCGATTTTCACTTTTTGCACGACTCGTCCGTCCGCAGACAGCTTTTAACTTTTTTATTTTTTTAATACCTATGCGGCTTATTAAAAGGACGCGTCATCCTCGCATTTCCTCGTGTCTGATCGAACCTAGTGAGCGCAGGCTTTTAAAATTCCCCCTTTTGTCCGGGATTTTGTTTGTAAAACGTAAGCTATGGAGATTTATGGCATTCATTAACTTTAACTGGCGTTGTTATTGATTGCTCTGAACTTAATGGTTGTCTTTTTCAATGACAAACGAAGGCTTGACTCGAGAGGTCGTTTTGTTGAACAAGATAATTGAAGTATTCGACTTATTTATAAAGAATGGCGGTAGGTAGGAGTCCTAAGTAGATGTACAATATTCTTCAGTTTGAGGAAGATTATGCTCATTGAATTAATAAGTAGGGCTCAATTGGTTTAATAACTTTTGTAGAGCAATAGAATTTACTTTTTCTGGATTTTTACTAATAGACAAACTTACGTGTAATATAAGGAAGTAGTCCTATTTATCTAATTGTAGTTCTATAAATAGCAATATTTAGTTTTGTTTGACGCCACGTTGCCTAGAAACGAGAGAGCGGTTATCTTCATTCAGCCGGGTCGGTCCACGTGTTTTTATTTACAACACTATCAAACACCGACCCGAGCGGTAACGCACACTATCGGCGGCTCTCAATGAATCGAGGCCAGTCCACGCGAGAGTGACCTAAATTTTTATTCAACACGCATAAAATGTTTGTAGTGGAATAGTCGCGCGTGTAGCAACACTGGCATCACTGGTAACTACAAAAGACCGGGCAAATACCAAATACCCCACGCGGGTTTTTGTTTTAAATTTAGAACTTCGGCAGCCATGTTTTTTCAAGTCATCGGTCAGAGGTCGTCTCAAGAGCGTTGACTACGTTTTTGAAGAATTAGCCGAATCAGAAACGAGGACGTAAGATAACTATTATCTCGGACGGTATCTAAACACACTGTTGTGTAAACTACATCACGATAAGCGGCGATAAGAAGCGAGAACCATGAATCAGGCCCGGACCTAATAGTAAACTATTTGTTCCAAGCTTAAAGAATTTACAAATGATTTAAATTCAGATCATATTGTTGTTTTTTTACGTAATTACTCCTTTTTAAATGTTAAGGGTATGTCTGTTATTTTTGTCTTCTAGTTCTGGAGAATTTAATGAGGAATAAGAATTTAAAAATTGTATTTAGTTAAAACCTGTTTAAGCCAATAATCATTACCTACATACTTTTAACTCTTTTTTTATGATATAGGAAGTTTTGGAACTGCGTATGTATAGTATATACTATACAATAAAACGTGTTCTATTCTATACTACTATGACAATGGTCCCAGACATAATTATAGCAGCTTTATTATCGCTTCTCTTAAGAAATTCTTTAACAATGTTTGATCATTACAATTTAACAGTATACAATTTAAATGCATTTAAAAAAAAATAGAAATTAAAAAATACTGGATGAGGAGAGCCGAAGATAGGGCTCACTGGCCTTCACTAGGACAGGTTTACGTCAGGCTGTGGATGAAAATAGGCAGATGATGGTAAAGAATATTGAAGCTACCAGAAAAGGAAAATTTCTCACGGAAAATGAGCGAGCCGAGAGGGCCTTATCATAAAATGTGTCATTCCAAACCAGTGCCAGTTAAAAAATAATAAAAATGATGGGCACCCATTGTTTTAACCGAATTAAGTTATTTTCGTCGTCACTGATTCTCTAAATTGGTGTTTTATTAAAATTTATTAGCATAGAGTCGGTGGAACGCATTAGTGGGTTAAATCAACATTAGGCGTACCGGGGCTACAATGTTACAGGTATGCCTACATACGAAATATTTAACCTGAATAACCGAGAATATTGAATATCTGAGCTCGGTTTCTGTTCACCGTGAGCTGATTTATTACTGGTTTCAGGGTTTACGTTTTGACTTTGCACTATTAGTGCAATTGTGTTCGGCTCGTAAATTTATGTGCATTCTATTTTGCAATTCAAAATTTATATTTTTGATCTTTGAAGTGGTCATTATAGTTCCTCATTTATTTAAATATCAGGAACTTATGTGGTGTGGTCAATAAGGAATAGATTATGAGGCTTTGAAAACGATTTAATGTATCAAATATTTCTTTAAAATACTATTATATTATGGTTACTAAATAATCAGATTAATAATAGGTTTCTACTCTTAGTCTCTTTTGCTTGTATTTAGACTGATAGTAGTTTTTTTTATGTTTAATACGTACTTATGTGCTTTAAACGGTTTTTTATTATCTGGTTTATGACTTTAAAATTGTATTAGATATGGTGGGCATAAATATAGTTTTCATATTTTCAATTATGTTACCAGGTAGCTCTCTTTGAATACGGTGATTCACGTATGAATTAGTAGTCTTCAAGATTTCATTAGTGCTTTTATGCAGCAACTTCAGCTTTTAAAGCAGACATTTATAGCTTTTAAAGCAGACAGTTAAATTATTATTATTTAATCCCGGTTAATCGTGTCAACTCTTATCCCTAGTTCGTTTTCTTAACATACATTTGGCAACAGTAATATATTGCATTCGGCCAGACATTCCAAACATTTTGAAATGAGTGATGTGCATCGGTGGGTCGCCGCACCGGTCACCGGCCGCCGTCAGCGTATGATCGACTCCAGGCGCAGCACGGTCCACATCCATCGCTGCGTCTTGCTCGCGTGCCGCGGGGAGTATTGACCTTTTCACTAAAGCGATTTAGCGCAATCGAACCGGTTTCATTTTCCCATAGTAGATTGATTCATTCGAGGTCAACCTGCCAGTACGCATTTACTTTATTGGAATGTAAAACTTACCAAACTTCCTTCGAGCGCGAGCTGAGGAACGCGCGACCGAAAAATCCAAGGTCTTGTCACAGATAAATAATTAAAAAAAAAAATAAGACACAGCGCCCCACCGGGGAGTTTTCCAAAATTAAAATTGCGCGGGAAACCGGATAGTGATGTGCCACGAAGATCGGCGATCGATATAGTTGCAGCGGGAATCGATTTAGGTTCGCGGCGCGCGGTGGGCCGGCGTCGTCGCACGTGACTGCTGGCTGTGTGACGGACCGCGCGGCGGCCGCCGCCCCCGCGCCGCCCTCCCCCGCTGCTCCCCACACACACACACGTATAACAAATACGTAATCACGTAGCGCAGACGTTTGATAAACAAATTACAAATTTTAAACTACACGTACGTTCGTCAAAGAAGCTTAACTTTTTATTAAATTGTTTAATGAGCTTCTTTGTAAGATGCTTTTACAATGTTGTTGTTCAGTGGAGATGTTTTAATTGAAGTTTTTAGCCTTTAGAGATGAGAAAATTAAAAATGTTTTATACTTATATCGAATACGTATACTTACCAACATATCTTACCGAGTTACGAATGTTAAGAGTAGAGACTTCACTATTTAACTATAATAGGTGATATTAAAACATCGTAGAATTTATTATCGAATAAGCGAAGCGAAATTTCCAACTTTAAAGGAAGTCCACTATTTTTAAAGTTATTTTTTTATCTTAAAAGTTATGAAATGGTTAACGTCACGTACTCTACCTGTGAATTTCACAAACTCTACCTACTGAAGTGTTTACTGTTACGTACTCTACTTGGCGAAGATAGAGCAGCCTTTTTAGTTTTTTACAAAAACGGACCATGTACATATAAATTCCTATAGTCTTTTAAGTTACATGCAATAAGTTAAATAGCATTTTAATCTATTTTCAGAGAATCAATGTTTAAGTACCTAAAACATTTTCAATAACTATCATTAGAAAATTATCATTTACTTATATTCCACAATGCTAGCGGCTGCCTTTTTCCAGCTCCATTTTAAAAGGTTTACTACCATAATTACATAAATGAACCATAAATAGGAACATTACATTAATAAAGATACGAAAAAACCTAAAAAGCTACAAATAAACCCTAAGAACTTGTCAATTCTCGACGCGGCCTCGATGTCTCTACCGGTTTGTGCCAGGCAGACGAACTCAAGGCGAACGGTATTGTTATTTTTAGAACCACATTTTCGTAGTTAGCTATATTAGATTCCTTTGTAGAGCTCATTTAAATTAAACGCCAACTTTGACATTTCAACCTGGTTACATCACGAGCGATGACACTTCTGATTGATTTTGACGTTTCTCCGAACAACATAATGTTAAGAAAATAAGTGGGACGTTAAAATAGAGAATGCGAAAATTTGGTTCCGTTAGCGGAACTGTTAATGAGCAATTAGTTTGCTACGATTTCCGTAGCGCCGTAGCGCAGCGCTCGTAGAGGCGTTTCGCTCGAGCTACGCGCCGGTACTTATGCAAAAGAGGCCAATATTTCATCGCTCCTCCGTCTATTGCAAGCCTGTATTATCATAACAATCGCGTCTATGTACCGCTTTGCACATAGCGTAAATATGCACATGCATTTAGAAGCGAGCTTAACGATCTATAAATTTACTCGGAAACACTGAAACTATAATACTAACATCGCTTACACTTCGTTACAATGGAATCGGTTTAAAATCGTACCTATCTTAAACCATCATCGATTTCATTGGTCAATATCGAGATGTGAGATAAGGTTAAGAATGCCCCGCACGCTTTCGACTGTCAAAGGGAGCGTTCGAAATTCAAGATTTCTTTTTTATACGACGTTGCCAGTTGCGTTCGGTCTGATGGATTTATTTTTATTTTCAAGGACGAGCATAAACCCTCCTTTTCGATGCGGCCAGTATTTTCAACGGCATTTTTAATATTAGGCGTTGGTTTTGGTCCTTTACGCCTATCCTATACCTCCATATGTGTGGGGGTAATATTATTCTGCTGAATATGCAATTAAATGAGGGCAGTTGGAGCAGTGCATCGCGTGCGAGCGAGAGGCACGAGCTCCACCTCTCGATATAATATCGAATAAGTTTATAACTACGTGTATTAGACGAACGAGTTCGTACAACGTTTTCTCATTTCCCGGGCCGAAACTTTTCTAATATTATAGTTTCATTCATATTGTCGGTAGTTTCGCGGAGTTTTCTTTCGTGGAAAATGAAAGACTATTTCCATAACTATTACTTCGCTTTTATAGCTTTGTTAGTTTTCTTTGCTTCAAATAGATTTGTTAGTTTTCTACTTTATCGTTCGGAAATAATGTTTGTTCTTGGAAAGTGTTGGATACCCAGTTCTATCGCTCGAACGATATCGAATGTCAGTCGATTTTCTTATTGCTTTCTTATTTGTTTTAATTAGTTAGTTGTAAGCTATTATAGTTTGATCCTGAATCTCGCCTGCGCGCCGCGAGATAATTTTCTCGTCATGCGGAAACGAGACAAAATATGTCTGCATTGGCATGTCTCTCTTGCGCACGACGATACAATTATTAGGTGATCGAAGATGCTAGACATGCAAAATTTAAAGCGCTGGCTTAATACCACACACGCCTCATATTCAATGTCTCAGGGTGACGAGCGTAGTGCAGTGCCGCGTAAGATTATGCAATGTAAACTTCCGGGTGGCACTGTTATGGGCGTGGCGCTTACCATCAGCTGAACTACTTGCTCGTCTTGATACTCAGTAAAATAAATAAATAATCTATTTTAATCAACCTAAAGTCTTTTTTTTATTTGACTGAGTGACGAGACGAGCACGTCGTTCACCTGATGGTAAGCGCCACGCCTGCCCATAACAGTTACAGTGCCACCCAGAACTTTGTACTCTATAATCCTGTTCGGCACTGCACTGCGCTCGTCAACCTGAGACATCGGCTCTAAAGTCTCATGTGCCCAGTAATTTCGCTGGAAACAGTGCCCTTCAAACCGGAACACAGTAATGTAATAATCTTTTAAACCCATAAAACGCAAACATAGACCAAAGTACATTCAAGACATGTCAAAAAACGTACACTCCGTTCGAAAGCGCCAATGAAATAGAAACAACATTTTCTCACGAAATTCGAATATTTATGAAGCGAGAACAGAAGCTTCAAGAAAATAACAGGAGAAGGCGCGATAGAGGGCGCCGAATCGAAAGTAAATGTTGGTTTTTAATTATGTGGAGCTCTGCAATTTATGCACGGTCGTGTCTAAGTTTTCTGAGTCAACATTGAGAACAGTTTGAGTGCTATTGCTCCAACAGCTCAAGTGAACTGGGGTGAGTACGCTAGTTCAAGGAAAACTAGATAGGTATGTGTGAGAAAGTAAACTTAAGATCATATATGACTATTATTTCTATTTATAAAAAAAAACTGAAATAAAAAACAGACTCCCTTATACACAATTTTGTTTACTTGGTTAACATATGTTGTTTTAATAGCCAATCTACTTAACCAATTTTGATGAAACTTCTATAGAACCAATGATAGAGTATATCGTTTCAAATAATAAAAAAATACAACTGAATTAAGAACCGACTTCAAAAAGGAGGGACTTTTCGAAGTAAGTTTAAAAAGAAAATATTATGAAACATATTTTAAGACTCATTGGAAACAGAAATAGTGCGAAAGGTGGCTTAAAATATCTACAGAGTTATTAAGTGCAAATGTCTATCAACTCTGCGTCGTTTCTCGCCATTCGTAAATATGATAATCGCTCCAAAACAAGCTGAAACATATCAGCTTAACATTTATTATTTTTGTTGCCAAAACATCCTTAAAGGATTATGTTACGGGGAGATATTATGGCCTACGAACTTACTTGGGAAATCCGTCGATGGCCTCTCGGGTGTGTAATCAGCGCTGTCTTCGGGTTAGATGGGGGATGATGGTGCACAAAGATATATCCATAGGACGCCGATGGGGCGGTTTCTTCTGATCCCGTATCACCTTCCTCCGGGATAGAGGTGTGATCAGGCAATCCACACTACACTTAATCCTGGAGCTCGTCTCCGAGGATGGGAATGGCGTCCACGAAATGGAGCTACCGGTGAAAGCTCAAAACACCGCGACGCGACAAGTGCTCGCACGCGCATTTGAAGGACGACTGACTTTTCGGTTGGCCCACCCAAAGTCGTGGGCCATAATAATCTCGTACCAACACAAAATATTAAGCGGAATAGTCTTTGTGTAGTTACGTTCGAAAACACTCAAGATAAAAAGAAAAGAAATCTGTTTCAGTACGAAACATGCCGCTCACCTTAAAAGACTGTAAGTTCTTTTAACACGAAAACTCAATGAACAGAAAGTTATTCAATCTATAAACTTAAACTTGATCTAAGGTTGTTGTAAACAACTAGTATAGGTAATTAAAACTTAGGAACTAATTTTACGAATTCGTAAACAATAATCATTCTAAAGGCAGTTTACAAATTTTTACGATCGCTCGTTTGAATAGACTCTTGCCCGTTTGCAAAGTCACAACCCGGATGGAGTGTATGAACACGAGCAAGTTTCCATTGGAGTGGTGGAAGATTATCGTCGCATACCACAACAATGTCGCCTACACAGATAGGAGCACCGCGGTCCTTATACCATTTGCCCTGTTTCAAGGTTTGATAATTCAAAGCACATTGAACAGAGTCATTTTTTAAAAACTCGTACGAATCTCTCAAATAATTATGACAACCCTGGAAGTTCTTTCCGCAATCAGAGTAAATGTCGCTGCACAAACCTCTGCGCGATGTAAATCGGCGCAGGGCTGCTAAGAACGCCTCAGTAGATAGCTCCGATACGAGCTCCAAGTGTATAGCCTTCACACTCATACACACGAACACGGCGACATAACATTTGATGATTTTAGCATTACGAACCCTATTAGCTCGCATGTAAAACGGGCCCGCGTAATCAACAGCTGTTTTCATGAATGGGCGCTCGGGTCGCAGCCGGACCGCTGGGAGCGGCGCCATCGCAGGCTGTAGACGTACCGGACGCACACGGAAGCAGCGCACACAACGAAAGATTTGTTTACGTATTATATCTCGGCTAGATAAAATCCAATATTTTTGTAAAAGTAAATATTGAACGGCTTGAGTGCCCGCATGAAGATGCGTAATATGGGCATCGTCAATTATTAAAATCGTAAGAGGATGTTTTTTGGGTAAAATTAATTGATGTTTTGACTCGTACGACAAAAGGGATTTATGTAGACGTCCGGAGACTCGCAAAAAACTCGAATCATCGATAAACGGATTAAGACGTCTCAATTGGTTTGAGGGCGGTTTACCCTGTGAAATGTTTTTAAAATCTTCGTGAAACACTTGGTGTTGCACTAAATAAATCAAACGATTAAGCGTGAGCTTATACTCGTGGACTGTAATGTGACTAGAATAGGAACTCTTTTCCTTGTTGACGCGCGATTTAAGAATATTGTAAAAGCGAAAAATATAAGAAGTAATTCTCAATAGTTTACTCAAGGTTGAAAACTGGTTTATGACCTCAACATCGTCGATCAGCGTAGCTGATGCAGACGCGACCGGTGGATTACGTTTCTCCTCACCCGTGCTAGGGATACTTTTAAATACTGGCCACGCAGTAGGATCCTCACGGAGCCATGCTGGGCCGTGAAACCACATGTCGTTCTGTAAGAATGTGGAGGGTAAAAGTCCCCTTGAGTCCCTTATTTTGGTTTGATGGTCATGTTCCATGGGAGCAAAGGGCACCTCTTCCCGCCGCTCACCATGAACCTCTGGCGCCTGAACCGCGGCGAGTATCGCCGGCGAGTTACTGTGCCATTTACGTAGTTGAAACCCAAGTGATTTGCAAATACCTAACAATTGCTGTTGTAATACCAGAGCGTGTGATTCATCGCTCGCGCCCGCGACCACATCGTCGACGAACACTTGGTCGGTTAAAACCTTTGCCGCTAGGGGAAAATTAGATGCTTCGTCACAAGCCAATTGCTTAATGGTACGAAGAGCTAAGGAAGGGGAAGTGCTCACACCAAACGTTACCGTCCGCAGACGATAATCACGGAGGGGTTCATCGGGCGACGTACGCCACAGAATGCGTTGCAAGTCCCTATCAGATTCTTGTACTAGTATATTTCTATACATTTGTTTAAGATAGTCCTGCAAGCACGCGTGAGACTCAATTTTAAGACTCGGGTTCCGTTGTAAACGCTGCTCTAATTTATGGAACCGAGCGAGGACAATATCTCGTGATTCACCTAGGGGCGTAGCATCAGGTTTACGTGGTAAAGCTACTGTGTATCGTCCCGTGACGTCACGATAGTGTGAGCGTTCAAATATGGATTCACATAGACGTTCCTCGGGGGTGAGTGCCTTCACCTCAGGCACTGACTCCAGTTCCCAGAATCGTTTCAAGTCGCCGTCATCGGATAATGAGCTAAAACAAGCTTGAACTGAGGATGGAGTCGAAGAGTTGAACGCTATTTTTCCCAACAACAAATAACCGAAAACGCTGTTCATAGCGATCGGCGAACCGGGCGAACCCGTTATTACGTTTCCTAAAATTATGTGAGATAGTACATCTGCACCTAACAACATCTCCACCGGCTGTGGAGTGTGAAACAAAGGATCGGCTAAATTTAAATTTTGAATGTGTGCCCACCCCTTATGAGGCAGTGGTACACTAGGCATTTTAGGAATAAGTTTCGGCAATACTAAAACTTCAATCGGTATAGAAGGTTGAAGTTCATTTCTCGGGGTTATGCAACACGAAATCTTTCCCTTTGGTCGTACCGGTTTGGTGTCACCTATCCCGTAAACAGGTACATTCGCATAACAACGCTTTATACCTAGCCGCTGTGCGCACGATTCCGTCATGAACGAAGCCTGGCTGCCCGTATCGATAAGACACCGGACAGTCGAACGCTTTTCATTACCTACACATACATCGATGAGTGCGGTCGAAAGCAACACAGTATTTGTCGTGCCAAAAGGAGCATTGAACGACGCGCAATTAATTTGTGTCGCTTGACTCGCGGACATAGCGTGCTGAGTACAGGTGCTCGGAATGTTCTCTTCCCGTTCCTCCGTGAGCGGTAAAGAAACACTTCTCTCACTCGCACGGCTAGTATCACCTTCAGAAGTAAAGTGAATCAATGTATGATGACGTTTTTCACACGAACGACAAACAAAACTCGACTTGCATTGAGAAACGTTATGACCTTTGCCTAAACAATTGAAACAAACATCTTTATTTTTGATAAACGCATACCTATTGCTTGGTGACAAATTCAAAAACTTATTACATTTTGTTAATGGATGTTGAGCATCGCAACATACACAATTCTGATTCTTGCGCGTATTGACAGAAGGCTGAGAACCGCTCGCATCCTGAGTCGAAGTGTGGCTGGCCACGCCGGCAGCCAACGCTCGACGGAATGTTGGAGCGACGTACTCTTTCCTCTGACTACCTACATTTTGAATCTTTCTACTGCCAGATTCAACTATTTCGCTGGCGGTTAATTCTCGTTCTAAAAACTCGATTAACAAGTCGACGTTGGGTACATCGGATGGTTTATGCAATGTTAACTCGAATCGCATACGAATGGAAGTAGGTATTTTACGTAGTAAAATATTCAACAACAAAAAACTCCACTGATTTGTAGGAAAATGCATTACTTGTAACGCTTTTATATTCTCATGGTAAATATTCAACAAATTACGCACACTTTGATTTGATTTCTCGGCACAGGATTGAATATCCAGAATACGATCAATATGTTGAGAAGCTATGACTCGTTTGTTCTCATATCTTGAAATTAAAATATCTAACGCGACGGTATAATTTTCGTCCGTGATAGGTATCGATTTTATTAAGTTATAGGGCTCGTTTTTCAAGGTAAGAAGGAGATACCTAAACTTCTCGTTATCTGTGTAGGCGTCACTATTATCAACCATGGAGCGAAACAGGTCATAAAATGGTGGCCAATCGGTAACTTCTCCCCCGAATGACGGCAACGGAAGATTCGGTAACCTACTACTGCAACCCCCGTGAGTCGGTTGTATTGTATTGTTAAAGGAAACTCGACTCATGCGCCTACACTCCTCATCGTTTTTCTTCAGAACTTCGACATGGCTGACAATTGCGTAATAAATATCATTGAATTGAGTTCGAATACGTAACTGTTCCTCTCGGTCAAATGTCGACAATTTCATTTGTGACTTTTCAATTTTAGTTTGCAATTTAAGGAATTTTCTCTGAATAGAAAGAATATCTTTTGCTCGCGCTTTAAATTGCTGTTCATTGAGTTCGTAAAACTCTAAAGTACGTTTGACTTCGTCAAGTATAACTTCTCTTTCGAAAATATCTTGTTCCGCCATTTTTAATGGACACGTAATGTCGCACACAAAAATCAAAAATCGGCAAAATCAAGATGAAAAATGGGAAATATTGTCGGGACGCGTAACGCCGCTACGACAAACACTAAAATATACTCGGATGGTTTCCAAAAATGGGAAAATATGCACTAATAACGGGATTTGGACAACGTGACTACAGCAAAGAAAATCCGCAGATCCGGCTCGAACGGATCAAAAATGTTACGGGGAGATATTATGGCCTACGAACTTACTTGGGAAATCCGTCGATGGCCTCTCGGGTGTGTAATCAGCGCTGTCTTCGGGTTAGATGGGGGATGATGGTGCACAAAGATATATCCATAGGACGCCGATGGGGCGGTTTCTTCTGATCCCGTATCACCTTCCTCCGGGATAGAGGTGTGATCAGGCAATCCACACTACACTTAATCCTGGAGCTCGTCTCCGAGGATGGGAATGGCGTCCACGAAATGGAGCTACCGGTGAAAGCTCAAAACACCGCGACGCGACAAGTGCTCGCACGCGCATTTGAAGGACGACTGACTTTTCGGTTGGCCCACCCAAAGTCGTGGGCCATAATAATCTCGTACCAACACAAAATATTAAGCGGAATAGTCTTTGTGTAGTTACGTTCGAAAACACTCAAGATAAAAAGAAAAGAAATCTGTTTCAGTACGAAACAGATTACGACTAATCAAATTCCGTACAACCTTTTCCCCGCTAATTCAATCACCTTCCCCTTCAGAACAATTCCCTTTGCCGCTAAATAGACCAAAACACTTTAAAAAAATAAAGACACAGCCGGTCCAAGTTTCATTAGAAAAAAAAAGAAAAAGTTCTTTTGTCGTCAAAGTTGGAACTTCACAATGGACGTAATTAAAAGTTGGCGTTAGGTCCGCGAGGTTGGCACCGGTGATGGCGCGACGCGATCCGCTAGAGGGCGCCAACTTCGCAGATAAACAACTTGCTGGGTTTTTGTTGCATGCATTTCAGTTACGTTGGAACGCTGTGCATAATGCCTGTTTTTACAAGGTGATACAGCTTAGTGTCGTCTAATTAAAGCAAATGTATCAACTTAAACTTCTGTTTCAGAAATTTATATTTGGTAAAGTTTTCGAAACTTGTCTATGATTTTGTTTGTTCAGTTGTCAGCTTGCTTCACTATTGTTTTTCGTACGCGAGCAAAACTAAAGCAGCAGTAATAAAGACCCTAGCTTGCTCATCAAAATGAGAAAAAACCCGGAATAGCACTGGCTAAATGGAATAAAAGTGCAGAGCTGCAAAAAAAATATGGAAAGCGCGGCATCTTATTTCGAATTATAAACCCGTGTCTCGTGCGCGTGTTTTGGGTCACAGACGAATAAATGAAGATTGTCATTGACCTAGGCGAATTGGATCAAGAGGCGAATCGGATCACCAATAAGAAATTCAGTCATAAATCAAAATCCGCGGCTAATGAAACCAATCAGCGCAACACATTACTTTTTTCCACCTGAATGCGCCGAAAATGATTTAGCTTGGCATTACCTGACGGGTCAGTCTAGGCGACGCTTCCCAGAGGGCCGTTCTCTTCGTGTGTGTCAAACAATAAGAGATCCGAATAGCCTCGGTCTGCTTTTCTTACCTAAATCTATCTACAAAGCTTAGAATCAGATAATCAGATTAAAAAAAAACTAAAATGATGATTGTATGAATTATATGTACCTTTGTATGTATTGTATGTACCTTTTAACAATCTTAATAGGAAGGAACGCTGGGAAAAATAATAGTATGGTAAGTGATACGCCTGCCCATAGCAGTTACAGTGCCACCAAGAACGTTGCATTGCATAATCCTGTGCGGCACTGCACTGGGCTCGTCACCCTGAGACATCGGCTCTAAAGTCTCTTATGCCCAGTAATTTCGCTGGAAACCATTCCCTTCAAACCGGAATATAGTAATGTTTGCACACTACTGTTTGGCGGATGAATATCTGATAATTCCCCAGGCGGTCTTTTGCAGAAGAGGCCTCCCACTACAGTTGGGATTAATCCGATTTTTTTTGTAAAGCCTTTACATATCTTTAACACTAGGAGGTAAATACATTTATGCATCCCATAAATAAACATTATTTGACCGCAAACTAACGTCCAACTATCGACACACAATAACCATATATCCACACCAAAATATCACTTTACAAATTAATGACCTGCGATACGGAAATTAAGCTTCGTACGAACGGGCGAAGTTGGGGGGTAGACTGCCCCTTCCGCCCCCTGTGGCGGAGGAGGGGGGTTAGAATAGCAATCTAGGGGTTCTGAATAGTCGAGGCGGTCGAATGAAATATCTAGCGGCGGGGCCTGCCCATCAGGCCTACGAAAATGCATTAGCCTCGTAGATGAGACTTTACATGCTAAGCTTTTGCATATACACGTTTGCATTTTGTGTATGTGTGAGTTAGTGTGAGTGTGGGTAGTACCCAATTTCGTATTGGAAATTTGATTGGCGGACCGGAAGGCTGTAGTCAAGGCGTGTAACTACGTGTAGTCTGCACTTTACAAATCTATACGTTCCGGATTAGGAATGTAGTTACGATTATTTAATTTAGTTAGTATTGAGGTAGAGAGGACGAAAGAAAACAAAATGTGTGCTGTGACATATAGTAGAAGTAACACTTCAACTAAAAAAAACAATCTATATATATAAAAATGTTATGTTGGTTTGTATATGCTTCAAAAACTCAAAAAGTTCTGCACCGATCGAGCTGAAATTTTAGCATGATATATAATCCGCATCAAGGATTGTTTTTATCTATTTTTTTCATCAGTGACATATCAGCGAATGTGCCAATGTGCCACAGCGAAGCGTGGCAGGGTACAGCTAGTTATTTATAAATATCTCCTTCTCAACTTCCATTCGCCTCGCCCGATCACACTTTTCGTAACGCATTCACCAGCTTAGTCCCCAAGGAAAGCGTGCGTAAAGAAGTTTTACTTCAAAAAGGCACACGTGCGCAACGTGTGATGAAGCCTGTCTAAGTGACGAAATAAGGCGCAGGTGTTTACTTAGGGCACTAGCTAGAAGATTTACTGATTTTGAGGTCTTGTAAGTACAGTTTCGTACTTTGTTTCTGTACCATTTGTTGTGTTCACTAATCTAGGGCTTGGGTTTAAAGTAAAACAACCAGATTATCAGTAAGTAGGCACACGCTCAGAGGAGACGACCGCCCGCTCTGCATGACAGATTGGGAGTGAGGAGAGGCGCCACTGTCGATTGTGTGCCTACATTTATTTGTATATCACATCTCTTCCTTTTTATAGAATTAATAAATTGTTTTATATTCAATAATTACTTCTAGATTAACTTAACTATATTTCTATTTAAATAAATCGATATCCAAGTAACTTCTTTATCAGATGCTTTTCGCTTATAGATTAATTACTTATCAATCATTTATTGATTATTTAATAATTATATACTAGTTATCTATTAATTTATTATTAACAATTTCTTAATCATTTGTTTATAATATTATTTCTTAATACTTGTGTATCTATTCATGATTTATTATATATTTATTAATCTTGTTTACAATAGTAAGCTTACATGCTAACTATTTTAACAATGATGGACGACTTCCATTGACCTTCAACTTTATTTCGGTGTAGGTACCATATTCGTACCTTATAATCATTGTATGACTTTTTCAATTCTTGATAGTGATTTGAGGTGTTGAATTAATTCTGACAGTAAATTATTTTCTTTTACTAAGTTCTTCGCCTTTTCTTACTTCACACACCATTTCTTGTATTCAGTCTATACCTCTTCTTCCCTCTCTTTATTATTTTTTTTCTTTTCTGTTTATTTTGGCCAAAGCTTGTACGTAGAACGTAGTCCAGCTTTTCGTGTTAACAATACCAAATGTCCTTTGTGGGTTGCTACTCGAACTGCCACGATTTGGGATTTAGCAGTTGCATAACTGTTTACGCTATTTGGTGCTTTGATTACGTAAATATGTTACTATTTTGATTTTCCAGTGTTCGATATCTGCCTTTCTATAGTAGTTAGTCACCAGGAGGTACTTGAGCAGTTTCCTTCTATGCATCTTTGTCGTTGTCATAGTCATTTATTTTATAATGAGCTTTTAGTAGCAAAGTACATTTGATTAAAATAAAGTTTGCTTGTGGTAATTTAGATATTGTCTTAACAAATTTGTCATAAACTTTAATATCATTTGTTAGAAAACGCTTTTTTTTTTTTTTTTGTATGGACCTATGTCTAATTGTCCATCTAGAGAGATTGGCTTTGGTACCAGCGTTGCTGTACAACGCGGTGTTTTGCAATTTTAGGTTTGCATATGGTGTTTATGTTGTGTACCTCGCTTCTAAGATTGATTTATTAAACTTTTGCGTATGTACGTACCCGTGTCATAAATTGCACGAACTGAACATACAGTGGTGCTCAGACACATGAAAGACCTTTGTTATAAGGATCTCGCTGCAGTTTTGACTCAAAATCAATGAAGGTGGTTTATTTACAGGTTCATCGATGTCCATTTTGTTAGTTCGTCTATATATTTGTATATTTTGATTCATTGTTTTTCCAAAAAAAATTGTGATCAAACTTAACGAACTGGAGGAACTGTTTTGTCAATTGTGATTAGTGAACTCTTTGATTGGTTACCAAACATCTTTTAACTTGGGGTTCTGAGTGTGTCCAAACATATTTGAACTTGGGGTTTTGAGTGTGTCCAAAATGCTGGTACGTATTAGGCTCGTTGTATTAGCGTTATAACTCAAAGGCGGAATGTTGCTAGCATGCTAGGTACGCTGCCAGCTGACAGTGAGTAAGAACAATTGGGTGCATTATGAGTCTGTAACGGTTTGTAGGATGTTTAACCGCTATATGCAGTAGTTGGTTTTAGATTGTAGTAGATACTTTTTGCTAATAAAGGCAATTTCCGTTAAATGTTTTACTATTTTGCTCAATAGAATAAACATCAAGGACTAGTGAGGTAGGAGTTTCTTTACCCAAGAGGTTTAATGGACCTTTTAATAGGGCTTAATATTTATCTATTTTTAAGATATACTACATAGTACGACTACAACAGAATCAATATCCATTTTAAGGTAAATCTCATTCACCTGACAATTTATTGTAACCAGCCTTTAGTATCTGTATCAAACAACAGCGATGCAAAATAACAAGTTCATAGTAATGTGGATGAACACATTAAATTACACAGTAACAAAACTAGCCATTGCTAGCTATTTTGCTTCTTTTTTTTTTTTTTTTTTGATGGCAACATTGCCTTTCAACTATCCCCATGGGCTGCATTGGTTCGTTTCGTTTCAACGATTAGTTCATTTCAGTTTTTTTTTTTTTTTTTTAATTATTTTTTATGAATTTTGGTAGGTTGTGTTTTCCAACCATTGGTCCATTTAAGGTGTCTAAGGCACTCAATGGATTAATTGTTATGAATTTTGGTAGGTTGTGCTTTCCAACCATTGGTCCATTTAAGGTGTCTAAGGCACTCAATGGATTAATTGTTATGAATTTTGGTAGGTTGTGCTTTCCAACCATTGGTCCATTTAAGGTGTCTAAGGCACTCTATGGATTAATTATTATGCTTTTACATAAACACAGTAGTACGTGCGCGCATTGGGATTTGAACTCACGAGTATCTCCTTGGAAGGCCGACGTCCTCCTAGGCTATATTTTCTTAGATTGTGCTTATTTCGTACCAATAACTCAGTTATTGTTTGAATAGGTATTTGCCGGAACTGATTTTCAGTGACGACTTGTGATGCGATTTGCAAGCAGAATCTTATTGTTTGGTTATAGTGAAGTAATTAAACTTTATGGAAAGCTGTTGTTGTCGCCCTGGTATCCCCAAAATAATACTCCGTGTAATTGGCAAAATTGTTTGTATTTTCCAATACGAAGATTTGTGAACGTGTTTTACAATTATTATCTTGAACGCTACTTAAGATGACATTAGGTAGGTGGGACGTCTGTGGGGCGGAGAATCTTGTCACCGCGATGTAGGAATACACGGCTCATTTGACGGAGCCATCTAGCGGATGGCATGTAAATTACTTTGACTGGCATTGATCTCAAACAGTTGTTTACGTGATTATGCACTAATAATGATAACAGTTTTTAATGTTTCGATGAATTGTTAATAAATGAATTGTATTATTTCTTCATCAAGGGGGTATTTTTATGATTTGCTACGTATTTATTTTCAGATATGGTAGGCTGATTCTAAATATTCATAAAATAGGTGCAGTCACCAACAAGGATACAGCAGTTCGCTTGGTAGATGATATAATGCCACGTTCGTTCTTTCGATCTATAGATTGGTACAATTTAACTTGTTTATATTTTACAATTTGTAATTTTTTGAACTTTGAAAGTTCTTATTCTTATTCTTGAGAACAATTTGATAACTGGTACGTCGGGCAACGTAAAACTTTGGTCCGTATATACTATTGTATACTTGTATATTGTATATTGTATACTTGGGTAATCACCACACCTCATGGACGCCCTTTTGCCAGATTTTAGTTTTAGTTTTAGTTAGTTTTCTTTTAATTTATTTAAATTGTTATTTAAGTTGTCAATAGATATGATTTTACTTAAATAAGAATAATATTAGCTTGATTCATCTTTGTTTTTTTTTTCGTTTGTGTTGTTTTATTTTTACTAGCACGTAAACATACAGTTGGGCATTAATGAGGCTGCGATTGAAGGCATTGAGTACTTGGCCTTTAACGGATTTTATGGCACATGTTTCGGTTGTAACGATAGCATAATTATATGACTTCAATATTTTGAATATGTACTTTTTAAGCCCAATAATTAACAAAACATTGTTCGTTGGAACATAACTTCAATGTTATTGAAGTGGTACTTTGCTCAAATAGGTACTTAACGACACTGTGTTCGTTGGAACAAAACTTTAATGTTATTGAAGTGTACCTTGGTTTAATCAGACAATTAACGACACTATGTTCGTTGGAACAAAACTTCAATCTTATTGAAGTGTATCTTGGTTTGAACAGGCAATTAACGACACTATGTTCGTTGGAACTTAACTTCAATTTTTTTGAAGTGTATCTTGGTTTAAACAGGCAATTGACGACACTATGTTCGTTGGAACATAAATTCAATTTTATTGAAGTGTAACTTGGTTTAAACAGGTAATTAATGACACATTGTTCATTGGTACATTTTGTTATTGATAGGTAGGTATCAATATTTGCAAACGGAATTGGTCAAAATCGGTTAATATTCATGGTCATCTACATTTCTTTTTTCTTTATTTATTTATAGAGGGTTTTGTCATTAACATTAACATGTCACCCTTATAGATCTACATTTCAATACGTGGTATTGTTTTTTTTGTTTTTCTTATTATGGCTGAATTCGTTTAATACAGTGTTTTGGTAATTTTGTATACATTTTGTATTCACAGTTTTTACGATAAATATATTTTCGGATTCTGATTCGTAAATAATTCGTTAGCAATATTTTATTTTCGTTCAAATTCTAGTAATACTAATGAGTGAAATGGAACGTATCGTATGAGAATAATTGCATGCCTACTGTTACGGCGTATTGCGTATATTGCATACCTACTGCGGCGGGAACTTGACAGTTCGGTTTGCCACCAAAATGAGGATGCTTTGCCGCGTAAAATTAAAGTGGTTGGAAAGTATTTGCTCATGAGATTATTATATCCCTAACACTACGTACGATGTACGATAGCACACCGCACGCATGCAGATTATACAATATTTTACATCAATTCATGACGTATAATTCCAGAATTATGTTTATAACCAATAGTGCAGTAACAAATGTGGTGGTTTTGCTTACAGCGTGCCATCATTTTAGCCTATTCCTTTCTTAGGAACACGTGCCGCTGGCGCTGCTTTGTGTTGTGATCACTGATCGATCACTCAGGTTTATCCACTGGCATTTACTTACTACATAGATGAAAACATTTGGACCAAAACGTTCCTTAATTAACCCGAACTTTGAAAAGCTAGGTAGATATACATACGATTTTCAACCGTAATATGACGTAAGTTATGTAGGTAATTTAGTGACTTAATTGGACATCTTCGATCTATTTAGCAAATCTCTCGGCTGAACGCCGATGCAGATTATAGATCAGTGAGATTGTGCATAGTCCCTGTAGTTTCTGATTCCTTAGATACAAGGAATCCTAATTATGTTGTGATTGTCGTTCGTTGCGTGTTAGAACGCAATAACTATACAATCGGACTATAATCTAGGTATATTACATATTTAAACATCTTTTGAGTCTTCAATTTCACCGAAATTGTGTTGTATTTAAAATAAGTAAACCTACTCGTCACTTATTCCTTTGTTTTTTGTGAAATTTGAATTTTATTACCTACTGACCAATTTCCGTTAACAGGCACATAATTTGAGCGATAATTTTACTTACTGCGCTTTTTCTCGTCGCCAATGTTGTGTTCACTAATCTAGGGCTTGGGTTTAAAGTAAAACAACCAGATTATCAGTAAGTAGGCACACGCTCAGAGGAGACGACCGCCCGCTCTGCATGACAGATTGGGAGTGAGGAGAGGCGCCACTGTCGATTGTGTGCCTACATTTATTTGTATATCACACCATTTAAAAAAAATACACGCCTTTTTACTCAACTGCTAAAAGTAGGGTTATGTTTTTAACTTATTGATAGGCACGTAGTTTCGGTTTATTTGAACCTTTATTATCATCAAATATAGGTATTTATTCATACCTAACCGACTCAACCCGAGGTACAACGCTAACAATTTAATTACCTACCCAAATCGTAATAATACAGATCTAATAAGAATGCAAATGGATTCTTGGAGAACAAACATAATTCCATTATTAGCTGCGACGTCTACGTGATATATTATCAAGTTAAAATTAAATTAATTTCTGTACCCCACCCGCCTGGCACCCTGTACCTCCCTCGCTTGAACGAAATGTACGGAAGAGACAGTGACTTAGTTTCTAAAGTGCGTCACATAGTGCTAAGTAAGCATTGTGAGTGAAAGTGCAGGTGTTAAATGGGATCAAAACGGTCGTACATATGTTTAGTACTAATTTTCATGTGAGTTCCACTTGTTTGCAAGAAACCGCATTTGCTTCACATTTGCGGTAAGTGTGGGCGGTTACTAATAGTCTTTCTCGCTCTAGCAAACAGTGTTACGGAGCAACAGAAAATAATAGATTTTCGCTCATTTGTCTCAGAACCGAATAATGTGGCGTGCAAAATTAGAGGAACTGCAAGTACTTTAATGTAATAGATATTATAATAGTTAAGGGTAAATGAGCATCGACTTTTCACCTTGGTAGAGCACTAGCTGCCTGGAATATGTCGTTAAGCCTTCGAGCGTTCCTGCATTTGGCCTTGAAAGCCAATCGCTTTCTAGGCTTACTATGTTAATCATCTTCAATCACATCGTCTATTGTTATTATAGTGTAACGCTTGATTTACATGTTTTTTTTAGTATAATACCTACTCTAAATGTAAATGTAAGTTTGTAAGTATGTACTTGTTGCTGTTAAGCTCTGTAGTAAAACCTATAGGATACAATTCATTCAATATTTACATAATTATAAAAGATGATGTCAAAAAATTTCAGTCTGACCTTCAAATTCACACGAGCCAAGATACTGTCCAAACTTCGTACACTGCTGCTATCAGTTTGATATATAGAGGATGTTTAATTAAAATATGTTAAGTGATTTATGCGTGTGTCGATAATGAGAGGTTCAAGGATCATTTATCGGACGATCCCGAGTGTTCCCGAGAGTTCCCGATCCGGAGCGATAGTGAGTCACTACTTAACTGTTGGTTCTTTCTATCGTAATAATTATTGTAGTGTGAAAACGTATCGTTGATTTGGTCGTGTTACAATTATTGTCCACTATTAATATGAAACAATCAGCATTAAAAATAGTTTAGACAACGAATGACGTCACTAAATTATTTATACCCTACCGCCCAAAGGAGGGTAATTTTTATCGTTGTATGTGTTTGGCCGTCCTACAGGTTAAACGGCTTGATGGATTTTGATAAATAAGGTATAATTGAATTTGTCAGAATCACGAAAGTGACATAGGCTACATTGACAGTGGGGTTATTTTTTATTTTTTCTTAATTATTTACCTAGAGACTTACAATTGTAAATTTGTAGTTTAACTTTTTGAAAAAAATAATTTATTCGTATACCCAGTATGTCGATAATATACACGACATGTTTTATTATATTTTACTGGAATGCCTAATCAATTCAACAACCAATTATGTTCTCACTACTAAGGTACTAACTTAGCTTATTTAGTTCCGGAAATCGGAGGCGTATTCTCAGGACTAACTCTCGAATACAAAATTGATATTCCATGTTACCAAAAATAAATAAAAGTGTATTTACATCTACCAAACAATAGATATTTATAAGAGTTTTATCTTTTATCGTCCAAACTCGATTCATCCCGCCCGCCGTGCTCCGGGATACCAATTTCTGGGGAAAATTAAATTTTCCTTTCACCCGGAAAAAGTTATTCATGGGAAGATGGCAACATTTTTCCGCTTTTACGAATATTTCCCTGTATATAAAACTGTAGAAAAACTTGGCGTGCACAGCACAATACATACCATATAAATAAAGAAGATACTGTTTCCTGATTATCACAGATTTCATAAACCATCTACACTAATATTAAAAAGGGGAAATATTTGCTATTTTGTATGTATGTATTTATGTTGGTTTGTAATGAATAAATTCAAAAACAAAAACACTGTTGTGCCGTTTTGCTTGTCTAGCTAAGGGTGCGGCTCTGCATGCTCCATAGTGTTTTCCCATACAACAAAAACAAAAGTTGTGTTTTGCCGCACTGGGGGCAAGTTTTGAAAAACACGATAGTTGTGAAGCATTGAACGTGTTAAATAAATAACATTTTATATTTTTTTGTACGTAATTATCACACGCTTTTCGGTAAAAGAAAACTTTGTGAGGAAACCCACATACCTACCCGAGAATTATTTCGGAGGTAGGTAGGTGATCCACCAATCCGGATCTGGCCCCCGTGGTGGATTATGGCGTAACCCTCCTCACGAAAGTGAGGAGAGACCCGTGCTCAGCAGTGGGACGTTATGAGTTGATGATGATGATGATTTTTTTTATCATCCTGATGATATGTAGTGGTCAAAATAAATACGATTGGAGCATGCTCACAATTAATTGAGAAAATCTAAGTCGTGTGATTTAATAATGTCAATGGGCACAGACTTATTTTTTTCTAACAAAATCTCATCCAAAACAGCTAAAGACATTCGTAATCAACATAAAACTCATAAAACTTAAAATGTTCTTAAGTGTAATCTACAATTTTGTTCCTAACTAAAATATAGTTAAAACTTCGTGAACTAAAAACTGATAATAAGCGAACTAAAAACTTGGTTCAAACTGGGTTAATAGGTTTACATTTCAGTTGAATTCTAACATTTTGGTAACAGGTATAAGTAATTCTAGTTATTATTGTATAACCTACATAATATTTAGTTTATCTCTAAAAATTCTAAAATAAAAGAATAAAATATTATAATAAATTAAATATGTACGCCCAAAAATGCTTGTCAGTTTGACATTTCGATCACTAGTTTAACCTAAATTATAAAAAAAAATAGGTTCAATTTTTTATAGAAAATATGCATAAAGGAAGTTTTATTACAGTTTAATATTTACCAATAACTTTGCCACTAGCCAGTGTCACTGGCTGAATTAAAAAATAAATCCTTGAATCCAATCGCAGCATCAACAGCGTCAGCATCCGAGTTCAACTAAATCAATAAAACATTTTCTACTGGGTTCAAATGTAAATCTAAACCACCCAGGGAACCACTCAAATACACCTTTTATGAAAATCAGTCCAGCCGTTTAGAAGTTCAGTTACATACACACGGGCAGAAAAAATATAATATCTATAGAAAAAAAAGCAACAATTTCCTCCATTAGTCGACGCCGCTGGTGACAAGAGGGCTGGCTCATTTCTCGCAAAGAAAACAGATATTGCTGTTCAACGTGGAAATACAGCCGAAACACCGACTTTTGTTAAATTTTAAGGGTTTAGCTTTAGTTATTATAGTTTTTATTATTATATTTAGGCAATTTATCTAATTATGGTTTTTAAGTAAATATAGGTACCTAGGTCTCCTTGGGACATGCTCTCAATCAAGGAGAGAGATTTACAAACATTTGAGACCTATTCCTAAATAGAAAAATGAACAACCTAATATTACATAGTTCAATACCTATTCAATACAAGAAAACATATTTTTCAATACAACAAAAAACGCCGAAGGACAATTGGGGAACATGAATATCAAAATGGCAGTAAAATGTAGTTTTATGTCTATGGATATATAATACGGCCGTAAAGATTTCCGAAGTGTAGATATTGAAGTAATCCAGCGAGCGATTACGTAACTTTTGTCTGAATCAACTTAAAAAAAATATATTCAAAAGTTTACCCGTCAAATTGGCGGTGCTACGTACGTTTTGACAGCTGCTGTTGCAATCAGTACATTTAAATTGATTGCAATCATGATTAGCAGCTTGGCACACGTCGATTGGACTATGGACCTGGTAAATCTTTTAAGCCTTAACACTTTGACTGCTGAGCCGTTTTGCTTGTCTAGCCACGGGTGTGGCTCTGCACGCGCGATAACGTTTACCCATACAAGAAACACAACAGTTGTGTTTTGCCGCACCCGTGGCAAGTTATGAAAAACACGACAGTTGTGTTTTCAGCAGTGAACGTGTTAAGTTAGTCTCCAGCCCTCTATCTACTCGTATCTCTGTGTAAAAACTGACCGTGTCATAAAAGGACAAATTAACAATCACAACTTTGTATGCAAAAGAAAAAAGAATACCTTTTGCCGACAATATTCATCCGCCAAGCAGTAGTGTGCAAACATTACTGTGTACCGGTTTGAAGGGCACTGTTTCCAGTGAAATTACTGGGCATATGATACTTTAGATTCAATCTCTCAGGTTGACGAGCGCAGTGCAGTGCCGCGTAAGATTATGCAATGCAAAGTTCAGGGTGCCACTGTCAGCGCTTACCTACAGCAGAACGACTCGCTCATCTCGAAACTCAGTCAAATAAAAAAAAGACATGATCGTAGAACAAAAAAATTTTTTACTAGAGTTTATCGTCATATATAAATATACTATGTCCTTCCCCAGGGTTCTAACAGCACTATCTTTATACCAAATACGAAGGTTCGTGAAACAGACGGAAAGACAGAAGAGTCACTTTCGCTTTTATATGTATGATATTAGTAGGAAGCAGAATTCATTACGATGAAGAAGACATCGATAGTTATTATAACACGTGTTTCTTTTTTTTGTAGAAAAATAAAAGCTAAAAACAAAGTCGATTTCGTAGAGTAACAAAATATTTAAATTAAACATAAGTTTTTTCATGAACCAGATACTATGTTAATGTGTTTCAAACTTTCTGGAATTGACATCTGCCATGAATAATTCAACATACACTAATACATAATGTATGTCGTATTATGTAAAACGAAACAACGGTCCCTTTCGTACCTACAGCACATAAGGCATATAGGCATATAGTATGCTGTACTATACACAGAACGGCCGCTCTCCACCACGCGTAACCCGCCTCCCGCACCTCTACCCGCATTAGGGGGGACAATCGAGGGGACAGTCGAACGCCTAAATGTAATAGACAAGCGGTTTGTATGAAACTTCGTACTAGCTGGTTGTCTTTTGTTTTGATCGCGTAGGCGAGCTTCTGTCCAAACCTCATTTATAATAAAAGAAAAAGAAGAAAGTTAAAAAGTTATTCCTATTTAAATTATACTAGCTGCGCCCCGCGGTTTCACCAGCGTTATTCCACTTTTTCCGACATAACTCTGCGATTCCATGCTACTTAGGAATAGCTGAAGATCGCGAAAAAATAAAAAAAAAACTTATCGGGGGGGTCATACAAAAATCTCATAGAATCATTTTCAGTTTTTACAATATTTTCCAATTTTCCGGGCAACTTTTCAGATTATTCTCGTCATAAGAACCTTTTCCTGACAATAACATACACCAAAAAAAAGAATTTGCGAAATTGGGCTAGCCGTTCGCGTGATGCCGCGACCAAGGGAAATAGGGATTGCGGGTTGTCAAATTAGCTTATTTTTATGGAATGTCCGAAGTGTGCTTATAGTGAAGTAAAGTCATGGGCAATTTTATGTAAACGTATAGATTTTCTAATTTACTTAATTTATGTACACAATATGGTTTGCATAAATAAATTTACGATTTTCGGTTCAGTATAATGTTATCTATCACCCAATTGTGTCACACATAACATACATTTGCATTGTGTTTGCATTTATTTAACTGCGTTTTGCGTGGTTTTCGACAAATTATTATAGGCTTATTATATCTTGCTTTTGTCTAATTTAGCAGCCTTATTATATTACAAAAATGAAAATGAAAATGTCACTAATACGGCGGTTGATTATAAGGTAATTATTAGTGCGAAAGTTTGTGTATGTTTTTTACCACTGAGCGTTGAAACGGCTGAACGGATTTTAATGTAATTTGGTTCATAGATACTTTAGGTCCTGGAATAACACGTAGTTTTCTTCACCATCTTTACATCTTCAGCTTATCGCCACAGTCAAAGTTGTAGCCACAGTTCGTAGTTATAAGATTCATAGATTCTTTAACTTCTAGAATAACGACACATCTTTTTTTTTCACTAACATAATCAAATAGTTTTTATTACCCTCTTCACAAAAGTGGGGTTATATGGGTTGATGATGATGATGGTGAACGTTATCATTTACAGGTTATCATCAGTGTCAACGTTTGAGCCACAGAGCGCAGATAGCAGAAGACAAAGTGCGTTAAAATTTAATAAACTTGTCTAAGGGCCAAACTACACGGGCGGTTTTCCCGCCGCGGGAATCCGCTCCTGAACCACACTATACATAATCTATACTAATATATAAAGTTGAAGAGTTTGTTTTTTGAACGCTAGGATCTCAGGAACTACTGGTCCGAATCGAACAATTCCTTTTGTGTTAAATAGTCCATTTATCGAGTAAGGTTATAGGATATAACATCACGCTACGACCAATAGGAGCAGAGCATCAATGAAGAATGTGGCTAAAACGGGGAAAATATATTGCTTTTAAGAGAGTTATTGCGTGAAAACTTGAGAAACCTGCGGGTGAAACCGCAGAGCGCAGCTAGTTTAATATAAAAGTTGTACGGGCGATACTACACGGGCCGTTCTCCGGCCGTACACAACTTTTATAATAAATTGTATCTAAGGCGGGTTTTCGCGGCGCGGCG
Source organism: Campaea margaritaria (assembly GCA_912999815.1). Lineage (NCBI taxonomy): Eukaryota > Metazoa > Arthropoda > Insecta > Lepidoptera > Geometridae > Campaea > Campaea margaritaria. The sequence goes on from OU538794.1 coordinate 2,161,648, forward strand.
GGAGAACCGCCCGTGTAGTTTGGGCCTAAATACCGCATCTGATAAAGCGTGGGTACTAACCGTTTAGGGCTGTCACCCGTGTCTTATTAGTGACAGGTTGAAAAGTGGCATCGGGTCACTTGTTGCACGCTACTTGCGGTCGGCGACGCTCCCGGGATTTGCGGATAAACGGGACTGGAATCCCGGGAATTGTGGGACACCATTCGAGGCTGGACTTGTTGAAAGGGCTTTTTTTGTACAGCCAGTGACGAAAGTTGTTGACTATTAATTATCCTTACTTTTTTAGGGTAAAACGGGACCCTATTACTAAGACTCCGCTGTCTGTCTCTCTGTCTGTCCGTTTGTCACCAGACTGTATCTTATAGTTAGACAGTTGAAATTTTCACAGATCATGTATTTCTGTTGTCGCTATAACAACAAATACTAAAAAACAGTATAAAATAAATATTTAAGGGGGCTCCCATACAACAAACGTGATTTTTTTGCTCGATATTGTTTTTTATAATCACGATCACATAGATCCTGATCGCAACTGTCATTCCCTGTAACACAGGACCCAGAATCATCCTGACAGGATTGCTCCTGGCCAAACGCGCAACGTCTGCCCTTAACAGTTACAGCGCCACCCAGAACTTTCCATTGCATAATCCTGCGCGGCACTGCACTGCGCTCGACACCCTGAGACATCGGCTGTAAAGTCTCATATGCTCAGTAATTTAGCTGGAAACTGTGCCTTTTAAACCGGAACACAGTAATATTTGCACACTACTACTTGGCGGATGAATATCTGGCAAAGGAGTGGTACTCCCCCAAGACATCTCTTGCAAAAAAGGCCTCCAACTACACAACATTACTCTTTACTGAGTTAGATGACTGAACTTTGCACACCTTGAAGACAAAGCGTATTATTGTATTTTTTTATTTATTGCCTTAAATACTTTTTTGTATTACATACCACTTTGTTTACCTTTTTTTTCTGTATTGTGTTTATTTTTGGTGTAGGTACAATAAATAGTTTCCTATTCTACATTTACTTTTGACTAATACGCTCTTGTATAATGTTACATAATATTTAAAAACATACACATAATAATATTCATAATGTGCCACGAAATAATAAACGAATTTACTGGTAATTTATGTTTATAACATAGAAGGAACATTAAATTTAATTTATGACAACGTGGTACCTTTTATTTTCATATTTCTTAATATTACGGCAATAAGGTAAAAAGGTAAGTTATTAAAGGTTTTATTCATTATTCGACTTATGTAAAAAAACGGTTAATTTTCTTTAGATTAGATACTATCGTGATTTAATTATGAAAGTGTTGCTATTGCTAATAAATAAATTTACCACAAAGATATAAATTATATTTTATATTTTTTATTGTAGCTCTTATCAGAGTGTGCGTGGTTTTGCATATCTTTTATTATGATATTATATGGAAATATCAACATTTTCTAAAAATTTACAAAAATTAACAGTTTTTGTATATGCCTAAACAATTTTTTTTTTCGTTTTGGCTCAGTATAATTTGAGCATTATGCCAGGGTCAAGTTATTGTTTTACATTAATAGTCAAAATCTAGTCGCAGTCTAGTCAAGTTGCAATCAACGTCTGACATGCACGAGTATTAATTTCTGGGATGGTAAAGAACTTTATATGTTAATTATTCACAAAAAAACGAATCATTACAATAACCACAGAATATAATAATCGTACAATCAATAACTGTGCACAAACTGGCCACATATAAACGTGCTACGCAGTAGTTAATTAAGAAAAGAAAATCCTCTATTCCGTTCTAATAACGTTTAAAAATCGGCCATCTCTCTCGATCGGGGGAGATTGCGCTCGAATTTCTTCACAATCGCCCCATAAAAATGTAATGGCCTGTTCAATCGGTTCTTTCAATTCAAACACAAACTCTAAGGTGCTCCTTACACAGGTCGGATCGCTGAGCAACCCGAGCATATCGGCTCGTTAGAAAGAACGTCCGGAATTCTATCAGTGCGCAAACAGCAATGTATAGCTTATGCTAATCATACGTAGGTCTAAAGTTCCATAGTACGTTTGCCATGCTTGTGATTTTTTATCTGTTTTGGATAATATAATAAGGTAGGTACAGTCAACGACAAAAGTTGCAGAATATTTTCTAACTTCTAATTTTAGCTTTGTAAAATCGGTTCTCCAACTAAATTTATATAAAACGGTCAATTTAAGAATGGGATGTTTCGCGAATAGTTGTGCTGACTGTACCTATATAGTAAGTACCTATCAGAAATATTTTACTTCTAATTTATAAACGAACAGAATGCTCCTTCGACGTTTTTTATTAAAAAAAATCATGTAATGTAGAAAGTAAAAATATTAAAAGTTGTACCAGCGTTCATTTTCGACCGTGTATCGTTTACATAATACATGAAATCAATCCGATTCACAATTCGGGTGTTTTGTTCCCGCCGGTTGTAATCAAACGGGGCAATTTCGCAGCAACTGCGAGCCAAATAAAATATTTAACGACCCTTTATAACATCGGAACAGTCTGAAAAGTTATGAAATTTTCAAATATCTGCCGGAAATTACGACTCGCGTACGTAAATTTTATATTTAAAGTATCTAAAACGACAGGCTTTTGTTTTTATATCTAGAGTTGATTTTCAACATTTTAAATGGCAGCTGTTTTTAGAATTTTCGAAATAAACTCCATGGAAAATAATCTCGTTTGTTTTAACATCAAAATAGTCAAACTAGCTAACCAACGATGGAAATGAAAACTAAGTATAGCTAAAACGAGGTAATAGAATGCATTAATGAAAGTTTCGAGCAATAGTTCAGAGTAACTATCCAATAGAAGCGGGCGCCTTGCCTCCCCGTCTCCCGTCTCACTGCCACCCTGTCTTATAGCACAGCAAGCGCTGAAAATAATTTAAAAATAAATTCTGGCGTTCCAATTTCCAACACTGGCAGTTTTTATTTTTTATTGGTATAAACAAAAAAGTATTATAACCTAACCTCACTTTTAATGTTTTGGCGGGAAAGCTGCATTGAATGCAGAAAAAACAATATTAAAATCTTGCTTGAGGTATTGATCGTGATGCGGCGCATGCGCGCGGGGAAATTTGCAATTACAAAGTGCTCTGTGCAAATTTCGTCCGAGTTTATAATTCGAAGGTGGCCTCTAGCGTCGAATTTTGCTTACATGCACCCTGTGTGCAAGAAAGAGACGGTGATAGTCGATTTAAATTAAGTTTAGGTGCGCCTTTTTTAAGTTTTTACATGAGAAGTTTGTTACTGCGAAACGTACCTTTACCGGAAGTACACTAGGAAACGCATCGTGGAACACTACCACGTAAATTACATTATTATTATAATATAAAATGGCACGGCATTATTTTTCTTAACGGAATTTACGTAAAACGTAAATTTTTGGGTAAAGAGTGAGCGTAGAATGGCGAGAAACTGAAAATTAGAAAATTAAAATCGCGTCATCAAAATAAATTATCTGAACGTGAAATGTTTCTTCGCTTTTCATTAAATTACAGTTAAATACTTGTGACTCATGAAACATTTATTTTTACGACTCATTAAAAACAAATGACTGGAATTAATTGGAATTAAATTCTATTTTGTTTAGGCTTGTTTGTTCTGTTTTGAAACTTGCACTTTGCTATTTCTTGTACAGAAAAAAAAACCACAGACTGCTTTTAATAGTTATCGGAACTCACCGAAAAGTATAAAACCTCCTTTTCTATAATTGAAATACCGATTAAAAAGGAAACCTAGAGCTTTCAAAAAGGTTTCCCTCTAAAATTGATATCCTTCAATCGAATCCTACATAAATTGGTTAATCAGCCGACGCTTGGAGGATACCAATCTACCTCCAGCCATTGCCTAGATATAGCTCGATAGCTAGATATAGCGAAGCCTTTAGGAAGTGCAGCGCAAGTGCAGGGAGGCAGGTTGTGGGGGTGAAAAAGGGGGACAGTCTGGTTGCCATGGCAACGGCAAGATGGCGGCGGAATTAGTCCGTCTGCAGCCTTTATGCGCCCCGTCTTCATTATGTCGAATTTCAATTTATTTCCGGATTTAACTGGCTCGATTAGATTTTGCATTAGTTTGGTGCGATTGCGTCTAGTAATATTGTGCTTCTAGTAAGTTTGATGGAAGAGAGTAGTTTGACGTTTGATGGTTTATTCCGTAAGCGCCTACTTACCTAGCAAGGAAGTTGTATTTAAGATAATCAACTTCCTTGGTACCTAGTCTCGGTCTTACTTATGATTGTAAAGGAAACTGTCTTATTTTGATACAATTTGTTATTTTATGAACATTTTTCTTTTTTATTTATCACGTGGTGAAGCATCAAGCTTTACAAAAAATGTAAGTAGGTAAACGTAAGTACATACTTAGGACGGTACCCACGCATTATTAGGTAAGATATTAACTAACGCTTCCATATGTCAAAATTCAGCGCTTTTTGGTAATAATGAGAAAGCGTTAAGCGCTGAGTCTGCCTAATTTCATTAGGTAAATTGGAAAATCAAACGTAGCTGAGTGTAAATAAAGACCTTTTTACGTCTTGCTAGAAATATAGAAATATAGAAATATTGAACTGCACTGCTGGAACTGTTTTGACGAACGATTGCATTATTGTATTTTAAAAAAGGAAATAGCCGAGTCCGCGTTAATTAATCCTCTTCACTCTAGTGAGGACAATTAAGCCACGATCCACCACGTAGGCCCGGTCCGGATTGGTGTATCACAACTTCCGAAATAATTCTCAGCCATATGCGATTCTTCACGATGTTTTTTGAAAAGCGAATAACGTACCTACATTATATTTTTACAAGAAACATTGGCACTGGGATTTGAACTCACAATCCTCTGCTTGGAAGGCGGACGTTCTTTTAGTTACCTATCCACAGACCATCCTTTTCTATCCTACTTCCTATTAATCCTACTAAATATTATAAATGTGAAAGTTTGTGAGGATGTATGGATGTTTATTACTCTTTCGCGCAAAAACTACTGAACGGATTTAGATGGAATTTTACACACAAACAGTTTATTACCTAAATTACCATATAAAATATTTTTTATCCCGTAAAAAAGAATAGTAATAGATAATGCTTAAAGCAGGTAAAACCGCGAGGAACAGCTAATATTTTATAAACCCTTTATTTTTTAATTGACTGAGTCACGAGACGAGCAAGTCGTTCACCTGATGGTAAGCGCTACGCCTTCCCATAACAGTAACAGTACTGCCCAGAACTTTGCATTGTATAATCTTCCGCGGCATTGCACTGCGCTCGTCACCCTGAGACATTGGTTCTAAAGTCTCTTATGCCCAGTAATTTCGCTGGAAACAATAAATAGGTCCACTGCAAATATATTATGTAACTAAGAGTAAAATTCTTGCTCTAAACTGCACCCGTCCTATTGCAAGTTCCCGCAAAGAATGTCGTAAGTTTTCAAGTTATCGAAGTGTAGAATGTCCCCTATAGGGGTTTTATCGGCCGGAGCGAAGCGAAGCTACCTTCGGGCTTCAACTTCGACTTCGGTTCTTATTTTTGTGTTGACAGTTAATGATTCGTATTATATACTTGCTAGAGAAGTCTTGAAAGGGAAATGTCCTTTATCAAACTCATACCATAATTAGTTAATTGTTAGTTTAGTAGATCATGTTTGAAGTATTTTTTATTTTTCTTTATGTTGAGACTTAAGTGGTTGACTTGTAAAAGTGCAATATTTTTGCCTACTGGCAATAAATGATTTGATTTTTGGGTTTTGAATTTTGAGGGAACACGGAAAGTGTGACGTTGTTGTATTTGTATTTTTTTCACAAATTTGTGTTTTTTCGTGTTTAGGTATCTATAATTTTAACTATGAAGTATTTTCTAATGTTCAACGAGTGTCGGCAAACGATATTAACCCAAAAACGTGCTATTTTGTGTGATCTCCAAAATTCCTAAGAGGTTTTAGGAAAGTGTCCACAATTTTACTGAATCGTGACTTTGACTAGAATACTCACTGACTGAGACTCAAAGATCTTACACGATCTTTGCTGAGACTTGACTTTTTGACTGTCAATAACGGAGTCTTTAAAACTTAAAAAAAAAAACTTGATACTGGCACAATGCAATAATCGTGCGGAGTGAAAACAAAAAAATAAAAATAAAGAAGAAGTATTTAATCCCTCTAAAAAAAATTTCGGGTTGACAACACTTTAGCAGTGCACTGCTAAAAAAAAGGAAAAAAAAATTAACTCGCTGCCACCAGTGTATTGTATTGTCACAGCATCTTAAAAATACTAATAATTCCCCTTTGTACTCTTAATTAGGGTTACAAAAGGGGTTTTTGCCTTACGGAGGCCCAATTTGCATAACAAGAAACCTCCGGAGTCGTCACCTTGACCCTGTTCTCGAGGGATTGTTTTAGGGTTTCACTTTGTTTGTTTTACCTTTGTTTGTCATAATTTGCAAAGTAAACGGAAGAATGTTTTGTTAAATTTTAGAACTTTGGCCATTTTTTCTAAACGGATTTTGGTGTGAATTTATTAAACGGTGATAGCCTAGTGGGAGAACGTCCTCCTTCCAAGGAAAGGGTCGTGAGTTCATATCCCAGTGCGGGCATGTCCCAATGTGTTTCTTGTAAAAACAGTACGTAATTATCACTCGCTTTTCGGTGAAGGAAAACATCGTGAGGAAACCCACATACCTACCCGAGAATTATTTAAGAGGCAGGTATGTTTAAGGCCTAATCCTCCTCACGAAAGTGAAGGGAGACCCGTGCTCATTAGTGGACCGATATGGGTTGATGATGGTGATGAGGATACTGAACTTAGATAGATTGTTAACTTATTATTGAATATACTTATTTTTTTAATATGACTTAAGCCATAACTTAAGCTGGGTTTAGCAATGAAACTCAAAGTAACAAAATTGAAATTTAGAAATTTAGGTGCAACCCGCTCTTATATTAACTAGGTGTATTATACGGTTTATCAAATGAGATATTTACGAAAAGGACAAACTTAGTACTAAGCAAAAAAAAAATTAAAAAATATCTATAAGCACACGGCAATACAACAGGCGGTCTTATCAATACAAGAAATATCATAAAGACAACTTTTTTTAGTTCGTAGTTTTACCGGGTTTATTCATTCCACCAGCTACGTCCCACAGTCCCAATGGAGTGGGAAGAAAGGCCGGCTGCATAAACGAGTCTATATCTATACATGTAGCGCGTCCTAGGTACTTCCTTTGTATCGCCAGACAGACAGACGGCTATATAGCTAGTGGTGTATGGAACTAGTTGGTAACAGGTATGGGTAGAAATACGTTTTAGATGGCAGTTTAATTTTAATGGGTTACATCTCTTCATTTGTTATTGCCTGTATATTTGTTTTTTTAATTTTAATTTTCACTTTTAGTAAGTAGGTTTTATTGACCTTATATTTTATTGTTTCCTTTTTTCATAGATAAACTTGCCATAGAGGCGAGATGTATGAAAAAAAAACTTGAATACTGTACTTATTTAGAATTGAAGCCGTCTAAAATATATTTATGTATATACATTAGGTTTTGTACGTACCCTTGTTTATGTAGCTATTTACTGTGGAACCTATATTATTTCATTCACAGATGTTTTGCAGAAATAATGCACTTTGTAATTTTGAGTCAAAATTAACACGTATAGACGCATTATATATGTATAACTTAATTTACCTATCATGTTTAACAGTGTGTTCATGTAAGTTACGTTATGTCTTTTTTAGGAATAAAATAATATATTTGAACCTGAATTCAAGGTGGACATGAGAACTTTTGATCCCAACCTCCTTATTTACTTAACAGGTTGAAAGCGAAACCCGTACAAAAAGGCATTGGCTAAATGCACTAATCGAGCGAATCCGAAACAAAAAAAAACACTTAAAAAAGAAAACCTTTCCTGCCAATACGCTTACAACGGGAAACCTAGAACGCGTTCAACTCTCTCGCGAGGCAAATGAATGAAGAAATCTCCGAATAGAAAACAAAAAGCACTATCGCGATAATGGATTGAGCAGGACTCGGCGAGATCCTGCGAGGCTCCGATTTTTGTACTTTGTTTTTTTACTTTGACTGATGATATAGTAGGTAGTTACGTATCTCTATGTTGAATGTTTTGGAAGCTTTTGTGCATGAAGTTTTGATAGCAGATTGGGATGTTTTTTTTTAAAACTTTGGCGGTTTTTTGAGCTTAACACAATATTTGATAGATACATTATTCATTTGATGATGTAGTCAGGATTGGGAGTGATGTAGGACCATTTTCGATTTCTTTGGTCAACCACTTTTCGAATTTGTTTTAGGATAACTTCATTTTATAAAAATGGAACATAGAATGAAGCTCAAATAAGACAACGCGATTCTGGTCATGGACCACAACCAGTAAACGGTATTTTGTGAGGCTTGATCAGTGATATTTGACATTTATTAGATCGACATTTAAGATGAAGGAAATAAATAAGTTCATTTTTCTTTCGTAGTTTTTTTCAACTATTGCGCCCTGAAAAGTTCTATTTGGTACAGGATATGACGACAAATGACTTCCACATCCAAATTTGAAAATCAATTAATCAAAACCGTACCGACGCTGTCTACTGCCGTCGATGGTGTCTAATTAAATCGATGTCCACTGCCAACCGCACCGTCAACAGTTCGACACAAACCAAACCGAAAGGGAAAGGTCGACGACCGGCCTTGCCACTTCCAATTATTAATTTACAATCCAACCCAATCCGCTGAATGAACCACAGGTGGCAAGCCGCGGGCGACACGGAAAAATCCATCCAACCACCCCAAATTGTACTAAACACATTGCTGGCGAAGTACCAAAACAAAACGAAGCGCCTCCTCATTCCGCATCAAAGTCGTCAATGTACGCTAAATGGAAGTAAAGTTGACATTCTGCGAGGGTGTCTATTAATGTCGTTGAATGGGTGTGTATTTGGCCGGGTGTCCGGTAGTTGCCCATGAACCGCGCTTTACTCCATCCTATACGCGGACCGAATGCGGACATGTGAAAGCGAGAGTAACCCCGTTTTTGTTCGCTGATTTATACGTGGAAATGTAAATAAATTCAGTCAACGCAGTCACAACATGGCATTGGTTGAGGTTGTTGGCACTCTCAGACGGGTCACTGCATACATGAAATAGTAGCTTTTAAGCTTTTTTTTTACTGTGGCATACGGAGTCGCTGCTTTGTTTATCAGCTTTACATGCGTTTGTAGAAGACAAGGTAAGTATTTATTTTAGTTTCCGATTTAAATATTTATTTTGGTCAGTATTCCAGGGCAGGGGGGCGTATTTTATTTTCATTCGTTGACAAAATGGCTCATTGTCACCGCTTTCTTATATAAAATCGGAATTTGAAATTTGTCACCCGATGAGAATCAAAATTACCCAGAAAATGTTTTAAAGTTTTTTTTTTGTTTTCTTCTATTCAATAAGGCTAAGGCCAAAAACAAATTTAAAGTATTTCATAATGCTAAATAAAAAGATTAAAATTAAATGTAGAGTAGAGACCGACTCTACATATTTGCAACTACAATACGTACAGGTGAAGTAGAGACCGACTCTACAAACCTATTAAAAAAAATAACAAATAAGATTTTGTCGCTAAAAAAGAGAAGGTTGTTAATGATGAGCATGTTAATAAAAACAAAAGAAGAACACATGATAAAGAACAAATAGAACAAGAAAAGAAAAGTAAAGGTGGTTACTCACAGGAGTTGCAGAAGAGCGCCCTCTGCCGCGGCCCCGTCGAGACTCGCTCTTGACCGTCTGCAAGGTGCCGTCCGGTGCCAAAATAAGCTATAACAACACAGACACACCACAGACTTAACATAAAGCAAATAAAAGTAAGTAAAATAAAGGAAAAGTTAACACAAAATGGGAAAAATGAAAGACAAACATGCAATGGTAATGTTAGATGGCGACTGATTAGTGGTTTAGTGAAATAAAATGGAAAATTGAAATATTACATTGAATTTACAGTGAAGTTATTTAGTATCCAAAATACAGAGTCAAAATAATGAGGAACATTCATATTTTGTACAAAACTACACTTTGGTTTACAATGATTAAAAAAACAATTATTGTTTTATAAATTTAACAGCGCCATCTAGTTAAACTGCCTTCAAACGATAGACCTACTCGTTTTCTGAACGTTGGTTGAGTTGGAGATGTAAAAGTTTAGCTACTCGACGCTAGATGGCGCACACTAAAAGAGATTGTAGATGGCGCTAGTAGTTGCTTTTAGGTTACGATATGTTTGTTTACAGTTTAGGGTAACGTAATGCTTTTATTTTAACTTTGTTAGACGTGATAAACTGTACTTTTTTTTGGATATTATTTTAGACAAACATCATACTAACATATTTTTAAGATAATAATACTTTGGTCTGTCTTGTTACGGTGAACATGGTCGGAGTAACTTTTTAGAAGGAATATATAAAGCTTATTCTCTGCTTGCAGCTTTTTTTCGTGCTACACTTTCATGCTAAAATTATTCAAACGCTCTCGAAAGCCCATACACATTATTGCCACTAGTAAATTGGTGCCTAGTAAAACTGACGTTGTAGGAATAAATAAACAGTTTTCTGTCGGCAAGCACACGGCACCGGGCCCACCTGGCGTTTTAGTTCGTTACTCCTGTTTTTGTATTAGAACGCGCGACATTTGTTCTGTTCCCGTTTCGTTCTAACATCGTCCTATCTCTTTCTCTTTGGTCTATTCTCATTCAAATTGCAGGATATTATCCGGAGGTCTAAGGAATTATTTTTGAGATTTTAGTTTAATGCGTGTGAAACAGCTGCGAGCTGCTGTTGTTATATTGAAATTAGGTAAAACAGGTTGGGAACGATGTTTTGGGAGCCATTCTATGCTAGCTATAACATTCAACTGTTATAGTCGGTTATTTTTTAATTCGAGAATTATGTGCACTTACAGATTTGTTCTATATAACCAGACCAGATATAACCCAGAGTGTAAATAGCTAATTAGCATTGTTCAATCTATCTATATATATAAAAATGTTATGTTGGATTGTGTGCGCTTCAAAAACTCAAAAAGTTCTGCACCGATCGAGCTGAAGTTTTAGCATGATATATAATCCGCATCAAGGATTGTTTTTATCTATTTTTTTCACCAGTGACATATCAGCGAATGTGCGAATGTGCCACAGCGAAGCGTGGCAGGGCACAGCTAGTACTTTATAAAACCAATGACGTTACAAAATTGGCTTCGTCGCGGATTGGTCAATACTAAGTATTATACTAAAATTCATGATATAGTTTTATACTTCTGAATGACAGCTGTACTAAAGAGGTAGCTACAATTCTAAAAGGGCTGTTGATAATTACGTTAATGAGCGCCTTCATTCAAGTTTTGTTAATTAGAATTAGCGAACACCTTTAAAACGGCATGACATAGCGTGGCCGGAACATCTGTCATATTAATAATGATATTAAAAGAATTGCTATTAGTTATAAATGTTATAATCGACACGAATGCTGCGTGAAATGTGTAGACAGAATAATTATATTATCTGCCTTAAAACTGGCAGTAATTGTTGGACCTTTAAATGTGTTAGTTAGTACTAATTTGAAGTATTTATAAGTTAATTCTTAGAAAAATATCGCTACTTTCCTTATTCGAAGTATGTTTGTTCAATATTTATTTATTTAGATAGAGCATAGCCTAGCTAAAATATGTTGCGTTTGACAATAATAATTGTAAGATTATTGATGAAAATTATCAATTCAATGAACTAATTAATTAGTAATATTAAAAATTGGAACGTGAATAATACTTATAAAACTACTTGCTCACCAATCCTGATGGAAATAGGTAAACATTTAACAAATTTTATGTGATTCTCAAAAAGTAAAATAACTTTAAATCATGTTTTAGCAATTCATAGGTTTGGATAGCGCTGCAATATTTATGGAGAGTGTGACGTGGTGCTTAGTATCAGGCGAACTATAAGACAAAGAGTTCGTGGGTAAAGAGGTCACCATAGAGTAAACAAGATTTTGTGTTGACATCTCTTCTCAGTTCTCAGTTCGACCACAGACTATAATCGTAATCAAAAGAGTATTTCGTAAAAAAAAATTCTACATTCATTGTGCCTCGTCAAGGCCTCGCTATAGGACATTGACGGATCGCAATCAGAGACAAACAAGAAGGAATAGTTTCACTTCCTACGTGTCTACACTAATTACCTTTTTGACAGTCAATTGACAATTCAAAATGAACGCGTTACGAGTCTACGTGATCATAGAGAGTAACGGCCCTGATTTCCAAGAAAAGCGGCGTACATAAAGTATTTTCGTATCACAAATACTATAAATAAGCCACTTATAGCCCAGAATTTCATATCGTAAGCGTGGGTGTATGTGCGTACGATCTGTTGGGGCAGGTCGCGGCTGTCACGCGAGCTACTGGCTTCATTGATGACTCAAGTTTATGAACAAGCTCCTCTTGAAGGATATCTTTGTTTTGGGTTTATATTTACGTTAAGTTTACTATTGAAGGCTTGTATGGTTTGTTTATTTGTTTTAAGCTAACCTGGTCCAATGTGGTCGGACGTCTAGAAAGGGATGCTCTCTAGGACTGTTGCATAGTTCTAATAAGGCTTATAGAGTGCAGGCAGATTGGTAGTAATTAAAAATATATTTAACACGTTCACTGCTGAACTGTTTTACTTTTTTTAGCTCTTTTGCGAATGTTCACACAACGTGTGTGTTTGATGTTTAATGGGGTTGCGTCGTAACTAAACTCTATCAGCAGTGCGGGCGCACACAACTGGTGTGATATAATGGTCGATACGGCAGTGCGGGCTCGCACGCCACGCGTGTTTTCGTTTTCCGTAAAATTATAAAAACACAGACGCGTGTGTTTTCGGCAGTTTACGTGTTCCAAACTAGTTATCTAGAGCATTGAATCTTTTAGATAGAAATATAACTGACCTAAGACATCTATTTACCTACATCATATCTTATTTTGTCCATAACATTAATTTTTGTTTTATGGATATAATTTGACAAATCCAAAGGTTTGCATTTTCGTTTTTCTTTGAATGTTCTAGGCCCGAACGTAACACAACTCTCGAGTACTAAAATTATACAACTATAAAGTGTGAGTACTTAGGTGGGTACTTTAGTCGTGGCTCAAACAGAGGGTCATAATTAGGTCAATTTTAGGATACATAAATTTGTTTGCCATAGGGGAATATTAACAAATTTAATACAACTACAATTTAAAATATGAGCACATAAAGCAATTTATAACATAAAATTGTAGGTTAATTAAAACAAAAACGTCCGAACTCGAGTTGTTCAACTGATGGATGGAAATAGCAGTTATTTAAAATCGGTTAAAAGGCAGGTGCGCGTTTCGAAGATAATAAAAGCACAAAGATAATCTCGTACGTTAATCTGTACAGTGAAATAACGAGGTTAATTGGAATGTGTTTTGTTGCAGGGTTCGTTTTTGCTCAGTTTCGCGGGCCGTTAGTAAATTACAATGCGTTAGTGCGGCTACTCGGCGACAGATGGCGCGCTAAATAATTGGCGGAACTATGCTGTATGCTTTTCGGCGAAGTGAGCCTTGTGGCTGGGTATTTATAATATTTAAATGCAGTTGTTTTAGATTGTTTCTTGTGATTTCAATGTAGAAGCGATGCTAAAAATGTATTTTTTTTTAAATTGTAATTAGACAGCAAGGTTTTGATACCTATTCCAATTATCCTAGCTGGACACTTACCTTTATTCTAGCTAGAGTTAACAAAGAAAATATAACTCCTAAATGGACGCTTCTTGGTTCTTTCTGTCCGTCAATTACAATTGTTTTTTTAATGGATTGAAAATACGTTAGTTTCTTTTCTCTAAAAAAAAAAAAGAATTAATAACACACACAGTCAAACAGTGTGATAAAAATAATGAATGCCTTATGTTTATATTATGTTTAACTAATTTTAACATTGTTTTCTTAACTATGTCTTAGCTATGTCCAAATATTAAGTCCTTTGTCCGTGTTACTAGTAAAAATGTCTGTTTGTCAATATAAGCTTAGAGACCATTTTCGAACGCGAAAAACGTATTCCGACAGTTAACACGTTGACTGCTGAACCGGTTTTTACATTTGGGCACCGTTACAAACCCTGTGTGCTTACCAGCACTGGCGTGCCGTCTGTGTGAGCCGCACTGTAATAGCTCCGCGTTAAACACACACGTGTGTTTCGCCGCACAGCCGGCACGTAAACTGCGCTAACACAACATTGTTTTTTCCCGCACTCGCGTAACGTTATAAAAAACACAAACGTCTCTGTTTTCAGCAGTTAAACAACTTGTTTTGCTAGTTGCTGAAAGTCCTCTATCCACTTTAAATGTAAAATGACATTGATTCAATCCAAACACGTCGCGTGGAACAACATAAAATATGTGCCAGATAGAACATACATTTCATATTGGTCTGATTAAACGTATTCACGTGTGAAATTGCGCATCTTCCAATACTATAATTTATATCCTAAGTTTGTACGTCTATATCCTAAGTTCCAATGACAAACTCACAGACAGTTTGATAGTTATTTCTACTGTTATCTGAGTTTTTGGTAATATATCCGATGAATCTTCGGTTTCAGTTACGTTTTGGCTCGATGCGATAGCATATTTGACTGAGTGAGAGCAAGTCATTCACCTGATGGTGACAGCTACGCCTGCCCATAACAGGTACAGTGCCACCAAGAACTTTGCATAGCATAATCTTGCGCGGCACTGCACTGCGCTTGTCACCCTGAGACATCGGCTCAAGATATACGACCACGAATTGCGAATATACGTCCTTTATTGTCTATGCTGCTCGTTTTTGAAGGTCCAGATCATGAGCACGAACAAAACGATGGCGGTGGGTGTGATGCGAAATGTACACATGGCAACCCTCCTGTGCAGTCGGCTAAAACAAATCGAATTCTGTCACCCTTATCGATCTGATCCGTCCCAAGGTTACCAGGTGTTTTCGGATTCATTACCTGAAGGGCGGGGTTGCAAGGGGGCTGATAGGGTGCAAATTACCCTGAAAACGTGTTATTTACCCTGAAAATGTGTTACATGCCCTCAAAACGCGATATTTGACTCTTAGGGAATCAAACATTGATATTTTCGCGATATTTGGTTGAATAGTTTTGCTATTGGGTTTGAAGCGAGAATATGTTTTCTGATAGATTTAAAAAAAATGGCAATTTTTTTTTATTAGGTAAAATGGTTTGTTGTGATAGAGTTTAATCTTAGATTATTTTTTTTATTTGACTGAGTGATGAGGCGAGCAAATTGTTCAACTGACGGTAAGCGCTACCGCCTGCCCATAACAGTTACAGTGCCTACTACTACTAGTGGTACTACTAGTGGTACTACTAGCTTTATTTATTCCTAGCCATGCCTAGACTAGTACCAGTTGAAACTAGCTGAAACTGTAAGGCAGATATTACACGTTCAATCTGGTGTCAACCAGCGTTGTTGGCACGGGTCTTAAGTTCCAATTATTTCTTGTTTTACCACTACAATTATATAAAGCGATAGTGGACGATTAAATGTAATTATCGTCACGTTTTCAACTGTTCTTAGGGCCGATTTTCGAATCTCATTCTATGAAAAAATGGCCGTATCGACCGATTTCGGCCATTTTCGCGAAATTTGGCCCTCCTCTGAGTTTCAAAAATCGATCTCCCGGTCCGATATTGGTAAAGTAACATTGTGTTACGTAGGCGTTTGAAAGTTATTCTATTGTCTGTCGAATTGTGTGTCCCTGATTCCGATTGACACACAAAAATATGACTGCCCTTATAAAATATTGAACGTATAATATCGGCCTAAAACCGCTTCAACCAAGAGCTTGTACCCACTGTTATTTTGTTCCAGGATTGAAACCAGTATCAGTGTCAATGTGTCCTTTATTTTGAAACCACAATTTCGTCCGACAATTCAATCAGCCACCAATCACGGCTCGTCAGAGCGATATTATGTAGCGAGCTCCACAGACGGGCCAATTTGGTCGGACTGTTTAAAGATAAGTTACAGTTTGAGGCTTTAAGCGCATAAGAGATGTAACCTAAAAATTACTTGAGAAATATACAAGAAAAATTAAGGGTTTTAAATCAGCGATACATTTAACTTTTTTTTTTTAGTTATCGTCATGTCAAGCCTTAGCTTAGCTTAGCTAGCTTATATAAAAATAAAATCTGTCACTTTTAACTTACAAAAGGGACTTTCAATAACAATTATTAACTTTGTATTAATAAAAGTTGGGCGCGGTGCGAGTGACGTCAACTTTCAAATTGCTTTCTAGTGCTTCGAAAGACTACTTAGCACTTACAAAATAATTGATTACTTGAGTTAACTTTGATCTACTTGGTGCTTACTACACAAGCGTAGGTTTAGCAAAGTGTAAGTCTTTCACTGCTGAGCCGATTTGCTTGTCTAGCCACGGGTGCACACTCCATAGTATTTTCCCATACAACAAAGACAACAGTTTCAGCACTGAAGGTGTTAAAAAACTTTCCTTGTTTTGTAGCGAAAATGACAGTAAAAATTCATTAAAAATTATCTTGTACTCAGTCTAATGGCTCATGAAACTTTGTTTTTTTTTATTTGACTGTGTGACGAGAGGAACTAGACGTGCACCTGATGGTAAGCGCTACGCCTGCTGACTTTCATTATTTTATAACCTGCAACTTATCTTTTTATCTATGATCCTCGAGCACTTTCTTAAAAGTAAAGAGAATGAGAACAAAAATATTTGCCCTGACTACCCAACCAAATCGGGTCGTGTAGCGCCCGACCGCTCCGACAGTAGATTGGCTATTGTTTAATACGGCCACCGAGGACACGGCCGGTTTTTTTATCCTGTCGACAACGGCGGAAGCTCAATTCAGCGCAATCACAGCGAGTGACGCGGGACGCACACTAGTTGGACGTTCTCCTGTGTAAGAAGACATCAGTACTACGAGTACATGCTTGAATTGCGAAACCGGCGTCTCTACTGGCGAGATGGTGAAGTGCTGCCGTATTATATAACCTAAATGAAAACGTTAATCCGATTTTCATTTGTATTTTATGTAATGTGATGTTGGTGGTGAGCGATATCCTGATAATCCTTACTTATATTATAAATGCGAAAGTAACTCTGTCTGTCTGTCTGTCTGTTGCTCTTTCACGCCTAAACTACCGAACCGATTGAAATGAAATTTGGTACAGAGATAGTCTAGAGCCTGAGAAAGGACATAGGGTACTTTTTAATGCGATAAAAGCATTATAAGGGTTTGAAATAGGGGATGAAAGTTTGTATGGAAGTTTCGTCATTTTTGAAGCTAGAAGCTTGAAATTTAGTTTTTAGGCTTTTGATTAGATATACATAAATTTGGCATTCAAAGTTTGTAAGAATTTACCCTTGAGGGGGTAAAATAAATATATAGGGGATGAAAGTATTTATGGCAATATGTAAGGTTTCGGCTAAACCACTGGGCCGATTTTAAAATTTCTTTCACTAATGGAAAGCTACATTGACAGCGAGTAACAAAGGCTATTTTTATTCTCATATTCCCACGGGAACAGGATCTACGCGGGTGAAACCGCGGGGCGCAGCTAGTATTTTATATTCGAGACTATAATTTAAATTATAGCGATCCTCTTTCCCGGCACCTCTACCCACGATCCGGAGGACACTCGGGAGGTCATTCCATATTACACGCCCATATGACAATAGTCAATCAAACGCGTTAATATAAACCTTCATACTAACGGGTTGTCTTTTGTTTTGGTAGCGTAGTATCTTTGAGTACCCACACGCGCATTTGGCGCGTGTATTAACGTAGTTTATATGTGTGTCTTTTGTATAGAGGTAATCCAGTCTGTTAACTGTGGTTTGTAGTCATGATAGATTGCAACTGACGTCATACTTTCTACGTAATGACAGTACTTGTGATGTTATTTAATTTGTGGCTGCACGTGGCTAGGAACTGCGCCATAGTCCAGGATGCGTTAGCGGCGTCATCGCTTACGCGCGTCCAGGCAGCGCGGCGTTTCCGCTGCGACAGCGGATGGTGGTACAATTTAATGTTTATTTAGTTATATAAATCAGTAGCAATGTTAATTTAGCTATTACCACGTTCACTGCTGAAAACTTTTAGCCCAGATTACGTGCCGGCTGTGCGGCGAAACACAGACGTGTGTGTTTAACGCGGCGCTACTACAGTGCGGCTCACACAGACGGCACGCCATTGCTGGAAAACACACGGTCCGTACCGGTGCCTAAAAGTAAAAACCGGTTAACTGGATAACCTAGCTAAAAAAGCAAAAAAATTCTGTTCCTGTAAAGGTATTCCGGCAACATTCCTTGAGAGCCGAAAAAGCAAAAGAAAGCCGATTAAATCTATATCTCGTATACTTTTATACTAATATATAAGGCTGAAGAGTTTTGTTAGCGCGGCAGCTAAGCTGTATAGGCTGAGCGCGCCTCCAATGGCGGGGGAAGGATGGCTGGTAGAAGAGTAGTACAAAGGAACTTGGCGACTAACCTGGTCTCCATGCAACTGCAATCACCTCGGTTCGGGTCCGTCTCCAAGCTGCTTGTTCCTTCAGGATGTTATGACGTTCGATGTAGTGGACTGTATTTTTGGCGGTTGGTGCGTGTCGGCAAGGAGCGTTTACGCGGCGGGTTTATAGCGGGTTTTGTTTATATTTTCGCGTCGAATTCACGTGGACCACCACAGAGGAGCAGCAGATCCAGTACTTTGGATTCGGCGAGAGCGGCAGCCGCGAAGGACGAGGGTCGATCGCAGACTACTTGCGGCGGCAAGCAGTTTTCTCGTGGATACCACGATATGAGCGACAGAGATAGTCGCCAAGAAATGATAGGAATAGGAAGGTAGGAAGGTATTATGAGTGCCAATGTAAGTGGCGCGAACATTTGCCCCCGGCCTAAAAACCATTGGTTTTTAAAAGAAAGCGGGAAATAAAAATATAAAAATAAGAGTTAAACTCTTAAGCCGTCAACGGGTTAAATATAACATAGCGGTTGACTGGGGAGCAAGGGGTTAAATTATTGGGTAGGTAAGATACATAAACGGACGACGGGTCTCTGGTAGACGCCGGTCGCCGTTTTTACTGACGCTATTCGACAGATGCCATCGCCGCCGACATGAGTGGCCACGACGACGCCGAGAGGCCAGGATAGCGGGGGAATATTATCAGTGATAATAAGAACAATAGAACCTATTGTAATGGGATTCGAAGGTGTATTCCATTTTCCTCTAGATTGAAGTAAGTGAAGATATTCCAACTTCCACCGTTTGGAAAATGATTGTACCATTGGATCCAATAAAGCGTACCGTTTCAATAAGTGTCCAGGTTCATCGGGAACCGTGCAAGCGGGCAAATGCTTCAGCGGTGCGGTCATTAAGAAATGTGAAGCACTCAGCGCGGTCGGCTCAGACGGATCTTCGCTCAATAACGTTATAGGACGAGAATTGATAACGCATTCTATCTGTGTGAGTACGGTTAACATTTTTTCATAGGTGAGTAACTGTGAACCGATCGTTTTATGAAGATGACTTTTAAACGCTTTCACATATATTTCATAATTCCCCCCGAAGTGAGGACTTCGCGGTGGATTGAATTTCCAGTGTATGCGATTAGCTGATAATTCATCTGAGATAGACTTATTATATTCGTCGGAATTTAAAAGATCCGTTAACGCATTTTTCGCATTTTTAACGCATTCCGTTAACGCAGAGACGGGAAGGGAGTCAAGGAGCGCGGGTGAGTTACTAGCCCATTTGACGAGATCGAAGCCCCCGGCCTTGAGCAACTCGCAGAGATCGTCTCTGAGTTGTAAACAAGCCGACAGAGTAGGCATGGAGTAGCACACGTCGTCCATGTATGTGTTGTCGCTGATAAGAGATGCTGCGAGTGGGAAGCGGGCACCGTCGGCGGCGCACAGCTTTCGCAACACTCGCATTGCAAGGAACGGACTGCTACGTAGACCAAAACAAACGCGGTTGAATTGGTAGGTATCAAGCGGAAAAACGGGATCGAATCGATACAGGAATTTTTGATATTTGCGGTGGTCCTTATTTATCAAAATTTGTAGGTACATCTGTTTAATATCGGATGTAAAAGCGATTGGGTAGAGGCGGAAATCCAAGAGGATTGTAAAAAGATCGTTTTGTAAATTATCCCCGGTATATAAAACTTGATTCAAGGAGAGGCCTGAGTCAGTTTCAGCACCGGCGTCCATCACCATACGCCATCGAGTTGTTGTTTTTTGTAGTCTCGCAATGGCGTGGTGTGGCACGTAATATCCAGTAAAAGGACTATCATTGTCGATCAGTGAAATGTAACCCTTCTGAATGTACTCTTTGATTATAGCATCGTACTCTAAGCGCAGAGCAGGTGTCGCGGCGAGCTTACGTTCGAGATACATGAAGCGTTTTTTAGCGATAGGGTAAGAATTACCCAGAGCGGTCGCGGGATCGCGGGAGAAAGGTAACGCTACAGAATAGCGTCCCGTAGGATCGCGGGAAACGTTATTTGTAAAAATGCGTTCACATTCTATAGCGTCTGGGCTCAAAGTCGGCGTGCATTGCACCTCTTCAAGCTGCCAGAAGCGTTGGACAAGATTATCTAAACGTGGTCCTTCCATAAAGGTACAGAGGGAAATATGAGAACGGCATCTATCTTCAACCAAGGGGTCAGTGATAGAAACAACGGTTCCAATATGAGCGGGCGTAACATGAGCGGGAGTAACATGAGCGGGAGTAACGGGAGCGGTCCCGATTACGATAAAACCAAAAATGGTTTCAAAAGCGGTTGGAGTACCAGGCGGACCAGCGGCGCGGCCTGATAGCAATATTTCAGAAAAGAGCGGCGCGCCTATAAGTATGTCGATCTCGGAAGGCGAAGCGAAACTGTCGTCTGCCAGAGGCAGGCAGTTCAGGTATGAAAGGCAGGATACGTCAATTTTCACTGCCGGTAAATTGTCTGTTATGCGGTCGATAACATAGGCGTCAATTGCAATAAAATTATCATTTAGGCGGGAAGATAAAGTAGCAGAAACTGCTCCCTTGATTGGGTTAGATGCGGAACCTATCCCTTTAACAACGGTGTTCGTCACCTTATTGCATTTTAAATTTAATTTAGCGCAACATTTTGAAGTTAAAAAGTTACTTTGGGAAGCCGAATCAATTAAGGCGCGTACTACATGGCGGCGACCATTTAAATCCGTAGCATAAACTTGTACGGTTCCCAGTAAACAAGTAGTGTCATTAGGCTGCGAAGCGGGGCGTATATTACACAGCGACACCTGTTGTTGTGATGACTGATAAGCAGTTGTAGGTAAGTTCGTCAGCTGAGCGCTAGCGGAGCCCGCGACGGGCGGCGGCGATGCCGAAGGCGGCATGTGATCCCCGGCGGCGGAGAAGTTGCCAGTTCGCGCGCGCGGAGGCGGCGCGTGCGCCTGTGACGGAGCGCTAGGGTACGGGCGATTGTCTTCACGGGAAGATGATACTTTGCGGCATAACATAGAATGATGTTTACATCCACAATAACGGCAATTAAATTTAGAATTGCAAGCAGTATTTATATGCGTAGTGCTTAGACAATTAGTGCAACCTTTGCTTTGTTTTACAAAATTGTACCTGTCGTCGATAGAAAGCTTATCAAATGCAGGGCATCTATATAAGTTAGCGTGATCGGCTTGTTTGCAAAGCGGACAGTGAGTGACGCATGATGCTGCAAAAGACTGCGTAGACCTTGCAGTACGCGGCCTGTTATCACTGCGGCTAAGAGAATCGGTCGTAGTGCGTTCCAATATTTTGCTTTGTTCGCGGATGAATTTTAAAAGTTCATTGTATGTAGGCATAGATTTACCTCGCATGTGCATTTCAAACGACCGTGCAGTACTTGAATCTATTTTCTTCAAAGCGAGCGATAGTAAAATAAAATCAGACATGTTATCGAGCTTGAGAGACTTCAAACTTGACACAGCCGTGCAGAATTTATCTAGGAATAATTCTAAGTTTTTATTCGTCGCGGTGTTAAAAGATTTAAAATCAAGCATTTGATCAAGATAAGCGGAGGCTAGGTTACGTTTGTCGTTATACTTATCGACGAGCGTCTGCCATATGATCGGATAATTATCAGCGTTAGGTACGATACCAGAACAAACTGCAAGGGCCCGGCCTGACAATTTATTAATTAAATATTGGACGCGTTCGTGATCAGTGAGATCGGGATTTTCGTGAATCGTGCGTTTGAATGACTCATAAAATATCCTCCAGGTCATCGGATCTCCATTGAAGACCATCAAATCGAGTTCAGGAATTCTGATAGATTTACGTTGCGGGGCAACATTGAAATCAGCGGTTTTTAAAGGCGGGTTAAGTTTATTATAAACAAACTGACAACGGCAAAACATATCTTCGAAGACGTTTATAGATTGGTAGTTTACCGTGTACGAAGCGTTGAGAGTCAACTCGGTGACATTTAATTTGTTCACAATTTCATTGAAATCGGAGCGTAAACGGTCTAACGAGATCATTCCACATAGAAATAAATCTTTCTCAGTATCATCAGTGAAAGCCTTTAAAGATCGGTTAAAAATATCTTGTAAGCGAGAAAATATAATGTCGCGTTTACCTATCAAGGTCAAACGTTCGATCTGTAACGTATCGAGCGCTTTTGCGTCCTCGTATACTTCACTATCTTTGTCTTTTGAACGAGTAGCCATAGACATCTTAACAAAGTATAAAAAACTAGATAAAGTATGAAATTCCTAATTTACTGCAACTGCCTACAGCATTTACCTGCCGCGCGCGCGGCGTATTGAATACCCACGTGGAGACGCACGGGCGGTCGTTAGGAATACCTTCACTTTTTAATAAAAATTAAGAATTACGGAAAAATCGTTATTTTTACTATTTAGGAATGCGGAATACACGAAATAAGTATATAATAGCGTAGTAGGATAGTACAGGGTACTATCTGAACTGTAATTGCGGGCGGGAACACGATAATTATAGGAAATTATCGTTGGTAAAAATACCAATATAAAATTGCGGGCGGTTATAAAGAGGACTATATGAGGCCTAAGAGGGGCCAGAGAATAGCGGGAGGACCAGAGAAGATCCGGCGGCGGAGGACCAACAATATGTTAGCGCGGCAGCTAAGCTGTATAGGCTGAGCGCGCCTCCAATGGCGGGGGAAGGATGGCTGGTAGAAGAGTAGTACAAAGGAACTTGGCGACTAACCTGGTCTCCATGCAACTGCAATCACCTCGGTTCGGGTCCGTCTCCAAGCTGCTTGTTCCTTCAGGATGTTATGACGTTCGATGTAGTGGACTGTATTTTTGGCGGTTGGTGCGTGTCGGCAAGGAGCGTTTACGCGGCGGGTTTATAGCGGGTTTTGTTTATATTTTCGCGTCGAATTCACGTGGACCACCACAGAGGAGCAGCAGATCCAGTACTTTGGATTCGGCGAGAGCGGCAGCCGCGAAGGACGAGGGTCGATCGCAGACTACTTGCGGCGGCAAGCAGTTTTCTCGTGGATACCACGATATGAGCGACAGAGATAGTCGCCAAGAAATGATAGGAATAGGAAGGTAGGAAGGTATTATGAGTGCCAATGTAAGTGGCGCGAACAAGTTTGTTTGTTTGAACGCTAGGATCTCAGGAACTGCTGGTCCATATTGAACAAATATTTTTGTGTTGAATAGTCCATTTATCGAGGAAGGATATAAGCTATATAACATCACGATATGACCAATAGGAGCAGATCATCAATGAAGAATGTGACAAAAACGGGGAAAACATATTGCTTTTAATAGAGTTATTGCGGGAAAACTTGAATTATGCGGGTGAAACCGCAGGGCGCAGCTAGTTATTAATAAAATAGAATAGAATAGAATAGAAAAACTCTTTATTGTACACCAGAAACAAAATTAAACACAGTACAGAAGAATTACAATAGGTAAACAAGGGTAGTACAATGGGCGGTCTTATCGCTGAAAGCGATTTCTTCCAGACAACCTTTGGAACAAAATCTATTCCACAGCTCTAAAATGTTCTTTTTGATTTTAGCTTCGCCCAATTTTTGATACCAGCGAGTGTTAAGTTTTTTGTGTTTATGTAACATTTGTCAACACACGACGAAACACATTTAAAAAAAAAACCGGTTACAATTTTTTTTCGGTTTTCTATCTAAAACTCTTGTTAGATCATTTTTGTGTTGTATTTGTAGATGACAGCAATAATTTTAGAGATGTCAAAATTTATTTGTAGCAGACTGATACTCTTAATTATACTGGAATGATAACTAAAATAAACAGTCTACGAAACAGAGCAGTGATTCAGAATGAGCATTGACATTAAAGGCGGGACGGAACAGCGATCCGAAAAGCGTAATTTGTAGGTACAAAAGCTCACGATGATTGGCGTGAGTCATACATACATTGTGTGAGAGTGCCATCCTTGGTGACTCATGCACCAATGTTCGCGCTTTTATGATTTGTTGGAGGAAAATAAAATTATCAACATCATGCTAATGTTTGAAACAATGACTGTGAAAATGAAATAAAAAGGCGTACAATATTTTGTAGCGTCGTTTTCAAAAAAGTCGTTCGCTTGATTGTAACCTCTACGCCTGCCCATAACAGTTACCCAGAACTTTGCGTTGGAGAATCTGGCGCAGCACTGCACTGCGCTCGATCTGTGCACTGTGCTGCTTATACTAATAGAAGCCTAAAGTTGTTCCCATATGTTAGACCTACTGAATTTCAGTATGTAAACAAACCCGGCCAGCCAAGGTCCGGGCCCGGTTCAATGTCACTGACCGACCCCTATAATGCGGCCCTCGGGCACCAAACCCATTTTCCTTATACGACCCCAGGTTTACGGTAATGCCGTACTCGCCGTAAGAGGTCTGGAAAGTGCCGGCATTGTGTTCAGAGGGATACACTTGAGGTCAGGACCTTTTGGACAAGAACAGGGAATAATGAATCGGGGGGCATTTCAGAATTTTTCGTGGAGCCCAATCGAGTAGTTATCGTTTTCGTTTCGACAGTTAATTTTCGAGCTGTTCAGAGCAAACCAGTTGAGGTTTTCTTATTTGATTGAGTGACGAGACGAGCAAGTCGTTCACCTGATGGTCAGCGCTATGTCTGCTCATAACAGTCACAGCACTATCCAGAACACTGCATTGCATAATCCTGCGCTCGTCACCCTGAGACATTGGCTCTAAAGTCTCATACTATGCCCAGTAAATTCACTGGAAACAATGCCCTTCAAACCGGAACACAGATCGAGGTTTCGATTCAGTTACAGCTGCTGTCGATTGCAGCACGAAACCGTTACCGAAGAATCGCACGTTCGATGACTGCGTTGTGAATGCCGTTGCCTTAGAAATTGTATTCGAATGAATGTTCGACAAGTTCATCGTCGAATCGACTGTTGCGAATCAAAAATGCGTGGATGCGAATGATACCTGTATCAAACCGAACCTACACACGAACGGTAAAACCAATCTCAATAATTTTCATATAAACGTTTTAGATTTATATTAACGTTTTTAATCAACTAGGCAACATGGCAATACAAACCAAACAATGCCAGAAACAAAATTTAATATTAAAGTTGAGAGTTTTGACAATGAATACATCCAACAACTTAATTCAACAATACAAGTTGCTTTAACAAAGTTGTGCTGTAAATTAACAATAATTTACTATTCCCAGGTTTAGTTTGTTAATTGTGAAAGTTGCTTAGATTGTTTTTTTTATTTAGAAAATTGTATTGGTCTAGACATTTAAATTGTAATCTAAAAGTTTTTTAGGTTTTTGTTTTTGGGCACGTCTTTTTGTTAGGTTTATATATTTTTAAATTGGATATTTAAAGGTACGTACCTAATTTGCTATTGCAATTCAGCGTGGAAATGTAGATTTTTGACACCATGCTTTATGGACATTGGACAATCCCTTTTGTTATATTTTTTAGTTTTAGTTTTTGTTTTCCATTTAATTTTATCTAATTTGGTTATAAAGTTCAGTAAAAAAAAAAATTGTTGTCGAGAGCATGGAACGATCTAATCTAAAACACTGTAATAATACTGCATATGGTAAGTAATATAACACACACATCATTTGTTAGAATGTCATTCGTGAGGGGCCGAGGATCGAACTCTATGCCGATGGGTTTTAAAGCGCAAAAGTTACCACTCCGCCACTATCTCTCACTAGGAGATTATTTTCTGGAGATAACATCATACAAAGAAACAAACGGACAAACTTTATCTATTTCTAATAGGATTTACAGATTACAATCTCAATTTGTATACGTAACAAGACCTATGCATTTATAATTACCATAATTATTATTAGCCGTGATCTTCCCACTGCAGGGTAAAGGCCTCTTCTCTCTTTCCATTCCTCACGGTTGAGAGCTTTAGTGGTTCAGTCGTTGCAAAAGGAGTTAAGCTTGTCCTGCCATCTCCACCTGGGCCTGCCGCGAGGTCTTCTAACATTCTTTGGCATCCACATTGTCGTGGTTTAGATCTAGAGATCGTCCGAGATGCGACAGATGTGACCAGCCCACTTAAGGCTAGCCACTTAAGGCTAGCCACTTTATGTCCAACATCAGCGATTTGTGTTTTGGAGCACAGTATTGTGTTCCATACACGATCTGACAGTCTGATACCCAGAATACTGCGCTTTTTGGCTGGCTGGTACATCCCGAGGGCGGACTTTTGCTGAATCGTCAGCGACCAAGTCTGAGCACCGTAGGTGAACATTTTAATTAATTAATTGTAGTGACATAATGATGTTTTTAACAGAGCAATAAATACAATTCCAGTGTTGAAGACGTTGTAAAAGCAATCTTCGATCAAACAATTTGCTCCTCACTTGCACCTACAATGAAACTTCTTACTTATTCCACACAAATTAAAGAGCCCTTTTACCATCCGATGAATATTTCATAACACCGGGTTAAGGGATGATCGTGGCATATTTCGTCATCTCTTTATCATGTTGCCTACAGTTGTGTAGGTTCATTTTTGTTTTCATTTCCCGTAGTGCTTTTAAGTCTTTTTCACACTAAAACCTGTACTATATATCCTATAGTGTGTTCTGTTCTCAAACTTCAGACACACCTGAGCAATAAGTGCGACTGCGGTATGTCGCTTTGTACGAGATTCACGATATTCTCAATTAATTAATACTCAAATAAGTAGTCATTTCTTAGAAAAGTTTACACGTCAAGTTCATTACCTAATTATTGCGTGAAATTATAAATAAAAAATTATATATAAGTAAGTAAGTAAGTACAACAATAAAGAACATAATTAAAAAATGCCAAAAGAAGAAAATCGAAATAATATTGATTTTAAACAGTGTCACAGAGTAAATAACAAGTCAAGACAGTATAAAAATAAACTGTCCTATTATATTTTTTTTATTAATGTAACGTCGTGTGTACACGATCTTGCGACTTTCTCACTGCGTCGGTCGGATCGCTCAGGTGTATTCGCCTATTATTTCTTTTTGTTTTACAAGAGCCCACCGAAAAGTTCCGCCACGGGTTATTCTCCGCCATGTTTAATCAGGGGGGGTTCCGTACGTGATCTCTTGCAATATGTCACTCGGAACGCCTGAGATTTATGATTTTAACGACTTTGTCTGCAAAATTCAGGGATTTTTCTTCAGGTTTACTATAGTTTGTATTATTTGCAATGTGCAAATACTTCTGTGTCTTTTATAATACCTATTCTATATTAATATATAAAGCTGAAGAGTTTGTTTGTTTGGGTGAACGTGACAATCTCAGGAACTACTGGTTCAAATTGAAAAAATTTTTGTGTTGAATAGTCCATTTATTGAAGAAGGCCACAGGCTATATAGCATCACGCTACGACTAATAGGAGCGGAGCATCAATGAGGAATAACTAAAAAACATGCCGTGCGTTAGTCTCTCAAAAATTCCAAACTGGTTCGACCGATTCGTATATTTTTTTCTGATTGTTCGTTATAGTCAAGTTTTAAATGTAAAGAAAAATTCGGAACATAGCTCAGAAAAGTATACAATTTGCTTGAAATGCTTTTTTCTATGGGATTTTTCTATGAACTCACAATTTGACCTTTGTTTTTACTCTTGTTTATTTAAGATCTTCAGTTGTTTCTGTTGTTCATAGCTTCATAGTTCCTAAGTAACATGGGCTGTTTTTAACCTGGAAAATGCTCACGGGAGGCTGGAATCACGCGGGTGAAACCGTGGGGCATAGATAGTTCGAATTAAAACCTGTTGGTCACTGTTATGGGCAGGCGTAGCGCTTACCATCAGGTGAACGACTTGCTCATCTCGTCACTAAGTCAAATAAAAAAAAAACAAAAATTCAGTTATATTTAGTTTTCCATGTAATTATTGTTATTTAAGATGTGTCAATAAAAGCTTACTTCAAATTCAATTTCAGCAAATAGATTCGCGGCGTGGCCGTGGTTGTGGTGGCAGGTTAACATTGGAGGGTATACTCTCGACTTGTCGCCAACGAAGCGAAGAGAAGCCGGAGGTGTCAACAATTTGTACGTTCACCCCATCTCACGGTACGGTCGGTAACTTTAGAATATTTGGGAATACGACAGATTGCTTTTTAACATTATTAGAAATGCAAAATAAGTTTTAGAAAATTTAAATGTTTTACGGTTGTAAACTGTAAATTAAAATATATTTTTTTCCTTTTTTTGATTTTAATCGCTACGCCTGTCCATAACAGTTACATTAACATTCAGAACTTTGCATTGTATTATCCTACGCGGCACTGCACTGCGCTCGTCACCCTGAGACATCGGTTCTGAAGTCTCATACGCCCAGTAATTTAGCTGGAAACAGTGCCCTTCAAGCCGGAACACAGTAATGTTTACACACTACTGCTTGGCGGATGAAAATCTGGCAAAAGTGTGGTACTTCCCCAGGCGGTCTCTTGCAGAAGAGGCCTTCCACTACAAATAGAATCAGACTGGCTTTAGATCCGCGTACTTTTGGAAGATAGACTGTTCTACCTAGCTATTACTGTCAGTACGATGTTTCAACTAAACAGCTCATTTATCTTAAAACCTTCACGTATTACGTTTCCACCGTTTGACCTAAGACCAAAAACTTGACCCGAGAGCAACAAAACGATACATAAATATTTATTCGAGACACCCCCGCTCGGGGTGAGTTGAACCCTGGCACGGTCCTGACCTCTCGCGGATTACGGTCCCGGGATACCCGAGGGCATGTGAGAGGCTCATGTGCACATATTATGTGATAGTATTAAAGTCACTGACAATAGGGCAGGAAGCGAAAGGATTTCTATATTTATTTCGGTCACTGATTGCCTCATTAATCCTACCTCCTACTTATTCTACTAACTTAACTAATATTATAAATGCGAATGTGAGTTTGTTTGCTTATTACGCTTTCACGGCTAAACCACTAATCCGATTTTAAAAATTCTTTCTTCGATGGAAAGTTAATTTATTAGCAAGTAATATAGGCTATATTTTGTCCTCATATTTCTACGGGAACGAGCACTGCGTGGGTGAAACCGCGGGGCGCAGTTAGTACGTTATTATAAATGTGAAATTTTGTGAGAATGGATGAATGTTTGTTACTCTTTCATATAAACATGGCAGATATCCCATTCCTAACGTTAACTCCTGTGTTCTCACCAAGAACATTCGGCCCCCCTGCCCAAGTTTCAACTCAAGCGTTTCTCAGTACCCCCAGGATATTCATACGCTACGTCCATAGCATCGCATCACGTAAACAAACCGTAATCCTGACCTTGTGCAGATAGCCAGGCATTAATCCGCAGACGCGCGCCAGACGGGCTGATATCCGGAACTCCCAGACCCTCGGAGCCCTCCCGAGGCCCTCGGAGGGTTCACACCCGGAGCATTTATTTCGGGACCGTGTGTGACCTTAGAGAGTGTAATGTTCTTAAATTTTCTTGTTGATGTGGGTTGGGCTGTAAAGGATTCATGGGCATGCGATATTGGAACTTAGCTTCTTTGGATTTACGTTTTTTCGGATGATAAATTCGCTTTCAGTTTGTTGATGTTTTGAGACGTTGTGGGACTAACGTACTGTTACAGCAGACGCGGATAGCCACCAGGTAAATGACCATTTTGTCTTGTTACTCTGTAGTATTAAAAATAAACTTTTGAACTGTTTATTAAATGAGTAAGAATCATTTCTCAAGCAAGAAAAAATGTCACTGGACTTGTCATTGAGAACAAGATCATGTTCCTTCTTCAGTTCTAGTTTAGAGGTACTTTAGACATGCTGATGCAGGCAGTAGCTCTAGTGTCAGAACTTGTCAGGCCACCCGAGGACCTCTGACATGACTTAACTGCCATCTCTTAATAACCACCAAGGTCGGCTTAACGTGGCCTCCGAAACACGGAGCAATGGAAACCCGCGCATGACTTTAGAAACGAAATCATTGGCCTTTTTGAACCCTTTGGTTTTGAACCTTTGAACGGTTTGCAAACTGAACAGAGTATCATTCATTCACCACTGCTCTTATCGTAATAGTGAACATCTCCATCTGACGTTATAGTACAAATTACCACTAGAACTCGTTTTCCATTACCAAAATATTACCAGGGCATAAAGACTATAATATAGGAGCTATTATTTAATCTGTGGTCCAGGGTTGCCCTTTTATGTATCCTTTTCCCTGTGCTCCTAGCTCCACCTCCCTGTGATAAAATTTCCCATCCCTTGAAAGGTCAATTTTGGGGTGAGTCTACCCGATTAATGTTGGAATCCAGTCTCAAGGTCAACTGTGCGTTTTGTGTGTTTTGAGTAGAATTTGATATGGAAATAGACTTGAGTTGATTGATACCTACAATTCTGTGAATATATAGATATTTGAAATAGTTCAAATACTACAGATATCGACAGTTAACAGATTTTTTTATAACATTTACAGCAATACTAAAAGATGTCAATTAATTGTCGCAATTCATAACGTTTCTGAAGATTTCTTTGTAGACAAAGGGCCTCTTTTATAAAGTTGGCTTCAGAGTAGCTATTTCGAAAGTGGTTTCAAGATAACATTGACCTCATGAACATCGAAGCGAATGAATGACTTTCACAAAGAACAAAACCACATTTTTCATAACAAGTAATGCTAAATAGCTACAAAAAGCCATTGTTACAGTTTTCGTTAAAATGTTTTTCGTATTTCAGTTGTAAGAAAATATCCTATTTACTCGGAAAATATGTTTTTTTTTGCCCTTTGAGAGTTGGAAAAAACACAAAGTGTATGTCGGAAGTATTTTAATAGACGTAGCTCGGAGCTCGCGGCTACGAGAGCGCTACGTCGTAGCGACTTGTTAACTTTTTCTACGAAATATTGTTTCAAATGTAATGAAACATTGTAGCTTATATTGTTAGATGTGAATAGATGCTATGGAAACATTTTTTTTTTTATTATCATCATCTATTTCGATCCCACAGTTGGGACGCGGGCCTTCTCCCAGAGAGAGGATGACCCATAATCCACCACGCTGATCTAATGGAGTTGGTGAATGTTGAATTTTATAGAATTTTGAGGTTTTTAGACATGTCGCTTTCCTCGCGATTTTTCTTCAGTTTTTTTTTCGTATTGTGACTGTAAGTATTATTCCAGCTCCACATTCAAGGATCGTTGTTTTAGATAACCTTCTGATAATAAAAAACCAACTTATTATTATTTAACGTTGACATTAAAATTGACGGTCCTACATCGATGTTATGGTTCATTTCAAGTGTATGGTTACATAAAATTTATTGCAACATAAACATATCGACTTAGCGTCGTTTAGCTGTTCATTTTGGTTTTATATAGGTTTGATTGCTCTAGTACTTAATATTTTTTTTTAAATATGGTTTGGTATGTTTGGTTTGAAGTTGAATTTGAACTTGGCTAGAAACAATGATTTGTACAAATGGCTATTTTGAGTAACTTTCAGTCGAGCACTTCTCGTACTCGATTGTATGAGACAATATTTTGTTTTTGGAACAAAATTTAATACTGGCCGAAAATAGAGGAAAATTGAAACAAAAAAAGATAAATTCAACAAATGAAACAATGACAAAATGGCGGCTGATCTCCTTATAGTATGAATGGTCAAACTCTTTGTTGATCTCCAAAAAGATCGCAGACAAATTGTGTGTATTTCTGGATATAATTTCTCCATTTAACAGCATCACCATCAGATGTTAAGACGAGAGAATCCAAAGTCCTTTTAGAAAGGAACTTAAATGGAACTCCATAACCGCAGACCAGTGTCAGATCACAACCAAATATGTACATGAAGTTTTTAATCCAACAGAAAATCTGTACACCACCTGACCCTGGCCGCAAAAAGAGGAAAGCATCAATGATAGCGCGAAAGGGAAAGCAGCCATATTCGAATTTTAAACCAAATCGAGGTTGATCTCCAAATATATCGCGGAAGGGAGCGGGGGTTGGGCGGGGTGCGGGGCGGGCGGCACTTTCACCCTCGTTCCAAGGTCACGCGGACACTGCAGCGGGACACATGGGACATTACCTTGTGTGCGTTTCATGTGTACACGTCTGGCTCTCATATACACAACGGGTGAGCACTTTAGAACTCTACCTCGATGAGTATTTCGCCGCCGCTTACACTATTGTTCGAAGCTTTGGGAAACCGTAGAGCGGCAAGGTTCTAAAGGTACCACTACTTCCCCGTGTAAATGTTGGTTAGTATATGGTGACAGTGCGTGGCTCGTTTGCAGCTATTGTGTTAAAGTGACCACGGGATTGCCCCCGCGGGCGTTTGGGATGCATTCGCTTCGTTACTTTCGGTTTCACTGTTTTGTTAGAATTGTATTTGGGTGCATTCTTTTAAATGCGATGTCTGAGAATTACTGGAGAATTTTTCTTCTATGTCACTGAGCGCGTTTACCAAATCGTTTACCTGCTACATTTAAATTGCTACTGATACTCTTGACCGTACAATTTGCAAGGCTACAAAGCTATCTTTAGATTGCACTGACTGACACGATACATTTTGAGCTGTTTGCCCTGACTAACTTCTGTCTGTGACTAGAAGTTTTGACTAGATCAGAAAAAAAAAACTGATCCTGAAACTGGTGAAATGCACAAATCATGCAAACATTAAAAAAAAAAGTATCAAATAGGAAGACTATATAGTGACTTATTAGAAGAGTTCTAAGATTCAAACAGGAATTTTAATCCTGATTAATGTTAATTAATGCAGCTGCTGCCGTTGTTGTTGCTGTTGTTTATTTAATTTGTTTTTAAGTTTTCTTTGTTCTGTGGTATTTTGATAAAGAGTTTATCTATCTAGCTATCTCTAACAAGCTTCTGAATCAGGTACGTCAGATTGTGAACCACATTGCAATATGTGAATGTTTGAAGCACGCTTCTTGATGCAAGGAGGTCTATTATATCCACAACCTCTATGTACATCATTAGCGTCTCAAGAAAACACTCTTCAACTATTCACAAAGATCTCGATTATTGTTAAGAAATCGTGTACATCAGACCGAAAACACTCGATTATAGACTAGACGGGCTCGCAATTTGTCGACTTGGCGTAATTTCGTCGGGAAATTGATTTTTTATGCCATTAAAGGCAAGGGGGGGTGAGGCGGAAGGGAGGTTACGTCGTGTAAGAAAACGACAGTGTGCTTACTTAGGTGTTGTAAGGAGTAGTGAGTCACGCACACATTGATGTGTGTGTACGCAATAGTTGGGTAGGTTAGGTGTGCAATTAGAGTGAGTGTCACATAATCTGTTTTTGTCAATAGCGATAATATTCTCTTTGGAGTTATATTAGTGCCTTTAACATAAGATGCGGTAAATTTTATATGGTTACCGTCAGGATAAGATTTATTTACGTTTATTTGGGGAGACTACGTTTATTTCTGCCAGTAATAAAGGGAGAGCTT
Source organism: Campaea margaritaria (assembly GCA_912999815.1). NCBI lineage: Eukaryota > Metazoa > Arthropoda > Insecta > Lepidoptera > Geometridae > Campaea > Campaea margaritaria. The sequence goes on from OU538794.1 coordinate 2,195,711, forward strand.
TTAAGTAAGGTTTAAGCGTTAAAATTTGTAATGTGGATACCTCTACGTGGATTTAAGACACTTACTCCACATAGATACGTTAATGACAGCAAGTAAACGACTACCTTGCATACTGTTGTGTATACTTGTATTGTGTATAATGTGAAAATGTAAGTCACAAATTAAGATAATATCTATGAAATTTAGTAATTTCCTATAAATTTTATGTAATGTTTTATAAAAAAATAACAAAATTATGCGAATTATTTATACAAAAAATATATATATACTGTAAGTATTAAGTTACGTTACTTTCAATGTCGACAACGCAAAATATAAGAAAGGAATCAGATCGGGTATAGCTTTTTCTTATTATTTTTGACAACCCTGATAACAGCGCCCAAACTGCAGTGCCCGAGTTCAGGTACTGACTTCTATTCCACCTAACGGGAGCGGGGAGGGAGAAGGGGAGAAAGTTATCGGATTTTCGCGCCTCGAGCGTTGTGCCCTCAACAATCGGTGCGAAGGTTAACAGCTTTATTTAGAGTTGCCAGTACTATGGTCGAGTACTCGAATGAGCCAATGCTTCCTTAATTAACATGATATCGGTTAAACTTTCTCGACAAGTGAGCTTTTAACACGTTCACTGCTGAAAAAACACTTCACTTCTTTGACGATAAACTTACATCATGATAATATCATCTTACTAGTATTTTTTGTCGGTTCTTTTTGTTTTGTAATGTTTAAGTAATGTGTCCTGTTCTGCCAAAAACATTCTGCAAGTCCCACCAGGGTTCCATGTTGTAAGATTCTAAATTTAGATTTTTTAAATAAATGAATAGTTTATCAAAATGTATAAGACATAATTTTAGCTTTAGTTTCGCTAAAGTTAGTAAGCAGGTTAGCGACTTTTCCTGTTCTTTTATATTCTATTTCTTTTTCGATTTCTCCAAAGTAAAGCTCTATCAACTGCAACACAGAGTTTTTAAAATACAAGGTTTCAAACCAATATCACAAACTATCTGTGTAAAAAATTATCCAAATCCGTCCAGCCGTTGCGTGATTGAAAAACAAACATACAGACTTTCACATATATAAGAATGGTTTTATATTACTTTGATCTATGAGTATTAATTAGCTTGCTATTTTAAAGTGCCATGAATTATTTTGAACAACGCATTGTTACATTATTAATAGATTTTCATTACAATTTAATTAAATAAGTAGCTTTTTTTAATGGGATTAATCCTCTCTAAATGACTTGCAACACTGTTTTTACCAATAAATGACGGTGACTTTTGACTTTTAGATTCGTGTGCTCTGCAGTGTTTCGCTACCCTCACAATAATCGATCCCCGACCACGGTTGGGTTGTTTTTACCACGGCAATATGTAATCCAAATAGATTGATTCCCCGCCCCTGCATTCGACTAGGCACGCTTCGTTTCTGCCGTAATTTTGCTATTTTCCACGAATTTGCACAGATTACTTAACGTATCTTTGATCCAGTAATATTAATAATACAGAGGTATTATTTATGATATTTATATGTTCCTAATCCTGTGAGTGTGACCTGACGCAGTTCAGTTTGAACCGATATAGTTTCATATTAAAAGTAATATGTAACCAGTAAAGACTGGTTAGAAAATTTACTTTATTCGATGCTATCCTTTTCCCTGTCCATCGAAATACACAGTACAAAATATAAAATTCGATTTTAATTCATTAACTTCTAATCTAATGAAATATTAAATAAATGTATAAATTTTAATATCGTATGCATTTTAAATGTTACATGTTGAATGATTTGAAATTATGAAATTATGTACAATATATGTCGTTTATTTGCGAAATAAATGGCTATTATTATTATTATATTGAGCATACCAATGAGCAACAAGTACATCAATGTGGTATACTCATCCAGACAGACTGACCACAATAGCCCCGCTCGACCCCCGGATTAAATATTATTGTATTAAATTTAACCCTTATTAACACTGACATAGAGCCAAAATAAGGGAGCAACGGTGAACGTTGTAGGGAGACGGCGGCGACGAGTCAATGTAGTCAGGTAGGTAGTGAATTGCGATATAATTGGAAATAAAAACAAGAAAGCTACAAAGCTTTGTTAAACACAACAAAAGAAAAAATCCCTTTCAAAAACATCTAATAACTTTAATACTCCCGAAGCACGACTTCGTAGAGTTGTCTACGAAAGTCGATCGAACGCGGAAACTTGCCGTAGTACATGCAACTCTCATACAAAGTTGTCTCACACACACAAACGAAACTTTACGTACAATATTCATCAAAACAAACTCACACATACGCATGCTGTCTGCCGAATTGCTCTCACACAGACTCATAAGTTACGGTAGTGAACTATCCTGCCTGTGGTGGTGTGAGTGAATGAGAGGGAGAGTGTGACGAAATTTCACTTTCCGTTTTGGCAACGTCGCACGTCGGTCGCGCCTCCCCGTTCGTCGACATTTGGCGGGGTGGCGACCGACAACCGGCTAGTTCCAAACACGAATTTTTATTTTTACTATCGGTGTAATTGAGACGGATATACGTGCCTTCTAAACGAAAAGAAAAATGGCTTCTCGTTTTCTAACTGGCCGCAAAGAATTTATTCCATAGACTATTTACAAAATAAATCCTTTTATTCTGATCACGTACCTCCAACTAATTGTGTAATGAGCATCAACAACTACCTACAAAGTTTTTGCATTAATTCGCATAGACATAATAAAAGGTTCCCCTCCAATCCGTTTGTATAGATTGAAGGCGCAAAAAAGCGAGTAGTAAAGTAACGGTACAGTGTGTGGGGCATTTTAAATACTTCAAAAGCACAGACGATTCTCGGAAGTGTCATCGTCAAATTGAAGAAAGGGAGAGTTGTATATCTGTCCTTGTCTCACGACTATCGACTCACAAAGGGACGCGCGTAGAATATTTTTCGTGCATCGCTTTATTATGATTCAGTTCGCGAAATGTTTAAATTGAAAGTGTATTGTGCGATGACAAATGTTAGGAATTTGCTTAATGAAATAGAGGAAGGGACTGTATTACAGTATTTTCTTTACAATTTGTTCAAATTATTTACTAGCTAGGAGATAATGAGTCGAATACATTTCACAACTTTAGTATCATTACTAATTTATCAAAAAAGGCGTTAAACTAAATAAAGGTCATAAGCTCACTGAAACGATACCGTTCGTGCACAACAAAAGAATGGACAATAACAAGATAAAATAGCCAACAGCGCGGCAAACGAGCTTTCAGCAAATTTATCACTGTAAAGTGTATACTAGAAGCACGACTTTAAGCCCATATTTGAATGTCCATTCTTCTGCCATGTGGGAGTGATGACGTGTAAGTGAGCTATGGCTTTTGTACCACAGTTTAGTTCTGAATATATCAGTTAATATCAGTGCATCAATTATGAATTAGTCCTTCAAAATAGCTTTGCGTTCGAATATTGAGCTCATTTTTTTAATATGCACATCATGGAATGTATTATAAAACCTAGGTTGCGAACATACTCATAAACCAGGTTACTTAGTTATGGTCTGCGGGTAGTCATAAGTTTGCAATTTTGGGGAGTCAAATAAGTTTTTAGCGATTAGGTAGTTTGTAATTTTTACGTATTATGTTAATATATTGATGGCTATTAAGAAAGGTTCTGAAGTATATTTTGTGATGTTTTAGTCTTCAAACTTTTAAAATTGATACATTGCTAATTTTTCAAGCCATAGTATACCTATATTTAATTTTTTATTGAAAACTTTTATTTAGATTGGCACCCAACGTGGGATTACAGAAGGTGACAACAAAACATTTCCATATAAGTTTTAACGAAATAATTTTATGAATATTATGCGTCATAATATAATTAACAATTTACCAATAATGGGAGAAACCTCAATTCATTGAAATATGATAAGTATTTTAATTGGCGCCCAAGTTGGGACTTTACAATTGTATAAAAAAAAAATATTTCAGATTTTATGAATACATACGATAGTAATTATCTGTCTATCGTATTTTGCTTATACTGACTATATATAATGTAAATTGGCATTTAATAATTCATTTGACGATTAATAATGATAAGAACTCCAAAATGATCCAACCATATGGCGTATCATCAAGCGTGCGCATGTTCAAGTAAAGGGCAATAAATAAGGCCTTTGTGCAAGTTCACGGTTGTCCCGCAAATCGATCGGGCAAGGCTGCCCGCAGGCTGCTCGGGTCGAGTTACGCGCCGGATACGGGCGCGGAAGTGGCGCGCCGGACGCCCGCCATCTTGCTTTTGCTCTGCGCGCGCGCACCTCTCGCCCGGATGCACTTTGTTTTTTCTTTTCGAATACGCGCACGAGCCTGTTTTTATTGATACTCCTTGTTAAGTAGGGAAATTACTTTTTCTGTTTCAATTCGTTTCGGGATTAAATTTTTTCTCGTTTAGTAAATAAGGTAGAACGAACAATTTAGCTTTGCTCGAAGTGATTTCAACTCCCCGTGAGATTTTTTTTTTTATTGTAAATAATAAATTACATCTAAGTCATTTACTTTAAATTCGACGCATCAGCTGCACATTCACTCTTTTCAATGGAATAAAAGTTTTACCACGATTAAAATAAAGGCGAAAATATCGTCAAAGAGTATTCTTGTTGACATTTGACAGTTTAGATAACGAAATGAGGTTTTATTGTTGTTGGTTCTACAAAAAAACGCAGTATAAAAGCGCCAGGTAAAGACTCCTTTGTGTTGCGAAGCTTTGCGCAAGATTCGACAAAAGCTGCGTTTCGGCTGCACAAGCGCACAATGCGTGATGAATTATTCGCTAATTTAGTGAGAAGATTGCAGCTGGTGATAGGTTATGCGGACAAAATGCATTTTATCATGAAGTGTATAATTTGAATAAGTTCTTCATCTTTTAAACTCTGTGGTCTAAAACATTTATGTACCAAGTGCTAACGCGGGAAAGTTAGCCAGACGAAGGATAGTAGAAAAAAGGCAGAATACGTAGTACCTAACACTAGTACCGACGTTGTAGATTTCCGTAAAGCAATTCTTGATTCACTCACTATCAAATGTATTTTGGCTGAATAATTAATCATCAATTAGGTATTCTTATCGTATTATTTAAGCAATAACATTGCTTAATTATTCTTCTTATTAGCCAATCGTTAATAAATAATGTAATTCAAATAATTTATAGTTTTATTCGTTAATAACGAAACAATTCACTGTTTAGATTATGTGGTCACACAAAATATACTATTTCACTATCGCAAATTTGATCTATTCATCTTTTGAAAGAAGATACCTACATAAGTAAGAAAAATAATCAACCATTAATCTCCACGCTTAGAAGCCCTTGTAGGCAGGATTACCAACCAACGAAAAAAAAACTAATTATAAAAAGAAAAGGGAAATCTTGACGCGGCGTAATTAAAGAAACGGCAACAACTTTGTGGAAAGAGGACGGAGGAAAATGCAACGTCGCTTTTTCGCCCTCTCGATTTCCCGCGACCACCGCCCCGCCCTCGCCCCGCGGTGACTCATTCAACCTTTCAGCATGGGCCTCTTTGGGTAGATTTAAGCATTTCTGGAGAAAATAGAGAAATAGCGCCAAAGCTTTCCTTTATTTGGCATCATACTTGTGTTGCATTTGGCCAGTGTGAAATAAAAAAGTTATTTTATTTTTATTTGGCATCATACTTTTGTATAATTCTGCCAGTGCTAAATAACAAGCTTAGTTTTAAAAGTTTGCAGTGTATTTGATGGTTTAGCAATGGAAAATGAATGCGCTGCTCATTGTATTTCAGTTTTATATAGTTTTAAAAATGCCATTTCTTACTAGCCATCGTATCAAAAATTATTATCAAACAAATTATTATCACATTGACAAAGCTTCAAATTATTCGAAGAATAAAGTAGTACATGGAGTAATATTGATTTTATTGTGATTATTGCACCCTAATTATTTATATTTTGAGTCAATTATACTGCACCATTTTTTTTAAACATACAATTTGGCATAGCGTCTGTTGCTAATTATTTTGTCACTTATTTTATAAATAAAAAACGTACTTGGATTTCAGTAATTGGCGCCCAACGTGGGACTTTATTTAGACACATACGACGTAGAGAGAGACAATCACGTTTCTATTAAATTGTCAATGAGAAAAATCTACAATCTCAACTACTTGCCCTACTGCTTCAACAGAAATTCTACCCGAATTTTACAGTATTGATGGTTTTTAGACCGGAGTATGTATTTATTAATAATTTTTCATTTTCTAAAACATGATGGCCTTAGATGTTTTTAAACTTTCGCGTATTGAACTCATATTTATTTTACAATAATGCCGATCTAATGTTTAACATCCATTTTTAGTGTCATCTTGATGGTTAGTACTGATGTCGGTCGTCCATAGCTATCGCTATGAATACCGTGCGTGCTTTTAGCAACGCACGTACCGCGTCCGTGTGGTTTTCATAGCTATAGTTACGGACGATCGACTTCAGTGCCGGCGGTCAAGATACGATTTAATACGGCCTAACGTCTAATTTGTCTAATAAATAATTATATTGAACCATAAAAACTTATTTAAAAAAGAAAAATAAAATGGTTTTTTTTTTTAACAAAAGAATAACCTTTAAATGAAAAGACCAAGCTATTACAGGTTACCTCATTGTTGGTCGCCATCCAGCATACCTGCATGGCTGGAGTGTCTGAAACGGAATCTCTAGGGGCTTACCTGGAACAATTAGAAAACAGTAATTAATCACACATCCGGAGTTTTTTCCCTTTATTTAACTGTGTAGTAAGACCAGCTTGTTTTGGCGCGAAACAGAATAATGACGTTTTTTTTATTTTAACTGGATGGTAACTTTAAAACAAACAATTCAATTAAAAAGAATTGAAACAAAAAAGAACTAAGCCTAACCCTCAAAATCTAACCCTCAAATTTATGTTTCTTGTTATTGGTGGAATATAAGTATCAAGTGGTCATTAAAGTGGAATAGCGTGAACAAATGATATAAAAAAGAGTAATTACGAGCTGCTTCCAAAATTTCTCAGACACCTAACTAATTATATTTGCATTTACATCAAGTTTATAAATAATTTTACAATTAAAGAAAACACACGTGTGTGTTTTACATGTTGTTATAATCAAGTTTAGAACCCTCCTATATCGAATTAAAAAAAATCTAGTAAATAAATTTGCTCAAAAAATATTTCCAAAACTCAAACTCGTCGACGCTCATATCACGACATAATCGCATATAATGGAACAATGCGATAAATCCATCGCCTGCAGCTGACGATCTAGCTGAGCATATGGTGGTACTGAACCAACTGTTAAAAACACAACCTTACATTATACAACTTTAAGGGCCAATTCGCAGTAACAAGGAGGTATTTCCTGATGGTTGCCTGCTCACAGCTGCTTACCTAGCGCGTGCGATAAAAGGTTACGTTGAAAGACGTACAGAAAGGTCACTCGATCAATTTTCTCAGACTGTTGGACGTTTCTGAGCGGTACAGCTGATGTTAGAATAACCGGCCAAGTGTGTGAACACGCGCAAGGTAGAGTTCCGTAGAGAAAAAATATTGAAAAAATCAAGCAAATTACCGGGCAAATGAGACTTTAGAGCCGATGTCCGAGGATGACGAGCGCAGTGCAGTCCCGCACAGGATTATGCAATAGAGGATTCTGGGTGATGCTGTTATGGGCAGGAGTAATGTTTACATCAGGTGAAAGACTTGCACGTCCCGTCACTCAATCACATTAAAAAAAATAACTACTAGTAACATATATTCAAAAACGCTAGGTATACGACATCCTAACTCACTGATTAACGAATAGGGTGTAGATTTTTTATTTAAAGCGGTCAAACTGACAAGCCCTGTGCATTCGAGCGTAGGTACAGTGAAACCACATAGTAACGCGTGTAAGGGCGTACTGCATTATTTTAGCACACATTTTGAATAGAACGAGTATATTATTTACTTGTATAAATGTTGCTAGCAGATGGAGCATTATACTAATTATACAGCGACAAAAATGTTTTGCCACATTTGATGACAGGGTCGGAAAGCACAGGTTACGCATTGCTAACGAACATAATGTGTGCGATTTTTTAAATTACCGGTTCGTGTGTTTAGGAGGGACAGACGGACGGACATGGTCAATTTAGAAGGGTTCCGTTTTTGCCTATTGGGTACGCAACCCTAAAAAAGCAAAAGGAAACAGCTGTTTGTGACTGTACCGTATTCATTTATAACTGTGTAGTAGTCAATACTGTAGTTCTTAGGTGCCGTTATTATATCGTTCTTAAGGGACATATTGCGCCGTCAATATTATCACACGATCCAATATTGATGAAATATTGATGTCATTGACGGCATCGCAATAATGTCAATATTATACTTATTACCTTGATAATATTATTGATAATAATACCACGATATCAGGATCATAAATAATATTGAAAGTGTAAAGGCTCCTATGATTCTCGAACCGTCCAGCGTGTCTTAGATTGAGGATAAACTGCACTAATTTTGTCACTATGATATATGAAGCGTACCTTTTAAATGGTCCATATCTTTTTCATCATGGATATGTTTATAGCACGCATCTTATAGTAGTTGGGCTTATCTGCAAGAGTCCACCTGGGGAAGTACCTTTTCCAGATATTCATCCACAAAATAGTAGTGAGCATATAATTATTACTGTGCTTATTGGAAGGGCACTGTTTCCAGCGAAATTACTGGACAATTGAGCCTTTTAACACTTCCACTGCTGCTTGTCTAGCCACGGGTGCGGCTCACACTCCATAGTGTTTTCTCATACAATCAACACAACAGTTGTGTTTTCCCGCGCTCGCGGCAAATTATGAAAAACACGACAGTTGTGTTCTCAGCACTGGACGCGTTAAATTAAATTGTTTGAGGGTCACTAGAGCAGTGCAGTGCCGCGCAAGATTTTGTAATGCAATATACTGAGTGGCACTTCATATTATGTTATCAAGTGATACTTTGTAATATAAAAATGCAATAAATGCCTGAAATATCAACACGAAACAATTAAAAAATGATTTTCTATTTTTTTTTCTCTTATTTGTATACAGTTATCGATTATAACTGGTAGTTCTACTTAAGGTAAGTGGCCGACATCTCCATTTAGGACTAACAACACCACAACAAACATCATTTAAAAAAACTAAAAGACAAAATATACAATAGACAAAAGTAGAGGCAAATTTTAATAGACAAGTTCCCACAAAAACGCTTCCTTCGGTAACTACCTACTCTAAGGATTCGAGCAGAGGCCGACCTATAGAATACTTTACCTGGCAAACCATAAAAAAGAGGTCAACGAACTCAAAACAGCTGCTACATTTCAACATGGCCGCAGTTTATGTCAAAAATTAATAAATTCATATATTCGTATGATGGATTGTAGAGCGATTTAGTCGATTGTCCAATTTTGTATGCGTGCTGGCTGCATATGCGCAACGGAAAGATGTCGTTTTTTTTTATTGTGACGTTAAAATTTAGAGCGTATGTCAACAGATTATAAATGGGTTGTTTTTGCACCGACTAAGCAGTTATGGAAGGAAAATGAATCGCTCGAGTGTCGTCTAAAGTTATGACCGCAGTACGGAGCTTAAAAAAAAAGCTAAACTATTTCAAGACCGGTTTGCGGCTATCGCAATTTTCAAGCAATAAAATACATGAAGTATTTTTAATATTTTTTTATTTTTTTTAAATAACGCTTTCATATTATACTAATCTTTGTCAAAAATATTTTTTTTATACTAATTTACAATGATTAAAAAGCCCGCTAGTGTTTAATTTTTTACGTTTCATATAATTCCCGCAAGATGGCGAAGTTTCTACACGCTTTTACTAAAACGGAAATCTTATTTTTTACTGTAGCTGAATCTTTGAACGTAAATTTCACCAACTTCAAGAGCTCTGATTAAGTTGAAATTTGGCACACGTATTGGGGACCTATGATGAAACCATAAAAAAAAATGTTTTTGTTTAGTCGGGTTTTAGTAAAACTAATGGTCCACTCATTCAGGGAGCTAGAGATTGACCAATGAGCATTCGCATAAATGCTCACAGTGAATGCTCGCTTTCGAGCATTCGCTCTAATTATTTTAACAGTACTCATGTTAAGCCTAGGCATCGCTTAAGGCCAGGTTGTAATGTGAAACGAGCATAAAGGATAGAAGGGCTAGGTGCACACAGCTGCACGTAATATCCAAAGTTGAACTAAGACATAAAAAGCCCTGTCTAGTGGTACAACTTTCACATGGTTTCATGATGGAATTTCGTACCAACACGAGTTTAAAATATTTCATAGTGTCTTCTTCGATAATTTTCCCATTTCTCATTTCTATCTTCACTAATTTCTTGAGCGTATATCCAATTTTAATAAGCTTCTTTTGGTTCAAAAAGTTTAATACTTTAACATGTTAAAATCTTCAAAAGACTGCAATCTTCCCTTTTATCGATGTTTTATGAAGTTGAAATAAAATTTGCTGAAGATGTATTTTAGATCCTGGAATAACCCCATATTTTAGGATACTTTTCATCACTGTCCCCGTGAATAAAGCCGCGGGCGTAGCTAGTTAATTGTAAATTATTATGATGTGGTTATACGTCATTTCACAAATACAGTAACTTATTAGGTCGTTGATAATTTTTAATAACAAAAAGGTAGACAGGGGACGACATATGCGTGTCAAATTCAACAGCTATGGCGTGTTAGTTATGCATTTTGTAATGTGAAATAATTCGTTTCTCATATTATACCACACTAGCTGTACCCTGCCACGCTTCGCTGTGGCACATTCGCACATTCGCTGATATGTCACTGATGAAAAAAATAGATATAAACAATCCTTGATGCGGATTATATATCATGCTAAAATTTCAGCTCGATCGGTGCAGAACTTTTTGAGTTTTTGAAGCGTACACAAACCAACATAACATTTTTATATATATATAGATTATAACGAATATAATTAAGGGTCAGCACAATGAAAACGTGTGCTGCGTAAGTCGCAGCAGAACTATACAGAAGTAGCAACGAAAAAAAACCATTTGGTTAACTAAAGAGTACTCTAATAGCCAAATAAATTGGATTTCGGATAAACTTTTTAAATTATTGTAAAAAAATATTTAAATATCACTAAAAACGAAAAAAAAAACAATCATAAAAATTATCAAATCGATGATTATAATTTTTCTTACCAATTTTCTTTCATGTTGTATTTGAGTCGTTATTCAATAATTAATTTAATTGGATGCGTTGGTTCATATTAATATCAAAATAAACGTGTTGTGATATAATAATGTTAATATTAATTGTTATAATTTTTTTTCTTACTAGCCAATTAATTCAGGTAAGTAGGTAGTTATGTCAAATAGTTGATAGAAAAGACATAAACGCGTGCCTTCAAATTTTATGTTGTTACTTTTTAAACACTTTTATTTTTCTACGAGCTGTTTACCCGTGAATTCGTCCACTCTATGGTTTTAAATATACGAGTATATCGATATTAGATGATATTTGATTTTGGAGTTAGAAGTGTGCTTATTTTGCAGTAAATAAATAGCATCGCAATTTTTTTTAACAAAGTTGGTTTGCTTATACGGCCTACAAACAGATTTTTATCAATAAATAGCTCGGTTTTTATTTATTGGATTTTGATGTAAATTTTATGTATATCACAGCCTAAGGCAAATTCTAAGTTACCAAACAGCAAAATCGCATTGAAATTAGCCGACATAAAAAGGAGAATAAGTCCATTTTTGAACCAATTTGGGTGTTTTTTTTTATAAGTTCATATTATCTTTATTACCTTTGCCCCACAAGTGGGAAGAGCGGGGATTTAAAAAAAAGTAGATAGATAGATAGATAAACTCTTTATTGAAACACCACAGAACAAAGAAAACTTAAAAGTAGAACAAAACAAATTTTACAATTAGTGTCACAATGGGCGGTCTTATCGCTCAGAGCGATCTCTTCCAGACAACCATGCACGGAGAGGAGTAAATAGGACATCGGACGGTGGCTTTCCTTATATACATAGAATAAAATAAGTAGGTACCTATTATTACCTATGCACTTTCATTCCAAAAGGTAGATTAAAAAAAACTATCGGGGGTAGCTCCAATTCAAACAAAGAAAAGAAAATTTGAAATTAAAATAGGTTCAGTGACTTTTTGTAAATCTACTTCAAATTTTGTTCTTTTTGGTTTAATTTAAGTAATATTTTAATGTAGTAATATTTTTCTTTTTATATGACAAAACTCTCAAGCTATCAGATATTCACACGCATCGCCCGCCGTAAATCACCTCTTCCGTCGTTCTCAATGAAACGATAAGTAAGTAACCCGAATACAAACATGCTGTCGCCAAGTGTTTCCCGCGTAAAAAGTATAAATCAAATAAAGGTGCGTTTGTGACAATGTTTGAATTTGGAACGGCGCGGCGGAAGCGTTCGAAAACCGGAGCTAAATCATAAATTACAGTTTAAAGTTCCCGCCGGGATAGAGTTACGTGGAGGCGTAGCGTGGAGAGGCGTTCCGATTGTTGAGGCGTCGATTTGCGTCTATATTTTTATTTTTTTGGTGGCTATGGCATTGCTTCTATTCATCCAGGTTTCATTGGGTTTGTAAGGTAAAATGTGCATAAGACTGAAGAGATATTGTTTATATTTTTTTTTATTGTTTTGTCTACCAACTTATTCTTATAGGTCCAGAGCACATTGTTAAAACGTTCACACATTATTAGTTTCCAGGAAATTCACATGAATCAAAATTAAAATTTTAATGTTATTTTCATTCCCACGGAATCTATGCACGAGTATAATGGTTAACAAGAAAAAGTTTCTTATTGTCACAATAATTCAACCCTTAGCTTATTTAAACGTCAACAAAACTCATTACAATATCATCATTATCACAGTCGGCCATCTTTGAAACTCACCTCAATTACACCTTCACCCCTGCTATCTCTCTGCATAAAAACTGCAATTTACCTATCATTGCTCGGGTCACAATAAACTAACGCACCCCCGCCAGTTCTCCAAGACCCCCTACACTCCAAACAAATCTTCAATGAAGGGTTAATATCGACAGATCTAACTAGGCCGGTTTTTCTTACATAAACCAGTAGTAAAGACCTGTCACACGCTACAAAAATCTTCATTCTAGTTAGGTATCGAGAGGTCTTCGTGTGCTGGTTGGTATGACCAGTGATGTTGAGCTCTAGCGTTTTAAGGAGCTGTGAGATGGAGTGTTAGTATTTAGAGGTCTGGTTATGTTGGGGCGGGGTGAAAGGCTTGGGGTCGTTAGCCTGCTAGATTGTTCGATGAGTGGCGCAATGAGCCTGCATGTAAATAAACGCGGGAACTGAGAGGTCACGATGACGGCGAGGGTTGCCATATAATTTTTCTGGAGATCCAGTTTCATTAGTCTTCACTTTTTTATTTAATTCATACAAACATACAATAGCATTTTTATTAGGCCAAGCTCAATATAATGTAGCTGTCTCTACTGATTCGTTTTATTAAAATTTAGAATCGATTTTCCTATTTTATGGATGATAAACTTTTAAGGTCTTATTTCTTTTTCCAAATATAAAAATACTTAACGTTACATTTTTTTAAAAATCGATGCGTCTGATACCTTAAGCTGTCAATAATTCGATCAAAGCACAGATAAAAGTTAAGAATTAAAAAAAATTGTATTAACCTGCTTTTGGACATGCCAACGCAGCTAAATCCAAATATATAATCGAAAGTATTAGGTGTATGAACCTAAAAGATCGATTTAAAACCTAAAAGAACCACCTAAACTTTCTTACTTTATTTGTACGATGTATTAGTTGTTACAACCAGTTTGCGTATCATATATTAAAAAAAAAAGTGTTTTTTCTACTGAACCCCGCACCATTGTCAACTCGCAGTTTGCCAGCCCTGATCCATCCCTCTAATCTAGGGTGTGCGTTCACTAGGTTACGCACCCTCCTAGGTACGCCAACAAACAAACCTGCTTATGTACTAGGCACTCCTACATAGTTGGTATACAGGGTGAAATAAACAGGTGTAGTACTGTAAGGTGCGTATATACACGCTATTTGTATATCTCAAGCCGTGTATATCATATGTGTATACATTGCTGGCAACCCAAGACTCGTATGCAAGAATATAAACTTTAAAACACGATAATTATTTTAATTCTCTTTTATTATTTTACTCTCAAGTAAGAAATAACATAAAGAGAATTGGGTTTTTAAAAAGAAAAAAGTTTATTTAGGTTTCAAATTTGACTGTATTTTTTTTGGCTCTTAAACATTCAGCCAGTGGAGCTGAAAAGTGAAAACTGTAAGGCAGATTTCAAACGTCCAATCTTACATGAAATGAATCAAAAAGTATCGCCGGGAGTCAAAAGTCGATGGATTAAAAAAATAATAATTATAAAGATCTTAAATGAAAAACATAAGGTTCCCGCTGGCAACTCTGGCAATAATTCTTTGACACTGATGCGAGATTTAATAACGTGTAAGCTTTGCTTTAGAAGCAAATACGTGTATTACTCTGCGTTATACCAAACGTCATTCATATATCTTCAAAGGCTTCCATCCATTATAAAAACAAACCTTTTCATATCAAAGTGTAACTATTTAAATAAACCCTGCATTCCACTACGGGCGGGAACCGGCGAGTACAGATTTATAGGTTACCGTGCAACGCCTGCCCTAGAAAGAGGGCGGAGCGTACATAAGCCATGTACGGACGCACAAACCGTATATACGGTAAAACTATAAACGTATACTTACGCATGTGAAAACCCCAGGTTTTACCTTCGAGGTAATCATTCTGTGTGAAGTGAGCTTTTAAAGTGGTAATGGCTTTTTTAACCACTGAATACGGTTATACGGTTAATTAATATGGGATTTTTCCAAGCTTCTATATGAATATTATTGATACAATTATCTTCCTGTTTTGTTTAGTAGTAAATATTAGTAAAATTTTACGTGCTTTTTCGTACATTTTTGCTTTAAATTGTACTAAAACATTGTGAATATCAAATATCATGTATTTTAGCATTATTAGTGACATATTTAAATAAAAAACGTGATTGTAGACATAGACATAGAAAAACGCGCTTAAAGTGTTCACACCGCCAATTAACAAAAAAGAAAAACACCGTATATCGTTAAAAACTTTGCCGTATAAAACTAAGGTCCGCGTATCCTGACGCGTGCAAAATTAGAACTCTAGGGGTGGCGAGGTGATGGCAGGGAGGGTCCACGACTTCACGCTGCAAGGCACGCGCGCGTCTAATGAACTGGATGAACTAGTGTACCTCATGCGTGGATGAGCAGGGAGTAGGTATTTTTGTTTTTAGAATGCCTATTAGTAGAATTAAAAAAAAAAATTGCACTCGTAGCACAAGAATATATTTTATATTTTCATTTTAAACCTTTAGCGTCCCACTGGGCAATGGTCTCCCTAATTCCTTCCACTTCAATAAATTAATTGATTTATAATTCTTAACATTTTTATGTTATTCCGGAGGAATCTCTACATTTGTTCCACGAACACACCGCAAAAATTTAAAAATATAATAGACAAGTTTTGGAGCGCAGTGGCATAAGCCAACATAACGCCCATGACTGCTTAAACCTAAACAAACAAAGTAAAAAAAAAGCTTCCATAAAAACTAGATTTACCGTATCAAGATATTTTAAATGTGTGCTAAAAGCGCTCTTAACGAAAGCGTATGTGTTAAAACGCCGCGGGCAAGAGTCGAATGCGTGGGCACGCACGATTTTGCCGCCGCGTTGCTTCCGAACGCACCCTTAGCTTACGCACACATCGCTTGGCGTACACGGGGTCATTATGTAGTGCCAGTTTTTATTATGGGTTCCATTTTCAAGCATTTAAAACCTTTTTTCGTGTATTCATAAAATAAAATAGTTTAGTCTGCTATAAAAGTTTCTAATATTAAAAAATCTAATCTATAACCATGGAGCTTTTGCAAAACTTTTTCATTTTGAATTTATTTTAATCCATAATGTAACGCTCTAATAAATTGCCACAATATTACTTCCATGCATTAAAAAAACACTTTATCCTAAATCTATTTTCCCATATTGCACAACATTACACACATTTTTCACGTTAATTTAATTGAATTCAAGATGGACGATGCCTACAAAAATAACCATAATAATAAATAACTGGATCTGTCCGGACAATGCTACAAAACCCGATTTTAATAGCATTAATAAAATGCATCTAGTTCGTGTTTGTAATGCGTAGTAAGGGTGCAGCGACGCACCCCTCACGCATAAACGCACACATACACATTTCCCATTATAGAGCTCATGAGAAACTTGGCCGTGATTGGTCGCCGCTTCTGCGCATGTGTGCGTACCTGTTTGCTTCAAGTTGGCAGGGTTGTCGACACATGATTGAAGCTGAGAATATTGAGTAGGGATAAATTTATTTACCTTCGTACTATACCAGAATTAATGTTCTTCAATTATTTTAGGAATAAGGATAGTATGCCGAAAATGAGAGGTTACGATAACATGAAAATTCATATGTTTATCAGGCCTGCAAATTTTACAACAATGAGTTGGTGCTTCCAAAATCATAATTGATAATTCCGACACTGCAGGCAAACAATATTAAATTAAATTAACTCCTAATTACGAACACTCTACTACAGAGTTGGATACTTTTTGACTCATCAGTTACAAATACATATGTTTTACTTTATTTGCACAGTGGCAACCCTAACAGAAAAGAGGTCGTAGTTATTTATATACCGCGTATAGCCAGTATGAATTAGTTGCGTGCAATGGGGTAGCTTCGCTAGGAAAAAGTATTGATTTGTTGCATAGAAGTGAACGCAGAACAGAGCTTCGGAGCCGCGCGCGAATTTATAATGTTTGTTAATTGTAGACCATTTTTAGTGTTATCCCGACGGTCAGTGCTGACGTCGGTTGGTCTTGAAAACCATACGTGCATTGAGCAACGCACTGACACGTCCGCACGGTTTTCATAGCGATAGTACGGACGACCGGCATCAGTACTGACCGTCAAGTTAACACGAAATATGGCCTTTAGAAACGAGAATGATTTTGAACTCATGCTAAGATGTGTGATGTGAATTGAAGGAGAGTTTAAAATTGGAAGATTTTCTTTTTTTGAAAACAAATTACTAGCCAGTCCCAGTATGAGACGATCTCTTGCAAAAACCTTTTCGACATAGTACAGTGCCTACGTACAATTATTTTTTAACTGACATCAAAAAAGGATAAGGTTTTAATTTCGTTGTAGTTTTTATGTTTGTTACCTCAGAACTTCGTTATTTAGAAACGGATATGAAACTTTCTTTTTTGTTGGTAATATATTTATAGATTCCATAGAAATTTAATCATAATCGGTTTAGTAGTTTGGTTTTTAAACCAAAATAACTGGAAAAATATGTCATCCAAGTAACCGAAAGTCACCGTAAAATTACATAAATAAATTATTATCAGGATTACCAACACTCAAACACCAGAAAAGATTAAGCATTTTACACAAAGATTCATGAATCATATGTAATAAAAACTAACCTACTTTTGATCTTAGAAAACACCAACAGGCAGAAAAAAAATACAGGAGCGGTCGTAGGACGTAGCTGCTATTGAACCATACTAAAACTGACATTAAAAAGTTTCCCATAAAGAAAGCAAAGCCGGGTGTGGCTATAAGATCACGCTGCTGCTGAAACCGGTTCGGTTACTCGCGCTTATAAATGCTGAACACTGGTTTTATTCTTTATAAACTGTCCATTCACAAAAGAGGTTTATTCAGTGCAACTTTTGGATCTCTTTGTTGTATAGTTAGGTAGGTACTTTTTAAATTAATATTTTTTTTTGGTAGTGGGAAAAGATTTATACAATTAAACAGTAACTTTCGAATTTTGTAACTCAAAATCAGATCTAGAATACTCTTATAAAAAAATCAAGAGATTTTTGAAAAAAATATTATTTTTATTGACGACAAAAATATTACTACATCGTTATTGCAAGTCTTTATGCTTATTATTTAAAGTAAGGATTAAACAAGCTTTAAATGTAGACGGAAGGATCACAAAAAACTGAGGAACTAAACTGCAGCTGCCGTAGTTAAACAAAAAAAGTTGAACGATCCGAAGCGACTGGCTGGAATGATAGACAACTCCTTTAAAAATAAATCTTGTTGAAGCACCTTTCATAAAAATAATTAACTGAATCAAAGTAGGCCATATGCAATGGCTGTATGTGTGTGCTTTTGCCATTTTTACCTTTTAAAAAAGTTGAGTTTTGTTTTTTTTAAGTTTGACTTTTGATTTCCCTCCATAACAATTAGGCATGATGTGTGTACCTTAAAACTGTTAAATTATATTTAGAAAAAACAAAACATGTAAGATTTTTGTAGTTTTATTAGTTATGTTAAATGTACTTTTAATCACATTTTATATTTGTACTTTTATTCGTTTCCGAGTATTTGCTGACTTATTATTGAACTAAAAGCATAAATGAGCATTCAGATCCAGTTTTTTTTAAAGCTAAATACGCATTCAGTTTACCTCTGCAGCTTTGTGGAAGCCGCGCACAGTGAGAAAAAAAGTCTAAAGCGTAGAAAACATATTCTAATTTTTCACTCGACGCTGGTGTTTTAGAAAACTAATGAGAGTGCGGTTATTCAAATGACAATGAGCTTTTGTTTGAAATAAAGAATATATCCTGCTTATATTATAAATGTGAAACGTTTGCATGTTTAGATGCTCCGATGTTTGTTAGTCAATCAAGCAAAAACGGATTTGGATATAATTTAGAACACAGATAGTTAATTATTTGGTTTAACACATGACATGATACTTTTTATCCCGTAGAAAACTATATATAATTATAAAGAAGTGGTTGCTTTTTGCATGACACATCGACAACTAGTGCGTTAATTTTAATGTAATCTTGCAATTTTGAAAATCTAAAACAGTTTTATTTATGAAGATAACTTGGAAATAAACAGGCGTCTGACTCGCATCCTGTTTGTTTTTGTGAACAAACGAACTTAAATGCATTTGCTGTTGACATTTAAAATATTTTACCCTTGCTGCACGATTCCCAACTTTATTTTAAGGGAATAAGGTTAAATAAACCGTTACGAAAATTACTTCCGAACAATTAACAGCATTTATAATATTGCCAATCGCATTACTGTTGCGTATGCGTGGGAATTTGTTCAAAGTCTAAATTAATCAATAAGCAATAAACGGCCCGCAAAGTTCCCAATTTTATTTAATAAGTTCAAGATTTAAAAAAAAATACTCATGTCATGCCAGTGCCACACGCAAACCACAAAAAGTAAAAAAAACAATTACGCAACAATTCCTGTTACACGTAGTGCTGGCCGCATGCAAGATGCATCATTAATAAGTCGATTCGTGCCCGTTACGTCAGCTGATAGCATAAAAAGCGCGGCCAACATCTGCCCGCCCGTGAATCACCGGCCCTTGGCGCGTGCCGAGCAGAAAAAAAAAAGAAAAAAAAAATCAAAAGTGTAAACTCCGCCGACCGTTATAATCGCTCGCCTCACTGTGGGTGGACTCACGTGTTATAGGCCGCATTTTGAACACCGAACACTTTTTTTTTTAAACTTGACATTGATAAGGAACGCTGGTTATTCAGCCACGAGATTTATTCGCATATCTTTGACACGCGCTACTGAAGACTTTCGTTCTCCTATTAATATTAAATGGGTGATGTATTAGAATATCACCTACCAAGAACTTATATAAGTAGTAATACGAACATAAATATAAGTTATACGAAAAATATTTTTACGTAAAGATAAAGAAGGAACAATATTAGAAACATAAATTACGATTATTATACGTTTAACAACCAATACGTGCTTTATATGCGCTAAATTACAATAAACACATAAAAAGCAGTATCATCACAATTACATAAATATTTATTGGCCTTATAACTATACTAAAATTAGTCAAAGATGAAAATAAAGTTACTTTCAGAGTAATAAATCTGGTTTCATTTTAGTTGGAGTCGCCAACTGTATTTTATAGGATGACTTACTTTCAATAGTTTTTGTTATCACCAAACTACAAACAATGGAATTACTTATGAAATGCTTTTGAAAATAATTGTAAAACGGCCGTTATTTTAAAAAAAATACACCTTTTTGTTATGGGCCAACGTGCGACCTCTACCTTATGTTACTTTGTGTTAACAGTACTGACGATGTGGTCAAAGGTAGTAAACTCGCGACCCTTCTCAAGAAGTGCTACCAAAACATACCTAGAGGTTTGGCGACAGAGTAATTTCTGCTTGAGGTTGGTAGCATTGGCTAGCCAGACGGACAGTAGTGCCACTAACCAACAACTTCCTTAGATAGGATTTTAATCTATTTATTACGCGAGGGCTGTCCAACGTGCGGCCTGCGACGTGTTTTTGATCTACCGACCCTAAATACGAAAACTATTATAACGTGAACAATATCACTTATTTGGAATCATAAGTATTTTACCAGTCTGGCAGAAAAAAATTAAAATTTCCGCTCTCGATACGCTTGCGCTTTTCAATTACATATTATTTGCCATACTGATAGAAATAGTGAAAAATGTCTGCGGCCCTCCAATCTATTTAGTAATTTGTATTGGTCCGGTATCGTATCTGGTTTGGACAGCCCTGTATTACATCATTAGAAATAGATTAGGAAATATTTATCTATGAGTACCTACTTCAAACTTTTAGTCACATTATTTGGAACGCTGAAGCTATCTCTTACACTTTTTCAAGATGGCGACGTATTTTTAGGCCATTACTCCGCCAAAAAGAAAACGAAATGTTGTCGATTAAAGTAAAGTAAATGTATGGATATTGGACAAAACAAAAAAGCCATTAAAATAAGAGCGGAAAGATTTATGATCCAGTTTCTTGATAATGTTTATTGCGGCATTGTTTGCGAAAATTCAAAACACTATTTATTCTTTCGGGGAGGTATTTTGGCTTCGATTTTGTTTTTACGATCCACTGTGTTTCGTAATTTTGTTAGTTTATGGAAAAATAATGGTGAAAAGTTACGGTTAAGTGGTAGAGCAGAATTTTATGGTGGAGATTAGTCGGGGACGTTATTTTTTGATTGTGTTTCTTTTTCCATAATTTCAGCAAATAATTCGACCATTGTCTTTTACTTACTTAAAGTAGGTTAATAATTAAGTTTTTTATTTTAATTATGTATCTGGTTATTGATTTTGTGTCATTACGCTCTATTAAAAAAATCTAACGTTACTCAGTACTGCGCAGTACAATATTGTATAGCGCGATTTAATTAAACGTCACATAACTTTTTATGAACAAGGCGGTATAATATCTTATGAAGTAAATTAGTAACTGAAAATAATTATTTCAATACGTTTGACTTATTTTATTCCCGTTCTCAAGAGAATGTAATAAAAATAAACATAAAACATCCATTAGTGTATTCAGCCTACCAAATTACCTTTAGGCAAAAATGATATAGCTACCCATAGCATTACTTGGGAGCTATTAATCTTAGATAATTCGTTTTGTCTAGATTTTAGTCGTAAACAAAGGACTAGACTGAATTATGAGTGTATTAATAGGCTAGCGTCATCAGTGACTAAGATTGAGACTGAATCAATGGCTATTTTTAAACAAGCAGCTGTGAGATTTGAATCGTAAATTTTCTAAGAATTTTTGTTAGATACGGTAAGTAGGTTGTTACCGGTAGGTAGGGTATTCCTATCCTACCACAGTTTGTAGATATTTCACAAACAGTTCACCAAAATACTTCGCAATGAACAATGTTGATAGAAACTATTGTTATAATTAGTAGACTGAATGCTGATCTTTATATGAGCCTCTCCGAATTAATCTTCAGTTAGTCGCTCCAGAAGCTTTACTAAAGTAAAAGGTGTAAAGCGGTAGTGTGCAAACATTACTGTTTTCCGGTTTGAAGGGCATTGTTTCTAGCGAAATTACTGGGCATGGTATGAGACTTTAGAGCCGATGTCTCAGGCTGACGAGCGCAGTGCAGTGCCGCGCAGGATTATGCAATGCAGTGTTCTGGGTAGAAAATAGACAACCCCAAAGACATCCTGACCAATATATCTTTTAGACCATACTTAATGTACGGGCACTGTCCGGCACAGACTGGGTTATTCCAGTCTGTCTGGCTAATACTATCATCCTAATATTTCAGCTAAAACAGCCCATCTCAAAACACAGTGTTTAAATTTTTTTTTACGAAGGAGACAAAGAATCTACCAACAAACCACAAATGGTTTAAGAAAAAAAATATGCTCTCAATCATAAAAAGAAAAGTTAAGGTGACAGCGCTCAAAGCTCCCGCCAACGATTCTTACACACAGAATCGCTCGAAACATTTCACATTTTAATCGCAGCCGATAAGAAATCGATATTATACTCGAACACCTTTACCCAACAATGGAGGAAGATACGATCGATAAAATCCTAGAGGCGTTACGAGCGCGGGCGGCGGGCCCTGATTGGTGGAGCTCGCGCATGCGCCATCTGTCGCACACGTTGCGATCGACGCGTGCCCAGATAAACCCACCATGTGAACTTTACTTTAACGTTTCTGAAAAAAAAAAAAAGAAAGACGGGTGTCCAAATAAAGGTGCTGTACGATGGCTGTAGGAAAGCAGCTGAATTACGTGATTTGACACATCAAAGCTGTATTGTTGTTGTCTGCGAGACAGTTGTATGTAGATTATATTATTATAATACAGTTCGATCAATAATTCAGTTCAATGTAATGTTGAAAAAAGCGAAACTTTTTTGACATCGATGAAATATTTTTTGTCCATGAATTGAACTGATTTGAACCCACTGTGTGAGCTTAAAGGTTGTTTTTTTTAAGGACATTTTAAATATTACATATTTTATCTCATGTTAGTTCTTGTATTGTTAGGCCGGGTGCTAGCAAAAGCTATAGTTTGAGTTCTAGAGCAGGTATGTTAAACATGCGGCCCGTGACGAGTTTGTCTGCGGCCCCATCAAATTCTTGTACTACCTACTGGTTATATAATGACTAACTACAATAGTAACAATTATGCGGCAATTATTCATAGGATATTATTATGTGTGCTCAAAACTTACAATACCTAAGAGTTGAAACTTAACATTAAATATTCATTCAAGATGAGGTCCGATGAGTAATTTTCATAACGATGATTTTAGAGAATTAAGCTTAGCTACAAGTTCGAGTATACCACGCCTGGTGTAGAGTATTGCTATAATGAGTACTTACTCTATGAAATAGCAGCAGAAGGTGTCTAGGCAATTAATTTTAAATCGTAAGAGATAACAACTTAGCCTTTAAAGGTTACTTTGGTATGTAATATAAAATTGTGCTGCCACAAACTGCACTTTAACTATATTTTGCAGTTTTGAAACTATTGCCTTTTCTTTAGTTTCCATTATGTTAGAAAATGCCAAACGATTTTTAGCAGCAGTGACAGATTCAAGCTCAAATTTCGACTAGTTTCTGACCAAAGGTTGGGCACCATTGTAAGCATGTCTATCTTCACCAATGGTGCCAATTCTGTTGTTACAAACTAATCTAAATTAAGTTTAGTCTTGTCGAATGATTCGTTTTCCCTTTTCAACCCTACAAAAACCAATGAGACGGCAATATCTCTAGAGCTGTCAAATTAAGTTTCATTTTAGTTTGTTCCAACCACAGACCAACATTGGTTTCCAATGAGACTTCTTTCATAAAACAACAATAACTGAGACTTTTCTTCTTTTTTGTTTCTTTTGATATCACGATGTGTTTAAAATAATAATTATTTTATAATTTCCTTCACCATCACCATCATCAACCCATGTCGGCCCAATGCTGAGCACTGGTCACGCTCGTGAGGCGGTTTAAGCCATAATCTACCTGGGGTGCGCGGTCTGAATTGGTGGATTATTATTTAACTTTTAAAACTAAGGTGTGCGACAACACAATGCCTCTGACACTAAAGGAAAAGACTCATTTAGATTGAAAACAGCCTTAAATCTTAACCTCTATCTAAGTAAGAGAAACAGTGCCAATTCAACCATGCCTAAAATAAAGGTACCTAATTCCAGAACTAAGCAACCGTATCCCCAATTCTACCCGAAAAGCTTTACGGTGCTTGTTTTAAAACTAATTTGCTCAAGTTACTTCGAAGCCGGTAACTTATAATCGTAAATTAAGTCGGAAGATAGCTTTCTCAGCAAAAAGTTTTTTCGGCGCCTTAAAGGTATCCTATTTTTTATTACGGCTTTGTTCTTCTGTGAGTTAATTTCGAAGTCGTTAGCACTAGGTATTGCTTAGATATAGAGGTAGACTGACGTATCGTGGCACCTACAATACCACTAGGAAAACATAGGTACTTATAAGTAAGTAGTAATTGATAGAGGCTGATAAGAAGAGAGGAGTAGCGGGAGTAGTTGAAGTGGGAGGCCTATTCTGCAAGAGACTGCCTGAAGTACACCTTTGCCAGATATTCATCCGCCAACCAGTAGTGTGCAAACATTACTGTGTTCCGATTTGAAGGGCACTGTTTCCAGCGAATTTACTGGGCATATGAGACTTAAGAGTCGATGTCTCAGGGTGAAGAGCGCAGTGTAGTGCCGCGTAGGATTATGCGATGCAAAGTTTTGGATGGCACTGTAACTGTTATGAACAGGCGTAGCGCTTACTAACAGGTGAACGACGTTGTTGAATGTTGATTTTGTATATATTTTTACTTAAGCCTGAGGTTTCTCATTAGTTCATTTCGTGTCTATCCAAAATTTATAGAAACGAACGTTACTGAATCGTAACAGTGACTTGACTTGTTTATCTGACTATCCAACCGACTAGAAAACATCTGAGCTGTTTTAACAAAAAAATCTATAATATCCACGTGCCACTGGCCAAAAACTTAAATCGTGCAAAACGAGAAAAAGAAACCTACATAATAAAGTATTAGTAGAAAGACGAAAAGATATGAAGCTTTTAGGCACAGACTATACAAATGAATAAGTAAAATACGTAGATACGTTATTCTTTTCAGCGGTGAGTTGTTGATTAGATTACGATTCCGAATACGGAATAACTTCTTCTAAAGTATTCATCCGAGACAAATGATCGGGAAAATGTTCATGTTTTATGGAAATCTCTGGAACTTTTAACGGCGTATCTATTTTATGTAATCATAGAAAGATTTTATTTGACATTGGTGCTTTGATTTAATGATAGAGTAAATATAAAATGATGATTAAAAAAACAATTCAATGGTGACAAACGACGATGAACGTACGGACGGGCGGTGACGGTGGTTTCAGTAATAGCGATGTTAAAGTTACTAATTCAGATTATTTATTATTGCGCTTTTTTTCTTTTTTTCACTAAGCAGGTAGGTACAAGCAGGCCACACTAAAGCCTCAAAAAAAACTGAAAGATGTCAGATGCGTGTTTGACGTTTTAGTTCGAATAAATGGACACGTAGGACATAGGCGAAGACGCGGCTGGGAGCCGTAATGGAGCGCCGGCTTAAGATTCTCTGAGAAGGAATGGTTTTGTATTAAGATGTAGGTATCTTGGTTTTTTAGAATAAGGGAGGTACTGTGCTATCATAATGTTGTACTCATCTTAGGTTTTTTTTTATTGTTTGTGGTCTAGAATGAAGAGGCCCAGTGAAGTAGGCAGTATTCGAATCGACGTGACGATTTGCTAAATGGTAGGTATAAAAGCTTTACTAAAACTTTCGATGCAAATATGGAGTGAGCAGGACACAAAACGATTTTTGTGTTCATATAATTTTGCCATGCTCATGTACGATAACTACCAAAGAAACACAAGTTTGATAAAATATTACCTACTAAATCAACGCCACATTTTCGGTTTGCCGCCAAAGTTCCAACCGCTTTGTTTTCTACCAAAATAACAATTCTTCACAAGTAACAAATGAATAAATGACAACTGAATGTACTTACCAAAGATGTATCAGAAAGATAGGTACAAGAAAAGTGCGAACGATATTTTCACGGGCTATTAATTTCGCTGTTATGTTTTTATGGCAATTTTATGTTAATGCCATCCTTGTCTCGCTTTTTAATTGTAACATGGGTATTTTTGCAATTGTTTCGCAGGCTCTATTTTGTGCTGCTGCGTTCAGAAGTTGTGTGTGTATTTTTTTGTTAGGAAATAAGCTCACGTTGGTACACAACGCGTCATCTCATAACGCGCTTCAACTTATTTTGAACCTCAAAACATCTCGAAACGCGCTAGTTTTCAGCACGTTATTTTGACTATTCAAAACGAGCTCGTTACGAGTCAAATGAACCATAGTGAATAACGGCTCTGTACTAATAAAAATATTATTTTGAAAGGAATCTGAGATGGCATAGTTTTAGAGTCAATGTTATTGACTTCAAATAGACACGCCAATCCGCCATTTTGTATGCTTTTCAAGATGGCGTCTTGTGTCACAGAGTAAAAAGATTAATTTGAATGCAAAGAAGGTCCATTTCGTACTCTAGTTGCTTATCACTTCATTTGTACTTGTTATTTAAGCTACAAAGTATTAAATAACTTAAATAAAGTTTGAACTACAAAACGCCTATGTCAGATTATAATCGATTCATTTTTTCAACCTAATTGAAATTATGCCACGTATTATACATAATTGAAATCGAAATTTGAAGACATTGAATAAGTGTAAATGCGATTTTCGTGCTAAATGTTTTATTTATACCGAATACTCATAGTTTTTTTAAGACTAGTCGCGCAGTATCTATTTATACTAGTATTTCAATCTTAGGCCACCTAAAAGATGACCACTGAATAATAATGCAAACATAAAGACAAGCTGACATTATTTTCAATAATATAATTCTTATATTTCTAGTCTCCCGGACAATTTCTTATATTTTTAATGTACAGAACTGTTGTCCAATGATGCTTTGTAATACGTAATTAAAGTAATTTTTAATTAAAGTATTATAATTTTATGTAGAAAAATAAACACAAAGAGTAAACAATATACTGTAGGAAGAGTTACCGAAGTTACACTTATTGTTACGTAGGTTTCCTTTTAACAAAAAAACATTTTCAACAGGAAAAAAACTTCCATTGTTCATAAAAGTATAAACTTTTTATTTTACTTATCTGTGAATTTATTGTTATAATTTGACTATTGTCATTTCTTTTGGTTACTTATCATTTAACCTATTATAAACGAACAAGTCGTTCGACTGATGGTAAGCGCTACGCCTGCCCATAACAGTTACTGTGAAACTTTGCATTGCATAATCTTGCACGGCCAGGCACTGCGCTCGTCACCCGAGCTATCGGTTCCAGAGTCTCATGCCCAGTAATTTCACTGGAAACTGTTTCTTTCAAACTGGAACACAGTATTGTTATCACACTACTGCTTGGCAGATAAATATCTGGAAAATACTTCCCCAAGCGGTCTTTAGCAGAAGAGGCCTACCACTATAGATATTCTAAGTATTTATTATTAGATAACAAGTTTTTGATTCACTCCAAGACATACAAGTAAAACAAGAAGATTTTATAACTAAAGGCACAATGGGCGGCCTTATTGCTAAACAGCAATCTCTTTCAGACAACCTGCCAACCTTTTCAGTGCAATATTAACCACTAGAGTAAACAAATGATCGAAACATAAAAAACGTGTTATTTACTTCTTTTTCTCTCTTAAACTGCCCAAGAAGTTTCAGTAAGCTTTCACCACTTTACTGAATCGTGACTTTGACTGCAACTTGACTGACTACTTGACTGAGAGGAACTCAACACATTGACACTGGTAGAATAGAATATCAAAAAAATTTGAGGCAATCGAAACAAATTTCACTTATAAAACAATACTTGAGATTAGTACATTGCACAAAACGTGCAAAGCCAAAACTAACAAAAAAAAACAACTGTCACTTACCTTCTTCTCTGTCAACTTCTCGCACCGTCGCTGCTTGCAAATCTGGTGTGACTTGTCGTTGCGACACGGCGCACAGTCGCCGCAATTGTCTTTGCGTTGGCATCCTATGCACTCGCCGCAGCGTTTTCTCTTCTTTTTCGTCTGTGGAAAGAATTAAGTAATATATTCACCTAATAAATAATAATTAGAAATTAAAAACGGCACAATGTGCAACCGAACCATGGCCACACGAAAAAAAAAATAACGCGTCACGATCACACTTAGATCCGGATCCATAATTACTAGGCTTGGTTCTATAAGGCCTATTGTCACAAAAACACCTAGAGCAAATAACTGTGGCTTACCCTGTGCGGGAATCGAACCCACCTCCTCAGGCTTCGCAGTGGGTTCGTTACGAAGTAGTTTATGATAATATAGAGGCCGAAAGGAGTTACAATATATTACAAACTTAAAAAATAAATAAAAGGTACTAGATGACGAAGGTACTTGTTTCGAAATTGCTAAACACGTTAGTGAAAAAAGAAATTTAAAAAAGTTACAGGCATGGTACTTTTTTGTCGAAGTTTCATCCATCGTGCCTTGAGTTGAGCTATTTTGGTTTAGATGTCGTTGTCATTTTTGCCAGACGTATTTAGAATCACAAGGATCGATTTTTTATAACGCCACTACAGAGGCTCCCGTGTTACGCCTTGGGAGTTAAACGGGTTGATTTCTTCTTCTTTCTTTGTTTTTTTTTAAAGTAAGGATCATAGTAAGCGGTGGTAGCCTAGTGGGAGAACGTCCGCCTTCCAAGCAGAAGGTCGTGAGCTCAAATCCCAGTGCAGGCACGTACCAATGTGTTTCTTGTAAAACATATGTACGTAATTATCAGTCGCTTTTCGGTGCCGGAAAACATCGTGAGAAAACCCACATACCTGCCCGAGAATTATTTCGGAGGTAGGTATGTGATCCACCAATCCGGATCTGGCCCCCGTGGTGGATTATGGCCTAACACTCCTCACGAAAGTGAGGGGAGACCCGTGCCCAGCAGTGGGACGTTATGGGTTGTTGATGATTTGATTTGAAGGATCATATACATAGTGATTTGTGGTGACGGTTTGCGCGATCTTTCATCGTCGTAGCCTTAGATCGCGGTAAGCTGTGTCCACGGAAAGTCCGCTATCCTTTTCCACCCAGAATACTCATCCTTACTTATATTATAAACGTGAATGTGCGATTCTTTGATTGTTTGTTTGTTACGCTTTCACGCCTAAACCACTAAACGGTCTTTAACAATACTTTCACCAATGGAAAGCTACATTATCAGCGAGTAAAACTACGCGGGTGAAAACGTGGGGCGCAGCTAGTTGAATAAATATACAGATATTGGAACTTCGCTAATGAATTATGTCATTAAGGACTTTTAAATGAAAATAAAAAGTCAACTTAACCCAAATGTTCGCAAATTAAGGCCAATAACATTGCAATTACTGTCCAGACAGTGGTGCCAAATAATGAGTCGTTTCGGTCTGCGCATGCGCATTCATTTCGACTTGTATCCGTGGTATTCCTGGTATTGACAAACTGTTTAAACGAATTTTTATTTGAAAATATTTTTAAATTTAAATTAATAATGATTACAACGATAAAATGAAATAGGACTACTATTTATTTATTCCATAGTTTAATTTTGTGAAAAATTCTTAATATCTTCAATAACATTAATTGATTTGTAATTTTTACACAAGGCGTCATACATTTATATATACAAAAACGTGAAATTTCGTGTTCTCTCCAAAATAGCCCATGAAAATCTACCTCGATAGAAGCCAGAATGTAAAAAAGTTACATGTAATAAATACAACCCATCGGCGAGAAAAATGAATTATCTCGATATTCAAACGAACTTAACAGAACCTAGTTCACCAAACTTGAAATATCCTTTTCCAATGTAGAAATTGACAGCTAATATGTATGCAAATATCTTTTCCATAAACTACGTACAAAATTCACTACTATAAAAGTGTAACAGCTGTGATGTTGAGCTGTGAGAGAAGCGCCATTTTATTCGTTCACCATTCGGTTATCTTCGGCCGCCATCGGAGATTCAACAGCTGACAAATATTCAAATAAGGAATTCATTCTATCGCATTGAATTAAATTTATATTATAGTAAGCTTAGTGCTTTTTTTACTACTAGTTAAAGCTACTAGTTTACCTCTCATTTTAGTGACTTAAATAAAGTCATAAAATTTCTTCATTAGCAACAACAGACCTTGTTAATACATTGAAAGCTTCCAAGAAATTGCTCAAACGTCATAAAAATACACTTTTACTTAAAAATAAACTTTAAAGAATTAGCTCGCATACACTGTAGGTAAAAGCAAGCTGTAAACTTTACTAGCATATCTTAACTTTATTGGCTTGAAATAGATAAGCTACCATTATGTCGATAGTATCCAATCAGCTGTCATTTACAAGAGTAGTAATAATTATCGATATATTTTGCGCTTTAGAAATGTTCTAATCATGCCCGGTGGAGCAGATGTAATTTTTTATGTCAACCAACTGCAATAGAGACCTATGTCTAATTAGGTTTTTAATAGGAAATAATAATTACAGGTGCGCATAGAGTATTGTTTCTTGAGCAATGGATGGCGTGTCCATTAAAAGTCATTGTCACGTGCCACGTTAATTAGTCTTAGGCTCACTAATATAATAAATGCTAAAGTTTGTCTGTTTGCTCTCTTTTTTTTTCCTTTTTAGATTCTTTAGGTCTTACTATAGGATACCGCAAATAGGAAATACCATAAGTTTTTGCTCTGAGTCTGGGTGTTTGTAGGACCATGGTCCTCGTATTTCCTGATTCCCTAGTTACAGGGAATCTTAGTTAGGGGTTCATCATCAACCCATAACGTCCCACTGCTGGGCACGGGTCTCTCCTGACTTTCGTAAGGAGGATTAGGCCATAATCCACCACGGGGGCCCAGTCCGGATTGATGGATAACATACCTACCTCCGAAATAATTCTCGGGTAGGTATGTGGATTAGGGGTTAGGATCTAAATATGTGATCGTAACGTGTTATTACTTTTTTTTTTATTTATCTATATCCAATAATAAAAATCAGTTCCCGTGGGGTGACAGTCAACGCGGGTGAAGCTCGGGACGCATTTTACGAGTGTTTATGTCAGAATATTTAAAATATTTTGAAACCCCGCGAAATTTAAAAATAAAATAATTTTAGATATTGGACCCGTATTGGACCCGTTTTTGTCTAGCAAATGTGTTAAAATAGTCCGATAATTTCGTTCTAAATACGCAACACTATTAAAACCACAAATTCAATTAACTTCAGGTGAGATAGTGACAAATTGAAACACTAGTAAATAGTTTTGTATCGCAACCCTACATTTTCACAGACCTTATTCGCTTTAGCATAAATCAAGTAAAATATTCAGCGTCTTCCGCTTTTCCTATCGCTTTGTTCCCACTTCCGCGAACTTACGGATTTTCCCTTTGACTCATTCTAGTAATGAGTAATGGAATGGATTGGCGTTGCAAAATAAACTTTGTGGATAAAGTAATAGGAAATAGAATAGAGGAATTGTTGCTGAACTTTTTCATCTTGCGTTTACTTTTACAAGGATATAAAATATTGTGTATTTCTAGTTATGTTTTAGATAGATATGGCTTTAGTTAGGTCTTTTATATGGAAACTACTTGTGAGACTCATGTTTAGCTACTTTAGTGCTAAGTTTAATTGATATCATAACTCTACTGGTAAAATTACTAACATTGTTCATACAAACATACATGCAAAGAGATCATTGGGTTTTTATATACTTTATAATAATATGTCATTAAGTACTGGGGCGAGCAAGTCGTTCACCTGATGGTAAGCGCTATACCTGCCTAAAACAGTTACAGTGCCATCCAGAAATAAAACCAACGGCAAAAAAAGAAAAACTTCGGAAAAACTTTTGAACTTACATATTTATTTAATCTGTGGTAAAGCTAAACGTCCATGGACGACAGACGTATATTTTTTTTATATATTGAATTTAAGTTACACTAGCTGCGCCCTGCGGTTGCACCCGCATTGTACATTATCCCTCATGGACCGTTAATTTTTACGGGGTTAAAATTATTGTGTTTACCCAGATAATAAACTATCTGTGTGCCAAATTTCATCCAAAGTTAAGCCATTGTTGCGGGTTTGAGTAACAAACAACCAAACAAACAAAATATTACAAACTTTCACATAATATATTATATTATTAACGTTGAATTCTATAATTTATTAAATAATTACTACAAAACTTGCATGACAGTTATTTAGTGTTTGACATAACGGTGGGTACCGCAACTGGCGATTTAACTCCCTTCGTGATGTTAATGAGTCTCTGATAGAATCTGTTATGTTTTTAATTTCATATAATGTGGCCAGTGATGTCGGAGGAATGGAAGCCAAAATTATTCCAGTTTGAATTAGGTAAGTACCTACATTTATTTTAACAGGATAAAGGTAGACTTTCAAGGCGAAAGGCGCGCATGGCAGATGTCAAATGTATGACGCCGGTACCGAACGCCATATTTTGTAAGTGAGCGGCAACGCACGTAAGTCTACCTTTAGCATGGAGGAATCAGTAGAGCTGTTTTTAGCGCTTTACAGAATACTTAAGGTCTCTGCGCTGTACAAAAGTGCTTATTATTTTATGCCTAAAGCCGCCCGCCCAGTGAAGTCACGACAAAAACATTATGTATGTATAGAAGGTTTTTTTTTTGATATTTGGGCTTCGCACGTTCCTTTTTTAGCTAGCATCTTGATATCTAAAGTAAATCATTGAATAATATGAACACCTAGTTGTAACGTCGAGTTATGTCAAAACGATATTTTGGTATAATCCCATAATATTAATCTGTGATGAAATTAATCCGTATTCTTTTAATAAATATGAAAATATTGTAATGTGCGCGAGATTACAATAGTTTTGGTGCAAAACTATATTCTGCCATCTAGAACTTTCGTAACTAAGCTGTAACACTATAAATTTAAAAAAAAAGCTTGCTTCTGTGTAGCAGTATGTTAAAATATAGTCGTAATAATCCATCGTTAGATAAGAATCAGCCCAGTCAGTTAAGCAGCTGGTTTTAAAAGTAATTATGATTGAAGCCAATTGAATTAAATTAGACATGTTTGTTTTATAGAGTAATTCACTTACAGTTGTTAATATTAATTATGATTTACATAGGATATCTTTAGTTTTACTTGCAAAGTACAATAATCGTTATATATTTGATTTGGGCGATGCAAAGGTATTATAGTTTTTTCGTTAAAAATGTTTGTATTATTATTTGTCAGGCTATAAAATGGCAGGTTAAAAGATTTTTAAGAAATTTTAACTAAAATTATTAAGGCTAGTTCAATTATGCTTTAATATTAAAAGGACCCTCAAAAGTAGGTTTTAATAATAAATCGAAATGAAAAAATTACAAAACCACAAATTTTCAAAATTTACAATACACAAAGAGAGTTTTGTACGCAACACGCAAACTTGCTTCTAGATCCTATATTCTTCTCAATATTGCCAAGAACGCAAAAACTTTTATAAAAAAAAAACGAATGTAAATGCTAGAAAAGGTCCAGAGTGAGCGACATTCTTGCACACAACAAATGCCAGTGTTTCCTAGTCTAAGCACCTTTGCTGCACCTGCCTTTTTGCATTGCTGTATATTATTAAAGAGACGCGATGTGCCAATATCTCGATAGATAAATATCGATAGATAGAAATATCGAGTTTCAAAAACATGAAATTATCGATTTATTAATATGGTTATATTTTACGGTAGTATCTTTAGCTTTTTATGCTGTTACCACATATTTAATTCAAACCAAAATGTACAAACTATTTATAGACAGATGCCTGATAAAGGCAGTACCTACATGATGTTGGTGTCGATATTTTTCTTCGATTAATCGATAACATCTGTTTTACAATATACCCCTATTATATCTTAAGTGACTAGTTATGTAGTTCGTTACATCCTTCGATTATAGTGGTTTGGATGTTAGGTGGAATGAAGCGATGGAATTTTTTAATAAGCTGTTTGTGGACAACAAAACAATCGATTACTATTCAGGTCACAAACTCTAACCTTTTAATAAAAGTAGAGATACCTTCTAAATACCGAAATAATGCTCTTAAATGCTCAAAATATACGACGGTGTCGAAAGTAAAATGTAGTAACAAATAGGTATATTAAGAAGCTCCCAGAAATAAGCAGCTTTCCTCCGTACAAGTAACTGCGACGTGTCCTCAGGCCTCTAATTTTATTGTAACGTAATTAATTCGCAACTTCGTTAACGCCTAGGGCTCCGCCTAACTGGCGACTAATTGCATTCGCCCAAATTTCAAAGTCATAAAATTTTCTAAGCAGGACACGCGTAAATCGCCAGACTTTAATTTGTGTTTTAAACGAGAGAGGAAGTTAATTTATTGGAGGAGCGAGAGAATCGGCTAACTATTAAATTTATAGCCGCGAAGACAGAGAGTTCGGCCGTTCCAAAACTCCAGACCGGGAATAAAAACTGCTCCCCGAATAATAAAAGGTGGAATTACGGCGAAACTTTCGCTTTTTCGGCCGCTTTCGAATATCCACTTTCTGCGCCGTGTACTCGAATGAAAATTCAGGGAATTCTCATATCTTCCGTCGAATATACAGTCGGCTTTTCGCGATTCCCGAGCGGCTTGTTTACGCAATTCGCCAATTCGTGGGAAGGGAGATTAGTTGTCGTTCGCGATTTTATTGTGTTCCCTTTGAACTTGTGCATACGTGGCTTCATCATTTGCGCTCATTATTTGCCGATACGTTTCAAGGAAAGCGTGCAAGTAGAGGATGTGAGGAAACGCTTTGTTTGGCGAAGTCGAAACAACCCGTATTTCTGAAAAGTGACTCATGGATGAGTTTTAAGATAGAGCCAATTTTGTTGAACTAACCTGTTTTTCGCTGGAGATGTCATCGAGCTCCATGGGCCCGGTGTTCATGGGCGGCGCACCGTGCATGGGCGACTTGAACCCCGCCGTCGAGGACACAGCCGCCACTTGCCCGCTGCTTTCTGAACCAACTTCCATGTTCGAGCAGTCCGACTCCGAACTGTTTGCCCGCATTTTCCGTCTCTCTTTCTTTCGAAAATCCGATCTCGTTGGCGAAGACCCGTTCCCGAAACCGTTCGATTTCTTCTCGTAGCTGTTGTCAATCAACATCGGGTTCTGGAAGTTAGCGTGATGCAGTCCGTTCGGGGTGTACTTATCCTGGAGAGATTTCATGTCAAACGGCTCGTTTTTCAACACGTGAACTACGGTCGGGCTCTGTATGTTCTGGATTATGCTCCCGTTTTGATGGAGCAGGGTCCCGTTCTGGTGTAAAATTCCATTTTGAGTGGGGAATGCGTTGATGGTGGCGATGTTGGGTTGGTAGAGCTGTATGTGCCTGTCGTCGATGTAGGTTTGGCCGGCGGACGCAAGCTCCCGAGCCTGTAACGGCGCGGGAACAAGCGGGTAGCTGCGCGCGTTGACAGCGGTGAGGGTATGGAATGTGGAAGCGTTGACCGGTGACAACGTGGTCAGCGTGGTGGATAGGGGCGTTACTTGCGCCAGCGTGGTGAGGTGCGCCGGCGATGACGGCGTCGTGAGCTGCGTTAACTGAGTTAAATGACTAGGGCTCGCGCTCGGCGTCGGGCTCGCCGTCACCGGCACTGGCGTCACGCTCGGCAACCCAGTCTCTGGAATGACAGTCGTTTCTGGAAACGTCTGGAACTGGCTCTGGAAGGACGGCAGCTTGTTCGGTATGGGCTGCAGTGTGACGGTTTGGTAGTCGAGCGGTGCGGAGAAGCCGGCTCGGAGGATGGCGTCCTTGGAGTTAACCGTGATAGGCATGGACTCCCAGGGTCGGTACTGCGGCTGGCTGGCGATGACGGAGACCGTGTCACCGGTGCGCTCGTAGTACTCCCAGGCGGGGTCAAGTAGGCGCCCGTCGGCTGTGATTATGCGCTGTTCGTTTTCAGCCATGCTGTCCCCGAAGGTGCAGAACGGCGGTAGATGAGCGTCTTCAGCGTCGCTCATCACGTCATGCCGCGACGGTGCCGCATCGTGCCTTCGCACATAAACACTTATAAAAATAAGCTCTAAGTCTACTTGTACTGAACACTCGGAACCGTACTGGAACTTGAATTTGTACTGTCGACTCGTCCGTCGCTTTCTGTCCACTACACTTAAAGTTACGGTTATACGGCACACTGGTTTACACTAAACTAATCACAATATTTATTTTAATCGACTAACGAATAAATTATAAAAAGTCCATATCAGGCAGTTTAACTTACGCGAATCTTAATGTCTACGTATTATAAAAATCTTTGGCTGACTCTTTTACAAAATGCTCGTGGATTCGGTTCGCATTAAACTTTAACGATCGATAAAATATTTGTGCACTCGTTTAACGATTTCTATTATTTTGGAACGTTTAAATACTGGTCGTTGGTAGATTTCTCTTTTATTATTTTCAAAGGCTTTTCTTATTGTAAATACCGATCACTTCAGACTTAAATTAATTTGTACTGTTTGGGAGTTAGCGTATACTATTTACGATTTTTAGCTTTATCGTTAAAATGTTAAAAAATAGTGCTTATATTTAGATTTTCGAAAGGAAAGATATGACTGGAGGCTTTGGTTTGAGGATTTTTTGTTGTTTGGTGGTTTGTCGTGGCAGCGGCGGCGCATGAGGCTGAATGCGGGCGGGCGTCTACCCGCGCGGCCGGCACCAATCTGTGGAGGAAAAGAAAAAGAAATTCAAATATGGCGGCGTAGGAACTTGAAATAAAGTTGGCGGTATTTTATGTCGGAGATAATGTGAATTCGGAATGGAGGGAAATAAAGGAAGGTGGAAAATTGTGAAGTTATGGGCAGGCTGGGAGCGGACATGTTTACTGCGAGGCCCCGCGCACGCGCCAGCCCTGTTTTGAATCGAGCGCGAATCGATGCAATGGCGCGAATAACCGATGCCGAAACTAAAGTACGAATTCCCAACAATATTACCATAGAATATAAAGCAGCTTTGTCAAGGTGTTTGTTGCTTTTCCAAAAAGAGAAGTTTCTCAACTAGCGAAATTACAGGTGACGCGAGAATCGAGAACTTCACTATATACTTAGAATCGAACAGTTTTGCATTTAAATTGACACACATTGTAACGATACTAAGTGGTGAGACGATTAGATCATTCGCATAGATAAGCATCGTGACTGCCGATAAAATAATCTGAATTTAAATGAAACCGAACATTATCGAATAAAACTAACATGTATACTAAGCACTGTCAACACACATACAATCTAGTTCAAAATCTAGAAGTGCTAGTCAAACCATCTTCAAACTTTGTATGCAGTTTCGCGGGTAACTGAAAATGTGACTTTGATTATTTCCTATTTTACTTCAACTAGTGTTTCTTCGTGTGTAATATAGTGGAATCTAAACTTTCACTGTTCGTTAAAACGAACAAATGGTGTAAAACCAAAAACATGTCATTTCGTATTCTCTTCAAAACCGCCAAGAAGATTCAGTGAAGCATCTATCGCCTCATTGATTCGTGACATTATTAGACTTCATTAGACTACTGACTACCTGACCGACACTCGACGTTTTGAATATTTAC
Organism: Campaea margaritaria; assembly: GCA_912999815.1. Lineage (NCBI taxonomy): Eukaryota > Metazoa > Arthropoda > Insecta > Lepidoptera > Geometridae > Campaea > Campaea margaritaria. Next base: position 2,233,451 of record OU538794.1, read on the forward strand.
AATAAATAAAACAATATACATGCATAATTCATGCAAACATAAAAAATATATATACTTTATATGGTACCTACATATCTTTGCACACCTATTTACAATCCTACCAAGCCAATGTTGCCCTTATCACCTTTACAAGAAAGCCTATATAAGCATGCATATACAAGTGCGTGCATGCGTACCCACACATAAATAAATCGTTAAGGCTCCATCAAACACTAGCATTCGCAAATCGTTTGCACCATTAAAGGCTGATAAAGCTCGCGAACGATAATCGCGTTGTCATGTGCCTTTAACATCGCTGTGACGTCATCGCCCCCCTTCCCCCTACCCCCGTAACCTGACCCCGATACTGCGTGCAACCTTTAGCTCTGCTCGAAGAAATGCCGGGATATTGTGATGTGACTTTATTAGAGGCCGTGGATGAATTGGTTCGATTCGTGGCTTTCAAACTATTCGTTTCTTATGGATCTGGTGATAGGAGGCTGTTTTCTTTGCTTCTAAATGAAAAAAATACTTTCCTTATAAATTGTTAACATTACGTCATGATCCTGCAAATTTATCTTGTTTATGGAACTTCTCTATTTGATTCCCAGATGTTTTAATTTTTACGTGACAACGTCTAATATATCGATGAACGCCGGCTGCATGCACGAAAAAGATGACACATTGTCCCGTTACGCTCATTGTACGCTTGCCCCGCATCTACCTTTCTTCCACTCGATTTTCCTAGGCGTCCGAGGAGAAGAAAGACAGCGGCAGCACACAACTTACATCTACACGTGAACTGTTTCGTCGGCTGTTTATTAAGTGAAATGAAATGTTAATGTGGTTTTCATTGCTTATTACAACAACAATTTTGGAAATAAAAGTTAATTATTCTTGCATTTACAAATCTGATTACTAGTATAATTTAAAGTATTTATTCTTTAAATATTAAAAATGATTCAATTTTATTCATAAAAGTATGCAATCATTTCATCAATGTTTTGTTATGACGTTGTCATGTTAAACTATCGTCCGTAAACCAACTTTACAGACAACCGATTTTTTTTTTCGCACAAATTCCGAGAGAGGATCCCAAACCCTATGCTATTCCAATGCATGAAAGCTTTAATAAGAAATAAATGACTGAATAGATTTTGATATTCCTAATATTTTTTTTTTCATTCATCCCAGAATTATTTCACGAACTGTTTATAAGCCTAAATGTACAGTTTCCATAAGCAACCAGTGTGCAGGTAACTTTCGTAACCCGAAAGTTACAAGTAACCAAGTACACAACACACACAATGAGATAGGCACTGAGCCCACACGAGAACCTACAACATTATAATTAAATACCAACCAAGTTAGTTTCAAGTTGAACTTATCGAAACTTATTTACTACGCAGCTTCAACAAGTCATCGAGGAGGCAACCTCCAAAAGTCCATAACGCGTAAACTTACGAGCTTAACCACCCGACTAAATTCGATAACCCCTAAAAGAGCGAAATGCCTAACTTTCGGTAGCTCCGCGACCCGGTCGGATAACCATAGAAGAAGTAAACAAACTAATAATAGAAGTGTTACCAGTACTATGCCACGCTCTATTTCGGTTCAACTATTTTAAGGGAGATCTATTTTCGAATTGTTTCAATTTAAAACGTTTCTATTTTCTCTGATACTGTTGGACAGATATTTATTTTTGACGATTTATTTATGGAACGCTTATTAATAAAATGTTTTCACAGAACGTAAATCATTTTTGTTAAAAAGAAATCAAGAATGCAATTTCAAAAACGACATATCGTAGTTTTTCAAAAAACTTTGTCCAAAATCATTTTCCATTCTTCCTAATCGCTTTTTTAGACATAATCAAACATATCTATTTATTGGTAAAAAAGTATTCACAAATCAAAAGCTAATTTTATAAATAATACAATCAGGTAATTTCGATGTATAATTTCTTAGTGAATAAGAAGATTTTTATGCATTTTCTAACAAAATACGTATTCGATACAGCAAGCTGATTCAAATAAGCTCACGAAAGGTTGGAAAATTTGGGAAAGAGTGATTAATGATGATTTTTTCTAATAATTTTTTGTGTGAACTCAAGATTTCACATTCGATTTATTCGCGATCTTCAGCTATTACTACGTAAGGTGGTGTTTAATCTGGGAAATGCAGAATTATTGCGGGAAAACTGGAATTACGCACGAATCATTTATATTTAGAAAAAAGGTAAAATGCGTGGGCACGGAATGTAATATAGGACGTAGTACTCTACACAGCGTAGGTTGATATTATATTTCCATTCATAAATTACCTCTTTCAGTAGATAACACGAAAACTGTATGAAGTCACGTGATACGCCGCGTGTTATATTTCCATTCATAATTTCCGTCTGTAACCTTTTCGTATTTGTACCTACTGTAGATAATTGACGTCATATAGTCAATAGGTTAATCATTCTACTTTCTGTGTGGTGTTATCTATGAACTGATATTGAACGCCCACTTTATATTGCTATGCAGTTAGCGCAGAATGTTAAAGGATTGCAGTTACAGAGAAAATTTGAATGTGTGTTTAAATACTATCCTATTTATCCTCAGTAATATTAGAGAATGTAACACATGTACACACATGTTACACACACACACACACATACACATGTGAGACTTGTCATGTGTGTGTGTGTGTTTGAGTAATATTATTAGTATAATGTTATAGAGTTTTCTATTCTATTATCGAATGTGAGTTTGTTTGTTTCGCTTTCACGCCTAAATAACTAAACCAACTTAAAAAATTGTTTCACCAATGGAAAGCTACATTATCAGCAAGTAATATTTCATTCCCTTATTCTTACGGGAACGGGAAATACGTGGGTGCAACCGCGGGACGCAGCTAGTAATATTAGAAATGTGAAAGTTTTTGAGGATGGATGGATGTTTGTTACTCTTTCACGCAAAAAAGTACTGAACGGATTTGGATGAAAATTCACACCGGACACTTTTTATCCCGTAAAATCTAGAGTTCTTGCGGGTGAAACCGAGGGACGCAGTTATTAAAAAAAAAACTGGAAATATAATATAATTTGTAAATGTTAATAATAATAATACTCAGTACTCCTCGACACGGCGCGTATTGTCAGGAGGTTCCTCTCTCTGCAGCCCTAACCATCGGTAGCCTGGGCCTTGCTCCGCTACCGGCGGTATCCTAGGTTTAAGTTTCTTTTATAATATTTTTAGTTGACTGTATTTTTATTAGTTTTGTGAAAGTATTGTAAAAAAAAATGTAAATTTAAGAACTAAAATAAATAAAGAGAATCATAATTTAATATTAATCTTAATTAATGTGTTCTCATAATTTTTTATAATGTAATTTAAATTCATAATTGACAAAAATCTACGCTTGCTTGCAAGCTTTGCAAGCTGATTACATGGTACTTCCCATTCCCTGACGAATACTTGCTATGATTCTGAGTGTTCGTAGGACCATGGTCCTCATAGTTTATAATTCCCTAGAGTCCGGGAATCCTAGTTTGGGATCAGCATCTATGTATGTGGTCGTGACGCGTTATTTAATTAATTATTACACCACAGATAAAAAATGAAAAAAGAGAAAATTCTAGTTGGTAAGTGATGGGTGAGTGAACCTTTTGAAGTAAAACTTCTTTACGCACGCCTGACTTGGGGAGTAAGCTGGTGAATGCGTTACGAAACATGTGATCGGGCGAGGCGAACGGAAGTTGAGAGGGAGATATAAGTTAGTGAAGATAGAAAAAGAGAAAGTTACGATTCATATTTTTTTTAAATATCTTTTATGATTTTTTTTCAATGATTTTTTTTATAATGATTTTGAGCTTAAGTTTTACTTCTACTATGTGTCCCAGCACACATTTCGTTTATTTTTTTTCTAAGTCTATCGTCGCATCTCAGTACCTATCACTCGAAAACCCAAAGTGACAAGTTCTGTGGCACCAACATTGATAACAGCGATATTTCTAAAAGCCGTACATCAAAAGAAATGTCCTTTGTTTGGGATACAAAGCGAGACTAAATTGCAACACGCTCGTTTCGACTTTTTCGCTTTTTTCGCTTCCCCTCGAGTGCTTCGTCAGTTTTTCCTCAGGGAAAAGGTAAAAAAAAGTTTATGCGTACTATCTGCAAATACTTGCCTACCTACCTAGCTTCTAGTTCTTGAACTTCCTAAGCTTTTTGGTACATATGTGTATGTAGATTATTTAAGGTAAGTGTAGGTATGCTACGAGAGATTTTAGAAGGATTTTGAAATGATGTGTTTGGCGAGCGTTCGTATTGTTAATAAATCTTTGAAGCTCTACTTTAGTTGAGCAAAATGAATTCAAAATGGACACTGCAATTTTAAATAACTACTATCAGTGTGTTTATGTGTGTTTGTTTCATCTTCACGCCCAAACAGCTGAACGGATTTTGATGAAATATAGTGTACTGATTAGTTTAGGTCTTGGAGGAGAATATGGGACACTTTATATCTCAATAAATAAACGGTTTTTGTGAAATAATAGTTGTAATAATACGTGGGTGAAACCATGAGGCTCTCCTAGTTTCCAAATAAATGTGAAAATTCAAGTGAAAACGGCTATTTACACAATGCCAAATCTAAAAAAATCCCTTTTTTATTTTTCGTTTGTCTCGAATAGGCTACAAAACGGCTCAACTGATTTCAATGAAATTGTGTACGTTTAATTTCGGGTTCAGAAGAAATGAGTGTAAAATATATTTGTCCAAGTGTGCGCGAACGAAGTCGCGGTTACAGCTAGTTTAAAATAAGTGACAGACAAACCGGTTTAAGGATAAATGAAAATGCCAACGTGACGTCAGCTTTCTAAACCATTCACGTTGCGTCATCAGTGGGGAACAAAAGAGCGATCAAATCGTCCCGAATCGTAATCACAGGACAAAACTCTTTGTGCAGTTCACAAAGAACGTTCACCGAAAAAAAAATTGAAAAGCTTACTTGAAATCGGAACGCGAGCGAGTTGTTGCATGTGTGTTTCCATCATATAGGTACCTATAATGTGGGCATGACGCGTGCCTGTGTGCTGCATCATGCCCTCCATGTGTGGGTGCGTTAAGGGGTGTGCGTGCGATAGGATCTGGGTCTCGGTTGTCAAGGGCGACCGTACAACCGCTGCAGCGAAAGCATTGCGCTTTAAGCTCGCGCTGTAATTACACAGCTTATTTTTAGAGTCGGATGTTGTCGCTTTTTTTGTGACGAAGCGATGCAGCGGCGTGTTTAGGTTTAAATGACGTTTTGGTATCCTTGGCCGTTGTTAACTCCGAGAATCCAGAATATTTTCGCAATGTTTCATCAGCGTCTGAAGTTCTGATGTACTGCTGCTGTGTTTCTTGGTAGTGTCTTTCAACAGTTTATCTATACAGCGATTTTAATTCTGTTTCACATAAGTCTATGTTTGCATCGTCCGGAATTCATGTCTTTATTTCTGTGTTATTTATAAAGCGTCTATCTGTCTACACTCCGCTTTAGGCTTGTAATGATTTCAAAAATTTGTATGCAACATAACTATAATCTTTCAAATAACTAAGCGATACTTTACATTACTTTTTATGAGTTTTTACATTTTGTACCTCCTAATGAAAGGCAATATTTTTCAGTATCAAGCAAAATAGATTTATGAATTCATAGATACAACTTATTAAAATTCAGACACTTTCAAAGACAATTCTATTATCTTCATAACGTATTCTTCTTAAACTCTTTGCTTGATATTTTATTGAATTCAAAATACTATTTGACCAAGTTTTTTCAAGTGCCAAACAGCTGTGTACAGAGTATTACATCCGGCGCCGCTTGCGCATAATACCTGCACCGGAAACTGATATCTCCGTCATAATGATCATTCTATTGGTAGTAATTTACTGATAAATGTATCGATCGCCTTCAAGCGCTTCTGACTGGGACATGTATGTAGATTGATATCGTTCAGTTAGTTGGCACTTGGCAAGTCTCCTTTGAATTGGCTTCCATCTCTATCGTGTACTTATAGACTTACAAATGTTTGGATTGGAACGTAAAACTTTCTGTACTTGTGTTGGTAGCGTAGATAAGTTGGATACCTTGGTCACGTGCTAAGGACATGAGAAATGCCAGCTGCTCCAACTTATAATGATGGGCAAAGTAACTGATAATCGACATGTTGAAAGAAGAAAAATGACTCCGTTCCGGAGCTTTTTGGTGGAGCACAATATGAGAACAAATTGTAGAGCTAACCTATTTGTATTATTGTTAAAAGTAAACAGGTATCCGAAAGTGTATTTATGTTTAGGCTCTAACTTAACCCTTTATAGATCGTGTGTGTCTCTATTGTTCATTTCTCAAAACTTGCTGCAATCATTTTAATTTGGTGGACTGAATTTGATCTTAGCTATGTTTTTGCATTGATCTATGAATTGTGACAGGGCTAAATGAGGACTTATGGAATAATCATGGGTGTCATGATGTCTCGTATGATTATCTTATTCGTTAACTTAAGTAAAACAATTTACTTCTATTATTCGATCATTTATATTAAGGAGATTTTAAGGGATATACCTATCTCCGAAATAATACAGGCCAAGTTTTAGACTTCTAAAATTAAAATCATTACCTTTTGTCACCATTATCAGAAAAAAATACAAAATTATGACAGAGATTATCATTTGCTCCATAATAACAACAATTTAAAATTAGACAATGTAAGTATATAGAACAAGATGATTGTACTAAAATTATAACATCACAATTATTGCAATAAGCGATTGTTAAAAATACTAACAGTACATAGATTCCTTTAACAATTTCCATAATGTATGTTATCCAAAATCCAAACCGGGCCCCCGTAATGGATTATGGCCTAACCCTCCTCACGAAAGTGAGGAGAGACCCGTGCTCAGCAGTGGGACAATATGATGATGATGATGATGAAAACTTGGCAAAACTATCGACTCGGCAAGCTTAACTTTTACCACAATTAGTTCCGTTATCGCGTTGCACTACGTGGCTGGCTTTTGTGATAGACTGTGGTCTAAGGATATAATTTTCTTCCATCAAAAAATCATTTCCAACAACGCTAACAACATAATAGGCTGTCGTCCGTCTAAAATAACAGCCAGAATTGAATCCGCAATAGTGTTACCGACAATCAGGATGATGTGCACATCCTGTTCTGTGTATCATTACACCATATAATACTTGCGATGATAGGATTGTGTGAGAAACGTTTAGACTTGGTATATATTTATCCAGAGAGTTCTTCGAATATATTAATGACATAGATACTCCGAACAATGTTGATTATTAATTTTTGAAAAAGTGCCTTTAAAATGTTGGGCGCCATTTTTAGCATCACACATCACACAATCTGATAAAGTTTAAGGGGCCTTATAGGGTACCTTACATTGCAACTAGTCGACAATTTTAACACCTACTCAATTATATTCAAAAGGACTTTTGGTTGGATCGTCCCAGAATGTACCAGTATCTTCACAGATTATATCGCGACTTGCTATTAGACTATTTGGAAATATATCAAAAGTTATTATTTTGGTCTAAGTAACAGTGTAGGAAAAACCAAATAAATTGATAAAAAGCTTATTCATTATTACATTTATTATAATACTAAAATAAACTTTTAAACAGAAAAGTAGTAACCCATAAAACTATTGATAAATCTTAAGTATGAAAAAGTCATAAGCCATAAATTTAAAGAAAAACCATCGTAGGCGTCTTTCTATTGTAGATTGTAGACAGCTAGAGGTAGTAAGATTCTGACTGATCTTCTTTAGCTAGATAAAGGAGAGTAGCAACTTAATGAAAACAAAGGATTAAAACGACGGGACATCAAACAAACACCATATCTAACTAAAGAATTGGAAATAATTGCGTGACAGTAGAATTGAGTTGAAACAAGAGGAGAGATTAAACATTTCAATGATAAGTCAGCAAGAATCTCCCGATATAGAGTTACGGTCCCATCCCATTGAAGCCCTCGAGCCGAGTTGAATAGAGACGCAGATGTGGCGTTTTTTACTGCCATCTTTCCCACACTACCACTTTTTTTGATGCCTTAATACGCCGACAAATTTAACACCGCACTTCCAAATAGAATATCTTCATGATTTTGATTCTTATACCTTCAACAATAGAGAATGAAAAATTTTGATTCGAATTTTCACAGTAGTATAAAGAATTTTGTTGATACAGTTTTGTGAAGCATTTTTTGTGTGCACGTCTGCCTTTGCTATCGGATGCGACATCGGAAATTGTGCCTTTTTTCTACTAGCACCTATGAGATGGAACTGTTCGAAGGAAGTCCCATGTGAACGATGATTAATGTATGATTTAGTGCTTTCTCTTATTAAACATGAGAAATGTATGAGTTAATTTCAGTTTTTAAGAACCCTATAAGATTTAAACATTTTAAATTATCAATCGAGCTATGGCAATTAAAGAATCCTATGTACTTATATAGAATCGTTCGAAGAGAGAAACAAAGCAATAACGACGATGAAAGTTAAGTAATTCAATAGTGACAAAAGTTAAAATTATATCTCCCCAGACTACTACTACGTAGACGCCATTGTTGCAATGGGCGTCCATGCAAAACCGCCATGTTGTATTTTCTCAGTGCCATATTCAGTTCTAAATTCCCAGGATAATAACAACTCGAATCAAAACTACCACAATTAGGTCCAATGACTTCTAACTGAACCTTCCCAGGAACTTCTCAGTATGTTGCTTGTGCTGTTCCTAGTGTGACAAACGATTTAATTTTAAAACTAAAGGAGCCTCAACCTTTTCCTGTCTGCAGTTTAACTTCAATAAATTTACTCCAACATACGATATTGCCTTCGCAACTTTACAAAATAAACAAATCCTCGACATTTTTAATATAAAAATTCCGCGATTTAACGATTCCCAAAGTTTTGAAACTAAAATACACATTGAAAAGCGAGCGTTCACTGTCGCGTTTCCAACCCTCGTCGAATGAAATATCCACCGCAATTACTTTTCCCGAAACTTTTCTCTATACACTGCTTGTTTAAACTTTAGCCTAGACGAGAGCGAAAGTGCCCAAACAGAGTTGGATGATATGAAATCCGAAAGAGTCGCGTTTACTCCCAAGTCCCAAGTCGTGAGCAATAAGAAGCGGATTATCCCACAGAGAAAGTAAGAATCAACTTATGATATTACTTGTGGCAATAATCGGGATATTCGAGCGGACAGACGGATGAGAAACGTTTGATCGCGACTAAGACTTTGGGACGACATTCATATATTTTAAATATTGCTCTAGCCATTTTCTGATACCCACGCTTCTGCTCAGTTTGAAAAGTTGAGCGGCATTCGATCATCATTTAGTTTTCCAGTGGCATTTCTTTTCCTGGGTTATTTTCATGTAATCCTTTTGTGATTTACTAAAGTTATCTTTATGCCTACAAAATCAAACGCGTTCTCGTTTAAAAATTCGACTTTTGGAGGAGAACGCGGAACTGCCGATTTTTCTGTAATCCGCCGCCAAGTTTCCCTCAATGCCGCGTATTTGTAAAGCTTATCTCGATTCTTTTCGAAATTTAGAATATTAATTAGAATATTCTAGCACTAAAATATTAAAAAGGTTTCGTTAGGTGCCTAACGATTTCTTCTTCTTAATGTCATGTAAATCTTCTTGTATTTCTTGCCTCTTAACTTCTAGCCGTTCGATGGTCTTCCCCATTTGGTCCGTTTCATCATTCAGAGTTCATTTTTATCCATCACCGGATTAAACTACGCTTCAAATCTGTTCAAATCAAAGCAGCACCAACGCCAACAAGCCAACAACCGTGACCAATCGACATCTCAACTCATCATAATTGTCGCTAACTACCAATATATGCCAGAGGAAACATAACTCGCTTGTTCAACTAAAAAGGAAGCATAGCGTTGCACAATCTGTCGTACTTACCATACGTACCGCGGCGAAATTGGCCAATTTGTTTATTTGTTTTCATTGGCCTCACTGAACTTGAATCCCCATTATCGCATTCACGAGAGGAAGGCGTATTTATTCGATTATTCCGTGGGACCGGGACTTGAGAACTTGTCGAGTGTTAATCTTTTGAAGTTTCAGTCGGTTTACGTCGATGACTTGTTAATTTGAGCGAATGCTATTATCTCACCAGTTCTAGGAGTGTTATAACACTTGAAATTTTCAATGGGAAAGGAATCTCATTCATTTTCAGGTTTAATAATCAATTCTTTCATTGGAACAATACCATGTACGCGGTCTTTGGATTATGGAGTTTGAAGAGGCTTAGTTTCACTCTCTCGTTGTAGAGAATCATATCACTATGAACTAGCGAATTGATTTCGTTTAATTTTCAGAATTTATTGTCAGTAAAATCAATAGGTGCAAGTCATATTACTAGATGTTTTCAATGTAATTGTGATGGGATTATTTTGCAATTTCTTACATCAGTAAATCAAGTCATCCGAATATCTGTTTCAATTCTACTACACTTTGAACAGAAAAATGAAGTAATTTAGTTTTAACACATTCCTGGGATCGATTAGAATGTCTGAGAATTTTAAGTCTAGACGTCATCTCGTTCTTCTTGTTATCTAGATAGCTTTGCATTGCTACAAAGCTTTTAACGTTTATTTTTTGAAAGCAGTCTTAAATTATAATGTCTGTAGTTATGACCCAATGTAAAACTACATTGGCTTATGAATTACATATAATTTCCAGTACTGCACTTATGTCTATTGTGTTATGATTTAATGGCGTGTTTTTAATATTATAGCACGTTAATTTTAGTACTAAACCATTGTCTACTCCATTCAGAACTCTAATAGTTGGGTACGGAAATCACGGCTTTTGATCTAGACATTGCCTTTGTCCAAATGGCAACAAAGATTGAATAGAGCCGTTATTTTTAAATCATTTACGTTACAAGCGTCAATAGCTCCAACCTAATAATACTTGTCACACAGGGCACTGTAAATATGCCCGTATCAACTTCAATCGGAATTTTTACCGTTCCTAACTGCCACTAACTGCTTACTACATCGACGATAAAATCGGCATTTCTCATGCTGCCAATTTGCCAACAATTAAGGGCTGAATTACGTGACATCATGCACACCAGGGACATACGGGTGCGTCACTGTATGACTGTCATGACACGAGACCCTTGTCCTCCTGCTGCATCATTTAGGTTTGAAGTTCAACCACGTGCGTTAAGTTCAGGTTTCACCATCAGTAGTGGAGTGGAATCTTATTGGTGTGAATGACAAACAACCGCGAGTTGGCCGGCGGCCTTTCGGAGGATTTGAATTTTATGACTTAAACAGTTTCTTTTTTCGAATTTCGAACACATCACGCATCAAAATGCGTAGCAGGAAAACAGGAATCGATTCGCGAAATCTCACAATGAAAGCTCTGGCGGAAGCACGCAAACGCGCACCGGACTCGCTTCACGCTCTACTGCCAGTGCTCTATAAACCTCTAACTAAACAATCCACAAAAAGAAGCGTCTATTCCAGCACTCTTACAGAACACTTGCACAGTTTCAAACTTTATTCTTGCAAACTTCGTACCTTCTCCAGTGGCTAGATCCATCCGCGCCTCCTTTTTTCTTTTCTCGCTGCCTCGGAAGCAGAACGGTCCGAAGGACGCAAGCGAAAAATAAACAAAAAGGGAATCGTGAGTTCGCGATCGCGTCAGTAGTGCGCGTGTCGCGTCGCGCGGCGCGGAGGTGTACGGCGCGTGTGTGCGCGGCGACGGTCGGCGGCGGACTGGCGCGCGCGTCGCAGCTGCCGCGCGGGCCAATGGCGGCGCTCGCTCCGCGGTCACGTGACGCGGCCCCGCGCCCGCACACGCTTGTTTACAAATAATAATAATACGCCGGTGTGGCGCCGCCCGCTCCCGCTCCGCGCCCGCCGCTACAGCGTAGCGCTACGAGCTACGCACAGCTGTCGTTGCATTTGGCGGGATTCGAGTCGGAGCTTTCGCTCAAAGCTTCGATCTGTTTACTTGAAGCTAACGTGGCGTTTTATCGATCGGAACGCAACTTTGCCGCTCGGAGCCCGCGGACGGACGCCGCGCGTTTCTCGATTTTGAACATCTCATCTTTATCGCAGTTCCAGTACGTAAATACTGAAATGCGATTTAAAAAGGGGTTAATGAAATTATGGGGCAATTTGCTCTGAGAGGGTGCGACGTCCGTCCCCACAGGCGACAGGTTGATGTTTCCGATTGTTTCGCGTTCAGGATGTAAGGTGTAAAGAGGGTTTGAACCCCAGTGCATACGAGAGTCTGCCATACTGCCATACACAAGTCCCCTTCGTCTAAATCTGTGAGGTGCCCCATGGACTCCATATTATGTGACGGGACACTTGACAGGCTCATTCTAATCGATCCATTATACGGTGGGTTCCGGTTCCTCGACTGTGTTATCCACATGACTTCTACAGGTGATTCGCCCCAATTTACTAACGTCCTGTAAACAAATAAGTAACTTGGCCTTCAAAGCTTCTCTTCACATTTTCTAACATCGAATAGGAATCAAGTACCTACAGGAATTTTACTCAGTGAAAAAAATGGAAAGAAAACGTGCTACAATTTGAATGTATGAGAAAAATTGAATTTTTTAAAGTTAGTGAAAAGTTTAACTGAAATCTTTATACCTAGAAGTTTTGTTTAAAACTTTCTTACAGTAAAAATGTTAATACATTATGTTTTATTTATACAATTCTTATGAAATGAATTAATCTGTACTTAATTTTTTTAGAACTGATACTTAACCATTTATTTCAGGCAACATTTAACCCATACACAGCATACAGATAAAAAAACCTAAATTAAAATTAGAACAAAAACACATTTAAAAAAATAAACTGTTTAGAAGTAATTATGTAAGGGAAGGGTCACGTATTTATGTAAAAATACCCTAAAATTACCCAAAACTTGAAATTCAATGACTCATTCTTTGAAATCTGGCGATATAGCCACTCATCCGTACCCGAAACTGAAATAGAGTAGGTAATGAGTGTTTCGCAGAAGTGAAATGGTCTCGACACGAGTTCCCAGAACTGTCAGCTCGCAGGGAGCCTCCACCAAATGAGTCATTCATACCTACGCCAGATTACGTATCAGTTCTTTGTGGAAAATATACTGCTGGAAGCTTAGTAAAAGCGATATTGCCAAGACAGTCATCGAAATTTCCGATAACTTAGGTGCTATGTATGGAAATTTTGATAAGTGTTAAGTGTTTTTATTTTACCAAACGTATGCCGTTCATCTTATATTTTGTTTGCAAATAGAAATAAGCAATTCTAAAGTATTGATATTAATATACTTTTTTTTTTCTTTATTAATATAATCTAGTACGTACCTAAATATGAATCTCTCTGAGTGCCTAATTCATGCGAAGTGTAAGCGACTAAAATTAAATCGACGTGTAACCGTAAAAGTTACTAATAAATGTATTTCCCGATAAAAAATAAGGAAGAACCTGAATAAAAATACTGTAAATACTGTAAGTACGCCACCCACACTACTATCGAAAAATGTTTTTTACTGTCCGTCCAAAGGTTGTCTGGAAGAAATCGCTTTCAGCGATAAGACCACCCATTGTATTACCCTTGTTTACCTATCGTAATTCTTCTGTACTGTGTTTACTTTTGTTTCTGGTGTACAATAAAGAGTTTTTCTATTCTATTCTATTCTAAAAATAAATTCAAAACGCGTCGCGTTACACTTAGATCCTGATTTCGATCTATAATTCCCTGTATCTAGGGAATCAGGAACTACGAGGACCACGGTCCTACATACACCCAGACTCAGAACAAATGTTTGTGGATCACATTAATCTTTGCCCTGTGCGGGAATTGAACCCGCATCATCACGCTTCGCAGTTGGCTCATCTTTACCAGCTGGGTGTCATAAATAAAGCTGTAAGGTTTACTTTCTGTATTTATGAGTATTGCATAATATAGTATTATACGTAATTGGGTAAAGCTATAGTCACAATATTAAAATTAATTTTCGTAGTTTTTTTAATTTAAATTTTTAATTTTAATTTTAATATTAATTTTTTAATTTTTAATTTAAATTCATATTATCGCATTGATTGTCGTCTCTAAGTTCGGCTACCTTAGTAATTAATCATAAGTAGGGTAATTGGTAGAAAAAAAAAAGGAATCGCTGTCCAATTACATAATAATATCAAATATCTTTTTTTTTTCCATTTAAACGTAACTTGTTAACCCGTTTTACAAGACATTTAGTCTGTTATTAGAAATTACCTTTCCTGGCGATTGAAACCATTACGATTATCCACATAATCGATTTACAGAATACAAAATTACAAAAGCTCGAAACGAAAAGTTCTTCTCCGCATTAAAAATTAAAAAGATTGCAGCGCGTGCAAACCTCCTTCTTGCACCGCCAATTCCACCGCTACAAAAGTGCGTAATATCGATTACTGGGCCCCTAGCCCTATCATGCGTCTCGCTCGCACACCTCACGCACGCTTTCGAAAACAATAAAGCTTAAAAGCGAACGCAGCGTAAGCTCCGCGACTTTACGCGGGAAACGTAACCGCCATTTTGTCGTTTTCTCCGCGAGATACGACCTTTTTTCCTGCCTCGCGCGTCCCCCGTCGCGGTTGTCATGACAACCGATCTGTCACACGCATAGAACATAAAACGCAAGCATTGATTTTTTCGTCGCTTCCTCTCTACTTTTACGCGTGTAGAGAGAGTATCTGCGTAAATTTTTATTATTTTTTTTGAAAGCGTTCCGTCGTCGTGTCACTTTTGGCGTTTGATGCTAAGTGCTTTCAATGTTGTTGCGGCTGGATGTTTGGTTTCATAAATTGAATTTGTTTTAGTTTGCTTTTGGCTTTGTATTTTGTATTGCTCTGAGCGTGGTTCATTGCGATAGAGGCTGGATTTGTTGGTGTACAAGTCTCTATCGAGTATTAAAAGTTTACGAAAAACTTGACTTTACTTTATGATTTCGTAAATAATGTTTACTTTACCTGATATAATATGTATTTTTTTAACTGGAATAATAAATAAAAATATTTTTAAAACATAAACTAGCAGTTTTTTTTTTATTTTCGTGATCCTTTGAAGCCACCCACTTATCGTCGACCGCGCTCGCTCCGTACGCTTCTTACCGACCAATACTTGTTTCGATAACTAATTTCTTAATGTCAAAAGGAAGCACTTCAAAGGAAAATCGGATAACGTTAATAAATGCCGTACATGGAGTTAAGCTTAAGGGAAAATTTGTTAAGGTAGGCTCGCCAAGGGTGAGGGCCCAAGGGTTGCGTCTTCATCCCTTGCAGCCTCACGAGCTCACCCCCTCGTTAACTTGATAGAGGGAAAATATGTTGTCTTGCGGGGGCAGTTTCCGAGTAAATCACCCGGGGAAAGCCTACCGAGCGTATATTTTATTTATTGAAAGACGGAATGTTTATTAAAAAGATTTCAACGCGTGCCGCGTGGAATCCCTAAAGCTTTTTTTTTGGAAATTGGACAGCTACGGCTTTTTCTTTATAAAACTCTTTGGCAAAGGCCAAACGGATGGAGAAATATTTCCATTCCTCAGCAACAGTATAACATTTTCACTTCTCCAGCATTCAACAAATATTCTGACAGTACGGAGTTTGTACGCGAAAATTTGTCATTGCGTTATTTTTTTTTTTTACAACTGCGTTAAGAGAATTGCGTCCCCCATGCTGCAGTTTCGGATCGTAACGGCACAATGGTAATGGTAAATGTATCCAATTGACACTCAGTTCATGTTTGAAACGTCAAAAAAAGACCATTACGATTCGTATCCGCGAGTCTTTCACTTGATGGTGAACAACATGGCTGCCCATAACAATAAAATAACAGGACATCGTCACGTATTGCAAAGTTTTCCTACCTAAACTATTAAATTAGACTTAAGTGCTTAACTTGTAAAAGTGCATTTAAAAGTGAACGTAAAAGTGCTTAACTTGTAATTTAACTGTACTGTTAATACTGAAGGTGCATTTTTGTGATGATTTAAAATAGTTTTTTTTGCACTCAGTCAGTGTTAAAGGTATTTAAACTTTTTGGTTTAAAAATATAAAACCTTATTAGTTCTATGATTCACATCTGGCTTCTTATTTTTTTTAAAATTCTATTATATCACCCTGGTGCAAAAGAGTATAATAATAAAAACATTACGAACATTATTCTAAAAAAGTTTATTTCTATTTATACAAAAATACAGAAGTAGAAACAGGAATATATCACAATACCAATCTTTGAAAAAAATATGGATAAAACATCGTACGTAAATGGGTATCGTCTACGTGGACTTTGTAGAATTTAGTTTATTAGTTAACTAGATACAAAAGCGTTTGATTTTTAACAATAATAAACATTTTTTAGAATGCATAATGTTAAATTTCTTTGAACATCTATTTTATAAGTGATTTCCCTATTTGAGGATACAAAACAATTTGAAATAGATGTCTCATTATAGTCTTGACTGACCGGTATCTACGATTGAAAACTTTTACAAAATAATTACACTGTAATTTAAAACAACACAATATTGTAAAATTTGTTTCGTTCTAGTTTTAAGTTTTCTTTGTTCTGTGGTGTTTCAATAAAGAGTTTATCTATCTATTCGTCTCTGTCACGCGTTTAAGCGTGCCTACGTAAAAGAGAGAGACAAAAAGTTTTTTCACAGTGCGTATTTAATGTGAAAGTAGGCTTAATGGTGCTGTATGCCTATTTAAAGATACTACATAAGCGCATAGTTTACATGCTAACTTATAATAAAACGGTCGAAACAAGTCGATTTTTTTATACAAAAGTTGACAAAAGAGTTTGCTGCCACCTGATGGTAAGTGGTCACTGCTGCCCTTGCTGCAATGCCAGAGGCATTGCCGGTGCGGCGCCTACCCTTTAACTCTTAGATTGGTATAGTATGACTTATTATAGCCTCTTAAAATTATGTCGGTTTCGCTCACGGCTCCGCTCGGGATATTAACAATGTTTAAGTCCAAGCAGGGCGCTTACCATTAATTCCTCGTATGTCTCATTTCCAGACTTCCATTTTATTTTGATTTAATTGTTCCTAACAGAACATACGAACAAACAAACAGATTGATCACACTCGTTATCGACGTAGCGTGAAGTTCAGAAACTCGAGTCTTCGTCGAATATGGCAATACTATATTCAAAAAATATATCTAACTATAATATTCATCAAACATTATTATTAAATATAAAATATAGCAGTATACTTATTATATTTAAGCAGAATAAAAGAAGAATTATAATAGAAAAAGAAGAAAGAAGCAGAAGTAAGAAGACGAATGAAGAAGAAATGTGAATAAGTAAGAAAAAAAATGGCGGGGAAAAGCAAAAGATACACATTTTAGTCCTATAACAAATATTAATTATTAGCTCAGAATTATCTGAGAGATCACAAAGTTAATATTAATCTAAACAAGATAAATAAAGGTAGCACACAAAATACACCGAAATACATCTCACTTAATAATATCTAAATAGAAATTGAAAAGGCAAAGATTAAAAATCATTTGAATGACTCCAGGAAGGAGGAAAATTGGAAATTATAATGAAAGCCACAAAAATTGCTAATTTACGTAGAAGGTAGGTATACACCGTAAGCTATAGGTAAGTAAGTAAGTACTTCATCTTATTTAACTAGGTATCTAATATTTACAAAAATACTTAATATTGCAATTTAGGTAAAGCAAAGCTTTCTTTTAATACTCTGCCATTATAGAAATAATTTTTAAATAAAATTTATGTCATGTACTGAAAAATTAGGAATTATAAAATTTAAGCTACAATAGCAATTAATTAGTTTTAGTACATATTAAAGAAGTATACAGGTTTATTTTTGAATTAAACTATATTAACTGTTGCACGTGTCTGCTACCGCCATCTAGTATCGAGTAGCGGAACTTATAATGAAAAGCTCACAGCACTCTTGATTCGTGTTGACCTGGTTCTTTTAGTTGTTAGTGGGTACGATGGAGCATTGGCAGCAGCTAGGGATCCAAAAGACGTCGGTATACAGATTCTGACCGTTAGGCTGGAGGGCAACTAGCCTTTTCTGAATCTGCTTTTGATCGCAACGGGAGGTATAGCCAGGAGGCGGGGTGCACAAGCCACTGCATACTGTTGATCTGTGAATTATAAGCTAAATTATTAAATGCTAAGTAAAAAAATCATTATTTTCACTTTTACTAAGCTGCAAAGTCAGCCAGTTTACAGATGACGTCACTAGAGCTGTTGAAGTCAGTTTTAATAGTATGCGGCCGGAAATTAAACGAGTGTTATCTGACATCCTCCGTCGCTACAGAAATATTGCACGTGGTTTCAACATTTTACGACAGATGGCGTTGTAATTAATTTTATAAAAGCTGGAAAAGCCCCGATAAAATTTAAATGTCTGAAATTAGAGGATAATCTGAGAGGAAGGAAAAAAGCTTTTAGGTCCCAGGATTCATCAATATGCTGTTCTATGACTAAGACTTTTTATGACAGTGATGGAGGGGGCCACTATGGAAGAAATTGATAAGTTAGTAGAGTCAGAACGACTGCTCAGCTGTGTAACGAGTACTTGGGACGGCTAGGCGGCTGAAGCCCGGCCGGCCGTCACAGTTATCGGAAGACTCAGCGTAGGACGGCCAACAAGGTAGCGGTAAGCGCTGGAAACAAACAGCTAGCAACCGCTCTGTATGGCGTTCTATGGGGCTATATTCAGTAATAGACGTCTTTCAGCTGATGATAATGATGAATACATACGTGCAGATCTCGGCTCGCACCAGCTGCGTCATGTCGTCCTCCATGTTGACGACGTACCTCCAGCTGCCCTTGTTGTTGAGCGCGGCGCGCGGCTTCACGTACTCCGTGCGGAACGCGCACAGAGACTGCGCGAGATCCGCCTGCCGACGCGGCCGCTCCGCCGAGCTCTCTGCGCTGGAAGGAACAGTTCAGGCTTTATAATATTAAGTATTTCTAATATTTGTAAGTCTTTGTAATCTTTTCTTTAT
Source organism: Campaea margaritaria (assembly GCA_912999815.1). NCBI lineage: Eukaryota > Metazoa > Arthropoda > Insecta > Lepidoptera > Geometridae > Campaea > Campaea margaritaria. The sequence continues at coordinate 2,252,530 of OU538794.1, forward strand.
TTAAGTTCACCGACATGACAACACTGTTGAGGTCTCTACACTAAAACGTACTGTCCAGGCTTCATGAACTTCGTTCATCATCATCATCATCGACCCATAACGTCCCACTGCTGAGCACGGGAGCACTGCTCCCCTCACTTTCGAACTTCATTAATCTTTATAAACTTTTTAATTCTTTGTAATGGCCCACCTGCAGACGCAGCCGCTTTGTGGAGGTACGCTGGACATAACAGGTCAGGGTCTATAATCTATAAGTCTTCTAAAATTATTCTAAAGTCTTTATTATCTTCTTTGATCACTACCATTAGGTTACCACCTGCCAACCATACAAAGTGAGATTTAAGCTAGAGCAAAATTACTTGTTGAAAAATAAGGGCTCCTTCGTCAGTAATTTCATGATCATCGGTGACATTCGAAAATCTCCCCTCAGGCTCTGTGATGGTAATGCATTATCACATACACTTTACATGGCTTAAACGTCTGTTACAGACAATTTAAACAGCGTATTTGTTACACACAACACAATACATAGGAACATCAGCTACCTAGCGAGCCCCAACGCTATCCTCAGCGCCTCAGCTCCCGTGAGCGTCCGCTTGGAAGCCGCCTGGACAAGCTCGGCGTTGCGCCGCTTCCGGCGCCGCGCCGGGCTCGAGCGCGTCGGAAACGTCACGGATCGCTCCACCGTCACGTCGGACCGCGACGGGGACACGTATCTGGAAAGTGACGGAGATTGACAGTATTAAAGCTGTAGACGGATGCGTGTCAGGAAAACAAAGAAACGAGCATTTTGTGTCATTTTTCATATAAAAAAAAAACAAAATGTGTGCTTGGACACGTAGTAGAAGTAAAACTTCAACAAAAAAAATATTTATAAAAAATATTTCAGTACAGAACAGCTGGCAAAATCGGAGAGCCGAAGGTTGGGTTCAGTGCCGTTTCTAGGAGAGGCGTAAGTCGAGCAGCAGACGAATGTATGTATGATGTAATATCCGTCCAATGGTTGTCTGGAAGAAATCGCTTACAGCGATAAGACCGCCCATAGTACATACCCTTGTTTACCTATTGTAATTTTTCTGTACTGTGTCCAATAAAAATTTGGTGTACAATAAAAAGTTTTTTTCTATTCTATTCTATGTGACATGAGACTTTAGAGCCGAGAGATATGACGAGCGCAGTGCAGTGCTGCGCAGGATTATGCAATGCAGTGTTCTGGGTAGTGCTGTGACTGTTATGCGCAGGCTTAGCGCTTAGGTGAACGACTGGCTGTCTCATTACTAGATCAAATATTAAAAAAAATTTAAACGATGGTGATGATTTTAACTTTTATGATGAAGAAGTAACTTACTTCCACCACTCGCTAGGGTTGTACTGTGTGACTCCGCTCGACGCCGCCTGTCTGTACCACTCGTTGTCATAGTTCGGGTAGAAATTTGGCGAATTGAAAAAGTTATTGTTATAACCGATTCCGTTCCTGAAGACCTGGAAAGAAAAATAGTTACAGTGAAACTGTTTAAAATAAGTAATTGTGTTTTGTTCTGAAAGAAATTGAGCTTTGGTTGTTTTTTAATGAAAATATTACTGTAACTGTTATGGGCAGGCGTAGCGCTTACCATTAGGTGAACAACCTGTTTTTCCAGTCACACAGTCAAATAAAAAAAAAACTTAAAGAAATGTTAAACCTCTAAACAAACATAAACACCCTTTTTTTGTGGAATATTAATCATGCAAATATTATACAAACCCAAAAAAATGTGTCATTTGAATTCTCTTTAAAACTCCCGGGATGTTTCAATAAAGCATCCACCACTTAACTGTACCTTGACTGTGACTAGACTTCACTAAATTTGCTGACTACAGAAATGTGGTACAATACTGGCCATCTAAATATTTAAAAATAAATTAACAAAAAAAAAAATTATTGACACTGGTTGGTTAATGCAAAAATTAAGCAAAGGTGAAACATTAAAAAAGAATAAACTAATTATACCTTTTTATCGTACTCGTTCCCATACTGGCTCTGCGGCTGCCAGCCCGCGTTGTAGTTCGGCGAGGAGTATCCGTGGAAGCCGAACTTGGAGAAGTTAGCTGCTTGGTACGCGTTGATGTTGTAGGGGGAAGGATCCACGGGGGAGGGCGGCTGCAGCGGCGTCTTCTGGGTGAAAATGTCTGAAAAAAAAAAGTATTATCCGACAATTAAGTTAGCGTGTACCAATGTGTTCCTTGTATATAGTTATAACTCAGACACCGTTAAAGAAAACATCGTGATGAAACCCATGAGAATTATTTCGGAGGTAGGTCTGGTATCGACCAAATTGGACCGGGCCCCCATGGTGGATTCAGACCTAATCCTCCTCAAGAAAGGGGAGATCCGTGCTCAGCAGTGGGACGATATGGGTTGATGATGATGAAGTCAACGCGGTCGCTACCTTTTGTTTTGAGAAGACAGTGGCGGCTTACTTTTTTGCTTAGTGCCAATTTTGAAAGACCTGGTTATAATGCTCGTCATATTACATCATGGATTACAGTCATCCGAAAAGTTTCGGGCATGTGCATTTCCTCACGATGTTTTCCTTCACCGTAAAGCGAGTGATTTTTATTACATTAGTACACGTTTTTCAACTCACGAGCACTGAAGTTCCAACTCACAACCCTCTGCTGGAAAGCAGAAGTTCTTCCTACATAAGCTATCAGGGGCCTCACCAAGAACAGTAAAATCCATCCAGTTTAAGGCCTTAAACTGAACTGCCCTGCTAACTGTCACTACCAATATCGCTTAGCATTCATAAGTCGACCAGAGGCATTTATTCAAAGAGATCGTAACAATTTGTTTGCATTTATGGGAGTTTATATAGCTCCATCTCATACTCTTTCTCTCTCATTCTCTTCAGTCTATTTTTGAGTGACGTCACGTCACGTTTGTCATTTATGAGTGTGTGGTGCCAATCTAGGCCGTTCAGTGGCCTTAAAATGAACTGTATGGAATAAGATTAAGTACGTGGTTTCCCCCTGGGCTACTTCAAGCTCATCGGAATTAAGACTCACCATGGTTATATCTCGTATGAAACTTCGTATTATAGGTCTTGGTAGGGTACACATTATCATTAACCAGCGAGATCTGGTCCACGTGAGGCAGTGAGTTGGGTCCGTAGTCGTAAGGGTAGTCTGACTTCTTGGTGGAGGCGAACTCGTCGCGGGTCTCGTCTGACAAGAGGGTCCGAATATCGTACTGGCCCGCTTCAATCAGCGACCGGATTATCTTTCTAGAAAAAAAAAAACATAAAGAATCACTGTATGTAGTGTCACTTGCGTCTAATGGCTCTGTGGTCCAACCTCATTCACTATCAAATTCTTGCTGGCTCAAACGAAGAAGCGTAGAGTAGGACGCAAGCCGGTGGAGTGACGACTTGCGGAAAACGGCTGACGGAGACTCAACGAGGAGCTGTAGATCGGGCTCAGTGGCGTATACTAAGAGACGCCTTCCATACATTCATCCGTTACTAAACGACTTTTAAAACAGGAGGTTTCATAGTTCGGTTGTATTTTTTTTAACAGATACCGCCGAACTCCGTCATATCCGTCCTTGTTTACCTATTGTAATTCTTCTGTACTGTGTTTATTTTTGTTTCTGGTGTACAATTAAGAGTTTTTCTATTCTATTCTATTCTATTCTATATCAACCGATTTTTTTTCGTTTAAAAGGATATTCTTTCAAATTGGTCCACGATTTTATGCGATAAGAACGCGTTATCTCACACGTTGAGGAAATAACACGTTGAGCGATATAATCTACGTTGTGTATTATTTTCTTGTCTTATTTCTTGTTACGGGTTTTGTTGTTGTGTGCAGTTTTATGAGAATATTTTTTTTTTCACGTTCGTTCTAATCTATACTAGAATTATCCAAGGTACTTACTCAGGGTAGGGGTCGGGGTGCAAGCAGTAGGTGAGGCCAGGCTGCGCACACGCCGGCGTGCGGCCAGGGGGCGCCGGCTCGAAGGCACAGTTCTGTCCGTATGGGCAACTGTAGCCATCGCCACTACGCGCTGTTGTCCATATGAGCTGTGACGAAGTTTTGGATATTAAAAATGGCTGAAAATTAATTAAAATTTGAACAATATTTCATGAGATACATAAACGTATTTTTTGTTTTATTTCTAAAACGCGCAAGTACGTTGAAAGCAAACTTTGTAAGAACACGCCATATTCAGGTTTGAAACGTTCACTTTTTTCGATACATTAAATCAGTCCAGGTATAGGATTTTATTGAACTTGACGAGTATAATAATTTTTATAAGTATTGTACGAGAGGTTATGGCATGGAACTTTCTATCACATTGCAAGACAAGCTTTTCACAACGCGTAATATTAATTCTTGACACGAAGTTATTCAAAACTTTTATCCAACTGGAAGACGAATCAAATAGCAACAAAGCACTTGCATGTTGACACCTGTCAAGAGCCACGACATATCTATTAATAACTAGGCCGTTACAATATCAGTGATATCAAAAATTAAATCCGCTTACTGTAGTTACTTAATTGTTTCGTAGGACGATTTATACCGCATTCTATTACGGGTGATTAGTAAAACTGCGGCGTGGGAACCCGACATTTAACCGTATTTGGCGACGAATCGAAAGCTACTATTAGTAATACATCGAGCTCTTTCCTTTCTCATTTACGTTAACCTATTTATCTACAGTTAGATAATTGGAGATTTGAAAGGAACCGCTTCCAGCGAAGTCACCGGGCATATGAGACTTTATTTTGAAACTAAGTATTTCCCAGTTAACAAAAACATTTACTTTCGATGTCGTTGGAGGGCCTCTCAACTCTAAATGTGAGTCAGATTAGACGACGCTCGCTTTCATTTACGTGAGAAGGTTGACTAATTCATGGTTGGATTAGTTATATTGAATTACCATTGGTTGTTTATAAATGTACGTTTAATAGTACCATAGTAGAAACAGCTATAACCACGGTTTTACTCAAAATTGTCGAGTTTCGATCGAGTTCACTTCACATCATTTGCGTTAATCAAAAACGCGAGGCATTTTCGAATCTATTAGTAGATTCAACAATAACCAGCAGGATTCACTAAGAGGCAGATAGTTATGACATTTTGAAGGAAACAGATTATATTAAAATTAATTATGAGAATCGTTTAATGCACAAAATACTGGTCATGGTTTTTAAACTTGTCTGATCATCATTTAGTTTTAACTGTACGTGCCTGCAATGGTATTTGAACTCACGACCTGCTCGTTAGAATGCGGAATGCGATTGCTGCTCCCACTAAGCTACCACCGCAAATCCTTATCCACACCATATATTGGACCACACGTAAACTGCCGAGTTACAATCGAGATCACCTCCACTAGTACCGTCACCAAATACGTGCGATCATTAATCTACACGACAAAGTGTGAAGATGCGTCCACGGCATTCGATGATCGAAACTAAAAGCACGTCATTCTCGATAAGGTACCGCAGATTTGTGTCGCAACGTGAGATCCGGGTCGATAGTAGTGCTCATAGAACTCATCGTCCGCGATTAAGCGGTGATGAATTGTAATATGGGCTTCTTGGGTATTGGGCGGTAAGTTCAAATAAGAACTGCATGTGAGGTATTGAGCAATTTATATCGCTTTTTCACGTAACGCTATTCAAACACAAGTGATACATTACTGTGTTTTGGTTTGAAGGGCACTGTATCCATCGAAATTACTGGGCATGAGACTTTAGAGCCGATGTCTCAGGGTGACGAGCGCAGTGCAGTGCCGCGCAAGATTAAATAGATAGATAGATAAACTCTTTAATTCTCTTTTTAGATTATGCAATGTAAAGTTCTGGGTGGCACTGTAACTGTTATGGACATTCGCAGCGCTTCCCAACAGGTGAATGACTTATCATTACGTTACCTATGAATACACAAAAAAGACAAACCTATTTTGACCAGTCTGTAAGTAAAGTTGAATATTGACAACAAATCATCAGACAAGACTAAAATATAGTCTAGTTTGATGAAACAGTATTGACATAATTGCTATGATATTAGAGTCAGAGATTTTTCATGCAAATTAATTGCTACACATACGTCTCTGTCGAAGTAATTCGAGACATCCACGACCTCAGGTACCTTAAGATCTTAACACAATAATTACCATTGTCATTAAAACGACTTACTATCGCATTGACATGTAGTTATTTGTCATCAACCGAGAACTGTTTGTCATCATCTGACACGTATTTGTCATTAACATGACATGCCATTGTTAACTGGATGATGGTAAGTGGTGACATATTGTGGCCTTCACCTGACAATTACTGACAACAATTAGAGCAAGGGATCGTCGTGGTAGTGTACTGATGCGAGTACAATCACAGTGTAAAGAACAAACAGTGGTCCAAGCCTTTGATGTTAACGTAAAATCCGACTGTATGGAATAATAAGAGAGGGTGTGGGTGCAATGGCACTTCTTAACACGTTCAGTGCTGAGAACACAACAGTCGTGTTTTTCATAACTTGCCGCGACCGCGGGCAAACACAACTGTTGTGTTTGTTGTATGGGAAAACACTATGGAGTGTGCAGAGTCGCACCCGTGGCTAGACAAGCAAATCGGCTCAGCAGTGAAAGTGTTAACACTACTGCTTGGCGGATGAATACCTGGCTATGGTGTGGTACTTCCCCAAGCGGGTTTTTGTATAAGAGACTTACCACTACAAAACCCGAAGTGCCATTGAAATTGGCACCGATATCTTCTACCCCGCTTGTTCATAAAAAATCATCATAGGTCACTTAGTACTGCGCAGTACAATATTGTAGTGTCATCGTCATCAGTCGGAAGACGTCCACTGCTGAACATAGGCCTTCGTCGGTCCACCTCGTGGGGGGCCGTCTGGAAAAGTTATGTGACATTTAATTAAATCGCTTTTGTAGTGCGGTACTTCATTAAACGTCACATAACTTTTTAAAGCCGCCGACACATTCGTCTGACGTGTCGTGTCGTGATGCATCAGAATGGGTATCGGTTTCATACATTTAATAAGGTAGCGTTCACATATCTCTGATGCAGTGTGTTGTGACGGCTTGTGTAAATGTATGAAACCGATATCTATCTGATGCATCACGGCACGACAGGTCAGACAAATGTGAACCTAGCTTAAGAATGCTTTGCCGAGCTGCCGCAGTGCCTTTGACGGGTGATTTCTTGAATTTGAATAATAAATGTTGTGGGTAAAGTTACACTTCTATTATAAGCTGCGACACACCTGCAATTAGCGTAATTTTGATGGCATCAGCAAAGGACATGACATGACATCTTTTTTTCATTCGTATTGAAATGACGAGTCCCGTGGCAATCAAACGTCAAAATTAAACGAACTCGAGCTGATCCGCACCGTGCTGCATAGCCCCGCAGATGTATTCCATCGCTATGAGAACCAATTACATGGTATAGGTAGGTAAACACTAATAAACACACACACGGATTCTTGCGCATTATTAGCAGCCGTCACATAACACTACGTAACGCGAACAAAGCTAACTTTTTACAACTTCCGATTTTTTCCACTCATCTTGAGAACAATCGGTTTCCCTTGCTATAACATGACTATCATAATTCCAACTTCCTATAAACCGGTTCAGTTAAAAAGTACCGTTCTGTAACTGTGGCGGGTAGTAATAAAGGCTTTCTAATGGGGTCGAGTTTTGGGTTTTGTTGTATAACCTGAAGTAATAGACGAGGTTCAGAGTTCAGACTATATTGGGTCGTAGATGAGATGGCTGATATTCAAGTCTTGCTAGAACCATTACTCAGTAACATAAAAAAATAGTACCCCTGTAGTAAGTACGTCTCGAACCAAGGTTTGTTTGTGACGCAGTCTATTTCTGTAGCTTTTAATTTGGATGGCTGAATACATTTTGATAAAAGTTTGCCGATTTTATCAGAAAATACATCAAGAATGCGACAACTACTTAGTAAAGATCTCCGTCTTTTTTTATTTTATTTTATTTCACTGAGTGACGAGACGTGCATATCGTTCATCTGATGGTAAGCGCTACGCCTGCCCATAACAGTTACAGTTCCACCCACAACCTTGCATTGCATAATCTTGCGCGGCATTTCACTGCGCTCGTCGGCTCTAAAGTCTCATATGCCCAGTAATTTCGCTGAAAACAATCCCCTTCAAACTCGAACACAGCAATGTGTGCACACCACTGCTTGGCTGATGAATATCTGGCAAAGGTTCCTTAATTCCCCAGGCGTTCTCCTGCAGAAGATGCTTACTTTCATATTAAAATTTCAAAGATGACACACTCATTTAGCATTTCAAAATACGCCTAACTGTTCCGCAGCCGCCGGGTTCTTCTGTTCAGTTTTTGCTTAGCCGAATGTGGTTCAAGGTTCCCCACTCCGTAGGCAAGTTATGTAACGTGTCGCTTCTGTACAATTATTCGCTCTAAATCTTTGTTTATTTTCGTGCTTACAGATGTTTGTTTTAGCGATGGGGCTGTCCAATTTTTGGAATATTATCTTACAAATGTGTTGACATGCGTATTATATTTTCACATGCGGTGTTTCTATTGTGAGTTCTTAGATTTTCGTACCTTTTCATATAAATTAAATATAAATGAAATTAATATAAAGCTAATATTATCAGTTTTTCTACATTTAGTTCAATCAAGAATCTTAATCTCAATTATTTAGGTTTATTGTGAGATATTAACAATTAAAACTTAATATTTTTTTTAAATCCTTTATGGCCAGTGTTCTTGACACCGTGCCTCATGGACACCACCTTTAGTTAGAAATTTTAAGATTTGGTTTTAGTTAGTTTTAGTTTACTAACTACTTTTATTAAAAAAAAAACTAGTATTTGCTTATTTCGCAACAACCTTAAGTGGTTGTATACATGTCGATAGCTATACATGATTGATAAAAATCTAGGCACCTTTACTTACTTAGTTACAATCTTTCCTGTTAGCTGTTTTATTTCTAAAACGTGACATCTCACACACTTGCCTCAAACATATTCTAACACGATCTCTTAGAAAGCGGTCAAATAAAAAGTGCAATAAAACTCAAATCTGAGTGAAATCAATGAGATAACATCTTTACCACTGTTGAATAACAAGCAAGTCCTATATCCGAATTGAATGTAAACACGAAGGCATGGTTTGTGCGTAGCCGCAGTGGTTTTTCCCAACACTATAAACCTTCTTAAGCCGGGTATCCACTAGCGAGCCGTAACCGTAACTTGCGTGATACGGGAACGAGCTTCTAGTGTGTACGCGTGTTACAAGGGCCCTTTGATTCGCGGCAACAACCGACAATCGTTGGCTCGCTGCGAGTCGCTCGTGTAGCGCTCGTTGCAGGATTGCGAACCACGTACACACTATGTTTTTGGTAACAGTACATGCAACGGTTACAGTTACGGCTTGCTAATGGGTACTCAGCTTAAAATACCTTTCTGAAACTAAATCGGCTATTACTTAGACGCAATAGAGAATATTAAAATGCCACTTTGCAGTACAATATAGACTTGAAGGAGGTAAAGACAGTACTATTTAAAATTATATCTATATATATAAAAATGTTATGTTGGTTTGTGTACGCTTCAAAAACTCAAAAAGTTCTGCACCGATCGGCCTGAAATTTTAGCATGATATATAATCCGCATCAAGGATTGTTTATATCTATTTTTCTCATCAGTGACATATCAGCGAATGTGCAAATGTGCCACAGCGAAGCGAGGCAGGGCACAGCTAGTATATTATATTCTTGTCTTACGTCAAGTTTTATAAACCTTTGTTCTAATGTTTTATAAAATGCAATAGAATAAAAAACTTTTTATTATTAACCAACAATTAAAAAAAAAACAATAAAAGCCCTTACACAGATTTTGTTTTTGGTTTCCTTTAAATTTTATTTTCTTTTAGATTTTTCTTATCCAATACTGCTGCATTAAAAGTACTGGCAGATAAACAAAATATAGATGCGCAGAACTTCATTTTCCTGTCCTTGTTTATCCTCAAGATTGGCACTTTCTCCTCACGAACACCTTTCCGGAAAACTCGAGTACTGAGAAGTGACGTTGATTGGAAACGTAAAGGGTTACGTAGGCGATCTCAGAACTACTGTCTATGTAGAGAAGTCTAGTATAAATAGGCAACGTGTAACTACTCGACTAAATATTGAACATCATTGAATAAGCACTAAGAATAAGCATTGAATAAGATATTAAAAAGGGGGCTGTTTCCAGCAAAATAACTGGGCATATGAGACTTTAGCGCTGATGTCTCAGGGAAACGGGCGCAGTGCAATTCCGCGCAGGATTAAAAAAGAAAGATCCGGGTGGCACTGTAACTGTTATGGGCAGGCGTATCGCTTACCATCAGGTGACTTACCTGCTCGTCTCGTCACAAAGTCAAATAAAAAAGGTAAAGACATGTAAGTTATTAATATGCACTTAAGGTACATAGTGTGGACTTAATAATTAGTTATTAGTTTAGGTTTTTTTGATTGGACCTATTCAATTCATGTCAATTTTTACGTAGTATTGGTAATTAATTACTTACCTAGGTGAATTTAAGTGAGGGTCGTGAATTTTTCTTTTCGATCCATGACAGATTTCCAAAAGAATTTGGAAATCCGACTGAACTGAATAAGGATACAAGCCGGTGGTTAACCTGATGGTTAGCGCCACGTCTGACCATATAAATAATTGCAGTGCTACCGTTTTAAATTCAAAACTGTAGCACTGCAGCTATTTTGCAGGCACTGTACCACGCTCATCGCCTTGGTACATGACTATTTTTTATTGCAGTCAGTAATTTATTGAAGTATATTAAAAAATATATAAATGACAAAGTATTTAATTCATTTATAATTATGGAATATAAACATTTATACGTGTCCGGTTCAGTCATATTATTTTCCGACATAAAACAAATAAATCCCGATTGACCAGAGCTCGTAATATCAATTACTATTCCACACCTCACAATCAATAACAATTGTTTATTGATTATGATCTGCAATACATTACATAAAAAATCTAGCTCAGACCACGCCCGTACAATCGTGACTGAATTAAAATTATAAATACTAAACATAGAAAGTGTCCCGACACTACAAGGATAATCACGCACAGAATTGCTTCCGAGATTTTTTGCGAACTGGGCACGGCGCACGCTTCACCTTGGACGACTTATCATTTATCGGCAAATAGATTTGACAAGCAAACTGAGATTATTTACATTGTTCCGGTATCGGTAAATTCAATCAGGAAAGAGGCCAATTTTAAAAAACGTCGCCTTCAATGCTTCAAAAATCCTTGTCGTAATTAAAAATTTTAATCTGTATCATTATTTTCATCCTATTGATTCACGGCTGCAATTTTATTTTCTACCTTAACCACTGGTGACAAGAGGGCTGGCTCATTTCTCGCACAGAGAATAGCTATTGCTATTCAACGTGGAAATGCAGCCAGTGTTCTTGGCGCCATGCCTCATGGACACCCTCTTTTGTTAGATATTTATATTTTAGTTAATAGTTTTATTTTTTTATTTAATTTTATCTACTTAATTATTGTTTTTTATGCTCTTGCAATGCACATAAATTAATTAAATTAAAAATCAAAATAAATTTCGTAACAAAAATAAATACGAAAATAAATTTCGTAACAAACTGCAATAAAATCTGTTTAGCTGTTTTGCTAGTATTGAGTAAGAAACAAACATCCAAACTTCTGCATTTATTATATTAGCATGATAAATTGCAATAAACTATGCATTTTAAAACGATCATTAACTGAAATGACACGCTTCACATCTTCAAACTTTACAATTACATAACAGTTCTGCGCGCGACGATCCAGCCTCGCTCCAATTGCATACATTAGTTGACAATAGAGTCTGTATATCTAATTGAGCAGCCTACGTCACATCACTTCCGGCTGGTATTATAGAGAAAAATGTGGCCAGCCACATGTGGCTGGTCAAATTCCTGTGCGTTAGGTCAAATGTTCATTGGTTTCGAGGTTTGAAACTGCGTTATGAATTAAACCTTCTTTACGCACGCTTGGCGTAGGGAGTAAGCTAGTGAATGCGTTACGAAAAATGTGATCGGGCGAGGCGAACGGAAGTTGACAGGGAGATATAAGTTAGTGAAGATATAAAGAGAGAGAGTGAGAGTTACAATTCGTAAATTAAAAAAAAAAAAAACATTTTAAATAATTTTTTGAAAAAAATTTTTGCATTAGTCACAGCACTTATTTCGTTTTTTTTTTTTGGTTCTGAAACGTTGTTCTTTGTTTGTTGATATGTAAATGTTTGTTGATACATATCAACAAATTGCTATGCCAATGACACATGTCATTGGCATAGCAATCTCTGTACCTATTTATTAGTGGTTGGAACATGTCATTGAGCTTATGCATTGAGCAACGAGTTCGACCAACACTATTCTCATCATGACTTTTAAAGAAGAAGACCTTAGCTCTGGAATTTTTAAGCTAGCTACAGTGAAAATACAAAAAATTAAAATATAGCAATAACTGATTACTTTTCAATCCTAAAATAATGCTATCAATGTGCAAGTGTGCGTACTATGTTTGTTACCATGCGGCACTCGGAATTAGATTATATTTTAGTATAATATGTAGATCCATTAGACATTGAAGTCAAATTCAATCATTATAATAATAATTAATTTATTTCCAATCTTACATGCAATAAATTATACATACAAAAAATTTTAATTTCATCCGATTCTAAGAAAGTTGCTAAAAAAAATCACAAATCAACTCCTTGGTTTTTGTAGAAATCATTTTGTAGAAATCCTTCCCACCGCCACTTCAATCATTATCCACGGCTTAATAAGGTAGTGTGCAAACATTTCTGTGTTCCGGTTTAGAGGGCACTGTTTTCAGCGAAATTACTGGCCATATGAGACTTTAGAGCCGGTGTCTAAGGGTGACGAGCGCAGTGCAGTGCCGCGCACGATTATGCAATGCAGAGTTCTGAGTGGTGCTGTAACTGTTATTGGCAGGCGTAGCGCTTACCATCAGGTGAACGACTTGATCGTCTCGTCGCTCAGACAACTAAAAAGTAAAAAATTCATTCGGATGAAGCTGCAGAGCACAGTTTGCACCTAACATATTCCTGCCAAATAATATTAATTTTTAATAAACGTAATAAAAAAAATATTAAAAAAAAAGTTGTCGAAAGCATTATTATACTTTTCTTGCATCACTGAACTTGGCAGCATGGACGAGCACGTCACCCGATTTCAAAAAGGTGAAATTGTGTTAGGTTACAACATATCCTCTAACGTGGATTTCCCATTGTTTCAACTCAAACCATAACATGAATAGCTAAGCATACATGCACAGATTTGCCCGTCAGATCTACCCGACAGACGTGCCTGGCAGGCAAAACTGCTGGTGTTAGGTGAAAACAGACATATCCGACAGGCAAAACCGTGCCTGTTATCACTACACAGGGGCAGTTTTGCCTGCCAGGCACGTCTGTCAGGCAGATTCGCCGGGCACATCTGTGCGTGTATGTTTAGCTGATAGTATCATCCAGTCGAATACCTAACCTATGAAACAGCGAACGATTACTATTTACTGTGTAGTGTAGTTTTTTTATGTTACTAACACCGAGACGAGCAAATCGTCCACCTGAAGGTAAGTGCCACCACGCCTGCCCATAACAGCAACAGTGCCACCCAAAACTTTCCATTACAAAATCTTCTGCGGCACTGCACTGCGATCGCCACCCTAAATAATCGATTCTAAAGTCTCATGTGCCCAGTCATTCCGCGGAAACAATGCCCTACAAGCGTAGTACTTAATACGTGCGTAGTAAAGGTGAATATCTACTATTATAAATAATATATCTATATAAATTAAAATGATGTGTTGATAAGCCCAAAACTCTAGAACGGTTGGATCAAGAATGCGGCTTATATTTTTTTTATTAAATACTAGCTGTACCCTGCCACGCTTCGCTGTGGCACATTCGCACATTCGCTGATATGTCACTGATGAAAAAAATAGATAAAAACAATCCTTGATGCGGATTATATATCATGCTAAAATTTCAGCTCGATCGGTGCAGAACTTTTTGAGTTTTTGAAGCGTACACAAACCAACATAACATTTTTATATATATAGATTTATTGAAGCTCGTATATAAGTATAAAACCTCTTTCTTCACCAGGGATTAAAAAATACATCATATTGCATCGAAGGATGTCTTGATAGATGTACGAACTGGGAAAATAATTTTATTTTATATAGTTTTTTAGAAAATAAGCTTATTGAAGTAAAACTTCTTTACACACGCTTGACTTTGGGAGTCAGCTGGTGAATGCGTTACGAAAAATGTGGTCGGCCGAGGCGAACGAAAGTTGAGAGGGAGATATAAGTTAGTCGAGATAGAAAGAGTGAGAGTTACGTAAGTATACTAGAATACTAAGAATACTGTAAGTACGCCACCCACCCTACTATCGAAAAATGTTTTTTACTGTCCATCCAAAGGTTGTCTGGAAGAAATCGCTTTCAGCGATAAGACCGCCCATTGTACTACCCTTGTTTACCTATTGTAATTTTTCTGTACTGTGTTTAATTTTGTTTCTGGTGTACAATAAAGAGTTTTTCTATTCTATTCTATTCTATTCTACGTTTCGTTTATTTTTTTAAATATCTTTTATGGAAATTGGTTTGAAATAATTTTTTTGTTGAAGTTTCAATTCTACTGTGTGTCCCAGCACACATTTCGTTTATTTATTGCTAAAAGAGGATTAAATTAAATAGGTGCGTTAATTAAAACATTAAGAGGTACCAATTAAAAAAAGGTACCTAATCAATGTGTTAATTACGTACATGTACATACTGTATGATTGAAACTAACATTGCAGATAACTTATCAACGCTTTAAATAGATTTAATTAAATGAGTTTATCAAAGTTTTAATTTAAATATTAATTAATACAACTGTGATTAATTAGAACGTCTCGTTACTATTGAATATGAATATAAAGTCATAGTTTATAATATTGTATTGGAAATTAATATTCAATACTTCATTAAGGTTTGAGAAAAAATATAGATAAATTTACATTGTGGTACGGCTCGTCTGCTTGTGGAAGTAAAAGAACTTTGTCAGTCCGCTAAGCTGTACACTGCCTAACAAATAATATTTTCACCGTGACAGTAATGTGAAAACAATACTGAGTTCCGGTTTAAAGGGCAATATTTCCAGCGAAATTACCGACCAATCTTAGGCCGGTTTTAGTGCTCGACCAACCGTCGGTCGCGCTTGTCATTTGTATAAAAATTTACAAGACGAGGCAGGGCAGGTACGCACGCGTGTATTGCTTAATTTTCATACAAATAACACGTACGCACCGACGGTCGGTCGAGCACTAAAACCAGCCTTATGTCTCAGGGTGACGTGCGCAGTGCAGTGCCACGAAAGATATTGTTAGACAAAGTTCTGGATCATACTGCAATGTACAAGTACTTACCATCAGGCGAATGCCCTGTCAAACTGATTCCTCAGTAATTTTTAAACGAACGTGAAAAGGTATATTCGTATGGAATATACGAGATAGAGTGTAGCTTATAGGTCGATACGTTTACAATAGGCGCGTGTTTATACCTAACCGTTCTTGCCTCCTGGCTAACTTCAAGCACTCAAGAGCCCCTGTCAAATACTTATTGCTTGGTTATGAAATGGGTCTTTGACCCGGACCTTATGCTAATCATTGTAACGTTCAGTACAGTCGACTCCGCCACCATCTAAATATGGTACAAGCTAGGTGCAATTCCGAAAATCTTGGTTTAATTTTCTTATTTGTAGAATATTTCGAGATTCGAACCTGTAGCTTCTATGCTCTTAACACTTTGACTGCTGAGCCGATTTTCTTGTCTAGCAACGGGTGGGGCTCTGCACACTCCATGGTGTTTTCCCGTACAACAAACACAACAGTTCTGTTTTCCCGCATTCGCGGCAATTTATAAAAAACACTACAGTTGTGTTTTCAGCAGTGAACGTGTTGACCAACTCTAAACAAAAATACCCAAATATCTGAACTTGCTCCGCTCATCCAAGTCTTCTGCGCGTGTTTCGGTGTACACACTACACAAATAATCCTCAGTTTTAACAACATATCTTGTTTGACATGAAAACGCCAAACATTTTCAATAAAATTACATATATTGCAATGTTTTGTGTAGAGGTTTTTGTGTAGTGTGTAGGCCAAAACCCGCGCAGGAGACACTACTTAATGTACCGCTTATGTCTCTAAAGCAAAACAAAACTGAAAACATCTCTAAACAAGCATGGTCTACCGTTGAACACGTGATAGCTTACCATCAGGTGAGACCGCTGTCTACAGCTTGACTGTATTTAAAAAAGGTAAAATAACAAGATTCCATCAAATCACTTCCATTCCTACAATTAAAACATGGGCAATAACCTCCAACCATTATAATTATACCCTGTCACTCTGACTTCCAGTACCATTTAAGATAAAGTACCTAGATGACCGAGCTTTGCTCGGTAGTATTATTATTCGCCAATAGATGTCAGGAAGAGTCATATTTTTCAGTTTAAATTTGGACTACTCAAACGCCTCCAACGCTTTGTTATTTTCTTCCAAGTTTATGTTTAATTTGATATAACACGAATAAAATGACATTTTCTAAAAATGATTCCTAGCTAGATCGATTTATCGCCCCCGAAACCTAAACTAAAGTTCATGAAAATCGTTGGAAACGATTCCGAGATTCCAATTATATAAATATATACAAGAATTGCTCATTTAAAGATATTAGATATATAACTTCCTAATGCACACAATTACCACTAAATAATTACATATTCACCCGCCCAAAAAACAATAAATCTCGCTCTCGCTCTAATTAAATATCAATAACAAAATATCCGATTAAATCAGTAACCTGTCATAACGTATGATTACATGCCTATTTATACTATCAGATTGTCTGTCTGTCTAGTTAGGACATACTGCGTATTGACCACTAGGAAATCCGTCTATTTGTTTCAAAGTCTTTGTATTTCTTTGTCCAGCAAAAAGTTGTCATGGACAATCAAAAAAATTATGTCTCATTCTGATTTGACGTTTTAATTCACCAATTTATTATTACCCTGCGGTCAAGTTCACATTATTCTCGTTTCCTTATCATATTAGTAGACAATCGTGTTTGTAAAACTATATTTAAATACTAGACAAAAACGGGTCTAATTCCAGCTAATAATATTTGACATACCTCGACGCTTCAATCTAGTTACATTGACCGCTGTTAACTGCTTGTAAACCTACAATTAAACTGGTGCAGTAGTTTAGGCCTAAAAACCACCGCAAAACCACCAAAACCACCACATATAATTTTATGTTTTATTTATTACTAGATGCACCCAGCGGTTTCATCAGTATTACGTAATATCCCGCAAGAACAATTTATTTGAATATAAAAAGTATCCTCTATGTTAATTCCGGTTATAAACTATCTGTGTAACAAATTTCATCTAAATCGGTTTGTGCGTGAAAGAGTAAAAAACATCCATCCATCCATCCTCACAAACTTTCACATTTATAATATTAGTAGGATATATTTTACTCAAGACTTCTAATGCAAATATTCTATTTGTGAAATTACCTTCCTGCCAAAAATTTCATAAACTGCAGCAGTTTATGTAATTGTTTTATAAACTACAGCATATTTCATAAACTACAGTAGTTTATGAAATCGTTGTACAGTAACTGCTCATAGAAATTACTGACAACTCTGCAATTTATTCCAACAATAAATCTGTAAATTCTACGTTAGACAATTTATCCATAAATCTAGAAAGCCATTATTTCGTTCTTAGGTACAAGACAAGCTTCAGTATAGTTTACGAGAGGTTTGATCAATAACACTATGTTTAAAATGGAACCTACCTATTTAGTAAGTCCAAAAAAACAGTGTCAATTTTGTGTAAACCAAACTAGACGTAATAGTTGCCAAAATTATTGCTCTATCTTTCGTTTTCATAAAATTTGAAAAGGCCAGCAATTATTTTAGTAGCTTGTTTAAGTTTAGTTTGGTGCACCAAGAATCGAAAACAATAAGATGATTGTAATAAAAATCGGAATTTCATAGTACGCCATATAATCTCTGTTCAAATTCTGCATTCACACAATTTAACGTTACATGAGAAATCTCAAGCAGAAGTAATGAAGTGTTGCTAGGTGTCCCAAATTGCGCGGAACGTCCCGTTTTTCAGGGATCTGGTGACACGTCCCGATTTTTCAATAACATCCTTTGTCTGTACTGTATTCGATAACAGACATAAGTACGAGTTCTATAAAAAAAAAAAAAAACCTTTCAAGAAGAGGATGAATGTGTTTCTTGTAAAAACATAATTATTTGCTTTTCGCTGAAGGAAAACTTCGTAAGGAAACTCACATACCCGATAATTATTTAGGAAGTAAGCGATACACTTATCCGGACCGGACCTCCGTGGTGGATTAAGGCCTAATCCACCTCATAAAAGTAAGGGGAGACCCGTGCTCAGCAGTGGAATGATTATGTCGACGACTGCTTTTTGGAGCTAAATGTAATTCCATCGCGGTAATTATCTAAAGCACTCAGAGTCCGGTACCGGAGCTTTAGTCGATATATCGCCGTAAGTATTACAATACAAGTAATCGATTATAGAGGCATACCGTACAGTAATCGGCAGTTAGTCATCTCGGGACGACCGTGACCTTGCAGACTTTCTTTTTTTAACACATATCCACGAGGTGTGACGCAACGCACAAGGTTGTCGCCTCGCCGGTAATGCAATGTCTGAAGATGTTAGATGGGTGTCAACAGGCTGTTGTGCTTCTGCGTTGTTTGTGCGATAGACGGTTTATAGATAAACCATGTAACTTAACTCTCTTAACGATAAAAAAAATATTAAAGATATTTGGTGTAGGCATGGTGAATATAGATTGAAGGTAAAATTCGCAAACCGTTCCAGTCCAACCTTGGTTATAATCTGTTCCTATTTCTCAAATGCTTTCATCAGATCAATTTTTCACGAAATAAATTAGTATTAAATTAGTAGGAGAATCGTTTTACATGCTGTTAGCGAATTTGGCGCCAAATATGGATATTTCCTACTAATAATTTAATCGATCAGTCTACGATACACGCATACAATTGTGCTCAATATTTTAGCTCGTACATGTGGGCGTGTCTATGTGTGTGTGTGTGTGTTTTATTTATTGGGCGGGCCGCAATTGTAGTACTGTATTTGTTATTCTGTGCTCCAACTATGTAGTACAGAAGGAACAGATCAGCTTGAGAGTTTTGGCAAGATGCCACAAATGTGAAGTTGTTGTTTTTGAATTCTGCAAGAGACCTCCTGGTGAAGTACCAGTACCTTTGCCAGATATTCATCCGCCAAGCAGTAGTGTGCAAACATTACTGTGTTCCAGTTTGAAGGGCAGTGTTTCCAGGGTGACGAGCACAGTGCAGTGCTGCGGAAAAGTATGCAATGCAAAGTTCTGAGTGGTGCTGTAACTGTTTGGGCAGGCGTAGCGCTTACAACAGGTGAACGACTTACTCAATCAAACAAAAAAACATAATCGTGACGCGTTTTTTATTTGTTTGTGTGCTATGTGTTCCTTATCTATTCATCAGATTGTGATAAAACTGTAGTAGGGTCGTATGGGAAAGCCCACGGCGCTTTCTTCTCCAAAAACTTTTTATTCAACGGCATTGCAAGCATTGCAACGCAACCCGGGTACATCTAGATGTATATACAAAAAAAAACTGGTTGTCTGTAAAGTTTGTTTACGGACAGTAGTTTAACGTGACAACGTCATAAGAAGTCATTGACTAAATTATTGCATACTTTTATGAATAAAAATGAATCATTTTTTAATAATAAGAAATAAGATAATATAGAAATATATAGTTTTAATTCCGCCTAAGTTGTCTGATGAATGAATGATAGGACTTTGTTGGATGACGTAACCACTATGACAAATATATCCGTTTAAAAACCTAAATCCCTACTCAACCCTTAATTTATCTGAAGACCGAAACAACCCTGACGTGTCACCCCGTACTTAAATTGACTGATTAATAACGCCTGATTCTATTAACTATCTTAATAATAAGAATAAATACTTGCAATTATACTAGTAATCAGATTTTTAAAATGCAAGAATAATTAACCTGTCAAGAAGAGAAGAGAGATAGATGCGGCGCAAGCGTACAATGAGCGTAACTGGACAATGAGCGTTACGGAAAAATATGTCAACTTTTTCGTGCACGCAGTCGGCGTTCATCGATTTAAAAGACGTTGTCACGTCAAAACATAAAATTTATAATTTACTGAAAATAATAATCACGTAGCCATGTAACCTTAGCCTTTAAATTTCTATCTAAGATTGAGAAAAATATTAATCAAATTCATTTTTGCAACAGCGTCGGCGATGAGACAGGCCTGGTATTAGTGGGCTAGGTTTAGATTAATTAGTCTCTATTTCTATCAAGAATAATATAAATCTGTTGAATAAAATATAACCTATTTGTCAAAATAGAAAAATATACGGTTTAGCGCCTAGGACAAGTTGTGTAATGTTTTAGGCGCCATGTCTGGTAGATACGTAGAGTAGTTATAGTCGAGCGGTTATTGCAAGAAGAATGTGGCATCTTCTCTATACACCGTTAAGAAGATAACACGTATTGTAGTGAGAGGCCTCTTCTGCAAGAGACCGCCTGGGCAAGTACCACCCGTCATCCGTCAACCAGTAGTGTGCAAACATTACTGTGAAGGTTTGAAGGGCACTGTTTCCAGCGTAATTATTGGGCATATGAGACTTTATAGCCGATGCCTCATGGTGACGAGCGCAGTGCAGTGTCGCGCAGGATAATGCAATGCGGGGTTCTGGGTGGTGCTGTGACTGTTATGGGTAGGCGTAGCGCTTACCATCAGGTGAACGACTTGCTCGTCTCGTCATTTAGTCGAATTAAAAATATATATAACACGTTTTAGTCGCAAATAAGTATGTATTGCAAACTAGCGTTAGCGGGTTTGAAACATTTGGAAAAATATACGAAACGTAACTATCTCTCTTTCTCTCTTCACTAATTTACATCTCCCTCTCAACTTGCGTTCGTCTCGCCCGGTCACATTTTTCGTAATGCATTCACCAGCTTACTCCCCAAGTCAAGCGAGCGTAAAGAAGTTTTACTTCAAAAAAAAAAAACAAATCAGTTTATAAATGGCGGAGTCCTAAGGTAACAAGCATACAAAAATAAATATACAGTCGAATTTAGAAGCTCCTCCTTTTGAAGTCAGTAAAAAAGAAACGTCCGCCTTCCGTGTGTTGTGGTATGTACTACCCTTGTTTACCTATTGTAATTCTTCTGTACTGTGTTTATTAATGGTTCTGGTGTACAATAAAGAGTTTTTCTATTCTATTCTATTCTATGTTATCCACCAATCCGGACTGGGCCCCCGTGGTGGAATATGGCCTTACCCTCTTCACGAAAGTGAGGAGAGACCCGTGCCCAGCAGAGGGACGTTAAGGGTTGATGATGAAGATGATGATGAAAAAAGAAAACAGAACATTCCCCATATAAATGAGACACGATACCGGTAAATTTCAACCAAGTTCCAGTAACTCCACCGTCACCCCGTCGTGACCAAGTTTCGACGACACCCGCCCTTGCCACTCGACCTCTCCGCCATTGTTCGAAAGGTTACCTCATGACTTCTAAGAAAACGGCAAGTGGTACAGTTCAAACTTACTTAGGTAAGGCTTGAACGGAAATTCCTTGAATTGTTTAAGCCTAAGAATGTTTGGATGGCCTAATCCTCCTCGCGAAAGTGAGGGAGACCCGTGCGCAGCAGTAGGCTGTGATGATGATGATGATGAAGAAGAATGTTTGGTAACTGTATTAGATTCGCTGATGAGATTTTTAGATGGCATACTATAAAAAGCGGTGGTAGCCTAGTGAGAGAACGTCCGCCTTCCAATCTGAAGGTCGTGAGTTCAAATCCCAGTGGAGGCACGTACCAATGTGTTTCTGTAAAACATATGTACGTAATTATCACTCGCTTTTCGGTGAAGGAAAACATCGTGAGGAAACCCACATACCTACCCGAGAATTATTTCGGAGGTAGGTATATTATCCACCAATCCGGACTGGGCCCCCGTGGTGGATTATGGCCTTACCCTCCTCACGAAAGTGAGGAGAGACCCGTGCCCAGCAGTGGGACGTTATGGGTTGATGATGATACTATAAAAAAAACTATAGCTTGTAACTATATTCTGGCTTCGATGGCGTAGTGATGAATCGACCGCGAAGCGTGATGCTGCGGGTTCAATTCCCGCGCAGGATAGATACTTATGTGAGCTGTAAGTGTTCGCTCTGGATCTGGGTGTTTCTGGGATGGCTTTTAAGGTTTCTGTATCTTTTGATACACGCTCCGCCGAATACAGTGCCTTTTAAACCGGAAGGTACACGGTTATGTTTGCACACTACTGCTTAACGGATAAATATATGGCAAAGCTGTACCTTTCCAGGGGGACTTTTGCTGAAGAAGCCGAGCACTATTAGAAGTGTACAGCGTATTTTATATAGTTACACTTGTTTATACTGAGATAGGACTCCACTTGTGCTTCGTCACCAACCCATATCAACCCACTGCTGAGCACGGGCATCCCCTCACTTTTATGAGAAGGATAAGGACATGACCCACTACCGCATTAAAATTTTAAAAGGAAGGAAATTAAAAAATAGTCACAAATATTGGTTAATTTCCAAAGTTTTTGATAATTTAAAGGAATATTTGAAGGAGGTGTAGCATATTAAAAATTATTGTTATGATAAGCATAGTTATATCTATTAGATAATCAGCTACTGTAATGTTTAGTTTACTAATATTGCAGCGAAATTGTAGAATAAAATAGAATAGAAAAACTCTTTATTGTACACCAGAAACAAAAATAAACACAGTACAGAAGAATTACAATAGGTAAACAAGGGTAGTACAATGGACGGTCTTATCGCTGAAAGCGATTTCTTCCAGACAACCTTTGAATGGACAGTAAAAAACATTGAACCCTTGATTGATTGTATCAAAACATTGATTGTACGCCCGAAATGGGAAAACTGTTGATAACTAATTGAAATTACTTTTAGGACTTTTGTACACAGTTCATCATCATCAACCCATAACGTCCCACTGCTGGGCACGGGTCTCTCCAAACTTTCGTGAGGAGGGTTAATCCATAATCCACTACGGGGGCCCAGTCCGGACACAGTTATTACAATAAAATGTATTCTGTTCTATTCACAGGGCCCCAGTCCGGATTGGTGGATACTGCTTGTGTTTATAGAGATCTTATTCTTCGGGGTAAAATTTTGACGTTTTCCGATTTTTACGGGATGCGGATAATTGCTGGCCAATGAAGCAAACACACGTCATTCTAAACTATACTCAATATCAACTTATGGAATTGCACAAACATAAACATATTTGTACAAAATGCTTATTTAATGTTCTTGCTCAAATGTTTTCAAACTATCTTCAGATGAGGCCTTGAGACCGTATGAAAGCATGTTTATTGATGAGGTACATAGTTATTTGCTTGGCGCATATGACAGTAATTTGTTCGCTTTACCGATTTGTCGTTAGCAGACGTCATGAGGTATTGCATTGTGAAATACAAACTTGATTAGCAGTGTGATTTATTGGACAGGTAGATGGTATCAAAGAGACACAGGTATGTGTGTTATGACTTTTTTTATTGACCGAGTGACAACGAGCAAGTCTTTCACCTCATGATAAGCGCTACATCTGCCCATAACAGTCACAGCACCACCCGGAACCCCCCCCCCCCCCCTTCACTTGTAAAGAATCTGGATCGATATCAAAAATAGAATCGGAATTTCCCTCTTTAGTTGAGTTTTCAAAGTTTTTTTTTATTAATAAATAGGTTTGCGTCTGACCATTAGTTCGAAAAGTTTACTGAGATTTTTTGGCTGGATCCTGGACTAATAAATCCTATCCTTTATCAAGACTATTAAATCTTATCCTACAAAATTTCAAATCTATAATAAATGTTGACATAAAACTAACTGTAAAAATAACCAATCTAGTATTTCATTCAAATTGAAAGGTTGAACCGTGCACCGTGTAATTTTGTTTCATTAACCTTCGCACTAGCACTTATGCTCGAATGACATTTGACAGTCTTGACTCGTGAGTGTCACCTCATGACTCATTTATATTAGGCTGGATTTCACCAACACTCTCCAAACTCAGAACTGTGATTCCTCTTCAAAACTGTGATATTAACAATTAAAATTTGTCTAAAGCATGGTTTTTTTATTTCAAGCAACTCATTGGTGTACTAAAAACATTTTATATTCAAATTATTGGTAAACTAGCTTATGGGCCACCAGATTGTAAGAGGTCACCACTGCCAGGGCATTGCCCATAGATAGATAGATAAGTATTTATTGACACCAACATGTATAAAAACAAAAATATAACTACCCTTGTTTACCTATTGTAATTCTTCTGTACTGGGTTTATTTTTGTTTCTGGTGTACAATAAAGAGTTTTTCTATTCTATTCTTATTGCTTAAAACCCCATCATCATAATCATCATCAACCCATATCGGCCCACTTGTGAGGACGGGTCTCCCATCACTTTCGTGAGAAGGATTGAGCCTTAATCCATCACCTAGGTACGCCTAGTGGAAAAGACTCATTTAAATTTATTATAACGTATCTGAACGTATTATAACGTATCGTAAGTCTAGTATTAATTAACATCTAATAATGTATGGATATTCAATTAAGGGATTATGTTACCAACAGGTTTAATACAGAGTTATCGATACGATATGCGATACAGAGTGTTATCGATATTATAATGACGTCACTATTTTAATTATTATCTTATAATCCTGACTAAAATTATAATTTAAATTTAAATTAACTCCTTGTTAGACATTCCTTTGCAAACTCAGATCAATTTCATTTAAATAACAAAAAAGAGAACAAATAAATTATGAGAAAAAAACAACAAAAACAACGATAAGCTAAAAAATAATAACAGTTTATACAATAAGTTTTTATTGTTCTGTGGTGTTTCAATAAAGAGTTTATCTACACCTAATCTTCTTCGGAAAAAGCCGCCACCTACATAGAGTTCGTCGCCCGAAACTAGTCATCCTTCAATAGAAATCAGTGCAGTTTCGTCAATAATGCGATCTGGGCAGGTCTCATTAGCGAATGTCACCCCGCACCTCTATAAACCTCAAGCTATGTAAAATTGGGCTATAATACATTGCGTGGTCACTAGGCATTTCAAGTTCAAGCGCTGATCTTCAATGGCAATAGGCAGCGCACACGCGATCGTCTTCGAGACTTGTTGCGTAAAATATACGCAAGCCACTGCACGCGGTGTATTGCCGATGTATTTGCAATAAAATGCGGATCGGTGTGGGCCTGCCTGATGAATCGACTCGGATTATGTAAATTAGCGTTCGTTTAGTTTACGTTTGTCGCTCTGAGTTTTGTGCTGGTATTTTTTAGTTTGATCTTCTATTTTTGTGTGGATCATCATTTGTTTGAAGAGCAAAAGAAAGGACATTTGCAGAATTTTGTCGGAGGTATGTTATCCACCCATCTGGACCGGGCCCCCGTGGTGGATTATGGCCTAACCCTCGTCACGAAAGTGAGGAAACACCTGTGCTCAGCAGTGGGATGACATGGGTTGATGATGATGATGATGAACAACCGGGACCGGTAAAGCCGGAACCGCTTAGATGCTAATGCCAGTTAACAGTCACCCATTCATATGTGTGCTGCTGGGGACATTGCTGACCCTCTAACTCTTTAAAACTGTTTATCCAGATGTCCACGCACAACTCAATATGTATTAATAGGTTAAGATCCTGGATAGAAAAGTAGGCAGTGGATATATGAGAACAAGCTTGTCAATCCGCACCAAGGAAGACTTCACCACATTGACTATACATAGTCAATCATCATCATCGTCAACCCATATCGGCCCATTACTGAGCACGGGTCTCTCCTCATTTTCAAGAGGAGGATTAAGCCATAATCCACTGTAGTAAATAGCTAATACCTAAGCAATATTTGCAGGCTAGCATTAGGTAGACATTCGCAGAATGACTAAAGCTCTATTAGTCATGGCTGGTTCTGGTCATTAGTTTCGGTTTGGTTCTATACCCCCGCTGGGAGCGAAGGACATTAGAAGGTGGGCCTCCACCAGTCCGGAATAATCCGGAATCGTTTTAATTAGTATCGATACCATCTGAGCGATGGATAGCTCGAGGTTTCCATAGATCATCTTCAACGTTGGATGTTCTAGAAGTCGTAATGCTCTATAGAGATCTGGAGGCCTACCATGACACCTTATAGCGATTCAATTGAAGACCTAAACTGATCCGCGTCGCATAAATCGTACCGTGACGTCTTATTTTTTATGTTGCTGCCATTTTCAACCTAAACTGGATCCAGTTTAGGTTGAAAATGGCAGCAACATAAAAAATAAGACCTAAATAGAGCAGCAACCTAAATAGAGTCGCTAATAAGCCATACCAATCAACGGATAACCATGCATGTAGCGAGTTAGGCTTTGACAAACAAACCAGTTCAAAAATTTTTTTTTTTTTAGAATCCCCACCCAGGACTTTGCATTGCATAAACTTGCGTGGCACTGCACTGCACTCGTCACCCAGAGGCATTGGTTCAAGTCTCACATGCCCAGTGGTTTTCAGACCGAAAGACAGTAATGTGTGTACACTGCTTAATGAATATCTGGTAAAGGTGTACTTCCCCAGGCAGTCTCTTGCAGAAGAGGCCTACCACTTCCCACCACCTAAGCCCACCAGAGGCCTATCACTAAACACTACTACACTTAAGTACAAGGACAGTTAAGTTAAAGTACTGTTTTTACTATGACAATGCCTTCTTCGAATTAAAATGGGACTTACCAGTAAAATAGTTCGCAGATGTAAGCTGAGTCTTTTAATTTTCGTTGCCATTTTACGACAGTCGTTTTATCTGTGAAAATAAAAAATAAAAAATTAGAAGGATATAATATTTATAACTTAAAGTAGATAGATACGATTGATACTGTGTATTGAAAGACCACAGAAGAACAGAAATTTAAAACTAATCCAATTTAACAATTAGTGTCACGATGGGCGGTCTTATCGCTGAGAGCGATCTCTTTCAGACAACTATGTATGGGGAGGAGCAACAAAAAAGACAACATGGTTACTAATATTATCATCACTAAAAACGAAATATTTACCATGAATATTTAAAAAAAAATGATTAAAGTGCTGGTAAGTACGTACTCATATTTTTAATATTTTTTTTTAGTTATTGAGAAGTTAATTCTCAACAGAGATCATTGAAAAAAAAATACCACAGAATATTAATAAAAGTCTATTGACAAACTGACAATAGGTAAATATCATTTTATTTTATTTCTTCGTAATGCGTTATTAATTATACACGTTAGATATTTATCTAGCGCATAAATTTATGAAAATTCTACTCTAGAATAACAATTTAAAGAATAAATAAATCATATTTTATCAATTTTATTATTAGGACATAAACTCATGGAGAAAATTTCACGAGACATGACAGATATTGAAACAAATGGTGACCCCTATGGTTTAAGTAAATCAGTGATAAGTCAGCTGCGAAACGTGAGCATGTCGATTTGATTCCCGCACAGGTAAAATATTTGTGTTAACCACAAATATCTGAGTAGAGTGTTTGTTTTTTTTTTGTCCTCATAGTTCCTAATTCTCTCTCGTCATCTCATCATCAACCCATAACGTCCTACTACTGAGCAGGGATCTCCCCTCACTTTCGTGAGAAGGGTTAGGCCATAATCCACCACGGGGGCCCCAGGTCCGGATTGGTGGATACATACCTACCTCCGAAATAATTCTCGGGTAGGAATGTGGGTTTCCTTCAGTGTTTTCCTTCACCGAA
The DNA here is from genome assembly GCA_912999815.1 of Campaea margaritaria. Lineage (NCBI taxonomy): Eukaryota > Metazoa > Arthropoda > Insecta > Lepidoptera > Geometridae > Campaea > Campaea margaritaria. Next base: position 2,280,620 of record OU538794.1, read on the forward strand.
AAGCGAGTGATAATTACGTACATTTGTTTTACAGAAACACATTGGTACGTGTCTGCACTGGGATTTGAACTCACGACCTTCTGATGGGAAGGCGGACGTTCTCCCACTAGGCTATCACCGCTAATCCTAATTCTCTAGGTGCAGGGAATTCTAGTTAGCAATTGGGTTAATGTACTTTTTATTTCGGGCATAGTCTTGAATGCTGTCATTAATTTGAATGTGTTTTGTGACAAGGATAAAGTCACAAAATACAGTCACCTAAATTCTCTGGGTCACAGTTACAAAACTCGTAGAATACTGTACGGTGCTTAAAGGGCGTGGTTTGGTAACACCATCATATCATGGGAAACACGTACACTTGTGCAACTTTCGACTTTTACGGCTTAATAGTGGCTTATTCATGTCCTTTTATTAGGCAGATAAGCCATTATATTATTCTTAAACTTGTTGTTCTGCGAACGGTAGATCTCTGGTGGGAGGCCTCTTCTACAAGAGACGACCTGGGGAAGTGCCTTTGCCAGATATACATCTGTCAAGCAGTAGTGTGCAAACGTTACTGTGTTCCGGTTTGAAGGGCACTGTTTCCAGTGAAATTACAGGGCATATGAGATTTCAGAGCCGATGTCTCAGGGTGACGATTGCAGTGCCGCGCACGATTAAGCAATGCAAAATTCTGGGTGGGACTGTAACTGTTATTGGCAGTCGTAGCGCTTACCATCACGTGATTGACTTGCTCGTCTCGTCACTCAGTCAAATAAAAAAAATTGTTAAATATTAACATTTTGTACCGTAAAATATCCTTTTAAAATTACTTCCGGAGTCATGTAAATGAGTAAGTGAAGGTAAGCCGGAGATCTCAGGGTTTATTGACTCAATTGTACTTAATTATATTTAAGTATACTGTTTTTGCAATGTCAAACTGTAAATGTCTCGGTCGGAAATTCGAGTTCTTAACTAATTGCGAGCGACATCATACTAGTACGGTCGGCGATCAAAAGCAACTCTCAACTTGTTCTAATTTAAACAAAATAACTAATGATTAATATGACAAAACTATTTCTTGCAAAATAGGAAATTGGTAGAATAGAAATGTCCTGGGGGCCGATTTTTGAATCTCACAAGGCGATAAAATGGCCGATTCTCACTGATTTATTTGTAAAAAATCGTCCATTGTAATTAATCACCTGATGAGATTAAAAAATCGGTGCCCAGTTCCTTTTGTTACCGAGTAAAAATACGAAATATAAATCAAGCGAGCGCAGTGCAGCGCCGCTCAAGATTTTGTAACGTTCTGGGTGACACTGCAGCTGTAATGGGCAAGCGTGGCGCTTACGAAGAAAAAATATAGGTTCAGTAAAAAAAGGGTTATAAAACTAATTAAAATTTGCCACAATACTCTTTTCACCTTTTGAACTTCCTTATCTACAGTTTGTATCAATCGGTACAAACCTAAACAATACATAATTCCATCGCGTTCTCCCGCTAGCGTAAAGTGTTCGTTAAACAATGGTGCTAGTTTTATGAGGGTCTGTAATTAATGGGCTCAAGTTTATTACCAATACAGTAGTGGTAGGCCCCTTCTGCAAGAGTCCGTCTGGGGAAGTACCACATCGTTGCCAGATATTCACCCGCCTAATAGTAGTGCAAACATTACTGTGTTCCGATTTAAAGCGCTGGAATTCCGATTTGAAGAGAAAATTACTGGGCGTATGAGACTTTAGAACCGATGTCTCATGACGAGCACAGTACATTGCCGCTCAGGATTTTGAAATGGAGAATTCTGGGTGACACTGTAGCTGTTAGGGCCAGACGTGAAATGTCACGTCTGTAGTGTCGTATCATCAGGTGAACGACTTGCTGGTCTCGTTTGTAACATAAAAAAAAAAAACAATTTAATAATTTATTAAATTTAAATCAAGAAAATTAACCTCGGCGGTCTTATTGTAAAAAAAAATTAATAGACCGATCCGCACCGTGCTGCATAGCCCCGCGGCGGGGCTATGCAGCACGGTGCGGATCAGCTCGAGTTCGTTTCATTATGACGTTAAATTTCCACGGGACTCGTCATTTCAATACAAATGGCGAGTCCCGTGGCAATCAAACATCAAAATGAAACGAACTCGAGCTGATCCGCACCGTGCTGCATAGCTCCGCAGTTCAGCACATTATTTTTAGAGATGATTTCAGAATGCTACGGGTACAATGCTATATCAGTTTTGGCTATATAAAAGTCATCATTATGCGCTCATAAACACACAACAGTATTTGGATATAAAATGTCATATTCAGTCATAAACACAGCATATCATAATTAGAAATCAGAAACATGTCAAGATCATGCATAAATAAAAGCTTCAGCGCATTTTTGCAATATATTTTGATGTTGGATCGATTTAAATCTGTGTATTATCTGTAATACCTACATAAAAGTTATTTGGAATTAAATTATTTTATTTATTAATACAGTATACGTATAATCTATATCTATACTCTATACACATATATACCTAAAGCTGAAGAGTTTGTTTGTTTGAACGCTACAATCTCAGGAACTGCTGATTCGAATTGAACAATTCTTTTTGTGTTGAATAGTCCATTTATCGAGGAAGGCTATAGGCTACATTTTATCTCTGTATTCCCACGGACAGGGGAACTACGCTGGCAAAGCCGCGGAGCGCAGCTAGTATTTAATAAATGTAGCAGACGTGTGAAAAATTATCTAGCCCTATTGTCACCAGCAGCGTCGAATAACCAAGGAAATAGTTGCTTTAATTTTTTTTATTTGTGAATGTGACAATGTTAAGGTTTTCTATAATTTGTAGATCTAAGCACGCATAGGAGACATGGCTTTAAATAAATCTGTACGCCGTTCTCTAGATAAACGTAATAAATAATTAAAAATAATTAAGACACTGGCGGGAGTGCCGCGCCAGTTTGGCCATGCTACAAAAATGTTGAAAGTCGATACATTTAACATTTGGAACATTTATATCGTAATATAATCAATAGAGTTGCAAGCGTAGACGAAAATAGCATTAGGCCTTTAGCGGCCATAAAAATACTATTTTAATAAAAACATACGTTTAAATAATAATATGATTATCCATATTTTATTCGATTCGCTACTTTACGCGGCTATAAATATAGTTATGTGGTATAAAAATAAAAGGTTTTAGTAATGTAATCTAACAGATATGTTTTATAATTTCTTTTCTAAAATATTTATTTTTTTACTTTGTTTATTTATTTGGTTATTCTTTGATATACCACTGATATAACAAATGCGAAAGTTTCTGTGTTTGTTTGTCCTCTTTTCACGCCGAAACGGCTGAACTGATTTTAATAATATTTTGTAAACTGATACTTTTGGTCCCAATGTAAAACATAGGATACCTTTGATCCCGTAAAAATTAACGGTTCCTGTGGAATCATAGTTGATGCGAGTTAAACCGCGGGACACAGTTAGTGTGAACTAAAAATAAATATTTTTGTAACCAAACATTCGATTTTGATTAGAATATGTAAGATAAATAAATTAAAATAACTTTAAAAAATACTAAATTACCAGGTGTCTGGCTCCTATTTTGGGCCAAATAGTTAGCATTTTTATAACAATGTAGCCAGCATTCTGGGTAATATCGTCTCCACGTCTTTTAGTTTTTTTAGGGATTTTTATTAACATGTTTATTTTTAGTTAAGTATTTTTTTTATATGTTACTAGCTTTTTTTAAGTATTTTTACTGTTCTCAATAAATAAATAAAAATAATGATTTCTAATAAAAAAAGCTAAATTATCACAAAATCCTAGTAGCGCGTTGATGTCTTTTATACCGCGAAGATTGCAAGCTATTATAACACTACATCTGTGGACTTTCTCACTTAAATATGCGTTATATTACCAATAATTATCTTAAGAATGCTAATTAAAACCAAATAAAAGTGTAGCTACCTGGTTATTAATTTAAAAAAACTTATTTTTAACGTGAGAAATATTAGTTTTTTATTTTTTTCAAACAATGTTTGCGTTCTTGTCTTTTATTTAAATTCTTTGCACAATTAATAAGCTAGCCTTGAATAAAAATGCAAGTTAACAGTTTGACTAACTTAAAGTTGACAGCAACATTTGAATTATTATGAGTCAAAGTTACGAAAGTTTTAACTATGGCTTTATTTTTTTTAATACAACTGCACCGCGCAGTTTTACCCGCTCTTGTTATTATATATTTTTTTTAATTTGACTGATTAACGAGACGAGCAAGTCGTTCACCTGATGGTAAGCGCTACCCATAACAGTTACAGCGCCAACCAGAACTTTGTATTGTATAAGCTTGCGCGGCACTGCACGGCGCTCGTCACCCTGACACATCGGCCCAGGTCTCATGTGCTCAGTAACTTCGCAGGAAATAGTGCCCTTCAAACCGGAACACAGTAATATTTTCACACTACTGCTTGGCGTATGAATATCTGGCAAAGGTGTGCTACTTCCCCAGGCGCCTAAGCGGTCTCTTGCAGAAGAGGCCTACCACTACAAAACACATATCATAGGAACCATTAATTTATACAGGATCAAAAATATTCTATTTTCTACACCAACACCAAGACCATCTTCTATTTATAAGATGTCTAGTAGTAAATTATCGTTTTAGAGTTATTGTTTTTTGTCTGGAAGTTTGTCTCAAAACTTTATATATTTATATTTTTTTTGCCAATTGTTTCGAAATCACAAAAAAGATATTTAAATTTTATTATTGACTAGCTGCGCCCTGCGGTTTCACCCGCATAATTCAAGTTTTCCCGCAATAAATCTCTTAAAAGCAATATATTTTCCCCGTTTTTGCCACATTCTTCATTGATGCTCGGCTCCTATTGGTCGTAGCGTGATGCTATAGCCTATAACCTTCCTCGATAAATGGACTATTCAACACAAAAAGAATTGTTCAATTTGGACCAGTAGTGCCTGAGATCCTAGCGTTCAAACAAACAAACAAACTCTTCAGCTTTATATATTAGTAAAGTAGTAGTTATGTATTAGTAGTTGTTTTCCAATCGGAAGGTCGTGAGTTCAAATCCCAGTGCGGGCACGTACCAATGTGTTTCTGTAAAACATATGTATGTAATTATCACTCGCTTTTCGGTGAAGGAAAACATCGTGAGGACACCCACATACCTACCCGAGAATTATTTCGGAGGTAGGTATTTTATCCACCAATCCGGACTTGGCCCCCGTGGTGGAATATGGCCTAACCCTCCTCACGAAAGTGAGGAGAGACCCGTGCCCAGCAGTGGGACGTTATGGGTTGATGATGATGATAGATAAAGACAAATTCCTGATACCTGCGCGGATACGTAACTACTGAAGTATTTATTGTAAAACGTAGAATGTAACTAATTATTTATCACTCGCTTTTCGGTGAAGGAAAACTTCGTGAGGAAACTCACATGCTCGAGAATTATTTCGGAGGTATGTTTATTATGTGGTCCACTGATTGGGACCGGGTTCTCGTAGTGGATTACGGCCTAATCTTCTCGGGAAAGTGAGTGAGTGCATGCTTAGCTGAGGGCGGATATAGGGTGACTACGATGATGATTAATTAGAATTAACATGATAATTTCGACTTAGAAAATAAAATAAACTATAGCAATTGTCTCGATTTAAAGTTAGTTAGATACACACGGATGCTAAAATCTAATTTAAACATAATTACCGTAGGAATAATGTGTCAAAGACGTAAAAACCCCCAAATATTATCATTATAGCGATTTTAACGACCGCAAATAAAATTTAATTGTATAAACTTTAATTGTTTGTGGAAGTATCATGCACGTTTTACGATCTAGCGGCACCCAGTTTGAAACCTCGTCCCTGCACTACTGGTTAATTTCAATATGTGCTCATGCCAACATGATATTATGTACGTTACATAGAAAATCCTAGAGCTATCACAAATTACATAGATGTATACTGTAAGCCAAAAAAATATAATTCGTTTCGCCATAAACACACCTTATGTGACATAATCGTAGACAAGTTTATATTATCGATGAATCAATGTTGCAATTTTTTGTTTGTCTCAAGATAGTCCAATAATTCTAACTGTCAATTTAGGTTTTTCTAAAAAGTATAAAACCAAAGCTTATGGCGCCAAAAACAAAAAAAAGTTACAAAAAACAAAAACCTACCGTATAACCAAACACTGGCCGCACACAGGCTTTAAAAATAAAAACCAATTCAAAATCGGAACTCCTCGTAAATGTCAAGCAGGGATCCCACAAAGTTAAATGTTGGTACGAAGAACGGTTTGCGAAGTCGCATTGCATTCGCGGTTTGGTAACGTATGCGCGCGCGTTGGCGACGTACGTTTCGTTGGGTGTTGCGTACGCTACTGCCACTACTGGCAGTCAGCTGGCCGGCCGGTCCAAAACGTGTGCTAATCGCGCCAACACACCTCGCATAATCAAACGGGAAATCTATAGAGATGTTAATTTGGTTAGTGAAAACGTTTTGTGGTGCGCCATTAGTAAACATTTTGAATAACTGTTTCATTTTACACAAAAGTGAGCTTCAAAGACAGAGAAATATAAAAGAGGGAAGCGAAAAGCAAATTAAATGAAGACAGGAAAAAAGAGCTACAGGCTGAGAATGAGAAATTGCTGACGAGGTAAAGAACTTGATAAAAGAAAATAATTCGTTTGAGGATTTAATTCAACACCTCATACTGCTATTAGTGCTAAAGGAAGTCACATAATTATTATATGGAATTATGAAACTGACCAGGCGGACAGGACGAATATGATAAACCTAAGGAAAGTTGAAGGTCAATGGAATTTGTCCATCATTGTTAAGATGGTTAGAATGTTGGTATTATACTTTTAGCTTACTAATTTAGACAAGATTAAGACTTAAATAATTAACAAACAATTTATACACAATTAATAAGCAATTATTAAACAACTTATTCATAAATAATAAACAATTAGTACACATTTTTTAATAAAAATGTAATAGACAATTAATAAACAATTAATATATGAGGAAATCTCTGATAAAGAAGTTCAGTTCGATAGTTTCATTTTAATATGTTAATGTATAGGTCATTACTGGATATGATGCAATTAAATAGGTAGAGGTGTGATATTTACAATTGTACATTGTACAAATAAATTTAAGCATGTAATCCACCGAAAGTGGCGCCTCACCTCAATCCCTATCTGTCATAGGTAGGGAGTGGACGTCCCCTTTGAGCTGTGTGCCTACTTACTGATAATTATAGTTGTTTTACTTTAAACCCAAGCCCTAAACTAGTGGACTCCAATATTATTCATATTGTCAAATTCATGATTCAAAATACATTATACACTATTAAGTTAAGTTAAAGTTAAGTTAAATCGACCTCCACACATTTTTTCGAAAATGGGTATTGACCGCTATTTTTCCAGACTACCCATATTTGTAATGAAATAATGGTTGCTGGTGTTTCCAAGAACAGTTCATGATTTTTGTCACACCAAGACAGCGCTTTGTCACACCCGAGCCACTCTGATAGCGCGTTCACCTGACATAACATAACAGCCTACTTACAAGGCAAAGAAAGCAATACTGGTGTCACTCATCTTCCTCCATCCTTTTCGCTAAACGGTTATTTACGAAAGAGGAAAGGAGACAGTTGTGGTTTTAGAAGAATGTGACATGTTTCGGTAATGGTTCAATAAATCATTATATTGATCGAATTTTGGTAATCAAGTGGATCTTGATCGATTTGGGGCTGTCTCCAATAATTATGTTCAATGAAACTCGGTTTTGGTGAAAGGTGGTCCAGTTTTATGTAATTTTGGAAAGAGACCTATACAAGTCACTTCTGTTTGGACCAGTTTTTTTGTAGCTTTAATGTTCTTAAGTGGTGGTATTGCTGGAAATAGAAGGTTAAGACGGACTTTCTCACCTATCTACCACCTGTAGGATGTTCTAACACTGCAAAAATGAGCAGACGTGGCGCTTACCATCAGGTGTAATATGCATTATACCACCCATTGCACCTTTAATTTCGTTTTGATTTCTGTATTTTATACTTCTTAAATGGAGAGTGTCAATAAAGAGTTATCTATTATATCTGCCATAATGTCGTCAGTTCTTCTCGCGGCTCACAAAGAATGGTCTCAGAAAAGCATGGCGCTTACCATCAATAGAACGACTAGCTAGTCCCGTTACAAAGTGACATAAAAAAAATGTTGATTGGTCTAATACGCACGAATTAGTTACGTAACTCATGAGTCTGTTATGTTACGTTACCGGAGACAAAGTAACGGTGAAAGCGATGCCGAATGTCCGCCAACACTCAACATTGTCCTTGGGTAAGCAGAACCTATGCAAACCTAGAGCAAAGTAAACAGGATGACGCGTCTGCACCGAAACGTTGGGAAAATATGAACCTATGTCTATAAACTTGCACCATGCGTACCACAGGACATAATATTACCATCAAAACCTATGACACGTGCTTTTTGAGCTATATGAGTTTTGGAATAATTGGTCACTACTTTTCTTTAAAAAAGTTAAACTCCCCACGCATTGTAAATACTATAAATCAAAATGTGTAGCTAAATAGTACATAGCCCGTAAACATGAGTTTTACCTAATCTCACTAATAGATAGATAGATAGATAACCATTTCATCATCGTCAACCCATATCGTTCCACTGCTGAGCATGTGTCTCCTTCACTTTCGCGAGGAGGATTAGGCCACAATCCACCACAGGTTCCTGGTCTATATATCGACGTAGGTAGGTAACAACGTCTCAGGGTGACGAGCGCAGCGCAGTGCCCCCCGAGATTATATAATGCAAAGTTCTAGGTGGCACTGTAACTGTTGCAGGCGTAGCTTTTACCATCGGGTGAACGACATGCTCGTCTAGTAACTCAGTAAAAAAAAATGCATCCGTAAACGAAGACGAGGGTAACGATTACCGCTTCAATAAATCCTTCCAATACAAACTTGCAGAAATCCTTCGATCTAAAGGGAACTACTGTACACGTCTCATTAGCTAACAAAGCTCCTTTGCTAATAGGTTCATCCGACATCCTAAACCTCTGAAGGCTGTCCATTGAATAAGATCCGCTGTCTTTGAACACACAATGCATAATAGAAGCTGTAAACTTTTTAACGTTGGACTTACCTACAGAAGTGAGGTCACTTATTTAACCTATCTTTTTATTTCACAGTAGCTGACCCTGGTGGTTTTATACGTAGAATTCGCATTTCCCGAGAGAAAACATCACTGCTGAGCATGGGTTTCCTCTCACTCTCTCCATAATCCACCACGAGCACCTAGCAATAACGGTCGGTGCATACCATAATTAGTATACCTACCTCTGAAATAATTCTCGGGTAGGTATGTGGGTTTCCTCACAAAGTTTTCTTTTACCGAAAAGCGTGTGATTTTCATACATACATACAGTCACGCCTTTCTTCCGTTGGGATAGGCAGAGACTAATCTTTCCACATGTACGATCCCAGCGAAAAGCAGTACACCAGCTCCCTGACACCCTCTACTGGGTCTCTCACCATTAATTAATTACGTACGTATGTTTTATTGAATAATATCATGATTAAGTCTACAGCATCACATCTAATCTAAACGCAAATCCTATCACCAACCCGTACTAAACTGTCGTGGAAGCATGTTCCGGAGTCGTTCGGCAAACAGTGCGTGTGCGCAGTTCCCACGCGGCTTGCGCAAGAGTAGATCTCGTTTCATATACACGACGATTGTGAGCGTGCGCATTGTACGGTGAAAGGGGTCCCTAGACGGTCCAAATTGCTTGTCAAGCATGCTTTTTTTTTTTTTTTTTTTTTTTTTTTTTTTTTTCCCGGGGAAATGCATTAGGCATACCACCCGGCCCCCGGGGGCGGGGGGGTGGTTATGTGGGACTCCCCCGCCAGCTGGTCTGGCGGGGTTTACCCACTAAAACCCCGGGGTGTTCTCTTCTCCGCATTATGGAGGTGGTCACGGGTTCGCACGGCGCTTCCGCGACCACCTCTGCGGGCGCCCTCCCGGGCTCGCCACGTGAGGCTTGGGCCTCTTTCTCCGCTGGGTGCGTCCCGGAACACACGGGCCGCACCTCAGCTCGGGACTTCTAACTCGGGCGTTGGACCCCCGATCCGCGGCCCAAAAGTCCCCGTTATTGGTCCCTCGCTGTGCCCTCTGCTGATCAGAGGGACACGCGAAGGACCTCTTCTCGCCAGGTTATTTGCTACGGCCACCAATTCCCCTAGGAGAATTGCTGACCGAACCCCAGGGTGCACCGTCCCAGCTGCTGCCCTTCCCTCCGGATGCAACGCATCAAGAGGGACGAACAACAGCCGGGCACTCGTGGAGGTTACCTGGCTCGCACCCCTTGTCAAGCATGCTTGATGTGACTTATGGCAACGTTCTAGCATTCAGTCATTTGCCTTTTCATCAAGCATTGGCCAGCGCGACAAGCATAGGTTCTAAAAGGTCAAAATTGCAAAGGTAAAAGGCAATGAAGCATTTACACTTATGTGTCTATTTATCAACCATTTTTTTTTTTTTGTTAATAAATGGGTTCGCGTTTGACCTCTATATCACCCGATGTTAAGTGACAATGCGGTCTACGATGATGCACGATTATCTAGAAGTAACCTATTTACTCGTGACTTAAATACTTCCAGGTTGTAACTATCGGGAAGCACAGACTCGGCAAGGAGTTCCACTCCTTTGTGGTACGCAAAATATATGTGGAGGCAAACCGCTTCACGCGTACAGGTGGAATGTCCAGCAATGTAATGGTGGTGCATCACCGTTTGATCATCGATGATGGAATGGGCTTGGTGGAATTAAATTGTGCAACTCCATCGCACACTCCGAAATGTATCTGATAAAAGTCCGATAGCTGGCGACTCTGTGACGATGTTTAAGGCTCTGCAGCTTTGTTTCGAATAAACACATTGCATGCATATCAAGCTTAGTTATAAACGGTCAAAAATGCTTGACAAGCACGATACATTCAAGAAACGAGCCCGAGTAATGTTGTATTGATATAGCATTCGTCTGCGATAATTATTATTTAACCAACTTCAGTTTGATGAATCTAATACATTTAAATCCTAGTGTACTCAAGTCTTTACGGCAATGGAAACATACCACTAGTGTTGCAAAGATGAAGTTTATAAATTCTCGACTCGTCGGAAACGTCTGTAGAATATAAAAAGAAAGCAAGTTAGTTTAGCATTAAACTTTTATAGTAAATAAAAGAAATCTAGAGTAACATCTGAGCTGGTAGAACCGCGACAGTGTGTTGCATACTAATTGGGATCGGCTTAGTATTGTCCTAACTGCCCTGACTCATTCGCTTTCACAATGGCACTTGTGCAATGTTTTATCGTGCGATTTATGATCAAATCTAGGCTTATTGTGTCACAGCTTTCGGCTTCAAGGTTAGATGCCTGCGACCTTACTCGTGTTAGTTACTGTGGCGACTTATAACTTGGATATATGTACTAATATCGATAAGTTCCAAGTTTTAGGCCTTATTTAGAGTTACCTAAAAAGTTAGTACTGACGTTGATCGTCCGTAGCTATTGCTATGAAAACCGTGCGAACGCGTCAGTGCGTTGCTACTGGTACTTGGTGAGCGGGCTCTTTTCCGCAATTAGGCCGTCAATCGGCCCTTTTTGCGTGAGCGGGCGGCTACTGCTACTCCAGCCACCCGATGTCCTCCAGGAAGTCCAGCAGCTTGTGAATCACGCTGCAGGCTTCCCGCAGGGTTCCTGGTGCTCCCAGGAACTTCGCCCTCTGGGGTGCCACGCTTTCACACTCTAAAAGCACAGTGCGTTGCTAAATGCTCGTACGGTTTTCATAGCGATAGCTACTGACGAACGCCGTCAGTAGGTACTGTCAAGATAATACCAATAAGACCTACCTAGTGCCTCCTTAGTCACTCGTTTTTCGGTGAGGGAAACATACCTACCCGAGAATTGTTTCAGAGGTAAGTATCCACCAATCCAGATCCGCCCTCGTGGTGGATTATGGCCTAATCCTCCTCACGACGTGACGAGAACATTGCTCGGCAGTGGGCCAATATGGGTTGACGATGATGAAAGCTCCTTAGATACAAGTATTTAACTTAATAGATGATATGTTTGTGAGATAACTGATTAAAACGGCGCAGTACGTTTAGGATTCCATTTATTACCTCAATAAAGTCACATAAACAATAAATAATTTAATATTAAGACACATCTAGCGCTACACATACCACATCATTATATTAAATAATGTCTATTACCGTCAGAGCGAAAGAGATATTATATTATTCACGAACTTGTAAGTCGTAAATTTTGAGAGGCGCATTGAGACAGTGCCCGCGCTCAACCTCCTGCGCATCGACAGTGCCTACGCTCAACCTCCTGCGCATCGACAGTGCCTACGCTCAACCTCCTGCGCATCGACACAGTGCCTACGCTCTACCTCCTCAGCATCGAGACAGTGCCTACGCTCAACCTCCTGCGCATCGACACAGTGCCTACGCTCAACCTCCTGAAATTGGGTTCAACTCTGATGGTAATACACTTAGAAATATTATCTCTAATATGATTTAGTTTCTAATACGACAATGACACTCCTTAGGCAAAGGTAGAAATGATAGCAGTGATAAGGATCCCTAATTTTTAATTGGGATTAAAATTTATTATAATGAATAAACTAAGCAATAGCGAAGTGTCTAAATTAGATTCTTCAGCCATTTCAAATTTTTTTTTTTAAAATAACGTAATATTTTAACTGCAGCGGTCCTTTGCTTAGACAAAAATCTAATAGTTTTAATAATATTTTTATTTTCGTCTCAAACATTTTTGTTCTATCACATAACATGACATACAACACAATGTATATAATTTTTATATCTAAATCTTAATTAACGAACATCAATATTTTAATACTATTAAAATAACAGCGGCATTATTATATAATAATATTAGAAAAAAAAACCCGCACCTATAATTATTCAGAACAATGTATATTTTAGCAACGATTTCTTTTTTTAAATATAATTATGCAAACAATAACTAATAACAAGAAATAATTTATATATCAGCACATATAATGCGAGTTTGTCCTATGGCAAATAAATATGTTTCAAACATATATCTAATTTTATTAATTTTGATTCAACCAAATAGTGCTTGGTCCATAATAACATACATATATTATATTCAACATTATATAATAATTATAATATAGTAGAAATATATTATTTTTAATACATGGGTGTTGAATGTTTATTATAATACGACAATAACTTACATTTGGTTTAAACTGAAGATACGAAATAAAACATTGGGGACACGTTCGTAAAAAAAAACAAACCAGTGTCAAGTCACCACGGTACACCATTTCATACTTATAATATTTTACGTCAAAATCTCGATAATGAACGGAAAAAAAATAAGTGCTTTAATTAACATAATTACTAGTCAAAAACGGGTGTAATTTCCCCCCACTAAATATTATTTTTCAGTATTGTGACAGTTATGTTTTGCAAGATCAAACGCGGGTAGTCAGAAACAACACCCGCCGCTCTCGACGGTGATGCCCACATTCTCCAGTCTTATTTATTTATATATTTATTAATAGTTCGTGACGGTCTTCTCGTGACCACGGGCGATATAACTTGATCGACACGTCGACGGCAATCAAGATCTTATTTTGATAATCTGTGCTCGAATTAGAGCCCTTTTTGTTAGTAAATATGAATTCAACACTTGTTTTTAACATTCTGTCACCAGCTATGAAATCGACGCATATTTATATTGGCTAGCTGTGTTCTAAATGTCAATCAATGTGCAATTATGTCATAAAAAACACTAATATTATGAGAGAAACACTTAACATTATTACAAGAGATAGAAGTACCTACTAACACCGAAACGATTGAAAACACTCTAGATTTACTCTATGACTATTTTAGGGCGCTCGCATATGACTCCTCGCGTTATCGTATCCAGCTTTGGGCCAACGTGGTGCTTTATGGACCATGCTCTCTCAGTCCCTGAGAGTGGCTTGTGTCCTTAATGGAAAGGTTGAGCTGATGACTAACACACAATACGGAACGAAGTGTCAACAAATTGTTTTCGTTTTATAGTAAAATTTTGTCTTGCGCGTACGCACGGAGTACGCTCCGATAACGCGAAGCCCTGCGCGAGAAACGCCGTAGCATGGATACATTTAAAATATAGATTATCAATAGAGTAAAAATCTACAATGATTAATTTTTAGAATCTATAACTTCATTTTAATACTATTGAAAAAATCAAGCTTATTACTGTGTCAAACAATATAAAGATTATCCGTTATGATACCGCAACAAAAATAAACTAATATATATACCCTAACAATGCTATTCCGAAACTAAAATCTAGCGAACAAGTAAATACGGCATTTTAAATAATAAAATTAAAAAAAAAAAACTCAACGTCAGAAGGCAACGTAACATAAAATCACATGTATGATCACCAAACTTAACAACAAACTATTTGAAAGCGCCAGAGGGGCTTTAATTACTAATTTTAAATGATTTAGGGATAAACTAAGTTATAGGTTGCATCTCTCTCTAGCGAGGCTTAGTGCGAATCGATTTGGCGTCTCGCTCTGTCTTACGATTTTTCAATGGGCTAGAACGAGAGGCACATAGCCACCACTGTTCATGAGTGGTTGTTTGTCGTTTATCCCTCTTTACAGCCCACCAAATAAGCCATACATTCAGATTCGAAATAAGCTTATTTTTTTAAATCTAATTACATCAGAATTTTCTAAGAGGTACAAAACGGGTACCGTACAAGTTACACATATAAACTTATGCACAGTTCGATTTTTTTTCCATAATCATAAACAATTTGGAAACTCCGAAATAGGATGCAAAAGTAGGTAAACACTCAAAAACTTTAGCACATACGCAGTCGTTTGTTCCTCAGTCTAAATAAAAAAAAAACGAAATGCAAAATACTTCCCTGTCAATTCCCAACGCAATGAGTACCAATGAATGCGGGCTGTCAAAGGAATATAATTGAATCCTCGACATGGTATCGATATATTACAAATATTTAGTAATGGGTTAAAACCACAGAAGATAGAACCTACCCTATAATATTTTGTAGGTTATCCGAATCTCATTTTCAGTAGTTAGTTTATAGGCTCTTAAGGGTCTCCGAGACGGCGCGATTGTCAATTGTTACGTGCAGTATCATTAACAATACAGCAATTTCAGAATCCGCATAATAATATCGTAATTACGCGAAAAACTGAACCAGAGCCAAAATTCTACAATAAAGAGCAAAATTAGTAACATTACACGTAATAATTGACAATTGTATTTTTTTTTTTATTGCATAATATACAAGCATTTGACCGCAGTCTCACCTGGTGGCGAGTGTCAGTACGGTCGATGGTGGAGCATGCTTGCCTAGAAGATACCTATTCACTTTTGACTTGAAGACTTTCAGACAGTAATATTAGCAAATGACCGTTTCGGGGCATCCTTTACACTTCATGATTTTAGCAACTAATTCAATTGTATTCCTCTGTAACTGTCAACTCAAACATTATAAATACACATTCGAGAAACTTTGAAGACAATACACATTAATAACCCATTACCACAACGCAAAACGTAACTAAATTCGAGATAAATTTTAGCACTACGACACTTTTTTAATAATAATTTTTTGACAATAATTTGACGACAATTTCTAAATTTCTAATTACATGAACGCATTCTAGTTCATTATAATTTACTTCACAAATTCAAGAGTAGAATACATAGTTCGAAAACGAGCAGTCCCCTAAGAATATTATGTTTAGCCATATAGCATTTAATGGAGGGAGTCAGATAGATGAGTATCTGACTCCCTCTAACAGAATCGACAAGATTATCTTTTTTTTTTAAACTTTTGGGACATTCATTGGCCTGAAGGCCTACTACCTGTTTGGTAAATGTATATTGTATTGTGTGTAATTAAACTTTAACTATGATGATTACATTGTATCGTTTCTAAAATCATTAATACGATAGGCAGTACTTTACCGATACCGGTCGATAGGCGCCAGGATCCATTTGAATACTCGACATGATATTAGAACTAGTCTGAGCTATTTTATCTGCAAGCACAATGCCTATGTTATACATATTATTATTAACATAGATATACATAGAATAAATAGTGTTACCGGCGATTATCGATTCGCCGTCGCGAGGGACATCTCTACCGGCGCGACCCTATAGCGACGCCAAACGCGGCTGACAGTTGACAGTTCGTTTTACCGCCAAAAAGAGACGAAATCTTCCCGGGTTAAAATAAATGTGTTCTAAAGTAATTTCATATTTATAATTGTCCATTTAACAATAGTTACTATGAGTTACCTGTCTACGATCGAAATTTCCAACCGATGACTTATTTTCGTAAGTCATGTGCGAACCATCGCTCTGGCCTTCGGAGGGCACGTTAAGCCATCGATCCCGTGTTGTTATCGATTGGTAGCAGGTGTTAAGTCACGTTAGAGGCCCATAGGGTAGCCTAAGAAACTATGACACCACAGAGGCCACATATTATTCTCGGAGGATTGTAATTCACATCTTAACTATGAAATCTGCTCGTCACAAAATACGTTAACACCACTTTGGTTAAATACGACATTTTGTAATTGAATTAATGCTTCTTGACATAGTATAGAATGAAGATTAAATTTAACATAAATTTCCTAACACAATATAATATACGATTGCATAAGTGTAATGCAATCGTGCGTAGTTAGGGCACTTGTCCACTTATCCCATGATAACCGACATGATCGGCCCGTTGCCATTCTAAGCATTTGTTGACCTCCGTCGTCCATTATGGTTTCCATATTGAACAGATAAATTGTCGTTAACGGAGAAGTGGAAAAGCGCCCTTAGTATCCAAAAACGGTTAATTTCTAGTTAGTATATTTCACTAGTATTTTATCTTATTACTATTTTTTTATTAATAAATACGTTATACCACCAATGGGTAAATGACAGATAAATTATCGAGGAAGAAAAATATTAACTATATTTATTGGACTGTGTGAATCATTTGTACCGTTTCTCTTTGGTTATTAACATTGAATTTGTATTATTAAAATAAAGCTGAACATTTATAACTAAATTAGAAATAAAAAGCTTTTTCTCTCTGTAGTTTTTTTTTCTCCTGATTTGTGACATGACCAAGTATAAATGATTCCACAGAGATTAGACTAGATCATTGTTATTTCCCTTCGTGAACTTCAGAGGTGCGCGGGGTGAGATGCTCCATACAATAACACTTGACGCGAAACGAAAACATTAAATAAAAACAGTTATGTATGCAATAATGCAGGCACATAGAGCAATAAAATATGCAACAATACATAAAATAACATAAACAAATATTTCTCTTTCTCATTCGTGTAGACGACCAAAACAAGCTAGATACTCGATAAAAATTTAAACTCATCATCATCATCATCAAAATTTAAACTAAAAAGGAATAATGAAAATTAAAGTCTACGTAAAGCGATCCAAACACGTTGAACATATAGGGCATAGATACGCATCGCGAGATAATTTTCTCGTCGCGCCACAAGTCGTTGGATACATAGCTTTGTCCTTTTGCTGTACGACGACAAATTTATCTCGCGGCGAGCATTTGAGTCCGGCAGCTCAATTTTATCCAATCGTGGCACAAACAAAACATTATCATTATGCAGTGTCCGTAAATGCAACGTTGACAAGATGGCATTGTCATACGTCATTGCATCTCTCTCTAACGCACTACAATTTGCGATAGTGTAAAAGAGATTACACCTGATTGCTTCGCCAATTAATTTTGGGATTATTACTCTAGATTCTTGCACTGTTTCGCATGTCAAGTGCGCGGTCACTCGTGTGATTTGTCAATTGCACTAAATGAGATACCTCGTGAATTTATCTAAGACTACGAACAAACCGACGCGGTTGCAGAGACATTCACCAAGCAATCTTATATTGGAAACTTTACGGAGACGTTTAAACATCGTCCGTAGCTGTGTCCGATCTATAAAGTGACTGGAGGTGTCGCCGCCGCCTCCGCCTGCGCACCGGTTTGTTCGCAGCTAAGTCGCCGCCCGTCTAAGGTATCATGTTGAGTATGTTCCGCTGTTCCAGTGATTCTTTCAGTGCGTAGAAAAGTTGCAGTTGTTGTTCCGGTTTCAAATTGTATACCTGGGGATATAACATTGCAACGTTATAGAAATTTTAAAGACATTTAAAGATCAAAGCGTACATTAATAGGTATTATACGTACGTTAATAGGTATTCTTCAAAAGTTATTATGGTCTGGGAGACATAGGCTACATATTTTTTATATTAGATCTGTAAAGTAACTCTGTAGCCGGATTTTCATGGTTTTTGGACTTTTTTTAGCATTATTGTTACGCTCCGAGTGTTACGACTACCTGTTGCAGCAACTTCTGCGGTGTTGCGGTGCGGATGAAGCTAGTAATGTAGACGTTGACGAATGTGGCCATGAGAAACTGGCAGTCGAAACGGTCCATGATGCCGCCGTGTCCAGGGATCACGTCACCAAAGTCCTGGAATAGATATAATAATTATAAAACAGTGCCCCTATAGCGAGTTTGGCTAACCACAGTCGCTAGCGAGTATACTAAAACATTTATATGAAATCCAGTGGAACGCCCTAGCGGTAACTACGTGTAAAAGTCCGATATTAATCTTCATTTGTGTTGTAATAACACGGCTGCTGGTGCCAAAAACACACAGATTCAGTGCAAATGGCCACGTGGTTCACACAATTTTTTAGCCGGTGTAGGAATCGAACCCGCAACTTCACGCTTCGCAGTCAGCTGATCACCCACTTACTCCACGGAGGCCGTCAGTAAATACCTTGATCTTGAAAGCCCTCTTGAACCCTGAAGCGAAGAATCCTCCAAACGGTCCGATGACAGAGCTGAAGATGCTCAGCGCCAGGGAGTGGATCATATATGGGTACATGTTGAACTTCTCCATGCCGATCTGTGGGAGAAAAAAAAAATATTAAAGCCACTACCACACTGTGTCCCTATAGTTTTGCTTACAACAGTCACTAACGAGTATGGTAAAACATTTGCATGAAATCCAGTGCAGCGCCCCTAGCGGTAACTAAGTGAAAATGTCTGATTTCGTACAAATGTGTTTGGCTAGCGACTGTTGTAAGAGAAACTCGTGATAGGAGACAGTACATAACAATATGTCCAACGTATATCGGAGTGTTAAATTTGTTTTTAAAAAAACTGGTGGCAAACAAGCATGCGGCCCTTGCCATTGCCGGTGCGTTGCCTTAAGTGTTCTTGAAAAGGTGCTTAAATTTTGCCTACTTACAATAAACAATTGAATATTGACTTTCGAAGATTATCTTCAACAAAACAAACTATACTTCTTCATAAAATTAGTGTAGAAGTCTAGAAATAAAACAGCATCTAGTACATCTAGAAATGTCAGTACTCACAATCTTCATCAGAGGCTGGACGAACTGAGGCGGCGTGTACTCTTGAAGCCGGAACAGGAGCGAGGGTTCGCAGTCCATCGTCATGCGGCCGAGGCTTTCAGAATACTCGATGGGGCACACCAGGTATGGGTATTGGGACATGAAGTATGAGATCTGTAAGGATGAACGGAGCAAGTAACATGAAGACCGTATTCTGTATTATCCTCTTAGTCAGTTTGTAGTGGGAGGCCTCTTCTGCAAGTGACCGCCTGGGGAAGTACCACACCTTCATCCGCCAAGCAGTTGTGAGCAAACATTACTGTGTTCCGGTTTGAAGGGCATTGTTTCCAGCGAAATTATTGGGACTATAGAACCCGTGTCTCAGAGTGACGAGCGCAGTGCAGTGCCGCGCAAGATTATGCAATGTAAAGTTAACCCGGCGCAAAAGGCACCCGCGTTAACTGTTATACCACAGGGACCGTTAATTTTAACGTAATAAAAAGTAGCCAATTTTATATTCCAGAACCTAAAATATCTGTATATTTGTTTGATACCTTATGGATGGTAACAGGCCAAGCGACTCTTAGTGCTTAAGAAAAATTATAAATAATGTTTTTTTCATTAGTATTTATGCTTGTAACAAAAGATAACTTAAAAAGGGACATGGTAACGCAACATCTACATAACACTACCGAGGCGATAATCGTTTTCAATCAAGCGTTCGTTCAACTCCATCGCATACACGTTCCGTGTCAATTGACAACCAAAACTGTTATAAATTGGTAATTTCAATAGCCACAAAACGTGTAATAAATCTGTGTTGTTTATTTATTTCCACCATAACGATTGTCATGGTAGAGCGGCGATGGCCGGGCGCAGGCGCTTTATTACTCGTCGAGGCGACGTTCAAAACCAATTACTTAACACGATCACTGCTGAAAACACAACTGTTGTGTTATTTATAACTTGCCGCGAGCACGGGAATACACAACTGTTGTGTTAGCGGTATGGGAAAACACAACGGTGTGTGCAGTGGTTAGACAAGAAAATCGGTTCAGCAGTCAAAGAGTTAAATTCTTATGACATGCGTGAATTTCCATCGCTCAATTTCGGAGGGCACGTTAAGCCACTGAGATGGCTTAACCTCTCGGTCCCGAGGTAACACTTATTTCCAACATAATTTACCTACATGTAATATGATATATTTAAAAAAAATTTGTTACAGAGTTTTTAGCGGTTTATTAAGATTTATCATGATACAGAATCTTGTGCAGAATCAGTTATTTTTACTAGTGCCTTTATGGAACTCAACTGAATAAAGATATTTGAATAAGACCACCAAAGTTTTTTACTTATCATCAACCGAACTTCTTTCACCAAAACAGCATGACTCAGTGATAAAGGTAAAAAGCCACTCATTGTTAATCCAAAAATTACAGTAGATAACCCTTTGCCGTGAAGCAAAACTCTTTAGTTACATAAGCATGACTCAATAAAAAAAAAACACTCACCACTAATCCAAAAATGACAGTAGAGAAACCTCCCCCAATGAACCCCTCCCAGGTTTTCTTCGGGCTGAGCTTAATCAGCGGCGTCTTCCCGAAGAAGAAGCCGAACACGTAGGCCATAACGTCATTGCAGATGATCATGGATACTGGCACTATGAACCAGATCAGACCTAGAAAAGAAAAAGAAATTGACGCATGTTAGCACCTTCAGTGCTGAAAACATAGCAATCGTGTTTTTCATAACTTGCCGCGAGTGCGGGAAAACACAACTGTTGTGTTAGGTGTATGGGAAAACACTATAGAGCGTGCATAGCCGCACCCCTGACTAGACAAGCAAATCGGCTCAACAGTCAAAGTGTTAAGTAGAGAACATTTAAAAACCCCTCGACACGAAAAATAGACTCTGATCACCTATTTATCTAGCAATAACCTATTCATTGGGACTTTTGCAATGAGCCCTAACACGATACCTCTGCTGTAAGTTGCTGGGGAGTTGGGTATCCTGCTGATTTCAGGTGATGCTGCAGCATCGGGTTAAGTATCCCGATCTTGCAATATCATTGAAGTAACAGGATACCAATCTTCAAATCGATTAAAACTACGCAAGTTGCTCACATCCCTTAATCGACTAGGGAAGAGCTGATGATCTTCAAACGGCTGAACAGATTTTACTAATTTTCTTGAAACGTAGCTAACAACACTGTCGATGAAGTCACCTTTCAAATCAAATCCGTTCATGTTTTTGGGACCTCCACACACGCACGCACGGAGAGACCTGATTAATCATCGTTCAAATCGAAACAGCATTCCGAAAGGGCGAGCTATGTTATCCATATAAAACTATTGTTTATATCTACTATCTATTTGAAAAACAGCTGACCCACTTTCGAACGATCAAAGTGTTTACGCGGAGTCTTGCTTTGAGCTTACTGGATATTCATATTTATTTATAGTCTAGATTCAGGCGATCTGTATCATCTCAACGTTTTACTTAGTACCTAGATTATAAAGGAATTACTATGCTACAAATATTTATACATCTTTTTGAATAAGAACTACTCTCTCTTTCTCTCTTCTGGCTGCAGTCTGATATTGCCTCGCCATCTCGCTTTATTTAAAGTCATCCTAGTTCCTAAAAGTCCAAACGTATATTTTTTTGATGGGACGATTCGCACCGCTATCAAAAGTTGAATCTCCTTTGGGCAGTCTAACAACCTAGTGTAATTGGTTATTTACACCTTTGCATCTCAACCTTTGAATGCACGACGCGATCTAGCTGTCAAAGACATGCCAGACGTTTTGAGAACTAATTTAAACACTAATGCGATGTTGATACTTCTGAACTTCCTACTTCAGAATTCCCTACCTACTTCAGAGCCTGAAGTGGACAATCCGAGTGCATTTACGTAACATTGCTATCTGCGGACGGCACCACATATCGATCGGCACTTTATCTAAGTGCCTTTTTTAATATTAAAGTTTTTACCTACAGCGCCAAGGAAACTTTAACAATTTTCCAGAAACTTTGTCAATTTATCTTTGTTAAAGTTTTTCGTGGGCTCAAATGGTGTTAAAAGGCATTTGCGTGTCAGTTTTCAGAGCATGGCGTCTTTTTTCTTTGTTGCGGCTACTGGGGAACGTCCACCTTCCAGGGAGCGGATCGTGAGTTCAAATCCCAGAGCGGGCACGTACCAATGTGTTTATTGTAAAACATTATGAGTATAATTATCACGCGCTTTTCGGTGAAGGAAAATATCGTGAGGAAACCCAACCATTATTTCAGAGGTATGTGATCCAAAAATCCGGATCAAGCCCCCATGATAGATCATGGCCTAATCCTCCTCATGAAAACGAGAGGAGACACTTGCAAAAAACACAACATAGCGATGTGGTGTCAACTCGCCAGAAATGCGACTCGGCATTACTTTAAGGCAATTTAAGGTATTTGGCCACTGGTGACTCTTTATTATCTATAATGTACTTTCTCAAAGTTTCAAAATAACATATCAATAATTATTCCAGAGGTTGGCTGGGCCCTGTATTGTTATACAGTCTGTTCACACATGAAGATGACCTTCAGGACGTTATTTAAAGTCGAGTGTAGAAAAGAAACAAACATTTTATAAGGTATTTATTTAATTTTTTATTAACTTAAGTACGTTTTAACAAACATGAAATTGCCTGTCCGGTTTCTTCACTTAGTGCACTAGTTATTGGAGCAGCCATGGTTTTGGGACTGCTATAGGCTTGAGCAAAGCACTCCTTACTTGTAATTTATACTTTTTTTGTAGGGACATTTTCTGTTATATTTTGCTGGTTGCTATACATCATTCATAAAGTATCAGAAGTATTGATGGTTACAGGGTTAGTTTTATCTTGAAATACCTCTTCATCTTCATAATCTATTTTGATTTCTGCTCGGTTTATGTATAGGTTATTGCCGCCCATTGTTGAAGACCCTTGCTGGGAGCCCGGCGAAAGTGAATAATCATCTACGTTGGAGCGCACACTATACTGGTTTAGGTTTTCCATATCTAATTTGTATAAAATATTATTTATTTCAAATTTGGCCTTAGATTGTAACCGCGGTGGATATTTTCGCAAATGTGCTGCGATATACACGCCGTAACTTGTAAGATCATCGTCTGCACTCTGATGCATCTCATTGGTTTCTTTCATTACTTTCAATTTTTGAAGTGCTTCTTTGTAAACAGAGTTTTTGGCATCATTTTCCCGTGGCTTTCCATGTCGAGCTGTCAAAATTGACGTGCACCGTGGTGGTAGTATACAAGTACTCAGCGGCAGCGGCGGTGGTGGTGGTGGTGGTGGTGGAGTACAGGGTGGTGGCAGTGATAACGGTGAATCATCAGACTGAAATTTAATATTTTTATATTACAAAAGATTGTATCGCGCATTTCCTACAAGAGCGTTTTATCTATTGAATATACCGTTAAGGAGTTTTTTTGTAATATGACTGAGTGACGAGACGAGCAAGTCGTTCACCTGATGGTATGTGCTACGCCTGCCCATAACAGTTACAGTGCCACCTAGAACTTTGCATTTTATAATCCTGCGCGGCACTGCACTGCGCTCGTTACCCTGAGACATCGGCTCTAAAGTCGCATATGCCCAGTAATGGCGCTGGAAGCAGTGCCCTTCAAACCGCAACACAGTAATGTTTGCACACTACTGCTCGGCGGATGAATATGTGGCAAAAGCGTGGTACTTCCCCAGGCAGTCTCTTGCAGAAGAGGCCACTACTAAGTATGTCAATGAGATAACACGTTATTGTCGCAAACGAGGCGTATGTTCTTTGCAGGTACTCCAGATGAATGGAAGAAAATTTCTACAGGTTTTAATAATAATTTCGTATAGTGGAAGTTGGCAGTCAATGCAGAATTTTAAATGGCGGAGTATTCAGAAATTCAGTCTTTCAATTAATTATTATAAAAAAACACTTACCTCAATATTACTTGTGGACTGATTTGCTGTGTTTGATGACATTAAGGTCTCCATTTCCTTGTATGCAAACCATTTCGTCGTGTACACTGAGTCTGTGCCGCTGTCTATCCTAATATTACCTACAATAAATTCAAGAAAATTATATGTGGTAGGCATGTAACGTGTAAAGTTACTAAGGGCGCGTTTCAAAACGAGTAACACAAGAAATTGAAACTAACCTGCCATTTTTCTTTTTTCCCTGCTGTATTGATTGCGCAAAACAGTCCATTTTGAGTTAAAATCTTTGATTGTGATTCCCATCAGCAGCGCCACTTCTTCTATTGCGTTATATCGTTTTCGTTTTACTTTATGGTCCCGTGATTGGGCATCCCAAATAGCTGGCCTTTCGCGTATTAAATTCAAAAATAGTGTAATTGTTTCTTTATTCCACTCCATAACAAATTATAATGCAGCACCAAACTAAAAGCGCGCTACCGCCGAGAGAAAGAGGCACGAGCGACCATAGATAAAAAATCCCACTTCGAGCAACCGACGCCACAGAACAAAAAAAACTGACGATAGCGACAGTTGTTGACAAATGACAGTACTCTCTCCTCCGAACCCGCACGGAGGGAAATATTTAAATGTTTTCCGGCGGGCATGGAAAGCATAAACATTGTTGGTAACAGCATAATCATCATCGACAATAACGTGTATCCAAACAATTTTTTGTGTAGTGGGTCGACCAAAACACGTGCAGGAGACGCGCCTCACAGTATCCACTTTACTGAATCATTATTTTGACTAGACTCACCTACTGCCTTGAAATTTTAACTATTAACAGTAACTACAGAAAATCTAAAAATTGAAAATTGTAAATACTTGAAACTGACTAAATGAAACGAAAACGAAACGGAAAAAAACAAAATGTTATTTTTCTTAAGAAACGCATTTTATTTATAGAACATAGGGTGTGTTTGTTGAATAAGACATTTGAATTATGGAGATATTCAGCTACTTTTGAGACCGATGTTGCTTAAAAGATCCTGGAATAAAACATGGGACACTTCTCATCATTGTCTATACAAGTGAAACTAGGAAGCGCAGCTAGTTTTACTTTTATCATCCTTATCATCATCATCATCACAAAACATATCCACCCACTCTGTTGAGGTCTACGGGTCTTTCTCCCCTTTTAGAAAATTTACTACAAGGGCACGGAACGAATCGGTAGATCTCATATCTCGGAAATAAATCTCGACCATGTGTTCTCTTTCAATTATCACTCTTATCATACTCTTCATTAAAATCTTAGTTAAAAAACACACTCCCATCGCAGCGGATCAAAACACTAACATTCCACCAGCTAAAACAACAACCGGGGCAAAGATCAAGCGGGGCTAATAATATACGTTTTGCTGGACACAATGCCATTGTTTGGAATTGTTGATGTTTAGACGAAATTACGCATTGTACTTGCGATGTTTCCTTAGGCCGTATTTGGTCTTATTCCGACGATCAAAGTGTCGTCAGTCGTCTGTGGCTATTGCTATGATAACCGTGCGTGTATTCAGCAACGCACTGACCGCGTCCGCAAGGTTTTATTGCGATAGCTACGGACGACCGTCGACATTGCTGACCGTCAGGAATATGTTACTAAACAGATTCTAAGCAAAAGCACGTGGTAATTATTCTAAAAGAGTTCATCGCTATTATCGTACTAACCCATATTTGCAAACTGCTGAGTACGGATCTCTCACTTTCCTGAGAAAGGGGCCATAATCTGCCACGGGATCCTACTCCGGATTGGTCGGTCACATTCCTCCGAAATAAAAAGGGTTAAACTAAAACCGATCCAAATATCAGTAAAGATAACCAATCATTACTTATGTTTGGTAATAAATACGCCGGTAATCTTTCATCATCATCAACCCATATCGGCCCACTGCTGAGCACGGGTCACTTTCGTAATATTTATAGAAGAAAAAATACATAAAATGCTTCGCTTCGTAATTGAGAGACCCTATTAATTATACCTAGATTTAATAGGGTATAGCGCTAAACAGAACCCATATAAAATAAATATTGCGCTACAAATCCCTAGATTTGCAGTTAAATATAGCAAGTAACATCCTTCAAAATAAATCGATGAGTAAGCGCCACAACAACGTATACTACAACCGGGTACTGCAATCAATATCGCATTTGCAATCCAAAAGGTTCCGTATTACATTGGCGTTAAATTCCAATTCACTTTCCAGTGGTTTACTTGAAAACATTTTCCATTGTATCAGACGGATAATCTATTTTCGAGCCAACTTTTCTACGTAACGAGCGAGTGGATTAGACGTGGGATGGAGTGACGAGAGACGAGAAATGCAACGGGTGAAGGAATCTGAAATGGAGCTTTTATTGCATGGTAGAGCGAACATTTATTCATATAATTTATATTCCACATGGCATCAAATAATCCTGGAAATAAATTATTTTTAAACTTCTTATTCATAGTTTCTCTTTATCTATGCAATGAGTAGATAATGTCGGTGATGTTGGAACAGAAAATTCTATACTGTTTACCGGTAATTATAACAATAGGTATTGTTTTCTTTTTTTATATTATTAGAGACGAGCACGCAGTGGCACCTAGAACTTAGCATTACTAAATTAGGCACGACACTGCACTGCAATGCGCTAGTCACCCTGAGACATTGATTCATACACAAACCTCATAACGCTCATTTGCGACAAAACGTGTTAAGCGCGAGATAACACGTTCTTCTTGCCAACGAGTTACATTTAACGCATCGCGATCACATATTTTACACTTAGATGCCTTTGAATTTCTCTGGTGTCTGTAATACCTCTTCCTATTTAACGCTTTGCCGCCCACACAACACACACCCTTATTTCCCGCCCGCCCTAGTTACGCGTGGTTGAAAGGTTTCCCTGTCCGTGACAATGTTGACATGGCACGAATAGATTCTAGTACAATGCTATCTGAGTTATAAGTGAAGACATAATACTGCTATGGCGTGAACGTCTATTTTACTGTGACGGGCTTCGTGTGGGAAAGATTGCCTTCGTCAGCGTTGGTTCGTAACCCGTCTATGAGAAGGAAAAGTCCAAAAACAATCCCGAAATCTGTAAGGCATAAGCAGGGTTTTACTAAAAATGTGGCAGACTTGTAGTGGTCGGCCTAAACTGTAATTCTACCTGGGGATGTATCAGTACTTTGCTAGAGATCTATTCACCAAGCAGTACCTATTTGAAGGACACCGTTTCCAGCTAAATGTATTGGTATTTGAGTAAAAGCTCAATCAAACCTAACCTGGTCAGCGAAAAGATTTGAACATGTGCTTTATTTTTCTCGGACTAATAAATCTCTTGTGAGTAGAGAAAATATAGGACTTTTGATGGTCCTAAGGCATTTACCTGGCCTAAGGCAAGGCCTAAGGCATTTAAATGGCCGGCAAACACTGGGTGAGTGTCGAAGATCGGGTTCAGTGGTTTTCACTAGGAGAGGCTTACGTCAAGCAGTGGACGGATATGGACTGATGATGACAATACGGCATTAGGATAGACATATCCATATCCTTAACGACTCGAAAATTACAGCGCGAGTGATTCATATTTCAATTATTGGTCTCATATTTCGTATCGTGTTTCTATTTTACGAAGAAGTAATTCATACCGACATAATGGATAACATTTTGTAAGGTAAATTCTTCAATACGCAATCAATAATAGCTACCTAATCATGTCGCCACGATGTTTTTTATGTTACTAATATATGTGATACATCACACTGCCAATCGTCCAATCGGCATGACGCTGCAGGCTTTATCCAATCTGCAATTCGTTCATATATACCACACAAGTATAAATGTCATGAAGCGGTGGTAGCCTAGTGGGAGAACGTCCGCCTTCCAATCAGAAGGTCGTGAGTTCAAATCCCAGTGCAGGCACGTACCAATGTGTTTCTGTAAAACATATGTACGTAATTATCACTCGCTTTTCGGTGAAGGAAAGCATCGCGAGGAAACCCACATACCTACCCGAGAATTATTTCGGAGGTAGGTATGTTATCCACCAATCCGGACTGGGCCCCCGTGGTGGATTATGGCCTAACCCTCCTCGCGAAAGTGAGGAGAAACCCGTGCCCAGCGGTGGGACGTTATGGGTTGATGATGATGATGATAACTGTCATGCCAATTCACACACATACTCTCACTTGATCAAATCAGCAGCATTGTACCTATTCGATCGGCAGTATGATGTATGGCTTACATTAATAACGAGACGAGCAAATCGTTCAACTGATGCCCATAACAGTTACAGTGCCACTCCGAACGTCAATTGCATAAACTACGCGGCACTGCACTGTTTCAACTAAAACTACCTCACAGGGCATAAACGAATTGTTAACTAATTAAGTTTATTTTTGTTCAAGCGTTAACTTTTCTTCCTAATGTTGCGTTTTCATAAAGAGGTTAGGTATAAAGAGGCTATCTACTTATCTAATGTTTGAAATTGAGACATATCGCTACAAAAGAAGATATACAAAGCAGATAAGTAATGCAGAGAAATCACGGTAAATTAAGATTAAGTTCAATGGCTGATTACGAGCAATCCGATAACTGATATCATACTTTAATTCCAATGCGCAGTGACTTGTAAGAATGATGTCTAAAATTATATGGGTGACGAAAGGGAATTACTGTTGTTTATAAAGTATCGCGTGATGTTCACGTAATTTTATCGATATGACCAATTACAATAAATTATTGTAACATCTAATAGTAATTTTCACCTTCGGAGCTGGTAAGCTTCGACACGGCATAATGTTATCAAATAGGGAGTCTCCTCGAGTAGGCGGTGTTCAAACTGGATTTAAAAATTATGGGCTGTGGATGAAAAGAGAACGAGGAACCTCTACACTATTCTGCCAATTGCAAAACATCGTAAAAATTGTATCAGTCAATGATCGATTCGATTGTACGATTATTTCTTATCACAGGACGATAAAAAATGCGATCTGTGGACACGGTACTGATGGGCTAAAATCGATTAAGCTGGTGCGAAAATGGAGCGGGGAGTAAAATGGGTAGGGTTACCCCTAAATAATTGATTGAACGACGATCCCTTTTGCGTAAATATATTTAACCGTGTAACCTAGTTAGAAGGGCACACTGTTTACCACCCCTAATTTATGCCCTGTTGGCTTTTCGAATACTAAAATAAACTAGAAGGTCACGGGCATATTTTTTTAGGGTTGTATATATATTCTGAATACAGTGTCAAAGTTTTAATTAGTTTCGTTAGAGCTTATTGATTTTTGTTTGATTTTGTTGACCCTTTATTTTCTATTTTCGTTAGGAAAGCAGTGGATACGTCTCGCACAGGACCGGAATAAGTGGCGTGAAGAAGACGAGCCCTATACCCAGGAATGGGCTGATACGGGCTGAGATGACGACGATAAGAGCCTATTGATATTTCGTTGTGAAAGATAACCCCATATTTATTTGATTACGATTTCCTCCACACCGTAAGTGAAGATGCGGTCGAAGACGGACCACGCTTGTTTAGAAGATACCTTTTTGGGAACTAAAGCCGTTGCTAAGGTCTTAGCCGTTCCCACAGTAAGAAGCTGAGCGCTTAGTACTCATCTGTGGTATACCAACCATATATCCTACTCTTAATTATTCTGTGACTAAATATTGATGCACGTCTTGTAGTTTGATAGTGGGAGATTGGGGAATCACGTTATGTAATTCCATCTTACATTCCGGACTAATAGGCAAACCAACCAACGGACCCAATATAAATAAACTCACGGCTTAACTGATATGTATATTGGGTTTAATTTAAATCCATACCGCTGCCATAGGCTGTTCTATTAGAATTCTTAAACTTTGGCGAATTAAATAAACATTTACTAGATGAGAACTGGTCGAATTCGCGCACCGAAAAAAACATTTTTTTTTAAACCTCGCCGTTTTGGTTAAAAGTTATATAGCTGGCTGCCTATTCTATTAGTTTCTAAGTACTTCAAAAATAGAAAAAAAAAACCCAGCCAAGTTATAAACAGTACTAGTATAAACAAATGATAGAGTAGAAGGCGAGTATCGTGTAAATAGCGTTACGTTTGCAAAAGTTATGTCAAGATTCTTCACTAGAAAATTATCCATCAAAATGTATGTATTTACACAAATAAACGAGTGTGTACTGCATAATAATGATACCTGATCCTAATCACACCTGCCTTTGTGACATAAAAATGAGACAGCAAAAAAGTTATACCGTTTGCGTATCTAGCGTTTAGAATAGTTGGTTTGTGCTGTACTATCTCTAATCTGTTGACGTGGAAATTGATGCTGATAATACGGTTTTATTAGCGACATATCATTGTCTGAAATAATGGAATTATCCTTTAATATCACACGAATCAGGTACTTTGTAATAGCTTACAAAATGTTAAGTCTGTAACAGTAACAAGTACAGCTCACTTAAAATATGTTACAGCTCACCTAACAAGAAACATACAGCTCAATTAAAAATATGTTACAGCTTACCTTCGAATGTGTTTCCATTGACTGTAAAGTAGATTTGCAAAACCACAGTGAATTGGATCCCAGCGAACACTGAACTGGCGCATTGACAGAATAGCACGAACCAGGCTATTATTGCTTACCAATCTTACAAAATGTTACAGCTCACATACGACTTACATTACTGCCTAAGTTACAATGTTACAACTCACCTAAAAAAATGATACAGCTCACTTAAGAAAATGTTACAGCTCATCTAACAAATTGTTAAAACTTACCTTCAAATATGTTCTGTATGATGAGGTAGCTCTGCGTGACCACGATAAGGAGAGCCACGTGGGTCCAAGCGAAGAGACTGAACTGGCGCATGTAGTATCTCTTCACCAGGGATAGCACGAACCATACGAAGCCGACGCAATACAAGCTGAAGGAGATGAACCGGTGGTAGGTCACCAGGAACTTGAGGTAATCCTGGGGGAGAGAGATAATAAAGTCAGGTCATGATTACACACTTTTGTGGTCATGAATTTCTTTTAAACTAGGAACACTAATGATGACGTCCGCAAGTCGATCGCAAGATCAGAGATTTCTGACAAACCGTGTAATTAAAGGGATTCAGTTTTGGAACAAATATCGACGTATATTTTTTTCGTTTCCAACTACTAGGCGTTGGCAGGAACTAGTCCTACTGATGTTATAAAAGCGAAAGTAACTTGTTCATTTGATCTCTTTTCAAGCATAAACGGCAGAACTGATTTTGATACAATTTGGTATGGAGATAGTTTGAACTCTGGGGAAGCACTGAGATAATTTTTATCGCGACTAATCGTAGTCCGCGCCGGCGAAGTCTATTAGTCATATTTACAAAGTTAATCTAACAAAAACAAACAGTTAACATCGTGACCAATATCGTTAAACAATATGAGTATAATCATTTAAGTAATTGGATTAAGTAACGCGATCGTTTGCCTAAGTGGACGCAGCCTAGTTTAGTTTTTTGATAGATAATGGAAATAGTTGTTGAATGATAGAAAAAGTGGGCAGGTAGGTAAGTTTTAGTACGCCAATAAATTAATGATATCGGCCCCTATCGATCCACTGCTGCGTATAGGCCTCCACATATGCACACCAATCTCTCCGCTGCCTCATGATGAATATCATGACATATGTCATTCTAGAGATTGTTGCAGGAAGAGAGTGGATTCATATGGAACAGGACCAAAAAATGTGGGGTGTCCATGAAGAGGCCTATACCCAGCAGTACCGGGGCAAGATGCTGACAGATAGTGTGACCCCATCTTAGCCCACTTCGGCGGAGGACTGTTCACGAGGGGTGGGGGGAGCTAGTGACCTCTACTCCTACACGCCTACCTTCATAATCCTCGTGGTAAAGGGGATAGTGCAAAGACATTCCCCTCCTCAAAAAAACCCATGTACTGAGAAGTAGATAGATAGATAGATAAACTCTTTATTGAAACAACACAGAACAAAGAAAAACTAGAACAAAACAAATTTTACAATTAGTGTCACAATGGGCGGTCTTATCGCTCAGAGCGATCTTTTCCAGACAACTATGCACGGAGAGGAGTAATTAGGACAACCCAACGGAAGTACCGAGGACTATCTCAAATTATTACACTTTTTTACTTAATCTTCAAAAATAATCGAATTGCTTGCCTCCTTATTTTGAAGTCAAACAGTTTTTTTACATGAATATACTTATATCTCCACTGGTTTCTGTTTAGAAATACAGTATTGTTCCACTCTGTTTCATATGCAAGAGGTCAAACCAATTTACAATGCATACTATCTTCTTTAACATAATATTTGAATATGCTACAAAAACTTGAATAAGTTAAGCGTGTAATATTTACTTCATTAGTAGTTAGAAGCTACTGTCACATAAAAACTGAATTTATTTCAGACGTAGTACATACAGACAAATATTGTTGAGATTTAACTAGTGTTGTATAATATGGAATGCTTTGTTATACAGTGCGCGCGACGCTCATTAAATTAATTTGGAATTAAGCTAATGGTGGTTGACATTATAATATCTTGGTTTTTTTTTAATTCTCTGGAGTAACGCGACGAGTGAGTCATTTACTTAATGGTAAACGACTCCCCATAACAGGTGTAGTACCACCCAGTACTTTTTTTTTTAATAACCTATACTGTCCCACTGCTGGGCAAAGGTCTCCCCCATCTCCTTCCACATGTCGCGATTGTTTGTCACGTCGGACCAACTTGGTTCGTATGTATCAAGATCGTCACGCCAGCGTTTTCTTGGCCTGCCCCGGCGCCTACGCCCCTTTTCAGGCATCCATTGTGTGACGATCTTGGCCCATCAGTCGATCTGACCCAGTACTTTGCATTGCAAAATCTTGTATGACACTACATCATTCTTCTCATCACTCTGGTACACTGTGTGGTCTCAGTGACGACTTGACAAGTGACAAAACTGATTTTGTATCATTATGCCCAGTAATTGGATTTTGCCCTTTGACCCAAAACAGTAATGTTAAGAAGGTTGAGTTAATTTTGAGACTGCCTCACACACACACATAATTATCAAATAAAATAAATGTTACTCACCGTCCTATTAATGACAACCCCGAAGTAGTCGATCAGGTTCTCCCCGTAGAAGAAGTAGTTGGAAGTCAATAAGAAGTACCAGGAGAGTGAGCGGAACCACGGGAGGCCGTGAACTTTGTACACCGCATAGCCAATGTTGATGATCTCCTCGAAGCATTTCACTTGGACGCAGAGCACCTGACGATTAAAACATTATATTTACATGGTACTTACAGAAAATATTTAATTTAAATTTAATTTACAATAGACAGACGTTTTGGTAGAACAATGGATTGATTTATACATATACCCACAGCGGGCAAAGTTAGTTCCAGTATGGGTAAAAGAAAATTGCCAGCAAATTTCTTGCCGATTCTTGTCAATTAAATGTATTCCGAATCTAGTGGTAGCATTGGTGAACTTTTATATAAGTGCTCTTTCGGAGCCCATGTGAACAAAGATCTTTGATCTAATGTTGGTTGGCTATATTAAAAAGATAAGGGCCAGTGGAGACAGACTAAGTCGAGGCGAAGAGCAGCCTCTCGACTACACTTCATAACACAATCAGCTTCCCAGTGTGTTTTCACTTGCTATACCAATTACAGCGGTGTGTAGAAGCAAATTAAGTTGAATTTCAATTATTTCTAAATTAATCTCTTTGCCTCCACTCCAACCGTCTGCAGTGACCAGTGAAGCAGACATACCGTAATCATTAGTGCAAGTGGGCCGCCATAGATCAGGAGGCAGAAGGCTCCAATCATCAGCCAAGTGAAGATACCTCGGATCACCCAGTTCCTCCATCTAAATACAAATCATCGGATATAATAACAGATTTACTTGACTAATTTATGTGCTGAAAGACATTAACTTATAAGTTCATTTAATGGACGGCGACACCATTTAGGGTTTAAATAGAATTCATTAATTTTTCTATGGATTTTGAATGAGTGTAATGCTTGCATGTGCTTTGTACTACATATTTATTTTGTTCAAGCTTTTTAATTTTTTAGGAACTTTGAGTCATCTAGCGGCTATGGCAGCCCTATAGTATAAATCCTTAAATAATCAATATGTAGATCGATAGAGTGTCTTAGCTGCGTCAGATGTTTGCACATCTAAGATGCCCTAAATTAGGCCCACGTCAAGTTGGTTTAACACCTTTAAAAAAACTCGATAACAGGCTAGGAACAAAGAAAACATTGTAACAAAAGTGAACATTTTGTGTAGTGACTTTCAACACTGTGATGTAGACATAACAGCATCTATGCTGGTCATCTCTCACTCAACACATAAATTAATAATCATTGTTATGGAACTGAACATTTTTGGGTACACACTGTGATAATGTGATTGAGAATTATAACACAGTAAAGTAGACATCAGCATCCATGGTGTTCATCCATAAATAAATGATTTCTGTTAAATTACATCTCTCAATGTAGCACTAATATTTAAATTGACCGTGGTTTAAGGCATTACTTTTATTTAATTATTCCCTCGCATGTGGCAATTACAGAGACTACGGCAACAGACAGAAAAGATTACGGCAACAGATTTTTTATTGTTGCCTGGCAGGATCAGTGACCATGCAACCTAAGAGGCAAATGAGAAGTGACTGTGAATCCCGCATCCTTACAAAAGTTATTAAATAGACAAGCTACAAAATGGAATGGAATAAAATGATAAAACCCTATTATTATCAATAGATAAAAATGAAATGATAATTTCACTCTTCTAATAAACATGTAACATGTTATTGTTTGCCTCTATGAGTGACTCAAATCTTTTAAGAGTGGGTACTAGCTAGATTGGTTCATTAACCCTTCGGCATCTCGAGGCCGAATTCGCACTGCGAAAACAGTACAAAAAAAATTGGTTCTGTTTTGAATGCACCGTCATAGATATAGATAAACTCTTTGTGAACTCTTGATGTCTTTGTGATATCTTACTAGATAAACTTTTTTTTTAAACGAGGCCTGACAATTTGTTGGCTTTCATTATACAGTGGTCAGCTTCACTGTTTTGTTACCAACTATTAATTTAAGAATTTTTAAATTAAATTAATTTAATTTTTGTATTTATTGTGTGTTATGTATCAGTCTAGACACCCGATATAAACAAATAATTGGTATAATTTTTATTTTTATTTTTTATGGGTGTTATGGGCCTAAACCATCTGTCCATGGTCTATACAGTATACACCCAATATAAACGAATCTTTGATATATTTTTGACTAATTAAAACATGAATGTTTTCAATATCATTAGTGATTACATTATTATCACCCACCGGTATTAATGATTATTGCTACTACTAGAATCATTAGCATTGATTACTTATAATTATAATAATCTTAGATGGATAAAAATAAACCGTACTACCAAATAGAACCAACTAGATTGAAACATTACCATAATACATATAATATACATTCACTATTTTCAAGTAGGTACTTCCTTAATTTAACACCCAACCTTAAGAATTTATAATTTAAATGATTTACATAACAGATGATGTAGGTTTATTATACTTCTTTATGAATAGCGAGTAAAGTTATAATAGAAAGGAACAAAATAAAGGTTTTAATACAAAGTTTTAATATTAGACCTTTTTGTAAAATGTTAATATAAAAAAAAAAAAAACTTGTATCATCAATTCAGCATTTTTTTTGTTCTATTATGTGGCTTAATATTTCCTTTGTAATTTCTGTGTTGTATATAGAGGTAGGTAAAAAAACGACTAGGAGCCTATCGATAGTTGTTTTTATGTGAGTAATAAAAATAATTTACCTACATGATAAAACCTGCAATACCGAACCAGCAATGACTGACCAATGAAAATAATGAAATGTTACAATCTAGGTAGATTTATTTTCAATTAAAACAGTAATTATTGGCTCAAGGTCTCGTATACCAGTTTAGTGCGTTACTAATGCAATAAAGGAAGCGATTTAGGTAGCTACCTCGAAGACAGTCCAGAAAGCGCCGAGTCGAGAATCTCCGGCGTTTTGTCCGTGCCTTGTGGCAAAGTCTTCGTCATTTCGTCCATGTACTTGTCTTCTAAAGCCTTCTCCTCTTCCGAATCCACCTAACAAAAAAGTTTTCCATCGTAAATAATAATAATCACAGTCAGAAAACTGGTTTAATAATTGAGAAATAACATTATTTACGTGATCGGACTCTCCGGCGGTTTCCATTTTCTCATTCCCGTCACCCTCGCCTCGTCGCTGCCTCAGCTCGCTCATTTCGGCTTAAAACACGCAAATAACACTGCACAATTTGGATTTCACACGAGAACGCCGCGATTCATATGACAATTTTATTTAATCCATTTAGGTACGAGAGCTTAGAAAAACAGACGATGTTTTCCAGCTAGCCAGCGACTAAACTTGTCAAACGAAAAATCAATAAAGTTTTTTTTTAATTGGTATTGCTAGTACCAAAACTGCCAAACGCTCATAGTACAATAGTAGTTTTTAAGAAGCAATGCCATTGAATAAATTGACATAATTATTATCTTATCATATCATTAATTACGATTAGGCACAGCCACCCGGGACCCTGGTCTCCCTTCTCTTTATTCTTGATAAAAATTAGTAAAAATATAATTATTTCATTGATGTAACTGGCTCAGTCAGTGAATGTGTCAAATTTATAATAATACCAAATCCCAAAATGATGACAATACAAGATAATTATATTATTGAACTGCTACCTTTGCCCGCGGTTTTACTCATAATTAAATTTCTCCCGGAAATTTTCCCGGAATAAAATAGCATAGTTACGTCACTTAGCATTAGCTTATAACATTGTCTGCGTAAGAATTTTCTGTATCGCATGGGTAGTAAGAACCTCCAACAAAATCATAAACTAACTGACTTTACCCCGTTCTCATATTGATTTCTATAGAAAACGATTATAGAATTAACCAATAGACAAGTAACTTTAATAATTACCCGATACGTGATGACGTTGATACATTTTTAATAGAATCTAAACGATAGTTTTTCATAAAAACCACCTGTCACGTCGTTAAGTCCAGCTTACCACTTACCAGTACCCCCTTTTTCACCCCTGTAGGGATGGAATTTTGGAATAATCCTTCCTTAAATTCCTCCTCTTCCTTCCTCCCTCTAAATTTCAAATCCTCAGGTCCAGTGGTTAAGACTGTGCTGTGTATTGTCTAATAGCTACCTACTATTATTATGTAAAGCGATACATCTATAAGAAATAAAGTTCTAATTTGGCAACTTTTTATCCAACTTTCTCCCCAAAACTCGAACGTCAATGTCAAACTTTCTAATTCTAAACGTAAACATGGCGAGTGATGCAGACGATTTTAATAAAAATATAGAAAATGTTAGTGTTCTTGCGATTAATTCATTTTATTTTGTGATGAAGCAGTTGGTATAATGTATCTGTTTTCATTTACAGTTGAAAGAAACAGTCAAGAAGTCGTTCGCGGGAATTTATGCCACTTTAAAAGCGAGGGAATTAAAAACTTTGAGGCAATTGGATGCTATTCGTAAACAATGCGAAGACGACAAAGACTTGATGAGTAGCTGTGTTCAAGATCTCCATTTATGTTTCGGTAACGAAACCAATTTGCTAGAAAACATTTATAATTATGGTGCTATTGATTTTGAAAAGATAAAGTTTGATAGTAACATTTTTAGTGTAGAAGATTATGTTAACCCAGAGGATGATCATATGTACTCGTACAAGACTATTGAAGAGTTGACGCTGGAGACCGAACCCGATCTGGAGATAGAAGAGGCAGCTTTGAAGCAAATAACGGCAACTGAGGGCTGTGTGTGTTATGTAAATATAAGGCCTGAAGATGTATCCAAACAGTTTAGAGATCCGTCTAAGTCCCCAATGAAAGCAACCCTCGATGACACCGTGGCTGAGTGCAAAGAGGTTGAATGCTCGGGGCACCTAGACGAAGAAAAAAGCATAGAAGATAAGAGTTTAAGTTCCGAATCCGATCCTGATGTGAAAAAAATTGAGCCAATAGACGAGTGGCTGAATGCCATCAAGAGCCAAACAGAAACCGAGCCTTCTCAAATCACAGATGTGATGGAGCACAGTACTATAGCCTGCACCTAGATGAATGTAAATTTAATATGGGATATACTACTCTTATTCATGAAGTAGAGGTAATAAATTTTATATGTTATCAAAACTCGCTCTATTTAATTTAGGCACTGTTTGGTTTTATCAAGTTTATGTGGGACCATTTCGTAGATAGTGGTTTCCTGTGACAACACTGATAAGATTGTAATTTTATCATACCGTAAGCATGCTTAGAAATCATAAAAAACTCCATCTACATGTCAAACATAAGTACTTCTTGGTCTGCGAGGCATGGTCGCTTTAGACTGCATTTCACCTAATGGTAAAGTAAAGAGTCGGCTGAAGGCGAAGCATTCTTGTTTAAAAACTTCCTGTTCACTGTAAGAATTGAATGCTGAATTTCTCAGGAGATAAAAATGCATATTACTGTAGAAGCCGAGAACTTAGGATGAGTCAAGAGTTGAGTTCTTTCTTTCTTTCTACTCGGTATGCCAACCATTCTGCATGGAAGTCTTTCTATCCAATGTCCGTCTAGTCTATACTGTAGATGTGTTTAACATGTTAACTGCTGAAAACACAACTGTGGTGTTAGCTGTATGGGAAAACACTATGGGATGTGCAAAGCTGCACACTTGACTAGACAAGAGAATTGGCTCAGCAGTCAAAGTGTTAACTACACTGCATATAATATATGGTGCTGATTTCTGCATTTAACTTATGGCACTGCAAAACAATACATGTGTTTGTATTTTACGAGTACCTGTCTGACAGAGCCTTTACTGAGGATTATTTTTAGAGCAATTTTTATAAGATAGGGTTCATTTTATTGTTTTGGTTTATTTGTCAAATGAGGTTCTTGTCAGGCTGCCCAAAGACTAAATGTGCCTTCCATAGCACAAAGCAACGAAAATCCGCACATAACTTATGAAATTATGTCATTGGTGTGGAACTGAGTCATTGAACTCACTGTTATTGGGTTGCAAAGTGCAAAAATTATCACTACAAACCCGTTCATTGTGTACTTAAACTACGGATTTAAAGTGACTATTGTGGGGAGATATTTTATTTTATACGTGAATAGGGTTATAAAATTATTTAAGATTTTATGTATTTACATTTATGATTGTTTCTATTCAATTCTACATAGTACTAAAATGAAACAAACATCGTAAAGCATCAACTTATATTGTTAATATTTTTACAAATGGCGTTACATGATATTTTAACTAATATGCATTGACTTTCGATTATAATCCCTAATGAATAAATATACCCTTTGCTTTGATACATTGTATAGCAAATATTACTAACATTAAATTGAAAGTCCCAATATCGAATCATAAAAGGCTTGCATAGCTTGTGGGGCACAAAATTTGTAAAATAAAGGAAGTGTTTCTACATGTCTATGTATAATTTAAATGTTTTTTTTTTCTGTGGCTAATATCCTTACATGCTATGTTTACAAAAATTTACTGTAGATTTCCAATATAATTCCAACTCGGATACCACTAAATTTGAAAAAAAGAAAAGAAAATATAAATTACAAGATAATTTTATTAACTTCTTAATACTGGCTATTCAATTTGGAAAACAAAATTAAAAAATATTATTACAGGGGGCCGAGTTTTAGCTGATTCTCACCAAATTTTTATAGGAAATCGGATGTTTTGATAAGATTCTAAAACCGGCCCCCAGTAAACAATATGAAACGGAATATTATAATATTATTATGTTATTGCTATAAATAATGTTTATATCTCAATATCCATTATTAAATAGCACAGATTATATTTCCCACGACAGTAAAACACCTACACAAGCCTTCAGTTTTGTTTCGCCCACATAAAAGCGTAATACTATGGTTTTTATGGCACTTACAAATGACATACACATTTTTACAATTCCTAAAGAATCCCACATTTGGATGGAATCTGTTATGGATACATGTATTCTAGTTTGTACTCGACTTCTTCACTGGGTTGCGATGGCACAAGAAACAGTGCTATGGGAAAGGACCTTTATATCAACTTTTAACTAAGGTGTGATGACGGATAGGAAATAGATGAATTTTATGACTATACAGGGTGTACGCAACGTCTCGATGTAAAAAAAACAATGTATTCTCAGAGCATTATTTCAAAAATAGCTAGACTACCGATTGATCACATATTTCCTTGAACATCGTGGTCACTGTACACCCAATATGACTACATTATGGACAATTCTATGACTACTCTTAGGCACTCAGGTGTATTAGGCCACAATTAGTTATCATTAAGTACAATTATTGTCTCAAAAGTGAGCTACAAACTATGTTTCTCTCCGATCATACGATTAATTTATGAATATTGCATTATTGCAAATCTTCTACATTGATAAGTTTTCAATGATAAGTTAGTAAAGTAAATTTTAATAAATGGGGATACAATGGTAAAGATCATTCCATAATAGGGAGTACAAAACCTTAAAGGGTATCCAACTTAATTGTAATGTGTATCTAAAGCATATAATGTAGTTATGAATAAGTTATATACTACCTTACATTGTATGTGTTAAGTCTACTATTGTACATTTTAAACAATCATTAAGTACTATACAAGGCCAAAGTCCGTGCAAACTGCTGCGACGTCGCGGTTGTTCGGCTTCTCTGCGCTGTTAGCTGCCATATTCAACTCTACGAGGGTGTCCACACTGTTTATACTGACTCCTTTCAAAATCTTCTGAGCAGCTAAACTCGTGAAGTTAAAGCTCAAGTCGCTGAGACTCGGGAAGTTGTAGAAATCCTGGTTCTCTTTCTTGCTCTCTTGACTCAAGCTGTACCTCTTCTGTTTATTCTCCAAGCAGTTGATTTTTTCGGCAGAAGTGTTGGAGTCCTTTAACTGCTCCTGGTTCTTTAGTGCTAAGTTCGGTTCTGATCCTAAAACCGTCGGCTTCTGGTCGATCGCTTTGGTTAACAGATTCGCTATGGATTCCGTGCTCATTCGGTTGTTCACGTTGGGGAGTCCATTCAGCATCTGCAAAGCCGCCGCCTTCTTCAATAGATCGACGCTTTTCAATTCGCTGTTCGAATTTATATTCGTTTGTAGTCCACTATTCGCTGACGATAGAGAATTCTTCTGGTACCGGAGGCTGCCCAGAGATCCGATGATATTGTCGTAACTCTTGGTTGGCGTGGAGGGATTACTGTTGGCAGTGGTTTCAATATTATGTATATTATTGTGAATGGCCGGAGAGGCCGGATTCGAAGCCGCCTCGTTCGTATTATTCAATTGATTTTTGTACACAAAACTATTATTATTAGTGGCACCACCTATTTGTAATGAAAGCTTACGATTATTGTTCATACCCGTGTCGTTTATAGAATTCTTATTGAACTTGTTTTCTTGTACTTTCATCGGTTCCTGTTCTTGGTATTTCTGTTTATTTTTTTCGACACAGACATCGAATGCAGTTTCAGTTGGGTTTTTTGTAGTTTGGTTCGTCACTCCATTCTGTGAGACAGACACGACTTGCCTGTCGTCGTTGATGATGTAGATGTTGCTGCCGTTGCTGGTCTCCGTGACTTTTCCGTTCTCGAAGGTGATGACGGACCTTACAGGCGAATTCTGTACATAGACTTTGGTGTTAGTGCCGCCACCGTTTTGAGACATGGTATTCGTGGTAACTTTTAGTGTGATTGAGTTGTTAGAATTGGAACTCGCTAGCATAGTCGTCGAAGGGTTCTCCACCTTAGACCCTAAAGTTTTATTATGCAAAGGGGTAGCGGTTTTTTTGGGTGTGCTTGGACAGTTTTTTGGTGTATTTCTGGGTGACGTACTTTTACCGTTTTTTACTGTTTCTCCACCGACTATCGGCGGTTTTGTTCTGTACTTGTGGAGGCTTTTTGGAGAGCTTTGGAGGCTCTGCACTTTGACGAGAGACTGAGCTCTGCTGAGACCGGGTGCTGCTTGCGGGTTGCTATGACTAGGCGAGGGTTTCAGCGTTCTGTCTGA
Source organism: Campaea margaritaria (assembly GCA_912999815.1). Taxonomy (NCBI): domain Eukaryota; kingdom Metazoa; phylum Arthropoda; class Insecta; order Lepidoptera; family Geometridae; genus Campaea; species Campaea margaritaria. The sequence continues at coordinate 2,323,291 of OU538794.1, forward strand.
TATATGCGATTCGAGGCTCGAGTGGCCGCTGCTACTCGTATGGTAGCTCCTTTTCATCAGTGAGTCGGATAGACCGTTTTTGAGTAGATCTTTTCGAGGCGTGCGTTGCGTGCCTGTGCTCTCTAAGCTTGACGGCCCGCTGGTGGACATAATATGATCAGAGTTCGAATAGTCTACTCTTCTTAGGCTTCCACTAGAACTGTCCCTAAGTTTCGGATCGCTGTTTCTTTGCGGGGAGCCGAAATGGTCGAGAATGGTTTTGTTTGTGGAACTCCTGCTGAGCGTGGATCTTGGAAGGCTGCCGGAGCTTGGGCTGGAGTTCCTAATTGGTGAGTGGTCGTAGTTGCCCACGGAACCAGCGATTCCCGACTCGGTAGAGAGATGCCGCTTGTGCCTCCTCGGCAGTGTCGATGACCGGTTACTGATTTCTGAACCGTCGTAATACGATGAGACGAATGATGTTTGACTCTGCAGTGACTCCTGAAAATGGAGAATTGGTTTTCAACACAAATAACATAATAGGCAGTTGTAGATGTCTAATAAGACCCAAAAGAATTATAAATAAGATAGACGTTCTCACGTCTTATCTTTGAGACCTTTAGACATAAGCTATGTAGCTAAAGGCTTTGGTTAGAGTATGGGCATTAAGTCGAACTGTATGTCAGCTTGCTGTCCATACCGCACCACAGTTCCATACCACAGTTGTCCATACCTTTGAGTTGGTTTGCGTTGCGACGCAGTGCAGGTGCACCGCTTTGTTGTTGAACCACTCGGTGGGCGGGAACTGGGCAGAGAAGGAGCTCATCGCGCGTGTCTGCTTGCTGCGGCCGCTTCGTCTGAATAAGCGGGAGAGCAGGGACACTTTTTCTGGAATGAGAAGGCGTTAATTTAGATAGATAGATTAACTCTTTATTGAAATACCACAGAACAAAAACGTGACAATTATAACGTAGTGTTATATTCTCTTTGGTCACAATGGACGGTCTCATCGCTCATGGATCTGCTCAAAACAACCATGATTTAGTGACTTCATTGCAGGACTTATCTTGGATTTTGTCTTTGATAAGAGACGATTTAAGAAATCTGATGACTGTTTGCCACCATCAGGTGAGAATTGAGATATGGTTAAAAATAAGTGTGAGAGTTTCGATGTTTGTTACAAAATCATGGTAAGAAATAAGGGTGAACGGACTTTCATGAACGTAGATATTTTATGTCCCGAAATTGTATGATGACTGTAAGATCATTGCCCACCCTCGATAGAGCGAAGGGTACAGCTAGTGACATATAAAAATTGTGTGTGAAGAGATAACATTACCTGTTGTATCGAAGAGGCCAACTGCCTAGTTAATTGATACTAGGACCTAAAATTTGTTACCTTCAAAGGAAATTCACGTCATACCTAGGTAGGTTTATCTGAGTACACAAAAAGAAACAGTACTTGCGACTTTCGGGCAGCATTTTAGCTTACTTGGCGACGCAGATTCAACGCTCGGCGGGTAATCGGTAGATGACGAGCTGTCCGTCGTGTTCACATTCTTATGATGTAGGCTTCTAGTAGAAGCGCATCTCTGGAGGTACTTGGTGGAAGATCCGAAGATCCGGAGGGAGTGGCGTCGGTCCAGGGATCTTGGGGCGGGGAACGACGCACTGCGCCGCTTGTTGGGACGCCCGTAGAGAATTTTGTCGTTGGGGTTTCCTGTAAGTGAAGAAAATGTTTTTGAGTATCGTGTAGGACTCAATTTGAAAGAAAGATCTTGGGATGTGATTGGCTGGTTATGAGAAGTGGTTGGCAATTCAAGAAAAAGTTTTTTGAATGCGTGCTGTAGTAGTGAAAATTTAACTAGACCTTCAGCAGGTTTTGTCTCAAATTGTCTCCAATATTAATATGACACAACTTGGCACAGACAAGACTAGTTTCTAAAGCATAGTCAAATCTCTCAGCTATACCTACTAACCATCAGTTAAATAATCACTACAAATTATGAACACTAGAGCAAACAAAGGGGATCTGAGATCTAAGTATGTCGTGTATGAATGTACCTATCTAGGTACCTCTATGTCAATTTAAAATAAAAACCATTACGGATATAGGTAGGTATATACCAACATAAGTTTTAAAAAATATATTTATTCGAGGCAAAATTCTGAGAACGTGAACTGTTTCGGATGTGAAACTCAAGTCAACAGACTGGTAATGAAGAATGAACTCGCTAAAAGTCGACAGCTTATGACCATACACAAAACCGGAAATATTAAGCAAAAAAAACCGTTTCCTCGCAAAAGTTTATAAATCACGGAAACACTCGTACTTTAGGCACGTACAAAGTAAATAAAACGAAGTAGCTTTTTCATGCCGCAGATAAGGAGCACAGATAATAGGAGTCTAGTTTTAAGACATCTCCAGTCGTGACGCGTTATTACTATTATTATTATCGTAACGTGACTAATGCAAAACCTAAGTGTTCTTTGAAAGAAATGCCGCACAGAATGTATGATCTAGCAGGAGCTTACGCCTAATTGTCACCTAGTTCGTCCTTTTCATCATCACCACCCCACTAGGTACTGGGACTCAGACCGCGTCCTTCTCTCTAATAGCATAATAGGGCGTCTTACCCAATCCACCGTGTCAAACTTCACACTGGCCGAATGCGTTTTCTGGTAATCTGGGCTGTTTTAATATTTACTGTATAGAAAATGAAAACCCAAAGAAAATGTGGCATTGGAAGTCGACCTACCGATGGTAAAGGTATTTATAGAGGTAGTGCTCATTGATTGTAGTTACTCAAAGTGAACAAATGCACTGAAAACAAATGCAGATCTATACCGACTTAATTAAAACTTTGTTAGATAGTCTGAACGGGCTGAGAGGTCAAAGAACTACCTAACAATTTTTATAGACGGGCCTTAAAACCGGCATGAAGTTCGCAGTTCAGTTCATTGCTTCATTAAGTTTCCAAGATACGGTTTGCATGGAACGTCTGGAACGTTTAATTGTAAACATAACGTGTAGAATTTATTGGGAGAGCTTGCAGCTGTCTGTGTTTCGGTTTTGGATGCTTCTGTTGCAAACGTACCAATGTTTCACTGTCAAGGTTTATGTTTAAATGCTGGAGCGTAAAGGAAATAAATTATTTCATTGGTGTTCCGATTCGTCAGGCTATTTACAGATAGTTGAGTAGCCTCTTGAAATTTATAGATAGGTAGATCACTTACCATAGTGTCGAGCAGAGGTAAGACCTGATATAAAAGGAGTGTTTTTTTACAAATAAACGATTTGATCTACGTTGTGCGGTGCTATTGGACCTTAGTGATGAGGGTGGTGATCAAAATGATGAGGAACCAGACCGCCTCCGTGGAGAAGCCTGTGATGATGTGACCAAGTTGATTCTCGCGTAGGCAAATATTTGAATCGTATGGTTCCCATAGATAATTACACAGTATATTCCTACTGAAGAACTAAGTTGTTTGTTGCCTACGTAAAAAAGCTCACGAAAGTTCCAATCCAAAATTGGAGAGTTAAATTACCTTCCATTGAACTTTTTATATTTTAAATGTGAAATAATAAAGATCATTATGCTTTTATCTACAGTTTCCGTACTATAAGTATTCAGAAGGTAGGCTCAATTACTTTGGCACGGAAGGATAAGTTACGATTCCCGTTATAATAACCCATTCGTTCCGTGACTTCCGTGTCTGGAGACCACGGTCCTTCTAGCATTAACATATTAACAGCCTAGATGCTAAACAAGGGAAGTCTGCAACCAGGTCAAGACTGAAATCAATGCCTGCCATAAAGCTATAGTAATAACAAGTCACGATCACATAGAATTCACTGTGTTTGGGAAATCGGGAACTACGAGAACCATGGTCCCACAAACATCCCCGCTCAGAGCATATTTTTATGGTTACCACGAATGACCTGCGATGGATTAAACGCGCAACCTCAAGCTTCGCATTCCGCTCATCACCAACCACGTCAAGGAAGCTGCCCACATAAAATAACGTGTTCGTCGTGAGTATTGGCTTAATATTCGGTAATAAAGCCTTATTTGGCATAACAACGTGAAGCCAAAAATTAATGAAATATATATGGTCTTTTTGTTTCTCTTGTTTTTGTTTCGAAATTCTAAACACTTGCTAAACCCATATTCAGCGAAAGCTGGCGCATGACATGACGCATAAGAGCAGAGTTGGCTACACAAATAACAAGACGTTGTGATTACAACAAAATGATCTTGATTGGGTCGGCTGTGCTTTTGAAAACAAAGCTGTCGCAAAATAATTATGTTTGTTGAGTTTTGAGAAGAAGGGTTTGAAAGGTTGGTTGTTTAATTTTGTCTTTATTGCTTATTTTCCTTCGTATCGGACACTTCCTTCCTTCCCTCCTGTTTTTAGGTTATTTTTTTTGGAAGATGGTAGGTATCCGCTTTAGTTTTATTTTCCTTTGCCAAGCACGAGTAGGTAGGGTATGTACATTTAAATACTTACCTACGTATTAAATTTGCTAGAGCATGGTGGTGCGACTAATATTATATTTGGGCAATGTTAATGTTTGTTACGCAATCACGCAAAAACGGCTGAATGGATTTAGATGAAATTTGGCACACAGGTAGTTTATTACCTAGATAAACACATAGGATACTTTTTATCCCGTAAAAATAACGGCTCCTGTGGGAAAACGCTCAATGCAGGTGAAACTGTGGGGCTCTACTATTAATGTATAAGTAAACCAAATTGGAATGTATGAATCAATGTATGAATTTAAAAATGTATGACCGCCTTGCATTGTGACCAAAACGCCTTAACCCACATCAACAAACTAAGCGAAGCAGATTACATTACCTAAGGCTATCTCGTACCTTACAACCCGGTCACAATATCTGTGCACCTGACCTCGTGACGTCATATCGGCGGTCTCTCTCTCGCACCGGGGAGTGCGAGAGAGAGAGAGCGAGGCGCCGCATTCCAGCGAGGTGCACAGATATTCTGACCAGGTTGTACTCAAATAGTTCCAACAAAGTTCCAATATCACATCTATCAAGATCTTAAGATCTCATGGACGAGCTCTATTTACATTGGAATCCCTGTCCATTAAAATACCTTCCAGGCCGCGTGTCCTGGAGTTACTCCACATCCGCAAATAAACTGGAATGTCATGCATAATTTTAGCACACCTTTAGCGTTTCATTTCCGAGAACCACGCTTACCGCATTCGCACCTTGGACTGAAGAAACGAAGAGATACGCTTTAAATGTTTAGCACTACATTACCTAGGTGATCAAATATCGAAACATGTTGCTAAACTGTCAAAGTCTTAGGCTAATAAGTAAGACCTAACTTATAACTAACTAATATATATTTTTAAGCGGTGGTAGCCTAGTGGGAGAACGCTCGCCTTCCAAGCAGAAAGTCGTGTTCAAATCCCAGTGCAGGCACGTACTAATGTGTTTCTTTTAAAACATATGTACGTAATTATAACTCGCTTTTCGGTGAAGGAAAACACCGCGAGGAAACCCACATGCCTACCCGAGAATTATTTCGGAGGTAGGTATGTGATCCACCAATCCGGATCTGGCCCCCGTGGTGAATTATGGCCTAATCCTCCTCACGAAAGTGAGGGGAGACCCGTGCCCAGCAGTGGGGCGTTATGGGTTGTTGATGATATATTTTTTTCGTTTCATTCTTATTCTCTTCATAAATGCCAAGCCTATTATTTGAAACTATGTATCACATTATGGGCAGTAACTCTGTAAATTATACCTAGTCTTTATTACTATATACATCAGTTGGCCAGCCTACTTACGATCCACTTTGTATAAAGCGGCTATGACATTAATATTATCGTCGTATCTTAATATTCTACTATATCAGCGAAGAGTCATACTTACAAATGGGTGATTCTCTGTGACGCATTGTCATTAGATTTAATATTAGATAGGTACCTATATAGTTAGCTGAGAATTGTAATCCTCGGTATATTTTAAAGCTTATATTGCTGACAGGCTAATATAATCGGCTAAGCTAAGCTATGAGGTGTCCATTAAGTTTAAAATGTGAACATAAGCTGTCTAAACACTCGAGGGAAATTGTATTTGTCCAGATTTGTACTACGTTTGCCTTACAATTTAGCCGTAGGCAGGTGGATGGGTAAAACCGTTAACTATTAAAGTAGATATCTATCTACTTACTTAGCCCGCTTTAAAAAACTAGCAGCACCCCGCGGTTTCATCCGCCTAGACTATTATTCCACAGAATCCGTTATTTTTTATGGGATAGAAGTGCCGCATGTGCAATTCCAGGATCTAAATTGGTATCTGAATACTAACATTTAAAATTTCAAAATCCGCTCCGCAATCGCTGCTTGAAGAGAGAGTACATACACAGACACACACACACACACACACACATACAAACGTTTGCACTTATATCTTTAGTAGGATTTATCACACTACCGCCGGGTTTTTTTTTGTAGTAAAACGCACGCTTGACTAGGGGAGTGAGCTGGTGAGTGCGTTACGAAAAATGTGATCGGGCGAGGCGAACGGAAGTTGAGAGGAAGATATAAGTTATTAAAAATCGATAGAGAGAAAGAGTTAAGTTTCGTATATTTTTAAAATACAATTTATGATTTATTTTTTTAATATTTTTTTAGTTAGTTTTACTTCTACTATGTATCCCAGCACACATTTCTTTTTTTTATTTGTATTTTGTTTTCCTTTTTTACTTCATTGTTTTTAAGTCTACTTAAGTACTTAAGTACGAACCTAACTTATCTAGGTACCACTACCACCTCAAAAAAGCTAAAAACCCATACACATCATGGTCGTTCTAATAATTCTGCTTACACACTTATCAGCTAAGTGGATCCTTATCTATTGACTAAAGTACACGTCCGAAGAAGCGAACAGGCTCTCGCAGGAATGCCGATGCATTTGCATGCCAGTGAGTGCGATGTTCCCTCATGATAGGTAGGTAGGTTGAATAAAGGGGCTGGTTCCCATCAATCCGTAGCCTATTGAGTTAATTATAATATAAAGTTTTATATAATAGGAACATAGTCACCAACATTGGTGATGGCAATGAGCTGAGACCCCGTTTCCAATGATAGCGGAAACGGGGTCTCAGCTCATTGGCAATCATTGGCCACAGCTAGCCGGTGGCCGGTGGTAGCCTAGTGGGAGAACGTCCGCCTTCCAATCAGAAGGTCGTGATTTCAAATCCCAGTGCGGGCACGTACCAATGTATTTCTGTAAAACATATGTACGTAATTATCACTCGCTTTTCGGTGAAAGAAAACATCGTGAGGAAACCCACATACCTACCCGAGAATTATTTCGGTGGCAGGTATGTTACCACCAATCCGGACTTGGCCCCCGTGGTGGAATATGGCCTAACCCTCCTCACGAAAGTGAGGAGAGACCCGTGCCCAGCAGTGGGACGTTATGGGTTGATGATGGCCACAGCTATCAATCTTTTTAGTGCATACGTGTCGCTACTCTATTTATCGATACCTAAATAGTAGGTGAGTATCTAGTACGTAGAAGGATATTATTTAATCATAATATTTATGTTGATTTATGATCATAATATTTTGACTTATATTTTTGTATTTCTATACTTATGTATAAGATATTATTTTTGACGTGTAAAAGTGCAATATTTTGCCTATTTACAATAAATGATTTGAGTTTTGAGTTTAACACGTAGAGTTCTGAACCGGTTTATTTTTGTTTGGAACTTTTGCGAATCTTCACACAGCGTGTGTGTTTACTGTTTACTGGCGAAATCCCGATTATTTTATCCTCCTTCGTCAAAAGACACACTGGACTTGGTAACACTACGAGTACATGACACGCAACACACTTCTAACATCCAATCGATTACAGGGCACGTGTCATTCATTAACGTTTCGTCGATAATATCTGCGGAATGCGCCTGCGCATGTCATGTCATGAGGTCTAGACTATTCAGTGTTACTTGGAACTTAACTTTAATGATGATAAGAACACTTTCTCTTGAAAACCTGTGGTGTTGTGTTATTCGATTAGCACGTACAAATTGATTGGTGTTCAACGAGATATACTGTTGTCAGAAAGTAAATTGTAGGTAATTAAAGTGCCGTTGTATGGGAGGGGCCTATATTCAGCAGGGTGGGTATATACCCACTATAAATTGGTGTATATGTGGGTATATACTGGCGGTCCAGTCCACACTAACTGAACCACCAGTGGGAATATTGGGTATTGTTTTTCCCAGCGTCAACCCAACTGTTGTGTTTTTCAGCACTCGTGGCAAGTTATGAAAAACACGACAGTTGTGTTTTCAGCAGTGAACATGTTAAAATTATCAGTGGGCGTCTTCCAGCTAACAGTTGGCTAAAAAGTAAAAGGTAAAGTCTTCTCTTCATTCTTTCAGGCAATTGTACCTATAAGTGGTCCTTTTTAGACCCTTTTTTTAGTCCTTTTTTTCTTATTTTGAGAACTGAGCATTCTACGCCTTACCTAACTAGACTTAAAAATCAAAAGCATGTTTACAACTTCATTAGCCGCATTCCGTCTCACTCTACGCCATCGCCCATCAACCTCACACGTGTCAGCTGTCTAATTAAATTAAGCAAATTAAAATAGAACCGCCGAGAACACCTCTCGTTATATAAATTGATGCAGCGTAAACGCATTTGCATTCCGGCGGGTGACCTACTTTCATTCTCACTCCTGTTTGCTCTGGAAACTGGAAGTGGGAAATGGTATAAGTATAAACAGTAGGGGACAGGGGTAATTGGAGCGATGTGACCAATTTGCATCAAAAATAGCATTTATTTCGATTAAGCTTAGCCTCCTCACGAAAGTGAGGAGAGACGCGTGCCCAGCAGTGGGACTTTATGGGTTGATGATGATGATGATGAAGCTTAAGCCTGTGACCAAATTTCACCTAAGTACCTATTACCTGAAATTTTGTGACCAAATTGTCCAATGTGTGTTCTTATTTGTTATACCTACTCGTTTACTATTTTAGACATTAATTTGTCCTTTAGTTATGTATTTTATTTATTCTGAAAATTGCTCACTTTATGTATACCCAGCGTTCCTCTAGTTAAACGTAGATTCGAAATAGGTATTTTTTTGTCACGTTCACATACATAGAAACTGACTCTTAACTAGGATTCCCTTTATCTAGGGAATCAGGAACTACGAGGACCATGGTCCTACAAACATCCAGGTTCAAAGCGATTCAGATTCGGAAATCGAACCCGCAACATCACGCTTCGCTGTCGGTTCATCACCCACTTACGCCACGGTGGCCATTAAAAATTATCTATCCATGTCTCACGGTGAGTGACTCAAGAAGAGATACTACTTTGTTCGTATATTCCCGGAGTTCCATTAAAAATAAGTAAGAAGGTAGGCACCCGGACTCATTACGAACGTATCCATTAATTATGTAGCGTTAACTTCAGTCAGGTAGTTCATTCGTGTTCTAAATCATAAAACAAGTTACATAGAGACGTTAGAAGAAATGTCTTCTATGCATTTTTGTTTTTCTCCAAATGTAGATGTTATTAACATGCGCTATCTAGTCCACAGCATCTAAAATATATACATCCTAGAAAATATTATAAAAAATATAAAGAAATTGGTCGTTTATAATAATGGAAGCTAGGCCATCAGCTCTTTCATTATAATGAAACCAAATAACTACTTATCTATGCTAATCACACAACATCTCGCGGCTATATTTTAAGATATTTCACAACAATGCGCTAAAATTATGTAAATCACACGGAATTAGGTAGAATAACTGTTTGGTATCATTATGATTTGAAAGTCACGATTTGCCGTCATGTGTATAAGAACTTTTGGGTTTGGGCATATTTGGTCACAGTGCAATTTGGTCACAAGCAAAAACAAGTGTAATTCTGTCACTCCAGTTTTTTTTTGTGTCGACCAGTTCAATAATCTTTGAGATCACCGTATTAGTTCACCGTAGCTTGTGATCTGATCTGACCAAGAATGTTTGCGCGTAACATTCGATTTTGCGAACTTGCGATCATGATCCAGACATGTCTGGTCGCTTGTCAACTTTCAAAGCAAATGTGTCAACACCGCCACGTTATGTGGGCGTATAGTCCGAAATCGTTTAATTTTGCACTAGGTTCAGTCATAATTTTGGTGTCTTCTAAGATAGATTCTTCTTATTCAAGATAACAACTCTTGTCGTTGCAGTAATCACCAGCGTTTCCTATCTTCAGCCAATGCTTTGACTTCCTCATACGATATGACATTTGTCTTCTCTTGTGAATGTATTTCTAGATCTGCCTCCTATCTTCCGTTCTCCCTTCCCTTCTATAATGAAGATGGATTTATATAAGATATTTATCGGTAAATGTTGCTGCTTTAGCTGTTGACATGAAATTGCCAGTTGGGAAAGGTTCAGATAATTTTGCCGCTACATCTGACTGTACACTTATCTTTCCGTGTCTCAATGAAGTTCAAACTTCGCAAGTATACACGTAAACCAAAGATTAAGTAACCATGCTCATTCAAGGACGTTAACCAATTTCACACATAAGCGGTCCACGGCGCGGGAAACGAGAAAAATGTGGACACCGTAGAACTTTGCCAGAATATGAACAAGCACTAGTGTTAGACACCGAGTAAGTTTTTGGCAGATTATTTATTGAGGAACAGTGCTAAGCTGCTTGGAGTTCGAGTTTACGTTGGTAAAATTTTGCAGCGATTACACAGACGATTAGCGCTTTTTTGTATAGAAGCTATTGTCTAGAGAATTGATGAATCACTTAATGTTGTGTTGAGAGACTACGAAGTCAACATTTTTTTGTTGTTGCCGACGGAAATATATGAGTTGACATTTAGATAAATTCAAAAATCTCACCATAATTGTTGGTAGCAAAACAAACCAAAATAGCAAAAGGGCAATTGGGCAAGCAGCATCTAAGTTAACAAAAACAAATCACAAATTATTATAATAAATAAATCCTGTGAGTATCAAGCTGAAACAATGATTTTCCTTTTTCTTGATACCATAATGGATCCTACCCATTGAAAACAATATTAACTTCACAACTGCACACGGTCTACACAACCATGATTACCTACAACAAAATCATTTCTTCTGGAAACCACTCAAATAAAACTCCCCTAATGCCGCTGACGTATTTTCTAAGCTCAATTCTTGTATAAAGTAGGTACCTACTTATATAAATACCTATATTAGATTATACAGATATTATCAGACATTCAAAAGCATTACATCTGAACTGAATTCCTAAACAGAATAGTACCATCAAAAATATAACTGCACCTACAACGCATAATGAAGCCATTACATAAAGGAAACAAGAAGAACAGTTTCCACATTAAATCGACGACTTCCGATCCCAGAGCTTAAACTTATTTATTAATAGAAGTCGCGTGTGGCCGTCGGATCAATTTGGATGGAATGGGCGATACGGTGGTGATCAAAGAAAAGGAACATCCTAATTATTTAATTTCCTATAATCATAGATTTAGGAGTAACTCATTGTAGTCACCCAGGAATTAGATGACGCTTTATGAAGTCTTCAATGTATGTTGTATTTATGCTACGAACGCCCAAGTTACTGCGTAAAAAGAATCTATCTATTATAACACCCTATACAGCTATAACTATGACCAAAATGCACTCATTGTGCAATAAATTAGAAATATTAATATAAGTGTGACCAAATTGCATTTGATTTAACTTGTGACCAAATCAAACTGAGACCAAAATGGCTTAGTCGTTGCAAACAATTTTACCAGAGCCGTGTATAAGTAGAATATATGCGAAAGACCGCTGGTGTTTAATGAGTCACTTTTTCCAAGTCGGTCTTATTAAAATAAATATGCCCTCTCATTCACTAAAAGGGGCTTTTCAGTTTGTACGAGGTCCCAAAAGAGCCCCCCAAATCAAACACAGATCGAGGTGCAAAGTATGAGTTTTATATTAAAAAATCTTAAATAAGGTTACTCTTTTCGCGGAACGAAACGCTTGCGCGATTTGGATTTTGTCGCTCAAGTCAACCTGCCATCTGTTATTAAACTTAGGAACTAAAACTTCAAAAGAGGTTTCATAATAATATAAAGAGGTTTATATAGGCGTTGGCGCCTAAACACAGTTTTTAATAAAATGTTGTATGGATTTGGCAGGGGTCAATACACACTAATTAATCTGGGATCAAGTTAAAGCAATATATTAATTAAACTAAATAAGTATTTTTTCGGGTAAATTCTCTTATGTTGCCACATGGGAGTGGTGGAGAAATAATAAAACCTACTCTAAATAATTAAGTACCTTAGTCTGCCGCAGAACTGACTGAACATGACCTAATTCCGAATTAAATTCGACAGACGCAAAAAAAAATCGTGCATCAGTTAATGTGAGGTATGGAAATGTCTAGGTTCATTTGAGGCCCACTGGACGTCAAAAATTTAATGTAAACAAGTAAGAGGCAAGCAAATCACATTTGTTATTGTAAGCTAGTTTACCTACTGTACTCAATTTTACTGTCACCAACGACTTCGATTTATGAAAACATGCATGCATGCATCCCAATAATATAATCTAGACCCAAATTCCATTCCGAACATAACGTGTCTAATATCCATATAAAATGTTTTGTTAAACTGGGGTAAGACCGCGGAAACACACGGTCACGCGAAGTTTTCACGACGTAACCAGCTGACCTGAATTTGATAAGCCTAGGTGATAAACTTGGACCTAGTGGATTAACCTACCTATTTATCCCTCCAAATACCTTTATTTTGTAAAACGCAATGTCGTGCCAACCCACATACCTACCCGAGAATTATTTCGGAGGTAGGTACGGATCCACCAATCCGGACCTGGCCCCCGTGGTGGATTATGGCCTAATCCTCTTCAAGAAAGTGAAAACAGACCCGTGCTCAGCAGTGGGACGATATGGGTTGTTGATGATGAATGTCGTGCCAACAGGCTCTAAATAAATTTTAAAACTTACAAGAGATCTTCAAGTAAATATAGGTTTTTTTCACCCATAATAGAGATTAACAGCACTTGGTGTAATCCAATTTGTTTTCGAAAGCCCACTCTTATAGGCTTTAGTAATCATTTTGTTATAAGAAAATAAATCAAAGCACTGGATCCAAGCAAATCACAGAACTAAGAAGATCTTCAGTTAAACCTGAGAGACATACGAAGTTGGAAGAATAAAGACTATGTCTAGAATGTATAGAACGTTCCTTAGACAGGAGAAAGGATAGCAACTTAATTTCAGTGCAAAATCCACAATGTAGGAAGAGATCAAGAGATCTGCGGGTAACCACATTCGATATAGATTGTACAGAACTATCAGGACATGATCACATAATGGTTTAGTCGACCACAACGCTAGATAATTTAATCTAGAGCGGGGCTGGACCGAAACATTGGCAGTTTAAGGTGAAAACTAATCGAGAATCGGCTTCCTGGCTCTGGAAAGCGAGCTGAAAGTAGAAGAGATTTTACGGACTTGTGTATCCGAGAGCTAAAATGAGATTCTTATCGATACTATCGAAAATGCTTTGATGTATAAGTTGGATTCAACCCCCGAGATTCAACCAATTCAATCAATTACAGATTCAACCCTCGGCCCTGCCAATGTTTCTCATCAGTTATGTGTCAATTTCCATTGCTCCGTGCTTCGAAAGGCACATGGTTCTGGGAGACTCGGGCAGCCTGACAAAGATTTGTGACAAACATAAGGAATTGAAGCTAAATAGAACTTTTTACAATATATTGCCTGAATTTGATGTTCACGTCAGCTTCCATTTCGAGCAGGGTGAAGGATTTAGTGCGGTAAAAGCCCAACAAAAAGAGCATTTAATTACCAGTCTATCTCGAACAAACAGAGGCCGTGTAACAATTCAACGACCATTCTTTGCATCCTCAGAAACAACGAACAGATTTCTCAAAGTGCCACAATATGTTTACCTATCTAGCCACACATTCTAGCGCATTATCGGCGATCGCGTCTCGATATCGACCCTCCATCGCGGCGGTTTCAAAGCGGTCATTAGCTGGCTCGACTCCACCCCGATGCTATCTCGGGATCACTGAGGTAAATTGATTTACGCAAGAATTTTCCTGCTCAGGTCCTTGCTTGTGAAGTAAACCCTACTTTGTCGCCGTTTAATACTGTGATTTTAAGTTCATATTGGTAGTATTTCTTTTTGGAAGCCAATTAAAATAATTTCTGCTGAATTCCAAGCTGGTATCCCTATTGAATGACCTGATGGCTGGTTTACATTCTCACAGAAAATATCACTGAATAAATATGGGTTCTCTATTGATTCTTGGGGAACTATATATTTATTTCTTAATTCACACCATAGATAAATGGCAAAGACAAAAAAAAAGAAACAAAATAGAAAAAAATAGTTCTTATCTTATCTTAAAGATCTCAATACCATTCGCTTATATAGCTTAACATCCTACAAATTGCGCGTAGATCATTATAACTTCGGCGATTTACGAAAGCTCTTTTACTTTTGCTTACTTAGTTTGTGCATAACTAGTTGTTTGTTGCAACTATTCCCGATCATAATCACTTTTGAGCAGCAGCTCGTTACTAAAAGTGAAAACTACCAACACGTTAATTGCGTCGGAGTTAAAGTGCCATCGGCCGTCGTCAAACAAAAACGGATAAATAGTAGCGCTCGCTAAACACACAGGAGGCGATTTTCTCGTATGGAAAGTATGGAAAGATGGTGCAGATGACACTTTCCATGCATTATCTACTGTCGCTGTCGTATATCTGCGGATGTATTAGTATCGCTATGACGTCTGAAGTGACAGGTTCTTTGCATAAAGCCACGAGGTTCTAAGACACGTGAGTCTAAAGATGGATGATATTATTTTGAATAAGGTTATTTTGGCTACAGATTCAGGAAATTCCGTCAGAATAGATATACGTGTAGATTTACATCAAGTCAATGTTATAGGTTTTTGCTTAAACAGAAGCTGTTTTCTGTAGGAAAGGAAAAAGCACGGCGGGAGACGCGGAAAGCCTGACAAAAGAAGTACGGCGTGCGGCACGCGGCACGCAGCATGACGTCACTCAACACTTTTTTCATACAAAATGTATCAACGTGACAGCGCCACACTGCACGCCGTATGCTACTAATCTGTCTTACACCTTAGTTAGACACGAGAACAATCACTCCAACCAATAGTTTCAGAAGTGCAAGAAAAGGCCAAACAGAACCGTTGGTTGTTGTTGAACATCTCATACCTAATTGAAGCCAAAGATTCCGTCAGTAACAGTTTGAAGAGCCTCTTTGCACATTAACGACTGTCTTATCAACAGTATAGCTAATTTTCTATTAGGTAATTAGAATAATCTACCAACATGGGATAACAAGTCGTATAGCGGTTAACAAACCATGTTGATGAGATGCAAAGGTCCGGAAAATTGGAGGAAACCAGACCGGAAAGCGGACCTTCCCAGGGTTTGGAATGCCTAGAACGATCTACTCTGTTATCTAGAAACTGCGAAGGCTCGATAGTGAATCTAAATGCAATTGATACGGCATTAACATAAACACTACACGGAATGACGCGAAAAAACATTTTATGAGAGCCGCCATCGCCTTTTCCAAACGAACTGGTATCAATATCGGAGTTTTTGTTACCAGTGGCATATATACGAGTCTATGCAATCACATTTAAAAGTTACTCACTCAACTTCTAAAGCTATATCGTTCAAGCTTAGGTTGAAATTCGACTGCAGAAGATGCTATGGAACGAAGAGCAAGACTGATTGGGGCAGTTTCCTTTGCGGACTTGCTTTCCACTGATCTCTTTGCTAACATGTTCGTCAACTACTTTTGCTTTGCATATGTTTCAGTCTCTATCTCAGAGAGGTAGAGTCCAATATTGTGAGTATGAAGTTCGAAATAAGTTGGCTGAAGACAAACACGCGCGGCCTTCACCAGTTTGATCCAACTACCACTTACGCTTGTAAAATAAAGAAATAGAACTATACAATGTTTTACTAAAGATATTTTATCAGCATTTCCCATAACTTAGATACCTTTGTTTTTATTTCTATATCGATTTTGCTAACAAGGTTGCATAAAAAAACTGGTTTCAATACCTACCCGAACGGTCTAATATAAAATTTGTTCCAATAGCTATCACTAAAAATCGCAAAAACGCTCGATTCACGTGAGAAACGAACGATAAATATTGTGAACAGTCTTCAGATTCAACATTGATTCGATTTATTATCAACTATCGTTTTAATCAATTACAATCGATCACGACTAATCGCTGGAGGGTTCTATGGGAATCAAATATCGCATAAACGAATAATCAAACAATGGAAATTCGATTTTAATAAAATTCTCACTAAAGCGACCAGTGCAATTCCGAAGCGAAACGATCAACGGCCGCAAATAATTATTTGCAAAGCCATATTCCAGCAGCACAATCAAAAATGTTTATTCCTAAATCGTAATAATCACCCTAACAGGATCAACAATATTCATAGAAAGAACTATTTTAAGAGAACAAAAGAAGAAGGAAGAAAATGTAAGGAAAGAAAAAGAAAACATACGGTTGAGGTATACCCTCCTCAGGAAAGTGAGGGGAGACCCGTGCTCAGCAGTGGGACGTTATGGGTTGATGATGATGACGGTTGAGGTAGAATCACAGATAGCTCATTTCGTAGAGTGATGTTCTAGGTTTCAGCTTCCCCAGATCTGGTGGTTGAGTTAGTAAGCTTTCACGAGTGCCCTCTTGGGGCCCATGTACAAAAATATCTATGACTTTGCTTTGTTATTGTATTATTCCCTTCCCAAAAACTTTTAAGAGTTACAACTCTGAGCTTGAGATTGTAGCGAAAAATATAACTGCAGCAGCGCTGTTACTTCGCTTCGCATTCGCTGGTCATTCTGTCCGGTTTTAAATCCGTGGACGAAACGGACGTGTTCATATTTCGCTATTTATCTACCGTTAAAAGATAGTTTTCTAAACAAATCGGCGGAGTCACGAACGGCCGTGCGACCGGCTTGACCTTTCGAGGTCTTTTTCATGAAATGGGTTCAATGTTATTCAGAAAGAAAGAAAGAATTATTTATTTATTTGTAGCAACGAAGACAAAAACACCTAAAAAATAAAAATAAGCTTTTGAAAATAAAAACAATCAACCTTTTATCAAATAGATATTCGGTACTGCAAGCAGATCAATATGAGTCCAAACACCATCAAACTAATGTTAGTCAATGAGGAGTTCCGTTTTCATCATCAGATCAGCTAGCTGTCACCATAATATTTTATTGTCATCGGAACTTTATAGGCACGCAAAATTTCTCTCATCATCAACAACCCATAAGGTCCCACTGCTAGGCACGGGTCTCCCCTCACTTTCGTGAGGAGGGTTAGGCCATGATCCACTCCGGGGGCCCGGCCCGGATTGGTGGATAACACAGGCCTACCTCCGAAATAATTATCGGGTAGGCAAGTATGTGGGTTTTCTCGCGTTGTTTTCCTTCACCGAAAAGCGAGTGATAATTACGTACATATGATTTTAACATACCTAAACACATTGGTACGTTCCCGCATTGGGATTTGAACTCACGTCCTTCTCCTTGGAAGGCAGCCGTCCTCACACTAGGCTACTATTAACTACGGTAGAATTATTAATTTCATGTAGGACGGTAAGTGGCAGTACCACAAGCAAATGGAGAGGAACAAAATTATACGGAGTCCGTTGGGTTTATTTAATCCATAGACATACAACTCTATAAAAGGTTATCGCAACGAACATCGTAATCAAATTAACTGTAATAATAAAGTTCAAAGTCACTGTTCAACTCCAAATATGAAGTAACGGGCAGTGGGTGCAGTCAATCAAATCTTGACATTGGTTGATCTTGCTGAGAGATTGGACATAGGTTCAAAAGTTTGCATACGAATATGGCAAGGTCTAATCCAAATTATTCAATCCTATTTCTATTTGTTTCTTTCACGTCGTTGATTTACTTTCTCTACCCAGTATTAAAAGCTACGTGAGAGATTCCTGCTTATCATTTGCGTGGACAATGCTGTGAGAGATCTAACCTAACCTAACTAATAATATAAATGCGAATGTGAGTTTGTTTCTTTGTTTGTAACGCTTTCACGCCTAAACCACTGAACCAATATTAAAAATTCTTTCACCAATGGTAAGCTACATAATCAGCGACTAGCTTGGGCTATATTTTTATCCCCGTATTTCCGCGGGAACGGGAACTACGCGGGTGAAACCGCGTGTTGCAGCTAATAATATAATAAACTAGCTGTGCCCTGCCACGCTTCGTTGTGGCATATTCGCACATTCGCTCATATGTCACTGATGAAAAAAATAAATAAAAACAATCCTTGATGCGGATTATATATCATGCTAAAATTTCAGCTCGATCAGTGCAGAACTTTTTGAGTTTTTGAAGCGTACACAAACCAACATAACATTTATATATATATATATATATATATGATAGTGTATGCAGTCCAGTAACTGGAGAAAATATGTATGCTTAAGGTCAGTGTAATAAATTTATTTTGTATTGACATCTGCATCAAGAGGATTAAACAGTTTACTAATCCACTATCACAGAGGATTCATGTTAATCCATCTCACATTGATGGATTGTGAGCCAGACGTCTGTTACGAGTATATCCGAATTAGGCATGTTGCCAAACACAAATGGATTCATGTCGGATCCTGTTCTTCCATAATTAAGTAGGGTTGTTCCCATAAATCCATAATTTTATGATCACCAGATCCACGGATTCTTTAGTTAAGTAACCTATATAAGTACACTTTAAGTCTTTTTGCCAGGTTTTACTGTATCTGATACCCAAACAGATTATTCTGTAATTTAGTGTGTATGAATATAAACCACGTAGATGACCATGATGATAACCATGTGGTTTAGTTCTAATATTTTCTTTGTCATTTTTCACTTAATTTAATAGGGACGCTGGGAAAAATAATTCTATATAATACACCAATACGAATATACCAATTTTACAAACAGTCGAATTACGTCCTTGGCCTATAATATTACGTCAACCTTTTTCCGACGCTTCTTGCAAACTAAGCTCAAATCACGTGTATAAAAGCAAAAAGAGCTGAAAGCGAATCTCACAGACCAGCACCCGTACTAGGCGTTCTCGAACTTTGGTCACCGAGTAACGTAATAACCATAGCTCCTAGTAAGGTGTACCGAAGTCATACCGAGTAAGTTTTTGTAGTTGTTAGTATAGAGGTCGACATACGACATGAGCCCATGCCGGTAGCTAATTTAGAAGCAACGAGACGGTCATCCATCATCATCAATCATCATCATCAAGAACCCATATCGTCCCACTGCTGAGCACGGGTCTCCCCTCACTTTCGTGAGGAGTTCTAGGCCATATAATCCATCACGGGGGCCCAGTCCAGATTGATGGATAACATAGCTATCTCCGAAGTAATTCTCGGATACGTATGTGGGTTTAATCACGATGTTTTTCTTCACCGAAATACGATAATTACGTACATAATTATGCTTTTACATATATACATTGGGATTTGAAATCACGACCTTATCCTTGGAAGGTAGACGATCTCCCATCAGCTAGAGTAAAACAACCTAAAAAGCCTTAATATTAAAAAACCTCCAACTACTATAAAATTACCATTTTTTTTTTCAAATCGTTATGTCAGAAAAATATTCTCCTTAGAGCTTACGCTTGTTTGAAAATTAATGATCAGCATCCACAAAGTTATTTAGTTCCGGCATTATTGGACCTTAATCCTGGTACCTGCTTTGACATATTTCTATCTGATTTGCATCGACACGAACCAGTTTGAGAATTGAAGTGTTCAGTGTTTGTTTGAATAGGAATATTTATGTGTGAACGCTGCAAACATTTTGACCTAAATACCTGCTAGAAATATTCCTGCAATTTATACCGTTCAGTTCAAAGAACTAGTGACTTCGTGGAATTGTCTTGAATTTATAACTCAAACCAACGTACCAACGCCAAAATAACTAGTCTAGCTAGATCGTTATTATAACAGTTTCAAAATGTTGGATATTCGTGAGTAATTTTCGTAGTACAGGTCAAGTGGTAGAATCTAGAATCAGGGCATTGCAGACATGGCCCACATAGCGTATGCTTTGTTTTTTACCAGCTTTCATCAGGGAAATTTAGACTTTATCTTCAACCACGTCAGTGGCTTTGAATAGTTTTTCCTTTGAAATAAGCCACGCCTTTGCGAAGTAAGGTCTCCTTGAATCGTGTTTATAGGAATAACGTTGGCAACGAAATTTTGCAGCAAAAGCAGTTTGTTGAACTGCTGAATAAAAATTAGGTCGATAACTGGTTCTAGCGTTTAGTTTATGAGGTCAGAAACAAAAACAAACGGTCAATAACTGACCTAGAAGGTCATAAAATTGCAGACGAAACCGTTTTGCTTTAATTGGCTCAAAGTTGGTTAACAATGCCTCCTTAAACTTAAGAATGGCAGAAGCTACCGTTACTAAGAGAATTGTATATCGTGGGAAGTTTTAGTAACTGCCACTGCTGTAATAAATCTCCGAAAACAGTTACAAAATGAATCATACTCAAAAATATCCCTTGTAGCTTTGTAGGTGTGATTCTCAAGTGATTCTTTGGAACAAAATATGGCCGGAATACCCAATCTTATTATTTTCATCCACTTAAAACTATATAATATTCTGATTGAGAGATAGCAATAAAGTTTTTTACGGACTCGATGACCTTTGCAAAAACACTTGGACCAGTTTTATAATAATACATACCTACCTGTTAATATTATTTAAATGCTCACAATGCAATATAGGTATATTGCATTGTGTGCATTTAAATAATAGAAAATATAAAATATAAATATATTTAAATAATAGTTTATGTTGTTCATAAACATATAATTTTTCTTTTTAGAACAAAATACAGGGATGTCACCACGTACTTATTCTTATTCCCTGCCGTTCATAAACGCCCTAGATTGGCACCACACACTCATAAATGATAAACGTGACGTGACGTCACTCAAAAATAGACTGAAGAGAATGAGATGGAGCTATATAAACTCCCACAAATGCAAACAAATTGTTCCGATCTCTTTGGATAAATGACTCTGGTCTACTTATGAACGCTGAGCGATATTGGCGGTGACAGTTAGCAGGGCGGTTCAGTTTAAGGCCTTCAACTGAATGGATTTAACTGTTCGTGGTGAGGCCTCAGGACTTTGTAGAGGCAAAGCTTTCAAAATGTCAATGCTTGGTACAGAAACAAAACGTGCGCAAGAACTCTTATTTATCGAAAAATATTTAGAATCTATTATAAAAATTATGAAACAGCTCTAGGTCACAAAATGGTTGACAAGAAGTTACGACGGGCTTAATAAAAAATAAGTAATTAAGTATAAGGTAAGCTTGAAGGGCATTCCACACTTGCTGACTCATCATACCAACGTTAAATAATCATAATAACAAGCCAAGTAATTTACTTCTTATCTTTAATCCACAGTAACGACTAGATTGACCTTCTGACATCTAGACTAGTTCAAGCTGTTCAAGCAATAGCGGCCATAACCTCAGTCCTACAAATGACGTCATTCTAGGTCATTCGGAAAATTGGGTTCCTCCATAACTTTTGATGGTTGGGTGGGGACTCAACGGCCCTTTCCCCATGACAACTGAGATTCTGCGAAACATTTGCTTGCATTTTTTTGTATATCTGTTTACGGCTGGATTCTTTTTTCTAAGTACTAATAAATTATATGAAAAGTAGAGAAATTATAAGATTTAGTACGTCTATTTGACATTTTGGCCTAGGATTTGATGGTGAAAACTAACATTGGTCTACAATATCGCTAGCAGAATGGTACCTGAGATTAAACATTGTCATAGTTTATATCTAATTGATGGCTCTCCTTTTCCAATTTTCCATGGATAAAGACAGGTCTATCTCTACTATCACGGGTCGAGAGATAAGTAAAATTGCCCATCCATCTCCAGGTAATAGCGCTATTTATGCTATGCGGAAAATCAGTAAAAAAATAACGAATATATTTCATTTTCAAGTGGCTATTTGATATACAAGTTTACGATTTGATTAAGAAATCAAGCACCGGGACCGGTTTGCATTGTTTATAACTCGTCGAATGGCGTGAATCACTGCGTTAGGAGCTATTTTTGCAGCACTGTCGCCTGGTCTCTGAATACAGACAGAAATGCTTGATCTGTGATTAGAATACAGTGAATAGGATGTTGGCGCCATTTTGGTTTTCTTTTTTTTTATTAGAATGCGCTGCGCCATACACTAAGTATGTCTAAACATGGTTTCCACTCAAGTTCTCGTCTAGACTTGCTTAGTCTTTGACGTGTTTTGATATTTTTTAATGTATTTCTTCTTATTTACTAGTTCTTACTTCCTCGAGCAGAGCGCAGTTTATTTACACTCCATTTACATTTACACTCCATTTACATTTACGGCCATTTACACTCTTCTCCCTACAACTTTTCGCCGAAATTGTTATGAATTTGTAACGTGACTTCCAGTTTCTTTATTGATATGATAGATCTACGACTCTCGACGGAACCTAGCCACTTTACTGTGTTTATATATCTGATGCGGAGAGTCCTAGTCAGACTGTATTCTTCTGTTGATTAGTAAATCAACAGAAGAATACAGTCTGACTAGGAGTTAGTAGTAACTAACTCCTTACAGAGGTAAAGGAGTATTTGGGGAGCTAAATAATGTCAGTTAAGTTACTGTGCAATGAACATGGTGATTTACCAAAGCTTTATTTACGACTTTGATAATCTCTCCATAGAGCTCATAGAGTGTTTCTTAATCAGAATGATGCGATGCAAAATACAGTTTACCATGGACTAGGAACAGCTCATAACTCAGAACTGCCAGTTCCCTTTTTTCTATGACTATAATTCTATCTCCAGTTGCTTAAGCTTCTTACCTCCACAAATAACATCAGCCAGGTTGGTCTGAACGCACTGATGCGTCACGGCTCCATCTCTGACGGTGGTGATCTCGCCGTAGAGCTGGTGAAGTGCTTCCTGATCAGACATCAGGATGGTGCGGGGTGAGGAGCAGTCATCGTCGAAGCTGTTGTGGTGCCGGGACGAGGATCTCGATCGGGAGCGACGGCGCCTAAGAAAAATTTAAACTATTTATTTAAAATGTGTTTATGTAAAGCATATGTACGTAATTATCACTCGGTATTCGGTGAGAGAAAACATCGTGAGGAATCCCACATACCTACTCCGGACCGGGCCCTCGTGATGAATTATGGCCTAACCATATTCACAAAGATAAGGGGAGACCCGTGTTCAGCAGTGGGACGAATTGGGTTGATGATGATGCTGATGATGGATTTAAAATGCTGTTGGGGCATGCTAAATACAGCCTAAAGCCAAGAAACAATTTAGGACAGCTGATGCTTTGCATCAAAGTATTGTACATTTAGTGACAGAGTTTCCAGTAACCAGTAGAGGAGTGTCAGGGAGTTGGTGCACTGCTTTATGCTGGGATTGTAGCATGTGGAAAGATGTAGTCTCTGCCTATCCCAACGGGAGAAAGGCGTGACTGTATGTATGAATGTATGTGACAGAGTTGACTGATTTGGAAATAACGATTATGAATGTAATGATGTGTGAGGTTTTATTTTTAGGTTAGATTTAGTTTTATATTAAATTTTATCTAATTAGTGTTTTTTTAAGTTCAGTAAATAAAAGTCTATTTTAGATGCTGTGGGGAAAAAAATATTGAATCTTTAATACGAAGCCAGTTATCTATATTTACTTCATGTGCAGCTTTCGCATCATTTGCGTTTTATTAAGATGATAAAATCAATAGTTTTATATGTCTAACTTGTTTACTAAAATAACAACCTGAACAAGTTTGAAAATTGTTTTATATTCAAGCAAAAATATGAACGAAACGACAGAATTATAAATTAGAATCTGTCTCTAATCAGACATTTTAATCGTTTGCAAGAAATCATAAAGTTTTTTTCTATTTATAAACGCTGTCCTTAAGTTTACGGCTGACCATACCGCGCTAATTTAGATCTTATTCTGTGAGCGATTGAGTTGACAAATCAACTATCGTGGTCCGTCACCCTCAACCGGATTTCATCTTGTAATTTGATGGCGTCAAGTTTTTTAGTCATCATTAGTACATCATGTTTTTGTTTACAATCTGACGGGTGATGACAAAAACCCCTCATTTCATGGGTATTTTTCATAATGATTCTTCAATTGGTAGTATGAAGCATTGATTAGAAGCAGTTCCGCTGTTGGCAACCTTCAGGGCTAAGTGAATATTCATTTTGAGCAACATCAAAACAAATTAAGTAAGTTTCTACTTACTTATGTGCTATTTACCGTGCGTAGAGATCAACCAGCATAACAACATGACTTGTGACAATTAGTCCTAATGATACAAGTCACAAGTGTGACTTGTGACAGTCACTCACATTCGCACGAATCTCTGTACATTGTACAAATGTTTGCACGTATGTGAGGGCCGTGAGACATTCATTCGCCAACTTAGTGGCTATACAAATGGGTTCGCAAACTCAATATGGGAACCCATTTGAACTTCCTCCTACCACGAATTAAACGAAATGAAATTTATTAAAAATGGTAATACGTCCATTACCTTCGCAATCGAGTGTATAACTGGGCAGTTTGGTCATACGCAAGTGTGGGAGACTACGCGAAGGTTCGAGGGTCGCGCGCTTTGACGTGTGTCAAAAAACCGACACTGCTTGGACAACCGCGAATATCGCGAAAACTGTGCATCATTATTAGCAAATGTCGGTCCACACTTGTGGGTTCGCTACTGTTCGTGACTGGGATATCAGAATAATAAAAAGACAATAAAATTAAATCTGTATTAAATAGAATATAATTATTCTTAATTTACATTTGGGTACATTGCATGTGTGTGATGCATTCCACGTTCCTTTACACGCAATCTTATAACATGTAACCCTGCTTTTGCTTGCTAAATAATAGCTAGTTTTGATTAAAAATGTCGAAAACATGTAACACAAGGCAATAGTTAATAATGTTACCGAGTAAAGAAACGAGCAAGTCACCTGATGGTAAGAGCTACACCTGCCCATAAAAATTACAGTGCCACTCAGAACTACACCTAGAACAAAACTGTCCGCCATTTTGAACAAAAAGGTGTGCAATGTCAAGTTTGGCGCCAAAACGCAGTCTATATCGGGCGCGTTCATTTCATACGCAGAGTGCGTTCGATTTAACACAACATAACCTCAAATGGAGATTGCCAACCTCTCGAAATGGCAATGTGACTCATGTAATTGAAGATTTAATAAATATTGAACACGCAATGCGCGAAGACTGTTGTTCTGGCTTGCTGGATGACTTGATGAATGCGTTTTGTAGAGATTAAGATGCAACTGTACAATTACTTTTAGTTTTGTTGGACAAGCAAGTGAGTGTGGTTATTTGCACGCAGCATTATGAAATCTTATATTTTATGAATTTTGAGCAATATGCATTATGTATGTTTTGGCGAAGGAAAACAACGTAAGGAAACTCACATACCTACCCGAGAATTATTTTCGAGGTAGGTATCCACCAATCTGGATCGGGCCCCCGTGGTGGATCATGGCCTTACCCTCCTCACGAAAGAGAGGGAATGTATGTATTATGAAATCTCGTAGCGTACACTACGCCACCAACCTACACTTAGAGCGTATTTTATTTTTTCATAAAAATAT
Organism: Campaea margaritaria; assembly: GCA_912999815.1. Lineage (NCBI taxonomy): Eukaryota > Metazoa > Arthropoda > Insecta > Lepidoptera > Geometridae > Campaea > Campaea margaritaria. The sequence continues at coordinate 2,349,128 of OU538794.1, forward strand.
ATGATAATCCCGTAACGCGATTTCATGGTTATCATTAGTCTATATCGGCCCCCTGCTGAGCACGGGTCTCCCCTCATTTCATTTCATAATACTGTTATCAAAACTCGAATGAAAAACTCAAAATGGGTCAACATTGACTTGCAAAATTTACATTGACGAATATAATGACCTAAAAAAAAGTTAGGAAATTCAGGAACATCAGTGGTACTTACTCAGGCGTGACGATGAAGAACCCCCTCGACGTTTGGTAGATCTTCCCCTCCTGCATCAGCTGCGCCAGGGTATCGTATACCACCTCCTGTGACGGAGTCTGCATCGATGGAAACTTCGAGGACAAGGACGTCCTTATACTTTCCAATGTTGCTGACTGCCCCTGGAAGAGAAAGGACAATTGTATTATGCGATAGTGAAATAACGAATTCAAATATAGTAATGAATCTTTTGCCCTCACTTCGGTTTAATCGCAATAGATTTGATAATCAAAAACCCACCTCTGGATGATTTACGGCTGAACCAATTTTTATGAGATTTGATGATTTTTTTGTTCTATTCCTTGTACCTTGTGTATTTATAAACCGGTATACAATAAAGTATTTTCTAATCTATTCTATTCTATATGAGTGTATTTTCAATTTTCTTTTTCTTTGACTGAGTGACGAGACGAGCAATTAGTATAATAAATAATATATAAACAAAAAAAAAAGGCTAAATAAATAAATAAATGTATTAAATAAAAATATCTAATTTCAAATGACTGAAGTGGCAGCTATTATTATCGGAGACCAATACTAATTTGGTTCGTTGCGCCATCCTAGTTAAGTTGTGGAATTCTGGAGATAAGATTTGAAAAACTTCTTTCAAGTTTCTTTCTTCGTTAAAACTTAAATACCTACATTAAAACTAACACATACATAAAAAAGCTATAAAAAATATTGTCTCTACATAATTATCATTTCATACAAAATATAAAATTTTGCCAAACAAAAATACATATTCGATAGAGATCTAAACACTTCTAAAACGCCTCTAGCAACCATACATCAAACCATTGCCACAGACACCTGTATCTAACCTTCTATGAAGCGCATAAATCAATGCGCATTGCCATATTCAAAAACATTAAGTAGGGTTATCAGTCTGTATAATAAATCTGTCAATATTTGCGGAGGCGCTAAGAGGGCATGCAGTAAGCAATTGTATATGCTGGAGGCGCCATCTAGAATTTAGAATTAAAACGTTTTTTTACAGCACTGAATAGCAGTGTTCCGCAAAATTTTCAGACCCTAATTTGTTCTATTTTCGTCAGCCCTTTAAATTTAAACCATGTTGCAGTGCTGTTTGCACACTACTACTAGGTATTTATTCCTAGACGCACTAGCGAAGCCGCTCTCTCGTGACATGTTCCGAAGGACTAATTTTTTTTTTTTTGCCCGGGGGAATGAACCTTATTCATACCTCGACCTCGGGGGAGGCCGGTTGGTTATGTGGGGCTCCCCCGCCAGCACGCATCTACTGACGCGCCTGACTGGGTGTACCCACTAAAAACCCCGGGGTGTTCTCCTCTCCGCATGTTGGGGTGGGCGCGGGCTCGCGATTGCGCTTCCGCGACCACCCCTGCGGACGTCCGGGCGACTGCCGCGGACACGCCTCTAGGGGCACTCGGCCTCACCTAGGTTGGATGCGCTCTGGAGAACACTTCAGTTCACTTCACTTCACTTCATGTTCCGAAGGACTGCACCTACCTATACCTACTACCTTAATCGAGTATTTATGAAAAGTCACTTAACTAGAAGGACCAGATTATTTGGAACAAAATAAACTAAAAAATAGCATTGCCGAAGTTATTGTTTTTATGTCCCTTTCATTTCAATTAGGTTTGAAAGAGACAACCAATGATTTTAAACTTTAAAACTAATTTGTGAGCATGGTATGACGCTGAAACCTATCACCTGTGCTATGACTGTTCCATATTTATGCATTCCACGTTTGATATAAATCTCGTTAGAGTTCAAATGTCACCATTTACAGTTTCATCTAATCTTCATAAAAGTTCCATATGGCCCACGTCTGTTGTTATTCCGAACAGGGTAAATGAAGTCCAAGAATCAATCACGGTAATCTAGATCTTTGTATTAGGCCGGATATCTTCATCCACGGCCTTCAATAAGGCTTGACACTTGGCATTGAATTTTGTTAGATAACAATCTAACTTTGTCCGGCTCGGATTCAATAGGAAGCTATAATTGAATTTACCGTGTGAAGTCTATAAGTTCCGGCATTATAATGATAAACTTTCTTTGCGAGCTGTATACGTTACTGCATATTAAAACGTACATGTTTTCTAACTGTTTTATGAAGTGTCTACTTAGTAATTTGCGTTACATTTTATGCAATAGTTGGCTAAGAAAGGCACTTTCCCGTCAAAAACCAAGCCAATAACCTATCGATAGATCTATTCTAAACTTTCTGGGTCTCCGTGGACTTGTCAAAGTGCATTAATATTACCTACTTAACACGTTTACTGCTAAATTAATATTATTTACTTAATATTATGGTGAAGGAAAACATCGTGAGGAAACCCACATACCTACCCCAGAATTATTTCGGAGGTAGGTATGTTATCCACCAATCCGGACTTGGCCCCCGTGGTGGAATATGGCCTAACAGTCCTCACGAAAGTGAGGAGAGACCCATGCCCAGCAGTGGGACGTTATGGGTTGATGATGATGATGATGATGAATATTATGGTTAATATTTAGTACCTTCTTAATTTAAAATGCGACGTACTTTACCAATATACAGTTAGCAAGAAACAGATTAATTTAAAAAAAATATAATAGTCGTCCAGTTCTATAGATTCTTCGAATGGCGTTCGAACGACGTCGTCAGATTCTGTTATAATGTAGGTTCTTCAAACGACGGAAAATTCACTGCAGATGCTGTCCGCAGATGAACACACACACAGTACGAGAAAGAAGTAATCGTCGCTCTTATACTGTTTTCTTGTGTACTCACCTGTGGGTAAACGTGGGATAAACGGTAAAAGTCAGTACCTACCACAAACCGCCGATAACACTAAACTTTACCTAGGTCATAAAACAAGCTTTTCCCACTAACATTTTCAACAGGCACGTTCTGCTTTTCTATTGTGGAATTAGTGCTTTTTCGACCTCTTGACCAGCTAGAAAGCTGGTGCTGTATTTTTTTAATGTCAACAACTTTCGTTACATTATTAAATCACTACCTAGTTACTGAGCTTTAAGATTCTCATATAATTTTATTGGCCGTTCAAACGCAGCATTCGCTCGTGTTCTGTCTACTTGTTATAATAATTCGTCTATTATGTAAATAGCTGCGGTAACTTGATACGATTGTAACACAAATGCAATGAATAAACCATAAGCTGAACTTATTAGCAACGCAGGAATAGTTACCGCCGGATCAATAGGCGCATTTGAAATGCCTATCCATGCAAATTTGATCTCGTTATTTTATCGAGGGCCGATCTAGACATTGTTTAGTAACAGACAGCCTTCGAAACAATGTTTATGTAATTGGAAGACAGTATTGAAGGTTTCTACAAAGATACTTGTTGTTTGACCACAATCTCACCCGATGGGAAGCGAAGGAGGTTAAGCGCGCTTGCCTAGAAGATACCCATTAACTCTTGACCTAAACATACTTAGATTGTACTTCATAAGAAATAGACGCAGCCAAAGCATTCCACGCCTTTGCAGATCTTAAATTAAATGACGATGAGTGGCACTTCGACCACACAAAGCGACACAAATGTCTTGCACACCACCATAAACATACGTTGCCTATAATTTTGCATCTTCGGGCTAAACAAAGACGGTAGCTTATAACACAGTCTGCATGTGTGAGGTAGAAAACTTCACGAGAACCGGACTTTTGATGTTTTGTCTGAATATTAATCACTGCGTTACTCTACACAGCGACTAGGGTAAGAAATGTGATACTTGTGCAATGAGCGTACAGATTTATGCCCTAAAATTCCCTACTGGAAACACCGGTATCACTTAATTAGTATGCTAGTTTGGGCATTATAACGTAGGCGTTTAATGCTCAGGATAAAGATTTCGCAATCAGGAATGCTGCTTCGGAAGCAGTAGAGTATGTAATGGTTAAGTCTGAGCTCCAGGGTCTAGGATTGACGAAAAGGAGCAAACCACAGATCTCGCTGTGAAACAAACACATTTGCCATTGGATTCTTTTACAATTTGCTTGGGTCGGATTCTTGAATTTGAATTATTTCCTCTATATTACTTCCCAAGATGTCAGCCTCGTTTTTATGTACCCATTAGCTTTTATCATTACGTTTAGTTCCCAAAACGTCGCGGCTCATTCAGGTGCCACACGATACTTTGTCGGAAATGCAAAATATTTCAACGTCAAGGATATCATTTGACCTAAACTTAAAAACTCAAAGCTAGTTTTTCCTTATGAATATGTAACTCGAAGACCTTACGGAGACCTTTACGTTATACGATTAGCATAGGCGGGGCTCGCGGCTTTTGACAGCTACAGTCACTAGTAGAATGTGGATGACACAATGGGTTCAAGACTTGTTAAGCTATTGAGACATAGTGGCACTTGTTCGGCAAAACTCATTATAAATCACTTAGCATAATCCAGCGCTTTAATAAGGTAGAAAAATCTTCCATAAGCCGAAGACCCAGTACTGAAATGAGGAATATAAGGAGCAAATCTATGTGATACTTATTCTATAGATTTGCTACATCCTAATGTGTGTATTGGTGTATTGAAAGAAACTTAAAGAGTTGGGTTTGCTTATTGAATTATGATCTACTAGCAATGCCCCGCGGTTTCACCTGCGCAGACTATCATCCTAGAGGAACTGTCAATTTTACGATATAAAAGTACCCTATGCTCTATTCCAAGACCTAAAGTATATGTATACCAAATTTCATTAGAAATTGTTGAGCCGTTTCAGCGTGAAGATGAACACACACACACACACAAAATTTCACATCTACGAGTATCTATATATGTATAAAATAAAATTTATGTTGGTTTGTGTACGCTTCAAAAACTCAAAAAGTTCTTCACAGATCGAGCTGAAATTTTAGCATGATATATAATCCGCATCAAGGATTGTTTTTATATATTTTTTTCATCAGTGACATATCAGCGAATATGCGAATGTGCCACAGCGAAGCGTGGCAGGGTACAGCTAGGAAACAATAAAAGAGATAAGCTTTCAAAATAACTGTCTTAGTTGGCAAGGTTCAGCATTATCCCATAACTGTCTAGGTGTTCCAGTAGGCCTATAAAATTCAGATTCCTTTTCAAGATACAAGAACTCTTAGTTATGGGTTAGACTCTGTGATATCTTCGGGCATACCGTAACTACTGATACAAGAATACAAGACAGGTAATGACATTCTACAGGTCTGTCTAGATCGGCATTCCATATCACAGATTGCAGAATTAGGTCTCTCTCATTGGGCAATTGTGGCAGTTGACAAATTTGAAATTAATTGAATACCTAGCTTGTTCGATTGTCTGTGACTTAGCTATTTTATAATAGACTTGATAGATTTCATTTCTAGATTTCAGTACCTACATACAGTTCAAACTTTTTGTTGTTGTGTAATAAATAACAAATAACCATGTCCTGTATTTCGTTACATTTAGAGATAACGATAGCATTGTATTAGGTTCGATTTCTTATAAAATGTATTTTACTAAAGCTCTCAATCAGTAGGTAGGTATGTTTTGGCAAGAATTCAAGTTGTCTCCTATAAAACAACAAAAAGATATAGCAAATCCAGCAAAGAAATAAATTAAACGGTCATACCTACCACACTTATAAAACTTCCTACTACTTTCTATTTCTTAAAGTTCTGGGTAGAACAATAACTGTTATAGGTAGGCGTAGCGCTTACCATCAGGGGACGACTTGCTCGTCTCTTTACTAAGACAAATAAAATAAAAATATAGCAAAACAAACAAAGTAATAAGTTAAACTATACATTTATATCCGCTGCACAAAGGTCAGACCTGTCCACACTCTATCCAAATCAATGTCCCCAAACTTGTGCCTAAAACCGCAGTGACACGTCAACACTTCAACAAGGTCGCTTAAGTACCCCACCAACTTTAATTGCGCTACAAAAGTACTTATCTACCTACTCATAAATAATTCTAAATGTCAGCTCAAACATACAATAAATGGAACCTTAATTGAACCATAGGTATCGACACAAATATGGCCGTAAAGCACTATGAGATCACGAGTTCGCTATTTTTAGGAGTGTAACAGAATCTGTAAAAAGACCATGAGAGCTAAGAATTTCTTAACAACTTGGATGACATGGACAGGCCGCGACGCACAAGCGGCAGCGGGCAGATATATGTAATAACGAAGTTCGAAGAAGAGGGAATAGATTAAACCCACTCAGTAAATTGGAAAGGCTTTGAAAAGTTAGCCATTAAGCTAGATAATTTAAGGATAACGAAAAAAACTGTCGACAGTACATCAAGCAATTAAACCTGATTGGTCTTCCGCGCCGTCATCTAGAATTCTAGACAATGATGAAAATAATCTTATGGTTTACTCTGAACTGTGTCAAAACCCGTTCAGTCATTACGCAAATATGTATGAATCTATTAAAAAAAACTGTAAGTCTTATGGAAGATCCACCATAAAATCGCCTAGTGCATGTTTAAGATTTTAAACCACACGCCAAACCCATCCTCATAAGGCTTAAACTGAAGTGGTACTAAAAGCACTCGGACCACACAAGACCACAAAATATTCACCATAAACAGGTTTCGCACTCCCAACCGGCATCGGTACGTTTTTCTACATTTCATGGTCAAGAGTCATCACACCGGTATCGGCATTAGGACCATTCTGACGGAAATCTGTTATTCAACATGCAAACGTGATAAAAATTACGATACCCTTGGATTTTATGGTTTAATTTGGCTAGCGGTAACATGTTAGGTTGATGAATAGTCAAAATTGAGGCTGGAGTCTTAAAATTTTAGTATCAGGAGGTGTGAGTTTTTGTACTGGATGATATGGATAACTGTTTGGAGTTAGGAGCACAAGTACCAATAGTTGACCCGATGGTGTATAGAAGACTTCATTAGATTAGTTCTGGGGGAGAGTTCCATCCAAATTTTTCCTGGTGATGCGGTCAAAGGAACTTAGCTAACGCTACAATGGGAGTGGCTTTCAAGGACTGGACCACTGGAATACTCCGAAAAAGGCATAACAACAAACGTTCTTCTTGAATATGGCAAATTGCCAGGAGAACAGATCAGAAAACATTGTGTTCTCCATCAAAGTTTTCCTTCCCTAAATCCAAATTTATTTACCAATTACTGACTACCATGACAAAGTTACCCTCACACTGACTTGTATGTTATCAAAAGTCATTTTCTAATGGCACCCATGATTTATAAAATTCATCATAATTTAGTATTGTCCCGAAATTGTGTCAATTTACGAGAAAGTCGAAAGCTACTGACATTTTATAGCAATCTAAACTAATACACTTGAATTTGTCTCTGATTGCGATTCAATAAAGCTTGAAGATTTTGCAGTAGATAAATAGATTGGATGTAAAGGAGATTCATGCGTTAATAATAAGTTAACTTTCCTCTCAAGTACCTAACGAAATGCTTGGTTTTTTTTTGTTTGCGTGCCTTTATCAATATTAGTAAAGAAAGAGATAAAAAAACTTCTATAAATCTATAATGTTGCCTACACTTATTCTTAGCCTCTCGCTATTTGCACCATCTTCTTTCACGTTGATGTTTCAGCAATTTGTGCTCTAGATTGTCTGTTTTATTTGAGACTTCATGATATTAAGATAAGACGGCTGTTTGTTTGGGCATGAGTATGTCAGGCTGCAAAAGAGCCGCGAGATGTGATAAGTTACATCAGAGGTCCTTAGGCGGCGACTGCTATTAATTGATAACAACTTGGACTATCGGCTTTAACGTCCCCTCACACCACGGCTAGCAAAACTTTGAATAGGACATAGTGTACCAGAGGTATTAAGCATCATGGGCATGGAATTATTAAAAGACATTCGAGGACGCGAGAATTCGAGGGAGGACGGCAGATGGACAAAAGCAGTGACGGACTGGTGGCCGATAGAAGGGTGCAGACCGGTAGGCAGACCACCAGCCCGTTGGTCGGACGATCTTGTCAAGTTAATCGGAAAGCAGTGGATACGTCTTGCACAGGACCGGAATAGGAGGCGTGAAGGAGAGGAGGCCTATACCCAACAGTGGGTTTATACGGGCTGAGATGATGATGATGATGTTTCGAGGACTCTGAGAGGTTCCCGTCTGTCTAACTGTCTAATGGGTTAACCAGTTAATTACCCGCGTTTGTCGTTATGCCAATGTTACCAGTTTCTCACTTTTTTTTGGAAGATCAGCACTTGTTTACTGGTGAACGTTCTTCTACTTGGATAATAAAGTGGTTTCTGTTTACCTGTGACGTAAGGTCCATTATGCAGTCGCAGAGTGCCTCCGGCAGCGGCGTGAACTGTCCCTGGTGTGCAGGCGTGACGATGCAGTCTTCGATATCACCTGGGGAGAAGAGAAAAGAGACCTTATTATAATGGATTTCGGACAAATTTACACAGACTTCAAAGTTAAGTAAATATTTTGGGCAAGTGTTACGATCTCGACCCAGGTAAATATGGGACTAACGTTGACCATGATGATGGTTTAGCTGCTAAATCTTATAGAAATTATAGAGAAGATTTAAAAAAATCTCCTTTACATTCATGATTAGTTCTAAAAAATCAGCAAAATCTGTAGAGTATAAATATAAAAATGGGTAAACACTCCAATTTAAGCACAAATCGCGTAGTCCCGGGAATAAGGCCGCGATTACATAAATTGGTGTGGCGTCCCCTGGGATAGGCACGAGCGCAGCGTTTGGACACTATCCAAAACTGGAGTTGGTACAAGAGACGTGAGTTAGGCGTTTTATATAATTATCATGGATGCCAAATCCCACCGCTGACAAAAAAAAAATATCTCACTCATATTTTAGTCACAATAATAATATGTTGTATTCGAAAGCAAGGTGAATGAGGATAAAAAGGTAGGCAACGCAAGAGTTACAAGAGTCTTACAAGAGTTCGTAGGCAACTCTGACCGCTTTTCATGAAGGTTGTGGTCAATATTGCCAAGTTTCTCACTTTATTAGGAGACTTGGATTGCTTGTTTCACTACCTCAAAACTTATTTCGATAACATTTATTTCTATATAATATTACTCCTTTACTGTAAGGGTTTAACCGGTAGACAATTTCATAAAAAAGATGTTTCCGCCAGAACCTAGGTTTTTTTTTTTAACAAACTACAATTGTATTTATGTACTACGCCTCCTATTCCAGTGTCCACCAGTTGAGGTTATGTTCTTGTAAAAGCTCGTTTTTTATGCCTTGGACCATATTTTTCTATGCGGATATGGCCTGTAAAAATACCCGCAATATTGTCGCGTTCGTTATGAAGTGGCGACGATATGCCTCTAATGTTTCTGCTCCTGTCGCATATAAGCAGCATTTTCGTTAAATTTATTAGCTTTATTTGAGTAATTTATGTTTTTTTGCCTAATTAGATAAATCATTGACGCGATTGAGAGGTTTATTTTGAAAATGTTCATTTAAATGTTATATGTGGAATTTATATTCCATTTCCGACACAGTTTTGGTGAAATTACGACACAACGCACCAGTAAAAAAAAAAACGTGTCGCTATCACATACATAAAATATGTAATTCCTGACCCCTAACAAGGTCTTTTAATCAGAAACTACGAGGACCATGGCCTTTTAAGCTCTCAGACTCAGAGCAACAGAATTATTTGCAATATTTAATTAGTGGTCAACGCAATTATTTTCCCTGTGCGGAAATCGAACATGCATGGAATTAGCCAGGTGGTGGAGCATCATTAGAGCATCATCTAATTCAATTAGTTCGAACTAAAACTATAGTAAAGTTTTAATTTACACACTACTTCTAAAAACCGTTTTCCCATCTTACTATTAACAGTAAACATGTACTGTTGTTCTCAAACTGTTTTCGCGTTATTTCAGAACAAATATACGGAACACATGGGAAACAATAGGAAAATGAGAGCTTTATCAGCGCCATGCAGGCACCCTGGAACAATAGTCAGAAATCCTATTTACAGTACAGCTAGCTGTAAGTATAGGACAAACTGGACTTCCTAGGCTTTGAATGCAAACGCTGTTCGAGACATTGTATAGGAATAGAACTTGAATACTATTGTAAGAACCTAAGCTAGCTGCATCTTCTGTCATGGCTAACTTTATAGGTAGATTTTAAAATGATGTGTCATTAGTTTCATCATAATCATCATCCACTCACATCAGCTCTCTGCTGAGCATGGCTCTCCGTCTCTTTCGTGAGGAGGATTAGGCCATACTCCACCACGGGGGCCCGGTGCGGATTTGTGGATAACACCTTTTGACGAGACTAAGAGCATTTGACTGACACTTTGACTGCTGAGCCGTTTTGCTTGTCTAGCCACGGGTGCGGCTCTGCACGTGCCATAGTGTTTTTCCATACAAGAAACACAACAGTTGTGTTTTGCCGTACTCGTGGCAAGTGGCAAGAAGCGTCCGTGCTTCAGTAACATCAATAGTCACAGAATTATATAGTTAGAAGAAGGTAAAGGTAGAGTTTGGGGAACTTGAAATATAAAACATCGCCAGATTTCCTATAATTTTTGAAAGACGGAACTTTATGGATGGACGTCTTTACACCTTAAAGTTTAAGGTGTCTTGTAGTTTATGTCTTGTGATTTCAATTGTTATAGCGCTCATTATCGCGCAAAGTAACCTGCTCAAAGAAACACAATTGTAACGAAACGTTTCACCAAAAACGCAAAACCGCAACCAAGTTACGTTTCCAAAGTCAAGTGTACACTTACGGGCAAACTTAATGGCGTCCTGGCAAATTTCGTAATAATTTCGACCGCAGAGCTGTGGGTGCTGAATGCCGCACATCTCATCTGAAATACCTCGCACCTGAGGCACGTGGGACCGGCCAAGGCTGTGGAATGCCTGGGTTTAACTGCTAATGTGCATTTTTATTTGTTACTGCGCTAAAGTTGGTTAACTCTGCATTTTCCAGGTCAAAAACAGAGCATGTCACTTAAGATTAAAGACATGAAGATCGCGAAAAAAAACAAATGCCCATCGCATATCCATAAATCGCTCAAATCGTGAGTTCATATATATAAATTCCATCAAAGATTATTCCGGAAAATATTTCAAATTGTTCTTTCCATATAAACTTAATTTGGACTATTACGACACTTTCAGACACAAATAAAGCCTAAACGAGCCCAGAATCATTTCATTACTTGTTTACATAATCATTCTTATTTAAACTTGAAAAGACCAGATGCATCGTAAATTCATATTTTACGATCGACCTTACACGACAATTTAAATGGCATATCGTTGGCGTGAAAATAATAAAAAGAGCGTATAGTTCTCTCGGCATCAATTGTAAATTTTGTAAAATGCTTAGGGATAAAGAAACTCGATAAAAAATCGTCAAGTTATTTAAGCGTTAACTTAACAACATGTAAAATTGGCTAACCACGTCCACAGGCCAAGGTCCTCCCTTAATGATCCAGCGAAATTAATGACACGCCGTCAATGAATCATGAGTATTATTAAACAGAATCATTATCATTATTAACGCAATTATTATATCAATGTGCGGGATAAATCGATTATGCGGAGAGATTAATTCTGTATTAAATGATTCTTTGCTACGGTCGTTTGTTATTGAAGCTGAATGCAAATCATTTTGTTGTCTACTTTGATTAATGATAGCTGTACTGGAAATGCTCCCAATATAAGTACGATATACGTATACTATATTTATTCTGTGACATAGGTACAGTCACGCAGAGCTCTGAATTATATAATGTACTTACTTATACAGGTATATGGGCTTGTTCTTATTTATCTAAACATTATAATTAGTCTTAAATAAGTGGAAGATGTTCCGGTGAAAATAAAGTGTTTATTTGATTATTATTAAATTGGATGATGATCCAATTGTGTCAGATTTAAATATATATACTTTGAATCACTTTTAAAAGTACAGGTAATGACTTATGATTTTCTCCGTCTTGTTTTCTTCTATAATACGAGTGGGTGGTAATATCCACTCGTACCTCTGACAAGTGACAATGAAGTGTCAACAAACATTACCATCTGTTAAGCGCTTAACCAATACTTAACGCCTGTTTAACGACCTGAAGATATAATTACCCGACTACGTGTAATACGCGTTTACGTATAGGATAAGGTATTAGGGAATTTGAGCTTTGTTGCAGTGACATAATGATTCCAATGATTTGGCAATTAATTGTACTTACCTATGGTAAATGTGAAGAATGAATTGATAGTTAATAGTGCGTGTGGGTGTGTGAACATAGACTTGTGGAAAATGGGAATTTATTGCAATAAATTGAATTAACATGGAACCAATAACAATTTACTAATGAACTGTACAGATCCACTGGTAGAGCTAATGGAGTTTCCTTTTCCTGTGCGAGATTTTGTCATGAATTACCACGTCAAATAGAAAATGCCTCTTTCAAACTCAAACCATTATCGGTTGCTCATTAGTTTAGTTGATCATATATGAAGTTATGGGGTGTTTATTAAAATTTGCATATTAAATATTGTGCTACGCAGTAGTAAGTGACGTTTGATATTTTTTACGAATAAACTAAAGACAAATGTCTTAGAGAAAAAAAAATGGCTTCGACTGTCTTATCGTTCGTCTCAAATGGATATCTTCCGGTTCCGGTGAAAGAGTTAACTTTCATTAGTACAGTTTTGCGGTCTATGTGGATAAATTTACTATATTTGAGCCGATGTCTCAGGATAACGAGCGCAGTACGAAGGATTATGCAATGCAGGGTTTTTAGGTGGTGCTGTGACTGTTATGGGCAGGCGTAGCGCTTACCGTCAGGTGAACGACTTGCTCGTCTCGTCACTCAGTCAAATATATTTTAACAAAACCTAAGTTTTACATCCTCAGTATTTAGAATAAATAACTAGGCATCTAAGTCTCAGTAACATTCCTCAATCAGGATTATTTACGAATGAATTCGTAAAAAGAAAATAATTATAACCGAATTAAGAACCTCCTCCTTATTTTAGCCATCTAATTCTAATAAAACTGGATAAATTTAATTACGAAAACGACTGTTTTCATTTCCTCCATTTTCAATCGACATACCTATGTTACATGCAATCTCGTAAAGTTGTAAGCTGTAAAACGGAAAAGTTGTCGTAAACGGCCGCCTGATCACGTAAAACTTTACAGTAGCGACAGCAACCACTACGGGATCGGTCGCAAAACGTCACCAGAAATCATATTACGGAAACCGATTAATGGCCGGTTCGCATGTTACACTTTGGGCATAGATACTAACGCCACTAGCGACAGGACGGCAATTAAATACATGGAAACAAATTCGATTTCTGTCTGCTCTGTAGCCGCTGACACTAATACAAAAGTGACGTTTGACAGCGTACAAAGATTAACGACTGTCGCAAGCCTGTCGTGTGGTTCGTCATAAGGCAGCGGCTAAGTTGCAACGAACGGCTAAGTTGGAACTATAAAGTTGGAAACGTGATTAATTCCCGATTCGTCGGCATTTCAACTTCGCCGTATAATCATGGTAGTTAGCCGTTAATTCATTTGCATTTAGTTTCAAAAGGAATGAAAAGCTCGCGTGATCCAGTAAACGTATCAAAACTCACAGGTTCATAAAACGTTAATTTTTTTTTTCATACATAAGTGTGAGATGGCTTGTTCGATTGTAGTATTTATGTTATAACCTACAATATAGCTGACGATAGAGAATATATCACATTTTCTAAAATAGGTACCACTATATCGTGTCAATATCAGTTGACCCTATGGTCGTGTTATTCAGTGACTTTCGTAGCTGAATGAACAAACGAACTCGATTTTTATTAGTGCAGAATAAATAAGGCTAGGTTATAAATTTATAATACTTTGTTTCAATTTCCCGCCATTTCATTAAATACCTAAGTAATTTTAGGAATACGTTTTTGTTGTGTTATATTTTGAGAAAACGATACGTCAATTATGGAATTGTTTTTTTAGTTTTAAGTTTTGATCCTTATTTATTGCTAGAACGGTTAATTAATTATTCATTTATGATTTTACATAAAGGATGTACACGTAGTACTATTCTGTCAAGAAGGTGACATATGAAAATTGAATGCCGGAAACAATTTCAAATATTAATTTAGTTTCACATACTATGTACAAATAATTATTATAGAGTGGATCTGTAAAATAGCGTCAACATAAAAAAGTAACCACTTGCCATTTGAAATATTGAGTTGAAATTTTATAAAAAGATTCGAATTCTAAATGTTGAATTAATAATGTCTTCAAACTTTTGCACGAAGTAATAAGCGCACGTCATATTGCTCAAACTTGGTAAAAACTTAAATAAAGCATTAGGTATGTAATTTTCCCTTCAAAATGAAAAATTGACTGTCATAAGCAATTTAATGTAATTTGCAAAGAACCAGTTTTTCGTATCAGCCCACTAAGCAAAAAGCTTCGCAACCGCAGTCTGGTTTTTCGTTCTCTACCATGGAACTCTTGACGTCAATTTGCAGAACGATTTTTAGAACACGTGAGTTTCATTTTATGCGAAAAGTAGATACAGTCATGGGCAAAAGTCGATGAACATGTTCAAACTTTTCATTTACCTACTTTTTCATACGTATTCTAGTCTTTAGTAGTGGAAGGCCTCTTCTGCAAGAGATCGCCTGGGGAAGTACCACACCTTTGTCAGATATTCATCCACCAAACAGTGGTGTGCAAATATACTGTGTTCCGGTTTGATTGGTACTGTTTGCACCGAAATTACTGGGCATATGAGACTTTAGAGCCAATGTCTCAGGGTGGCGATCGCAGTGCAGTGCCGCGCAGGATTATGCAATGCATAGTTCTGGGTGGCAAAGTAAATGTTACGGGCAGGCGTAGCGCTTACCATCAGGTGAACGAATTGCTTGTCTCGTCACTCTGACAAATAAAAAAAAATCTACCCATTTTTTTGGCACACCCGTAGGTGAAGCTACAATGGGAAATAGAATACTTTCAGCGACCATACTTGCTGACTGCACAACAAATCTGCCATTTTGAATACTATATTACAGAAGGGGAATGTTATTTTCGTTCACTGCTTATATGATTCTAGTCAGTTTCAGAATTATAAAAATGTATTTATCAAATTGCGAGACAACAATTTTACGCTATAAATATTCTGTTCGTAACTCGTCAGGTATAAACGACTTAATACAAATCAACATTTACTTTCGAGAACCTATAGTAGCAACAACAAAGAGTAAAATTATATAGATAGTACCTACTGCGTTGCTGTGACATGATTATAAAATTATGTAATGTCTTTATTTTGCCTTCTTCCTGATGATGTTTGCTAGGAAGTCCGCGATGCTCCATTAAGGTTATTATGGAGTTATCTCGTAAAATTATGTCGTTGAGGGAGTAGGTAATCAGTATACGGGATTTAAAAAAAATCTAAAGCAGTTATGATTGTATTATGTACCATTTGTCTGATACCAAAAGAAGCCAATAAGTTGTATTGATTAGGAGATTTAAGCAGAATAATTTTTGTTGATTTGTTATTTTCGGTGTTGATTTTCCTTTAATTGTCTTCAGGGGTTGGAGTTGCCGCTAAGCGATATGAATAAATTAAATTAAACCTTAAAATAAATTAAATAAAAAATACTTAGGTATGTTGCGTTTGTGTTTAGACTATGGTAGATAGATAGATAGATGGATAGATAGATAACTCTTTATCGACACGAAAATGTTTAAAACACACAGAGAGAAAAAACATAACTCGAGTAGAGTAGGTAACTAAGACGTTTGAATTTAAAATTTTGATTTAGTTTATATATCAGGAATTGGTTTTTGCGTTGGCTTGGCTCATATCCCGCTCAGAGAATAGCTGGGTAATCACTTAATTTCTTGCGTTATGTGCGGATTTCTATCGGTCCGTGCTACGAAGGGCACCTTTGGTCATCGGTCCCGGTTAATATCAATTGATAGCAGATAGCAAGCGGCCGTTGGGCGGCCCGACAAACTGACACGGGAGGTCGGCCTCATTCGACAAACAAACATAGAAGCTAACAAATAATAGAATACTGACACTAATTCAGAAACAGTGACGCTTAACAACGTATTGTTGTTAATAAGCTGTTTACCTACACAATACAAAACGAAGGACATGCTTGGAAAAACAGCGATTGTTGCTATTAAAAGGGAATCATTGCTATTAACATCAGCTGGAGTTAGCTAATAGCAGCTAGTCTTTGTATTGTATCTTTAATTACGTGTGATTAAGTGAAATATTATATTTGTTTACGGTTGCCCATTTCCTGTGTGAGATTCAGTCATGAATCACCATTTCAAAGGAAATTTCCCTTTTTGAAACTCAAACCATTATCAGGTACTCATTAGTTTAGTTGCAATTTTTTTTTCCTGTGTATATGAGACTTAATGTTTCATTTGTGTAAGTGATTTTATTTTTGTCTCCTTACAGTAAATAAGTTGAGATTTAAGTTTCAAAACTACCTTTGCTTCAAGGCTATGCTTGCATTTTAACAACCATCTTAAGTAAGTTAATTTCATCAGTCTCCTTTGGTTCCCTTTGTACAGTAAGGTGGCAATATAAAAGTTTGAATATCTAACATCAGCGTTCAAAACCTTTGTTTTCTAACATGGAACTAAAAAAGGAATGCTCTATTTATAATGAAACCTATGTCTTTTAGATAAGAGTAAAGTATATACCAACCTTATACTCAAATTCTGGAAAACATGTCATTTAAATACTTTCCAGCCAAAAAAAATGAACCGTGACCCAAAAAGGGCACTCATAAAGTTAACTAACTCTACCTCCGGCTTCGAAATACATGGATTTTACAAGAACCATCAAGGAACTAAAGGAACTTAACGATAACGAAATACTCGTACACCTGTTTCACATTACACATAAGAAATGCAACTGAAATGCTGCCCACAAAACAAAATGTAGTTCCACATTGTTACGTAAACAGTTATGTTACCAAAGCTCTCATAAGCCAGGCTAATAGTGTCATTACCCCCGCACTAGCTATCAATCGCCAATCAACGAGCAAAGGGCATTTTCTAAACCCTCCACACGGCTACGTAAAGTCACGTTCATGAAATTACCGCGGGCCATAATCACACATTTCACACCACCATGCTCACTCACTACCTACCAGTTGTTTACACAAACTCACAGTCCAATAGAAAGCGTCGATGACCGAACAAATATCAAAACGACCGAAAAATATGGGCAGTCGCCTCGGGTAGAGAAATTGATTTAGATTCTTGTTAACGACGCTCATTAGACACCTCGGCGACCTTTGACGCTTAATTATTAGGCCCATCATTGTTTGCGAGAGTGAAATTTCGATGTTATGCAACGGTTCCGCGGTCGTGAGCAGTCGTGATCGCACATCCCCAATTCAATGGATCCTGCAGATAACCTTTACATCGCCGGAACGCTAAACTCGGAATTTAATAATTCACGGGACGATTTGAATGCGATTCACCGCGACACTATCGCCTCCGAATATCGCGACGTGACAGTACCGTCGTGAAATTATATCGTGATTCTGTTTCGTGACGTGCCGTAACGGGCCTTATTTAAATATACAAATGGACGTCCTGCGACAGATCTTCGACCCGAGGTCACCTCTATCCACAATAGCTTTACTTTCGTTTCGCCGACGCCAACAAGGTCAGCGGTACAAAAAGCGCACCGTTGTTTTCCGGAGAAAGATGAACTGATGACCGTATCATGCACACATCCGAAACAAAAGACGCTTGCCGACACAAACCATTCGCCCATAAAACGAGACGAAAGCTCGTTCTCATAGCGCTCGAAATCGGAAGCGCGTGAGTTTTTTCCCGACTAATGAATGTAAAGTCGAGTGTGTGAATATGGCTGGCTCATTATGGTTTAGGATTAGAAACTATCACCGCCATCGCCAGTGAGAACTGGAGCGAAGTGCTCGGTTTCATTGTCGGAGACGAGAGGTTCGTTATCATCTCTTAACTTAATAGAAACTTCCTATTTTTTATTGGAGACGCTCTTACTTTCTATAGCAATATCACCGCGTCAATGATGGAAGCACATTCGTCGTTACGGTTTAAGGCATTTATCTCCATTAAGAAAAAAGCAATCGTGGTCTGAAAAAGACGACTAAATATTCAATTAGTGTTAGCTTCCTATATGGAAATGGAGACCGTATTTTTTGCGCAAAGAGAAACCTAGTTAATGAACTTGAATCAAAAACATAATGACTAACACCTGCGACTAATGTATCCGATGAAAGTAATTAAATGTGATAACGTACAAAAGGAAACTGTAACGGGGTCTGGTCTGAGACAGACAAATTATTTGGGAACTAGGTGTCATGGCGGTCACGGCCAAGGTTTGCAAAGTGCTGCCAGTTACCATTATACGTAACCAGCAGTACTGAACGGTATGGAAACCTAGAAAACTATTGTGATGGGTTAACAAAGGAATGACAGGTCTTGGATGGGTGGGTAGAATGGCCCGTCAGTTCACATCATGCGAGTGAGGAAATCGAGACTCGCGCTCTAATAGAGGCAATTTCGAAAGATGTTTTTATTCCTGGTGAAGAGTGCTCTAGATCTGATGCTTCACAATGAAGAAAACTGGTTACTTTGCGACAAGCACGCGACACAATCAGTTCCATTACAACCCTTTCAATGGGAACTGTTCATATTAGAAACACAAGTCTGATAAAATTGCATAATTTTCGATAAAATGACTATGCACATTGGAACGTTGTTTCAAAAACTTTCTATCATAATTCATGTCACTATTTTCGCCATATAAAGACATTCACTGAACTGGTTCCATTTGGGTTTCATCAGATCGATTTTGAACACCTGAATCTAGCTTCTCCTTTTCATATCATATAATTTCATTACGAAAGTCAGATAGGCCGAGGTCAATAGTTAGTATAACTACTAGTCTAACTACTCCCAATTGGCCGACGTAACTGACAACAGCTATTAATTCACCTTCACCATCTCGTTACGAATGTCGTTATTTAATTTTATGTCCAAAGAAACATTAATGTTACGATTTGTTTAATGTAATGTGATATAACTTGAATGCTCTGATGAATGGATGTTATTGTCGACAATTAGACAAGAGGCATATGAGTGCTCACTTAATGTCTTTATATTTTTGTCAGTGTACGACCTGGATGTATTTTTAAGAAACATTTCAAGCTGAGCATGTTTTGATAGACATTCTAACCTCTATCTAAGATTCCCTGTTTCAACTCTAGGGAATTAGGAACTACAAGGACCACAGTTTCTCAAACTGAGGGCAAATATCCGTGGTACACACAAAAAATTGCGCTTTGCTAGGCAAGCGGCTCATCACCAAATTCAACAATCAAAAATTTACTAGTCCGTTTTGATATAAAACGCTGAGAAAGCTAAATGTAAATTCGTCACAAAATGGCATACACCGTTAAATCGTCAAGCACAACTGTTAAAAACAAAACTGCTCGCAATAAAACTTCCAAAACTGAAACCACTTATACGCAAAGCGCTAATTGGACAAGCACATAGACATCAGTAGCACAAAGAAAGGCGCGGGTCAACGATTCAACTGCACCTAACGGTCTCCGGATGTCAAGCAAACCCGTTTCGCGACCGTAAGCACCATAAACTAAGACGATGACAGACAGGAATAATAAGATACTGGCCTATGATACTACTGGCAATTCCATTGGCATTATTTTCGTACAAACAGTAAATCTGCAGATTTGCAAACGTTAGGTCGTAAACAATGACTTGTGTGAATCCTTTTCACGTTACCTCAATACATCCCAATTACTACCTCAGAGAACACAATTGAATTTAAGATATAACTGTGAAATGGCTGGCACGTGTCTCAAAACCAGACTAATGTTCATTGCAGATTTTTACAACACGTAATGCGTAGGCCACTACGCAACGCAATAAAACAACGTTGCATAGATTAATATCATCGTCAACCACATTCGCGAATACCATAACTTCAACGCGACATACCTACCTACAACAATTTTGCAACGTCTACACAAGAATAGCATTTTCAAAAGTCCACCCAGCCTCAGATACGCATGCTAATCATGCGACCACTTTTGCTTTCTTTGGTGTCTGCTCAAATTTCACATTCACTTTCGTCAATATCGATCACAGCCTACTCGTCATCTCGATGGCAATCGAGATCATTAGACGCGTCATGCATTACTGCTATTACCGTCACATATGTGTCTATGTCGTTAGATGTAATCTATTCTAAAGCAATACAGTCCAATTTGTTGGCGCTGTTTATTTAACGGCCGTCAGCGAGCATGTCTCCTCACGTGTTTACTTATGTCCGCTCTGTCACAACATCGTCTCCTCACGACAATCGGTGACTGGTGAAAATCTACAACATGTTCCCGGTATTTGCATCAGCCGCATTTAAATACCGAAGTTGTAGGACAGGAAAAGCTTAAGGGAAAGCGTACTGTAAACTTGCAAAGGCACGACGCATTGAATGCATAATAAACGAACTTTTTCAAGAGTTAATTATGGAGTAGAGTAGATTAATGATTCAAGCTCATTTAAAGTCTATTGCGGTGACATTTTCACAGCGTAATCGGATTCCTCTCATCTTATGGTTGTAACTGAATTCCACACAATTACTGTACTTTCTCGCGTTCAGGGATTGCTTTCGATGGCCGAGTAAAAGCCAGGGTCATGTGTGATCATGTCGTGACGGTCCCCGCATTTATGGAGCTAAGTGCGGGTTGTGAGCACGGGTTATTGTTTACGTTAACGGAATTCAGGCTAAATGCATTATACGTTGTGGTTTCCCAATACTACAGTGTGTACTGTAGTTCTGAGGAAAGCATTGGACGCTTTGCACGGTAATGTTCAGGTTCTTTATCAAAAAATGAAGGTAGTATTATAGGGAAGTATCACGTGATTTTACAATAATGATAAGATGAAAAATTGTAGCAGTTGTTCCCAAAATTAAATAAATTGCAGCAGTTTGCAATTGTCTACTTTCATTCAAAAAGATACAATCGAGTTTTTATAACGCGTGCAAGTCTCATGAGAGACAGAGAATTAATTGTGATTGATAATTGGCTACTTCTGAACTTTATTTGTTTTATGCCTTCCGATAATGTGAAAGTAACCGTAAATAAGTCTTTGTGTCTCACAATATACACTCGATTAAGAAAGTTTCGCTAGGTAGCTCACATTGGGTAACAGCCGGTCATATCAGCTATGTAATGCCATTCATACAGTATCAAATGAACTGCTTAATTGAACACCGCGTCTGGTCGTCTTATCTGGACTCTTTCAATCACCTATCACGGCTAATACGTCCAAACTAGACAAAGGCATTGGCTAATTTGCTTGTCAGTACAAAATAATCAACATTGATCTAACGCCGTCAATAGTTTTTATTGCATCAAACTAATTTGAACCTTATCATTCTATATCACATTCTAATTTGGTTCAGATTTCATTACTGAATCGGCTCCATCGTGGCTGCCGTTCCGAACCAAAATCAAGCGAATGTGTTCTTTCTTGGGTTGTATTTGGTTTACATTTTGATTGGCTTCACGAGCTGAGCTTCTTCTAGTCGGAAGAGTGTGTCAAATGAGAGCCAATTTGATGTTGAGGTCGTTGTATGGCGTCGATAGCCCGAGGTGCAACTCATTAAGAATACTTTCGCTGTTCTCGTGACGTGCGTTACTTGTTCTTTTATCGTAACTGATATAATATCTGCGATTCGGAAATAAGTCCACACGAATTGTAACCGTTCAGCCGTTGTTTCCTGTCCGCAAATTGTTGTTTCGAAACGGCAGTCTCAGCCAACCTCGGCACTGACACTTGATTGAAGAAGAGGAATGGAGGCGTGACAGAATCGTGACTCCAAATCCGGACACAAAGGAAATAATATCTAATCATGTCTGTTTGATGAGAAAATAACGTCTTCTTTGGGCATAAAAGAGCTTCTAAGTTCAATAAACTGATTCGCTTTGAAGAGGCAAATTAACATTTTTTTCTAATGACTCCGATACACGCTGTAATTTCGAATAGCCAATCAGTCTGTACAGAGATCAAAGAAACGGTAGATTGTGTCCAGGAGTCACGATATGATGGTATCTTTGAAGTAAGATTTGACGCGTGATCATATACTGCTTTTAATTCCTAAATTCTATTTGCGGATGTTACAGCGTCTGTTATTTGGAAAATAAACTTTAACTCATTAGCAGTAGAAAGCAATATCGGGTTACTTGACAGTAAGAGTGCATTGGGAGACTTCATACTGTTCGATCTTGATGAATGAGTTTGCAATACTAATGACGACAGGTGATGTATGGCCAGTTTTATTGGAATAATCGCACGTAAATTCGTTTTCAACCAAATACCTTTCATTTGAAGACTTAATTTTGCTCGTCCATTTAGCCGTTAGCGGATTCTATTATGAGTACATTATTATCTGACTTAGTTGGATCATATTAAAATTCTGGTATTTTGTTTTCGTAACGCATTTTTATGTAACTGATATTAGTTTGGAAGTTAAACAGATTGGTAAGTGCTTCTTGTCGGAAGCGTAATCGCGGATTGATTACTCAAATCTCGCAACAAATAGGATTGAAGAAGAACAGTCTAATGCTATTTATTTTAAAGAAAGTCTATTGGCTGCCTTTGAAATTACGTGTGAGAATTTTTCTTATTTGAATATAGGGAAGAAACTCCATAAACTAAAAGATAATTTTCTAGCAGCGTCCCGGCAGACGAATTGATTTATGACGCAATCATCGCAGATTTCTCACGACATCTTGATATTTATGTGACAATTCATCACTAATTCACCATCTTCATATTTCATCTTGGAAAGTTCTTGATAATTTACGTGAGATGAAGATGGCCTCAGGTCTATCTTCATCGAAGTTTGTTGGCTCTATAATATCCCCCTCAAGAAAGGGGAGACTCGTTCTCAGCAGCAGTGGGCCGATATGAGTTGACGAGGATGACGATGATGGTATTTTAAATTACTAAGAAGGCAAAAATCTACAAAAATTAGTCGTGATAATAAATAGAACGGTGTTTTATGGAAAGCATAATGGAAATTGGTTTGATAAGTAAAATAAAAAAATGAAAAACAACTCGTCATGATCACATGCATAAATCCTGACTCCTTACTAGGATTCCCTGTATTTAGGTATTCTTCCTCCTCCTATTCGGTATTGATATTTCAATCATGATGCCATTAAAGGAGCTATTTTGAAGGCAATATTGATTTGAATGCTCAGAATACGCCATACATTTTCATAACCCTTGGACTCATTTTATAACTTCACATGGGAAGGCACGCCCTCTTGCACACTTCTTGGCATGTTGAGATGGTATACTATGACCATTAATTAGCCTTCGAGATCATTTACAAAACTGCACTCATCAACAGGTGGACCCATAACGTCACATTCATTCATAACACGTCACTTTCACTCGTAAGCTCCGTGTCCAATTTCCCATATCTGTTGACATGACACCCACGTGCCTTTTCTGGAAACAGTGAAAGTAACACTTTGTTTTACAATCCTTTGTACGGAACCATAGTTCTCCATAAGGCGAGCTATGTCACCATGTCTTTGGAGCTTCTAAGAGCTTTGACGGCTTATATTTAATTGGCGTGACCAATTATGATAATGTCAAATCATGGAGTGTGGCCAATTTATTTCTTGTCAAGACAACACTTGCTAGCGTGGGAAATGTGAATTACATTGTTTGTTATGTAATTAGGTTTGTTGAAAACTATGTAGGTCCTGTTTTAGTGTGAAGATTACGACACCAGAAACTAGCTCTCCTCGTGTTTAATTGTTTTTTTTTTATAAATCACCATGTAAATTGCTCAAGCCGTCTGTCAAATGATTTAATTTGTTTCAGAAATTTAGCAAATAAACAATGTTAACAAAACATAGCCCTCCTTCTGGCAACGTCGGGTAAAAAGGATTGGATCAATTGTGGGTTCAGTGGGCGAGCGATGTCGTCTCGAAAAAGCAAATAGAGTTAAAGAGAAGGCACTAGATTAAACTTTCTATCGTTAACGAGGTGCTTATAGACTGATGTGTCATTTGTTTTTAATATTTGCACTTTTCTCTTGAAAAAAAGAAATTAAATCTCTTGATTTAATTTCTTTTTTAGCGGTTAGACTAATTATTATTAGAATGTAACGTGATTTTACGTGAAAACTATTGTGTAAATTATTCAGTCTCAACAGCTTTATTAGTGGCAAAGCTGTCTATGCCATTATTATATTGTCAATGGTCCGTGTAGAAGTGAGACATGGCTCCATGTGACACTTTTGAAAAAAAAAATGTTTCTTTGTTCAAAGCTATTTTAGGTGGAGACCGCTTACCATCATATAGAAGATCTATTTGCAAGAAATTGGATTTTATAATTTCTAAAAAAAGGGATGTAAAAGTGAATGTTTAGTGAACACGGTATTTTTATAAAATTTTGATAAACACAAGTAGACACCTACATTAAAAGTTTTATTAATATCTTGTCTCTTGATGCTATTAACAAATACGATAATTTTTTAACGCATAAAAAACCAAGCGAAGTCAAGGCCAAATTGATTCAATATTGGCAATTTAAAATTAGCAATTTTGAACACAATTCCGTGTGTTGTGGATGTCGTTTTTCGCAAGATCGTGTGAGATTATGTAACATCACGATTGCGTTCACACGCGCAAGGAGATGTCAACTTTGTACAGTCAATTGCCGAAATATCTACAGACATATACATACTCTGAGAGTCATAAATCCGTTCAAAACGAATATGAAAAAAATTGATCTTGCTATGCCAACAGAGGTATGTTAGACGTCTAGTTATTGTATTATTATAAAAACCAATGAGAGGTGCGTCTAACTAATGTAACCCACCAAAACGATAATATTATAGTAGCTATTCAGTTATAATATTAATACATTAGGTTTATACAATAGAATAGAGTAGAAAAACTCTTTATTGTACACCAGAAACAAAATTAAACACAGTACAGAAAAATTACAATAGGTAAACAAGGGTAGTACAATGGGCGGTCTTACAATCATTATACTTAATCCAAAAAGAAGGTAATAATGCGGAAATATATACTGTATATCTATAAGGGATTAAGGTGGATCAAATAGATGTTTACAGTGGATTTTAGTAGACCGAGACTTATATGTTGTAACTCAGCTCTATGACAGCTCTGAATGGATGTTGATGAGTATTTATTAGCTCCTGGAATAAAATTTTCGTTGCTGCGGAAAATAGCCGGTTTTTTTGATAATTTGACCTTGACATTTTATTTCAATAGCCTTGTAACTAAATATAAGTAGTTAATTCACGCTTTCTATACTTTACTAAGCGCAATGGAGTCAAACTACCTCCCGATTCTCTTTCCCGATAGTTACAACCTGGGAGTCCTCAAGCTATGAGAGAATAGGTTTTACCAAAATAGACCTGCGCTGTCTTAGGTATACGAAACGTAACTGGCTATGAGAGAAAGAGAAAAAGAAAATATGTGCTCGCACCTCTCTCTTGCCCCTACAGTAATATACGAAACGTAATTCTCTCTCTTTCTATCTTCACTAACTGATATCTCCCTCTCAACTTCCGTTCACTTCGCCAGATCACACTTTTCGTAACGCTCTCGCCACGCATTCACCAGCTTACTTCCTAAGTCAAGCGTGCGTAAAGAAGTTTTACTTCAAAAAGGTATTCCTATTACATTCCT
This sequence comes from Campaea margaritaria, assembly GCA_912999815.1. Classification (NCBI taxonomy): domain Eukaryota; kingdom Metazoa; phylum Arthropoda; class Insecta; order Lepidoptera; family Geometridae; genus Campaea; species Campaea margaritaria. The sequence continues at coordinate 2,375,132 of OU538794.1, forward strand.
TGTTTACCTGTTGTAATTTTTCTGTACTGTGTTTATTTTTGTTTCTGGTGTACAATAAAGAGTTTTATATTTAATCTATTCTATTATTCAGTAATTTTAATTGCAGTTGACTGTAGAACTGCACGTCGCTTGCGTGATGCTCGGGCTGGACGCAAGGTGCGTGAAGGTCACTCATGTTTTGTAGCATGATAGGGCAAAGACATTAATGCAGATGTACCTATAAGGTCGCCTATAGTAGTGGAATATTTAGCAATGGTATCAATGACCAAAGAATTTCAATTACTCGTAAAGTTTTGAAATAACATTCGTGAATGCAAACGACTTTGTCTTTGTACACTCAGTAACAGAAGTAGCTGACCGTGTTGAAATTTAAAAGGTACTAAAAGAAAAAAAAACATGAACTTTTCTAGTAGTAGACGCACTTATAGAAAACGTAGAGTTTGTATCTATGGAACTGTAATTTAGGACTAAAATATAAAATAATTAGGTAACTGCAGCAGGTATACTCTTAGATCATATAGATTAGGTAAATCCTAAATTAAATTGCCGCGCAGGGCAACGTTTTTTTTTTTTATTTTTTTTTTTATTTTTTGATGCTCTGAGTATGGATGCTTGTAGGACTATGGTCCTCGTAGTTCCTGATTCCCTTGATACATAGAGTCCTATTTAGGGTTCAGGATCTATGTATCTGATTGTGACGCGTTAAAAAGGAAAATCATATTTTGAAATAATTTGGTCAACAGCCAATAGACAAAAAATCTGTATTTCATAACTAACCTTAAGGCTATTTCCGCTCATTCAACCAATGAATCTATTGCAATTAGGTTCATCCGCGCAATAAACCAGAACAAGCCAAGTGATCATTCATATCACAACACAACATCAGTTATAGTGCATCGTAATTTACCGTGTCACAATGCCACAGCTAATTACATCCTATTCTTCATCTGTGACATAACAAGATAACTGGCACCTTCAGAAACGGGTATAAATCAAAAGTGACCGAACGATACCTTTACAAGGGCTCGTTAGGTTGATAGTTAGCGGCGCAATTAATAGTCACAGCTTTAACTATTAGCTAACGAAAGCTTCGAGCACAAAGCTGCATGAAACCAGGCGAGATTGTGGTCAAGCCTAGCCTATGAAGAAGAATTAAAAAGATTATGCAAAAATATATTTTCCAGAAAAGATTTTATAACGTACGTATTCGGTACTGCAAGTTGCTCAAAATGAGACCAAACACCATTAATTTACTGTGCGTCACTGAGGAATTCCGTTGTCTACCTTCCGTCGCTATCATCAGATCAACTCGCTGTCACCTTAATATCGTATTGTCATCGGAACTGGACAGGCATGCTAAATTTCGGGAACAGGGTCAAAATTAATTTACGAGATTTTACCCGAAACCCCTTATACATACAAACTTTTCAAGTTATTATAAATAAAAGTTTAAAATATACATTGTTGGTGTTTAAAGGAGAACGTGGGTAAGATCGGCGTGGGATCGTAAATAGTGGTGTACCAAGAAATAGGCCTATGTCCTGCAGTGGATCTAAACGGGCTGATATGATGGTGATGATAATTTTTGACGACAAAATTGAAAATATACAAATATGCCATAAATAAGTCCCGACTCAGAAAACGCATATGCACGATTCTAGGTACTGGTAAATCGAGAAAAGCTCAATAAACCAGTCGTGAAATTTCAAAACCAACGTGTCAGGGTGACGAGCATTCGAAAGCTACAAAAAAATTAACTCCTAGCCTGAGCCTGTGTTTAACGATCATTATAATATGGAAGGCTTTACGTCACGAGTGAATTAGTTACTTCTAGGTAACGTGCACCATCATTAACCGGATCGTGAGATCTTTAAGTATTACCTATTAGATACTCAAAGGGTAAGGTAGTGGTCAAACGCAAGCCTATTGAGTATAAAAAGGTCGATATTTAAATACATTATTATTCAAATCTCCTCCGGTGAATATTCGACCGTCCTTCACCGAGAGACAGGCTTTTACTCTCGCTCCAGGAAAACATGCAGCTGTCGTTTTCAATTTGATTTATTCGTCCGGATACAACTAGCCTACGGATACAAGTACTACAGGTAATTCACAATGATACCATTATTAGCCGCCTGGATACAAACTTCCTTACGCACGTTCTCACGGAATTATGAGTGCGTTACGTACACGCATTATCCTTATGTAAAGCTGTCAATAAGAATGTGTCAGGATGTCAGGCGACCTATGGCGGAAGTGTGCACGATTGGCCATTTACATAAAGTCAGCTGTTGTAGTAAGTATCCACTCGTAAGCCATAAAAATGTGTTCAAAAGCTCCCAAGATGGTCATAAGAATTTGTTGCAATTTAACTACAGGAAAGGTATAATTAAAGTGATTAAAGTACTTCGTTCATATTGTCAGTAACGAATTATACAGGACTTTTTTCTGATGGTAAGCGACCCTTTTTACTTTATATTAATATTAATAAGCTTTGATATCAAGCACTCCCCGCTTTTTTATCACAAAATTAATTATTATTCTGCTTTTCAGTTCGGCTTGGTAAGCGTGTTTTTTAGTTTTTTAAACTATAATTATAATTTATTTTCTTATTTGTTTAGTAGGTATGATTATTTTTATTATTATTTATTGTCATTGGTCCTTGATAAGTGTGCAAAGTTTCGATTTGATCCGACGTTTTGAAGTGGGTGAAAACCACGTTCAAAGATTCCGTGGCATAATTATGCATAGTTACATACCAAGCTAATAAAAGCGTGTTAAAAAGAATTTCAAATAAATGACATAGCAGAATTAAAAGGAGATAATCAGGACAGAAAAAACGCTAGGAAATGAGTGTTATCAGAATCGCGATCTCGCCACATTTCCGAGCTGTGGGAATCCAAAACATTTAGATGGAACCTGTAGTCTAGATAGACATCTTAAATCCTCAGTCAAGCCGCAAAGAGATGAGCAGAGACGTCGCAATGAGTTTGCATGTCAGATTAGTTCATAGAACCTGAGATAATGTCTCGCATGTCTACTACAAGTGCTATTCAGTGAATTTTATAAGGACAGTGGTTCTGAAACGGTTTTGGAGGCCCCTGATAAGGTTTTCATTGAAGGTTCCTTGAGATAGATGAAAGCGATACGGGTGAATGTAATTATTACTGTAAAAAACGTAACTCTTCTTCTGACGCAGTCAGGTGAAAATTTAATAAAACTGTAGACTTTGTATTTGCGGAACAACGTTTTAAAACAACATAATTACAATGATAACCAAAATCCAACTTAAAAATAAGCCAAAAATATCCCATATATCGCTAATAGCATTGCCACGGTTGCATGGAAATGCTTGGCTTTTGGCCGAAATAAAAGCAAACATGTCGGTCATACGTTGCTTCGACTGATTAAACAAAACCCTTCTTCCTTAAAGATTTTAAAGGACGACTTTACAATATTCATGATGATTGTTTTACTGTAGGTTAATTTATATTTATTTGCATCGAAATCACAAGAGGGCCTTCTATGGTTACTTATTAATGATGATTAAAGATTCCACTATGTTTTTCTTCGCCCCTTTTATGACGAAAGTTTAAGAACCGCTGACTCTGAATAATGCATAATCAAGTTAGGCTTAAGATAAAAGTTTCTCTGAAAGCGGACGACCTACAAGCTTAGGTCTGTAAGTGACAAGATGAAAATGAGATGCAAGTTAAAACCGCTTGCATAGCTTACAGTGCAACCTTTGCAACTTTTTACCGTGATATGCATCTTTTAAAATTAAAACTAGTTTCGAGTGAGATGGATTTTTACAAGCTTTTACTTAATTTGCAATGTTTGTATGTATGAGTGTTGCAAGTCAAATTTGACTCAGTTCCTGTCGTTGTATTGGGGTGATTTTGCATGTCTATCCAGTTCCGATGACAATTCAATACAATGGGGGCAGCGAGCTGATCTGATGATAGGCACTGAAGGTAGACAACGGAACTCCTCACTGACTAACAGTAGATAACTAGTGTTTGGACTCATTTTGATCAGCTTGCAGTACCGAATACGAAGCTTTTTTCTTTAAATAAATCTCTTCTGGTAAAATTTATCTCCGTAGTCGGGTTTTTTATTTTTGATCTCATCTTTGTTTCATTTCAACCACAGTTTCAACATAAAGCCTTACAACTATGATATTTTGCATATAGCATAAAATTATCATTACCACGGTTATCAGCAACTCCCATCGTGTACCAACATATTGTTACTTGTCATCGCAACAAGATGCTTACTATGTTTTGTTTAGAAAGTCGACATTTAAGTTTTCATAGATGCGATGAACTTTAAACTTAACTTTGTTGATTTAACTTTCTTCATATTTGAAGCTTTAGATGCAAATAGCATACATATGAAAGAAGTAAGTACCTAGTACCTACATCTATTGGCAAGATTTAACTTTTAAGCTGCGTAGCCAAGGACCAAGAAAAGTCTAGTGTCTGTAAATTCTGTATGTAAGATTAATGAAATGACAATCATTATTTGATTACACGGAGATCTTGAGATACCTCTGTAATACTGTTTCTTTGCTTTCGAACAAAATTAAACATATCACGACCATATTATGTTACAGTACAAATTATTGAACATGTCAAATCAACTAATCTTGAAACTTTGTTACAGTAACTCTGATCAAAGAATGTGACTAGTATAAGTTACATCCAGCTAAACTTTATTATGACAAGATACGTTACGGTTCCTTTGAAGTTCAAAGACATACAAAATTGTAAAGTAAATCAGTGCATCCTTAGCATGCATGGCGGCGATGTGGCCGACCATAGATCGCAATAGGAAATACCGTCAACTATCGGTCAGGGACCGCCTACTGGGGCACCTGCGCCGTTGCCGATCGACGCGCCCTCTGAACGTGGTTTTACTGTTATTCCTGCACCAGTTCTGGCTCAATAAGGTGCTACTGTATGCTGGTTATTATTCTTCATATGTGAAATAATTACAGGATAAAGGGGCTACCACTGGTAATTTTGAAACATAATTCGTATTATTTTGTGTAGTGTAGATTACAGTAATAATGATCGTAATAGGTAGGTACTTAAAGTTTAATTGTTTTTGTTTAGCTTTAAGAAAAATATAAATTTAGATTCAATGAAAACGATCCCTCCTTTTTTTGTGTTCATGTGTCAGCACAGATCAATATAGGTAACAGTCTTCTAAGCACTGAAAATTAAATTTATTATAATATTATGTCTGTCCGCTCAAATTGTAGGTACCCATGAAATCATCGTGAAGATTTATTTTATTGCAGAATAGGCAAGCTTCTGACCGCAGTCTCACCTGGTGGTAAGTGTTGACCCAGCCGATGGTGAAGCATGCTTGCCTAGAAGATACCTACCTATTCACTCTCGACTTGAAGAATTTCAGAAAAACAAAAAAAATATAAAAATTAAAAACAAAATCAATAGCAGTCAACTAAATAATTATTATTTAGTTACTTACTTGGAAAACCAACAGCAGATCTTAAGCTAATAAATAAATTGATAACAACAGAATACCGTAGGAGGTCCTCATACATGTCTCCAGTCGACAAAATCCAGCTTCTCTCGTCATACATTTTAATTAAGTAAACATTTACGCACAAGTCACGTCGAGAATTTCGTCACAGCGTCGAAAGGGCATCAGCTATCGAAAGAAAGTACAAGTAAACGCATGGTAACCGTATCTCTGGCTTCACGCACGACTGGCATAAAAGGTATTTAATACCAATGCAGACAATATATCAATACGGGTATTATTTCAAAGACCTGCCGCGTAGGAAGATTGGGAAGTCGGTCAAGTCTTCTATTGTTGATTTCTACTTAAGGTAGTAGGATTCTGTTAAGGCGGGAATTTTAAATTTCAAATAGTTTTTTTCGTTTTTAGAGCTTCACCGGGTTACTAATATAAACGAGACTGTATTTCGCGCCAACCGTAAATCATTCTTTTCGTTTTTATGTTGTAATATTTAGCACTAATGCACCGTATCGTTTTTTTTTAATAATGATGCATCTTATCAATAAGTACATCATTAAAATTACGATCTAGCCTGAAAGACTAATGAGTAATTTGCGTTTAACATAAATTGCTAAGTAGAGTTAATTAAAAATGAAATGGGCATAAAAGTCATAGATTAAGAACCTAGATTAATTTTTGAAACTCACTAAAAATCTCTCAGGATGGCAAATATAAATGAAGTGTATAATTAACCCTCCAATATCAAAAAGAAGATTCAATAGGTACAGACCGATAACACTTAGGTATATTTAATTACTAAAAAAATCATGATAGCCTTTTCAAAATATAAGCTACATTTAAACGCTAAATTAAAGTTTTTAATGATGGCTCGTGCGCTCAAAAAACGTTTAAGATAAATTTTAAGCGGTGAATGTATAACTTCAGTAATTCTGTAAGAACTGAGCATTGAGACTTGAATGAACTTTAACAAGCACATTTAATCAAGTTTTTATTACGCAACTTTAAAAGTAACAAGTTACAAGTTGAAAGTATTTTCCACTCAAGGGTATGTAAGTTTAAGTATTGTTGTGAATGTATATTTTGCCACACTACCGTCAAGCCTAAGCCTAACCAAAAAGGCTTAGAATAGCTAAGGTTATCTGGAATAGATCGCTCTTTACGTTAAAATAGCCAATACTTAAAAGAAATTAAATTTACTAAAATGGTGTGTGCTTAAAACCACACGGCAGACTTCATTAATTGGCAGGCAGACAAACTTCATTAATGCGAGGTTAATAATACGAAATGTAACTACTTCATATGTGCACACGCGTATAATATTAAATAACGAATTAAATAAATCGTGTTGGACAAATTATGGAAAAAGGTAACTGGACAGTGGACACACTCCTGTTCTAAATGCATTTTTTTTATTGTGATTCTAAACAACAATTTTGAAAACTGAAAATTTCAATATATTTTTGAAAATACCATATCGTCACAATGATATTTTTTTTATACTCTTGGAGCCCCAGTGGAATGGTTTTTTTGAGCGGAGTGGCAGCTCTCTTTACGAATATACTCGTAATGTTTTTAAGCGCTAGATCGCATCTTTATTGCATGTGCTTTTATTAACAAAAACTGTATGTCAGTTAGTACCAAAAATAAGCCGGTTGTTCAAAATGAGCGGCTTAAATATTTCAAAGTCAGTGTCAGGGTTATCCGGGGGTACGGTGGGCAAAAACGTGCACTAGTTTTATACGTTTTTATATATGTAAAAAAATATTTTTTATTGAACTTTCTTTGCCATCGAGAGTGACTTAAAATTGTCGGTGTTCAATTAGAATTTTGTTTTAAATATATTTTGGCTTGATGCGATTTGTGCAATCAGCCAGTGTCAAGCTTTTTTAGTCAAGTTGTCGAGGCAAGTCGCACTACATGGCCCAATTATTATTATTCCAACAATATCACACATTTGTTGAATTGCTGCGTTGTGTTTTTTTGGTGTACAACAAAGAGTTTTCTATTATATTCTATTAAGACTCGAAGAAGCATGAGTTTTAGAACAAAATACAAAACTGTTTCTTTTTCCACCAAAATGACTTTCTTTAATATCTTGGACTGTTATGCTGACTCTACACTCGTCGAAATCCAGACAAATGTTTTTGCCCATGTCAAAGCCAAAGAAAGACTTGAGACATTGGAGGATTTTGACAAATTGCTTGTTTTTAACCGGAAATACTACGCACTAAAAGAAAAACACGAGCTTTGAGAGAAAGCACAACTTGTCTTTGTCATGACATGTCAGCTCAGTCATGTCATCGTGACAGTTCTTGTTGTTACAATCAATCATGAGACCTTTTATTTGAAATGAGAAAGAAAGGGCATGTGCAGAAAACTTTCTTGTGTTCTACATATTTTTGTAATTATTCAATGATCACACCATAGGCGTTGTCGTTTTGTTTTGAATGCGTTTGCTATGTTTTTCACCACCGCCTTCCTTTAAACAAAAACAGTTGCAGCACATAATTAATTTTGAAACAGAATCGATTGGTCCATCTATGTCTGATTTCCTCTATTTTATGTTGCTCGGTGGCCACTCGCAACTCCCTATTTAAATAAAACTATGAGAATAAGATGAAAAATGCAGATTTTAAGAAATCTGCATTTTTCATCTTTTTCTGCATTTTGGAGCTCTTTTCATCACCATTTTAACGCTGCACTCCTCAAGAACGCATCCTGAATCACGACCAAGAGAAAGACGATTTTTTATTGACAATCATCATGAGTGTTAGCCCATTTCCATTTCTCCGGCTACGTGAAAAGCACAATTATCCTACGAAAAATCATGACGTACATCGACCAATTGATTCGATAGCTTCCTCCTAATCTAATCTAACACCTATGACGATAACATCACCGCACTAACAGTATCACATCACATTGTATATAAAATCAATGCCACAACCTAAAGTGAGTCGAGGCTATTATCTCAAGGCACGTAACAAAACAATGCAGGACCATCGATAGAACCTCATTAACATCTTCAATTGACGTAACTTGAGCCGGAATGGAGATGATTTGCATGATGGGTAAACAAAATTGTACATTGCATATTGACATTGAATTAGACTCGTTCGTTTGTTAACAGGTGGGTACTGGGTGGAAGCAATGAACTTAGAAACACTTCATAAAATTGCTTTATAAAATACTTGAGATCTTTTAATCTATTCAAAGCCTACGACTATGGTCAGGAAATAGCTCACAAAACACCATTTTTCAATTAAATGCGCATGTTGTAGGATCTAAAATATACTGCAAAGAGTTATTAACGTTTATCAACACTACATAGAACATATTGAAAATACTTGTATCCCATAAAAAAATACGGTTCTTGTGTGATAATGGCAGTAAAAGCACGGGGCGGTATACAAGTATTAGATAACCGCGACAGCATAACCAACATAAAAGTTCCATAAACCATAATTGATTAATTTCATAAAATTTCTCAACCATTTAGCCATAATATAAACGCTTAGAATACAATAAATAAATTATAAGCAGCAATCGTATTGATCATAAAACATGACATTTATATGGCAACTTCTGGGGTTTTCCTGCTTATAAATTTTCTTTAGTTAAAGGTATTCGTGGTGCTTAATAAATAGATAACTGAGAACACTCTATTTCATTAAAATATGGTACGAGATTAAGCGTAGGACGAAAACGGATATGAGCCGAGACCGCAGTACGAGTGAGCGGAATAAATCAGACAGAAATATAGAGTTCTCAATTTACTCGAATTATTCAACAAGAGTTTATCGAATGAAAAGATATTTCGCTCATTGACGACAAGAACGTTTTATATCATGCCAGATATTTATCCGCCAAGCTGTAGTGTGCAAACAGTTACTGTGTTCGGTTTTGAAGGGCACTGTTTCCATCGAAATTACTGGGCATAATGAGACTTTAGAATGTCTCAGGGTGTCTCGATTCTTTTCGCAATTGAGAAATTTGGTTAATAGGGAACCTGGACTCTCTGACCGTGATAGATAAGTATATATCACTAAGTAGACGATTTAACCTCTTGTCATCATCATCATCATATGCAGCTCATCCAACCCACTGCAGGGCATAAGCCTCCTCCCTCTTACGCCATTCATTCCGGCTTTGGGCCGATCTGGTCCAGGTATTAGCCAACAACATTTTGATGTCGTCGACCCACCGTTGTATCGGTCTTCCGCGGCTGCGCTTACCCACACGTGGCCACCATTATGTCAGGGACTTACAATAATCTCTTGTAATTATTGATAATTACTATACATCTTTATTTTTTATGTAATATTGATTTTATAATAGTAACATAAAACTATAAGGGTTCCATTTTTTTAATGTATGAATCCCTAAAAAAAACCAGTTGGGGTGGGGTTAGTTGGCTTTTAAAGTACAAAAAGTTTTGATTTATACGCGCTTGATATTTCATTCCGATTTCCCAGCAATTCTAATTCAAGAAATAACTGCCTATTCATCTCTCCATCATCTAATCTAGCAAAAACTCCAGTTCCTGCATAAAACAGGCTCATTACGAGCATTGTTCCCACGACGCGCACGTACAAAGCCGCAATCTGTATGCATCGCGATGCGCCTACGCAGCGGTGCTTTGCATCTACTGCAGGGTTATCTCCAACGACTTCGTGAAAAGGTTAATCTTGGTTTATGGTCTTGTTTAAGGTAATTGAGGTTTAATAAAAGGGAATGGCTCCATGCCATCCTTATTGCTTAATCTTAACAGATCTCAGTTTGAAGATTTTATTCAATACATACATATTAGGCAGGCACTAAAAGCTTTAGCAATTATAAAATCATAATAATAACGACCCGAACGCTAACTAAGATTTTTTATATGAATGTAGAGTTAGAGAATCGGGAACTACAAGAATTGGGGTCCTACAAACAGCAGATGAGCAAAAACGTATAGGTCGCACGGCCCTTGGATTTGAACCCGCAACATCACGCTTTGCAGTCGTCTTGTCACCAACTTACGCCTTGAAGGATAAGTTAATTTTGAAAGCAAGCTTTTTCTATGGGTTTTAGGTACTAGGGGCAAATGAACATAATACACTAAGTGGAAGAAAAACAACGCAACGCAACGTGCGTGTAGGCAGCGCATCGACAACGCCCCGAGTGTTGCAAGTTCAAAGGCCATGGTAACCGTTTACCACCAGACAGTCAGCCACTCTTCCATATTAAAAAATACGAGATGATATTTAAAAAAACAGTTAAAACTTTGATCATTGTAATGGTGTAAAAAAATGGAGTGGCAGCCCTACTGAGCTCGTTAACCGTGCGCCTGCGCAGCTCCCACCCGCGGCCTTGCAAGGACGTATTATATTATGTAAGCATTAATCCGCACTGCCTCTTGTTCTGAATGCCACGCTTTAATATCATAATAAGTACAGATAAAAACATTCGGCCCACTGGCTTTGGGAGTGAATACCGTGACATTGGTGATTTATGTTTGTTATGGGGGCTAAGTAAATTGAAGCTACTATTTGAACACAGATTAAATAATGTTCAGTAAGATTGACATGTTAGAATTAGAAGCGCAGAAATTAAACAAGGTGGTGACGCTGCTGGTGACCGGAGAGTTGGCTCATTTCTCGCACAGAGAATAGCTATTGCTATTCAACATGGAAATGTAGCCAGTGTCCTTGACATCATGCCTCATGAACACTCATATTTGTTAGATTTTTTTTATTTATTTTTAGTTTTATATTGAAATTAATTAAGTTATTGTTTTTAAGCTCCCTGTAATAAAATATATTCTGTAGTAAATTACATATGAAAATATACAAGAAACAACGAAATAACATAAAACAAGCGGCGGCAAAGCTGTCTTTGCTGCTTCCCAGACACACGCAGCGCCGGTTTTCAGCTAAAGACCAAAAAGAGAAATTCTAAGTATAAATCTATCCCATTGATTCTAAAAGTAGAACAATCAGACGAGGAAGCTAAAGCCCATAGTTATGTAATCAAAACATCTTAAATCGAATGATTACTAAACATGAACAGTAACTTTAATCTAAAGTCAAGTGTTAATATCAACTCCAACGTAAACAATCTTGAACTAAATGCCGAGCTAAGTGCTTACTTTATGTAAGAAAACGTTGCCTTCGAATGAAAAGACTTCAATTGTATGCCAAGTCTCGATATCATTTTCAATAAACATAAACACTTGAAGCTTTACACACATGCAATTGCAATCCATATGTGGCTTGCACAAGGATTGTGTAAACTTCTTCAATTTCTTATGTGCGTTAGTAATGATGACGATGCATTAAAGTAAACTTTTGTGATGAAATTGAGCTTTAAATTTTTATTAAATTAAAATTAATGGCACTGAATATCCTCTTAGTATGTAATTTAGATGCACCGTGGTTTAATGAACTCAGTATTATAATAAATGAGAATTGGCAATTTGTGGTTGAAGTATTATATATTTCTTGGATTATGTTACTTCATTGAAGCCATTCCGAAATTCTACAGATTATCGTCATGATAAATACGTTTTCATTCTTGTTTCAATAATTAACATCTAAATTCCAACACCTCAAAATGATGGACACAAAAATGAAGCATAAATTTGTATGAGGACAGTAGACTCAGGAAAAATTAGAGTTGCAATTCTAGAGAACAAATCTAAGAATTTTACGATATCATCGTTGTCAATGTATTGTGGAACTCATCTAATGTAGATGAGTGTAAAAGTGGAAAGCATGTTTTGGGAAATAATGCGGGATAGCTAATAGGTGCAGTAACAATCCTCGCAAGAATTGTAGATTGGGTGAGAAGAGACGAAAATCAATGGCATGAGCATCTAAGGTCTAACGCTGGCTGAAGATGATGCATACGGATCAACAGAAAAAAACGTTTGTTCACTGCAATGAGCATACAAGGTTTAATATTGGACGTAGATGATGGCAACGAGTCCACAGAGAAACATTTGCTTCTAGCACTCGTCTCGTCGCTTCATGAAGTTTGTATGGTAATGGTAGCTTACCCAGTCCGCAGATGAGATAAGTCGGCGGTGGCTTCAGCACAGACCGCGAGTATGCGCAGCGTACAGTCTCCAAGGCCCTTGGAGCTCCTGCTACCAGCAGCACCCCTGGTGACACGTAGCCAGCGTACCGCAGTTCCGCGGTCGCCGCTGCCAGCGCCCCCGCCCACCAGCATTTTGCATTCGCAGCTAGGAAACTCTGTGGAAGAGGAAAAACAAATTAAGATTCCAACATTGAAAACAGATGGAATAATAACAATAAAAGTCTTTTCAATCTATCAAAACTAATATTATAAAATGCTATTTAAAGTAGGAAGTTGGAAAGTTGTTGGAATATTGTTTATTACGGATAATCTCTGGAATATCTCATCCGATTCTGAAAATTCTTTTACTGCTACAGCTGCGCATATTCCACTCCGGAGCTAAGAAGATTCGCCGTTGACAGCTACGTCAAGGAGAACACCATCATCATATCTCTCATGTGACACAGTGTATGCTTCTCTGGACGATAGAGAGGGAATTACGCGGTTTAAATCGCGCGCCGTATCTAGTTGCCATTTAAATAAATTTTGAGTGCTACATTGTATTATGGCGAACTAATAATCATTGTCTGTTTTGTTAGATCTATTATCACGTCAATCTATTGATTTCTATCGCAGTATGACGATCGCATCAGTTGAATACCAATTACTAACAAATCATCCAATGATAGTGCGCTCACTTTTATTGATTCAACTATTATCTTGATGTTAATATCTAATTGAAATCTTAATTTCGAGAGGGGCCGCGTGACCTCCCTTTGGAAGTCTGCCAAAATATTGCTTTGATTTTAAATTGTTACAATATTTAAGCGTTGTCGTTAATAAATTATATGCAAGTCTCTCCTTCCTAAATTAGCAATCCTCTCCTATAATTATTATATTTAAATGTTGTTTTGTATATATGTGTTGGCGTTCAATAAATTAATTATTTTCGACATCATGTTATTCTGAATATTAAAATTAAACTCGTATTGTAAATGTGCACCCGTTATGGTATTCAAAATGTTTTTTTTATTTGACTGAGTGACGTGACAAGCAAGTCGTTCACCTGATGCTAAGCGCTACGCCTGCCCATAACAATAATAGTGCCATCTAGAACATAGCATTACATAATCCTGCGTGGCACTGCACTGCTTTCGTCACCCTGAGACATCAACTCTAAACTCTCATATGCCCAATAATTTCACTGGGAAAAGTGCTTTGTTTTTATCAGTAGAGGTCTGAGTTTTGTTATGTGCTGGCACATACAATAAATACTTTTGGAGTTATCTAATAAGTCAGATTATTAACATTATTTACCGAAGTTTTCTTTGATTTTTAACCCGTTTTTCTCTGAGGTTTACAATTTCAAGGTCTAGTTACTTTTCTGTTTCACACTGTAACTGTATCTAGTAGAGACTCAAGGTTTAGACACAAAAATCATTTTAGCATCCATTATTTCGGAAAATCGCATTCATGTGTTAGTTTTGTCTATATAGGATCCAAGGCAGGTGGATCCCAGAGCAGGCGTACCACCAACTCTTAGATGCATTCACTTTGAGCCGTTAGGCTGCGCAATTTGCTGCCAGAATAATCTTATCACTGAGATTTTTCAACTAAAACGACCTATATCAGGAGGCGCACCATGACCTCTTATAGCGATTCAATTGAAGACCTAAACTGAACCGCGTCGCATAATCGTACCGTGACGTCTTATTTTTTATGTTGCTGTCATTTTCAACCAACAGAATCGCTATAAGACGTCATGGTAGGCCTTCAGGGCTGAACGATCGAAACATAAACAAGAATAGATTCAGACTTTAACGAAAAGTTGAACAAAAGTTGATTCTTGAGTCACCATACAGTTTCCATTGACAACTTATAGAATTTACTACGCTTGTCTGCAAGTGCATACAGCATACAAATATCAGTCCATAGTCCTTGACCGTTGCATTATGGCATTTCACATTTCACAACGAGCTCTTTAACTTGCGAAACGAGAGTAAGGAGTTAAGGTTATCGGAAATTAAGCGGTAAGTATAAGTTAACATTTAATGCATTCGTTTAATTCGATACGTCGAGACGTTAATGTACTTTTTGATTTAGTGGTATCAATTTTCATGAGTTGAAGGCGGTCTTCTGTTTATTATAATGTTTGATTAATTGTCTGATGTTTGTGTTATTTATAAATATATTATTATTTTATTGAGTAACAAGACGTTCAAGTCGTTCGCCTGACGGTGAGTGCTACGACTGCCCATTACAGTTACAGTGCCACCCAAAACTTTGCATTGCATAACCTTGCGCAGCACTGCAACACGCTCATCAGCCTGAGACATTGGTTCTAAAGTCCCATACGCCCAGTAATTCCGCTGAAAAAAGTGCCCTTCAAGCTGGACAATGAATATCTGGCTTGGCGAATGAATATCTGTTCCACACGAACTTCCCCAGGCAGGCTCTTGCAGATGAGGCCTACCACTAAAAGAATGAGGAAATGCCGATTGAGCTAGGTATTGATGCTGGCCTCTGATGTCTAAATTTGTGAGCCCGCCCAGGATCCGATTGCTATCATTCGAGAACAACCGGGATTGTAGTCACTAAACACTAACTTCGGAGATCCGAAAAAGAACCAAATAGAAGAAATCGGATCCCGTATAATTAATTCAAGTGGTGATGGACAGGACACTTGGCAAGATGTGGCTATGGCATGTGGGGTAAGTCCATGACAGAATGGTGGCCAGGTGTCGGTAAGCGCAGCCGCGGAAGACCCACCCAACGGTGGGTCGACGAAGTTAATAGACTTTTATGTAATACCTGGACCAGATCGACTCAAAGCCGGGATGAATGGCGTAAGAGGGAGAAGGCTTATGCCCTGCAGTGGGTTGAATGAGCTGTCTATGGTGATGATGATAAAACACGCGTGAAAGTATCTACTTTCAAACTTTGGACCAAAGCTGAAAGTAAATATGAAACTGTTCTTACAGTCGAAGAAAGTGCAAGTTTTAATTCTTTTTGAATCAACAACAATCTAACATAATAGTCAAACAGTATACATATAACAGTATAATTAAAATTCAGTCAGACAGAAGCGAGAGAAACCTGCTCAATGATATAAAGAGCAAATAAGAGCCTAGAAATAAATTACTAGAGCTAGCCTATAATGCAAGCTGTAGGCGGTAAAAACTGCTCAAATTATATCCAAGTCATTCCGAGTTGTAGGTAATTTCTCTTGCACCTAAGGGGGTCTATATAAAGCAGGGATGTCCAGCGTAAATAGAATCGCATCATTACACAACATTCAATTGGATTACGCAAAAATATTTGAAATTGGAAATAGCTAGGCGTCAATTTATAATGGTCAATCAGTAATTGCTTTTAAGTAATATACTAACACTTAGTCATTAAGTCGCTAGTTTGTCCATCATCAGAGAAGCCTAAGGCAAATAGAAACAAATTAAACATACTAAGAGAAAGCAGAAAAAAGTTAATAGCTGTCGATTCCCACGTAATATTTCCAGTGTTATAGCATATATTATGGAAGCCTAAGCTCTAGAGTTATGTATTAAGAAATCTGGGCGTGATATCTTATCCTAAAGATTTCTAACGCGGAGGAAGATTAGCATAAAGTAACAGGCCGAATTTCTACTTCATACCCTTGACAAACGCGAGCGGCTGCGCTGCCATACCCTGCGCTGTTTTTTTATATTCCTTATTTAACGCCATGAAACCTTGTAACTTCGATCCTTGTATTTAACAAACGTTGTAAATGTAATTTAATAATTTGGTAATGATGGTATATCATAATATTGTCAATAGAATAATTTATTTTTATATTGTATATTATGGCTTTAAAAAAAAAAAAAGAATGACTAAAATTTAAAAAATGACATCGCCGTAGAGTTTCTTGGTGCTATCTGGTAGAGCACTGGTAGAGTCAATGGAGTTTTCCTTTTCCTGTGCGAGACTCAGGCATGAGTCACCACTTGAAAGGGAAATATCCTTTTTCTAACTCAAACCATAATTAGATAATAATCATTAGTTTCGTAGATCATAAAATTTGACTTGTTTTTTTTTGTATTTCTATACTTATGTATAAGATATTATTTTTTTTGACGTGTAAAAGTGCAATATTTTGCCTATTTACAATTTGAGTTTGAGTTTGAGTTTGTTATACTAATGCTGTGCTGCGTTTTGGTGTTGACATCCCGATTAAAGGCTCCCACGAGCTACAGGTGAAATGAAAGGAAAATCCTTACCATTCCCCGAACACCACTGCTTCCAATGCTTCTAATACTAAAGTATGTCTAATGATAACACTATGGCCTTCTGCAATGACGCAATCAGTAATGCTAGCGTCATACATAATAATTAAAGCAAAATGTCAATCTTTTGATTCAACAATACTATCAAGGTAAACCACGTTAAGCTCTTCAAATTCTGTACGAATTCTACCATCTAAGTTAACCGCAGATTGATGTCATCTGACAATCCGCCGGGGTCTTGACCTTTGTGTGACGTCATAGCTGGGCTTGGCAGAGCTAGAAGATTGAATCCAGGTTTAACGATTGTCACAAAACTAAGTGATTGATAGTTAACCTATTGTGCCGATTGTAGGTCTTGCGTAACATTATGTTTAGGCATAACCATACCTATATGTATATTGAATATTATAGCTACATTAAGGAATAATATATATTTCCATAGTCCGCTCATTGTACTATATCTAATTCAACAAGCTCTATCCTTTTTGTACCTTGTGTATTTATGAACTGGTCATCATCATCATCATGATCAACCCATATCGCCCCACTGCTGAGCAAAGGTCTCCCTCACTTTCGTGTGCAGGGCTAGGCCATAATCCACCACGGGGGCCAAATCCGGATTGGTGTATATTAAATTTTTTTATTCTATTCTATTCTATGCTATGATCTCTGTATTGTAGGTGTTCTCGGCGTTTATAAAAGTCTTATCCTTCCCTAACTGCTGTTCCGATTATGAAACGATCTCAGAAAAATACAAATGGCCTCCAAGATTTCCTTCTTCACAATGCAACAAAATTACCATACGGATACGGACGAACTACAGTAATAAAGTCGTAATTGACATAAACTGTTTTTATTGCTCACATTACACGTAAACACATAACGAAGTATTGCCGGGAGTCGAACCCGCACTCACACGGGAACAGTCGCCAGACCGTGACACTATTGTGTTCGTGCATAAGGAATCGCGAAGAAATAGTGCCTTATTATGAATTTCATAATAGGCTTGCGACAGACGCAAATATCGTGATATTTGTTGTCAAAAGACAAAACTATTGCAGTCCTGTGAATTCGGGCGATTGGTTCTGTAAATGATTTCTAGTGTAATTTTGCGACCGATCGCATAGTGGTACGAGTACTTGTAGCTTTGCTATTGCTAAGTTTTACGTAATCAGGAGCCGTGTGGTTCCCACAAGCTTGGTATAATGTCTGTGATAATGGTGTGGAAACGGCTTTAATTTCTTTATTTGTTTTCATATCCAACTGCATCACGAATTTGAATGTACTGTTTATAATGTGGGAATATGCTTCTGATTTTTTTATTAGATGTAGTTATTTATTGAAGGTATTAATCAACATTAACTTTGCCTAGTCCACTCTACATTGGGGGCAAAAGAGTAACCAGTTTCTTTCAAGTGTCGTTTAAATATTTTTTTAATTAAACTTACTATACTCCTTAAGATTTCATAAGCCCAAAAACCATAAATCTACTATTAGTTACTGTGGAGTTCCATTATCTACCTTCCGTCTCTATCATCAGATCAGCTTGTTATTACCTGAAAATTGTATTGTTATCCAAATTTTACAGAGATGCACAACTATTTCAACTCCAAATTGGTTCAAGTATAGCCTGCAAAGATTTGACCTGAACACCCCCACATTCATTATAACAAAAGCCTGTATCATCAGCATCATCAACCCATTACAGCCCTCTGCTAAGCACGAGTCTCCCCTCACTTTCGTGAGGAGGATGATGCCTTGATCCACCGCGAGGGCCAGGTCCGGATTGGTGTAAAAAGCTTGTAAGGTTTTGTAAAATATATCATAATCATCATTCCTTTACTGTTTGACGTAGGCTTCACCTAGTAAACTCCATTAAGCCCGATCTTTGGCTCTGATGCTATGTGAAGCTACTTTCATAAAATAAGACCTAAATCTAATACGAACCATAGAGGTAAAGCTCACAGTGCATTTATCAAATACCGCTCAAAGCTTTTCCAACACACAAGCAAAAACCCGTATCCTGTTCAGTCGAGTTTTTATTTCCACAATCACTTTCAACTGCAATCCACATGCAATGTTTTGTGATTGTGGTTTCTTTTACAAGAATTTAGTGTAAATTGGCTCTGGTATTAGTGTTGCAGTACTTGACGAAGATAAATCTATGTTCTGACAAGATCATTTGATTTAATCTCTGTATTATTTTGCCGCTACTCTGTGTGAATTTAGACTTTTTCTATACTACCTCCATTTCTGAGTAAGCCGTAGAAATGCAACTGAAAGAATAATAATGGAAATGAAATTGGATTATCCATCGTGTATTTTTAAAGAACTGAGTGAAGAGAGGACGAGGTTTTTCAAGGACAGGAGTGGAGCTTACCATCATTTATTTAAATAAATAAATAAATAAATAAATGATGGTAAGCTCCACTCCTGTCCTTAAAAATTTTGAGCAGCTACCGAGAACTTAAGTTGGATTTTTCGCAATTCTTCAAACCGGGCTACTTCCTATAAGTCCAAAGCCCATTGTAGTCGAAAAAATTATGCAAAATTGCAATGTAGAGTAGAACTTTTCTTTTTTGAACCATTTCTCAATCCTTGATTGAATATTTGCTATCCACGGGATTATTTCATTTTAAGCTTTTGTCATTTGTTTTGGCCACCAATCTGTGGGCGCGGACTGTTGACTAGACGTGCTTTTGTTTATTTCAGAATAGGCAAGCATTGGTCCACAGTCTCAACTGGTGGTTAGTGTAACGCGGTCGACAGTGGAGCACGGTTACCTAGAATATACCTACTAACTCTCGACTTTAAGACTTCCAGATTGCAGTATTCGGGAAACAAATGCGCTGGACGCTGGCTTCGGAGGGCTTATAGCTGTTACTGATTGATAGCAAACCTAAAGCCACACCAGGCTCCGTTGGCTGGCCGGACAAACACTGACCCTAAAGTCCAGTACCTACATTCGACAAACAAACCACCAATGAGAATTACCCTGAGAAAATGCCAACAGGAAGCTATTCCTCATCATGCAATTTATAATCGTCTGACTCCCGTGTCGGAACTACATGATCTACAGGTAACGCAAATATTTAATGCAATCGTAAATCGCGATCGACGTTTATGTAAATACGCGAATTATATTATACCAGTTCTGTGGTGTAAAGACGGATTTATTGTCTTTATAAAGAGACGGGAGCGCCTTCGGGTGTGTTGGCTTGGAGGTAAAATAATCAATGTAGATCAAAATTTGTATGTCTTGGATGTCCTAGGAATCACATTGTAGGCTTGAATAATAGCCATGGATGTGGTGGTAATAAAATGAGGGCTAAGAACAATCTAACAAACATTAAGATAACGTAAAGTAAAAGATGGTCAATGATGAGATTGTACAACTGAGATAATTTTAATAATCATTTAAATAATGAATTAAACAGGAAGCATGTCGTTCATCTGATAGTAAGCGCCACGCTTGCCTATAACAGCTACAGTGTCACCTACACCTTTTCATTACAAAATCTTGTAAAACACAGTATTATTTTCTTTACAGATGAATATCTGGTGGCGGTGTGGTACTTCCCCAAGCGGTCTCTCGCAGAAGAGGCTACCACCAAAAAAACTGTCGTATAGAATTTTAATGCAACTTCAAGATTTTGAAACAATACATAAAATCAAGTTGCATTGATGCGCGACCTGAATAATGCTCCGGCTGTTTAAGTGTCAAAACATTTGACCCTTTGGCAGCTAAATTAAGATTCATTGTCGAGTAACAATGTTTGAACTTAATTTTATTGTGTAACCAAACGACATGAGTGTCAATTAATGCAATGAAGCAATAAATTTGAATAAATCTACGGATCATCTTATTGTTACGTAAGGAGATGCAGGGTGCAGAAAATAATTAGTAACAATGTGAAACAGTGAAAAATATTAGAATTTATGTTATAACGGTCCATCTAATTCGGAGATCGGACGATATGGGTTCATGATGATGATGATGATGAGCAGGGCCGTAGCTACCGCCGTATCAGCTGTATCAATGAACGGGGCCCCTTACGTGTGTAAGCAAAACCCTTTACCCCTCATTTAGGGCCCCCAACTAATTTTGATGAAGGGGGGCCCTTCATCAAAATTTTATGATGAAAATTTAGATGAAGGGCCCCTCCAAGGCGCTCTATGCCACTGATGATGAGGTACATAGCGAGTCACTCCTAAGCTAAAGTCTCTAGAAATTTTAGTGAGTGACGGAAATATGAGTTTTTTTTTCATTATACGGGATTTTGGAACGATGTCACAAAATTTTACTACTTCGTGACGATAGTTAGCATTGAGGTAGAACTTGTAAATTTATTTCTATTTACGGCACTAATAACATAATCACATATATCGCATGCCATATTACAACACAATTCTCTAGACCAGGGGCTTGTTCGCACCACTGTTATCAATAAGTGAAAGCCGGTTCCATGAAATCTATCAATGGTGAGATATGAATGAACCGACCAGAATACCAGACAAACCATATAAAACTATTGCGTACATTCCTATAACACCAAGAATTGGCCGATCAACGGAAACTGACGATTAGACATACTTACACGTATAATACCAACGTATACTCGTTTTCTCCCCATACAAGCCAATAAACTGATATTATAGAAGTGAATTTATTAATTTCATAATCGCTACTGGCTTTTAAATGTTTTATGTGACAAGTAATTATCTAATAATGCCATAAATTGTCTATTAGAGAGAGTAGGAAATTAGTTATGTCCTAGTATTGCACTATTGCATCTTAAATAGGAGTCGAAGGCACTACATTACTAATACCTTACCTCAAAGCCGTTGGTAAAACACTTGCGTTTATCTAATTAAAACAGAAACCGTATATTTTCAGTTTTTTTTACCTGGGGAATGCAATTACGCATACCACCAGACCCGGGTGAGGGCCGGGTGGTTATGTGGGACTCCCCCGCCAGTCTGACGGGTATACCCACTAAACCCCAGGGTGTTCCACGGGGACGCCTTTGTTGTCGGGGCTACGGGTGCGAGGGTGGACTTCCGCGGCCCCGACGGCGTTGGTCCTCAAGGGAGAACCCCATCCCCTTGGCAGGAGTGGAGAGGAGTGCTCCACTCCGTCTAACTTTGTGAGTGTGGCGCGTGGGAACACCACGCGCGCCGCCTCGAGGCATACTATATTTTCAGTTCTAGATCAACCTAGTCTTTAAGTCAACCAAAAATTTGCATAAACGCATAATTATAGTCAATATCACCATCAACTCATATCGGCCCATTGCTGGGCACGGGTCTCTCCACACTTTCGTGAGGAATTAGGCCTTAATCCACGGCGGGCAGTCCGGATTGGTGGATAACATAGCTGGTAGGTACCTCCAAAATAATTCTCGGGTAGGTATGTGGGTTCCCTCACGATGTTTTCCTTTACTGAAAAGCGAGTGATGATTAGATGTTATGCAAGAAACACATTGGTAGCCAGCGCTGGGATTTGATCTCACGAACTTCTCCTTGGAAGGCCGAGGTTTTCCCACTAGACCACCATCGTTCCGGTTAGTCAACATCAATTCACCGTAATTTTTTCAGCCTTTTCAATTTTTTATCATACATTACTGATATCCTAAACATGACACTTTTTAATAAAACTTCAAATATTTGAACTTTGTACACGTACGTATAATGCCAATCGGTTTTTAATTAAACTTTCACACAACTTATACGATAAACTTGTGGCAACGTTTATTTGCATGATTTCCATTGAAGGGACTTACAAAAGTGGAAGAAGCGAAAAAGGTGTGTCAGGGTCGTAGCATGTGGAAAGAGGTAGTCTCTGCCTAATCCAACGGGAAAAGGCGTGAGTGTACGTATGTGTAGTGTTCCATTGGAAAAGAGTAACTGAACCAGTGAGTCAATCTTGAGTAAGTCTTCGACAAATATCAAGTTACGTATAAAAGTATTTTCCTTACAGTTATTCCACTTTCCATACATGCACTGCGTGCGTGTAGTTCTGCAGTTTCCGTTATATTATAATACAACTGCAGTGGGTAGTAGCGGAGGTCAAAAGCTGGGGTTGCGTAATGAACTGCGGACACAGAGAATCTCTGCAGTAGAATACTAGCAGCCTTGAAATGTGACCAGTAAACTCTTATATTTTTACCTGACTGTGCCAGAAGGAAAGTTGTTTTTCGCTTTATATTATGTTCAATGACTCTCCTATTTTTAAGCCACTTTAAAATAGGAGGAGGTACCTAATCTCAATTCGATTGTATTTTATGTTTGTTATTGTTACATTTAAACTCCATTAGTTATTAACAGATTTGGAACATTCTTTTTATATTTGAAAGGTAGACTATCAGACTGGTCCCATTGAGGTTCCATCAGGGAATTCGTAGTCAAGACAACCGTCAGCTCATCGGGCTCATCGAGCTTAACGTCATTACTCGAAAACATTTTTTGAAACGAGAAAGTAAAAAGTGACCTTCCAAAAAAAATATAAAAATGTTCATATCAATCCCATGATTAAAGTTCGGTATTAGTAATAAACCGATATAAATGAGTTTGTAAACTAAATAAATGAATTAAGAACCGATGTCTCAGGGTGACGAGCGCAGTGCGGTGCCGCACAAGATTTTGTAATAGAAATTTCTGGGTGGCACTGCAGCTGTTATGAGCAAGCGTGGCCCTTACCACGAGATAAACGACTTGTTTATCTCACCTCACCTCGTAAGTCAGTAACATCAAAAAAAGTTAAGGCTACTGCAAGATGTTCCTATGTACGCGTGTATTTACCTATTCCTTACATCTCAAATCAACAACGAATTTCGTCAACAATACAAATGTTTTTGCTTAAGACCTGTTGCAAAATATCATCACAACAGCCGAGCATCTGTTACTAATTTACGTAAGACCCTAGCCAGATGAATACGAGAAAAAATCTTCCTTAATAAGTCAACGCGACAGGTCAAATGTACGCCTTATATTGACTTTACCAAGAGTCTAGGATATTTTAACATCACGACACAATTGTTATTGGTAAGTATGCATACTTGAGATAGGCATGTATGGGTCCCATGATGTAATCTAGGCCACACAACTAACATGACATAAGTTTCACTTTCAATTTGAAGCTCAGATTGAATGAACTGTTACAATAGATTCCCGAGAACTAGGGCATCAAATTGGTATCATCAGAGACGAAGTGGCCAGCCTTTGTATCATCAAGCAAGTTGACTCGCGAGTAAATCACAATTGCCTGATGCTAACACCATTGTGTGAATGCACTCTTTACTGGTCGTTACTATTTTGTCCCCATTTTGCTTGTATTGAGTTTGATATCTTCATCTAAGTCGCTTTTTTTAAATCCGCTTTTTTATACTCATTCAGTCCTCAGCTTAGAATAACTCCTAGAAAGTAGGACAAAATATTTCAAATAATTTTATTTTTGCGGTAATTTGATCGCATTAGTAAATAGTTTCTGATAGCGTTTAGCTAGTCTACTTTAAAGTCGAGAGATAAACGATGTAGCTTATCAAAAGTTCAGAAGTAATTAAAACATATTCGAAATATAAAAGAATTGTTTAATTTTGTTATATTTAGTTTTAGTTTTGTGTTTAATTTTAGTTCATTATTGTTTTCATGTAAAATAAAAACATTGTCCAAAGCGATGTTTTGGAAGATATTAATAATATTTATTTGAATTGTTTACACGGCCGTGGCCAATTACAATATTTAATAAAATGTCGTAAAGGTAGTCAAATAAGTTCCAAAATTATCAATAAAATAATAAGATTATTGTAATAACATAAGTATAGTATGGTAATAATTAATAAGACAATAAAATTATGGTTGTGCTTAGCAATTACTTTGCCTAGAAACGTCTATTTTTCTCCGCCATGTTGTCTAAATGTTTCAATTGCACCGTAACCTATTTTATCAACAAATAATTGAACGAACACGTCTAGTCATCCATCTAGTTACAGTTCTTAATCGATCGGTGTTCGATCTTTTCTAGTGGTTATTTGTTTCAATTGAATCCAATGGCATAGTTACTGAATAAGGATAAGTACATAGACTGAAATATTTTTATAAAGTGTTCCGTAGCGTCCGCTTAATGTTTGAACTCAGAGGAAAAATCTGATTATGTTTAGATATAACAGTTTTTTTTTTATTGCACACTAAACAATTACAGTTAATCAAAAAATGTTAACAATGATCTCATAAAAACTAATTAATACCTATTATTTTTTTTTTTGTGGCGGTTTTAGTTTAGTCAGAAAACATCAGCCATCCAAGGAGAAGGTCATGAGTTCAAATCTTAGTGCGGGCACGTACCATATGCTTATGTAAAGCATATGTACGTTGTACGTAATCTTCACTCGCTTTCGGTGAAGAAAAACATGGAATCCCATAAAACATGTTGGAGGTAGGAATGGTATCCACCAATCCGGATCGAGCCACCGTGATGGACAATGACCTAATCCTCTTCACGAAAGTGAAGTGAGACCTGTGCTCAGCAGTGGAACGATACGGGTTGATGATGATGATGATTTTTTTAAATTATAATCTCAATTGTCTACAAAATCTAAGATCTCCCCGATATATTTACACTCGAACAAATTGAACATTTACAAAACAGCCCAAGAGAACAGCCCAATAAATAAAGCAATTCATCGAATACTGGGCTATTCGGCGTGGGTGAAAAAGGCGATTGCTTCCTTCATTGTCGATAAATTACTACGGTAATTCGAACCGGGCGAATGTTCGGGATCGGAGTAGTCGCGAGTTCGACATCGAGACGAGTTCGAGAGATTTATTGTGGTTGCAGGGTGAATTAACGCATGGATCATTTGGAGCACAGAATTATACCAATAATTTAGTGAATAGTTATGTATTGTATCATAAGCTTTAATGCTTACTGATAGGTCTACTTTTAGAGAGAAAATTGTCGGTATACCTGCCAGTTTTAAGCCGTTCCTATTGCGCGAATCAGTTTTGATAACTTTTTATTAATTCCCTTACCTGGGCACCTACTTATATACAAAACGGATTCACTCTAAAAATAAATTCAAGCATTCCGTAAAACAACCAAAAGCTACAAATCTAGAACCACACGAATAATTATCTGCAGGTACAAAATATTTATACAATTAATCTGACACAAAACTTTAAGATACCATCCACAGTTCAAAACAGTCCAAACTTTATTTTCCACGCATTGCAACATCCCAGACATCCTAACCTGTCAACATCAGTCGACAACTAATAGTACTACCCATCCGACCATCCGGAATGAGCCCGCCGATTGCTTCGATAACGTGTTACTGCCGACAGAATTGCAATCAATGTTTACCAAACATATGGACACTTGTTTGAGCCTTAGTCTCTTGCAATAGAGACTAAATCCGCTTCCACATATTGATGCTACTTCATTTTCTTCTACCCTAAGTCTATATCGATACCAAAATTCCGAGCTTTAAACTGAGCTTGAAATCTTAATTCCTAAGGATAGAGAGGCTATAGTCCCACGCAGATTTACACTTTTGCTACTTGCTATTCTAGTCTTTATCATATTGCGTATAGATATTCATCCGCCAAGCGTAGTGTGCAAACATTAGTGTGATCCGGTTTGAAGGGCTTTGTTTCCATTGAAATTACTGGGCATATGAGACTTTAGAGCCGATGTCTCAGGTTGAAGAGCGCAGTGCAATGCCGCGCGGATTATGCAATGCAGGGTTCTGGGTGGTGCTGTGACTGTTATAGGCAAGCGTAGCACTTCCCATCAGTTGAAGGACTTGCTCGACTCGTCCATCATTCAAATAAAATAAAAATGTACTGTTACCTGTAATAGATATTTTAGAGTCCAGTAGTAGACAAAAGATATCTCGTCCTCGACGTTACAGGCTTAAATACAGATGTATTCTTAAAGATTTGGCTAAGTTACCCAACTTTTGTATAAAAACATAAACTTTGCAGCTCGGAAAAGCATCTAGCATTGATTGAAGACAGTAACCCAATAACGCACGTCAGGCTGTCTGCCGCCTAATGTTATTATCCGCCCTCGTCCCTTATCGAAGGGCGGAATGGTACTGTGGATATTCCTTTTTACCTAAATAGGGGCAATTTGTTCAAAGATATGTGGATGGGAAATGGGTACATTGACAATGACTTTCTGTGTTCTTATTTTACTGTATTTTTTTAATTCCAGACGGAATCAAAGGGGGGTAAGTATATTTGTGTATTGTAATATGCCTGTGCCATCGCAACACCCAAATGGAAGAATCAATTTCGAACGACGTTTTTTTAGCTATCGAAAAATGATTTTACTTTCCATCTGGAAGAAATCGCTTTCAGCAATGAGACCGCCCATTGTACTACCCTTGTTTACCTAGTGTAATTACTAATAGAACAATAAAGAGCTTGATGTAATTCAGTATGTAGATACTTTATGTTCTGGAATAATACATAGATAACTTTTAATTGGGATTGTTTTATGATTCCTATGGAAGTATTACCCATGTGATATCACCGTGTTTTCCGAACTTTACAGCGATAACGCCGTTGTATATGCAACATGCTAAAGGTTTAGAACTATTGGGTGATCTGTACTTGGGGCCATGTACTGATTGTCTACGCTGTCATCACCATGACCAACTGCTTCAGTCACTGCGTCCTCTCCTGACTTATTTGAAGCTTAAACATTTCAGTTCTCATATTAACCTTAAAATAACGCAATTAACTTTTCTGTTTCATTTGTTTTATTCAAATTTGGAACTGTGAATTCAGAGTAAGCACCTGATATGTCAATTTCTAACGCGTCCTTTAATAGAATCGCCTCATCGAATATTTCCAACGTCAGCTTCAAACTCAAGCACGGACTACCATCTCCAGTTTAGCTTGATCTCTTTATCTCCCTAACTCCCCTGTTTATGTATTTGCATCAAGATCATTCTCGGCTGATAAAGGCAGGTTTGGAGCTCCACATTTTTTGGTGAGTGTTACCTTCTTCAAGGGTCCACCCTATCTGTCAAATACACGGCTTCTAAGTGACTAATGTATGGAACCCTCTGATTCAGTCGAGTTTGAACCTTCTACATTCGAGCTGATACATATTCTTCATGAGATTTGTGCTTTTAATTCATACCATATGTCCGAGAACTAATTAGCTAGTGATTTAAAGCAACTTTCTCCCGAAAGTCTATTGTTGGCTAATGGAAGAAAACAGTCGTTTATACAATGAAGTAATTAAAGCCCCCTAGAACAATAACAGAAAATATGCATACCGTAGCAACAATAGGCATATTTCGAACAGTGCCTTTCACGAGAAGTACTACTCGTAGCTTGGTACCTAATTAATTTCGCGCACTAAAACTTAAAGGTACTTTCTTCTTTATACAGATACAATTATTTACCTTTGAGAATTTATTAAGTCTTACTGCATGGTTTTAAAGTAGCTAATGGGGTGTCAGGTGTTTTTGACAGTACGAATAAATGAGCTCTTCGAAACCTGTCAGCTGCCGCCACTCAGTGCGATGTCAGGGCCGCGTCAGAACATGTCAAAAGATGCTAGTGATCGCTACCAAATGTGAGTGACGTTTACGCGTTTGCATTGCATGCCAAGTTAATGGAACGAAATTTAGTAAATAAACCGAATAGTAGAGTTTGTTGAACTTCCTGCGAGTTTTTCCGAGAATTATTCTAAAAAAACGTTTAATTTAATGAATAGTTAAATTTCATTAGCATATAAAAGAGACTGACAGGTTATAATTCCTGATTGTAGCCGCTAACAGTGACTTGAAATGTGTTATGTGGGTACTCATTATTATTTCAAACGTTTTATTTTGCATCGTTAGTAAGAAAATAATTCAGTTACAATGTGGAGCTTAATTTTATACCCATGAAAACAAGAGAGCAACAAACGTAGAATTTATCTATATTTATAAAAAATAATCTCTAGTTTCCTTGGTTCTAGTTTGTTGAAGTCCGGGGTAGGTTCTTGTGAAGAGAAAAAATTAAAAATATGCCCGAAAAGGTGAAAAACTAAGGAAGTTAAAATATTTATATGTTTTTTCTAAGAGATTTTTGTATGAACTCAAGATTTAACATGTGATTTTTTCGCGATCTTCAGCTATTCCTATGTAACATGGTGCTTTTAAACATGGAGCAGAGTTATCGTGGGAAAACTGGTATTACGCGGGTGACACCGCAGGGCGCAGCTAGTAAAATAATAAAGATGGATTCTATTGGCTGATATTTTTTTCTGTCCCGCAGTGTACAAAATAAGAGATTAAGCACAATGCCAGCTACTGCACTGACGTATGGAAACGTATATGCAAATTATGTACGAGTCACTTTCTTTGCATGCCATGACAACGTATGGTTAAAGTACAAGTGCGTAGGTAATTACGTCTACAACAAGTATATTGCGTACTATGTTTCTGGCTGATTGACACTGTTACGATCGATCGATGTAACTTTTTTTTTATTTGACTCAGAAACGAGACGAGGTGTCGTTCACCAGATGGTAAGCGCAACGCCGGCCCATAACAATTGCATTGACACGCCACCCAGAACTTTGCATTACATAATCTTGCGCAACACTGCACTGCGCTCGACACCCTAGGAAATTAGTTCAAAAGTCTCATATGCCTAGTGATTTCGCTGAAACAGTGCCCACTACAACTTGGCGGCTGAATATCTGGCAAAGGTGTGTGGAAGTATTCATAACCGTATGCAATAACATGGCCAGCAATAAAGAAATCGAGCTAATAGCTCATCAGAGCTTTATGCATACGATATAGGTTTAGTACCCCATCCTAAGGTCATAAACTGGTTGAAAGTGTGCCCAATGAACTTGAAGCACTTGTACAGTACACTGTAGAAAGTGTGCTAGAAACCCTGAAACAAAGTGTGGTCGTTGTGGTCAACCGCAATATGATTGGATAACATGAGCTGGATGGGCTTGTTGCTAGATGAGGTTACCGGAAATGTAATGGAGATGTCACTTCGCAAAAAAACATAGACCTAACTGAAAAACAAAAGATAGATAACTCTATATTGACACTAACAAGTGCAAAACAGAAAAAAAACATAGCTAAATAATAGGTACAGTAGGTAGGTTTCATGATGGTTGAGGTAGGTTTAGGATGATGTTGCTGAGTTAAAGTGAAGTTAAATAAAAGATTTTAAAAAGGCATCGAACTCGGTCCCACTATAATAAGACCTATCCGAGTGGACATTAGAAAAATGGCTCCTTTCCACGAGCCAAAAGGCGGAAACACTGCGCTGATATTGGCAGATAAAGCGGAGGATCCCAATGGGATTTTATGGGATTGAGACGCTCGTCTGGTGCAATTGCACGGATGGATAGAGTCTGCGAAAACAGCTTGAAAATTCAAACCGGAGAATATGATTTTAGGCGCGTAATGTCTGAAAGAAAAAGGAGAAAGAATGAAAGAAACCTTTTTCATTGATACGGTAGATTCTTATAACTATTTTTACTCTATAAAATGATCACTTAGTAAAGTAATAAGGTAATTAAAGTATATCACAAAATAGACTGTCTGTCGTTTGGACTAACTTTGGACTTTGGATCATTGTGGCAATTAGACCAGTAAAGTGTAAAAAAGAAAAAACAAAAGAATACATCTGATATTCTCAAAACTTCACTTGTGTGAGTATTTTATTTATACGGTTAGTAAAAAACGAACGAATAATAAAAACCTTGAAAATAAGAGTGCTGGAATAAAAGGTTCAACAGACCTAACTTTTTCCGGCACTGTCTTTTGTTTCGACGCATTAAACATTGTATTGCGACCAAAAGTACCTGCTATTAAGCTATTTTATCGCATTTTCCGAAAGGGTGGCTCTATAAATCTGCCAAAGCCAGTGTTGCTGCCAACCGAGCCACGCGATGATAAGGGGCATTGCCCTTAAACTGATTTAGCGGCAATTATTGTAAAATCTGTCGAGTCGGCAGGCATTATGAACCGGCAAGGGATAGACGGTGAAAGAAAGGGTTGAAAAGTTATGCTGTGGTAAAGTGCAAAAGAGAAAAGCTTCTCAGTTTTTGTTTTTTTTTTTTTGTTATTTTTCTTGTTTTTCTTTTTAGTTTTGTCATCGATAAACGTGTAAACTTATTTTCAACATCCTAAGTTACTATTCTACATTTTTAGAGGAGAGCAGACAATAGACTATTGATTTATCTGAAAGAAATTTATTCGAAAGTTCAATAGTTTAAAGCTTCATGTCCGACGTGTTGTTATTAAATATTTACAGGAATATAGACTTATCTAGTTACATAATTGTTACAATCTGATGCAAATAAAGACAAATTAATAATTATTTATTGCACTATTATTTTATTATTACAGTTATGGACAGGCGTAAAACAGGCAGGGCTGGTAAACGACCCGTTCATAGCTACTCAGCATATTTTATAGTTAGGCCAGAATCAAAATTACAATAATTTTCTTCTTACAAGTACAAATATAAAGGCCTATTCCACCATTCGCCTGTTCCTTAACCCACCGTCAAGAGGGCGTTAAGTTGACGGCTCCTGACTGACGTCTTTAATTACTACGCAGTGACGGTTAGAGACTGCTGTAACTACTTGACAGCTTTTAAACGCGTTTGGACAAGCCTTGAGCAGTTGACAACTAGTTAAATATGCTACCGGTGTGAACTTGGCAGCCAAAAGTAGCAGCCTATAATCCGACTAAATTACGAAGGTCTTTTTTTGTCATTATGTTTTAAACCTCTGAAAAGCTATAAATATAGCTCTTATCGAGTAAATAATAATAATTGGTATAAAAGTCGTTTTGATAAGAAACGAACTTCATTGTTCTACGCAAGAAATATTGAAAGGTACAAAAAATTTTAAAGGGTATTTTATGATAACGCGTCTAGTTACTACTCTCTATCAAAGAAATCAGATTGTTTCAGCATCTTACTTTAAGCTCCGATAATGTATCATTCAAGTAAATGTATAGGTAACGTGGTTCAAAAATATCTTTACCTGAAAATTTTCACCTGAAAACGGAATTATAAATTTTTTAGACACCATTTTTTGGCTGCTGGTATTTTCCAACCTGTAGACCTATGAAATTGTTTAATAACCAGTCCGCGATATGTTCATTGATAAACAGGCTATCATAAAAGCACAAATTGGAAGTGGCTAAAAGCCTATTTAATCCTAAAATGATCACACAAATGTTACGGTAAAATTATTTTTCATACTAAATTTTCAAAGTGAAAATCGTCTTCCCGGTTTCCCCTGAAATGTGCCATTTAAATCGCTGAATCGTAACAAGCAATACGTAAACTTCAAAATAATATGGACCAAAAGTTGGCTAAAAGATTATTTAACCCTAAAATGATCAAACAAATGTTATGGTAAAATTATTTTTCATACTAAATTTTCAAAGTGAAAATCGTCTTCCCGGTTTCCCCTGAAATATGCTATTTAAGTCGATGAAATTTAACATGCATAACCTAAACTTCAAAATAATATGGACCAAAAGTTGGCTAAAACCTTATTTAACCCTAAAATGACCACACAAATGTTATGGTAAAATTAATTTTCGTACTAAATTTTCAACGTGAAAATCGTCTTCCCGGTTTCCCCTGAAATATGCGATTTAAGTCAACACAACGTAACAGGCAGATCATAAAGTTCAAAATAGACCTTGCCAAAAGTTGGCTAAACTTCTATTTAACCCTAAAACGTCTCCAAGAAGACAATCGAAAAATTTTCAAAAAATATTTTTTGATCGTGCGTTCAATTCTACATATCTGCTTCTGGAATGACATTGCACAAGTATCTTATTTTATGCTCTGATAACTAACCTTTCAATTGAATGTAATGATAACGTGGTGCAATGATATCTATAACTGAAAATTTTCAGCTGAAAACAGAATTATAAATTTTTATGGACATGATTTTTTGGCTGCTGGTATTTTCTAACCTGAAGACCTATGAAATTGTTTAATAACCAGTGCGCGATATGTTCACTGATAAACAGGCTATCATAAAAGCACAAATTGGAAGTGGCTAAAAGCCTATTTAACCCTAAAATGATCACACAAATGTTACGGTAAAATTATTTTTCATACTAAATTTTCAAAGTGAAAATCGTCTTCCCGGTTTCCCCTGAAATGTGCCATTTAAATCGCTGAATCGTAACACGCAATACGTAAACTTCAAAATAATATGGACCAAAAGTTGGCTAAAAGATTATTTAACCCTAAAATGATCAAACAAATGTTATGGTAAAATTATTTTTCATACTAAATTTTCAAAGTGAAAATCGTCTTCCCGGTTTCCCCTGAAATATGCTATTTAAGTCGATGAAATTTAACATGCATAACCTAAACTTCAAAATAATATGGACCAAAAGTTGGCTAAAACCTTATTTAACCCTAAAATGATCACACAAATGTTATGGTAAAATTAATTTTCGTACTAAATTTTCAAAGTGAAAATCGTCTTCCCGGTTTCCCCTGAAATATGCGATTTAAGTCAACACAACGTAACAGGCAGATAATAAAGTTCAAAATAGACGTTGCCAAAAGTTGGCTAAATTTCTATTTAACCCTAAAACGTCTCCAAGAAGACAATCGAAAAATTTCCAAAAAATATTTTACTGATCGTGCGTTCAATTCTACATATCTGCTTCTGGAATGACATTGCACAAGTATCTTATTTTATGCTCTGATAACTTACCTTTCAATTGAATGTAATGATAACGTGGTGCAATGATATCTATAACTGAAAATTTTCGGCTGAAAACAGAATTATAAATTTTTATAGACATGATTTTTTGGCTGCTGGTATTTTCCAACCTGAAGACCTATGAAATTGTTTAATAACCAGTCCGCGATATGTTCACTGATAAACAGGCTATCATAAAAGCACAAATTGGAAGTGGCTAAAAGCCTATTTAACCCTAAAATGATCACACAAATGTTACGGTAAAATTATTTTTCATACAAAATTTTCAAAGTGAAAATCGTCTTCCCGGTTTCCCCTGAAATATGCTATTTAAGTCGATGAAATTTAACATGCATAACCTAAACTTCAAAATAATATGGACCAAAAGTTGGCTAAAACCTTATTTAACCCTAAAATGATCACACAAATGTTACGGTAAAATTATTTTTCATACAAAATTTTCAAAGTGAAAATTGTCTTCCCGGTTTCCCCTGAAATATGCGATTTAAGTCAACACAACGTAACAGGCAGATCATAAAGTTCAAAATAGACCTTGCCAAAAGTTGGCTAAACTTCTATTTAATCCTAAAACGTCTCCGAGAAGACAATCGAAAAATTTTCAAAAAATATTTTACCGATCGTGCGTTCAATTCTACATATCTGCTTCTGGAATGACATTGCACAAGTATCTTTTTTTATGCTCTGATAACTAACCTTTCAATTGAATGTAATGATAACGTGGTGCAATGATATCTATAACTGAAAATTTTCGGCTGAAAACAAATTATAAATTTTTATGGACATGATTTTTTGGCTGCTGGTATTTTCTAACCTGAAGACCTATGAAATTGTTTAATAACCAGTCCGCGATATGTTCACTGATAAACAGGCTATCATAAAAGCACAAATTGGAAGTGGCTAAAAGCCTATTTAACCCTAAAATGATCACACAAATGTTACGGTAAAATTATTTATCATACAAAATTTTCAAAGTGAAAATCGTCTTCCCGGTTTCCCCTGAAATATGCGATTTAAGTCAACGAAACGTAACAGGCAGATCATAAACTTCAAAATAGACCTTGCCAAAAGTTGGCTAAACTTCTATTTAACCCTAAAACGTCTCCGAGAAGACAATCGAAAAATTTTCAAAAAATATTTTACTGATCGTGCGTTCAATTCTACATATCTGCTTCTGGAATGACATTGCACAAGTATCTTATTTTATGCTCTGATAACTTACCTTTCAATTGAATGTAATGATAACGTGGTGCAATGATATCTATAACTGAAAATTTTCGGCTGAAAACAGAATTATAAATTTTTATAGACATGATTTTTTGGCTGCTGGTATTTTCCAACCTGAAGACCTATGAAATTGTTTAATAACCAGTCCGCGATATGTTCACTGATAAACAGGCTATCATAAAAGCACAAATTGGAAGTGGCTAAAAGCCTATTTAACCCTAAAATGATCACACAAATGTTACGATAAAATTATTTTTCATACTAAATTTTCAAAGTGAAAATCGTCATCCCGGTTTCCCCTGAAATATGCTATTTAAGTCGATGAAACTTAACATGCGTAACCTAAACTTCAAAATAATACGGACCAAAAGTTGACTAAAACCTTATTTAACCCTAAAATGATCACACAAATGTTATGGTAAAATTAATTTTCGTACTAAATTTTCAAAGTGAAAATCGTCTTCCCGGTTTCCCCTGAAATATGCAATTTAAGTCAACACAACGTAACAGGCAGATCATAAAGTTCAAAATAGACCTTGCCAAAAGTTGGCTAAACTTCTATTTAACCCTAAAACGTCTCCAAGAAGACAATCGAAAAATTTTCAAAAAATATTTTACTGATCGTGCGTTCAATTCTACATATCTGCTTCTGGAATGACATTGCACAAGTATCTTATTTTATGCTCCGATAACTTACCTTTCAATTGAATGTAGTGATAACGTGGTGCAATGAAGTTTATGATCTGCCTGTTACGTTTCGTTGACTTAAATCGCATATTTCAGGGGAAACCGGGAAGACGATTTTCACTTTGAAAATTTTGTATGAAAAATAATTTTACCGTAACATTTGTGTGATCATTTTAGGGTTAAATAGGCTTTTAGCCACTTTCAATTTGTGCTTTTATGATAGCCTGTTTATCAGTGAACATATCGCGGGCTGGTCATTAAAGAATTTCATAGGTCTTCAGGTTGGAAAATACCAGCAGCCAAAAAATCATGTCTATAAAAATTTATAATTCTGTTTTCAGCCGAAAATTTTCAGTTATAGATATCATTGAACCACGTTATCGTTACATTCAATTGATAGATAAGTTATCACAGCATAAAATAAGATACTTGTGCAATGTCATTCCAGAAGCAGATATGTAGAATTGAACGCACGATCAGTAAAATATTTTTTGAAAATTTTTCGATTGTCTTCTCGGAGACGTTTTAGGGTTAAATAGAAGTTTAGCCAACTTTTGGCAAGGTCTATTTTGAAGTTTATGATCTGCCTGTTACGTTTCGTTGACTTAAATCGCATATTTCAGGGGAAACCGGGAAGACAATTTTCACTTTGAAAATTTTGTATGAAAAATAATTTTACCGTAACATTTGTGTGATCATTTTAGGGTTAAATAGGCTTTTAGCCACTTCCAATTTGTACTTTTATGATAGCCTGTTTATCAGTGAACATATCGCGGACTGGTTATTAAACAATTTCATAGGTCTTCAGGTTGGAAAATACCAGCAGCCAAAAAATCATGTCTATAAAAATTTATAATTCTGTTTTCAGCCGAAAATTTTCAGTTATAGATATCATTGAACCACGTTATCGTTACATTCAATTGATAGATAAGTTATCACAGCATAAAATAAGATACTTGTGCAATGTCATTCCAGAAGCAGATATGTAGAATTGAACGCACGATCAGTAAAATTTTTTTTGAAAATTTTTCGATTGTCTTCTCGGAGACGTTTTAGGGTTAAATAGAAGTTTAGCCAACTTTTGGCAAGGTCTATTTTGAACTTTATGATCTGCCTGTTACGTTGTGTTGACTTAAATTGCATATTTCAGGGGAAACCGGGAAGACGATTTTCACTTTGAAAATTTAGTACGAAAATTAATTTTACCATAACATTTGTGTGATCATTTTAGGGTTAAATAGGCTTTTAGCCACTTCCAATTTGTACTTTTATGATAGCCTGTTTATCAGTGAACATATCGCGGACTGGTTATTAAACAATTTCATAGGTCTTCAGGTTGGAAAATACCAGCAGCCAAAAAATCATGTCTATAAAAATTTATAATTCTGTTTTCAGCCGAAAATTTTCAGTTATAGATATCATTGAACCACGTTATCGTTACATTCAATTGATAGATAAGTTATCACAACATAAAATAAGATACTTGTGCAATGTCATTCCAGAAGCAGATATGTAGAATTGAACGCACGATCAGTAAAATATTTTTTGAAAATTTTTCGATTGTCTTCTCGGAGACGTTTTAGGGTTAAATAGAAGTTTAGCCAACTTTTGGCAAGGTCTATTTTGAACTTTATGATCTGCCTGTTACGTTTCGTTGACTTAAATCGCATATTTCAGGGGAAACCGGGAAGACGATTTTCACTTTGAAAATTTTGTATGAAAAATAATTTTACCGTAACATTTGTGTGATCATTTTAGGGTTAAATAGGCTTTTAGCCACTTTCAATTTGTGCTTTTATGATAGCCTGTTTATCAGTGAACATATCGCGGTCTGGTCATTAAAGAATTTCATAGGTCTTCAGGTTGGAAAATACCAGCAGCCAAAAAATCATGTCTATAAAAATTTATAATTCTGTTTTCAGCCGAAAATTTTCAGTTATAGATATCATTGCACCACGTTATCATTACATTCAATTGAAAGGTAAGTTATCAGAGCATAAAATAAGATACTTGTGCAATGTCATTCCAGAAGCAGATATGTAGAATTGAACGCACGAAAGTAAAATATTTTTTGAAAATTTTTCGATTGTCTTCTCGGAGACGTTTTAGGGTTAAATAGAAGTTTAGCCAACTTTTGGCAAGGTCTATTTTGAAGTTTATGATCTGCCTGTTACGTTTCGTTGACTTAAATCGCATATTTCAGGGGAAACCGGGAAGACGATTTTCACTTTGAAAATTTTGTATGAAAAATAATTTTACCGTAACATTTGTGTGATCATTTTAGGGTTAAATAGGCTTTTAGCCACTTTCAATTTGTGCTTTTATGATAGCCTGTTTATCAGTGAACATATCGCGGGCTGGTCATTAAAGAATTTCATAGGTCTTCAGGTTGGAAAATACCAGCAGCCAAAAAATCATGTCTATAAAAATTTATAATTCTGTTTTCAGCCGAAAATTTTCAGTTATAGATATCATTGAACCACGTTATCGTTACATTCAATTGATAGATAAGTTATCACAGCATAAAATAAGATACTTGTGCAATGTCATTCCAGAAGCAGATATGTAGAATTGAACGCACGATCAGTAAAATATTTTTTGAAAATTTTTCGATTGTCTTCTCGGAGACGTTTTAGGGTTAAATAGAAGTTTAGCCAACTTTTGGCAAGGTCTATTTTGAAGTTTATGATCTGCCTGTTACGTTTCGTTGACTTAAATCGCATATTTCAGGGGAAACCGGGAAGACGATTTTCACTTTGAAAATTTTGTATGAAAAATAATTTTACCGTAACATTTGTGTGATCATTTTAGGGTTAAATAGGCTTTTAGCCACTTTCAATTTGTGCTTTTATGATAGCCTGTTTATCAGTGAACATATCGCGGGCTGGTCATTAAAGAATTTCATAGGTCTTCAGGTTGGAAAATACCAGCAGCCAAAAAATCATGTCTATAAAAATTTATAATTCTGTTTTCAGCCGAAAATTTTCAGTTATAGATATCATTGAACCACGTTATCGTTACATTCAATTGATAGATAAGTTATCACAGCATAAAATAAGATACTTGTGCAATGTCATTCCAGAAGCAGATATGTAGAATTGAACGCACGATCAGTAAAATATTTTTTGAAAATTTTTCGATTGTCTTCTCGGAGACGTTTTAGGGTTAAATAGAAGTTTAGCCAACTTTTGGCAAGGTCTATTTTGAAGTTTATGATCTGCCTGTTACGTTTCGTTGACTTAAATCGCATATTTCAGGGGAAACCGGGAAGACGATTTTCACTTTGAAAATTTTGTATGAAAAATAATTTTACCGTAACATTTGTGTGATCATTTTAGGGTTAAATAGGCTTTTAGCCACTTCCAATTTGTACTTTTATGATAGCCTGTTTATCAGTGAACATATCGCGGACTGGTTATTAAACAATTTCATAGGTCTTCAGGTTGGAAAATACCAGCAGCCAAAAAATCATGTCTATAAAAATTTATAATTCTGTTTTCAGCCGAAAATTTTCAGTTATAGATATCATTGAACCACGTTATCGTTACATTCAATTGATAGATAAGTTATCACAACATAAAATAAGATACTTGTGCAATGTCATTCCAGAAGCAGATATGTAGAATTGAACGCACGATCAGTAAAATTTTTTTTGAAAATTTTTCGATTGTCTTCTCGGAGACGTTTTAGGGTTAAATAGAAGTTTAGCCAACTTTTGGCAAGGTCTATTTTGAACTTTATGATCTGCCT
Organism: Campaea margaritaria; assembly: GCA_912999815.1. NCBI lineage: Eukaryota > Metazoa > Arthropoda > Insecta > Lepidoptera > Geometridae > Campaea > Campaea margaritaria. The sequence goes on from OU538794.1 coordinate 2,414,363, forward strand.
GTTACGTTTCGTTGACTTAATTCGCATATGTCAGGGGAAACCGGGAAGACGATTTTCACTTTGAAAATTTAGTACGAAAAATAATTTTACCGTAACATTTGTGTGATCATTTTAGGGTTAAATAGGCTTTTAGCCACTTCCAATTTGTACTTTTATGATAGCCTGTTTATCAGTGAACATATCGCGGACTGGTTATTAAACAATTTCATAGGTCTTCAGGTTGGAAAATACCAGCAGCCAAAAAATTATGTCTATAAAAATTTATAATTCTGTTTTCAGCCGAAAATTTTCAGTTATAGATATCATTGAACCACGTTATCGTTACATTCAATTGATAGATAAGTTATCACAGCATAAAATAAGATACTTGTGCAATGTCATTCCAGAAGCAGATATGTAGAATTGAACGCACGATCAGTAAAATTTTTTTTGAAAATTTTTCGATTGTCTTCTCGGAGACGTTTTAGGGTTAAATAGAAGTTTAGCCAACTTTTGGCAAGGTCTATTTTGAACTTTATGATCTGCCTGTTACGTTGTGTTGACTTAAATTGCATATTTCAGGGGAAACCGGGAAGACGATTTTCACTTTGAAAATTTAGTACGAAAATTAATTTTACCATAACATTTGTGTGATCATTTTAGGGTTAAATAAGGTTTTAGCCAACTTTTGGTCCGTATTATTTTGAAGTTTAGGTTACGCATGTTAAGTTTCATCGACTTAAATAGCATATTTCAGGGGAAACCGGGATGACGATTTTCACTTTGAAAATTTTGTATGAAAAATAATTTTATCGTAACATTTGTGTGATCATTTTAGGGTTAAATAGGCTTTTAGCCACTTTCAATTTGTGCTTTTATGATAGCCTGTTTATCAGTGAACATATCGCGGGCTGGTCATTAAAGAATTTCATAGGTCTTCAGGTTGGAAAATACCAGCAGCCAAAAAATCATGTCTATAAAAATTTATAATTCTGTTTTCAGCCGAAAATTTTCAGTTATAGATATCATTGCACCACGTTATCATTACATTCAATTGAAAGGTAAGTTATCAGAGCATAAAATAAGATACTTGTGCAATGTCATTCCAGAAGCAGATATGTAGAATTGAACGCACGATCAGTAAAATATTTTTTGAAAATTTTTCGATTGTCTTCTCGGAGACGTTTTAGGGTTAAATAGAAGTTTAGCCAACTTTTGGCAAGGTCTATTTTGAAGTTTATGATCTGCCTGTTACGTTTCGTTGACTTAAATCGCATATTTCAGGGGAAACCGGGAAGACGATTTTCACTTTGAAAATTTTGTATGAAAAATAATTTTACCGTAACATTTGTGTGATCATTTTAGGGTTAAATAGGCTTTTAGCCACTTTCAATTTGTGCTTTTATGATAGCCTGTTTATCAGTGAACATATCGCGGGCTGGTCATTAAAGAATTTCATAGGTCTTCAGGTTGGAAAATACCAGCAGCCAAAAAATCATGTCTATAAAAATTTATAATTCTGTTTTCAGCCGAAAATTTTCAGTTATAGATATCATTGAACCACGTTATCGTTACATTCAATTGATAGATAAGTTATCACAGCATAAAATAAGATACTTGTGCAATGTCATTCCAGAAGCAGATATGTAGAATTGAACGCACGATCAGTAAAATATTTTTTGAAAATTTTTCGATTGTCTTCTCGGAGACGTTTTAGGGTTAAATAGAAGTTTAGCCAACTTTTGGCAAGGTCTATTTTGAAGTTTATGATCTGCCTGTTACGTTTCGTTGACTTAAATCGCATATTTCAGGGGAAACTGGGAAGACGATTTTCACTTTGAAAATTTTGTATGAAAAATAATTTTACCGTAACATTTGTGTGATCATTTTAGGGTTAAATAGGCTTTAAGCCACTTCCAATTTGTACTTTTATAATAGCCTGTTTATCAGTGAACATATCGCGGACTGGTTATTAAACAATTTCATAGGTCTTCAGGTTGGAAAATACCAGCAGCCAAAAAATCATGTCTATAAAAATTTATAATTCTGTTTTCAGCCGAAAATTTTCAGTTATAGATATCATTGAACCACGTTATCGTTACATTCAATTGATAGATAAGTTATCACAGCATAAAATAAGATACTTGTGCAATGTCATTCCAGAAGCAGATATGTAGAATTGAACGCACGATCAGTAAAATATTTTTTGAAAATTTTTCGATTGTCTTCTCGGAGACGTTTTAGGGTTAAATAGAAGTTTAGCCAACTTTTGGCAAGGTCTATTTTGAACTTTATGATCTGCCTGTTACGTTTCGTTGACTTAATTCGCATATGTCAGGGGAAACCGGGAAGACGATTTTCACTTTGAAAATTTAGTACGAAAAATAATTTTACCGTAACATTTGTGTGATCATTTTAGGGTTAAATAGGCTTTTAGCCACTTCCAATTTGTACTTTTATGATAGCCTGTTTATCAGTGAACATATCGCGGACTGGTTATTAAACAATTTCATAGGTCTTCAGGTTGGAAAATACCAGCAGCCAAAAAATTATGTCTATAAAAATTTATAATTCTGTTTTCAGCCGAAAATTTTCAGTTATAGATATCATTGAACCACGTTATCGTTACATTCAATTGATAGATAAGTTATCACAGCATAAAATAAGATACTTGTGCAATGTCATTCCAGAAGCAGATATGTAGAATTGAACGCACGATCAGTAAAATTTTTTTTGAAAATTTTTCGATTGTCTTCTCGGAGACGTTTTAGGGTTAAATAGAAGTTTAGCCAACTTTTGGCAAGGTCTATTTTGAACTTTATGATCTGCCTGTTACGTTGTGTTGACTTAAATTGCATATTTCAGGGGAAACCGGGAAGACGATTTTCACTTTGAAAATTTAGTACGAAAATTAATTTTACCGTAACATTTGTGTGATCATTTTAGGGTTAAATAAGGTTTTAGCCAACTTTTGGTCCATATTATTTTGAAGTTTAGGTTATGCATGTTAAATTTCATCGACTTAAATAGCATATTTCAGGGGAAACCGGGAAGACGATTTTCACTTTGAAAATTTTGTATGAAAAATAATTTTACCGTAACATTTGTGTGATCATTTTAGGGTTAAATAGGCTTTTAGCCACTTCCAATTTGTGCTTTTATGATAGCCTGTTTATCAGTGAACATATCGCGGACTGGTTATTAAACAATTTCATAGGTCTTCAGGTTAGAAAATACCAGCAGCCAAAAAATCATGTCCATAAAAATTTATAATTCTGTTTTCAGCCGAAAATTTTCAGTTATAGATATCATTGCACCACGTTATCATTACATTCAATTGAAAGGTAAGTTATCAGAGCATAAAATAAGATACTTGTGCAATGTCATTCCAGAAGCAGATATGTAGAATTGAACGCACGATCAGTAAAATATTTTTTGAAAATTTTTCGATTGTCTTCTTGGAGACGTTTTAGGGTTAAATAGAAGTTTAGCCAACTTTTGGCAAGGTCTATTTTGAACTTTATGATCTGCCTGTTACGTTGTGTTGACTTAAATTGCATATTTCAGGGGAAACCGGGAAGACGATTTTCACTTTGAAAATTTAGTACGAAAATTAATTTTACCATAACATTTGTGTGATCATTTTAGGGTTAAATAAGGTTTTAGTCAACTTTTGGTCCGTATTATTTTGAAGTTTAGGTTACGCATGTTAAGTTTCATCGACTTAAATAGCATATTTCAGGGGAAACCGGGATGACGATTTTCACTTTGAAAATTTTGTATGAAAAATAATTTTACCGTAACATTTGTGTGATCATTTTAGGGTTAAATAGGCTTTTAGCCACTTTCAATTTGTGCTTTTATGATAGCCTGTTTATCAGTGAACATATCGCGGGCTGGTCATTAAAGAATTTCATAGGTCTTCAGGTTGGAAAATACCAGCAGCCAAAAAATCATGTCTATAAAAATTTATAATTCTGTTTTCAGCCGAAAATTTTCAGTTATAGATATCATTGAACCACGTTATCGTTACATTCAATTGATAGATAAGTTATCACAGCATAAAATAAGATACTTGTGCAATGTCATTCCAGAAGCAGATATGTAGAATTGAACGCACGATCAGTAAAATATTTTTTGAAAATTTTTCGATTGTCTTCTCGGAGACGTTTTAGGGTTAAATAGAAGTTTAGCCAACTTTTGGCAAGGTCTATTTTGAACTTTATGATCTGCCTGTTACGTTTCGTTGACTTAATTCGCATATTTCAGGGGAAACCGGGAAGACGATTTTCACTTTGAAAATTTAGTACGAAAAATAATTTTACCGTAACATTTGTGTGATCATTTTAGGGTTAAATAGGCTTTTAGCCACTTCCAATTTGTACTTTTATGATAGCCTGTTTATCAGTGAACATATCGCGGACTGGTTATTAAACAATTTCATAGGTCTTCAGGTTGGAAAATACCAGCAGCCAAAAAATTATGTCTATAAAAATTTATAATTCTGTTTTCAGCCGAAAATTTTCAGTTATAGATATCATTGAACCACGTTATCGTTACATTCAATTGATAGATAAGTTATCACAGCATAAAATAAGATACTTGTGCAATGTCATTCCAGAAGCAGATATGTAGAATTGAACGCACGATCAGTAAAATTTTTTTTGAAAATTTTTCGATTGTCTTCTCGGAGACGTTTTAGGGTTAAATAGAAGTTTAGCCAACTTTTGGCAAGGTCTATTTTGAACTTTATGATCTGCCTGTTACGTTGTGTTGACTTAAATTGCATATTTCAGGGGAAACCGGGAAGACGATTTTCACTTTGAAAATTTAGTACGAAAATTAATTTTACCGTAACATTTGTGTGATCATTTTAGGGTTAAATAAGGTTTTAGCCAACTTTTGGTCCATATTATTTTGAAGTTTAGGTTATGCATGTTAAATTTCATCGACTTAAATAGCATATTTCAGGGGAAACCGGGAAGACGATTTTCACTTTGAAAATTTTGTATGAAAAATAATTTTACCGTAACATTTGTGTGATCATTTTAGGGTTAAATAGGCTTTTAGCCACTTCCAATTTGTGCTTTTATGATAGCCTGTTTATCAGTGAACATATCGCGGACTGGTTATTAAACAATTTCATAGGTCTTCAGGTTAGAAAATACCAGCAGCCAAAAAATCATGTCCATAAAAATTTATAATTCTGTTTTCAGCCGAAAATTTTCAGTTATAGATATCATTGCACCACGTTATCATTACATTCAATTGAAAGGTAAGTTATCAGAGCATAAAATAAGATACTTGTGCAATGTCATTCCAGAAGCAGATATGTAGAATTGAACGCACGATCAGTAAAATATTTTTTGAAAATTTTTCGATTGTCTTCTTGGAGACGTTTTAGGGTTAAATAGAAGTTTAGCCAACTTTTGGCAAGGTCTATTTTGAACTTTATGATCTGCCTGTTACGTTGTGTTGACTTAAATTGCATATTTCAGGGGAAACCGGGAAGACGATTTTCACTTTGAAAATTTAGTACGAAAATTAATTTTACCATAACATTTGTGTGATCATTTTAGGGTTAAATAAGGTTTTAGTCAACTTTTGGTCCGTATTATTTTGAAGTTTAGGTTACGCATGTTAAGTTTCATCGACTTAAATAGCATATTTCAGGGGAAACCGGGATGACGATTTTCACTTTGAAAATTTTGTATGAAAAATAATTTTATCGTAACATTTGTGTGATCATTTTAGGGTTAAATAGGCTTTTAGCCACTTTCAATTTGTGCTTTTATGATAGCCTGTTTATCAGTGAACATATCGCGGTCTGGTCATTAAAGAATTTCATAGGTCTTCAGGTTGGAAAATACCAGCAGCCAAAAAATCATGTCTATAAAAATTTATAATTCTGTTTTCAGCCGAAAATTTTCAGTTATAGATATCATTGCACCACGTTATCATTACATTCAATTGAAAGGTAAGTTATCAGAGCATAAAATAAGATACTTGTGCAATGTCATTCCAGAAGCAGATATGTAGAATTGAACGCACGATCAGTAAAATATTTTTTGGAAATTTTTCGATTGTCTTCTTGGAGACGTTTTAGGGTTAAATAGAAGTTTAGCCAACTTTTGGCAACGTCTATTTTGAACTTTATGATCTGCCTGTTACGTTGTGTTGACTTAAATCGCATATTTCAGGGGAAACCGGGAAGACGATTTTCACTTTGAAAATTTAGTATGAAAAATAATTTTACCATAACATTTGTTTGATCATTTTAGGGTTAAATAATCTTTTAGCCAACTTTTGGTCCATATTATTTTGAAGTTTACGTATTGCGTGTTACGATTCAGCGATTTAAATGGCACATTTCAGGGGAAACCGGGATGACGATTTTCACTTTGAAAATTTAGTATGAAAAATAATTTTACCGTAACATTTGTGTGATCATTTTAGGGTTAAATAGGCTTTTAGCCACTTCCAATTTGTGCTTTTATGATAGCCTGTTTATCAGTGAACATATCGCGCACTGGTTATTAAACAATTTCATAGGTCTTCAGGTTAGAAAATACCAGCAGCCAAAAAATCATGTCCATAAAAATTTATAATTCTGTTTTCAGCTGAAAATTTTCAGTTATAGATATCATTGCACCACGTTATCATTACATTCAATTGAAAGGTTAGTTATCAGAGCATAAAATAAGATACTTGTGCAATGTCATTCCAGAAGCAGATATGTAGAATTGAACGCACGATCAAAAAATATTTTTTGAAAATTTTTCGATTGTCTTCTTGGAGACGTTTTAGGGTTAAATAGAAGTTTAGCCAACTTTTGGCAAGGTCTATTTTGAACTTTATGATCTGCCTGTTACGTTGTGTTGACTTAAATCGCATATTTCAGGGGAAACCGGGAAGACGATTTTCACTTTGAAAATTTAGTACGAAAATTAATTTTACCATAACATTTGTGTGGTCATTTTAGGGTTAAATAAGGTTTTAGCCAACTTTTGGTCCATATTATTTTGAAGTTTAGGTTATGCATGTTAAATTTCATCGACTTAAATAGCATATTTCAGGGGAAACCGGGAAGACGATTTTCACTTTGAAAATTTAGTATGAAAAATAATTTTACCATAACATTTGTTTGATCATTTTAGGGTTAAATAATCTTTTAGCCAACTTTTGGTCCATATTATTTTGAAGTTTACGTATTGCTTGTTACGATTCAGCGATTTAAATGGCACATTTCAGGGGAAACCGGGAAGACGATTTTCACTTTGAAAATTTAGTATGAAAAATAATTTTACCGTAACATTTGTGTGATCATTTTAGGATTAAATAGGCTTTTAGCCACTTCCAATTTGTGCTTTTATGATAGCCTGTTTATCAATGAACATATCGCGGACTGGTTATTAAACAATTTCATAGGTCTACAGGTTGGAAAATACCAGCAGCCAAAAAATGGTGTCTAAAAAATTTATAATTCCGTTTTCAGGTGAAAATTTTCAGGTAAAGATATTTTTGAACCACGTTACCTATACATTTATTTGAATGATACATTATCGGAGCTTAAAGTAAGATGCTGAAACAATCTGATTTCTTTGATAGAGAGTAGTAACTAGACGCGTTATCATAAAATACCCTTTAAAATTTTTTGTACCCTTCAATATTTCTTGCGTAGAACAATGAAGTTCGTTTCTTATCAAAACGACTTTTATACCAATTATTATTATTTACTCGATAAGAGCTATATTTATAGCTTTTCAGAGGTTTAAAACATAATGACAAAAAAAGACCTTCGTAATTTAGTCGGATTATAGGCTGCTACTTTTGGCTGCCAAGTTCACACCGGTAAATATGCTAGTGATTTTGCAATTATATACGAGTTTTGCTGCAATGTGTTAATAACCTTCGCTAGAAAGGGGTAGGATTGAAAGTTGTATTGCGATTTTTTTCGTTTTACCAAGTGTTATTAATTTCATTTTGGCTAAAAACGAATATGTTTAAAAGTATTTTAAGCAGTGATTGTATAAATAAAAGGAATAATCAATATATCCTTACTTCCTTACTTATATTATAAATGCGAAAGTAACTCTGTCTGTTGCTCTTTCACGCCAAACTACTGAACCGTTTGAAATGAAATTTGGTACAGAGATAGTCTAGAGCCTAGGAAAGGACATAGGCTACTTTTTATCGCGAAAAATGCATTGTAAGGGTTTGAAATAGGGGATGAAAGTTTGTATGGAAGTATCGTCATTTTTGAAGCTAGAAGCTTGAAATTTATTTTTTAGGCTTTTGATTAGATATAAATAAATTTGGAATTCAAAGTTTGTAAAACTTTACCCTTGAGGGGTAAAATAAATATAGGGGATGAAAGTATGTATAGGAATATGTAAAGTTTCGGCTTTACCACTGCACCGATTTAAAAAATTATTTCACTAATGGAAAGCTACATTGACAGCGAGTAACATAGGGTATATTTTATCCCCATATTCCAGCGGGAACAGGAACTACGCGTGTGAAACCGCGGGGCACAGCTAGTAACCAATAAAATACACCTGAAAAATCAAGTTGCGTCGAAATGATTTATCCTGTATTTTAATCTATATTGTTCTATGTTTATCTTAACCAATTTGCAATATGTTTTAACTTTCCCAGTTTTAGTTATCGTTATCATTTCATCGTTTACTAACTTTATGATAGTAAAGCCACTTAGTGTAATAGGTACACAAATCAGGCATTCTCTAATGCTTTGCAAAATGTTAAATTATGGAAACAGGCCACGTTTAGATCTTGGATAACCAGTAGTTATGAATTATCGGCAGTTAACACGCGATTCACTCGTCGGTGGCGTTAAATTAGACGGTTTTTAACCGCTGTTTGCTTAACCGCCACTTAGCGCAATTAGTGGAAGCGGCCTTGGCAATGAGACGATGTGTCCGTTAGGAGTTGAACACTTGAAAAGTGGTTCAAATTCAATCAAGTGAAAGACTTTTTACCATGCGTCTGATTATTCTTAATTTAATTACTATACTCGTAATTACCGTTTGCCTCACATAGTCTTAGAAGTGTCTTGAAGTTTGCAGAATACGTTTTCGGCTATTGAAGTCGCTGTATCGATCTATTAAAGTCTCAAAAACCAAATTATTTTTACTCAAAGTTAGCGTGAGCTCATGATCATTGCACGTACTTATGCCACCTCATCATTTTGAAGCGTACTACGGCAAGGCCCTACTGAATTTCGTGGTAGATTCCAGTTATATGTCAAGAAGTGTTGGAATGCCCTCTCACCTCCTTTATGAAAACTTAATGGTAGATACCCTTTTCATGTTGACTGTACTGCTATTTCTAGGATATCCTTGGGAATTAAATTGTATTAAAAAGCCTAGATAAAAAGTTGTGGATTTGCCTTGAGACAAAACGATGGACCTATAGGAAGTTACCTCTGATTTTATGTTCCAATTTTTATGGAATCTCCAAATAACAACACCAAATAGATGTTCCGTGCTGTTCCACCAGTAGATATTTAGAGAAAGAACACCCTTTTCAAAAGATACAAACATTAAAGGGTAGATACGGCCGGTTAAAGGGTAACAGCATCGATAACCGCCCAGCACACAATAGTGGGTACCCGACCACCCGGCCCACCCGGCCAGTCGCGTGGGCGGGACCACTAGATATATGGCAACCATTAAACAGTCTGATGGCTCTATTTAGTTTTATTTCAGTGCGGCAACACTTGCACTGTCGGTTATGGTTTTTGCAGCGATTACGCTAGTCCCAAATGGGTTTTGTCGTTTGAGCGTGGTGCTGTAAGCCCGTGTGAGGGTATTTTAAAACTATATTAGGATGGCTTATTCTGAAACGACAGCTGTATGGGACCATACAGCCTTAAACTTACGATGCATTTCGGAGAGTGGCCTCCATCTCGTTTCCACCATCGGACAACAGAACGTACGGAAACATTGACAGTCTCCCAATCCGCACAAAGCGATTTGTATCCACATTTATAATCCAAACAGCGAAGGAATGGAACACCTTACCAGCATATTTGTTTTCTGAAAACTATAATCTGGAAGTCTTCAAGTCGAGAGGGAATAGGTATCTTCTAAGCAAGCCTGTTCCACCGTCGGCCATGTCGAGACTCACCACCAAGTGTAACTGTTGACCGCAGTTACATTTTTTCCCGACAACCTTAGACCTAGACAACCTAGGATCGTCGCTGGAATCTAGATAGTTAGATAAACTCTTTATTAAAACATCACAGAAAAAAGAAAACTGAAAGCTAGAACAAAAACAAAGCTAGCTGCTCGTGCATTTAGAATTTCATGGATTGCTTCATTAAAATAACACTTGGTTAGGATATCGCATCTTCTAAGCAAGTCTAACTACAGAGATTTTTAAAATGGATTAGGCTACCGATGGCCTTGCTACAGTCGAATAAATAAAATATATGACTACTGCCAAAAAGTCCCGTACCCGTAACGCCAATGAAAATGAAAATCAGATTCATTCGACGGTTTTAGTATGGGCAAAATGTCAAATTAATCCAATTTTCATTTAAACTGGAGTTATATAACACGGCCGCTGCTTTGCCACGATTTATTTTCTCGGACAGCCGAAAAGTAAATCAACCTGTCTACACCCCCCTCACCTACATTAACTAAAATCTGGTACATTTTTTGTGCCAGTTTTTAAATGTGAATATTCTGTTACATATAGAACGGAACTAACTTTCGAGATTAACCTTTCCGCCTCCCCCAAGGCGCTGGCGTAATGAGACATCACACGCTAACACAGCACTTTCTGCACTTTACTTTTATATGCATTTACTATTACCAGTATGGTGTGAGTTATTAAGTTGAGTATAAGTTATATATTACTGTTAATAATGAACTGCGGACACCGAGAATCTCTGCAGTAGAATAGGTACTCACGGCCTTCGAATGTGACCAGTAAATTTTTACCCGACTGTGCCAGAAGGAGGGTTATGTTTTTATCTTTATATATTTTAGTAGTTGGATGCCTCTTCTGCAAGAGACCACCTGGGGAAGTACCACAGCTTTGCCAGATATTCATCCGCCAAGCAGCAGTGTGAAAACATTACTGTGTTCCGGTTTGAAGGGCATTGTTTCCAGCGTAATTACTGGGTATATAAGACTTTAGAGCCGATGTCTCGGGGTGACGAGTGTAGTACAGTGCCACGCAGCATTAGGGGTGGTTATGGGCAGGCGTAGCGCTTACCACCAGGTAAACGACTTGCTCGTCTTGTCACTCACACAAATAAAAAAAATAAAAAGTTTACTCAGCAGAGACTCAGATTCAGAGAAAATGTTCCATGGTTCACACAAATTGAGAAATCCTAAGAATTGACGATAAATATTGTCACTTTTGGGCAAGCTGAGCTATTATCGACATTAAAAGAAGCACCATATTATAATAATCTGACTTGCGAACTTTGCCATCGGGGTTCCATTCTGTACTTTAAGTATAGAAGCCTTCTGTCCTTAAATGTTGTCAAGGATCTGCCTCAACATTTCTGAAAATGATCAATCTCAGCCAGTGCCTCTTTTTTAAATTACTAAGTACCGAAACGAACAAGTCGTTCATCCGATGGTAAGCTTCACGCCAACCCACAACAGCTACAAAACTTCCCATTACTAAATCTTGTGCGGCATTGCACTGCGCTCATCACCCTGTGACATCGGTTCTAAAGTCTCAGCCCAGTAATTTCGTCGGAAAAAGCTCCTTCCTCGCTCCTTTCACAACATGACCAAAATTTCACAGTTGCAAACAGGTTGCTATTGCAGAAAACCTAACAATTACTGAGTTTCCACGGCCCTGCGGCCACGGCTAATGATGTCACAGTTCATCCGATTGTATGCAATTATGCTTTGTGCAATTATGTGTTCTCTGTGCAATTATGTGTGTTCTGTGTGCAATTATTCACTGTGCACAATTTATTACGTAGTGCGCTTTTCCCGCCCGCGTCGTGACTTACCCGGGGCTTTCTATCAGAGACCGTCCTCTGTTATGGAACGTTTATTGTTAATATTATTTTTTTTATTGTGCAATGTTATTGGCGAGTGTTTGTTGGTGTTCGTAGTCTGCTAGGATTTATAATTTGGTTTTGCTGGGTCTCATACTGCCTCCCGCCGTCCTCTTTGTGAATGCGAGTAATCATTTTAAAGTTTTTGGCAGTTCGTTTTATGCAACGCCGGGATCTATGGTATAATGGCACAACACGTGATGTGACCAAATTGCACCAAAATAACAGAAGATACATTTAGGATTTTCGAATTAGGTGTGACCTATTTGCATTAATCAATATTGATTTCGAATAAACTTAGCTTGTGACGAAACTGCACTCAATGTTTGTACCAGAAAATACGTGACCAAATTACGTTATGAAAGAAAATTCCTAAGAATATGCCTTTAATTGAATATTCATTATTTTACTGGTATTCAAAAATTCCATTCACTACAATGCTTATAATCCTACAAGTTATACTTGACATCAAAACTCAGGTTCAAAAACATCGAAAGGTAAGGTAAGGTCGCAATCACAACCAAAGCATTTTTTTCCTCAGCACTTCACTGGCACCGTAGGTGGTATGTCACTTGCTCTCTCTACATATACTACTGTAATACCACAGAGTAAAGACTACATAGTAATACTATGTAGAAAGGTTGCCTCCATTCGTCCTTGTGACCAGTTTGCCGGTCACCGACCGCGCCAATCTCTATACGATATATTCGATTTTAAATCGATTATGCTCGGCTCGCCAAGAATCCGCACGAGGAAGTATTGTTTATGTTAAAAAGTTACCCGAGGCTTAAGCTCCATGTAGAGAAGATTTATATTTACCTGTAATGTGCATACTATACCTACTTATAATCTATCAAGTAGGTTTGTTTTTTTTATTAATCTTGCTTTAGAAAACGGCATATTATTTAAAATACTATTCATTTGCTCTGTCATTTGGTCATTTGCTCTGTCATATCTTGTGAAAATTATGGGAGTTTGAATTTTCACTTCTTGCTTTTTATTGAAAAATTACATAAGTATATAAAAAAAAACTTGAGATCGAACTTGAATGCGACTTGTCGTTTAATATTTTTTTAATTGTTTTCCACTATAACGGCGTCTATCTCATTTTATTACCAAGATGTATGTTAATAATATTCTCTAACACTTTTCTATTTTTTCATGATTTTTGAACCTACATTTATTAAACTTATAATAGTAAAGGACATGCAAACGAACTTTATTTGCTTTATGAGTTACTTTTTGCTTTCAGTAAATGGCAAATGGGATATTTTTGAATGCTCAAGTTCGGTTCCGAATGGGTTTTTTCGCAGGGTGCCGAGCGCAGTGCAGTGCCGCGCAAGATTATCCAATGCAAAGCTCTGGGTGGCACTGCAACCGTTTGGGCAGGCGTAGCGTTTACCATCAGGTGAACAACTCGCTCGTCTCGTCACTTGGTCAATAAAAAAAATCCTCAGATAATTATGACTCTTTCTACGATTATCTGGAACGTCCGGACATTGCAACTATTGCAGCCCAAGAGTTATAAATTCATTATAATAAATATGGGTTTAAAATGTGATGGGAAACCTCTTTCTAAACGACGAACTGCCCTCAATAGTCTAAATAGTAGTAACTATCATAACGTTGTTCCACCAGCGGATAGAAAGCTCTACATCTGGCGTATGATTAATTGTTTATTGCAAATTAATTACTACTAAAGTGTTTGTTTATGTTTATAACCGAGACATTAATAGATCTTAGAAGCGAAGTGTGAAATGATTTCATTACATTGAATCGTAATAATCAACGTTATCATAAATATCATATTGAAGGTTTTATGTCTAATAGGTCTTTAGCAACAACAACCATCATTCATCGACAACCCATAACGTCCCACTGCTGGGCACGGGTCTCTCCTCACTTTCGTGAGGAGGATTAGGGAGTCCGGATTGGTGGATAACATACCTACCTCCGAAATAATTCTCGGGTAGATATGGGTTTCCTCACGATGTTTTCCTTCTCCGAAAAGCGAGTAATATTATTCTAAATCAATTAATTATGTTCGTTTCTGTTTGTGATTGAAATATTTTTATCCGAAATCTCTTTTTTTTATGGCTAGGCTAGTATTGACCAGTCTTTCCTGATGGGAAGCGACAATGAGGCCGAAGGTGAAGCACGCTTGCCTAGAAAATACCTAAAATACCCTAAATGTCCCGAGTAACTATCTTATTAAAGTAATAAATGTAGTGTATCCTAAAGATTATAAATTTTAATTAACTGTTAAATCATCATCAACCCATAACGTCCCACTGCTGGGCACGGGTATCTCCTCACTTTCGTGAGGAGGGTTAGGGCATATTCCACCACGGGGGCCAAGTCTGGATTGGTGGATAACATACCTACCTCCGAAATAATTCTCGGGTAGGTATGTGGGTTTCCTCAAATAATAACAGTTAACTAACTAAATATAATTTGAACTTGACGTTGACTTAAACAAGGTTACAGATATTATCATAACAGCCTGCAGTATCAAGATTGGTAATTATTATGTGTGAAGCGTTATGTCGGCCGTTTTTACGGCAATTAAACATTAAATAGTCCGTACATTTTAATATTAAATTAATTTATTAAATATATTTATATAGTAATATATTTTATTAAAAATGTAATGCGAGTTGGTTATTGTTGGTATATTTTACCGACAAAAATATTTTGTTATTTTATCGGTGTTTTTTTTTAATTCTTCGTGTATTATTTTAAAACTGGTGCACAATAAAGTATTTCTATTCTATCCTATTTTGAAGTAGTTGCGTATTGAGATGTCACAAAAAATAAACAATTGTTTACCAATGTAAAAATGTAACACCCTATTTTACTCCTTCCAGGGTAGATTTTTGGAAAACTTAATGTAACACTTTTTATTATCATAAAAATCCATTTTGCTGGTTTGGTGTGTTTTAGTTATTAACAAACAATCAAATATCCAAGCTTTCGTCTTAATTTAATCGCAAGGATCACTAGCTACACGTCATACACTTAACCTATCCAACAAAAAGAAGTGGGTGAAATATGAATTGCAAAATTCCAGGACATAGAAACAAAATAATTATCTCAGATGTTTAATATTTTTATCCCATTACGTGTTGAACGACAAGACAAAGTTTAATATTCAAACAAAAGATTAAAAAAATACAAAATTAATTAACACGATCTAATTACTGATAATAACATAAAAATAATTAACGTTACAATAATAGCGTATTGTGGCGTAACGGTTATAAATATCGTTAAAGCGTCATGTCCTCCAGTCCCGTTGCTGGCACAATGGATCTCACGGGGTTAGGATAGTGCATGTGAATGCGTGATAGGTACAGTCAACAACAAAAGTAAATGATGACCAGACAAGTTCCAAAAAGTGTTTGTCATGATTATTTTCAATATAATCTGATTCCTTAAAATGTCTTAACTCCCTATCCCTCACTAAATACTGTTGACTAGAGGAATAGAAAGGGAGCTATGTCATTTTTAAGTAATCCGGTTATAATGAAAATGATTAATTAATGCTCTCGATACCGGTCATGGCTTCTGGAACCAGTTTGATCATCATTTACTTTCGTTGTTGACTGTACAAGCGCCTTCATATTTTTAAGTTAATTATATTCTCGAAATGTATTGAGAAGGTGTTTAATGTTTTATATTAAGTATTATTTGGATGAAGTTATTTTTAGACACATTTTTATCGAAAGAAAGATAATTTTTTTTAGTTTCCTTTAGACACATTTTTATCGAAAGAAAGATAATTTTTTTTAGTTTCCTCTTTATTTATTTATATTGTTATATTATAAACGTTCCATCGTTGAAAGCACAACCGTGAAAATTATAATCATCTGTCATATGTTTCCTGTCACCTACCCCATACCCCCTAATACCTTTTAACCTTATTAACCTAATTTACCTCTCAACTTCCATTCGCCTCACCCGGTCACATTTTTCGTAACGCATTCACCAGCTTACTCCCCAAGTCAAGCGTGCGTAAAGAAGTTTTACTTCAATTACTTAAAATAACAGTATGTTAAATAACGACTAAACATTGTGGGTAATTTTCAAGGCGTAACAGTTAAAATTATCGTTGTTAAAAGCAGCAAGTTCTATGACCTCTCAAATAAGTTGTACGTATATTTAGGAAATAAAGAAGAAAATTACTAATTCGGTGCGGGTTAAGTAGTTAGTAATTTGTTTAAATTTACGAATAATATGTTGTGGCATTGAACATATTTTTGTTGTTGACTGTACCGCAAGTTCCCACTTCGTTCATTGTCATTATTCGCAAAGATTCATATCACAAAGAGTTCGAGTAGATTTATTATTTTATAGTGTTTTTGTTTTTATTTCGGTAGGAAAGTGAACACTGACGTAACAATACAACAATTTCAAAGGTTTAGTTTTTTGTACTATTGACATAGATACTACGGCTTATTACCTTAGTACCATGATTTGTTCCCACGAAATATACGGTTTTTTTTTAAAACATAGATGGCTATTGGTATTAAGACATTCTGTAGTACATTATGTTTTGTATCAGCAATATCAGCATTGCACCAGTGCGAAGCCCGGGCGGGTCCTAGTCAATAAACAGCTGCTCAGCATTTCTTAAATCATAGCTAAGAACACTCTCGATCAAGTTACCTATCAAACGAAAAACTGAATAAAAATCGGTTCATCCGTTTGGGAGCTCCGATGCCACAGAGGCACAGACAGAGACAGATACCTACTCATGTTTAACTTATAACACCCCTCTTTTTACTTCAGGGGGGTAACTACGTGTAACGTACTTATTCTTATTCCATGCAGTTCATTTTAATTCCTTACCCTGAACAGCCTAGATTGGCACCACACACTCATAAATGACAAACGTGACGTGACGTCACTCAAAAATAGACTGAAGAGAACGAGAGAAAAACAGAATGGAATGGAGCTTCTCCCATAAATGCAAACAAATTGTTACGATCTCTTTGGATAAATGTCTCTGGTCGACTTATGAACGCTTAGCGATATTGAAGGTGACAGTTAGCAGGGCAATTTAGTTTAAGGCCTTAAGCTGGATGTATTTAAATGTTCACGTTGTGGCCCCTGGGGTTAGAAAAGTACAATGCAGACTTACATACATACATAAACAAAAAATTCAACAAAGTCCACGCTGTAAAGGCTAAAGCTTTATTACCAAAACATCGGATCTTTAGCGTCCCAATTTGGACGGTGAGACGAAAACACACAGATTTAACTGACTGTGCTCTTTAGCAAAGTTGAAGTGGTCGGCACCCGACAGCTATTACCCTACAAAATGCAATACCCTTCGTTTCCACGTAACCTGCCCAGGCCGGGTTCATCAATCAGACTTTCTGAATTTGCGTGCCAACTTCACACAAACCGAACGCCGCAAATTGCCAACTAAAAAAAGCCTAAATTAATCATCGCCACAATCGACTTCCATCCCATTTCCAAATAACGGAAGTGTCAAAATCGCGTAACGTTTGTAGCCTTTCGTGACTTATGCTATGTCGAGAATGGAAGTAAAGTAAATGTTTTGGTAATTTTGCAAACACTTTCATTGTTTGTTTGATCTTCTTTTAACAAAAATGGGTTGGACATTCATTAGAGTTCGAAATAAATGACAGAAAAAAGTCGGAAACGTAACGTAATGTAGCGCAAATAAAAATATAAAGCGATCCGAAATTATTTTTCTGTTCATTTCAGTCAGATTAATTAGGTACAATTTCAAAACTATTATACTATTTATTTATGGTAAAAACTCACGTGTAAATTCAAATTAAATTTTAAACCGAGAGTATAATAAACCGTCTAACTTTTAATTTAGGAGTAAGACAGATCAATGCAGTGCGTCGCAAGTACCTGCGGAACGTTGCATCGATTTGTCTTACTTCTAAGTTTTCTATCGTTTAAACTCAACGCGTGACGCTCGAGTAGTAAAAAAATATACGTTGCAAAACTGCCAACGCTAATCGTGATCAAATCGTCAAAATATTAGTCCAAAAGTTTAAACTATGCTTCGCGTATGAAAGTGCAGAATATCTAATAGTAGCGTATAGCGTAATGGAAGTAAATTTTTATCGTTATTTAATAGTTAAGCCGTCAAAGTTCACACGAGATAGTTACCGTAGTTACGTAAGCAGAGTAACTATTCTTGAGATTACTAATAAAATAGTAGGAAGCTTTTTTATCAATAAAATAGTTTATAACGTTATTGTGTTATGTTATGTGACCTAATTTCCGTTATAACGTTATTTGGTGTTAATGTACTTTTGTGGAACGAATCGAAAATTAATAATGTTATCAATTTTACGTGATGTTATTTACTTAATAGTTTATGATTTTATAAAACTAAAACACTTAGCCACCTATTGTTCTATAGTCTATAAAAAAGCGTTCAACTCATGTCATAGGTCAACTCATGTGGTTGAAGTGACGAACCAACACTTTTACATTTTGGTTAATAACTAGACAACAATAATTATATGCATTAAAAAACATTAGAAATACTTTTATTTAACCTGGCAAGACTTCGTGTCTTTTTGGCGGCAAACCGAGCTGTCAACTGTCACCTACGTCTAAAGTCACGATAGAGTCGCGCCACTAGAGATGTCCTTGCCACGGCGAATCGATAATCGCCGGTAGCAATTTAAAATAAACAATACAATTGTATTATAAGTTGCTGTTTAAATGAACTAATCCAATAAACAGGTGGATTATCGCAAACGAGGTGAGCGTAGCTCTATTTCACTCCAATTCAAGGCTCGAAATATCACGCGGGAACTAGTTAACGATTATAAATTGAACTATTTAAGTGGGAACGACGTAGCATTTAAACTCAGCGCCTATTTTCTAGTCTAGAGGCTATACTTTCGTTGACATCTAGGTATTTAATAAACAATGTACAGGTTGATTTAAGTTACAAACACTTTGAGAAAATATTTAATTTTATATTAATAAGAAATCACACCTTATGTTGTTGTACCCTTTTGTTATTTTTCCATAGGCATATACGTCTATATTTCGTTTATGTTCTTTAGTGTACAATAAAGTGGTTTTCTATCCTATACTACCCGAAGTATCTAACGCCGCAGTAACAGTGGCCAAGACAAACCAAATTAAAAAAAAAAACTTTTCACTTATAATGGATCGTCAAATAATTATAATGAGACTGTTTTAAATATTTGTTATGTGCCTATCTAGTTTTAAGCTAACCCACGCTAGATCCGACTATAACCTAAATTTAAATTAAACTCTATAATTTTACTCAACCAATTTTCATCTAGGTACACTAAAACTTTACAACTTATTACAGAATAATATAGAAATATCGCCTCACCGAACCATTTACTAGAAAACCAGTTAACAAGCCAACAAAATTAATGCAACCACCGCGGCCAGCACAAATGATTATAAATTAGCAGCTACTGGTTACCTTAAGAAACCAACTGGAAATCCAGGAAAACGCGACGATGACAAAGTAATGACGTCAGTTACACAAATTGCAACTGTTTGAATAACGTTGTAACTCAGCTCTGTTACGTTATTTAGAAGTAGCAGTTACGACAAAACATTGAGTCTAGTCAGTGTGATGTAGCATCGGAGGTAACTTTAACCAGCTGAAACTCAAAAAAGCTTTTCCAGCGAGATTATTGAGCATACCGCCAAGCAGTAGTGTGCAAACATTATTAAACATTGTTCCGGTTTGAAGGGCATTGTTGCAAGCGAAATTACTGTGCATATGAGACTTCAGAGCTGATGTCTCAGGGTGACGAGCGCAGCGCAGTGCCGCGCAGGATTGTGCAATGCAAAGTTTAGGGTGGCACGGTAACTGTTTTGAGCATACCATCAGGTGAACGACATGCTCGTCTCGTCACTCAGTCTAAAAAAATGTGTATAGCTGCTCCTAGTATACAATTTCAGCATACGATTTCATAATAATAGTTACGACGTGCAAAAAATAATTGAAACTCAATATTATCATTTTCAATAGCAGCTGAATTGCGTTAGTAAAGTAGTAACATCACCTTATACGACCCTTTTTATTACTTGAGTGTAAAGTTCAACTATTATTAGGTATACATATGGGCGGTTAACTGTAAATAAAATTATAAGAAAAAATTGCGCTAACCGGCTCTGATGCTCAGACACCGTTAAGTTGAGTCAACAATACTCGTCTGTTAGAGACTTTACACACTGTGCTTTTTCAACGCATGTTAGTCGCACGATTTTAATAAAATTAAAAATAAATATTGAATGAAGTAACTACGAGTACACAGGCACAGGGCCGGAACAAATGGCGTGAAACAGAGGAGGCATATACCCAGCAGTGGGTGGATACGGACTGAATAGATAGATAGAACTACGAGTACCACTTATTATAGTACCCCCTATTAGTTTATTTATTTATGTACAATAGTCAGCTTACAATTTAATCCAAAATGCTTTACTATTTTGTATAATTGTGTTAAAAATACATCAAAATTTACATAATGGTTATGGTATTGGCTAATGTTTATGGCGTAGGAAATGGTAAACACGCAAAGCTTAAAATGAGAGTAGATCTCAATTACTGCTCCCGAAATAGTTTAAATAGGAAAACATATTTGTGGTTACAATTTTCACAATAGTGCTTTTGCAAATAGACAGCGAAACTGTTTAGTGACCACTTTCAGGCTATAGAATAAGGAACAGCAGTAGCTGTTATCGCTAATGTGTTTTTACTTGTAAATCGTTGATTCATTTAGCTATAGCTGCTGAAACAAGTTTTCTTTAACGCAAATAATATCAAAATTGAAACTTTAATATTGTTTTATTTTGTGTAATGATAATATTTTCGCAAATAAAGTATCGCGTTTTGAGCTTCCGTGTGTAAAGTGCCTTACTTATATACAAGTCGTAACTCGACTAAGATAATTGCGATCATACGTGTTACTGCTGTTACCGCATAATAATATAATTGTTATTTCTGTATGTAATTAACTTTAAAGGTCGTGTAAAAATAGCTTAGAATTAGTTTCGTTCAATTACATTGTTTGGGAGCATTGTTTGAATTGAAATGTATCTAAAGTATATGTATGTAGCGGTCATGAGGTAATAACGGCGTTGATGGGCCATCAATACGATGATTTTGGTCGCTACTTAAATACATTTAAACACATATTTGTAGAAGGCGCATCTACATAGGCCACTGGATTTTGGTGGAAAACTTCTTCTAAGATCGATGTGAAAAAAATCTACCGCAAAGTCGTTTAATAAATTCAGCTATATGGGTTTACGCATTGCGTATGCGTATCCAAATCCAAGAAAAAAGGACATGGTAAAATAAAACCGAGTTCTATGAATATATATAATACCGAACTAGGGTCTAGTGTACCATCACTCATTCAAATAGCGCCGGTTACGGCAGCTTCGGTCCATTCGTTATGCCCCCTGTGTCCCACCCGTGTCCCCGGGCTGTGTGCGCCCAATTTACATACATTTTATAATCAACGGAACCCACGATATCTGCAGAAGCAAACGTGTTACTTAGTAGTTGTGATGCTACTATCATTATGTTAAAACAATGAGTAAGTTTTTAACTTATTTGAGTTTCTATTTAAACATTTTAACTATTCACACTACGTTACGAAATATCTACGTGGTAATTGAAGTGCAAAGAAAAATACAATGAGTGTAGGTTATGCAAAGGTCATTCTGTAATGGCCAATTTTGGTATCGTCTGCCGTAACTATAACGGGATACCGTCGATTGGTACAAGTTACCGTGTTCCGGTTCGAAGGGCACTGTTTCAAGTGAAGTTACCGAACGTAATAGATCGATCGATCGTTCCTACTATCCTAACTAATATAAATGCGAATGTGAGTTTGTTTGTTTGTTCGTTACGCTTTCACGCCTAAACCTCGTAACCGATTTTAAAAATTCTTTCACCAATGAAGAGCTTAATTATCAGCGAGTAGCATAGGCTATAATTATTTTATCTCTGTATTTCCACGGGAACGAGAAGTACGCGGGTGAAACCGCGGAGCGCAGCTAGTGATATTATAAATGTCAATGTTTGGATGTGTGTTACTCAATCACGCAAAAACGGCTGAGCGGATTTGGATGAAATTTGGCACACATATAGTTTATTATCAAGATTAGCACATTGGATACTTTTTATCCTGTCAGAATCAGCAGTTCCTATGAGATAATACTAAACGCGGGTGAAACCGCAGGGCGCAGTTAGTATCCCATAAGGTCACCACGAGACGTAGTGACATTCTCTGACTGATCTCAGAGCTTGGTTATTATGGGCATGAGTGGTGCTTACCATCAGAATAGAATAGAATAGAATAGAAAAACTATTTATTGTACACCAGAAACATTTATAAACACAGTACAGAAGAATCACGATCAGGTGAACGATCAGCTCGTCTCATGACTAAAAAATAAAAGTGCAAACTTTTTTTAAGCTTCATAATTGTTTCATATCAGCAAAATGCCATGTAAATTGCAGTAGTATTGCAGCAAATTAAACTGACAAGTGAAAGTCTATAGAACTATCATTTTAGCTAAAGTCAAGCTTACCATAAAACACCATTACTTGTTTTGACCGGAAAGTGAGTAACCTCATCCCGTTGCTTACCTGCAAGAAAAGATTAGAAAACAATAAGCAACCAATTATCCATTAGAATAGTTAAGTACACAAATTCCTAAAAATAAAGAACTACCCTTCATAGATTAGTATCAATTGTAAATACAGCATCTCTATTCGGAATAATTTAGAACACTAATTTCTCACCACAAAACAAAAAGGCATTATTTAAAACCTTTTCAAATTATTTCAAACAACAATCTATAATCTTTTTTATTTTTATCAACTTAAAGACCATACATACTTTTCAGTGTAAACTTTTCGATAATGCCAATAACGCTTTCATTTCGTGTCTTTGACCTATGAGAAAACATTTGTAGTGCAAACGGCCGTTAAACCGCAGTTTAACTCCAGTAAAAAAAACCCTCTAACTTCTCACTGTTAGCCAGAGCTTATGAATAAAACATTTTGTCAGAATTATGACGTAATTTAGCAACACTCGTGTCAAGTTCAGCTGCGGTTACAAAGGCGAAATAAAATTCTATTCACGTCTTTTCAACGAGTTTACTTCCAAAGGCAATACTCGTGAGTGTGAGTCACCTGGGTGACCTCAAACCGGTCAGATTTGGTCAGACTTTTGAGCGTACAGGAGTCAAATTAATGCACCTATTCATTTCTGGCCTTGCCGATCGTGAGACTTGAAGGTGTTTTGAATGAAGGCTTTTGGAGAAGATAGACTACTTATTAGGTTACTAATGTGGGAAAATATTGGGTTATGCAATAGATGGTTAGGTTAGAACGGTTGCAATTGTATACCTTGAACGCAAATGGTTAAAATAGCAGACTGAGCCACCAAAGTGAACGTCCCTAGTTCTTACGTCTGTAGACTGTCTCTAGTATGTTTATAAGATATTATTATGTTTGGACGTAGTTTAAGTGCAAAGACTGCAATCCACACAAAATCAATTTTGAGATGTTGACTTTTGAAGGTAAAAACGTAATAACGCGTCCATAGATGTGGGTTGATAATGTTTTAGGTTGGATCCTATTGGCTGAACTACGTTCAGTTCGAATATAACAACGTTCTACGTACCAAAGCGATATGATGGTTGACAAGGGAGAGGGGTCTCTACTATGGATTATGTGGGCAGTGGATTGGATTACCATATCATTCAGTCAGATAAAAAATAAGTCATTGAATAGGCAATTCTGGATAAAATACATAAACAATTATATTTTTAGACCTTTGCATCTATTGTACGCATTCATTTACTATCCTTGAATTTAATAAAATACAGCTTATGTATTATGTTTCCACTGCTGTAACACAGACCTTCTTTCAGAGAGACGATGGACCATAGTTAGTGGACATACACTACTGATTAACTTAGATGTTTTTGGACATATGATTCGATTTCCTCATCTCTGTTTTTCTACATTACAATAAATAGAGCTAGTTTTACTTTTACCACTTCTCTATCTAATTGACCTCTTAACAAACCTTGCGTGTAATCGCCAAATCATAACTTGTTAGCGCAAAACAAGCACAGAATTCAATCGAGCGCACATTAACTTAAATTACACTTATCAACAAATCAAAACGTATCTTAACAGCTGATCTCTGGATAATTATATTTCGATTAAGTGTAGTGTATGCGGTTTTTTAATTTAATTTTATAGCTACTGTCAGTTGTGCTCAACCTTTTTCATCCCAAACTCATACTTTTAATATTTGCTACGACCCCTAATAAGCTCCAAGGCATTTTAATTCTTAATTGTTTTTTAAAGATGTTTCTATTTATATCCAGAACATACCTAGTTCTAGTGCGAACAGCTATGGATATTAATAATAATAACAATGCAAATAATTACTTCTGTTAATTATATTTATTTTTCCTTTCATTCTTGTTGTTTTTACTCAATTCTAAGTGATTATGGCACTATTTTATACCATACTATTTTATAATTCTATGGTTTATTAGTACTTGTCCTATTTATTATAAATAACTATTGGGCACTATATGAGTATTTTGTCAGAATTACACTTCTGTTTCTCATAATACTCAATTAACTCGTTGCGGGGCCTGAAGTTGGGCATCACTGTGCTACGTTGTAAAATACTGTTGAGGTCAAAATGTCAAATACTCTCACGCGGAAGCAGAGATAGGTAATTTTTAATCTCGGACGTATATTAAATATTGTTATAAATTAGACATTCAATTCATAAAATCATGAAATTGGAAACGTTATTGCGTCCTAGTCGTAAAGTTGACATTACTGTGTTCCGGTTTGAAGGGCACTGTTTCCAGCGAAATTACTGGGCATATAAGACTATAGAGCCGATGTCTTAGAGTAACGAGCGCACTGTAACTGTTCTGGGCAGGCGTAGCGCTTACCATCAGGCGAACGACTTGTTCGTCTCGTTAATCAGTCAAATGAAAAAAAAAAACTAGGAAAAAGAACAAATACAAAAGGTCACGAAAATATATCATAATAGTAAGTTTTTTCTCTGATTCTGGATATTTGTGGTCCTCGTAGTTCTCGATTCGCTAGAATCACTAGAGACAGGGAATGCTATCAGAGATTTGGATCTACGATGTGATACTGACGTTCTATTTATTATCAAGGGAAAAAAATACATACAGAACTCCTTGTACTATACTTTTTACTATTTTAAGTTCCAACTTAAAAAAAGAACAACCAAAACTTCCAAGCATCCATTTTAACCCCTAACCAACGATGGCAAAGTTTGCAACTTAGTTGCACACTCGATTTCACACTAAACTTGAAGTGCCTTACAGCAAAACTTAGATTGCATCGGGTAGGCTGAAGTTTTGCTACGAAACCATTCATCGATTTAACTTAGTACAGTGTCTGCCAAAACAGGACTACTGAACATTGGTTATAAAAGTTGGCAGACTGTTACAGTTGGTTAACATGAGTCTCACACTGGTTTGTATTTGACTGAGTATCGAGACAAGCAGCTCTTTCACCTGATGGTAAGCGCCACGTCTGCCCATAACAGTTACAATGTCAACCAGATCAATGCATTTTATAATCTTGCGCGGCACCACACTGCGGTCGTCACCCTGAGACTTAGGTTACATCGATCTGATGTAACTTATAGTTTTGCTAGACAGCAAAGTGAATCGATATAATTCACATAATTGAAAACAAAACCTAGAAGAGAAAAGAATAGAATGGAAAACACTACATTATACACCAAAAGAACACAATACAAGAAAACAACAAAAGGTAAAAAAATATCTCAGGATAATAATTCTGGGATATTTTTTTACCTTTTGTTCTACGAAATCCACAAATCCATGAATTAACGGATTTACTAAAAAAATAAGAATTTCCACGGGATTTGGGATACCCAGTAAGCCTACTTCATCAAATAAAACAAACATCCAAATAAGTTCAAACATCCCGGAGCCATGCGAGGAAAGAAACAAAAAACCATCTACTTTGCGAGCGTTTCAAAACGGTGTTTTTATTTCGTTCCGCCTGATCGCCGACATGACTTCTGTTAGCGCGGCAGCTAAGCTGTATAAGCTGAGCGCGCCTCCAATGGCGGGGGAAGGATGGCTGGTAGAAGAGTAGTACAAAGGAACTTGGCGACTAACCTGGTCTCCATGCAACTGCAATCACCTCGGTTCGGGTCCGTCTCCAAGCTGCTTGTTCCTTCAGGATGTTATGACGTTCGATGTAGTGGACTGTATTTTTGGCGGTTGGTGCGTGTCGGCAAGGAGCGTTTACGCGGCGGGTTTATAGCGGGTTTTGTTTATATTTTCGCGTCGAATTCACGTGGACCACCACAGAGGAGCAGCAGATCCAGTACTTTGGATTCGGCGAGAGCGGCAGCCGCGAAGGACGAGGGTCGATCGCAGACTACTTGCGGCGGCAAGCAGTTTTCTCGTGGATACCACGATATGAGCGACAGAGATAGTCGCCAAGAAATGATAGGAATAGGAAGGTAGGAAGGTATTATGAGTGCCAATGTAAGTGGCGCGAACATTTGCCCCCGGCCTAAAAACCATTGGTTTTTAAAAGAAAGCGGGAAATAAAAAAATATAAAAATAAGAGTTAAACTCTTAAGCCGTCAACGGGTTAAATATAACATAGCGGTTGACCGGGGAGCAAGGGGTTAAATTATTGGGTAGGTAAGATACATAAACGGACGACGGGTCTCTGGTAGACGCCGGTCGCCGTTTTTACTGACGCTACTCGACAGATGCCATCGCCGCCGACATGAGTGGCCACGACGACGCCGAGAGGCCAGGATAGCGGGGGAATATTATCAGTGATAATAAGAACAATAGAACCTATTGTAATGGGATTCGAAGGTGTATTCCATTTTCCTCTAGATTGAAGTAAGTGAAGATATTCCAACTTCCACCGTTTGGAAAATGATTGTACCATTTGATCCAATAAAGCGTACCGTTTCAATAAGTGTCCAGGTTCATCGGGAACCGTGCAAGCGGGTAAATGCTTCAGCGGTGCGGTCATTAAGAAATGTGAAGCACTCAGCGCGGTCGGCTCAGACGGATCTTCGCTCAATAACGTTATAGGACGAGAATTGATAACGCATTCTATCTGTGTGAGTACGGTTAACATTTTTTCATAGGTGAGTAACTGTGAACCGATCGTTTTATGAAGATGACTTTTAAACGCTTTCACATATATTTCATAATTCCCCCCGAAGTGAGGACTTCGCGGTGGATTGAATTTCCAGTGTATGCGATTAGCTGATAACTCATCTGAGATAGACTTATTATATTCGTCGGAATTTAAAAGATCCGTTAACGCATTTTTCGCATTTTTAACGCATTCCGTTAACGCAGAGATGGGAAGGGAGTCAAGGAGCGCGGGTGAGTTACTAGCCCATTTGACGAGATCGAAGCCCCCGGCCTTGAGCAACTCGCGGAGATCGTCTCTGAGTTGTAAACAAGCAGACAGAGTAGGCATGGAGTAGCACACGTCGTCCATGTATGTGTTGTCGCTGATAAGAGATGCTGCGAGTGGGAAGCGGGCACCGTCGGCGGCGCACAGCTGTCGCAACACTCGCATTGCAAGGAACGGACTGCTACGTAGACCAAAACAAACGCGGTTGAATTGGTAGGTATCAAGCGGAAAAACGGGATCGAATCGATACAGGAATTTTTGATATTTGCGGTGGTCCCTATTTATCAAAATTTGTAGGTACATCTGTTTAATATCTGATGTAAAAGCGATTGGGTAGAGGCGGAAATCCAAGAGGATTGTAAAAAGATCGTTTTGTAAATCATCCCCGGTATATAAAACTTGATTCAAGGAGAGGCCTGAGTCAGTTTCAGCACTGGCGTCCATCACCATACGCCATCGAGTTGTTGTTTTTTGTAGTCTCGCAATGGCGTGGTGTGGCACGTAATATCCAGTAAAAGGACTATCATTGTCGATCAGTGAAATGTAACCCTTCTGAATGTACTCTTTGATTATAGCATCGTACTCTAAGCGCAGAGCAGGTGTCGCGGCGAGCTTACGTTCGAGATACATGAAGCGTTTTTTAGCGATAGGGTAAGAATTACCCAGAGAGGTCGCGGGATCGCGGGAGAAAGGCAACGCTACAGAATAGCGTCCCGTAGGATCGCGGGAAACGTTATTTGTAAAAATGCGTTCACATTCTATAGCGTCTGGGCTCAAAGTCGGCGTGCATTGCACCTCTTCAAGCTGCCAGAAGCGTTGGACAAGATTATCTAAACGTGGTCCTTCCGTAAAGGTACAAAGGGAAATATGAGAGCGGCATCTATCTTCAACCAAGGGGTCAGTGATAGAAACAACGGTTTCAATATGAGCGGGCGTAACATGAGCGGGAGTAACATGAGCGGGAGTAACGGGAGCGGTCCCGATTACGATAAAACCAAAAATGGTTTCAAAAGCGGTTGGAGTACCAGGCGGACCAGCGGCGCGGCCTGATAGCAATATTTCAGAAAAGAGCGGCGCGCCTATAAGTATGTCGATCTCGGAAGGCGAAGCGAAACTGTCGTCTGCCAGAGGCAGGCAGTTCAGGTATGAAAGGCAGGATACGTCAATTTTCACTGCCGGTAAATTGTCTGTTATGCGGTCGATAACATAGGCGTCAATTGCAATAAAATTATCATTTAGGCGGGAAGATAAAGTAGCAGAAACTGCTCCCTTGATTGGGTTAGATGCGGAACCTATCCCTTTAACAACGGTGTTCGTCACCTTATTGCATTTTAAATTTAATTTAGCGCAACATTTTGAAGTTAAAAAGTTACTTTGGGAAGCCGAATCAATTAAGGCGCGTACTACATGGCGGCGACCATTTAAATCCGTAGCATAAACTTGTACGGTTCCCAGTAAACAAGTAGTGTCATTAGGCTGCGAAGCGGGGCGTATATTACACAGCGACACCTGTTGTTGTGATGACTGATAAGCAGTTGTAGGTAAGTTCGTCAGCTGAGCGCTAGCGGAGCCCGCGACGGGCGGCGGCGATGCCGAAGGCGGCATGTGATCCCCGGCGGCGGAGAAGTTGCCAGTTCGCGCGCGCGGAGGCGGCGCGTGCGCCTGTGACGGAGCGCTAGGGTACGGGCGATTGTCTTCACGGGAAAATGATACTTTGCGGCATAACATAGAATGATGTTTACATCCACAATAACGGCAATTAAATTTAGAATTGCAAGCGATATTTATATGCGTAGTGCTTAGACAATTAGTGCAACCTTTGCTTTGTTTTACAAAAGTGTACCTGTCGTCGATAGAAAGCTTATCAAATGCAGGGCATCTATATAAGTTAGCGTGATCGGCTTGTTTGCAAAGCGGACAGTGAGTGACGCATGATGCTGCAAAAGACTGCGTAGACCTTGCAGTACCCGGCCTGTTATCACTGCGGCTAAGAGAATCGGTCGTAGTGCGTTCCAATATTTTGCTTTGTTCGCGGATGAATTTTAAAAGTTCATTGTATGTAGGCATAGATTTACCTCGCATGTGCATTTCAAACGACCGTGCAGTACTTGAATCTATTTTCTTCAAAGCGAGCGATAGTAAAATAAAATCAGACACGTTATCGAGCTTGAGAGACTTCAAACTTGACACAGCCGTGCAGAATTTATCTAGAAATAATTCTAAGTTTTTATTCGTCGCGGTGTTAAAAGATTTAAAATCAAGCATTTGATCAAGATAAGCGGAGGCTAGGTTACGGTTGTCGTTATACTTATCGACGAGCGTCTGCCATATGATCGGATAATTATCACCGTTAGGTACGATACCAGAACAAACTGCAAGGGCCCGGCCTGACAATTTATTAATTAAATATTGGACGCGTTCGTGATCAGTGAGATCGGGATTTTCGTGAATCGTGCGTTTGAATGACTCATAAAATATCCTCCAGGTCATCGGATCTCCATTGAAGACCATCAAATCGAGTTCAGGAATTCTGATGGATTTACGTTGCGGGGCAACATTGAAATCAGCGGTTTTTAAAGGCGGGTTAAGTTTATTATAAACAAACTGACAACGGCAAAACATATCTTCGAAGACGTTTATAGATTGGTAGTTTACCGTGTACGAAGCGTTGAGAGTCAACTCGGTGACATTTAATTTGTTCACAATTTCATTGAAATCGGAGCGTAAGCGGTCTAACGAGATCATTCCACATAGAAATAAATCTTTCTCAGTATCATCAGTGAAAGCCTTTAAAGATCGGTTAAAAATATGTTGTAAGCGAGAAAATATAATGTCACGTTTACCTATCAAGGTCAAACGTTCGATCTGTAACGTATCGAGCGCTTTTGCGTCCTCGTATACTTCACTATCTTTGCCTTTTGAACGAGTAGCCATAGCCATCTTAACAAAGTATAAAAAACTAGATAAAGTATGAAATTCCTAATTTACTGCAACTGCCTACAGCATTTACCTGCCGCGCGCGCGGCGTATTGAATACCCACGCGGAGACGCACGGGCGGTCGTTAGGAATACCTTCACTTTTTAATAAAATTAAGAATTACGGAAAAATCGTTATTTTTACTATTTAGGAATGCGGAATACACGAAATAAGTATATAAGAGCGTAGTAGGATAGTACAGGGTACTATCTGAACTGTAATTGCGGGCGGGAACACGATAATTATAGGAAATTATCGTTGGTAAAAATACCAATATAAAATTGCGGGCGGTTATAAAGAGGACTAAGAGGGGCCAGAGAATAGCGGGAGGACCAGAGAAGATCCGGCGGCGGAGGACCAACAATATGTTAGCGCGGCAGCTAAGCTGTATAAGCTGAGCGCGCCTCCAATGGCGGGGGAAGGATGGCTGGTAGAAGAGTAGTACAAAGGAACTTGGCGACTAACCTGGTCTCCATGCAACTGCAATCACCTCGGTTCGGGTCCGTCTCCAAGCTGCTTGTTCCTTCAGGATGTTATGACGTTCGATGTAGTGGACTGTATTTTTGGCGGTTGGTGCGTGTCGGCAAGGAGCGTTTACGCGGCGGGTTTATAGCGGGTTTTGTTTATATTTTCGCGTCGAATTCACGTGGACCACCACAGAGGAGCAGCAGATCCAGTACTTTGGATTCGGCGAGAGCGGCAGCCGCGAAGGACGAGGGTCGATCGCAGACTACTTGCGGCGGCAAGCAGTTTTCTCGTGGATACCACGATATGAGCGACAGAGATAGTCGCCAAGAAATGATAGGAATAGGAAGGTAGGAAGGTATTATGAGTGCCAATGTAAGTGGCGCGAACAACTTCTTTCTGGATTACCACATTTTCTTACAGCTAGATTTTTATAGTATTCCTACCACTACCAGGTACATACTTAGATTACACACTAGGTAATTTAATACTTTTACGTATCCACCTACAGACCTTAATGCATATTATGTAAATGACGATAATTATTATTTTCATAATTAGTATTTAGTAATATAGAGCCATAACCTACAACGACCTTTTACAGCAGGTACGGTTGTCACATGGTTTTTTGGCGCATGATTCAAAATTTACTTTACTATGTGACTAGAAAGGGTGACAGTTATTCGTTCATTTATAACCGTTTGTTTTAAAGAAAAAACCAGAACGGTTGCAGACAAAGACATCTGCCGTGAAAATACGCACTTTTTTTTAAATTTATGTATTTCTTTCCTTTTCACGTCACACTTGTTCGCTGTTTACTTTGATGAACGATTTGCAAAAACACGTGTAGAACGTGCGGTATAGAAAATCCGTGTGTGATGTCTTTAATCTGTAATGCATATTAATTTACTATACATTGATTACGTATGGGGCCATAAATATGTTTAATGGGTAATTTACCTGGTATTGCACTTTAATATTCCTAGCTGATTAAGATTACGTAGCCTTTAAGATCTAGATGGAGGCAGAGCGACACATTTGAAAGATACCTAACATCGATATCTGAACGAATCGCGTCACTGTCACATGTTGTAGATCCTGGCCCCTAATATACCCTGTATATCCGGAACTACAGGGATCATTATCCCAAAAACACACAGACTCAGAGCAAGCTCCATGTGGGAATCGTACCTATAACCACACGCTTTGCTGACCATCAATCGGTACACCAATGACTTATTTCATAAGTTAGTTCATAGTGCTGATTGCGATTCCTTAGCTGAGTAAAAGATAAGGAAAAATATCGCGAGAAAACCGGCACGTCCAAGAATCTCAAAATTCTAGGATATGTGAGAAGTACTAAGCGGCACCGGGCCAGCGTGATGGGTAATACACCTCTCTCAGAATTAAGACACTCATGTTCAGCGAAATTACTCCGACATTTCTGGGCATATGAGACTTTAGAACCGATGTCTCGGGGTGACGAGCGCAGTAGCATAGAAAGTAGTGCCGCGCAAGATTGTGTAATGCAAAGTTCTGGGTGACACTGTAACTGTTATGGACAGGCGTTGCGCTCACCATCGGGTGAATGAATTGCTTGTCTCGCTAATCTGTCAAAAAATAAAATTTTGAGATGTAGAGACCTTCTCTTTGATAGAGGAAATAAAGTTTCTCTGAAATTGGAAGCAAATTAGACTAATGATGATAATTAATCATCCTGAATTTCTAATCAAAGGTCTATGACCTTTAATGATAAAATACTCTGTTTAACGAAAAAAAAGCATTATTGATTGACAATAAAATAGGCATATTTTAGAGACTAAATTTCACCAATTTAGCCTTGCTATAAAATTTCTCAATTCGATAGCTGCCGATTAAATGCAATTAACACTTAATTATCTCCAAGTTGCATCACACACGGCAACTGATTAAGACGCCTTAATGACCGCTTACGAATCAACCTTTATAAATTAACCTTTACTATACCTAATACCGATTAGTGGTTAATTCACACCTAACAGATTACGTAAATCGTTCCCGGGTCATACCAACCCGGCGGCGACAGGTTTTTACAACAGGTTAATGAAATAATAAAGGCTTACATCAATAGAATATCTCGAGAAAGATGGTGGCCGAGCGGTAACTTATGCGCTTTATAACTCATCGACACTGGACTCAATCCCCGCACCAATGACTGTCATACATAACATAAGTCATGTGCAGACTTCCATCGCTCCGTGCATCGGAGAGTACGCATTCCGGGTTTTTATCGATTGCTTTCGTTAAGCCACGTCAGAGGCCCAATATTTAACCTTTCCCTGAGGCTGGAACTTTGCCCGAAACAATCGAGTTTGATTGTCAATTGTTATTGTAGACATTTCGAATGCGTAGTAAAAACACTTTTTAATTAATTTCACATTCACATGTCATTATGATTTAAAATCAAAAATGTGTAATTAAAGCGATAAATCTTTAGCTTAGGTTAACTTTCTTTTCCGTAACAGCTATTTATTAAGAATCTGCCGGTTTGTCTATCGGTCGCCTGAGGTGTCTATTTTAATCACACCATTGTTAAGTTGGTGCCAAGTGCAAAGGTTACTTTGCAAAATATTATTTTTGTTTTGTTAAAATGACGTTTTGACGCGACCAAAAATTGGCTAATCAATAATTTAAGAGAGAGGCAAATTATGTACGTCTGCCAAAATAAACCCTCCGTCTCGTTTGCAAGTTAATAAAAATAATGTCGAACAGAATGGTGAGAATGGTGATCACAGCACTACTAGTAAGTATGCAAGTGCTGAGCATTGGACAAGCCTGATAGAGTATGGAAAATTATCTATCTGAAAGAAGTCTCTAACCCTGCTATTGAATCAAAACATACTAACGAGGATGACATTATAATAAGTGATAAACTTTCTGTTCCCAATACAAAATAGATTACAACTCTTATTGATATTATAAGTTAACTAACTAACCAGGATGCCGATATGACCTCAAATGAGTATTGGCCTCCAATAATAAAAACTGCAAATTCGCTTAGCTATACGTTAGAATATACAGCAACCGAACTAGACCAAAACATTATGTCACACAATAGTCAAAAATCTAGACCAACCGGCAGAGATGCATCGAATTGAAAAGAGATATAACAAACAAACTAATATTACGTAATGCCTTTCTCCGGTGGATCCAAGAAAGCGATAACCGAGCGCAGTCCCCTAAATGATTATGATTAATAACTATCGGATATTACAAATAGTAGCTCGTGCCAGTCACTCGTCAATGTTCGGGAAGAAGAATTGATAACATAAAGGTGATTGAGAAACGTTAGGTCGAACGGAAGACCTCTAAAGGGACTATAATTAAAACTTTCTTTCAGCGAACCGCCAAAAAATACCCACGTTTTTAAGCGTTACCTTTAAATTGATCTTTTTGAATACAGTTCGACAGATTTTAATGCAAATATTATTTGACGTTTCTTAGTGCTGCAATTTACTCAAGCAAACCTAGAACGATAGGTCGTCAAACTCTTTATTGTAACACCATAAACCATTAATAAAACCTATTGTAATCTAGCAAGAGATTTCTTTAAGAGATTCTTCTAAACAAGATTGTTTTGCAGTTGGTTCATTACTACAAGTTCGCGTTACCACCAAATCGAGTTTATGACATCTATTGTAAGTAGGTACTATTAGCTAATTATTATCCACGTTATTTTCAAAATAACCTGCACCAACGCTAAAAGTGAAAAGCAACCTGGAAAAGCGATCCACAGTACCTAAGTTTACAACCTCCTTCACTAAAGTTCTGAAGTTTCCAGTATCCTAATACGCAAAGCGTTCTTTCCTTAGTTTTTAGTCTTATTCTGTACTACAAAGTCTTGTCCAACTTCGGAATTCCTGCATCACTTTCTTCACCAAACTAATCCATGATGTTTTGTCCTTGGCTGTCCTTGGCCTTGTCTATTGCGTGGGTGACTTCGAAGTCATTTCCGTTGAGTTTACCCACCACCATTAGCTTCTCCAGGTCATCAGAGTCTCTGAGAGCAACGTGGCTAAAGTAATTTAAAATCCACTGAGAACATAAGTCTCGTGGTAACGTGCAGTTGGCTTAGAAATGATTAGTTGGTTCCTTTTATATACAATACTAAACGGCTAAATCACGGCGAGCACATAACACCATTATGTACAGTCGTGACCGGGGGTGCTTTCTACCAATCTAGTAATTGACCATTTCAGTTATGCGTTTGTTACTTAACATGTTTAATTGCACTTGTAAACGATTGTAATTGTATTTGGTGAAAGTAGAATCAGTAGCTTACCTTCTGCAGTTTTGTCACTACATATGTAATTATTATTAACGCTAAAAATATACAAAGTTTAATAATTTACAGAATAATTTTACAAAATATGAATTTGCAAAATTTTTTATGCAGGAATATGTAGTAAAATTATACATTAAGCACATCAATAAACTGTATTGATTATGGCAAAACATAAGGTAAGGACTACATTTTTTGTTTGCCGTTTTCATGTTTTGATTTTAATAATAATTAATGCAAAATAGCAAGTGGTTTTTAATTGTCACGCTACCGAATCTATTGATTACTCTTATATTCTGTATTGTACACATAAAGCATAAAAACCGTAACTTCCATTGGAAAATTATGTACAAAGGCTCTAAATACGTTACCCTAATTAGAATCTTTATTAAATCAGAAAGTATTTTCATTTTCATCGTATTAAGTTCCAAGTTGTGCCACGGGTACAGGAGCCATCTGTACGAAGCTAAGTCACTGTTCACCTCGTTTACTACGCACGCATGGTTCTAATAATTGACTAAAGATAAAAGAGATACGACGGCCTTCCGGTCAGCGATGCCGATGTCTTCGGTCAGAGTTTTTAGGATCATCACCTAGTTGATAATGATTGCGGTTTTATTGACCAGTTAGTGCTAATGATGAGTAATTTACCGGCCAGGTGAGCCATCTTTAGATAAATAAAATAATTTACTGCAACTATCCTTATGTAACAGTATAAATAACATAAATATTTTAATTAAAATATTTGGTGTATACATAAAATATTATGGTTTAAAAATAACTACGTATCTAGTTATAATTTTTTAATCGGGCAAATTTCGTTTGTTAGTATTATAATATAAATAGGTAACTTATATATAAGAGTTTCATATCGTATTTTTTAAGCGTAATTCAATACAAATTTAAAAAAATCGTTATAGTACAATTACAATTCGATGCGATATAGGGTTACCAGATCCAAGACTAAAATATCCTAACCAAATCCCAGGTTATGAAAAATTCCTGAAAAATGCGAAAAAGACACGCATTCGCGTCA
Organism: Campaea margaritaria; assembly: GCA_912999815.1. Taxonomy (NCBI): domain Eukaryota; kingdom Metazoa; phylum Arthropoda; class Insecta; order Lepidoptera; family Geometridae; genus Campaea; species Campaea margaritaria. The sequence goes on from OU538794.1 coordinate 2,450,704, forward strand.
CGAGTTGGCTGGTACAATTTGTTTGTATTGAACATATTATGTCAATAGGTCGACAAAATAATGTTAAAACACGAAGAGTTTCTAAAAGCAAAATCCTCTAATGAAACGAAAGGGATCGCCAAAATATGGGAACTATAATTTTGTTCTTCCTTCATGCGAAATAAAGCTCTCACCCCTTCCGCCGCAGTTGAGTTTAATAATCGATAAATCAATTTAATAGATACGCGTAATGAGTAGAAAAGTTAAGTAAAAGTTGACAAGCGATTAAAGCGATCTCCTAAGAAAGTTGTTACAATTTCTCCCAAACTTTAACACTATCATTAAGGGGACAGGTTTTAGGCTATTACATTTAGAAAGGGCTTTTACATAACTTAATCAATAAAGCTATTGTAGCTTACACATGTGCACTTTTACACTTGATCGATTATAAAAATTATGTAAGTGATAATCGATTAATATCGGCATTGTCTTTGCACTAACTTACAAACATATCCGTAGCACATTAAAATAAAAGTATCATCCTTAAGTTAAGAGAGACAAAGTTCAAATTAGCTTCAACGATCAGTAAACCTAAAGTTTAAAGTTGGTATACGTGTTTGATGGCACTAAACACCTCCGGAAGAAGCATGTTGGCCATAAACGTAATCGCGATTATTTTTATTGCAAGCAATCACTAGCCCTTAACATCCTAACCCTCGCGGCGAGACTGCGTAATCGATTCGTTTTAATCGATAACACTTTAATTTTTATCGATTATGCAATCGCGACAAGCGATATCACGAATTGAGATTCTGCTTTTACGTGTTCTTTTAATTTTGCAAAAGAGATTTTGTAATTTATTGTAAGAGATTTGAATGGAATAAATGCAATTTGTGATGTTTGATAAATTTATTTTACAAAACTTTTTGAAATTAATTACTAGTTACCTATTATATTTCCTCCTTTGCTCTACATTATGAATACCTAAAATATTTTTCATAATCATCATAAACAACCAACATCAGTCCACTGCTGAGCACGGGTCACATCTCACTTTCATGAATAGGTTTTATACCATAATCCACCACGGGGATCCAGTCCAGATTGGTGGATACTTTTTATTCATTCATTTTATTTTTATTCTTCTAGATCCGTTATGCATATACATTTATAAGAGGAAAAACCGCAATAATTATAGGAAATTTCAATTTCAAGAACCTGTTTGAGGTTTCATGTTAAAGAATAATAAATTAACACTCACAAACTTTTCCGGAAGTAAGTATAAAATGTTTCCCATTCAAAAGATAACAGATTCTCTTCAGAGATTAGCACAAATCCCACGCTGGCTACAAAATCTTTAAATCGCACACACAATGAATATTTCCCACATTGGAAAGCGATACGAATGCTATCGGCGCTATCGATGATCGAATAATCGATATGGAATCGACAATCGAATAATGCATTATTAGACGCGGTGAATCGAGTGAAGCTATGACAAATTATACTTACAATATAACCTGGTTTAAAGGTCGATTAACCTCTGTTCTTCATTTGTTTACATGTGTTATTTTTGGCCAGTAAATGCTCGTAGTATTTTTTCAAGGTATAGGTTTTTATAAATCAGATAAGCACCATCTAACTTTCACAAATGAGATGTAATGACTGGAGTACAATACCTATAAAAATACTATGGGTATCTACTACTGAAAATCTCGAATTAGGTAAATAGAAATCGTATATTGTTTCCTTAAATTTTAAAAATGAAGATCCTATTTGATGCTTCATTAATAAATCAACACAAATGTAGGTATGACTTGTTTTACTTTGACATAGTTTTTTTTATAAATTGGAAACATTTTGTAGTATACAAATTGAAGGACTTTACAATATAGATCGCTTTCCTACACTCAAGGCCAGGGACCATTTCATATCTTATTGTTTTTTTCTGAATTTTAATATTGAATCATTTTACGTTAACGAGAACAAAGCCGTTACGGATCGAGAAAAATTATTGCCCAAGCTGATAACGAGATATCGATAATCAAATTACACACTTTTATTATATTGTCCTTCAATTTGTATACCTACTAGCCTACAAAACGTTACTGAAATCTCGTAATAGTATTGCATATATTTTATGCAAGTAAGTGTAAATAGGTCGAGTTTTATAAAAACCATTTGTATGAAATCAGACTTTTCCTAAGTTATATTTTACTAAGCTGGCTAGCGACTGTAGTGAGCAAAACTAGTCATAAGAGCACTAACATTTTAGCGAATTTAATAATTAATAATTGTCTTGCGCGGCACTGCACTGCACACTGCATTCAGCTATAAACAATGCCATTCAAACCGGAACATTAATCAGCCACTCATATCGCAGTGTGCGTCAGGTTTACAATGACAAGCTGAACCACAAACTAAATAGTTCATGCTGAAGCTATAAGCTATTTTCATTTATTTTTTTCATTCACTAATAAATTTCGGAGCCATTTGGAGCATATGAGAGACAAACTTTCAGACGGACAAAAATTTAAAAAACGATAAATTTAAAAGCTATTTTCACTTAAATTTAGGCATTTACTTCGAAATCACAGCCAGACACTTCAATTTTATTATTAGTATAGGTTAACAAAACTGTCTAGAGCGGAAATTGCAGCCGAGAGAGGATCGTAGCAAACAAATAAACAGACAGTGTCTGGGATTCTTTTCTATTGTTTCAACGGATTGCAGTGGAAATAGAATCAGATACGCCGCAAGAACAGCCAAAGAGTTTTTATTTTTTCACATTTCTGTCCATCGTATGAAATGACAACAGCTGTGATTTAAAAACTCCATTAATTTTAAATTTTAATTTCGCATTTCAAATGATATAATTCTAATTGTGGCATAATTTGATGTTTGGAATTCAATTAATAAGCACTACAAGCCTACAGGATGTCTACAGGTCTGATGTACCCGGATTGTCCCGGATAGATATGTAGCTTAAACTATCTATAAAGTTTGATAAGGAATGGATTTGTACCAAATTGAGCTGTAATTTTAGAATGAAACGGAAGTTACAACAGGCCAAGTTTATTCACTACTCCGTGGGGCTCTTTTTTATAATTAGACCTACGGATAAGATAATATTTTTAAAACCCACTGTAATGACTTCAACAAACAGTTATCTAAACGGTACATATCACAGTTATGTAAATAATTAAAAATTTATAAAAAAAATCTTGTTACGTAGAAAGAAAATTTATCAAACGCAGAAAATAAATAAAAAAATAAATAACAATCTAGGGAATCAGGAAATACGAAGACCACGGTCCTACAAACACCCCGACTCAGAGCAAGTACCTGTGGTGTGGGATGTTCAGCAAATGGCATGTACGTATGTGGGATGGGATGGGCTCCTAAGTGATGAAATAACCAATCTGCACAAGCTAAGTACAAGTAACGTACGTGATGCAAACGGGATGATTTATACAAAGAGACCGCGGTGACCGTTGACCCTTTGAATGCAATGCTTTCTACGCGGTAGCGGCTGCGGACGTGAGGTTAGACGGTTTACTTACTTTAATTGATATTTAGTTCTGCAGTTAGTTCCAGCTTCAGTACAAGTAGGCTGATGATTGAAGGTTATAAAAGAGAAATAAGGTCAGAGAAAAAAGGCAAGTTCGCACTTGGAACGTTGATATAATGGGTTAGCGCATTTTGGTCATTGTGAAATTTGGACACACATTTTCGGACAACCAAGCTAAATACGACGCCGAGAAAGGCACGGAAAGCGATGGCGAGACGATTTGGATGCTTTCTTGGGCGACTGGTCACAAAATGTAATAGAGCGAGATCAGTGGAAGGAGATGGCGGAGACCTTTGCCCAACATGGGATCAGACAGGTTAAAAATAAAAGAAAATATAAAGCAAAATACGCCCCGCGGCTGAATCCTGGTCTATGTTGAACTGAACAATTTTTGAAATGTAATTGTAAAACTGCTTCATACCAAATTTAAGCAATATCCATACCGTCTTTTCGGCGATTATTGGTAACTAACACACAGTAATACTTCCAAACGTCAAATAAAAAGTGGATACTATCTCCTGAGATAGTCAATACTAATAATTGATACTAACTTCTCAGATTTCTACGCATTAGTCAAAATCTAAACTTTTGCTTTTGCAAGCTCTCTCCCAGGTGTCAATAGAAAAGTCTTTCCAAGATGTAGAAATCTAATTAAGGATGAATCTGTCGTCCGATCGCATCCTCGTTTGGCTTTCGCTTAATTGCTTGAAATCGGATCTCAGCAGTAGGCCAATGCAATTCAATTTAATACTAGAAGTTAGAATTAAGGCTTCCTGAAGGTCTGGTTATATATTGTCTATGGTTTATATTGGCGTGTAGCCAGCAGATAATATAGATGAGATTTTGTTTTTACATAATATAATCCAACTTTTTTATTGGTATGGGACATTTTAACTCCGCTTCCATGATTATATTTAAATTTAGCATGCCTGTCAAATTCCGATAACCAATATACCTAATGTTATTATTACAGATCAGTTGATCTGATGATGGAGACGAAGGGAAGATATGGAGCACCATATGACTATCAGTTATGTTCATGGTGTTTGAGCTCTTTTTGATCCACCTGCAGTACCGAATATTCTGGAATCAGACTAGGTGTACCAGATCGCTACATAAAATTTTTGGATCCTCTTGCGACAAGCTTTTTTCTTTACGAATACTTTCGAATTCCAGCCGAATGATTCGATGTAACATTTTAGTTTAAAACTTTCAAATCATTACCAACGAATCACCACAGTTTCCATTATCCTAGTTATTTAAATCAATACTTCGCAACTATGTTAGTACCGGTATAGAATTATGGACTCACGTCACCTGCATCGCTTGCATAAACATCAAGCATTTAACACTGATTAATATTGTTGCTGTAATAAGTAACTACCTAGATAATAAAATCTGATGACCTACATTTGCATGGTGAGACAATCACCATGGCGCCAGAATGTTTATCGTGAAATAAAAACCCTATCACAGACAACTGCGGACATGCAAAATGTGGGTTACACATGAGATGATATTACACGCGTCAGTTACAAGACACTAGCTCTAATGCATCGAGGTCTAAGGTGTATTATCGAGCGGTGAATATGATACTGAATGTGTTAACTTTGTCGCAGTTGACCAGTCGGGGTTGAATTACGACTGCCTGCATTCAATTACTCGGATTCTAAGTGATGAGTGAGAAGCGTAGATTTGTGTGGGAAATTATGTGGTAAGTAAACCTTATACTATCCAGGGTGATTTCTTAGATACAACAGGAGCTGGAATAACATACAGGGTTATTTTCATCGGGGAGACATATACCCATGCACCGTCATCGATTAAATTAAAAAAAGAAACAGCAAGTAGACGACACCCGTCTACTAAGACAAGAATTCTTAAAAAAGGTATCATCAATTATCATCGTCAACAACCCACATCGTCCCATTGCTGAGCACTGGTCTCCCCTCACTTTCGTGAGGAGGGTTAGGCCATAATCCACCACGGGGGCCAGATCCAGATTGGTGGATCACCTACCTACCTCCGAAATAATTCTCGGGTAGGTACTCGTATGTGGGTTTCCTCGCGATGTTTTTCTTCACCGAAAAGCGAGTGTTCCACAATAAAGAATACGACCAGTCAAAAACTATAGACAAAAAAACTTGGACACCAACCGCTATCGTATCTAAACCCCGCATCTTGCACCACAACCATGCATTAGTCTGCAACATCTGAATTAGCTATGCAGTCTACTCGAATGTAATTAATGGCTGCACGGATAATGTTTTCGATGCTCTTCAGATTAATCCGGTTCATGCATGGATTCCTTCTATTTTTACACATCCATTTCAGCGCCTGTTTGGGCTTGTTCTATTTGTATCGCTTTCTCGATGTGTGGTATCAGTTATAGGGTTGTTCCTGCGATCTTTTGATTGAATTTCGTTTGTATTCTTCTTCTTCTTCTTCTTTTTTATTAGCCCTAGATGGGAAAATGATGCCTGATCATGAATTATGTGTGTTATAATTATTATAAGTATGATATCTTTGTCTATGTCTGTGTGTTTGTCTTCGCTTCGTCGTAGATCTAAAACAATTGAAATGATTTATATGCTGGTAATTTGTTCAAAAGCTGGCATTTGCAATAGTCCTTACCTGTTTTATGAAAATTAGTTCAGCTGTTTCTAGATATTTAAGTTTAATAGTCCATTTTTGGATCTCAGTTGTTATAATATCTAAGCGTTTTAGATTTAAACCAAAATCTTTGATAGTCCAAAGAGAATCAAGGAAGCGGTTTGTTCTTATTAAGTTTATGTTATTAGGTATCTGCTAAAATTGGCATTTTGAGAATTTGGCGGCATTCTGCGCCTTAACCCTGTTAACTCTTGGTTCGTACCCGTCTTGACATACGCCGGGTTACATGATATTTGGTGCGTCAGATTTAACCAAATTGTGGTTCAAAAAAAACATATCATGAACAGATAGACAATTTCTGTAATGTTTTCTATTACTACAGATATAGTCAAGTGCTTCTTTTCAGTACATGTATGGACTTCTATTTCCATGGATCCTGTTTGATCTCCAAAACCGATAAGGAAGCTCCCAGTGTTTATATTTTGGTCGATGTGTGTGATTAATGTTAATTTATGGCCACTCAAAGACGCATTTTGTATGGTGTTGTATGGTCGTAAATGTTGGCTCGTGGTTTTGATTCCCGGCGCCGTATCCGGTTGGAAATAGGTCAGTGGTTAAATAATGTGGAGACGGGAGTTAAAATATTGATGAAGATATTAATCATTTAGGTTGAATTATTATTTAATCCCGTCTAATATTTAGTACTGCGTGTTTTTGGCTCTAATTGAATTGGTTATTAAGCCGTTTACCACCATAGGTCATTCGATCTTATGATAATGGTTAAATAACATTGGATTATAGACCTTCACTTTTTCAAAGTTTTTTCCTCTTCCTCTCTCTTTTTCTTCTTTTAATAGAACTGTTTTTTTTTTTGGATAAGTTGTTTTTTTTTAATTCTCAATTTAAGCCACTTATTAAATCGCTTTATGCTTGTCAGTTTTATAACCACTTTCAGTTATCTACCTCAATGGTTTTATCTCGTAACCTTTTATAGAGATACCATAAAACCAAGCACTTTAACAAGATGTGTTGACAAGCGAACTTCGAATAGTCAAAAATTTTTTTTTATTAATTTAATATTTTGATTTCATCATCATCATCATCAACCCATTTAGGCCCACTGCTGAGCACGGGCTCCCTTCACTTTCGATTAGGCCATAATACACCACTGGGGCCCAGTCCGGATTGGTGGATCACATGCCCCCGAAATAATTTTTGGATAGGTACCTATGTGGCTTTCTTCATGATGTGTTCCTTCACAGAAGCGTGTGATAATTACATACGTATCTTTTACAAGAAACACATTGGTACGTGTCTGCACTAGGATTTGAACCCACGACCCTCTCCTTGCAAGGCGGACGTTCTCCCACTAGGCTACCACCGCCAGTACATTTAGCTAGTGTCAAGTATTAAATTATAATAGATTTCAAGTTTTGTGTCCAAAATAGTCCCAAAGTCGAGTCAGAAGTCTAGTCAAGTCAGAGTCTACGTCACGATTCAATAAAGTGAAGAATACTTTACTGAAATTTCTGGGTAGTTTAAAAAAACACGATATCGCATTTTTTTGTATTTGTGGATATAATTGTCTAAGCACACTCACGCACGTAAACGAAAAAAAAAAACAAAATCAGCAACGATTTCTCGCCAAAACGGTAACAAAATTATTTAAAAGGTTTCCCAAATGCATCCAGTAACATAAACCCACAGAGCAAACCCATCCAGTAAAGCCCGTCGAACGATTGACCAATACCGATTGTGATACGTCAACGCCGCACTAAACTGGTGGTTTGATTACTGTGTTCCATTGCTGTGTTCCAGTGCTGTGTTCCAGCGGAGCGGCGAGTGTTGTTTACGGGAGTGGAGTAGTTGTTAATAAGACTGGTTATATTCATCATTGGTGTGAACACAAAGTTTGGACTTGCTCTGAGACGTTTATTAGTATATTTCTTACTTTTTTTTTAGATTTTACACGGTAAAAAAAATAACAGATGGAAACATTATTGAATCTGCAGCGAGTAAATCTTAAGAAAATTGATTTCATGTGCCTAATAATTTAACTAAGAAGAATACGCAAACGAACGACTTATTATTTTAATGAAAACAAAAATATTATGCTGTTTTTTTAGTACCTTAATTACCACTACTACATGAACTACATCCTCATGAAACTAAGTAATATCCTGCAAGGCAATTAACTAAGTGTGTAAGTGTATCTACTGAAACAAATCACTGGATAAAAATTATACCAACCAAACTAACCAACGGATTTGTGACAAAGTTCGCAAGGCAACTTGCATATCCACTGGAAAGAAACACTGGATGAGTATAAATCAGCTCAGTTTGCCCGTGTTTATCCACGCGTCCGTGAGTTATGACCGTCGCAGCTGCAATGCGTCGATCCGGCAGCACGGCAAATAAACAACGCACTTTGTAAACGGAAGGACGTGAGGTGGTCCGAGGAAAGTGCTTCATATTTTTGTAACCTAAAATGGATATTGTTTCTGCTGTACGATTGTTTATCGGTTGATATCAAATTGTTCTACCCTTCACGATCATTTATAGATCCTTACCACTAAGTAGGATTGCCAATTCCGTGTAGTTAGGGAATAAGGAACTACATTGAATGTATGCCAAAGCTAGTTCTTTTACATGAATGTTATAGGATAAGAAACGATTTCGGTCTTCTACGTGCCAGATTTTCTAATCTTGTTATTTGTTCAGCTTTTTAGATTATTTGAGGACGATTAATACAATAAGATTATTCACACTAACACACACACTAACTATGGTCTAAGTCAAGTGCTTCTGACATTTGAATACTTCAGTTTTTATCTGACTGCGCGACGTAAAAGAAGGTCTATGTGTTTTTTTATAAGTTCGAAGATATTGGTCTTAGAACGTCAACGTTATTTCAAAGGCATCTACGCAACAACTTAACACCAAGTCTCACCTGAAACAGCAGGTATCCGGAGTCATACATCCAAAAGTCATCTGGCGCGTTGCCCGGCTTGGTAAGTTGGATCGCCAGGCAACGCTGCAGGATCAATTGGCAGCGTTGCCCGCCCGCCCCGCGCCCGCTCATGCCTACGCGGGCGGCGGCATGCTCTGAAAGAGAAGGGAAATAGCGTTAAGTCATGTGTTACATGTTGTTACATAACATTTTGTGTGTTTATTTTTGTTTCTAGTGTATCATAAAGAGTTTTCTATTCTATTCTATTCTATTTTGCGCGGCACTGCATTGCGCTCGTCACTCTGAGACATCGGTTCTAAAGTCTCATATACATGGAATGCCTTCTATATCTCAACCCTATTTCTATAGGGTTATCAAAATCCGTTTCAGAACTCAATTTTCTTAATCAGCAAGACATCTTTTTAAGGTAGAATGTCTACCACATTTCAACCAGTAGGGTTGTCGCAATCCGTCTCAAAACTCAATTACCATTATCAGCAAGAAATCTTTCTAAGGTTTCTACCACGTTGCGAGAGGCCTTTGTACACTGATATCCTGAGCAGATACAGAAGTGGGACCGCGGACAGACCCTTGACATGACAGTTTGAGTACAAGGCGAGTGGTATCGTTTACTTACAAGATTCGTTACGTTTGCGGTTACCAATGCGTCATTGTATCGGGTTTTGCGAAGACCGATAATTGCCTCTTCAGATAATATATCGCATGTGGTTGTAATTTATAAAGTATCTATTTATTGTTATAGCATGCTTAGAAGGGAGTTAGTTAATTCAAGAATATTAAGATAAGGCACAGAGAATAGAATAGAATAGTTATTATAGATGGAATAGATAATTATTTGGCTTGACTTAAGCCGAGTACCCACTAGTGAGCCGTAACCGTAACTTGCGTGATACGGGAACGAGGTTCTAGTGTGTACGCGTGTTACAAGGGTCCTTTGATTCGCGGCAACAACCGACAATCGTTGGCTTGCTGCGAGTCGCTCGTGTAGCTCTCGTTGCAGGATTGCGAACCACGTTCACACTATGTTTTTTGGTAATAGTACATTTAACTGTTACAGTTACAGCTCGCTAATGAGTACCCGGCTTTACTGTCTTAAAACTTCAATCAAGTGAGATTAAAAACAAAGGAACGCCACGATAAAGATGTTCACAGTGATTTTCACTATCTCATCAGAGAATGGTGGTTTTAATGAGTTATTTTCACAAACAACTAAGACGACAAACCACTTCCGTGGATGAAGTTGAATCAACTAAGTTTACTGGGGACGTAGTAATATCTATTCTGTGCTAGGGATTAAAAGTTATCAATCATTCGACCTTAAATAGTGAAATACTTATATCTGAAGTTACTATAATAACAATATTTTGTCATTAACTATGAATGTACGATGAATGTATGATGTTTGATGCACGCCTACACCGTCTCTCCTTCACTATGAGTGGTTGACTGGTAGAAAATGCTCTTAGCGTTAAGTCCGCCATTTGTACTAGTTAGTTAATCTGTGCAATAAAGTATTAAAATAAATAAATAAATAATAAATGTAACTACTCATCATCATCAACCCATAACGTCCCACTGCTGGGCACGGGTCTCCCCTCACTTTCGTGAGGAGGGTTGGGCCTTAACCTTAATATTATACCTACCCTTGAAATAATTCTCGGGTAGATATGTGACTTTCCTCACGATGTTGTCCTTCATCGAAAAGCGAGTGATAATTACGGACACATGTTTTACAAGAACACATTGGTACGTGCCTGCATTGGGATTTGAACTCATGATCTTCTCCTTGGAAGGCAGAGGTTCTCCCACTAAGCTACCACCGCTTAACCACTATTAATATTTAATAGGTACGTTCTTATTAAAATAATATGCATAATATACCAGAACTCGTCGGATACATTGAATATTCACTTTCCCGGAACAAATAGGCCTGAATTACGATGTAACTAGTATTATCTATGCCTGATTTACTTTTTAATTTAATAAATAAACAAAATTATCATAAAACAATATTACCCAGTATCTCTTCCCGGCGAGGTAAATCAACAAGAGCTTACATAAGCCGATGTAGTACGACTTACCATGTCTAAAATTTATTCACTTACCCTATTTTCTTGCAGTGGAAACTAGACTTTGCAACTGAGTTATAAGGTTTCTTTTTACATAAAGGTTGTCGCTTATGTATAAGAGTATAGTTCATTATAGAAACGCTCTCGCAGCTAAAAGCTGTTAGTTCACGCTGAAAACGTTTGTTTTATGTAATTATTCGTCTTCCGTTCGAAGGTAATTGAGGACTGGTTTTAGTGCTAAACTGGTGCATTGCATTTGTCATGAAGAAATAGGGGAAGCTTTTAGGTGTTTGTGATTAGGCATGATGATTTATTGCCCTATGGACAGACAAACAGGTGGTTATGGAAATTTGGACCTAATGCTCATTAGTAGAACCTAGCCTAAACTAGTCCCAAGCCAATTAAGTCCTAACAATGATCATACGGTCCATATTTCTCCATCCTAATATTCGTCGGTCAGGACCGAGCTGGGACTATTTTCAATATCAATTAGGCCTTGCCCAATTTTTCTTTATTTTCACTTATCTCATTTTTTTATCTTTCGCTTTTCGGTGAAAGAAAACATCGCGAGGAAACCCACATATTTAGGTACCCAAGAATTATTTCGGAGGTTGGTTTGTTATCCACCAATTCGGACCGGGCCCCCGTGGGTGAGGAGAGACCCGTGCCTAGCGGTGGGCTTATATAGATTGCTGATGATCATAATGATGATGAGGCGTGTCATGTCATGACCATTTATTGGGACAACATTGTTAGGTAAAGTTTTAACCCTGTCCGCAACTAGGAAGAATATATTTAATCACTGTTCTCTCTTCTAAGTATAGAATTTGAATGTCCGCGACGATTTGTCTGTCAAAGATTGTGAAACGCCAAACAGATGTTCCAAAAAACGGATACATGAATGAGTCAACGGCGTTTCCGGTTTCCCTCTGCGGCATAGATCACCAAAAAAAGTTAATAGCAACTTAAACATGCAATAACTGCCCACATATTTCCTTTACCGTTTGCGTGCTTTTTTTTTCAAAGAATACACTCCATTTTGAGAATTAAGGTCGTGCCACACTGGACTCCTATTGTCAGCTATTATAACGGCATCAGCGCCAATTTAGGTATTGTGTAACCTGCCTTAGTGTTACGTACGAAACTACGGATTGTATTTTACATCATAGACGCCATCTTCCATTTTCGTTTTGTATTTGTTTGGATTTGCAAAGTTTAATAATTCGCTTATCTGTATACAATGTGTATGGATAGTTTCATTATGAACATAAACATAAAATGAACATAATGATTTACGATTGGCGCGAAATACAGTCTCGTTTATATTAGTGACCCGGTGTAGCTCTAAAAAAGAAAAAACTGTTTGGAATTTAAATTTCCCGCCATAACAGAAACGAACAACCTTAAGTAGGTGCTTACATCCTGCATCAAAGTACCTACCACACATTTATTGACTACACTAGAGAAAGCTCATTTTGGATAACTCCCATCTCATCGGCACAGGCATTAATTACGCACACCATACACGCTAATGATAGCAAAACACTAACAAATCGGGAAAAGTGTTTTCGAAGAGTGCCTCGAGGCTTCCACCCACTCTTATTGGCATACGTTTAACTTTTATACATGGTTATCATAGAAAACACACTGCTAGAGGAGAAAAGATTGTCTAAAGAGGTCCCTAGATCGTCAAAATTGCTGTGAAATATTGAAATACTGTACACTGGCTAAATACACAAATTATGTGAAACTAAACTTAAAAAAACGAGTGTTCTTTAGACCACACGACTGAAGTAAAACTTCGCTATGAGAGAAAGAGGGAAAGAAAATGTGTGCTCGCACCTCTCTCTCCTGCCCCTACAGTAATATACGAAACGTCGCTCTCTCTTTCTATTTTCACTAGCTTATATCTCCCTCTCAACTTCCTTTTGCCTCGCCCGATCACACTTTTCGTAACGCTCTCGTCACCAGCTCGCCAGTCGTTCACCAGCTTACTCCTGAACATTGCTACAAGCCACATGAACCATGCCTGTCAAGCGCGTAAATTCTTGACAAGTATTTTTACCGTATATATATTGACTGTGTGTGTGTATCCACTGACTATAATATTTTTAATAATGTGGCAACATTGATTAAAAAATAACGGCTCTACATTTTGATCCATCGTTAATAATTATAATTATACGATCTTTTACTGGTGTGGTGTATTTTTTCTAGTGATATTGCACTGATATAGAATAGAATAGAATAGAAAAACTCTTTATTGTACACCAGAAACAAAAATAAACACAGTACAGAAGAATTACAATAGGACAGAAAGATAGGATAGGATATAGTGACAGAATTTGGCTGTCAGATATTACGCTTCTATTGGAATTTGCGCTCGTTGTTTATGGCTCACATGGTATATATCCATCGTAAATCTTCACGTGCTTTCGACGAATAATAACTTTCTCTATGTACTTTACAATTCAAGCACTAAAGCTACGCTATAGCTATAAAATGGAAATGATTCACTTTCATTGCTAAAGACGCTATACAAAGATCTAATGAATTGATGAAGCTGGAAATCTATCTTCTAACAATTTTTTTTTTTATAATGTTGTATGAAGACATTTTAACTGAATTAATAAATAAAATCGCTACAAAATAACGTTGGAAATAATCTAGAATTTTCGCGAATTCCATCATCATTTACCCGGTCTAGTTCCAAAAACTATTAGTAATTTAAATTTGCTGTCATAAACAAAACGAGCCGCCATAGAACTGAATAGAAAATCCTTCATTTACACAGAAACATAAAACAACTATACAGAATGCTTTTATCCGACTTCGAAAATGGAGGAGGTTCACAATTCGCTTGTATTTTTTTAATGTTTGTTACCTCATCATAATGTTTGTTAACTCCATCATTCATTATCCGATTAGTTTTTTTTTTATTTGAATTGGATATACTTTCAAATTGGATCCATAGAAATTTTATCGAAGTATGTTAGTTTGGTTTTTAACCGAAATTGGGTAAATATTTTGATTTCCTGTGACTTTTCATTTATGTTTTGAGTATATCCATCTGAAGTCAGTTTTTTGATTCAAAGAATTATTACCTACTTGAGATAAATTCAGTACATAGTACATACGTGTAATTATACTAAATTGGACGCCTTTTGTGTACAAAGTTCCCATAGAAAAGGATATATCAAACTCTCAATCAAAATAATTGTAACTGTACTAACAAAATGACACAGATGCCATAGAAGGACCCGAATCGGCGTATATCACTAGAACTGGTTATTAAATTAAGGTTCAGCTCTGAACTAGATCCGAGACAAGCTGTAAATCAGTTAGTTTGTGGGCGAATGTCACTCTCGGTCGTACACCAACATTAGTGTACGTTTCCATTGTAGGAGTTATAAATCCTTAACAAGTTCACTACTGAAAACACAACTGTTGTGTTTTTATACCCTGTCGCAAGTACGGGAAACAACTATTGTGTTAGCAGTACGGGAAGACACAACAAATCGGCTCAGCAGTCAAAATGTTAATCTCATAGTGTATTTTGGGTATTTTGGTTTTAAATCGCGTCGGGGGGTTCATAAATTTCAAAATCCTTCAAACTCCTCCGGTGGAAACGTTCACAGTGCACACTAGTATTCTTTACAACACGACTTATTAGCAAGAAGGATCTAATGTTGAGCTCTGAAATCGATTTCCGATACACTGTCAATCAGTTAGCAAAGTTAGGAACAAGCTCTGGTAATGGCAGCTAATATTAACTCTCGTTTCAAAAGATCTATGAAGTTTGGCTGAAACATGGGTAAAATAGCGTTTAGTATCAATATGAACGTCCTAAAGAACTAATAATATAAACTAAACGTGCTAAAAAAAAAACAAGAACTAACTTTTTGGTAAATATTCTATTTTATCAAGCTTCACTATTTTGATCAGCGAAATGCTCTATTTCATGTCATTCACAAAACCGTACCGTACCATTCAATGGACCCGCACCACACATTAATAGTCGACCAGTCCATCGCACAGTGAATGAACCAGCAAGTGGGTGTAACATACATATATAAAAAATAAATTGTGTCAATGTATCGTGCCCGCAATCAAAGACAATAATATATTTGCCTTAAGAATATACAAATCATGTATTAAGCATTTGTCACCAGGCTTCATCCCTTTTTGTACAAATATCTTTAGGTAAACTGTATTCCACTATCACTTGTCAAAAGTCTCATTTCGTAAACAATATTACATTTTTTTTTTTTGCTGTTTGTTCTTACATTTATTCTTTTATTGTGCAAATGACGCCTATAAAACTTCCTCAGAAGTTTCAACTTAGAACAGCGAGGTAAATAAACAGATTTTAGGGTGTGAGTTCGAATCGCGAGTTTCAAAGAAGAATTTTCTGCGACAAAACTTTTGGTAAAGTTTCGTGAGTCGATTTATTTTATTTTCAGCTATGCCTGAGAAAGACCAAACCCAATGCTTAGTAATGGCTACAATAATCTAAGTACGTACCAATGAGGACGATGATGATATGATGGTAATTATGGGGATAATGATGAAAACGGACTATCGCTCGGCCTGTTATTTATACGATCCTAATCATTAAAGTCCAGTAATATTCTTCCCCCCTACTGCAGGCAAAGAATTAAGTATTTCATTCACAAAAAATCAACACGTGGGCATTATTTAGATAAAAATAGCTCAATGAATCATGTTTTTACAGACTTTTTCGGTACAGTTACTATAAATAGGTAATGTACTTATAATCTGAAAATAAGTAGGTTCTTATAAACTGCGCAGTTTAGTGCTTAATCTTGGGTAACCTTGGTTTACATTGCCTTGTCCTTAAAACAGTTGTACATTCAATATTCAATGCGCCAATGCTGATAGTATCAGATAAGGTGATAAAAATAAATGATATCCACAATAAAAACAAATCAATCCTCTAAAACAGAGGTTCCCAGACTTTTATTCTCATAGACCACTTTGAAAATTTAGCTGGTTCCGGTGGACCCCTTGCAGCTACATTTCTAGAAATTCCTATTTATTTCCTAACATAATAATATAATATTATGTTTTGTTACGCCAACGTAGACCCCCGTCGAGTCTACCGTGGACCCCTGGAGGTCTACCTGGACCACTTTGGAAACTAAGGCTCTAAAAGGACAAAATGATTGACAGCTGAATACTATTAAATTGTTTTGAACAGCCACCCTCACCGCATCCACATTAAACAATTGCTATCTACAAAAAAATCGACTCCAAATGGATTGCCTAAATATGATTAAGTAAACAATATGTCATGAAATTTCTACTTAAAGGACTCCACTTAAGGTCTACTCACTTAAACTCGAAGAGTATTGTAACAATTTAGTTTTTTTAGGTCACTGGCACCGCGCGGTCTCCGTATCGGTCTGTTAATTATCAATAAACTGGACTAATGACTGATAGTTTAATTAAATCAAGGTGCCAAAACTCAAAGAGCAAATCAATCGTAATCCATAAGTTCCGCAAACACCTAACTACGTGCCCACAAGGATTGAAATAATCCAATGGTTCGACAGCGGATGGGCACCGCTACATCCGAACGGGTATTCTGAATGTCAATGACTACGTTAATACTATTTATTTATTCTGTAGGCATTTCACTATACTAACTCGAACTATCTCGATAACTTCTATACAATACAACTTACCTTCTTACAGTACACTCCAAAGAGATTGATATAACCTGTTTGCCGCAAGATAACTGTGGGTAGTTCGAAATACTGTTGTTTAATCACGCGTCTATTCTCCACAAACTTTGCTTCTTTTAGCTTGTCTCCAAGGATCGCAAGCAAGTAAGCGACATAACGTTAGATAGTACAGCAAGCCTTTTTAGGCGATGCTTATTCACTCTCCACTGGAAAATTTGCAAATTAGGCAAGGTTTATTGACTGTTCGCTTGAAGACTCTCATCATAGTTGTCTAGAAACAATAAGACATAGTAAAGTGTTCCATCCCTTCGCTGTAAGGAATGATGAATTGACACGAATCGCTCTACCGATTAGAGGAATGTCAAGATAAAAGTGGAATCATGGCCACCGCAGGTGTAACCTGTTAAAGTTTCTTCGAAATTTGTTTAATTTGACATAACATCAATAACAGTAAAGAAAACCGATTCTGTAAAAGATACTGATATGTTCCACTGACCCAGTCATCGTCAGTTTACGTTCCGTAATCGGATTCATTTTCGGATATCACACACGTCTCACAATAATTAAGTAGCGGTACACACAACGGTATATTTGCAATATGATAATGGGCGAAGTAATAAAATTGTTTACGTGTGTGTCGTTTTCTGCGAAGCTGGCCTCGAAAGGAATGCGAACGAGGGAAAGATGTGCGGTATTTTAGTTTTAAATTCAGCTGTTTCGACTACATTTTTAAACCCGTACAGAGCATTATTATAATGTCCAAGGAGTTTTATGTTTAACGGGTTCCAGCGGGGCTATGCAACACAGTGTAGATCAGCTTGAGTTCGTTTCATTTTGACGTTTGATTGCCACGGGACTCGTCATTTCAATACGAATGACAAGTGGCGCGGCAATTAAAGGTCAAAATTAAACAAACTCGAGCTGATCCGCACCGTGCTGCATAGCCCCGCAGATTAAGTGCTGGTTGATACAATGTTAAAAGAATAACGTTACTTTAAAAAAAAAAACAAGAGATGACAATGAAGATTTACCTCATGATCTTTAGCAAGGCAATGTAGATCACGAATTGAAGTTCTTGATGCTTACTTTGCTGTTAAAAAACCAAACGTTTCCTTAAACAGATCCCTAATAATACCAACCAACTTCAATTTAGATTCATGTACGGTATTGAAACATTGACTTTTAAAAGGAGATCGCAAAGATAGACAAAAATATAAACAATGAAAAACCATTTATCAGACATAATAGCATTATACAATCAAACTTATCTAATCCACTTTAAGTTTCAACACATAGCATTCATGCATTCTGAAATGACAATGTGAAAACTCATAGAATTCAATAAAACTTCGCCATGAAGCACCCTGAAGCTTCTCAACTTTTCATGTTGCAACTATTCGTCATTCCGCGCTCCCTGGTTTTATGGTAAAGGGAATTTATGAGTTCGTTCACTTTTTAACTTAACCATACTTATTCCAGTTTGTGGCGAGGAATTGTCTTTTATCTTTTTTGTTATTTCAATCGCTTACTTAGCTGATTAATTACTGAAGTCCATAGAATATTTTTGTTGTACTGTAAAGGGAAAAAACGTACCAATTGTTGTACCAATGTGTTTCTGTCAAACATATGAACGTAATTATCACTCGCTTTTCGGTGAAGGAAAACATCGTGAGGAAACCCACATGCCTACCCGAGAATTATTTCGGAGGTACGTAAGTTATCCACCAATCCGGATCGGGCCGCCGTGCCTAACCCTCCTCACGAAAGTGAGGGGAGACCCGTGGCCAGCAGTGGGACGTTATGGGTTGGTGATGAAAGGGACAAATAACTATATGAACAAAGTTTTAATTGGATTTAAAATATTGGGTAGACTAATTCAATATCAGGAAACTATCAAGACAATACACACAGAGTAATAAAATGTATCCTGGGAAGTGATACATTTTCTCCAACTAGAAGCAAAGTGACATTCATACATATTTGGGGGGTATTCCGATACATCTTCATCCTGTTTTTTTATGTGCAATGGAGATATTATGACAAAATATATTATATCTACCTATCTACAATATTTATTAAGAACACAAAACAAAACGTAAAGGAGAACTTACGAAAATTCATATCATTGTTAAATAGTGAGTGAGACCCCTTCTAAATTCCTCCCGGACCCTTCGATGTGGGGTTTATATTAAATTCTTTGGTTGCTTTAAATTAAATTGTACCGCAGTATTTTCTCGTGATTCTGTATTATAACCAATGTCTTTCATTTTTGTTATGTCTAAAGGTAAGTTCTTCTTTGTCCACCTTAATAATATTGACTAGATGTCCAATTTTAGCTGGATGTGCCCAACTGCATTAAATTCTGACCGCGGCTACAAATCGTTATGGTAAACGTTTGCTGCGTTTGCTAATGAGCAACATATCAAATTCAATAAGTTTACCACTACAACGTGTATCGGCGGTCTACGATTCAATGTTATTTGGTAAAATATGCTGATGATGCTGATATGACGAATTTCGATTTCAATGCATTTTTTTTTTCATAAGTACGAAATTTGAAACTGTTATTGAGATTGAGATTGAGATTGAGATTGGAATCGGGATCGTAAGCTATTGGCCATAATAGCTCTGCAGATCTTAATCTTCAACCATAAATATAGTCGGTCCTTTTCCCAGTCGGGGTAGGTAGATACTACTTTTTTCCACATGCTACGATCCTTCTCCACATGCTACCTCTTTCGCTTCTTCCACTTTCATGAGGCCCTTCATACACTTTCGCTGGCTATAGGTACTTTTGACTTGGCCTTTCTTGACATTCATAGTAGATAAACAGCTTTGTATAATGGTTTTATCTCCCCTCTTAATAACTATTTAAGGAAGTTACCAAGACTAATAAGTTTGCGTAGCAATATAGTTTATGAACCTGTCTTCATAAATCTTTTCAGCATCCCTTGTAAAGCTAGCTATCTTTCAGAGTCCATAACCCCTTTGTTAGCAATTTGGCAGCAGTGAGACGTAAGATTTGATGCCAACATAATAAAACAACTCGAGCATTGTCTACAATCTATTCTACAATATAAATGAGTTGGCAACACATAACTCACAATGGCATAGTGTATGGCAGGACTACTAAAGGATATTTTTATATGAGCTGATGTGACACTAATTTTTTTATGAGTCAAGCTTAAGAATGCGGCAGACTCAAAATTTTCATATTATTAAAAGTAAAAAATTTAAACTTAACTTTAGTTATAAACTTCGTTGTTTTATTATATTATAATTTGGCACTGGCATCAAAGATAAGATAATTCTTAAAGATATTCTTTGTGTGAATGAGAGCAGGCGAAAAGGATGTGACACCACCACGCATGGACCCTACACAGATACTAGACTAGCCTATGTGTAGCGCCTTTTTTGTGTTTTTTGATTTGTTTGAACCACAAATAGGACCATGGTCCTCGTAGTTCCTGATTCCCTAGATACAGGGAATCGGGGTCAGGTTCGTATGTATATGTAAAAAAAACACAGTACAGAAGAGTTATAATTATTATTACTATTTAATTAAAAATTCTTTCGTTGAATAAAAATCCTAGGTCTAAGCTAAGTTATAAAACTAATCGCCTAAATTTACGACTTAATTAAGTCTTACAAAATGTATAAACAATTAGTAGTTTATTAAAATAAATAAATGTCTTTTGTAAATGCAATAATAATTAAGAAATTAAGTACTTTAGGTTACGCAATGTCTTCTGAAAGAAATAATTAACGTTAGGTTTTATGTCTAGAAGTGCTAAAAATACTCGTAGTAGATAGTAAAACTTAATTGCACGATAAAATACGAGTACCTACAAAACAGACTTGTCAACCTACAGGTCAGTAAAGCCCGGTACACACCACAGTCACTACCTTACACTATGGTATTACCAAAGTATATAGAAGTGGTTAAATTCAAACTTTGTAAACTCGACATTCAGTGCTTAACTCGGCTTAACTCAAGTCATCTGGTACATTTGACGTTTACTTAAATGTAGAATTACAGTAAACGGACGTCATGTCTCTTATATGAGGCACTTACAGAGACAGTTGATTTTTAATTATTTTTTTGGCTAGATCTGTGACTACGCAGCCTACAAGTAGCGGAGTTTGGATTGGATTCATTCTAGATTTAACGAGTTTCTGCAAAGTCTGCCAAACGAGTTTTACCGTATAGGCTTGAACACACACATCCTTTTGTACGGTCATCACTCGCACAACCGGTGTAAAGTCCGTTTAGCTCCAAGGTGGTCGTACATTGACAGTATTTATTATTCTATGGTTTGTTAGACACGTGTTAATTGCGACGTGTGTAACTGGGACATCAACTAAAAAGGATAATAAACAAGAAAATTATGTTTCTTAGCGTTAAACGTTGCTTAAGCTGCAAGTTGTTATGAGTATTGTCCGAAATGTGGGCCGACGCGGACAAGGTTCAAGTTACGTGGCAAGCAATGGGTTGAGTAAGAAACCATCTATACCCAGTATTTGTGTGAATGCATTACCTCTATTATGTTTTGTAAATCGTATTTTTTTCTTTTTATTTGACTAGGTGACGAGACGAGCAAGTCGTCCACTTGATGGTAAGCGCCCATAACAATTACAGTGCCACCCAGAACATAAAATCGAAAAAAATCGATCGACTTGATCAGAAATTATCACCAATACACGACCAACCACGTAATTGAACAAATTATCACCAATTATAAATTTTTCGTCATCATCATCGGCAACCCATATAGTCACACTGCTGAGCACAGGTCTCCCCTCTCTTTCGTGAGGAAGGTTAGGCCATAATCCACCACGGGAACCCGGCCTGGATTGGTCGATAACACACCTACCTCCGAAATAATTCTCGGATAGGTATGTGGATTTCCTCACAATGAAAGATAGACCACTATTTAGGCTGTTCACAAACGTGCGACAAAAAGCGCGACATGACTCACTCGACAACGGAACGGAAGTGTCGATTGTCAAGGCCGCATCCCAGTCAACGCGCGACCGAGCTGCCGACCTATTGTTTCACCGACATTGTGTTTTTTTACTCCGTTTACCTATATTTAGCGACCTTATTGGACGTCTGCGAAAAGTCAGAATAATGAGAGGAAGCACGCGAAATTGGAGGACTTATTTAAAATTTGATTTAAGCGAAACTAATTCTGTAAGATGTCCTACTTAGGTCGTTACTTACGACTTAGTGTTATTCAGTGATGACGTCGGTCGTCCATGGCTATCGCTATGAAAACCGTGTGTGCTGTGCATTGAGCAACGCACTGATCGCGCCGGCACGGTTTCCATCAATAGTGATAACTACGAATGACTGACGTCAATGCTGACTGTCAATTTTCATTTTTCAAATATCAAAGATTAGATCAAATAAGATCTTTGTTCCAAATTAGGCATGGTAGATACATAGATAAATTCTTTATTGAAACACCACAGAACAAAGAAAACTTAAAAAAAAAAAAAAAAAAAACAAAAAACAATTAATAAATATTTGGTAATTTTTTTTTTTGAAATTTTATTTTATTCTAAGTCACCTTTTTATCATAGGCGCTCATATAAAAATTCACTATAACACTATTTTAATCCTGCATAGAAGTTTGAGCAGATAATTTATGGCAAAGATAAAATTGAAAGCCAACTTTCTGTTTCCTCCCGAAATAGGATTAAAAAGTATAAACTGGCCCGGAATATATTTAAGGGTAGATGCGGCCGCAGTTTCACCAGCAAAATTCCAGTTTCCCGTAAAGTACTCGGCATTTCCCAAGTTAAAAATAGCACATGTCGCTTGGGAATAGTGAAGCGGTGAAATAATTCAACTGAAAATAAACAACTGAAGATCGCGAAAAAACCAAAGTAAAATCAAAAATGTCATTCCTACAAAAAAACCATATAAAAAAAATACCTTTCAATTTTGATGATTATACCAGTTTTCACTGTAACTTTTCCAGTTTTTCTTTCTATATAAAGCTTATTTGGAAATAACGAGTATTTAAAAAAAAATACAAATCGATAAATCCGTTCTCAAGTCATACGGTTACCAACCAACTTCATTTCATTTGTAGTTTAATAAAGTTTTAGTCAGATCGTCAAGAATAGACCTTGTTGTGAGAGAAAGAGCTTTTATTTATCAGAATCGAAAAAGGTAAAAAATTCAACTCTACCACAGAATAACCAACAGTACACCCCTACAATCAGCTCAAGAATCAACAGTAGTTAAAGCGCGCCCCACACGGCAGTGCAAGGTCGCCGCAGTGCGCTCAGACGTGCAGACGGTCGTATCGATCGCATCCCGGGTTGTCTGCACGCACACTACTCCACCAGGCGCCTTTACAGCGTGCGATCGTGTGGATGAATGAGCTTTATTAGGCTTTAGATACTTTAACTTAAGACAATTAGTACCGACCGGGCACCCACTGGTGCCGTCTCTGAATTAAATATAAGTAGGTATATTACTGTGTCTAGAATACTGTGGCTGAAAAAGATAGACGGTATTACGTACAGTAGGTACATGGTAAGCAAGAGTACGTTCATAGTATCGTTCTAAATGCCATTATTCCTTAATTGTGGACATTATTTTTGGCTTAATTACTTGAACAATAACATTTAACAAATGTTATTCTAAAAAATTGTACAGATTGGTTAGAGTTTTCTTTTTATAAAACTGTGTTATAGAAGTGCTCAGCTTTGTCTTTGGATTTTAGATCTACTTATTTACTTATCCTAGCCTTTCCTATAATATTTTTAGAATAGGATTAAAAAAAAATACATTTTCAACTGCTCTACGAGACGCTTATTGACTAAGCGATCGAACAAAAAGTTTACTTATTTGACTTTGTTCAGGCGTAACGCCTTTATCAGAGTCCGACACTGTCTCAATTTTGAAAAAAAAACGAAAGTTTAAATTGTTCGGTCTTAACCATAGCCTAGACCAGTTTACTGAGAGCTTTTATACGGAGCGATCATTCAGATGCAGGGAGATTATTCGACTAGCTACAGAGTTAATTTAATGGGTCTCTCCGTGGTGGGTGTCGCGTTTTAATTTACCTTAAACTGAATTGTTTTGTATGAGGACTAATAAAGTTTTACAAATAAATTAAAAAGAGGAACTTTATAAGGGACGAAAAATTTAAGGTTTGGTAAAATAGATGTTGTTGGGAAGTGTGGAAAGGTAAATTTTATTTTGTTTCTTTCACAAGGGGTAGACGCTGAAACCTGCCCACTGAAAACCGATATTTAGGTTGTCGCAAACGTAACAGGATTAGGCTAGCTAGCCAGTGATAATGGAATAACCCAAGTACATTCAAATTTTATTACGAGGGCCACGTCTGCAATTCTGTATGCACTAGCAATAACCTGGGGAGGTTATTAGCATTACTACGTGTTCGAATGAATACAAGGCTCGTATAGGTAATATAAATTTGGACCGAGGATTATATTTAGTCAGTATTCAAATTAAAAACGCTGGCGTATCTGTGAGACCAGCATTAGAATCTCTTATCTCTAGTTTGGTAAGGTATAAGAAAATTCTACCTTGATTTTATCTATCCCAGTTACAGCCCATTTCGCCCCCAATGGCTGCATTCGGGAAAGATCCAGTCGCCACCAGTGAAGTGGTAGTATAATACATTTTTTTTTCCATTCGCGTTCCACGCAGCTGTACTTGTAGAGAGATTGAATTTGCTTTCGCAACAACTAAGTTGATCATAAGTAGGTATTATCATAGAAAACGGGATATTTATCATGACCGTAATTTGACCATAGCCTTTTACAGTATAATGGTTTATTTCATCTATTTTCATATCCTGGAAACTAAATATCATGAGAATTTCCATTATCATCATGACGGAATCGTCAGTTGTTCGTCTGATATAGCAGAAAAAGGGCGATATTTTATTTATCCCTTGGATTTTTCTATATGTATAGAATAGAATAGGATAGAAAATACTTTATTGTATTCTATTTTAAAGAATAGAACCTATAAAATGAAACGTCCTCCTCACGAAAGTAAAAGGAGACCCGTGCTTAGCAGCGGGCCGGAATGGGTTGACGATGATAAATGAAATATCTTCTATTCGTTCTCATTTCTCATCTTCAATGTTTTCGTGTTTATTTTTATTAACCGTGACAACAATTATCATAATGATAACTTCGTGTCGGAGGCTCTAAACGTCTTTTAGCGGTGCTCGTAATCCCAAGCCATGGGGTGATTGTAAAGGGTGGCTGTCAAGGTCAGCGTCTGTAGTAGCTCTAGTGTATGACTCGCTTTGTAGTAAGCTTTTACGATACCTTAGCAGTATACTGCATTACGAGTAAGGGCTCTGCCGACGGCTAAAGGAAGATGAAAGCACTGGATTTTCATAAAGATTTAAGAGGCTATACTAGATAAATCGTGACAACGTCTAATAAATCGATGAATGCCAGCTGCATGCACAAAAAAGTTGGCACATTGTCCCGTAACGCTCATTGTTCCGTTACGCCCATTGTACGCTTGCGCCGCCGCTTCTCTTCTTGACAGGTTAATTATTCTTGCATTTGAAAAATATGATTACTAGTATAATTTCAAGTATTTAATTTTATTAATTTATTATTAAAAAAATATTGTTTATATAAGTATGTAATCATTTCATCAATGTTTTGCTATGACGTTATCACGTTAAAATATCGTCCATAAAGCAATTTTACAGACAACAAACTTTTTTTATATTTTTTTAATACCGCCCAGTGTACCCAAAGGTTTTCAGTAAGATATTGCTTTGAGCGATAAAATTATATTTATATTTACTATGGTAAATTGGTAAGTATACGAATAATGAGTTACATAATTATATGTATACTATGTAATGTGTGTGTGCATGTGTTTCGGAGGTAGGTAGGTGATCCACCAATCCGGATCTGGCCCCCGTGGTGGATTATGCCCTAATCCTCCTCACGAAAGTGAGGGGAGACCCGTGCAGTAGGACGATAATGTTTGCACACTACTGCTTTGCGAATGAATATGTGGCAAAGGTGTGGTGGTACTTCCCCAGGCGGTCTCTCGCAGAAGAGGCCTCCCACTACTAAAGTTTCTTAATATCAGTGGCGTAGATTACTTTACAGCGGCACTTTGAGCCTTATTATTGAAGATTGAGGTTATTCGTTTTCTCCGATGAGTTGCTTTCAAGGGTTACCAACAAGTCCGTCGACATTGTAGTTAAATCCTCGTTTACGCATGAAGAAATTATCAATTAATGGAATTATGTTATGATTTGGGTAACGACTAATGCCGATGCGGAAAAGGGTCGTATTAAGGTTTTAGCCATCTTGAAATTAAACGATCATTCGGTTCTGTCTACGAGTATATAATTTTGATTATCTGAATACGTCATACTCCGATTGAATAACAGAGAAAATTCATTTTTTTAGAATTTCAAGTACATCATTTCACGTCTTTTATCACTAAGTGAGTAAATATACTACTAACTACATAACCAAATGACTTAGCTCGAAGGACCAAGGTTACTAAGTACATAATTATATAGCCGTGATTGACAGCGCGTGAAGTGACATCCCTGATGACAGATTGACATTAACTGACTCGGCCTTGCCAACCCTTCGCGGTGTCAGATGTCCGCACGCATGTTAGGGCATGTACTGATGTGCGAATTGAACTTGAGTCTTGAATTCTTAGAATACAAGTTTTGTATTTATGAAGAAGTTAATTGTATAAAGTAACTTACTTATCGTAATGTAATTGAGAATAATAAATATACTGTACTTAAATTTCAAAATTATTTCTATTTTTCTGTCATATTCCTGTCTTCACAAACTTTCAGAAAGTTTTTCTTGATGTATATTCTCGACATTTTGAATTCTATTGATTTTTACTGAAATTTATTTAGAAGCCGTTGTTTAATGTAGTTAGCGCTTTTGTTTAAACTTTCGTCTTTCTATGACTGACTAAATAATTAAAAAAAAAACAGTTACAGGTGAAGTGTTTAACGGTGCGACCACACATCTGTAATGTAGGCAATTTTTCCAGGCTATTAAAGGGATTGTCGGGTCTATATATATCTATGGTTGTGGACAAAAGCGAGAACCACGTGCGCGCACCGTGCGTAAAATGAGGGGTGAGGGTGGGGAGTGCGTACTACCTTAATCCATGCAAATCGATTTCGTAGGGCGAGTTACGAACCGAATAATTTCGTGTTCATTAAAAAT
The DNA here is from genome assembly GCA_912999815.1 of Campaea margaritaria. Lineage (NCBI taxonomy): Eukaryota > Metazoa > Arthropoda > Insecta > Lepidoptera > Geometridae > Campaea > Campaea margaritaria. The sequence continues at coordinate 2,477,851 of OU538794.1, forward strand.
CGCTTTTGGTTTCCTCGTTGATAAATATTCTGAATATTTTAGTACTTGTATTTACTTAAATGTCAAAGCGTAAAAATGTACCCCGAAATAAAGTTTTTTTTTTATCTTACGTCCCGTAAATCTAATATTTTAATGCAAAAACTATCACAAATAATTTGAACCACGAAAAAGTAGTCTTTGTCGAATGTATACTAATTATAAGTATACACATAGCCCTACTTAGATTATTCCGTAAGTCATTCTCAAAACGTCATTGTCAATGTCATCTCGTTGGTTGTCAAAACCGTTTCATAGAATAACGACTTTTTGTAGCCGTATGGAGTAAGATAGTTATCAAATCGTCGTAAATAATTGTTTTGACCGTCAGATTTAATATAATAGGAAACGTTGGAACGTTTCGTTGGATAAAAGATCGTGTCGAATTATCAAGGTTTAGTGTAGGTATTTATTTAGTGACCAGTTACAAGTAAATAGGTTGCGTCTAAGTTAGACCTACCATCGAGAACCGCATCTTCATCGAGATGATGGTCAAACTCGAACCTATCTATAATGATAGGAAAAAAAAGGGCATTATTTATTATGATATAACTATTTTCACGACACCTTAACATTGCTTAAATTGTTATTTTTATATTGATGGTCTAAACCTAAGTTTTCCAAGTTCTGGCTTATGGAAAACTTTTGTTTAGTTCCGGTCTAATCATTTTTGGAATTACGGTGTCGAGACTAGCCAAAAGTCGAGACTAACCACAGATAACATTCAGATAAGATGTCTCCTTCATTCGTTAACAAAACTGTTCATTCATAAGTTCCATTCTACTCATTAGTATAGACCTCAATAAAAAAGAAAATTAAAATGAAACCACAATAAGACGGTATTTTCATAAAAACGGATATAAAACGATGTGTATGTACGTGATACTTATACTAACCACAGTTAATAATATCCCCAGTCTTCTTGACATGTTACTTTTGCTTAATACCTAAGTAGCGCATGTGAACGCTTTAGCCATCGAAAAAAAGACATCAAGGATAAAAGCCTATTTTCTGTAGAAAGTTTGTCTTTTCTCCGTTTATTCCAATATTTGCTTATAAACTCGTTGATGGTATCTTGCGAGATTGCTGTCCCTTGCAGCGGTATTATAATAGGATAGGGTTTGACTGATACCTTGTAGGTACAGTCAGGAATAAAAGTCACTAAAGATTTTCAAACTTCCAAGTTAAAAACGCACGAAAAATACTGGTAATGTTGCTGAAAATTGCACCTCTCTTGAATATTATATCGTATCATATCGTATTCCGTCCTCGTATTTCCTGAAAGGTTTTATGAAAATTCCGCACTCTTCGTTTTTTCCCCGAATTAACCTGAAGTTTCCGAATGCTAACCGGGATTTCATACGCTATTTGTCTTGATAAGTGATGCTCCCATTTAAAAAAAAAAACATCCCCGTAGAGTTCATTGGTTCTATCTTCTGTGACGGGCGTATTTCCGAAGCACTGGTAGAGTTAATGGGGTTTATTTTTGCTGTGCGAGATTCAGCCATTAATTACCACTTGAAAAGGAAACTTCCTTTTTTAACTCAAACCATAATCAGCTACTTATAAGTTTAGTTTATCATATTTGTTTTTTTTTTATTATTCACTATATAAATGAGACTTAGTGTTTGACTCTTAAAGGGGTTTATTTAAGCCTACTGGCAATAAATTTTAACCATGCATGTGTTGTAAAACTTAAAAGTTTGAATATGCTCAGCGACTTTTGTCGCTAACAGTACAACTGAGCAATATCGTGGTGAAAGTACGAGGACAGCACATCAGCGAAGCCTAGAGCTTGTATAAAGGTCTCTAGATAGTAACTAAAAGATAAATATAATATAACAATTTATGCTAAATATTAAAAAAAAATTATCTCCTTTGAAACTAATTCTAAGGAAGAATATCAATTTAAAAAAACCAATGAAACAGGTGTCGACCATGGCAGCCATCCGTAAACATTTTTTTTTGTTTTTTTCGTCCACAGAGATTTAATGTGGTCATGTAGTTTGTTTGGTTCAAGATCATGTGGTTTCGTCGAATGAGGTCATGCCAGCACCTAGGATCAGAGTTTTTCAGGCGACTAAAGGGCCTCAGACATGGCAAACCAAAAAAAAATTAAGAAATTTCACCATACATAAATCATAATTTTTTTAAACATAGAGACTTTGTTTAATAATTAAGGTCAGAAGTTACAAATTATACCATGGAAGGTGTAGTTGCCATATCAGAATCAGCATAACGAATAAATTCAATTTTATTAACACAAACGCTATCAACATTTTATTACCTTTCAGATGATTAACCACGCGATTTGATACACGCGACGCTGCCCGTGTAAGATTTCCTTCAAACAACTCTAACATATCCATGGTAAAAACTGTAACATATCTATGACAAAAACTGTAATATTACGGCAAAAAAATACAACTTAAACAGTAGCCACGTCAACTCAAGAAAAAAAATTATGTTCTGCCGTGAGATCGTCACGCCCCTGAGTTTATTAGCACAGCTGATCTTGTTACAGTATCAGCTAGAAGAGGAGATACGGGACAAAATAATTACTTGAAAAAATAATAACAATAGAAGATTTTTTCTACAGATTTAGAGAGTAACGAGATTTGCAGTGCAGGTGTTTCACTAAATTGTAAGCATGACCATAAATGCAGTGCAGACTTGTACCTTCCATTACAAACTCTTATTTGGTTGATAAGGTGCAAAACTCACGGTCTACTCCTGCACATGGTAGTTGTTATTCGTGTAACATTAGTAAATATGTTACGATACACTATAGGTACACTTTTTCATTTCGAAGACTGAAAAAAGCCTTGATAGAAAAAAATATTATGTACCTAATAATGATATCTGGTATTTTTTTAAACGTAAATATTATTGTTCTATGAACACCGATCGACCGATTTAAAAACGAAAATATATACAATTCAACGAATTATCAGGTTCCAAAACTAGACTGACGAATCAAGCGGTGACCTTTCCAGTAACAATTATATCCAGCACCTCCCAAAGTACACACTTGGATAAATAGACAGGTATAATAATATATCCAATTGTAATTATATACAATTGCGATGACAGTTTCTTAATAGCCATTGGCCAATATTTGTCTAGTTGCAACAACTAGCGCTTGTCGAGAACTTACTCAATATTTGTCACTGCTGCGTGTGAATGCGGACTAAATGTCATATCGACCAGTAAAACTTGAGTAAAACGATATTTACAGACACTTAAAACTTACTTAAAGCAGTAAAATATTAATTGCTTGTGGTCTGACGGTTTCTATGATTGAATTTAATTGCGAATCAAATCTTTCGTCGCGTGGAAGTTCAAATGGCAACATGCCGTTTGATTTAAGTCTGCCAATAATGGGTTAAAATAATAATTAGAAATTCATAACTTTATCATGCAGTGAAGTTTAGTGTTTAAAATTTTGTGTTATCTACACAGGTAATTTCTTCAAAATTGGTGATTTTATTGAGGTTTTTCGAAGGACACTTTAAAAAGAAGCTTTGAAGGCTTAAGGTTGCCCAACTATTGAGTAAAATCTTTTGTGTGGTCGGCTCCTAGAAACCTAAAAGTGAGGAAATATTATCCGACAGAGCACCATCTTTTTTTACACGCTTTTTATTAGCTTCATTAAAGATATCCTTGACAGACATTTTCATGTACAATTTCAATCGAATTCAAGTCTTCGATATTTGGATTATTTGTAGCAGCAAGCCACTTGCATATTTAATCAATCCAGTTTCGTCAATTACGCAGACACTGCTATGTAGGAAACAAGCGAAGTATCAACGGGCCCATGGCAAGGAGCGAAAGCGCAAGCCGGTTTACAGCATAAACTCTACGTTTTGTACTCTAGAAATCAATTTGCAAAGAAGAATAACTTTAACTTTGAAGAGTTTATGCATTATGGCTTCCGGAGTTTTTTTCTAGCGAAATCAATTTGATTTTTGTCATAAAAAGTTGTGACGTTTGATAAAATTATACTAAGTGACGTTTAATAACTTTTTATGATGGGGTTATGGGGGATAACTGATGGGGATAGATTATTGATTATATTATAAGAGTTCTTTGTGGATAGCATCAGGTGCAACAAATGATTGGACACATGATTTTTTTATAAATCAGAATCCAGATTTTATGGTGCTATTTTTATTCTGACCTCCTTCATAGTCCTTCCATCGCTACCTGAGCCGTCCTCCATGCGAGTCGCTTATGTTTCGAAAATCACTCAAAAATGATTTTGGCTGCTCTATCGCTAACCAATCTTTGTGATTTGCATGTTATTAAACTAATCTAAAATTGACTCGTAACATCTCATAGTCATTCCAACTGGGGCTCGATCAGATTTACCCTTCTGCGTACAATCGCTGGGTATAGTTTCAATATCTCATCATCATCATCATCAACCCATAACGTCCCACTGCTGAGCACGGGTCTCCCCTCACTTTCGTGAGGAGGGTTAGGCCATAATCCACCAAGGGGGCCAGATCCAGATTGGTGGATCATCTACCTACCTCCGAAATAATTCTCCGGTGGGTTTCCTCACGCTTTTTGCCTTCGCCGAAAAGCTATCAATATCTAACTACAATTTTTTCAATTTAATAATTCTAAATCAACAAACATTGTATTTGACGCAAACTGCTTGGATCGCACGACTATAGGTAGATTATTATAGGATGAGACCACACATCAGCTAGACCCAGCTTGTATCGGATTACATTGCAGTAGAAATTCCTTAGATGTTTGTCTGTAGTAGGGTTGTTATGAATACCATATCCGTAACCCGAAATCGGAATGAAAGTGACTGATATCAATCAGCTTACTTGGTTACTAAACACGGTGATTGGTCAGGGCCTGGCCCATCAGCGCCACACAAACTTGGGCTCGAGATTTTTATTTGCAAGCATGAGAACATTCGGAAGTCTCACTGTAATCGTAAATGCGAAAGTTTGTGTGTTTGTAATCTCTTCATATCGAAACGGCTTAGCGGATTCTTATCAAATTTTGTATACAGATACTTTAGGTCCCGGAATAGAACATAGGATAACTTATATCTCGTAAAACTTAACGGTTCCTGTGGGATAATAGTCAATGTGGGTGAAACCGCGGACCGCTGCTAGTATTCACTAAAATGTATCCGCTAACTGAAATGTAAAGAAAACATTCAGATGCCAAATGGTGATCAATAACCTCATCATCAAAATTTTCATGTCTAATTGAAAAACGCCACTTTTATCCGAAACTGAAATTGTTTTGCCATAACAAACAACCCTAATCCATACTTATATTATAAATGCGAAAGTAACTCTGTCTGTCTGTTGCTCTTTCACGCCTAAACTACTGTACTGATTGAAATGAAATTTGGTACAGAGATAGTCTAGAGCCTGGGAAAGGACATAGGGTACTTTTTATCGCGAAAAAAATATTCTAAGGGTTTGAAATAGGGGGTGAAAGTTTGTATGGAAGTTTCGTCATTTTTAAAGATAGAGGCTTCAAATTTATTTTTAAGGCTTTTGATTAGATATAAATAAATATGACATTCTACGCGGGAACTACGCGGGTGAAACCGCGGGGCGCAGCTAGTACGCTATATATCTTATGACCAGTTTCCTCTAAATTGTTATCTAAAGCAGGCTACAATGTTGCAAATTCAATTGGAATTTCAACACAATTCTCATACATTCAAGGTGGTTACGGATACAAGTGTAATGTTCTAAGTTTATAGTGTCAAGGAAACTTTCAGTCGGGGAGATAAAAGGATTTACGAGTCTATTGAAACTGCCTTCACACAGTTCGTTATTTTAAATATTAACGTCTATGGCAATAATGTAGTCACCCATTAGAAGAAACTGGGAAAACATTTATACACCCTGATTATCCTTCAAAAACTAAATAACTACACTGAATTAACTCCTTATTTTTTATGTCTATATTCTATCAAATTATTATATAAAATTACGACTTAATCTCAATTTATAATATTAAAACCACACAATCTTACTGCAATGAAAGCTGCTTAAAAGCAAAACACAGTAGAAACTCCATTAAAAAAAAACTGCTCAACCTTCCAACAATGCAATCGCATACAATACCAACTGTACCTTCGGAAATAACATATTCAATTCACACAATTGCATTGCATCAAGATTCAAAACCGATGGTTTAATACCTTCCGTCCGTCCGTATTCAAATCAAGATCTACCCTCCGGAGCTTTTGTAATTAAAATTGTAGGAACAAAAGAACGGAAAATAATGATTCTCACAAAAGCATTCGCTAAATTAAGCCTAGTTCATTTGCCAAGCCATTTTTGTTCTTTAAGTTGAAGCGTTTTTGGTTCAGTTAGCTTATGTAAAAATTATGAAAAAATTACTGTTACCTCGCTATCAGGAAACTGACGACTATACACAGCTACTAAATATACGACTGCTACTATAAATTAAGCAATGTCAAAACAATGGGTCATAAAAATCATTTCACTCTCCCATTGACCTATCTATGAATAGAAAGAAACAAAAACAAACATTAATACAGAGACAATAAAGCTTTCAATCGTAATACCTTTCCACCATAACCCTTTATCCCTATCAACGGCATCCAATTAGCAATAAACACATCGCAGCATTCTAACGGCTCATAATGAATGTCACACGTACTTCTAATTCCTATTACCCCATCACTACCAAACATAAACATGAGAATATAAATAAATTTGATGCCAATTACTGGGTCTAATCCTAAAGATATTGACACAGCTTACGTTCATGAAGCAATGGATGTTACAGATGAAGTTACGCTCAGAGAAAGGGAAAGGGCATTAGTAGAGAGGCGCTTAAAGCAAATCCAAGCGGAACTGATGGCGATATTTCGATACAATGCATCGTTACTGCTTTCTGTGCGATCTAATCAGAACATAACGTATTAGGGTACTGTCGATACGACAAACATATTGTTGTAAGATGTTGTAATACAATTAGGTATACCTTGAGAACTTTTTAACACGTCCATTGCTGCACCGTTTTACTTGTTTTGGCACTTTTGCTAATCTTCACGCAACGTGTGTGTTTACTAGCACTGGCTTTGTGTCGTAAATTAACTCAATCAGCTGTGCGGGCGCACACGACGGGTGTGATAAAATTGTCATTACAGCAGTGCGGGTTCGCACGCCAGGCGTGTTTTCGCTTGCCGTAAATTTTAAAAAACACAGACGTATGTGTTCTCAGCAGCCAACGCAGAAATATAATATTAAATTGAACATAATCAACATTTCTTACGATTTTTGTAAGGAAAACTTTATATATTATCCAGACGTGATTGAAACACATTAAAGTAATGACAAAAACTAACCCATCAAAACAGAAATTCACCCACTTGAAAACAGTAATAGAAAATTGGCGAAAATTATAATTTTATACTATTTCTTTTTTTTATATTCTTATATACAGATAACTTAATAATAAATTAATGTACAAAGGTGAGCCTAACCCTATGAAGAATTTTCATCCTGCAAACCCTTGAGGAAAGAGAGCATTCAGTCGAGTGTGTAGGTTAAGTGTACAACATACCAAATATATATAAATATATACATATATAGATATAAAATAAATATATGTAAGTATCACACAAGTCATCCAACGAGAATTTCGTTTCTTAACAAACATGAACCCAACGCAGATTTTACAACAACGCCTAGCATCGCTCGGTAGCCAAAATTTCACGCTCAAATATACCACTAGAGACTTTCAGGAGAAAGTAAACATCATTAAATCAAACAATAGACATGTGAATTAGATTATTACAGCTGATAATAGCACTGGCACAATAGAAGTAGAAAAAGCAACTCAAGTGCATACAAAAGGTGCAGCTAGACAGTTCGTACCGACGAGAGACGCTACAATATCAATGTAATTGACGGCAGGCGAGACTAAACTCGATGAGAGTGTGTGAGATTCAAGCATGCAGAAATCAAATGAAGTTGATCTACTGGTTAGTTTTGGAGTATAGTGCAGGAGTTAATATTAACCATGAAGCGACCTTGATATTGAAAACGCGACAAGCCAAAAATGAAAGTGAAGCAGATTTCTTTTCTCTTTTAACGGTTACGTCTATGATGACTTAACTTATTTCGCAGGCATTTCCCTTTCCAGTAATCGATTTCAATATAAAGTTAAGGAATTTGTATTAAAAGGAACTGCAATACGATTTTGATGACTCTAAGCGACTGTAAGACCACAATACGAAGCAAGGGGTCCTCACTGAGAAGTGACGCGGCTTATGATTACGCCAATTTCAATTCCAAGTTCTTGGTACTACTAGAAAACAAGTAACTTCTAAACCTTCACTATCAAACAGTTTCTCAATGAAAGATTTGTAGTCATCAGGCCGTAGTTCGGGAACAAGGGGTAGGTTAAAAACAGCGCAGAAGCGCAAGCCGAATTTACCCCTTTTGTCTTGATTTTATCTTTAATCATGTAAATTAAGATAGATAGATAGATAAACTCTTTATTGAAACACCCATGAACAAAGAAAACTTAAAACTAGAACAAAACAAATTTTACAATTAGTGTCACAATGGGCGGTCTTATCGCTCAGAGCCATCTCTTCCAGACAACCATGCACGGAGAGGAGTAATTAGGACATTAAGTTAAGTTGTTTTTTTTGTTGAGGCAATAAAATCACATATTAATCTCATTCTTTATAATTCAGGTAGATAATAAGTAATACGCGTTTTGATCAAATACTTCTAGAATCTATCATAATAATTATATTATCTTGGACCTCTAACTAGAATTCCCTATATCTGCTTCGCAGTGGACTCATCATTGACTTTCGCCAAGGAGCCAAAAATAAATGAACATTATCTATTAATAGTACATCCTACAGCTAACACGGAATGTGATAACAAAATGTCGCAAGCTCTCGTAACTCGAAGTAAGTCGTCTAAATGGCAATACTCTATCATTGGCATTGTCTATCGGCGGCTCGAGATCACTGCCATTGTTGAAGTTACTTGAAATTCGAGTGAAAACAATAACCATTGTTGTTTCATCGGCTTTCAAGTCTTTCAAACCCGGTTGACCTTGTTAGCTCATTGACTCTCCGGCTTGCACTCATAAACGGGTCAGCGACGTCATTAGGTCAATATTTTTTGAAATTATTACGCAACGAATCAATGTTTAATTTTCAACCCCGTATTGCGTAGCAATGTTGATTCTAGGTCAATCATTTTAATAATTAACTTAAAAGTAATCATCGAATGACCCTGGTCCGTTTACAGACTTAATGTCTGCACCGTTGGCGCTAAAATTACCGACATGTCTCACTTAAATAGCCTCACTCCTTCTCGAGCTACATTAATAGCCAAGCTATCTCTATTTGGTACTTTAAAGCTTATTTGGCTTGTAACATTTCTGAAATTAGTAGAATATACGACTATGTTTAGAACATTACCTAAATGTTTACAGCCCGCATTTAAAATATATTTGAGAAATTTTAAAGGCATACCTTTCTCTCTATTTATGTTGGAAATATTCAAATAATTTTATTTCTACTAATAGCTAGCGCTGGCCAACCTAAAGTGGAATCACAAAAATGTTTACTGTTCGTGTTATAGATGCCCTTCCCTGACCTTATTCAGGAGTATCGCGGTCAGGGAGGTGTTAATCGAATTACCGACGTAAAACCAAATATAATTGGACAGAGGGAAACCGCGGGAACAATGCCTCACAAGTGCATTCACAATTAACAACTGCAAGGGCCTTAATTGAACCCAAATCATTATCTTACCCTGATCTTAATTGAATGAATAGGTGCGATTCATTAGCCGATAACGGGCGAAAGGTCAATAGGTAATTGTTTTACATAATTGGCACATTTTCGGTTTATCTATGAAACTGATGAATATTCGATACTGTTGCTAATGTACAAATTAAGGTCATTAACGTAAATAAATACCACTCTGGGAGAAATGAAATGGGCGGAACCAAAATAATTATCCCAATCACTACTAATGATTGAAAAGTAAATGGGGACGGTAATGGTAGTATTAGAGAGATGTTCAAATAATTTATCAATTTAACACTTTCTCCGATTAGGTAGGAAATTATCGAAATTATGAATTGTTTTGAAGACACTTTGGGGATTGTGTACCTACTTAGTAACTAGCCTACACAACTGGTAGAAGACCTCGACATAATTCTTCAAAATCGTAATACACGCTCATTCATAATCAAACACTTCAATAGCCAGTAAGCAGATGTTGTCCGTCCATCGGACAATATTTACTATCTATTCAAATTAAATAGACACGAACGTTGCCACGAAGGCCACAAATTGAATGCTTGTGGTCTTTTGTTAATGAAGACCTGACTCACACTAAAATAGTTAATTCAGAACCCTCTTAATTCAGACATCAATTAGAACGTGCATTTAATGACCTATTCAGTACTAAAGACTTTATTTGAAAGTACTTCAGATGATTGTAAAGTCTCAGACTCGAGTGAAGGCAACGTGATCGGTCCACAGACAGATGCATTAGCTTTTATATTGAGTGCTACATTATAATTACTAGTTATTTTAGATTTCAAACATGATGTTCATGCGATAAATCAGGGCGTTACAATAAAAGCCAAATACAAGTTCTGAAGGTTGACACTTACCTATGTGTCAAGGCATTATGGACAATTTGACGACGCATGATCTCAGTGACGATGTAATGTCTACTTATAAAGTTGACATACGTTTCACAACATGCGAATATATGTATACAGTCTACGGCCAGGTAAGTACATTGTAGGCCCAAGGTCGATAAATATTTGATCCCGTATTATTTGTCCATAAATTAAAATGATTTATTAATGCAAAGCTGAAAAGTGATTTGTCAGTTTCGACATCGGTCTTGCAACGTTTAAAAGCAATGTTACAACTTGGATGGTAATTTTTCTTGGTGTAGAGCGGTGTAGAGTCATTGTTTTCTTTTCCCATATCCATGACCCATGATAATTAAAGATTTTTGTAACTTCTCCGTTTACGTAGATGAATTTACAAAAAGATGTTTGCTGTTAAATTTTGCGTTTTTATCTAACAAACGATTTTATTCCTGTTTATTTTTTTCCTGTGCGAGATTCAAGCATGAGTTCACCACTTGAAAGGGAAAATGTCCTTTTTCAAACACAACCCATAATTAGATAATGAATAGTTAAGTAGATCATATTCTGACTTATTTTTTTATTTTTCTCTATGTTTAGAAGACTTCAGTTTTTGACTTGTTAAATTGCAATATTTTTGCGTACTCGCCATAAATGATTTGAATTTTGAGTTATCTTTAGATCTCAACAATCGTGCGATACAATCGTTACATCACGCCGATAATCTCGTCGAAGTGACATAAATAGTTACATTATCGCACGAAATCGAGACTACTGCTACGAAAAGAAACGTTGATATCTCGATGTGTGTGACTAACATTATTAATTCCGCTTTCTTGCACATGGTAGGTACAAAATCGATTCAAAGTCGCATGTTTAGATTATCTCGCTTCATCTGCGGTTTGGGTTGACCCCATAATTTGAGCCTGATCACCGTTATGCGATGCATAATCTTCCGATAATGTCATTATACTATGACGTGACTAAATTAACTCCATAGAAACTCTACACACATATGCCGGCTATTAGGTTTCGTAATGGGCACATTGTTTCGATAATTCAACTATTAGAGTTTGAATTGCCTTTTACTGTTGGACGTTTTGGTCCAATAACAACACCTCGGGAAATTTCATAGATGTTATCGAGTAGTGTCGCCAGACTTGCCGGTAACCAAGCGGGTAATGGTAAAACGGCCTAAGTTAATGCTTGAGACTGTTGAATTAAATCCGAAGATTGATATTGAAAGTGACCCGTGAGAATAGTATTTGAGTTATTATTGTCTGACTGCTACTGAGATTCCACTGCAAGTGTTTTACTGTTGAAATTGATCGGCTCCTCGCTGCAGCTGCTGGCCATGCTAGCTACGCTAATTCATGTTTACTTGAGAATCTGAACCTACCTAGAATAGAATAGAAAAACTCTTTATTGTACACCAGCAACAAAAATAAACACAGTACAGAAGAATTACAATAGGTAAGCAAGGGTAGTACAATGGGCGGTCTTATCGCTGAAAGCGATTTCTTCCAGACAACCTACAGCGTAAAAATCACTCAAAACAACAAGATACTCGTAAGAAAGTAAATTCATAGGTAAAAATTAAAATTTTCACGTAGCCAATAAATATTTAAGAAATCGAATTCCGTTTTTATAAAAAGGGAAAGTAGTTTACCTAGTTATAATTCTAGCTAGAAAGAATTACATTGTAATGTTATTTTTTATTTTGCTCACGTTAACAATTTAGATGAAGAATTCAAACTAATGTTTATATAGAGTTTAGAGGCGTGTCTCCTACCCGTGTTTTGGTCTACACACAACACAAAACAATGTCATTTTAAACAAAATAATTATCTTGTTTTCTATGAAAACATCAAACATTAAAAAAAAATACAATACAATGTCTTAATTGTATTTTTTTAAACCTCTACAGGTTTTTGTCTAGTGTGTAGACTAAAACAGGCGCAGGAAACACGGCTCAATAAAGGCAAAGGTAATGTCAGTAATAAAATACCAAGTTTTTGGTCTACGGAAAACTAATAGTCATACTTCACACATATTGACAACCTTCGAGTGTTATTGCCAACTTATGTAAATATGCCTCATTACTTATATAAACATTTGTTTACGAGCAGTTCAGTTTGCTAGGAAGTTTGAATAGACAATTTGGAAGACGGTTCCAATTATTTTTTCACGTGAAACACGCTAACATTTTAATGACGTCATCAGGAAGGTATCTTTTCATTTATATTAAAGTTCTTTCATACTTTACTGACCCTAATTTAGAAATGAATAGAAATGAGGGAATAAATGCTAAGGCATAATGTTATTTTTGATGGAATTCTGACGATGGTAATCCTTACTTATATTATAAATGCGAAAGTAACTATGTCTGTTGCTCTTTCACGCCTGAACTACTGAACCGATTCAAATGAAATTTGGTACAGAAATAGTCTAGAGCCTAGGGAAGGACATAGGCTACTTTTTATCGCAAAAAATGCATTGTAAGGGTTTGAAATAGGGGATGAAAGTTTGTATGGAAGTATCGTCATTTTTGAAGCTAGAAGCTTGAAATTTATTTTTTAGGCTAAACGATATAAATAAATTCGGCATTCAAAGTTTGTAAAACTTTACCTTTGAGGGGTAAAATAAATATAGGGGATGAAAGTATGTATAGGAATATGTAAAGTTTCGGCTTAACCACTTCACCCATTTAAAAAATTATTTCTCTAATGGAAAGCTACATTGACAGCGAGTAACATAGGCTATATTTTATCCCCATATTCCTGCAGGAACAGGAACTACGCGGGTGAAACCGCGGGGCACAGCTAGTACCTAATAAGTGTTTATATTATTATAGAATCGATGAATATGAAATCACAGACCAAAACGATCAAAGGTAACATAATCGAATACCAGTAGCGGTAGAAATAAAGCTGCCAATGACGATGATGGTCCCGAAAACCTTTCAAAATTACGGAACAAATTCGAGTAGTATTGAGGTTTAAGAAAATCAATGCTCCAAGGACCCTTGCAGAAGAATATAGAGGGGAACCGGGTGAATAGGGTGACGGAATTAATTATGATGACCCCTCCATAGACAAGAGTAGCCATGCGAGCAAAGACTGAGACATTTTTATAGAATTTCAAAACAGTTTTCAGCTAATAACGAGTATGGAATCAGGTGAAATTATAATTATGTTTTGTTTATAGGAATCCAACAAGTTTGGTGTTCAAATACAGCAAGACGCTACACTATATAAATCATTTGACTGTCTCTGCCCAGTCAAAATGAAGTTCGATTTCTGGCTATGCTTTGAAACACTTCAGGAACTTAACGAATCATCTCCCAACGTCAAGTATCGTATAAAAAGTATGCCAATTTATGGACATAGAACTGTATGGATCTATATTATCGATCAATAACTGAGCCAATCTCCAAAACTGCCGATCGCCGTTTCAATTTCGCTACCCGCGTCGACCCGATAAAAGTTCTGCTTACTTTTTGCAGAGAAAGTATACAGAAATTGATGCCCAAACGTTTGAGGTCAATATTCAATAAATACATCACGATTCCAATTTCAATAAATGCATCGGTATTGACCCGATATCCCTGTAGGTGAAAAAAAATACAAGTAGGTAAGATACTGCCGACGTAATTTTTTGTGTCAGTAATTTGATCATCTGGTCAACTTTATAGCGAAGGCGACGCACGACTGCCTCGGCAGATACTCGTACTATTCTTTAAAGTAAGATAAAAAACGAGTTTTAGACAAATTGATATTTTCGACATAACAAACAATCGCTGAAATTCTAATAAAGGCGTTCTATAACTTTGGAAAAATAAACATCCAAGTTTGCAACTACGCACCGTTCTATTTTTATTACGTTTTTCGATTATGAAAACATACAAACTGTGATACTGCCCACCACTATTACTACTGTTATAGCTTTGCCAGATATTCATCCGCCAAGCAGTAGTGTGCAAACATTAGTGTGTTCCGGTTTGTAAGGCATTGTTTCCAGCGAAATTACTGGGCATATGAGACTTTAGAGCAGATGTCTCGGGGTGACGAGCGTAGTGCAGTGCCGCGCAGGATTATGCAATGCATAGTTCTAGGTGGCACTGTAATTGTTATCGGCAGGCGTAGCGCTTAACATCAGGTGCACGACTTGCTCGTCTCGTGACTAAGTCAAATACAGATAGTTAATAGAATCAGGCGTTATTTTGCGGAAATCCATAATCAATAAGATAATGTAGAAATATATAGTTTTAATTCCGCCTAAGTTGTCAAATAAAAAAAAAAACTTCAAGTAGACGCAAGCAGCTTTGCCACAACAAATTAAACTAGCGCTATATATATATATATACATATATTTCATTAACTTACCAACCTCAATAATAGCATATTACTAAACTTATTGTTTCTTTCATTAAAAACAATGAATCAAGGTAACAAACGAGAAAAAACATAAGATTGCGACCACATCAAATTACTCAATTAGGTTTCCTAATTCCAGATGCCTACTTCTATCATCACGTACTAACCTCAAGATTGCTCTACTGAGGATGAATTTAAGCCGTATGTAGACTAGGCATGTAGAGCACAAAGATAAGTTATTGTGAAATTACTTATTACTATGTAAATAATACTTAACGACCTTTGGCGTAGCTGGTGAGATTGTTTGTTTCATCTAAACCGTACTACTGTGACGTAATATTTCGTAAAATTTTCTTTACCATGCATACCGACAACGTGGTAGGTATATTTTTCATAACTATTATATAACTTCCTCACTAATACTTTGGATAATATTGGGAATTCACAAAAGAGTGCAACTTCTGCTACAAACCTAAGTTTCCTGATAGTTATAAACCCAGACTTCCAGTCACGAGTGAATAAGTTACTTCTAGGTAAGCGAGTACCATCGTCGCTTAACATCTGTTGAGATGGTAATCGAAGCCTATCCTATTAATATAATAAATACTGAAGTTTGTTGGTTTGTCCTTCTCTCGTGGAGCAAAAGATTGTCATTAGTTTCGGCGTAGGGACAGATAAAAACTAGATAGCCCAGCTTCTTTATAATTCTGAAAATTCAGTTCTTATGGGAAAATCTTCTGTCAACTTTAACATTTTTTAGAGGCTTTTGTGTGCCACCCAGAACTTTGCATTGCACAATCTTGTCCGGCATTGCACTGCGCTCGTCAGCCTGAGACATCGGCTCTAAAGTCTCATATGCCCAGCAATTTCGTTGGAAACAGTACCCTTCAAACCGGAACACAGTAATGTTTCACACTACTGCATGGCGGATGAATATATGGCAAAGTATTTCCTTCTAACGGTATGGAAATTAAATATACTCTATTATAATGCCATTATGGCGAAACTTCTTGCCAGCCAAATTTTTATGACAACCTAAACGTGCTAAAAGAAGCAAGTCATAAAAATAAACATTTTAACTGTGACGGCTAAAATGATAGAAAGGGATATTGCAAATGGATTATTAAAATTTAAATACGATAAAAACGTTATTTCCTAAGCACAAAGCCTTGGCATTAGATCTATGAAAATTGTTAGTAAGAACGTTACTTCACTTCCTAACAATGCTGGTTATGCGGTTACGAAAGTTAATCCGCACAATCCAGCTAACTTAGAACATATTGATGACTCAAAAGTCAAACCATAATTAATAATCATTGCATCTAATGATCCAGAAAATCTTCACTCTCATGATTCAGATACATTAGAATAACACATCAAACGAGAATTTTGAAAATTATGCTGTAAAATTATCATGAAACATTTTACAAACCAAGTCGTGAGCGCCATCAGAATGACTTATCTTAAAATAGAAACCGATGTAAATGGAAGAAAGGTATCCGAAGGCGTTCAGAGTTCACGACTGTTGTACTTACATCAATGAAGAATAATTTCTCTAGAAAATAAAAATGGAGCAAGACGTCCGACGCGACGTCGAGAGCGAATTTGGCACTTGTAAAAAATGATAGAGCTGCAACGTTTTTCAGCATTTTTTGCTCCAGTTTTTGCACATCTGTTCGATTTGTTAGAGAAATATGTACCTACATGTATGCTACTTTCGATATGAGAGTCGTTTTATGCGCGACTTTTTATCTATTAAATAAACCTACCTTTTCTGCAAATATGTCTATAAAGTTTAGCGATTGAATTGCATTAAAAGATCTAGCTTTAATACATCACTGACAAACTATTATCTAGCCGCCACATTTATAATAATTAAAATTTAAATCATTATGTTTTCGAGAATGGCCACTATTAATTGTAATGAAATAAATCTATTAGTTTTAATTTGATAATTCTGAAATGGGAACACCTTTCGTAACTTTTCTTCATTGTTAACTTCAGATAGTGTTCTGCCTTAGATTAAAGTTATGTCGAAAACTGATCTTACTGATTACCGAGAGACGTAAAGTTACTATTGTTTAGTTAGCGACCGAGTTATTTTTTTCTTTCTGTGCCAAATTAATGCGCTGGTCGCAATATTGTTGGTTGAGTTTTTGTATTGGCAAGGGCAAGGACTGTTTCGAGCGACAGACCATATCTTGGATAATGTTTTGACGCAATAACATCGAGCGTGACTTGTTTTTCTATTTCTATATCTAATGATGTACACCTGCTTACAGGATCTAGAACTCTAACAGGAACTTCTATAGAACTGACCCCTAGAGTTTCCGACGCTTTCTTTGAATATTTGAGAATTATAATGTCAGTTGTTATGGAACAAGTTTTGTGTCTGACGTATCGTCTACATGCGGATACTTACGGGAACGTTTAACAGCACTTTTACACGATGGCAGACCCTTACAACTGTCGCTACAACGTCCAGTCCATCCGTGTGAGACAAATGAAAGAATCCAGTCAAGAACACTCAACACACCACTCTGAAAATCAAGTTAGCACTTCACGAAAGTCCTGTCGCGGTGGGTCCGACTAAACCCGTTCTGAGGATACCAAATTCCGGTTTTGGAAGGTCACTTTCAGCACCGAGCGGTCGGGGGTCGCACTAATTCTTCCTGTCAACTATGAGAGGGTTGAGAAGGAAGTCGAATAGGAAAGTTTCGTGTGTAAACTTTTTTCGCGATGTCGGACGTTAAGCGTCGCGGCGCGGGCGACACAAGCGTCGCGGGTGACGGCTCTCTGCAGACTGACACGCGGTGGTGTTTCCACCAGTGTGCAGACGAAGCCTCCGTGTAGCTACGCGATTGTTTTCATGTGTGCGGCACTTGCAGATTCCTCTACTGCGAGACTGTTTCGATGCGAGAGAACTTTGCTTTTCATTTCCATTGCTGTGCGCCTTAGAGCTTCGGCCGTTTTCTTCATTGAAAATTGTTAAGAGTTGTGGTGTTTTTTGGAGGTGTGACTGTAGGGCATGTGAAAAGTACGTCTGGGAAAGGTATCAGGTTGGGTCATTTATTGTTATGGGTCCGCAGTCGGGTGCATGGTGCATAGCTTTATGAAATTGGCTTTTTGTTCTCACCGTCTGGGCTTCAGTCCCTTAAGTCCTCGTAAAGCCTTATCGCCACCGGCTGTGAACTTTGATAGTAATTTTATGAATACCTTGTGGAATTGTTTGTGAATTGATGGCGAACCTTATTATAAACGGGTGCAAATTGTGCTAATTTAGATTATTATAGGAAATGAAGATAGAACTATTTATCAAATAAAAAATACTTTAATAAAATATTTTCTCAATTTTTTATTTAATTATTTCCATGATCCAACTAAAAACGTTTGTAGAGCAATTATATTAAATAAAAAATTTAACACGAAAATGTTCTATTAAAATAACTGCTTTTAGAAAAACAAAAAGCTTATCCGAGCGAGAAATAGAACCGACAAAAATCCAGAAAAAAATACCTGTGTTTTTACGCAAAGGCCCAGAAGGAGGATTATGTTTCATAGAACCAACTCTATGTACGAGTAGCTAAATTATGACAATATGCGTTTATGACTTATTATGACTAATTATACTGCACAACTGTTTATGACGTAGATTATAGATATAAAAGTACTCATTCAAGGCTCAAAAAATAAGAAATAATAAAAAAAAGAGTGTGTGTACTTATGTACACGCGTTAGAAGTTATACTTCTAATTATATTATATATATTATATTATTATTATATTCTATTATATTATTTTCTTCTTTAAATACAAAAGGATTGAAGGGGTTATGCCACTTTTCGCTAGGTTGACGTTTGACAAACACTCTTGGTCGTTTAATTCCAGCTCGAAGAATATTGTTATAATCTTCATCACAAGTAATATTGTTATTTTTATAAAAGGAATCTATATCAGAGTAATCATTATTTTCAAGGTTAATTCTTACATTTTTATAACGTTGAGCATGTTCTTTAAAATTTGGTTCATCTTTTTGCATCGGTGATAATATTGTAGTGGATCTACTAGGCATGAAAGGTGCTTCAAATCTGCATTGTTGAGGTTTATTTGCAACTATTTTTTTGTAGCATGTAAACGTATGCTTGTGTGTTTGTAATTTAATATTGTTTGATGATTCTTGAGATGAGACAGATATTAAATCATCAATTAAATTGATAGCATCCAATTTATTTTTGTCGAGTGCATCCAATGGAGCATTAGCTAACCACAGTAGTGTATGAGCATGTGGACTACCACGATCCTGAAACTCAATCCGTTTAAAGTAGTGGACAACATAGTACTTTCTAGTACTTCTTTAGCAATTTTTTCTGTGAATACACTTGTTGCTGGCTTGCATGGTGACTCACAATTTCTTTTGTTTTATATTGTAAATCGTATTATAATAATGTTGTGGTGAGGAATAAACGCTTACCAAGCATTATATAACTTAATTTTTTTACTTTTTTTTCACAATTTCACAGTGAACACAATACCGGTTTGTCTCATGAAATTAACTGAGCAGAGAAATTTCTGTTGAAATTTTTCCTGAATTTTCTTTGCTATAAACCTCACGGAGCCCGATACCTTTCCAACGAATGCAAAACCGTGGAAATCGGTTCGTGCGTTCTAGAGTTATAGCGTCAGGAAGGAAAACCCGACTCGTAAAAATTCACTCTCATCATTTTTCTCCATCGCGCCAAAAGAAGTATAACTTCAAAAATCTAAAGTTCATCTTTTTTTATCTAATTTATATGCCAGCGCTTGCCTACTATCTCCTTGGTAGTTGCGTCTGGCAACCCTATTTGGTTTAGCCACGTAATTCAATTTTATGAGTACATTTATGTCTGTTTTGTATAATATAAACCATTATGTTTATGGCACAGTTGCTAAAGGAAAGATTAGCTTTTCGCAACACAATCAAACTAGCATTCTTAGTAAGTCGTTGGTTATTATTTAGGTACCGGGGTATTTTTATTTATTTTTTATTTTACTGAGTAACAAGGCGAGCAAGTCGTTCATGGTAAGCGCTACGCCTGCTCATAACAGTTATAGTGCCCCCCAGAACTTTGCACGGCACTACACTGCGCTCGTCACCCTGAGACATTGGTCTTAAAGTCTCATACACCCAGTAGTTTCACTAGAAATAGTGCCCTTCAAACTGAAACTTACTGCTGTTTTCACACTACTGCTTGGCGGATGAATATTGGCAGAGGTGTGGTACTTCCCCAGGCGGAATCTTGCAGAAGAGACCTACTACTACAAGCGGCAAGCAGTAAGTTTAAAGAGAATTTACCGCGTAGTATTTTATTACAAGTCTGGGCAATGATGTTGGGCCATAATCCACCACGCTGGCCTATCACGAGTCGGTGGATGTCTGGTATAGTTGAATTTTGAAGTCCGGTTTCCATACGATATTTTCCTTCACCGAGATCACTATAATTTTACAACCTTTACATGTAACGGAAAATAAGTGGAAGTTTTAACTAAAGTCTAAATCTTGCTCGAGATTCAGCCATTAGAAATATCGAAATACCGAACCTCTCCCACGGCCCAAATAAGCCTTGCATATTAATAAAATTAGCCAGCTACACCTATACAAAGCCTGGGGTTCAATTCGCCTTTGCACGACATAATCTCACAAATGATTGGTCTATATTAAACTATGGCACAAAAATTCAACACCTTACGACTTAAAGTCGCAATAGACAAAATGCGTATCATAGAAATTATGTCGTGCTAGAGAGAATTGGCCCCCTAGTGTTATTCCATTCCAGTGGGCAGGTTACTGGTCTCGTGTAAAATTATTAAATGCTGATTTATCGACAGTTTACAGGATTAATGTTGCTGGACTGTAGGCAGGACCTGTTAATGTAAAGATTGTTACACTTTGTGAAATTGCTACTGATCACTGACAAAACATAGGCGGGCAGTGACTGTGGCTCTATAGTTGAGGTAATTGATATCCGCTGCACTGACTTCTTAACGGAATATAGAATTACACTCGTAATTTTTTATTGCATAAGGTTTATAATCGCTCTGAGAAAATTCATAGTGTATTCAAGTTGATAATTAAACTCCTGTCAGAATGTCTGGGTCTTGAATCGTAAGGCAACGATAGCTTTATAAAGCACGCTCAATTTTCCGAATCTTAGGCCGTCTTAGTGTTATCCTGTCGGTCAGTACTGGCGTCGGTCCGTAGCTATCGACACCAAGCGGACGCGGACAGTGCGTTGCTAAATGCACGACGCACGGATCGCTACGGACGACATTACAGGTTAACATTAAAAACTAAATACAGCTTTAGCAAATGTACAAATGACAAAAGAGAATCGTTTCAACGTGACTTCACTTAAACTTAAACTTATCATTCCATACGCAATTCTAACAAAGAACACGAAAGCAGATCGGCGCTCCCTTCACCCAGAGAGGCGATTCTGCAAACCACTGTGACGAAATGTCCTACTATTCGCACGCCCTTCTCTGTTTGAATAGGGCTGGTACGCGGGCTTTGTTTTTTTTTTTTAATCATTGGTGTTTTAAAGTACAGACTGACACTCGGACGAGGTCACGTGGTGCCGATCTAGAAAATAAATTATCTTAACATAACTAATATATTAAATGTGAGTTTGTTTGTTTGCGCCTAAACCACACCGATTTTAAAAAATCTTTCACCAATCGAAAGCTACATTATCAGCGTGTAACATAAGCTATATATTATTTTCGTATACCTACGGGAACGGGAACTACGCGGGTGAAACTGTAGGGTGCAGCTAGTCATTAAATAAAATTATAGTTTATAAAAAGTTCAAATAAAACTTGGAGGTTTTTTATTATTATTATTATATTGACATCAATCCTTCATATGTGTGCAAATTTTCAAGTTAATCGGACTTCTTGAAGTTGTTGAAATTTACGTTCAAAGATTCCGTGACATATATAGACAGAGAATGAGAGAAAAAAAGAAAGAAAGAGAAATAAAACTAGTTGTTATCTTATCTTATCTCATAGACAGATAGATACAATGAATTGATATCTGTCGTAAAGTTAATAAAAGCGTGTTAAACAGTCATGATTTAGATAATTTTTATTTTCCAATTCATCCTGATATATAACAAAAGTTATTTTCTAGCGTTTTACCTACATTTCTACAAAATTTCCATTGAAATCGATTAAATTTCGCCGCGGAGGGGTAAAAAACAGAAACTATCGCATGTTTGATATTAACGACGATTTTAAGCCCCAATTAACGTGACCTATAAAAATTTACCACGCGCACTGAACTTTACCGTTAAACATTAATTTTACGAATAATTACTTACCTGGTTTTTAATGTTAACTTAAAGTTATTAACCTGTGCCAGTATCAACCCTGTTTACGATTAACTTCGATAACCTGACCTGGTATTTGAACTGCAATAATAAGGTTAGGCTATAAATAAATCGATCCGGTTCAGAAGTTTTGTAATGAAAAGGTATTTGATACAGGAAAAAATATGTCGTAGATCTCTATTAACACTGACTGCTGAGCCGTTTTTCTTGTCTAGCCACGGGTGCGGCTCTGCACGCGCCATAGTGTTTTCCCATACAACAAACACAACAGTTATGTTTTGCCGTACTCGTGGCAAGTTATGAAAAACACGACAGTTGTGTTTTCAGCAGTGAACGTGTTAAACTATCTAGTAAATGTTGATACAGTTATAGTAGTACCTAAGCCAAGAAATGAACTTCTTAAGTCCCTACTTACTGTTAAAGTGACTGAAAGTTTTTTGTCTAACCCTAAATTTCAAGTCAACTTTCAAGTTAATTTCTTTTTTTTTTTTGACTGAGAGACGAGACGAGCATCTCAATCACCTGATGGTAAGCGCGACGCCTGACGATAACAGTCACAGCACGACCCAGAACCCTGCATTGTATAATCCTGCGCGGCACTGCACCGCGTTCGTCACCCTGAGACATCGGCTCTAAAGTCTCATATGCTCGCTCATTTCGCTGGAAACAATGCCCTTCAAACCGAAACACAGTAATGTTTGCACACTACTGCTTGGCGGATGAATACCTGGCAAAGGTGTGGTACTTCCCCAGGCGGCCTCTTGCAGAAGAGGCTTCCCACTACTATTCTTAGATATAACTAACCGCTACGTCCAACGTAATTTGTCAACAGGAACGCGTACAATTTACCGCTAACTTGATTATTTGCATACAAGTGTAGTTAACTAATGTTTGCCGAAAGACAATACGGTTTCAGCGAGCCATAATTTTCGTTACGCTAATTAAATTGCGACACACGGCTTGTGAGTTTGACAGGCGTGTTAGGAAACATGCGCCGCGAGCAAACACAAAGAGACCGCGATGTGAGTCGAA
This sequence comes from Campaea margaritaria, assembly GCA_912999815.1. Classification (NCBI taxonomy): domain Eukaryota; kingdom Metazoa; phylum Arthropoda; class Insecta; order Lepidoptera; family Geometridae; genus Campaea; species Campaea margaritaria. The sequence goes on from OU538794.1 coordinate 2,501,326, forward strand.
TATTCATGTTCTGTGGTCACTGTGTATATCAAACACTTGAGAATAATTTATTCAAACTCAAATAAAGCATTTTTCTATTACACGCGTGCAAGATGTGGAATAATTTGCCCCTCAAAACCTTTTCGCTAAATTATAACCTTTAGAAGAAAAAAGTATTAATGGAGTTATGCAAGTCAATCTATCGAGCATAATCTTCAAGATGCTGAATATGAATAATTATTACGATGATGATTCGTCAAAAATTTCACAAGTAGCATCCATGGGGAAATTGGGATTTTTAGTTCCAGTATCAACATCTACAACGTTGAATAATACCAACATACCAAGTTTGCCACAGCTCTTACCTATGTGTATCGTAACTAATTGCCTCCAGGTTTATCTGCCACAGTTATGTACCTAGTTCCTTATTGTCAACGACATTTTACGTTAACAGGCACTCTTTGATGACTAGCGGAGCCTGAGGGTACCCGCTGTGACTAAATCAATCCCTACTCGGCTCCCGATACTTTAAATGTATTGTTTTATACCTTATATTGAAGCTATTTAAATTCCCTTTACTTTTAAGTTAATTTCATTGAAATCGCAACAGAGGTTCTTGAGTTACAAATGACTAAACGGACACAAGGACAAGCGTCTCTATTCAAGAATATTTAAAGACACAAGGAAACATTTTACATGATCTCCTCACGATCTGTTCTGATTTATTTTGCGTTTACCTTTTCCTCGGTTGTTAATGTACTAGTCGCAACAAGCAACAATCTATTTTGAATTAACACTTCTTGTACTGTTTAGTATTCTGTGCTCACGGTTCGAATTGGATATATCTAACCTGTAGTTTACGAGTTTGTGACTATGTTCCGGAGTTATAGGAAGGTCCAATTAATTTAAGAAGGGTCCAACTGCGAGTAGAATAAGATGAATATTAATAAGTATCTAATGTATCCTAGTTTCCGCGCTGAAATTTCATGTCATTAGAAAAAACTAAACACATTTCTGCTATAAAATGTTACGTGTAATATATTTTATAGCTAAAATGTGTTTTGTTATCGGCTTTGATTGCTTAAAAAACGATTTATCTTTCAATGAAAACGGAGCTAAATTCTCGTGTAGTATTTCATAATAAATTTACAAAGTACAACCGCATTCCAGTCGGTTAATCTACGCAGTCTTGTCCACTGTCCACAGAGCACCAACTTTCCCTCATTTCGCTCTCTTCGCTCGTGTCAGGGAAAACAATATGGTGTGTTCACGTCATAATTCTGAATACAATCTGGGTACATTAGTAAGGCAGTTATCTTGACTGGCAGGGCCCGGGCGCCGCGCCTTGGCGGATCGCTAGAATGGCAACTCTGGTTACTACTATTGGTTACTGGTACTACTCCGAACAATGACGTAAAATTCAACATTTCATAGAAGTACTAGCTGTTCATCATCATCATCATCAACCCATGTCATCTCACTGCTGAGCGCGGGTCTCCTCTTACTTTCGTGAGGAGGGATAGGCTGGCTGTTATCCTAACTTTAACGATATAAGAAGAGAGTTCCCCATCAAATACCACATCATCCTGGAACTATAGTCTAATAAATTCTCCACTTAGCACTATGCCTGCGCGGTGCATTCAAACTAGACGCATCATATCTAATTCAGTTTTTAATTCAGATGCTTATCTAAACTACCAAATAATGGAAAACGCAAGAGAACTTCAATAGTTTTTACGTGATGCAAAACCGAGAGGAACAATAGTTGATCCATCAATACGAAGAAGAAAAAGGATAAGTAGAGTTAGTTATTTCTAATAGAAATGAACTTGAATCTGATTCGAAAATACCCTTTAAAGTCATCAATCTTCATAAATCAAATTGGTATCAGTTTAGCGATCGATATATTCGATAACGTTCGAATGGTGATCGTTTTCATGTTTTCTTATGATGATAAAATGTTATTGGCCTCTGCTATCTATGTCTATTTTCAATGCCTCTCAAGTCAATGTGATCTTAATGCCTTTAATATATTTTTCTGTAGGTCTTTCAATTATGTAGTTCCAAAAGCACTTGCAACCGTATTCTTACCTTCTTCTGAAAAATCTGCGGAATTAATTTTGTTTTGAGTGTTTAAATTTTTTTTATTTTTCAGTTTTATCTTATCAGCCTCCGTCAATACAGCTGGAACTATAGACATCTCAAAGAGCGCAAGCAATAGTAAGGTCACCAACGAGAGCCGCTGAACATCTTAAAGTTTCAATTCCTAATATGATTAGATGTTTAGCTATTTTCGTGGCTGGCTGTACCTTTGGTTTCCAGTCTCCATCTATCTGTTACCAGTCCACATAACAAATTCGCTCGTAACTAAATGATTATTAAGGTCCCCATGGAGTAATCACGAATTATATATTAAATATATATAATTATATATATATATATATATATATATATATACGAGCCCCGATGCAAAATAGTTCGTCTAGTGTGAAATTTTCTATGTGAAATATTTTCTAACTTCATTATTTTTGTAAATCTACATATAAATATAGCTGTTTTACTATCACATGTCGCGTTACTTATGCCATTTTTTAATTATGAACCTTTTAACTATTTTAGCTTTTTAAATTTAAACATATCCTGTTTTAAATCCGAAGAAGCTATAAGCAAAATAGTTCGTCTAATTGTTAATCGATGCAAAAGAGTTCATCTATCGGTGAGTTAAATAAGATTATTCCTTCTTTATACAATTATGTTGTATAATTTAAATTTGTAAAAGTAATTCTGTCTCACTTGACAAGTGAGACAGTATAAATTCTGAAAATTTCACTTTTTTCATTGGTTTTCAAATAACAATGGGTCGTGACAAACCCGTGTGTTCTTCTTCTTCGAGAGCTTCGAAAGTGAATAGTTTGTGGGGTCGATGCTGGCAAATCAAGTTACCAAATATCTAAAGACTTGAAACTTCCCAGGTCTACAGTCTAATCTATCATTCAGCACTATAAAAAGAATAGAACGACTTCTTGTTTGAAGAAAACTGGTCGACCACGCATCACAAGTGCAGTAGAAAACAGAATCCTGAAGAAAATTTTCAAAAATAATCGTCGTGCTTGAGCTGGAGAACTCACGGTGCAATGGAAAGACATGATTCCAAAGACGTCTCAGTTGATACTTGCAAAAGAGTCCTAAAAAGAATGGGTTACGGATTTTACACTGCTAAGGAGAAATCTCTATTGACTGCTGTACAAAAGAAAAAGAGGTTGAAGTTTGGTCGTGATCATTTTAAATGGACTTCCGATCAGTGGCGTAGTATCATTTGGAGTGACGAGTCCAAATTTGAAGTGACAGTCGGCGATGAAGGGAAAAAAGTAATTCGGAACAAAAATGAGGCATTTCATACAGATTTTCTCAAACGCAAAGTGAAGTGTCCGGCGTCTCTTAAGATATGGGGCTGCATATCTGCACAAGGTGTTGGTGGTGTGCAGTTTGTGGATGGTTCTATCAATGCTGCAAGGTATCAAAACCTTATGGAAGAGAATTTACTGCCCTCTATTCCGTCACTTAAGCATCAAGATTCCTTCATTTTTCAACAGGATGGTGCTTCCTGCCATACTGCAAGGACAACAAAGACGTGGCTAGTGGCGAAAAACATCCCTACAATTGAATGGGCATCTAACAGCCCGGACTTGTCGCTGATCGAAACCCTATCGTGGAAAATTAAAAAAGTTCTCCATAAAAATCCATCAAGATCGAAGAGCGACTTAAAGGCTAAACTCTTGGCTGTCTGGGAGTCAATTACGCCTGAGGAGTGTGCAGCGTTGGTTGCAACCATGCCTCTTCGCATTAAAGCTGTAATTGAGAGCAAAGGCGACACAACCAATTGGTAGACGAACTATTTTGCGTGAGTGACAAGGGTAGACGAATACTTTTGCGTTATGTTTTTTAGAATATTTTTGAAATTTTTTATGTTTTGTAAAGTCATGAAAGAATTTCAGTTATGTTAAAATAAACTTTAAAATGTTCTTCAAATTGTGGTATACTTTTTATTAAACGTTCTTGATTATTTTACCAATATTTACCTTCTTAATTTTACGCTTTGCACTACTTTCCATACTAGACGAACTATTTTGCATCGGGGCTCGTAATTTATATAATTGCGCCTACCCATAATGATGTCGACTTTGACGTATCAATCTATGACAAACCTTGTTAGCTCCGGAGGTGAGAGCTCAGATTGCTAGCAAACCCAAAATTATGACTTAAAGGTCCTGTTACATGGCGTACAGTGCAACTGATCAGTCTAATTATAGATGTATGTATAGGAAGGCTTAAGGTCATTCATTTTAAGATGGCGCTTTGAATCTATATACCTACTCATATAAGTCCAAAGTGTGAAAATCTCAACTCAATTCCTTCTCTCACAACCAACCAAAGCCATTAGTAGTGGTGCTTTCGACTTGTTACCACGAGTCTATGGACTAAGTTTCAGCGTGAAAATTTACCTCAATTGATTTCTCATAACCATAATGTTGTTTATGAGAAAATCCATGGTAGTGGTGTTTAGGTCCTGTTCCCATGAGTCTGTCGACTAGGTTCAAATCGTGATCGCCTGGCCTGACCTTTGTCAACCGCGGGACATAGCAGATATTATGCTTGTTAGATCTCAACTGGCTCGTATCTGGGCCGGATGGCAAATTAACTGTGTGCTGTTAGGCACGCCCATTTATGTAAGCTTTGATAGCTTATTATTTTAAGGCTGTATTGACCACCTCCGTTTTGTAATTGGATAAATAGGTTGTGAAAGGGAAAGTGTTGGATTGATTGCGATTTGAATTTCGTTTGGGTAGCGTTTGGAGCAGGTTATTAAATTGTTGCTAAAATTTGTCATTGTTTTCGAATAGAATCGATCTTATTTTAATGACAATTGTTTAAACAGTTTTGTAGGGTTTCTTCTCACCCTTTTATTAAAAATACACTTTTGGAAAGTTCTGGGTTGTACTGTGTCTGTTAAGGGTAAGCCTCAGGTGAACGACATGCTCGTCTCATTGCTAGTAACATTAAAAAAAACTTGACCTGTCACTGACTAATTTTATTATCGTATCAATTTGTAACTTCTAAAAAGTTATGCAATTATTATGAAAATGCAGTATTATTGGTACTGTTAAGTCATTTTGAAGATGGTGGGTAATGGAAATATACAATAACTTACAGTAAAGCCATCGACTTTTGATTTGTTTTGTCGCTCCCCTATTAGTGGCGGGGGTCGAATTATGGAGTCGGGAGGTGATTAAATTAATGAACTTCACTTTGGACTTATATGAGTAGGTATATAGATTCAAAGGGGAAAAAAGAAAAAAAAAATTACGTAAATAAATTATTATTATTTTTTAATCTAGATTAACGTAGCCTTTTTATTTAACTGAGTAACGAGACCAGCAAAGTATTTCACCTAATGTGAAACCTACAGTGCTTGTTTTCCATAATCTAGCGCGGCACTGCACCCTGAGGCATCATTGGCTCTAAAGTCTCATAGACCCAGTAATTTCACTAAACCAGGTATTAGCATCATCATCATCAACCCATAACGTCCCACTGCTGAGCACGGGTCTCTCCTCACTTTCGTGAGGAGGGTTAGGCCATAATCCACCACGAGGGCTCAGTTCGGATTGGTGAATAACATACCTACCTCCGAAATAATTCTCGGGTAGATATGTGGGTTTCCTCACGATGTTTTCCTTCACCGAAAAGCGAGTGATAATTACGTACATATGTTTTTTACAGAAACACATTGGTACGTGCCTGCACTGGGATTTGAACTCACGACCTTCTGATTGGAAGGCGGAGATTCTCCCACTAGGCCACCATCGCTCCCTACATACACATTACACGTATTAGCATACACTAGTTATATGATTTTTTTCTACATCATTTCACAAAGCGTTAGCTATTCGGTAGCTTGGTGGCAGGTTAAATCTCACCTAACTAGCCACTAGTGAGAATTCTATCACATTCTAGATTGTCTTTGGATTCTTCCTTGTGCTGCTATTTATAACACAAACGTCATGTTGTAATCGGTAAACCCCAAAGTTAAAAGTCCACACACGTCTCGTTCAATACGAAATAACTTACTTAAGAACAGCTCTTTTAGAATGCATCTAATTTAGTCTCGGATTCACCGATCACACTCATTCTCGGCGCATTCTAAAATAAGTGCCGGTATATTCTTTTTAGTATTCACACAGTATCAGATGTGACTCACGAAACTGGATCCGAAGAGTTGAAGTCGGTTTTTGCGACTCATTCCACAGAGGTGACTCATGAGCTAAGTTCGTCCCTTTTTGGGTCATTGATCGCTGTGAAAAGTAGGGAGATGAGATTTTCCTATGATTAACTGGGATTTCCTTTTCCGTCATCTGCGATGAGAAGTAGATGAGCAATGGATGAGTGTGCGGGCTCTAGTGGATAATTTATTTATTTAAATGGATTTTATGAAAAAACAATAGAAGTTATTTTTATTAATTTATTTTCAATTTTTTTTTTTTCTTTTCTTGTTATCCTTTATTGTCGTCAAATTGATGATGGATGATTTGGAGTAGCAAGGCAGGTATACTCGTATCTGCTTCCATTAAAAAAAAATTATGCAAATAATATGTTCATATTATTGCATAGTACCTTTACGAGGTTTGCTCGGTATTTTTTTTTTTTATGACATTTTCTAAAAGTGATTCATAGCTACATCGATTTATCGCCCCCAAAACCCCCTATACACTAAATTTCATGAAAATCGCTGGAGTTGCTCATTTAATGATATAAGATAAGATATATGGCCTAACCCTCCTCACGAAAGTGGGAAGAGACCCGTGCCCAGCAGTGGGACGACTAGTGGGACGTTATGGGTTGATGATGATGAATATGTTCATATTGATAAATCGTCGCTTTTTGTTTGATATCACAAAAAATTTACTCAGACATATCATGTAAATGTTGGCAATGTAAATATAACAATATATTTTTTTGTAATTCATCATCGTCACTATCATCAGCTTATGACGTTCCCACTTCTGTGACTCAGGTTTTCTCTCAGAGAGAGGATGGACCCACATGCGGATCAGTTGATTTTTAGACATGGCAATTTCTTCACGATGTCTTCTTTTGGTGATTTTCAAAATCATTAAGAAAGTACACCGCCAGGTTTTAACCCTGGTACCGTCGGATTGTTAAGCGCATAAATGCTACCGCTCGTCGTCTCCTAGACTGTAATTATCGTAATGCAGTTATATGTCTCTATTTTCTGTTTATGTACTATCGAGTTTGTTTAATTTTCATTTCCCGGAAAATGAACAGGTTCGATTGAGTCGTTAGCTTTTTGATTAGAATCTTATGGCAGAAAGCTGTAGCTGCCAAGTTCGACGAATTGACCACAGGCGCCATAGTACAGATATGTTACAGTAAGTAAAGTTTGTACATTCGGCGACTATAGTGGAATTGTCAGGCAGTAGTGTTGTTTGCCATCAGGTGCATGATCAGGGCTCCAACTCTTGTGCAACAGACTTTGATTGAAATTTAGTAAACTACATACCATTCAATGCGAGGAATCATAACTATTAAACAATTGTTTGTAGGTAACGCACCGGTACGGTGTTAGGCCAGTGGATTTTGATAGGAAACTTAACTAGTGTCTTCTAATATCGAAGTAAAAACCAACCACAGCAAATGAAGTTGCGGTCATTGCATGAATGTTACCTTCTGCACTGCGTATACTGTGTCAATGTAGGAGAGAGTTAAAAATGACAGTGTATTTAACGGCAGTGTTCCTTCCCTAATGATTTCAGCTATCGATAATTGTTGTTTTATTACGTTTTATTATTCAGGCGCAGGAGCCAGTCGTAATCACACTTGCTTAATTTGATGGTACAGCGCCCCACTCAGTGTGTGGTTATATATGGTTAAAAACCAAAACGATTACCCTATAATTACCATTACACCACCTTTTGATTAATGGAACCAATTTTATACTATTTACGATAAAGCTTGACGATAAAGTAGGTACTACCATTGTTTAATAGGCCTGTAAAGGAAATTAGGTATTCCAACTGTTCCTAGGCATTGCGTAGTAGATTAGTAGCCGTTGTTGGGTTATATAAGTGTCTACAGCATTCCTAAAATACCTACTCATCAGCAAGTTTCAAACAAAGGGAACCGTCTCCCATTGCTAAATGTGCTGAAACCACATTTAGCAATTCACAGATTTCAGCACAAGAAAGTCCCTTTCGCGTTTTTTGGACAGGACTGTTGCTATTGTCCTCGGCCTTGACTTAATGACTATCACAGAACACAGACGCTGCCTAAATCATCTGCAATAGATTCAAAAGGTTGAGGTACGTATTAGCGTTATCATTAATAAAGTGTATCCATATTGGTTAAGGAGAGAAACTATTGCTAGTGTGCGTGCGCTTGTTTTGTAGAGAAACGTCCGGCAAGGCGAACTGCCTGCGCATGCACTGGGACCACCATACTTGTTAGTGGAATCTCACTAATATTATAAGTGTGTTGAAAGTGTGTTGATGTGAGTTTATGTGTTTATGTTAGTGTGTTTGTCATCGCTTTACACCGAAATAGTTGAACGAATTCTGATAAAATATAGTGCCTACATTATATACTTTACGTTCTGGAATAGAATAGAACTATTTATCCCTTAAAAATTAACGGTTATTAAATAACGCGGGTGAAAACACGGGGCGCTGCTAGTTTGGGAAATTTTGATATAGTTTAATAAGGCGCTATCAGGAAATCCACATTCTAAACGATGAAATAGATAAGATTACAACTCTTCATTGCACTCCAACTCTCCAGTAAAGTCAGGTGCAAAAGAAAGACTTAAGTAGTAATGGAAGATAATTATTAACCTTAAATCGTCCAAAGCAGACTAATAAAAAGTAGGAATAAGATAGAAAACGCAACCCTAGCCAGTAACTACTATGCCAACTACCCTTACTGACACCCCTACCCAAATAATAGAAACAGTTACAATGGTCTAAAAACCTTCGGCACTCGTATTTTTTAGTAAACTATTTTTTCGTTTGACCACTATCTTACTTGATGCTGAGCGATGATGCAATCAACAATAATGCATGCTTACTTAGAAGTAACCTTTTTTATTTTTTTTATTTTTTTTTTCCCGGGGAAATGCATTAGGCATACCACCCGGCCCCGGAAGGGGCGGGGTGTTTATGTGGGACTCCCCCGCCAGCTGGTCTGGCGGGGTTTACCCACTAAAACCCCGGGGTGTTCTCCTCTCCGCATTATGGAGGTGGTTACGGGTTCGCACGGCGCTTCCGCGACCACCTCTGCGGGCGCCCTCCCGGGCTAGCCACGTGAGGCTTGGGCCTCTTTCTCCGCTGGGTGCGTCCCGGAACACACAGGCCGCACCTCAGCTCGGGACTTCCAACTTGGGCGTTGGACCACCGATCCGCGGCCCAAAAGTCCCCGTTATTGGTCCCTCGCTGTGCCCTCTGCTGATCAGAGGGACACGCGAAGGACCTCTTCTCGCCAGGTCATTTGCTACGGCCACCAATTCCCCTAGGAGAATTGCTGACCGAACCCCAGAGTGCACCGGCCCAGCTGCTGCCCTTCCCTCCGGATGCAACGCATCAAGAGTGACGAACAACAGCCGGGCACTCGTGGAGGTTACCTGGCCCGCACCCCACTTAGAAGTAACCTATTTGAAGACTTGAAGACTCCCAGGTTTGTAACCCACTGACTCTAATGGAGCGCTGGAGGATGGATGCGCCTTTTATCTTAAACCTCTATTCTTTTATTATCTGACTGGCTTTTGACCTTTTACTTTATAAATCGGACGCAGGTTACCTCGATACAGGCTTGCCTAGTGAGGTAGCCGTCATGTTTTCGGCTAGAATTTAATACCTTCCACTGCAATATTTCTAAATGTATCCAACACCATTTTCAAACATCTAGTTTTATGGTATGTTTAAGTACTTAGTTTTAAGAAATGCTTGTATTATTTTGCAGTGAATTTTTTTTTTTTTTTTCAAGTCTAGCAAAGGAAAGATTTCATACCCACGCGCCATGGTCACCCCACAGTTCGCAGCGCGACAGGTTTAGTGGGTCGGTCTACCAACCTGCCCTTATGTGTGTCTATCTGACACTCACAACCGTTACTTTCGATGCCTTCGGTGGAAGTGCAAAAATAGACGGACGGTTAATTGCCTTGTTTAATTGGTGATTATAGGGACTTATTTAATGGCGTTGACAGGTGGAAAAGGGCCAATCATCTGATGGTGTCAAGTAACTGCGTGAGAATTGCATTTACTTTATGGCCTAAGATATCTAATTAACGGTCTTTTGTTTTGGATTCCTTAACATTTTTGAGTTTAAGACTCGTAGCGGGACAAATTTATTGGTGTCCACAAATGTATATTTTCTTCAGAAAGCGAGAGAGAGAGGGAGATAAAAAAATAGAAAGAGACAACAAAATCGTATTTTTTTTTCTATTTTTCAGTCGGGTAAATGGATATGTACCTGCTTCATAAAATCTGGTGTGAAGTTATTGGTAAATATCATAGATTGCAAATAAATATTTGTAATATATCTAAATATATTTTCGAGCTATTCATCCGACAACTAGTCTTTCGAATAATTCTCAATTTAATAAATAAACAAAATATGAAATATCAGTATAAAATATAAATTACTAGCTGTACCCTGCCACGCTTCGCTGTGGCACATTCGCACATGTCACTGATGAAAAAAATGGATAAAAACAATCCTTGATGCGGATTATATATCATGCTAAAATTTCAGATAAATTACAGATAAAATTTTGAGTTTTTGAAGCGTACACAAACCGACATAACATTTATATATATATAGATTCGTACAGTACCCGTACGAATAGTCACTTCGTTAAAAAAACAACTTGGATTCACTCGAGATAAAACCATCGAAACAATCGACAATCGGATTCGCTCATCGCTACCAGGAAACAAAACTTTAACGTAGAACGAAAACCAATTTTACCGATATCGTCGACAGAACTAGTTCCCTAACCGACGGTTTAAGTTAACAAACGGTTCGTGTGAACACGTTAAACCTGTATTCCATTCATATGCCACGTGTGAATGGCGGAGGGCAAACATTTTTGATTTTATGTTTTTTCACTATGTTTGTTTTGACGGCTAAAAGCGCAGCGTGAGCTTTGAATTTGTTGAAGGTTTTACTATTAAGAGAACAGTGAATTTGGTAAACTAAATTCTGCAAAAGTGCCAGATTTTATATGTAGTTCATAGTACATCTTTCGTCCGAGGTAACCTAATTCAATTACCTGCGGTCAAATGCTTGTCTATTCTGCAATAAACTGAAAAAAAACGAAATAGGTTAAGGCATTTTGTATGATAATATTAGAAAATGAAAAAGTGCTCATGTGCTATGGTTATTAATCGTCTATACTTTTAACACTTTGACTACTGAGACGGTTACGGATCTGCACACACCGTTGTGTTTTCCCATACCGCTAACACAAAAGTTGTGTTTTCCTGTACTCGCGGCAAGTTATAAAAAATACAACTGTTTTGTTTTCCGCACTGAACGTTTTAACTCGGCCTAACATTGGAAGCTCTTCAACTTTTGATCAGTGTTTCAACAATTCTAATCTGACACGTAAAACATCAAATTAACCGTTAGGTGACCAAGGAGCAAATGTAGGTGAACACCGCACTGAAATAAACAATTAACTGCAAGTCAACAATCAGCCCATCTGTACATGCGAGAGTGGCGGAGCTTCCTCATTTCACTCGTTAGAGGCAAGAGGTGCGTCGCTAGAATCACTATGGGATTGAGGTCGGGGGCTCTTCAGACCTAAGAGTAAAGGAAAGCCTTCGTAGTCAGAAAATAAACCTCTTTTTGTATAACTACTGGAAAATGAAGTATTACCTTAGTATTATTAATGACATGGGATATTTATCATTTTTATGGTTTGTTAGGAGTTCCCAATATTCAGCACGAGCTAACTGTTATTCGTGATCAAAGCGCCTTTTTCGTTAATGAAATGAAATGAAAAGTGTCTGGTGTCAGCTCTAACGCACTACTGGAGTTTAATTATAAGTACGTCTTTGAATATACAATAGGCAAAAAGGTAAATAAACACACAACTATGAGCATAGTTGGAAATAAATTCATAAACTATTGTTATGAAAGGTTATTGGTTTCGCTGGCCCCCAATATGATCGAATCCCGCAAGTAAACGTCATCTTGACACTGTCAATCTGACGTTCACATTCGTTCACTCAACCAATCATCATTCAATGTATATATCTGTCAGTCGGATGACAGAAAACATAACGCTTTTGAGTGTTACGCTTACATTTATTTCTACGCGACACTGGCAAAATTGTGGCAACCCCGCAGAAGCCATAACCAAAAGTTGAAGTTGAAGTTACATTTATTTCACTCCTCATAAGATTTCCAAACCGGGGGGCTGTGATATATGAAAATCGATTCTTAAGGAGTAAATTCACAAAATGGAAATGGTTTTATTGAACTGGGTAATCTTTGGAAGATATTTTAGATATGTGACACAAATTTGAATAAGGATGTCTGTAATAAATCAAACCCGATAATATGCTTCTTTTGAAGTGCTCCGGCACTGTTACACAATCGTACCCAGTAATACATTTGTTCCTTCTTCTATTTATCATCACCTAAATTGTTTACTTTACCAACACCATTAGAATAAAGCTCAAATTCAGCATAAACGAGCTCTAGAACCGCAAAATTAAGATTGCCATAGCAAAAATAATAAGCGGTATTAGTTTTTCGTATGGTCATAAATATATGATCATTTATCATAATAATGCCATGCTATTTGGCATTATGTCATTGGGTGGGACAGCTCAGCAAATATTTTGGCATAAGACTAATGGGTTCGTATGCTAATGGTGGTCAGTGGACTTAAATGGTAAAGTATCATTTAGTTTGATAACGTGGAGCTTTCGATTTCTTTAAAGTTTTAAAACTAGATCAACTAAATATGGAGTCATTAAATAATTTATAAATCATTCCAATAACAGATTATGTTACAAATGTAGCGATGGAGCAGTAATCTGAGCGCTTACAACCTAACAATTCCGGGGTTCTCCTCATGAATATGAGGGGAGACCCGTGCTCAGCAGTAGCACGATATGAGGTGATGATGATGATGAATGACCACGGGATTAGGAGTCTTGATCACACCAATGACTTAATAATTATATACTAAACGATGTGTGGATTTCCATCGCTTTGTGCATCAGGAGCCGTCCTGATTGATATTGATTAATGAGGTCCATGGGGAACCTGTCAAACTCTGACACAAGATTCAACAAAAAAGAATAAACTGACTTAAACCAAATGACCCGCACGGGGTCGCACCACCTTGTAGAAGTCATCGTACATACAAACAAGTGAGACAAGACAAAAACAAACGCACAGGCATTCATCATAAGCCAAATGAAGTTATATCACCGTTCCTACACCAATTAAAAGCACGCAGACAGACTATCCATTGCTCTATGTACCTATCGCCCGAAGCGTAAGGAAAGGAACCTCTTAATCATGGGACATTTTTCATCAGCTCAACTGACTATGGTCGTCCACCGACCCGTTATTATAGGGCATAACTTGGTAAATTACTGGGTGGCCACATTCGTAACTATTTAATTGGCGAATTGATTGTATGTTACTTGTCTATTGCTTTTATTTTATTACCTGTCATTAGCTGCGCCTTGCGGCCAGTGCGGTTTTCTAAGTTTCCGATGGAGCATGCATTTTCGTTTGGCGATCTGCAACAATTCATTGAATCATAGAATACTGAACCTCCACGTAGCTTAAGCATCTTGCACGACACCCTTTTAGTGGCAAACGAACCTGAAAAGGATATTCCCTTTCAAGTGGTGACTTATGCCTGAATCTCGCACGAGAAAAGGAAATTCCATTAACTCTACCAGTGCTTCGGAAATGCGCCCGTCAGAGAAGATAGCACCAAGAATTTCTATAAACATACCACATCAAAGATACCAAACATACCACCATGTTAGCAACCATATTATTACTTACTTTAAAATCTTTTAGTCAGTAAATACCTAATATTAATTAAGTAGGTGCTCTTACAATGACCTGACACAGATATGCAAACACTCGAAGATAGGAACGTTCTACACTTTCAAAAGTAAAGTGTATCGTGCGACTTTTTTCTTTCCCATGTATTTCTTGCGTAAACAATATTTGAGGTTCATTTTACGTGGCTATAACTATATAAACTCCTACGCAGATATTCGGGGCTTGAAAGGGCTATTACTGCAAATTTACTACTTAAAATACGATGTCGAATTACAACACTGTAAATAATAATTATATAGTTTGACAATTTGCTTTGTTTTAGTGGGCACTTAGTTATTATAATATATTATTTGTAGGAATTAGATATGATTTATTATTATTAGTTACATGTCTCATAGACTTTGAAATTGGGTTCGTTTAATTTGGCTGTTTTGTAAAGTAAATGGCCACTGAAAATTGTCGACTATATTTATTATTTTATCTAGATTTACATCTACATCGCAAGTAAATAGTAGTTAATCTAATCTAATACAAAAAATCTATTCTAATGACAATATTATAATAAAAAAATCAATGCTAAAATTTTAAAAATGACACCCCATAGTTTCTCGGTGCTATCTTCGATATATTTTATATCGTTATAGCTAAACAGTTGGCACAGTGAAAGAAAATTAATATTGCTTTAAAGAATAATTGCCCCCTTCTTTTGTCAAAGCCATTTGACAAACTAAGACTAATGGAGAACCCTTTCCTGATAAAATTAATTATTTAAAACCAAATACAACATTACTTCCCCACTCCATTTTGTCATGCATAACATAGCATTGTAACCCAGTTTTAATGCGAACACAAAATGATCTTGCAAGTAACAACTGATTTATGGGTGGTCTCTTGAATCTGTCGAATAATTTATGCATTTAAACATTATCTTTGTTTTTTGTGCAATTCTGTTTTTACACCGTTTCGTAACGATGTCACTCATAAAGATGGAAGAAAATGAAATCATTTCGAGATGATATTAAGAGAATGCTCAAGAACAAAAAATATTATTTGGATTTATAATCTTACATGATGCCCGATGTTTCCTTTTTCTTTGTAATTTTTTAACTGAGTGTGGAACTTTATACCCCTTCATTGCAGACATTTTTAACCTATACTGAACCTACCTTTACTGACCTATACTGAAGTAAAACAATTTAGAAATTAATCTACTAAAAACAGACGTAAAAGGTTAACAAAGAATTACTAAGCTATTTGCACTGCAATAGGCACATACCATTTAACTAATAATGGGATTAGAATGCTCGTCTCGTCACTCAGAAAAATAAAAAAAAATAAAGAATTGTACTGTGCAGTATTGTCACAATTTTTTTTTATGGTTAATGCCTTTATATCTTTAAAAAACCCTGTATTCTGTTAAATAATTGTATCTACAATTCGTGTTTGTCCGAACCTACTTACGTATCTACGAGCCTAGACAGACGTGGGTACACTACGGTGTAACAAAAACCCTAATATCTATTAAAGCTTACAAATTCAATTGATACGAGCAGTGGTTTGTTATTATTTTAACTGAATCAGAGCAACGGCGGATGTAATCGTTTTCAATTGCTTATTTAAGATAACGTTATGTTACCAACTTATATTATGACGTTTGTAATGCATTGCATGATTAATTATTATTTTGTTTTGTTGATGGATGGATATGCGTGTTTGGTCTACATTAGATACTTTTGCAACGTCCTTGTATTTTGTAAGGTGGAGGAATCTGTGTCGTTCTTGATCGTCAGGGTGTATTTTCTAGTAATTTTAGAGCTGAGGTGCCATCACTTGAGGGAGTCTTTACGGTCTTAATGACAAGACTGTGTAACTGAATTCCATGATACTGAATTAATTCATACTAGTCTCCAAACCCCCATATCTACCACAGAATTATTTCGAAGGTAGGTATCATCATGATCATCAACCCATAACGTCCCACTGCTGGGCACGGGTCTCCCCTCACTTTCGTGAGGAGGTTTAGGCCATAATCCACCACGGGGGCCCAGTCCGGATTGGTGGATAACATACCTACCTCCGAAGTAATTCTCGGGTAGTTATGTGGGTTCCCTCACGATTTTTTCCTTCACCGAAAAGCGAGTAATAATTACGTACATATGTTTTACAGAAACACATTGGTACGTGCCTGCACTGGGATTTGAACTCGCGACCTTCTGATTGGAAGGCGGACGTTCTCCCACTAGGCTACCACCGCTTATGTACCACCGAAGGTAGGTATGTTATCCACCAATTCGGACCGGGCCCCCGTGGTGGATTATGGCCTAACACTCATCACAAAAGTAAGGGGAGACCTGTGCTCAGCAGTGGGACGATATAGGTTGATGATTAATGATGATGATGATGAGTCTCCAAATGACGAATTTATACGCGATAACTTTTCCTAATGAACTTTAATAGAGTCGCTAGAAGAGATGACTTCTTCGTTATCTTTTTGAATCAATATCGTAATAAGTATTTGTTACAAAATGTTTATTTGTGTCACTTGTTATAACAATATGTATTATTCAAAAATAGTATTATATCGATCGATCAATGCGTAATCTAAAACTTTGACAAATGTCAACTGGTGTGGCACGTCTTAGGGTGTGGCGCAGTCATTTTATTGGACCATATAGAAAGCTTTTTTTAATGACAGGTGCCTGATATAATTATATGGATAACTATTATTTATTTGTTTTAAAATGTAAGTAGGTAAGTAGGTAGATAACTATATTGATATAATTTGCTGTGTGTAATAGGTGACAGGGGAAAAATTAAATTTCAACCGCCGATGTCTCTCTGGATTCAATAGTATCTTACCATTCAGAAACCACTAAAATCATGGTAATCAGTAATAAAAATAAATATTCTGCTGTTTTTTTCCTCTTATAATTTTGCTACGTTATAATTTTCCTAATCGGGTTTTTAGCTTTAACATAAGTTTAAAATAAATATTATTATGGAAGGAGTACAAGTATGTTAAAGTTCTAGTAGGTAGAGAATTATTTTTTATTTATTAAAAAAAAAAAAAATTGACATTTGGCCCTGTTTGTACTCTGACAGAATATGGTAGAAAATTTGCTTTCCTACACTGCGGGGGGGTGCGGGCTGGCCTCAGTGAAAATACGGGCTGTTTCAGCCGGGAATCGGATGGTCTCCTGAGGTTGTCGAGGGGTAGCAGTAATTATGTGTATAAAAATGCGGAAAAAGACTACGTACCAATCTAGCACCTCAAGGGGGTCCGTCTCCAGCTACTGTCCATCCAAGTTATCACCCACAGTTCCGTTTTGCCGGCCGGCACACGTGAAATCACGTCACTGCACTATCGTTGCGGTTTGTTTACACAAGCGAGCGGGGGTGAGTTCGACAAACGAGATTCCTATTATAATAAATGCGGGGGATGAAAACACGACACGTTTAATGTTAAATTACGTCGTCGCGGAGCGGAGCATGTGCGATGCGGCGCGTGTGGATTTCGAACTGACCGTTGGAGTGAGTCAACACGATGCACTTCACTCTTCCGGCACAGATGCGTAAATTGATGCGTTTTGTCTATTAGCCACAGAATATACACATAAAAAGAGCCATCCCCCCGGCCTTCAGGAGTTAAAGAAGACTCCTGAACCAACAAAGAGAGAATGATCACCTAAATTGTGTTATCTAATGTCTAAGGATGCGGAAGCGGATGCGGAAGTAATCCGTCTAATAAAAGATAGGAAAACTTGAAAGATAAAATAAACTATGACTAAAATTGCGGGTGAAAAATGCGGGGAGGGGTTAAGAATGTAGGTTATTGAGAAGGTAAAACACATAGTTTTACAACAGGGCGAACATAGGTACCATTCTTAGTGCGCACCGTTACCACTCTGACGATTCCGTCAGATGAAGGATGTATATCCTCTACTATGCCTAAAGGCCATTGTAACGGTGGTGAATTTTCAGTTTTTAGCACAACGACAGCTCCTTTAGTCACCGGATTAGACTTAGTATTCCATTTGGCGCGTGTTTGTAGGGTATTAAGATATTCTTGTCTCCAACGATTCCAATATCTCTGAACAACCTGGTCAGTCAAATGTTTACTGCGGACTAAATCTGTCAATGTAGGTTTGTAACGTGAGTCATCATGAAATGACTCAAGCGGACCCATAGTCAGAAAGTCAGAAGGACAAAGCGCCTTGGGCTCTGCGGGGTCAGAACTTAAAACAGCGGTTAGCGGACGACTGTTGAGAAGCGATTCAACTTGAGTTAATACGGTAAGCAGCTCCTCATAAGTAAGCAGAACATCACCGATCACGCGCTTTAAAATCAACTTTACACTGCGGACGTTAGTTTCCCAAATGCCACCGAAATGAGGTGCACTGGGCGGGTTCAAATGCCAAGATATGCCTTGAGATATCGTTTCCTCAGCGAAGGAATCACAAAAGGCCTTGGATTTGAGAAAGCCATTCAACTCGTCCAGCTGGGCTTTAGCGCCTAAGAAGTTTCCACCATTGTCTGAGAACAACTCCAGACAATTGGAACGCCTCGAGATGAATCGACGGAAAGCGCGGAAAAATGAGTCCGTACTCAAGTCTACTGCCAATTCCAAATGAACGGCGCGCGTCACTAAACATGTAAACAAACAGATATATGCCTTTTCTTTGCGGGCACCGCGGTATCTGCTTATCAATATGTTTATTGGACCAGCGTAGTCGACGCCCGTTCGTAAGAATGGTTTAGCCTCGGTGACGCGAGAAGCGGGGAGGGGTGCCATGAAAGGCGCCTCATTACGGGGATTTACTTTAAAACATTTATTACAAAGTCGAAAGCGTTGTTTTACTGTAGTGCGTCCGGAAATTATCCAGAATTTTTGTCTCAACAAAGATAGTAATAAATGTGGTCCGGCATGTAAATATTTGCGGTGATAATAATCTATTAAAATGTTAACGATATGATCCTTTTTAGGAAGCAATATCGGATGTTTAGCGTCAAAACAAAGCGAAGATTTTTCTAAACGTCCCCCGGTGCGAAGCAAATCATTTTTTAAAAATGGTGAAAGCGGGATTAGCGATTTTGAAACCTTGCGATTGTTTGAGAGGGCGTTTATATCGTCTTTGAAATATTGTTGTTGAAGAGATTTTACAATAATATTTTCTGCATATTGTAAGTGTGAAAGTTCGATTCTATTAGAACGCGGAATTTTTCCTAAGAAGCGGTATAAATATACTATAATGCGGAGAAGCTTGGACCAAGACGATACTTTCTTAGCAAGCGTGCATAGAAATTGCGGTTGTTCATCGGTGGTGATGAAAACATTAGCGCGTTTTTTGATTTCCAACAGCTTTTCATCAGCTGTGGAGTCGAAAGTGAAGCGATTAATAGGCCACGTACGTAGATCGTCACGTGCCCAGGGCGGACCGTGGAGCCATAGCGGATGACTCAACAGTTGAGCGGGAGAAAGTCTGAATTTTAAAATGATTGCGGTTAAATCTGCCTGTAAGTTTGGCCCCGAGTGTAGAATGTCGTTTAAAGCTACTTGAGTGCTTGACTTCGCGCTAGGGTCACATACAAGTCGTAGCGGCTTTTCTGGTCGGCAGACTCCATGATGAGGGATTACATAATATTTGTTATCGGTGTTCAAAGCGGGAGCGGGGGAAACAATACCACCTTTTAAATAATCCGTCATTACCTTGTCGTATTCGCTCTTTAATGTTTTGTTAGTCTGGAATTTATGATCAAGATAAGAATAACGGCGCGTGGCTGTCGTCAAGGAATCTCCTAACAAGTGCGGGGATTTCGAAAATGGCAATGCGGTTACATAACGTCCTGAATTAACGTCGCGGTGCGTATTAGAAACATAGAAATGTTCACATTCTTGGTCAGCTGTCGACATATGTTTTTGTGTAGGTACCGACTCGAGCTGCCAAAATTTAGTAACTAAAGCCTCAATTGACTCGTCACTCGATGTAAAGAACGCGCGGTGAGTTTGATTATGTGCGGGTTTATGATTATCGGCGGGCACTGAGGCCGTGGACCCCATTACTATATATCCAAAGGCGGTTTCTAACGCGTCAGGTTGTCCTGCAGGGCCCAGCGATTTTCCAGGCCGCAAGATTTCGACAAAGACCTCGGAACCCAATAAAACGTCGATGGGTCCGGGCGCGTAAAAATGCGGGTCGGCGAGCGGTAGGTCATAAAGGTGCGTGACCGCGGAAGTGTTTAGGGAACAGCTCGGTAAATCTCCAGAGATTGTTTTAATGACTAGCGGTTGAATCTTCAAGCAAAAGTTCGGATCAAGGCGTGAGTACAATGTTAGGTCAGTAATGCCTGATATAGGCTGGGAGGTGTCACCTATTCCCATTACCGATTGATTACTGGAATCATTAAAGACACGGAGACCCAACTGTTTGCAGGCCTGCTTTGTTATAAAATGGTTTTGAGAACCATTATCGATCAAAAAACGAACTTTCCTAACAGATCCATCATTTGATTTTACGTCAGCGAGGGCTGTACCTAGTAGTACATTTTGTGATTTCCGCCCGTGACTAGCATGCGAGTAGGTATTCATACTGCAAAGTGATAAGGTTCTATCGTCTGACTTAGAAGAAGTCGAGTTACGTGAATTTTCCCTTCCGTTAGCTCCCTCACTACAGCGGGAGGTATTTGTATCGAGCTTCGACGATAAGGAATGCGGGTTTGCATAATCGGATTCAAGAAAATGTAACATACTGTGATGTTTTTGTTGACATTGTTTACATGTGTTTATGGATTTACAAGATTGAGCGGTGTGTGTTTTACTAAGGCAATTAATACAGGCGTTACAACTTTTGATGAACTTGAAACGTTCGCGGGGCGACAGTTTTCTAAAGGTCGAACATAAATATAGATTACTGTGATCAGGTTGTTCACACAAAGAACATTTGTTAGCGGTGCTGTTGTTTACAATAAAAGAACGTACATTAGTTTTTGATGCAATTGTATTCTGGGTCTTAGAACCCGATTGGTCACCAGTACGAGTGAGGACCTTTACGCGGTCGCGGACAAATGAAATTAACCCGTTTAAGTTAGGTAATTCTACACCTCGATTCTCCATTTCAAATAACCGCGCGGACTCTTTGTCTAACTTTTGCAAAAGGGTGTAAGACATAACAAAGTCGCATAGATCAGGTATGTTTAAGTTATTCAATGCTAAGTAGGCATTGGCGAATTGATCTATGAAAGATTCAAGGTTACTGGCGGTTGCGGAAGCGATCGGTTTAAGAGAGAACATCTGATCTAGGTATGTAACGGCTAGACTGCGTTTATCTTCGTATTTCGATATAAGCGCGCTATAAATCGCGTTGTAGTTTTCGGCGCAAGGAACAATACCTGTGCAGATGGATTTGGCTTTACCACTTAGTCTACCAACCAAATAATACATTCTTTCGGTATTAGTTAAAGATGCATTTAAATGTACAGCGTTATGGAATGTGGCATAAAACAATGGCCACTGAAGCCGATCTCCATTAAATTCTGGCATTTCTATCGGCGCTAACCTAATTAAAGATTTAGCGGGGGTAGGTTTAAATTCTGCTTTTGGCGGTGTAAACATGGATAATTTACGTTTAATGCGGCAATACATGTCTTCGAATGATAACCAGCTTTGAGAGTCAGGTACACTTTCTTTATCTATTTTCAACAAGGTTATATTGTATTCTTTCGCGGTTGATTGGAAGTTAGTTCTTACGTCTTCTAAACTTTCAATGGAGCATAGAAAATTATCCAGGGCTTCTGGATCTTTTAAATCGCAACATGAATAGTCGTAAATTGTTTGTAGGCGTTGGAAAAATAATTCCCGTTGAGATTCTAACAATTTCAACTTCTGTTCATTCGCGGCCATTATTATGTAGGTATGTACCTATTGTTCGTAGTGGTGTACAGAGATATTGAAATTGAAATACGCTTATGTAGGTTAAGTTTTTAGCGAAATATGCGGAAATAAATATAATGCGGTTGTTATAGGAGCGTAGTTAGTGTTTTTAGTTAAAAATATTAAAGTTTCGAAGAGATTTTAGCGGATGGCAATATGACGCGTGCGCACTAACAAGGGCAAAAAAAAAAATGGCGGGGGTGTCTAACTTGAAATGTTTGTTAGAAACAGCTAATTTTCACGGAGAATCCGGTTGCTGAAGGACCATAAAATGGTAGAAAATTTGCTTTCCTACACTGCGGGGGGGTGCGGGCTGGCCTCAGTGAAAATACGGGCTGTTTCAGCCGGGAATCGGATGGTCTCCTGAGGTTGTCGAGGGGTAGCAGTAATTATGTGTATAAAAATGCGGAAAAAGACTACGTACCAATCTAGCACCTCAAGGGGGTCCGTCTCCAGCTACTGTCCATCCAAGTTATCACCCACAGTTCCGTTTTGCCGGCCGGCACACGTGAAATCACGTCACTGCACTATCGTTGCGGTTTGTTTACACAAGCGAGCGGGGGTGAGTTCGACAAACGAGATTCCTATTATAATAAATGCGGGGGATGAAAACACGACACGTTTAATGTTAAATTACGTCGTCGCGGAGCGGAGCATGTGCGATGCGGCGCGTGTGGATTTCGAACTGACCGTTGGAGTGAGTCAACACGATGCACTTCACTCTTCCGGCACAGATGCGTAAATTGATGCGTTTTGTCTATTAGCCACAGAATATACACATAAAAAGAGCCAGAATATAATACTGAACATTACTTAATTTTTTTAATTTATATGTAGTATCCATTAGAAACAATCATTGAAACACACACATTAAAAGAAACGTTGAATAATCAGTCCATACGGCTCACAACGATAAGTTTATTTTTGCAATAGGCAGGGTAAGTAAGTAAACTCACTTTAATCAATGTAGGTGGACCTCAATACGAGATGTTAAGTTTTGAACAACTAGTTTTGTATTGTGCAAATAAAATAACTTTCGAAATAATCTTAATCCTAATTGATAAATCGTGTATTTTCTCCCGCCTATAGATGTTACGTTATGGACAAATATTTACACATATTTTATTGTGTCATGCGTAATGCGTGGTCATAATTTTGATATTATGAGCAGATCTAGACTGTTGGCGATTTATGCGAGCATTTGTGCTGATAAAGGCGGGTCTACATTTACGCTGTAAAGCTTCTCAAATAGCATGTATGTGTGGTGTGGTTTTAGCAGATTATTTTTTTGTACGATGTAAGCTAGCTATTGACTACACACACACACGCTGAAAACACACACGTTTGTGTTTTCACGGGTAAAGCGGAAAGCGAAAACACGCTTGGCGTGCGAACCTGCACTGCTGTTTGAGTTTAATTACGACGCAACTCCATCGCCAGTGCTAGTAAGCACACACGTTGGGTGTAGATTCGCAAAAGTGCGAAATAAAATACGGTTCATCAAGCAACGAGGGTGGGAACATGCTAAGACTAGCATTGGATCGACTCTTATGCTTGGAAGTATGACGCTTCTTCTCTCTTCTCTCCGAACCAATCAGTCAGTCGCGAAATTCTTGTGAAGTCACCAATGACAACGGTGGGTTGTAGACTGACGATCCTAGAAGCAATTCCTTACCTCCCGATTCACTCACTACCTTCCCTACGCACTTCATCATCATCGTCAACCCATATCGGCCTACTGCTAATCACGGGTCTCCCCCCACTTTCGTGAGACCGATAGACCGATTGTTAAATTTCATTCGTTTTAGTTTTTAAGATTTCTTTGTTCTGTGGTGTTTCAATAAAGAGTTTATCTATCTATCTATAGACCGAAATCCTAATCCACGGGGCCCGGTTCAGACTGGTGGATAACCACCTAATCCTAAAACGAGAGATAATTACGTACATATAATATAATATGTAAAAAGAAACACATTGGTACGTGCCTGCACTGGGATTTGAAGTCACGCTCCTTGGAAGGTGGACGTTTTCCCACTAAGCTGCCACTCGCTGTACCCTAAGCACTTACTTCCTACAAATTTCACCTGCAAAGCTCACGTCCTGATTACTCCAAAGTAAAACATCTTCAAAGAATCTTAGATGGATAATATAACCTTATTTTGTTGGAAAGTAATTTTCTCTCATTTCATTTAGCAGTTGTGGTCGACAGCGGTCAGCGGTCTCTACTGATTGTTTTACACGTGTGAAATAGTCTTCTTAACTTATATTTCTACAACTGCATAGTTTCTTTATTATTTTTTTTTTTCCTCACCTACTCGATATAATATATCCTTATCTATGTTTATCTATTTTATATAGTATTTATTAGTCTATTATAACGTTATATACTTAGTTGTACGAGGGTGAATCAAAAAGTTCTTAGAAGTGCATATATATGAAACCTTTTTGGATCAAGTTCGATATTCAAATTAAAGAGTGTCTATCACACTATATTTATGCAGACTGTCACTTGTTTTTGTCAGTTCGTTCGCATGTAATAATTTTTTTTGTGCAACGAGTTGCTAAAAAGTCAAAATTATGGATAAAAGTGAGTTACGTGCGGTGATAAAATATCTCAGTTTGAAAAAAATGTCTACGAAGGAAATTTTTTTGGACATTCAGCAGACATTAGGGGGTGATGCTGTACCCTATTCTACGGTTGCGTACTGGGTGGCTGAATTTAAAAGAGGTAGATCAAGCTGTAAAGATGACCCGCGTTCTGGGCGGCCTTCAACCTCCGTTACAGAAGAAAATGTCAAAAAGGTTGAGAATCTGGTTTTGGAAGACAGAAGAATGACTATAAAACATATAGCTGAGATCCTAAAGATATCTTTTGGTAGCGTTCAATCCTTTTAATTGATTCACTGGGGTTCAAAAAAGTGTCTGCAAGATGGGTGCCACGAATGTTAACCGACGAAAACAAAAAGCGACGTTTGGAAATTTCCAAGCGTAATCTCGAAATGTTCCAGCGTGATTCGGATAATTTTTGCCGTCGTCTTGTCACCATGGATGAAACGTGGGTCCACCATTTTGATCCTGAAACTAAAAGACAAAGCATGTCTTGGAAACGACCATCCTCTCCATCCATTAAGAAATTTCGAGTTGCTCCTACCGCTGGCAAAGTTATGGCCTCTGTGTTCTGGGATAGTGAAGGAATCCTTTTTATTGATTACATGCCAAAAGGCCAGACGATTACTGGACCCTATTATGCAAATTTAATCCCGAAAGTGCGTGAAGCGATTAAAGAAAAACGTCGTGGAAAACTGTCGTTGGGCGTGTTGTTCCTTCAAGATAACGCTCCTGCTCATCGATCGGAAGTTGCGCTCAACGCAATCCGCTGTGCTGGCTTCAATCTCCTTGACCACCCACCATATTCTCCGGACTTAGCCCCAAGTGATTTTCACTTATTTCCAAAATTAAAAGAGGAAATTCGTGGAACAAAATTTCACGATAATGACGCGGTTATAGCTGCCGTAGAGGACTTTTTCGAGAGTCAAGAAAATAATTTTTTTTTACAAGGAATAAGGAAGTTAGAAACGCGTTATTCTAAATGCATTGCATTGGAGGGAGATTATGTAGAAAAATAAAATATTATTATTTAAATCTTTGCATTTTTTAATATTGATTCCAAGAATTTTTTGATTCACCCTCGTATTATAATAAAATATTCTATCACTAAATATCTTTTAAATATATTTTTCTCTGCTCTCTCGTTTGCCACACCGCCACCATTTCAGTTACACGTCCAGGATGACTGGTAGAAAATGCTACTTAGCATTAAGTACTCCTTGTACTCCATATGTGTGCTAAAGAACAAATAAATAAATATTTCGTTTAAAATATAGAATGAACTACGGAAATAATAGAATACTAAACGTGTTACCAAAAATCTTATTAAATTTAAAACAAAAGTTCTTGATGGCGCTTACTGTCAGGAGAACGACATGCTCGTCTCGTCACTCTGTCAACAAAAAAAAGAATGTTATTGCTAAAATAATGCTTTTTTTTATTTATCTTACTTACTTATTTAAGTTACCGCAGCCTCAGACACGCGGAGACGTTGGCAACATTCTTAGCTAAAGTCTTATGAGCTAAGTCTATTAATTTAAAAGCTGAACAAAAATGCATTTCCCCATTGAATTTGATAAAATCATCATCAACCCATAACGTCCCACTGCTGGGCACGGGTCTCTCCTCACTTTTCGTGAGGGGGGTTAGGCCATAATCCACCACGGGGGCCCAGTCCGGATTGGTGGATAACATACCTACCACCGAAATAATTCTCGGGTAGGTATGTGGGTTTCCTCACGATGTTTTCCTTCACCGAAAAGCGAGTGATAATTACGTACATATGTTTTACAGAAACACATTGGTACGTGCCTGCACTGGGATTTGAACTCACGACCTTCTGATTGGAAGGCGGACGTTCTCCCACTAGGCTACCACCGCTGCGTTGATAAAATACGGCTTGTTTACAAATCCCAAGATTAGGCTCTTCTTAGTTATTTCTATTGCATTGGTTTCAATCAGACCCCTGCCCTGCCGCATTATGCGTCGGTAAACATCCAATCAAATCATTTATCTTTTCGTACATTACATAACGATAATGTAAATAGATTTATCTATGCTCAACCTGCATTGATTGGTGCAATTATAATTAGCTCTGTATCAATACAATGCGATATTGATTATATTCAATTACCTACGAACTAACTACTTAGTTAGAGAACTTATTGTGCAAATTGGACAGGTTCTGTTACATAAATGTGATGAGTGTTTGGAAATAATGTTTTTAGTTTTTGTTTTCGAAATAAAGATATTAAAAAAAAGCTATTCTACGATTTTGATATAAATGTGGGACTAGCCAAAATCTGCCTATAATAACAATAATACGTTATTATTTGGTATAACGTGAAAAAAACGTAGCGGTGGTAGCTAGTCGGAGAACGTCCGCCTTCCAATCAGAAGGCCGTGAGTTCAAATCCCAGTGCAGGCACGTACCAATGTGTTTCTGTAAAACATATGTATGTAATTATCACTCGCTTTTCGGTGAAGGAAAACATCGTGAGGAAACCCACATACCTACCTGAGAATTATTCCGGAGGTAGGTTTGTTATCCACCAATCCGGACCAGGTCCCCGTGATGGATTATGGCCTAAAACCTCCTCACGAAAATGGGGAGAGACCCGTGCTCAGCAGTGGGACGTTATGGGTTGATGATGATGATGATGATTATGATAAAAACGTGAAAAGAAATCCAACTTCTTTTCTAAATACAAAAAATTAATGACCGTTTTTTAAAGTCTGTTCGATTAGAAATAGTTTAAGCCGAATCCTACAATATTACCCATATCTAATTCGGGAACCTCAGTGCTATACAACTCGATAGGACCAAGTTTGAACCTCGGCCCAGGAGAGGTGATGAAAGAGTAAAAACCGTGCGAAACCGAAATGTCTCAAAATCTCAAATTTCAATGAGATTTACTGGGTCACCCGCCAATCCAAATTGCGCCAATATGATGCATTTTTACCCAAACGCTATCTTATCTAGAATGAGGTTTAAACAATACCTACCTGGTGACAACGCAATAGGTTGATGAGGATACATCGTTACACATTGTTAATTATTCAAACATACGCAACTATTGTGTACTTCTCAAGTAATCAACAAACCTCAATATCCTCATTAACATTTAAAAACTCACCATAAACATTGTCCCCAAATCTTCCAAGAACCTCGAAACGTGGAAACAAACAGATTTGGCTCACGGTCGTTCTTCTCCATAGAAAATTATTATGTCCGATTGGACTCAGTTTCACCTTCATGGATAATCTAGCATAGCTATGCCGCGTAGCTGTTAACTGCGTGGACAATTCAGCATTTACAATGGACTGCCTTCAGTGGTTAATACTGTGTACCTTTGTACCCGCTGTCACAAATAGATTATGTGACATTGTATTTGGGCAGGTCACCTCACATGGTGATCATTGGTGCAACTCCTGCTGGATGTATTTACTAGTCAAGTCCAGACGTTGCCACACAGAACGTGATAGATATACAGGGTGTCCCACGGATGTGCCACAAGGAGGGAAAGCACCTTGAATATTGTAGATGGTACATTTTACTAAAAGAAGACATTATTTGAATTTAAAAAACAATATAAACTACATTCATAGACATTTAAATAATTACATGGTTGAACTGGGAATCGAACCCGTTACACGAGAAAAATAATCACCCTGTAGCTTTATCATATCGATCGAAAGGCTTCATCATAAGGATTATTTTTTGCTAAATAACATAGTGTCAAAAATAAAAGGAAGACCATGAATTTTACTCCTGTCACTAAAAAAATTACAAAAATTACATTTCAATCATACAATGGTTCAAACATCGACACAAAAGAAGAAGACGTATATAATTAACATATGCTGCTTTCACCCGGTTTCCATTCTCACACTCAATCAAATGCTCCATAAAACTAAAGCTTGGTATCTATGTCTATCT
This sequence comes from Campaea margaritaria, assembly GCA_912999815.1. Lineage (NCBI taxonomy): Eukaryota > Metazoa > Arthropoda > Insecta > Lepidoptera > Geometridae > Campaea > Campaea margaritaria. Next base: position 2,529,891 of record OU538794.1, read on the forward strand.
AAAGGTCACTCAGTATGTCCAATCCCCTGACCACCACCACATGAAACCTGAGTCGTCTTTAGATCCGGTACATCGTTAAAGTAAGAATGTTTTATATTCCAGTGCCCATACTTTCGCTTGGCAATAACTCAATGAACAATCGACGCTTGTCTTTGAAGAAGAAATCAATTGCGGAGTCAACCTGTCAAACCTTTGGTCATAGATCGATGGAATGAGATGGGAAATATCATTGAGAGATTCTAATGAAATGAAATGAAATAAAATTTGTTTATAGCGAATATACCACAAGTATCAACAATTTATTCACTCAAAATTTAGTTCAATTTATTCATCTACTATGATTACATTTGAGATGATAACACTCTTATCTAATAAGACCTTAGTACACAATTATTACAATAAAATATATTCTCTATTCTATTCTACTGGGAAAGTTTTATTTGATTTCATTTGATGATCAAGTTGTTCACCTGGTGGTAAGCACTTCGCCTACCCATAAAAATTACAGTGCCACCTGGAATTATGCATTGCATAATCTAGCGTGGCACTGCACTGCTCCCGTTACCCTGAGACATTGCTTTGTGAGTTATCATACCCTACTAATATTTAAAATGCAACAGTATGTTATAGTACGCACAAACACCCTGTATGTGCGTTTTTAGGTGTTAAGTTCCAAACGAATTGTGATAGAATTTAGATTGGATAGTAATTCTTATAATATACTAGCTGTACCCTGCCACGCTTCGCTGTGGCACATTCACACATTCGCTGATATGTCACTGATGAAAAAAATAGATAAAAACAATCCTTGATGCGGATTATATATCATGCTAAAATTTCAGCTCGATCGGTGCAGAACTTTTTGAGTTTTTGAAGCGTACACAAACCAACATAACATTTTTATATATATAGACTTATTTGCAGATATATTTTATTAACAAGTGAGGCCTCGGAGCGCAGCTTGTAATGAGTAAGCGAAAAACATCCCATAAAAAATAAAAGTTCAAAAATATCAAACCAAATTATATAATTGTGATCCCTCTACGTGAATAATTTAATCTATGACCATAACTTTTTCTGACCGCCATTACGTAGGAGAATATAATTCGATAATAGTTCTGAATAGTTAGAAATTGGACACTCGACTGCTGGTCGGCTAGTTTTTTTGGTGATCGGTATGAGGAAGTAATGGAATCTTGGACTGAATGGATTCTTTCTCATCCTTCTCTATTCTTTTATAGGTCTAGGGTGCTGTGGGATGAGTTTTAAGGATTTAACATAGATGGGTGTTACATCAGCCTTTATAATAAAATCACAGTGTATTTATGTTTTTGATAGCAGTATGTTTTAATTTAAACGCTATCATTTCATGTAACACTAGTGGCTGCCAACGGCGCTGCTTTCATGGTAAACATAATAATTGTATTCACAATTTGACAATCTATATTATCCTCCCCTCACGGGTCGAATTAAAAAAAAAAACATTTCGATAATAACATCCCTTCGAAGAATTCTTTATTCTATAAATTAAAAAGTGGTACGGAACCTTTATACTACTTTATGCAACCTGAGAGTTACCTACACTTTTCTGATTGAAGAGCACAATCTGCTAAATTACTAAACGCGGACATAATTACATACCTACTGCCGAAACATCCAGTTAACGTAAGTATGTAGTTTGGAACAGACAACTTGTTTATTTGTAATGGCTTTATTTTACTCAAACACATTATGAAATGAATTTAAGACATGAAACACGAAGTTGCAGAATAAGATTGGTTCTACATTATACTGCTTTTACTGCAAGAGTTAGCCTGGGGACACACATTTGCCAGATATTCATTCAACTGGCATTGGTGTGCAAACATTACTGTTCCAGTTTAATGGACACTGTTTCCAGCATATTTATATGAGACATGAGCAAATAACATTTGTGAACCAACATCTCAGAGTGAAGAGAGCATTGCAGTATTTAGCAAGATTTTTCCATCGTCTAAGTGTATTTTAACTGTCGTGTACTCTTCCTCAAGCAAGCCACCAACTTGTTTCGACTCTCTTATCTATATTTAATATATAAAACTGAAGAGTTTGTTTGTTTGTTTGGTTGAACGCTATGATCTCAGGAACTACTGATTCGAATTGAACAATTCTTTTTATGTTTATTGGTCCATTTATTGAGGAAGGTTATAGAATATATAACGTTACGTTACGACTAATACGAGCGGAGAATTAATCTTACAATTATGCATAATCAATGTTTCGTCATAAACAAGATGTTTCTAATCATTATCATTTGCTAAACAATATTTAATGCCTTCAAGTTGATTTTCTAAAAGCTACTAAACTAATTTTGAAAAATTTCTTATTATACACTTGAGGGACACCTGGAACTTTTATATGGATTTAAAAAATTCGGAGAAATAGTTGAACAACCATAAAAATACACAAAATAATATTAGTTGAATTAAACCTTTTGAAGAAACATGTGGAAGGAGATGGGGGAGAATTATGCCCGGGAGAATTATAATAATCTATACTATCCCAATAGTATAGATTATTAAACATTTTCTTTTTTTGAAGTCGAATAACAAACCTTATCTACAAACTTTTTTTTATAACATTTCGTCATTCCTTAACCTATAGCAACAGTAATGGTTCAATCTACGATCTTACGTTAACGTTTCACTTTCGATTTCCAATTTATTTAACAACTCGTTTATTACCATCTTTATTCCTAAAGATTATTTGATGTGCTCAACATTGGTATTTAAACATAATTTATAGGTTACTAACTGTTACCTCTGGCATTGCCTGCGTGGTTTACAGGTCTTTTTTCAAAAAACTACATCACGTTAAGTCATCCCCTCAAGGGCTGAATTTCTAAAAATCTTTTCATAGGGCACCAATACCTTTAAAAAACACCCCTTAATAATTTCAAGGTTTAGGTTTTATACTGTGAATCAGACAGTCAGTCAGTCAGACAGTCAGTCATAAAAAAGTTTTATATATAGGTAACTAAACATTTTAATAACTGAGTCAAATTGTTATTGCTACGACATAATGCTTCTAAGTTAAATTAATTAAGATTAACGTCGGCATATTGATTTTAATTAAATTTTAGATTCAGTTAGCGCATTGGGAGAAAGTTTTGTATGATTATAATAGATTTTATCGTTAGGTTATGTCTGTTTTGTTACTGAATGATGCACGACTGGGTCGTTAAAAATGTAATACTGCCTATGACGTTGACGATTAAATGGCTATTAACGTTACCGATAGATTGAAAGCAATGTATATTATAATAGCTAAGAGCAATAACGATAAAGTGGTAAATATTAACATATTAAGTTATCTGTGGTACTGTTACCTACTAGTTTGGGTAGTGAGTGGCGAGGCAGGAGCTTTCGCAAATGGTAAAGTCAATTAAAAATATCGAATCAATGTCCAGTTCACTCACAAATGAGGTTGAGAAGTGAGCTTCGTTTAACACGTTGCTGCCATCGTGCCTCGTTTAACCATGCTGAAAACACAACTGTTGTGTTAGCGGTACGAGAAAATCGGCGTGTGTATATCCGTAACCGTGGCTAGACAAAAAAATCCACTCAGCAGTCAAAGTGTTAACTCCTCTCTCATAATAGTCATAATGCTTCGCGTTTGATTTTAATCACAAAGTTTTAATTGCATAGGTGTTTAAATAATCGCAATGGAACGGTCTATAAATTGGTATTTAATTAATATTTGCATAATTCAGTGTCCCATTTTATTGATCTGGAGACGGCCACTGCACCGGAGCCTACTCTGCGTTATCAACTTATCACAGTCGAAACTTGTGTTATTTCCATAGAATAGTAGTAAGAAGAAAAAACCTGGACTAAACAGCAACGGGAAACCATTTTCTCATCATGTTTTATGCGTTGCAGATAATCCACGAATTACCCACACAGCCAGCGTTAACCACATTATTCTGGCAATAACTTATAATAATATAAATTAGACTCGACTTAAATAAGGTACTTATCAAAATGAGGACTTAGGAAAGTTATGGAGGGTCATAAATATGAAATGCTGTGAAGCCTACTTACAGTAGCGTTATTAACTTCTATGATAAGAGTATAATTATACGGATATGTTCCATTACTACAAGTTTACGATAGAATATTAAATAGTAGGTCCAGGTACTACCTAAAAGGACATTGCAAGTCCAGAGACTCTATGAGGGGGATCATTATTTTCGATAGGTACTATTAGCTGCGTAATGAACGGGCGAGCAGCCTCACGAGGCCTGCCGCGCGAAGCAATGCTCTGTCAGTCAGGACATGCCTCGTCCGAGACGAATCGAGGCGCCGCGCCGCCCGCCTCGCCCGAGCGTGCTGCGGCCCGTGCCTCGCGAGGCTGCTCGCGCAGTCAGTAAACGGCTGTGGACTAAGAATATAATTATGATACTATGATAGGTATTCACTATACTACTGAGTCGCAGGGAGCCGCTGGATGCAAACACCTAGCAATCGCTCGTTGCGGCGTTCTATGAAGAAGGCCTATGGTCAGCAGTGGCCAAAGGCCTTCCTCCAGCTAGGGGACAATGCTGATGATTATGACTATAAAAATGAGCCTTCTACAGTAAGTAAATAGCGTATACGTAGGTCACCATTTCGCTTACGTCGCATTTCCAGGTCAATATCTAGAAGCCCGTAATATACCTACCGCACCTACTCAATTTCACGAGTGCAAATTGATTCTAAATATTTGAGCAAACATTGCTATAATCTGTCAGATTTGGCAAGCAGCTGCAAAGCAAAGGCAATGCCAAATTGGGTCAAACTGAAATGGAAGTGTTAAAGGCGATGAGTACAGCCAGTGGGCAAATCGGAGCTTTTGAACTTTCTGATGAGAACTAATGAGTTAAGAACATCAGAAAAAATATTTTGTAGAGGCAATAAGAGGAAACTTTTGTTTTTTTTTTTTCAAACATTTTCTGGCTTTAGTGGATTTTAGAACTACAATTTGAATAATAATTTTACTTATGTTAATTGAAAAATATATTTTTCCAGTTTTTTTTTATTATATGGTATTCAGTACTGAAAGCTGATAAAAATGAGCTCAAACACCACCAATGTACCGTTACCAAGAGGTTCCATTGTCTACGTGCCGTCTCTATCATCAGATCGAGTTGCTGTCGCCATAAAATTGAACTGTCATCAGAACGTGACAGGCATTCAAAATGTCAACTCATCTGAACAACGGGAACTGGGTCAAAATTGGCACTCAAGATTGGACCTAACCACATTTTTTCCCACATACTAACTAATACAAAAACCTGTAAAAAGAGAAGATGATAGATACTCATAGATTACTAAAGACAATCCGGAATCATGGGAACTAACACCTTACGTAAGGAAAAGAAGAAAATTGTTAGACAGCGCCTGAAGAAATAACAAGACTACCAAAACAAGCGATGGCTCCGCAGCGTGGCACTGTAGTTAAAAACGATAATAAGGAGAAGCTCGTAACTATTTATCCCTACTCACTAATTCAGACAACCGAAAACCCAGCGTAATAACAAAAAGAATTCCAATCACGTAAGTTTACCACTAACTTCCCCTAGGAAATTAAAAACAACAGCAATTAATCTCACTAATCTGACGACAATTAAAGCACATATAGAGGAACTTATGATAACGAGGTTCACAGAATAAACAACAGTCTTGACTCTTAAAAAATAAGTAACAGTATTTATAAGTCATCATCATCATCATCAACCCATAACGTCCCACTGCTGGGCACGGGTCTCTCCTCACTTTCGTGAGGAGGGTTAGGCCATAATCCACCACGGGGGCCCAGTCCGGATTGGTGGATACATACCTACCTCCGAAATAATTCTCGGTAAGGTATGTGGGTTTCCTCACGATGTTTTCCTTCACCGAAAAGCGAATGATAATTACGTACATATGTATTACAGAAACCCATTGGTACGTGCCCGCACTGGGATATTTATAAGTATATTGGTATAACTAATCATATTACTAACATCTTGTCGTAGGACTATCCGTCTGTTGTAGATCAGCTGTCTCAAAACAGTCGCGATGATATAATCGTACTGAAAAATGGCTCAATAAAATTCGCGTTCCGTGTTAAAGTTTTCGGAATGATATTTTTCATGTGAGCTTTGTAAAGCTGGGAATGGTGGTACCTACCAAATTGATCTCTTTTAAGCAAGCTGTGACAACAGCAAGCTACATGGCTTTTGATAATGGACATCCTCGTAAAGTCGAGAATCTAGCCTTCGTACTGACGCTTCCCTTATATTTTTTTAGCTCTAAATGAGAGTGTAATAAATATTATGCGACAAATCACATTTTTTATGGAAATTAAAATGTTTTCCAGCCAGATTCATATTCATTTATTGTTCTGACAGTCAAGCTCCATACATATAAAACTCTAATGACGTCTAATAGCTCTCACCCCTTTCAGAATCCAATTTGCCGGGTCTGCACGAGCCACGATAGCCATGCCAATTATTAATAACAAGCCGAATAAGAACAAAAGGCTATAAAGAGGGGCTCACACCGATATAACTAACAAGGCGTTGGTAAGCGTATGGGAACGCTTGCGTCACAGTCAGAGGAAGTGTGAATGAAACCTAATCGGGTCTGATACGATCTGATCTAACGGATTGTTATGTCACTGGTACAATTGGAGCGTTTGGCAGAAGTGTGTTAACGGTCAATGGGTAGTTAGCAGGTAATTAGTGTGTTGGAACTTTTACCTATGGCCTATTTGACGAATCTCCAAAACAAAAGACGACCATTCTACGATCTCTGTACTTCCTAAGTGCTACCTCATGAGCTGCGACCCTTTGGATCTTGGTCTCAGTCCTACCTATGCAAATGTCAGTTGGGTGATAGCCACCTAAAGGATTGCGTTGCACTCCGTTATTCTAATATAATATCCCAAGGAAACCTTGTGAGGAAGAATGCTGTCCACTTGCGTCATGCTTCAGGATATGACTTCTTGTAACCCTTCGATTGTGCTGCAGCTGACAACAGCTGACACTTTTACTGAGAGAAGACAACAGTAGGAACAAGTGGACACCAAATAGGCAAATGATTACATAGACACTCGAAATCCTAACCTAAAGGTAACGCCACATCTCACGGTAAACTTTGCAATGAGTCTCCAAACTAGCTATGGCCATAATTTAAAAGCTGTAAGTTATATCACGCATACTCAATTTCTCATGCTCAATTAAATATCGCACTCCATATTGAAACAATAGCAATATAGTTGTATTGCCTGCCATAGCAAACACTGATGTGTATTAATGACATTTGACTAGAAAAGCGATAGGGAGTGTCAAAGATCGTGAGGTCATTTCATAATGGAAAGTTAAGTTCGTGGCACACTTGGAGAAAATAACGAGATTCGAACTTTGCACAGCGTGTGACAATGATAGCAGTTAACTCATTCATCAGAGATTAAACTATAGTGCACTACACATTTAATAATTTTGAATATGTAGGTTCGCGCATGGGACAGCCTCCATTTATAAATTTTCCCTCGAACTGAGCCATTCAAATTATTAACACCAAATAAACGAAAGTCATTGATCATCGTTGATGTGACCGTTAACCAACCGTTAACATTCTAGTGGCACATTCAACCTATTCGATAACCATAAACAATGATCGTTGGCTGTTTAAAGTCCATTTTGTGAATCTATGAAATGGGTTATTTTCATTGAGGATTGATGGCAAATTGATTGGCGGAAGGCCATTTAATTTGTTTTTACTGACAATTCTATTGTCGATAAGTAAAAACTAAATACGAAGATTTTTTTAAACTCTCTACAGATAAAGAAAGCAAATACCACGTGTATTTTATATAATAAAGAAGACACCGATGTCTCAGGGTGACGAGCGCAGTGCAGTGCCGAGCAGGATTATGCAATGCAAAGTTCTGGGTGGCACTATATCTGTTATGATGAGGCGTAGCACTTGCCATCCGGTGAACAAGTTGCTCGTCTCGTCACTAAGTCAAATAAACAGCAAACTTAAAATCTAAATCAGCTTAAGCTTGCTTGGACCACGTTAATTACGAATTCCGAAAAATATTCCATACAATTTGATTTCTCTCTTAGTAGCTGTCGCTGTCGATATAAGTATCAGTTGTTACAGTAGCAACAATTTCACACGTTCAAAAATTGACTCCCTAAAAAGCGGCTACTAGAAAATTGTTCCCTATTTGTTCTGTCTTTCACTCAGTACATCTCAAACCTAATCCAAGCACACATAATGATATAACAGCTATTGTGTCAGAGACACATGCTATCCGGTAATTAATCTGTGGTCCAATTGCAGCGGCACGAAGCCGCGGTGCGTGTGCGCAAAATTATCTATCGCCTACGAACCACTTCGGATATGGATCGTTATAAAGGAGATGGTTCGGATGATGAACGAGCATGGCCTCGTTTTTAACTTGTAGTAATAGTTACTAATCATCTTCATTAGGGTTCTTCTTCTTCTTACTTAAGAGCTTAGCTTTTATCTTTAGCTTTGACTTATCTATACGACATGACCATAGTTTTTTCTTTCAAGTGATCTGTGTATGTTTTTATAGGTCCTTCTCTTCCTCTTTTCCCTTTAAGTGACTATTTATAAAAGATGCAGTGAGACTGAGTCTAGATTTGATGAAATTAGGTGTCAACGTATCCATAAATAGGAGGTATGGCGTCACAAAAACGTTTCATCAATTTCAATTGTTTTTTGTAAACATAGGTGGTAATGGTAGAATTCTGTTATCTTCCATACGTTATAATTAAGTACATGACGTTTTAGTGTCTACCTTCTGTCGCTATCATCAGATCAGCTCGCTGTCACCATAACATTGGTTATAGTCAGTATTTGTTCAACACTCCGTTCACTACTGTGAACAAGTTTATTTGTAAGTTTGTTATTTATTATGTACAATTGTACATTTTCTTTTTGAGGTTGTTTATTTTTATATATTGTTTTTATATTTAATTTTCTTTATGTAGTTTTTAAGTATTGTGATAATTGTAGCGCAATAGATCTTATCTGTAATGTTACAATAATTTTAATAAGGAATAAATAATTGTATAAATAAATTGCATCGGAACTCAATTGAACTACGGAAACTGGGTAAAAATTGACTTACAAGATTTGACCTAAACAAGATAAACAAAAGCTTGTAATAATAATTTGTTCTCTGCAAAAACATTCACTTGCTTCACTTTCCCAGAATATATTTTAGATCAATTCTACCATAAGACCTGGCAGTGTGAGATACCTACTCACTTCCTCATCATGTTCAAATGCCGTACAACCTATCATGCAATCCCTCATTATCTAATAGCTTGCAGTGTGTAGTCCAAACAATGAGACACATTACTACACTTAAGTATGGAATGCAGTGTTGTGCTGGACAGTGATTTTGCCACGTAAGTATGTAACATTAGAGTTTTACATTACAGATATTGTCGAAATAGTTGCGTAGCCTTGTGAATCCTATATTAAGGCATAATATCAGTTGTGGAATAGTCCTGCAAGGTGTGAAACAAGCTACCTACGGAGGTCTTTTCGCTGGGATACAATTAGGGAGCTTCAACAATTGTCCCACAGAAACCGTTGATTTTTACGGAATAAAAAGTATCATATGTTCTATTCCAAGACTTAAAGTATCAATATTGGAAATTTCATCAAAATTCGTGCAGCCGTTGCGGCATGAAGAGGGAACATGGTGGTTTTTAACCTGGGGAATGGAGAGATATAGCAGAAAAACTGGAATAACGCGGCCGAAACCGCGGGGCGCAGCTAGCAAACATTATACAGAGCACGTCTAAGTTTGGTTTCCTTTTAATCTTATTTACTTCTCGTTTAGACTTCGGAAGCAAGGCCTACCGTGTGAATATCTCGAAGCAGGTCACACTAGCTGTTGTGCTTGAATGGGCCTGTCTTCGCGCAACTGTGGGATTCACGACTCGGAGGAAGTTGCGAAACTGAGATAATTGCCGTTTGTGCTTTGGCATTTGTTTTTTTTTACCAGCAGCGTCCCTCGGTTTCACTCGCGTTATTTATTATCCTACAGTTAATTTTACACGATAAAAGGATCGTTTATTCTATCCCTACGATATTTAATATACATGTTCCTCTTCATCTAAAATATATTTAAATAAAAGCCCCGTCCAGTACCGCAGACCTTTGAACTTTTACAATGAAATTAAGTATGTATAGAAGTTGTAATCACATTGAAGCACATGGCACTTTCTTTGTCTATTCATAAAGAGATTTATTGTGTCGTTCGCAACCACGCCCGCTCTGACGCCCCTTTGTTGGGATTAAAGCTGGCAATGCACGTGATTTTATATTTCTCTGGAATCAAATCGATGCCTTGACCGTCCTACATCATCATCGTCATCGCCCAGAACAAGTAAAATTTAAGAATGTTATTGTTTTTATGATAATAATTATTATTGTCCTTAATATTTTACATCCGAAATGGATAATCTGTTGTTTCTGTATAACATAGAATAGAATAGAATAGAAAAACTCTTTATTGTACACCAGAAAAAAAATAAACACAGTACAGAAGAATTACAATAGGTAAGCAAGGGTAGTACAATGGGCGGTCTTATCGCTGAAAGCGATTTCTTCCAGACAACCTTTGGATGGACAGTAAAAAACATTTTTCGATAGTAGGGTGGGTGGCGTACTTACAGTATAACATAATTGCATACCTACACAGTTTTAAACAATAATTATATTTTTTATTTTATTCTAAACATAGATCTTCTCATAGAACGTCACAGCGAGCGGTTGCTAGCAATAAATTTACATCCGCCAATTCCACCGAATGTCAACATTTCGAATCAATGTGGAAAAACAGATAATTCGAAGAATTAAGTAGGTGAGCGCATCCAACGACTTATAATCGGTCGGAGCAGATCAATAGGACTCGTGTAAGATCACAGACTATACAAGTATAAAATCAACTGACAGTTTAGTGAGAACGCGCCATACTCACCAATCTGACCGATTTCAATTGTCAAATGTGGGCATTTACATAATGCCTTAATTTACATATTGTCTCGGCCGATCAAAAGTCTGTAATCCACGGGGGCCTTTAATTTCCCAATGCGGCTCGTACGATCCTACTGAACCATCAGCCGATCTTTTAGTATGAAATCGGCCGAGGCCCTATACCATGGCTAGGTAGAGTTAAATTACGTAATGTATCTATTTGTATGCTTATTTTGGACTTTGTTGTAAAATATAGTGCATTGTCGCAAAAAGAGGTTTTTCTTTTTTTTCCTTATCTCTTCCTAATTCAAATTCGTAGTGCTGAAAATCTCGCCGTGAATGTCCACCTTACAATTATCGCGTGTTTTAATTAGATGCCTAGCATGTTACATACAACAATAATATGTTTCCTATCTCGGCATCTTCTTACCTAACCCGGGGCGTGGGGTGTTCTCATAAATTGTGTTTGTCCTCAAACATAACAATGGTCAGACTGAGGTAGCGTCGGCAGCGGTCGGCTGCGATAAATGGTGGAAAAGGAAATGCATAAGATTTTATAATATAATACTTTTTCGGTAGATACTGCAAGTTAATCTGTATGAGCCCGTGCCTGTGTTAGTCACTAAGGAGTTCCGTTGTCTACCTTCCGTCTCTATCATCGAATCGGCTCGCTGTCACAATAATATTGTATTGTCATCGAAATTTGACAGGCATGCAGAATTTCTACTCAATTGAACAATAGAAACTGTGTCAAAATTATCTTGCAACATTGGCCCTAAAAATACATCCGACTATAATTTGCCATAGTGAATAAAAGAAAAAAATATTTATACTGGTTTTATGCGATTTAATTTCATTGTATGGATATCAAATAAAAAGAGTGAAATTTTGATTTTAAAAATTTAGAAAGTGAAAAATGTAGAGTAACACGCAGAATTATGTATTTTTCTAAATCTATTTGTTATCGGATCTCTAGGCAACTATACTTCGTCGGTAGTTAGGTTTTTTTTTGTACCGTTTTTCCCTTGTTTTTTCGCTGACCTTCCCACATTGCTCACGTCAGAGATACGTTTGCTGCCGCTACCGCACGCATCTTATATCTACCTTCCGACATTGCACAACGCACCGCAAACGCTCTGTTTTCTCCAGATACACCATACTCTGTGATGAGCTACCGGTAATTTTGACTGATTTATTGTATATTGTTGAAATATCTCTCTTTTGTATCCTAGGGTTGATCGTGAACAACCCGCTTATATGAATAGGATATCTGTGGTCATTCTATGTTATCTATGGCCGCTGCCTCTTTCCGGTCTCCATTGGTAGATTCAAAGCTTCACCGTTCGGTGTTTTGTTATAGTAGAGCGATTACTAGCTTGTATTACAATCGGTTTCAATCAACTGTTTGCAACAGCCGCTGTCAAACGTATGAAAAACCACCGAGTTCCAAAATTTTTAATGACTTTTAAATAGTAACCAATTATAGTGTGCAAGTTGTTGTGTATCTATTTACTGTTAGTACTGGCTGGAATAAACTGCCTAAAATACAGCTTTCTTACACTAAACCTTACTCAAAACGACCGGTCGTTCTCGGTCTACAATCTAGAAAGCTAGACCCGATATGTGTAAACCTAGAACATAGAAAATTATAACACTATCCCCCTATTCAAATGTCTGCTAATGAAATAATACCGTTTGTTTCAATGAAAGTGAGAATCGGATGGCGGTGGCTGATATTCGAGCTGCAGGAGAGTTGTTTACTAGGAGACGCTGATAATAAGCAAGGACGTGGGAAAGAAATTTTGTTGATAAGCTGTTCCACTGGAGTTAACACTTTGACTGCTGAGCCGATTTGCTTGGCTAGCCACGGGTACGGCTCTGCACGCGCCATAGTGTTTTCCCATACAAGAAACACAACAGTTGTGTTTTGCCGTACTCGTGGCAAGTTATGAAAAACACAACAGTTGTGTTTTCAGCAGTGACTGTGTTAAACGGGCGCAGGGCGCGCTTGCGCCCCGCGCCCGTTGCGCGGTGCGTAGCACCGTATGTGCCGTACGTCGACTATGTGGCACTACAGCTCAGTTTACGCGTTCGTTTCTTCCACGTACCTGCAAGATGTGGAATAATTTTCCAGCCGAGGTTTTCCCTCAGATGTACAGCATGCAGAACTTTAAAGCAAAAGTTAAAAGAGTCCTTACTAATAAGGGTAGGCAACGCATAGGCAATGCCCCTGGCGTTGCAGATTATCATCGGATGGGCCGCATGCAATTTGCCACCTATTTAAAAAAAAACACTACGTCCATCTGAGACATATGCGTAAGTAGCGCTCCTTTATAATTCGTTTTTTTTTTTAATTGTGAAATATTTGAATTAGGCATGTATTTGATCGCAGTCTCAGCTGATGCTAAGTGTCGCGTGCGTGTGATAATATAATTTTACTTAATACACCAGTGTTCACAGTTCACAGTGTTTTCACTAGGACCGATGACGTTCTAAATAAGATTATCTCGTTGCATTTATCTCTATACCTTATATATTAAACTTTTTTTATGACATAAAATCACAGTAGGTATTAATTTGAAGTATTTCTAAGATTTTTCATTCGGTGACTCAAAACTGTAGAAAAAAATATTGCTACCAACTATCAATTCCACTAAACAGAATTTGCACTTATCACTACGAAGTAATATTTTATGTTTATTTTTACTACCAACCTCTCTAGTTAGATCATTTCTACGCCTCAATACCTACAATAAATCTAAGCTATCTTTGTAATAGGATCTACATTCAATATTTAGGATCTATTTGATAACAAACGGAAGTCTGCCTAATTGCCGAGTTAATTGAGGTTTGGCAGCTGCCACTGGCAACACAGAGCATGCCGCTAGTAAGTACACTAGCACAGAATGAATATACAGTACTACATAAGACTTACACTTAACTGTTTACCATTTGATTGTTATATAACAACATTATATGTTATACTTGTTGTTTTTTAACACACTTTTTAGCAGCTTGCATATGAAGTATTTATGGAAGATTTCCATTTAATTTTCATTCTCATCTATGTACATTATTATGTGAATTATTGGAAATTGTAACCGACGACTATACAACATTTAAAACAAAATAGATTATGTAGGTGCTGCGCTAGTCTTTTTTTTGCTTCTTTATCCAGATCTAGGGACCTAAATTTTGCAACTCGTAATAAAATAACCGAACTTAGAAATACGTATTTTCTAATATCGGTCATGTACATAAAAATATATTGTATTATAAATAAAATATTATTAATCTTATATATATATAAATGTTATGTTGGTTTGTGTACGCTTCAAAAACTCAAAAAGTTCTGCACAGATCGAGCTGAAATTTTAGCATGATATATAATCCGCATCAAGGATTGTTTTTATCTATTTTTAAACTAAGTAATTTCAACAAGTACTTCATTTACACCTTCGTGAGAATTCAGTTACTTCAATAACTTGGCTGGCTTTACACTGCAATATAAAAGACTTTAACGCGCTTTTTTGCATTGTCTGCCATGAAACGGAAACGCACATTTACCTCCAAAAATAAAAAGGAAATGATGATGTGCACAAATAAAGAAACATATATAATAAAGTGAGAATTTCAGTCGATTTTCACTGATATCGGTCACCAAGTTTTTTTTAAAGTATTAAAAAAAGCAGGAGGACATTCTCAATCCAGTTGTATTTCTATTTTCAATGTTTCTAACCTCAGAACTCTATCATTTATCAAGGTTTTACTTTGAGTTTGCTAATTGCCGTAGAAATTACATCGAAATCGGTTTAGTAATTGGGTTTATAAATCAAAATAACAAAAAAAAATATGTCATCCAAGTAACCAAAATTGGATATATGGAGTCGGTATTTTTGTAAAAAAAAAATTATTGGTTTACAAACATTTTTTTCTTAGGTGTGAATTATAAAAACTAGTGCCCTGATAACAGTTACTGTTTTATATAAATAGATAAATCGCTTTAAATTACTAACGGGTGATGGTAAACCAAAAACACCGGAGCGATGGGGCGGTGCGGTAATTCAGATCGCCACAGCTATCGCGTCTGTGTATACCGATTAATAATTTTAAACTCATGTCCGCCAATAAATCTATAGAATAAAACTTGAACAACTCGAATCACATAATCGAATTACTAAAATGACCGTAATTACGGTCGTAATAACCTTCTCTACCAGACAATGAATAATTATTCAGATCCATTCTTAGATCAATTTGATAACACTAACATAGCTAGAATACAGTCAGCAACTAAAATTTCTAAATGTGCTTTAGCTTTTTTTTATTTGACTAAGTAACAAAATGAGCAGGGCGTTCACGTGATGGAAAGCGCCTGCCCATAACAGCTACAGTGCCACCCAGAAAATTCCATCACTAAATTGTGTGCGGCACTGCACTTCAGAAATCGGTTCTAAAGTCTCGGTATCCTTCAAACCGGAACGCAGCAATGTTTGCACGCTACTGCTTAGTGGATGATATGATGGCAAAGTTATGGTACTTTCCCAGGCAGACTCTTGCAGAAGCGGCCTAGCACTACCTAATCTATACCTTCCAATTTAGTTTTAAGTAAGTGCAGTAGAGATTGACTAGTTGACACCCAAAATAAGTAAGTCAGTATGTACCTACTAAATGTTGCTTACTACAGAAATTTTGAAATGTTCAACGACTTCTGTCTCTAATTGCACCTACATATCCACCTACGTGCGTAAAGTTAAATTGGAAGTTAGGAGATGTTCAGGTATTTCAGAGGCCGACTGTACGAAACACATGAGTACGCGTTTAACTATTTGACCGCATTTGCACTTCCTTTCAATTGGGGTTAGACAGTACTTTTGTTTATGTTGATTTGTTTTATACATTTAACTGTTATTCAACTGGATCTTTTTTAATTAACTACTAGCTACGCCCCACGGTTTCACCTGCGGAATGACATAGTCTATAAAAGTCATGTAATGTAGCCTCCCATTAGTGAAAGACTTTTCAGGATTGGATCGACAATTTCAGATTACCCGCAATAAACAAAATTTTTACAACGAAGTTTACCTTTTTAAAATATCAGTGTAGATAGGCTAAGGGCCATCCATAAATAAGTCACATGTTACTAAGGAGGGGGGGATATCACAAATTTGATCAAGTGTGACAAGGACGGGGGAGGGAGAACGTTTGGGACGTTTGGGAGAACGTTTGCCTTCCAAGGGTTGAGAGTTCAAATCCCATAGCAGGCACGTACCAATGTGTTTCCTGAAAAACGTATGTACCCTAACATATCACTCGCTCTTCGGTGAAGGAAATCATCGTGAGGAAACCCACGTACCTATCCGAAAAATATTTTCTGTCTAATAGTGTTAAATGCAACTAGATGCTATTATTATAGTCCTTATTATGTAGATGTACGTACGAACTGAAATCAGTCGTATTAAAAAGATCATCGCAAATATAATCCAAAAGAGCACCGTTCGTTACCTTAACGAGACAGATAGCAAAAACTTCTAGGCATATGATCTTTAAAACGAAATGGGATCTGAAATCATTCTGTTTTGAAACCTACTTCTATTGACATAAGTATGCAAAAAAAATAGGCCAAATATCTGCACAGTCTGATTAGCCAATGCCTAGGTATGTAATGAGCAAATAATACGAAACAGAATGCCTATACAAAGCTTCCTATTAGATACTATCAGACGTATTTTCAAACAACAAGACACAGACGCATAATTGAAAATTTCGCAATTGTTATTACATTTGAAGTCTCTTTCTAATCATAATTTATTGTGAAATGGTATATTACAGAGTAGATATTTATATGAACGAAAGTTAGATCTAATCTGGTGTATGCAAATAAGTAGGTATGTGCTTAAACGTTGTTAAGTTGCGTTAAGTAAGTACTCATATGCATATCCGCATGGCTTACGTCTGATTAATCTCGTACTCCATCAATCTTTCATTTATTGGATATATTTGTGGGAACGAACTCACGTGCCATTTGCAATTTACAGCTTAGATGAAAGAATTGTATTTTGTCAAAAATACATATATCATGTTATGTACTTATACTATATCTATATAAAAATGAATCCCTATTTCCCTTGGTCATGCATGCCGTAACTTGAGAACGATTGACCAATTCGATAAAATTTTTTTCTTTAATTAACGTTGAGGTCCTTGGAAAGTTCTTATTAAGAGAAAAAATGTAAAAGTTGCCCGGAAAATAGGAATAATTGAGACAAAAAATAAATAATTTTTTTCTATGACATTTTTGTATGAACTCATAATTTGACATTGGATATAATATTATGAATAGAATAGAATAGAATAAGTTTATTGTTATTTGTTTTTGTTACGTCTAATCTATTCTATTCTATTCTATGTTCGCGATCTTTGGCTATTCCTAAGAAACATGGAAGTTTTTAACATGGTGATTGCGGGAAAACGCTAATTACTGCGGGTGAAACCACGGGGTACATCTAGTTTTGATATGAAACATACATAGATACTGACCTCTAACTAGGATTCCCTGTATGATCAGGAGGCCTACCATGACGTCTTATAGCGATTCAGTCGAGGACCTAAACTGAGCCGCGTCGCATAATCGTACTGTGAATCCATTTAAGGTTGAAAATGGCAGGAACCTAAATTGAGTCCCTAATAAGCCATTTTCAACCTAAACTATATCCAGTTTAGGTTGAAAATGGCAGCAACATAAAAAATAAGACGTCATGGTACGATTATGCGACGCGGTTCAGTTTAGGTCTTCAATTGAATCGCTATAAGAGGTCATGGTAGGCCTCCTGTATCTAGCAAATCAGAAACTACGAGGACATATACCCATATTCTGAGCAAATAGGTGCGTAGTTAACACAAATGTCAAATAATTGCCCTATGCGGTAGTCTAATAAAGCAAATCTACTGTGATAAAATTTAAAAGTTAATCTGTACAGAACTAAACTTAAATATGTGACTTTAGAACCCATTAGAGTTGAAAGGGCTACCACATGGCCTCTACATAACATTACCTTTTCTGTATCAGAAGGAAATGGAGTTAAATAGACCTATTATGCGGAATCGACTGGTCGAAGTTCCGTCTTCCGAGGCTGTGGTAGTCGCAACTCAATCTTACACTCGGATTTCTGTGCCATCGCTCAATAACTGTGAAGAGAGACATCGTAAGGCATTTTCAAATTCCTCAACATTCAAGGAGACGTGTGATGAGCGTTGCAGCGAGGGGAGTCCGAGTGTTTCCGTTGTTTGTTTCGATTCTTCTTAACAGCTGTTAAGAACAATCGAAATCGATGGTGTTCGATGATTTTCTCTTTTCACTCGGAGTCTTGGAACAGTTAATAAACATATCGATGGACGATGGTTCACTCGTGGAGCGAGATGTTTATTGAATCGATTGTAATTTTGCGCGGAAAACGATTAATGCGACTGTCTAAATATCTGGGACTCGCTATCGCTAGAGTGTGGCAGATAATAACCCATGTCCCGTGGGAACAGAACAGACTAAAAATTATGATGATGAAAGGACGTAAAGTCCATCCGCTGTCATAGCCTGTTACAGCCGACCTGATGATGTGACGTAATCATGCCTAAGTTGGTACCTAACCATTTAATAAAAGTGTCGTTCTCATTATTCCGTATGATTGATTCCAATTTATGTGAAGGAAGTAGGTGGTTACCTACTACTTTTGATAAGTATATAGTTTTTTTAAGCTGTAGGTAATAATTATTCGGCTAAGTAAAGTACGTCTGGTTATTTTTTTATTGCAGTATGCATATAGCATGGGCAGTGTCGACACGGTCGATGGTGAAGTATGCCTGCCTAGAAGATATCTATTCACTCTCGACTTGAAGAGCCCAGGGTACTCGTTCTTATAATAAAATAAACTGTGAAACACAGTGTTCATAGCAGACAATTATAGCGATCCATTGGTGGCGGAACCCTAAAATTTAACCCTTAATATCAGATCAATTACTCTACCTGCGTAGATCTTCGTCAATTTGCGAGCAAAGTTACAGGCAAAACCTAGTCATATATCAATCATATTATTCCGATTCAATAGTTCAAATGGCAGTTACGCCTTGTACACCGATTGTACAGTCAGCAACAAAAAAATGCAAACACTTAAACTATTTTTTTACTATTTTATATATAACTTTAGGATTTTGCGAGTGTAGAGAGCTAAATAAAAAAAAAGCTAAACAAAAAAAGTAATAATTAGCTAAATAGTACATAATTGTACTGCAAATAGTAGTGGCATAGTAATTGGCAGTAGGGACTTAAGTGCATAATGATAGGAGACACCTCAAGGGGTGCGGGCCAGGTAACCTCCACGAGTGCCCGGCTGTTGTTCGTCTCTCTTGATTTGTTGCATCCGGAGGGAAGGGCAGCAGCTGGGACGGTGCACCCTGGGGTTCGGTCAGCAATTCTCCTAGGGGAATTGGTGGCCGTAGCAAATAACCTGGCGAGAGGAGGTCCTTCGCGTGTCCCTCTGATCAGCAGAGGGCACAGCGAGGGACCAATAACGGGGACTTTTGGGCCGCGGATCGGGGGTCCAACGCCCAAGTTAGAAGTCTCGAGCTGAGGTGCGGCCCGTGTGTTCCGGGACGCACCCAGCGGAGAAAGAGGCCCAAGCCTAACGTAGCGAGCCCGGGAGGGCGCCCGCAGAGGTGGTCGCGGAAGCGCCGTGCGAACCCGTGACCACCTCCATAATGCGGAGAGGAGAACACCCCGGGGTTTTAGTGGGTAAACCCCGCCAGACCAGCTGGCGGGGGAGTCCCACATAACCACCCCGCTCCCCCCCGGGGCCGGGTGGTATGCCTAATGCATTTCCCCGGGAAAAAAAAAAAAAAAAAAAAAGGAGACACCTCAAAAGGTGAATGAGAAAAACTCCTGTTGCTGACCGTACTCAGACGGCGGTTTCGAAACGATGACCATCCATGTACACTTCCCGAGACATGTGAGATATGTAAGACATAACCAAAACGATAGATATAATTACACCGCACATTCTAATATTGTGACTGGCTGACCTATGATACAAGTGTCTTTCGATCATAGAAAATTTCTATTTATTAATTTTACTAAGTAACGAGACGAGCAAGTCGTTCACTTGACGGTAAGCGCCATCCCTACGCCTGCCCAAAACAGCTTCAGTACCACCCAGAATTTTCCATTGCAAAATCTTCCGCGCTCGTCACCCTGAAACATCGGTTCTAAAGTTTCATGTGCCCAGTAATTTTGCTGGAACCCAGTTCCCTTCTAACCAACTCCCTTCACGCTACTGCTTGGGGGATCAATATCTGGCAAGTACTTCCCCAGGCGGACTTGTGTAGAAGACTCCTACATTAAAAATTGTATTTTAAATTGGAATCAATCATACGGAATAATGAGAACGACGCTTTTATTAAATGGTTAACTACACTACTGTATTTTTGTAATAAAGTCAAATAATCTCATTGAAAAATTGTGGGCATATAATTTTTGTTAATTATCACTCGCTTTTCGGCGAAGGAAAACATCGTGAGGACACCCACATACCTACCCGAGAATTATTTCGGAGGTAGGTATGTTACCCACCAAACCGGACTTGGCCCCCGTGGTGGAATATGGCCTAACCCTCCTCACGAAAGTGAGGAGAGGCCCGTGCCCAGCAGTGGGACGTCATGGGTTGATGATGATATAATTTTTGTAAGTATAGATATAATTGTATATATTATTATTACTTGTACTAAAATATAATTTGCTGTTTAATGTTTAGTTGGTTATTCTCTGCCAATATTAAGTAGGATTGAAATATCTAAAAACAGCGAAATAAGTACCTAAATAAAATATAATGTTTTGAAATCTAGGCTTCATTAAAATCGACGTTTTTCTTTCAAATAAAACATTTTAAGCATACCTTCATACATTTAGGGGATGCCTACGTTTAGTGAAAGCGGACATAAGTAGGAAAAAGTCGAAACTATGCCAGCTATAAGAGCCTGTTTGATTAGAAATAGCAAATTCTGTCTCGAGACCTGCTGGAAACTATAACATTTGGTTAGGTGCCTTCGTAGCTGCGACTTGCCGTTTTACTTATGTAATTAATATTTTCCCACAAGAACTTTGCAGTCGGGAATAGTATTGTCTTCTTTATATATGATAATTAGTTTCACAATCAGATTTCAAAATCTAGAGATTCCCTATTTACCTACAAACAAACTTAACCGCCTTATAGTATATCTATACTAATATATAAAGCTGAAAAGTTTGTTTGTTTGTTTGTTTGAACGCTAGGATCCCAGGAAAAAAAAAAATTTAAAAAAAAAATAATATAAAAAAAAAAAAAAAAAATTGTGTTGAATAGACCATTTATCGAGGAAGGTTATAGACTATATAACATCATGCTACGACTAATAGGAGCGGAGTATCAATGAAGAATGTGTCAAAAACGGGGAAAATATATTGCTTTTAACAGAGTTATTGCGGGAAAACTTGAATTATGCTGGTGAAACCGCAGGGCGCAGCTAGTTGTATATATATATAGACATAATATATAGTCACATATCGTACATATATAGGGAAACAGTGTTTCAATTGAAGTACAGTTTTCATTCATTAATTACACATGGTCTACCTTAACATTATGTACTGTAAGTACTACTTTTGTTATTAAACGTTTATCTCTCTTATCTTATAGACCTATTGGTGTAAGTTAAAATACACTAAGATGTTTTAAGCCAAAGCTAACTACCTTGATTTTTTAATACTAGAACTCTTTGATCTAATTTTTATTGTACCTCTTGGTACCTACATATCGCTCAATTTCGACATAAACGTATAATCTCGGAGATAGCACGTTCTTGTACAAATGAACCCACCTTATCTCTCTAAGAAAAATCACAATATAAATAATAACAAGAGGTGGTACATAATCAGGCCTATACTGCAGAAACGTCGCCGTGTGTAAAGTATCTTATTTCATTGGCAAATACTTTCCCACGATACGCTAATCGCGATGGCGATTTATTGCCAGCTCATATTACAAAAAGCTGTTTCAAAACTTTACACACCACTTCACTAACCTTTTAAAAACAACCACAGCTTAACATAGATCTCTAAACAGTTTCTTTCCTCTGGTGAATTTGCAGCTGCATGTTAATGAAACTTTTTAGACTATGTCCTTTGGCGCAAACGTTGGTCACCCAGTGGTCGTTAGTCCTTATGTTTTACTTCGTCAAAACACGTCAAAGCTTCGAGTACAATAAGCAATATGAGTTGCCCATAATCTAAGGAATTTCTCGTTTACTAGGGACTTGGAATTAATATGAGAAAACATAGATTGGAGCTGCTCAGTACTATTTTAAAAAAGGTATTTCGGTTTTTAAGCGACATTTACGTAGATTGGTATGCTGTCAGGTTGCGACCTTGCCATAAATTATGGGTTCAAATTGACCAAATAAGGATAGCTCCCGATGAAGGAAAACATTGTTAAAACTTTGGTGGTAGGACACTAGTTTCCGCTTGGCTAGCTTACGCTCTTAAGCAGAACATTTTTCGTTAGGTTCTTTTTAGAATGTTTTGATAACCATCCTCAAGAGCCAGTCAATGTGTTGGGTAAAGACCCAACGCTAGCCTAAGTATAACAATTAAAAAAAAAAAAACTGCAGCGTAGAACTTCTATAAATAGGCAGGTAGGTACATACTGAAAAAACAAATTCTCATTATTACTTGACTCGGATTTAAAAAAAAAAGTTTATTTTTCAAGGTCAGTCATCTATCAATATTACAAGTTCACTGGCTTTCGTTAACCTCGTGTTGTTAGAAAATTTAACCTAAATAATACAACCTACATTTTAACAATAATTACAAAATGTTAGCGTTATTACAAACAATGTACATTGGTTATTTCTTCAATTGTTAAGCGACCCGAACATAAAATTATTAAAATAGTGTTCTTAGAAGCGTAACCAACCGTGGCATGGTATTAATTATTGAGAAAAATACTTTATTTGCCGACCTACTTACTCTAGAAATATGTATAGGCTAATACCAAGTAATTAACTTTTATAATGCACCTCTCTTTCCGTATCACGCATTGTCATACAATAATGTAATGTTACAAACATGTCGTTTACTTGCTAGTAAGCGCCACTCCTAAGTAAAACAGTAGTAGGGGCGCCCAAAACACTGCATTTGATATTACAGCGCAACACTGCACTGCACTCGTCATAGTCACAGTAATACCTAGTACGATTCGTTATTAAGATAACGAATCGTACTGATAAGTCACAAGGAACATTAGACACGGTCGGGTAGGCATTCGGTGGTGAATGTTGCATTCAACATTACCAGTGACTGTTGACCATCGATGGGAATTATTAAGCTGCCATCTTTTAGATCTAAAGAGTTTTTGCAACGCTCAGCACTCGGATACCAAAAAATATAAAAATAGTAGGCACCATTAGCAATTTTTCCCAACTTCTTCATAATTATAAAGGCCGTTTCCTTTTGCAAGATCACCAATCGAATAAGTACATATTCGTTATTCGGGGAATATAATATTATACTATTCGTTACAAATAAACATATAAAATATACAGAGACAACTTTAATTTTGGCCGCATTCTTCTGACAGCTTTGAATATAGAATTACCTAGTCATATTCCCAATAATCTCTAGTTTTATTAACTTGTAGGCCTAGTGAAACCCGGTTTCCAAGATCAGGGTGTATTATAGTGTAGAGTTTCACAGCTCTTTCCTGCAACTCTTGTATTGCACCTCCCAAACTGTACAAAATATTTTGCACTAATCTACCCCTCTCTTCTTTTGTCAACTCATTTGTATAAATCTCTCTCGCTTGGTCAAAGTTATCGGGATCATCCTGATAAACTTCTATAAGCTCACTTCTTTTCGGATCTTTAAACGGCACTGGCCCATTAAAAGTATTGGGATAATAATTTGGAATGTCCTTGTCATTGTCTTTCACTGGAGGTCTACCATCGCGGTTGTAAGTCAACGGTTTATTCTGTAAAGGGCAGTTCACTGGGATCTTGTTGAAGTTAGCTCCTAGACGATAATACTGAGCATCTCTGTAAGCTAGTCGACGAGCTTCGAACACTTTGTCAGGTCCACCGAGAATACCAGGTACTAAATTAGCAGGATTGAACGCGAGCTGTTCAATCTCAGCAAAGTAGTTTACAGCATTCTTATTCAGGACATATCTTCCTAGTGGTCTTAATGGATATTTGTCCAATGGTAAAACTTTGGTCACGTCGAAAACGTCAAACCCAGCAGTTTTGACATCATCAAAGGTAAGAACTTGGATGCTCACCGTCCAACTGGGGAAGTTCCCATTACCAATGGCATTGTATAGATCTCTTATTGCGTAATCTGGATCTACTGCAGCTATCTTAGAGGCTTGTTCAGATCGAAGATTTTTGATGCCCGCATCGGGCATGAAATGGAATCTTATGAAATGTTTTTCTCCATGTTTGTTGACTATTTCATAGGTGTGAATGCCGAAACCGGGCATATGCCTATAGCCATCGGGGATTCCGCGATCTCCAAATACAAGCATAAACATATGCAAACTTTCGGGACGTAACGTCAAGAAATCCCACAATGTATTTCCGTCGATCAAATGAGTTGCCGGATTTCTTTTCTGTGATCTCACAAAAGTAGGGAAGAGCAACGGGTCTTTGTAGACATACATGGGAGTGTTGAAGCCAACGATGTCAAAATTGCCTTCGTCTGTGTAAAACTTGAGGGCGTAACCCCTTGCGTCCCTAGAGGTGTCAATACCTCCTGATTCTACGACGACCGGGGAGAATCGCGCTGCCACTGGCGTTCTCTTTCCCACTTGGCTAAAGAGATCTGCTTTACAAATACTGGTTATATCGTGAGTTACTTCGAAATAGCCGAATGCTCCCCCAGCCTTTGCATGGACCAGTCTTTCAGGAATCCGTTCTCTAACGAGATGAGTCATGGTATCCATGAAGTATTCGTTGAATAGTAGCCTTGAATTGAGTGTGTTAGTTGCGTCCTTGTATTCGATAGGTGCGCCTGCACTGGTTGTCATTACACCGATAGGACCCTGTAAAATAAAATAAAAAATATTAGATACTTACAAAAAAACGTAGGTAGGTAATTAGAAAAAGTTTGAAAATCTGTTTTTAAAGTAGATAGATACCATCTCAAACGTAATTTAAATTATCCAATGCAGGCAGCGAATATCCTGTTAACGTACCTACAATATGCATTTATCTTTTTTGTTTCATCAAGAAGTTGAATTTTATGAAGGTTAATATTATTCTAAACACATATTTTAACGTTCTAATATATAATAAATATGACTGGGCCCTCGTGATGGATTATGGCCTAACCCTCCTCACGAATGTGAGGGAAGACCCGTGCTCAGCAGTGGGCCGATATGGGTGTTGATGAATAATAATGAAGAAAAACAGGATTGGAAAGAGTGCAGTCCTATATGCACCGGTGTGGCTCGAATAATGATAATATTAGTTCTGACCTGTCTGAAAAAGGTTAACAGCATCTGTTTCCAATGCTGCCAACTTGATTACACATATCCTTGAAATACGCTCGTTCTGATTTAATATCGTTTTCGAATAACTGTAGGCTTGCCTTGGTTTTATAATGGCCAATTAGGCTGTCCAAATTGTTTTATTCTAAACCGAGGACAATTACAAAATTCTATTGTTACCTACTACAACTATAAGACCGCCCATTGTGACACTAATTGGTAAATTTGATTTGTTTTAGTTTTTAAGTTACCTTTGTTATGTGGTGTTTCAATAAAGAGTTTATCTATCTTCTATCTATTTATCTATAATATTATTCAATTGAAAATCATATTATAACAGCACAGAACTAAAGGAAACTGAAGCGACCTTATCGCTGGAAGTGACCGCTTTGGAGATTTGAACATATTTTTTGTTATGAAGTGAACAACTGGGTGGAACTCAGAACAAATTAATACTAGGTACACTGGAACAGGAAAGTTTTCTGAGATTACTGGAATTGATATTTTTCTAATTAGAAACAGTAACCGCGATTTTCTTGTCTTCGATGTAAATTTTGCCACCGCATTTCACCCATAGATAGGAGTTTAGATTTGTGAAATAAAAAGTATTCTACGTTTACAACAATAATAATTGTAATACAAAGATAATTCAAATATGATCTGGTTTTATACTACCAACAGTAATTATTATATCTAATCAACATTAGTAGTGGGAGGTCTCTTCTGCAAGAGACCACCTGAAGAAGTACCACTAGTGCTTGGCGGATGTGTGTGTGGACATTTGCCAGATCTTCATCCGCCAAGCAGTAGTATGATATCAAAACATTACTGTGTTTCGGTTTTAAGGGCACTGTTTTCAGCGAAATTACGGGGCATATGAAACTGAACCGACGTCTCAGGGTGACGAGCGCAGTGCAGAGCCGCGCAAGATTGTGCAGTGAAATGTTCTGGGTGGCACTGTAACTGTTATGAGCGGGTGTATCGCTTACCATCAGGCGAAAGACTTGCTTATCTCGTCTCTTAGTCAAACTAAAAAAAAAGCTTTTTTGTTGTTTTGTTTAAGCGACAAACTTTCGCATTTATTATAATTAGTAACAATTGTATTATAATAGTTAAAGCAAACATGTTCACCTTCGTTTTCTGCTTGAACGTGACAACTTGCTGTGCGGCTGGTGCTGGCGACTGCTGGACATCTGTCACTGCCATCCGCACTAGCAGCATCATCACTAATATCTTCATCTTCACAAAAATTTTTTCACCGGACTGACGGAAACCACATTGACTGAAACTTGGCACGGCTAGGGAATCGATTTTGCGAATAGATAATGGTTGTTTATGTGGTATGGTGTGTTCAAATTGTATTCAACCAGGCTACCACCAGAGATTGGTCCAAACAACCCGTCTTGCACTCAGCCAGTAAGCTTTATAGTTAGCTAGCCCGACCTCGCGTCGGCCGCGACTGATTTTTGGTCCGTGACGAATTTCATAACTTCGTTAAAAAGTGATCTATTTAGAAGAACGTTATATTATTCACCGAACTTACTCCCATAGTATAGCTCTTCTGGATGTTTAGAGATGCCAATACAATTAATCATATTCTTGCAGAATGCGCAATGATTATATTCTTCTCTTAGATGTCTGATGTTATTTCTTTTTTTACGATTTGTAAATACGCCAACCAACATGAGATCATTGGCGCATAGCACAGTGGAGACAATATTAGGTTGGGGTCCGAGTCAGAGGTCTTAGCTGATTACCTAAGTACAGTTTTAGTTCACCAAAATCATTTAAGCATTTCCCTGCTTCCTAGGTACATTTAACCGCCGGCGTTGCGTCAGTAGTTATATGTTGACATTATGTGAGAAGCCCATGGGCGGTCTGACAAACTTTGACTCCAGAGGACTTATTTTATCCGTGAAATGTTTTGATTAGATATATAAATATAGCCTGCGTGACTAAATTGTTGATGAGCCGATTGCGAAGCGTGAGGTCGCACGTTGGATTCCCGTGGGTACAGTTCATATATTTGTGTGAACCACAGGCTTCTTTTTTTCTTATTACTTGCTAGGCGAGCGTTTGACCACAAATTCAGCTGATGGGAAGCGACGATGTGACCAAAGGTGAAGAAGGCCCGCCTAACAGATACCTATTCTCTCTCGACTTGAACAACCCAGGGTTAAATTGAGACGGAAACAAAGACGAAGGCAAAGAATTCCATACCTTTGCAGAGGATGAAGAAGCATGTTCTTAAAGGTGGTATCTCCACTATAAAAGGATGCCGCCTTGCCGTTTGTCTAGTTGTGCGGTTATAGAATGGTGATGCGGGAAGCCTGTCATCGTGTTTGCTCTGAGCAGGTGATTGTCATGATCCTTGTAGTTCTTGATTCTTTTGATACATACATAGGAGTCGAGATCTATTTATGTGATTCTATTGCGTTATGCTTACATAATTATTGACTATCTACACTCTAATTCAAGTATCGACATATTTTTTAACTCTTTTTCCCTAGCTCATTTCTACCACTGAAGCAGGACTCTCGTCTATGTGATTCAAAAAACACTTGCCGTAGCTAGACTATACAGTATGAATTTCGGTCTCTGAAATGCATCTGAACTATGCAACCTTACGGCATTATGGAATGAAGTGAACGGTGCGAAGTTTTCTAACATCACGTCATGGTCCAATGAATTGTGAAATAAACGAATCAGGCCAACAAATTGGTGCAAGAGAATATGAACTGTTATTTAATGTTTCATTTGCATTTTAATGTATTTATTGTCTGCCGATTAGTAACATGACAATAATTATTATTTACCACTCTACATATAGCAACACTGAATATGTATCACACAGCTCTATTGTTTTTTTTTTATTTTTAATTTCAGTTCATTTTATTTATTAGCCAGTATCAAATTTTATTCTTCAACCTACGAGTATAACAAAGGATTCTATAAAAATAAGAAAAAGCAAAAAAGTAACCGCACGTTAAAAAATATTGTATATGTATATAAATGTTACCTATAAAATGAAATATAAAAAGAAAGCCTTTCTATTGTTGTTCAACTTTCCCCTTTTACTCGAAAATGTACATTGGTAATATAGGTATGTATAACTTATAACATATATACTACAGAGAGATGGACGTACCTACAAATAAGTTAATAAATATATTTCCTCACAATATTTAAATTCCATACAACCTCCAGTTCAGTATAAATAAATCATAGGTGTATCATATATTATTATTTGGTACTAGCTGCTGAGCTAGCTAACCCCATTGTTACCCTGAATGCTAAATCCTGATGTACCATATTAAATAACTCAATAACCTTGTCTTTAATCCTTTTACTTGCTGGACCTAATGAATTCACAATATTAGCTACAAGTCTACTGCGTTCTTCACTTGTCAATTTACTATACATCTCATTTGGTTGTTCGAAATCAAGACAATCGTCTTTTTGTTTAATTTTAATTGGACTTGGTCTGTTTTCATCTACGTATGGAACCGGACCGTGGAAACTGTTTGGATAGTAACTAGGTGCGTCTCCACCATTATAACCAACAGGTGGTACACCGTCGCGATCATACGTCCGTGCTCTGATAGGACAATTCACGGGAATTTTATTAAAATTCGATCCTAAACGATAACGCTGAGCGGCTTTGTAAGAGAGTCGACGAGATTCGAACGCCTTATCCGGTGCTCCCATAATACCCGGTATTAAATTACTCGGACAGAAAGAAAGTTGTTCAATGTCAGCAAAATAGTTTCTAGGGTTTCTGTTTAAAACAAATTGGCCTATGGGCCGCAACGGATATTTGTCCTCGGGCAGTTTCTTTGTTATGTCAAAAACATCAATCTTCGCTTTCTTCGCATCTTCATAGCTTATGACTTGCAGGCTTACGGTCCAGCTCGGATAATCGCCCTTTTCAATCGCATTGTAAAGATCTCTTACTGCGAAATCAGGATCTTCACAAGCCATCTTATGAGCGTCTTCAGAACAAAAGTTGCGAATACCCATCTTCGGCATCATGTGGAATCTTCCTAAGCATGGTTTACCACATTTATTGTACATTTGATAAGTGTGGATGCTAAAGCCAGGCATATACCTATATCCATATGGTGTACCGTTGTCTCCAAACATATACAAAAATGAGTTTATGGTTTCAGGTCGTAAAGATATAAGATCCCATCTCATATTTGAGTCTCTTAGATTCGTAACAGGGTTCCGTCTTGAAGTTTTGGCTACAGGAGTGAAGAGTAAAGGTTCCTTATACGTGAACATTGGTGTATGCAAACCGACGATATCAAAATTTCCTTCTTCAGAATAAAACTTGACAGCGAATCCTCTTTGGTCTATTACGGTATCGGGTTCTCCTTTATCGTGTGTAGCTTGAGAAAATCTCACTACAACAGGAGTTTTCTTTCCGATTTCACTAAAAAGCTTGGCCTTGCATATGTCCGTCACGTTATGCGTTACTTCAAAGTAGCCAAAAGCTCCAGCACCTTTGGGATGCACAACCCTTTCAGGAATTCTTGCCTCAATTTCTTTGGTAATTGATTCCATAAAGTATTCGTTAGCTATTAGAGATGGCGAATTTAAGGCTATAGTGTCCTGGTATTCAACCGGTGCACCGTTGCTGGTTGTCAAAATCCCGATGGGACACTAAAAAAATAAATTGGGTTACCATATAACATCTTTAACTGTACGTTCATTCATTATAAATATGAATTAAATAGTCTAGAAGACTGCACTACCTGCCAAAACTTCTATTGTGCTATTTAATATTGTTAACATTTTTTTTTAGTTGTTTAGGGTCTGTGTCATTTTGAGACGAAATTAACTTACCGATGTCTTCTCTCTGAAATTGGGTAGCTGATCCGTGGCTGGATCAGCGTATACCGTTGTGAACACAATTAGAACAAATAAAAATTTTAACATTTTTCTTTAGGTACGTATATCCTATAGTATCAAGGTGTAATAGCAGATTGACAGACTGCTGCCGTTTTTATATTGCGCAACGGTGCTACTTACTTGATAAGTCAATTGGCTTATTTATACAGTTTCGTATTCTTGAATAGTTCTAAATAAAACTTGTACTTACAAGCATATCATTAGACTGCTTACATTTGTTACCTATTTCTGGCTACAGGTTGACTATCTAAACTGTCGCATACAGCACATAAACAATGAGTTTGTGTAGTATCATCTATCTGAGTTGTGTAGTACTCTCAACAGTTAGTTGTCATATCGTAGCAATCCATTAGGTAGGTTGTCATTATGTTGTTCTGAATACAAACTTTTATAGCATATCTATGTAGGTATGCTGAAAAGAAGCATGTCATACGAGTTTATAATGTGTGTCGATAGCTTTGTTTTGTTCATTGTCATATTGTTTTGTAGAAATTATGATAAAACTTTACCAATACGCAAACATCGTACACCTGAACACGTTCACTGCAGAGAACACAACTGTGGTGTTTTTCATAACTTGCCACGAGTGCGGCAAAACACAACTGATGTTTTTGTTGTATGGGAAAACACTATGGCGCGTGTAGAGCCGTGGCTAGACAAGTAAAATGGCTCAGCAGTCAAAGTGTTAAAAAGTATTCTCTTACCCACCCAGTTGGTTTAATTTGACAATATTATAAAAGTACTAAAGTAGATAAAAAGACGGAAAATAAAGATCTGGAATACATTTATGTTGTGCATAAATAACACTTAAATTAAGCTAAGCAATAGGTATCTAATGTAACATTACATTTTGAATGTAAATGTGAATTGTTGCAATGGCAGATTGCAGACGTAATTACGTACCAGTCTTGAACAAACTTAAAGCAAAATAAAAAGAGAAACAAATAATATGCAATGGAGACCGCACAATCATACTCAAAATTTTCGATAAAACATATAATGCCTGATATAATGCGTGATCATTGCTTATAATATCCCGTTATAGCTAATCCAAACAGTCTCCAATCAGTGTGTATAAATCCAATCGTTATTATTAAAATAGGTCTTACTTAGCTGCTGAGCTCGCTAATGCAATTGTTATCCGGAATGCTAAATCAGGATGTACCATATTAGTTAAGTCAATAACGTTTTGTTTAATCTTCTTGCTTGCTCTGCCCAGTGCAAACGCAATATTAGCTACAAGTCTACCACGTTCCTCACTCGTTAATTTACTATAAATCTCAGTTGGTTGCTCGAAGTCAAGGGAATCGTCTTTTTGTTTAATTTTGATAAGCCTGGGTCTGTTTTTATCTACGTATGGAACGGGACCATTGAAGCTATTTGGATAGTAATTTGGTGCATCGCCACCGTTATCGCCAACAGGAGGTACTCCGTCGCGTGTGTACGTCATCAGATTTCTAATAGGACAATTCACCGGAATCTTGTTAAAATTCGATCCC
The DNA here is from genome assembly GCA_912999815.1 of Campaea margaritaria. Lineage (NCBI taxonomy): Eukaryota > Metazoa > Arthropoda > Insecta > Lepidoptera > Geometridae > Campaea > Campaea margaritaria. The sequence goes on from OU538794.1 coordinate 2,561,901, forward strand.
AAACGATGACGCTGAGTAGCTTTGTATGCAAATTGACGAGATTCAAACGCCTTGTCCGGTGCTCCCAGTATACCTGGTATTAAATTACCTGGGCAGAAGGCCAGCTGTTCCACGTCAGCGAAATAATTTGTGGGGTTTCTGTCTAAAACTAATTTGCCCAAAGGCCTCAACGGATATTTGTCTTCGGGCAGTTTCTTTGTTATATCAAAAACATCAATTTTAGATTTCTTCACATCTTCATAGCTCACGATTTGCAGGCTTACGGTCCAGGTCGGCCAATTGCCTTTTTCAATTGCATTGTAAAGATCTCTCACCGCGAAATCAGGATCTTCAGTAGCCATCTGAAGAGCCTCTTCGGCATAAAAGTTGCGAACACCCAGGTCTGGGGATATATCGACTCTTCCAAAACTTGATTTACCATACTTGTTGTAAAATTGATATGTATGGATGCTAAAACCAGGCATGTACCTGTATCCATAAGGAACTCCGTTGTCTCCAAAAAGAAACAAAAAGAAATTAAGGGTTTCAGGTCGTAAACATATAAGGTCCCACATCATATTTGGGTCTCTTAAATTAGTAACAGGGTTTCGTCTTATAACTCTGCCTATCGGTTGAAAGAGCAAAGGTTCCTTATACATGAACATTGGTGTATGAAAACCAACAATATCAAAATTCCCTTCTTCAGAATAAAATTTGACAGCGAATCCTCTAGAATCTACTATAGTATCGGGTTCTCCTTTATCTAGACTGCTTTGAGAAAATCTCACAGCGACTGGGGTTTTCTTTCCAATTTCACTAAAAAGTTTAGCCTTGCAGATATCCGTGATGTTATGCGTTACTTCGAAGTAGCCAAAAGCTCCAGCACCTTTGGCATGGACAAGCCTTTCGGGGATTCTATCCTCCATCTGATTAGCAATCGTGTCCATAAAGAATTCATTGCCCATTAGAGATGGGGAATTCAACACTATAGTATCCTTGTATTCAACTGGTGCGCCGTTACTAGTAGTTGAAATCCCGATTGGACCCTGAAAATAATTTGGTTTATCAATAAATATAAAATTTTCTGTGATACCTTTTAACCGTAGTCAATTTGTTATTATCCCCTTCATGTAATAATCTAGCATTTTGCCATTAGCACTCTTTCTAACTGAAACAGAAAATATGCTTTTTTTTATTTACTTCTGTCTGCCTGTTCGTGCGTGTGAGTATTAGCTTTTATTCTAAAATACCTAGCACAATGGAGGAGATTTGGCATTCCGTAGCTTTGATTTCACTTACGGCCAACCTCACGTTCTCACCTACACGGATCGATTGATCGGTACCTACCTAATGCATCATATACTAAAATACTTTAACGATATGGAAACTACATTTTCGATCATTTAAATAGGTACTCGGTTATCTTTTTGTCATACATATTAGGACCAGTTACATTCATGCATTTTTATTATTTCCCGTGAAGACCTTATCAGAACTTTTGTTCTTACCTACCAATATTTTAACGCAAAATAAACACGACTTACTACAGTGATCGCAGTACCTAATTGACTTGTTTTTTACTTAAACAACAAAATAAGAGAGTTCAGAGTTCTTTAGTATACGTCCAGCTAGTATCAAGAATGCAAGTTTTCATATATCTGTAGTTGAAAAAGATCGACTATGATACTTTACAGCGGTGGACCCAGGGTTTTGGTTTAGAAGACTTGGCTGCGGTTTGGTCCGACTACATCTTGACTAAGAGGTAACTGAATGCTTTGAGGACCCAGATGTAGTGGAACCGTAACAGTTATAGTCCATATATTATTATATACAGTTTCCGGACAAGTACAAAAGTGGCAAATAAATAGTTAATAGAATCAGGCGTTGACAACTTAATTTAGTATTCAGAATTCTTTGAGGGGGGCTTGAACCCCTTAACCCCCCTGGATCCGCTACTGATGCTATAGTATCGGCATTACCGCTAGAGTTACTAAAACAAAAACTAGATGCGTTATTACGAGTATACTGCTTGTTTACCACCGTCCTCCCCGCGTCACTGAAATGTTCAAGCGCTCTAAGATTTCTTCATCATCGCTTATAGAATAACGACTTATTACCAGATAAGATTATTATAGGCACTTATCTTGGCGATAAAAAAGGTGTAGGTACACACAAACAGAAGTAACCCAGTGTCTCTTCTACTTGTTGATAAATTTTATCCAATTGCTATACTCTACTACTATAAAACCATTTTCTAGTCCTTTAAGATACTTAAAACTTACCGATGTCATCTTACTGAAATAAGGAAGCTGATCCGATGCTGGATCAGAGTCAGCCGTTGTGAACACAGTGATAACGAGTAAAAATATTAACATTTTTATTTAGGTGCGTAAGTGTCTTTATTGCAGAAATGCCTGATTGTAAGGTTGCAGTCTGCTGCCGAGTTTTTATATCGCGTATCGGTAGTCATTTTATATAAGTCAATGTACTTAAATTAAAGGGTTCTTTGGGCAACATATCATTGACTTATAAATAGGTACCTAATCGTGTAGTTGTATCTACACCATCTACCTATATTTTACTTCAATGGCTACATTTTATTATTTTTTTTGTATTATGCTAGTAAAAAACATTTATTGTTAAATTTCTATGTTGAACTGTGGTATTTTAATAAAAAGTTTCTCTCTCTATGTAATGCGTAACCTACAATGCGTTTGTGTAGTGTTTTTTATTAATAAATATGTTCGCGTTTGATCACTATCTCACTAGATGGTAAGTGACAATGCGGTCTACGACGGTGCACGCTTCGCTTACCTAGAAGTAACCTATTCACTCGTGACTTGGAGATTCCCAGGCTACCTAGGTTACTAGGTTACTGTTTAGGCGAATATGCGCACGGCGTCAATCACCATGGTACATTGAATAGGTAGGTAAGTGTACGAAACACGAATTATGAAACGGAACCCTTCACTATAGGTACATAGCCTGATACGCAATTGGACGGTTTTTATTGAAATATCCTGTTCCTTATGTATATTACAAATGCAAATGTTTTTTGTTTTTTCAATTTAGTTAGATATAGATACCAAACCAACTGCATAACGCGACAGACAGGTAATTTGCCTGATAGTGAGCTTCGGGCCTGTTTATTTTCTAGCAAATCTTATAATTAAATAAGTAGGTAATTAAAATTCATGTTTATATTTTATGAATAAGAATTTAAGCTAAAATATTGAACTATTCAAACCCAAATGAACATTTTAAATTACGATTAGGTATTACCAAACATACACTCAAGTACAACAACACTTGTAAGCATTATTAAACATCATAGGTAAGTACATAATTTATTGTTAGGTAATATACAATTTACAATACAATAAAAACATAACCTATGTATGTAGGTAGAGATTTCAAATTCACTAACTTGCCAATATCAGACGCCAGCACGTAAAAGGAACTTCAAAAAAATGTTAGTTCTAATACGTAGGCACTACGTATCGTATAATTTAAACTAAATTAACAAATTGAAAAACGGATAATACTTCTAAACCAGTGGGGCTATGCAGCACGGTGCGAATGACGAGTCCCGTGGCAATCAAACGTCAAAATGAAACGAACTCGAGCTGCATAGCCCCGCAGTTGTCCTATAACCGTTCGTCCCATATTTCAAAGTGACCTGAATTATAGCAGATACTAACTTAATTCAATTATGATTTCACTGCAGCTAACCCCATTGTTAACCTATACCCCAAATCGGGATGTACCATGTTAGTTAATTCAATGATTCTTTGCTGCACACATTTAGTCACTTTACTCATTAAGAAAACAAGATTTGCCACAAGCCTTTTACGTGCATTCTTTGACAATTTACCGTAAATCTCAGCTGGTTGTTCGAAATTAAGAGCGTCATCTTTTTGTTTAATTTTAATAAGTCTTGGTCTGTATTTATCCACGTATGGAACTGGACCGTGGAAGCTGTTTGGATAGTAATTGGGCGCGCCTCCACCATTGTAACCAACAGGGGGTACTCCGTCGCGATCATACGACCTAAGTTCTCTGATAGGACAATTCACAAGAATTTTGTTGAAATTTGATCCTAAACGATGACGCTGAGCTGCTTTGTAAGCGAATCGACGAGATTCGAATGCTTTATCCGGTGATCCCAGTACACCCGGTACTACATTCCCCGGACAGAAGGCCAGCTTTTCCACTTCAGAAAAATAATCTGTTGGGTTTCTGTCTATTATCAATTTGCCTACAGGCCTCAACGGATATTTGTCCTCGGGTAGTTTCTTTGTTATGTCAAAAACATCAATGTCACAGTTCTTCGCATCTTCATAGCTAACAACTTGCAAGCTAACGGTCCATGTCGGCCAATCCCCCTCTGCAATCGCATTGTAAAGATCTCTAACTGCGAAATCCGGATCTGCACAAGCCATCTGAAGAGCCTCTTCTGCGTAAAAGTTGCGAATACCCTTGTCCGGAATTATATGGACTCTTCCAAAACATGATTTACCACACTTATTGTAGAATTGATAAGTATGAACACTAAAACCAGGCATATACCTATATCCATATGGAATACCATTGTCTCCAAAAAGAAATAGAAAAAAGTTTAAGGTTTCAGGTCGTAAACCCATAAGATCAAACAACATAGTTGAGTCTCTCAAATTCGTAACAGGATTTCGTTTTATTACTTTGGATATTGGTTGAAAGAGGAAAGGTTCCTTATACATGAACATTGGTGTATGAAAACCTACGATATCCAAATTCCCTTCTTCAGTATAGAATTTTACAGCGAATCCTCTGGAATCAAATAGGGTGTCGGCCTCTCCTTTATCAGAACTGCTTTGAGAAAACCGTACAACAACAGGAGTTCTTTTTCCATTTTCACTAAAAAGTTTAGCTTTGCAGATATCTGTAATGTTATGCGTTACTTCAAAGTAACCAAAAGCTCCAGCACCTTTAGCATGGACAATCCTTTCAGGGATTCTTTCCTCCATTTGATGAGCAAACGAGTCCATAAATACATCATTGGCCATTAGAGATGGTGAATTTAACACTAACGTATCTCTGTATTCCACTGGAGCACCATTACTGGTTGTCCAAGTCATTGGACACTGAAAATAAAATAATATTACATTAAAAATCTAACTAACTCACACATCGCACTGTTTATACTTACCACTCCGCATCGTTGCTTACCAACAGGCTTGATAACGGTCAATCGTAAGAGCGGTTCCGCAGTACGTCCGATCAGAATCCGTGAAAATTTGTTCCGGAATAGTCGTAAAACTATATGGTATGGTACTTTACGCACTAGATCCGATTTCCGTCATCTGTGAATTTCCATTTCGGAGAAGCTTCGAACAAAATATGATCAACGACGTTAACACTACGTTGTGGTTCTGCGTATAAATGACATGTCAAAAGGTAACCCCACAATTGCTTGGATTTGGATCATAGGTCAAGGATTCGGATCGGACATGGTGCAGAACCGCTCTAACCCATATAAAATGAGCATCCATTAAAATCACGTAAAACGTAGGCTGTAAACCAATAAAAATGTGCAGGTGCTTTTAATTACCAACTACTTCGTAACCGTTTATCAGTTTTAGTGCTAATTTTAACATGGACACACTAGAAAAATCTGATTTTAAGCATTAGGAAGAAGGAATGCCAACAAAGATGGCGTCTTTGTTGGCATTCCATCCACTGTAGTTACCAAAGAAGAAGGTAATGGCAAGAACTTTCGCTGTAAAACTTCAAAGCATTTTATACCACCAGTAAGAACTATAAAATATGTAACAAAAAAGCTTACCGGATTATTTTGTTTATAATTGGAAAGCTGATCAAATGCTGGATCAGCAAAAGCCGTTGTGAACAATAAAATAACGTAGAACAACATTATCATTTTATGAGTTGTGTCCTTACAAAAACACTGATATACATATAATAAACAACTGGTGTTTTGCTGTCTTTTATATACCATGTAATTATACCATATTTATATACCTATCATTTAACTATGCCTATCTGCTTACATTGAAATAGATAAATAAACTGTAGGGTTCTTTAGAATAGAATATGATAGAACTGAAATACTTTATTGTACGGCATCAGTTTACAAAATACACAATGTAATATTTACAGAATGGAACTAAAAGAAGGAATAAATTCAGAACAGGACAGGGTTTTGGACAGGGTTACAAAATGCGTTTTTTTTTAATTCAGGGACTAGTTTTAAAACAAAAGCTAGGTAAAAATAAAAACAACCTTACTACATTTTCACTGAACCCTTTATTCAATTAACCGTCTCGTTGCTCCTTTCTCCATAAGTTATTAATTTACATAAATATTTTTATTACATTAAACAAGTATTTTAATGACAAGTCAATTTATTTGCAAATGCAGACCTTATCTACTGTGTTGGTAATCGCCATTTTTTACGTTTAGTTATAATAATATTGACAGGTAAATAAAATAGAGTTTAAAAAAGTCCAAATGCTCACCATTTTTCGACTGCGTTATGTTACGGCTCTAAGGGAGGTCGCCCACTGGCGCATCGTGTCTTTAGCGATGCCAAATCGTGGTTACCTGGGCGAAGGTATACGATCAGCGACAGCATCACCATTGTATCGCGATTGTATCACTACTGAATAGCTGCATAAAGTAGACGTGTGGGCGACCTCCTTTAAACAAAACAATAAATAGAGAAGAAAGTCCTTCCTTTTTTCCATCTTCCTTCAAATCCTTCCTTCCTTTTCTCTTTCCATTTTTTTCTTTGGTCAAAACTGAGTGTCTCGTAACTAACAAATCATGGCTCCCAAGGCGTGAAATTTAAATTACAAACAGTTTTTTATTTTTTGGCTTTAGACCGGGTAACTAGGTACTTTAAATACTGCTGCAGCCTGCCGGTTTAGCTCCAAAAAACGGTTTGTCGGTTTTTCATTTAATAATATTTGCACAAGTGTACAAATGTATATAATGTTTGTATAAATAAACGCATTATTACGATTAAATATGCGATAGCAATTTGATTTTGTTATTTGAGCATATTGTACATTCATGGGTAGTTGTTATAAATCACGAAATGGCACGCTTTTTGTGTTTTACCTCAACTCGCTTACCCGCAAGCTTGCACTTTCTTATACCTACCTACCTAATTCTAACACGAAGAAAGTAGAAACTGTCACGTTCAAGGGATCGTGGACAAAAGAAAAGAATAATTTTAACTAGTTCAACATTTTAATTTTTTTTAAAAAAAGTAAATATAAAACGTGGGTAGGTAAGTCGGCCTAGTAACACCCGCGCACTCAGTCTCTTTTGTTAAAAATATCTAGCCACACTCTCCTGGCTGTATCCTGGAGCCGTAGTCAGCGTCAGCGTCAGCGTCCTCGGTGGTAGGGATAGCGTCCCCGGGTAGTAGGTACATCAACCAACAGAACCGCAAGGGGCCGGCTCTGAATCCTTTCTCTGGATCCGTGCTCGTGCAGCCAAGGATAAATATTAATCCAAGAGGTGTTCCTGGAACGCAAGTGTCTACGCATTATGACGCTGAAGGTGTGAAGCATGGGGATACGCTAGGTTCATGTGGCAGACCAGAAATACACAAATTAGTGCTTGCAAGGCGGGGGAATTCAAGGTGGTTTAAATATATAGCAGGAAGCAGAATCGGTTACAATTGCTAGGCTTGAAAGTAGAAAGTGAAATAAGCAGATAAATAAGTAAAGAAAGATCGTGAACAATTAAATAGGCACCAGTCTAAGTTTTCTCCTAGGCACATAAGCTACAAAACTCCCTTTACATCAGTATATAAGGTCGGTTCAAGGGCGTAGGGGTCAACGCTGCGTGTTCAATTTAAATTTATCACCAACGGTTATGTTGACAACTACCAGCGTATTCACAATGCGAGAACTAACACGATTAATGCACAACTTACCCAGATTGGGAACACAAATATCACTGAGTTTATTAGTTAATTAGTTTATATAGGTTTCAAGAAATATTTAGGTATTATATTGGTAAAAGATGTATACGTCCGACCGCTGGTTAGGTTCGGTGCGGACTCCGGGCGTCGCCTCGTCGCCCGCGCCGGGCGGCCGCGGCCGAGCGCTCGAGTCGATAACAAAAGAATTTTCACTATATAAAAATATGAATTTGTCTGTAAGCGTATTGTTTTTTTATTTATTTTTAAGTGTATTATATATATGAATTGTGTTTATATTAATAATTGTAAGTATTGCTAGGTATGAATAATTATAGAATGGTAACGCATCGTTACATTACCCCCCCTTCTAAAAAAAAAGGATTTTGACTGTAACAAAATCCGTTGGCTTGTTTAAGCACTCGAGATAGAGCAAGGAAACCTTATAAGATTAAAACTAAAAAAAAAAAACTAAAAATATTACTAAAAATACTAAAAAACTATTTATACTAAAAATATTTTTATAATTTATAGGTAAGTTATAAATTAATTCTAAATAACTAAATTTGGTATTTGATTGATTTTAAATCTTTGATATGCCAAACACCCAGATCACGGCCGTTCATGTCTTCCAAGACGTAGACCAGTGGTGAACGTTTATCTTTCACGCGACATTTTTGAAATTTTGGGGCAAGCTTTTTACTAAAGTACGCATCTTTGTCACTTTGGAAATAACACCGTTTCCACACAATATCCCCAGTGTTGAATTCGGCATCTTTACGACGCAAGTTATAATGTTGGGTATTTTTGATGTGAGCATGCCAGAGGGACGCTTGAACTTTATCGAAAATACTAGATAAGTGACCCAAGTTTTTGGCATAGGCATCACGCGGTAGAAATACTAAATTATTTGGGTCCGAGTTTTCCAAATAATGTGATCCGCAAGTCACTAGTTCCCTGCCATGCACTAAGAATGCTGGTGTATGTCCAGTGCTTTCATTTACTGAGTTGTTGACGGCAAATTGGATTTGAGGCAAGTTTATATCCCAAGTTCTGTGGTCATCGTTTACAAAAGTAGATACGGCGGTCATTATTGTTTTGTTATACCTCTCAACAGTATTTATTTGAGGGGTATATCTCGGAGTGAAGTGTATGTTTGGTATTTTATATTTCTTGAAAAGTCTGTCTAACTCTTGGCTAATAAACTGGCTTCCATTATCTAGGATCATGGTTTGTGGTATACCATGGACAAGAAACACTTCTTTTTCCAAATGTTTGCACACCAATTCTGATGTTGCCCGACGCAGAGGAAAAAGAAGGCAATATTTAGAGAAGCAGCACGTGACTACGAAAATGTACTGATTTTGTTTCCTCGAACAAGGCAAGGGACCAACCAGGTCAATAGAGAGAGCTTGAAATGGTCTAGCGATGTCTTTTGGTCTACCCATTTTTCCCAAGACACCATGAGTCGGTTGTTTATAAGCAAGACAGGTGTCACATCGAGAAATAAACTTCACAACGTCCGAGTATATACCAGGCCAATAAAATCGAAGTGCCAAGCGCTTGTAAGTCTTGAACACGCCAAAATGCCCAGCAGTAGGCTCCGAGTGACATTGGAGAAGAGTTTCTTCTCGTCTTTCTTCAGGGATCACCTCCTTCCAAGAGAATTCCGTAGTGAGGGCGTTGTTGTTCTTCATATATCGGTACAAAGCGTCATTTTCCACCTTATAGTTAGGAAAACTAATAGGTGAATCTTGACAACCCTTGAACACCTTTAAGTACCATGCATCCTGAGTGCTTGGAGCAAGAGCAGTGGTGGTGTTACTGGCAATATTGGCGACAGGCACGCATCGAGAAAGTGCGTCAGGAATAACATTATCCTTCCCACGACGATGCTTGATTTCGAAGTTGAAGGAGGAAAGACGAACTCCCCAACGAGCGAGACGACCCGTTGGATTTGTAAGTGACAGAAACCATTTCAGTGACGAGTGGTCTGTGTAAACCGTAAAAGTTTTATCAGTTTCCAGGTAACAGCGCCAGTGTTCTAGGGCGGTGAGCACAGCAAGGGCCTCCCGTTCTGTCGTGCTGTAGTTCCTCTCTGGCTTGCTGAGTGATCTGCTCATATAAGCTATCGGATGCTCATTCCCCTCGATAGTTTGTGCTAGCATCGCGCCGATGCCGAAGTTACTGGCGTCTGTGTGTACTTCAAAAGGTTTATCAAAATCTGGACAAGCCAGAACTGGTGCCTGTACCAGTTTTGTCTTAAGGTCTAAGAAGGCTTTATCAGCTTCAGGAGTCCACTGAAATGGTGGGGCATTCTTTTTATTAGAAGTGAGTCTGTTAAGAGGGCCTGCGACCGTACTGAAAGACGGTATGAAACGCCTATACCATGATGCAGTTCCTAAGAATCGTTTTACTTCTTTCCTGTTAGTAGGTGTCGGAAAATTAAGTATTGCTTCGACCTTTTCAGGATCGGTCCGCAAGCCATGAGCGTCCACGATGTAGCCTAGATAGCGCAGGCGATTTCTAAAGAACTGGCACTTGTCCAGATTAACTGTGAGATTGGCAGAGCGCAATTTTTCGAGAACTTGTTGAAGTAGGTCGACATGTTCTTCGAAGGTTTTGCTAATAATAATAATATCATCAAGGTATGCGAAGACTTTTAGCTCAAACTCTGGCCCAAACAAAAGGTCAACCAACCTTTGTTGTGTCGCTGGGGCGTTCGTGAGACCGAATGCGGTTACCTTAAACATAAAAGTGCCACGCCCTGGAACGTAGAAAGCTGTTTTTTCCCTGTCAGACTCCTCGATTAATGTCTGCCAAAAAGCCTTGGATAAATCAACGCTGGACAGGTATCTAGCGTCTTTCAAGTTATCTAGTATCTCAGAGACATAAGGCAAACTATATGCGTCTTTCTTAGTTATAGAATTTAGTTTCCGACTGTCCAGACAAAAGCGTGGCTTACCGTCTTTCTTACCAACTACTAGCACTGGTGAAGACCACGGGCTTTCACATGGCTCAATGACATCCAATGAAAGCATTTCGTCTACTTGCTCTGTGATAATTCGTTGTTTTTCTGGTGAAATGCGGTAATATCGCTGGCGAATGGGCTCTGCGTCACCGGTATAGATGCGATGTTTGATGAGATTGGTTCTGCCTAAGCCCTTCACTTCAAATGAGATGTCTTTAAATTTTTCAACTACAGTGTCAGCTACACTTTTTTGGCAGTTATCAAAATTTTCATAATCATACAAGTAAGATTTGGGTGTTTCCGAAATATCCGAGAGACCAGGATCACTCGTAAACAAGTTTCCTTTGTTTAGCAAATATTTTGGGCAGAGGTTGAAGTCATTCCAAAAATCGATTCCCAAGATCAGAGTGGTCTCGATCGCTGGGATAGCGTGCGCCTTGACGATAGAGAACTTATTATCAAATGACACTGGCAGGAGAATGTAACCAAGGGACGTTATTCTCTGCCCACCTGCGGCGGTGACTGTGATCTTCTCCTCAGTACACAAGGTGAGATCGTACTGTAGTAGACGTTCATGAGAGTTTTTGCCTAATATAGACACAGCAGACCCGGAATCAAGTAGGCCATATAGAAATAAATCATTATTTACCTGAATTTTAACATAAGGACGAGGGTCATTACTCGGTTGAGAATTGAAAATTGCAGAAACGGTTTGTTTCGAAAAGAAATTCGTAACAGTCAGAAGCCAACTTTTCCAGTCCGAGCTATCTGTAAAATCGACTGCTGGTTTACTGTAACTTTCGGATACTAGTTTTTTGGATTGCACACTGGACAGTCTGGGGTACGAACGTCTTTTTTTCCACATTTGAAGCAAAATATGGATCTCTCTGCTTTGCAATCTCTCATGGAGTGTGTATTGACACGACAGCGATGGCAGTATACATTATTCTTTGAAATTTCCAATGTTGAAATTTCCGACGTTTTGTAAGTCTGATTTGGCTGAGCTTCAAAGCGTTTCTGTGAATTATACTGATTGACACGGTTATAGAAACCACCTTGAGAACTGAAACTCTTCCGCTTGGAAGGTTGATAACCAAACTCGGGGGCCAAGGTGTTAGAAGTTACCGGCGGCGGTTCTTTGAAATGCTCGGAGCGTACTTTAATACGTTCGTAGTTCTTACAGACCAGCCGAAGATCTTCGATGGTCATCAAGTTAGGACTGGCAGCTATAATAGTTGAATACACAGGCCGTATATTATGTAAAAGAATTTCTAGTTTATCCTCTACACTTAAAGGCTTACCTAAGCGAGAAAACATCCCTTCCATAATGGACAAGTAAATAGTAATATTTTCGTCGTCGCCTTGAGTGCGCTGACGAATTTCAAGAGACATTCGGTAATCGTAATCAGGTACATCAAAATCTTCTTTAAGAGAGGCGAGCAGCGTGCTCCAATCGTTGACTTTATTTTTAATATTACGATACCATTGTAGCGCATCTCCTATAAAAATATCAACAGCATAGATAGCCAGCATTTTTTCTTCCGGGATGCTCCTGCAAGTTCGAAATTCCTCCAGTTTTTGTATGAAGGACCGAACACAAGTTTTCCCATCATATTTGTGTTTGGATAGTTCGCCCAGTATTCCACGGTCGCAAGAAACCGATATATTCAAACCTGACATATTTGGTCTAACTAATAATTCCTCGTCCGATGCTGGTGACGGTACCTTGGGTTCCCTAACGTTTGGTTTAGAAATGCCTACCAGAGTTTCGTAATAAGTCTCATAAGATTTCTTTACCTTATCAAGAAGTGACATATCGAGGGGCGTTGTCGGGCTCTCAATTCTTTGAAGCCTATAATACAAGTGATGCAGTAGAGATTTAGTTCTGTTAAAAAGAGCCTCATCGAAGGTAGTTTTCAAGGAATCGAGGTTAACTTGAACTTTATCCAGTGTTTCCTGGGATCCTTTAATATCTACATCAAATTCATAAATTGTGTCTACGATATCGTCTGATGAATATATTTGCGTTAATTTATTGGCTTGACGCCGCAAACCAGCAACATTATCTGATGGGGTTTCCCCTCTAATACCTACTTCATACATTAATTCCGACTTTTGGAGCAGCAAATATTTTATTGGAATAGCCATAATTAGGTACTCTTTAGCTATTTAGTATTTAATATTAACCTGTTTTCTATATGTGTATCTAGGTATGTTGTGCAACAATCAAGCAAAAAAACAAAAAAAATGGGTAACAATATTCTGGAAGAAAAAAATTAAACAGCCAAAGCGGAATCCGTTCTGTTACAAAATACTTCTTTTTGTTACAGAACGATACAAACTTACACAATATGGAGTTAATTTGTATCGTTTTCACAATTAACTCACCTGAAAAAACCAACACCAAAACAAACTACCAAAATGTGAAGCAAACTGAGTGCGGAGGCATACTTTAGACCACGTATATGGGCGCCATTGTCACGTTCAAGGGATCGTGGACAAAAGAAAAGAATAATTTTAACTAGTTCAACATTTTAATTTTTTTTAAAAAAAGTAAATATAAAACGTGGGTAGGTAAGTCGGCCTAGTAACACCCGCGCACTCAGTCTCTTTTGTTAAAAATATCTAGCCACACTCTCCTGGCTGTATCCTGGAGCCGTAGTCAGCGTCAGCGTCAGCGTCCTCGGTGGTAGGGATAGCGTCCCCGGGTAGTAGGTACATCAACCAACAGAACCGCAAGGGGCCGGCTCTGAATCCTTTCTCTGGATCCGTGCTCGTGCAGCCAAGGATAAATATTAATCCAAGAGGTGTTCCTGGAACGCAAGTGTCTACGCATTATGACGCTGAAGGTGTGAAGCATGGGGATACGCTAGGTTCATGTGGCAGACCAGAAATACACAAATTAGTGCTTGCAAGGCGGGGGAATTCAAGGTGGTTTAAATATATAGCAGGAAGCAGAATCGGTTACAATTGCTAGGCTTGAAAGTAGAAAGTGAAATAAGCAGATAAATAAGTAAAGAAAGATCGTGAACAATTAAATAGGCACCAGTCTAAGTTTTCTCCTAGGTAGGGATGGCGATTCTTTACGAAAAAGATCGATTTTTAAATCGATTCGAATCGTAGTCTAATGAATCGATTCACGAAAAAATCGAGGCCTACAAAATCGATTCTTAAAAAATCGATCTTTTTTTCAAGTTTGCGTTTACAATGTAAATTTGTATCAATTTTACTAAAAACAAGATTAATATTGCAATTAACGATATCTTATCAATAAAATCAGGGAATTCAAAAATAGCTATTATTTTTATTAGCGTATCAAACTATAAGATCAACTATAAAAAAAAAAAGTATTTATATACTAACGGCCTTACTAATAAAAAAAAGTTAAACATCTGTGTAACAACTGTATTACTATACAGTGAGTGGTAGGTTTATTGTGCAATGTACGCCTACGAATTCATCAATCACATGTAAATTCAGCCCTCAGCATTCAACTTGTAAATGGAGGGTACGAATGTCATACTTAAACGTCAATCTTTTCATGTGAGGGTACACCTACCCGTATCCTCCCTCCCTACGTCACATCCCGATCGACTGACAGATGCCCTATGACGACATCGGGCTTGCGCGTCCATCTTCGCTACCGTTAACATCGCGGATCCAAGGAAGGATAGTTTTTGCCGATCAATAGTGCTCCAGTTAGCCTGTTTCGCCGCAATCCTTTCCGCAAGCATAGAACCTCAACATATATAGGAAAATCAGCAAAATCAACGCACCTCAACATAAATGGTTGAGAAAGACAACTCGCCCACGAAACCAGCCACCCATTTTACTATCGAAGAAGCTTTACAAGGAATTCACGGGTGAGTCAGTCGATCCTTTCTCCCTTTTCTCGACCAGTGAGTAAGCTATGAATAGGCGTTACACACTCCCTTTATTAATAATCCGTGGGTAAACAATGCATAGTTATCAATTCCTTATAACAAAAACCACTGGCAACTTTCGTCAGAAACGTTCGAAAACATTACGTCATAATATCAGTTTTAATATTAGTTCTAAAAACGCTCATAACTTTGATGCATTAGTAGTGAAAAATATAAATTTTATTAAATTAACTATCTTTTTCGTTCTTTAATTACTGTTTTACTTTCACTTAGCCATTTAGTAAGAGTAAAGGATACTAAAAATACAGCCATCTCGCGAGTTTATGAGTAGTTAACTCTTTAACCGGCAGCACTCTTATAATTCAGGCACATTCAACTAAATGCAAATAATTGTATGGTTTATACCAAAACAGAAAAAATCGAATGTCGATTTTCAAGGGTGATATATCGATTCAGTGAATCGATACAGTACTTCAGATCGATTTAAAAAATCGATATTTTCTACTCGAAAAATCGATTCTTCGATTAATCGATCTCAGATCGCCATCCCTACTCCTAGGCACATAAGCTACAAAACTCCCTTTACATCAGTATATAAGGTCGGTTCAAGGGCGTAGGGGTCAACGCTGCGTGTTCAATTTAAATTTATCACCAACGGTTATGTTGACAACTACCAGCGTATTCACAATGCGAGAACTAACACGATTAATGCACAACTTACCCAGATTGGGAACACAAATATCACTGAGTTTATTAGTTAATTAGTTTATATAGGTTTCAAGAAATATTTAGGTATTATATTGGTAAAAGATGTATACGTCCGACCGCTGGTTAGGTTCGGTGCGGACTCCGGGCGTCGCCTCGTCGCCCGCGCCGGGCGGCCGCGGCCGAGCGCTCGAGTCGATAACAAAAGAATTTTCACTATATAAAAATATGAATTTGTCTGTAAGCGTATTGTTTTTTTATTTATTTTTAAGTGTATTATATATATGAATTGTGTTTATATTAATAATTGTAAGTATTGCTAGGTATGAATAATTATAGAATGGTAACGCATCGTTACAAAACAACTCCACAAGTTTGATGAGAAAAATACAAAACCAACAGTTCATTCAGAATTCCTGCGTAAATACCGCAAAAAAATAGGAATGTCTCCCAATCAAGCCTAATCCACAGAGTATCCGCGATTCCGCGCCAAGTCGGCTACTATTTTCAGTAAGCTGACGAGAATGTTGTAAATGAAGTGTAAGTCTTTGTCAAAATACAAGTTTTGTTTGTTTGTGCTGTTGTCAATGTCAATGTCAAAGAAATGTCTAAGCTCGAGATGCTAAAAGCGACAAAGCGTCAAATCGTCAATAAAAATTACCATACACGTTTTATCCTCTATTAATTCCGTAACTTCTCTGTAAATATAAAATGCAAAATCCTTGAGTTAAATACTACTGTATAAAACACTCTCAGTTGATTTCAATGTAGAGTGTGCTCATTGAAAATTAACCCAAAAATGGCAAGGTCGCCAAAGGATGATCCGAGATACAATGAAATGAAACACAATACATGGAATTATTGCGCGGAAGCAGCTGAAAACTGTGCACCTGGGCCTTTGAATGAAAGAAATCAGCCACAGATCACGCCTACCTCGAATATATTGCCCGACAACAGTATGTTTGCGAACACAAACTTCGGCGACGATGTTTATTTGAACAAGCATCTGTACAATGTCCCTACGGGCGATGCCGCTGTGAATATGGACGATAAGAATCCATTTAACAATGTGCCTCGGCCGAGCCAGAACTACGGGAACGCTATGCTCAAGCTGGGTAATGGGCAACTGGTCCACGTCCTCATTGACGAAAACCGCCAACACCTTGTGTTCCCCATATCCGGTCAGTATGAACTGTTCAACACTAATCAAGGAGTGCTTGAGTCTCCGCTCCAGGTGTCCCAACCGTCGCGACTCTTCACACTAAACCAAGATTTCTCTACTAACAATAATGTGCATTTGCCTCCGACATCTGTTCCCCAAAACAGTGGTTTTCCTGACAACATGAATGCACAGCCTCCGAAACCTCAATCTAAATTTTTCAATAGCTTGTTGGGTAATCTAGAACCGACCACTACGGGCACATACTCACCTTTTGGGCAAAATTACCCACTGAACCATCCGGACCTAGCAAATATCTTGCAAACCAATTCAGTTTTGGAAGCGCAAAACTTGCCTGTGAAAACAGACAACTCTCCGAAACGGAATGAAAATAGCCCTCTAGCCGACACCAACAACAAAAAGCGTATTGTGGCCGAGGTGAAACCAATGAGGCCTTCCTACTCCGACATATTAGCTAAAAATACAAAGAACATCCAGCAGGCAGATGTGTCCCGCAAAGCGAAACCTCAAAACCTTGACAGTAAGCCCACTAACAAGCTTAATTCCAAACCAGAAAAACTTGTGAACAACGCAAAACACGATGATCATAAGCTTAAAAATGAAAAGAAACACAACTCTAACACTATCTCATCCGGTAGCGAGTCGGGTGACATCAATACTGATGACAATGAAAAGCGTCAAAAGCCCGGCAAGAAGTCTAAGAACAAGCGGACCAACATGTCTCGGAAGTGGTCCTCTCTTGACGACGTTACTAACGAAGAAGACAATAGTTATCAAGACAATGGAAGCCAGTTTGTGTTCATTGAAAACCACGACAAGCCGAAAAAGGAGAAGAAATTCGAAAATAAGTCTAAGAGTTTTGACAAGAATTCGTTTTTGGAGGACGATTTTAAGTTTGACGAAGAGGATAACAACTCATCGTTCTATCAAGAAGGGCAAGGTGAGTCTGGGAAATCTAAAAGGAAGAAGGATGCACGTAGCTACCACAAGATAGCTAAACCTGTGCCGGATAAGAAGAAGATTAACCAGACTAAAGTGAGACGGAACAAGCCAGGCTATGTAGGAATGGCTCAGAATTACCTGGAACACTGGGGTGGAGCATCCTGGAAAGCACTTGTATGGTTCTTTTATTTGCTGTCAGATATATGCGGCATGACTCTACATTTGTCTTTTGATCTGTAAGTAAAAAAACCTCTAGTAAAGTGCATTGAGTTCTCGTTGACATAGAAATGGCATGCAAAGTTCTAATGCTAAGAAATTATGGTAATTACCATCATCATCATCAACCAATATCGTCCTACTGCTGAGCACGGGTCTCCTTCACTTTCGTGAGGGTTAGGCCATAATCCACCACAGGGGCCCGGTCCGGATTGGTGTGTATTATAAACTAATAAAAAAACATTGTGAAGGAAAACATAGTGAAGAAACCCACATACCTATCTTTTGGAGGTAGGTATGTTATCCACCAATCCAGACCATGCAACCGTGGTGGATTATGGCCTAACCTGCCTCACAAAAGTGAGGAGAGACCGGTGCTGACAGCGGGCCGATATGGGTTGACGATGATATGATGATAAGTTTATAAACGAGCATCATAGACGCTGACGTGTACATCACAGTGTGCAAGTCACTTCACAAAATTATAAAGATGGGGAATGTTGAAGAAAATAAATAGTAAATTATTAACTTTAAATATCTTGCTAAGATAAAAATTATCACTGTAGAAAACATAATATTGTGATTATGTTATCATGGAGGCTCCAGTCGTAACATCAAACCTGTTTTTTAATGATTCTAGCAATAAACTATTGTTACTCTTAAAAGTGTAATTTTCCCCTTTTCAGCTGTACCTCTGTGTTCACTCAAACATATGTGAGCTCCCAAGCGGTATGGCGTAGCAGCAAGGATTGGTTCAAAAAGATTGGAGAAAACAGATATTTGATGTACATTGATAGAAAACTTGGACACACAAAGCTTGGCTTCTGGAGGAAACTCAAATGGTTTAGAAAAGGTGAGAACATTTATTACAACAGTAGCTTCTATGTCTGAGAGCGATGGGTGCTGAACAGTTCAATATTTTGCAATGCAACATTCATAGCGGCACTGCAACTGTCACAGATAGAAGTGACCATTACTATGAGGTGAATGGGATAGATTTAATTCCAAAAAAAATAAAAAAATAGGAAATATATGGTTCCTGTGTGTTAACAAGGATGAAACCGTGGGCCGCAGCTTGCTTAGTATGTTTATCTTTGACGTCAACGAGTGATGGGGACTCTGATTTAGATAAAATTTGGCACACAGATACTTTATTACCTGGATTAATGTACAGAATAATTTTTATCCCTTTGTGATGAACAGTTCTTGCGGGATATTATTTAACGCGGGTGAAACCGCAGGGCGTTGCTAGTATTTGATATTCATACATTCTGAACACTGCGAGATATTTAAATGAAACAATAATTTAATTTAAAATTCCTGTTGTAAACCATGACATTTTTATTGAAATCCATTGAGACATTTTGGAGCCTGTTCCAGGCATAAATTCTAAAAACGGTCATTTATGGATAGGTTTCGGACAAATAGTAGTTGTCACTTATATATTGCATTTTGAAATAACAGACAGACACTAAAATCTTACTATTTGGTATAGATTTCATTTGAACAGGAAAAATAACATCTAGGTACAGGATATTTAACTGTGCATTGAATAATTTTTTTTTTTTGCCTGTTTACAAATTACTTTACGCTTCAAAATAGTTATAGATAATAATAATATAGCTGTGCCCCGCGGTTCCACCCGCGTTGACTATAATCCAGCAGGAACCGTTAATTTTTGATAAAAAGTATCCGGGTCTAATTCAAAACCTGCAGTATCTAGTCTAAATATCATTGGGATCCTCTTTGGAGCCTATTTGGGATAAACTTTTTCTTATATATATGTGTGTGTTTGTTGATGAAACCCGAGCCGCAACCCAGTTTTCTTTTTTTTTTATATAACCATAACTTTTTTTATGTGGATTTCTGCAAAGTAACCCTTTATTCTACGAACTATAATTATACACAAATTGCTCATATGTTTCACTATCAGTTCAGTTGTTGAAGCAAACAACCGGTTATCGAATTGTTCAAATAGGACTGGTTCTTCAATGTATGATCAACATGGATGATGTATGACTAACGATCGGTTTTGTTTCGCGCCCAAAAACAATAAGTGAATTTTTATGGAGTACACTAATGATGGTTTTTGTTTGTCTGTCATGCCAAATATTCTGTACTAATAATAAAAACGGCGTGACCGTATGTGCTAAAAAAAAATTTACATCTATTTATATGATGCCTAATCATAAATTATCGTTTGTAGAATTTTTGTACGTCTGTCTGTCTGTCTGTCTGTCTGTCTGTCTGTCCGAAAGTTGGTCTCGCTTAAGCTCCGAAATGGATATCAATGCTAAAATCATGGATTAATACAATACAACACAATACAATAATACTTTATTGAACACCATAAGCATAGTAGACACAACCAAACTAAACTGGAAACTAAAGTGGAATTTTAACTTACATTTTCGTGTATGTTCGATTATCTTTCAAGGTTCAGAAGATTCTATCATACTAATATTATAAATGTGAAAGTTTGTGACAATGGATGGACGTTTGTTACTCTTTCACGCAAACACTACTGAACGGATTTGGATGAAATTTGGCACACAGATAGTTCATTGCTTGGATTAACACATAGGATACTTTGTATGCCGTAAAAATTAAGGATGCCTGTGCGATAAAATAATTTCCAGTTCACTTCACAACTGATCAAAGAGTGTTTGTGAAATTTTGTAAACATATAGTTTAATTAGGCAGTGAAATAGAACATAAGATCCTTATTATCCCCTAAAAATTACGGATCTTGTGATCTAATAATTAACGCGGGCGAAACCGCGGGACGCAGCTAGTACATTATAAAAGCATGTGTGATACAATTTTCAATTGTATTTTTTTTACATATTTATACCAAATTTTTTTTAACAGATGACGATACGGATTCTAATGGTGACAAGTTGAATGCAAACATACCCATGCCGGCCACCGGCGAAGAGGCGATGAAACGGCTGCTGGCGTGTAAAGGAAAAGATCCATACAGGTAAGTCTTAATACTTTTTTTTATGTTAATAAATTAGTTAAGACGGTAGGCGCCACGCCTGCCCTTTACAGCTACGGTGTCACCCAGAACTTTCGATTACAAAATCTTGTGCGGCACTGCACTGAGACATCCGTTCTAAAGTCTTATATGACCAGTAATTTTCTTGAATCAAGGCCCTTCAAACCGGAACTCAGTAATGTTGCTTGGCGGATGAATGTCTAGCAAAGGTACTTCCCCAGGATGACTTGCAGAATACTGGTAGAGCACTGGTAGAGTCAATGGAGTTTTCCTTTTCCTGTGCGAGACTCAGGCATGAGTCACCACTTGAAAGGGAAATATCCTTTTTCTAACTCAAACCATAATTAGATAATAATCATTAGTTTCGTAGATCATAATATTTTGACTTATTTTTTTGTATTTCTATACTTAAAAAAAAAATCTTATACATAGATTTTTTTTTGACGTGTAAAATTGCAATATTTTGCCTATTTACAATAAATGATTTGAGTTTGAATGGGCCTACCATTACAATGTAGGTCCAGGCGAAATGTCTCGTCTCTAATGCATAAAAAAAAAAACTGATATTTCACTCCAAGCCCAATATATATTACTAAAGATCCACTCTAAGCCAATTCTCACCACAGCCCACTCCGATCTCCATTATTGATGCTTTATTCCAATCTCACCCCATGGGGTTAATAGAATTAATTTTTCTTACAAATGTATATGTTTCGCTTCGATGTCAAAGGATGATGCAATACACTCCGGTATTAATGCGTAATACCTAACATTATATCCTCATAATACAGGAATGTACAGGAAGGAAAACTTCATAATAATTATACTTCATCAATCATCAACAACCCATAACGTCCCACTGCTGGGCACGGGTCTCCCCTCACTTCCGTGAGGAGGATTAGGCCATATTCCACCACGGGGGCCAGATCCGGATTGGTGGATCACATACCTACCTCCGAAATAATTCTCGGGTAGGTATGTGGGTTTCCTCACGATGTTTTACTTCACCGAAAAGCGAGTGATAATGACGTACATATGTTTTTACAAGAAACACATTGGTACGTGCCCGCACTGGGATTTGAACTCACGACCTTCTGCTTGGAAGGCGGACGTTCTCCCACTAGGCTACCACCTCTTTTTTATATAATTATAATAATATTATACTGACTATAATTATACTTACTTAAATATATTATTTTCATGATGAGGCTTAGCTCTGGATGTAATAGTTGTAGTATTTGTGACTCCGGACAGCTTTGCGTGTCGTGGCCGAAGATCCCGAGCTTATGCCTACATAATTATGTCCTCATCATCATCATCATCATCAACCCATATCGGCCCACTGCTGAGCACTGGTCTCCCCTCACTTTCGCGAGGAGGATAGATACGTAGCACACTGTTAGAGTTAATGGAGTTTCCTTTTCCTGTGCGAGATTCAGTCATGAATTACCACTCGAAAGGGAAATTTCCTTTTTCAAACTCAAACCATTACTCATCACTTTAGTTGAATTGATTTATTTTTTATTTTTCTTTAAGCATTTAAGTGTTTGACTTGTAAAAGTGAAAAAAATGTTGCCTACTTGCTTTAAATGATTTGAGTTTTGAGTTTTCATTAGTCCATAATCTTCCACCAATAAATTAAATAGATATAATAATTGAATCTTTCTATTATTATAAAAGCAAGCAAATATTATAAAAAACATCACATATTTTGCAATTTTACATTTAGAAATGATTTAATTAAAACAGCAGTTTCGAAAATTACAATTTATTTCTATTTAACATATTATCTTTCTTAGATTTTGTAATGTGGACGACATGAAACTTATGATTATGACTCGTCCCAGCCCTTGTCACACAACGTCACACTTTGATGACCCCAAAACGTGTGACCTAGGTTGTCTCGTTCTCCTCGTAGTCGGTCAATCCCCAACTTACGCCGGTAGATTATTCCACAAGAATAGCAAACTGAATACCGATTCCAATACATTTTCAGCATTCTCGGTGTAAGCGTGACGTGTTCAGATGAAGAGATCAAGCGGTACTACAGACGTCAAGCGTTCCTCGTACATCCCGACAAGAACCAACAACCGGGGGCGGAAGAGGCATTCAAGATATTGCAGCACGCCTTCGACCTTATCGGCGAGCCGGTGAGTTCAAATTGTAACCGCTATACCCCAGCGTTTGCGTGAGATAAGACTTTACGATACTGTAGCACTCATGTCTACTTGTAACGAACTCAGTTGTTTGATAGAAAAATAGTGCGCTCTAAGACTTCACGTTTAATCGATTGGTGCGTGTCATAAAAAGTAATTTAACTTTAGAAGTAGATACGTGATGTTAGAGATAAGCGCCGTGTTTTGAACTATTTTCGAAATGTAACTTTTTTGTCCAGTTTGGTGACTCTAAATTTAAGTTTGGTAAATAAACAAATAAGTCAGTAAACTCAAAAAAAAAAAACTCTACTTAGCAATTTATGTTAAACGCAAATTACTCATTGGTCTTTCAGGCTGGATAGTAATTTTAATTATGTACTTATCGATAATATGCATCATTACAAAAAAAATGTGAGTAAACAAGTATGGTTCCCTTAGGAGCGGCGCGAGGAGTACTCGCGGCGCACGCTGGAGTCGGCGCACGCGGAGGCGGCGTGGGGCGAGCTCTCCGACCTGCTGGCGCAGCTGCACGACAAGATGGAGTTCGCCGCCAACACCATCCGGTACGTAGGGCGCCGCCTCCACGCAGGACCACGTGCGGCGACTACTTTCACAAAGTTCGACTTCCTCCTTCTTTCTTTACTCGTTCACTGCTGAAAACACAGACGGTGTGTTAGCACACCTTACGTGTCGGTTATGCGGCGGAACACAGACGTGTGTTTAACGCGGCGCTACTACAGTGCGGCTCGCAAAGACGGCACGCCATTGCTGCAAAACACACGGTCCGTAACGGTGCCTAAAAACTGATTCAGAAGTCAACGTGTTAAGAACCCAGCTCTTGTCGATAGAATAATCGCCAGCGCTCTCTATCTTTAGCCGATGAAAATTTTTCTCTATCTTTTTTTGTCTTTATCTTTATTTTATTTATATTTTTCTTTATCTTTTCTTTTCTTTTTATGTGACTTGATATTTGCCTTCTCCTTATATGATCTGTGAATGTTCGTCGAAGTCTGCCACTTCCTTTCTACCTTCTACTTTTCGTTTTATGATGTTTTTTTATGAAGTGGTCATGTCGTATACAGTGACTAAACATCTTCTATTTCTACTGTCAAGGTAACCTATTTGTGTCCTGTTTACGCTTAAATCAGTGTGAAGTGGATTTGGAATAAAACTTCAAATAACTGTTCGCTGTATGAAAAATTGAAACTATCTATTCATCTCATAAAAGAGCCTAATAACTTATTCGTAAACTATTTATTCATCTTATAAAAGAGAGCTTAATAACTTATTCGTTCACATTGAATAGTTTGCAATGAAAAATTGGGCTTAAAAGTTCGCTAACGTGAAGTTTCCCTGCAGCTGCACCAACTGCGGGCGGCGCCACAAGCGCGTGCAGACGGAGCGGCCGTGCTACGCGGCGCGGTACTGCGCGCAGTGCAAGATCCGACACTCCGCTAAAGAGGTGCGTACATCCATACATACAGTCACGCTTTTCTCCCGTTGGGATGATAGGCAGACACTGAATCTTTCCACAAGACACCCAACACCAACTCTTTTTAATTACAATTTCATAAAAGCAATCAAAAGCTATTTGTGCAAGAGACCGCCTGGGGAAGTACCACACCTTTACCTGATATTCATCAGCCAAGCCGTAGTGTGCAAACATTACGGTGTTCCGGTTTGAAGGGCACTGTTTCCAACGAAATTGCTAGGCATTATGAGACTTTAGAACTGATGTCTCAGGGTGACAAACCTCGCATAAAAATCCAAACACTAGGACATAATAAACTGATACTAACACACACACAAAAGACTAAATGGAACTGCGACAAACCAATGTCTCCCACTACGGTAGTTGTCAAGGCAAAATAAACCATATATTTGAGTTGTAGTGTTGTTTTTCCTTAGGGTGACATCTGGGCGGAGTCGAGTATGATGGGACTACTAGTGATGTACTACGCGTGCATGGACGGAGCCGTCTACCAGATCACGCAGTGGGCCAGTTGCCAGGTACAACCCTACTTGATAAGCGACATTAAAAAAGATTCTCATTAATTCCAACAACGAGTGACTTCGTGTTTTTTTCAAACCAAGAAATCTTAGTAAAGCAAAGTAAAGGATTCACCACTTTACGGAATAGTGGCGTTAACTGCAACATGACTAGACTAATGACTACAAAAAAGACTGGACTCGATATTTTATATATTTCACCAATTAAATTCTAATATACTGAAACTAAATAGAAATACTGATGGAACGTGCACCGGCGCAGGTCACTGTGACCATAAACTTGATAAATTAAAAAAAACTGTTTTTCTTTTCCAGAAAAAGAACTTAAAGCAACTTAGGCCCGACTGTCACTCGGTACAGTACCGTATCGTGCTCGGAAACAAGGCCGCCGCCCCCGACGTCAACCAGCGACCCTCCACTGGGTAAATATACCCTAAATAATCTAAAATATTCTACTCGATTTTCTTGTACTTTACACTGGACGTATGCAAATATCGTGTGAAGCCTAATGTAAATAAAAAAAAACAGAACTACAAAGAACTGTAAAGGGCATTACGCACGCATAAAATATAAATGATAGCCTTGAATATAAAATGGCTGCGCCCCGCGGTTTCACCCGCATAGTTCCTGTTCCCTTGACAATACGGAATTAAAATATAGCCAATGTTAGTCGCTGATAACTTAGCTTTCCATTAGTGAAAGAATTTTTAAAATCAGTTTATTGGTTTAGGCGTGAAGCGTAACAAACAAACAAACTCACATTCGCGTTTATAAATATCGGTCACGATAGAAGAATTTTTGAGTTATCGCTCAACATTAAAAAAATATTTCAATGGAAATATATTTGAAGGTATAAAATATAATTATAACGCGTGATGCGGTCTACCCTTTGTAGTCAATTTTGTCTATTGTATTTTTTTTAAATATATAATGTACGCTGTACCCTGTCACGCTTCGCTGTGGCACATTCGCACATTCGCTGATATGTCACTGATGAAAAAAATAGATAAAAGCAATCCTTGATGCGGATTAAATATCATGCTAAAATTTCAGCTCGATCGGTGCAGAACTTTTTGAGTTTTTGAAGCGTACACAAACCAACATAACATTTTTATATATAAAATAGATAATAGATATTAAATCGTATATCTATGTTCCAGTCACGATCCGAACCTGGAAGAGTTCCTCAACAATCTGTACAATAAGTCGGGCGTGTCCCCTGCCGCCTCGCCCCCCGCTGACCCCTCGGACGCCAAGAAGCGGCGCAACAAGAAAACTAAAGCTTAATAAGGAGAGCCCGAACACACCCATAGTGCCACTCATTTTAGCTGTCTGGCGTGGATTCGTCTGTTAAACTGGATTTTCATATAAAATACCCCGTTTCTTACCAACGTCACTCAACCTCCTGAAACACGAGCGCGGTTATATGAAAGCTATTAAGGAGGGGTACAGTTGCGATCCTGTCGCTAGTCGTATACCTCCGCCCTCGTAAACACGATTTTGCATAGCTACAGTCGCGATAAAGCATCGACAATGGCGCGATGCAGCATCGATGCAGTTGCAAGGCAGCATCGATGAAGTTGCGATGCATTCGCAAGGCAGCATCGATAAAGTCGCGAGCCAGCATCGATGTAGTCGCGCGGTACATCTGCGACACGGCCAAAAGTAGCGATACAGATGCGATAACGAAACGCGCTACTGAATTGCTGCAAAAAGTAGCTGTGTAACCTCCCTTAGGCCGGCCATACACGGACCGCTGGAGCATTTGATTTGTCAATGCAAGGAAAGCGGTACTTCGCTATACAGTCAATGCTTGAAGCAGATTAAGTAAATCAAAACATCTGTACGTTTACATAACATAACTCATGTATGTGCATTAATTAATATGGAGAAAATTCAAAGAAATGATGTAATCGTTAGTTATAACATTACGAATCACACGCCAGACCTTCAACTCACTGTGAGAAACATGCCTTTTCAAATAGCAATATATTATAGAAATATATTATCCGACATAATAATATTTGTATACAACTAAATATCTATTTACCATACATAAATAATTATGCCTTAGGGTCATCGCTCACTTACCGCCTCGATTCGAAATTAGCCATTCAAGCCTTCTCTTGCTTATGCCCGTTTTCATTGAACCTAGACATCGCCCGGACACTTAAATTGTCTAATGAAAAAGGTCAATGCGATCTCTAGATTAAATGACAACGGCATTAGACCATTTAGGCGCATTTATACCTAGTCCGGGCTATTAAAGCCAGCATTGGCTAAAATACAACTCTAAGTATATTATATTGACAGCTAGAAAAAAATGTTTTACTAACTGTTTTACCGTTTTCCCGCAGGAGTTCTGTTTTTCCGGGATAAAATATATTCGTATTAGTGAAAGGATTTTCAGAATCGGTTCAGTAGATCCGGAGTTAACCTACTACAAAATCACATTAATGAAACATGATGACATGAATGTATATTTTATTTAATCATATATTAATTAAGTAGAAACAATCCTTATAACATTACTATTTTATTGGACACCGGCTGCGTTAGCTTTTATACCACAGAAGCCGTACATGTATCCGGTATAAAAAGTCTTATATCATTCTTCAGCCCTGTAACTGTCTCTATGCAAAATCACAGCTCTCCGTTGGTGCGTGGAAGAAGACACTCCAACAAACACATTTGCATTTATAATCTTAGTTAGATGTAAGACAACACGATTGTGAGTATTTTTGCGCAAGTAGGCTTTCTGATTATATGCCAGTTTTGAATAATCAATCTGTACCAGAAATTAAAGTTTATTTTTCAATGACTAGTTTCAAATTGAGGCATAGATAATAAATCGTTAAGTAAGCGATGAGGCAAACTATGGCAGAAAAAACTGATCGAATCAAAAATAATTTAGATAAATTGCTGACGTACCTATTAGGTTAAATTAAATTGAGTAGGTAATAAATAAAAAGTAATACGTTGAATAGATGAATAACATTAAGTTTTGAGTCTTTTGTTTAACTTTTGTGATATTTAGAAGAGATTTGTCACTTAACTAAAAATGTGTTCGTGGAAATAATATGTTGGAATAGTTTCGTGGGTCCAAACGTCCCATTGTGTTGTTTTTTTTTTGCCAATGTTCTAGTTAAATATTGTTCTTTTTTTTTTTCAATGTATTGTTTTGCGTTACATAAATGCTAAGAGGCCGTGGACGATGTCGCCAACAATACTTCTCTTTGTATGTGTATAGACTGCGCTCGTAAACCTTAGATATCATAAATCACAAACTCCTATTTTTGCAATGCTATGAAGTAATTCAGTACCTACCAGTAATCCTTACGGAGGATCTGTAGTATTCAATGAAATCGTAATAGAGAAATATACAATACAACTCTATAGCAAATAAATTGCACGATAAGTCCCAGCGAATGCGGTAACGGTGGTGACCTGGGACATGTTCGCATCGCCACCGCCACCGCAGCAGTTTAGTTAGCACTAATGCTAATGATACGACCCACTTTAGGTAATAAATAACATTAGATGCAATGTCCGTTTAAGTAGGTATTGTTGGTGACAATGAGAAATCGCTACCATATATTTATTATTATTTTTTAAATCATGACAAAATATTGGTTGACTTCGTTTTTGATCTACTCACAAATAATTCTTGAAACTGCTTGTTGAATTCAAATGCTTTGCAAATTTACCGTCTTTAAAAAAAAACAAAATATATTAGTAAATGACATAATATATTATATTTACGCAGCAGGATCTGCAAAAGCATTCGAATATAATTAATTATATTTAGAAGAAAAAAAAATATCTTGATTATATCACTGTTATTTTCATGTCTTATTCACCGAAAAGTACAATATTTGTGTGCATTGTGATTGTTAAAATTGTAAAAAATATTGGTATATATGATCATGTGCAGGGATTAGCATCGTTATGTAAGTCATATTTTGTTTCTAAAATATTGTAAAAGTAAAGAGAGATTTGTGTTTTGATTTATATTCAATAGTCTGCAATTTTTTTCATGTTTAAGATTAATGACATATTGTATGGGCGTCTTGTATTAGCACGCTAGCTTACCGTATTTGGATTATTAAACTTTTGGGAATACACCGTAGCCTACCTAAATACATGTTATTAAGATAAATTATTGTTTGAAGCGGTCCAGTAGTTTTGCGAGTTTTTTTTTTACAAATTCACGATTATCTTAAACCAGGCTTAAAATACTGTGTTTTCTATTATTTGAATGTAAGCCACGTGCTTTAACCAATGACGGTTGCACGTGTGGTGACGTAGCATATCACGCGACCTGGCTGCCACACGATTGAAAAACATTATTACAAGCTTTTGTTTAACTTGCAATGTTTATAATAATTATGTAAAATATTGCAAGTAAATTTTGACCCAGTTCCCGTTGTAGAACTGAGTTGAAATTTTGCATGCCTGTCCAGTTCCGATGACAATACAATATTATGGTGACAGCGAACTGATCTGATCATAGAGACGGGACTCCTCAGTGACTAACAGCAGATTGGTGGGGTATGGACTCATTCTGATCAGCTTGCCATACCTAAAACGTATTTTATGAAAGGTTGTCTGGAAAAAGAGTAAAGCAGCGGCTCAGTTTTGTGTATCTTGAAGAATAGGGGTTATATATAATAATAATACATACCTGATCAAGTCATTTGCAGTAGTCAATGTAAACTTATATTTAAGTTAAGGGGCGTCCATTAATTACGTGACATGATTAGAGGGGAGGAGGTCCAGCCAACGCAATCAAGCCCAGATTAACGTATTTACATCACTGATTTAAATATCTATTTTTTAATTCTCACGTGGGATAAAGGGAGGATGGAGGGGCTCGAGCCAAATCTCTCATCTCCCCAGGGGGAGAGTGGGTGGAAAACCGCCAAAATCGCCTCACGTAATTAATGAATATCCCCTTAGTTATAGCCAGTTATTGACGTCGATTGCCATACAATAAGTCATCCTTTTATATTTCTTAGTCCTGCACTATTTCACTGCCTTTACCAGAGATTATTATTGTTAGGCTGATAGCAGATGCTGAGACCTAAGGTTGCATTGCGTAGACTTCGCGCTTCATGTGTCAATAAATGATGTGGAAATATTATGTTTTGTTTGATTTGATCAAATATTGCTCGTAGAACTAAAATATACCTATAGTGGTAGGCCTCTTTTTCCTGAGTCCACCTGAGAAAGAAATACTTATACCTTTTTCAGTAATTATGCAAAAGTATCGAGTTTGCAAGTATGTCCACTTAGTTCCATAACGGCTAAACGGATTTTGATGAAACTTTAGATCCAGGAATGACATAGGATACTTTTCATTCGCGCATGAAACCGCGAGGTTCGGCTCAGTGTGGTCGATAACACTTAAAAAATTTTGTGGTGCTCATAGATAATTTTTTTTTTTTTATTTTACTATGGGTGGCTGCAATTTTAGTAGGGGTCGTTGGGAGTAAACCCTAGTAAAACCATTGTACAATAATGTAATACATTTTTATTTACACTTAGATGTTAGTAGTTACTCCATGACGTCATCCTTGTCTCCAGCAGTAGTGACGATGCAGTTCTCGTAGGTCCACTTGGGAAACATACGTTTATACAGGTTGAGTAGTACCGTGTCTTGAGATTTGAGCTGACCGTCGAATACACACTTCATGTGGCCGTGAGTGCCTAAAATTTAAATTTAGTTAGAAACTCGGGTATGCCTGAAATTTTATATATCGTGAAGTGCCTTCAATATAACTTGCTCACAAACTACTGAAAGAGCTATTAGCACGTCTGTGTTTCGCCGCAGCCGGCACGTACGCTGTGCAACAGGTGTGTTTTCCCGCACCCTCTTAAGTTATAAAAAACACAACATCTGTATTTGCAGCAGGGAATGTGTTCAAAAGGGAAACTATGTAAACCATGGTCAGTGTAAAACAGTGAAAGGTTTACAAAGGTAAGGTTTCATTAGAGAATAAAACTAAACCTACCTAAAGGTTCCTTGATGTGTCCAATGCGGCCATATTTCGTCCTAAGCTTGCACGGCTTGAAGTAACTGACGTCATCTCTGTTGAAGAACAGGAAGCGAATGACGGCTGACCTCTTGTGAACCTTATAGGGATGGCCGGAGAGTACAATTCTCTTTATGATCAGTCTGTCCGGATTGCAGGATAGTAACACTCCTGATGCCACTAACTGTAGTTTAGTGTTTGGTTTTTCCTGTGAAGAAAATTTTGTTCTAAAAACAATGCAATGTTCAAGAATAGAAATTTTGGATTCTCATCCAACTTTCAGCAGAATGGGAGGATTATTATGTTTATTTATTATAATCAATTGCATTTGAAACTTATGAAACCATACAATTTACATATGAGACTCAGTAAATACTTTATTTTTATTTTTAACAAAGTCAAAAAATAATAAAGGTCTCCATCTTAAAATTTATGATTTCAATAAGTTTCACAATAGAAATGATTGCAAGATCAATATGTTTTTTATTTTTATTGAGAACTGTTACATTCATCATCATCAACCCATATTGACCCACTGCAGAACAAGATTCTCCCCTCACTTATGTGATGAGGCTTAGCCCGTTATCCACCGTGCGGGCCTGGTCTGGATTGGTGGATAATGCACTTAAAAGAAGAAATTGGTGGAACAGTATAGAAATTACTCACTTTGAAGCAGAGCACTGAAGATGGGCTAAATTGAATAGGCGCAAAGAATGATGCCACACAAGTTGAGGCGGGCTGGAAGAATCTTTCATACTGCAAAAGAAAACAATCTAATGAGCATAAACGCACACATACAGACAAACACATAAACATATATAGGGAATCCTAGTTAGGAGTCAGGATCTATGGCATGAGATTGGGAGGCATTATTATAATTTATCATAACTGCCAATAAATGAAAATTTGGTCAAAAACCTTATCTGGAGCCACTAGAGTGGCCAACTACCATCTCAAGTAGAGTTTAATTGCGGAAACAATTCAGAGTTCCTAAGAAACGGGAATTATGTGGGTGCCGCAAGGGGCAAGTATTAAAACAACATACCTTATGCTTACTCCCATTTGTGTGCTGACTGAATATAGGATTCACTATGAACCTCCTATATCCCACTTGGAAGATCAGCCTCTCCTTACTCTTGATGGGGTCATCGCTCGCCCCCGTCCGTTTCAAAACCACATTCATCAAAGACATCTGCTGTTCGTGCGGCAGCATGCCAAATACCGACAGCGGTGTCAAAGGATTGGAGGATTCAAAAGCCTGCCATAAGTCTTTCCCGACATCTTTGACATAGATTGTGATGTAAGAACCATGCTGAAAAATTAAACTGTATGTTAATCTCTTGTATATGTCATTTGCAATGACAATAGATTTTTAATTCTTGTCAAGCTGAATCCATGCATCCTACAGGTTTAATTATTGTTCTTCTTTCGAGATGATGTTGCAATGACTTTTTTTCAAGACTTTTAGCCACTACACCTAGTAGCCATGTGAGCTCCATAGGTACTCTTTTTTTTTCTTCTTAACTACTAAGTGTCTGCACACATTGACCTGTAACTTAAAATAAACAAGTTTGCCATTACTGACATTGGTACACTCAGTATAGATTGATATATATACCCCACATCTACATAATTTGTCTGCAAATCCGTCAACTTACCATACTTTCAACGGATTCTTCAATATCTTTAAAAACACGCTTCCTTGTTTTTTCGTAATTCTCAAACTGAAATATACGAGCATAATCTTCCGGCAGATTCTCCATAGGATCCCATGATGACGTTCTGAAAGACTCAAGACCTCTGTATCGCATGAACCGTTCCCTCGCTGGAACATTTTGGGGAGTGTCAACTTCATCAGGAAACTGCTGGTCTTCTCTAGCTGCCGCTATTTTCTTGAGATCTTCGTGTTCTTTAAACTCATCATAGTCAAAATCGTATTTCTCGTCCTTTATTGGTATTTCCGATGTTACCGTATCTGTATCATTGACTTCTTCATTCTCTTGGTCTGATACATCTTCTTCGCAAGACATGAATTTTTCATCATCTTCATCACCACTCTGGCTGTCATCACTGGAGTCTTCCCCTTCAACATCGGATTCTACAATCCAAGCAGCTTGATAGTCCGACCAGCCTTTGGGCACTTTTTTTATTACCTTTTTCTTTTTGGTCTGCAATTGACAGATTATATTATTAAAAAAAAATCATAATGACAGAAGTCGAATATAGAAGCTCCTCCTTTTACAAAGTTAGTTAATAAAAAATGAATAAGTGAACAAGGGTACTAAAATCTTTTTATATTGGAGATTCGAATTATTGAATCTAATTTTGAGTTAACTGCTCATTAATTTGTAATGCAATTCTTTTTTCAATCAGGCCCATCTAATGAAAGGGTGTTACCTCTGCATTAGCTTCCTCAATCTCTTGGTCAGTAGGCCACGTCTGTTCTGCTTCCATAAGATCTGGAACATTCTCCATCACAAGACTCTCCTGCTTAGCCGGATTAGCAATGTAGGACACCTTCATCCTACTAGAGTCTGCATCCGGCCTATCTGGCTTACTGTTCTCCTTACCCCCACTTATCGGATGAGGATCATTCAACTCGTCAATTCTCGCCAATTGAAAGTCACCCAAACCAGTAATATGAACTAAACCGTTAACATTGAACGGCAAACCTCTTAAATAGCCACTGATTTTCAAAGTACCATTGTCACTGTCTCTATCGGGGCTGAATTCTACTTCCTCTGCAAGCATATAGGGTCTCTTTTCTCTATGGTGTATCCTGTTAAGTTTCTGGTTGCCGATTCTCCTAAGTACGTTCATCCCATCGGAATTTTTATCTAATTGCATTACTTTTTCTTCTGGAAGCCATTTCGAAATCAGCTTCTGTACATTCTGTTTTTCCGTTGTCCGTTTCTTTGGGTGGACGCCTTCAATGTCCATGGCAACAACTACTGGAGTCGGCATGCCTTGTGCCATGGATAAAGCAAGGGCTTTCTCGCCCCATTCATCTACCGGCTCATCGAGAGCAGAAGTGACAAAGAGAGCTGTGTCAGCAATTTTGAGAGCATCGAGAAGAGCAAATTCATTGTCTATTTCTGGGCAAACGAAAGAGAACCTTTGCTTGAAGTTTGGCAAGCTGAAAAGAGATGGAGGTGAGTAATTACTTCTTGTATTTTTGGTTTCTATGGTGGCTAGTTTAAAAATTAACTAGTTAAAATGACTTACGCAATATGCAAGACACCTTTTTGACTTTCAGAAATAGTCGCATCTTCCGAACAATTTTTCAATATCACTAACGCAGACTGCACGTCTAGTTGGGCATTCAAAGGCACCACACAGACAAGAAAGGGGGGATTTCTTGCACCCCCCAGACCTCTTTTCTTGGTTAAAACTTCTTCACGCTTGTTCTTCCGGATCTGCAGAGCTTGGTGGCGGCGTTCATCTTTCTTGAGTATATGGCGATTGCGTCGAACAAACTCTTTGATGTTTACTTTACCTGGTAATTATAGATTATTGGGAGCATCAAGAGCTTGGTATATTTATTTTTAAACAACTGCAGAGATGCAAAATACTGTTGATTGTATTCTTATGGACACTTATATATAAGTAAGTGTTTATTATTATGGATATAAGGTTTATTAGCAAGAGAAAAGCAAAGTGATGATCTAACCTTTCACGGCAGCCGATACGCCTCGTTTAGAGCGATGACGAGACTTATGAGACTTGTTGCTCTGTTTGAGGTTTCCGGCACGATGCGCTTGTTGCATTTTAGATAATTATGAACGCAAAAATAAGGAGAAATTTGAATTATTTACTAATATAAGCACATGGCTGAATGGTAACAGAAATTCAAATATCATAAATTGCATTGACGTTTGATTATATTGACATGGACGTTGACAGCAATACGGATACGGAATAAATGTTGATATTCAATCGATAAATTATCAGAGAATTGCAGCGGATCTTTTCTATTGAGAGTATTGAAAAAAGTTTGTGACGGTATCCGATTTAAGAACTACCAGTTAAAATAGCTTTGATTACCACCAAAGTTTATTTAGTTTTCTTTTCATTTTACTATTTCAGACTAGATAACAATTCAAAATGTGTTGAAATAATTGTTAATTTATATTTTAGTTCTAGACATATTATTTGTTAATTGATTGGCTGTAACTCTAGAAATAGTCAAGGTCAATCAAATCTACCAAAGTCGAATTATTTTATGAATAGCGGCAGCATTCTACACGCCAACATCACAGGTCACGTGACATGACGTTGTGGACGTGTCATTCGCGGACAGCTCGTTGGCGGCTTTGCGCAGACTCTTTCTCGCGAAAAGTCGAATTGGAGTGTTACTAATGAACAAAAGTTGAATGGTTTTGGCTGAATTTATCAGTTAATTTTTTAGTTAGGATAGTTATATTGCAATAAATCAAAATGGGAAGTGAGTATTCTTTATATTTATCGTTAAAAAGTGCTTTTGTGTGGACACGTATTATCCCCTTTTTATCGTGAATTTTACATTTGTTAGGGTTTCGTGAGTTAAATCTGTGACTAAAGCTTGCATTTGTTGTCTTTTCAGTCAAATTCCTTGAAGTAATAAAGCCGTTCTGCAGTATATTGCCAGAAATCGCGAAACCTGAAAGAAAGGTAAGTCTTGGTTATATCTAAACTATCCCAGTAATCCCAATAACTTCTTGGCCCTTCACTTGCTTGTGATTACCATCAGCTGTGTTCAAAACCTCATAAAAAGTACAAATTCCACGTCAAATCGTAAGTGAAAGTACACACCTAACCCATACAAGTAGACTGGGTAACTGTATATGTTGGACATTTTTGAAAGGCGTATTCTCAGCGATTTCTAACTAAATGTATTGTATTTCAGATCCAATTCCGCGAGAAAGTATTATGGACAGCAATCACACTGTTTATCTTCTTAGTATGCTGTCAGGTAAGTCATACATTTTGCTTTATTGAAGGTACCCATATGTTCCTCTGTAGGTGACTTCAAGTGTTCTTTTTACAAAGAATTAACTTTTTAATCTGCATAAACGTACTTGTTATACCAAGACGAAGGAGTATTTATGTTATTCCATTCAGAATATTATCTAGGTCATGTGAATGTATTGAAGTTTCATTGAAAAAACTACCAGCTATGATTTCAACTGGCTGGTATATAGACAGCTTGAGCAATTGATCATTAAATGACATAAAGAATCAGCTCCAGCAGTCCACAATTCAACTGTAGTTGCCAGACTGCGTTCTTTGTTCAGTCGGTATTAGCTGCTTCAAGCTACCTGTGTATGACTGCCTTATTATTTACACCTGAATAACTCCCAGATAACTATTTGCTTAATGTTTTCATGACACACCTCTAGTATAGAGGTTAATAGATATTACTTTCAAAAAGTTATATTTCTGAATAACATGTTTTGTATTGGGTTAAAAACTGATGATGTGTCAAAACAGGTAGGCATTTCTTATCAACTATATATATTATTGATATTATGCCTCTTATCAAGGGTTTCTGATTTCCAACTAGGTACATTACATAATTTTGCATTATTCTCTCGCATGTGGCATTTGCAGAGACTGTCATGTTTAATTGTCGTCAGATCAGCTCCGTAACTATGCAACCTACAAGTTAACAAAGAGTTACAAACTGTCACTGTCTCTTCCAGATCCCCCTCTTCGGTATCATGTCATCAGACAGCGCGGATCCCTTCTACTGGATCCGTGTCATCCTCGCCTCCAACAGAGGCACCCTCATGGAACTTGGCATCTCTCCCATCGTCACTTCAGGTCTCATCATGCAGCTGTTGGCCGGTGCCAAGATCATTGAAGTTGGTGACACTCCTAAAGACAGGGCTCTGTTCAACGGTGCTCAGAAATGTAAGTGACCATTGTGCTTAAGTTTCCATCTTCTGCACTTGCTTAAACTTTATTGCTCCCATGTACCATGTACAGTGAAGAACACAATTTAACAGACACTTCTTGAATGAAATGGTCTGAAATTTCACAGTATCAGCAACATAGCTTAAAGACTACTAAGAGGGAAATAATAATAAAAACACAAATGGAACCTCAAATATTATTACTTAGTTGTCATAATATTATTACTAACATTATAGGCACAATTAAAATGTATATATACATATACATGTATATATAATTATTATTTAGTTTAAGTAACAATTAAAAATCCAAAAAAAAAATAAACAAAATGTTATTAATATTATTTTACAACAATTATCGTAAATTTCTTAATTTAACAATAACACACATTACAAAAACATCACATGCACATACAATACACACATCATTGGTTTCCACATGCAATAGCTTATGTTAACTATCAGGCTAGATTTATTTAATTAAAAATAAAGAAAAAGCTACACAACTTAGCATTGCCTTATGTTGCAAAAAAATTTTGCAATAATTATTTTTATTGGACCAACAAACAAAATTATTGGTAAACAGATAATAACAAATTGCGACCTAAGAATAAACAAGGCATAAGGCCAATTTCACAGACACCTGTTACTGGATTGGCGCATTGCCAGTTTATATTTAATACCAAAAAGAAAGCTTTCTAGTTTGAATCTTGTAAGACAATAATAACCTATGATAATTTTGGCATGAACAATGTCTCAGATATTTTAGCTTAACCACCTTAAGGTGTCAAAGTTCTTAACTGTCTCAAAACCGGTTGAAAAACTTGATATAGATACTACAAGCTCGTTCAAAGTTAAGTTTACACAATCCAATCATACTGAAGTTATTAGTATTATGTTTTGCTGTTATCCCTACTTACACTTCCCTACTCAAAAACACACACAGTATTCTACACTATTATTTTCGGTTTATGTCTTTATTCATAAAGCAAAAAGAATTACAAGTTTATCATCTCAAAAGTAACAGAAGGCCTACCATGACATCTTATAGCGATTCAATTTAGGTTGCTGCCATTTTCAACCTAAACTGGATCCAATGTAGGTTGAAAATGGCAGCAACATAAAAATAAGACATCACGGTATGATTATGCGACGCGGTTTAGTTTAGGTCTTCAATTGAATCGCTATAAGATGTCATGGTAGGCCTCCTGCACTTCTCCAAACTTTAGATTCCATTCTAGTCTACAGAAACAGAAAAGAAAAATGTTAAATAAAAATATATCTCATGACATGTTCACCTTCTGAACCCGATTGTACAAGATCCAAATCAAAGCCAATAACTACAACCCACCTCTCCCTTCCAGTATTCGGCATGGTAATCACAGTGGGTCAAGCCATCGTATACGTCATGACTGGCATGTATGGAGAACCCAGCGAGATTGGAGCCGGCGTGTGCCTGCTCATCATCATCCAGCTGTTCGTAGCCGGTCTGATCGTGTTGCTCCTCGACGAACTTCTACAAAAAGGTTAGTGCTTGTATTTTATAAGTCTAAGTAGGTACTGTTGAGAGTACTGTAAGAATTGTTATCTTACTGTCCAGAAGTAATGTAGAAGAAATTACTTTGGAACTTTTAGTGTACAATAAAGAGTTTTCTATTCTATTTCAACCCAACAAAACTTAGTGTTCCTTGGCGCCAAACGAATAGTAGCCGCCTTTGACGTCATCATAGAGTAGAGCTGCAAGAGCTTTATGGCCAATCCATGAGCACTGGAGTCTTTAAATATTATGTCAAATGGATAACTAAACTTACAGCTTTTACTTATGTGGTTGTGATAGAAACATTCAACTTGCAGCAAAAACTGAATGTAGGCCTACACTTATACAAACATATTTATGTACGGTTTCATCTAAGATAATCTAAGCTCATGTCTACACTAGATATTAACGTTAATGTTAATTCTTTATTTCAGGATATGGTCTCGGATCTGGTATCTCCCTGTTCATTGCCACTAACATCTGTGAAACCATTGTATGGAAGGCATTCTCTCCGGCTACAGTCAACACTGGTCAGTACATAACTTATTTAATTAGTGTAGGTATAACAGCTATGATGTGATTTTCTAGTTTAATTAATTTGTAGGTAAATCTTCTCTGTCTTTTTGTATTGTGAAATAACTACAATTCTTTTAAAACTGTCATTTTTGTGGTCACATACATAATATCCTACAGACCGCTCAAGAAAAACTCTTAATTAATTATAAATAATATTGCAACTGTACAAATAGTAACAGCTAGCACATTGCAATATTTGCAAAACATTATATTATGATTTTGTTACACAAAAAATCTTAATTGTGACCAATGGTCATCATAAGTGATAAGTATTCATCATCATCACTCCCTTCATCACTAGTGATCACCATCAGTCACAATTATTCATAATCGTCACTCCCTTCGTCACAAGTCATAAGTCTTCATAAGAAATGATCATCAGGAGTCTTCATAAAAAATGGTCATCACAAGTCACAAGTCTTCATAACAAATGGTCATCATAAGTCACAAGTTTTCATCATTGTGTACAGGTCGCGGTACAGAGTTCGAAGGAGCTGTCATCGCCCTGTTCCATCTGCTCGCGACTCGGCCAGACAAAGTGCGCGCTCTCCGCGAGGCGTTCTACCGACAGAACCTGCCCAACCTGATGAACCTACTCGCCACTGTACTCGTCTTCGCTATAGTGATATACTTCCAGGTTTGTATAGCTATATACTACTAGTTTGTGGATTAATGTGATTTCTAGATGCGGTGGTAGCCTAGTGGGAAAACGTCTGTTTCCATGGAGAAGGATGTGAGTTCAAATGTCAGCGTGGACACATACCAATGTGTTTCTGTAAAAAGCATATGTGCGTATTATCGCGTCTGATTTATATTTAATGTGTACTTTTTCTTAATGTCAAAAACTTACATTCTTGTTTAGTAGCTTATTGTAAGTCCCCCAAGACTATTTTTTCCTTTTAAACTCCTATGAATATTCTAGAAATATAGCCAGGATCCTAATGCTACGTATTATGGTTGTCTGGGTGAGATTGCTATATAGAAATAAGGCCGCCCAATGTAAATTAATCTATGCCATTCATTGGTATTTTAGTTTGTTTATCTTGTCTTATCTAATTCTTTGTTCTCTCTCAGGGCTTCCGTGTGGACCTGCCCATCAAGTCAGCGAGGTACCGCGGCCAGTACTCATCGTACCCGATTAAATTGTTCTACACCTCCAACATACCCATTATTCTGCAGTCAGCGCTCGTCTCCAACTTGTATGTCATCTCGCAGGTCAGTATCTGATCCATTTGGAAAGATTCTCTATTTTCTTTGTTATGGTAAATAATAATTGTCCTTACAAACATTGTGTGACATGGTCTCCGCCAAGTTCGACTGCGTTTTGTGATTTTATATCAACTTGTTAAATTAAGTTACATACACATTTCGAACTATCGCATTTCACTAATATTATTAATCTGATAGTTTGAGTGCTAGTGTGTTTGTTCTCACTTCACGCCGAACCGGCTGAACGGATTTTGATGAAATTTTTTATACAGATACTTTAGTTCCTGGAAAAGAACAGAGGATACTTTTTATCCCGTAAAAAAACTGTCAGTTCGTGTGTGTGTGGGCGGGCGTGTGGGCTAGTTATTGCGGGCGGAACCCCAAGGTGCTGCTAGTGCATAATATTAGTGTGATTGATGGCTATGAGCCGCCGGTTCAAGCTGACTGACATTATGTTCCCCAACAGATGTTGGCGGTGAAGTTTAGCGGCAACTTCCTGGTGAACCTGCTGGGCGTGTGGGCCGACGTGGGCGGCGGCGGGCCGGCGCGCGCGTACCCGGTGGGCGGGCTGTGCTACTACTTCAGCCCGCCGGAGTCGCTCTCGCACATCGCGCACGACCCCGTGCACGCCGTGCTCTACATCTTCTTCATGCTCGGCTCTTGCGCCTTCTTCTCCAAGACGTGGATCGATGTGTCCGGTTCTTCGGCTAAGGATGTGAGTATTTTTTTTTACCCGGGTATGTTGTGTTTTTCGATTGTGTGTATGTTCATTTGGCGCGTTCCACAGACTGAACGGCTTGATGGATTTTTATGAATAAGGTTTTTTTTTTCATTATCAAGAGTGACTGACATAAGCCGCATAGACAGTAGGATTTGTTATTTTTTATAACGCGTCACGATTCACTTACAACGATCGTGACCCCTAACTAGGATTTCAACTGTGCTCCCATAAACACTCATACTCAGAGAAAATACCTGTGGTTCTCACTAATATTATCAGTGATGAAATTGGGCCGAGTTTTCTTTTTTCTTTCGGTTGCGCGTGATTTTTGTGCATTGAACCGGTTTAAAGTATTTTATGTTTTGAATATAGTCAAACTGTCGCGTCCCAGAGATGGACCGATGCTTATAAATTGCTCTCGATTTTGGAATACACTTTAGTGAAAGTTAACTTATACGATTAGGTATTGCTTAAGTTTCGTAACACCGTCTCTACATAAATTAAATGAATGCTACCTACGAGTAGGTCTGTATAGTAACTCCACTTCCGCCGTGGTATGATTTGTAACGTTAATAATCCTTTTTTAAATTGCAATATTTGCAATAGTAATTGTTTAAGTTTTACCTCTCGATAGAATTATCGTTAGGCGTCAAGGTTAAACTCGCGTTTTACATAAATATTATGATTATTATTGATAATAGTAATCTCTAGGTAAGTAATAGGCGTTGAATTTGACGTCAATCGCGAGATAATAATGAGCGCGGGTAAAACCGCGATTTGCAGATAGTATCATATTGTTTCACGTGTAAATATCGACAGATTGAATGTGCTATGTCCGCTTTACCGAGCTATCGCCTCAAATCGATATTCAACGGAGCCATTCTCCCACAGGTCGCCAAGCAACTCAAAGAGCAACAAATGGTGATGCGCGGTCACCGAGACAACTCGATGATCCACGAACTCAACCGGTATATCCCGACCGCGGCCGCCTTCGGAGGCCTCTGTATCGGAGCCCTGTCAGTCCTGGCCGACTTCCTGGGCGCCATCGGCTCCGGCACCGGTATCCTACTCGCCGTCACTATCATCTACCAGTACTTCGAAATCTTTGTGAAAGAACAAGCGGAAATGGGCGGCATGAGTACATTACTCTTCTAAATCTTAAATACATAATTCTACGTTCGGAAGAACTATCCATTTGCTAGATAAATGAATAGTTCCTCCGGGCGGGTGTCAGTGTGCGTGCGGTGACGCGTGTGTGGGTTATGTGCTATTTATATTAAAATGAACTTTATAATAAAATAATTTACAAGTACAGTGTTTGTTTTTCATAAGACCCGCGCATTGTAAATTCGTCGCTTGTCCGGGATGCATTTGTTCGTTGCTAAATTGTTTCCGTCACTATCAACATTGTTAAGGCTTCGTACATAACTTTAGTATATTTTAATCTAATGTATGTTTAGAGTAGTTAATATGTTCTAGTGTTGTGAATATTGTTGAAGCGCATACTGTGTTCTATTTCAGTGAAATTTAGAATGAGTGTGTGATAGTTTGTAGGTTTTTACACTTACCACATGACAGAATCGGTAAATTAAAGATATTAGAAAATACTTGTTTCTATTAATTTGAACGACGGCCTCAAACTAGCACCTGGTTTTACGGTTATACAGTTATACACGTGTATAGCTGTGTAATTTGCATAACGGCTTCATGAATAAACACAATTATGGTTATGCTAACAGTACAAGCTACTGCGTAGACGCCTTTTTCCTATTCATAACTAGGTATATCGGCAAGTTTATGCAATATTTAGAATTCAGTCACATAGATCTCTTAAATAGATAGGTAGATGGACTCTTTATTGGAACACCACAGAACAAAGAAAACTTAACTGGAATAAATCAAATTTAACAAGTTTTTTTTTTAGTATTAAACTATTTTACGCATGCTTGACTTGGAGTAAGCTGGTGAATGCGTTACGAAAAGTGTAATCTGGCGAGGCAAAGGGAAGTTGACATGGATATATAAGTTAGTGAAGATAGAAAGGGAGAGAGTTACGTTTCGTATATTTTTTAAATATCTTTTATAAATGTTTTTTAGTTGAATTTTTACTTCTACTATGTGTCCCAGCACACGTTTAGTTTCTTTTTCTTACTGATAGTTGTAACCAAAATATGAAATATCAATCAATCATTAGTCTAATTACCTACGCCTTTAGCTGCACGACTGAATTCGTATTCTATTGTAATTATTTGTTGATTCATCACAGGTGTCCTTACCTATATTTTCTGTAGTGGTAAATCTCTTCTGCGAGAGTCCGGCCGGGGTAGTACCACACCTTTACCAGATGAATCCGCCTAGCAGTAGTGTGCAAACATAACTGTGTTACCGTTTGAACGGCACTGTTTCCATTGAAATTACTGGATTAATGACTTTAAAACCAATGTCACAGGACAAGCGCACCGCCAAAGATTTTGTAATAGAAAATTTTAGTTCGCTTACCATCAAGTGAACGACTCGATCGTCTCGTGGTTTAGCAAAGTGATAAATAAATAGGACTCATTTAGAAAAACCATTAAATTGTTGTGTTATCTAACTTTATTCTCCTCACTAAACATGCAAATATAAAGACGAAAAACAATTCACGGTATTTCCCTGGAAACCTTAACAAAACCGTTCTGCTCATTTGCGAAAAGAACGTCATATGTCCTCAATGTACCGCTACAGGAGATAACACGCTCTAGTCGCAAATGAGCGATGTCGACTAAATAGTGGTAACAAAATATATATGTACAAAACGAAAAATCGGAACTGAAAAAGACAATTAGTTTCAAATGTACATATTGGAAAAGAGGGTTTAGGGTGAGATCGCAGGTACATGGTGAGATATAAATGATATATGACCGTAACATATATAAATCGTAAGCAATTATGGCACAACATAGCTCCATGCTCACTGCAAAGGAAGCGAAGCTAGCTTATTCTATTATAAGCATTTTCATTTGGCAAAAGTTTTTTTTAACTTCGCAGTCAACAAAAACAATGATATGTTAAATAGCTTCGAACAGAAAAGCTTAGCTACGCTCCCAATCGACTTTCCGTACTACTTTGTACCATACAAAGGCACAAGTATTTAGAACGAATTCATCACGGTCGTCAAACAATTTATATTCTTCTATTAGATAATACTACTTAGGACTATTAAGATAAATCAAACACCAACACACATTATTTTACTTGATTAAAGTGATTATAAAAGGCACAGTTTAGATCGTACATTTAGGTACTTTTTGCATATTGTCAACTGAGAGTTAAACTGATACCCTGGGTGCGCGTGATAGTAATAT
The DNA here is from genome assembly GCA_912999815.1 of Campaea margaritaria. Classification (NCBI taxonomy): domain Eukaryota; kingdom Metazoa; phylum Arthropoda; class Insecta; order Lepidoptera; family Geometridae; genus Campaea; species Campaea margaritaria. Next base: position 2,606,191 of record OU538794.1, read on the forward strand.
TTACTGCTTCGTGACTGAAATAATAGCTTGTTTGGTCCCTTACTAACGAAATATTAACTCCGTTATTCATAAAAAGTTACCAAACGTCACTGAGTACTGCGCAGTACAATATTGTAGGTCGCAATTTTACTAAACGCCAAATATCTTTTTATGAAAAAGGGGGCGAATTCTTCGTTGTGTCGATAAGGAAGGGTTGCATTTCAAGGGAATACAAGAAATAGATCCGTAGGTACTTCGAGTCTCAAAAGGATTGGGTCCCTCCTTGTCCAGAGGTGTCAAGAACTTATAGGAATCTACAAAATACTATCTGCGAAATTTTGAAAAATATATACCCAGTATTGAATTTGTTTTATTTCTATATTTACCCTATATTCATAAAAAATAGTGACGTTTAATAAAATTACGCACTACAATATTGTACTGCGCAGTACTAGGAGACGTCTGGTATCTTTTTATGAATAAAGGGGTAGAGGGAATCTGAGCACTGTCCGGACTCCCTTGATTCATTCTGATTCCAAGCCCTCGGTGGAGTCTATTTAGAATCAACTATTTATGCAACCATTTCGCACTTCAAATAACTGATATAGCAAAAAACCACTCAAACGTGATCAACTAGGCATTTACCACTGATGCGTGACTGGTTAACTGCAAAACACGTCACTTTACACGCTTACAAAGCGAAAAAAGCGATAGCGACGCGATTGTCAAAGGAAAATATGCCTTGAAAATAGGTCAATAAATATTCTTTTTTTACACGTCTCTCAGCAAACTACAAATTTAAGAACATAGTAACGTTATCCGACGTTTACTACGGCTTTGACACTAAGTTACTCATTCATGAATTCATTTGAAAGCAGTTAGCCATCAAATATACATAATGTGATGGTAATAGGTAACACAATACAAAAAACTCATTTCTCACGACTAGGCAATAGTTTGTGTCTACAGGCGTATGTACCTTGAAGTTATACATTTCAAACATGTTTTCGTTTATACTATAGTATTCACAGAATGACCCCACACAAAGACAAGCTTCTAAACAATTTTCTAAGCAATTTAAATTAAATTGTTATAATATCGACGAAATATAGTTAAAAAGCTGTGTATTGCTATCAAAAGTTAAGCACAACCATTATATACAAAGCTACCGTATTAATTACTAGTGTAGGATTTCTATATAAGTCTCCTAGTTTTAAAAATGGTAGTGATCATTATTGCAGTTGATAATTCATAAGTTTCATAACACAAGTTATTGCTTGCGTGCTCTTGTATTAAGAATATCTTAATAAAATAAAACAAAAAAGAAACTAAACAAAAATATCAGTTAATGCAGAAACATTTTATTATCATCAACAACAAATCTGTGTAAGGAGAAAAAAAGAAAACAAAGTAAAAATAACTATAAGAATAACAGTGCCAATTATTTACTAAAAAAATGGGATAAAGTTACATACTTGTCTTAATTTAAGAAGAAACAATACTTCACACAGGATGTATCGTCGGCGATGCCTAAGGTTAACCAAATATCATCCCCTCTGAATATTATCAACAGTTACTTTAAATTATAATATGCAGATACACTCGTCTAAAAGTCGACGGAAACCAATATAATAAAATATTATCTAAAAAATAACAACAAAATCGATTTGAAGCCGGGCCGGGCTACTTGTCAGACCATACCAAATAATATGCCCAAAAACTAGGTGATTTCACTACTTCAATCTTGTATCATTTGTACATGCGTATAATAGAATAGCACTTAACGATTACGTCTACAATCAAAAACGTAATTTAGAATATACATTGTCACACCTGGCTGGCATACTGTAAACGCTTCTCATGACGAAAGCTTTTCAATTCGAGTTTTTACAAGCAGCAAGCTCGCGTCGGCGCCATTACTGTACTCGATGAATTATAGAAATAGTTCATTGTCAAAGGAGAGAGTAAATAACCATTTTCGAGTCGTAAAACAATATAAATATTTGCATAAATTCGCATTTTGCATATTTTCAAAACATTTGTCCACTTTTCAGATGCAGTACTCAAAGTTGTGAAATCTTTAGGTAGTAAGATGGCCTAGATCTAGTAGGCAGAAAAGTAAGTCATATTCATCGTCAAGTGCACGCATACAGCACACATACAAGGACCATTATTCGGGCGCCTACGGCTACGCCCTAGTAAAAATAATTATCCGCGTGTGCGTGCTGTATGCGTCCCTACAGGGCGCGGCACGTTAGGTACCATTCTATGAACGAAGATAACTTGTTTTTCAACTTCTACTACACCTAGATGTACCGTTAGAACTGATATCACTCGTTAATTTGTGGTGACCACCACGCCGGCGTCCTACGGGAGAATAGTTTCAGCACGATAGTCGGACGGCACGGAAACGATAACAGGAAACCGCCGAAATAATAATTAATTTCCATACAGAAGCGTGACAAAATGGCGGTATACCGTTGCGATCGAAAGCGTTAATAAACTGCGCGACGGCACTAGGCGACCGTCTCGATCTCTTCCTGAATGGCGGGCTGTTCGGGGGAGGCCATCGTCTTGGCCGAGGGGCTGGGGTAAGGTAGCGTTTTCTGTTTGCGGGCCTCGCGTCTCTGCTTCTTCTGCTGCATCACGAGCCTGAGCTGTTCCAGTTTGCACTTGGTCTTGGAGTTGTCGAGGGCCAGCGCCTTGGCGATGTCGCACTTGTTACAGTCCTCGCCGACGCTGATGTGCGCGGCGCACGTAGAGCTCGCTTCGGGTTCCGCGCGCGGGCGCTCCGCCCCCGGCTCGCAGACGCAGCGCGCGGCGTCCGAGGCACCCGCCGCGTGTCCGTCGCACTGCCCGTACGTGCACGCCGCTTGGCAAACCAAGCATTTACTGGAATCGTCTCCCGAGCATGTGTGCTTCGAATCCTTCTGAAATATTCAAAGGAAAGGCATCAATCAGTACTACGAATGACTAGTAGAACATAGTAAATGTATATTTAATGATTATTAATATTTGTATTACCGGTGACGCGGCGATGCTGGGCGTGGCGCATAGCAGGTCATTCAGAATGTGGATAATAGTTGAAATATCTCTCTTTGGTCGGCCATGTCTGAAATTGAGTAATCACTTTAGAAATGGCGCAGATGCATCAGAACATTCAAGTAGTACTTGGCACTATCACACACAAATATTGATATATTAGTCGCAGTAATTTTTTCTGGAATTTACGAGTCACTGATAACATCGCGTTATTTTACGTCTTTGAACGATTCAAATCTCTTATCTTTGTGTTTCACTTCCATGAAGTTGTTTACACAGTTGATCCTAACACAGAAACGTCATCACTTTGAGCATTGACTTACTTGTCTTGCAGGCAGGGGTTCAATGTGCCCGAGAAGGTACCCGAATATATGCCTTTGCCGTGGTGCTTCATGGATTCTATCACAGCTCTGGAACCAATCCTCGAGTGCACTATGTCCTCCGGGGATCTGTCTATTTTGTTTGTCAACACTTCCTTTGATAATTTCTTCAATTTCTGAGTTAAATTTTTAGAAGCTTCTATAAGCGCTTTAGTATCGACTATGGGGGGTGATAATGCTCTCGCTGGCTTTTTGGGAGCTTTGGGAGCTCTGAATGGACATTGTTTAGAAGTAGATGGAGTGGCATTGTCATCGGCTTGCCCACTACTAGGCTGCAAGATTAGCTTCCTAGAATTAGTAATATAAGGCTCCGTTCTTGAGGTAGATGGTTGTGCCAGGTTATTCTCCTGGCGATGTTGCATTCTTTTCTTATGTTTATTCACCACAGACTGCATAAAGGCTTTTTGCTTATTCTGTCCTATTGGATGTTTAAACTTGGAGGTTTTATGAAGCAAATACTGGAATCGTTTATTTTTCAGAGGTTCATTTATACTTTGGAAAGACGGTAAGGTTGTGTTGGAATCCTGGCTGCCATGACTAGTTGTGGCTAAGTTGGATATCTCTCGATCCATCATTGTCTCGTCTTGGTTTTCAAACAGACCTTTGTCCACTGCACTGTTGAAGAGATTTTCCATTGGATACTCATCGATGGTGCTCTCTGCTAAGAATGAGCTTTGATCAGTGAAATTATCTCCACTGTCATCACTTAGTGAGCTATCTGGAGTTTGGGAAGTCAAGGGTGGACTTGGTTTGTCGCTCATGGCACTCGTAGTTGTTGCACTGTCGGTAAGCTTGCTTGTTGCACTCGTAGAAGGTTTTTCCGAGTCAGTTAACTTAGTTTTGGACAAGAATTTGATTATTCTATCTTTTAGATCATTTACCAGATCCATCTTATGGTCCCTTTCAGAGCTAGTTGCATCAATTGGACTGGATACCAAGTTAGAAAGAGATTTTATGGGGGACTGATCGTTTTCAGCTGATGTGTCAGATAGATCTGATATGGTGCAGTTTGTGGTGTCAGCTGACTCATCTTTTTCTTTATTTTCTTCTGTGTTATTGCCGTTTTTTTGCTCTGTCAATATGTTAGAGAAACCGAAAGCTGTGTGTAACATTTCGAAGTTATTTTCTGCCAAGAGTTCTGCTGCCACTTTTGTTACTTTGTCTTTTTCTTCTGCTGACAATTTATTTCTGTCTGTGGGTTTCTGTGGCGATTTCTTAGAGCCTTTCATATCACATTGTGTCTGCACCGAGGATGTACCCTTTGAAGAATTGGATGTGCGCAAGGATCGACCAGTTGATGACCCGTTCAGGGTGGACAGCTGAAGCTGTATCAGCATCATGTGATCTCCCAATCGCATTGTAAGGTTGAGGGGTGATTTGCCACTCAGGAAATCATTTACTTGTGAATCATTGAGAGACTCAAGTGCTTGCATTACCGAATTTTCGGGTCTCTGACTCTGGAAACAGTAATGATACCTAATGTTAATAAAACGCCTACTAATTAGTCACTAACATCATCATTGTGATAAATGGACATTGATTAGTTTCACATAGTTGTGAAACACGTGATTAGAGATATAGAATGGATGTCGAAACATCAGCTCTTACCAGCAGGCCTGTCTCGACGCTCGGCAGCAGTATCACTCGGGAGCCGTCCAACAACCCGTTATCTTCCAGAGTACCGTCTCTAAGTTGTCTGCAAAGATAAAACTATCGTCAATACTCCAGTCGAATAACGCTGATGCGTCATCGTATCGACATATTTCCGTAATATGTTTGACAATAGAAGCTTGGCGTCCCAAACTTTATACTCGCCTTTCACGATGTAGCAGGCATATTCGATCCTTGGACACTCTCAACTTTTTGGAAACTAACTTTTTGAGGTGCTCCACTGTATTCTGACCGTTCAAACTGATAGAGAAATTACCACCCGTGGTCGTTTGTATATTCAGCGTAATGTCCGTGGTTTGGGACGAGCCACACCCGTACACTTCGGTCCCTGTAGCACGTTCCATGGTTTGCACATAAAATTCACTATAATTTCTTTGTAGAACACTAATCGAACTGTAGAAGAGCTATCTTAGATTACACAGCTATTTTATTGCTGAATAGAAATAACAGGGTCACGCCAGACCCCCAGTTTTTTTGATGTGGCCGTCGTCGGTGTGACCAGTTACATTCGCGATATCCCGTTAATTTTTTTTACAACAGCTGATGCGAAGCGCTGTGTTTTTACGTTCCATTTCACGATCCTTGAAAGTAACTTCTAAGTTTGAGAGCTATTCCTTCAACCATTTATTATTTTTTTACAAGAAATGCGAAAGTATAAGGGTGCCACTTTTTAAGGAACTAATGTAAGGTAAAAGTAAGGATACCAGAATTGTTTTATTGTTTTTATTCATTGTACTGCGATAACTTACTTCGTTTAGTGAAACTTTTATGTCAAATTAAACTATAAATGTCACATGACGTCATGCGACGCCCACTAAAAGTTTGTGCGGGAGATTCGAAATGTAAACCTCGTAGCATTTTTAAACTTTTGCATACAAGTGGCAAAAACATTATACACGCACACGCACAGACAATCGATATATTTTAGTCCTTATTAAACAAAAGCAATAAAACTCCTTTTTAAAATAAAATCGATATGTATCGCTTTATGAGTTCTTTGCGATTATTTTTGTTAACAGCAACTCGTTAGAATTGCCTTGCCCTTGAGCTAATATTTTATCACAATCAATCTATTAAATTCAAGTGGCTGAACATGTGCACTTCTATGGCCATCTAATTACCTACTAACCAGAAAATATCGTACGGATATAAATAATATATATTATAGATTTTGAACACTTATTAAAGAGTGTATCTCTCAAAAGTAGAGTAAAGAAGTATCCATATGTCCAGTTGTAGGATACAACAGATTAAAAAATAAAAATTTAAACGAAAGCAATAATTTTTACGTGCGCGCGGACGAAAGTGAAAAAAGCTAGTGATTACTGTAAATTCATACATAATAAGTATGTTAATTAGGTTCATATAAAATAAAAATAAAAAACAAGTACTTACGTCTCAGACCACGCGTAGTGTAGGGTTGCGTGGTCACAGATTTTCATAAATTATTAAATATACCTAACTCGAAAATCATATCATCACAATATTGTATAATATGGAGGTATCTTCATAAGTAGATAGGTAGGTACCTATAATAATTTCAAACGTTCCCACTGGTGAAGAGGCCTGTGGGGGTTGGAAAAACCTTATAGCATTTTTTTATATATGACATAGGTACTTATTTGGATGTAGACAGGTATGGAAATAAAAACATCATAATCCTCAACCTGTTTATTTACCCAGCACCCGACATTAGCTAAAACAACACAAGTTAAGATCTATCACAGAATCCGTCGCGTCATACAAGTACTTTTTCTAAAATAATTAAGACTTTACAAAACAAAAAATCCTTACAAATAAAATACTATTAAGTCGACCAATTTTCCCGTAGAAACAAATGGCATTTTTTTTCCTTTTTTTTTTACATTGCACTGCGCGGCACTGCACTGCGCTCGTCACCTTCAACTTCGCTAAGTATCAAAATCCATTTATTCCATTCTACAGGTAAGTTAGTCGATCAACAAGTATATTTTTTTTACTAGCGACTGCAAATCTTTGACAAACTCGTGTATAATCTGTTATTTGACACTGGCTGAATGGAAAAAATCTTGCAAACCCAAAATATAAAAAAGCATATAAACGCGCAGGTATCGCATATATATATACGACCTATTTGTGACTCTAACTTTTCCGCTTTGAATTATAAGAGCATAGTATTTTGTATACCCTTTGTTTATGGTACGTAGTATTTCTATAATCTTTGTATAAGATACGTAATATATCTGTATTGTTTATTTAAGACTATGAAACCTATATTTCAGAGCAGCAAAGCTATAACGTGGTAATTGTAATACAATTTTTATTAACTTTAATAAATAGCGAATCTTATTTTTTTTTATATAAAGTGTTTTATGGTATCATACGAAACCAGATTTCCATAATAATAAACTACCTACTTGATTTTACACTCGAAGATACGATTTATCGGTGTAAGTGAACTCATACATTTATGCATTAATTTAAAATGTTTATGATAATTAAATTATCAATATTTTTTATTATCTTTTTTTATTATCTTATTTTTATTATATTTTTTTTTTTATCTTTACTTAAAAAAATGCTATCCTATCTAGAACTTACAATTATGTAAATAATAATAAGAATTATAACTTTTTATTTCGGGTAATGTAGTAAACATGATGGTTACAACTAAACATTAATCTTAGACCCATATATAATTTAAACCTTAAAACGTATCTGTAAGACGTTCGGCGATGAAAAAACTTTTTATTTTATGTTACTGAATAATGAGATGAGCAGGTCATTCCTCTGATGGTAAGCGGCAAGCCTGCCTAAAACGGTTGCAGTGCCACCCAAAATTTCGCATTGAAAAATCTTGTGCCGTACCGCACTGCGCTGGTAACACTGAGACATTGGTTCTGAAGTCCTAATATGCCCAGTAATTTCGTTAGAAACAGTGCCCTTCAAACCGAAACAGTAGTTTGCTTACTACTGCTTGATGGATAAATATCTGGCAAAGTATTTTAAGTAATATATTAATATGCCAAGATTTATATTTTATTTTTTTATATTTATATTATTTTGTATTTTAACATGCTGTTAATCGATAGTGATATCGTTTTAATTACCATAAGTTTTATACAAAATCATTTTAAACTACGATGAAATTAACGCTATTATTTTAGGTAATTATTGGTTTGTGACTTATTATATTACATTTATATATTTATTGTGATCGGTAACTTGTATAAGTCTATTAATTGTCAATGTAAAACATTAAGATATATAATATACAATAATTAATTATCAATTATCACATAAGACATCACGAGAAATAACGAAATCATTGGAAATTAAGCCTGTCAGACATAGCGGCACCATTTCAAACAAAAAATTAAACATGTCAGAAGCATGGTTGACATTAGTTCAAACATTAGTTGGTGACGTTAGTTCAAAGAAATCGTAGACGTAACCGTAGGCGTGCGCTACTATGTGTGGCAGGCTTTATATTTTCACAAATGAATGATACAGTCATAGATATTTTTATGTTATAACATAAAATACGATTGAAATGAAATAAAAACTCAGTCCCACCTGTGGGAACGTAATATGCTAAAGACAAACATGGGATAAAGAGTTAACTTCACTTCAGTTGCAATCAATTTCAACCAAGTGGTCGTAACTCGTTGTCAAACGTGACTACAGTAGATTTGCGAGTTGAATCTCGAGGCCTCGGCTGCATTCAACTCGTGCGCCGACGTATTGTCAATGGTTTTTTTCAAGCAGTTTTGATTGAAATTAATTGCAACAAATGTATATTACCATCCCAGTGGTTTTACCACAGTAAACAAAGAACTAAAAACACATAATAAGACAACACACATAATTTATTATAATGGTAAATTAATAATTTAACATTTATTTAAAAAAAAACCTCTACATGCCTAATTATAAACTAGAAAAAAATCAACATTATAATAAGGCTTTTTTGATATAAACATTCAGTAGTTAAGTGGCGAGTTAACTTGCAACATTGGCGAGTTTAGACCTTTATAATCATTTTCCAGTTAAGTAGTAAGTTGATGATTCAGTAATGTCTATCCCAACGAATCTAAGGACTTAGCTCGCTAGTTTGGCAAGTTAGCTCGCCACTTAACTATGGACTGTGTAAATCAGTAAGGAATACAATTAAGTAGTAAGTAACACAGGGTAATTGTACAAGTGATTATGTAAAGCTGGACATACACGACAGTGCCTGCGTAATTGCGCGAGTACACGTGAAATATTTGTGCAAATCTATACATATATATGAATCCCTATTTCTCTAGGACTCGTCATAACTTGAGAACAAATAAACTGATTTGGCTATTTTTTGTTTAAAAATATTCATAACAGATCCGATCAGGTTTGTAAGAATAAAAAATGTACACGCGTGTAACCGCGATATACGATTTGAAATTAAATGTAATGATGTGTCGAAGAAATTGTGAATTAATCCGTGTGCGTGCGTCGCAATGGGTATCCACTCTTGCAATAGCACAGTATTCCATCTATATTATAACCCTAGTGCCGTACTCCAAAACTGCCAAACTCCTGCGTAACCCTACTGCCATATAGATCAGGAGCCAAACTCCTAAGTAGTCCTATTGCCGTACAAATCAGGAGCCAAACTCCTGCGTAACCCTACTGCCTTAAAGATCAGGAGCCAAACTCCTGCGTAGTCCTAGTGCCGTGCAGATCAAGAGCCAAACTCCTGGGTTTCGTTGTCGATCTCTTCGAAGACGAAGCCGCCTCGACCGTCCATCTGCAAGTAGTGGTCGTGGTGCTTCCACAGGGACTTGCGGTGGGACACGGTGAACAGGGATATGCCCATCTGTGGGAAGAGTGGGAATTTAGAAAGAATAGTGTACAATATAAAAATGAAACTCAAAATTTGATATTGAACAAGAATATGACATCTTTCCTCGCCTCTAAAAAAACAACAAAAGATTGATAATTGTAAAAAAACAACAGGTGACTAATAATAATAATAAGGGTGTTACCTCTCTGCAGTACTGGTACATCTGGCCCTCCACGTCGACGGACACGGCGCTTGTGCACTCATCCAAGATGGCGAATTGAGGCTCGTGGTAAAACAGTCGCGCCATCTGGCAACACAAAAAAACTTGATTGTGAGCATAGACCTACACCAATACGTCTACAGTACATGTAATGCTCGAGTCTGGCTGGGTTTATAAGAACATGCTTCGCGTAGTTTCTGATTGCCTAGTACAGGGAACCTCTGTACAGGATCGTGACGCTTCACGGGGGGAGGGGAAATGTCGCACTGTTTCCCCCCTCCCCTTAAAACAAGGTATAGAGTACTCACGGCTATCCTCTGCTTCTCCCCTCCAGACAGTACGTCCATCCAGTCCTCCACAGCGTCCCAGCCTCCCTCCCGGCCCGTGAGGTACGACAGTTGTACTTTATCCAGGTATTGGCTCAGTTGCTCGTCTGAACGCCCACGGCGGACCATTTCGTCGCGCGTTTGAGGGTAGATCACCTGGGGAGATAAAGTTAGGGTAAGTTTATTCCATAATATTAATGACAAAAATGTTTGAAGTTCAAACAAACCTTTTTTTATCAGTGTTCCAAATTATTTCAACATAAATGTAGGTTTTACACTACCTAAGTGTTTAAACTATAAAGTTCTGTGTCCAAAGTGTAACTAACAGTTTTAAGAATAATTAATTTAAAAAAGTTGGTAACAAACTGGGTGTTTCTTGACGTGTAACACAGGAGTCTCCTCTAGTGGTATCAATAAACTATTCACATTGATTTTCAAAACAACCGGGCGGCTAAACTGTAATTTTGTCAAGTTGCTCCAGTCGGTATTTAAATTAGCGCCATCTATTAACAAAAAGTGGAACTGTTTCCGACTTTAGCTTCAACGCCCTCTGGAATATTACGCTCAGCATGAAAAACCTGGTAAGGAATGCCGTGATACGGTAACAGATATATCTATTACCGGATCCCTCCGGTTAAAATTTAAAATAGCGCCATCTATTGACGCGTACCGGAAGCAAGGACACTGCAACAGATACCTGGTCCCTGAGGGTGCCGAGCGTCATGTAGGGGCGCTGCGGCACGTAGAACAGCTTGCCCTTGGGCGGCTTGGTGAGGGTGCCGCCGAAGATGGGCCACAGCTCGCCCAGCTGCCGGAACAGGGACGACTTGCCGCAGCCGTTGGGGCCGCACACTAGCACATTGATGCCGGACCTGCGGACGGGACACGCTCGCTCATTTGCCAAACCAGCAAACATTCAACAATCGACAATCGACGGCATCATTGCATTGTAATGCATAATGACGATCTATACAAAATTCCGACGACAAAAACATATCGTGCACTGATGTCATCAATACAATACAATAATTCCTTATATTAAGTTCAGTTCCATTTCAGTTACACCTCCAGGATGACTGGTAGAAAATGCTACTTAGCATTAAGTACTCCTTGTACTCCATTTGTGTGCTAAAGAATAAATAAATAAATAAGTAACAAGAAACATTTTACAAACACGCAGTACAATGGGCGCCCTGACCGCTTTTAGCAATTACTTCGAGGCATCATTTCAATGAACAGGAATTGGACAAGAGATGTCACCCTGAAAGATTTCTCAGTAAAACTGCTATTTTAGTGCGTACTTTAATTATTTTTATCGTTACAGAATAGTTTTTGCTAGAATTACCAAAAGTGTCGACTTACTTGACTTCGAAGCTAAGTTCCTTGATGAGAACGTCCCCATTCGGCGTCACGAGAGGGACCTTGTCAAACTTGATGATCTTGTCTTGGTAGACGATACGGCCCGCGCCCGGTGTCAGCGCCATTTGGGGGCCTACGGAAAAATTAGACTAATATTATACATGCGGAAGTTTGTGCGTGTGTTTGTGTGTGTGTATATATGTATTTAAGTGGGTGTGTCTTCTAGCCGCAACGGCTTAACGAATTATGATGTTTGTGTGTGGATACGATATGAGAGAGACAGAACGAAAGATACTACATGGCTTCTACCTATCTTCTTCATATTGGTAAAATATGAGTGAGGAAGAATGAAAGATAGCTTCTATCTATCTTCTTCATTTTAGCACGATATGAAAGAGACGGAAATACTCACTGTTTCCATTGGCCACCGGTCGATCGACCATGGTCCTGGTGTAATTCCCTTTGTTGATGTCGTCTAGAACTGTTCGCAGCTGCGTCATCCTGGCGGTAAGTCCGGCCAGCTTGCTGAGTTCTCTTCCAGACAACACGAGCCGCCCGATGCCCTCCGCCATTTTGACTAACATGCGCCCGTAGGTGTAATAGTGCTGAGAAATAAAAAAGATAAAACAATGTAACAACACGTCAGATAGAAGTTTTTCAACTTGGTCGAACTGAATTCACAACATTAATTCATTCGGTCATTTTTGATACGGTCGTAAAACAAGATACATGTTTTCGTTGTGTTCTTTCTAACTCGAGAACATTTTATACCTTCTTGCTCCAACACATAATTGCCAACTTACAAAAAATAAAGATCCATCAGCCCGTATCGGCCCACTGCTGAGCGCGGGTCTCCCCTCACTTTCGTGAGGAGGATTAGGACATAATTAACCACGGGGGCCCGGTCCGGATTGGTGGATCACACATTTCTGAATTAATTCTAGGGTATGTTCCTCACTATGTGCCGAAAAGCGAGTAATAATTACGTGCATGGTTTTATAAGAAACACAGCCATGCTCGCACTGGAATCTCACGACCCTCTCTTCGGAGCAGCTTTCTAAAAAATATATTATCTTATTTTACCTTGAACCTATCGTTTTCAGTGCCGGCTGCGAGCAGATTATGGTCTACGGCAAAGAAAGGCCTTGCCACTGCGCAGAACCCGACGGTTATGGCGATATCTGAAACAATTCACAAATTACTTGGCATAACATACTTACAATTTTCATTTAGTTTCCTTTTGTTTAAAAGATGACTTCATAGAGAGTGTTCTTAGCTATGTTCCAAGAAAATCTGTTCAGCTGTTTGAAAAACATCATCTAGTTGAAGAAAGGATGTGAGCAACTTTAACAGGTCTGATCAATTCGAAACTTGGTATCCTGTTTTTTCAATGATAATGCAAGATCGTGGCAACCTTGACCTGATGCTGCATTACCTGGAATCTGCAAGATATCCAACTCCTCGCCAAATTACAGCAGAGTTATCGTGTTTGGGCTCATGGGAATTGTCACAATGAATAGGTTTAAGTAGATATAATTACAGATGACAATAAAAAATTTGGTTTATCATGACGCGGGGTTATAAATAATTATACTTTTGAAGTAAAACTTCTTTACGCACGCTTGACTTGAGGAAAAGCTGGTGAACGTGTGACGAGAGCGTTACGAAAAGTGTGATCGGGCGAGGCGAATGGAGGTTGAAAGAGAGATTTAAGTTAGTGAAGATAGAAAGAGAGAGTTACGTTTCGCATATTACTGGAGGGGCAAGAGAGGGAGCTGCGAGCACACATTTTCTTTCTCTTTTTCTCTCGTAGCTCATTATTAGTTTTACTTCAGTCGTGTGGTCTAAATATCACTCTTTTTTTTTTTAAATTAAAAATACACACGAACAAGCTTACATTTGGCAATAATGTTGTCTATGAATCCCATGCCGACGCGGAAGTTGAGGAAGTTCCTCAGATGGCGCGTGAGCTTGTAGAAGCTGGCCAGGATCGTGAGCTGCTCCCTGTGATTACCCTGGAATAAATAAATAACGCGTCACGATCACATACATAGATCCTGACTTCTAAAATCCTGATATGTAACAGACCGGTAACTTTTTTTTATTTTAATTGACTGAGTGACGAGACGAGCAAATCGTGCACCTGATAGTAAGCGCTACACCTGCCCATAGCAGTCACAGCACCGCCCGGGACACTGCATTACAAAGTCCTGCGCGGCACTGCACTGCGCTCGTCACCCCGAGACATCGGCTCTAAAGTCTCATATGCCCAGTAATTTCGCTGGTAACAATGCCCTTCTAACCGGAACACAGTAATGTTTACATACAACAACTTGTGCGCTTTACAACCAAACGAAACCCGTTTCGATCCTCGGCCAATGGGCATATGAGACTTTAGAACCGATGTCTCAGAGTGACGAGCGCAATGCCGCACGTGGTTTTTGTAATGAAAAGTTTTGATTGACACTGTGGCTGTAATAGGCAGGCGTGGCGCTTACTGTCAGGCGAACGACTTGCTCGTCTCGTTACTTAGTAACAAAAAAAAGCATCAACTTATTATGTGTGGTTTTTCATCGCTCCGTACTTCGGAGGCCACGTTAAACGAGAAAACGTGTCACATTGTACTATAATTATTTTTCATTAAGATCTATTCTTTATGTAAGTACCTTGTGTATTTCTGAACTGCTGTACAATAAAGCACTCTATTTTCTATTCTATTGCAACATTTGACACTTAATAAATGCAAAAATCGCGCAAAGCCAAAACCTAATAAAATACACTTACTTGGTAGAAAGCAATCTCCTCAGAGTTGGTTATGAGCCTAGAGTTCACGTATCTGAACTCTCCCTCTAACTTCTGCTCTTGCACGGTCATCTTAGCTGAAACAATCAATTATTATTAACTTTAATAGTTAATTTTTTATTAAAAAGGTAGGTATTATTAATTTTATGAGTAAAAAAATAGCATGCAAAGTTTTTTTAAAAATCTAAATTGTTTCAGTAAACTCGGAGAAAGGAGGTAACATTAAAAATTTGAATTTAGAAACCTCTTTGACGCAGTTAACCCATCGCGTGTTGCACATGTGGAATATTTTGTTTTGGGTTAAAATATGAGTTACCAACCTGTGGGTCTTCGGAGGTAGGTCAAAAACATTCCAGATACAAATAAGTATGCCATCATGATACCGGGTGTCTGAAAAAAGAGGGGAAAAAATGTTAAATAATAATTACAATCACATACATGGGTGCTGAAGAGTAACTAGGATTCCCTGTATTTAAAGACTCGGGAACTACGAGGACACCCAGACTCCGTGCAAATATCTGTAGTTCACTTTTATATTTACCCTGCGCGGAAATCGAACCCGTTGCGGGTCATCAGCAACAACTTGGGTGGCACGAGTTTTGATGGGAAACTGTTTTATAATCTAAATGTTGTTGCAGTGCTAGGGCTCTTCTGCAAGATACCTTACAGATATTCATCCGCCAAGTAGTAGTATTAAAGGTTTGAAGGGCACTGTTTCCAGCGAAATTACTGGGCATATGAGACTTTAGAGCCGATGTCTCAGGGTGACGAGCGCGGAGCAGTGCCGCGCAGGATTATTCAATGCAAAGTTCTAGGTGGCACTGTAACTGTTATGGGCAGGCGCAGCGCTTACTATCAGGTGAACGACTTGTCTTGTTACTCATTAATATATGAAAATACCACCGCGAACGAAGCCGCGAGTAACAGCTAGGCAAGAATAAAGTAAGGTGATTAACTACCGCGCTCAGAGACAGGCGTGTATTAAGGCTTTTGAAGTAATGTACTTATGTGAAAAACGTAATTGTTCTCAAGCAATTAACTCCACGAAAGAAAAACGCTATCCTCAGTACTTTAAACAGCAAATTAAATCACTAGAAAAGACTGTTTATAAAATTAAAATATGCACAGTTTTCTAAGCTAGGAACTGTGACGATTTTAATTTAGTATTATACGGGAGATATTAATATAGCCTATGCTACTCGCTGATAATGTAGCTTTCCATCGGTGCAAGAATTTTTTAAATCGGTTGTGTGGTTAAGGCGTGAAAGCATAACAGACAAACAAACAAACTCACATTCACATTTATAATGTTAGTTAGGATAGTAGAATTCTATTAGTTAAATACTTACAGATGCGCCTAAATTCACGGTAAGCCTGTAAAGGTAGATTCCGATATCCAGCAAGGGTTTGCTGATGTTACCATAGAGGTCTACCACGGTCTCGCAGAACTTGTCAATGTCGGTTGTGAGGAGTTGATCCGCGTTTGATATCCGGTTGTCGAGGTTCGTCACTTTATAATATGTGAACCCTCTGGAACAAAAAAACAAAGTGTTCGTGGAATGAGGTAGTGCCGGCACTAGCGGCGCCTTCTGCGAGTGGCTGGGAAATTAAGCTAGATCATCATCATCATCATAATCAACCCATATCGGCCCACTGCTGAGCGCGGTTCTCCCTCACTTTCGTGAGGAGGACAAGCCCATAATCCACGGAGGCCGGGTCGGATTTGTGGATCACATACCTCTGAAATAATTCTCGGGTATGTGGGTGGGTTTCCTCACGATTATATTATGCTAGATATTGAAGCAGTAATGTGCACTTGTAATAATAGATGTGTGTATATATGAGCGTTCTCGTTACCATTATTCAAATATTTATACTTGTACCGAGCCTTTAGTTTTCTTTGGTAATAAAATAAAACAAAATAAAGCTTGAGAATGTTTTCAAGGAAATTACTGGGCAAATAAAACTTAAAAGCGGCTTATTTACACTTATTATTGGTATGTATATCAAAGATTTTAGTTGCATTATAATTAATATGGATAGACGTGAGGACTACTATAAAACTATCGTAATATGGTTCTATTAGACAGGGACGCACGGATAGACGAATATGATGAAATTGTAAGGTTACCGTTTGCGCCAATTGACTACGGAATCTCAGCTTGTCCGCTCCAGTATACCAAAGAGTTTAGTGAGTCATTGGTTCGACAATTGGCTAAATAGACAGCCATGGAAACTTGCAAATAGACGTAACTTATTATAAATGTACTGTGCTGTTATTCGCTATGAGCACCCAGACTCGTAACTCGCTCATTTTGAACTGTCAAAATAACGTGCGGGAAGCTAGCGCGTATCGAGAAGCTTTAAGTTTCAAAATACGTTAAAAGCGCATTATGACATCACTCGTTTTCGGCAAGGACTTGGGGATCTGGTTTGTCATCATTTATGTTAATTACAGCATTTGTTTGTTCTTATAATATTTATTTCTTTTCGACACTATTACACACACATGTTTTGTCTTCATAGATAATCTCTATTCATTCGATAGAAAATATGTCTCTCTATAAAGAATCCGTAAACTCTCGATAGTGAATCAGAAATCATTAATTGTAAGTAGGCAAAAATAAAGCACTGTTACAAGTTAAACACTTAAGTCTCATATACAAAGAGAATATTAAAAAAATTATCAAATATGATTAACTAAACTACTCAGTTACTCAACTGAGGTTTGAGCATGAAAAAGAAATTTCCCTTTCAAGCGGTGATTCATGGCTGAATCTCGCACAGGAAAAGGAAACTCCATCAATCCTACCAGTAATACAGACACTCGTTTGAGAAAAGAAATTTCCTTTTCAAGCGGTGATTCATGGCTGAATCTCGCACAGGAAAATGGAACTCTATCGACTCTACAGAATCTGTAGTCTCTCGATAGAAAACTATAGTAAAATTGACAATACGTTTGACCTGCTACCTTTGTTAAATCATCAACTCATTATTTTTATTGTTTTAACTGGGAACCGTTTCTTTTTCTGCGATCTCTCCAAAATGTGCACGCCTAATTAGGCAAAACATGTTTGTGAAATTAACCAATTTTATAAGATCTTGCATGCATTGTTATTTTGTTTTTTTTACCCATGCATAGCAAATGTTTATGCAAATAAATATTATTATATCTTTATCTTCATCTTGCTACAAAAACTCCACATGAGTACTGCTGGTGGTTACATTTATCACCAATTAATTAACAAAACAGTTAGGTGCAGTCATGACTTGTAAAACTAAATAGATATATTATACTTAACAGTGGAGTTAGTTGGGCGTTATTCAAATTAGTTTAGCTGGGTCAAGTCGCGGGTCAGTATTTGTATTGTAATGAAGGGGCTGGCTTCAAAATAGTGGTAATAGCATTTTTAAACAATTGAAGTGATGAGAATTATACAGGGTGTATCTAACGGGTGTAATAATATTAAAAGGTACGAGTAACCATGTAAATCTAGATTTGTTTCGGATAATTAATAAAAAAAAAAAAGAAAATAAGGCAATTCTTTTTTAATTTTTCTGTTTTTCTTGTTTTAATTTTGTATTTGTACATAGTAGCGTTTCTTGCTCTTTGCCAAAATATTTCTCACCAGTACCTACTGCATAAAATGTATAGTTTTTGAAAAATTAATTACTTTATCCAAGTTAAAATGAACGCCAACTTAACTTAGCGTGTTTTTATGCTTCCAATTTAAAAAGTTTTTGGATATACACCTATTATTGTTATTACTTCAGGCCATTCAGTATATTTGGAGTAACATTTCTAATAGAAGCTGTTTTATGAGTTATTTTAGTGTTACTACAACTAATTGTGCCGCCTGTGTTTTGGTGTCATAGATTAATGACCGACTATAGACGGGGCTGGTATAAAATTTAAATATAGTGACATTTTCTTAGCGGTAGTCAAACTTTAGCTAAGTTTAAAAACGTATTACTGTACAGTCTACATGTATTATGTATGTATACTGTACAATACTGTACCTAGTCCCAAATATATCACACAATTGAACTTTGATCACCGCCGTTTATTTCCTGTGTTATCTACCTAGTTATGCGGTTTTAGATAAACCGGTTAACTCTATATCGAATATAATTTGCCGAAGATAGATTACTGAGACGCTTACAACATAATGCTCGCGAAAATTGTCCTTTGAACAGTAAGAAGGTTAAGATAAGATTTACTGTAAAGATTGATGTTACAAAGGAAGTGATTTTCTTATCAATATTTAGGTAATCCTCGGCACTTTCTTATCTTGGCCTAAGTTACAGTTTTTTTTTTTATTTGGTTCCGTTACGTCACAATGTCTTCTAGGACCATAATAAATTTAATGCAAGTTTAATTTTATGATACGTAAAAAAACACACACACACACATCAAAGTGACTACAAAGTGACACCAACAAAGTACCTACTAATGTTAGTGACAATTATGGACACTGAATGAATCTTTATCTTTACTAATACTAGTATTATTAACCGGGATATTTACCAAGTTTAGCGCATATTTACAACAGTGGCGTAATATAATCGGATTTAGATATTATGCGTATGTATCATTGTTTAGTTAGATTCTAAGCTACCAAACAATGAAAACCGCATTGCAATCGGTTTAATATTTTGTTTTATATTTCGCGAAAACAAACAAACAGACACTTTTGCACATATGATGTAGGTACTGATTTCGTACAAGCTTAAGTTAGATAGGCAAGGAAAATTTTTTCTAGGCACATCGGGACTGCGGAGGTCATTTCGCCGGCGCAAAGTCAAAAAGGTACGAAGTCCAACACGACCAGTGTCAAGTAGGTATAATTACTAACGATAAACGCGGAAAGCATGCATCGCACGGTTTCGATAAGAAAATTCATAGATTCGACGTATGACGTACATTTTAATTGACTTCATTTTGAGTAAAAATTGTTATTGACGTCGACAAAACCGGCTAATCTTAGGCCACTCTCACCAGATATCTCTTTAATCCCAAGTTCTAGGATAAAATGCTCAATGACAGATTGAATACGGTATATATTTGCATTCTAAATAACGGTACACCATTGCTTTGTACCTCAGACCAAAAGCTTGACATCCCCTTTGGGTGCGGACTCTATGCATACGGACCTCCCTAATTCTTATAAATAATCGATACCATGTCATTTATAATTAGACGCGTGTTCTACAGTTGCGAATACGAACACCATTTTTATCGCAATTACGTTGTTGTTTATTGGTAACTGTTCGCGCCACTTACATTGGCACTCATAATACCTTCCTACCTTCCTATTCCTATCATTTCTTGGCGACTATCTCTGTCGCTCATATCGTGGTATCCACGAGAAAACTGCTTGCCGCCGCAAGTAGTCTGCGATCGACCCTCGTCCTTCGCGGCTGCCGCTCTCGCCGAATCCAAAGTACTGGATCTGCTGCTCCTCTGCGGTGGTCCACGTGAATTCGACGCGCAAATATAAACAACACCCGCTATAAACCCGCCGCGTAAACGCTCCTTGCCGACGCGCACCAACCGCCTAAAATACAGTCCACTACATCGAACGTCATAACATCCTGAAGGAACAAGCAGCTTGGAGACGGACCCGAACCGAGGTGATTGCAGTTGCATGGAGACCAGGTTAGTCGCCAAGTTCCTTTGTACTACTCTTCTACCAGCCATCCTTCCCCCGCCATTGGAGGCGCGCTCAGCCTATACAGCTTAGCTGCCGCGCTAACATATTGTTGGTCCTCCGCCGCCGGATCTTCTCTGGTCCTCCCGCTATTCTCTGGCCCCTCTTAGGCCTCATATAGTCCTCTTTATAACCGCCCGCAATTTTATATTGGTATTTTTACCAACGATAATTTCCTATAATTATCGTGTTCCCGCCCGCAATTACAGTTCAGATAGTACCCTGTACTATCCTACTACGCTCTTATATACTTATTTCGTGTATTCCGCATTCCTAAATAGTAAAAATAACGATTTTTCCGTAATTCTTAATTTTATTAAAAAGTGAAGGTATTCCTAACGACCGCCCGTGCGTCTCCGCGTGGGTATTCAATACGCCGCGCGCGCGGCAGGTAAATGCTGTAGGCAGTTGCAGTAAATTAGGAATTTCATACTTTATCTAGTTTTTTATACTTTGTTAAGATGGCTATGGCTACTCGTTCAAAAGGCAAAGATAGTGAAGTATACGAGGACGCAAAAGCGCTCGATACGTTACAGATCGAACGTTTGACCTTGATAGGTAAACGTGACATTATATTTTCTCGCTTACAACATATTTTTAACCGATCTTTAAAGGCTTTCACTGATGATACTGAGAAAGATTTATTTCTATGTGGAATGATCTCGTTAGACCGCTTACGCTCCGATTTCAATGAAATTGTGAACAAATTAAATGTCACCGAGTTGACTCTCAACGCTTCGTACACGGTAAACTACCAATCTATAAACGTCTTCGAAGATATGTTTTGCCGTTGTCAGTTTGTTTATAATAAACTTAACCCGCCTTTAAAAACCGCTGATTTCAATGTTGCCCCGCAACGTAAATCCATCAGAATTCCTGAACTCGATTTGATGGTCTTCAATGGAGATCCGATGACCTGGAGGATATTTTATGAGTCATTCAAACGCACGATTCACGAAAATCCCGATCTCACTGATCACGAACGCGTCCAATATTTAATTAATAAATTGTCAGGCCGGGCCCTTGCAGTTTGTTCTGGTATCGTACCTAACGCTGATAATTATCCGATCATATGGCAGACGCTCGTCGATAAGTATAACGACAAACGTAACCTAGCCTCCGCTTATCTTGATCAAATGCTTGATTTTAAATCTTTTAACACCGCGACGAATAAAAACTTAGAATTATTCCTAGATAAATTCTGCACGGCTGTGTCAAGTTTGAAGTCTCTCAAGCTCGATAACGTGTCTGATTTTATTTTACTATCGCTCGCTTTGAAGAAAATAGATTCAAGTACTGCACGGTCGTTTGAAATGCACATGCGAGGTAAATCTATGCCTACATACAATGAACTTTTAAAATTCATCCGCGAACAAAGCAAAATATTGGAACGCACTACGACCGATTCTCTTAGCCGCCGTGATAACAGGCCGGGTACTGCAAGGTCTACGCAGTCTTTTGCAGCATCATGCGTCACTCACTGTCCGCTTTGCAAACAAGCCGATCACGCTAACTTATATAGATGCCCTGCATTTGATAAGCTTTCTATCGACGACAGGTACACTTTTGTAAAACAAAGCAAAGGTTGCACTAATTGTCTAAGCACTACGCATATAAATATCGCTTGCAATTCTAAATTTAATTGCCGTTATTGTGGATGTAAACATCATTCTATGTTATGCCGCAAAGTATCATTTTCCCGTGAAGACAATCGCCCGTACCCTAGCGCTCCGTCACAGGCGCACGCGCCGCCTCCGCGCGCGCGAACTGGCAACTTCTCCGCCGCCGGGGATCACATGCCGCCTTCGGCATCGCCGCCGCCCGTCGCGGGCTCCGCTAGCGCTCAGCTGACGAACTTACCTACAACTGCTTATCAGTCATCACAACAACAGGTGTCGCTGTGTAATATACGCCCCGCTTCGCAGCCTAATGACACTACTTGTTTACTGGGAACCGTACAAGTTTATGCTACGGATTTAAATGGTCGCCGCCATGTAGTACGCGCCTTAATTGATTCGGCTTCCCAAAGTAACTTTTTAACTTCAAAATGTTGCGCTAAATTAAATTTAAAATGCAATAAGGTGACGAACACCGTTGTTAAAGGGATAGGTTCCGCATCTGACCCAATCAAGGGAGCAGTTTCTGCTACTTTATCTTCCCGCCTAAATGATAATTTTATTGCAATTGACGCCTATGTTATCGACCGCATAACAGACAATTTACCGGCAGTGAAAATTGACGTATCCTGCCTTTCATACCTGAACTGCCTGCCTCTGGCAGACGACAGTTTCGCTTCGCCTTCCGAGATCGACATACTTATAGGCGCGCCGCTCTTTTCTGAAATATTGCTATCAGGCCGCGCCGCTGGTCCGCCTGGTACTCCAACCGCTTTTGAAACCATTTTTGGTTTTATCGTAATCGGGACCGCTCCCGTTACTCCCGCTCATGTTACTCCCGCTCATGTTACGCCCGCTCATATTGGAACCGTTGTTTCTATCACTGACCCCTTGGTTGAAGATAGATGCCGCTCTCATATTTCCCTCTGTACCTTTACGGAAGGACCACGTTTAGATAATCTTGTCCAACGCTTCTGGCAGCTTGAAGAGGTGCAATGCACGCCGACTTTGAGCCCAGACGCTATAGAATGTGAACGCATTTTTACAAATAACGTTTCCCGCGATCCTACGGGACGCTATTCTGTAGCGTTACCTTTCTCCCGCGATCCCGCGACCGCTCTGGGTAATTCTTACCCTATCGCTAAAAAACGCTTCATGTATCTCGAACGTAAGCTCGCCGCGACACCTGCTCTGCGCTTAGAGTACGATGCTATAATCAAAGAGTACATTCAGAAGGGTTACATTTCACTGATTGACAATGATAGTCCTTTTACTGGATATTACGTGCCACACCACGCCATTGCGAGACTACAAAAAACAACAACTCGATGGCGTATGGTGATGGACGCCAGTGCTGAAACTGACTCAGGCCTCTCCTTGAATCAAGTTTTATATACCGGCGATAATTTACAAAACGATCTTTTTACAATCCTCTTGGATTTCCGCCTCTACCCAATCGCTTTTACATCCGATATTAAACAGATGTACCTACAAATTTTGATAAATAAGGACCACCGCAAATATCAAAAATTCCTGTATCGATTCGATCCCGTTTTTCCGCTTGATACCTACCAATTCAACGGCGTTTGTTTTGGTCTACGTAGCAGTCCGTTCCTTGCAATGCGAGTGTTGCGAAAGCTGTGCGCCGCCGACGGTGCCCACTTCCCGCTCGCAGCATCTCTTATCAGCGACAACACATACATGGACGACGTGTGCTACTCCATGCCTACTCTGTCTGCTTGTTTACAACTCAGAGACGGTCTCCGCGAGTTGCTCAAGGCCGGGGGCTTCGATCTCGTCAAATGGGCTAGTAACTCACCCGCGCTCCTTGACTCCCTTCCCGTCTCTGCGTTAACGGAATGCGTTAAAAATGCGAAAAAGGCGTTAACGGATCTTTTAAATTCCGACGAATATAATAAGTCTATCTCAGATGAGTTATCAGCTAATCGCATACACTGGAAATCCAATCCACCGCGAAGTCCTCACTTCGGGGGGAATTATGAAATATATGTGAAAGCGTTTAAAAGTCATCTTCATAAAACGATCGGTTCACAGTTACTCACCTATGAAAAAATGTTAACCGTACTCACACAGATAGAATGCGTTATCAATTCTCGTCCTATAACGTTATTGAGCGAAGATCCGTCTGAGCCGACCGCGCTGAGTGCTTCACATTTCTTAATGACCGCACCGCTAAAGCATTTACCCGCATGCACGGTTCCCGATGAACCTGGCCACTTATTGAAACGGTACGCTTTATTGGATCAAATGGTACAATCATTTTCCAAACGGTGGAAGTTGGAATATCTTCACTTACTTCAATCTAGAGGAAAATGGAATACACCTTTGAATCCCATTACAATAGGTTCTATTGTTCTTATTATCACTGATAATATTCCCCCGCTATCCTGGCCTCTCGGCGTCGTCGTGGCCACTCATGTCGGCGGCGATGGCATCTGTCGAATAGCGTCAGTAAAAACGGCGACCGGCGTCTACCAGAGACCCGTCGTCCGTTTATGTATCTTACCTACCCAATAATTTAACCCCTTGCTCCCCGGTCAACCGCTATGTTATATTTAACCCGTTGACGGCTTAAGAGTTTAACTCTTATTTTTATATTTTTATTTCCCGCTTTCTTTTAAAAACCAATGGTTTTTAGGCCGGGGGCAAATGTTCGCGCCACTTACATTGGCACTCATAATACCTTCCTACCTTCCTATTCCTATCATTTCTTGGCGACTATCTCTGTCGCTCATATCGTGGTATCCACGAGAAAACTGCTTGCCGCCGCAAGTAGTCTGCGATCGACCCTCGTCCTTCGCGGCTGCCGCTCTCGCCGAATCCAAAGTACTGGATCTGCTGCTCCTCTGCGGTGGTCCACGTGAATTCGACGCGCAAATATAAACAACACCCGCTATAAACCCGCCGCGTAAACGCTCCTTGCCGACGCGCACCAACCGCCTAAAATACAGTCCACTACATCGAACGTCATAACATCCTGAAGGAACAAGCAGCTTGGAGACGGACCCGAACCGAGGTGATTGCAGTTGCATGGAGACCAGGTTAGTCGCCAAGTTCCTTTGTACTACTCTTCTACCAGCCATCCTTCCCCCGCCATTGGAGGCGCGCTCAGCCTATACAGCTTAGCTGCCGCGCTAACAGTAACATTCATTGAATCCTATTTCAATTAGTCACTAAATCCAAATTAACACTAACCCAAGGACATGGTTAGATTAGCAACATTATCAGCAATGATAGAGATTACATAATCATAATCGTGATACGGCGACATTTGAATATAAAATGTACTACGGAGAGAGAATATTCCACTGAGAACATAATTTGACATGCGTTAGCAGAGTCAATAATTATAACCGCTTTAAATGTCAGCTAGACGGCTGGATTGAGGGTCGGATGCAGAAGGCAGTGCTCCTCGACACGGCGCGTATTGTCAGGAGGTTCCTCTCACTGCAGCCCTAACCATCGGTAGCCTGGGCCTTGCTCCGCTACCGGTGGTATCCTAGGTTTAAGTTTCTTTTATAATATTTTTAATTGACTCTATTATTAATTATAGAAAAATATTGTAAAAAAAATTTAATTTAATAAGTAAAATAAATAACGTCAATTATAATAATAATAACGCGTCATGATCACATAATATATGATACTAAAATGCAATCATATAATTTTTTTATCACATTTTTACCTATTTATAATAAGTTATGTGATCCTTACCTTAACTAGGATTCCCTGTATCTAGAGAATCAGAAACTTCGAGGACTATGTACCCTTGTTTACCTATTGTAATTTTACTGTACTGTGTTGTTTTTTGGTGTACAATAAAGAGTTTTCTATTCTATCCTATTCTATTCTATGGTCCTACAAACACCCATCAACACTTGACTGTTGAGCCGTTTTGCTTGTCTAGCCACGGGTGCGGCTCAGCACGCGCCATAGTGTTTTCCCATAGGTACAACAAACACAACAGTTGTGTTTTGCCGTACTCGTGGCAAGTTATGAAAAACACGACAGTTGTGTTTTCAGCAGTGAACGTGTTAAGACAAATATTTGTGGTTTGCACAACCTCACGCTTCACAGTCGGCTCATTATTCATCCGCCAAGCAGTAGTGTGCATTACTGTGTTCCGGTTTGAAGGGCACTGTTTCCAGCGAAACTACTGGGCATATGAGACTTTAGAGCCGATGTCTCGGGGTGACGAGCGCCGTGCAATCACGCACGATTATGCATTGCAAAGTTCTGGGTGGCACTGTAACTGTTATGGGCAGGCGTAGCGCTTACCATCAGGTAAACGACTTGCTCGTTTCGTCACACAGCCAAATAAAACAAAATCCCCGACTAATAAAATAAATCGGCGGAATAGCCATATTTACTTAACATTGACATCGCGGGTACAGCTGGCCATAAGTTTCACAACTCCACTACTAAAATAATAACTACGTACATATCTCTCTACTATTATCATGAATACGGTTCACAATAATAATTATACGCCACGTGAACGGTATAGAAACTCATTTTAGTCATTAGAACAGTAAAGAACAAAAAGTTTGCACATTGAGGATATAATGTGTATATAAAAACAAAATAGCCTTGAAAACATAACACTTTTAAATTGTGTGTTTTGGCATCACGTCAAAACTACTGAACCGATTGCAGTGTGGTTATCACTGGTAGCTTAGAATCTCATCACACATCAGTCATCACATAATAACTGTAATTTTTCTTTATTTTCTGGGGATATTATTGAACGCATTACATAATAACTAATAGACTCTTCATTTTTTTATCAATATTACGTGTGTACACGTAATTTGTTAATTATCTATCTAAGGATTGTTGTACCGTCCCCTGTATTATAAAATAACGTACTTTATCGCTTACTCGCGGTTATACCGCAGAATGATAAATATTGTGGATTGATCTTCAATGGAGAGGGTCCGCCAAGTCCAAGTCCGCTTTCCAAGGAGAGGTTCGTGAGTTCAAATCCCAATACGCACCAATGCGTTTCTTGTAAAAACATATATATATATACGTAATTATCACTCGCTTTTCGGTGAAGGTGAACATCGTGAAGATAAACCTAAGATTCTCTGTATCAGGAACTACGAGGATCGCAGTCCTACAAACATCCACACTCAGAGCAAATACTTGTGGTACACACAAATCTTTACTCTGTGCGGGAATCGAACCCGCGGCCTCACGCCTCGCAGTCGGCAGATCGGCCGCTACGCCACGGGGGCTCCCATTATTCATAGACATCAGTACTTACTTCAGGTAGTGGTTGTAGAGGTGCAGCGATAGGTTAGTCCGGATCCTTAGCTTCAGCTCCCCTATGCTCCATTTGAGAACGTTATTTACTAAAGAAATCTGCAAAATTAAGATTGCATTATAAAATGTTTTTCTATGAAACATTTCTAAGCAAAATAATAATAAATTACAGACTTTCTACTAATATTATGAACTGACTCTCGTCAGTTTAATTTCAATAGCCTTGTTAAAGCTACTTCTTAAGCATTTCGCAAAAGAATATAAATAAGTTTTAATTATTATTTATTTCTTTGGCCTCTATTACAGAATACGAAAGTTTGTGTAAGTCTCTGTGTGTGTGTGTGTGTGTGTGTGTGTGTGTGTGTGTGTGTGTGTATGTGGGCGGCTGAACGAATCGTGATGCAAATTGGTATAAAGATACTTTATGTCCCGGATTAGCACATAGGATTTGTCCCATAAAAAGTAATGGCTACAGTGGGATAGCTGTCAAAGCAGGTGAAACCGCGGGCCGCAGTTAGCAAGCTATAATTATTATTTGTTTCTTTGACCCCTTTTTATAGCATCTTCTTATATATAAAATCCTCGTGTCACAATGTTCGTTCCCGTACTCCTCCAAAACGGCTTGACCGATTCTCATGAAATTTTGTGAGCATATTGAGTAGGTCTGAGAATCGGCCAACATCTATTTTTCATACCCCTTAGTGATAAGGGTTGTCCACAATTAACATTTTTTCAACTCTAATTTATAGACATTTTTTTAATTTCCTTATTTTTTTATTATGTCGCATTAAAAAATACATACAACCCTAAATTTTTACCTTTTTATCACCAAGCCCTATTTTGTTTTAAATTATTTATATGGCAAAACAACATTTGCCGGGTCTTCTAGTAACAATCAGAAATTATTACAATACAGCTGGAGATATCTAACTAATATAATAAATGCGAAAGTTTGTGCGTTTGTGTGTTGACTAAAACCAAAACGGCTGAACGGATTTTGATTAAATTTAGTTTATAGATACTTCAGGTCCTCAATTAGAACATATTATACTATTTATCCCTACGGCTGCTTTACAATAGAATAGTATTAGTGAATATTATAAATAAACTTGTAATATAATAAATAAGATAAACATTCGTGAACTATTTGTGCCTTAATAGAAAAAAAATGAAATAAAATAAATAACCTTCGCAAATAATACTGACCAATGGCATGGCAGTGAAGAATTGTAGTAGAAGCCGTTTGAACTCCTTATTGTTCATTGTTATAATTGACCTGGATAATAAAATTAAACATTAATGTCAACTGCACATGTTTCATTAACACTTTGACTGCTGAGCCGATTTTCTTGTCTACCCACGAGTGCGGCTGTACACACCGTAGTGTTTTCCCATACAGCGAACACCACAGTTGTATTTTCCCGCACTCGCGGCATGTTATGAAAAACGCCACAGTTGTGTTTTCAGCAGTGATAGAGCTTTGTAAAAAAACTTTTACAAAGTATTATAAACTTAAGTTTATATTTCTAAACCATTTGTGTGCATAATACATCACACTAATATCATAAATAATTTTAATTCTATCTATAATATATCTATTGTCAATAAAAGTATATTAAAAATTATATACAAATCTATAATATTTTATTATAATATGTATGTTAGTCTGTAAGGTATATTTATGATATAGGTCTTAGATTCATATTTTAGTTGTAACTATCATGTTTTCTTAAGTTACCCGAAATAAAGAATTATTACTATAATTGTTAAAATTATAATAGAAATGGGCTGAACTGCTCGGTTTCATCCGTGTTAATTGTTATCCTACAGGAACAGATAATTTTTACGTGATAAAAAGTATTCTATGTTCTATTCCAGAACCTAAAGTATCTATATACTAAACATCAACAAAATCCGTTCACCCGTTTCGGCGTGACGAGTACATAAATGCACTAAAACACAAACTTCTATATTACTAGTAAATGCAATAAAAAATGTGTGTTTGTTTGTCCTCTCTTCACGCTGAAACGACTGCACGGATTTGGATGAATTCAGGTGTGTAGATACTCTAAATCTTGAAATAGAATATAGAATATAAAAATTAACAGTTCCTGCTCTATAATAATTAATATGGGCGAAATCGAAAGCCGCTGCTTATAGGCAATAAAGCACTTGACTTTCTAGTTGAACTAAACCACTGCCCTAATAAAAAGCATGATGTAAACCAACCTCTATAGATGACAAGTTCAGTTAACTTACCCTTCAATTAAAGTAGTATGCTGTATAAGCCACAAATCGCACATGGATCTTGATATAAGAGAGAGTGCAATCAGCACTAGGAATCCACTCTCCTTGGTCCAGGGCCCCGGGATCATTATCTTCCATAGCACCTTAAATTCAGCTATGAACCTGGCGTCGACTTGAGCTTTGGGTCCTTTCTTGTCTCTCTCTTTGATCATGTATTGGATTTGTTCCTCCGGAGATAAGCGACCCGGTTTCTTGACTACATTTTTGCTGTTTTTACTGTGAAAATTAATGTGGCTGTATCTTAGAATGTTCAGCAAAGGGATAGAAACTCTTTGGTATAGGTTTGGAACCTTTTATGAGACAAACGCTCGTAATTCTAAATTTAGAAATAGTTTTTTTTTTTTATTTAACTGCCCAAACTTTTATGAGGCAAAAGATGTTACCAGGTGTTAGAAAATTTGATAAGGGGTCCTATACTCTTTTTCAAATACTATTTTCTAACAGTATTATAAATTTTCACAAAATTTAATATCAATGAAGCTGTAAGGCTTGTGATATTAAATGATTTGCAGAAATTGTTTTTTTTGGGATTTCATACATGATATTAGCAATTTTATAAATCAAATTTAAGTGCATGGATTTATTACTTTGAACATTGGTAGTCATCACCACTTACACATGATAATGTTCACACATACTTGTGATTGTATGCATTAAGTACATAGTTGGTAAATCAGTTTTTTTTTTATACTAAGATGTGGATTTTTACAGCTTCGTGGTTTATTAATCTCTCGATGCGGCATTTACGGAGATGAAAGATTTTTATTTGTTGTCTGGCCGCATACGTGACTATGCAGCCTACATGTAACAAATCATTTGAAAGGTACAATACAAGACTGGAATATCTAAGAAAACTTCAAAAGTTTACATTTAATTAATGTAATAAACACAAATCCGTTTGGTCAGCAATTAGCAAATGTTAACGCAATGCGAGGTTCGCCGTAGTATAATAAAGTGAGTGGAGGAATACCACTTGAACTTTGATATTATTTGCTATTACACAAGATCAATCAAATATTATGTTAGTTCATAAAATTTAATAGGAAAGACACATTAGCAAGCTTACTTCCTTGACTACTTTTACACGTCGAGAAATAATGAAATATTTTCTACACTCACCTTGATTTCAGGGAGTTCCGCAACAACCAGGCACCTAACGCCGCAGAAGCAGCGAGCCCTATTTTAACATCAGTCCGTTCTGTTAATCTACTAAGACTCGGCGCCATTTCTTTAGATTAATTATGCATGTATTGCAGAAACATTAGTGTGAACCGAACACGCAAGTATCAGACACCACGAACACGACACCACCTACTTCATTGTCGTAAAATTAAATTTATCAAGCGCAAAATCATCGGCGAGCGGAATGATCGGTGACTCGTTGTCTTGTCGGTGACAGACAGACAGACGGTCGATCGACGGACAGATGTCAAATTCAATAACTAATGATGGGAACGTGAATGGGCATCACTTATCGATTATTATGTGATGTGCTGACAGACAGGACTGAAATAATTGATTTTCATAACTCTCATACGTAAGAGATAAATACATTACGTAGGTACCTAAATATGTCCCTGTTCAAATAATATAGTATCTTAGCAAGGGGTATTTTCTAACAAATCATGAACGCTGCGGGAAGTGAATAAAATGATAAATAATAATAATAATAATTGAATGACACGTCACGATCACATACATAGACCCTAATTTTGATTCCCTGGACCTAGAGAATCAGGAACTACGAGAACCACGGTCCTACGAACATGATTATGTAATGGCATGGTTCTGTATTATCCAGCATTAAATAATTTAGCCTAACATTCTTACCTGGTGTATTTTATTCATCATAATCCTGATTATATATTTTTCAAGTAGCTATAAATTTATTTTAATTTACAAGTACTGAGTGTCATACTATTTGTAGTATACGCTACGCTAAACTGAATTGCAGAACTAATAAAATAATTTATTTTATTAGTTCTGCAATTCAGTTTTCACAAATTATATCGATATCGATAGTTACAATGAATACGCATACATCGCTATTTGTACCTGACGCAAACGTGACACGCTGAATGTCTACGTCAAAAACTCAATAGTGTCACTGTCAAAGTGTGATGTTTCTATTTGGTTATTTCGATTTTCCAATTAGATATTGCCATCGAAAATATATATATTTATGTACTTTGTTATTTACATGTAGGATTTACAGACTACCATAACGTTATTCCCTTAAAGTACGTTAGATTAAAATGTAGTTACCTAAGGTTGTTAAGTATTATAAATAGAATTAAAAAATTAGGTCGAAATATAGTACAAGTCTTCGCCTCGATGTTTAGTTACTTATCACCCTCTAGAAGTCTAAATCGAAGGTAATGATGACAAAATAAGAAAAAACACTCCTGCCATTAACTTACTTCTTCATTCTGCAGGTTTATTATTCAATGAATACTTGTTTTTAATAGCCAGGTAGTTTACGGCGTAGGTATATGGAACTAACTGGTAATCCTATGTACCTACCTAGCCTGCTTTTTATGTTGACTCCTCCTGGTAAGATAATAAGAGTGAAACAAAAACAGTCCAAACTTCGATCGAAATTTAAGTAGGAGCTACGTAATTTTGAACCTTTAAGTGTGTATAGGTACCTACTCACTTAATCTATTCTTATTTAACGTAAGGAAATGAAACGACGAAATACTGTATAAACAGGTATTCTGTTTATTAAAAGCCTTTGATCACAATGTCGGAAATAAATGCTTAGGTATTTAATAATGTCAAATTTATAAATACTGTTAAAAACTTATAAACTAAACAGTCATAACATTTATTAAATAAGAGGTAGGTTACTAATTTAAATGTTATTCCTAATACCTAACTCCTATAAACTAAATATTTTGGTGGGACTAGAGATCATTACAATGTTCATGGTAATGTTCAGTCAACTTCCTCTACTGTGGGTCCATTGTGATTGGGCTGCGCATGCTGCTGGAAGCCTGGATTCGCACCTGCACCAGCACCGTGCATCTTACTCATCACAGGCGAGCAAATTCTTTGCAAGTCCTTCAGCTTGTGTTCATACTCGTCCTTCTCAGCCAGAGTGTTGTTATCTATCCATTTTAGGGCATCATCGCACTCGCGGCGCACGTTCTCTTTGTCTTGGTCGCTCAACTTGTCGCCAGCTTCGTCCAAAGCCTGCTTCACGCTAAAGGTGTACGTTTCGAGCTGGTTGCGCGCAGACACACGGTCGCGCTGGCGTTCGTCTTCTTCCTTGTATCTCTCTGCTTCTGATACCATTCTGTCGATTTCAGCTTGTGATAGACGACCCTTGTCGTTTTTGATGACAATGTTCTTACTGCGCCCAGTGCTGTTTTCTTTAGCAGACACATTTAAAATACCGTTGGCGTCCAAGTCGAAGGTGACATCGATTTTAGGAACACCGCGTGGTGCTGGCGGAATCCCGGTCAAATCGAAACGGCCGAGCAAGTTGTTGTCTTTGGTCATCGCTCGCTCGCCTTCGTACACTTGGATGGTGACGGCTGGTTGATTGTCAGAGTAGGTGGTGAAAGTCTGGGATTGTTTGCAAGGTATCTTGGCATTCCTCTCTACAATTTTTGTCATAACTCCTCCCGCTGTTTCGATGCCAAGTGACAAAGGTGCCACATCAACTAGGAGGACATCTTGAATCTTGCTGTGTTGTTCGCCGCTCAAGATGGCAGCTTGTACAGCGGCGCCGTACGCGACTGCTTCGTCTGGGTTAATGGAAAGGTTCAGCTTTTTACCGCAGAAGAAGTTTTGAAGCATACTCTGGATTTTCGGGATGCGAGTAGATCCTCCTACTAATACTACATCGTGGATAGAGCTCTTGTCCATTTTAGCATCTTTCAGCGCCTTCTCAACTGGATCTAGGGTTCCCCGGAAGAGGTCAGAATTGAGTTCTTCAAAGCGAGCGCGTGATACTCGAGTGTAAAAGTCGACGCCGTCATGCAGCGCATCGATTTCAATACTGGCTTCAGTGCTTGACGACAGGGTGCGTTTAGCCCTTTCTGCAGCTGTTCGCAATCTTCTGAGTGCACGCGCATTGCCACGGATATCTTTCTTGTATTTGCGTTTGAATTCATCCGCAAGATGGCTGACCAGCCTATTATCGAAGTCTTCACCGCCCAGATGAGTATCGCCGGCTGTAGCCTTAACTTCAAACAGAGATCCTTCGTCAATTGTTAATATTGAAACATCAAATGTGCCACCGCCGAGATCGAATATTAAAACATTTCGTTCTCCTTTCAAGTTTTTGTCAAGTCCGTAGGCGAGAGCCGCTGCTGTGGGTTCGTTGATGATCCGTAAAACATTAAGACCAGCGATAGCTCCGGCGTCTTTCGTAGCTTGGCGTTGTGAGTCGTTGAAGTAGGCTGGCACTGTGATGACTGCATCCTTTACTGTTGAGCCGAGGTACGCTTCAGCGGTTTCCTTCATCTTCGTCAAAACCATGCTGCTGACTTCTTCTGGTGCAAATCTTTTATTTTCGCCTTTGAATTCAACTTGAATCTTGGGTTTGCCACCATCGTTAACAACTTTAAAGGGCCAATGTTGCATATCTTGTTGGATCTTCGGGTCATCAAACTTGCGGCCAATAAGTCGTTTAGCATCGAAGACGGTATTTGTAGGGTTGAGGGCGACCTGATTTTTCGCTGCATCTCCAATCAACCGTTCGGTATCGGTAAATGCGACGTATGAAGGCGTTGTTCGGTTACCTTGGTCATTAGCGATGATTTCCACGTTACCATGTAGCCACACTCCGACACAGGAGTATGTGGTTCCGAGATCAATTCCTACAGCTGGCATGTTTTACTGAATTGTTATTTTTATTATCCACCAAATTGACAATACTACACTTCACTTTGGTTCTTGTTATGTAGATACACTTCAAAATAATCCTTGTAGCGCTGGGTTGGTGTTTCACCGTAACACTTTTCTCGTGTTTCACTTGTAGAGCGTATTCAAATACTGAATGCTTTGGCGCGCTCAGCGTTCCTTTATATACGTCTTCGGTCGTGGCCAATGGCCATTGAGAAGCATCTAGAATCCTCTCGAACAACCAATCATAAACGTTCTGGGGTGGAATGTTCTAGAAAATTTAAATTAATCAGCCAATAGGAGCGAAAGTTCATGCCAGACAAGGACAGAAATATACTTGTTAGAAAGAGTACCCAACACAACAGTATACCATCGTAGAAAGTTTCCCGAGTTTTGTGGAATCCAAACGCAGAATGCATGGGGTGAATCTAAGTAAATTTTATATACATTATTTACAATACAATATCAAAATGCACAAATAAATCACTAGTTAGATTGATGTTTTATACAAATCGCCCTAGATCTACTTGCTCTTAGGGTTTTGTTAATCGAAATAATTGGTATTTAATTGCTAAAAATTTGATAATTATTACATATCCTATATGTGCATGTATACGAATAATTATAAATCATAATAATAATGCAATTTCCCTAAAATCCAATAAAATTCAAGAAAAACAGCAATTTATCATATATTTAACATTCTAGAAGGCAAAAAAATTAAGAAATATAACAATTATAACGATAACTGGTATTGACATTTTATAAGTTTTAATATTTTTTATGCTTGCTTAAGTTACCTAGTTCATCAACAAACAGGCCATTTGCCATTACTGGCGTAATGTCCAAATAAATAAAAAAATGGTGGCATTTTGGATCCATTTGTGTTGTTCAATTAAGTAAGTACCTAGGTACAGGCAAGTTCCAATGACAACAAAACACTAATATGGTTATATTTAGTGGGGCTGATGATAGACGGAAGGTAGACATCGGCACTCCTCAGTGACTAACATGTGGATTTAGTAGAAAAACTGGTCTGGAAAAATGTATGTATTTTTTAACAAATGTTTAGCGGTTTTAAAACAAAGAACTATAGCATTGTTTGCTGATCATGCTCTAATAATGTCAGGCAGTTTTAGGCATGAGTATGGTATTATTTTTCCTATTTATAGCTTCTAGAATTTTCCACGATAATATTTCTGTTTCATTTAACTTCATTGCTTTCTCTTTCGCTCTTTGGAACACCACACTACACCCTCACTCCAGATGTTTCTAGAGACGTATTGATCTTCTAGTCCGTCCTTGTCTTGCATGTTGGTCCGTCTCGCTTTTGCGGTAATGGAACGTTCTAGAACATACAATGCGACCATATTTTAAAATACGTTTTCATTGTATTAAATTAAATAGAGGTCTGTTATCTCAATTCGGTCGGACTATACGACAACAGGCTATGCGCAAAATGTTAGGGCGGGGATATAAAAGCCAATTCTGCCTGTTAACCCTTAGTTTCGATTTTCACGTCTAGTGGTGAGGTTCTGTTTTACCATGTAGATTAATTAACATTTATTATAATATTTTTTTTTAACAAGGTGTTATGTTTTTGTAGACTATCTACCCAGCTGGGAGCAATGGAATATGAATCAATGGTGAAACTACGGCGCGGCGCAGCAAAGAGGATCCCGCTATGAAATAAAATGGCGGACTCATCGCCCGGTTGAACTATGATACCAGAAGGGCCGGTATCACGATGAGTAGGTATATAAGGTAGGTGTAGTTTATAAGTTTCTATTCTTTGAAAACAATTAGGAAAAAATATACTTGTTGGTACCTAGCTCCAAGTGGAGCAAAACAAAGCGGCATGGCCGTATGTGGGGTAGGGTCGGTAACCAACCATCCTTGTCTCGAAGTAGTTTACGGCGTTTCCAACCCCTTTACTTATTTGTGGAATTTAGGTAGGTAGGTAGGTAGGTAACTGCACAAATAACTTTGTAATCCCATATAAATAGGTATAAAACATTAAAACAATAAAAAATAAAACATTTAATATTTGTATACAAACTAAAATATTTGCAATTTCGGTCCAGTTTTCTGGATACACCAACTGCATTTATAACTTTGTAATCCTATAGAAATAAACAGGATTACCAAGTTATGCAGTAAAATTTTTTTTTTTTTTTTTTCTATTGAAACTTGGTCCATGGGGTCCAAGTACGAGGAAATTTTCGTTTAGTTGATGCTGCTGGTGACAAGAGGGCTGGCTCATTTCTCGCAGAGAGAATAGCTATTGCTATTCGACGTGGAAATGCAGCCAGTGTTTCTTGGCGCCATGCCTTATGGACACCCTCTTTTGTTACACTTCAGTTTTAGTTATTTTTCTATTTAATTTCTACATGATTTTTTTTCAATTTATTTCCACAGGACGATGAGGTCGCTAAGCGACAAAGTCCTTTAAATAAAAAAAAAAATTATGAAATAAAAATATTTTAACACCTTCAGTGCTGAAAACACAACTGTCGTGTTTTTTCATAATTTGCCGCGAGTGCGGGAAAAAACCTAACGACATCTTATAGTGGCCATATCAATATTAAAAATGTTTTAGGGTTTAAAAAAATAGCGATCGGTTTGCCAGAGGTCAATCTCTATTTATAAACATAAAATATTTTTAATATTGATAATTATCCCCACTTAAGGTTCCTTCTGTTCTTTTTTTTACCTGGAGAATGCATTACGCATACCATGAGACCCGGGTGTGGCCCGGGTGGTTATGTGGGACTCCCCCGCCAGCTAGTCTGACGGGTATATACCCACTAAACCCCAGGGTGTTCCACCGGGACGCCTTTGTTGTCGGGGCTTCGGGTGCTGGATTGGGCTTCCGCGGCCCCGACGGCGTTGGTCCTCTACGGAGGACCCCATCCCGTTGACAGGAATGGAGAAGAGTGCTCCACTCCGTCTATCAATGTGAGTGTGGCGCGCGGGAACACCGCGCGCGCCGCCTTGAGGCATATGAGTGGGCAACGGACGTACACCCGGTCTGCCGCCCAAGCCTCTGTTATGGGGGCGGAGCAGGGCGTTGAAGAAAAGTCTTCTTCGTCGCCCCGCCCGCCGGCTGCGGAGGGGGAGTTCGGAGGTGATCTCCTGTTCCCGCTCCGCAGCCTCCTTCTGCGAAATCACCTCTTCGCAGAAGGTTTCTCCGCCTTGCCAGGACCTCTCGTCCCCGACCATTGACTTGATCAAGGTCGGGAGCGAGAGGTCGGCCCTCACCGCTGCGACGAGTACACGACGCTCGCTTGCCCAGCCTGGGCACTCGAGCGTAAAGGCACTGAATAAATTGGTAAAGATTCCTTTTGTCCAAACTTATTACGTAATTAACTAACCTAACAACATCTTATAGTGGCCATATCAATATTAAAAATCTTTTATGTTTTAAATAAATAGCGATTAATTTGCCCCAAGTCAATCTCTATTTATTTAAAACATGAAATATTTTTAATTTTGATAATTATCTCCACTTAAGGTTCCTTCTGTCCTAAGTTATTACGTAATTAGCTAACCTAACGACATCTTATAGTGACCATATCAATATTAAAAATCTTTTATGTTTTAAATAAATATAGATTGACTTGCCCCAAGTCAATTTCTATTTATTTAAAATATAAAATATTTTTAATTTTGATAATTATCCCCACTTAAGGTTCCTTCTGTCCTAAGTTATTACGTAATTAGCTAACCTAACGACATCTTATAGTGACCATATCAATATTAAAAATCTTTTATGTTTTAAATAAATAGCGATTGATTTGCCCCAAGTCAATCTATATTTATTTAAAACATAAAATATTTTTAATATTGATAATTATCTCTACAGGTTCCTTCTGTCCAAAGTTATTACGTAATTAGCTAACTTAACAACATCTTATAGTGACCATATCAATATTTAAAATCTTTTATGTTTTAAATAAATAGCGATTGATTTGCCCCAAGTCAATCTATATTTATTTAACATAAAATATTTTTAATATTGATAATTATCTCTACAGGTTCCTTCTGTCCAAAGTTATTACGTAATTAGCTAACTTAACAACATCTTATAGTGACCATATCAATATTTAAAATCTTTTATGTTTTAAATAAATAGCGATTGATTTGCCCCAAGTCAATCTATATTTATTTAAAACATAAAATATTTTTAATATTGATAATTATCCCCACTAAGGTTCCTTCCGTCCTAAGTTATTACGTAATTAGCTAACCTAAGGACATTTTATAGTGACCATATCAATATTAAAAATCTTTTATGTTTTAAATAAATAGCGATTGATTTGCCCCAAGTCAATCTATATTTATTTAAAACATAAAATATTTTTAATATTGATAATTATCTCTACAGGTTCCTTCTGTCCAAAGTTATTACGTAATTAGCTAACTTAACAACATCTTATAGTGACCATATCAATATTTAAAATCTTTTATGTTTTAAATAAATAGCGATTGATTTGCCCCAAGTCAATCTATATTTATTTAAAACATAAAATATTTTTAATATTGATAATTATCCCCACTAAGGTTCCTTCCATCCTAAGTTATTACGTAATTAGCTAACCTAAGGACATTTTATAGTGACCATATCAATATTAAAAATCTTTTATGTTTTAAATAAATAGCGATTGATTTGCCCCAAGTTAATCTCTATTTATTTAAAACATAAAATATTTTTAACATTGATAATTATCCCCACTCAAGGTTCCTTCTGCCCTTTTTCTTTACCTGGGGAATGCATTACGCATACAATCAGATCCCCGCCAGCTAGTCTGACGGGTATATACCTACTAAACCACAGGGTGTTCCACCGGAACGCCTTTGTTGTCAGGGCTACGGGTGCAGGATTGGACTTCCGCGGCCCCGACGGCGTTGGTCCTCTACGGAGGACCCCATCCCGTTGACAGGAGTGGAGAAGAGTGCTCCACTCCGTCTATCAATATGAGTGTGGCGCGCGGGAACTCCGCGCGCGCCGCCTTGAGGCATACGAGTGGGCGACGGACGTACACCCTGTCTGCCGCCCAAGCCTCTGTTATGGGGGCGGAGCAGGGCGTTGAAGAAAAGTCTTCTTCGTCGCCCCGCCCGCCGGCTGCGGAGGGGGAGTTCGGAGGTGATCTCCTGTTCCCGCTCCGCAGCCTCCTTCTGCGAAATCACCTCTTCGCAGATGGTTTTTCCGGCTTGCCAGGGCCTCTCGTCCCCGACCATTGACTTGATCAAGGTCGGGAGCGAGAGGTCGGCCCCCACCGCTGCGACGAGTACACGACGCTCGCTTGCCCAGCCTGGGCACTCGAGCGTAAAGGCACTGAATAGATAGGTAAAGGTTCCTTTTGTCCAAAGTTATTACGTAATTAGCTAACCTAACGACATCTTATAGTGACCATATCAATATTAAAAATATTTTATGTTTTAAATAAATATAGATTGACTTGCCCCAAGTGAATCTCTATTTAATTAAAACATAAAATATTTTTAATATAGATAATTATGGTCACTATAAGATGTTGTAAGGTTAGCTAATTATTTAATAACTTTGGACAGAAGGAACCCTAAGTAGGGACTGAATAAATTAACCGACTTGGTATTAAAGAAAAATTGTAAGAAAATAGAAATCGTTAATGACAATACACTGAAGAAATAAGTACTTGCCTTGATAAAGTTTGATGGCGAAATAATCTCGGTGATTAAAGTATATCTTGATGATTTGGCTAGACTGGGATCAGCAATCGTTTAGTGGTAAAAAGATAAGTATTAGTGTGATGAGCTGATGAGAAATATTGATTACGGAAAGGACCGATCCTTTGACAAACTACTGTCATAAAAATGAAACTAATCATAGAAATTAGAAAAGAAGAAATAGGATAAACATAATAAACAATCTAATCGATTTAAATTGACGAAGTTGATCATTGGATCAATTATAATCTTGTAAAATTTGATTGAGATTTAACTAGATTATAATTAGGATCGCAGGATTCAGATAAAGTCAAAACTGAACAGTCTCAACTACTTGGATTACTTAGGTAGGATGATCAATAAAGGATAAGATTAGAAAAATTGAAGCCGATAACCAACCCACAGTAAAACGCAGAAGTTAGTGTAGTTAATTTTGGAAATCGGTTATATTTATTGCAAACAAGAAAGCAGCATATTTTTATTGATATTTAAAACAGAATATTTTTACTGATAAAAAAACAGAAAATTGACAGATGAATATAAACAGAAGTATTTCCCTTGGTAATAAATATAACTTAATAATTTAATGTTAAGTTATATTTATTTATGATATTAGGTATAACGTATGGCAACAAAAATCGAATTGGTGTTTAGGCGATAATAAATACTTTTAAACAGGCTAAGAACAAGGTAGGTACTTACGGATAAATAGAAAGAGAAATTAATATGCTATTGGCATAAGAATAATGTTAATAAAATTATCGAATCGCATTACGAGGGTAACAAACACTTTGTCAAAGTTGAGCCGAGTCTTTTTTAGTATTATTGCACCGAAAATATTAAAAGTAACGTACGTTCGCTTAGTTATGTGATATACAACATATAGAATAGACAGGAAAATATAAAAAACAAAAAAAACAAGAATGGTATCAATAGGTACACTTATGTCAAAAATTATACAACTTTAGACAACAAATTGTTGCGTCATGTTAACAGTCCTGGATTAGCCTAGATACGTTATTAAAGCAATTGCTCAGGGCATTCCGTCTAGGGGGGCACCAGAGACGACCGAGGAAAAAAAAACAAATATAGAATTTTGAACGATGAACAAAAAAAAAATATTTGAATCAGGATTTCCAAACGTCGACGCAGCCTTACGTATTTTTTATGGCATCAAGTTACCTTAATCCGGCACTGAGTGTCAAGTGTAGTAGATATCAAAATTTCGAATGGTTAAACAGTAGGTCAAAACGGAGTGATTATGATTGGTGCATGTGTTATTTGTGTAGGGGTGTAATTCTTTTCTTATTTCAATATTAATTTTAAAATACGGAAACTGTTCAAGTGAAACTTAAGGCAGTGAAATATCTTTAAAAAGTTAATAATGTGCCAAGTGACTTTTGTAGAAGTGTTGTCTCTTCTCGTGTTACAATAGACGTTTAAATAATATAAATATGTGGTGAAACAGTTTCAGAAGTTAGAGACACGGATAAGCTAGAATTGTCAAGGTGTGAGTGCGTTCCAAGACTTCCAAGAGTGAACATACCTAGGTCTTACTATTGTTTAACAGCGTGAAATGTTAATGAAAATTTATTTTTCATCAGAGATTTTAATTATTAGTGACGCAGTACGAATTACATAAGTATTTAAATACTAACTATAAATAAAACTATTTACAATTCATTAAACAAATCCGAAGAGGTAAAAATGGTGCAAGTTTGACGTATAGTGTACAGTGTATAGTTTTGTGAAGTGTTTATATACAAATGTTTCCCAAATCAATTATAATATTATTTTAAGATGGGGACACTAATCATTAAACCAGTATAACAATATTTTGGCGTATCATTTAAACACAAAGCAATAAATATATAAAAAATAAATATAAGTAAATATATGATGCCTAGGTGTCGAAAATGAAACTCGAACACTAACTTTGGTTAGGTTTATTGATAGACGTCCTACATAGTGAAATGACCTAAAATGCAATAACACGCACATAAGCGTAATTTAAAAGAGATAATGGAAATGAAACTATACTAGACTAGGTATAAATCGAACGAAATTATCGCAATATTCCTAACACATCATTGTAATCAAACACTTTATGAATATACACATATATAATTATTTTAATATATTATAACATTAGTATATTATTTCATTCATGGTTAGTCTACGAAATTTATATACATATTCAGTACAATAAAATAAAATAAAAGAATTATAACGCTTAGGTAGGTGCGTAATCAAAACATAGGTACTTACATGCGAAATAGATTAACACATTACACTCTTTTAATCCTAGTATATTCCAGTACCTTACCTTTTTTGTTTGTT
Source organism: Campaea margaritaria (assembly GCA_912999815.1). NCBI lineage: Eukaryota > Metazoa > Arthropoda > Insecta > Lepidoptera > Geometridae > Campaea > Campaea margaritaria. Next base: position 2,648,597 of record OU538794.1, read on the forward strand.
TTTATTTTTATTTTGTTCCTAATATTACTATTACTACTTATTGACGCCAATATGCTTAGGTACTTACTCCAAAAAAGAAAATTATTAATATAAATACATATAGATAGATAGATAGATAGACTCTTTATTGAAACACCACAGAACAAAGAAAACTTAAAACTAGAACAAAACAAATTTTACAATTAGTGTCACAATGGGTGGCAATGTGTCATATAATACATAATAATAATTAAACTAATACATATTCTGTTATACATACAAATATCAGTTTATAAATATTATAATCATCGTTAAGAATTACTGCTAGATATTTTGTTTAACGATTTTGCACGCCTATCTCTGACATCGACTTTATGTAGGTTTCCCTTCTTAATATTTATTATTAAATTACTACTAGTATATTGGTTCCTAATGTATTATCATAGATTTTTTTATTTAAACTTGATCTCGAGCTTGCAAAGTGCATATTTAAAACAAATTCAATCTAAAGTTTAATTTCGACTTATCTAGTTATACCGACATGTTCGCTTGCTATTTTTCCATCCTATTTTATGTTAGTTCATATAATATATGTCTAATAATTATATTTGCTCTCTCAAATCACGTTTCAGGATCTAATGATATTATGTTGCCTAATAATGCCCATCGCTTGTCCTGCAGACTAAGGTTTCGTCGTTAGCAACCATGGCCGGTCACAACCTCGAACATAAAAGAAAAACTATCAAAAACGCGATTACTCTAAGAACCCGGATAAAATAAGGCTCAACCGTCATGTGATGATGTTTGTGACGACACACATCAGAAACTCTTCAAAAAGCCTCCGTAAATTCGAATAGCAATATTCAACAAACAAGGTATTATTTCAAATGAAACTATTAATTTTACTTTCAGTTTTGCACTAAAAGAAAAATTTAAGAATTGCCTCGTCGCGTCAATGAAGATGGAATTTTAAGAATCGTCTAATTATATTAAAATGTGCTTTTTTACTATTCGATTATTATAGTTTTAAAAATTATCGATGAGAACATATCAATTTTGTTTTCAATAATGATTAAAACTGGCTTTTACAATTACTTTTATAATGGTAAAACGAACTAATTATTTTCTAACACAGTTTATTAGATTTGATTTACTAAAAATTGTCTGTCCTCACTTTATATTTTTTCTATCTCAGTTTTATCAGGTGTGTTCAATCCCTTGGCGATGGGAGAAAGTAACTGCAATAATTAATAATTTTCAGATGTTAATTTGTAATGTTGGCGTCGTGACGCAGGCAGGCAGGCAGACTGACGGTCAGACAGGCTATTTACCATCGGAGATAGAATGCGCTGTTAGTTCCCTAATCTCTCATGACGAGGCAGGACTATTTCCACACGCTCAGAGGCTAAATACAGCTGTACCAACAGAGAAATTGAAGCGTTTAAAAACGGCGTCTTTAAGTTATTTCTCATTTTGTAGTTGTAACACCTCTATACCCATTTAATTAGTCCCACGCTTTTATGTTTGTATATTTTAATTTTTATGTTTTAGTTATGATTGGTCCATTGAAATGAGTTTCGTTTGTAAGGGACCGTCCATTAATCTCGTGAGGCTTGAAGGGGCTCGAAACATAATATTCTAAGAAAAATATTGTTTGTAGGTTCTAAAAAATACATGTGATAGGGGGAGGGGAGGTAGTTTTAAACCTCACCACGTGATTAAAGGACGGCCCTTAAGGGGAACAGAAATATATCTTTACATACTAACATATATTAAATTATATTTTATTTTGGTTTGTTTCTTTATTTTTTTATATTATCATTATTATTTATTTTGTTTTTTTTTTTCATGATTTGAGACACTTCGTACAAGAAATAGGTTACACACAATGACATTTTATGTAAAAAGTCATTGGATATACACACTATCTTTAGGACTGACTTTTTATTTTATAATTTTTAATTAGACAGTACAGTAGGGTCAGATTAATAAGTAAATAGTTAAGTAATAATACATCACAATATCTCTTGAAAATATATACCTAGGTAACTAAGATTTTGTATTTAACGACATACAAAGCGAGCGATGAAATAAAGGAATATTATTAGGTTATATTATTATAGGTACTCAAATTGACTAAACTTAGTAAGATATTTTTCACATTCAGTGTACGACACTTAGTTTATTATTATTTTAAGCTTAGGTTAGGTTTCTAAAGTTAGGCAAGCAGCAGCTAGGCGAGAGCTATATTTTAAGCATAGATCAGGCAGCTTATAGGTTATGCTATGTTATGATAATTGCAAATAGTATTATTCAACAGGCATCATAGTAAATATAAATGAATATTTATAAGTAGCACCTAGAGAACTTAGCTTAGTTAGCTCCAAGCTAATTACAAATGTAATAATCTTTGTTGTTGAGAGTGACACAAGCCGTAGATTCGGGATGACTTATTTAAGGCTCCTTAATAATGAATCTGGAAGAAGCCTAATTTGTAGGCAGGCTTTAGATGCAGCTCTATAACTGACAGGTGTAGCTTCGAAGTAGGACACGATGAGGTAGTTTGTAGGCTTCGCTTTTATAGGTTTAGATATTCATGGCTTATACCCTAAGAAAAAACATTTATAGTCGATGTTCTGTCGTATCGTTACAAAGGTATCGGAATTAAATTGTCGAAGTTAAATAGTCTACTAGCAATTAATAAGAGGTTAAAATTTATTGTATTACTTATAACGTAATAATAATATACTACTGTAGGTTTATTAATAGGATAGGCAGGTAGGTTTATTTATAGGAACACTAAAATTAATATTGAAACGTGAGATCTGAAATCTTGAGTAGGTAGGTACCTAATAGGTTGTAATAACGTAAAATCATAAGTCTTAAATTTAGATATTTCTACAAAAATACATTCAAAGTAATCGTTAAGTCTCCAAAATACTTAGTTTTCTTTTGTAATTAAATTGAATTTGTACGAAGATGACTTAAATTAATAATATGAATAAGTTTGTAAAAATAAATCTGTCCCCCTAGTGTTAAAATTTGTTAAAACATTTTGAACACAATTTTTGTATCATTCAGTATTGATATGATTGATATGATTATCTTCAATTCAATTGAAGCTTTTGTAGTATAAGATCATTTTTTTAAGAATAAATCTATAATGTTAAAGTTAACAACCTTTTTCTTATTTTCTACCACAATTTTACTTCCATTTGCATTTTGCTTCAATAACTCATAATGGCCTACCATAGAGAACAGTGACGCTATTTAATTTACATTTAGTGTTATTTTTAATTATCATGACACCCTTGGCATAATTAACACAAAATGAGCACTAGTTAAATTCACATATAATTTATTAAATCTCGTTTTAGATACCTGCTATAACATAGAATTCATTTTACTCTGCATTTTAGGTCACTGCTCGTTACCTCATAACAAGCTTTTTTATAATCACAAAGTTACCCCAACAATACAAAATAGCATTGCACGTTTTTTAGCAACTTAATAACATTTACATATAGGGCATTAACACTGGTATTAATTTATATGTAGGTACATTTTTATAAGATACAACAAACACAACTGTTGTGTTGGTTGTATCTTATAACCCGAATAATAATAATAATATTATTAAAATTGACAATAATTTAGTCTGGTGTTGGTTTATCGGTTTCGAATATGCCGAGATATTATGCATCTGCTGAGTTTCTCGCCGGTTCTTCTCAGCAGTATGTAGGTTCCGAATCGGTGGTAGAATCACTCGGGCAAAACGTCAATTTTCACAATTAAATAAACTATAAACAACAAACTAATAATAATATATTGGATACCTAGGTATATCAGATAATACATTAGTATCTAAAAATTTTATTTTTAGATACTAATGTATTTTCTGATATACCTATAATCTATATATATAAAAATGTTATGTTGGTTTGTGTACGCTTCAAAAACTCAAAAAGTTCTGCACCGATCGTACTGAAATTTTAGCATGATATATAATCCGCATCTAGGATTGTTTTTATCAATTTTTTTTCATCGGTGACATATCAGCGAATTTACGAATGTGCCACAGCGAAGCGTGGCCAGGTACAGCTAGTTGTATTATAAAAATAATAAATTAAATAATAATTATTTCATTCAAACTTTGAAGTTGGTTTGTTATTATTTAATTTATTATTTTTATAATACAACTAGCTGTACCCGGCCATGCTTCGCTGTGGCAAAGTTTGAATGAAATAATATTTAAGCTAACAGCCTAAATATTATTTCATTCAAACTTTGAAGTTGGTTTGTCCGATAACATTATTTTATAATAAATTCTTGAGAATAAAGACATAAATTTTATATTACCGATCCAAAACATTTCTTAAAAAAATTATCTAATGTTTAAAAAAAAACAAAACAATCTAATATTTTCAAAAATAAATAATGTTTCTAGTGGACTAATAGACAACCATATCACACCAAATCAATCCAACAAACTCGCCAAACTACTTTAACAAAACTAAATCAAAACCATGATCACGTTTTCAATAAAATTATTACTGTGACAAATAAATAAATTTTAACTCTATCTGTTGTTTGATTACCTTTCCTTTTCCCTCTCATTTTTGCACAATTGAGTTTGATTTGTAGGAAGGCACAAACCACCTTCCTACTTATTTATTACCTATTTACTAGGTACCAATATGTACCTTATTATGTTTTATCTGTATAGTACACTAAACCTCTACATAGAATGTGTTCCAAACTCAAATGTGCAATAAATGTAACCCTACAATAGTAATTTCTGGTTTAATATATAGGTAGATAAGTAATAAGATAAGAAATAAATAATAATGCTGAGGCTAAGCAATAGGACAACAGCCTACAGTAATAAGGTAGTTAGGTAATATAAATGCTGCTATAAGCAATTGAACAAAATTCTACTAAACATCTAAGTTAAAACTGACAATGCAATCACACCCGAGTCGCACTCGGTCCAACACTGTGACAAGTCTGGAAAAAAATCCTAAAGAGTCACAATGATTCCATTGGAAGGGTGAGACCGTGCCGCGATGGCTTTATTTAGTAGCAATGGGAAAGATTCAAAATAGCGCCACCTATTGTTAGGTGGCGGAATTATCTCTGTCTTTTGACTCGAAGGACTAGAATGTTTATTATATATATGAGAGAACGAACGTCCCCCCGCTGAAAAAATCTACTTGCTGCACAGCGACATCTAGTGTTCTTTAAGAATCCAGCGCCACTCAGCTTTCATTGTATGTAGTTCCACAACTCCTCAAGAGATGGCGAGCTATTATGTCACACGTGTTATATTGCTGTCCTGCCTCTGTTCAACAGCAAAAACCTCTCCAAAACATCTAAAAAGTCATTTGTATTCATAGTAGGTTTATAGGTAAGTATATCTTCTTAGCTACTGGTAGATAGGTAGGTACTTAAAAGCACTACGAACTCCCTGTAAAGAGACATGGCATGGCCGATTTTTCAGCGTTGCTCAATAGAGGGCGACACTGGTATTATTAGTTCTAGTGAAACAGAAGACATACGTTGCTATAGTATTAATAGTGAATGCTGCACAAATTCATACATTCTACGTGCTACATGGTGCTACGCAGGGTAAGTACAATTGTTATTTTAAATTTTAAAGTGATTTAATATTTAAATACTACCAAAATTAGAATATTTAATATGATAAGTATATTTAACCTAATAGATTTATCTTCACATTCGCCTGGACAAATAGAGTTCATTCAAAATGTTTACTAACTTCAAGCACAACTTCATGAGTAGACTGAATCGTAGAAGGGAGATTCTTGTCCGTTACAGACAAATAAAAATTCAAATAACATTGAAATGTGTAAAATTATTTAATGTATCATAATAAAAATTGTCACAACAAGAAATTGCCACGAGCTACCTACACAATTATACCGCTCTTACGAAATAAAAACTACACATCTATTCGCTTACTCATAACTTATGTTAGATACTTAGTCGACTTAACGTTACATCACATGTAGAACGAGATATTTTTATTTAATATAAGTAACAATGGCCGAAATATGTTTACCACTTTGCTCCGTTCTCACCACCATCACTGTATTAAGAATGCGATCTTAAGATAGACTCCAATTTTGAGATCATTTAACATTAAAAAAGCTGAACTTTTACCTATCAAACAATTATCTTGAAATTATTCTTCAAATATCTATAGCCGCCGAAGGTATCTATAGCCGCCATCGCAGTGAGATTTATAAAATAATTTTAACCATTAATATAATAAATAAGGCATTACAAGAGGATGTGTTTAACTTTTTTCAAATATTTATTAGTGATGTAATAAATTATATTCTGCGTTATTTAAATTCTATGTAGAATAGAACCTGTTCAGGTGTTCAACTTATAACAATATAGGAATAGGATCTTTAGGTACTCAACCTCACCACACCTACTCAAGATAAACCTTAAAATCGCACTAATAATACAGGCCTTTCCTACTTACAAATCCAACTCTTTATTTACAAAAAACATCTAGGGAAAACTTGAATAAGTATATCATATATTATCAGCATAGTGTTAAAATTTTATATATCAGTTCATTTTAACGGCTTACATTATATTTATTATGATTTACATAGATTATAAATGAATGCAAATATTTTATAAAATACAGTAAAGATTAAAAATCTGCAGCGTTATTATTACATTGCTATAATTATCTTGTAAACTCTGATAGTAAAAGGGTAATAAAAACACGTAACCAGACGTATATTCAGCTGGCGATAAGTACGCTTTGTAATAAATAAATGAGGCATTTACAAACGAACCACTTCGGCCTTTCTGATCAAACACTTCCATATATTTTATAGGCAGTATAGTAAACTACAAACTAATCTTCGTATTCAGAAAATGTCATGACAGGCAGTTAGTATTTATAGGAAGGTAACGTCTGCTGTTCAACTAAAGAGTGACCATAGGAGTGTAGTAAACCTCTACCTCTAAAATTTTGATGATACAAAACCTTTTTGATCGGTCAATTTCCGGCCATTCGTCTGGACCGACTTTTAGCGTCAATGAAGGCGGGCTCAAATAATTGAATAATTATCGGATATACCTACAAAGTGGTTCTTTTGTGAATGCTCATAATTGACATATAATTCCCTCTAAGTCGGTGAGAGCGGAGCGAGGTGCGCACGGCGTCGCTGCTGCTCTTATCTCTTGTTCTTGTTCTTCATGGTGAGACGCCGCCAGAAGCTGGTCTTTTCAGCGGGCGGCAGCTCCTCCCGCGCCTCCTCGCCCCGCGTCTCTCCCCGCAGCATGTCCAGGAACGTAGGATCGCTCTTCTTCACATTCTTCTCGATTTTCACAGCCTCCGCGCTCAGCTCCGCCTTCAGCTTCTCGGGGCTCGTGTTTTCGACCTTAAACTCGTTAGGGTCTTCCACGAACGCCTGCTGAAGGTCCCGCATTATCTTTTTCCTAATAGTCTTCTTCATACTGAGATGTCTCTCCAAAGTCTTCACGTCGCCGTTTCCGTACGAGCGGAAATCATCCTTTTTCTTTTTGTTCTTGTTGGTCTTCACATCGCTGTCTTCGATGGTCTTCGCTTCGTACTGCTGGTTGAGGCCGAAGATGTCCCGGAGATGGGGGATGGCGCGCTCCGAAGTCATCGTGGCCGGGCGACGCTGGTAGTCGAGTGAGATCACAGACACCTCATTGTGAGATCTGAAATCGAAAACGGAGAAATTGAGTGACTTTTTACTCTGAACATAATTATGAACAAATCATTGGCGTGATAAGGATTGGGACCTATTATATTACTTTTCTAATTATACGTTACGCGTGTCAATTGTGTTGCCGGCCGTCGCTTACTCGCTTTTATTGGAAACTCGTGTGAATTTAGTTCGTGAACAATGACAATTGCTCCTTTCTAGATGTATGAGAGTGATTAATCATGTTAGGCATCGGGTCGTCTCGGAAACTTTGTTCCTGCGAGATACTAACGTCGTCGGTTGGTTAACACTGAGTTACGTACAATGGCGATACAGAACAAACAGCCTGGCTCGTGTACCGTAACTGTAACGCGCTGTCTGTGACCGCTATAACAACTTCCCTTCTTTTACGGCTATAAACTGGATAAAAGTATAGTTGCTTCGCTTAAGTGTGGTCGGTAACGGTCGAAGTAGCACCTGACTATGTATTAAAAATATTAAGCTCGAGAAACATCTATGTTAGGAGTGTATCTTCGACGGCCGACTTTATCTTTCAACCGTCAAATAATGAAGATAATTATAAACCATATTTCATTACAATGTTTCGAAAAGTTTGTGAAATAATAATTGCTGTTCCAAACGTCCCATTTATCAGCCACTGAACTGCGAAATGACAAGACAAATAGCTTTTCTCGTTGGGAACTTTCGTCGATTATTCTATCTAGAAACCTAATGACGCCAGCAATTCGGCGCTCAAGCACAAAAAGCAGTCTAGATTCGGCTCAATCAGCGTCGAAAGTGAAGAAAGTTAAGTAGGTAGGCATCTCGTTTGTGGACAACTGACGATTTATTGCGTCGCTTGGTATATGTTAGTGGAGAATGTGAGGACAACCGACATAGGTACCTATCTACTTAACAAAGGCCTTTATAAACGCTAATGCTTTGGATAAATGCTTAGGGTAAAACGCAAACAATCAGGTAGGTGCCTAAATCTAAATTGTTCGCGTATAACTAGGTAGGAAATTTTTACCAGATTGCGCGACGCAAAAGAAGGTAGGTATAGTGTTTATTAGCCTATTTATGTTTGTTACCTATAAGTATTGTTCGACTTTAATTGTCGCGAATCTATATAAATAAAAATTTTTATGTTGGTTTGTGTACGCTTCAAAAACTCAAAAACTTCTGCACCGATCGAGCTGAAATTTTAGCATGATATATAATCCGCATCAAGGATTGTTTTTATCTATTTTTTTCATCAGTGACATATCAGCGAATGTGCGAATGTGCCACAGCGAAGCGTGGCAGGGTACAGCTAGTATATCATAAATATCTACCACAGCCTCCACATTCTGAAAATTTTGAGTTATATGTAAGTATTATACTTTTATGAACATTTTAGTGAGGCTTGCTTATATTTATTTTATATGGCTAAGAGACAGATCAGGGACCTATTACGTATACGTTGGGGGAACACCTTCAACGGTAGAGGCAATGGTATTGATAAAATCGCCACCAGTAGCTGTGGTGGTTGGTATCACCAACTCGCCAGACGGTAAAAAAAAATTTTCATGTCAAATTATTGCTTTAAAAAATTAACTTCAAGGCTAGTTTGTGGTTCACACAAATCTTTGCCCTGTGCAGTAATCGAACCCGCAACCTCACGCTTCGCAGTCGGCTCATCACGCACTTACGCCACGGAGGCCGTCACTGACTAACTGATGAATAGTAAATAGTAACTACATCACTAGATGTGCGTGTGTGCGTTACCTATTCGGTGAATTTCTATCAGGCAGTTTATAATGAAAATTACTTAATTTATGATTTCACATAAAAGATTCCATTAACTACTCGTATTTAAATTCAAAAGGTCACTGCTCCATCAAGTCATATAATAATATAATGCCAACGATAAGCTACGCCCGCTAGGCGTAGCAGTTTCTTCTACGTAGTATCTATAAATAAAAATTATTAAGGCGTAGAGATAATGTAAAAAAGGCGCCTGATGCGTCGGTTTACTCCGGTAACTATTATTTTTTGATCTGTGGTCAAATAATTAATTCAATGAAAAAACACTTAAATAAGCGGTGCGTTCATGGAAAATATGAATCAACGATTATGTTTTTCATTGTCATGAACTTTACAAGTCCGATTCATATAACATTTTTCTTTTGAATTATAGATACCCTTTTCAAGATGTTACTTAGTTGGTAAACATTTTTCTTTTGTGAAAATTTCGTTAAAATGTGTTTCTACATAGTATATTTTAACATAATATATTTTCAAGTTTTACTAATTTATTTAAAACTAGCTGTGCCTCGCGGTTTCACCCGCGTAGTTCCTGTTCCCGCAGGAATATGGGGATAAAATATAGCCTATGTTACTCGCTGTCAATGTAGCTTTCCATTAGAGAAAATTAAGCCGAAACTTTACATATTCCTGTACATACTTTCATCCCCTATATTTATTTTACCCCTCAAGGGTAAAGTTTTACAAACTTTGAATGTCAAATTTATTTATATCTAATCAAAAGCCTAAAAAATAAATTTCAAGCTTCTTGCTTCAAAAATGACGATACTTCCATACAAACTTTCATCCCTTATTTCAAACCCTCACAATGCATTTTTTGCGAGAAAAATTAGCCTATGTCCTTTCCTAGGCTCTAGGCTATTTCTGTACCAAATTTCATTTCAATCGGTTCAGTAGTTCAGGCGTGAAAGAGCAACAGACAGAGTTACTTTCGCATTTATAATATAAGTAAGGATAAGGATAATCTTTCCGGACGTTGTTGGCTGAGCACCTTAACAACATCACAGCATATATAGCAGTTAGTACGTAACATTTATTAGCAACAGCATAGCTTACACAACAGTTTGTATACTGGCTGATACTTAGCATACAGGTTTTGTATTTGCCGATCTTGCATCAAGGCAGGCCGACTGTCGTAAAGTTAATAAGTTAGTTCCAAGTTCAAGGTAAAACGATGTCATAAACTTGGAGGCGATGCAAATTATCTGTAGACTAGCTAGCGTTCTGATTTTAGAACTTACTATAATGTAGTGTAGCCTTATATTCGAATAAAAAATATATGCTAATAATTAAAAAAAAAAGTAATTGAAATTGTTGTTCTTTTGTAATTGTTAAATTTGATCTGTTTTAACTTTTAGGTTTTTTTTTTATCTGTGGTGTTTCACTAAAGAGTTTATCTATCTATTTATAAAGATTCCATAGAAGGAAAACATGGTGTTGTGAGGAACCTTTCATTATCTGAACCTCAAAATTCAGACATGAGTAATACAACAATCCCTACTGGGCCACCATGGTGGATTATGGTATCTCTCTTTTTCTCTCTGAGGGAACGCCGTATCCCAACAATGGGAACGAAATAGGCTGATGATGATTGTGATAAGTTACCGACATAGCTCAAAGAAGTAACAAATTGAAGTGGCAGAGGGCAGGCCACGTAGCTTAGAACCGATAACCGTTGGGGAAGAAAGGTTCTCGAGTGTCGACCACGGAGCGGAGAACGCAGCATAGGACGACTGTGCAAGGCGCACCGACGACCTGGTGCGAGCCACGGGGAACCGCTGCTGGACGCAAACAGCTAGCAACCGTTCTATGGGGAAGCTAGGTTCAGCATTGGATGTCTTCTGGCTGATATGATAGTGATCGACGCGTACGTGTTTGTTAGTCAGAATATTTTTGTTTTTTTATTATTATTACACAGCTTACAGTAGTACAAAAATCTACAGTAACAAGCTGGAGCCACATATTACTTACCAACTGAAGTTAACACCCCATCGTAAATTTCCCGTCTCCAATAGTTCTTAACATAGAGCAGCTCACATAAACCCGTGGAAGCGTATCGTAATGGCCCGATTAAGTTTAATGATACGAAGAAGTAAAGCGGGTAGCGAAACGAATACGAAAAGATCGAGTTTGTGTGCTGATAAATTGGATTTATTATCGATTTAAAATGGCAGAGTGCTATTTCAAATTAAACATTGCTGAAATACATTCGAAGGTGTTTTCTTTGGCCTTATTTATGGAACTGTTCTGAAAAAGCACCAGTCACGAGATAATGGCCCCAAATTTATTTAAAGAAGATATTGGCTTGCTGGAACCGTTGCATCAATTCGTAAATTTAGCATAATGAAACGCAATATCAATATAGCACCTGTAAACAGTGATTTTAAATTGATACTCCGTCACCAAAGATAATCTTTTCATTTTCAAACTACATATTTCACAGCTAAATCATCACATCACATCAAAATCAGCTCTCAAAGCCACACTAACCTAGCTGACTACTGCTCAGTTATCTCTACAATAGCCTACAAAACATCTGTAACTGATACCTAGTCTATGTAAACTTCGATAAATACAATACAGCAACTAACAGGCACCTAATCTGTGACACACCAGTACTAACCTATACATAAACTGTAACACAGAAGAACTGACAGAAGCATCTAATCTATGGCATAAAAGTACTGACAACTAATTATGATGGTGAGGTGCAGAACCACTGACACAGTTGTCACGCCTCGTCATGCCGGCTCGGCGCAACTGGGCCGGCAACGTTGGTTCATCGAGAGATCTGCTCCGCAGAGCAAAACTGCAGCTTTATTTGTTCTGACAAATGGATACATTTCGATAAATTTTCAGATGAACACAATAGACACATTTGCCTGTCCCAAGACTCCTGATTTTTAAGAAGGGTAAACTGACTGTTAACCTTAAAATCATATGCCGTACTAGATTGGGCGGGACGCAAGAATAGAATAGAAAACTTGTTATTGTACACCCAAAAGAAACAATATAGAAGACCGAGGTGTGTCGTTTTCTTTTAAATACGTACATTTTTATTAGTGGCAAAGTGCAAGTCAGAAATAATATAACAATTAAATATATATACCAGGTGTATCAGTAAACAGTACACTGTAAGTACAGCCTACTACAAGCTAGCAAAGAATTGTCGTCCAGTTCGTCCCTGATACTAGAAAATTAGTAAATGTATTGTACCATCCTATCATTCTCTTGTTTTGTATTGCTCAATAAAATCAACATGAGGTGTCATAATTTTACAGGCATGAGTTTATTGTAACCAAGCCGACACAGTCACTTGGTAGATAAATCTTGGAACACTTCGATGTAGCTATTGTGTCGCAATTTAAAAGAAAACTACCATTTGACATGTCCTAAAAACACAGTTGCCTAAGTCTAGATCTGACACACGTCTCGGGTTTTTGAGCACATAATATGGCTCAGTTTCATCAATATGCTTTTGTTTAATTACAATTCTTTAGCGTTTGTCTATTATTTAGAAGAAAGTGAGTAGAGAAGCGGTAAACGACTCACGAATGTACACTATACAGCTAAAATGCTACTTGGAAATAACTAGTTTCAAACAAGTTCGGTGAAAATAATAGAGCCTAGACGATGGTCTAGTCCTCTAGTGGTAGCTACTACGCAGACGCTAAGTGAAAATGCGTATGTAGAAGAATGTAATCTACTTTTTCCTATCATAAAAACCGGCCAAGTGCGAGTTGGACTCGCGTTTGTAGGGTTCCGTACCATTATCTATAAAAAACGTTTTTTTTAAGGTGAATATATTCTATCTATCTATATATATAAAAATGTTATGTTGGTTTGTGTACGCTTCAAAAACTCAAAAAGTTCTGCACCGATCGAGCTGAAATTTTACCATGATATATAATCCGCATCACGGATTGTTTTTATCTATTTTTTTCATCAGTGACATATCAGCGAATGTGCGAATGTACCACAGCGAAGCGTGGCAGGGCACAGCTAGTATTATTATAATTTAATATTCTGTGAATATTACAAGCGTCTACCTTTTGCCGTTATCAATATCGAACTAAAACGAGCAAATAAATCATCTTTGTTGTATAGGAGCCACCTTAAATATTTATTTTATTTTGTGTTTTAGTATTTGTTGTTATAGCGGCAACAGAGATACATCGTCTGTGAAAATTTAAACTGTCTAACTATCACGGTTCATGAGATACAGCCTGGTAACAGACGGAGAGACAGACAGACAGCGGAGTCTTAGTAATAGGGTCCCGTTTTACCCTTTGGGTACGGAACCCTAAAAAACATTAATTGTTATCTTTGTTGAATGAGATACTAGTTTGCCTCTAGTGTAACTGTTACCATCAGATTTTTTCAAGACGCCTTAATGCCTTAGACCTTGTTTAGTGAATGTTGGAAAATATTTGCTTTCGCTAACATTTGATTTTGTTTTGAAAATTTCATTCCTCCATTCTTATATCTTAGTTTTTGTTTTCCGTTGGTTTCTGTCTGTCTGTTGTGTTCTGCCTATTTGAAATGCATAGGTTGGGTTACACTTCGATTATTTTCAACCGTTACAAACCCAAAGAAGGCATTTATTAAGAGCAAGACTCTTTAGTAAACCTACATAACAAGGTTATAAAAGACACAAATTACATCGCCTTCTTTCAAACAAAGTCAATAAAATGCTCCAATAAAACTTGATTATTGCTAACCAGTCGTTTTGTTATGAAGTTATATAAATAAGCAAACGGTGCAGCGCTCTTAAAAGCTTTATACGTACCTACGAATGAGTTTATAACTTTGTGGGTTTTACCAAGTTTTACCGATCTGTATTGTGACTGTATTTGAACAAGTGATAAGTTTACAATGACTATCTTGTTTCTCCAGACTGTTTAATGTTTCTTTGGTAATAATGGCGATCTTTTGACAGAGGCGTGACGGCGTTCACGAAACTGACGCGGTTTTCTATTGTGCGTTTTTTTCTATTATTGCTTGGGACTTGAATAAATACTTTGTGTTGTTATGCTGACAGGGCTTGTGCTGTTTAATTATGGATAAATAATATAGATTTTATTTTTAGTGATGCAACGTTGTTGAACTTCTCTTTGATGATGACGTAACCAATTGGATTTAATTTAGTGTAGGTATTTTACACATCAATTAATGTATCATCACAACCCTTATCCGCCCACCTTTATCTGTTGAGCATATTAGGTCTTCCTTCACTTTCGTGAGAAGGATTAGGTCGTAATTCACTACAGGAGCCCGGGCCGGATTAGTGGATCGCCTTACTGATCAAGTCATCAGATACCTCCAAAATAATTGTAGTGCATGTAGGTTTCCTCACAATGCTTTCTTTTCCGGAAAGCGTATTGAAGTAAAACTTCTTTACGCACCCTTAACTTGGGGAGTAAGCTGGTGAATGTGTTACGAAAAATGTGATCAAGCGAGGCGAACGGAAGTTGAGAGGGTAATTGGGTAGGGTTGAGGGGATAAGTTAGTGAAGATAAAAAGAAAGAAAGAGTTACGTTTCGTATATTTTTAAAATCCATCTTACATGGATTTTTTATGATAGAATTTTTAGTTGACTTTATACTTCTGCTATGTGTCCCGGCACACATTTCGTTTCTTTTTTTTATAACATCACTTTATTTGCGAGTCCTCATCAGTAGACAGCAGAAACTCTCTTGTGCAGCTATTTACAATACGTGTAGAGCGAAAGAGCCGCCGCGCGCCGTCGCGCCCTAATTGTCGCACGCATACGCATGCGCATGTCGGCGACGAATTGCCACGCGCCGCGCCGCGCCTCTGTGGAAAATTACTTTTGTTTTCTGCGCTTTTGTGTTTTTTTTTTGTCGCTTTTTTTTTGAGTTTTTCATTTTTTTTCTTTTTTTTTTTTGCTTTTGCATTGCATTACCCATTGCGATGTTTTCCTATTATGATCTACTCTGATGTTATAAAGAGGTAAAATTTGTTTGCGAGTTTCTTTTTAGGGTTAATTTTCGGAACTATTTATCCGAATCTGCAACTTTTTTCAGTAATAGATATTATACATTATTCCAAACTCAAATGCAGTTTTATACCGGGAAATTTATAAGCTGCGTGAGAACGCAAAGTACCGGGCGTAAAATTACGGGATGTAGCTTGATTTACATTTAATATTATTTATTATAGCTTATCCGATAAAAAAGTTCCATATTTTATTATCTGTGTACAACCACAGAATAAATATAACTAAGATTTAGATCCTTTCTAGCTTTTTTGTTCCTGATTCCCAGGGAATCCTAGGGCAGGATTTGTGTACATACGATCGTGACGCGTTAAATTATTAGTACCTGGATGACCGAGCTTTGCTCGGTATTTTTTTTTTGATGACATTTTCTAAAAATGATTCCTAGCTAGATCGATTTATCGCCCCCGAAACCCCCTATATACTAAATTTCATGAAAATCGTTGGAGCCGATTCCGAGATTCCAATTATATATATACAAGAATTGCTCATTTAAAGATATAAGATTAGTATCCGTAGTTGTTTTTTTCTCTAATTCCATTCTGAATACGTTCCCCTGGCATATGTCACCGCATGTCGCGGCATTCCATGACGCGTGCGTATATACAGGATGTTACGTGCGCGCGTTTATGCCTTTTATCCTCCGTTTTGTTCTCGTAATGGATATCAGATACCGCTTTCATAATTAAGCTATTTCAACAGATGCGCGAGTTGCCGTGCTAATTGACATGCTAAACTATTGAGGTTTGTGGGGAATTAGGAGTGATTGTTCAATGTACTATACTTAATTATAAACTTTTAGTTAAGTATATCCAAATTTAGCCTTTGAAAAAATTTGCTGTTTGATGGTTTACTTTTTTTTTGTTCTTCTTTGGCCATGGCGCGGTTTGCCCATTCTGCCATTTGCACTTGCTTTTGAATGCTTTTTTCTATTCGTTTTTGGAGAGAACACGAAATGACACGTTTTTTGGGTTTGTATAATTTGTCCACAATCGTACACGTTTATATTTCATAGCTAATACTCTAATAATATTACACATTAACATACAACGAAACACAAGTTCGAGAAAATAATATAATAACAACATTACAACTACAACATTTTCGGTTCCCGCCAAAAATAATTAAAAAAAGTACCATAAAGAGTACCTAAAGTGTAAATAAGGTGCGAAAAGATTATAAGAAACCATAGACACTAAAAAACTGACGTCACGCGACACTAGGTAGTAAAGTGTCACAAAATTTTGGAAGGCTGCGAGGAGGAAGTAAGTTGGTTTTCCTCAAAACAATATATTTCGTATTTTCCTTGATCTTCGCTGAATTTTCGCCAGCTTCTCCATCTTCCTCGTGGAAAAACGATTTCGGTGTCACGACACAATAACTTACGAGGTTAACGCGATAGAGCCGTGTGCGGGTTCGGTTCCCACGGCTCCAGCCGTTGGATAATAACGAGTTACTTAACCGCTTGCGCAAACGGAGCTCAAGGTTCGTCGCGATCATTGTCAGATTGTCACAATGCTGTCTTAGCGTCGGTTTTTCATAGATTTCCATCAATATTATAGCTAAGGAGTAGGAGACCTTCTGACTGAAGTAATATTCACATCGTAACTGTAATATCTTAATCAAACTGCGCGAGCGTGTCATTTGTGGTGGTCAGTCGTGGCTGAATTATATCCGAGGGTGGACTGGAAATTCCAGCGTAGATAAGCTGTTTCATCTGGCCAGCTACATCCTTACTTATATTATAAATATGAAAGTAACTCTGTCTGTCTGTTACTCTTTCACACCTCAACTACTGAACCGATTGAAATGAAATTTGGTACTGAGATAGTCTAGAGCCTGAGAAAGGACATAGGGTACTTTTTAATGCGATAAAAGCATTGTAAGGGTTTGAAGTAGGGGATGAAAGTTTGTATTGAAGTTTCGTCATTTTTGAAGTTAGAAGCTTCAAGTTTATTTTTAGGCTTTTAATTAGATATAAATAAATATGACATTCTATGCGGGTGAAACCGCCGGGCGCAGCTAGTAGATCATAAAATAAGAAAAAATTGCTGAAGTCCAATCTCCAGTATTGGAGACATACAACATGGAGAAGAAGTATACCACACTGGCCCTTAAAAAAGGAATTAGTATTTTTTCCAGTTCGTAAGAAGACTAAGACTACGAGTAAACTTTAAAATAAATAGCTTCTTCTGCTTCTTCTTCTAAACATGCGCATTTAAGTAACTCTGTAGGTAAAGCATATTAATTCATAAAATAAAAATAAATAACGCATCGTGGTCACATACATAGATGCTGAGTAGGACTCCCTGTATCTAGAACTACGAGGACCATGGTCCTACAAACACTCATACTCAGAGCAAATATTTTATATTGTAGGTCACACAAATCTTTGTCCTGTGCGGGATCGAACCCGCAACCTCACGTTCGCAGTCGGCTCATCATCCACTTACGCCACGGAGGCCGTCATATAGTTGCTAATCATATTACTGTGATGAGAACCTAAAACTAGTCAAAAATTATTTTTTTTCACATCTACCAATTTCGCAATTCCAAGAAACCCCTTATAATTTAAAATTTTAATTACAAAGCTACAACGTTAAACAAAGTAAACAAAATGTAATAAGCTAAAAGCCAAAACAATACAAAACTAGCGGTTTAATTATTTAAAACTAGGCTCTACAATTACGGAAAGCGTACTGCATTTGCATCAAAAACTAATTTGGGGGTTTTTGAACAATTATCATCGCCTTGAGTGTTGCCACATCGAATAAATATGAAATGAGATCTGATAAGAGTGTACGTCAGAGCTTAATTAGTGGTCATTATGTGCCAATGATAAGATGGTGTTATGCGTGAGAATTAAAAGGTTTAGTGGTAGCGCAGAAGGACTGATTCACATGCAACACCTATTTTATTTTAATAACGCACCTGTGACACATATCAAGTCAAAAACCAAGTCAAGTTCAAGTTGAAAGTCTTCAAGTCGAGAGTGAATAAGGTATCTTCTAACAAGCATGCTCTACTATCGACCCTGTCGACAGTTACAACCAGGCGAGACTGCAATCAATGCTTGCCTATATTGCAATAGAAAAAACAAATTTGTGTAAAATTATTTTTATGTAATTATTGTATTAGTAGGTATGTATGTTTATTATATTATGGTATATATTAAGTTTATCTATTACTTTACTATGTATTTAAGTTTATTTTGTGTAAAATATGTATCTATTTATTTATTTATTTTATTCTATGTATATATACCGTCCGATGTCCTAGTTAGTCCTCTCCGTGCATGGTTGTCTGGAAGAGATCGCTCTGAGCGATAAGACCGCCCAATGTGACACTAATTGTAAAACTTGTTGTGTTCTAGTTTTTAAGTTTTCTTTGTTCTGTGTTGTTTCAATAAAGAGTTTATCTATCTATCTATCTATCTTTTTTCTGTACTGTGTTTATTTTTGTTTCTGGTGTACAATAAAGAGGTTTTCTATTCTATTCTATTCTATTCTATGATGCCAATGCAAAATTCGTATTTTATTCGAAATATTAAAATAGGCTCATCGTACAGCTTCAACAACTGCAAATTAATATGACCAAGCGATGAAAATCTATGTCTCCTTCTATATGCACGTTTTGGGAGTCTGAAAAGAAACAGCAATTGCATCTATCAGTCGCAATTGTTGAAACATTGATACAATGGAACATATAACTTAAACATTTTTCAATATTTGGGGCATGATACCCAAATACTTGGTTTGAACTAATCTTAACTACAAAACAAATGATTAATTAGCAAGCAGTTCCCTTAAATTTAAGGGTCAACACTTTAACGACTTCATAATATTTAAAGAACAGTATTAATTAGGATGAGACCATTAGGCCGACTATTTGCCTCGACTGCATGAGCCCATTATGTGCAAGAATTGTAGTTGTAAGTTCACTAGGTCATGACATGGTGATAAATGATGAATTTCTTCATCATCTAGTTATAAATGATGTTGAACTACATACTGGATGTAAACAAACATTAACACGTAGGAGTTACGCGTTCAATCCATCATATAAAATAGAAAGCGAGGCTGAAGTCTACAGGACATTTTTTTACAACGAAAAAAAAGGAGAAAATAGGTTGTTCACCTCATTGTAAGTGTAACCAAGCTGGAGCAGTTGCAAAACCACCCAGAACTGCACTGCAAAATACGAAATCTCTTAAATTTGACAATACGAGATCACACCCACTACGTGACATTGACGTGAGATATTTTAATTGTGTCCGGCACTGGTCTAAATTAATGGAATAATTAGCCAAATTAATTTCATTTTTATCATTGTTTTTATACATTGTCAGAGAGGAATTAAATTCGGATACAAGAGTCCTTTCAAGCTTTTACCTACTAAAATAATGGTTCCAATAACTCATAATTACGAATTTAATATCGCTAAACGAACGAAAGTTATTAATTAATTTATAGGCCGCACGGCAGTAATGGATTTCCGGAAAGTAAATTAATAACCGTACTTTACTTTTGGAACGTTAATGAGGTTCATAGCTTTTGGGCTGTATTTACAAGGGTGTGACTTTGAAGGGTTGAAAGCTGTTATCCTATAATAGGTAGACAGAGAAAAATAACTCATTTACGACTCTACGCATTTTAGAATTTAAATTGGATATTAGGACTATTCGAGCGACTTTTGTGGCTGACAGTACCAATAAAATAAGATTTTGTGAATTCTTTCCAATACATAGACGACTCTACGCTTGATAAATATAAAAACTAGTTCCGTTCGTAAGTAATTTCAGTCCAGTTCGTTGGGTTGATTTAATATTCGATTTAGATTGCACTTTTTTTATCAGTTATTTTCAATAACCTATACTAAATCCTTTTCAAGTGTCCTGAAGTGCATATATTCATTTAGTAGATAAACTGACACAGAACTAATTGAGTAAAAATCAATAAACGGAAAAAAAGGATTAATGCTTTAATTGTTTACTTGTGAGAGTTCTCTACCGACCAGAAAACAGTAGGAAGTTGGTGTACTGCTTTCCACTGGGATCGTAGCATGTGGAAAGATTTAGTATCTGCCTATCCCAACGGGAGAAAGACGCAATTGTAAGTGTGTGTGTGTGAATTCTACTACATATCGAACATGTGTGTCTGTATATACTCAAAATATGTGGATAATATATTTCATTAGTGAAAGCAGATCGCGAGGACACCCATGGAATTATTTCGGAAGCAAGTATGTCATCCATTCACCAGTCCAGACCGGGCCTCCATGCTGGATTATGGCCTAATCCTTCTCATGAAAGTGCGATAAGACGCGTGCCCAGAAGTGGGCGGGTGTGGGTTGTGATTATTATGAATATTAATTAAAAGCCTTTCGCTAAAGGCCTTAGGTGAAAGAACAGTGGTGTACTCCAAACAGATAGATATCAATAGCCGCCTTGGCCATCGCATCAAAAGCTATGATAATACACCAATTAGCCTCCAAAGCATCCTGAGCATTGACCTAGATAGGTATCAGATTCGCAGCTTACAAAACATCCGCGCCGGCCACCGAAACTCTTGACTCGAGTAAATTTTTCACTGAATTTGCTTAAGTACGGTATAGAGTTTGTTCTTCACGGTAATATAAGGATATAATTGGTTAATTTTGTCTTTAGCCCTTGGACTTAAGGTGGTTCGTTTCAGTTATGGGGGGAAATTTAAATTTCAAACAGTTTTTTCGTTTTTAGAGCTACACCGGTTCACTAATATAAACGAGACTGTATTTCGCGTCAACCGTAAATCATTCTTTTCGTTTTTATGTTGATTTATTTTGCACTAATGCACCGTATCGCACAAATATGTCAATAAACACTGAAATCATCATTTTGACGGTTTATTACAGGGAATGCTAGTTAAGGACCAGGATCTATGTAAGTTTTATTTTATTTTATTTATTTTTATTTATTATTACGCGTAATTATTATTAGTATTCATTTAGCTTAAAAGCACATAAAATACCTAAATGCGTAAGTTCATACTTATTTATTTAGCCACTTTTAACGTTATCTGATACAAATGCTGGCCGCAAATATTTCCCTATTATAAAAATAATTTTCAATTATTGTTATAAAAAATCGGCCAAATGAAAGTCAGGTCTCTTATGATGGTCACACACCATGCTGCCTATCATCCAATCGGCATAGCACTGCAGGCTTAATCCGACCTGCAGTTCATTCATATACACCACACAAGTGCCAATCAATGCCCAGTTCTACTAGATCCAACTATCAGCGTCATACCGATTGGGCGATAGGCAGCATGGTGTATACTCACCATTATCCTGGATTCTGTGACCTACTTCAAAGACCGCACTTTCCACCTTTCTAGAAAAAAAAAACAACATAATAACCTCATCAATTATATTATTATTACTTCCTTTGCATTCAAATGGCCTTTTTTCCCCATAAACAAGCCGGAGAGGTCACCAGTCTCTTGTTTCCGCCCGACTACGTTTCAGTGTACGCATTACACATTCGAAGCACGATCCCCGTTTCTCTTCCTCGCATCTCTGTACTCGAGTAAACAAGATGGCGCTATAATGCTATAATGTTTTACTTGTCACAGATTTTTATGTTGTAGTGTGGGAAGTGTCCACCTGGGGAAGTTTCACAGCTTTGCTAAATGTTCATCCTTCAAGCAGTAGTATATAAACATTACTGTCTCTGTTTAGTATATAAACATATGATTTACAGAAACAGTGCAATTTGGGCACTTAAATATAGGTCCGTAATATGTTTAGTTGGGTTCCTAATAATATTATAAAAACTATTTCTTCTTTAAAAAGACATCAACGCGCGCATGTTTTTTTTTTAATTCCGTGTTGGTAGCATTTATGAAATTGAGTCATTGGTGCGGGTAAAAGGTTTTGAACCTGGAGGAGGTGTTGAAACCGAAAATAACTAAAAAAATATAAATAAGCATGGCACTTTAAGTAAACATTCCGATAGAATATCTAATTCAAATTTTACTAAAGATAAGATAGCTTAAGATAACTCATATCCTACTTTTAATTCGATAAAAATTAATAATTTCTAGGCTAAACTCGTCTATCGATCACGATACGTGATGATAGGATGATATCACCCGTATCATTGAACGCACACGTGCAATTAGCTTACAATTAACACACATAATTAACACACATTATTAAAAAAAAAATTATAGTCTTGCACGTCCATGATCTATTTGAGATCATCATGGAGATTTGATCATTGAAATTGACTCTAACTGACCAAAATGACGTACAAATCATCATCGTCGTCATCAACCCATATCGTCCCACTGCTAAGCACGTCTCACTTTCATGAATAGGGTTAGGCCATAATCCACCACGGTGGCCCAGTCCGGTTTGGTGGATACATACTTCCGAAATAATAAAATAGCAGATTCTATATTAAATTGGTTTAACAACCTTATGGTAAATTTATTGACACAACTTAAATAACAATAATTAAATAGAAAACTAAGTAAAACTTAAATATCTAACAAAAGAGGGTGTCCATGAGGCATGGCGCCAAGAACACTGGCTGCATTTCCACGTTGAATAGCAATAGCCATTCACTGCGCGAGAAATGAGCCAGCCCTCTTGTCACCAGCGGCCTCGACTAAACCAGGCAATAATTGCTTAAAAATTTCCTCGTACTGGGACCCTATGGCATGAATGAATCTATTTTCAGTTCTCGTATTTTTACATAGTCTAGGTACTTTATAAAGTAATGCAGGCTACGTATTTACATGGTATACATAGGTACCTACTTATTACATACCGATCGATACTATACTTGGTTAGTAATACGCGATAATTGGTTAGTTGTTCAATCAATCTCATCCATCAACAATTAGTTCAACCAGGAAGCTTGTTAATTAAATAAAAATTACAGTCAAAACTTCGTACAATGCATCTCAAACGGAGATTACGTAACCAGTGATTTTACAAAATACTGCGTACCTTTTGCGCACTTACAAAAAGTAAGCCTTAACTCTTTGTAATAAAGCTTAGAATGGCCTTGAGTAGTAGACAAAAACTTAGACAAGTTAAGATTCACAAGCGCTCAATCAATCATTTAGTACAATCTCCGGATGCAACTAACACTTTAAATCACTTCCTCGCTAGTAATGCTGACTTTGCTGACATCGCAAATCATTAGAGCAAAAAGCGTATTCCTAAGTACTCAATAATTAAGGTTTAAAATAGCATGATTGGGTGTGCTGGTGGTAAGTAGGGTTGCCATCCGTCCGAGTTTTCCCGGATTTGTCCTAGTTTAGAGGGCATCCGGGGAGCGTCCGGGCGGAGCTTCATTTGAAGTCCGGGTTTCTAGGTACATTTAAAATTATGACAAGGGCAGACGAAATTTTATTTTAAGGTCTGATAGTAACTGTTTCAACTGTTCAACTTTCAACTTTCAACTGTTTTTTATAACACTGACTATGTTTAAAAAACCTGTTGATATGTCCGGGTTCTAGTACACGCGTTTTGTCCTGGCTGCAACATTTTAGAGATGGCAACCCTAGTGCTAAGTGATGTTCAGATGACTTTGCTAAGCCCAGCGTAGGCAGAAGGTACGGTTAGTTGAAAGTATAAACAGTTATAGTTAATTGTAATGTGGGCTTCTGCAATGCATCGCTATTGAGAACATAATAGAATAGATCTAAACATGATAATGTTTCGGAGTTTACCGTTTGGAAGTCGCAGTAAATAAGCAAGAACTATATACATAATTATAGGTGCGGTAGTGACCGTTCAAGCGGTAGGTAACTTATTTTGGGCACTTCACAATCCAACGACACCTGGTTATTTACACTGATGTCATGTTAAACGTACCAATTTCTATGCCATCGCTGAAAACCAGCGAAACTAACTTTATTTTCCAACAACTCTTTTTGCGAAAGGAATTGATTAAAAAAAATGTGGATAGGTTTGAACTATTGTAGTCACTGAATATTCCCGAGTGATATAGACTATGTTTTATTTCAGGAAAATGGAAACAAACGTTATTACGAAGTGCACGCGGAGCGCAGTTAGCCATAGCTAAAGAACCTCAGTTCTTTAGCTATGGCTTATCTCATAAGAGAGTATATTATATACCTACGAAACAAAATTATCAACGTGAGAAATTAATCATTAGTAGGAACAAAAACCTCATTCAAATGCTCAAAAGTGTTGTGTAAAAGTGAAAAGTGAAATAAATCACATTAATCTATAATCTAGATCTGTCTCCGATATAAAGCCGTTATCCATTATAGGCAAGAAAAACGGTAATCTATCAGTGAAAGCGCACAAGAAGTGTGAGCATTCACAACAGATAAAGAGGTGTTTTCACTGTCATTATAATGTGTACAGTAAGGTAGACAATACATTCGGTTTAAGCCTAAAATATTCGGCGACGAATTACAAATATAAAAGCATCTTTAGACTCGCTAAAGAAAACTGCGCTATCAAATATAATTATGGTTTATCCTCCCAAAATTTGCTAAGCTAATAATAAGTCAGGCGAAACTTTGCCTGCAATTGGGCAACTGATTTCCGCTGGTATCGTAGCACGTGGAATGATGAAGAGTTCGCCAAAGGTGACTGTTTATTTAAGTTTGTATGTATTAACATAATGTTTTTTTTTTAAATTGTAGCGTGTATGTGATATAGCCCCCACAGCAAGTGTTGGATGTGAAGCCAGTCGTAGAAAGTTTACTGATAGTTTTGTAAGACTTATATTGAGTTGGGAAATCCCTTCTGCACTCGCCTGTACCATAATGGTGCATTAGGCTCAACACACACCGGAATATTTACCCCATTACGGTGCATTAGGCGGGACGTACGCGGTGCATGATATCTCTATAGTTTCCATGACATTACAAAATCACGGTGACAGCGAGCTGAACTGCCGATAGAGACGAAGGTAAACTACGGAGCTCCTCAGTGACTAAGTGAACTGTAGATTTATGGTGTTGATTGAGTGACGATACGATAAGCGCTGTCCATAACAGTCACAGTACCACCCAGAATTGCATACACCTGCGCGGCACTGCACTGCGCTCGTCTCCCTGAGACATACTTATCGGCTCTAAAGTCTCACATGCTCAGTAATTTCGCTGGAAACAAAGTTCTTCAAACCAGAACACATTTGCTGAATATTTAGAGTATTCAAGCATGGATGGACTCCAATCCGTAGTTACAAGGCTTGACCTCTTTATTCGAAAGTCTGACACTTTGTCAACATCCACTAAGCCGAAACATTGACCTTTTAAAAAATTGAGCCAATTACAACAATCCGAGAGCACTTTTACAAAAGAAGATCACAATTGCAAAACTCAAGTCGAACCAAATGCAATCGGTGTCCCAACGTAACTGAAAGCAAAGCCATTGCCAACTTGTCATCCTTTTATTTTACAAAATAACTACTTACTCATGACGCTTTCTGACTTGACCTTTTGGGATTGAGCTCTAAATTTAATCTTATTGATAGGTGATTAAGTTGATTTTGTATAAGCAATGATAGGCGGGAAATGTTAGCAGATCTGCTGACGGTTGGATCAAGTTGCTGGCTTAGATTTCAATGGATGTTAATGATCTTTGGATAGATTGCAAACTTTTAAGTAAATGTGTAATGATTTTAATGGACAGATGTGCCAACGGATGTTTGATGTGTACGATACTTTTAAAGGCGCTGTTTCGATCTAGGTAATTTCCATAAGCACAGGCACTCAAGAGTTTGCAATCCAACAATTTTTAATTTTCTGCATATGCAACATAAAAAAATTCAGGTACCTTATTATCGGATCGGTCCATACCAGAAGAGTTTGACAGTATAACCAACCTATTCTCTAAAAGTTTTTGTGCAGCGAAATAGCAGCTTTATTTTTTTTAGAATTGGGATTTCTTTTCATTTAGCTGCTTTTTTGCCTTTAGTTAAATGATCATTTTACTTTTACTTGTATGTCTTGAAATGCAATAAAGAGTTGTTACCTTATACTTTCTTGTTATTTCATAACAGAAGTTAATATCTACCATCGCCGAAACAGTGTTCCTACTCGTGGCGTTCACGAATCTGTTTGCAAATTTGTCCAAAAATAAAATTAAAATGAAGTGATTATCGCGGGAGACATCTGTCCAAGTCAAAGTTGCTAATGATGTTTAAAGTAAAAACGGTCATTAGCCGAATCACCAAACGAATAGGACCAGGTGGTTACTTTAATTTGCATTAAAAAACTGAGTAATATTTTTTTGCTCAAATAAAGAACGAAACCGAATGGATGGAGTGAGAGGCAGATGTTTTTGAAGTAAAACTTCTTTACGCACGCTTGATTTGAGGGTAAGCTGGTGAATGCGTTACGAAAAATGTGATCAGGCGAGGCGAACGGGAGTTGAGAGCTTACAAACCCAAAAACGTGCAATTTCGTGTTCTCTCAAAACTCCCAGGAAGTTTCAGTAAAACAGCCACAACTTTACTGAATCATGGCTTTGACTCAATTTTGACTAAGCTACCAACTGACTGGGATTCGACTGTTTGACTTGAAAGCATGCATGTAAAACTTGAAGATTATTATGTAATTGACACTGGCTAATTGCACAAATCACGCGAAGCCAAACTGAAGAAAAAAATGACTATTTCATTTGACTTTTTTCTAAATGTCTCTGAACTGTCGACCGTGTAAACTGGGAGTGCGTTTCCCTGATAGGCCAAGGCGATGACTATGACCTTTCTCTGGGCTTCCTCAATCTAGTTTAGTGCTTCGGCCGTGGCATTCGAACAAACGCATTTGTTGAGGCAGAATAAGAGCAATCCGATTACCTGCCTAATAGCTATAATCTGCATCTCTATTACAAAAAATTACGTACTATTTTGTATTTATACCTAAGTAAAGAAGTGACATTACCTGATAGACTCGTAGATAGTAAAAACAATAGACTTAGAATGGGAGGCCCATTCCCATAGGTCCATCTTCTTGTTCGATGACCGGATCCCCAGCTTTTTAAGGTAGGTATACAATGAAATTCCAAGGACATAAAAAAAATAAACAAGTCAGCATGAGTAAGAGTTTTAGGATTTTCTTCGAGACTGATTCTTGACTGCTGCCGGAATACATCGTTTTTTTTTTAATTTTTTTTACACTGAGTGATAAGACGAGCAAGTCGTTCACCTGATGGTAAGCGCTACGCCTGCCCATACACAGCATTCACAGCAACACCCAGAACCCTGCATTGCATAATCCTGCGCGGCAGTGCACTGTGTTCGTCACCCTGAGACTTCGGCATATTGGCGGGTTGTAAGAAAGGAAATCTTGTCCAACGAAGCGTCCATAAGTTTGTAACATAATATCATTAACAGAAAGTTAAAGTGCGTGTTGAAAGTGATTGCTAAGTTTTCTAAGCTATTTGCACAGAACAGCTAATATTATAAGTATACTCTATTTGCCCAGCCACAGAGTATATAAGAGTCCATAGACCGTTGGTCACTTTTGCTTGACTTGACCAGTTTTCGCTACCACTTGCGGTTTTCATGGTATTATCAGGTGGTATCAAAGTAATGATAATGATATTCGTGCACTTTCTCTCTATTCTAACCACAAATTATATGATTGACCGTAAAAGGATCAACGTCAAGGTCTAAATTGGCTTGTCGGTTACACTTCAGTGAAATTTTTAATAGAATATTTAACACTACGCAATTTTTTTAGCAAGTTGGTACGAGTAGGTTTAATAGCATAGCTCTCTTTTGTTTTCCCTATAATTTACTCGTACTCGTAAGTGCTTTAATGGTTTATATCGAGTTTTTATCCTATCACTAAGTTGTTTGAAATAAGACAAAATAATCAGAATTTTTCTGATTTTTCTGAGCAAAACAAATTGTTCAAGCAAATAAATCACAAACTAGAAAAGATAATAACACCAAATTAATTTAATTGTTTTACTTCTAAAGAGCAAACAAGCTTATAAAGCGTGGGTTAGTTATAAGTGTTGTTTTACACGTACCACAAAAAACAACGACGTCGCGTCAAAAGGTGGTCAATCTGTGGTTACGTGTGAATAGTGTCGCTGCGACTTTTTGTCGTTTCGTCGTGGTTCCTACAAATTGTGGTTGTGGCTGCGCTGTGGCCGGACGCTAGTTTGCTTTGTCGTTGGTGGTTGCAACGTGGCTACGATGTGATCGGTATCACACGCGCGTTCAATAATGACCACAAATGTGGTCCGTGTGAATTCAACCATTAATTTTCTAACAAATTTAAACCCGCCCACATGTTGTGATTGTGGTGTGGTTGTGGTAAGTGTGTTACATGCCTTACCGACTGCGGAACAACCTTCCAAAACATACCAAATATGTCCCAGATGCACGATTATGGATGACACTGATTTTGGATGGCACATAATGATGAGGACAGTTTTGCTGTCAGGGACATTGTATTGTAATGTAGGTATAATATTAGCATTGTTATGTTATGTCACGGTGAAAAAAAATTGTTGACCTTTCTAGCTATTTGAGCAGTAATGATTAGGTTTATAAAATGGACACAGTGGGGCTATGCAGCACGGTACGGATGAGCTCAATCACACCGTGATGCATAGCCCCGCAGAACTAACCTTACAATGAGTATCACAGAATAAATACTATATTCATAAAAAGTTATGTGACGTTTCATAAAATCGCGCATTACAATTTTGTACTGCGCAGTACTAAGTGACGTTCTATAACTTTTTATAAATAAGCGGGTAGGTCTTAAGTTGCTGCGTATGTTACTTGTTCGTATCGTTGCTTAGTAACATAATAAAAAGGTACTGCTAACTACATCTTCCTTTTTTCGTACTGATTGGTAATCCATTGCGAGCTGTCCTAATTCTGTCATCGGAGTCGGTGGCGACAGGATTAGACTGCGATTTTGAAATATATAGCAATATTACTACAGCTATAAAATTCAATTTTAATTAAATTTAGTGCACGTAGACTTGACACCATTTTGAAAATTTAGAAACACTGTGAGATATTTCAAATGAAAATAAGAGTATACAGTTATGTACTTACAGCATTTAGCTCTACACCCTATACTACAATTTTTTATAGTTTCGTAAAGGAAAGCAACTGCACGAGACGCGTTTCAAATTTAGATGCGATGCGGTCTAGCTCACAATTGATAGACTTAAAACCGGTTAGGTATACCTAACGTAAAACCAAAAAGCAACGATTAATTACTTCTATAGTGAACACGCCGTAAAATCTAGCCGTTAGTGACGGTAGTTGTGACGTAACAAATGGATATAGACGTGTTTCGTAATTCGTAACATTTTTTGCGAACATTGCAGTGAGTATCTTCTATAACCTCTGCTTTAAAATCTAAATAAATGTAAAATTTTAATTTATTTCCCAAAATTGGTCGGTATGAGTTAGTAAATACAAATGTTATGTTATTAATATCTAACAAATTCTTGCTATCATTTACAAGTTTTGTGTGGGTGCGTTGTGATCACATACATAATTCCTGACCCCGATATAGAACTCCCTGTATGTAAGGAATCAGGACAGGAATTACGAAGACAACAGCTACACTCCTACGAGTACAATACAATAACCACAAAGTTTCTTTTGTTTTCCAACCACCTTTTTTTTTAAGGGTTAGGCTGCGCACTATCTGTGCATTAATCCAGTGCAGTGCCTAGTTTTTTATTGAATTTATAGATGAGAAAGTGAGTTTAGACGTTTTTTTCTTTTCTTTCATGCTGTAAGCCTGGATCGTGCAATTCGTGCGTTCTGCCTGAACGGATTTGGATAAAACTAGCGGTAACGTACCCTGCGACCATATTTGTTTCGTTTTCTCGGGATAAAAATTCTCAATCTTGATAATTCTATCCGAATAGTACAACAATTTTAACCACAGACTTTGGATGTACAGCAAAAAATCCTAGGTCTGTGATTTCAACAAAATCAGTTCAGCCGTTTGCACATATGCCGTGAATGTTAAAGCTACATAAAAACAAATGAACAGAAAATGGAACCCTAATAAAATAGTGGGATTTTTATGTGTGTTTTGGAATTATTTTTTGCCATTAAATGCTTAAATTACTGTGATGAACAATGGACTGTGGATCTTTAGGAATAAGCCATATCTCAATTAAACTTAGTCTGTGACCAAATTGCACTCAGTGTATGAACCTGAAAATGTGTGACCGAATTACACTGTGACCAAAATGCGAGAACCCATACTAATCCACAGAAACAGTTTTAAAATATAGGTATGTTCTTTAAAACCATCATTGTGCAGTTCCAACCTTCAGCTGTCCACAAGGTACAAGGTGAATGTCTCAGAGACAGCATGCATTGTGGACCCACAATCAGTCCCAATGCCATTTCGTCTCACTGCACTTCGCCGGCCAGAGACAATAGTTCAAATCGGACCAAGGATTCTGAATAAATGCTATCATCGTACTGTCATGATAATAAGTCAGTATTCCGTAGTGATATTTAGAATTTGTTAAGGTAAGGGGTTTTTTGTCGATAAACTAAAAATGTGACGTTACTTTTGTATTATTTTTTCGAAGTTGTGTGTTCGTTGACGTGTACAAGTGTTGAGTGTAGGCAAATGATACAAACCCAAAACTGTGCAGTTTCGTGTTCTCTCCAAAGTTCCCAAGAAGTTTCAGTAAAGCACCC
Source organism: Campaea margaritaria (assembly GCA_912999815.1). NCBI lineage: Eukaryota > Metazoa > Arthropoda > Insecta > Lepidoptera > Geometridae > Campaea > Campaea margaritaria. The sequence continues at coordinate 2,679,807 of OU538794.1, forward strand.
ACAATATTACTGAATCATGACTTTGACTAGACTACTGAATTTGACTGGCACTCATAATTATTACTACTTAGTAAATAAAAAAACCTTGAAAATTATTAATCCTTGACAGTAGTTAAATGAAATAATCGTGCGACGCCAAAACTAAAAAAATAGGTAGGTCTATGTACTTCATTTGTTTTATTTTTATAGGGTTCTTCTCACAACAATGCTTTTCTTATTAAGTATACCATTTCATAATTAAATTACTATTGATAGCTGATGTTAGAAAAAGAATGCATGTGTGAAATCAGATAATCTTTACTGGCTCTGTCGTTACTATGCGAGACAGCAGCATTTATTAACAACTAGCTGCGCCCCGCGGTTTCACCCGCGTAGTTCCTGTTCCCGCGGGAATATGGGGATAAAAATAGCCTATGTTACTCGCTGTCAATGTAGCTTTCCATTAGAAAAATATTTTTTTAAATCGGTGCAGTGGTTTAGCCGAAACCTTACATATTTCCATACAAACTTTCATCCCCTATTTTTACTTTACCCCATCCAGGATAAAATTTTTACAAACTTTCAATGCCAAATTTATTTAAATCTAATTAAAAGCCTAAAAGTAGGTTTTAAGCTTCTAGCTTCAAAAATGACGAAACTTCCATACAAACTTACATCCCCTATTTCAAACCCTTACAACGTTTTTATAGCATTAAAAAGTACCCTATGTCTTTTTTCAGGCTCTAGACTATCTCTGTACCAAATTTCATTTCAATCGGTTCAGTAGTTTAGGCGTGAAAGAGCAACAGACAGACAGAGTTATTTTCGCATTTATAATATAAGTAAGGATATCATAGCTACAACTTGACTTAAGTTGAAGTTAAGTTAGGTTACATTTATTTTTAAGATTTAAATCAAGTTTATACGAAAATCTCACAAAAAATCTCGTCGGCACAAAACAGGATATCAAAAAATGGGTGCAAAACCATCCTTATTTTTGGAGGCGGTTTACACCGATCCTGTGCTGTGGGTAGTTTACTTGCGGTAGAGTGCTGGAAGAGCGTTTTAGATCAAGTGAAATTTGGAGTATTGTAAATTGTGACGTAGTTTCTTAACCTATTAATGTCCTTCCAAGTTATTGGCATTACAAGTACATAATTATTTTATTTACAGTCTATAGGGATGTACTTACTATTGACTATCTGATCTAACTCTATAAAAAATAATAAGATACGCATAATTTCGCTAACCCTATTCTAGACCAGCTGATAATCTTGTTGGACGTAAAACACCAATCAAACCAACCCAAAAAAGACTCAAACGGTATATGATAATTTATTATTGAGACAATTTATTTGAGGGATTATGGACAAGTCTATGGGACTACAACAGCTGACCAGCACTTGCTTCCAGTAACAGTCTCAATCACAACTGTTTTTTAGGAACCTGCACCTGGTTACAAACCAGTTGGGCGACTGGACCACGACTGGACTGACGTGTCTGACGTAACTTGGCCTTCTACTTGGAGAGTAACTCGCTCAACTTAATTTACGTATCGATTCTTCGATTTTCGATCTTCTGTTTGTTAATATAAACATAAAAATAGTATCATCAGCGTTGATAGATAGGCTCTTCTTAATGCATCACAGATTTTGTCAATCTACAAAGTTAGACCGCGTTATGGTATGTAGATACTATACCGCTTATTTGCAACAAGAACGTGTTATCTCACGTTGAAGAATTAAGGCTTCAGGTTTTGGACAGACATTGCGAAATAAATAAGAGGCAATTATATTATACAATAAATGAAAGAAGGCGTACCCATACCTGACATAATGATATTCTTGTAGTGGCAGGTCTCTTTTGCGAGAGAACGTCTGGGGAGGTACCACCCAGATATCAACTGACAAGCGGTAATGTGCCAACATTACTGTTCTGATTTAAAGGACGGTGTTGCCAGCAAACTTACTGGACTGTTACGAAACTCAAGAACCAACGTCTCAGATGACGAAAAAGTGGTGCTGCAAAACATTGCAATGCAAAATTCTAAGTAGCAAACGCTAACTCTCAGCTGTACGAGACGAAAAAATCCAGGACTAAATAATCCGTTTAACAATAAGGAAGTTACAAGAAGCGTGTAGATAAAAACCGCTAAGCCTCACGATCACGATGTGCATTAAACAAATTTTCGCGATAGATTAGTGACAATGTCGGATTAATAGGCGTTAAGATTGGCTCATTAAAGCTTTAAATGAACCTAGGCTAACAATAGACTTCGGCGAATAACTTGTGGTAACTACACAACGGTTTCAATAGTTTGTGAGAACCATTTGTAATGAAATAGAAATAGAAATAGAAAACTCTTTATTGTACACCAGAAACAAAATTAAACACAGGACAGAAAAATTACAATAGGTAAACAAGGGTAGTACAATGGGCGGTCTTATCGCTGAAAGCGATTTCTTCCAGACAACCTTTGGATGGACAGTAAAAAACATTTTTCGATAGTAGGGTGGGTGGCGTACTTACAGTATTTTATACATTTAATACTTATGTTTTAATAATACACATACACACTATACTCAATAAATAATAAAAATAATAATAATAATATGAATACAATAATAATAATATACACATATATATCATATACTACACACATGATTATAATAAAATATATACACTATTTAGATAGATAAATAATGTTTATAAACCATAGTTTTGAATACTGGGAGAGAAGTGAAGTAAAGTGAAATGAAGTAGAGATCAAACGTATAATTAAGTTGTTTAATCTGGTTGAAGAACAATTATTGGCTGTAGTTTGATGAGGCGGTAAGTAGACGGCTATATCTATTTATAAAGTCTAGTAAATGATTGAAAATTGTTTACTTGATATTGACTTTTACGATTTTGATGTAGATACTTACTTGGTTGTTAAGATAAAGGAATACATCGCTAAGAACCTTGCTGGTGGCAATTGTATCCTCCTTGCTAGCTACCTTGATAGCCAGCCCTATTCCAGTCGTGATTATCACTTTCGCTACAGGTGATCTAGACCAGAGGTTCCCAGACTTTTATTTCTCATAGACCACTTTCAAATTTTAGCTGGTTCCGCTGGACCCCCTTCACACAGAGCCCCTTTACCCCTTTGGAGCTACATTTCTACCATAATCCTATTTATTTCCTACCATTTATATTATTTTTTGTCACGCCAACGTGGACCCCTTCGAGTCTCCCGTAGACCCCTAGGAGTCCACCTGGACCTCTATGGGAACTAAAAATCTAGCCCAAGGATGTATCCTCGCTCGAGTACCGCTTACTAATTCTTAAGTTCTAATGTAATTTGACAAAATGTTATACATACCAAGGAAGAAAAAGGAACGGTCGGTAAGTTGATATCACAAGCCGACGCCGACGCGGCCGTGCAAAAACATGGACCTGTAAAACGAGAATCACAATAAATACACAGAAAAAGCTTGTTTGTCTGAATATTGGCATTAACTACCCACGCTATGCTATTGAACCTATAAAAACCAACCACGGAATGACCCTGCACGCTCGAAACATCAGGTTTTTGTGAGGTTTCCAACTAAATATGTTACCTTTAAGTTTTAAGTTTGAGAAGAAGCACGATCACGTACATAGACCCTGGACCCCTAGCTATTATTCCCTGTGTCTAGGGAATCAAAATATTAAAAGCTAATAATAAAGTTAAGCGGTGGTAACCTAGTGGGAGAACGTCCGCCTTCCAATCAGAAGGTTGTGAGTTCAAATCCCAGTGCGGGCACGTACCAATGTGTTTCTGTAAAACATATGTACGTAATTATCACTCGCTTTTCGGTGAAGGATAACATCGTGAGGAAACCCACATACCTATCCGAGAATTATTTCGGAGGTAGGTATGTTATCCACTAATCCGGACTGGGCCCCCGTGGTGGATTATGGCGTAACCCTCCTCACGAAAGTGAGGAGAGACCTGTGCCCAGCAGTGGGACGTTATGGGTTGATGATGATGATGATGAATAGCAAAGTTTGTAATTAGTCTTGTAACCTGACGAAAGATTAATTAAGTCCTATAAATATTTGAAGGAATCATCCAATCAGTTGTATTTGACTAGGATTCGATGACCTTGTATTTAATCAGGATTTTCGGATCCCTTTGACGCTCTACAGGAATTAATATCTTTTGGTGTCTGATCCGTTCGGTTGGGCGATTGGCATTCATTTTGACGATTCAATTTTGGCACAATATCGGAAACGGATGGTTAATTTATTGATCGTTATCATACTGGTTTTTGAAAATAATATTATAATATAATAATGTGAAGATCATTAATTTTATTACAAAACAGATCTCCAATACTTCCGTAAACCATCGTCATTAATTATTTAATAATACTTGTCGACGGAGCGCAGCGTGAACAGTTATTTATGTAATCGCTTTATCAGTTCATCGTTACGATTGTAACTACGTATTATCAATGGCTTCATCTTTATTTTGCACAAATAACTTTTTAATTATGAACAAAATTTATGTGTGTACGTGTCCTCTGTATAGATGTGTGTGTAGATCTGATTTTACAATAGAGATGCGATGGTCGATACGTAATACCGACACCTACCTCGACTTAGCCATTTTCTATAAATTTCATTGCATCAATTATGTAGATTCTAATTCCATTAACAACCGAACATTTTATTTTAATAACGCGATTTTTTAATTTGACTGATTAACGAGACGAGCAAGTCGTTCGCCTGATGGTAAGCGCTGCGCCTGCCCATAACAGTAACAGTGCCAACCAGAACATTGCATCGCATAATCCTGCGCGGCACTGCACTGCGCTCGTCACCCTGAGACATCGGCTCTAAAATCTCATATACCCAGTAATTTCACCCGAAACACTCCCCTTCAAACCGGAATACAGTAATGTTTGCACACTACTGCTTGGCGGATAATCTAATATTAATAATAAAATCTTTAACGCGTTCACTGCTGAAAACACAACTTTTGTGTTTTTCACAACTTGCCACGAGTACGGCAAAACACAACTGTTGTGTTTGTTGTATGGGAAAACACTATGGCGCGTGCAGAGCCGCACCCGTGGCTAGACAAACAAAACGGCTCAGCACTCAAAGTGGTAATTACTCGTATCTGTAGCAAACTGAACGCATTACTGAAAATATGGTCACAACTTTAGCTCACGTCGACAATTATTATATAAAATATGCAATACTACTATCGATGTTTTGAGGCCATGCATCCCTATTTGGAGTTAAATTCGTAATTTCTCAAGCGAAGCAGTGAAAGGCAAGGCAAGGCCTCAACACAATAGTCTGGATTATGGCCGATACAAACGAGCCACAGACACCGGAAGAGGCTTCTATTCATAACGAACGCTTTGTCTTGGAGGTCCTTCTCGAATAGAAATGGACGGTGATTGGTGTGGATAGGTCAGTCTAAGTTATTTAGTTATAAGCTCTTGGTAAAGTCATTACTGCTTTGGGTATTTACATGAGGTGTTATACCATATTAATCATGAATAAGGTTATTGATTATCGAGAAGCGCTACTTGCATCGATAAGGAAAAAGATAAAAAACAAATCAACTGTAGGTTTAGTCGGAGCTGTAGATAATATTTAATTTTAATTGTACCTGATATTTTGACTATAAGTTCTTCGTCCAATACCATCTATATAAACTGTAGGATAGGCGTATCAATGCGTTATAATGTGTCAAAATGTTGGCCCGTTTCTTCTAACTTAAATTTTAACCCAGTAACTTGAATATCACTTAAATTGTTATTACTTCCACCCCGCAATTTTCAAATCAAACGTAAACGTTCTCAGGGAAAGTATAGCCCTCGGCGCAAATTACATGAATTTTACCTAATTAGGTGCAAAGGAAGAAATACTGTTGTAAATACAGGCTGCCGTGTGATATGTGCAATTACATAGCTATTAGCAAATGCTTTGAGATCGACGACTGAGTCGTTAAGCAAATTGAGATAATTGTTTAAATAGGTATTTATAGAATCTTGTAGCCACACAGACCCCTGTTTAAACTGCTAAATTACTTTTAATCGCTGGGAAAAAGTCCTACGTTGAACAGATAAAGGTTAAAGTGTTATACTCAATCACAATTTATAAATAGTCTTCTACCATTACAAAATTAAGTCTGTTTTCCTTATATGTTAAATATCTAGGAACTGATCTAATAAAGGCGTAACATTATATTGACTTGACTCCGCTAGAAGCTGATTCACCTCTTGTTCGAGGTCAGGCAATTCGCAAACGTACCCGCGTCGTTTATTTAAATTGTTTTATCGGTGGACTCTATGTTCTTAATAATGTATTTTAAAATTAAATGCATCCCTAACTCTGAGGAAAATGTCGCGTGCATAATATGAAGCTGATGCCCTTACTCTGAGGTTTCTCTTAAATCTAGTAATTTTATCTAAGCATTACAATTATGGTGGCCTGAACTTCTACCTTCGCCCTACCGTCACGACGTGAACAAAATAAAACGCTCCGGCCAAAGCTCGTGACCGCGACGCCCTACTTTTTCCTTTGGCCTCACACAGATTTTACTCCAAACCAGTAAGTTTTCATCCTTAACACAAACAATTTAAGGTCTAAATTGATTTAAAACTTTGTTTTACAAGAATTTGTAAACAGATTTGGAAAATATCATTGTTTTGAAAAGGCGTTCGTCAGGGTTCGGTGCTTGGGCCGTCGCTTTAAAGTTTATATTGGTTCGGTTTATCGAAAGTCCGCTGTTGTTTGTTGCATCGTCAGTTCACCTGATCCCTACGACGTAATGGCTTACATAAGTAATTTACATTGTTTCCTGGGGGCTGTCGGGATTGTTTAGAAAGTGGCAGAGAATGAGTAAATAATTAGAGAGACAAAATGTTTAACTTAACTTAGGTCACGCACTCGCGAAGGGTAGCTAGGGAGGTTTTTTATTTTATTTAACTAGTATTTAACTAGTAATATACTAATTGCGAAAATTTGGCTTTTTGTCTATTTGTTTTTTTGCTACTCAATCATGTCAAGCCGGCTCAATGGATTTTAATTAATTTTTGTACAAACAAATATAGACTTAATGTGGAGTTGTAACAAAGGGTTTTTGTTCAAAAAATCTACCCTTAATAGGAATAGGGCTATCAAAGTTTAATAAGCATTACATTGGACAACAAAACAGCGGGGCCTAGCCAGTAGTAATGCTTTTTGCTCTATAGTGTGACACGTAACAAATTACTAAACATATTTATAAAATGAAACGTGGTTGGCAAATCAAATGAATATAACAAAAGAAATAAAATATTGAATAATATATTGAACTTGTACTACTTTATTTAAAACTTTTTCAAAATGTTACTTAGTAACGAGACGAGCAAGACATTCACCTGATGGTAAGCGCCACGCCTGCACATAACGGCCACAGTGCCACCCAGAATTTACCATTACAAAATCTTGCGGTACTGCACTGCGCTTGTCACCCTGAGACATCGGTTCTAAAGTCACATGATTCGATAGAAATAGTGCCCTTCAAACCGGAACACAGTAATGTTTGCCCACTACGTGAGGAATCCCTCATATCTACCCTAGAATTATTTCGGAATGTTATCCATCAACCCGGACCGGGCCCTCGTGGTGGATTATGGCTTAACTCTCCTCATGAAAGTGAGGAGAGACACGTGCTCAACAGTGGGACGATATGGGTTGATGATGATGATGAACAAGAAAAATTATTATTTTTTAATTATGATGAACCGACTGCGAAGGTTACGATTCCCATGCACGGTTAAGTATCTGTCGGAGCCAAACCAATTTTGTCTTAATATGTTTTTAAGACTATGTTCCTCGTAGTTCCTGATTTTTGTCCTAAATACAGGGAATCCTTATAGGCCAGGACCTATATATGTCATCGTGACGTATTGTAACAGCTCCTCCAGGTTGACTGGTAGAGTATGCTACTAAGCGTTAAGTCCTCTTGTACCTGTTATTTACGTGCCAAAGTGTAAATAAATAAATTTGTATATGACTTTTATTATTATATTTTATAGTCGCCATTGTATCAAGGGTGGAGTTAGAGTCGTGTTCAAATGAACTTTAGCACTACGATCAAGGAAAACCGGTTGCAATATAACGCCTTGAATGGCGCTTGCGGTGATGTAAACGGAATTAGTCTTATAGAATTTTATTGAGCTCTAGATATGGCCAGCTACGCCGTAGGTCGTGGGTTCAACACCAACCAACCGTGCAATAGCATAATCTGATGGAGGAAAAGGAAAATGGCGCCAGTAGTGTTGCTACCACTCTTAATCTATAAAATAATGGCGGGAGTTATCCGTAGCAGTTCTACACAGACAGTCTTAGTCTAGGGTTAGCACGTTTATCACCTTGGACCACATCGTCACTAAAACAGTCTTCAAACGCTAGCTTATAAAAAACGTCTGGATATAACATAATTATGTGACTCCTTGCACTTTGCAACTGGCACTCGTGAAAAAAAAAGACAATCAATAACCTATTCGAATTTTATTAGTGTCAAAAAGTCGTTTTTCGATTGTTTGGGATCGGGAATGAATTCGTCGGAATCGAATTCGAGAACCTTCCGACACTAGTGAATAAGGGGGTACTGGTCTTAATGTAAACGTAGATAGAGGAGGGGCTATTATTATTATCTAGTTAAAATCTCAGCGGAACCAAGAGCCAAAAGAATACAACTCCCAATCCGTAAAAAAAAAACATTGCCACCGTAATAAAAACCAAAAGTAAAACAGTTAATTAAAAACTTGATAAAGATATAATTACCCAAAAATAGCTGAAATTGTGTGTTTCAATTTAAATTTTTCACCACATTTCGACGCGGTTTCACATAATATAATATCTATTACATGCGAAAAGATTACAACCTTGCCAGTTGGTGTTGCCAGTGCTATTGTTGTCGCAACCGGTTCTCGGCAAGTTTGTCGAGGTGAACGCCTGTTTGATAACGAAATTATATTATGAAGCCATTTTCTGATATTAAAAGAGGTGAAGGAAAATTTAGTGTTATTATTGAGTAGGTTTCAAGGTGATTTTCTATTTTATTGGCTGGTTTATCAGTCCTTTGATAAAATAACGACGCAATTAATAAAGGTCTGTACTAACACGTATTTTGACACAATCCACCACGCAGATCACGTTTTGGTCTAGTGATATGGTGAATTCAACAATTGAAGAAGTAATTTTAGATTGGACGTAATTGTATGATTTCTTGCACAACAATTATTATAAAAAGCACTAATCATTCTGTGAAGCATTAATTAAAAAATACTAATATGAAAAGCTGAAGATTTTGTTTTGCTTGTTTGCTTAGCGTTCTGTGATTTTTTGACACCGTGGCAATAATTTTCAAATCTGATATGAAAACAGATTTAAGGTTGCTTTCTTATGATATTGCTAAGGAAAAGTAAACAAAACTGATTATTTCAGCCCATCCATTTAGGTCGAAACGTCGTGATAATATAAATAGATAGATAGATGGATAGACACACTCTTTATTGAAAACCACATAACAAAGGAAACTTAAAAACTAAAACAAATCGAATAGCCAGCTAGATTGCGATAGCACCCTACCTTTCTATAGAAGGCAACTATATAACGATTATCACCGAATAGAAAGGAAGTTATATATACCTACCGAAATATTACAGACATGTATCTTTAATGTTTAGAGTAGGGATGTTACGCAGCTCCGACTCCGACTCTTATAACTCGGAACTCCCGATTGATATTACTCCGGTTCCGACTTCGGCTCCAACACCTTTAAATCGGAGGTTTTAATCGGAAGTCTTGTTACTTTGATAGGCAATTCATTCGATTAAATTTGTTAACTGTTATTGCAAACATGAATATTTTTTGCTCATGTCAAGTAAGTTTATTATTGTTTAATTGAAAATAAACAGGCTGATTGAATAATGTTTGCACTATTTTATTTTATGAGGCCTGTCCTTAACACATCTCTCTTCTACCACCAACTCCGACTCCGACTCCGATTCCGACAAACCAAATTTTAAAACTCCGACTCCGACTTCGGTTCCGATTGAACCACCTCCGTAGCATCCCTAGTTTAGAGCTAGTTTTGAGTTTAGACCTATCTAAGGATAGATCAATGCCCCCTATTGTGCTGGGTCTAGGCGAGTTCCAGCTTTCTATCTAGATTAAGATTAAGTATCAATTTGACATCGAATTAGTTTCCCACTGTGCATTGGAGAAAGAGGCTTTAACCTAAATGACAAAGAATAGTTAGTATACTATCAATATCTAGTAATGTTTAAATAGCCACCAACTTTTTCTCGACAAAGTTGATTAGATTTATTTTTTATTGAAACGAATTTAGAATATATTCTTGACAACACTATTTATAGCACGAACAGCATAATAGTTTCACAACTAGGTAAACAGTATTGTTTATAAATTTTCCTAGAATGTAATGAAATAAAAGTGATTAGAAAACGAAACTGAGTATTGCCAGTAACCCGACTCCCCGTGTCGAGAGCAAATGACAGAAATAGGAGCTAGGAGTTAAGTTACCCGATGCGCAGTTTTGATTTCATTTACCTACGAATAAATAATCAATATATTATTACCAAAACATACTATTGATAAGTACCACAATTCAGCAGAAAGGTGGCGAAAATAATCTAAAATTAGTACTTATGTTACAAGCGTTTTAAAAAATTGTGATTGTTAGAGAAAATTTCTGCAATTAATTTGATTGACTCTCAAGACAACCTCAAAATAACTCCAGTGTAGCTATGGAATAGCGATAACGCGGTTCACTAGCTATCAGAATTGAAGCCCTGCTCCCGACCCAGCTGCTAGATATTTGACTGGTTTCTCTACAAGATTGCCGTGCCACTAGGATCTAGGATTACCGCTTGCGTTGGTTACGTTCTGAATTTCCAGTTTGCGTCTCACACAGGGTACAATTCTAAGATAAAAAAGAAATAAACAGCCAGTTACACACAAAAATGTCCTCTCTAAACCTATTTACATAACACTCACATTGGTATAATAAATGAAGGCCATTTATTAAACAATTTAGAGCACTCGCTCACGGTCGGGCGCGCGCCTAAACTCCATCTATCGAGCCCGAGCCGTAGCATATCTCATAGTGCGAATAGGGCTCCGGGGACCGCGTGCCATCAATTTGCGAGCTCGCAGGTAATGTCGCTGAAATACAGCCTTGGAAGTGACATCCGATGCTTAATTTTACAAAATTTCAAGGTAGCACATTTTTAAATATAAGATTGGTTTTAGAATGTTATTAATATTTATTACACTCTACCTGGATAGAAAATGAAATCGGCCATTGAATTTCCGTACCTACGATACGAAGTATTTGTGTTTTACTTTTCGTAATATAGATAGATAGAGAAACTCTTTATTGAAACACCACAGAACAAAGAAAACTTAAAATTAGAACAAAACAAATTTTACAATTACTTACTTACTTTTCTAGTTTTTTGTATCAGTAACTACTGCTGAATGATAAATTTGTATAGTTAATTTATTTATCAAAAGCATTATACCATCTATCTTTTTACAGTTTTGGTCTACTGAATAGGAGTTGATATTCAACAGTTTTTCTTACAGTTTTTGCGAAGTAACATTGACAGTGCAAAAGGAACACTGATTTTTTGGTATTGTGCGCCTGTTTCCTTCTCAATGTACAAATAAGCTGATTTAAATGAAGTTTTTATTGAATTTTTAACCAAAACAATAAAGTATGAATTCTATTACAGTATTTTAACTTAATAGTTTTTAAGGTATCATTAACCTAAAAACACATCCTTTGTCTCGGTTACGTTTTGAATAAATTTTGAAATAAATAAAGTTACGACCAACAAATTAATTATTCTTCCTGTAACTGCTGCAATTACGGATTATTGTGTAAGACATTACATTGTCTGTCCACAATCGGCATTATTACATATCATAGGTAGTTTTTATATTACATTTTTAGTAACATGGCTATGAGTAAGAGGGAGGCATTTTATAAACCTACCTTCTTACTTTATGTTATAGATTTAATACGCAACATTATATTATGTTTAACAAGTGTAACTTCAAAGTATTTCACTACAGTACATTTTTCGGATTCTTCTCTTATAATAATGGTTTTCAAGGCAATGCTCAAAAATGACAAACTTATTTCCAACATACACAACAAAAAAATTCATACACACACATCCATATACTAACTTACTTATTCCCAAAATATATTAATGTGCACCTTATGAAAGTGTTATTTTATAGCTCATAATTTTTTTATTCTCTACTCATCATATAACTATATAGTCACATATATAGAGTAGGTGGCGACCGAAACGATAATTGAAGAATTACAAAATATCTGCCAGGTATACATTGAACTCAACTTTGATTTATAAAAGAAATCTTTCAATAAAGCTCCTTCCATAAAACATAGATCTGCGTCAGTTATCCAATGTGTGTGTAAAGTGTAAACAAACATGAAAAATGGGTCAAGTGTAGAGGGGCGGCCCCCTAGCTGTCAATCTAGTAGGTCCCGCTCGCCTCACTAGAATAATTATTGTACCTAATGGGAGCTTATGGCGTAATTCTGTACTCCTGACATGAAGGGCATGTTACGTGCGTGATGTTGATTAGAAGATAATACAGTGAGATAAACAAAAACACCGAAATAATCAAATAAATTACGCTGCGTGATGAACTTTATTTCTTTTTTCCAGTTTGTTTTGTTATCCTGTTTCACATTTCGAGAATCAGAGACGATTTTGTAAATTATTGTAATAGGTACAACTTAGTCAGATATAATATGCACGTTGTCGTAAGTTGCTTGGAAGTACATATTGACTAGCAGCGACCCGCTGTTTCACGTAGACTTCCATAAGAACCGCTGATTATCACTCGATAAAAAGTATCCGATGATCGATTCCAAAACTTAAAGTATATATGTGCCAGATTTCATCAAAATCCGTGGAGCCGTTGCGGCGTGAAGAGGGAACACACACACATACAGAGAGAGAGAGAGATAGAGAGAGAGAATCTTTGGCATTTATAATATTATTGAGATGTGTTGAACCAAATTAAGTTTCACATCTAAATCTCGATGCTTAGTATAATCTGTCAGAGATGGATTAACTATATTATAGAGAGAGAGGCTTTTTTTAAACTATGAACAACAAAATAAAAACATTGAAAGTCAACAAATAAGTAAACAATACAAGCTGAATTATAGAAATAAAAAATAATCGGGTACAAAATTGTTAGGAAAATAAGTTGCGTGATAAATATGTTTCATTAACTCCCCCATCGGTTCCACCCCATATCAACTAAGTAATTATTTAATGAACAGCACGCATGCACGAGGTTCTATAATGTGTCACTGTTTTTAGGTCAATAGGGGTACGTAAAGCTTTCTACCAGATGGACATGGAAATTAAATAATGGTTTCAGAATGTTATTATTACATGGAAAAATCATAATACAGACTCCTTATTGTTGATAGTAGCTTTAATACCATAATATAGACGCATCAATTAGATAAATTAATTAATTTACAAATATCATAGTTTTCGCTTTTCACATAATATGTATGTGGATGACGAGCTAATTTCGTTTACTTACTGTCATGCTCAGTTCTACGAGCTCAAAAGTTTATTGTCGGTCTATAATTACATTTTCTACTCAAATAGACAAGACCAACTATTTGCAAATAGGAAAAACAGGCATACATTCCCAGGACTAAGTACTGATTCACAAGCAGCTGACTCATAAGTCGGGTTTGCTATATCTTCTATCTATAGACTGACCGTTGACTCACCGCCGTGCAGTGCAAGTCTCTAACTTTACTTGTCTGACTCGCCTCCGACCGCCTTACAGTTTGAAAACAATGACTGAACGCAAACCGGTGCGTTAAGGCTTTAACGTGGTACGACGACCGGTTCCACGACAACTTTAAAAGCTATAGATAACATTGCGACAGAAGAGTGGTTGCAATTTTGTATGCTTTGATTTTGAGATCGTTTTTAAGTTAATCGTTACTTGATTACTTCAGATTATTGTTAATGTATGAATATTCAGGAGAGAGAAAGAGCTCACGGCCGTATTGAGATTGCATTACTAAATAAAGTGTGCAATAGCAGTACCCACGCTTTTTTATTTTTATCTTGATGTTATGCTTTAAGCAGTGCAGTGAACACTTTGTGGCTAATTTGGTAACTGACAAAATATTATAAATAAAGCGCACACCGAGATCAAAACGAGATTCATAAATTACAAGCTGGTGACACAAATCGATATGCCCTTACAGAGTAAAACTGGTAGATTATTATAGAACCTATCTATAAATTATAATAGGCACATTGCAGAAATTAATAAATGTTAATTAGGATAAAAGCATTGGAATTGAACTAGAGCCAATTTATTATTACTTAAAGGGCATTTTCTTACATCGCCTTGAACCAAGATTAGAACAATGAAGAGCGAACTACATCGGAGAAAATGCAAGCCACTATTATCTGCTATGCCATTGAATATTCGGATAAGGACAGTGCAGTCTCACAGGCAGTAGCCTGATATAGAATCCAGATACGAAGCTCTACCGGTCATAATTGTATACCTACCTACACATATAAAGAAAGCATACCTAATCCGGTGTATTTGTGTGTATGTACGTTACTAGCTGTGCCAGCGACTTCGTCCGCTTGGAATTTCATAATTTTAGAATTCTTCTAAAATTATTATATACCTATTTACAAACAGACAATACAATTTTCTTTATTTGTATAGAGTAGAAAACCCTTACAGATCATAGTGATGCACCAAATGTGACATAAATAAAAGTAATCCGTTAAGTGTGACTGTGTGTTTATAAAAAGTTATGGTAAAGAGAGGATCATCGCGCTTCATCACATTTTGTCGGTGTAAGTCCCTATCTTATATTTTCCCACGTTGTGTTCTCCTCAATATTTAAGCTTATCTCTAAAACAATTATCAGCACGGCGAAAACATTAATTTAGTTCTTTGTTTCGTTGTTCGATGACATGTTTGCGGCGTCATCAGCGCCGTGTGTGGCTCTGCACTTGTTCAAACTAAGGTGCAAACAGACCAAGGCGAAGAGAGATGGCGATGAGAAAAATTACAGTTATTGGTAAGTATAGGTCTTGAGATTCTATAGGTAACCGTAATTTTATGGTTAGGGCGATTATATTTCAGACTATAGATGTAAAATTATTACAAAAAATAAATAAATCATCGTATTTTTTCTAAATCTGGGTGTTTATATTAGTCCTTTTGGAGGTTCATATATCAACACCTAAACCTTGATACGCAGTGTGAGTTGTCTTATCGCAGAATAACTTTACTAATGGTAGGAACAGTAATCAGAGCAATCCAACTTGTTTCTTAAAAATGTTAAAGCTGATCTATCAACACAATTGTTTACGTTTAAAGGCCTGGAAACAGAAAATTTGTTAGTTCAGCAGTTTGAGAGATTGCAGACCTGATCTAAAAACCTTAAAAGGAAGTTTAGTTTGGTCTGGGAAGAAGTGGGTTTGTTATTTTTACTTTGTGCCGAATTTTGTATGACGTCATAGCAAAATAAGTCTTAAAATAGAATGAAAGCTTATAGTAAAGACTTGTGAAAAATAAGATGTTCCGTAATTAAGACGACAAACAAAATTTTATAACCTTTTAAAATCGAAATTGATTTAGACTTACTATGAAGTTTTTTTCCTAACAAACTTTGCGGTTTTCGATTAATTGTGATATGAATGAAATGAAATTATAATAAGTGTAATGGTGAAAGGATTTACTAATTCAAATAGGTAAAAACAATTGACTGTCTGTCAATCACTAATTAACTCCCACAATATACTAACATAAGATACCTCAGACATGAACAACGTAACTCCTCATAACTCAAAGGCAAGCTCGGATGACGTATTTTGTACTTCCGACTGCCCCGACCACTTGGTATTCCAACCAGGTTCTGCTTACCATCCACCAGGCGGTGCGTCGCATCAACCTCGTGTCAACGAACTAATTGGCAAACAAAAGACGGCTTGGTCATGACCACGATGCCGATGCATCTTTGGAAATGACGAATTTGTACTCATTGGTGTTCTATACTTGTACCTAAGCCTTATTCTTTCTGTCCTGTGTGATCTGCGTATGCTCCCTAAATGTTATGCTACTAAATAGGCACCGCTCTGAGGCCGTGGGAGATCACTAAGAACATGCTAAGAAAAGGTAGGTCTAAACGAGGCTATTCCTTAATTATAGATCCGTATTGCTTAAAACTATTATTTTATTATCACGCGCTTTTTGGCGAAGGAAAACATCGTGAGGTAACCCATATAGTCTATCCGAGAATTATTTCAGAGGTAGGTATGTGATCCACCAATCCGGACCAGGCCCCCGTGGTGGATTATGGCCTAATCTTTCTGACGAAAGTGAGGAGAGACCCGTGCGCAGCAGTTGATGATGATGCATATTATCCAAATATGTATGTCGGAGTCAACTCAGCATACGGATTAAAAATTCAAGTGCGGCAGTAAGAGGTAAATGAATGTTTTTATTTCCAAGTCAATGGTCTGCACTGCTTAGGTTTAAGCTGGACATGAAGCCAACGTCACAGCGTTATGGGACTCATCGGTAAGTTCCTTTATTGTAAAGGGTGTTTGGCTCGAAGAGCATAATAACAGTATTAGGTCAGTCATTTGATGGTATTAATTTCTCCTGGTATTAAAAAAAATATTGACCACTCAAATGGCCACCACTTTTATCATATTTTAAAGCGACCCCTTTGAAGAATATTTTCTCGTCTACATTATTCCGGGTTACTTATTTATTCTGTGGGATAGATATTAATAGAAAAAGGTATGATATAGCGAAAATATTCTCCAGTAAAAAAACTACGTAATAAACACTACTGTCGATGAACTCGTGAAATAAGCGGTCTGAGAAATTGTACCGAAGCGAGGACCATGCAGAGTCCAAACAATGGAAGAAGGTGTTAATCAAAAATAACGAATGAACGCAAGCCGAACAAAGCCAACAAAGAGTTTCTTTTTGGAAAATCAAAAGTAGCGCAGTGTACTTAGAAAATTTAATTCATCGGCACATAAAGTGATGGAAAACAAACAATTGTGGGCACCCCAATGCATTGATGCTCCAACAAAAAAATAGTGAAAGCAACCGTTGCAACTTCATCCGGAAATCGGCATACATAATCTTCAAAATTAATAGATATGTAACCATCACTGGTCCAGCATGGATGATCATAGTTTATACTAGTCCATTCTTCTTCTATACTGGTATGGTTTCAGTACATGGGTATGGTGAAATACCTCACGGTTTCACTATAAAATCTACCACAAAAATGGAGCGTCATTAGCCGCTGGGGATAAATGAACACTTAAGTCGCGCAATCCTTCCAAATTGCATGCATACGATCCTCATATACACCTAGATGGGGGTACTTACTACCTCTCCCTTGGGTGAAGGGAGGTTTGTTATGTAGCTGGGCTCAACTCGGGCGACATGGCCTTATACAAGTAAAAATATAAAGTGTTTTCTTTTAAATCATTGCATTGTCATTCGTTCGTCCGATATTTCAAATAATTGAGACATCTGTTACTGGGCGGAAAATAGAATTGAAAAATGTCATTACCTACATTCATACATATTAATAGGTAAAGTTCATAAAGCGTGGTAAAAATCTAACCAAAAGCCACCGAGTTGTTGATGGTAGCTTTGTGTCGTGGTTCAATCAAACGAGGATATCGAAGCGAAAAAGACTACGTACGAGATGCTCTAAGATGCTGGTAATTTTTATTTCATGGTAAAAGGAGATGCTGATCGAATAGGTAGTATAAACCCTGACCTTCAAAGAAGTTTTTGTAACAATAAAAATATGCAATAATTTTTTTTGTGGATTTTAAGAGTGGTTTGTAAACCCAATACAACCCCCTGCCTACAGCCCCGATGGTCACAGCTGCACACTCCATTATGCTAAGCCAAAATTAATGAAATAAATTCATAGGGACGTGGAGTGACGTTAATTAAGATAGATGGGGTAAACTCAGTGGAGTTGGGAATCTGCCTGTAAAATTGTACATTGTGAAATGTGACTGAAGAGTTTTTGAATGTTTTCATACTTTTAGAAATCGATACAGATGTAGAGGTTGACCGGCCTGTGGCAGTCTTTTTCAGAATTTTGGGACCAACTTCAAAGGCGCAAGAACGACAAAAATTGCAAAAAGAGACAGTTAATGCGCTTCCAATAATTTTTGGTATGGTGTCATTGATAAATTCAATTCATTAACATCATATCAGACCACACAGGAAGAGAATGTTAGCATAGTTCGCCTGGGGAATAGACACGGCCACACAGTTTGCCTGAAGAATTTCCCATTCCCAAGAATAACGTCCCAAACTTGGACTCTTGGAAACTTGGATGACCGCTTAGTGGCACATCTGCGCTTCTGTGCTTCGTCAGTCCGGACTGCTATTAAAAGAGGTCCTTTGGTTTGGGCGACTTGACAATCACTAAACGAGAGCGCGCCACTATCTCATTCCAAATCGATCGATGTAAAAGCATAATGTTAAAACAACGAAGTCATCTGTCAAATGAAACTGTAGACGGACAACGCTAAAGAAGTTTCACTTTACTTGTGCTCTCTTTTTACTCGATCACGGATTCACAAAAACATAATAAAAAAAACTAGTTCCAAATCAAATAAATTAACGATAAAATATTGGAATGAGGCAGCTTAATTGCTCTCTGTCTGTTTCCAGAGATTTAAGTTTAACTCAACAACAAGCTTTGAATTAATGAGAAAAGTCGTCAGTCAGCTGTTTCTTAAATGTTAAGTTATTATAAGTTGATGCTATTCAATTTCGATTACGTAATGTGGTGAGAATGGGATCCATAACATTATTTAAAAATTCATGAGGAGAGCGCCTCGATGGACGTTTTTTCCGT
The DNA here is from genome assembly GCA_912999815.1 of Campaea margaritaria. Classification (NCBI taxonomy): domain Eukaryota; kingdom Metazoa; phylum Arthropoda; class Insecta; order Lepidoptera; family Geometridae; genus Campaea; species Campaea margaritaria. Next base: position 2,698,813 of record OU538794.1, read on the forward strand.
TAGGTAATCTTTTATGAGGCTAGAATACAACTGTTTACACTTTTACCAAATAAGTAGACGGAGTGGATTCTGGGAGTGCCAAACTAAATGGAAATAAACATTGACAGCTGCAACCTGTAAAACTTTACAACTATCACATTCAAAATAATTCTAATGTAACGGCTGTCTGTTACCTTTTCAGTGTTTGAAGGGCAAATAATAATTTCAGAGCTGTGAACCAAATAAATAGTCTGGTGCAGAACAATCTCCAATTTTGTAGTCAGTAGGAAAATTTATAATGATCAAGCAATATTTATTCTTATAAATTTTAAGAAACACCTTAATAATGCCAGTAAAAAGTCAAATCCGTTAAAAAATGCTAGATCTATGCACAAAATAACCTAGAATGATTAATAAAAAGTCATAGGATAACTATAGAGATGACATACATACACAAAAAAGGCTGCAGACCTGAAAAATCTAGAGTTAACAAAACCAGCGTAGATAAGCAATTTCTTACACGAGGCGTAATATTAAATTCAGCAATTATTCAACCTACTTTATTATAATGCTTTATTATACGTTTCTCTTTGGATACCTATTGTTTTTACCGATTAATTTCGCCATTTCCATCGCAAATAATAAATCGCTCCTTTCAAATAGTATAATATAGACCGGGAGCGTGCCGATTCATTCACCTCTCAAAATCCTACCTTTATATAAAGCTTTCACCTCGTCGATAACAAAAAAGTGTTGCCGGTACTTACAGTGACAAAAATCCAATGTCTTATTGTGAAATGTGGTACACAGCACAGTTTTTGTGTGAGGTTTGGAACTGTTATTTATCGGCACTGGATTTAGTAGCGCGGCACGCTCTCTCTGTGAGGAGGTCGAGTGAGGACTGGAGCGCCCTCTCGGTTGAGGGAAGAGGGGCTCGGGCCTCGGTACTACGACGAGTCATTCCGGCGAGGTTTACTCGAGTTGCGCGTACATTACGGGCTCATCTGTGGTGGATTTGCTTTCTTTTTTCGGACTATTCAAAACGTTTAGTAGGTAGGTACTCACCTACTCGAGTCTTCTTTTTGTTTTTTTTTTAACAAGTTTAAACCATAATATTACTTGATTAAAGTTATAAACTATGCAGTCATTGCTAGGTTGCATTTTGTTTTCATAAATTAAATAATTAAATAGGACATTGTTATTTTTAATCTATTGCTGAATTTCAATATTGCTTCTCAAAATTCTTAGATATTCCTTTACGAATATAAAGTAAAAATATACCTACTTATGGAAGGTAGGAAAGTAGTAAGTGCGTACCGATTTAGAAAACATAAGTTCCAATATAATTCAAAGTATTTTTTTTAAACAGAACTTATTCTACATTATTAATAATAATTACTATTATGAAAACTATAAAATATTTTAAAAGAAAAGCTAATTTTGAAAATGTTAATGTTATTTTGGGTCTGTTCTGGATTGATATTACCCACTGAAATCTAAATCCAATTTATATCCAAAGTTACATATAATGCACAAATATTTAAAATAATAGATAAATAATTTTGGCTCAGTGCAGCAATGTACAGCGCGCTTTACAACGCTACTGTGGCAGCTCACACTAGTTCAGTGTGACGGAGGCTGCAGTAGCGACAAAGTGTAAACAACCACGAGTAGGTGAACCAGCTCTTAATGCAACATCTTGTATAGGAAACAAAAAAGAAAAGGTTCATTAGTTTAATCTTAGTGGAGTTGCGTATTGTCTAAACACAAAATATGTGATTAAAAGTAATAGGTACCTGCCTTAAAATTATTCGTCATCTCCATTAACTCATCAGCTTTTAGACTTTACGATAGCCAATATTCGTCTTCTCGATGTTTCAACTGGCTAGAGGCAGGATTAGTTACCAAAGCTGCATGGTGCTAAAAACTAAATCCCGCCGCGAACAAAATCGAGTGCACAGCTAGCCTACAATATAATATTCCAAGTGATCTGACAACCCAAGTGTCCAAATGTTCTATGGCCAAAATCACGAGTTTTCCTACTGCACATCGTTAATCTGCGCGGAGGTCGGCGACACGGTTTGGAGTCGGCTGGAACCGGCCGCGATCTGATGCACCGAGATCCGCCACTGGTTACCTAATAATGCTGCTTATCTCTACTGTCTTATCATCATCATTATAAGCTTGTGTCAGCCTACAGCTGGGTATGGCCTCCGTGGCGTAAGTGGCTGATGAGCCGACTCCGAAGCCTGAGCGGGCTGGGCTAAGATTTATGTAAACCACAGGAAATTGCTCGTTGTCTAGGTGTTTGTGGGGTCATGGTTCTTTTAATTCTTAACTCCGATCCCTGACTGATTAGGGTCAGGAATCCGGATCGGTTTATGATTTCGTGACGAGTCTCTAAAATCTGTATAGCAGCTGAAATCTGCGTAGTGCATCTGAAAGCTCAACACGTTCACTGCTGAAAACACAACTGTCGTGTTTTTCATAACTTGCCACGAGTACGGCAAAACACAACTGTTGTGTTTGTCGTATGGGAAAACACTATGGCGCGTGCAGAGCCGCATCCGTGGCTAGACAAGACAAACGGCTCAGCAGTCAAAGTGTTAATTGTATACTAGCTAATAGGTAGCAATCGCAAATACATAATTTTTTAATTCCAACTTTTAAACCATGAAATAATTCGGCGACATAAAACCAAACATTAATTAGTATATTTTATACACAACTTGATAATTCTCTCATGAAAGTTAAATGACACTTAACCTACTTAGTTACCTCTCAAATATTAATTTAGCTTTTTATTTATACCCTGAACACAGGTACGCTAATGTGATTGGTTACCTAAGGCTTGGGTCTCGTGGCTCGAAATCCCGGGACTTTTTCTAAATGTTATTGTCTCGTATCCCGGGACATCCAGGTCGATGACTTCCCAAACTCTTTAGGATCACAATAATAGCATCATGGTCAGCATCTTCAACCCATATCCGCACACTGCTGATCACGGGTCTTACCTAGGGCTACCTATTAATTATTTAAATAAATAAAACGTTGATATTTTTTATTATTTTGAAAGGCGTTCCGCGATAAATCCCGATTTGGACGAAATGTCCGGGGGTTTTTAAACCTTGGTCTAGCCTGGGCAATTTAGGTGCCCTAACCCTAGGCTTTAGGTGGGTTAGCCCTAGTCTCTCCTCGCTTTCGTGGAAAGGATTAGGCAAAAATCTACCACAGAGGCCTGGGCCGCATTGATAGATCAATAGGAAAGTATAACGACCCAAGTAGAAGTAATAAAAATATAAGTAAAGCCTTACAATTGCCTGAATTACGCCACTTTCATGATAATATTGAAAGTTACATCAAAGCAGCCAGTTCTACAACGATGTTATCAACTCCGACGCAGTGCAATTCGTTTCGTAAACACGCCGCTGTGACTCGAACAAAGCGCCTTTGGAGGTTTTTTTGACGTAGATAAGGTTATTTGCGCAGTTGTCTAGATGTTCTTGAGTACGATTGCATGCTTTTTTTATATTTATACCACATAATCGTTGTTATAAAAAGGTATAATTATGAAGAAAATACAAAAAAAAAAGAATTGAAAATAATATAGATCTTAATCCGCCTAAGTTGTCAAATTAATGTAAGATACGTTTTTTTTTTATTTGACTAATGATACGAGCTTGTAGTTCACCTGATGGTAAGCGCTACGCCTGCCCATAACAGTTACAGTGCCACCCAGAACATTGTCGTTTTTTTAGCTCCTCCAAACTAACAAACTTACAAACTGTATCTCTTCAAGTTTCTAATTAAACTTTAATTTATTATCTTCTTCATCAGAAAGTAAAATAATCTTATTAAGTCAAAAAATAATTAGGTTAGGTTAAATAAATAATTTACTTAATCAATATTGTGAATTTTACTTTAAAGTTCATCAAATTACACAATTTCAGATATTTTGATTATGATTAAAATAGAAAGTTACTTTCGTTTTTTTTTAATGGCCATGCTGACATCTTTGTCGGTATCGTTTTCGCAGAAATACCTATTTTATCTGCAAAATCATAAGCTATTAAACTAGATGACCTACCGAATATATATTAGATAACAACATGGTCTGATATAAAGTGATATTAATAAATTAAGTAAGTTATATCAACCGGTCTCAGCTCTTGTTCCGTATGTTTTGTTAGTTTCAATCTTCTCAGCGAAATCATTGTCTCAGTATGACGACCGCAGTGCAGTGCCGAGCCAATTGTAAATCTTGCACGGTACGGTTATAGTTTTGGTAATACTTAACAAGCAAAATTTGCATGCATAGTATATACTGGAAAAGCTTAGGCAAAAAAATATAGAAGTTTGATAAAAGTGTGATGTTCTTTTGTTATCGTCATTTCTTCTGTTCGTATTTAGGCCGGTTACAGTGCTCGACCGACCGTCGGTGCGTACGTCGGTCGCGCTTGTCATTTTTATGAAAATCGTCGAGCACTGTCACGACGGGAATTTTCATACAAATGACAATCGCGGCCAACGTACGCGCTGACGGTCGGTCGAGCACTAAAACCGGCCTCACAATAATTAAATACAAAAAGGTTTCACTAACTAAAGTGGATTCGTGTCGCCTACACATACCATGGGTGATGCTTACCTAGTCATCATCATCGCCTGTCACAATCATCATCGCCTTTATTCTCACATTGCTGGATATTATAGGCCTCTCTTCTACCATGCCATTCGCCTCGGTCCTGTGCCAATTGGATCCAAGTTCGACCCACGTCTTGATGATATCCTCGACACATATATTGCTGATGAACTGAACAACCAACGCTTCGCTTCCCCTGTCGGTCACCACTCTTTCTTCTACTCCACCTGTCATCACATCGCCTGGCCATGTGTCCTGGCTGCTGAAAACACACACGTCTGTGTTTTTACTATTTTACAGCAAGCGAAAACGGGCCAGGCGTGCGAACCCGCACTGCTGTATTAACATTTTTATCACATCAGTTGTGTGCGCCCGCTGCTGATTGATTTTAGTTCGACGCAACGCCAGTAAACACACACGTTGAGTGATGATTCGCAAAAGAGCCAATAAAAGTAAAACGGATCAGCAGTGAACGTGTCAAGTTTCTCGATAGTGGTTCCAACATGTCAAACTTTAATTCTTCTACGAATTTCGATTTTACGGACCTTCGTGGATCTCTTCATTGTGGTACTCAGTCCCCACAGCTTAGCCATCAGTTTCCAAGTGACAAGCTCGTAGTACCTCCTTGAGCCGTGACCTTGTTCCGTTCCGTTGTCTGCCGTAGCTAACGCGAAACCAATTCCTTCGCTCCGCCTCGTGCGGCGATAGGTCCTCTACAAACATCACTCGTTCATCATATAATAAATGTATTTCGGAAAAAACGTCCCAGTAAGTGTTGCTCAATTCAAGGTCACGGATCAATGTTCTGTGAAATTCTCAAATGCCTTATTGATTATAGTGTTTAGGTACATGACAAATCGAACGGTTTTTGTGTTAATGAGCAGCATTTCGAGGTACACTATCGAACACTTTACTTCGCTCTGAGGTTCACTGACTACCTCTAAACACTTTAGATTGCTTATGTTGGATACACTACCCAACTATATGCCACGCGTCACTAACTGCACTTCGCCCTTCTCTCTCATCCCCTATACTAATCAAATAACAATAAGGCATATCCCATTTCTCCAATACATTGACTTCCCTCCGACCCTCCATTCGGCATAAAGACATGATTAATGATTCTTTCAAATCGATTCCAAGATGTTTCTAATACAGTTTGACGCAGCGCGTAGGTTTGAGTCGATCCATTCGCTGGATAGACAATTAGACATGTTACTGGATCAGCTTACTCTCCTGTTACTTGGGAATCATCATTTTAACTAGCAGTCCTGCAGAGTTCTAGTGTCGTTTCCTTTTTTTATTTGACTGAGTGACGAGACGAGCAAGTCTTTCACCTGTTCATTGTGTTTCTTTTCTGAGAATATTTCATTAATTTGACCACTACCTACCAAAAACCTTACTCTTCCTTTTATATTTAACTCTTATATTAAAAAATATTGCACAGTTACATAACTAAAGCTAGATTATTTCCACGTTCACTCAACTTATTCTTTTTTACTTTTTATAAAATCGGTTGATTTTTGTTCAGATAACTTTATAATTATGACATCATGCACAGGTTTAAATTTTCCATGACATAACTAATTCGAAGTGACGATTAAATTGTTCGTACAGTACCCGTACGAATAGACTCAGCCGAACTAATTCTTAATTTTCCCTGTACTGGATCGTCCCAACTCACGCATTACGAGTGTCCGCTCCCCAATCGAGTTACCATCGATTTAGGTCTCCCTTGCCCTTACAGAGACGTCATAAGGACTGGCCCCGACCCCCTGCGGTACTAAACCTTACGTTTACGTCTATTTACGTGATGTACGCCGATGGTGCGCCGGGCCGGTCGTACACTGCAGTAAAAATGTCACTTTTATAGCAGGGTCTCCTCGTTAACTCTTGTTTGTGGAGTGACGCATTAGAAATGGAACTAGACTCTAAAAAAACCCCGTAAAATCTTTACAACTAGTTAAATCTTACAAAGTAATTTTAGTGCCTGAAAGATGCAATGTATAACTATACACTAGCAACGCTCCGCAGTTTCATCGACGTTATTTATAATACCACAGGAACCGTTAATTTTCACGGTATAAAAGGTTCCTATGTTTTATTCCAGGACCTATAGTATCTAAATACTAAATTTCATCAAAATAGGTTTGGGCAACTTCGGCGTAAAGAGGGGCAAACACACAAACGAACAAACTTTCGCGTTTTTAATATTATTGAGATATTCTATGAAAGAAAGCAGTCTAAACTTTAATTCCTGTCAAACTATTTTAGTCACTTTGGATGCTTATGAAAACGAAAGTTGCTCGGCGAAAGCTTTGCCATTAGCTTTAGACGTGTCTAAACTGTCTAAATTAGTTGTAGATTCATTTGGGCCAGCTAAATTGCCACCGTTCATAAAATATCGGCGTGAAGTCACAATTTATAAAAGATTGCTAGATAGATTGGGATTTATAATTTTTTCTGTACTGTGTTTATTTTTGTTTCTGGTGTACAATAAAGAGTTTTTCTATTTCTATTGCAAGTTGGTTTCTTACTACGCTAATAAACCTCCTTCTAGCGCAGTCGGGCAAAAAGAAACCCACTTAACTCAACATGAGAGTGAAACTTTGAATATGTGTTTTGTAATAACTGTGTTGTACTGTGTTTACTGTAATCTTCCACTGTTGTAATTGGCTTCGGGCGTTTCAATTGAAACAAATAAATAAAATAAATAATTAATGAACGCTACAAAATATACTGATTCTAAAACACCCGGAAACTCGTTCACTTTCATCACTATACCAATTAGTTTCAATCATTCAAACAAGGGTATAAGCCTATAGTTCTATATTTATCCTACAATAAGGGTGCAAAAAATAGAAGCGTCAATCATCACTCGCTCTCAAATATTCTCAGTTTCACCCCACATCCCTTGTAGTCACCGACGTCTCTCGACACCGGATGTCTCAGGCAAACCGGGGTGGAATCACTAGCTATCAAAGAAAATTTCCAACTGCGTGTGTCTGTCTGTCACTCTGCATGTTCACTTTGTCAGGCTTATCTTGGAAACTACAAAGCCGATTTTGATTTGGTCTTAACAATGCGATTTAGATTCTAACTATAAAAAAAAATGCTAGGAACTGATGTTGGTTTTGTTATTATATACCTGGATGACCGAGCTTTACTCGGTATTTTTTTTTTATTTTTTATAAAAAAACGAATAAAATGACATTTTCTAAAAATGATTCCTAGCTAGATCGATTTATCGCCCCTGAAACCCCCTATATACTAAATTTCATGAAAATCGTTGGAGCCGATTCCGAGATTCCAATTATTATATATATATACAAGAATTGCTCATTTAAAGATATAAGATATGGCTGCGCAGTTTCACCCACGGATGAAAGCTGTCAATATGCTACGTAAAGACTGAACGGTTTTTCGTGAAATTTTCCAGAAATAAAACATTGGTTAAAAAAAGAAGCTTCATAAAATAAATATCCCGTGCGAAGTCGGGCCAGGTCGCTAGTTCATACTAAATGTTGACACTTCTCTTTATCGCCCTATTTCAACTTTAGCATATAAATATTACGACTCTGCTAGACTCTATCTCCTGACGCGTAAAGTTCAAAATGCGTTCTTGTATTATAAATATTGCCAGGATTAACTTTAAGGGTGGTTGAGAAAACAAAGCTGTGTTATGTATAGTCTAAGTCCCGACGGCTAAAATAAATTAGAGGCCTCTGAGCGATGATAAAACGAGGGTATTTACCCTAAGGGTTGTTTAAACTGAAGCGAAATTTGTACTCCACATTTTGTTTGGGAAGTAGAGCCAAGTTCGTGCCAACGTAAGCTCTTAAATGTTTTCCCTCTCACTACTCTCTCTTGTAATTTTTCTGTACTGTGTTTAATTTTGTTTCTGGTGTACAATAAAGAGTTTTCTATTCTATTCTATTCTACAGGATTTATCATCATCATTAACCCATAACGTCCCACTGCTAGGCACGAGTCTCTCCTCACTTTCGTGAGGAGGGTTAGGCCATAATCCACCACGGGGGCCCAGTCCGGATTGGTGGATAACATACCTACCTCCGAAATAATTCTCGGGTAGGTTGGGTTTGCTCACGATGTTTTCCTTCACCGAAAAGCGAGTGATAATTACGTACATATGTTCTACAGAAATACATTAGTACGTGCCCGCATTGGGATATGAACTCACGACCTTCTGATTGGAAGGCGGACGTTATCCCACTAGGCTACCACCGCCTATCACCGCCACTACAGGAGTATCAATATCTAATTACTGATATTGGTACACGGCTAGGTTGCACCCGATTAGTTATTGAAGTAAAAGTAGTAAAAACTTCTTTACGCACGCTTGACTTGGGGAGTAAGCTGGTGAATGCGAGACGAGAGCGTTACGAAAAGTGTGATCGGGCGAGGCGGTCGGAAGTTGAGAGGGAGATATAAGTTAGTGAAGATAGAAAGAGAGAGAGTTACGTTTCGTATATTACTGTAGGGGTAAGAGAGAGGTGCGAGCAGACATTTTCTTTCTCTCTTTCTCTCATAGTCAGTTCCGTTTCGTTTATCTAAGACACAGTGCAGGCTTATTTTGGTAGTGTCACCAACTTCAAAGAAGTTTAACTTCAATCGCGCATAATGATTACTCGCACACACATTTTTTTTAAGTAAAACCTCTTTACGCACGCTTGACTTGGGGGTGAATGCGTTACGAAAAATGTCCATAAAGAAGTTTTACTTAAAAAAAAATCACAATATTGTATTGTCATCGGAATATGACAAGCAACTCGGATCATTTTAGATGGCAAAACCTTAATTATACAAGCCTGCACTATCCCGATTGCAAATTTTTACGTAACGAAACTTAGGCTGGAGGACGCACTAAGAACCTCTATGCCACAAAGGCGAACGCAGAAAACGGCAAAGAATACCCGGTCTAATTCTTTCATGACATGATAATCTCCGTGACAAGGCATTGTACTGTAAAAATATTTAACCTTAGACCATGTGCGTTCGGCTCATTTGTCTGTCGAAGTGTTAGTGAAGATGGTTGGTGGACCGATCTGTTTTGGACTGTTTGTAATTGCGGTGAGAATAAAGTGCAGAAAAAATTAAAATTAACTAATTAATAGTGTTATTTAATATCGCATTGTGTTGCTTCCGATCGTACTTTGATAGTCTGTCGATAGTTGACTTTATTTGGTGGAGCTCACGCATAAATAGTACAGTTTGTGAAACCTAACCATAGTATAGTTTGTGTTTGAAACAAGTTGCCATAACTCGCGTTCAACTCTAGAAGTTTCGACTCTCTCAAGTCAAGGGATCGAGAATTTCTTGAGGATGCTTCGTGTATCTTCATTTCACGCATATCATATAACATAGAGTTAACATTACACTTAAAGTGTACCTAAGTAACTTCGTAGTCTTATTTTAGATAGATTGATAGGTAAACTCTTTATTGAAACACTTGACAAAGAAAACTTAAAAACCAGAACAAAACTACTACTGCTTGAACAATATTTTACGTTTTATATGTTTGTTTTACTTATGTTTTTTACTTTTTTTTTATGATATTTATAAGGAAATGTTAAGGGCCCACGTGGTGGATTATAACCTAATCCTCTTTACAAAAGTGAAGCGAGACCCGCGTGCTGGCATGTAATGACGATGAAATATTGAGGAGTGTCGTTTCGCTTATGGCGGGAAATTTCAAATTTAAACAATTTGTTCGTTTTGGCGCTAGACCGGGTAACCAATGACTATGATAATGGAATTTGCAACAATAATTGACCATTCTTTACGATCTAGGGATACTTACTGTAAAGATCTTCAACTTTTTTCGGTAGCTGATTATACAAATCCTACTAATATTATAAATACGATTTTTTTTGAGAATGGATGGATGGATGTTTGTTCTTCTTTCACGCAAAAACTACTGAACGGATTCGAATGAAATTTGGAACACAGATAGTTTATAACCATGATTGAGTAAGAGGGTACTTTTTATCCCGATAGTATATTCCCGTGGGACAAAACGGGAACTATGCGGGTGAAACCGCGGGGCGCAGCTAGTAGTTCAATAAGTACTGTCGTTTTAATGGTCATTTGGCTTATTTGAGTAATTTTATGCATTTGTGTTAAATATCTATACAGAATGTTGTAAATAATAGTCTACTATTGTAGCAAATTCCAATATAATTTAATTAGTTACCCGGTCCATGTAGGGCTAAAAAAACAACTTAAAATTTGAATTTCCCGCCATAAGTGAAACGTACCACCTTAAATACGAAATGTACCGTAGTTCCTGATCGGTGCCATTTTATTTTGATCGACTTGTGTATTTGTTAATTTTTTTTCTATTTATACTCCATATTATTTTTCAGGTCGTTGTACTGAGAAAAGAAAATGAAGGTAAGCTTTATAAGGAAAGAGGACACTGAAAAAGTAACGTTGTAGATTTTGTATTATCTGTTTCAAATGTGTGTTTTTCTCGTGTTAATGTGTGGTAATTGCAGATTATTAACCATAAAATTTCTAGGTTACGTGCACGAGTATGAGCTAATGATACGAATACAAAAAAAACCGAGTAATCACGTTACGTGTTCTTCCGGAACTACCCAGGAAGTGTGAGTGATGTGTCCGTGATTTGCTGAATCGTGACGTCACCTGCACCTTAATCTAACTAAGTGCATTACATACTTGGAGAGTTATGGAAAACGCACAAAATTCCACTTTTTTAATTTGTATTATATAATTTGCTCTACCAATATACGAAACGCAAGCTTGAGAAAAACAAAATGAACAACTTCACATTTTCGGTTTTCCTCTCAAACTAATATAACACTAGCTGTGCCCTACAGTTTCGCCCGCCTTAATTACTATTCTACTACTATTCTGTAAATAGCAGTGGGAGGCCTCTTCTGCAAGAGGCCGTCTGTGGAAGCACCTTAGCCAGATGTTCATCCGCCAAGCAGTAGTGTGCTAACATTACTGTGTTCCGGTTTGAAGGGCATTGTTTCCAGCGAAATTACTGGGCATATGAGACTTTAGAGCCGATGTCTCAGGGTGGCGAGCGCAGTGCAGTGCCGCGCAGGATTATGCAATGCAGGGTTCTGGGTGGTGCTGTGACTGAAATGGCCAGGCATAATGCTTACCATCAGGTGAGCGACTTGCTCGTCTCGTCACTCAGACAAATAAAAAACAAGTAAATTAAATGTATTATGGTCTCCAGTAAACGCATTCCCGATGCCCGTTCCCGACATCTGCTACTATAAGCGCGAGCACGGACACGGCCATCGCGAGCACACGACCGCGCCCGCACCCGCGGCCACGGCCGCGCCCGCTACCGAAGCACCTCCCAAGGACGAGCGGAAGGATAAGGTCAAGGAGTTTGGCAAACGTTAGTATTGTTGTGTAGACGAGAAAACAAAAGAAAAAAAAGAAAATCGGTCCGCAGTTGACGGAGAAATCGGTGAACATACTTACCTACATAAAAAATTAATATAATAATCATACAGTCGAGCATAGAAACTCCACCTTTTTGAGTAGGTTAAAAACAAGAAGAACTTCTAGAGGATCCGTCTTTTTCTCTTATTCCTTTTATTTTTTCACTTTTTTGCTTGCCGTTTCTTATTCATTTTCTTTTTTTTTTAGCCATTCGTCTTTCTCTATTTTTATATATAATTTTTATCCGCCTGTGCCAGAAGCAGGGTTATGTTTATCAAGTGCAATGTAACTAGTGTCGACTGTCGATTTATCTAGGCAGTAGTGAAGTTAGCCGCAGAAAGCGTCAAAGTATTCGTATTTTGGAAGCGAGTTAGGATTTGGACCGTTAGGATTGGTCGCCTGGCATTTCCCATTATTTCCCACCTACTGAGAAAAATGTAAGGCACCCTAAACCTTTTCTTCGTGACTGTATATGTGCAAACTTTCCGAGGGCCTGTGTTCACGTTTGCCTAGGTCCGTCGACACTACTATTATGTAGCACGCTCTGTAGCCCCAACGCCTGGATGGATTTTAGCTTGAGATGTGTCGTTAGATTCGTCTGAATTGCGAGAGTGACACTCGGCTAAAAACAGAGAAAGGAAAGAAAATGTTCAATACAAAAAACTCAGTCCAAAGTTGAAACAAAATTTTGATGTCTCCGACTGCATTTCACGATTTCATTTTAGTAGCAGTTGGGTTTTTGTTTAATAAATTATTTTTTTATTCGAGCCGTAGTCTAGTAGATAAGATAAGTCTTGAGAGAGCAATTGCTATACTAATGTAATAAAAAGGCATTTAGAGTTAGGCCGTTACGCTATGCTAAAAATATTACAGCGTCATTCACTATGCATTTAAAAAAAAATAATGTTGTTTTTTTTATTTTACAGTGCTGCAGGAACTACGTAAGTATTTCAAATAAATTTATTTATTTTTATTAGTTAACTATCTACACTGCCTCCGCATATATGGGTTGTCTCACGGATATGCCACATGGAGGGAAAGTACCTTGAATATTGTAGATAGAACATTTTACTGAATAAAGACATTATTATAATTAAAAAAAATAATTAAACTGCATTCATAGATATATTTAAATAATTACATGGTTGAACCGGGAATCAAACCCGTTACACGAGAAAAATAATCACCCTGTAGCTTTATCATACCGATCGAAAGGCTTCATTATAAAGATATTTTGTTTGCTAAATAACATAGTGTCAGAAATAAAAGGAAGGCCATGAATTTTTACATTTGATGTGAAATTTTGTTCAGAAAAATTAAAAGCTGACATTTCCGTACTAACTATGTATAATTTTAATACATATTTTAATATTTCAACAGTGCAAGAGGAAAGCGACGAAGCAAAGAAGAAGGAAGAAGATAAAAAGAAACAAGAAGAAGAGAAAAAGAAAGCAGAAGAAAAGAAGCCGGAAGAACCGAGGAGCTACGGTTCTTTCAGTGATTTTTTTAATGGCTCCTTGCAGTACATATTTTCGAGTTATAACTATTTAGCATCTTTTGATTTGCCATAACACGAAAATTAGTAGTTATTTTATCACTCTTCTAGCTGACTTCTTTGATCATCTTCTTTGATAGTCATTTCAAAAGCGCCTTAAAACTCAAAAAACTCAAAACTCAAATCATTTATTTGTAAATAGTTAAAAATATTGCACTTTTACACGTCAACAATATAAATCTCTAATTAATACACATAATAATTAATACATTGACTAAAACAACAAAATTATGTCAAATCATGATCTACTAAAGTAATTATTGACTAATGCCTGAATCTCGCACAGGAAAAGGAAACTCCATTAACTCTACCAGTGCTTCGGAAATACGCCCGTCAGAGAAGAAAGCACCAAGAAACTCTACGGGGGATGTCATTTTTAAAATTTTGTCATTCATTAGGTTACGCAGTAACTTATTATTCAATCCGTGACATAACCATGACTAGCCATGGTAGGTCCTTATTAGTAATGACTAATGACTTAAATGCGATGTCCTGAAAGTATATAATTGAAACACAGGACGAAATGGAGTGACGTTCGCTTCACGCAAACCTAACTGATAGCTTTAATTTGGCAATGTAGAAGTTAAATGATAAATTAATATTATTGCCATAAAAGTTAGGTGATTCACACAACATGTAAAACAGTTCTCCTCCCTCACTAATATCATGTAATGAGAGCTTTTGAACTGATTATAATAAAAAAACTCTTTATTGTACACAAAAAAAAAACAGTACCGAAAATTTACAATAAGTAAACAGGGGTAGTACAAAACCATAGCTGTCCTCATAGGTTGTCGTAATTTTTGTATGTATTTAATGGTAAGTCTTTTCTGCAAGAGTCCGCCTGGGGAAGAACAACTCCTTGGGAAGATATTCATCCACCAAGCAGTGTGCAAACATTACTGCGTTCCGCTATTTGACGGCGTTTTTAAGGACACTGTTTCCATGGAATTGCTGAGCATGGGTGACTAGAGCAATGCCTGACAAATTTCACTGTTCCCTCCTCTGTGTTTCACCTCCCCCTTAACTTTAACACTTTCACTGCTGAGCCGATTTGCTTGTCTAGCCACGGGTGGTCCATAGTATTTTCCCATAAAACAAACAAAGTGTTTTGATTTGAGCTGTGAGTTGTGTTCTCAGCTCTGAAAGTGTTACGCCCCCCCCCCCCTCCCCCCCCATCATCCTCTCCTTTTCCTTTTACCATTCGTTACCTTAATTTTCTTCATTTCCTTATCTTTTCTTTATTCTTTAATGTTCCTTTAAGAATTCGGTGTGCATTTCACAGTCAGATAAAGTGCAACCTCTTCTAGTTTCAAAGCTACATGCTTTAACCTTGATTGAAGAAAAGTGCTCATTCATTAGAATCTTAGGTGTGTGGAGATATATAAATAAGAGTAATTTCCAGACGTGTGTACTTGGTTTAAGTATAGGTAGGTAGGTGTAGGCGTTTTGTACGAAATATATATTTTTTTCCTGTAACAAAATTGTTTTATTACGAAACTACCTGCGCCCCGCGGATTCATTATTATCCCACAGGAACCGCCCTTTTTACGGGATGAACGTATTTTATATTCTATTCGAGGACCTAAAGTATCTCTGTACCAAATATCATCGAAATCTATTAAGCCGTTTCGGACAAACTTTCAGACAGACATATATTCTAAACATGCTCATTTATGATTTGGAATCGTATAAATAGCAGTTTTCACTTAAATTTTGGCTTTTATTTTGAAATCATAGACAGCAATTTCAATTTAATTAATGTTACCTATATTATATACTAGCTGCGCCCCGCGATTTCACCCGCGTAGTTCCCGTTTTGTTCCACGGGAACATACAATCGGGATAAAAAGTACCCTATTACTCAAACCTGGTTATAAACTATCTGTGTTCCAAACTTCATTCGAACCCGTTGAGTAGTTTTTGCGTGAAAGCGGAACAAACATCCAATTACTAAAATTTTTTTTAGATAGGTACCTACTAATCTTTTTATTTGAATTCAAATTACGTTTACGTGACAGTAGAAAGGTGAAATAGCCATAGAAAATGTATTTAAATAAAAATATAAAATTTTCAATCAGAATAACCCTATCGTTAAATAGTTGAGTCTTATTCGTCTTCTGAATTAAACAAATTACGGTCGGTCGAGTAATCCGTGAAAAGCGGGACCGAGCCTGTCCCGCGCGGGACTTTTAATATGGATTTAAAAATCGGGACATCCCGCCAAATTCGGGACGTCTGTGAACGCTGGTTAGGAGCCTTATTGTGCCTTACAGACTTCATTCCTCGTTGGACTATGGAGTTTTCATTTATTCTAGACGAGTTGAAGACCAGCGCTGACGAGGCCGTCTACGATAAGGTTTACGGAGATAAATACTAATACTGTGTTTAATTTTGTTTCTGGTGTACAATAAAGAGTTTTTCTATTCTATTCTATTCTACTAACATTAGTAATGTTAGTAGAATAGAATAGAATAGAAAAACTCCTAGAAAAACTAGAAAAACGCACACACACATTCACGTGTACTACAAAGGATGACTAGAAGAGATCGCTTTTAGCGTTGTTCTGCTCATTGTACCATAGATTTAGGCACAAATATTTCTGTAGTAGTACCTACCTAGTTTACTTTGGTATATTGATACACAATACACTATAAGGACTATGTGATGCTTTGTCTACTTAAATATCCTACTAGCAGCGCCCCGCGGTTTCACATGCGTTAATTATAATCCTACAGTAACGTTTTATTTTTACGGGATAAAAAGTATCCAGATGTTCTATATATATATATATATACTAAATTTAATCGAAATCCTTTCTGTCATTTAGGCGTGAAGAGAGAACAAACTTTCTTACATATTATATTACGTAGATGTTACGGAAAATAAAAATAAAAAAAAAATATAAATAATGCATTTCGACATGCACTGACAGTATAAATACCTACTGTAAGACTAGGTATCACTATTCTAGCCCCCGTCGGAGTAAGTTTATTAAATGATAAAACATTACTTAATATGTTCACTGTTTTTATTTATTTTTCTCAAGACAATCATATATTTTTAAAATAACAAAGTCGTTCGCTCGATTCCAATTTTCGAATGCCGCACTGACATACATTCCTCCTTTTTCCCTTTTTCTTTTCGTCCGACTAAGGTCCGACTACTCAACCAAAAAGTTGTCAGCATAAAGAGGTATTAAGTAACTATTTAGTTAATTGATATCGATTAATTGTTACAAACTTACAAACCCTAACACTACATACAATCATTTTATATTGATCGAAGCATACAATAGTATTTTGACGCATTTGCAATAGCAGATGTAGCTTGCAAAGAGAATAGGAAAACGCCGCTCGTGGCTGATCAAACGTCCGATCAAAGCGGTATTACAAAGGACATAATAAGGATTTCACTGAGACAATACCGTATACATAAGCCGGCAGCGAAACCTAATCTAATTCATTGAGATATCCGTGAAACAGCCGTGACTGAGGCATTGTATCGTGAAAATATTTAACCTTACTCCTTTGCGGGCTCGTCTCATTTGTATCGCCAAGTGTTAGTGAAGATGGGTGGCGGTGTCATATGTATCGGACTTTTTGTGATTTCGGTGAGAATT
The DNA here is from genome assembly GCA_912999815.1 of Campaea margaritaria. Lineage (NCBI taxonomy): Eukaryota > Metazoa > Arthropoda > Insecta > Lepidoptera > Geometridae > Campaea > Campaea margaritaria. The sequence goes on from OU538794.1 coordinate 2,716,057, forward strand.
GAGCGATATCATTTAGGAATAATTTGTGTGGTACTAGCTAGGTACTTAGTAGAATACCTAGCGCCTGAAAGGTAGCGCCTGATGGCCTGGAAATATGTAGGACATATGTTAAAAGCGTTGATTTAGAACAATTATAATTCAATTTTAAATTTAACTCAAGAGCATCAAGGCTCGAATTTTCTTTCGAAAAACGAAACAATTCCAATCAATGAAAGTAGTAAAGCAAAAGCGTTTTATTTTACATAATCTAAACAAAAGTTTTTCAATTGATTTATTGGTGGTTAAAAATTATGTGTTGAACTGTCGAACGGTGGAACTAGTCGTAAATAGGAGAAATCTGACTATTAGAAGCCTTCATAAAATTGAACTCATTGAAATATGGTTTTCGGATTTTTTTAACTTGAAGGTAGGACGATGTGCAAACCAGTGTGTCGAGGTGGGATCGAGCCGACCGTAAGAAATTTTCACCTAAGTACTTTTCTCTTTATCTAAAGCACCTTTACTCTTTTCAGGTCGTTATTTTGGGAAGAGAAAATGAAGGTAAGATTTTTTTATGATTATTCCTAAAAAGAAATTGTTAAGAAAATAGGAATGTGCTAATGTACTTTGCACGCGACACTATACTGCCTGCGTGGGTAGCGAGGTTACCAAGTTTTGATACTAAAACCATTTAGTTATTTAGCCATTGACAACAACTTTACTAAAAATAATGAAGTCTTATTATTTTTTCTAAAACTAAGAACCGAAACTACCGTCCCATATTTTACCAAGTTACACGATGCCCTGTAACTATAACAAACATAATATGTAGTTAACTAATGGATTAAGGCATATTCCTCCTCATGAAAATGAGAGGAGACCCATGCTCAGCAGTGGGCCGAAATAGGAAGATGATTAAAAAAAAATGTAGGAGAGACCGGGTATGGTTGTCACACGGGTCGGTGGTCACAAAAACCAGAACGAACGAATGAGTTCATCGATCAGCCTATCTATCGTTCGTTCAGGTGTTTGCTATGGCCGCTGAGACAACCATACCCGTTCTCCCCTACGTACCACCAATACCCACTTGCTTTGCCGCGAAGGAAAGCCACGTGAAGAAACCCAGATGCCCGAGAATTATTTTGGAGGTATGTGATCTACTAATCCGGATTTGGTTTTAGTAAACGCAGTCCCGGCGCCTGCCCCGGCTCCGGCCCCTGCCCCGGCTCCGGCGCCTGACATCTGTATGTACCGCAAGGGGCGCCGCCGCGAGCAGGCCACCACTGCTGCGCCAGCTGAGGTCATCCCCAAGGACCAGAGGAAGGAGCGGCTCAAAAAATGTAAGTATTACTTGGTCAACACGTTGACTGCTGAATTGATTTTTTCATTTGGGCACCGTTACGGACCGTGTTTTCCAGCAATGGCGTACCGTGTGTGTGAGCCGCACTGTAGTAGCGCCGCGTTAAACACACACGTTTGTGTTTCGCCGAACAGCCGGCACGTAAGCTGCGCTAACACAACTGGTGTTTTCCCACACCCGCGTGGAGTTATAAAAAACACGACGTCTGTGTTTTTAGCAGTGAACGTGTCAAAGAAAGAACTAAAAAACTCTTATTTTTGGCGAATGAGGTAGTATCCGTTTGTCAAGGTGCCCAAGGGCCTCAGATGTGACTGAACGACTGCTATAAAAGCTGTCTTTTAAGACACGTCAAATGGCTATCAATCTATAACAACTGGGACCAAGCACGGAGTAATAGAAATCCGCCCATAAGTTACGAAGACGTTGGTGCGGGGCCGACGACCGAACCCGCTATTGTTAAATAAACAAATATCTCTGTAGAAGTATTTTTCTAGGTAATTCGTATTAGTGAGTTTGAGTTTTAACAATCTTATTTTAATGTAACAATTGTTTTATTTTACAGTACTGGAGGAAATATGTAAGTACCTACCTAACTATATTTTCGTACCTACATTCATACCAGTGAATTCTCATTATTTCTGATTAAACGCAAATGCCTAATTCTATTTTTTCACATCAAATTAGATTTCAATAGAAGATAAAACATTTCATTTTCTGCAGTGGAAATGGACAAGGAAGAAGAAGCAGCCAAGAAGAAAGAAGAACCAAAACCTGACAGCTTCTTTGGCCCCTACTGGCGGATGTTTGCGGACTTCTATAGTATGTAGTTATTCCTTAGAATTTCTTACGATTACTACCAATTTTAATGTATATTGAAGACGGGTGCCTAAGTAGTCACACTTAACCGAGTCACGGTGTGACAGTGTAAGTGTGACCCATTGTAATAAAAATTCCCAACTAGTCACGCTATGACTCGATTCAACGCGACTCGTTAGGAACCCACCGCACCCAGATATTGTAAGGAGTTATCTGTGCATTTGTATTTACCTAATATGTGTTTTGTACAAAATATAATTATGTATCATTTTCCGTTGCAAAGTTCTTTCATTGCAAATAAGTGTTAAGTATTAGTTACTATACAAATAAAACAATTTCATTTTATATATTAATTTAATCAGACTCATTTAAACATAAAATGAGAACCACACAGATTAATTATACAATATTAGTCGAATTTCTTACAAAACTTAGCTAAGGCAACTAACACTGTACAATCAACCCTAAAATCACCCCCAACACACAGTGCGGGGGCGAAAACAACTATTAAAAACGTGCCACAACGGAAAAGTATTTTAAAAAGTACCACAACGCAACGGTGATTTTATGGTACTTTTACGCGGCAGCACTTTTTTACCCATTCATAGCACATACAAAAATCAGTCGCCGACGTATGTAATAAATTAATTTATTAAATTGCACACTAAACGTCGGAACTTGGAATATTTCGAGCGACACACGTGCAAACAAGACTGAAACTGACACACTATTGCTAAGACTGAAATATCAGACACTCACTGTAAAGGTACCTCTAGAGGCGCATACGCTCGACGATTTACCAAAGAGCAAGCTCGATCGTAGAGACCGTCATGTCTTTAGGCAGACAATACTAGTTCAACTTTTCAGTACTGCCGGCAGTCAACCGTAAAAAGCTCCGATATGTGTTCAGGAATCCGTTTCGTGTTATTAGCAGTCACATTATAATAACATGTTCTATATTGTTTAATGTAAACTGTGTGCGCAGCACTCGAGGAATGGAAAACCCGAAAACTGAACAAAAGATTCGCGCCGCAACGCTGAGAATCTATAATTGGAGCCAGATTGACCGTGTAATGTCTGCCAAAGACTGCTTGAAATCGATTCAAAGTGACAAGTCAGTTAATGCCCGATGATAATAGGCGTCGAGGTAATTAGAGAGAAAAGAAAATCGCTAGCTTTCCCTACATACACGAGTTCGTGCCATCTCTGTTCGACACACACATTCACGTACATAATGTACTATTGTCTCTGTCACACGTATTTAGTTTACAATTCGTCGTGCTCCTCCTGCGAACAAAGAAACATTCGTCATTAGACTCCGTATTTATAGCTATTGTATGTAGTAAATACTTTGGCGTCGCTACCAAAATCAAGGACGAATTTGGTCACCAACAGAAATAACTATGCATATAACTACAAGAAATCTGTTATATTTTTTTTATTTGACTTTGACGAGACGAGCAGGTGGTTCATCTGATGGTAAGAGCTACGCCTGCCTATAACAGTTACAGTGCCGCCCGGAACTTTGCATTGCATAATCCTGCGCGGCACTGCACTGTGCTCGTCACCCTGAGGCATAGGCTCTTAAGTCTTAAATACCCAGTAATTACGCTGGAAACGGTGCCCTTCAAACCGGAAGACAGTAATGTTTGCACACTGCTGCTTTGCGGATGAATATCTGGCAAAGGTGTGGTACTGCCCCAGGCGGTCTGTTGCAGAAGAGGCTTCCCACTATTCATTCATTTAAATAAAGAAATAGGGGTGTACCGGTGTTGAAGTAGTCGAAGATGGCAAAAATGTTCAGCCTTAAATAAGATTAGCTGCCAAGGACTGCCGGAATACCCTGTTAGGGCTTCGAGACTCAACTTTCTACTTACGGGGTGGTAGCCTAGCCAGGAAAACACTACAGTGCCCTACGAACAATGTTCGTAATGATTTCCTTAGTCGGGAGCTCATACTCATTTGTGAGTTTCACTGATTTCGAATCTACGCCCTGCAGCGTGCGATCCGAAGAGGAAAGCAATCTTCAGTCATCATCGCTTGTCATCAATTTATTTACTTAACTCTTCAATAAAAAAATCAAAAGTTACTCACAATTGGCGCCGCTTCGCCATTTTCTTCATCCAAGTCCTCATCATCATCTTCATCGTCGGGTTTCTCCAACTTCTCCTTCTCCCTCTCGGCCTCATCCTGTTCGTTCTTCATCTTCTTCTCTCCTTCTAGCGTCTTCTTGATCGCCTCAGCGCGTTCCTGTAAAGAGGGATGAACTTTGTTAAGTAATTTATCAACTTATGATATGAGTTCTTATCGTAACTTATCATACAAGTACCTAGAGGTTCATATAAGTCTTTAGTATTCGACTCTGCGCATCCAGTCTCTGTCTGTCTGTCTCCACCTGCCCTCGGCGTCCTACACTACGTTTACCTATCCCTGTCTCCACTCCAGTACTCATCTAGCCCATCGGTTCTCAGTTCTACTAGAGACAATGGTTCTCTAGAAATCTTATCTTAGCAGATTAGCGGTAATAACCTAGTGGTAGAATGTCAGCTTTCCAAGCAGTTGATTGCGAGTTCGAATCCCATATCATAATCTTGCGACTCGCGAGGTACCCTACATACCCGAGATTATTTTCGGAAGCATGCGATCTAGCAATCCGGAGCGGGCCCTCGTGGTGGATTATCGCCTGATTCTCCTCAAGCGAGGTTCGTGGAATAGTGGGCGGATATAATTATGTTGTCATTCTGAAATCTTACCTTAGCGACTTCAATGTCATCAGTGAACAGGACGTTGTCGAAGATGGTGCCCGACTTGACTTGCCACAGGTCGAGGCCGACGGCGCAGATCTCGTCACGCTTGTACAGGGAGGCGTCGGGGGAGTACTCGGGGTTCTCGACCTCGGGGTGCACCCAGGGGCCTTTGTACGCGGGGTTGTCGATCTGGTGAAGAGATGAGGGATTAGATAGGGAAATAGTGGTAGGCCTCCTCTGCTCCTATATCATGGTTGCATCATCTAGGGCTCGGAACGAATATCATGATGCTAATATCGCTTCGTGGTCTTTCTGTGAAAGTTTCGTGTGTTTGTCCTCTCTTCACTCCGAAACGGCTGATCGGATTTTAATAAAACTTAGTAAATAGATACTTTAGGTTTTGGAATAGAACATAGCATACTTTTTATCCCTTAAAAATTATGCTATATACTTTATATATTTAGCGATAAGGGTGTTTTAAAGAAACCACAACACGTTGTGGCCTGTTTTTCATTACATTTGCGTTTTTTGTATTTGAACCTAACACAAACACTAATCAGTAATCACACAATTATTTAAATTTATTAGTTTTCGAAAGGTTACTTGCGCACAAATTCCAATGTATTGAACAAATTAACACTTTCGAACCGTTACCACGCCGCGTTATCTACGAGTACATTTGGTAATGCCGCAGGTTGTTATCGGAAACATGCCTTTTACAGCTACAGCTATATTTTACAATAAATGTATAAAACTATACCACGAGAATGAAGTCCGCGGAATTTCACTAAGTATTTTATTAAATAGATTTCTCCAAACAAGCTTTTATAAAAAAAGTAATGCAAGCTAATCAAAATGAGCCCAAACACCATCAGTCTGCTGTTAGTCACTGAGGAGTTCCATGTCTACCTTCCATCTCTATCATAAGATCAGCTCGCTGTCACCATAATATTGTGGTGTCATCGGAACTAGACAGCATGTAAAATTTCAACTACATTCAACAAAATGTAATCGGTAGATTTGCTTTAAATATCTTATAGAAAGATTAATTTGATAATTTAAAATTAACATTTACGTGGTGTTTTTATAGAATTTATCTAACAATCTAAAAATGAAACCAAATTGTACTCTATATAGATAGGTATTTTAAACCCAAACAAAAGAACAGAAATCTAATCCCTATACATAGAAAATTGAAGCGATTCTTAATTTTATCGGATGGTTTTTCAGTTGATCAATTCAATTATCGGTCACGTGTCATGGAAAATATATTTCTTTACTTTTGTTACAGTGTATCTGTCTACTCTCGATATTATCTATCAAATTCAACCGATCCGAAATTCTAAGGACCAAATACAAGCATAATATTTATATGCCTCAGGCCAATAACACTTTGTATCATAAGAGCTCTTACTTCACAGCTATTAAAGTTTATAACAATCTACCTCTAGACGTTAAGATGCAAAGAGGACCAGATTTCAACAAAAAGTTAAAATTTTGGTTGCTGGCGCGGGGTTTTTATAATTTAAAAGAATACTTTTCTATATAATAATTATGTTTTTAAATTCCTAACAATTTATTTAAAATATGGTTAATTGTTTTGTTTTCCAATTAATTATTGTGCGCCCGAAATGGGTAAATTGTTGAAACTTTTTATTGTGATAACAACAGCATAATGTACACAATTTGAACAATAAAATATTCTGATTCTCATTCACTCTACTCACACACGAAGGAGCGAGACAAAACTTTTAAAAACCTACAACGCCTAACTCTAGCCGTATATCCGTAATATAATAACTTAACAACACATGGTAACGGTATTGCAGTTTGTTGGTCTTTCGGGGTCAATACACTATGAATAAGACAGGTTTATTAGCAAGTCTAGCGACGTCAGAGCGGGGGAAATGGCAGGTCATAAGACTGCCTAATCTTGTTGGCTTTGCAGAAGATATCGATAGTTTTACTGCGGCATTAACACTTTGATTGCTGAGGCGATTTTCTTGTGTAGCTACAGTTACGGATCTGCACACACCATTGTGTTTTCCCGTACCGCTAACACAACAGTTGTGTTTTCAGCAGCGAATGTGTAATATTGGCACTGCTTAGTCATAAGACTATGTATTCAAGATTTACCAAGTATAATGGCACTATTGCACAGAATAGATAGTACTTTAGTATGCATTTTGGAATAACATAAAAGATTGGATACCTGGCTTTAACTCACAAGATAACGGATTATATTATCATTGATTTGTTTTTAAGAAATATTTTGTAAGATAAACGATACTAGATTATGCCAACCAAATTCCCACGAATGTTTTTTATATAGCCAAATAGGCAGACTTTTTACTTTTCTTTTTTACTGCAGTTTTTTGGATTGGCGGTAATAAATAAGATACATTAGTACAGTAGCGGATCCACGTTCGAATAAAGCCAGAAAGTCGTACCAACGAGTAGATAAGCATGGTTGTAATTATTTTTTTGTATGTAAAACCAGGGAAGCATCTTCGCCAAAAAACACACATACCGACACCACCTATACCTATATCTAGATACAGGGAATTCTAGTTAGGTGTCATGATCTATGTGTGTGATCGTGACGCGTTATAAACCCTTCTTTTTCTTATATTATTACAAGCAGCGCCCGGCACTTTCACCCGCGACAGTTTTTATCCCACAGGATTCTTAATTTTTATGTTACAGAAAGTATCCCATGTTCAATTCCAGGACCTAAAGTATCTATATGCAAAATTTCATCAAATTCCGTTCAGCTGTTTCGGCGTGAAAGAGGACAAACTCCTACACACACACATATTATTAAAACGTGAAATTAGTGAGATGATATGAGATTTATTAGAATAGTGAGATGAGATAAGAGATTTATAAGATTAGTGAAATTTACCTGCTTAGGTGCCCAGACTCCCTTGTAGTCAGGGTTATCGATCATGGGGGGTTCCCACTCGCCGTCCATCTCTTCGTCCCAGTCGTCAGGCTTGGAAGCGTCCGGGTCGGGAATGTGCTCTGGCTTCTCCCAGTCGGCGGGCTTCTCGTCTTCCGGGTCGGGGATGGTGGCGCGGTCGTCCCAGTCCTCGGGCTTCTTCGCTTCGGGGTCCTGCGGGGGATGGTGTGTTACAAGTGGTTCCAAATACAAGGTTTTAATATGTTCACTGTTGAAAACACAACTGTTGTGTTTGTTGTATTGGAAAACACTATGGAGTGTGCAGAGCCGCACCCGTGGCTGTACAAGAAAATCGGCTCAGCAGCGAAAGTGTCAAAGTAACATTGGTAAAAATATTCAGTTTTTAATAATTCAATAATAAAGATGTCAAATGTGTTATTACTTATTATACAAACTAGTCTGTTTGGTTTAGTCCTGTCAAATGGTTTGTTGTCACTTTTTAACCCTATGAGAACAAAAGAGACGGCTATAACTTTAACTTGACCTTTGAGGATAGTAATAGGACACGCTAGTCGACTGCTCAAACTAATCGGTGGGATAAAGAAAAGCATGCTATTTCATCTAACATTGTGGAATAGAGAAAGACAATGAGTAGTAAGAGACTACTCACGCATACACACTCCCTTCCTAATCGACGCACACATATGCACGATTGTGAAAGGAAACATAAATTCCATATTCAATCAATTCGGAAAAAAACAACTCAATACAACAACCTCTTCGCTACAGGATCTCTTTGAATAAATCTACTTGACACTGGCATCTTAGTGCATTTGGAGTAATCATGCGAAGCCAAAACAAAAAAAAAAAAACCTCACCTTGATCTTCCTAGGCGGCAAGAAGTCCCAGTCGGCCTCCAGTTCTCCCCCCTCCACTTTCTCATTGTCGATGAGGACCTCGTACGTGTTGTCTGGCTTCACCACGAGGGTGTACACGTGCGTGTACACGTCATCCTTGCAGCGGATGTCCTTCTTGATCAGGTGGTTCTTGCCCTTATAGCTGAAGATGACGTGCACCTGTAAAAAAGGGGGAGGGTTACATTTTATAATTTTTAATACATTATATCGCTCATTTGGGAAAAGAACACCTTATCTCAACATATGGAGATAGCACGTTCTAGTCGCAAATGAGCGCGATATGCATAAAGTTGAAGCATGACTGTAGAAAACTAACCAAAAGTGAAAAGCAGCAGCCTTCGTCGCTAGTAAGAGATCCTTGACACGAATGTTTCGAGGGGGCTCGCTCTACTTGCTAGCTAGTCTAGTTTACCGGTAGAAGTTTGTAGTGTGGGATAAATTATAGTTCAGTTTCATTTCCACAAGTCATTTTTATATGAGTCTTTAGAGCCGACGTGTTAGGGCGACGAGCGCAGTGCAGTGCCGCGCAGGATTATGCAATGCAGGGTACTGGGTGGTGCTGTGACTGTTATGGGCATTATTAATCGGTGAACTTTCATTGGTGCCCTTTGGGGCCCTTGTGACTAAAAATTTTTGACTTTAACTTTCTATAATTTTAAGAAGTGTAGCATCTTTTTTGAGAAATGCTATTATTACTCGTAAGTCAGGTTATCTCCTTTCAACCGGTCTATACGTTAATTAGCATAAAGCTATAGTTTACATTTGCAAAAATGTTTCAGAAGCATTTGAATTTATTAATATTTATTTGTGATTCAAAACCGGTTTATGCTTTATGCAACCAATTCTCAGTGATGACATCGCATAATATATTATTATATCCGTAAGAAATTGCCGATAAAAATTACGACTTGCCTGAACCGGTTCTTGTACAACATTAGACAAAGTTCCAGCGGATAGGATGTTGCATAGTCGATTAAAATCTATCGATTTCGCGTACTTATTGCCGTCGAGTTTCAAGCGATTAGTTTTGCTATTCTAAATTAGATTAGTCTAGACTTTCTAGAGAATGCTGATTCATTTAACTATGAATCAATTAAAATTTGTTCAACAACTAATGTAAAATCGTTAACTATCAGATAATTTATTTCAAATTAGTCCTATAATTTGGTAATTAACTTTAAATTGACTTTTAAATTAGTTTTACTTCTTCAGTGTCCGGAAAATAATTAAGACTGGCGTCATAATACAAGAACGACCTTTCGCCTAAAAAGTGCCTATCCCTATCCTATATCTTTCCCGGGGGTTCCAACTATATCTCCACGCCAAAGATCAAGATATGTTCACCCTTACTTTCCCTTTTATAATATTAGCAATATTCAAGATTATTTATTCTTTAGCACACAAATGGAGTACAAGGAGTACTTAATGCATGTGTTCTTAATGCTTAAGATTGTTCAAATAAACAAGATTAGGGAGATTGCAAAAAACGATTTATAGGCTTAGCATTGAATAGTTATTTTTTGATTTATTATGTAAATTGTTTATTCAGTTTTATTTGTACATGTGTTTTTAATGAAATGCAAACTGTAGGGTCTGTAGGGGTGGTTGAAGTCAACTTAATAACTAGTGTATAACCTTTACATTCTGAAAGAATCATGTAAGTGCCTGTAATTGTTCTGTAATTTTATTTGTTTACGTAATATATGGAAAATAGCATGTTATTGAACAGTTCTCGAGTTACTGCAATCATGCAAATTGTTTCTTGAATTTTTTTATTACTTTGGTGGTGAAATAAACTGAAAAAGTATCAATATTGCCGATACAACATTATTTTCTTTTCTAAAGTTTGGGAGTTAATAAAATCTTTGATGTAATATGAACTAAATTTTTAGTATGGCTAGAAGTTTGGGTTTGTAACCACTACTGGGCTGATTTTGATGTGCTTTTCGGTATATTCTGCGCTTCGCGTACAATGTTTCGGGGAATTAGTATAGTTAAAATTGAAATTATTCTGAAAACAAAAACTGAACTAAAGAATGATTTGGTAATGACTAAATCATCATGAAAATATGTACTTAGGCAGTATATGGGACAACCCCTATCTATATTTTTATGGGTCTACGTTTTTGAATAAACAATATTCACACACACACACACACACACACGCACACACAGGTTGAATGAGGTGACAATATACACAAATAAATACAATTAAAATTGAGAACCTCATGAAAATATGTGAATGTGGCGTGAATTTATTTATTCCTCAAATTTAAAGTTGGTTTAAAATATAAAAAAAATATGAAATGTAAAATCTGAAATTGTGTGATAATGATGTGGTATCAATGGGTGGCACATTTTAAATATTTCCTGCATGATATCAATCTATTTCAATGCCACATGCATTCTATAGGTAATTATTTATAGGATATATGTATAACAAGACGAGGTCATTGTTAGTGGCCACATTATGGAGTACATATAATGAGATGTACAATTGGTTGTTTAAATAGCGGAGCAGGGCATTCACCTAACAGTAAACGGCTAAGTGCCCATATGTTTAGAAAGAGTAGCAAAGTAATTGTTTTGCATATTTAAAATGTAGTCGAAACCAAGTATGTCTATCCTATTATTTGTTTCTTTCGTATTCGTTATTCTGTGCAGTTGAGAGAGTAAAGATTTTATTTCTTTCTAACTTTTTCTTTCATTATCTGATCTTGAATAATTGCAATACCTACTTTTGTTTACTGAAATGTCATCTGATAATTGTAAGAAAGGAACAATGACTCAGGATGTTGCCGTTTATTTATGGAAACCAAGACAATGGCAGACAATACTTGGTAATCTGCAAGACAATTTTGGATTCCTTGTGTAGGTATGTACTGTAGAGAAATAAAATATGTTGAATTGTTGGTAGGTACCTAATGTGTCAATACATTTTTGAATAATTATTTTCTTTAAAAAAAATAGGTAGGTTTCTCACCTTCTTGGTACCAGGACCGCAGATGTCAGGACCAAACATGATCTCATAGGGGGACTCGCCATGCATGTCCTTCTGCTCCAGCTTGCAGTCGAAGATCTTCAGGTATCCACCTCCACAGTCGATGTCCTGCTCATGCTTCACCGTGAACTGCACCACCAGGTTCTTACCCTCATTGCTGAAGGGTTTGAACTTGCGCGAAAGGGCGTAGAACCTGGCATCTTCGGATGTTTGCAGACCTGAAGTACCAGGGGAACATGTTACTATAGGAGGTTGGTGTATGTTTTGCATGCGCGTTTAGATGTTCCAGTGATAGTAGGCAGGTGCAAGTTATTCAAATATGCAAGTAAAATGAACGAAAATTCAATGGGGCGTTACCTCATTGAATAATAAATGAATGGAACCAACATTTTCATTGAACTATGACGAATAATTCGTGTGGGAATAGTAGCGTTGGCAAATTAGAAAGGTGTCGGCCGGCGCCTACCTTTATCTTCTTCGGGGTCGTTAAAGAACTTTCCAGAAGTCAGCTTGAACTTGCCGAACTCCTTGCCGGGGTGCTCACTGTAGATCCATTCTGATTCCCATGCATCTGGAACGGACACAGACCACTATTAGTCCAAAATAACCGGCTTTCGAGACGCCTCGGTATCGATCGCCCATACAACACGCGGCGTGCCGGCGCTCCCCAAATATCTATTTTTTCTAAATTACACACGACTACTTACCATCGAGGAACTTCTCCTCGAAGAACACATCACAATTAATTGTTGAAATCGCCAGTAAACTGACAACTGCCAGCACAAAACCCTTCATTTTTGATTCACAATCACAACCTCAGCTTGCAAAGGACTGGCCACGAATAACTTAGAATTTTGGCGTATTCGCTATTATTAGTTCGACCGGTTTTTACGCTTTGGTATCTGCTATTTCAATCGCACCTATACGAATGTTGGTAGAGTGACTGCGATAGACTGAAACACGTAATCAAATTTGCAGTTGCATAACTGAAAGGGCAATAATTTTGTATTACGTTCAAATTGACTAGTGCGAGGGGGATGGAAAATAATGGTAGAACGTAAAATTACGACAGACAGATGGAAAGCTGCTATTCGTCGACATCGACGAATAAGAATTGAACACACCGCAGCTTGTAATGAATCAGAGCGCGCGAAAATACGAATAAAAAGTATTGATTTTTTCATAAATTACGTTGGTAACAATTTTATTTGGCTTTTTATCCATTTATTAAAACACAGCGGTAAACATATAAAGTTTATTGAACATTTTAAACATGCATTTACATGTTTCTATCGTTACATTTTGAAGAAAAATAATAAATCCTATCACCACGACAACTTCATTCATACCGATTATTCCAGTTCAACCAATGGCGAGTGCACATGCCATGAGAGTGAGATGTCGATAGCGTTAATAATAAGTAAAAAAGGGACACGACTATAAGTAATAACGTGGGCTATTTTGATGTCGAACGAAGTCGTGGACTCTTCACATTAGTTGGTTTGGTACATAATTATCTAATTAACTAATTTGATACGGAATGAATTTACAGACTAAAATAATGATTTAGGTGCTATTAATTTACATTGTTCTATAATACTTGGATTGTACAATTGATCCAATAAGCAACGTCCCCAGTGGCACAAACTTGGATGGGTGACCGTATAGTGGCATACCATCGAGGGCACGTTAACTCTTCCTTGCAAGCACCTCGAATAAGTTGCACCAAAGTCTAAGTAGGTAGATATAGTAAATAGCAGTTGCTATCAAAGCAATATCAACTCTTTATCTGTTATACAGAAAGGACCTATTGGCTACGATTCGTCAAATATCAAGAATCATTATAGACATAGTTACATACAGACCTACTTATACTTGCTAAACTTACGGAGTAAAACTTTTTTTTTTCTAAAAAAAGGCAATGCAACTTTACTCAACTGGGTAGGTAAAAATAATAATCTAACAGTCTTATTCAGTTTTATTATTTTTCTAAGGCCCACATAATTCTAGGACCTAAGTCATAGAAAAATACTTTTATCGAAGAGACATTACCTAATTCTTTGTAGCACTGCACCGTAAAGCCTGTACCAGACGGCCTAATCCTAAGCGACATTGTAATCTAACAGGGGTTAAAAAAGTAGCACATAACCGTTTAGGTATAATAGTTATAGATTCTATTATTTATTCCATGACCTAAATTAAACTATTTAAGTAAGTAGGTACCAATACAGGTGATTATCAAAGTCTTTTAAAATGTTTTAGTTGTAGACTCGGCTTTTTTGATGACGTAGGTATAAGTAAGGCCAGCGTTTGACTACGATCTGATGTTCCCCCTGGTTTTTTTTTGACTGAGTGACGAGACGAGCAAGTCATTCACCTGATGGTAAGCGTGACGCCTGTCCATAACAGTTACAGTGCCACCGAGAACTTTCCATTACCAAATCTCGTGCGGCATTGCACTGTGCTGGTCACCCTGAGACATCGGTTCTAGTCTCATATGCCCAGTTTTTTCACTGGATACAGTGCCCTTCCAACCAGAACACAGTAATATTTGTAACCTACTGTTGCCGATTGAATGTCTGGCACTTTCTCAGGCAGTCTCTCGCAGAAGAGACCTACCATTAATATTATTTATGACAATAGGCCAAATTAGCCACGGAAATAAACTTTGACTGCTGAGCCGTTTTGGTTGTCTAGCCACGCGGCTCTGCACGCGCCATATTGTTGTCCCATACAACAAACACAACAGTTGTGTTTTGCCGCACTCGTGGCATGTTGTGAAGAACACAGTTGTTTTCAGCAGTGCGTGTTAATAGGTACTTTCCTATAGGCCCTATAGATAACCTATACCATTACTTGTATTAGGTATTTATTTAATTTTAACACTGACGTGGTTCTTATCACGAGTCGTTATCCCACCATTATCAGTTCGCATATTGATGGGGAAATTAAACAAACATAGGTAGGTAGGTATGTACTTTGAAAATACTTTTATATTTCAACAAAAACTGTCAATAGTTGATATTAGCCTACATAATGTAAACTTTATTTGGATCCCAGTAAAGGTGGTTATTGTGTGAATTGTTGATTACATAGATGTTGCCATGCGAAAAGGATAAATTCGGCGACAAAAACCGTTTAGACCAAGATATAGAAATAGAAGCATTGCCTATTTCATTGAAAATTCAGTACATTTAAAGTGAAAAGTCATCCTTAAAGTCATAATCATCCTTTTTGTAAGAAGTTAGAGTCACATTTTCTAAAACCCCCGCTAAATTGACGGCTTGCTTCTCATCTCTTATCTTTTTCTTTTTATCTTTTTTGAACTGCATTTTCCTAAGTTTATTCTGCTTAGTGTTGCCCTCTATTTGCATTTCTGGGTCGGCCTTGGTCCGCTCGGTTTTCTTGGTTTTGTCCAATTTGGCCCTTATGCTTAAAGTCTTAGGGAGCAAACTCGATTCATCTTCGTCGACTTGCATTTCATCGTGGAGGGCTCTGACTGGACCCGTGCTTGTAATCTGTGAATAAAAAATCAAAATAAACAATTCGCAGTAGGGACTTTGAACCTTACACCAAATAAAATAAGAGCTACTTTACACTAACACCTTCAGTTCCCACGTTGCGTGCGTCCAACTCGTTAATGGCAGTCTCCATCACCTCGAACGAGTTGATGTCGAATACCTTAGCCAATCACGTCAAAAATGCGAGTGACTGATTGAATTAGGGACTTTAAATTTTAGTGCTAAGAAAATAAGAGTTAATTTACCTTAACGCCTTCCGTTCCCACGTTGTGTGCGTCCAACTCGTTCATGGCGTCAGTCTCCATCGCCTCGAACGAGTTGATATCGAACTCCTTGGCTAGTGACGTCACGATCTGAGCATCCACGTGGATATCTGCATCTAAGACTTCTGGAGGCTCCGTGTAATAGCGAACCTGGAATTAAAAAAGGTACCTAATTAATAACTTACACTGGTGGTAATAAGCCTGAGCAATTGGATGCTAGAAACAAGTAGGCATATTGTTCATATCGGGTAGGGTATGATTTTAATTCATATGTAGGGTGGAGACAGTTCAGTTTAAGATTCATTGTATGGTAGTCTTCAAAAATAGCTGAAGTTTTCCTTTTTCAATGTTAACAAAAATATATTGTACTAGCTGCGCCCCGCGGTTTCACTCAGACAAAATATAGCCTATAGCCTTCTATAAATGGACTATTCAATACAAAAAGAATTGTTCAATTCAAATCAGTAATTCCTGAGATTTTCGCGTTCAGCCAAACAAAGAAACAAACTCTTCAGCTTTATAATATTGGGGATAAAGACATTAGCTACTTCTATTCTACATTACTTTTTTCAAATGCTGAAACTTAGCTTTAAACTCATGTTGAAAAGTGTGTTTGTGTGTGTGATTTGAGCCCCTCTACGCAATGATAAAATAGAATACGCCCTCGAATTTCCTGGACTGGAAATACTATAAAACATGTTCCATAGAATTTTTCTCTCGACTATAATGAGTATGTACATACTTTGCCAGTGTTCCAATCATTGAGCAGGATCTTGGCAGCCGCTTCCTGATCCGGGACTCCGCCTTTCTTGTACCTGCCCATACGCGAAGCTAAGCTTGCGAAGAACTCCTGCAAAAGAAAATACCATTTCAGAAAGAGCTTGCTCTAATTAAGATCATTTCACCCAGAAATTTCAATTACAAAATCTTGTGTGGCACTGCACTGCGCTCGTCACAGTGCTCTTCAAACCAGAACACAGTAATGTTTGCACACTACTGGTTGGCGGATGAATACTTCCCAGGCGGACTCTTGCACTGCAAGAGTCAAGTTAAATTTAAAGACTTACTTGCGGCTTACTAAACTCGGGTATACTGTAAAGTTCCACAAGTGTGTTCTTATTGGCTCGCTGCAGTATAGCCGTGGCCGGTGTCACGGGGTCCTTGAGGCTGCCCACTCGAAGGGCATTCTTTAGGGCCACCGAGGAGTCACTCTCTGACCCCGAGTGGAATACTATGCCGGGACTGTCTAGGATCTTGATCTTGGAGTCTAGTTGGACAGTCTGCATTTGTCTGGGGAAAGTTATTGAAAATTATTGTTTGTAGTAAAAATCCAACTTCGGTCTAACCGTTCCACTTCTTTGATTTGATAAAAACTACTGAATTAATTTTAATGAAATTTACGAGTATATGGGACTTCCCAAAATAGAAAAAAGAATTATTTAAATCATTTTAAAAACCCTGGAGATGAGATAACATACATAAAAACACAGTTAAATTGAGGGTGTCCTCATTTTTAAGTTCAGAGGAACTAATGTAATCAACACACATATAAATAAATTAGTGGAAATGTTACTTTGCTGTGGATGTCTGAGAACAACCCCAGAAAACCATGGATGACAACTAAAAAGATACTAAAACTTACTTAGTAATTCCTGGGGTGCTGCCTACATTGCACGCCTTGGATCTGTTAAGGCTGTTGATAATGGAACTCTTGCCAACGTTGGGCAAGCCAACCACGCCCACTGTGATGGAGGTCTTGATGCCACGGTTCCTGCAGTAGTTGCCGAGCAGGCCCATCAGTAATTCAGCACCGACGCATGATGAACCTGAAGGCACAGAATAAATACAGTAGTACATACAGAATGGACACTCCAACCCATAATCTGCGTCCGCGCAGCTCTACCCGCAATCGCCGTGAGTCAATACTACGCGCTCAAATGTATTGGATAACACTTTCTATGAACCTTTATACTAGTGGGTTGTCTTTTGTTCCCATAGTATGTTTGTGTACTTAACACTTCTGATCGAAAACTTAACAACTGTCGTGTTTTTCATGACTTGCCGTGAGTGCGGGAAAACACAGCTGTTGTGTTTGTTGTATGGGTAAACCTTATGGAGTGTGTAGAGCCGCACTGGTGGCTAGACAAGAAAATCGGCTGAGAAATCATAGTGTTAATTACACATTTGGTGCATGTAGAAACGTCACTAATATGTGTGTGAGTTGTTAATTCAGCTTATTTGTATGGTGTGTCGAGGGTGTGATTATATGATCTGTCTGTCCCATGTTACTCATTTGCTCATTTTTGACAAGAACAATATCCTAATGAGATAGCACATTCTTGTCACAAATGTCCTACATTACATAGAATATTTTGTTGAAACTGACCTTTCATCTCCTTCTCCTTAACAATATGCTTCATCTTCTTTCTGCCCAAGTTGTGCTGCTGATCCTGTGTAGAGGCCTTAAAGGGCACTGCTGGGGCTGTTCTGCGGAGATGCTTGAGCCAAGCAGTGAGGTTAGTTCTAGGTACCAAGTCTGCTTTGTTGAGGATCAAGACCAGACGCTTGCCAGACTCGCGAACGGCTTCTTCTACTTGTTCACAGCGGGTACCTGAGAATTATGACAAGGTTAGAGAAAAAAAATCAGCAATTTAAACAAATTACACCATACTGTGTTCCCTAACAGGCGCATTTCCGAAGCACTGATAGAGTTAATGCAGTTTTCTTTTTCTATGATATGAATAGGCACATAAAAGGGAAATTTCTTTTTCAAATTCAAACTTTAATCAATTTCAATTATAAACCTGTACATAATTATATGAGAAGAAATCATATAATTATGTACAGGTTTATAATTATCACTCGCTTTTTGGTGGAAACATTGTGAGGAAACAAATATGCCCTAGGATTATTTTGGAGGTATGTGATCCACCAACCCGGACCAGGCCACAGTGGTGGCTTGCGGCCTAATCCTTCTCACGAACGTGCATTGAGATTGATGATAGATTTGTTAGGTAAACCAGCTTACCTAATGGATCTCTAGCATCAACCACCTCTAGTATAACCTCAGCTTCAGATATAACTTTCTTGAACTCCCTGTAATAAGTCTTGAGCGAGTTCTCTTGTTTCCTGTCCTTGCCAAATTCAACATCGTCGGTTTCTAGGTCATTGGTTTTGAAAGCGTCGTGGACCTTCCCCCTAGCCTCTGCATTTGCAGCCTGAAAAAATAACAAGAGTTTACAATGATACATGCACCATCATCAAGCTACTTAGCGTTAAGTCTTCCTTGAACTTGCATTTTGTATATACTTTGTGTGCTAGATAGGTATTAACACACTCACTGCTGAAAACACAACTGACGTGTTTTTCCGCGAGGGCGGAAAAGACAACTGTTGTGTTTGTTCTATGGGAAAACACTATGGTGTGTGCAGAGCCGCACCCGTGGCTGGACAAGAAAATCTACTCAGCAGTGAAAGTGTTAAATAACTAATCATATCATTTCAGCTACTAAATAGTTTAATATAATTATGGCTGCATTTCACAATTTTAAATCAGGAATTTAAAGGGTGCCACACATTAAAAACATTGAAAATATGTTTGATGTTACTTCAAAGAAGTCGTACACATAGCTGTGTGCCTGCACCACTATGTGTGGCAGGCTTAAAGCACATTTGCGGTCAAGCTTTTTGTTTTTTTATATAAAAACAATTAATTTCAATAAAACAGAACCATGTCCATCAGTAATTGAAAAGGGAAATATATTTCCATACTCGATAATTTAGAAATAGTGAGTGCAAATAAAAGACTTATTTAGTTAACTCGAGTATCACACATACAGTTTAAGCAAAAGATAACAAAAGATTGCTGTTGATTGAGACATAGAAAAGGTTAATAACAAAATTACACTTACAAAAGAACCCACGCTAACATTACTGCCACTTTTCTTTTCTTCCAACTTCTTTTGTTTGTCCAACTTTGCCTGTTCTTTCCTTTTCTGCTTCTCTTCTTCTTTGTGCTTCTTGACAGCTTCCACTTCTTTCAGTATATCTTCTTTGAAGGGACACACATTGGGTATCTGAACAGGCTTTGATTTTTTGGACTTGGGATTCTTTTTAGCTTCCTTCTTGAGTTTCCGATTGTGATCTTTCACTTTCTTCTCTATTTTGTAACGGAGGCGGGCCGGCTGCCTCTTCGACGGTTTCTCTGTAAACATAATACAGTATTGAAAATAAAAGCTGTAATAGAACATAGTGGGTTATCTTTCAAAAGTCACTTAATTAAAGGCTAGCAGCATGGTTACTGATTTAACATTTAGTGGCATATTTTGGTCGAAATTGTACGCTTGGAATGTAAAGAATTAATATCATAAAGAATATACTGTTAAACAAATTTACAACCCTGTCACCCTGTTTCAGTCACATTTACTTCTTTCGACCACATAACTTAACACCAGGACTTCAACTCTGTTATGTATTGAATTGTGTCATTGTTGGGAGGTTGCCGATTTTAACAGTTTTTATAATGGCAGAAACTGCGTTAAGCAGGCGCTCGCGCTGTTTTATACAAAGTGCACTGTCGCGGGGACACGCGCGGGCGTCTTATATATGAAACCGCGCGGGTGCCCTCTAAAAGAAAACTGTCGAAATCGGCGAGTTTGACCGATGGCATAGTAGCGGTAATGTTGTTAAATTTTCTTAAATAACAGATTCAGGTGGAATGGTCAATTGATATGGTTAGTTTATTTACTAGTTAGAAACAATGTGATGATTTTTACACTGAAATTTTTCAGTGTAAAAATTCCACGATGCTGTGTAACTTTAGGCGTCAGCCTTTGTGCAGTTAGGATTTAGGGATAGAAGAAGCAATTAGGACCTCAGAATAACAACTATTTTGAATTAAAGCGACAAGAAAACATCAAAAAGCTCTAATTATGTTTCTGGATCCAGCATGTTGATCTCCAATTTTGCTTTGACGATATGTATGAGATACTTACTCAATTTGAACTTAGCCATAGTGGAACTGTGAGTTAACTTATATAAGTAATTAAATAATAATTGAGGAAAGCAGGCAGCAGTTTTTAAATTATTTCTTTCTGCTTTTTTATCACATTACAAAACACAATATAACCTTAAAATAAAAGAACGAATCAGACGGACAACTGACAAACTGACAATTGACATTTAGTTAGATAGTGACGTTAACTGCTGACAGACGCAACACTTAAGTTCGATGTGTATTGCATTATGTTTTCCCTTGATTTCTCTTAGAATAAGCGTGATATTCCTGGTTCTTTCGAAATTAAATTAATGTTCAAACATCCAAGTCATTGAAGTGATCTATATGGTAAAATGTAGTTAAGTAGGGAATATATATGTCAAATGTCAATGACACCTGAATATCACTGTCAAAAGCACGTGCTGTAAAATATTTGTTGCCATATCAAAAAATAATGATTTGCCATTACCAAAACAAAAAATCGACGTTTCCATAGTTACGCGGATAAATATGATTGAGGGTAGGAAGAAATGGAAATTATTATTGGAGCTTCTGTGGTGTAGTGGTTGAGTTGGCGATTCCTACTATCAAACGTATCTTCAGCTAAAGACATTCCTACGAATGTTTCGATTTGTTGTTTGGTTGTGTGATTTATTTTTCATTGTTTTTAATTTTGTAGCTAAATAGTAGTTCCCGAGAATATTAATTAATACTGATAACTATGAATATTTATGAATCATTTCATTATGGAATATCTGACAATACAATGTAAATCAAACTAAATGTAGAACCTACCTCAAATAAATAGGTAAACATAAACGATTGGCAAACAAAACACGTCGTCATCCATTCATCGTAGAATTATGAGAATGAGCTTCCTTGCGACAAGTAAGGAAGGCAGGGCCCGGCCGGGCCCCGGGCTCAAGGGCCGGCGACGCCACATGACACGCTTTGTTCGCACGCAGCAGCTGCGTCGCGAAACGCTAGCCGTCTACCTGAACAGGTAACAGAAGCAACAGGTCATTTCTCCGGGGGGGCTCCGCCGCCGCTGCGTCAGTCGCGCTCCGCTCCCCGCGGTTATCGCACGTCCGAGCTCCCGGCGACTATCGCAACTTCGCGACGCTCCGTCAAATCGCGCGAGTTATGTGCGCGAACGCACGCTCCGATAACCCCCTCGTCGGCGACCGGTCGTGACGGCGCAAATGTCTCCCAGCCTCGAAGGGATCATGTTCAACCGGAACGCGAACATGTCGGCGCGGCGGCCGCTGCTGGCCGAGCCGCAGAAGCCTCTCGTGGTGCCGCGCGTGCCGCCCCGCGACACCGGCCCGCCGCGCGACACGGGCCCGCACCGCCCGCTGCCCGCGCCGAGGAACCTCCCTGACTACCGACCGGATTACTGGAAGCCTTCGAACGTCGAACTCGAGAAACGACTGCAGGAATCGCGCGCTCGCGAGAAAGTTGGCTACTTTCAAGACAAAGTGACTCCCGATCTGAGCCTGGATCGGAGAGAGGCCGAGCTGGTGTTCAGGTTCGACAACAACGCGTCAGCCGAGTATCTGTCGAGCCAGTACCGCGCGCCGACCGTTCAGTACGCGAAGCCGCCTACTCCTGCCAACGGGCGCGCGGCCCGCCAGCCCGAGAAGGACGGGCCATTCGTATTCGGAGTCCACAGTCCGAGCCAGTTCCCGCTCCCGAGGCGGGACGACGATGACTACGATTATTCCGAAGTGGCCGATGAGAACGGCCGCACTGTGATAGGTGACAACGTCTCCGGAGACACGAACTGCTGTGATAAAGTGAACGAGTGGGCGACGCGCGACAAGAAGACCAGACGGACTTTGAATCGGATGTTTCAGATTAAGGATAGAAGGAAGGTGAAAGGTGGAAAGAAGGAGAAGATAAAGTGTGTGTTGGTGGGTGACGGTGCTGTGGGCAAGAGTTCGCTGATAGCTGCGTACGCGCAGGACACCTTCCGAGAAGAGTACCAGCCGACGGCACACGACACATTCAATGGTAAGCATCAGTCTCACTGTATACCTGTTTTCAATAAAGACAAAGACGAGCTAGGTCGTTGATATAGGTATTTGCCACTTGCGTTAGTTATCGCGACTAGCCCTGATTTGTAAGATAATTATCGTGATTAGCACACTAATTTATTATTTACGAACGACGCGACGAGACGATGGAATGATTTTTGTTATTACGGCGCCACACAACAATTTTGTTTAAGATAACCAGGTAAATCATTGAAAATTTTCGGCCAACAAAAAAGACTGACGCATACTGTACATACTTGCATAGCCATTGTTTGACTCCAGTAAATAATATTTACGCAGCCAGTGATAAATTCAGAGACGTTAAAATTTTGACATCACTACAGTCACAATAACATCATGATTTAACTTGTAAATAAGTGTAAAATATGGTGCTGGTGACCATGTTTGCTGGGAATTCCTTGAAGATTGGACAATGATAGCACCTCTTAAAGAATAATAGTGGCGCTCAAAATCAAAGGCAAAAGACGAAGAAGCTAAAACCCGAAACGTTGATCTCACCATCTGGAACTACCAGTCAACGTAGCACTATAGCACTCCATAAAGCCGAAGATTGGAGCAGGTGGAAACTACTTGTGGACGTAGTTGAAAGTAATCACGATCCTAAAAAAATATAAAACCACCGAGGAGAAGGGGGAAAGTATATGTAATAATGGAATATACTCGTATAATACCTTCAAGAAAGTCAAAATATATACCTACTGTCAAAACATACAAAGAAAAGGAGCCACTTAATCCAAATTCAGGAAAATCTGTTTATCTTAAGTGTTAATTCTTAAGTGTTATCGTGTAATTTTGCTGCTAATTAGTGTCATATACAATGTAGTTGTTTCATACCCTAGTTACTTAATCCTCGAACTATAACAGCTATAATACATGTGTAAGTTTGGATGTTGCTTTGTTACCCAAATAAATAAATTAGACTTAGTAGGTGTACTTGGAATTGTAAAATGCCTAGGACACTTTTAATTCCAAAAAAATACTAAAGCGTCGAAGTTTATGGAAAACAAGAAAACTACGTATAAACCAAGCGGCGCAGCTAGTAAAAATAAGGAGTCAACGACACGTCCCAGACATTTCTGTGGCCTTATCAAAGAAACTCGTTCTCAACATATTATACACCAATAATACTGTCCCTTATTTCTTATTTCAATTCTTGTTACGCTTTCTCATTTTCGATTTATAACGTAGATGGAACTTTTTTCGTAATAACATCTCAATAAATTACTATACCATTTCTGCCTTTTAAAACGTTTATAATTGACGATAGGTAACTCGAATGTTTATACCAGTGCCGTTATATAAATAAATCAATCTCACTACGGTTTTCAATGTTTCCTTCGTAAGTAAAACTATGTAAGTGTTTTCTGTGTTCTGGTTTGAAGGGCACTGTTTCCAGTGAAATTACTGGGCGTATAAAACTTTAGAGCCGATGTCTCAGGGTGCCGACCGCAATGCAGTGTCGCGCAAGATTAAACAATGCCAAGTTGTGTGTGGCGCTGTAAAAGTTATTGGCAGGCGTAGCGCTTACCATCAGGTGAACGACTTGCTTGTCTCGCAAAAAAAAGTACTGTATCCAGAGTATCCTAGATCATTAGTAAGTTTCGTATTTCTATTTTTGTATATCACTAGCTTTGAGTTTTCTTTTCCGTTTCTTGGAAATCCCTGTAATTGATATTGTATTTATTTCTACCAATCAACTCATAAGTATATCACCTAGCTACATCCTATCCTGATTCATAAATGACTGAGCCCCGGAAATCCTGCTAAAGTTGCCGTTTTCCTCGACTTCTCCAAAGTTATCGCTCTCTACGATAAGAACACAAAATAAACATCATCAGTACCTACTAGTCATATATTTTATAGTTTTCCATTTGTCAGACGATGCCGACAAGATGTAGTAAAGAATCACGTAACGTCACCACGATAGCATTATCGCCTTATCATTCGTGACACACGTTTCTTGAAAGAATTGCATTGAATTGTTATTATCGATATCGATTCTTAAAGATGACCATACCGAAATTCGTATCAATTCTTAGAAATAAAAATAAAAATAGCCTAAGAGATTTACACTAAATGAAGCAATAAGAAGAGGAACGACAGTAAAAACCTCATACAGCAAGCAAAGGAATCACAAGGAAAATAACATCAAACTAACCACATAATACTAATGAATTCTACGAATGCATCCATCAATGATTTCACTATAACACATCAACAGCCACTAATGATAGACATTGACACTATCTCTCCTTATAAATTCTGATCATGCATCAGAATAGCACAATAGAATAATATTAAGTATCAAAAAACCAAAAAAATATAAGATTCTCAACATACCTCCGCGTATAGGGTCTTTGACCCTGTTTAATATGTTGTGACTGTACCCGGCACCAATTAATGTTACACTGCTTTTGAGATTTGAATACAAACTAGACAAAGATTTCTTTATAATTTACATTAATTAATCAGAAGGGAATTTAAATGGAGTAAAAAGCAACGAGAACCTGGAAAGGCTCGGCCCTTCGCATTAAGATGAAATATAAACGATGCATTTACATGTCTCGTGAAATGATCAAGTAGATTGTATAGAACAAAGATTAATAAAAAAGGGTTTGTGTCTGAGGTGTGGGCCTTGAGGCACGCCGAGGTATGCGTTGTACTGTGTGATATAGAAGTTATGGTTATAGATGCCTAGATTTAGTCAATTTTAGTGTAGGTTTACCCACTAAGCCCTCTTGCAGAATATATAACTAACGTTCCATGTGCTAATTTACAGTAAATTAGTCGTAAATTATTAAACATACAGTCAAAAGCCTTTGTCATTTCCAACCCAATCAAAATTACATGCGGGTGATAGTTATGTAGTTACAATTTACAATAGGAGTCCATTGCCAATTGCCACCCATAGCGAGTTCCTTCCGCTATAATTATTTTCTTTCCATACTCGGAAACTTGACATCGGAAATACTGTTATAAATACTTCATATTATTTATAAAAAATATCAGGACAACATTCT
The DNA here is from genome assembly GCA_912999815.1 of Campaea margaritaria. Taxonomy (NCBI): domain Eukaryota; kingdom Metazoa; phylum Arthropoda; class Insecta; order Lepidoptera; family Geometridae; genus Campaea; species Campaea margaritaria. The sequence continues at coordinate 2,741,635 of OU538794.1, forward strand.
CAAACATAAAACTGGAGCGCCATATTTAAATTAGTAGTAAAATTACGCAAACGAATACTTCAAATTACGAAACTGTTCTTTTTGGGAAATAATTACTGTTTTGACATAACATTAACTAATTGCTGTGACAAAACAGTGGCATTTAAAATTATATTACCGCTTTCTTTTGTTACTTTTGTTAAAGAAGGGCCGGGCCGCCTTTTCTTTGTTGGAGGAAACCCACAATTATCAGAAGCCTCACTGTGAGTTGAGTGAAAGTGCAAGCTTATGACCACGGCTTACCTTGAGTGTTTCCAGACAAAGTAATGTTTATTTATTTATTGGCTTGCTTGTTCACAAAATTACTTTGTGTACAGTATCCACAGCTATTTGAGGTAACAGCAAAAGTGCCGTCGAAAGTTTGTGAAACTTAAAGTTTCTAAAGAACAACTTCAGTTTTTGCTTATTTGACTTAGAAGAAACATTGAAGTTATTGTAGTGGGCAAAACTTTGCGTACAATGAGTGTATGACTGAATATATAACTTGGTACTTAAGTGGTTTCCTGGAAACTATACTTATTACGTCTGCATGCTAATATGAAAGTCGGGGCGATGTGCCTTCACCTGACTTTGCATACGAATGCTCGATCCTTTGCTACAAACAAAAAGGCTAAACTGCATGCTAAGATATACGAATAAAATATGGTAATTATACTAACTTAGCCAGTTTTAGGAATTTAGGATAAGTCGCCAAGTGGCGACTCGCAACGAACAATAGACTAGCTTAAGCAGCGATTAAACTAAGTATTCTAACACAAAATTCTATGATTTTGTGAACCAGAAGTAGGTATAATATGCTCTGAGTCTGGGTGTTTGTAGAACCACGATCCTCGCAGTTCCTGATTCCCTAGATATAGGGAATTCTAGTTAGAAGTCACGATCTATGTATAATGAATATTACGCGTTATTTACTGATTTGATCAAAATCTGATTGGTTTTAAAACTGATTGCAACTCTTTTAGAAGGAACAGACGGAATGAAAGAACAATCTATATATATAAAAATGTTATGTTGGTTTGTGTACGCTTCAAAAACTCAAAAAGTTCTGCACCAATCGAGCTGAAATTTTAGCATGATATATAATCCGCATCAAGGATTGTTTTTATCTATTTTTTTCATCAGTGACATATCAGCGAATGTACGAATGTGCCACAGCGAAGCGTGGCGGGGTCAGCTAGTAATATTATAATTCAAAAACGTGATGAAGAAATACAAAGTAACTATACTTACCGTGTATTTCATTTGAACTGCATTGAAAAAGTAGAGACGTGCTCAGCAGCCGGTTTGTAAAATTGCAAAATGCACAATGTTACTTAAATTGTAAGCAATTCGACTAATATTATGAGCAATAATAATGCTAAGTGCATTTAAGTTAATGATTCCTATCAACAGAAGCTGCAATGTACTCATCATGTTGCTAAATAAAAGCCGTAAATTGCATCTTGCAACAAACATAGGTAATATAATAAGATACTCTTTCAGCGAACATTATGTTATTCTTGCTTAAAAACGTTGAAGGATTGCAAAATCGTCATGAATAACAGTCATAACAAGTATATCAATCCTAGAAAGTGTCCAGTTAGCACAATACAGAGCTATAGATGATTAATTGATCAATAAATTCATAGAAAAATATAACGTACAATGATACTCATTGAAGAAGAATGTACCTAAAGAGTATCTTCTACGTAGCGTGATACTCTACGTCCGTTTCCCAAGCCATTTTAGATGACTCAAGCTACCTATATAAATCAATGCTTTTTCCGTTATCTTTATATTTTCGACTCCAGCCTAGCAACAGATGGAGTAGACACTTACCTCATTCATGTTTCTATTATTATAACATTTTCGGCAAAGGACCAGAGGATTCATATCTGGTCCAGGGACGTCCCATATCTCAGTTGTACAAAATTGAATATGCAGTAGATGCAAATCGAAGAGAACAAAAAGTCTCTGGAATAAACTTAGTTCGGGAATCTTGACAATAAAATTTACTTTTGACGGAGTGATTTAAATTTTTCACACAGTTGGACCTTAGATTGATAGATGCAAATGTTGGAACGGGCTGCTAGAAAGTCCTTGGAGCTGATCATCAGAAAATCAGAAATACCAATCAGTAGAGCTTTGATGATTAAATAAACATACAGAAGTGCTGCGTTGTCGCAAAAGAGAATGTTTCTCAAATAACACTGAAGAGCAATAAAACTGTAAATACAAAATTATTGCGTTTGTACTGTTATTTTAAGTATTACAACAGCCGGGTTGTCCCATATTTCGTCGATAAACCTACTTACTCTCACTCGGAGCTAAAAGAGCGTGTTGCAATCAATTTGGGTCACAAATTGACTGTATATCTCTGCTCCCTTTTAGAGAAAAAAGACTAGGTAGTAATATTTGGAGCGAGGAGCCATTAGGAAGCACTTGCTCCATGGTCCACTTCTGTTTGATGGCAACTCTGGACTGCACTTACGCTTATGCCGCCACAAAAACAATTTGAGAAGCTCTAGATATATTGGTATTGTCGAGGTAGATATGGGTATGCTATTTTCGAAACGTTCTTTTATCTCTTGGAACATGGTGTGGGTTGTCTTGTCTTTGTTTTGGATTATTTTATCATTGTCACTTTCTATTTTTATCGTTTTATTATCACTAAATGCATCTTACTTTGTTGTGTTTATGTAAGTTTCTTTGAACATTGTAAACGGATTGTTTTCTTTTCTGTTTCAAGTATTTTGCTCCCAGATGGATATTAGTAGAAATATATTTGATGACGGAATCAATCAATTATTTTAGTTATCCAAAGTAGTTAGTATAGAATAGACTGCTATAATAGAGTCTAGCTACCAAGGAAGCGCCGAAAGCTTGTAGAATCTTAACTTTCTCAAAGGGCTCTGTCTGGGAACCCAACTATTGACGATCACTTCGATCACTCACGTATTGTAATATACTTATTAGAGGAGGTCAAGTTGTACATCTTACCACATCGGTAATGGTGCATATGGAACAAAATCCATATTATGGACTTTACTTTGGGTCACCTTGTCCACTCAAAAAAATCATGAAAAAAATTGGTTCCTAAAAATAAATGACTACCTTACGACTTCTCGCTACAACTTGTCTCCTTTGTTATCCTAAATGGCGTAACAGACAAAGATGCACGGCTACTTATTTATTTCCTACTGCAGCCCCGCCTCAGTAGGTCAAGGCAAGTGCATCGATCGGCAGCAATAACATGCCCTAGATACCAGGAAACTGCACTCGAGAGATTAATAATTCAAAGGCCTAGGCGTAATTGTTGGTAGAATTGTCATCAATAGAGCCTCGGTATGTACAGGACTGTAAAAATTAGATTGGTGCAATAAAAATTACTCCCGTGTACCTTAACTTATACGGACTTGGATAGAATAGTTAATTGTGAGATTTGCTCATTAACGTTAGGTTTTTTTTATTTTTTAGTGTTGTGAAATAGTTTTGTATACATCCTAGAAGGAACATAATAACTCGAATAACTAATAATATCGATGAATCTATTTGAGTTGCCTAGCCTAGATACATACTTACTCGTAATTTTCTTATGAATTTTTCGCTTCTCTTTGTATCAACCGTCTCACGTTTCCACTGCGCTCATTTTCATACGTTTCATTTTACAATATTACTGCATTTTAATGTCAACTACTTGCTTATCTAATTTCGGTGTCACCGTCAGCTGATTCCGATAAAGTAATCCTGATAGTAGCAAAGCAAACACACCAGGCAACCGCATTCTGCGCCAAGCATTCCACGGCCAGGTGAAATAAATGCATAGAACGGCGTACTTAATAGTACAAAATTAAGGTACAGCTGTGCTGGCAGCTGCCTCAACTCTTTGTAAGCCTATCTTCCGAAAAGGAATAAAAAATACAGCCTCCAAGCGATTACCTTTTAGAAAAGGCTCTTCGGTGCCTTCGGGACCTCTCGTTTTATTTTTTGTTGATGTCTCGACTGAGGCTCGTTTTCGAAGCTATTTTGAGGCAGCGTACAAGTCTTGTAAATTGGTTTTGTTCATTTTGAATGCTGAATATTATATTATGATGGAATCTCGATACCACATCATGTAAGTAAGCATTTTGTGTCGTAGTCTTGCGTAATTTATCGCTTTGTATGTTAGTCCCTATTAACAGTAAGGAGACGCCTATTAATCACGTAGTGTTTTTATCAACATTTAATCCCCCTTGGTGGAACGTGGTGATGTTTTAGACTACCCCACCAGATTAAAGAGGTTCTTAGTATAATTACAGATAAAGTAGCTCATCCAACGGCCACTTTCAGCCTTTTTGAACCTCCATCAACCACCTCTCTTTCTGTCACGTCCGCTTTTTGTACAAGCTTGTAATCACAGCTGGTAATCTTCGAAGAACTGGACATGGGATATCAGGCTCATTATTATGTCGGCTTTTTGATGACGACGTAAAAAGATAGTTACAGGATTGGGTGGGATTTGGAATGTTACCTGCATTGTCGGAAAACGTAACTACTTTTGTATGTCTGTCCTTGAATAAACTTGGTTACCTAAAAATTATAGGCATAGTAATACTTTTATCATAGTTGGATGTATCGTTTTTTTATGTTACTAAATAATGAGACGAGCGGTTCGTTCTCCTGTTGGCAAGCGCCACGCCTGCCCATATCAGCTACAGTGTCACCCAGAACTTTCCATTTCAAAATGCCAAGTAAATTCGCTGGAAACAGTTTCCCTCAAACCGGAACACAGTAATGTCTGCACACTAGTACTTGGCGAATGAATATCTTGCAACGGTGTGGTACTTCCCCAGGTGGACTCTTGCAGAAGACGCATACCACTACTAAACCTGGCCACGCTGTAAGTCCTGCAATCTTAAATTCCAATGATACTGAAATTACTCGTCCTTTCTATCATGGGGCCTATAATTTCACTGGGAAATAAACTTAGCAGACTTGTCGAAGCATAAATTACCTCTATCGTCTGACACCGTAGAGCCATCATGAAATTAACAAAGACGGTGTTATTCATAGTCGGCAAATTAATGGAGCCATAAACCATGTTACGGCTACTTTAGATGCCGGAACGTATCATAAATACGGGAAATAGGCATTTTTTCTAATTTAATTAATACCCGAGTGAATTTCTAAACAATAAGGTTAAGCCCACTACAGTCGCTTATTTAGCCACGTTACAAAGATTTTTTTGTCAATTTTATTTTCTGCTTACAAATTGCATTGCAGTCGGTTCTGTCGTCTTTACGTGTCACGGAAAAGAATTGACGGACATCCGTACAGACACCATTTTCAAAAATGCTATATTATATTGTTAGTCTCTTCTAATTTATATTCTTTACTAAGTTCTCTCATTTACAATTCTCCTTACAGAATAATAATAAGCTATACCTAGAACTCTATGCCGTCTAACAGCTCTCTAATTAGGTATAATTATTGTCCCTCTTATCTCTTTTTATTGCATGGTTCTTGGAGGTTCTTTTAGGTTCAAAATTCTGCAAAACCCTCCTATTTTCAACAGCAACTTATTCAATAGCTATCAGAATTGAGGCTCTAGTTTCGACCACTGCTCTTTTGTCTTCCCGTGCAATTCTTCGATTTGCTTCAACTTTCAGGCCCGGTGGGCTTTGACCCTCACCGTCGCTGGAAAATATATGACGGAACGGAATGTTGTGAAGTGACGCAAGCGAGATTATCCACACGTCGACTCTCGGGTCGAAATTATGTTTTACGGGCTTATGCGGCCAGGCATTGAGAACTTCAATAAATCTTCAGTAGGAAAGATACTTGCTTATAGGTATCAAAAAAAAAATAACTAAAATAAAAATATATACTCTAAAAGCGTTTCTTATTTTCATGCAATTCATGAAAGAGCTAGATACCATATATAATTATGTACATTAATTGTTATTATATTTAAGTTTGGTTTAATTTATGAATTGTGTAGTATTTAAAGATTGGATGTTTCCTATTGTTCATGAAATATTTAAAAGTGAGGCGTAAAATTACAAAACCGATTCTTCTTCTTCGTATCGATGGTTCAGCATCTACGAGATAATTCAATAAATTAAACTAAAAAAAAAAACCAATAGCATTTTAAACTATAAAACCTTTTTAGAGTTACAGAATACATAATAGGTTATACGAAAAGGTTTAGGAGCAAAAGTGGAAATTGTAATTTTGTTGCGCAAAAAAAAAGTTGAAAAGTTTAATTTTCTGATGAAGCTCTAATGAGCTTACCACCATGTTGGATGTCGGACCGATGATTATAAGGAAGAATCTAGTTAATCACTCCGGAAACAAGCCGCGATGGTAAATTAGAGACTATATTTAGTCGGGTGCAGTCGGAACTTTCAGCAGACTTAAAAAATTTACACTAAAATGTAAGATCGTCTTGGAATAAATCCCTTGGAAATCCTATAGGGATTTATTCTGAAACACCCATCAGTCAGAGATCTTTGTTCGAGCCCCGTTAAATGCAGCTGCAATAATAAACAAGCGAAAATATATATGGACAGATTTTTAAACTTAGCTATGAATAAGACAGTTCAATGACTCGTTAATTTGTGTGAGTTAAAAATAAGTAACTTAACAGGAAAACAGTCATACTTCCATTGACTATAGAGAAGTAGGTATAGGGAACACGTCACGGCCATTATTCAATTTTCAACATCTAGGAACGTTTTAACACGTTCACTGCTGAACCGTTACACTTATTTTGGCTCTTTTGCGAATCTTCTTTGTTTTTTTTTAAAGGTTGTCTGGAAGAAATCGCTTTCAGCGATAAGATCGCCCATTGTAAATAAAAAAAAAAAAAAAAAAAAATTGTACTACCCTTGTTTACCTATTGTAATTTTCTGTACTGTGTTTATTTTTGTTTCTGGTGTACAATAAAGAGCTTTTCTTCTTCTTCTTCTTCTTCACATAACGTGTGTGTTTACTGTTTACTGGTATTGCGTCGTACCTAAATTCAATCAGCAGTCACACAACTGGTGTGATAAAATTGTCAATACAGCAGTGCGGGTTCGCACGCCAGGCGTGTTTTCGCTTGCCGTAAAATTATAAAAACACAGACGTGTGTGTTTTCAGTAATGAGCGTTTTAAGGTAACAGGTTATTGGTCAACAAGAAAAAGAGAAAGAAAAATAGTAACCAGAGAAAGAGAGTAGAGAGTTAAAAGGAGAGTTTTTAAATAGGTTTGAGAGGCACCTTCTTAGATTAGTATTCACATTGGAAACAGGACATTTACCACGTATAATGTTTGTTTTGAATTCCCTTTGGTAAATATCAAATGTCAGTGAATAGGTATCTTCTAGGCAAGCATGCTACATCGCCGACTGTGTCGTCACTTACCACCAGGTGAGACCGCGCTCAAAAGCTTGACTATAATGCAATAAAAAAAACATTTCCAGAATACTCATCTAGGAATATTCTTCTTTAATCTATTTAAAAGCCTACTTTGTATTCTGTGCAAAGCAAACATAATATGGAAGAGAACAAATGCATCTAGAATTAAAGACACCGCTTTCAAAAAAGTAATATATTCCAGGGAGGTTTATGCCCTTCATTGGGTCAAATGAGCTTTCTATGATGATGATGATGATGATGAGTATATATTCCAGATTCCAGGTTTTTAAATACCTACTTAATATGTATTGCGTGTACAGAAATTTCGTTCTATACTGGTTTAAGATCAAACTAGACATCACGCGGTTAATTTTGTGACAATTACTATAAATTCAAAGACATAATCGAAGACACCTAATCACCGCTGCCTGTAATTACAACCAGCACAACAAATACGGCAAATCACCTACTTTCTAACATCCCGATGTACATAATTACTAAGCATTTCTTTTCAATCGGAGAAAGCGTCTCGCTTCTGTGGGTGATTTAATTCTGATGCATCGAATTGTGGTAAATCATTAACAGCTGGTTTAAAAGAAATCTAGGTCACTTTGAGTGTTTATTTTATAAATTAATACTGTCTGTTCTTCGCGACTTCTTCAAGGTGATTAAATTTTTTGTTGATTTTAGAAGACAGCTTCCACCAGATGTGCTTGGCCTATGCCATGCTGGCGCGCCGCCGCGCTGTCTACGTAGTTTCTAACTCTTACCAATAGGTATTAGTCTATCCATAAAATTAGATGCAACATACCTACTTGTATATCATCGTCTCAATTAAATTCTAAAGTACTTCTACTTCTATCTCTCTCGAATTAACAGACTCGATAGGTGCGTTTCGTCAGGTTGAGAACATCTTCCCATCTCTACCCATTAGCACACATCTTAACTTCTTTCGTAATACCCTGCACGCTAACCATTCTCTTAGCCCTTAGACCGACCACCCACCTATGTAACATTGCGTGTGATATGACACTTAATAAATGAAAGTAAAGTGAGACTGTAGTGACAAGTTGGGCGCAAACATTTTCGGTCAGGCACAACCACCCGGATATGGCAAGCCAAATAAACTGCTATACATAAATAAACATCTTTATAGCTAGTAAATTGTTCTCAGCGGGATCTATATGAAGGAATCCAATGATAACGATCAGTCCCTTCTTAGAATCAAATCTTTATAAATCGAAATAACTTCGCCCAAAATCCCTTTGCTTTCTTTCAGTAACCTAGGGAAAATGAAGAACCAAAGAAGCTCACTAATTGCGTACATAGCCCTTTCCAAGCTCTCACGACCTCACCGGTTGATCGGTCAAGTCTAGCATTCCTTGCCTACCTGTTGCCATGGCCTATTGCGCAACCGTCTTCGCCAGCCCATCTGGCAAGCCGTTATCTTCGCCTCCTATTTCTTTTAGATAGACCTTTGATTAAGATCTTCAACTGTTTGCTAATCAACTATGTGAAAGTAAACAAAAGAATGTATCTTCAAGGCTTTGGACTTAGAGTCTATAATCTAATGACTAGACTAGATTCTACGGTTACAATTTTGTGAGTGTTAACATTCGTTAGTTTTCTGATTTGGCAAGTGTTGCAAAACATTACTAAGATCTAAGGTTAGAATTTTATTTATTAACATCATTTTATCTATACCGGGTTTTACCGTGCTGTGCTACAGAGCATTATGAAACCGTAAATGAATACGAATATGAACGTAAATGTAGAAGTTCAGATTCAACTATACGTTGAAAGGAAAGCTTCAAAACGTTCTCTAAACCAGTTCCACAACACGTGTCGGAGTAAGATCGTGACTTCGAAGTTATTGCTGCTATGCGATAATAGTTCAAGTTCTAAGAAACTGAAGATCTGTGCAGCGGTGAATGTTTATGCTTCTTTCAATACGGCAAAGAGGTGAAGTTCTCGTATTCGAGGAGTATTAATTTCTAAATTATTAAAAAATCTAATCACATCATTTCATTATGAATAATAAAAAAAAAATGCTGGCCACAGACAGAGATCGGTGGACAGTTGTCGCTACTATGACAATTTCCAAAAACGGGTCTTTTTAATGTCCGGTTTCAGTACGACTGTTTTTGGTGCTAATGTATTTATACCAAAAGTACCAGGGTAGCATAGGACATAAAGAGGCTAAGATTTCTTCTCTTTATTATCTTTCATAGAGCAAGCAAGTTACATTTTTCATTCAGTTTCTTCGCTCTGAAAGAATGTTCTTGTAGGTACTTCGAGAGGAAATCTGTCGAACAATTCTTCGTAAATATTGAGCATACCTACCTATTAACAACACATTTGCCATAACAAGTTGTGTGGTGCATCGGTGGGAAATCAAAATGAGTCATACATGGCTTCAATTTTCTGATCATCAGTTTTAGTTACTACATCTTTTAATATATGATTCCATTTGAAATAGTTATTAACACGTTGACTGCTGAACCGGTTTTTACATTTCGGCGCCGTTACGGACGGTGTGTTTTCCAGCAGTGGCGAACCGTCTATGTAGTAGCGCCACGTTAAACACACACGTCTGTGTTTCGTCAAGAAAATATAACGCTTATGAATTTTTTAATCATATTCTCGGCATAGCTATTTTGCTGCAATCATCATGATCATCATCAACCCATAACGTCCCACTGCTGGGCACGGGTCTCTCCTCACTTTCGTGAGGAGGGTTAGGCCATAATCCACCACGGGGGCCAGATCCGGATTGGTGGATCACCTACATATCTCCGAAATAATTCTCGGGTAGGTATGTGGGTTTCCTCGGTTTCCTTCACCGAAAAGCCTGTGACTGACGCTTGCACGCTTGCTGCAATGACTGCAACTAACTTACTACTATTTAATTTATTATTTTACCTTCTATCTTTCGGTGCTAATGGTCTATCTACCGTCACAATAGCATTAGAAGACCCACGCAATAAGGTTGTGAAACAAAAGTTTCTAAGAGCTAATGGTTTTGATTCATTACCTTTATTATAAAAGTTTATCACGGATAGTTCTAGATAGATGGTGATGTCAATGTTTTTATTGTCACTTTCAATAACGCCTCTTACCTATCAAAACACTTTCACAACTACATTTGTTACTTGAATCTATTGTATCCTTTCAACTCATAAATCTTTGTCTTGAAGCTTTGTGGCACATTGAGAACATACTCGTATAACTTCATAAAACCCTGTCTTACCAAACGATCTGACGCTTTACTCACTATTTAACTTCGGGCAAACTTAAACTTATATCGACAAGGTGCTCGAATGCTTTCATAAAGTTTATTGTCTCAATGAAGAGACCTTATTAAATAGGTTAATTTGCTAAATGTAGAGGTCTTGGGTTCACATGTTATCTAATAAATAACAGGGAATCTGCTAGATTGCCACCAATTAACTAACTACTGTGATAAATATAGAGTAGATATTAGATATGAGGAAAGTACATCCATGAAGGATAGGTCAGTATCAGTAGAAGCAGGTTTTAATAGTAGAGGTGTTGTCTAGTGAAGTACCTAGTTTAGACCACCCAAGAGCCCCAGAATTCCTCCTCCTTCTTCCTTCCAATCAATCGATAACAACTGGGATAATGTGTCCTTGGATTTCTCCGAAGCAAAGAAGCACTCAGGCTTCCGATGTTATGGTTATATCACTTAACGGCCACCCAACCAAGTGTTATTACTGTTATACATTCAGGCCATTATTCGTCTAGCTATTTGGCGAATACTTGAATATCAATTCATGCTTGAGAACATTTTCTGCCATAAAATAACCCGGTGCTGATTATAATAATATTGTAAATGTATGATTGCACATGCGGGAACAAAAGCCCCCTTTGTTACGGAATAATGTCAAAGAGTGCCGAGCATTCGACTGCATTGTATGCAAAGTGGAGACATCCCAAAATTCAATTGAACACAGCATAATCGACATTTGACGAGATTACTATAACGTCGACAAACCTTATATACCTAGGATTGTTACGAATATCAAATATAATATTTATAATCAAGCAGTAGCAGACAAAAAGTATGTACATTGAAGATAATAATGTACAGTATGGTCTAGGAGACGTGAAGTAAACTACTGAAGGTGATCCTTGTAGTTCCTGACTCTCTAGATACAGGGAATCCTAGTGAGGTTTTTTTTTTAAATATTTGTCTTCTGTGCTAATTTCTTGTGAAATTAGCAGCAGTTAGGTTAGGCTGATGAAGGTGAAATCTACAATTCCTTTCTATTTCAAACTCCATGTACTTATGGACTTAGGGAAGTGTTCCTTAGCTCCTACTTATCAAACATAGATCGTAATAGTTAAAGATGATTAGAAGATCTAGACTAGAACACTGTACAGTAGCGTTACTCAGTTTAACTTAGATTACTTAGTTAACGGCCTGAAGCGAATCAGGAACATTGCCGACGAGGTAGCATCAATCAACCACCGAGTTAAGGCTGATCTAACGAACTAAAATTATTAATGGACAGTAGAAAATATTAGGATAGTTGTTTTCTTTGCCGTAAAATCTACAACAGAAAACTAAAATCAATATCAAGAAATTCCAAAGAGAATTTGCCTATTTGCCATACATAAAATAGCCTCCTAAAAATAATGTTTTATTTTAATCGTTTTAATGTCACTATAGAAATAATTCATGAATTCTTATTAGTGCAAGCTGTAGCACGTCTACATAAAAATAAAAACAATGTTAAACTCATAAATAAGGCTGACGATGTAAGTTTCGTGCGACACAGAACGACTGTAATGAAACAATACACCACAATACTTATAATAATTATCCAAACAAGACCTGGTCAGTCAGTAATAGCCTCGTTTACTGCATCTAAAGGTTATATTACTTTGAATATAGCGACTAGATGACCATCTGCAATTCTGCACTGTAACAGACTAATGACTGTGTCAGGTTCCATGCTAATGACTGCAAATGACTGGTCCATAACTTGCATAAGGAGACCGCAAACTCTGAAGAAATTGCACTGGTATGATCAGCTGCTCTGAAAATAGACTACAAGTACGGTAAAGGTACACGAAATTACTTCTACTGTACTACAAGGGCCTCACTATTAGACGAGAACGCGGCCAAATGATTACAATTTTTCGACAATACAAAAAACCAAATGATAATCACGCGTCACGATCACATACATACATCCCGACACTTAACTAGGATTACCTATATCTAAAGAATCAGGAACTATGAGGACCATCGACCCAGATTCAAAGCCAATACCTGTGGTATTCCTTCGACAACATTAAATTTTGAACTTTAAACTTATCCGTTTTAGAAACCTATTTGCTTTAGTAGCCTTAAGGTAAGCATGGACATAGTAGATACCACAGCCCCTGAACAAGTTTCTACCATTGAAGACGTTTTACTTTTAACACCTGTTTTTAAGAAGCTTCAAGAAAAACCAGTCATGGAAGTAACACGAGATTTAACACATAGATGGGACTGTATGAATAAAATATTCGAACAGCAGGTGGGTAACTGGCAAGGTAAAGATACCGGTCTCGTTTATTCCTAGTTAGGGCTTACTTAGCTACTACTAGAGAGAGAGTTATAGAGTTATAGAGATAATAGTAGGCGGTATTGACAAGAGCTGCTCAACAGTTGTACGTAGAAGCTCAGGATAACTAATGGTTGGCAGGAAGTGGCTTATACCTATCTTGATGTCGTATCTGATTTCAGATTATTGTTTTGTTGGCTGTTTGTGATTCCGTAGCTTTTGTCCGTTAATTGTAGTCTTAGTTCTGACGTCCCGTCACTCGTAATTTTTACAGGCGTGTCTTCTCTCATTATGTGTATAGGTGCTTACTCTATCATCTTGATTGCTCTACCTACTTGAATTATTTTTCTTTTCGAAAATTCGCGTTAACATGTAACTTCAATGACATTTTATTCTCAAGAAATATTTGTCGTTTTTGTATTTGCAATAAACTTGGTAGGTACTTGCCCAACTATTTACTGTTCAGAAATGAATTCTGATCACGTTCACAGTTCATTGAGACATTAATAATCATATAAATTCACCATGAATAAACTAGCTCCAAAACTCCATTTTATTTTCCATCGATCATCGATAAAAACAATCGAGAAAAATCAATCGACAAATCTGAGTTTCTTATTGAAGAGCGCTGGCTGCATAAGGCGTTTACCCGGTTCCGGAGCTTACAAAGTTATACGTGCATTTGTTTTATTTCTTATTGCGTTGGATAAAAGAGTGTTTTTGTTTGAATATGATGGGGAATCAATTTGTGTTTGGGTAACGGTTGCGCCTGGGCTGGCGTGACGGGTACCGCACTCATTTTCATTATGGACGCCGCGCATGCGCTCTGTGTATTCCTGTGTTCCAGTCAGCAACTAAAGCTGCAACCAATAACACTCCTTAACTATAAAGACATACAACTTTAAACAGTTTACAAGACTTTTTGTATCGCCCATTGTGTACGTTGTATGCAAACGCATTGCTCGATTGAGCCGCTTTCTTACTTGATTTATTTAACACATAGCCGGTTTTATGATTACGCGGAAACGTTGCACGACATTAAATATTAAATAATGTGAAACAAGCATCGCCTTGAGATAGTATGTTTTAGATTATAGGAAGTTAGAGGGCTTTGCTCTTTGATTGAAAGGCGGAGATATGGAAATTTTATTAGAAACGTGCGTTTACCCCGACTGATCACTTATTATAATAATATATTATTATAGGTATTTAAAAGGAGAAAGCCCTTATGTAGGTGCCAAAATTTTTATTTTATATTTTTCCCAAACACAGGTTGGACAAACCTGTTCGGGAAAATGGGAACAACCCCTAATACTTAGCTAGTTAATATTTGCGTCATGCATTATCAAAGTACATTATAGGCGTTCGTACTTGATACTTTTTATTTGAAAAGCGATTCACTGCTTCGCAAACGCCCTAGGTGTATAGGTATGTGAAACAATAATTTATCGAAATGACACACTATCGCCCCCAGAACGAAATCGCCCACATGAACCGATAAAATATCGATTATAATTCGAAACTTTCATAAAATAATTTGTGCAGGATTTGTAGCTTTATTTGTTTTCTATCTTAGTCAAAGTTGGTTTATTTTTATTATAGTTTAACCATAAAAGTAACAAAATCTAACACTGTCATTTAAAAAAATTGTTAACACCAAATGAATGAATTAATATATTTTTTCAGTCAGTGAAATAATAATCTTACGACTACTTGCCGAAGTACTTAATAAAATAAATCAACTTATCCATAAAGACATTATAACCGCCAACGAGACTGGCCGTTTAATCTTTATTTGCCTGCCTCATTAGTCATTTCAGTCGCCTCAATACCATTTTGGGAATAAAAATAAGTTTACAAAAAGCTTCCTGGCGCCATCCAATTTTAGCTGAGGACGGCGAAGTGATTTAAACGACACCAATAGAAATAACTGCACTTTTTAGAGTACTCGATGACTAAATGACTATACACAGTGCAACAATAATAAATATATAATCTGTGGTAAGTACATCTTATCTGTCTATTTATGAACGGGTACATCCCTTTTGACAGTTCAAAATTAAGTAACTAAGGTACTTGCTCTTTGTAACTGTGAATAATCGAGATTGCGCAAGACCTATTTAAAGAACTTAATTACATGCCTATTAGTCAATTAAATCCGACAACAGTTTGTCATCCGATGACCCCATCACCCAGTTATTCGTTGTTGTCGTTTTTTGCCGACAAACGGTGAGTAAGGCGACCAACGTCTACTTATACCTAGTTTTTTTCATCGGTCATCTCTTTGTCTAAGTTTTTAATAGAGTCATGTTTGTTTTCAATAAACCGCTGTTTAAAATAGACGAGTGCTTTTGTTGCTTTTTGTTTCGTGTTTCATACTTATTTTTTGGGTTTGCGCGGGTTATTTACATAAAAAAGTCCTGTATAAAGTGGTTAAGTTTTTTTTATGTTTTAACTTCGTGCGATTAGTGCATATATTAGCTAACTAAGTGTCAACTGTATGTTTATAATCGAAACGTCAGTCAGTAGTACCGTCACGATTCAGTGAAGTGGAAGATGCTTTACTGAAAAGTTAGATTGTAAACAGGAAACCTACGACATAAAGTACATAATAGAAGTACTTACAGATACATACATTTTCCATGCAAGATAAACAATTTCAAGGTGGGCCTTGCACTTCTGTTTGTCATGTCAATGAAGATACTGAGAACTGAAATGGTTTTTGGTTTAGGTGTAATTTCGTTTAACGTCTGTTTAGGGTTGCCTGCCATCACAAAATTTGAGATAAGTGAAAATTAAGAGATTGACAATTTACAGTTAGGGTGATTAATTATTAATGAGATCATTACATAGAATATTCAGTACCGATTTTCGTACCATACAAAGATCCAACAGCTAAGGTCATTGTTCAAGAAGTAGACACAAAGTTAACCTATCTTTATTTCTTCTTAAAATTAAAGACAACTGACAACCCTAATCTTATGATGACACTGACAGAATTGCATCGTAATAAATTCGATATCATTTTCTCCAAACGTTTTTCGAATGTTTACCAAAGGAGTATATCGCGTATCGACGGGCGTTGGCATTATTGTATCGCGATAAACACTTGGAGCCGATCGCGCGATAGATTAGTTGTGATATCTATAAAAGCCGGTGCATTGTTTAATAAGTATTTAGTTGTAGAAAGTTATGGAAATGCTTGATTGGAAATTCGCAAGGATCTCGAACGGAAAATATTTCTTATTTACAAGATTAAGAGGATATCGAAAGTATACATATACATATTTTTATTATATGGTTAAGCTCGCTGTCACCATAATATTGACAAAATTAAACAAAAATGTTTGTTAGGTTAAATAAAAGCTTGTAAAAACGACATAATTATAGGTACTAACCTTCCCCAACACCGGTGCATGTATTGTTAATAAATATGTACCTTTAAAATGTATGTTAATTTAAGTAAAGCAAAACTTGTAATTACACATAGATTCTTCCCTTTCATTTTTTTTATCAAATTTTATTTATCAAAGATGGCCTACTTGATAAATTAATAAGCAAATCATATGCGTCATCTTGAATTTAAAAAAATGAACAAAGGAAATAAAATTACGATACTAGATCGATGTGGCGCTTTCACCCAAAGGAATCATGACGAAATCAAGAGTTCTGTTTTGAACTCTATATATTAATACAACATGTCAAAAAGTTTTTGAATGATTTTTTGTCAATATCATTATTATTAGCAATTGCTATTCAACGTGGAAATGCAGCCAGTGATCATGGCATCATGCCTCATGTACACCCCCTTTTGTTAGATTTTATAGTCTTACTTTTTGTTGGTTTAAGTTTTCTATTTAATTTTATCAAATTATTGTTTGTTAAGTTATATAAATAACATTTTATTATTAATTTTTTAAACTATTTTTACTTACTGACAGAGTGATCGTGAGCGTCTTATCATCGCATAATAAAACATGTTAATCCGTTTTATGCTTAATTGGTCGTTAACCCGATACACGCTATTTTTCGCTCGCTGGGTCTTTTAACGATTATTTTACTTTATATGGATAAATAATAATGAGTATTTTTAATAACTTATTCTGAAGGGTGTCACCAGCCTCACAGAACATCTCGCGATAGTTCTTAATATTAACTCAATTTCGCTAAAAGTGTCGCTTAGAACAAATAGCCCTTCACTTATCGTTATCGTTTTTAGGAACTTAGGAACTTTAGTCATTAGTCACTTTGTCTTATTTCTACTTTTTTTTAATGATAGAACTATTTTTATCCGTATAAGTGTGAAATTACTTATTTATTTTATTTTAAATGAAATGACAATATACCTAAATAATTTTATCACGTTACACATAATTGAAATATACACCGATTGTAGTTAGTGCATTTTATAACGTTTAGTCTACTATGGTTGAGGAATGAATCCACTCGAGTCACGTTAGAAAACTGTCACTGATTATAAAATATAAAAATCAATTAATTTTTTTACTATTATTTTATTCGTTATATATTTAAAAATTTGGCTTAACTTTTTTAAATCGAGAAAAGGTTGTCATTGAAGTTAATTTGCGCAAATATGACGAATGTATAAATTGAGCGCAAAATACCAGTGGCTGTACTTTCGGACAAACCGGTTCAGTATTTGCGAATGCGGTAACAAACCAGCGGTAATCACGAGAGAAATTGCGAGGGCATTGGAAAACGAAAGTTTAAGCCCTAGGGCCTAAGTTAGTCAGGTCTTTGTATAAAAACGGGCAGAGTTGAAAGTTAGAGTTCTGTAGCTTAAAATCTCTAGGCTGTGACATATGAAACAAACAACTACAAACACTACAACATAGTTCAGTGATTCGTCCTATGACCCGTTTAAATGAGAAAATTAAAAAAAAACCGTTTCGTGTTCGTCCCATTGCTGTTATTCTCATTTGTTTCCATGTGGGTTTTTCCACGGTGCTTAGGTAGTACGACACATATAATAATTATTTTCTGTACAAAACCAATTTGAATTTAGAAAATAAAATCAATGGCGCGTATTTATTTTATATTTCGAACACAAAAGTTTTTTTTTAATTCAGCGTTTCAACTCATTTTGGGACAAAACGCATAGGCGTCTTCGGACAGAACTCCAAAGGAGTCTGTAAACACGTGCAATTATTTGTTTATTACGACATATTAGTTATTACTGTCAACAACGCGTTCACTTCTAGTATATTTAGCATGCATCCCTTGGCGCTAGCCGCACTCAACCAATCCATATTCATATTCTATCGTCCATATTTCGATTGTCCATATAACGGCAGTGCGTGAGGAGAATATAAATACTCTATAATATCACCTACCCTGTAATGGGTATACATGCGTAATTAATTAGGCGATTATAACAAGACAAAGGCCTCTCGACAATGCTTCCTATAACTGAAGGGCATGGAATTACCTATACATGCTGAAGGGTCAGGAAAGTGATTCTGGTAATAATATTGCTTGTCAATCGAGCTTATATTTTATGGCTGCTACATCCCCATTTTTAAACATTCTATTTGGTATGCTATATTATAAATGATAATTTCTGTTTAGTCCCTCGGGCAGGATACTTGGCAAGATGTGGCGATGGCAGGTGGAGTGATTCCCTGACAGAATGGTGGCCACGTGCCGGTAAGCGCAGCCGCGGAAGACCGATTCAACGGTGGGTTGACGGCATTGAACATTTTTGCGGAAAGACCTGGACCAGATCAGATGAATGGCGTAAGAGGGAGGAGGCTTATGCCCTGCGGTGGGTGGAATGAGTTGTCTATGATGATGATGATGAGGAGTCTTTCTTACAAAATCCTACTACTTCAAAATAAATATTGTCTAAAACCTTTTTCTGAATTCCTGTTTGAATTTTTTTAATCGACTACGTGAAGAGAAGGGCTGTTCGGTCGACTTATGGTAAGAGAAACTCGCAGAGGTGGCCGCGGAGGCGCCGTTCGTACCCGTGGCCACCTCCACAATGCGGAGAGAGAACACCCCGGGGTTTTAGTGGGTAAACCCCGTCAGACCGCGTTCTGGCGGGGGAGTCCCACATAACCCCCCCCCCCCCCCCTATGGGTGTGTGGGGTGGGATGCCTAATGGATTTCCCCGAGCAAAAAAAAAAGAGAAACTCGTGTTTATTATCATTTCAAACCATTTGCTATTATTAGCAATTCTTTCCTATAGAAATCTGAACAATGCCAACAGTACATTACACGTGTACGCGTGTTGATATAAGGTTTCAGTTATTTCGGGCTGTAACGAAGAAGAGTAGGTACCTACTACCTACGTAGGAACGAAACGTGTTGAGTTATTATGAAATAGAAAAGCGGCGAAACAGTTATAAATATTATATTTAACTGAATGTCTACACAAGATTCGACGAATGATATAACCTATTCGTACGTAATATGGCAAATATTCAATATGTACACAGAATTCCTTGATTCTATGTACGAAATGATAGCCAATAAAAGAAAATAAATAAACAATAAAAAATTTGAAGAAAAGTAGTGAAAGAAAGTGTGCCCGACACTAAAAGTGTGCTTCGCAATATGTGTATTTTTCACAAGATGGACAATTGAACACTTCTCTTATCGCGTTCTTCCATTATACGTGTTTTAACTTTTTTATATGATTCTTTGCTCGAATTAAACCAATTAATTGTTGCACCTTATCGCTGTGACATAATGTAACAGATATCAACGTCGGCGGTACGCACCCAGTTTTGAGTAAATCATATCATATCACAAGACGATACCTTATCTACAAGGTTGTCTTTGAACGCATTTAGTATCAGGCACTTTTCCATTCAGTGCAATAAAAAGTAACCCGGGAAATTATTTTTAATTGTGGCTTAACAAACAAATGAATGATGAAAAATTTAAAAAATGACATCCCCATAGAGGTTCTTGGTGCTATCGTGCTATCTTCTCTGACGGGAGTATTCCCGAAGCACTGGTAGAGTTAATAGAGTTTTTCTTTTCCTGTGCGAGATTAAGGCACGAGTTATCAATATGAGTTAATCATTAGTTTCGTAGATCATATTTGAATAATTTTTTGTTTTGTTCTATGTATAAGAGACTTAAGATTTTGACTAGTAAAAGTACAGCAGTGCCCTTGCCCGCAAACCTTAATCCCAGGGCGACGAGCGCAGAATAGTGCCGCGCAAGATTATGCAATGCAAAGTTCTGGGTGGCACTGTAACTGGATGGACACCTGCTATGGATGGACACCTGCAGCACTCGGGAATTGTTGATGCGTGGTCTACTCACTAAAACTTTTTCCACATTTCTTACCCTTATTCCACCTACGTACAACCGCGAGCGATCGCTTATATCGATTATCGCCATAACTGATAAAGCAGTTATCATTATCACATCGGATCCCAAGCGTCCGCCATTTATCTTGGAATTAATCGACCCAATTATACAGGATGGTTATAAAGTAATTGACCATGATATTTATAGTGGACTAGGCGACAGATCACCCTGTATTATGAGGCTTATTATTAGAACGTAAGGCGTAATTTATAGAAAACAAGCAAGCAAAGTTCATCATTAGGTACTAATTGTATTGGTCACCTTGTCATCATAGAAGTATTAAGCTAGGTTCACATTTGTCTGACGTGTCTTGTCGTGATGCATCAGATAGGTATCGGTTTTATATAACACAAGCCGTCAGAACACACTGCATCAGAGAAATGTGAACGCTACCATATTAAATGTATGAAACCGATACCGTTCTGATGCATCACGACACGACACGTCAGACAAATGTGAACCTAGCTTTAGTGTTCTGTGGTCATGATCATGTAACTTCATTTACGTGTCGAGCCAATAGGAATGAAACTTCGTTCAATAAATGGTGGTCCTTTTATTAGTGTTTGAAAAACACCTGTCATTTTTACCTGTTGACAAGGTACCTACCCCAATTGATTATAACGGTATAATAAGCGCCAAAGTACAGTCAGTGATAAAATAAGCTACCTTAACTTTATCAGAAAGCTGATCGCGGATGCCTTAAGCGGTGGTAGCCTAGTGGGAGAACGTCCGCCTTCCAATCAGAAGGTCGTGAGTTCAAATCCCAGTGCGGGCACGTACCAATGTGTTTCTGTAAAACATATGTACGTAATTATCACTCGCTTTTAGGTGAAGGAAAACATCGTGAGGAAACCCACATACCTACCCGAGAATTATTTCGGAGGTATGGTATGTTAGGTATGGTATGTGAGGTATGTTATCCACCAATTCGGACTTGGCCCCCGTGGTGGATTATGGCCTAACCATCCTCACGAAAGTGAGGAGAGACCCGTGCCCAGCAGTGGGACGTTATGGGTTGATGATGATGATGATCGCGGATAGATTACAAATCTTAATTGTAAATGTAAGTTGACGTTTTTTATGAGCAAAATACGTTTACCATTGCGTACTATACGACTTGTATCGGCGGTCTAGGAACTAGAAACTTGGATTTCTGAATCGAATCAACGCTGTGCACAGCGATTTTTAAATTTTCACATTGACTATGAAGCCTTCTTTGCATTTTTACATGTTCTTTACTGAAATTCAAATTCACAGATGTTGCCCTCTCGTGTGTTTGTTCTTAAGTTACATTTAATTACAGTGTTACCTACCTGTTAAAACTAAATTATAAATGAATAAATATACCTACTTCCGATTTCGCTTTACGCACCAAAATATATGTAGATACTCTTCGATATAGATACTAGTTCCTGTTCCAATGGAGAAAATTTGCACGAATTAGTAAAAAATGATAAAAATAGACGTGTTCAGAGCTGCGTTTGTCGCTGACTGTACAAGAGGATGTAAGATCACGTGCCGTGTGATCTTGAGAAGTCGCCGCAGCCGCAGAATGCAAATGAGGGTTCAGAATAGATAAAGAGCGTTACAAGCGTAACTAAAGGCCGCCGTTTGAGGTTGGCACTGTGTGGCCTTCGCTATTTTGGGGAAAACTAATAAAGGAAGTAGTTAGAATAGAGAGACGTGCTATTTATGGTAGGATTCTGTGGGTCGCTGCTCACGCGCCTGACAACGCTCATGACAGATGCGCACTTCAATACAAAGACTTTAGAGCCAATGTCTCAGGGTGACGAGCGCAGTGCAGTGCCGCGCAGGATTATGCAATGCAAAGTTCTGGGTGGCACTGTAACTGTTATGGGCAGGCGTAGCACTTACCATCAGGTGAACGACGTGCTCATCTCGTCACTCAGTCAAATAAAAAATATAATATCACATGGGCGACTCATGGAATTCTACCCTAAGATATTACGTAGCTAAGTGTACTTATTTTTCTTAATTGTTATGCTCCTTTTAATATTTAGGTTCTTAGCTTGACTTGGGCAGGCGTGGCGCTTATCATCAGGTGATCGCCAGCTCGTCTTGTCTCTCAGTTATTTAAAAAACGTATGTAGGTAGTAGGTACCTACCATGGATAGGCGCATACCATCAGGTGAATGACTTGCTCGTGCCGTTCCTCAGACAAATTAAAAAAAACCTATTGTCGTAAAAGGAAGGCGCTTTTAAAGCCATGCCATTTATTGAATGATTCGCACAGTCATAAGAAATAACAAAGGTAATTGTGCAACAAATCGTTATACAGCGTGCCGTATTTGGCACACATCGTTTATAGAGCGGCCTAGCATGTAATTTGTAGTCGGGATGGTCCAGATATGGTACAAATAACATGAGGCCTGCGGATGTGGCCCTCGGAGACCTTAGCGTGGCGCAAGGTATCGACTACAGAGTGTTTCGCTTATATGGATTACCTTCTAGATGTCGATTTTTGAACCTCATCAGATAACGCCGATTTCCTTTTAAATTTATTATTTTTATTAGACTGACTGACGAAGAAGAGAAGTCGAGTCCTATAAGAATTCGGTATGAATCAGTCTTTTTATCGATTGATATCTAAAAATAGGCCCCCTGGAGATGAGTTCCTCACTACCTATTCAGAACTACTCTGGGTAGGTAAGCGATATGCGGTAGGTAAGTAACTACCTACCCACTGTCTATTTGAATTGCCTAGAAATGTATAAATTTTCAACCACTCAGTCTATGCAGGGTGTTACAGTATGGCCCTATAAGTACTCGGCAGGCTTGTTTCGATCAAGCATGTGAATTGTTTTACGTGTAAAAAGGTTGAATACATTGTATTTAAAATTCCCATACAAAAGTATAATTATGTTTGTCTTAGAAAATTGCGAGGATCATTAATATGTTTGTTTACCTACTATCGCACCACATCTAAAAGTGGGTAGGTATGAATATCTAACCATGTCTGTCGGACAGAGACGTGCGCCAGAAATACCCGAATCCCCTGCCCCGGTTCTTTGTAGGGTATTATGTAACGCCCTGTATATTAGTTTGCAGGAAAGTGGACCATTTTAAACGACTGCAAATATCTAGATAGGTATATATTTTTTGTGTAGAAGAGGTTGTAATAGTTTCTCAGTATATTTGATAGTAGATAGACGATAGAGACGAAAATTAGACATAGGAACTCCTCAGCGATTAACATAACAGCGGAAGGATAGTGATTCGGCTCATTTTGTTCCAGAAAAATATACTTAACAAGAAAAAATATTGCTTAGTTGTGTTTCTTAAAGGTTGATTAGAGGTTAATCTAATAATTTACGTCCGAGCAGATATTGCAGATATACGTATTTTACTTTTTTTGTGTGTAATCCGTTTAACTAGATAAGTGATTTCTTCAAGAAAGTAGATTTGTAAAGTCCCAGTCCTTGTGTAGGTGGGTTTATCAGATTAGCTTGGATCTTGGCATGCTTTTTCTATTAGACCCCAACCTTTACAATTTGCACCAAGCACGCTGTGGAATGGAAGTGAACTTCACTTCTCTGTACTCCTTACAAGGGACCTGCGTGGGCGGCGCATGATGAATTATCACGTGTAACATTGTGTACAGTCAACATCAAAATGATGATCAGACCAGTTTCAAAAACCATAACCGGTATTTGTAAACCATACCATACCGGTATCATAATGTAAAAATCTAGGTAAAGTACTAAAAGAATGCAACATATAATATACATTCTGCCTGTCACGGTTCGAAGTTACATGTTATTCCTGTGAAATAAAGATTTCTTTAGGTACTTACAGGCTCCATTAATTTAACATGTTCTGTAATAATGTTATTCAGGAACAAACATCCAACCGAACATATGTATATAAAAAGCGTGTTAATTACTAGCCCTGCGATTTCACCCGCGTAATTCCAGTGTCAAATTGTGAGTTATTACAAATTTTTGTATGAACTCACAATTTGACATAGAAAAAAGCATGATCAGTTTATACCAAATTTTCTGCGCATATTTCGGAACCGTCTCCTTTCAATAACAAACACATGAAAAAAAATGCGAAATCGGTCCAGCCTTTCACCCGTCACGCCGCGCCATGTCCAAGGTAATTAGGGATTATTTTTTTCTATATAGATTTAACTAACTTTGATGCTGACTGTACCGACGTGACGTATACAGTGTGCGCCGTGCCTAATCTGATGCACAAGTGAATCACCACGTGGTTCAGTAATTTTAGAAACACCCTTTATTGCGGGCTATTTTTAGTACATTGTGAGTGGACAGAATCAATGCATCAGTGGAACTGTGACGACACGAGTTGTTTTGATATGAAACGAGTCTTGCCACTAAACGCTAGGCAATGAAATTTGCGTTGCACTTACCATCAAACGAGCACCTGTTTGAATCTTCCTTCCATAGTTTTCAAAGAATAACCACTGCATGACAAACTTTGTAAATAACACGTCAAATGTGTTTATTGAAGTTATTATCCTGTCTACCTCAGTTACTTCTTATTGCGTTATGCAGTCACTTGTCAAAAATGTAAAATTACAAAATCGCCATAAAGTATAACTTAACCTGTTAAGGCACTGTATATCGAAATATATAAACAAATAAATAAATAAATAAACTTTATGATTTTAATGGTGTATAATTGTGTAAGCTTACAATATGTAACAAATATTGAAATAAAAAAAAACATAAAATATTTACAAAACCTCTAAATACAGCGTTAAACAATTCAATTAACAAGCATATTAAAGTTAACAATATGATACAAGTAGTAAAAGGACATAAATACTATGATATTATTAATTAATATTAATAACACTGACAATATTATGTTCGCCGAATATCCTTAGTATTATGAATATCCATTAACAATAACAAATGAGTAACTGCTGGCTTTTCTTCTAAAAACGACTTGTGGTTTTCGTAATGCAGCTCGTGGAACCACAAAAAGTATTTATAAGCCTACTTCTAAGTTACCTAATCATGTCCAAGTTAAAAACAATTTGTAAGTAATTAAGCGGTTGACTTCAGCACGTTTAAGTTTAATTTATCGCTGGTAATGAAGATTTGAACTCTTGCTTGGCAGGTGAGTAGGTAACGTTAAGGTGAAACGTTTCGCATGTGATGGGAAATTTAAATTTTAAACAGTTTTTTTCATTCTCAATAACTAACTAATCATGCATCCGGGTGTTCATTTGTTTTAATTTTTAAATTTTCTATTTTCTGTGGTTTTTCAATAAAGAGTTTTTCTATCTATCTATCTAATGTAAATGATGACGAAATTCGCGACAATTGTAACTACATATCACTGTTTACAGTGCATATGTGTTAAACATTTCTGCAAAATAACGTGAAAAATAATCTATGGTTGTCGCGAATTCCATTATTATTGAGAATAGTTACTCGGTCCAGCTCCAAAACAAAAAAAAACTGTTTTATGTTTAAATTTCCCGCCATATGCGAAACGTTCCACCTTAATTATTGTGTATATAGTACTTATTTTACCTTCCATCTGCTTTATTAAACCAATTAGGCGATTTAATAATGCAGTTACAATAACGTATTAAAGGTAATGGGCAGGATATCAGATACCACATTTCCTGAAGAAATTATCCAGTTAACGACTTCGCATGATGTCAATTGTCACCATTAACGTTAAAAAGTTGAAATGTTGGTGTAAAAGTGTTTAATGAATAGCACAATAAAGCTGTCCGAGATGCGGATATACGTTTACTTCGACACTTTAAACGACTTTATGTACATTAATTAACGGGGCAATCCAGCACAAGAGGTGAAGCCTCTTCGGGTGGGGATAGTGACAATTCGGCACAAGAGGTGAAGCCTCTTCGGGTGGGGATAGTGACAATTCGGCACAAGAGGTGAAGCCTCTTCGGGTGGGGATAGTGACAATTCGGCACAAGAGGTGAAGCCTCTTCGGGTGGGGATAGTGACAATTTGGCACAAAAGGTGAGGCCTCTTTGAGAGGGGATACTTAAAATGACTATGATTTTTGGAAATCATTCCCAAAATCCCCACCAATCGGCATTGAATGGTTTTTTGTGTCGATTACGATTATAAATATATATAAATACGACGAAGAAGACGGAGCCCGTTTTTGGATAACATTGTTATCTCCCTAGTAAGGACAATTTGGTGGGGATTGTGAGACTATTCAGTTGGATTAAGGCAGTAATGGAATGGTGGCCATGACAAAGACGGAGATTTAGACGCAGACCACCTGCCCGATGGTGAACGACGTCGTCAAGATAGCGAGAAGGCAGTGGATTAGCTTAGCGCAAGACCGGAAAGTGTGACGTGCACATGAGGAGGCCTATACCACAGAATAGATACCTATACCCCAGCAGTGGGTTGAAGTAAGGATGGCGACTGCTAGCGCGGCCCCATCTTGCCCCACCTCGGCGGAGGACTGCTCACGGGGGGTTTTAGTGGGTTCAAGTCCCAGACACCGCCCTCCGTCACCCCCGTGGAGTAGGAGCATTACTCCCCCCAAAAAAATATATAGATGAGAATAAACTAATATAATATTACTATACTAGATAAATATAATCAATATTATTAATCATTATTAACAAAAGCTAAAACTATCCATCCATTAAATTCGAAAAACTAAGAGAAAAATCTTCGCAACAGGTAAAAATAGATCGATGTCTAACACAGACTAAAACAATCTTTTCCAAGATTTTCTCATCCATCTGCCCATCTCTCAAAACATATCTGCGGTAGATTAAACAAAACGGTTCGTGAGATATAGTTTGTTTACAGCAGTTTATATAAGCAGATCCGTGGTTACGAGACAATGACGAGTGTGGACTGCTTAGGGTACACACACACATGATTATTAAAGTAAGTTAGTGCAAAACTTACCGAATACGTACTATCTATTTGTTGGATGAACTGTGGGTCCTACAGGAATACACCAGTTTTATACTTTTAGCTACTTTGCTACGATGAATGTTGGACCGAGCATGGTCCCTACACAGCCTATTGGTCTGGAGTTCCAAAAATCAGTAGAGGGTGTCAGGGAGTTGTTCTACTGCTAATTAAAAAAAAATCGGTTCATCCGCTTGGGAGCTACGGAGCCTCAGACACACACAGATACACACTACAAACTTAAAACACCCCTCTTTTTCATCGAGGGTTAAAACGGATTTAGTGTTCAGTTTCAATTTAAAAAACGGCCCAAAAACCTGGGTACATGCAGCTATCTTGTATGTAGTTACCAGGGTGTAGGCGTTTGCCATCAGGCGAGCTGTCGTCAGTTAGTTTGCCAAGTTATTACATTTAAAAAAATTGTTTGTAGAAATGAGCCCGAAAATTCTTCCCCAGAGAAAATATCCTCTTGCTCCCACGTTCGTCCTCCTACCTATCCTGACAAATGAAGACAGATTGCATACAGCCCTAAAGACCAGGGTTTAGTAACAAACGTGCGTTGGAATAGACGTGAGTTTAGTAAACAAAGCTCTGAGTGGTAATGACTTCACGAACGTAACGTAGGTACTATTGTTATGATTATGGCTATTATATAGACTGTATCTTATAATGAAGTTAGGCATACAATTCTACTACATCTTCCTACTACTACGAATTTTAGTAATTATATTTTTCAATTGACGTCAAATGGATCTGTAAAAAAACTACTATTTTCATGAACATTGTGGGATTACTGGAACTTTTACTTATTGAACTTTTGCTTTTAAAATTTCAATTGTTTGCCACAAATATTTATAGATAGATAGGTAGATAATAATAGCTAACCAACCTATTATGTTCACATCCTTCGCTATTCGATAAAGTCAATTACACAGCGATTACGAGCCTATTACAAAGTGTCGGCATTCAGCGCGTTATTTCCGTTCGCACCTTGATCTTTCCTCCACGTTTTCACCTTTGGCTTGAAAAGTAGGCCATTATTTCCCTCCTGTACATCTACCCATGTATTCGTTCATTCATTCTTTCATTCACTCATTGCATTTATTGTTCTTGTTATGTTAATGTTTCTCCTGGGTTCCCAAGCTTCAAACAGACCAAATCGACAACAGAAAGTTACCTACTTGCTCTGCTGAGACTAATTGGTTACTTAAATTGATCCGCATGAAATATTTCAGTTACGGCTGAAACTCGAATGGAACCCGGGACGAATTTTCATAAAAATATGGGACCGCCCTGAGACCTACCAATTTAAATTTGAAAAGAATGATTCAGATCGGCTTGCAGATATGAAGTAACATTTACAAAAATGAGATAATGCGACGTGTGCGCCTTAAATGCTGGGTCTACTTATTAGACTCATCGATTTAACATGTAATTTAACGGGGAAATGCTGCTAACTGATTTAATAAATTAAAAAACTTAATAGTTCTACCTATAAGACTGTAGTTTCTTCAACTGCTGTGTAGCATGTTAAAGGCACATTTAATAATACAAACATTTAATACCGACTTGCAAACTTTCGACAATCGCTTCCCAATAATCAGAAGATCTCCATTCTACTCTCAATTTCATGTTCCCAATAACCAGTTATCCTTTTAGTTTTCATTTGCATTATAATTTTACCGTTAACTTTATGTAGGTGAAGATATTTAAGTATTGTTTATGAATGCAACTCGTTTGTAAGTTCATTGCTCGTAAAAATATGAGCATGAATTATATCTGAGAGATTTGAGTGTTGATTTATATCGGCCATAATAACGACGTAAAGGGATTATTTAATAACACGGATTTAATATTGTATTAAAAAACGTTATTTTTCCAACGAACAAGTTAACTTAAATAACGTAGCTACATAAAACAATAAATTAATTAATCAATAATGAATTCAAATCCATAGTTATTAATATTATAAATTCGAAAGTAACTCCGTTTGTTTATTTGTTACCTTTTCATGGCTAAACGGCTGAACGGAACGTAATAAAATTTGGCAAGGAGATAGATTACATCTTGGGGAAGGACTTGTGATACTTTTCATCGTAATAATCTGTAGTCTACGTGGTTGAAGTCGCGAGCGAAAGCTGATTAAATATAAATCTGAACCCCAAGAGAACACTCATGAAGGTTAACAGACTTTACCATCGGACTTGACTAACACGTTTAGTGCTGAGAACACAACTGTCGTGTTTTTCATAACATGCCGCGAGTTCGGGAAAACACAACTGTTGTGTTTGCTGTATGGGAAAACAATGTGGAGTGTGCAGAGCCGCACCCGTGGCTAGACAAGCAAATCGGCTCAGCAGTGAAAGTGTTAAGGAGAAAGACTGAGGAAGACCTACTTACTTATACTCAAAAGAGGGATCCTGCATAAATATTGTGGATTTCCTGGGTTTTTTTCTAAAACATTGGGTTCTGGACCCGTAGGAAGTAACTACAGAGCCGATCACGTGCTGGGATACATAGATATTTGACAAAACAAACAAAAAAGTCGCATTGCAGGCTTCTAGGTCAACGACAAATACCCAAGTTTATTTCCCAGGTGTTGTCAGAACGCCATTAAAAACGAATAGGTACCCAATACAACCATCGAGGAAAGAACTCGGTCGTAAAGCGCCGTCGGCCGCCGCTGAAGCGACGTGACCACGAATGGTCGTAAAATGTTGGATTGACTGTAATGTGACTTCAAAACCTGATAAGTACCAAATATAATTTTTTTATGTTCACTGACACTTAAATTGCAAGCATCGTTTGCACTCTTGTTGGATCTTAGCTCTTCTGACTTATGTAAACTAGGATAACAAGCGTACACAAGATGTAACCAACCCAGTAATGTTACAAATGAATTCCATTTGGAATGCTAGTTAATTTATAGAGCGTCTAATATTTGTCACAACGCTGCAGCTGCAATTTCTCCCTCAGCCCTGAACCTCAGTTGAACTATTCAGTAAAGAGGTCAGGCTAATCTCCCTCGGGAGGGAAGGTCGTTGGAAGGTCGCAGTGGCGCCGCTTAGGCCGGGTCAGGGGGCCGGTAAACTCTGAATGCCAGATGGGACAGGCTTTCGTTTACAATTCAATTATCGGTCGTCGCAGATTAAAGAGTGTTACGAATTTTGACGTTCTGTAGCTTTTTTCTGTGTTTTATATGACAAAGCGAGACATGAAAGCGTTCATGTGGTAGTAAGTTTTTCTGTCCTGTGTTTAATTTTGTTTCTGGTGTACAATAAAGAGTTTTTCTATTCTATTCTATTCTAAGCGCCACGCCTGCCCGTAACAGTTTTCGTGTCATCCAGTTCTTTGGATTTTAGTCAGCGATAAATTTCGGCAGATTTCGATTCCCGCAAAGATTTTGTTTGTTGAATACTTATAGATAAGTATATCTTCCCAACTTAAAAGTGAGTTTCTACATGAATAAGGGTGTATTGCACTGTGTATTGCATTGCCAAGTCTTGCAGGAACCTGCAGGAATGAAGGCTAGATTAAAACAAGAAACCATAAGGAAAAGTTACAGATTTTTATTGCCCAGACCAAATAGACACTGCAAGTAGCTCTACAATTTCGCACGCAGATTTAGAAAACAGTAGGTAAACTGTTCCTCAAAATAGATACCATCTACTGTCGGCTATAAAAACCGCGCTTTCGCTTTCTAGAGCCCACGTACCTAGCAGTTAATTAGTTCTGGTGCAATTAAGCAGATTATAGACCTCACTCACGTAATCTGCCGACCATCTGGAGGTTGGACTGACCGCACACTCGCGGTGTTATCGCAAGAGCATTCAGATGCAAAATTTTAGTGGATTTTGCATCTGTTAATAGGCTTTTAACCCCCGACGCAAGAACGACGGAGAGTTATAAGTTTACGTGTCTCTCTGTGTGTGTGTGTGTGTCTGTCTGTGGCATCGTAGCTCCCGAACGGATGAATCGATTTTGATTTAGTTTTTTTTCGTTTTCTGCACACGTAGGTACTGTAGTTATCGCCTGGATTGGATTCGTATGCAACTTTGTAAGATCTTTAGCAATGACCTCGCCGGCTCAATGAAGGACAAAATGGAACACCATGAAACTGTTATAGAATACTTAAATAAGTACCCACCTATACGTACCTATCGATTTATACTATTGATAAATTTCTCACGGAGCTCAATTCCATCGCCTGAGGGACGGTAATGTGGGTACATTTAAAACATTTTTAGAACGAAAGAAAGACCGAGAAGGAGATATAACCAGCCATATTTCGCTTCAACTATAGCTCTGCTACATAGGTAACGCGACAGGTAACCTGAGGTCATTCACATCTGCTTTTCATTTCATTTCTAAGCTAAACAATTTTCATTTCGCCAACGACATCGCCAGTAATAAGGTTTCAACAGTTTATACCTACATTCCACGATACAATTTTAACTATTGTGTTTCGCATAAAGGAGTGGACAATAGTGTGATTGTAGATTCGGCGAGCGTGTCTACGCGCACGTCCACTATTATGATAGATTTCTATAATGCGCTTAAAGTATTTCTATTACAGAGATATGAATGAATGCTTGCAACACTGTAATGGGAAAGTTTGTACGTGGCTACGAAATCTACACGTACTTGGTTCCAACTCTTTTCTTCATCATCGGCCCATTACGTTATTACGTTTTAGATGAAAATACTGCTCTCTCTCGATCACGCCACCGTTTTTAATCATGTGCTGTCGGAATCAAAAAAATCATTACTATTTCGGGTTACTTCCCACTTTTTTTTCTATATAAGTTCTGAGTCGGGAAGTTTAGGAACACTTACTGATTCATATGCATGCGCCTCCTGCTGACTACCATGAATTAGGAATCGAATTGCTAGCTGATTCTTAAGTAAAGTTAATTAACTTTAATTAGTGCCTATTGGAGCTCATGTGAATAAAGGTATTTGAATTTAAATTACGCGCTCCATTTAGGCTCTTCCAAGTTCTCCCTCGGAGACTCTCTCTAATGTTAGTGGCTTTCTACTATTTTGGAAACCTTTTACTATTTTGTACAACGAACTGTACAGTCAGCTTTAAACATAGCTAAACTTTTCCAGGCATACGTAGAATTTCTTATTCGACAGAAACAAATATTTCCCATGTATTCATTTAAATGTTCAGCTAAGTACTTATGAGGCCGACTGTACATCATTCTCCAAAACAATAAAACATAATATCAGATGACATAACGAGTACTGAGGACTTGCGGTCATGGACACAGGAACTGTAGGGTAGTCTGTGGCCATGGTCTATGGTGAGCCGAAACTGCTCGTGACTCGTGAGTGACTCGTGAGTGACTGGTGAGTGACTCATACAAAGGCTTCGGATTCCGACTTCTCCGGCATAGAAATAGCTCTATTGTGTTTTACAGATTAAACTCGATTACTGCTGGCTTTTGTTTTTAAAAATATTCTGAATCATTGCACTGGCATTACAGGTCTATTTTATCTGAATTTCTATGAATAAAATTCTATAAAAAAGAATTCTATAAAAAAAAAAAACAGGATTTGTAAAAAAAAATATTGGATTATTTTACGAATGTCACATATCGTTACGGCGCCGGCGCATTATACTTATTTATGTTGTGGAATCGTGAAGCTCTAGCGTGGCATCCATGTTGTTCTACATAAGCACTGAAGTAAATAATATATCAATTTCTCATAGGCATAAAAGTATATTTTAGTATCTTATATATCTAACCGCACCGGTAAGGACATCTAGATTGGTATTTTATTAAAGAACGTTTAAAAAATCTTTTATACAAATACACGCACACACGTCCAAAACAATGCAAAATGTTAGCACTAACCGTGAATCGGCACTAAGCTCGAATAAAGCCTAGTACACAAAGGGCAGGATGTGCGGTCGCGTGCGCCGGCGCCGCCACCGCGCATCCGGCGCGAGGTAGTGTCAAGTGACGTGCCTTGCCACCGTGGAAACAGGAAAATTGAGGGCGTGGTGTTTTCCACACTCTTCCCCCTTCGTTTTAGGGGCTCGTAAGAATTAGGTTCAGAATGTGTACTTTAAAAAAGTGCATTTGACAAAAGGTGCACACTTGTCGCATATCCCATTAAGGATTCTTCTTCAGTCCACTATTTGTCATTAGTTTAGGAAAGGTTCGCCAATCCAGCTACTCCTCACGAGTCCCGAAACCTTAGATCATTGTATTTCAGAACGACGACGCTTAGTTTAAATCTTAAGCGGTTATCTCCAAAGAAATCGACAATCTAATCTAGGAGAGATATAATAGAGACATAGTATTGATTTATTAATGTCCTTACATCCGTTTTCTAGATAGAAATGCTCAGTTTGATACTTTGCATCACGATTTAACGTAAATGCGAGCGTCAATTTTTATGCAGGTCTACGCTAAGCCAATATTCAGACAGAACGGTCATACTACATGCGGATTTTGGAGTTATACAAGACACCCTAGAGAAAATAAACCTTGGAGAAGAAATTAGGTCTGCCAGAGTTCAATTTCCCTCGGTAGGTGATGGATCTATTGCAGAGGTTGCTGTAAACTTTACTAACGTTGAATTTCATGTTGTTTCAGTTGTGGTAGACGTGGACGATAGACCGGTCTGCGTAGAAATCTGTGATACTGCTGGACAGGTGAGTGACGTCACAAATTTATTATACAATAGTAACATTTCCAGTAACTATGTAGTACTGAAGTAAGGCAAGTTGAAGTAGTAAAGACAACGCGGCTAGAAGAGGCTAACGTCCACCAGAAGAGTTCTGTTCTGAATCTGTTCCCATGTCCCTAACAGGAATTTCCGAGTATTCCGCATGAGTCCTGTTATTCGTACAGATGAGGAGAGATTGTGTTTATGTTATATCAGTAATCCAATAATGGTTGGCAATATTACAATATACACTGATATTAAGAAAAAAAAAATGACGTAACTTATACAATATCTCTAAATACCTTTATAATTATAACCCAAAACCATAGTAGAAACTGAAAAGCGTCAGTTATACTGAGTAAATAGCCTGTAGAGTTATTGTAATCAGATTTAGTTGTTGCGCGAAGTCTAAACCACCGGCAGTAGAGCCTAAAACTCAAGTTCCTTACGAAGCGTAGGTTATATTCCCAAAATGACAATCGTACATTTCGAAAGCACATGTCGGTCGCCACGTGTGCCCCTATCACAAAGACTACCTGTAGAAAAAGTTTATAAATGCAGGTAGAGAAACTGTGGGAACGCGGCACCATTGTCGCAGAAAAAACAACAAAACGTTGGCAAGCATAGTAGAGTGTACTCCGAAAATCTACAATGCTAGACAAAAATTGGACTTCAAAGCGAGCTCCCATTCAACTAAACACACGTGCTCTTTTTTACTGTGATCTTATATGTTTCTGGGAGATATCGAAACGTTCAGGTGGGAGCTCGTGGGAAGAACACACATGTAAAATGACATCACATAATTTCTTCCTTTGTTATAAATTGGCGCTAGATCTCCTCACCTTTATGGAGAATGCTCCATAAAGGTGAGGAGGTGAGGTGTTCCTTGTGTAATGCAAACCGCATTTCGATTCAACTTATCGCTGACACTGAATACTTATCTTTTAAACTAAGGCAGTATAAAACTAGACTTCATCATCATCATCATCATCAACCCATAACGCCCCACTGCTGGGCACGGGTCTCCCGTCACTTTCGTGAGGAGGATTAGGCCATAATCCACCACGGGGGCCAGATCCGGATACTACAATACAACTACAAACTAGACTTAACACTAATAAAACACAGTATCATACTAGACTATGACTTGTTGGCATTGCAAATCTATGAAAAGGTGAAGTTAGCCAAGTAACAATAACTTGAAATCCGTTTTAGTACTGAAAATGTAAATCTATTTTTTTTCCAGACAACGTGGTAGCATCGTAGCTGAATTCATAGAATAGTATAGAAAATACAACACACACACATATTAATTCTTATAGATAAGTATAAGGTCGCGGAACAACTGCCCAAACAATTACCTTTGCATGTTTCCGCCAGCTAAAATAAATTCTACTCGAATGTACTCTACAGCACATACAGCGGCGAAAATCGATAAAGACCCAATTAAACTTATCCTAACTAATTCCCGTGTATCCAGTACCTTAGGGAATGAACTGGCCACATCTTTAGTATAAGTGTAATAGGAGAATGGAGAACTAAACTAACTCACTGTTACGATTATCTGCTAAACGGAAAAGCAAATAGACTTATCAGTGACTCTAGGTTAGGGCCGTGGAAACCGCCAGGTGATGTCACGATATATCATGAAAGTCACAATACGCTTTATAGCATGAGACAGGTATGGTCAAAACAAACATGTTTTTTTTTTTTTTAATTCAAGTTTTTCTCCAATATTTGTCGGAGTAATTTTTTATATATGTTTATTTATATGATAATATATATATATATCATAAGAACAAACATGATTACCGTATATACGGTCATAGAACAACATTTATAGTACAATAGGGTCATTGTAAAGTATTATCAATCGGAATTTCAGCGGCTAGCTACGGAACAGAATCATCTCGATGATACAGGGAATCCTAGTTAGGGGTCAGGAGGCCTACCATGACGTCTTATAGCGATTCAGTTTAGGACATAAACTGAGCCGCGTTGCATAATCGTACCGTGACGTATTATTTTTTAGTATAGGTTGAAAATGGCAGCAATATTAAAAATAAGACGTCACGGTACGATTATGCGACGCGGTTCAGTTTAGGTCCTGAACTACATCGCTATAAGACGTCATGGTAGGCCTCCAGGACTCGGTATCTATTTATGTGATCCGGACGCGTCAATTTTATTTATCTTCAACTGTCAGTGTCAATTGTTTTGCTTGACTGGTCCTGTGAAGTGGAGTCACAATTTAAGTAACGAAGACTGGTGGTCATCAGTGATCTTTTTTACTAGTCTTATGTTATGCTGATTTCCATTCCATTCTATCGCTCCGTAACGGTCAAGGAAATCATTATTAAAAGCCGGCATGTCCAAGAATAATCTGACATCGACTAACCCGCACTGGGTCAGCGTGGTGGTTTATGGTCCGTTCTTTATCTCTCACTGAGAGAAAACCGGGGTTCAAACAATAGGAACGTGATAGGTTAATTATGTATGATAGTTTGAGGTGCTCCAGCAATTCGACAAGCGCATCGCTTACTATAACACGAACGACCAGCTCGTCCTTTCAGTCAAGTTGTAAACAAAATTAGGAAATGTATGGCGGGAATATTGTTTTTGATGTCTAATAATTTAGACCGCGATTGGACAGGTATAATTTATGGGCGTCAAGAAACTGGTCACGTAGATAGGAAAATGTTTCTAATATCGTAAGTAACGTTTTCCTAAAACGTAACTAGAGTATACACAAGAACGTGACGTATGCCAGCCAGCTAGATAGACATTTATATGTTGCAATATGAATATGAAAGTGAAAAGCGAGAGACGTGCTTCGTAAACTTCTTCATAATATAAAAAATAGAGAACCGCCTCTAGGGTACAGTGGAAATGTGTCCTACGCTAATGAAATAATAAAATTGTATGAATATGAACGACTTGGCGCCTACCTAGGTACGTTTATGAAGTGAAACTGTACAAAGGTGCTAATTTGGATATTATATCCTTTATGGCTGAAGTACCTACCTAATTGCTGTTACGTCACTCAACCTGACTGACTGAATCTAAATTAGAATTTCTTTATTAATTAATGGTTTCAATTATGATGGTATTGCTTGCTTCATTAATATTAATCAACAGGGGGCTTACAACTATCATTCAAAGCATTTGACTTTAAAAAACTAAGAAAAGCCATTTTTAAGACTCTATATTATATGTATAGTGAAAAAGTAAAGTATAAGTACATAAAAAATTAGACAAGAAAGTCATAAACCTGATTACCATGAGCACATAATTATCTGAAGTTAACTTTTGAAAAGCGCCTGGTTAATTAAAGTACAGGCGGTCTGCTGGTGAAGAGGTCGATAGTGGAGCAGCCAGGTTCAGTAAGCTTATCTATGTGCCATTGCCGCAGCGTTTACTATTATCCGATCAACCTGTAAGCTAGTAGCAGTCAGAATAATCTATGCTACCTACACTACAATCTAATCGTAATGCCATCTCAATATTCAGTCAGGCATGCAACAGTCCCGCGCAGATCGTGCCATAGAATATAGTATAATGTCCCGTGCTATAAAAGGTCTGATCACACGGTACGCAGTTGCGCAACCGATTTGGTTGTGAAGCAAAAAGTACATAGTATGGTGGTCGATGCTTCAATTGTTGACTTCAATAACTTTCACTCATGATGTTCAACTGGCTATGGTAAATGTTGCTTATTGCTAGGTTGGTAGAAATAGCTATACAATCGGTTGCGAAAATAGTCAGTAGAGATATGGGGCGAATCATTTTCTACAGTTGATACGGTCTATTTAATAAAGTCGAAAAATGTATCTGTCGTATTAGATCCGAAATATAGCTTCCAATAAAAAAAGATATTTAAAAAATATTACGAAACGTAACTCTCCCCCTTTCTATCTTCACTAACTTATAACTCCCTCTCAACTTCGTTCGCTTCTCCCGATCACACTTTTCGTAACGCTCTCGTCACGCATTCACCAGCTTACTCCCCAAGTCAAGTGTGCGTAAAGAAGTTTTACTTCGAAAAAGCAAATGATAGCTTTGTGGTACTTTCGTTTTGTGTAATCCTGGTTACCGCCACCATACCGCATCAGTTTTGTCAACTATCAATCTTACTTGATTTCCCAACTGTAACTCAGTGCGCCTTTCAGAGAAAGACTGGATACGAGTTGGATTTAGCCACGTTGTTCCTATTCCCAAACCAGGAGTTTCATATGGTTAAGTAGAGTAGCGTTGTAATAGCTCCTTGTAATGGACGAGAGTTGTATTCAACCACATAAATAAATACTTATTTATCTACTTATATATCTCTCCAACCCAGACTTGGTCTTAGACAAATGGATACTTATTAGTAATTTGTTACAAGACTTTAACCTTCCATAACAAACCCACCGGTTCTAATTTCCAGGACTCGATGTCAGATCTCCGGGAGCTGGCGTACCCCGGCACGGACGTGCTGATGCTGTGCTTCTCCGTGGTCCGTCCGGAGACGTTCCGGTCCGTCGCCGAGCGGTGGACGCGCGCCGTCGCCAATGTGAACGCGCCTTTAATCCTCGTCGGCACGCAGAGCGACCTCGCGCAGGATGCGAGGGTTCTGCACACTTTGAGAGTGAGTACTATTGAAGATTTAAAGCTTCCCCCTGACAGCGCTCAATTTTTTTAAATTACTCAGTGACGCGACGGACAGGATGTTCACCTGATGGTAATTGCCACACCTTCTGACAGTTGCGGCGCCACGAATTTCGCATCATGAACTGAATTATTTTGATGTCATCATCTGAATTTAATTGATAAGGTATCGTAAATGATTTAATAATCGATCACAGTTCCCGAGTGATTGCCCTGAAATTCTAAACGGGTGGTTAGGGTTCCAAACTAATGTACCTACTGATAGACTGGTAGCATCTAAATTTATACTACTTCAAGTTGAACTAATTCAAGAATTAAATCTAAGTCTCAATAAGTGATATGCAGAGCAAAGTCACAAAATTATATACCTAATCTGTTATTTTGCAACTCTATCCATATATCTGAAATAGACCCCAGAGCTCTCCATCAGGTTTTTACACGAATGGTAATAGTAGATTCTGTTGAAAACCCATACATTTTTTATTTTTCACATTCCCCCCACACTGGTGGGACAAAGCTGAGAGAAGAAAAGGAATAACGCTCTATCAAACAACACTATGGTCTCTAACTACCCTCATTTTTATTTCTAGACTCGCGGAGAACACGTGGTCACAGAAGCAGACGCGAAGGCGCTAGCGGCTAAAATCAACGCGGTGTACGTGGAGACGTCTTCGAAAACGAGGAAGCAACTGAAAGACGCCTTTGACGCCGCCATCTTGGCTGGGCTGCCAGTAAAACAGGTCAAGAGACCCTTTTGGAAGAAACTCTTTTGTTTATATTAAGGTGTTTAGAACAATGGTAGCTTTGACTCGGGTGGATAACTTATGAATCACTATTTTACGTATACCATGCTATAACAAAAAATATGTAGTAAATTTTTTGTAAGGTACTTATAATCGTATAATTATTCTTTTATCAAATTTGTATACAACTTACAAGAAAAATGTCAAATAGTACACCAACAAATAATTAGCTATTGTTTTGTTTTTCGTTGAGAGTGACAGAGTAAATTAATTATTTTAGGGTTGTCTAATTGAATTTTACGTTGATAGGTACAACCAAAAGCGACTACTGCCTTTAACAAGTTTATCTTGTATAACTTGACCACAATACGCTGTAATTCACCTTCGGACAGTCTAGTAGTTAAGTTTATTTATATCTAAGCTATAAAGAGTGATACAATCTACTATATCACTTTCCAACCACTATAGTTACTAAGTAATCTATATATGTAAAAATGTTATGTTGGTTTGTGTACGCTTCAAAAACTCAAAAAGTTCTGCACCGATCGTCCTGAAATTTTAGCATGATATATAATCCGCATCACGGATTGTTTTTATCGATTTTTTCATCGGTGACATATCAGCGAATGTGCGAATGTGTCACAGCGAAGCGTGCCAGGGTACAGCTAGTTTTATATAATAGTAAAAGTGGTTAAAAAGTAAAAAGAATTTGTTATCAACGAGTGAGAGATCTAGGTAGGTAGAAACTGGTGTTAAAACATAGAGAGTATATTTTCTGAATGTGTATTTTGGAATTTGTTGTTGTACAGTTTAGTTGCTTGTAATGTAGATAGCCTAGATAAGATAGGAGGAGCAGCGGTTTATTGGTAAATTATGTCAATTTTAGCACCGTTCTACTAATAATGCACCGACACTACAGACGTCTATCGAATTAT
Organism: Campaea margaritaria; assembly: GCA_912999815.1. Taxonomy (NCBI): domain Eukaryota; kingdom Metazoa; phylum Arthropoda; class Insecta; order Lepidoptera; family Geometridae; genus Campaea; species Campaea margaritaria. Next base: position 2,781,881 of record OU538794.1, read on the forward strand.
CAATTATTACTTATACGAAATAAACTTTTTTAGTCTAATTTAAAACGCTCTGCTGTCAGCCGGACATTACGAACAACAATTATTAATTTTATGGAACACAAAGTCGGTTTCGCAATAATAAGTTTGTATTATTGTAAACTATATAATTATAATAAATAACTGATTACTACAGTGCCTTAGCCAACGCCTATATTTTTCTCGAATGGCAACTAATTATTTAACACATTTACAGCTTTTTTTATACTCTTTTGTACACTAGGTAGGTCTACCTACTATAATTTCTTTTTAATCTCGGAGGTTTTTTTTTTTAAATTGTAATGAAATGGCCTGGTAACACTAATGTTTCTTTAAATGAATTCTATACCTACTTACGTTAAAGTTTACCTCTAGTAAGATGATGCTTGAACCACTCCATGAAATGTTTTTGACAAAGTCAAATTCATTTTGACTTTAGTAAATGCCTAGATTTATTTAACAAACTTAGTTTAGTTAGTTTGTACATACTTAAAACTATTACTTATTAAATAAAATGTTATGATTGTTAAATTAGATGTATATAACTGTATGCTTATTATAATGTTGTTTTGATACTCAACACGAACTGATAAATAAAATTATGACTATTTTCTCGTAAGTGCGCGTTTCATTTCCACATTATACCTGTAGTAGCAGACTCGCAGTGCAGTAGTGGCAGGCGTAGCGCTTACCTTCAGGGGAACGACTTGGTCGTCTCGTCACTCAGTCAAATAAAAAAACAAATTAAAGAAAGTAAAAAAAAAATAGGAATTTCAAGAAAGTATTCACCATTCTACCTACTAAATCTTGAAGTACACTTGATTAAACTATTATAAAATAGGTACTGACTGGGGCCACCTGGCGCAGATCCTGACAGGACATGGTTGTTTTGGCAGGTACCTGTGCCGGGTGGTGCGTCGGGAGCCAACACCTGCGTGCCACCACTGTGGCGACGGAGACGACACGGTGCAGCACACCCGCGCCGTGTGCCCTGCCTGGGCGGACCTCTCGCTGCCGGCCATCATTCGCAAGATGGCCGGCAGCCCAGAGGCTTGGGAGGCGGTGGTGGCATACGCCGAGCGCGTAGTGCACGAGAAGGAGACGGCGGAAAGGGCGCGAGAGGATGACATCCTCTCGCTCCCGATCCGCCGCCGCAGGCCAGGTCGCAGGAGGCTGGCGTATGCCCACCACCTGCCACCATAACAGGGACTAGGGGCCGAGGATCGGGGGATCCGACGCCCCACCACATAGTCCCGAGGCGAGATGCGCTCTGAGGTGTTCTCCAGAGCGCATCCAACCTAGGCGTGGTCGAGTGCCCCTAGAGGCGTGTCCGCGGCAGTCACCCGGACGTCCGCAGGGGTGGTCGCGGAAGCGCAATCGAGCCCGTGATCACCCCAACATGCGGAGAGGAGAACACCCCGGGGTTTTTTAGTGGGTACACCCAGTCAGGCGCATCCCTAGGATGCGCGCTGGCGGGGGAGCCCCACATAACCAGCCGGCCTCCCCCGAGGTCGAGGTATGAATAAGGTCATTTCCCCCGGGCAAAAAAAAAAAAAAAGGTACTGACTGGGGGACTCACTCGACTTGTTGACTATTTTGAAACTTGCTAAAATGTCGAATGATTATATGTTTTACCACTATTACACAATAACACACAAAGAAACACAAGTTTGATAGAAAATATACAAAGACATTTAGACCATATTTCTGATTTTCCACCAAACAAAACTAAAACTGACTAAATGCACTAATTAAACGAAGCCAAATTGTAAACAAGTAACGGAATGGGCTATCAAAATGTGCTAATGTCAATGTCATTATCAGCTGAGCAAGTCAGCTGCCCCGACATTTTGATTTGATATTTTGATATAATTGACAGAATTTGACATTACGTGCTTATTGCTTATTATTTTGCGCCAAAATTGTATTCGGTTAGAAAACAAAATAATCTGAAAACTATTGTTACACTGATATACAGGTAAATAATTACTGTTATTAGCTAATATGGCAGAAGAAGAAAACTACGAAGACGTAGATATATCAGATATTATAGACGACTCGGAACATTACCTAGACAGCGAGCCGCTCCACACTGAGTATACCGACACAGAAAGCCTTAACATCTTAACCAATTCAGAAATTCTTCTTACGGAAGATCAAACAACTGAAGAAAAGAGGCCGCAGGTACAAAAGCCAGAGGTAAAGACCACGAGGCTGCCAATAGCGAGGATAAAGAACATTATGAAGATGGACCCAGATGTGAACGTGATATCTGGTGATGCGGTCTTTCTAGTCACTAAAGCCACTGTAAGTTTTACTCGTAGTTACATTTAGTCCTTACTTTGGACCTTTGAGACCCCATTCAATTAATAACTAAAGACATGGCAAAAATACCTCCCCACAACAAACAAAAATTACGGTTAAAAGTAACTAAGACACGCTTCAATAGAAAGCCGAACTAAAAAGTAGAAGCATAATTAATTTGATGGTAAGAAAGCAGGGTTACCTTACATAGTTTACATACATAGAATCCAGTCAGACACTAATTAAAAATCTTGTGTATCTGGTTATACATACGAGAATTTAATCTTTCTTGGCTCACAATATCTTGATTCTCTAGTTAGGAGTCAGAATCTATGTATGTGACTGTGATGCGTAATTTATTATTATTATTTGTTTACTATTTCTTTCTCTTCAAAATGAAATGTTTCTGCTAAGTGCATAATGCAAGACTGCTTTCTTCCTACATTTACAAATATCAATGCTATATACAAAACACTTTCATTATTATTAGAAGCGGTAAGACTACACGCCGACTGCGACTGCACTGGACTGGGACTGCGTTCTTTGTTCTGTTGTGTTTCAATAAAGAGTTTATCTATCTATCTACAAGGTAGAATAAAGCGTCCTCCACATTGTAACGAAATGTGAAACATGTTCATCTAGCTATGTGCATAATTTTGTTACAGGAATTATTTCTGGAAACAATAGCAAAAGAGACGTTTGCTTACACATCTTCCAACAAGAGAAAAACTATAGCCAAGAAGGACTTTGACATTGTCGTGAACAAGGTGGACTGCTTGTGCTTCTTGGAAGGTGCAATGGATTTTTGAACTGTAATGTTTACTGTAACACCTTCACTGCTGAAAACACTGACATTACGTTTTGTAACTTTACACAGGTGTGTTTAACGCGGCGATAATACAGTGCGGCTCACAGACGGCACTTCTTTGCTGGAAAACACACACAGTCCGTAACGGTGCCTAAATGTAAAAACCGGTTCAGCAGTCAACGTGTTTAATTTGTTAGTTCTTAGTTCCATGAAAGTATGTTGCTTTGGAAATATCTGTTAACGTTGACTGCTAAACCGGTTGTTTTTGGCACAAGAAAATCGGCTGAGCAGTCAGTGTTAACATGTTGACTGCTGAGCCGATTTTCTTGTCCAGCTTTGTGTTTTGTTTTTAGGCCTATCTACTTGTTAAGAGTACTATTTCAGTAGAATACAGCTCCAAAAATATCATAAGCTGCCTTTCAGTTTTTTTTTTCCCGGGGAAATGCATTAGGCATACCACCCGGCCCCCGGGGGGGGGGGGGTTATGTGGGACTCCCCCGCCAGATCGCAGTCTGACGGGGCTTACCCACTAAAACCCCGGGGTGTTCTCCTCTCCGCATTATGGAGGTGGTGACGGGTACGAACGGCGCTTCCGCGACCACCTCTGCGGGCGCCCTTTCGGGCTCGCCACGTGAAGCTTGGGCCTCTTTCTCCGCTGGGTGCGTCCCGGAACACACGAGCCGCACCTCAGCTCGGGACTTCTAACTTGGGCGTTGGACCCCCGATCCGCAGCCCAAAAGTCCCCGTTATTGGTCCCTCGCTGTGCCCTCTGCTGATCAGAGGGACACGCGAAGGACCTCCTCTCGCCAGGTTATTTGCTACGGCCACCAATTCCCCTAGGAGAATTGCTGACCGAACCACAGGGTGCACCGTCCCAGCTGCTGCCCTTCCCTCCGGATGCAACGCATCAAGAGGGACGAACAACAGCCGGGCACTCGTGGAGGTTACCTGGCTCGCACCCCTTCAGTTTTTTTTTTAACTCAACATGAGTTATGTTCTTAACGGTGATTTGAGCTAGGATTCTGTAATATAGATTGTTAAAAATATGTGTCTAAAACTAAATTATATTTTATTACAAAAAAGCATTTTTTTAAGAAATGAAATAAAATAAAAATTTGCAACAATGTATTTAATTTAAATCCATAATTTAATAAAACAAACTAATAATTACCGTCAACAAAGGACTTTAGTTATTAATAAATTAACAACAGTTTCTAACAGAGTAAAGAACCATGGCGCAGTGGGCCGACACGGGAATCTTGTCTTTAGGTCTGTCCTCTCTGTAACAAATAAAGTTAAAGATGTTTATAAAATCAATGACAATTTCCTTATCACATACACACATAAAAAACAACCACACACCCTCACCTATTCACTCAACTGCACGCAAACTCACACGCGCATTTTCTTACTTTGTCTTAGTCTCAAATGTAAAGACAAAAAAAAAAGAACAAAGAAAGACAAAAATGATATATACAAAATCCTTGCGGAGGCGCGTTGCCAGCGTGGCGAATACGCGGTGCGGAACATGCGAACAACTGATGTTGTCGACGGCCGGTTCCCATATAATTATTGGGAACAAATAATTTTATATCAGTCTGTATTGTTGTACAATAAGTCATTATGGATTCAACAGCCAGAGCAAAATAAATATTGCATTTATCAAATTTTTTCTAACCCCTTCTGAAGAGAACAGTCAACGCCTGTAGCAGCAACTTTTAGGTCTTTAGGCAGCAGTTTGATATTGGAGAGGTCCACTTCTTCCTCAGATTCAGATAGGTTCATGAGAGCCACCACGGCAGGTTCATTGGGCAACAGTCTGTAAAAACAAGTAAAAAGAGTAATTATAACCCATATACACTTGATAGAGAATTACTGAATAAATGAATCATATTCTCACCTTGTCACCACGAGAACATTTTCAGACAAGGCTCTGATGTCCAAGTCACCGGAACGAACAGCTGGAGCTTTCTTTAGATGTGCAACGTCCGAGTAGAACTGAAAGTAAACATAATGCTAATTTATTCAAATAATGATAATATTTTTTTATTTTTAGGATGCCCCGCGCGGTGCAGTCACGCGTAGGATTATGCAATGCAAAGTTCTGGGTGGCACTGTAACTGTTATGGGCAGTTGAATAAAAAAAATTATAAAAAAACTTCCCATTTAAAAATTTCCATTTTTTTTATTACAAAAAAAAGATTTTAGCAATATTAGTTTTTTTTTGTAATTTACTGACGCGTAGCATGTATTCTGATATTATGTATACATCACATAGTGTTGAAAGTTACTTTACAAAATAGTATTTTTGTAACAATGATTTATTATTTATTTACTTAACACTTTATTGCACAGAATAAATAGCTAATACAAATGGCGGACTTATTAGTGCGTAGCCAGTTATCAAGTTTCTTTTTTAAAGGTGTTTACGAGGTTGCGGAAACACCACCATCAGGCAGTGTATTCCTAACTCTATTACCGAGGAAGTGCAGTGCCGTAGCTGTCACTTGGAAAAAAAATTAAATTTCTTTTCAATATCAACCCTGTATCACACAGCACAGGATTCTATTTGGACCTTCGGGTTACAGAATCCGTACACCAATACCTTGTAATGGCTCTTGTCAGCAGCTAGTTCAGCTGCCAGATTGACTGTCTGGTAGTTATCAGCTACCGGCAGCCAAGTGGTCCCTGTCGTGTTGGAGAAACCGGCATTCCTCGACGCGTCCCAGTGGTAGGGGGTCCGCGTGGGGTCCCGGGAGCTCTTCCAGTAGTTGATGGGGTCGTCGGTGTTGCAAGCTTGGGGGTCCTTCGTGTCTTCCCAGGAAATGAAGCCGTCTGTCATGCCGAGCTCTTCGCCCTGGAAATTGGAGTAGGTTATTATGTTGATTCGGATAGTTCTGCTGGAATAAGTGAGTGAGGAACATTGATTATTTGAATATACGTATGTCATTCGAACTAATGGCGGTTCGCAATTGCATTCATAAATATTAATTTAATGTGTAGGTATTATCCGCATTGAGGTACCTATATTAATAGAGATCGTTGACTATCCTAGGTTATTTCAAATTGTTGATTCTAAAAAGTCCTCGCTCCTAGGTTACTGCATGGTTATGCTAAAAAAAATTGTTTGTTTTTTTTAATTGTTTCTTCTAAACCTATCGAGTGTAGTAGGTATCAAAATAAAGAATTTAAGAAAATGCTGATAAAAACGTATCCATCTTGTATGTTTAAATGTAATTTGGAATGAGATATGCTAAAAAAGAAGATAAAAAAAAACCCGACTGCGAATAAAATTGAATCGTAAAATGCAATCGTAGGCATTGCAGTCCAAAGTTGAAATGAAATGGTGATGCCTCCGACTGTATTGCACGATTCAATTTTGTTCGCAGGCGGGTTTTTGTTTTATTAATATGTGGCTATGTTAAGTCTCAAAGAGCTATAGAGAGTGCGACTAAAGACGAACAACGTTAATTGACGTAGACGGCTGGTTATTTTGACCGCTAACGCGGTGAGGCCGCACCGCGAGCGCTGCCTCGGCGCAGCGACTCACCTGGTAGGTGATGGTGAGGCCGGGCAGCATGAGCGCCAACATGTTCATGGCGTCGACGCGCTCCACGCCGTGCCGGCTCGCCATGCGGCTCTGGTCGTGGTTGCCGTTCTGAAACACATCGTATAGTGACACTACTGACACGTGAAGCGAGGTTTCCATAGTCCATATTGTCTAGGACGAATCGGCGTGTATACCGATTATAGGCAATCGAAGAGGCTAGAATTCTAATTAATCTTTGATAATTGTAAAGAGGTTTTGTATTTTGACAACATAATGATGCCAAAGTGTAAATTCAATAGGCAAATCTGCCAAAATGGCAGAAATATGCCACAAACGGTCACACTGTCGCTGGTCGCTCGCTTGCTGCGCGAGCCGGGAGCGTATTTCATCCCTTTGTACTTTGCCCCGACCAGTGCTACAAATCGCAGGCCCAAACAGTAGATCTCCTTTTGTTAGCCGGGGAATTCGGCTTCGTGGGTATTTAGCGCGTGACCTTTGAGAGAGTGACGGAGACCTGGTATAAGTATAGGATTGCCATCTCTAAAAATTGGCAACTAGGACCAGACGTGTGAAAACCCCGGATTTTAGAGCCCAGAACCCGAATATGTCACAGTGTGGGTGTCGCGGGCGGCCCAAGACTAAAATTTTAAGCCTGGACTACAAATCAAGCCCCGCCCGGACGCGTCCCATATGCCCTTTAAGCTAGGACAAATCCGGGGAAACCCGGACGGGTGGCCACCCCATATTAGTAGGAAGATGTATGACTAAGGTCCTCAATAAGTAAGGTTATTTCTAATGTCCACTTACCACCCAGTTGGCAGTCCTCCCGCTCGGCATGTACGTCATCCACTTGTCGATGACTTCCTTCATGTCCTGAGCAGACGACGACTTCGAGAGTTGGTCGAGGTACAGGAAGTTGAACGGCATCGAACCGTCCCTCTCGGCGTTTCCGTAATATCTACAAATACACATTAATGTATTAACACATTCACAGCTGAAAACACCACTGTCGTGTTTTTGATAACTTGCCACGAGTACGGCAAAACACAACTGTTGTGTTTGTTGTATGGGAAAACACTATGGCGCGTGCAGAGCTGCACCTATGGCAAGCAAAACGGCTCAGCAGTCATAGTGTTAAGTAGGATAGTGACATTTTGCGACCGATCTTAGTCGCAATACCTGCTGTCGCAGCAAAATTACTACCTATCGAGCATTGAAACATTGACACTAAAGAAGTAGACCCACTTGATCATCAGCGGCAGTTCCGTGTAAGCCTCAGTCATCATGACCTTAGACTCGCCGTCCCTCGCCGTGAACTCGTCGAGCAGGTCGCGCCAGTCGTACACCACATTGTAGGTCTCGGATTGGTCTTTGGTATAGATGTGGGTGAGGTAGTTGTAGTCGTCAGGAGTGGATGACGCGTCACCTGTGGGATACAAACTAGTAACTCACTGCCTAATGTTCTTGAAGTTGAACGTGCCTGAGAACTATCTACGCGCGAGACGTCACAAACTGTCCGCGCGTCACTCGGCGGAACCAAAGTGCTCCACCAAGCTCTTGTAGCACTTGTAGAAGTGGGAAGCTTCTTCTGCAAGAGACCGCCTGGATAAGTACCACACCTTTGCCAGACATTCATCCGCCAAGCAGCAGTGTGCAAACATTACTGTGTTCCGGTTTGAGTTTATGAGTTTTAAGTTATTTTCCATAAATAACTTTTATGTGCGCCTTTTTTAAGGTGTTATGTAAACAGTAGCTTACCGGACAGCGGTTCGTCGGGGTAGACGCCACCATACTTGGCCGAGTCCACTTCATACATCATGTTGATGGCGTCCACGCGGAAACCAGACACGCCCTTCTCCAGCCAGAAGCTCAGAACATCCTGCAACGTAAACAAATAAGGGTTAAATTGCGCTGTAGAACGTCCATGTGAGTAAAATATCTGGGCACAGAAGTCACATAGTATGTAGTATTAAAAACAGAATCAACACCCTTTAATAGGATTAGGGACGGGGATTAGGCCATATTCCATCACGGAGGCCCAGTCCCACTTGATGAAATACAGTGGTTTGAAGGGCACTGTTTACTGGGCATACGAGACTTTAGGACCATGTCTCAGGGTGACGAGCACAGTGCAGTGCCGCGCAAGATTGTGCAATACCATGTTCTGGGTGGTACTGTAACTGTAATGGGCAGGCGTAGCGCTTAACACCAGGCGAACGACTTGCTCAGCTCGTCAGTCAATCAAATAAAAAAAAACTGCAATAATTTTAGAATCGGATTAGTTGTTCCAGCTGTTCTAGATCAGTAATGCAGTTACAAGGCTTACGTACCTTCATCTCCTGCTGCACCCTCGCGCTCCGGTAGTTAAGGTCGGGCTGGCCGATCACGAACTGGTGCAGGTAGTACTGGCCGCGCACCGCGTTGTACTCCCACGCACTCTTGCGGAAGATGCTGATCTGAAGACAGGAACTTCAGGGTTAGTCATTGGTGACGAGCAAGAGGAAAACATGGACTTCGCGATAGGAATGTCAAGGCGCCATTTCTATTCCTTCTAAATATGTTAAAGACCAAACCAGCAAAACAGCAGAAACCAGAAGTGTCAGGGAGTTGGTGCACTGCTCTCCGCTGGGATCGTAGCATGTGGAAGGTAGTAATGTGTGGTAGGATGTAGTCTCTGCCTATCCCAACGGGAGAAAGGCGTGTATGCAAATATATTGTGCCGCGTTGACTGTTATCATATTATCTATGTTAGATATCTATATCCCTTTTGAGGTACGCAGAACTCCGTTAAACAGTTTATCTTTGACATGATGCTTTGCTGGAGGGGTAACGTGGTTCAATAGTTGACAGACTAAGGCCTTCATTTGACTTTTAAGTATGGACAAATGTCAAAAGCGTATCATCAGCCCATGTTCGTACACTGCTGGACGTAGGCCTCTCCTAGTGAACGCCACTGTTCCCGATCTATAAGCGATACGAAAGTGACCTCTAATAGTCTGGCTGAAACTTACGGATAACGGCTGGTGTAGACTGGATGAGGAGAGCCGAAGATCGGGCTCAGTGGCGTTCACTAGGAGAGGCCTACGTGCAGCTGTGGACGGACATAGGTTGATGATGCTGGGCGTTGTACCTTACCCAGTTGTTAGGCGGCTGCAGGGTCCCATCCTGGCCTCGCACGCCGTCCGCCCAGATGTAGTAGTCCTCGTAACCCGCCTCCTTCCGAGCCGACTTGATGAACCACTCGCTTTCGTTGCTGGTGTGGTTCGGCACGTAGTCGAGAACCACGCGGACGCCTGGGAACGAAGGTCATTCATCAAGATATCGGTTGATTAACACCGTGGTTTAAGTATGGTCTTGTTTAATAACTTTTTAATATCATCTAGAGTAGTTACTTATCTCAGGGTTAAAACATCGACACAGAAGAAGAGTGCCAGATTCGAGTTCGCGTTATCAGGAGCCTGCATTGTTATTTATGTCTCACTGCGATTTTATCTTATAGGTCAGCAACATTTTGTCAACCATGCTACGAACTATCTAGTAAAGTAACACTTTAATTATATATGCAGTAGTAGGCACAATAAAGTAGACTTGGTCAATAAAGTCACGCTTGGTCCCGAAATCTTATAGGTAATTACATACAGTCACGCCATTCTCTCGTTGGGATAGGCACAGACTACTACATCAACAAGATATTATGACCGTTTATGTCGCATATTTTGCGATTTCACAAGGGAATCAAAACATAGAGGGTACTTTCCGTAGACCTAGAATCGTTAAATGAAATCTAAAGGACAAACCACATTTAAAATAAAAATTTGTAAAACCGTAAATATGTAGCTTAAAAACAAAAAAAGCGAATTTGCTATTACAAACTTATTATTTGCGGTTGATGCATTAACCGTATCTACGCTGTCAGGCCGCGGAAGTCCACTTTCGCAACCGTAGCCCCGACAACACCCTGGAACACCCCCGGGTTTAGTGGGTATACCCGTCAGACTAGCTGACGGGGGAGTCCCACCCGGCCCACAACCGGGTCTGGAGGTATGCTTAATGCATTCCCCAGATAAAATACAAATAACCGTATTAACCGTATCTAGGGATGAAACTGCAAAGTCAAATTTGTCCTTTAACCTAGTTTATTTTAGTTAAAGCAATAATTATAGATTCTTTCTTAGGACCTACAAGTTGGTACGGAACCCTAGGTGCGCGAAAACAACTCGCACTTGTTCATAGATTCTACTATATTCAAGTAGCAAATTACCAAATATGGTAATGATCAAATAGGCCAAACAAGTTTAGTGGCTGCTAGGGGGGTCGACGGTTGACACTTGACAGGTTTAATGAAGCCGTCCAGTGATTGATAAGCACCTCACGTGTTGCCCCGGAAGGGTACTATTTATCGCTAATAACGAGTGTCCGAGATTACTTTAATGACGCTCCACTTGACGCGTTTAAACAAACATGCAAAATACATAATAATATGTAGGAAATTGAGTATGGACAAAGGTAACAATTATGTTGGCACTAAGTAATCGAAAACTTAATTTGACAGATCTAACGTGTGCATGACTTAAATAATATGTACTTAGATTAGTTTTAAGGACAGACTTGGCACCCTTAATTTGTTATTAGACTTTGTGGATTCTGTTGTATATTTCAGCTTACAAATCCTACTTTAGGGGAAGGCCAAGTTCATTGCAGACCAGTGGCTAATTTCAGTAAGCAGTTTTCTTCTTTCTTCTTCTTTAACGCGTTAGAAGATTTAGGGGAAAACCGGAGCAAATCTCTCATTTTTTAAAGCTATTTTTTCTAGATGCATGAGAGTAAAACCTGTGGTGAAATTGGTAATAAGACGATAGCGAAGAATTACGGGTTCGATTTCTAAGGCGTATATTTCCTTTGAGTCTGGGTGTATGTAGGAGCACGGTTCTCAACCTGATTCCCTAGAAACATGGCATCCTAGTTAAGGCATGCGGATACTAAGGATAGTCCACGGGGGTACTTTGTTGCCCGTCAAAATAAATTGCTTACAACTGCATCGAATAAAGCGCACGAAGGGTTTTGAGTGCGGCGTTCAATAAACGTACAGAAAACTTCGAGGATTTTGGTCTTCCGCGGACAAAAGTAACTTGTCTGCGTTGTCTTTTAGCCGTCAGAATAGGGGTACGCAAATGTAATTGTAATTGTTTTTCAACTTACCGAGCCTCTTAGCCTCTCTCATGAGGGCGTCGAAATCCTCCATGGTGCCATACTCAGGCGCGATCTCGCAGTAGTTCGTGATGTCATACCCGAAGTCGTACATGGGAGACAGGTATATCGGGGACATCCATATTGCGTCGACGCCGGTGTCGTGCAAGTGGGACAGCTTAGAGGTGATGCCTGAAAGAGGTATATTGGTATTAACACTTTGACTGCTGAGCCGATTTTCTTCTCTAGACACGGTAACGGATCTGCACACACCGTTGTGATTTCCTGTACCGCTCATATTACAACTCATATCCATCTACTCTGCTGAGCCGGGCGTCACCTCGTTCGTGCCAAATCTGAGTATTTGTAGGATGAAAATGAACGTAAATACCATCAATCTACTGTTATTAATAAAGGAGTACCGTTATCTACCTTTCGACTCTATTATGAGATCAGCTGTCAGCCTAATATTGAATTGAACTTCGGGAACTGAGTCGAAATTTTATTTATTTAACTAAGTTACGAGACGAGCAAGTCGTTCATCTGATGGTAAGCGCTACGCCTGCCCATAACAGTTACAGTGCCACCCAGAAGTTTGGATTACATAATCTTGCGCGCCAGAGCACTGCGCTCGTCACCCTAAAACATCGGTTCTAAAGTATCATATGCCCAGTAATTTCAGAAATTGACCTGAAGAGGCGTAAAGATAACACCGCTTCGGCTGAACGGCCTAAAGATCGCACACACACATACTTTATACATACTTTTCTAATTTATGATATTAGTAAGATCAGACTTACCATTCAAATCTCCGATTCCATCTCCATCGCTGTCCTTGAAGGACCGCGGGTAGATCTGATAGATGAGCGCACTCTCCCACCACTTGTCGACTGCGCTGCAACTGGCAACAGTTGCTGCGACTATCGCCGCCACTAGTAGCAACCTCATGTCTGTCTTCTATGGGGTAGCGGGTTGGAGTTCATACAATTCGTGTAGGAGGTACCTGTACTTTTATATATTTTAATTAGGCAACAAAAATGCAGAAAGTTATTTTAAAAGTACAGTAAAATAATAAATAGGTAATCAATTACTAATCAAATTTATTTATTTTAACTGATTAACTTTAATAAATTCAAAACTACTACAGGTTTATATATATGAAGTACCTAATAATCGTTTAATATATTTTTAACTTTTGTAGCTAGACGAGGAAGTTGTTCACCTGATGGTAAGCGCCACGCCTGCCTATTACAGTTATTTTTGTGACAATGGACTAAAGGCTTGTAGACGTGAGCCTAAGTATATCATCAACAACAACAACCCATATTGTCCCACTGCTGAGCACGGGCCTCCCCTCACTTTCCTGAGGAGGGTTAGGCCATAGTCCACCACGGGGGCCCGCTCCGGATTGGTGAATAACATACCTACCTCCGACATAATTCTCGGATAAGTATATACGAGGGTGAATCAAAAAATTCTTGGAATCAATATTAAAAAATGCAAAGATTTAAATAATAATATTTTATTTTTCTACATAATCTCCCTCCAATGCAATGCATTTAGAATAACGCGTACCTAACTTCCTTATTCCTTGTGAAAAAAATTATTTTCTTGACTCTCGAAAAAGTCCTCTACGGCAGCTATAACCGCGTCATTATCGTGAAATTTTGTTCCACGAATTTCCTCTTTTAATTTTGGAAATAAGTGAAAATCACTTGGGGCTAAGTCCGGAGAATATGGTGGGTGGTCAAGGAGATTGAAGCCAGCACAGCGGATTGCGTTGAGCGCAACTTCCGATCGATGAGCAGGAGCGTTATCTTGAAGGAACAACACGCCCAACGACAGTTTTCCACGACGTTTTTCTTTAATCGCTTCACGCACTTTCGGGATTAAATTTGCATAATAGGGTCCAGTAATCGTCTGGCCTTTTGGCATGTAATCAATAAAAAAGGATTCCTTCACTATCCCAGAACACAGAGGCCATAACTTTGCCAGCGGTAGGAGCAACTCGAAATTTCTTAATGGATGGAGAGGATGGTCGTTTCCAAGACATGCTTTGTCTTTTAGTTTCAGGATCAAAATGGTGGACCCACGTTTCATCCATGGTGACAAGACGACGGCAAAAATTATCCGAATCACGCTGGAACATTTCGAGATTACGCTTGGAAATTTCCAAACGTCGCTTTTTGTTTTCGTCGGTTAACATTCGTGGCACCCATCTTGCAGACACTTTTTTGAACCCCAGTGAATCAATTAAAATGGATTGAACGCTACCAAAAGATATCTTTAGGATCTCAGCTATATGTTTTATAGTCATTCTTCTGTCTTCCAAAACCAGATTCTCAACCTTTTTGACATTTTCTTCTGTAACGGAGGTTGAAGGCCGCCCAGAACGCGGGTCATCTTTACAGCTTGATCTACCTCTTTTAAATTCAGCCACCCAGTACGCAACCGTAGAATAGGGTACAGCATCACCCACTAATGTCTGCTGAATGTCCAAAAAAATTTCCTTCGTAGACATTTTTTTCAAACTGAGATATTTTATCACCGCACGTAACTCACTTTTATCCATAATTTTGACTTTTTAGCAACTCGTTGCACAAAAAAATTTATTACATGCGAACGAACTGACAAAAACAAGTGACAGTCTGCATAAATATAGTGTGATAGACACTCTTTAATTTGAATATCGAACTTGATCCAAAAAGGTTTCATATATATGCACTTCTAAGAACTTTTTGATTCACCCTCGTAGTACTACATGAGTACTATAATAATATGTGACCAGTATACGTATTAATTCATATAGAAAATCTTAACGAATGCATTCAATAAGCAAATATAAACCTTAACTAAATATATAAGTATAAAAGAGACAATAATGAAAGTAAATTATCGTTTGCGGTATATATTTCATTAAAACGTTCAGTGCTGAGAACACAACTGTCGTGTTTTCCACAACTTGCCGCGAGTGCGGCAAAACACAACTGTTGTGTTTGCTGTATGGGGAAACACTATGGCGCGTGCAGAGCCGCACCCGTGGCTAGACAAGCAAAACGGCTCAGCAGTCAAAGTGTTAAGGTTTATTTTATCTGTGACTTAACTGGAAACTGAATATTCAGAGCATATAAAGAAGAGACTTACCTGGTTCAAAGGCGCGAATACAATGGTCAGACCTCTCACGACTGTTCCTTTAATACATTAAAAGACAAGTGCCGCTTGATAAGGAACAAGGCAGAATGCGCCGGCTGCCTTATGTGAGATAATAGGCTCCCACGTTGGAGTGGACAAACAATTACATTTAGTGTTCTCACGCGGCTTTGCTCTTATAATTTTAGTTGACGTAGAAACACTAAAATGAGCAGTTGTCAACCTGAGACATCGGCTCTTAAGTCTCAATTATGCCCAGAAAGAAAAAAAAACATGACTAGTCTTCATAAGGCCGGTTTTAGTGCCTGACCGACCGTCGGCTTCGGTGCGTGCCATTGGTTCTGACCATACGCATAACCGATCGTCAGTTTGTAACATTATTTGTGTTTTCATGGTCGTACTCGTAGGTACACATTAAAACTTTTGGAATACTTACCTGAAGTATATAGTTGACGTAGTAACTTTAGAAATAAATCACGACACGCCATATACCTACGAGCTTTTACGGCGCTGATAAATAATTATTATGTATTTATTTAGTTTGATATTTATTCAACCCAATACCTATCTGAGAATTATTTCAGAGGTAGATGTTAACCACCAATACGGACCGGGTCCCGCGGTGTATTATGGCCTCGGCCTAACGCTCCTCACGAAAGTGAGGGACCCGTGCTCAGCAATGGGACGATATGGGTTGATGATGATTTACTTTGGTAACCATATATAATTTTCTAAGATAAATAAATCTAGTGTAGACACACCATTACATGTTTAAAATAGCAGTCCTCAAGCACATCCTGTCACATACAATGATTACTGTCAACAATCATTATTGTGCATGCATTTTATGAAATTTAGTTATTATAACTGCACATAGGTATGTGTTTATTATATTATGGTATATATTAAGTTTATTTTTGTGTATAATATTTATCTATTTATTTATTTATTTTATTCTATGTATATACGAAAAGCCACCGTCCGATGACATAATTACTCCTCTCCGTGCATGGTTGTCTGGAAGAGATCGCTCTGAGCGATAAGACCGCCCATTGTGACACTAATTGTTAAATTTGTTTTGTTCTAGTTTTTTAAGTTTTCTTTGTTATGTGGTGTTTCAATAAAGAGTTTATCTATCTATCTATAGGTACTGTATATTTATTCCGCAAGTCGTTGTATACGAAACATTATGGGAACGTAAAAAAAAAAAATATATATTGGTTTATTGTCCCCACCATGCTTTCCCAGGGGAATAGATTATAAAATCCTGAAGGCCGGGGTTATAACATGTATAAAAAAGCTTCCAGAATAATAACTACTCCACCAAAAAATTTTATGTCGGTAGGGGATTCGGACAAACCATATTCAAAACGCTAACGCACCAACTATGAGGGATATTTCATGTATCTGTATTCTTATAATCCCCATCGAGGTAGGTCGATTTGATTAAGGTGATTTCCAGAAAAATAATCGGAAATCACTCTCGAGGGGGACGGCGTAGGGGGATTTTCCATTAGTCTGTAGTTGTTAGTAGAATTCGGAACCGCCGCGATAATCAAAGCCAATTCCAGAGTGGACAACTTTATTTCACATTATTTACTGGAAACATGCGACTTTTTTCAACATCATTATAATATACTGTTTTCAAACATCGATACTCTATTAGAAATGACAATAACACCAATCTAATCTCCACAGAGTATTCTAGTTACAATGTAGATCATAACTTCTTACATGTTACGTCGATAGATTTTTGAAAATCCTTATTCTATACATTTCCCTCAAAATTTCACGTAGGTCCGTCAATTTCTTTCTCGATACCTTCATTCTTATTACATAAACACATAGACTCTTTAAATCTGGTGCTCTTTTGTACAATAACGTGTAATAATAAATATCACACATATATAATCTTGAAATTAGTCTCACACTTCAAAGCCGCCGTCAGCTATGTACTACGAACGAGTATTCTATTTTTATACACGTAACACTTGATGGTAAGCGCCACCTATACTCACGACAATTGCAATTGGTAGCAAGATCTTGCGCCGCACCGCATGACGAGACATTGCTTTTTAAGTACCAAACGCCCAATGAATAAGTTAATGTTACTAATTGATACTCGACTCGCACGTTTACGGTCAACGAATATTCAACACACACGAGGCCCGTCAAATAAGACTCTACTCAAACGTGCACCTTATTTATATTAAACATTAAGTACATAATTGCAAAGACAAACGTCAGGATGGATATTTAATATTCAAACTACACTGAAATGTGCTGTGTATCCGTTGATCTAACTACAGGTTGATAGTGGCAACACTAAAAGTACGTGCAATTTTATTGTACTGCACCTATTTAAGATACAACAGAGAAAAATAGTCTATCTATGTACTAATAAAACGTTTGTACTTGTGAAGGCACCTACAAAACAGGGTAAGGGTACAAGCTCATAATAGTAATTCAGCATTATAGCTAATGTTATGAACCAAGTTTGGCTTACAATAGACGCGAAACAACGGTGCCAGTTCTGTTGGCACAAACTATACTAAAGCTTAATATTATGAAAGTTTTAAAATTATTGCCGTCCCTTTCGTTTTCGTAAGGTTCGAAAGTGACAGCAAATCATTTAAAAGTACTAAAGTAAAACTTACGACTAGTTCGTAACAACAGAATTGAATTGCGTAACACTTTAAAAAAAAACAATGTCAAATTACGGACTGGATTAGATATAATTAAATGTATACAACTCAAACAACATTTCATTCTAATTTCTAACATGCATTCAATAAATAAATATTATGCTCAAGGCTCATAATGGAACGTAATCTTTTCTATCTAGTGACTTCTATTGATATGTACTTAAAGAAATCGAAGCATCTTTATCGTTATTATAAAATAATTCAAAAAATATACCGAGGAACTATCGATTGAGACCCCAACTCACAGATTAAAAATTAAATAAAAATGATCACACTCATCGTCATAGATTCATTTCACTTCATAATATTTACAAAATATACAAGTTTTAAATCCATAATATGAGAAATAGTCAATTTATAATCATTTTGACTGTCACAAAATAGTCGTTTCCTTTTGCATTTTACTTATTTTTATTGGCAACACTTTATTTTTTTCAGGTTAGCAACACTAAATGACTTGTCGAATTTAGTCCATTTCGAAAGGCAGGTTTGCGGCTATTCTCGGCTTTTTCTTTTTAATTGGTTTTGATTTCTGCGATTGAGGTTGCTGAGATGCCTGCAATAAAAAAAAAAATATATAATTTATCAGAAATTTAATTTAATAAAGATGTAGGTGATCTTACATACCTGTGCATTATTGGGTTGAGGTCTAGGAAGTATGCTTTTAGGAGTCACTATGTCTCCAGACTCTCTCATCGATGGCCCGCCAGTGTTTTGAATCCGCCTGGAAACAAAAAAAGGTTTTTTTCTAAATAGTCGACAGAAAACTTGAGAGACATTTAGAAACTCACAATAAATCCTAGAGACAGTTTGCTTATGTGATCATACAGATTGTAGTAATTTTATAAATTCGCGGACTGAATTGTGATTGTTGTGAAACTGTTAAATAACTTTCATCCCCTAGGCTAGAATTAAATCAATTAATGTCAGAACAAAATCATTTCCTCAGAAATTTTACATCTCAAAACGCTGTAACTTCCATTGTGGAGGTGGCAAAGGGGAAAATCCCAGACGCCTTTAAAATAAATCAATCTAAAAGATTCCAAAAAACGCCGTGGTATCGGCTAAATCTTGTCATGCATCAGCTAAAACAGTCTATAACTGAAGACGTTTGCTTGTTATTAATTTGTTTGTCGAATGAGGCAGTGCTGACCTCTGGTGTCGGAGTTTATCGGGCCGCCCAAGGGACTCAGACTTCTAGTTTTTTTTAACACACTAAAACCCCCCCGTGAGCAGTTCTCCGCCGAGGGGGGTAAGATGGGATCGCGCTAGCAGTCACTACTAGCCCCGGACTCTGACTCGGCTTACCGACTGCTATCAATAGCTATCAACCGAGGCCGACGGCTTAACGTGCCCTCCGAAGCACGGAGCGATGGAAATCGTACATATCTTGTAAAAGTCATTGGTGACGGCCCGAGAATCGATCCCGGTGTCACTCGATTGCAAACCGCACAAGCTACTAATCCGCCACCATCGCTCAATGAAAACAATGGAAAATCGACACGAAAGCAGAAGAATTGGCATTCCTTCAACTTAGTTATATCACCGTAATACAACCCATCAGCCGTAGGTAACAATCACGTAAGTGCAGCATGTTAATATTGTCAATAGTTTCAAGGGAAATCGTATTCAAAACTTTTAATCACCCCATCTGAAGCCTTATCGCCTGTCGGTACGGAAAACCATTGAGATTCCACTTCGTAAATAGCTCTAGGTCGCGTTTTCAAGTGTTTACAAATCAGCAGTAGGTACTCGTTAACGTTATACTATGTGCTTGAAGTGTGAATGTGAATTATTGCGAGAGATTAAACTTGTGGCGCCGGACTCATTTCCCAGCTGATTTTGTGCAGTTTGTGCCTGTTCTGTATCTATATCTATTATATATCTATTATTAATACGTAAAGCAAAACCTTGTGTTCCCTTTTACGAAAACTGGGCGGATAGACGAGTATGAAATTTGGCAGTTACATTTTATATGGGGAAAAAGTGCAGAAAGCTTTCATTTTTATAAAATAATGCATTAGAAATACGTTATTTAATAAATCTTATATCTTTAAATGAGCAATTCTTGTATATATATATATATATATATATATAATAATTGGAATCTCGGAATCGGCTCCAACGATTTTCATGAAATTTAGTATATAGGGGGTTTCGGGGGCGATAAATCGATCTAGCTAGGAATCATTTTTAGAAAATGTCATAAAAAAAAAATATACCGAGCAAAGCTCGGTCATCCAGGTATAAAACATTACATTACATGCGTTTGACACATACACATGACAGAATAGCACGTAATAAGAAGAGAAAAAGAAATAAGAAAAAGAGTTCGGGAGTGAGATGTCATCATAGAGTATACAAAGCTTTAAAAATATTTTGTATTGACATCTCTTCTCAGTTCTCATCTGTGATTATAGTCTTTGAAAATTGAGCCTTAACAACATTCATACTTAAAATTTAAATGAATTATGATCGAATTTCAACCACTAGGCGACCACTAGTAAATTACTAGTAAAGTAATTATTAGCCGCTTAACACTTTCACTGCTGAGCCGATTTGCTTGTCTAGCCACGTGTGCGGCTCTGTACGCTCTATAGTGTTTTCCCATACAACAAACACAACAGTTGTGTTTCCCGCACTCGCGGCAAATTACGAAAAACACGACAGTTGTGTTCTCAGTACTGAATGTGTTAAAACATATTTAAGTTTTCAGATAGACTTACCTCTGGCTAGTTTGCACTTGCAGCGGCACAAACGGATTGCTCAGTTTGTCCGCGCTGCTCGAGTCCTGGCGGGCGGCGGCGGGCGCCGCCGGCTGGTTCGACGTTTGGTTCTGTAAACAAATCGTGGTTAAGTAGGCTTGTTTTTAGATCTTTAGAATGTTACATTACAGTTTTGTTTTTGATCTGTTTGTTGCTTTTATTTCTTACATCGGTTTGTACCTTATTGACACTGACTGAATGAAAAAAAAATGTTAATCGCCACACACGCCACGCCAACAGCCGGTCAAACGCGCCGCATTAGGGCCTATGCACGTGGCGTATTTTTAACGCGTCGATTTAACGACGCGCAGGTGACGGTCGTAAACGCGTTTTGAACGAAATTCAGACAGTAAACCTATACACGTGTTCAACAATTTAGTGGCCCCGTATACGCGTATTCCTGGTACGCATCGCTTTGTACGCGCGTTTGAAGCGATACAAATGTAACAATCGGCTATTCGGTCATCTACAGTGCCGCGAGCGCGCGCTCGAGACACAGGCGTCGTCGGTGCGTTAAAAATACGCCGTGTGCATAGGCCTTAACACGGTGCGCCTGACCGGCTGTTGGCGTGGCGAGTGTGGCGACTAGCGTTCTTTGTACAGTCAGCCAGATGTTTCCCATCAACAACTGCCCCCTACTGATATACCTGTCCAGACAACCAGCTAGGTCCGAGCGTGACGCTAGTGTTGGGCAAGTGCTGCGGGAACCCTTGGCCCGGCAGCCGCGCCTCCTGGCCCCGGAAGGCCATGTTGTTGTTCCGGTGGAACTGCGGGGTCGGGAACTGGGGGAACGGCATCTGGTTGGCGACCGGGCCGTGGTGCGGCTGAGACTGGCCGAACGACGGGAACGGCGGGATGGCCGGCTGGTTCTGTCAGATGGTGCACTATGGTTACACTATACTTGTACACCGATTACAATACAACCACGCCCCGGACGCTCCGTGCAGAAGCTGATTTGACAATTCACACATAAAAATGACGTATGTATTACGCGCCAAATGTGTGTTAGTACACCAACATAACACGCGACCAAAACAAAAGACATCTCGCTAGTATGAAGCGTCATACAAATTGTTTATCAATAACATTTAAGAGGGACACCGGTCCTAGGGCCTAATTTCTGACGGATCCGGACGCGCCGTGGGACACGGGTCGCCTGTCCGTTTTGTATGTAAGTTTTAATGATTTCCGGATCGGGACGCGCCCGGACGGGCCGAGCCGCGCCGTGGGACATGTCTCATCCGTTGAGGCCTTAACACGTTGACTGCTGAACCGGTTTTTACATTTGCGCACCGTTACGGACCGTGTGTTTTCCAGCAATGGCGTGCCGTCTGTGTGCACCGCACTGAATTAGCGCCGCATTAAACACTTACGTCTGTGTTCCGTCGCACAGCCGGCACGTAAGCTGCGCTAACACAACAGGTGTGTTTTCCCGCACCCGCCTAAAGTTATAAAAAACACAACGTCTGTGTTTTCAGCAGTGAACATGTTAATACTGACTGTACTCCCGATTACGGCTAGAGATGCGGGGAAAGAGCATTTTGTATTCCGTTTGAAGACAAAACTCTCTTCTACTTGTTCCTCTGGAAATTTGAAATTCGCGTAAAACCGAAACCGCGCTTAACGGGTTCGCATAAAGCGGGGTTTTACTTAAGTTAACTTGTGGTATCTTCTCCCTGTGTATCGTATAATACCTAACTATAAACTGTAGCTACATGTATCGGTGTGGCTCACCTTAAAGTTGCTGTTGGTCCATTCGTTGGCAGCGGGCGGCTGCGCCCTCACATTGTTCTGACCGCTCTCCTTCCGCCAATTCTGCGGCTGTTGTTGTGGAGTCCTAAAGGAACAACCAGTTTACAATCACACATTTCATTACCATTATTACATTCCCACTGAAAACGAAGATGAAGCGGTGATAGTCTAGTTAAGCCTAGGGGAACGTCCGCCTTTCAAGCAGAAGTTAAAAATAAAATCATGATAATAATAACTTTTTGTTTCGGGTAGCGAATAGATGATACTAACGAGTTAAATATTGATCTAAGACCCATATCAATCCCAATGATCCCAGTGCGAGCAAGTACCAATGCGTTACTTGTAAAACATAATGTAAGTGATTGCCACTCGATTTTCAATGAAGGAAAGCATCTTGGAGACATCAATACTACATACTTGAACTATTCTATTCTCTTACTGACAGCGAAGTGATGTGTTAGTGATTAGGGCAACTACACACGGACAGCAGCCTAAAGCAGCCAAGCGATCTACGCTCTTCCTTGCATAGACTAGACATACAGACAGCTCGAACAGTCGAGTTTAACTGCTCAAACTGTCAGTGTACGGTCGGCCTTAATGTTAAGGCCATATTAATTTCTTTTTTGTCGCCAATACAGACAAGTGAGTGGTGCTGCATTTGAATTTTAGTTGTTGATGTTGAAATCTGAATTTCTTCACCGTTAGACAGCCAATAAAAAATTACGCCAACTATTAAACGTTTAAAGCTTGCTTAAAGACGTCATTTAGAAGGGGTCATTAAGGTTATAAATAAAAGGTTACTACAAAGGCTTCAGCCTATCCAGCGCACTTGCATTAATAGGTCCGTGTTTTCTACAGTGTGCCTAAGATAAAGTAAAGGTTGGGAGTGAAATAGACAGAACTGTAGGTAAATCTTTTTTATGGACTTATCAGATAATTTTTTTTTGCAATTCTACAGAAATGGAAATACTACGAACAGAAAAGAAGCATAAAAATAATAATGAATAATGACATACCCCTTTTTTATTCATAAAAAAAGTTACGTGACATTTAGTAAAATCGCGCAGTCCAAAATTAAAAACTGCGCAGTACTAAGTGACGTTTGTTAATATTTTTATGAATAAAGCTATTAATACAATTTAAAGCTCATTAAAAGAAACCTTCTGCTAACTCTGAAAATAATCTAGTAAAACACAAACAAAAAAAACTAAGTAATATCTACTAACTTCAAGGGGATTTATTGATGTTTAACTTTTTATATTATGAGGTGAATTGAGCATTTTTTCAAAATGTGATGTCCAAAAATGGCGAGATCGCTCATCTTACCCGTTGAACAACATCCACGTGGGAAATTTGCTGCTTGCAAAATAGACACGTATTATAAAGAGCTCCATATTAGCACGTCGATTCAATCCGGCTGATTAGACATTTCACGTCAATCACCGATCGATTATCGAAATACAAACCGTGTTAATGGAGTTGCCTTTTCCTCAAACTCAAACCATAATAATCAGTTAATTAGTTAATCATTAGTTTAGTAGATAATAATTGATTAATAATTTATTGTTCTCTATGTATATAGACTAAGGTGCATTATTAGACTTGTAAAAGTGAATTATTTTTGCCTACATGTAATAATTGATTTGAGTTTTTTTTTTAAATCGCCGATATTAGTTAAAATAAAGTAAAATTTTACATATCTAATGATTATTCTTAAGCTAACAAACATTGGTAGTGTTTCAATAGAGAGATTTTAGGTGAAAGAGTAAGTGAACTTTCATGAGTGATCACTGAGCCCATGTGAATAAAGATTTTTGACTTTAACAAAACAACCCGCGAGTGCTACCCCTTTATTAATGTAAATAATTCACATTGACGTTAGATGCATGTGCATAATGTGCATTGAAATAAATAAATTAAATTATTTCTGACACTTTTAAAAGGTTGACTGCTGAAAACCCACACGTTTTTGTTTTTACGGGCAAAGCGGCAAGCGAAAACACGCCTGGCGTCCGATCCCGCACTTCTTTATAGACAATTTTATCACACCAGTTGTGTACGCCCGCACAGCTGATTAAGTTTAGTTACGACACAACGCCAGTGCTAGTAAACACACACGTTGCGTGAAGATTCGCAAGTGCCAAAAACAACCGGTTTAGCAGTCAACGTTAACAGATATTTCCAAAGCGACACCATACTTTCATGGAACTAAGAACTAAAACATTAAACACGTTAACTGCTGAACCGGTTTTTACATTTGGGCACCGCTACGGACCGTGTGTGTTTTCCAGCAACGGCGTGCCGTCTGTGTGAGCCGCACTGTAGTAGCGCCGCGTTGAATACACACGTCTGTGTCTCGCCACACAGCCGGCACGTAAGCTGCGCTAACACAACAGATGTGTTTTCCAGCACCCGCGTAAAGTCATAAAAAACACAACGTCTGTGTTTTCACCAGTGATAGTGTTAAGGGCAAAATCCCTAAATGTCACCATATGACAAGTATAAATGTCAAGATCGATGTGCTCAGCGCAGTCAGCAATCGAAGGTCCCTAGTAATAGGTATTTTAGTTTAGTTGGGTGAAACCATAAGAAACACCATTAATTACTTAATTTATAACAATGATTAGGTACTTGCCTTGTTTGATTCTGGGGTGGGGGAGGAGACGCTTTGGCAGCGTTGTCGTTTTTCACGCGCCAATTTTGATTTTGCTCCTGATTCTAAAACAATAAAAGCAAATTTTATATCTGTAGCTTTACCTTTATAGGTTCGGTTACCCCTTTATAGGTAGGTTTCCCCTAGATACTGGGAATCCTAGTTAGGGGTCAGTATCCTATGTATGTGTGTGATGTGTTACTTGGGATAATATGCATTTACCTTAAACGAATAGAGTAATAATGCCAATTATCGATTACAGAGATTAAGTATGTTTTTGATGACAGAAATATATTAAAATTAAGTTCCAGAGCGGTTTGAATTTCACATTATAATTATTTACATAATCCTATATTAAATTTTAGTTAAAAGTATAATTTTTAGATACAGATGCACCTTCCTAAAAGTCATTCTCGCGGCGCCCATTAACACGGTGCCGTACATAAATATACAAAGTATAAACTAGAAAAAAATAAATACTTACTTTACTCTTCTTTTCACTTTCGCTTTCGCTGATTTTCAACAAACTTTTCAGCAAGAACGTTGCGTTGTCCTGAATTCAGAAAAAAAAATACATTTACCCCCTCGTTTATAATAAGTTACGTGACGTTTAATAAAGTTTTGCAGTCCAATATGTACTGCGCAGTACTAAGTGACATTTGGTAACTTTTTTTTAAATTTGGGGCTAAATAATTACTTCATTAATTATAATGTATTTATGTGTCTCCCTCTATGTTAACCTTTTTTATTAATTAGGGTTCCGTGTCTCAAAAAGAACCTATATAGGACCACTTTGTTATTTTCTGATTTTTTACATATTTTCTCTTTTAAATGAGTTTTTACATAGATATACACTGTGGGGGTACTTACCGGCGTGGGCGGCGAGGTGGCGGCGGCGGCCGAGTTGTTGTTGCGGAGCTCCACCGGCGACTGCTTCGTGTCCGCCGGCGGGCTGCGCGGGGAACGGTTAGTGGCGGGGGGCGGGGGGCGGGGGGCGCGGCGGGCATCACAACATCCGCTTATAGCGCTCAAACGACAATAACGTGTTATATCCTTAACACTTTCACCGCTGAGCCGACTTTCTTGTCTAGCCACGGGTGCGGCTCTGCAAACTCCATAGTGTTTTCCCACACAACAAACACAATGGTTGTGTTTTCCCGCACTCGCGGCATGTTATGAATAACACTACAGTTGTGATTTTAGCAGTGAATGTGTTAATACGTTCTTGTCGCAAATGAGCGATATAGTGATTGCTGTAATCCGACCCATTGACGAAATAGGATTAAAAAGTTTAAGCGGCCAGAATGAGCCGTTGCGCCAGTTCTTACAATTTTATAAATATATCACACACACAATCTCATATGGGGCACTAAAAACGGCCAAGGAAAACTTCTCGGCATTTGACCTTAACCAACTATTCCTCTTTTTCTCTGAGATAAGGTCCGTGTCCCATAGAAACAATATAAGCACACCCCGGACACTAAAAATAAATAACTGATTTGACATTCCACACATATAAATGACGTGTGTACACGCGTCATGTGCGTGTGTGTACAATACTATACGTTTTCTGTGCCATAAATAAGCTAAGTATATAGTGACCTGTAGCAAGCGAAGGCGGACTGCCCCCCCTCGCGGCGCAGCACGGTGGCCGGGTAGCCGAACCCGAGCTCGTCGAGCGCGCCCGCGCCCCCCGCCGCCGCCGCCGCCGCCGCCGCCGCCGCCGCGCGCAGCTTGCGGCCGTAGGAAATGTTCAGCATGTGCGTCGGCGGCAGCCTGCAAGGGAAACCGAGCTTACACAACTGTTCTTAAGAATCAATTTACATTTGAGTTGCCTGCGAACGGCAGTTGTTATTTTTGTGATTCCTGTTGTAGGGGAAGTTTTATATAGCTGTCTCACTCCTTTGCTTACGTTCGTCGCATCATCCTGTCTCTTTCCGCTCATTGAACATAACTTTATATGTCACTTCAGCATTCAGTTAGCCTACAGTCTGACAGTGTTGGCATTACCAGAAACTAGATACCCTATGTCTTTATAACGGCAATAGTTATTCATAGCTTACCTATAGAACCTCGCGACTTCGAACAACTCTTCGGACATGGCCCCCTGGAATGGCTCATCGAACATCACTTGGTAGGTGGGCTCGGCGTTCATTTTGTCCGACAATCGGACCGTGTTGGAATTAGCGGCGGGGTAGATAGCCGTGATGGTGCCTTTAGCCCCGAAGGGCACAGTGATGATCCGAGAGACACACACGACTCGGTCGTACAACTTGTAGTCGGCTTTGGGGTCAGGCTGGATGTTACCGCAGTGGAGTTCAGGCTGGGAAAGAATTGGTTTGAATTAGTGTGATGTGATTGGTTTGAATTAGTTGATGTGGACCAATCTAATCATAATGATAAACTTCATTATGTCCTGTTCCAGCGCTTCCGTGTGGACCTTGCTATTCACGCTAGTATTTCTTTTTGTAACACATGCAAAAGAAGACCTAATTACCTTATACAGGAGGTTCCATTTGACTTGCAACGTGACCTTGTTCTCCTTATCCTTGAGCTGCTGCAGCTGTGCGTCGATATCATCTGCCAGCGGGCGCATCTCCTCCGGTTCGAGCGCTTCGGAGCAGCACTGGCGGCGCTGCGCCTTCGTGTGGGGCTGCTCCTTGATCCACGCCTGTACTTCGTATTGTTTCCTTTGCCTGGAAAGAAATTATTGTGATACTAGCTGCACCGCGCGGTTTCGCCGGCGCAATTTTAGTTTTACCGCAATAAATCTGCACTTACCAGGTTAAAAACCACCATGTAGAACTAGCTAAAGATTGCCAAAAAATGAGTTCATACAAAAATATCATTTAAAATCATGTTCTGTTTTTCCAAATTTTTCAATTTTCGGAGCAAGTTTTAAAATTTTTCTCATATGGGACCTCACCGAATATTTAACACTTCGACTGCTGAGCTGATTTTCTTGTCTGCCACGGGTGCGGCTCGACACACACCGTAGTATTTTCCCATACAGCTAACACCACAGTTGTGTTTTCCCCCACTCGCGGTAAGTTATGAAAAACACCACAGATGTTTTCAGCCGTGTACATGTTAAATAAAAATTGGCGAATTGCTCCAGTCATTCTCAAGTAGCAGCTCAAGTTCGCTTTCGCACTCACCCCATCTCGTCGCGCCACAGGTCGCTCTCGAAGAACACGTCGCTGTGTACGATGCGCGCGATCTTGTCGAACACGTCGGGGAACTCCCGCGCGTAGCTCCGCACGAGCGCCACGCAGCGCCACGAGTACAGCCACGCGTTGCTCGCCTTGCAGCGCCGCGTGTAGCCCGCCACCTCTAGGTTCTGCCGGTGCACACACCGTGTAGCGTGTTAGTATGGGAACAGAATCCAGAAACCAGAATCCAGATACCGGTAGAGGGTGACGAAAATTGACAATGACATCATCATAGTTTCTTGGTGCTATCTTCTCTGACGGGCGTATTTCTGAAGCACTGGTAGAGTGGTGCGAGATTCAGGCATGAGTGATCACTTGAAAGGGAAATGTCCTTTTTCAAACCCAAACCATAATCAGTTAATTATTGGTTTAGTAGATCATATTGAATACACTTAAGTGTGTGACTTGTAAAAGTGTATTATTTTTGCCTACTTGCAATAAATATTTTGAGTTTTGAATTTTAAGTTTATATGACATGAAATATTGTATAATGACTGTTCAATTTTTTTTTAATTTTCTAGCTTGTTCACACTTTGCATTCATCAATACACTAAATCTATACCTTTTTGTTGAACTTGAGGTTGAGTCCGATGTTGACCTTGTTGCTGATATTATCCGTGGCCATCTCGTGCCTCTCGCCCGCCACTACGAACACGCACCCCGTGATGCGCGACAGCATCTGCGTCGATATGCCTGAAACAACAAGCCAGGTGGTTATCACATCTTCTTCTATGCCAGGGTTTCCTAATCTATGGGTCTCGACCCACTGGTGGGTCCCTTTATTCATATTGGTATTGGTTAAATTTCCTTGAGGTGGGTCCCGAGT
Source organism: Campaea margaritaria (assembly GCA_912999815.1). Taxonomy (NCBI): domain Eukaryota; kingdom Metazoa; phylum Arthropoda; class Insecta; order Lepidoptera; family Geometridae; genus Campaea; species Campaea margaritaria. Next base: position 2,810,808 of record OU538794.1, read on the forward strand.
TTGGTAACTTGTTTTAGATAGGTCGTAATCCAGACAACTTAGGGCATGTACTAGTATAAAGTATAATAATAATTAGTAATAATGATGATGAAAATAAACAGAGAAGTAGAAAACGAAACAGAAAAATCACAAGTCTATTTTAAATGTGAAAGGAACGCAGTCTGTCTCTGTCCGTTTGCATACTTTTCACGACTTAACATCTAGACCAATATTGGTGAGATTTTGTATGGAGAAAGCTTGAACCTCGGGGACGGACATAGGATGTTTTTATATAGTTTTTATGTCGATAAAGGGTACTTCATTTGGACGAACTCGTAGAAAAAGCTAGGCTGTAAATAAGAACAAGGTCGTACCACAGGAGGCGGCGGCGTGGTTGGCGGTGTGGTAGGGGCTGGGGACGTTGGACGGCGTCGGCAGCGGCTCGGAGCGCTCCGACACTTGCACCTTAATGCGCCCGCTGCGGATCGCCTCAGAGTCTACCACCTGAACGGACATGGAGGGAGGTACTTAAAAATCATGCAAAATTACTATTGAAATATAGACTCTGGAATTAAATGACTATAAAATATTACTAATAGTTAATCAGCAGTGAAAATTGTAAATCGATAATATCGCGCATGTGTGGTAGCGGCTTCATCTATTTACCTTAATTACCCTGTCCCTGTATGATTTGAAACACATGGTCTCGAGGAGGATATGTATCCAGCGGAGTGCTGAACTTACCAGCTTCATGTATGCCATTACTATGTCAAGAATGTAAACTGAACATCTACCATGACGTTATGCCATTACAATGTAAAGGTACATACATCATGGTAGATGTTAAGTTTACATTCTTCACTATCGAAGAATTCTTTCTTCTATTAAACACTTATTAATTATTATACTTACAGTAGCCTCACACCCGTAGTACTGTCCCTGTGTGAGTAGAAACACGTGGTCTCCGGGAGGATATGCCTCTTGCGGAGTGCTGAACTTGCCGACATCATCCATAATGTACGCCTTGACATCCTTCACGATGGTGTGGTAAGGATACCCGCAAGGCACGGTGCACCATTCCGGCTCTTCTACCATTCTGACGTTATCTTGAATAATGTACTTGTAGCCTGGAATTTGTTATTATTTATTAAATGAAAACACCTAGTCCTGTAAAAAAAATTAAGATTCAACTAATATTATAGAAGCGTAAGTAAGTCTGTTCGTGTGAACAGATCTTGATAAAATTATGTATGGAGATAGGTTGAACCCCGGGAAAGAACATAGACAGGATATTTTATTAGATTTTTATTAGCAGGTGAAAACCAGGGCGCTTCTAGTATTACACAATTTAATGTAGACATCATAACAATTATTAAAATACATACCTTTGTGATTAACTGCATGAACTATTATTTTAACGGATCCCAAATTAATGCCCAGACGACTATTATGGCTAAAATAAAAAAACAGAATTAAACATTTTATTTGGTTTTGGTGTAATAATATATTTTCCCTGACAAGAAATAAGAAGACGCACGGCGATGCGCCACCGTTAAATGGTAGATATTCCATCTTTACGCACGAAGCGGTTTGCTTTCACATTCATTACGCGTACCGCAAAGGCAAAACTCCCTGAGTCTGTGTTTCCCGATATTTACAGCCTGGGCGTCTTCAAGACACGAGTGAATAGGCTACTTCTTGGTAAGCGTGCACCATCGTAGTCCGCATCATCACTTAACATCAGGTGGTGAGATAGTGAAACGCGAATGTATTCATAAATTAAAATTAAAATAAAGATAGAAGGCCAAAGCGCAGCAGAAAGAGAAAAGTAGATTATGTTCATGGGACGATGACAAACTCGGCATGTGTGGATGCCCTGTATGGGTAAATACAGCATACAAGGACCATTGTGCCAGCACCTGCTAGTGGCTAAGCTAGTAGTAGTACTGGTACCATTATATGAAGATTACTTTTTAGTTTCCACTATGGCCATAGTTTCAAACGTCACTTACTGATCGTAGATAGTGGTCCGCTCAGAGATCCACTGTTTGTGCAGATTCCCTTCATTGGGCTCCGAGGTATAGTTGGGCCCTCCGTTGATGTTGTTGTTTTGTTTGTCCACGTGGTGTAGTCGCAACTTGTCATTGGACACAGATATCACTCTGAAATAGGTTCATTAAAGTATATAAAGCAGATCTAGCATTCCTAAAAAAATCTAAAATTGTATCAAATTGTTTTTGTCTTGTATTGCATGAGTGTTGGTAAATGATACAAACAAATCAATGTTGTTCTCTCTCCAAATCTCCAAGGAAGTTTCAATAAAGCATCCACCACTTTACTGGATTGTGACGATGGCGTTAACTAGACTGCTGACCGACCAGGACTTGACAATTAGACTTGTAAAATATAATACTTGACACTGGTTTAAGGTGGACCACCGTGGGTCGTCGCCCACGAGATCCAAATGCGTACAATACACGCGCGCGTCAGTCGTATTGATTGTGATCCACAGTCGTCTACTTCAAATGCAGAAATAATGTGAACATGAAAGAAAAGCTACTCACTTAGCCCTTGTAAGGTGCGGCCAGCCGGCCCAGATGACCTTCCCAAGCAGTTCCTCTGCCACCTTGGTCAAGTCCTCCTCGTTCTGATCGTGGATGATTTCTATGATCATATTTTCGTTCCGAGATGGCTGTTCGAATACTCGCACTCTTGCCATTTTCATCACACTCTGGGGAAGTAATGTTTCATGAGAAATTGTATTAAACATACTGTTACATGACAATGATGGTATTTCTGTAACATGTCATATTATTGTGGTTTATTCTTTAGTTGTTACTCGCCACTTCGTCCAGTATATTTTTATAAGTTAATCGAAGCCTAGTGTAGATAGATGTGAACGATTAGGTTGCTGTGTAATGCGGGTTGTTGACAATAATACTCGCATTCTCCAGTGATCACAGTTAAAGCAACTCGATCGAAACGCCGAGGATTGCTAAAATGTTACTTTTGATAACAATCTGAGCACGAGTTATGCCTGCTACACATACTAGGGTGACCTGTCACTACACAGGTAAATCATAGCGTGACTGTTGTCGCTTTCAGCCATAAGACCGCTCATTGTAATACCCTTTGTTTGCCTATTGTAACTTTTCTGTGTTGTGTTTATTCTATAACTGCAGGTTACCACACCATGCACGCTACGTTGACCTGTACGTCAACTTTACAAGCAAACCTGTCATGTATACACCTTAGCATATGTGGCAGGTGTTAGACTGGTTTTGTCTAGTTACATGAATTTAATTCGCGAAAGTTTAAGATCTACCATCGGTGGTATTGAAATTCTCACCTTGTATTTGTGGTGGCGCATGGTGGGGAATCCGGGGAACAGCATGTCCCGCCTGGCGTTGGGCAGCATGCCCCGCCTCAGCTCGTGCAGCGGCACCTCCAGCTCGCGCCGGAACACGTGGCGCTCCACCGCGTGGCACTCCGCTATCGGCGGGAAGTATTCCGGAGCGAACGCCTTACCTGCACATTCATCATCAACGTCATCGTCGTCATCGACACAACCCATGGCCCCCTGCTGAACACTGACATCAATTGTCAATTAGAATATTTTAATGTATATTTGGACCCGTAATAAGGTGATCCGACAGAGAAGCTGAAAGGACTAGCAAGCTGAAGTGGCAGTGGGCCGGTCACATCTCTAAAACAACGGACAACGGATGGGGTAGACGAGTTCTAGGGTGGAGACCGCGTTTAACCAAACGTGATGTAGGACGCCCGCCAGTAAGTCGGCGCCGTGACGCCTCATAAAAAAATCAGAAAATGATTTTCCTATTGACTTACCAATGCTTTGAGGAGTCCAATTATACACCATCATTGGTCCATGGGAGTTTCTCTTCAACTCCTCTTCGGTGAGCCTCAGGTAGCATGGCGACATTGCTGATAGTAGATTGGTCTAAGCAAAAGATAATGGCATTTTTATTGGAATTTATAAAAAATATTTGGACATAGAGAAATCAAACTTGATTCGACCTACCATGGCAGTCTAATTCTCACTGCTAGTTTTGATCTTTACCACCGATCTTTTGAAAAGCAGAAAGTTTTCAACTTAGCAAATAAATTACTTTGTGTCAGATAATGGTCAAACTGTACAATACACACACATAACCACCATAACCAGACACATAGATCTTACCATACCTGACCCCCTACTAGGATATCTTCGAAGGAATCGGTAACTAAGACGATCCACAAACAGTCAGAAAAAATTACTGTGGCTCACACACATATTTTCCCTGAGAGGGAATCGAACACGCAACCTCACACTTCCACGTCTGGTGATCACTAACTACGCCATGGAAGCTGCAAAGAAACATTGCATTCAAAGACAAAATAAAACTTACCTCATCAATGAAAGGTATCAACACCACAGCTTCCCAATCATTGAACTTCCCGTTGAGGTCAGTCTCAAATTGCACCGGATAGTAGTGCACTATCGGAGAGTCTTCATCTGTCATCAGATCGTGGAATGGTGCCGGTAAGAGGTGCTTGCTGGCTGCTGGCAGGACTGCTAGTAACTGAGAAGACGAGCATATGGAATTATTGAAGGATACCGCATGTTGATGTACTTGTAAGTACCCTGGGCAGATGATGTGGACAATAATGCAATCTAATCAGTTTCACTGGTAAATCCTGTCACCAGAAGACTCAACCACAATGGAGCATGACAATTAAAAAAATGATGTAAATGAAAAATAATTTAAATCAGGTACAAGACAAAGAGATTGTGGTTGACAGGTAATCTTATTAAGATGTGAGCACTAAGCCTTTTTTTTTGAGGAAGGAAATACAGTCGTGGTCTTCCCTTTGCTACGAGGGAGACTGTATCTGTGGGATTTGAACCCACTAAAAATCCTCATGCAATGTTGTCTGCCGAAAGTAGGGCAAGACGGCATCTTATCTATAGGCCCGGGTGGTATCCAAGCCTCTACGTCTGTGAGGAGTGACCTGACTCACCAAGGCTAGACGTTAGAAAGGCGCCAAGGCCTGCACTAACATCTGGATTGGTGTTTTAAAGTACCAGCCTCTACATACCTGTTCAAAGGGCTTGAAAGGTTCTCCAAGCTCAAACTCTATCTTGAGGTCCTTAAACCCCTTGATGTCTGACATGTAGGGTGCGTAGTGGTGTGGGTAGTACCAGCACCACGAGGGGCAGCCTCGGTAGTAGTAGTACAGATTCCACTGGATGGCGCGGACATAGCCCTCCGCTTGGGAAGCGAGCACCTCACTGCGGAACAAAACAAGCTATGAGGGCCTTCGTAGCATGTGTGGCTTATAAGTTGATTGCCAAGCTTAAGCTTGCAGGTTCGATTTCCGCACAGGGCAAGATTAGTGAGAACCGCAGGCATTTGCTCTGAATATGGCTTTTGTGGGACCATGGTCCTCATAGTTCCTGTTCCATAGATACAGGGAATTCTAGTAAGCAGTCCTAATCTATTGTGTGAGATTGTAAAGGGTTTTTTTATTTATTTATGATGCAACAAAAAAATAGTGTTTTTTTTTTGTTTTTGTTTAATGACATAACAAAGAAACTTACTCAGTGACACTGGAGTAATCTAATTTCGTCATATAATAGTCCCTCTTATGTAATTTAAACTCCATTTCCATGGTTGTTTCATCTGTGAACAAAACAACACAATTATATTCCAATCTATTTTAAAACTTAAATATTATTCAATATAGAATTAAGTACATTACCATCGCTATTATCTTCATATTCATCATAGATGTCATCTATGAACTGTAAAAAAATAAGTAATTTGTTGAAAAACACATATTTTATAAGTAACAAAATTCATAACGGATTAGTCTTACCATTTCATCCGTAGCATTGATAAGAGCCTGCAAATCGGCGTCTGGTCCGCCCTTTATTTCTTCAACGTCCACATTAAAGGTGTCGTTATCATTAGGTTTATACTACAAAAAAAAAATAACAAATGAAATAAATCATTCATCATGAAACTCAAAAGTCCATAAAATATAATTATACCTCTTTCCTCTCTTGAGCATTAGGCCTCCTACCAGTCTTGGCCTCAAAATATTTGAGATCAGCATATGTATCCTGAAATTTTTCCTTGTCCAACTTTGCTAGTTCTTGCATAAATATCTCAAACCTCTCCAAGTTCAACTCACCAGCCTCATTAATGTATCCTATAAGAACAAATTTTCTATTAATGTAAATGGCTTAACTCAATTCCTTGATATAGCTTTAAATACAAGTCTAGAGAAAAGGTCCAAGAGTCAAGCCTTGTAGTATGCCTGTACGTTTTGTACTACTTGCATCTAAAAAAATGAATTAAATTAGTAATTTGCTGACAGGTGTCTAGCATATTGTTGTGTAAAATTGACAGCACAGTGCCTGAATATCAATGGTAGAATTGTGTTGATAGATAAGTCAAGTGGATAAGTGGCTGTTCTTGTCAAAAGTGTGGTCTATGCAGGCTATTTTATGTGGTCATGTTATTTCTTACCAGTTAAGGTAGGCAGCACAGTCATATAAGTTTTATACAATATCGGTACGGCATCGTTACTGATATGCATATTAGGTAAATTCGGTATAAAATCATTTCCGACAAGGAATCCCATTAGTACCCAGTCGTCCACCACCTTCTCAATATCAAAGGGGAATGATAACTTGTCCTTTATGGATATAAACTCCTGTTCTAAATACTCCCGCAGAAGTGAGAGGTGGAGAAGGAAGAAATTTGTGTCCTCGGGGCTTGTGACTCTCTGAACTGTTCGGCCGAATTTTACCTGCCAAATAATGTTTCATTAAGTTTGTTGTGTGACTCAATATTATACTCATATGTCAACTATATTGTATCTTACCTCTTCTCTCAAGAGCGCAAAGTGTGGTTCATGAGTGCACATTCCCAACATGATGAGATCGGCGTCTAGACCATAGAGGCAATGTCTTGTGTTGGGATCATAGTCAGGCTGCGAGCGCGCCCATCTAATATAGTCCATTATCTTATGCTCGCCTTCTCCGGGCGTCTGGTGACAAGGAAATAAATTAAAATCAGGTCCTCAAACAAACTCCTGATAATCAAGACTCCTTCTATGGAATAGTGTCTTACCTCATGTCCCGATAACACGACTTTAACTTTAGACCAGATTGGGTCTGTACTCATCTTCAGCTTAATAAAGTATTTCAGCTGCTCGTGCAAACGTGCCATGAACACTGTACCAGGAGTGATGCAGTTGCTGTCGAAACGCTTCTCGGATGGAAGGGTTTCACCTGGGAAAAGCCATGTTAGCTCACGAAATGCTTATTTGATCATTAACAGTTCCAGTCTAATACATAAAATGTGTTCCTTTACTTTTTGAAATCTTTGGAAGTATTTTATATTCCTGCATTAGCAAACTAAAAATTGTATGTAAATGGTGCTTTTTTGGAAAATAGCAATTTATATTTACCATTAGCTCTAGCTTCTTCTTCTAACGTTTCAGCTTCTCTAGCTGATCGAAACCTGTAATTTAAATTCACTTTTCATTATGGCCTGCTTTTATATGGTTTGTAATTTTTCTTTTAACCTAAACTTAATTGAAGTTGTCCTCAAGACCTATAAATTAGAGGAAACGGGAAAAAAAAGTTCAAATTAGGGCAGAAACTGAGAGATGTGGGTGCTCACATGGTATCATACAAAACTAGCTTACATGTTTTCCCTTGACGGAGCACTATGTATGAAACTTTGCAAGCTCCCGTGTAACACAGTTACTGCCTTTTGGATGCCCACATTACATTAAATCTTTAAGAAAATTATTATAATTTTATATCAAAATGCATGCATAGCTTATTCAAAAGAAATCAAAGGATTGCAATTAAGTGGGATACAAAACCGATAATTACTGAAGTTTGTTTGTCAAATGAGGTAGTGCCACCCTCTGTCATCAATGTGCCAGGTGCCAGAGACCTGTGACATGGCTTAACACATTCACTGCCCACCTAATTTTATTGAATGCCCACTATTCAAACACATGACTACATGACACTATGACATGTCAAAGGCAGTGGAACTTTTATCTTAATAATATAATTCTCACATGTTTGTCACGTAACTTCTCCTAAATGGCCGGACTAATTGGATCAAATTTTGTGTGCATATTTCAATGTGTTTCTGGATAGTTTCAAAACACAATTGTAACCAGTAGGTGGCTTTGCAATCGGGTTCTAGGCTTTTGATTGTCAGGGCAGGACGTCTGCAGGGCTTGCTAGTATCTAGTAAATATGCAGTCATACCTTCTTCCCCTCTGCTGGTTCATTTTAGCCCTAGGGGCTACACCATCAATAGCCATGAAGAACAGTTTTTTAGGCTTGATGATTTGGAATAGAATACTGAGGTAGTGGAAGATGTCTTGGAATATCTTCTCCTCAGTAATCCGGAAGTGTGGATTGGAATCGTCAGGGTGGGAGCAGTTGTGTATGATACCGTTCATGTCAAGGTACATGTTGTCAAAGTCAGGTATCTGAAAAGATGTGGAAATTATCATGTGTTACCTGACTGTTGTGTAATATTTTGCAGATTAAATTGTATGACTAAATAATTTCACTGATTGGGGCAACATTCACACAATGTATTTGTTGTGTCAAGACAATGTTTTTGATAAATGGAAAATGGCAAAACCCCTTCTGCAGGTAAACATTGTCCATCTTAAGTTAGTTACTTGAATATTATTGAGTAATCTATTACCAAGCACATAAATCCATGTGTGGCATCCTTATTATTTGGGTTATTTATAATATTACAGATAATCCTGTGTTATTGTTTCATTATTTGTTGACGTACCTACAGCATGTACATATGGTGCTAAACACTTAGGTTTGTACAAATTCAAAACGTACCTGATACTGCTTCACCAGCTCATTTAAGCAGGGGTATCTCTCGCTCGTGTACCTGAAGAACTTTGGAACACCCATATTGATAGATTGATTTGCTTATTTGCAAAATCTTGTCAACCTCTTGTACAATGACCCCCAACCGAAAAACCTGTGTTCACAGTGTTGTACCGGCGCAAAACATCAAGGTAATTTTACTGCTGGATGGATAGTTATTATAGTTATGATTAGACAGGAAAATGCGGTGAAATTACTATTTTATTAAAATGAATTTTCTCAACAACCTACATCGCGCAACTGAGAATTTTTTTAGTGATGTAGTAGTATTTGATTGCGATGCGCCGATCGAATTCAATCTTTTCGAAGATCGAATCGTGGGCTACGATCAAATCGATTTTTAGATCGGATCGAAACCATGCGATTCAACTTAATCAAATATTGGATCGTGGTTCACACATTGTGGTTTGCATACAATGTAATTTAAGTGTGTTATTATTAGGTGATCAACCAAAGTACGATCTAAATTAGATTCTATATGCTTATATAATATGTAACAAAATGTCGATACCTTACATCTTAATTATTATTGGCGACTTCTGTACCCACCATCACTTTACAAAATTGCTGTTTCTCCATAGCCTAAAAATAATGTCTGTAATCTTTAAAATACTTACTTTATTTATTCATAGATAATTTATCTTCAATAATAATAATTTAAATGTTGTATTTTCATGTGATTTTTGGATCGATCTTATGGAAATCGAATTATATTATGCTTGCGGTCCGGTCGGCAGATCTGATTGAGACGTTACAATCCATTACGATCCACAAAATAGTATCGAGTTTCAAAAAAGCACATCCCTTAATTAGCATATATAGTATAATATGCAGTGCTGCCAACTTTACCAAACAAAAAGTAGCAAACAGCAGAATCAAAACAGTAAATATGGTGGTACGAGCGGCAAAGATACTCGAAATTTCAGTAGAGTACACCACTTTACTGAATGGTGACTTTTCAAGACTGGGACTCGATATTTTGATTACATAATAAATGAAAAATATATAAATCTAGAAAATTATTCTTAACAAGTTGACACTGGCTAAATGCATTAATCGTTCGAAGCCAAAACAAAAAGAAAAATAAACTGCCTTGGTATGTTCATTCCGTAGTGTATTAATTTTATCTACGTTACGTAGTGTAAATTGTAAACTCTCTTAGTTCATTCATTTATGTCATGTCATGAGCCGTGTGTTGACGAAGTCGTACAACTAATACCTATTTTTAGTGATTTTTAATTCTATGTTTGTGTTTAATAACAATAACTATAATAACTTAGTCCAGTCCAGTGCCTTCAAAGATTATTTAGAAAATATTATCGACTGAAAATTCAGTTGACGGCAGTTTTCGGACGGATTGGAAGCCGTGAATACGTTTTTTCATACGTTTCCAAAAATCATGGAAACTGACGAATTAGGAAATGATTTAGTGAGAATCGACAACGCCTTCACGTTGGTCGATGAGGAGACGTACGTTGTGAACTCTGATGATATCCTTGGTAAGCCATAACTACCATTTTACGATACTGACATTGCCCAGGAACCACTATTCTCTCATCGAAGTCATTATCTTTCTAGAACTAGAATTATTGTAGCTTTCGAGTCGTCCACTTAGAAAACTGAGAACAGTAACTTGTTTACTGTAGAAAAATAACTTGAAACAGTAATTTTTACTCGTACATACTTTTCTTATTGTTTTCTTGTTATTAGATGAAGAGAACAATTCAGATGGAGGTGGCAAGAACACACCCCTTCGGGAACAAGACAGATTCCTGCCCATTGCAAACATCGCCAAAATCATGAAGAGAGCAATACCAGAGAATGGAAAGGTATTACAAATAAACATATTGTAAACATAAGTTCTTGCACTATTCACCATCTATGGTTTTTGTTATTCCGTTCCATGCATATTTCCAGAAAAGATCAAGCTGGGGACAAACTGGCATTACTGGGCAAGTCAGACTTAGAACTGATGTCCCAGGGTGACGAGCGCAGTGCAGTGCCACACATGATCATGCAATGCAATGTTCTTGGTGGCACTATAACTGTTATCTGCAGACAGTGCTTTACATCGATGAACAACTTGCTCGTCTCGTAACTCATAGAAATAAAAAAAAATCTTCCTAATAACACACATTTTTAAGTAGCTTAACTTCAAGTAGTCCTTGTCCTATGGTGTATCAACAAAAAGTTTAATCTATCTACATTTCTAAGTACCACATACACTATAGTTACCTCTACCACCTATGGATGTCACATTTCCTTACATAGATCCCGACCCTTAACTGATATTCCCAGCATCTAGGGAATCAGGATCTACGAGGACCATGGTCCTACAAACATCCAGACTCAGAGCAAATTTTTGTGGGTTCACACAAATCTTTGCCCTGTGCGAGAATCAAACCTACAACCTCATGCTTCTCGGTTGGCTCATCACCCATTTACACCATAGAGGCTGTCAAAGATTACTGAAGGTCTTAGACATGCCCGTGTCTTCCTAACTATATCCAGCATGAAACTCAATGCTATGTTATATGCTGTACTACCTTGTAACTAAGAATATTAACTTACAGATAGCAAAAGATGCCAGAGAATGTGTCCAAGAGTGTATATCCGAATTCATATCCTTCATCACAAGCGAAGCGAGTGAAAGGTGCCAAATAGAGAAAAGGAAAACAATAAATGGTGAAGACATACTGTTTGCAATGAACGCACTAGGCTTTGACAACTACGTGCACCCAATGAAGATATATCTTAAGAAGTACAGGGAAATAGTGTTATCGCCTGTAAGTATCAAGGGTAGATGTTTTTTTTTGTTCAGTTCTGTTTCATTTTAAGATTGAAGGATCATTTTGTATGACTTTGTATTGATGACTGAGATGCATTTTGTCTTTATTTATTGATGTTGTTTGCTATATTAAGATACTCTTATGCTTGAGCTATGAGGGGTGTTATCCACAAATCCAATCCGGATTCCAAGACCTGTCCAAGAGTCCAAGACCCGTGTTCAGCAATGGGCCAATTTGGGTTGATAATGATAATGCAGTGTATACTGAGATCAATTTGTTATAGTTGTAGTATGTGTTGACTTATTTATTTGGAATAAAAAACAGTAATACAGTGATGTGTGTGAGTAGAATTGTTGTATTTGAAATGTGCCTACTGTATAAATATCTTTTTAAACATATTAATGGTGATTGCAGGTCACTATCAACAAATTGAACAGGACTATTCTGATCTGCAATGGTAAGTCAAAATTTGCATACTATAATCTGGGACATGTTGAGCAAAGCAAAGGCACAGTTGTTCCACCTTATTCTCGAAGCTATTCAGGCCATTTTCAACGCCCCTGTAACTTTGTTGTGAATAAATCCAGAAGTCTGGATTTTTCGTGACAAAGGGGGCATAGTATTATTAGGTATCTTCCCGAATTTCATTCAATTTGAGTCGGTAGTAGTCGGTAGGGAGTTAACAACTATTGCGCAACTTACGTGCCGGCTGTGTGGCGAAACACAGACGTGTGTGTTTAACGAGGCGCTACTACAGTGCGGCTCACGCAGACGGCACGCCATTGCTGGAAAACACACATGGTCTGGTGCCCAAATGTAAAAACCGGTTCAGCAGTCAATGTGTTAATTTTGTCACTGAAACACTCGCTAACCAATCATCATAATTCCAAGGTAGTTCTAGCGGACACACAAAATTCAATTTTGAACCCAATTACTGTTTACTCTGTAAAGCAAGGAAAAACTAAAGCATATACTCTAAATAAAGCAGTAAAGGACAAAAAAATTGTACGTTGAAGATATATAGGCCTTATTAAGGTTTGACATGGTTGTGTAAAAATGTATACCTACCTAAGTAATGTATTATTTTTTAAAGATATGTTAGTCTATGTGTTTTCGAATCACGTAAAAACTGCTGAAAACAAAAATAAAACTACCAAAACTACCAATTTCATACCAAAGCTGCTTTATACATTTTGTTGTCAATAAATAGTTATCTATCTGTTGAACCTAACTTGCAGTATGATGCAATAAATGATTTCTATTCATAATTTAATTAATAGTGTATTTAAAAAAGCATTCTCTTATTTTGTTTGCAGAAGATGGCACGAATTTCGTCCCCCCTGATAACGATGCTGATGCTGACACACAATCAGACACTGCCGTCCTCTACACATATCCCAAAGTTATGGAAGCTTTCACAATTACGTAAAATATAGCTTACGTCTTGTTTTACCACCCGAATAAAGCTCAGTACAGAGATTCTATTTCATGTAGACCAGCTGCCTGAATACGTAAATTATTGCAGTAGCAAAACGACAGCAACTGCTTCCCGATCAAGTTGTAAGTCACTAGCAATCATATTACGGAAACGTATCACCTGCCAATTGTCTCGCCTGTTGCAGAATGCGCTTTGGCTACAGATACTTGCACCACAAGCTAACAGAACAGACAGAACCCATCAAACGCTGAAGCTAAAGTTTGAGCTCAAGGTCAACTTTACTTCTTTGATTATTTCCTTTGCCACAATTTTGCCCGTCCCATGTGGATAGAGTTGAAGATACACGATGGAGATTGATCGGTGACGTTTATTCAAACAATAGACGGAAACTAATTCTTGTTTTGACAGGTTTAAAAATTGACGTTTGACGGCAATGATCGCGAGATTTGCGTCTGTCGCAAGCCTGTTAAAAGATTCGTAATGAGGCTGTCGTCTGCCCAAGATGTGGTAGTGATGTTTATTGACAAATAATAGTGATGCATGTGTGATCCCAAACTAATGCTCGTTAAAACAATGTGCTTGTAGATAGAATAGCCAAACTTAATTATTTATGTGTACTTTAGCACACAAAATGTACAAGGACTAAATGCTATATAGCATTCTCTACCAAACGTCCTGTAGGTGCAATAACAATGGTGGCGACGTGGCATAAAATAAATCTACGAATTTTCTAAATAAATATAATTTTACAACCTATGAATATATCGACTTTAGAAAGCGTAAACGCTGTAACCTTGAAACGCAAAATTGTTCACAAAACTTTTTTTATTGAAAAAAAATCATAACTCAATATCTACTCGACCTAAAAACGTAAATTTTGGATATTTGGTGTGTTACATACAAAGCTACAATACTGCTACCTTGGTTATATCCTAAAGTTCCTAGGGGACGTTGAAATGTGGGTTTGTTTCCAAATATGTAAAAAAAGTATTTTCGGGTCGGTCAAAGGGTTACAGCGTTTACGCTTTCTAGCGTCGATATGTATACATAATATAAATAATCATACAATAGATTCCTTAAGTATACATACATTATCAACTAATACTTTATTACGCCAACTCAAAAATATATATATATATCTCTATATTTACCTATATTATTTTAATGTATCTACATAATATTTTTATCTTGTTTTTTTTATTGTTGAATGTTGTAAAACAAGACATGTACAATTGTAAATCATAAAGTAGTCCATCAAGAGATGATGAAATGTTATTTTTTAGTAGATAGATAATAAACACTCTTATTTTATTAATTGTCTCAGTAAGTCATCCATTAAGCCTGGTACACATAGCGGCGCACGGCCACGGTTACGTACACGGTTTCATACAAAAAAGAGAGATGCCAGATGTTTGACGTTAGTTCAAAGAAATCGCACACGCAGTCGTGCGCATGCGCTGCTGTGTTTATGACCATTCAGCTTAACCGAGGAGCAAATAATAAGTGATCAAGAGAATTTAATTATAAAATTATTGTTCAGTTCCTTTTACAATCAAGTTCCTGACTTCGCGGACTTTTAAATTAGATATTTTTCAGTTTTATTGTATAATAATTAGTATCCCCAGTGAAAGTATCTTAGATTTTTAAAATATATTTAATTACGTGTTCTAAGTTAAAGTAAGGTATTTTTAAATTGATAAAACATCAAAATAAATTGTAAATATATTTTATTTTATCTTTTATTTATTATATCTGGACGGAAAATTGGCGTACAAATATAGCCTTAGGCAATTTTGCGTTAACTAAAGCTAAACTAAGTTTTGTAAGTTCGTCTAACTTTAATGGTATTTATTTAAAAAAAAATCTATACAATTTTCTGCCAGGGTGTTACAGAATGACCCTATAAGTACTCAGCAGGCTTGTTTCGATCAAGCATGTGAATTGTTTTACGTGAGCAAAGGTTGAATACATCGTATTTAAAATTCCCATACAAAAGCATAATTATGTTTGTTTTAGAAAATTGCGACGACCCTAAATGTTTGTTTACCTACTATCGCACCACACATAAAAGTGGGTGGGTATGAATGTCTAACCATGTCTGTCGGACAGACGTGCGCCGGAAATACCCGAATGCCCTGCTCCGGTTTTTTATAGGGTATTATGACTAATGCACTGTAATAGGCTGCAGATCTATATTTTTTTAAACACAATCAAAATAAATTGCAAATTACTCTCTAAACTTATCCGTAATATACCCAGGCAGTGGTATTAAGTACAAAAACTTATTGAACAACACAATACCAGCCGAAAACGCGAAAGAAATACCCAAGTTAAACTCCATGTTAAACTCTCCTGATTGATACAAATCTCCATTGAAAATCTTCGGAGCGAACCGCTCAGACAGGAAGGCCTTACCGCTGGCATATCTACAGTTCGAGTTTGAGTTGGTGTTAAGACTGGAAGACGTTTGTATGAGGTTGGTAATGGATGTGCAGTTCTCGTGCTCGTTGTATGGGAGGATGTTGAAGGTAGGCTGCTTGAAGACGCTGCGGTGGAGGTAAATGGAGGCGTAGCG
The DNA here is from genome assembly GCA_912999815.1 of Campaea margaritaria. Taxonomy (NCBI): domain Eukaryota; kingdom Metazoa; phylum Arthropoda; class Insecta; order Lepidoptera; family Geometridae; genus Campaea; species Campaea margaritaria. The sequence goes on from OU538794.1 coordinate 2,826,548, forward strand.
TGTGTGTGTGATGTATGTGATGTAGTAGAGCCATTCTTCGAAGCCTTTGTATGACCTGTAGAACAAATAAGTTTAGTTAATATCATCATCTGCTGCCATCTTTATTTTAGTAAGTAAAATTCTTACGAATGTTTGGTAATCGTATCAACCCACAATCGTAATTTGATGATAGACTGGTAAAATCTCGGTTCGTTAAAAAATAGCCCCGAAGAATCACGATTGGCATTACCTCAGCATCCTACTCAAAACGCTGTTGTTACCTCAGCAATGCAGTCAAATAAGCTGTTAAATTGCCCTAGCACCCAACGCGAACATGACAAATGTAGATGGCTAGGGACGCGTGGATGGTGCAAGACCAGGGAGAGTGAACCGCAGTTAATGCTAAACCGTATGCATTCTATTAGCACCAAACTCAAAACTGGTGCATTATCTCAACTTTCCACTCAAAGCCTCATCACACAACTCGAAACCCTGTAATATTACCTCAGCACTCCACTCGCGAGCATAACATACACGCAGGTTATGTATATGTTGACCATGGCGGCGATGAGGCCATTCTTCACAAACATCATAATGGCCAGTGATTGCTGTTCCGCGTAGATGTAGCAAGACCACAAAACCAGCGAGAAGTAGACGTAGTCTAACGTTTCGGTTATGTCTGAGAGGATCCTAGAAAAATACAAAAGGTTAGCAAGGAGATTTCATCATTGGCCTATTTCGTTCCCACTGGCCATCTCTCAAAGAGACGATGGGCATTTATCCGCGGAGCTGGCGCAGTAGATCGATGTCTCATGTTTTTGTGACACGTTTCCATATAAGTCCGCTTGAAACATTGGCCTTTATAAGCCTTTATCAAGGTTCCGGCAGCAATTCTTGAAAGTCAGCGCTGTCAGGCCTTGAGTTAGAATGGCCTTAGGTTCAGAATGTTTCCCACCTTTGCTCACATCGTCACCTAACAACAAATAGTGGTGAAACGCTAGCCAGAACAGTAATGATACTGCTGGGCAGTTGAGTTTGAGTTTGAGTTTGAGTTTGAGTTTGAACATCTGGCAAAGATGTATTACTTCCCCAATCCGACAGTGATGAGATATGGCTGTCACTCACGGGTAAACGATAGCAGTGGCCCCGAAGCACGTGATAAAGGAGAAGGGCAACGACACTAAATTCCAGGACAGCAGTAAGCTGGCGCCGCTGTACAATCCTTCTTGCGCCTCTTGGTAATAGCGCGTTCTGTATGGCCCATCTGAAAAGTACAATATTCTTTGACGCAAAACATTCTAACATACTATCTTTTAATAAAAAGAATCTCAACCAATTCTCATGAAATATGTTGGTCCTCCTCCTTTTTGAAGTCGTTTGAAATTACCACATTTCTGCTAATAAATATTTAATTGTGATTAAAAATCATTTAAAGTAAAAAACTTACACAAGCAGATAGTGTTCATGATGCTGATAAAGTAAGTCCCCACCATCGCGTTGAAAATCAGCCCGCTTTTAGTTATAAATGCTCTTTGATAATCCTGTGAAGTGAAAATATAAATTATTTAGTACATTTCAAAGTCTAGGGGTTCAAAGAGATAGGATAGGAAATTACAACTGCATTCAATATCATAATTCAATATGTTCAGTATCTAGAACTTCTTTAAGACTGATCAAATATTGTTCAGCAAATTCTAGAACAAATCGATGGCATTTTACATGTTATAATGTGTTAACACCTTCAGTGTTGAGAACACAACTGCCGTGTTTTTCACAACTTGCCGCGAGTGCGGCTAAACACAACTGTAGTGTTTGTTGTATGAGAAAACACTGGAGCGTGCAGAACCGCACCCGCAAGCAAAACTGCTCAGCAGTCAAAGTGTTTAAGTGATGAAGTAATCAACATACTAAGCGTGGGCAGTGTCTAGTTTAGCCCATACACCATGCTGCCTATCGTCCAATTCGCATGACGCTGCCAACTAGATCAAGTAGAACTGATCGTGTGTGGGCCTGAATTGAAATGGCAGTTATACTTTTGTGGTGTATATGAACGAACTGCAGATTGGATCAGGCCAGCAGCGTCATGCCGATTGGACGATACGCAGTATGGTGTATGGCTTACATTATGGTCTCCATACACCACTATCATTAAAATTTACACTGCCGATTGGATCAAGAAGAATTGATCGTGTGTGGGCGTGGATTGGCATGACAAAACTTGTCTGCCAATCCAGGCAGCATTAAAGATTACTGTTTCAAAAGGTGTTCAGTGAAATCATTGACAATGCATTTGAATCGGTGGTACTTATTGGCAGTGCCTAAAACGAGTTATTATTCACCTGTGCTTCGTTGTAGAATATCCAGAGAATGAGGAAGTACAATGGAAGAGTGAACAGCCTCATGAACATCTGCTTTATGCCGTTCTTCTTCAGATTGAAGATGGATGCCAGCATTCGTCTGCAAGAGACACGGGTTAATGCCGAGAAAGAAAGAACCTAAGCATATTTTATTCGAAGCTACAACAAAGTTTCAATTAGCTTCGACAGATCACATGATCCGACGGGAAGTACACGTGGTCGTTCATTTGATAGAGGGCCACGCCTGCTCGTAACAGTTGCAGTGCCAACGAGTAATTTGCATTGCCAGTCCTCGCGCGGCACTGCAGTGCGCTCGTCGACAAAAAGATTCCTACGTTCAAACTCTCCATACCTGTTATCAAAATCCGTTTAACCGTGAAAAAGGACGGAAACAAAGTTATCCGAAAAAAATATCTTGAATTGGATACTTACGCGTACAGCATCCAGATAACGCTGACGCCGCTCGGCTTCCCATAGTTCATCTGCATCTTATTAGGGTTCATGATCCTGCTGCCCTCGTGAGGGTGGCCCTGCATGATGGCGTGACCTTCCACCTTGAACTTGTCCACTAAAGCCTCGATCTGCTGGTTGGACTCTATGAACCGCTCGCGCGACCTCCGGTCTACTGTTGAAAGACATACTGAAAAAAAAAGAAGTGTTTATGTAACTGGTTGGTTACCGCCCTCAAGTAGACGGTCTGTCGTCAAGCTTCGACTGTCCTTTACAACTAGTCCCATTCTGTGCGGGCTTACCACCTTCAGCCACATGACCACCGAACATTGGGTGAGGTACTGGTGAAAAGTTAGCCGATAACGTATAATTTATTAGATAGATAAACTCTTTATTGAAGCCCCACAGAACAAGGACAACTTAACACTGACTGCTGAGCCGATTTTCTTGTCTAGCCACGGGTGCGGCTCTGCGCACTCCATAGTGTTTTCCCATACAATAAACACAACAGTTATGTTTTCGCGCATTCGCGGAAAGTTATGAAAATCACGACAGTTGTGTTCTCAACACTGAAAGTGTTAGAAACTAAGACAAAACAAAATTTCACTTCACAATAGAAAGTCTTATCGCTCAGAGCGATCTCTTCCAGACAACCTGGGATTATAATATTAAAAGTATTCGTTTTGGATAAAGCTCAATCAGGATGTTGATTTTTATTTGTCGCAGTATACTAGGTACCTAGTGCTTTAAATGAGTAAAAAAAACAATATAAAGTGCTAGGTCTTGTGACCTTTAGTGACAACATTAATCGCAAAATTGGATCTAAACTAAATATCAAACGTGAAGTAAACTCAGAGGACTTACAGTAATACATGAGCGGGTTCTCCAACTGTGGACAAGGGAAGCCGATGCTGCCGAAGTAGTCCAGTAGATTCCTCGTGGGTCCAGCATACACCACGTCTCCCAGGCAGAGGTATACCACGCGGTCCAGGAACGGGAACACATCTGAGAGCAGAACGTGAACGTTCAGACCGGAACATGTTAGTTAGACTATAAAGTAACTATCTAATACTACAAGTAGATACGGGGACTGTTTGACGGATGTAAATAATGCTATTACTCCAGGATGCGTAGAGCAGTGTCCGAAAGCGGTGTCTGTGTTGAGACTTAAGTTTTGAACACTTTCACTGCTGAGCCGATTTGCTTGTCTAGCCACGGGTGCGGCTCTGCACACTCCATAGTGTTTTCCCATACAACAAACACAACAGTTGTGTTTTCCCGCGGTTGCGGCAAGTTATGAAAACACGACAGTTGTGTTCTCAGCACTGAAGGTGCTAACTCTACCAGGAGGCATACCATGACATTTTATAGCGATTCAATTGAAGACCTAAACTGAACCGCGTCGCATAATCGTACCGTGACGTCTTATTTATTATGTTGCTGCCATTTTCAACCTAAAATGGATCCAGTTTAGGTTGAAAATGGCAGCAACTTAAATTGACTCGCTAATAAGCCATTTTCAACTTAAAGTAGATCCATTTTAGGTTGAAAATGGCACCAACATAAAAAATAAGTCGTCACGGTACGATTATGCGACGCGGTTCAGTTTAGGTCTTCAATTGAATCGCTATAAGATGACATGGTAGGCCTCCAGTGCTTCGGAATTACGCCCTATAATTTATAGACATTTTTTGTTTACTAAAGAAATAGTTTCATCTCGCTTACTTAGCTGGTCATGTAATATTGTACTTTATACATGTTAATGAGCTACGGTTAGGTGACCTGGTTGTCAATTAATTAACATCCAAATGGAAATATTTATAACACATCTGTACAAAGTTAAACAATAAGTTATAATTTCGTAAAAGATAATTACGCCAGAACTGTTTTACAATGACAAATTGGGTTACAAAAAACTTTCACCTTTCTATTTGCATATCATTTTTAAACTGGATCAGTATTTCAAATATTTTACTATATAGATTCCGCCGTTGAAAGTAGAGACAGAAGGTGTTTTACAACCATGTATATTTACATACTATTGCACACCTTTGTATACAAGAAACAGGTATGTGTATTAAATTTAATAGACACATGCGGGGTCTTATTCGCGTACTGATTAGTATCAAAGTGTAATTTTGACAAACCTCGGCGTTTCTATCAAGCTCCTCGTAATTATCGAACGCTTAAAAACTTCTATATAATTTACCATGAAGAACCATGGTCCATGTAGTTTCGGATTCCCTAGTTAAAGGGAATTTTAGTTAGGGATCAGGACCTACAACCCGGTCAGAATATCTGTGCACCTCGCTGGAATGCGGTGCCTTGCTCTCTCTCTCTCTCGCACTCCCCGGTGCGAGAGAGACCGCCGATATGACGTCACGAGGTCAGGTGCACAGATATTGTGACCGGGTTGTATATAATTGTGACGAGTTCTTATTTATTTGGAACCGCGATTTAATCCGCATAATTCTAGTTTTCTCGCAATAACACTGCGCTTCCCAGCATAAAAATTACCATATTACTTAGGAATAACTGTTAAAAAATCAAACGTCATATCGTGACATCATACAAAAATCTCATAGATCTCAGTTTTCCCAAATTTTCGTGCATCTTTTCTAATTTTTCTCTTCATTAAAACAATCTACGTACCTACAATAACATTAAAAAAAAAAAATAATAAAATAGCGTGTTATTCCCGCTGTGCTCGAGTTTTGAGCTTGGCAACACATTTAGCCATTCATTTTCATATTAGTACCTGGATGACCGAGCTTTGCTCGGTATTCCTTTTTTTTATGACATTTTCCAAAAATGATTCCTAGCTAGATCGATTTATCGCCCCCGAAACCCCCTATATACTAAATTTCATGAAAATCGTTGGAGCCGATTCCGAGATTCCAATTATTATATATATATATACAAGAATTGCTCATTTAAAGATATAAGATATAGATCATATTAAGTACGTATTGTGTTACCAGATCTAGGCTTCTCCATAGTGAGGATGATGGAGGTTCCGTAGGTCTTCGCTGCATTCGACAGGATGGATATGACGAGGTACGTGTTCAGCGGGTCCAGATCCCACGTCGGTTCGTCCAACAACAGTATTACTGGAACATTACCAACCCGTCAATGTATGTTAATAAGTAGAGTAAGTGCATAAAAATAACCGTGACGCGTCGTCATCGTGGCTTTATGGTGAACTAATATTTACTCCGTAGCTTTTTGAAGTAAAAACTTCTTAACGCACGCTTGACTTGGGGAGTAAGCTGGTGAATACGTTACGAAAAATGTGACGAATTCATTCCCGATCCGAATGAATTCGTCGGAATTGGATTCATAAACTTTCCGACACTTGTGAATAGAGCTATTGATGTCGGTCGTCCGTAGCTTTCGCTATGGAAACCGCGCAGTTGCAGTCTGTCTGTTGCTAAATGCTTTTCATATATAGGTATTGATTTTTTCGTCAGCAGTGGGACAGTATAGGTTGTTGATGACTGATTTTCTTACTTGGATCCCGTATCAGCTGGACTCCTATAACTAATCTTCTGTATTCGCTTTTCGATAAGTTTGTGACGCATTTGTGTGCTACCTGAAATTAAGGTAAAATTCCGAATTACTAATCATTTTTAGGCCTATGTTTTAGTCGTGAAATTCCAAATTCCTCACAATTGCATACCTATAAATATAAATGAGTCTACAAATTTTCAAATATGTCTATTTTTCAGTAACCATGACGAATTCTACAAACGTCTAATTTTCAAAACGCCCAATTATTTGTTAACTCTAGGTACAACCAAAAATTAACATGTTCAGTGCTGAAAACACAACTGTCGTGTTTTTCACAACTTGCCGCGAGTACGGGAAAACACTGGAGCGTGCAGAGCGGCATCCGTGGCAAGACAAGCAAATCGGCTCAGCAGTCAAAGTGTTAAAACAAAAAAAAAAACGGTCTTTTAAACGCCTAGTCCGAGGGTAGTGATCTTCTTTTAGAATCAATGGTGGTAGCTCGTAGCATCTTGGCTAGAAACGTGGCCAATGTCACCGCGTTGTCTGAGGCTGCGCGAAGTTCCTCTACTGTGCAGGGTGTAGGGCACGAAGAGCATGACAGCAGGTGAGACATCGTTTGTTTTGGAGAGTAGTGACAGTGAATAAGGATAGCCAAGCAAGTGAGCTTACGAGTAGATGTGCTTGAACTACTTGCCTGGGAGAGAGCTAAGTCAGCCATAACCTGCTTTACTTTCGACTGCTTCAGGTATCCCGAAATCTGGAACAAGTTGGCATAAAGAATTTTTCAGTAAACATGTAATGTTGGCGTGGCGATACGACCGACGTTACGTGGTGAGGCGTCGCTACCTCTTGTTTTATTTTTTCTTTGCATTTAGCCAGGGTCAATATTGTAATCGTTCTGTAACAGATTAAAAGAATTGATACAAGTCTTCATTTATAAGAACTTCTTAATTTTTTATTTTTGGTATTTATTTAATAGATAGGTATGGTTACTTTTTAACTGAAAGTGAAGGAAGACCTTTGCTCAGCAGTGAGACGATATGGATTGAGGATGTTGTTGACGGTTTTAAAAAAAAATTGAATACGTATCCCCTTGTTTTATGTGGCTTTTTTTAGACGGCAACTTTTTTTTTATAAATACAGACTAGACTGACCTTAGTGAGTGACAAGGCCAATGTCTGCTGTACTGAAAGACCTGGCAGCAGGCGAGTGGAGTGCCGCACCAGAGCACAGGTGCTGTTGAACTGGTCTTCCTGCAACGGAACTCCTTCCAAGAGAATGTGGCCTTGGGAAGGGACCCGGCGGGCTATCACGTCGAGGAGGGCTCGTTTGCCACTACCTGAAAGCAAAAAAGCAAATTAACGATGGTTTTTTTGGCGCGAAAACGAAAATTTGAAGTATTGATTTTCTTTTTTTTTTATGCAATTTTTTTCTAATTATTGTTTGTGTATTTGTGTATTATTGGTAGAATATTAACCCCCTCCGGTTTTACCTGCGATAGCTAATATCCCACGTACACCGATAGTTTTAGGCCGGTTTTAGTGCTCGACCGACCGTCGGTGCGTATGGTCGGTCGAGGACTGTCACGACTGGTCAATTTTAATACAAATGACAAGCGCGACCGAGGTACGTACCGACCGTCGGTCGAGCATTAAAACCGGCCTTACGGTAGAAAAGTATCCTATGGTTAATTCCAGGCATTTGCAACATTAGTGACAGTTATATTTAGTCCTGACAGGAAGGTACACTGTTGGTTTTGTACCTTTAGATCCCAAGATAGCGGTGACCTCTCCGCTATTGGTGGAGAAAGAGACATCCTTGAGGATGATCCCGGTCTTCACGCCGCCTGTTATTCTTTGGAAGAAGCTTCCTGGTTCCACCTGCAAAACAAACATTGTGGGTTCAACATTTCTTCCTGATTCAAGCTGATTTATCTGGTTCAGAACTGCAGATATCAAGCATTTTTTTTTATTTGACTGAGTGAGGAGACGAGCGAGACGTTCACCTGATGGCAGCAGCACCAGCCGGCATAGAGATCTGCGTTGCACAGGTACCTCCTTAGTTTAAGTAAAGTTTGACAGTTAAATTACTGGGCATATGAGACTTTAGAACCGATGTCCCGGGGTGGCGAGCGCAGTGCACTGGCGCGCAGGATTATGCAATGCAGGGTTCTGGGTGGTGCTGTAACTGTTATGGGCAGGCGTAGCGCTTACCATCAGGTGAACGACTTGCTCGTCTCGTCACTCAGTATCATAAAAAAAAGTCATTTTCGCTTTATGGACTTTACCGTTAGTTTAAAAATCAAGAAGTATAAAATAAAGGTCACAAAATAAAAGAGCGATGCGAAGCGACGCGACGTCGCTCTCAAACTAGTAGCGTAATTACAATTTAAATAAAAAGTGTTTATATTTTTATTTATTTCTTACAAATATAACTTTATAGATACCGTCAAACGAAACGTTATATTATTCAGTTGTAGCAATTCATTAATAACTTAAAAAAAAAACAAATCAAAATCGGTTCATCCGTTGGGGAGCTACGATGCCACAGACATACACACACACACACAGACACGTCAAACTTATAACACCCCCATCGTTTTTGCGTCAGGGGTTAAAAAATAAAAATTTATAGGTACTACAGCTTTCGGCAACGCTTGAAGGAAAAAAGGGAATCGTTTTGTCATACAAAAGACATCAACGCGTTCTTAAGATCGACTTTGTGATACAAAAGACATAAACGGGGTCTAGTTTTGTTTGGCGATAACTATGTGTACTGATGAGAAGCTGTTCGAAGCGTGATTAAGAGACAGATCTATTTTTGTAGATACGTAAGTAAAAACCAAAGGTAAAAATAAAAAACGAAAATATTTTTATGCTCCCTAATTTAAGAGATTTATACTAAAACAGGCATGTCTGGACATAATTATGGTTGCATAGTAAGCACCACATAAACATGAACAAATATTTTTATAACTATCGTAAAGTTGCATTTGAAAAGTTCGCTACACTATTGCGCTAACAGTATACTAGCTTTGTTATGTTATTACAAAATAAATACTCACCTGGCCTGCATGTTTAACGTCGCCCAATTCCAGCGTAGGAGGCGAATATCCGCCTCCCATCATTTTAACTCCAAATTTTCTTAAAATTTTCGTGAAAAATTTTCAAATATACATAAAAATGTAGTGCTAAGGAACACAACCTCCTCGATAAAACAACGTCGCAAACTGCGCCACTCGTAGTTAACTTCAAACGCTACGTCACTCATGCGATGTTGCCAGCTCTACTTGGATCTAACTTCAGTTGAATCATTCTTAGTTGGTTTTTAAACTAACCTAGGGAGAGATGATTTTGTGCTTTATACCAAAAGAAATAAGGATCATTATTATACAGGTCGATGCTTTTGTCTCTGTTAAGGGGATGCATATCAGATAAAAGAAATTGTATGTTGTAGTCTCTATCTATATTAGGACGTGGTTTTGTTGTGAGCCTATACTTAATCATTAATTTTTATCAATATTTAACCGCAAAGTGAGTGATGGTTTTCATGTGAAATGTTTTGATTTTCTTTTACATGGCGTGGTGAGAACGCGGCGCGGCGGGCCGTGGCGTCCACTCGTGAACCACCTGTCGACAACGCCGAATGCTAGCCGGTGCTGGTGGGTGCCGCGAGTGGCCCTAATGAGCTTTAACCTTAATAATCCAACTGCTACTAAACCTTACCAACATGTAGGTAAGTATACGACGCGAAGTTAGTTTCCATTAAGTAAGTCCTGTTTGTACATTATAATAATATTTGTCTAGCTAGAAGATTAAATACTTAATTATATAAAATATAAAATTAAGAAACATTGGTGGCACCATTGCCTTAACAAGGAAAGCCTCATTTTTCCACATATTTTCTACGGTCAGCTGCCACACACACTCACCGTGAACCTCAAAAAGGCTAACAGTTTCTGCCGTCCCTTTCACACTCGCAGTAAAACCTGATATGAAAATGAAACACCCACACACATACTACCTGAGTTATGTCTATGCATTCCAATGATTACTCATCTCACTCTACCCTACGTAATTAAATACACTTAGAAAGAGAGGGGCATACATGCGCAGTGTCACTGACTCAGTACGACTTTGCGCGGTCGCAAGGCTGGAGTTCCGAACTCGACAGAAAAACAATTGAATTTTCATCTAAATTTGCTATCGAACGAAAAATAGTCAATAATAAAACAGAAACTACGCTCGAGTTGATCGATTTTGGTGTATTTAGTGCATGTTTTGAAGTGGTGTGTTTGGAAGTGCTGATTTGTATATTGCTGGTGTAACGTAGCGGGTCCCGTTGGCCGGTGTTTACGAGGTAGGTGGATATGTTGGCACTGCAGCATTTTGAAACTTGTTTTTTTTTATTAATTTTTTTCTGCTTTCCAAACAGAGATTAGATTTAGCTAGGTACAATTATTGGACCGAATGATTTTTTATGAATATTATTATAGGTACATATTAATTGGAACAACCAGTCTTCAAAAATTCACCGTTATCGAGCTAGGTATGAAATGAAATACGGTTCTAAAATGATCATTCATGTAAAATATTTAATGATCGACATTTCATTACATCGATAAATGTATGTATGTATGTAATTATATTTGTATAATTATGTACTTATTTATTACATAAACTGATAAAACATTATATGTACCTAATAATATTTAAAAGTACCCCCCGCACACATGTTTATCTATACTTCGTTTTTATATGGTTGTTTCTGTATAACATAAGTTACCATCTTTGTATACCTACTCAGTTTTAACAATAAATATTTAGATTCTGATATCGATAATTATGTACCTAAAGTACTTGGGATTAATTAAGTAATTATTACGTTTATTTAAGTTTCGAGTACTGCGACTGGTACGGTAGGCGTGGTGCTTATTATCAGGTGACCGACCTGCTAGTCTCGCTATTCTGTTGTATACAAATTAAATCCATTTTAATCTTATTTCTTAGCAAATTTGTGAATGGAAAGTAGAATATAAGTACGTTTAAATGAAACACAAGGTTGGATGGGGCAAATAAACTAATTAGGTTCTTCTCAGTTGATTAATTTCACTACCATTAACTCAATGCTAAAAACTCAAGGTGAATAAGCATAAACACGGTCTTAGAAATGTATCAATGAAGGTTTGGTAAAGAAACACGGCCTAATACCCGACTTACACGTATTAATATTTAACTAAATTTTATTTCAAACAAAATTTAACTAAGGTTATGCGTTTAAATTTAAAAAGCTAATTTAGTAATAAGTAATAACTAAATACTAAATTTTAGGTTAGCTAAATTTTGACTATAGCTTAACTTAATTCATGGCTGTACAAGTAAATCAATTTAGTATTAACTTATTACTAAATTGACTATTTACTTGCAAAATTACATAAAATTTAAATTATAGGTAACTACTTGCTAGGTACGTGTAAATCGGGCATTTCGCTAAATCTTCCACAAAAAAAAAACCGATAATATTTACGGTTACTAAAGGGTTAAATCCCATATTAGGCCACTGACACCCATCTAAGGACATTTTAGTGACAGTATTTCTGGTCGTAGACTGGTTAAAAACACGGTGACCAGCAGGGCTATGCAGCACGGTGCGGATCAGCTTGAGTTCGTTTCATTTTGACGTTTAATTGCCACTGGACTCGTCATTCGTATTGAAATGACGCGTCTCGTGGCAATCAAACGTCAAAATGAAACGAACTCGAGCTGATCCACACCGTGCTGCATAGCCCCGCTGGACAAACGATTAAAGAAGAACAGGAAATAATTTAACCGCTTACTCTTGAAAATGGCACAATGTGAGTACTGCGCTATGACGACAAAGAAAAAAAAAACTTATTACCTATTCCAGAAAAAAAAAAACTTAATAATAACATTTCTGCATGGAGAAATTTAAAATTGACACCTATAAATTTGCAAAAGAGTGCATTGACTGGGTTTATGACTTAATGAATCATATCTATCAGACCATAAAAAACATGATCACACCAGGGATTTCCAAACATTCAACATCAATTTATGATTCTCAGTTGTTTTCCATAAACCTCATACTTACTCGAACGTCTTGTAGGGGGAGGCGAGACCGCCTGGGGAAGGAAGTATTCATCCGCCAAGCAGTAGTCTTACTGGGCATATGAGACTTCAGAGCCGATGTCTCAGGGTGACGAGCGCAGTGCAGTGCCGCGCAAGATTATGCAATGAAAAGTTCTGGGTGGCACTGTAATTGTTATGGGCAGGCTTAGCGATTACTATGAATTATTTTAGGATGATGAGAATCGCGTAAAAGAAGCTATAAGTAGACCATGCTCAGCTCAGCATGGCTGTTCTTTTGGTTTCTTACTACTTCATGCATAGAATTATTGTAACTATGCGTGACGTGCTTACATCATTAGCATTACTCATCATAGAATTTAAGTGTAAAAGCTAGTTCTTATTTTTTGTTTCCAATTTAATTTACCTCAACAGTTTGTTTAACTCATGCAAAAAGACTAAAACAATGGCCTGCGGCTGTTGAACCCGGCGGCTTTTGGACGTGAGTCAATGGCTTCAATTGAACTCTATAGTCTTGTCATTTCAGTTATGTAATAATAAGTTATTATTGTCTTCAATTACGTCCTAATGTTTCTTAACGATGAATTGGATAACTAGCCTCAACCCTTTTCCCTCTCTCGCTGCGTGCAGATAGCTTCGAGCTAATCAATTTTTGCCGTTCATCATCAACCCATATCGTCCCACTGCTGGGCACGGGTCTCTCCTCACTTTCGTGAGGAGGGGTTAGGCCATAATCCGCCACGGGGGCCCAGTCCGTGTTGGTGGATAACATACCTACCTCCGAAATAATTCTCGGGTAGGTATGTGGGTTTCCTCACGATGTTTTCCTTCACCGAAAAGCGAGTGATATTACGTACATATGTTTTACAGAAACACATTGGTACGTGCCCGCACTGGGATTTGAACTCACGACCTTCTGATTGGAAGGCGGACGCTCTCCCACTAGGCTACTACCGCTTCTTGATCATTACAAGTCCTTAATTCAACCCCTGGAAGCGTCCGAGCGATAAAGAGAGACCCTACAAATTTCTATGCAGTATTTCACGCTTATAACGTATCCAAATGTACAGACAGACACTGCAATATAAATGTAAGTAAACACGTCTGTCTGCCCGTCAGACAGACTACGTATGTGAATTCCTATTGAGGAATGAATGACCTTACAATGATGAAATACCTGCCATCCATTCTGGTGTCGGCTGTTTGCAATTATTGGTAATAATCATTCATATTTAGTCGTAGTTTTTGTGATAAAGTTTTATAGCTGCATTTGGATTCTGATGGTTGATTACCATACACGTTTTTTTGCAACAGATTGCAATTCAACTAGTGTATGCGAATAGCTATGACGAAAGGATTTTTAAACGATAAATATCAACTTTTAAGACAATTTAATTAAACAACGACAAATTAAGCAATAGGAAAAAAATAGGACATTATGTTGAAGCTATTTTTGAAGCCAAAATGTGACTTGATTTACCTAAGTACTGAAAGTAGTGTGCAAACATTACTGTGTTCCGGTTTGAAGCGCATTGTTTCCAGCGAAATTACTGGGCATATGAGACTTTAGAGCCGATGTCTCAGGGTGACGAGCGCAGTGCAGAGCCGCACAGGATTATGCAATGCAAGGTTCTGGGTGGAGCTGTGACTGTTATGGGCAGGCGTAGCGCTTACCATCAAGTGAACGACTTGCTCGTCTCGTCACTAAGTAAAAAAAAAAGTATTGTATCTATCAATTATCAAGTTATTTATATAAAGGGCTACCCTGAATACCCTAAAGGTCTAACGTTTCAAATAAACAAGAAGAAAACCGAAACATGAAAATCGATTCACAAATTGAGGTGATGCCGCACATTATGCGGTAAACTGAAAGTTTGGACATGATAAGAGATAGATGTCGCTGACTGTACCGTCTGGCCTTGAAGCTAAGTCTTTTTTAATCTGTTCTGTTCACAGTTTACACCATATTGTTACTTTATTAAACCTAGTTAGATGTAGTTGGCCAGTAAGCAAAGCGTGACGGCTTACCTTACTTAGCACCTCTTGAATTGTTATAAAATAATGTAAGCGACTCGCATATGAAGGAAGAGATAACTGTAACATTTTACATTATGAGATATATACATAGTTAACTAATAGCATTTACATTAAACTAAATTAATCAGGTCTAAGACTCTAAGTACTGCAAGAGTTGTATCTATTGAGACTGTACAGGGCTCTATATACTATTAGTGTCCAATTAAAGAATTATTATCATTATTATTATCTATCTATAGCATCGATGGCTAGAAGTTAATCGTTAGAATCCAAATTCAAAATAAGATAAAAAAAAATACAAAAACAAAAAAATACAAAAATACAAATACAATGCAAGTAGGTAATTTCAAAAGTTAGAAGAGGTAGATAACGGTGTTAGAAGTCCCGAGCTGAGGTGCGGCCCGTGTGTTCCGGGACGCACCCAGCGGAGAACGAGGCCAAAGCCTCAGGAGGCGAGCCCGAGAGGGCGCCCGCAGAGGTGGTTGCGGAAGCGCCGAGCGAACCCGCGACCACCTCCATAATGCGGAGAGGAGAACACCCCGGGGTTTTAGTGGGTAAACCCCGTCAGACCGCTTTCTGGCGGGGGAGTCCCACATAACCACCCCGGCCCCTCCCCCGGGGCCGGGTGGTATGCCTAATGCATTTCCCCGGGTAAAAAAAAAAAGGTAGATAACGGTGAAAATTTTTGGAAATAAATCCAAGTATCATCAGTGGTGGGAATTTCTGGCATGAACCATAAAATCCGAATAGATCAAACATTGGAACCGGCCTAAATTGTCAGAATGCCTTACCCAAATTTGGAGCAGAACAAGCTAACAGATATATCTCAAATTCTAATGACTCATTCGCACTGAACTTATAGGCTTCTCATTAAATTTAACGACTCTCCTAATTTACTTCCTAAGTAGGTACATTTCTATCGTTTCATAGTTTCTGCCACTCATAGTAATATATCAAGACACCTTGAATACATAATGACACCGCTTGTCGTATAATTTTCTTCGGTCCCGCTACCCGCTGCTCCATCATTAAGAAGCCTCTATCGAGCCACGCCAAGGTATACCTTGGAATAGGGTTGCCTAACATGCTTTTTTCTATTGTTTATGTTATTTGTAATTAGGCGTCTGTTTTTTTTTTATTTGACTGAGTGACAAAACAAGCAGGTCGTTTATCTGATGGTAAGTGTTACGCCTGCCCGTAATAGTTACAGTGCCACCCCGAAATTTACATATTATTATAATCCTGCGTGGAACTGCACTGCGCTCGTCAAACTGAGACAGCGGCTCTAAAGTCTCATAATGCCCAGTAATTTTGCTGGAAACAGTGCCCTTCAAACCGGAACACAGTAATGTTTGCACACTACTGCTGTTTCAAAGACGCAAAAAAGAGACTTCTTAAAAATAATTAAGATTTTTGAATTACCGCCGTGGATTTTGAAATACGATCAATTTTTTTATTTATGATTTGATTCACCCTCCGATTCGATTCGCCTCGGTCTATAGGTACC
Source organism: Campaea margaritaria (assembly GCA_912999815.1). Lineage (NCBI taxonomy): Eukaryota > Metazoa > Arthropoda > Insecta > Lepidoptera > Geometridae > Campaea > Campaea margaritaria. Next base: position 2,842,495 of record OU538794.1, read on the forward strand.
TATTCCAAGTCCCTCGCCACCAGGTGAGACTGCGGTCAAATTATTGTCTATTAAACAATAAAAAAAACAAAGTCCCACTAGTAATTTTAGGTGTGCCAACCCTACAACCGTCTCTGCGACGTCTCTACGTTATTGCGTTACGTCAATCAACGATACACCGTGATTTACGATTTGCTAAGCATCGTCGCAATGTTCCTTGGGACATCAGGTACGAATTTGTTGATGAAATTTGATAATACGGTATTAAGGTAAACACACAACAAACAGTAAACTAAGCAAAATTAAATCTGTAAGCTTAACATAAATTAAACTGTAAACTTAACAAAATTTATAAATATAAAAACGTACCTACAAAAATAGTACAAAAGTAGTTTATATCAATTTATAACTGTAACTGTGTGTGTGTGTGTGTATGACAGACAGACAGGGGAGCCTTACTAATAAGGTCCCGTTTTACCCTTTGGGTACGGAACCCTAAAAAACTAATCCGTGATGTGGTTTTTGTATATGGTTCAGACTGCACCAATAAAATGCAAAATGCAAATGTTTTACACTGTCTGAAATAGGTCCTATTACTAAATGCATTTTTTTATTCAGCTAGGCACTATCGCAGTCATGTGACGATACAATCCAGTTTATAAGCAATACCTTCATCTTGATAGATATTTCCAATTCAATTCTAATCAACCTTGATAGATTTTTGACTAAGATACATCTTAATATATAAGAGCTTAAGTACCTACCACGGAGATGTTATACCTAATAAATCTGCGGTCCCTACTCGTGTGTCTGAAATTCACTGCTTATTTATTGAGCTACCTAATAATGTTATTGAAGTCATTACTAGTAGACTATGAACATTCTATTTAGTTGAGTCTAGACCAGCTTGGAATCAGGCAATGTAGGTATTAGGGTCAGGCGCTGTAGCAACGAAATACAATGATGCCGTCGTGCGTGTTTAGCCAGTCATAAAGATATGAGACACTGGTACACAATGTCTTACGGGCAGCGTGGTGCTGCTAATGAGGTCAGGTAGGCTTAGCTGACAGTCTTTCGCGCTAATGCTACCCTGCAAGGAAGTTCATAAACTTATGTGAATTGAGTTCGTATTTACTAAGCGAAAACGGGTCAAGTTTGCGTCTCAAAATATCATTTTGATAAACCTCGACGTTTCGGTAAATTTACTTTGACTGTGTTCACGAGAAGAAAACATTCGAATCGAATGGGAATCTGTACGCGTATAACCCGTTTTGTCTAGTAAATATGTTACCTCACGTGTCTTTATATATACAGGAGATTGAGGAATCAACCAATTCAGTGGAACTGGCTAGAGGCATACTTATAACTTAATTGTGTGTTACTACATAGTAGAGGATCGAAGTCTGTAAACCCGAGTTTGAAATGTTACAGTTAACAACAAAACTTGTTGAATATCTTCCTGATAAATTTAATTTTACGCTCGCGTTGTATTGGAAAACTGTGTAGAATTGTACTTAAACTTAAAATTGAGGCGCTTATGTTGCTGGCTGTACATACCGACACGTTCTTTTTTACTTAGATCCGAGATTTGTCGGATCCGAAGTATCATTAAATATCTTAGGTCAATGACGTGTTTCTACGATGTTATTATAGTTAACTAAATAATTTAAGTGATCGGCGAGTTATTTACTTTACAACCACATCAAGATACATTGCAAGCAAAATTACGAGTATGTACCATCTTCGATGTAAAAGCACGTCTCTAATGATTGCTTCAGAAATCCTTCAGATAGATAATCAATTCCAATAACACTTCGAAATTTGCGTGCAAAAGTATTCGCCTATAGAAAAGTCCTTCGCAGAAACAGATGACTAATTTTACTTATTTCAAAGAACTGTTAAAACTTCATTACACGATCGGCACGACGTTCTGGTCACGAACTTCGAATAATTTTAACCGAAGATTGTAGGGCTGGACACGATTTTTCAACGACAATCGCCAACCAAGTTTGGTCAGCCACGGAGTCATTATGTAGTTAGCATTCGTTCAATTAGATTAAGTTATTGGGCGGTTCATTCTTGCACGTTCGCATATGACATTATCTGATCGTAGAAATGCAGAAAAGCGTATCACTAAGAGTAACTTCACAAGATAGCCAACCCAATGTCTCAAGGCGACTACACTGTGCACTACAATTCAAACTTCTGGGGCGTACTGTTATTACATTAGGAAATTACCTGCACGCCTCGTCACTCTGTTGTATGAAATAATAACAAGAACAAAGATGTGCATACGAAATGTATCCGCCGACGAGTCAGCGCACGTGCCATATGTATACATTGCAAGACTTCTTGATTTGTGACTTTTTGCACAACTTTTTTATTCTGGCAATGTCCATTTCATAAACTTTGTAGAAATGTATTGAGAAACATCGTGATGTTTGAACAATCGAAACAATTGAGTGAAGGATCTGGGACTCACCCATCGCTACACCCATCAGACGTCGTCAGGAAGTCAGCCTTACCGAAGCTCTTTTCCTCATGACGTCGATTGTCACGACCATGACACAGCCGGCCTCCAGCTCAAAATATAATAAACTCTTCGAACAATGCGTTGCACAACCTGCATACTGTGATGGCCCATTGGCGATCGCCTTCACGCGTATTGTCAATTTGCCGGGTACAAGTGGCAAGGTTTCCTTGTCGTCACCATATGAGAGTAATGCCACTTGCCAGGCATTATGAGAATCACCTATCTAATCTGTGGTGTGACGAAAAATACGTGATGCGCGTCTGATATTTGTTCACTTTTTTTCTTTCTTCTCGGTGGTCTCTACCTGTCTTTGGCGAGCAATAGGGAAGGGGTACGAGGTCAACTCGTAAGGCCTGGTTGCTGTTGCCTACTTCTGGGTAACTGTTTGCAGGAGGTTTCTGAAGCTGGCAATGTTGGTGATTATGACATGCAATAATGTTTGACGGAAGAAAATTTTTACATATCTGCATTTTGCGATCCAACAACCCAAAAACGGACTGAGCTGTAAAAAGGTTTGGAGGTTCTCTCGAAGAGATCGAGGTTTTAATGTAATTTTTTTTCGTCTGAAAAAAGGTTAAGGTTCTTAATGCGACTATATATCAATATCAAGATACATTCTTGTTTATCAAAATACCTGCTAAATGGTGAGGTTGATGAATCATTTAGTAAATTCTTGTTAGATATTATTAAACGCCTGCAATTTTCAAGCATAAAAATGTGTGTAAAAAGCCCAGGTACCTACAAGCCATCGTGAGCAATGAACTTGGCATCCGAAGTCGTGGGTGATCGCATTATGGCGTCATGCCACGAGGAAAACATAGTGGCAGCATAATTGTATGAGATGAATAGGATAAATAAATCAGCGTATCACACCTAAACTAAGGTAGGCACCTTATGTCAGCCAGTTGTTCTGGCCAGGTGAGACTGCGGTCAAATGCTTCTAATAAAAAAAAAAGTAAGTTTTTCGTTCATAGAGTCTTTCTTGAACTACCCAGGGAGTTTTGGAGAGAACATGAACTAAACTTATACTTCCTAGTTTAGCTATATCATTTGATCACGTTAACGAAATTAATATTTTGCCAATATTACACACAAACAACACAAGTTTGATGTCAAGCTTGTGTTTCTCCGATTGTGTATTATATATATATATAACGATGATCGAAAACTCCCAAAAAAAAGAAGCTGAAGCCATAGAAAACCTTTATATATATATATATATATATATATATATATATATATATATATATATATATATATATAGGTTTTCTATGGCTTCAGCTTCTTTTTATATATATATATATATATATTCGATATTATTATAAACGAATCCATCATCATCACCATATATTTTGTCGAAGCAAACAGGTTATTATTATAATGGACCCGAGATGTCCCACTGCAGGACAAAGGCCTCCCTACCCTCCTTCAATTTCCGCCTATCCTAAGCTTTCAAACTAATTCTAAGTCCTTCAAATAAGTGTCAAGAGCATCCCACCATCTCCACCCGGGCCTGCCGCGTCCCACACTTGACCCACAGTTCTTCTGACAAGCGGGTGAAGTGACCGGCCCAGTCAATTAAAAAAAAAGCCCATTCCATAAAGCTGCAAAGCTTAAATGGGATGGGAGCTTTTTATTTTCTTTTTTTTTGAAAGCAAACTAGTAAATCCGCCAAATTGTAAATGTCATCGTAATTATTATATCATTTACTAACTGAATTCTGTTTTTACCGAGCTCTCTAAAAACGGAAGGGGGCCCGAAACATCCGTCCGTACGGAATTACATTAGCGATTTGTAAAAGCGGTCGTATTGTTACAACGGAACGAGTTTTACGCTCGATCTGGCAATTATAAAAACATAAACAGAACTATAGAATTTTAATATGATTACTGGTGAAACTCCAAGCATGCGGTGTTTCAAAATTATAGAATCAATCGCATATTCTGACGAAGAAGCGGATTTCTGGCAATATGGGAAATATAAGGTAAGTAGTACTTGGTCAATAGGAAACCTAACCTAGGTTTGGCGTAAATATAAAGTTAAGTCTGAACTACGTTCCATTATAAAATACTAGCTACGCTCCGCGGTTTCGTCCATATTGAGTATTATCTCATGGAAGACGTTATTTTACGGGATAAAAAGTATGTTATCTGGTAATCCAGGAAAACTCTGTGTGCCAAAATCCAAATCCGTTTAGTAGTTTTTACATTTTATGGTATTAGTAGGATAGGATGTCCAGTGTCATGGATTTATAAGCACTTTGAAGTGCTTGGTAAAAATTCATGGTTCACATCCTGAATATAGTTTCAGTCAGGCTTTCAATCACAACTAAACAGGAAACTAAGCCAGTCTGGTCCTTTAGTTACGATTTCGTTTGAATAACAGAACTCAAACAAAAATTGTACCTTATATAATTTCCATTTTTACATAATTTAATTCAACTTTTTTCCTAATTAGCGTCGTATCTTTTCTACAGTACAATTTAGTAGACATACTTACTCACACTTGAAATTCGTTACTCAAACGGGATTCATAGCGGGAAAATGCGCCCAATAACGAGTTCCCACAATTTGCAAGGTCCACCGCCGAATACCTGTCTCCATTTATTCGGATGTTTCTCACGTCATTTGTAACCGTCCGTAGAACAATGGATGGAGTAATTCAATCGTTTAATAAATGTTTGGGTACTGTTAGGGGCTAGTTGCATATTTATTGGACAGCTGATCGATATATTATTGTTCTTTTAATGTTTTTCCCATGTTTTTAGACCAAGTACAGTCAACGTCAACAATCATCAAACAAAAAACGTCATGATCAGACAATGGGCAGGCATCAGCTGAACGACATGCTCGTCTCGTTACTAAGTCAAATAAAATAAGGCACACTAAGCACAATTAATATAATATGTCAGTAGTTTCGCAACACGGGTAGCTCGCAGGCAAGCTGCGCAAGAGTGCCGCCCGGACGGAACGAGGTCTATTGTTCTACATGTTAATCTGTACCATCGAATGTGGATTACTGTCGAAGCTGGAGTATGCTAGTCGATTTGGGTTGGCTTTCGCTTTTACGTGGGTTTTGGGGTAGCTTTGCTTAATGAGTGAGTGAAGCCGTGTCTCCTGCGCGTGTTTTGGTCTTCTCACTACACAAAACATTGCCATTTTTGACAACATATATCTTGTTTGAAATGAAAACATTTTAAAAAAAATGGCATAATTTCTTTTGCAAGAGACTGCCTGGGGAAGTACCACATCTTTGCTAGATATTCATCCGCCAAGCAGTAGGGTACAAACAATATTGTGTTCCGGATTGAAGGGTACTGTTTCCAGCGAAATTACTGGGCATATGAGACTAAAGGTCCAATGTCTCAGGGTGACGAGCGCAGTGCACTGCCGCGCAAGATTATGCAATGCAAAGTTCTCGGTGGCACTGTAAATGTTATGGGCAGGCGCTTACCATCAGGCGAACGACTTACTCGTCTCGTTTAGTCAAATAAAAAAAAATACTTACCTATCTATGTTTTAAATATAAGAACACCCAACTGTACGTCTACGTCTAACAAAATAAAAAAATATATTAGACAGTATTGGGGTTAAAACTCATAGTGCAACTAAGTTCTACAATGCCAGTGGTTCTACTAACAGTAAAATTAGTTATCATAAACAGTCTCATAACCAAAACGAAACCTACTTTGTCACAATTTATCTCACGCTACATTCTGTGTTTCACAAAAAAATCGGACAACTGTACATTTGAACGGTAACATTAACTAACCAATGAGATGGTCCACTGTTTGGGATTGGAGCTAATTTTGGCGGAATGATTCTTTGATGCCATGAAATTAATGTAATGGTACCTACTGGGAATCAAACGCCTGAGATACCTAGTCTATGAATTATGTTGATTCATCTCTTGCCGTCTCCAAGAAGTCAGCCACCTGCCGAAGTGAAACGGAGGTTTGATAGCTAAATAATCTATACCATTGTCTTATTTTGCACTCTTCATTCGTTAGCAGTCTTCACTTGCCAGAGAGTAGCTAGAGAGGGAAGAGTTAAACTTCTCTACTCTACACTTACTGGCTATTCGACAGTACCGAGGCTAGCAAGAGTAGCTAGAGAGAAGAGTAGAGTAGAAGGGTACTCTATTCTCTCTAAAGAACCTATTAACTGCTTTGCAATGGAACTATTTTCAACGAACCTAAGTTATTTTTACAGGATAAAGAATATAATTACTAGTTGGGTACTAGTGAGAGACCTCTCAGTAGAGATTATATTAACATTGAGCATTAGAACTGAAAAACATTAATTAATTATTATTTTTAATTGTAACTGAGTCAAAATAACGAAATTAAAAATGAAATTCAAGTAAGTACTTAGGATAAGTTAATTATATAGAATCATTAGGGTTAGGCTTCTGAGATAATTTTAAGTCTCGTTTAAATGTTTTCCTTTACATATGCTTAAAGTTAATGGGTAGGTAGCTTAAATGCGCAATTTCGTGTAAGTAGCCAAGGCTGGGGGGTATCCGCTATATGGAACGCAATGGTACCGTTACTTCACTTACAACTGATCCAGTTTCGAGATTATAATAGTGCTCAGGAAATTGTTCTACAATAATTTAAGTACATGCTCAGTAGTTTATGAATTAGATTCATAAAGTAACTTATCAATTAAAGTTTAAGTTAAGTTTATTTCAAGAGTGTTTTCTCAAAACCACGATAAGTCTTTTACCAAAACGAGATCAAAAACAGTTTATCATTTATTTTATTGAAGTAAAACTTCTTTACGCACGCTTGACTTGGGGAGTAACCTGGTGAATGCGTTACGAAAAATGTGATCGGTCGAGGCTAATGGAAGTTGAGAGGTAAATAATAAATAATAAATTGTATTATATGACACTAGCTGCGCCCCGCGGTTTCACCCGCGTAGTTCCTGTTCCCGCGGGAATATGGGGATAAAATATAGCCTATGTTACTCGCTGTCAATGTAGCTTTCCATTAGTGAAATTATCTTTTAAATCGGTGCAGTGGTTTAGCCGAAACCTTACATATTTCTATACAAACTTACATCCCCTATTTCAAACTCTTACAATGCTTTTTTCGCATTAAAAAGTACCCTATGTCCTTTCTTAGGCTCCAGAATATCTCTGTACCTAATTTCATTTCAATCGGTTCAGTAGTTTAGGCGTGAAAGAGCAACAGACAGACAGAGTTACTTTCGCATTTATAATATAAGTAAGGATATCGCTAAAATAAAAGAGCGCTAAATAACTTTTATTTCAGTCGTGTGGTTTAAATCACACTTGTTTTTATTCACTAACAGCACCCCGCGGTTTGACCCGCGTTAATATGAATCGTATAATTTGTTCAGGGTAAAAGTACCCTTTGTTCTATTCCAGAACCTAAAATATTTATGTACTCACAAAATTTTATCAAAATCCGTCCAGGAGTTTCGGCGTGCAGAGGAGATAAGCACATAACACACAAAATTTCGCTTTTATAATATTATTCAGATACTTTAGCACACAAATGAAATGTACAAGGAGGACTTAAGGCTAAGTAGCATTCTTTAACAGTCATCCTGGAGGTACAATCAAAGTCAAATTAATTTTACGAATTAACACCTCCTATAATGATTTTTCTGGTCTAGTAGACCGGTGAGATAACGATGATGACAAAGAATTTAAACAGTCACAATGTGAGCAGTATCAGAATTTTTTTTTGTCATCGCAAAACGTTTGTTGCTTACTAAAATAGGTCTGCACATATACGGCATAAAGAATAGTTATGTGTAGTACATTATATACATTTGTCACATACTAATTGTTTATTTAATTTTGATTCTCTTGACATTGAGGTAGGTCATGGGCATGTATCTAGTACGCTATAATCTCGATAGATAATAGCATTATAGAATTTGTATTGTCAAAATCGAACCCTCTCTCCGCCACTATGGCTGGTTGACTGGTAGAAAATGCTATTAGCATTAAGTCTGCCATTTGTATTAGCTATGTACAGATTAAATATATAGCATTAATAATCTGTATACAAAATTTTATCAAAATCCGTTCCGCCGTTTCGGCGTGAAAAGAGGACAAACACAAACACTAATTACTAGTGAGATGAGATTTAAAGGATTTATTACAAAAATATTTTCATAATAGTTAAAACTTCATACAATATTTTACTACTGAGGTCCACCAACCTACACTGTCAAATTCACACAATTTAAAAAAAAATGAGTTGCTTACACCACACGGCTGAAGTAAAACTTCGCTCTCTCTTGCGCCTACAGTAATATACGAAACATAACTCTCTCTCTCTTTCTATCTTCACTCCTCTCAACTTCCGTTCCCCTCGCCCGATCACGCTTTTCGTAACGCTCTCATCACGCATTCACCAGCTTACTCCCCAAGTCAAGCGTGCGTAAAGAAGTTATACTACAAAAATGTTATACTAATACTACGGTGGCCCGTCACGTTACCGAAAGCAACTAACTGAATCCTCTATCAGAAGAGCATTTGTCTCATCGATCAGACGCAATGAGGTTGTGATTTCACCTTTGCATCTATTCGTATTCCGTTTAATTGGCGTCTGACGACGTTCCGCGCTTTCTTCGGATATCAAGGTTATGCTCTCACCGACTCACTGGCGGAATGAGCTTGCGTCTGTGCCTGCCTCGTGTGCTTGATGAAGCAACGCACCTCTTTCGAATATAAATGCGCGGCATCCGGCATGAACACGAGAAAAAAATTAAAAAAAATAAAACCTTTTTTTTCTATGTACCTAAGGTTTGTGCATTCAGCCAGTAGCGAAGTCGCAAATAATATTTATGCGCCTTCAATCGTTAGGTACATGATTAAAATGGCCATTAAGAAGGTATAAAATTGATTGGGTTTGTTATATGAATTAGGCTTTATATTTGTGGCTCTACGTAAGTAGAAAACCAGAGAAAGTAAATTTATTTGCGAAAGCTACAATAAGCTTGTAAGAAATTCTTAAACTGGTTTGCCTTTGGGCTTGGCTTGACAAAACGAGTAGGTAGGTACATACAACGTTCTACGACTGAACATAAAATTCCTCCAAAATATTGAAAATAAAACTGTCACAGCAGCTTAGAACTGAGAACAACCATTGAAAATTATAAATCATCTGTCAAATGTCACCTAGAAACTTATTTTAATTATTTAATTTATTAACTTAAAAGCGGTGGTAGCCTAGTGGGAGAACGTCCACCTTCCAAGCAGAAGGTCGTGAGTTCAAATCCCAGTGCAGGCACGTACCAATGTGTTTCTGTAAAACATATGTACGTAATTATCACTCGCTTTTCGGTGAAGGAAAACATCGTGAGGAAACCCACATACCTACCCGAGAATTATTTCGGAGGTAGGTATGTGATCCACCAATCCGGATCTGGCCCCCGTGGTGGATTATGGCCTAACCCTCCTCACGAAAGTGAGGGGAGACCCGTGCCCAGCAGTGGGACGTTATGAGTTGTTGATGATGAACTTAATGAAAGTATGTGACAGTCGAATCAGTTCTGTGTCATATAATTGTCATCATCATCAGCATCATCAGCCTATATTCATCCACAGCTCGACGTAGGCTCGACGTTCTCCTAGTGAACGCCACTCCAATAAAGAACTCGTCTACCTTACCGGTTGTCGGTATGACGGTAGTCAATAGAAAAACTATTTTTCAAAATCACGAAGGCCCAGCGGGTGACAAGCTCACAAGTTACTTAAAATACCGTTTCATATCGGAACCTCTTTATTACTGCCGCGGGTAACCTACCTTCGTATTGCGTAATAACATAGGAACGGTGTCCGAGAGGTAACAGTTAGAGACTGTTAAACCTCTGTTAGGTGACGGTTAGCGGCCACTTACTGTCGCTTACCGTATGCTTAGAAAATTGTAGATTATTGAGTGGTTAATGGTCAGTTGAACTGAAATTTCTGTCAGTTATCACTGGAGTACCCAGTGGCGGTGAAAGCCTAGTAGGAAATCTCAGTGCGGGTGCGTACCAATGTGTTTATGTAAAGCATATGTATGTAATTGTCACTCGCTTTTCGGTGATGGAAAACATCGTGAGAAAACCCACAACCTATACATATTTCTGAGGTAGGTATGTTATCCACCAATTCGGACCTGGAACCCGTGGTGGATTATGACATAACCCTCCTCACGAAGGTGAGGGGAGACTCGTGCTCAGCAGTGGGACGATATGGGTTGATGATGAAAAAACGGTAACTTAGCAATCATCATGAAGGTCGCTTTTAAGGAGTTAGGTTCAGAATGTGCACTAAGCAAAAATCTGCTCTGGTTTCTAAATGTGCATTTGGCTATAAATGCACTTCTAACAGTTTCGGTTCTTAACTGTCCACTGTGGTTTAATTAAAATGGGGCTGTGGTAGCTAGTGCAAATTATAAACATATGTATTTATTAAGCACCGATCCACCTACATCGTATTTAATTCATTGTAACTAATAATTTCAAAATTAGAATGCCTCGCTAAATTTATCGAAATTCCTTGTCATTATACTAGTTAATGAAATTAAATGATAGTAATTAACACTAAAACGCAAAATCTCGTATTTCAACACCACACACCACTAGCGAAAGTTCTCTCATAAAAAATACAGATAAACGTCCGATTCATGCAAATAGATCCGATCGGTCTGAAGTAATTACAGTCTGCGTGTTGCCATACGCAAATAACTAAGCGTTCGCCCACGCAATCAACAGAATAGTTATAAAACAGTTTCCGTAAGAATTATTATTACAAAACGTTTCCTAAAAGCCATTCATTTCCCATCGGTATGGCACTAACTGTAATTATCACGCTATCACAATAACAAATTGAATTTATGCAATAATCCCACGAGGTCGAATGCGAACTGTTCTTGCCATTCTCGACTGTGTACAATTTGTCACGTTTGCCATATCTGGTTTTCTTCAGATTGCCTTATCCATGTTTTTGTACTCCGCGGCATAGGCGGATGTAATAATTATGAAATATTATCGTCGACCTTTCAATCATAAAATGGATTAAAAATTCACAAAACAACACGTAAAAACTATAATTTTCTTTCTAAAATCGTAAAACTCAATTAGAAACATAATTCTTACGTTAAATTATTCATTGAAAAATATGCATAAAATATTAATTGAATAATGCTTATTCGAATAAGCAAAAATTGTGGATTTATTGAAATTCAATCTTTATCATTTCTCTTGATTTCTCCTCAAACTTAAATAGAATAGAAATCGCTTAAACTTCTCGTAAAATATCGATCGTTTGTTAGCCGCATCGAATGACCATTCGATGTAAAAGAGAGAATATACTTTACTGGTTTTCTAGCAAGAAGTATTGTTTACTCGTAGAAGAGGGGTGTAGTCTGTAGTGTATATAATATAGCTAGTATAATAATTATCGAGACATCATGCAACAAATTTATTAGTTTTGTCTAAGAAAAGACCTCAACGCGCACTCGAAATTAAAGCGAAGTCCTTCGAAATATTTTAATTTGATTAGATCAATAAAAGTGGGTTTGTTTTTATATAAATAATCAAAAGGGTCACAAAATATTAGCAAAGCTTTTCTTTTTTTCGTATGAATAAGTATTCTATTGCAGTTTTGTTATTTCTGTGTTTGACAAGGGCAACAATAATACTTCCTTAATTTTTCTTCTTATTTACAAAAAAGCAATGGTCAGCTGTACTGCGTATTACAAATTGGTACTGTAATAAGTCCTACATCCAAAACCCAAAAAAAAAACTAAATGCCTAAATGTCTGGTAATACCCAGATATAACAGGAACCCTCTGACGGCCAACTCACCACCGCGCGCGTTCATTGGTCAAATCAAGTAACGCTTTCCCGGCTTCCTGTTACACACATCCGTCTCTTTTCACGAAATCACTCTTACATATCGCAGGAAAGCGAGAGGAAAGTTTTTCAGCCAGTCTTAAGCCCAACAGAGTAAAACCTCCGTCGAATGCAAAACGTGCTCGACGGAGCAGATACTTTTTATGTTTTTTTTTTCTTTTATTATCTTTCTTTTTTCAAATATACATTTAATTTTAGTGATTGAATAAACAAATAAATATCAATAAACCGATTTGCATTGAGCCAGTGACACAATTACCTTGACCGTTCGTAACCTCCTGAGAACTCCTGAGAGCGTTCAATAGTCGAAGAATGGAGATTCAGATCTATTTCACACCGTCTAGTGTCAAGTGTACTTAAGTATGACACTGTAATCTGGCAGTTAGTTATCTGTTAGATTTTGTGTAACGGACTCATGATGGCCTATTTTGGCAGGTTTAAATTTTTAGATGCAAATACGACGCAACGTTTTGGCTTACAAGGGGTCAACTTAAGTAAAGGTCGCTATCGTGAAGCACCGTTGTTTTATCGACTCATAAACACGACAATGATCCAACCAGAGTAGCCCATGATTGGAAATGTCAACTTTTGTTTTATTTTTGACTTAGTGACGAGACGAGCAAGTCGTTCACCTGATGGTGAGCGCTACGTCTGCCCATAACAGTCACAACCTCACCCAGAACACTGCATAGGCTTATAGGCCATAAAATAACGCCCCATTGTAAGATAGAATAGAATAGAATAGAAAAACTCTTTATTGTACACCAGAAACAAAAATAAACACAGTACAGAAAAATTACAATAGGTAAACAAGGGTAGTACAATGAACGGTATTAAAAAAAAAAAACCTGATAAAACCTGGTTATGTTCCTTAATTAGAAAATCTTCGCCTCATTTGATCAATCAATCTCTTGTAATGAAAAAATAACATGAAAAAGAAATGAAATGATAATGAACATATATATTCCGTCTTGTGCGTCCATATTTGTGCAAGTATGTACAAATTACAATCTACAATGTAGAGATCCGTTACATTCTTTTTATTCTGTGGTTCGTGGTAATGGTAACAGGTGGAAGTGAATCTGTCTATAGTGGCAGATTGCTGGCCTAATGTGTAGTTACCGCTACTTTAAAATTAACAATACAGGTATACGCAGCGTTACATTGTATTCTACTGATGTTACTCCTTGTTTTATTAGTTTCTGTGCAATGACAAGTTGAAAGAAAAAGTTGTCCAACGCCAATATTTAAATTAAAAAAAAAATACTTATGAAAAGAGTCTCTCCATGATATTGATCAAGAAGCGCTTAGCCAAATGTTCCTAGAATAAAAAAAAGGGCGCAAATAAACGCTAATAAAGAAATACACACTGGCCAAATTCAAAAAGTTTATTCACAAAATAAACATTCATTCTATATTTCTTTCGTACATTGCACCGACCGTAAGACGGTTGCACAAACGCGCTATCATTTTAATCTTGACCCAAATTAACGGCTGTATTATTTTAATTAATAACTACGTGAAAATTAACGCTTTGCGAACTGAGCAATGTGGATTTCGACTAAGTAAATAACTTGATTTAGTGCCGTTTCGTCATTTCACCTTAACTTTTTGGATTTAAATTATATTAAAAAGTTAAACACATTTTGTAAAATTTTTGGTCCTTTGTAACCTTTTTGGTTAGCGCTATAGTTACAGGAAAAACAAAAGAAACGTAAATCAAAATCCCAACTCCTTATTGGCAAATAACGTCCAGTGCACACTGGCAGCAAAACATAAAGTATCATTACAACCAGCCACCAATTTGTCCACAATATCCAATGTTCACGCGGTAAACGATCCGTTTTGTCGTGAACGTGTCTTGCAATTTAACGCTCTGAAAATCATTCAATTAAAGTCTGACTGAATTGTATTTGCTGTATTTTCTCATAATATTCTCCTTGTACCAGTTGATGTGTGAATTTTGTACGGTTAACGAAGTGGTTACTAATTATGCATGCTAATTTTATATTTATTCATTTGTATGCATTGACACTTCGTTTGACGTCTTGTCTTTCTTTTGAACTAATCTCGAGCCGTAGGCAGAAGATTACCATCATACCTCATTATTATCATCATCATCATCATCAGCCAATATTCGTCTACTACTTGACGTAAGCCTCTCCAAGTGATCTCCTCTCATCCAGACTCCATCAGCCGTTTCCCGTAAGACTACTCCAACTAGCCGCCGGGCGTCCTACACTACGATCGCTTATACGCAGTCTCCACTCTACCCCATCGCTTGTCAGTTCTTCTATAAATGTGACCGTCCAACTGCCACTTCAGCTATTGAGCTATGTTACTTAGTACCACGCATCCGAAAACCATTCGTCAACGCATTCAACATTGATTGTCTTCTGCTATAGGTACCTTATGCAACAACAGCGCAAATCTGACAGAAGTTAAACTTGATTTGTAGTCTGCGATGTTTGAACAGACTTGATCATTTATCAACTGACAGACTAGTTTTGATTGTGAAATATTGGCAAGTAGGTATTATCAGTAGGCAGTACTTCCACAGACCTACAAACTATAATTGATTGATACATTTGATTTTATGATTACAACATTTTGATTAATACAGTAACTTTCTTTATTGCACAATAAAATAACGGTGTATCTATGTTTTATACAAAGGTGCCTTACATAGCTAAATTAATCCTAATTAGAATTGTATGTATCATGTTCGTACATTGTATAATATAATTATTTAGACATAGGATAACTGTATGACATGCCTCTACGCTTGGTTAACGTAAGCGTGGCCATATTTCTGACATTTATAAAGAAAAAATACGTGTTCTGAAATACTAAAAAAGAAAATTAAGTAAAATGATTATCTTTTCAGTATGTTTTCTTGTCTCTTTTGTGCAAATGAGAATAGTTGTAGGCCCACAAAATGACACAGCTCATGAAATAAGACCTTTATATTTTCCGAATATATTAGTAGCTAACTAAAAATTTCATTTAAAAAATGAAGTATGAAGAGTTGAGAACTTAACCAATCAAACTTATAATAATGATCTATAGTCAACGTACCCACTATACCTCCTTATCTAAAGGTAATTTAAGTAGGGCATTAATTCAAATCAATTAGTATCGATCTAATATCGATGTTGACCGAGTTAAGTCGCTAACGATTTAACTTGCTACGCCTATGTCGAGTAGAGCCCATAAGTAGGACAGCGAGCTCAATATGTTATCGATAGAATTAAATAAAGATTTGATTTTTGGCTCAAGGCTTAGTAAAGTACAAAGTAACAGCTTAAAAATACTATCATTAGCGTTGCATAGTTTGAAGTGTATTTAGGGAAGGTAAGCTTTAATGAAATCTGTCTCATCTGGACAATCAAAAGATACCATTGAAGTCTGATCCCACTGCTGGGCAAAGGTCTCCCTATCTCCTTCCACTGATCTCGCTCTATTGCTTTTTGGGGCCAGAATCGTCTCGCCACCGCTTTCTGGGCCTTCTCGCAGCGTTGGCCCACCTTTCTGGAAGCATCCTGAAGGTATGGCCCGCCCAATCCCACTGTAGCCTGGCAGTTTTATCACCCACGTATATTTTTCTTAAAATCCTAAATTATCATGACGCAACACCTCTACCTTTATACAAATTTTAGCGTGACCAGATATTTGTGAATGTTTAAGAGCTATGCCATGAAAATCGTTACTGTCTTGGCATTGCACTGATTCCATTATCGTTAAAATAGAGTGTAAAGTACTTATTTCTAAGGAAACATAAATCCAAGGTTTATGGCATTGACTGTACCTACTATTACCTAAGTATTCTGTGGCATTGATCATATCAAGTTAATCGGTTTTGGGCATTTGTATGGTTCCATGGTTTTTGCCGCAACAAAATTTTCGAGAAGTTCTTCTGGGCCGTTATTCGCTATGACCACCTAGACTCGTAACGCGTTCATTTCGAACTGTCAATTATTGAACTGTCAAATAATGCGCGGGAAGCTAGCGCGGTTCAAGAAGTTTTAAGGTTCAAAATAAGAACTTATTAGTAACTTCGCGCTTTATGGCGTCACGCGTTCGGCTAGGAATGTCAGTGGCTTAGCGAATAAGAACCCAGTTTATAAGCAGTTTTAGCAGCAGCATAAGAATTCTATCTAACATCACTTTACATTACCTACTGCTGGAATGTCGCTTATCTAACCTCATCAACCATTCTTTCTACTACTGTTGGCAAACCAAACCATTGTCTATGATACGACCAGTCATAAAACAACGCAGTTTCCACTTTAAAGTTAAGGGAACAAGGTTTTATTTCATACCTAGTAGCTATTTATCATCAGGAGACATGCGTAGAATTGCCATGTACGCATAATGAATGAACGCATTGTCAACCACGACTGCTCAGCGACTTTCACAAAATAGGAAGATGGCGGATACTGATTTAGTTTTTTTTTCTTTCAGATACGGATTGGCAACGGTCGTCGAGGGAATTCGTTTCGGTAATTGATTGAACTCGATTAAAGAAAAACTACATTTAGAGATTTAGAAGTAGGTACGTCACTATGTTCTCTTTACATATTATTATAATCGCACTACCAAATCCACGTAATTATTTAAAACATTAACAGCCATAGCTTTCCAAAGGTCCTGCAACCATTGTCAAAGTTTGTTGTGCATAAAGTCGCGCTAACTACGTGGTTATAAAGAAAGTAAGCGCGATTGCAAAGTATCAAACCTTGAAAACTATAAAATATAATCGATACTTATTAACCACAGCGTACCATTAGGAAGAGCAATGGACCAAAGCCGTAAGAAGTGCTATAATGATCCAATGAGCTACAAGGAACGGCGCACACTTGCTGCTTTATGCGAGTTGCGGAAACTATTGCTCTTTACCAATCTACTTCTGTTGTATAGGTTCTAAAGGTTGTCTGGAAGAAATCGCTTTTAGCGATAAGGCCGCCCGTTGTACTACCCTTGTTTACCTATTGTAATTCTTCTGTACTGTGTTTATTTTTGTTTCTGGTGTACAATAAAGAGTTTTTCTATTCTATTCTATTCTACTTTTTAGTACGTACTGCTGTTCTATGGAAGCTTTTACAGCTAACCAGATTTAAAGAATTACTTTAGATTTTGCAAATGAATTACTATTATTTAAAAAAATAACACATATATACATTGCTGGGACGCAGTTGAACGGTGTAACTGTAAGTGTTTAGTGGTTAATATGACATGGTTGCAAATTGTGAAATAGATCAAAGGGATAAATTTTCAGTTTTCTTTATGTATGTAGGAATCGTGAATTCTATTATAATAGTGTGCCAAGTCAATGTCTTATTAACTACCATATGATACTAAACATACTCAAAGAAGTCCATGCCAACTTATAGCATTCAAATATTATGTGAAGATTTCGTATATAAACAACAGTACAACCAAGTTAATTGATTTGTTTGATTCCAGTTGTTTTTTAAGTTGTCGATGCCTATGTATAAAGTGTGCGGAGGCACGAGCGCTAACTCACTCGATACATTTTCGATCGGAATCGATTCAGTGAGGCGTGTCGTTGCATTTGAGGAAGTTACTAAGAATGGAGTATCGACACCGATAAGATTAATAGTGCTATGTCTCGCGATTGAACGAACCGGTAGGAAGACGAATGATTTGTTTTAGCTCCCTTGCTATCACTGTATGCATAATATCAGCTAAGTTATTGCTGTATTATTCGTAGTAATTGCAGTGTTCGCCGATAATATCGTCGGTGATATCTGTCACTGCGACATTATAGACTGACAATATCCTATACAGCTGTGACTCCGAATAAACATTCGGTATCTTTTAGGCAAGGTTCTTTTAGTTTCACCATTGACCACATTCTCATCATGTATGATTGTGGTTAAAAGCTAGCTACGTCATAAAAAAAACGAGTGAAACTAATAAAAGCACAGCCTTATAAATCCTTAACTCATTGACTGCTGAAAACACGCACGTTTGTGTCTTTATATAATAACTAGCTGACCCGGCAAACGTTGTTTTGCCATATAAATAATAAAAAAAAAATAGGGGTTGGTAATAAAAGGGTAAAAATTTAGGGTTGTATGTATTTTTAATGCGACATAATAAAAAAATAAAGAAATTAAAAAATTGTCTAAAAATTTAAGAAAAATGTTAAGGGTGGACAACCCTTATCACTAAGGGGTATGAAAAATAGATGTTGGCCTACTCTAGACCTACTCAATATGCTCACAAAATTTCATGAGAATTAGTCAAGCCCTTTCGGAGGAGTACGGGAACGAACATTGTGACACGAGAATTTTATATATAAGATTTTACTCAAGCGAAAACACGCCTGGGGTGCGAACCCGCCAGCTGTATTGATTATTTTATCACAACGGTTGTGTGCGCCCGCACAGCTGATTGAGTTTAGTTACGACACAACGCCAGTAAAAAGTATACACACACGTTGTGTGAATATTCGAAAGAGTACCAAAAATAATAAAACGGAACGGTTCAGCAGTCAACGTATGCTAACATAAAAACTTGTAAAAACAAGAATCCGGAAAAAGAGCGAATTGACAATTGGTTCGTGTTACGACTGTTAACCCTCACTTTCGACCAAAAGTTGCTGAACTGCATAATAATGAGCTTGAAATAAATCCAAAACAAACAGGGCCAGTTCGAGTTTCATTCAGATACTTTTGCCGCGATATTCCTTTTGGGGTAATGCGGACGGCAGTGGGTCAGCGAGTTTTTGCTGACTTCACCAAATCCTGCGATATTTTTGCTGAATTACGAAGGTACTTAGGTGCGCCTACTTAGAAAACTTAGTTTTTTCCTGTCGCCGCTACTTACCCTATTAACGTTAATTATTATTAAATTCTTACAAAAGCTACTTATATAAGGAATATAGACTGTAATGGGCAGGCGCTTACCATCAGGTGAGCGACCTGCTCGACTCGTCACTCACTCAAATTAGCCAGTTTACAAAATTATTATAACTTTCTACTTATACGCGTGTATCTACCTACCTAGAAATGGTAAACTAGAGCGTTAGGTGTAATAAAATATATTGATAGGTAGGTAATAAAGAAACCTTATGTTTAAACCGGTCAGAATATCTGTGCACCTCGCTGGAATGCGGCGCCTCTCCCGCTTCCCTTCCCTTCCTTAGCATCTTCGTTGCCGATATGACGTCACGAGGTCAGGTGCACAGATATTGTGACCGGGTTGTAACCTAGTTTTAAGTAGGTAATACCCATTACTTATATGTAGCTACCTATTTTTGTACACCTGATAAAAGTTGCTAAGTGTACTAGGTACATTTACTTACAGTAGGTATACCTATTATAAAAACAATGACCCAATTCACTTGGACCTATTTATCTTATTAAAAAAAAAACTTAGCTGAAAATTTTACCCCTTATTCCGGCCAGCTGAATAAAAAAGCAAATATAAATATAGCAAAACAAATATTGTATCAACTGCCTTAACGATACCACAACTGAGCCACAATTTAGTTGAAAGCGTAATACAACAAACAGTGGTCTGTCTCCTACTTTGAACATAATTCCGTTACGCCCCACTTTCCTTAATGGATAATCCGTGGAATGTGGTAAATGATTCATTAATTAATTAAATTATAATCCTTACTCCTTACTTTATATTATAAATGCGAAAGTAACTCTGTCTGTTGCTCTTTCACGCCTAAACTACTGAACCGATTGAAATGAAATTTGGTACAGAAATAGTCTAGAGCCTAGGAAAGGACGTAGGGTACTTTTTATCGCGAAAAAAATATTGTAAGGGTTTGAAATAGGGGGTGAAAGTTTGTATGGAAGTTTCGTCATTTTTAAAGATAGAAGCTTCAAATTTATTTTTTAGGGTTTGATTAGATATAAATAAATATGACATTCTACGCGAGAACTACGCGGGTGAAACCGCGGGGCGCAGCTAGTATAAAATAAATGAACTTTCGGCTAAAAAAATTTGCGGAATAAACACAGTTTGGACATTTATGACATTTTTGACACCTTTGCCAGATATTCACCCGCCAAGCAGTGGTGCGCAAACATTACTGTGTTCCGGTTTGAAGGGTATTGTTTCCAGCGAAATTACTGGACATATTATGAGACTTTAGAGCCAATGTCACAGGGTGACGAGCGCAGTGCAGTGCCGCGCAGGATTATGCAATGCAGTGTTTTGGGTGATGCTGTGACTGTTATGGGCAGGAGTAGCGCTTACCATCAGGTGAACGACTTGCTCGTCTAATCACTCAGTGAAAAAAAAATTGTAGAGGTAAACCTGTTTCACAATTTAGTTCAAGTCAAAAGCAACCAGGATACGCAAATCATAGAGTAACTTATTATGATGCAAATGAAGTGTCTGTAAGTAGAGTTCGTATTTCGAGGTTTTACAAACCGCAAAGGGCAAAATTTAAGTCGAACTACGCCCATTCATTATTTAACATTAAGGTCACACAGGATGCAAGAATAATCAAGTCTTACCATATCATTTTAAGTAAATTACCAGCATATTTCCAAAGGAAGTGCCTATTACTATTTCGGCATATCTAAGATACAATACGAGCAGCGGATCTTGGCCGCCCATAAATTAACCTTTCGCACATGCTCAATCGGAAACAGAAAGAGAACAGCGCGAACGGCCTGTTACATACAATCCACATTCCGATTCGATATTAATTAGCTGCATTCGGAAAGCAAGAACGAAATTCTAATTCGAAATATCTAAGCTGAATTTCGAGTGTACGACCGGCCTAAGACATCATTATAGTAAATAGTACTATGACATCAGGGTTCCGCCCTAAGGAAATAATAAGGACCTTAGTTGTATTTTAAAGCGAAATGAAACCCGTGCGGGCCCGTTCAATATATAGTCACGCTTCGCTATTTATTCAAATTCAAATCATTTCTAGCATCATATATTTTTAATAATAGATCTTAATTGTAACTATGGCATCATATATGCACCCGCTAGGACATTACACTTTTTTAGGTAGACGCAGACAGAGTTAGTGAACAATCAATGAAAATTTATCCTTATAAAATTCGACCAAAATATAGTAACATTTAGCTAATAATTATCTCTTCTGGTTATTTTGAAATTGATTATCTTTTGATTATTTTTTAATCGTGTCTGGAAGTTTATTGCTGTTAGTTTACTGTACCTTCCGGGCGGCCAAGATAAGCTACTCGTATCATTTTGTATATTTAGCGACAAGTTTTCTTTTGACTCACGTCCGTTTGCGGTTAGAATGGCGTTCCTTCGTTGTGATTAATTTGTTTCATAATCGTACCGCTTTTAGGAAACGTTAGCGGGTATGAGTCGGCAATCATGCTTGACCATGAGTAAGTTAGAAGGCAAGCTGTGGTGAATTTGAAAGATCCTAAAACATAGGTTGATAACAAAATCATGCTGCTTCCTACCCTATCCTACTAATACTTACTACTCAGTGGTCCGCCACTAATTGAACCTTGTGACATTCCGTTATTAGCTAACATAACCAACTGCGATTAATCAAACCGGTGTGCTGTGTTCCGATTTGAAGGCACTGTTTCCAGCGATATCACTGGGCATATACATATTTCCATTCCATCTACATTGTAGACGGTTTATGTCCTGGATGTACCATAGGATAATTTCATCCCGGAAAACTGTCTTACTACCTTATCAAGTCTTTATTATTCATAAATCACAGGGAAGTAGTATCCGCTATTTAAAGTTTGCTAGTTATTATGTGTTTAGTTATTTATGATGTAATGTTGCGAAGGTGGAATAAGTAATTGGACGAGGACCTCGACATTTGTATACTTGTTGACTCATCGCTAACAGCTGTTTACTTGCGTTTAAGAAGTTTGACTCGTACAATTAAAATATAGGTAATTTTTTTTTTATATAATATACCGAGACAACTTTTTATTAAAGATGTGTTCGGTTTGGTACTGCAAACTGATGAAAATGAGCTGTAAACGCCATCAATCACTGGGGAGCTGTTATCTTCCTTCCATCTCTATTATCAGATCAGCTAACTGTCACCATATTGCATTGTCATTAAGATTTGACTGTAGGGCATTTCTTCTCAATTGAATAATGGAAACTGGTTTAAATTTAAATAGCATATATTATAAGAAAAAAAATGGCGGTAGTTCCCTACCGCCAATTTTTTTCTTGTACTCGTAGTGTCCACCTGGCTATACATACATATAATACAGTCATGCCTTTTTCCCAATAGGGTAGCCAGATACTACATCTTTCCACATACTACGATCCTGACATTTCTTTCGCTTTTTCCACTTTCATGAGTCCCTTCATACATGCTCGCCGGTTAAGCCATGCCACCATCAAATAGTAAATGTCACCAAGCCAGTCTGCCGCCTATTCAGGATGTTCCATGCAAAGAAATTCGCATAAGCTTATTTACAACGATCGACCATCATCACATAACACCATGTGAATGGTGGTAAAATACTTCCCTAACTTTATCGACCAATAGAAGAAAACTGATTGTCCCTGGATAATATTTGAACATATTCTAAGCTTTAGAATAAATCTAGGCTGATAATTTATTCTAACCCCTATGTAGCGAAGGCGCAACAAGCCAATGACAT
Source organism: Campaea margaritaria (assembly GCA_912999815.1). Taxonomy (NCBI): domain Eukaryota; kingdom Metazoa; phylum Arthropoda; class Insecta; order Lepidoptera; family Geometridae; genus Campaea; species Campaea margaritaria. Next base: position 2,865,519 of record OU538794.1, read on the forward strand.
TGGACGCCCATACATAGCTCGGGTTTCACACTGGTTTCACTTGCTGCTCCCGTGGGACTTTCGCAAGGCAGTGCCTTGGGGCCTATAGAATTACTTAAAGGTGACAAACATGCTATCAGGAAGAACTATTGTCGGACACGTATGGCTCACGTAATGTAGAGATAATAAGGGCTATTTCTCGTTAAACTTTCAATATAAATCTTGCAAATTCCTAGATTTTTTTCGACATGCAGAAAGTAATTGGTGCTTTGCTGCGTGGTGACTATAATAATTGGTTTAAAAATTTGATTTTATCATCATTTGTCGTAAGTCGAGCCCAATTTTATAAGCGAAGGTAAGTTACGCAATGTTAAAATTGCAAAAATATAATACATACCTACATCTCCGTATAGTAGACACGTACATATAGGTAAAAGCCTTTAGGGCGGATATAACATGGTAATAATTTAGTATCCATACCGACATTAATGGTTCAAGTCACTTAGTAAATAGCAGAAACTAGGACGGTAAGCAGTTATTTACCCTTGGGGTCAAATACAGTCGGAATACCGTGTCTCTACAATTTCTCAACTTGGAGTGATTTGACTCGGGGACAAAACTAAGTTTTATTGCTTTTAAAATACGCCTTTCTATCGTGAGAACCGCTGACAATGACATATCATGAATATCGCATAGCTCCTAAGCTACCACAAATTACATAATTTTTATTTAAGTAGTAGTTTCTTTTATACTTAGGCCTATACTTTTTTCGTCATTAGGAAATCGTACGTAATGTACTTATGGTGTTTTTATAAAGATTTACCATGGTCATGGTCTGGTTGTTGACGAATTTGTCGAAGACCCCACGATGCTCAGCAGTGAGCAGACGACTATGAAAACCATAATGAGAAACATGGATGCCATATCGACGATCGACTACACTCGTCTAGAGACAGCTAGTAAGTTGTAGTAAAAAAGGCGGCATCTCCAGACGTAATTTCTAAACGGTAAGAATGAAAACATTGTAACGGTTCTCACAACCTTTGCACGCGAGTTACGTGAGGCCACGGTCCACGGAGTTGGGAGAAATGTTCACGTCATGGGACTGGTGGAGATAGAAGACCAGAATTAGTTGAAGAATTTTTAAATTTGAGACTATTCCTAACTACATCCACAATATATAAGTCGCCAAATGTAGATTAGACAGTGACAGAAGCAAATTGTCTGCTAGTGGAAGCATTTCCGCTTGTGAAAGAGACTCAGACGGAATAGAATAGAAGAAGAATTATTAAGAATATTCCTGCCAAATATTGAGTAGAGTGAGGGGCTAGTAATGAACTCATGAGTATTAATTTAAATATCAAATGGGACGGATACCTAATCAACTTAAAGTTTCTTTGCGGAACAAAATGACCTTCCTAATGTTACGCTCTGAATTCTTACGTTACGTTATGCTCCGAAGGGCGGTTAGAAGATTTAGAGATTCCCCGAATTCTAACTCCAATATTTAAAGGTCAGCTACTCAAAATCAAAACATTTTTGGGCATTAACAACAACGTTAACTACCTTGTACGCCCGAAATGGGAAAACTGTTGATAACTAATTGAAATTACGTATAAGACCTTTGTACACAGTTATTACAATAAAGTATATTCTATTCAATTCTATTCTACAGATTCCGATGCAGAGGTCAATGAATAGGAGGGCGAACACGGTTGTGTGTCGGATATTAAAACGGGACATGATAACAAGAGAAACTGTAAAATGATGCTTTTGGACCGACTTTCTCGTTATTTCATCATATCTTGTCTTGCAGCTTGTTTAGAGGAAATACAGAATACTAGTACCAGCTAGGGTAAACGTTTTCTCCTACTGCTTGTAATAAAAAAATCCAGTTAGTTTGTAAATATGTATACTTAACAACGTAATAACGTATCGCTCAACTAAATCTCAGACTGTCTTTTTTTACAAGTGAAAAAATATTGAACAATCTACACAAAAGCACGGAGTGTTTTCACGGAAAAAGGAGCTGAACTTTTTGTAATTAAACACTTTTCTAGACTCGGGCGTTAGGTAGACGCACGTAGGAATTACAATCCAAAAAAACAATAACTGACATTAATTGGATATACTTTCTGAGAAATAAAAAAATACAAAAAGAGTCCGAAACTGAGTATAAATAAATACTAAGTATGATAGTGATTTCTTAGTTTATTAGGACTACTCTAGCGATCTAACACCACTGAAAAGTCACAGGAAACCCAAATACGCAATTGCTTTTACTTGGACAACATATTTCTTCAAGTTGTTTTGATTTAAAAATCAAACTACTAAACTGATTTTGACTATAGGTACTTTCGAGAAAAAAATAATTTCGAAATCGGTCGATAAATGATGGAGTTCTGACGTAATAAACAAAAAAAACCAACCGATTTCAAAACCTCCTCCTTTTTTAAGTCGGTTGAAAAAGGCGAAATTATGGTACCTACAAAATTTTCTTTTTCATCTTTTTCACGGGTTACTATAATCATAAGCAAGAGTTTTATGTCTAATGGTCTGAATCATAGAAAGTTGGTGGCATAGTGCTTAAAGTAGATTGTCTATAGTCGCTAGGTAAGTAGGAACCTACCTACTTATAACTGTGCGAAACTGCAGCCTCTGACTACTGGAGGCCTACCATGACGTCTTATAGCGATTCAGTTGAGGACCAAAACTGAGCGGCGTCGCATAAATGTACAGTGACGTCTTATTTTTTATGTTGCTGCCATTTTCAACCTAAACCTCAAAATAGATTAGGTTGAAAATGGCTTATTGGCGGCTCAATTTAGGTTGCTACCATTTTCAACCTTAACTGGATCCAGTTTAGGTTGAAAATGGCAGCAACATAAAAAATAAGACGTCATGGTACGATTATGCGACGCGGTTCAGTTTAGGTCTTCAATTGAATCGCTATAAGAGGTCATGGTATGCCTCCTGTACAGTCATTTTGCCCGCATGACTGGCTCGGAAAATATGCAATGACACAACATGCAATTTTCGCTGATAACCAAAGGTTTCATTGACATTTTGCCTGCATGGTCGGTTATGCGGAACTGAAGAATGCGCAGTTTGCATGCTTTACTCATTTAATATAGGTCAAGTATGCTTCTATTAGTAAAGTAGTTAAGTATTTTCTCACGCACGGTCATTTGACTCCATTAATAATTCGCTTAGATTGAATTAGTCAGTTAGCCTTACATGCGGTAGTTTCGTTGATGTTTGTGTAACATCATATAACCATAACGCCTGGACTGAAGTGATGATAGGACAACAAAATGAACCAACAGCAAAGTCAATCTGTCAAACTGAATACTGGCATATTATTTAGCTAGAAATATTTAGGATATAAACTATTCACCTCCTTAATACGCCCCCGCGTTCCTGTCTTCATTTCTTGGGGATCCATGAATACTGTCTCGCGCGTCACCACACCCTAAGATAAGCAAGAGGTATTACTAAATTATTGATATCCACCTGAACCCACAAACCCACCCTGAATCCACCTGTAAATAAAACAAAAGAAAAAAGTACAATTTACGAGACATGCAATCTATTTGAATAACTTGGTAGGTAGAAGGTACAATACTAGGTAGGCGTAGCGTGCTTAAAAGCACGTCTTTGCTGTGAACAAAGGACCTCTATTCCAGCGAGACAGGATAATTCCACATTTATGTCTGGGCCGTCGACCGGTCGGCGACCGAGGCGCCGCGCTCCGGTATAAATAGCGCACATGCCTGCTTCGACACGGCCCTAAGGCTGCCAGGGCAACCATGTGGGGAATATATCCTGCCAGGAGCTGTCATCTTCATCGCCGTGTCGGAGTATTACCCATTGTGCTCTGAGATGGGCTATTTTGACTTAAACCTCGTGGTGATAGGATGCAGCGTTCCGGATATCTTTAGAATCAGGCTCGTTGTAATCTGAAATAGTATTTTTTTCGAGCCCACATGTTTCTACCACATCCGTGAATCCATGCTCGGACTAACGGACAGATTTACCCAATAGTAATTAAATATTTAGTTTCTTTTTTTTCTGAAAACCACCATTTACCAGCAAGCCTGGTGGGGATGGAGAAAATTGAATAGAATTATGCGAGAAAACAAGATAAGAAGAATTTTATCTGGTAGCATCTAGCACGTCTTTCTTCTTGTTCTTCTTATCTTTCTATCTTTCCATCTACAATGTTCGCGGCTTGTAAATAGTTCGGGGGTAATTTTAGACTCTCCCAAGTTAATTACGTCTCGAACCTAGACTGTACCTACATACATACATAGAATAAATAGAAATAGAAAAACTCTTTATTGTACACCAGAAACAAAAATAAACACGTACAGAAAAATTACAATAGGTAAACAAGGGTAGTACAATGGGCGGTCTTATCGCTGAAAGCGATTTCTTCCAGACAACCTTTGGATGGACAGTAAAATACATTTTTCGATAGCAGGGTGGGCATATTATACAGTCACGCCTTTGTCCCGTTGGTGTAGGCAGAGACTACATATTTCCACATGCTACGATCCTGACACACCTCTTTAGCTTCTTCTACTTCCATAAGTCACTTTACACATGCTCGCCGGTTATAGGTACTTTTGTAAAGGCAAAAAAGTCGTAACGTATACATTTCAACACAACTGAGCAAGCTTTACTTTAATCAGATGATTAAACCTCAACCGCCGACGTAGAAATGGAAAGTATAGCATGGCTAATGGAAGAAATGCAGTCGATTGGTCACCCTTCTCACGCACGTATCGATTAAGGTACCCACTTCTCTATTTCTATTGCTGAGTGGAAACCTGCAACAAGTAATGGGCGTACTACCTAATTTAGTCACGACACAAAGTTGGCGATGTTTCTTTTTCTAATGTAATCTTAGTATTTTTTATTATTTTTGAGCACATTTGCGGTGGCGGAATCATTTGTAGATCTAAGTAAGTGTATTTAGTAAGTCATGTTGTTATTAAGGTGTTTTATTGTTTTTACACGAAATATTATTGAAAATAAGCGCGCGCTTTAATGTTTTCCCATACAACAAACATAACAAAGTGTTTGGTGTATGGGAAAACGTTAAAAAAAAAGAAAGAGTTTGGATCCTGAATTCGTCCAGTTACAATAATCTGTATTTATTGTTTCACTACATAACATTAGGGCTCTGATACAGGGTTACCCGCATTATTTACCTTACTTCTACTACCTACTAGTTACCTAATACCTACTGAAAGACCAGCTATAAACGTCCAGGTACCTTTGTGCTTTTTTCCACCAAAGAATCTAGTTCATACATCTACTTAGCTAAAATGATCGTCAATACTTGACTAAAATTTGGTGTTTTATGTCACACACCACATCAATCCTAGACCATAGTAAATTCGACAATAGACCGCCGAACTAGGTCCTAATTCGTTACACAAACGGCAAGTGCTAATTTCTGTTTGGAGGACATGTTACATAACGAGGGTACGCTTGCGCATGTAATGAATAACATTATAACATTAACTTTTACTTAAATATGAATATTAGAAATATTTCGTTAGTAATTACAATACATAACTTGTTAAGTAAGCATAATTACAATAGTTTCTTAATTTATCCAAATGAGATAGTAACTAGCTACCAAGAAAACGGCAAATTAGCAATTGCGTATTTCTGTTGCGGTAGGCGGCAGGCCTCCTTTGAGAGTTGGCCTGGGAAGCTCCAGCCCTATTTGCCAAACATCAATCCGCCAAGCAGTAGCGTACAAACATTACAGAGTTCCAGTTTGAATGGCACTGTTTCCAGTAGAACTAAGCATAATAATATGAGACTTAAGGTCTCAAGGTGACGAGCGCAGTACAATGCCGTACACAAATTTGGAGCACAATATTCTGGAGGACACTGCAACGGTTATCAGCACACGTGGTGCCTTTCATCAGACTAACGACCAGCTCGTTTCGTTTACCTCGTTTTATAAAAATAAAAACCTTTAAATGCTCTGGCTATAGGTACTCATGTTAAATAAAGTCTTGTCACATCAGAGGTTAACACTTTGACTGCTGAGCCAACAAATGAAACAACAAACACAACAGTTGTTTTGCCGTAATCGTAGCAAGTTATGAAAAACACGACAGTTGTGTTTTCAGCCTAACGACGACTATCCTCAATGCTGCCCACAAACATACACGTTTCCTAGAGAATCCTTCGGCATCATTCAAAGCCATGCGTGTGGGTAATACAAATTATGTAATTATCATACAATAGCTTTTATCGACCCACCTCATCGAAATTATGTTTTAATCATCAGGGACATTCAAAGTTGAAAGAATGTTCATAATTATCTTCACTACTCCTTCCTCCACTCACTCACCTTCCCACATCACTTCAAATTCACCACCTCACCTCACCACTCGTGGTTCACTTTTCCTTCTTTCTTTTACTTCCTCTTCTGTTTTGTTTTTTTTCTTTGTTTCTTTCTTCTTTTTACTTCTTTTTATTATTATACCTTGTGGCTGTATTTTTTGACACTATCATTCTTATCTCAATGTTAAATTATCCTTGCGACCTCATTATTATCCTCATATTGCGACCAGGTTCCTTTATCGACATTTACCAATCAATTGTTGATTTCAATTGGTTTCGTATTTACCTTATTTCCTTATGATTAAGTTCATTATGTCCCGGACTTGAAGTAACGTGGTTTTGTGATGAGTCAGCAACCGATACGAGAATTGCATTCGAGATTGGCTCGAATTCCTCGATTAATGGCGGGGCTTGGAATCCAGTACACTGAATGGAAAGCTTTGATATCCTCAGATGTACCTACCAAGTCCTTCCTCCTACCAAACTTCGACGCCTGCATTAAACAGAATACAGTAAGATCCGATTTTATAGCTTTGATATGGAAAAAAGAAAAGCTGCAAAAAGCCCGGAATTTTTGGGTTATCTTTTTCAAAGTTCTCCTTTATATGAATAAAGGAGAACTTTGAGAAAGATAACCCAACAACAACAACAACATATTAGAGCATATTTACAGGAAGTAACATAGAAAAAGTATCAACTTTTTCTATGTTACTTCCTGTAAATATGCTCTAATATGTATGAACAATAAAGAATATTCATCATCGTCATCATCATCAACCCATATCCTCATATCATAACTCCTCACGAAAGTGAGGGGAGACCTATGCTCAGCAGTGGGCCGATATGGGTTGATGATACTGGGCATAATTATGAGACTTTAGAGACGATGTCTCAGGGTGATAAGCGTAGTGCAGTGCCGCGCAGTATTATGCAATGCAGGGTTCTGAGTGGTGCTGTGACTGTTATGGGCAGGCGTAACGCTTACCATCAGGTGAACGACTTGCTCGTCTAGTCACCAGACAGGTTAATAAAAGAAGAAAATCAAGACCTGTAAAACTATTATATAATCTTCTATGTTGGATAGTTTTTGCGTGTAGGTCTACAAACGTGTAGATAGCACCTTTGCAGCTGGTTTAGATAAACTTATCCGCCCACTCTGAATTTCAATGCAATATTCCATGTGAGAATAAAGGAATACCTATCTACGTTCTAAGAATAGCGCGATTATAAAGAAGAAAACAATACCTCATTCCTAGCAAACCTAAATATTTTCTAAACAAGCTCATTGAATAAACACGATCGTAGTAAACAAAAATTTCTTACACGCATCCGATTAATGAGTATCTGAAAGGCATTCAACGATGTTGTTATTATGCCATGCGCACTTTGGGCGAGATACTACCTCGGTGTCTGATCTGATAAAACTTCTTGTTTTATAGGTTATCACGTGCGCTGGTAGCCTAGTGGGAGAACTTCCGCCTTTTAAGAAGAGGGTCCTGAGTGCAAATCCCAGTGCGGGATCGTACAATGTGTTTCTTGTAACTTGTAACACATTGTATGAGTAGGTAAAGAAAAGGTCACTTTGAAGCTGGAATAGAGAAATAAAAACACAGCTTTACGTTCATAAAAGAGAACCCTATAAGCTTATGAGGCTACATTATGTTAAGATATGACCCAAAGATAACTTTTCCATAACAATAGGAGTCAGCAACAAACTCAGCGAGACAGTGACTGGCGCAAAGATCAAGTAGGTAGCTACTAGCTACTTAGCTAAAGTAGGCTTAGAAGATTACGCTATCAATTTAGGTGAGGGTCTCTTCCGAAATAACTATCCAGCTGATAGACAATGACAGCATTATTGAGGACAGCCACATAATCCCACTACCAGTTTGACTGCTTCATGAATCATGACCTATTGCCAAGATGTGTACTTAGTTATGCGCATGTTTAAGAAAGCGGTAATAACATGTAATACTGAATTTTAATTATGAATACGCATTATTTACTTAAGAACAACCAGTTAGGTGTAATGGATGGAACCTGCATAAACATCGGTTGAAAAGAAGTTGGTTATTTGACATGTATTTTAAACTGTATATGCAATTCATGGAGAATTGGACGGTTCTGGCTACAATTTTATTATATGGATATGGAAAATGGATTTAATGTAGCTTTTGTGAGTTCCTTTAAAAAATTGATTTTGAAATGTAGACCCTTATTTCTATTTTCTTAAAAAATAGGTCTAAATCATATAATACATACAATAAGTATTACATACAATACAATATATAATAATACAAGAAAGACTAAAGAGATACCTCATCAGTCACCGTTAGTTCCTCAAACCCTGGTCATTTATCTTTAAACATTGCCATTATGTCAAACCAGGAAGATTGCCGCGAAGAAAATGAAAAAAGCAAGTTTTCTCGCAAGCAGTAGAGACTAATAAAATCTTATGTGACAGCTTCCCAAGTGTTTGAGGTAACAATGCTCGGCATTCGGGTCCCACGAACGATAATAGCTCTTTTAGCAGGCTTCTCGGTAAATGTCTAGTTCAAGGTAGAAATGGTTACTGACAAGTTCAGAGTAATTGCAAGATTGTCGTGAATAACATGAATGTTAAGTGACATAAATCATATTTGATATTTGATGAATCAATAAGAATGAAACGCTATTGCCTTACTCAGCGTAGCGTTTCATTTACCTCGTCGCTTGGGCAGTAGGTATACTTTCCGAAATATTATTTACACCAATGAATGTTAGGTTTCATTCTGGAACGGATTATCTATTGTACTAGATAATCCGTAATACTCATCTAGGATAATCTACGACCAATGAGTTTTCGTGAGTAGCGTCTTGAGCTCACTAAAACCTCATCAAGACGCAATCTATACAAGTCTTTGACCTATGATCACAAGTATACCTACCTATAATCTCATTCCTAACGGGACCTTGCCTAGTATAAGATAATTACATATTCCAAACTCTAAAATCTCTTAATTATATACCGTAATTTAATTAATCCGTACATAGACAGATAAATCTCTCGGTCGTCTAATCTAAACACGAAAGAAACAGTCATTCATCAGGCGCTAAAATAAATGCCGGTTACTCATGAATAAATTTGGGAGTACGAAACCTGAATAGTATCAGATGATCGAGCTCATAATTCATTTAAGCTAACATGTCAGCAACACGTTCGTTTTGCGTAACGCAACAATGCGATGGTGAGGTGAGATTGGGTGCGGTAGTCGCTTCGGCGTCCGGTGCTGATGCAATTGGCTTTATGTATCGGGCTCCATGGATTTTGGATAGGATATGCCCAATGTCACTTTTCATGGGTGAATCTAGATTTATTTGGTGTGAGATTTGAACGGCGATAGATGGTTGTTTTGTTTTCATTTGGTGTTACACAAGGTTCTGTATTCGGGTTGCAATATTTCCTTCTTTCGGTAACATAATAGCTAGATGCTGGTTTGAAGGTTGAGAGCTCGCTATTAGAGATAAAAGAAACGGATCCTTTATCAACCTGCCTGTTTTTTTGTCGAATGTACTGACAAACCATTATATATCAGTAACTTTTTTGAACTGAATCATTTCTCTAAACTCCTCTTTTCTTTGTTCCAGATGACCACAAAGCTATAGACAACGATGAGCAGATCCAAGAAGATACACCTTCCTATCCTGGGATGACGCTGGCGTGACCATGTCTCAGTCAGCGTTGGGGCTGGGTGGGGAACGGCGGTACTCCGTGCCCTCCAATCCGCTGATGCACGACCCCAGAGGCATGCATTCTGAAGACCTCCATGCCTGGTCTATATACAGGTAATGAATAAACTTACAACTCGAATAAACGAATGAAGCATAAGCACAAATATATATCTAACTCCTCATAGACAAGTAACAAAGCAATAAAATCATGACAGTTATGTTGCTATTTCATCTTTTGTCTATGTTCTTTGTCGTGACTAAGCTTATCGCCTATTACATCTACGTCTATAGCCAGATACCGCAACAGGTTTGAAGCCCTCATTTTAGAGAAAGCTCTCTCCGTAAAACCCTTTATTTTAAAGGCTTAGCACATTTTGAGAAGTTCCATAAAATAACACACAGTATGATAACTGCAACCTGGGTGTTCCTTCAACCAATCAACCTTAACATCTGCACTTCACGCTAACATTTTAGCAATACGTACAGTCTGCATGCACTGCACACTTCATCAACCCAATGCGATTTGGGATTATAATTAGTCTCAAGTTTATAACCAGATGTCCGCGGCAGTCCAAGCAGGAGTTCAGCCGATCTAGTTTCGTCGAAAACTGGGCACCAGATAAAAGATTTTTCAATCAATCCTCATTGTATTTTTGCAGACAAAACCTGAATTCTGACTTCACAGACAGCGCACTAGGAAGTACAGATAAGAGTCCGCTGCCATATGGAAACTTCCAGCTACGAGATACCACCGTGCAGTCCATTCTCTCCCACCCGAGATATGGACCCAAGTAAGTTTTTAAGAATCTCCTAGTGTTGTCGCCTGTGAAATCGGTTAGACAGATTACTTTCAGATATTGAGCTTCTAGAAACCAGTCTGCATCACGTAATAACTCTCCATTAGTAACGCTGTAACTCGCTCAATTTGTACTAATTATTTTAAATCTTAATGAACTAGGTGTTATAAGTTATGATTTCTGGCGTCAATCTTGGATTGCCCGTATGGTATGGCCAGCGCACATCTTTTGTTCCGGTTTTGGATCTTTACGAAAAAGATCATTCCCAAATGAGAACACATTTTGGATCATTTCACTGCTCTCAGTACTGATTGATTAACTTTTTCCATCCTACAGGTCAGCACTCGGTTCTAACATGTACACGTACCTGAAGTTCGGGCTTCCTCGTGTGTTTCCGCCGAACCACAACGGTTCGCAACGGTCGGGCACACCCAAGCCGAAGACTTCCATTGGAAGCGGCATGAAACCTGCACCAAGGTAGAAATATTTGGATATTTTTCGCGAGTCTTATTTAGAAAAAAAAAAAAAAACTTTAAGCTAAGTCTCACAGAACTACGAGTTAACTATTTGTTCTGGGTTCGGGCTGAGCTGTAACATAATCGGTCTGAAAACTTGGAACTCTATTTTTATACTTTTGTCAGGATACACAGACAAAGCAGAGGTGTTCGGGAGACTTCTTCAGGATACGACAGCTCGGACAACGAAACGACGACCAACTACAACAAGTACAGTCGGAAGTACAGGTCGGATCCGGACTTCAGGATGCAGAATGTTCACACGTCTTATCAGGTTTGTTTTATCGCTGCGGTCAATCTTAACACGTTGACTGCTGAATCGGTTTTTACATTTATGGACCGCTACGGACCGTGTGTGTTTTCCAGCAATGGCATGGCGGTATGCCCTCTGTGTGACGGCTCACACAGAGGGCATACCGCCATGCCATTGCTGCCACTGTAGTAGCGCCGCATTAAACATACACGTCTGTGTTTTGCCTCTCAGCCGGCACGTAAGCTGCCGAACACGACGTGTGTGTTTTCCCACACCCCCGTACAGTTATAAAAAACACAATTTCTGTGTTTTTAGCAGTGAACGTGTTAAACTTGCCATGCAAATTGACTCAATCATCTGATCAATTACTATGAAAAGTATTCACTTAGAAGGACGTAAATATCCAAAAAATCCGAAACAAAAATCTCTCAGTTATAAATACTAAGCTTTAGATCTAAAGCTGAACTGTAGTATTGATTTTAGATCCACCAAACTAAGCTGAAACTAAATTTAACAGCTCAAACTATAGATGCCTCTTTTAAAAGTCCAGGAAAAGAAAAAGACTACAATAATTTTAGAACTGTCAATAAAATTCTCACCCAAATGTAACTGCGGATTTTATGTCACTTAGCCTACGGGAGTACCATTGGTAGCCATGCAGCAGGCCGGCATCAGAGGCGAGTCTCACTGGACCAACTCCAGGAACAAGTCAGTTAGCGAAGCTAACCTCCTCGGCATCGACGCGAGGCCGCAACGCTCGCAGTACAACAATAGGAGGAATAGCGTCGCGGACTACGTTCCTGATGAACACCAAAGGTTAGTTTCTGAAATCCTTCCGTACTATTAGAGATACAGGACCAGGGGGCCTACCATGACGTCTTATTGCGATTCAGTTGAGGACCTAAACTGAGCCGCATCGCATAATCGTACCGTGACGTCTTATTTTTTATGTTGCTGCCATTTTCAACTTAAACTGGATCCAGTTTAGGTTGAGATTGGCTTATTAGCGACTCAATTTAGGTTGCTGCAATTTTCAACCTTAACTGAATCCAGTCCAACTGAATCGCAATAAGACGTCATGGTAGGCCTCCAGGGCTCACAACACATTCACCCGCTTAATGTTTGGATGCTAATTATCTTGATGAAGAAGTTGTCACTGACAACACAGCAAGTGTGATCCAAAAATACTTCACAACCTGTCATACAAATTACTCAAAACAGTACTACGTTGCTTTATGACTTAGGATCACCGACGAATCCCACTTCTGATGGCACTAAAACACTACTCTTGTTTCTCATATCTTTGTCTAATAGAATTCACTATGTTCCAATCCAATTTCTTACCTCTAGGTTTTACCTTATCAATGCCTAGAATAATTCACTTCATTTCAACTACCCCTACTTAGCGTTTGAATGACTGATCCCACTTCTGATGTCATGAAGCTACTGATTATTCTACTTATGCGTTTTGCTTTATTACAGCTACCTGATGTCTCCCTCGCACCTCGGCGGCCGGATGTCAAAAGCCGGCAGCCACATGTCGCTGGCTCACTCTAGGAAGCACTCCACCTTGCGACCTGGGGACCACCTGGACGGATACACGCACTCTGCGTATATTTATCCTAATTATTATGTGAGTAACCTTCGCCGAGAGTGTTTGAGAAGTGATATCATCACGGTGTACATTACCTGACGCACTACTGACGCTATTGTTGACAATCTAAATAAACAAGGGATTAATTTATGGAAGGACGGTTACCTTTTTGTGAAGGTTTTCTGTGGTGGTGTTGACAAAAGGATTAATTTCTCTTCGCCCTAAATAAAGCTGTTGTCTGAATATGGGCTTGCTAGGCGGAATTATGATTAAATTTGCACAGTACATAGGTAAATTACTCCGAATCTAAGCAAAATGAGCCAGCCAAGCTACCGTATTTTATAACCCTGATAAAGTTAATGCGGATCCTTTCCGGATTGGTTAAATCATGAATTGAACTTTAAGCGAACCTTTTTCTATTTCCAGGTAAACAGTTTAGAAATAACATCTCCAGAGAACAAGATGACCCTGCTGGTATCAGGGTTAAGTTTTGAGGTGAAGTCGGGGGAAATACTAGCGGTACTGGCGACATCGCAGCATGAAGCCACAGGGCTTTTAGACGTGCTGGCCGGAGTTCGGAAGGTAAGTGTCAGTGAAGGAAACAAAATCACAATAAACACCACACACTGTTAAAACTTAGAACAATAAGGTCTCAAAAGGCCAAATTGTCATAACAGTCCTTTGAAGAGGCCATGGCTCTCGTGCCGTCCAGTATGTTTGCGTTTTAAAGTTTACATATTTATATGAAAAATACCAGAATAGCATATGACAGAAGAAGGTCTCTCTCACTTCTTGTTTGGCGGGCCTAACAAGAGGTGAGAGTGTGCGACCTCTTTGTGAGTAAAGGAATGCTACCCTGGTACTTCAAGTATAAATTCAGTTCCAAAACCAAACTGAACAGCCAAACTGGATGGAACCCCATTATTCAAGACTCCAAAAACACTGAAATAGTTACAAACTCCATTTCAGAAACTAACAGGCGACATAGTCCTCAACGGTCAGCCGGTAGCGTCCACCACTCTTCGGAAGGTGGCAGCTTACGTCAGAAACGACACCAACCTCTGTCCGTCCATGACGGTGGAACACACCCTGAAGTTCCACGCGGCACTCCGGAGGCCCAGGGACAACCACAAGCAGGTCAAGATGGATGATAGGGATCGGGTAAGTTAGTTGGGCTTTCGCTAAGGAGATTTCAAGGATCGAAGAATGCATGTTTTGAAATTACTAGAAAAGTAATGTACTTACAAGGATTTGAGGACAGTTTTCAAAATACAGGGATTAACTGCACCATGAATTACAATTACAATTACTTACGCAATTTTGATTCTGATATATCAGAAGTCTGAAGATTTTTCACAACAATAATATGCATTTTATTAAACGATGAAAGAAGAAAGAAGCAGCAGATGAAAGAAGGAAGATAACTGTCTGTGAGTGATGACGGTGAAAGACATTGTGTCGGTACAGAGCGATCAGCCAAACCCATTTTCAAAATATTACAACAAAGCAAAAACATACACACACATACATACAGTCACGCCTTTTCCCGTTGGGGTAGGCAGAGATTACACCATCAAAGCAAAATAAGGAAAAACATATGAAAAAAGCAAAATAAATCAAAGCATTTTCTATTCTATGCAATTTCATATGGGTGATACAACAGTAACTAAGGAGGTCCTTCCGATTTCTTCCAGATAAACCTGCTAATAGAAGAGTTAGGCCTGGAACAAGTCCGCGACACCAACGTGTCCCGCCTCACTCGCTCCGAGGTCCGGCGCCTCAACGTCGGCTGCCAGCTCCTCCTGGACATGGCGGTGTTGATCCTCGACCAGCCCACGAAAGAGATGGATATATTCGACACGTTCTTCTTAGTGGAGTATCTCAGAAACTGGGCCAGTACCGGACGGGTGGTGATTATGTCGCTTCATCCGCCGACGTACGAGATCTTTGCAATGTTGACCAAGGTAATGTATATTTTGGTACAGCTAAAGAGTGTTTTGAGAGTTTGAAACCAGGGCGTAGAATACCTATATTATTACCAGGGTCTAAAGCTAGTTCTCCAGCGGTGCTGTGCGTTGAGTCTTGGGCTGAGCTGATGTCAAACTTATAACCAGGGATTATGGCTGGTTCTCCACCAGCACTGTGCAAGAAAATGACTTAGTCTTGTAACTTATATTCTACCATAATTTTAAACAGGTTATACAATAGTTTGTATTTGCAGGTGGTGCTAATTTCAGCTGGCAGGACGATGTTCAGCGGTTACCGGAGGGATATGTTGCCATATTTTGCTTCTATCGATTATCCCTGCCCAGCCTTCAAGAATCCTTCAGATTATTATTGTAAGTACATATTATTATGTACATAGTTACTTATCAAAAGTTTTCTCAAGCATAATTATGTACACACCTTTAATCCTTGCAAAGGATGGTTGGATTATTCCTCCACGTGATGGATTATACCTCCTCATGAAAGTGAGGTAAGACCCGTGCTCACGGGTGAATATAGGTCATTATGATGACG
This sequence comes from Campaea margaritaria, assembly GCA_912999815.1. Taxonomy (NCBI): domain Eukaryota; kingdom Metazoa; phylum Arthropoda; class Insecta; order Lepidoptera; family Geometridae; genus Campaea; species Campaea margaritaria. Next base: position 2,881,260 of record OU538794.1, read on the forward strand.
ATGAATGTCCTAACACCCCGTCTCCCTTCCAGTGGACCTGGTGACCTTGGACGACCTGTCTCCCGCGGCGATGCAGGAGTCCTCGGGCCGCATCGAGTCCCTAGCGGGCGTATTCGCGGGGGCGCAGTCCCCGCCGGAGCCCCCGCCGCCGGTGCCTCTGCCCTCTCCAGTCACCCGGCCCAATGTTTTCGTACAGGCTTTTGCTTTGGTTGAGTGAGTATCTTATTAAGTACATTTTACTTTTGGTGCCCCCGCGGCGAATTTTGGTGATCGGTGAGGTTGCGGATTCGACTCCCGCTCAGAGCAAATCTTGTAGTTTCCTTGTTGTTTCAGTTTTTTCAGCATCGATATGTTATCGTGACGCGTCATTAATTTAGAACAATGAACTGTATATGATATCATCGTAGTAGATTAACACGTTCACTGCTAAATACACAGACGTTGTGTTTTATAACTTTACGCTGGTGCGGGAAAACACACCTGTTGTGTTAGCGCAGCTTACGTGCCGGCTGTGTGGCGAAACACAGACGTGTGTGTTTAACGCGGCCCTACTACAGTGCGGCTCACACAGACGGCACGCCGTTGCTGGAAAACACGCACGGTCCGCAACGTTGCCCAAATGTAAAAACCGGTTCAGCAGTCAACGTGTTAATAGGATGATGATGGATGATGCCCTTATGGTTATGGTGTGCTTACAGGAAGTGCCTGCTGTTCACACAGATGACGACGCTAGCGAACGTGATCACGCGAGTCCTGATCGCCGCTATCATGTCTCTAGTCACCGGGACTATATTCTGGGACCTCCCCGCGACTGACTCTAAGGTAAATAACCGTTCCTATAACCACAGCTGACATATCGGTAATTTGGGTGAAGAACGTCTTATCTGCTCAATTGAGGAGATAACACTTTCTTGTCATGTCTTGTCGTTCCCGATCGGATGCATTTGAAAAACATTGGAAAGTCGTTTCGGGAATGAACTCGTCGGAATCGGATGAAAAAATTCCGACACTTGTTGTGAATACGTTGCAGTGGGAGGCCTCTTCTGCAAGAGACCGCCTGGGGAAGTACCTTTGTCAGGATTATGCAATGCAGTGTTCTGGGTGGTGCTGTGACTGTTATGGGCAGGCGTAGCGCTTACCATCAGGTAACGAATTGCTCGTCTCGTCACTCAGTAAAAATAAAAAAAAACAAATAAAAAAAAGGTACCTATGCAGATGTGCAGTGATGTGGTATGCATATAATAATGATAGTAATATGCTCTGTTCCAGTTAACACAGAACGACCGCATCGGCTTCCACTACGCCGTGATGTGTTTGTCCGTGTGGCCGATACTGCTGTGGCTGACTGCGAGAGAGGCGGCCTCCATGCGGCGGCACATTGAGCGGGACATCGCCGTGGGGCTCTACTCTAGAACCGTCTTCATATTGTTCGATGTAAGTGTGATTTAAGTTGCCAAAAGAGTATATAACCTACCATACCATACGGGCGTAATATTATCGATATTTTCATAAAATACTAGCTATTCCCTGCCACGCTTCGCTGTGGCACATTCGCACATTCGCTGATATGTCACTGATGAAAAAAATAGATAAAAACAATCCTTGATGCGGATTATATATCATGCTAAAATTTCAGCTCGAACGGTGCAGAACTTTTGAGTTTTTGAAGCGTACACAAACCAACATAACAAGCTGCGTCCTGCAGTTATCCTGCAATAACTCTGCATTCCCAGGTTAAAAATAGTCCATGTTGTACATGAAAAATAACAACTGACGATCGCGGAACAACAAAACTAAAAACAAATTTGTATGTAACCAAAAATCACATAGAAAAAGCTCGTTCAGTTATTACCAAATTTTCAAATGTTTCGGGTAACCTTACAAATTTTTATCTTCATATGAACTTTACTCGAACTTCAACGACAGTTAAAAATATATATTGCCGCATTGGCCTAGCTGTGCTTAAGTTTTGCGCCAGCATCCTCGTAATAGATAAGTAGCAAAAACGCCTGCAATATTGCCGACCGAGTTTCTGTCGTGACGGTAATTTTTGGATATTATTTCAACTGGTCTTCCTATTCTTCTTCCAGCAATTCTTAGAGCTGTGGTCGGCGGCGCTGACTTGGCTGGCTTACTTGGTGCCGAGCTATGCCATGTCGGGGCTGTACGCGCAGTCGGCCGCGTCTTTGGACGGCTTCTATTTGTATTTAGGTAACTATAACTGTTATCATAGAATTACCTCTATGCCTACTTCGTTCTAGGATAACTTTTTATTTTCACGCCATCTGTTAGCGCGGCAGCTAAGCTGTATAGGCTGAGCGCGCCTCCAATGGCGGGGGAAGGATGGCTGGTAGAAGAGTAGTACAAAGGAACTTGGCGACTAACCTGGTCTCCATGCAACTGCAATCACCTCGGTTCGGGTCCGTCTCCAAGCTGCTTGTTCCTTCAGGATGTTATGACGTTCGATGTAGTGGACTGTATTTTAGGCGGTTGGTGCGTGTCGGCAAGGAGCGTTTACGCGGCGGGTTTATAGCGGGTGTTGTTTATATTTGCGCGTCGAATTCACGTGGACCACCGCAGAGGAGCAGCAGATCCAGTACTTTGGATTCGGCGAGAGCGGCAGCCGCGAAGGACGAGGGTCGATCGCAGACTACTTGCGGCGGCAAGCAGTTTTCTCGTGGATACCACGATATGAGCGACAGAGATAGTCGCCAAGAAATGATAGGAATAGGAAGGTAGGAAGGTATTATGAGTGCCAATGTAAGTGGCGCGAACATTTGCCCCCGGCCTAAAAACCATTGGTTTTTAAAAGAAAGCGGGAAATAAAAAAAATAAAAATAAGAGTTAAACTCTAAAGCGGTCAACGGGTTAAATATAACATAGCGGTTGACCGGGGAGCAAGGGGTTAAATTATTGGGTAGGTAAGATACATAAACGGACGACGGGTCTCTGGTAGACGCCGGTCGCCGTTTTTACTGACGCTACTCGACAGATGCCATCGCCGCCGACATGAGTGGCCACGACGACGCCGAGAGGCCAGGATAGCGGGGGAATATTATCAGTGATAATAAGAACAATAGAACCTATTGTAATGGGATTCGAAGGTGTATTCCATTTTCCTCTAGATTGAAGTAAGTGAAGATATTCCAACTTCCACCGTTTGGAAAATGATTGTACCATTTGATCCAATAAAGCGTACCGTTTCAATAAGTGTCCAGGTTCATCGGGAACCGTGCAAGCGGGTAAATGCTTCAGCGGTGCGGTCATTAAGAAATGTGAAGCACTCAGCGCGGTCGGCTCAGACGGATCTTCGCTCAATAACGTTATAGGACGAGAATTGATAACGCATTCTATCTGTGTGATTACGGTTAAAATTTTTTCATAGGTGAGTAACTGTGAACCGATCGTTTTATGAAGATGACTTTTAAACGCTTTCACATATATTTCATAATTCCCCCCGAAGTGAGGACTTCGCGGTGGATTGAATTTCCAGTGTATGCGATTAGCTGATAACTCATCTGAGATAGACTTATTATATTCGTCGGAATTTAAAAGATCCGTTAACGCATTTTTCGCATTTTTAACGCATTCCGTTAACGCAGAGGCGGGAAGGGAGTCAAGGAGCGCGGGTGAGTTACTAGCCCATTTGACGAGATCGAAGCCCCCAGCCTTGAGCAACTCGCAGAGATCGTCTCTGAGTTGTAAACAAGCAGACAGAGTAGGCATGGAGTAGCACACGTCGTCCATGTATGTGTTGTCGCTGATAAGAGATGCTGCGAGCTGGAAGTGGGCACCGTCGGCGGCGCACAGCTGTCGCAACACTCGCATTGCAAGGAACGGACTGCTACGTAGACCAAAACAAACGCGGTTGAATTGGTAGGTATCAAGCGGAAAAACGGGATCGAATCGATATAGGAATTTTTGATATTTGCGGTGGTCCTTATTTATCAAAATTTGTAGGTACATCTGTTTAATATCGGATGTAAAAGCGATTGGGTAGAGGCGGAAATCCAAGAGGATTGTAAAAAGATCGTTTTGTAAATTATCCCCGGTATATAAAACTTGATTCAAGGAGAGGCCTGAGTCAGTTTCAGCACTGGCGTCCATCACCATACGCCATCGAGTTGTTGTTTTTTGTAGTCTCGCAATGGCGTGGTGTGGCACGTAATATCCAGTAAAAGGACTATCATTGTCGATCAGTGAAATGTAACCCTTCTGAATGTACTCTTTGATTATAGCATCGTACTCTAAGCGCAGAGCAGGTGTCGCGGCGAGCTCACGTTCGAGATACATGAAGCGTTTTTTAGCGATAGGGTCAGAATTACCCAGAGAGGTCGCGGGATCGCGGGAGAAAGGTGACGCTACAGAATAGCGTCCCGTAGGATCGCGGGAAACGTTATTTGTAAAAATGCGTTCACATTCTATAGCGTCTGGGCTCAAAGTCGGCGTGCATTGCACCTCTTCAAGCTGCCAGAAGCGTTGGACAAGATTATCTAAACGTGGTCCTTCCGTAAAGGTACAGAGGGAAATATGAGAGCGGCATCTATCTTCAACCAAGGGGTCAGTGATAGAAACAACGGTTTCAATATGAGCGGGCGTAACATGAGCGGGAGTAACATGAGCGGGGGTAACGGGAGCGGTCCCGATTACGATAAAACCAAAAATGGTTTCAAAAGCGGTTGGAGTACCAGGCGGACCAGCGGCGCGGCCTGATAGCAATATTTCAGAAAAGAGCGGCGCGCCTATAAGTATGTCGATCTCGGAAGGCGAAGCGAAACTGTCGTCTGCCAGAGGCAGGCAGTTCAGGTATGAAAGGCAGGATACGTCAATTTTCACTGCCGGTAAATTGTCTGTTATGCGGTCGATAACATAGGCGTCAATTGCAATAAAATTATCATTTAGGCGGGAAGATAAAGTAGCAGAAACTGCTCCCTTGATTGGGTTAGATGCGGAACCTATCCCTTTAACAACGGTGTTCGTCACCTTATTGCATTTTAAATTTAATTTAGCGCAACATTTTGAAGTTAAAAAGTTACTTTGGGAAGCCGAATCAATTAAGGCGCGTACTACATGGCGGCGACCATTTAAATCCGTAGCATAAACTTGTACGGTTCCCAGTAAACAAGTAGTGTCATTAGGCTGCGAAGCGGGGCGTATATTACACAGCGACACCTGTTGTTGTGATGACTGATAAGCAGTTGTAGGTAAGTTCGTCAGCTGAGCGCTAGCGGAGCCCGCGACGGGCGGCGGCGATGCCGAAGGCGGCATGTGATCCCCGGCGGCGGAGAAGTTGCCAGTTCGCGCGCGCGGAGGCGGCGCGTGCGCCTGTGACGGAGCGCTAGGGTACGGGCGATTGTCTTCACGGGAAAATGATACTTTGCGGCATAACATAGAATGATGTTTACATCCACAATAACGGCAATTAAATTTAGAATTGCAAGCGATATTTATATGCGTAGTGCTTAGACAATTAGTGCAACCTTTGCTTTGTTTTACAAAAGTGTACCTGTCGTCGATAGAAAGCTTATCAAATGCAGGGCATCTATATAAGTTAGCGTGATCGGCTTGTTTGCAAAGCGGACAGTGAGTGACGCATGATGCTGCAAAAGACTGCGTAGACCTTGCAGTACCCGGCCTGTTATCACGGCGGCTAAGAGAATCGGTCGTAGTGCGTTCCAATATTTTGCTTTGTTCGCGGATGAATTTTAAAAGTTCATTGTATGTAGGCATAGATTTACCTCGCATGTGCATTTCAAACGACCGTGCAGTACTTGAATCTATTTTCTTCAAAGCGAGCGATAGTAAAATAAAATCAGACACGTTATCGAGCTTGAGAGACTTCAAACTTGACACAGCCGTGCAGAATTTATCTAGGAATAATTCTAAGTTTTTATTCGTCGCGGTGTTAAAAGATTTAAAATCAAGCATTTGATCAAGATAAGCGGAGGCTAGGTTACGTTTGTCGTTATACTTATCGACGAGCGTCTGCCATATGATCGGATAATTATCAGCGTTAGGTACGATACCAGAACAAACTGCAAGGGCCCGGCCTGACAATTTATTAATTAAATATTGGACGCGTTCGTGATCAGTGAGATCGGGATTTTCGTGAATCGTGCGTTTGAATGACTCATAAAATATCCTCCAGGTCATCGGATCTCCATTGAAGACCATCAAATCGAGTTCAGGAATTCTGATGGATTTACGTTGCGGGGCAACATTGAAATCAGCGGTTTTTAAAGGCGGGTTAAGTTTATTATAAACAAACTGACAACGGCAAAACATATCTTCGAAGACGTTTATAGATTGGTAGTTTACCGTGTACGAAGCGTTGAGACTCAACTCGGTGACATTTAATTTGTTCACAATTTCATTGAAATCGGAGCGTAAACGGTCTAACGAGATCATTCCACATAGAAATAAATCTTTCTCAGTATCATCAGTGAAAGCCTTTAAAGATCGGTTAAAAATATCTTGTAAGCGGGAAAATATAATGTCGCGTTTACCTATCAAGGTCAAACGTTCGACCTGTAACGTATCGAGCGCTTTTGCGTCCTCGTATACTTCACTATCTTTGTCTTTTGAACGAGTAGCCATAGCCATCTTAACAAAGTATAAAAAACTAGATAAAGTATGAAATTCCTAATTTACTGCAACTGCCTACAGCATTTACCTGCCGCGCGCGCGGCGTATTGAATACCCACGTGGAGACGCACGGGTGGTCGTTAGGAATACCTTCACTTTTTAATAAAAATTAAGAATTACGGAAAAATCGTTATTTTTACTATTTAGGAATGCGGAATACACGAAATAAGTATATAAGAGCGTAGTAGGATAGTACAGGGTACTATCTGAACTGTAATTGCGGGCGGGAACACGATAATTATAGGAAATTATCGTTGGTAAAAATACCAATATAAAATTGCGGGCGGTTATAAAGAGGACTATATGAGGCCTAAGAGGGGCCAGAGAATAGCGGGAGGACCAAAGAAGATCCGGCGGCGGAGGACCAACAATATGTTAGCGCGGCAGCTAAGCTGTATAGGCTGAGCGCGCCTCCAATGGCGGGGGAAGGATGGCTGGTAGAAGAGTAGTACAAAGGAACTTGGCGACTAACCTGGTCTCCATGCAACTGCAATCACCTCGGTTCGGGTCCGTCTCCAAGCTGCTTGTTCCTTCAGGATGTTATGACGTTCGATGTAGTGGACTGTATTTTAGGCGGTTGGTGCGTGTCGGCAAGGAGCGTTTACGCGGCGGGTTTATAGCGGGTGTTGTTTATATTTGCGCGTCGAATTCACGTGGACCACCGCAGAGGAGCAGCAGATCCAGTACTTTGGATTCGGCGAGAGCGGCAGCCGCGAAGGACGAGGGTCGATCGCAGACTACTTGCGGCGGCAAGCAGTTTTCTCGTGGATACCACGATATGAGCGACAGAGATAGTCGCCAAGAAATGATAGGAATAGGAAGGTAGGAAGGTATTATGAGTGCCAATGTAAGTGGCGCGAACACCATCTATCAGCAAGTTTGGAGAACTAAGTGGTACTTCTCTTAAATTTGTTTCGTTCTGAAATGACGCAAGTAAAAAAATCAAAATCAAGTATGAAACTTCTATTTCGGGAAAGACATATACCTATATATGACGAAACGGGTTTTTTTTTAGTTATCACATGCCCGCCCGATTCATTGTCCCCAAACTTTAAGCTTTTATTAACAATGACCGTTTTGGGCGCACCAAACTAAATTAGGCCAGTAAATAATTTGCTTTTGATTGAAATTTTCGACAGCTCTAAAATCGCTGTCACCTTCAAACCTAATAAAAACGAAAGAGACGGCAATCATTTTAGAGTTGTCAAAATTCTTAATTCAGCTTTAACCACGATTCTTTTATTTCACAGGCTACATGCTCCTCTACCTAGTATCAATCCAGATGCTCTGCCGAGCGACTGTCTTCCTTATTCCTTTTGAGAAAACGTCCAGCATCGTGTCGGGGCTGTGGCTGCTGCTGAGCTCGCTGGCGAGCGGGGCGACGCTGCACGGGCGCGACGTGCCGGCGTACTTGCGCTGGGCGGCGCGCGCGTCGCCGGCGCGCTGCGCGCTGCGCCTGGCGCTGCGCCGGGAGCTGGCGGACGCCGCGCTGCGGGCCAGCATCGGCAAGGACCTGCGCTGTAGCAATAAACAGGTGAGCTCCATCTACATACGCTTTTTTTTTTTATTTGACCGAGTGACGCGACGAGCATGTCGTTCACCTGATGATAAGCCACGCAGAACTTCGCATTGCATAATCCTACGCGGCACTGCACTGCGCTCGTCACCCTGAGATATCGGCTCTAGAGTCTCATGTGCCCAGTAATTACGCTAATTTACTATTTCACTTACATTATCATCGTCATCAAATCCCTTCAGCCATTTCGGGTGACAGGAGAAAACACACAAACACGCTCACACATACACACACACACACAAAGTTTCGTATTTATAACATTAGCACCCCAAAAAACGACCCGTATCATAATTAATCCTACAAATGTTTCATCCACAGAGACCATACCCAGACATAATAGTCCAGTCCCCCTGTCCACCCCCAAACGGCACTCAAGTCCTCTCTAACTACGACTATCTCGACTCTGAACACATGTGGCAGTGGACGGATGAGAGCTTCCTCATAGCCCTGGCTGTCTTCTACGGCGTCTGCGCCATACTAGCCATCGTGGCCTTCGTGGCGGACTGCACCCAGTACGTGAAGAGGAAGGAAAGGAAGGCGGTCAAGGGGCATAAGGTCACAGCTAGCAGTCCTTGAGTGGATCCTCGAAAGGTTCGGTAACAGGGTACTGTAGGGCAAGAAAGAACTTTTCGGTCGTAACGCCATCGTATCGTAACGTCAACGAAATGTATGAACCAAAACAAAATCAGTAGCACGAACGTTGTTTGACGAACTGTAACTTAAATTTCGAAGACTTACGCATCTTTATCCATTTGGAATATCTTGGTGACACAAGTACCTATTCAGAAAGTTATTTTCGTTTATAATTAATATTGTGTAGTATACATAATTACAGAGTCTTATATTTGTTAATTGTCATTAGTAAATAGCTAGTTGTGTAAGTATTTTAGTTATCTCGGAAAGAAGGTGGCGATTATAAAAATATTAAAGTGTGAATGGATTTGTGTTACTAGATATTTATTTCTTTACAAAATATAAAAATAAACAGCCACAGAGTAAATAAAACGTTTCGTGCTGCCAAAATTAGTTCCATTTACATCCGATAGGGGCGCTGATCAAATCTCATACAATTTGTTGACGTTTGAAGGATACGTACACTTTGTCGATAGTGGTTCGTGCTGTCCCTACAGAAGTTTAGTAGGAAAGAGCTAAGCCTAACTCTACTGACGCGTTTATATCGTAGGCATTTTTCCGGCTGTGATGTCGGTCGATAATATCACAACTGTATGGTGGTGGCTTTTAACGTCACTTCGACATGGTCATTACAATAGGCCTTAGATAATATTTACCATTTGATTTTGAATTTTGGATATTTGAGTTAGCGCCACTACGGATTACGGTAAAAAATTAGTTTTTTTTTGTGAAAATTGTAATGGAACCTTATTAAGGAATATAGTTCATTAAAGAGCTTACCAAGAAACGAAGCGATACCGTGACGAGGCTTTAAGTGTTATTGTCAGTACTATGCGCATTTTTGCATCATCATCATTTACCCGTAACGGCCCACTGCTGAGTTGGGTCACTTTCGTGAGGAGGATAAGGCCTAAATCCACCAAGGACGCCCAGTCCTGATTGGTGGATTCTGTTCTCATTTCTTCATGTCAGGATGCAAACGTCACCGGAAATATTGGAATCTATTTCATATTCGTTTGTATGTTCATCAGGCATCTATCTACCTTTAAATAATATGAAAAAGGTAAAACATACTATAATATTATGAGCGTTGTTAGATTAACTATTAACAATTTGACTTCTGAGCCGTTTTGCTTGTCCAGCCACGGGGCTAGACAGTCGCACCACCATCCGCCGCACCCGTGTGCGGTTCTGCACGCGCCTTAGTGTTTTCCCATACAACAAACACAACTGTTGTGTTTTGCCGTACTCGTGGCAAGTTATGAAAAACACGACAGTTGTGTTTTCAGCATTGAACGTGTTAAACAAGATTCTAGAGACTATTTAAGAAAGACAACCGGTGCTTATTATTTCAACACTAAACAGAAGAAATGCAATCATAACATTTTTTTATTAAAAAATATTTAAAAAAAAACAATGTACAAAATGGTCATAATAATTAGCTAAATTACAATTGTATAGGTACCTTATTTTAATAATTTAGTTTAGACAATTTTCAAGGCTGACTAATCGTCTTCCGTCCATAATAAATAATTAATGCTTATCATATTAAATATTAATACATTTAGAATTATGGTTTGTCAATTTCATATATTTATGTTTATAAATAAAAAAGATATGAAACGTAACTGCATACTTAAACAAGTTGCCTACTTGACGGAGATGCCCAAGAATATATTGGTATTTATTTGTGTTTCGCAGGATTTAAACAAAATAATATCAAATGATATTATGACATAGATTTATCTCATACGTTCGAACTTCGCAAACTATAAACATTTTAATCTATAATTTATCTTGAATTATTCCTTTGATATAAATTTTAAATTAACGTTGTTTTTCCTTCATTTAACTTATCTTCTTCTATTTTAGACAATTCTTTAACAGAATCAATTCTAATTTTATTCCGAATTTAATTTAACTACGTTTTTTTCTGATATGATTCACAGTTTCACTAAATATTATGTCATTTCTTTGGAAAAATCTTAAGTTAAGCATTTTTTTGTAAATACATTTAGGATTTGGATTTTTAGATAAGTATAAAAAATACTGCCGCTTTCTGCTCACATCTGTTCAAATTGTTCAAAAGTTGATTTAATTATTATGTGTAACTAAAATATAATTATATATTTTTACATTAATTTAGTTAAGTAAGTATTAAAGTGGAGCCATATCACTTAACTATAGTTAATTGTAAGTTACCCTAGCTTACGGAATATTATAATAGCAATGAAAATAAAATAACATTAATGATTTTAGCTTGTTTTATTTATTTCATGATTGCAACATATAAATATAATATAAAACAGTAAAAAAGTTTAACACATTGCACTGAATTTAGTCTATAACTAAATAAGCTCATTTGAGCCGATTTTTTAACCCATATTATCCAAGTTAAAATCAAAATATCTGGATAATAAAAACAAGAGTAGTTATTTTCTTTATAAATAGGTATTGATTATAATTAGTTTAACAATGGATAAAAAATCGTTCCAAACGTAAATTTCAAATAAGTGTTCAACCAATATCTGAAAATCTTTTAAATTCATGGAAAAACAATATTTATTTCTCTTAAATATATGAAAGTTCGGTTCATTTTGCATTTATTTAAAATTATTTACCACATGAATATGTTTGTTACTTTTTCTTTATAAGATAATATGCATTATATAATGTTAATTAAGTAACTAATGAGGTATTTTCAAAGCTTTAGTTACTAAGCGAAACTACAAAGTGTCAGCTACATAATTATGTAATTCTACATATAAAATGTTTGAGTAGGTGTGTCTGTCAGTATTTTGTTTGCTATAAACGCATGGTAAGTACATGTCAACGCAATATTATGTACTGCATGAACATTAGTTTGGATTTCGACCTTTTAATTGTGGTGCCATTTATATAATGACCCTGAGACTAAGCATTGCCATACACCGTGGCAATGCCAGTATTTTGGGAACATACGCGTAATAATAGCAAATTTTAAGACTAGGTTTCAATTTGAGGCCCATTTAGCATACACCTAACGGTATTTTTAAATTTATTTTTTTCTATAAATAACAAATTTTATAATCTTAGATGTAAAGTCTAATTTTTCTACTACGTTTCTCTACGTTTGTAAATCTTTCGCCATATTTTGTACAGTCAACACCATAAGAAAACGCTAATCAGATAAGTTTCAAAAACCACAACTGACATTTAGTGCATTCAAGACTTTAAACGAAAGGGACGGCAATAAGTTTAGAGCAGTCAAATTAAGTTATATTTATTTTGTGCCAACAGAGTTGTATTAATACCGCGCTTGAGTGACGATGGCTTCATTGTTTAGGCTGGTTTTAGTGTCACGCTGATCATCGGCGCCGACAGCTCAGCGCGTAGCTTGTCAACGAGATGTTTCAGTATCGTGCTGATAGAAGATGATGAAATCACCAATCATCATCAAATGAAATGAAATCATAGGCGTCCGCACGGCTCGACACTAGAACGCTCATAGAAGGCAGACAGAGGCGGCCGTGCAGACGGCTACGCGCTGAAAGCTACGCGTTATTCAAAAACGCGTTTCGGCTGTCAGCGCCGGCGGTCAGCGTGACTCTAAAACCAGCCTTAAACCTTTTGATCAACTTTGGTAGAACATGAGTCTGAATGGAACAGCTCGTGGTACCTCTTGCAAATCTCGCAGAGGCACGGGACGAACTTGGGCATGCGGTGGGACCTGATGTCCTCGGACCTTCTCCTCTGGCTGTGGTCTTCTTCTATGAACCTGCTTTCTAGAAGGATCTTTTGCAGTCTCTCGTCGGTTGGTGATGTCATTTTGTCCGTGTCCGATAATCTGTAAGGGTAAGTAAGAATCGGTAATGAAACCAAGTAAGGGGCCAGCCATAAATTACGTCACATATTAAGAGGGGAGGGGAGGGTCAACGAAGTGTGACTGTGTGACAAGGGGTCATAAAATTCGAACGTCATATTTCAAAATAAAAAAAAATTGACAATTGAGATTAATATGATTTTGAACTGCTGGTTTAGATCATTTCTATATCGACGCTAGAAAGCGTAAACGCTGTAACCCTTTGACCGACCCGAAAATACTTTTTTTACATATTTTGAAACAAACGCTGTAACCCACATTTCAACGTCCCCTAGGAACTTTAGGATATAACCAAGGTAGCAGTATTGTAGCTTTGTATGAAACACACCAAATATCCAAAATTTACGTTTTTAGGTCGAGTAGATATTGAGTTATGATTTTTTTTCAACAAAAAAAAGTTTTTTGGATCTGGTGAACAATTTTGCGTTTCAAGGTTACAGCGTTTACGCTTTCTAGCGTCGATATGTACAATAGCAAAACATATGACGTCACACTTGGGTCTCACAAATGTGATCAGGCCAAGACTAACCTCAGCTCAGTGTCGGATCTCATCTCCACCTCAGACTCTATATCTTCCCTTTCCACGTTGTTCCCTGTCCAACTGGGATTTGCCGGTAGCACGTTGTAAACGTAATATGGTTGGGGGCGCGACCGCCCCCCGCTCCGTGCGCAGGGGGGCGGGCGGTGCCTGGGGGCGCTATGGGCTTCGGGAGGGGCTCTGGGGAGAGGGGATTAGGAATACCGCTTGAAGAAAACGTGCTTGTATTTGGGTCAGATTTTTGATTTAGCTCCTCAGAAATCGACACAGAATCGCCTTCACTATTATAATTGTTTGGTCTTATGTATAATAATTAAAAATAAACGAATAATAATAGCAGACAACATAAAAAAAGCACGCGGGGCAGTCTTTGGGGACCGCCCCGCAAGCTAAAGCGAAAACTAAGTAAGTTTTTGTTTAACAATCTTTTATTTAATGTTTTTGTTCACCCAAGAAGTACACATCTATACACAGTATACCTACATATAGCTCATGGAAAGCGTTCCGTGACGATGACGCAAGTTCCATGACTTTAGCTCACCCAAAAAGTGCCCAACACGCCTAAAGAAGTTTTCACTACAAAAAATAAACTGATATAAGTAAACAACATTCAAGTTAATAAAAGCTGACATAAATAATAAAATATAGCTAAATACAAACCTTCCAGATTTCGTACTATTAAGAATAAAATAAAATAAAATAAACACTATCCCCACATTTCATCATCGATCTCGTTGCTGTTGTGATGATGGGCGATGTTTCCCGTGTTCATGTTATACACGAGGGGGCGGCAAGGGCGGGTCGCGCTGCGCGGGCGGCGCTGGCACGGGACGGGTTGGGATCTGGGGGGAAACGGGAAAGGTGTGGACGGGTGACGGTTATAAAGGAAAAGAAAAATGCGCTAATACTTTAAGACATAGCTTTAAATTTGTAACTAAATGTTAGTTTTCCTTTGTAAATAACGAAATGCACGGATTACAAGGTAAGCGCACTGTAATCTTAGATGCTTGTGCCAATTCTGTTGTCGCAAATTAGTCATTATTTTAGTTCGGTTCTGTCAAGTAATTCGTTGTCACTTTTCAATCTTACGAAAACAAAAGAGATGGCGATAACTTAAGGGGGTATCAAATAAGTTTAGTTCGTACATTTTTCCCCCAATAATAAAATATTCAAAACGTCGAGCGAGTACCAGACAGTCTAAACAAGTCACGATTCAGCAAAGTAGGGGACATTTGAGAGGTATTTCAGTTCGAAGGATCACATAATGCAATGCAAAAACAGAACGAGCACATTCTTTTATGAACCTTATCACGTACGCTCAAGGATTATTTTTATAATATTAAATTGAGAGAAGAGAGAGAGTTTACATTGGGTAAGCTGGTCTACGGCGTTCCGAGCGGGGACACCCCGGGACATACTGATGGACGATGAGGCAAGGCGGCGGCCACCACACAATCTCTTCGGCGAGCGTTGGGCCGCCGTCTTCACTGCAACCACTCATACATTTAGACCCATTTTCCCATGGAAAATGACTTCTTTCTATCTCACAAAGTACTATCAAGGTAAGCAGCAAGCAAGCAGTAGTGTGAAAATATTACTGTGTTCAGGTTTGAAAGGCACTTTTTCCAGCGAATTTGCTGTGCATTATGCAATTTCCACGGGTGTGAGGTACTTACTTAGGATACTTGCATAGGTGTAAGACACTTGCACGGGTTTAAAGTACATACTCGATACATATGCACGGGTGTGAGGTACTTACTTGGGATACTTGCATGGGTGTAAGACACTCGCACGGGTCTAAAGTACTTACTCGAGATACATGCACGGGCGTAAGGCACTTACTTGGGATACTTGCACGCTTCGTGTCTGTCGGGCTTCCTCGGCAGGCTGCAGTAGGATTGGGCTGCAGAGTGTGAGCGAGACCGCGACACAGAAAGCGGCCTCCTAGGTGCGGTAGTGCATTTTTTTCTGAAAATACACATTTGACGTCATATCGATTCTGGACGTTTAAAATCGATTTTCAAAAAACTGTATTCAAATGCAGTTTCGACATGTTTGAAAATCTCTAGGTGGTATTCTAAGAACACATCACCCTATCACTATTAAAAAACTCACCCTAAATAGGTTCTTACTTTATAAAATTATTCCCAACTATTGTATTCAGGCCCTATGCCTCACCACACCAACACATCAGCATCATCAGACTATATTCGTCCACTGCTCGACGTAAGCGTCTCCTAGTGAACACCACTGAACCCGATCTCGGGCCCTCTTCATCCAGTCTTTGCCAGCCGTTTTCCAGCAGTCGTCACTCCAACTAGCCAGCGGGCGTGCTACACTACATTCCTTAACACATTGGGAAGGGATATATTTACCTGTGATACTCCGGTGTATGGCACACTTGCTTCTGCCTGGCTGCATCCACGTCGCTCTCCCGGCATTGGCAGGCTGTCGGCTTCATTTGGATGTTGCGATTGGAGCCTTTATTCCACACTTCGTCGATGCGCACTTTTGTGGCTATCTCGATCTTTGGGGATAGGATGCCCTGGAACGGTAAACAATTCTCAGGCAACAGCCATTTTTCTCATTGATAATATGGGATAGAAGTACGGAAAAATGTGCGTTGGCGAGAAAACACAGCCCTTAGTCACGGTACTAGCTACTGTCACTTGTGGGTCTAAAGTGATCACTCAAACGCTCATTGATACTATACAGAAGTTTTTAGTGGGAGGCCTCTTCTGCAAGAGACCGCCTGGGGAAGTACCACACCTTTGCCAGATATTCATCCGCCAGGCAGTAGTGTGCAAACATTACTGTGTCCCGGTTTGAAGGCATATGAGACTTTAGAGTTGATGTCTAAGGGTGACGAGCGCATTGCAGTGCCGCGCAGGATTATGCAATGCAAAGTTCTGGGTGGCAATATGACTGTTATGGGCAGGCGTAGCACATACCATCAGGTGAATGACTAATATTGTCCACAAATTAGTGGCCACTAGTGACTATGGCACTAGTGACTACAACCAATGACCCAATATGCGGCAGCTCTGAATTTACATTACTCAGTTTTTTTAAAAAAGATGCATACAATTAGGATGTCCTTATAAATAAAACTAGCTGCGCCCCGCGGTTTCACCCGCGTAGTTCTTGTTCCCGTGGGAATATGGGGATAAAATATAGCCTATGCTACTCGATGTCAATGTAGCTTTCTATTAGTGATTTTTTTTTTTAAATTGGTGCAGTGGTTTATCCGAAACCTTACATATTTTTATACTAACTTTCTTCCCCTATTTTTACTTTATCCCATCAATGGTAAAATTTTTACAAACTTTGAATGCCACATTTGTTTATATCTTATTATCTAATTATAAGCCTAAAAATAGGTTTTAATAGGTTAACTTCAAAAAAAGACGAAACTTCCATACAAACTTTCATTCCCTATTTCAAACCTTTACAATGCCTTTTTTGCATTAAAAAGTACCATATGTCCTTTCTTAGGCTCTAGACTATCTCTGTACCAAATTTCATTTTAAACGGTTCAGTAGTTTAGGCGTGAAAGAGCAACAGACAGACAAAGTTACTTTCGCATTTATAATATAAGTAAGGATTTAAAACTAATAAACAATCAAGAACATTACTGGAAATTCTTTAGATCTCCGCATGAGCAAGTCGACACCATCATTGGAGCATATGTCGGAAGGAAACAGCACATCGTTCAGGGCTCCGAGGTATTGTGCCAATATGGTGCAAGCGCCTGTATCACAGTCCTCACACCATTGCACCAGCTCGCAGTAGATGGTTTCACCTTCTGTAATGTAATGACAATATTAAGGCATTATATTTTTTACTCTATCTATAGATTAGCAATTGACACTATCTCAGTAAGTGACAATTTGATAAACATGCTCAGTTTGGAATGGAACTAGCTCACGAGGACCACAACCAGTATGACCTGGTAGGGGTTTGGTGATACATATTCTACTTGATGAGGTTACAAGAAGGTTACAAGATTTTCAACACTTTGACTGCTGAGCCGATTTTCTTGGTTACTGTTACTTACTCAGCAAACAACACATATTACTAAGTGTACAGGACTCTTGAAATCTCTTCCGGAAGTAGAATATGTCTTTAAACATTAGGGGGAACATGGGAGGTAGTAGGCAGGTCTGGTAGTTTGTCCCGAGTGCGAACACTGAGAGGGACACTCGCCCATCCTGACAGAGCCACACTCCTGGGCAGGACACCTGAAAATATGAACAGAAGCTGCAATCATTTCACACTATTCATCACATAATATTAAAACAGCGAGTGCTGATACATCATCATCATAATCAACCCATATCGGCCCACTGCTGAGCACGGGTCTCTCCTCACTTCCGTGAGGGGGGGGTAAGGCCATAATACACCAAGGGGACCCGATCCGAATTGGTGGATAACATACCTACCTCTGAAATAATTCTCGGGTAGGTATGTGAATTTAAACAGGTAAACAATAAAGTATTTCTTTCTACTCTAGATTTCCTATAATCTGTGATTGAGTTGACTTCAGAATTGGTTCAGAAACGGAATTCTACTCATAATAAACAATTCTTTTAAGTGTGTATGATAAAACATTAAACTTACACTTTCAATTTTAATTTCAACAGTTAACTCTATGATTTTCGGCATATTGATATATTTTAAAACATGGGAACACTTTGCGGTAGTCTATTTCTTAGAAAATACATGATATCGGAATGAAATTCAATAATTTTTCAGAGAATTTCTTCGGTACATGGAATGTTTGTTTACATTTTGCTTTCAGCATTGAAATTATTGTTATTGAAACTTACACCCTATTGGACAAATTCTTATAATATTCAAGTTAAAACCAATAAGAGTGTAGAAATTATATATAAGCCAATTACGCACCAGCAATGGTATTACTATGGTAACGAGATAATGACAGTTATCGTCACATAACAAGTATGTCAACGTCAATCAAACAGTAGTTTCTATGATGTTTTGGCTTCGTGTGATTTGTGCATGACTTTAGCCAGTTACAAACTTCGATTTCTAGATTTTCTTTCTGAGGGTTAGGGTAGTGAATTCAAATTCCAGTGCGAGCACGTGCCAACTTGTTTCTTGTAAAACATAAAGTACGTATAATTATCACTCGCTATTCAATGAAGTAAAACATCGTGAAGAAAACCCCATAAGTACTTACCCGGCTCTTTCTGTATTCGGAGCCCGAGAATAATTTCGGAGATACGTGATCCACCAATCCAAACCGAGCCCCTGTGGTGAATAAGTCCTAAACCTCCTCACGAAAGTAAGACCACACGATGATTAAACTTGACACTACTGACCAACACTTTCACTGCTGAGCCGATTTTCTTCTCTAGCCACGCGTGCGGCTCTGCACACTCCATAATGTTTTCCCATACAACAAACACAACAGTTGTGTTTTCAGCACTGAATGTCACAACAAATCATGCTAAGCCAACTTGTTCCTTACCTAAGTAGAGGAATTAAATAAAAACTAATATCAACATAGATAATTTATAATACATAAAAATAATTTTATCAAACACAATAATAATATTATCTTACATGTACTTCTACAAAATTAATTAATTCATAAAAAAACATTTACAATATGAGGTAGGAAAAGTGATGCATTTTATAACATTTAAGAAATTCAACACACTGTTGAGGTAGTAGGTACTTCAAAATAATACATCTACTTTGCTACGTTTGTGTCATGATCTAGGTCTCTTCAGAGACTTCTTTTCCTTGTTCAATTTATAAGCCGCAGACATTTTTTGCAAATTTTCTTTATAAACTATCTGGTGGTCCACAATCCTTTTAGGATATCCCACACCAATAATACATCCCGCTGCCACCTGGACAGACTTAGGAGCATCCCATGGCTCATAAATGTACTGACTTGGATACTTTTTCAACTCAGGCACATACTTCTTAATATACAAACCTTCTTTATCTGTTTTCTTGCCAAATGCAACAGGACTATAGACTCTAAAATACTTGTAGAAGAAGGCGGAAGCCGAGAGCCACATCCAGTTGCCAGCATTTAAAGACCAGTCATAGTCAAGGAGGTAGTCTTCAAAGACTTTAGCTCCTTCCTCCCAGGATACCCACAAGTCTCCCCTGGTGAGGAAGCAAGCAACCATGTGACGGGCGAGATGGTGGATCCACCCTTCTTGCTTCAACTGTCTCATGATGGCATCAACAAAGGGATACCCAGTTCTCCCTTCAGCCCACGCTTTTAGATGTTCTTCGTTTTTACCCCAAGGAATTTGGGTACAAACAGGGTTTCCTACCATCTTATCAAAGTTTTTAGTGCCAGCTCCAGCCGTGTAGTAGAACTCTCTCCACATAAGTTGTCCCATTAATGAGACAGGTGGCATTGTGTGTGGGGAACCGCTTTCTACCTCTTTTAATTTGTGGTAGAAAAGCTTGGCTGACAAGCAACCATGACTCAAGTAAGGGCTTAATACTGTTGTGCTGGGTTCTATACTGTTTGGTGAGGAGTTAGGCTTCTCAAACTTGCAAACCCATTGCTTTTTGCTCATGTACAGGTGAAGTCTTTTTAGACCCTCTGTTTCACCACCAGGGAATTTTGAAGGCCCCGTATTAGACTCACCAAGTCCTAACTCATCTAAAGTAGGAACATCATAGTCTTCTGATGTTTCTTCAGGTGGTTTACACAGGTCTGAAACTGCCTTTGATATTTCAATTGATTCTTTTACTTGGACATCATTAACCAGTGATAGAAATTTCTGGTATGTGAGTGGTACACAACCATTGTTCTTTTTTAACACACTGTGGACATCGTAAACTGTGTGTTGCACGCGGCGATTTATGAAAACATCCTTTTTATTTGCGACTTCTTCAATGATTTCATCCTGTTGTACATACTCTGGGTCAATATCTACTTGTGAAGTCAAATACTTAACGTGCCACTTATCGAATAGTTTCGGCAAAAGTTCCACAGCTGTTCCTCTTACCACGTAAAGGCGCGAGTTTAGTTTTCGTAAGTTGGAGTCTAAATCGTGAAGGCTTTGAATTAGAAACCTCAGTCTGTTAGCGCCAACTTTTACTTGGATATCAGGGTCTATGAAGTAGACAGGTCGGAGGAAATGCTTTCTGTTTTCTGCCTGTAATAGAAAACAAACACGGTTTGTATTGATTGATTATTAATTTAGAGCACAATTCGATAGCACTGTAGAGGTAGGTAGGTACTTACTTCATTTATTGCGTTTCGTAAGGCAAGATTGTCATGTATCCTTAAATCTAAGCGAAACCAATGTATTACTGTTGGGGTTTTAGACATTATTATGATTGTATTGGTTGGTTTTGCTCGAGTTATTATTTTAATTTATTTCATAACCGTATTAAAGTATTTATAGAACTTCCTGCGTCTCGCGCGATCGCACATCAGTGTTGCCGGCAGTAAAACAATAAATTACACGAAATGAATCGAAAAATCGAACTATTCTAACTGAGCAGGAAACTGCTGGTACTAGGCATATGAATCAGCTAGGAGGCTACCTTCAGATAAAAAAGCTGCACATCCTAAAATGTTACTTGAAGTATCTAATAGGAATTTATAAATTGGTGTGCATCAAGACGGTGATTTTTATTTCCTACAAAAGTTGTAGCTCAGCAATGATTGTAGTTTACAACAATGCTAGTAAAAACAACCCTCAGTTACCGGGATTCGCATAGTGTCCACTGAATCACTGAACTGACCTCTTAAAACTAAAGTTCCCAAATCAAATAATGTGAAGTCGCCAATGGCAACGTTGCATTGGGAATGTGGCATGGCTATGACAGATTTTGGCAAATATGTTTGACAACGACAACGACTTAATGAACTTTTGACATTGCCATTTATACGAGTTAGAAAAGTTTGAGTGTCAACATCAACGTCATCAACTGTCAACAGAGTTAACAAACAATTTGTTTGTTGTAATGTAAAACAAAAATAAAATCCTTGTTCCCTAAAATTATACGCCTAAATATAAGAAAATATTATGTAGGAAACTGTAGAGGCTCAGTGGTAATGTGAGGTATGTATATATCTCCATAAAAAAACTTCCAGTATTATGTATTTCATATTTCACGGATCACTCATAATCACTCACCTTTTTCCGATATTCATTGAAGTAGAATGTACGTAAATAGCTCACTTGATTCAGGGAAAGCGGATGGAAATTTCATTTTCATTGCTATTGTGTTCTGGGCATCTTAAGTCTCATATTGTTAAAATATTAAGGTGTAGGTATTCAATGATTCCCCATTATCATTGTAGGTTAGGGTTCGTAAGGCACCCGCCCCTTTATTTCTGAACTGACCGTTCTTATTACTCTACTATTACTGCTGTTTTCGGGGGCTGATTTATATAACAAGTATCCATGTTATTCCAGGCCCCAAAGTATCTATCTAAACATCAAATTTCATAAAAATCCATTCAGCCATTATCGCATGAAGAAATGACAAACACACAAATTTCGCGTTAGTAATAATGTTATTTGGATTGAGTGCTGCAATTGAACTCTATTACATTAGATTCAAATGGGTCCATCCAAACAAGGCAAAAACGAATGTCTGTTTTTTCAGAAGCCCAGGACAATGTGATAACAAGGTCTAAAATGAAATGGTGTGATGGATACACTGGCGGCTAAAACCGGTAGGTACCTTTCTGTAGTATTTGGTATACCACCTACCTATGGTAAAATATATGCATATGAACAATAGCCTCATTTGGGCTGTTCCGGCAGCAGCCCACACGAGCCAGTCCAATTCTAGATTGAGGATGTTTACCATCTTCAACCACTTTGTCATTCCACATGTTCACTGCTGAACCGTTTAACTTTTTCTTAAAGTTTAATATTTAAAACTTTATTTTTACTTACCTACATTTTTCAGCCATTCTTCTTTATAGAGGAATATAGCTGATCTACCCTTAGCAAAAAGTCTGGCTAATTTAGAAATTTGACTCTTTTACCGAAATGTATGGAAAAAGTTTTTTGCAATTTCTGACATTTCTAGTACTCAAACCACAGTCGGTCCAGTAGAAACTTATGATCCTTCGAAGTAAAAGGATCGAAAGGCATTAAAAAAATTTTTTTTGGAAATTTACCATTTTCTTGCTGACTGTACTTTTTCCAAAATCTGGAAATGAAATTCAGAATATCTTAAATGCATTGTCTCCAAAAAACGTTTTACTGTAACTATAACAGTTAAGGTACCTGCCCCTGACTGTTCCATCTCAATAATTCACCATGTATATTGTTACTCCTATAGATTTATCAAAATATATCAAACAGTTTACATACTATGTAACTGACAGTCAATGGATGACTCAAAGTCCCTAAAAAGACCCAGAAAAGATGAAAATTACTCTCAACTATTATGCATTACCTTTAAATTAACGAAATTCTGTCTATAATGTGAAGTAGTTAATAGTTAAACATGTTAATTAAAACTAAAACCATGTGTGGTTGACTTAATTTGTATTAAAACGTAGAGGGCATAATGGGGTCAGATGTTGAACTGAAATAAACTGGTTTACTGTTAAAGCAAATGGGCATGCGACCCACGTGATGGTAAGTGGTCACCGCCACCTATAGACATCCACCACATCCGGGGCGTTGCCAGTGCATTGTCTTCCAAACTCTATTAACACTGACTGCTGAGCCGATTTTCTTGTTTAGCCACTGGTGCGGCTCTGGACACTCCATGGTGTTTCCCATACAACAAACTCATCAGTAGTGTTTTCAGCAGAGAATGTGTTAAAGCAGTAGGTGTGCAATGCTCTAAATCAAAACATTCATCCTTCCCATTCATTCATTCTACCCTTGTTTACCTATTGTAATTCTTCTGTAGTGTGTTTATGTTTGTTTCTGGTGTACAATAAAGAGTTTTTCTATTCTATTCTATTCACATATGAATTAAAAAAAAAACAAATCTAGTAATTTCTGGTTTACAAAGTACAATCTTACTCAAATCAAGTGGGTATCCTATGTGTTTCTTGCCTGGATCTAAACTATCCGTATTTCTGGACTGCTGAACCTATTTTCTTGTCTAGCCATGGGTATGGCTCTGCACACACTGTAGTGTTTTCCCATACAGCTAACACCACAGTTGTGTTTTCCCGCACTCGCGGCAAGTTATGAAAAACACCACAGTTGTGTTTTCAGCAGTGAACGTGTTTAAGGTATACTGAGGAGATAACAGGTTCTTGTCGCAAATGAGTGGTATATGAAATTTCATCAAAATCCGTTCAGCCATAACAGATCTGAGTGGTAACAAACAGATACTATTGCATTTGTAATAGTAGGATTATTGATTCTATTTTATCATAGCAAAATATGTCAATAATATGATGTAACATACTGTTATCATAGCTTGACCGTGGGTCATGCATACCTACTATCTAGTTGAATAGTAATAGTGATGCACCAACTGTAAAATTCGGCCTAATTGGGGCCTAATTACATTTGGGTTCAAATGTAAACCGAAGCCGAAAGTCTAGCGGAATGGGGTTAAATTACGCGCGTCGCGCCGTTACGATAGTGATTACTAAGACAAGTTATACTATCCCTTGTCATTTCACTAGTTTCAGTCAATTTAACTTAGTAAAACTCGGCCAGTACACAAACATAATGGTACTGAATTCGGCCAATTCAGAATTTCGGCAGTAGGAGATGCCGAAGCTCTCGAGCTTCAGGATAAAAACGGGTAGAGCTCCCGAACTCTCCCTCCAACAACATTCGGATTTCGGCATTACCTACCAAATATCAAAAGTCGGTGCATCTCTAGAATATATCAAATGCGTAAACACTTTAGTACCTTGTCGCAGTCATATGTACTGAGGATTACTACAACATTTGACACAACTGGGAGCAGATTTGTCGCGACACGGTGCCTAAGTTTCCTATGTTTTTAAAATAGCTTCTATTACTGTCATATCAACGGATCTATTTATTGCAAGCGCCGCGTAGGTCAGGCCTGAGATGCCACGAGAGTGAATCAATCTATTAGCAACAAGAAAATAGATAAGAATAAACCTGATTTTGTCAGACATGTCTTTAGCCTTGTCTGTATTATTATGCAACTTTACACGTCACCACATAAAGATAATAATTAGCGAGCGTTACCATCGCGTAAATCTTGTCTAGGATACCCTACGTCTAGAAGGAACACGGTCCTTCGAACTAAAGATGTAACGGAGCTTCGACTCCGACTCCAACAAGTCGGAACTTCCGATTGATATTACACCTTCGGTTCCGACACTTTTAAATAGGAGGTTTTAACACGTTCACTGCTCAAAACACAACTGTTCTGATTTTTATAACTTGCCGCGAGTACGGGAAAACACAACTGTTGTGTTAGCGGTACGGGAAAACACAACGCTGTGTGCAGATCCGTAACCGTGGCTAGACAAGAAAATCGACTCAGCAGTGAAAGTGTTAACACATATCTCTACTGCCACCATCTCCGACTCCGACTTAAGAATCCGAATTATAAACTGCGACGCCGACACATCCCTACTTCGAACGCTCCGACACCAAACAAATTCCCGTGGTCGTGTGAGTGTGGTAAGATCGTTATCTCCATTGAGCTTATAAATGAGACATTTCATGATTATGTTGATCACATTCGTTTCTTTCAACTCCCCAATAATCAATTCTCGTTATTCTTATTAGATTAATACTTTGATTGGCTGCTGAGCCGATTTTCTTGTCTAGCCACGGTTACGGATCTGCACACACCGTTGTGTTTTCCCGTACTCGCGGCAAGTTATAAAAAACACAACAGTTGTGTTTTCAGCAGCGAACGTGTTAAAGACCCTGTGTCTATCTATGCTATTGCTTTACCTATTTGAACAAAGGCCATGCGTACTATCACAGGTACTATGGCCCATTCCAATATCGCAAAAATGCGTCAACGTTAGGTGCTTGTTACTTATGTAAGTAAATATTTTGATCTGCTTGGAAACGTTAAACTTTACAGTGATAATGACCGCGAAATAAAACAGCACGCCACCGCTTGCATCTATAATTTGCCGTGAAGGGCAAAAAACAATACAGTATAGAAATAAAAAGTAGGCTCTAACGCATGAAAATGTACCTATTCTTTGACATTCTTGGGTGTCGATATTTCAACCATTCTGCCCAGAGATGGGCTGATTATAGCCCGTCGCATTTCTCAACTATGGGGAACTAGCTGCGCCCCGCTTACGGGATTAAAAGTATTCCTTCTTCCGTCATGGTGTCCTGAAAACTATAATCTGAAAGTCTTCGAGTCGAGAGTGAATAGGCAACTTATAGGCAAACAACGGTCGATAGTGGAGTCGACCGCTTCGACACATACCACCAGGTGAGACTGCGGGTTGCCGTCAAATGCTTGCCTATTCTGCAATAAAAAAAATGCGAAGTTCATCAAGTCATCTTTTAGTAAAATGGTAACAGATACCTAAAGAATCTATAAAGGTATAGGGAAGAATAATATACAAATATGGGTAAGCCCAAGATGTACAGTATTTATTATCCCCCTTACCTTAACGCTGTGGTTAAAATTACATTACAATGGCATTATTATGTTATTTAGAACGGCTAGATTTCCATAGCATCATCCGGGAAACAATAGTATCTAAACAACAACAAGTTATTAATATGGAAATCTAAAAACCCGATTCTGATTGCTTTTCAAACAAATATAGGGATTACCAGACGAATACGTTTCGCCAGAAACTAATTCAATTAAAATTCTACAAAAAAGGCATACCCCTCTTAAAAAAAAAAACAAAGAAAAAGTCTTTAAAAGTCTTGAAATCTCGGGAATTCCCGGGACTTTGAATTGTCGGGAATTCCCAAACCCTAGTTACCATACCACCCATCCCCACTGATCTATCGTCGATCAATGGCATCGATCGATGTATGTGGTAGCTTCGGCGGATACTGATACTTAGAACTCTCGATGGTAGATAGATCGTCGATCTATATTCATACACTGGGCTCTTCATGGGCGAATGATCATTGATCTATGAGGAGTCGGAAAAAAAATTGCAAACGAGGCGATTGATTTGATGTACTCGTATATTTGATCGATGTCGATTGTCGGCTGATCGCATCCTACTATCGACCGATGGCATCGATCGACTGGTGTGGTAACATTCTTCTACGTCTACAAAGTTATCTCGCGGCGCAACAGTTGATGGTAGACTACAAATACAATTTACGTACACGTGACAAATGCATTTCATCATTATTAGAATCAACGACTGGGCGCTATCGCTTCTGGTTCCGCTATTAGGTTTCTTACACGTTTTCCGATAATACGGCGCAAAGGAAACATTTGAAAAAGTTTATTATTGCTTCATTTTGAAGGCCACTTGTTCTATAACTAGTAAATCTAGATCGGTTGCCAGCGTGTCAATGTTTATTAACAGATGGATTGAAATAGTCTACTGTTCTTCTTATTCAGTAGTAATTAAATTAAGAGCCCACAGTTTTGTTTTTTAACCGACTTCAAAAAAAGAGGAAGTTCCTAATTTTACTGTATGTTTTTTTGTATGTTTGTGATACCTGAGAACTCCGTAATTTATAAACCGAGTTACCGACCGATACTTTCCGGTCCCATAGAAATTTTATCAAAACCTGTGCAGTGGTTTGGTTTTTATTAGTATGTATTGTATATCCAATTGAAGTCGTTTTATAAGTTTTAAATTTCTGTAATGGTTACTTTCTCTGTGCTGGGAACAATATTTTTAAGACTCATAAAAAATTATGAAGTGCTGCATGTAAGACAAAATTTATAAAAAAAAAAGACAAACTTCTAACATAATAATAATCTTCACAAAAAATATGTCAAATCTTTCCTAAGGAATATCTGATCCCAGACACCCAAACTAAATCACGTGTGACTGCAGTGATTGCCAGGCCAGGCACGTACTCGGGGCGGGGGGAGGTCATTTGGTTCATCCGCATGTAATTTTAGGAAACTGTCGCATTAGTGCATGCGAGTCGCATGTATTCATTAGTTTACATGTAGGTTGGTACTCTACATTTTACTAGTAAAACATTCTACTCTTGCTGTGGTCGTTTACACGCAGCTTTTCATTTAGGAAGAATAGTAGAAAGCTTTCGCCATCTATTTGTAATCTTTAAAAGTGGGAAGTTCTTCCTTTTTTCTTATTAGCACGCCTTTTTACCCGACGGCGCCAGAAGGAGGGTTATGTTCTTAATTGTGAGAGCGACATTGGGTATATCAAAATAAAAAAAAAAGAAATTGTGGGATTTTTGGGGAGTCAAATGACGT
The DNA here is from genome assembly GCA_912999815.1 of Campaea margaritaria. Classification (NCBI taxonomy): domain Eukaryota; kingdom Metazoa; phylum Arthropoda; class Insecta; order Lepidoptera; family Geometridae; genus Campaea; species Campaea margaritaria. Next base: position 2,908,842 of record OU538794.1, read on the forward strand.
TCTCCACTTTGGTTCTCCACCCCATTTTGGTCCAAAATTTAAGCTGGCGTCGCCCCTGTCTTAAACAGTTTGACCGACTGCGGTGTCGAATAGTAAATAGGTGTAACGACCCGCAATTGTCCAATTGAAGAGAACTCTCTAATCTCTCGGATGTCGGGATTCCATTCGCAAATGGCCTCTTTTGACAATAAGCCTGTTATGTAATCGTAGTTATTTTATTGGGGTCAGCCTGTCTGGTATTATCGTGTTCGAATGGAGGAATAATATGTTTTTGGGTAAAGACCCAAAATGCCCAGTTCTCAAAACAGCATACTATTACGGCTCTCAAAATGACCAATTCTAAAGAAATAATATTCAAAATGATTAATCAATTCTCAAAACTCAAATCACTTATTGTAAGCCGGCAAAACAGCACTTTTGTAAGTCAGGCACTGAATTATCAGAAGCTTAACTTTTATTATTGGTATGAATCCGGCTTCTTAAATAATAATCCAAGCCTCTTCATAAAAACAGTGCAGTCACGCTGTTGTATGTTTATTAATTACAATTAACGTTAATAACGACGAACAAAAACTTAATTCATTATACGATCAAGATGTCTCGGAGATAAATGAAATTTGATTCATTTGACTCGCTTCGTGCTCAACCATAAATTATGATAGAAACTACATTTACTTTTTTTTAAACAGTTTCCACAACGGTTTAGTTGTATATTTAGTATTATCATTTGAAATTGGATATTTACCATTTTTTTTTATTAATATTGGCTTGATCTTCTAGACTGAGCACCATGCAGCAGAAACCAAGACATTCCCACGACGATGACGGAGCGGCAATGGAAGCTTGTGACTTGTGACTAAGGTAAGCCATTGATTAGGCTTCTTCATCCTTTTGAGTACCAACTAAGCAAAAAATTTATAGATTAATGACAATTACAGGAAGTCCTTTTACAAATATTTTCTTGGGTTGGTAACATCGATTTGACTTCCGCGGTCCGTATATCTATCCATATAGGTCTGCATATGCTCGATTATTCCACACGGTTTTATTATTCACACGATAAAAAAGACGGTTCTAGTGATACAAATATTCTATCGAGGTACAGTCAGCAACAAAAGTCGCTGTATAGCTCCTGACATGTAATCCAAAATTTATTAAACTAATTACATAAGTAAACTATTAAAATTATGCTTAAAATAGTTAGTTGAAAGATTTAAAAAGTATCAGATATACTGATTGTACCAAATTGTTTAAATATTACGATTGTTATAATCAATTCCTCAAGTGGATTATCGATAAAATGAAGATAGTCCCCTGTCAATCAAACAAGTCATCATTGACCCACATTACGTTTACAGATAGACTATCAGTCATTTCGTTCTGTTCAGTAGAATGTTCGTTAAAGTGTCGTGCTCAAAACCGCACATGACTACATTGACCCTTATTAACATTTGACTCTACAATTTTGCTTCTAATCTTTAAAATTGTCACCAAAATGACTAAGCATGTATTTTAATAGACTTTTCATACTATATACCGAGCGATAACTAGTTTCATGTCACACAAGTCAATGCCTATCATAATGAAATGTGACGATCATTCTGGTTTCTTGATTGGGTAAATTATGATCTTTACATTTAGGGTAGTGCTAATTTGGCATTTATGGTCATGAATGATTATCGTTCCGTGTGCTCTAAGTATATGTATTTTTTTTTATTGAAATATGTTACATGAATGTGTAGAACAGATAATTTTAAAAGGAAATGAACATACAAGTAATTTTGACAAGGTAAAGGGGCACGGTAAGGTGGCTAATAATATTATGATAGTTCATATTTTTTCGCGAGAAATTGGAAACAAAAATTAAGGCGAAACCATTGAGCACGGCTAGTATATATATCATGTAAATTGATCTACAGTCTGCTAGCATGAAGATTTAACGAGATAATTTGCAGTTATTACTGAATACAGACCAATGACTCCTCGTATCTCCTAACGGTCTATCAATTATTTCAAACTGCATCCATTACTTGGTGTTGCAATATACTTTTTTCACGTCTGCGTGTGCGCAAGTAACGTCACAGATTGATCCGCCGACGCAAATATTTTAGCATTCGATGAGCGCACCGTTTCACTTTTCTTATAAAAGTAGGGGTTTGTTAAGCATGTAGGGAGAAAGTTGAGATTTCGATTATTTTTTTAACGATAATTCACGTAATAGATATGTGATTAGTCACTGAGGTCGTATGTCGAACCCACACTCAAAGTTTGGCCAAAACATTAAAATAAAATCCATGTGACAAATATCTGAAATCTGTAGTTTGCCTAATTATATGAGTTTATCGACTTTTTATATGTATATATTTTGTAAATGTTTATCATAAAAAACTGTAGTCAACCCTGCAAAAGCAAAAAAGCAGGATCGAATTTAGGGCTCGTTCATACACGCGGGAACCGCACGATTGCAAATAGTGCGTTTGAAACCGCAATATTATGGTATGTATTCAGACAGAGCGGTTAATAAGCGATTGGCGTACGCGGAAATCGTCAGCTTGGAAACGGAAGTCAACGAAGAAATTCTGTTTTTACTGTGGTTTCACATAAAAAAGGAAAATTTTGACTATTTGAAAATTACATTTTCTCCACTTCATCAATAAATAATTCAGTGTCGAAGCAATCCATAGCAAGTTCGCGAGATTGAGAGGATCCATAGTAACAGAACCACGTGGCCGCCGCACCAAATATATTTTCTAGCGGTTGAGTGGCGGCTACCGCGCGGGTAGTCAACGATTACGAAAATACTTACATTAATAAGACCCGTGAGGTTTCAACGTGATTCTAAAACCGTGCGGTTCCCGCCGTGTCTGAACGAGGGCTTAACAAACCTTAAAATCGAGCTAATTCATTTCCTTTATTATTTTCGTCTTTTTGTTTTTACTTATAAATAACTATAATATTGGTCGTTAGAGTATCTATAATAGTCTAATTGTGACACAATTGTTTGAAATGGCTATTAATAACTACCATGTCACGGTCATGAACAGTTTGATGGGGTATGAATGGTGCTGATGTCATCTCGCCATTTTGCACGATCACGAGCGTGCGAAGCGTTTGCGTTTCTACATGAAACCTGTCGAAGTTTTAGCATTAGTCTATGTTGTGTTTGTTCAATTCAATCATTAAATATGTGACATAGGTCTTAATAATAAATTGTAGCGTCGTAAATGTACCTATAATGTATTGTAATATAATGCAATTTATTGGGTAGGAGCCGTCATTTCATGACACGAGTTTATCTTCGAATAATCGTTCATTTGTTTTCCGGACAGACTACATCGTTACATCTTCATTCACAGCATAGGTTATGGTCAATTAATCAAATGTAAATGAATAACATGTTTAAACATGTGTATAAGTTAATCTCGAAACTATTGTCGGCCCTGCCCCTACCCTGAATTCGGGCCTGTTTTCTTAACTTTCTTATCACATGACGAAATTAACTTTTATTAGTTAAATGGTAACGATTAAATAGGTTTAGGGTTTTTATCTCATCTGGTGGCTTAGTCGAAAGTGGTCAGAATAGGCCTGATGGGGCTGGACTGGAAACCTGGAATAGTTGGAAAAGCTTGGAGACATTGTTTGCTTGTGGGACGTGTAATTTGGACGGTTTGTAATTTTCTTTCAATGGTTCGAAAAACATTAAATTCTCAAAGTATTGATTATGGTGCGAATCGCCCTTCTGAAAATATGCACTTGAGTAATATTGACTACAAAAGTTCTAGAAAACTCTAGGATTGCACAATTGTCTGAAATAGCTACTGAAAAGCACTGAAAAGTGCTTTGTCATGGCGTACCAACCGTAGGCGTAGCGTACCCAACGCTTCGATGGGGGTGTCGGTGATGTCATTTCGCATGATAATCATTATAATAAGTGTTTCTAATTACACAACGATTTAAATTATTGTATTTTTTTTTATCTTCCATTTATACTTTGACATAGAAAGTTCAATAAAGTTTAGTAAATCTATAAAGAATAAATGTATCTATACATTAAAAATAAAACACACATGACAACATTGTGTGTTGTTTGTCATTAGAATGTTTGTCATGTGTATATTCAAAAAATACCTTAGTAAGTAACGCGAAGTAATTATCGGGCATGTCAGTTACCTCACTATGTTTTCCTTTATCGAAAAGCGACTAGTATTATAATTACGTACATTTGTTTCACAAAAAAAAAATGATACGCACGTGCACTGGGATTGGAACTCGCTACCCTCTGCTTGGAAGCCTCCTCACTAGGCTTTCAGTGTTAAAGTTAAATGCCAATATAAAAAATAATCTAAGGCCTGTAATGGTCAATGCGTGACCTGTATATCCTTATATGGTCAATGCGCGGCTTGTGACGCCATTGTATGCATCCTCATTTTCAGTGACTCTTGAAAATAATAGTAAATTGCGTCAAGTTTGTCTGTTTATCCGCAACTGTAAGGAAAACACAGTTTGAGCGACGAGTCGAAGTTGTTCCGTGGGAATCCGCCAGAATCACGCTGTATTCTGTATTTCAAACAATAGTTGTAAACCCCCACTTTTCAGGAAAAAAACATTGAACCTAATATACAATTAAAATTCAAAATTACAGATATCAAAAGTGGAATAGGGAAATTTGTTTAGAAGATCAGCCTAGATCTTGACCACCATTAAAATTATGATTCTGGTAAGTCTATCAAAAGTTACTAAACGTAAAAAAAAAGTTTAACAATGTTACATTATTATGAGAAATAGGTAATACAACAAAGCGTTGGGTCAGCGAGAGGAGGCCTACCTATTCCTAGCAATGACCATAGTCCTCGTGGGTCCTAATTTTTTATTTTTTATTTGACTGAGTGACCACATCACCACGCAGAACACGGCATTGCATAATCCTGCGCGGCACTGCACTGCGCTCGTCACCCTGAGACATGGGCTCTAAAGTCTCATATGCCCAATAATTTTACTGGAAACAGTGTCCTTCAAATCGGAACGCAGTAATGTTTGTACACTACTGCTTGGCGGATGAATATCTGGCAAAGGTGTGGTACTTCCCCAGGCGGCCTCTTGCAGAAGGAGCCCACTACTAAAATTCTATTTCCTAGGTACATGGATATGTATCTCTGTGGATCGTGATCCGTTATTATTTAATTCAATTGAATTATAACAATTTTTTTTTTAAATCTAGTATTCGTTCTAAAAAATCCTGAGAATACAACGATGAGAACATTGTATCGACTGATTAGATATCAACGACCACTGCAAACACTTGAATCATTCTATCAGTCGCACAAAATGTTTAAACTGCACAGTTGAATGATTGTGCAAAAATCTGTTCAATTACTCATTCTTCGACCAATTAGCGGGACCACCAGTTTTTACCACCTGAATCGCCGGTTAGTATTTACGTTCTGTGCACGCCACCGTTCATCATTCAACGTTCAGCCGCGGCTGCGGACACACGTGCCGTTTTAAAAATATAAACTTCGATTTTTAAAATAGTTTGCCGCAAAACTTTTATAAAATAGTTTAACTACTTTTTATTTGTGAAGTGTCTCTGTGGAGTGTTCGCTGATTTTAGTTTCGTCTGGCTAATGTAAGTGCAGTTTTTTTTTTATGGGGTTTTGGAAATGCCGGTAGACTCGTTCAGTTTTATTTTTCATGGCGGCAGTTATTGTATACTTTTCGATAAATATTAATTTGCAACCTTTAAAATGCGTAAACACATTTTTGTGAAGAAACAAAGTTAACTTTGTCACCCTATTAAAATTTTATAATGACTGCCAGCCGGAGTTACTCATAATATTTTGGTTTAAAATTTTAGAATAAAACTTACTTTAAAAAAAATATATAAATTCAGAATACTAATTAATTTATAAACAGTGTACTTGTATACATAACTTAATCACCATTTCTTATTGAAGAATGGTTTGTTATCAATGAATAAACAATGGGTACTTACTACATCTTCATGATTTAATTATCTTGATAGTAATATCTACAGCTTAACAAGCGGAATTAAATTAACGCTTATGTTTAAAATTCAGTCGCCTCTGTGTGATTTGTAAATTTTCCTTGTATGTAACCGGCTTTTTAAACCTGTGAGTAAATTAAATCCTGTTTATCTAAACATAAATAAATCGAATATATATTTGTATTACATACGTAGAACCTGACCCCTAACTAGGATTCCCTGTATTTAGGGAATCAGGAATTACGAGGACCATGGTCCTGCAAACACCCACACTCAGAGAAAATATTTGCCGTTCACACAAATCTGTGTCCTGTGCGGGAACAAAACCCGCAACCTCACGCTTCACAATCGGCTCATCGCACACTTACGCCACTGAGGCTTTTATTAAAAAAATTGGATTCATACCTTGCTATTTTTATCGTGTTCAAAAATCTACATTCTTGTGTATATTTCGTGATAAGAAAAATAATTAAAAACTGTGTTTTTATCATGCCAACGAAGGAATATTTCAATTTAAGTCCCGTCAAAATCTGTTTAGATTCATTAGCCAAGCTTTTATATAATGGGTATTGGGTACTGATCAAAAGAAGCCCAAACACAATCACTGTACTGTTAGTCATCGAGGAGTTCCGTTATGTATCGTCTCTATCGTCAGATCAGCTTTCTGTCACCATAATATCGTATTGTCAACTTGACAGCCATGGAAAGTTTTAACTCAATTGATTAAACGAAACGTTACCCGTCACGTCGCGTTTCTCGAGGGGGCGAAGAGTGGGCTACAGAAAGGCATTTTGCTACGGTAAATGTTGGAAGACGCATGAAAGAAAAGATCGAGGAAGTATGCGTGGTAAAAGACGGATTGATGATCTTTGTTTGCATGAGACCAGGCGGTAAGGCTGTGACACCACCGCGCGTGAACCCTACACAGCCTATTGGTCTGGAGTTCCAGAAACTAGTAGAGGATGTCAGGGATTTGGTGTACTGCTTTCCGCTGGATGATATCGCTGGATCGTAGCATGTGGAATGATGCAGTCTCTGTCTATCCCAAAGGGAGAAAGGCCTGACTGTATGTACATATGTAAATGGTATAAATAAATTTTTAATTAAATTCGAGTAGTTCTAACCATCGCGGTAAAGCTTTAGCCCTGTAAAAAGCTGACCGTCTGAAGCATAGATTTAAGTATAGTATTTTATTTTAATACTATGCCTGGAGCTTTGGGTTATAATTAGTATATAGAGGAGCGCTGGGTTAACCAGCAGCTCATTAAAGTATTTTCGAGTTAGCAACGTAATGCGTTTAGCGGCAATTCGCAATATAGTCAAAGACTGCTCCTTTTTTTCTATATTGGATTTCATCATCATCATCATCGTCCACCCATATCGGCCCACTGCTGAGCACAGGTCTCCCCTTACTTTCGTGAGGAGGATTAGGCCATGATCCACCACGGGGGCTGGTCCGGATTCATACTTATATCTTATTTTACAAAAATCACCTGAGAATCTAAAGATCAAGAGCACAGTTATTTCTTCATCGAATGCGGTAGTCTCGACCTTTGGTGTCACGGAGCGATGGAAAACTCCAAGATACTTGTGCCGGCACTAAATATCAAGTTTAGTGGTTTTGTATCTTTGCCAATGTACGGACCTTACATTGTACGGAGCATAAAACCATAAATTATGTGCATTAACATATATAAAGGTTCTTCCTTATGGAAATAATATGTAAATAAAAAAATTAACGAAGTTATAATCTGTTGTATAACTATCGGGATCGCAAAAACATAGTAATCTAAGTAATGTATACCATATCATAAGTCAAATTCTAAGCTGCCAAACAGTGAAAACCGCATTGCAATGCATTCAGTAGTTTTTAAGGGATGCGAAAACAAACAGATAAATAGACAGAATTTCAAAAAAGTTGTATCCTTGACGAGTCGCTAGTTTTGCTCTCCTAGAATTTTTTTCTTAATATATCTTCCATGTACACTGATTTATTATGAGTATAGATTTTACTATGAAACAGATATGCCAAATACGATAGATCAGGTTGTAACAGTGCATGTGAAACCACAGCGGAACGGGGTTGATGATATACTGTTACAAAACTAAGGAGTATGGGGCAACCCTTGTATCGGTTTCAATTGTAGTTTCGCGTGTTCTTTCAATTGTAGTTATTAATAAACCTGTTTAAAGTAAAGTAAATCTAGTGTGGATTCTTTAATCCATTCATCATCTGGATAATGACATACTCTAAGATTGGTACTTGTTTTAAAATTGTTATTTGACTGAGTGACTAGATGAGCAAATCGTTCACCTGATTTTAAGCGCTACGCTTGCCCATAACATTTACAGTGCTACTCAGAACTTTGCACTGCGCTGCACTCGTCACCCTGAGACATTAGCTCTAAAGTCTCATATGTCCAGTAATTTATCTGGAAACAGTGCCCTTCAAACCGGAACACAGTAATGTTTGTACACTACTGCTTGGCGGGTGAATATCTGGTAAAATTGTAAATATAAACATTTCTAGGTATGTTAATGAATAGCATAGAAACCGATAAAGCCTATAAACTCAGCCATGCTTTAATTAAAAACTGCATTGTTTATATTACTCGTATTGCAATAAGAGGTTGTAAAATGAAATCTTGTAAAACGCAGAGAATAATAGTCTCTAAGCCAATTGAGTTATGAATACAATTTTAAGACAACTTCTGATTCCACAGGAATTTCGCCGGTACCTACTTATTAACCGGCGTATTGTCCCGTATGATGTAAATCAGACTCCTGACACGCTGGTGTTTTACTCAATCAGAAACATAATAAATACATCTCACTATTATTATAAACCTACCTATCTAAGCTGTCTGACAACATTGATTGATAAAGGCGTAACAATAGAAATCTTCTAATGCTGATGTTTTTGATTGTTGTGGGCAGGCGTGGCGCTTGCCATTGGGTGAACTACTTGATCGTCTCGCGCCTCAGTAACATGAAAAAAAAAATTAGACCACACGACTGAAATCAAACATCTTTAGCTCCATGAGAGAAAGAGATTAAGAAAAGGTGCGAGCGCACCTCTCTCTCTCTTGCTCCTACAGTAATATACGAAATGTAACTTTCTTTCTATCTTCACTAACTACCCCCCTCAACCCCCCCTCTCTCTCTTCTCCCTCAACTTCTGTTCGCCTCGCCCGATCACACTTTTCGTAACGCTCTTGTCTCGCATTCACCAGCTTACTCCCCAAGTCAAGCGTGCGCAAAGAAATTTCACTTCAAAAATGATCTTAACACTCATTAACCTATTAACTTTACTACAGTTAACGACAGCATTTTAACAGAATTAGCCTATATTCAGGAAATATGTAATGTAGCCACTCCCACTCATAGTGTGCTAACGTGAAGTTAAATCATATAAATAGACGTAGATTTGAGTATAAATACGTCTCAAGGTGATCTAGATAATGTACTGTTGCCCAATTCCTGTAGGTGTACTACAATGTATTTAAATTGCGGTAGTATCGCTATCGGGATGGCTGACTGCTCGGGAGCAGATTGATTGATAGTCACCGATGGGATGGCCGAAGAATTGGGACTCTGATCGCGAGCACTATTGTTTATTCTATGACTTCGAATCTGTGCCGCTGATCAGTAAACGGGCATTGAACAATCTCCCTGACAGCTATAGATTAGTTGATAGCCACCGAGGATTGCCTTTGTTGATTGATTGTTGGCGAGAGTTTAGCATGAACTCTCTTTATTGTTTGTGACAATTGTATCTTGTAGGTTTATTTACGTTCAATGCACTCGGTTCTCTGTATAGGATTGTATCTGTTAATGTTTTTTGCAGCGTTTGTAGCTACCTGAACCATCGCCACAGTACAAAATATTCTTTTTGGTATTATACAACCATTAACACTTTGACTGGTGAGCCGTTTTGCTTGTCTAGCCACGGGTGCGGGCCTGCACGCGCCATAGTGTTTTCCCATACAACAAACCCAACAGTTGTGTTTTGCCGTGCTCGTGGCAACTTATGAAAGACACGACAGTTGTGTTTTCAGCAGTGAACGTGTTAATATCGTTTGTATACGTGTCTTTATCTGAAAAGGTAAACTAACCAACTGGCTACTTATTATTTTAACATGACGTTAATATATTCAACAATTTAAGACTGATATTTGTAGCCTTTACGTAATACTAATTCGTATATATCGATATGGTTCGAATTAGCAAAATTTTATTCAACATATCATAAGAGGAGTTCCTAGTGAAAGAGAAAAGAGGGACACCATTGTAACCAGTTTTTATATAATACAAGTGGTGTAGGTTTCGCTATCTTCCGTAATGTTATAAACAAAACTTTGTTAATATGACCCCTTTATAAGCGTCATTAGTTTAATATAAAGTTTAATTAACATTCTTTGGGATGTAAGATAATTCAGTTTCATGAGAAAGCCGATTCATCTCATTACAGATAAGAAAATCAAACACATTCATACGCGCATGCGTAGCCCTGACCGCAAACTGCTCAACTGAAGTGTGCGTTCCCTTCTCTGGTGCTATATTAAAACAGTATTTTTCACTTCACTTTATTTCTTCTCTTATACAATTTGTAGTGTTGTCATTACCGCAGTTCCTCCGATGTTAAATAATTTTCTTATGTACAGATCAACCACTTATTAGGAGAATCGAAATAACTGACACTCTTGAGATGGAAAACGTCACTTCACAGACAGTGATTGTCAGACGCTGGCGCCTTGCTTATCAAAAGATTTAAAATTATAATGATAACAAGATTCTACAAAGAAAATGTCTTCTGAATCTATTGCTCAAAGTCCAGAGAGGACGATGAGTGGATACTTGGTCATAATTGTATTAATCTCTGTAGCGATGGGAATAATTCTTCGCCCTCAGCGCCATGTGTATATGTGTATAATTTATGATACACACTGTCAAAACGGTGTTTTTAGATAAACACCTCCAGTTTTAGTTTTAGCACGGTGTATCGGTAGCACTCACGTTTTCCATACATAAATATACCTATGGTATGATAAAAATAGCTCTGGCCTAAGTGAATTGAATTTCGTAGTGGTTTTGGGTTTGGACTAAGAATCGTAATATTTGCATCAAGAGCTTGACGCTGAACGTTTTAATTATTATACATTACTAGCTGTGCCCTGCCACGCTTCGCTGTGGCACATTCGCACATTCGCTGATATGTCACTGATGAAAATAATAGATAAAAACAGTCCTTGATGCGGATTATATATTATGCTAAAATTTCAGCTCGATCGGTGCAGAACTTTTTGAGTTTTTGAAGCGTACACAAACCAACATAACATTTATTAAATCTATCTATATATATATATATATATATTTAATCTATATATATATATATATATTGTTAGCGCGGCAGCTAAGCTGTATAGGCTGAGCGCGCCTCCAATGGCGGGGGAAGGATGGCTGGTAGAAGAGTAGTACAAAGGAACTTGGCGACTAACCTGGTCTCCATGCAACTGCAATCACCTCGGTTCGGGTTCGTCTCCAAGCTGCTTGTTCCTTCAGGATGTTATGACGTTCGATGTAGTGGACTGTATTTTAGGCGGTTGGTGCGTGTCGGCAAGGAGCGTTTACGCGGCGGGTTTATAGCGGGTGTTGTTTATATTTGCGCGTCGAATTCACGTGGACCACCGCAGAGGAGCAGCAGATCCAGTACTTTGGATTCGGCGAGAGCGGCAGCCGCGAAGGACGAGGGTCGATCGCAGACTACTTGCGGCGGCAAGCAGTTTTCTCGTGGATACCACGATATGAGCGACAGAGATAGTCGCCAAGAAATGATAGGAATAGGAAGGTAGGAAGGTATTATGAGTGCCAATGTAAGTGGCGCGAACATTTGCCCCCGGCCTAAAAACCATTGGTTTTTAAAAGAAAGCGGGAAATAAAAAAAATAAAAATAAGAGTTAAACTCTAAAGCGGTCAACGGGTTAAATATAACATAGCGGTTGACCGGGGAGCAAGGGGTTAAATTATTGGGTAGGTAAGATACATAAACGGACGACGGGTCTCTGGTAGACGCCGGTCGCCGTTTTTACTGACGCTACTCGACAGATGCCATCGCCGCCGACATGAGTGGCCACGACGACGCCGAGAGGCCAGGATAGCGGGGGAATATTATCAGTGATAATAAGAACAATAGAACCTATTGTAATGGGATTCGAAGGTGTATTCCATTTTCCTCTAGATTGAAGTAAGTGAAGATATTCCAACTTCCACCGTTTGGAAAATGATTGTACCATTTGATCCAATAAAGCGTATCGTTTCAATAAGTGTCCAGGTTCATCGGGAACCGTGCAAGCGGGTAAATGCTTCAGCGGTGCGGTCATTAAGAAATGTGAAGCACTCAGCGCGGTCGGCTCAGACGGATCTTCGCTCAATAACGTTATAGGACGAGAATTGATAACGCATTCTATCTGTGTGAGTACGGTTAACATTTCCTCATAGGTGAGTAACTGTGAACCGATCGTCTTATGAAGATGACTTTTAAACGCTTTCACATATATTTCATAATTCCCCCCGAAGTGAGGACTTCGCGGTGGATTGAATTTCCAGTGTATACGATTAGCTGATAACTCATCTGAGATAGACTTATTATATTCGTCGGAATTTAAAAGATCCGTTAACGCATTTTTCGCATTTTTAACGCATTCCGTTAACGCAGAGACGGGAAGGGAGTCAAGGAGCGCGGGTGAGTTACTAGCCCATTTGACGAGATCGAAGCCCCCGGCCTTGAGCAACTCGCGGAGATCGTCTCTGAGTTGTAAACAAGCAGACAGAGTAGGCATGGAGTAGCACACGTCGTCCATGCATGTGTTGTCGCTGATAAGAGATGCTGCGAGTGGGAAGCGGGCACCGTCGGCGGCGCACAGCTGTCGCAACACTCGCATTGCAAGGAACGGACTGCTACGTAGACCAAAACAAACGCGGTTGAATTGGTAGGTATCAAGCGGAAAAACGGGATCGAATCGATACAGGAATTTTTGATATTTGCGGTGGTCCTTATTTATCAAAATTTGTAGGTACATCTGTTTAATATCGGATGTAAAAGCGATTGGGTAGTGGCGGAAATCCAAGAGGATTGTAAAAAGATCGTTTTGTAAATTATCCCCGGTAAATAAAACTTGATTCAAGGAGAGGCCTGAGTCAGTTTCAGCACTGGCGTCCATCACCATACGCCATCGAGTTGTTGTTTTTTGTAGTCTCGCAATGGCGTGGTGTGGCACGTAATATCCAGTAAAAGGACTATCATTGTCGATCAGTGAAATGTAACCCTTCTGAATGTACTCTTTGATTATAGCATCGTACTCTAAGCGCAGAGCAGGTGTCGCGGCGAGCTTACGTTCGAGATACATGAAGCGTTTTTTAGCGATAGGGTAAGAATTACCCAGAGAGGTCGCGGGATCGCGGGAGAAAGGTGACGCTACAGAATAGCGTCCCGTAGGATCGCGGGAAACGTTATTTGTAAAAATGCGTTCACATTCTATTGCGTCTGGGCTCAAAGTCGGCGTGCATTGCACCTCTTCAAGCTGCCAGAAGCGTTGGACAAGATTATCTAAACGTGGTCCTTCCATAAAGGTACAGAGGGAAATATGAGAACGGCATCTATCTTCAACCAAGGGGTCAGTGATAGAAACAACGGTTCCAATATGAGCGGGCGTAACATGAGCGGGAGTAACATGAGCGGGAGTAACGGGAGCGGTCCCGATTACGATAAAACCAAAAATGGTTTCAAAAGCGGTTGGAGTACCAGGCGGACCAGCGGCGCGGCCTGATAGCAATATTTCAGAAAAGAGCGGCGCGCCTATAAGTATGTCGATCTCGGAAGGCGAAGCGAAACTGTCGTCTGCCAGAGGCAGGCAGTTCAGGTATGAAAGGCAGGATACGTCAATTTTCACTGCCGGTAAATTGTCTGTTATGCGGTCGATAACATAGGCGTCAATTGCAATAAAATTATCATTTAGGCGGGAAGATAAAGTAGCAGAAACTGCTCCCTTGATTGGGTTAGATGCGGAACCTATCCCTTTAACAACGGTGTTCGTCACCTTATTGCATTTTAAATTTAATTTAGCGCAACATTTTGAAGTTAAAAAGTTACTTTGGGAAGCCGAATCAATTAAGGCGCGTACTACATGGCGGCGACCATTTAAATCCGTAGCATAAACTTGTACGGTTCCCAGTAAACAAGTAGTGTCATTAGGCTGCGAAGCGGGGCGTATATTACACAGCGACACCTGTTGTTGTGATGACTGATAAGCAGTTGTAGGTAAGTTCGTCAGCTGAGCGCTAGCGGAGCCCGCGACGGGCGGCGGCGATGCCGAAGGCGGCATGTGATCCCCGGCGGCGGAGAAGTTGCCAGTTCGCGCGCGCGGAGGCGGCGCGTGCGCCTGTGACGGAGCGCTAGGGTACGGGCGATTGTCTTCACGGGAAGATGATACTTTGCGGCATAACATAGAATGATGTTTACATCCACAATAACGGCAATTAAATTTAGAATTGCAAGCAGTATTTATATGCGTAGTGCTTAGACAATTAGTGCAACCTTTGCTTTGTTTTACAAAATTGTACCTGTCGTCGATAGAAAGCTTATCAAATGCAGGGCATCTATATAAGTTAGCGTGATCGGCTTGTTTGCAAAGCGGACAGTGAGTGACGCATGATGCTGCAAAAGACTGCGTAGACCTTGCAGTACGCGGCCTGTTATCACTGCGGCTAAGAGAATCGGTCGTAGTGCGTTCCAATATTTTGCTTTGTTCGCGGATGAATTTTAAAAGTTCATTGTATGTAGGCATAGATTTACCTCGCATGTGCATTTCAAATGACCGTGCAGTACTTGAATCTATTTTCTTCAAAGCGAGCGATAGTAAAATAAAATCAGACACGTTATCGAGCTTGAGAGACTTCAAACTTGACACAGCCGTGCAGAATTTATCTAGGAATAATTCTAAGTTTTTATTCGTCGCGGTGTTAAAAGATTTAAAATCAAGCATTTGATCAAGATAAGCGGAGGCTAGGTTACGTTTGTCGTTATACTTATCGACGAGCGTCTGCCATATGATCGGATAATTATCACCGTTAGGTACGATACCAGAACAAACTGCAAGGGCCCGGCCTGACAATTTATTAATTAAATATTGGACGCGTTCGTGATCAGTGAGATCGGGATTTTCGTGAATCGTGCGTTTGAATGACTCATAAAATATCCTCCAGGTCATCGGATCTCCATTGAAGACCATCAAATCGAGTTCAGGAATTCTGATGGATTTACGTTGCGGGGCAACATTGAAATCAGCGGTTTTTAAAGGCGGGTTAAGTTTATTATAAACAAACTGACAACGGCAAAACATATCTTCGAAGACGTTTATAGATTGGTAGTTTACCGTGTACGAAGCGTTGAGAGTCAACTCGGTGACATTTAATTTGTTCACAATTTCATTGAAATCGGAGCGTAAGCGGTCTAACGAGATCATTCCACATAGAAATAAATCTTTCTCAGTATCATCAGTGAAAGCCTTTAAAGATCGGTTAAAAATATGTTGTAAGCGAGAAAATATAATGTCACGTTTACCTATCAAGGTCAAACGTTCGATCTGTAACGTATCGAGCGCTTTTGCGTCCTCGTATACTTCACTATCTTTGCCTTTTGAACGAGTAGCCATAGCCATCTTAACAAAGTATAAAAAACTAGATAAAGTATGAAATTCCTAATTTACTGCAACTGCCTACAGCATTTACCTGCCACGCGCGCGGCGTATTGAATACCCACGTGGAGACGCACGGGCGGTCGTTAGGAATACCTTCACTTTTTAATAAAAATTAAGAATTACGGAAAAATCGTTATTTTTACTATTTAGGAATGCGGAATACACGAAATAAGTATATAAGAGCGTAGTAGGATAGTACAGGGTACTATCTGAACTGTAATTGCGGGCGGGAACACGATAATTATAGGAAATTATCGTTGGTAAAAATACCAATATAAAATTGCGGGCGGTTATAAAGAGGACTATATGAGGCCTAAGAGGGGCCAGAGAATAGCGGGAGGACCAAAGAAGATCCGGCGGCGGAGGACCAACAATATGTTAGCGCGGCAGCTAAGCTGTATAGGCTGAGCGCGCCTCCAATGGCGGGGGAAGGATGGCTGGTAGAAGAGTAGTACAAAGGAACTTGGCGACTAACCTGGTCTCCATGCAACTGCAATCACCTCGGTTCGGGTTCGTCTCCAAGCTGCTTGTTCCTTCAGGATGTTATGACGTTCGATGTAGTGGACTGTATTTTAGGCGGTTGGTGCGTGTCGGCAAGGAGCGTTTACGCGGCGGGTTTATAGCGGGTGTTGTTTATATTTGCGCGTCGAATTCACGTGGACCACCGCAGAGGAGCAGCAGATCCAGTACTTTGGATTCGGCGAGAGCGGCAGCCGCGAAGGACGAGGGTCGATCGCAGACTACTTGCGGCGGCAAGCAGTTTTCTCGTGGATACCACGATATGAGCGACAGAGATAGTCGCCAAGAAATGATAGGAATAGGAAGGTAGGAAGGTATTATGAGTGCCAATGTAAGTGGCGCGAACATATATATATATATACATATAGATATATATATATATATATAGATAGATTACGGTCATTTTTACCAGATACTTCTAATGTTGGTATTAGTGCCAGTTCTGTTTATTATAAGTTGATTCTTGTAGTTTCACACGGAACGTGCGGTGACAATTACGACATTTCACTAATCTATTAAAACTATATAACGTGTCTTGTGGCCTGTCAGTAATGTTTCTTCATATAGTTTCCGCAACTCGGATGTTTTAATTACCAGTTTTGTTGCATCGGTTGCATCAGAAATAGTTATTTAGTACCGGGTGTGTCTAATTTTGTATGTGTCCGAGTAATGTTAAGATTTATCTATAACATACATGTGAGCTTTGGAATGTCAATGACAAATTATGTGTATGAACGCATTGGTTCGCGAGGAGACCCACATTTCCCGAGTATTGTGTCAGATTAATGTGATCCACCGATCCGGACCGGGTCCCTGTGGTAGACCCTTGCTCAGCGGTGGGCGGATATGGGTTGATGATGATTGTTGGTTTTATATTTACCAGCTTATTCAAATCTCTGTGATTAAATAATTATTAATTAGCTTATGACTTATGTATATTTGTCGTTACTAGGACAACAATATTAATTGTTTGTTTGTCTTTCTTGACCCTATACATGGCTAATCGTTTTTTAGAAATGTTGAAAAGACAAAGTCTTATTTAAATTACGTTTCAGAACGTCTTTAGAGTTTCGGAAAATTCCACCATGCCAAGAATAAGGTTAAATGCAGGAACGTCTTACGAACATGCGATTTACTTATATGAGTAACAGTTTCGATGCCCGTACAACTAAATTGCAATAGAACACCCTATCAGTTTAAATCTAACAGTAAATAGCCATAACCGCTGGCCATTACACATCTAATGACATGTCACAGCGAAGTATGACGGGCATTGTTACATTCGACTATTAAACCAACGCATAACTCATATACCCATGACCTGTAATCTCTATTTTCTAAGCAGTAGGACTCAATATGTAGTGGATCAGCTGCCAAAGCTGTAATAGTCGTGTTAGCTAAGCATGTTGTTTGCATTTCGGAAAACGCCAGGCGAATGTTGTTATGTCAGTCTCGGGAGGTATTTGAAAACATAGTTTTAAAGGAAACTCGCGTAATCCGTATTATTCATGCTTTGGTATTTTGTTGTAATTACTTTAGTATACAACAATAGTTACGTCTAGTATAGTCAAATAATTTATCAAATCTCTATTCGAGATATAAATAAAAATCGATTCCTCAAGTTGTAGGGTCCATTAGTAAAATTCGGCAATACCCTGCAATTTCATTGACTGTTGTCTTGGCACTGTTAATACTGAATTTAGAGTCATATCTACGTTAGTGAGATACTAATCAGTCAAAGCACTGAGTTAGAAGAACTAGACAAACTAAAATGCAATAACAATCTGAAAACCAATAAACTATTTTACGTAACTTGATGTTTATAGGACCCTCCTATTTTAGCAGGTGGATTTTCACTTTTAACACCTCTGTCGTCGAATGCACACTTTCCACGCTCAATAATAATTCAACCAGAAGAGAATAAATACGTGAACTTTAGTAAGAAATGCGAGTCTTTCGTTAATATCGGAGGCCATGGAATAACTGTTAATTCAAAAACTTTCTCGAAAAAAGATACCTTTATTTTTGGTAAAGGGTCAGTTTGAAGCAATTTGTATGCAGCTGTAATTTTAACATTGAAATTACTTTCTCAGCTTAAAATGTCGTTTGGATGCTACCGTAAAAGAAACTATACTAATGGCAACCATCTGAAAAACGTCGCGCTCAGTATTTAAAATAGAGGAAAATAAACACATATTTCATGAGACGTGACCGCTTGGTTACGATTACGACAGATCTCAATGTAAATACTAAGAAATATACCATTTAATACATTGTCCATGAAATTACGAAATCCGTAAAGCAGTAACGTACAAGGACTACCTTATCTGGAAAGGAGTTATTAAGAACAGGGGCGGTATTATGTACTTGTCTGACTACACCAATTTACATGAAACTCATGCGAAAGCTGTACCGGTCTGACGTGTACACGTACACTCGTCTGCATAATATCAAATGCAGGTAACTCCATTTTTAGTGCTTTTCACTTTCGTTCTTGCATACCCGCTCTAGCCAAGAATGACGGCTCACGTGCTCACCTCGTGAAAAGTTTACTAACAATTCAAACGACCGGTCACTTTCTTACTATTAACTACATGGTGAATATTCGTATTTTAATTGCGTCGGTTTCGTTAATAAATTTAGAGCAGTAGTTTTCCGTTTCTATGTTACCTACGGTCAATGTAATTTTGCTATGGGAAGTAGTTTTCACAACGATAGTACTACTTTCTACTATAAAAAAAATGCTGTTTTCCTCGTAACTGTTTCCATAATGATCCATAATGAGAGAACAGTCTTAATTTCCAAGCATCAGCATTCATTGCATCAGTCATTAACTTTTTGTCTCATTTTGAAATACGCATTTGTGATATTGATTAATGCATTTTGTTTCTTAAATTACTTTTAAAACTATTTTAACATCGCCAAACTCTTCAGTTTGTATAATACTTTTTATCTAACATATATTTAGAACTAGCTGCGCCCTGCGGTTTCACCCGCGTAGTTCCTGTTCCCGCGGGAATATGGGCATAAAATATAGCCTATGTTACTCGCTGTCAATGTAGCTTTCCATTAGAGAAAATTAAGCCGAAACTTTACATATTGCTATACATACTTTCATCCTCTATATTTATTTTACCCCTCAAGGGTAAAGTTTTACAAACTTTGAATGTCAAATTTATTTACATCTAATCAAAAGCCTAAAAAATAAATTTCAAGCTTCTAGCTTCAAAAATGACGATACTTCCATACAAACTTTCATCCCCTATTTCAAGCCCTTAAAATGCATTTTTTTGCGATAAAAAGTAGCCTATGTCCTTCCCTAGGCTCTAGACTATTTCTTTACCAAATTTCATTTCAATCGGTTCAGTAGTTCAGGCGTGAAAGAGCAACAGACAGAGTTACTTTCGCATTTATAATATAAGTAAGGATAAGGATTTTGCAGTTGCATAATTTCCATAACCATTCACTTGTAAATCGCACGGTGTAAGCGTTATCGTAAATCAGTGTTACAAAAAGCGAGCGGATAGAAAATGTTATACTTCCTACCTCTATTCTAGAGGTAGCGTGATCGTAAAGTGTTTCACATTTTATTTTATTCACATAGATTAGCATCGAATTACCATGCATGAATATTTTTTATTTGCTACTTACATCACTTGTTCGAAAGGTGACGAACTTTGAAGAGCACGGAAAAGTATAGGTAATGTATATCAATATTCTACGCTACTGCGTAGGTTGGAACGCCTGATTCTTTAACAATATTAACAAAATATTTGTATAATGTGTGTTTATTGTCTATTTCAAATGTAAAATAGTTAATAACACATGTTCAGGTTCATAATAACGTTGACGCAATGCAATCATTTCATTGCATTCAAAGACTATTTTCATAATAGGTGCACATATTGAAATTCATATTTTATTGGAGTTTACACTGTTAAGACACACAGCACTTGTGTCAATAACTTTTCTTTTAATTGCCATTGTTGTATGGAGCAAAGAATATTCAATTTATAAAAAGAGACACACATTTGTGTAAAACATATTTTTAGATTATTAATTTCTAGGATTAAAAATTAAATTTGTCAAAATCGTATCACCAAAATGTTAATGTTCTTTACACTGTATTAATGGTATATAACACTCAGAACTGAGGTTATTTGATAAAAAAAATTGATTTCTTGATTATCGTTGATCTTTATTTGGAAATCTTTATCAGTAAATTGTTAAAATATGTAATGACAACACCAAAATATAAAAAAAATTATCAGTCTTTGACGAAAACCGCCGAAGATATTTGACAAAAACGCAGGAAACTAATTCTTAGAAAAAACAAAACAAAATCAACATCGGTTTATCCGTTCGGAAGCTACGATAAACTTATAACTCTACGTCGTTATTGCGTCGGGGTTTAATAATAAAAAGGAAACCTATTTTTGAACCATTACGAGTATGCAAATCATCATCATAAGTCTGAAAAAAAAAATTAATAACATATTTTGCTCGATTTTTTTACGTATTGTTATTCGATCATTCATTATTAATCATTACATTACATCATATTCTTTGAGTTCAATATTTGTGTAGGTCGTCGACTCGTCCTGCAAGGTCAAGTTCATTGTTTTCTTTATTATCGTGCGAAGTCACTTTGTTTATATCAACAAAGCATGCGATAGATTTCCTAAACAGAATCCATATTATTGTGCAATTATTTCATTGTCATGTAATTTTCCATTCACCAACAAAGATGTAAGAAACACTATAGAGTTAGGTTGTAGCAGGCGTTATAGTGAATATATTTTTCAAGTGCAACATTATAATCTCTATTATCATATATTATAGGCAAGCATTAAATATCGTAACGTTTAACTAGCTTTCCTTCGAGCTGGCCGTGTCACTCACTTGTTATATGTATAGTCGGTACATCGACATCAGTTTTATATTTGCAAGTAGGCAGAGTTAATTATTAAGAAAAAACAGGATATTGAAATATGGTGGTTACAAGAATAGCCTCCCAATTCATACCTTTAGAACTTATTACCGTGATATAGGAAAGAAATCGGTAAGCTTCAAAATTTATTGAAAGGGCACTCGCTCGTTAAAGCCAATATCAAAATATGAATAGCTTTCTGTACTTTTTCTCCATATAAACTCTTAACTGTACAAAATTTCATTCTGCATCGTCCTCGCAATTTTTGTAAAAGGGATCATAAGTTTTTCCTTCACGTATTATCAACATAACCCAATTTAGCGTCAATATTATCTCTTTACCGTTTTTCATTTTCACAGTCTCGGTATCAATTAACGCCTTATAAACCACAAATATGTATGCGCAGACGTGCTCTGTTTGCTACCCACTAACATACATTGCGTGAAAAGTATTCGGAAAAGTGCAAGAAACGGCAAAACTTTCTAACTGGATATTAGAAACTTTTAACAAAATATATATTATATGGTTTAAGGTATATATATTAACTGACATGGCCGCTAATAAGTCTTGCAATCTATGGCGATGACTTGCTTGCTTGCTCCTAATGGCTCATTTACTGTTTCGTCTCATCTGGATATTCACCAACGGACTATTTACCAATACCATGAATGTTATTTTTTGTGAGTTTCTGATATTTTGGATTTTTTGTTTAATTTAGATTAAGGTATATCGAATGTGATTTCAATTGACTGTGGACATAAATACAATATTGATATCATTATTATCATTATAGTTATAATATATTATTGTAAAAGCTAAATCAACTCTGTCTGTTTGCTACCTTTTCACGGCTGAACCGATCTTGATGGAATTTGGTATGGAAATATTTTGAATCATGGGAAAGCACATAGGGCACTCTTTATCATCACAAACTGTAGTCCGTGCAGTTGAAGTCGCGAGCAAAAGATAGGTATAGTTCATGGAGACTCTGCTCTGGGGGTTTCACTTCTTAAAAACCATTGTTTTACTAATTATTTAACATCATTTAGAAAACTATCATTCAGTATTTATCAGTTAATGTGATGAGGAATTAACTTTTCCAAGTTAATCAATCTAGGTAAATCTTATGAATTTAATCAATTAATCAGTGTTTGGTGTTCCGTATTAACTATTTATGTTAATCAATCACAAGATTTTAATTAATATAAACATATACATGTAATATACACAACTGCATCTTGTGATATAGTCACCTCTTATTATATTGTTTTCTTTTATTATCAACTAATCAAATGATATAATATCAACAATAATTCATCAAAATAATTTATTCAACAAAAAAGTTGCAGAATTGACTTTAAGCAAAGCCCCTTTAGGTAGTTTTTTCTCACTAAGTGCCTTTTCGGTTATTTACCCAAATTCGATTTAGGTAACCAGTTTCATCCTCAAACCATTAACTTTTCGGAACGTTAGCAATAACATATTTTGCAGTTTTTTATGACGTACTAGGCCAGCTTTTGACCAAGATTTCGTAATGGGAAGCGACGATGTGACCGAAGGTGAAGCACGCTTGAAAATAATATGAGTTAAGTTTAAAAATACAAGAGCTACCGAATAAATCGCAGTCAAAACTTTATCTTTACACTGCACGTGAATTGAAGATATAATAAGTATTACACATTCGTTATCAGAACAGTCCGCAATGGACAGTGTCAATGCCAACAGTGGAAGATTCGGTGTTGTGTCTTCGAGTAGGACAAATTTAATGTATTTTGATATTTGGTGCGTACTCCTATTAAATTGTCAAAGCAAACTGTAGACTAGAACCGTAAGTACTATTACGTATTTATTCTGTGCCAGAACGCTAGCTCTTTTCTCGACCTTGGATCAGGTGTTTGATTAAATTAGTCAATGTTTGCAATTACTATATCGTAATATGAAAAAGTTAACAGGGACACTAAAGAATGGCTAGTTAAGAATTGTGAACTAACTCTACAAGCAGGTGGTTTGATAATAGTGCTTGAAATGATTTGTTAATTATCAAAGGAACACCACCTTTATCGAATGCAACAGCGAACTCTATTTGCAAAATTAAGTCACGTCGGTGCATTTTGAAATATTCATGAGTGCCAATTAACGGGCTGGTTGAAAAATAGTGTTACATTTATTTCTACCCAGTGCAATGACATCTTGCGTTCGGAACTGACTATATTTATTACTGACACATGGTGTACCACAGGGCGTTATCCTGGGGCCTACCCTATACCTATTGTGGTTTATGAATGATGCTACCACATCTTTCACTGCATTATCCTGTTACCAATTAAATAATATTAATGAAGAATCGACTTGAGGAATACCTATCCTAGCACAGGGAAATATTATTGTACCTAAGTTTAAGACGATGGATAATTGAAATCGTTTATGAATTACTGTTCTATGAGTAATTTTTAAAATAATAAAATTTTCCTGCATTCATTCATTAAAGACAAATAACAATTGAAGGGAAAACCACGAAATATTAAGGAATTTGTAATTTTACAACGTCACATTGGAAATAACCGACTGCAATGGTTTAATAAATAAATGCTTAATAAACGAATTTATTTTTCTAATACATATATAGCTCCTCAATCGAATTCTAAGTCCATTATTGCTACATAATATCCAATTCGAATTAAGGCCATCTTCGATTACAATTGAGTAGCGGAATTATTCAATCGTATAGAATGATCAAGTTTTAATGAGGTTACGGGCACATGAGGCTTAACATATTTTGATCACAGAGCGTCGATGTGCAAGAGCTTCGGACATTTTCTTTTCAGCCGCACCGCTCTAAGAACGAGCTAATATATCAGCTGTCCATGAAATAAATACATACTTGTAGGTCGTCAAAAACTTACCCGCACACAGTAGACAAATAAAACAATTGGTAGAACATTACAAAGATCCCCGGCAGAAGTTAAATTCGTTCGTGTCAAAGTACGAAACGGATTAAGACGCAAGCGCGTGTTCTATAAGCTCCAAAGAAAAAACAACGGAGCCATCAGTGCGATAATTACCATTATTAGTGAAGTAGACCGCAGTGGTCTATTTATTGATTTCTCTACTTCCACTGACCTAGTTCAGTATAGAGAAATCAATAGTCGACTAGCGGACGAGCTCACATATGTTATTGTAGGTGTCCCTGTGAGAACATTAGGTGTTCGTTTAAATTCCAGAGGCGCATTTTGTACGCTCATTGCATAATTGCCATTGACCTCGTATCTTGCATTGTCCATGCATTGACTTTTTTCGATATGTTTGGGAGATTTTCGACTAAGTAACACAATATGAAGCTCTGTATGTTTTGTATGGAAGTAATATTAAAACAATTACCATGGGTTTGGGATTCCATCGATAGAAAAGGAGAAGCTTTCACATCTGTTAGCAAATGTTCGTGTGATAATTGAAACAAATGCCGTAGTAGACTTTACAATTTGCAAAATTATTTTTTTCAAATTCTTAAATACACATATAGATTAATCAATGACAAAAACAAGACCAGTTCCTGATATACCGCTCAGCTCACTGTGTATCTGGATTCTGAACATGTCCAAGAGACGGACTACTAGTTTTTGTGGCCTGTGCCACAAACCTTGTGCCTCGCAGCCGGTTTCTAAACAGGCTCGTTGAAATGTGCGTTATCGTGAACTGTAATGTGTAATGACATTAAACAGACAATTAAATCCAAAGAAGTATATCTACGGATACTCATTTACGTCTTTCGACTTATTCGTATTATTTGCGGCGTTTTCATATTATAATCAAAAACGCATGAGAACTAAATACTCTTTTGGTCTCATTTGAGATTGATGAAGTCGAACCATTAGCTGATAGCCAATGCATGTTTGCTTATTTAATATTTCATACTATTGGTGTTAATTTTGTCAATCTAAATTTTCGTTTAGCTTAACTAGTATCTTTATACACCTATGAGAACGAAGGACGCAATAATAACTTTGTAACTGTAAAATTTAGTTTGTGCCAACAGAATTGAAACCATTAAGATCCAGCTCTAACAGGTAAATCTGCGTAACTTAAATTATTGCATTTTTCCTCATAAGTCTATAAACTTCAGCAACTGTTAATTAAACAAGTATTATTAAGGCTGTAAGTGTAACAAATGCCTCCATCTTTGGTAATTCTTAGTATATTCATTTTCCTTACCTCGTTGCGCCTATGGTGGTAGTTTTACCTTTTATTCTAATTTCCCCATCCTTATGGTTTTCCTCAACATCCATTATTTCATTTAGGGTTTCTGTCTTTGGTATGACTTAATTTATTACATAATACCTATAATAATTAGTGTCTTTACATCATTTACCAAAAGCTCTATCATTGACTTGATTTGTGTTGAAACATTTTATATGGCGATGTCCCAGTTATGTACTTGATAGAACTGTTGCGTCTTGTTCTGGGTTAATAAATGTTACTATCTTCTCGTTTTCTTCACCGTTTAGCGTGAAAAAGTGACTATCTTGCGAACCATGTCAGTCCAGTTTGCCATTTATGTTAAAAGTGTTACTTGATTTCTTCTCGTTTACTGCATTCTACTTTATGTTACTTCTGTGAATGGTGTTTGCAATTTCATGCGCGAACGTTCTGCTTAATTATGGCATAATGTCTGCATTTACAATTTCTGAACTTTCGTTGCGAATATTTGTAATAATAATAATAAAGAACTGAGAATTTAACACCGTTAAATAAAAAAATGAATATAATGACATTTTCTGTTATCTCGGGGCCTACGCAAAACGCTATCAATTATTGTTTCCTTTACTAAAATTATAAACACTATTAACGAAATCATAAACTTGTAATTAAACTTGTAGATAATCTTATTGAGATTAAGACCTCTAATAATTATACTTCAAGATAAATGTCAGACACTGATAACGATTACGACGTCGATTCTCGTGATAATGTACCTATATATACAATGATGCCCTTGAAGCATCCTACTAATCAATAATATTATAAATGTGCAAGTCTGTTTGTTGGTTTGTCCTTCTTTCACGTAGCAACGGAGCAACGAATTCGTGTGACGTTTAGACCTTTATCTACCTCTATGAGTTATCAGCCCTTTGGCTAAGGATTGGCATAGGCTACTTTTTATCCTGAAATAAACATTGCTATTCAGTTGTGTGTTTATGTTGTGCGATTCTTCAGTTTATCATCTTTCACCGTAAAAGTGGCGATTGCCAGAGAGTTGTCCATGTCTACTTGTTTATCATTTCCTTTAGTCTCTCTTCCGTCTGTCCGTCAGCTCTCTTCTTTCACATCATCGTTAATGATTATGGCCATGTTTAATTTAAAAGTTGAGTCCAGATTATGAACATGCCAGTGAAAGAAAAAAAAACGAATGTGCCTTAAAAAATTTGGATCTGTATTTGCTGAGTAAAACCAATTTGCAAATAGAATAGAAAAACTCTTTATTGTACACCAGAAACAAAAATAAACATAGTACAGAAGAATTACAATAGGTAAACAAGGGTAGTACAATGGGCGGTCTTATCACTGAAAGCGATTTCTTCCAGACAACCTTTGGCTATGTAATATTAGTATAGATAGTTGGACGAATAAAAGTATATTTATTCGGCACTGATACGAAATTTGTTAATAATTTCTTGCATAGGTACTTTACTTAACATTTACTTGCAGCAGTTTGCAGTGGGGTCAAGAAAATATCACTCAGTATAATTATGATCCTAGTTGAAAACAACATGTTGATACCTTCAAATGTTTGTTTAATAATTCATACTCAATAGAAATTGGTACTTGATAGCTTGATAGAGGGAAGCAAATTCATACAGTGCTAAGTAAGGCAAGGCTTTTGCATAATTATCATTTTCATGAGTTTTTTATTTAATTTTGGATTGGTACCTAAGCGTTGGTTTAATTTGTTTTATGTTCTACTTATTTCATTATATTAATATTAATCGATTTAATTATATTAATATTTTGAATCTTATTAGAAATCGATATAGGTAAGGACAATGTTTAATTTATTTGATTTATTACTGTATGTAATCTGCTTTTCATAATTATGAATATCACATGCTTTGTCAGTTTCACGGGATCGCAATAAATTCATTATTTTACCTTCCTTTATTGAATTAATTATAATTTATTTGGATGTGATATTGTTGTAAAAAAGGGTAAGTTATGTAAAAAAAAACATATTTAGGTAGGTATAAAACTATTAGTCATGCCAAGGCAATTTAAATGTTTTCAATTCCGCAAGGACATTGTTTACTAAATTTCAATACTATAAAGTGACAGCTATAAGCAATCGGAAAGTTATTGGCGATATTCGATCAATCGTTTTATAGCCGTAGGCTTTATCGCTGATATTGTGGTGTATTACATGAATCTATATATATATATAAAAAAATGTTATGTTGATTTGTGTACGCTTCAAAAACTCAAAAAGTTATGCACCGATCGAGCTGAAATTTTAGCATGATATATAATCCGCATCAAGGATTGTTTTTATCTATTTTTTTCATCAGTGACATATAGCGAATGTGCCACAGCGAAGCGTGGCAGGGTACAGCTAGTTTGAAATAATTTTACATTTGTGTGAAACGCTACCGAGCGACCGCATACGATGTATTTATTGATTATAGGAATATTGAGCTTTCCGTAATATATCCCCAATCTCAGATACTTATTTATTTGTTAGTATGTATAAATCAGTTTAAAAAGTAAGGAAAATGTCTATTTAAACAAATATTAACTTACAACACCCCTCTATTTAAAAGTAGAAACACTTAGGTAGGCCTATAAAAAAAAACGCAATGGATTCTCAATTAAGGCCATTCAACTATTTGAGCAAAATAAAATTGAGCCACGTACAATGAACGTTATTATAAAATAGTTTATTTTTTGTAGGTATACCTATTTTTAAATAACCGTGTCGATATTATTCTGTCGCTATGCTGCACTCCGTTTTTATACACCTGAAATGTACTGTAATTCCAAATACAAAACACGCCCGTTACTATGCCTGTAGAATCTGGATGACAGCATTTATCAACCATTTCTTATTTAAATATGCATAAATTATTCGCTAGTTAAATCTTCGAACACCGAGGTATTTGCTGCCATTAACAGGTCGCGATCAATACCATTTGTACACTAATTAAATCGATTTTATAATAACTAGCTAGCCTTGAAGCCTTCTGTTCAACAAACTGTTTTTGAACGTCAAAATATTCAAGTCTCTTGACTTCAGTTCTGAATATACTTCTAATTTATTGTCATTGTTGACAATAATACAGTTTAATATGAAACACCAGTTGAAAAAAATTACTTAATATTGAGGAAACGATTTTTTTCTTGTAAGATCATTGAAGCCAGATTGATCATTGATCATTTTAGACAGCGCGCTGTCTAAATTCACTGCTTTTATATTCCGTTCAATGGATAATATTTCAAAGATGTCCACACATACTGGAGCATAAAATTAAACGACTAAGACGTATTGCTGACCAGTTTAATTATTAATTAATTCTATGTGTACTGCTTAATTTAGCATTATTTAGTCATTAGCGTGCTTAATTGAGCGACGGAGCTCTCAGATTATTTATATCTTAACCGTGACCGCTAACTTGTGCCTATCTATGTTTATGCTATTATTAAAAAAAAATCTAGCTTGCATGCGCACGGTTATAGTTGGTGAACACAGAATTCTTAATTTCTATTATTTATACGCCTTTGTGACAGCTTGCACAGAAAAACAACGCTCCCAACGATATAATTCGTAGTTCCACTTATAATTGAAGTTTCCAATCCATGTGTGCGTAAGCACCTTTCTTCTATGGCTTTTAGAACAAACACCGTGGTTGGGTGAATCTAGTAACACACAGCGAAACATATTTTTGGTCTATTCCAGAACGAATATACAGAATGTATGCCTGCTCCTTCTACCAATATCAATGTATGCTTTCTTTCTTAATTATATCTTCACCTTAAGCTTCCCTTTTTACGAATATGCTAAACACTTTATAAAAAGAAAACGTAATCCAAACCTGCCACAGTAAATCATATTGAGTATAACTAAACAGGCGAAATTACATATAGCGATTTTTCCTCTGATAATGGAATGCTCATCTGGGTATAGATTTTCTTCCCAAAAGCAAATTTATAGTCAGAAATATAAAAAAAAACAGCATGATAACCTATTGTCTTCTTTTTTGTTACAGATAAATCAACATCGAAGAAAGATGGCGCGTGTCAAAGCAGTATTGTCGCCGCGTGGAGTCGCGAGCGCATCTAGTCATAGTTTAAGCATGTGTATTGTTGCGTTAATGTTATTAGGTAAGTCTGTTATTATGTAAATCATATATCAATACGTAAATCTGTATGATTTTCCATATTTCCAATAGCAATTTGAGTTTGAAAACTATTACAAATGTAATTTTTCAAACGCCTTAAATTCACTTAAAATTTCTAAAAAACATTTCATCCAATTTCAAACAACTATTATTGGTATTTTCAATTTCCAACCCATGACTTTTAGCTATTTGACATTATTGAAATCTGCAAGTAAATATAGTTAGAAATAACGGAGGTTTAATAAAGAACATTTTCCTGTAGCTAAAGCGATTCAGGTTGCTTACTGCCTCATCTTAACTTCGCTACCTCAAGCCTAAAAATACATTCGTTGGATATTCCAAACAACAATACAATATGATACCTACGTCATCGCATATTCAAAAACAGCAGTTATAGTATTATAATTTTGAATAACATAACATTATAACAATTGCTTAAAATGTTTTTCGATCACGGAATGTTATGGGAAATTGCATGTGTTAAGTTGTGCGTGAATCATATCACATTACGTAATTGATTCGTTATGGTTGACCACAAAATCCATTCACGTTACGGTAAAACATTAATTTAATATGCATATTTGGAAGGAAAACGGATATAAATTACTACCTGAAAACATCCTTAAATTCCAATACCTACTTGTGGCACGTTTCTTAGTTGAAAAATATAAGGCCAGTTTTAGTGCTCGACCGACCGTCGGTGCGTACGTCGGTCGCGCTTGTCATTTGTATGCCGGCCGGTCTCAACATTTTTCAGTTAACGTTCGGTCAAATTATAATATTATTTTTACGTTTACAATACCATTTGTAATATTTATGAGATCTAGAGATGACCAGACTGATATTTGCCTTATTTTAATAGCGGTCGCTTGTCTTGCGACTGATGCGAAAAATGTTGTTTCCTTTTGCTTAAAGTTTGAAACTCGCTCAAAGGTTTTTCGTGTAATCTTTTGATTGTTCACCAGATGATAATCGCCACATATGACCTTTAATCAACTCAGTAATTAATCAATGTCAACGAAAATTGAGAGCTAAGTGTGATATTCTTTAGATACATTAACGTTTTGTCAGACACGTTGGACTATAACATCGTTTTTGTTAGTAAAAACTCACCTAGATAATGCCGCGATCCTGGACGAGATTCAAACCAAGCTCGTTCCCGTCCTAAATAACTCTATTTTTATACTTAGGCCGGTGAGAGCACTTGTAGGTACATTGACAATGACTTTTTGAGATGCCATTGACTTGCAAAGTGGTTCATAAGTCGTTGCCCTTGAAGCTCGCGACTGTAATACAAAACCTACCTACCTCGTTAGCAGAGGTCTAATAGGACACATTCGTATTAGTTGCAGGTGTTATAATAACAGGATATTTTTGCAGGCCTAGCTCTGTGTATGTGTGTATTTGCAGTCGCTACTAAATGAAACCACGTCACCAGTATTGACGCAAAATAAATAATAGTAGTTTTTATTGGTAGTGAACTACCTGCCTTCTTTTGTTCATAAACTCTTGAGATTAGCAAGTATCGTATAGCTAGGTCTATTAGCTTTCTATATAAGTCCTTCGCGCCACCTGGACAACTAGTCATTTCTATTGATCGAGCAAAGCTTGAATCAGCCGTGTATGTGTCTACATTATGTTTTTAAATAGTATATAGAAACAGGCATGTGCGTCTGTCTGTCGATAACTTTCGAATCGATAATCCAAACTTCAAGAAATTTGGTAGCCGGTGGCGACTTTGATCGATAGACAGATAGATAGAGTAACACCACAGGACAAAGAAAACTTAAACGCTAGAACAAAACAAATTTAACAATTAGTGTCACAATGGGCGGTCTTATCGCGCAGAGCGATCTCTTTCAGGCAACCATGCATGGAGAAGGTTAACTAGGAGATCGGACGGTCGGTTTCCATATATACATAAAATAAATATAATAGATACTTGATTATACACTT
Source organism: Campaea margaritaria (assembly GCA_912999815.1). Taxonomy (NCBI): domain Eukaryota; kingdom Metazoa; phylum Arthropoda; class Insecta; order Lepidoptera; family Geometridae; genus Campaea; species Campaea margaritaria. The sequence continues at coordinate 2,940,387 of OU538794.1, forward strand.
TGTAGTTATTTAGTTGTAATCCAAAATGTAAAAGAAAATGATAAGGTAACACTTCGAGACGTACTACATTTTTTTTCTAGGATACTGCTTCGACCGAATGATTAAATTTACTGATAGGGGGCACATGGTTACAATTCACGCCAAGGCGCAGCTTAAGTGATAGTTACAAGGTGTCAGATAAATTTTGTATCAATGGACGCGCATACGTAAACAAAAAGTTCAGATAAACTTGCATAAACGTGTACTTAATTACAAAAATAGTTATTTAATATGAAACATAAACAAGTCTACAGTTACCCACCTCAATGCAAGGTGAGCTGGCCGAGGTCGGCCATTTGTTTTTTTCTACATAACATCTTGCATTTATCGGTTTAATCCGGTCCTGTAACCGTTATGGTTGATTCAAGTAATCAAGGACAACTGTGTACATGAGTGAGCTTGCCTAAACGCAGGGAAGCATCTATAATGGCTCGGTGGCCTTGTGGTGAACTTCGTCACCCAATGAAATTAAAAAAAAATAGACCTCCCCAGGAGGCCGACGCCATTTCTTTTGACAAATCCTATTACGCACTTCTGTCTATTTTTAAGGCTTTTCTAACTCGTTTTTGTTTTATTCCAGGTTTACCGAGTGCACATTCTCAGAAAAACAAAATATATCTCGACATAGATACAGATCTCACCCTGCTCGTAGATGAAACGCACCTGTTTAATTTGGTGCAAATGTAAGTAGAAACATCGCGTCTAGCTTATAGATAAGTTATGTAAGAACGCACAGCTAATGTTTAATAACCTGAGAATATGTTTTTGGAAATCTGCGCCCACACCCATGACTTATTCTTGTCCCGGTTCCTGTCAACTCATAGCAGTCGTTAACCACGCCAGAAACTCTTGCGCACTGACAAACTGTCACCAGAGGCGTCACTGCCTCATTCAACAAACTTTATGTAGTTTCTGCCGTCTGAGATTGCATTATAGCGCTATCTATCGAGTCAGTTGAGAACTATACTTGGCGCATTTGTGACAAAAACGACAAAAATTGACTCAAATTAGTGATATGTTTTAAAATGTTCTTAACCTGTCGCACGTCGTACGCCATATGTGAAATCTTTTGTTTTCTTATTTTAATCACCCTGCGCGATGACGTAAAAACTCATTATCTCGTTTCAATTTCCAGTGGAGAATACAACACGACCCTCTACATGACAGCTGTCATACAACACCCGGATCTGCTCCAAATGGTACCGGCTACGGTGGAAATACTGAGATCGGATTCCCCGAACAGCACAGCGAATATAACGCACGAAATATGCGCGTACGGCAAGAACCCGGGACATTCCGAGGTCACGTTCAATATCACGCCTTCAGGATTTCTCAAGTAAGTTTCATCGTCGTTGTGATCTTCAAATCCTGAAGCCGTGATTTATTTATTAATTATTATTATTTAATTTCCAGCGTCGACTCGGTGTTCCTCCGCGTCAGTGTAATGCATTCCAAAGTGATCTACATAATCTCCTTCATAATGGGTTGGATCTACTTCGCCGCGTGGTCGGTGTCGTTCTACCCGCAAATCTACAGCAACTACAAGAGGAAGAGCGTCGTGGGTCTCAACTTCGACTTCCTTTCTATGAACATCATGGGGTTCACCATGTACTCTCTGTTCAACTGCGGCCTCTTCTTCTCTGAGGAAATACAGGTAAATATATATTCTATTCTAGTAGCGCCCCGTTGTTTTACCCGCCTTAACTATTATCATATAGGAACCTTTTATATTTATGGGATAAAAAGTATCCTATGTTCTATTCCAGGACCTAACCTATCTGTAATATAAACTAAATTTCATTAAACTCTGTTCTGTCGTTTAGGCGTGAAGAGAGGACAAACACACACACTTGTCACATTAGAGTGAGATATTTTTTTTCTTATATATGACGGTTTTTAATGGGGAAACATATTAAAGAAGAAATATTTTGGGAAAGGGAGATTTTGAATACAGAACATTTTATGAAAGTGACATTATTGAAATCAGTGGAAATTTTGGGACAGGATTTGAAACAAACGCTGGTACACCGTCAAATGCAATAATGAGCTTAATGTTTCACAGTGTGCTATTTCAATAAAGACTACCTAAATCTTTAGAGCCGATGTCTCAGGGTGACGAGCGCATTGCAGTGCCGCGCAGGATTATGCAATGCAAAGTTCTGGGTGGCACTGTAACCGTTATGGGCAGGCGTAGCGATTACCATCAGGTGAACGACTTGCTCGTCTCGTCACTCAGTCAAATAAAAAAAATGTAGGAAGATAGGTTTTTAGTCTCTAGTGAGATATAACTTGGCACATTTAGCGTTTATTTGTAACCTATCCCAACAACTAACTGATTCGCTGGAGACAGCGGGAGCCAAGTCGTGTTTACTGTTCGCATACAATGTAGCGAGCTTATTTTAGAGTTAGATATAGGAAATGTTGTTTCCGCATGCTTGAAATAACTATTAGTTATTACAATCCGCGTGTTACAGCTAGTTTAATAAATGCAAAAGTTTGAATATTTGTTTCTCGATCACGACAAAACGACGGATTTTGATGAATTGTGGCACGAAAATAAGGTTACATTTGATGGTGTACCAGTTTTTTTTTGTGTTTCGTGTAACTGGGCTGGTCACATCTATCGCATGTCGGACGAACTCTAGGCCCAAACCACAACAATGTGGATGTCACAGAACGACAGACGTTGCGACAAGCCCAGGCGGAGATGGCGAGACGAGCTTGACTCCATTTGCAACGACTGGACCACTAGAATGCCTCTTCCTTCTTTCCATTCCTCACGAAAAAGTTTCGTTTCGAGGGAAGCGGCATTCGCCCTGACGTGGGACAGACGTGGTGGAAAATAATAATAAAAACACTGGTTATTGTATTGAATTCCAGGCCCAGTACTTCGAGCGGTTCCCTCGCGGCCACAACCCGGTGCAACTCAACGATGTGTTCTTCTCCCTCCACGCTGCGTTCGCCACACTCATCACTATAACCCAGTGCTTTTTATATGAGGTAAGGGAGAAAAGCCTTAAAATCTACCAGCAATAAAGCTTTTTACTCAAATTTGGTTGGATTTTTTATTAAATATTTGTTATTTCATATAACTTTTCAATTTCCAGCGCGAGGATCAACGCGTGTCGCTCTTCGGGCGCAGTCTTCTGGGAGTGTTCTTCGCAGTGTTCATTGTAACCGGCACCATGGGCGCGGCGGGCAAGATGCAGTGGCTCGACTTCTTCTATTTCTGCAGCTACATCAAGCTCAGCATCACCTTCATCAAATACGTGCCCCAAGTAAGTCTACTGACTTTTATGTACTGTGGACACGAAGGATCTAGAGCTAGAAAAAAAAAACAACTTTAATTCTACATTCATCCTTTACTTAGAGTTCAAACAAATACGAATTTAAACATTATCTTATATTGGCTTCTGTGTAATTTCGTTTCTCTCTTTTGAGAAGTGACGTCTAAAATTTTTACTTGTTTCACACAATTTTTTTTTTATTTATTACTCTCTAAGGAGGATTATGTTTTTCGGTCGTATGTATGTATGTACTTTTGACGCGACTTGATGGATTTTGATAAAATATGAGGTAGCATTGGGGTCGTCACAGTCACAAAAGTGACTTAACAATCAGTTTTTTTTAAATTACTAGTTGGTTTTGATCGTATACCATATACTAACTCCATATTATCCTTCCGATTCCAGGCCTACATGAACTACAAGCGCAAATCGACCGAGGGCTGGTCCATCGGCAACATCTTCATGGACTTCATCGGCGGGTTCCTCTCCATCCTCCAGATGATGCTCAACGCGTACAACTACGACGACTGGGCGTCCCTCTTCGGCGACTTCACCAAGTTCGGACTCGGCACCTTCAGCCTCACCTTCGACATATTCTTCATGCTGCAACACTATGTCTTCTACAGGTATGTGGTGTTTGTGTTACGCGGGAGTTGGCATACTGTCGATACTGTTGGCACTGTCACTAATGTGGGAAAGGATTTTTGCGATGAAGGAGTCGTGAATTCGGAGGTCTGCTACAAGATTCGATTATCGAAATCGATTTTTTTTTGATTACCTTCATTTGTTACTAGCTGGTCTCCACAATTTTATCTGTAAAATTAAAGTTTTCTGCATTTTCCCGATATTCAATATAACCTATAGCACTCAGGGTAATGCAGCTCACTATCACAGAATCAGTTCCGTAGTTTGCCTACTACAATGAAACAAACTCCCAAACCTTATAAAGTTTTACACAATAATTGTCAGAAAAAGTCTAGTAGGTACTAATTTAACTAGAATTAGGTGTATCTAGTGACTAAAAATCTCAAAACTCGTATCATTTATTGTAAGTAGGCAAAAATCAAACACTTAAGGCTCATATACACAAATAAAAATAAAAGTAAACCAAATAAGATCAATCAACTAAACAAATCAGTAGCTGGTTATGGTTTGAGTTTGAAAAAGGAAATTTTCCTTTTAAGTGGTGACTCAGTTCTCGAATCGAGTAGTAGACCCCTTGCGTATGAATACTGATCCACCGCTATTCGTTCGTGATCCTTTATCGTAAATAAAACAATTCCTTTCCTAATATGCGTATTGCTTTCTACTAATACTTGTATCAATTTCTTTATCATTACTATAACTATAATACTACCATCATTATCCCGTTTAAAGGATCCAAATTGTCGAAAAGAGCTTGCGACCAGTAAGCGATTACGTAACTTCTGTTGCAATCAATTTTAATCAAGCGATTGTAATACTTTTTGTCAATACGTATTATCAATGAGCGATTTCAGTCGTGTTGAGATTGAATTTGATTTTAATATTTAATAGATAAAAATGCCTTTATCTCCGGATTTCTTGTTAATATGATATGAATTCTATTCCTAAAGGCTTCAGAACGTATATTCAATAGTTGATCTGTCACACACCTTATTTAGAATTACTGAACTGGATTTGTAAAAACACTACATATTTTAAATTGTAAATAAGATTCTAACACGTTTTTTCTGTACTCTTAAGGTTGTAATTAGGCTTACCCTGACGTTCAGTAGTGACATCGGCTGTCCTTAGTTATCGCTATGATAACTGTGCGTGCATTTTGCAACGCACTGACGCATCCGCACGCTTTCATAGCGAAAGCTCCGGACGACCGACACCTGTGCTCACCATCAGGAATTAATACTGTCTTAACCTCTGTGGATTTTTAATAGCTTATGATTATAAAAAAACATGCCAACTCTTGCATAGATATAAAGCGTGGCTTTGCACTTTTCCCGGTTTGGGCGCTTACTAACTTAACAATAAGTAGGGTTTCATTAACACTTACACTAACATAATTTATACATTAATATTGAACGGAACATCAAGGACACTCATGGATGTACTCCGGCGAGTGAACTCAGAGGTGACTCGAGTAAGGACGAGCTTGGATCATCAGTGAACAGGAAATAAGAGACCAAATTTTCTCCGGACATATTTCGAATTCTTTTACGTTACGGCTACGAAGACCAAACAGAATTGATATCGAATAAGTTCATAGAATTGAATATGGTTTATTGCGAAACTGTATGATTATTTCTTGGCATGATTACTATATGAGAAGTTATCGTAACTCGCCGTGAGGAAATTCTAGAGTTACCAAATCTTAATCTCATTGGAGTATTGACATTGGAAGATTGAACCGACAATTCAAAGACTATCCAGGAGGTATACGCATTAACAAAGTTACTTCTGTATTTATAAACCAACGCCAAATAAAATAGGCAAATGGTAAACCATGGAAACCTTGATAGAAATGACGATTTAATCTTATAGAAGAAACATTAAGAAACAAAGATCATTCATCAGGGATCACAAATCATAATAAAAACCATCAAGCATCATCCCGAAGAAATTACAGAAACCACACGAATCACTTGACCATACAACATTAAGGAGAAATCCGCGGAAAATGCACGAAATGTTTCACCATAAAAAGTGGATAAATCAACAGAAACAGCACGAACTCATCATACAAATCATTAGGCAGATATCTTACTTCACCATACAAACTGGATAATTCTATAGAAACAGCACGAATTCACCATGCGAACCATTAGGGTGATACCTAGCACGAATCACTTCACCATACAAAGGGAAAATCTACAGAAACCCATAGGAACACCATTCAAACAATTGTGGAGAAATCTACCAGAAACTAAACAACATTTTCACCATTTAAAACATTCTGCAAAAATCTAGAGAACCCACCCGATTATCTGTACCTTACAAACTGGAAAAACCTACAGAAACAATGCAATAACTCTACACACAACACGGAAAATATTTTTTGTAACTATCCACAAAAAAAGTACAAAAAATATTTTGCGTCTACATTTCCGAACGGACCATCTCATGGGGCTTCAAATCTCGAGCTTACGCTTTCGAACGAAACCGGATACCAAATTCAAAGACTGGCGCGAAAAGCTTTTACTTTTTAAAATTTCAACGTGGCTAAAGAGAAAAAATGTGACTATTATTTTCAGAGCTGCCAAAGATTTTATCAAGGTTAACAGTAGTGATGAAGGTTCGGATATGAGCAGCGGGGAAGGAAGGGATTTCTTATTATTGATGGACGATTGGTATGTACCAGGATTATATTAACACCTCTGTTTTTGTGCTCTTGTGAATTGTTTTAGAATGTTAATATCGTTAATATTAAGCTTATATTGGGGTGGCGAAACTAATTTTTTGAAAATATTAATGGTTGTTTTTAAGAATGGTGGTGTTGTTTTTTTTTAATTTGTTGTTTGTCTGGGTTTGGAACACACTAAAGTAACTTATTTGAGATTTTATTATGTATACTAAAGGTATAATAATTAAAAAAAAAACATTTCATTTTTTTAATCATGTAGGTCTAAGAAATATGTCCAAAATACAATTCGTTTTTTTTTAAAGTAAAATTCGCCACGCCCACAGCTAAAAATCAAAAGTTCGTATTGTATATGTATATTTTACATTTTTAGGAACATCGAAGAAAAGACAAAGTACGATCTAAACGGCAAAGCGTGATGAAGACAACCTTCAAGTCTCCACCTGCACAGCACTAGTTATAAGCCTTAATGCAATGCCATAAAGTTCATATAGGGACGGAATGTGTTATTTTGAATTTAGTTTTTATTTGTTAGTATAATTGTTTAGTTTTTGTGTATTAATTTGACACTTTTTGAGGCTAAAAGATGTAATGATGCTACCATAGTTTCTTTTTTCCAAATATCGCATTTTTTTTCATATTACACAATTTTAGATAGCTATCTTCTGAAATAGATTTATTTTGTAATATCTAAAAGTATTAATCTACAGGAAGGGTACCGTCCTCCAAGATTGGTTATATTTTTGATAATAACGTTGTTAAATAAAAAATCACATATTTGAGTAAATCAAAATTATAAATATATAAATTAACGTATTAACGTTTTGAACGCAGTCATTTATATTTAAAAAGAAGCACTGTATATTAATGTTTTGTATTTCCCTTCATTACTCTTAAATCATGATTGTCAAAGGTCAGTATTTGATAGGGAATTGATAGCATAAGATTTTGCAATACTTCCACCTTTTGCAATATGACTCCAGAAATATAGATAAACCATGAAACCTTGAGACTCAGTTCCAAAAAATAAATATATTAACTTATTTGTATCGTATTATCATGGTTTACCTATATCATAGTCTTGTTCAGAATAATATAGACTGGTATTCGTATGTATTCTGCATTTATAATTTAAATTTATTTTTATTTATAGTTATTATAATACTAAAGTTGAATGTCATCATTAAAAATACGAAATAGTATTCAAAACCATAATAGTTTATAATAGAAGAAACTGAAGTTTACTTTGTTATGAAATTCTATTTATTGTTGAAAATTATTATTGACGTTGTATAATTTTGAAAATGATCTGTGATGAACTGACACATTTTATATTAAAATGTGGATAAATCGATCGATGCAGTTTTGATTTACTTCCTTTATTTGATATGATATAAAAACCTACAGACAACTTTATAAAGACATTGTCCAGCATACATTGACCCGCCCCCTTGTAATAACTCTTTTTCAAAAAATTTTAATAACTCCAGTAAAAATTTGTCAGTATATTAGGCAATGTCTAATCTATTATATCCTATTCCTATCCCTTTTCATTTATAATTTATAAAATATACACATAGAGTTAATATATAAATGATTTAAAAGCAATATTGCAATTCATATCTACATAGGTTAAAATCAGAATATTTTACTGTCTTATAATTTTAGATTTTAGTTTGTAATTTTGTTTTTTGGTGCAAAATAAATGGATCTTGGCTTTGCTGTGTTTTCTTTTTAATCCTTACAATCATATCCAAAAAATAAAACGTAGCAGTAGTAGTCTCGTTGATCTGAGCACGCAAGTTGGATAAATTCATTACTAATAGGACAAACAGGGCATGCAAGCTGGCTAAGCCGGTCAGTCTAGTAGGACAAACAGGGCATGCAAGCTGGCTAAGCCGGTCAGTCTAGTAGGACAAACAGGGCATGCAAGCTGGCTAAGCCGGTCAGTCTAGTAGGACAAACAGGGCATGCAAGCTGGCTAAGCTGGTCAATCTATTAGGAGAAACAGGGCATGTAAGCTGGCTAAGCCGGTCAGTCTAGTAGGACAAACAGGGCATGCAAGCTGGCTAAGCTGGTCAATCTATTAGGAGAAACAGGGCATGCAAGCTGGCTAAGCCGGTCAGTCTAGTAGGACAAACAGGGCATGCAAGCTGGCTAAGCTGGTCAATCTATTAGGAGAAACAGGGCATGCAAGCTGCCTAAACCGGTCAGTCTAGTAGGAGAAACAGGGCATGCAAGCTGGCTAAGCTGGTCAATCTATTAGGAGAAACAGGGCATGCAAGCTGCCTAAACCGGTCAGTCTAGTAGGAGAAACAGGGCATGCAAGCTGGCTAAGCCGGTCAGTCTATTAGGAGAAACGGCATGCAAGCTGGCTAAGCCGGTCAGTCTAGTAGGAGAAACAGGGCATGCAAGCTGGCTAAACCGGTCAGTCTAGTAGGAGAAACAGGGCATGCAAGCTGGCTTAGCCGGTCAATCTAGTAGGAGAAACAAGTCATGCAAGCTGGCTAAACCGGTCAGTCTAGTAGGAGAAACAGGGCATCGAACTGGCTAATGTGGTCACCAAAATGTTGCGACAATTGACCGTAGGACCGTAAGTGAAAGGTAACTGAACCTAGTTCGCTTAGTAAGCCCAAACTTAAATGCTTAAATATAAGTAGGTAGGTATATAGATAGCTACAAATAAGTATATAGAATCAATCTTTCGTAGAAAAAAAACCGCCCAATGGGTTTCTTGTTTCCAGAGACGGTTCGCTAGAGCACGATAATTTGAAATGTTCGCACTCTTTATGTAGGCTCTTACTCTTATTAGCTCTATATGCGCTGTCAGATCGACAAAGCACAACATGTCACATACCCCGAGAACGCACCCCGAAAACTCCATACAAATAAGCGTAAATTATCTCATACATTTTAAATGACGTTTGTACACTCACCTAATCTGTGTATATCACAAACATATTACGCGACCGTCAACAAAAGACAACCCACTAATATGAAGGTTCATAGAAATAATTAGTCTATTACATTTTGGCGCATAGTATTGTGTGGGTGGACGCAGATTGTATCCATATTAAAAGGACGTATCTAACGAATCATCAGAGACACTTACAACCTTTCTTTTTACAGGGGAGCTACCCGCTACGTTCCGTTATCCGGGACTGTGGCTGAAGAAGAAGAAAGAGAAGGAGAAGACAGACCTGGAGAAGAAGATAACACGGAGCCTTACCAAGGCGCTCCAGCTTAGCGCACGCGCAAGTGAAACTGGACTTTACCACGACGCGAAAAGAAGGAATATCTGATGAGACAATCATAATCGAAACTCGCGATGCGACGTTTAGAGCAGAGCAGTTGATTATAAGCCGTATGATTAACCAAATGAGGCTCAAATCTCTGTGAAATTCCATAGGACAATAGGGCAATTCTAAGCTAATTGGAAGCTATATTGTTTGTGATAGGGTTTATGCAGTTATAACGAAAATTATCCTCGATAACAAGCAAGTGTAGCGAAGTTAGTCGTTGACCGATTGCAAGGCGGTCCCGTGACTGGATACGTCATACACGTATAGTATTTACGTTAACAGACTAATTAGTTAATTCTTGTAATTGATATTTAGACATTCCGAGCGGTCATTGTCTGAACAATAATTTTGTTCGAGACGTCTGGAAGTTAATTTCGTGGTAAATCTTATGAGTCCCCGATACGGTCTTTTGCAATTGTCAATCGCAATCGCGCAGTGTTGCCAATTTAACTCCTTTTTAGGAAAAAAAAGGGTCTGTGTAAAGAAGCAAGATATAGCCAAACTTCTGCAAAAAGAGCTATAGAGCTAAGCACAATTTGTTGAGCTAGCAATGCTGAAATGGAGATGGATCTAGCTCTAAGAGAGCTAAATTTGCAACACTAAGAAACAATTGGCAATCGACATTGACCGGCTCCTTTATCCTTTACGCCTTAAGCCTAGGTCACGTAAGGTTAGGTATAAGGTTGACCACAGGTTTATCCTTCAAAATTATAGAGAAGATCCTATGTTCCTAGGAAAATAATTCCAAAGTGATTTTGATAAAGTACAAAGTGAATGAACACATGTGAAATAAGTGAAAATAGTACTTTATAAAAGTGAAACTAAAGTGAATACAGTGATAATCAAATAGACTGAAGGAAACTCTAGAAAAAAATATTTACTCAAAACGTGTGGCAATAATTACTAAATTAATAATTAATTTAATGATGTATAATTTTATGTATGTAATCTCATTAATTTTGATGAATTTATTAGTCGTAAGGTCTTAAATATTTATCTCTCATAGAATAATTACAACTGTGAAGTGTCAATTATTCGAACTGCAGTTGTTGTTGTCGAAAGATATAGTGCCGGCATCTAGTGTCAGTGTTAGTCAGGCGCCTTAAGGCCTCTGATTTGGCTTAACGGCTGCTATCAATAATATGAACTGGGACAGACGGCTTAACGTGCTCTCTGAAGCATGGAGCGATGAAAATTCATTGGTTGCCGAACCGAATTATCCGACATAACTAAGGACGGTAAAACGAGATGGATTATTCCGGAAATCCCCCTCGAGGGCGATTTCCAGATTTTTCCCGGAAATCCCCCTTATCGAATCGAGCTACATCGAGGGAGATTTCCCCAAAACAGCTTCCTGAAATCCCCCTCATAGCTTGAGCATTAGCGTTCTGCTTCACGGCAGTCAACGTCGATCGCCAGTTAATTAATAGCCGAAGCACCTTAAGGCGATTCAATGTGTGTCAATGGCAAGACAACCCTGTGTGTGTATTTCATGTAAAAACAACATGAAATGAATGTAAGGCCAAGGGTGTTCGGATAATCGAACTGCATGATTTTACGAGGTAAATCCGTATATAATTTCCATAAATATACATTATTACTACACGGTAGGTACCAATAGGAATCATAACAATATGCTAATACGTACATTAGTTTTAGTATTTCTATTCTATTTATGTACTAAGCCCGGGATAGTAAACATGAAAATAAATCTAGGTGCATAAATTGCAAGAATGGGCCAGCCAGCAGGTTGGTCAACCGCTGCTTTATTACGAATCTAACGACAGGCTTGATACAGACTTAAATCTTGCGATCATTGCTATCAAACGCCTTTTTAAAAACTGTCCAAAAAAATCTGCAAATATTTGTTTCCATCTACTCATAGCAGTAGGTTAGTGGCAAAAGTGCATTCTGCGACAGGCGGGCCAATAGGCTGACGATCGGTTTCCGTAAAACCATTTCTAGTGACATTTTGCGAACGATCGCGTTGTGATTGCTGTCGGTTAGCTACTGCAAAGTTTTACGTAATCAGGTGACCGAAGTTCGAATAATGGATTCTCTACTGTACTTATAGCAATATGAAACGTATAGCAATAAATAGTAAAATATTTTTGTTAAATCATGTTAATGCCTGTTATATCTCGTACGTAATACATAGTTAAGTATGTTAACGGTGTTATTACTCCTACATTATTGATATCGCATCGATGCCTTGATCAAAATCGATCACCTGTAATATAGGCTCAAATCGTTCTTATGAAAAAAGCTCTGATTAATCGATCACTAGCAGCGTCCCGCGGTTTCACCCGCTTTAAGTATTATCCTTCAGGAACCTTCAATTTTTACGGAATAAAAAGTATCCTATATTTTATTCCAGGACCTAGAGTATCTCTATTCCAAATTTCATCAAAATCCGTTCAGCCGTTTCGGCGTCAAGAGACGACAAACACACAAACTTTCGCATTTAGAATATTGGTAAGATAAGATTCGGTCCATCGGTCAATATCAGTATGATCGATAGATTGATTAATTGTAAATAGCTCATCGGTCGTCGTTATCGGAATAATCGACGACGGCAGGACGATCAAATCGATAATGTAATAGCTCAGAATCGTTCAATTTCTGATCGATAACTATCAATGCCCAATTGACGGCAGATCGATTTTTGTTTAATTTGGCTGTACGATTTCCTTGAACTAACGTCAAACATATATCTGACGTCTGTAATTTTTGTATGGCCTCGTGTACGTCACCGTCGTGTGGCATGCTTTAGCGTAAGTTATACACGTCCAGTTTATTAATCCACCTTGTATTTAAAGCTCAAACATACTCGTACCAAATTGTTCTAATATTTTTAATCTGAGTAATTCTACTATTCAAATGATTATAAAACTTTTATTAAAGTATCTACTAACAACAATGTTCTAGTTATATTTTTATTAGTTTACACATCCAATTTGTTAACTTTAAGAAGGCCATAATATTAAATAGTTATCAATAAGGGCGACTATTCACTAGAAATGCGCCACGACGTGTAAAGTTGAACCTATAGCTTTAATAAAGAGGTATGAGGGTGAAGAGCGCAGAGTAAAAAGGTGATAAGTATTCTATTTGTTTTGTGGTGATGAGGCTCGTAGTAGTATATAAAGTGACTGATTTTCAACTAAAATTTTCAGTAAGAAACGATATGATATGATCTAGTATCGAAACTTAAATTTTCGAGCTGTTCATCGACTTGCGCATTCGATTCGATTTCTACTACTCTCGGTTATGGTACAATCGATTTGATTTTAGTATATATTGAGTTTATTGAGCTCATTGTAATAAATCAAATCGATCGATTGATCGATGACTCAGCTAGTCTGTACCTGGAAAGTCTTGTCAATTGGTTAACACGTTGACTGCTGGACTGGTTTCTACATTTGGGCCCCGTTACGGACCGTGTCTGTTTTCCAGCAATGACGTGCCGTCTGTCTGAGCCGCACTGTAGTAGCGCTGCGTTACACACACGTCTGTGTTTCGCCGCACAGCCGGCACGTAAGCTGCGCTAACGCAGCAAGTGTGTTTTCCCGCACCCGCGTAAAGTTATAAAAAACAAAGTCTGTGTCTTCAGCAGTGAAAGTGTTCAGTAAAAAATTATATCATTTCAGAAATCTTGTGACATTCATTGAACTTTACAAACAGTCGTAAAACGCGTCCTTTTTTAAAACTAGCTTGTGTAAACAGTTGTATTGACACTGAAATCACGAACATCTGCTATTTGATGAACACACAAACAGGACACTAAAGATAAGGCTAATGATTCAGGCCGTCATATGACTGCTATCGTTGGCGCGTGTGGGGGACGTCTGAACAAGTAATTATTGGACGCTACGGCCTTAGCTATACTTAGGTATACTTAGATACTATACTACGAGTATTTTATTATAAACTAGCTGAGCCCCGCGGTTTCACCCGCATAATTCAAGTTTTCCTGCAATAACTCTCTTAAAAGCAATATATTTTCCTCGTTTTGCCACATTCTTCATTGATGGTCCGCTCTTATTGGTCGTATCGTGATGTTATATAGCCTATAACCTTCCTCGATAAATTGACTATTTAACACAAAAATAATTGTTCAATTCGGACCAATAGTTCCTGAGATCTTAGCGTTCAAACAAACAAACTCTTCAGCTTTATATATTAGTATAGAAGTATAGATATAGATTGCTCATTTGCGACAAGTTTTTTTTTTTCACTTGGTGAAGATGACTATGTCATTCAACTGATGGTAAGCGCTACGCCTGCTCATAACAGTTACAGTGCCATCCAGAACTTTGCATTGCATAATTCTACGCGGCACTGCACTGCGCTCGTCACCTTGAGACATCGGCTCTAAAGTCTCATGTGCCCAGTAATTTCGCTGGAAACAGTGCCCTTCAAACCGGAACACAGTAATGTTTGCACACTATATTGGTTGGCGGATGAATATCTGGCAACGTGTTATATCCTTAACGGTATATTGAGAAGATAACACGTTCTTGTCCCAAATGAGTGATATATAGATTTTAATATTATTTTATACTGATATTGAGAGAACTAGCTTTAGTCCGCGATTTCAATCGCGCGAACAACAGTGTATTGCACAAACATTCTGTGTCCTCCCCGAACTATCTTTCGAACTATCTACATACAAAATTTGTTCAAGATCAGTCCAGCCGCGAGAATTGGACAGACTGAGTTACTTTCGCTGTTTCGCTCTTATAAAATTAGTAGAAAAGATTTGGATGTTGGGGCAACCGCAGCTTTTTTGAAGTAGTTTAAAAAAGAATAGAAAGCAGGCGTTGCATTCGATTACGTCACGATAGCAAGAGACAAAGATTGGAAACTTAACTTTTCGTTCAAACATACCATAAGTACGGTTAATTGCGGCGATTGTATCTAAGATTGATTTAAAAGTATAAAAAACCAAAACCAAACCTTTATGAACTCGGGATTTTCTTCTCTCTTTCTCCTCTCTTTTTATTTCTCTCCGCTCTCTCCTCTCCTCTCCTTTCTCTTTCCTCTCTCTCTCTGTCTCTCTTAGAGAAGGACTATGTCCCAGCAGTGGAAACGCTCGGGCCCTTCTTTGTTTCCAGACTGAGGTCCTTTTCTATTTCCAGCTTGTCAGTTTTTTGCTCTATACTATAAAATAAAAGTATGTCAGTGTATCTAAAAATATCTAAAGTTTTTTACATAGGAACGTGACTTCATTATTATATTTGGCAAAATGTGAACTTCCTACATAATCCTTGAAATAGCTATCCCTGATGACTGCAATGTCTTTGAAAAAATTTGGCACTGTCCATTGCTTACTTGGTACCTCATTCATTTGTTTTTTTGGGGATAGAAATTTCATCGTTATTTTTATATCTGTAATAAGTATAACTGAATTCGATCTTTCTTTTCTTACAGTAAAGATATTGAGTATATAGTAAATTATCTTAAAAAGTTTATATGTAAACAATACGATGTAGCACAACGAACTCTGCTGGCATAGCGTTCTTTAAAATAAGACAGCGTGGTAGGTACAATATAACACAGTATGGACAGTGTTAGGTATATTTAGATATTAAATACCTATGCTAGCATTGGGTATTGGTACGTTTGGCAAGTTTCGCAACACATTCAGACCGCGGCGTTGGGAAATGCCCACGTGTATTTTGATTGGTCGTTCGCATAGTTTTCAAAAGTTTAAAAAGTAATGGGGATCGAATGTTTTTTTTAACAGCTTCAGTGCAATGCGATTTGTTAACAGCTTCAGTGCTTAGAACACAATTGAACATAAACATGAACATTTTAATGAAATCCCCAGCAATGACAAGGCTATGTAGATCTTATGCTGGAATTTCATATCGCTTATTTATTCGGCTATTGGCAAATAAGTCCGAATAACTCGAACAGACTATCCATACATCAACATAAACAGTGAGTGTTCGTGTATTTGGCTATTCGTCTTATTCGAAATTCGAAAGAAAATAGGAAAATAGAGTCACTTCACATCGTCGTATTTGAGTAAATAGGACGAATACACGAAAGAGAATAACGATGTGAAGTGCCAGCATTAGTAAACTAATTTGACACTAGCACTACAGTCGCGTCCATACTGGCGTTGTATGTAGAACTTAGATGGATATAGGTAGATGTCTGACTGTTGTGCTAACTGTTTGCAACGTGCTTCTGAGACTCACGTTTTGGCAGCGATCCATCGAAACTTATGCATGTATAATTTAAATGACCATAGTAAATCACAATTTCTAACATTGAGTACAATAATATTCAAAAGATACTAAAAACAAACTATGCGTCATATTTACCCAAATATTACTTACCATTTCCCCGCAACGAGCATGAGCCTCGGTTTATATAATGTCTTCGAACATAAGTGACTTACAAGTACCTATCGTTAAATTCAGTTCCATTCAGTTACAAGTCATTTTGGAATGTTCAAAATAGTTCATAATAAAATTAATGAGTATGCTAATCTCGTAAGAGCTTTGAGTGCGTAATATTTAAATTTTACCAGTAATAGCCGCTGAACAAACAAATGTGACAAAAGACAGATTGTGTTCTGTACTGGAAGTAAGTACGGCCGACCTTGCCATTGAAGAAGCAGGTAGGTACCCACACTTTCAGTTCATCGACAGTTAAATTATAAATATGGTTTTTCACAGCCTTCGTGGCGTAAGTTGGGGATGAGGTGGTGGTTAGGTTGCGGGTTTGACTCCCGTATAAGACAAACGTTTGTGTGAACCACAGGTATTTACTCTGTCTGGGTATTTGTGGGACTATGGCTATCGTAATTCCTGATTCTCTAGAATAGAATAGATTAGAAAAACTCTTTATTGTACACCAGAAACAAAAATAAACATAGTACAGAAGAATTACAATAGGTAAACAAGGGTAGTACAATGGGCGGTCTTATCGCTGAAAGCGATTCAGAAACAGAATTCTCTCAGAGTTTTCTCTAGATTCAGGGAATCCTAGTTCCCCAAATAGGATTTATATTAATAGAATTCCAGATTTATAGAATAATATTATAATTATTTTTTTATTATACACCAGGGTTAAAGTGAAGTATACAAGTTACTTTAAGTACTTACCGAAAACTATGAGAGTAATTCAATCTAAAGTCAATCTATCGCTAAGAGCTATCTGTTCCAGTCAACCTTTGGTTAGATTGTGTATGATAATGGCGCGATGTGATTTTATTTCGTTAGATCTAAGTAGCTAACCAGTATTACGAAGACCATATAATTTGAATTATCATACATTAATATTTTATGCGGGTACCTAGATATAGTTACGGTTTACGGCTGCATCAGCCCATATCCTGCTAAATTCAATGATATAGGAAAGAACAAGTATGAAATTAAACCCAGTGTTTATTACCTGCTTATTTTACACCCTAACTGACCCCTAAACGAGTCTAGGTTTATTGTTATCCTTAATACAGGTGTTCATGACCCCAGAATAGATACCTAGGTATCCTAAGGTCTTTGTCATAAAATAAGTCAATAGCGCGAAGATAGCTATGGAACTAGTATCGTGGAAGTAGTTCCCGGCAAATCCACTGCTAAATTACTCAGTGGGGAAGCTGGGAAATAAAATTCCCATCTCTAACATTTTTAGTGGGGACTCCGGGGAAATATAATATCTAGCATCCCCACTGGTGGGGAGGGATGTGGTCAGTGTGCCTTGTTGATGTGTGAATGAAGGACAAACCAACAAACACTAACTATAAATGTATTTAAGTTGAATTCCATGATAAATAATGTTTTTAGTTTTTGACACTAAATAATTGTAACAGGAAATTGAAACTACAGTAGGTTTTACCTCTATGTGTTGTGGTTGCTGCTTGCGTGTAGGGTTAGGTAAATTGGTGAGGAGCATTGAAATACGATTGTATGATACGTGTGTTTATATCTAGCGATAAAATAATACTCTGCTATTTATATAAATGGTAGACGATACACTAGGAGGGGGAAGCTGCCTTATTTAGGTTACATCGGAGTACATGTCGGCACAAGGTAAGTACCTATACCTAACTAATTAACTTATATCAGTCAATTTATTAACAAATATACAGAACAAATGATTAATACAAAAATTCTTCCCTCCACTCCATACCGTATTGTGATATTTGTGATGGCCATCACGAGCTCTTTTTGCGATAATTTAGCTTCATGATAATAATTGTTAATGCTAAATTGTTACGCTACCGGAATGATAACAACTTGTTATCGAAATGCCTTTTAGCGAGGTTCTATGTCGTCTATTTTTTGTTATGTTGCCAGGCACAATTTCTAATACGAAGCAGTAATGGAAGTGGGTACCCAATTTTCGTAAGGTCTTCACATCGATTCACCGAAGTTTGTATGCAGGCGGTGGGTAACGACGGCATCGGCGAAGACCGGGGGAAATTAGGCCGCCAGAGACTATTTCCGGGTGCAACTGGACCTGCCGACTAAGATCCACGGGATTTAGTGTGCAGAGCCCTTACGATCACAAGGTATGTACCTTCTTTTTATAATTCTCGTATTGCTCTAATTATTACTAACTATTTTAAGATCGATTTCTATAGTGTTGTTACTCTAGCTAGGTATGTGTGATTAAATTATGTATTAGGTAGGTACGCATTGCCTACATACAGGTTGTCAATTTTATGGTCTATCCACCTTCCATCCTACTTGTAACTCTCCGTTAATTTTTCAAACCTTACGACTCGCAGCCACTACGATGCGTGTAACTCCAATCTTCCAACGGCACGTGAGAAAAGAATCCTTGCACTGCTCGTGCGGAGTCTCCACTTCGAGTCTCGTGCGAAAAGTCTCTAATATAATACGTGAAAAGTTCGCTTTGCGTGCCAGTCCGCCGCAACCTAACGCGAGAACCGCGCGTGTGGCTGATAAAATGCTTCTCAATATTTACGAAGTTTCGTCCGTCCTTTCTTAGCTAAAAGTGACATTATTTATTTTTACAAATCGTAATATGTGATACTATGTTTTAAGTGCTACCTACCCTGTTATTAGTGTACAGACATTTTGTTTAATTTAAGTGAAAAAGCGTTGAAATTATGGCGGATGAAAAGTGAGTAGATTTAATAAAATAGTGTTTATTTAGTACAGCCCTATCGCGTTTAAACCGGTATCGTGCCGATTGTGGAATATTTCATACATTTATATTAGCTTAGAAATGTGTTATTAGATGTAAAATTTAAATAACTAAGTAGGTAGGGAGGTTGAATAAATTTTTATTCTGAAAAAAAAAAAAAATGCTATTAATAGCCACTACAGTTAACACCTTAACTGTTGAAAACACAGACGTTTGCCTTTTTTATAACGTTACGCGAGTGCGTGAAAACACCTCTGTTGTGTTAGCTCAATTTACATGCCGGCTCATGCTGCCGTGCAACGCCGTGCCGTGTGGCGAAACAGACGTGAGTGTTTAACGCGGCGCTACTACAGTGCGGCTCACACAGACGGCACGCCAATGCTGGAAAACACACATGGTTCGTAACGGTGCCCAAATGTAAAAACCGGTTCAGCAGTCAACGTGTTTCTTTTGATAATAGTAAATCTGATCTCCACGCTGCCTCACCATGTTGGCCCAGTGTAGGGGCGGAGGGTTGATTAATTAATTTCTTCATTCAGTGTCACGTGCTCACGTGCTCAATAAGGTACTCCTAGGTTCATAACTAAACAACTTACGAATTTCAATATCACAACAAACAAAACAAAAACAGGGTTATGAAACTTTGAAGAAGAGTTAGTTGAAGTACAGAATATTTCATAAGCCCAGTTATGAGCAGTCGATTTCCCGGGGTTTTCGGATTTGAACTTATTTGTCCCCAAAATGTCAAATTAAATAGTTGACTGTACCTATGATGAATCAGAAGAGTAGGGTCATTCGCCTTATGGTAAAATTGATTTTAAGTAGGTAGGCAGTTGATTATCTAGCTTAGTCTCATCTCAAATATACTCAATTAAATTAGAAATAACAATTTCGTAACACCAGATATTCATCTGCCAAGCAGTGCGAACATTACTGTGTTCCGGTTTGAAGGGCACTGTTTCCAGCTAAATTACTGGGCATATGAGATTTTTGAACCGATTTCGCGTGCAGTGCCGCACCCGATTTTGTAATAGAAATTATTGGGCAGGCGTTACCATCAGGTGAACGACATGCTCGTCTCGTAACTGAGTAACATAAAAAACTTCTTTCTTGAACTGTGCTTCTCCACCGCACCAGGTTACTGACCGCACCTGCACTACAGTAAACAAATGTCGCGTCTGCACTTGGCAACACTCCATCACCCTTCACCTTGCTTCAGCCGCCGACACCACCTTGGCACTTTCAGATATTTTCGCCAATTTCTTAATGGTTTCCAAAGTCACGAGAATTTGGTGGGTGTTGGCGCTTAGACAAGTTCTAACGATCTTCCTGATGCTTCGTTAAACATGACAGATGTTTCCCACAGTCGTAAAAATTGTACCTACCTAGGAAATAAATAAAGGACTTTCTGGACTAATATCAAACACACAAAGAAAGACAAAGAACATAGGATATTACCCAGTAAATAGGTAGGTACATAATATTTATATCTAAACCAATGAGTACCATTTGTGCACCGGCCTCTCTTCACGCCTAAACGACTGAACGGATTTTGATGAAATTTTGTGTATAGATAGTTTAGATCCTGGAATAGAACATGGGTTACTTTTATCCCGACAAAATGAAGTTTCCTGTAGTATAATAGCTAACGCGGATGTAACCGCGGGCAGCTGCTGGTAAGAAATAACGAATAGCTACACTTAGTTATTATTCTCAGTAATGAGTCTGAAAACGTAATTTCGCTAACAGTGTCTGAGAGATAGAGGCGCCCTAGTAATGGCGAAAGATCCTAAAGATAAGTTGTGCGACCTATAGATACACCTAAACTGTTTGTATGTGGTGTGTTGCTAGATTACAACTAAGTATATATAACATCGGTCTAGTCTACCGGACTACGGTCTGTATATTTATCAAATTAAAAAAATACCACCGTGAACGAAGCCACGAGTAAGATCTATTATACATAATACAGAGAACTATAATTTACATTAAAGCTACAGACCTATGTACAGTGTGTACAGTTTACACCGCCGCCGACGCCGATCAGAATCCAAATCAAAATCCTGCATCGTCATTTCACGAAAATAGGTTCAAAGAAGTAGTTTTTTTTTACTGGTCAGTTTAGTGGTAATGCAGTTCAAGATGAAACGCGTGTTTGCCATTCGGACTATATTCATGTCCCTTTTCTCAATGAATCTGCAAACCGCGCCAAAATTTTATCATCAGTTCAAAGTCCCCGAGCACCCTGCCAAATACCTAAACGAGGAATACTGCGTTTATTTACAGTCTTATCACGCGGGAAGCACGTGGGAGCTGTTTGTATTTAGATACGACTTAAAGCTTCTGACTGAACGTCCGCCTTCCAAGGAGATGGTCGTGAGGTCAAACCTCAATGCGGGCATATGTACCAATGAGTTCCTGTAAAGTGTAAAACATATATGTACGTTATTATCACTTGCTTTTCGACGAAGAAACCACAGATCGGAGAAAACACCCATCTTCCCGAGAATTATATCGGAGATAGGTATGATTAAGGCCTTATCTCCTCACGAAAGTAAGGGGAGACTCGTGCTCAGCAGTGGACCAATGTGTGTTGATGATGATGATGATGATGATGATGATGATCAAAGCTACACTAATGCCGTTCTGCAAGCTGTATTGTCATCCCAGTCCTTGATTTATAACCAGTTTTTCAGTTATTGCGGTTGATCGTACTAATTCTTTTGACGGCTTCCGTGGCGTCGTGGGTGAATCGCCGACCGCAAAGCGTGAAGTTGCGGGTACGATTCCCGCACAGGGCAAATATTTGTCTGAACCACAGGTATTTGCTCCGAGTCTGGGTGTTGTAAGACCATGGTCCTCGTAGTTCCTGATTCCCTAGATACAGGGAATTCTAGTTAGGGTTCGGGATCCATCTATGTGATCGTGACGCGTTTTTTTTTTAGTGGCTTGAGTCCGATTTGTATGAGGTACAGAGGTTCTATGAGGGTTTTCACGGATTTTTCTATATCTATCTTAGTCGCTGATCATAACAACTATAATTATGATTGGTCCAGCTATAGTTATTTTCGTGACTGACAAAGTAATGAGAAATGAAATATTGTGCCAAAACATAGTATACCTACAGCGATAAGTCTATTTTCCAGTAGCTGCCTAAATATATCACAAAATACTCAGACACATTATAATATAATCTGCCAACCCGTTATGTTGTCCTTGAACTGTCACCTAGAGAACTATACAGACTTCTAAAACTCGTTCAAAAGATTGAAATAAGTAATTTTCCCGCAGGCACTTTGCATTTTCCCGAGATAAAACGAAATCTATGTTGTTTTTGTTTGACTGATTTACGAGACGGGCAAGTCGTTCACCTAATGGTAAGCGCTACGCCGGCCCATAACGTTTACCGTGCCATCCAGAAATTTGCATTGCATAATCTTGCGCGGCACTGCACTGCGCTCGTCACCCTGAGACATCGGTTCTAAAGTCTCATATACCCAGTAATTTTACTGGAAACAGTGCCCTTAAAACCGGAACATAGTGTTGTCTTCACACTACTCTGCTTGGCGATGAATATCTGACAAAGCGGTGGTACTTCCCCAGGCGGGCTCTTGCAGAAGAGTCCCACCTCTACAAAATGTCACCCGTGAATAGTGTATAGCTGTATGTCAGTGAAATCATTTTCAGAATCAGTAGATCCAGAGACTAGGACCTAGAAATATAGACCTTCTTTTCACCTGGAGAATTCCCGTTTTTCCGCTCGAACTTCGCATTGTTGCTAGGTGCTAGGTAGTACTTATATCTTATAGTTTGTATAATTATAATTATAAGATATATTGTACTTGTACCTTGGAGATAATTGAACGAGATGGTACCTAAACATGTTAATTCTATTTATGTCGGTCGGTGTTCACGTCTATCTTATATCGGTTGGTGTCAAAGTGTCATCCTCAAGCATTTCAATAAATTTAAAAGGCATTATGATACTATTGTGGATCTACGCGTAATATGTAGAATGACGAGTTTCAATTCTGAATGTCACACAAATTAAAACAATAATAGGTTGCTGCTGCATGGCTCTCTAAATAGCACTGGATAATATCATTAGGTAAAGTAAGTAGGTAGGGTTGGTAAGTAAGTACTGTGATTACCGGGCATATGAGACTTTAGAGCCGATGTCTTAAGGTGACGAGCCCAGTGCAGTCCCGCTTAGGATTATGCAAAGTTCTGGGTGGCACTGCTACTGTTATGGACAGGCGTAGCGCTTACCATCAGGTGAACGAATAGATCGTCTCTTCACTCAGTCATATAAAAAAAAAGGTATACTTAACAGAAATGAATTATTATATTGTAGGCATCGAAAGGTTTACTGCGGCACTGACAAATACAAAAAGTTCAGCGTAATTTTTTTTCAAAGACGAAAACCTGAAAGTTAATGTCTCAGTTCCCAATGAAAATAATAATGTCAGCGACCACTAGTTTTGCACCTTATAATTCTGAAAGCTTAGCTGAAGACGCCATTGCAAACAGCTCATTGGTCTAGGACAATTATTGCAGATGTTATAGGTAGCTAACTGCCATAACCAGAGACGTCAATTAACATGGTCAGCAGCAGTTCTTGTATGAATTTTGACAATATATATCGTTTCGAGTTTTTTATGTATAACTTCATAAACAACTACTCAATTTATCGTATAAAGCATTGCACAACATTGGATTTCAAAACTTTCTGTCAATTTTCTTTCTGTCGTGAAATTCGCTCTCCTTGTGGCTTTTACCCGCATCATTAGGTGTATTTAATTATGTTGTCAATCAAATAATATAATCTTATCTGCATCGTTTGTGAACGTGCACGATAATGACTGCCTTGATAATGATAAGAGGACTTTAAAATTTCTCTCATTATCACGCGAGTCATTGTTTCTAATTGTAGGTCACGTTGAATGTCAGCCACAGATGAGATCAAGTCAAATGTTACTTTATTAAATTCTCATTTTCAGTGGTAGATCTCTTCTGCAAGAGACCGCCTGGGGAAGCACCTTTGCCAGATATCCATCCGCCAAGCAGTAGTGTGAAAACAATACTGTATTCCGCTTTAAAGGGTACTGTTTCCAGCGAAATTACTGGGCATCAGAGATATTTAGAACTAATGTCTGTTATTGTTAGAAGTAATGTACGAGCACAGTGCAGTATCGCGCAGGATTATGCAATGCAAAGTTCTAGGTGGCACTTTGACTGTAATTGGTAGGCGTAGCGCTTACCTCAGGCGAACGGCTTGCTCATCTCGTTACTGAGTCAAATAAAAAAGGGGTTGCTCTGCTTTCCTACTCATCTGAGTAACATGTCAATCTGCTCTAAACAAAATCACAAAGTGGAATCGCCCGATGATTGAACTGAATAATCTACAATGTTTATTTTGATATACAATACCGACCGACCGACATACAAGTAGGTAGGTGTATTTGTCAAAAATTACGCCATTGATTTAGGTTGGCGGACGCAGTTTACGGTCGTCGCTTGTCTGAAAACAGCTATAGACTACTCAGTAATAACTTAGGATACAATACAATCCATATCTACGTAATCTGTCTTGTCTTACGTCATATTTGTAAAGTCTTTGCTGTAGTATGCCGTGAAATAATCTTCAAACGAAACCAATTTTGTTTTGTAGAATAGAATAGAATAGAATAGAAAAACTCTTTATTGTACACCAGAAACAAAAATAAACACAGTACAGAAAAATTACAATAGGTAAACAAGGGTAGTACAATGGGCGGTCTTATCGCTGAAAGCGAATTCTTCCAGACAACCTTTGGATGGACAGTAAAAAACATTTTTCTATAGTAGGGTGGGTGGCGTACGTACAAATTGTTCGATAATGGTGGCGATTCATTAATTATATTTCTGGAATTGTAATCGCGGTTTCGGTCGTAAGTTTAAAAGTAATTCATCATCATCGTCATCATCACCAACCCATACCCTGCTGATCACGGATCGTCCCTCACTTTCATGAGGAGGATTAGGCCATAATCCCGGGGTCCCGTCCGGATTGGTTGATCACATACTTCCGAAATAACTCCCATGCATGTGGGTTTCGTCACGATGTTTTAATTACGCACATATTATGTTTAACAAGAAACACATTGGTACGGGATTTGAAGTCAAGACTCGAACGTTCTCCCACTAGGCTACCACCACCAAAGTAATTGTATGATACTAATTCTAAACATAATGATATTATACTTGTAACAATATGCCTACAGATAAAAGTCTATTAAATATTCCCTAAACATATCGACTAAGTATCTAGGAGCATAGATGCGCTTTACCAATAACCTCAAAATTAATAACATCTAACTACAATGAACTAATAAAGTTCGCGTATTTTATCTGTTTAACTAGAGAGATAACAGAGTCATATGACTGTAGTAACCATGTACTTAGATACATAGTCAAAACATCGTCATAAGTGCTAGACTTGTAGAAATACTAAGTAATTAGGTAGGTGCCTATAGCAGTCACCCGTTCTGTAAAAGCTTTAGTAAGTTAAAGTCTGCGATAAAATATATATAATTTAAGATTTAGTCCTTACTCGATCCATAAAAAAAAAAATTAACCCTCCTTCCGACATAGTCGAGTAAAATATAGTCATACACTAAAACAAAAATACGTTCGTCTCACTTTTATACCCGTTATTGTCTTGAAATTATTACTTAGGAAGGACATTTTCTATTATTTTAATTCATTCTTATCCCGTTTAGTAGTCTTCTAAAGGCCTCAATTTATTTTGCTTACTTAAATTGGTTATTTTGTCTCAAAATCGTATATTCAATGAAACGATTTCGTCGTGATGTGAATGTGATGGTTGATTTGTTATTTTTTTGCAGTAATAAAAAAAGGTCTTGTTTGCCTCAACTAAATCTGCAAACCGCTGTTTCGTGACACTTGGCGCCAAAAATACTATTTGTAAAATAAAAATTACAACCGAAAAGTGGACATCATGGACATGCGCGTAAGATAAGGGTTTATCAGTGAACTTTATTTACAGACCGGTGGCTAACAGTCAATGTACACAACAACTATGTTTAACAAATCGGCCATTCCAAAAATCGCTATCGTAGGGAAAAAATCTAATATCGATAGTTACTTACCTACCGAAAATATTAAACAGGGGTCCGATTTTTTAATCTCATTCTGTGACAAAATGGCAGATTCTCAACGATTTCTTAGGAAATAGACCTTTTAGGAAAAAAATTGTCGCCGGATGAGATTAAAGAATTGGTGCCCTGCGGGGCTATGCAGCACGGTGCGGATGAGCTTGAGTTCTTTTCATTTTGTCGTTTGATTGCCACGGAGCTCGTCATTACAATACGAATGACGAGCTCCGTGGCAATCAAACGTCAAAATGAAAAGAAGCTCATCCGCACCGTGCTGCATAGCTGCGCTGGACACGCGGTGCATATTTTTTTTTGTAAATAGACAAGCATTTGACCGCAGTGTCACTTGATGGCAAGCGACAATGCGGCGTACGTTTCAGCCTTACCGTACGGGGCCGAAAGAAGTTATCCTGAAAGCAAATTCCATTTTCATACTTTTGAAATGAACAAAATCAAATATCATGATGTAAACTTAAAAGAAATCTCGTGGATACCAGATAATTTCATGGTTTTGATGTTCCCGACAAAACTGTATACTTCAAACTATCTATAAAACTTTTTTTTTTCAAAATTCCTACGAAAGGGGAGCTCGTTTCTTAGCCCATAGTGCGAAGGCGGAGCATGCTTCTAGGTAGAAGATACCTATTCACTGTACACTAGAAAACATTCCAGAAATACTCGTAGACGCTGGGAGGGTGTTCCATTCCTTCGCTGTTCGGATTATAAATTTAATGTGGATGCAAATCGTTTAATATTAACCATATACGGATGCTGTGTTTCCATACGTCTAGTGCAATGGTGGAAAGAAGATTCCATCGCACTCTCCGAAATGTAACCAGCATGTTTGGTGTCTCGTAAAGTTATCGTATTTTTTATTATGTACCTACCTACTCAAGCCGTAGAATTTTAATATTACTTACATATTTTATTTCGTAGGTCGTCATTATGCAGCAATACTTTCCGTCAGTGTTCTTTTCATTACATGCAACAAGAATGACACTAGAAGCGGTATCTCATTACGAATGACAAATTGGTTTTTTGTAAACATTTTTCAGACAAATTATGTAGCTTGAAAGTATAACTAATTATGCACACTTTGTCAGGAAAAGAGATTGTTGATCATGTGATTTGTAACCTCGGAATCTTAAGTAAATCATGTGACTGCAATCGTCAATAGGTAGGTATTTAATCTTATAATTATTCAAAACAATAATAATTTCATCTTCAGACTGTCTTCGAGACCTACAAGTGGTTGGACCTGTGCGCTTAAAAAAATATTTGTGCTCATATAATGCAGATTAATGTTATTTAATTATATAATTCTAATAAATTAATTAATATCGCCTGCATTGTTATACACTTAAATTTGCATTTCTATATTATAATCCGTTGTCAGTCATTTACATAATATAACTAAGTATTGTTCAGATCTAGAGTAAAGTTTTTTAAATGTGTCTAATTTTTGTGATTAACTTATGTGAAGGTGATTAACATTATCAACGGTTATATTATTAATTTGTTTATGACCAGGAGCTGCTTAAACCCTCAACCATCGACCTCGTCTTCAGGTTTTGACATGAGTTTGTATGGTTCTATGTAAGTTAACTATTAGTTAGCGCTTTCTTGTGTGCACCGGCATTTTGGTGACAGGTGGTGGCGCGACAAGGGCGTTTGAGTGATATGTGTCGTCTTTTTTATTTGTATTTTTCTGTATTGGTGATTTTGGTAATTATTATAAATATTTAATTGTTAAAACATATAGCCACGCCTTTCTCCCGATAGGTTAGGCAGACACTACATCTTTCCACATGCTACGATCCCAGCGGAAAGTAGTACACCAACTCCCGGATACCAATCTATATATATAACAATGTTATGTTGGTTTGTGTACGCTTCGAAAACTCAAAAAGTTCTGCACCGATCGAGCTGAAATTTTAACATGATATATAATTCGCATCGAGGATTGTTTTTATTTGTTTTTTTTCATCAGTGACATATCAGCGAATGTGCGAATGTGCCACAGCGAAGCGTGGCAGGGTACAGCTAGTTAATTATAATATTTTGATTAATTGTTAACGATCCATCCAAGTCTTAAATGGCGATGGGCAGGGCACATGATAAGAGGCCCTGAGAAATGGAGTAAAAGGTATCCTAGAGAAGGAAAAAGAAAAAGAGGTAGACCACAGAAAAGATGGGACGACGACATCAGACAAATGGCAGGAGTAATGTGGAACAGAGTGAGTGGGTCTGGAGTCCTTTGCTGACTGGCAAACAGATCTGCAGAAAATATATAAGAAACAAATAATAGACTCAGTTTTAGTTTTAAATTTAGAGATAATGTTTGTTGAACATTTATCTTCTCTTCTTATTCTTCTTCTCTTTCTCTTCTTCTTCTTTACATTGAACTCTACCAACAGTTAACCTGAAACTCTATATGTTTCATGTTAATTCTTATCGTCTCGGAGCCTGCTCCATGTTCTTTCATTTCTTTCAATCGTGCTCGTACATACAAATTGGCAGTCCACGTTGCCATTACCAGTAATCATTCTATTTGACTTCGATTTCCGAAGAAGTAGGGTAATTAGAGCAATTTGCTAGTCTGTCGCTTCCACTTTGATCTCAGGTATTGGGTAACCTGGACGATTACGGAGTTTAGTTACTTCTGGAACTCATTTTCTTTTATTATAATGCCGCAATAGAGTTATTTTTTCATTCGCATTGATGTCTTCACTATAACTGTGTTTTAAAATTTGCGTCACTCTTTTTCGTGAAACAAGTTTCTTGATGTCAAATTAAAGTTCAACTTTTTATAAAGTTTAATTAGGTAACGATAAAATTTGGGAATTTCCAATTATAATTGCAAATCAAACCAAACTCGAGATTTTTATGTAAAATTAATACTAAAACAGACGGAGATGTATTTTTTTATTTGACTTAGCGATGAGACGAGCAAGTCGTTCACCCGACGGTAAGCGCTACGCCTGCCCATGACAGTTACAAAGCCACCCAGAACTTTGAATTTCATAATCGTGCTCGGCACTGTACTGCGCTCGTCACCCTGGCACATCGGCTCTAAAGTCTCATAATGAACACACACCTAGAAGAAAGAAAAGATAAAGCAGTGTACCTAAACTTGTATTGGTATAGTAGGTTTATTTATTAGTACTTCAACTGCCAATTAATTAGTGATTATTCATTTATTACACCTAAGTACTTTTGGATGATTGATAGCGGTCGTAAATACGATTACCGAAATTATTTTGACTGAAGCAATTTCGGTATGACGTCATCTTGATAACCCTCACAAGGGAGCGCCGGGAACCACACCCTATCCAAGTGTTTTGGATAAATTCAATTGCTCGATTACGCCAATTCCAATGGATTTCGACCATATCATTGTAATCTGAAGGAATATCTTTTAAACACTGTCTTAACTTCGACTGTAACTACGCTGATGTCACACCGGCAATGTATTGGCAGCCATTTGCGCTCTCACCCCCGGAGCTATCAAGGATCGCCGTTGACGGATACATCAGGAAGGACGTCAGTCTCATCATCATCATCATCATCGTTGTCATTCGTTATCAACCTATATGGTTCCAGAAGTAGATGATGGGTCTTTAGGTATCCTTTATTACGATTAAACTTAGCTCGAGACCAAATTATTAAACACCCAACGTATGAATCTGTTTTTTTTTTACCAGGGCTCTATATGGCCAAAATGCGCTTACCCTGAACAACGCTGTCCCAGTGTGGCTTAGTTAATGTAACGAGGCCTTGAAGTTGTGGTTCTTGAACTGCCATCCAGTGCTTTGTATTGCCAAATTTTGGGCGGCATTGCACTGCGCACGTCTCCGTGAGACAATAGTTTTGGATACAGTGCCCTTCAAACTAAAACATTGCAATTTTTGCACAACCTAATAATAATAGCCTTTATTCAGCAATCTTATACAGTGTATATATAAAGCCACTTAAACTCGAACTTATGTACCTACATCTATCTATATTTCCTTATTGACACCGGTATTGCGATTGTTTTGCGATTCCGCAAAGGCCTCTCCTTAAGCTTGCCATGCTTTTCGATTATGAGTCTACCTCCTCCAAGTAACACCCTTAAGTGCATACGATACTGATTAGCAAAGGCACTTTCCCCGGGGGGTCTCTTGCAGAACAGATCTATAACTACAAAGGTTATAACCGGTTATCAATGACGTCAGTCGCAATCGCGGCTTCAAGTCATGGAATGTCTGTAAAGTTTAAACTGTGTTATCAGCCTCTAGTAGGAGGTGGGAACTGTTGTTTAGTCTGTGCTCCAGTAGCAAGATATCAACCCGGCACGTGCTTGTGTTGTGCCAAACAATCCAAGCATGGACGAAACAAATGTGATAGCTTGGACAAATATTTTTCTGGCCCTTTTCCACGGTCATAAGCCGGGTCTACAGTGGGAACTTAGCTCCTCTGGTCTACAAATCTGAGTAAATAATTTTGGTTGCTGTAAATGTTTTCGCCAGAAAAGGAAAGCATAAGCATTCCCTTTTGTGTAAATTTGTACTGGGTACGCCGCCGTAGTCTCACGTTTTAACATAAATGCGATAAGTATTGTGAAAGCTTTTTCTCGCATTTTGGTGAATTTAGGAGACAACCCGTTCGTTACAGTTTGGAAGGGGTTACTAAACTGCGTTGGTTATGAATATCTTCGTGATTAACAGTAGTTAAAGGTTATAAAATAATAATAATATTGACATACATAGAACCTGTCCATTAACTAGGATTCTCAGTATCTAGGGAATCAGGAACTACGAGGACCATGGTCTAACGAACACCCAGACTCAGAGCAAATATTTGTGATTCACACATATCTTTGTCCGGCAGGAATCGAAATCGCCACCTCACGCTTCGCAGTCGACTATGATTGCACTTATAGCTAATCCTATACAATATTCTCCTTGTTGACGTGCCTATGTTGCCCCTAAATTTAAAATAGCTCCTGCAATGCAACTAGCGTATGGTCTGTTTAATATTTGACTATCCTAATTATTTTTAGTTGCAAAACAAAAATATCTTCAAGTGTTCTTATATTGCTCGGATTATAGACTTCACCGCTACCATCACAATACTAGAGGGGGTCCGTCACAACTTATCTGTTATCTTCCCAGTGAGTCACAACTTAACGTTCACACATTTTTTGTTTACACAGTATTTAGAACCAGCTGGATAAATATGGCATCAAATAATAGTTTATTGTTTTAGATTCACACAATTGAATCTGAATTCAATACAGATTAATAACCGTTAAAATGAATCCAAAAAATGAAAGGAAAAAGAAATAGGAAAAATGCTGACTTCAAGGCTTCTTTTTAAGATTGTAAGAAATCGATCTGCAAAAATACCCAGAAAAACAATGAATACTCATTAAGATAGTAAAAAATATCTTTGTTTACGTCGACAAAGCGTTGCCTTGTCTCATGTGACTACATAAGGGGTTAATGATTGTCCTTAGGTCTGCCCCCTTATCGAAGCTGATAACCCAGCATGTGACTGGGTGAATAGGTGCATAGTCTCCATGTGAGAAATAAGTTCATTATTGCTAATTTCAATGGATTCAGTATCAACGAGATATCCACCGGGACCGATTGGAGCAAGTCATTTGTTGTGAGTTTCCAATATTTTGGCACTATTGGCAAGGCCATGATTGATGAACTGTATTTCTTCCATGTTGGTAGACTTTACGAGCAGAAATAGCGGTCTACCCTCTTTTTCACTCGCAGTAAATGCCACCACAACCAGAATTAATTTTGATACTTATAATAATTGTATTACAATACCCAAAATATGCATTAAATTTACAACAAGCAATTTGTTTGTTCAGCCGAACAATGTCTCCGACCCATGTCGGGGAAACAGGTGGAACAAACAAAAACATCAGACTTCCTATCCTAATAATATTATACTCGTAATTGTGAAAGATTGTGAGGACTGACGGTTGGATGGATGTTTATTTGTCTCTTTCATGCAAAATTGCATGAAAGAGACCTAATGATTAACATAATGAATACTTTGTACCCCGTAAAATTAATAGTTGTTACTGGATAATACTCACTGCGAGTGAAAACACGGGGCGCAGCTAGTATATTATATTCATGGCAAATAGCACGCTACCGATATTTATTTATCACATCACACGCATTTGAAGTCTATGGCGAGGAATGGCGCCTCTTTTTAATCAGACATTCCATGGCTTCCGCGATTTGCTGGCAATGTCGTGCCCATGCCATTAGACTGTGTTATGTTCACTTATGATAAGGTATGAGATGAATTTATGTTAAGTAATATATGAGACAACTTAGCAACTGGTTTTCAAGAATTTAGGAGGTCATAATTTCATATTTTTGGTATGTATTGTGCGTGGGCTTTTTGGGATAAAATGAGTATATCGTTTATGGGTTGTTTGAGACATGCTAAAGGAAGCTTTGGTTATGTTATGGGCTTAGGAGTGCAGCCAGGTGTAACTCCTTCATAAATAGGCTTTTCTTCTCTTAGGGAAATTGGGATTGATCCTTGGTTTTTGGCTTCCGGGAAAGTTAACAATAGAAGACACAACGAGTGTTTTATTGGTTTATTTAATTTATGATATGGTCGATGCTGGTGAACATGCTCAGCTAAAATGGGATATTTTCTTTTGTGTTTGTCAAATGGGGCCTACAAAGGCATGGAATGACACTCAAACTCACCAGTCTCTCTTTTTTCAGGAACGACGCAATCCCGTTCGTCAAGAATGGCGCACCCGCCGTTATCACCAAGACGGGAAAGACTCCACATCCTGAGAAACCTGGAAAGGCCGACCGAGGCAAAGCCCTCAAGCAGGTTGTGGCCTCTTTTGTGGCCAATTTGGGCACCATCAACACTGGCATGGCTTTTGGCTTCTCTGCCACTGCTTTACCGCAGCTGAAAAGTCCCAACTCTACTATACCTATTACGGATAATGAAGCTAGTTGGATAGGTAAGAATTATCGTATATCGGATTAGTACCTTTTCACCAACGCGCCACGTTACTCCTCGGACTGCTCCGAAGACTTTTATAAGTTATTTTAGGGTTTCCATCGCTCCGTGCTTCCAAGGTCACGTTAAGCAGTCGGTTTCAGGCGATATCGATTTAGCTTTAGGTAGCCCAACACATTTTGAAGCAAGAGGCCAGATTGATGAGGTAGGGCCACCTACCTCATTCATCAAAATAACCTCATCATCTTCCTCTTTCCCATCACCTTCCATCTTCAGTTTCATTAGGGACGGAACAACATTTGGGTGTTACTTTGAATGTTATGAACTGGCTTGGCGCTTACCATCGGGTAAACGACCTGCTCGTCTCGTTACTAAAAGAACTTGCTATAAAATCGTTTCCTTCAGATTAAAATAACCTTCAGTGTCTACTCTTACGAGCAACATTGATGTTTGGAATGAGGCATGATAGATGCGGGATGATAGATATTTTATCTATTGAATCTATTTCAGTAGATACCAGGAAGTTAATTCCTAGCGTTTTACGCAATTTTGCAAGCCAACTGTGCCAGAGTTCATCCATCAACGAGATAAGCTCACTCCTATGAGTGTCTTATCTTTGATCTATGAATTCTATCACCTAATACTTCAGTAACTAAGTTAATGTTTCATTATAGAGTTCATTATCAAGAACTATTATGATCAGACTACGAAGCGTGAGGTTACGGGTTCGATTCCCGCACAGGAAAAATATTCGTAGATCTCTCAATCTACATGAGCCTTTTCTATAATAAGACATTTAGGAGCCTGTCCAAAGATAATAAATAGCATTGCAGTACCTAGGTATACGAAATTAGTGTTTAGTGGGTATTTAGCATTCAAGTTGCGAGCTATTTATCGAATTCAACATTCGATCCACGTGAATATAGGAAAGCCTTCGATAACGATCGGATAATTATCTTGTTCTAGGTCGTCTAGATTTCTTGTGGAATACATAACACTTACTAAGGGTCACTCTAACGAGGTTTTTCCCATTTCGACAATACACCTACGTACAGAGAATTTATTAAATTAAACCGATAACAATTATGACTTATACAATGCAATAGTAAGTATCATCTTTGATACGTTTCCCTTTCTGCTGTACAGTTTATTCGTAGTTCGTTCATCCTCGAAAGTTTGTGAGAATGGATGGATGGATGGATGTTTGTTCTTCTTTCACGTAAAAACTACGGAACGGATTCGAATGAAATTTGGAACACAGATAGTTTATAACCAGGATTGAGTAATAGGGTACTTTTTATCCCGATAGCAGGTTTCCGTGAGTCAAAATGGGAACTACGCTGGTGAAACCGCGAAGTTTAACAAAAACAGGTCATCTCAGGACATAATGGGAGCCGACCTGAAAGAATAATTCCACAAATATACCTTACTTTAGTTTTTATTGTTTGCTACACTATGTTTCATTTTAGGTGCTTTTGGTTGTTAAACAGTTTTCTATTCCATTCTATGTATTCCTTGTTTCCAGCCAGTCTCAGCGCCGCTGGGACCCCAATGGGCTGCATCCTCAGCGGTTACCTGATGGACAACATCGGCCGTCGGCGCACACTCATTATCACCGAGGTCCCACTCATCATCGGCTGGCTTATGGTCGCGTTCGCGCAGAATGTTCCTATGTTATATGTTGGTAAGTGATTACTTACCTCCACAGTGGAACACCTTGCCAGCGTCTGTGTTTATCGAAAACTATAATCTGAAATTCTTCAAGTTGAGAGAGAATAGGTATATTCTAGGCAAACATGCTCCATCCTCGACCGTATTGACATACCACCAGATGAGACTGCGGTCAAATGTTTGCCTATTTTGCAATAAAAAAGAAGTTCAATAGACAAGGTACAACTTTGCAATATTATAGGTGAACGTCAGGGATACCTACAGACTCTTGAACGATGTAAACAAATTGCCTAGCTGCTCCCTCCACCAACGACCGTACAATATATCACCCATTTTCGACAAGAACGTGTTAAATCACGATCAACACGTTGAGGAGATAACACGATATGTATTCAAGTTCTATTTTTTTTATAGTGTCTACGTTAATTCGACCGCTGGCCCATCTGATGGTGAGCAATGACGCGATCGACGGCGAAGCGGGCTCGTCCCAATTCACAGTTAATATAGTTCTTGGATAAAAAGTCCGAGTCCTTCCCATAGGTCCTTAAATTCCTTCCCAGTTATCTAACTGGGAAGGAAATGGAAAATGAAATTAAAAAATAAAATTTTGATGAAATTAAAAAGCTGTGCATCTGCACAGCTTTTTAATTTCCAATGATATTCAAGAAGTAGACAGTACCTACTAGGTATCACTACTACGACTAGGTACCACTTTTTTAATCAAATATATATATATATATATATATAATATATATATATAATATATATATATAGCCTGGAAATAAGATAATACATATATATATGTATTATCTTATTTCCAGGCAGGCTGCTAATAGGCTTCGGGTCTGGGATGGTTGGCGCCCCCGCCAGGGTCTACACGTGTGAAGTGTCACAGCCGCATCTCAGGGGCATGCTTGGAGCCCTAGCATCTGTTGGAGTCTCCACTGGAGTGTTAATACAGGTCAGTGCCCATGTGTCAGAGGCGCTTACCATCAACGACATCCTCGTCTTGTTACAAAGAATCTTTACGAAGAATCTCGTTAAAAATAATCCTGAAACGTTTGGTGGCAGAATGCTCTTTTCTACATCTGCTATCTTTGGGTTTTTCTTTTGGCTTGATAAAAGCGAACTCTAAAATTTTGCTTCATTTTCAAACTGCTCCATAAGAAGAAATCCTTCTTACTACCTCACTAATCCTACTATATTATAAATGTGAAAGTTTGTGAGAATGGATGGATGGATGTTTGTTACTCTATCACGCAAAAACCGCTGAACGGATTTTGATGAAATTCGGCACACAGATAGTTTATAACCAAGATTGAGTGTTTTTATCCCGATTGTATGTTGCCGTGGAACAAAACGGGAACTACGCGGGTGAAACCGCGGGGCGCAGCTAGTAAGTAGCTATATACGAAAGATTGTATTTGGATGTTTAAATGTTTGGCTGTTTGTTGCTCAATCTCCATGATAATGATAAGTAACGTAATTTATACAATTTCAATATTGTAATTCAATTGTTTCGTAATGATGTTATATCATAATATTGTCAATAGAATAATTTATTTTTATATTGTATATTATGGCTTTTAAAAAAAAAAAGAACGACAAAAATTTTAAAAATGACATCGGCGTAGTGTTTCTTGGTGCTATCTTCTCTAACGGGCGTATTTCCGAAGCACTGGTAGAGTCAATAGAGTTTTCCTTTTCCTGTGCGAGATCAGGCATGAGTCACCACTTGAAAGGGAAATATCCTTTTTCTAACTCAAATCATAATTAGATAATAATCATTAGTTTAGTAGATCATAATATTTTGACTTATTTTTTTGTATTTCTATACTTATGTATAATATATTATTTTTTTGACGTGTAAAAGTGCAATATTTTGCCTATTTACAATAAATGATTTGAGTTTGAGTTTGAGTTTATTCACGCAAAAAGGCCGAACGGATTTGAATGAAATTTGGCACATAGATAGCCAATATATAGATTAACACATAGGATACGTTTTGTCCCGTAAACATTCACGGTTCCTGTGAGATAATACCCAACGTAGCCGCTCCACGCATCTAGTTGATTATAATAATAATATTTTGAAGGAAGTAATCCAAAAAAAACACACTGTAACTGCTCGCGTTGACACCAAGAAATAAGTAAGAGCCAAACTATAACTTTAATGATACATATTAAGTGCACATAGACACAGACACGAATAACCTTGTAATTATAACAATGACTGTGATAAGAAATGTGTTTGGCAGGTACAAACAAATAGGCCAACATGTAAATATTAATACCTACCTACCTAGTAGGAGGACGTAGTCTATTTTGTTTGATAAACAAATTAACTAGTTATAATAACGTGAAACATTGAATTTACACATGTTTGTGTAAATTGAATTGTTGACGGTTTGAACACATAACAAACTTATCTTTTGAAATATTATACTAGTATAGGTGTAGGGATCTTGAACCACGTAACTACATAGGAAAACGCCCAATAATATGTGTTGCCTTACGTATAAAGATATAAAAGGAGTATACGAGTAGATGTTAAAATAAAAACATAACTATTCCTTTTAGCTTTGTCGTAGTCAAGTAATAAGCATTTAAATACGTATAAACAAAAGCTGTTGCAAATTTAACAATGCTATTTTATGAATTTGTTTTGCTTTACATATTGTTACGTGTATTTAAAAATACGTGACTTATTCTAGAAATACATTATTTTATGCGTAAACGGGACAAACAATAAAGTGTTCTATAAGTTCGATACATTCTACGTTTGTTACACCCATTCAAGAATTCGTTACATTGAATATTTTCGAATTGGCAAAGAGCGAAACACGCTAGAGTGGCTTCGCTCTGCTATTTAGATAGGTAGTGCTTGTAAAAACACAATATAAGTCCGAAAATATCTATAATAACAAGAAAGAAATAAATAAAGAAAGAAATGAAGATACAAGAAATGTATTGAATGATTATTATATGATCCTTTCGCGATCACAAATATATGTTATAATGCACTCTTGGAAATATTATAGTATAGGTACCTACTTAGTATCTGCTAATTCATAGTCATAAGATTTGTTTTCTTCATATTATATTAATGCATAACTATTGATAAGCTACTTTTCATTGTAAAGTGCGGTAAAGCTGTCAAGGACCAACCTGGTGCAAAGCTTTTGACTAACTAACTAAACTAACTAAGATGACGCAACGATCCAAAATGAGTCTCTGATAATCTGATCTGAAAATCATGAAAATGAGTCTCTGATAAGACTCTGATAATGAGAGCTGCCACTTCGGTCTGTCTTGCGCCACCTCCTGCCAGCCCTCCTCGCTGGAGCTCGCGCAAGGCCCTCCAAGCCCCGGGGCCTTTGTAGACGTGTTTCATATTCAATTTTTATTGCATGATAGTTTGTTCCGCATACCTACCTCAATACTATATTGTATTTCTGTAAATATGCAAAAGCTAAGACGAGAAAAACATGTTGACAAATCAATTACACCGGCATTTAAAGAATTCATTAGGTTTTAATAGAAAACGCGCTATTTATCTATCTCAAGTCACGGAGAGGACATATTATCAGCAGGTCGTGATAAACGACAACATGACAACGTTTGTTGGTTCAGCTAAAATTAGAGCTGAAAAGCAAACAAACACGCGACCAAACAATTTGCACTGATGTGGTGATTGCATAATGAAAGATTTTACGCGTGACGTCTCCCGTCATATGATTATGATTGTAACTGTAAACGTGCCTTGGAACTTGGGACATCCAAGAGAACGGGAGTATGAGCTGTTATGTATTACTATTCTGTGATAGATTTGAGGTTACGGCTAGGACTATATGAATAGTTGAATACATACAGCCATTTTTGTGTTATCGAAACTTTTTTTATTTCCAGTACGTGATAGGAAGTGCAACCTCCTGGAACATCCTGGCTGGCATCAGCTCCATCATTCCCATGTTATCCCTTTTGGGGATGCTTGTGCTACCAGAGACTCCGAACTACCTCCTCACGCGGGACAAGAGAGAGCGTGCTGAGAGCTCCCTGGTGAAGCTGAGGGGTTCTACGTGCAACGTGGATGATGAGATTCAAAAGATGCTCGCGTTTAAGGAGAAGAATCACGTTGAACCGTTAGTATTGCAATGTATCTTCTTTACTATTCTTTTGCAACCGAAGGAAATACAAAAGCAAAAATACTGTCTCGAATTTTGCTAATGATTTTTTGAGTAACTAACCAATGATAGTGACAGGTCTCCTCTGCAAGTGCCTCAAGGAAAGGCCTCCAGTTTGCCAAACATTTATAGCTTGAAAGATACTATAACCAGCTAAACAAAAGAGAAATGTATCAGGGCGGATAAACAAATTTGATCAATATTACTATTTAAATAGAACTCACTTTTAATAAACCAACGTAGCGCACTAAATTTTTCTCGTTGTTTTTCAGATTGCGAGGACCCAAAGAAATAATCAAAGCACTTCTTTCTCCTTCTACCCTCAAGCCGTTTGGCATCCTGGCAATATATTTCTTCGTGTACCAGTGGTGTGGCGTCAACACCATCACGTTCTATGCTGTTGAAGTTTTTGAAGTACGTGAGAAAGGTCTTGAAGTTTTAAGCGTCTGTACACAGTTATAAATAATATGTATAATAGAACACTTATTAATCAACAAAATAAGACGAAGCAGACGAACAAGAGCAAGATTTGTAGACATTATTTGATCTTATAAATAGTTACTTAACGTGTTTTCTTGTCTCTTTTCAATGCAGCTTTTTTATACCATTTTCATCTGTCATTTTTATTAGTTTCACTAAAAATTGTTAGGGGGATGTAGGTTCCCTTTATTGTGAAACCGAACAGTAATTATTTAAGCATTCTTTGCAAAAATGCAATAAATTTTCTCTTAAAATAAAGCAATGGTCCAAGGGGTGATCCTTGAGATACACCTTAGCTACTTTTGTGTCTCTAGACATTAATAATGTGATCAATGTTGACTCCTTTCAGGCATCAGGAGCTTTAAGTGATAAGTACTGGCTGACGATATCCATGGGTATCATCCGGCTGATATTCACAGTGGTGGGGTGCATTCTCTGTCGAAGGTGTGGCCGAAGACCGCTGACTTTCATTTCATGTAAGTAATTTTACAACAAGCTTTTTTTAGTATTTTCATTTGTCATTTGTCGTTTGTCGTCACGAGACGAAGTTTTACACAAATACCGTTTCCTTTGTTAGGAAATTCACTCTCTCCCTCTAGATAGAGTGTTACGAAATTGTTACTTCTAATATAACTGAGTGTATTTGAGATGAGACTAATACTAGATAAGCAACTGCGCCTACCTGCCTAAAATAAGAGACAGTTTTAAAGTTATCGAAACGCCTTTAATTATCGTCAAATTTAAAAGAGACAACAAAACATTTAATGACGTAATTGATGTATGATGATTTAATTGTCAGCAGTATTATAGGCATTATCCACCAATCCGGACTTGGCCCCCGTGGTGGAATATGGCCTAACCCTCTTCACGAAAGTGAGGAAAGACCCGTGCCCAGCAGTGGTACGTTATGGGTTGATGATGATTATAGGCATTAATAAGAGTAAATAATAAATTTTCAGCGATTGGTTGCGGTTCTACAATGATCATCCTAGCAGTATACATGTATTTCGTGAAGATGTGGAAAGAGAACGACATACAGCCGGTGCACTCTTGGATCCCAGTGGCCAGCATCTACATCTTCGTCATCTCCTGTACGCTGGGCTACCTCATCGTGCCTTGGGTCATGATTGGAGAGGTTTATCCCACGCAGGTAGGCATTCTTCATTACACTTCTACTTAGCTCCTTCATCGTCTTCGTTTCCTCGCTATCCATTTCCAGCAACTTGTAGGGCTTATAGATGAATTCAGATGTTTTTTACATGGTATTTTATTTTTAAAAGGATAAGATCCGTAATGAGGAAATCCGCAGTAGAACAAAGGTTACATAGCTCTAAGAATAAGCAAGTTGAAGTGGCAGTGGGCAGGCCACGTGGCTCGTAGAACCGATAACCATTGGGGAAGAAAGGCTCTCGAGTGGTGACCAGAAGACGTAGCTTAGGAAGGCCCCCCACAAGATGGACCGACGACCTGGTGCGAGTCGCGGGGAGCCGCTGGATGCCAACAGCTAGCAACTGTTAGTTGCGGTGTTCTATGCGGGAGGCCTATGTTCAGCAGTGTCCGTCTTCCGGCTGAATATTAAGTATTTTGTATGATCACTATTTTCTTTATTATCTTCCAGGTCCGTGGCATAGTGGGCGGCATGACGACGTGCGCCGCTCACCTCTCAGTGTTCTCCGTGGTGAAGACCTTCCCTTTCCTGAAGGGTCTGCTCAACGATTATGGAGTCTTCGGCCTCTACGGGACCATGTCTTTGTGTAGTGAGTAACTCCTTATTTTTACTTACTCGGTTATTTTTTTTGTATACTTTTTGTTATAAATATGTTTTTCTGCCACCTGGTGTTAAATCAGATACCTCTAGAGATAGTGGTTATAATTTTTTCGTTACATGCTAGTCTAAATTTTATTTTAGTTTTGTTCAGTGACTTGTTGTCACTTTCTAACCTTATGAAAACGAAAGGGATGGGCGTACTTTTATAGCTGTTAAATCATATTTTAGTTTAGCTTGTACTGACAGAATTGGCACCAGTATCAAATATAGTGGTTATAAACGAAAGTAATGAAAGTAATCATTATTCTCGTACCTACTGCATGTAGTTACTGATATGAAAACGAAACTTAAAATTTATATAAACATAGTTTTGGAAAAAATACGTTAAGGCACAACTGATGTGGTTAAACACGCACTGCGCTATTTTTTATACGCTGCGTAAATTATCTAGAATGTTAAAGAACTGTTTAATTTTTATCCAGGTATATTCTTCTTCTACTTCTTCCTACCGGAAACCAAAGGCAGGACGCTCCAGGAAATCGAAGATTACTTCTGCGGCAGAACCAAAACGCTGCAAAAGAACACCTCCAATGAGACGGCGTGAGCTCACCTAGTTTACAAAGTGATATGAACTGAACAATGGATGTGCTGAGCATTGTGGTGAAGAATAGTCAATCTACAAACCAAGAAATCGACTTCAAATGGACTTACTGAAAACACTTCAACCAATTTTTGAGAAAATATACGACCAAAAAAAATCTACCAAAAACATACCTTTGGAAATAAAATAAAGACGATTTTGATCGGTCTTATGAGTGACATTTTGAAACTCGTCCTTTTTGAAGTCGATTTAATTTAAAAAGTACAAAAAAATATCATCGAAAGTTTGTAAAACAGATTGAAGATGACTGTACATAAGCGAAGAACTGAGAACGGAGCTGGTAGCCAATAGCATCCCTCCATTATGACGTGATAGGAAAATAGAGCGGCTCTATTGGCGAATTTTCCACAAGGCTCTGTAACTTTTCGTAAACACAGTTACTCTGAATAAAAATTTTGCTTGGTGGCATACGAGCCTTCAATTATATAAATATCTTCAATTAGGGAAAACCTAAATAGTGCATTACTTTAAGACGTATATGTGCCTTTATCAATATGTAAGACTACATTACCTACTGCTTTATTTATACCTACTTAGGTAAAAGTATCTCACAGTAGGCGTTGAAATAAATAAAATTTTCTGAAAGGAAGCTCCTGTTGTAAGAATGTGATGTATATTTTTGGAAAAAGTATTATATTTGTATGCATATTTATATATGTATGATAGCATAATATTAGTTATAGATTTAGAGCTAGAATAATTATTAGAATTGCTATGAAATTGATATGTGCCATTTACTAGATTGTAGTTTAGAAAAATATTATGAGTTATATACCAAATCATGTTACATACCTACCGCTAAACTA
The DNA here is from genome assembly GCA_912999815.1 of Campaea margaritaria. NCBI lineage: Eukaryota > Metazoa > Arthropoda > Insecta > Lepidoptera > Geometridae > Campaea > Campaea margaritaria. Next base: position 2,983,210 of record OU538794.1, read on the forward strand.
AAATGAATTTTAATTCTATTTTATTTCTATCAGAATTCACCAATATCTCACTAAGTTTATGCTACTGGACCACCTTTGATAAAAAAAAAAATACTTCCTACAAGGTACATAAACAAAAAAAACTTACTTGAGATGTAAGTTAATGAACTGAAGAAAATATAATTACGAGTCACTTGTTAAGTATGTATAAATCATGTTACCAATAAATTAGATAGCCCAAATATTTTTAGCATATGATGCATTTTGTTTCAAAGTTTTAATGCATTTGTGATAGCGATTATTAGATTTTATATGTTAGGAATCTGTTGTATACCTACGTGCCTATGTAGTTTATGAAAAATAAAATTAAGAGTTGTACAAAATAAATTGTAATTTCTAATGCAGTTTGGTACTTTTTTTATATATTAATTATACTAGGCCACAATCTCACCTAATGGGAAGCGATGATGTGGCCTGCGTCGGAGATACCTATTCACTCTCTATAAAGAATAAGGGAACCGCGAATAAGGAGCTTTGAAGAATAATAAAAACTGCTAAGAAGCGGTGGCGGCGAGCGTTCAAGGATCTTTGTGCACCTATAAATTTTCTAAAGGCCACAGTGGAGGTAAGCGAGCATCGATGCAGTGATTGGCGGTTCTCAAACAATCGCACAAAAAGAACATCACTTCATAAAAATGGAAATAGTCTTCTACTCGCATTATCAAGGATTTACTAACAAGGAACGTACCCTGCATGCAGTCATGCGATTGTGTTCATTCGGACTTTACCTACTAATGATTTGGTTCAGTATTTCCAGTTCTTATGAAACAAGTAAGTAAATAATAGTAAACCTTCTCAGCTCTTCTTGAGTTATCTTAGTTTTGTGTTTTATCTAACAGATTTAGGCCTTAACTACACGGGCGGTCCTCCCGCCGCGGGAAACCGCTCCTGAACCGCAATAGATACAATTTCACATGACAATTGTATGGGCCACTCTACACGGGCGGTTCTCCCGTCTTACACAACTTTCAGATTAAATTGTGTTTATATCTGGTGCGGTTTCCTGCGGCGGGCGGGACAACCGCCCGTGTAGTTCGGGCCTAAATCTTGAGAACGTTGGCAGAGTCGTGTTTTAATTAGTTATTTAACAATATTGGAAACTCAGGTCACAGTATGACTGTAACAAAAATAGTATGGAGAGACATTCTAATAATATATTAAAAGACTTCTAGTAAAGCTTCTAAATCTAATTTCCTTACTATTTTTACTCCAATTTTTTACTCAATCCCACTCAACGGTCGGACACGGTTTTTAGTGCGTGTATGCAAAAACCATGCAAAGCCAGAACTAAAAGAAAAAAGTATCTCTACATTCACTTTTTTACAGGTAAAGTAAAGCTAAGAGATGGAGTAGAGTTCAAGAACATATCCCGAGGTACTCTTCTGAAACTCCTAGGCAGCTTTCAGGAACAGCTTTCAGATCAGGCACGGCGGAAAAAGACGGTCCCGATGATCACGGCACAGTTCGCCAACAACCAGTACACTAACCGTTTCATCTACCCCGACGTGATCAAACGGAGTCGGCAAAGTAAACAGGATTAAATAAACTTACATAGGGCGTGATATAGTGGCTATCAAGTAAACACCAGTGATAAGTCACAAATAGGTTGTTAACGTTGTACATGGTAGTTAGTAGTAATTTTACATAGTTAGCAAATTAAGGCAGTTGCCCGTTTAAAAAACAATAAATGAAGAGCCAAGGTTTTTGAAAAGACGCAAGAGTTTAGTAAAAAAAGTTCTAACTACAGAATAATAAAAAGTTTTTACTAGTATTTTAGTATATTATTATCTTTAGAAGATTGTCGAAACGTCAGTCAAAAGTCAAAACAAACAGAAGAACACAAGAAATACGGAAATACTTAGATTAGAATAATTTCCTCCAATAGCTATGCTCTCATTTTTGTTATCCCTAATCTGTGTTTTTTGCCTACGAGGAGAACTTCCTACAGCATGAGCTGGACTCACTCCTTCTGCCACAAATAGTGGACTAAAACATGATATCGAAGGAGCAGCTCCTGCAACCAGAGCCTCCATTCTGGACGAAGACCTCCTGGCTTCAGCTGGGCTACGCATCTTGGGTTAACTTATCCGTGCTAAGCATTGGATTGTCCTTCGGATTCTCAGCTATAGCAATCCCACAACTTCTGGATAAAGACTCCAAAATAGCATTAACGCTTAAAGAGGAAGCGATGGTCGGTTCGTAGAAATTGCAGTACTCTATCATTCATTAAAGAGAGCAAAGGGAATTTAATTAACAGTAAGGGTGGCGCAGGATCGTATCTACTTAGAAAAACTATGCCAGCCTCTAAACCACTCCATTTTTCGTCTGGTGCATTAAAACCATTAAAAGGAAAATGTATTCTACGTAAAACTGTTAGGTGGTTATGAGCATAAATAATAGATAGTGCTCAGGTTCTCACGATTCCATGACGTGGCATCCACCCCACCGGCGCGCCCAGAATTTCTAAGAAAACCCTTCTGTTCCAGCAAAGAGCTGATATAGACGATGTTCAGTGTTTATGCTCTTCAGCAGAAAAACTATATTTGAGTGGTAACGAAAATATAGTCAACATCTTTTCAGCTAGCGTACTGACCCTGTTTTCTCCAATCGGCTGCCTTACAAGTGGGGTCCTAATGGACAGATTAGGCCGTAAATTGGTGTTGGTTTTGTGTCATATACCGACTGCTATAGGCTGGTATTACACGGGATTCGCTCATTCTGCTATGGACATCATTATTGGTTAGTAAGTCTAAGTGTCACTTTAAAGGATGGTACTTACTCGGAAAGAGCCTTCCATTTACCCACTTATTAAGCCAAATGAGCATGGCTTACCTGCCTGCTTATTGATATGTAGAAACACTAAGCAGTCTCGTCTGTTGGTTAGGGGCTGGTTTTGTAAATAGCTTCATGTTTAATTGTATTTTCAGGTAGAATAATAACCGGTGTTGGCATTGGCATGGCCATGGTAGCTCCCAGAGCGTACGTCACGGAGATCACTCTGCCTAATATGCGGGGGCTGTTAGGAGCCTTCCCTAATCTTGGAATTTCTTTTGGAATTGCGATATCGGTAGGTAATCGATAGTGGAAACTTTCCCATTTATCTTGGTGGTGTTATTTTTATTAGAGTTCTTTAATGTGTTGATTAGATGTTGGTATTTTATTCATATGGATCTTATAAGAAAGTTCCATGCGAAAGCCCTGGGTGGCTGTGGCAAGCTTCTCCCTTCATTCAAAGGCGACATAATCGGTTTTTTAGTCGAAAAGTAATCATTTATTTAAAAAACTAGGTCTTTTCTTTGATGAAACTGATCGTTAGTTTGGGAAACGAATCTGATGAATGAATAAACTCAATATTTAATTAAAAAAAACGAATCATCAGATTAATTTCTCCCACAATTCTCAATTTTCAGGCCGGTTTAGGAGCAATCCTGAAATGGTATGTGCTTAGCTGGATATGTGGAGCGTATTCAACCTGCATGCTACTTGCTAATTTGTTTCTACCGGAAACTCCGTACTACATGCTGATTAAAGGCAATGTCTCCAACACCAGAAAAGTCTTGCAGAGGTTCAGGTCTGCGAAATTTAACGTGGAAGCTGAACTGATGGAGCTATCGGATTTCAAGGCTGTTAACAACATTCACAAGTTATAATTTCTATACTATTGATAGTTCCTAATTGTTAAACTTTTCTAGAAGCTTTTGTTTAACTTGTTGAGGTAACTAGGGATGGGTGGTCGTATTGATAAACACCCTAGATGAGATTTGGTAACAATTTTTTCGCTTGATAGAGGTAGCTAGGTGGACATTATACTACCCTACTGCCAAGTCTCTACAATATGTAACAAAAAATAAACAAATGGTTTAAATTATTAGTTGAACTAATCTTTCAGATTGTCATCAGTAGAGACGATAAATGCGCTATTTTCAACCTCCTCCTGCAAACCTTTTGGTATTACGATGTTCTACATTATTTTGATGCAGTCGGTAGGTGTCAATGTAGTATTGATGTGGGCAGTTGATATGTTACTGGTAATTTCTTTATTTAATTTTGCATTGCAATAAACATACCTACATGTTGTGATGAACATCATGAATATACATTTCATCATACACCAATATTGGCTCGAAATCCTTCTTAACGCCATTGTTTCTTAATTTGGACATTTATTATTTGGTATGTCCAAATAATAAATAGCTTAATTAAAATTTGTGAAATTGGCTATGTTTGGCTAAGCTACTTTTAGCTCAGCCTTGGATTCTTCGTATCCTGACACTATAAAATGTTTAGGAATCTTATGACGACGATGGTATTCCGGGGTGGATTCAAATTCATAATGCCTATTCTCTTTCACAGAGATCCAACTCTTCAATAGACGCTAATCTAGGTAACTTTGCTTTAGCAATAACAAGAATTATCAGCGCGATTACAATGTCGTTTTGCCTGTTTAAAGTGGGAAGACGCCCATTAGCAATGATATCTGGTAAAATCACATTTTTTGCTTCTACATCGTCGTAGAGTAGTAATAGTAATAGAAAACATGTATGGTCTTCAGCAACCATAAGACCTTGCGGTCAATCACCCACGCGTTGGACGGGCCCAATAAATACCCTTACTGGTCTACCAATACCTGATGCCATAAGAGCAGTCGAGGACAGAACATCCTGGAAGAGTTGGTTGCAGAAAGTGGTGCGTGGATCCACATCTCAGTCACGACCTTCATTAGTTAAGTAAACGGCTAACAAGAAGAAACGACTTTATTGGGCGATGAGCATTTTTATTGAGTTCTCTAAAACTGAGATACGTATAATTTGCTTAGCTAAGTGACACATGGAGAGAACTTCCTTGAAATTGCTCAAAATATTATTCTTCACTAACCAATGGAAGATGGATGGATGGTAGGATTAGTTTTACTTGGTTTTTGTCCAAATTATAATGCCTAATGTAATGCCCAAAATTAAGGAACAGCAGCGTTGAAGCCGATAGTACTTGGCGAGAAATTTGGCAAGACCACTTTCGCTAAGCATCTGCTCAGTAAAACTTATCAATCCCGGATTAAGCACGAGCAAAAGATCGACGTTTAAGTGGACAGAATTTAAAAGCTGTGAAAGTTTACTTTGTTTCTTTTTTCAGCTATTGGATTGGGTATTACAGGCATCTTATTGGGTGTGTTCTTGCATACCCACAACGAACAGTCTCCATATCCCCTGTTCTTCTTAATAGCGTACATCGGATTTGCATCCCATGGGTATTACACCCTACCATTTCTGATGATGTTCGAAATGTTGCCTCTACAGGTCAGTATCACCAGGTTTTCACTTATTAGCGACTGTCCTAGTTTCGCACAGGTATGTAATTTGTAATTTGTGGCGGTGGTAACCTAGTCGGAGAACGTCCGCTTTCCAAGCAGGTCGTGACTTCAAATCTCAGTGCAAGCACGTCCCAATGTTTTTCTTGTAAAACATATCATCATACATCGTATAAAACATATTATAAATGGAGAGGAAACCCACATACAACCTACCCGAGAAATATTTCGGAGGTAGGTTTGTGATTCACCAATCCGGATCTGGCCCCTGTGGTGGATAAGTCCTAATCCTCTTCACGAAAGTGAGGGGAGACCCGTGCTCAGCTGTGGGACGATATGGGTTGTTGATGATACATGATGATGTAATTTGTAAATGTATCTTCTAAATAATATGTCTTTATTAAGTGGTTTTCCTATTGTCTGCCCACAAAGAATTTCAGTGGGAATTTGATTTTATTACATTTTTGAACCACCTGCGCAATCACTGCTTCATTGTAAGAATGTTTCACAGGTCCGAGGTATCCTAAGTGGAATTGTGCTATCTACTTTAAATCTTGCTATGTGTGGAATGAACCAGATCTACCCGACAATGCGCAATAAATTGGGTTTGGCTAATACATTCATTGCGTACGGATCTATATCGCTGATAGGTAATTTATACTCATTATAAACAGTTCTGTGAAGAAAAATATCGCGAGGAAAAATACATACATACCCGAAAATTATTTCGGAGGTAGGTATGTTATCCACCAATCCGGACCGGGTATCTGTTATGGATCGTAATCCATTAGGCCATAAGCCTCATTCATGGAAGTGAGGGGAGACCCGTGCTCAGCAGTGAGCCGATATGTTTTGATAATGATAGTAAAAAAAAACAGTTTCACCGTCAGAAGTTTATGATAAACTTACTTGTTTGTCTTGGAATGCAATAAACAGTTGTTAATCTTACGGATAATGTAACTAAATAAGGTTCCACTAATAGAAGAAACACAAGTGTGGAAAAAGTATAGAATCATAACGTCACAGTTTTAGTATGCCGTCAAAACTATACCTTACACTTGTCATATACGCTCCCATGATCTACACCCCATAGTGTTTGTAAATTTTTTTCCTAGGCGCCGTCGTCCTCCACATTATTCTGCCAGAAACAAAGGGCGTGACTCTTCAGGAAATCGAAGAATACTTTAACGACATGCGTCCTACCTTGATGTCGGAGCGTCAGCTGATTTCCTTGCAACGACAACAATCGGGTATGCTGCTCATTTCCTAGAAAATTAGATACCTAACTTCATTGCAATAGCAGCAACGGTGAACTAATTCAAATTTCACCATATTTTTTTTCTCCCTTATTTATTATTGTTTATTTATTTTATAAAATGTTTTCCTTACTGCTTTATCTATCTAGAAATAAAATTTTCAGGCGTGTTTCAGAATAACAATTCTTGTAATAATTATGCCAATTTTCGGTATAAATTTACCTGGATTCATTAATATAAACGATTTTCGTTTCATTACAGAATGGTCAACACATGAAGATGAAGATAATCATAAAAGACATAACAAGCATAAACGTAAACACCTCCGACATGGCGACACTGAATCTGCCGAAAAAATACTTTCCAAATTGGAAAAAGAAGAAATAAGAAAAGCTAGAAAAGAGAAGCATGATGATAAAGATGAAAGTAGAGACATAAAAGAAGAGGATCGGAATGAGCTTAATAAGTCTAGGATACCTGAACCTTCTGGAGTTGTTATTAAGGATGATAGTAGAGATAATCAGAAAAGACCAGAATGAAACTAGCAACTTTAAGACTACCGAACCTTTAGGAGTTCAAAAGGAGAGAGATGAGGGTTTATCCAGTAGGAGTGAGAGTAAAGATGACCAAGCTATGCACCCGCATAAACCAATAAGCCGAAAAAACCTGTCCCTGGGTTAGTTAAAAGACTTTAAAAACAGTAAACTTAACTTGACATTTATTTATAAGAACATGTTGAATATATTTCTAGGGCGACTGAGAATGAAAAATCCCAGGGCCACTTATGTAATTATCTTAATTATTATTTATTGCATTTTGTGATCTATAATATGGCTGTGATCGTGACGCGTCATTGTCATATACTTATTGTTATTATTTTGTTGATTTTTTTGTAAGTTGAGTTTTTCGTAATGTTTATCGATAGCCTCTTTTCTGAATCATTATTTATTCAAACAAATTGTGACGAAAATACATAAAACAAAAAAATGGCTTCGATTTATTTTTTATAATGTCTGATGCCGGCTTTGCAAGTTAGTTCCAAAGCTGGCACCAACTGTCCAACGCGTGGAACCAGCGATGTATGATTTTAGACACAGTTCGCTACAGCCAAAACCATCTTCTCCATAATATCGATTCCTTTCCTATAAGTGTTGACATGTAATCTCTCGTCGTGTGCGTGTATAAGCATGGGGGTGTCGTCGAAAGGACTCAGGTTGATGGCCGGAATGCCCTGGCGGCGGACGAAGCGGGCGTCGGTGGCGCCCGGGCATATCACGGAGTCTAGTTTGATGCCCCTAGAAAGGTCGTAGAAATTAAAATTTGCAGCAAAGCTATTAAATAGTTAAGCCAAAAAATACTCCGAAATATTGATATGGCGTCCGAGGTGTAATTTTGAGTGATAAGCGCGTTGGGTGAGTATTTGTATGAACCACAGGTATTTACGCAGTCTGAGTATTTGCGCAGTCTGGGTGTTTGTGAGATTACAGTCCTCGTGATTCCCGAGACCTTAAATACAGGGAATCTTAGTTAGGGGTCATAATTATGTATTGTGTGATGGATGTGTCATAATATCTTCAATGAATCGTCTATTTGGTATGACATTATATTTGGCCAGACTGTAAGTTTCATACTTATTATTTAATTCTAATTTGTTGACCACTATTGTAATTTCTGTTAAATCAACCTGAAAACTAAGCGCTGTTTTCAACTGTTTGCTTTTAATTTGTACGATTTCAGTGACTTTCAAATTGCAACTGATGGTTGCCAAGGACTTTCATCCTTGGTTGAATCATCCCAGATTGTCACAAAAGATCGTCCCGAGTTTCATCCACATTTACTACAGCTTGCTGATTTACTCACATTTCAGTAACAGCGTCTTTGAGAACTGTCCAGAAAGGTACACTTCCATCTATTCTCGTGCTCTTTATCTCAGGGTTTTTGACCACGTACTCGAATGTCACTTTGTCACCAGATTGTTTGCACCAAGTTTCAATCTAGAAATTGAAATGATAATGTGGGATTTTCTTTGTTAATGTATAAACATCTCTGTTCTGATAATGATATGATATCTTGTGTAGACGATAATTATTGTTTTGATCTGTCAAGCATGGTTCAACTAATGTCACCTTGGATCAAATCACAATGATAAAGATCAGTCTAAAGGTTGGGACACTACAACATTGTACGGCGTTGTAAGACAAGACTCTTTTGGATAAATAGCCATAGGTAGTAAGTTAGGAAAATCATGTTTTAAAGTTTTGGCTTACATCAAGATTTCCGCAAAAAATGACTTAGAGTTTCTGATGAAGGAAAACACAGTTAAAAACCTTGGTGCTAGAGGAAGAAGAGACTATAGTATCCGCCTACCTTTTAGTAGAGAGTCTGTCGCCCAAGCCCTAATCCGGTTAACCAGCCTTGGTCCTTGAGGGCCAGTCTCATTCTAACTAAGCATGTTTACCATTTTCAACCACATCGCTACTTACCACTTGGTGAACTAGTGGTCAAATGCTAGTCTAGAAAGTATTAAGTACAAGAAACAAATCCGTTGATTAATCTAATTCTTCTACCGTTTGTAAGTAGCTCAGTTCGTTCCCTATGCGCTGCCACACACTACCTAATCAAATTTGATTGTTACCATATTCTCAAACTCATCGTGGTCAACGTCTGGTGGTATCCGAATATCAAACGACACCGATAGGTTTGCAGGAACCACGTTTATTTGAACTCCTCCCTGTGGAAAAATAAATTTTAGATACGGAAGTTAGGGAAAAACTGATCTGATTATCCTTTGCACTCTATGGCTTCACCACTCGCGAATGAAAAGCAGTATTCTATTGTGGGACCTTTAGTCTTTTTAAAGGAAATTCCATCAAAATGCGTTCAGCCATTATGAAGTTGAGTCGTATCAAAACAACGTACTTGTTAATAAAATAAATTTGATCAAAATCCAGACGCGGAGTTGGAATCTAACACACACAACGTGTCCATAATTTCATACGTACATTTTCAAATTGATATTATAATAACTAGAATTAGGGACTACGATTTTTAAGCCATAATCAGCAAGGCACTTTGTTAGGTACTCAATTAATTTAATCATTTAGTAATATTTTAAGTTTCTATCCTTAAAAGTGTTCTTTGACTTATAAAAGTGCTAGGTATTTATTTTATTTGACTGAGTTACGAGACGAGCAAGTCGGTCACCTGATAGTAAGCCCTGCCCATAACAGTTACAGCGCCACACAGAACTTTGCATTGCATAATCATGCGCGGCACGGCACTGTGCTCGGCAATGCGAAACATCGGTTCTAAAGTCTCATATGCCCAGTAATTTTACTGGAAACAGAAGTGTTCCAAACGGGAACACAGTATTGTTTTCACACTGGTGCTTATAGATACATAGGCACTAATAGGTAGTGTTATTTTAAAGGTTTAAATTTACTGTTTTTTTCATCATCAATCCATAACGTCCCAGTGCTGGGCACGGGTCTCTCCTAACTTTCGTGACGAGAGTTAGGCCATATTCCACCACGAGGGCCAAGTCCGGATTGGTGGATAACATACCTACCTCCGAAATAATTCTCGGGTAGGTATGTGGGTTTCCTCACGATGTTTTTCTTCACCGAAAAGCGAGTGATAACTACGTACATATGTTTTTACAGAAACACATTGGTACGTGCCCGCACTGGGATTTGAACTCACGACCTTCTGATTGGAAGGCGGACGTTCTCCCACTACGCTACCACCGCTTACGGTTTTTTTAATATATCCTAAATACCTCAAGTTGCGTCAGGTTGATGCTAATGACATCACCGACCCAAACCCCGTCTTGGACTTTTTTCAGCTCTCGGGCCCTCAGTGTCATAAACTTGTCGATTATGAAGTGAATCTGAAAAATCACATGAAATATAATTTTTCTTAGGTTCTTTTCTTCACAGATTGAATTTGAAATGGAAAGAAAAGTTGAGACATCTTTTAATTTTTGTATTAATTTCGTATTATTTTTTGCAATGCGTAATTAAACATTAAAACTAAAGTATCGTTGGATTGCAACCCCCACAAATAACCACTTTCCGCGCACTGACGTAGATAAGCAATACTTCTAGATAACCGACCATCATTAGGAGTTTAAAATGAGTACAAACGTATACATATGAGAAAGGTAAAATCGTACTTATTAATTTTTAGGTAGAATTCATAATTGATATACTTAAAATACCTTTTCACCAGCTGTACCCGCTGCAATAAGCGACCCGTGCCCAGGATCGCCTTTGCAGGTGACTCGAATTTCTAAAATAAATACATATTATGTGTTAATTCTTCATAAAATCAATCCTTATCCGCCCACTGCTGAGCACGGGTCTCGCCTTACTCCCTTGACGGAGATAAAGTCATCGTTCACCACGGGAGCTTTTTCCCGATTGGCAAATCTCATACCTCTCAAAGAATTCTCGAGCATATATTTGAGAACCTATATATTGGACCTCATTGATGATATTCGGTTCAACTACGTCTTCTTCTTCTATCTTCCTATTTTTACTTCTTCTCCTTATTACCATCTCAGCTGCCGCTGGCCAGATGAAGTAGGGAAGGACTTGCGCGAGCTGCAGGCGGAGGGCTGGCAGGAGGTGGCGCAAGACAGACCGAAGTGGCAGCTCTTGTTATCAGAGGCCAAGACTCATTTTGGGTTTTTTGGTTCATTGCGCCATCCTAGTTAGTTAGTTTAGATATATGTACAAATTAATTTAACAGATGTTATTATGTACCCAGAGTTACTATACAACATTTCGAAGTACACAGCTAAATTGTCGTCTAATTCTCCCACAGATGGCATCTTAATGGTAAGTTTCATAATTAAGACATTCTCCTAGCGTGTTAGTTACAGACTTGTTGCCAAACCATGATATTAATCTGTAGTTGTTAACTACGAGGGTGAATCAAAAAATTCTTGGAATCAATATTAAAAAATGCAAAGATTTAAATAATAATATTTTATTCTTCTACATAATCTCCCTCCAATGCAATGCATTTAGAATAACGCGTTTCTAACTTCCTTATTCCTTGTGAAAAAAAATTATTTTCTTGACTCTCAAAAAAGTCCTCTACGGCAGCTATAACCGCGTCATTATCGTGAAATTTTGTTCCACGAATTTCCTCTTTTAATTTTGGAAATAAGTGAAAATCACTTGGGGCTAAGTCCGGAGAAAATGGTGGGTGGTCAAGGAGATTGAAGCCAGCACAGCGGATTGCGTTGAGCGCAACTTCCGATCGATGAGCAGGAGCGTTATCTTGAAGGAACAACACGCCCAACGACAGTTTTCCACGACGTTTTTCTTTAATCGCTTCACGCACTTTCGGGATTAAATTTACATAATAGGGTCCAGTAATCGTCTGGCCTTTTGGCATGTAATCAATAAAAAGGATTCCTTCACTATCCCAGAACACAGAGGCCATAACTTTGCCAGCGGTAGGAGCAACTCGAAATTTCTTAATGGATGAAGAGGATGGTCGTTTCCAAGACATGCTTTGTCTTTTAGTTTCAGGATCAAAATGGTGGACCCACGTTTCATCCATGGTGACAAGACGACGGCAAAAATTATCCGAATCACGCTGGAACATTTCGAGATTACGCTTGGAAATTTCCAAACGTCGCTTTTTGTTTTCGTCGGTTAACATTCGTGGCACCCATCTTGCAGACACTTTTTTGAACCCCAGTGAATCAATTAAAATGGATTGAACGCTACCAAAAGATATCTTTAGGATCTCAGCTATATGTTTTATAGTCATTCTTCTGTCTTCCAAAACCAGATTCTCAACCTTTTTGACATTTTCTTCTGTAACGGAGGTTGAAGGCCGCCCAGAACGCGGGTCATCTTTACAGCTTGATCTACCTCTTTTAATTTCAGCCACCCAGTACGCAACCGTAGAATAGGGTACAGCATCACCCCCTAATGTCTGCTGAATGTCCAAAAAAATTTCCTTCGTAGACATTTTTTTCAAACTGAGATATTTTATCACCGCACGTAACTCACTTTTATCCATAATTTTGACTTTTTAGCAACTCGTTGCACAAAAAAATTTATTACATGCGAACGAACTGACAAAAACAAGTGACAGTCTGCATAAATATAGTGTGATAGACACTCTTTAATTTGAATATCGAACTTGATCCAAAAAGGTTTCATATATATGCACTTCTAAGAACTTTTTGATTCACCCTCGTAAGTTGCAAAAGTTTTAAACCATCTAGATAACGGTGGGTACTCCAGAAAACATTGTAATAAAATTCGATAGGCAACTTCCATTCCAGACATTATGTAACTATCTTCAAGGATATAGTTTCTGTATCATTTATGTATACTTGTGTATCTTTTAATCTATTTTTTATCCTAATCCTAACTTACAATATTACAAATGCGAAAGTGAGTTTGTTTGTTTGTTTGTTGCGCTTTTACGCCTTAACCACTAAACCGTTTTAAAAATTCATTCGCCAATGGAAAGCTACATTATCAGCGAGTAGCATAGGCTAAATTTTATCGCCATATTCCCACGGGAACGGGAACTACACGGGTGAAACCGCGGGGCCCAGCTAGTTTATATATATAGTATAATTATGTATTAGTATATTATCCCTCGTATACCCTCCTCAGGAAAGTGAGGGTAGACCCGTGCTTAGCAGTGGGACGATATGGGTTTATAATGATGATTCGTATAAATATTAAATATATGTGTGAAATGACAGTTATTTGTATGAAGTGTCCGTACACTTCATACAAATAACACAGGTAGGTACATTGTAGTACCTACTATTCAGTTCACAGATAAGCTTCCGTGCCATAATTACAGTTTCATAAGACAAAATGGCCAAAGCGCTGATTGCTAGCCATGATACGTCTGCAAATAGACTAATTGGGCATAAAGGAGACCTTAAGCAAATTTTACGCTAGTCAACCGTAGAGTGCATTCGTAATACCGATGAGTTAGTTAACGTTAGCAACCGTGGAACGAACGTTTCATAAGAGAAGATAGGTATTCTACAGCTACGAAGGCCATGAAAAGTGTAGTTGGCCAACTTCTAAAACGAATCTGCAAACATTTTCTGAACCTAAGAAGAACCGAAGAAATAATATTGTAGAACTGAAAAAAACGATAATATATCCATTATGTAGGTTCTGAAATAATCTCGATTATATGATAACTGTCGTGAAGAAAGACATGCCCGAGAATTATTATGCAGGGATGAAAGATGATACACCAATCTGGACATGCCCCGTGGTTGAGCGGCCTATTCTTCATCACGTATATTATATGGTGAGAGCCGTGCTCAGCAGTGCGTGGATATGGGTTGATGATGATGATATATGAAATCGTAAAGGCTGACCTCCCATGTTCAGTTAGTTCTGAAGTCACAACTTACGTCTAGACGTCTTCTCTCCGTGGAAAGCCTTCAGAGTATTCTTTTCGTAGAACGGAGCGCTCTCATCCAGGGCAAATCCAATATTGAGCTTCTTGAACTCTTCAGACTCGGAAAATATTCGCATACCATCAACGCTGCCAATTTCTTCATCTGCAAAAGATTTATAGAACTTGTCCATGACTGGCCTCAATAGTACGTGGGGTTATTGCAGGGCTGGTCGGAATCGACTTCTGAAATCATTTGAAGCGCCACCTACCGAGAGATATTAGCTATCAATTGAATTTTCGTAACTCTACGACAATCTACGCTACGAGCTATCGTATCGTCGATATCATAATTTTTTGTTCCAAAACCTCCCAGTTCAGCTTCCTATCTTCGTGTCGATGAGTCAGCCTTCTAGACCCTGATAGTTCCTGGCTTACGGAACCCAGTGGCTTACTGTATTTATGCTGTTGTAATAGTATAGAAGTTATTGCATGGATACAGCGAGTGTACGCTTGTTTTGTTTGTATCTATTTATTTACCATATCTACGCGTGTGGCATATCATCATTTTTATCATGCCAGTCAATGTCAGATTGTGCATGCATTGTTTTGTGCTGTCATGGATCGAAGTTTAGAGAAAACAAACATTGATAAGATATTTTATCGAAATGATCGCTTAATTCTTTTGTACTTGTAAGTGACAGTTACCCTTGCGTTGGAATCGCAGAGTTTCTTGTCGCTCTCATGAAGTGATGATGAATTCCCAGCCAAGAAGTACTTACGGTACAATTATTACTGTGTTCCAGTTTGAAAGGCGCTGCTTCCAGCGAAATTACTAGGCATATGAGACTATAGAACCAGTGTAGCAGGCTAATGAGCCCAGTGCAGTGCCGCGTAAGATTTTGCAATGTAATGTTCTGCAACTGTTATGGGCAAGCGTGGCACTTACCGTCAGGTTCTCGTTTCTCAGTAACATAAAATGTCTCTAGTCCGTTTGGCATTGCTGTTTTTCGCAGTTTGTTTGTCCTAATAATGGATTCAGTAAACTTACCAGGAACAAAACTGATATGAACCGTCCTCGTCAGGCGCACACCAGCGTCCTTGATCCTCCTGACTGCCTCTAGGTGAGCCATTCCCACCCCTTTCATGTCCTGGCTACCTCGAGCGTATATGAACCCATCTTCGGATATGTGAGCTTCGAATGGGGGGTATGTCCAGTGATCCTAGTGAGGAAACGTGGTGTTAGGTGTTGGGAGCACTTAGATATATTGGTTTGTGATAGTGGCTGGCGTTAGTATAGCTTAGTCATTATAATGTCAAAAACAAAAAAATAGGTTAGTTGTCACTCTATGAATTATTGAAAAAATATAAAATATGTTGGGCAGGATAAAGTGAGCTCGCCGTTAACTAAGAGATTTAAGGCAGGCGTTTTCGACAAATAAATTAATAATTTCGAGATTAAATTATTTATCTTACAGGGAGTTGCTTATATATCTAAAAAACGAGAATGCTCAGGTATAAATAGGGGTCAAAATGTCGACGTTATTGTGACACGACGTAACGGGAATGAGTTGTTCCCAGAGATCCATACATTTTATAACCATCAGATCCACGGTTGTTATTTACGTAAGTATACAATTTAATTCCATTTTGTACATAAGAGACTATATACTTCAATATTATAATAACAGACCTAATACTGTTCTAATAAGCGCTAGTTACTACTATTACTTAGAAGAAACAAAAGGCCATAAATATCTTAGAGATTATAATTGTAAACTCTCCTTATCAATCATAAGCCCACCTAGAGCGCTACAAATAACTCACGAAGCGGTTTTCTGTCGCGAACTTATGCTGAAAATATTTATTTTTCGGTTATCACTGCTGTTTCTATGGCTTTATTAATAAAGATTTTACTAATTACTTTTAACACAATAGTAAATAATATATTGATTGTGATGCATTATTAAAAAAGAATAATGGATAGGTCGTGGGTCGCCTGGCATATTTTATGTGAAACATCGAAACTCTTGTGTAAAGAAACAAGCATGAATGGATAGTTGATTGTGAATAGGTTCGCGTTAATCCCCTTTATCCCTTGATGTTAGGTGACGATACGGTTAACTTACTGACACTGGCCGAATGCAAAAAAAAACACCTTAATCGCCACACTCCCTACGTCAACTGCCGATCTGACAAGCCACATTAGATATTTCACATAAAAAAAAACAAGCGCAAGGCCGGTCAGTGTTGTTTTTTACACAGCTCGTAAGTTTTTGCGTTTAGATCCCCGTAGAGTCTACGGGAAATAGCCGCAAGGCATGCGGTTGAATATTGAATGAAATGGAACCGCTACCTCACGCGGAGGGCGGAAAAAAAACGCGGCGTGAGTTCGCAGCCTAATTAATAAATAATACTTGAGTATATTACTATCACGGCTTAACTCAAAAACTGATCCCAGGGAATTATTCGTTTCAGTGTGCCGCCTATTACAAGCTAGCTGCGCCCCGCGGTTTTACCCGCGTTTAGTATGATCCCATGGGGACCGTTAATGAACACGGGATAAAACGTATCCTGTGTTTACAAAGGTAATAAACTATATGTATGCCAAATTTCATACCAATCCGTTCAGTAGCTTTTGCGTGAAAGAGTAACAAACATCCATCCATCCATCCGCACAAACTTTCACGTTTATAATATTACTAGCTGCACCCCGCGGTTTCACCCGCGTTGTTCCTGTTCTAGTGGGAATCATCATCAACCCATAACGTCCCACTGCTGGGCACGGGTCTCTCCTCACTTTCGTGAGGAGGGTAAGGCCATAATCCACCACCTCCGAAATAATTCTCGGGTATGTATGTGGGTTTCCTCACGATGTTTTCCTTCACCGAAAAGCGAGTGATAATACGGCTAGTGGGAATACGGGGATAAAATATAGCCTATGTTACTCGTTGATAATGTAGCTTTCCATTGGTGAAAGAATTTTTTAAATCGGTTTAGTGGTTTAGACGTGAAAGCGTAACAAACAAACAAACTCACTTACGCATTTACACTATTAGTCAATATTAGTAGGAAGGATTTACCTCGTAAACTGGAACAACATCCATATGTGAGTTGAGCAGTATGGACGGCAGGGCAGGCTGCGTGCCCTGCCAGGTTATCACGACCACTGGCTTCTTAGGCACCAGCTCGTAAACCACCACAGGCAGGCTCAGCTCCTCAGCCTGTTTCGTGAGGAACTTGACGCAGTTGCCTGTAATACGAAATGGGATAAAATACTATTTATTTTTACATGAAACACATTGGTTCGTGGCCGCACTGACATTTGAACTCACGACCCTCTCTTTGGAAGGCGGACGATCTCCCACTGGGCTACCACCGCTCATAATTAACTCATCGGGAAAAACAAAAGAAAGTCAGGTAAGCTCTTTTTTTAAATTTCATTGGCATTGAAAATAATAAAAAAAAAATGTTTTGTTCCTCTATTCTCTATGAGTATATTTTTTAATTCACCGTAGACACAGTCATGTGTGGGAACAATATATAAAGAATTAGAGATATGCACCTAGTTGACCTTGTTAAAATAAAATAAAATTAATCAAATAACACAAAATGTACCAGGGACCTAAGTAACTACGCAAAATTTAAATGTAAATATATTTTATTTAGGTAAAACATTTGTAGTACCTACCTATTATTACAATTACTTACATTATAAGTATTATAACTCACCATAGTCAACATCGGGATGTACACTAGGAATTCTCAAATATTCCCTAAACCTATTTATAACTTCATCATTTTCCCAATCTGCCATTTTCACAATGTTCACAACCGCACTTAGGAAACACCGACACGATACTATTTCAGTCAACTAGCTATCTAGACTACCTACTTAGATAATAAATATAAGTACATATAATAAATCATATTATGTTAACAAATAATTTATTTTGCTTCAATGTAGCCAAGTAGGTACATCAGCCGGTAAGTGCGTCGCAAATACATTGGTTGTAACATCAAAATGAGATATATCTTGTAGTTATCTATTTGCATCGATAACAAACGAGTTTGTGGTTTGCTATTTTCCCATTGAGCAAATATTAATTCTGCATAATACCACAGAATATATAGTACTACGTTAATACTCTATTACTTATCTATATATACCTACATTCCAATTTTCATTCCATCTTTATTCACGTTAAATTAGAAATATTATCTCTACCAAGCAGTATTAATTCATTGTTGGTATGTAATGAATTACTTTTTAATCTTACTCTGGAACTGTACTAAAATTTTTAGTAAAATTATTTGTGTGAAACGGAACGTAACAAGAAATCGGCGCGAAACCCTCCTACGCGGGCCTTTCAAAAATCCTCACATTCGCGACTCGCGGTCCACACCGCCATAGACCGCGTACCTTTCGCCGCGCCGCGATTGCCGATAAAAATTAAAAAGTAAAGCGAAAAAAGGTAACGTTCGGATTACGAAATTTGAGTGAACAAAAAGTTTTTATTTGGATTTGTGAGTGGAGAATACTTGGAAAATACTAAAATGGTTCGCAAAATCGGTGGTCTTCTGTGTTGCCTCTGCGTTTTTGGTATTTCCTTGAGCGATAGCGCCATATCGGCTGACAGTGTGAGTTTTTATTATAATTTTATTAAGCGCTTTTCCAATATACATTTTATAATTATGTCATGCAATAAAGCCTAGTGGGAAGAAAATAATTATTTCTCCATACCTAGTGAGCGCTCATCACCATTCAACTTGTGTGGGCTGAGCTTGATTACTAGATCCGTAAAAAGTGTTATATGAAATATTTTATTGGTATTATAATGCGAGTTTATAAGTGCAATAACGATCAAGTGATAAAATCAACATTGACGTGGTAATTGAAAAATAAAAAGTCCTTGTTTATAACGCGCCACTTGTAATACACTATTTCCAAGAATATGTACAATTTCCGCAGGAATGAGTAGTTTTTTTTACAAGTTTTGGCCAACTTTTGTACTAGCTGCGCCGCGGCTTTGCGCGCAGTTTTTATGTTCACCTTGTTGTTTTTTTTATTTTTGGAATGAAAAGTCTACCTTATTACAAACCCAAAGATATGGTCTACTTTTAGTATCATTTTTCATTAATAACCGTTAAGCTGTTTTAGCGTGATTGAACAGGACGTAAGTTATTAAATTTAGTAGGTTCTGAATGCAACATAGTCCGTGGGAAAAAAATCACGATACAAAATAAATCTCCTATGTCCTTCCTTCCCCGTTCCCATGGTTCAAACTATCTCCATACGAAATTTTACCAAGCAGTTTGGCCGTGAAAGGGGAGCAAACAGACAGAAAGACATATTGACTTACTTTCGTTTAGGATTTATTAATTGTTTTGTCTACTCATAATAATGATTATGCTGTAATAAATGTATGTATTATTTTATAACAACTTTGCGCGACCTTTTGTGGTCGGTTCCAAATGCTCCAATTCTCACCAGACGGCCTTGGCGGCTTATTATACAAGGAGACCTACTAGAGTGGATACTATTCAATTCTGTCATATTCTATACAAGCTGCGCCCCGCGGTTTTATCAGCGTAATATACCAGTTTTCCCGCAAATCTCTGCATTTTCCAGGTTAACACCCAAAACCTTTATTCGCTTTGACCATCTAGACTCGTAACGCGCTTGTTTTGTACTGTCAAAATAACGCTTCAGGTGCGTTTCGAAAAAAAATTAGGTTATGTTTCTATCTATTCAGCCCGTATCCACCCACTGCTGGGTATAGGCCTCCTCTGTTTCACGCCATTTGTTCCGGTCCTGTGCCAGTCTCATCCATTCAATCCCGACGTGCTTTGCGATGTCATCCGACCATCGAGCTGGTGGTCTGCCTCGCAGGCGTTGCGTTCCTCTTGGCCACCACTCCGTTACTACCTTCGTCCATCTTTGGTCATCCCGCCTTGCCAATTGCAGGTTATGTTTAAAGCGCGTTAATAATGGCCCATTTCATGTAACACAAGAAAACAAATAATTGAAGATCGTCAAAAAAACAAAAGCCAATCGCATATATCCATCGTACAAATCGCGAGTTTGTTGATACAAAAATCCCATAGTGAAAAAGCAAATTCGGAATACGCAAATTTTCCAAAAAAAAAAATAAAAATTGACAAATTGGTCCAGCCGTTCTCAAGCGATGCTCTTACCAAGGAACAGCATTTCGTTTTTATTTACATTGATTCAAGGCGTCTTACTTCACTAAGCGACGACGTTAGTAGGAACTAGTGGTGCTTATATAAAGCATTGTACAATAACTCTTTTGTATTGGTAAGTCTCTTCTGCAAGAGTTAGCCTGAGGAAGTACAGTCGGGCTCAGAAGTAACTAAATAATATCCTAGCTTCAAAGTAACATTTACCACAGAATACTTATATAAGTTCTTAAAATTCCTGGTAAATTAGGTTTGGAGTATGGCTATGTTCAGTTATTTTTGATGCTGACCATACCAGACGTTGGTCTGATATTCATCCACCAAGCAGTAGTGTGCAAAGTTTGACAGACACTCTTTCCAGGGAAATTACTGGTGGAAGCAGAGCCGCGCAAGATTTTGCAATGCTAAGTACGGGCATTGTAACTGTTATGGGTAGGCGTGGTGCTTACCTTTAGGTGAACGACTTGCTCAATTTGTAGTACCTTTAAATAAACTATTGAATAGAATAATGAATGTCCATTCACAACAGATATTATATCGGAAACAAGGCTTTTTTTTTGAGCTGTACACCATAACCTTTCCAGAAAATCTTGAATCTCGATATTATGACTCATTTGTCTGAATATTTTTACACAGCTGTGTTCTTATTAGGTATTTATTTAAATCCACTTCGTGAAATTATGACAAATTTTTTCAACACAATTATTTATACAAGAAAGTGCCTGAACTAAATAGATAAGTTCAATCTAATGTCCACAGTAAAGATCCTGCATAAATGCCATGAAAATCCGCACCTTTCCATAGCAAGTAGGTAGACAGTTCACCATCATAGTAGGCCTCTCCTAGCGAACGTCACCGAGCCTGATCTCGGCTCTGCTCATCCAGTCTCTGCCAGACGTTTTCCGTGAGCCGTCCTACACATGCATTGGCGTCCTACGCTACGTCTAAACCGTAGAACTCGTTTAGCACGTTCACTGCATTATGAGGTCGAATAAGCCACATGCGTGACTTCTCACTGGTGCGGCAGTCAAAATCGTTTTCTTTCACTCTGTGCGGGGGACAGAGGCAGAAAAGGCTATGTGAGGCCGGAAAGGTCTCACACGCACTGCAAGTCCATGAAAAATGGCCCCGCAGCGAACGTGTCAAACTGCCTACCCCAGCCAGATAAATAGTTGCAACTTATAGTATGTATAACTCACTATATGTAGTTTTATAATGGTTGTTGTTAGGTAAATAGTTACAGGGACATTATTGCGAGGTCTAAAATTGCCTTTTTAATTGTTAAAACATGATAAAGTCAAGGCAATAAGGTAAAAGAAGCTTGCTCACCCTGCTCTAGCAAACAGGTTCTAAACACAAATATCAATCAATTACATCAATGAACAAAGGAAACGCTGTTAATTAGACGTTTATGCAACTAGTGTGTGCCAACAGAAGTCAGGTGTCCTCAACAATTGGTGCGTGGAATCGACGCGCTCGGAGAAAGTGAGTGCGCTGTTTAGGGTTGACACGTGGGCATATGTGGACATGGATGCACTGGCTGGTTGTTTGACGTTTCGGTTCTGTGATTGTTTTTCTGCCAAAATAATAGGTCGAGAAACAATAGTTGTAACTATCTTCAAGGCAGTTTTATTTTTATTTATTAGGAACATTTAGAAATATTTAGACACTTAGTTATAAACTTCGATAAGAACTGTAAACGTTATTAAATTAGGAATGATAAGGTACATAGTTTAAAATAAATTAGGGTGGAACCAAATAGGTTTTACAAACACATAGTGTATTTTTCTTTTAACTTAGAGAACCCTTTGTTCACCCTTGGATCACTTTGTTCTAATTCAATATTTCTATTGAAATCCTATTTTCATGCAAAGTTAGGATGACAACCCTAACCAACGCTGGCGTCTACGCTAATTATAGTTCACACCGTGTCATGCTTTTGTTTAAAACGGGGTAAAGCCGTGTAGTCCACATGTTAGTTCTAACCATACAAAAAGATGAGAAGATTTTCCTTCAATAGACACATTCCATAGCTCATGATGTCGTGCCAAGAATAAGTATTTGAAATTATTGATTCATTTGTTTCGAAACATTCTGAAAATGCTTAGCTGAAAATTGAATTACTGGTTAGTTCTATTGCATTCTTTTTGCATGTGTTAAGTGCTAACTAAAGAAGGAATGCAGTACTTATTTAAAAACATGAATACGAATGTATTTTGAAAGAAGCAATATCCTTCTATAACTAGAGTTATCTAGAGAACTTAAAACAGAGGAGGTTTTTATATAATTACATCTCTTTGTGCATTTTACCACTAAGTATATTTAAAAATCTACGGCTTTTGTAAATATATAATATAAAGGTCAATGTTATTATCAGCGGTTAAAGTAGTAACCATTATTAGAATAATTATTATCTGCCACTAAAGTAGTAACCCCTATAACGAGAATTACGCAATACCGATGTCCCACTGCTGATTGCAAATTGCTCATCTCTGCGGTAATCTGCACTGACCGAGAAATTGATTACCAGTGAAATAGCCAACTTGGATGGCACACCACTCAAAATAAGTATTGATTCTTACCAAAAAAAAAACGCGCCACTTTTACTTCCGCAACATTTTTGCATAACTTTCTTCAAACAAGTAATAACTGCAACTGCAGATTTATATAAATTGAGGAAGAAACGCAAAAAGTCACGAATTGAAAAGCCGAAATGTTTCAGCCACTATTTTTATTTTATTTGACTGAGTGACGTGACGAGCAAGTCGTTCACCTGATGGTAAGCGCTACGCCTGCCCATAACAGTTACAGCGCCACCCAAAACCATGCATTGTATAATCCGGCGCGGCACTGCACTGCCCTCGTCACCCTGAGACGTCGGCTCTAAAGGCTCTTATGCCCTATCTATAGGGTACAATTCTGTATTACTTTCGTTTGGGAGTTTTAATCGCACAGCTGGTTGATCGTGTTACCACGATGTTTCAACCAGAATAGCCCATCACAGTGGTTTTAACATTGATACAAAACAATCATTTTCATAAGAAACTGATAAGCTTATTTAATTTTCGCTACAACAATAAGCGTTTCAGTTTTATGAAGACAAAATGTTGACGAGCTCTGACACAGCTTGTTGTAATGCTAAATGGTAATTATGAATTAATGCGTTATCAGATACAAATGATCTCAAACGCAAATAACGCGGATATATACACTCGTACATGCGTGTTACAGACTTGTGTGTAGACGTGAAGAAAATACTGAGAAGGAATTTTATATGAAGGACAGTACTGCCGGCGCGTCAAACGCAAGAAAATTATTCAGTTATCCAAAGATCCTAAATGAAATTAAGCATAACTACAATTTGAAGCACACTGACAAAGAACTGCTGACAAAACAACAAAAAACATACCTTTAAAAAAATAGTGCAAAACAAATCATGATCTAAACTGAACAATCGATATTCTCAGAAATGGACATCCAGGATATCCTATTCAAAACTAAAGACCAAAGGTAAAGAAACGAGATCGGCTCAAGTTCAAAACTTATCGTTCTACAACTAAGACCACAAACCTGACAAAAGGTTCAAGTAAGTAGTTTATGGTTTCTCTTCGCCGTCGTGTTCTTTACCGAAGGTCGTGTCTAGTTTGAGGATTCACGGACTGCTCTGTTCCCACCTCGCTTGCAGCTTTTATATGACCCTGAAATTTCAATGCTCAGGCTTGAGCTCAGCAAAAGCTGAAGCATATAACGGTACTGAAACATTAAATCAAAGTTAATATGAACTTAAGTTCGTGACGCTGGAATCATAACACGAGAGTAATATGGAGTTGGGCAGGACACATAGTCGGGTAAAGTGGTGATATATGGAATAAAGAGGTGATGGAGTGGTGGCCGAGACAAAAGCGAAACATTGGTGCAGCGCCAAAATTAGTCAACGAAATTGTTACGACTGCGCATCAAACTTGGATTCCAATGGAACAGGATCAAAGCGAATGGAATGGTTAAAAAAAGAGACCAAGCAGTGGGACGAAAAATACTGTCGATGATGATGGTAATGACTTTGCTAACCAAGGCTCAAATGTAAACTCCGTCATAGAAGCTATAATCATCGAAATACTTGAAAGACATTCAACAATGAACTTTTAAATCAGCTAAAGAGTCAAGCGTCCTACACAGATCCTTATAAAGCGTTAGACGTCGCAAGGTTACACCCACCGTCTGGTGAGTGGTGACTCAATCGCAAGCATTCTGTCTTTTGAATTAGATTGATCAAGTCCGGAGTTACAATGCTTGTAATTCAATGGAGTTTGAGATGGTAAAGCAGAACGAACAAAAACAATTGACACAATAAACAAACAAAATAAAAAAATAGAGTAGAAGGGAAAGTCTAGTAGAATTGCTTAGTGATTTATTGAGATTGATTTATGGTGACTTGAATGGTTATATGTATGATATGAATGAGAAAACTAACGTTATGAATTTCACAACACATACGTTCAGAATTCTACGCTTATACGAAAATTCTTAAGGATTACTGTTATAGAGTAACCTACATTTTATAATTGGAGAATTTCTGATAATTGGGCTTCGTCTTGGTCTTAGATAGGTACTAAGATTTGCACCTTAGGTACTTTGCCACCTTACCTAATAGTTACCTAGTAAGAAATACTAGACACTATTGCTTTTGCACTTTGCTTTTACGAATCTCAACCGGCGCAGTTACCCAACCGAAGTATTTAGACCTGTCCACCGGTCAATTGATCAACCACCGGAAATCGAACCGTATTTTCTTAGCTATAAGATTGACAAATGAGTTGGATTGTGCGGATGTGAGGCTGTATTTGGCGCAATATGCCACAACTTATAGCTGGTTGGTTATATAAGAGTAGTAGATCGACTTGTTAGACTTAACAGCATGGGAAAATACTTAATTTATGTACCTACTGAATCAAAATGGTGCATTTTATAGGCAGGATTGCAATGCAGCATTGTTTGTTTGTGGTACTGTCGGCCTCTGGTTTTGGAGATCTGGTATTGGATATCTGGTATTGACGTGGTTTAGTTCAGCATTTATACAATGAGTCATAGAGCATTGTCTCTATATAGTATGTACGTGTGGGTAATAGTGAGTATATATGTTTATTTGTTTGATATTGTTCCGTATACACTTATATGAACATTTGATTTTAATAGTTGATTTGTCAGGAATCTTCCCGAACAGTAAATCAGTCATATATCATCATCAGCTTTACAAAAAAAAGTCGCGCATACCTTAAGCATTTAGATCGGAATCAGCACCACGGTTTTTTATTCCCATAGAAGCTGCCTTTCCATTGCTCAAGGTAATTTAATAGTAGAAACTAAACGTGTAAGACCATTAGCTGCATGCTGCGTTTACTTTCTCCATGTCTATTCAATTCTTACATTAGTTATAGAAACTAATCTACGTAGATGCCTTACTTATTATTCCCATCATATTACCTGGGTACTTATTCAACTTTTTCTTTAAACCAATAAAAGGTGCTGTTGCTATATTCCTCACGATCGAAAGTTGGATAAGCAAGAAATCTTTTAGATTTAATGCATATTTGTACTGTACAACAATTTTTTAAATAATTTATTTTTTCGGACTAAGTAAATAATTAAGAAATAATTGGTGGCGAGACTTTTTCGCGAGTCAAAGATTGTAGTGGGCTAATTAGTAGAAAGGTCATACTCCTAATTGTTACAGCTTTCCCCATGGAATGGAAAGTTGAGTAAAGTGATATTATCTCAGTTCTAGGACTTGTAGGTAATAAAACATTCATTGTACGCGCACGAGGCGTTTATAAACCGTCTATTCCACTGCAAGTAGACTGCACTACTTTGAATCTGAGACTCTAGCAAGGTAACCATGCAAAGTGTGTGGCGACCCCTGCTCAGCAGTGGGCCGATATGGGTTGACCACTGCTGAGCACGGGTCGCCACTCACTTTCTTGAGGAGCATTAGGCCATAATCCACAGGAACCCAATCCGGATTGGTGGATAACATACCTTTCTCCAAAATAATTCTCGGATAGGTATGTGGGACTGTGGGTTTCCTCACGATATTTTCCTTCACCGAAAAGCGAGTGATAATTACGTACATATGTTTTACAAAAAACACAGTACGTGTTGTATTTGGCTCGCACTGGGATTTGAACCCACGACCAAAGAGAGAGAGAGGGTGCCAAGAAGAGCCTTAGAAGGCGGATTATGACATACATTATGACTCCCTTAATAAGTAAAAAAAAATAGCTAAAGTGATGGGTTAAGTGCAATTCTCACTACGGCCTCTCTCTAAAAGACACTCACTATAATGTAAACAACCCTTTGACAACCAAAGGTACGAATTAAACGAAGTACCTACTTAAACATTGCATCTTACCTATTGGTCGATGAACAGCATTGAACATTTCACAATACTGAATATGTAGCAAGCACTCACACTCAGTAATAGATGCAACCAAGACCCAAAGCAGAGCTAATATGATGCCTGTATTGCTTAAATTGTTTCGAAAGTTAACTTCAACATTATCACAAGCACCGATACTTGTATATTGACCAGTTGTTTCCTCGAGACAAGTGTAAATAGTGACCAACTGAAATTGCGAAATAGTTTATCAAGGAGAGTCGCATTGTGTCATTTATAGTATACCTACTTACATACTTTAAAATGTAAATTGTTTTTGATGTAGCTTAAAAATATTTAGGTACATGTTGAGTAAGCTACCGACTGGCAATAGGCTAGACTCGCACACTAGTGTGACCTTTAAGCCCTTTCTTGTGTCTAGATCAGGGGTCGGCAAGTAATTTTAGGTGGGTCCGGATACTGTGGGAAAATTTTAACGAATAAACAACTGATAATAATTAATTGCTACCTATTTATTGTATGGTTACAAATAAAATTCCGAATTATAAAACACAAGACCTAAAATTTATGTGAGAAACTACACGGACGGTCTTGCGAAATTACTAGGCATATGAGACTTTAGAGCCTATGTCTCAGGGTGACGAGCGCAGTGCAATGCCGCGCAGGATTATTCAAGGCAGTGTTCTGGGTGGTACTGTGACTGTTATTGGCAGGGGTAGCGCTTACCATCAGGTGAACGACTTGCTCTTCTCGTCACTCAGTCAAGAACATGCCAGTTTTTTATAGTATGGTTCTCGAGAAGAACAGCAAATTCGAAGTGTGTCATCTAGGTGGGCGTCCGATCTCGAACGATATTTGTTTTTATGTAATTTTAGATTATTAACTGTGTAATGCCGTCTCTTATTTATGTGAAAAACGACACTAAGGACGACATTACCGCTCCACTAACCACCGAGCTATTTTAACTAACCTTGTGTCATGTTACAATCAAGTACATATTCTAGACCAGTTTACAATGCCACGTGCTAAATCAACGTAAACAGGCCTGTTGAAATAAAATAGTAGAATCGAATATGTGTGTCTGTTTATTCTTCTAATATTATAAATGTAAAAGATTGTAGGAATTTGTTATCTTACCTACACTCGGCGCTGAAACAGTTGAATGAATTTTGATGACACCAGGGGGGTAACCACGTACTTATTCTTATTCTATGCATTTTAAGGCCTTAAACTGAACGACCTAGATTGGCACCACACACTCATAAATGACAAACGTGACGTGACGTCACTCAAAAACAGACTGAAGAGAATAAGAGAGATAGAGAATGAGATGGAGCTATATAAGCTCCCATAAATGCAAACAAGTTGTTACGATCTCTTTGGATAAATGTCTCTGGTCGACTTATGATCGCTGAGCGATCATGGCGGTGACAGTTAGCAGGGCAGTTCAGTTTAAGGCCTTACACTGGATGGATTTAACTGTTCGTGGTGAGGCCCCAGGAATAACACGTATCACTATCCACAATTAACAGCTTATAGCTAGTAACACTACATAGTACACTACACAAACCTACAAAAAAAAATAATTACAAATTGCTTTTTGCTGGCCTATAGAGGTAAAATGTGTTGACAGTTAAGATAAGAGATCTCTACCTCTGACTCCTAACTACGACTTTGGTATACAATTTTTATGCGAAGACTTTAGATTTTGTGACTGAAACATTGCAATTGAATATTAAGTCAATTTAAGTTGTTCATTAAATTGAAAAATAGTTTAGCCAATTAAAAATTTACACCTCAAATGTGTATTATTTGAGATGTAAATATCTAATTGGATAAACTTCTTTTAACTTCTTTTTCTACTCTTTCTTCTTCTTCTCTCTTCATGCTTTCTTCCTCTTGTAGCCTTTGCGTACCTGTATGTAACATATAATGTATGTTATTTGACCATCAACACGTTCTATCATCTTGTTTATTATTATTAGTTAGGCTTAGTTATTATTAACAAAATTACTTTGTCGTTTTTTATTCGTTATGGGCACAGCTATGGGTTATAGTGTCTGACCACTATCTCACGATTCTCGCGTGACGATGTGGTTGAATGTGATAAAGATATAAGGTCTTATTTTTAAGAATTCCCTCCCACTTAATTTTATAGGTAAATGTGAAAGGCTGTGTTTGTTTGTTCGTCTTCTCTTCACGTCGCAACAGCTGAAAAGATTTTCGTGAAATTTGGTGTGAACTTCATATTTTGTTTTGACTTTAGAGCCGATGTCTCAGGGTGACCAGCGCAGTGCAGTGCCACGCAGGATTATGCAATGCAGGGTTCTGGGTGGCGCTGTAACTGTTATGGGCAGGCGTAGTGGTTACCATCAGGTGAACGCTTTGCCCGTATCTTCATTCGGTCAAATAAAATGAAAATTATAAAAAAAAACCTTTAGGTCCTTAAATAGAACATAGGATACTTTTTATCCCGTAAAATTTTACGGTTCCTGTGGGATAACAGTTAACGCTGGGCGCAGCTAGTTTATGTATAAGGCTGATTCTACATTCACACACATCTCGCTCTATTTGTATTATAAATGCAAATGAAATATATATTTCAGTAATCAGTAATTTGTTGGATCATTTGCATAGAAATAAAGGTATTAACACAACCACCAAAATCCAATCAAGTTAAGTAGGTTATCAGCATTATTTCTTGCATCTCTCATTCATGACCGTGGAACTATCCATGCAAGTATGGTTCGGCATGCTTCGGCTATACAATAGACAAAAAGCCAGCTTTTTATTGTATTTTATTGTTTGACCATGCCCGATCTCCCATGGCAATGGTGTTATTTAGTAGCGAATCTGGCGACAATAGAATAGATTGTGTTTTATTGAATTTATCTGCCTTTTGTAGTATTCTCTGAATGTCCCTGTTTTTATTATTAGTTTTTATTGCTGTTAGAATGATTTCGTTTGTATTTTAATTATTTTTTATATATCCTGATCTGAACATCCAAGTTCCAAATTATTCAGTTCTATGTTTTGTCAAGGATCCTGCCAGACGAGAATTAAAAATCTGTCTAGAAGTTAACCATAAATTATTTAGTAGGCAGGTGGTATACTGCTAAAAATATTTTTTGTAATTTAATAGTATAATGTTCCTACGTTATATATAATTTTTTTATTGAGTCACGAACATGGATTAGATTTATTTATTTGACTGAGTTACGAGCCAAGAAAGTCGTTCGCTTGATGGTAGACGCTACGCCTGTCCATAACAGTTACAATGCTATCCAGAACTTTGCATTGCATAAGCTGATGCGGCACTGTACTGCGCGCGTCACCCTGAGACACCGGTTCTAAAGTCTCATATGCCCAGTAATTATCAAAAGATTGTAACAGGATTCAAAAATAATTAAAATTCCAGGTAAATCCATAGAAATTCCAGTCCATTACTCTACCCCCTGTTTTTTTTATTATCCATCGGTTTGGTATAGATATGTTACCACGCACGATTCTCAATCAGTAATTTAATCTACCTATTAATAATAATTATAGAGTATTTTAATTTATCTCCACACATTATCATTTTGTCAATGATAACAACTTACTTATGTTAAATAAAAAAAAATACTACATTTGACCCAGACCGAATTATTTCAACAGATGCATATATTTGAATAAATAACTTGATATACATGTAATTAATGCAAAAAATAGAATAGTGTGACGGTGACATTCAAAAAATCTAACTCAATAGCTATGTTAATATAATAGTGTGTCGTCCTTCAAAGGCTGCAGATTTATCTCACATCGGCTTTTTAGTTCCGTTTATGTTATGAAAATAATACTTTGTTAACACGTTCAGTGCTGAGAACACAACTGTCGTGTTTTTCATAACTTGCCGCGGGCGCGGGAAGACACAACTGTTGTGTTTATTGTATGGTAAAACACTATGGAGTGTGCAGAGCCGCACCCGTGTTTAGACACGCAAATCGGCTCAGCAGTGAAAGTGTTAATCAATGGCTATCAGCTATCGTCTGGTAGAAAATGCTCTTAGCGTTAAGTCCGCCATTTGTACTAGTTAGTTAATCTGTGCAATAAGGTATTAAATAAATAAATATCGTCAGTAGGAAACGTTCTCAATATGCTAATAAATCCGGCAATATTAGGCGATTTACCTTCAGCCCGTCAGTTATCCTCATGTTGAACAACTTTGTTGATCATATCGATCTTGATTGACTTGACTGGTTCAGTTTATTGAACCACTCTTAACAGAGTTGTTCAGACATCAACTATTAGTCTTTGATCGAGTATTGGCAACTGTTCTATGTTATCAACCTTAACTGTGCTCACAAAACTTCCATTTATAGTACCTTATGCTCTAGAATCTAGAGCCTACTTTAGAGTCACAACTATATGGTGTTGTATCGTAGCTACCAAAAGTCTTCTAATTGTATTTATTTCATTTTCAGGAACAAAGATGCAAGAATCCACCTACAGCTCCACAGAAAATCGAAAGGGTCATAACGTTGTGTCAAGATGAAATCAAACTCTCTATCTTAAGAGGTAAGGTATAACTTCCTACAACGTCTTAGTGGCGACTGACATGTAACATTTAGGTGTTATGTATCGCGTTACAACCCGAACATTACAGGGAGCCGCTAAATCTTAAAATATTTCGATTGATTACATTAATGCAAAAGTCAAATCGCATCAAATACCTATTAAATACAAGTGAGTCGCCACAATTGAGTATTTTTAGTTTTTATTTTAGTCTAAGTTTTTCAAATATTAAAATACATATAATATTTTTATATTACTATAGGTAGCCTAACAAAAATTAATGTAGATAATAATCTTTACGACACTTGTGCAGTTTCTAAATAGAAAGAAGTCGCAATGAATTTACAAAGTTACACAGTTGCACATGAAATTTAAGATACCATAGTCGTAAAGTTCTTTACGACCATATGTATTCAAAGTTAACTGTTTTTAGATTACCTAGGCATAACCAGAGTATTTAAAGCTATAAACCCTTAGCGTTAATATTATCTCATTGTAAGTAGGTATGTGGTAACTTCAGCTGGCCTGGCCTGGGCACAGTTGGCAGACTTTGCCGCGTCGTCGGTCGTAGCATCTCCTGATGCTCTTATAGCGAAGAGAGACATATTCCTTGTTCATGGAGCTTCTAGCTTGTTTCCCTGACTGTCAAGAGACCACAACTTTGCCTTAGTATGCAAACACTACTGTGTTCTGGTTTGAAGGGCACTGTTTCCAGCAAAATTACTGGGCATTTAGAACCGATGTATCAGGGTGACGAATGCAGTGTAGTGCCGCACAAGATTTTATAATGGAAAGTTTTGAGTGGCACTATTACTGTTATGGGCAGGCGTGGTGCTTACCATCAGGTGAGCGACTTACTCGCCTCGTTACTAAGTAATGTATAAAGAAAACTCTAGCATGAATCATCCGTAATCCAGCTAGACATACTTTGTAATCCGTTGCTAGATACAATCTGTACAACCTCCAAAACATATGCTCCACAATCCAAAACTCGATCAGTGGCGGTCATGCGTTGTCAAGGTCGGCGCCACGCAACACCAGGTGAAAGTAAACGGCTACCAACCAACTCCGTAACTACTGAGAGGACAAATTGACATTCAAATTGTATGCATTGCAATGCAATTACAGTGCTGTTGACAGAGAAGAGAGAAGAGAGAAGACATGTTATTTAAAACAGTTTCTTAACTGACGGCCTAAATTGTGGGGTATGTTTTTCAGACGGATATATGCGTGTATGTGTGTATGTTTGTATGTATGTATGTATGATCCTTAACCACGACAGGTTAGGGTTCAGATTTGTTCGTAGTTGGGTCTTTTTGCTTATTTAATAATTATTGAAAAAAATTGCCAAAATTTAGGCCTCCACGATATCATTGTTAATGAAGTTTTATGGCAACTCTGCATTATTATAACACTAGCTGCGCCTTGCGGCTTCCCTCGTGTCGTCATTGATAAAAAGTATCCTATTTTATGTCTATGTGTCCAAGTGTCCACCAAATCTATACCACACCAATGTGTACCAAATGTCATAAAAACCGTACGGAGATGAGTGGCATCATACACACATACTAACAAATTTGCTTTCGCATTTATAATACCAGTAGGATTATTGAGATTAGGGTAGAACAAACTAGAGGCCCCTAATTGAACTATTATAAATTAATACCAAAAGAAGAAGACCTTGCGAAATTCCAAAGAGACACTAGTCAAGGATTTAATTAATTTTATGCTACTGTCACATTTATTTGATACCGCAACTTCTTAATTAGAATCAATAAATCATATTTGATTAACATTAAAAAAAAACTTTAGAATTTATTTTTATGATATAGTTCCGACATAACCGTCTGTATGTACACTTGTATTTTATTAAGGGGCTATTAAGACCACAGAATTAAAATTCAGTGCATTTTATGTACAGTTGCTTGCTCGGTACAAACGTATTTGGCGGGAAACCGAAAAAGAGACGATGTTTAACACTTTCACTGCTGAGCAGATTTGCTTGTCTAGCCACGGGTGCGGCTCTGCACACTTCATAGTGTCTTCCCATACAACAAACACAACAGTTGTGTTTTCCCGCGCTCGCGGAAATTTATGAAAAACACGTTGTGTTCTCAGCACTGAACGTGATAATTTGCTTTTTCATCCACCTCGTCTTTCTTCATGATATTGGCGAATTGGCCTATCCCCTAAATGTAAAGTTACAGTAAAATAAATTACACAAGCCTCGAGTACGGCGCGTTAAATAAGCATAAACGAAGGTAATTATGTAGAGAATTACCCAATCATCGAAATTGTCTTTAAAGTATTGTTATCCTCTAAAATCAAATATTTAC
This sequence comes from Campaea margaritaria, assembly GCA_912999815.1. Taxonomy (NCBI): domain Eukaryota; kingdom Metazoa; phylum Arthropoda; class Insecta; order Lepidoptera; family Geometridae; genus Campaea; species Campaea margaritaria. The sequence continues at coordinate 3,016,696 of OU538794.1, forward strand.
ATTACTGTTAGCATATACGAACGAATGCAATAGGCACCATCTGAAACTCGGAATCCGTTCACCACTCGACTGGTCTCTAACCTTGCGTTGAATTATCGGGTACCCACAAAGGTTACCTATTAGAGCTTGCCGATGCGCTAGGAACTCGCCAGGACCTTGATTTTTATAAGAACGTTATTATAATCGATCTTCCTATGTACCTATATTGCTGACTGACATCCACGATTATCGAACTTACGTAAATAATTGGCAGTGGTTAAAAAATTGCAAGCGGAAGGACTGTAGTTAATCGAACACGATAGGTTTTAGAATTCTTGAATCATCATCTATCGCTATGCATTTTTTTTTTTTTTGCATACGTAATCATTTATTAACATTTACTGATGTATAGACCTCCGGGCGTTCAAATTAGTGATAGGTACTTGGTATGTATGAGTCAGGATCATGACTAGATACTTAGGGACATAATAGATTAATATTTGAGATCTAAAATGTACGCACCATCTACTTTAGGTAAGAACTAACTGGTACATTTGTTTTCTTGATAAATAGGTTCGCGTTTGACCACTATGAAGTTAAGTGAAAATGCGGTCTACCATAAAATATATATATATATCCTTACTTCCTTACTCCTTACTTCCTTACTTATATTATAAATGCGAAAGTAACTCTGTCTGTTGCTCTTTCACGCCTAAACTACTGAACCGATTGAAATGAAATTTGGTACAGAAATAGTCTAGAGACTAGGGAAGGACATAGGCTACTTTTTATCGCAAAAAATGTATTGTAAGGGTTTGAAATAGGGGATGAAAGTTTGTATGGAAATATCGTCATTTTTGAAGCTAGAAGCTTGAAATTTATTTTTTAGGCTTTTGATTAGATATAAATAAATTTGGCATTCAAAGTTTGTAAAACTTTTCCCTTGAGGGGTACAATAAATATAGGGGATGAAAGTATCTATAGGAATATGTAAAGTTTCGGCTTAACCACTGCACCGATTTAAAAAAATATTTCTCTAATGGAAAGCTACATTGACAGCGAGTAACATAGGCTATATTTTATCCCCATACTCCCGCGGGAACAGGAACTACGCGGGTGAAACCGCGGGGCACAGCTAGTATATATATACATATATATATAAATGTTACGTTGGTTTGTGTACGCTTCAAAAACTCAAAAACTTGTGCACCGATCGAGCTGAAATTTTAGCATGATATATAATCCGCATCAAGGATTGTTTTTATCTATTTTTTTCATCAGTCACATATCAGCGAATGTGCGAATGTGCCACAGCGAAGCGTGGCAGGGTACAGCTAGTTTAATATAACTAATATATTTTGAAAATATTGTAAGTACATAAAACAGATATACCATTATAATATATGCCGTAACCAGAGGAAGTGCCAAGTGTTCAGCGATATTATTGAATAGTTGAGAAGAATCTCAATATTTATTATGTATAGTTTGAGTGGACATCAATTGATCAGGCAATCGACTGGAATTACTGTAAAATATTTTTTGACTATTCTAATAAAATTGGTAAAACGTTTTTAAATGTGACTCCCATAGACTAGAAAGATATGTATTAAATGAGATGCATTTATTGTTCACTTCTTGGACACCTTGATTTAAATTCTTATTTAGATACACAAAAAAATGAACAGTAGGTTTATTTTACGAAAAAGATTCTGACCAAGTCAAACCTAGTGTCCTCAATTCAGATTTCACGAAGGTGGACTTGTGTTAAGCTGCATGCATAATAACAAGGTTAATACAAAATATGCCGTGGCTTATGCAGCCATGTTCCTGGCATCTTCGCTCAACATTATTTATTGTTACAATTTTAAGTTTTAGATTTATTTCAGTTTCTCTTTTTGCTAATTGATATGTTAAATACAAGAAATACAAATATAATGATGATTATATAATTTCTAATATTTCTAATTTTGAAATATCATCGATGATGATGATGATGACTGAATTATCTTGTCTCCCGTTACACATTTGAAGCCTCTACCATCACAAAAAAAGCCCGAATATGTCCACTGCTTAAGTAGACAGCTTATATGGAAGGTTGGTCTTAACTGTACTATCTGAGATCATGCCTGACTCATGTCCGATAACAAAGGGGAAATAGCCGGTGCTTTGCTTTAGCCGTCGTTGTGACGAATTGTAATAGATAGCCTAGTTAACATCACAATACAGCACTTCAATGTTTGCTGGAAAATACTAGAAAACAGGTCAAGAGGACAGAAACAAAAGAACTCATGGGATGGTCGTCACTTCAGATCGTCAGTCGTAGGCTTCGTCCTCTTTCTACGATCTAATTACTGGAGGCCTACCATGACATCTTATATAGCGATTCAATTGAAGAACTAAGCTGCACCGCGTCGCATAATCGTACCGTGACTTCTTATTTTTTATGTTGCTGCCATTTTGAACCTAAACTGGATCCAGTTTAGGTTATAAATGGCTTATTAGCGACTCAATTTAGGTTGCTGCCATTTTAAGATATAAGATATACGCTGTAAGATGTCATGGTAGGCCTCCTGTACTGCTTTATAATAATTTATTTAGCAGTTGTGTTCAAATGAGTTAAAAGCGCTCAACTTGCTAAATAAAAAATAACTTTTTGAGTTGCAGCATCCTTCATTTCAAAACTTTATTCAAATTCAGAGCAGACGGAAATGTAATAAAATAACAAATTTATTGATTGCATTTAAATTGCACTGCACCAGATATTTCGAGATTAATATCAAATGGAGACACTGTTTGAAATTCAACACAGCGCTATCTCCCAAACGACAAGCTGCTGAATCGTTTATTACGGGACAAAGCATTTTTACGCATCATTACCCTCACAATTAGCGACAGTAATATTTTTAATTTCCCCTTATTAACGTTATACAAGACCCAATTTACTCGAATAATTATAAAAGTTGTAAGGCAACTGCATTTTGATCTTTTTGCCATTTGCGATTACGCATGATGACATCAGTGAAAGGCTTCGTTAAGTTCTTTTTTTTTATCAGTCCTGGGATTGTGTTCGTGTATACTATGTTAACTGTATGTTAGCACATAGTTATATCAATGTTAACAAAATTTTTAATGTGAATGTATTTATGTATTATAACTAGATACTAACTTTCGCATCTATGATGATATGCGCTACGTCTGCCTATAACGCAGATATGCGCGGCGCTACACTCCGCTTGTCACCCTGAGACATCGACTCTAAATCTCTCATATTCTCAGTAATTTCGCTGGAAACAGTGCTCTTCAAACCGGAACACAGTAATGTTTGCACACTACTGCTTACTGAATGAATATCTGGCAAAGGCGAACAATAAGACACTTTTATTGTAAATGCATGATGACCAAACAACGTTTTAGGCTAATATGATCTATTCACTACCAAATCACCTGTCTACCTGTCGGAGTGCAAGTTCTAGCATTTCTGCGACCTATATTCCAACTTGCATAACCCTTACATAAGCTAGCAACGTAGAGACATGCGATGGTCGGTCGTCTGGAACTAGCTTTGCGGTTTTGCGAAATTATCTGCCTATTGCATGGATGCCTTGATACTTTCTACCTCTTAGTAATTCTATTACGTTGAAATTGATTCCACCTCTTCCTAGTTAAGGACGCAAAATATTGTTGCTAAAGTGGATTGAAGCCAAAGATTTTTTTTGATTTCTGTAATATATTCGAAAACTTGGTTAAGTGGTTTAGAAACTCACCTTTTAGAACAACCCGTTAACCTGTTTCACAACAGTTGATGACCCTATAAGACATTGCAAGAATAACCCAAGTGAAAAAAAAACCCAACCTCAATACTGTAAACGTCCATAACTCCTACAATTTATAAGCACCCTTCACCTTTTAAAAGACAATTGACATTGTTATTACTTACGCTTTTCTATAATCAAAAGTTTATGCAAACAGCAGATTAAGAAATAAAGGAAGCTTGCACCAATGAGCCTCACTTCCTCCGACTGCGGTTAACAATTTATCGATAGGATATTGTAAAACTGATAATTAGATAATTGCCTCCGAACATTGCATCCAACTACGTTGATTAATTATATTCTGTCTGCCTATCAAATCTGGCAATGAATTCTGCACGCAATAATTTGGTATTTCTACGCTTGTGCAATTTTATTGCCTGACTAAATTTGTTATCTTCCTATTCTGCTATGTCCATTTAAGCGTGTTATTTTCATTTACATTTTTAGGATCGTTTTCATGAAGTTATGCTTCCAATAATTAAGCTTAGTGCATTAGTGCATAAACTAGTGCATACCTACTTGTACGTTCCACATTTTTAATGCCTTTTCAATAATGTCCACTGCCGTGGATCACCACCATCGTTCAGTAGCATCGCAGCCCGGGCTTACAGTAGAGTCCCCAACAAATTTGTGGATCTTCCAAAAACACGAATATTCATTGACATTGTCTGAGCAACTGTTTGAGGAACTTCTGGTAATTGCATGTCACCAATCACTTTTTTAAATAACCACTGCGTGTCTCTGGTAAGCAGCTTAATAATGTTTATTATAATTATGCGTGTCAATCGGTTCGATATAATTAATTACATCATAAAACTGACTGACACGCATTTGTTACAACGTTAGTTTCTTTATCTTGTTTAATGTAATTATGTTGTGTTGTGTGTCAAAAAATATTTAACTTTCCTTTTTAATTTAAATTATATCTAAGTGCAAGTACTTAATAGACAAAAATGAAAAGAAATCTTCATGCATCCATTAACACCACTTTATCGTGAACTCAATAGCTGGAATTGGAGTATTTTCTCTGTTATATTTAACTACATAATTTGCTTTAAATTGCAGTTTACATACAAATACGATTATAACTACGTAAAAGTGGAATTACGCGAGTATGCGTGTAATGAAAGTTAAACCTACTTTATGTATAAATCAATTGTAAAACCACCGTTAACCTCTGCATAGGGTTCATTTCAGATTATACTGTAAGCGACTAACCTTAGTAACCTGTACGTTAGTCATCCGTTTAACCTCAGTGTAGTTATATTGGTCATAATGATCTATTTTCTAATCAAAACCTATGTTAAAAGTAAACGCTCTTAATTTTAATATAATAAGACCCTACTTGTTGCAAAAACATGTGCTCAGAAATTCATAAAGACAATGAACTAATCCGATGATAAAAATTCAACGTTGAATTCACTCACTAACCGTCTAATTTTGTCATCTTCAGAGGCCCTGGACGTGATCAAGGAGGAACACACGATGCCCACGCAGAGGAAGCGCAATAAGAGAGACGTGCCGTTCACACATGATGAGAAACGTATCGCTGGGGTCAGTATTCTAAAATATTTATAAGATAAAAACTCATTATTGCAGTCCATTTATCATCATTATCAACCCATTTGCGGCCACTGCTGCGTACGGGGCTCATCTTATCTCCATGAAGAGGACAATATAATTCCTCCCTTGATGTATAACGTACCGGAATAATTCTAGGCATGTGGGTTTCCTCACGATGTTTTCCCTCAGCGAAAAGCGAGTAATGATTACAATACATTGATAGATAGCGGTGAGATAGCGCTGGTAGCCTAGTGGGAGAACGTCCGCCTTCCAATCAGAAGGTCGTGAGTTCAAATCCCAGTGCGGGCACGTACCAATGTGTTTCATTAAAAACATATGTACGTAATTATCACTCGCTTTTCGGTGAAGGAAAACATCGTGAGGAAAACCACATACCTACCCGAGAATTATTTCGGAGCTAGGTATGTTACCCACCAATCTGGACTTGGCCCCCGTGGTGGAATATGGCCTAATCCTCCTCACGAAAGTGAGGAGAGACCCGAACCCAGCAGTGGGACGTTATGGGTTCATGATGATGATTGAATAGATACAACAGATTGACAGGTTAGCCTGGTGGTTAGCTTGCGGCTGCTCATAACAACACCTCCAGGGTGACTTGTAGAGAATGCTAATAGTATTAAGTCTTCCTCGTACATTTTACTCGTGTAATAGAATAGAATAGAATAGAAAAACTCTTTATTGTACACCAGAAACAAAAATAAACACAGTACAGAAAAATTACAATAGGAAATAATAAATAAAGGAATATTTTTAATTATTTTATTATTAATATTTTAATTACAATTATTATTATTATTTTTTCAATTATTATTATTTTCATAATTATATTATTAAACATCATTGTCATCAATTTACAATAGTGTTAATTTAGGCGTTGCTGCTTTAATTGATGCTGTAAGTACATTCGCATCTGCTTAGTACCTTCTATATATCTCTCGGCCTCATTCTTTGCTAATAAAAGAATGAGATCAAAAGTAGTATAATGGACTAATATGGTTGTATATTAATTTCCAGTGTCTACTGCAGTGCGTCTACCGGAAAGTGAAAGCCGTAAGTATCAACAAGACTCGATCTTTATAAAAGCCGGTTAACTCTTTACGACGATTTGGAGATAAAGTGGATTTTTACAGTGCGATAATAAAGGCGCGATCAAATGCTAGGTTATGAAGCTATAAAAACAAATGCGAATATCGGATCAAAAGCTTTTTTTAATACTATTTTTAGTTTGTCTCATCATCATAGTCTGATGAACATTTTTCAAAATTTTTGTGGACTCAAAGGAAATGTTCTTACATGTTTTGTTTGGGTCTCTAGATACTACATTTACCATCAGTCTGTCAAAATGTAAGTCCATTATTAATGAAATATTATGGTGGGAGACTTCCCTCGTGTAAAAAAGAGTTTCTAGGTTAGCATTTACGTTTTTTTTTGTTTTCTTTGTCTCTCTTAAAATGAGAGAGAAAGAAAATAAGATGAGTTATGAGATAAGAGCATTTACTCTGAAATTTATCCATCTTTGTATTATATCAACACTAGACTACTGTGTTGTGTGATATTCGCTATTTATAAGTGTCATAAAGATGTATTTTTGTCAATTATTGTCCAATTCACAAAACTTCAGTCTGTTTTGCTATTTTTAAACATAATGCCCTAATCAGTTGTAAACACGTCTAATGGAAAGCACGTCAATATTGTTCAATTGTGTGCACGGCTTTAAGTGCACTTTCTAGGCTTCACAGTGTTTTAGAACCGTGTCAATTTATTGCTTTTCTAATAAAGCAATCAGACTGAGGATAATGTGATCGTTGTAACATACAAATTCCTCTATCGCTTGTTTATTTAATACGTAGATAAACGGATTCGTTTGTTAACAAGTAAAATATGTAATAACACAAGCATAGACATTGGCGCATGGTCTTGAAATAGATTTTATTGGCTCGAAATGTAATTGAAAACCCTTCAGTTTATTGTTTGACGTTCCAAATAAAAGGTCGCACCACCTGTAATCCATAAACCAAAAGGAAATCGAGCAAAATTAATTTGAAACCGAGTTTAAATACTTTATAACTCTGTCACAAGCTTATTGCTCCAATTTGTAAACTATAAAACATGAGGCTGCGTCGTAAATTCGCAGAAAGAAAGATCTTTGGCCCTATTTATCCGCAAGTACGACGCTTCAAAAGTCCCCATGTTTCAGATATACTGCCGTCATAAAACGCCCTGCCCAGAACACACTCCAATTTGTATTTTATATAGCCTTTGTATGGTTCAGGACCTATTCAGTTTAACAGTTCGCAGACCCGTCAAGGATTTTGCGATGTTTCACTTCTTTTTTGAGATATAAATTTTATTTCGCTATGAATATTTTATGTTTCGATTGCTTGAGGCTCACCTCTATCCTCTTCTCATGCGCTGATATAAAAATCAGTCAGAATGTTGATGTTAAAAAAACAGAGTGATTGTTATTTATCGTTGAACCTGGTCTATAGCTCTTCATTATGTTGATCTCTCTACGCCACACACAATTCCATAATACCACCATTCTCCTCATCATCGTCAATTTTATCATTTTTATGTCTTGGCATGGCACGATTTGTGCATTAAGCTAGTGTCAGGTTAGGTATATTATTATTAAATAATTAAAATGTCGAGTATAACATAGGGTTATATTCTCCTTGCTGTCCAGTGACAGTTAGTTAAGTGGTCAGACAATGCATTAACAATTGTTTATGGACTTGGATTATGCCAAGTTTTGATAGCAGAAGCAGTGGGAGACGCCTCTCATAAGTAGAAGAATATGAGGATATTATGTGGAGCCCTCCAGCTGGTTGGTCTGGTTGATGGCATGAGGTTGAAGGTTCAATTCCTACACAGCAAAGACGTGCACGCACCACAGGTATTTTCTCTGAACCATGGTATGTCCTTATCCTTGTCATGGTATGTCTTTGGTATGTCATGGTGTGTCTTGTATGTCCTGCTTCCCTAGATACAGGGAATCTTAGTTATGGTTCAGGATCTACGTATAAGATAGTGACGCGTTATTTATAGAAGTAATTCCATACGTTTCAGGTGGACGGATACGGATTCCCCACGCTGGAAGGTCTGGTGGGTTTGTACTCCGACGGCGTCAACGAGCGAGGCTACTTCATGGCCGTCCTGGAAGCCTCCAGGGAATGTCTTATGAGAAACCACGACAAGTTCTCCAGAGCTACTCCTATGGGTAGGTTTGCGTAAAGAAAAAATATATTATTTCGTAGTGGTAGGCATCTTCAGCAAGAGACCGCTTGGGGGAAGTACCACACCTTTGCCAGATATTCATCCGCCAAGCAGTAGTGTGAAAACAATAGTGTGTTCAGGTTTCCAGCGAAATAACTGGGCATATGAGACTTGAGAAACGATGTCTCAGGATGACGAGTGCAGTGCAATAAATGTTCAATAAAAACCACCATTAAATGTCACCTTTTATTCTATGTTACGCTCTATAATGTTGTTTTACTTTTATGTTGTTGTTTTTTTTACTTTTTTGTATATATTACAGACAACGGGCGCAACTGCGACATTTCGTTTGACATATTTGAGTGCATATCCGACCGCATCGGCGAGTACTGCGGGAACACCGGACTCTAAATAACTCATTATAAGAACACCTTCTATTACGGACAAAAGGCTCATTCTTGGTACTAAAAATGTGTTAGTAGCTCTTTCAAAAATTTATTTCAACTCCTGTCAAAAGTTTTGAGCAAAGTATATATTTATATTTTATAAAGTTATAACGCTCAATCATAATAGACATAAATAATGATGTAGTACTCAGTTGAATTATAATATGTTGTTTGGAATCTAGAAAAAAATAAATTGAAAATGGAAACAATAAAGAAACAAATAATTAAAGTAAAATAGATCCAAAGAACATTTCAGAAAGCGATTTGTTTTCGTTTTCGCTATGGATTTTATCGTGGAATCAATATAATATACTATTGTTGTGGCTTCTATTAATCGATTTTTCAAATCGATGTTATTTTTTTTAAGTTTCCATTGAGCGTTTCACTGTCCTTCACTTTTTTTTAAATATAAACCTATTATAGTGTTTTATACAATGTACGTAAGTTACCATGTACCAGTAACCATTAAAAATTACCCTTTATTTGTGGTGTAAGAAAAATTGTATATATAACACTAATATTTTTTTTAATAATAAGTAACTAATGTGATGCTCAGTAACATTATGATGTAAGTAAAAATACCATTCAACTTAATAGGTACCTTAGGAATTTCTTCAGTTGCGGGTAATGGTAAGAATAAGTACAGTACTACTTATTATAGGGTGTACTAATGTACTTATTCTTACCATTACCATTACCTTATAGTATAAGGAATACTTACCTATACCTACGATGAGACATATTTCCATCTCTACTTAAGAAAGCTTCATGAAATTATCAATCATGATAATTAAACTAGGCTATTTACCCATCAGCCCAAAGGAGGTTAGGAGGGTAATATTGTTTTACCATTAGATGTAACCAGTGTAACTCTGTTAAGTTTACCTTCCCTTTCACCGAAATTTCTTCATTTAAAAAAATACTTTTTCTGTGTTAGTAAAATTTAAATAAGTAAACCAATCTATAAATTTTCCACTATCCCTATATTTTGATTCCTTGAAATTGGACATGTGATTTTAATTTAGCTTCTAGAGCCTAACGAACTGATAGATTAATGTAGATCTAAGTTATTGCTAATAAATTCTGTATATACATGCACGGTTGTTCATACTTTATTTTGTCATTTTTGAAACCAAGCCAATTTTGTACTCATAGGCATTTCCCACGGTATACCATTTCTTTACTAATATAGTACCAGTTGAACATAAAGTATACGGTAGACAAAAACATAAAATATTCAGTAGTCAAACACCGCATACGATACGACGGCCTCCTTGGTAGTGGGATGACTTGGTAGTGGACTAATGATGAGCCAACTGCGAAGCGTGAGGGGGCGGGTTCGATTCCCGCTCTGGGCAAATATTTGTGTGTATCTCAGGTATTTCTCTGAAGGACAGGATCCGTAATGAGATGATCCAGCAGAGAACCAAGGAAACCGACATCGCTCAAAGGATAAGCAAGGGGCCGGTCACATCTCTAGAAGAACCGACAACCGATGGGGTAGACGAGTTCTAGAGGTTCCAAAGGTTCCAAAGGTTGTCTGGAAGAAATCGCTTTCAGCGATAAGTCCGCCCATTGTACTACCCTTGTTTACCTATTGTAATTTTTCTGTACTGTGTTTAATTTTGTTTCTGGTGTACAATAAAGAGTTTTTCTATTCTATTCTATTCTAGAGTGGAGACCGTGTTTAGGCAAACGTAGGGTAGGACGCCCGCCGGCAGGTGGAGAGATGACTTGCGAGAAAAGGCTTGCAATGACTGGATGACGATAGCCGAAGTTCGGGCTCAGTGGCGTTCATTGGGAGAGACCTACGTCGAGCAGTGGACGAGTGTGGGCTGATGATGATGAGGATGACAGATGTTTGTAGGATTATGGTTCTCGTAGTTCCTGATTGCCTAGATCCAGGGAATCATGGAATCCAAGTTAGGGGTCAGGACGCAGGAATGTGATCGTGACACGGTAAAACAAAATAGTTTCCTCACTTTGGTGAGGAGGGTCAGGCGATAATCCACCACTAAGGCGGCCCCATGGTGGAACACATACCCACTTACCAAATGATTCTCGGGTTTTCTCATGACGTTTCCCTTCACCGAAAAGCGAGTGATAAAAAAAAAGTAACAATAATGGCCTACGCAATAACATTTATGGCCTACGCAAATATGATCATGTCTCCGAATATCGCACTAAACTCAAGTGGCTTCCTATTCGTCGTCGCCGGAATGCTCATATATTGTCCCTCCTCTACAGTATTCTGTTCATTCCATCTTCTCCGCGCTATCTTCGGGAACGTTTTGAGTTTCTCCACACTGCCAGCTCTGGTAGGTTGAGGTCATCAGAGAACCTAATGTTAAAAACTGCTGTCCACAGCAGCAAATTTTACAATTGTTCTTTTACAGTTGAAGCCGTACGACTGTGGAATGAGCTGCCTGTGGACATAAAGCGCACAACTTCGCTAAATGCTTTTAAAATTCGTGTCAAATCCTATTATCTTCTGAATTAATTGTCTAGTTGCTGCATATTATACATTTGTATTCGTAGGTATGTATGTTTATTAATAGTAGGTATATAATATATTTGTATTAGTATGTATGTTTATTATATTAGGGTATATATTAAGTCTATCTATTACTTTACTATGTATTTAAGTTTATTTTGTGTATATGTATCTATTTATTTATTCTATGTATATAAAGAAAGCCACCGTCCGATGTCTTAATTACTCCTCTCCGTGCATGGTTGTCTGGAAGAGATCGCTCTGAGCGATAAGACCGCCCATTGTGACACTAATTGTAAAATTTGTTTTGTTCTAGTTTTAAGTTTTCTTTGTTCTGTGGTGTTTCAATAAAGAGTTTATCTATCTATCTAATAATTGAGCATTCAAAGTTAATATTAAACTTCATCTCAACTAAATTGATTATTAATGTCATATTATGTAATTATGCTGTTGGTTGTTGGCTCAATAACTCACTATAGAAGCGCCTGCAGCAATTCTTACAGTGGGTTAAATTGCACTACTCAACACCATTTTTATTTTATTAACAGCAAATCTCCTTGTAGTAATTTTGTTAAGTGGCTCTGGGATTTTATTTATTTATTTTTCTTTTTTTTTGATATTACAATAAAGAAACTCAACCTAAGAATTTCTATAAGCGTAGATCCTGATCCTGATTCTACTTCTGATCCCGATACTCTTATCTTTTTATCTCTTTACCTCTTTATCTGTTTATCTTTTTAATTTTTTATCTATTTATCTTTTTATCTTTTATCCTTTATCTTTTATCTTATGTTCTATCTTTTAATCGATCGATCGATCCTGGTTGTGATACCGTCGCCGACGACGGCACCGACGCCCAAACCGACGCCGAAGCCGACACTGACGCCGACACCGAAACCGACGCCGACGCCGATGCCGACGCCGACGCCCACACCGTCGCCGACACCAACGCCGACGCCGACGCCCATACCGACGCCGTAGACGATGGCGACGCTGACACCGACACAGATGCCGACGCAGGCAGCGACGCCGACACCGACGCACTCACCAACGCCGACGCCTACACCGACGTCGAAACCGACGCCCACACCGACGCCGACGCACACACAGACGCCGACGCCCATACCGACGCCGACGCTGACTAAAACACGGACACCGAAGCCGACGCTGACACCAACGGCAACGCCAACACCGACGCCAACGCTGACATCGACGCCGACGCCGACGCCGAAAACAACGCCGACGCCTAGGCCAAGGCCGACGCCCACGCCCACAGCGACGCCGACGCCGATGCTAAAGCGGCGCCTACACCAACGTCGACGCCGAAACCAACGCCGACGCCGACGCCGACGCTCACAGCGACGCCGACGCCGATGTTGATACCGACGGTGGTGTTTTGTATACGTGTACGTATTATTTATAATAATGTAAAAATTATAATTTTATTACGCATGATGATTTTACTGTTCAAAATAGTGAAAGTGATCATAGTAAGGAGATAAATATTTTCTAATCAACAACTTGACTTAATTAACTTTGTTTCACTATTATCGTTACTAAGTCAATTATCCTCTTCACGAAATTTTACATTCGTCTCATTATTTTGAAACCAAAATTTTTGAACCTTTCACTTCTACCACGTGTGAATTGCACGAGTTTTTTTATTTAAATTCATGTGCAGAAATAAACTTAATATAATTAGGTATAATATGTAGAAGGTATTCACCATAAAAAAGCAAGGCTGTGACTTGGAATAAATACGAAGCGTAATTATAATGCCATTAAATTACTAAACAATATGGGTTCTAACAATCGACCCTCCCACGATTTTTTGCTTCCTGTTTCAATAAAGTTTAGACTTTATCTCAATTGGAATATCTTGACGGGAAAAAATATAAATTATTTTATAATTCTATTCCTTTAGGTAATAATGAAAATTATTTTGATTAGCGTACACAGTCATATAGTTGGAAACAATGGATTTCTTAAGCGATTGACTGAGAGCTTAACTACTCGTATATTGTTCAATCTATACATGGCTGGTTTTACCAAAATTGAAATTAAATAGTCTTAAATAATGAAACGCCTTACTAGCGTATTTGTTTCCTGTAATCTGGAAGTCTTCAAGTCAAGAGCAAATAGCTATATTCTAACCATGCACATCGTCAACCGCGTCGTCTGTGGTCAAATGCTGGCCTATGCTATAATATTTAAAAAAATATAGTATAACAATTCTGATTTTGAATTTATGTAAGAATGGGTTGATGGTTGCCATCTAACAACAGCTTAATGTCTCTAAGAAAATAGCTAATGTAAGCTTAGCTTTCTCCCTAGAACAGAATCGAAAATTGTTTAAACCTAAACCCACCCACGTGACTAAAGGTGTTATACTTGTACTCTGATGTTTCATCTCTGACGCTATCTTCTCTGACGAGCGTATTTCCGAAGCACTGGTAGAGTTTATGGAGTTTCCTTTTCCTGTGTGAGATTCAGGCATGAATCACCACTTGAAAAGGAAAGTTCCTTTTTCGAACTCACAGATCATATTTGATTTATTTTTAAGTATATTTTTCTTATTTTTTTTGTATTATGAGACTTAAGCGTTAACTTGTAAAAGCGCATTATTTTTGCCTAGTTGCAATTAATTGAGTTTGGAATTTTAATTATTATGGAGAAGAGATTCCATCTCCAGCTTTATAACATTAACAACAGGCGTGGTTTTCGTTCCTCATATATTGGCTGTGTTTTTATTATCAGCAATGGAAGAGTTTCCGATATTCATTTCCAATTCGTTCATAGTTTTTATTCAATCTCTCCGAAACTCAATCTGCCAAACAAAGTTAGCACATCAAAGCTTATCTACCGTTAAAATAACACCTCCACGATTACATTAATGCTTCAAAATGATTGAAAAAATCATAAGACAACGTATCTAATTACCATACATTTGAATAATTGCCTGTTCAATTCACCGTCACACCGGATCTACCAAATCTACCAGCTAGTTAGGAAAAACCTATTTTGATGATAATTTAGAGGTGAACCTTATCTCTGGGCTTCAGACAATTGAATTTAGTTAATGGCCGACGGCTGAAGGGAGGTCGTGGGACATACAGACAGACGGACAATGTTGATAGACGTGATTGTAATCATCAATTTTGTTCGTAGTTAGTTCTGATGTCTTTTATTACTAGGAAGTATTGTAGCCACGTTGAATAATTACTTATTTACGGACCAAGGGCCTGCCGAATACGTGTATAGACCTATCTATCAAAATTCGTTATACGTAAAATATATATACATATATAGTTAAGTAGTGGGAGGCCTCTTCTGCAAGAGACCGCCTGGGAAAGTACCAGATATGAATCCGCCAAGCAGTAGTGTGCAAACATTACTGTGTTCCGGTTTGAAGGGCACTGTTTCCAGCAAAACTACTGGGCATACGAGACTTTAGAGCCGTTGTCTCAGGGTGACAGTGTAGTGCCGCGCAAGATTATTCGATGCAAAGTTCAAGGTGGCACTGTGACTGTTATGGGCAGGCGTAACGCTTACCATCAGGTGAACGACATGCTCGTCTCGTCACTCAGTCAAATAAAAAAAAACCCATAAAATTGTGTACAATAAATAATATGGACAAGTGTTTACTACACTTTACTATCGCCTTTACTTTAATACCGCTGACTCTGTTTTTCCATCCACAAATACTGAATCTATGGCACGAATATGCAGGGGTCACGTCAGGCGCATTTGGCGGCGTAGGAGTAACTCTAATGAAAAAGAATGTAACTGAAATTCATTTTTAGTATGCACTTTTTCCCTTCTACCCTTCTTCTACCTTTGTTTACCTATTGTAATTCTTCTGTACTGTGTTTATTTTTGTTTCTGGTGTACAATAAAGAGTTTTTCTATTCTATTCTATTCTTTTCTTCATGTGTTTTGTTCAGTTTAATGATTTTAACTCGAGTTACGTAGCTGTTGGAGTTACTTCAACGCAACCGTGATTGAGTCAGTCTGTTACATTGCTTCTCTACTATGGATACTGACTTCAAATTATACCATCGACATTAATATAGGTATCATATAAAATTGAATGTAGCAACAACCATACCGATGAAGCTGCGTGTACGCACCCACCGTGAAGATCCGAGATGCCCTTCGATGCGCCATTGTTGGCCCTCCGACCTCCGTCCATCCCTTCCGAAACCGAATATTGAGAGGATATGGGTTTTTGTGCAACTTTTTGCTACAGAGTTTCGATAGATGACCTATACTATAGATAGGGGATATCCTTAGGTGTAAAATTCTTTTATTCTAGTGGAATATACCGTGCTCGGACACATCGTTCCTTGGTTTCTCTTCAGTTAAACTCTATTTAACACTTTCACTGCTGAGCCAATTTGCTTGTCTAACCACGGGTGCGGCTCTGCACACTCCATAGTGTTTTCCCGCACTCGCGGCAAGTTATGAAAAACACGACAGTTGCGTTTTCAGCACTGTTTGTTTTGTTCTAGTTTTAAGTTTTCTTTGTTCTGTGGTGTTTCAATAAAGAGTTTATCTATCTATCTAATGTGTTAATATGTGTCTGAACTACTGACTTTTTGACGTAAAACTTCTTTACGCACGCCTGGCTTGGGCGCCTGACTTTAGTAAGCTGGTTAATGCGTGACGAGAGCGTTACGAAAAGTGTGATCGGGCGAGGCGAAAGAAAGTTGAGAGGGAGATATAAGTTGGTGAAGATAGAAAGAGAGAGAGTTATGATTCGTATATAGATATAGATTCGTAGGGGCAAGCGAGAGCGAGCACAAGTTTATCTTTCTCTCATAGCGAAGATTTACTTCAGTCGTGTGGTCTATAGCATACTCGTTTTATATAAACTAACTTTACTGTTATACATAATTTTGATTAGTGCGGTGGTAGCCTAGTGGGAGAACGTCCGCCTTCCAATCAGAAGGTCGTGAGTTCAAATCCCAGTGCAGGCACGTACCAATGTGTTTCTGTAAAACATATGTACGTAATTATCACTCGCTTTTCGGTGAAGGAAAACATCGTGAGGAAACCCACATATCTACCCGAGAATTATTTCGGAGGTAGGTATGTTATCCACCAATCCGGACTGGGCCCCCGGGGTGGATTATGGCCTAACCCTCCCCACGAAAGTGAGGAGGGACCAGTGCCCAGCAGTGGGACGTTATGGGTTGTTGATGATAATTTTGATTGTTCTAATCAAATTGTAATAATTGGTCGGTGATATGATTAATTATGGAGACTGATGAGCATCGTATGCGAATATTGGTGCTATTTTATTGGTTTGATAGACATCCCACAACGTAAAATAATGTAGTCACTGCATATAAATAAGTACATATTTAACTATGGTGGTTTATGGCCTAATCCTCTCTCAAAAGTGAGGGGACACCCGAGCAGTGGGACGATATGGGTCGACGATGATGTGATGGTGATGAAGTCATTGCTAAGTACTCGTAGTATGAAAAGAAGGTATGAAATAGAATGGAAACATTCGTACCTATATACAAGTGCGTTACAAGCACTGCGATATAGTTCAAGAGTCCTAGAATAGAATAGAATAGAATAGAAAACTCTTTATTGTACACCAGAAACAAAATTAAACACAGTACAGAAAAATTACAATAGGTAAACAAGGGTAGTACAATGGGCGGTCTTATCGCTGAAAGCGATTTCTTCCAGACAACCTTTGGATGGACAGTAAAAAACTAGCTGTTTAGAAATAAGTTTATGATATCATATTTGAAGTCCCAACTCAAAACTTCACCATCCTTCCTACTAATTAGTCGTTCAGTTTAGTTAACTATTGTTATAAATGCGTATGTAAGGTCGTTTCGCTTTCACGCCTAAACCACTTAACTGATTTTTAATTTTCTTTCATCTATGTAAAGCTACATTATCAGCGAGTAACATAGGCTATTATGTTGTTCCCATATTCTTATAGGAACGAAAACTACGCGGGTGAAACCGCGGGGCGCAACTAGTCCTTATCCTTATTTATATTACAAATGCGAAAGTAACTCTGTCTGTTGCTCTTTCACGCCTGAACTACTGAACCGATTGAAATGAAATTTGGTACAGAAATAGTCTAGAGCCTAGGGAAGGACATAGGCTACTTTTTATCGCAAAAAATGCATCGTAAGGGTTTGAAATAGGGGATGAAAGTTTGTATGGAAGTTTCATCAATTTTGAAGATACAAGCTTGAAATTTATTTTTTAGGCTTTTGATTAGATATAAATAAATATGACATTCAAAGTTTGTAAAAATTTGCCCTTGAGGGGATAAAATAAATATAGGGGATGAAAGTATGTATGGAAATATGTAAGGTTTCGGCTAAACCACTGCACCGATTTAAAAAATTATTTCACTAATGGAAAGCTACATTGACAGCGAGTAACATAGGTTATATTTTATCCGCATATTCGGGAACGGGAACAGGAACTACGCGGGTGAAACCGCGGGGCGCAGCTAGTAATATCATAAATGTGGAAGTTTGTGAGGATGGATAGTTGGATGTTTGTTACTCTCTCACGCTAAAACTACTTTGGATAAAATTTGGAACACAACTAGTTTATTACCCGGATTAACACTTAGGGTACTTTTTATGCCGTAAATACTAACAGTTCCAGTGGGATAATACTCAGCGCAGGCGAAACCGCAGGGCGCAGCTTGTACCTTAATAAGTACAACTTTAACTATCTATACAGTAGGAATAGTAAGTAAGCACTTGGTTTAACATTGAATAGGGGAATACAGGATGTTGCCAAAGCGAACTTGCAGAAATATGAGCGATGGAAATGATAGATGGGCGGACTCAGGGGCATTGTTGGAATGTACCCCCATTGTTGAGGTCCGCTGGAGTAGATGCCTCTTGAAGTAACTACAAGGCATTCATAACACCAATGTTAGTTTTTAAATGGTTTTATTCTGAAACAATAGTAGCTTCATATTCAAATTTGTATTTTCTCTTCAATCTTGAAACTCTTCGTCTTAGCAGTTGAACTATAAATTCAAATTCTAATTATAATTATTTATAAATACTTTTTTTCTACATTGATATATGTATTGTTTGATTTCAGTAATAAATTACAATTCTAAATTCATCTAAATGCAAGGAAGAGCCATCGCCTTGCCGTCAGTTCCATACTTTATAAACCCAAAAAAAAAAGCAATAATTTTCCAGCTGTCGTATTCAATTTTAGTAACCACATCAACTTACTCTTATTAAAATACCAATGCACTCCACCAGACAGACAATTATCTTCAGATTGTTGACTCAAACAATACGAACAGAACAATAAAAATCTTGTAAATATACCAATTAAAATAATCACAAACCCTCCCCAAAGCTTCCAATCCAACTTATTCAAAACCTTAATTGTCTGGCTATATTACGAGCTCCTATCTCAACATATCTCCGAAGCTCCAAACTTATATATTTCACAAAACAATAGGCTTCAAAGAAGGACACATGCAAATTGGCTGCAAGCACTAAGACACCAGTGTATTTTGAACCATGGTCAACAGCTATTGATGGGTAAATTGTGAGAAATGAGTCTGCACTGGGAGGTCAAGTTATTAGGTGGGGTTACATTTCAGCGAGTCCAATTCGACTCTATAATCAGAGATGATCACACCGGAACGAGCATCGGATTCGTTTGGATGTGTTTCCATTGTGGCACGATTTTTATAAAGGGTGATGCACAATTTAATAGTCGATGATTTCACATTCCACTACAAGGGATGGATGAGGTGAAACATTACATTATTATGATAAGTGAGCATGGCAACAATACAATAATGTCTTTGTGGAACCAGCAGTGGCTAAAATAGCCCAATTTGTACGAAAATTATTATTTAATGCTGAATTTAGAAGCTGTGATAGTTAACCGAGCGTAGCTAATCGAAACGAAACTTACTACTTTAGAAATGCATGAAAATGTTAACAAATTTATATACTTACGTAGATTCTCACCCCTAACTACAATACCGATGTCTATAGGGAATCAAGAACTACGAGGTCCATATTCTCACTCAGTCTGATAGCAAATATGTACCTACCTGTGGCTCACACAAATATATTTTGTCCTGTGCGGCAATCGATTCCGCAACCTCACGCATCGCAATATCAGTCATCATAATCACCTGTCGGTGGACACTTTTTCGGACGCAGTTTCGGAGTTAGATAAGAGACCGTGAGGCAATGGAAACCAGCAACGTTAAGGTCTCATCAGCGTTAGACGTTTATAGCCGCATTGTGAGCTGTACGAGGAAGCAGAACAAACGCCGGAACCGGGTCATAATTAAACCGATAATTAGTGGAGGAGTGACCATCGGTGAGGGGATCTGAGGGTCCTTGGAGATGTATGGCCAATTTTTTTTCTTAGGCACTAGGATGACTTTGCCTCTTCTGCTGTAAAGCTCTTGAGTAATGCTTTTCAGTGATATCAAAATGATTGAGCCCTGTGTGTTTGTTATTATATGCCGGTACCCTTTAAGCTTTTAAGATTTTAAAATCCAATCCTAAATAGATCAGATATGGGCAACCTTTGGAAAGTGGCGGGCTAACTTGTGGATGATAAAAGAAGTCGCGGGCCGTAGTATAGATAAAACTTTCAACACCGCAATCCTATATACAAAAAGTGCACAAAACAAGCAGCGGACATAATTTTATTTATTATTTTATTATTATTTATTATTTACCTTTTTGTCGTTTTATTTTAATATCTAGCACTCTTTCATTGGCGTACTTTGTTTTAGGCGCGGGAATTCAAAATGTTTCTTGAGCCGCGGGCCGGTTCAAAAGCCGGTGCGGGCCGGGCGTTGCCCATATATGCTTTATATGAATAAAAGGTCTAGAGATTTTTTAGTCCAATACGTATTAATAATTGGATTGCAGAAGTTCATGTTAAAAATCATACGTGATCCTGTATCGGCCATATGTTTCTTTACCCTATACCTTACCTTTGTGTACAGATGGTTTTGGACATCGATACCACTCCCTCAGGACTTAATCCCCGAATTAACGAACAGCATGAGCAAGAATGCGTTGTGGGCTGGTGAGATTGTAAACGATACGAGCTGAACCGTTGTAAGAGGGTGGCGATTTTGTCAACGCATCTTATCCGTCTGTACGTCCGTTTAAAATTAACTTGACGTTTTTAACTGGGCGTGGATTGCTAGATCTGGAAAATAGTAGGATTTGGATGAAAACAGAAATTACATAATTCGATTTTTGATAGATTTGGATTTTGTTAGTCCGCCCATGAACCCTCTGCTTGACCTAGCGCCTTCCAAAGCAAAGAACGATGGAAATCCACACATAAATTAAGTGCGAGGTTTCAAACCCTAGGGTTGTGAAGTGCGCAGATTAACGCTCTTTTACCGCAGAAAACGGTAAAGTTATAAAAACTCATGTACTTAGACAAAGTAGAGACCACAAAAAAAAATCAGTGGCGGAGTTTGTAATGTATTTTAAAGCTCTGAGAAAATATCTGGGGAATGCCCAAACGCAGCGAAGTTATGTAAAGTGCGTTTTTGTTATCCTACTTGTAAACTTAATTAGTTATTTACTTATAATAGATAGATTCCCAGAAAATATATAAACATTATTAAATATTAGGAATATTGTCATAAGTTTTTGTTTTCGTACTGTGAAGACAAGCCTCAATATGAAATTCACTCAAAATAAAAATCTGACCGAAGAATTTTTTATATTCTCACTTATTAATATAATTCGTCATCAATTATTTATCGACTACGAATAGTTTTTCACGACAACTAACATTCTTTGAAATTACACACATCCATAGATAATCAATCCTACGGCAATTTCCAAGGCGAAATCTATCTTCCGCTAACATTTTGGCTTTTTTATTTCAATTATTAACAATAAGTTATTAAGCGTTTTATTCCTCATGAGGAGGATGTACCGTGATGCCCGGTTTTGCATCTCGCTACTAGGCTTGTGCACACTAAATTCTAGGCTATCGCAGAACTGCTACTCGCTATTACGCTCGCAGGGCTGTTACGTCGTTTTGAACTGTCAAAAAACGTGCGGGAACCAGCGCGTATCAGGCGCCTTTTAAGAAGTTTTCAGGTTACAGATTACAGATTTTGTATAATTTTTACTAAGCAGGTATAGACCTGATTAGAAACAATTATACATAATCACCTTGTCATTCGGTAGAATATAGATTATACCGGATTTTTTCAACTCATACTTGTCACTTGATTATTATTAATGATGCTGAAAGCATATCTCTTTATAGCTACCAGTCCACACAAGCCTAACCTTAATAACAATGACGTCCGCCGTTTTCACGCGATGTGAGTTCAGTAGCAGCACAATATTAGCGCCATATATAAAGCGAACCTTTGTTTTTTTACGCCATAGTCTAACCTGAACCCAGCGGTCAAGCGCGTGCAATGAGATATTAATAAAATAGTCGAATATATCGAAAAATAGCCGAATAAGATCAATCAATTAGCAATTACCAGTGTGCTGAATATAAGTGTCGATCAAAATGTATTGGACAAAAAGTGTGTATTTGGTGTGTTTGTGTGCGGTTGCAAGGACTCAAGTAATTCCTGGGAAGTCCAGGGCCAATGATGGGGAGTATAATACTGTAAACACGGATGGATCGTTTGATTTCGGGTAAATTAGTTCGATTTTCTAGTATAGTGATACGGTGTTGGTAGAGGGTTTTTAATTTATTTACCGACTTCAAAAAAGGAATGGGGTATCAATTCGGTTGCCTATTTTTATTTATGTTTGTTACTTTAGAACTCCGACATTTATCAAATTATTTGGAAATATTGAAGTTATACTTCTTTTGGCGCGATGGAGAAAAATGATGAGAGTGAATTTTTAATAAGTTGGGTTTTCCTTCCTGACGCTATAACTCTAGAACGCACAAACCGATTTCCACGGTTTTGCATTCGTTGGTTAGGTATCGGGCTCCGTGAGGTTTATAGCAAAGAAAATTCAGGAAAAATTTCAACAGAAATTTCTCTGCTCAGTTAATTTCATGAGACAAACCGGTATTGTGTTCACTGTGAAATTGTGAAAAAAAAGTAAAAAAAATAAGTTATATAATGCTTGGTAAGCGTTTATTCCTCACCACAACATTATTTTTTTCGTTTTGTTTTATTTCTGGTATATTAACAAATTTTATGTATAAATAAAAAAAAATAATAAATTTTCTATACTTGTTTATATTAACCTTAAATGCTGAATGTTTATTTTATCTTTGATGTTAACTATTCGTTAAAATTTGATTTATTGATATTTCAATTATTTTTTATTATATTTTTATTAAAACAAACAAATTTTATTAAATAACTCTAAAAATAACGAGCACTGAGCTTAACATGATATATTTATATAAACATATATTTTCAATCTATTAAAGTAGTACTTGAAATAATCAAAAATAAATTCTCATAAATAAACTTAAATAAATTTTGATAAATAAATTTAAAATTTAAATAAACTTAAATAGAACAATATAAATAATTTTCTATACTAATTCGTATCTATCTACCTATGATCTTTTGCAGGTTTCTCTGAAACTAATAATACTACATGATTAAATTTCAATTTCTGTTTTAGTTTCCGAGATGTCTGAAGATATTATTCAAAGAAATGCACAATACTGTAAAAGAAGAAAATAATATAATAGAATATAATAATAATATAATATATATAATATAATTATTTTTTTTCATGTTTAATTTTTTTTATCGCATCATCGGTTTAGTAAATTTGTTTTTAAATCATAATAACTGGAATATATTGTCATCCAAGTAACTGAAATTGCGTATTTTGCATTTCTGTAACTTTTCAGTGGTTTTTATTAGTAAATCTATTTAATGTTGGTTTTTGGAGATACTCTTTCTTGTAGCCAAAATCTCACCTCATGTTAAGTGACGAAGTGATCAAAAAGTATATGTATATCTTAATCCTAGAGGGGCTGTTTTAGATTACTAGAATATCCCGAATTAAAATTATTTTCTGAATATAGTGACCATATAAAAACTGCTAACCTCGTTTATTGTGGTGGTTATATTACGGTTATAGTATCTATATAAAATTAGGGAGGTACAGAGAATATTTCATTCATAATCACTCAGCATAATATTCATAACTAACAAAAACAATTAACAAACAGTTAATTTTGAACTTTAATAATTTTCACCGGAGCATTTTATTTATTAGCTTCAAATAGATAGATAGGACCTATTCCCTATGAATTAATATTTAATTATACAGTCTAAGTAGTGGACTTAATGTGTACATTTAAATAAATTTAATCTTTAAGGATTTGTCCATAAAGATTATAATTAGCCAGATAGATAGATAAAATCTTTATAGAAACACCACAGAAGTCAGAACAAAGAAAACCTCATATTAAGATTAAGTTTTGTATCCTATCGATGCATTATTTTTACGATACGATTGAAGATTGGTTTATTTTTTCTAATTGTCCATTTAGATCGAAATAGAATTACATTGAAATCTGTCTTTATTTATAACTTGTAGAAGTATTTAAAAGCTTATTCTTAGGTCAAAAAGATAATATTGTCTTTGTCATACAAAAAATCTGTAGTGCCCACCAGGGTTCCATGGTGTAAGCTCAAAATTCTAAGCTGTATTTTTTAAGAGCTAATAACAATGTACTTGTAGAGACATAAATTAATAAATTAATTATTACTTGTAAATTAATATAAATGTGAATTATAACGCTTGTTAGTTGGTTGTTAGTTGTTGTTATTATAAATAGGTAATAGGTACACTTTATTTATTTGATATCCTAACTAAAGTATTAAAAGTTACTATTGTGTGAAGTTTTTACAACATTTATATTTTAATACATAAAAACATAAGGAAACCATCACCAGTGGCACTAGGCCCAAGGGACCTGTAAAGTAAGGGTTCCATAGTTTGAAATCGCCTATTAACTCGGTTAATTATTCAATTACCCAACATGAACCCGGAAGATGCAGCTTACCTACCTACACTTTTAGGTGAAAAACGGTCAGAAACATTACCAACAATCTGTTAACATGTGCCATTGAAAAAAACTGTAAAACATGTCAATGAAAAAGTATTTTTTGTGTTTTGCATTGTAATCAACACCCGCCTTTGTAATGTCTGAGAAACGAGATAGGATCTACATTGTAATAAACGGTATGCATGCATGAGCAGATTACAATCTTATATTTTAGGTAAGTAAGTTTAAAATGATTATTTTTTTAGCTGGTTGTTGTTGCAGTTGGTTGTGCGTTCATTTGCCACGTAGCAGGGCGTGGGTTCGATGAGGTTTCAATTATAGACAAAGAAAACATCGGTCAAAGCCTTGGTTGTAGAACCTTAGTCTCTCTGGCTACCACCTTCATGTCGAAAAGTTGATAAGTAAGCCCCTTTCGGGATTTACCTAATCATCGGATTTAGATATTTAATGCGTTACTTTATTACACTATTTTCTACGTTATTTTATAACACTAGACAAACAGTGAAAACCTCTTTGCAATTAGTTCAGTTGTTTTTACATTAAGAACCAACAGAAGACGCCGTTTTCAAAAATGTTACATGCATTTATCCGTTTTGAGGTGATTTAGTAAGAAACAAACAAACATAAATATAAGTAAGATTGGCTAGAAGTGACGATATGGTCAAAGGGGCGCGGCGAATCTAGAATAGATTGAATCTCAAGGCATGTTCCCTTTTCTTTTTTTTTTTTTTTTTTTACCCGGGGAAATGCACTCCCCCGCCAGATCGCAGTCTGACGGGGCTTACCCACTAAAACCCGGGGTGTTCTCCTCTCCGCATTATGGAGGTGGTCACGGGTACAAACGGCGCTTCCGCGACCACCTCTGCGGGCGCCCTTTCGGGCTCGCCACGTGAGGCTTGGGCCTCTTTCTCCGCTGGGTGCGTGCCGGAACACACGAGCCGCACCTCAGCTCGGGACTTCTAACTTGGGCGTTGGACCCCCGATCCGCAGCCCAAAAGTCCCCGTTATTGGTCCCTCGCTGTGCCCTCTGCTGATCAGAGGGACACGCGAAGGACCTCCTCTCGCCAGGTTATTTGCTACGCATCAAGAGGGACGAACAACAGCCGGGCACTCGTGGAGGTTACCTGGCCCGCACCCCAAGGCATGTTCCCTTGCTTCAACTCTCTCATCTCTTTCAGGTATGCAAACAAAGACC
Source organism: Campaea margaritaria (assembly GCA_912999815.1). Taxonomy (NCBI): domain Eukaryota; kingdom Metazoa; phylum Arthropoda; class Insecta; order Lepidoptera; family Geometridae; genus Campaea; species Campaea margaritaria. Next base: position 3,042,463 of record OU538794.1, read on the forward strand.
GAGGCAGCAGCTACCACTTAGCACATGGGAGCCAGAATGGAGTGGTGGGCGGCAGGTTTGGTGCTCAGGATCCTGCCACTGATACAGTTAAAGAGATCATATACACTGCAGGGCCAAGAGGGTGAGTTGTCATTATTTATTTATTATTTATTTTATTTATTTTTAGTTATTTGGATTTAACTACAATAATTTGTGGGTGAAGATTCCGAACCACTCCCAAAACGTGGTCTACCGTATTTTCTTATTTATTGTGATATAATTTCGTGTAATTTGTGCGTTTCGAAATAATAAAGAAATCTATCGAAATATCATGATGATCAATCAATATAAAAGGCTACAGAGGCAACAGAATCCTTTTTCAAGTTGTCTGTACCACTGATTGGAGTTCCTTGTAGAGTGGAGTTGGAGTTAAATTGTAACAAAAGCCTACGTAAAAAGTTGTCCCAGATGGAAACAAAATTTGGGGTTTTCTTTTTTATTTTGGAAACGGGGATTGTTCTCGAGTTGCTTTTTTGTCCGTCAAAATAAATCGCATCAACACCGAAAGGACTTAAAGTCCCGCACACAGAAAGCTTCGACAATTTTATCCAGCACAGACACAATTCCCATATCCCCATAACTTAAAAATATTTCCATGCAGGTTTCGACCCAAGGGTCCCAATGTGCACAGACAGTTGGACCTCGACCAGAGGCCTCGGGGACCCATAGGCAATAAGGACGACCCCTATTTCGACCCCAATGAGGACCCTAGTTATAACTTCAAATTTGAGACGAGGACATATACGAAGAGCGAGAATGCTGATGCTAGAGGAGATGTCAAAGGTAACATACCTTTCACTAATAACGGGTGACCAACATATAGCTAAAAAGCTGTTCTAGATCTGGCTGGCTAGTCACAAAAAAATAACATCCTATAATAATAGAATAGAATAGAATAGATAATACTTTATTGTACACCAGTTCAGAAATATACAAAGTACTTAGAAGGAATATAACTTATTGAAATAAATATAGTACAATGGGCGGACTTATCGCTAAAACCGATCTCTTCCAGTCAACCTTTGGATGGAGAGAAGCAATGGAGCGTCACAGGTATACGTTTCGTTATACGTGTTCTCTTATACCGACCATTTTCTCTTCTTTTTGTACCAGGCTCTTACACCTTCATCGACGACATAGGGGAGAGGCACGACGTCACCTACATCGCGGGCCGAGACACTGGATTCCACGTGTCATCAGCATACCCTGACAACCCTAGCGTCATTGGGTCGCCCTTCCATCGGGCGCCGCTGGTGAAGGCCGAGACTCGACCCAGGGGGAGAACTGCTGTGCAGAGAGGATTGGATGGGTCCTATAGGTGAGATATTCCTGTCTCTTTAACTCTTTGACCCACGATCAGCCAGTCATGATACTTTGGAAGTCATTTCATAATGTTTTACAAGTAACCAAAAAAAACACACAGTAACGGCTTCTGGTTTCGATCAGGTTTATATCAGCGGGTCCAGACCAGAGAAGAACCGAGAGCAGTGACTCCAAGGGCAACGTCAGAGGATCCTACACTTTCCTGGATGACAAGGGCGTTCAGAGGTAACCTATAAATTTCCAGTTGCTATTATGGCAAAATTGAGAAAAAAACTGTCTTGCTTGAAATACCTTGTTAGTAATTACCTTACGCAGTTGCTTAAGTAAAGAACCTGTTAGCTTTACTATAACGCACTTCCTTATTGCACCCATCAGGACAGGAAACGTAAAGAACATTTTTGCCTGACTATATCGCTCTTCTCTTTTACACACAGGACAGTAAACTACATCGCCGGCCCCGGCATCGGGTACCGCATCGTTAAGAACAGCCAAGACCCGGCGATTCCCTTCAACTTCCCCACCATACCTTCTGCGTATGACCCTGAGTTCGTAGGCTCGGGGACGGGGTACTCCAAGGGTAGCTCTGGGGGCGGCGCCTCCAGTCCCAACGCAGGCCCAGCTGATGACGTTTTTAAAGGTAAGTGCCATTAGAAGAAGGCTGTTCTATTTAAATACGAACTGCGCCCGCGGCGTCTGCTGCTTGATTAAAATGAAAAGTATTTTAAGCATGTCTTGTTCCAGGACTTAGTTCTGATACGTACCAAATTTCACTAATATCTGCTCAGTCGTTATGGAGCTGAGTGGTAACAAATATACCTACAACATCACCGACAAGGTCTTCAGAACCTAAGTCACCCCTATCATCATTTCCAGGCCCCGACGGTACCGCAGCATCAGGCCACGTAAAGCCTCCTCCTTACCCCAGTAACGACAAACCCGCAGCCAACCCACCCCCTAACCCCAGTTCAAGCACAGACGACAGCGCAGGATACCCCCCGAGCGACAACACCGGTTACCCCCCGAGTTTCAACCCTGGGGGTAACGAGGAGGTCGGCTACGTCGATGAAGATGCTTCCAATTACGGAGCCAAGCCGGCGAAAGGACCAGGTGATGAATAGCACCAGCAGGGTGATTGATGTTAGTGATCTTGTTATCAGACACTTAATCTTTGAGTTTTATCGCATGTGGAGTTTGGAATTGTCACCATGTTAAGCCTCAAACGCTTTGCAAAAAATCTTGGCATCGATACATTGTCAAGTCTTGTTTTGTAAAGCTTTTGAAGCGAACATGCGACAGAACTTTACGCGCGATATTCTCCTCGAGGCAAAGTCAAACAGTTCGATAATATCCGTCACTTCTATCTTCTTTACAAAGAAAGAACGAACGAAGCACGAAAGCACGCACACAAGATCACAATTCAATCCGCTTGCAGCAACGGGCACAAACTATTTATTATAATTGCTTGAACGCAATAAACTGTATTCACCGACAATTTGGTTTTTATTACACCAACACCTTACGGCACAGCACCTCGCACAGTAAGATAAAGATTATTAAAATAAGCAAACCCTTGCAGGCAAGCCGGGCCGGCCTTCCAGCAAACCTTATAGACCACAGAAGAAACCCTATGTGCCACTTAAACCTTTCCAGACAGCGAATATTAGAGACGACGACGATGATTATACCTCGTTTGAGGAGAGTTCAGGGAAGGATAGGAATCCTCAGTTCTCAGTAGGCTTCGATATCAATAAGAATAGGCCAGGCACTACTATTATTAGGAATACGGGTCAGGAATATTTCGGGGTCCCACCGGGAGTGTCCGTTAGGGCCCATGTTCAAAGTATTGATTTATATCCTTTTGGTTCTAAACCTATTTCACCATCCGAAGCTCTAGAAAATGATAAAACGTAGACCATAATTATCCGACACACCCTGACCTACCAAGTATTAAATAACATGTAATTTAGAGACTAACTTATTGAACGAATAAAGATTTTAGTATAATTGATTGTTTCATTTAAAGAGTAGGATGGTATTTAAGTACAAAAGACGTCAGTTTAAATTTTTTGGAAAGTTTTATTTGAACAACACGACTGTAAATTTAACAAAATTGCAAAATAGTAACTGTTATAAGGAGTCGGGGATATTTTCTTATTTGTGTGTATGTGTGCGTGTGTCATTCCATGCCTCACACCCTTAACACTCCAACATAACATTATTTTACAATAAAATACTTAATAATTATAATAAATAGTTATGCAAAAAGTGTAACAAAGTTAGTTAACAAGAAAACTTCATTAGTAGGAAGGGTAAATTTTGGCAATTTTAGTTTATAGACTCGCTTACGTTACGTCAACCAATAACACTACTTAAGACTAATTAACATAAGGTTTACTTAAAGTTTCCTTATTGGCTAACTGTCCCCTTACAGCAGATAGTCTGTCGCTAATCCCTTTCAGGAAGTTCCACCCGCAGCCATTGAGAGCCAGTCGCATTCTAAGCCTTATGTCTTGGAGAAAAGGTAAGATTGTATCAACATAATACAGTATGGATACGTCGAATAATCCACCGAATTCAATCAATAAGCTCACTCCTATTGTTTCTCTGAAGCAGACATTATAAAATAAGCTTTTGTTTCGCTACTCCTTCGATAGTAGTCACCGCATGGATTTCCAATAAAATATCTACAATCTACAATTGTAATTGAGTCATTTTGTTGGCCCTTTTTTATTTCGTTTTTTTATGAATAGGTTCGCGTTTGACCCCTATCTCACCTGATATTAAGTGACAATACGCGCTACGATGGTGCACGCTTACCTAGTAGCAACCAATTCACTCGTGTCTTGAAGACTCCCAGGTTGTAAATATCGGGAAACACAGACTCACGGAGTTCCACTCCTTTGTGGTACGCATAATGAATGTAGAGGCAAACCGTTTCATGCGTAAAGGTGTAATTTCTACGGTGTAACGGTGGCGCATCGCCGTACTCGATGATGGAATGAGCTTGGCGTAATTACGTTCATCAAATATACCTCTAAACCGTTGAAACAAATGATATCCATAATAAATATATTTTAACAATGTGAAATTTGAATTCATAGCGTAAACGAGTCTTATACAATTAACAGGAAAGGTAGTGGTTAAAATTAGTCTAAATACCAGTTTCACCACCTCCCAGGTAACATTTGTCACATGGTTCTAAACGCCAAATGAACAACTGATTAGGTCCATCTTAAATTAACCATTATACATAGTGTAATGGTTCAAACGTGGTGAATAAAGGCTATCTAGAGGTTGTGAAATTGGTTATAAATAGTTTTTTATACATATAATTAAGTACCTAACTACAAGATTGTGAAATAGATCAAATAATTTTAATATAATTATATCTTTATAATTTGAAAATTCTATATTTGGTTATAGTTTCCTACGATAGATAAAACAAGAGTTTAAATAGTGAGATATAATTTTTACTACTTTTAACCTAAATTAATAGGTTTTAATAATGATAAAATGTGAAAAACAGTAACAAATTAATAGAATACGTCGATTACTTTAAAATGTGCTCAAACAAGTAAATAATTTTGGTATATTTTAAACTTAAGTAACAATTATAAGTTATACGAAGCTATCCATCTATGTACTTCCCATCGTTCAACTATTTAAATTTGATACTGGCTAGCTATAACTTCTAATAAACAGATCTTTTTATTTATAAATTCTATGGCTATCGCAAAAATATTGTAAATGTTAATTCTTTTTTATCAAATTAACTAAAAAAAATATCCACTTAATCGAAAAATACAGTTTAAAATTATCTAAACAACCGATAACAGCGATAAAAACACCTCTGCAATAGAAGCTTTGCTCCGTCTTATCTCTATGTATATAAAAGTTCTATCATATATTTACGAAGATAGAAAAAAACATTAGAAAAAGACTCTAAAAGGCAAACTAGCAAATCACAAGAGAAAGCTTTAAATATTGAGCGATTAATATTTATGTGCGTGCTTAAAATTAACGGATATATACAGAGTAAAGTAGACCACCATATTAAGGCCTTAAGAGTTTTAAAACTATGAAAGGGCTTCAGTACACAATAGTCATGGTGATGGATCATTTGAAGTACCGCCACTGAGCATACTAAAAATCGACATAGATTTTGGACATTTCACTCGGATTTAACCGCCCAAGTGGCTATCGGTGACTATTAATCGGCAATCGTGGCTAACAGTGACCTTTAATCGGCCATCGTGGCTATCACTAACCTTTAATCGGCTATCGTGCGTGATCCATCGTGTAGAGAAGCTATTAACACCACGTGGCTGACATTAAACATACCTTTTGGTCAAAATGTTTGATTAGTTAGCCCTATAGCTTGTAGAAATGAAGCTGGAGGAGTCAAATACGGCTTGCAACAATTAATAGTTTGCGTCTGATAGAAGAGTGAAAGTTAACATTGGCTGCCTTTCCACTGATTTGTTAGCTATATTCTTAGCGTCCCCACTAAAAATTCTAGTAAGGAGGATTAATTTAAAGGTAGTATACATGGTAAGTATGTCTAATTGTCGTCTGCAGAATCCTTACACGTCCTTTATACATTCGCGGTGGTCTTTTTTATCATATTGGTCGTTGGTTACCATCTTAGATTTTAAAATTTATGCCCTTAAAGTATGTGTATTTTAATTTATCGTGGACTGAAAAATGCTTACACATTTCATTCACAGCCAATATTATTTAATCCTACGATTTAATGTTTTTAATAATACATTTTTTTAATATTATAAGTGCATTTAACTTTACCAAAGCGTTTCCAAGCTTTTTTTACAACATGGATACGTACATAATTATTCACTACCAGGAATAAATTAGTAACGAAGAAGACATGTTAGCTAACAATAATAAATATTTAACTCTATAGAAAGTTTAATTTTTTAAAACAATTGGCAACATTTTTCTAACTTATTTTACAAATTCAAACAAACCTTTAAATTCACGATATTTAATAGCTATACTTATAGTTTAATATCGGTGTCAGTTTTCGAGAAATGAATTACGTCAAATAAAATTAAATATCTTTGGATACATCTTTCTGCCAAATACGTAGAAAACGTAATTGTCACGTATAAGTTAAACTATTAAATATCCTGCCTGTACCGTTATTTAACTTAGATAGACAGTATATAAGCACCATAATCAAAATTAATTCATGATAGTCACATTTTCAAAGCATTTGTTAATATAATGAACATAATACAATAGATTTAAATAATATTTTTAAAATGAATACAAGTTACGCTGGCATAATTTTAAAATATGTGGGTACCCAAATGAACAGCGTTTTACATATATTCTGGGACTATAATAGTCCGAGTCAAAACTTCACTTACATTATCCAAATGATCGACGTCGAATAACTTAACAATCATTTCGATCTTATCGATCGATTGATTGGCCGATTTATATCGATCATCTGGATAAAACTCTAACTTCGGGTAGAAGCCGCGATCGAAAACGTTGATTGTGAACATCCATCGATTGTTAATTCGAGACTACTTTGAAGTTAAATTAACATTTTTAAAAGTTAAAGAAATAGTTGGATGGACGAGACATGTGACCAGAACGCTGGCTCCTGTTTAGGCCAAAAAATCATCATTGCTATTCAGCATGACAATACCAGCATTCTGGGCACATTCACCTCCACTTAGTGTCTAGTTAATTATATGCTACTACGTTGATACCTAGGTGATATAGATCTTCATTAGCTAATGTTGTACAAATAACAGTTCTAAAGACTAGATTTTATATTATAAAATTAACCATCTTTGTATTTTGACTTTTTTCAACATGACATACCTAATATTCGAGACAAATATCGTTGTTGGCACCCCGTTGACGTAATATCTTAACTTTTCGTATCTTTTTTGTTAGTAATTCAAAATAAATTAGGTTAAAATCATAATTTAATAGGAAACATTTTTTTTTGAGCGCTACATGTTAAATTCATCTAATATAATTGAACTAAATAATTTAAAAATTTCATGATAATTTATTAATAATATAGACTCAAAAACAAGTAACATTGTGGCAAGAAACATTCCGTATTTTATGTAACAGTTAATTCATACCACAGTAGAAATGTTCGTGCTAAAAGGCATTTGACAGAATAATACTTACTACCTACACTTTACTTATTAATGCCGATTTTTAATAAGAAATACTTTTGAACATTACCTAATTCGTGCAACGGTTTTGCAAGTGATACTTTGCACCTTGTGTCAATGGAGATTAAAGTTCTTTTCAATAATTATTTTGAGAAGAACATAATACCTTTTCTGATGAGTGATGAAACATCGTCGTTTAAATTATAATTAGGTACAAACTTATGCATCAACTGCAATATCGCAACACACTAATACCAGTCGAACACACTTCAAGCATCAGACGCGTCAGTTCTGCGGCTGTAACGTCATTGACGATCACAACGCGCGTCAGTGACGTCAGAATCGGAAGAGCATTTACATCTTGCGCGTCACTGACGTCACAGACGCGATAGTCGGAAGACAATATTGGTTTTGTGCATTTTTCTGCCTCTGCAATGGTTAACGCGTTTTATGAAGCTTGCTGGCGCTTTATAAATACTGCCACAAACGCGTCAAAATTGCATTTCTTTTTGAAGACGCCTGCTGTCATAATAGATTTATCTATATTGCCTTTTCTCTGGGACCATTTACAGTATGTAGGAGCGACATATTTGTATGTTTATTAGTTGATGGAATCGGTTACGTTACGGAAATTCCATGTTTAAAAATTATGGCGGAATGAAAGCTTTTTTTTTCATACTTTCTTGTCTATTCTCATTGCTTCTTCTATTCATACTTGTCTTGGACTGCAATAAAGAGTTGGAAGCTTATCACTTTGAACATAGCCGTTGCACGTCCTCCTCGATAATTTCCTTATCAAATACCGAAATCTTGCCACCATACGTTACATAAGCGTTTATACACGAGGTACATCCAATAACCAACAAGCATTTGACTCTAGACTTACGGGAGCGGTTCAGTGCGAAAGTGAATACAATACTTTTGACAAATCGAAATCGTGATTTTAAAGCCTGCCGCACATAGTGGTGAACGTCACGCCGCGTACACGGTTTCATAAAACAATGAAAGTTGTCAGATGTATGTTTGACGTTAGCTCAATAAAACTGCACACGTGGTCGAGATCGTGCGTCGCTATGCGTAGCAGGCTTAATGATTTTAGTAATGCTACCAATTCTGTCGGCACACACCAAACTAAATTTTAATTCGACAGCTGTAAAGTTGCTGCTGTCCCTTTTGTTGAAGAATGACAGCAGATAACAGCGTAGACAGAATGACAGCAAATCATTTAAAAGGACTGAGTTAAAATATAGACTAGTTGGTAACAACAGAATTGGCATCAATTGGCTATTTAAGCACAGATATCATAATCAAAGTCGTGATTTCCTAGTCAACAGAGTTTAACACAAATCGACAAATTTATTCTAAAATAATGATTCCAGTTGGTTGTTGTTGTCGTTAAGCCACGTCAGAGGCCCTTGGGTGGCCTGACAAACTATGAAACCAGTGGCCCAGAAAAAAACTGAGACACCAGAAGCCTTGACAAAACTGTGTCATCAGAGGCCTTGACAAAACTGTGACACCAGAGGCCCTGACAAAACTCTGACACTACGAGGCCCTGACAACACTCTGACGTGAGAGGTCGCCACTACCACATTCGACAATAAAGCAGTTGTTTTTGTTAAAACTAGGTAATTGATTTCTTCCGCACATCACTCCGTAGTCTTTAACAACTAGTCGCGTCTACCTCTTGTAGGCCTTATGACGCAGAAGGTTAAGCCAATATTACGTGATCTTCATCTTCTTGCTGGTTTCCTCGAGCATGTCCTTGATCTTGGTGAGGGGGGAGCGCTTGTCGTCGCCCCCTTTTAAGCCCTGGGTCGAGGGGAGGTGGATCTGGAGGGGGTCCCGGAGACGCATCAGGTCTTTTTGGAGCTTGTCGACCTGGAAGGGCAGAAGATGATGTAAGTAGTGAGCGTTTAAAATGAGACTGAATTGAAGTGGGAAGCTAAGATATAATTTTGACTGCTAGAGAAATTGATAATACTTATTTGTTATCCTAAGTAGTTGTATAAGGACGTCTATACAAAAAAGGAACGAAAGAGAGATACATATTTTATCTATATTATAACCTCTTTATAAAGACACTACAGAAAAAAAATTATGCGGGAACAAAAATAAGCTTAGCAATTAGTAATTTTAACTATCGTAAAAAGCGAGCGATTTTTTCTGAACGATTTGTATATCTATGTAATGTGGTCTAAGCACCTGAGGTACAATGAGGTATAATGATAGTAAAAATAGAAAACCGAAAGCTTTACAAAAGAGCTTCTGGTTTTCTTTAGTAAGATAGGTACTCTCGTTACTCTGTTAAACATCGTAATAGGGAGTTTGAAGAACTGGAAAATGTTTTAAGAAAACAAACAAATTTTCAGATTTATAGTAGCACTAGCTGCGCCCCGCGGTTTCACCAGCGTAGTTCCTGTTCTCGCGGAAATATGGGGATAAAATATAGCCTATGTCACTCGCTGTCAATGTAGCTTTCCATTAGTGAAATAATTTTTCAAATCGGTGCAGTGGTTTAGCCGAAACCTAACATATTCCCATACAAACTTTCATCCCCTATTTCATTTCATTCATTTCAATCGGTTCAGTAGTTTAGGCGTGAAAGAGCAACAGACAGACAGAGTTACTTTCGCATTTATAATATAAGTAAGGATAATTAGTTAAATCCAATTCCTTTACCTCATCCTTGAGATTATTATAATGAGTGATGTCCAAGCCGATCTTTTTCGCCTTTTTGTGAAGCGTCAGTAAATGTTGTCTATCCTTTACATCGGGAAGTACGTACTCCTGAAATTTACAATAAAAATTGGAAAATAAAAAATATATCAGAATTTTATTTATCACGTTCGAGCAGAATGCTCGTGACATCGGTCGTTTAGGCAGTTTAGTATATTTACTTGTTTGTTTGCGAATGACCTCTAGTGTCAGAGTGTGTCAGACCACCCAAGAGCCTCTGACGTGATTTAATAACTGCTATCAATCCACAACCACGTGCCCTTCGAAGTATGATCCAAACATAACTTACGAAAATGCATTGGGATACCGAGAATCAAACCCGATGTCATTGGGTTGCAAAGAGCACAAAATACAGCTTGGCCACTATCTAGAATATCATATTTAAAAAAAAAAGGAAAGACGAGATTTCACCTGCTTAGTAAGCACGAAGTAGGCATACACAGCCATCGCAGTTCCATACGTCACGAAGTAAGTGACCGGCTCCATGATGTCCCAGGAGTACTCCCACCAGGTGAGACGCGCGAGGATCCCGAACTGCACCCCCATCAGCCCCAACCCCACCCACGTGAGCGCGGACGTGCGCCGAGTGGCCTCCACTTCGAGGGACATGCGTTTCTGGAAATTATTGAAATAATTCTATTTTGTATGTCCATGGTCCTCGTCGGTTCTGATTTCCTAGATACAAGGAATCCTAGTTATGGGTCAGGACCGATGTATGATCGTGACACGTTAATACTAACAATTAATTAAGCACCAAAGTGTTTTAATTAAGGATAAAAAGTCCTTGACCACCGCGCCTATGCTTGTACTAACTACCTATGTAAATGAAAATGTAACCACGACCACGCACGTCAAAACCCTGGACTGGTTCAACTAACGAAACCAAGCGCATCAGCGACAGTACCTCTTCAAGTGGTTGCAGCTCAGTGGTCAGCTTTTCGAGCTGTGAACGCAGCTCTCGTTCTTTGCGGATCTGATGCTCTCGTACATTGAGAGCTTCATATAACTGGTTCACCAGGTTCCGCACGTCGCTCAGCCGAGTGATCTCTTCGGTGCTCAGTCGCTCCTGGAATGAGAGGAAATAGTGACGATAGAAATCGGATGAAGTCAAGAAATCTATAAAAAATTTCGCCAATCTAGCTGGTGACATTTTTAGGCTTGAACTAAAGTGGAAAAAAATATTCTAAAATCTATTGTTTATGTTTGAACAGAGTAAGTACATGATTTAATTTTAGAACGTTATGAACGACTTGAAAACATTATTTCTTTGGTGTATGTTACCACATATCTACAGGATGTCTATTGTCTAAGCCCATTTGGAAAATTGTTTTTTGAGAGGGGTAGACCTCTTCAAATCATAAAACCAAAACAATAACAAAGTAGAACTAGAAGACCACTGAATCATCTTTCATGAAAACAAAGTCAAACCGTAAGTTTATGATTCAGTAGTTATTTATATCTACACAATATAAAAAAATATAGGTAGGTAAAAGTAATTCTCTAGATTTATCCACAAGTATACGAAACTTCCCTACTCAACCCTTGGTCGTAAACTTTCCTATCGACGTTCCACATTCGGAACAAACAAGATTCGAGCCATGTGTCAACTAATTCTGCGGACAGTACCATCGCAGGCACAAGCACTCGCAAAATTATATTCTGTACTTTTTACCTACATTGCAAATATATTATAATAAAAAGGGTGTTAAAAAATTATAGATCTTGATACGAAATAAACCAGTCATATGATTTGTGATCGATCATGCCAGACAACAATTAAAAATTTGTGGCCATTTATCAACACGTGACCATAATGCTGATATTTTGCCCAAAGATTAAGCGTTGCCTTACAATGTGGCAATGCTGCCAGCATTTTGGGAACGTTGCCAACAGGTTATTCTTTGCAATAAAAGTTAAAATTTATTGTGACAGGAATTTAGACAGACGAGTAGTTAAGGCAGCTACTGTTTCAGCATCAGATAAACACGAAAAACAAAATGATAGTTGGTCATAATTATTGTCATGAACAGGATTCAGATTATAATACATATTTTTTTTTATATATAATTCCATAATTCCATAATTATCATAATTCCATAAAAAATTAAGGAGGTCACAGACGAGCTTTGAAATGGAAATTAAAAATCTTTTTCACATGGGACCCAAGAGTTCACACTCCAGGGGGGCTATGCAGCACGGTGCGGATCAGCTTGAGTTCGATTCATTTTGACGTTTGATTGCCACGGGACTCGTCATTTCAATACGAATGACGAGTCCCGTGGCAATCAAACGTCAAAATGAAACGAACTTGAGCTGATCCGCACCGTGCTGCATAGCCCCGCTGAAAGTTACCCACCCACCCGCTCCCCCAGCGGTTTTGGAATACATCCATTCGAAAACAATTCGAATGTAATGTAAACGTAACTTTTACATTGCATTGCAACGTAAAACGTAGAACAATGTAGATAGAATCACTTATACCTGTCCACGCTAAAACTTTAAAGCTATTTGAACGGTCTTAACTTTCATAAACACTTAAGTTACCGACTGTATCAAAAAATTTACAGCCTCACAAGTTACCAAGCTCATGTTAAATGCAGCAGGGGTGACTCTAGCAACGTTGTATATATATAATGTATGTACTTACTTAGTCCACGGTACATACATATACAAGTGTCTCAGTGCAGGTTGTCGTATCGCGACTGACTCATCCTAAATCATAGAATTTCTATATAATTAGTTAACATCCCAGAGATCCAAGATCCCTAACCTTCCAGTCAACGTTAACACTTTCACTGCTGAGCCGGTTTGCTTGTCTAGCCACGGGTGCGGCTCTGCACACTCCATAATGTTTTCCCATACAACAAACACAACAGTTGTGTTTTCCCGCACTCGCGGCAAGTTAAGATAAACACGGCAGTTGTGTTCTTTAAGATTTTATTAAGAATTTTCTATTACACCCTTGTCCAGTGCAATGTCCCGAATATCTTGAGTTCGCATTATCAGCGTGACGCATTTACCTTACCGTAGGCTTTTTGCCGTCAATGCACATTTGATAAGCGTGGCAACCGGATGCCTTATCTACCTATAAAATTTTAACACTGAGTCTTTAAACAAAAAAAAATACATACTTTTCATAAACATTTCATAAATTTTAAAACATCAACATTTCCGAAACCTCGCACCGTATCCGACAACCCTATCTCGAGCACTAAAACCATGTAACTGTATACTTATAACATACACGTAGGCACAACGTTCCCAGACTCCAGTATGTAACGTAAATGAGATAGAATTTCGAGTCATTGAAAATTCACACGTTTCGGTTACTTATTATTTTCATTAAATGCGGTGCAACTTTGTGAGTATGAATATTTGATCCCCGCTAATGGACAAGTTAAAAAGCCACTTCTGGCTTGGCTTTTAAATATAGGAGCCGGTTTATGTGCCCTGTAATGGATCTTCACAGTAATAAATAAGTTATGAAGATGCATACAGAAGTAAGAAGGAGAAAGAAAATGCTTTAACCATCTTATTATGGCTGAGGGTTTAAACCTAAGTTTTCCAAGTTCGGATTCAATTAAAGTTTTTGTTAAGTCTCGATCTAACTATACTAGAGTTGATTAAGAGTCTATAAGCACATGGAAAAGAAAATGCTCGTTAATTATGATCAGAAGTGCTTCTTTATTAGATTTATTTATACACAACATTTCCGTTCTTAAAGTCCACTTTCCAACACGACCAAATTAAATAAGAAATATAAACAAATGAACACTTCCATAAGTAAAATAAAATTAGTAGATCAGAAGCTGTCCTATATCGGCCAGAAACAAGCAATGGACCAATTGAGATCTATTACATAATCTATGTATTTTTTTAAATCGGCCGTGCTCTGTAATATTAAATACGGATTCTATGGCAGCTAGCTCTATGGCGTCATAGGTGCTTTTAAGCCTTCGCAAACCCACAGTGTAAGGACGGAGGGTTTATTAGGCTGTGGTAAAACAAGGAGCACCAAGGTATATCTGTAGCACCGAAAGTAGAGTGCGATAAGTATTCTTATCTCTACGCCCGTGTTCATTAATGCTGGAACATGCTGAAATTTGATAGTGCTGCCTAATAATTTAAAGTAAACCTACTCTTACTTCGGTTTATGTTAATTAGTAAGGTAGTAGAATTTTCCGACTTCTTTCTTTATGAAAATATATGATTCAATTTGGTAGAAAAGATAAAGGTTACTTTGTATTCATTTCTACATACTTTTTTCAATCTAAAAGAATTCAAGTGCTTCCTGCGAATTTACTGGGCTGAGAATTTAGAGCCGATGTCTAAGAGAGACGAGCGCAGTGCAGTGCCGCGCAGGATTATAATGCAAGGTTTGGGTGGCACTGTAACTGTTATGGGCAGGCGTAGCGCTTACCATCAGGAGAACGCCTTGCTAGTCTCGTCACTCAGTTAAATAAAAAAAAAAACATAACTCTTAACCCACCAGTTTAAAATATCGTTACTTCGAAACGAAAAGTCCATTTGCATCCACAACAACTCTGAAATAAAAGTCAGTGAAATGCATTTTAAATGTAATTTTACAGTTAAAAGCCACCGCGGCGCTGCTGTGGCGTTTCGTCTCGCTACGTCCGTTCCAGCTGCTAAATATAAAGTTTGTTCTGGAGTCAACGGATCGGGTTATAGGAGTTAGAGAGCTACTCGAGTTTGTGTACTCGGGTTTTTAGTCTTACATTTATTATTCTTAAGTTCTTCTTTTACTAACAGTTTCTGAATTTATTTTATCATACTGTTCACTATCGCTTCGGTTCGTTAAGCTTATTTAAAACTTTTTGAAGTATGACTTCTTTACGCACGCTTGACTTGGGGAGTAACCTGGTGAATGCGTGACGAGATCGTTATGAAAAGTGTGATCGATGAAGTTGAGAGGGAGATATAAGCTAGAGAAGATAGTAATAAAAAGAGTTACGTTTCGTATATTACTTTAAGGGCAAGAGAGCACACGAGCACACAATTCTATTCTCTCTTTCTCTAATAGCGAAGTTTTACTTCAGTCGTTTGGTCTTAAGCACACTCTTTTTTTTATTTGACTGTTTTAACGATACGAGCACGTCGTTCACCCGATGGTAAGCGCTACGCCTGCTGTAACAATTACAGTGCCACCCAGAACTTTTCATTGCATAATCCTTTGCACTGCACTGCGCTCGTCACCCTGAGACATCGGCTTTAAAGTGTCATCTGCCCAGTAATTTCGCTGGAAAAAGTGCCCTTCAAACCAGAACACAATAATGTTTGCACACTACTGCTTGCCGGATGAATATCTGGTACTTCCCCAGGCGGTCACTTGCAGAGGAAGCCAACCACTAC
Organism: Campaea margaritaria; assembly: GCA_912999815.1. Taxonomy (NCBI): domain Eukaryota; kingdom Metazoa; phylum Arthropoda; class Insecta; order Lepidoptera; family Geometridae; genus Campaea; species Campaea margaritaria. The sequence continues at coordinate 3,058,098 of OU538794.1, forward strand.
TAAACATCACTGGAGCAATGAACGCCTAAGCACGTGCCTAAACACATGCAAGAGACGATAATTTACAGCTCTGTCGTTTTTCTAGGCGTCATATTATATTAAAATTTGTCAGTCTCTTAAGCTTATTTTCGAGATAAGCGTTTATTGAATTACCCGCTGCGCTCCTCGATTTCAAATACAAAATAATTTATTTACCATAAATAGAATACAATTAACTAATACACAGGTTACTGAAGCCCCCTGAGAGAGATTACTAAAGGTGTTTCGCCCGCTGATTTTATGTTTTCCCGGTATGTAAATGCCTACAGGGCTTACTATTAGTGAAAAAGAACAGAATCGGATTGATCAAGTTATTAATAGAAATTCACAAACGAACTCTACTCATTTATAATATTACTAGTTGCGCCCCGCGGTTTTACCCGCGTACTTCCTATTCCCGCGGGAATATGCGGATAAAATATAGCTAATGTTACTCGCTGTCAATGTAGCTTTCCATTAGTGAAATAATTTTTTAAATCGGTGCAATGGTTAAGCCGAAACCTTACATATTTCTATACATACTCTCATCCCTTATATTTAAATTACCCCCTCAAGGGTAAAGTTTTACAAACTTTGAATGCCAAATTTATTTATATCTAATCAAAAGCATAAAAAATAAATTTCAAACTTCTAGCTTCAAAAATGGTGAAACTTCCATACAAACTTTCATCCCCTATTTCAAACCCTTACAATGCTTCTTTTTTCGCGATAAAAAGTACCCTATGTCCTTTCTCGGGCTCTAGACTATCTCTGTACCAAATTTCATTTCGGTTCAGTAGTTTAGGCGTGAAAGAGCAACAGACAGACAGAGTTACTTTCGCATTTATAATATAAGTAAGGATTATAATTATTCGAAAAACAATATCCTACTTTAATATTATAAATGCGAAAGTTTTTTAGAATGTATGGATGTTTGTTCCACTTTCACGCAAAAACTACTGAACGGATTCGAATGAAATTTGGAACACAGATAGTTTATTACCAGGATTGAGTAATAGGGTACTTTTTATCCCGATAGTATGTTCCCGTGGGACAAAACGGGAACTACGCGGGTCTAACCGCGGGGCGTATAAAGATGAAAGAACTACAATTAATGAACTTTTTCTTTGATCGATTTCCTTTCCTTATATCATGAATATTAACGACAGGGCATCTTATAAGCTGTCACACCATTTATAAAAATATTACTACGTAGACAGTTAAGTACTTCAGTATTTTATACAGAACCCCAAGGAAAAACTTTTACCACAAAAATTTCCCTCGCATCGACGAACTTTGTTAGAATTACGGGATGTTACGTTTTCTATAGACGCTAATGTAATATTTAAGGGAAAAGGTGAAGATAAATTGACTCAATCTATGTGATTGATTGGTCCACGGTGATGTACGCCGGACCCGAAGCGGAGCCAGGGTATCTAACTAGGTATTTAATTTTGCAGTTGGTAATTTAGTAACTTTTTTCACGCATCACGATCACATAAAGAGATCCTAACCTTCTTCAAGGATTGTGATCCAACAAATATCTAAACCTGTGGGTCACATAAATCTTTGCCGTGTGCGGTAGTTGAACCTGCACCCTCAAGTTTTACAGTCGGCTCATCACACACTACCTACGCCATGGACGCCTAATTATATCTAGATGACAGCCTTGTAGGGAAATCGTCTGCCTTCCAAGCAGACGGTTGCGAGTTCGAATACCAGTGCAACACGCACACAGTGCAGTGGAGTGTGTAAACGTAACAATGTGTTTCTTGTAAAAACTCACGGAAACTCACGTGCCCGTAAAATACTTCGAAGGCTGTTTCACCAATCCGGATCAGACCCCCATAGTGGATTAGCAGTGGCAGATGCGCTTTATAAAGGTTTTCTTTGTCGCTTTGCTGTATGAAAACTCATTAGTGGCAGGCGTCAGACCTCATTAGGGACACCGCAGCGGTGATACGCACTGCAAGATGAAAAGAGGCTTAACCTAACCTATTTCGGTAAATTGGTTATGCTCAAAGCCCACCGAGCTTGTGTCAGGTTGGAATTGACGATACAAAACTTGGTAGAATTCATACTTTCAGATGTACCCGCGGCAAGAAAGATTTCTCAAAAAAAAAAAACTACTTCAAAACCAGAAATAGGCACTCAAAAGCGGAAAATTAATTATTATAATTATTAAAAGCGCTACCCATTCATCTATTTGAAGTCGGTGCCAGCCGAGTCTAATAGGTCGTGGATAGTTCGTCGGTCGTAGAAAACTCGTTATAGGGACACTGTAGTAGCGCACAGCTATAAAACTATAGTTATATGTACCAGGCTTCTAAGCTCTACACTGCGGCTCGCATACCGCAAATATCATCATGAATAAACCACATGATTTATGTCTCTCGACTTCCACAAGCTACGGAATCATAAACAATTGTTTTCCGTTCTAGGATTTATCTTAACCCACTCGAATTTTCCATTAAAACTGCATATACAAAATATTGATGTGCCTACTTAGAACAATTTTTGTTGTACTACGGAATAAAAGAAAAACTACAATTTGTCGCAATAAAAAGTCTCTTATGTCCTTCCCCAGGGTTCAAACTGTCTCAACTCCAAATATTATCAAGATCTGTTCAGCTGTTTAGTAGTAAATAGGGTGTAAACAGACAGAGTAACTTTCGCTTTTATAATACTAGTTGCGCCCCGCGGTCTAACTCTCGTTGAGTATTATTTCAAGGAAGCCGTTAAATTTTATGGGATAAAGATTATCCCATAAAATGTTGTGTGCTAATCCAGGTAATAAACTATCTGTGTGTCAAAATTCATCTAAATCCGTTCAGTGGTTTTTGCGTGAACGAGTAACAAATATCCATCCATCCATCTTTACAAACTTTCACCTTTATATTATTAGTAGGATTAATAGAGTTTACCATTGGAACAAAAGTGATGAGACGACCAGTTCATTCTCCTGGTGGAAAGCGCCATGCCTGCCAATAAGAGTTCGTTAACTACCGAGGGAATAAGAAAACATCTTGCGCGGCGTTCGGCACTACACTGCGCTTTTAGCCCCGAGCCGAAAAAATAAACACCTGACTTACTCCTTCCCAAATTCCCATCAAACATCGACTAACAATACGACACCTGTTTCGTCTCTGAACGAGACATCCTCAGGAGCTGTTGACTCGCCGAGCGCTAGCAAGTCCTATCATACATTCATCAGACAACTTAGGCGGAATTAAAACTATATATTTCTACATTATCTTATTGATTATGGATTTCCGCAAAATAACGCCTGATTCTAATAACTATTAAATAAATTCTCTGCATACTCAGAAATTATCGCCGCTCGACGTCTAGTTTTCACAACAGTCCAACTTAGACGCATGCTAAACTTTTTAACTGAATAATCCATTGAGTTATGGCTACTTTCTCATTTACTAAGTAGGTAAGCGGCACCGTAAAGGTCTGCGCAGACCAGGCATCGTCCTCGGGGCTGCTTTTTTGTCTGAATAAATAGATTGCTTACTACTGCATCGAATAACGCACAAGAGGGACTTAAAGTACCACGTACAAAAATCTGCAATGATTTTGTACACTGCAGACAAACGTCCCTCGTCTAGGCAGGCCTTAAGTGGCACTAGATGGTCGAAAAATTAATCGGGAGGTCGGACATAACCAACCTGGGAAGGCGCAGTTGGATAGTTTAGTTTAAATTCTCAACCTTCTTATCTTAGATCAGTTGATTTAATTACTATTTGCAGTTTGACGAGTACCAAATTAAATTTAGATGAGTATTGCAATGTATGGGTATTGGGGAGGCGCTTAACATCGTGTAAATGATCTGCTCGTCCAAAACCTTGGGGCAAATTATAGAGTCAAAATGAATAGTGAAAATATCTTTGTTTTGTTTTTATCCAATCGGTTTGATAAATACTTTTGTTAAAGAAAATTAGACCTTATTATTGTAAATACCTCCTAAAACCTTTGAAAGAAATTATAATGTTCTTAAAACACACTTAATATAGAGCTCAAATAGAAAGCATACATTCGTAACTGCCAGCCATTTCATATCGTTTAGTGTTTACTAAAGCTAAACGAACATCTACGCATTACCTAGTGTACTGTACACTTAACCTAATTCCTCTACTTGATGGATTTAATTGGAAAGAGCCCGAAGCGAACCGGAAACAAAAGCGAGACTTGGAAGAATGTACCTAAATGAACTAAGTTAACAATGAATCTCTACAAGTAAGTTAGTTTAAGTTATTTGGTATAGAGCGGTGCTGTAATCCAACCAGACAATGCTGGATTACGGGGATATTTAGGAATGATACTAACTGATTAGAAATAAATTACAACAAAAGGTTTTCCAACCGTTTTAAAACGATAGTATAGAAGGTGTAGAACCTTTTTAAACTTTCGCGAACTGAATTACTCAGACTCTTTTTTTTCTATGACTGAGTAACGAGACAACAGTTCTTCCAAGTGATGGAAAGCGCTACGCCTGCCCATAACAGTTACAGTGCAACCGCACGCCTATCATTGTTACAAAATACAATATTGCAGAGACAGCGCCTTGATCTGATGTTACGGACGGAAGGTAAACAACGGAACACGTAAGTGAATAGCAGAAGATTGATGGACTTTGGGCTTATTTTGATCAGCATGCAGTACCGAATACTGCGACTCCCGTTAAAAATAGACACCTTAATGCATGTTTCTTGTTTATAACTAAAATTGCTTACGCCACAATTTAGATCAGGGCCTAGAAGAGTTTATAGCTCAGCCCGTTGTTGGTCCCATGAATAAATTGTTATGGGGACCGGCATGTAGCTCAGATAACCGAGTAATTAATCAATTTAAATTGATAACCGAATGTGGGTAATTAATGATTGGAAGTTGTGATTAATACTTTGAAATGGCTGAAGCTTTCCGTTGAATAACTGTGTTTAAAGTTTCAAGCCTTCTTTACACTGCAAATATTTAAATTGATATGAGAAGAGTACTTCGATACTTTTTTGAAAAATAAAATTGTGACTTTACAACTCCCATTGTTTATTAAACGTGTGTTTGTAACGGTGTGTCTCCTGCTCGTGTTTTGGTCTACACCCTCCACAAAAACCGCTACACAAAACATATTTTGTTGATAGACACATTTTGTCTCCTGCTCTGCTGTTTGATATGAAAACATCAAACATTTGCTTCATTAACAAAAATGTGTATCGTATTATTTTGTGTAGAGGATTTTGTGTAGCGTTTAGACCAACCAATACACGTGCTGCACTTTCACACATGAAGAAATACAAGTTAAAGAAGGGTCCATATTGGGTAAAGTAAAGAAATTTAGAAATTATGCGAAAAAGAGGGCCTGTTATAGAAAAATAAATACAAAATCACCGTAACATTTTCGGTTTCCAACCAAAACATACCGTAAACTTTGCGAGTGCCTTCATTGAAACCGCAGAAACAACAGTATTTTCACATTTTTCTGCCTTCCAAAATGTGAAAACTTTCCTGTCGCATTTTGCCCGTACGTAAGCAACATTGCCAAATCACCTGAACAAGCCGTGTCAGGAAATCCATTTTGTGGAAAGGTGTACTACAATTTATTTGTGACCCACCGGCAAGGAATCTTTTGTGTAGGTAAAGGACGCGCAGTTCACAGTAATGGAGGTAAATTATAGGGCTTACAAAGTATTAGTGGCCTGGGAAAAACGAACGAACATAAAAAAACAACTCGAAACAAAACTTTTTTCTCTAATACTTTTTTTAAAATTTGCTTCTTTGTTTGCTCCTTAGTGGTGCAATAAAGAGTCTATATATCTACATGAGGCGCGCGAGTTGAATGCCGTTTCAAAACCCCGACTGCACTCAACTCTCGCGCCTACTGTATTCGTTTTTTTTTTTTTTTTTCGTTACTTTACGGGTACTAAGTGCGATATTTGTCTGCTTAAACACTATTAAAATTAAAAACACGATGAAATCAATTACTCATACATACAATTATGTAAGTATCTAGCTGTACGTCCGGTTAATGAAATTAGGGGTCATTTATAATTGATACGAATCGACCGCTGAGATTATATCTGTATAACATTCATTTATTTCTCTTCGTGTAATATTAACCTGGATGTAGGTCATCACTGATGCCCCCTCGGGTGAAGAGTACCTGAGGACTCTCACTCTGTATGGCACAACATAATAGTAAAAAAAAATTACCTCTTTTGAAAAGCCTTTCTTTTAGTGTCTAAAAGTTTAGTTCTTCGGGAGCTCGATTTAAATGATTTTTGTAGAAGCTAGTTCTTTTTATAAAAAACTATAAGGTAAAAATATTGTAAAGTAAATGTAGTCTCTGCCTAACCCCACGGGAGAAGGCGTAACTGTATGTAATATGTAATTTAATTAAAATGAAAGTTGATATAACTAATGCAATAAATCCCTCAAACCCCAAATTTGCTTCCAATGCCTAAATTCAGGTAATGAATAGCTGGGAGGTATTAATTAATCACTTAGTATTCTGTCAAACGCTAATTAAACTGTTCGCCTATAGACTGGCCAGAAGCCAAAAATCAATCAATGATGATCAAGTACTGTTAACGCTTGATTGAGTCGAGGTTACCGCAGGGATATATTATACAGTACTTCACTTAAAGCTGGGTTCACATCTATGACCGTGACTCCGTGACCATGTCACGTTACTTGCTACGGTAAATATGGACGAGGGCCGTGTCATTATGCCGCGACCCTCTCAGCAGGTCAGCAGGATCGCTGCGTGATATTAGATCGTAACTCCGTGACCGTAGCAAATACGCGTGAAAAGACCTGTCCACATTAGTGTTTTGTCAGGCGTATTTGTTATAGTCACGGAGGCCCGGTCACGGTCACGGTGAGGACCCAGCTTGAGGCTTAGCCTGTTTTACCGATTATAATCCAACATTTGCAGTAAGAGCAGTCTTGTAGCCCCTTTAGTGCTTGCTAACACGAGGAAACATACCAAACCAATAGTAGTTTGATTCCGTGCTGTTAGGCGTTTCCCTGTGATTTAATTGCCACGAAACCTTTCAAATCCATACGAAATTGATCGACTCACCGAACCGAAGTCAACTACATTCTTCGCGGAATTAAGCGGCTAGCCAAGAGCCAGGTAGGTGTACTCGGTATCGCAAACATAACGAGTGAAGGAAAAAAGCGCTAATGCTCTTCCATTATACTCTTTAATGGATCTAGTTTTCCTTGTTAATATCATTCGAAGAAAAAATACATTTGTCTAATCTAACCGGAGATTAAGGTAAGAAGTAGGTGCAAAAAGGGAGTTTCATCATAAATCACGAGTAAATAAATGAGTAAATGATACCTAAAAGCACATTTTCCTACGACGAAAACAGATTGCTTTAAATATTGTCGTGACAGTTTGGAATCGCACAATTGGAACTGGTCTTTGGTGAACCGACATTCCGTTACAAAAATAATTATCACTCGCTTTCCGGTGAAGGAAAACATCGTGATCGAGAATTATTTCGGAGGTATGTCATACACTTATCCGGACTGGGACCCCGTGGGGGCCCAATCCTCCTCACATCTGTGAGACCCGTGCTAAGTAGTGAGCGGATATCAGTTGTGATGATGCATGGGTAGTCCGACCCCGTGAAGCAGGACTAGCTACTAACCTGTGGAGGGCTCTTGACGTAGTACTCTGTGTCGTTGATAATGAGCCGGAAGTCGGTCTCCAGCAGCGACTCGACCGTGTCACTCGCCGCAATCCTGATGCGCTCGTCTGCCGCCACCGCTGTTGCGCGTTCCACGCCACGGTCTTCAGCCTTCACCTGGAATAAGGAATCAGGGTTGAAGTGCCTCGACATCATCACCAAGCCACTGCAAGTGGTCGTAGTGCCAGACGACACTACTTGGCGTGATCTATCCCTACGAAGATTTGGTCGCGTGATCAGTTTATACAAACATCGTCTGAGAATTCCGAACAGTTAAAGATTGAGGGCCTGAAATAAAGAACCGATAATTTCTAAATTGACTTTGACTCATTTTTGATGATCGATGAACTTAGGTATATTTAGTAACGGTTATTTTGTGCTTTAACCTTCAGGCTTTAGGTACTTTCGTCGCGATATGAATACACATGAGCTTAACCACAAAAGTGATTACAAAATCGATAGGTCGCATTATCGCCTATTTAACTTCCACATCTCAGGGGATCTCTGGAAATATATTCAGCCAACCTCAAAAGCCTTTGCATCTAGTATGGACCGAATAACCGAAATATTTCGGTACGTTTTAATAAGCCACCCAAGGAGTTTTCATTTTTTCATTTCACCTTGTGTATTTTGATCTGGTGTACAATATAGCATATTCTATTCTAGGTGCCTAAGTTAATTTGTGTAACAAATACATATACAGTCACATTCATCCGGTTTTTATTTTCTCTCTTTGTTTCATTTTTCCGTACTTTTGTAGTTATTTATAAAACGTATACGCTACGAATCTTTTAGCTTTCGATATTTGCGAGGTAGATAATGAAGCAAAATGCATAGTGTTCTTCGATTTACGACGAAGAATATTTTTGTCGTCATCATCATAATTCTACCTACTGCAGGGCATAAGCCTCCTCGATCTTACGCCTGCCATTCCGGTTTTGAGCCGATCTATCCTAAAAATCAAGGTCTTTTGTAAAAAAAAATTCAATGTGGTCGACCCAATTTTGGATCGGCCTTCCGCGGCTTTTGTCATCAACATTTGAAGAAAGTTGACGAGATGGGTAGGATTTTAGAAACACTGTTATTCTATACCGGTTTTAGAAACATTAATGCACAGATAGCGGTCCTTGCTTTGAGGCGTATTATGATAGTAATCCCACAGGTCATTAGACAGAGATGACCTAACTTGGGACAAGTTATAAATGGAATTAACGATGGTGCAACTTCCTCGATGTTTGTCAGCCTAGCTATTAAGGGATGCTCGTGAAATGTAGACTGATTTACATAGTTAAACTTTTGGCAGTAAAGTTGGAAATTACAGCATACAACTTGGAGAAGAAGTCGATTAACTTAGTTGAAAAGTTTATTTCTTGGTACATTTGTTTAGACAGGATCACATTAGTGCAATTTTAGCAAATTACCCTAATAAGATGAACGGGACATCTTATTAGAATAGGACAATTTGGCTGCCCAGAAGTAAACATAGAGAAGTTTTCGATTATTAGTGGTTTCTCGTGCCTGCGGGTTATCCTCACTTCTGGAACACGACTTGTATATCGTTAAGTGTCGTCACTTGTTTGGGCTAATCGTAGATGGTTTACGAACCGGTATCGCTGGCCTCGTGACGGTCGGGACTGCAGCGGGATTGCGACCAGTGGCAGGCCACGTCGAGTGATCATTGTCCTTTTTAGTTCACTGTATATTATCAGTTACCTATTCGAGCAGGTTTGCGAGATTCGACGCAGAGTGAATCAGAATCGCTCGCAGCGTGACAGCAGCAGCACTGTGACCATTGTCACAGTCACTGTCGGAACACTTGTATATTATTAGTCACCTGTTCGAGCAGGTCGCCGACTGTCTGCGAGACGGGACGCAGAGTGAATCGGCATCGCTCGCGGCGTGACGGCAGCGGGACTGTGATCACTGGCAGCCCACGTCGGTAGGTCACCGTCACTTCTGGAACAAGAAAGAGAAGAAGAGCTTAGCAAAGACATTCTTACACTTATGTTCTTTTTGTCGCGTTTTGGCAAGAAGAACAAATTTGTCACAATCAAAGACGGTATTAAACTTCGCAAAAAAATCCTGCTAAAAAAAAATGTCGAGCAGAATAGTTTTCTATTCTCATCTATCAACAGCGTTACTTTGCTCTAATAACGTTGTTGTCAAAAGTAAGAAATAGTAATTTAATTTACTTCTTTACAGCAGAACGTGGATATTGAAAATATCACATTGCCAAACATAGAAAACTTTATCTACATTTTCTCATATGTAAATCCAGTATTCCCGTTTTCCTTAACTCGATGCGAATGCTGGAAAACTGAACAAACGTAATGGAATACAGGGAGGGAGCGACGCGTAATGCGGCTCCTAACTGCCACGTGCCTTTCGTAAAAGCCGCCTGTTTTATGGCCCTTGCTCCATCATGGTCGGTTACGGGTGAACTCAATGAGGTAGAAGGAGGCTTATTGGGGATTCTGGTATGTAGTGGAATAAGTGGCCGTAAGCATAACCTATTAAACTCAAATCATTTAATGTAAGAAGGCAAAAATAATGTGCAAATAAGTACGTAATTATCACTCGCTTTTCGGTAAAGGAAAACATCGTGACAAAACCCAAATACCTATCCGAGAATTATTTCGGAGGTAGGTATGTTATCCACCATCCCGAACCGGGCCCCTGTGGTGGATTATGGCCTAACCATCCTCACGAAAGTGAGGGGAGACCCGTGATCGGCAGTGGGACGATATGGGTTGATGAAGACGAGGCAAAAGTAAAGCACGAGGATCGGACGAAGTGTTCAAACAAATGTATGTAACAAATGCCTTCCGATACGAGTATTCGGACTATCGGATGGAAAATCAGACGTATATTGCCGGTCTAGTCAATTTGTATTAGTAAAAACAAAACATGGACATTGTATACGTCCGTAGAACTTACAGACTAATTCGGCATAGTACTTAGCGAGTATCGTTCGGTTTCAGCAACTCCCAGCATAGATAATATCATAATTGTATATAGTTATCGTAACACAGTCCAAGCGAACGCGTTATGGAATCCAGTCCGCATTATGGGCCGGATGGAATGCCACAGTAACCATACAGTGGCAGTAACGAAATTGTTTCATTATGAGCGGACTCAGCCTGATTGCTGACGCGCTCCACTTACCCGAGTATAATTGTGCGCGAAATTCATACGTACTTTAATTATATTGGAGTTTTATTATATTTTTCTTTATTATACTTTTTTCAGTATACGCTTTAACGAAATGCATGTAGGAATCAATACATTTTCTGAATATTTAGAAAGCAAATTAAAAGCGAACGATTTTTTCTGTGTAACATTCAATTGTTACTGTACCTTACCTACCTTATTATATTATATTCCTTTTATTTTTCATCAATCATGTTATTTTGTTTTCACATTTTAATAGCAAATTAGAATGATGATAATATTACAAAAATTAAGACCATTAAATAAGTCTGCACTGTTATATGTGTACACTTGTTGTGTAATATACAGTACAGTCAGCTACAAAAGTAGAGGGGTGCGGGCCAGGTAACCTCCACGAGTGCCCGGCTGTAGTTCGTCCCTCTTGATGCATTGCATCCGGAGGGAAGGGCAGCAGCTGGGATGGTGCACCCTGGGGTTCGGTCAGCAATTCTCCTAGGGGAATTGGTGGCCGTAGCAAATAACCTGGCGCGAAGAGGTCCTTCGCGTGTCCCCCTGATCAGCAGGGGGCACAGTGAAGGACCACAACGGGGACTTTTGGGCCGCGGATCGGGGGGTCCAACGCCCAAGTCAGAAGTCCCGAGCTGAGGTGCGGCCCGCGTGTTCCGGGACGCACCCAGCGGAGAAAGAGGCCCAAGCCTCAAGTGCCGAGCCCGAGAGGGCACCCGCAGAGGTGGTCGCGGAAGCGCTGTTCGTACCCGTGGCCACCTCCACAATGCGGAGAGGAGAACACCCCGGGGTTTTAGTAGGTAAACCCCGTCAAACCGCGTTCTGGCGGGGGAGCCCCAAATAACCCCCCCCCCCCCCCCTGGCTGGGGTGGTATGCCTAATGCAATTCCCCGGGAAAAATAAAAAAAAGCTACAAAAGTAGGTGAACAAATGAACATGTTTAAAATTCCAATCTAATTTTATTTATTAATTAGTTTTCGTAAAAAGGATGTTGAAAGTTTGCTGCTGTTGTTTGTTCTACTATGTTGCTGACTGTACATTAGAGAAATAGGGTTTTTTTTCATTTTTTTTTTATCTGCCTAGAAATATATATTTTTCTATTATTGCGTTTGTTTATTTTTTGTATATACAATATAATAGTAGAATAGGTGACTGATCATAAACTACTTTATTTAAAAATAACAAATTAAAACAATTCAAATATAGAGAAATAATGTAGTTTTGTAAAGAGTAAGCAAGTAAACGTTAACTGCGCTAATAAATTTATGTTAAAACGAAATGTAAAGTTTCATGACACTTTTACGACACTAAACGGAAAATATTTTATTATTTGAGTTCGTAATTTATTCCAAAGTAGCTTATGCAGGTTTTAAGGTATTTTCTAAAATAAAATATAACGTAAGTCGACAAGGGTGAAGTTTCGGCACTTTTAACTGCTAGGATTTGAATAATTAGCATCTCTTCGACTTTAAATACATTACGGCAATGTACGAGAAGTAAAAAAGGGTTCAAAACAATATAATGATTATAAAGAAATCGAACGATAAACATATTTCTTATTATAGGTGTAATTTACTCTTAACATTAAAAGGTGTAAAACATTAACCTTCTTTAAGACGTTTAAGGATTACCACGAACCGAGTATTCTCGAAAGTATAAATCTTCGATAAGTCAACCAACCAAGCGAAACGGAGTTTTGGAGCTAAGGTTGAAGAAATTAGTAAATTTAATCTCATTATTTAAGAAATACCGCACCGAATGTTCACTATAAGTGGCATTAAAAAACGAACATCAAAATACTCTCTATGCAAAACAATTAATAAAAATGCTTTATATCATTATAAAATTGAACACAATTGAAATATTCTAATAACACAAGTTCAAATTCCATTTCGAAAAATGCAAGCCACAAACGTGCATGCAACGAGTATTCCGGCTTCATAAAGCATTTTAGTTTTTACCAAGGCGACCGACGTTCCGCCAAATTGAATTGTACAATTAGTTAGCAATTTCGCACGCGACTGTACAAAATACTTTGTTAAACTTTTTAATTAATCGCTTGTGGAAGGGGTGCACAACGATTGTTATGGATTTGCAAGTTAGGAAATTTTGCGGCTTCGTTTTCCCCAGTGTTTGAAGGGATTGCGTTTCTATGTCCCCCTCGGTATACGACAATGACAAATGAGTTTTCAATCGACTTGCCCTTAATTGATGGAAAATATAGGTGAAAGGCCGCTAACGAGTAGTCTATTAGGTTTTAGTTGGTTTGAATTGAATCTTGTCGTTGCCTTCTTTGTTTTGTTTTTGGTAAGTAATTTCATGGTGAGTACCCTTACTTACGGTACGATAAGTATGTTTACTTAAAATGAGGACTCGTCCTTATTTATTTTATTTACCGTGTTGTTCGTAGGTCTTTGAAGCCGCAGCTTTTGCGCGTATTTTTACACAAAAAATTGTCGTTTATGACAATTTTCAAGAAGATATGTCAAAAATTACATTGTTTTATGTTGGTGTTGAGTTTTATTCACAGTTTAAAGTAGTAAGCTTACAGTAACAACCAAAATGCTAACTATTTTGGGAAATGTGTTAAGAATACATCTAGATTCGCAAATTTAGAGCACCCTAGCCGTGGGCGCATTGCTGGCTTAACTTACCTAGCTTTATAAAAACAAATGAAGACAAATCTACTAAAGTTCTCCTGTTCACAGTTCACAGTACATAGGTTTCAAATGCGGATAGTTTTTTTTTTTACTATTCCCGTTTATACCTTGCACCTCATCTATTTACTATGCATATGCCATACAGAGCGACGCCTGCGCACGTGTCGGCAGACGTCGTAATTGCCCGTCACTTTCGTAATAATTATCATCGCGCTGCAGCGTTTCTCTCCAATGTTTGATTTATACCGATAGAATAATTGTGTGGACGGTAGCTGAGGCAATGTGACCAGTATCTGCAGAAGGTAATCTTCGATAATCAGTGTAGTCAATGTGTGTGTAGATTTTTGAATAGGTTTGTTCCAAATGCAAGATTCTCTTCAGCCCTTAAATTTGGTAAAAATCTCTGGGGTATCAATCAAAAAAAGCTGTGTTGCGGAACTTTAAATCGTCGAAGCAGGTCATATTTTTAGTACTGTAATTGTACTGTGTGTGTGTATAATTGTATATACTGTTTTTTCTTTAGGTAAATTAATTTAGATACTGATAATTCTGACCAAGAAATCAACAGTGCTACAAATAATTTTCTGTCACCAAAATTCCTTGTCTCGGTCTCACGCTCAAATTCTTCAATTTTGTAAGAAGCTTAATTACTGTTCCACATCTTATACTGCGGCATAAATATTTTGCATGCAATGTTACGTTTAGATCACACTGCGATCATATTATTGATCCATTTGCACAAATGTGAGTGAAAATTGATCTTATTGACGTTTTGAAGATGCGAGTAGTCATAAATCATATGTTATGAAGAAATTATGCTGTTCCAGAGCTATGTGTGGAAATGGCACACGCGATGACAGAGTGTAGCATAAACATGGAGCTTGAGCGAGTTCTCTATTAAGCTGTTAATAGTAAAGTAGCGAGTACTTTATAATAGGTATCTATTGTTTTTTAATTATAACTCGCTTTTCGGTGAAGGAAAACATCGTGAGGAAACTCACATACCTACCCGAGAATTATTTCGTAGGTAGGTATGTTATACACCAATCCGGACCGGGCCCTTGTGGTGGATTATGGCCTAACCATCTTCACGAAGGTGAGGGGAGACTCGTGCTCAGCAGTAGGACAATATAGGTTGACGTTGATGATGATGATGATGATATGGTTGTTTTTTTTTGCGGGAAAACCAAATAACATTGATGATTTTGTATTTTTTTTTATCAAAATCGTGTTTGTGTTGGTGGAATATTATAAATTTTTCGTTAACGTCGAACGTAAAGGCATATGATACAAACACCAAAAAGTTTAATTTCGTATTTTCTCGAAATCTGCCCTGGAAGTAATCAGTAAAATACTTATGTTTCCTGCTATATGCTCCGGTCCTGTACAAGGCTCGTACAATTTTCAGAATGGAAGTAAAATAACCGAAAATATTAAGTCGAGTTGGTCCATTTCTTCTCTATAACAAACGCATTTTCTTCCTTCTTCTTCTATTCGGGAAGCTGCTAAACTTTACCTCTTTAGATGTCTAAGTTTGTAACAAAGTGCCGAACTAGCCGAGGTGTTAAGTGCTAACTGCAATTTCACCTGTCAGGAACAAAACACCTTCCAGCGTTGCACGAACTTGCATGTTAACTGAAATAATGTTCAGATTTTGAACTCTTGTATGCATGTAATGGTGAGTAGGAGAAATCTTCGTCCATTTTTCTTACGTCCATGTTTCAGCCATTGTGCCTAATAGCGGTTCCGCATTACGTCCGATCTGATTCCGTGAAAATGCACTTCGGAGTCGTAGAACTATTTGTATGGTACTTTACGCACTAGATCCGATTTCTTTCCGTCATCCATAAATTTCCGTTTTAGAGAAGCTTTGGACACATGATCAGCGCCGTGAACGCTTCGTTGGTGGTTCTGCATAAAAGTGACGTATGTCAAAAGGTAACCTTGTTGGTTGGCAGATATTTATCCGCCAAGCAGTAATGTGCAAACATCTCTGTGTTCCGGTTTGAAGGGCACTGTTTCCATCGAAATTACTGGGCAAATGAGACTTTAGAGCCGATGTCTCAAGGTGACGAGCGCAGTGCAGTGCCACGCAGGATTATGTAATGCAAAGTTCTGGGTGGCACTGTAACTGTTATGGGCAGGCGCAGCACTTACCATCAGGTGAACGACTAGCTCGTCTAGTCACTCAGATAAATAAAAAAATAAAAGTCTCTAAATTGCATGAATTTGAATCAGAAACAAAAAAAAACAATTTACTCTAGTTCATCCGGGTGGTGCTAAAGCTTAGTGGATACGGGCTCTGCTGTAAAAGGTTTAATTATGTGGTGAAAACTGCAAATATAAGAAAATTTAACCCTATCTACAATACCAAAACATCCTTAGTAAGCATTCACTACTTAGTAAGCAAATTGGAAGCCATCTAAGAAGCCATTTAAAAACGCTTTTCGCATGTCCCCATTCTTATTCGAAAACACCCGAATAAAATTATTTGCTATACTTTCCTTTCTTGCGAAAAACGAGTCCCTCGTTTGTGCGAAAATTGAGGTAAATTCGAGTACATTTTGCTTGGTTTATTTTTTACCCTATACCTTATTTATATTTCGTATCGGTGAGGCCTTTTATTGGTTGTATTGATGAAACATACATCTCCCAATTGAACATATCGATTTCATTTGGTTCTCATTTGGTTTTCACGTTGGTAAGGGATAGCTAAAAAGTATTTCTTAATAAGACCTAAGACCGGTGATGTCCGAGCGTTTTCTATGCCTTTTTGTGACCCATAACCACTGGGTTCGAAATCTTAAACCCTACAAACGATATCATTTTACAAATTATATGCCAATTTCCATCATTCCCTGCTTCAGAGGACACGGTTTTGTCATTCATTCAGTCATCGTTGAACTTCAAGCTCGTACCAGTTGTACACCATAACCTCTTTAGTAAAAAAAAAAAAAAAAACTTGGTAAAATTTGTCAAAAAAAGAATAATAGAATAATAGAGATCGATAAAGCATTTATCTATCTAGGGTACCTCCATTATTACGAAGCTCAAAGAATGTACTTTACGCTAATGAAACAGCTCTTCAGAAGCATCCTACTTCGCCTGGGTTGAGGGTCACGACAACTACTTCCCAATGTCCTCAACCCGAGGCCTGAGGGCTCTCGGAGCTCTTCAATCGGGCGACGCTTTGATGGCTCTCAATAACGACTGGAACAACGAGCACTTTGTACTTATTTTGGACTGGAGACAGTCCTGTAATGCAGAAGTCGGATATGGAAGTAATTTTTTTTTCGTTTTTGCATCGCGTTGTTCTTGCATTTAGCAAGTGTTAGGTAAAAAAAAAAAACATGATAAAAAACACAAGTTTTTTTTTGTATTTTATAAACAACTAGCTGTACCTGCCACGCTTCACTGTGGCATATTCGCACATTCGCTGATATGTCACTGATGAAAAAAATAGATAAAAACAATCCTTGATGCGGATTATATATCATGCTAAAATTTCAGCTCGATCGGTGCAGAACTTTTTGAGTTTTTGAAGCGTACACAAACTAACGTAACATTTATATATATATAGATGGTAATCTCCCAGTAAGTCAGTAATTTAGTCAAAGTTATGATTTAGTAAAGTTTTGGGTCCTGTACTGAAACTTCTGAAGAGTTTGGGAGAGAACACGAAATGGCACTTTTTTTTATTACTTACTAGGCGAGCGTTTGACCACAATCTCACGTGATGGAAAGTGACGATGTGGCCGAAGGTGAAGCACGTCCACCTAGGAGGTACCTATTCACTCTCGACTTGAACAACCCAGGGTTAAATTTAGACGGAAACACAGACGAAGGCAAAGCATTTCATTCCTTTGCAGTTCTTATAAGCAATGAAGAAGCATGACGCTTCGTTCTTTTCGCCTTGCCGTTTGTCTGGTTGTGCGGTTTGCATCATTACCCACAAGAACGTCACATTTTCGGTTTCCCCTTAAAACTCAGAGTTCATTTTATAACGTCCAGTAACTCACCACAAATACAACAAAGAGTAATAACTTTTTCACGTTTTCCACAAAACTGCATTGACCTTTCAATTGTTCAGTCCACACATCCAAAAACGTAGTGAAATTATTTCAAGTTATAAATAAAATCGCCTTTTTTTTTTCCCCGAGGAAATGCATTAGGCTTAAAAGTGGCTTTTTTTTTTTTTCTTTCCGGGAAAATGCATAAGGCATACCACCCGGCCCAGGGGGCGGGGGGGGGGGGGGGGGATGTGGGTTTACCCACTAAAACCCCGGGGTGTTCTCCTCTCCGCATTATGGAGGTGGTCACGGGTTCGCACGGCGCTTCCGCGACCACGTCTTCGGGCGCCCTCCCGGGCTCGCCCGGGCTGCGTCCCGGAACACACGGGCCGCACCTCAGCTCGGGACTTCTAACTTGGGCGTTGGACCCCCATCCGCGGCCCAAAAGTCCCCGTTATTGGTCCCTTGCTGTGCCCTCTGCTGATCAGAGGGACACGCGAAGGACCTCTTCTCGCCAGGTTATTTGCTACGGCCACCAATTCCCCTAGGAGAATTGCTGACCGAACCCCAGGGTGCACCGGCCCAGCTGCTGCCCTTCCCTCCGGATGCAACGCATCAAGAGGGACGAACAACAGCCGGGCACTCGTGGAGGTTACCTGGCCCGCACCCTAGGCATTTAAAATCGCCTTTTTTTTTTTTTTTTTTTTTTTTTTTTTCCCGGGGAAATGCATTAGGCATACCACCCGGCCCCCGGGGGCGGGGGGGTGGTTATGTGGGACTCCCCCGCCAGCTGGTCTGGCGGGGTTTACCCACTAAAACCCCGGGGTGTTCTCCTCTCCGCATTATGGAGGTGGTCACGGGTTCGCACGGCGCTTCCGCGACCACCTCTGCGGGCGCCCTCCCGGGCTCGCCACGTGAGGCTTGGGCCTCTTTCTCCGCTGGGTGCGTCCCGGAACACACGGGCCGCACCTCAGCTCGGGACTTCTAACTTGGGCGTTGGACCCCCGATCCGCGGCCCAAAAGTCCCCGTTATTGGTCCCTCGCTGTGCCCTCTGCTGATCAGAGGGACACGCGAAGGACCTCTTCTCGCCAGGTTATTTGCTACGGCCACCAATTCCCCTAGGAGAATTGCTGACCGAACCCCAGGGTGCACCGGCCCAGCTGCTGCCCTTCCCTCCGGATGCAACGCATCAAGAGGGACGAACAACAGCCGGGCACTCGTGGAGGTTACCTGGCCCGCACCCTAGGCATTTAAAATCGCCTGAGATATGTATGGTTATGTAACAGATTTTATAATATGCATTTATATTTTATTGCCGAATTAATTAATTAATTTATTAATTTATTATTTAATATTTTTTTTATTTTTTTTATTTTTTTTTACTACACGTATTCCTTAGTCTTTGGGAAAATTTTAAAAGCCCGGTGCATTAAATGGGCAACCTGATTAATGAGACATTCACCCAGAATATTAACTAGTAAGCTATTATTTGATCGGAAGTGGTAAATACCCTAAAGGCTGATAAAGTTAAGTAGCGGGTTAACTGGCGAATCTGGCGAGTTAGAGAATAAGGGCCCAGTTTCGCAAGTTAACTCGTTACTTAACTAATGGCCGTCTAAATCAGCCTTAAGCTTAGAATGGGTAATTGTTAAATATAAGTATTAAGCTATGTACTTACTCAATGGCAAACAAGAAGGAATAATTAAAAAAAACCCAAGCTTCTAAAACTTATTCTGAAATGTTAAAAAAATGATCCCGACCTCTTGCTTTAAACTTTCAAAGATCAAGAACTTTTTCTTGCGGCTTAATAAGGCGCTCTCACACTGAACTTATCAGGTCACTAAACTTTTAGAGGATACTTTACATCCGGGTTTATCCCGGATTCACCCGGATCAAGGACTTGTCAGCGACACCTTCGTCAATGTCGTTGTTTTACGCTCTTCCTTGGTATAAATCTTCAGCGGTAATGCATGGCGCGTCGTTCCAAAATAACAATTCCTTTATGCAATGGATCAGGTGTTTGCAAATATTCTCTCTCAAATAGAAGACTAAACTAATGTTAAAACCTTCTTGATTGGTATCTCATTGTTCATTGCATAGCGAGTGCACGATGTTGTCGTAGATTATAAACACGCTAAGTCAAAAATAGAACTGGGCATCAAAGACAGTTTTAATTAATTTTTAACTTTAGAATAGCGCTCATTTCGCCTTCATTCCAACATTCCAAACTGATGATAAGTGACAATGTAATAACGTATAATACGACTTGGTTGATATAAGCTGATATAACCTGGTTACGGTACCCAAAATCGCGCCAAGTATTCCATTAGATAAACCTGTTAAAGTCAGCAGGAACGACCCAAAGTAATTGGACTGTGCATGTCCAGAACGAATCGCCAATCGAGGCAATAATCATTTTGCAGGTGATAAAGCCGAACGAGCCTCTGGAGCGCCAACACGGGTGCCCGGAACATGCAGTCTTTAAAAAGTTATACGGCAGCAATTAATCTTCAAAAATTAACAAAAAAAGTAGTTAGTGCGGATAAAATTATTTTCAAAATGAAATTTATGTTGTAAGTTACTTGTGTTTTGTTTTTAAATTGTTGAATGTTGTCATTTGCGAATTGTGTAGCTGAAAATGAAAGTGAATTTCATTTGACGTTTAAACTATGGGCCACATTTGAAATTAAGTTAATTTTCATCAGATATAATGCATAATAAGGCTACTGAACACGACCCATCTAATTTTCATATAAGGTATTCCACGCGCTGAAACGTAGGTACGATGTAAGACCACCACTGAAATGAGGGTGAAAAATGTGAGGCATCGTCGCCGCCCTCGAATAAGAATGTAAGGGGAATACCGCGATTAAGGGAAGGAAACGTGCGACGGGGTGGAATCTTTTGTACAATGGAAAAACCTACAAGCATTTCTAATTATTTTAAAGGAAAAAGACGTGGGCTTAATAATTTGTTTTTATTAAGTCTTTTCTGAGAACATCTTCCTCTTTAGCCTCTAATTAGACGGGGGTTGTATGTACATTGTAATTTATCAAAAAATAAGTCCTTTTTTTCCTTTTTTTATCCCCCATACAATGGTAACATAAATTGGATTAACTTTGCTATCTTATTTGATTGATTAACGGCACGTGCAAGTCGTTCACCTGATGGTAAGCGCTACGCTTTCCCATAGCAGTTACAGTGCCACCCAGAACCTTGCATTGCGTAATCTTGTACGGCACTGCACTGCGCTCGTTACCCTGACACATTGATTCTAAAGTCTCATATGTCTAGTAATTTCACTGGAAACAGTGCCCTTCAAACCGGAACACAGTATTGTTTTCACACACTGGCGGATGATTATCTGGCAAAGGTGGTACCTCCCCAGGCGGTCTCTTGCAGAAGAGGTCTACCACTACAAAAACTTAACTTAACCTAACTCCTTGTATTATAAGTAGTAGCCCAAATATAACTAGTTGACATAGTTCTGAGCACATTTCTAGCAGTAAATGATTACAAATATGTATAATTGAATCAGATATTATACAGATATACAGACAGACTGGCCTACGATGCAACGGTAATATCAGCTACCATCATAATTACCACTATTACAATTTTTACAGTAAACTGCTACTGTTCCGTTTTATATCTCTATCTAACGTGTTTCGAAAGAAAGGGAGGGACGACCAGAAATGGCACGCGAAATCTTTCAAGCGGAACTTATGTGTATATATTTGACCATGTTTCTCGGAATATAACAAATACTAGCAATTAATCTTTTGTTTTTGTTTTTATACTAATGTCACTAATAACTGTAATAATGATAAATCGTTGTTTTAACGTTACTTATTAACGTGTCACGGTCATTTACATAGATCCTGAACCTTATTTAGGATTCCCTCTATCTTGGGAATGAGAACAATGAGAACCGTGGTCCTACAAACACCCAGACTCTTTATTAATTACTTTAATTATTTAATTACTTTAATTATTTAATTACTTTAATTATTTAATTACTATAATTATTTAATTACTTTATAATAATAATAATAATAATCTTTATTTATATAGCCACACAAGTCAGTATTACGAACAGTGAACATTAACTTATAATAATAGGCTGTGGAAGATGACTTGAGCAGTGATTTGTTGTTTCCGAAACTAGACTTAAAAAGCCTGTATTTTCAGAAACAGCAAGACTCCTCTTGACGATAGACACAGCACTAAAAATTACATTGAAATTTTTACTTGACACTGTTAGTACAGCTAGTGGGTTTTTCAGAGTGTGAATGTGTGTGTGTGTGTGTGTGTGCATGTCAGTGTTTATTTGTTTTGATTTATAAAAAGAGTTTGTTTGTGTTAGGGTTTTTGGTTGTAAGTATGTTATTATGAATTTTTAGTGAGAAGCAATTCTGTTTGATTATAGGTAAGATTTGAAAGCCAGTTGCGAATCTTTTTTTTACATTCATATTTTGAGAATCCGTAAAAGTCAACGTCTTTATTGGCAGCGTTATAAAGCCGTGAGCTTAGTACGGGATATTGGCGGCCCAAGAAGGCAGTTCTGTGAGGTTCTACCGCACAAATTCTGTCTTTCCAACGCCGTTTTTTCATAATATCTGTGTCATACGTGGTGGTGGAGTGTTTCCGTAGGATTGTACGGTAAACGTATAGTTGTCGAACTGTCAGGACTTTAGCATCGGTATAAAGTTGAGAGACTTTAATTATTTAATTACTATAATTTATTGATTTATTTTAGAAACGTCAATTTATAGGTCATAGACTCAAGGTGTCAACATGTACAGTCGGCGACAAAAATCACTGACTGTCCTTAAATCAGTTTAGCTTTACACATAGAAAAAATACTAGATATTTTTGGAATTCGTAATAAATTGAAAGATTGGAACGTTTAACGAGTTTTGTCGCGACAAATGTATCGGCGAGAGAAGTCCACCGCGACACCTGGCGTCGAATTAAAAGTAAGCGCCCACATATGGTACCCGTGGGAGATACTACACATTTTACTAGTGGTTGGCTTCGGCCCAAGACATGTGAAAGTGTGAAAGTGGAGACTGTACATCAAAGGTAGACCGAATAATGACATGCCGCCAAGCGATTGTCGAATAGGTAATTGAATTAATCGATTAAAAGGTCGATTTTTTCGATTTGATTGTTTTAATTATGGGTTTTTTTTCTTTAACCTATGAAATTCAACTCGAGTAATTAAATCGATTAACACGTGATTAAAAAAACCTTTGAAGTATGTGAACAAAATATTCACTGGACAAGTGGACACCCAAATATATTTATGTCAGCTTGCTGAGGTTTAAATCTTCACAGTAAAAATATGTTTCTATACAAACGTGTTGCATAAAGACGTAACTGTATTGGACACTTTGTACCCTTTTCAAAATACGATAAAATGTTTGCGACAGGGCTAACCAAACCAACAAAACACCATTTTCACGCACGCCTGCATTTTCACGTAGCTTTCAAAAGATTCCTTTGACCTATTTTAGAGAGGTTTGTATTTTATTTTT
This sequence comes from Campaea margaritaria, assembly GCA_912999815.1. Taxonomy (NCBI): domain Eukaryota; kingdom Metazoa; phylum Arthropoda; class Insecta; order Lepidoptera; family Geometridae; genus Campaea; species Campaea margaritaria. Next base: position 3,081,204 of record OU538794.1, read on the forward strand.
CCTTAAATATATTCCTATGGAAGTTTCTGAAGTAGGTACTTTTTCAGTTTTCTTAAAAGAAAACCCTGACATCTAAAAATAAACCGTTTAGCTGTTGTTATATATATTTTTTGTATTTGTGCCTTTTGTACACTCAAGTATATTTAGCTTACTTGGGGTAGTGAGAAACTGCAAAAAATCTAATAAGCTTTGTCACAAGTACAGTCAATGACAAAAATCACTGAACTTTATTGAACTTAAAATGATAGGTGCCCACATCATTAAAATATGTTAATAATATAGAATACGAGCTTATTTTATTTTATTTTGGGACTTTGGACGTATGTTTAGCCACCTGTGCTCGTACTCGTGTAATGAGTAATTCTAATGTAACCTTGAGCTTCATTCACAGCCGTACTATGACACAATTAATGTAAAGTTCACAGGTCAGTATATAACACCCGCTAGAAATGAGCGGAGCGAATTGGGAATTTGAATTCCCAGAGTCCCCACTGCTGAAATGGTTAGTATAATAAGACCCGTTGGGAATACAAATTTCCAGCGTGTCCACTGATGAGCCAGTTGGGAAAATCCCATTTTTATAATTTAACAGACTCTATTCTATGGAGCTATTTTAGACCATACACTACACTACAGGTACTGCAGCTGTAGACATCAACAGGTGGTTCATTCAACGTATCGCCCTGTAACTTCTTCGGTTGTTTTTGTAAGACGACCCAAAGTTAGTAACTTACCTTAATTGTACTTACGACATTTTGTAGCTAAATAATACCTTAAAGTTCTAGAAGCTCAGACCGTCGGAAAGGACATTTACAGGTGGATAATTCAACTAAATACGCTACATAATTAAATTACATAACTTTTTAAAAAAAGTTTTGAATGATTTGTAATTTCACTGGTAACAATGCCCTTTGAACCGGAACATAATCATGTTTACACAGTACTGCTTGGCAATTGAACTGTATAATATCTAGCTGGTTAAAGTAGATTTCCGAAGACAGTTCACTGGCGGCCTCTTGCAGACGAGGTCAACCACTGCTATGGACATGGTGAGTTGTTTCAGCAATATGGGGCAGACTTGTTGAATATCTGGCTATACATTTACGAAAGAAAGTTCTCAAGCGGCCTCTTGCAGCTTGTTTGCTTGGCTTACCACTGCCATAGTGTTTGGTCATGGTGCTTTGAAGACAACAGGTGGATCCGTCAACGTACGTCCGCAGTTCCTTCCGCGACGTTTTCATTGGGAAAGCAGCCGTACGTGTAATTAGTAGAAACGAGAGCGAAGCGATTTCCGAGGCGGATCGCGCAACAATTAGTAGCCCGTGTGCGTTGGCCTGAAGTGTAAGAGAAGGCTGTTGGACTTTATAGTCACATTAGATCAAATTGCAAGTGCACGAGTGTGGACAAATTATACAATCCCAAAAAACGTGTCTTCCGCGTTTTCTCCAAAACTCGGGGAAAGTTTCAGTAAATGATCTAAAATTTTAGTGAACGTTGACTTATGTTAACTCCACTACTGATTTCTTAACTAACTGGGTCTGGACAAATTTATTTTTATATTTATGGGAAAAATCTTGAAATATCCAATTAGGTACTTGACGCTGATGTAATGCATAAATTGCGCGAGGCCAAAACATAAAAACGAAATGTGGCGTATTTGTCTTTGGGTGGATGCATTTACAATGTAGTTTAGTATAGGCACGTATAGGGCAGAAAGAGCCCTCCACGAGGTGGACCGACGACGACCTGCTGAGACTCGAGGGGAACTGCTGCATGCTAACAACAGTTCGTTTTGGCTTTCTATTGAGGGAGGCCTATGTTGAGCCGTGGACTTATTTCGGTTGACGATAATTATAATTTAATTATATATTTATTTATTTTAACATATATTTTAATTTATATAATGTGTTTGGCTTGGGTTTTGATATTGGCAACAACCAACACATCTCGTCACCAAATATACCTATTGTTACTTGTTTGAACGAAACAGGTTGCGTACTAATCCGTTAAGGTAAAAGGATTACGTAAGTAGAGATTAACATCCTTTGTGCTTTGGGCATTGGCACAGTGTAGGTACTTGCTATTAATTATTCTGTAGTATAAAGCCTTTTTGGTAATAGTATAATCTCCCAAAACCCTAATGAGTTCAAGCTACAATATGAGGAGCAATTTTTATTAGAAAACTTTTAGTTTTATAATTTGCGCGTATCGGCTTCCTTTCGTCTGGTCAAAAGCTACTGGAGCTTATATTATGTAATTTACTATATTTTAAAGAATTCGTTGTAATCATTGCTGAAAGACAAAGGTGAGGTATGAAAGTAAAATAAAACGATACAAACAATAAATTGGACATAGGAATAAACAAAGGAAAGGAAGACGTTAACTGATTGGAAATCTCAAACTACCCGCTTTTCTCTCATAACATAAAATAGAGAACAATAATTCAAGACAAGCGCGTGCGCGTCTGCGCATGCGACGCTACGTTTCACATTCGCGCCGCGAGCCGCCCGGGCACAACGCTGCCTCCGGGCAAACACCACGACACCCTATCCAGCCTTCTCCAACTTCCAATGCATATGCGAAATCTTTAGTGCAACAGAAAAAGAAGAAAACAAAACGCGGGTTCGACCGTGTGTTTTTGACAGCTTGTGTTACGCGAGAATTTTGACGGCTTACTTTTTTTTGTGGCATAGCACGTTCAGTGTATACGGCCGTTTCAGCTTATGCTTCGGGGGTGTCGTGTGTGGCGTGCGTCGGTCAGTGACGGTGTGTGTGGTGGCATGGGTTGAGGATGGGCGCGGGACACAGTGCGGAAGGCGAGGGCGGCGCGTATGCGAGCGACCCGCCCGCCCGTGACCGCAGGAAGAGCCATAGTAAGAGGCGGAGGTGAGTCAACAATACCTATTGGAATGCTTTCGTGTTGTTGTTTTTTTTTTAGTGGCTTAATGTAATTTTAAATATAAAAGACAACGGTAGTCCTTCAAACTGATTTTTTCAGAATGGAGAGCTTTCGCGTTATTTTTTTTTCTTTGTGGTCTAGATGCAAATTTTGTTCATAAAGGTAGTTCTAGCTGTACTTTCAACAATTTAGTCCAGCTTTACCTTAAATAAGAAGACGAGTTTTCCCTGTACGAATTCAACACGCAAGCATAGTGTCATTGCCCTAGATTTTTATTAATTAACTTAGTAATTTAATCTAATTAGTAGTTACGTCATTGTTCTAGCGGACATATGTATGTTGAAGTTTAGCAATTCTACATAACCAACGAAGAATGTGGACAGTAGGTACTTGGAGCTCGTAAATCATCGAGTTATCCCGCGTTCACTAACGCTTGGTTGACATTGAACAACATTAATTAGGCACAAGGACTTCTTAACCCCTTAAATTAAATTAGCTGTCACAGAAACCCAAATGTTTAATAGGCCTATGTAAATTATTGGAATAAAATACACCTAAATCATTTTTAGTCAAACCTCCTTCCTGATTACCTAGATACAGAGAATCCTAGGTAGGGGTCCGGCTCTATGCACGAGAACTCGACGGAAAAAAAATAAACTGGAAGTAAACGTATCAAGGTAACGGGCTATACTCTGGAACAAAATTTATGTAGATCCATTTAATATTATGATTCCAATTAAGTTAGAGTCTGAAACCTATTAATAATGGCCGATATAAGTATGAGTTCTTTAGAAGCTCACTGCTGAAAACACACACGTCTGTGTTTTTATAATTTTACGACAAGCGAAAACACGCCTGGCGTGCGAACTAGTACTGCTGTAATGACAATTTTATCACACCAGTTGTGTACGCCCGCACTGTTGATTGAGTTTAGTTACGACACAACGCCAGTGAACAGTAAACACACACGTTGTGTGAAGATTCGAAAAAGAGCCACAAAAAGTAAAACGGTTAAGTAGTGAATGTGTCAAACATTCTTACCAAGATAGGTCTGTAAAAAAAACATTATAACATAATGTCTGTTTGTACGAGTATGTTTGTTTTTCCGTTGTTTTGTTTCGAAAAACAACGGAAAAACAAACAATTTTTGTTTGTTTTCAAACAAAAATTTATCAATTAATTGTTTTTTTTATTCAAAAATTGTTTTTTTTTGTTTGTTTTGTTTCATATTTGTTTTTTCAGTACAATCAAGACGTTGATTACCACTTGGTTTGTTTAAGCTGACATAGTTAAAAACTAAGTGCCAATCCGACGCGTCTTGATTGTTATAGCGTAGGGTAAGTATAATTGTTTCTTAATTGTCTTAGTATGCCACTGTGCCAGATCTTTCGATCTATATTCATTTAAAAACCTTACAAAAAAAATTGCATTTTAAAGAGACCATTCTCAATGCAGGCACTCTTTTATAACTGCTGATAGTCAAGCGTTTCTTTAAATCTTTAGTACTAACTCCTGACGGCCGACAGCCTCCATGGCGTAAATGTGTGATGAGCCGACTGTAAAGCGTGAGGTCTTGTGTTCGATTCGTGCCCAGGGCAAAGATTTTTGTGCATCACAAGTATTTGCTCCAAGTGTAGGTTTTTGTAGGAGCATCGCCCTCGCAGTTCCTGATTCCCTAGATACGGGGAACCCTAGTTAGGGGTTGACCGATGTATGTGATTGTGACGTGTTCTTTGTTTTTTATTGAACCGACTATTTGGGTGCCAAAACACAATAGAAAATCCAACATGACTTCAGCTTTATATACCAGCAAATATTTCAATTCTGAACTCGAGTTATATAAATATATAAGTAACTCGAGTATATAAGTTATGCTCTTAGCGTTAAGTCCGCCATTTGTAATAGTTAGTTAATATGTCCAATAAAGTATTAAATAAATAAATAAAAATATAAGTAACTCAATTTGCTTAAATACCTGTAGCTGCCTGGAACTCCGCAAAAACTGTGTTTGTTATGAAATATTTTGCTCGTAATGTATTTTCTACTATTTTAAAATGGAACCCGCCACTTTTCCTGCTACATTATTAAAGTATTATTGTTAATCTTGCTTTCATTTACACCTGGGTTGTATTGTTTGTTTACACGTAATCCTTTTACACCTCAATGACAATATAAATGCGTCATTGAAAATACAAAGAAATCAAAGTTTCAATCAGTTCGGTATCCGTTATTTTTTTATTCGGATTTATTTTTCTAATGACAACGCCTGAAAACAGCAAAAAAAAATTGCTTATTTATGAATCTCAAAACCTTAAATGCCACACTACTTTAAACACAATTTTTACCATTAGTATGTGGCTCTATTGTAGGTATATTTATTAGTTCATTGTATTTTATTACAATATTAATTATTTAATCATGTTATATTAATATTCCGATAGTATTACGCCTCCAATTAAAATTATTAAACTCACACTTTTTAGCATCAAAATATTTGCTTTAGTTATTCATGTGACATTTACTACCACTACTGAACTGAAAAAGACTGGTTATTTAAAAAAATGTTTAAAATTAATCAATAATTAATATCACACACATTGAATAACACACACACACACACACACAACATTTTCCAAAGCAGCCAGTTGGCTTTACTAAGAATTTGCAAATAGTCATAAAACATTGAAAGTAACTACCTAATCAACATAGGAGCTATTAATTAATAGAGCTCTTTCGTAACTAATTAGGACACGCTTGGATAGTTTGTTCGAGTGCCCATAAAGTGGGACGTGAAATAAATACATATTTTATACTGCATCTGCAATCCACTAATCCGAATCGAACCCCTGTGGTGGATTAAGGCCTAACCTCCTCATGGAAGTGAGGTGAGGCCCGTGCTCAGCAGTGGGCAGATATGGGTCGTAATGATGATAACTGCAGTTTCCAGATCATAACTAAGATCTTAATTAGTACTCTACCGGATAGTTAATTAAACTTCTGGGTCAATTTCATAATATTTTTAGATAAGCAAAAGAATCAGACTATTACGGCATAATAATTTTCAACTAGTTTATCTTTTATAGTGACGCTTAATTTAATATAAAAAGTATCTATAATATATCTAAGATTTCATCATCATCATCCTCATCGATCCACTGTTGAGCAAGGGTCTCCCCTCACTTCCATGGCTAGTCAGTATTTGACCACGACTTGACTCCTACCTTCCCACTAAAACCACTCCCACTTTCCTAAACCACTTTTCCCACTAAACTTAAGAAAGTTTAGTAGAATTTGACGATACTTTAAGTAGAATCGCAGAGAAAATAATAGTTATGATGCGCTGTGCCTAACGCAAAGAACAAAAAATAAAAATAGTGTGCCAGTACTCAAAGCTGAAAAAAAAAACGTATTTACATGATACCGAAAAAGGTACTTCAGATAATCAACAATCTCAACCACCGGATTCAGAACCCATCTATCCAAGAAGGTTCATTTTCATAAGCTCAAAACAAGGATTAATAGTCATGCCGGTCCTCACAATATTTCAATAACCCTCCCTCGGTAGGCGACCCGTCACAGAATAATATTATTAAGATCATCAGACCCGTAAAGACGTTGTGGAAACATTGAAAATGAGGTCATATTTTACCAGAAAATGTAATAACGGCCTATTGTAGGAGTCGATTCTGAATTTACTATATAAAACATACAGAGGTTTAGAGTTACTTTATGAATTTATAAGATAAAAAGTCAAATACAATATACGAGAATGTTATGTTCGTAAATATTTTGTTTAGGAATTTCACTTCTACGCATCTGCAAAGTTACTACTTAATAAATAGGTATAGGCCAAAACATGTCCGATTTCTAACATCATTAATCATAACTACGAATGTCATTGTAACCAACTAACCGTGGTTGACAGTGCAATTTGCCTTTTCTAGCCCTTATAAACCTGCTATCATCGAAATTAAAAAATAATCCAGTCAGCTAAATAATGTGTCCGACAAATGACGGAGGAAAGAGGGCGGAACAAACAAAAGACATAATCAAAACACAGACATCACCAATGTTTTGCCAAATTCATCGTCTGAACATTTAAGCACGTACATGTGCTCTATAAGTCACAAATACTTGAAATATGCTTTTAAAACAAGATTAACTTAGCTCAGAATCTAAAGTTAACCTTCGATATAAGACCTATGAGCGAAATATCCAGACGGTCGCTGCCACTTATGTCTCCAACAAACCTCCGAAACAATATGGCGTCTCAAAACAATATGAAGCCCTAAAACAATATGCCTCAATTTCAAACTAACCTATAAAGGAGATAAGATCACGGATTGCTCGCGTCATTTTTTCGCTCCACAAACTACAACAAAAGATGTGAAAGATTTGGGTAGCACCATGCGGAATAACATTTCTTGGCATCCACATCGTCCCTTGGCCAAACGCCAGAAGTCATAAGCGATTCTCTGGTAAATAATCAGTTTCTTGGATCATCTTTTCCTTTCTCGTTTCATTCTTGAAGAGTTCTTTTGATTTCAGAAACTATTAAGAACAGGCCGAAAAAGAATCTAGTATAAAATAAGGAAGAGTTTAACTATTTCTCCGTTTTTTTTTACACCCAATATAAAGGAAACTTCAGTGCAAGTTTGCCTAGGTTTCAGCGCTCAGCGTAGCCATTAATGTTTCCCAAGTGAAAACATATTTCAGTAAGGTTACCCGAAGTTTCTAAGGAATGGAAAGATTAGTTTCTAGACGGGTGAATTGTTGAAAGGGAAGGATTAATGTGGCATACACCTGAAGATATATTTCACGTCTGTTGTCCAGGGTAACTTTAATTAGATAGTAATTCTTTACTAAGGGAAAAGGTCTTCGAATGAATTAACTATAACTATACTTAACCTGTTTATTAGACCACTTGAAGAGTGCATAGTTATATTATGGAATAAATGGTTGAATTTCATTTGAAGATAGATTTATATTACACCCACTAATTTAGGACCTCGAACATTTTTCTAAGTCATTAGAAACAGTTATTTTTTTTACTGGTCATACTAGAGATAAAAATCTATCAAGTTATGTAAGATTCTTACCTTTAGCAACAAATGTAATCGAGATAGATGGCTATTAACCCTATAACCGCAATAAGTTACATAATCCAAAGAATACATACCAACATACAGAAACAAACATTCATACCTGCAACAGAGAAAATATAAACATTAAAAAAAATTAAGAGCGGCAGGGGGGTCCGTTAAGTAGCATCCGCGGTTCAGGATTCCCTCAAGCACTTTAATTAATGAGAAAAAGTCCGAGCTTAAAAGAGGATTTGCTAATTTCGCAATCTCGCGGTTAAAAAGTGTAAAATCACCAGCGATGGAACTGAAAAAGGTTGCTTAGGGGCAGACGTTCCATAAAAAAAAATATTAAGGTCCCCAAACGTACTGTTATTAACTTTTTAAAAGATGCATGCACAGATTTGCTGGTGTTCGAGAATTAAACTCATGTTAATAAATATTTTTAGAAAAGTTTTTATTCAATTGTCACTTTGACAGGCATGCAAGATGTCAACTCAATTGAACAGCGTAACAGAGTTTTGGCGGTAAAACGAAAATTTTACGTTATTTTCTTGTAACTTTTCTCAAACTTGTGCTTCTTTCTGATTTGTAATATTGGTGGAATATTAACCATTAAGTGATCGTTGAAGTATACAAGTGTGGGAAATTGATACTTAATAATATGTGGGTTCTCGCAACTCTCAACAAGATTCAATAAAGCACCAACCACTTAACTAAACTGACTTTGACTAGACCTACTTACTGGTAATTGACATTTTGAGTAATATTTAAAAAAAAATTTACCAGTGTAAATTTTTTTTTAAAACGAAACGAAACCAAAAACGAAAACGAAATTCGAATTCTAAAACGAAACCAAAATAAAAATAAAAGAACAAGTACGAACCCAAAATAAAAATAGTAGTAGTCTAGGGTCTAGTGGGTACATTGGGTGCTCTAAACTACTAACGAGACCACATCCAAATAATCTAGAAGTTCTCAGATACCACATTCAAATAATCTTGAAGCTCTCAATCCGTACCTAGGTAAATTCAGAAGTTTCACGTCGAAGTGGACATGGAAAGTTAGAGGTGCGCGTACCAGCGACCAGCTTTCGTACTTGTCGGCAACATATAACGATCCTGCGTCGGAATTAGAAATAATGTTGTGCCTTTGAATAAGTCCTTACCTATACACACGAGTAAAATTTCAGCTGAGAACCTCTCGATTCAGAATTTCTCGAGTAGCGTTCGAAATTCTGAAACATTACTTTGGAGTACTTATATTTATTTGAAGATGAAGAAAACTTTTTTAATAGGTTGAAACTTCCTTATTTATATTTAACCATCGGCTAATAAGACTTTATTAGAGCAATACAATGGTAGAAACTCCAATAAACCTAACCTTAAATCCTGCATAAGACTTTCTTAATATAGACTTTATCTTCTGGACCTCCTGGAACTCCAGTCTTATTAATTCTATCTTGATTTTAATAATCTAGTCACGTCCTTTTGAAGTTGTTTGACAAACAATAAAGGAGACGTTACGGTCTACTGAAACAAGCCGACGGCCACCTTCTATAGGCTTGAACTATTATTTATTCTGTGCCATACCAACTTCAAATTGCTTCAAACACTACTCTTACAATACAATGATACATCTCGCAGCCATCTCCGTCAATAAGATACAGCGGTATCGCACCAATTAGAGCGCGTCCTAACTGGACGCTCGTTCAGCTGGCCGCGGGCCGTTATCAGACTTTTTGCTACGTATGGAGATATTGTGATTATGTGCTGTGCAGTCTGATTTATCGGCTATACTACTAGCCTGACGTGTCACTTAGAAAACAGTCTAGTTATAAATATAATACATTCTTTTGCGTCGCGCAGTCAGTTAAAAATAGTGAGGGAAGCGACAAAGCCATGAGGCGAATATCCGTGAAGACGACTCTTCAATAATAATCAACGTCGTCGACCCAACAAGGCATATATTTTTTACTTTTAAAAGTAAAACGATTTAATTATAATTCAATTAAAATTTTCATTGCCAACTTATAAGGGTCGAGAAAAATCTCACTCCATAAAATACAATTTATCGAAGCTAGAAGCTAACAACTGGCAAAGAAGTTCAATTTTTCATTTGCCCTTAAATTAATTTCATTTTGGCGACAGGGTCTCAAGCTTTGCTTAATTTAAAACGTTCATTCAATAATTAGATTTCTCAACACCATTTCCATAATTAATTTTTCGTGATAAAAGGTCTGGAATCGACAAAGAAACTTTATAATCAATTTGAACAGAGCGGTCGTGTGGAGACTTAATTAGCTAAGTAATTTTGCGAACGCCCACGACTCGTGCGATAACCGATTAGGTATGGCCACAATGCGAGCGAGAAGTCTATTAATTCAAAAGGGATAGCGAGTACCAAGATCATGGTGGATAAAGCCGATGGTAAGTAGGCTCAGGCGGCACTTACGCAAGAGCCGTTGTGTCTAAAACCACAAAAAAAAAAACAAATAATCGCATCTAATTAATTAGTTATGCGTTCTATTTTTAAGCAATTTAAGTTAAGTTGTTTAACTGTAATATCACTAATATAATCATTATCATTGGAAAATACACTTTGTTTGTTTATCATAAGGCCTGCAATGCAACGGTGCCGAAAAACAAACACATACATGGTAAATATCTCGTTTCCAATGAAAATACTATGTAAGTTAAGTACCGTTTTCAACTGCAATCATAAAAGCAATTCAAACAACACTTACGCACCACACAATAATTCAAGCACAAATGGTCTGTAATCAATTGTGTAACTTCGCACTTCACACGAACGAACGTCAATTTACCTCACACTTAAAAAACGCCTAACCAGCTGCTATTTTGATCACATTCCTAGCACAGATGAAAACAGCTGACAATATGTTATCGCGATTCGCTCGCAATCGCGCCCCACCCTGCAGTAAAAACGCGCGCAGCGGACCGTGGAAGCGCTCTCGCGTTTCTCCACACCGCATTTTTCAAGATGACACACATGTATTGTATCATCACAGAAGACATACAATACTATATACAGAGAAGACACTCTTCACCATGCTCGATCTGCTTCCTCGCACCTTTACACCTTTACCCACAATCCGGAGGGTGATCGGGCGGCTGTCAATTTTATACGCCCAAATGCAATAGACAAGCGGGTTATTATAAATCTTCTTACTAGCGGGTTGTCTTTGGTTTTGGTCGCGTAGTATGTATGAGTACTTACACAAATACACACGCATATGGCGCGTGTACAAACAACATTTATGTGTGAGTTATCAAATTAGCTTTTGTATGAAGTGTCCGGAGTAAATTGACGGACTTAACCATCTTCACAATAGATTATCGGATGTCAATCACTTCATAGTGATTTCTCCATCACTGCATAATGTTTTCTCCATCAATGCATAATTTTCTCGCCAACATTGCATTTGTTTTCTTTTCCCGCCTCAGTATAGTGTTTTTAGGTAACGTTTACACCAAGATGCAGCAGATGCTATGTTCAGCAGTGAACGTCTCCTGGCAGATGACGATGTCATAAAAATACCGATTGCTTTTACAGTCTCTGCCATGAAATTGTCGATCTCTATCGCATAACCTCCTTATTTAAAAAGTTATTTGACGTTTAATAAAATGTCGCTCTACAATTTTCTACTGCGCAGTACTGGGTGACGTTCGATAAATTTTTATGAATAAAGGGGACCGTTTTATTATAGCGTTCACTTGTTTTTGTTATGGAATTTACAGTAAATTGTTGTTGGTGTATTTGTTATTAGTCAATTATAGCAGATAACAATCTTCATACATAGTTACGCGGCCATGTTCAGTGCGTGCACCACGTACCTAGATTAATTTCACTTCTCGACTACTAATATTACTTATGCAATTATGTTTATTACTGAGTCATTTAACGTATGTCTTTTTTATTTTGTTTGGTTCAAATATATGAGACACGATCTAATTTACGTAAATACATTTACAAAACAAGAACAACTTGAATAAATGACCCGAGGGTTTCCAAATGCTAGTCTCGTTTTGAACAGAACAACAAATTTGTTCAAATATAACATTGCCAGAGTTCTCTTCAAGCAAAACGTGTTATTGCATACATTTTCTCTGTTTGAGCCATCTGTCTGGTGCCAATAAATTTTGCGTACATTTGGGGGCCCTGTAGGCATTTTAACGACCACCGGAATTGTTCATTGAAAAACGGTCGAAAAATAACAAATAGCTTTGGTTTGTTTTCTTTCAAAATTAGCAAATTGTTTATGTTTGACTTGGCCACTGCAATTCATGCGGTAAAAATATTTCACGTCAGTCCGTTTAATTTTAAACACAGAGAGATAAGTTCAATGCTGATATAGGAAGAGATAGGAAAACAAAATCATATAATTATTCTCCCGCTGATAAAAAGTATCCTAAAGTATCTATGTACCAAATTTCATGAAAATCTGTTCAACCGTTATGGAGCTTAGAACAAACTAACAAACGTGGTACACAGTCTTTTGAAGTCCAAGGGAAATGATTTCTTGAAGCGAAGTGGTACAAGCCATATTTTTGCATTTTTCTTCCTTTCCCTCATTGTTGAGGATCCTGACTCCTGCCAAAAACTCGTACGTCCATAAGTTGTGCCCACTTGCTCCAATCTTTGGCTTTGCGGTATTCACAATTTTAAAACTCAAAACTCTTAAAATATATTGCAAGCAGGCAAAAATATTGCACTTTTACAAGACAAAAACTCAAGTCTCTTATACATAAAAATAAACAAGACGATCCCATTTATACATAGAATAGAATACAATAGAAAACTCTTAAATACCTATACCTAAATCCGTACACAAGCCGAATCGGTCTAACAAACCAAATCACCCAGTTACGAACTATATGCAAATATCGCTATTTCCATATAACGGCTTTATAGAGATTTTCACTTTCACAAACCTTAATTACTGGTTCAGAACGCAATTTGCTTACGTACTAGCTTCTTATCAAGATTAATGAAACATCTTCGCCACTAACGCCCTTACTATTGCTTTTTGGCGTGAGTTATTTTGTAGGGCATCGTAGTATTCATTTGTCTTATTACAATAATCATTATCATCAGCCTTTATTGCAGCCACTGCTCGACGTAGGCTTCTCCGTGTGAACGCCACTAAGTCCAATCTTCGACTCTCGTCATCAAGTCTTTGCCATCTGAATTCCACAAGTCTTTACTCCATCTAGCTTAACCAAAGATTAAATGTAGAGAGAACTGAAATTAAAATTAACATTCATAAAATGAGGGAAAATATTATGGATTGTGATAAAAAAAGAAATTTCAAGCGTTACGTATGAGTAATATATGTAAAAATATTATTGCTCAATGGCGACCAATTATACATGTGTACGACCATAGACTAAAAAACAAAATAAAATAAAAAAATATCCCAAATATATCCTGAATATAAAAATAATCCCTTCATTGAAACCAGTTTCGTAGACGGCCGAAGGGAAATTTCATATATTTTAAGACAGAAAAACCACAGATGAAAAGTTACTTATGTAGGTATTTCTTAAAGATTTATTTACCTTTCTATATTCATACCACGTCCAAGAGAAATACGTACGGGTACAAATTCTTTGTTAAATTATCAAGAAAATTGTGATCAAGAGCTCTCCATTTTATATGCACGTCTCAGCAGCAAAGTGCTTTGGGTTTTGTGTGTTATATGAAATAAATGAATTAATATTAAATTTATATGGCTTTGGTTTCATTATTATTCATGAATTCCATTTTCAACAACGATTTCAAGTACCAATATTGCTGTTGTAACATTGATTGGAGATTAGTATATGTTAAGTTTAGTATAATTGGATTTTGTCTTACAATTTACTTGTTTAATTGAATAAACGTTTGTAATAATACATATTATATTATACCTTAAATAAAAACAATAAGATACAATGTAACATGCGTAAAATGGTGAAGATAGAAACTTAATAGATTGATGATGAAAAACACTTCGACAGTTTTACAATGTATTTGATTCTGTCCCTGTAATTCTTCAATTTACTCTAGAAGTATATAGAAGTCCCGCCCTTGTCCGATAAGCTTTGACTGCGGCTCGCTATAATCACTTGTTGAATCGATTCCGTCATAAATGCCACCGGCGTTGAATGACATTCACTCGGTATTCACCGCTTTGAGGGTGGCTTTGAATGGAAGAATTGAAAAGGTTTGAGTGTTATTCGATGTTCTGTTAACATGAAATACATTTTTTAATACTTTATAGGCCAGTTATGCCAACATTATTAATTTAAATTTACCTATATGATTTTTATTAATGTCTACAGTGGAGGAAAACTAAGGGTGGATTGGAGACCACTTTAAGCTTTCCTTCCGCACTGAACCGCATCTTTAGTAGTTCTGTATGAAACGGAGTTGATCTCTCTTGATCGTAGGATCCGCCGAGAACCTTATTCCTTAGCTCTACCTTTCTTCGAAATGCAAAAATCTCCAAATTCAAGGAGCAAAACAGGCTAGTTAGATATCAAATTCCAATCCACCCGCACTGCGCCAAAAATATCCACCATAGTGTATTGTGGCCTGTACCTACTCTATCTTCCGGTCCTATAATATAATGGTGGTCCTTTTCGCGTCTTTTCTCCCCACATCGTTCAATCTTCGACATTGGTTTATAACCCACCCTTATATTTTCATTTAATATTTTGCTTTCACACTGGAAAAGTGTTACGCGTTGGACGGTTGTACTATTACTAGGGCTGAGAGTGGTTAAGCAGTTCACTACAAACCATATTTCTAGTAACGCTTACTGATATCTTCATGTATAGACTTAGCTTTTGCCCGCGATTTCAACTGCGCGGTCCACAGTATATAAAGAAAAAAAATATCCTAGGGTTTTTTTTATTTGCCTGAGTAACGAGACGTGCAAGTCGTTCACCTGATGGTAAGCGCCTCGCCTGCCCATAACAGTTACAGCGCCACCCAGAACTTTGCATTGCATAATCTTCCGCGGCACTACACTGCGCTCGTCACCCTGAGACGTTGGTTCTAAAGTCTCATATGCCCAGTCGCTGGAAACAGTCTAGACATGAAAAGGTACAAAAGGAAACACAGACAAAAAAAGTTACTTACCTTTCATAATATTTATAGGACTAGCAGAAAAGAACTTATCATAATGATCTTCATCCTATTACGTGTAACTTACGTTTCCTCTGCTGGGACACAGGCTTTATCTCATAAAGAAAAAGCTTCATAGGGTATACACAGACATTGTATGGATTACTATTTTACAGTTCAAGATCCTCATGAATTAAGTTCATACTCCTGTTCTCAATATCTCCGAGCCGTGACATTATGACCCGAACGATTCATCATCCACACGAGAATAGCTCAAATGACCTCAATCAATTAGCTTCTGTATCACAGATATAGAGGAATTAGATGCAATAAGATGATCGTCAATATTGTGTCCGAAATGGACATAATTTGTCAGCAAATAACTGTGGCAATCCTCAAATGATAAGCTGATGGTTTCAGTCATACAGTCACGTGACGTAATCAAATGTACAAAATACTTTTGTAAATACAACAGGGTATTAATATGAGTAGGTGGTTCACCTGATGGTAAGCCTGCCCACAGTGGCAGTGTTACACATAACTTTGCGAATTCTGCGAGGCACTGCAGTGTGTTCGGGTTGGTTAAACATTGGCACAGTGGTGTAGTGTCTACATTATTACACAAAACAAATATTTTTGATAACCACATTTGATATGAAAACAAATTTTCATAAAAAAATGTGTCGAATTTTTTGTGTAGTGTGTAGACCAAAACAAGCACAGGAGACACGCCTTAAGAACAACATAAATAAGTTAGGCTGTAACTTGGTATGCAACAGTGGCCTTCAAACTGGAGCGCAGGTCACAGAGTAATTAATGCACATCACTGCTTAGTGGCTGAGTATCTGGCAAAGGTACTCTGCTTTGTCAGGCGGACAAGATTAAATAGGTACTTCTGCGACATGCTACATTTCCTTAAATTTTAGAGAGTTGCCGTATCTATTCCTCTATATCAGTGTGCGACTTATATGGTCCACTGGAGGTCATTAGTCGGGCGTGCCTTTCGACATATCGACGGATTCACACACCACTTTATTTAACTAAGGGCAAATAAATGTGGTCGATGTAATTGGGAACGAGATTGCTCCGACTGGGATTATGTTATCTTCGATTTGAGGACCAGCACTTAACTTGGATCTTGCCAAGTTTGTAAATTTTCAACTCAATTGCATAACGAAAAGTAGCTCAAAATAGACTGGCAGGATTTGACCTAAACTTACAAGTGAAGCTAATAAGCTATTAAACTTGGTGAAGTTTAATAGCTTTTTAACTTCACTTGTAAGCTTAGGTACCAAGTAAATGTGTGGTATAATTACTATAAAAATAGGTGTTTTTTATAGTAATTATACCACAGATTTACTTGGTATACTGCAGAATATATTGTTTTTTAATAATGGGTATTTACATAGCATAATAATTATGTTGACATTGATGAATGATTCCAGCGACAATTTATATCAATTTCGTTTGTCGTAATTGCTCACTTCAAATCTACGAGTAGGTCCGTGTGATATACAGTCAGTGGTATATAGATAGATAGATATATAGATAAAATCTTTATTGAAACACCACAGACAATCATGCATGAAGAGGAGCAACAAAAAAAGATGGGACGGTGGTTTTACTATTTGTATAAATAAAAACATACATACTCAGTATAAACATAAATACATATTTATATAATGCTAGATAAGTTGCTGAAGACGTCTTAAATCTAAATTATGCGTAAAATACCACTCAAAATTTAACGTGGAGACGAATAAAAATTTAAAAGATATGGGAACGGATAGTATATTAGAAGCTTCTTTCCAGTTCTTCTCGAACGGGTGTATTCCGAATCCGGTAGTAAAGTTAGTTAACTTTCGTGAGTGTGTCCCTAGGGGCCCTTGTGAATGGAGCACCTAAAGATGTTAGAATTTTATTTTATTTTTTATTTGGTAAGTTGGAAATTCGTAGCTACCTACCCGTCGGAATGAATAAAGAACCATCCCTGAATAAGAATAGGAATAAAAATGATTTATAGCCAGGACCGAAACCGTAAAACAATATAATAGATGTTACAACAACCTAGAGGCTCCACGACAACACGACCCGCGACAACCGGCCAGCTCCTATTTCTTTTGTTTAATTTTTATATCAAAAGTATATCACCGATTCAATTGCCGGCGCCCCAGTTTTGACACAGCGCTCCTGCAGATTACGGTAGGATCGTTTCAAAGTTGACGTTGTTCGTAAACAATACCGAAACTTATCCTTTGTAGAGTTAAGGGCGGAAACCAGAAAAGTAAACTGCGCTGTTAGCTATTATATTCGTGAAGTTGATATTTACCACACTGTTAATAAAGCTAGTAACTAATATGTTGGGTTATTAATAACCGAACAAAGGTTGCTAACAGAGATTAGCCGCAGGGTTACAAAGAGCTAGTAAATAAGGATTGGGTTTATAAGTCTATATAGGGTTTTGTTGGAGTTATTAATATTCATTTGTTGTGTTCTGAAAATCAAGCAAGTTAAAAAATAAAGATCATCGAACCAATTATTCTGCGTAGAGATAAAGAGACCAAAGTTGGTGTAGACCCTGGAACGACCCAGTAAGATCCTGAAAGTCATATTTTTACCCTACTTTAAGAAGGAGTATGTTCTAAATTCGATTTAATTTCTTTATGTACATTTGCAAAATCTCTGAACATGTTTAGATAATTAAATCATTCACTACACTAGGATTCAGTGATTTTTTGTAACTCCATTGAACGTCGTTTTTTCAATTCTAAGGGTTATTGTTTCACCACTGCTACATTTCATTTGTGTACACTTTTAATTATTATATAGATCAAATTCGTACTTTAACAATAGAAATAATTGCCCACAAAATCAAGCTGCTTTAAGTCTTCAACGGACCAAGAGATTAATGTTAACAGCAACTTGGTGACCAGCCAAATAGCACTACTGAAATACGGGGCTACGCTAGTACTCCTAGTTTGCGAGGACAATGTTCTAGGCTAGACTTTACTGGTACTCTGCTGGTGATAGAGCAATTTGTCAGGCTAGCTTAGAGGTTGAAATTGCTTGACAATTTTAGAGGTTCCGTTTTTGTTGCATCACATAAAGTTTGAGTTGTAAGCACGGTTTACTTTGTCCCGCAACTAATGTCTGTAAAACAATTACCACTAAACATCTCCACATAATAATTAACTTTACTATTTTCATCCCAACAAAGATCTACAAATTCATCACAAAGGCATAAGTTCTAGTCACAAATGAATTCCCTACGAACATAATGACAGATTTGTAGTCAAATAACACTTTACCCGACAACGTGGCGACGTCCGGGTTTACCCAACGAACGAATTAACACAAGTGATGTTTAGGGATGTAGTTAGGTTACCCTTACTTTGTAATTAAAAGCTTTGTATATTCAGCGCTTTGTCTAAGCAGATGGAGACGCGCAATTCTAAAAAATCATCCATCGAATAGAAAACATGTCAAAGCAATAAGACCTTTATCGACTGGTGATGATAATGTTGAAAACAAACTTCCTTACACAAAAAGCAACCGTGTCTAAACTGAACACCTAGATAGGCAAAGAGCTTTTGATATAGACGGCACACGCGTCCACCTGGTTACAAGTCGGAACTTTGCAACCACGTTATGATATACTGCTCGCTTTGTGACAGGTTGGCACGACGTCGTAGAAACATGACATCGAGGAGTGGAATGGAAACTAACATGTGTTGATATCTATTTGATTTGATAGGATGAGATAACACATTTGAATGCCTGACAGGCCTTAGAGGGGTGTTGCGCGGGCTCCTTAGAAATAGATAGATAGATAAACTCTTTATTGAAACACCACAGAACAAGGACAACAAACAAGGTAACTAGGTAGATGTTGTTTGTGCCTTCGAACCACCGAACTGAAGCTTGATTTACATATTGTGAAGTGAACCTGACGTGTGACTCGCTTTAACTCCCTTTACTATCACTTGCAAGACGTTGGACTAATCAAATATTTAAATCGATACGGATAAATGCTAGCACAAGAGTTAGCGTCAGAAAGAGACGTTTACAAATAAATTTAAAAGTATTCGGGTTAATTTTATAAGCAGACGAAAAGGTGTACTTTTTTCATTCACGTTTTTTGTGCTATAGTGACGAAATATTGAGCGCTCATAACAGTTACAATTGAATAGTAAATATCGCTTTTTCTTTGGCCTTTGAGATCTTGTGGTAGCTGAGTAACGCAACGAGCAAGTTCTACCGCTCGAGACAGTCCTAACCTAAAAAACCGGACAATATATGAGACATAAAAGCTGCGAGCAAAGTCGAGTGACATCAGAACAAGATACAGAATATTTTTTATCATCAACTGCCTACACATAATTAATCGCATTGAAGACTTTCTTGTTAAAAACAGTTAACAAGAAAAGTATTTTCTAAACTTTAACAATTTGAACGCACTGACGCCTATCGCAAGAAAGTTAGACAAGCGAGGAACTTGACCGTTTCTACTTTGAATGTATGTACTTGTTTATTATTGGTACTGATTTTAACCAGCATTATATTTAATTCTGGTTTCTTTTAATCATCTAGTATTTTATTTACCCACTATAAACGCAGATCGTGCATGTAGTAAACCCCTTTTTTGAAGCGGCTTGTTACTCTAGTTAGATTAGTTCTACTTATAAGTACTTAGTTAGGTTTAGTTTAAGTTGAAAATTGAGTTCACTTTGTTAGTTTGTCTGAATATTTGTTTGCTTAAGTTTTGAATGATAAACTTACTATAATATAATTATAATTATTATTATAGCGTATAGTAGATATCCCGTTTACAACGTTAATTCTTGTGTTAGTGACCATATTGGTTTAAAAACAAATATAATAATGATTGTTCCAGTAGCAGATGTGACATTATTTTATCAGAGACAAATGTTCTGCCTTGGAACACAATCGCATAAAAAATGTATGTACTTCTCAGCTGGTCGTTGACCTCAACACTGTGCCAACTTTCCCAATTCTAGAGCAGTTGTTATCCAGACGTTTATGTGTTGCGACAAATCCGACGTTTTCAACCCCGCATTCAGTGTTGTTGAAACAAACTGAAAGCGAGCGTTACACAAAAGAGCAATTAGTTTCAGAACGGAAGTCGCACGAACAACACAAATAGAAATGCTTCGCTATTGTTGAAGTTACCAGCTTAAAGTTAACTTGTATACTTTTGCACGGACCCACTCCATCGGTAAAATGGTACCTATTTCCAACGCAAGATAATCAAACGTTTCTTA
Source organism: Campaea margaritaria (assembly GCA_912999815.1). Lineage (NCBI taxonomy): Eukaryota > Metazoa > Arthropoda > Insecta > Lepidoptera > Geometridae > Campaea > Campaea margaritaria. Next base: position 3,101,600 of record OU538794.1, read on the forward strand.
CTTAGCCAATGATGCACAGCCATTGGATGATTTAATATAAGACTATGGCCTTAATACCATTCAACTTACAAACAACCTTTAGTTAGGATTTTGTCCAAATACTAATGCCAAATATAATCAAAATTAAACCGTCTAGTGAATTAGCCATTTTAAGAATTGTTTCCGTTTTTTTATTAGTGGTTCGTGCTTTACCTCTATCTCTCTTGATGTTAGGTGACGATCCAGTCTACTATAGTCCAAGCTTACCTAGAAGTAACCTATACACTCGTGACTGAAGACTCCAAGGTTGAAACTATCGGGAAACAGACTCCGGCATGAAGTTCCACATCTTTGCGGTACGCATACTGAATGTAGAAGCAAATCGCTTCGTGCGTAGAGATGGAATGTCTACCATGACTCATATACCATTTGGAGAACTATTTGGTGATCTGTGATGCACCTAAATCTCTCAATTGTGTGAAATATCTTGTTCTCCTTCGTTGCTGACCGCCGGACACGCAACGGCGTTTAGAATCTGCTTTCGCTTAGCACCTGCTCAGTTACGCCTGTCTCGACCTGACAGCTGTCGACTAACTAAACCTCTTCCGATAAGCTTTTGAATAGAACATCCGTTAGACCCGTATAACTTTAAAATGGAGGACATTTTATATAAACATTTCAATTTATGTATTTTTTTTAAATCGCGACTGGGCTGGACTGTATCAGTCAGCTGGTCTGCGATGTTTAACTGCTCAGGATGCGCCGGAAGTATTAAAAAAACATAGGGATCAATTTATTAAAACGCCCCCGGAGAGGTAATCATATAAATTACATAATTAAAATGGCATTAAGAGAAGTAATTGTAGAGAAAAAAATCAATAGAAAAATCAAATCATTGAAAAGTCACTCGGAGAGGTAATCATAGAGATCAATTTATTAAAGAGAAACTCGGGGAAGTAATCGTAGCGATAGGTAAGTATCTTGTACTATCAATATTATTCTGTGATAGTACCCCCAAGCCGTCGAGTCGAATGAATTAGCTTGGCGCCCAGACTAGGTCATTCCCTCGGTGCTTTTAGGATTTGGTCTAGAATGTCTAAGCCCTGTTTACGCTTGAATCAATCCTGTAGGTACGTCGATTTGAGTGACTATCGATGTGCTTATCAGCTTAGAAGCATGCCAATCTCCATTACGGAAGTAATTCTTCTTCGTTTTTTGTCGGAAAGATTTTATCGTATTTCGCCTGTCAGTCGACTGCTGCCCATTATGCTGATAGGCAGTGGTACATGCTGAAACGTTACCAAAACTAAACAATGTCGGCTATTCGTTACATGCGAAAATATCCATTATAATTATATTGTTTGATTCTCAAATGAAATAGAGTAAGCATCTGGTCTCGAAATTTTCAGATCTACGAAAAATATGAGGTGGATAGTCTGCTATAAATTGATAGCAACCGGGAGCGACGGTTTTACGTGCCCTATGAAGCTCGGAGCGATGAAATTGAAAGTTTAATTTTTTGAAAAGTTAATTTAAAAAAAAATGGTATAGGTCGCAGTTTCGAGTCCAGTATCGCTGGGTCGCAAAGCGCAAATTTTCCGCTCAGCCACTACCACTCCCGAAAAAATTGTTATTCACAATGATTGTAAGCGCCCTGTAGGGCTGTAGTGACCTATCATTCCACCCATAACACCATTCTCCAATCTCCATCTTTGCATGCAGAACTATGAAAAAATAAGCTTAAAAATAAGATATTAAAGTTCAGTATCGCTGTGTGTTCAGTATCTACGTAGGTCGCTTTAATATATTGATCATCAATTTGCGGTCTTTATTGGGGATACGTGGACGGGGCGTTTCCGGGACACGTCCGAGCACGTACGGGACATGTCCGGGTCTCCTGTGGGAGAGAATATTGCCTATGAATGGACGACACTTCACAGCGCTTGGGGACCGGATTAAGCTTGTGCTGATTTCGTAATATTAGTGGTAAAGTGAGATCTTTTGGAACATGGCGACCTTTATAACGTGAGATCGGGATCTTGAAGTTTGCTTTAAAGGTGTTGAGAATTTAGAGGGGTCACTACCCTTAAACAAATCATACACTTCATAATAATGATAAATACAGGAATACGTGGGTAAAAAGTATGCATAAAATAGTTTATTGTTGTATACACGATTAATACGTTTTTACATAGAATTAAGTATGATGTTTATGTTCATTTATAAATTTAATGACATAACACGACTCGTGTGAATGCAAATGCCAAGAAACATGGAATTTAATTCACGAGACTGCTTCAAGAAATAATAATTATTACAGTTACAATCTACAAAACTCAAAAACTATTTATCAAAGTCAGAGTACAACATCTAAGAACAGAACTACGCATAACAAAGTGTGAATAATGAGCGGATTAATGCGGAAATAAACATCTTTTGCAAGAAACGGCCACAAAGATTTTAGAATGGGCAATAAAAACCGCATAAAAGAAACGCAACAGCTTTTGCGTTTATTCGCATAAAGATGCGAGGCTTAGCGGAAGCTGCTCTAATAATTTTGTATCCGGAAGAGTGTGCAGTGGAGAAATGGACAGAAGGTAAACTTCACAACAGATGTAAAATATCAGCTCGGGCGAAATAGAATATGTAGAGGAACATGTTGCCACCGAAAACAATCAAATGTTGCGTTGCTCGACGAAGTCTGTAAAGTCTAAAATCAATAAAAATTAAAGATAGGAAAAGGCTTTGTTTATGTAGAAATACAGCACGTAAAGAATGCTCAATAAAACGATAACCTAACATTGTCTGCATTAGCGGCCAAGTTACCATTATGAAATCGATGTCTGCATCCTAAGTGGAACTTACATTCCTTATGACAATTCCGATCTTCAAATGTCCTCAAGCGTTACTGCTGTTACTAGAACTTGCACTACTGCCGCCTTTACGCTACATCTCCCGGGATATTCTGCCTTTCCGCATTGCGTCTCACTTCTTCCACTGTGTACACAAGGTGTTTACTAGAGTAGGCTCACTAACGCGCGTTTTATTGCCCGATTCCTGGCCTCGTGCACACCTCCCCTTATTATTTTGTTTTCGTCGCGTTGACCTACATTTTAATGGAACTATTTAGTTAAGTAGTATGAGCTGTAATTAGGTGGCGCGAGGATGAAAAGATTCGTAGGTTGGAACTTTTATTTCATTTGGCGGTTACGAGTATATGCACGTTTTGTTTGTTTTTAACGCTGATTTAGAGAGATTTGTTTGATAATAATGGCTGATAGTTTGACCCACAGTTAAACTAATTAGTCAAATGTATGGCGTATCAAAAGGAAGTAATTTTCTCCATACATTTGGACTCAAACTTAGTTTAACTGAGGAAAAACCAATTCGCCCAATTTAAAGGTAGCCACGAAGACTCTCCAAGGTGGATTTGCGTCAATTAACTAATTTGGGGCTCTGGATGAAATTGTTTTACTTTAGCTAGAATTTCCATCGACGGCGGAGAGTACTGGTCACGGCTTTTCCTTGACGACGAAAGTAGGTCTTCCACTGTTTCTAAACTAATCTGTCTGCGAGGAAGATTGAAAGTTTAGCGCGCTGCTCATCATTCTAATTATAAGCTGGATGTTTATTTAAATTGTCGTCAGTAAATATAAGACCGCAGCGCCTGCCCTCTGCATACTCTTCTGGTTCTGTCTTTGTTGCTGATACAAGCGTCGGTCAAACAGTATAGAATAGAATAGAAAACTTTTTATTGTCCATCAAAAAAATAAACACAAGCTATACTTATACAAGTTTTTACTAAACCTAAGATCGCTCTGAGCGATAAGACCGCCCATTGCGACACTAATTGTAAAATTTGCTTTGTTCTAGTTAAGTTTTCTTTGTTCTGTGGTGTTTCAATAAAGAGTTTATCTATCTATCTATCTATATCGTGTGTTTTCATTTTCTTGTCTTGTCTCTAAATAAGTACGTTGTTCGCTGTTGTGTGCAGTTGTGTCAGAATAAATGTTTTTTCTTTCTTTCTTTCTTATCTAAGAAAGCGTGGTTACCTGACTGTGATGTGTATGCGGCTGAATGTAAGATGATATTTTCGGAATGCTTGGATTTCTGCGTAAGGAGTGTGTGAATGTTGAATATTTTAATTATTTTAAATGGTCTCGAGGAATTCAAACTCAAGGGAATCGCTAAAGAGGATAACCAAGCATTCCCTTTCATGTTTTAATTTTATTTTTTTATTAGATTGAGTGACGAGGCGAACAAGTTGTTCACCTGATGGTAAGCGCCTGCTCATAACAGTCACAGCACCACCCAGAACCCTGCATTGCATAATCCTGCGTGGCACTCCGCTCGTCATCCCGAGACGATGACTCTTAAGTCTCATATGCCCAATAATTTCGCTGGAAACAATGCCCTTCAAACCGGAACACAGTAATGCTTGCACACTTGCTTGGCGGATGCAAAGGTGTGGTACTTCCCCAGGCGGTCTCTTGCAGAAGAGGCCTCCAACTACTATTAATTAATATTACTGCGATAACTTGATGTAACACTTAGCTGGCAGGAACGTTAGGGTTCAAGAATATAAATTAATTAGGTATTAACAAAACCCCTTTCCCGGCTCCGTAGTGTTTCGGCATGCATAACGCGCCAACCTTAATGGAAAACACTTCACGTTGGAGACTCCCTTGGAGTTTGTTTTCATAACGGTATGTTGATTGTTATCTTGAGAAACTAGTGAATTCTCTTGAAGGATATTGGAGATTATATTTGAGATTTTGGGTCTGGGCTTTAGGAGCTAACTTGCTTTCGACCACTTTGAATATCCTATGTGTTAATAAACTATCTGTTTTTTTTTATTAATAATGCTTCTTATCAATAAGTACATCATTAAAATTACGATCTAGCCTGAAAGACTAATGAGTGATTTGCGTTTAACATAAATTGCTAAGTAGAGTTATTGCTAAGATTGTATAATAAACTATCTGTGTGCCGAATTTCATCCAAATCTGTTTAGCCGTCTTTACGCGATTGAGTGACAACCATACAAATGTTCACATCTATGAATTTGCTAGATGCGCTTCGTGGTTTCACTCGCGTTAGGTATTGTCCCGCAAGAACTATTCAATTTTACGCGATAAAAAGTATTCTATTTGTTAACACGTCCAGTGCTGATCCTGTTTTTCATAACTTGCCGCGAGTGCGCGAAAACACAACAGTTGTGTTTGTTGTATGGGAAAGCACTATGGGGTGTGCAGAGCCGCACCCGTGGCTAGACAAGAAAATCGGCTCAGTACTGAAAGTTTTAATACAGTTAATAAACTATCTGTCTGCCAAATTTCATCTAAATCCGTTCAGTAGTTTTTGCGTGAAGGAGTAATGTGTGTGTGTGTGTGTTTTTTGTTTAAATCTTGTGTTCTGTGGCTATAGTATTATTATCCACACTATCATTATAAATATATATATCGTTATTATGTATTGTATTTATTTTAATGGTGTTTTATTTATAATTAATACACTAAAGAATTTCGCATTATTTCGACATGTATTTACCCTAAAAAAGCACAAACATTTCCAAAATACTGGCAACAAAACTTAATTAATTCTATAGTGTTTACATTTCTGCATAACTGAAGTCTGCACCCGCTGAGGCAAGTGCAAAAACGTATTTGTAAAGAATTTAACTAATTGGTTTCTACAAAGTGTGGTGATGTAAGCAATGCTCATGGTATTACCATAAAAATCGCGTGTTGCCAGCACGGGAACGTTTAAACTAACGGCTTTCTCGAGTTGTTACGTATATCGGTAACCATATAGGGCTTCCGTAGTAATTGTTCCAAGAACTGTTTAGCGAAAGCGAAAACGATTCTAGACTCAGTTTGAAGGTATTTATTTTCAATCATACAAATCAATCAACCAATCAATTCCAGTTAATGCACTTTATGTCATAACACAGTAGTTTTCTATTGAAGTAACTGAAATAGTTAATGGAATGAAAAATTACATTAAATCAAACTTCATCATCATCATCATCAACCCATAACGTCCCACTGCTGGGCACGGGTCTCTCTTCACTTTCGTGAGGAGGATTAGGCCATAATCCACCACGGGGACCCAGTCCGGATTGGTGGATAACATACCTACCTCCGAAATAATTCTCGGGTAGATATGTGGGTTTCCTCATGATGTTTTCCTTCACCGAAAAGCGAGGGATAATTACGTACATATGTTTTACAGAAACACATTAGTACGTGCCTGCACCGGGATTTGAACTCACGCCCTTTTGATTGGAAGGCGGACGTTCTCCCACTAGGCTACCACCGCTTAATCAAATCAAACTTAATTTCGTGCAATTAGAAAAAAGCTTTAAATTCATTATTATTAATGTCAGCTCTAACGCAGTGCGTTCTATTACTTCCGACTTCCATACAGCATACATACAGTTTATAATCTGATTTACGTTATAATGTAAAAACCGTATACGCACGTACGTAAACACATTACTGCAAACAAGATTCCGGTTTTCCACAATAAAAACAAATCATCATATAATTGCATACGGAAAAAGACAATACCTTGCAGGGCTTAGTAATAAAATCCGCAACACAACCTGACATATTTATAGACTAAAGCGAATAACCGTATACAGGCAAGGGAATGTAAAAACACCGTATACGGGTATGTACAAATATGAACACGGTATACAAAACGTCCAATATTTTATTCAACCGCGTTTGGCGTCGATTGCTGCGTTACTGTGCGCGTATATCATACGGTTGGCATTTATATTTGTGACTAGTCGTTGGCAGCGGCTCTGCGTATATTGCGGCTCCTGAAAAGTATAGCCAGGGGTTTTGAATCACGATAATTGGTTTGGGCTTTAGGAGATTTTACGTTCAAATTGAGCGTAGCGTTCTCGTTTTGCCACACCACCACCATTTCAGTTACACCTCCAGGATGACTGGTAGAAAATGCTACTTAGCATTAAGTACTCCTTGTACTCCATATGTGTGCTAAAGAATAAATAAATAAATAAATAAATAATGTTCGTTGTTTTGTGTTTTTGTCGTTCCTAACTGTGGTCCGTTATGCATTCGCAGAAATATTTAAGTAAATATGGCCTACTTCCGATATAGATGGTTTAGGCGGTTTGTCGGAAGAATAATTGAATAATTTGGTAAAATAAATTTAGCCTTCCTTAGCTTCACCATGGTAGACTAAAAAATATATTATTCTGACGCTCTGATTTTCTCGTAACATTTTGTATGCATAGCTATGTTATTTTTAAATTTCCTAATCTAATTTGAACCTTATTGTTTACCACGGGTAAAGATTGGGAATTGTCATATGGAAATTTGAGTGTACGAAATGGGACGTAATCTTTACTTCAAAATTAAGAACAGACCACGAGTATGTACATAAAAAAATTGTCGAGCATACATCTATAATTCCACTTCACCATAGATAAAATACGAGCACTAAAACCAGCCAAGTGAAGTGAGTGAAACGCATTGGGGCCGGGTCGCCTGCAATGCGTATCTGTGGTGGGCAAGTGACCGAGATAATTTTATATGGCCCCTAATTTAACTTGAGATTAAACTTTGACGATTTTGAGAAAAGTGGCTTGGTAATTTTTTATAAGTAGGACACATTTTTGGAACCAGATGTGACATTTTACATTTACACAATACACATCTACGCCATTATTTGTTGCAGTATAGGCTAGCATTTGACCGCAGTGGCATCTGATGGTGAGTGTCGACGCAGTCGATAGTCGAGCATGCTTGCCTAGAAGATACCTATTCACTCTTGAATTGAAGACTTCCAGATTTAAGTTATTTAGTGGATGACATTTTCAATGTAAAAAAAAATTTATCGCTGAAATGTATGTACGCGCATAACTTCGTAACGGCTGACCCAAATTGGTCAATTATTTTATAGATGTGTTTGTTATTGTCAGAACAAGGTTTGTATATATATTTTTTTAATCGTACCAAAATGTTTTTGAAATTTCTTAATACAATATGGATAGTGAGTGAGACAGAAGGCAGTTTGGTGAGATTTCATTACATCGTCATACTGTAAAAGGAAGATTTTGTAAAAATTTTTTCATAGGGTACACCACCCGTGCGATGTCGGGGCGGGCATTGACATACGCAATTGGCGCGTGGTCAAACGTCATTTATATGTGTGAGTTGTCAAATAAGCTTTTTTATAGAATGTCGGAGTGTATACATCGTATCGTATAAAGCGCAGTCATAACCGTCGCCAAACAAAATATAACAGTGTCTGGCGAACGAAAGCCGAGGCCTGAAACATCCAAGTCGGGCGGTCTGAAATATAAATGACGCCATTGAAGATCCTGAATGGGAACGGAGATGACGACCTGCGGCCTGACTCCTTATGAAAATGGGGGTTGGTATGAACATATGACACAGTATTCACATCCTCAATCCACTATGTTATGGTTGAAATACAAATAGGATTTGAGAGAGAATCGGTAGTTTATGGTGGGCCTTTTCGAATACCATGCTATAAACCGTAATACTGTTATAGACATCATAAATAGATAGATAGATATACTCCTTATTGAAACACCACAGAATACAGAAAACTTAAAAAATAAAACGAATTAGTGTCACAATTGGCGGTCTTATCGCTGAGAGCGATCTCTTCCAAATAACCATGCATTGAGAAGAGCAACAAAAAGATAGGACGGTGGTTTACCGGTGGTCATATTCTACTAAATATTGACCATGGAAATAGAAAATAGGAAATATAATATAATAGAATATAATATATGATTAATTAATATAATATAATATAATTTATTGTACACTCTTTCAGAAATACAAAAGTTACAAGGAATATAATTTATTGAAATAAATATAGTACAATGGGCAGACTTATCGCCGCCACCACCACTACAACCATGGACCATGGTAGGTAGTTACACGTTTTGTCGAACTTTGCATTTGTGACTTGTCGTGTGCGTGCTTTATGCGTGCGTACAGGCGCGCATACTCGTACCTACAATCTGCGTTTGTCACTTTTCTATAAAAATAACTTACTTTTATGTACGAAACATCACAATTCTCAACACCGATCCAAGCACAATTAAAAACAAATGTCAAATCGCGAGTTCAAACAAAAATCACACATAGAAAAAGCTTTCGGTTTACTTATCCCAACTTTTTTTTTTTTTTAAAACCTTTTTTGTGACTATTACGAACATTTCAAAACAAAAACAGACAAATCACTCCTGACGATCTCGAGTTTTAGCAAGACATTTAGAATTTTGTTTTTTTATTTATATTATAATTATAATATCAGATAATTAGTACCTATAAGAAAAATATTGCACCTGATTTAATACAGCAACCAGAGCCTTTTTCGGAATCGCCAGCTCCTAAAAATAGAAACACTTTTACATGCTTCTTTAGAAATATTTTAGCAGTATACTTCAGCAACCATCACTACAACACTAAGTACCTAGCTTTAAAAGGTCTCTTGGCTAACCTTTACAAACCAGTCCATTACTTTGCCGTAAACTTTAACATTGTAGTTTTACTGCCGAATCACTTTCTTTTCATGGCCGCACCGCAAGTCTTTCGGGGCTTTAAGTCTTTTGTGCTGAAAACAGACGTTTTGTTATCATTCGACACAACAAAGGTACCTATAAATAGAATACTTCAAGGTTTTACTGTAGCAGCGCATGTTTACTAAAACAAAACTCTACCAGAATCGATTATTGTATAAAATTGGACATTACACAAATCAAGAAAATTATTTTTAACTGCTTTAAAAGCTTTTGTTTAATTTCACTTGTATGTCCAGGGGCCTCACCACGATCAGAGAAATGCATCCAGTTTAAGGCCTTAAACTGAACTGCCCCGCTAACTGCCACCACCAATATCGCTAAGCGTTCATAAGTCGACCTGAGACATTTATTCAAAGAGATCGTAACAATTTGTTTTCATTTATGGGAGTTTATATAGCTCCATCTCATTCTCTTTCTCTCTCATTCTCTTCAGTCTATTTTTGAGCGACGTCACGTCACGTTTGTCATTTATGAGGTGGTGCCAATCCAGGTTCAGTTTAAGGCCTTAAAATGAACTGCATGGATTTAGAATAAGTACGTGGTTACCCCCCTGGAATTTCGCAAGTAATTTTTGACCCAGTTCCCGTTGTTGAATTGAGTTGCATGCTTGTCAAGTTCCGATGACAATACAATATTACGGTGACAGCGAGCTGATCTGATGGAGACGGAAGTTAGATACGAAACTACTCAGTGACTAACAGTAGATAGATGGTGTTTGGACTCATTCTGATCAAATCGCAATGCCGAATATGTATTTTATAAATATAAAAATGTTATGTTGGTTTGTGTTCGCTTCAAACACTCAAAAAGTTCTGCACCGATCGAGCTGAAATTTTAGCATGATATATAATCCGCATCAAGGATTGTTTTTATCTATTTTTTTTCATCAGTGACATATCAGCGAATGTGCGAATGTGCCACAGCGAAGCGTAGCAGTGTACAGCTAGTATTTTATAAAAGTTTGTTTGAAAAATATATTTATACCTAAAACTTATTTTGCTTCTGAATGAGATTAAATCTTCCAAAGAACAGACAACATTTTATACACTAATGTTATAAAGGATAAAGTTTGTTTATAATTTTCCGACTTAGAGGAGGTCATCCCTGGAACTACTGATCTTATTCTGTTTTTTTTTTTCATTATAAAATTTATCTTTGAGTACTTCCTAAACTCGGTCCTTGTATCCTTTTAAATGACTGTCTGTTCCAAAACAACTGACCTGATAAGAAATGTATGACCTTTTCTAACTTACGTGACACTGGGTTAGGTAATACAAGCCTAGACTTACTGTATGATCAGCACCAGGTGTGAAAATTCAACTGAACTATAACAATCGTGATAACAACCATAAAAAGAAATGTATGACCTTTTCTAACTAACGTGACACTGTAATACAAGCCAATACTCGCTGCATGGTCAGCGCCAGGTGTAAACAATTTGAATTGATTTAGGCCCGGTTCGTATAACACGAAATCTTTACCTGCCTCTTCAGCTCACATTTATGTAGGTAACCCTTGTTAATCGTTCAGCATTCTAATAAGCTTTAAAAATCCACTGGACTACAAATATGAATTACAAAACAAGAAAAAAAATATTTTAAAAAATAAAAGAGAAGGAGAAGCGTAAAACAGAAATAGGAGAGAAATTTAAATAGAGACTTTTAAGCGTTTATCTATCTATGCATACCGAAAATAAGAAGTCACATCTCAAAATAGATCTTCCCAAAGAACCACTTCTAAAATACGTATTCGATATTGCTGATCTGATCTGATCAAAACGAGCTCAAACACAATCAATCTTGTCTTAGCTACTGCGGAGTTTCATTATCTACTTTCAGTCTTTACCTTCAGATCAGTTCGTTGTCACCATAATATTGTATTGTCACCGGAACCTGGGGCCTCACCACGAACAGTTAAATCCTTCCAGTTTAAGGCCTTAAACTGAACTGCCCTGCTAACTGTCACCACCAATATCGCTAAGCGTTCATAAGTCGACCAGAGACATTTTATCCAAAGAGATCGTAACAATGTGTTTGCATTTATGGGAGTTTATATAGCTCCATCTCATTCTCCATCTCTCTTATTCTCTTCAGTCTGTTTTTGAGTGACGTCACGTCACGTTTGTCATTTATGAGTGTGTGGTGCCAATCTAGGCCGTTCAGTTTAAGGTCTTAAAATGAACTGCATGGAATAAGAATAAGTACGTGGTTACCACCCAAACAGGCATTTAATTGGGTCCAAAATGACGCTTAAAAACTAGTTGTTTAATAATTATTTAAGAAATAAAAAACTCGACTGCTCATGTAGCCTTGTCACACTCTTGATTCCAATATGTACGACCGAAAAACATAACCCTCCTTTGGATAGTCGCTAGTCGGGTAAAACTAGCAGCCATGTTGGCTAAATCTTTGTGTACAGTAAATTCAATGGATTCAATTGAACAGTCGTAATGTGCAGTTAAATGGTAGTTAACGATCTAGGTGTGTGGTGAGGCGCTTTGTGTACAGTTCGGTTATTGACTGCCCTGATAATTAATTCAGACTCTCATGACAATAGACTGGTAATACGCGATAAATGTGAGTAAAGAGGATCTATATGGTGGTATCGTATCTCATAGTGCATAATGTAGGCCTTACACCATGCTGCCTTTTTTTTTATTTGACTGAGTGACGAGACGAGCAAGCACTACCCAGAACACTGCATTGCATAACCCTGCGCGGCATTACACTGCGCTCGTCACCCTGATACATCGGCTCTAAAGTCTCATACGCCCAGAAATATGCCAGGAAATTTCACTGGAAACAATGCCCTTCAAACTGGGACACAGTAATGTTTGCACACTACTGCTTGGCGGATGAATGTCTGGCAAAGGTGTGGTTACTTTCCCAGGCGGCCTATCCTCCAATCGGCATGACATGATCAAGTAGAACTGACCGTGTGTGGGCTAGGATTGACATGTTATGATAGAATGACAGCTATACTTGTGTATGTGTGGTGTATATGAACGAAATGCAGATTGGATCAAGCCAATGGAACAATAGGCAACATGGTGTATGACCACTATAACACCTACTAAAGGTAAATTATAGTTCTCGCTTGATTATTTTGTGTTCCGCTTTATTGCATAAATTGACTTATTAACTTGTATAAGCAAAGACGTGCATGATGGTTATTCTTCAAGCTTTCCCATATAGTATGTACCTCTATTTTTTTATCAAGTGTTTTCTATTGCTGAGCTCCCATCTCGTTACAAATATCTAGCTCAGCAAAATTGCAATATTTCATCCATCACTCTGAATAGAACTCATCAAAATAATATATGAGTAAGAGGACTTTACGAGAGTTTCCCACGAAAACATGGTCACCGTTTCCCCCAAATCCTAGAACAAACGGCGTAAAGAATGATTTACGACCGTTTTACGATGCTACGAGAAGCTCGACGAATTCGTAGCACTAACTACAGCGGTCTACGACAGGACTACGGCGTAGACGATCTACGCTGAGCTTTTGTTGATCTTGACGTTGTTTTTTTATTTATTTATTTTATTTTTTATTATTATTTATTTATGGCAAGAGAAAAACGCCTTGGGCCTAAACCTTAATAGATTTTACACAAGGTTCAAAGAAACTTCAAGCCGTATCGGTATATAGTTTAACTAGCAGCCCCTCGAGGCTTCGTTCGCGTTACCTATAATATAATACTATAGGAACCGTTTTTACGGGTTAAAAAGTATTCTGAAGACTTAAAGTATGGTAAATTTCATGAAAATCCGTTCAGCCGCGCCCCGCGGTTTCACCTGCGTAGTTCCCGTTCCAGTGAAAACACAGGGATAAAATATAACCTATGTTACTCGCTAATAATGCAGCTTTCCATTCGTGAAAGAATTTTCAAAATCGGTTCAGTGCTTTACTCACATTAGCATTTATAATATTCGTTAGGACGAGACATTTTTCTATTCAATATTTTTGAACGCTAATTTGACGATGTTTTCTTTAAAGAAAATAACATTGTAACTTTGATGTGAAATAAAAAATACAAGAACGTGATTGAAAAGGTTTGACGGTTATTTACGGACAAAGGAAAGGGAAAACTTTTCGTGTAAAGTTAGGGTACGGTTTGCCTTTTTGTACTTAATCTCGTGCCTAAGTCATAAACTTGAATCTTCTCAGGACCAACCGCTTACTTAAACAGATTCAACGTGGTTTATGGAATTTGTTAAGATTTTCTTCTTTACAAAAGTAGGTAGAATAGAAAACTCTTTATTGTACACCAAAAAAATAAACACAGTACAGCAAAATTACAATAGGTAAACAAGGGTAGGTACCTAGACAAATGTCCAGTAATCGCTCTAGACAGAAAATTTATGATTGATTATGTATCCAGATAAAAACATTTTAGTTCACAACCATTATGAATCTTATAAATAGATGCATAGAGTCACGCCTTTCTGCCGTTGGGATAAGCAGAGACTACATCCTTCCACATGCCTCGATCCCAGGGGAAAGCAAACAACAAGAAAAAAGTATTTAAAAATAGAATAGAATAACTAGAATTATTATTCTTAAAAAAGTTATTTTTAGAATTTTAATTTTATAAAAAAATTATACTCCTCTTTTTTTCCGTGGCTTGAAGTCAAACGGTAACTCTGCAGACACGCTACTTGTTCATAAGACAATACAAATTCTTTGAACACATTAAAATTGCATTAAAAATTAGAATATTAAAATATATTATAATTATTTTATGAATAAAAAACAATTGAACAACACCGAAAGCTCAATTCGTTTTAGCAAGTTTCTATTGTCAATTATTTCTCAACGTAATTTTCGACTCAAACTGGTAATTTGTAAAATTTTTACAAATTCATCAACTTAAAAAGCTCAACACCGAGTTGTCACGAACAAACAATGCTTTGTTGTCAGCTCACGTTTCCATTGTGCGAAACGCAAAGTTGTTTGGCGATGTTTGTTCCGGATTTACACGCAAAATTAGGCATCTAGATTATCCCGATAACCCTTTGTTGACTTATGACGTTGTTTTTAACATGCTCAAATTCAGTCCCATTTTATTAAGCTCGTACAACAAGAAAAAAAGAAAAGAAATCTTTCTAAATGGCGTTTAAAATAATCATTCCTTATCCTATCATATATTCTAACTTGACATTATAAATGCGAATGTGACTTTGTTTGCTTGTTTGTTACGCTTTTACCCCTAAACCACTAGACCGATTTTAAAAATTGTTTCACTAATGGAAAGCTACGTTATCAGCGAGTAATATAGATTATATTTTATCTCCACGTTTTTTTTTTTTTTGTTTTTTTTTTGTTTTTTTTTTTTCGGAACTACGCGGGTGAAACCGCGGGTCAGAACTAATAAATTGTAAATGTGAAAGCTCATTACTCTTTCACGCAAAAACTACTGAACGGATTTGGATGAAATTTGGCACACAGGTAGTTTATTACCTGGATTAACACAGAATACTTTTAATCCAATAAAAATTAACGGATAATACTCAACGCAAGTGAAAGCGTGGGGCGCAGTTAGTGATTATACAAATATCTGGCGCACCCTGGTCTTTAGTCTTGCTGGCTATTTCTATGACCACCATGCTTTATCCAACAGTCTTTCCTAAAATAACGGTGGCAACATCGACCCAAAAGACGATTTAACAATTTCAATTCCACACCATAGGGCCTTTGAAGTTTTTATTAACATAATACTGTGCTGGAAAGTTGCTAAGTATCTACAAGATTTCATAAAAGGAATGGAGATTAAAAAACTTTATCTTTGAATAATGAATAAAGAGCAGCACCACACAAACTGTCTATTTAGCCACGTTGTCAAACATTGATTTTTGTATAAAATTACACGGCCTCATTTCATTTGTTTTATTTAGATGGCACGGGACATAAAACAGTTTTACAGCGTCAAATTGAGTGAAGCGTCCAACGGGCAGAATGTTCTGGTGTTAAAATTAAATTTATGGTCCCTAAAACTACCAATCCATTGAAAAGAGAAGTAACCTAACTAAACTAACACGAACAGATGTGCACTGCACAGCTCAATCAAATACAACATCACATCGCAATATATTACTCATAAATTGCTGCAACTTTTTAACTTACGAATTGCTTAACATTAAAAACAATCTAAATTACTCCGTTTGTCTGAACTTTGTCCATATTAATTTACCTTTCGCAAAACAAAAAGTTTGACAAATTGAAGGCAGAAATCTTTTCATCTCCCATTATCCGCCGGAATGTTCTTGGAGTTTTGTCGAGAAAAATCCGATAACGGAATTAGCATTTCGATTCGGGTCCCGGCGAGATCCGCTCATCCCTTTGATAGGCAATACATGACACTGACATTCATGATTGGATTACCAGCTTGTAGGTACGAGTATTCGGCCGATTGCCTGCGGGCTATGGTAATCTTAATAAAACGACAGGCCTTTACAATGTTAACCGGCGGATTTGGGATGTTAGGTCAGGATTAGAATGTTTGTTAAAAATGTCACTTGTATCTAAGGGAAGACCAAATCATATGATAGAACGCTTGACTACAGATTCGCTTTTTTTCTCATCAATCCTTTGAAAGTTTTATGACCTAGATCTCATTTGTTTACCCATAGACCACCATTTGCAGTAACGTTTCCTGTTTGGACAGGCAGAGACTACATCTTTCCACGTGCTATGATCCTGACCCGCCTCTTTCGCTTCTTCCACTTTCATAAGTCCCTTCATACATGTTCGTCAGTTGTAGGTACTTTTGACTTGTGACTCTTGAACAAAGTGGAGAACAGCGTGATAAGGGAACGAAGTGGAGTGATAGAAGGTGTAGTGACAAAAATAGAGAAAGGGATGCTGAGATGGTTTGAACATCTAAAGAGGATGGATGAAGGAAGAGTGACGAATCAGATTTATGGGTCTAGTATGAATAGGCCAGCCTGTAGAGGTCGACGAAGGCGAACGTACATCGATCAAATCGAGGACGTATAGAAAGGCCAAGTCAAAAGTACCTACACTTTCAAGTCCGAAAAATCAGTAAAAATAATGATTTCAAGTGTTGTTACCCCCGGTCTGCTCGTTAATTTGGCAAACTATCGGTCCCATCACCGAGACACAAATACCGTCATTAGGTAGTCCCTTAAAGAGATTAGTTTTATTTACCATTTTATAACTTAACCCACTTTGGAATTCAAGCCAACCGAGATCCGTCAGTCACGATGCAAACAAGAATGCATTACCATAATTTATTCCCGTCGGTAGTTTTCGCGTGCCTGAGATTTCGGTGCTTTCTCCAGCCAAAAAACTTTGTTTCGTTAGCATGTACCTCTACAGCAATGCTAATAAAAAGTGTTATAATTCACTCGATAATATAGCGTGACAATTGGCCACTTCAACGAATAGCTATAGAGAGAAAATGACGGGAGACGCGTTCCGTGACTGACGGAGTTGTTAAATGAATTGGGGATAAATCGAATGAAACCATATTTATTGCTGGCAAAATTTAAAGGTTTTACGAACTGTAAGTAACGCATTACGTGTTTCAATACATGTATGTAATGAGCTATAGGAGGAATCTCTATGACAGATTATAAAAATAGAGGAGTACTCTCAACTAGGGAACTGACTAAGATGTGGGCGAGTTCCTCTCTAGACTATCCCCAGCAAATAAGAAAACTATTAAACTGTCTGAATGCATACTGTTCAAATAAATTAACAAAGAAACAGAGTAGAGCTAAGTTATTAGACAATTGAACCCGGAATTTGGCATCAGCTTTTTGTTTAAGCACTAGACATAGACATATAAATATTTGCATGGATGTGATGTGCCTATCATAAAGCAGAGGGTTTTATGCGGCCTTCGTGTCATGGTCAGACTGGATTCCATGTGGCAGATTTAGAGCTAGAAATACGAATATGGATATCGCAAACGAGAATAGGGGAAAATAGGATCGACAGTTTACAACTTCGCTTAATTTGCCTCCGCTACCCGGCCTACTTCGATCACATCAAGTAATAAAAGTTAATGGAACAGAAAATGAAATATAACCGTAACACCCTTTATAGGCTTGTTTTCTTCAATTTATTTATTCATTCAATTCTAAAACCTTTACCTGTTTTTTTATGTTTCAAATCTAATGTCTAATTTACTAATCGTAAATTAGTAGATAGTCCGCCCAAAATATAATAAAAGTTGACGTATGTTTATCATTAACACCTAAATCAATGCAAAATTCATTACAATCACTTAGCAAAACAGCATGCACAAAACGTAACGTGTACATACAGTACTAAACGTATAACACCTGTTGGTTTTGTACACGCAACGCGTCTTGGAGCACGCGATATCGGGGCAAAGCCAGGCGCCGAACCGTCACATTAGCCGGAGTGAAAAATATATTAATATTTTGATTTATGCACGGTGTAAAATACGAAAAGCGTGTTCGTTAGCACTGTGGCAGATTGACACGTTTGCATCGTGGCGTTTCGTGTGTTTAACCCTTCAGCATTTATAAGTATGCAGCGTTTAAATTAAATACGTTTAAACCTCTGACATTTTGTGGCCATAATTTAGCTTAATTTATGTGTTTTGAAAATAATAATCTTTGAACAGTCTCTTAATAAATATATTTATTGACATAACTGGAGTTATGTAGTAGTAGGTACATATTAACGGAATTCACTCTCGTTCTCTCCGATGTAAATTTTTAGAAAACTTTCATCAACTAAAGAGAATTTGCCCCCAAATTCAATATAAGTAAATGACATCCAAGGTAATAAACCCCGTCTGCATTCTACAGCTATTGTCACCCTTTCACGACCCCAGTTCATATTGAAGTCACGAAACTCATTTCAGTGTAATTTTATCAAATGTGCTGACAAACTATAAAATTAAAATTTACTTCGATCCGTGATAAAAGATAATAGAAACATTAATATTGAAAAAATATATAACGGGCAGTGCTAAACAGCGTTATGTTGTAATATATTAAGCATTAGATCTGTTAAGAACCGTTGGGATTCAGTTTAATTGTTAATGAACAAAACCTACTCTACTCCCCTCTTTACTTCTTTGGTTTCACGATTGCTTACGGCGACAATTTTCAACCTGAAATGGACTGCCTTTAGAAATAAAAGCTTCAACGTTCCAGTGGTGGGAATACTTCTGTTTTTTTTCTTAAGTGATTGTCGACTTGAGTCAAGGGACAAAAGAACAAAGCACTTTGTAGTAGACAATATAACGAATAGTGACAGACATTGTTTGTATTCGATACAAAATAATTATTATATAGTTGTAGACATTTTATAGACACAAATTCGCCTGAAGCGACAAAATAATTTCAGAAAAATTTCAGAATATGCTCAGTTCGAATCGCAACCCGTAAACGTAGAGATCTGAGACTAGATTTCTACGAAGAACTTTTTTCAAATAGTTGCTCATGTTGAGATTTAAATTGAGCTTTTTAGAATACGGGTCCGTGGCATGAAACGCCGAACGAAAGTCTAAATTGCGATCAATTTGTTTTATTTTCAACAACGCTTGATAAGTCAAAATTATGAGGGCAAAACTGCGGGTGCCTCTACTCACAAAACCTTGCCAAGTGTAAATGAGGCAGTGTCGTCCCAAATAAATATGCATAAGTCACTGGGAGCCAAAAGCCGACGGGTCCTATTTGTTTTGTATGTCTTTCCTTTAACGAATTTCGATGTCAAGGCGCGATGACAATATCTACTCCTATATTCTCAGGCCCCCATTAAAAAAACAGTGGTCAAGAAGAAACTACCAGTCAACATAAAACCGATGTTAATTTGACATAATTTTTATTTGTTTTTTTTTTTGTCAACCTTGTTATTCTGCCATTAAGTGTTCTTTACGTGTACGAGTGTGGGCAAATGATACAAATACAAAAAACGTGACTTTTCCTGATCTCTCCAAAACCCCCAAGAAGTTTCATTAAAGCACCCATTTCTTTACTAAAGCTTGAAAACTTGAAACGCTTTAACACTTTAGCCTAGCTTAATGCATTAATCGTGCGAAGCCAAAACATAAGAAGAAATTCGAAGACCGTCCCAGTCAGCTCTGCAGGTAAGTTTGTCAATCTCTAGATCAGTCTAGATCTCTATTTAACACATTCATTTTTGAAAACATACACACGTCTGTGTTATTATAATTTTACCGCAAGCGAAAAAACACGCCTGACGCACGAACACACAGCTGTATTGTCAATTTTATCACACCATTTGTGTGCGCTGATTAAATTTAGCTGCGACACAACGCCAGTAAACAGATACGTTGTGTAAAGATTCACAAAAGAGCCAAAAAAAAAAGTAAAACGGTTCAGCAATGAAAGTGTTTAGTTGCTACCAAATCTAGCTAATCAATAATACCCACAGATAACACCACTAACTAAACTGAAGCCTAAGATCTGTCTGCTAAATGTGGAGCACGATAAATATTCAAGTGACACCGCGACAGCAGAGCCTGCTGCCGCTTCTAGCAATTAATCATTCGCGGTTTGCTCTGACGATAGAGACATTACGTTTCGAGGGATGTCAATTTATTTAAATACTCTGCATTTATTTAAATAGACCTTTGTTTGTTTACACGTTGCACTGTTGTCACGACTCGGTCCACGAATCTGACAAATAAAGAAGGGTATACATAGTAAGCGAGGCTTGCTGGACAAAATCTATTGAATAATCTTTAGAACCATGATAATGTAAATCGCCAGTAACAATCAATCGATCAAAATGAACCCAAGCACTATCAGTCTACTGTTAGACACGGAGGAGTTCCGTTATCCTTCTATCTGTATCATCAGCTTGGTTTCACCAAAATTATTGCACTGTCATCGCAAAACAAGCTAAATTTCAACTCCATTCAACAACGGAAACTAGATCTAAGCTTGCAATATTCGACCTAAACAAACAACAAAGAAGTTAAATAAAATCTTAAAGCATAGATAGAAAAATTCCATCTCTTCAGTTATTTTTCATTCACTTTGTACGGGTCTGTCTTAATATTTGAGCCGAGCGGCCGGGTGAGTATCACAAGCCCAGCTTTTAATAACACGAAAAAACCTTAATGGCGAAAAAACCGTGACAATAATGGATTCACATTCGGCCTAACACTCGTACGATCATAACATAACATTTAAGAGTCCATTCTGACATGACATCATTAGAAAGGGCTGCCTTGATAGGTACTTCAGAGCTTCTTTGTAGGTACTAACGAGAACTCAAAATGGGTGATTTTGGTAGGGTCTTTATATAAGACAGCCTTCACTGTTATACCAAATAGTGAAATCCGCTGGAAGATATGTTACCTACGTTTCAATGATATGGTTTGAGTTCTAGAATTGTGAAAGGAGACATGGTAAGCAGGCAATGAAATTGTACAAAATGTCAAGATCCAATTATTCCGAGACGATAACAGCTAATGGTGACACGGATCACGGAACAAAGACCACGATCTGATTGGATCATGATCCGTGCCACCCTAGATGTTCTCGATTCATCCTTGTGATTATTTATGTTGTGGTCCTGAACCCAATTGGGATCACTAAGTAGCGATCGCCTGCCTACCCGCTGAAGATCAAGTTGCCTACTTAGATCTTAGTTGTTTGAAAAGTGTTAGTTGTTCATGTGTTCTACTACTAGATAGTTTTACTACAGTACAAACAGTATAAACACTTGACAGTAATCGTTGAAAGCTAAATACGCTGAATGAGTAACTTTTGTCTTCATAATTTGGATTACATTTGTTTCTTCTCCACAACACTGTTAAAGATTTCAAAAAACATAAAGGACTTATAGCCGGTTGAACAAATTACGATATAAAATCTATGTTTTGTTTTTATCCTTCGATTTGTTTTTACAATTGAGTCTAATTCCACTGCTGTGTTTATAATTAGAATGAAAAATCATCAGTTATTAATAGGTATTTTCAGTTTAAATATGTTATTATCATCATCATCATCATCATTCGACACAAAGCAGGGCGTAAACCGCCTCCCTCTTACGCCATTCGTCCTGATTTCTGGTTCAGGTCTTTCCATGGATCCACTGAGTTCCTATTGATAAGAATACCACGTGATAAGTATCCATACTGTTTGTACAATTAGTATAGTAGTAGTGTTACCTCCTTCGTCTTAACAACCGACATAATCGGACTCGTGAACGAAACTTTTTTCATCAAATGTTCGCAGTAGTTCAGTAAACGAAGGCAAGTAAATAGTTTTTCTGTGAGCCTAGTTACTGCTCCTTTTATTATTTAGGTACTTGTATCTTGGGACTATTCACAGCTGCAATTGTTATTGGCAGCTGTGGCGCTTATTGGTAGTAGAATAACCTGATCGTTATTTTTTTTTGACTGTAAGACAAGACGATCAAGTTGTTCTCCTGATGCTAAGCGCTACGCCTGCCCATAACAGTCACAGCACCACCCAGAACACTGCATTGCATAATCCTGCGCGGCACTGCACTGAGCTCGTCACCCTGAGACATCGTCTCTAAAGCTCCAAGCACAGTAATGGCAGTAATGTCAATGTTTGGCAAATGTAAAAAAAAAGATTGTTAGCTAACATTCTATGGATCAGGACTTTCCATGTACTTGGTAACTGATTAATACTTTTCTAAAATAACTATATCCTACAAAAGGAACGAGTTTACCCTTCCCAGAGGTATGAGCCTGAGAATTTTAGTGAAGTATTTAAATATCGTAGTTCCTGATTCCCTAGATACAGGAAATCAAAGTTAGGGGTCAGGATCCATATATGCGTTATTTATTTATCAAATGGCCAAAACTCACGAGTAATAAAGTCCTAATACAGTCTAAAGTGACCAAATGATACTGAGTTTCACAATTTATAGATCTTTAAACCCTAGGAAGCATTATAGGTACCTAACTAATTATATTTACTGTACGATACGGGCACCCCTTTACAATATTTATTACCAACACGTGTACAAAGTTAATTAAAAACTGAATTCACACGTTGTTATATGAATTCTTAATTTGCGGTAGCGAACCAATTAATTTCATGCGAAAGTTTTGCGGGAACGTGTCGCCTGCCCTTGATAAAATTTAAACTGTTTTAATTATAGATATTCATATTTATTTATTGCGTTCCACAATTTGTGGACCCTGATGGGCAGAGCAGCATAGTTTGATGTTTGCTAAATATTCATTTCTGTTTACTAGATTTAAAGAAAGATGTAGAAAGATGTAGTCTCTGCCTATCCCAACGGGAGAAAGGCGTGACTGTATCTATGTATGTCAGTATTTCTGTAGGTTTATGGTAAGATGGGGCGCTGCTGTAGCAATGGGACAATGTCGTAAAAATACCTTAAAAATGAATTGGAAAATAATATAAAACGAGACATAGTTTAATATTATGATAATTTGGAAAGTCTATTTATTAGGGCTATTTGGGCCGATTGAAAATCTTAAACTATAAATAATTTCAATTATTTATTAATAATGAGACACTTCTCTCAGCTCGATACCAAATTCGTAATTCTGGAAATCAATCTATAGAAATTCAGCCACGTTTGTTTGTTCCATTTTGAAGCTTTGTCAAAGTTCAGAGTGTACAATTTACATATACAATGTAGAAAATAATTCAATGCCTTTTACGGTAAAATAATAATCCATATAATACGTTGAAATACTTGAAACTTCCACAAACCCTCTGAAAGCAGAAGTTATCAGGCAATATTGTAACCCATCCCCATATTAACTAACACGCGTGAACAATTTCGTATGTTAATTATTCAGCCTTTCCAACAAACTTATTTGCGTTACTTCGACAATGAAGTTAACGGTCTACTTTTCAGCAAATAAAGCTTCTCTTTTGTGTATGTTTCAATCAAGTTTCTATCAGCACAAACTAAATAGGACAGCTCTAAAGTTATTGCTACTGTTATCGTTTTCATAATATTGGAAAATCAAATCAAATCGTTTGAAGGAATTGTAATATAATTTATACTTAACACGTTGACTGCCGAACCGGTTTTTACATTTAGGCACCGTTACGGACTATGTGTTTTCCAGCAATGGCGTGCCGTTAGTGTGATCCGCACTGTATTTAGTAGAGTTGTGTTTCGCCGTACAGCCGGCACATAAGCTGCGCTAACACAACAGGTGTGTTTTCCCGCACCCGCGTAAAAATAAAGAACATTGAATTTGTATTGATTCTGCATTGAACGTGTCAACTAGTTTGAGGCAACAACCGTTTTAAACAGCAACTGATTTTCATCAAAAACGATTAACAAATTTAACTACCTGATATTAATGAAGAAAATAGCATAAACAAGTTGAAGTCTGGAAACTAAACGACTACAATTTCACGACAGGAAAACTAGGTAATTTCATAAACGCCTACTCGAACATTCCCGTGCAGTGCACGACTTTTTAGAAGTGCCACAGTTAAAAATAAGTTTCAAGTAACGACACCGATTGCTGGTACGGTCTGTTTTATCTAACTTTTTAGTTTTAGCGCTAGCTTTTATACAGTGCAAACATTTTGCTAGCAAACCTTGCCGTTTGAGCGTGCAAGCGAAACTCAAACTGCGCCTCGAAACCGCTGATGAACTTTAAAGTTTTATGTTTTGTGTATTTTTTTACTTACTTGTTTTTATAAAAAAATACAGTATGTGCTGAACCACACGATAGAAGTGAAATCTACATCAAAACCAGGTTAATAATACGAAAACAACTATTTTATTACATAATGTACACATGCGTATAATATTAAATAACGTTATTTAATAAAACGTAATAGCACGGCACATACCGTGTTAATGCTGAATACGACTGATACGTCATGCTCTCTCATGTAACGTTCGCCGAGCGAGTATAGCAGTGACGCGTGGAACTATATCTCGCTCGCTCCCTTGGTCGACTCCAGCCGACTTTACCCGAACGAGCGTTACTCAGTCGAGCGCTTTCACTTCAAAAATATGTGCAATATGTATAAGTCAAGAAACGTATCCTTGTTGCTCGTATTTGGCTTGTCTTGTCCTTGTCGCTCTTAATGGTGCGGCAGGAGGCTGGTATTCAATTGGTAGTACTGAAACCTGATCAGCCAGCATAACCCATCAATCTGCTGTAAGTCACTGAAGAACCCCGCTGTCTACCTTCCGCCTACCATCAGATCAGCTCGCTGCCACCATAATATTGTATTGTCATCGGAACTTGACAACATGCAAAATTTCAACTCACTCAATTCAACAGATTCCAATTAGAAACTGGAACAAAAGAGTTGATCAAACATATATCACCACCCATACTCCTAACAAACTTATTCAAAAACTTCCTTTGCCTTTGTGGGACCAGCTGACGGACTTGGCAAGAAAGTAACTTGATTTGGTTTTGCTGCTTTAGAATTTTGTAATCCGAATTAATTTTCAGTGTTTTCAGACATTCCAACATAACTATATACCTAGCCGTTTTTTTAAACGCCCTGTCTAGATTTTGTAGTGGAATAGATTGAGATATTTCACTGGATTTTAGATCAAGTTAGAGACCCGTTTTTTGCTTACAATTACCCAATTCAAGGGAAGTTGGGTAAAAGTAAACTTTAAGAGACATGATCACTAACAGAAGTAATGACAATAAAAATGCGATATAAAAGGGTAAACTGTTTCGTTTGCTCATAAAGACAACACACCCACAACATCTTCAATAAACATGGCGCCTGCAACAGTACCAAAACATCGAGAACTCATAGCAAGTACAATGTATACCTAAATTTTACGTATCCCTTATTTTTAACTATCCCGTAAAATCTACTATAAAAAGGAATACAAAGTAACTTTCCTAACAATTCAAATAACACGTTTTCTGGCGCGAAGTACATAAAATTAACAGTAAGCAAGTACTTCTAAACCGTTAGAGCTCCGAACTTGGCCCATTCATAACACTGCTGTAAAATGCATGGACGAAGGCGTAACATACTATTCCCTAAAAGGTCGGTAAATAGACACTTGGCAGTCCGCGGGGGCTTATCGAAACAGTTTCGATTCGATTATACGTATTCTCTAAGAAAGATTCCGGTACGAGATGAGAATTCTCAATTACAAGGTGTATCTGCGAAAAGGCCGAAATTCGCGAAACTGCCTGTTAACAGAATTTGCACTAGATACTGTAGGAAGACTGTAGACTGTAGGGGATAATAGAACCTTTTAGCTCTGCAGCATAAAAGTCAATATGGAAAATTGGATAGAGTTTGCTATGAACGAACCAAGTACATAACATGAGCGATATTACCTCCGATTTTGTATCGTAGCGACATCTCCATCCAGTCCAATGTATCTATGACTCAATGAAACGATGCTTTTCCCTTTGGATAGTTTTGGATCTCGTCGGAGTGTTCGGTCAAGGCCTGGTTGGTGTTAGTTTAGTTAACAAAGTTGGTTGCGCTATCACCCGCATGCCGCATGTTTTGGGTTAGGTATGTAGTACCACGTACTATATGTCTTATGCGGTTCGGTACATAATGTGTGGAGTAACATACAAATGTACTTGTCGACACAGCGAGTGCTAACTCACACTGACCCTCTTTAATCTATTATATATACACGCAAGTTTCAGATTTTAGAACATCTGACATGAAACTGTTATACGCATAATAATTAATATGTGGCTAGGATTAATTCAGTTCAAGACAGCTTCTAAGGTTGGATTTCACCCACACTTGAACGGAGGTCACACCGCTGTTAACTTTAAGTCATACTGTTTCCGAGTTAATGGTTGGTCAAGTATGTTTCAAAAGTTCCTGAACTTCACTCTTATTCATAAAACTATATAAAACGTTATACAAACAATCAATCACATTACGTCGAGGTGAAATTTCAGAGGCGGACACACTAGAATGTTTAGAACTAGAAGGTTTGAAGGGCACTGTTTCCAGATGAGTCTGTAGAACCAATGTCTCAGGGTGACGAGCGCAGTGCAAAGCTTCGTAAGATTATGCAATGCCAAATTCTGGGTAGAACTGTAACTGTTATGGGCAGGGTTAGCGCTAACCATCAGGTGAACGACTTGATTGTCTCGAGTCTCAGACAAATAAAAAAAAATTGAGAACTTTTTTTTATAAGATATGCGTAAGATTTTCGCTCAAACTTTACACCCTATGACCCTCGTTGGTTAGGACTTTGGTATCTAAGGCAAAGATACCATTGGTCAACATGGTTATCAAAACAGCCCCTTCTCTTAAAAGTCCTCAAAACAAATGAAGACATCACTCTCAAATGACCAAGATTGAGATCCCTGACCTTAATATCGGTCTTATCCTCGAACACGCATCTCCTGGTCGTCAGGTCGTTACCAAAACAATAGCGTAGCCGACTGCTCGGCCATTCGTATGCATATTTAGCTGGTTATTTGGGCCTTGCCCCACTGAATACGCTTCCGGCATGGAATCGCACGTATTTTTGTTATACCGGTTGGGATTGGTGACTCTTTTCGATGGTTTGTAGTTTTTGGCTGAGTTTGCTGGACACATTGCATTTTTTTGTACATTTACAATTGTACAATTAAACCAACCGAAGCCTCGTACAACTTTCCTGAAAATCGTAGGCACATTTTGTCTACATACTCTTACAAAATCGCATTGGCATGCCAGCTCGGTCGGAAAGATCACCCAACTTGAAGTTTCCAATCAGTATATCTCGCCGCAAAAGCAGCCCTTATTCGGAGAGCACTAAGTACAATTTAGCCTAAACCTGTACGCGGTTAATTAAAATAGTATGTACAAGAGTGGGATTAAGTTGTAAATCACGATGTTTCCACAAGGTTAGTCAATGTTGGGTTCTTGTCGAATATAATTGAGACCGATCTGTTTGTCTCCCTGAGCTGTGGCCTGTGGTTGATAAGCTTCGTTGATTAAGATGTCGTCCTCTATGAATAGGTATATTTAATCTGTGGTGTAGCTTTGAAGGGTTTTCATTAAGACAGTCATGTTAGGTATAATCTATGGTCATGTCATAGGAGTTTCAGCGGGAAAATGAAAATGTGACGTTGTTAATTTTGTAGGTATTCTTTTTTCAAACTTGTGTTTCTTTGTGTGTTTTCACTAGTATTCAGCAAAGCACCCACCGCTTTACAGAATACGACGTCTTGACTAGACTACTGGCTTTCTGACTGACTGGAATTGGACATTTGACTATTTTTTATCAAAAAAAAAACTAAATAAATAATCATTGACATTGACATTACCTGAATGCACAAATCGGGAGAAGCCAAAACCTAACAAAATAGCCTTTTTTATTATGTGACACAGCCTCGTCATAAAAGAGGTACTAAAAGGGAAAACAGATTCAATCGGTCTAAATCTATAGAAACGTACTTATAAAATTTGATGTGTATTGGATTTTCTTATTTTGCGACCATTTGCGCCATGATATGAGCAGTTTAGGTTGGAACATAGCGTTGGCAGTATTAGCCAACCAACGCCATTCGGGGAGCCTCCTTGTCGATCAATAAACAGTTCGATAGTTTGAGACTCAGAAAAATAATTCAATCCAATTCACTGAAACGTTCCGCATGACTACTGGGATGGTTTATTACCACGAGGTGGCCACGACACGATATTTCTCTCGACATAAAAGTTTTATCATAAGTATCTAGCCTTAAAAAGTAGCGTCTCCGCGTAACTTCTAACATTACACGTATATCATCGCCAGTGGCACATAACTCGCGTGCGTCTCGAATACGGGACAAACAGGCAAGTGCCTTGAACACAAACAAAACAATTACATGTGTAATTCAACAGTAAAGTTGCTTAGAAAACCCTCTTTGCCTTGGATCGCCACGGTTCAGAACACACCCGATAGTAAATTTACATTTCTGTAACTCTTGACCTCGTAACTCGACGTTATGCTGTGACAATTAGGTACTCTATCTCTATAGTAACTTGGTGTTGTTCTGTGACTGTGTCATTCTAAGTTGACATAATTGTGTATGGTCTTACAAACTTGACATGGATCTAGGATAGGCCAAACATAATAACTGGTCATCATTCTGTGACAACTGACAAGTTGTTATGGTTTCCGGTCACGGATGGAGTGTGCATAAACAATAATAGGTGGGTGTTTTCATTCGTTAAAAAGGCATTTTCCTCTTCATAATAATTAAGTGACTTTGTGACTAGTCAATTTGTGACTTTGACTCTCAGCTTTGACTCAGATTACCAGATGACTTGGATTCGACGTATTTTAATATTTGAAAATTATAATTCCGCTTCCCGCACCTCTAATTTTCGTTTTAAAAAATAAATCCCTTTTAAATAATGTACAATAGAGTCGTCTAAATGGTTTCTTCAAAATGTTGCTTACAAAAACAAAACCACGAATTTCAGACGATTACTTGCAAATAAAAGAGCTGTTCTTTTGTCACAGCCCCGGCTGCCTGTCCGACAACAAAAGATTATGTAAAGGGATTCATTATCATTAATAAACATGGTTGCTCCTCGACAAACAATAGGCGTAATAACTTGCCACAAACGAAACGGAATTACAAGAGTAATTCGAAATGTTCGAGAGGTTTTAATAAGTCTGAGAATCTGTTTCAATTTTAAATGAGTCGTACTGGCAGATATTTTAATCTCATCGAATGACGAATTTGTCGTTTTTACGGATTTCGAGGAATCCGTAATTTTTGGTATATAATTAGAATATGCTTATTGTCAAAAACTGTGTAGTTACAAATAAAAAAATTGTTTAAAACACATTGTAAGATAAAAAAAATCTACCTTTTGTAGTAGATTTTGTATTGCGTCAGTGAAATCTGACATCAGTTGGTTTCTCAATGCTTCTTTGCCGCTCTGCAGTAGGCAATAATGGCGAGTTCCGAGATGAGCTGACGGTGCTACGTGAGCTTGTTTGTAAGTGCTGATACCAAAAAGCCAATCCGGAATGAATTTTGTACCAACAATCCTTAAGGTCTTTTAAGCGTGTACGTACGTAACACAAATAACATGCGGAACACACCTTTTTATTAATGATATTATTGTACATAATACATATGCTGTGCGTACTCTATGCACTGAGAGCGCTTCTCGAAACGCGCTCACAATTTAGGAAATAAACTATACAGCTTCTTTTTCTTTTTTTTCAGCCCCCGAAGTAGTGTAAACGGTATTTCAAAAGCAAATGTAGCTTCAGATGTCAAATGTTCAGAACGGCAAAGTAAGATAGTAAAAACTGAGCTAGTTTTCGGGCGATCTCAATAAAACTAATCTATCGACAGTTTGCTCTACGTCGCTAAACTACTTAGCAATGTGTGAACGCAACTCACGAAAATATCTTACCGTTTGGGAGAACTTCCAAAATTCATCTCATGCCATACTCCCCCTTGTGTAATAAAATGAAAAGGGTCTCCTATGAAATATTCACAGATGCCTTGCGCATACTATCTGAATGAGAAGTCGTATTCGTTATTCAACACGTTAGATAAATTTGTTTTTTTAATGAAAGACGACGTGCTTGTGTTTTATGATTGTAAATTATATCGGTCACAGAGTAAATAATAGTACCTTTTTTTTAATTTTGACTTCGCACTATTAATGCATTCAGGTAGTGTCAAACATTAACACATGTTTGAGACACACGAAGAAACACAAGTTTAAGAAAAATATACAAAAATAACAACATTCATTTTCGGTTTTCCGTTAATTCCAAAACTCAAACTGAGCTTAGACAGAAGCCTCTCCAGTTTCCCAGACCACAGAATACTAAATAGTACCAGTACTCAGACCAGAAAGGCTTCATGTCAATTTATTTTGGACCGCACTAGACACCCGATAAATTGAATCGATGTTTGAAAGTGTCATCGATATGCTCTTGAACGTCTCATAATTATTCAAATAGGTACTTAGCTACTTCCATTAAATTTTGAACAATGAATATTTTTTGTGATCGTGGCGCAATATTACTACCGTCAACCGAGGAGGACAGAATAAAATATGATACAATTGAAAATATAATGAACACGGTATTAGTGGGCAGGTAAGTGTATTATAAAAACTACCATACCATGAAATGCCAGACGCCACTACTCTATTTCCCAGGCGACGAATAAAATGAAATATATCGATGTGAAGGCAAAATTGCATCTATAAGCTACGCCAGTATCCGTTAGCAATAGTTTCGACGCCGCTGAGTCTCATGCTTGAATTTTACCAGTACATACCTACCTACAAAAATGCTGACTTTATTCAATATTTCGTGAAAGTCTCGCCGATTTTCCGGGGTGCTGTGTGTGTATGACGATAGCTGAACATATCGTGTATTTTTTATTACATTATACAAGTGAACCGCCGTTGGCGATACGTACAACATACTAATGCCTTTACTACTAGGAAAAGATAATACTGTGGTACCATTTCAAACGTTTAACTTTAACTTAAAGTATTTTTTTTGTATGAACTCCCGTAGAGATAAAGTCAACATTTATATCAGAATCAAATGCCTTTTAATCAAGCTTAACAAAGATTTTTCTACTCTTACAAGTTGTTAGATTAATATAACGATTCAAAGCTCTTCAGCTTTTTGAGAAATCTTGTCTTTCGATGTGTGCGTGTTCGTTGATGTGTGCAGTTGTGTCAAAATAAATGTTTTTTTCTTTCTTTCTTTTTTAAAAGCACATAATGGTCAAGTCGTTTTAAATAAAGTTCCAACGACGAAGAAGATTATTCAGAACCACCGTTACATCCATCAGCCAACAGCTGCTACAAATCTAAAGTTTGTGAACTACCATTAACGATAACATTACAGCAGTTACAAAACGTAAAAGCAGTTAGTTAAAGAACAGTATTAGAGTATAAAATATTCAGTCCCTTACAGGGCGACTAAGACAGTCCCATCAGCAATGAACTTGGATTTTTAGAAGCTAATAGAGATAAAAGAGAAGAGAGATTGAACATTGTAATTAGTTAGAGAGAAATTAAGGTAGAGTCTTATAATTAATCTCCGGAATAAGATAGGATCATCTTTGAATTATGCGCATTTAATAAAGTTGTTTTAAAAATCTTATCGGCTGCGGCTAACTCGATTAAATCGATCAACGCAACACATTACTTCTATCCACTTGGCGCGCCGAGAATGATTTAGCTTACGGGTCATTTTGGGTGACGCTTCTCAGATGACCGGTCTTTTTGTGTACATATGTCAAACAAAAAGAGATTCAAATCGCTTCGTTCTATTATATTCTATTTTTTACAAAATTGTCAAAGACTAATACGAATAAATCGTACATCTGGTTTTGAATAAAAAGTAACTATGTGATACTAACAAGGTAGTGTTGGAATAGTGATCTAATATCTACTTTACACATTAAATATCTTAATAAGACAGAAGTTTTGGAAAGAGTTAACAGTTATGTTATAGCTACATGTACTATTATTAGGAATTAGCATTTAGGAAACTACGATTGGCATTTTATAGCGTAGACGTCGTCGTCTAAAAATACCAACCAAAAATCTAAAAATAACCACGAACAGTTGTGATTTCAGACAACACTTTGAAGATAACATTCCATTACGCCTACGCCCGTGCAAAAACAAAAGAAATAGAGATGTAAAAAAAAAGTGAAATTACAAGCTGAAAACAAAATAAATGCTGTAGGGACAAATATTTGCTGCTAAGCCAAATATGTACACGTGGCTCTTGACTTTAAGTTGGTTCTACACCTGTGCCTGTGATTCCGTGACCGTAACAAATACGCGGGAGAAAACACAAGTGTTTACGGGTTTTATCTCGCGTATTTATTACGATTCAAGACCTAATGTAACGCAGCGATCCACTTAGAGGTCTCCTTAGGGGGTCGGAGTAAAATTTTGCAATCCTTGTCCATATTTAGCCTAGCAGGTACCGTGACACGGTCACGGAGTCACGGTCACGGTCACAGATAGGAACCTAGCTTTAGACGTACGCGACCGCGTATTTTAACCAAGCATAGAATTTGTCAAGCGTCAAATATTTGCACGAAGGGGTTGATACCTGCCTGTTTCACGCGAGGGGAGAAATATTTGGTGTAATTAACCTGTTGTGTCACCTTTGCAGATTTTACCTTTTTTTACGATAGGTACATTTGTAACCATGTTTAAATATTTTTATTAAAGGCTTGATTGTATTTTTTTTAAATTGCACAACGAATCAACTAGGTAGAAATGTTACTACCTTATTTAAAGAACTTTTAACAGAAATAGGTAAGTACAAATCCCAAGGGCGGGCAACAAAGTAAATAACTAAATAATATCGCGTTGAAGGGTAAGGTAAACTGAGTGAAGTCGAATTCATTTAAAATAAATATCAGCGTATCTTTCCAACGTTAAATAAAACCGTAATTATTCAGATTAAAATACAGCAGTAAAAGCTTTAAGCTTCGCAAGTAATACGTCTGCTGAAAGTTGTAAAACTTTAACTCAGACCTAGAAATGTTTCAGACGATTGGTAGATACTAAAGGCTATTTACCTACCAGGTCTAGAATCTTGAGAAAAGGAATAGCGGACTAAATTATACGATTTTGTGTCCATCGCGCCACCTGCAGGCTAAAGACTCACAATCCAACAACCGTCATGCTAAGCAAGCATCTCATCTCACGTTCGTGAGGAATAATTAGCTATAATCCAACACGGGAGCCCGGTTTGGACAACTTAAAACTAATAAATGATCAAGCGAACTTCCCCGATGTGAAGTACGATCATTATTATACGATGAGTCGCTTTATTCGAAGATATGATTTGATTACCAGGTAGTCCAGAGGGGCAAGTAGAGACTTGCAAGGCAACAACGCGCGTGCAACGTGCGACTAAAAATGTACTTATCACCTTTTATTTATTAAAATGCCCCTCGTGCCCTACATCCTGCATAGGACCTTACCGCAGCCTCAGATAACGCGGTGACCTTGGCTAGATGCTTACTCAAGATCTAGTAAGCTACGACCACAGACACAAAAAAAAAATCTAAACTTATCATAACCTTTTCGTGTGGCAAATTACTAAAATGTTGCGGGAAAGGTCGCAACTGAAAATCAGCGTAACGCAAACGTTGAGTAATTTTTTATAAGCAAGTTGTTTGTAATAGTTTAATTTGAATGTTTTATATGGTTATAAAACTAATAAATATAAAAGCATTTCATTTCTTTTTCATAAAACAGAAGTAAATAGCTTTTAACAACTTTTTCGACGAGCTTCAACCAGAGGGCAAAACTATTAAAAGACAATTTTTTTCCCGCTAATTTGGGGAGCTATAAACAGCTAGAATTTCCCGAAGAAAATCGTTAACTAATTACCCGGTACCTTACCACTTTAGATTAACTTCGAGCTTGGTTGTCTTAGCGGATCCAACAAGTTAATATTGTGAGCAGCTCACGGCTGTATATTATGTACTTATGATTAAAGCCTTGGTTTCCGTTGCCTTCGGCTAGTTCGTAGTTTAATCTTGAAGTCTCTTACGACAGAACTTGGCATAAAACTTGGCTTAAAGTTAAGCGCCAGTTTATTTATAGTCTGTAGAAGACGTGTGAATTGTGTGCTCTACGTGAGGTGCTATACTGTTAACCTTTTTTTTTTCTTGACTTCAGATCTGTTTATATATTTTTATATCATATTCACTCACATGATAATAATATAGAAAATAATGTATATTTATCAACGATTGCTGTAAATAGACACCCGTCCTGGACAGCTCCTCCATGCACGGTTGTCTGATAGAAGTCGATAAGGCAGTCTAATGTTGACTGACGTTTTGTTAAAGTTTTAAATTATGTGGTGTTACAATTAAGAGTTTATATGTATATATATCTGTACATCTATGGGCACAATAAAGTTATTTACTAAATAATACGGCAATATCTTGAATTAATTCTACTGTTTCCTTTCATCTTTCTTCATCAGAAAGTGTTTGAAAATCGGCTTTTACATCATAAATAATGTAAGATTGAGAATGTTCTCCTCTTTTTATCGTTAAAATAAACTCCATTTATATCAAAACACACAAAGGCTCTGAAAATATATTATTATAATTTTTCTGTTCAAAGGGA
The DNA here is from genome assembly GCA_912999815.1 of Campaea margaritaria. Classification (NCBI taxonomy): domain Eukaryota; kingdom Metazoa; phylum Arthropoda; class Insecta; order Lepidoptera; family Geometridae; genus Campaea; species Campaea margaritaria. The sequence continues at coordinate 3,136,232 of OU538794.1, forward strand.
AAACACGTTGTTAATATCTGGAAATTCAAACGCAATTAACCCAAACCCACCCGATACAACCTCTCATCTGTATTCATAAAAAATATGAAATCTTAGCAGCTTTTTCTGGGTAACACCATTCGGCAAAAAATCCCAAGGCATTGTCACACCAAGCGCATATTCAGCTACCAAATGTGAGCAAAGCGGTGGTTATGGCCATTCTATGAATATTGTCGTATTGTCAGTGCAGTGTGAACGCGAACCACGTAATTTTCGCTTACATTCGGTTGACAAAGCGTTTCGTGTGAACTGTGAACTATGCTCTGAAATTGACGTTGACGCATCTTTGGTGCCTTAGTATATTACTTTACGTATGAGTTCCTTTTGTTAGATTGTCGTGTTTTTACCTGAAACAAAGACAAAATACAAAATTAGTTAAATGTTTCCATAATAGATATAAGAAAGAAAAAGTTTTAATATTATATAGACTCTTGACTATGACCGATTTTTTTGAGAAGTTCTCACTGGTTTCACTTATATCTAACGTCTGCATCCAAGCGTCCTCTGTCTCTACATAATCTGTCTACTATTGCTAATTACGCTATTGGAGTTTTCCAAGTCCTTCTAGACTATTCTAGAGTCTGGAGTCACAGTAGAAGTACTGCTCTCAGAAGATTGTGAGGTATCAGATTAAGAGATATTTCTCCACAGTAGAAGTAAAATCGTAACGTAGAATATCTTCAATAGCTCAGTTGATTATACTTCCCCCTTTTTACAAAGCCCAGCCTGAAATTCCAGCATCGAAAACGTCAACTATTGCAGAGTTTTGGAATTTGATCCCATTAGTGAAATCGGTCGTTAAACCGTTTCTCTATTATTGCGTTTTCCTTTTCGGCCGCGTTTTTAGATTCCGTTCAATTTAGAAGCAATAATACGGGTTATAAATATTGTTTAGACACAGCCAATATCACAAACCATTTGTCTTCTCGAGTACGGTAGAGTTACCTGACTGCCGTAATTGCCCAGTGTTTATATTAAGCCGGGTCTTCTGCGCGTGTTTTGGTCTACACACTACACGAAAATTTATATTCAAAACATTGTCATTATTGTAATTTTTTATATCAAGCAAGATAATATTATGTTGTCAGAAATGACAATGTTTTGTGTAGAGATTTTTGTGTAGTTTATAGATCAACACGCGCATAACACGGCTTTGTCTACACATTTTATGCACAGGGCGAGATGATCACAATTCTATGGAGTACGTACAATATCACACCCAATATTAGTTTAAAATATATTCAAATAATTGTAAATTCTAATTCGGAAGTTTTAGGTGACATCAGTCAATAATTGGATTTATTGTCTAAAATATTACATAAAAAACCCAGCTGCCAACCCAAACCCCTAAAGTATCGCCAAACCCAAATATCCATTCGGTCATACATCACTTCCCCCAACGATAATGCAATTACAGCCGCGATAGGGGCGACAAACGACCTTGCAGATACTTGACAAATAGACATTGTTGGATTTTCATTAAGATTGAACGCAGTGAGATCTACGTAACGACCGGTCTTTGTTACTAAAGATCACATATCTACTTAGATCCTGAATCCTAGGATTCCCTGTAAATCGGTATTAACAAACTACGAATACTGGTGGTCCTACAAATGCCGCAAAGTAGAAAGAGTGCACTGCGGGGATCGAATTGACCTTTAAAGCTATTTTATTATAAAATCTCTTCAATCTAGTAACATCTACCTTGCAATCCTTGCCGTCCAAGAATATTCGCTATTTAGTCATCATCGTCATCCCATATCCCCACTGCTAATCCTGAGAATTCCATCTGGAAAAACATTTGCTATTTCTTCAGATTTCGCGACTTATTAGTATTTATTTATTTTCAAAGCGTTCAAGACAAGGCCCCTATCAAATATCTTGTAGGCAAAAATCTATTAGCCAATCTCTGGTTCACAGACCTAAAAAAAAAATTATTGGCAAAGCTAAGGCAATTTTCTCGTGGTTCCAAACTTGGCATGGTTCAGCAGTCAGCTGGTGCAATGGAATGGAAGTAGAACGGGCATTAGTTAAATGCTCCACCCGGAGAACATTTGCGATAATTTTATTTTATGTAGTTTTTATAAAGTAAACAAGGAAACTCATATAATTTTGACGTTTAGATAGATGGCGTGAACTCGTCATGAACATTATTTTAACATAGGTGTCTCCGGCAGAAGTTCTGCATTATCTAGGGATAAGAACTAGTGGTATAAGTATTATATTTGTACAGCTACCATACATTTTTCATCTCAATTCAGAAATTTGTGAAAATAGAGTCGGTTCTAAATGACAAACTGAATGATAGAAAAATACCATGAAGCTAAAATATTTGTGCCTAGAGGTTATCTTTCCATTATGGAGATGGAATGGAGGCCTCGTTAAATATTGTTGGAACAAAACAAATATTGATTAAGTCATTTAACTTTCCCTGAGTAGACTGCTCACTCAAACGGTCGAATGAATTTATATTTTAATTGAACATAACCTGCCGGAAGCAAAAAGGAATAATTGCGAAAATGGCAAAATATTTGTACGTAGGGAGAAGAGGAATACGTATACATTATTTACTTTGTGGCTTAAGTAAAACGTAGTAGAAAAACTTCATGTTGTTTTTAAGCAAAATCATTGTTAGTTGAATCTTTATATATATTTACTTAATTTACTTTGGTTTAGGAAAAAGCTACGAACTCCCGTGAGACAGGCGTGCCCAGTGCCTTTAGTAATCTGTGTATTAGATTATTAATTATTTATAATCTATTTTTGGTAATAAAACTATTCTTGTATTTGTTTTGTAATTACTTGTTTACTCACCAAAAACGAAATGGTGAAGAATAACGGTATATTTTTCAAAGCTGAAATTCAGAGATTTCTGCTGACAACACGAGTGTTTTTCCATTAAATTCCCAAGGGTCAACCCCTGGGTTTCCAACCTTTATCTATACTCGTAGTAAGTTAGCAATGAACAACCTAGAAACATTATTGTTTCCAAATATATACAAGCCAGTTACACTGTGATATTTTTAAATTATTTAAAATAGTTGTCTGTAGAAGAATACAGAGCAATCATCATCATCATCAACCCATAACGTCCCACTGCTGGGCACGGGTCTCTCCACACTTCCGTGAGGAGGGTAAGGCCATAACCCACCACGGACATACAGAGCAATACGGGAGAATAAATACCTAATAAATTTAACACTTTGCCCATACTAAAAATGTTAAATGTATAAGTTTAGGATAAAGATTTGTATCCGCGTTCAGCCCAGTTCAATTAACAGGCTGTTGGTAATGGAATCATCAATGTTTATCGGGAGCCACGCAATCATTCTGCATACTTCAATTAGGTTTCTTTGATCAGGTGAATTCAACACGAATTAGAGAGAACGTAAATTAACACTCTTTTATGAGGTTCCGCGACGTAATGTAATGAACATCTTCGCTTGTTTCAAAGGAAATTAATTTTAAACACGCTAATTTACTTACAAAAATATATAATCTTGGTTATTTGCAACCGAAATTAAACATGAATGTTATTCTGATGACTTGCCTCGAGGTCGAACATCCTGGAAACCTGAAGGTATAAAGCTTGTTTTGTTGTTGTGCAAGTTTAATAAGTAATTTGAATAAACCTTCATTTTTGTGGCTGCCATGAGTTCGTACCTTATTTAAATTTTTTACTACCATTTCCTTTGTCATAAACCAAAAACGCGGCAGTTTTATAACCCACTTTGACACAAATGTATTGATTTCGATAAAGACATAAAACCAGCTAAGTGCGTGTCGGACCATGCAGTGTAGGGAGGGTTCAGTAAAAAGTTTTGTTGAAGTAGGTGCTACGAGTTTTTTCTTTTTCAGATCTTTCCATTGTTTGAACTTGGTGATAAGCTTATGGAGTAACATAGTCACTGTGCGACAAAACTCCCTTTCGAATAGACATTAGAAAAAATCATTTTGAAATTTCATGTATGTAACTATAAAATACATTTTCAACTACCTAAACGCTACACACCAACCTCATTTCTATCATGAAATCCCAATAATCCCCTAGTAAAATAGCTATGCCATACGGACGGACGAACGGAAAGACATGACGTACTATTACTTATTTTGTGACATTACGCCGAAATTAGAAGTGTTCCGTTTGTCTCATTTGTCTGCGGAACAATAAAATAGCATAATTTTCAAGTTTAATCACTTGTAATATGTAAACATACAAGATAAGACTGCGATATCGACGGGGCGATTTTTTAATGCGGCACACTTACACTTTATAACAATATTGATAATGTTATCGAAATGCGATAAATTATCTCTTATTTAGCAGTTTCATTCAATAAAATTTTAGCGTAGAATCTACACAATTTAATCAATTAGGTAAGTTAATTTGTTTTTTTATTGATTAGGCACTCGAAACATGTTTCATCGGTGTGTCATACTTATTTCCCAAACTTGGATGTCTATTGTTTATGATTGAATTCAATATTATACCGTAGGTTTCGTTGATAAAAATGTTCCGCAAGATGGGTACTTATATTTTACTATAACGATCGCCCATCACTAGCATATTAAATGGCGCATAGTTAAACGAACCTTTCCCACTATTAGCAACAGCCGAGCGGTTCAGACCAATTTACCTTAGAAACCAAATACACCCGGTTACCTGCCAAGCTTTTTCCAAAAAGCGAGCGCAAGCTAATGGACCTTTCTAGTCACATGTTGCAAAGGCAAGCGGGAATAAAGTAAGCCACTGTTGTCCCACGTGTTAGAACTACTTGGAATAATGGATCTCTTTGACCAACTCTAATTCGTTAATTTAAATACGGTATCAGAGTAGTTAGGTCTCGTTTGAGAGGGAGGTTTGTTAACATCCAAAAAGGCAAAAAGCAGCTACAAATTAAGCTTGTGGTTATAATGAGGAAATTGGTAATAACAAGGGCTAGATTGCATAGTTAAATTTTCTGTCAAGGTCAGCATTGAGGTGCTAAAAGACAAAGAAATAGGATGGATTCTTTTTTATTTAAACTAAGCTTAATGCTCTAGCTTAATGAAAATGCTCTTAGCGTTAAGTCCGCCATTTGTACTAGTTAGTTAATCTGTGCAATAAAGTATTAAATAAATAAATAAATAATGCGCTGAAGAAAAAGTGGTATTAAGAGGTAACCGAAGAAAACTGTAGATATCATATCATGAATGTTAAAAGTCAAGACCTTTAAAGCCACACGAAACAGTAATATTCCCACATCTCCCCACCCTATTTGTCCCACCAGTAGTAATGCCTATAGGCGATTACTGATGTTGATATTAAAATTTCGTTTTACCACTTTTTTTAACAAACAAATTAAAAAACCAAACACTGAATTTGCCAATGCATTGCAATTCTGCTAACTGCAAGAAACCTTGACGGAGTTTGACCAACAAATCAATTGTTATTTGAGAAGTGATATCATCCACCGCATATAAAAACATTTGGTTAACGTTAAGCAAAGTGGATTTATATATAGAGATAACATTAATACAGATTAACAAGGTTAGGCTGTATAAACCTCTCGTCCTGTTTACATAGATGAACCAAGGTACAGACCTAGGTCAAGTTGATAAAGGTTCAATCTGTACTCATCCCAAAATAGAGCTAAGAATTCGAACTCTTGAAGTCATAAAGTCGAGATAAAAACGCTACAGATGGAGTATTTGCTCTCAAAAACGATGGAATTCAAAGTAAAATCAATTACCTTAGTCACGAAAACAAGAAAATTGTCGTGATTGAGAGTAAATGTAATTGTTTATTTTCCAATCTCATTGTTTTTAACTTCCCGCATCATTGGTGGCCTTGACTTTAAGTACAATCACTTTGAAGGTAACCGTTACTTATAAAAAATAATGAATCATCTACAAATGTATTTATTTTAATAATTGATACAACAATTCTCCTCAACTTAGCAACGTATTTGTGAATAACTGTATAGACTTACAAGTTCATATAGGTGCTTAGTAACAATAAAACGAACAATGATTTAGGTAAAAATTTATACCTACGTAGGTACTTACATATTTTACAGGTAAGTTAATAGATAAGAAATGATAGTTCAATCACAAGCACGAGTCCTCATAAAATAGACCATTCCCAATATGATGCCAAATTACTCGTAAATAAAAGGATGTCCTTTCAGAATCACGGCCCATCTAGGAGATTGGATTGATATCGAAATAAATCAATATAAAGAAATTAAGCAACTGAGCACACACATAGTAGGGAGGTATAACCTTTTCAAGATTCTATGACCTATGCCCGATTACGTATGCGTTTCTGAAATCGATGACCGGCAAAAACAGAGAATCCAGTCAGCAGATGACGGATAAATCCCAATGAACACAAATACTAGGGCTAAACACTTCATTACATCTCACGATCAATGACTACATCCTCAATTATCTTCTAAGTAACTATGTTCAGGCTAGCTATAGCGTTCCGTAGTCGGCCTCTGTCTGGGCCTATTCGGCATAATCCTGATAAAGACTGAAATAGCTTACCACGAGATTAAGGAATTCAAGAGTACCAACTCAACGCTAAGGAGAGACTCGCCAAACGATTTAGTACTGACGTTTAGATTTGGGCGGAAACAAGCGTCTCCTGAGCTAAAGGGTTTGTTTGTGGTCATACATACCATTTAACTTAAATCCGGTTGCAGTTAGCCTTAACTACTAACCCAATTTAAAGAACCTTTTGCCACGTGGCCAGGAATTTAAATTAGGCGGTTTTTATCCCCGTACAATGCAGGATTTTCTCGGGAAAATTAGAGGATTGGGACGGAACCGCAAAGCGGGTTAGCCTGCTAAATAAAGCCAGCAAAATATACCTAATTCAAAAACTTTTCGTACATCTATTATGTTTACAGCACATCTACCTACGCCCACTGAGGTACGCGGTGGCGAACTGTAAACAAATTAAAGGTATTTGTTGAAATTTGTAGCGGGTATTAATTAAAAGCGGTGAACCTAGAGTTCCCACTATCTGACTTTACAGCTGACGTTTGGAACACACCTCGCCGATGAACAAATCGAGGCTCGGACCCAAGTAATTGTGGGCCATAAAACTGTTAATTTCCTCAAACTAAACTTGAAGTAGTCCTTCCTCCGTTCCATCACAACGCTAAGGTCTCTCCGTGTTTCGGCGGACGTGGCACGTGTCGGTCGTATTTACACACGGACTTCGCAATCTGGCGAACAAACTTACCAAAACAACACACACAGGTTAATAAGGTAGGTTCTAGCACGGACGATTTTATATGTGCCTTTCTGATTAAATGCAGTTCAACTTGGGATCAATTATTTTGATGATATGTTATGATTTGTGAGTTTAATATCACAAACAAACCCAGGGCAGCTTATGATTATCCTTGATTGGATCTAAATTATCACTTGTGGCGTAAAGGTTTTATCAGATAGTGAAGTTCTTCCGAACTACTTAGTCCATCTACTGACATCACTAAACAATACCAACTCAACAATTATTAATTGGTGATATTTCGGTTCTACTTAGGTATAGCTACCTACCTACAATCCGTTACACTATCACGCGGAATTATTATTTGAATTATATCTAGTAATATACTTAGTTGTAACATACATAACAAAGCCATTTATAAAATTACTGACATAGATTTAAAAAAAACCTGTCTGATTTTCCCATAGATACACATGATACACATCTTAAGTGTTTACTTAGCCTCTTGTAAGGCCTTTCCTCAATGCCATCCCAAACATAAGTCACGTAATTTGTTCACATTATACATTTTTCCATATTCATTGTTTTTAGTACATCCTTCCTCAAGCTTATTTATCTCAGTTGACAGAAAACCTTCGCCATCGGCTATTAACTTGGAGAATACAGGAAAGGGCTACAGGATAAACTACTTAAGGTTAACTTACCTACAACATAGAACCTTAATGACTTAACGACTTGTCCGAAGAGTGATCACGAAGAATTCCAAATTCGGATCGGTAAGATCTCATTTCTAAATACAGCTATTATGGAGCCGACATCTGAACAGGTCATTCAAGTGACAGTAAGTGCCTACTAAAAATGTCAATTTTAATGTGTGGTTAAAGTAACAACTTGGAAGTATGTATACATACATGCAATAATTATAATAACTTGTATTTTATTGCTCTGTCTTACCATCAGATTACTTAACAAACATAAATTTAACCCATACAGTTAATCTATATATATAAAAATGTTATGTTGGTTTGTGTACGCTTCAAAGACTCAAAAAGTTCTGCACCGATCGAGCTGAAATTTTAGCATGATATATAATCTGCATCAAGGATTGTTTTTATCTATTTTTTTCATCAGTGACATATCAGCGAATTTGCGAATGTGCCACAGCGAAGCGTGGCAGGGTACAGCTAGTTGTACATATATGTTATGAGAATAATGTTACCTACTTCATGATGATGTCAAGAACAATTGACAATAACCTTCAATGATTTGCATGCACATAATGCATCTATAGACAAAACGTTTCTCAAGCTATCTGTTAGTACATTACAAGTTGAGAAACACAAAATGGACGTTGATATAGGTGTTTGATAATAAACGGTACGATGGTCACGTTAAAGTTATTAAATAGTAACGTGGTACTAGAGTCAACTACTATCAATAGATAGGATCATTTCAAAGAAGGAAGGTGTGCACATCCTGTATTCCAATAGAATAAACTTAGAATTAGACTAAGGAACATTTTTTCCTATAATGTCTCACTGTAGTGGCTGATTGATTTAACTAAAAACATGTTAGTTAACACGTTCGGTGCTGAAAATACACACGTATGTGATTTTATGATTTTACGGCAAGCGAAAACTCGCCTGGCGTGCATACCCGCACTGTTGGATTGTCAATTTTATCACACCAGTTGTGTGCGCCCGCACTGCTGATTGAGATTAGTTTCGACACAGTTAACAATTAACACAATTAACAGTAAACACACACGTTGCGTGAAACTTCGCAAAAGAGCCAAAAAAGTAAAAGAGTTCAGCAGTGAACGTGTTAAAGTGTATTTTTAAAATACACTTCTTATTTGTGCAGGAAAATACGGACGAAATAGCGAGCTACAGTTCGTTCTATTCATAAATGTCAAACCACAAATGACGCTATACAATTTCACATTGTAAAGAAGCAAGCGAAATTATATTGCTGTGGCATTGGACACGACTATCACTCATGCGAGCACGTGCCGGCCGTGATGACACACTTATTACGAGTTTTCCCGCAACGAAACGACCCGGAAATCATAAAAAATTAGCTTGCTGCAGGTTTGGAAGAGGCATTTTATATCAACTTTGAAAATGTAGATGATGTGACAAAACTGCAACTTTGATAGACTGCGATTTAAAAGAACATATGAGATGAGCCATGATTATGTCAAACTAATTCGCGTGGCGGTACCTGCTTCTAGCGAAGGATGGTCAGTTTTGTTGACCTCCCAAAGGAGTAGAGGAGGAGTAGTGTACGGACGCCATTTTTGATTATAAGGATAACTAGAAATAGCACTTCAACTCTTTCTCAAATGTTTGCATTTGCAATGCATAACGTTAATTTAATATCACATTAATTAGCAACCATTACTCTACCCACTACTGAGTGCGCAAGGTCTCTTTACTGACTTACTATCCAGTTTGTGTCCCCAGATTACTTCAAGCATGTGTAAACATACTGAAACAGACACAAAAAGGTGACTCCAAAACGATTCGTTGTTCCCAAAGGAGAGGCCACGTAAGCAGGACAACATCAGGACAAGCTATATTGCTTTTATAAGTATAACCAGGTTTAGTTGCTTTGCCCCATTTTTAACCGCGTTGGGGTAGATGGGTACTTTGCGTTTGGAAGGAAATATTAATGATCTGTGGGCTTTTTGATTACACTTGTTTTCCCTTGAACGAGTTTCAAAGGCCTGCTATTTTTTTTTGCAGTCACGCTAAAGCTGCCAAGTTCAAGTGTAATCTTCGCGGTCTACCTTTCTTCCATTCGTCTTAATAAAAGAGAAACAAGTTGGCACATAATTTAAGATTTAAAAAACTTAATGTAGTTACATTATTTGAAAAGTTCACCTGGTTACGCCTAGTTCCTAACTTTTGTTTGCTCTCCGACGGGGTCGCGCAAAGGAGGGCTAGGTAGAAATATAAATACGTACTAGGTACTTGTTAGTTCTTATTTACCTTCCCATAACGATGCCGGCTTTGTGCATAAATTGCATTAGTACAGAGGTTTTGGCGTGTTTGTCTACCTCATTGTAGGAATTAAGATTTTTAATATCTTGGCATAATCCAAAGAGGTACCATACCTACCTACAAATTGCCTAACCCATGATATAATAAATAAGTGAAATAACACACGGGTGCAATACGCATTAAGTTACAACTTACAATTACTTCACAAAATTACGGAAATAGTAAAGTTACTATCAACAATAGGCACGCAACGGTCGAATTTCTAAGCTAACGGTTGAAATGGGTTTAATTTCATCAGTGCAGCCATTCAGCTCTACGAGGGATCGGTGGAGCGTGAAAAGCGCCGCCGTTAGTTCCGGAGTTGTCCGCCGCGGACCGGGCGCAGCGGCGCTGGCGGCGCGCACGTGATGCATGCGCGGGCGCAGACGTGCACGTCAGCCCACAGCCTCCGCGCATAACCGACAACACCTCCGCACTTATCAGTACGCGTGTGACAGTGACAATTTATTTTTTTAATCCTCGGTGTTTTTGTGCCGTACCTGTGCGAATTGGACAACATGTTTTTAAAGGTATTTTTTAACTTAACTTTACGCTCTTGACTTTGAACTGCGAGGTTTATTAGTAAACATTCGCGTGTAACGACTATCCGCATTGATGCAACTTTTCACGTAGCAATTAAACATTGTTGTTGTTTTTTACGCGGATAGTGTTTAATAGTACAATAACTCAATTAAGTTGATTAAGTGTTTGCATGAGACAATGGGTAGTTTTCATAGTTTTCAATGAACTATGAGAATAGTTGAGGCGTTGTGGGGATTTGTTAACAATAGAATTTGTTAACATAAATGTTGATAGAAAGTTTCCATCACATACACAACACAAGAAGTCGGCTTGTACGTATTAAGTTATTAGTAAGGAAGCTGAAGCATTGATAGTAATTTAGTTATCAGATAGAAGCACACTTTCAAAAATACAACAAAAAGTAATTTCTATTTGAGTGAAGGAAGATAGCATAAAGTTGCTGATGACGGTGACCGTGTAAATTAGCCAGAAACTAACGTATATAATTTTAATTTTAAATATCTAATATATATTTAAATTTTAAAAAATACAGTCAAATTGAGATCCTCCTCCTTTTATAAAGTCGGCTAAAAATAGACCTGCATTTACATTTTATATTTAATCACAAATAACAAAAGTAAATTTCGGGTTTGATTCCTGTTCATTATTATCCATGTTTTCCGTTGTTACTAACTCATACTGTAATGTTAAACGATTCAAATTAAGTCAGTGTCAGATTCTTCAATAGATATTTAGGTACCTAGACAAAAGAAAACAAATGAAAATCTCTGCAGAGCAATGAATTGGTTTTCCTGCAGTACCTTCGTTATAATATAATCATAATAGATGTTCCGTGATTCCCCAACAAAGGCAAAACGAGTTTATGTCACTCGTTCTTTCAGACGTTCATTTTTAAAAATCTTACAAGTACATACAATATGCATATGTATAGATAATAACACTCACACTGCAGTCATTTCTAGTCTCATTATACTCGTAAGTCTAAAGATGTAATATTTCCTTGTGAAATTGACAATTGTTTGTACAAACAATTCAGTTTGAGCAATGACATTGCAGCAATGTTACAAAATGTAGGTATGATTTTACCAATTGTAACTTTTTTCAAAGCTTCGACATAATTCACCCAGGCCACACGTAAGATAGATTATAGATAAAACTGATAAGATATCGTGATAAGAGATCTAGTATCGTACACTGTTCCGGATTTAGAATTTGTTTGCTGATGTTATTATTACGTAATATAAACTGGAGGAAATAACCTAGAATATAGAAAAACGAGAGCCGCCTTGAATCATCAATCTTTTGCTAAAAACGCTGTCACTCATATTAATGATATTTTATAAGAAGCAGTGCCTCAAGTCTTCATAGAGACTAATCTTTTTTGTGTTAACTCAACACTTTTTTTACTGAAGGAGGCCAAATCTTCATACTTGATTTCGATTCGATTTAATGAATTGGTGTTGACGAGGCAAAATTGCACAGTCACGTTTCAAAAAAGAAGGTCATCATGTCTCTAATAATTGCAATTTGAATTTGATATTAAGTACATCTTCGTGCTTTTATAAATGTATTAACAATTACGGCTGACTGTTCCGTAGTGCATTGTTGGAAAGAGTAGCATTGTTAATTTGGTACTACAGTTCACTTCCATATAAAAAGAAGTGCTTTATTTCAGTCAACAGTTAATTAAAAGTTTAAAGCTCCTATCGATGTGAGCCAATAGGCAAAGTTCGAACAGAAATTCAGCTCAGAAAGCTTTGAAACATTTCTGCTTTATAAAAATGTTGAGCGCACGCCATAAACAATGATTACGGACTTTATTAGTTAAACTCGCTTCCTCCATCGGTTTGTTTTGGAAGTTCGGAGACGTGACCGTTCGCTTTTTATGAATATAAAGACCAGTTTTGCAGTTGCACAATATAACAGCTGCTATGTCCGCGCGACCCTCCGCAAATATCAACCAGCGGAATCCGCGACTTCGCGCTTACTACTATTTATATTATTATATATTTTAAACACTGCAATATATCACAATGGAATATACACGAAAGTTAATTATTATTTTTTTTATTTTAAACGCTGAAATTTTCATTGATACGTTGAGCCAATTCGGAGCCTATTCAAGATAAACTTTCAAACAGATATAAATAATCCTAAAAACGGTAATTTATGATTATCATCATCATAATTATAATCTCATACAGCTCAATCGACCCACTGCAGGGCATGAGCCCCCTTCCTCTTACGCCATCCATCCCGGTTTTGAGCCAATATGATTAGGCATAATATAAATAGCAGTTTTTTTTTTAAACCGCAGATTCACTTAAATTTTATTATTGGTACAGAAGATAGGGCTGCAAATTGAGACCTTCAAAAATCGTGTCTCAAGTACGTCTCTCACGTTTGCACAAGCCGCGATAATTGGACTATATTATCGCAGTGCCGCTAACACGATCACAGATAGTCGTATTCAGTACGTCCCAACCTGACGTCACTTATCTTGGAAACTGTATCAAGGTTGAAGAAGGTTACAGCGGCTTGCACTGTACCACTTTCCCAGCTTTTATTACCCTCTTTCTTAAGTAGGTACGTACGCGTTTAGATTATTAAATACGTCTTGCAACGGTGTACGTAAAGCTCATGTTTATATGCGTATTGCCCTTTTTAGGGGTCCGCAGACAATGGAAAAAAAATGAACCATTAAAAATGACAGATTTATTCGTCAATTTTTAACATTAACGTTCCTAAGTGATTAAGTATCATATAATAATAATATGAGTTTTCTAAAGTCGGTAACATTGTATGTTTAACTTTCTAATCCATCTGAAAAATCAGGCAAGGAGCACCTAATTAACGTTGTCCAAGAAAATAGGTAGTTGATAAGTTTATGAGATCATCTGCTATATATACGAAACCCTACGCTGCGCATGGTCCAACACGCACTTAGCTAGTTTTTTTTCCTTTACTACCGCGTCTTATGTAATTTCTACACTAGGCAATACTTGGCATACTGATGGTGAAGTTAAATTTACTCTTTAATTAGTTCCGTGCTACATTTGTACTGCTTGCTATTCGTAAGCGACATCTGCTAAGGTTGTCTACCTCCTTTACCTATTTTGAGACGCTTCAACAATACAAAATTCCTAGGTACTTACGTAATCTTTGAGAAACCTTCATCAGAGCCAACTGCAAACTTTTTATCATTACTTATTTTATTGTTTGAAGGATACATATTTTACACTTACTTACCGCAAACGTTATTAGTTTCCTATTGGTACACAAAACGTGCTTTGTTAGGGTAGGGGTCATCTACAAAAACACCTATAGAAACAAAACTGACAAACCCATTTCACAGCTTTCTTTTGCAAACGCTGCCTGTTGCAGGGGAATTTTCTTGGTAGATTTTCTCGCCACTTCGCGGGGTGGTTTCGAACCTAAGAACATTTAGACATTTATAAAATAATAACAGCCTTATAACATGCAACGACCATAAAGTGTTATGGCGTATAATAAACAAGTTTTTAATCTGTCCTCGTAATTAGTGAAATGTTCAAAGATCAAGTAATGCAACGGAGGTGTAACGCGAGTTAGGCAATCCTTATCTCGCCTTGCAGACTCGGACGTGACAATCACCTGTTTATGTGTATGTGAGTATGTGGCTAATTTAATAGCTGTCAGCTTATTAATTCAGATTTATGTAATAATACGAGATTTATGTAGAACTTACGAGTACTGGAAGACCTCGGAGTTGTGCAAGTGAGGCCTACTTACGGATATGTAAAGCTTTCACAATGTATCTTTAAGGACAAATTTAGTAAATTTAAAGGCCAGGGTCTCCCACTTTTTTGCCGCTTTTATCTTTCATACGGGGGGGGGGGGGGGGAGGGGGGCTTTACTAGCTTATGCAACGAGGAACATTATTTTTTACGATTTTCAAACATCTTTTCAGATTCGAAATCTTGTTGAATTCCAATTAAAACCCACTTCAAAATGTAAATTTTCTTAAAACCCTCGTCTTAAATGTTTATTTAAAATCAGGACCCCTCAGAAAACAGGATGCTTTTGACTAACAGCAGACATCTTGAAAACAAACATACAAAAACGCAAACGGAATGTAAACACAACTGACTGGTTTCATATAAAATAAGGCTCTGAAAATAAGGGCTTGGGGGCAAAGAGCGGTATGATTTTTTTCCTAGTTACGTTACAAATGTCGTGTCTGTGTCATTTATTCTACTGCCATTGACCTTTCCGTGTCGTATGGTATTAAAAATTCGTGGAAGAGAAATAATAAATTGGATTTCTATCACGTAATTATTCAACGCCCAAATTAACATGTATTTTGACACTAAACATCGGTTATCTAAACATAATCATACCGTTTTATTCAGAGACAATGTGGCAGGAACCACGGGCTGTGGAGAGATAGTGCGCCTTTACTGCGCTCCATTGTCCAAATTTATAATAAGAGTTTTAATTTATAACAACATAAAGTTCATAATAGGGTACGCAAAAAGCGTGAGTTTGTAGTTTAGATAATTTGCGGTTGTATACTCCCTGCACACATTTAGCGTAGGACATTTTTAATATTCATGACGTCATTTATGTTAATTCACGAAATGGGGTCATTGCTTACAATCACGCTATTAAAAAATAAAAACAAAGTTGTAGTTAGTTCCACCAGTCTGGTTGGTTTATTGCAGTTTGGGACGGTAGCGGTATTTTTCGTGAGCCCCGAGATTGCTTCGTTGGGTAAATCGCCCGCAAAAAATATTCAGTAGTAAATTGTAGAGAAAGGAGTGTAGTGTAAAGTTTTATCAATTTCAAACCGAATATTTCAAAAAAAAAAAACAATAAGTACCAAGGTAGGTTTTTATTGCATCTTTATCATAAGTAGAGATACTTAAACTCTTTATTTCGAGATCATTTTTTATATACCACCTATTCTTAATTCAATCTAATCAAAATCTGCACATAAAATAAACTCTGCATAATATCATATTAATATTAACACAAAAAAATTTTTTTTTTACAATTTTGATTTGAAGTGTGCTAGAATGAAAAGTGCTGCGCATTTCCTCTTAACAAATATAGGGTTAACCTATTTTTATTTCTCTCCCTATTGCACATGTCGCCTGCTAGCAGGCAGTGACATTATCCTCAATCAAACGTACACAGACCCAGTGGCCGCCTCTCGTAAAAGAAAGTGGACTTTGCAATATGCACCGGCGTAATCTGCGAGAACCATTTGTTAGGGTTAGCAACATTAACATATATGAGTAGTTGCTCCGTGCTATACATTTTCAAATGATCGTAGACGTTGTTCTTTATATTGAAAAAGAAAGGAAATGCATCCGGTTAAGGTTATTTAACTAGTATTTATTTAAAGATATGTTGACCGTTAAAAAACTATGATATGGAAATTGTTTGAAAAGAAACGTTAATTTTCTATGGTTTGGCTCTCTGTTGATTCTATAAATCTGCTTATTTGTCAGATAATTATCAGAACTAATCATTTCTTGATACATAAAAAAATTGCATATAGGACGAAAAGCTACATATTAAAAAGTACCTAACCTAAAAAGTAAGTATTGAATGTAGAAAAACGGACACCCCTATGATGACGATAATCTAGTAAGATTACCAATAGTTGCAGTATAGCAAAACTTGTTGCACGTAATAAAATAATCGATTTAATGTGTCGTAACTCGTATCTAGTGCGTAAGTGGTGTTTATGTTGATATTGATTGATTTGATTTAAGTATAATACATACATTAAAATATTTAACTAGGCCATAACGATAAAAAGCATAATAATAAATAATGTAGATATATGAGATAGCTATAAACTTTAGACAGCTTATAGGTAAGTAGAACTAGGCGCCCCTTTACAAAAAATAATTAAACTAGGTAGGACTTTTGAATCTTTTTTTTCTAGTAATAACTCTAGCAATAGATTAATTGCGAATCAACAACCTCTTTTAAGCAAAATATATTTTGCGAAGCTATATTTACCTGCGTTTAGGCGCGAGAGTTGAATGCCGAGCTTACGCATGTGCATATCAAGGCCCCCAACTGCATTCAACTCGCGCGCCTACTGTAACTACAGTACATTTAACTAAATCATAAATAAAAAAGTACTTACATAACTATAAAAAAAATAACCGACTTCGAACCCAATTGATTCGTGAAATGCAGTCGGAGGTATCACTATTTCATTTCAACTTTATACTGCAAAGCCTATGGCTGCAACTCACGATTCAATTTTGTTCTCAGTCAGGTTTTTCCTAATTTTTTTTTATTTTTTACTGATTTTGGCATTTCTGTTTGTAGCCACAGGGATACAGTTTCACGATTTCAGTTACAGGAAGGAAACCAATCAAGTAGATTTTCAAAATTCAGACTGTTCAGACTCACGTGCAGGCTAAGTACAATGCGTGGAGAATGAACAGTTAAATTGAGCATCTATTGTATCAAAGTAGGTAGGTTAACGCCTCAAAACATTATACAATTGCGAAGTGGAATAGTTCACGCATCATTTACCACATACGGCAGCACGTTGCAATTGTCTTCTCGATCAGATTTGCATTTCAAAACAATGTCTTTACCGAAGGCAGACACCTGTGTGGTTTTCATATTGTCGACAAGTCTAACCGTCATAGGATTTGGGGTGGAATAGCCTTTCGAATAGAATGATGGATTGGCAGCTATTCTTCAATCCATTGAGCTTTGTTAATGATTTCGCGCCGAGTTTATCTTGATATTGACTGAGCTATTCACACCATTGAGTACATAATCTATCGAATATTCGCGATTTTGTAACGAGGCCGTATCTAATTTCGAAGAAAATCTAATAGATGCGTCTTCGATAAAAAACGCTTTCTAACTGTACTAAAAAGTGTACTGTGGCTAAAGAGTTCAGTTGCAAGATGTGCATCTTGCAACTGAACTCTTTAGCCTCTTACTTCCGGATCATAAAGCTGCAACCAAGCAACGAGTGGTGGTACAATAAAGCATTTTCCATCCTATTTTCTTCATCGCTGAAGGATACGTCCAAGAGCTCCTCATGATTATCAATATTCGTGATTAGTCTATATGCAGCCATTTAAGTTTTTACGTTGTGTGAAATAAAAGACTAACAGTAAATCCCATAGTTCTTAGAAGTGAAGGTTTACTGTTATAATAATACAAATAGGCAGGTTTATCCTCATAGACAGCGACGTTATGAGGCCAAGTCTTCTTATTTACAGAGCCTGCTCAGTTATTCTGTAGATGTAAAGGTCTCCAACACTCATAACTTTCAAGCTAAAGTGCTTTATGTGGTGTCAAAAGTACAAAAGAAAAATAAGTAAGTAGGTACAGCTTTTCCTCCCAATTTTCTCACGTGAGCAAGCACACAACTCAGGGGCTTCTCGTTACCTGAATATTAAATCCTTTTTGATAGCCGTCAACCAGATATTATTTTTGAAAAATTCTTCGCGACGAAATGTCACGTACATATTATATTGGGGGAAAAAAGTCTATGATGAGAAACAAATAATAGTTTTCGATAACAAAATGAAAAGTCAGTTTGCTGCTTTTCGGTTAGGTTATATCTATTCCAAAGAATCAAATGTGATCATCATCATCATCATCATCAAAAACCGAAAAGCGTGTGATAATTACGTACATATGTTTTACAGAAACACATTGGTACGCGCCTGCACTGGGATTTGAACTCACGACCTTCTGATTGGAAGGCGGACGTTCTCCCACTAGGCTACCACCGCTTCCCAACAATAAATGTGATAACAACCCAAAAACCACAAAAATAACATTTCCAAAACCTTATGCTTTATGTAACTAATTCTTCACTCAGAGTTATTATAAAGAAATGAGGCTGTTATTTCAGGCTCCCAGGTTATTATGATGTAAGGTGGTGTAAAAATGTAACCCAGCTAAACAAAAATATCAACGTTGGCGTGTTTTTCAGCGTTCCCCATTTTCTGGAACCAAATTATCCTTATATGGAGAACCTGTCACAATATCGACATTTATATTTTTTAAAATGTGTAATAATGTACCTACCTGCCTAGTACCAGCTTCTCTGAAAAGAATCACAGAAAATTATTATAAAATAAACACCTAGTACCTACCATGTCACATAGATAAATCAAAGTTACGGAGCCAATCTTGCTTAGGTACATTTTTACCCGCTTGCCTAAAAGGAAGGTAATGCTTATACGGTAGCGTATTCTTGCTCTTGCTGCTTGATAAAAATAAAGTTTAGCTTAGTACATTTTATTGCCAAAACCAACGCTTTAAGAGTAAAAAATAGTTAAACATAATTATTATCACAGACGAAACATTTCCAACCCATCCAGACATGTCAAGACTACAAAACTCAAGATGTCATATCTAGTGAGCTTTAGTGCGAAACAGTGAAGTTAACCGGCAGACATCCGACTTGAATGCAAGATGAGTGCTCGTATCTCGGGATTTCGGACTCCGGGAAATATTTTTGCCGGGCAATATTACCGAGATAAGGAAGAGTACTTCACTCGGCGTTGTATGTTATCTTCTATGACACTGCAAGAATAGGGTATGACTTTAGAAATAGAAAAACAATATTTTAGAGAGCTGACGTCACGTGAGGATTGTGATTGGAACGTCCCCTCTAAAAACGAGATCAAGCAAAAGCTTTGACGTTACTAGTAGGTATAGATAGATAGGTAAGTCTGTCTTGACAAATTTATAGACTATCCATTTATTAAAGGCTAAAAGATTCAGTTAATTGACCCCGAAAATTACCCCTTTGAATGTGGAGACCACTATAGAGAAACTGTGGAGAAATTTTGTTAAATGGAGATATAGTAGAAAGGCAAAAGCGGATGATTTGTTGCCACTAACTCACCTACGCCCGGTTTTTGTTACATAACCAGACAAAAGCTTCACTTCCATGATTTTCTTTCAAAGGGAAATTCGATATCGGTCTTGAGAAAATTCAATCCGTTCTAGCGACCTCCGGGCAATTCGGCGGTCCACAGGTCCACTTTCCGATTGGCCTTCGCTTATCTACCCTGTTTCGTTTCTGCGCAAGTGTTCGTGATAATTGGCAAATCGCATGTCCGACATAAATCTTGGTGAACGATATTACTTTTGGAGAATAGCTTGAAGTTATTTGAGTAATTACATTCTAAGTTAAACTGATTTGGTTTCCGCCACGACCTTGCTTTGACTCCATGGGGGTGAGCGTGATATACAAAATATAATATTATGTATACAGGTAGGTCAGTACCTACTATTTAATAAATTACGTACTTACCTATATGGGTTATTCTCATAGGTCTATCATTTTTTTCCGAGCTAAATCCGGAGGTTTTTTTTGTTTTTTTTTATATACCCAAGAAATAGACCGTACAGCGGGGCTATGCAGCACGGTGCGGATGAGCTTGAGTTCTTTGCATTTTAACGTTTGATTGCCACGGGGCTCGTCATTCGTATTGTACAACTATCTATCAGAAAAACAGTCAGTTTATCTGCCAAACATATGTTTTTGTTTAAGTAGGTATGTAGAGTTATAGATAAGTATTTAATATGACCTACATAATTTTAGTTTCGAAGATTATCAGTAAGCTGTGTTGTAATATGTAAAAGAAAATCACTGGGATATAGGTATTTGGCTATTAGATTTGGTCACTCAGCAGATAGAATGTGCCAACTGCCACATTAGTCGAATGCTATCGCCATGCCTAGAGCTAATGAATAATTTAGAGGCCGTCTGCAATAACAGATTTAGAGCAGCCTATTGTGAATTTTCAACTCCAAAACAAAAGTAGCTCTTTGTGTAGGTTCTTTCCTAATAACATACAAAAACTATCGTGAAGTGGAAAAAAGTAGGTACTACTCACTACGCTTAGTAGTATTTATACAGCAACAACTGCATTCACTAACATTATACTAACATATATTTGATACTTGAAAAAATAGGTTAATGTAAATCCTTCACAGCTACAAGAAAAATAATTAATGAGGTAGATAAATACAATATTTAACTGAAACCCTTTACTTCAAAAACGTCCTCAAGATTTGACCGCAATTACCGCAAACTGTTTATTTTAGCCTCTTGGCAACAATTTTACCACAATGCATGGAATTAGAAAAAAAGAGACGCGAATCCCGCGACTCATAAATTTTAAGTTTAAATAACGATAAAAAATAATCCAATGTCGAGCTCATTCATGAAATGCCAACATGAACTGAAGGAAAAAGTCAAAGTTAACTTTGACAAATTGCTTTTCCCAAGCTATTAGCATTCAATAATGAGAATGAACAGCGATTTCCTTGGACCGAACCGAAGTCTTTTAGATGTCGGATAAAATAAATACATGAACACAATATTGAAAATTTCGCAGCATTCTATTTGTGGAGTAGTCTCTATTGATTCGTTCTGTTTCTTTTCAGCTCAGTGGAGCGGTGAATACGAATTTTTGAATATGTTGTCTAAAAGCTAACTAAAAGTCACAAGTTTATTCAACCGAGAAATCTTTATTCACTCTACAATAAAGACCAAATCAGTAATAAAAAACGCAGACAACCGTGAAAATATATTGTAAATTATGATAGTTCGGCGTCAAGATTTTTCACTTTTGACTTTGAAAGAAACAACGATAATAACTAACTTGGACTAGATAATGACCTAAAACTTGAATTGCCATTAATTGTTGACTCAACATCCTGAACGCTGAGCTTTTGACATTATTTTAGACTAGCTGTGCCCCGCGGTTTCACCCGCGTAGTTCCTGTTCCCACAGGAATATGGGGATAAAATATAGCCTATGTTACTCGCTGTCAATGTAGCTTTCCATTAGTGAAATAATTTTTTAAATTGGTGCAGTGGTTAAGCCGAAACTTGACATATTCCTATAGATACTTTCATCCCCTATATTTATTGTACCCCTCAAGGGTAAAGTCTTACAAACTTTGAATGCCAAATTTATTTATATCTAATCAAAAGCCTAAAAAATAAATTTCAAGCTTCAAAAATGACGATACTTCCATACAAACTTTCATCCCCTATTTCAAACCCTTACAATGCATTTTTTTGCGATAAAAAGTAGCCTATGTCCTTCCCTAGGCTCTAGACTATTTCTATACCAAATTTCATTTCAATCGGTTCAGTAGTTCAGGCGTGAAAGAGCAACAGACAGAGTTACTTTCGCATTTATAATATATAAAGTAAGGAAGTAGGGATAGTCTCTAGGTTAGTAATAAGTATAAGTCAGTTTTAAAAACCTGCAGTAAAGTGTTAATTATAAACTTAATTACCGACTGCTACTTCATAGCATGTTTTTAGTTAATTTTTAGATTTTAGCAATACTTATACTACATTTTTTCACCAACAATATATTATACCTAGAAGTCATGGTCACTCAAAGTCGTGACTATTGATTTGCTAACAACCTTCTAAAGAACACGCATTTACTTACTTAATTATATGCAAAGCAATACATGGGTAGCAGTAGGTATAAACAGTTATTTCTTTTTAAATGTAAGGGCAAACGTGTACCTAGTACCTACCTATCTAAAACATAGGTTAGTTCTACAATATTATGCATTGCAGTCTACGAGTAATATTATGAATTAATAATAGATTGCAGGATTTGGACAAGACTATAAAAACTTGAAGTGAGCCATTTCCATAGATCCCATGGTTATCATTTTAAGTGACTATTGTAGTCTTTTTTGAGAATACATTTATTTAGATATCCACAGCCTATAAGTAGGTAGTTGTTGAATAGAAAACTTCATACTAATTCCCTGGAAATAATAAATTAAAATATTACATGTTGTAAAGAAAGTGTTTTTACAGTGGGATGACGACAATTGTGGGAAGATACAAATCTGAAAATTAGTGTGAATTTAACGGTTTTTTAATAAACATTGAATTAACGAATATTTTTTATTCTACACCTAGGTGCCTGAGACAAATTATTTTGCTAGACATAAATAGCATTTGTGATTGTTATCTTCTTACTAGTCTTAATATCGCGCATCCATTCATAAATACATCTTCCGTGATATAACTATTCGATATAACATTCACCTCAAGTTCATTGTGTCAAAAAAAATATCAATTAAACCTTGCGCAAGTCGATCTTGACACAATTGTGAACCTGTGCGACAAGCTAAGTGTAAACCAATGATGCGGGCTATTTGACTCAATTGACTGGTTATAGGTACAGTCAGCGGCTGTTTGTTGTTTGTCGAATAAGGCAGGGCTGGCCTCTGGTTTCAGAGACTACAAGGGCCTCTGACGTGACTTAGGTAATGACTGAATATCAATCGATAACAACCGGGACCTACCGGCTCAAATTCTCAAAATGTTTAAACATGGCTAACTAGGTAACGTTCTTACTTCCAGTTGGAAGTAAGAACGTTACCTAGTTAGCCATGTTTATTCTGAGCTTTCTATAGTGCTTCTTAGCAAATTAGTTAATAGACAGTTAGAAAATGTTTAGCAAGTTTTGTCGTTGACTGTTCGCGTTTGTAGTAGGCACTGCGTCTGTCTGCCTGACTCTATACGATAACGGGATTTGGAAATGTGTTTGCACATATGTAGATGTGGTGTGCATGTAAGTGAATCTACAGGCTGAAAAAGATCCATCGTTCCCTTACCTACATGATTTTATTACCACCACATCCGCGGCTGTTTTTTTTTTTATTACACTGAGTGACGAGACGAGCAAGTCGTTATTTAGGCACTTTTACAATGCAATTCCCAGGATATCCAAAAAATGTATCCAGTTACCTTCAGGTGCGTCTGTAGGGTTCAATGTGGATGTAGATACCTGGATTTGACTTTAGTGTGTATATTTGTTTTTATTATTTTTATTTGTTATTAACATATGTACGTAATTATCCCTCGCTTTTCGGTGAAGGAAAACATCGTGAGGAAACCCACATACCTACCCGAGAATTATTTCGGAGGTAGGTATGTTATCCACCAATCCGGACTGGGCTCCCGTGATGGATTATGGGCTAACCCTCCTCACGAAAGTGAGGAGAGACCCGTGCCCAGCAGTGGGACGTTATGGGTTGATGATGATGATGATGATTTGTTATTTTTTTTTTTTTACTTATTTGTTGACGGCCGCATACTATTATTTACGACAAACAGTGTTATCTCACGTTTAACGGGTTGAGAAGATAACTACATCTGATTTTATTTGTTATCATCATCATCAACCCATTACGTCCCACTGCTGAGCACGGATCTCGCCTCACTTTCGTGACGTGATTTGTATATGAACAGAAAACCCAATTTCTATAAGAATCGTACTTACAATTAATTGCATAAGGCTGACCATAAGTAATTATTGTGCCACATCAAAATAAAAATGTCAAAGACCCGAAGGCTTTATAAATTATTCATAGCACAGTATTTACCTTACCGCCTCTTATTCAATTTTTTTTACTTAGTCTTGGCGTTTGAACGATTAGTTATTCATCGTTATTTACGCAGAGAACAGTGGCGCTACTTTTTGCAAGTGAACATGCGACATTTTCTCTATAGGAATGTATAAATTTATTAGATTGGCAAAGGCAATGATGGCGGCATTATGGGATCGTTCCTAACTGGTAACGTTTTATTAGACTAGGGTAACTTATGTACCTACCTATATGATAGGTTTTTTTCGAGTACACTTAGTCTGCGGATCTAAGTATGGAAAGGAACCCTTTTTTACGTTTTCATTGTAAGACAGTAGGTGCCTATTAGTTTTTTATTAAATTTTTTTTTATAATGAAGTAAATTAGAATATTCAGTTTGATTGCAGCAACAATTCGATAAACCCAAAATAATTACAAAGTAACAATAATACCACAACTTCTCAACTCATTGATTAGAATTTATTGCTATAAAATACAATAATTCTTTATTGAACACCATAAGCTATGTATCAGCGTAGGTTTAATGTAACTTTTTTTACCTTAAACCAACGCTACCTATATACGCATAGGATATACAGATAATCAAATCAATACAAACAAGTAATAATAAAGAATAGTACATAAAGAACGTAGTGTTACTTTAGTGGATCTAGTGGTCTTAAAATAATGGATCTCAGGGACCAACCCATTACCTGTTTCTGTACTTTACAAGATGGAAACGTTGAAATAAGCTTCGAACTTCACATAATGTTACAGTACCTATTTATATCCCAATACTTAACTACCTACGACTACCGCAGTAACCACAAAACGACTCTATTCATTGGAAGTAGGTAGGTAGGTACCTATTCAGGGAAAATGCGTAAATTCTATCTTTGTAAAACTCTCTGGGGAACTCTACGGCACCAATATTATGGGCTTTTCGTGAAGTAACTGCAGAGCCTACCTAATATATTAAAAGCAATCTCGATCTCCGCTGAAATTAATTTTAAATTTGAATCATTTAAAGATTTTATTTTAGTGGATAAGTACGAGCAGAAGTGTTGGCAAAACATTATTTGGCGCCAATACTTATATGTACTTATAGGTAAAATTTAAGATAAAAAAATAGGAGAACTAAATAGACTTTTCAGTAAACCAAAATTACATATACCTAACATGAAACTTAATAACATGAAGACCACCACCATAATAACACGAAGACTTACCTATCTACTTATTAGTTATAACTACTAACCTAATTAACCTAATTATCTACAAACCTAACTACCAACTGCCCGACTGTCCATACTTATTTGCTTACTCGACCTTACCTACTTTTTTAAAATATTATGCGTATTAGGTACCTAAATGTAATATATATTTAAAAAAAACGGAATTAATACTTAACTTACTGACCTCAATAGCAGATCCCGGAAAGTATCTATAAGAATCAATGTGAACGCTCTGAGAAAATGTATGAGAACTTATTATTTTCTTAAATCCAATAAAGTCGCTCATGTAAAATGTAATATTATTTCCATACCAAATTCTTACCAGGTTGAGACACGTTGATATTGCGTAGGCTGTTTACTTACTTTCAGCGCGGATTATTTCACCAAACAACACAGGTAGAGGGATAATCTCCTATGACATGATTACGCGACGAAGCGCCGAAAATAACTCCTTGTCGGTAATGTGATGAGACATGTTTGACGTCGCAGAACAATGTTTTGTGAACACATAATTATTAGTGGCGGTTGTGTGCTTTATTCATTTTGAATTTTGAATGTCACTATGTATACAAAACATCTCGACTTCATGGCCACTAAAACTTACATACCATTTACAAAATACATGTATAGAACCAATTATTTTTGAGGCGCGGTACCTATGGTATCATTGGAGCTAATCAGAACTCCAGCTTACTTTTTTCATGGTCTATAATTTAATTGCCACGGAACTACTTTAATAAAATTATCATGACTAGGCACGAAGCTTTTGGTTGTTAGATGTACCAACCCAAAAAATATCACAGATTTTGGGAATATTTAATTTATCAACCGCTCGTGGTGCGGAAAAGGTACCACAGTACCCAAGTAGAGCTTTTATAAATCCCTTCGTAGGAGATCTCACGTATACCTTTTTCTTGTAAAAAATAATCATTCGTTTCATCCAGATGAACAAAATAGTTCCGAAATAGAAACGTTCCCATTTTGACTCCGACAGAGGTGTGCTGATATGTTCAGTGCAATGACGCAGAAAAATTTTACTCAACTCCAAATCAATGTGATGGCTTAGCATAGAAAGTTTGCTGTTGTCAAAATAACAGAATCGAAATCTAGGTTACCAGCGATAAATTATTTACAAGTTCATTGTCCAACACACTACACCGCCCAATTCAACCAATGCAGGTATTGCCATCATTGATTTATGATTTACAACTTCTAATAATAATGTCCTTTGTTAAATTAATAATCTCGTCATTATAACTGTTGTTTTCGTACTTGGCACATCAACAACAACTCATAAAACTAGGCCAATCATTCTAAAAGCTGTCAACATCATAAAGCAGATTGCGTCCTTTATTAAACTACCGGAAGCAAATTCAATAACGCTATAATTTATTTAATCATACCGCAGTAAACACTATAATAAGTTCGTACCCACCTAGGGTACGAACTTATTATTAAACCTTTCATCAGCTCAAGCAAACTAAGAAGTTCGTTAAATGGCAGCTTGAAGTATCTTGGATTATCCGATGCACCTGATTGTGTAGAAACCCGGAACTTGTGATAACTTATGACAGTAGTTTCAAAGTTCGTTTCCGGATCTATTGTTTTCAAATAAAGAGCTCCTGCGCTTGGCACCTCTTTAACCTATCTGTTCTCGCTTGTTTATTACCGTCATAAATTTTATCAACCTAACGAACCTGTATACTAAATAGCTGTATTTAGTTTACTAGTTACTTACATTTTTTTAATTTATCGCATTCGCACAATTTGTGAAATAAGCCTACCTTTTAAGTCGGTACATAACGTATTAAGGAAATAATTATATACTTAGTAGAGCAACCCTGCTCGTTACTACAGAATAGATCCAAATATGTGATGATGATAAATAATGTTTTCCATCTGTTTATCAACGCGCGCGCATAATGTAACAACTTTTTACATCCACACGCTTTCTTACGACCGTGACAACCCAGTTGCGATCTGTGCGCAGTGTATGTTTATTCAATTATTTCCCGCGAAATATAGTAGTGTACATATCAACCGGGTGTTATTATTCAATCAACGTTCATTATAATTAAAGGTGGTCTATTATTGAAAATCCCCATACCTTGTCTCTTTAATGATAATGTCTTGGCTTACGCATAGCTCAAAAGCTTTCTTGTTTTTTTTTTCATAACTTTATGGAGTATTTCTGGAAATTCAGATAACATCATAAAGTGTATACTTACTTAAAACTTAAATTAAATACAGCTGTGAGACTATTGATGTTAATTCACTATCAAACCTTATAAAACAAAATAAAAGGGGGTAGCTATTATAATTTTAGAACTGTCGTGTTTTTCTTTATTTTGGAGCACGCATCCGCGTGTAACAATTCAACAACTTTAACATAGTTCGAATAAAGATAGCTTACTATCCCTACTTGACTAAAGGGACTTGGTAAGCAGAGTCACCTGTAAAGTCCCTAAAAACTTCCAATTTGCTCGTATTTATTCTGCGCAAAATTTAACTGCGATTAAAGTCGCTGAGGTTTCATACCTTTATACTAGGTAATTATTATTTTTATGATTCGGGTAAGCTGTAATAAAACTCATAGGGCCATTATTTATAATTATTTGAAGATGCCATCCTTCCTCTTACGCATGAGCCATAAATTCCCACAGTTTGTGTAACTAAAGCAAACTTTTATCTGTTTACTGTCCCAAAATAATGTCTGACACTGAATCACAAAACTTCTATCTTTACGTTTTCTAAATATAAAATCGTAGCCGATGAGTAGGGTTAGAAACGACAACACATCGTCTTGCAAAAATCGAGTCTCTTCTTACCCAACTGATATGGACCACCGGCTAGGTTTTTATTACTGTATTATGAGGGGTTTTTACTTTAAAAAAAACGGGGTTTTTGGGGTTTTTTTGGGGGATTATTAAATAAGTAAGTTAATTAAATAAAAATATACGTCTAAAATATTATCGATATATACCTTTTAAGAACATTTACATAAGTGGGATACTGTTATCTACGAGTAATACATTTATTTTTATTTATTTTATGTTTATGTTAAGGTAATATCTATAAGAATATAATGTCAATTTCTATTCAATTTTAAATGTAGATTTGCTCGATATCCTCTCTCAAAGCAAGAAACACTGTTTTAGCGATCAAAGTAGAATCGCAGAGAAAGTTCAATATGACCAGATCAAAATACAAAACCAAAAAACGATGTCATATATTTCAGATAAGTATTTATTTACAAATCCTAGATAAAACCACTTCACCGGCGTAGAAGATGAGTTACATAAACATCAGAAATCAATTAAGTTGTCTAGCCGTAGCAAAAAGCCGTAAAAATTACCGCAACTCATAACATAACAACTCAATTTATCATGAAACCTTGACCTCATCCATTCAGATGAAAAAGAGAAATTGTTTATTATTATTCAGTGTTTCGATGGAGTTTTGGCGAGAGAGACGCGCGCTTGCATGCGTATATCACTCTTATTTATACTTATCGAGCAGGGAGAGAGCAAATAACTTCACATTTTTTACATGCACATTTAGGAGCCGGGACAATTACATTTAAAACCTCTCAGCGTCGCCAGTTCCTACTCTTAATGAAGCGAAGGCATCTAAAACGATTTCATAAATGGATAGACATGTAAAGACAGGAACATTATGGCGTTAACAGTTTTTAGACGTGAATATTGTACAAGTCCAGTCTAACCCACTTTTGCGCCTCGACTTAAAGTCAGAAAAATAAACGAGAGATGAGCATGTTCAACTTCCGCAGGTAATCAGTTCCAATAAGAGCTAATATGGCTCTATTCGTAACCATCTGAATCACTTGACCGAGAGAGGCTGAACAAATCTCGGTGTATTATCCACCAGAGCGACCCCCGGGGAGAGATTTAGATCTTTTCTATTATGAACTCGCCAGTATTATTGTAAATACTGTTCTCTTTTATCTTATCAGCAGTTGGATTCAGAATTGCAGGGGCTAATGTAAATTTATTACAGTATAGGTAGATTACCTACTTATATGTGATATTATAATTGTCTCATTTCATACATTCACCAGACTGCTTAGTTGCTTCATCAGAAGTAGGTACCACGTAACGATGTCATGTATGCAATAAACACCTCTGTCTGAAGCCATTACAGAACCATTACGACTTGATGAAATGTATCATACATCTATTAAGTTCTGCAAAGCGACGTTTAGGATTATGCAGTAACAAACTAAAGTTCCATAATGTGAGTAGAAGCTAGGAAACTTAATTCACTCAGACAAATAGTGGCTAGTTAGTAAATTATATTAGTTAGACTGGATAGTTTGACAGCCTAATAACTTAATGCTTTAAAATCCTTGACCAACCCAGATTTTCGATAACAATAGTTAGAATTTCCATACCAAAAACTTTATTTTCGATTCTAAACAAAAAAGCACAACCAAGGTTTTAGTTTTAATATAGCAGGAAACCCTTATCTCAAATTACGCTTTGCTAATGCAAGTTGCAATTACGTATAAAATCCGTATATCCTATCCAAATAAACATTGTTCAAGCCAAGGAAGTACGCGTTTAAGAAAATTAAGATCGTCCTGTATTTCGTGAGCATCCTCAACGGTTGCGGGTAGTTTTAAACGTTATTACTCAGTTAAGTAAATTTTCATTGAATTAGTATTTACGTTACTTTAGGCGTAAGAAGGGTATTACAGTTCAATCCTATTCATTTTGATATCAGGGCAGTACTCGGGTGTTTACTTAAGTCATTTTTTATTAATACTTACTAGACGAGCTTACTAGACGAGATTGTGATCAAACACCACAATCTCACCTGATGGAAAGTGACGATGTGGCCGAAGGTGAAGCACATCTATTGTGAAATACACAGCTGAGTGCTTCGACTCAGCTGAAATACACTCGTGTTTCACGCTGAGTCTCACGAGTTCGCTAAATTTTACACGGAGGGTGTGTGTACTCACACACACCCTCCGTTTCATTTTTAGTCGGTAAAAGACGTTCATCAAAAAAGATTTGGTATTCCGAGAAAGATAAGAGCAGTGGAAGTGTTGAATGTAGCAAAAGTTGATTGATAACCATAGAGAAGTCTGAATAGGCCATTTATTTGTCTTATGTACGAGTAGAACGAAGCTGAAAAGCCAAGTTGGGATCCCACGTTCAATCTGAAAATTGAATGAGACAGAAAAAGGAAATTGTGCGCCTTCTCCGAGCGCGATTCCAATTAATTCCGTGATAGGTAGTGTGTTGCGAAGCTATTATTTCCGATCGTGACTAATTTTACCCGATTCATCGAGTCAAATTAATCATCCCTTTGTTTCTACTGTACCTAGATCGTACAAATATGGATAGGTTTAAGGGGTGCCTAGTTACTTATTACATTTTAGTAAAACCCAAGAACGTTACTATATGATCCCACAAAATGTAGTCTTTTCAATAGGTGTGATATTGAAAAGACTACACTACTATGCTTTTTAAATATTAAAATTAATGAGCTTAATTATTGAACCTTATTGCATCACCGCTGGCTCCACTTCTCTCGTTACATTATTTTCAGATCTTATTTAAAAATATTTTTCATATTCTAAAGCGCACTTGAACAGAATGGTGTTATTGAAGTACCTGAATATATGATGACTTAATCGGGCTCTCCGTTAGCAATAACAAAGTGAAGGCACTCGTAAACAGTGCGTACGTGAAGTATGCTTGCACGAAGATGGAGTGTTTATTAAAATGTCTATTAAAATATTATACGTTCGTAATACAATTAAGTAGGCCTCTCTATAACATAACTCAATCACTTTCATATAGATACTTATATATACCTAAATGTCCTACACAACGTATTTTAAAAGCTCTCACGAGAACTTTCATACTTAACTAAACATTTCTCTTTAATGTTTTAACTTTTATTTTCAACATTGTTCTATCAAGTACCTGGGTAAGTATTTTTAGGTTTTTTTATGTTTAAATGTCATACTTTTTCACATATAGTAAGTAAATCTACCAACTCCGACTACATAACCTAAAGTTATGTTAACTCCCTTTACACCCACACACAACAAACCACTGAGAAACGGATGCACGGCATTCTGAAATTTCAAAGTACACAGAGCTCTAGTGACCTGTCAGGAGATACGGCGAGACTCGCCGAGTGTCGGGAGTCCACGCATATTTATAGCTACACCTAGAAATATATTTCCCGCCGTCGCAACGCAAACGCCCGCCCGTGGAAACCGTGGTTCCGACAAACTTTTTCCGTGCCCTTGTAGATTTGCCTACGAAAACTTTACAGTCGTTTTTCAAACGAAACTGTCCCGCTATAAAAAGTTAAACGACCATTCTAGAGTTTCAATACTTTATCACTTTATAGAAAACAAGTTTTATTGCGCTTTTATATCCTCTCGTATTTATCCAACTTGTGGCGTCGGATGTTTACAATTTAATTACCTGAGAGAAAAATAGAGTAAGTGTTGTAAATTGTAGGTTAAATGGTTTAGCAAAACACCTTGAACTTCAACACCGTCATTATCAAAAACTCTTTTTCGTGAATGCAAACCTTTAGGGGTGAAAATAGTGATCAGCTCTCTTAATTCCGGAACAGCTTCTTAGGTACCCGACTTGGCCTAAAATAGAGCGAGGTAGGCGTGTAATCAGATAACAGGTAAATATAATTTCGGCGCCAGATTTTCCGCTACGATTATAATATCAGCCGGGCCCATTTTACAATTACGGAGCTACCTATTTATACGCCGTGATTAAAGCTTACTTTACCTTTATTGTTTTTGATAGGTCGGTCGATCGATACACAGGGAGGCCCGCCCTAGATCCAATAGAGAACATTATGCAAAAAAATTATGTCATTTTCACTCCAGAGGTTCTTAATCATATTTCAGTCAATGAGAAAGTTTAAATGCTTAGTAATTCATCAAGGAAATATGAAGCATTACCTATCCTATCCTCTTATAATGATAACCCATAAAGTTCTCCCTGATTACAAACCTATATCATTGAGCTAATCTCCACCCTCCAAGGGGTCTGCACAGAATGTCGTTAATCTTTGTAATGGATTTCTGAAACTATTGATATGTGATACCTCTACGAGTAGACCTACATTAATAAACCTCCGCACGTTCACATCCCGTGTAGTACGGACGTGTTTTATTAAGTCAATATAGGTTTACTCTCAATATTTGCCCTAACATTCCCCAAATCTGGGATGCAAAATTATGTTACGCTTTCTTCTTCTTTTCGTAGATTTTAGTCACACAGGTATATTTATACATACCTACTCTCTTTATATTACTATAGTTTGACCTTATAATCAAACGATACGAGTACCTATATAACTGATTTGAACAAACTTTTTCAAACTAGTAGTATACCTACTATTTAATATTCTATTCCAGTAGCTAGAATCTTTGATCATGGCAGAGGAGGATGTCATAAAAGAAGTTCAACTCTAGTAAGAAAGAGCAAACTAAGCGGTCAGTTGTTGCAAAAGTTAGTATTACTTTAACTTTTTCGAATGTTTTTAGTAACTTCCTTTCTTCGCAAGAAATGGTAGCTCCGAGCGCTTGTTGTGATATGAAATCTGGAAAGATTCTTCATTGTAACATAACTAAAGGCTACTTACACCTCGGCTACACTATTTAGTCGGTACGGCCGCTGGGAGAGTACTTGTCGAATGCAAAGCGGGAAGTAGTAGTGATAGTGTGTAGGAGCCTTAACCTAACATGTGTTGTCGTTGTCGTACGTGTTCTTGTCCGGATAGCAAGCGCTCCACTCAAGCGTGCCGCCGAATAATCTCTCCTGGTCCTGTCAATCCGAACTAGCTCCAGCTCTATCTAGAATTCGAAAAGCTTATTCGATTTAGGCAACAGAGGAAATTGGATTCTTTTGCATTTGCATGTTTTTGTACTCATCCATTCACTGCGTTTCACATACGATTTGCACACGTAAAACCTTACCTACCACCCCCCAGGACAATTACTACCTAGTTTGAGCAAAGTACGCGCGAATAGATTTAGTAAGAAATTGATAAGTATATACTAAAACATCTTCTAATAATCTCAACTATTTATTGTATACAAATAATTTTAAAAGCAGTGTTAAAGTTCAAATAACATGATGAGGAAAAAGGTTTTTGAAAACCGGTCTTGCACAAGCTCTCCTTAAAAATGTATAAGATTGCCTTGAACATACAATTTTCTATTTCGTTGCATACGAATTGCATTTTCATTTCACATCTGCCTGAAATATTTCTAGATATTTTAATATCTTTTAGCGCAAAGCCATTAGCATCTATTCGCTGGGGTAATTATGTAGCCCCTTAATATGAAACAGTGGTAATTTTGGCGCCACTTCAACTGCACATTGGAAATATTTGTTTCGTTCATATTTAAATATTTAATTTTACAAAATATATTTTTTTCTCCCTCCTCACGAAAGTGAGGAGAGACCCGTGCTCAGCAGTGGGACGTTATGGGTTGATGATGATGATTTTTTTCTGTAACTAGATATCTAGTTAATGCTTCAGTAATGGCAAATTATAAAATCCTACAGAACATAACGAAGTTTTCCAATTCGAGTACCTAATTGAAGTGCCTGAATAATTTCATAGCCCAGTCATTTTCATTATTAGGTCTTCAAAGTGAGTAATCCGGCGATTCTGGCCATAGCTTTAGCTACTGAAGTATCACTTTAACGGTCCTCTGAATTTTTACTGTTTCAGTTGGCTCGTTTCAGGGTTTTGTTAATGAACGCCGGTTTGTTACGATCATTTCGTGACGGCCACTGTTATAAATGTTGGGTACCTACTCGCCTCGCGACCTGTTAGGAAATAGTTAGGAAGTTCAATGTTTCACCGCCGTTTATTGCTTTATGCACGCGCTGAATATGAATTTTATTTTTCAGCAAGAATTGTGTCCAACTTTGTACTCAACCGACTATAATATATCGTGACTATTTCCTTAGGCCCGTACCATTAACTGCTATTGACGTCTATTATGCTATTACTGTAAATAGATGGACGTTTATGTCTCAGCGCTAAATCTCTGTTCGGCTTCCTGTCATCGAATTATTCCAAAGGTCAATACAGTCATAGACTCGAAGTACTCTTTCCACTTTACGTAATGACGGATATAGTTATTTGCTAAATCTTTGTTGTCAACAGCGTTTCTGCATAGCGCTGGCAACTTGCCAATATTGTTCCACCGATACAACGAGCCGGAAATCTTTGTCGAGAAACAAGGAGGAGATACTCTTATCTTTCCAGTATTTAACACAAGCTCGTTATGTATTACGGTTGCCCTAGATCAATATTTAAATTGACGTCAGAAAATAAAATGACTCAAATCGACCGCACCAAAAGCGACAAGATATCTACTGCAAACAACATAATCTCCTATGTGGACATCTTAATCTAATCTGCGTTATTTTTCATTTCAGGCACTCGGTGGACTCGGTCGCGTCGTATTCTAGCCAGAATCACGTTGACCGTATAAGGGCACAGAACTTCTCAGCGGCTTCTTGTCAAGACGAAGGCGACTTCGGGTCGATCAAGACAAGCCTCTTCAGACGATCATCGTCCAACTTGGAGTTCCCGAACAAAAGACCGGAGAGCGTCACGTCTAACACCAGCTCCACAAGAAGCCGACTTCGAGAACTTGTCGAAAGGAAATCGAGTCAGGACGAGCACAAGTCCGCGGCAAACACCGTCGGTGACATTCAATACTTTGAGAATCCCACAGAGACGTTAGAATTCGACACACCAAGGAGTCACTCCCTGGAGTCCAAGAAAAGTCAGGAAGAGCGACCCAAAAAGAGGAAGCTTTCGAAGTGCAAAGATAAAGAAGTGTGCGAAAACAAGAATAAGAAACACGAGAAGTACCAAAGCAAACTAGCAGAGTACTATAAATTACCTGTGCAATTGCCACAGGACGAATTCTATCAACATTTAACAAGATCTAAAGCGGCGGAAGATCTCTTGCAGAAAAGATTCGCGAACTCTGACACCGAATTTAGCGGAAGTTACGGAAGGTTGTGTAAACATAAAGATCCGCCCGAAGGCTCGAACCTACGGCGTAGCCGCAGTTTGGCAGTAATAAGGGAGGAGACTTTCACTGACCTACAAATACAAAACCACGCAAAAAGCAAGAGATCCCAGCTGATACCCCGCGCCCGCTTATTTGATAAGCCTTGCTTCAAAGACAGGTACCTCATTACTTATTTTGTTTAATCTTTAAACAATCTTATATATCTCGTTTTAATTGACTCATCAACTTATCATATCTCACTCATATTGTCAAACAATACACAATGGAACGATATCACTAGTCGTTGAAAAAAACGTTATCATGTGTCATGTTATGATTATGACTAACAAGCATCTTATTAATCGGATATTATGTATTAAATTTCAGGTTGATCGGTCGCGCTAAATACCAAACTAAGGAAGAGGTTTTGGAAAGCATTTACATTGACAGTACCGCATCTTGCTTTGGTGAAATAAACGCGCATAAAGAAAACGAAAAATTTGAAAACAACGAAATCAGATCTGAGAGAGAAGAAGCGGTATCACGAAACGAAAGCCATCACACAAGATCTGTGAGCGGAAGCTGGCCGAACTTAAATGAGGACTTGAAGCATACCAACCTTTCTGAAGACAGCATTGGTCACTCGCGTAACCCGAGTGAAATCGACAGTTTGGATTCCAACTACGTGCGAAAACATTACAACTTTGAAGCAAATAGAAAGCATTACAAAGATAGCTCCCCTGAATCAGAGCGATCATTAGGATCACCCAACCAGAGTAAAGAGTTATATGTCACTACTGACGAACCCGGTACTGATAGTGAAGACAAGGGCAGATCTAAAAATAACACACCAAAACCATTCACAAACGACAGTCTTTCCCTAAAATCTATCGAGAAAGATATAGCGGAATTAACTGACGTGGTATCGGTCAACAACACAGTAACATATGACGTTATTTCAATAGCAAGTAAACAAAGTGAAGTCAAAGAAAACCCCAAACTAGAAGACGTTACAGAGAAAAACGAAGCTAATAAGGACCTTGATAATCAATCTGTGGTATCTGAAAACGACGAAACTATATCGAGCCCTGCAGACAGCATTACTTCTTATATTTCTATTTCAATTGCATCTTCAGATAAATCTCACAAACTTGAATACTTGGCTAATTCCTTAGCTGAGAAAATCGACGAATATTGTGACGCGCAATTTCAAGAAAACGTCTCTATTACATCACAAACTGCTACTGAAACCAATAATCCAGACACTGATCCTATTTACACACAAGTAAATAAGAAAAAAACGTTTGCAGATATTAGAAGAGACTCATTTTTAAAGAAAACTGGTAACAACATTTTTAATGAAATTTATAAAAAACCTATTAACGAGGTTTATGTCAGCAACACTTATATAGAAAGTGATAATTACTCCACAAAAAGTAACTGCACTTCTATTAAAAATATTACAACAGAACCGTTTGTAACAACATTAATAGAAAACCAATACTATTCACTACCTGACATAAATATCAGTAAATGTTTGAGGAAATCCGAACGAATTGATGCACAATTAAGAGAACAGGACCCAGAAGATATACCTTGTGAAAACACCTATGAAATAGCACAGACTCATTTTAGAGAAATATTGTCAACTAAAGGAAATGATAATTACGGCCAACTGAATAAAGCATATGTGAGCCCTAGTCAAGCGTCCAAAATTAAAACAAACAATTGTATTTACTTACCCGAGTATCCAGAACCGCAGATAATACAAAGTTTTGCAAAACTTGAAGACGACTTGAGATCTATTATAACTATAGAAAGCTCTAACGCAGACGATAAAGACGTCAATTTCTTCCGGTCGGATAATCACCAAAACGAAAGGGAAGTAAATGAAATAGAAGGTACCATTCGAAACAATAAAGTAATAACTAAGTCTGAAAGTTTGAAAATCTCGTCTAACTGTGTTTACAGGCCAGAAATAGCTAAATCTTTATCTAACGACAATATAACAAAATTTTGTCATAAACCACGCACTGGAGTAAAAAAACATTACTCTCTTCGCCAGCGAGAACCTATAGAAGACGAATTTAATCGTATACCAAGTCCAAGTACGGTAGAGAAGAGTATAATTAAAGCGAACGACCCTCCTGTGGTTAAATGTCCTCTGCTTGAAGAAATAAAAAGTAATTCATTACTATCAAGAGTCCAGTCGTTCAAGACATCAGCAGAGTCGAGCATTGTTCTCGTACCACTAAGTGGTCACCAAACTATTGTAATTAATCCACCCTTAACTCAAGACACCAAAGATAACAAACAGCTTCCGGCGAGTGTTACTCAAGATTTACAAATAAATACAATTTCAAAGCCAGAACCG
This sequence comes from Campaea margaritaria, assembly GCA_912999815.1. Lineage (NCBI taxonomy): Eukaryota > Metazoa > Arthropoda > Insecta > Lepidoptera > Geometridae > Campaea > Campaea margaritaria. Next base: position 3,174,159 of record OU538794.1, read on the forward strand.
GCTTGCAAACTTGACAATACAATAAGTAATCGAGAAAATATCACTGACAGTGACAAGGAGAACAAGAAACTTAACAAAGATAACTTGGTTGATACATCTAGTTTTTATACGCCCAAAGATCCGTTCATAACTATAAAATTAAACAAAGTAGTTAAAACCACAATACCAAAATTTAAAAAAGAAACGAGCGATAAAATCGCTTTTGTTCAACATAAATTTGAGAAACCTCCACCTAAATTGATAATTAAAGACAATAATAAAGGTAATACGGAGCCACCAACATTCACATTCAGGAAAGTTAGTTCTAATATGACAAGACCTCAAATACTGCAGGTGATTGATTCAAAACAAAGCAAGAAACAAACTACTTCCACAAAAATGGATACCAACAACGAAGCAGACGCTATGCCAGATAATGATAAATTTGTAAATATAACCATGGAGGTAAAAGAAGAGGTGAAAGAGATTAAAAATGACTCTAATGACAAAGAAAAACTGAACAACGCTATAAAGACTGACATTGAATATCAGGAAAAAATTAATTCGGTAAAAAACTACTGGTCTAAGCTGATAGATAAAGCTCCAGAAAACAAAGACGTAGTTACACAAGAACCCACTGCAAAAGAAGATAACTTAATCAACGATGAGAATGAGGATCCAATTGAGAGTAAAGATCAATCAAATAATACCGACAAAATCGTACCTGAAATATCAGTAGGCAGTATAATTAAATCATTGGAAAGTGTAAAAATTGTGGATAGCATACGTAAAATTAGCCAGACCAAACTGCAGTTATGGAAAGACGAAACTGAAAAAGTTAAAAGCGATTCTGAAATCGAAGAAACTACTTTGGATAAAATTGTCAAAGAATCAGATAACAACGTTTATGAAAAACCTAAAATAAAACCATCTGATGTAGATTTATCAAGAGATACTCCAGAAATAGAAATTGTAGAGCTTAGCAGTGACGATAACCAGAACTTAAAAACTCAAGCTACCCTCATAAAAGCGAAAGGCTTTGATAAAGGATGCGATGAGTTTGATCACGTCAGATACAAAGTAATGAAATCTGAATTGTTCAAAAATAGTATGATTGCTAACTATCGCAAAGAAGCTCAATTTGACGGTTTATTGCAATATCTTCAAGATTATAGTTTCCAAGAATTGTTAGTAAATAACAACATAGTAATAATAGAACCAGTAAGAACCAAAGTTGAGCCCACTCCAAGGAAAAATATAGATACGTGCAAAATTCCACCCACCATGTTGAAGAAAATTGATAGTACATCCAGTCACGTTGACAAATCTAAAAATGCTATTAGAAGACACTTTTTTTATCATCCAATACGAGTCAACAAAGAAATTATTGAAGAGGAATTACCCAATCCAGATACGGTTAAAAAAGTCCGCAATTTATTCGAAGATACACTAAAAATGAAGGCACCTGTTTCACAGGATCCACCATTACTTGATGATACTTTAGGTCTCACTAGGCGAGCAACATCTTACAGGAATTTGAACGAAGAGACAAAATGTATCAAAGTCGGCGGTCGAAAGAAAGTAATACGACAATTAACGATTGACACATCATATGGCAACAAAAAGTGGGACAACGCTAGTTTATCGAGTGGAGTATCTAGTGGAGATCTCAGTTCTAACAACGAATATGAAACAGATGGACTTAGTCCTTATTCGCAAAAACTTTTAAAAGATAATGCTTACAGTTCCAGTGATGAGTATCTATGCGATTCCATGAGCCAAGATTTTTGTTGTGAAAGTCAGTATGTTAGTCCTGATATTCTTAAAAAGATAAGAGAATGTGGAACTTCAGTTACTTATTACGGAGGCAAAGTTTTAAACTCTAAAACTGGGTCAAGTATCAGCCCTATGACAAAAGCTATTATGGACGAGATAAAAGGCCTTCAAAAAAGTTGCAGCAGAGACTGCTACTCATGCCAAACCAAGTGTCGAGGTGATAAATGCTCATGTCTCGTAGCCGAAAAACATAAACAAATATCAACAGACAAACAAAATTCCAACTCAAGAAGAGGCTCGGATAGTAGTCAAGATAGTAGCAAACGTGAGGGGTTTCCTGGCTTTAAATTTAAATTGGTAAAATCCAACAGCTGTAGCAGCAGACTTGAACTAACCGGAACCGAAGAAAATAAGAACTCACGAGGAAAATATAGAAAACAGCTGTCCAAAGAAGATCCACCACTTGTTAATGATGACGAAAACTCTGTAAAAAATAAAATCTGCAGATTGGAGAGTTATTCAAAAGGCATTGCGAAGACTCCATTCGAGAAAAAAGACAACGAAGACAAGAAAGTAGTGCTTAGAATCAAACACGAACCGAGTCACAAAATAATTGAGAACAGTATCAAAAAATTGGAAGCATCTGCACAGCAGCAAAATCAGCTCAACATCAGCGAAAAAAAAGATTTAATGACATCTCCAGCAAGTCAGGACAGCATAGAAAATCGCAAATTAGCAACAGAAGCAGAAAAACAGGCAGCTTCACAAGACTCTCACAGTTTCGAAAAGAAATTTTATTATGTGAACGAAAATCTTGATCAAACGAAGGTAACGCCAGGCAAGTTTGGAGAAATGGTGTTCGAAGAGTTTGAAGTTCTAGAATCATGTTACGACAGTTTAAATAGTAATAAGTCAGTGAAGTAAATAAAAAATATTCGTTATAATCTTAAGCTTTTGCTTAAATGTGATCTGTTCTCACGTAACGCTATTAATTTATTATGGCTAATAAGAATAATATAAATAATGTAGTTATTAATCATGTATCTAATTTAGGTTTAAACATATCCAAGTAGCGTACTAGCATAGTTAGCGAATAACACTCCGAATAAAAATGTACCGTAAAATTGGTGATGGTCTCTTGTATGTGTAATAAATGTATTTTATTTATAGCGTTGGTTTTGACTTCACACCTTTCCTGTTGGAATACATTATTCTAAGATAAATCAGATACGTTTCCTGAAAAGTAACGGTACATATATCGTCGACACAAAACCGATGAGATTTCATGTGGATGCTCATGTTTATATGAGAATTAAACTGCATTATACTGGATGTTTTATTTGTTATATTTACCTTCAGATGTTTCTTGCTCGATTTTTGTAGGCGCTGATTTGGATCCATGGACGCATGCACTTGTGAAGAACGCGCGTCGAGTCGGCCGCCATCGGCGACACCACGACTCCTGATGAACAATAAAAGATAATATTAGGCTCAGTACTGCTACTTTATAATGTAACTTCTACTTCTATGCGTCTTACTCAAGGTAGTACCTACTACAATAATTATTTTAGTTTACTCTCAAAATGTCTAATATCTACATTTCGTAATGTTATAACCTACAAAGGTTTTAATTACAGATTACTGAAACTACAAATCTAGAGCTCAAATAATAGAAGAGCGCCTCGTACTTAAGCAATATAATTTAGATGAGTCCAATTAATCATTTTATACTCATAGCACGTCAACGATACAATTTATTATGGCGTGCTAAGAATACCAATAAAGGGCCCACCTCATAGATTTTTGCGATACGTCTACTTTAGTCTGTCCAAATTAAAATACGACTTGTGACTTGAATTTTTCCACTTCATTAGTAGGATTTACGTTAGAGGCATGATGCCAAAAATCCAGAGATGTTTTTTTTACTATGTCACGTCGCGGCACTCACAACTGTACAGTAGAAAGAGAAACATACGGTAACTAAACATTGTAGTTGCGTAAATTCAACCTCGTTTATTCATGCACAGCGCAACATTTTCGGTGAAAAGAAGAACTTCTGTGTTTGGTTCAATTGTTTCAAACGACACGTTTAAATTATTTGTCTTCAATATAATGTCTTAAATGATGGCTTAATTTGCATGCAGGTAAAGATCATTCAAACTGAAACTTAAGATATAATGTATGGATATACTTCTTTAAATTCAATAGAATGTAAGCTGCTGTAATATATCCTAGTGTGTTTTCGTATCCTTTTTCACAAAATCGTGTAGTCTACATACGTTACATACAAAGGAACTAGATTCTTCATAGTTTGTGCGTCGTCGTCCTCATTACTCATTAGTTAACACCTTAACGCCTTCGGAGTTCTGTTAGCAAGATGCTAATTTCTTTAGTGCAAGCTACAAGTAAAAGACGAATCTTACCATGTCTGGTTATATGGTACGAGACGAAAAGATTTGCGCAAAAGTAAACTGTATAATACTTGCTATATTTTTATTGTGGTATTATCGTGGGGCTAGTGTACTTTAAGACCATATTAGTGGATTCTAGATCACAAGAACCCAAGATTATGCACTAATCTTATGGTGACAACCTTTGGTACAAATAATCGAGTGAAAATACGACTGGGTCGCAGAGAACTATAAGTTCGTATGTATGACCATAAAAGAAGGGACATTCCTGCACAAGTCCCACTGAGGTAAACCTACCTACCTAGTAAAGTTAATTATTATGCGAAACAGCTTTATCGGTGTTTGTGTTTATTTTCTTGCAGGTCTCCTTCTAGGCTAAGAGGGGTATCTGATATTGGACTGATATTAATAGTATTTTAAAAGAAATATATGTTAAAGCAATCTTCGCAACACAATACTTGGATCAATCAACAAAGTGATCTAAAAAACTGCAGATTGTGGAGGTCCTAATATTAATTCATAAAACAATACTAAGATGCGTATTTTGCTTTCTAAATAGAGCTACATCATTCTGTATATAGAGAGTTTTCAACCTATTCTGTAACAGCTCTGGAAAGCGGGTGAGTTTTCTTGTAAGTAATTTCCGACAGGGGGAGCGAGGAGGAAAAGCACCCTCTAAAGAAGTTCGTACACGTCGAACACCGACATGGGTGGACTCAAACAGAGTACAAAAGCAACAGGCATTTAATTTACCACTAGTTATCCTAGACCGGGCAACAGCAATGGCGCGTCATCAATCACGTCATCATTTTGATAGGTCTGTACGAGCGCAAACAAATGCTTCCCGGATACAACAGTTACGAATGTCAGATCGACATTTTGCGAAGATCATATTAATAGTGTAGGTAAATACTGCATTATTTAAAACTGTGTAAGAGGTTTCTTATATTTCCTAAATGACTACAGCATAAACTAATTCGTGGTACGAATTCAGATTGCTATCGGTTTTAACAAATGATTAATTTCATCTCATCTACATAATGGTTTAGATAATTTAGTACAAACATTGGTCCAATAAACTTATACCCATATCGCATGTTATTTCGTAAACAAGCTCGGCATATAGGTAGAATGAAGGTACGAAATGTTAACGGATAAATTATTAATAAAATAATTGATTATAATTAAACATTACGATGAACTACATACCAGTCTTATTTGTTTTATGTCTGATCGTTATGGCCCTGGCAATATGCCTAATTTTATATTTATCTATACTAATATTATAATGAGGAAAAGTTTGTAAATTGGTTGGAACAACCTAATGCCTGAAACAAGGTAGTAGCAGTAGTACCTAGTTGGTGAACCGATTTAAAATATTCCTCCTTCATTTCACTGTATGATAACTACTATAATATACCTTTTCCAAACAGGGCTCACAGTGCCAAACTTTACAAATCCTATCATCACATTAATTATTATAGTATTCTTACCTATATTAATTTATTATTATGGCTTAATCCTCTTACAAAAGTGAAGGGAGACCCGTGCTCAGCAGTGAGTGCATGTGGGTTGCTGATGATGATGGTGATTCTTAGTAACGTACTATACACATCAACTCTTTGAAATAACTCTTCAGGCCGGGAAATATCAAATTAATGCCGATGTTTTTAAATACATGTACCTAACTAAATTAATTACCGGCTGGCGCGTCTTCAAATATCAAACATTTATGATAATAGACTATCATCAAGTATCGTAGGGCGAGTCACTAGTCTATAAATAGGTAGGTAATACCCGGAGGAAGTATATTTGTGACGAACAGAACACATCGACGTACTTATAATATAGGTAACATATTAAGCCAATTATGATAATGCAAAATTTATATATTTATATGTACCTACTGTTATGGGCAGGCGTAACGCTCACCATCGGGTGACCGACTTGCTCGTCTCGTTACTCAGTCAAAAAAAATCCTCTACATATTTGGTTACTAAAGTATGGTGTGTGTATATTTTTAATTTAGGTATCTAGGTAAGTATATACATACTTGTCAAAATATAATTATTTGCAGGTTAATATGTGAATAATAATAATAATATATGATAAATAATGCTAGTATTTATGTACATAAATTTTAACACCAACGCTGCTTAAAAAAGAGACTAAAAGTCCTACTTCATAATATTTCTCGGAGTACAAGAACCAAAGATAAAGTAAATGGTGCAAAATATAAACCAGACGGTAAGGAACTAGGTTTGTAGGTATGTTTGTTGTTTCTTTTATCAATAGCTTGCACAAGTTGACATGAAAGGTTTATAGAGCAATGAACTGAGCAGATTATGTAGGTATATAACCTTGGTTGGTGACATAGTTCGAACATGATTGAACCACACAAGGACATTTTATTGCCTGGTTATTTATATAAAATATATAATGGTTAACTTTCCTCCTCAGAAAACCACACAAAATAAATAAATAGGTAGTAGGTGCATACCTACTTCATTTAAAATAATTTCTGGTCCCGGAATACAATACTCTATAATTATTATATTTATTGGTAGGTATTTAAATAATTATATAAGTTTCCTGTAAGTATATACCTCAAAAAAAATATGTGAGTAAGTTACTGACTTATTTTTATGCATTCTAGAGCAATGAATGCTACAGGTGCATTACACTGTCATTAAAATTCCAGGCAATAAATACATTTTGTATACCGTAAGGGGTTGACTTTTATGATTTGGCTGTTGGGTGCATATACATATTATTAGGTCCAATGATAATATAGTATACTTATCTTATTTCTGTGTAAATAATATGAGTCATATTAAAGACCTCTTTTCTTAGAATAATCAATCATGCCGCATGACTGTTAGATACTTTAAGAATCATTTTAGGGATTTATTCTTAAAAGATTCAAACTGGACATTTCATCCTGTTTCAATGTGATGAGTATGTATAAAATATATTTGGACCATAAACTAAAATGAAGATAATGATGTGAAATACCCTACAATAAAAAAAAGGCTGGTTTTTTTAAATATAGCTATTATTTTCTGTTTCGTACATATATTTTGTTTGAATTGATAGCAGAAGATACTTTCGAAGGCAAGGCAATTTTTAAATTATAGTTTAAATTCTTATACAGGTCTAGGTATGTATTTTAAAATAAATATATTAGGTAGGTAATAAATGAATCTACATCAATATATGAGCCTATTTCTGATTTTTATCAAGTCTGGCTCATAGCCAACATTAGTATAATAGTAGAGGTAGGTAGCTCAGCAACATTCTAATTTTTGAGAATTCCTAATTATTTCTCATTAAGTATCCAACCTTATCATTAATGATTACAATGATATCATGAAAGCATACAGTGCTTGTAATTAACGAAGACATTATCTTTAACCACAATAAAATTATAGGTAGGTGGGTACTTTATTAACAACAGAGATAATTCATTTTTTGAACAATGACAAGTCTACTTTCATGTAATGAGTTTAGTAAACAATGAGTAGTTTTATTTAACATCATTTGTATCTCATTTTTATTCTATGCCTACCTTATATCTAGGGGAAAAAATGCATTATTATAAATTACTTAATATTAACTTTTCAAATTTTTCAGATAACTAGTATACCTATTTGTTTGATTTAATTTTTTGTTACCTTTCTCAGCACTGGGTACCTCGACTAGGTACGTAGAGAATTAAGTATGTGCACATACCTACCTACTAGATTTTTTTTATGCATGTCTTTACCAAGTTCATATAATCTAGGTAGGTAGAAAGTTTCTACTTATTTTATACTTCAGGTAGGTATACTTACTTTAATATTGAATTAACTACATACAAACAAAATATATGAGGTATGTAAACAAATGGATTTTATTTTTTTAAATTATTTATACGATAGCTCATAAAAAAGTTAAAATAACAACAAATTCAACGACATTTAATTTTGACAGCTGTTTCATACACACATTGATAAAATGTACACACACGTGCATACCGAAATCAGTTTCCGAACCGACAATGTTCTATGAAACCACATAAATAAAAAATATTCAATAGATTAAAAACATTCGGTACTTACCCGGCTATTCGACAAATCCCTAAAAAGCGGAGATAAACACAAAACACGATTTATTTCTAATTTTGCTAACAATCGGCACCTTGAAACACACACCGTCGACGCCATCTTTACACTACTTGTGTTGAAAGAAATAGGTAGGTATGTATAGTCTATAGTAACATCGGTCGGTCACCCGCCGGTCTTCGGGAAACTGGCGGGCGCCCCAGCCGCAATTGCCGCATATCGTGAAAGTACGGAGGCAAAAACTACGTCAAATAAAATCTTATACAATACATAGTATGTAAAACATAATAAAATCGTTTTTCCATACAAAATGGTTTCGTGTGATACTTCTTGTACAGATATAATTCAAAATAACTTCATAGAACCAACAAAAACAATTGGAATGATGAATACACTAGTAATATGGGATAAATTCAGGTAATAAAAAAATACTTATAGTTATCTGGATAACTACTATTTGATAAGATGGTATAATTGTTATTTAGAAATAAATAAATTCTTCCGTGCACTAAAAACGTTCGTCTTTCCCGCTTAAATTTTTATTATGTTGGTCATCGTAATAGTGATGTGAAAATAAATTTGACGATTCTGTCATGTACAATAGTCGAATGAGTTCGATTATCAATCGGTCTTCCATTGTCAATAATTTAGAGTTTCAATATTGCTGTTAATCCTGCGAATCTTGCGATATATATAACCACAATGCTGATCTTCAGTTAAGATGATATTATGTAGGATGATAGACGATGCTTGACTTAGTTACACCACAATGTGCGTCCGTAAATTAAAAGGTCAAGTCTGTATTCAAAACGTAGTCCATCACTATATATGTTTGGCAGATTTTAATAATTTTCATTGTAATCGTTTGCATGCAGTCAAAGTTACGTAACTAACTCTCCATTATTTATTATGGTACTATTAGATTAGTCGATTTTTTTTAAAACGTTTGGATATTTGGAATCCCAAGTTGAAAACCTTAGATTTGTTGATTGATAATATTTAACACTTGTGTGTGACACTGACAGCTTGCTTTCAGCCAGCCGCCACCGCCAGCGTACGTCAACATGAGATGACAACTTTGTTCACCGCGATTGTTTTCTAATTTTCTCGGTGTTTTGCAAAACAAATATACTACTCGCAATGGCTATTCCCGATTATAAGCTAAGTGCCGTGCTAAATGGTCACTCGATGGACGTTCGGTGTGTCGCTACTACAAAGGAATATTGTATTCTGTCTGCCTCAAGAGATCGGACTGCGAAGCTTTGGCATCCTGAAGGGTCTGTAATCATTTATTGTCTCTAATCCCATTCCAACGGCTGTTATTTAATGTGTGTGATCTATTATATGTCAATACTTTTCAGGGTAAAAGAATTCGTGAACGTAGTAACCTACCAAGGACACAACAATTTCGTTTCGTGTGTTTGTTGGCTTCCTCCTTGCGAAACGTTTCCTGACGGGCTGGTGATGACCGGGAGCAATGACAACACGATACTAGGGTACAACCTGCAGGATGGCACTGTTCAGGTGACTCTGGAAGGGCATGATAACGCTGTGTGCAGTATCACCCCTGGTCGAGATCCTGGAATGTTATTGAGGTCAGCATTTTACCGATTGTGATCAATTCACGTGACTAAAAGTAGAGCAAGCTGGGTTTAATACCAGATATATTAACCCTTGTACCCAGATATAGAATATTTTAATACAAGAGTAATTTAAAAATTGATCTAGCCATGCAATGAATAGGGAAATCCCCCACTAAAAATCAGCTGATTTTCAGAGTTAGGATAGGTACCAATTGCATAATTGTATGTAGATTCAAAGTTATTGTGTATCAAAAAAGGACAACAACTGCCATGATAATTAATCTCTCAGATGCAGCATTTACAGAGACAATAGATTTGAAATTGTTGATGTCTGGCTGGATCCTGCTTGTGCAGCTGAAAAGTTAATTTGGCCCTGCTAAATATGCTTCAATATTATCCACAGTTCGAGCTGGGATAGTTCAGCGAAGGCATGGAACTTGAACTCTCCCGCCAGCATCTCGCTCACTCTCAAAGGCCACCAGGCAGCTGTTTGGGCGGCCATAGAGCTTGTTAACGGAACCTATGCTACTGCATCGGCTGATAAAACAATCCGGCTATGGAAGAAGAATGGAGAGTTTGTCAGCAAATTGACTGGTATGTAGAATGGAAACTGACAGTTCCTTGATATATGTTGTTAGTTGTTCCACACACTACCTTGATAGTTGTTCCGCACTCTCCTATCTAAATTTGATCTGAATCCATGAAAATATGGATCTAGAATACTCTGCCTGAATTTGGATTTTGCTTATTGCACTACCTCTGATCCAAATCCGAAAGATAAGATTGAGGAAGAATGCGAGATGATGAGTAAAAGACGGATTTATGTTCTTTGTGTGAATGATACAAAGCGGACAGGATGTGGCACCACCATGCATGGACCCTACACAGTCTATTCGACTAGAGTTACAGAAACCGGTAGAGGGTGTCGGCAGTAGGTGTACTGCTTTCCGTTGAGATCGTAGCATGTGGAAAGAATTAGTCTCTGCCTATCCAAATGGGAAAAAGGCGTGACTGTATGTATGTATCTGATCTCAATCCGTGATCTCAGATCCAAATTCAAGGTATTCAGGGGATACCTTTTGACCTACTCCTTTTATTTTCAGATAATACTATGGCTACTATGATCCATCAATAATTTTCTTCAAAATGAAAATTCATGGATCTAGTGTGTAAAGGACTATACAATTGTCTTATTGTCCTTTTTCTTTCAGGTCACACTGATTGCGTCCGTGATTTGGCAGTGGCTTCGACGGAAACATTCCTGAGTGTGTCCAATGATGCCTCCATCAGGCTGTGGAACAACATGGGACAGTGTTTAAACACTTACTACGGACATTCAAACTATATTTATAGGTATGATTATTTAATTTTGGAAACAGGATATATACATAGATTTGTAATACCCTTGTTTTAAACTGTCCAAATAATGTGTGTAACTGTCCATTCGTCTCACTAACTTTGGGAGATATGTGTTTTTACAATAAATATTGACAACATTTCTTGTCTGTGTTAGTAATCAGATTTTCTATCACAGTATAAGCATGAACCCGGCTGTGCCGAATGGGTTTGCAACTTGCGGAGAGGATGGCAGTGTGCGGCTGTGGACTGATGGAAACTGCGTCAGGGAGATGCGGTTGCCCGTACATTCTGTTTGGAGTGTAGTGTGCTTGGACAATGGAGATATTGTAACAGGTATTGTAAACTTAAAAGAATTTTACAATGAATGTGTTTGTGTTATGCACGAATAAATATCTTGATATTCTACTTTTCTTATCACAAAAACAAATTGTATCTGGTCTCAGTGTATGCTGCTTACCTATAAATTATAAGTAAATAATTAAAAAGTTAATTGAATGGATAGAGTTGAGTTTCTTGTAAAAACATAGAAATATGTATGTAATTATCATTTGCTTCTTGGTGTGGGAATACATTGTGAGGGGCCCACATACCTACTCGAGAATCGAAGCGAAAAATAACTGTGTCCCTTTTATAAATGTTACTTTTTTTTCTATTCATAATTTTTTGTAGGCTCCAGTGACGGCCTTGTGCGGGTGTTCACTAAAGACCCGCTGCGGTACGCTGACGAAACCACCCTGAAAGAGTTTGAAGAGGAAGTTGAGAAGATGACTGCGGCGTCACAACAAGAGATCGGAGGTTACAAGCTGTCTGAGTAAGTTTCACAGTAGACATAATTTCTGTTACCAAGGTCAACATTTCAACTATGTTTCTGCTCTTAAACCGTCACAACGCATTGTAACGTAATGGTAATTATTCTTATTTAATTTGTCATTTAACCCTTACTAAAAGCTACTAATTATAGATTTACCATAATGATTAAGGAGTCAGTCGTATCAAGGGAAGCCAGTTAGGAGCTGATCTTAATCGACAATGGAAGATATACCATTCCAGTTTGTTTGCATTTAACCCCAGTTTATATGAAGGTTGCCTATTACATTATATAATATTGGTGTTCACTAAATTATTATTTATGTTACTATCTGTTACCTGTGAGTTCATATCATCATATAATTTTTATTCCAGAATTCCAGGCCCTGAAGTCCTTCTAGAGCCGGGCAAATCAGATGGTGCCACTAAGCTGGTCCGGCGCGGCACCAACGTCAAGTGCTACTCGTGGAGCGCCGCCGAGAACACCTGGAACGAGATCGGTGACGTCATGGGAGCCAACCCGGCTAGCGAGGGCAAGACTATGTATCAGGGAAATGTAAGAAACCGATACCACAGAGTAAAATTATCCCTAATCTTTTTGTAGCGGCAGGCATCTTCTGCAAGAGACATCCTGTACCTTTGCCAGACATTCACCCGCCGAGCAAACTATACTGTATTCCGGTCCTGTGGGCGTGTGAGACTTTAGAACCGATGTTCGGGGTGACCAGAGCTGTGCAGAGTCGCGCTAGATTATGCAATGCAAAGAGTAATAAGTCTAAATACTATTAAAATCTGAATACGGAGTTTCGACATCGCGAAAATCCCGCTCTTTTCGCATTTTGCGATAACTCTAACTCACTCCTGTAGAATGTGCAATGAGCTGCCATCAGGGATTTTTCCGCGGAGTTAATATGCGGGTGAAGAAAAGAAGGGTGAAAAGAGTTTTATATAGTAGGAAATGCTTTGACAACATCATGAAGAATATTGCAGGTGTCCATAGGTGGCAGTAAACATTTACCATCAAGTGGACTGTCACTTTGGTGCCTCTCTATATCATAAAAGTTTGTACTGACAAGTGGTGGCTAAGATTTGAATTTCATCCGTTTTATTTTCTAGGAATACGACTTTGTATTCAGTGTCGATATTAAGGATGGGGCGCCCCCCATCAAACTCCCCTTCAACAAGAACGAAGACCCGTGGGTAGCCGCACAGGCGTTCATACATAGGTAAGATAATCTTTCTAATTAATCAAATCATTTATTTTGCTTCATTGTAATGTACATTGTACATCTTACCCTGTAAGGGCGTCGCTAATAGTAGGTAAAACTCCATTTGTCAGTGTTAATATTACTTTGATTAATATTAGTGAATTAGAATAATCAGGCGCTACTTTACGGAAATTCTTATTCAAAAATATGAAGTTAAAACATATAATAACACTCACATATAATGTAAATATTATAATAAATAAAAAAAAATTATAAACCTCAAAGTTTTAAAATGTTTTTTTTTTAAATTATTACATTATAAATTCATTAATTTCATAAAAAATATTAACTATTAACTAATTGAATAAGGACTTTACTGTTAACTAAATGTAGCAATTAGTTTTCGTCCAAAGGAAATGGAAATGTTACATTTGTCTGCCCAGGGAATTCCCAATTTTTTAAAGTACAATAATGTATATAATATTTTACTTTTCAGGAACGATTTACCTCAAGTATATTTGGAACAAGTTGCTAACTTCATCGTCACCAATGCTAAGTTGGAAAGTTTACCGACTCCGAGTAATGGGTAAGGGGTTTTTCTATTATATCATGGTAAGGTGACAAATTGGGTTGTAGCAATCGCATTGCCATATAGAAATTTAACTTGCAAAGTCCAGTGCGATCCTTCACTGTGCAATCGTAAATGCGCATTTACTAGCAGCATAACAAATGACTGAGATTATAAAGCTTTTTTTTATATTTGAGAGGATTGTGTTACCTATGTTGCATGACAAGACAATCTGGTGCTACCAGGGACCATCAGGTAACAGACTCTTGAAAAGATTACCACACCTCGCTTGTACGCAATATGGAAACAAAACGTTTCGTTCCTATATATGTGAAATGATTCACTAAATAATGGCACCGCCATTATTCGTCATACGTAATTTCTAAAAGTTTTTTTAAAGCCTATTCGAATGTTATAAATTATGTTATATTTTATGGGTTGTTCATGATGTTTACGCCATGTCAGTGGCCCTTCGGCGGCTTAACAAATCTGACACCCGAATCTGGCACTAGCTCATTCTGCAAACAATGTATTTAACTGTTTGTTTGTTCCCAGTTTCGCAGACCCCCTAACGGGCGAGTCCCGCTACGTCCCGGGCTCGTCCCCGGCGCTGGGCCTGCCGCCGCCCTCCGCCGCCGACCCCTTCACGGGCGCCGGCGCGTACACCACGTCCACCGCCACCGAGAAACCGCTGGTCCCACACGACTCCTATATCAGGTGCAGGATAATTTATGTACTTAATTCTACTTGGATGCACCCAGTGTTTTCTTTTTAGAACTCCACGAACTCAGTCGTGAGTTCAGTCGTGAGTTCGTAAAAAATATTCATACTAAAATCCAATAAAAGGAGCACCCCAGTTTTTCTAAAACTTTCCAATCTTTCTATCCAGAAGTCTGAATCATTTTGAAAACGTGTTAAGAACAACAATACAACATAATTTAAAAAAAAAGGTAGCAAAAATAACAATAAAAATAATTTTAAAAAGTTTACGTAGTAATCGTGTTTCTTTTTGTTTGTGATTCTTTATTGTTTGGCTTCAGATTTGATCAAGCGAACCTGAAAGCGATATACGAAAAACTAAAAGAGTTCAACAGCAAAGTTGGCGACGGATTTAATGCGATGACTGATGAACAATTAGAAAGCATTGTTAAATTAGGCGAATTGGTAAGCGTACACCATAACTTAACTTATGTTTTTCTTAACTCTTACTAATTTTTGTAATTTTTTTTGTAAATGTTTGATGATTTCATAACAAACAAGATATGTTGTCAAAAATTACAATGTTTTGTGTAGTTAATTAGATCAAAACAAGCGCAGGAAAACAGGAGACACGCCTTAACAAACATCTAAACAGATAAAGTTTTACAGTAAGACTTTTTTTAGACATAGTCCTTACTGATATATAAATATACTTAATGCTCAATCAAACTGTGACATTAGATACTTAAGTTTTCATAAGTTAGGGAGAGATTGAATAATTGCATTTTTTTTTCCAGAACAATACAAACGACTTAAATACTGTAACGTTATTGAAAAAACTGTTAGAGTGGCCAAAAGGTAAGGCAAATTACACACGCACCTCATTCTTACACATTCATACATATCTTACAGTATGGCTACATTTGTTTGTATCTATTCTATTTCTTACTCGACTCCATGCAGGTCTCACTTCTCATGTCGGCATTTGTAACGTAAGTGGGTGATGTGAGCGTGTGGTTGTCGGTTCGATTCCCGCACAGGGCAATGATTTGTGTGAACCACTGGTATTTGCTCTGAGTCTGGGTGTTTGTGGAAGCATGGTCCTCGTAGTTCCTGATTACCTACAGGGAGTCCTAGTTACAGGTCAGAATTTTTGTATGTTAAAATAAAGCCCTGCACCCATCAAAGATTAACATAGTGGATGAAGTTTTTATCTTACTGTACAAGCTATAAATTGCCATTAAAGTTTAAACTCTACCACCCATACTGTAAATTGTTTATTTGTTTGTTACAGAGATACTGTTCCCAGTGTTAGATGTAACTAGATTAGCTGTTAGGAACAAAGATGTGAACGCACAAATATTCGACACTGCTTACGGACCTAACTTCGTAAGATATCTGCTCTCTTTATTAGAACCAGGTTAGTCTATTTATTGTTTAATTTTTAACATTTTCACTGCTGAGCCGATTTTCGTGTCTGGCCACGGGTGCGGCTATACACACTCCATAGAGTTTTCCCATACAACAGTTGTGTTTTCCCGCACTCGCGGCAAGTTATGAAAAACACGACACACGTTTTTTGTTGAACACGAAGTTTTGTTTTCAGCAGTTGTGTTCATTAATTTTTTTTTCGTCTTTGTTTCGTGATTTTCCTTTTTGTATCTATTTTTCTTTTTATAAAATATAACAATGAATATAGAAATATTCATTGTTATATTATTCTTTCTTTTTTAAAAACTATATGTCGCGCAGTACAATCATAAGTTGTTGTCTTCACTATAGCGGTTTCTATATCGGATTTACATAGCCTTATTTTAACCTCAACAGGTAATTTGCCAGCAAATCAAATGCTAGCGATGCGGGTCCTCGTGAACGCCTTCAGCGATCTGTCCGGCGAGATGCTGGTGATAGCGGCCAGGGAGAGCATCGTACACTGCATCATCTGCCTCACTACACTCAATAATAATACTCAGGTAAATGCAAAATGAAACGAAACTTAAAAAAACAAAACATTGAGAAACATTCAATGCCAGTTGTGGTCGTTTACTAAACCGAACATAACATTTAGGCCGTTTTCATATTTAGGCACCGGCTACGGACCGTGTTTTTTCCAGCATGGGCGTGCCGTCTGTGAGCCGCACTGTAGTGCCGCCGCGTTAAAAACACACGTATGTGTTTCGCCGCACAGCTGGCGCGTAAGCTACGCTAACACAACAGTACTAGTACTCCTTGTACATTTATATTGTGTGCTAAAGAATAAATAAATAAACAGGTGTGTTTTGCCGCACTCGCAAAAACACAACGTCTGTGTTTTCAGCAGTGAACGTGTTAAGCAATAAGTTAAAACAATTCTCAACAATAGTTATTATCATTATATTTATTGCACTTTAACAGATAGCAGCGGCGTCGTTAATTTTGAACCTGTCGGTGGCGCTGGCGCAGCAAACAGATAGCGTGGACGTCGCCGAATCAGTCATACAGCTGCTTAACAGAATAACTGACAATGAGGCATACTTCAGGTACTAAGCATTTTCTACCAGTCAAAAATAGTATTCAAAATCATTGCGAAATAGATTAGACATTTTTTTCTTTTGTGCCCCCGTTTCGTTTTTTTATCATTATCATCATAATCGCAACCTATATCCGCCTACTGGTTAAAACGGGTCACTTTCGTAAGGATTAGGCCATATTCCAAGGGACCCGGATTGGTACACCAAAATAATTCTCGAGCGTGAATTTCCTCACTATGTTTAAGATGATGATTAGCTATCATAATTCCTTTATACTAAGCCCAATTTCTATTATAAAACTGATCTGTTACAGTTTGAATATAGTTGTCATTTGGAAATGACACCTATTTTTAAGGATGTATAAGTGTATATTTGCACATCTACATAACACACTTGTTCTATTTACAGAGGACTAGTTGCCCTCGGCACATTGCTCGCCGAATCTCCGAACAAGCTGCAAATACAATCGAAGGTAGTCTCCAACACGCAGCTCAACAACCGAATCAAAAGGGACAGTGCTAGCGCCTCCACAGACGCCAATCTCAAAAAGATATCCGCTTGCTCTCAACAGATCATAAGACTTTTATAGAAAATAATAAGTTAGGATAAGGCTCTTATTTATAGCTAGCTCTACCCGCAATTTCGTTCGCCCGATAGTATTTATCTTTTGAACCCTACAAGATATCGATATGGAACCAATACGAAGATTTAAGTTTAAATTCCTGTTACCCCCTAATTTCCATTGAAATATGTTCGTCGTTTCGGAACCTATTCGAGACAAACTTTCAGACAGACAAGGATTCTAACACTGACGGCTGTGCCGAATTGCTTGTCTAGCCAGCTAACACTACAGTTGTGTTTTCAGCAAAGCGTACTGACTGAGACTGTTCGTATTCTCACACATTGGACATTATATGTATGCTCGGTAGTATAGGTACGAAATACAATAGCTACCTCTCACTTAGCATCTGCATAAACTGCTTAGCAATGTGTGGAAGCAACTTTAGTAGTTTTGGCTTACCCATTACTTTGTATACTTGGTTTGGACCTAAAGTAATTCTAAATAGATCTAGCTAGGTTCCCATGAGAAAGAACTTCTGTTTATGACACTCCAGTCCTGACGTCATCAGTTCATAGATATCAGCATTTTCTATTGTCATTGTGCTAAATTCCCACGCAAGAATTCTGAAAATTCTGAAGATTCCGTATTTATAGGAATATATTAGTGGTGATTTTTGGAATAATCCAAAGCCTACTGTCTCGTGGTTCTGTATTGGGACTACATTTTATTACAGAATTAAATAATTACTCAGTTTAAATACAAAAAGATTTAAGATTAATTTGAGCCAAAATGCAGCTTGTGATCAGTTTGACATATGACATGCCAGGTCTCCTCGTGTGAGGTGTTGTCTGTGAGTTATTTTTTCATGTATAACTATTA
This sequence comes from Campaea margaritaria, assembly GCA_912999815.1. Classification (NCBI taxonomy): domain Eukaryota; kingdom Metazoa; phylum Arthropoda; class Insecta; order Lepidoptera; family Geometridae; genus Campaea; species Campaea margaritaria. The sequence goes on from OU538794.1 coordinate 3,192,603, forward strand.
TAACACTTCTTTTGCTATATTATCACATTTATTTGGAATGTAAATTCTAACCTTTTGTATGATAAATTATTAAAACAATTATTTACAAAAAGAATAGATTTAATGTTACATAGATTTTTTTTACACACAATTATTACATTGGCTTGCAACTTGCGAATGGAAGTATGATTTCACAACAGCAACATGATTAAAATGTATAAAATTAATAAAATAAAATCTTTTATTACAATATAACCTATCACATAGTTTATAATATCTAAGGGTTAAACTACACCTGTCTGCATCAGCGTCAGTGAATAAGGGATACATTACATATACCCACATACAAGTAGTTCACAAAACTCCTGCTGATGGATGCAGAAACGAGGTTCAACCCGAACTCAGATTTGTTAGATTACACAACAACATATTGAAAAAACTACCAACAATTCCACTATATTTATTTACACGAAATATGCACACATATTTTTGATGCAAATATAGTCGCTAGATCTATATATTCCTTACTGTTTTAGTAAGATCATCATATTCATCATACATAGTACTAAATAAAAGAAACAACATTTGATGTATTCATTCAACAAGCTCTGGACAATGAATTGATATAAATCTTCGATCAACTGCACAAGTAGTATAGTTGATCGAAGATATAAACCCATTCGTTAATTTGTCTCGAGAGAGGGTCAATCTCCAGAACGGTAACGTTAGAACGGTAGATACGGTAAAAATATTATTATTCAAAAGCATGGATATTATGAGTGATACGATTGTAAAGCAAACAAGTCCTTACTATTACAAACTTGGTTTTTTACCAAGGTCAAAAGAATGTACAGTATTGTGACGATTATGTTGAACAATTAGTTCGGAAGTGCCCAAAACTAAAGAATTGCTTATTAAGAATTATTATTTATTATGTAAGCATTTTCACAAGCTTCCTTGTACTTTATAAAATTGGTTCTTAGGCCCAGCAATGATGCAATCCAATGATCATTTATAAAGCTAAAGACACTTCCGAGCAAACCAAACCTACTACTTATACCCTTAACCACCAAACCACTATTACTTCTTCCTCTTCAACTCTTCAAACCTACGGTTCAGATCCTCGAAGTCAATCTCGTCTGGCGCGCTGGCACTGCCCGGGGTAGTGTTATTATTGTTGTTGTTATTGTTAGTGTTCGAGTTGTTGCTGTGGGGCACTGAGGGTAGTAAGAGGTCGGACGGGACGGAGGGCAGATCGGGTAGTTCGGGGAAATGGTTGGGGAGCACCCGCGGGCGGGGTTGTGGGGTCGGACCGGGAGCGGGACCCTGGTTCGGAGGAGGACCGTATTGGGGCGATGGGCCAGGGTGGGGTGCCGGACCGGGTCCAGGCTGTGGAAAAATAAAGACCAATTATTACATTGTTTTGTAAGCTGTTAGAAATCGTGGTATGCTGGCATTATCAAGAATAGCGAGCAATATTATTGTAATGATGAAACGAGAAGCGTATAATAGATTCTGTAGCATCGACAATCAGCCACACTTATGTAGCACGATTTCGGGCTTAATACAATACTTTAATGACGGTAAGTACCAAAAAATGTGACTAAGAAAAGTATTCTTTCTTAATTTACTACAAGTCAGGTTAAGGACAAGCCGTGAACAATTTAATGATGGGGAGTTGTAAAATTATTAGACATAAGTATGTAGCATGGCTTCTCGCATTCAAAGCTATTATAAAAGCAAGCTGTGTATTATTTTCAAGTTTTATGCAGTAAATTTAATTTGGTGATAAAAATTTGTGTCAAATATAGATCGAAATCAATATCAACTGTTACTAAGTACATGCGGCTCTAAATGATCTCTAGAGGCTCTAGATGATTGATTTAAGTAAAAAAATTAAAATTACCGAATCATGGTGTATGCTGTCGTAAGCAGGCGGTAAATTGCTCATTTCCTCCTGCAAACGAAACAACGGTGTCAAGCAACATAGTAAAAGAGGGGAAAACGTGCGTATTAAAATACAATTATACCATAGATAAACCGCTCATTTGCGTGCAGAACGTGTTATCTCCTCAATAATATACTGTTAACACGTTCACTGCTGAAAACACAACTGCGGTGTTTTTCATAACTTGCCGCGAGTACGGGAAAACACAACGGTGTGTGCAGATCCGTACCCGTGGCTAGACAAAATCGTGGCTAGAAAATCGGCTCAGCAGTCAAAGTGTTAAGCATAAAGGATATACCGCGTTTTTGTCGCAAGTGAGCGACAGGCTACTGTCAGTGAGCAGCTAGATGGACAAGCGACTATCGTGTCGCATGGGTGATCCAGCAGTCGCTTATGCGACTTGATGTACAAAATAATAGTTCCAGCTGTACCTTTACGGACGCGTAAGCGACTAAAAGCTATTTGAAACGAACAGTCTCAATCAAGAGCACACAAAATCACATATCATATCATAGATGTGATTCTCCATTGTTGGGTGATTAGAAAGATAGTCGTGAGTCATGCTATTGTGGTTTATATCTAACACGAAATATGCTACGTACATGAGTAACGCTTCTATAGTATTTTACCAGGCATTATTTGGCTTTGGGGCTACCAGGGTAGTTACAAAACATATCAAATTGTCTTGTAAATCATCTTATCTTTGATACCAAATTATTAAGCGACTTATAAACAAAAGCATGCTACTAGCAAACGGAGTCAAATCGAGCATTGCTAAGTACAATGCGAGTGAAAATGCTTAGCGAGTGATAGGGAAACCTAAAACATAGAATCACTACAAGTCTATATAAGAATGTGTAAACACTCAATAAAGGCCGGTTCACATTATGCCAGTAGAGTGGTTTAGTTCAACTAGAAAGGCAAGTGTTTTATTACATAGAATCATATTAAAGCAAGTAGGTTGTCATAAGTTATGTTCATACAGCGTTAGTTTGTTCTTGTGTATTTCTTTTGTAAAATTGGTAAGTATTTTTAATTTTTCTCCATGTATTATAAGTAAAATAATTCATAATTTATTTATTTATATTCATAATATATAATCATTCATATTAATTAATTGAATGAATTATTTTTACCTACTTGCAATAAATGATTTGAGTTTTGAGTAACATTTGACACGTTATATCTAAAGCACTCTCCTAAAACCTTTACTAAAGACTAGACTAATGTAAACCAGCCTTAAGACTTTTACATCTAGATGTTCTATGACCAATGTTACCTGAAGGAAGCTATTGCTCAAGTTTTTGGAGTCAACGCCAGGTGGTAAGTTGTAGTTCATAGGGGGCTGACTGGGACCGCCGTATTGCGGCTGGTGCGGCTGATGCGGTGGGGTGGCAATAAAACCGCCTGCTCTACCACCCGATGGCGTCTGAAAGATTAGGAAAATAAGTTTTTGGTCAAATAATATGTTTTTCCGGATAAGCTTTTATCATCATCGTCTTAAGATAACAACTCTTTGTTGCACTCCAAGACATAGAATAACATACATTCCATCATCATCAACCCATATCGTCCCACTTCTAAGCACGGGTCTTCACTCACTTTCGTGGGGAGGGTTAGGCGATAATCCACCACGGAGGCTTGGTCTGGATTAGTGATAACACACCTATCTTCGAGAATAATTCTCTGCAAGGTATGTGGGTTTCCTCATAATGTTTTTCTTCAGTGTAAAGCGAGTAATAATAACGTACATATTCTTTTACATAAACACATTGGTACGTGCCCGCACTGGGATTTGAACTCACACCCTTCTCCTTGGAAGGAGGACATTCTCTGACTAGGGTATCACTGCTTTTATATAATATTTATTTATCTGCAAGCTGATCTGAAGAAGCCTACCACTGAGGTAAGGTTCAAGGTCCGAAACAAGACAAAACACTGTAGTCAGCTTTCAAATGCAAGACGTTTTATGTTTCAACGAGCTTTTACCTGTGACTTTGTTCGTCGAGGTATAAAAACTAAAAAACAACATTGAATCACAATCAAAGTATCCTATGTCTGGGTTGAAATCACCTTCTCACATTTTATGAAGATCAGTTTGGAAAGGATGTTAACTGAAGTTACTTTCGATTTAATTATAATAGTAGGATAAATGAGTAAATAGGTTATAATATAACAATTGTACATACAGAGGGGTAGTTAAATGGCTGCACGTTGGGTGGAGGTGGCAGGTTAGGCATTTGCGGCGGGTACCCGATGAAACCAGGCGGGTTAGGAGGTCCGTTGATGTCGATCAGCATTGCATCCCGGCCTGATAACCAAAACACAATTTAAATTATTATATTAACCTACTGAGCAGGAATAAGTAGACAGATAAATACATCACTGATTATTCTAAACCACATATAAAGAACAAATTTAAAAGCTTTTTAAAAAACGATTGCTTCTATAAATGACTCCAACAAAGAGTTAAGGTTATCTCTTCGGTACAATATAAAAAAAAAATCCATGTTTGAACCATATTTAGAGTTACCAAGTAATAAGACGAGTCTGTTGTTCACCTGATGGTAAGTTCCAAGCCTACTAAGACCAGTAACATTGTACATCCAGAGCTGTGCAATGCATAATTTTGCACTACTATGCAGTGCACTAGTCACCGTTAGCCAATACTCCTAAAATCTCATATACCTAGAAATTAAGCTGGAAACAGTGCCCTTCAAACCAGAACATAGTATAGTGTGTGCACACTACCCCTTGATGGATGAATACCTGGCAAACATGTGGTATTTCCTCAAGCAGACTCTTGCAGAAAAGATGTAACACTACCAAAAACCACATAAAGATGCTAACAAATCTCAGCTACATACCTTCTTCCTCCCTCATGACTTGTTCGTCAGGAGTGTACTCAACATTGTAGTTCTTGGCAATCTCAATGAGGTATTTCTCTACGAGGATCTTCGGAGGACTATGCACAGACATCTTGTGCATAAGTTTGTCACTTATTGTGTTCACATTTTCATTTCTGCACATGTCCGCATACATTTTGCCATATTTCGCTGTTAGCAAATCTGATATTATTTTCAACTCCTAGAAGCAGACAAAACAATCAACAATTGATCCTTAAAACTTCTTAAAATCAAGTCATAAGCCATGAAATTACATATCACAAGTTTCATTGGGCCACACCCTACACAAAATTGCATAAACAGAAATGACTGTTGAAGAAAATTATTGTTACTAATACAAAAGTGAATATTTTTGTTGACTTTCAATGTATTACACATCTATAAATACATAACATAAACCTTCCACTGTTGGGCAATCATCATCCCTGTATTTGACTTAACAATACTCATTAAAAACATATTTAAAATCATCTCTGTATTTTGAGTTGTTGGTTCTGAACCTCCGACTACCCGAATCATTTTTACCTGTACATCTGTATGCATTCTAGGGGCTACCCATATGAGGCTGGAGATGGGTTCCCCGAGCCCCTCGTCAAGTTCCTTCATCTGTGTGACGAGCCCAAACCGAGCAAGTATCAGGTCACAGTACATTTCAACTATCTCCATAGCTTCCACCATGTAATCCTCTCTGAAAAAGCACAGCATTCACATCTAGCCATTTTGAAGTGTATGATAAACAGAAAAATTAATAGAAATCTTAGATAATTGGATTTACATTCCTGCGTAGGTACATTAACATAGTCTCCAAATCAGGAAGTAATGAATTTTGTTTATTGAATTCTTAATTGAACAAAATATGAACTATATGTAATAGATGAACGGTAGCTGTGCTGTGATTATGTGTGGGATGAATCATCCTAATGAATGATGAAATAAGATTGAGGTGGGGTAAGTACCATTTCATATTAGCAGGGTCTTAAATTGTTGTAGTTTTATAAACGCATTTACTGACCTGATGATGTGCTCCACACGGATTTTGGCTCTTTCACTTTTACCAGATGCAATGTATTCAGCTATTTCCTTACGAGCTTTCTGAGCTAACTCCGTTTTCTTTTTCTCTAACAGTTTCAGTCGGTTTATCGCTAGTCTGAGGTGAGTTTTGAGTTTAGTGTAATTTGGATTGGTAGAAAACATTTTAAATTAATAATGGTCACTAATTTTGCTCGTTAATACTGGTGAATAGAATAACACAATCGCAATAATTTTATTGTTGTTTGGTTTGGTTTCCTATGAATCACCATCATCACTAATCCGTCAATCACGGATCGCCATAGATAATATATGACATTTGACATTGACAATGACAATAATTTTAGTAAAAAAACATTTGTAGAACGAGAAACGATATTGTACAAAGATTAGAAGCACCACCGAGATCGATCGAGATTTGTGTTATAGTTAGACACAGTTTAATTTATGAGAAAAAGCAAAGATCTGAAGTACATAATAAGGTCTTCGAGAAAAAGTAGTACTAGCCACGGATCTAGATGAAACTGATACACTTTGCTGTGCATTGTTAAATAGATAACTTTCTTCGTGATTCATTCTCCAGATTATAATTAATAGTGATTTTTGCCTTTCGGTAGAGCTCGGATGGACGTAGGCGGTAGAAAATCCTAAATGCACAAAATAAGGCATTTAGCCATTGTGACCGAAGTATTGAAATAAGTTTATTGCATGACTAAAAGCCTATGTCTCAGGGTGACGAGCGCAGTGCAGTGTTGCGCAGGATTATGCAATGCAAGGTTCTGGGTGGTGCTGTGACTGTTATGGGCAAACGTAGAGCTTACCATTAGGTGAACGACTTGCTCGTCGCGTCACTCGGTAAAATTAAATAAATATAAAAGACAATAAACGTCACGATTCCGTAAAGTGGTGGTTGCAGTAGGTAGGTATATTATCTGTTAATTTATCGGAAACTTCCTGGGAGTCTTAGGAAAACTATGATGACGTTTTTTGAGCTTGTATCATTTTCCCACAATCGTTCACGTTACGCAACACTTTAATAATAATTGGAGATAATGAGTTTTTTTTTATTTTTTTTATTTTTTAGAAAGGGGGTAATGCGTGGTTTGTACTTACTTATGTTTAAACGGTTGTATATTTATAATATGAAAAACAAAGTTAGTATTCATAGTTATAAAAATTACTGTTTATTTCCATCCTTCACTTCACATTTTATTACATTTAACATTTATATATATCTGTTGAAAGTGAATTCAAAAGGTACACCTGTCCTTCACTATGCCAGTAATAATTCGTCATAATAATAATATGTCACATATGGTTATGGCACACCATTTAACACAGGGAAGTCTTGTAACTCCTGCAAGTGTCCAAGATGTGCCATCATTTACAGACGTCAGATATTTTTACATGCCTTTTTAAAGCATACAAGCTTGGCATGTACCTATATTGAAGGCTTTAAATTGTAACTAGCACAGTTTCACTAGTTTTAATTAAAACCTTGATTGAATCGTTTCTTAAATAGCCGTTTGAGTACATTTTGCAATCCCTATGTAACGTTATAAATAACGTCTGCCATTCATAAAAACATTCATAAAAACTTACGGGCGGCCTGACGAATTTTGACGTCAGCAGTCGCCACTTACTACCTCAGTAGAAAGTCGATCGCTCAATAGCGATACATTAACGATAGAGGTAGATATATCTAAAATTCTTAAAAGTAGGTAAGTACAACAGTTATCTTAACAAAAATATAATTTTGTTCATCATCTTGTACGAGTTTTGTGCACGTCGTTTGTAACAATCATTATTTTAATACGTATTTACCTAGTAATTAGTTTAAATAAGTTTTATAAGTATATAAAATAACAATAATGAGATTAATTACTGAATACTTCATTTGAATACTGGTTAGGTATAAGTGTACATAAATATAATTTTGCATTATTACATGCATAACATATCAGTCATGACATGTAGGTAATACATTGCGTCTAATACCTTTCAGGTATTTAATAAAAAAAAGTATAAATTCAGAGAACAAAATTTGTTTACTTATAAATAATGAGATTACGAAAATATTTAAAGCAAAAAAAGCTACCTAAAATTGATGTACAATTACAACAACAAATGTAGTTATATTTCTAAGAAAACTTAGTTATAATGTTTTACAAATACTTATTATTACATTAGTACATAATACTTTGATATAAAATATTTCTTTATAATACTTTAGGTACTCAAGTTTGAGACAAGTATCATTCATTTCATACATCCCACTGCGGGTACTTAAACATTTTATTGTAAGTTTTGTACATCAATATTACAACAATTGGCACATGGAAATATGACACATTAGTTTATAAATACATTACATAAATCTAGTTTTTAGTACCTATAATTTCCAATCAGCGAAAGCTTTCATTATGATAAATAAATAAACAAATATTGCCTATTTGGGCAGAAATAAATGCATAATTAATATTAAGAAACAATGTATAAACTCTTATACACGCACAATAAACACTTATTATTTACAAAAAAACTAATTCATTAAGAAGAAAATTTAAGCGATATTAAATTATATTAATTACCTAGTTTTTGAAATCATTTTGTGGTTATCCCCCTATTTCAGTCATTTCGTTTTCCATCTGTCATAGTCATAGCAAAACGGCGTACCTAATAACCCTCCAAATAGGGCAACCGCTTGAATCATAGTTGTTTTGATGTTTATTAAAAAGAAGGTGAAATGATAACCTCCTCATTTTTTGAAGTGGGTTTAAATAACAATGATCGCAACTCATCAACAATTTAGCTAAGCTCGTTTATACTTTATATTGTCGTATGCGAAATTTATTTGTTAGTTATTGTCACAATAATCATTTTCAAAAACATTATTCATCTGAATTTGTAATAAATATTTACAGAGATAATTTCAACATAAGACTTGTTTTACTTGTACCTAAGTATAATATAAGTACAGCCGTAAACTAAATAAGATCAAAGTAAATCTGCTACATTATAAAAATACTTTACACTCAAAAAAGTAGTACCTTAAATTAAGAATGATTATATCTAAACATTCAGTCATTGTCTATATTACTTGAAATGCTATGTTTCTTATCATTACTATTTCCATTTTCATATTCATCGTGTAAAACTACAGTAGTTGCACTAACACTTGAAGGACTTTGCGAATGGGTGAGATTCGTGCGATTGCTGTCCGCTAAGTGTTCAAGTTCATGACTCTCTAAATTTGGCACTCCCGAACATATAGAACTTACGCGAGAAATCGACTTTCGCTCTTCAGGTGGACATTCTTTTGAAGAATTCGGACCGATTACAATTAACAAGGAACATAAGAAAAATGTTGCATAAGTCCAACTTACAGTCATGATCAATGCTAAAAATGTGCCTATCTGGGAGTACGGTAGGAGATGGGACCTCAAAAGGAATATACCGGCAAATCCTGTTGTGAGTGCAGCGGCAGCCGTGGGCCCTGCAGACGCAGATAACGCATATTTGATACGAGACGCTTTTGAACCACTTGCGTTCATATAGCTTAAAGCATAGTGTAGACTAAAATCTACAGCTAACCCTGCCGAAGTCGATATAGCTACACTTTCTAAAACATTTAATTTCCAATTATTTAATACTAAGATCGCTATGGTAACCGTCGAAGAAAACACCATAGCGGATAACGCACAAACACTAACAACAAAACTAAGTGTAGCTGGTAAAAGGACTACGAAACCTAAGCTAGCAGACAATAATAAAGCCAACAGAGTTCCACTAGCCAATGTTCTTTGCAGATCATAAAATTCGAGATCAGATAGAAACCATCCGTATTGCATGCCATCTGGTGCAGTTAATAATTGCTCATGAGTCCAATTCTCGACTTGCATGAAGAAATTATTCATTGATTTGTAAGACATACTGTATGGCACGACACTTTCGAACTCTACCACAATGGCAGAAACTTTAGGGGGGGAGCTACTTCGAAGGAACTTTGGCCCTGCCACTCCAGGCATGAAAATTTCACGGGGAGTTTGGTACAAAGACTCTATTGCTTTTATAATGCACATTTCGAAAACTTCTTTTTTAAAAGGGAATTTTGAAATTTCACAACATGGAGTCCTGTCAATTTTGTCTATATTATCGATACATTTTCTACTCATAAACATTTTAAAGCTTTCAATAAAACAATTCGGAAGAAGAGGTCCCAGGGTGTGTTGGTAGAATGGTTGAAATTTTAATTTAGAACAAAATTTTAACAACCACATCTGTGACTTTGGGTCTGATATAGAAAAGTTTTCATCAAAAATTAAATGGCCAGTGGAAGCGGGGTCCATATGATTACCATTATCAATTGCCTTTACACCCCATATCCATCTAAGCGGCATTTTGATGCCGGTACTGATGTCTCGACCAAATCTTTCAAATAAGAATTTGTCCCTGTAATTAATGTCATATTGCTCAAAAGGATGGGAGGTTTGAAAAAGCTGAAATTGTCTAGAATCTGGAAGTTGCAGCCCAGGTACGAAAAAAACTATAATAATACTGGCAATTCCAATACCACCCAATACAACAACAAATATAACATGCAATTTAGTAACACAGGTTATAATAAACCTATTAAATACAATTCTAATTTCATCCCAAAATTTCCCAATACTTTTGTCTAATACATCAAAAATTTTTTTATTATTTGGGAACAATTTAACGTCTATAATAAACACAGTCACAGGTAAACAGCTTACCATAAGAAAGAAATTGACTAGAACAGCAGTGCCGGCAAATACACTGAAACAATTAATGGCAGGAATGTAGCTCACATAGGAGGCGAAAAATGCAACAGCCGTTGTTAACGTGGTTATGAACATAGTCAGCACCGAGTGTTTCATAGTTTCCTCGAGTATTTGCACGAGAATGGTTTCACCGGCACTTGATATATTCTTAATGTCAGCCAAACCATTCTCGTCAGTGGCTACGACATTGTCTCTGATGAGCTGTTTACCAACCATCTTCCACACTTTGACATAGAGGAATGCATCGTCAGCCCCAATGCCAATCACAACAACTATCACTAGTAAATTCATAAAAGGGAAAAAAGTCAGATTGAAGACATACACATAGAGGAAATATGATATTCCGAGCGAGTATGTTATTGCTGTGAACAACAGTATGGTAAGTATTAGCGACTTTGTATACACCCAGACACATAGGAACACAAATAGTCCCCCTAAGCCTATTAACCAAGTGTCTTGAATCACCCATAAATCAAAAAGAGAATTTTTGAGCCCAAAATCTATGGCAGGTACAGAAAGTGTATGGTAAGATAAATTTGTACTTTGCAGTTTCATGTAGTAAGGTAATACTGTGCTACTGCTGGGTAAAGGCAGAAAGAGCATAACATTTTTTACAAAAGTTTGTGATAACTCCGTAGGGGAGAACGCTTTAGAATCTATTAAATAAAATAATAGATTGTAAACAGCATCATATTGTGAGCAATACTTTGGTACCTTACATTGGTCTAAGTCACACGACGCCATTAGAGTAAAGTTATGAAAGTAGCCGGCACATTTTTTCAGTGTGTTCACTGTAGTCTGTACATCTCCACTGTTTAGTTTTTCACACGAATCCTTGCCAGCTAATAAAGCTATATAATTTGGCACGCTCCACACTGGGCAGCACAGCTCCTCGGCGTGCGTTGACCTTTGGCACATTTTATAATACTCCGCCTCACCTACTTCCACAAGTGTGGATTGATATTTACACATTTTTACCACATTATCAAAAGTCAACAATGATGTGTTATCCGTAGCAGTGACAACGAGATGAGCATAATCAGATATGGGTGGTCCGCATTTCCCAGATGCATAGTTGTGTTGAATTGGCAAGTCGGGTCTGAGCTGCATCTCTATCAAGGACAGCCACTGCTTCCGGGTATGGTTTTTTAGGAATGCAACATTTTCATCTTCATATGAAATGTTTTTACCAAAGCCCCAATGCACATGCTCGTTAGATATGTTGAATTCGGAATAGTTAGACCAGGTTTTCTCGTAACCCGTGCTGTTCATGTTCAATTTCTTCTTTTTATTCTTCTTTCCATGTTTACGGCCGGACCTTGGCCTTGGCCTGAGTCTTATACTGTTGTAGAATGTTTGATTCATTCGAATTTGATCCTCGATTTCTTTTGGATTGACGGCAAGTCTGCGGGAAGGCCTCGTTTCATCGATGAGGTTCTGCCATGCGATGAACCGGTGTGCCAGGGTAGTACCGCGAGTCTCAAACCCAACTATGGGATCGGAAAACGATGGCAAGTCATGGCACACCAGAGGAATCACTGAGAGAACTGTTGAAATAGCAATTACTGTAACAAGAATTAGGTAGGAGTGACGGACAATAAACCTGGCGTAGGTAGACAACATGTTCTCGCTTTGATTTCGCCGCCCGCATAGTTAATTCGCTACTGCATAGCTTCGTGACGGTGTAAAACATGCCCACGCTTGGAAACTATAGTGCATGTAAACAGAAAAAGCTCACATCTTAAACATTTGGGAATTTGCAACACATTGGTTTGGGAATAAAGAATGAACGAATTATAGTATAGATGATTTTGTTTGAGATGCCATTTGCCAAACAAATGTCAAAATTAATGATTGACAGCTCTGCTCATTATTTTAGTCTATGTATCTGTTGAGGATACCACTTACGTGCCGAAGTGTGTTGATGGGTTTGTTGAGTTTCTTCTATTATTTTTGTTAAAATTGATGTTGCTTGTATATGTTGAGATCGAGTCGTGTCGGGCGAGCAATGTCTTGTAGCAGAGTGAAGTTGTCGAGTGATGGGTGAATTATTGATTGATTGATTGATTTTGCAGATGGCACTGACACTGACAGTGACAGCCCAATGCACTGCTACGCATTATGTGCGTGCGCTTGTATGGGGGAGTGTTGCGTTAACAGTATCAGCTCGCTCATCATCCACCCATCAGCCATCAGCTGATTGAATGCGTTCACGTTGCATATTTTGTTTAATATTTACATATTTTGTAATTATAAATAATTTTATAAATAATTAAAGGATTATTGTATAAAAAAATTTCTTAAACAATATGCTGATTATTATTATTTTTAAATTGAATTTTTTGTACCCCTGAATTGATACAAAAAAATAGGTAAGCTCATCTCGGAGTAGGTAGGGTACTAAACTTGCAATACATAACAGATTATATTTTGGTCAGGAATGATTAGCTATTGACTATTCATTACCCCAGTATCAGGCCATCCACTCATCAGCTCAGGGTATGTTCAAGGTTGGTCAGTCATGCTTCTTTTAATATTTTTTTCTTAGCGTTCGTTGGTGTCTCGCGGTGTCTTACACCGTGATACCCTGTCAGCCCCCCTGGATCCGCTACTGAATGAAGTGAACAGTGTGAGTAGCCAAGTGTATGAAAAATTTTGAACGCTGATTTACCAGAGACAAAGTAAATTTTATGCTGCCAGGAGACTAGCAATAAAATAAAATTAAATTAATATGTAAAAAATAATTTCTTTGAGCATACTATCTGGCTTGTGACTTTTTTTCATGTAGAATGTAAAGTTGGATGATTACTGAGTATAATTAAACTTAAAATTGTGTTTTAAAATATGATAGGTCTTTCCAAATAAAAAATAAATTTTGTTCATTCAGTTTCGTTCAGATGATTCAGACAGTATTTTATTCGTGGCAACATTTTCATTGTCTCTGACATCTTGTGATCACAAGACTTCGTTTTGAGTTTTCTTGTCAAGGCAAAAATTGGGCGAAAAAAGGCCGTCCCTTTCGGGATAAACGGGTAAAACAGCACCAATTTGCTCAACAAATATCTCAAGATGAGATACTTCCTAACTTACCTGCTCGTATTGTTGGTGGGGATCGTCGTACCCATATTCTCGCTGTACTACCTACTGAACGGGAAGGGTGAGGAAATCAGCTTCGGATGGTTCCTAGAGAACACATCCCCCTACATGTGGGGGACGCTGGGCATCGCCTTCTCCGTGGCGTTCTCCGTGGTCGGCGCCGCCATGGGAATCCACACGACCGGAGTGAGCATAGTTGGCGGTGGTGTGAAAGCGCCTAGAATCAAGACCAAGAATTTGATCTCTGTCATCTTCTGCGAGGCCGTCGCCATCTACGGGCTGATCACGGCCATCGTGCTGTCGGGCATGTTGGAGAGATACTCGGAGCCGCTGACTGACATCACAATCAAGCAGCAGAACTGGATGGCTGGATACACGATGTTCGGCGCCGGGCTCGCGGTCGGACTCGTCAACTTGTTCTGCGGTATCGCCGTCGGCATCGTAGGCTCTGGAGCCGCTCTGGCGGATGCTGCCAATGCTGCCCTGTTTGTCAAGATCCTCATTGTTGAGATTTTCGGATCTGCCATCGGTCTATTCGGACTCATTGTTGGCATTTACATGACATCAAAGGTCAAAATGGGCAACCAGTAACTTAAGAAAATCAAAATCTTGAATATAAGTGTAAGTATTGTTGTACTTTTCGCTTAAATTATGTCGTGTGTAGCATTTTCAGTGTTCCGTATTATATGCTAGTTGTAAGTGGTGCTGTGTTACATCTGATATTTACTGTGTGATATAAAATATATTGCCTATTTATGTAAAGCTAGTGTACAACACTTAACGCCTTAAGTTTCTTTACCATCACTACTTTCTCAGTACATAACATCTTGTCATAATTTAGAATAATTTATAGAAAATCTTCTTTGTCTAGCATTTACAAAGCAGAACTAAACTTTTATAAAGTTTATAAATAGGCTTGTTTTGAAATTATACATATATTTAAATATATTGTTGGTTTTATTTTCAGTGTACATCGGCACTGGATCGCGCCATCTTTTGATCTTGACCCAATAACAAAATAAGAAAGCTCAGTGCCCGCAAGAAAACTTAATTACCCCAGGAGTAAGCTTATCCGTTATATCTTAAGTTTATCTTACTGCTGCATTGTTGGTCTTGTGAATATATCTATCGCCTACATGTTGTTATATCTATCATGTAAAACTATCTTAGTCGTAATGAACATACTAAATATCTGATCTTAGCACCGACTTCTCCATATCAGATGAATTGCACAATAAGATTGAGCCGCCAATGTTAACCGAATGCTTACTTCAATTTTCTGCTAAGATCAGACAATTTGCATGCACCGATTTGAATTATAATGGAGTGTTTTTTGACATCTTTTTAACCGTTAGTTTGTGTTATATAAAACCGTTATTACAGTATCCTAATGTTTAGTTGACTAGATACAAATTGCGTAGTGTAATAACAAGAGACGATCAGTCTTCTTACCGGACAATAGTTTCTTTTGTGGTCTATCCAATTTTGTACCTAGTCATGTTGTTAAAAGCTTAAACATTCCATGAAGCCCACTTAAAGTTCTGTAAAAATTTGATTGGTTTAGAAAGTCGTTACTCTACGACATAAGACATATTTTCATAGCAAACGTTATTAAATTCCTAATAAACATATTGGATGAGGATTGTCAACATGTTGGTACAACTCCCATCCTATAGTATTTTTACCATGTATATTTCACTGTTTTTATACAATATAGTTCTTTTTTTTTCGGATAAATTATTTTAATTGTTATTTGAAACCAATCTAAATTTTTACACAGTATCGAAATAGTAAAATCTTGCTACCTTTTTTTTGTAAATTGATGAAAACACATTTTTTTAATTATGTAGAGAAGTGTAAATCAACTTTCAATTTGTAAATATTAGTTTCGCTTTCCTATACTAATTTATTGTTCTTTGTAAATTCATGTCTATATAAACTTAAATATAGGTGTTGATGTGAATGCCATAGATTGTTTGAATAAATATTGATTAATTATTCGAAAAGTTTATTCGATTTAGGCACAATGTGCATGTTATTTTGGAACAAACAAACGAGAAAGTATTATATCAGTCATTAAGCACCGTTTACTGATGTAATTAAGTTAAATAATATACTTTTAATTGTGCAAATGTAGATATTACGTATGTTGATGAATAAATAGATAAAAGTTATATTCTTTTATTTTATTTATATGTTAGGATTTAAGAAAAATCTAAATTGAATTGATTTATTTCCTTGACCTTGATATTCGGAAAAGCATGACATGACATGTGATAAGCAAATATTTGCTATAGATATGTATTGCCAGATAAAAATATTTGTGTTATCAGAAATAAATGGGTATGTGAGGGTGTGTGTTGTGTACATTGAACATTATGTAAAAATAATTCGGTCTTAGCTGTCTACTTTCTCATAGAAGATTTAAATGGTGCTGTAGTACGTTTAACGGATTTTGATGGAACTAAAAATATTGCAGATGAGACTTTACACATTAAAAGGTGTGCCACCTTGAAAATACATAAATTATGTAAAGTTATGCTAGGATATATTTTGCTGGGAGGATATTAGATGATGATAGGTACCACATTTTGATTTATTCCGCCATAGGGAAATACTGAAGATTTTGCGTCAATAGATGTCACCATTGAGTAGGTATGTCCTATTCTAAGGTTCGTACCCATAGGTATGTTTGTACATCTTGTTGGATTGTTCTCGGAAGGGTTATAAACGCAAGGGTTAAAATATTGACTAGATGAATGTTTTTTTACCTCATATAATTTACAATCAATAATTGTTCAAAAGAAAATCAAACTAAATCAAGGGCCAGTAAATAAGTATTTATTATTAAACTTTTTCCTGCCTACAATTATTATTGCGTCTCGATAATTATTACGGACGTGCTGTAAGAGCTTATTTGAGTCCCGGACAGGGAATGTGCAGTGCAGGGTTTTCCCTGATGACTACTGATGAGTACAGCGTTCCCTATTCACTACTACATTGAGACATGAGTACCTACATTAGGGTGTAATGTGTGTGAGGCAGGATCTAGGGTTAAAGAAACGAACAAATCGGCAATAAAATATTTTATTTAATTAAAACAATTTCAGATTTTGTACCACTAGTATATCATACATTGCTTAATTTAATACAGAGCATTTATAAGATCAAATGGAATGTAACTAGCCAAAATCAACCAACATTTACAATCAAATACTTACCAAAATTTAGAAAAATTGAATTAGCAATTTTAACTTATTCTCTAACATATAAAGCATCGATAGTTGAGCAGAATTGAATGGAATGTATTTTTATTAACTCATTGCTATTTTATTGGATTAATCGATAGTTTTGCAAGATTTCATGATATCGAGATTTGCTTTTGGTTAATTCCTGTTAAGGTCCCATCCCTACTTGAGTTCTTACTATTTCATATGCTTTTTATTTAATTTAGGAAATAAGTTTATCAAGTCTTAAAATATTTCCCTACTTACTAATTTACTAAGGAGGTCAATAAACACCTACTTGCCTCATTATGGTTCAGTATAGACTGCAGTTTGGTCACGCACTTATTTAACCCTGCTTAGATACATTTGAATATGTAAACAGTGCTTCTTCATAAATAATTAAAATGTAATTATGGCAATCTGACCTATAGAATACCTAAATAAAGCTTTTCTTTAGTATTCCACTAAATTACTCGCTAAAAAGTGTAAAAAACTATTTATTTACAAAATAGGTGGACTCTTCGTAAAACGCTCAAAACTCACGCACTCTCCTTATATACAAAAGATGCAGTTAAATATCCAAACAAATCAAATACAGTTCACAAAACTTTACGATAATGCTTTGTATAATAATAATAATTAATATAAATCCTTTGCCATTCGAATTCCTTTAGTGCACTTCAGGAAAATAGATACATAACTGGATGAGCCTTAAAGCGAATAGTGAGTCGAAATAGGTAGCTACTCTATACAATATAAAAATAACTATGCATTCATAACGTTTCGTTTGTTCACCGAAGTACCGACTACGATACATACTTATATTCTCACGATTCTCGCTATTTCTTACTACGTAAGTTTAAACTTTAGTACTTATTTACATAGTATGACTTTGGATGCTAATCTACAATTACACTTAAATGCTACATTCAAACTGCACAGCTCCCGGTTTACTTCGAAAATAAGTTTGCAACCAGAAAATAGCCTAAAATTACAAAAAGTGCTTTAAATTTTAATGCTCACTTCCACTACTATTTTAAAATCTATTTTAAAGCATAGACACAATTAAATTATTACGCTACACTATGGCAGTGGGTACCTACTGATTGTTTACAGTCTTTGCTGAAATTAATACTAGTTAATTAACGTGTAAGTAAGTAATTAGAATTAAATTAAACTATAGAACTAATTGAGATTCATTGGAAACCTTGTACTATTTCTAACGTCATACTCTCGTCTCTGCGTCGTCGTCAGTAGGAGTAGATTTCCTGCAATGGAGAAATATTTTATTGCCGTAAAAATGAGTAACTAATTCTAAATTATATTGATCTCTAAATATTTTTTTTTAAGTTAGTAGTCTTTTTAAATTTTAGTTAACAGTTTACTGTCCCGTCTCTAGCGACAACACTTGGACGTATGACCGTTAGTGCCTTAACAGCGTCCGTGCTTCGGAGGGTAAAGATACATTATAAAATCGTTGTTATCAAAGAATGGCAGTCAGAAACTCTTGGGCCATTGGTGTGGACTGCCTGATATACTCTGACACTAGGGGCATCCTCATTCGACAGCCAGAGTCAAGCTTGTCATTGTACACAATGGCCCAAGAGTAACAAAAAAAAGTATGTATTAGGTAACATTGTATGTATTTTGTTAGATATAATCTCTTCCTTAACACTTTCACTGCTGAACCCATTTGCTTGTCTACCCACGGGTGCGGCTCTGCACACTCCATTGTGTTTTCCTATACAACAAACACAACAGTTATGTTTTCCCGCGCTCGCGGCAAGTTATGAAAAACATGACAGTTGTGTTCTCAGCACAGAACGTGTTAATGCACCAATTTTTATATAATTAAATATTTTAGTGAACCCCAGATTATAATGATAGTTATAGCAGTTGAATGATGCCCCACACGCCTATATTTCAATGGCTCTGATCAGCGCCTTAATACCTCATTTCCAGTCCTCATAAATAATACAAAATGATTACCTCCTCTCTAAAGTGATGGTTGCAGCGACGCCAGCACCGGTTAGCAAAGCAAAAGATGATTACAATGAGTGTTTCTCATACAACCGCCACCATCTAAGTATTGACAATATGTATCAGATAACATGAAATAATGCCTTAAGAGGTTTAGCGACATTACCACAGAAGAAATATAGACACGCTCCACCCCCGCGATCTAAGTACTTCCCCGCCTCTATCCGAAATCCGGTGGTCAGTCAATATTGCACACCCTTATACTATGAACCTTTATACTAGCGGGTATCTTTTGTTTTGGTCGCGTAGTATCTTTGAGAACCTCCTTACACACGCATTTGGCGCGTGTACATTGTACAAACGTCATTTGTGTGGAGTATACGGGATGTGACATTACCAAACATTTACATTACAATACTTAATTTTGGTATGGTAATATAGAAAAATAGTTATAAGTAATGTTGGAGTGGCGCCATCTCTCTTTGAGATTTAGTCACTAAATAAATGAGTCGATAGGTTATTATTAGGACTTATTTATTAAGTTTACTTATGATCCAAACCAGGGGGTTTAACTTGCACAATTACTGCAAAGAAACCTAATTTTGTAGATATTAATCAAATTGTTTTTATAAATAAGTAACTTACTCGCTTGTTTCTCCCATGCTCGCTAGTGGCGCCCCCATTTGTTGTTGAGCTTCACCTGAATTGAGTAATTTTACATTTAATACATACTTACGTAGGCTTCAAATATAAATATCGTAAGTAAGTTGAGTAGGGTACTAGGTACCACCAAAAGCGTGTGTAGGTAGCTATTTGGTCTTTGGCGTGGGTACTTCAATCTAACAGAAAATATTGATGATGTTGCAGTAGGACTTAAGATGCAAACATACGTCACAACAATCATAGCCAAGTACAGTCAACATCAAAAGTAAATGATGTTCAGACAAGATTCAAACACGAAGTATTTCGTGTTTTAAACGCTTGTCATAATTATTTCCATTAAAATCTGATTCCTTAAAAATGTCATTGCTCCCTGTCCCTCACTGAATCCAGAATATCAAAATAACAATCAACTTTTGAATAGAGAGGAAGAGAGGAGGGAGTTATGTCATTTTTGTAAAAACGTCACGTTTTCGAATTTCTATCAAAACCATCTACTACGGTGTTGCTAGGACAAAATTGTGCAAATAAACGTCACGATTCAGTAAGTGGAGAATGCTTTACTTACGGCGGATATCTGGAAAGTTTGTTAACATTGACAGCAGCATTAAAACTATCGTTGTCTCTATCTAACACTAAAATAACGATAACGATACCAATAAGTAATAACTAATTCCCTTGTTTTAAAAAATGTGACGTTTGGTAAAATTCCGCACTACAGTATTTGTATCCATTGCGATTTGCGCAGTACTAAGTGACGTTCGATATTTTTTTAATGACCAAAGCCCTAAATCCTTTGTGAAAGTTAACAAACGTTCCAGAAACTCGCCGTTTGTGGTGTATATTGTTACCTGCGTGCGTCACTTCGCTACGGGCTTGTTGCGCCTGAGCGGCGCGAGTGCTCGCGTGGTCTTCCTCGGCTAAAGCGAGCAAATAAATCATAATGTAAGCGTGTAGTGTACAACACAATGCAAGCTGGGATCAACACATAATAAAAGCACACTCTTCACACAATAAATACCGACTTAAAACAAGCATATTGGATCTTTTATACCTAATCTATTGTGCCTTTTCATATAGAACATCATAAAGGTGCACTACCAACTTATCTTGGTACAATCTTGCCTTGAATTTATATTAAGTATTTATAAGTTTTTTTTTTTATTTCCTATCATAAGTAATATTTTTTATTTTTATTTTTTTAGACCTAACTTTTTAAAATTTGACTTAGGTACTGTGCAGTATAACACTGTCAGCCCATATTTTATTTGGTAGGTAGGTACTAATCATTATTTAATATTTGTTTTTGTGGGTAAGGGGATTATGGGTATAAGAAGGAAGGTACAAAATTTATTAAGCAAAAAGTATTTTTAAATTTACTATGTTGGTTGTGATGTTCTTACTTTTACAAAAGAAAAAGTTCATGTATTTGGAGATTACAGACACAAGCTACATAAAATCATACCAAAAAACATCAAGTCTTACACAAACGCTCACTCACCAGTGTATGGGAAAAGATATTTATCATGCGGATGATGCTTTTCGGAGCCTTCAGACATCCTGTCATTGTACTCCCCAAAGTGCCCCTCGATCTTTCTTTGGTAGTCATTCTTGAGCATGGTCGCTATGCCTGAATCTCTGAAATCTCTTGGTGGGTAGTTATCATGCTCTCTAGTAGTCACTGCTTCTCGGAAATCTCTCGATCCGTACATATTTGAGTCTGCATTTAGGTATTTGGTAGGACTGTACCCGTAGTCTGACGTTCTTGAGGGTAGGTAGGTTTTGGAGCCGTACGGGTTGTTGAGGCGGTACATGGTGGGGGAGATTGGGTAGTTGGGGTCGTACGGGATTTGTTTCTCGGTATCGTTGGGTAGTACCCCGTACATTAGCTCGTCTTCCATTACGCCGTATCTGTGGGTAATATTTTTTTAATAGCTTTTAAGTATTTGCTGCAGGTTTCCGAAGACTTTTGGATTTTTTGGATCAGTCGGATCTTTTTGTAGGGTAGGGTAGGATGGGGTGCTAATTAGTAGGTACCTGTTATCCAAAGGCAGTCTAGACGCGTCGACGCTTGCCACATAAGTGTCATGCACATTCTCCAATATTGAAGGCTTCATCCGGTGGCGGAGGTGGTACACGTCAGACGTCAGGTCCGGGTTGGGGAGAGGCAGCGGGTTGGGCGACGGTGATGCCATGCCGGTGCCAGCATCGTTGTCTGAACCGGTCTCTTGAGACCAGCGTCCCATGTCTGGGCGGTTTGATTCTATGGGAAAGGAGGATTTATGACATTTCTATCGAGTCTTTTTTTAAACATTTGACCAGCATCTCATCGTTGGATAGTAAATCAAATTTCTAAATTTTAGACAGAAAGATATACCGTAGTATTAAATTGTACCTTCTCTAATGTGCGAGGGCCATCTCGGTGGGATACCTAAGGGCGCGCCTTCCGTTATATTTGGTAAGTAGCCGCTACTGCTCCCGCTCGTCACTCGTTCCCCTGCAACAGAAGTTGGTTATCTACACTCTTAGTACCCAAAGTGATCCAGGTGGACCCTCAGGGATCCCAAGGAGACGCGACGGTGGATCTACTTTGGCGTGACAAAAAATAATATTACTTATGATAGGAAATAAATAGGAATATGGTAGAAATGTGCCTGTAAGGGGTCCACCAGAACCAGCTAACATAAATTCTGAAAGTGGTCTATGAGAAAAAAGGTGTGGGAACCCTCTGCTCTACACTAATGTTATGAAGAGGTGAAGTTTGTTTGTTTGTTGGAGGTAATCCTGAAAATCTGATCAGATTTTCAAAATTCCTGCACTAATAGAAAGCTACATTATCTTCAGTACTATAAGCTGTTTTATCCCGGAAAATGGGAATTATGGGGGTGAACACGGAGCACAGTTAGTACTTTAGTAGGCTCTATAGTATTGGATGTCACTAACTGTTCTGCGGCGTGTGGTTAGTAGAGCGGCGTGGGCGGCTGCTTTCATCATCATCAGACGAGTGGCTGGACGCGAGGTCGAGGCTGCGCGCGCTGCCCTCACTCTCGCTGTCGGTGGCCTCGGTGGCCTCTTCGGCCTCGTTGTTCGTCTCGCCAGTAGGCGCGGCCTTGCGACGGCGACGGCTTTCATCTATGTATGAATAACTTTAGCTTAGTCAATAATTAACATTGGCAAGGCAGAAGCTTTGTTTCCTATGATTTCAAAAACGTCTAACTAAACTGCGTAATTACAGTCTAGTTGCCTAATCTTGTTACTATGAAAAAAACGGCTTAGTTTCAGAATGTGACCGGATTCAAAATGTACATTTGACACTGTAGGCGTGCACTTCTTATAAGGGGTAATTTCCAAAAGGTGAAATTTTATTTTGCTGCGCATAGGGGACGATTTAGGTAACTGTTTCTAATTGGGGACAGTTTAGTGGTGTTGGGAGTTTGATTAATGGTGAGGTTGGGGTGGTAGTGGTTGGATAAGAGAATTGGGTCCAGGCAGTTTTCCATGAAGGCATTACCGTCTTTCCTAGTGTGCAAGGAGGAGTCGAACCCTCGGAGGTAGGCGGGCATGTCGCTGGCACTCGTGTTGTAGTTAGACGTGGACGTGCTCGTGTGGCGGAGCTGGCCGTCGCTGCGACTGGAAATAGATAGTTCATTACATCTTTCTTCTAGATCTATCGCCATCGTCTATTTATATATTACAGTCTGGTTTTTGTCTTTATTATCTATCTTTTTATTCTTTTATTATGTTTTTCCTTGTTATATTTTTTTCTTATTATAAAGCAGTAGGTAAAAAGGAATAAAAGAGAAAAAACTAAGGAATAAAAGAATGCGCGCTGAAGAAAAAATATAGTCTAGTATAATTCTTTAAAAGTCACTGATGGCGTCTGTTTATTTTAACATCATGTAAGTAAAAACGATTGAACCGCTTGAATCTCGGGTTCCACTGTAAGTTGCATCTAGACTCAATAATGGTTTGTATTCGAATTGTTGGTCAAAAAATACAAACGAATAAAGCTAAAACTGTTGAATATATACTTAATTCATCTTTTTTTTACCTGTATGGACTAGAACTGGTCTTGGTCGTGGATCTGGAGGTCGTAGATGAGGCGGAGATGCCAATGTTTCGTAACTGACGCCCCGGCTCTGTACTGCTGTGGTACGCCAACGCAGACCTTAGGAAAGAAACGAGTTGAAAACAAAAATCTAGTTAAAAGGTTGCCTTTTTACACATGCATGTTATGTAACACAGAACGTAATTTGAAACACAAATCACAGATGTCGTAGCAAAATTTTTTTTATTTACGTCATATCACGTGACTTGGTGTAATTAATTAATTTGACTGAGTAATGAGACGAGCAAGTCGTTCACCTGATGGTAAGCGCTACGCTTGCTCATAACAATCACAGCACCACCCAGAACCCTGCATTGCACAATCCTGCGCGGCACTGCACTGCGCTCGTCGCCCTGAGGCATCGGCTTTAAAGTCTCATATAGCCAGTAATTTCGCTGGAAACAATGCCCTGGTGTTTTAGCAGGTCAACAACCAGCAACCTAACAATTTACAGAACCATAAATTAGTATAAATATGAATATCCATAACACCTGTTAACTGATGAAATGTTTTGAGCACTGCTACTGATTATAACTGACGTGTCAGCGAGAGGGACTTTCTTCCCCATGCAGCGTAGCACGGTCCTGTAATTAAAATTATTCTGTAAAGTCAATAGTGACAAATAGTCATTTTCTGGCATTAGAAAAATGGGATATGAACATGAAAAATAGGAGTGAGATATATCAATTTTGGTAACAAATTAATAACGATCCATATCAATCTAAAGTTGGGATCGCTTTTGCAAAAAAATATCCATTAATAATTTGAATTGATTTACATTCGGTTTGCTACACAGAAGTCAGACAAATCTAGTGCTTTACGAAACGGTATTTGTTTCTAAGGTGTTTTT
Organism: Campaea margaritaria; assembly: GCA_912999815.1. Taxonomy (NCBI): domain Eukaryota; kingdom Metazoa; phylum Arthropoda; class Insecta; order Lepidoptera; family Geometridae; genus Campaea; species Campaea margaritaria. Next base: position 3,217,191 of record OU538794.1, read on the forward strand.
AAATTGTACTTTTTGTTTTTTCGTCATTGTCGATTTATTTTTAACGTTACTAACCTGCGCAAGTTATCTCTGACGCGAATATTGAAGGCGATGTAACCGAGAGCGGCGACGGTGGCGTGTAAAGCCACGGCGCACGCTAGTATGGAGCTGACCACGTTCCGCCGCGAGCCCGTCTCACTGCCCAGGATGAGGGCGCTCGCCCACGACGCGCACAGCAGGGGCAGGCAGATGATGCTCACTGCTAGCAGCATTCTGAGGGATATGCAAATTCAGTTTTGGTGGATATAATCGAAAATGTGACGTTGTGTATTTTGTATTTTTTTCCAAACTTGTCTTTCTTCTTAAATCAATGTTTGGGCAAATAATACAAACCCAAAGAAGTGTAATTACGTTTTTTCTCTCAAAACTCCAGACAGTTTTAATAAAACATCCACCACTTTACTAAAGTAGTTGGCTGCGACTTGACTAGACTCCTGACTACCTAAGTAATTCCATACTCGACACTATGATTACTTTAACATTTGTGACTAAAACATTGAAATATTTGATACAGGCTAAATGGACAAACTGTGTAAAACCAAAACTTATAAAAACATTTTTTTGTTGTCACTGATCATCTGTCTTTTTTGCCACTACCTACCCCACTTGACACTACCTATCCCACCCCGGCTCGTGTGTGTGTGTACGGGCGGGCTCCTCACCTCAGGTTCCCGAAGCCCGTGACGTGGTCCCGCACGGTGAAGGCGGCGCGCGTGGCGCCGGCGAGGCAGGCGAGCGCGGCCGCCGCGTACGCGCCCGCCGGCACCACCACCCACCACACCACCGGCTCGTGGCAGCTCACCCAGCAGCTGTGGGGAATGGGGCGGCCAGTTGGTTATATACCGAAATTAGTAAATTACTTCCTGTTGAGCAATGATGCCAAATCCGGAAAACAAAATTACACTAAAGCTGAGTCCACATCTGTGACCGTGACCATGACTCCATGACTGTGTCACGGTACTTACTACGCTTAATATGGACGAGGCCTAAGATATTTTACTGCGACGCTCTCAGGAGCCCCTTAAGTAGATCCCTGCGAGACAAGTCGTGACTCGGTGACCTTAACAAATACGCATGACAAAACCCCTCCACACATGTGTTTTGTCACGCCTATTTGTTACGGTCACGAAGTCACAATCACGGACACTGACATGGACCCAGCTTAATAATATAAATTCATAAGTTTGGCGTTTGTCTATGTGTGTTTGAACGCTATTTTTGCCGCAAAGGCTGAATGGATGTCGATGAAATCTAGTATATAGATACTTCAGGTCTGGAATAACACATATTATTATGATACTTCTGTCCCGTAAAAACCAGTGGCATAAAAGTCAACGCAGGCGACACCGCGGAGAACAGCTAGTATGTTGTAGATTTTATCGTGTTAGATAGCGTCACGCTACTCAAGACCCAAGATACTGCGCAGTAGCAAATCTCAGATGGACGCGGGACGTTGAGAGGTGTGACACTAGAGCAAAACCGCAACTTGACATCCCATTTCAAGAACACTCACAACAGTGCATTCCCGTACTGCTGCTGGTGGTGGCTGGCCGCCAGCGCCAGCACGACGGCGGGCGCGGCGTAGGCGGCGGCGAGGTGGGCGCACAGCCCGCCGTGGTTGACGTCCCGCAGCTCCCGCACCAGGCGCCGCAGCTGCCACGCGTCGCACGCGCCCCACGCCAGCGCACACACCCACCAGTAGTGGAGGGACATGGCGATCAGCTTGCACGCGAACTGACAAATTCACAATGTATCTAATGAAACGAAATTAAATATTTTTTTTATAAAGTGTAAAATTTCAGTCATTGTGAATACTGGACAGCGTATGTGTGTGAGAGAATTCTTAAAGTTACCTGTGAAACCCATGAAACCTTACCTCATTCTGAACCAAGGAACTCCTCGCCTTCAACGCTATCAGGTACAACAGTTCCGCCATAAACACACAGAACACAAGGTGCTTGTGAATAGAATTGGAAACTGTGGAGGCACCGCCTCGCATCAAGCAGAGAGCGGCCCATGTTATGGCCAGCAGTGGGAGAGATATGCTGAAGGCAGTATATGACGTCACGGACTCTAGTAGAGACGGCTCGGGGATGAACTGTGAATAAACAGATATAGTGAGACAATAAGATTATGACGAGATCAAAGATGTGACTCAAAAAATAACTAAAAACAAACAAAATAAAAAAATCTGAACGACTAAATCTATTGTGACTAGGTTTACCTAGAGTGAACTTCTAGAATACTGAACTTCACCTGACTAAACTTCTACGTTACCTCTAGAGTCTAGGTCTCATAGTGACCAAGATTCTGTAAAGACAGAGTAATAGCTAGCCAGGCAAATACTAGTGCCTTACTTCCAAGGTTCTTAACAATGGTTTCTTTCATTGGGAACTCATGCAACTTTGATTACCTCAATATCAACTTCGTCAACCAAAACTGCAAACGTGGAGAGGTGGTTACAGGTGCAGTTAATGAGCAGAGGCTCGTTGGAATACGGAGACCAGTCGTAGTCCATCTCAGTGTGGCAGCCGACACGAGACCATTCTCCAGACCTAACAAATGAAAGATAATCCTAGAATCACTTTTAATTCTAACATAGAGATTCAGTAACATCTTTATATAAAAATGTCGTTTACCCTCTCAATGTAGACCAATGGACGCACTGCGGATTAGTCCTTGATCCGAACGTCTCCCTATCTATATCCAACCACATTTGCAATCTGATCGGTCTCTTCAACCTCATCCCACTCAAGCTTTTATACACCAGTTTCTTCTTCCCAAGATCTTTAGTCGAATTCCCTTCCCTCTTCTCTTCCATAACAAGTGCTAAAGCTTTAGGAGCTTCGCTTTCTAGCTTTTCAGCAACGTATGAAGATTCGTTCTCTTGTAAGTCATTACCGTTGTAAGACTTGTCCTGTTTCTTGAATGCTGGTTGAATGAGGATTGGTCCGTGGTTGTCGTGATTGGCGTGATCTTCGTCGTTTGTGTGAGGCCACGAGTTTTTAGATATGGGACTGGTGTTTAGGTGGTTGTTTGTGTGAGTATGGTGATTGCCTTTATTTGCGTAAACGATTCCTGAAAGATGAAAACTTTGCAGTACGTAGTAATTTTTCTATCACTGTTTCTTAACACTTATTTGCTGAAATATATCCATATTGTTTAAAATAGCTTTCTTAGTACTATGATTGGGTATCTTTAAAATATTAAATTGGGCACGTATATTACTAACATTAAGTCCTTCATTTGCTTGACTAATGAATACCTGCTATGATAATGAAAAATGAGAATTTCTCATTGGCCTTACCTTCCATATCATCTATATTGTTCTCCATAGAGTTATCGTCCGCATTATCATTGGACTCCTTCATCCACACGAGCTCCGGAACATACAGTGCTACTTGCAGTATAGGTGACCCTATAGTTATATTGACTCCCCATCTCCTCGAGACTGAATCGTCCATTAGTAAAGGCATCAAGCTGGATGTGTTGCGGGAGTATTGGAGGTAGGAGAATACGGCGCGAGATTCGGAGTTGGTCTCAAAGTTTTCTGAAAAGTTAAGAAGTATATGGGTACCTACCTAATTCAGTATTAAATCGTTTGTTATTTAATGGTACAAAATTTTCGAAAGGCATTAATCAAACAAACCGAAATGGTGACTAAGGAAGTCGATAAAGATAAACTATGAACAGATGTGAGCTTCCTTGTAACCATCGTGTTTGGCTTTTAATTTCTTCGCAATCACTTGTAAAATAATGTCCAAAAAATTACCTTGTAGATTAGTATTCGTGATTCCAAGCAAATCTAACGGCAGCAACACGCGTGTGTATTTGTCAAACTTATTTTTGTTCTTTACATAATTGTTGTATTTTGGAAAAGATACAGTCGGACTCGTCGGCTTCTTGGCTTTCATGGCCTTCCCATACAACGGGGTTTGTATGGGAGAGTGTAGAAAGGACGACGTGTCTGGGAGAACTACTCGCTCTGTTGTGTACGAGTCAACGTTGTAGCGGTTCAGTTGGGTCGGCTCGAAGCCGTATATTGATTCCGCTGTGACTATGTCCACGCCGATAACTAAAAATAATTTTGTCAAGTTATTTAGGAAGTACTTCATTTTAGAGTTGGTATTATTTTTACTTCATGCAACATATACTACGTTATCTGAAGTTAAGTACACGTACCTAGATCACTGACAACAATCTCAAACGGGCTTGTGTAAGTGTCGTGTTGGCTCTCCGCTAACACAGCTATGTATTTATCAAACTTGTGCAGTAACAGTTCGACGCCATGCCCCGTCAGCTCCCTGATGCGCTTCCACTCCTTCTCGTATTGCATGTTGAGTATGGTATTTGACGATTTTATCACATTCTGTAAGAAAAACTTTATAAACAACTAGCTGTACCCTGCCACGCTTCGCTGTGACACATTCGCACATTCGCTGATATGTCACTGATGAAAAAAATAGATAAAAACAATCCTTGAAGCGGATTATATATCATGCTAAAATTTCAGCTCGATCTGTGCAGAACTTTTTGAGTTTTTGAAGCGTACACAAACCAACATAACATTTTTATACATATAAGATGTGTTTGGGATAGAAAAATAGACCTAGAATGATACCTTGTGGAACACTTTACGTTTGAGGGAGTAAAAAAGTATTACTTATATTTGAAGTATTTTACAATCGTGTTTCGATTAATAAAATTGGACTTAACTGAATTGAATATGGTTGGCTTCAGTTTAAAGCCTTGCTTAGTGAATAATTTTAATGGTCTACACAGTCGAAGGCCTTTAAATTGTCAAATTGCAGGATTTTTCTATTACCCCACTATAAAATTTATAGGAAAGGGTGTGAAAAAAACATACCCGAACATAATCCTTATCCTGACTATGCGTAAGGTTCAAACCAGCTTGTTTCAGTTCATACTGCAATAGTTCTAGCAGTATCCCTTCAGCTACTAAAACATCAGCACCATAGAGTTGAGGAGTGTTAGCGCAAGCTACTTCCAGATCAGCTGCAAGGCGAACACCCACGAAGGTATTCACGGATAGCTCGCCAGTCTCGATTTTATGAAGCTGAGGTGAAAAGAAAATGGTGAATTTTACAAAATGATGTTATTATAAAGGTCGAGGTGTTTAAAGGGTAAATCACTTTGGATCGCCTTGATCGTAACCTTAAATACAATTTGAATGAATGTAAGGTGCTTCACATACCTGCTTTCTCAGCTGATAGAAGGTGGACGTAGTACAATTGAACATGTCAGGTTCTTGCCACGGGACAACTTGCGTTTCGTCGCACATACGAGTTGCTTTGCCACTTGTACCTAAAAAATAGTGTTTATTTATAAAATATTATTTAATTTTTTTTTAGAAGAATTGAACATGTTCTTGTAATATTTTTTACCTGCCGGACAATCAGTAATGGCTTCTATCCCAAATTTAGTTCTAGGCCACCAGACACCGTGTGAAAAAGACCGTGGACATCCGTCGTATACAACTGAAAACGAAAATATATTTAGCCGAAGTTTTTAGTATTATCATAGGCTGGAGATATATAGGAGCTGTTTCTAGACTTTAGCAGTAGGAAAGCAATGGCGTTAACATGGCGAATAGTTACCTTGACAGCCCGTGTTGGGCGCCACTTCTGCGTAGACATTAGCACAGGAGTCGCAAGCGCGCCCAATGACTCCGGCGCGGCAGTAACACTGCCCAGTGTGAGTCGCGCAGGAACTGTTGGTGGCGCCAGCCGCGTAGCACTGACATGGAATGCACTCGTCGGTTCCATTGGGTTTGTAGTGATTTTCCTGTAGTAGGAAGAGATTAAAGTAAGTTATGTACATGTATTTATTTCGATTTGAATTCTATGGCACGATCTATGAACGCACGGTAATAAAAACCATTAAAATACTTTTCTAGATCTAGAAGGTATCTTCAGGATAGTTACCTTGCAATGGCATTTCCCAGTGTTCTTATCGCAGTGTGGGTGGTATCCCCTCGTCATATCGCACGCACAGGGTCCACAAGACGTCAACCCCCACCATCCTCCGGGACATTCCTCCACACCTGCTTCTACACAGCCTGAGTCTGAAAGGAGTACAAAGTATTATTTCCAGGATTCGAGTACAAAACAATTGTTTACAAAACAAACATTTTACATCATGTTTGCTACGGGCTTGAACGCTCCTCGTTCATGGATATAGGATGACTCGTATGAAGTTCACTCACCAGTAAGCATATAACCATCCTCGCAGTAACACTCGTACCCCTTCCCGGCCGTGGGGGCGGCGGTGGGGGCGGTGGCGCGGCAGGCGGCTCCCACGCAGGGGCGCAGCTCGCAGGCGGGGGCGCATCGCGGGCCCACGCGCCCCGCCTCGCACTCACACCGTGTCTGCTCCCACGAGGACACACACGTACTCTGCAAAATAGCTCCTTTGGTTAATTAAGAAATCCTGACTCTAATTAGTCCTTCATTGGATACGCGGGAAGACCTTTCAAATGATCGTGATCTAACTCAAATCTAGACAGGGCGATTAGACCTCATTGGATACGCGAAGAGTCTGTTCAAGTATCTTTCGTGGTGAAATTTTAATAAATGAAATAAAACTCTATCTCAAAATCTAGAAAGAAGTCATTAAGCAGTTACAAAACCCGACAAAATTCAAACAAAAAAAAATCTAGAAAGGTCCTTGAAAAAAATTGCTTCAGACAAATCACTCCAGCTCGATAGATGAATCGATGAATCTATTGAAATTCACGGGTTCGGGTTCGAGGCCTCATGCGTGGCTGTTATATCTTTTCCTAAATTTTACAGTAGATCATTGTAGTCGGGACACTAGCGGAAAGACTAATGAACTTACTTACTACGTATAGATTAACCTTGTTATGATATTGAGTTCATAAATAAACGATTGAAGTGGGGAATAGTATATTGTGTATATTGTGGAGAATAGAATATTATTAAATAGTATTTTGTGGTGGAGGTTAATAAACTTACATAAGGTGGACAAATTGACAGAATACAATCAGCTCGCGACTGACATCCGTCCCTCACGTTCTCCCTCACTGTTGGCCGATTCAGCAGCGATTGCGCCGTTCCCACCCGTACATCCTAAACATAAAATATGTATATAATAAATACTTGAAGCAAACTTCGATTTTCTTTAAGATACATTTCGAAGAGTGTGCGATGGAGTTGAACATGTTGATTTCTCCATCTCCTTTCCACCATCGGACAATAAAAACCTTACCCGTCTTTGTTCCCCGAATACTATAATCTAGAAGTCTTCAAGTCGAGAGTGAATAGGTACTTACCACCAAATGAGACTGGAGCCTAGTGCAATAAAAAAAATGGCCCCCTTAGTCTTTAAACTCTTATTAATAGACAGTTTTGTCGTTACCTGAACACAACCTTCGAAGTATCCCACTTCTGAAGCCAACAACCCAGCCGTAGTATCGGGTCCACCGATCAGGATCTTCCCAATATACTGCCCTTGTATCTTATTAGCGTTCATGGGTAGTAATGCATTTCTTAGGCCATAGTCGATGGAGACAGCGATGTCAGTGCCGAGCCATTTGATCTCTATACGGTGCCATTCGCCATCGGATAGTGACGTGGTGGGGAGGAACATGGTTTCACCGTTGTAAGAGTAGTGGAGTAAGCCGGATTTTAGCTGCAAAGGAAAATGAGCGTTAGATTTTGCGGTCTTAAAGTCAAAATCTTTTTGTTTTTTTTGGAGTGGATAACATAATTCGAAAACAAGAGTACCTAAAGGTAAAAATATGTTTGATCTACGCTTGACTATAAATAGTTAAAGCGGCAACAGAAGTAACGTTTTGTGAATGGTGAAATTGTTGAAGCAGAAACGTCTCTGGGAGCAATACAGGGCAAAAAATTGTGTCAACCACAGGTATTAGCTCTGAGTTTGGGATTTTGTGGGAACATGGTCCCCGTAGTTTCTAATTCTTTAGATACACTGGGAATCTTAGGGGTCAAGGTCTATGTATGTGATTATGAAAGGCTATTTATTTATTCTTATTGCCAATTGCTTCAGAAATAGGGGTCTGTTTAGTTGTTTTGAAGTTGGCTAAAGACTGTGCCTATATTTTTTTAGCAATTTATCTTTTTGTATGTAATATTATAAAACTGTAACTGATCGATGTCTGTACCTCCACACAAAATCATACTTACACTGATGAGGATAGTGCTGTTCTGTCCAACTTGTATGGACATCAGAAACGCATCCTGCTGCCGTGTCCTTATAGAGAGAGCGTTGAGCCACGGCAGCTGGATGGGGCGGAGTAGTGGGTTGAATGAGAGCATTCCATCGCCGCTGAACCGCCACGGTGGAGACGTGGCTGACAAAGGAAAGGTTCACTTATTTAAATCTGCGATTTAGTTGTTTCGTATAGCTAGATTTGCTGTTAATTCTGTTGTTACAAACTATTCGAAAATGTTGGTCCTGTCAAATGATTTTTTGTCACTTTTCAATCTTGTGAAAACTAAGAAGTTGGGCCCTTTCTTAGCTTATTCCTTATATATTTACAAAGTTATCGCACATTTATGGTAACTACTATAAGTAGTATGGTTATTGGTATTTATGTCATTGACATTATTTTTGCTAGACTGATTGCCTTTTGTCTATGATTTTGTCAGTTAAACACCAATTTTCTTTGGAAGCGTGTGGGTCTTATTGGATCTCTGCTATGGATGTGAAGTAATCTATATTTATAACTGGAGCGGCAGAGAGACAATAAAGAAAGATAGTAAATCCCAAAAAGTCAAAAAGTCAGTATTGTCAGTAAAATCCTTAGCGCGATCACAGATACGTAGGTATAATTCCTTGCTAGTTCTCGTGCAACAGCATAAAGTGGAACCGCATTAGCCACTTTTCTGGACATCCTGATAAGACTACCGTTATCAGAAACAAAGTAAGGATAAAGGCAACTTACATTCAGCACAATCCTTCCCAGTATATCCCTCAGTACAGTCGCAGATATACGTATCCCACAGGTCTTTGCAATCCGCACCGTTGTAACAAGGAGCGGATCCACATTGGGATCGTTTCTCTGGACATCCTGCTAAGGTCCCATTGTCTGATACGAAGCTAAAAAGGATATTGTAATGAGTATTTGGCCATTTTAAGTATTGGTCCTTTTCAGAATCATATTTATGTCATTTTGGGAATGGGGCATTCTGTGCTTAAACCATTTTGTTTATTAAGTTTTTAGAGCACATATTCTTACCTGTTTAAATCCACGAATTTATGATCAATGAAGAAGTCTGATATGCATCCGACAAAGTCTTTGTTTTTCACTTGGAAACTGCTTGGGATATTTGGTAGACCGCCAATTTGTAAAGGTCCGGTAAGATCCAGAAACCTGCAGGAAATTGAGATAAGAGATACAAAACATACTTGCCTGAGAATGAATTCCATGTTTCATTATCATTATCTAAAGTTATCTTACCTGTGACAGGTTTCTGTAGGAATGTCGCATCTTGCGGGTAGTACTTTCCTGGTGAAGTTGGCACAGGCGTATTTGATTCCGAAGTCGGCTGCTCCAGCCAGGGAAAGTGCTTTGTCGCAGTCATCCAGTATCATAGTTGCAGTCTAGTAAGAGAAATAAAGGTTTGAAAACCACGATGAAAACCAAAACTACCTACTTCAAGGCACATCACACACACAAAACCCTTCATCAACTAGAAAAGACCTGACGATCCTTTGACACAAATTTTGACCTTTCACACAAAAAAAACTATATCAAAATCGGTTCATCCGTTTGCGAGCTCCAATGTCACATACACACTTCAAATATAATAACACTCCTTTGCTTGCATTGAGGGTTAAGAAGAAGACTTAGTTAGGTACCTTATTGTAATACTCCACATCAACAGTATGCCACATGCCATCAGCCACGTTGCCAGCAACAGTGACCTCCACTTTTCCCCCTCCAAGGGCGAAGGTGAACCTCACCCCCCCTCCGCCGTCCCTGCCGGCGCCAGTGCTGATGATCTCGAGAGATACGAAGTCGTGACGTTCGTTGTACCGTCCATTGTACAGGAGGAGGCCTGATGTGGCTTGAGTTGCGAATCTGTAAGATAAAGCAGGAAAAAATCATACTCTGAACTCAAAAAGATTTCACATGCATAGAAAAAGTAGGTACAGAATTAATTTCTATAAAATTTAAAAGTGAATAGCCTGAAGATTTCCTTTTACTAATCCAATCCAATTTAAATCTGAATTTGAATTTGAAGTCAATCCTAAATCAGTAACTAGAATTCCCTGTGCTTATGACGTCAGGAACAACGAGGACCATGATCTCAGAAACCTTTACGTGTTATTTTTATTGTACAAAGCAAAACGACGGGCAGCTCATAATACTTACTTGAGCCTCAAATGCAAACGGTTCCGTCTCTTCAGCCCAGGAAACGTCAAGAAGGAAGTAGATGGAAAACTCCTCGCCTTCAGTTCACACATAGCGGTGGTATAAGCAGCATCGATGGAGCAACCTTGGCATAGTATACCGCCTTCCTTGCGGGCCACGCATTGAGAACCGCTGCGACATATAGAGCCATCGCCGTTTATATCGCAGGAGCCTTTGGTTAGAATAGTTTCGCAGTTCACACCTGGGAAATAGTGACATTGTTCATTTTTGCTATTATTATAGCGTCAATTTTGCGGACAGAAGTTTACTCTATTGTCTCATGTCTTATACATTAGCCTTTATTTATTATTATTGTAATGCTTCATTAAGACTTTTTCATTATCATCATCACATCAGACCATATCCACTACTGATGAGCACGGGTCTTCCTACACTTTCGTGGGGAGGATTAGGTTATAATCCACCACGGGGCCCGGCACACGGCACTGGACACTTTATTACATTACATTTTTTTTACCATATTAGCTTAAGCACAGTTGTAATGACTTTTATTCTGAAATGTATAGATAGCACAAGTATGTTACCTGTAAACCCGGCAGAGCAAACACAAGTATAACCACCCTCGCGGCGAACGCACGTCCCGTTGTTCAAACATGGAGATGAGTAACAGAGATCAACCTCTGTATCGCACATGTAATGTTCTCTCGACCCTGAAATATTGATAAAAGTAGTTAGTTAATACTTAAAGTATTGATAGATATGGTTGAGATAATCAAGATATGTTACTTCGAAGCAGTGAAATAAAGTGTGTCTGAGTACGCTGCCTTGTGAGACTCCAAATAAATATTTAAAAATAATACATATTTTCGTGTTAATTTACAATCCAACTTCTCCAAAAATACCTCTGAATAACAACACTGACAGTATCAAAAGCTTTGACGAAAACTGTTCACCCTATAATGATATACTGTGAACTGTGTGAAACCAATCACGTTTTCTTTGCTATAATGATAAAAAAGAAAAGAAAACGTAAAAAAATTACCCGTAAAGCCTTGTGGACATTGACAAGTGAAGGTTGTGACCGGATAAATTGGTCTGAACAGAACTGAGTCACTGTTGATAAAACCAGACGCATTGCCGAATTTGAGAACAGTCAGGCACTCTTCATAGTTAAGGCACGGTTCATGGACGCACACATTATCGTCAAATGGTAGAACCTAAAAGCATAACAAAGGTTCACAAATAGGTATACATACTTTACATACATGGCCTTATTATACGTCTGTTACCGAAGTATAGTAGAAAATAATTATTTAAGGTCTTTATTTAAAAAAAAAATGGCTTTTATTTTTGTTTTTATACCTGTACAGTAGCAAGCCTTGCTAAAGTAGCTCGGTGTAGATACACCCGCTCACGCAAGTGTGTTGGTGAATAGAACAGAGAAGTATCACCCCCAAATCCAACTTCTGCTTCTGGTCGTTTTGCGGAAAATGATACGTTGAGTATATTGCCGCTTACATCTGTATCATCCTGAAATTCATCTTGTTTGTTCAATTCCATATAGCAAAATACATTAAAATTTTATTTGTACCTCTTTCAAACGTCAAATATATATACAATGTCATGAAATTTACCTGCACGCTAAATATGTAGATATTCTCCTTGGGGCACGGTATGATAGCAGCCAGTCCATCTATGAAGAATCCAAGAAGAGGTGATAGAAACTGTTCTGCCGTCATATCGTTCAGTCTCACTGTTATACTGTTGAATAGCATCTCCTCTGTGATCAGGCGGACTGACAGCTGCATCATTGCTTTTATTTCGTTTACTCCATCTAAGAGAATCAACATTTTAATTATGTATTTCCATGGCATAGGTTCTATCTTTTGGATAGTCTTCTGTTATTTATTTATCATCAGCAGGTTGATACCTACATTGAAATTACAACGGCATCCTGCTATTAACGTAATTTATATATGATATTTGGGTGAAGTTTTACCCAAACTTTTAAAGTCATATAGAGGATTTCTTTCTACTATATTTTGTAAATAAAATAACTTAATTACGAACCTGTTACTGACACCTCCATAGTTGCCAGTTTAGGTACATTTGTATTTAGCTGTGGTGATAGGGTCATAGATCCTGATGTTTCGTTAAGAAGTACTAGATTTGCATTGTTTCCTGATAGAATCCGATATTGCAGCTGAAATAAAACGATACTTTACAGTAGGTACTAGAATAGTCAATTTTCCATTCATAATTCTTATACACACCACTCTACGTCAAAACTTTCAAATAGTGTTTCAAGTACAATACACTTCAATGTAAAATAGCAAATGACGTCAACGTCTTCTTTATCTACATTATTCTTTTCATTTCCACCTACCTTATCAGTAACATCAGCATCGTAGGCCGGTACCCTTCCAAACGGTCCAACAGGGAAGCAGTCCTTATAATTGTTAAAGATAATCTGGAAATCCTTCATCATCGGCGCATTATCATTGACATCAGTAACAAGTATCTCTACTCTAACATCGTTCCATAGAGGAGGGCTGGCGGCGCGGATTACGAGCTCATACTTCTTCCGAGGGCTTTCGTAGTCGAGGTCTACCATGGTGACTAGTTCTGCCTTGTCAGACCCTTGACGAGTTTCGAGTGTGAAGCTTTGTGAATCATCACCCCCTAAAAATACAGTTAGATAATTATCGTGGATTTTGAATACCAAATACGAACTAAAATATTTTATTCACATGGGCCTCAAGAGGGCACTCATGATAATTAACTGAAGCTGCCCCTGGATTCAGAATATATTCAACCAAGAAGAACTGGTAAGAAACTGGACGGTTATTTATTGATAAAAATATATTCTCAACTTCTAATACATAAATATTACTAAATCTAAAAACTATGGTAGTAGGCCAGGGGGCGCTTGAGCAGTTTACATCCATGCATCTTTGTCATTAACTTTAAAATACGAATTTTGAGTGAAGATTTATGAATCAGTTTGTTGACTACACTTATTTACCTTTAATAGAGTAGTGTACCACTGCATTGGGTCCTTCATCAGGGTCACGAGCGTATATCTCCCCAACAGTGGTGCCGATGGGACTGTTCTCAGGGATGTAGAAAATGAGGCAGTCGCTTTCAAAGACTGGAGGGGAGTCGTTGATGTCTTCTATTTTGATGTGGACTATCACCTAGAGACATGATATATTATTAATACGCATTCACATTAATAGATTACCTAGGAATCCTTGTAACTCGGGAACCAAGAACTCACAAAAAATTGAAGTCATGAATGCCATAACATAATAACTTACAGTAGAACTTTGCGGCGGCGTCCCTCCGTCGATAGCTAAAGCCTTTAGATCGTACGTCGCGACAGACTCCCTGTCCAAAACTTTGTTAGTCCTGAGGACCCCCGACGCGGGGTCTATAACGAAAGAGCCTTCTTCGCGGTCCCTTGGGTCCAACTCGTAGTGCACCCGACCGTTGAGTCCTACGTCCGCATCTGTGGCCCCCACTTGGGTGACTGATGTACCTGAGCAAATTGCAAGACTGGTGAGTATTTACTTCATCACATCAACCCATAAGTTTCCTCTTAATGTTTCCCTTCACTAAAACGCGAGTGATAATTACGTACATATATTTTTACAAGCAACATATAACTTACCAAGAAGAGCGTCTTCCATTATGCTAGCAGTGTACAGCTGTTGTTTAAATACCGGTTCATTATCGTTCACGTCCACAACTGATATCTCCACGTCAGTCGTGTCTGAGAGAGATGGCACGCCGCCGTCACGCGCTGTCACTGTTAGAAGGTAACCTGACGAAAAAGTTGTTTAGATTATTAAAAAATTATCATTATTTCTATTAAAATAAGGTCCAGCAGCATCCGAGTGGCATTTTAATAAATCGATCTCTACAATAATTCTAAGAATGTCGGATTTGGGTAAACGCTTTCACTACGATGCTTCAAGCAAATATAATAGTTGCAATAATAGTTGAAACATCATCAGAAGAAATCCCTGTTAAACATAAAGCCGATTAGTTTTTAGACATGTTCTACTTACCGCTCATAGTTTCTCTGTCCAACAATTTGTTGGTAGTGATGGCCCCAGTCTGCGGGTTGATCACGAACTCTTGATCATGGTGGGCGACGGCCTCGTTAGATATCTCAGAGCTGAGACTGTATGAGATCTGTGCGTTCATGCCCACGTCACTATCGGTGGCTGATACGACTAGGACCGTTGTTCCGACTGGCGCGTCTTCAAATACCTGATAGGTAGAAATAAATTATGTCTTTGATTCCGGATACGCTAGCGTTTTGACCACTATCTTAAGGTGGTAAGCCGACCATGGAACTGTCTTCCAAGGACTGCTGCTTGAACACCCTGAGAGCTATTAAAACAAATTATTTTCTTCTATTAAGTTTTAGTATATTTTGTCGCTTTCAGTCTGTGCACAGTACTTAGATCCTTCTTTTTGTGAATATAATTTCAAAGCAAATCTTCTTGCATGATGTTCTGGAGTCAGCTCCATTCCAGCTTGAGAAAATTTATCGAATTCGGGCACATCGTAACTTTTCTCAAAATGGCATTTGAATTTCAATAGGACCAATTCTCAAAAACTACTTACCGAAGCAGTATACGGTGCATTCTCAAACACAGGCGCGTAGTTGTTCGCGTCAGTGATGTTGATATGGACCATGGCGGTGTCAGACCTCCCGCCAGAGTCCGTGGCGGTCACAGTGAGGACGTATCGCCTCTCTTGCTTGAAGTCCAGGGGCTGCGAGACGGTGATGAGGCCGCGTCCGTTCTGGGAGGTGATGGAGAAGCGGCCGCGGGTGTTGCCTCCCGTGATCTCGTAGTGAAGCCTGAGGAATAGAGTTTTTGAAATATGAACTGTTAATTTAAAAAAAAAAAAACGTTAGGCATAGGAAAGAATAGATTCAGAAGATGATCAATATGCTGTTATAGCTAACACAACCAACCTTTCATTACACGTTTTTCGTATTTGCTTCAGATCATTAATACACGAAGAAACATGAGTTTGATAAAAAGAAACAAAATCAACAACAAAAATTTTCGGTTTCTCTTAATATTTCAACATTGAAAGCATCTCCACTAATTTCATAATCATAGATGTACCTATTATCCTCATCAGCATCCGTAGCCGTGAGGGTCACAACAGGAGTGCCAGGCGGTTCATCCTCAGCCAGTTCCACCTCGTACTGAGCCGGCGCGAACACAGGGTCGTTGTCGTTTACATCCTGGACTACTACCACTACGGAAGCGGTCGCGGAACGGGATGGAGTCCCACCGTCTGTTGCAGTCACCTGGAGGAATTAATATTGTAGAGGAAATGATTTTGACCGTAATAATGTAAAATAGAGGGTAGGGGGGACGAGGGGGTAATGCTTTATACCTATCTGGAAAGATATTAATGACTCACACCGCAAGAGTATCGTTCGTTCACGGCGCTTGGACATTTAAAAGGAAATTCTCTAAATTATATAATACTTCAAATGGAATTAAATTTGAACGAATTGAGACCGAATTGTGTAATGACTAAAAATTGGAAACGAAAGACTGATACCACAGAACAATGAAATAATGTATGCAGTACTATAAGCGTTTGACGTTGAACTGTGTAGATCGGAACCTTATTTAGTCATTTTTATTAAGAATTTTGAATATCAGATTACTCTGAATCTCTGGTGATCCTGGGTTACAGCACCACATACTTATAAATACAAATTACGGCTCTTACCATTCGATATTAAGTCTACCATTCTCTACCAATATCGTAACAGACTGCCTGTTAGGGAGTCAAAGTTAAAAATCTTTACTCACACAGGCTCCAAGATAGCACTCATGAAACTTAACTCATTCTGCCACCGAATTCCGGACATATCCTATCAAGAAGAATCGGCTAGAAACACGATGGCTATTTTTCGAAGGAGACTTACCAATAGCTGGTACTTGGCTTGCACTTCCCTGTCCAGCTGTCCAGACGTATAGACCCAGCCAGAACGGGGGTCGATCGTGATAGGCATATCATTGTTGCCATTGTACTCTTTGTCCATGAGTGTGTAAGTCAGTTCTGCGTTCACACCTTCATCAGCGTCGTATGCTTGTACCTGAATTTTTATTCGGTTTTTAGTTAATTAGTCCTTATCCACCTGTAGAAAGTTTTGAAGACACGTTTGTATCAGCTGTTAGATATTGATACCAAATCTAGGAACCCTGAAACCCTGCCCTACCTTCTAATATAGCGTATATGGCGTATGAGTGGTACAATTAAAGACTTTGGGAGAAGAGTAAAGAAAAATATTATTTACGAATTACAGTCTGGGAGTTCACTCACGTTGAGTCGCCTGATGATATCGATTAGGCACTTTTCTTACGTGTCAATTAAAGGTCATTTGATACATAATCATCAACCCACATCCGCCTACTGTTGAGCACGGATCTCCCCTCACTTTCGTGAGGAAGATAAGGCTAACCACTACGGGGGCCCGGCCCGGATTGGTGAATCACATATTTCGATATAATTCTCGGCTAGGTATGTGGGTTTCCTCACGATGTTTTCCTTCACCGAAAAGTGAGTGATAATTACGTACATAATATTTTACTCTCCTTGGAAGGCGGACGTTTTCCTACTACCGCTGATTAATAACGCGGCTTTGGGGTAGTTAGTAATGGAAGACAATTGATAGAATTCCATCATTTCGTATGAGAAAATAAGGTTTTTGGATATAGTTTACATATGTTTTTTTGCTGTAGTTAAAACTGGCACGTACCCTCACTATACTGTATCCAACAGGAACATTTTCGCTGACAGACTCTTGGAACAGAGACGTATAGAACCTCGGCGCGTTGTCGTTTACGTCCTTTACGTTGACTAGGAGTTGGGTTGTGTTGGACCGGGAAGGGCTTCCCCCATCTAGAAATGTCATATGATTTGGTCATAAAATCAATTAAAAAGAGCCTTTACTGCTTCAGGATGATGCATAGTTGTTACACACAGCTCTGCTTGAATTAGGAGATTGGGTAAATTCTCGTAACGTTTTTAGTTTTTACCCGGTTTGTTTTTTGAACGAAATAATACACCGAGATAATAAATGTCCTTCAAGGAGCTTACCTTGGGCCCTTATAACCAGTCTGTAACTCCTCACTTGCTCATAGTCGAGAGACTTGACAAGCGACACGTCTCCGCTTAGGCTGTCTATAGAGAACTGCATCTGTGTGTTGCCTCCGATGATGGCGTAGCGTATTGCGGCATTCGCCCCTACGTCCGCGTCTGTAGCTCTATAGAATTAAGCAATGATTAGGTCTCATTGCAAGAAGTTAAAGAAAACTATGTAAAATTAGCTAGTAAAAATGTATTTAAATTCACAAATTTAAATAAAAGACTGTAGAAACTAATTTAATTTTAATTGGAACTTCCAAAAACAGTTTCGCGGTAAATATCATATTTTAATTTTTTTTTCTCCGATGGCCATTGTCAAGTTTTAACAAAAAAAGTTTACATTCCAATTCGTAATGAGACCTTCATAAAACGGAGAAAAGGAAAAGAAGCCGAATGAAACGAAACCTCTTTTAACAAAACTTTTTGGTTACAAAATTACAGTATACAAAAAAGTTTGGTATCAATATAAAAACCTTTTCTATAAAGAAGGTCAATTTATCATCGCCCGTATGATATTATTTATTGCTTTTGCCTGGAGGCGTGTGAAACAATAAATACTACATGCTGGGCTATTCTGCAGCGCATTCGATAAAGATTTATGGACATGCAAATTCGAATCAGCAGACAGCGGCGATAGGGGAACGGTGCCAACTCTGGATCTTATTGTTTTATTTGTATTCCCTTACTTGGAATCTTGGAATGCCTTGTACAAACATCCACGTTATTAAAGGTTTCATTTGGTTGTAACTCTTCTAAGGTTTGATATTTGCAAATGGAAATAAAAACATCTTAAGAGTTTTTGATTCAATATAAAAAGGTAGGTATCCCGTATAATTTCACCTAGCACTTTAGATATTGTTGCTCAGAAGCATCTTCTAAAAAATGAATTGTCTCGGACCTTCCACGCCATATTCCATCCTTCAGAGTCCATGTGTTTTTTTCAATGGGACGACTACACTATACAATCTATAAAAAATTTAAAAATCTAATTATTTGAAATGAGCTCTGTAGTAGGGTACTAACGCTTTATATGCCTGCTTTTTTCTGCGCCAAACTTAAAATATACGTCTACATATTAGTGAAAGCCCTGAAAGGTACACACATGTAACAGGTACGGGAACGTGGTACTTACTTGATCCTCGCTATAACAGGGTTGTCGGAGACGCTGACGTCCTCATCCACGGTCACGGTGTAAGTCTTCTCGCTGAACTGAGGGTAGTTGTCGTTGTCATCCTGAATGTTCACGTGGACTGTTGCACTGGAAACCATTGATTGTAACACATGAAATTTAGTCTAGTTACTCTAGTTACTGGCTTAGGTAAGAGGTTCATGAGATTCAAATGCTTGGAAAAAAGCAACTACCATTGAAATAACTTTAGTTAGAGTCTTGCTTGAAATCCATATTTCTGGTGACGAAAGACTGTCTGGGCGTAAGCCTTCTCAAGTGCCGTTAAATTTTTATATACATACTGACCATGGTTACCAAAATAAAAAATAAAAAAAAAAATGAAAAAGGGGAAAGCATTGGCCCTGCAGTGGGATGATCACGGCTAATAATAATGTAATATTACTTGCATCCTAATTTAAGCCACTTCAAAAACCTGCGTGATTTATCTTATTTCACTACATAAAGCGATCTCTATGATCCAAAAAAATCCCGCGCACCCTCGCGTCCAGTCACCACGGAAGTTTAAACCAAAACCCATGTTAAGGTACCTACAATGGTTGAAAAACTTACACGCAAGAAGGACTGAATCATTATTGTCCCATTTCCATTTTCAATGCCCTAAATAAAACTTCTGTTAAAGTGCTTTTTAAGACGATTTAGAATGCTTTCAATACGAACAAACTTAAATTTACGTAAGTTAGAACTTACAAGAAGTGTGAACTGTTTTAGTATTACTTAAGTTAACTGTTCAAGTTTGTAAATGAGACGTTAAAAGAACATTAGAGCTGAAAGATGGCAGTCATTTCACTAAATGAGTTAGATTATGGCATACGAAACGCGTAATATTTCTTAAAATATTGTGAATTAAAGATTCTATAGGGAACTTCATTTAATTTTATTTGTTCTTAATTGGTGAATTTTAAGACTCTTTATGAGACTTCATTTCAGTATAATAGAGGGGTTTAAAAGCGATACAATCTTAAAGGGAATAGCAAATATTATAACTGTGACCTATGAAAGGCATTTGAGTAAGTTTGTTTGTTTGTTGTGTGAGATAGTGGCGGCCTCTAGTGGCAGATTTTGTTAGACCGTGCAAGGGTCACTGCTGTTAATCGATAACAATTAGGACTAACGGATTAACGTGGCCTTAACGGATGGAAATCAATCAGCTCATATGTAATTACCCTAACTATTAGTTTGCGCCCAATATAGTAGAAGTTGAATTAGAATGATGGTCTTGGACAGAAACAAATGCACAGAGAAAACTATAATCTTTTGTTTTTCCATATTTTTTAAAATATAATCTTGATTTATGTAAACATGAAATAAACTCACGTGCTGGAAAGTCGATCTGCAGCTGGACTAGCTTGATCCGTAGCCTTGACGATGACAGTATACCGAGCCACCTTCTCTCGATCAAGTGGCGCTCTGGTCAGCAATGCGCCACTCCTTCCGTCGACTCTAAACACATCCTGGGCTTCCGACTGGTTAGGGAGGTCGTCGACGGATTCGTTAAGGTTTTCTGGATTCAGGGTCTCAGCTGTCACTGATTCTATTGAGTATTCCACCTGGCGACGAAGTCAACATGGTATAACATGAATAGCGTAGTTTAAAAACGAGTGTTTTGTTTAAATGTTACTGAGTTATGAGACGAGCAGATCTTTCACCTGATGGTAAGCGCCACGCCTGCACATAACAGTTACAGTGCTTCCTCATAAAGATGCTTTGCATGACCTTGCGCTGATTTGCACTAGGCTCGTCACCCTGAGACATTGGTTCTAAAGTTTCATAGAATATGCCCAGTAAGAGCCCAGTAGAGCTATGAAAGATTAGAAAAGCGGATGGATATTATCGGGATGATATCCGCTTGGGAAGTTCCAAGCCTCGGCTGCAAGTCCCAAAACTAGTTCTTATTAAAATTTCGTCGTTTGGAATTTTGTTAAAATAAAACTAATTACAAAATTACGGTTCCGTTATGTAGTACAATTTTTATTATGGAAGTGACATATTTAACTAATACCTAACACCTACCTCAGCATTTTTCCCGATGTCCTGGTCAGTAGCCTTGAGAGTCAGAACTGTGGTCCCCGGGCTGGCCCCTTCCCGCACTGATGCTTCGTACTGCTGCATCTCAAAAACTGGAGAGTGGTCATTGCAGTCCAAAACATTGATCTATAAAAGGATAATTAATTAATTTAAATACTTCTTATACTGTGGGAAGGACAGTAAGTGATGGCCCATGCCAACAAAAATGTGAGCAACGTGTCGTTCATCTTAACATGTTCACTGCTAAAAACACGACTGTCGTGTTTTTCATAACTTGCCGCGAGTGCGGGAAAACACAACTGTTGTGTTTGTTGTATGGAAAAACACTATGGAGCGTGCAGAGCCGCACCCGTAGCTAGACACGAAAATCAGCTTCAATTCTATTTTCTTCTATTTTCATTCAAATATGGTATAAACCTTACCAGCAATCCTGCTCCACCATAATTACCTAAGATTAGTGGGCGCCTTACTATCTATGTTTATATAAATATATAGACTATAAATTCAAATTAAAAAAACCTAGGCAAGTCTGTTAATTCGTAAGGAGTATTTATAATAAAAAAAGCCTGCGTCAGACTTGTAATTTTAATTGCGATAGCCAATCTAGTAAGTAGGTACTTAAAGTTGGCAATTTTTACGCTTAACGTTTGCTGGAGAAAACATAACCTTCCAAATAAACTCTGATTATAGAATCCTCGATCGAACCCTTCGCCCCAAGACCTAATTAACTTATAAATAAAAGGAAAGCGCGTAAAGGGATATAAGTAGGTATAAAAGCACAATAAAGGGCGTGATTAGGGCTTGATTACAAACAAGGCTCCGGTTATGCAGATAATGGTATTAATTAATGAAGGGGCCTATGGCGAGGCCTCGCTGTAATCATTTCTTACTAAGGTTTAATCAGAAACGTTGTTAAATATTTACTAGGTTTTGAAGTTTTGTGAAATTAGCTTGTTTACGTCGTGCAGTTGTTTAAAGAGGTCTTGGGAGTGATAAAATTGCGCCTACCTCCTTAGTTATGGTTAATGAAATCTTGGAGATATAATACTGTCCTTAAAAACTTGAGTATCAACGAAATGTCTACCTGGCCTAAAATTACATCCTAAAGCTAGATAATCTGTTGAAGACCCATTCTAGGTTTAGATTGCTTACTATCTTCAACCAAACCGTCACTTACACCCCAGGTAAGACAGTGACCAAAGGCTAAGCTATAAAATGATAGAAAATAAAAGCAAGCATGACAGTACACAAAAACAGCGTCCAGCCACTCAGGTCCTGTTATGTTGGTCTTACACAAAAAACACTACTGAAGATTTCCCTCTTCCTCACATTACAATAGTAACACAGCTTGATACCCGTAGAAGTAATAAGTTACCTGAAGCGTCGTAGTTCCACTTCTAGGTGGGAAGGTGTCATCCTGCGCCACTACCCTGAAGTAATGCACATCCAGCCGTTCTCTGTCCAGCCTGGCTTGCGTGGTCACCACCCCACTCCTCGAGTCCACGGCGAACATTCCGGCAGAGCGGGAGTCCAGGAGACTTGACATGGAGTAGGTCACCGGGCTGTTCTCTGGGTCCCTAGATTCAAAGTGTGAATAAGAAAGTCAGTCATTTGATGTTTGTATTAGCAGGCTTTGGTGGAAGGCATAAAAATTACTTTTTTACGTTGTGCCTATTAGATTAGAATGCGATTCGAAATTGCTAAGCGTCTATTGTATTTCCAACGGTAGCGTCGATTTTATTTCATGTTAAATCATTAAAAATGTCAATTTCATCAATTTGTTCATTATTAAGTTGCTACCTCCTCTAGTAACTACTGCAGCTACAAGAGTTATGAAATTAATGCTAGATTCTACAACGACATCAGAATCAAGTCCAACGAAACTATACACTTTTCAAGACTATCAATTCTATAATCACGGCAACTATCTTGTAATACCTGCAATTTCTAAACACAAGTCATTACCCTCGATCGAGTCTACGTGACAAACCTGGGATATCAAAGCTAAGGCCGATCAAGGAAATGCAGTAAATTGGCACGGAACTACTCTTGGGATTGGAACCCCAGCAATCTCTTAAGTAACGTTATTAACTGTCATTATTTGAAGTACTCGGTCTATGCTGGTATTGATAGTGCATTCTTAAGATAGGGAAAGTTTCATCTGGACGTTACGATACCGATATTATTAAAATGCTATTCGAAACCGATGTCTCCTTTTAGACTAAATGGGGTTGCTCTTCAGAGATTCCAAATAGAATAGGAAGAAAGTTGGAATGAAGAATGATATTTATTGAAAGCCATAAGTTAAGAGTGCTCTATATATAAATAAAAAAGAAGATGATGTAGTTAGTTAAGTGATACACAACCAATAAATACTTCAACAATGGTTGTAGAGCCATTGTTGAATTCTTATATCAGCTGTAATTATCGATCTTGAGAACGCACTATTATTACAAACCAACTCACACATGCGTAATAAGAAAGCGTTTTATATATATATATATATATATCTGTGATTTTGCTATAATTTCACCGCATTGTGTGCTATAATGAGCGTTCGTAAAAAAATATATCACATCATCGCAGTAAATTGTGTGGGTTTACCGTCCCGGCGGCGGTCGCATTGTCTGACGCGCGCAATGGCTCATGACAACGGTTCCGGCCCGTAAAATAGATGAGTTCATAAAAGCTCAGCTAGAGATTATAGTCAATTAAAGCGGCACATAGCTGACGCGTAACTAGTAGGTGTTACGTACGCCGCATCATTAGAATAATGTGGACATCCTGCATTAAAATCTTAGGGCGGAAATGCTGGTATATTATCGAATTGCCTACTCACCGAGCTCGTACAGTTGTGACGACTACGCCAGGAGGTTGCTCTTCTGCCACAGATGCTACGTACAACGCTTGCTCGAAGTAAGGTGATTGGTTCCGAAGCTCTCGTTTCACTCTCCTCGCGATATCAGTGTCGTTTAGCTCTTGATGGTGATACACTATCTTTAGTCGGTGGTCTGAATCGATGATATTAGTCCGCTCGCAGTTAAAAGTAAACAGAATGGACACCTTCCACATCGGTTCTTGGATGCACACATCCGCACTCGCGACTAAATCACCTTGGCTATTTTCGATCATAAACCGAGGGTCGCTCACATCCAGAAATTGCACTTTACACATTTTTTGTATTGTCTTCGGCAAGAAAGCTACCAAGGAATTTATAAATTGCGACTGCTTCAAACAGATACCTTGCCATCGATCAGTAGTCGGTATGGAGAAACTAGCGTAGGTTTCCGTTATCCATTGCCTCGCTTCAGCTATTTTAACATCTATAGCCATGTCGAAAGGTACTAGATTTTGAGATCGTTTCCTTCTACTTCTATTCTGCGCTACATAGTCCTCAAACATGGCATCGGACCACGGATATGCCGTTGTCAGAATATTATATTGACTAGAGAACATTTCTTCTGATTCTAGTAACCTCCAGTCTATACTCTCTTGACGAGGAACTTCTCTTTTGTCACGGACCGTTTCCTCGTCGTATTGCAGTGCTGAATCACTCTGATCATAGACTCTGTCGAAGTCTATATCGTATAATTCAGCGTGTCGTCGGTCGCAGTCTTCGCCCGTGACTAAGATTCTGATCGGTAAGCTGTAATAGTCGATATCGCGTATGCGTTCAGAAGTGGAGTCCACGTAGAAAGTGAAGAGGTTAGGATAGAAGACGCCGTCGCAGCGGAGCCGCTTTCGGAGGGAGACGACGCCGGTGGTCCTGTTGACACGGAGGATGTGATGGACGAAGTTGGCTGTGCGGTGGACGTCGATGGTGTAGGAGCGTTCGGAGCCAAGCTTGTAGACAGCCGAGTCGAGAACCACGTAGCCTGCTGGTGAGGAGTCCGGGACCAGGATCAGGTAGGCTCGGGTGGCCGCCAGCATGAGGGCGGCGACCACCACGCGCGTCCACGCACTCGCCATTATTTTCCCTATTCACCTGCACCGCCGCCGCTCTCGCCAGCTGCTTCTCTTATCCATCTGTAACAATGGAACAGCTTTTAGTTACACGTTTTAAGTATAGCAGATTTGTTACTACCATATGCACAGATTACCTTATAGAATTAACCATAGGCATATAAATGATCATATTCAAACACTATCAGAGCTATCATTACCTATCATAGGCTACATGTAGCTGTTACATAAACGTGATTGCAACCGCTTTTATAATGTATCTCTATAAAAGAGAATCTAACGACCTGAGAGCTGTTAAATTTATCTAAGCTTGCACAAGGTGGATTGGTATCGTTGTAGGCTGTATGTTTCAGAGACAATTTCCTCCAAGAACACATCGCGGCTTTATCACCCCATCTTACAGCTTTATATTCTCGCCACATTGGTATATTCAGTCATTTTGTTTGCAAATAAAATGGAGGCATTCAAGTAACAGAGCACGAATACTATCAAATAAATACACCTTTTTCATTTCAGACATAAAGTTGGCAACTTTATAGCATTACGGGTTCGAAACACGATGTTAAACGCTTGACATACCAATATTCTTCTTTCGATACCTATTTCACTGGTTGTCATAAATTTTATGCAATAAAATTGGATCGTACAATAGCTCGAAGAGAAAACAATAATGTCAGAAGGATGTGCAAAAATTTTTGTCCTCAAAGTTCTACGAAGACTACTTATGTAAAATCAAGGTTTTAATAGCCTACCTATCACAAAGGGGTCTTGGAGTGATGATTGTTGATAAACCACAGAAAAACTCTCAGATGGAAGGTATGTTTTAATTTGATATTATTGGTAATCATGAATCTAGAACGGAGATTTTATTCTATATTCATATTGGTAATGAGAAAGTATAAAAGTACTCCATAGACTTAAATTTTCTTGGAGTTACTGTTCTGTGAAATAATGAATATGGTTTCGTACATGATCCTTCTAAACTTGTCCTTATCCTCGAGTAAATAAATCACATTACCCAGTACAGCAAAATCTGTAAGACCCAGCAACAAAGCGGATAAATAAGTATCTACTCCAATAGCCCCACAATTTTGGGTCCTTCCCGTATTCAAGAGTTTAGAAGAGATGGTGATTATTCGGGCTTAGTCGAGTATTTCCACCATTATTCGGCAGTCTCGAGCACGGTCAAAAGATTAATGGGAACAATAAGCAAGGTGGGATCGCGTGCGGAGTCTTCGCGTTTTGCAATTTCGCGCTACGGTTCGTTTTACACCTGGGGCCTTATTCGACGACATAGGGTTCTATTTGTCCCAATACTCTTCTTGGTGCCGATGTTTTATATTGCTCAGAGATGGTTCTTTGATTCAAATATCGTGGTGCCCACGTTAACCAGCTAGACTGGGTTAGATTATAGGAGCTCCTATCTTGCATCTAGAACTGTAATTTTGGACGTGTGTTCAGGGAACGGTCTCTATTTTTCGGTGATGTGATGTCCACAGCACACCGCAAAAGGTATGGACACCTTCTCAATTCTAAGGTTGCTAACCCCGTCCGTGATTTACCATAAATCATGAAAGAATTGCTGCAGAGGTAAATCCTGCGTGGTCTTCTATGACTCGCGATAGGATTTAGCAAGCGAGGGTCTACAAGTGTATCTTTGGGCATCAAATACTAACACTACTGTTCTATTTATTAACAGACATAAAACATAGCTTTGTAAGATTATATATCTACTTGAACGTTGTTAAATAGATAGAGATCTTCCAAAATAAACAGCGTTAATTCAAGATTAGCGCGGCACCAATATAACCCTGTAATTCTGGCAATATAATATGAGGCAGATCGGGGGCTTTCGCGATAATACGGGGCCAATCGAATGATTCAGCAGAAGTGTCGGCTGCGGTGCGGCCAAAGATTTACGGGACCAATTAGCTAGGTATCACGTTCCCCCGATATCGCGTGAGGTGGATATGGGTCATTTCACACCTCGCTTGAGCTCAATTACATTTGCAAAACAGGTTTTTGCAAACATACTCCAGTTCCGTATCTTTGTACTATCACGGTTGTTAAGATAAGCAGATCAATGCTTAAAATACATATGAGTTCTTAGCAGGACTTTTAACGAGCAGCGAGACCAATGACCTCATAAAACTCATGTCACGGGCTTTTTGTCGAAGACGGTAATTTCAGTTATGGTTTTAGTACCACTAGTAACATTAAAATTGCGGACGCAAATTTATTGAAAATCATCCAACTGAAATAAGGAGACTTACTAGTAAATTCATAGTGAAAATATTAGATACTATTTTAAATCGCTAAGTGTCGCCAAACACATAAACACGGAAAGGTTCCCAATATCGCGAGGTGGATACGGCTCATTTTCCACCTGGACCACAGTGTATATGGGAGTAGCACGCCTGGACGCTTCCCCGATATTCCAGCGAGTTGTAAACAAACAGGCTGTGTGTGCACAGTGTTGTGAGTTTTTCAGTGATTGGATGTTCGGGTCCGGTCGACGCTTTGCTGATTGCATTTTGTTGGTGAGAGCTTCGATGAACGCGCTTTTTACGCTGTTTTTATCGTTTTCGATACCATATCGTGATCAATTATCGGTTGACATGATCCCCGTTGTGCTGATCTGTGTTGTCATCAATAGTCTTCTAACTGGTGTCGAATTTCGTATTCAGCGCTTAATATGTTTAGGTTTCGTCGCATGGACGTGACATTGGAAACTCTGTCTTAATAGGGTCTTGCAAAAACTCTCACGGCTCTCGAGCTTAACATGGCTTGGAGTTAAAATATTAAGGCCGATAAATGTATTACGTACTTTTTACGGTGAGAGTATATTTTCTCACTATACCATACATAAAACCAGCAGAATATACCAACGTCAAAAAAGAATACACTACCTAACCCCGGCAAAACCTATTGATGCTTTTATGTGGAACTAATACTACGGCGAGCCATAAAAATAAACACGGCGATTTCGGGGCCAAAGGAAGGAGGGCCATTGAGCGCCAACCCTTCGAAATGAGAAGCAACTGGTCCCTCTAAGGGAGAAAAGGGGGGAGTAATAGAGGAGGGTGACTAATTGTAGGGGGTTTTTCATGCGCTGCGTGGAAAACTCTCTCGTATGTTTGTAAGTGTGGAGTAACGGGTTGTTTTGTCGGCAGTAATTGCGGAAAAAGGTGGGCCGTGAGTGTATGAATATTTATTTTACTAATGTACGACTGTTTCTTGCAAAATGTTTTTCTCAATTTCGGGAGAGCGTAACCTTGCATCAGCCAGCCGAGTCATTAGATGAAATGGTTACTCATCTATAAAGTCGAGTAGGTAAATATTCAAGTGTATGGGTATCACTTCTGGTGGCACAAACTAGTCTACATTTTGGTTTAGTCCTATCAAACCATTTATTATTATGACTTTCAAAAGGACGATAATAAATTAAAAGCTGTCAAATTAACTTCGTGCCAAAGAACTTTAACTTTTGCTTTACTTCATGCCTTAGTTTGTGCTAACAAAGTTTTATTAGATTTACCAATGTTCTCTTATTACTGCTTGTCTTTTAAAATGCCTCAGATTATTTTGAAATGCCCATGTATGTGGACCACACAAATATGTATATTGTTCTATAATTCATAGCGATGTGTATTATCGAATGGTATGCAGGATCGTGTTTGATCGTTAATTCCTGATACTAAACACGCTATTGGTATAAAGCTAATCGCTAGATTCCGATTTGAATAAATGACAAAAATTGGATTTACTTCGATTAAATGCAAAAATTCCAAAAAACACACACATAGAAAGTACGATCACCATTAGATCTTTCTAATAGCTGAAAATTCTATAGGACAGGAGTCGGGTATAATCGAATATCGGACAAACGGCCGGATGAGAATCGGATCGGGAATTCCTGACGGGTCCAATTGATGGGGCCATTAGCACTACATTCTGCGTACTGTGAGTGAGAAATAAATACAATTTGCTGCTTCTACCCACTGTAAGTATAGGAACCGGTAAAGCTTTTAAGCTAAAGGAATTTATAATAGATAAACTTATGCTCAATAAGTTTAAAGAATTTCAAAAATTACATACAGAACGCGTTACGATAACATATACAATAGATACAATTAATTAGGATTCTCAGTATCTAAAGAATTAGGAAATACAAGGAATAATTATTAATACTAGGTAGGTAAAGGTAAATATCCGGTTTCTAACGTTAACTTTGGGACCTAATCGTCTCCTAAATCGTGCAACACGATGTAAGTAGACCACGTTGTTAAATACAAAGTTATTAAACGGACTAATGGACTGTAATTCAATTCTGAGACATGTGAAAAGATTCAAGCAACTAGGAGCTCACCGGGAGGTTTAAAATCCATTCCTAATATTGCACCGAACCGTCAAACAAGCAAACAGACATACAAGAGAACGGATGAATAAAAAATTACTAAAAAAATAAATTATTCAATCCATGCATCCAATATCTAAAATACAATCTGAAATCTTGTTTTTATTTGTTATCTATAATATGATTTATTTTTGTTATCAACAGTGTTTCGCTTTTGGGTATCGTTTTTTTTTTTTTATAATATTTTTTTATTGTATTAATATTTCACATAATATTAGTGACAGCTTGATTGGTGTGTGTATATTTATTATATATTTTATTTTAAGTTTATTGTAAACCGTTTGTGCCTTAATACAAATAAAATAAAATAAATAAATACTAAATAAGATATTTGAAAACGCACCGCATTGTCTCAATCTCCAATACAAAAAGTGCACTAAACGCCGCAGAACGAACTATTTTCTAGACCTAAATACAGTTTAGCTTTTCCCTTTGTTTAGAAAGACTAATGGCTGCACTGGGCACTCTAATTTAATTGAGGTTGGTTGAAGTACCGCACAAGCTCGCTCCGAGAAGTTACAGATGGCTATGGCGTGGGTAATACAGCTCTTTTGGCTTTGCTTTAAATCTGTGGAAGAATCGAAGTCTTAGACAAAAGGATGCTTAGGCTTTTCTTAGGTTGATTTGCAATCGACCTGTAAACTAAGAGGTTCTCCATTTTTTTGTATGTTAGGTACCTTAACATATATTATCATTTCCAGGTTTTCTTAATCATTCGTAAATAATTTCTACGATTTGCGACTGGTTGTTCTATGGTTGGTGGGCGACGGCCCATTTCATAAATTTAATGAAAATGAATTCATTCGTTTTTAAGTAACTAGATTTGCAGTCGTTGGTTCAAAGAATTAGTAGCTCGGTATTTTGCAAATACTTACTATTGATTATTTTGCTCTATGTATGGCCCAGGCACTGACAGAAATTCAACACAAGGAATGAAGCTAGTTTCTAATCTAACATGTCTCTCTGATTGCAGCGCTTTCATGGTGAGATATCGGTAAAATCAGAGTCTCATCTTCTCTGTTATACACCACAGTTATAAATAGCTCACCTCTTCTGCGCGCCATTCCTTATCTTCAAAGCTTACAATTTCACAATCATTAATCGTATTCTATAAAACACTTTATTACTATTTATCTCACCTTTGACATGTGCAGCCGACACTATCTTAAATTATTCGTAATGGGCGACCAATGTCCATTAACTCGACACATTCATTTGGATGGGGAAATCAACCGGTAGCTTCTCATTATGAACTTCATTGGGAATTGTAAGTTCATGTTAGCTTCTTGTGTGGCGATTGGAAATTGTTGGGCTTTTATGACATCTTGGTGGGCGTCGTTTTCGGTCGAAATGTTACTAATATTATAAATGCGAAAGTTTGTGTGTTCGTCTGTTAGTCCTCTCGTCTGCTAGTCCTTGATAATTTATAGAATAGAACATAGGAATTTTTTTATCCCGTAAAATAGCTGGCTCCTGTGGGATAATAGCTAACGCGAGTGAAACCGTGCGGCGCTGCTAGCACAGAATACTAAATATTGCTAGTTAGAGATATTCTGACGGCGTTGTTGGCCCGTGAGTCATAATAATGTCCAGGGAATAAATATGCGCGTTATGTTGTTTTTTTCAAGGGACTTCCTTTTATCCTTACATTTAGTGTTATTGATTAGTCTAATATAATGCCGTTATAAATTAGAGTCACAATTTCATGCAGGGAATAAGTTATCATCATTAGCATCATCAACCCATATTGTCCCACTGCTGTGGGACATATCGTCCCACAGCAGTGGGACAATATACTATTTCGTGAGGAGGATAAGGCCATAATGGGGAATAAGTAATGCATGTTTATCTACGCATGATTTTTTCGTATTAACATCAACATTAGGACTCAGCGACTAACGCTTACATAAACCTCTAGTTAAGATTTTAGTTCCTTATTTTGATAACAGATGGCAGGTTGCCTTGAGCGCCAAATCCTGCATCGCGCAAGCGTTTCGTTGCGCAGAAACGACGGCCAAATTTTTTTTAATATAGAACTCATACCACAGAATAGATATTATACCTCATACTTTGTACCTCGATCTTTGTTTGATTTGGAAGGGTTTTTTGGGACCTCGTGCTAACCTTCTTACCTTGTTATAATCAGAGTGGAAAGCGCTCTCTTTAGTTCAACGTCATCTGAAACCAAGGAAAAATTAATGTTAAAATCATGTCTCGGTGTCATCCCAAAATTTAATTATAATCAATTTGCCGTAAAAAAAATGTAATTCTAAAACATCACGTTATTTGGGTTGATTCCTTCGGGGTTCCAGTTAGTTTTAAGCCGTTTCAATTAACATTATCAGGGGCTAATTGCCCAAAGCTAGAACAATTAGAAAGTTACAAAAGGCTGGTAATTTTGACAAATGACCTGTTCTGGCGAGCTCTTCGCTGGTCATTATGGAACGTTGAAACTCCTTTGATTAATTAACTTTTTATGATTTAACTCTTTATTAAACGGCTCAATTAACGATGTTACTTGGCTCTTTTATTACTTTCCATAAAATGATAGGTATGTAATGGGATTTATTCTATGAGATGTCCATCTAAGAAATAAGTAAGTATCTAATTAATTTAATATATTATTATTGAGTTGGAATTTGAATTATTATAAGGCATAAAGACATGACATGTGATTATTGATACAAAGATAATTAATACAAATAATTCTCTTGACAACGTAATAACTAAAATGTATGAGAAATAATGAATTTTAATTAGTATCTATATCAGCTTAATAATATTACGAAACAAGGCAACAATTTACTAGCGACCTATGAGGAAAACTTTTTTCCAGTGAAATTACTGGGCATAATATGAGCCTTTAGAGCCTATGTCTCAGGGTGACGAGCGCAGCGCAGTGCCGCGTAGGATTATGCAATGAAAAGTTCTGGATGGCACTGTAACTGTTATGGGCAGGCGTAGCGCTTACCATCAGGTGAACGACTTGCTCGTATCGTCACTCAGTCAAATAAAAAAAAAACAAATGATAATCAACCATTCATTTATATTTTAGTAGAGCAGTATTCAAACTAGAATTCCATACAAAATAATTAATCCTAGATTCTGTACTAATCTGTGGTTGTTTCCCCTGACACGGCTAATTTGGCTTGCGGTAATTAAACAAACCTATTAATCAGGACGGAAAATCGGCTTGTTGGTTTAGTTCCGCGTCCGCTACAGTTAGCAAATCCAACATTTGCTTTATCTAGAATCGTTTATTTGGCATCATTGACGTATAATTTTAATAGATTAGAATTGAGGTTTCACAGAATAAGATCCTACGTTATATTAGCTTTCCCATAGACCCACAGAACGTTGTCATTATTAAATGATATCAGAGGTCAGTATTTGCACCAATTCTGTTACAAATTATTGCAAAACGGTGCAGACGTGTAAAAAAAAGAGAAATGAGTAAAAAGAAAAAAAGAAAACAAAATAATGGAAGAGTTTTTTTTAAACAAATCACCAGGATTTCATAAACAAGTGAAGAGTCCTGAATAGGTGAGAGCCGCCTGATTCAGCACACTGGATGACTCTGTTAGTCTGGTGCAAGCTAGCGAGTAGCCACTTGTGCTTCACTCATGTCGAGGGCTTGCGCTCACCGTCCTCGGCCGCGTCGTCGTGTCGAGTGCCAAGAAAATGATATTCTCACTTGTTATGCTGTCCTAGTACTTTGTGTCTGGTACCCGAGAATGTGTCTGCGTATTTGAAGTTAAAATTAACTTTAAAAGTTTGTTGTGAATAAAGGTGGTAGATGTAGTCGTTTCACGCGTGATGCTTTCGAAATAAGTCTTAAAACTTGGATTACATAGCGCGCTGTGACCGGCTGGCTTCGAATTCTGTCTCAAACCATAAGTGTCTCAATTTATCAAAGTCTAGAAACTTCTGATAATTTAACCTACACAGGCCCTTATGAAGTTCACAGAGATTTTCAAGCTCCGTTGTTTCACAAGCAGTCAAAGAGCCTAATATAAGCTGATCACCACTCGCATGTAGGGCTCATTTTCAAATAAAACAGCACATTTCCAAATAAAAGGGCAAATCAACGCGATCTGCATGCCATGCCGCATGTCACGCGTTATTCTGTGAGAAGACAAACGATCTCGTTTCGTATTCAGTCCAATCTCCTTGATTTTTTTTCGGGGAAGATAATTTAGAAAGTTTTGTATTCAGGTTCAGATATATCGCTTTCAAACGTGCTTTCACATTTTTAGGTAAAAAGACTTTGAAAGTTTTTGTACCTGTGTAGTGCCTATGTATATTGTACTGATATAAATAGCGGTTACGATTGTATTGAAGCATATAATAATAATAGTACATCTGAGGGTAATTTGTATGCAGGGTATATTGAAAGCCCCGTGAACATTCAAAATTGTAAACTTTACAATCCAACCAAAACAAAATATAATAATGAAATTCACTTCACGTTACAATTGCAACAAACGAGAGAAAAAAAAAACAATTGTATTACATAACAAACGAGAAACAGACTTTAATAATTTAGAAGAGTCGACCGCCATAAACCTCGATTCTAATATTGACGGCTTCCAAAAACTCCTAAAGCTGTTCTAAAGCACTCTGCATTCGAGTCACGCACATCATGACGTACTGCGTGTGGCTTCGCCGATGGCGGTCAAATCGAAACCGATTTGAATCCACTCACGGCGCCGCTTGATGAATAGGGACGTTTCCGACTTCCAAACTTTATAGACCAAGTTTGAGTTGATTTACTCACTCATTTCCCGCTTGGAAATGGAGAAGTTGATTTGGCCATCAGTTTGAATGGAAATCCGGATGAGGTTTTGGTAAAAATAAACGACAATGGCAAACTAAGACCTACCGTAATGGTTAGAGGAAACTAAATTCATTCGAATTTTCTCCTTCCAATGCCTACACGTGAAAAGTACACCTTATACCTATATTGACATTCCTATAAATGTATAGGAAAATGATGATGGGTAATGACCCATCTTGGCAGCAGTGTGATGATCACTGATCAAGGATGTAGATATAAAACATAACGACTTCGTTAAGTCCCATGCTTTTAATGGGAACCTTATTTCTGCATTTCAATTGAGAGCCGGTGCCGGTTCATTTGATTGCTCGAACGGTACAAATATTTTAGGGACTTTTTCGTTTCATAACTTTATGTCATTTTTATGAGTGAGACAGTTTTAATGACTTGCATGCGGTGTGCTGCGATTTCATTAATTTTAATTTGATGTATTCATTTTGAATAAATTCAAAGAAACAGTGTCCTTCGAGACTGAGTGATGTTTGCACACCGTTTTGTTTTTAATTTTCCAAAGTTATTAAGCCGTAACAACCTGTTTGGAGTGCAGGTCGTAAACAGACGTTATAACGTAGCAGTACCTACCCCCTGGAGGCAGGTGGATGCGGCCAGACAGTTTATTGGTGGACGCTCGCGATAGATACTGAATGAGAATTGAAGCCGGGGTGGGGAAGAAATAGATTTTAAACAATAAACTATTGAGTCATTACCTCGCAACTATTCTAAGATTCATACATACCATTAACGATTTCATGAACAATTATTTCTCAAAGACAGTAATTAATGAAAACTGCGCAAAGGTACCGTTAATTGAAAATCATAAATCCTACTAATATAAATGTGAAAGTTTGTGAGCATGGATGGATGGATGTTTCTTACTCTATCACGCAAAAACTGCCGAACGGATTTGGATGAAATTTGCCACCCAAATAGTTGATAACCAGGTTTGAGTGATAGGGTACTTTTTATCCCGATAGTATGTTCCCGTGGGACAAAACGGGACCTACGCGAGTGAAAACCCGGGGCGCAGCTAGTTTTTAAATATAAATTAAAAACTATCACTGTACCGCAGTCGCTCTGACTTACAAATCCGTAGAAGTTTTCTCAGAATTTAATTATACCAGTATACTGCTCACCAAGAGTGTTTATGATGCGTCGAGAATGATTACTCTTGATTAAGACAGTATTCAATTAAATTAGAACCGTGTCTTAAAAGTTACGAGCGAATTATTCTAAACTACCAGCGCCCGGCGGTTTCACCTGCGTCAACTATTATCACGGTCAATTTTTACGAGATAAAAAGTATCCTATGGACTATTTCAGGATCTACAGTATCTGAATCCGTGTAGCCGTTTCAGCGTGTAGAGGGAACAATAGTTATTCTAATTCCTATATCATCAGTAAAAGAGAACTTGAAATTTCTTTCTACCGCTGCCGGTCTTTTTTAACGATTTAATCTAATCTCTTTACCACATAAGCCTGTTAAGTTAATTAACTGAATTAGTAGGAACAAGATCTTGCTTTCTCGTCTTGTAGTAAGACTTTTCAAAATTTCAATTTTGTAGAGACTTCTTTCCTAATTTTCCAAGTAAGAATATTTATTTGTATAAATTCTGGTACATTTTTAAAACTGCTCAGTGTCTGCTTGG
The DNA here is from genome assembly GCA_912999815.1 of Campaea margaritaria. Lineage (NCBI taxonomy): Eukaryota > Metazoa > Arthropoda > Insecta > Lepidoptera > Geometridae > Campaea > Campaea margaritaria. Next base: position 3,252,885 of record OU538794.1, read on the forward strand.
AGGGCCAACACAAGTAATCTAAGTCAAAGCCAACGATGTCACACCAGGCGAGTTATTTTTTCTTTGTTGTCACAACGATGTTATGACCAGGTACACTTTTTATTACTAGACAAACTAACTATCGCACAGATTAAATATGAAAATTATTTTGATAAACCTTGACACGTCGTTTCGATCAAGCTTTCATTTACCGTGGCCAAGAGCACATAAAAAAAGAAATAAAATAAAGAACTCCATTTACGAAAGCTAAACTTCTACACTTTTATTTTTATTTTTATCTTACTCGTATCAGAGAGGTTAAATCATAATTTTTCTATTAAAAGGGCACTTCGCATCTATTAGCTATCTCACACAAACATTGTCATCTTCGACAGTAATTCACCCACAGTTCCAAAATCTTACTCGAAAAAGGCACATGTGATTTTCTACGAAATATTCCAATTCAAAAATTTAAATTTTCCTTGAAAGCCTCAATCAAAAGACAGTGCGACAGAATACCAAAGCGATGGCAAAGTCCTATCGACCGCGAGGGGTCGCCGTCCGATGATTGCAGGCGTCGCGATGGCACAGTAAATTCTATTGATTGTGCATAATGACCGGACAATGTTAGAAATTAACGGACAATGTTCGAAGTGGACAGTGGACGCGACTGAGGCTAAATAAACTCAGGGGTGCAATACGAAGATGCAAAACTGGGGCATTATAACGAATTGAGCTTCTGTAAACATCAAATGCAAATTTAAAATTTAAAATTCAATGCGACCTCCAAAATCTACCAATACAAGGGTGAAATGGAGTGTCAGTGTTTATATTGAAACAAGTGAAACTGCGGGCGCAGTCAGTGTAGTTAACGAGCGCGTGGGTTGCGACTTTGGGATGTGTGGATATTTGATTATCATTAACTAACTTTAACATAAAGACGGGCATATAATACACAGAAAATGTGTAGAAGGTACTACGTAATACAGAGTTAACGTATCTAGATAGTTTCCAGTACCTTACCTATCGACTATAAGGATGGGTTCTTTAACCGGGGGTGCGGGCCAGGTAACCTCCACGAGTGCCCGGCTGTTGTTCGTCCCTCTTGATGCGTTGCATCCGGAGGGAAGGGCAGCAGCTGGGACGGTGCACCCTGGGGTTCGGTCAGCAATTCTCCTAGGGGAATTGGTGGCCGTAGCAAATAACCTGGCGAGAAGAGGTCCTTCGCGTGTCCCTCTGATCAGCAGAGGGCACAGCGAGGGACCAATAACGGGGACTTTTGGGCCGCGGATCGGGGGTCCAACGCCCAAGTTAGAAGTCCCGAGCTGAGGTGCGGCCCGTGTGTTCCGGGACGCACCCAGCGGAGAAAGAGGCCCAAGCCTCACGTGGCGAGCCCGGGAGGGTGCCCGCAGAGGTGGTCGCGGAAGCGCCGTGCGAACCCGTGACCACCTCCATAATGCGGAGAGGAGAACACCCCGGGGTTTTAGTGGGTAAACCCCGCCAGCCCAGCTGGCGGGGGAGTCCCACATAACCACCCCCCCGCCCCCAGGGGCCGGGTGGTATGCCTAATGCATTTCCCCGGGAAAAAAAAAAAAAAAAAAAAAAAAAAAAAAGGGTTCTTTAACCGGATCCGTAACTGAAATACTTCTAAGAGAAGTTTCGGATAAAAATGATGAATAACAAATATTGACCTCTAATTCAGCATAATGTTATTCGAACGAATGAAAGATGGGATAAGAGAAGGGGGTTTCCCTATGTTTATATTCATCTGGCGAAATTAAGGCGTTATTTGTTCTGCATCTTGAATAATAATAAGTCTTCAATAAGTTATATTCCTTGTAGCTTGTGTATTTCTGAAATGCTGTACAATAAAGTATTTTCTATTCAATTCTAATAATATGCATTACCGGAAAATTAAACCTTGTTCTATCAACTACTACGGTTTAGATTACTACATAAACCACTAACCACTAACCGGTAGTCATGGTTACTACTGGCCATCAATGACGCATAAACGTAAACGAGTCCTCAATACTTTAATATTTAATTTTGAGGTACATTCGCATCGTTATAAACTGTTACCTAGGTTGGTAGCGACTTTTTGTTATATACCACACATTACAAACATGTTATTACAATGGAAAAGGCTCAACAAAACCACAATTTTTATGTATTCTAAATGTACGGATATCAATCACATCAAGACCAGCCTATATATTTGTCCATTGCTTGCCACTTCTAGTGAACGCCACCAAGCCTGATCTGAGGCTCTCCTTATTCAGTACTCAAAACTTCAATTATTTATTGCCAGTAAGCAAAAATAATGTACTTTTACAAGTCAAACACTTAGGTCACATATTACACTTAAAGAAAAAAAAAAAAAAAAAAAAAAACGAAAAATAAATCGAATTTGATTTACTAAACTAATGATTAACTGAATATAGTTTGAGTTTGAAAAGGGACATTTCCCTGTCAAGTGGTGATTCATGCCTGAATCTCGCACAGGAAAAGGAAAGACCATTAACTCTACAATTTACTCTTCTATTTACACACTAGTACTTATGTCTAACTTTCTAACTAACTAACAAGGATAGCGCTACGACCTAAAGTAAGTCCAGGCCTACATTAATTATTTTTTTAAGAGTCGCCTCTTTGGTCTCTCTTGTGCCAACTCCCGCCAGCCTTCCGCCAGGAGCTCGCGCAATACCTCTCCTACTTCATCTATCTACATAATTATATCAGTAAACAAATACGTAATCAAAACAACTTACTCCTTAACAGAAGGTACACGTATCATCTAAACATATCAACTAAGTTCACTTACACTTCAGACTAAGTTAGTCTGATGGTGCAAAGTTAACAAGCGTAACTTTCACACGACATGCAGCCAAGTGATACTTTCTGACCACTGCAGTTCAATGGCCTATGACGTCATCTAGAATCATAAAGCCTTAGTAATAGTAATAGCGCGTCTTGAGGTGTCTCCCTGACCGGTACCAGTTTGCTGTCTTCTAATAGGTTATCTATGATAGACACGTTTTCGTATACCTTGTGAACCTATAGTGTATGAGTCAACTGACTACAGTAGGTATTGATTTTGCTACAGGCTATGTTATAATTTATGTAGTGCCATACTGTAAAGTCAACGGAGGTCTGGGTGTCATTCATATATTAGATAACGAGCTGACTGCGAGCTGTGAGGTTATTGATTGGATTCCTCCATAGGGCAAGGATTTGTGTGAACCACAGTTATGAGTCGAGAGTGTTTGTGGGACCATGGTCCTTGTGGTTCCTGATCCTTATACAAGTATTCGTTTTTTTAAAAGTGATCCATCCAGTGTAATAAATTACATTCCAATCAGCGTAGAGCTTTCTTCAACAAGTGTTCACAAAAGTGTAAATTTTAGAAAATGATCATAGATAATGTATTTAACCCAAGCAACATTTTAATAAGTATAAATATACCACTTTTCTCATAAGTAGGTACCTGAGCTTTAAAATTTCTCCAACAATAGCAAATAATACTGCAAATAACCACTTCAAAGGGTTGAAAGCAAGCAATACCGTTACCAAGTTTGTAATAAACTGAAAAGCTCATATTTTATGGTTGAACGAAGCCAAGGCCTCAAATCCTCAATGCACAGGTGGTAAATATTATTCCAAACGTTTACGCTTGCGAGCTTTTTAAGATTTTCCAAAAACCTTACTCGTTAGTGTACGAGAATGCGAGTAGAACTGCTAGCCTAGTACTATTACTCATTCTGTGCTGCGAGTAAGAACTTAGCTGGAAAGTTTAGTCATACATTTTGGTATTAAGGGGTTCAGGGTGAGCAAAGGTACGGCAATGCCCCTGGTGTTACAAGTGATCGTTGAAAGAACTGTTTGGTTGTTTATAATTCTTTTAAATAAAAAAAAAAACGAAAACCAGCTAACTAACTAACTTTTTAATATTCATCTCTTTTCATTAGGTACTGGTAAGCAACACAGCTTTGACTTCGAAAATCTTATGACAATAACAGTGTTCTATGTATCTTCTCTGGTAACAAACATCTTTGTTAAAATGGTACAAATCCTAGAAGTGTAGCATTATGTAGATCGTTAAATCATACTTATGCCAAACAGTCAGTGCCCTTTGGGCTGCTTGTGAAGCTCTGGGACTAGAGTTCTCACACCAAACAATGAAATATAATAATATCTAAGGTTGAAAAGAAGAACAAAATGTGGCTGGAAAAAGTAGAAATAGTTCAACTTTTTTCACAACTTTGAACTCGAACGTGGCCACAGACCGAACCTAGCTTGTTTCGAGTTACGATAATTAACATGTTTACGATGATGAGCCAATACAATCAGAAGTTTCTCCGGAACCGTAGGAGAACTTTGTTCCCAAATATTTTGCGGAGTTGTTTGGTAAGTTGCACACGTACTGAATTATCGTCGGATCTATCTTCAGACGCGCAGTCTGCGGCCAGCCAATATACCTTGAGTAGTTGGGGACCTGTAGATTTTTAAGACTGGCTTTCAGTTCTGAAGACAGGTTTATTTTTAGTACGTTATCAGCTCTCACAAAATCTTGGTTGATGTTTGAGAGAAATAATATTATAAGTAGGTAAAAGCGAAAGTTTGGGGGTTTAGATTTTTGAATGTTTGCTTTAGACGAAGAGAATTGGGTAACCTCATAATTATGGAAACCTATTAAAAGATGACTTGGATATCATTATTATAATATGGGGTTAGTTTCCCCTCGAGCTAAAAGTACTATCCAAGAATGCACGACGAATATGTTTGTGATCGCGAGACGTATCGTTAGACTATGAACCCCCTTTGTTTATAACATAAAAGGTTTTATTATTATTAGAAATTGCTTTACTCCTCTCGATGTTGATAACGAGGAAATACTTGATGTGTTATTGAAACAATATTTGTTGTTAATTTGTTCGCTTCGATGAGTGATCTAATTGATTTATTGGATGCTGTTTGGATGGTTGGCAGCGTTAATTTGATTTAGTTAAATACTTTATCTGAAGATTTTTGTTTTCAACTTTATTGTAAGTACTTTAGGAGTCTTTTTATTTATAGCAACAATATAGGACACGCGGATAAGGGACACTGTCGTCAGTGTGCCGAGTATCTGGTCAACTAGGATAATATAATTTTAATATTTTACAGAACTAAATGCTGGTCGTCCAGCTGCTTTGTTTAGTAAATAAAATAAATAAATAAGAGTATATTCTCTAGTAATTTCAATGCTTAAAATCCAAATTGCAAAGTTATATAAAAATTTACTTGACCAATTTCTAGATTAAAGAGAAATGAAAATTTAGCACCCTTTTCTCTCGTTTCTTTTTTATAAAGCCACTCCAGGCAAAAAGGTTTCTGAAATGAAAATGGAATACCTATACCGACTTATAAATCTTAATTCAAAGAATAAGTAATATTTACTTTATACAAATTCTTTTTGGGCGTCTGGGTGGCTTTTGAGAAAGCTTGAGGCAATTTTAATTTTAGGTGTTAGCTAAAAGTTTGTGGCTGATTTATTAATAGCCTTAGTTTAGTCGGAGTGTTACAAGAAAGAAATAGCAAACAAGACCAGTGAGCCGAGTGATGAGAAGTGGCGAATATAGAACAAGATATTGACAGAAATAGCTTAAAAAAAAAGTTTTTTAAAAAATAAAAACAATTAGCCTGGATAATGAAACCGCTCAAACTGTTTACAAGTTTGATTTCGATTTGTATTTTTTGGTGAATGGGAGATTTGTGTTTTTTTTTAATAAGAAGTCAGCACCACTTTTTAGTAACTATAACTTCAAATCATCAATATGCATACTTTTTGCTCTTTACTGAGTTGTACAAATAGATGAAATTTTTCGATAGCTAAATGATTGATATAAACTGGAAACTTCGATGCTCAAGGCCCCGCAATCCAGTTTATCAAGAATCCTGCAATACTAGGCGCAGAATAACGGTTATTTAACCAGTATTCCCATACACAGCCAGGAATTCTCTAAAACTTATCTACCTCCGTAATTCGAACTCTAATACCTTCGCAATAAGAGTTACAGACAGATATTGGTAGTGGTGGAAGGGTTAATAAGTTTCCTTAGCGTTGTAATTGAACCTTAATGACTTAGTGATAAAGGTGAATATTGAGACTTGCATCTGTAAAGGACCTGTTTGTCAACTTCGATTAATTATATCTTCATTTAGTTAAAGGCTTGTTTTTAAACGGTTGCGAGTGGTTCGATCTTTGATAAGTGTTTATTGGTTTGTGTTGGCGTTCTGTAAGTTACGAATGTTACGAGAAGTATGATGTTAAGAATGATCGGGGATTTTCTGAAAAACTTTGATTTTTAAAAAGAGGCATGGATATATGCGTGAACTTATAGAAAAATGGGCACTAAATAGTACAAAAACGCAAAAAATGATCTAAAATTATACGTAATTTCCAGCTCTCGACAAATTTGCACTAAATTTGTGTACCGGTTTGAAGGGCACTGTTTCCAGCGATATTACTGGGCATACGAGACTTTAGAGATGATGTCTCAGGGTAACGAGCGCAGTGCAGTGCCGCAACAGATTCTGGGTGGCACTGTAGCTATTATGGGCAGGCGTGGCCCTTACCATCACGTGAACGACTTGCTCGTCTCGTAACTCAGTAAAGTAAAAATAAAATACAAACGATCACATTTCAAATACATCGTCATCGAATATAAGATGATGCCAGTATCATTCCGGGATTAATCTTCTCAAAGAGTTCTTTTAACAGTAGGTACTTTGCCCCATAGAGCAGGTACCTTTGGAAAGCTTTTACAAAACTCCTCAAGAAGTCTCAACCAATCAAATATCAATAAAACAAAGGAGCAACACTCGGGGGATGGAAACAAAGAAATTAAAGAAACGAAACAAGAGATTTCTACAATTTAATCTAACAAAGAGGCTTCCATTTAGCATTGTAAAAGAGAAAAAGCCTTTATTATCTTTGCGCGATCACATTTTCATACCCACTTTGAGGCAATGGCGTGAGCTTATTTTACCTCCTGCGATATTTCAAGCGAATTTGTCATCGTATACTCTATGATCCTGTTAACTTTACCACCCAAGAGTGTACTTTAGACTGTAGGTTTTAAAGCTTAATTTGTAGTTGCGGACAGATTTAAGCAAGAAGGCGTGTGTAGAAAGAAATACAAGCGGTAATAAGCGAGAGAGGTTCGTTATCTAGCAGACGGCACGCGTCTGAATGGGTCTATTCGACGCCAGAAGCATTCGAGTATTGCCCCCCTTAATTAAGAGCAAGGCGGAGTGGTTTGAAATCCTGAATCGGTCTGAAACGCAGGCAATACAATAGGCGTCCTGGTTATTTTGAGTGCGTCCATTGTCTTTGAAAGCTTCCGAGCGGAAAATCGTCGGGAAGCGTCAGGTTTAGCTTCACAGTTTGACTTTGAGACGGTTCCTGTGTAGGCTTAGGGAGGATGTTTTGTTTTTGGGAAGTCAAGTGTTTTTACTCGCGTGGTGCGCCAAAGATTTTTGTGGCAGCCGTCTTATCAAAGGCGTATCTATTTGAATTTTCAGCCTGTTTATGATCATCGTTATGAATATTTTACAGCATTCTTCAGCATTTGATTTTGACAGCTGACAGTTCTTGATCTGTTGGAGCCGTTTAACACGTGATGTAATTAAATGAGTCAAGCAGTTAACTTTATACAGTCGATATGATTATTGCGTGTTGCTGGTCATCGTCATTATCGTCAACCCATATCGTCCCACTGCTTAGAACGGGTTTCCCCTCACTTTGGTGAGGAGAATTAGGCCATAATCCACCACGGGGGCCAGATCCGGATTGGTGGATCACCTAACTACCTCCGAAATAATTCTCGGGTAGGTATGTGGGTTTCCTCACGAGGTTTTCCTTCGCCGTATACTTCGCTGGCCATACAAGGAATATATACTAATGCCCATATTTTAGAATGATGTGACACCCAGTTTGGCTTTGAACCTCAATATGGGCACGGGTCTTTTTCTTTGAAGATTTTTATGGAGATTCAAAACGAGCGTAGATCTAGAATATGGCTCTTAGTTTGTTTGGAGCCTTAAATAGTCCAAACAAACGACTACGCGTGCTCACACTTGCCTCTCTGTGAAAGCATTTGATCAACTGCTCATATCATAGTAATAAAAACTAACTCACTCGCGATCTCCGGCCATTTAAATATGTCTTTGGTATTCGCTATCACTAGTGTAATGTCTCTACTTCGTCTCTCGGCTCATTGATTTCAACTCATTTTTTTTTGTAGGCGGAGTCAGATGCGTCTGCTTCAGTATTTCATCTCACTATGTGTGTGTGTTTGTTCCCTATTCACGCCGAAACGGCTGAACAGATTTCGATGAAACTAAGCATACAGATACTCTAGGTCCTGGAATAGAATATAGGATACCTATTATTCCCTAACACGACATGGGTTCCTGTAGGATAACTGGGATGATAAAAATAAAACCTACTAGTATAGTATAAAACGTCCCTTACAAATTACTCGTATCACAAACATGCTCGTTAAGATAAAAGTATTAGGAACCCGCCACCAAATAAACCCAAAAGATAAAATACACAGAGTATAAACTACAAAACCATTGTATTATGGGTCTCATGCGAAGACCACATAAAGGGGGCTTCCTTTGAAAGCGTAAGAGGGTGGAATCTTATTCAGACACCTTAGTTACATCTACGGGGTGCGATGTGAAAGGACCACGTGTCGTCATTGTGATATGACGGGTGATAATCTGGGTTATGTTCAGTTTTTTTTCTTTATATTGAGCTCGGGTTAGTTACAGGTTTAACATCGTGGTAAATAGAGGTTTCTACTAGTCTACCTACTTATGTTCCTTTACTATGGTATAGCGTTTGTACATGTATTTACATAAGTCCTATTCCGTGAGTAGGATGTTCAGTATCATGGGAATCTGTCAACACAAAGATTATTGGTACCACAAACATAAAGACTCTGAGAAAATTCATGTTGCTCATACAAATATGTGCCATGTGCGAGAATCGAACCCGTAACCTCACCCCGTGCAGTTAACTCATCACCAACTCACGCCATGGACGATGTCAAACTATATTCCCTTACCCCCCCCCCCCCCTCCCCTTCCCTTCCCTTTACCTTATTTTTTTTTACTTGAGTATTTTTTTATCCCTATCCCTACTTATATTATAAATGCGAAAGTAACTCTGTCTGTCTGTTGCTCTTTCACGCCTAAACTACGGAACCGATTGAAATGAAATTTGGTACAGAGATAGTCTAGAGCCTAGGAAAGGACATAGGCTACTTTTTATCGCGAAAAAAGAACCATTGGAAGGGTTTGAAATAGGGGATGAAAGTTTGTATGGAAGTTTCGTCATTTTTGAAGCTAGAAGTTTGAAATTTATTTTTTAATGGAAAGCTACATTGACAGCGAGTAACATAGGCTATATTTTATCTCCATATTCCCGCGGGAACAGGAACTACGCGGGTGAAACCGCGTGGCGCAGCTAGTTACCTATAATTTTAAATTACCGAGACATTTATTTGGGAGTAAATTAATGTAAAGTTCGCCACTGTATTCGGACATAGAAAACGTACTCGCCAAACTTAGACCCATTAAAAAATCAATGTTAACATAGTTGTAGCATTATTCATTTTATTGATACAATCGTATCAACTTATGTATCTACTACAAAGTTACCATAACAGTTTTAGCAATCACCACCCATAAAGCCACATAAATGCAATATCACCTAATAACACGCTTTACAAAGGAACATTACAGAGACAACCCTATAAATCTTTTACACCTACCCGCAATCACCGGACAAATTACATGACGCCGCCAACATCCATTAACTACTGACCTGTACGACTTAGACTTCTTTACTGATAAACGGATCTATCGATATTGGTTTACCGTCCTAATGACCATTTCTCTATGAACGATGAGTGTTAATGTTTTGAACGTGTTGGGAGTTCGATGAAAACTGGTCGTTATGGAAAATTGTTCACATTCAGGGATGGACAATGCGTCCAATGGGACACCCGGACACAATGGATGTGGCACCGAAATCAACTAAGTGCCGCTAATGGTGAAAAAGGCATTGTTATGTGACTTTCGTTGTATTGTGTGTGGATTTTTAACTGGTACTAAATGGTAAAGAATCGGACTTATATTGAAATTCATACAGCAATACAGTCGGGAAGATGTTTGCCGTTATCATAGCAAACTCTAAATGTATTTTTGAAGTGAAACTTCTTATCGACGTACGGGAGAAATTTTAGAAAGATATTAGAAATTCCTATCTTTTCGAAAGATGTGCCTATTAACTAAGCTAAATAAAATACAAAAAACGGCCGACTCTACAGTTTAACGAATTATTAATCAATGTATAACGTTATAATTCAGAAAAGAGCTCGATAAAACTACGCAGGGAATTACTATTGTCAAGTGACATCTGGCAATGAAAAACGAAAGAACTTCACGAGCTCTACGCGCATAAGGCGCTGAAAACTAAAAGAAAATAAGTTTTCTCATCACTAACATGTGTTAAATTGCTATTTTATTGCTTTGGACTTGTTTTCTTAATCTATATTAGATTTTCTTTATACTTTTCAGCTGTCGAGGGTTTCTCAATAATATTATATTTACTTCTCTTCAATAAAAAACTGCGTTTCAAAACATTATAAACCTACTAATATTATAAATGCGATAGTTGAGTGGGAATGGATGGATGGATGTTTGTTCCTCTTTCACACAAAAATTACTGAACGGATTCGAATGAAATTTGGAACACAGATAGTTTATAACCAGGATTGAGTAATAGTATTAGTATTTTTATCCCGATAGTATGATTTCCGTAGGACAAAACGGGAACTACACGGGTGAAACCGCTGGGCGCAGCTACTCGTAGTACCTTATAAAACAAAGTCACCAAATCGCAACCCTCTGTTTGTGTCGAAAGATTTCAGAAACCGATAAACCGATTTTGTTCCGTTTTTTACCAATACATAGTTGTGTTTTCAGCAGTGAACGTGTTATGGCTATTGTGATAAGAATCGTATGTGGAGTACATTTTCCTTACGTAAACTATTTTAATATTAGTTTTGTGCTTAAAATAACAAAAAGCTATATTTTCCATGTTTTTTTCTTAAAGGTTAATGAATAAAGAGCTGGACCTAAATTGGCGTTTGTTTTTCTTTGGAGAACCTACAAAAATATCTAGTAAGTAAATGAATAGATCGTACTTTTGAACAATAAACAATAGGCTGATATCGTTATATCGCTCATTTGCGACTAGAGTGTGTTATCTCAAGATAGCACGTTCTTGTTTGAACTATTATATAATTGAACTATTTGAACTATTATAATATAACAGTTCAAATAGTTATAATTGAACTATTATATAATATTAGTGAGTCGCTTGGAATATCTATAAATGTCTACACTAGCCTTGGTGGTCTATTTTTGTCACACAGATTTGCAGTTACAAAACATTTGTCCTTTGAAAAGATAGTATCTTACGACTCGGCAGGTAAAAAAAAAAGATAAAAAGAAAGAAAATTGAAAAAACGCCAACCAAATGAAAATATTACAAAACAGCCTCGGGAGATGAAATAAATTATTTTATAAGTTGAATGGACCGGACTTTTACACAATGTACTTTGTTGCCGGAGTGAATGAAATGAGCAAAATGATAATTTAATAACAACTCGACGGCTTTACAAAAGGCCATAGCTATGGGTATAAAATTAATTAGTTTGTACGTGAAAAAAGCACTTACAGTCTGTTGAATCTGTTCTCTGAACTTTAGCAGCGCGGCGCTGTGAACAAGTGCACTAAAGCTGAAATCGTAATTTCAGGAAATAATTAAACTACAAAAATACCTAAATAATGGTTTTTCGAACACTCTTGCGCCCTTTTTCACTGAAGTTCCAGTATAGGTTACGAGCGGGAAAAATTCAAATTCTTTGTTGGGAAGAGTTTTTCAAATGTCAAACTTCCAGATTTATAATACACGTATAACAAAGCCACTTAAAAACAATCGCTACCCCAAAAATATTAAACTTGAAAGAGATTTCCCGAGCTTCAAGCGTTTCCTCAGTCACGAGAGCTCTCAAGCAGTCAAGATCGGGTCGGCTCTTTACTGGGGACCCGAGGCACGTGGCAAACCCCTTGTAAAGGCAACTCCACTTAACCACGAAGATCTATGTCGCAGTAAGAAAAAATAACCGTATCATCAATGCCTTGCGAAAAATCACGGATTAGAGCTGCGACAGCGACACAAAAGGGGCATAATATTTTTTTAACTTTAGTGCGTTACTATTGAACTTTGTCATTACAGGAAATCGGCTGTGACTTGCTGAAAGTTCAATGAAACGTAACAATTCCTAAGCTGACAGGGTGCTGAAGTTGTACAATAAAATATTTATACAGTCAACTTGGAATAGATACAAGTGTTTATTGAAAAGACGCTTGTGAACTCCCCTCTATGAAAACTCTTCGCCTTCCTGAGCCTTGTTTTCTTCAGAAACCATTTCGCTGTTGAGTTTTCGAGGGTACTTGGTTAAGAGTTTAAATATGATTGTATATTGAGGTACACAACGCTTCTGGAAATAAGAATGAGGGTTGTAAAATGAGGTGACTGACGTGTGGTGGTAGTGAGTTGGCAACGGAAAGTACCTACCTAGGTATTGCCATTGAGTTTGATGGCAATTAATAAACTTGAGTTAAAGCCTTTATGGAGCAAAAAAAAGATTTGGTAACGCCTGAAGAGCACTGAGTCTACGGGCTCCGTAGACACAGTTTATTCCCTGCCATGGATCTGTATTACTTCGAATAATATAGATCCATACCATTTAAATTCATAATGACTTGGGAACATTACTATTCTATTGAAAATATATTTTCATACAAAGAGCCGGATTCACACTCGGAGCATTATCGGAAACCACAGAAAGTTATAAGGATATGTTATTTAATATCCAAGGAAAGCATATTTTGTTAAAATCCGTCGATGTGGGGCTTCTGGTGGCCCAATAAGAAAATAAATTATTGACTTAAACCATATTAGTTCCGGCTTTGTTGGTTAAGTTAGGAAGTGTGCCTTGTGGGACACCTTCTATACTTGTAATCCCTTAGGCGTCGCGCGTATAATATGTGGAATGATGGACACGTAACGTAAGACCTCTCTATACGTTTATCTAATGGTCTATGACAGGCACGCTACCATAGATTATTTCATTAGATTTGTTTTTATGATCGTCTTACCACAGATTATTAAATATGTCCCTATTTGTTTTGAAGATCGTCAACTCACACTGCATAAACCTTAATTATCCGACAAAATTAACTGCATCTTCATAGATCATACATAATTAACAAATTTTAAGACATTTTACAGTCTCCGTGGCGAGTTGAATGATAAGCCGACTGTGAAGCGTAAGATTGCGGCTTCGATACCTGCGCAGTACAAAATGTTGGTGAACAGGATTTTAATAGGTAATGTGTGGGCACTGCGGGATTCGAAGAAGGTTCTCCACCATGAATTAAATAATCTCTGGCAAAAAAAAAATCTCACAATGTGAGCCAAGAATTACCTACTCAACTCCGAGCCACAATTCATAAAACAAACGTTCACTGAGTGTCACTTCGTCGAAAAAAAAGTTCATTGAGTGTCGTCTGACTGTAAATAAATCCATATCAGAACCAATATACCCGGTAAAGGATAGCACGCACGCTCGCGGAAAGTTGCCAGAAAAATGGTATGACGAATCACTTTCCTTTGTTACTAAATATTATAAATAGCTTCGCAAACTCCCTAAGCAGCTCGTATCAAACGCGGAAGAACTTTCTTTGAATAAAGGGTTGAACAAAGACATGTCAATCATGTTATCCATCAAACAACTTTCTTACGCAAGTTTTTTGGCTCAAAGGAAATAAAGTCAAGTTGATATGACGGATCTACTAATATTAACATAGACGAAAAATTATTGCAAGAAAAAATATTTCTTATTAGAATTTTCCTTCAGCTAAAGGTTAACATCTACTTAGCATACTAAGTAGGTACCTACTTCTGCGATAGGCAAAGAGAGGTAATTCTTATTTATGGGGTAGAACTACCCCAAATAAGACATCAGCTAAAGGTATAAATTAAATTCACATAGATCACAATTTGCTGTATCGTATTTTTTCAGGCGTTCGCCCAATCCAGCGCTGTACGTGGGCGCTTTTTTAAAGTCCATTATTGTTTTACGTGGCCAGTAAATAAGATAAAGAAGGCAAAGTAGGACTCCATTGCTTTTAAAAGCTTTGAAGTTAAATGGATGTCGGGCTTTAACTTTATTGGGTCAACTTTTGTATTCGACCAGTTACGTAAATCCCACATAACTGGCCAAATCAGACAAAAGTTTTAAGCCTTATATGAGGGCGTCTATATGAAGCCGTACATAATGGCCATTTCTCGGAAGCTTGACAAATTGGAGACCGGGATTATCCTTCCAATGGTCTCTATTACAAGTTTCCTCCCGGAATTATATCGCGGAGATTTTGGCGGCTTCGGGGATATTACGCCATTCCCCGATTTTCGCGCGATTCTACGAGATCTTGTTCGGGATGTTTCTTCTGTTGGCTGATTAAATTTTGAGCAGCGTTGGGAGTAACAGCTGCGAAAGTCATAGGTTGGGGCTATTGGGTTCCGATTAATCCGTACAAAACCTGTTGTGTTTTTTTAGGAGCATTTATCAACTAACTAGGATGGCGCAAGGACCCACAATGAGTCTTAGCCTCAAAATGAAATCCGCCACTTCGGTCTGTCTTTTGCCACCTTCAGCCTGAATCTCACACATGTCCTTTCTTACTTCATCTATCTACCTGGACGATACCTGTACCTGGGGCGGCTGAGTAGCCAACCAAGTGTTGTTGTCACTCGGCTGTCCCAAGAATACAAAAATATGTGAAAGCATTCGTATTATCATGGGATACAGGCAATTTACGATTACCTTTTACTATGTTTCTAATGGAGTTCTGCGGCACAAATATCAGCTAAATATCAGATTTACAGAGAACCAAACAACAAAACCAGGAAGGCTGGCTTCAGATCTGGAAAGTTACATCACTTTGTCATCTAGCTTTCACATTTTCTTATAACTTGAACCATAAAGTAACAAACGAGTGCCCATTCGAGTATAAGCAGGGCCAGGGTTGTCTCTGAGGAAACGAACCCTGACCTTTGGACGGCTAATCCAATCTCTCGCTTCATGCTTAGTTTACATCCAGGGCCATTACTAAGGAAGAGACATTTTCAGGGGTCAGATAGATAGAACATTGTATGATACTAAGGTGTTTGTAGTGTGTGTGATCAAAGAGTGATTACCGATCAGTTATTTGTCTCAAGAAATTGACATCTTTCAACAGGCAATATCGCCAGAAAAAAGGTAGCCTGGTACTAAGCTAAAGCTTGGGGTTGGACTATCTCAATGCCTGTAACGGCAAAGGTTCTCCAAACTTTTTATTTTATGTGTTTTAATATAGTGTAGGTAGTGATGGACAGTGGGCCTCTTCTTCAAGACACCACTATGTTTATCAGATATTCACTCGTCAAGCTGTAGTGTGCAAACATTTATGTGTGGTTGAAAGGGTAACATTTCCAGCGAAGTTACTAAGGATAGTTCCGAGTGGCACAACAATTATGGGTAAGCGTTGTCATCCGTCAATCAGTTACATTAGGTATTCTTATGTTTAATTATGGCATTTGAATAAACAGGTTAATTAAGGTAAATTTAACATTGAATAACAAAGCAGCGTCCGTTCAGGCTGACGCAGCCCAGCTGCCCAGGGTAAGCTGGTCCCGGAGGAAATGACCCGCGGCCTCCGTAATACCCCGGATATCTAATGGGATCTCGTGCTCATGTGTTTGCATACGAGATTTTATTGACTCTAAGAAAATATTTGAAGAAACTTCTGAAGTAGGTAAATCGTCTCGAGTAAAACTTGTAAAGTTTATTGGGTATTTTTATTTAAAAAAAAAGTTTTTCTGATCTACCTTTCAGATCACAGATTATTTCCATAGTGCCAAAAAGATCCGACACGAGTAGTTTTCAACAAAACATTATATTTGTTTGCTTAGTTTATGTACCTTATTCTATTGATAGCAGGTAACAACATCACAATATTTATTATTTATTTTATTTTATAGGGATATATCCCAATTCCTTATAATAATGACTCCCCTTCCTACAAGTTTGTAGGAGTTTCCTGAACGATGTCCAATAATCGGATTATCTGGTCCTTTATTCCGTCCATATTTATAAGGAACGATTATGTGGGCGTCCGTTATTTTATCCCTAAGGTAATATTTAGCGTTATCCACGTTAAGCTACATTTCTGCATCAGAATCAGCTCCGTCGCACGCCATTTCTTCAAAAGAATTAATTTCATATTCAACTCTAACATCTAGAGCATAGGTGGTAGAGTTTGTTTTTGATTGAGTGAAAGCACGTGAAAGGGTGGAATTAGGAAAGCAATTATTGGTAATACAAGACTCGCTGAGCCCCTGCGCCCGTGTTTACCTGCACGCACTAGACGCGTTAAAGTTGGTGGAATTTTATTATTTAATTGAGTTCGTCAGTTTTGGGCAAATGAGATTAAGTTATGTGCCAAAATGACTAAGTATATTTTACCTATTCATGTCGTTGCTATGAATAAAAGTTTTCTTCTTTCAAGTGGTTGTAAAATAATAATGCGTAAGCGATATTTTACGATAACATTAGATCCTGCTATCAATGTAATTATGTTTCTCAAAATATCTATAACTACTCGATTTTAAAATGTGCATAAAAACCACTCATCTACAAGACAAACATACACGATTTTTGGAATTCCGTCATTCTAAATACTTTCCCGCCTTTCCAGTTTTTTTTTTCAGTAAACATTCTCATCGGCCAGTTATGATGCTTTGTTTGGACTGGTCGAGTACGTGAGCCAGTTACGCCTGTTTCACTGGATCGATTAGTGTTTTTGTGAGCAAATGCGGTTGGGTGCTGGTTCGATTTATGGTTTTAATGGTTTTGAGTTGTAAAGTTTATTATTGGAAAGAGATTTTAAATTAGTTTTTAAGGAAGATTGTTTTCAAATCACTTGTGGTAACAATATTTCAAAAAAGCGTCTACACAAAAAGGTAATTACTTATCACAAAGAGAACTTTCTATATCCTCAATGGTCTTTAGTTTCGAGATTGGATCACTATGTATAAAATGATACAGAATAACACTCGTACGACTGTCAAACAGATTCATACATTGTAAGCAAACTTGCTCTGTGACATTGCAAAACTTAATCAAACTTGAGAACAACGTGGTGTTTAGACCAACGATACGGCTAAGGTCACAGTGTAAATAATAACAAACATTAAACGTGTTTCTCTAGCGGTAAAAGGGACCAATAAGCCACAAACTTTAGAGGACGACACAAACAACATCTTATCTCTCAAAGTCTACATTGAATAAATATCGAAAATCAAAGCACAGTAAACCTTTAAGTGTACTATCTTAGTTGGCGAGAGACAAACTAATTAAACAGCAATTCATATTAGTTTAGTCCTGTCAAATGATTTTCTGTCACTTTCCCACATTATGAAAACGATAGGGATGGCAATAACTTTAGAGCGGTCATATTAAGTTATAATTTATTTTTTGCCAACGGAATTGGTACCATTTTGACTACGTTGAAACTATAATTTTACCTCTCTGACTAAAACTTAAGTAGATAAGTGTAAATTTAGCAGAACTTAAAAAAATATCATTGTGGAGTTACTCAGTTCAGTACATCCACAATTTTTATAGGAATAGTAGGTAAATGCACATTGCACATACAGACATTGAGATGCGTAGTACACGTTACCGTCTAAGCAAATAGCTGTCAAAATTAACTACCATGACACGAGTTTGTCGAGGTTCAATTTATGCTGGCTAGGGGAACACCGTAGCACAGTTCGTGAGATGTCTGTTTATGACTGAAAACTATAACAAAAGTTGTATTTTTAACATATATATGACATTAATAGTCATATTAAAATTTAATTTTGATAAGTGCAAGTTTCTGCATATATTAGTATTTGAGTAAAACATCAGTGAGAGATGGACGAACAGGCGGCAGACCGGCATGAGAGATTTTTCCTACCGTTTTTTTTCTATTTGTGGTACGTGGCCCTAAAACGAGCATTAAATCCAATATTATTATTTTTAGGCGAAGTGTAAACAACCCTAGAAAGCACTCGCTTCAAAAATTCTTAGCAAGTTTATCAAAGCTCCAAATATGCTGGCTATTAGCTCCCCCATGGCCCGTGACTGCGGTAGGCAGTCTGACGAAATTAGACTGAAAGCCCCATCCTCAAATTGCGTCTATAATTAAGTACCTTTGCGAATACGGCCCTGCATGAGGGCTATAATTCGGAAGAACGATATAGTTCTGCGAGAATAGGATTCATCATCATCATCCATTGTGACATTTCAACTATTGTGCTCTGAAATAAGCTGTGATCGGATGTATAGACTGTGATAAATAGAGATAGTACTTAGACTGGCCGCAAAAAAGGAGCGCCGGACGTTTATTAAATGAAAGAGATCGATTTTGCGACTTTGTAAAGTTAAAATTATTTTACAAGTATTACAAATATATTAAGCTAAAGAAACTGATTACGATAGTAATAATTATATTCAATTGTCTTAATACTTAATTAAGATTATATGTTACAACGTTTTTAATGCACCATTAAATCGATTTCACAGACAGCAACGGATACGTTTACAATTCAACTGCAATTAAAGTTTTATGAATGGGAAAGTGGTGGTCCAATCTAGCCTAATTTTTGGGCTCTATAAAATCGATTTATTATCGTGTCATTTTACAATCGTGTATCGTTTTATTATCGTATCGGTTTAGTATCGTCAGGCACAATCGTGTGAATGAGCGAAGGTTGTACGAGCTTCAGCAACGTATGTTATTATTTACTACCCGCCGCTGCCTGCCTATTCTCGTTTTACTGCTTTATATACTTTGACACTCCGTTTCACCCTGTTTAGGGTACACTTTAGAATAAAGTGTACCCTAAACCCAATATTACAACTCTAAATATGGTCTACTTTTGTAACAAATAAAAAAAACGTCGCTCGCCATTTTACGTGATTGAGTAGTAAATAGGATAAATAGATATAAATAGAGATAAATAGAGATAAATAAAGTAATAGGTAGGATAAGGTGTAGTAATTCGTAGTAAGAACTCATATACTGACACACTTTTAATTTTATTAGGGACGCTAGGTCTTAAAACGAACTAGGTAATAACGTGGTATAATATTCTGCGTAGGTGTGAAGTGACTTAGTGTAGTGTGGTAGTAAGTACCCTATTTACGAGTCAGTAGGGAGACACCTATATTGTGATACTACTGAAATGCTGTCACAAACAACTTCGGCTGTTGTCTTCTCTAAGAAATAAAAAGCATTACGCCTCTTCACTTTTAGCTAATTCCATCCGTATAGGATAAGAAAAGGCACTTTTACTTTGTACATTCTTTGTTTTTGTAACATTAATTTCAGAGTTAAATGTGGGTGGGTGAGTATAATTAAATATGACAGTATATATAGTCAAAAGCCGATGCATAAGTAACTTAAAATGGCGAATAATAGGTTCGCCAGACTGGAAAAAGTATTTGAGCGTTCGTTTCCACTACTTTTAGTGCATTTACGGTCGAGAAAACTAAGAATTCTGCAAGGAACTTGTTCAATACTACTATATTATTATATTTGATGGAATATTTGTGATATAATAGTGCTTTGCATGCTTTGAAATATGATGAAGAAACGTATATATTATAAGACAACATGAAGACAAAGTGAAGGCCAGATACAGAGTTTATTAAGTATGGAGTTCGGCAAATTTTTATATGATTGATTGACGAAACCAGTATATCCTTTGCCTGATGTAAACGCCACCCCTGTCAATTCTAATCCAATTAAAGAACCATCCTTATCTTTGGCTTGAAAAATCTTGCGCGACTCTGTATTGTGCCCTTCAAACCGGAACACGGTAAACTTTGCAGACTAAATACCGCTTGACGGTCGAACATCTGGCAAAGGTGTGATACTTCCCCATGCGCTATACTCAAAACCCCTACAAAAGTATACAGAGTCTTGTCAGTAATAGCGATCTCAATTTGACAAGCTTCAGATAAATATAGGTGGCATCGGAGTGATATACAGTTACACCTTGCATAGTTTAATGGTTATATCACAGGGCTTTTTATCACCATATCGCCTAGACGACACCTATGATAATTTATCGGGTACATACACAGTCAGCGTTTCACTCGATGGCCGTTCGAATGATGAATGTGGAAGCAAAGTGTTTTGTTTGGTTTTATGC
Source organism: Campaea margaritaria (assembly GCA_912999815.1). Classification (NCBI taxonomy): domain Eukaryota; kingdom Metazoa; phylum Arthropoda; class Insecta; order Lepidoptera; family Geometridae; genus Campaea; species Campaea margaritaria. The sequence goes on from OU538794.1 coordinate 3,273,301, forward strand.
CGTCAAATATAAGCACAGCATAAGTAGTATACCCAAGTCTGCTTTACATAGTACCGACGGAAAGCGCAGCTGCCGGCCATTCCAATACTAATATTAAAAATACCGCTGCAGGAACCACTTTGTATTGTGAAATATGATTCCGTGCCGGTATGAAGAAATAGAGAATATCGAGTTTATTCCATTTAGAAAAGATATTTGATGCCTCAGCTTATTATAGATACAATCTGTATTTCATTTTATTTCTATTTTGTAGGACGTGGTCCTGACATTTTGATATCATAGCTTCTATAGATAGTTTGTGGACTGAATATAAGTTATGTAAACCGCATGGTCTCTGTGACGATCACCCAAATTTTGACGTAAGTTAAGTGGCGAGTTAACTAGCGAAACTGGCGAGTTAAGCCCTTGCCATAGTTTGGACAGACATTACTTAATCATCCACTTACTATTTATTATCGGGCAAATTTATGTCCTAACGATAATAAAAGACTTAACGTCCCTGTGTTGTAAAATAACTTGCCACTTATAAGTTAAAAGGTATTCATAAGCGTCTAAACTTAGCGCATACTCAGTAGGCATTTCAGCACTTCTATACAGTTTCGTAAGTGTGGACTAAACCGCCAAAGTTATCATTTTACGGGACCACAATACGCTGGAACGACGAACACACGAATTTAACTACAGTTGACGTTGCTGACGACACAATTTATACGCTAATGTTGCATTTGTAGTCTAAAAGAGCTTTGTGAAGCTTTTGGACGAAAATATAAGTGTGTGGAGTTCGCATGGTGCCGGAAATTTTGGATATTGCCAGAATACTGAATAAGTGTCGGCATCTCATCTCTATATAAATAAAAATGACTTGCTAAATGTCTCGCTAGGCGCAAAAATTGAGAACTTTTTTTAAATATTCGTAGAAGTCTGTGCTTCTCATGACGAGAAAAATTGGAATAGTTTCCCGGATAATTGGAAAATTTGGGAAATACTGAACGTGCTTTTTTCTACGTGATTTTTGTATGAGCTCATGGTGTGACATTTGATTTACCTATTATAATTTTTCTGTACTGTGTTTTTATTTTTCTAGTGTACAATAAAGAGTTTTCTATTCTATTCTATGTTGAGATACTAGTACACAACTTTGATTGATGCTCTTTTCATTATTGTCCACCAGGCGCGCCATATTGCCGTGGGGCGCGGTGGACAGCTGGCTAGTAATATTTCTTCATCCCATTTGATGACTACAAACTATTTTATAAGCCGTGAGACAGTGTAAAGTGTGAGTTGTGTGACCCTAAAATGGCCCTCGGTAACTTGAGCCGCATGACAACGAATTTAGCCAATCTTGGCTATTTAGCCAATTATTAGCATATCCTGCGATTATACCCGCGTGTGGCCTGTCCAGAACATTCTTGATGACTAGACATGTTACTCCATAATATGAAGTAGTGGAGCTGATGGGAAAATTAAACGTGAATGTGAACCTTTCGATAAAAATACTCTTAGTATCAAAGATTAATGACCATGTTTATTTTTTTTTTCTAAAAAAAAATTGCTCAATTGTACCAAACTTGGTAGACAAATTGGTAGTCGTAATTAGTTAATTACATTTGAGTGTACGAAATGGAACGTAGCTGTTAGAAATATCGAATAGATAAAGTATTTTCATTTTAAATATGTCGATGTGTAAAACTTAGGTTCTTAGCAGGAATCTTCGTCACTAGTCTATGATGTAAAGAATTAAAAAATATGCCACATGAAAAAGGGTCCTCCGAAAAGGATTTCTTCCTCATTCATATCATCTACCTAACAAGGGCTATTTGTTCAGCATAATATTGCAAGTGATTCTGGGCTGCGCTGGTCTGGAAGGTTCACTTACTTCAAATCTCCATGTTAATGTACCCTAACCGTTGTCCCTACATTCAATTTAGGGATAAACGTCATAAACTTACAAGGACGTTTTGCCCTTTTCCAAGTATCTTTACTTAATTTGAGGACAGTTTTAGCAGTTCTTGTTAACTGTCACATAAAATATTATCTGGCGAGTATTTAGGTTACTTGTATTGCAACATGTTATAATGGTGTCAATAAAGAATTATGGTACTGTATTGTATTGTTACAAGAAATAATGTGGTGATGGGAAGGATACTTGAAGAGATGTCGTGATGGAATGGTAGGTAGAGTTAGAACTGTCAGGGAACACACGCGTAAAGACAATAATCGCTGAAGACCATTGGCAAGATGGGTCGATAACATCTGATTGATTGAAAGAAAAACCTAAACATTTTTGGTTCAATTGAATTATAGATTATGCTTGTCCTGTGCCCTGCATTTAAATATTATCTTTTATAGCACATTTGAATACATTTACTTATTAACACTAAAACTAATTGTGGTATGTTTTGTTTTTGTGTATCAATGCATTCCCAATCCCATCAATAACTTAATCGAACCTGTCTATCAGATGTCAGATAGCACTTTAATCAGTATGTTGTAGAACTGTCTCATTCTCTCATGGCATAAATATGAGGTTGTGGTAACCACATTTTTCATAAACATGTCCATTGATCTTCGGTCACCACTTAATGACGGCGGACACATGTTACGCCTTTATTCATACCGCATGAACGACGACGAATGACAGGCTATTTGCATGTATTTGATAAAAGGGAACCGACCAAAACGCGAGTAATATTGAACTCGCATTTTCTTCGAAAACATACTTTAGATTGATTTTTTGTCATAACATCTGTGATTGAACAATTTCGAAGTAGGTTTTAATTTTGCGGCACTGTGACGGGCCGAAATACTTTTTTGGATGTTTTCAAATTACTTAGAAAGCTTTAGTTTGCTGTTGGAGATTTATATTTGCAGTAATTATATCACGTCTTCTTTCTCTACAATCGTAATAATGGTAGATTCAATTATTATTAAGCAGTAGTGTGCATACATTAGTGTGTTTCGGTTTGAAGGGCACTATTTTCAGCGAAATTACTGGGCTTATGAGACTTTAGACCCGATGTCTCATGGTGACGAGCGCAGTGCAGTGCCATAATGGATAATTCTGGGTGGCACTGCTTATCATCAGGTAGACGATTTGGTCGTCCCGTTACTGTGTAATATTAAAAAAAAACGTTATAAGATGCGCGGCTCTAGTCAGTATTTTCCCGGTTATTCCTAACACGGACGGAAAAAGTTCCCCATTCTAATTGTCAAAGATTAGTAAGGTAGAAGCGCAAAACCAACATGCAGTAAAAAACAATATAATATCCTTCGCTCGTTAAATTTTATAAGCGTCTTTGTGACATACCTACTCTATACTAGGGCTTTATCCTCTCGCTCTAGACTCCACGCAGTACACGCTATAAGTACCCTTAAATATAAATAGTAGTTTCAATAATGTTGTAACAGTGCAAAGAAATAGCGCTTTAAAAGTTCACTTTAACGTTTACTTTGAATGCTTGGAAATCGCCTTTCCCTCACAGACCCTTTAATTTTCAATGCTGTCTGGATTGCATTCAGTTTTTAATTTATTCCGTTTTAATCTTGCATTTCAAAAGAAAATTAATTTTATAGTAATTCTTTTTTCCATTTCATTTGAATATTCTATTGGATTTGAATAAGAACGTAATAAGTGCTTATTAATTCAGACCGGTAAAATCTTAATGGAATATTATTTTTGCTTTTTAAATAGGCTACTTAATTAATTTTAATTGCGTATTCCCTGTTATGCTCAGAATATTATGGTAGAGTCACAAAAGTAAGATTTAGGGTAAAGACATTTTGCCCGGCTGTTGTTCGTCCCTCTTGATGCGTTGCATCCGGAGGGAAGGGCAGCAGCTGGGACGGTGCACCCTGGGGTTCGGTCAGCAATTCTCCTAGGGGAATTGGTGGCCGTAGCAAATAACCTGGCGAGAAGAGGTCCTTCGCGTGTCCCTCTGATCAGCAGAGGGCACAGCGAGGGACCAATAACGGGGACTTTTGGGCCGCGGATCGGGGGTCCAACGCCCAAGATAGAAGTCCCGAGCTGAGGTGCGGCCCGTGTGTTCCGGGACGCACCCAGCGGAGAAAGAGGCCCAAGCCTCATGTGGCGAGCCCGGGAGGGCGCCCGCAGAGGTGGTCGCGGAAGCGCCGTGCGAACCCGTGACCACCTCCATAATGCGGAGAGGAGAACACCCCGGGGTTTTAGTGGGTAAACCCCGCCAGACCAGCTGGCGGGGGAGTCCCACATAACCACCCCGCCCCCCCCGGGCGCCGGGTGGTATGCCTAATGCATTTCCCCGGGAAAAAAAAAAAAAAAAAAAAAAAAAAAAAAAAAGGGTAAAGACATTTAAGAAAACTAAAATGAAATGCAGAATGTACCTTTAACTGACACAAAAGCAAAAAAAACTATATTTTCATTGCAAAGATTTGTGCGAACCACATGTGTTTGCTCTGAGTCTGGGTGTTTGTAGGACCATGGTCCTCGTAGTTCCTGTTTCTCTAGGTACGGGAAATCCTTGTTAAGGGTCGGATCTATGCATATAACCGTAACCCGTTATTTATTCAATTTGTTTTGATTTATCAAACACTTGACAAACTGCAGTTTTTAATAACAAGGATCAACTCATGAATCGTACCCAAAGTAGGTAGCAAAATGCAAATATAGCAGCGCTCTTTTATACTTTAAACTGACACCATCAGCAAACTCAGTGTAAACTTGCAAAGTAGGCACTAGTCCCTAGAATGAATAATTCACGCTGTGACCAGTGCATGTGTTTCCCCTACCCCCACTAACTGGAAACCGAGGGCATTAAACTGGGCTATATTTCACTCACTATGTGGTAGGTCTTGATAGGTTAGGTTAGATAAAACTAGGCGGTATTGTACTGACGTTTGTGGAAAGTGTACAAAGATTTTCAGTCCCACGGGTTTATATTTGAACAAAAATGTTGACGACATTTGTATACTCAAATTCAGTAGGAAAAGTTTGAGTCCTAATACCTATCCAATTCCAATTTTGTTGAAGAGTAAGCCTGCGGGAATATTTGAAGATTCGTCAAGTTCTTCTTTTGACCAGTAACTTGTTTCTAATCTGCAGGCTTATAAATTTCGTCTTACCTTGAACATCAGCCGCCTGGCATTAGAAACTGGAACAAAATAAATAAAACGTTACTTTTTTTTTTCAAATTGGCATAATAATATATTAGACCGATGCGATTTGGATCACTTCTTAAAAGAGCGGTTTTCTGAGAAGCGTCGCCGAGACTGATCTGTGAGGTTAATGTCAAGCGCATCCAGGTGGATAGAAGCAATGTGTTGCGCTGATTGGTTTCATTTGGTTAGCCGCGGATATTGAAATACAACAGAATTTCTCATTAGTGATCAGATTCGCCTCAGTCCGTGCCTATTTTGTCAGCGCAGACTAATCTCAGTGAATTAATCCTGTCAAAAAGTTTGTGTGGAAATTTTTAATTTTATGTTTTTAAAACTGTCAAAAGTTTTAGTTAAGTTATAAGTTTAGGGCTTTGTTTTTTACCACAGTTTAGGTTTATACCACTACCGTATCTTTAGCCAAGGTTCATAAAACGATAGCTTTCCAAAACAAGCCTTTGTACTTTACGTGCAGTGTGCGGTACAACTTTTTCAATATATTTTGGTATTACACGATGTTTGCATTCAGTCAGACAGTGTATTAGAATTTTGCGTAGGAAATACCTAAGAGAGTTGAATCCTTTCCACGTTTGACTTCTGCGGTACTTTCCATTATTAGCTGTTCGTAAGCAACGTATGTATTAAATGAGTAAATTATTTATCCTAAACAAACAAAATTAAATGTTTGTTCCTAATTGCTGAGCCATGAAATTTAATATAACGCACGTACAGCCCGCTGGCTGGCTAACAATGTTCGTTAAACTTTTACCATATTTCATTTCTGCTAACTGTTTAAATTGTTAGCTTTTATTTTATTATTAATTTGACAAACAAAATATCGTAAGCGTTTTAAGGTATCAAAACGAGTAAGTTGTTAATTCACAAAAACTGTCAAATCAATGGTTTCCTATACTATATGGTGTTTGTGCTGTGGTACAATGATAGATATATAGCTTAACTACGATAACATGGCAAGTGGGAACAAAATAAGTGCATTTTTTTACGTAGTCTTAAGAATATTAATTTTATTACAAATTACAGAAAATACACAACAACACAGAAACACTACTTAGATTTGTAGTTCGCTTAATTATTGTGCTATTCAATTGTTTAACACGTTATGTTATCGTGGTTTACCTATACCAACGCCACGCGACGGTGCCGAATGGTGATCCATTCAAGCTAGAAAACTTAACTAAATTTATTTACTTGACTAAGTTACTGTGTTCACTCACTTGTTCCCTCAAAGAGTAAAGTAAACACATGTAAATAAGTCCTAATTTAACCCGTCACATGATAACGCCTTTCATTAATTATTGCAACCCTCTATTAGTTGAACCTCTATAAATTAGAAATATGAACTAATCTTCATCGTACAATTTGCATAATATGAAAATTTCTATTCGCTCGGGCCTGCCTCATGTTTCTACAAGGTGGCCGTAGCCGAACCCTTAATGAAGGCTGTTAATTTAGCTACTGTTCCACCATCTGCTGATAAATCTTAGCTAGAGCCTCTAGTCAATGAACAGAGAGCTCCATAGTATGATAAGATGGTGGAAAAAATACTGTGAGGACGAGTTCTATTGTTTGAATTTGATTATGTTAATAGATACTGTATTACTTTCGGTGAAGGAAAACATCGTGAGGAAACCCACATATCTATCCGAGAATTATTTCGGAAGTATGTTATCCACCAATCTGGACCGAGTCCCCGTGGTGGATTTTGGCTTAAACCTCCTCACGATAGTGAGGGAGACCCGTGCTCAGCAGTGGGACGTATGGGTTGATGATGATATATACTTTCAAATCGTCGCTTTAATCATACTAATATTATAAATGAAAAAGTTTGTTAGAATGGATGGATGTTTGTTCCTCTTTCACGCAAAAACTACAAAACGGATTCGAATGGAATTTAGAACACAGATAGTTTATAACCAGGATTGAGTAATAGGGTACTTTTTATCCCAATAGTATGTTCCCGTGGGACAAAACGGGGACTACGCGAGTGAAACCGCGGGGCGCAGCTAGTACTTTCTCTGGTTAAGAGTACGGTTAGTACCACAGTGCCAAGACACAAATTGCCAAGTTTATTACATTTTTAAAGGAAACCTCCCCCTTTGCTGGGGGTAGTTTGCAATGCCCGGTAGAGGTAGAGTGTAATCAGACTCCCAAGTTCTGAGAAATAACAAAATAGCAGCGGTGGGGTGTCAGAATAATACCATATTTTTATTCTGTCGGGTTCCTTTCTGTTTTTATTTTATGTAAATTAAATTCTTTACTTGGCAGTATACTTGTTTTATTTAGTTGGCACAGTTGGTTGTAAATTAAGTTTTAAATTGAACTTACGTTTCAGTATAAATTAATATACTATATTGTTGTAGGTAGGTACAATAATTAAATGTTTTGATAACAAATTTTAATGGTTTGTTTTTAAAATCATGTATTTTGAATCATTTCTTCACATGTAAGTGCCTCTCTGTACTATCTGCAACACCTTTGCATAGTTTTGCCTGTGATAACACTATAGTAACATAACTCTAGGTGGACTAGAAAATAATGACTGTCCCTTCCGTTTTCATAATGTTTGTAATGGCAGCAATAATTTCAGAGCTGCCAATGTCAGTTTTAGTTTACATAGGTTAGTGCATCCATAGTGCCTAATCAAAAGCTTTGAATCCTTCGATGCCATTGTCGTCAAATAGGTTGGCAAATCTCAAACGAATGAAGTTCATAGAATTTCCACTGCTTTAGAATTTTCCGCTTTCACGATTACAAGAATTTCTCGTAGAGATAGTCGGTGCCTGAAACCCAATAAATACCTAACAGGTTTTGATTACGATCATTAATTCTTATTTATCTACTAATATACATCAGCCAGATGTTTCCATTATTACGTAGAATTTATTTACTGCCATTAAGAAGAACAACAAGACACCTGCGGCCCTGCCGGGAATCGAACCTGGCGCCCTCTTTCCAAATCTTGTCATTTGTCAACGTCTCTTGCCATTAGCGAAAGTTAATAAAGCGATTTGTAAAATGTTAAGAAGCTGTGAGTTACGTAATTTAAATTGATCGCTGCAATTATAAAGTTTGTTTTAGAGACTTGATAACAGTACGGTAATACATTAGGCTTCAGTTCCACCAGCGGGTTTCTAGTGGGGGTTTCGTTGTACTTACCGCATATGGACATTAGTCCTTATTATTAGGTATACATGATTTATAATTATTGCTATTGTTTCAGACTCAGATTTCAATGAGAAGATCAGTAGGTAAAGCGATCACGAATGAAGCAGTTTCTTGTAGGTTGGATGTATTCCGAATCTGGTGGTACAGCCAATAAACCTTTATGAGTTGATGATAACTGGGCATATTAGACTTGAGATCCGGTGTCTCAGGGTGTCAAGTGTAGTGCGGTGCCACACAGGATTTTGTAATGGAATTTCCGGGTGGCACTATAGATATTATAGGCAGGCGTGGCGCTTACCATTAGGTGAACGACTTGCTCGTCTCGTTACTTAATTAAATAAAAAAAATGAGTGCCTTTTTGGATACCTTGTGAATAAGACTTTGACCACGTAATTTTTATTGTAATCAATTACAACGAACTAATTGTAGCAATAATTGGTAAAACGTGAAACTTTTTATAAACTTTGATTGATACTCATTGCTACAAAGATACAAAATCACCCCACTGAGTTCATAAACATACTAAGGTTCAAAAGCTTTTCCACTGACTTCATAAAATGAGGTACAAGAGCCTCCTCGAGTGGCGCTTTAATAAATTCAATTGATTGATTCTAATAACGTCCAGCGCACCTTCGGCAGCCAGCAGTTTAGTAGCTAATACTGTTACTGTGTTTCAACCAAACGACGCACCATGGTTAAAAGATTGACAAATAGAAGGGACCACTTGCAGAAAAAAAAACAATAAGAAAGCTATGGAGATTCGAGCTGAATAAAAAATGAACAAATTTCAATAAATAGATCAAGAGACTAAAGGTAACAAACAACTTGATTTAGCAGGTATGTTTGTTCTAGCGATAAGTCAAATAGTTCCGGAAGCTTTGGGAGCAAGAAAAAGTTAGAAGACCCAAATGTGTCAATATGAGTGATAGATGATTTTAATAAAAAACGAATGGCGGATATTGGTATTATGATAAACGAAAACTTACTGTTTGCCAGCCCTACAATAGCTCTTTTGCTTTTAAAAAGTATTTTTCAGAGATTTTATTGAGTAGGTACTGTAAGCTAAGACTTCCGCTGTCTATTTTCGGACTTTATCATCAGATTAGCTCACTGTCACAATATTAATATTGTTTTGTATTTGGAACTCGACGGGAATGCAAAACTTCAACGGTTACTTGCAAGATTTGACCTACATCCATATATCCATCAGTGAGCAGTTACACAGCACACGCTAATAATAATTACACTTCGAAAACGACTGAAATTTTTAGATTTCCCTGATAAAGTCGACATAGTTTGGCAAATTCACACCATACATACACGCTATTGCTATTCAACGTGGAAATGCAGCTAGTGTTCTTGGCACCATGCCTCATAGACACCCACTTTTGTTAGATTTTTTAGTTAGTTTAAGTTTTAAATATAACATACATACATCCATTATATACCTACATCAAAACTATCCTGGGTAATCACTAATCAGACTACGCAATGGTCAAAACCACAACAACATAGGTTTAGTAGTACCAAGTTATTTCCACAGACAAACAAATGCGATTGATGCCTTTGTTTTACAATCTATAGTAATGATATTATGTGATGTCAAAGAAAATTGTACTTCCTCCAGTTTGATATAAATGAAGTGCTAATTCACAAGTACAAACACGATATTGCTCTAATTAGCAGCGTAATAGATAAAGGTTCCAGGCTCGGGGCCAGTAGCTTGCATATTTCACTGCCTTTATCAAGTAGCTTGTGTAATCGGAATGGGACATCACGTCTTGTCCTTTCGGGACACACTGCTGTATAGTTTAAACAGCTATTGATGTATGGCTACGTAGTACTATCTATTCTGTTGTATGGCTTTTCAATTATTTTTTAGTAACCTCCACTGCTGGGCTAAGGTCTCCCCCGATCCCTTCCACTTCTTGGGTTAGTTCCTTCCAATTAATTTTAAAAGAGAAGGTCGTCGCGCCAACGTCTCCGAGGCCGACCAAAATAGAATTCGTTTTTGTAAAATAGTTATCATTCAATGGTCCTTAATTGTTTTCTTTCTAATACTTATACTGGAGACTTAATCCAAGATGAGGAAACCATCGGATTTGTATTTCCGACGGTATCCGAAAGCCTTATTCTGGAACTTTGAAAGTTGTAATCGATTGCACTGCGATAATTTTGATTTTTGCACAAAGAAGTTCAAGTCTAAAAATGTTTCTTTAGATAAATAATAATTAGTTCATTTCTCTAAGCTCGCAAACCTTTTCATCTCTGTGTTGCCCTGTTATCGTATCCTCGCAGATACGGTTACCCAGGACGCCATATTTCATAGAGTCCCCGACGCCGGTATAATGAAGGCATCGGAGGTTCGGAGGGACTTGGCAGCACGTGCCTCCTTACGATTTCGCATATTCACGAATATTAGGACAAATCGTTTATTTTGCTACAATATTCAGTTCAATTTCATAAATATTTCTCTTACGTGCGAAAGTTTTTAAGACTTTGCAAAAGTTTATACTTACTCGAAGTTTTTCATGAACTGAGATTGTTTCGTTTTTCTTATCAGAAACCTACTAGGAACCACTTATGAATATAGAAAGAGGAAAACAGTGGAATTATATTACACTAGCTGCACCCCGCAGTTTTACCCGCGTTTTCGCGTTCCACAGGAACCGTTAATTTTTACGGGATAAGTAGTACCCTATGTAGTAATCCAGGTTATAAACCATCTGTGTGGCGAATTTCATTAAAACCCGTTTAGTAGTTTTTGCGTAAAATAGTAACAAACATCCATCCATCCATCCTGACAAACTTTCACATTTATAAATATTAGTAGAAAAGGATAGGATAGGACTTCTGGCCTTTATAAGTATGTTAATTGTAACGTTTGTGCTATGATATATCTTCTAAAATCAAATGGTAATCATATTAAAAGAAAAATCAAAAAGTTATTTCTCACCATTATACAGCGTATTTAATATTTTCGCGCATATTAAAGCTCTGGTAGCGTCCAAGAAGCTTTATTTCTGGAACGCAATATTTTCACTATGGGAAATATCATTACCTTTCAAAAAGGTTTTCCTTGTTCTTCAAAATATTCGTTTTATAAATAACTCGTTTCAACACTTCAGTCTTCAGAAATATGCAGCAAGTCTAGAGTAGGTAGGTACTCGTATAACGGCTGCGAAATGAATATTAAATTTTATACATTTCTCATTATCCACTCGTTGAAATTTTTACAACTATTCGTAGTAAAATACCTTTTTGAATATCTCAATATAACTCACTCTAAATCTCTACTTACACGTCTTATAGTGATTGGAGTTCTCGATTCATAGATACTAACAGGAAATTCTGGTTAGGGGTTAGTTAGTACCTGCCTACTTGTGTATATAGCATGGAAAAGAGTTCTCGACATTATTTTCTAAGCGAATCATTGTATTTATATATGCCAACTCGATAATTTCCAAAGATTCCGTTTTAGTCAGAAAACACGCTTGTGTCACAATTTTTTTTAAACTCACTCCTGTCGTTTGGTAACTCCGTGCTACCATCGAAATGGCAATAGTCACAAAAACAAAAAGGTATATACTTAATCCAAGTGTCGTCAGGCTATTTCCCCAAAGAAAAAGGTCAATAATACTTTAATATAAGTACCATTCCGTAACAGTAATCGCGATCGACCCCATGTATATCGCGGGAATGATTCGCCGGCGGAATAGCAAAGAGGCTGGCGCTATTAGTTATTCTGTGGCAGCAGGATTGCTTAGGGTTGTCGTTTCCAAAAAGAGAAAATTAAAAAAGGCCTCTAACAATTTAGGTAAGGGTCGTGTAAAGGGTGAGGATTAAATTTGTCCAATTTGGCTCTTTTGCATGTTTTAGTCCTTAATTTTGAATGTAATTTAATATTAAATGGAAGTTTTAGAAAGCTTTTTAAAATAAATTGCATCACAATAAATTACTTCAAAGTTTCATTTGAAACTCATATAGGGTTACCTCTCCCCTTAAAAGCAACCACAACAACCAAATTACCATAAACTAGTGTCATACGCACACGTAAAAAGTTTACGACACGAGAAATGTCTCAGTAACAAACTCACTTACGGTGACTTTTTTAACAATTTATCGTCTCTTGAGCTTTACTTGTATCTACCTAACAAGCCAACCCACGCTTCCCTTTTAATACAACCTCAAAATAAGGCTATTGTTCTTGTTAATGACACCCCTAGCCAGTGCAGTATATCTTTTTGCACCAGCTTTACGTCTGTAATCTCACGTTTACCGATCGTAAAACCAAGAGAGGTATAATAGTGCGCTGAATTAAATTGCCATCCCGGTTTATGGAAGCACTTATAGTCGGAAATTACATTAGTATAGTCAAAGAAATTAAAATGACAAGCCAATATCGATGAGTTCCGATGATCTCGAAGACATACTGCAAAGTCCTATGTCGAAACATTCATTCACTTTTTGAAGTAAAGTTTCTTTACGCACGCTTGTCTTGGAGAGTAAGCTGGTAAATGCGTTACGAACATAGCGAACGGAAGTTAAGAGGGAGATATAAGTTAGTGAAGACAGAAAGAGAGAGAGTTACGTTTCGTATATTTTTTTAAATATCATTAATGAATTTTATTTTTTGAATTATTTTTATTTAAAATAAATTTTTACTTGAAGTTTTACTTCCACTATTAGTCCCAGCACACAATTCGTTCTTTTTGGGTTTATATCATTTGTCCACACTCCTACACGTTAACGAACACATATTGGTTAATATCCCTCCAATATTACACATTAACACCCGAAGAAACTTTTTTTTTAGCAAAGTTTGAGAAAAAAATACAAACACAACGTCACATTTTCGGTTTCCCGCTAAATTTCCAATGATACACTTATCATGATTGAGATCACGATAAATAAACACTGGCGATCTATAAAAAATAAAATATAAGCCACTGCGCTCATCGCCGCTCTTACGTAGACGTAGTAAATAGTAATTACCACAGATAGTCTGTGGTATTTGTTCACTCTTTGGTTAAAGCATTGATCTGTTTGTAAAGCTAATGAAAATCAATAAATAGATACATCTCATTCACACCAACAGCTTTTAAACAACTTTGTTAGCTATGCGCCATTTAACTAAAAGTCTAGACTAACGTATGTCTAGTCTAGACTTTATCGCGTGTTGTTTATTTCTCTATTTGATACAATGTTGTCGGCAAAACTTTTATACGTTACAGGCGACCTAGTTAACGTCCTGCGTTTTGTTGCACTAGCTGCAGTTAGTGGCGAATAATATGGCAAATCCGAACGTAATGACGCAATTAGACTCGTACATAGAGTGAACCTGAGACAAGTATGCCCGCCTAAGTTTACAGGGTAGATTAAATTCTGTAAACTACTCTTTAGGCTTACCTTAACTAGATTATGCTTATATTTATCAGCCAGAAGACGTCTACTACTGAACAGAGACTTCTTCCATAGAATGCCAGGTAATAAGTAGAATGGCAGGTTAGGTCCTAAGTACTATATTTGTATAAACTAATAGACGTATACTTACCTAGTTTCTAGCCGTATACTTCTTGATAGCGTTCTTTGAAAGCAGACGAGGCGTGTCATATTTTTATCAACCTATTGTAAAGCACTGCAAAGTGAATTCCTTTGAGGGATTAAGTTCGGTTTAATTAACGTGGCAATACTGTTAGCATTTGGGAACTTTGCTGACTGGATATGTTACTTTTAGTTAGATTTTGGATAGCATTTTTTTTCATAATCGTTAAATTATTTCTATTAGTAGATACAGAAACAGGGTTGAATAAAGTTACCGTTACGTCGTGTTACCATCACGTTCAGTTTATACCTATTATTCTGGGTATTTTATTTTACGTCGCCGATGTTTTGAAAACCAAACAATTGGTGAGAAAACGTCCCTTTTCTGTTCGCGTACTAAAAATACAAGACAAGTTCCTAAAAAAAAAAACTTTGTACCAATAAAAAAACCGCGATTAAAGTGAATGCTCCAAGTAAGCACCCGTTAAGTTATATCCACTGTTAAGTACTTATTCTGTGGTAACACTGGATCCAGGTCAATAACTATTTTTCAAACAAACAGGTAAGGTGCCAAGAAGTCCAATAGTTTCCAATTTAAAGTTAAATGTTCAGAAAACCCGCCCGCGGCGCCAGTTCCCGATAAAAAGCGGCAAGTTACTGCCAACTTAGAGATAACTTTTAGGATAAGTCGAGTTCGTGTAAGTTAACATCTATCTTGGAGTCTTTGTGGATTTATTGTTGCTTTAGAACCGGTGAGCGGGGAATAGGGTCGTGTGGGTGACATATTTTCTTTTTTCTCAACCTTTGTAAGGTTCAAGTTAGGTTTAAGTAAGGTAAGGTAGAGAGCAGTCAGTATAAGGGTCACAACTGGTGAGTTGTGACAGACTCGGGTAGAAACCTTTACATTTAAAGTTTCGTACCCAAAAGATTCAAACGGGTTCTATGTCGTCCGTCTATTTAAAGGAAACTGAAGTAAGTAAGGACTTGAAATAAGCAAAGGATCCATCGTATGATTGATACAGGTCAAAATGATAAAGATGACGATGGAAGTAAGGTAGAGTAAGGTATAGGAATTAAAAAATAAATATAAATCGAAGGAATTCAAGGAACAAAACGTAAGTAACTAGGTAGTCGATGGAATAACGTTATGCTTAGGCTAACATTCTTCAATGGGTTTAAAATAATAAGTCTACTTTATTGTGACTAACCTTACAATTGTACAAATTAGTACAAAGAAAAACCAGTACAATAAAGATGAGGTAAAATTAAATACGATCTCATATAAAAATTAATTAAAAACTTCAAAGCTTGCAGATATTGTTCACAAGACGTACGTAACATACCGTCACAGACCGTTAATTTTAATCAGTTTAGCAACAGCAACTTCCGAATCGCCTAAATTGAGCACTAAAGCTAGACACCCAACTAATCCAGACGAAGACATTTTGGCCGACAGCCTAATAGCAAGAGATAGTGTAAATTGTTTAGGCAACGTTCCCGAGCATTCCCACTGTAGACAGTTTTCATGGTGAAATTTTCTGGATGTTTTGAAGAGGTTTGAAGACAGCTGTCTTCACACTTCTGTAATGGTTATGCATGTTTTTAACTATGCGGAGATCGTAACGATGACGTTTTGTCTGAAGTTCAGTGACTTATTGGGAAACTGTTATACCAGTTGGAAAGAAAACTTTCAATTGGTATTGTATGACTTTTCTGTAAGAGACCGTTTGGCTAGAGTCTAAGGTGTTTGCTTAGTCTCGGTGATAGCTTTTAAACTAAAGGTTGCTGCCATTCTCATAACCCGCACGAATGGTTCTGAAATAAAACAATATATTTTACAAAGAACTGGCTACGTGCAGGTTGTGTCTCAATAACCCTCCGAGATTTGGGATCTTTCCAAAAAGGTACGCAGCAATGAAAAGGCGAAATTGCGTCTATTTTACCTTTCGATTCGTATTGACTGCTTCTATTTAGATAAAGCCTAGAATTGATAGTGGTAGGATACTATAAAGGTTACGAAACATAGACCTCCTTATCGGGAGGTATTTCGATTAAAATGGAGAGTGAGAAAGTCAAGGGACTGTTGTTTGTTAAATTTGGATAGAGTACGCGACCGAAGAGCATTGACTGTGATCTATTTTATAAATTAAAGAATTTTGGCGACCCAGCGTATGAGCAGAAAATCAATCATCACACCACGAACTAGAGCAATTTTGAAATCGGCCATGACCTGAAGAGGTCAGAAAAATGTCTCAACTGAAAGTTGGCCGTAGCATATAATTAAATTGGGTTTAAATAAGAGTCTCATATATTTTTTCTTTCTATTGAGCTCTACACCCAAATTAGATGTTTAAACTGATTAAAAAATCCTTCAATCATGTCAAAACTAGTTTCAATTCGATTTGACTAAGGAAAAGTACCTTGGGATTAGAACTCAGAAAGACAGTATCTGCTGTGAGCCATCCCCAGTGGCAGTGGATGTCGTGGATATTAATTTTGGAAATGATCATGCGAGAATACTACAAACTCACACTAACTACTGCAAACTCACACTACTACTATAGAAACTCATAAAACCATTTGACAACTTGAATCTAATAAACTAGCACAATCCATCCTACCCAGCCCGATATCACCGAAAAGCAGGGCCATTCACAGAGCTAAGAAACACCGTAGAAAGATTACGAGAACAATTGATAAGGGTGCCCTAAACTGACGTCATCGGGTGTCTGATTAATGTGGCACCCTCCTCACACGGAAAGGGTGTCTTTCACTCCACCACATGCGACTTGACGAACGACTGCGGTGTTGGTGGTCCACGCGTTGGGTTTGCATTTATTATCGGGGCTTTAGAAACTTTTGGAAACTTACCTATAGCTCAGTCTAACTATTGCACAGTTACGTCACGTTATCAATGGTTTTTTTAAATATTCTGTTATAAGACAGCCAAAAAGATCCGTGTACTTATTAAGAATAAAGAATAAAGTATTGATTAATTAAAAATAAAGTATTTTAATACCTCTTAATGTTTCTCGGTAGATACAGCTCTATTGTATTAAGGAGTAGCTGCGCCCTGCGGTTTCAGCCGCGTAGTTCCCGTTTCGGAAGAGTACGGGGATACAATATCCTATATTACTCGCTGACAATGTAAATTTCCATTGGTGAAAGATTTTTTAACACTTTCACTGCTGAGCCGATTTTCGTGTCTAGCCACGGGTGCGGCTCTGCACGCTTCGTAGTGTTTTCCCATATACCAAACACAACAGTTGTGTTTTCCCGCTCTCGCGGCGAGTTATGAAAACTCACTGAAGGTGTTAAAATCGGTTTAGAGGTTTAGGTGTGAAGGCGTAACGAACAAACAAACTCATATTCGCATCTATAATATTAATAGTTAGGATGTGGCAATGGTAGATGGAAAGTTTACCTTACCCTGTTATTTCTAGTCTTCTTCCTACTGATTTTGCACATGAATGTCTCACGATTTCCCGGAATCTTTGCCGAGAATACTTAACACCGATAATGTATTATAAGAAGTACGCAGATAATAATATGTAGAGTAGGTAACAGTTATTTACCGCCACTGAATACTAAAGGTACCGCATGATATATTATCCGGAAATATTGAACTCAATCATTTGCCAGCGCTCAGAACTGGGATGAAAAGATCGTGGCAACCGGCACCCATACAAAGATACCGCAAACCGTTTAAGATAAAAAAGGTCTACGTGGTAGTGTGCAAGGTCTGTGTTACTTTATATACCAAAACTGGAAGCTCGTCATATGCTGGTTAGCTACAAAACGCCTAGAGTGACCCATTAGGAAACTACGGAGGAGCAATACGAACGAGCCAGCTCATTTGCCTACAAATAAAGCAAAATAACAATTTCTTCGAAAGTAGAGCGTATCGTGGCTATAACAGGTTCTGTGCGTGATCGTTTCTCGGTCCGCGGCCGCTGTGAGCAGCCTGTGAGCTATTATTAACTGTAGCTACAAATTATTGTCCCTCAGCAAATGTCAATAGTAACCACTAGTAACCGGCGGCCGATCTGTTTTGCTGCCTCAAATTATAGAGTTACGTAAGATTGGTGCATGGAATCTCATTGTAAGTTTATTGAACTGAGTTATGAATACAGTGATTGTCTGATATACAGCGTGATTGATTTCCAATAAGTAGTTTGTTTTAAACTGGACTCAGGATAGAATAGAATAGAATAGAATAGAAAAACTCTTTATTGTACACCAGAAACAAAAATAAACACAGTACAGAAGAATTACAATAGGTAAACAAGGGTAGTACAATGGGCGGTCTTATCGCTGAAAGCGATTTTCAGGATAGTTAGAGGAGGTGATCCTCAG
The DNA here is from genome assembly GCA_912999815.1 of Campaea margaritaria. Taxonomy (NCBI): domain Eukaryota; kingdom Metazoa; phylum Arthropoda; class Insecta; order Lepidoptera; family Geometridae; genus Campaea; species Campaea margaritaria. Next base: position 3,291,517 of record OU538794.1, read on the forward strand.
TGGTTGTTATCATCATGTCAGGGTGATTTAGCAATGTGGGTTACAGCACACTAGGGATGGAATAATTATAAAACTTGAAGATCATTAGAAATACAAATCTACGACAATGTCCAATTACTATATAATGTAGCTAAGTGTAGGAATTATAACAAAGATAATAAATCTCATAGCTAGATAATCAATATATCGATTGTATCAGCTACTCGACGTGAAGAAAGTGATTAAAGGACCTACCTACACATTAGTTTAGAAGTAATATTCCCAGAACCGCTGTTACAAAATAAATTCCTTCATTAAACTCGGCCAACAATTCGAGCGCAGCATGGCGCCCTTGAAAAACAAATCTGGTTGTATTCGTTATCGCAGGCCCATGAATTATTCAAGCGGAGTTCTCGCATGACGGACTTATTCCGACCTCTCAAATATGCAGCATTTCTGATGGTTTTGTCCTTCGTTTTATTCGTGAGACGGTGCAATTTGGCAGACAATACTTCATCTTAAGGACGATTAAGCAACGTCCATCCAAGCTGGATGGCTACCTGGCTGACTGGCTGGCTGGCTGGATATCCGCTAATTCATCTCCTAAAGATCAGTACCGAATTCAAACTCAGGAATTCTTCGGTGCGGACAATACAATGCTGGCTCACTATTACAGGGTTCATTACAACATTCAATATTACAGGATTCTATGTTATGAAATTATATGCAAAAGTTATGTGTATGAGTTTTATGACTTTCAGCAGTTTTAGTTATTCCCTCTGAACCACTAAAAAATATATACCACGACAGTCTACATATTTGGTTTCCCAGAAGCCGCCCTAGTTTCAACCTACCGTTTTATCATTCTAGTCAACGTTGGCAGAATGAACAAGCCGTACTATAACCCAGCCAAGAGACAAAACATTCAGATTTTAGAAACATTTTTGCGGGTCAGGAATATGGGCTCATAAAGCAAAGTACTTGTATCCGCTATGGTACCGCAGAGATTAAAACCTATTGTCATCCCTGTACATAATTCAGTTTCTTTTAATGACCTCGCGGACATTGTGGAAATATGGACCCTCTCTGCCCGTCTACTGTTTACATTTGAATGTGGCCAGATTTGCATGTCGTTGAGTTGAAAGCTGTTTTAATGGAATCAAGTGAGAAGTTTTGCCGAAATCTGTTAGGGTAGTTTTAGTATGGAAACATTTGGGGCCCTTAACCAGTTGGAATACTTACGATGCCTTAGAGGTCGGTAGTAAAATGATCCGATATTTCAACCATTGCGCCCTGAGAGAGTTGGCCTGTTTAGATGACAGGACAGGAGGCCTACCATGACCTCTTATAGCGATTCAATTGAAGACCTAAACTGAACCGCGACGCATAATTGTACCGTGACGTCTTATTTTTTATGTTGCTGCCATTTTCAACCTAAACATTTGCAACATAAAAAATAAGATGTCACAGTACGATTATGCGACGCGGCTCAGTTTAGGTCCTCAACTGAATCACTATAAGACGTCATGGTAGACCTCCTGGACTATTCAACTAGAATAGAAGTGAAACATTTATTATCATAATTTGTACATAGTATCATAATTATATTTAAATACAAAATATCAACGATGGGTAATATATGACTCGTCAAAAAATAAATGTGGATAAAAGCTTCCTGGACAATAACTATCTATAGTAGAGATGCACTAGACTGTGATGATGCAGTATAGTTGCCCACGTTTTTAGAATCATACGGATCTATTTATTAAATGACCACTCACTAAGGTTCCTGTGAGAGACGAAACGAAAACGATATTTCTCATATGCGATTACTATATTGTCCAGCGTACGAAACAAAACTCTAGAAAAAAACAACTATTTTTCACTTATTGACATTGACACTATTAAAAAGAAAAATAAACTAAATTTTAAATATCTATACAAAAAAGGTCTGTCGCCCACAGTTCCTGTCTCGAAAACGAAACTCAATAAAAAAAACACAACTGATGATACGGTCCAGTTACGTAAAATAATCTCATAGGCAACAAGTAGATCGGCAGTTATCACATACCTACTATAATAAATACGAGGCAATGCAAATGAACATTGTTCAACGAAGACTCAATTCATAATTATCGTGTAGAACTGAACATAATTCGAATTGCGATCCCCAGGGAACGCGGTAGGTATGTATCGCTACAATTTGTATAATCTATTCTATTTGTGAGAGGCAAGGCGCGCATTCTTAATTAGAGTCTGTTCAGACGAACCACTTTTAAACAACAAAAAGAGGTGCTATGGTTAGTTTTTTTTTGTAGCTTAGTAACTTTGTAACTAGTTATCTTTGCTTCTGCAAACTAAGTCATTTCAGACTAATTAGTCATCATCATCGTCAACCCATATCGGTCCACTGCTAAGCTCGGGTCTCCCCTCATTTTCCCCTCATTTTGAGGAGGATTACAAATTAGTGGCAGCAACTTTTTTGTGGTTGCAATGTTGTTTGAAAGTGGTACGTCTGAATAAGGCTTAACCATCCACCCTTACTATGAGACGAGTGCAAAAGCGCTTTAACGGAGAAATAACTAATGTAATGAAATAACACGTGGTCTACAAAACAGTTTTGAAAGTATTGCCACAAACGGTTCTCAAACCTTTTAGCGTACATCTTTCGACCAAATTAAAACATAGTTTAGCTACAACCACAATAGCCGCATTTAGAACGAATAAGCACAAATAGCGATAATGAATGAACGGTAACATCAATCGAGGAAGAACTTTGCTTTGCCCAAGACGCCTTAATTAAAACTACCCTCAATAATGAAGCTACATTTTTATTATCTTACTTTGTTGTTTAACAACTTTTTTACCGTTTCGTCTTATAAGCTTTCTCGAGTTATTGCAAAACTTGCTGTAAGATCTAGGGCTAGATACTCGTAAACGGAGTATCTTAGATGGAAGTTAAAATACTCTAGAAATATTTGGTAACTTCTTTACCATTGCGTTTAAATTGAAGAATCATCATCATTATCCTTATGAACCCATATCGTCCCACTGCTGAGCACGAGTCTGCCCTCACTTTTGTGAGGAGGATTAGGCCATAATCCACCACGGGGGCCCGAATGGAAGAATGATGCCTTGCAAAGATGATAATTACTAAAACCAAAGACTAGAATAAACAACAAACATTACGAATTAGCACACAATAAGCCCGAAAACCTCTATAAATAGTGTGTAGTCAACGCGAAATAGTGACCTCAAGCGACGCAAATAGCTTCTCTACATTTCTATGTCAATTTATTCACGCCAGAAAACGGTCAAGACGAGGGTCTCACCCATGAAAGCGTGAAACTCCACAAATCGAAATGGTGACCTTCTCTGGAAACTTACCACTTTACCGAGCCGTATTATCCGCGAAGGATTACATTAGGAAGGAACGGTTACTATTTGTGAAATGTTAATTACAACGGTTTTTTCCTCGATGAAGACTCAATACTTATTTTTCGGAGAGTGTACGAAATTCTCCACTTTCTAGTTTTTTTGCGAAGTATTCAGGCTTAGACTACCTGAAACAAGATTCAAAGAAAAATAGTACCTACCCTGCAGATAAGGTTACCAACTTCCAGAGGATTTACGACAGCCGTAGAGATTTTGAAAGCTGATGAAGATGATTGGAACTCGGAACATGAGAGCCTACCTAGACCGAGGATAGAGTATAAAACGTCCTTGGATCGGGCTGAAGGAATTACAATTTACCGCCATTCAGAAAAAGTTAAACCACATAAATTAACTAATACGATAGCGCGTAAATGTATTATAAATGTATTATTTCTGTAACAGCTCGATATCAGTACAAACATAAACACTATCCCCCTTATTTATAAAAAGTTATCGAACGTCACTTAGTACTGCGCAGTACAAAATTGTGGTGCGCGATTTTATGAAACGTCACATAACTTTTTATGAATCATCATCATCATCATATGCAGCTCATCCAACCCACTGCAGGGCATGAGCCTCCTCCCTCTTACGCCATTCATCCCGGCTTTGGGCCGATCTGGTCCATGAATTACCCAACAACATTTATGAATAAGAGAGTATATTTATTAGCCAAATATTTTCTCGTGCTAAAACGTCTTGTGAGTAGAATTCTTGTAGAGTTTTTATAAAGTAGCTTTTAACATTACTGGATAATTGCTCTATATTTTCTATTATGTATACTCTCTGTTGTTATGTATACCAGCGTAGAGTTCTTCTTTAGCAACAACAATACCATTCTTACTTGCCCTTAGCCTTTTTCGTCAAATACCACCCATTCTATTTCTTTGGCATTTCTTCAGCAATCACATTAGAGGTCCGTTCCTCCTCGGACTGTTTCTCTGGCTAGCCTCCCTTGTCCAACCCTCCTGTCATGTGCTTAATTTGAATTATGCCGGGGCAGACGACCGCACACCCCTCAATATTGTACAAAATTCACGTCTACCCTCCCTCGAGAGTTGGTTCTAGTACGTAATTTGAAAATTATCCTTCTTTTTACTGGACGTAAGTGCACCGATGAGTTTTTTAAGATCTGTATTGGTTACATCTTTCTAATATTGCATTCTTGCCCTAATACAATATCATATTATAATATTCATAATACAGTTGCAAACTATTATTATTCATTTACTTACTTGGTTCAAATACTTATCTAAATATGAAGAAGGTAGGTAGAAGAAATTACCAATTGAATCTTTTACACCAGATAGCATTACCATCAACCCATATCGTCCCACTGCTGAGCACGGGTCCCCCTCACTTTCGTGAGATGGGTTAGGCCATAATCCACCACGGGGGCTCGGTCCGAATTGGTGGATAACATACCCACCTCCGAAATAATTCTCGGGTAGGTATATAGGTTAGGTTTAGGTAGGTATAAGGAAAACATCGTGAGGAAACCCACATACATACCCCCGTGGTGGATTATGGCCTAACCCTACTCACGAAAGTGAGGAGAGACCCGTGCCCAGCAGTGGGACGTTATGGGTTGATGATGATGATGATGAATGAAATCATACTTCTAGAACCTCTCAGAACCCTTCATGGATAAGTAAAGGCTTTGAATCTAGTAAATCAAGATTTTTGTTTATCACTTCGAAACAGTGAAGAAATATGAGAATAAAATTTTCATATTATTCGGATTTAACTCTTCGTCACTTTGCTCTCAATGGAATGTTAGAAGTTTATCCTGTGGAAAATCTGATTATGGTAAACGAGGTGTCAGATACACCCGGCTTATTTCCGTAGAGCTTCCGTCAAGCGTTTTCACTAAACTTCCTTATTTAGTTCATGGGTGGAATAGACATGGCGGAATGGAGAACTAAAATTATTTGTAAGGTTTGTAAATAGGTACGGAAAACTCCATTCTTTCCGCCCTACTGCATGCTGTTCCAGCTAACCACGATGGTGTAATTAGCGGATGGATAATTTCCTATTTGTTTTCGTGCTTGGCTCCAGTTTTCTGCAGTGATATTCATTTGCGAGCTCGTACTAATGCAAGAGCAGCTTACGACACCAACTACAATTTCCACAAAAAAATTAACAAGTTCAGATAAGAAAAAGCAGCTTTATAAAGCCATTATTTATAAAAAAGCCTTAAAAGTAAACAAAATATGAACACGGCCAATCCGGAGAAGAGGTGTCGTAAAACACCAAACATTTTATAGCATGCGTCACATCTCACAACACTTTTACGAGAGCAGTAAAATGTGAAGACTTTATTAAATTTCTGCAGTTGGATTGGACCGGTTCTGAAGAAACTGACCTGGTTGTGGTTGATGATTGGAAATGTGACGACTCTATTAGTTTAGTCAAGTTTGCGATGACGTTATCATGTTATCAACTGGCAGTATTGTCTTCCCTAGTCTGGTTTTATCTTAGATATGTTTCTATCATCTAATAGTGGAATCGGATGAATGGATGTTTGTTATCTTAAAGAATCTTTACGATAGTTCATAGAGCTCATTAGCGATACTGATTGCGAATGAGCGAACGGTCACCTCTGGGAATAGTAAAAGGAAATGCACGGGAGCTACAGTTACAGTGTAATTTTTTATCCACTTTGAATGAAAGTTACAGAGATAAACTAATTATTCTCGATGAGGACAAAGAGGATTGTTTATTCCGAACACGAGCAGAATTCATGAACATGCGGGTAGATAGATATTCAGAGCGTAAAGCTCAGAACAAAGAAATAAAAAGGAATGCTTTGATGTTTATTAGCAAACGTATCGACAAATCCTTCCACACATCTCCTGTCCGGATATCCGGGAGCCGTTTCATTAATCACGTATCAGTTAGCCGACTCGAGTTACACTGCAAATGGAGGCTTGGTCGCCGATTCCCTTAGTTAATAGCGGACTCACTGATAATAACACTAAACCGATTAGTGTGCTATAGAATTAGGTAATTGGTAGATTGAATTGAGTGCCTCTATTGAGGTGAAGGAAGCAAATAAGCTTGGTGCTAGGTTGATCAGAGATCCATGCTGCTTACTATTTGAGAACAAGTTATAGGGCTTCTATATAAGTGGAATTTTAAAATACCTTTTAAATCTACAGAGTTATTACTCTATAACAAATCCAGAAGAGAAGGCAGAAGACCATCACCAACTATGAAGTGAAAACAGTGAGAGAGTAAAAAATAGCTTACACACTACTTACGGATTCTTGTTATCTTAAGCTAGTTTAAGCTGTCTTATTATTCAAACGTAAAACCTGTTGATATCAACAGTTCTGCTAACACAGTTATTAAGAAGCTTGTGAGAGCAGACCACGTAATTTAACAGCTTTATGAAGCAAGGCACGAAACAGATAACGACATTCAAGAGGCGTCACCCTAATTGGCTCCTTTATCATCATATAATTCCCTCTACCATTGCAAGAAAGTACTCATACAACTTACGACTCGTTACAAACTTCGCTGGATTGTTGTACAGGTAATAAATTGAGTGAAATTCCAAAAGTTCCACAGAGGAAAGCGTACCCAGCGCTCTACTTAAAGTTGAAGAGTTACATTGTTTCAATGGTTTTAATTTCATATGTCTTTGCAAAGTTTGCTTGCTCTTGTTGAAGATTGTAAGGAGAGAATTTGGAAATTTTGGTGACCATAAAAACGTAACCCTTTGTTTCGGCTTTGCCGTGGTTGCATAGAAAAGAATTGAGGCCACGCCTGCCCTTTGCATTTTTTTGCTTCGTGTCTAGGTATTTTGCCGTTCTAAGACCCTGGTCGTCATAATTCCTGATTCCGACTTATACGGAAACAGGGTTCAGGATCTACGTGTGGGATCGTTGGGAGTTTTTCGGATAAAAATCTAAAAATAATAAATTAGCCATTAATCATAAAAGCACCGGCATAATCAAGATGGTAGAATTATTTGAAACGGTTATTGCCATAAATGTGGAGCTGATAGTAAATAATAATATTAATAATTATATTTCTGGTATCATGAAACTTAATGCTTTGATAACATCAAACTATTTACAGAAAGGAAACGCGGAAGTGATTAATCAGACTCCTTCGTTATCTTAAGGGCTTCTCTTTGAAGGTACCATTATTACGTCTTAGGAAATATATCAAATGTTTGAATACCGTAAGATATTGGTTATCAAAGTTCTTCGAACGACATTATCAGTTTATTACGTTCCTGGTGCTAGAATCAAGCTTTTTCTTTGTGGGAATTGCTGTGTATAATTATTTTGTTTGGTCCAATTTTGATTTGTGTAGAACATAAAAACACGAAAATTGGCAAATTATGACATTCCCTTATAGTTTCTTGGTGTTATCTTCTCTGACGGGCGTATTTTCGATGCACTGGTAGAGTTATTGGAAGTTAGTTTAGTAGATCATATTAGTTTTTTTTTCTCTATTTACCTATATGAGACTTAAGTGCAATAAATGATTTTAGTTTTGAGAGTTTTATAGTCAATTTATGGTTTTCATTACCTATAATATTATGAGCAGCGACTTTTCTAGCTGGCTGTAGATGTAACTTTGAATTATTTAGTAAAGTTAGCGTTTTCTTCATAAGTCTTAAATAATTAATGAGCCCGTGTGTGAAAGTTCCTAATATATTTTATACACTTCATTTTACTTTTGGTAGTAGCTTCCTCAACACTTTTAAGTAAATTTATGGGACTTCCGGTCACTTAAGTGATGCATTAACACCGGCTGACAGCATGTTTACAATTACAGTTACCTACATATCAAGTTTAACCAGTACAGTAGTGGTTCATTTAGTTTTTTTAAACGAGTTATAAAAAACTTAGGATCATTATTGCTCATAATGTAACAAAAAAGTCTCACCAAATTTTCTTCGTAATTCTAATAACAACGTGTTATTACAGCTATTATATATTATGTGCGACAAATAAACCTACTTAATTAATCAACGTAACAATAACAACCTTATTTCCTACCTCCCCATTTCCCCATACTTAGAAACAACTGTTTTCACCTCAGTAAACATCACATCGTGCTTAACTATTAATTATTCTTGCAGCTTTACCACCACATAGGTATTACCATAATGTTCAATGGTGTAATGGTTTAACAGTACAGGTGCCGTTGGGAAGTATTTTATATCCCATAATTTAGCGATGAGTACCTATGTACGGTATACCCACCCACGGTTGGTCGGCCAAGCAGATATGTAAGCTTTTACATTCGCTTTCTATATTAACTTTCTGAGATATAGGTAGTAGATATAGATGATTGATGTAGTGAATCAAATTATCTATATATTCATACCAATATTTATCTATTTTTTAATGTATATATTATATTAGTCTATTATAATTATATATACTTAGTTGTGTCTTATGTCTTTTTTATTTTTGCCACACAACCACCATTTTAACTGCAACTCCAAGATGATTGGTAGAGAATGCTACTTGGCATTAAATCCTCCTTGTACATGTTATGAGATTAGGTGCGATAGTGGTCAAACGAAAACGAATTTATAATAAAAAAAATTGATTTCAAAGCACACGTCACTGTGCGGGTGAAAAACGCTCTGTGAGCACAGATATAATAGCCGCTAGTTCGCAGCCTCAGGGTTGCCACCTATTTTTAAGCAAAAAAGCGTGTACAAATATTTGTTAGCGTGCTTACAGTATTGAAAAATTGCAGACAGTGGAAAATATTTTTAATAACAGCGGAAAAGCGATATAGACTCTCTACACGCAACTGATAGACGGGGAGCTTTGCATAACGTTAGCCATCACTGAGCTTCCAATCTAGATCTGTAAATCAACCTGCGTCACCAATTTGTAACTCAAGCTGGATAATGACGTCACAGCCAGCTCTACTCGTCCTCTAATGAGGTGCTTATCGCAGCTGGCTTATTCAGCCACTACTGTTCTAGGTCAACTACCTACTTATTGTCCTTTTGAGGAAGCTTTTCAGAGCTTTACCATTCAGTAGTGACTTTCTTTTTTTAGTTTAAACATTGCACGATGTGTGCATTTAGCCAGTTTCAAGTGTTTTTTTTTAATTTGCCCGAGTGCGGAGAGGAGTCTGTCGTTCACCTGGTGGTAAGCGCTACGCCTGTCAATAACAGTTACAGTGCCACCTAGAACTTTGCATTGCATAATCTTGCGCGGCACCGCACTACGCTCGTCACCCTGAGATATCGGCTTTAAAGTCTCTTCGCTGGAAACAGTGCCCTTCAAACCGGAAACAGTAATGTTTGCGCACTACTGCTTGGCGGATGAATATCTGGCAAAGGTGTCATAGGCCCAGTTGAAACTACTGTTGTTTCAATGTGTCCTTGAACAGCTCTCATTGTCTGGCGAGTGTCTGACACGGCAGCAGACACGGCCGCGGTGTCGAGAGTGAAATGCCGCGGTCCACCGGCCAAGCGAACCATATGCCACGGCAGTCGGCATTATGCCACGCGCTGGCTAATTCATGGGTTGCTAATGAAGACATGTGCCGTTGGGTTATTGGTGTTATTATTTGACTGGTAGTCTTTGTGTAAGAAATAAAGAAAGAAACACATTTGTATTTCTATGCGTTTTTGTGTGCGGGAATGGAAATTGACTTTTATTGTCAAGATAAATAATATTAGAGTGTGGTCTGGTGGGAAGCGCTATGTCTGCTTGCTCATTTCAATTGCAGTGATTATACAAATATTGCAAAGGTTTAGGTGACACTGCATTGTTACACAAAGAATTTATCTGTAGGGAAATTTTAAGCCCCATACAACTTAAAAAATAATGTTCCCAATACTTATAGAACACCGAAAGCTTTTGGATATGCAATTATGCATGGCCCTTTTGTTTAGATTTTGTTTTAACACTTTGACTGCTGAGCCGATTTACTTGTCTAGCTACGGGTGCGGCTCTGCACACTCCATAGTGTGTTCCCATACAACAAACACAACAGATGTTTTCCCGCACTCGCGGCAAATTATGAAAAACATAACAGTTGTGTTTGCAGCAGTGAGCGTGTTAAATAAACTGATCTGCCCGATAGAAGGTTTCAAAGTAACCCGGTGACTTGCTCATATCGGAAACTCAAAACACATAATACATAGTAAATATCCCGTTTTCAATGATACCTACGTTTTGTTCTTTGCATTACTGTGTTCCGGTTTGAAGGGCACTGTTTCCAGCGAAATTACTGTGTATATAATACATTAGAACCTATCTCAGGGTGACGAGGGCAGTGCAGTGCCGCGCAAGATTATGCAATGCAAAATTCTGGGTGGCGCTGTAACTGTTATAGGCAGAAGTAGCGCTTACCATCAGGTGAACGACTTGTTCGTCTTTCAAATAGTCAAAAAAAATTTTAGTTTGCACGTGTGTGATTTAAGATTTTATAAAATTCAAAGCGTAAACCTAATGACTTTAGTAAACGCAAATGGTAATTATGACTTACACTCCTAGTGTAAAGTGTGGAGTGTAGCCTTTCATATCGCGGCAAAGTAATCCCACACGGACTAGTTACCGCAATACGCGTACAATTTAGTACCTTGTCACAATATAAGCTCGAGAACAAGAACTTGCAAGCAAGAAAAGTCTAACTTATCGCCAACTTAATTGAATTCCGAGACAGTTATCAAGTTAACTCCTAGCCCAATTATGTGCAAGGCACCTAATTATACTTACTACATTTTGAACTAAGACTTATGGACCATTGAGAATTTAATCGTGTTTTAAACGTTTGAAATAGCAAATGTTGCCAATTTTCACTTATCTATAATAATAACTTGACACTTTAAACCATTTGTCATTTAAATTTTAGACCATCGGCTGTTAACTTTTTAAATTTTTGACATTCTAATACTTACCCAAATACTAGTCGCTTCGTTAACACTCAAAACAGGCATAGCGTTACTTACTGAGACATGGTGCTAAAGTGTTGTGTTTTCTGGAGTGACTAACATGTAATTTGTATTCCGCAAATAGGCCCGCTTCTACATTACACGGCTGACGGTGAAGCCAACGGCCGGTAAATTAAACTAGAGCCTTTTGTATGCATAGAAATCTTATACCAACAAGCACTTTGCATGCGGAAAAGTGGTCATCAATTGATGTCGATATAGGCTTAAACTTTGGTTAACACCACTAGTCAACATTGAGTTTGACACTCCTCCAAACGATAGGAAAATATTTGCGATAATATTTGAGTTAAGTCGTTTACATAGGAATTGATTCCGTGTGTATTAATTGTTTAAACATTCTACCGCTACCAGCGTTTTTGTTTCCCAGTACATTCTTCTTGAAATTATAGTAGGGATAGAGTGACTAAATATGACTGGGAGACTAAATAGGAATCTTATAGGCAAACCTGTTCTACTAACGATCGCGTCGTCCTTACCATCAGATGAGCCACAGTCAATTACTAATCTAACAAACAAACATCTTTATAATTAACTAGCTGTGCCCTGCCACGCTTCGCTGTGGCACATTCGCACATTCGCTGATATGTTACTGATGAAAAAAATAGATAAAAACAATCCTTGATGCGGATTATATATCATGCTAAAATTTCAGCTCGATCGGTGCAGAACTTTTTGAGTTTTTGAAGCGTACACAAACCAACATAATTTTTTTTAAATATAGATTCAGGAGCAGCTTGCCTCGTTGGTAATATAGTCTTTAAAAGCGTAGACCTGGAAACCCAACAACTAGGTTTTTTCGATTCCAAGAACCAATTTCTAATTATACGCATTAAGTTACATCGTAATTGATATCCATTAAGCTCCATCATTCTTCCATCAAAACAGTTTTAAAGCTTCACTCGGCACTCAGGTTACCAGTAAGCTGTCTTATCGCTGAGTTACAAAGTGTGTACAAGAAATAGTATCCAGCCACTTGTATACCACAAGTGCTACTAAACTTAGTATGGGTGGTTTGTCCGGAATGACTACAGATGCTGCGAAATCAACCCAAGAGAAACCTTCAAAACGTGCAGTAAAATGCTGCTACGTTTTTTTTTATCTGATCATAATCAGCTTCTCCAGTATTACGACTCTCATTTTTTAAGCTTTGGAATCCGATCTTTCGTTCTTCGTTTACTGTCCACACCTGGATCTCTAATGCCAGCTACGTTTTGGGTGAACCTACTCCAGATTGTTTTAGCTTTGCTAGCACATTCGTTGAAGTAGAGAAGATATTGGTGTAGGTAAAGATTGATATAATGTAGACTAGCAGCGCCTTGGGTTTCACCCGGGTAGACAACAACCGTTAATTTTTACGAGTTAAAAGTAATTTGTTTTCTATTCCAGGACATAAAGTATCTGCATACAAAATTTCATAAAAATTTGTTTAACCGTTTCGACGTGAAGAGAGGACAAACTCATAAACGCACAAACTTTCGGAATAAAAAACCATGGATATGTATAGAACAGCATTCTAGCCTCATCAAAAATTTACATTGGTAGAGAACTATAAGAGCTTTAAGTTATTAGCACGTCGACGAAAGTTCCGAACAGCTCCGTCACAAATAAAATTACAGCCAATCGCTCTCATCTAAGGTTTCATCAAGGGTTTCTTTAATTAAGTGACATGAAACTCTTTTTAACTCCCGGGAACACGCCGTCTGGCCCCCCTGCACTTAAGTTTAAGCTCTAAGCTGGTAAGTTAAAGTTAAAATCCGCTTAGAAGGCGCTTGGGAAGCCAAGAGTCAATTTGCATGCGTGTAAGCTGGTTTTGCGTGTCTCCATTAACGTAGGGGTAAAATTGCTTTGGAGAATGCGAGCGCATTTAGTAATTTGATGGAAATGCAAGTGTTTAAGTATTGATCCAAAAACTTTTATTATATTTCAGCTTATGATTTTTACGATGAAGTCGTTGCATGTTAAAATGGAACAAATTATTTACTACCAAAGTGTCATTCACCTTTATTTGTGCCTTTGGAAATTCAGTAACACCCGCAACTTTTTTGAATGTCAAGCACTATGAATGGAAGCAGAGTGACACTAATGTGCACTCGCTCTGACACACCTCTTTTCAAATCTCAAATCCTAAAAAAGAAAGATACCACCTACCGAAACTATAAAAAGCACCCTCAAAATTAAAAACCGCGTGTAAATGGAGCCAGATCCGCGGCAGCTTTTGGCCGGTCCCTTTGCTTTTGTACGGCTACAGCACTCTTTGTGCCGTCACTCCTCTCGAACTATCCGCCGGCCGCCGGTATTTCTGCCTCCGTGTTGAACTGGCTGAATAGAAAATACTTCCAATGCCCCGTTTTGCTTCTCTATTACCGGCGAATAAGGCAGAGGAGAAATTTTTGAAGTTTCTGCAAGTTTGAAATATTTCAGCTGTTTGGCTATTGGCTATCAAAGGCTTGTTTAATGACAAACGTTTAAAAATAAGCTCTATTTTTGACCCTATATGCCCCAGTTGAACTTGAGGGGAGATCCGTGCTCAGCAGTTGGACGATATGGGTTATGATGATTATGATGATGATGATGATGATGATGATGATGATGATACCCCAGCTATATATAATTTCGCACGAAGCTGATATCGTCATAAACTGACAAAATATAGTTTCGTCATATCAAAAAGTGCTCCCAAAGTGTGACTGAAACGAATGTACTGCCCACATAGGAAGAACTTGATAGTGATTTTTCTTTTAGATTTAAGTTCATAGCCTGGTATTACGTATTCATTAATTAATGCTATCTACGCAGCCAGATGAATGTGCGGCGCGCTGCATGACGTCATGCGCCGCGTCGCATAAAGCGTAAGACAGATCAAAGCAGCGCGGCGTGCGGCGCGCTTGATGTAACGTCAGATCAAAATGTCTGCAAAAACATCGAATTACGTTATGTGGCGCGCCGCACACCGCACTGCATTGCCTGCCTACCTAAAACCAACTCGTATTTGCTTTACTTTATTTTCGTATGCAACCACTCGTTAGTAAATCAGAACAGTTGGTATCTTTGTGTTTTTCTAGTTTTCTGATGTTTGCTTTAGCTTTTTACTCTATTATGCCATGAAGCTGAATTAAAATTCGTGCCAGTTTTGCTTACTTTCCAGGTATACTGTGTTCGACTTTTAAATGTGACCCGAAATTCATTCACTTTTCAAAACACCGGTGCTAGTTGTTCTACTTTTTCCTGACACTGGAGAGTTTGTGCTTTGTTTTTCAGATAGTTTGTATAAAGGTTCGCGCCCACCACAACTGTTAATGTGAACAAGCTCACTTTAGCTTTGCTTATGCTTTTATAGGAGCGTTGCCCCAGATATGTGGCGTATTTTTGCCCACGACTGCAATGGTCGGATCGAATGGTTCGTGCGAATTATTGGGCTTATCCGCAATGTTTCGCGAAACACGTTTCCGTTATTTTATACCCTCTGGATTCTAAAGCATTGCACAGGTCGAGATTAAACAGAATCTTCTTAAAAGGGGGCCTATTAATGGCACCAGTATGAGCGAATATGTACTTGAAAAAGACGTAAAACAAATGAACCTATTGTTTTCGAATGCTTGAAGTTAATAATTTCATGCAATCTATAGAGCTGGTCGACGTGAACGTGTGATAGGCATGAGGTCAAGCCTAACTACCATCATCACAACTGTAAATCTCAGCAATATAACAGTGTAGGGAAATTAGCTAGGCTGTGGCAATCGATGGTATAAAAACATATTACCCAGAATTGCACTCATAGAAGCTTTTGCTTTAAGCTTTCTATTTTGAACACCTGAATTTCACCTCTTGCAATTGCCAACTATGAAGTACGGCCTCAGTGGCATAGTGGGAGATGAGCCGACTACGAAACGCGAGGAAGCGGGTTCGGTTCCCGCACCGGGCAAAAATTTGTGTGAACCACAAGTATTTGCTCTAAGTCTGGGTGTTTGTAAGACCATGGTCTTAGTACTTCCTGATTCCCTAGACACAAAAATCCTAATAAGGCACTAAGATCTATATGTACCATAGTGAAAAAACGATTAAAAAAAAACTATAAAAATACTTAAAATTAATATTAGTGACAGTTAAAAACCCGCTGAATTCCATTACTACGGCAAGTTCCTCTCATGATTAACATAAAGCGGCTAACGCAGGGCTTTGTTAACCACATCTGATACGTCGGCGGATGCTGCAAGAAACCTGTTTATACGCAGCTTGTCGATATTCCGATACCTTAGAGATGCAACGCTCGATATCATAATGTAACTATATATTCTTGCGAGATGTTAGCCGTGTATTATGCCTGGAGATTCTACGCATTCTCTCAATAATTTAAAAGAAAACCAAACAGTAAAGCGAATTGCCTTTTGAATTTTTGTGTTTGTAATCCAAAGACTAATACATCAATTGTGCTTTTTAACAAAGTTTTTATATTAGTGTTATCATTTCAAGTGAATTATAAACGGATGTTATATCTATTTAAGTTTTTATTCCAAAATATAAGGCATGCTTATGTACAAAAGCTAGATATAGAGTTTGGAACCAAGCTTAAGCACAGATAGAATATTTAAAAGCAGCTTTACTATTCAGCCGAGAGCTTACCTAAAGACTACAGTCTCTCCACTTTAATCTTTATTTATTTAACGGTTCATCATAGTTTAACTACCATAGATAATAACAGCGATCGATTACAATCAGACATAAACGGGTCTCGCTAGACAGCTCTATGCGGTCGTTATTATAAGTTTAAGTTTAAAATGCATGAAATTCTTAATAGTTGTACCGGTGTTTAGTAGAGAGGTTCTATGGTGTAGGTACGACGGCGAAGTTTTTGGTACTTATGGTTGTGTTGTGGTATTAACGAATTCTGCGGTACAACCGTCCTATTTGAGGGTAACGAGTGGCGATCGTGTTTTGATATTCGTAGAATGCTTTTGTTTGTGGAATGGCAGGCAGAAGTTTAAAAAGCTATTTGTAGCACAGTAGTAGTGACATGTCGCTCATTTGCAACAATAACGTGTTATCTCACGTTTAACATGTTGATGAGATTACACGTTCTAAGCGATCTATGGTATGTTTTAATAATAATTTGAAATGTGATTCAGGCAAGATTTGACAAGCATTTATAAATCTACTTGGTTTACCTTTTACATAAATACAAGTACCTGGATGACCGAGCTTTGCTCGGTATTTTTTTTTTTTTACGACATTTTCTAAAAATGATTCCTAGCTAGATCGATTTATCGCCCCCGAAACCCCCTATATACTAAATTTCATGAAAATCGTTGAAGCCGATTCCGAGATTCCAATTATTATATATATATATATACAAGAATTGCTCATTTAAAGATATAAGATATAGTATGTAAAATAAAGAGCACCTACTGATTTCTCACAATTATTGGGCATATGAGACTTTAAACCCGATGTCTCAGGGTGACGAGCGCAATGCAATACCGCGCAAAATGATGCAATGCAAAGTTCTGAGTGGTACTGTAACGACTTGCTCGTCTCGTTACCTATTGAAATAAAACAAAAAAAAAAGTAAAATCGATTGCATGTATTATAAAAATATTAAAAAAAAAAAAAAAAAAAACTGTCGACAGTTGGTAAACAAAAATCAGCGTTCCGTCCCGCGTTTATACTTCCTTATCCCACTACAATACCCATCGCCGTACATTGTATACGAAATCGATGAATCCACCGACGTCAAACGAAACCTATAGAACACGAAAATGTATTTCCTATGAATCAAACGTACAATCAGACAGCTTTTATACTGGCTACCTAATTACGAATCTCACGACTGGCTTGCGACCGACGTTAATCGCGCAATCAATGCTGTCAAATGTCACTTTTTAAAACTGCGTAATTGCAGGTCGCTTGTGGCGCTAGGTAATACCTGGACTAGTAATAGTAAGTTATACTCGCTAGTAGGTAATACCTGCACCAGATCGGCTCAAAGCCGGGATAAATGGCGTAAGAGGGAGGAGGCTTATGCCCCGCAATGGGTCAAATGAGCTGTCTATGATGATGATAGTGGCGCTAGTGCCTATCTACCAAAGTGCATTCTGATACAGACTGGAGGGAATGCGGACAATCAGTTACGGATCGCGTAGTGATTGCTATCGCTCTGCTATTGCTGTCGCTAGTGCAAATTTTACGTAATCAGGCGGCCGCTCGCTACATTAAACGGAGCCTTGGCACCGGCCGCGGCCTTTACCCTTGAACCGGGCGGAGGCAACCTCGTTAGAGTTTATTACTCTTTGTTTGGTTACCCACTGTTAACACATCTGTGCATTCACAATGTCGGAAGAGAAGACTTTCTAGAATACAGTACTTACTAGTTGCACAGATTACCTAATAGTTCTTACGTATAGTAGGCCTAATCGTGTGTTTTTTGTTTTGTGTGTGTGTCTTCTCTTCACGCCGAAACGTCTGAACGGGTTTTGATGAAATTTTGTATAAAGATACTTTAGTTCCTGGAATAGAACATTGGATACTTTTTATCCAGTAAAAATGTACAGTTCTTGTGAGATAGTAATGAAAGCGGGTGTAACTCATAAGGCACTCCTTGCGTCAACTACGGGGTGAGTTATAATAATCAATCTGTTGATTATGACGATACCTTGAGGGTGATGATAAGGATGGCACATGTATAGTGATGGTGACGATAGGTTTGATACGATAGTATGATTGTTTGCTTATGTTAAATCTTGGCAGCCAAAATAGACACGTTTGTATTGTTGAGTTGAAATTTTGCATCAAGATTCGATGACAATAAAAGTCCCAATGACAATACAATGTTCTCGGAGACGGGGAGCTGATCTGATGATTGGGACAAAAGATAATGTGGATCTTCTCAGTGACTAACAGTGAATTGATGGATCACCTCGTAGTACCGAATACTTATTTTGTAAAAGCTTGGCTGGAAAATAGCTGTTCAATAAAAATCTTACTATGAATGCATTGTGTTAATGTGTATGACTGTATGTCTCTGTATTTCTCGCAGCTCACCATTGTATCAGAATGGAAGATTGGAATGCATCAAGTCCTGGGAAAAGACTGTTTGCAAGCGTTCCAGTGATTGTATGAAGGAATATAATTACCGTCGGTTCGTAGACAGCTCCGTGGTGTGGAACTCGGGAAGTACCTGGAAAGAAACCCTTAATTAACCACTTGTTAAAATAAAAAATAAATCTTCGTAGCAGTGGTCAGTTTTGTTTATAGTGGTAGGCCTCTTCTGCGAAATGAAGATCCCGGGGAAGTTCCACGCCTTGGCCAGATATTCATCCGCCAAGCACTAGTGTGAAATTGTAATGAACAATACTGTGTGCCCGTTTGAAGGGCACTGTTTCCAGCGAAAGTCTGGGCAAATGAGACTTTAGAGCCGATGTGTCAGAGTGACGAGCGCAGTGCAGTGCCGCGCCAAATTATGCAATGCAAAGTTCTGAGTGGCACCTAGATCGCCTCGTTACAGTTCAAATCAGATGGTCACTTTTTTGGCACAGTCGTTCAAAATATGAAACGAATATACTTATAATTTTATACTTGGTGTTTAGCCTACCACACTCCACAACCACACTCTATTGACATTCTGAGAAAATTAGTAAGCAAGCACCCATTAATTACAATATTATGTTCTCGAGAATGTCGTATCGAAACCAGTCATTAAATATTTACATTAATTCTCTGGTCACTAACTCAAATGAAGTAATCAGAACGAGGCGCGACCTTAAAATTCAACAAAGATAAAATCAAACATCTAATTATGCATACATAATGTTAGTCGAAAACCTCAGACCAAACGGAATCACATAGTTTACCGCATTTAACAACATCAATCTGCATTCCCAAAAGAAACTTCCGTTGCATAATCTCATTATACAGTCTCAACATCGTTACAATGTCTGAGCAGCCGCAGAAAGCAAACGGTTCCATTTTGCCAGTACACGAAGGCTCATTTATCAAGATTTTAAGTTGCGCGAATTCCCGGGAACGCGCCTCATTTCGGGAACGGGCGCCATTTCCGGGAACGTAAGCGGCTTGCCAAGAAGCTGTTCCTGCCGCTGCGGGAGACACAACTAGGATAGTGTGCGAAATTACGACGGCCAAGTTTAAAACTTGTGCTTGATAGGTTGGCGTCTACAATCTTTTGACGATAATTGAACTTGATAAGAACAATAAGTTTATAAGTAGCTCATTTGATTACTTTTACGAGTATTCTAGATCCATAGGAGGAAATATATTGCAACATACAATTTGCAAGAGCATGCTGGGAATCGGCATGTTTAAAATAGAGATGTGAGATCCTCCAATCCGCACTGGGCCAATTTGGTGGATTATCATAATTTTCTTTCTCTATTAGAAGTAGTGTTTCAGCAGTGGGAATTTAATTGGTGATGATGACGATGATTGAAACAATTCAGTCGATAATGCAGATATGACGAATAAGGCAGAAAGAAATACATGGCAAGCTGCGGCATAAACACATTTGCAAGCGCTCATTTCTTTAAATCATCTAAAACATTACATATTCCAGTGTTAATGAGTTGTACAACATTGTCACGAATACAGACCACAATCAGCCATCAGCACACCGACTGGTTCCTTTTATGGTTGCATCATAAAACGTCTGATGTCTTATTTTTACATAATTACGTAGAAGAGTAAATCAATAGGTGAATGCTAAAGTGAGTGACTGTTGAAACCCGTATTTTACTATGAGTTTACCATCGATAAATAGTGTAGTAGCACTGACAAGTTTTAAGGCAAATGGTGTGTAAAATATATGCTATTATTATTCAGCAGAACGGGCAGGTGTCGTGATGAAGATCCGAGTTTTTTAGACGCTTTTTTGTAAAAACCATTCGGGCGTATCGCTGTACAATAGCTTTGGGTTTTTTCTATGTGCTGATACCGCTGGTGTTATAAGATTAAAGTCAGTTTTTTAGTGCTTTCTGCAGTCGATTGTTGGATAGAATGGTCATTGATCTTTGCGGTTTGTGCTATTAGCGAATGATGGAGTGGTAAGTTACAGCCCAATATTCCTGATGTTAGGTAGGTTCTTGCCGTCATTTTGATCATATGTTTGAAGAAAGTTGTGGTGGCGCTGTAACTGTTATAGACAGGCGTAGCGCTTACCATCAAGTTAACGACTTGGATGTCTCGTTAACCAATTAAATAAAAAAGAAGGGTTCCGCAATCAGGAAGGTCATTACTAGAAGAGTGCGGTTGAATTCAGTTCTAATTCATAAATAACTCACGAAGATATGTCAGAAGATAGTCAAAAAAGTGCCGAACTCAAACACCATCTAATCGTAACCGGGGAAGTTCGAAAACTTTTTATATTAATCCAGTTTCTCTACTAATTCTAAGATCTAAGTTCGTCTCGCTGTATCTGCACACAACATTTTCTATTACCGTCTTTAGAAGGACTTGTTACCAAGTTACCAGTTGTCTATTGTCATCCAGGCCCGTCCCAGAACATGTTTGTCTAGTTGCCTAGCCCCGCTCTATTCAGAGCCGACTGTGACTTGCCTTACTTAGTTAGCGATGTCTGCCAACAATTCAACTTTCAAGTGCCATAGGCAGATGCTGAAAGGTTTACCTATATTGGATTGGGGACGAAGAGAGCTAGCTTTAGTTTAATTTCGACTAGAAATAGATCTGTCTTCAGTTTTAGCTGGGAGTTTGAATATGTCCCGCTACTTTAATTGTTAACTGTACCTCAAAGTGAGGTGTGGTGTAGGCAACGTATTTTCGGAGCTATTCGTGTCTTTAAATTCTCCAATTGAATCTTGTTTGGCAATGGCCGATGTTTTTACGCTGATAGCCTGACACGTAAAACCGAATTGGCACTCAAATCTTTACAACATCTCTTAAACACTTTAAGAGCAGTAACGGAAACACAACACTCCGGAGAAAAAGTAAGGAATTTAAAAAACACTGAAGAATCAATAGACCTTATGCTTTGTATAAATGATTCATAGTCTTTCCAAGGAACAGTACAATTTTCAATAAAATTAATTCTTCTACACTAAAGAGAACTACACAGACTCTACACTCTTTGTTCTTCTTCACTTCTTTCTTCAGAAAGAGAATCAAAGAAAAAACGAGATGGTTTTACTTCTGCAAAAATACTTGCGAATGCGGACGCAGAAGTTCAATTTCATGCCGAATCTCGCAGTTGCGGATACGAAAGCAGAGCGTTGTTATACTTATAATCTTGCTTAGCAACTTCTATTTACCTCGTTCTAGCTAGAACTGTTTTCAAGATACATTTAAAATTAAATAGTAGGTCTTTATTCTGTGATAACAGCAGGAGCATAGGATAAACTCGCAATTTAATACTCGACAACATCCCGAATGTGTCTGGGGTCGGTTTCACGGCCGTATGGACGCGTCCATGCCATTACACGAAATTCCACATTTGTATTCAACGGTCGCCACTCGCCAGCGACGGGGTGGAGAGAATGCTGTTGACAATTTTTAATGACTTTATATTATGTACAAGCGGTTAGTTAGTGCGAAGAACAGTCAGAATAAATGTTTTAACAACCAGTTGCGAGACCAGTGGAGTAGTTTCTTGGTGCTATATTCTCACAGCAGTAGCGTTTATGCATATATGTTTAGTATGTTTAGCGCGTTTTTTAAAGTTGATGAAGTTGCCTTTCCAAAATTCAACCATAAATCGTCACTTGAAAGGAAAATTTCTTCTACAAAACCGAACCATAATAAGTTACTTATTAATTTAGTTGATCATATTCTATTTTTGATACTTCTGTACGATTATGTGACTTACTAAGACTTGTGTCTGACTTGTAAAAGTGATTTGTTACTGCTTACTTACAAAAAATATTTGAAATTTATGTTGCAAGTTGAGAATCCTTTTTTCTTAGTAGCAATCGCTATGGCATTACGAATAAAGATTATAATTAGAAGAGCTTGATGTTAATATGGTTTTTGGCGAAGAGCAAAATAGTTGATGCCGATTTGGCATGATTATGTAAGAAGCAAAAATGTCCAAACTTTTGAATGTATTATAAAGTAGAAGGAATGGAGGAGAGTTTAAAATTAAATTGACAAAGTTCAAAGAAACAATATATTCAGTAGAGCGTCTATAAGATATACCTAACTACAAATAACATAACACACGTAGAGAAAGAAAAATTTGGCAGTAAAGACTACCGCCGCCGTTTTATGGGGCCAGAAAAAGAAATATTGTGCTAGCAGCTGTAGCAGACTTATTACACACAACTGTTACTTCCCAAATAATGCCTAGCGTTGGTTCAATTTAAAAACCTCCGTTTACATGGCCCCAGATTCTAACAACCACAAAAATACTTGACGATCAAGACGACCTAACATGGTATCCCTATTATTGGATGACGTGTGACCAGAAGTTCCTATAAAATATATTTTCCAGCTGTCTTCGTCACACTTGTAGCTTCATCGGTTTCATCACTATCATTTTAATACCTGTACCCGCCTAAAACAGCAACAAGATTTATAAAAAAGACTTTTAAATACAGTTGAACAGAAATAAAAGTTGTGCTTGTTGTTCATTCTTCAAAAGGCATGTAGTTTCCACGAATGTAGAAATGCCCTATAAGTACAGTTAAGCGCTGAATATTTAATCATACACACGGCAGGTTGCTGCCATTAATACAGCGAGCGGTAAACTTTATAGAGCAATATAACAACTATAACGACTCAATCGTTAATACTAAACCAGATTGGTTCTCCACCGAAAGTGTTATGTAAGTTGTATGAACTACGAAATTACAATGATTATAAGAAATATATTTTTCATGATGGTAAACTCAATTCAAAAGTACCGGTGGCAGAAGATGGATTTTATCATCAAATGGAGAATGAGACAAACGTCTATATTATCTAATTAAGAAAAAATAAATCAGTAGGTAATGTTTAGGATGCAAAATATAATGACAATCACAAAGACGTAATGCTTAAATGTAATGAAGCAAAAAAGTCACTTCGGGATATATCATGGTTCCTCCAAGAAATACTCAGATGTTGTATTAATCAAGTACCGATTTCTACGTAATTCGAAAGGTCCCAAGAAAGATTATCACTCGGAAATTTCAAAGTCCACCTTAAGAACATAAATAGAATTACTCAACCGATTCAACTCGTGGAAATCCAAAGCGTCAATCACTTGGGAATCCAGCGTTTAATTTAATTAACTTAAAATTGAAGCACATTCAGCTTTAAATTTTATCCAATTAGTGGTTCGCTAAAGAACCTGCAAGAATTATCTTAAAAATGTATTCCGTGGCATTCGAAAATGTTGAAACACATACAGTTTCAACATTTTTGAATGCCACGGAATAAAGCAATATTAAAGCACTTCTATCAGAAGGGCATCTTATAACTTCAATATTTAATCGACTGACATATCCCGCATCACAAGTTTTTATTATACTCGCTGCTCATGTTGGCTGGAGGTTCATTTAAGTCAAAAATTTTGCCAATCCAAAATGAAACGAAAAGACCAGTCACAGGGACCTGAACGAACACGTTTAACATTACTATACTTCACTTCTCAACTGGACGGCTTCTGTTCCTTATATTGAATCAGATTATAGTATGGATAGGTGCCTAGTGCGCAGCCTTCGTCCCCCGCTGGGTGAACAAACTGCAGCAAAACAAAAACCAAGAAGCAAGAACATACCATCTCACGATATGATATAACTCCGATACAAGTCACAATAGCTGTAGGACCGGTGGCGCGTCGCGGTCGGCTGCCTGGGAACGGGCCCTGTCTCTTGAACTTACTTAATTATGTCTTCGCTTTTATCGCTGGTTATCTTGAGGTGGTATGGTGTAAATGTAAATCCAGTAAAGAGGATTAGTAAGATTTGTAGCTAGCAAGTGATAATGTTGCCAAAAGTGATTTTCACAAATGTACATTAGTTATTAAGATATGACTAAATATCTTCCTATGTAGTTTTGTTGACATGATTTCTTAAACACGAGATTTCTTGAGCAACTTAATTTTTACCTACTACAATAGAATTTGGATGTGCCAGGCAGAAATAATAATAAATGTACATACACAATACAATTAATATTTTAACAGTAAAGTCGAAAATTTAAGCGCTGTATCAATCGTAATTTGCAGTCAGTGAACATTTTCACACTTTTTATTTATTATTCTAATCGAAATGTTGAGTTGGATCTATATTTTACGTGCGTAAAGATTGTAATTTGGACATGTCCAGCGTATCTTTTTACCTGACTGAGCGACGCAAAGGAAGGTAAGTATTGTGTTTTCGTCGACTGTACTTCCGGCAGATTTAATCTTTCATCTTCAGCCGCAAGGAAGTAATCCCAGCAGTAACGGACCAATGTATCATCGTAAGAAGTCGGGACAAATGGAACACAGGACGCCGGGCCAAAGGCTACCGGAGACAAATCTGCCTCAAGGGAAGCATTGTCTGAGTGGAAGCTTTCGGCCGATTTACGGGAATCTGTTTGACTGTGATGAAAGATGTTTAGATCGTTTATCAAAACGGTGGCTTCGGAGATACAAGTAAATTAATACCAAGTTATATATTTAACTGCGGAATTGCCTGCGAAAGGAATTAAAGTAACGACCAATTTTTGTTTCATCATTAAAAAGCACGGGTCTCCCCTCATTTTTTTTGGAGGATTGGGCCATAATCCACCACTCAGATCCGGTTCGGATTGGTGGACAACCTACCTTCCTCCGAAACAATCATAGAGTAGGTGGCTTTCCTCACAACGTTTTCCTTCACCGAAAAGCGAGTGATTATTACGTACATATGTTTTACAAGTAAGATATTGGTACGTGCCCGCACTGGGATTTTAACTTATAACCCACTCCTTGAAATCCAGATATTCTACTACTATGCTACCACCGATGGTTTTATATTCATATACCTAAAAAAATTGCAGTAATGGAATCTTTTGCATTTCTCACATATCTATTTTTGCTTAAAAACTTATTGAATACGTTAGGTCGCATAGTATCCAATATTGTTCCTTTGTCACGTTCGTGCCTGTCAACAATATATCAGTTTTACGAATTTACCTCTTCACTCACCCATCGTATGTTTGCTCCAATTTGAGAAAGAAAACATCCGCCCGTATTTTCGCTCCCCTCACTGGCATTATCCAGGATTAGACTGCGGGATTCGCTTCCTATTAAAACTTCCTTTCTGAACCTTTAAACACCTTCACGAGTCGGCGAAACAATCAAACGGAATCCGGGGGATTTTAACTTGGAATTGGACTTAGCCACTCTGCTGGATTTGGGCAATAAGGGACTTATTAGTTCGTTAATTAAAGGAAGTTAGCAACTTCCAAGAAACCAATTGGTAGAAGAATAAATAATATGACAGGAAAGGATGTTTTTACAGAAATTAACATAAACTTAACACAACTTAACTTTTTCTTGTCAAATTGTAAATTCGGGTTTCAAGGAAAGTTACCATAGCTAACAATAAACTGTGACCACATTCGTTATAATATGGAAATGAACCCTTTTAGAAATTCATAAACCTGCCAAATCGTACCACGAATTAGTTAATATTAGGTACTGTATAATAAACTAACGATAACATCGAATTAACCAGCATTACTCTATGTGTATAAGTTATTCTCTCAATCACAGATTCTAAATTCAGTTTGATCAGATTTCTTTCCAGATATATTTTAGGCAGAAACAAACAATTCCCGGTTTGTATCGAAAATCGTAAGCCAAAGTTCAGACACGTTGGAAACAAAAGTAACGTACAGAGATTCCTAAGGCAAGGCCACATTGTTTAGTATTCGATGCACGTAGCAGAGGCATGCGAGCGGGCGATATGCACGAACGAACACTCCAGACTTCGGACAGACTAAGTAGCAGTGACAGCGATAGCTCTGTAGACACGTCTTTATCGAACCAGCCAGGAAGATGCAAAGCGGTTAATGAAGATTAGCACTATCAACAATTCGACTTAAAATTCCTGATCCCTTTGGATATATAGTTCTAAATGTTCAACAAAGCTTACCTAAGCGTAAATTCAATCCATTTGAAACACGTCTATTTAAAAACAACAAGCTGTCTGCGTGATGAACCTAATGAAAACCAGTAATAAGGTTTGTAACAATGAAAAGTCTACCAGAATCGACCTGAAATTTAGTTATGTTCAGTTCAAGTTTACCTTCGCATAATTTATTGAGTTTCCGTGGTGAAGAAGAGTTCAAAGGACTGTTGGGTGCAGACTTACGATAAGTAAATTCTAATGCGATTAAATCGAGCTTCAAAAGTACATTAAACAAAAGCACCAGCCGATCGAGCAGTAGATAAAACCTTACGGCCGAGCGCGAGGGGTGAAGGAAAAGTTGCTAAGTCACTAATTTGTTTCTTTTTTAATTGAAACTCCGCCTGATTTATCGGACTTTGGCGAAATTAATGCGACCATTGTTATAGGACAGACAGGAGTGCAATTTAATTCAATTTCAAGTTTAATAAACTGGCACAGGAAGGAGAGAGCGAAACAGGAGGCGAAAAGACTGCTAAAGAATAAGCGAATTCAAAATCAATGTAGGTACAAATTGTTCATTTTATTGTTAAATTATAACCATAGCAAAAAAGTGGAAGATTTCGACAAAACCAGATCCTAGACTCAATAAAATTTTCGAACGTTGGTATCCCTAGTAAAAAAATTGCATCAATTTTTAGTTTGAGCTATAATCTTAAACATTGGCTTAACAATACCACATATTACTATGATATTAAATTAAATGTTGACCTACTATGTAAACGCCCACAATACTTGAACAATTATTATTATGCGTGATGAACACAGGCACGTCAAACAAATTTTTCCTGGAAAATAAGTTATAAAACACACCCAAAAAAGACTGTAATCAAGTCAACTTTAGTTGAATTTGTAGTTGATTTGAAACGTACCTTTCATCCATGGGATCTTTGTCATCACAATCTTTTGACAAAAACCGCTATACCATCCCTCTAATCAACAGCTTGAATGTAAAATTTTCCATCCATCTAGTCGGCATAACTTCTCGAAATTCATAGAGGGTGAGCCGGCAATACGGGACTAATTGCACCGATTCTCTATCACTGCTGAAGCGAGGAGACGGCTTGGCATGGGCATATCAAGGAAGGGGGTCAGGGCAGGGGCAGTGTTAAATCAACCAATAAGTATAGGTTTCCTGAAGAACTTTATAATTTTCTATATCTACGTCAGTCGCAGATAATAAATTCTCTTATTTTAATATTTAGTAAGTCAGATGATCTTAATATATAGATATATCCGTTTCTCATTATTCGAGTTCTGCCAAAAAAACAAAAACAGATCTGCCTAAATTATAACCCTTCTAATTTTGAAATGTCGCTCGTTGTCCGACATGCCGTCTTATAGGAGTCAAAATAAGCTTAATTGCTATATATGGGGTAAGGCACATATCGCCCCAAAATTACTCTGACTACGTCCAAGTTGACTTGATTGATTATTATGGTTGGCAAACGGTATGGAAATGCCGAGTGGTTCTCGCTGGTGGTGCGTGATCATTAAGACCCTTGCAGAATGTAGACGCTGGTATAATTGAAAATGACTCGTTCCTGTCTGCTTAAGTACTTATAATCTTTTTTGGTTATCAATAATGATAATTCAGTTGAGAATGTTAAGCTATTGCAGGCGATTATTTGCTGTCTATTTATTTACGTAATATGAAGACAAGATGAGTATTTTTGGAGCTTTATAGTCGTATGTCGCTGAATATGTACCTACTAACTTTAAAGTTTAGCTTTCCACAAGGAAAATTCTACTTTCGTTCATGGAACTGTACTTGTATCTTGAAAGTTTTAACATGTTTACTGACTTATATCACTGACAGACATGCCTTTTTTTAATTTCAATGTTTCATTTCGCCGTTTTGAATGAGAGATGAATTTATATACTAAATATAATGCTATAAACCGTTAACACGTTTCCAAAACACTAAGCAAAATTGATAATTCTGCTCCAATATTCTTAACAATGAATATAATTCGTCCAAATTGTAGATCATCTATAATCCCGGCGTCACGGTTCGCATTTTAATATTAATTCGGGGGGTGGAAAACACCCCTGCGTTTGACCCCTCCCTCGATAATTGTAAAATGACTCACAACAAGCGTAGCGTCGGCGACGGTATAGCCACCGAACTATGAATAATAGAAGCATTGTGTTTGGTCTGTCCGCCTTTATGAATTTGAAGTGGAATCGCTACATATTCAACATACTCGTTCGTTCCTTGCTGTGTTACGTATTTACTTTTTGTTAAGAACTATTGTTTTGAAAGATACACTTTATAAACTGTTTCGAACTATCCTGGTTGTGGTGATAGGAGAAAGATTGTTTATAATATTATTTTTGAAGCATCGAAAGGACTTGTTCAAGCGAGAACGGTAGTTTCCTATTTTTTGAAATATATATAAAAATGTAATCCTCACCTGAATCAGAATTTACAAGCAGTTTTATTAAAAACTAATATGACATTACCCTTCTATGATAACTTGATAACACATTCATAACAACATCACACACATTATCATCAACTTCTACATCTTGGGTGTCAATAAAGACTTATCTATGTATCTAAGTACGCCACCCACCCTACTATCGAAAAATGTTTTTTTAATGTCTATCCAAAGGTTGTCTGGAAGAAATCGCTTTCAGCGATAAGACCGCCCATTGTACTACCCTTGTTTACCTATTGTAATTCTTCTGTACTGTGTTTAATTTTGTTTCTGGTGTACAATAAAGAGTTTTTCTATTCTATTCTATTCTATTCTATCTATAACTAATATGTAGCGTAGCATAGTTATTGGAAAAATATATTTATTTATATTTATATTACCAGGAGGAGTAGGAGACGCGTACATTTAGCGCCCAACGTGGACTGGATTGACATTACTTGTAATTGAGTTACCTGGTACTTAGCAACAAAGGAAACTGTAGGTTATTTATTTTGTGCAAACAACGAAATCGTAGTTCTTAAAAATAGTGGATGGTATTTCTATTGTAGTATATAAATTGGCACCCAACGTGGGGCACTAAACTCTAATGTCAGACTTGTGAATTAAATTATAAAAGGAGTACTGTTTTAACGCTGCGAGACTTCTTATAACATATTATTGTAGTACGTACTTTTTTATGGTAACCGACCAAGTGATTTACATCCATGAGTAAATGTTGTTACCTGAAACAAAAACGTGAATGAGTCAATTGTGCAAAGTATAGTAGAGTTCCGTATAGTAGAGTTCCACCACCACGTCCAGGGTCTTAAGTGAATTATAAATTGTGTAATAAGCATGGCAAATAATTATAACAAGCATTTGAGCATTAATTTACTTTTTATATGAAGGAAGAAAAATGAATATACAAAAAATACCACTTCTGTCACACGCGTCAGCAAATTCGTCACCTTTTAGAACCATCAAAGAATATAAAACGATCTGTCTTTTGTCAACTCGTCAGGGGGGATCCATTAGGGCGAGTGCACACCGGGTCGGTAATGAGATTAGTCGCCGATGTGCACGGGGCTTTAGTGAGAATTAACGACATTGCCAACATGGGGTAGGCATTAGGCCTGAATGTGGACGTTTAGGGTATTTCGGACGCACACTGGCCCAGAGTACGTTGTTGCAACATCAAATTGAAGTTAAGGTCGGTGACCTTGTTTATTTGCTGAGCCAGGACATTAATTACACATTGCACAATATTTCTTGATACTGCACAAACATTCAACTATACATGTAGACATTTAATCTAGACGGTATAAAAATGTATGAGCCTTCTCTACTCAAGTCTTGTTATTGACTTTTTTTTTAATATCTTGAATTTTATGTAGACTTAACTATACTGAGCTTAATTTTTGCTATTCTTTCGGTTCTCTATACGACCCTCTTCGGTAGGTACATGAGTCATCACCTTCTTCATAGATCGCGTTTGAGCAGTATGGGTTGTACGCAAATCATTTATACTCTTTTATATTATAAACATGTTTTTAAAACTTAGTACTATAGACATTAAACTACTATAGACAACAAAAAACTAAAGCAGATCTATAAATGTTCAATTAAAGTGACCCGTCCTTATTAAAATTAACGTCTTTAAATCTTACCTAATATGCAATTATGGAAGAAATCGTAAAAGTAGATTAATCATTCGTAGGTCATAATCTGGTAGGTACAAATCCCTTACTGTTTATATTGCAGGTGAAACATCGTAAAACGTACAAAAAGTCTTCGAACTCCGAAAACATTCAGTTTCAACTTGCAAAGGCTTTCCGGAGAGAGAAATTATGAGTCAACTTTACGGAGAATTGTAGAAAGCAGCCAAGGGGGTGACGAGAGGAAATTTCTTACTGAGGTCATAGTCATAGTAGGTACTGGTCATATAGAAAAGTTAGGTACTTCTAAATGATCTTCTAGGCTTGATGTAAGATACAATTTTTATTCTGGGACACGAAGACGTTGATTGACTTGAAGGTTCAAACGTGGAGCGAGTATAGGTTTAGTAGATGGTGGTTGCGAGTTTTTATATGCTTACTGCATTACAGAAAAGTCTAAATCTCTAGAATTACACTTGAATACTTACTCGGACTGTGTGCGTTTTTCAGATTGCAAAAATGCAATGCAATTTAATGGTCTTTAAAACGAAGTTAATTCGGCATTCTACTTTGTAAGCAAACTAAAAGCGCTTTACATCGCAAAAAGCGCTCAGTAGCATACTGTTAGGGTGGGAGGGAACTGGGATTACCTAGGGGAGCCCCGAACACAAAAGGTGCCGGCAACACATTTTGTTTGTATCGATTCGGTTGGCTGGAGATGGGTTAAATTATTTTGGAACATTTGATATTTTGTGTCATTGCGAACCAAAAAAGAAAGAAACTTACAATTTTGGTAACATCAAATACAATGTTGAGATATTTTGTATAATACTGCCACAGAATAATTTTATACTCCAAAATGTATTGATATAGGTTAAACACAGTCTCTATGGTCAAACTTAAGCCGCAAATAATAGGCAGCAAAATTGAAGATCACGTCAAGAGGAAAAGAAAATGACTGAATAGTTCTAATCAATGTTGTTTGAAGATACAATAAACAAACACAACATGGGTAACCTTCACATTGCAAATTAACTGCAAACTAAATCGCTTTACATAGATCAACTAAAACAGCACAGTGCATCAAAACAAAGCAAACGCCGGGGGTCCTCACAATGATACAATGTTACAGTTTCAATGACAATACGCGACGATGCGTAGATTTGATCATTCAATCCAAGGCCGGGTCGCAGTGGAATAACCGACGGTACATAGGATACTGGAGGGACTCATGGCGGAAAACCATATAGGGAATAGAGAAAACAGAAACAAGATTATGACAGTCTTCTGAGCACCAACCATATCTATGAGGCATATAATGTAATGTAATGACAGCAGTAAAGTTGTCTGAGCCCTTACGACTGAATCATTACAGCCCTAAGAACAGGACAATATAATTGTGTTGAGATAGGTATATATATATAGAGTCGATCGTAATTGTTTTTACCTGTAGTTTTTTTTTGTCTGTAATAATAGTGGGCTAAAGCTGTGGTTAAGATAAGACGTATCATGCGTTGCAGAGAGCGAACAAAACGCTAACATGAGTGTGTGTGTGTGTTAGACAGATTGTTCCAACTCCAAGCACCGTATTCTCTGTGACCGTGTTGTACAGAACTACGGATCTAATGATGGTCGGTGGGCGGACAATGTCACCTGTATATAAGGCAATTTGCCTGAATTGCCGTAAGTAGTGGTAAAATGACTTCCCTGACGGTTACTGTGTTTGTTGCTGCGTTGGCGCTGGTGGGATGGAGCGTAGGGGCGCCTACTGATCGTAAGTACATCGATAAGATCTTCAAGATCGTCAATAATGTGACCCCAAACACTTCAATTCCATTCATTCCATCTACCGAAATATAGATATCATTGGCAATTTCTATTTCGATGTACAACGTTTTATCATCTTCTTAAGTGTTCATGATGATTTTCTGGAAAGTTGCGAAACTTGAAAAAACCTAGTTTAAAAACAATCGTGAATCATCCAACAGTATGGTGGTCCAGAATTTAACCAGAAGACGTAACAATTACAACATTCTGTCGCAGCAATAATATTTATATTGTCTACCCAATCGGGCGACGAAACATACGAACTGGAGTATCCAAGCAAGCATGGACTTCCCCAAGCAAAGATCGATGCCCAGGCGCCGTCTCGTCTATAAATAACCAGGTTCACGGTGAACGGAGCACCCACGGGGAACTTTCTCAGTACCCCTTCGCACTTCCGCTTTATTTGCGCCGATATTTTTGGACACAATCCCATTTTCTGATACGATACTTGTGTAGCTAGACTTTTCGTTAGTCTTGACGTATTGACAGAAAGGGGGATTTTTACACTTTGTTTGACATGAACATTGTGAACTTTGTGAAAGATATGTTTGTTTATAATGTGCTTTTGATGATGATCGTCAGCATTCGTAATTGAACAAAGACTTTCAATGACTCTAAGTAGTCTATCAGTTAGATTTTGCCTGGTATTGCATACCTAAACCTATACTTAAGTTCTATTTAGGTCATTTTCAATTGAAAGACCTCAATTTAATTTAGACAGGTTTTGCCATGATTGTTGAGTCGGGATCATGTCATAGAGACCCTTGGTATATAGCATGAAGAATATAATTCGCCATAGTTGTAGTGTTTCAAAGGAGGCTTTGGGTGTTGGTTTGGATATGATATAATATGCCTTAGGCCCGATATGAAATAGGAAACGCTGCGAACTGGAAACCAGACTGCTATTTTAAATAACATCATAATATTTTGTGTATTTAATTTACTATAATTCTGTAGGTACAGTAATATAATAGTGGACCCATAGGTATGTACTATAGTATGTAAAAGATCGAGCGCGGTGGACCAGTTAGGTAGGTTGCGCTGGAAAGCGGATGCAGCCAGTTTAACCACTAGTTGATTTAGTATTTATGCTAAGGAACCACTTTATCCACTAAATACTTTGATGAAAATAGTTAGCGTAAACCTATCATGAATGAAAATATCAGGGGTCGTTATTCAAGACTGGCATATATTGGTATTGTATTTCAAGTTTATAAATTTGTAAAATGTTGTTAGGTAGAGTACTCTAGTCGAAGGCAGGTTTCACTGAAACACAAGTTGGAGTAAAATAATAATTATGACGACTACGTAATTACCCACCAAAACTACCTCAATGTTATCTTTTCCATGGACACATTTAAACAACAGAGTCTTACTGGTTGGCACTGGATAAGCGCTATCCATCGAATAGCAAATAATATGTACCCATTTTAAAACGTTTCTTGAAAGAAGTTTGAAATAAGACACAGATTTCGACATCTCTTCTCAGTTCTCAGTCTGACCACAGACTTTAACCATAATCAACAGAGTACTTCATGAAAGTGTTTAGTTTATAGATTTTTCTACTTTCATTATTATGCATCCACAAGGTCTTGACATAGAACATTGACGGGTCGAAATGAGAGACAAATAAGAAGGAATAGTTTCGTGCACACACCCTTTTTTTAGCAATAGACACGTCTTGATTATCAGTTAATTGATGTACCACGCAATCTATTTCCAATACCTGAAAAGTCTTTTAGCTACAAAAAAATTATTGAAACGAAACGAACTCGTGAAAAATGGATAACATTTTAGCACCCAATATTCGGACAACCGTTTCACTATCTATCGGCATTTCAAACGAATAATAAATTCTTTCACGCACAAGTTCATTACGAAAGGGTTGCTCGCCGGAGGCTGTTTCTATATAAAAACGTTCCCGAGTCTAACGCGAAATAAATTGCCGCGCACTCTCCGGTTGAACGGGAAAATATGAGCTAACGTGGAAATGTTTCTTAGTATGGAAGAACGGGTGTGTAAGTGCTGAGAAACTTTTGAAATTTGTATTAAAAGAACAACACATACCACGTTACTAGCACTCACACTCACACATCCTCTTCCGCTTGCATTTTGAAACATCTGTCCGCCGGTTTCAGGGACGTTTGTTAACTTTTACAATATATTAAGATTGCTGTTTTTTTCAGTTGCTTAGTGGCAGGAAAAGACAGCAATAGACATAATCTGTTGTCAAAGTTAACAATCATTCTATAAACTAGTCATAAGTATTAAATGTATTGTGACTTAAATACTGTAAGTACGCCACCCACCCTACTATCGAAAAATGTTTTTTACTGTCCATCCAAAGGTTGTCTGGAAGAAATCGCTTTCAGCGATAAGACCGCCCATTGTACTACCCTTGTTTACCTATTGTAATTTTTCTGTACTGTGTTTAATTTTGTTTCTGGTGTACAATAAAGAGTTTTTCTATTCTATTCTATTCTATTCTAGTCGTATGTCTAGTATGTGTCCCAAATCCCTATGTCTAATGAAATTACACTAAAGTTAGTGACCATGACAGTGAATAAGTATTTTGTAAACGCTCGGATGGATTTTTTATTTACAAAAAACGTCACGTTCTATAGTTCTTATTTTCAATAACTTATTAAATACCGTCTCGTCTGTAGGTAAGTGGTGGACGAGTGATGGCAATGATAGCGCTGTGGACGGGGAAATGCCTACACTTACCTATACTTGCGTAAAAGATACCGTTCACTTCAAACTTGAAAACTCACCGATTACCACTATTGTGACAAACCAAACCCAACATTATTACATTATATTACTACTCCATTAAGTTCCGAAACAAACTTATCCATAGTCATAAAACCCATTACTTAATTCGTAATAAAATCCACGTTCAATATCAGATTGGATAAGGCTGTTAAATCTGTTAGTTAATCTGTGGTTAAATTAAACCTCGTATTACCTCCAGAAGCCAGATGGACTCTAAAAACCAGTCCTCTGCCCTGATGGCCCTATAATTGATTCGACTAATACAGCCGATTCACTTTTTTCCCTATAGCTATGGTAACCATGGTTTATGAAAACGAAAGACTTTTATGTTTATTATTATGAACTTTTCAAATACTTTATGAGTACGAAAATCTGTACAAGGTTTCGTAATTTGACATTTGTCTAAAATACCTATTTTGTTTCGTTATGGAGCTGATGAAACTTTAATCATTAGAGACAAAGCAGTCGCCTATAATGATTTCAAGAGCTATAGTAATATGATTTAGATTAGGAAAATACAAACAAAACTACCGTCTGGGATAGGCTGCTCTTTAGATAGATTAGTTATATAACACACACACTTTTTTATCTTCTACAGTAGCCATACAATATTAACTTTTTTAGAAACCACATAAAATGATCGAAGTAGATACTTCAAAATTTATTTTGTCCGAGAAAACGCCGATAAATGGCAGCTCTACCACATAATTTAATGTTTCTTTTCGAGCCCAACGCGTCCGCCTGCATTCTTCCGAGATAATTATTGCTACAAAATAAAAGATAATTTAGATCTACAGTAATAACAGCGCCCAGTTATGATGGACTGGACTCCGCTTAAAAATCTGCTTTTGAAATATGTTTTTCTGACATTTTAAATGAGTATTTCGAGATGGGGTTCTCTAGTTTACTGTTTATTAGCACTGGCTGTATGTGGTAGGTAGTAAAAAAAATTAATCACATAATAACTAATTACTTTTCCAAAAAAATATTTTTTTAATGCATCATAAATACTGAAAATCCTGGAATGGAGTTTTAGTGGGAAATGGAAAGAGTCACCGTTGTCGAATTATTCGTGTGTAAGATACAGACCTCTATGATGATGATGATGATGACATGCGAAACATAAACAAAAAAACATGCGAAATACAAACAAAACTTAAAAAAAAAAAATTGGTTTCTTCACTGTTCAACCATAATTTAAACGTTGAAGATAATGTTTGCAGCTGAGAGAAGTTTGGAATCAAAAGTTTCAAATGAATTTGATGCCGAGATAACGTTACAAGCTTTTAAGCAACGGCGGCGATAAGGGATTTTTGAGTCGGCTGAATGATTTCCCTGTCTGGAGATAAATTTAGAGACTTTCTCTGGGATTTC
This sequence comes from Campaea margaritaria, assembly GCA_912999815.1. NCBI lineage: Eukaryota > Metazoa > Arthropoda > Insecta > Lepidoptera > Geometridae > Campaea > Campaea margaritaria. The sequence continues at coordinate 3,328,028 of OU538794.1, forward strand.
AAAGTTATTTAGATTATTTAACAATCTCAGATGACTTTTACTAAAAACTCTTTTATTTTTATTATTATAGGTATGCATTTTAATTACCTTCTAAATCTATCGAAATCATGATTGGATGGGACCCTCGTGTTATACGTAGAAAAAGCAAAAACTTGTTACCTGTATCGTTATTCGTTACCCTTATTTTTTATTATCAAATAGCAGGTAGAGAAGAAGAATGTGTTAATTAATAATTCTTGTTAGATATTTTCTAAATCCCATAAATCAGTCACTATTTAGTTTGATTTAATTAGATCTTTTAAAGTGTGTATGGTCTGTATTCTTTGTATGGCTGGGCATGTCACTTTAGAGCCGATGTCTCAGGGTGACGAGCGCAGTGCAGTGCCACGCAGGATTATGCAATGCAAAGTTCTGGGTGGCACTATACTGTTATGGGCATGCGTAGCGCTTATCATCAGACACACGACTTGCTCGTCTCGTCACTCAGACAAATAAAATTAAAAAAAATGGTGCAAATCGCCATATTTTGTTAAAGCTTAAGTTTTCTGAACAACATTAGTATTTAATTTATAGACGCATTCACTTCTAAAGTTCTGAATCGTTATCTCGAAACCTTTTAAATTTACTGTTAGCGCGGCAGCTAAGCTGTATAGGCTGAGCGCGCCTCCAATGGCGGGGGAAGGATGGCTGGTAGAAGAGTAGTACAAAGGAACTTGGCGACTAACCTGGTCTCCATGCAACTGCAATCACCTCGGTTCGGGTCCGTCTCCAAGCTGCTTGTTCCTTCAGGATGTTATGACGTTCGATGTAGTGGACTGTATTTTAGGCGGTTGGTGCGTGTCGGCAAGGAGCGTTTACGCGGCGGGTTTATAGCGGGTGTTGTTTATATTTGCGCGTCGAATTCACGTGGACCACCGCAGAGGAGCAGCAGATCCAGTACTTTGGATTCGGCGAGAGCGGCAGCCGCGAAGGACGAGGGTCGATCGCAGACTACTTGCGGCGGCAAGCAGTTTTCTCGTGGATACCACGATATGAGCGACAGAGATAGTCGCCAAGAAATGATAGGAATAGGAAGGTAGGAAGGTATTATGAGTGCCAATGTAAGTGGCGCGAACATTTGCCCCCGGCCTAAAAACCATTGGTTTTTAAAAGAAAGCGGGAAATAAAAAAAATAAAAATAAGAGTTAACTCTTAAGCAGTCAACGGGTTAAATATAACATAGCGGTTGACCGGGGAGCAAGGGGTTAAATTATTGGGTAGGTAAGATGCATAAACGGACGACGGGTCTCTGGTAGACGCCGGTCGCCGTTTTTACTGACGCTACTCGACAGATGCCATCGCCGCCGACATGAGTGGCCACGACGACGCCGAGAGGCCAGGATAGCGGGGGAATATTATCAGTGATAATAAGAACAATAGAACCTATTGTAATGGGATTCGAAGGTGTATTCCATTTTCCTCTAGATTGAAGTAAGTGAAGATATTCCAACTTCCACCGTTTGGAAAATGATTGTACCATTCGATCCAATAAAGCGTACCGTTTCAATAAGTGTCCAGGTTCATCGGGAACCGTGCAAGCGGGTAAATGCTTCAGCGGTGCGGTCATTAAGAAATGTGAAGCACTCAGCGCGGTCGGCTCAGACGGATCTTCGCTCAATAACGTTATAGGACGAGAATTGATAACGCATTCTATCTGTGTGAGTACGGTTAACATTTCCTCATAGCTGAGTGACTGTGAACCGATCGTTTTATGAAGATGACTTTTAAACGCTTTCACATATATTTCATAATTCCCCCCGAAGTGAGGACTTCGCGGTGGATTGAATTTCCAGTGTATGCGATTAGCTGATAACTCATCTGAGATAGACTTATTATATTCGTCGGAATTTAAAAGATCCGTTAACGCATTTTTCGCATTTTTAATGCATTCCGTTAACGCAGAGACGGGAAGGGAGTCAAGGAGCGCGGTTGAGTTACTAGCCCATTTGACGAGATCGAAGCCCCCGGCCTTGAGCAACTCGCGGAGATCGTCTCTGAGTTGTAAACAAGCAGACAGAGTAGGCATGGAGTAGCACACATCGTCCATGTATGTGTTGTCGCTGATAAGAGATGCTGCGAGCGGGAAGTGGGCACCGTCGGCGGCGCACAGCTGTCGCAACACTCGCATTGCAAGGAACGGACTGCTACGTAGACCAAAACAAACGCGGTTGAATTGGTAGGTATCAAGCGGAAAAACGGGATCGAATCGATACAGGAATTTTTGATATTTGCGGTGGTCCTTATTTATCAAAATTTGTAGGTACATCTGTTTAATATCGGATGTAAAAGCGATTGGGTAGAGGCGGAAATCCAAGAGGATTGTAAAAAGATCGTTTTGTAAATTATCCCCGGTATATAAAACTTGATTCAAGGAGAGGCCTGAGTCAGTTTCAGCACTGGCGTCCATCACCATACGCCATCGAGTTGTTGTTTTTTGTAGTCTCGCAATGGCGTGGTGTGGCACGTAATATCCAGTAAAAGGACTATCATTGTCGATCAGTGAAATGTAACCCTTCTGAATGTACTCTTTGATTATAGCATCGTACTCTAAGCGCAGAGCAGGTGTCGCGGCGAGCTTACGTTCGAGATACATGAAGCGTTTTTTAGCGATAGGGTAAGAATTACCCAGAGAGGTCGCGGGATCGCGGGAGAAAGGTAACGCTACAGAATAGCGTCCCGTAGGATCGCGGGAAACGTTATTTGTAAAAATGCGTTCACATTCTATAGCGTCTGGGCTCAAAGTCGGCGTGCATTGCACCTCTTCAAGCTGCCAGAAGCGTTGGACAAGATTATCTAAACGTGGTCCTTCCGTAAAGGTACAGAGGGAAATATGAGAGCGGCATCTATCTTCAACCAAGGGGTCAGTGATAGAAACAACGGTTCCAATATGAGCGGGCGTAACATGAGCGGGAGTAACATGAGCGGGAGTAACGGGAGCGGTCCCGATTACGATAAAACCAAAAATGGTTTCAAAAGCGGTTGGAGTACCAGGCGGACCAGCGGCGCGGCCTGATAGCAATATTTCAGAAAAGAGCGGCGCGCCTATAAGTATGTCGATCTCGGAAGGCGAAGCGAAACTGTCGTCTGCCAGAGGCAGGCAGTTCAGGTATGAAAGGCAGGATACGTCAATTTTCACTGCCGGTAAATTGTCTGTTATGCGGTCGATAACATAGGCGTCAATTGCAATAAAATTATCATTTAGGCGGGAAGATAAAGTAGCAGAAACTGCTCCCTTGATTGGGTTAGATGCGGAACCTATCCCTTTAACAACGGTGTTCGTCACCTTATTGCATTTTAAATTTAATTTAGCGCAACATTTTGAAGTTAAAAAGTTACTTTGGGAAGCCGAATCAATTAAGGCGCGTACTACATGGCGGCGACCATTTAAATCCGTAGCATAAACTTGTACGGTTCCCAGTAAACAAGTAGTGTCATTAGGCTGCGAAGCGGGGCGTATATTACACAGCGACACCTGTTGTTGTGATGACTGATAAGCAGTTGTAGGTAAGTTCGTCAGCTGAGCGCTAGCGGAGCCCGCGATGGGCGGCGGCGATGCCGAAGGCGGCATGTGATCCCCGGCGGCGGAGAAGTTGCCAGTTCGCGCGCGCGGAGGCGGCGCGTGCGCCTGTGACGGAGCGCTAGGGTACGGGCGATTGTCTTCACGGGAAGATGATACTTTGCGGCATAACATAGAATGATGTTTACATCCACAATAACGGCAATTAAATTTAGAATTGCAAGCAGTATTTATATGCGTAGTGCTTAGACAATTAGTGCAACCTTTGCTTTGTTTTACAAAAGTGTACCTGTCGTCGATAGAAAGCTTATCAAATGCAGGGCATCTATATAAGTTAGCGTGATCGGCTTGTTTGCAAAGCGGACAGTGAGTGACGCATGATGCTGCAAAAGACTGCGTAGACCTTGCAGTACCCGGCCTGTTATCACTGCGGCTAAGAGAATCGGTCGTAGTGCGTTCCAATATTTTGCTTTGTTCGCGGATGAATTTTAAAAGTTCATTGTATGTAGGCATAGATTTACCTCGCATGTGCATTTCAAACGACCGTGCAGTACTTGAATCTATTTTCTTCAAAGCGAGCGATAGTAAAATAAAATCAGACATGTTATCGAGCTTGAGAGACTTCAAACTTGACACAGCCGTGCAGAATTTATCTAGGAATAATTCTAAGTTTTTATTCGTCGCGGTGTTAAAAGATTTAAAATCAAGCATTTGATCAAGATAAGCGGAGGCTAGGTTACGTTTGTCGTTATACTTATCGACGAGCGTCTGCCATATGATCGGATAATTATCACCGTTAGGTACGATACCAGAACAAACTGCAAGGGCCCGGCCTGACAATTTATTAATTAAATATTGGACGCGTTCGTGATCAGTGAGATCGGGATTTTCGTGAATCGTGCGTTTGAATGACTCATAAAATATCCTCCAGGTCATCGGATCTCCATTGAAGACCATCAAATCGAGTTCAGGAATTCTGATGGATTTACGTTGCGGGGCAACATTGAAATCAGCGGTTTTTAAAGGCGGGTTAAGTTTATTATAAACAAACTGACAACGGCAAAACATATCTTCGAAGACGTTTATAGATTGGTAGTTTACCGTGTACGAAGCGTTGAGAGTCAACTCGGTGACATTTAATTTGTTCACAATTTCATTGAAATCGGAGCGTAAGCGGTCTAACGAGATCATTCCACATAGAAATAAATCCTTCTCAGTATCATCAGTGAAAGCCTTTAAAGATCGGTTAAAAATATCTTGTAAGCGGGAAAATATAATGTCACGTTTACCTATCAAGGTCAAACGTTCGACCTGTAACGTATCGAGCGCCTTTGCGTCCTCGTATACTTCACTATCTTTGTCTTTTGAACGAGTAGCCATAGCCATCTTAACAAAGTATAAAAAACTAGATAAAGTATGAAATTCCTAATTTACTGCAACTGCCTACAGCATTTACCTGCCGCGCGCGCGGCGTATTGAATACCCACGTGGAGACGCACGGGCGGTCGTTAGGAATACCTTCACTTTTTAATAAAAATTAAGAATTACGGAAAAATCGTTATTTTTACTATTTAGGAATGCGGAATACACGAAATAAGTATATAAGAGCGTAGTAGGATAGTACAGGGTACTATCTGAACTGTAATTGCGGGCGGGAACACGATAATTATAGGAAATTATCGTTGGTAAAAATACCAATATAAAATTGCGGGCGGTTATAAAGAGGACTATATGAGGCCTAAGAGGGGCCAGAGAATAGCGGGAGGACCAGAGAAGATCCGGCGGCGGAGGACCAACAATATGTTAGCGCGGCAGCTAAGCTGTATAGGCTGAGCGCGCCTCCAATGGCGGGGGAAGGATGGCTGGTAGAAGAGTAGTACAAAGGAACTTGGCGACTAACCTGGTCTCCATGCAACTGCAATCACCTCGGTTCGGGTCCGTCTCCAAGCTGCTTGTTCCTTCAGGATGTTATGACGTTCGATGTAGTGGACTGTATTTTAGGCGGTTGGTGCGTGTCGGCAAGGAGCGTTTACGCGGCGGGTTTATAGCGGGTGTTGTTTATATTTGCGCGTCGAATTCACGTGGACCACCGCAGAGGAGCAGCAGATCCAGTACTTTGGATTCGGCGAGAGCGGCAGCCGCGAAGGACGAGGGTCGATCGCAGACTACTTGCGGCGGCAAGCAGTTTTCTCGTGGATACCACGATATGAGCGACAGAGATAGTCGCCAAGAAATGATAGGAATAGGAAGGTAGGAAGGTATTATGAGTGCCAATGTAAGTGGCGCGAACATTTACCATACATAAATTCCCTATAATGAGTCACGTAGTAGACATCAAGGAAATCTAGTTATTTAAGGTCTGACCCTCATTGGGGTTGGCTTTGACGCGGTCGGCAGCGTCCCTGAGCTTCCGAAGGTCTCCTTACCTAGCATTACTAATTAATGTGATAGCTAAAGTTAATGGTGTATCTAAAGTAGTCCTATTTCGATTATGTTGCTTGAAAACTGAGCTTTTAACACTTTGACTGCTGAGCCGTTTTGCTTGTCTTGCCACGGGTGCGGCTCTGCACGCGCCATAGTATTTTCCCATACAACAAACACAGCAGTTGTGTTTTGTCGTACTCGTGGCAAGTTATGCGTAGCATCCACTCCTTTTTCTTCATGTCGACGACCCAGTTGTCTAGACAGTTTTGGATCAGTATTCGGCTATTGGCACGTCAGAGGTAGAAGCCTCATAGAGATCAGTTAAGGTGCAAATATCGGGGCCCTGAGACCACGCTAACAGATGCTGCATTGTTTGTCAAGAGGCATCACAGACACATTGTGAGACACTTCTACCTTCGAGAAGTAAGCTGGAATTTTGTGAGTTACATGATCTATACGCGCGATACCCAAAGTGGTATATATCAACCCCCAAGGGTCGACGACGACCTGTAAGGGGTACATGTCAGCAGGAAAAATGGAGGTTCATTAGATGTAAATGGAGGTCCACCATAGTGGATCTTATTTAACAAGTTCAGTGCTGAAAACACAACGGTTGTGTTTTTTATAACTTGCCGCGAGTGCGGGAAAACACAACTGTTGTGTGTTTGTTGTATGGGAAACACTATGAAGTGTGCAGAGCCGCACCCATGGCTAGACAAGAAAATCGGCTCAGCAGTGAAAGTGTAACAGGTCGTGACTTTGATTTTAGCTTTCCATGAATGGATAATCCATGTTTATATACAGACGGTGTGTAACTATACATTAAAAAAACGTAATATTCACACATATATTAATATTTCATACTACTATCAAAAACAAATTAGCAGTTGATAAATTTGCAATAATATGGGAAGCAGGGGTCTACCCAAAACAAAAAAAAACATGTCAAGTGGTCTACCCGAAAAAAAGTTTGGAGACCACTGATCTATCGGACGAAGCGTTGTGCTAACAGAAACTAAAATCATTATCCAAAAACAGACGCTACGTGAACCAAGCAGCAATAAACCATAGTTAATATTACGAAACCGCAGGTGGCTTCACTTTAAAGTAACTAAAAACAAGAAGCTTGGTATACCTACCCACATGGATAGTTAGTTAACAACGTAGTTTGGCAATAAATTATGTGTTTAAAATTACCTATATGCTAAAGTTCTGGAGAACACGTCCCATATGTTACGCTAGATTAGAATTTAGGCAACAGGGTTTAAGCAGGTTCCCTTGTTAGCAAGTATTGTTCTCCAAAGTTACGTCTAGTAGGCTACGTAACGTTGACTTAATAAAAGCAACATTGTACACCTATTGCCGACAAGGCGAAGTTGTGCTAATTAATAATTAACGAACGTGCAAGTTTCTAACAAACTTTTATCTTACCAAAGTTTTCTCAAGCGATTTTAAAAGCTATATTGTACAGAAGTGTAGAGTCCGAAAAGAAAATTGCGTACGTTCAGTTAATTATAACTTCGTATTGATTTATGACAAAGGAAACGACTGGGATGATGAGATCATGCATTAGTCATGAATGAGATGAGGCTAGTTCAGAATCGAAATAGGTAAAAGGTAAAAGTCAATAATTTTCAATTTATGCATCGATTTCTCGCATGCATTTGGTCAACCTTGGAGATATGGTCAAATTTGTCGCGAAATTAACTAATAAAAGTATATTTTGCAAACTGGAAATCTTACAGACATGTGGGACCAGTATGTTTGCTGTAATTAGCCTTCTATAGTATATCAACGTTTATTGTTATAGGCTCTTTAACCGTAAAGAGAATCCCTAATAGAATTATCCCTCAGCCCTTTGTTTGAGCTAAGCAATCCCTTCGTGGATTCGTTCGGCTATAAATTTTATAAATTTAATCCCTTTATCGTCCGAGGCCATTCCACTGGGCCCTAATCATCCTAAACTTTTAAACAGTATGCAAAGTCTATTAATTTCAAGGCAAAATATAAAACTCACCCACACACGTAAGTGCCTGTTATTACGTTTGATTTGATATGAATAATGTAAGATTATAGTGGGTAGCTGTCGGTAAAATACAAAAGATGATCATGCTGACGATGTATCAGTCAACGGCGAACCTTGTTAGCTTCAGAGATGACAATGAGGAAAGATGGGAAAGTTATATTATTTCATTAGGTCCTGTTCCAGAGCGCACATTCTAATCTAAACACTTCTCCAACTATAGGCCAGTAGAGTTGAAAGTGTGAGATAATTTAGGAAAGCTTGGTATTCAATTACTACTTTTACTCGTTTTAAAAGATGCTCATACTCAATTAATTCCACAAGGATTTAGGCGGGATAACAATACCTCCTTAATTGCAGTAGAAAATAATTCGAGTAAAATGTTACTTTTAGCAAAAAAAATTACAAGAAAAACCCAAAAGGGCTTTGGTGTGATGACAGTAATATCAGCAGAAGAAAGTAGGGTGAAAAGTTACTGTTAATTTATATACTGTGCGCTGGAATTCGTATGGATTAGGCCTTTAAATGTACGGGGATTTGAGCTTTAGGGTCAGGAACTGACGGTAATGTCGCCTGTGACCAGTCATTGCCGGGATTGTGACGTGAGATAGGTACGTTTTGTCGTCGGGACAGGCTGATAGGTGTAACGGGGTTACAGGACAAAGGCTTTTATAAACTTTATGCTTTTTGGTTGGAAATGTTAAGTGTATTCTGTGAATTTCTGTGGCAGGCTTCGTAAAGCTTAATGCTACCAAATGAGAAAATAATATTTAGTAATCATAAAATTAAGCTTTTATAATCAAGAAACGCTTGTACGAGTAGAAAATAACGCGTAACCCTGTCACGTCTATGTACCTAAATACGATTTTTTAGAAGGCTGATAAATTATTATGACACATTTTGAGTTTTAGGATCCATTAGAATTATCAAATTGTTAGCTATTGTAAAGTGATATAGTCTTCCTAAATTATTTGATTAACCAAAATCAGATTTTTGGTTAAGTTTTACAAATAAATAATAGCTCTGATAAATAATTAAAAGTTAATCAACACGCGAGCGTTCTTGTCATAGAGTACATTTAGTATAATTATGATTAATTCAATAATAATTATACATTGATATTTTTTATGTTTGATTCTATCTGCTGTTATATCGTACTATCGGGTTTTCACTACGCTCATAATAGACATTACCGTAAAAATGACATAAAATAACCTCTCAAATACCACCGTTACAAGCCATTATCTACCTGAAATAGCCATAAAACGTTTATTTAAGCCGACACGCACATACCGATGGCACTACCCTCAGTGCCATGACCATAATATGGCAGCATTCTTCATATTATAATGAGGACTATAGAAATTTAAAAAGATCAAGTTAATGAATAGAACCGTACCAGCCTTCTGTGACAAACATGTTTACCATAAACATGTCGAGAAACACAGAACCACATGGAACTGCACAAGAAGTTCCATCCGTCACCCTCGGTACGTGACGTGGTCGAATGAGCTAAAAATTGGCAATTAGATTCATACCGTGCTTTATCATTGTTCGTGTCATACATAATATCGTTGTTTTTAGAAAACTGATGGATTCGCAAATAAATCACAATAACCAGGAAACTTACTTCGGAATAAAACCTTTCTCGTAATCAAAATGTTGCGAACCCCTCCCCTAGGTATCTAAAGGTTTAATTTTAAAATCCATTTACAAATGGATTACCGCAGCCTCTAGGGGGGTCTGGCCCTCCAAACTATGGAGATACGTTCCTATCTGAATATTTTATTCGTAGGGATCGGATAAAATTTATATTGAATCGTGTTATGCAAGACCTAAGTCTACACAAGATGAATTAAATATATATATATGTTTCATACTAATTCTACGTATATTTTGGGGCTTGTTCCGAAAATCCCGGTAAAAAATCAAGCTCATAAAGGAGTAAGGGAACACGCCCTAAAGCCGTAAATAAGGCCAGATTGTATTACATTCCGCGCAATTCCGTGTAACCTTCGCGCGTGTCTCCAATAATCATTAATTACAAGTAACCCCGGTTTTACATCGCTGAAAGCTGGACCCTCCGTCACGTACGGGAAAGATAATATTTTTTCTGATTAATGGCAACATTTGCTATTTTTTGGTATGGTTTATTTTTGGATTTTTCCTTTGTTGCGTGGGCTGTGTGTGATAGAATCACAGTCTGTGTCACAGTACGAGTATGTAATGAATATCATACAATAACTTTTTGTATGTATGTTAAAACAATTGTAAAAATATTTAGGTTGGTATATGATCACTGATGTCTTTAAACTTTATAATGAGTTAATGAATTGATGCTCAACATTTTTTTATTTAACTGAATGACGAGACGAGCCAGTCGTTCACTTGATGGTAAGCGCTACACCTGCCCATAACAGTTACATTGCGCATTGCATAATCCTGCGCGGCACTGCACTGCGCTCGTCACCCTGAGACATCGGCTATAGTCCCATATGCCTAGTATTTTCGCTGGAAACAATGCCCTTCACATCGCAACACAGGAATGTTTGCACACTAATGCTTGCTTACTGCTTGCCTAAAAATTGCAAGTTAGTACTGAAGAGCTGAGGTATATTAGCTCTCAATATTTTGAACGCCAAAGAGGGATGCAAGCGTCAACAACAAATCATACCCTCTATATATACCATACCAACGACGGCTATATTGGTTAAAAAGTTAAATATTATCATGCTTGGTGTAATTTTTATGTTATAAGATTATTTATATACTCTTAAAAATTTATAGGGTGTTGTGGGGAGGTCGGTGGTCAAAGGGTTAATCACAGGTATTTAGACTGAAAATGTAGGTAAATATTATAGTAATTATGATAGAGATATGAATTAGACCATGTATAATTATATTCAGACCTTTTGTTTTAGCTTTTATTAATGTGTCTGGGGGCTGTGATGCTATCGGAGTAGATTTGGGGAATCCATTTACTCTTGATTTTAGTGCTCGATGGTCACGCAATGTTAATTTTGGCCATGAATTAAATGACAGGTATATAATAAAGGTCGCTTTTATCGAAAATGCTAGATTTAAAGACTGTGTTCGTAAAAATTCAAGGTATTTTTGTAAAAAGTGGTTGTAATTGTAAAATGTCCCAAATCTGCGAACTTACTCTGGAAGTAAATTTTGCAGCAGGCCAGTTGTTTAGCAAATTTTTCAGCGTTAAGAGTTAAATAAACGGAATTGAAATTTAAAAAAAGACGTGCAGTCCCTTCTAAAACAACCTGTATTAGCTAATGCCACAGCCTAATAAATCGTCCACATTACACTGTGTTAATGTGGTGGTAGGTGCCGGAAATTTACTATGGTTGCTTTTCTTGGAGACTGTTTTCACTGTACACAGCATTGTATAATGCTAATGAGTCACATAAAACCTAAAAATTCTACCTCATTTCATATTCATAAAATAATGTTTCTGTTCCAAACAAGATAATTATTTTGGCTGGAACACAAGTTCCCGGGAACGCGAACTAATAAAATCAGACTAATTTGACAAATGTGCTCTCTTCTTTCTTAGAAACTATGAGGAAATAAGAAATATTGCCTTTTATTGCCTTTGGAATTGTTTTGAAGTTGCCATTCAAGACCATTTTGCTTAGTAGTACTGTGAATAAAATATAGCAATGCTAGATTTGGCTGTACTATAACAAGAGTTAGAAGGACCAATTTTTGAGCAAGATTTATTATAATATAACATTTATGAGAAAACAAATTCAAATTTAACTAAGACATATTCTTTAGGAAGGATAGGCGGTAAAACTCCTCATTATTGTGCCTAGTCCCTTTCACTAAATTGCTTTGTGTTTATGAAGTTTAATAATTAACAGTCATTTTATATTGTAATGTGAGAAAGTAATCGACCGTTTCATCTATGAGTTTGTGTTTATTGTGTGTTAATTACCATAAAATCATTTAGAGGTGAACCGTTTCCAACCCCGTCAGGCCAAACAAGCTTTAACTTCGTTAGCTATAAAAACACAGCAAGCACCGCGCTCGTGCTTTCAGTAATAATATTAATATCCTACGTAGAGGCTAACACGAGTCGGTATAAAAGTTTAACGAACGAACACAGCCATAATTTTCACGGAAGTCGTAAAGACGCGCCATATTCAATGGCGGCGGCGGCAGCCATGTTTTGGCGGAAAATTCTTGACAGCTTAACAATGTAGGGGTTTCTGAACATTGGAATGTTGAGAAACTCCTACATTGTGTGTGATGAACTTTTTATTTTTTGGCACGAATCGAAATCAGATGAAATTAATTTACGGTTCCTTCCTGTTTTTTTTCTGTGTTTCCGGCTTCATTTTGTTCCTATTTACGAGATAATCGGTTTCAATTTGCGGACAAATAGATATCAAAATAAAGTTTTGACATACTTGAAGTTACATTTATAGTGGACAGTTATGTGACTTTAATTTTGTTCCAATAAAATTAATTAAGAAAATTATGTAAATAAAAACAGATATTTGGAGAAATGTACCTTCGTCATCATATTATCGTCCCACCGCTGAGCACGGGTCTCCCCTCACTTTCATGAGGAGGGTTAGGCCATAATCCACCACGGGGCCCAAATCCGGATTGGTGGATCTCCTACCTACCTCCGAAATAATTCTCGGGTGGGTTTCCTCAACATGTTTTCCTTCACCGAAAAGCGAGTGATAATTATGTACATATTTTTTACAAGAAACACATTGGTACGTGCCTGCACTGGGATTTGAACTCACGACCTTCTAATTGGAAGGCGGACGTTCTTCCACTAAGCTGCCTTCGTCTAGGTAGAACAAATTACTTGAAGCGAGAAGACCGCCCATTGTACAATTTTATGTTTACCTTTTGTTTGTACAATAAAGAGTTTTCTATTCTCTTCTACGTTTTACTGTTACCTGTAGGTAGGCGATACAGGCATTTTCCCGGAAGTCGTAAAAAGACGCGTTGCGGCCGCCATGTTGATTGTGGTGTTTCGGCGGGAAACCCCTGACTGCATAATAATGGCGGGTTTCTTAGATTGGAGAGAATAGTTTAGAAGAAATTTAAAGTAACTCTTAATGGTTATATTTTCTTTACAAACTTTTTATCACTTTTCTTTTTTCCCATTTTGTTTTTTTTTTTCTTGTTTCAGTTTTTTTTGTTCCAGAATTTTCTCTAGTAAAAAATACAATATTAATAATAATTATGTTTTAAAATGACAGCGTGTACGTAGTTTATCCCAAAAAAATACTTACAGTCGGCGGTTCATATCGCATCAACCTGTGATTCTAAGCTAAATATATATATATATATATATATATATATAAATGTTATGTTGGTTTGTGTACACTTCAAAAACTCAAAAAGTTCTGCACCGATCCAACTGAAATTTTAGCATGATATATAATCCGCATCAAGGATTGTTTTTATCTATTTTTTTCATCAGTGACATATCAGCGAATGTGCGAATGTGCCACAGCGAAGCGTGGCCGGGTACAGCTAGTAATTAATATAATTATGCCTGCTTTACGCCAAACACTATCTACAGCTTAATTATTCCGTGCTAGAACTAAACAGAACTATATGTAAGCAAGCGTGTAAATCGTAATGTATTTTCATAATTATATGCAGATGAATTAAAACTGCTTATGGAAACAGGTACATATAATGTGTAAGAAAGAGATAGTGTACCCTACGATTGCTTAAATATTGTAATAATACAAGATAGGTGCCCTATTATAGGCACAGACACAACAGTCCTGAAATAAACCAAACACAATTTGTTATTTAAATGAGATGTTAAAATAACAAAATGTAAATGGGGTTGACTTGACGTGTTATACCCATATTAATTTGAGGGAGGCAGGGGTCTGTGAAATTGTATGGTCACCCACTCTGACGATACTGCTACAAGCTAATAAAATAATTTCTAAACACGTAATGGTACCATAGTCAATGTAAGTTGATCGAAACGTAGAGCTTTGTCAAAATTAATAAATGTATTGATGCGAGAATTATACCCAACTTGTGTAGTAGGCAAATACGTAAAGGTAAATCTTAACGCAATTTGTTATAAGTATTGTTCACTACAGCATTTGCAGCATTTTGCAATTTGCATTTGCATTTTTTGCAGCATTATTTTGTATTGTAAAGCGGTGGTAGCCTAGTGGGAGAAATTCCGCCTTCCAATCAGAAGGTCGTGAGTTCAAATCCCAGTGCAGGCACGTACCAATGTGTTTCTGTAAAACATATGTACGTAGTTATCACTCGCTTTTCGGTGAAGGAAAACATCGTGAGGTAACCCACATACCTACCTGAGAATTATTTCGGAGGTAGGTATGTGATCCACCAATCCGGACTGGGCCCCCGTGGTGGATTATGGCCTTACCCTCCTCACGAAAGTGAGGAGAGACTCGTGCCCAGCAGTGGGACGTTATGGGTTGATGATGATGATGATTGTACACTACACCTACATGTGCCTTAAATTCTTCTAATAGTTGATAACTGAACAATGGTAATAATCACGTACCTAATAAACATATTAGAATGCACAATAAAATAGTTATTGCTTCACTACTGTTCATAAAACGAGTGAAGCGTGGTGTTGTGAAAATTAATGTTCCCCAAATCAGCGCATTGAACGTCTCCAGAGTGAAATATCATAAAGTGCAAAATAATTTGGACCCTCGCCGAAGGCGTCTCCAGTTGAATTTAATAAGGTGCTATTTTGTGACTAAAAAACTTTTTGTAGAGAACAGAGGGTAGTTTGTTAACCATAACTGACGTTGAAGGGGACGTAACTTGATTTGATGTTTTAAAACTTCTCATGTTGCAAAGTTTAGTTAACCTCGATGAAGTGGAATAAATCCGATTTCTTTTAAAATATTTTCGAAAAGGCATAATTCGATTTTAAACATTATAACGTCGAATAAGCAAGGTGTGGCTAGTGTTGTTTCGATATTCTCATCTGACCACGGTTCGTCCGATTTTGACGCAGGATTTTTATCAGTCAACGTTCGTGATGGTTCTAGGAAGTTATCCGGTGTTGGTAATTTAAGTGATGGCAGCTTTAGTTGCGCGTCTAGTTTTAATGCAGCTTTTTCATTCAGGCCTGTTAGTCCTGTTTTATGGATATTCTGGTAACGATCTACAGGAATTAGAAGAAAATGTAGGGATACTAAAAACTTAACTTTAGAGCGTATTTTAGCGACTTCAAAACCATGCTAATGGGTCACTTCTCTAAAGCATCAGAATCTAAATCACATCTAACACTCTCTCTTTCTCTCTTGTCTCCAATCCAGCCTCGGGTAAGGTTAGGCGTAAAATCTCACAACAGCTGTTGCATCTGCAATATCCGGAACGCAAATGCTCAAATAGCCGAATTTGCTACGGTCCGTTAAACGGGCTAATCCGTTTGGATTGCCACAAGGCACGGCTTTAGGTTCGAAACTATTGGTACCCAAAATTATCTGCAGAATATTTTCAGATCGTTATAAAAGATGTAGCTAAACAGATAAAAACAAAAGTAAGTAAGTATAAGGAAACATATGGCATGGTAAATATCTCGTTTTCAATGATAACACTAATGTTAGTGACCATGTTACAGTAAAACCTTACATGGATTAAGTAGGGTTTGAGTCTTCTAGACAAGAGAGAATAAGTATATTCTAGTTCGACAAATTTTATTGGTCTCCATCTTCAAGAGTGGCGAAATGTAAACCTATTCAATATTCATATAATGTTTTTGATAAACGTAATATTCTTTCGAGAAATTATATAATTCGTATTTGAACTGCAAACTTATAAAATGAGCTTCAAGCCACCGTCGATGATTTAATCAGCTCGCTATCACCATAATATTTTGGTCCTGGACATAATACATGTGAAGCTAACCGCTTTAAAAAGTAAAATAAAAATAACAGTCAAATTGAGAACCTCCTCCTTTTTTGAAGTCGGTTAATAAGATTTACCAACAAACCGCATACCGACTTTAATAATAATAATATATTACTACGTACAAAATATAGATATACCAGCTGTTAATATAGTATGACCTAAATAATATCATTAACAATTTCGCAAAACTAATTCCGAACAGGCCCAGATCGATAGAAGATACGAGTGCGGAGTGCATGCCCGTGGTATCAAGGGTAAGCAATAGCTACGTGCAGGGACCTCCCCTCTGACTCATAAAGAGGGTGGCGGCGGCTCCCTCTCACTTTTGAGGGTTTGGTCGATACTGCTCTCTTTTGTTTTCGCACTCCTAACGCACTGTTTCGCCCCGACTCGACCGTGATAGTGAAATAACTATTTACTTGAAATGTAGAAGTTGTTAGTTGAGATGTATTTCTACTAAATAAGTTGACACTGGCTGAATACAAAAACCGTGCGAAACCAACGCTTAAAAAAAAGTCGCTAGTTTTAGTATCGAATTATGCCTCAGGATTAACCAGATCTTTATGAATTCTTTGTTGTTTTTGTCGCCACAAATGTTAGGTTTAAATAGGTAAGCTAAGTAATAACCTAACATTTGAGCGATTAGAAAACACAATTGGAAAGTAGCAATTGTTTCGGTGAGCTACTTGTAGGTAAGTACATTGTTGATGGAAGACAAAATTAACAGCTACATAATGACTTATTCTCTACTTAGATTGTTTATTCAGTTTGTCTCCAACGAGTTTCTCAATAACCATTGAAACTCTCTCAATAACTCTGTCAACTTTTCTCTCACAATATGTCTAAACGAGGGTAGACTAAGTAAAGGTTTCCCACTGCTGGGACTCGAGCTTTTATTCAGAGAGGAACTGTGGACTGTACCTACAACGTTGGCTTGGTGTGTTGGAAATTGAAAGCACTATGTCAGTTGATGATTTATTGTATTACGTAGGTAAGAGCTGTTTTACTTTTTCCGCACTATTACTTTAGCTTATTTTTATTGATTAATCGGATCAGTAGTTACGGAGCTTACGTCCTTCTTACAAATACACTGTAATTTTACCTCTAGATATTAGTGTAGATTTACATCAGTAAAACCAATGAACCTTAAGAAAAACTATAAACCGAGATTGATTGCAACATTTGCGTCCTTTCGAAGATAGATTGAGGTTTTTTTTATGTAGATAGAAACCGGTGGAGTCCCCCTAAAACTTTTGGGGCTTCGCGGTCAATGAACTCGAGGGTGCAATGGAACCATCATGCATTTGGATACCACTGTTTTTTCCGAGTCTCGACCTTTTCGTTTAAACTTATTCAAACACTAACGACCCGCCCCGGCTTCGCACGGCACTATGACACCGCTCCACTGTACCATTCGATGCTACAATTCCACAATACATTATTTTCATATAACGTTATCTGTATTTTTTAAATGAGCTTCAAATTTTTATTTCGGATATCTGGTAGTTTCGCAAAAGAATCTGAATGTCCGTAACATCTACTCTTTTTGCGATTAATTAAAACTGATTTTAAGATTTAGTATACGGTACTTAAAGTCATGGCCATTAACTGTCGACAGTTACACATAATTAAATGGCAAATAATTATTTTATTTCACAATTACATAATAATTAACTCAAAAACATGTTAATCAACCAGTACACACCGTACAGCACAATAAAGCCCTGCAGGCTTCCATAAACAGAATGCAAGGACTCCATACCAGCATAGCTAGCAAGAAGATGGCTATATCACTGAGTTGTCTCCACACATTGAGCAAGCTAAGACAATGTGGATAAAACCAAGGGCACATGTAGTATATAGAAAGATACGGCCTTTTTCTCAAAGTGGCCATGTAAAGACTGCAATTAAAGTCCATGGGTTCACGCTTCCGAAGATTCTTCTTCTTTTTCTTTTTTAAACGCTTCATTCTGGCTTTGGGGTCCGAGTCAGCAATATGAACCATATACCTTGTCGCAGGAGATTCTTCCAGCTTTTTCTTTACCAGCTTAAAACGTTTCATTGCAGTAAGTCTCATTTTAACCCGTTGCAAAGTAGAAATGACTCCGCTTTCTTGTACACTACGCTTGCACAAGCCAACTGCTCGATGTGGGTCTGTTGCCAATATTTTCAGGTTCTCGTAGGAATGTTTCGGATCGATCACTGCTCTGTAGGTCGACCGCGCGACATCTTGCACAGCGGTACACCCTAGCTTTGCTATGTCAAATAATGATTCCGTTAATAGTAGCGAGTCACTGGTATTTCTGTATTTTCGAATTTGTTTAAGCATTTCTACATCGTCTTTGAGTCGTTGCTTTATACGAACTTTGTCTTCTTTTTTATATATTTTTTGACGGCTCTTTAACCCTTTGATATATTCAGCCTGCCTTTTTCTATTCCTTATCGATTCTAGCTTTTTTCGTTTCCGGTCTAACTTTTTCTTTTTGCGTCGTTCACTTTTTGTTAAAGGTATAACAGGGGGAGCAGCTTTTGGATTTATTAATGCTTTAATTGCTTGATAGTTATCCAGTAATGAAACTGCACGTTTACAAATTGGATTACCGCAATCACACGGTTTATGCAGCTGTTTTTTCTGGACTTCATCCTTAGACTTCTTGTTTAGATCTTTCTTTTTTTGTGACACTTCGGCACATATTGAACTTCCACATACGCATGGATTTCGAGTTTTGTATTTATGTTCAGTGATATTTGACTGGTGCTGATTTGGTAATGCCCCTTCCACTTTACTTATTTTGCAGCTTACATCAACACCAGTAACTATAACTGCTTCAGGATTGGTTGGGTCACTTGAAAAACAGACTCTTTTGGCCACCTTATTACCACTTACTTCTGCTATAGTGTAAGAGTTGTCATTTTGCGCGACGTGTTTGGTTATTACTTTGTTGTTACTAGGTTTATTGTGCTTCTTATTAATATTTCTTCCCACGTTAGTTTCCAAATTCTTCCGGTCCTTGTCTGCACTTTGCACATTTTTGAGCTCAGAAAATGGTTTACTAGTTTTTGGGGTAGAAAACAATGAAAACAACGTGTTTTGTTTGGTTATAATGATATTTTCCCGTTTAGGAGTCAGATTGAGTTTGTTTACTTCTTGTGGGTCTGTGGGCGCTAAGCTTAACTTCTTTGGTTTAAGTAAACTTTTGCTTTTACTTTTCTGATATTTGTCGGATGCATAAGGCAGGATTGTTTTCAAATCATTTGTATTTTGCATAGTGCCTTCTGTATTCTTCTCCGTTTTGCAAACTAAACAAGTTTCACAACATTTGTATTTATTAGAGGCATCTGGGTCATTCTTGTTTTTTTTCTGTTTTGAATCTTCAGCCCCATTATTGCTACTTTGGCTTATTTTGAAGTCGGGGTCAGCGCCACCAACCATTACTACTGTGGTTTGCTCCTTAAGATGTTGGTCATTTAGTACACTCATATTTTTCGTTAATTCATTACCACTTATCTCTACTATGGTTTCAGGACGATGTAACTTTATCGGTGTAGTAGGCTTTTTTGTACACAAATCAAGCAATTGCTTCAGCTTTAGTTTAAACTCACTTACAACTGGATTGCGTTCAGATTCAACTACCGTTGGATTTAGTTTAGTTACAGTTTTGAATATCTGAATGAAAGATTTATTCGTTTCTTTTTCGTTTTTATCGTTTTCCACTTTTATTGGTTTCGTGTGACTTTGTTGTGAAATATTTTTGTCTAAATCTTTTATAGAATTACCCATTGGCTTAAAAGGTGACCTGTCTAGAAATCGCTTAGTTCGTGTTTCTTTGTCAGGTATTTCAATTGTAGCTTGTTTACTATTTTTGTGTGGGTTTCTAACTTTATCTTTATCAGCCGTATCTTTTTTATCTTTTTCAACTTCCATTTTCGATAGTTTTGTGTGAATTAGTGATGCAATATTACTTACTAAATTATTTTTGTATAATTTAATGTCTTCAGTTATTTTTTGCTGACGTAAGCATTTACATAATTCTTGTTTGATTAGAGATAGCAGTGAATTTTCAGATCTTGATCTATGATCGTGTTTCTTTTTCTTTTTTTTACCCTTGTTTTTTAAATATTTACAATGTGAACAAGTTTCATCACATTTGTATTTAATAGGGACAAAAGAACTTGTTATTGTCTTAGGATTATTCTGCTTTTTATCTTCAACAGAAGATTTAATGCCTCGGCTACTTTTGCAGTCTACATCAGCACCACCAACCATTACTACTGTGGTTTCTTTCTTAAGTTGTCTGTCTTTTAGTTCCGAAATACTATTAGTCAACTCGTCACCGCTTATCTTTACTATGGTATACTGCTTTATAGATTGTGTTTTAGACCTTGTACATAAGTCAAAACAATGCTTAAGCTTCAGCTTAATTAAACTTATAACTGCATTGGATTCAATTCCAGTTGCCTTCTGAACAGATTGCTCACTAACTTTTCCAATTTTCGCCTTCGGGGATTTGTTGTTATTACGTTGAGAATTAACGTTTTCTAAATGTTTTTCGTTTATTTTAGTGCTTTTCTGTATCATAATTTTCACGGGACTTAGGTTTTTATTATGTTTACTTGTTTTATGTAGCATTATACCTGCACCTTTATTAGGAGTATCTTTTTGAGCCGCCCTCTTATTAACATCATCGCTGTCAGTTGTTTTCATTTTCGTCTTCAGTGATCTGGTATTGTTTCGTTGAGAACTGTTGTCTTCTAGATACTTTTCATTTATTTTAGTGCCTCTACTAGCTTTTATTTCTGTAATACATTTACATGGTTCTGCCTTTAGACAATCCGGCACACAATAGTGAGTTGGTTTAAAAGGTGACAGGGCTTGAATTTTGTCTATTCGTCCAACAGTAACTGCTTGCTTTCTCATGTACCCTGTGCCTGGGTGATGAAACCTGGCCGTACAAAAGCATCTTTTTAATGCTTTTCCGGCAGCTGATGCTTTGTTACTAGTTTCTACTCTTGATTGTGTTTCGCTGTCTGACGATCTTCTTTGTGTGTCTGCGTATTTTTGAGATAATCTTCTTTTATATATGTTTGTATTTCCATGTTTGTCGTGTAAACGTAAAGTCTCCGCGCTACCATTACTTTTGACATTAGGTACAGTATAGTTTGGCGACACGTTTTTTTTGTAAATTTCAATGTTGATACTGATGTTTGAACCAATACGAGTACCTTGATTATATTCTGGTTCTACATCCATTGGAGCATAAGATTGCAGTGTCTTTGTTTCGTAATTGTTCATATTGGGTGTTTGTATTTTTCTCATATGTGCTCTCCGCTGGCCAGTCAACATACTAACAGATTTCTTCGGATACTCTCTGGTTCCAGTACCTGCCGTTCTCAAATTACGCCGTTGGATTCGTTCGTAGCATTCTACCGGATCGCAGTATCCTGGTACGCAGCTACCAGGTTGACACTCGTACGACTCTAAATGTGAATACATTTTCCTAGTTTTAGTTGCCATCTCTCGGTACATAATAGGGTCATATTCATGACGTTCAGTAGTAGTTGCGACTGACATATCTCTGTTCCTGATAAGTTCCCAATCATGTTTATTAACTTGTTGCTGTTTCTCATGTCTATGTAACTTTAACGTACAAAAACATCGTTTCAGTAAGGGGCCCACACCAGACGCTCTTGAATGCGTTCTTTGTCTATCATATTGTGATCGACGATGAACACGTCTGGTTGGATAACCAGTGACACCTTGCGATCTACGCCTGTGTGGATAACCAGTGACACCCCTATTTCTTTTGGATACCGTACCTAGACCTCTTTCATTGCCAGTTGATGATACATTTGGATAACCAACGGCTTGGCTTGCAGACCCATTACGCTTGTAAAATTCCACATTGAAACTAATAGTAGAACCAATTCGCACTCCTGGATTGTTATTTTCAACCTGGTTATCATCGATAGAAGACTCCACGTTTCCCTCTGCACGATACCTATTCATTAGAGGTCTGTCATCATAGGTCTGTATTGACTGTACATCTTGATCTTTTAATCTTTTCACCCTTCTAGCTCCAGTTAAGGTAGATCTTGCATGATGTCCTTGCGTTGAGGTACCAAATTCTCGGCGCAGATTCCTTTTAATACGTTTTTGACATTCATAGGGGTCGCAAAGTCCAGGTGTGCATACTCCTGGTTCGCATTCATATGGCTCTAATTTGTATGGCCTGGTTGTGTTATAACCATCTCTGTAATACGAATTTGTTACGAAATTTGGATTTTCAGTTCCATACGATACTTTATTATTGTTTGCATGTGGATTTTCTGTCATATGAAAATCGATTCCTTTGTGTTGCTTGCCTCTTTTTTGTAACTTCAAAGTACAAAAGCATCTCCTATGTCTAGGTGATATACTTGATCCTTTATGCTGCATTGCGGTGCTCGATTGTGACTGTTTGTCTCGATTTCTAGCCATGAAGTCTTGAATACCTTTGGTTCTATAATGATTCGCGTCGTATTCAGAGCCACTTCCAGTGCTACTTCGTTTTCTTCGATAACCGTCAATAGTTCCATTGCTACTTTTTCCATTTCTATTACTGTCAACAGTACTCTTTGAAAATTCAATGTTAAAACTTATATTAGAACCGATACGTACTACAGCTGGCTTTTGCGGTAATGTTTCATATTTCAGGCCGTGGGGTTCAAAAGCCACTTTCGGCTTTGCTGCATGTCTGCCGCTGGCGAATTGTTGTTGTTTTGATCTTAAATCCGGATGATAACGATCTGTCTCACTGTATGTGGATTGTGATGTTTTGCCTGTCATTGTGGACGCTTTTCTCTTTATACGTTTCATGATTCGTTTTTGACACTTATAAGGATCACATTGCCCTGGCACACACACTCCCGGCTCACATTCGTATGGTTCAAGTGTGTATACTCTTTTCTGTCTTCGGTGTACTTGTAAGTTCATCGCATAAAATGACCTTTTTCCGAATGGATTTAACCTTATCAAATGCGTACGTTTACGATTAGAGTACTTAGTTAAAATTTTGTTCATGAATGTGCCTGTTGTCGCCATATTTTGGTTTTCATTGATAACAGTTGGGGTACATAATGTCTTAGAAGCTTTACAGCCAAATGGGGTTACTCTACGCTTTCTGTTAGAAATAAGTCTTTCATCGGGACCTCCTTCGTAATACTCCAGAATAGGCTTTGAGACCACCAATAGTTTTTTTTTCATTGGAGCATCCAGTTCATGTTTACGCATTCGAGTGGGTTCTAAAATGCATGAGCAAGGATCGGACTGGATATGTTCAGCTTTTCTCTCATGCTTGTCGATGTAATGACCGTGGCGATGTTTTCTATGGCCTGAGACTGGTCTGAGACCAGTTTGAATCCGCCTGTGTCGGCTACAAGATTCACTCAGTGTCTTTTCTTTTGCACCACTCTTGTTAAATAAATTTACCAGTTTCAATATAACACTTTTTTCTTGTGAATCGTAATCGTATTCCTTCTTTTTGTATTTATGAGAATCCATTGTGTTTTCTTCGTAACTTTACCAAATTTTCAACGAAAATTAACAATCAAATGCTACCTTTTCTAATATAGCCACAAATGCAGTCCACATGTTATAATATTATGTACCTATAGGTAATTTTCACATAACTTTCCACATGACATATCACCTGAAAAAAAAAAACAACAAAAATAAAAAATACATAAAAAACCACCAGGACGTGATAAGTTGATGATAATATTGATGATAATATTGATAATGCATGTACCTATATGAGTAAGTGTGTATTATACCTTACCAAACAATGCCTAGAAGGTACAGGACAATAACACCCAACCCCACATTATGAAACCGGGAATTTTACATTTGCTCTTCACTTTATTCTAAACATCTTGTTCATACCGTTACCGGCTTCCTTGGTAATTGAGCAAGCTAATATAAAATCACATTGAATTTAAATGTAACAGAAATTTATTGTTAAATTCTTAATGACTGAAATTTCTACTGGCGCCAGAAAACTGTCAAAACATCCTCATTGAAATCTTCCCTAAGGATAACAAACAGAACATATACACAGATAACCAAGAAAGTTTTACGTAAGTTTTTATTCTAAGAGAACAACAAAGGTTATTCTTATTGGTTACATTTAATTACAAACTCCTTTCTGCCACTATAGACAAAATAATATTCGTAAGTACACAGATTGCTACCAGTTTATATGAATTACCTTTTTCTTGGAATAATAACAAAAGCTGTCTTCCTAACTCTACACGAGGTCAGTAACACAGAACATAATAGTTCTAAACTCAGCGAGACCCAGTCGATAACTAGAAAGCTAAAGATGACCAATCATCTGCTTGTAGGTGTATTAAGTGGACGAAGCTGGCAACCACGCTTAGAATTACCTCTCTCAAGGACTGTCGGAACACCCCGGAAAGCTTGACGACAGATTGGCTACCTACATGTTTCGAAGTTGATTGGTGTCCGAACACAAAACCAACTGAGCAATCATGGCTTATAATTTATAATTGACTCAACGCTACTATAATAGGTAGTTAAGAATGTCATGGTCAGTGCCAAAAGGTAGACCTACACACTGTGCCGCCGGCACTGGCCGCCGGCCGCGCGGGCTTCCCGATTCCCGCTTAGAAAACTGCCGCGCTCTCCGGCCGGTAGTTTGACATAGAGGGTAGACACTAGAGTCATGTAGAGTCAACGGTAGATTAGGTTACTAAACTTACTCTACCATGAAGGAATATTTTTATATTTATCTAGCCAACAAAAAAAAACATTAATATTTAAGCAGTGATTTGAGGAAAATATTAAGATCTCTCAATGAATTTAATTATATCCTACGTGAACGTGAACGCACCTTAATTAAATTACCTGCCTGCCTAGTCTAAATAGAACTTTAAACTAAGCTTATTTTAAAGTATGTTAATGAATCAAATACAAATCAATAGGTAACACGATGTAGTATTTTGTTCCATCGAGGTTAGTGACATGCGAGACACCTGCGTGACAGGTTGCACTGAAGACAACGGACAAACTCACCTTAAACTTCCAAAAGTACACTCCGACCCGGCGAAAGTTCCAAAATCGCACTCAACTCACTAGTAAACACTCACAAACTGTACCAAACACAAATTCACACTAAAGTAAGTGACAAATAAGTTATTCCGCGAGTTTGGAAACGGCACTGCACGCAACACAGACCACTCACACAATCAAGGCGCAAAAGCAAACTAAAGCTGAATGCTGGCTGAGAACGCATCGCATTCACATAGAACTTGAAATTGAAACGCGCGGCACGAACCCCTTAAATTAAGAATTATTGTGCAGCGCCATCTCTTGGCTGTAGCAGTAGACACGAAGAGTGAGTTGAACACTTTCGGTGCAAAAAATTACGGTTTGTGCAGCTAGTTTGCTAACCATTCGTCAGCGTAGTTTCACTTAAAATTAAGAGATGGCGTTGATTTACAATTTGGTCCACAATTTTTCTTTACTATTGTTTGTAAGTATTTACAATGCTGGTAATAGTTTAAATACAAATAATTTATCACTTTTTCAAAAATATTTTAACCTGATTAATATCACTCTTCATGCTACTTTAAAGTGTAGGGTCGGGGGCATGTAAAGAGAAATAAAAACAACAGCTATCCTCTTACTTGTATAATAATAAATATGTACATAAATTATCTTAATTCCTTCTCTGTGCCAAATATAATATTTTAGGACTCAACAATAGCAAATAATAAGAAAAAATATATATCATACCTACTTATTTTTTCATATTACTTTCACTTTATATACTATGAGCTAAACTCATAAAGGCATAGGTACATAATCAAAATATTCTCATTTACTGTGAACATACATGAGGAACATAGCATATGACTATGAACTTTAGTCAGATTCACTATCAGATTCACTAGGAGGCCACATCGGCCTGTCATCTTCTTTCTCCTTCTGTGCTGATTCTAAGAATTTAGTCTGTGCTTCGATCACACTTTTACTATCTGTACACTGCGCATACAAGTCTAAAGCTTCGGAATTGAGCTCCAGAAACGAGTGGCCCCATGAAAACTTTGACAAATAGAACTGCGCTTCTTTTTTATGTCCCGTAATGAACATCGCTGCACTTAACGCTTCTACACAGCTCAACTGATATGGCTTGCCATAATTGATAGGATTAGCAGCGACTAGAAACGGTAACAAACGTGGATGTGGCGATTTCATTCTACCAAATGGAGTCTCGTCTATTTTCGCCCATGAACAATCTATAACGGCTAAACCGGATTTCTCAATAATGTTTTTGTCGTTTGGACTCACGCACTGCGTCCCAACTGGTGATAATACTAGTCCTGGAAACCGTTGGCCGAGTTTTAGGGATTTTATTAGGTTATGACGCGAGAGTTTGCGTCCTGAACATTTCTTAGGATCACAATGGTTTAGGTCCCACATGCTGACGGGAAAGGCAGCTTCTATGCCTTCGCCATCGGAACTGGTATCGTCACTGTCTTCTGATGACTGGATGCTCAGCTCATTGAGGGATTCCGCGTAGTCTCGTTGGACGTGATGGTTAGAACGTTTGCCGTGGACTTTCTTGCCTGGAGCCATGTTTAGTGACTTTTTGGTATTTGCGGTATCTGAGAATAGAGACGGCTTATAAAGTAAATGTAATTAAATTACTGGTCTAGTCAAGAATATTAAGAAAATTGCAAAAACATTCGTCTTTCGCTGAGAAAAATATTTTTGTTGTGATCTTGTGACATTTATTTAGTTGACATGACAGTGACACTGACACTGCAATAATGACATTGGCATTTACATTCAGATGACAATATGGTATCTTCTAATAAATAAAAAAAACAATAAACGGCATTCTCGTCAACTGAAATAATTATTTTGTACTAATTAAAAACTTTTTAGTAATAATTAAGATTAAAAATAAATATAATATTTTATTTGACAATTTGCTGAAAGTGAAATAAAATACAGGTTCATCTGTATTTTTATATTTTTACGACCAGGGTACTATATTTTATCAAAATTGATTTTACTCGTGGAAGAATGAGCAGCGCCGGTATGGCGGGTAAGTTCAAATCACCTAAAATATAAAAGAAAATTATTCATGAAAATCTTCTAGCAGGCTATGTTAAGCTGACACATCGTGCTCAGCAAAATTGCTGTAAATCATCATATTATCTTACTAATTATTATGTACCTAGGTTATTATCATTTGTTTTACATCACAGTTTTGAATACCTATTTGTATTACATGACATATGACGGGTTACGACATAATTTGATTATTTTATCCCAAGAAGACAGATTATAGTACAAAACATAATTATCGCATCGAATCGCACCGCACTGCTTCTAGAAGTCATCAGAAGCCTATATTCGTCAAGTGCTCGACACAGGCCTCTCCTAGCGAACACCAGTGGCTCTCCTCATTCTGTCTTTGCCAGCCGTTTCCTACAAGTCGTCGCTTCACCTGGTTGGCGGGCGTTCTTTGTTACATTTACCTAAACGCAGTCTCCACTCAAGAATTGGTCTACCACATCGGTTGTCGGTTCTTCAGCTCAATTCATTCTGCTTGCTCATCCTTTGAGCTATGTCGGTTACCTAGGTTCTTCTCTAGGAGTGTCGGCACTTATTGTGCACCACACCACGATTGTTATCTAAATTTTCTGCGAAACCAACAACTCCCTTGACTTGGGTAGATGCAATTATCTATTAATCTCTACCTACGCCGTGTTAGTTTCAATTAGAAAATAGATCTGTTGATTGAATTTTATTGGTAAACAAGGTTTTTGGTGGAATGTAGATCGAAGACCTACAATAGACTGAAGTGTCAGTCAAGTGGCTTTACATTTGTGGGATAGTGTGCAAGGGTATGTAACTATTATTTAACGTGTTCTGGCGTAGGTTTTTTTCTCGTGTTGTTCATTTTTGAGTTTATTTTTTTCTCAAACTAGGTAAGTACATAAAGTATTAACTGTACTAGTCAGAAAGAACAGTAGGTAAGTAGGTAAGGTTACCCATCCACATTACCACATTTCTTTGACTATCGAATTACCAATTTATTCGACTTTAACAAGTCGAATAAATTTGAAGAGTAGTACATTAGTAAAAGGTACCTAGGTAGGTACCATTTATTAGATTTTTCGTGTAGGCTATCTGATTGTCCATCAGCTCGGCGTTGTTGGGTGAATCAGTTATTTATGAGCTTATTCACGGTGGTAGATAATGATTGTCCTTGCGCCGTTGTCATACGTGTCCTTCGTACATACCAGAAATATAATTACGAAGTTAAGCCTTAGCTACACTGATTACCCTTAGGGGAACTGCACCGAAATGTGCCTACCTTTACCCTACTTCAAAGTTTTGCCGGCCACTGTCATTCCTACATTGCAGTTTAGTTTTATCATTACCTCCTTGTACCTTACCTTTATGCCTATTTACTCTATGGTTCCACTCACTACTGTCTATCAGGGATTACTAAGAACTCGACTGTAAGAGTCACAAGCAGCTTTTATGCCACAGTAGACTTTTTGTCTGGGCTAATGCCTAGCATTGGTTAAAAATTGTAGTGAGAACAAACGTTATGGAAGAAGCTCAAGATATGCCACGACAAGAGCAAAGCAAAGAGGCAAAGAGGGCGAGGGAGAGGTTTAGTGGGCAAATAGTTTTCTATTCTATTCAAACTATAAAGAAGTAAGTTGCCTGATTATTCTGGTGACATCATAGTCTAGCTGCCGCAAACTAGAAGGATACCGTTTTTGGCCCGGTCTAGCCCAGGGCTAAAAATAATAGCTGCGTAAGTGGGTCATATTAGTTTAGTTTTATCTAGTCTAGACTAGACTAGCCTAGGTAAATATTTGGATACTAGATACGCGTATCTACTAGAAAAGTTATCCTCCAAATAAGGAGCAAGGTCACCTTGTTGCAGAAACGCGTCATTCAGTCACTTGGTCTTGGCTGAATCACAACATACGCGTTTGCCTCAAAAGCTACAAAAACTATAACTATCCCGTCAAAGGTTTTTTTGTTGCGTTTATTCGCGGGCTTTCATTTGAAAGAGTGGAAATAATGATAAAACACTGACGCGTTATGGAATTACTGCATAATTAAGGGTCAATTTATGGGGTGATCGATATTTCACGCGTGTGACAGTGTGTATTTTATGGTATTGTCTGGCATCACCATTGCTGGGCTAGGGGTGAACGGTGACAGTCGGCTGTATTGTTTACTCTCTCTGCCATTGCCTTGTCATCCGTCTGAAGAAGTTAATGGAAGGTAAGTGACAATGTCCTTTACGATTTTGTCTTTAGATTGATCCAAAACTATTTGGAATTTGCATTGTTTTATTTGGAAATCTTAAATCAACATTGTGATTTCTCTACCAATATTTTTTTTGTAGGCTTTTTCGTTCATCTATTTGTTTTTGATTCCACAGCTGTTGGAACGCAAACCTTTTTCTTAGTAGAATATTAGCGCCCCGCGCTTTCACTCCGTGAATTTTTTTTCTCGCAGAAACGCTGTATTTTCCCGGGATAAATAACGTGTAGCACTCCGGGATAATGCAGCTTTTTATCAGTGAAATGATTTACAGAATCGGAACAGTAACTCCGGAGATTACCATAAATCCCTAATTCGCCACGATGGCCCAGTGCAGGTGCGGATTCGTAGATGTGATCACGTGTACTTGTTTTTTTTTTACGGTAACTAAATAGCTGGATCAATTATTATTAGTCTTCGATCAATAATGTTTTTGAAGGTACATAATATTAGTAGAAACTAATCACCCGTGAGTTTAGCAAACGTACCTTCGCGTAGGCCGGGCCCAGCCTGACTCACTACGTGGCCGACCATGACTCTATTGTTTGGACGCTTTGTTGGCTGTTCGTTACTTTAACTAGCATTTAACTAATTAGGCACGACCAGGGACGTTTTATATTATGTATTACTAGCAGCGCCGTGCGGTTTCACCCGCGTTAGTTATAATCCCACAGGATCCGCTAATTTTTACCGGACAAAAAGTATTCTAAGTTCTATGGGACTAGGACCTAAAGTGTCTACCTATCTAAGTATTTAGGACCTCTAGGTACTCATCATCATCATCATCAACCCATATCGTCCCACTGCTGCGCACGGGTCTCCCCTCACTTTTGTGAGGAGGGTTCCCCAACCCTAATCCACCGCGGGGGGCCTATAGAAACTAAATTTCATAAAAATCCGTGCTGCTGTTGCGGCGTTGAGAGGACAACACATACAAACACATAAACTTTCGCATTTATTATGTTATATTCTACTTAGTTAGATTAGTTAGTTAGATATTCTATGGACCCCCCAGCACGCATTATATAACTCTGCAAACAACAAGTTCTGTCAGTTTTGACAAGGAAATAAATATACGCAGCAAATAAATTTGGCAGGGAGACTGTCTTCGTCCATTTGATTTTTCAGTTGTTAAATGTTTGATGATTCTAGGCCAATAAGTTAGACTAAAATGTGATATAGGAGCGAATCGAAGCGATTCATCTTAATATTCCTAATCATTGTTCGTATATTATTTTATCTACTCGATTGAAGCCACGTCATGTGCCACATTATCTCTTTGTACTTTCTGTGCTTTGGAAGTAAGACTTAAAAGTTCGCACTATGAAATTATCAAAAGATTTGAAAGTCTAACCGGGCGAAGCGAAGGAAGTCGGCTCGATCGTTATGGTTATTGAAAGAAGAATAAGCAGCTGTTAATTTATTTAGACGCCTTAGTACCTATAAGCAAAAATCGATCGACCTCAATTAACAGGCGATAGATATACAATAATAGATAAACTAGCACATAATGGATATAATATATATACTTACGTTATTTGCAACAACTGTGTTTTCACATAGTTTTCTATAAAGGTAAGGTAGTAGGCATATTGATCAAAAGGACTTCATTCAGGCCAAGTTCAGGGATTACAAAGTGCTGTTTAGTTCGGTTCGGTGTGTTGTTAATCAAGCTTGTATGAATTTGACAGGTGTAGTGGCAATCGAATCACATTTACCTAGTGCTGAATTGGCAAGCATTGAACTGAACTCAATATCACTCCATACGGCTAGAGTTGAAGCCTTACCAACCATAAAATTGCATGAAATATTGATGACTCCATGCTTCGGTTGATTGGTTGATAGCATCAGCGATTCCACCTCAGAGGCCCTTGGGCGGCCTCACAAATGACTAACACTACCTACCTCTATTGTTATAAAAGCTTTTATTTCCCCTATATGTACACATTCAAATACTAATAGATATTTAATTGGTTAGGAGTTTGGTAACTCTAGTATTGATTGATGGTAGGTAAGGGCTTTATTGGTATAAATAATATATCATCTAGATATACCTGAATACCCTCCCCTCTCACAAAACCAGGGCTGGCACCGCTGTGCGTGGTCGTGTCACGCTACGGTTAATAAATAATTAGGAACAATTAGTTAATTGCCTACTGATAAGGATTTGAGTATCATTTCAACATGGCCAAGCAGAGATCATCGGATATATCGGGTAAATTGCATAAAATCTAAGGACACGACTTTGTCGGATAAATTGTATAAAGTATAAGGTCAAACTTTGTCTCAACGCTTTTTAAATAAATGGGCATGGTGCCAGGAACTTGCCTCGTATGGATCGATGAAAGTGCCAGGACTTTTAGGCAGTATGCCCGGCAGTGTATCGGGAAGAGTTTAAAGTAAGGTATAGTCCATTTAATTTCTCCTATTGCCGCAATTTTTTTAGTTTGCCGCGACAATTAAACAGTGTTGTCCAGTAATTTAGTACTAATAGGTATAATATTACGTCTTGTTTTCCAACGGTATCATTTTACTTGTATGGTGTGGGCCTTCTAGGGACCCGTGGAAAAAAAATGAATTTGTTTTTGTTTTGTTCGCAGCCTGCTTCAACTACGACACCTCAAAGGTTCCAAAGGGCGAGAAGAACATTATGGATCCGGGACGTGAGTACAAAACCTTTTCTGATACGGATTATAAATCTTTTTAAAGGTTTTGAAAGACTTTTTATTAGAAGCAGCATCAGACATCAACAGTAGGTACGTTCCCACTACTGGGACGCAGGCCTTTCAGAGAGAGAAAGTGTGTGCCATCCACGCAACGCTATCCCAGCCACGCGATGCGTTGCTGCTCGTTCAGGCGTCGCTATCCTCCTCATGCATCTCTAGCCTGTCCGTCCACGCGTCGCTATAGCCTTTCTGCGGTACGCTATTCCAGTATCGCAGGAGATGCCACCATAATCTTGAATGATAAGGTTTATGGACTGCTAGTTTTCTCACGATGTTTTCTCATCGCAGTATTTGAGCGATGACTTCGAAATTTGTAAGTAAAAGGGAAAATTTCGGGGAAATTTAAACTTCGTAAGATGCACCGTCTGTGTATTTAGCAAAGAACTCTTATATCTAGTTAAATTTATAGCTAAATAAAAACGTAAGCTTAGCACAAAATTATACTTACAGCTATACCCCTTATCCCGTTGTTCTGATAACCGCTGCGAATTGCGGTCCCAATGCGGGCTACTGCGGATGCGGGCCATTTTCACAGGCGTCATTTGAATAGCTTAGTTTTAAAAATGTTACGACAGAAAAGTTTTTAGTTAAATACCAGTACGGAACGGTTTCATGATAACAGTTCGTGAAATTAGGACAGTGATGCCTGTAAAAGTACCTGACTACCCAAGGCATAATGTATTTAAGCAGATGTCTAATTGTCTATACTTTAAATGATCGTATATGTACATAATTACCTAATTATTTCCATCAGTCAGGCTTGTCTGCTGCTTGTTTCCAGCCGCCACTACTGTTAACACGCTAGTATACTAGGTATTTTAAATTAGCCATAACAAGCGGTTTTGTTCACTGTATTTTTAGGGTTCCATATCTGAATAGGAGAAAGGAACCCTTATAGGATCACTTTGTGGCCGTCTGTCTGTGTGACTGTCTGTCTCTTAAACCGATTACAATAGGGTTTTCACTGTTTGGTAGCTTAAAATCTGATTTGGGCAATGATATACAATTAAATCGAAATCCAAAGGCTCGTCAAAATTATATAATGTTAAAAAACTGTATGTAGGCGACGACGCGGCAGCGCACCAGTAGCAAAAGACAGTACCAGATAGACAAAACATGTTTTATACTTATTCACTAGCTTATTTGAAATCTCCTACATATATAATTTTGCTTTAATAAGTCTTCATGTTAATTCTGTACATAGTGTAACTGGCTGCCTATCACCCAATTAAATACCTACTAGCGTGTTCATTTCATGGCACCAGGTATCACGCGAGCTACACACGCTATTCGTCATACATCAAATGGGGCTTCGACCCTAGTGACATCACGTCTAGGGTGCAGTTATGGTTTAGTTAACCACGCTTTATTAAAAGCTTTTATTTAAATTCCCTTGTACCTACGTCCTGGAATTTTGCAAGCCAATTTGGACCCAGTTCCCGTTGTTAAATCGAGTTGAAATTTTACATGCCTGTCAAGTTCCGTTACGACGTTTATCGATACGAAGAAGAAGGAGAAGAACAAGAAGTTCCGATGACATTACAACGTTATAGTGACAGCGAGCTGATATGATGATAGACACGAAATTCTTAGTGAATAACAGTAGATTAATGGTGTTGGGACTCGTTGTGATCAGCTTGCAGTACTGAATTTTATAAAAGCTTATTAAGTAGTGCCTCTACGTAAGTACGAACTTTGTGAATAAACAGACTGCTATGAAATACTAGATAGGTAGGTAGGTACCTACTATTGTCAGTTTGCCAAAAAGGAATGACGCTATGCGGCATTTTATAATTCCTGTATGTTTATGTAACCCCACCTTGCACAGAGTAAGTGGCAGAGGGCCGATCACATCTTTAGAAAACCGACAACTGATGGCGTAGACGTGTTAGATCGTTAGATGCGTAGAGTGGAGATCGTGTTTAGGCAAACCTAGCGTTGGACGCCCGTCGGCGTTTCAGGCTAGGCTAGCATGATGGCTAACATACCATGCTCTCTCTGAAAGCCTGTGCTCCAGCATTGAACTCTTTGTATGTTTCATTTATGAAAACATATAACTTATATGAACTATTTGCTCATATCATTTTATCTACATGAATAATGGTAATATGATCGGCTTTGGGACGATCGGCAGAGATAGGTGGGGCGTTTCCTTTTCCTGTTCGAGCCATTGCATACCGTCTTGGTCTGTTTCAGCCGTTTGAATGGCTTATGTAACAATATAAATCTTGCCTTCATAAAGTATTACCTATTACCTATGCTTTAATACGAGTAATAGATATAGGGTTCTTTTGAATATATAACTGTGGACTTGTATTAAATAACCTTGGAACGTCCTAATGTGAGGGAATTATCAGAAGTAGACATAGATTTTAAGCGAGCTGTGATTGTTAGCTGTTTATATTGGGATAGTTATTTACCAACATGCAGATAGGCTTACAGACCTACATGAATAACTCGTTGATCTGGCGATTTTTTATCTCATTTGGTTTGGTGACAAAATAGCCAATTCTCAACGATTTCTTCAAGGAAATTGGCCATTGTGGTGAATTTTTTTATCCGTTGGGATTCAAAAATCGATCCTTTGTAACGACGCTCAATTCATTTTGACAAATGAGCACAAACACTCTTTGGTTTTATCCCTCAATAGATCTCAAAATGTAGCGAAAATTGAGATGTTTTGCAAAACCGCAACTAGCCGAATTCAGATGAAATTATCACTAGAAATTTCACTCGTATCCTAAAATAACATTTTTAAATGCCGCGTACTGTTCCGCTACTGTAAGAAGTATGATGTAAAGTAGGTTACTTACCTATATCCTTGGCTCTCCTTGCTCCACCGGGCACCGAGTTACCGACCCCACCCGGCGCGGCCGCCCGGTGGCCTCGGTGCGCATCTGTATTCGGTCGGTCGTGGTTGTTACCCGGCACCCCTCCCTCGAATGCCTCACTCAGTCGCCCGCTGCTGTTGAGGGCTCTATACGTACCGTAGCTCCTTACCAAAATGTTGCGTCGCTAAGAATACATGTGCTTCAAAGATTAGTGTATGTTATGGTCAGAGTGAATCATGTATCTTGGCAAGCCGAAGACATCTTCCAATGGTAAGTTTTGCGTTTGGTTTTTTGTTGACGATTATCATAATATTGTATATCTACTTATTTAGCGACTCTGAACCTGAATTGAGGGTTAAGATCGTGTAAAAGAATGATGTCTGTTCGTGTAATAAGCTACTGTGAAATAGATACTAAAACAATGAGTAGGTAGGTAGGTAGGTAGGTATACCACCTATATTTTATGAAGGCAGGCTACACTACATTCATAAAATCAAAAATCTGTTGTTGTTGATGCGGTGTTCGGAACAATGGTTTTCTTCGTGTTTTTGCCTCGTAAATTATTAATGACATAGGACGTTACCTAGCTGAATAGGCAGTCGGCTATCGATTGACGTTACCTATTTACGCACTCTAGGGTTACCGAACTTCGTAGTTCATACCTACCTACTACTAGGTGGAAAATATAAAATGGGTCACACTGAAAGTTTTGCGAAAGTAACTCAAAATGATTTTATACCTTATGTTAATAAATAACGCGTCGGCCTGCCTAGTTAAGTGAGTTTAGGTATAAATAATCCAGGTGTGTTCCTAACTAGGTCCTATCTAGGTACCTACATAGGTAACGAATCTAACTAATATCAAGTATGTAGGTATACATAATAATATCATATGGCGTTCCTTAATGTTGTTCGAGATGTTCTTCATCTTCTATATTTTCGACGTGTTGGTTGATAGCTTTTGCAACCTCTTTTGGCTCCGTAAATGTGCCACCTCCGTAGATAATTGTGTCGATCAGGCTTTTTGGCGTGGACTACAAAACCTTCAGTGTGGCCTACGTTTATGAAAATAATACAGAACATTACTGAATTGGTTAGGTACCTAACTACGTAGTTACTTACCACGGAGTATCCAAAAGCTAAAACAAATTGAATACCATAAGAATATCAACCAAATCAAGGATGAGAGCAGGTAGCAGACAAAGTATCCGACAAAAAAACTTTTTTTCTCTAAATTCTCTTTCATAGTAACCTTTTTTTTTGAGTCAAACAATGATAGTCGATTCGTGTCGCTCGCTTTTGACGCTCTTCATAAAGTTTAGCCTGTTTTGCCCGGCTAGCTGATAGGTAGTCGAGTCATTGTTCGACTTTCCTTTCATGTTATTACTGTAAAGAAATTACATTTACTGAGTAGGCTAGTTTTTTTACAAATATAAATTCTAGTTATCTACCTATCTAGACTTGTTGATTTGATGTGAACTAAACTCGATCGTTTGTCTACATTATAAATTGTATAAACTAAACTAATATTAATAAGGTTATGTTTGTTGTAAGTTTAGGTATTTGTTACGGCGGCGCGGCGGCTAATCGCTGAAACTACTGATCCGGTTCTGAAAGTTCTTTCAATGAAAGAAAGCTCAACTATTCATGAATCATTACTTTTTTTAAATTCTCTCTGAGTAATGAGGCTAGAAGTCTTTCACCTGATGGTAAACGCCACGCCTGCCCATAACAGGTACAGTCCCACCCAGACTTTTGCATTGCATAATCTTGCGCGGTAGTATCCACTGCGCTCATCACCCTGAGACATTGGATCTTCAGTCTCATATGCCCAGTAATTTAGCTGGAAACAGTGCCGTTCAAGTTGGAACACAGTAATGTTTACACACTATTGCTTGGCGGATGAATGCCTATCTGGTACTTCCACAGGCGGACTCTTGCAGAAGAGGGCTACCACTACACATATAGGCTATGTATGCATTTGCATAATCCCGGGGAAATGCAGAGTTTCTGCGTGAAAAAACGATGCTAGTATAGTGCCTGCTATCTTGTAATATGTTTCTTATAAAATACGATCAAATATTTTTTTCGTCCGTGTATCAGCCAGGTACCATTTCCCGACAAAGCTAAGGTAACTGTTTGACCTAGAAACTTTTAATCCCCCATCCCATGACACATTGCCCATGACACGCAACATTTTGGCAATTGCGAAAACTCAATGAATCTAGGAGCACGGAATCCTCTAAGCGTGGCTAGTCACGGACTTGGCCAGTTATTTATTTGATATTGTTAAGCCTTTCGGTAGTTAGGTAAGTATAAAGCTACTTTAGGTACTTTGTTTCAATAGAAATGAGGTTTCGTGATCGCGTGCCTATAAACCTGGTTTGGGCGAATGACGGACGAATAATGTTTCACAAACGTCGTCGGTAGGGTTTATGAAACGATTGTTAACTTTGACAACAGATTATGGTTAGCCGCGCATTTATAAAATAGTACTTATAGTAAACAATCGCAACAATACAGTTGAATAGTAGCTATTTGTAAGTATAATAGGTCAATAATAAGCTGGAGCTTTATTCTCTATTACCACCTCGTTTTGAACTGTCGAAATAACGTGCGGGAAGCTAGCTCGTTTCAGGCGCGTTTCTACTAGTCTTGAGGTTCAAAATAAGTTAAAACGCGTTATAACTTCGCGTGTTTTCGCCAAGGAATCTCATGTGGCATGTCTTCCAGTCGGAGTTACGCGATTTCGGAGGATAAAACATTCTCATTGTGTAATATAGTGTGACTTGTGACGTGTGACCGCAACAAACAAACTTACATAAAACTGCACCTCTTTATAACATTAGTGTAGATAATTTCAGCTGTCTGATCTATCAAAGAAAAGGGTTAAATGAGCTATAGAGAGAGAGAGAGTAGGCAACGCATCGACAACGCCCCGAGTGTTGCGTGTGTCCATAGGCGGCTTTAACCGTGTACCACCAGGCGAGCTGTCAGCTTATTTGCCACTAAATTCATTAACAAAAAGCTTTAGAACTACGAATTTTCAACTCTTAGAGTGTCACGCGTCCCTACTGTGTAAAAACAGTAAATCACCAATTTCCACACAATTGAGACACGCGACGGGTTAATGTATCCTTGAAAAGCCCTTAACAAAACCTCTTTGTTGAAATCCGTTTAGTAAGATTATAGTTTTTTTTAACCCGTTTCTCCTTCACATTACAGTAGCATGGCACCGTCCGCAGTCGGCCACGTCCAGGCAGGAGGAGGAGTTGATGCAGAAGTCGACCCGCGCCCTCACCAACACCACGGACCCGGTGGAGAAGCTCCGTTTGCTGTGCTTGGCGCGGGGCGCTTCCGGCATTATGGGCTTGGGCAGGTTGGTGAAAGGATGTCCATTCATCGTCAATTCATCTTTGACTTAACCGCTGCCCTTATCGCCATCGTAATCTTATCATCGGAATTCTATTCTGTTCTGTTCTATTAAAGTTATCGTTATCATTAAGGCCCGTGCAGACTGAAAGAATTGCTTGTCTAACAGTTATTGTCTTCTGTTTGAAGGATCTTTCGTCGCATGGACGACGATGGCAGCAAGCAGTTGAATAAAGATGAATTCTTCAACGGAATCAAGGAAACTGGTCTTGAACTCAGCAACGAGGTATGTCATCATCACATCTGACCTTGAGATTTTTGTTGAATATTTATATTCGATTCGATTCGATTGTGAAGATTTCCCCAGATACAGGGAATAGAGGGAATCCTAGTTAGCGTTCGGGAATGTAGGATCTATGAATATGCGTATAATTCAGTCCAGCCGATCATGATGAGTACAAATTTGTATTTTAATCGAAGAATCGTTTACCATCACGATTGGTAATCGCGGTGTGCCCGCAGTTCATGAAATATTCAATAGTTTATTTTACCTATTTTTCAGGATGCCGAGGACCTGTTCAATCGATTC
This sequence comes from Campaea margaritaria, assembly GCA_912999815.1. Lineage (NCBI taxonomy): Eukaryota > Metazoa > Arthropoda > Insecta > Lepidoptera > Geometridae > Campaea > Campaea margaritaria. The sequence continues at coordinate 3,366,828 of OU538794.1, forward strand.
GACACTGACAAGAGCGGTTCGATCAGCCTTGACGAGTTCATTATGCATATTCGCGTAAGCTACATACATTATTCTACTTAAGCGTCCAAAAGATTTTACCCTAGTTTTATAGCAAGTGTGTCGGGGAGACGAGCGCAGCAATGTCGCGCAAGACTATGCAGTGGACAGTTCTGGTTGGCACCGTAACTATTATGGACAAGAGTGGCGTTTACCATTAGGTGAATGACTTGCTCGAGTCGTTACTCAGGAACATAAAAAATACCGGCCAAGTGCGAGTTGGACTCGCGCATCTAGGTTTCACATTCACATTGTTCACTGTAGAACCGTTTTACTTTTTTTGGCTCTTTTGCACAACATTCACACAACGTGTGTGTTTACTGTTTACTGGCGTTGTGTCGTAACAAATCTTAATCAGCTGTGCGGGCGCACACAGCTGTTGCGATAAAATGGTCAATACAGCAGTGCGGATTCGCACGCCAGGCGTCTTTTCGCTTGCCGTAACATTATAAAAACAGAGACGTTTGTTTTTAGCAGTCCAACGTGTTATCTAACACTGTACCTGATGATTTTCAGCCGCCGATGGCAGATTCCCGTCGCCAGATCGTCGAGCAAGCGTTCAAGAAGCTGGACAAGACCGGCGACGGCGTCATCACCATCGACGACATCAAGGGGGTTTACGCTGTCACTTCTAATCCCAGGTGAGTTAACAACACTACCATCATCATCATCATCACTTTCCTGAAGAGGACTAGGTCCAGATAGATGCATTTCCCTCCGAAATAATTTTCACAGTTATGGGTTTCATCCCGATGTCTTCCCTCACCGAAAAGTGAGGGATAATCTGCTACTGCTCATAATAATTTGAACGCACAACCCTCTGTTCGGAAGGCAGACCTTCTCCGACTAGGCTATGAATGCTAACAAAATAACTATAATAATTATATCTCGTCAATTTTACTATTTGATTAATTTAGTGAAAGTTGGTGATGACCCGGCTGTGAAGCGTGAGGTGTGGGTTTGGTGCCCGCACAGGGTAAATATTAGTGGGTACCACAGAATTGCTCTGAGGGACCATGATGCACGTAAATCCTAATGCCTTTGAATCCCATTCAACACTCCATTCTAGTTAGGGGGTCATAATTTATATCTGTTATCGGCTTGTTCCCATAGACCCCTCAGAACATTGTTGTCGAAAAATTAACTTTCATACATCGTGCTTGACGCACGGTAATGATTTTCTGACAATTTTTTTTAAGTTTCTCCTAGATGAGAACGTTCAAAGTAAAATGTTTACAACAAAACTAATTAAACAGGAAAGGAAAAATGTATTGCAATAATATTTCCACTCACGAGATAATATTTGTTTTTCCGCTTTCAGAAATAACTGTAAAATAGAATTCTTACCTACTGAATATTTTATAGGCCGGTATATATTTCTGTATTGCGGAGCGTTCGCTGGCAATTGGCATATTTTTACTGACAGGCACGAAGCAATACTTACTACCAAGAAAAGTGCATGCTCGCTTTTCAGTTGTATTTTATAAATCTTGATAAAGATTAAGAAACAAAAAAAAAACAACGAAAATGGGCAGTTGCTGTCTTTGCTTCCAAAATGACTCAAATGTACCCCAAACTTTGCAAAAGGGGACCTTATTATACATTTATGTCAGGTGTATTTTTACTTCCATGTACTTATTTAGTCCTCCTCACGGAAGCGACGAGAGACCCGTGCCCAGCAGTGGGCCTATATGAATTGAAGATGCTGATGATGATGATACTAATTTCTGGACAAAGTGATATATTTCTTTGTTGTTTTCAGATACATGAGCGGTGAAGAGACAGCCGATTTGATTATGAACAAATTCCTGGCAAACTTTGAAACCGAAGGCACAGTAGACGGAACTGTAAGGACCCTCATTTATTATTTTAGGCACTTTCTAAGACCTGGATATTATATGCCCTCTATTTTACACCTTTCTTAACACCTGGATATGCTCTGCGCTCTATTTTACACCCCTCCTAACACCTGGATATGCTCTGCCCTCTATTTTAAACCCTTCCTAACACCTGGATATGCTTTGCCATCTATATTACACCCTTCCTAACACCTGGATATTATATACCCTCTATTTTACACCCTTTCTAACTCCTGGATATTCAGCGCCCTCTGATTTACACCCTTCCTAACACCTGTATATTCTAGCACCTCTATTATACACTCTGTCACTCCCGTTTTGCGAGAGCCTATCTATGTAAAGCTAGAATTATGACTTATCGTTCTTGAATCTACCCAAATACCTGGATACTATACTCCTCCCTTTCTTACCACCTGGATACCTTATGCCTCTCTCTTTCAGGTAACTCTCGAAGAGTTTATGAACTACTACAGCGGCATCAGCGTGTCAATCGACAACGACTGCTATTTCGACTTGATGATGCGCCAAGCGTACAAGCTCTAAGGCTCTAAGCTATCTGTCTCGCTCTCTCACTCACACGCCGCACCGAGAGCAACAAGGACGGACACATATCCTCAGTGCACTCTTTAACAAACGTTGATTTAATAATCATAGTTTCTTTAATAAATTATTACTGTAATTGTATGTTAATTTCATTACATATTTTGATTCTGCTAATAGTGTAGTTTTATTTGAGGATAAAGGAGTCTTCTGAATTATTGGAAGTAGGTGCCTACCTATTTATGGCATATTTAGACCTACAATAATATTGCACAATATTGTGTGTTAGGCAATGTTTTTGATCGTTTAAGGTCATAGACCATCGTAGGCCGCATTGTCATTTAAAATCAGTTGAGATAATGGTCATACGCAAATCTATGTATGAATAAAAAATTAATAAGTAGAACAGTAAAATTAATAAATAAATAATATTGAAGATAGCTTTGGTGGGTCTTGGTATTGGATTTTTGATCGAAGCTCGGTATTCGATATTATTCCTCCATAGAAGTATTACGTAGTACTATCTATTCTGTGGTATTACACAATATTATTGTAGATCTAGGGAGGCTTTTGTATGCTACGGATGCTACGAGCGTAGATAGAAAAGCTACGAACAAATAATAGCTCAATGAATGGCTTTCTGTGGTTTTTCCCAAGAATAAGAACCATAAAAGCTATTCAGTTCTTATAAGGGTTTTTTACTCAAGATGGAAGAGTTCGACGCGCAACCAAATCGGTTGGTTCAGCTGAACACTGGAAATGCCAAAGTTAGCTGATGCTGATGAATCATCATCATCATGGATTAGGCCATAATCCACCACGGGGGTCTGGTTCTGATTGGTTGATCGCGTACCTCGCAAATAAGTCTCGCGCATAATAATTAATTCTTGCTGGAAGATATTATATTATGCCAGCTTACATCTAAACGAACCTCTTTGTCATGGAATCTCGGTATTTTCTTTTAAACGATCAGTCATTTTCACGTCACTTTTGTCCGATTTTTTTTGCTAAATTTTTCTACAGTTTTATTTATCTTAGAATATATTAGCAAAAGAATTAAGTACATCAAACTAGTAATGTTCATTAATCGTTATACAAATGAAACGAGTTAGGACATTTGTTTTCTTCGCTTTAGTGAGGAGGTAAAACATTTTCATATTCCTTTCATAATCGTAGTAGGGGTAGGCCTCTTCTGCAAGAGAACGCCTGGGGAAGTACCACACCTTTCCCAGATATTCATCCGCCAAGCAGTAGTGTGAAAACAATACTGTATTCCAGTTTGAAGGGCACTGTTTCCAGCGTAATTACTGGGAGTATGAGCCTTCAGAACCAATAATGTCTCAGGCTGACTCGACGAGTTCAGTGCCGCGCAACATTACGCAATGCAAAGTTTTGGGTGGCACTGTCACTGCTATGGGCAGGCGTAGTACTTACCGTCAGGCGAACGACTTGCTCGTCGTTACAATACCTCTTGCTTGGTGGTTGAATATCTGGCAGCGTCGTGGATTATAGTCCATCCTCTCTGAGGGAAGACCTTTGTCCTACCCTACCTACATAGGCAGGCAATAAATAATAATAAAACGAAGGCATTGTTTCGGTGGTATACAGAAGGAAGGATAATACTATGTTAAACTGTCATGATCAATTTAATCCCGTTTATTTATATGTTTGTTGTGACTTATGTTGGTGATAATGAGTTCGATTTTTTTTATTCGACTGGTTTACGAGACGAGCAAGTTGTTTAGCTGATGTTAACCAAGTGGAGGCCATTCCCGCAAAGGGCAAAGATTTGTGTGAACCACAACAATTTTATCCGAGTGTAGACGTTTGTGGGAGGATGGCCTAGTTTGTTCCAGATTCCCTTGTTACAGGGAATTGGATCTATGTATGTGGTCGTTATATTATTTTGGTGATGATCGAGAAAGGTGCATGGAGGCATGTTGATCAAGCCTTTATAGGGCCACATGTAAATAAATATATTATATTTTTTTATGTTTAAGTACAAGTGGAATAGGAAAGTATAGTCTTTATTTTTATTGCACATCAAAAATAAACAAAATGCAATCAAACCACTTACCCTTTGTAGGTACGTAATTCTTTAAAAAAACATGAGTATGTAGCTACCTATGAGTACTTACCTATTTGTTTCTTTGATTTACGATAATCATTATTTATTATTTAGCTGAACCAGAATGACTCATTGCAACTATTATTATATTCTGTGATCATGGGTCGAGGAAAATGGAAACTGCGCGATAAGAATTTAAATTAGTCATATTTACTAACTAATATTTTGAATCCGATTGTTATAATTTAAATAAACGGTGGATTTAACTCATTAAATTAGAAGTGAAGCGTTTTATCCTGGAATTAGATTGTGAAGGAAAGATTACTGTGCTAATTTACTAAGGTGTAGGTGACGTCTGAGTTGCCAGTGATAAGATGGGTAGCTTTTACAATGATCTAGTAATGTGTTCTATGTTGCCCTAGTACTTAAATATCAAAACACAGTCACACCGGACGGTACAAGAGGCGAGGCCTCTTCGAGGGGGGATTATGTATGACACATTTAAAAAAAGGGGTCCCATATTACAATGCTGGTTGGTGGGACTTTTCTGGAGTCTGTTTCTGGAAAGTGAGTGAAGTGTCCTAATCCCCCTGGTGGAGATAACTAGGTAGGAATTATAGATATAAACATAAACCAACCACGCCGCACTGCTTTTATTTAAGGCTCTTCGGTACTGGTTATGTAAGTAGATATCGCTCATTGCCACAAGAACGTGTTATCCCACGTTGCGATAACAATTTCATCTTGCGAATGAGCGATATATTAATTTACCTAACTGAATCTTTTTGTTCACAGAAAAATAATTCACAATGTGTCGTACGGTGCACGCGCTGCTCCAAGTCGCAATATGTGGGATTCAAATGCTGGTGCGAGTCTTCATGACCATCATCCTCATGATTGAAAACCTTATCCGCATGATCCTTCAAACGATGTACAACTTTATATCCTTCATGATGCAAATGATATCCCTCATACCTATATGCGTTGTGTTCCTCCTTACCGCGAGGCTGAAGTGTTTTATGTGTGGAGGAGGCGGCCCGTGCCCTGTCAACCGAGGGGGCGCTTGCGACTGCCTTATGTCAGGTAATTTCTTACTTCTCACATAATCGCTTAGGCCTTTTAAAGTTCTCTCGTCGAGTCCCTTTTTGGGCATTTTAGCAGTAGTCTTTGTGACCTATTCTGCTGTTTCTTCGACCACATCGCTTCACCTCTTTGCACCAGGTAAGATATCAGCGGACTATGCTAGCTTTTAACCTATATCTTCCCTTCCTATAAGAAACGCATCTTCCACACCTTCCACGTCCTTTACCACAGAATCCTTTATTGTTCTATTACGTTTCTAAGAAAATAAAGGATACATGAATTTCACATTTCAGTGATGGCTATAGTGATCGTGCTACTAATATTCCGTGCCACTGGAGTCCTAGATAAGATCTTCTACAAGCTGGGTTACGTGAAAGCCAGACCGCTCGCTTTCACAAAATTCGTGCCGACTCCTGGCGATGTGACGGAATGTTCTCGAGATACCACAGACGATGATGGGAAAGCTGTTACACCAACAATAGAGGAAAAGAAGGGTGGTACGTCGGTGGGGTCCGCGGAAACGGTGATGCGGCTTATGGCTGAGGGCTTTGTGACGGAGGTGGAATACAATGAGCTCACCAGACTTATCAGTTCCACCGCACAGTGATAGTGAATGGACGATTGTACCAGTTGTGGCGATGGATTCGGATCCAATTTGGACTAATATACCGTGGTCATGATTTGGTGTATGGCAACGTAATCGTGTAAATGAACTTTTAAATTGTTGTGGACCGTGCTTTACTGTTTCATGTACATAATGTAATAAAAATATGTCTTTGTGATAGAATCGTTATAAATATCTATCAAATTTGGACAAGTAGACCGTGATCTTGATCTGATGTATCTGAAACTTTGATCATGTAAATGATTTTTTAAATGGTTGTGGTCTGTTTACAGTTTGGTGTACTTAATTTAATAAAAATGCATTGAATATTTTGATTTTGTTATTTATTTTGTCTCAGTTAAGAGTCCGAGGAATTTATAACTAAAAGTTACGATAAAAACATATAGAAGTAACTTCTAAAATCTGGTCAATTCAGGTCAGGTCAGTTCAGTAGTAGTTTTGTAACAATAAGCATTGAAAAGTTGTATTTAGTAGCTGTTTATGTATCTGTTTATTTTTATACAACGTTTATTTTACTACGTAGGACTACAAAAAAGCTCAATAAGTATAGCAATAGTACAGTGTTGTCATGGTCACAGGTTCTTTAACTGTAATAATTATGTTTTACTAGCTGTGCCTCGCGGTTTCACCCGCAATGAGTATTCTCACACTGGAATTGTTAATTATTACGCGATGAATAGTACTCTATTCAATAATCCATGTAATAAACTATCGGTGTCCCAAATTTCGTCCAAATCTGTTCAGTAGTTTCTGCGTTAAAGAGTAACAAACATCCATCCTTCCTTACGAACTTTCACATATAAAATATTTATAGGATATAACAACTAATAATATCTATTATTCCACATTCCAGCCATGGCTATAGTCATCGTCCTACTCATCTTCCGCGCAACTGGAGTCCTCGACAAGATCTTCTACAAACTGGGTTACGTAAAGGCGCGGCCGCTCGCTTTCACAAGATTCGTGCCTACCCCTGGCGATATAACGGAGTGTTCCAGAAACGGCACAGACTACGACGAAGCTCAACCGACAAAAGAGGGAAACAAGAACATACGTCTACATGCTACCAGGAATTTGGATCAGACTGTGGTAGAGTACGCGGACTATCCCGCCAGTCACACTGATTCCACTACCCATCCTACCACCACTCCCCTAACTACCACTCCATATAGCGATGATAGTACGATTGATAGTAACTGGACGACTGTCCTGTATTTCGTGGTGGACACAACTGAATCGTCATGAATCATATTATTTGGAGCGACAGCGATTGCGATTAGGTGTCCTGTTTTGTGCAATTAATGGACGGTGCTTTGTTTGATGTATGCATTTATTTAAATAAAAATAATAACGTTTTGGTTTTAATTATTATTTTTTCTGAAGTCCCGACGATTTACTTAGAAGTGGTGCCTCTGCACTTTACACAAAGGCATCCAAGGTAAAAGATAATGATGTAGGTACATACAGAACTGGCAAAAATTGGTGGATTTTTAAGTCAAAAAGTTTTTTTTTAATCTAAGGACAACATCAACACCATTCCACGAGTTTTATAATTTGGGAAAGTCGTTTATAAATTCTCACAAATTAATAATGGCGTTTATTCATTCATAACTCACTGGTGATACAATCACAAGATTTTTTACTAATTCTCATCTGGTTTCGTTATATTGTAAAAAACATGGAATAACAGTAACGGATTTATTCCCATAGCTGTTAGAGCTTTGCTTAACATTAGTAACATTGTTTTCAAAATGAAAATAGTCAGCATAAACATCCTCTCTCGGTGGTATGGAATCATCAGTATCATCAACTAAAGTATTATTTATATCAATAAACATCAACAGTTCTTCAGTTCTGTTGAACTTACTGTGATAAGGATTTGCCATCGTCTTATTGATAGCGTCTCTCGCTTCTCTATTACGAACCACATCAATGAATTTGCAAACTTTAGTTTTTAAATCATGCATGTGTTTACCTAGAATCATATTGACCTGCTCCGTTTTATTTTGAATCTTATTTTGTATGCGAGGAAGCTTATTCTTCAGATTGGCAGACAGATCTTCACCCCAGAAAGTGTAGAGGAGAATAGAGCTTATTATGATAGTCGTAATAATAGCAATAGAGCAGCTGCAGCTTGTAGCAGCTCTTGGGTAGCATCCTGAGGAACGACAGCTTGAAAAACACTGTCTAGTGAAGCACATGAGGATACAGACTGGTAGCATTGAGACGGCATGAATGCATGTGGTCAAGTAATTATGGGCCGTGTGAATGATCAGGCGTATCAAATCTTCTATAGTAAAGAGCAATGTTAAAATAACTCTGGATACCATTTGTATCGTGCACATGATTAGCATATAGATGGCGAAGCACATTTCGACGGTTCCTTATGATTCTGTCCTGTTGGAGGCGTTATATCCCGAAGATAAGTCTCAAAATAAGTTTCGTACGATATGCCCGCCAGTTTTGTGTGTCGCATACTTATCAGGTAAACGTTATACTTCCATTATTCTTCCAGTTTAAAATTTATACGTTATTGTAATTATATTTTTTACGCTTTTTTTTAATTTACCTTTTTTATGTTTATTTCATTTATAATGTTTTATAAAAAATACTTTCGATTCTGTGTTGACACATAAATAATGAAAGAATAGTACATTAGGTATATATCTACTATGGTTTAACACAGACCTACAAATCAACTCTAATGTACCACAGACTTTATATACTACTAGACCTACATATAATCTACTACTTGGTAATTTCTTTTCTTTCAGAAATCCTCAAATTGTAGACATCGTCTTCAAATTGACATAAGTATTTGTGTTTATTTCTCAAAGCGGTAACCTAACCACGATCCAATACCAAAAAAATGATAAAATTATATAACAAGTTTTAAATGACACGCTGCACACTGTTTAAATCACGATGTATAAAGGCAGGCGCTTAAAAGCCACGGGAACCTACAAGTGTTTCCTGAAACAACCACCAATATACAAGAACGCAGGAAGTTATATTAAAATATCTGAAAATAAGGTAATGTGTTTCGTAATGTAACGTACCAATGTGTTTCTTGTAAAAACATATGTACGTAATCATCACTCGCTTTTCGGTGAAGGAAAACATCGTGAGGAAACCCACATACCTACCCGAGAATTATTTCGGAGGTAGATATGTTATCCACCAATCCGGACTTGGCCCCCGTGGTGGAATATGGCCTAACCCTCCTCACGAAAGTGAGGAGAGACTCGTGCCCAGCAGTGGGACTTTATGGGTTGATGATGATGAAGGTAATGTTAGTATTCTAGTGGCACGTGGCACTTGGCCGGGCACATCTCTAGAAGAACCGACAACCGACGGGGTAGACGAGTTCGAGAGTGGAGACCGCGTTTGGGCAAACGTAGTGTAGGACGCCCGCCGGCAGGTGGAGCTTGTGTAAAACGGCTGGCAAAAACAGTATGAGGTGAGCCGAAAATAGGGTTCAGTGGCAACCACTAGGAGAGGCTGACGTCCAGCAGTGGACGAATATAGGCTGTTGATGGATGTTATGAAGTACTTACATATTATGAACTTAATAAATGTGGTTTGAAAGTTTACGTTGCATTATTTTTCTTTTCAGCGGTAGCAAACAATACGAACCTACTTATCTACTAACTAAGTTTTAGCAACTTTAGTTTGCCCAAGAATATTCCACAAGCTGACTGTCTAATGACCATGGTCAATGTATTTACACCGAATCGAGGTTAGTCAAAATGATGCCTTGTTTCTAATCTGTCAGCGAATAGACTAGCACTTCAGAATTTCATTGCAATTGTCATATAGTATTTCTATTCCAGGTACATAGCAAGACTAGGCGCATAGGTTAGCTATGTTTCTTATTTGCTTTGCTTGTATTTGTTAGTGTCAATAAATAATTATCTATCTGTATATCTACAGGTACAACGTTGCTTTTGAATGCTGAAGAAATTTATCAATGCATCCAGCACACCGACACCACCATGATCCCTCTGACCTATGCTCATGCAGGAATTGTGTCAAAATACCATTGCAAAATGGGAATAGTATTGATAGGCTCTATTATAACAAACAGATACCACTGAGAGAAAGACAGCTTCTCGAAAAACTAGTCCGAACTCGAGCTGTTTACGAAGATATCAGATGTAGAATTCTTTCTAGCGATAGTAGTATAGATGATTATAAAGTAGACAGTACAGTTAATAACAGAAGAAACGATATCAGAGTGAAAGGCGCTACGGAAATCAATCCGATACACAGACTTGTGAATCTTGTGGATAGAGGAGAGCTTCCACAACTTTACTCACCTGTGAATTTGCATAGTGAATGTTGTTCATGTTGTTTCTGTGGTCCCAAAACACGGGTTATTTCAACGCAATCTAAGGTTCGTGTGCACATTCCTAGTCTTGAACATGTCAATTTGACACATCATGGAAATAAAAGAAAAAGAGCTCTCTATCACCCATCTATTAGATCCGACTTGTGCATATGTCCTTCAAAATTCAACACGAAGCTAAAGATCTCAAGCGATGACAAACAAGATGTACAGCTAATACCAAGAGAACAACAATCAATCGAAAGTATTCAAGAAACGGATAAAATTATACAACAACCACTAAGTAAAAAGAATAAGGTGAAATGCCTGTGTCCATCCAAAATTTATGCCAAAGTATTTCACATAAAAAAAGACTCTATAACATTATTTAAAGAAAAATTACAGAGGAAATCTCAAAAAATGGAACATAGATTCGATCAATGGAACTCGGATGCAATGAGAAGCAACAATAAAGCAAAGCCAAATAATGTTTCATTAAAACAGAAATTACTAAGGGTAGTGTGTAAATGTAAAAAACAAACTAAGTCTACTGTTTCGATGGCTAATATATTATCTATTATCCATCCTTCAATGCAGCGATTTACAAATCATCTTAGCTTGCCATTAGCCAGAGAATACAATTCGAAAGTATTACTAAAAAGGTCTTGGGCAGCAAATAAAATGGCTCGTTGCTTCTGTACTCTACAGGAAGAGAGACCTTTAAGAAGACTACCTCTTCGTCGTTATACCTCTAACCTTGGGGTTCCTTCGTCTTCTACAGCTAGTATAAAACCTCACTCTGTTGGAACTACAAAAAAAACAACTAAGACTAAGAATGTGAAATGTTTATGTGAAATCAAAGAAACAGTTTCAACTTCAACTCAATCGTCAAATAGTATGCATGCGCCTGTGTTTCGACCTCAATCCAATCTTAAAGCACATGCATCTCCTTCCTTTAAAAGGCACAAATTTATTTCACTTTCGGCGTCGAAAGCTCCCCCTATACATAACGAAATAAGAGTACCGAAACACAGAAAACGTATGTTAAGACCTAAATTCGAAGAGACGCCGTACGCAGTAAAATCAAAAAGCTTTCCTTACGGTCTGACCAGACAGTTTCGGAGAAGCAATTCAAGTTTTAAGTATGATGAATTCTTTAACAATTATCCTGATGCAAAGATACAACCTAAATATAAAGAATCTATTGAAAATGCATTGGAAAATTCAGTAAACAGACATTCAATGGCAACTGTTGTTAACTATGTGATGCCTCCACAAACTGTGCCAAAAAAACTGTTACCTTATGAATGTGAGCCTAATTTTTGTATTCCTGGTCAATGCGATCCATACGTTTGTGAAAAACGAATCAAACGTCGAAATTTGATTCCCAATAAAATACTTGCAATCACGAAGTGCCTTTGTAATCCAAAACGACAAAAGAAACAACATGAGCCCGATCGGAAGAAATATGCATCACTACCGAACAGAGAACACTATGGTGAGCCATACGCAAACGAAAATGAAAGACCCATTGCACCGCACCGACAAGTAGTAAAATTAAGTTCTAACTTTCGAATAGAACTCGAAATTTCCCGGCGAGCTGGTCAATCTGATCGTCCGTCCTTAAAATATAATGATTACAGAACAGATAGAAAAGACGGAAAAATAATGAAACATTATCGTCAAGGGCACCGTAAGCCATACGAATATAGACCGCAAATGCAGAATGAATGGTCTCAAGCCCCAAGATCGATCCAGGAGTTGGAGTCGAGACCTAGGACCATTGCACTTAATCCTCTTCTCAAAAAGTGCTTGTGCACTTTAAAATTCCATACCACAGGTTCCCCAATAGGAGGCAGAAATAGCAGCGCTGTAATTCCCTTGCATAGGAAAACAAAAAAAACAGGAACCATGTTAAACCGTAAGGTTTTGCCTTACGAATGTGAACCTGGTGTGTGTTTGCCGGGACAATGTGACCCATACGTATGTCTAAAACGTATTGAGAGTCGTAATATGCGGAATGTTAAGTACCGAACCAAAGATGTAAATACAATTAGACCTAAGAAAAGATCTGTTTACATTTCGTCGAGAGGCACTGTGAATCAAGAATCACAATCGTCAACGGCTCGAGATGGAGTAAAACGTAAAAATAAAAAAGATGAAAGAAAAAAGAAAAAGGAATGCAAATGCGAATGTAAACCTAATTTATCCAGAAGAATATCTGATTACATTCACAGATCATCATTGATTCACCCTCGATTAAAACAATTGCCGAGAGACGATGCGTCTCTCCATCTTGTGAAACCACAACCCGCTGTAAAATTAAGTTCTCAAATCAGTTTCTCACTAGAATTTAGTAGAAACAAACGGCTTACAAATGAAGATATGTATGAAGACAAATACGCCTTTTTCAAGGAAGCTGAGCGCAATAGGCGCAAGGCGTATGAACGATATTATGAAAACAAAAAACTGGAATATCCAACGGGAACAAATCTAAATGAAAACTCACACAAATCATTCGATGACGGTAGTATTTATAACGGGATAAAACGGAGGAGCACCAAACCACACGGCATACATTATGTTAACAGAGGAATGTCTACTAAAGGGGACAATCGTCCAGAAATATCTCAGAAGGAATTGAAAAGAGCGTATAAGTATGACAATTATCCAACAGCGAAGCTTGAGCGGTGCTTTTGTACTCTGGATTTGATGAAAATGTATGACCAACAAAAACGTACACAGCGCGGACGTCGATTGTAGTCTGCACTCCACAGCTGGTGCCGCAGTGCAGGTATGGCTAATATTTGCAAGACGGCAAAGGACGCAATTATGCAATCTTGGCAATCTGCATAGTTCTGCCTCTTTCCAAATACGCTATCGTGAAGTTCCATCGTAATGGATAGCTAACAAGAAGTCCTTAATTAATAAAAAAAACATAAACGAGACTAAAGATAGGCATGTATACATCGTCGCCATAACTCCTAACGAACCTCTACCAAAATTAAACTAACGCAAAATAAAAAATAAACGGCCAAATGGGCCTTATCCATCTTCCTACATACTCATCAACATTTAAAAAAAAAACTTACTCAATACGATAGTCATTTCGCTTCTGTTCGAAGTATGTTCAGGAGATTTTGACAAGCATTTTTTTTATCATTTTGAGCAACAACACTCTAACATGATGATTCTTACGAGATACGTAACAAAATTATGTACTTACCTACATAAAGTGTGTATGTGAATGTCATCCCAGTTTTCCTTAACTTTGTTCTTATTTATCCCGCTAGTTTTGTAGTCCCTCATAAGCTGTCTTAAATTATTTATTAAATTTCGTGATTTTCACGGGTTTTTTTCTACTTTAAATATTAGGTTTTATGATAAAATCATTATGTACTTACAGTCGAATAAATGTTATTTAAAAACTTGAAAATGCTTTTGAATCACCTAACCAAAAGAGTTCTCCTAGAGATGTGAATTTGAATTCTGTGTATTTGAAGGAACGCACGCAGCTATCGGATGTCTAAACCTTATAAGAATCCGTAAGGTATTTTTTAAATTCAGACCTATAACAATACTGTGCAATAATATTGAATAGCAAAACCTACCAAAGCATCTTCAATAATCCTAAAACACCCTAAAATCAAACGATCATAAAAAATCCACAATACGCAATATTGTTCAATATTATAGAGTCATAGCATAGATTACTTTATATAACGGAAAATTATTCTTTTCGTCTATGACAGTGACATTCACGACATTATTTACACAATTTGTACATCTTACTGTACGATGTATTTGTAGGTTAATTTAAGCTATTTTTAATAAGTTTATTTTATTATAGCATAGTATAGTATTTAAAGGTGGGCAAGCAGTCATGAAAGCTAGAAAGCTAGCTCTTAGAAACATCTCCGGCTACTCGTCCTGTTAGCTGCTATTTTCATGTGTAATTGTATAATACACCGAATAGTTTGAAGATAATTGTTATTGTTATCAGGTAATTTATAGTATATACTTATAACTAAGCAGTAAGGACAAAAGTATGTACAAAGAAGATATTATTATACTTATTTAAGAAAATGCTCTAGAAGACAAGAATTTCACTTTTTTATATAGGGTTCGTATATGTGTTTTACATCACATGAAAACTACTGAACCGATAACAATATGGTTTATACTGGTAGCTTAGGATCTGACTTGTGTTATGTATGATATATTATACAATAGGTACTTACCTAAGTACTAAATAACCTAAGTGGAAATCGAGCTATTGAATAAAATCTGTTTACCTACCGGCCGGCGGCGAGCAGGAATAAGACATCGGACTTTGGTGTTTTAATCATTATCGATATAAAAAAATCTTTAGTCCTTTTTTTTATTTTTTTCAAAACCTTAAGAATATTATGATATTAAGAAAAATACTAATGCGTCACATCAAAAATATTACCTCCAGCTTATGTTTATTTCAGATTTATGGCATAATGTGATCGAGACTTCAGAAACAGCCGATACTAAATCTAAGTTAAGCGAATCAAAAATCAAACGCCTACTCTTTCGACTAAAATTGTTGAAGCGGACAATTCATTATTATAACATGTGACATAATAAAGTGGAAGTACGTGACTAGCTATATGAATAGTATGCAAATTATTTCATTATTATTTCATAATATGAAATAGAACATCAGTGAACCAAACAGGAAAATGGGTTGTTATGTCGAGGAAAATAATATTGCTAATATGCATTTTGACAAAAAAGGGTCATGTACAATTACAAAATGCTACAATACTTCAAGCAATGTGATGAAACATGTGCCACCCTTAACATTAGGTGATACAGGTGTCTTCAGACATGGAACCGACAAGAAGAAATCACCCAACCATTTCAATGAAGCCGAAATGACTAAAAAGCGCAGTAATACAATATCTAGTGTTCAAATCAAATACAATAAGCCGACTCAAAAGGTACAAAAAATTGTTAAATTCCATACTGTTAACACTGATGCAACCGTTGTGAAAAGTAATTCAACCAGCTCTTCCAATTATGCTGATTTGATAATTAAGTGCTACAATATTTCCAGTGATTTAATTAGATGTAAGACTTCGCAAAATTTAAAAAAACAAGTGCAAAGTCATAACGCCGATGAAATCAGAATAAAGAATAAATCATCCAGCCCTTCTAATGATGTTGATAAAATCAGCACAAAACGTTACAAAATGCCCAGTACGTATAATAGGCCAAACCAATCTATACAAAAATGTGTTAAAGTTCATGCCATTGATACTGATTCAATCAAAATGAAATCAAAATCTATTAGCTCATCAAAATATGCTACGACTAGTAAGAATAAGTCATCCCAACCGTTACAAAATTATATGAGAAATCATACTGTTGAAACTGATTCAACTAGAATAAAATACAAATCTTCGAGCTCTTCAAATGTTATTTCCAGTAATAATAAACCATCCCAAACGATACAAAAATGTGTTAAAGTTCATACTGTAACTATTCACACCAATCCTCCCAAAGCGGAAAATAAGTCGTGCAGCCCCCCAAATGAATTCGAAAACAAAAAAACAAAATGCTGCAACTATTTCAATAAATTAATGAGCAATGCTGTTAATACTGATCGAATCAAAATGAAACACAAATCCTGCTGCTCTCTTAAAAATATTACACCGAATGAAACAAAACGCTCGAGTATCTTTAATTTATGTGACAAAAAATTACAACCGTATGGTATATTATTCCAACAACAAGCTTCAAAACACCGTGTTGTGGAGACAGTACGGAATAAAATGAAAAACAAGTCTTGCAGTTGTACAAATTGTACTGAACCGAACAATAATGCAAATAGGTATGAATGTAATAAACTTATGGGGCACAATCGGCCGTCTCCTATATTACAAAAACTAACTGAGGCAGGCCATGCTTTAAGTTATACTCAAACTGATATGAATTTAACTAAACGTTCGGATGTATCCAGTAAACTAGTCAAAAAGGAAGAGCTATCGGTTAAATTACAAACGCCGAGCGTGAAAGACTGTTATGTTAATACTAATCCAATCAAAATGAAAAATAAATCTTGCAGCTGTCTAAAAGGTCCTGAACTGACCCGAAAAGCAAAATTTTTACATAGTAAAAGCACCATGAAGAATATACACGCTAAATCAGAAGAAGATGTAAAACACAGAAATTTACCTAAAAACTCGGAATATATTAACAGAAAAATAGGTCAATCTGAACCTATGTTGCACCAGAAAACTAAACAAATATCTTGTTTTAGGCCCGGTATTAAGTTGGTTATTGCAGGGCGTAGAAGAAGCCGAAACGAAAATTATGATTTACAAAAAAAATACGACTCCATAACCGGCGGGGAATTGATAACTTTGAAAAAGTCTCTAAGAAAAAGAGTTACGAACTTGTTCAGAAGGAAGTCTATTTTCCAATCTGATCCAAATATTAATATCAATAGACACATATTGTCTACAAATAAATTAAGCTACAAGAGCATACACCAAAATATACAAACAGAACAAATTATAGGCGATAATAAAGATATTTCAGTAATATTTCATAAAACTTGTAACAAATCAGAAACATCGAAAAAAATAACAATCAACGAAAACATCAGCGTTTTTAGTACCTATAGTAGCAGTCAAAAGATAAACAAACCAAAGACTTCCCTCGTTCAAAGTATGGGAAGTTCTCCGAATAACACGAAAACCAAAAGTAAATCAAAAAATTTGCAAGTAACGAAATTGAAACTTCCACAAACGTTCAGCAAAACTAATAACTTTTTTAAGTTGTTTCGGAGAAATCACAAAAATGACAAAGCCTCTTCCAATGAATGTGTGAATATTAAGTCCAATTCAACTAAAAGCCAAAAGCTCAAATCTTTTATGAAAAGGTGCACTCAATATATAACGTCTAAGCATTCGTTGAAAGTAATTCCGTTTCATCATACTAGTATTAACAAAAAAGAATCAAGATGCAAAGGAACTCAAACTTGTGAAGAATACTTACACAAAAAGATCAACAATAAACAAAGATCTTGCTCATCATTCAATTTTGAGAAGGATGAAAAATCAACTAACATGATTTTTGGTCGATTTAGAAATCAATTTTCTAATGCAAGAGAAAACTCACATATTTCACGTCGTTTACAGAATAAATGTAAACGAGAATTAAAAGTAAAATCATGTTTTAAATCGGTACCCATGCAGAAAAAACACGTTGACCGTCAACTGGCTACGTCTGCTCCAAACATTTACCCGAAAAACAAACCTTACAAAAACACATGCGTTGAAAACAAAACTCCAAAATACTCATGTGGAGAAGACTGGAGAATATCCCAAAACCGTGGCGTTAGCATTGCTAAAAACCGAAAAAGTAATGTAGCTCAAAATGACGTAATACATTTACAAGTAAATAGTAAAACGATACCCAAAATGGATAAGAGTAAAAATTGCTGTCAAGATCTCGAAATGCCAATGGCAAGGGACTTTGGGAATCTGGTATCGAAACCACGTGAGACAACCTCGAGTGGAAATAGTTTCAAACAAATTCAACACGGCTATAACACTGAAATGAAAAGTATATCTAAAATAGCTTCGTGTGGAGATAGCTGGGAAATAAATCAACACAAATTGGTAAAACATACCGTCAGAAGAAAAACAATGAGTAGAGAAACCCAAACTTATGGTATAAACTTACATCGGAAATGTAAAAAGTTACTCAAGAAGAAGAAAAATAAAATTAAGAAAAACAAGCGCATTCAAACTCACTTCCGTAAAGAAAAGCACACTTTTGGTGATCACTTAGAAAGTTATCAGCGTAAGGTATATAATAAAAACAAAAGAAAGAAGCCGGTTAAAAAATGTGTGGCAACTCAATGTCGTGATTATAACTTACTTGAATATCAATCGCGACATTTAAGAAAAATACATAGAAATTTAAAATTAAATACTGAATTTAGAAAAAATAATGCCGATAACAAGAGCTTGAGCTTTACGAATCGTCTTCAAAAAATTACATCTGGAAATGGTACAATATTTTTCAAAAACATTTTATCTAAAGGGTTTCAACCATGGGAAAGGAATATCAAAGAACAAAAAGGCCTTCTAACATATAATAGTCATAACAATAAATATTTTAATAAAGCTACAGGGAGCTCAAGTCATTTACATGCCATTAGAAGAAAATATAATTCAATTTATAAAGATCTTTCATATTCATCAAGCAAATCTTCTCACACAGAATACAAATGGGTACTCAATACAGAATATTTCAAATATAAACTGCGTTTCTTAGAAAATATAAAGAAAAAAATCATTTTCCGTTTCAATGATCATTTTGAGCACCCAAAGAAACTGAAAAAAAATATAAAAAGAACACGTAGGCAGCCATTAACTGACTGCAATTCCATGTATTTGCTTACAATGAGGAAGAGGCCTTTTAGTTTTCTTTACACCATATGTCCAAGTATATACCCTCATTGCCTTTATTTAAAACAGATGATTTGTCAAATATTTCACGTCTTTCTTTTTACTCTGGCTATACTACTGTGGTGCCCATGTTTAATGGCTTTTGAATTATTTAGATATTTATTTTGTACATGTTTCTATTAATAAAATGTTGAATACTTACAAAAAAAACCTTTTCTTTTGATGTTACCATCATCAGCGGTATATTTTTGAGAAACTGAAAAACCTGAATCATTTTAATTCTAAATTGGTACAGTGTAAGTATCTTTTTTGGTTCTTAGATAATTCTATGGAGTAAATAAAATAATGGATATGTAAACAAAACATATTATTTAATAAAACAAAACTAGGAACTTACTACCACCACAGTCACGAGCTGGGACAGCATACGACACAACGACATAACTCACATGCTAGCACACACGGCGTCCAACATAGGACTGCTAATAGAAACAACATCATATTCGAGAAATTTCTAAAGAACGTCAGCAGGCTAAGACATTGGGGATAAAACCACGGACAAACATGATACACCCACAAGCATGGGGTTCTTCGCAATGAGTACAACAATGGATTATGACAACCAGTTGCCTCTTTATTTCTTGACCGAATCCTCAGCTTTCGTTGTTCGCTCTCCTTTTCCAACTCCCTTTGTTCCTTTTTAGTTTTTCCTTTATCAGCAAATGCTCGATAAACAGTACTCTCCAGCACATGATCACGTATTATTGTCATGCTTTCAGAACCTACTATCGACCTATCTATTTCCATTTTTTTTATTTGCCACTTGCCAGTTATCCACCTTTTTATTATTTTGTAGGTTCCAATGGGATTTCTTGCTCTCATCTTTGCATAAAGCATTGCTTTCCTCGGTTTAGTTATCGTTTTGAATATAACATAGATGCACAATTTTAAAATACTGACGCCAAAGTTCATAAAACCTAAAATGAAATCTGCAAAAAAGCTGCTTTCGTCCATTGGTACTTTATTTAGTGCTTTTATGCTTGCCAATTGTTGCTTCTCTAATTTAATGTCTTTTTTTATTTCAGTGTTTTCTTCGCGTCTTAATGTCTTGGTAATTTTGGCATCCATTTTTCGTCTCTTTTTCCTTTTCTTTTTTTTTATTTTGAGGTCTGTGCTTTTATTCCCTCGGTTAGGTTTATTTTCTTCGATTGGTTTCTTCTGAGCTGTACAAATTCCGTTTGCGCTGGGTTCAGAGCGTGAGCATATTAAACCTTGACACCATTTCATCACAGAAGAAGTGTCATACACCCTGGATTTCCACTTTCGTTTTCTATTTAGAATATTACATTTATTTTTTAAATTGTAATTTTGTGGACAGATACAAGATATTTCAATATTTTTTTTATTTACATTGTTTTTTGAAAGCTTTGCTTCACAAATCAATTCTTCGTTTATTGTTTTAATACCTGCCTTATTTCTTTTATTTTCTTGTGTCAAATGTTTGATTTTTTGTTTAATTTCCTCCGCGTTCGTTATATGCATATGCTTAAGATCTAATTTTATTTCAAATAATGGTCCAGCATTTTCTATACCACTATTTATGTTATCATTTTTGTTATCGTTGAAAGTTCCCTTATCGAAACATTTGCAACATAAACTGGTCTTTCTGTTTCTTTTCGCTCTTTTACAAGGGTCATTTGTACAAGCAGTTTGATGTCTTTTTTTAAATAGATCCAAAAAAAGCAAATGTGAAGGACAAATGTAGACGCCTTGTTTATTTACACCGTTTGTTATCTCTGAAGCTTTCAAAATATCGTCTATCATGTTAGCTTTTATGTTCATTGGATTTGGTTCTAAAGACGCAGCATTGCTATTTTCTTTTTTATTTTTTGCATTTTGTGTACCATCAGCATCGAGCCCGTTTTTTGCGCTCTTAGATTTAATTTCCTCGTGAAGTTTTTTATATTCATTTGCATCGGGGTCTTGGTCTTGATTTTCTTTTACTTTGCCTGCGTCTTTGCACACACAAGCCATTTTCTTGTGTTTCTTACTCATTGCATTTGTTTTTAAATCATATGTATGGTTAATATTAACTCTTGGACATTTGCATTTACATATTCCGTGAGGTACTTTATGTTCTTTGTCATTGGAGTTTTGTGTCTTTTCTTCTTCTACTTTCTCTGCATAATTGTTACACAAGCAAGATATTCTCTTTTTTTGCTTAAAATTTGAAGTGTCACTCTTTAGATTACCAGGTTTCAATCGCCCGGTACAGTTTTTATTGCATTGAGATAAAGGTGTCGACGTTTGTTTCTTTCTCCTGTTATCTGTATGTGTACTAAATCTATTGCAAATAAAATTATGCTGTTTATCCCACAGCGCATTGACGTAAACGTTGTTTTTGTTATGTCTTTTTGGTTTTAAGTCTTTTTCAGAGTGTGTTTTTAAATCCCGCCACCATTTTACTACAGACGAAGTATCGTATACTCTGGAGCTCACTTTTCTGTGACTAACATTTGTCTGTGTATGATGTGACCTATTGTCAAAGTTACTTACACATTTCTTGAAAACTTTTGATATAAAACTTTGACCATTAGAACTTTCAGACTTCCTTGTTGTTATTATTGATCTTTTATTGTTAAATAGAGGCCTCAGTTTGTTCATAGAATGGTTTTCTTGAACAATGTCACGTTCGCTTTTTTTAATGAGTGCCTGTGTCGTATCACCGATTGCGTTAATGTCGAGCGATTCTTGATTACATTTGCAGAAACATGATATTCTTAAATTTGTACTACCTACATTGTCTTTACAAATACCAGTTTTGCAAATCAAAGCTCCTCTTAGTTTATCTCTTTCCAAATATTTTAACTTTTTCTGAATTTCCTTCGCATTCGTAATATTAATTTTATCGGGATCCACATTTATTACGAATAAAGGTGAAGCTTTCTCGAATAAATTACTTTTTGTTGGACTTTTTCGGCACTTGGAAGTGAAATTTCTCTTGTTTCGTTCACAGGAGCCTCTTGTGCACAGAGTCTGACCTTTTTTAATTTTCTTATATTGAGCCCTTGAAGTAAGAAAAGAGGGACAAGTGCACGAAGTTTGTTTGTTTAAAGTTTTACCAGACTTTAATATATCAAATATATCTGAAGAAACTAAAACGCTCTTATCTTTTGAATTAACTTTCATTCTAAAAAGTGGCGCTCTTTTTGGTTTCACAATGTTTTGTATAGTTTTATTTTTCCTTAGTTCAGACATCTCTTTGTTATTTTGTACTGTTTTAGAGTATTTTCTTTTTTTAAGCGTTACCCTCGAAGTTTTACTCTCTAGAATAGCGGGGTTAATCTCTTTCTTATAAATGGACAGGTGGTCTGACTCTAGATCAGCATTCTGTAATTGACTACTAAATTTGGCAGTATGTACTTTATTCGCCGCAGAGAAAAAGTGAACTTTCTTTTTTAAGTTCGAGGAGGGGACTTCGTTATTAATATTCTTAGATTCTTTTGGCTCAGGCGGGTTTTTTCTTCTATCATCGACACAAATGCATGTTTTATTTGCTTTTAGAACTTTGCCATCTTCGTTTAGAGACAAATAGACAGCTAGAGTTGTATTTCTTTTATCATCTTTCGATTTTTTTTCAGATGAGTTAACTTCATAGCTCTCATTTTTCTTATGATTCATATAAGCTTTAATTTTTTTTTGTAGTATTTCGATTAAGGTATAGTAGATAGTTTCATTAGAGTCATCTCCCTTGATAGATACATTATTATTTAGGTTTTCCTTTTCCAATATTTTTTTAAATAGATTTTTCACTTTTGGATTTTGTGAAGGTGTATCTAAATATGTACCGCCGTCGCGATACAAACCATTTACTTTGTGCAGTATTTTTATTTGGTTCACTTGAAGAGCAGTGTCGCCTAATATTCTATTTTTCTTGGTATTTTCGACTGTCTCCGTAGAATAATCACTTACTTTGTAAGGAAACTCTACGCCAGTGTCCTTTTTAACTACATGATCTTGAACTCTTTTAACTTTCGTCGCTAAGAGCACCGACGTATTATCTTTTTTGTAGTTTTTCATTTCATTTTATAATTAAATTTAAGGTTTTTATGTTATTTTTAATTTTTTTATATTATAATTTAGTAAATTACATTACCAACGGTATGGTAAGCTGTCCAAAATTGTCACCGTCATGAAGAGTCCTATAGTCAGTGTCAACTTGACTAAGGAGTTTCTCTTTTTATTGCATCAAGGAGTTCGAACTAAAGTAGGTATCATACAGAAGTTTCCAGCAATGTAAACCAAACTAAAGGTGGTACACACTGCATTAGTGTGCAAATTATTGAGAAACGTACCTACAATGCAAATTATTAGTCTACGAGTTGGGACGTAACTGTACTAGGTATGTACGAAAGAGGTACAGTATTATGTACAGCGCGTCATAACTACGCAACGTTAAACCCTCTACACAGTTCAGGGAGTATTACCACTTAAGGACAATTCATAAACGTTTACCTATGTAACCATGTATAAAATAATTTCATATATATTTACTGAAACAGTTTGGTTATTTTACGCTCAGTAGTCGGTCGTCCTTGCTTTAAAAATGTTGTGCTTTATATTAGTGGTGATCCCGTTGATTTTACCGGGTAAGTCAATTTTCCTCATTTGTTTTTAAATTTTTAAAGCATAGTCTTTGTGTCCAGTAAAGTTATCGTTATAACATAACATCTTTTGTATTTTTAATTACGAATTTATGTCTGTGAGAGTTAAAGTGAAATGTTTCGCTTATGGCGAATTTCCAACAGTTTTTTTTCGTTTTTGAAGCTGAGCCGGGTAACGAATTTAAATGATAATGGAATTTGCAACAATATTGGATTCTTCTTTATGATATTTTTTAGAAATATTCAACACCAATGCAGCTGATTAATCAAATAAGTCAATCATCAATTAACACACCAGTCATCTATTAAACGTCACCTAAGTAAAGCTTTTTTACGCACGCTTGACTTGGAGAGTAAGCTGCGGGGCTATGCAGCACGGTGCGGATCAGCTCGAGTTCGTTTCATTTTGATGTTTGATTGCCACGGGACTCGTCATTTCAATACGAATGACAAGTCCCGTGGCAATTACATACAAGTGCTGCATAGCCCCACTGGTAAATGCGTTACGAAAAATGTGATCGGGCGTGGCGAATGGAAGTTGAGCGGTAAAAAAAAAAATCATACTTATATCGATAAAATAAAAAAGTCAAAAATATTTAAATAAACTATAACTAATTAAATAACAACAAATAAGAACTAGCTGAAGAAGTTTGACTTCCGTCGTGTGGAATAAAGGACACTCGTTTTTTTATGAATAAGGATGTTACTTTATTGGATAAGAGTCTGCAGAATTGATATTACCGTACTGTCAGTATATAATGTAAAGGTAATCCATGCCGTCACCCATTTAGAGGGTATTGTATACGGGTAAAATATTACCGCAATAGGAAAACCACAACTCCAGTGACGCACTAGTTGAAATACAAAAAAAAAACTGTCTCACTTTAACAAGTTGTTTGAGTATTTCTTTCACACTTATTGACAGTACAGTACAATACTAGCCACAGTACAGTACAGTAATATCTATCCTGTGGTACAACGACCCATATATAAATAATAATTTAAATATTATCATTGCTTACTCTTTTTACCCGAATGCTCAGAAGGAAGATAATGTTTTTTAAGAGGTGCGTCCTACGACCTAAACAACAGGGTGGATTTTGATAAATGATAATTTGATTTTGATAAATAAGCGAGTGATGAAAAACATTTTGCCTTGCAGAAACACAATGGTTGTGTCCGCACTCACGACCCTCTTCTTGGAAGGCGGACGTTCTCCTATCATTACTTTTATGACCAGAGAATATCATTAACTATTCTAATACGTATTAATTGTCTACAGCATTCGGACTAGCTGATCAGAAGATTGACAAACACCAGACGGTTTGCGAAGATGCTGCTGTCATAGTAAGTTTTCATCTTTATTCTATTCATTATTATATATATATAGTAAACCGAGGGGATTCGGATCATTTTATGCGAGAAGACCGGTCCTCTGAGAAGCGTCGCCCAGACTGACCCGTGAGGTAATGTTTTGGTGTCTGATCCGATGCTTTAGGATTTTGGGAATCATGAATAATAAATACAACGCTTCAGTTTTACTTCCAGAAAATCTCTGTCTTTTATTTTCCACTGACATGCGACCTCTCACAGTTTGACAAATTATTCTTATTTTTAATTTAGGTTTTACATGATGCTGACCACAGAGGTCTGTAGGTCGCCACACCACCCCCCCACGGAGAAGAAAAGGATATAGGAATTTAACAAACAATTATAAAATAAAATCAAAGTAAAGTTACAAATCTAATACATCCCTGAATCTGACTACCCTTCCGGACCTAGTGGTAACAGGAGTAGGCGGTGGAATAGGAGAACCTTGAACTGACGCAGGACGTGACGTAGCTGTTGCTGGCACGGACGGTGAAGACGATGCACCGCCCATTGAAACGCCAGTAACTGGATCCATGTGAGCAGGCTTCACGCGGTCGATGCTGACAGTAATCTCCCTGCCATTCACATCAATGGTGAGCGTCTTGTCTCTTCTTCTCAGAATGAGATGGGGACCTGAGTATGGAGGTTGCAAAGGCCGACGCACTTTGTCGTCGCGAAGCATTACGTGCGTTGCCTTCTCTAAATCTTTGAAAATGAAACATGATGGTTGAGCGTGGTGTGAAACAGGAATGGGACGAAGAATTTCCATGCGGCTTCTAAGTTCTGTAACGAAGTCCATTTGATCGGATGGGCTTCTGGGCTCTTCTGGTGGCACAATAAGCTCGCCGGGCAATCGAAGGGCCTCTCCATAAACGAGCTCAGCGGATGAAGTCTTCAGGTCCTCCTTCAGCACCGTTCGCATACCAAGCAGGACAAGCGGAAGGGCCTTGGTCCACGTATTGGCGTGACACATTAAAGAGGCCTTCAGCTGGCGGTGCATGCGCTCAACCATACCATTCGCACAGGGATGGTAACTAGTAGTGCGAACACGTTTTGTGGCGCACACATTCATAAGGCGATGAAATAAAGTTGATTCGAATTGGCGTCCCTGATCTGTAGTTAATAAGTTAGGAACGCCAAAACGGGATATCCAGCCCGTAACAAATTTTTCTGCTACCTCTTCGGCAGTGATTGTTGTCATAGGCCACACTTCCGGCCACCGCGTGTATCTATCTATCGCGGTGAGGCAGTAATTAAATCCGTTAGAGTGAGGCAATGGACCTATGATGTCTATGTGTACGTGTCTAAATCTGCCAGAAGGCTTAAAAGTACCAAGTGGCGACACAATATGTCGGCTCACTTTGCTGCGTTGGCAGTGCTGACAGAGGCGCGACCACTCACGACATTGTCTGTTTACTTGCGGCCAAACATAACGCTCAGTCACCAGGCGAACGGTTGCTCGCGCACCAGGGTGGCTGAGGTTGTGACAGCGGTCGAATGCTGCACGACGAAATGACGGCGTCAAATATGGTCGTGGACGACCTGTGGATGTGTCACAGAGCACAGTGATGTTAGTGCCAGGAATGAGAATCGGTTCTAGTTTTAACGAAGAATTATCTCGCGCACTGGCTAGCTCCTCGTCGGCGTGCTGTGAGTGGGCGAGTGCAGCATAATCATCTTCAAGAGAGATCGATTCAATTCGAGACATTGCGTCTGCTACGCCATTATCTACGCCTTTGATGTAAACGATATCCGTAGTGAACTGACTAATGAATGAAAGCTGGTTAAGTTGGGCAGGTGGCAGCTTTTCTCGTTTCTGTATAAAGGCGTAAGTGAGCGGTTTGTGATCAGTGTAGATCGTTGCATGCTGAGCTTCCAAAATATGCCTGAAATGCTGCACACTTTCGTAGACACCGAGGAGTTCGCGGTAGTATGCTGGCCACTCTGACTGCTTACTGTTTAGCTTTTTACTGAAGTAGGCCAACGGTTGCCAGTCATCCTGATCGCTGCTACGCTGTTGTAGGCATGATCCTACGTGTGTGCTAGATGCGTCTGTAAAGAGACCTAGGGTGGCGTTGCAATTTGGGTGAGCTAAAGTCGTCACGGACATCAAACTTTTCTTGCAAGCTTCAAAGCACTCTTCTAACTCTGCCGTCCAAGTAAAAGGTTTTGCACCTTTACCTTGAATGGCAACAACAGCATCGATGAGAGGTGCCTGGTATTTTGCGGCTTCCGGTAGAAAGCGGCGGTAGAAATTTACCATGCCGAGGAATCGACGCATACCTTGAACGGTTTTGGGTGGCGGGTATTCTAGTAGGGCTTGAATCCTGTCCTCGGGAGGACGCGTGCCTGCTGCACTGATCTTGTACCCTAGGAAGGTAACCTCATCAGCACCAAAATGGCTTTTGGCCAAGTTAATAACGACGCCATAATCGTGCAGTCTCTGAAATAATATTTCCAGGTGTGCTGCATGCTGAGATTGATCAGGAGAGTGTACTAAAATGTCATCAACGTATGCGAAACAGAAATCAAGGCCACGCACGACTTCGTCAATGAATCGCTGAAACGTTTGTCCCGCATTACGCAAACCAAACGCCATGTACGGAAATTCGTACAAACCGAATGGGGTAATGATGGCGGTCTTGCAGACGTCTGCATGATGCACGGGAATCTGCTGGTAAGCTTTGACAA
Organism: Campaea margaritaria; assembly: GCA_912999815.1. Lineage (NCBI taxonomy): Eukaryota > Metazoa > Arthropoda > Insecta > Lepidoptera > Geometridae > Campaea > Campaea margaritaria. The sequence goes on from OU538794.1 coordinate 3,394,566, forward strand.
GGTCTATTGTGCTAAACACAGTTGAGTCTGCCAAATTTTGGTATGAGTCACCAATATGCCGAACGGGATACCGGTCGGGGACAGTACGGGCATTTAATGCGCGGTAGTCACCGCATGGACGCCACGTTGAGTCCTTTTTAGGAGCGAGGTGTAGAGGAGATGACCAGGCACTACTCGAGGGTCGAGCAGTACCAGCGCGGACCATCTCATCAAACTCCTTCTGAGCGATGCGTAGTTTCGACGGTGCCAGACGGCGAGGTCTTGCTGTAACGGGGGAACCAACCGTAGTGTTAATGAAGTGCACGGTTGTATGTTTTGGGTCCCTAGGTGCTCCAGGCGGTCGCGTCACATTTGGGAATTTGGCTAAGATCGCGGAGTACGGCGAGTCGGGAAGAGATACTACCTTAACGCTGGGCTGAGTTGCTGCACGAAGGACTGCGGAGGAAAACAATCCTGTCTTCCCGTCACAAAGTCTGCCTTGTGTGCAATCAGGTAGGAGATAGTAGTGCGATAGGAAATCGGAACCAATTATGCCACTTTCCACATCTGCAATCACAAAATTCCATTTAAACTCTCGCCGAAGTCCTAAATTCAGGTTAAGTTGCTGCAACCCATACGTTTTAATCTTAGTGCCATTTGCAGCAACTAAGTCGTATGGTTGATGTTGGTGCGTTCGTCCCTTTACATAATGCCGAGGAATGCAGCACAAGTCTGAGCCAGTATCAACCAAAAATTTTTGCTTGGTATACCAGTCAGTTACAAAGAGACGGCGACTTGTTGGAGAGCGATCGGTTGTCGCCTCTACCGAGCGCTGCTTGAGTTTTCCTGATTACAGGTTGATGGGCCAGACCAGTTGCACGGTTTCACACACTTTCGTGCCTTTGTTCCAAACCGGCCGTGGTAAAAGCAAAGCTGGGCATTGCGAGAACGAGAACGACTGCGATTCCGGTTAGAGTTGCGACTGCATGCACGACCACGTTGGTCATTTCCACCAGAATTGTTAATAGTGAGTGAAGCTACTATGCGCGTTAGCTCGTCCACCTTCTTATGAAGTTCTCTAACGTCTGAATTATTATTTGGCAGTATTGGATGCGATTGGGTTGAACATACCTCAAATGATCCAGTATTAGCGTTGATTTCTGCGAGGTTATCAGCCAACTCACCAAGCTCAGCCAACGTTTCAAGCCGTTGAGCTGTCAAAATGGTCTGAAGATACAGGGGAAGCCGGCTCATCCAAATGGTCTTCATGAGATCCTCTGGAAACATTGGTCCAGCCAAAGACCTTAGATAGCGGAGGAACGAGGATGGCTTCCTGTCTCCGATCTTCTCTTTCTCTAGTAGGCGCCTTACTTTTTCTTCGCGAGAGTCTGAAAATCTGCTAATTATAGTGTTCCTCAATGTCGAGTACTGCTGTACGTTAGGTGGCTGTAGAATTAAATCCTCCACCTCCCGCGTGCAATTAATGTCCAAATGAGCGACGGCATAATTAAATTTGGTCAGTTCTTGTGTAATACCATTGATGCAGAACTGTGCCTCGAGACTAGCAAACCACAAAGCAGGTCGGTCCTTGCAAAAAGGAGGAGTGCGGATAGAAACCCTTGCTATTGACATATTGTCCACTGTCGCTTCAACAGCAGATGCAAAATGTTGACCGCTCGGGCCAGCATTAGCTTGGCTGCGTTCCGCTGCATATGCAGAAGCTTGTTCAAAATTTTCCATCTCACTGTCACTCATGAAGGAAAGAAAGAAACCAGGAAGGAAAGTCAGGCATAGAACATCGGCGACAAAAATATAAAGCAAACGATAAAACAAAATTAAAGAAAGGCTATACAGTTAACAATTTAGCTAAAATAATGTTCCCAACACATATAACACTCACTTATAATTATAGTTTAGCACTTGCGTTCACGACTGTAGTCGGGGTAACGACAAAATAATTTCAACGTAAAAATATGTTCAGAAGGTACCTCTTGCAATCCAAAAATCACGATCGTCGTGATTAGAGCTAGATCAGATCACCTGAAAGCCTGAGCGGCCTATCGCCGGGCGTCTTGGCAGTCCAAATCTTCCGGAACTCCGTCGCCGCGCAGCTGACGCGGTGGTAGCGCGATCAGTGAAAACGTCCCACGATGTGTAAAATGTGAGGAGACGGCTTCCTTGCGTCGCGCGTCGACTGCGTCGCAGCATTGGCAGAAAACGGTGTTCGTCGCGATGAGCGACTTGTGATTGTCGGACTCGGCGATAGCTCTTCGAGCTTCGTTGCGCTGCTTGGTCGGAAGGAGTTACCAATTGTTGGTCACCGCTGCCTTCCGATCACGTCGGGGTCACCAATTTGGTGTCTGATCCGATGCTTTAGGATTTTGGGAATCATGAATAATAAATACAACGCTTCAGTTTTACTTCCAGAAAATCTCTGTCTTTTATTTTCCACTGACATGCGACCTCTCACAGTTTGACAAATTATTCTTATTTTTAATTTAGGTTTTACATGATGCTGACCACAGAGGTCTGTAGGTCGCCACAATGTCAAGCTAAATCATTCTCGGCGCGTCCGGGTGGATAGAAGCAATGTGTTGCGCTGATGGGTTTCACTTAGTTAGCCGCGGATTTTGAATTATATCCGAAACTCTTATTGGGGGTCCGATTCGCCTCGGTCTTAATGTACGTATTAACCTAATTTTAAGGCCTATACCTACTTACAATTATATTGTACAATATTGCGTATTGCGCAATTTTAACTTATTAGTAAGTTGATTAAATTTTAATAAGGATAATATTTTCTATTAAAACTACCAACAAAGGGTAAGTATTGGTCAACTTTGATTATAGACCGTTCAACTTCTATCATTCTGAACTATGTATTTTCAATAAGTCGACATCGGCCATCCTGAGTCCGACCGAACAACACCCGATCTCAGGATGATCGATGCTGTATTCCAAAATGAAATCGATCTCACGTCGATCATTATGAGCTATTCTATCACACTAACGCGTTCAAAGTTGATCAAGACACGGTGCCATATCGATCGTGTGTGTAAATAATAGCTCGGATGGAGCTACAGTTAACACGATTCAGTGCGTGTGGGTCATACCCTAAAAGTATACCCCTTACTGCCAACCGTATCGATATTTTAATCAGTAACCGTAGAAATGACTGAATAGCCTTTAAAATTACGTTTCATTGTATTTCAGAGTGCTGGTGATAAAGCCTATAGTAGCTTCAGTAATGAAGTACACAACATCCTAACTAACCAAACTACGTGAGTATATTCTCTAAAATTCAGACATTCAAGTCAAACAATTGAGCAATGATGTAGACGCTTCTGTGAGTTTTCAACATTATGATGAGTTTAGTAAAAAACTACCTAACTATTTTACCATTATATTTATAACCTTTGAAAATCGGTCACAATCAACCCGCACTGGGCCAGCGTGGTAGATAATGGCCCATTCCCTTTCCCTCTCTTAAAGGCCTTTATGATCTCATCAACAATAGGAACGTTCTAAAATTATAATTGACGTTTGTCTTCTATAATTACAGTAAATATAGCTTCTGAGATACTACCTAATTTAATAATGTTTTTGTTTTTAATAATGTGTTTGTTTTTGTTTATTTCTAGGAATAACGACGATAAGTTTATAAGGAAGCTTTTCGGTTATATACTAATCGCAAACGACACCTGTTACAAAGACAGGACCGTAGACAAATCGCTCTATTTGTTCCGAATGCTTTGGACCTTTAGTCTAAGAAATGGTAAATTTAACGGTAAGAATATTGCATTTTACCCGTTTACGAGAGGATCATTAGGAAATAATTATTTAACTAATTCCGCTTAGGCTTGGGCAAAAAATATCGAAATATCGACAGTGTCGCTTAAAATTTCGAACCAGGAACCTACCCGAGAATTGGCCCCCGTGGTGGATTATAGCCCAACCCTCCTCACGAAAGTGAGCGGTGACCCGTGCTCAGCAGTGGGACGTTATGGGTTGTTGATGATGATGTTGCTAAAACTTCTTCCTTTTATTATTTTATTAATAGGTTAACTATCTACCTATTGACATTTTCGCTACCTTTTTTCCCCTTCAGATTTTGTAAATAGAGACGGTGTATCTTGGATCAAGGCAATAAAGCAGCAAATGACTGATTGTGTGTCAAAAGCCGAAGTTATGGATGCCGGTGACAAATATGCAAAGCTATGGAAAAAGTCTAAATTGCACGTGAATGTAAGTTTCTGAATTTTATTGTTGTTAGTCAGATAGGTAGGTCTTAACATCGTGCTGATGGTGACTGCGACTTAAACAGAGGAGGGCCTACCTAAATGCTTACATGACATTATAACTTTATCCGATATTAAACAAGCAGAAAGTCACTGAAAACATAAATCAATTAATTAATTTCCCTAGATCCACCCGTTGTTATAGCAAAAACACTGTTTCGACTGTATTGCTCACGGTTTCACCCTCGTTAACTACTATCTTCATGCCAAAACGACTGGATGGATTTTGATTAAATATACTCGTGTAGTATTCAGACACTTTGGGTCCTGAAATAGAACGTAGGATAGGTACTTTTTATTCCGTAACAATGTAAGGTTCCTTTGCGATAATGGTTATAGCGGATGAAACCACGGGGCGCTGCTAATAAAAATATAGCCTATGACACTCATAAATAACGACGTTTTCTTCAATGATTTTTTTTTAATCAGTTCCATAGATCATAATTTACCCCCTACAACCTCACAAACTTTACCTCTATATTAGTATTTATTAATTAAGCCAAGTAATAACTACCTATATAAGTACTTAATTGTTTTTTTACAGAAAGTGTCTTGCACTGATGTAACCAAAATAAAAATGTGTACTATAAAAGCTTTGAGAACTGAAGGATTGGCAAGAATTAATGAAACAAAGGGCTTCGAAATTTACCACTACAATGTCTTGTATGTGAGCTCGCTATTCGATTTCATGATAGAAATCTGCGATAACCGTGCACACTCGAAGGGAAGCAAGGAAGTGACAACAACAACTGAGGTGATTTATGTTTATCTTTGTCTACTACCACATCCAAATAACTGATTTAAAATTTTACGCATACCTATCCATTAGACACGCGCTAAATGCGTGTGTAAACGTACTCAAAAATACCTATCAGGCTACTAAAACAAAAGACAACGACAAGAAAAGCTAGTATGAAGGTTCATAGTAACCCATTTTTCTAATGTCATTTATAAATTAGCCATGTAATATTGACCGAGCAGTGACCACCCAATTTCCCTACGGTACGGGTATTATTTGTTAAATTACAGTTTAAAATAGTAAGCTTACAGTAACAACCAAAACGCTAACTACGTACCTTTTAGGAGATGTAAATATGTGCGTTGTGTTTGTTTTTATAGTACTATAATAATTATGTTTTCTGCTATACCTACCTTCTCTAGTTTTACAATGGTATCAATTCTGTTGGCACAAACTAAACTAAAACGTAATTTGACAGCTATAGAGAGGATGACAATATCCTTTTTGTTTCCGTATAGTTAATATGTGATAGCAAATGATTTGATAGGACCAAATTAAAATTTAGACTAGTTTGGAACAACAGTATTAGCGCCAATAATTGAATAACAAATTTAAAAACAGTACTGGTTAATAATTTTATTTGCTATTTATTTTACTCTTCGGCATCTTCCACTCATTGTTGCACCTGTAGACATCAGAAATAAATAATAGATAATATCTAATCCCTGTAAAACCCATAATAGGGAACTAAAAATAGTGTGGTACCTACAACATTTCGTTTTAATAACAGTTTTTTCAGCTTATTCCCATAGATCCATAACTTAAATCCTATGAGATTCACGTTTACAAACCGTACTTTTCATTACAAATCTTTTTTTTAGGAACCGGAAGTCCTGGATTCATTTACCGAAGAGGTCGTGAACAGTGCCAAAACTACGCATAGTCTGCTAGCTATAGTATTGATCCTGGCTGTATCGGGAATCCTGTATATCGTGTACCGGGAATGTCGTGCTAAACCTGGAAGCTGGAAAAACATCAATGGAAACTTTGAGATGGGATGCCGCCGACGGTCTCTGGTGAACAACGAAATGTGCGAGTCTCGGTCTCTGCCACCGGCTGCCAGTAAATAGCGCATAAAGGAACTGCAGAATAGAGATACTTACTGACAATAATATAAATAATAAACTATGATTTATTTACTACAACTGTGAATGTTTTATTTAATGCTAGCCGATATTAAGTTAACCTCTCTCTTGGTAGTAGGCAGTAGGTACCTACCTACCTATCTGATTATCCATTTAGTGGACGGTAGGTAATATCTACCCTAGCAGTTATGTGATATTCATAGATTAGCGTAATACACGTACGACATGCTTGTTTCGTTATTCAAATAATTAAAAAAGCCATCTGAAAGACAGGATATGCTTTAGATTTTTTATTTAGCTTGCGGATTTAGCAAGATGTGATACTGTACCTACCACAGGCCAAGACGAGATAGATCCTAGGTACCTACCTACATAATAGCACTGAAATAAAAGCTTAGTTTAGTAAAGCTATGTAGGACAGTATTTAGACTGTAAAATAAGTATTGCAGACAGTAGTCCAAATGTAATGCGTGCGTGATGCCTCTTTCATGTTTTACGTGTTTATATAGATTATACTAAATGTATTACACTGTGTTTCACATTGCTACATCATTTAAAGCATTGAGATCGTTAATTTAAAGGCTGTTTGCCACGCTTTCTACTTAAAAAAAAAAACAAGTTTGGGAAAAAACAAATACATAAATAATAACGTTATAATAACATAGTTATTATAACGTCATGAATTTTGAGGAGAAATAGAAAAAATGACTTTTGATGGTGTAAAATAATATTGTAACGAAATATTTTTAACTAGAAAGTAATCATCAAATAACTCAACACTGGCTCAATGCCACGATAGTGTTAAGCCAAAACACAAAGAAGTAAACCACGTCACTTTACGATTTCCCGCCAAAACTCCGTGCGATGTGTTTCAAGCTTTTTTAGGTTTTGGCTTCGCCCTATTTGTGCATATTGCATGAAACGTCACAATCAGTAATTCTCTCAAATGTCATTAGGTATATACTGTCATAACAATGACAAAGTCTTGCCTGCGTGGATCTTATGTTTCCGATTTTGGATCATCAATATATGAGTACATCAGATCCGCTTCTTTTGAAGAACATATCATGACATTTTGAAACCAACAAATAATTAACATTTACAAATAACACTTTATTTACCTACTGAACCAAAATCACTTTTTATGTATGGCAGTAACAAGCAAATTATGCAAATAGTGTCAAACCACTGATTGTAGGTAGAAAAAAAAATAGTAGTATTGTTGTAGCTACCCTTAACATTTCACTAAATAACAACATTCTTGACCACATTCTATATCACTTTACTCCTGACGTTTGATTTCGGAACTTATCGTGTTTGATTGTGGAACTTTCTTTGACTGGTGATATGGCAACACTATACTACTGTCCTACTACTAATTTTATTTAGCAGTTAAGCAGAAAGTTCGTAAGAGTAGGGTGTGTCTGTGGTGAATTTATTATTTTTATAATTATTAATTTATTGGCAATTATAAATTCAACTTGGTTGTTAAATTAGTATCTTTCTAGCTGGTTTGTGTAAGCGTCGTGAAGCAGAAATAATCTCTCATAATGTCTGTTAAAGTGTATATAATTTTTACCGTTTTATTCGGTAAGTATTATTTTATTTGTTTTAATTTCTCTACACGATTGAATGCTTTATTTCAATATTATTGGTTGTTTACAATTTTTGTCCCGTCTTGCATTTCATTTCGCGTAAACGCAATTTTGAGTTATGGCAGCTATCGGCAAAAAATCTGATTCGGCGAGTCGGTAAAAAACTATCTTGACAACATTCTTACCTTCCTATTATACACACACACACCAGCAGAACGATTAACAGTTAAAACAGATAAATAAGAAGTTCTCAAAAAATTTAGTGTTGTAGATTATTTGTGTGGGAAAAAGTATTTTTTAAACCTACCTGCATAAATGGTTAAGTAGGTTATTAATTACGATAGGAACAATGAACTTTTGAATGAAAAGTTACAGCAATTTCCATAAATCTTACTAATTACATAACTGAAGCCTTAAACATGTTGCTTTGATTGTTATGAAATATGATAGAACATAATTTGCTATCCTATTACTAATATTAGTGCCAAACCAAAATCCTATTACATTTATATTTTGCACAGTTAGTTATTTAATAAAAACTTCGGAAAATAGAAATTCTACAGCCAAATTCTTGTCTATTCGCAATTAAAAAAAAGTCCAATAAAAATTCTTCTCATTGAACTATGCTACCACAACACTGGCAAAATTAGTTTCCGAAATGACCTCTGATATGAAAAATTACCTCTCTGCAGAAGCACTAAATCACAGGTTACAGGAGAAACTTAAACATAATTTGACAGCTATTGGCAACCCTTTCGTTCTCACAATTTACTTAAAACCATTTGACTAGAATAAAATCTAGACTAGTTTGTAACAACTGAATTGCTACCAATATGCACCACAGCAGTCTCAGTAAATGCCTCATGCAATGAGATTAATACCTACTATATTTCTTACTTTTGCATTGTCAGGTATATCATGGGCCCAGGACGCCATCCCAGATGTTTTGCAGTCAATACCTATTGAAAATCCCGACCTTCAGGCATTCAAGGATAAGTTAGATCCGGCTGCGGTGGAAAATATCCAAAACAAGACGTTGACTGAGGTCATGAGCCGGTGCGAGAAAAATGGGGGCCCGGAAGCATATATTAAAGCTCAGGTAAGTTATATAACATAATGTTTTGGGGGATTTACCAAACATCCATAGTTATATTCCTATCACATCCTCGGCTTTTATTTACAGTCAACGTAAACAATGTTTTTTGGATTTTCTCAACAATATTCTATTGTTGAAATACATCAGAAAAATGTACTGCTAAAAATCTAAAGTCCAGTGAGCAGATTCTTCGAGACAAACTTCCAGACAGAAAAAAATCTAATAATGATCATTATTGATTTGATTGGGCATCCTTTAAATAGCTGTTGTCATTAAAGTTTTGTCATTTATTTTAAAATTTCTGATGGACACTTAAATTTTTTTGGTAGGTATCCATAGGTAATGTTATTAAAGTATCGAACCATATAATAAATAGGTACCTAGCTACTACTGAACTACAGATACCGTCGGATGTCCAAGGTCACCCTAGGTTCAAAGCTCAATCCGTCGCAGATTGGTTAGATTTATCAATTTATTGCGGTGTAGAAGTACTTAAAAACATGGGTAATTTAATTTCGATTTATCATACTTGTAACGTTTGTATAGTTAGTCATGGTTGGTATAGTCATTGGAAAAGGATATTTAAGCCTACCACACATAGCAGCGCTCGCCTACGACTACATAATTATATATGGTTTCTTTCAACTACATCAAACAAAAATCAGACATCTTTAATTTTTGTATAAAATCTAAAATCGCGCAGCCCCGGCCGTGCAGTCCGTGCACCGCTATGTGTAGCAGGCCTTACCATACACCACACACGGTTTTTAATCCAATGATACCAAATAATAGTAATCATAGTAGGAAACATGAGAAAGTAGTAAAATTAATAGCTGAATGAGTTGCTAAGTGCAAAACTCGAGAATGGAAAATGCAGAGTTCTTGTGGGGGAGGCTAGAATTATGCGGGTGGCACCGCGGGGTGCAGCTAGCATAAATAATAAATGTGATATTCATTATGTTTCCAAACATACCAAAGCTCTGGTAGGATAATACTCAACGCGGGCGAAACCGCGGCGCGCAGCTAGTCATCAATAAATTATCTCCGTGAGAAGCCGATTCCATTGATACTATGCTAAAAATAGGTTTGTGTAAGAAATTTTATAATTTAGTAAGTAGGATTGATCAGTTTTGTTCCCACCAGATCCGCGGCTTTCTAACACGGTTTCATTAGCTTCACCTGTATCTATCTATAAAATAAAATAGCGTGTTTTTTTGTTTTTTAAACTATAATTTGTTTTAGTATACAATTTCATTCCAAGAAACATTTCATTACAGTCAGCATAAACAAGGTTTTTAGAATTTTCTTTGCTTAACTTTATTTTTGATACTGTCGTAGAGTTATAAGTAGGCACTACGCACAAGTAGTAGTTTTCTGAAGAGGTGAATCTACACGAGAATGTTACAGTGACGCGTGAGAACACACCATTTGCCAAAAAGTTATATTCTCGTCTCTACAGTGTGTATAATTTTATAGACCCTATGTCTTGTATTGATAGTCGCGTCTCATGCTGGGTACAGACCAAGCGAACATAAGGGAGCGAATGCCTCAGAACGAATGCAAAAACTAGTGTGGACGTCCTGGCGAGAGCGAGCGAACCCAAACGGTGGCTTTCGCTAGCCCTGGCTTGCCTTCGGCCGTGCTCCTGCTGGGTACAGACCAAGCGAGCACGCGCGAGTGAATGCCACCGAGCGAATACAAAATACTGGTGTGGACGTCCTGGCGAAAGCGAGCGAAACCAAACGGTGGCTTCCGCTAGCCCTCGCTTGCCTGCGGCCGTGCTCCGACCGGTTGTCGGTACATCAAAGAAAAATGGAACGTACGAACGAGCGCGGTGTGTACGGACAGGCGAATGCTCATTCTGTCGCGACGGTTGCACTGAACGGACGTGTCGTGTTCACAATAATTTTGATTTTTATACTACGATCGCGATGGAATGGCCTAACTCAAAACTGCTGATGCTCATAAATGATAGATGCTGATGTATAAAAGCAGAAACCTAGGTTACAGGGCCTAGTCAGTGGGATATAATATAATAATTACGAGAGCAACTTGAAAATACGCTTTTTTGTTTGTTGAGATATCTTAATGATTTTGGTGTCAAATCAAAGGACTAGGTCTAAAACCATTTTATCCATTTGAATCATGTATATCGGTACACGCGTTTAGGAGATACTTAAGGATTAATTTGGAGGAAATATAAATCACCAGATTTTTTTATGTTATTGTTTTACGAACCTTTTAATAATAATTAGTACCTATCTAGCATGTATGGCTCTACTATCCATAGCATCTAGGTAACCTAAATATTAAAAGTTTGTTTTCATTTGTTAATTACAAATGACTAGTAGCAGCTAGTGATGTGAAAAAACAACCAGTCGTTATTCAAATAAAGCATTACTATCAATTTTTCAAAACGATATCTTTCACTTTTTCACTCACTTGTTAATGTACGAAACGGAACCATAGTTGTTATCAAACATTTGTGTGTTATATTTGCTGACGATGCAACTATTTACATGAGTAAATTAAACCTAAGTCCGAATGAGTTTGAAATAGAAATTAACAAATCTATCGAAGCAGTTGTGAGCTGGTTAGAAAATTTAAATCTAAATGTAAATGTTGATAAAACGAAATTAATAGAATTTAGAAATTATAGACAAAAATCATTACCGTTAAATGTTCTTGTTAAAAAAACAAAAGTCGATATTGTTACAGAAACCAATTTTATTGGAGTTACTATAGACACAAATTAAATTGGAAATCGACATTTCTAAATTTAACACAAAACTTTCTCAATACATATATGCTGTTTCAATACTAAAAAACGTATCATCAAAAAAAATTGCTATAAACACGTATTATGATTACGTTTATCCTCTTTTAAGCTATGGGATTATATTTTGGGGTAATTCTGTAGAAGTAGAAACTACTTTTCTACTTCAAAAAAGATGTCTAAGATGTATATTTAATTTAAATAGTACTGAAACACTTCGTAATGTTTTCATAGAGAATAACTTCCTTACACTTACTTGTATTTATATCTATCAAATTAGTATATTTGTCGAAAGCAATTACGAGTACTTTTATAAAACAAAATCCAACCGATCCGAAATTCTAAGGACCAAATACAAGCATAATATTTAAATACTTCAGGCCAATAACACGTTGTATCATAAGAGCTCTTACTTCACAGCTATTAAAGTTCATAACAATCTACCTCTTGACGTTAAGATGCAAAGTGGACCAGATTTCAACAAAAAGTTAAAATTTTGGTTGCTAACGCAAAGTTTTTATAATTTAAAAGAATACTTTTCTATATAATAACTACTTTTTTAAATTCCTAAAAATTTATTTAAAATATGGTTAATTGTTTTGTTTTCCAATTTTATCTAGTGTATAAGTAAGTTAATTATTGTGCGCCCGAAATGGGCAAATTGTTGAAACTTCTTATTGTAATAACAACAGTTTAATGTACACAATTTATACAATAAAAATATTCTGATTCTGATTCTGATATCACAACGCTATAATAAATCTCAGTTTACTATAAACTCTATGGAATGGCCTAACTCAAAACTGTAGACTCATAGAGCTGTTTAAGCAGAAATCTAGGCTGTGGCAGTGAGATATAATAATTATTATAATAGGTACCTATATAATTACGAGAGCAACCTGAAAATACGATTTTTTGTTTGTGGCGATATCTTAATGATTTTGATGTCAAATAAAAGGAATAGGTCTAAAACCATTTTATCCATTTGAATTATGTAAATCGGTCCACGCGTTTAGGAGATACATATGGATTAGTTTAAGGAAAATGTAAACCACCAGAATTTTTGATTTTTTGTTTGACGAACTTTTTGATTAGTTATTCTATTCGCATTTAGCATGTATGGCTCTACTATCCCTAGTATCTAGGTAGCCTAAATATAAAATTTCACTAGTTCAGTTGAATTTGACAACTGGAATAAACAGCGGTCTTGATTTGTTCTAGCAATCGCAGAAATGCAATATAAATATCATGATAGGTGTACACGAAGAAAAGTTTAATAACGTATAGTTACCGACTATAATAATCGTTTCAAATCGTTTGGTTATTAAGCCGTATGGTAACGACACATCACTAGTTCGCCGTGGTTCGCCCAACTCTGCATGCGTTCGTTTGGTGTGGACACAACAGCGAAAGTGAGCGAGTACGGTACCGATCGGTGGCCACCAATTGATGGCCATTCGTTCGCTTATGTTCGGTTGGTCTGTACCCACTGCAACGGTGTGACTAGTAGCAGCTAGTGATGTGAATCAAAAATCAGTCGTTATTCAAGTCATTACTATCTATTTTTCAAAACGATATATTTCACTTTTTCACTTGTTATGTACGAAACGAAACCATAGTTGGTAACACAACGCTATAATAAATCTCAGTTAACTATAAACTCTATGGAATGGCCTAACTCAAAACTGCTGATGGTCATAGAGCTGTATAAGCAGAAACTTAGGCTGTGGCAGTGGGATATTATAATAATTATTATAATAGTTACCTATATAATTACGAGAGCAACCTGAAAATACGATTTTTTGTTTGTGGTGATATCTTAATGATTTTGGTGTCAAATGAAAGGAATAGGTCTAAAATTATTTTATCCATTTGAATCATGTAAATCGGTCCACGCGTTTAGGAGGTACATAAGGATTAGTTTAGGGAAAATGTAAACCACCAGAATTTTTGATGTTTTTGATTGACGAACTTTTTGATTAGTTATTCTATTCGCATCTAGCATGCATGGCTCTACTATCCATAGTATCTAGGTAGCCTAAATATAAAAGGTTTGTTTTCATTTGTTAATTACAAATGACTGACTTTAATATTCATTGTGTATCTAATCAAATCAATAATTCATACGCATCAAACATAAGATAGATTACGTGGTCAAGTGCCCCTACTTGACCACGTAATCTATCTTATGTTGTCGCCCTGGTATCCCCCAAAATAATACTCCGTTTACTTGAGAAAATAATTTGTATTTTCTAATACGAAGGTTTATGAACGCACTTTACAATTATCTTGAACGCTACTTAAAACGACCTTAGGTAGGCGGGACGGCTCATTTGACGGAGCCATCTAGCGGGTGGCATGTGAACTACGATGACTAACATTGATCTCAAACAGGCATAGACGATGGATATTATACCTAGTAGCAGCTAGTGATGTGAAACAACAAGTCGTTATTCAACTAAAGCATTACTACCTAATCTATTTTTCAAAACGATAATTTTTCACTTTTGTTCACTCACTTGATATGTACCTACGATAAGAAACCATAGTTGTTGTCAGAACGCTATAATAAATCGCCGCTAACTATAAAGTATCTACTTGAAGTTGTCAACGTAGCTGGAGAAAGTGAATAAGCCAGATAGAGCGTTTTGATGCGTGCGAGTAGGAGGGCTATACTCCATAGGCTACAATAATATGTTCAGTTGAATTTGACAACTCAAATAAACAGTTGTCTTCATTTGTTCAAGCAAATTAATGCAATATATGTTAAATGTCACGACTAATTGAAAAACACGAAAGAAAGTTTTAATCCCATGTATTCGAAAAGAGACATTTTGCTTCTGGATAAGTGCGAGCAAAGTGGGTCATTCCCGGGCACTTCATTTTTAGAGTTTTTTCAATAAAGAGTGGTAATAATATAAATGAATGAATCAATAAAAAGGAAATTTATTGCCAAAAAAAATAAAAATTAATTATAAATAAATATTTTATTTGCTTTTCTTTTATTTTGTTTTCTAAAATATTATTCACTTTTTTTTTATTATATATTTATATTTTTTTATTTTTTTTTCGTATGATGGTATTAAAATTTTGTTTTCTTTTTGTTACTTTTTATTAAATTAAATTAAAGTACTCAAATTTCTAAAATGCAAGAATAATTAACCTGTCAAGAAGAGAAGAGAGATAGATGCGGCACAAGCGTACAATGAGCGTAACGGGACAATGTGTCAACTTTTTCGGCTGCATACCGGCGTTCATCGATTTCTTAGACGTTGTCACGTCAAAAGATTTTTTCTCGTATGATGAATATTTTCTCATAGCTTGGGATGAAAAGTATCGTGTACCACACGGTAGCAAAATTATTTAAGCTCGAGCGAAGTACTTTGACCTCTACTACTTCTACTATAGAATCCTTCGCTTCGCTCTGGATTCAAAAATCGCTCTCGCCGTAATTACATTATTTTGTTCCCTTGTGGTACAATCCACTATTATCGTATAGTTGTTACCTACTACAATAATCGCACGGTTTTGATAGTTTGGTTATTAATCCGTATGGTAACGACACATCACTAGTTCGGCGTGATTCGCCGAACTCTGCATGCGTTCGTTTGGTGTGGACACAACAGCGAAAACGAGCGTGTACTGTACCGTTCGGTGGCCACCAATTGGTGACCATTCGCTCGCTTATGTTCGGTTGGTCTGTACCCACCATCAGACACGCATCGACGCACATCATGTTGGGCTCGTAACAATTTCGTGCCGAGAGAACGTAAAACTAAAAATACCTATTTACAAAATCAAAAACTCGACTGCGAATTAAACTGATAAATAAATAGTTAAAAAAAAAACTAAAAAACACGCTTTAAGAGGAAGTCGAACTAAAAAGCGTGGGATGTTATCAAGTTATCAAGCACCCCACGCTTTTTTTTACTATAAAATGAATTATTTTTCCTCTTTTTTAGTTCGGCTTGATCTTTTACAGCTTCATTATAAATATAGAAAGATAAATAACATTGCCGGCCGTCCAAGGTTTGTACAGGTGACAGAAAGCGATTGGCCAAAAATCCTACCACGTGGTTCGCGTAATTTTCCGAACGGATATCTATATATATATAAATGTTATGTTGGTTTGTGTACGCTTCAAAAACTCAAAAAGTTCTGCACCGATCGAGCTGAAATTTTAGCATGATATATAATCCGCATCAAGGATTGTTTTTATCTATTTTTTTCATCAGAGACTTATCAGCGAATGTGCGAATGTGCCACAGCGAAGCGTGGCAGGGTATAGCTAGCTGTTCATAAATCTACAAGGAAGATCTTATTTTCTCTACGCTGAAGACGCAGAACCTTGAATGTAGATCTACCTAGACTAGGATACGACATATTAGTGTCCCTTCTATTTATGTCGAGTCATCGCCCACCCTAACGAGTAACGATACAGTCTTTATGGCGGGTGTCCCCATTAGGGAGCGGTTGTCTGGGACTAAACTGCTATTCTGTATATTATAGTACTGCTTTGCACGCTTGACTCACGGTGCTGACTCAGCCCTGCGATATCGTTACTGGGAAAACCTTCATGGTGAACGAAAGTGTTGAACGGAATTTCGTTAATTTTCGTTCTCTCTGCCCAGTGATGATAGTACTTTTTGTAGCTTAAGTTAATTAGAATAACCGACAACCGATAGGGTAGACGAGTTCTAGAGTGGAGACCGCGTTTAGGCAAACGTAGAGTAGGACGCCGCCGGCAAGGGGAAGTGAGGACTTGCGGAAAACTGACTGTATGAGAAGAGCGAAGATCGGGCTCAGTGGCGCTCACTACGAGAGGCCTACGTCGAGCAGTGGACGAATATCGGCTGCTGATGATGTTAATGATGATTTGTATTTAGTCATAGCTAGATTGGAATATTTGAAGATAATCTATGAATAAGTAGGCATTATCACGATTTTGTAAATTATACACGGAAGTCGGGGTTTCCTATCAAATGCTAACGTTTACAATGAGTACAATCAGTGATACAGTTTTTCGAAGACATTGATACAGTGGGTAGGTCACATTATAATGATGCAGTTTTGAAGGCCTCTCATTTTAAACCTCTCATTTCCAAAGAAATACTCCCATTGAATTTGATTGCTTCAAAAAAATCCTTAACAAAACAAAACAGTCCTTATCAAAACCCAAATAAATGTAACTTCTAACGCTTCTAGTTTCAAATCAAAACTTCCGACTGGACAGCTGATTAAGAATAACCAAGCCATAAATTATTTTATTATAAAGGCATTTCGATAACGATTTATTTTTGTTTCCAGACAGGAAACATTACTGATTGTTAGTGATTAGGATACCCTTCCTAGAATTTTTGTTAAGTTATATTACAGTATAGGTCTGTTTCATTTGTTTAGACTGGGTGCAATTAGGTGGTGGGTTCTAGGAATAAAAATTGAGACTAATATAATCGGTACTTTTGTTTTGCACTTCAATGTTCTAACTTCACTGCCTTTAAGTACATTTCACATTGCTAAATCAAGAATATACAGGTTTTTTGTCCTTTTTAACACGCTTTTATTAACTGCACCTGTATCTATGTAACGGAATTTTTGAACGTTAATTTCAGCTTCAAGACGTCTAAATAACTTCAAAATTTGCATACGTATTGAGGTATGTTGTGTTCACTAATCTAGGGCTTGGGTTTAAAGTAAAACAACCAGATTATCAGTAAGTAGGCACACGCTCAGAGGAGACGACCGCCCGCTCTGAATGACAGATTGGGAGTGAGGAGAGGCGCCACTGTCGATTGTGTGCCTACATTTATTTGTATATCACATCTCTTCCTTTTTATAGAATTAATTAATTGTTTTATATTCAATAATTACTTCTAGATTAACTTAACTATATTTCTATTTAAATAAATCGATATCCAAGTAACTTCTTTATCAGATGCTTTTCGCTTATAGATTAATTACTTATCAATCATTTATTGATTATTTAATAATTATATACTAGTTATCTATTAATTTATTATTAACAATTTCTTAATCATTTGTTTATAATATTATTTCTTAATACTTGTGTACCTATTCATGATTTATTATATATTTATTAATCTTGTTTACAATAGTAAGCTTACATGCTAACTATTTTAACAATGATGGACGACTTCCATTGACCTTCAACTTTATTTCGGTGTAGGTACCATATTCGTACCTTATAATAATTGTATGACTTTTTCAATTCTTGGTAGTGATTTGAGGTGTTGAATTAATTCTGACAGTAAATTATTTTCTTCTAAGTTCTTCGGCTTTTCTTACTTCACACACCATTTCTTGTATTCAGTCTATACCTCTTCTTCCCTCTCTTTATTATTTTTTTTCTTTTCTGTTTATTTTGGCCAAAGCTTGTACGTAGAACGTAGTCCAGCTTTTCGTGTTAACAATACCAAATGTCCTTTGTGGGTTGCTACTCGAACTGCCACGATTTGGGATTTAGCAGTTGCATAACTGTTTACGCTATTTGGTGCTTTGATTACGTAAATATGTTACTATTTTGATTTTCCAGTGTTCGATATCTGCCTTTCTATAGTAGTTAGTCACCAGGAGGTACTTGAGCAGTTTCCTTCTATGCATCTTTGTCGTTGTCATTTATTTTATAATAAGCTTTTAGTAGCAAAGTACATTTGATTAAAATAAAGTTTGCTTGTGGTAATTTAGATATTGTCTTAACAAATTTGTCATAGACTTTAATATCATTTGTTAGAAAACGCTTTTTTTTTTTTTTTTTGTATGGACCTATGTCTAATTGTCCATCTAGAGAGATTGGCTTTGGTACCAGCGTTGCTGTACAACGCGGTGTTTTGCAATTTTAGGTTTGCATATGGTGTTTATGTTGTGTACCTCGCTTCTAAGATTGATTTATTAAACTTTTGCGTATGTACGTACCCGTGTCATAAATTGCACGAACTGAACATACAGTGGTGCTCAGACACATGAAAGACCTTTGTTATAAGGATCTCGCTGCAGTTTTGACTCAAAACCAATGAAGGTGGTTTATTTACAGGTTCATTGATGTCCATTTTGTTAGTTCGTCTATATATTTGTATATTTTGATTCATTGTTTTTCCAAAAAAATTGTGATCAAACTTAACGAACTGGAGGAACTGTTTTGTCAATTGTGATTAGTGAACTCTTTGATTGGTTACCAAACATCTTTTAACTTGGGGTTCTGAGTGTGTCCAAACATATTTGAACTTTGGGGTTTTGAGTGTGTCCAAAATGCTGGTACGTATTAGGCTCGTTGTTTTAGCGTTATAACTCAAAGGCGGAATGTTGCTAGCATGCTAGGTACGCTGCCAGCTGACAGTGAGTAAGAACAATTGGGTGCATTATGAGTCTGTAACGGTTTGTAGGATGTTTAACCGCTATATGCAGCAGTTGGCTCCAGATTGTAGTAGATACTTTTTGCTAATAAAGGCAATTTCCGTTAAATGTTTTACTATTTTGCTCAATAGAATAAACATCAAGGACTAGTGAGGTAGGAGTTTCTTTACCCAAGAGGTTTAATGGACCTTTTAATAGGGCTTAATATTTATCTATTTTTAAGATATACTACATAGTACGACTACAACAGAATCAATATCCATTTTAAGATAAATCTCATTCACCTGACAATTTATTGTAACCAGCCTTTAGTATCTGTATCAAACAACAGCGATGCAAAATAACAAGTTCATAGTAATGTGGATGAACACATTAAATTACACAGTAACAAAACTAGATATTGCTAGCTATTTTGCTTCTTTTTTTTTTTTTTTTGATGGCAACATTGCCTTTCAACTATCCCCATGGGCTGCATTGGTTCGTTTCGTTTCAACGATTAGTTCATTTCAGTTTTTTTTTTTTTTTTTTTTTGGAATTATTTTTTATGAATTTTGGTAGGTTGTGTTTTCCAACCATTGGTCCATTTAAGGTGTCTAAGGCACTCAATGGATTAATTGTTATGAATTTTGGTAGGTTGTGCTTTCCAACCATTGGTCCATTTAAGGTGTCTAAGGCACTCAATGGGTTAATTGTTATGAATTTTGGTAGGTTGTGCTTTCCAACCATTGGTCCATTTAAGGTGTCTAAGGCACTCTATGGATTAATTATTATGCTTTTACATAAACACAGTAGTACGTATTGTTCATTGGTACATTTTGTTATTGATAGGTAGGTATCAATATTTGCAAACGGAATTGGTCAAAATCGGTTAATATTCATGGTCATCTACATTTCTTTTTTCTTTATTTATTTATAGAGGGTTTTGTCATTAACATTAACATGTCACCCTCATAGATCTACATTTCAATACGTGGTATTGTTTTTTTTTTTTGTTTTTCTTATTATGGCTGAATTCGTTTAATACAGTGTTTTAGTAATTTTGTATACATTTTGTATTCACAGTTTTTACGATAAATATATTTTCGGATTCTGATTCGTAAATAATTCGTTAGCAATATTTTATTTTTGTTCAAATTCTAGTAATACTAATGAGTGAAATGGAACGTGTCGTATGAGAATAATTGCATGCCTACTGTTACGGCGTATTGCGTATATTGCATACCTACTGCGGCGGGAACTTGACAGTTCGGTTTGCCACCAAAATGAGGATGCTTTGCCACGTAAAATTAAAGTGGTTGGAAAGTATTTGCTCATGAGATTATTATATCCCTAACACTACGTACGATGTACGATAGCACACCGCACGCATGCAGATTATACAATATTTTACATCAATTCATGACGTATAATTCCAGAATTATGTTTATAACCAATAGTGCAGTAACAAATGTGGTGGTTTTGCTTACAGCGTGCCATCATTTTAGCCTATTCCTTTCTTAGGAACACGTGCCGCTGGCGCTGCTTTGTGTTGTGATCACTGATCGATCACTCAGGTTTATCCACTGGCATTTACTTACTACATAGATGAAAATATTTGGACTTAAACGTTCCTTAATTAACCCGAACTTTGAAAAGCTAGGTAGATATACATACGATCTTCAACCGTAATATGACGTAAGTTATGTAGGTAAGTTAGTGACTTAATTGGACATCTTCGATCTATTTAGCAAATCTCTCGGCTGAACGCCGATGCAGATTATAGATCAGTGAGATTGTGCATAGTCCCTGTAGTTTCTGATTCCTTAGATACAAGGAATCCTAATTATGTTGTGATTGTCGTTCGTTGCGTGTTAGAACGCAATAACTATACAATCGGACTATAATCTAGGTATATTACATATTTAAACATCTTTTGAGTCTTCAATTTCACCGAAATTGTGTTGTATTTAAAATAAGTAAACCTACTCGTCACTTATTCCTTTGTTTTTTGTGAAATTTGAATTTTATTACCTACTGACCAATTTCCGTTAACAGGCACATAATTTGAGCGATAATTTTACTTACTGCGCTTTTTCTCGTCGCCAATGTTGTGTTCACTAATCTAGGGCTTGGGTTTAAAGTAAAACAACCAGATTATCAGTAAGTAGGCACACGCTCAGAGGAGACGACCGCCCGCTCTGAATGACAGATTGGGAGTGAGGAGAGGCGCCACTGTCGATTGTGTGCCTACATTTATTTGTATATCACAAGGTATGATGACAATACCTACAAATATTATTATAATGCCTTAGAATTTAAGGCTCAGATAATCAGATGCAAAGCGAATCGTCCTTCAACATCGGTCGGTAGGAATTCAACATTTGAATATATAAAAAATCAGGTTCTACTTGCACAACCTATTATAACTTTGCATTTGCACCTGTGACCGATTTTGTTTTTTTGTAGGGGCAATAAAAATAACCTTTCATGAAATTTAAATTGTTGTGAATAGACTGGAAACTAATATAGTAATATATATATTTTTTTTTTTACGGCAGTGGGCTGCGGACCTTTTTGAATTACCCATTCAAATCGCTCGTTTTCCCGAAGTTTAGGTAGAACTTGGATATCTATGTAAAGTAGACTGTCGGTAGTTATGGGTTATTAAACGGTCTAACCTCTTTACCTTTGTTACTATAGAAGGTCGATTGAACGGGTTCTTTTTATGCCGAAAAGCCGATGAAATCAGACCGTAGTAGGGACATAGACAAAACATAGGTACGTTCTTGTAGTTTGACATTGACATTGTTAGGTCAATATGAAAAAAGCTATAAAATATTATGTTATAGATTGAACAGGCTAGTCCTACGGTCATCTCAAAGGTCTATGATCATGATTATAAAATATAATTCTGGAAATCCCCCTAAGCCGTCTCTCTCGAGGGGGATTTCCGGATTTTTCCCGGAAATCACTCTAATTTAGCTGCCTCAAGGGGTATATCCAGAAACTAATTCCTGTAATATCCCCCTCATAGCTCGAGCATTTAGCGTTTAGCTTCACAGACTTCCGGACAGTATATTGTTTTACGGACTTATTTGTAACGCGACGAATTACAACAATAATACAGTAATTCAACTGCGAAATACAGGCTTCGTGTTAGTCAGAGTTCGAGGTAGATTGAAAACAGGCCACCGATAGTAAATCGACAATAACCGGATCGGACTGTCCGATCAGGCCGATGCCTCCGAAGCACAGATCGATATCCCCACATAACTTTAGAGAATATGTCACTAATCACGGGGCCGAGGATCGAACCCAATGTCTTTGAGTTGCAAAGCGCACAAGTTATCTAACTACTATTTAACAGACATTAATGTAAAAGCGAAAAACAATGAGTCACGTTATTAGTTCGAAAAAACAGTGCTTGTGAAAATATGATACAACCTATATCATATCAAATAACTATAGGTGTCACAAAATACATAGTATACATTCAGAATGGACACTCCACCCCCTGCGATCCACTTCCCCGCGCCTCTACCCGCAATCCGGAGGGCAATTGGAAGGTCAGTCAATATTACACGCCCTAATTTCAAATATAAATATACAAACGGGTTAAGATAAACCTTCATACTAGCGGGTTCTTTGTTTTTTTTTTTTGGTCGCCTAGTGTCTTATACGCATTTGGCGTGACAAACGTCATTAAATTTATATTGTATGTGTGTGAGCTGTCGAATAAGTTATTTGTATGGAGTGTCCGGGGTGTGCACAGTGCAGGTGCCTAATGTGCTGTAAATCGAACCAACGCTAATTGTGTATATTTCGTAACAAAGCTAATTTACATTGACGCGGCGTATAATTTTATTTGCCTAAGGTTAATGCTATTCTTTGACTACGAAATCATACAGAATCCAACAATTTTCTGAAAATTACAATGAAAGATTTAAGCAGCCGGTTCTTAGGTTGGCCATTAATTAAAACGAAGACGATGGCTAGGATTCATTTTAATAATATTATGAGTATTCTAGGTAGATAGAATAATATAATAAGTTCGTATAAATATACATTTGTGTCAATGAGTGGGCAACTGATAAAGCAATTTATTTACTAATGCTAATTATTGCTGAATGAAGTGGCAATACTGACCTCTGCCCAAGAGTTAACCTGTCCTAGCTACGAATGGAAATCTTTCGACTGGTGCCTATCTTATTTAACCCTCTGATCTGTTTATTCTTATCTATTTATTACTAAGCAGCGCCCCGCGGTTTCACCCGCGTAGACTACGACCCACGGGAATCGTTAATTTTTACGAGAAAATAGTATCCTATGTGCTATTCCAGGGCCAGAAGTATCTGTTTACTAAATTTCATCAAAATCTGTTCAGCCGTTTCGGCGTGAAGTGAGGACAAACACACATACATCCGTATTTATTATATTAGTAAGATGTAGTTCAATATAACAAGACTTACGCTGTATGCAGTTTAAACTTATTGTAGAACAGTTTGCCTAGATACATTTCTATTTATCGACTAAATACTTATTTTTAATAGTATCATCATATTTTTAATGAATACTATCCGCGCCCCGCGGTTTCACCTACACTGTTTTCCCAGATTAAACACAATTCAAATCATACATGGAAATAAACAACTGAAGTTCACGAAAAATAAAACAGTAACGTCAGCAACATAAGTGTTTGTCGTTTATTTCAGGATTAGAGACCTAGGGTGTTCGCACCACGTGCTGGTTGTATCGCCACCATGGTGCGGATCTCCTTAGAGCAGGAGGCATACCATGACCTCTTATAGCGATTCAATTGAAGAACTAAACAGAACCGCGTCGCATAATCGTACCGTGACGTCTTATTTTTGATGTTGCTGCCATTTTCAATTGAATCGCTATAAGAGGTCCATGGTAGGCCCCCAGTTATCGTTCTATAAAAAGTTATTCTATGTTTGAACTGTAATAAATTATTAATTGGTAACGTGAAATATTACTTATAGTCCAATTAGTTCGATTAACTCACAGAAAATGACAAGAAAGGACACTCCTCATATTAGAAACGGTAAATGTCCTTCGTACCCTTGACCGCTGAAATGCGTATTGCATATTTAGGTACACCTTTAACCTTACTATACCTATGCTTTATGAACATCGTAAATTAATATTACTGTTACTAGTCAAGTTTAGCTGTATAACCTTGAATTTTCATTACAATATTTTGTATTTTCCGGTTTTAGACGAGCCTATACGTCATGTTATTGTGTGTATCTCTAAGAACCTTGACATTAAGTGGGCTGTAACCAAAAGCGGTTCTTCAATTTGACACAAAATGTAAGTACTTTGCAAGTGTAAAGGTAATTTGGATGTCAAGAGTACACTGACTGTAGGTACACTTCTACTTCTTATCTATATCTATATATATAAATGTTATGTTGGTTTGTGTACGCTTCAAAAACTCAAAAGTTCTGCACCGATCGAGCTGAATTTTTAGCATGATATATAATCCGCATCAAGGATTGTTTTTATCTATTTTTTTCATCAGTGACATATCAGCGAATGTGCGAATGTGCCACAGCGAAGCGTGGCAGGGCACAGCTAGTATACATATATTTTTTATTACTCCATACATAATGTAGTATACATGTGCGATGGCGGAGATGAAGGCGCGACGACCTCGACTCTTTAAAAATAATAGAGGGAAGTGGAAAGAATAGGGAAGGCCTTTGCCCACCAGTGACACTAAAAAAATGTATGTACCCAAGATCACAGATTGATAATTTCACTCGATTTTCGGTAAAGGAAAACATCGTAAGGAAACCCACATACTTTACCGAGAATCATTTCAGAGGTAGGTATGTTATCCACCAATCCGGACCGGGCCCTGGATAAGGCCTTTACTCCTCACAAAAGTCAGAGGAGATCCGTGCTCAGCAGTGGAACGATATGGGTTGATGATAATGACCCTAAAGCCTTCCCGGATGTCATGTCTATATGTACTTCTAACAAGTACATAGACTTTTCTACAGCAACAACTATATAGGTAGGTACATTTATATCAAACTAAATGGAACACATTTGATTAGATAGCAGTTTACTGCACTACGAACTTTAACCCATCGCTGCCTAACTGGCTATTTATACCAAAAAAAAACAAATTGATACACAAAGAGCTTATAAAAAAGACATTTTAATCAATGACTCTCGGCAAGGGCACTTTGGGCAAATTGTAGGAAGAGGACGGACTCTGTATTAAAGGACCTTTGTATATGGACACTCAGTGATGTAAGTCACTTTTGGTTGAAAACAGCTTGGTCTTCATCATCAACCCATAACGTTCCACTGCTGGGCACGGGTCTCTCCTTACTTTCGTGAGGTGGGTTAGGCCATATTCCACCACGGGAGCCAAGTCCGGATTGGTGGATAACATACCTACCTCCGAAATAATTCTCGGGTAGGTATGTGGGATTCCTCACGATGTTTTCCTTCACCGAAAAGCGAGTGATAATTACGTACATATGTTTTACAGAAACACATTGGTACGTGCCCGGTCTTACGTATTATCAAATATTGCGGCTTCCAGTTTTGCGACTCTAAAAATGGGCAATAATTTCATAACTTTGTTTTTGAATGTTTTTGCAAAATTTTGTACTTACCATCAATTTAATTAACAAATTAAAAATAAACATAATGATCTATGTTATAAAGCAATTTAGATGCATATACCTTAACAAAAACAAATGAATCCATGGGGCAGTGGGCCAGGACACTTGCTACATTCCGCGTTAAATAGCAATTTGCCATAATACTCTAAATGAAAGCCGTGGAACTGATGGTCATACAATTATGGATCTCTGGGAACAACCTGTCAAAGCAAAAGTAAAAACCACAGGTAATAACAATTCGAATCATAGATTCTTTGATCGTCTAGGAAAGCTGAACTGTAGATCGCGGCATACCAACCTACGGAGATTTATTCTCTAATGCAGCATAGTCTATATAGCAATTAAAAAAAAAATGAATTGGACCATAAAATTTTAATCGAGCTATCTTATCTTTTTAAATAATTATTTATTTGAGTAACGAAGGACGAGTGATCCCATAGTGTTAATCATTTAGCTAATCTTTACGATAAGTATCGTTTGGTAACCTATTTATCTTAGTGACGCAGTAATTAAGCCGTGATCCAATTATTCACAATATTCTCGATATCAAGTGGCGAAGGAGTGAATAAAAATGTATGTACTGGAAATCCCTCAAGCGGCATGGCCATGCTTCCCACTTTTTAGGGTCTTGGTGGTCAAGCGTTCTGACTCCGACTGCATTATTATTAATATTACGACAGGCTTGCAACAGACGTAAATCTCGCAATCTTTCCTGTCAAACGTCGCTTTTGTATTATATCTCAGCCTCGGTGGCAATAGAGCATTATAGCCATCAAGTTCACCCTTTATTGGACGATTAGTGAATTTAAAAATGTAATAATATAAGCGGTGGTAGCCTAGTGGGACAACGTCCGCCTTCCAATCAGAAGGTCGTGAGTTCAAATCCCAGTGCAGGCACGTACCAATGTGTTTCTTGTAAAACATATGTACGTTATTATCACACACTTTTCGGTGAAGGAAAACATCGTGAGGAAACCCACATACCTACCCGAGAATTATTTCAGAGGTAGGTAGGTGATCCACCAATCCGGATCTGGCCCCCGTGGTGGATTATGGCCTAACCCTCACGAAAGTGAGGGGGGACCCGTGCTAAGCAGTGGGACTTTATGGGTTGATGATGATGAATAATATAAGAATAATAACGCATCACGATCACATAGATAGATCCTGACCCCCTAACTAGGATAAAAGGGGGGGAGATTGAGTGAGTGAGTGAGTGAATGAGTCGCAGTGTATTCCTTTCATAATCGTACCAGCAATTGTTATTACGAAAGTTAACGATAAAAACTGCATTATGGGTTCGATTGCGTACTGTTGAAGGTCGTAGCCCAAGGAATATATACTACTCTCTACTGCAACGATCAAAGCCTATAAGCAATGTCTTGGCACGCTACGGAAACGTATTTGAACGCGGTGCGCGTGACCGCCTCTTGTAATTAAACATCTGCAGTTGTATTTACCGTGTATTGGTGTCATCATTTCATTGTTCACTCTATAAGACACTAATTAAAACACCATTTGCGTAAATTGCGTGATATTGTCTTATGAAGGCAGTTATCTGAAAGTATACTTTAACAGGTAGATAAGGAAAAGGACTAAACACGACACTTTCACAAGCGATACCTGTTAAGTTAAGGGCGGAAGATAAATATCTGATCAGACAGTTCGAATCAAACTGACGGCAGTCCTATTTCGTAACTCCAAAAAAATTAAAATGGCGTTTATTTGACATTTTGTCTATACATTACAGTTACATAATACTGCTATATTTTTTGGTACCTGCAACTTCGGGT
The DNA here is from genome assembly GCA_912999815.1 of Campaea margaritaria. Taxonomy (NCBI): domain Eukaryota; kingdom Metazoa; phylum Arthropoda; class Insecta; order Lepidoptera; family Geometridae; genus Campaea; species Campaea margaritaria. The sequence goes on from OU538794.1 coordinate 3,422,002, forward strand.
ATCGTAGTCTTTTTATATACGACCTTTTTATATACGATATTATGCACTAACCTACCAAAAACGTGGGTATTTTCGTCGAAACGACCTCAAAGCTTTAAGCTTGAATAGAATAAACTAAAATACTTAATCAGGTTTCAAGCTGGTGTCCCAAATATGTATAAATAACAGGTACGCATTTTTAATTATACCCGTTTTTTTTTTGTTTTTTTTTAGAACGCCGGAAAAGAGTTGGGACAATGCATCTCTAGTCTGGTGAACGCCTCTTCGTTACAACAGGAGATTGAAGAAGCCAAGCCCGATGGCAGAGTCGACGAGGTTTTTAAGAAGTAAGCGTAAAACAGACTATTTCTCCTTTGTTTGGCAAGACGTAACGTACGTAAGAGAAGCGTGGAAAGATATGGGGGAGACCTTTGCCCAGCAGTGGGACACAATAGGGTAATATAATTTAAAAAAAAGTATTATACCGCAAGAACTATTATATTTACGGGATAAAAAGTATTCATTAGGTTAACCCAGGAATAAACTATCTGTGGTTTTTTTATATGACTTAGTAACGAGACGAGCAAGTCGTTCACCTGATGGTAAGCGCCACGCCTGCCCATAACAGTTACAGTGCCACCCAGAACTTTGCATTGTATAAACTTGCGCGGCACTGCAATGCGTTCATTACCCTGACACATTGATTCTAAAGTCTCATATGCCTAGTAATTTCGCTCAGCTCGTCACCCTAAGACATCGGTTGTAAAGTCTCAAATGCCCAGTAATTTCAATGGAAACAGTGCCCTTCATACCAAAGCTTCAAGGCTCTTTGGCCTGTGTGCTAAATTTCATTATTTCAGTAGTTATTGGCGCGAAAGAGTAACAAACATCCATCCATTCTCACAAACATTCACAATCGTCGATGTCAGTACACTGCATGCCGGATAATTAAGTAACTCGCTGATGGGTAAAGGAACGACGTTCCAAACTTTCACATATTTTCGTAAGAATCCGATTAACCGGATCAATCATTGATCAGGTTAATTAACAAATGTCGCATAATCAAAATTCCTAATGTATACCGAATGCAAAAAAATAACAAATCTTTGCCACTGTTTAGTATTTTAGTAAGGAAAAATTCTTGCGTTTGATATTGGCTTGTGAATGGCGATTCGGATAATCGAGTATCCATTTCGCTTATATTCTTTTATTTATATAACTTAGTAAAAAGAAGAGCAGGCCGTTCGTCTGATAGTAAGCACCACGACAATACCACTTCATAAATTATGGGAACGGTTTTGATTGTTGCGTTTTATATTGTTTTTAATTGTAGGGTAAAATATGTGGTAATTTTTTATTAAAGCCTAATTATTTGTTCCAGGTACTGCGAAAAGAAGCCCCTTTTCGAGGGTTGCATTAAGAACTTCACGGAGGTCTCGAAGCAATGCTTCTCCGCTAATGAGCAGGTGCATCTCAAGACGGTCCACAACGTGTCGCAGCAACTTGCAGAGTTCGTCTGCTTTAAGGAAGGCGATAGGATCGCGCGTCAGTTTTATTTTTTTTGACTTTTTGACTTCTTACTATTTGTGGTTAAGCCCTGTCAAGTTTAGTGTAAAGGGTCCTCGAAGCCTCAGAATATTAACAAGCTATAGAAGGAAGATTAAAGGCAACAACTGTATCTTAGTTCTCATCATTCACGTCTAATAATGCAGCGTACACGAGAGTGAGTGAAACAGAAAACTTCACATGATTTTTATTATTTCAAGTATAGTCCAACATACCTGACCGATCTATCTTAGATTAGTCAAATTGTTTATTTGCTACTAAATTGTGCCATGGTTCGAAAGCTTGGTCGACGATTTGGTGAGCAACTAGTAACAAGTTGCCAATTTAGTATGGATTCCATTCCATTTACCTTAGTAAAACTTCCTTGGACAAAGGAAGAAGATGGGCCATAATTCGCCACGCTGGCCCATTGCGGGTTGATAGTTGCTAATTATTGCAGCTTATTATAGTATTATAGTTTATCTATCTATCTTGTTCGGAAATCAAAGAACTTTTTTTTTAATTTCAGTGTTTATTGCGGAGGGTGGTCAGGAGTGCTTTCAAGACAACCAGGAGGGTCTGAAGGACTGCGTCAACAAAACGATGGGCCTCGAAGATGAATTCGACGTCAACGCCATTTCAGACGTCAATTTGTCCTTTGATGTTAGTACAGATATTATAATAGTTTATTTAGTTGGGAAGGTGTGGAATGAAGACTTGCAGAAAACAGCTGGCAAAGGAGAGAGACCGTATGAGAAGAGCCGAAGGGCGGGCTCAGTGGCGTTCACTAGGAGAGGCATACGTTGAGCTGTGGACGAATATAGGCTGATGATGATGATGATTTAGTTCGGAAAGGGAGGACTTAAGGTGGCGCACGTCAGCCTGAAGTGGCGGCTCTTATTATCAGTCCAGGATTCATTTTGGATCATTGCGCCATCATAGTTAGTTACCTTCTTATTTAGATTATTAAATCATACGTTATTTTTCGGAAATCCCATTTTTTTAAATACATAGTTTTAATACCGCCTTCTGCGGTTATCCGCGACTCCGTTTCTCGGAATGAAATCTATATATTATTTACTTCATTATTAACCTATAGTACGGATCTCCCCTCACTTTCGTGAGAAGGATTAGGCCACAATCCTTCACGGGGGCCCGGCCTGGATCGGCGGATCACATACCTCAGAAATAATTCTAGGGCATGTGGGTTTCCTCACGGTGTTTTCCTTTGCCGAAAAGCAAGAGATAATTAGGTTAGTACACATTGGTACCTACGTACTGGGATTTGAACCCACGACCTTGGATGGCAGACGTTCTCCCACTAGGTTACCACCGATCGTCATATGTTTACTTCATCAATTTTAATACCTAGTGTATTTTTTTTCGTTTTGTACTTCGTAGGGCGTTAACCGTTATCGGTTGATAGCAGCAGTTAAGCACGTCAGAGACCATTCATGTGATAAACTCTGACACTAGAGGACATTATGGAACTGACTTATAGACATAGAGATTGTATATTGCCAATATTAATAACTAGCCACTTTTTCTTTATTTCGATTTTATCCGCGTTGAGTATTATCCAATGGAGATCGTTTATTTTACGGGATAAATAGTATCCTATGTGTTAATCCAGGTAATAAACTACCTGTGTGCCAAATTTCATCCAAATCCGTTCAGTAGTTTTTGCATGAAAGAGTAACATACATCCATCCATCCTTACGAACTTTTACATTATTTATGGTATTAGTTGGATTGGATATGTGTTCCGGTTTGAAGGGCACTGGAGGCATACCATGACCTCTTATAGCGATTCAATGGAAGACTTAAACTGAACCGCGACGCATAATCGTACCGTGACGTCTTATTTTTTATGTGGCTGCCATTTTCAACCTAAACTGGATCCAGTTAAGGTTGAAAATGGCAGCAACCTAAATTGAGTCGCTAATAAGCCATTTTAAACCTGAACTATATCCAGTTTAGGTCGAAAATGGCAGCAACATAAAAAATAAGACGTCACGGTACGATTATGCGACGCGGCTTAGTTTAGGTCCTCAACTGAATCGCTGTAAGACGTCGGTAGGCCTCCTATTTCCAGTAAAATTACTAGGCATATGAGACTTTCTAGCCGATGTCTCATGGTGACAAGCGCAGGGCAGTGCGGCACAGGATTATGCAATGGAGCGTTCTGGGTGGTGCTGTCACTGTTATGGGCAGGCGTAGCGCTTACCATCAGGTGAACTACTTGTTCGTCTCGTCCCTCAGTCAAATAAAAATAATAATATGTGATTATCCGATTCCTGCGAGCTTCCTATGCTTATATCTGTCACCTTACAATTCCAGGAGAAGCAATGCCAGCAGATCCTGGACCTTCAGAAGTGCGTGGTGGGAGTGCTGGAGACGTGCCCGCGGCCCACGTCGGCCAACATCGTGGAGTCGCTCTTCAAGTTCATCAGAAAATCCACGCCTTGCAAGAACTTCGCGGTGGGTTTATATACATTGCAATTGAAATTTCAATCAAACGACTCATATATCATACGTTTTTCCCGAAAAGAAGATGGGGATCTTCAAGAGAAGGGTGAAAACAGCTCTAGACAGTAGGCAACGCACCGTCAACGTCCCGAGAATTACAGGTGTCCATAGACGGTGATAAACGTCTACAAGGGGTGGGAGAAGTCATACATTTCGTGACGTCTGATTTTAAAAGCTTTAAAAAAATTATGGTAATTAATCCGATCTTCACAGCTGCTGTTTTGAATAATATCTAGGTGTAAAATAGCAAAAGTTTTTTTAGATTTTCCGTAGTCAATAGTCAGAATGTCAAGTCTCAGTCAGCAAAAGTTTTTTTAGATTTTCCGTAGTCAGTAGGCAGACTAGTCAATGTCACGATTCAGTAAAGTGGTGGGTGCCTTACTGTTTACTTGAGAATTTTGGACTGAACACGAAATGGCACGTTTTTTGAGTTGCCCACACTCGTACACGTTAACGCACACCTAAAGGTTAATATTCCACCAATATTATACATTAACACGTTGACTGCTGAACCGGTTTTTACATTTGGGCACCGTTGCGAACAATGTGTGTTTTCCAGCAATGGCGTGCCGTTTGTGTAAGCTGCACTGTAGTAGCGCCGCAGTAAACACGGCGTCTGTTTCGCCGCACAGCCGGCACGTAAACTGAGCTAACACAACGTCTGTGTTTTAGCAGTGAACGTGTTAACAAAATTTTGAGAAAAATATATAAAAACATCGTCACATTTTCGGTTTCCCGCCACAAAAACCCTTGGCACCATTTACTAACAATACTAACCTTTATTAAATGTTTAAATAACAGGACGAGGAAGCCGCGCCCAAGAGTCAAAAGGCCGTAAGTCGTAGTGAAGTCAAACATTGTTGTTTCTTTTGTTGTGTTGTGGTTTTGTTTTTACCCTATTTAATTTCATTGGCCTTAGGAATTGGGTATTTCTACAGTTCTCAAATCTGTTTGGCTATATTTCTGTGAAGGGATGTCTTTTTTGTTATACTGTTGTGTTTTGGTTGATGTTTTTTTTTTGTGTTTTCATTTGTACTATGTATTCACACTTGTTTTGGGATTATAATATTTTGAATATGAAATAATTTGTACCTATTTCTCAGAGTGAGAGATAGTCTGATTCATTCCTAAGTTATGGGTAATATTGCAATAGATATTTATGTTGAATTGATAACGTTGAAACAAAGTGACAAAATACATTACCTTTATAAATTGCTTCTGAAATCCGTAATCTCGGTTAAAGTTAAATTAGTTTTCAATCGATATATTTCCTCGACGTTGTCGATTTCGACATCATGTCTATTGCCAACACCAGACGAACAATCTTGGCCTAATTCTCCTTAAACGAAATAATCTCTATACAAACGCTTGTTTATTTTCGACTTTATGCCGCACGAAAATCTACGGTCATACGAAAATCGAAACAATTCATGGCTTCTATAGAGACTGTGTCGCACAAGAGAGAATTGTCCCACTTTTCAGTCGTGTCATTTGCATACAAATATAAAATCAAAAATTACTTTCTATTTTCAGGAAGCTCCGAAACAGAACGCCGGAGTGGGCATTTTCGCAACGACCGCAACAATCATCGCTGCATTCGCAACCACACTACTGGTTTAAATGCTTTAATAGTATCTGTACAAGCCACATTAGAAAAAGCCGATCTATCTTTATTATTTTATCTCGTAAATTCAGATATATCGAAACAGCTGGAATTAAGAATGCGTTGCGGGCCACGCATACACTACGCACGGCTGCGTGGATGTGACTTAAGAGGCACAAGCGTGGGTCCGAGCAAAACTTTGCACTCGTAGCCACAGGTATATCACAACTTGAGTTCAGCGCCATCTGTTGGCTAGACACGCACATTAACTTAATTTTTTTTTTTTGAGTAGCATGCGTAATTTTTATGGTAGAAAGGTCAGTTAATTTATTACTATGCTGGTCAAAAATCGACTATCTACGATCAAAGAACGATGTTGTCGCTGTTTGTAAATGAAAAATTTACGGTGGGTGTCTATACGATTAAGTCTAATGCTGTTCTTGTCTCGCACTAAACAAATGAAAAAGACAGCAATAGAGTTTATATGTTGCCAAAGTGATGGATAATTATGTTTTCGATAGGCAGGCTTTTCTTATGGGTCTTTTGTGTTAATGTGTAGTTTAGTAGTTGCTCAAAGCTTGGATTGAAATGTCAATACTTTTAAAGAAAAAATAGGTACCTAGGTTCCAGTATTTAGTTTCCAAAAAAAAAAACCAGAGGACTATACCAACTAAATTTTGGGGTTGGATTACGTTACTTGTGCGGCAATCAATTTATAACAACTGTTTAAATGTACGCAAAACCTCCGATTTCATGAGTTTAAAATAGCGACCCATTGTAGCAGATACTTAATCTTCCAGCAAGGTGATGTTATCTGACCCCTTACTAGGATTACCAGTATATAGGGAATCGGGGAAAATTCTATTAGAAAAACGATAATTATGCTTTAGTATTAATTTATGTACGAAGCATAAAATAGTTTAGGTATCAGGTAAAAGGTTTTTCGACTTTATCACGGTTAAGTATCATTCCATGACTCCATTCCTATTTATTAGTGCTGTGTTTATAGTGTTAAGTTATAATTATTTATTATGAAAAAAAACGCTTTAAAATTTGTAACCTATTTCAAAATGTTATAAAAACGCTACGTGGACAGACAAAAACATATCTTAATAAATAACGCGCTAGGTTCACGTTTCTCTGAGAGTTTATCTAAGGGTCAATCATTAGCAGTAATGTGTTGTGCTTAGCCAAGCTAAACACCTTTATATCCGTTCCTAGAACACGCGGAACCTCACTCTTTTGTGTATTGTACGAATGTCAGCATAACGCTGTTAAAAATAAGGTTCATATCCGAATAACAACTGTAAGTAAAAGTGTCGTAACTGGAATTGCGCTTTTTGTAAATTCGTTAAGAGTTATAATCGCATTTTTTTTTATTCGTCGATCATGGGACAGAGTATATATATATACGTAAATCGAACATACCAAATCCTCCACGTATAAACAGAAATAACAAAACTAACGAATAAAGTCGTACGTAACAACGTACAGTGTTGCCAATTGAACTCTAGGAATTTGCGTAAGAAAATCGAATATACGTAAACAAACAATACAAAGGTAAAAATCTATAACGAAAGGACTATAGAGTTAAATAAGTATTTTTTTCGAGATGACAATGTTAAAGTAGAATGCTGGCAAGACTGATTCAGGGTTATTTGACGGTCACAGAAGATCTTAAATATTTTCAAATAAAAGCGTGCTCTCTTGAACGTCACCATGAACATTCTAAGTGTTATTTGTTCCGATTAACTTACGTCATCATTATTAACAACTAGCTGCGCCCCGCGGTTCACCCGCGTAGTTCCCGTTTTCTCCCACGGGAACATACTATCGGGATAAAAAGTACCCTATTACTCAATCCTGGTTATAAACTATCTGTGTTCCGAATTTCATTCGAATCTGTTCAGTAGTTTTTGCGTGAAAGAGGAACAAACATCCATACATTCTTACAAACTTTCGCATTTATAATATTAGTAGGATTTACACGAAAAACATTATTAATGTTAGCCGTCCAAAACCCGTCCTCACAGACAACGAGAACACAGACTAATAAACACCATAACCATAAAAAAACATGGAACACATTACATGACATAATGACATACCATGCAAGTAAACCAACTCCGTGTTTAACACGTTCGCCGCTGAAAACTCACCTTTCTCTGTTTTTATAATTTTACGGCAAGTGTAAACACGCCTGGCGTGCGAACCCGCACTTCTGTATTGACAATTTTATCACACCAGTTGTGTGCGCTCGCACTGCTGATTGAGTTTTGTTACGACACAGTAAACACACGTTGTGTGTAGATTCGCAAAAGAACCAAAAGAAGTAAAACGGTTCAGCAGTGAACGTGCTAATTAAACAGATAGAGTCTTAACTTTACGCTTTGCAGTGGTTTACATTTTCGAAGCAAGAGACCCGGATAAAATTTTAATTTATTATTTTATGCAGCTATATAAATGCCAAACAGCCAATAACGCAAGTACATATGTGTAATTTTTATAACAATTAAATTACATCCGTTACTGTAAAAATCCGAACTTCATCAAAAACGGTAAAGTCCGAACGCACACACGATTTCAATGGACAACGTTATGTCCCTGGCAGCTCTTCTATAGTTTCATAATGTAAATATACGTTACGTGCTAAACGCAACGTACGTACCGTGGGCGGCTTTTATTGCAAAATCCTTGGAAATTATGAAAAGATGATATTCTTCTATGAAATTACTCAAAAACATTTTATAGTATTTTTTTTATATAGCGGCGCTGTATCGCATAGAATACATATCGTTTTTATATTATTATTACATATACACGCCAAAATATTGCGGCCAAATACATTTTTTTATGTGCATCTAATTGCTTAGGCTTGTAGGGTAATGTATTAACATAAAAAGATTTCGCCCTGATTACTGATAAAAAATATTTTATAAATCAAAATTTTAAAAAATACTTTTTTTTTTAAATTTTTATTATTACCAAGGGTCAAAAACACCTAAACCCTATATTTTTTCAGTACATTTATCCCTAAATCTGTTTTATACTGAAAATCCATGTTCACTTTTTGTACCGACTTCAAAATACTTGGCGTTATTTAAAAGCATTTAAAATGCAATATCTAGTAATGTAAAAATGAAATGGCCATAGATGGTAAGCTTATAAAATGCAACGATTTTTGAAACCGCAATGAGCTTCCAATGCTACTAAGAATAAGTAAAAACTAGTTAAATCGGTGTTAACAATTCCGTTCAAATGTTTTTTAAGCAACCACCATACGGGCGCGGTAATATCGCAGCGTTGTTCCAATAAGGCGTCCCGCATCTCGTCCGGCTCTATCGCAGTGTGTAACATCGTGCGCGTCCTAAATAAAAATGAACTAAAAACAATTAGATATAACGTCTGCGATATTATTGACTAGACTTATAGTGGGCGAGGGGCTTATTTCTATAGACTTTTTACTTTTAATAATATTTTGTAATCGCGACATCGCAATACTACGATACACTTCCGTAAATAGAAATAGTTTTTAGACACTTTACAAAATAGGAAGTAAAGTAAGTACATTAATATTTTATACGCGAATTTGACTAATATATTTTTTTTATTTAGCCTAAATAATTATGTCTTTGCTACTTGTGATGTTTTAGGAATCGATTTAGAGTAAGTAAGGGGTTTCACGGTTATAATGAAGGTAGAATAAACTTAGATTGCTTTTAAGACTAGACGTACAGTATCCATTAAACTTTTTTCTTATTATTATACTTGGTGCTTAGTTTAATTTTGATGTACAACTTTTGTGTATTTTAAGATATTTTTTTTATGGTCTGGTTGGGGGCCGATTCTCAACAGTTTCAAGGAAAATCGACCATTTTGGTAAAATATTGCCACCTGGTGAAATTCGGAAATCGACCCCCAGTTTCGGGACCGAGAATATTTTAGCTTGCAATGAAGACTTATTGAGATCAGAGCCATCTGTTGGGAAAAGTGTGACAAATGTGGTTAAGTTTAGCTAAATGAGCAGCTTTATTTTGTTTGTAGCGGTTTTATAAAGATTATGTGACGATGAACTATTTTCAATTTCTATGTTTTATATTTTGTGATAACTGTGTTATATTTTCTGTTTGTGATATTTGCTGAACTGAATAAATGAGCAACACGTTGCTTATTGTCTTGCCAATTATTTGTTTAATGTTATGTACCCTTTCTGCCTTGTTAGTCATTAGTATATAGTACGACAATTAAAACACTAACATCCTTGTTTATATAAAGTTATGTGACGTTTAATAACTTAAAACTTGTCACGAGTACGACAAAACACAACTGTTGTGTTTATGTATGGGAAAACGCTATGGCGCGTGCAGAGCCGCACCCGTGGCCAGACAAGCAAAACGGATCAGCAGTCAAAGTGTTAAATCAACATATGGACTAAAAAAGGACAAAGAAAACAGGAATTTTGAATAAAAGAATGCAATGTCGGGAAATATTTTATTGAATTGTTACATGGCACTGATCTATTTCTGTTACATACACCATCTTCAATGAACGTTGCAGTCCTTAGTTCTTCTGCAAAAGAAAGAAAAGTGATCATAATTTATGAGGCATAAAAACTCATTGGTCTCTGTATTTTGTTCTCTACCTTCAGTCTCAGCGCACTGCGGGGCTATGCAGCACGGTGCGGATCAGCTCGAGTTCGTTTCATTTTGATGTTTAATTGCCACGGGACTTGTCATTCGTATTGAAATGACGAGTCCCGTGGCAATCAAACGTCAAAATGAAACGAACTCGACTTGATCCGCACCGTGCTGCATAGCCTCGCTGGTACTATAATAGTGTATTGCCAGCAATTGGCAGGCATGGAAAATTCCAACTCCATTGAACAACGGACACGGGTCAAAACAAACCATTTAGTTCCACTAAGAAGTTTAGTTGAGACCTTTTTCCGAATTTTTTTATAAACTATTGAGACCTTTTTCCCATTTGTTCAGTTGACTACAATTATGATTTTTTTTCCCATTCGTTTTTTTTGTCGCACTTCATTTTGTTTTTGTACACATAGAGACGAGAATAATCAAAGAGGGGTAGTTACCGGTAGCGCGGTGTTGCAAGGGGAGCTCTTGCGCACGTATCTGAACAGGGATTCCGCCATGTTGCCGGGAGTGGGAGTGTTGCAGCCCTCCAGAGCGGTCACAGTGCAACTGGACATCTGGTCGAACTTAGCGCATCTCTCCTGCGAAAACAAATTAAACACAATAAATATTTTTGGTGAAAAATGTAGAAACGTGTCTAGGTTTTATAAGGCTGCGTACGGACTGCGCGTAAAAACGCGACTGTCAACCTATGTCACTGTCGTGATTATGACGAATTTGATGACAAGTGATTAATTTATCGTAATCCGTTTAGGCTGTTGGAGATGCCGAAAAATCATACATTCGTCCAAAATACATAACCCTCCTTTTGAGCAGTCCAGTCGGGTATAAAATAAACCTATGTCACCAGGATCATAATCACGAATCGATTGACATAAAAATCGGATGAGTAGTTCAGGCGCTGCGGTGGAACATACCTAAAGATGATACTACATAGACCGCTAAAAACGACCCTTCCTTTTGGCTTTGCCATAGTCGGGTAAAAATACACAGAACAGCAACGTTACATTGTCTGTATAATATTATCACGTTGACTGCTGAACCGGTTGTTACATTTGGGCACCGTTACGGACCGTGTGTGTTTTCCAGCAATGTCGTGCCGTCTGTGTGAGCTGCACTGTAGTAGCGCCGCTTTAAAAACACACGTCTGTGTTTCGCCGCACAGCTAAGCTAAGCTGCGCTAACACAACAGGTGTGTTTTCATCAGTGAACGTGTTAATCGTGCTTACGGGTAGGGTGAGGCCTTTAGCAGCTTCGACAGTTTCCACGGACTGCTTGACTTTGTGGAAGCACTCGCGAATGGCGTTTCCTTTCTCAGCGAAGCACTCAGGGCCCTGCTCCGAGATGAACACTGGAAACGAGTAAGCCACACGCTGACAAAATAGCTTAATCAGAAAATCATCATTATTATATTATCATCTGCCTATATTTCGTCCACTGCTCGTCCACACACCTTTGCCAGATATTCATTAATCCAACACGGGGCCTGGTTCGGATTTGTGGATCACATAACTCCAAAATAATTATCGGGTATTGGGTTTCCGCCCATGTTTTCCTTCACCGAAAATTCGAGTGATAATTACGTACATATTATATTTTTCAAGGAACACATTGGTAGGTGCCGCACTGGCATTTGAACTCAAAACAAATAATTTTAATAACGTTTAACAAAACGTTTAGCAGCATTATAGGTAAAGTGAAACTTACAAGCAATCCTGTCACCATCCTTGTAACAGACGAAGTCGATGAGCTGATCAGTACCGTTCTTGGAAGAACCCAAGAGATCCTGGGCGCCGCTGTCCAAACAGGGCTTTACTCCGTCGAATAGTGAGTGGATACAGGTCTTCAGCTGTGGAGTCTTAGCGCAGTACCTAGTAATGAAACCGTAATGGATTTTTTAACACGTTCACTGCTGAAAATACACACAGCTGCAAGATTCCAAATACCTACCTACCTATTGTTTGTAAAACTGTGTCCTAAACCATAAGTATTTTTTTTAAATCCCGGTTTCTTGGACCGCGGTTCCGCCTTTTCCTCGGTTACATCGATGTTACTAAGTCCTTGGTATGCTAAGTGTATATTTGGTTACTTTTTCTTTAAGTGTGTTGTAGGAGTTATTTTTAATATTATACATTTCTAAATTTAACCCTAAGTAATTAGCTACCGAAATTCTATTTAGGTAATCCTCATTTAGCAAAAGAGTCTTACTTCTTGAACACCTCATCAAGAGCTCCATTGGGCTTAGCTTCCTCGATCTCTTTCTTCAGCTGTTCTACATTTACTAGGTTCTTGAGGCAGTCAACGAAGCTGTGGGCGGAAGCGGCGACGTCATCCACCTTGTCGGTAGCGTTCACTTTGGCGCACTGAGTCTCGAGGACCTGCTTCAGTTGGTTCTTCTGTTCTTCCCCAAACTTGAATTCTTGGGCGAAGACGCCTGCCATCAAATAAAATAAAATAAATAACGCGTCACGATCACCTACCTGCATAAATCTTGACGGGAATTCCAGGAACTACCTGCTTGAATGTTTGTGTAAGGACGTTGTTTTGATTAATGGTCCCGCAATAAAAAAATATATAAAATACAATATATTTACTGACATCAATTAATTAATACATGTCCGTGTTGAATACATAGGCTCCCGAACTAGCGTAAGCTGTTTCAGGAACCAGTGGCTTCTCCCATAATGATTATAGTATCACTGTTTATGTCTTCTAATCTATAGTAAGTACAAATTGTATAATAATTATAATTTTAACTAAAAAAGCAATAATAATAAACTATGTATGGTATAAACAAAAGAAAAAACAAACTATAACTTTCAACTATTTTTTATCTAACGACAATGCGGACGTGCTACAAGTGTACCTATGTGTAACGGGCTGTGTGGTGTATGTGTTATGCATATGTGAGTGATAGAAGTTATAGTGTTCTGTGGTGTATAATTGTGTGAACCACTAATACATCCCGTATTAGTGGTTCACACAATTATTTGCCCTGTGCGGGAATACTCGTAGAATTCGCAACCTCGCGCTCCGCACGCAGCTTATTACGAAATTACGACCGTCAACTTTGCTTGTAGCAACATGCCCGGTAGTAAGAATTATACAGCTGGAGATACCAATTTATTAAGTCGCTGTCTCCAATTAACAAATTAACTATTTAATAACGTCAAGCGCCATTGTTTGCTTTCGATAACAGTTTTGTGTTCGTAAGCAATAACGAAATGACCTCTATCTCATTATCATTATGACTTCATTATTATCACTAGACCCCTCATTTGTTATCTAATACTAATAAAAATATATTTAAAATACATAATATTATTTTGTTTCTATGCTAACTTGAGGGCTTTGAACTTTGGTATCAAAATTTACCTTTGGGTTTATTAATTCATCCATGACCACAACTTTCTAATTACCTAAAAACTTTTAAAAAAACAAAAAGCTAATTTTGTAAATCTTGACAATTATAGAATAACTAGCTGTGCCCCGCGGTTTGATCCGCGTTTGATATTATCCCACAGGAACCGTTAATTTTGACGGGACACGGAACGGGAAAAGTTTCGGATGTATTAATCTATCTGTGTGCCAAATAGCATCCAAATCTGAGTCGTTTCTGCGTGATTGAGTAACAAACATCCAAACTATCACATTTATAATATTATCAAATCTATAGATGGATTTATTGTAACAATATAATGTAATATTAGTGGTAAGTATATCTTATATCTTTAAATGAGCAATTCTTGTATATATATATATATATATATATAGAGATTCCAATTATAATATATATATATATATATTATAATTGGAATCTCGGAATCGGCTCCAACGATTTTCATGAAATTTAGTATATAGGGGGTTTCGGGGGCGATAAATCGATCTAGTTAGGTATCATTTTTAGAAAATGTAATAAAAAAAAAAATACCGAGCAAAGCTCGGTTATCCAGGTACTAATAATTATTAGTGTAGTAGAATTGTTAACCAGTTTATTAGATAAATCCTTCTTTTTAAGAGCTTTTAATGGTAGTATGTCTGTTCATATTAAATCTCCTTGATGGTGACAGTAACCTGATATAATGATAGAGACGGAAGGTAGACAACGGAACTCCTCAATGACTTACAGTAGATTGATGGTGTTTGGACTCATTTCAATCGGCTTAAGATTTTTAATAAGATTTTTATAAAAGCTTGCTCCGAAAAATATATTTGTACCCCAAACTTTTTCTTCTTTGAATGATGATTTATTGCGTGGTATCTTCTTCCTCTCTTTACAATATAAGTGGAGAGAGGGAGATGACCGTTAAGGAAGTACTTAGTACCTTTGCTAGATATTCAACCGCCAAGCAGCAGTGGCAAACATTACAGCGTTCCGGTTTGAAGGGCACTGTTTCCAGCGAATTTACTGGGCATATGAGACTTTACAGGCGATTTTTCAGGGTGACGAGCGCAGTGCAGTGCCGCGCAAGATTATGCAATGCAAAGTTATTGGTGGCACTGTAACTGTTATGAGCAGGCGTAGCGCTTACCATCATGAACGATTAAGTGACGAGACGAGTACTAATCTCGTCACTTAGACAACTAAAATAAAAAAGTTTAGTCTTCCAACCGTTTCCTTCCATCGTTTCCTTTTCGACGCATTTTATAGCATCAACGCAGGGCCAGCTAAACATTGTATGCGGTGAACTCTGAACACTGAGCACTCGAGCAAATTGGTAAATTAGACGACGGAGCTCACAGGAAGAGGGGACTGTCTGTCACTGTATACTATAGAATAGATGCAGGGTTGCAAGCAAAAAAGAACGTTGGAACTTGGACCTAACAGTCTGGACATAAAATACGTAATTGAAGAAGCTATTAATGTTCCGTAATATGATTCTTCAAATGTAGAGTTGGGTAGATTATTTTAATGCACAGTGGAATGGAGGGTTACGGAATGGCGAGGCCTAATATGATTAAAACCAGTTCTTTACTGCATAGATACTTGTATATAATAATTTAACCAGCAATGGTCTATGGGCGAATCTATTTTAAGGATAATATTTGATAGCAAGGTCCTTTTATATTGATTGTTCCTGTTTGGCCGTGATAAAAGAAAAGAGTGAACTTTATTGTTGCCTTAAAATTATTTCTATAAAACTGCCAAATTACCAAAACAGCTGAAATCTAAGTAGGTATTGTTTTATTAATTTAAATTAGATTTATTTGAAAATGCCGACAAATAGTAATGCAAATTTAACGATGGTACAAAAGTACCCATAGAAACTAAAAAAACATTTAAATAGTAATGCTTTTTATCAAGTTATACAGCAAAATGTTAAGTAACTACTTATCTAGTATCACGATAAAAATCTAGCAAAATGATTTTACAAATTAATAATCAACAATTACTTTTTAGTTACTTTTCCTTTTTTATTTATTTATAGTGTTATTTAAATTGTGTCATATCTTTTTGTGTAAAATATTTTCAGATTAAGTAAAAATATTCAAAATGTAAAACTTAAATAAGGTACAAGTAATAATTATTACTAAAATATGAAATATGATCTGCAAAAGACCATTGGATTACAAAATACACTACACATAAAGCGACACATAAAGCTATTCACTCACCGACTGCGAATAGAGCCAACACCGCCGTTTTCCAAAACATGATTGAAACACTGTAAGTTCTAATACTATTACGGTGCTCCTAATGCCGCCGATCAGCGCTAACTGAAGCTTTACAATACCAGGTCACGTTATATAGTTGACGCAGCGACGTTGCCCGGTTGACTCATTTGAGGAGCTATTCTGGAGGCGATAGATAAGGCAGAACGATGTGGAGTCGAATGAAGGGCAAGGTTACTTTGACTTCTGAAGTTGTTTGAGTACCTAATCAAACTACGAGTATATAGACTTTAGAAATAGGTAGGTACTTATTTGCCTGGATCACCGAGTGTCGTCGCTCGCTTTTCTGTAGATTTCTCCAACATTTCGGAATAACATGTCGATAACTACACTTTTCATCGACAATATTATTTAGGCGCTTGTATTGTAAATTCCAGACATTGAATTTTAAATTTTAATAAAAAGAAGGTATGTCTATTTCACCACAGACGATTATCTTAAAGCTGGGTCCATATCCGTGACCGTGGCCGTGAATATGTGACTGTAATACGCGTAACAAGATACAAGTGTAGACGAGTTATGTCACGCGTATTTGAGTCACAAGCTAATGTCACGCAGCGTACCACTCTGGGCCTCGTGTAGAAGTCGCGGTAAAATGTCATATTAATCGTATTATTATTATTATTTATTATTATTCATATTAAACGTCGCAAGCACGGTCACAGTCACGGTCATAGACCCAGTGGACACCCAGCTTTACATTTGTAAGTGCAGACGTCAACTCTCGAGTGTAATTTTTTTTGTTTTTACTGTATTGATCGACAAGACGAGTAAGTCGTTCACCTGATGGTAAGCGCTACGCCTGCCCATAACAGTTACAGTGCCACCCAGAACATTGCATTCCGTAAATCTTGCGCGGCACAGCACTGAGGTTGTCACCCTGAGACGCCGGCTCTAAAGTCAGCCAGCCCAGTAATTTCGCTGGAAACAGTGGTCTTCGACTATCGATACAACCGATATCTCGAGGCGCAGCTAGTATCCAACATAACAATACTTATAATACCTATAATTCTTTAAAAAAATGTTTGATTCCGTATGCTTAGTAATCATTAATTCTTTGTCTCTTCGACATCCATAATTTATAAAACCCATAAATGGAACCAATTGATCGATGTATAATTTAAATATTTCCCTGATTAAACTACTGACGTGCAACGCATCCGAGATTTTATGAGGACTTAGGTAATTTGTGCATGATTAAATCAACATACCTATCTATAAACAGATTTTAAATGACCGGTAATTAACGAGATTGCTTAGTGGTGCGTTCAATAATAACAATGAGTAGCTGGGATACGAGTAGATTTGTTAACCCAGTGTACTACCCCTCTGCTTTAATCTATCGGAGCTGCCCATGAACAAACAAACATCCAAGGGCGAAATGAAAGGTCTGGTAAAATTGTACTTCGAAGGTTAAAGGTAAGCTTTTGTAGTGGGAGGCCTCTTCTGCAAGAGATCGCCTGGGGAAGTACCACATCTTTGTCAGACATTTGTCCAAAAAGTAGTGTGCAAACATTACTGTGTTCCGGTTTGAAGGGCACTGTTTCCAGTGAAATTACAGGTCATATGAGACTTTAGAGCCGATCTCAGAGTGACGAGCACAGTGCAGTGCCGCGCAGGATTATGCAATGCCAAGTTCTGGGTGGCGCTGTAACTGTTATGGGCAGGCGTAGCGCTCACCATTAGGTGAACGACTTGCTCGTCTCGTCACTCAGACAAATAAAAAAAACCTTATTCACCACACTTTGCCCCCTGCGACTATTTCCTTCTCCCAAGTAAAAATAACAATAATTTTATCAGGAACTACTAGGACCATGGTCCCACAAACACACAAAACAAAAACTCATATGGTTCCGTGGTTATTCATTCAGAGACTATTAACAAAACAAAGGTATAAACTTTGCAACACTTTATAGAATTCATATTATGTATTCAAAAAGCATTTAAAAATAATAACATTATTTTATTATTTTTAATAAAATACAATTCGAAAAGTAAATGATGTGTACCTAACTGTCACGAAAAAAAAAACAAAAAAATATTCCTTGTTTAACCAGACTTATCACGCCACCCTTGTATATCCAGGTAGATTAGATAATACAAGTTTACCTTATATCTGTTATCAATTTTATTGGTTAGCGAAACTCGTCATTTGAGTCAGTTTGCATGGGGTGATTTTGGAATTAATCTCTTGCATGCGTCATTTACAGTGACAATTCATTGTCTGGTCAGATTTGTTTTTTTGCTATTTTAAACTTTTTCGAAAATCTATACTAGTTTAATAAAAATCGTAGATGGTTCCTAACTTAAAACAACGTATTTATTAAGGTAGCGTCTATGGACAAAATATGGGAACCTCTTGAAAATGCGTCGATCCCTGTTCGTCCAGGCACAATACAACAAAGCGTTCGACAAAATATTTCGTAACAATTACCACAATTTCGAATATCACCAGCTCTAGAATAGTCTCCCAATGAAATGACCGTTTGACTGTTGTCGTGTGGAGCATCCGAGCCGGTAGCCTACTCTGAAACTATATCGACAAATTGACTAGTACTACTCGAAGTAGGTACCCACATGAGACTAAGAATAATGAATGCAAGCAACATGACTGTGTAGACATTGAAAAATTAAGTGAAATAGTTGACGAGCGGAACAAATTTGACTTCAAATAGGCTTACCCACTCCTCGTAGGTAGCTAGGTAGGTAGGTACCCAGGTACCCTACCTAGGTACCCAATATTTATAATCTTCCATAGCTTAATCCGGTATTTGAACTGCTTTTTAAAAAAAAAAAACAATTTGACTATATTTTTTTTTGTTTTCAATTATGTGCGTTAATAATTAAAATAACTTAATTTTTTTGTGCGTTCTCTTTATAATTATGGTGTTTCTTGTCAGCTTTAGTGTTTGCCGACCCGATATAAGTTGGGCATGTATAATGTTTATATGATAATATCAAGTAATAATTTTAGTTGATGCGTAGTAGGTTGACAACTGACTAGTCTCAAAAGTCAACATTAAAAAGGGGATAGTTGCCATTATGGAAGTATTCAGTTTCTAATAGCTCGCTAACGGATTTAATAATTTCTCGGTAGCTCACTCAGTGTGTTGTGTGAACTTGTGTGCGACAAATAACTCAGGGTTATCGCCACGCTGACACTCGCACGATTCCTTGAACGTGACGAGAAACGACAGGACAGTAAATAAGAAAAACACAAAAAATACTCTGTTAGCGGCATTAAATTCTTCACGATAGATACACCTAATCATTTATTTATTTAGAAGCTTTTCATTATCATCATCACCAACCCATAACGTCCCAATGCTGAGCACGGGTTTCCCCTCACTTTCGTGAGGAGGGTCATAATCCACCACCTAGAAGCTAAGAAGCTTCTCAGTTTTTAGGGTTGCATATCTAAAGGGAAATAAGGCACCAGTATCGAATCACTTTTTTGTCTGTTAGTCTGTCTGTCTGTCTGATGAATGTCTATTGTTTAGTTCTTTTTATATATAGATATGTGTTAGAGGACGAATTCGTAGTAAATAGATAATGTAAAGTAAAACAAATTAAATTATGTTAGCCAATTTCTTAATAGTTTTAGATTTCAGTTCAGATTTTATTCCAATTTTTTCTTACTTACTATGATCCCACAAGTATGACAGATAACTTAATAGTTGTAGGTCTTACTAACCCCTTCCCCCCTAATTAAGCCACGTAGCCACATCCCAAGCCAAAATTCCGTTTGAAGGTCTTGTTTGAGGACGTACGTTGCAACTGACAGTAGAGTTAAGTGCAGGTGTAGGAAGTCTTAAAACGGTTCTACGTAGGTAACTACTTAGTTGGTATCATGAAACTTTCCGAATGCGATAAAAGAGATAACCTATTGATCTCTGATAAATTATTATAGGTACCTATATACAGTTATCACCAAAACAGTTCAAGAAACTTGTATTGCAATACAAAAACACAATAAATGTTAGTATGATTATTTTATGTCTCATGACGGTATTTTTTTTTTTTACTAGTGTTATGGTAATGACAGAATAAATGCAATTTGCAGAATTGCACATTCGTAGAGAGACTGACCGGGCGCCCCCCACCCCTGACAGTCGTCTCCCTCAGGGACTCGCTCACGAAATAATGCAACAAGTTCAATAAATAATAATGAGTATCTGGATAACACTTTGACTACTGAGCCGATTTTCTTGTCTAGCCACGGTTACAGATCTGCACACACCGTTGTGTTTCCCCGTACCGCTAACACGGCAATTGTGTTTTCCCGCACTCGCGGCAAGTTATACAAAACACAACAGTTGTGTTTTCAGCACTGAACGTGTTAATCCGAAATTATCATTTCCCTCTCGCCAGTTAATTGTGGGTTAGATAGATTTAGATAAACCAGTTTGTTAGACCAGTTGGTTAGATAGACCAGTTAATTGTGGTAACCAAGTGACCCCTCACTATGTATGTATTGCAAAAAAGTGTTTTCTAGCCATATTGCACAGAAAAAGTAAAATATACAAAAGTTTACAATAACCACCATTTACAAATATGATTAAATAAAATTTAATTTAAACGATGCAGTGGACTTTTCTTCAGTTTAGATCCAGATCAACTATCCAAAGTTTAGGGAAACGTCTCGTACTGCGAACACCGTGGTTGCTATACGCATCGAAAAAACAGTTTATGCAAAAAGAAAATAATAATACAAGAATATAATGCAAATTTTGAAAAATCACAAGCGCACTAATGCGTGGTGGATAAATCTGACAAAGGTTAAGTACGTCCCGGGTAGACTCTTTCAGAAAAGACCCACCACTACAAGAAGTCTATAGTACCGTAAGCAGCATAAATAGCGTCCGGCAGTGATTAGTCATAAGCCAATCATATTAGCAAATTGATAACAGTCCACATAACAATAGGAACCAGTCTCCCACTTTTCCCGGATGCAAAAGGTCAATACGCTAAATAAAGGTCAGTGACATAGATCGACGATACAGTAGAATGCGAAAAGTAAGCTAACTTCGGCTTCCTTACATGGCTTATACGAGCGCATACAGCATGCAAACAAGGAACATTATTCTGGTGTCTATGCCTACACTTCAGATAACAATAAAATTCAAAATTCAAAATTCAAATCATTTATTAAGTAGGCAAAAATAATGCACTTTCACAAGTCGAACACTTAAGTCTCGTATAAGTACTTGCATAGAGAAAAATTAAAAATAAGTCAAATATGATCTAGTAAACTAATGATTAACCGATTATAGCTTGAGTTTGAAAAAGGACATTTCCCTTTCAAGTGGTGTCTCATGCCTGCCACTAATAAATTGAAGGGTCCAGTCACTGCCTCGAAGTCCACTTAAGGACTTTTAAGCTAACCTAAGTCCACGTAAAAAGTGGATTTATTAGAAAATAAGTGGGCGTATTAAGTAGGTATCTGGATCTCAAATAAAAGTTGACTTATTCTTAACACACTGACGTTTCATTTTTAACCCATTTCTTGGATGGAACATTTTCATCGCATATTTTTAGAGATTTTCTCGCTCTATTGTAAATCTCGATTTTTGGACAAAAGACTTTTGCAACAGTACCGTTCTAATTGTGTTTGAATCTGCGTTAGCCACTGTTCTATAAAGACAACTTACTTGTGTGTTTCTGCTATGATTGCGATTTATCATAGAGGGTCACGTTAATTGGAAACAAATAAAACCACGTGTGTACAAGTCCATAGATATTGTTTATTTAAACATTAGTAATCCGAATATCATCTACTGGCTTTAATGAATCTTTACAAACAATGTATTACAGTACAAACGTCCCAAAATTCAAACCCACCAATCAGCATTCAGTATTTTGTTGTAATTAACTGAAAACAGGGAATCGTGATTGGCGAATTAAAGTCGAATATAGGACGATACTTATTATAAACACTAATTTTATTGTTATTGACACAAATATTGTTATTTACTGTGATATGGACATCCATTTTTATCAGTTTCTACTCAATTTAAATATTGGCAAAGCAATATTCAATGTTACCATTATGTTAAAAGCATTAAGGTTCAATGGTAGAAGTGTTCGGTAAACATATTAAATAGTATAACATGCTTATAATTTCTATAATATATATAAACAAACTAAGCAATCTAAAGGAAAACATGTATTTTACTGAGTCCAAAATTTACATACTTAGTATAGTCTACCTACCATACTTAATAATGACAGTATAAGTAAACATATATTTATATGATTGTCTATTGATCTCAGTATCCACAGGTCAATATCAATATTAGCCCTAATTAAAATACACATGCTATTTAGTAGCATGTTCACTACTTATTAGTTAAGAGCAATCTAAATAAGAAGTCGATATATTCTAACGTACATTCCACGTAAGTAGAAAATCTACTCACTTCTTTGGTTAGCATTGATTGTCCGACGCAACCACCCTCGAGGAAGATTCACACTTTTTGCTAAATATATAGAAGATAATATCCTCGAGAGAGATAGGGTAAAGGGTATAAATACAAACAAGCCTTGCCATAGCGGTTTATATAGCTGACAATAATAGATTTGCCAATAGCATTTCAATTCTATTAAGTAGCATGTGTATCGGCAGGTAATTAGGTATTCTTGTTTGCGTTGTCTCAATATAACTATTTATACATATCATGTATACGTTACATTAGTTAATTTATCAAGTCTTATTCAATTTTATATATTAAATATATTGCAACTAACAAAAGAAACACACAATCCATGTAATATACAAAAAGAAACGAAAAAATAAAACAGTTTCTTGTCACACAAGAATGTTACAATAATAAAATCACAGTGATTTTAAGACTAAATATTGAATCGGATATATGTAAGGGGCAGGCATATAATTTTCTCTTTCAGAGATAAAATAAGGTGACTTTATACGACACCTTATGTTAAAAAAAATGTTAATGGGACACAACGAAACCGGCAATGCAATTGAAATAATAATATACTTAAATAAAAAAACTGCTAATAAAACTCAGAATAAAATATAGGTTAGGCGGTTTATCTCTGTTCAAACATTATAAGAACTTTTATATATCCAAGCATATAAAGAACAAAGTCTTTGTTAAGTCTCGAGTCAATCATGATTTGAGTCATACTTAAGGAAGGATTCTCTCAAGTATACCATATAAAATGCCATAAAGAGCCAACCTGTACCAAAACCTCAAATCCGTTGAATTCACAATCCTCAGGTCTCTTCGTAGGCAGTCCTAATTAAAGTATTGAACATCTTAATTAAGTAGGTTACATCAAACAATTGTATTATTTATGTGGTGCTCCAATTAAATTTAAACTAAAATAGCCTGCTTTAAAATTATTGCTGTCACTTTCAAACCCTAAGAAAACCTAAGGGACAGGAATAATTTTAGATATGTCAAAAGTTTTAATTTACTTGGTGTACCCAGATTTAACATCAATACGAATTAAGTAGTTATTTGTATTCGGCACAGTGCCTATTTCAAGATCTTGATAATGCTAAACCCTCTAAAATCTACTGATAGTTTACGTTGATTATATCTTCAAACATAGTATTATGTTTATACAGTAGTAAAGTTAATAGCATTAGTTAAAGGTAAGTTAAGTATATGGTAAGTTTACTGAACTAAGTAATGGGCACGCGAGAAAGCTACGTCGTTCGACGAAGTTAAGATTTCACTAGTTGTTGCGCGTTGTTCTAAAATCTCTTTGCGTTGCTTCTGTCAGTGAAATATTTTTGGCGTAGCCTTAAGTACTTATTAGGTTTTAAATTCCACAAAGTTTTATGTTACCTTTTACTGAACAGAGTAATCCTTAAACCAAATCTGAGAAAGCAGATTTATTATATCGTATGAATGTTGTCTGTCGTTTGAACAATCACGTTCAATATTATAAGATTTGAAAGCATCTAACTTATGTAAGTACAATAATTATTTCAAGTAGGTATTTATTGTAAAGGTGTTTTATACAAAAGTACATAATATTTCTGAGATATTATCAAAATTTGTTAAGTACAAACTTCATAAGTCACTATCGCACATTATTTATTTGGGGCTAAGGAGTTTATAATGTATATACCGATTATTATTATTCACTTTCTAGTAAGTACTCGTTATTATTGTAGGTATCATACAGTAACTCACTTATCCATAAAAAGTTATGATTTTTAGTAAAATGACGCACTACAATTTTGTACTGCGCAGTACTAAGTGACTGTTGATAACTTTTTATGAGTGAGGGATGACCGTACGTTCAATCGTACGTATGATAAGAGTAAGATACAGCAAGGGCTGTGACTTGGAAAAAAACTGTTGCTCTTCGGTGTCAAGTTAGGTAGTGAAAGTTTACCTTAAGATTTTGTATTATATGAAATAAATATTCATATTTTTTCATGCGTATGTTTATAAATATTTACACCTAAGATTACGGAGTATTAAACATATTTAACATATAATTTAACAAAATATATCCTAAGGTTCAAATATAAGGGAAATGCTAACACCAAATTATTTCAATTTTTTTACAACCGATTTATACATACCAAAATTGTATAGAAGGACATTATTTTGGCACCATACAATTTCTTTTTTGTCTTTTTTGTTTACGAGAACCATCTAAAAAAGTCAGCATTTGAAAGATTTGTTAAAAGTAAGTAGGAACTATGTAGTTAAGAAACTATAGGAAGTGCTAGATTGTTTTCACAAAATTAATTTTACAATTAACATCTAGGCGGATACTTTCGATGACTTGTTTCAAGCTATCTGTTTCACCCAATTCTGTCTTTAAAACACAACCTTAACATATTTGCGACCACCACCTTAAGATTTTCACCTTATTTCCTGCGATATATGAATTGTAGCGGAAGTTAAACATACATAAGCCTCGACATCACAAACCTAAGAATAAAAGTACAGAAATTTAAAGACATCAAGACAAATATAATCAAGCATCATTAAATAGTATCTAGAATTAACACTTAAATACAGAAAAGAATATTTAATAATATAATTAGTCTAAGTTATATTCAGAACATTGGACATTGGATTTTTTTCCTTGATGTACATCGTATCCTGTTAATTAGCATACTATAATATTTTATTTTGGCATTATTAGCTGATTAGGCGACCCAGGTCAAATAACTTTGTTTTTAACACGCTTTTGTTAGAAAGTACTTATGTCATGGGAGACTCAATTGTTTCTTTCATACAACAGAGTAATAAGACGGTCATCTGATAGTGAGCGCCACACCTGTATGAACAGGTGAATGACGCGTTCGTCTCGGCGTACCACTCCAGATCAGCCAAACGGAGAGATTCAACTCGATTAACTTTACTTCATAGGTACTTTCATTTCGAGCTAATTCTCGTTCCTTCTTGACCCATACCTTCTTTTCCCTTCTTGACGCCTAAGGTTTTTCCTGGATCTGTCTAAATCAGCAGTCACAGCAGCTATACTTGTACAAAAGCAATGCGAATCTATTAGGCTACGTGTGTATCTATTCTTTAGAAGCTTTACGTCAACTATTTCCTATAAGGGTTGCCACTACTGCAAGTATTTGAAAAAGTATAATAAGATGGTAGAGATGCTGCTCAAAAAGTTATATGGAAGACAATATGGAAAATAGTAGTGGCATCCCTGAATTTTAACAATCGCTCACATATCGACCAGGCATTGTCGCAACTCAACATAACTTACTCAAATATAGATCTAAGGTCTTACTTTATACAATACATATTTGCTTGCAGAAACGCGACAGGATCACGTGGCGAAGTCTTATTTCTAGCATACAAATAGCATCATGTAAAGTGGACTTAATTATCCAAGTCCAATTTTGAGTGAATAATTTTGATCTCAGCGATAGGTGAGCGATTGACGTTGTATAAGGCCATCTATTTAAGTGCTTTCTGTTTGTTGATGAGTGCGGTGATGAGCTTGATCCGGGCCTTGACAGCCTTGTATTTGATGTAGTCGTCCTCGCGGCCCTTCTTGTCATCCTTTTGAAACTTACGGCTGTTCAGTATCTCGAAACTGACTTCGTACTCCTTGATACTCCTTCGTAGAGTCTAGAATTGAAATCTTTGTTAATCAAGTATCTAATGTCTGAAGGTAACGAGCTAAGTGGAGGACCAAGATTAAGATAGTAATTGTTGAATATAATATTTTTCAGACAGCAAATGTTCATTTTACATAAAACGAGTGTGCTTTATATCACATGACTGAAGTAAAACTTATTTGACTCCATTTATATGTACGTATTTAACTAGCTATGAGTGAAAGAGAGAAAGAAAATGAATGCTCGTACCTCTCTCTTGCCCCTACAGTAATATTCAAAACGTAACTCTATCTCTTTCTATCTTCACTAACTTATTCTCCCTTTCAAGTTCCGTTCGCCTCGGCCGATCACACTTTTCGTAACGCTCTCGACACGCATATACCAGCTTACACCCCAAGTCAAGCGTGCGTAAAGAAGTTTAACTTCAATTAAAAAAAACTTACGCATTTCTGTAGCTTCGCTTCTATGAGGGCCTTGGACAGGTCTTCGAGTCCAAGGCAATGCAGAGCTTCGTTGGAAGTGGCGCCATCGTCGCTAGCGACTGATTTGGCAGACGATGTGGAAGACGGGACTTCCTCAGCAATGGTGGGAGGGATGTCCCGAGTGGGAGGCGATTGTAGTGGCGTTTCGATGGTATCCTAAAAAGTTACCACATCTACCTTTAGGTAGGAATAAATGTGTACAAATTTAAGAATACTTTTAAACTTATGCTATAAAAAAGTTGCGATTGTGTTAATTATGCTTAATGCTTATTTGATTAATAATACTTAATTAATTAATTAATGCTTTATTTCTTTCTTTTATCTTCTGAGCGATAACAATGGCCAAGTTGGTAGTCGATCCAGATTACCACTTGGACCCCACTGCCTAATCTAGCCTCAGCCTGAGGGTCAAAAAAAAACCCGAAAATCATTTACAATACCTGGCACCCACAAAAATGTCTAGTGTGTTACCTGTGAAGACTCAGTCGGTTTCTCCTGTGAGTCGCTAGAGCTGTCCACGCTACTATTGAAGAGCATGGCTTCATGCTCATGAATAGTCGCCAACTCGCCGTTCCCCATCACCTGGTGAACACAAAAGATGTTCGGTTCCTCTGGAAAATGTCTAACTTCCACCGAGGTAGGTCGATTGCGAACACAAGTCCTATCTAGAGCACTGCTATTTGATAATTTGGAAAAATACGTCTCTGAGCGATTAAGGCACTTACAATAAGGTGAACTCGTTAGTTCTCACAGCAATACTCACAGCATCAGGTCTTGTAGACGCCAGCACGCGCTTCACAGTCCTGTATCTCTCATACAGGTGCCTCGCTGCTCCCCTCTCCACTGAATGCGCTGGGGGTCTCCCTCTTGCAGCTTCTAGACGGAGCAGAGCTTTCTGTACGCAGGCCTTCTCAGCGGCCAGCTGTGAAGATGTCCAGACCGTCTCGGGGATAGAAGCACGGCCGCCAGCCTGGCGACAACCCTCCAGCCACTGCAAGTGAGCGGAAAACTATGGAGTAATTAACTTTGAATTATTAAAATCTTCTGAAAGTAGCAATAAAAAGAAGAAGAAGAAAGAAGAAGAAGTAGCAAAACTCAAAAACTGAAAACTCAAATCATTTATTGCAGCGAGGCAAAAATAATACACTTTTACAAGTATAACACTTTAGTTTCATCTACATAGAGAAAAATCAAATCAAATATGATCAACCAAACTAATGAGTAACTGATTATGGTTTCAATTTGAAAAAGGAAATTTTCCTTTTAAGTTGTCATTCATGGCTGAATCTCGCACAGGAATAGGACACTCCATTAACTCTACCAGTGCTTCGGAAATACGTCCGTCAGGGTAGATAGCATCAAGAAACTCTACGGAGATTTGGGATTACAGAAACACTAAATTCTCCTTCATGCATTACTTCGGGCAATAACTACCTCTGTAATAGCAGCCAAGTAGACAATAATATAGTAGACAGAGTTTTTGCAAGATGTGTCACATTTCCCAACTCTCATAGAACAGCATGGTGGATTACGGATAATTACAGTTTACTTTAATGGCTTTGAATGTTTTGGGCACTTCTAAAATTAGATTGCCCATATTTTCAACTACATATTAAAATCAGTCAGTTTTCCTTACCTGTTCCATATCAATCACAATATCCATCATAGACTTATCACTCTTCAGCGCTATTTCCAGTTTCTCATCTCTTTCTTTCTGCTGTTTAGCCGCTTGGAGTTTCAGAGAGTACTCTACAGGGTCAATTTTGATGCAGCGCTTCTCTGATTGCAGGCGTCGGAGGGTCTCGTACATCTGGGTCAGCTGGACGTTGGTGATGCGCTCGCTGGGAGTGATGGCGTGACCGTGCTGTGCTTCGAATTCGGCTTCTTTCTTGGCGATGGTCTTCTTAAGTACACTGATCTGAAAAGTGACAGTGATGTGATGTCGATGAAGATAGTTCAGGTACAAGTTAACTATGAACGTAAGGACGATGAAATGGTAAATGATGCTGTTTTTTTGTTTCAATTTAAACTCCACAAAATTATAGATTTGGATTTTTTAACGAACCCTGTAATGTTGTGCTTTTATTAGACTAGTATTTTAGACTTTCTGAACTTTTGATTCAAATTAAAGATTAGTTAGTGTCTTTATTAGCATTATTAATGTTTTACCCATTTATTTTAGAAGATAATATGAAAAGTAATGGTTGTGGATCTCATGTAAAACTTATTCCTTTATTTTCTGGATTCCGTAGCCAAATCGAAAAGAAAACGTTAAATTATTTTTTCTTTACCTTCTTGTTGATCTTCTCCAGCCTGCGATCCGGAGAGGGCTGTTCCCTCCGCAGTGCGTTATGCGGAGCCGCATTCCGTTCGTCTCTGCGGGCTCTCTCTGCAGCTGTGTACTCAAGCCCGACCGAGTCTTCTGACCCACTAGTTAGCTCAACGCTTCCTGGACGGTCAACCTGCCTGTGCAATGCTGCCGCATCGAGGATCTCGTGCTCATCGGAAACTGAAAGAAAACCATTTAAAATGAGTTAATGCATAGGATGCGAGGGGCTTTAAAATAACCAAATGGAGAAAATAAACATCTGCGAGGGGACAACCCTGCCAAGTCACAGACCATCTTACACCTCATTGACGATCCCTTGTCCATAATTGCCACAAACTAGCTGAGGCATTCAAAGAACCAACTCACTCTGCGGCTTCTGCACGACGACATACTCGAAGTGAGGCGGCGTGCTGCATCGTACATCTTCGGTGGAGGATTGACCATGATGCTTGGGGTGTTTCTGGATCCTGACAGGCGGACGGCGCCGCTTCGCGCCGAATTGAGGACGGCGCGCTCGAGACAACCTCTCAGCACGACGTTCCGACTAGAAGAAACAGTACACAAGAATAGCATGTCCGACATCAATTAGTTTAGAAATAAAATTTAACGTAAGTACAATGACACTTATTACAAATTCTGATTAGGAAAGCGCAAACGTACAAAAGTACCTATCTACACCTAACTATCTATGAGCGTAAACTAAACGGGAAATGGAAAACCTTATAAACTCATTTCGTTATTGCAATAGTGCTTCCGGTCACAAGAATTTAATAAATTAATAATCAAATAGCAAACAAACTACAACAATATCTACATATTAGAAGGCAATCTGTATCCGTATATTATACTCTCTTGTAAAAAACAAAAACTAACAAAGGTTTATCCATTTTACCTCGAGGCGATTGTAGTCGTGGAGCGGCGGTGGGGGCAGTGGCGCTTGCGGCCTCTCTTCGCTGTGCGGTCTTCGCTCCTTCCGCTCATGCGTGCACCCGGAGTCGCGGCGCTCGCGCCTCTTGCGTGCCTCTCGCTCGCACTCTGGCGCCGCCATATCGTCGGATTCTTTCTCCTGCTCCCGCTCGTCCCGCTCGCAGCACTGCGCACGCCACCCGAGCCCAGATATTACTACCCGCCGCTCGCTCGAGCACTCACTTTCGTGCCCGTAGCCCTAACGGTCATGAATGTTAATGTAGTGTAATGTGCGTTAATGTGCCCTTCAATCAGTAAGAAGTTTGTTGTAACAATCGACTGTGAGTGAAAGCTCTAGTGAAGGGCGAATACGAGATGTTTTAGTCAATGGTCTTCGATTATTTTCTCTCGCAGTCGAGCTTATGTAAAGCGGATCTTTCTAGTTTAGACCGCGGACGATATGACACGAGCAGGAGCGAGCGAAGGACGCAGCGAGAGAAGTCAGTCGACTCGGAACAATCGAAAATCATCTCGATGGTTCAGCCGGGGAGCGAGATCTTTATAAAATCGATTGTAATTTTGAACATCTCGGACACGCCCAACGCTAAAGCTCTGATGTTTTATGACAGATCTGACTCTGACCGTAAATGGATGTTGTGAACGTGAATGGTGTTCATAAGTAATATTGTATATACATATATTGTAGATGTAGGTATATAATTATTAACAAAGTTCAGTGATAGTTACAATAGAGGAGATAGTATCGCTTATAAGCATTAGGTCTGTCTAATAACTAGTTGGCACACAGGATTGATTGATGAAGCATTAGTCTCTACCACACGTTTTTAATACCTAATATACACATTGTTGGTCATATAGGGATATAGGAAAAGCGAACTCGGACGGAAAAGGCAATTTCTAAAAATTTGATAAGCTAGGTGTCCAAAGGCAATCGTTTCCCAGTGTATCCGTTGTTGATAAATTGCAAAGCAAATATTTATAATGAATTTGTAAAGCTTTTGGGTTATTTTAACGGGTAACTAGAAAAAAAAAATTGTTATTAAAATCTACAATTTTGACAAAATGATATTAGTGAAGCCCCGTTTTTAAATTGATTGACAGAAATACCTGTAAAATATCCAATTGTACCATTTTCGCTAACTCGAAAATACCCCCAATTTTCCAAAAGCTTTCGGCCGTTAATGTCGCGTTTCTGAAATTAAATCAGGTTTTGGAACTAATGTAGATGAATTTGCCCAAAATAAACAAGCGACTTTGTTTGCCTACTCTAAATATTTGTGGTGAGATATTTTTTTAAACCTGACTTGGGAGTCTTGGGACTTAGCTTCAGAGCTTAATATACTTATTTACTAACAGTTAGAATACCTATACCTTAATGTTACCAATATTTATACTTACAATGCAATATCTTGCGGCACCGACAATGGAGTCCAATATTCTGAATATGTTGTCCCTAGTACGGCTTGCCAGGGTCGCTCTCAAGCCCCCTGAGAGGGCAAAGACCCTTCCAATAATCCACAACCAAACAGTACACCACCGGGCTATTGCTTATCCTTTTAGGTAAAACAAATTGTAAGAAACAAAACGTAACGGCGGGGCTAATACGCGCGCCGTTGTGACGGTATTCTGTACACTAATCTATAGACACTGCTATAGTCTGTCGCGTTCGATATGAAACCTCTATTTGATGATGTCACTCGTTCGCTCCGACATGTCGCGATCCCGGCACATATTGGTACGGCACAGACAGTCAATGTTTTTACGAGCTCGAACTAACTACGGCTGCTTTAGAAAATGCGTAGAGACGAGTCTGTAATTTAGCATTGATGGGTCGAGCGCGGTTTTGGAAAGTGTTCCTTCCTAGTCACTGTTAGTGCGTGCTTGTTGTACCTCCCATCTTGCGAGAAACGACACAGAATGTCCACGTTAAACTTTAAAGGTCAATTGTCCTCTGTCATGTTGGAGGATCTTTCGAAAACAGACACAAACACGACGGCGATTTCTAATTTGACGACTTTTTCGAATCTGAAACAAAGAAACGTGTCGTTAAAATTATATTCTGCTAACTTAGTAGTATTGAGATTTCATCCCAATTTAATTTCCAATATTGGAATGGATGGAAAATTTCAAAATATAGTATGTGAGTACATGGACATGCAACGTCTACCAATATATATAGAAAAATTAAATTGAATATGATCCCTCTTTTCTAAGAAAGTCCATCTAAGATAACACTTCTGTTTAATAGCAGAAGAGCAAACTAGGCATCGCTAACGTTAAATTGATGGCAAAGCTAATTTCTTCATTTCAAATTCAATTTCTAATTTTCTTCAAGAACCAGGACTTGAAGGCATTAACTTGAAGGCACCATAGCGCCGACATTGATTTCATACCATATTCTCCTAAGCATAGAGTATTATTCCAGCCAGAAAATAAAACAAAGAAGTGATATAAAAGCCTATACATACTTTTACAGAACAAATCCCACTAACGTCACTGTGAATTGTAAAAAGCAGTAGGCATAACACCGCAAGGGCGTCAAATTTCTCCTAATAGCATATGGAGTCTAATGGCTAACGGCTATTAAACTCCGATTACACATAAAACGTGCTAGTAAAAATATAGCTGGGCGACGGCGAACGACATGTTAAAGGTTCATAATGGCATAGGTGTAAATTGAAGTAAATTGTAGCCTGTAGAGCCACAGTGTGTTATGATTCATTTTATTTAATAAAACAATTGATTAACACACGCTGCCTGCTGAAAACACACACACGTTTGTGTTTTTGACTTCATGATTTCATTGTAACTGCTTTCAACTTCACTGGCTGGCTGCAGGGTATTGATTTATTCGGAAAACAATTTTAACGAGACGAGCTGGTCGTTCACCTGATGGTAAGCACCACGCCTGTCCATAATAGTTACAGTGCCACCCAGCACTCTGCATTGCATACATAACCTTGCGCGGCACTGCACTGCGCTCGTCACCCCGAGACATCGGCTCTAAAGTCTCATATGCTCAGTAATTTCGCTGGAAACAATGCCCTTCAAACCGGAACACAGTAATGTATAATCGTACTCTAGCCCATTTTAATTGAAATCAATATCATTGACTCGAGAGAAGCAGAAGTACCTTATAAATTCCAAAATCCTTGAACACATTTGCTAACTTCGCAATAAAGACAACAACTCTCCGAGAGTTTAGCCTTCAAACGTTCCTTGGCAAATGTTCAAGGAATATTTTGTTATTTGATCCTTGAATCGTAGGTTTCCTGACCCAATCTACAAAGGTAGTTAGGCAATGGAAAGAAAAAGAAGCCATACGCAGCACAAAACAAATTAGACATAAATGACGCATTTTCATCTTGCGTGTCGACGTTTTAAAATAGCGTGATAGGTTTGGTAATAAATACTTAAGTAATAGAAGACGTTCTTTGATGAACTAACCTATGAGTTAATCAAAGGTGACATTGAAACACGTAGTGATAGGACTAGTCTATAGACTGCAATGACCGCAGTTGTTGTTAATAAGGTTGATTTTGAGCTAGCATAATGAGTTCGTGGCTGTTAAAACTTCTACAACGGTGATAAATCAGATAAACTGCAAGCAAACCCGCGGGAATAAACAAAAGATAACGGAAAAAAAATACCATACTTTACGTGTTATATGATATAACATCAGTCAGATTTTAGTGCATAACCTTTAAAAAAATATAGCATAAACCTTTTAAACCCACTCGTAAAATACCAACGTAGGTTCATAAATTAGGCATTTCATTTTATGGCGAATTGTTGTCGGAAAATCTTGGAAGCTCGGAACAATTTGGCTGACATCCAGATTAATCTAAAAGTATATTCTACCAAACTGGTACAAAATCATTTCTATTGACTACATTAATCATGTCCTTAGTCACATCATTACTATAGGCATCATTTCTAAACAAATCCTCATGATTTAGGTTTTGCAAGCTATTTTATCACTTGGGTATTGGGAAAGCTGATCTGCTGCCGTATTATATATAACACAAACGAAAAACGGAGTAATTTTACATTATGTCCATTCTAAAAGCGGTGATAGCCTAGGGGCAGAACGCCCGCTTTCCAAGGAGAGGGTCGGGAGTTCAAATCCCACAGCAGGCAAGTACCAATGTGTTTCTTCTTAAACATATGTACGTTTATCACTCGCTTTTCGGCGAAGAAAAACATCGTTAGGAAACCCATATACCTACCCGAGAATTATTTCAGAGGTAGGTATGTTATCCACCAATCCGGACCGGGCCTCCGTGATGGATTAAGGTCTAACCCTCCTCATGAATGTGCGACGATGGACGAGCAGTGGGACGATATGGGTTGATGATGCTGTATTTGATTACAATGTATGAAATAAATAAGAGACACTGAACAAAACTTAAAAATGAATAGACACACGATTATAAATAAATCCATTTAACACATGCGGTTCATGTAAATACGTGTTATATTGTTTATTCACGAGCCAATTAAGCTAATCCAGTTAGAGGGACCACGTGACACTGAGACACTGAATACCTAGCAAGTGCAGTTGGAACTGTTAATAACAGTTAACTATTAAGGCACCTTAAGCAGTTCTTTTATATGTTTATTTTTTTTTAATTATATCGTCCAACGCAAGACTGCAATCTCGTCTTGTGTTATGTGCCGATGGTCGAACCTGATAAACCAATTCTTAAACATAGAAAAATGGGTTTGGACTCATATTTTGGTTAAGCGGTGCATTTATATAAATTACTAGCTGTACCCTTCCACGCTTCGCTGTGGCACATTCGCACATTCGCTGATATGTCACCCAAGAAAAAAAATGATAAAAACAATCCTTGATGCGGATTATATATCATGCTAAAATTTCACGATCGGTGCAGAACTTTTTGAGTTTTTGAAGGGTACACAAACCAACATAACATTTATATATATATATATATATATATCAATTTTTGAAAATACGATAAAGTCTAGTACCACAGTAAATGTCTCAACACCAAAGATCTAATGATTCTTCTGTATGTTTTATGTAAGTATTAAAATTGTTTCAAATAATCAATATCCAGTTAAGTTATTTCTAACTTTTCTCCTGTTCTCTGAAGTACAATAGTTTTTTAACTTTCCATTATGTACTAAGAAAAACCACATAAAGTAGCCCATGCTGTCATTAATGCGAGATATATCTCATCCAAAACGCACAACCGCACAACGTTACATTAACATTCCATAACATGAGCATAATACTTGTGAAAAAAAAATAAAAAAATTATATGGCTTTTATCCCGCCTAAATTGTTGGACGAATGAAATAAGAGAATAAAAATAGAAAGCGTAATATATATGCTAGCCCAAACCCTATGTAGAAATATATTGTTAACGCCTGATTCTATTAACTATCCCTATCGAAAATATAGATAGCCCTAGCTAGTAACTTCAATAACCCTTTCTTTTTTTTTTTTTTTTTTTCCCGGGGAAATGCATTAGGCATACCACCCGGCCCCGGGGGGGGGCGGGGTGGTTATGTGGGACTCCCCCGCCAGCTGGTCTGGCGGGGTTTACCCACTAAAACCCCGGGGTGTTCTCCTCTCCGCATTATGGAGGTGGTCACGGGTTCGCACGGCGCTTCCGCGACCACCTCTGCGGGCGCCCTCCCGGGCTCGCCACGTGAGGCTTGGGCCTCTTTCTCCGCTGGGTGCGTCCCGGAACACACGGGCCGCACCTCAGCTCGGGACTTCTAACTTGGGCGTTGGACCCCCGATCCGCGGCCCAAAAGTCCCCGTTATTGGTCCCTTGCTGTGCCCTCTGCTGATCAGAGGGACACGCGAAGGACCTCTTCTCGCCAGGTTATTTGCTACGGCCACCAATTCCCCTAGGAGAATTGCTGACCGAACCCCAGGGTGCACCGTCCCAGCTGCTGCCCTTCCCTCCGGATGCAACGCATCAAGAGGGACGAACAACAGCCGGGCACTCATGGAGGTTACCTGGCCCGCACCCCAACTTCAATAACCCTACTAGTAACCCGAATAACCCTTCTAGTAACCCTAATAACCCTACTAGTAACCCTAATAACCCTACTAGTAACCCCAACAACCCTACTAGTAATCCGAATAACCCTACTAGTAACCCCAATAACCCTAGTAGTAACCCGAATAACCCTTCTAGTAACCCTAATAACCCTACTAGTAACCCCAACAACCCTACTAGTAATCCCAATAACCCTACTAGTAATCCCAATAACCCTACTAGTAATCCCAACAACCCTACTAGTAATCCCAATAACCCTACTAGTAATCCCAATAACCCTACTAGTAATCCCAATAACCCTACTAGTAACCCCAACAACCCTACTAGTAATCCCAATAACCCTACTAGTAATCCCAATAACCCTACTAGTAATCCCAATAACCCCACTAGTAATCCCAATAACCCTACTAGTAATCCCAATAACCCTACTAGTAATCCCAATAACCCTACTAGTAACCCCAACAACCCTACTAGTAATCCCAATAACCCTACTAGTAATCCCAATAACCCTACTAGTAACCCCAACAACCCTACTAGTAATCCCAATAACCCTACTAGTAATCCCAATAACCCTACTAGTAATCCCAATAACCCTACTAGTAATCCCAACAACCCTACTAGTAATCCCAATAACCCTACTAGTAATCCCAATAACCCTACTAGTAATCCCAACAACCCTACTAGTAATCCCAATAACCCTACTAGTAACCCCAACAACCCTACTAGTAATCCCAATAACCCTACTAGTAATCCCAATAACCCTACTAGTAACCCCAAAAACCCTACTAGTTACCCTAATAACCCTACTAGTAACCCCAATAACCCTACTAGCAACCCCAATAACCTTACTAGTAACCCTACTAGTAACGCGAATAACCCTACTAGTAACCCCAATAACCCTACAAGTAACCCCAATAACCCTACTAGTAACCCCAATAATCCTACTAGTAACCTCTTATGGGAGATACTTGTGAGTTCTGCTCGCTCTTTCGAGTCAAAATCATTATAAGAGATGGCTCTGTAAAGTTCCCAGATGCACCTTATGGGGTATGACTAAGTCAGTACTGACAGGATTAACCACTTAAGGTGCAATTATGTAGTCCATAGCTGCTTAAAGCGCACTGGAAGTTTTGAAACTGAAAGGGAACGATTTATTAAAGACCTAAGGGCCTAAGGGCTAAGAGTATTAGAGCCCGTATGATACAATATAAAATATACTAAGGTGTGTATAAGCAGAGTCAGAAATAAAATGCGATATTTATAAGACGTTATACCTTGCTCGCCATTTGTTGTGCTTGAATTCAAAAGCAATGCCTTTCAGATATATTGTATTATTTAGCTTTCACCTTGTTACGTAAGCTTGCTTTGCGTGCTTTATTTCACCGATAACACACATAAGGAAATTCGGAAACATGGAAATATTTCAGTAATTTCTCAAAGAGTTTTATTCAGAATATTTAGTTATAGTGAGAAACCAATTGTATCACCATATTGTAAAAATCAATAGATTGAATCCGCACTATTTCCCCTAAAGACTCCCTGCATAAAAGGGTCGCGTTCATTCACAAAGGGAAAAGAAATGAACTAAACAAAACGGTTACGTAACGAAAGTTCAACGCAGGTCTGAAAACGGCGTAGCAGACAACTGCGTAGCACCGTAGCGTATTCGTAGCACGCCTACGGGATACTGCGTAGTATTCGTTGGAAGTAGATAAATTATGCGAGCTTTCGTTGTTTGTTCTCAGTTAGTTAAGTAAGAGTATATTGTTGTGAAGTGGCATGTTTATTTACGAATTTTTTTCGTAAAGCGAAATCTTTTCGTAACTAATCTTATAAAAATGCGATATCTGTCACGCGACGCCTGTCGTTTGGTTAGTCATCGATGTAGGTAGATGCTTTGCGGAAAATTCCACTGCGTAAGAGGAATTTAGGTTTTGGTTTACATTGACGTAACGATAGCAATTTTTTTGACGGTGTCGGGTACATGGTGAAATTGCGGTGATGTCGATATTGTCGATGTTTAAAAGCCAATTTTGTGTAATAGTTCCAATCAAGTTTAACCGATAATTTTTTTTAAATATTTTTTCGAAAAATTGGAAAATCGGGAAAAAAAATTAAAGAGCTTTTTCTTTGTGTGATATTTATATGAAGTAACGGGTTGACGTTTGTTTTGTTCGCGATCTGCAGTTATGTGGCTTTTTTTAACCTGAGAAATGCAGTGTTTGCGGGAAAACTGAATTACGCAGCTAAAACTGCGGGGCGCAGCTATGGGTAGTAGATTATAACAAGAAACCGTCTCTCGTTCCTCAGTAGTGATGCGGATGACCCTGTTCCCCAGGTTCATTGCACGAGCCGTGCGGTAATAATTTATTTACTTGAGTAGGCGAGGCATGGATTCTTAAAATAGCGATGATTGACTCATTTAACACTGCTTTCATTTGGGCCTTGATTTAAGTTAGTTCTGCTTTAATTAAATATTAGATAAAGAGCTGGCCACTGACAAAACTAGACTGATTTAGAGAAGAATAATCTAATGGTAGTTGTTATTTTTTAACAGCAAAAGTTAAGAACCATAGGTTATATTATAACCATAGGTGGCAAAAGGTTTAATTTCTCGTTCTTGGTATAATTATCATTCACTTTTCGTTGTAAGAAAACATCGTGAGGAAACTCGCATACCTACCCGAGAATTATTTCGGAGGTAACTAGGTGATCCACCAATCCGGATTTGGCCCCAGCGGTGGATTATGGCCTAACCCTCCTCACGAAAGTGAGGAGAGACCCGTGCCCAGCAGTGGGACGATGTGGGTTGATGATGATGATAATGAGTATAATTAAGAAACATGACATAATATTGCCTATCAAATCATATAATACTTACTCAAAAATGTGTGTCAAATTGCGGGGAATGTTTTTTTATTTGACTGGGTGACGAGACGAGCAAATCGTTAGTCAGTATTTACTACAAAGAAACATCATCAAGAATATAAAATCATATCAATCAATTTTATATTCTAGGTATACGAACAATTTCACTCTTCATATCCAGAGCAATCCCGACTATTTGGTACTAGCTCAATCCCACTAACTTTGGAGGTCGCCATCTTGAATGGCTTTTAAAAAGTTGCGCCACACATTCACATCTTTACGCTTCCAATATTGAGTCATATATCCAGTGATGGAAGAGTGAAATCTCTACGAAAGTGCTTGGGGTTTTTTTTAATGAAACTAAAGAAGTTTTGCTGCGAACATAGAGTGAAAATAAAGGGGGAGTTCTCAACTCCCCCTTTATTTTCACTCTATGTTCCTCCTGACAAGGGGCTATGAATTGATTTTATATAGCTATTATTCACCTATTTAATTGCACGAATAGCTCGTCCCCATTTTTCTAGTATATTTTTTATTAGTAAGGGACTGAATGTGCTTTGGCAAAGAAATATTTATCTTGGCCTTTGCTCTCTGGCTCACTGTGACGTAGTTATTGCCATCTATTTACGTCACAAAAAGAAACGCGCTCGGCGCACTCGAAAACCCGTCGTTTGAGACTAAAGACTTTCCCTAATTGTAGATAAAATGTGTAAAGAGCAATGGATGTCCAGAATTGCATCCAGGTTTATAATTCCAACTGTAATAGAATGGAATACCCCACCGATGTCTTTGTTTCCCGAAAACGACTTATCATCTGGAATTCCTCAATCTGAGCGTTAATCTTCTGAGAATTCATCACCATCGACTGCGTTGTCACTTACAATCAGGTGAGACCGCAGTCAAATGCAAAAGGAAAATCTATTCACCACAACAGACTATCCTTCATAAAACAATTCGTAATTCCTTATAGAGTAGGTAATGTCTGCACTTGAATGGTTTCTATTGTCATACATGAGTGGATTCTTGCATAAAGTTAGGTGCGTGTCCACCTACTCGTTACTTTCACTAAGAAAACTGGTGTGTTAAAAAAAATAGAGCTCGTGAACGCATTTTTAATTGAAACGTCGCGTCATCGTATGATTAGCCGTCTTAATTGCGAGAGCGACGAAGCAAGTGGACATTTTTAGAATCAAAAGGATCGATTTATTGAAAAGCCGCCCGGGGTGGCTCCCATTTTGCACCCTAAAATTAATGTTAAATAGATGATGATGATGGTGAAGCTTTTGTATTTTTTTTTATTAGTATACTAGCTGTACCCTGCCACGCTTCGCTGTGGCACATTCGCTCATTCGCTGATATGTCCTGATGAAAAAAATAGATAAAAACAATCCTTGATGCGGATTATACATCATGCTAAAATTTCAGCTCGATTTCGGTGCAGAACTTTTTGAGTTTTTGAAGCGTATACAAACCAACATAACATTTTTATATATATATAGATTATCTGATACCACTCGACGGTATAGAACAGATTTTACTTTTCATTTATTTACACTATATAAACGAACAACTATGGGGCTGATCGATAGGTCTCAAGGTGCCGTAAAATAACGGATAGTTTACCTATTCAATATTGGAGAAAAATTAAGATCTTTTTCCAAGATTGAATAAATTTCCATATCCAAGATTGAATAAGTTTTTCATTGCAGAATAGCTGCGTGTAGCGTTTGACCCCGTTTGTAAGGAAGTTCGACGATCGCAAGTGGGCGTGACAACCCTGTGATTACACCCGGGGCATTGACTAACGCTCTTCCTATGTAATTTTCACAGCTTCGGTGATGTAATTATGATGATCAAAGGGAGTTGGAAATTGGAGCTATACTTTTGTCAATTTTGCCGCTTTTTGTTGTTGGAAAAGAGAGTGCTTTAGTTTTAAAGGTCACAATATACATATATATACTTAGATATATATATATATATATATATATATATATATATATATATATAGATATATAGGTAGAGAAAATTATTTCCTATATCATAATATTATTAGCTATAATTACTTGAAATAATTGGAAACAAAGTATAATTATTGGAAGAAAATTGTTTAAGATATCTGCTTTGTTATGTATTTCTCTCGTAATAAAAATGCAAAATACACATATTTTACTTCAGTAGTAATTTGTGCTATCAAAATGCGTATTAATATATTAATGAAACAAATATATTTCATGAAAGTCTTTGTGTCTACCTAAAAAACTATTTCCAGCCAAACCTACACGAGTAAATATATGGCTACTAATATTTTACGCTTCAGAAAATAACATAACATGATAAAACAAAAAGTACGGTCACGCACATATTACGTGTCTCTAAAAAATTACATACACCCACCCCTAAAATGCACAATGAAACCGCGACAAGAGACGAAATCCTCAATCTGTCGAGAGCACAAAAGCGTCCTTGATCCGTCCCAGCTAATGATCAACAAATCAACACGGGCAGTAATATCGCATCCCACATATAATTTAATGTGACTTACCGTTAATGGGTCAAGTTTTAAGTCGCTTGTTGATTATATATCAAGGAAGCACCGACACAGAATGGCGTCGGAACAAAAATGGCGGAGGCCGAGACCGTACGCGCGCGCTTCACGAAACTGACTGAAGGGAACTGTGAAAGCCTGTGTTGCCAGTGTAAGTAATAATTACGGCATTGTACTTGAATAAGAAAGGTAGTTAATCTAATGGCGAAATTATGTAAGAAGCAGGATCGTTCACGCAAGTATAAGCGTACCTATAGGGTGCAATGCTACGGGTATTTATTTTTAAATTGGATCTCGAACCGAGATAACAATATACATGGTATTAAGAATGTTCTAGGTATGGCTATAATTATAGGAGACCACATCGTGCAATATAGTTTCAACTAAACTATTTCTAACTAAATTCCTAACTTTAACTAATTTAATACTCCAACAAAATTCTATCTTCTTGTCAATGCTATTGTGTTCTGAGATAAACTGTTTTTGGTGAAACATCGATTGATAGGTCAAGTTATAGGTAGACTATGAATTATCTAACTATCCAAATTAGGATTTTTTTTAAACATATTATAGATAAATTTATTAAAATGTCACTTGAAGTGCTACCTATCTGACTTCCTAAGAAAGTTAAATAGGTGAAACCTCCAAAAAGTCTCACATACTTAAGTAAGTAACAAAATACTAACAACAATTAATAAAACATATTCAGGTAGAGCGGTGGTAGTCTAGTCGGAGAACGTCCGCCTTCCAAGGAGAAGGACGTGAGTTCAAAACCCAGTGCGGGCACATACTAATGTGTTTCTGTAAAACATATGTACGTAATTATCACTCGCTTTTCGCTGAAGGACAACATCTTGAGGAAACCCACATACCTACCCTAGAATTATTTCAGAGGTAGGTATGTTATCCACCAATCCTGACCGGGCCCCCGTGTTGGATTATAGCCTAACCCTCCTAAAGAAAGTGTGGGGCTCAGCAGTGGGACGATATGGGTTGATGATAGTGATGATTCAGATAGATACAAATTCTTAATGAAAATTATAAACGGTGCAAAATCACGTACAAAGCTAGCAACACTGCTGAAACAGTAGAAAAGGTGAGGGGGCGCGGGGCAGGGCATCGTAGTGATGGGAAAATAGTGTTGAAAATAATATCGATACGATGTAAAAAAATATTGTTTAGTTAAGGAAAATAAATTACCACAGCTAAATAATCTTGAATGCGTTTTAAACTTATGAATAATGAAAAGCTTATTTAAATATGTTGTATTTTTATAAAAAGGTTCTTTTAATTTTTAGGGTCATTTCCTGCTTTATAATGTTAATATTATGAGCGATATATTCGTGTATTCATAAAACCTTTGTAATCTCTGTAACAAAGAAAATTTATACGTAACT
Source organism: Campaea margaritaria (assembly GCA_912999815.1). Classification (NCBI taxonomy): domain Eukaryota; kingdom Metazoa; phylum Arthropoda; class Insecta; order Lepidoptera; family Geometridae; genus Campaea; species Campaea margaritaria. Next base: position 3,464,653 of record OU538794.1, read on the forward strand.
GAAAATGAAAAACATTATATCTCATTTTGACGATGGTTTCCAGTAGAACCTAATTAAAAAATTGCGATGTTTATTTTTTTTTACAGTTGATCTCATTAATTATATAGAACTGTAAGTTGTATGATCCTCCGCCCGCGGCTTCACCTATGTTTACTAGGAATAAAATGATAATTTGTGGATACTTCTCATAAAATTACGAAAATTAGCCACGATCTAAAGTATTTATTGTAGGTATGGTGGTATGAATGTGAAGAATTAAAGCGTGAAGGATGAAGAAATGAATAGTCGAAAGTTCACAGCAAGAAAGAAGAATAGTTTATTGCACAGATCACACACAGTTATACACTACACAAAGAAGAAGGAGCGAAGCAGAGATAGGTATAGATAGCGGAAGACGAGTAATTATTTATAACAAATACTTTGCAATAGCGTGAGCGCGAGTTGCATACGATAGGTACAGCGTAGCATACGATAGCGTGCGGTGGATGACGATATATGATGCAGACTGGCTAGGTTAGGTAGTCATGCGCGGGCGCAGCCCGACTGCTCCATCTCGCTCGCACGCGTGGCTTGCGAGACAAAGATAGTTAAACCGGTCGCAGCTAGAACAATAGCTGCGCCGGGCAAGTTGAAAACATTTTATCTATATACAAATAGGAATCAAATGTTTGTCCGTGTGTAAATATTATTTATAATATATTTTATATGAAAAATTTTAATGTTGTATTTTAAGTATTACTGATTATTAATATAGGTTAAACATAATTACAATAAGGGTGTCACTACACCACCCCCCTCCAGAGACCGTCAAGGGCGATAATAGTCGGGAAATTTTACACGGCGGCCTGACCGCGTCGTTTTGATGACATCATCGTCAGTATCCGGTAAATCCCGGTTATCCGCATTTGGAGTGTTGTGATGAGTGTGAGATGGTGAGTGTAAGTGTGAGTGTGGTGAGTTATTTGGGTGTGGTGTGTTGTGTGGGTGTGGGTCACGAAGTATGAAGGCCGGTTTTAATCGGTCTATCGTTACTGTGACCTGTTTCCCGTTCACCAGTATTTTGAACACCTTGTCACCACGTTGGATAACCTTATGAGGACCAGTATATGCCGGTTTTAGACCACCACCAGCAGCGCAGTCCCGAAGGAATACATGTGTTGAGGTACTTAATTCTTTGAAAATGAAAGTTTTGAATTTACTGTTATGTCTGCCTGCTGGTGATGGTTGCAGATTCCGGACTATACCACGAAGTCTGGACAAATAGTCTGTGGTGTCCATAGTCTCGTCAGCTAAGGGTTCGAAGAACTGTCCGGGAAGACGGAGAGGCTGGCCGTAAACGAGTTCAGCAGCAGAAGCCTGAGCATCTTCCTTGAAAGCGCTGCGAACGCCCAACAGGACTAGAGGAAGAGATTCCAACCAACTGTCCCCGGCGGCGTGGCAAGCTATTGCTGCCTTCAGCTGACGGTGAGCCCTTTCAACGAGACCGTTGCAACACGGTCTGTAGGCCGTGGTGCGGCGGTGCTGAAAGCCAGTAATGTCAGAAAGACACTTAAAGAGTGTTGACTCGAACTGCCTACCTCTATCGGTAACAATATCGGTAGGACAGCCGAAACGAGATATCCAACCGCTTAGTAGGGCCTTTGCCACCGTTTCTGCGGTAATATCTGCTAACGGTATTGCCTCTGGCCATCGTGTGAAACGATCGACGGCGGTTAGGAGGTAGCGGAACCCTTGACACAGTGGCAAAGGTCCCACGAGGTCGATGTGGATGAATGCAAACCTCGACCGAGGTAATGGGAAAGTACCTAGTGGAGCAAAGACGTGCCGTGTGATTTTTGATCGTTGGCATGCTAAGCATGAACGTACCCACTCGCGGCAGTCCTTTTTTACACCGGGCCAAATGAAACGGTCAGCGACCAACCTTGCTGAAGCCTTGGTACCAGGGTGACTCAAGGAATGCAGGCTTGTAAATATTGACCTGCGCAGTTCCTTGGGTACATACGGTCTAGGAGTCGGGCCACTGACGTCGCAGTACAACATACTACGAGAACCTGGGATACTTACCTGTTCCAGGCGTAGTGAGGTATCACCAGCCAGCAATTCCTTCAGCTCAGGGTCGTTGCATTGAGCAGCAGCTATCTTCTCAGGGTGCACAGGTTGAGTAATCTCCTCTATGCGTGAGAGTGTGTCCGCTACGACGTTGTTCGCCCCTGATATGTGCCTGATGTCGGTTGTAAATTGGGCAATGAGGTCTAAGTGACGGAACTGTCGGGGAGAACAGTTCTCTTTACGAGAGTGGAAAGCGAATGTGAGAGGCTTGTGGTCCGTGTATATCACGAAGTCACGAGCCTCCAACATGTGTCGGAAGTATTTCACACTCTCGTAAATAGCGAGCAACTCTCGATCATAGGGAGAGTACTTAACCTGTGCTGGACTCAACTTACGTGAGAAGAAGGCTAAAGGCTCCCATGCTCCCTCGTTCAGCTGCTGAAGGACTGCACCGATGGCTTTATCTGACGCATCCGTGACCAACGCCATCGTAGCGTTGCAGTCGGGATGAGCCAGTAATGCCGCTTGGCAAAGGCTGCTTTTGCATTTCTTAAACGCCTCGAACTCTTGCTGAGAAAAGTTAACGGGATGCGAACCTTTCACTGAGCCGGTAAGAAGAGCGTTTAGTGGGGCCTGGTAGTTTGCAGCACCAGGTATGAACCTGCGGTAAAAGTTGACCATGCCCAGAAACCTACGAAGCTCTTTAACCGTCTTGGGCACCGGGAACGTCTGAATCGCCTCGACCTTAGATGTCAGCGGCTTGGTTCCCTTAGCGGATATGTGGTACCCTAGAAACTTAACCTCCGACGCACCAAAAACACACTTTGAGCTGTTTATGACCACACCGTACTCCTGAAGCCTGATGAAAAGTTTACGTAGGTGGACCTCGTGGGTCTCCTGGTCTTTTGAGAAGACCAAGAAATCGTCCAAGTAGGCATAAGTAAAGTCCAGACCCCTGAGCATCTCATCCACGAAGCGCTGAAACGACTGTCCGGCATTTCGAAGTCCGAACGTCATGAACGGAAATTCGAAAAGACCGAACGGCGTTGTGATGGCGGTCTTCGGGATGTCATCCGGATGAACCGGAATCTGGTTATAAGCCTTCACCAGGTCAATTTGTGAGAAGACGGTACAGCCAGACAAGCTGTGAGCAAAGTCTTGGATGTGGCGGATAGGGTACTGGTCGGGAATAGTCCGCGCGTTCAGCATCCGGTAATCGCCACAGGGGCGCCATCCATCGTTCTTTTTGGGAGCAAGGTGTAGAGGAGAGGACCACGGAGACTCAGACTGGCGGCAAGTGCCACACTGCAACATGTCCTCAAATTCTTTTTTGGCTATCTTAAGTTTGTCAGGTGCCAATCTACGAGGTGAACCAAATACTGGTGGACCAGGTGTAGTTCTGATGTGGTGAACAGTATTATGTTTAGGAGTGCGGTTAATGCCAGGTGGACGTGTGATGTCGGGAAAATCCCGGAGTATGTGTGTGTATGCGGAATTACCGAGACTTACTTTAACCGACGAAACATCATCAGCACGACGGACAGGCGAAGCCGGGGATGTGAGCGTAGTAAAGTTGTCGATGAGGCGTTGATTCCTGCAATCGACAACCAAATTATAAAACGATAAAAAATCCACGCCTATTATCGCCTTTGTTACATCGGCTACAATAAATCGCCAGGCGAAGTCGCGGCGCAACCCTAGACTTATAATAACATTAATGAAACCGAAAGTGTTTATTATAGTACCGTTAGCCGCACACAGTTCATAATTCGTTTTTTCACGTCGTCCTGGTAATGCCGACCTGGGGTAGACGCAGAGGTCGCTGCCTGTGTCGACCAGAAACTGCACCTTCGACCTTTGGTCGGTTACAAATAGGCGACCGCCACTCGGACAATCATCGGTCGCCATCACTGATTGCCCCGCACATTTCCCGAAGTCGTGTAATCGCACGGTTTGAGACACTTCCTAGCCCGGTCTCCAAATTTCTCGTGATACCAGCACTTTGGGAATCGCCGGTAGTTGGATTCGGAACGCCTGGAATTCGACTGCTGGCGTGGGTTACTTCGGGATCTTTCTCTCGAACGAGACAGTCGGTCAACCTTGTCAGCCAGTTTCTCCATCTGCCTAGTGAGGGCAGCGATCTCGGGGTTAAGGCATGTACCTGGGGTCGATGATGCAGCAGTGGACACAGCACACGTAGATGGTATCTGAGCGCCAACGACGTCGTGGATGCGGTCGGCTAGTTCCGCCAGTTCTGCCAGGGCCGTCTTCGACTGAGACGCTATGATAGCCTGGGTACTGCTTGGAAGCCGACTCGTCCATATTGTTCGCAGGAATTCCTCAGGAACGCCTGGGCCAGCCAGGTTAAGTAGGTGACGGTAGAACTGCGACGGTTTGCGGTCACCTAACTCCTCGTGCATGAGAAGTTGCTTGACTTTCTTCTCCCGCGACGATGAAAGTCTACGAATAAGCTCGCTCTTGAGTTTGTCATATTTCCCAGTTGCGGGTGGGTTCTCAATGATATCGTCCACCTCCGAAGCGTATTGGGTCTCCAGGTTGCCAGTAACGTAGTAGAATTTGGTTTCGTCTGTCTTTATGTTAGCCAGGACGAACTGCGCCTCCATCTGGTTAAACCAGAGCCCTGGTTTCTCCGGGTAAAACGGGGGTACCCGCACACCAACTCGATAAAGCTCTGCGCTCGAAGTTGCGGCGTCATTGCTCGTACCGGATTTGTTCTCGGCCATTCTGTGCTCTTGAACGGGGTCACCAATGTAGGTATGGTGGTATGAATGTGAAGAATTAAAGCGTGAAGGATGAAGAAATGAATAGTCGAAAGTTCACAGCAAGAAAGAAGAATAGTTTATTGCACAGATCACACACAGTTATACACTACACAAAGAAGAAGGAGCGAAGCAGAGATAGGTATAGATAGCGGAAGACGAGTAATTATTTATAACAAATACTTTGCAATAGCGTGAGCGCGAGTTGCATACGATAGGTACAGCGTAGCATACGATAGCGTGCGGTGGATGACGATATATGATGCAGACTGGCTAGGTTAGGTAGTCATGCGCGGGCGCAGCCCGACTGCTCCATCTCGCTCGCACGCGTGGCTTGCGAGACAAAGATAGTTAAACCGGTCGCAGCTAGAACAATAGCTGCGCCGGGCAAGTTGAAAACATTTTATCTATATACAAATAGGAATCAAATGTTTGTCCGTGTGTAAATATTATTTATAATATATTTTATATGAAAAATTTTAATGTTGTATTTTAAGTATTACTGATTATTAATATAGGTTAAACATAATTACAATAAGGGTGTCACTACATCCCAGTGGCTGGGGCGCAGGCACGGTACGCTGACGTACCACCTGGCGCAGATCCTGTCAGGACATGGTTGTTTTGGCAGGTACCTGTTCCGGGTGGTGCGTCGGGAGCCAACACCTGCGTGCCACCACTGTGGCGGAGCCGACGACACGGCGCAGCACACCCGCGCCGTGTGTCCCGCCTGGGCGGAGCAGCGCGCCGCCCTGGCGGCTGTGATCGGCGGGGACCTCTCGCTGCCGGCCATCATTCGCAAGATGGTCGGCAGCCCAGAGGCTTGGGAGGCGGTGGTGGCATACGCCGAGCGCGTAGTGCCCGAGAAGGAGACGGCGGAAAGGGCGCGGGAGGATGATGTCCTCTCGCTCCCGATCCGCCGCCGCCGGCCAGGTCGCAGAAGGCTGGCGTATGCCCACCACCTGCCACCATAACGGGGACTAGGGGCGGAGGATCGGGGGATCCTTCGCCCCACCACATAGTCCCGAGGCGAGATGCGCTCTGCGATGTTCTCCAGAGCGCATCCATCCTAGGAGAGGCCGAGTGCCCCTAGAGGCGAGTCCGCGGCAGTCGCCCGGACGTCCGCAGGGGTGGTCGTGGAAGCGCAATCGCGAGCCCGCGGCCACCCCAACATGCGGAGAGAGAACATCCCGGGGTTTTTAGTGGGTACACCCAGTCGGCGCACATCAGTAGGATGCGCGCTGGCGGGGGACCCCCACATAACCACCGGCCTCCCCAAGGCCGGTGGTATCAATAAGGTAATTTCCCCCGGGTCAAAAAAAAAAAAAAAAAAAAAAAAAAAAAAAGGGTGTCACTACATTATAAACCAAATTTCATCAAAATCGGTTCAGCTGTTTCAGCGCCGACTGTTAACTATACATACGAAATACGTGGTTTTCTTATATTCCACATAAATTTTGACATGATATTTCCCTAATTTTTGATTAAAATGTATTCTTCGTTTCAAATGAAATTCCTACTCTATTATTACACCAAATCTAATTAAAATCCGTTTGGCTTTTTCGGTGTGATTGAGTTACAATCCAACAAACAAATATTCAAACTTTCGCATTTATTATATTACTAGCTGTTTCCTGCGGTTTGGCTCGCTATTCCTAGAATAAAAAGTATTTAATGTGTTAATCGAGGACAATATCTAACTCCACACCAAATTTCATTTAAATTTGTTCAACCATTGCGATGTAAATGGAGAAAACACACACACACACACACAAACCTATATTACCAACCATTATTTATAATATAGATAGATAGATAAATAGATAAACTCTTTATTGGAACGCTACAGAACAAAAGAATTTAAAAAGAGTACAAAACAAATTTAACAAAAGAGCGTTATAAGAGAATAGAAGGGAAAGAAGAGGGGGAGGGGGAGGAGATATAAGAGGGTTGGGTAGATTTGTAGGAAAAAATTAATTCGATTCTCGATACACACCGCCCTCGCCTTGGATGCACTTTGTTCGGTTATTGATTGCGCAGATGCTATAGATGTGATCGCATTCTCCCGAACGCAAATACAACATGCCGCCGGCCGGCGTCGCCTTCTATTTATATAATCACTGAAACCTGCATTCATTCGGACTTTTAATAGCCTTCTTGCTGAATAAATAATTGAAAATTTACGAAGCATTTTAGTGAGTAGGGTACCATTGTTTGACGGGTATGCATGGATATGATAGGTGACAACTTGCTTGTGGCCGATAGCGTTACGAGAGCAATGGGGTTCCACCACATAGAACACTAAAATCTAATGTGTTAAAATTATGTAAAAAAAAAATTAAGCAAAAATTTTTTATGAAAATGTTATAATTGGCCACAAATTTTTCAGCGTAATAATGTAATAAACATAATCACAGATTTGTTAAGTAATTCGATCAGAAGTAAAACAAATAAAACCATGATCGTAAAAACACAGTTTAGCAAAACAGTCCAAAAGAGGACCGAAACAATCACAAAATGTGACCCAACTGTGTATTTCACTCACATTTGAAGAAGCGTAGCCAATTCCGTAGCTTTTACGAGGACATTGTCTACGACGTAGTGCCTTCGCCGCGCTACGAGATTTGTAGATCTCCCTACGAGATTCGTAGAGCTTTTCAGTCTACACAAAGGGCATAAGCGGACCGAACAATTCTCTTTTTACGCAATTCTATGGATTCGCCGGACGGGAAAATCGTAAAAAAACAATAATAAGCTCTCAATTGATATTTAAATGGACGTAATGAGATGAATATACTGAAACACTGAAATAATTTTCTAAGTGTTTTTTGACAAGTTAATGATGATATTGATTAACATAAATTTGCGCGGAAATACATAAGACTATAAAAATTAATAAATCGACAATTAGTATATCACTATTTAAGTCAAAAACTATTAAAGTGATCAGAGCTATTAAGAATAGCCTAATCTAAATGGAAGTACCCGTAAACTTAGTCTGTTAGCTTGTTTATTTCACCAAAATCTAAGTTCAAACCTCTTTGTTATTTTGATTCGCTGGTAAATTTATACGTCTTTCAAGTTGAGTAATGGATCTTCATGGTTGAATAATAATTGATATTAAATCATTTATTCATAACATTTTAGGTAAGTTATTTAAACTTAATGGTTTCTAGGGCATTTGCAAATTCATATTTTAGGTAAGGAAAATAATGCAGAATTTTGCAGAAATTTCACCCGCAATGAGCATAATCCCACAGGAACTGCTAATTTTTACGGGATTAAGAGTATCCTATGTTGTAATCAAGATAAAAAACTATATCCCTGTGTAGTTATAAAATTGAATCATTTTTTAATAATAAAAGAATAAATACTTGAAATTATACTAGTAATCTAAATTATACTAGTAAAAATAATAATTAACCTGTCAAGAAGAGAAGAGAGATAGATGCGGCGCAAGTGTACAATGAGCGTAACGGGCTAATGTGTCAACTTTTTCGTGCATGCAGCCAGCGTTCATCGATTTATTACACGTTGTCACTTTAAAAATACCAGCTTATTATATTCTTACGTAAACGAGGAGCTAATCTGCTAGCACCCTATTCGGCGACAGAATGGCATAATCGACGGTACACAGTTCCTTTGTTTACCAACACACTGCCCACGAATTTTCTTCAACGGAAATTTTCTATTAGAACGAGATAGGATATATTTTAGCTAGCGACGTCTCTCTTGTACAGTTTTGGGTCGATGCGACCTTGGCAGTGGTACATTGCCTGATAGATATGGGTAGCACCATCCCAAAGGGAGAGGGTGACAAAATATAGTAATTGTGACGCTTTTAAGTAGGGTAGCTTAAGAGGCTAGGTGAGTCCATTGCTGAAATTAGGCCTCCCCTTAGAACGGTACAAAGAGCAGTCACGTGCTGTATCTTCCGACTGATGATGATAATGAATAAATCAGTAAACAAGCCGTGTCTCCTACGCGTGTTTTGGTCTACACAGTAACAAAAATCTCTACACAAAAAAATGTCGAATCTGAACCATTTTTTTGAAAAAGTTTGATGTTTTCAAATCATACAGCATATTTTGGAAACCAGATATAACTTGGCTTTACGTCATCTTCGTCAGACTTCTTAAGTGTGTGACGTCATTTGTTTTACAAATACCTTGGTAGGTAAAGTTACTAAACATGCTTCAACATAATCTAAAGGGTATCGCTCGTTCCGATCCCGAAATATCCGATCGTGTCTGCACCTCGCGAACAAAGCCCCAAATTTAGGGCATCCTCACGTTCACGATACCGACATCGCGAATGGTTATTGTATCTATCGTATAAACAGTCTATTGTCGTGCGGAAAGCTCTTGCTTCCGCTGGGTTGCAACTTTCAAGGTCATTTAGAACTAGCTAGTAGGACGATTTCACTAAAACTTAGGTACATAATCTAAAGTTTTGGGTAGCATTGCTATGTGCTTCTGCATTATTGATTCGTAAAGAATTATCATTTATGTTTTTACTTATGGGTTTTAGAACTTTTCTCGGAGAAGTTGTGACATAAACTACCACGCTGGCCCAGTGCGGGTTGGTGGATGTCACATTGACTTGAATTTTCAGATTCTTGGACATGTCAGTTTCCTCATGAATTTCGCGTTATTTTCCTTCGCTATTTTGGCTGATTATTCAACTTGTAATCGCTGTCAACAAGGAAAATGGAAAGAAACCGTACGATGCGTTTTTAAACTTTGGTAAAGTTAAAAACTTTTTCCGAAACCATAACAAAAGTTTTGCGGAGTTTTACGTTCAAAGTTTTCATTTAATTGCATTAATATTGTTACGAAATGTTGAAATTACCCTTGCTAAAAGGAAACATAGTCTCTTTGTTGATGTTTATGTAACTCCGAGCTGCTTTGTGCCGATTTTGTTTATGTAAATATCAAAATTCGGAGTAATTCGAGAAGAATACATACTTAATCATTTTTTGTATAGTAGAACATAGTAAGTACCTAGATATTTGCATTGTACCTTGTCAACGACTTTGAAATATTGGTATTCCTATAACAGGTAAGTATTTGCTACAAAAGATATTTTTTAATTATTTTACGACATTGTTATGTTACCTAAATAAATAGACAAATGGCTGAAGAAGATTTAATTTCTACCGATCGAGATAAAAAATTATCCCCTAACGAATATATTTTTGAGCGATAGTCTTACTAAAAAGCAACGAATAGCCTAGGTACAAAATCCCCACAAGCCTGTAAGCACTACATATACCCCTTGGTTTAGCAGAGGGATGAGTAGGGAGCAGGGAGGTCAATATCTCCGCGCTTGCGTAATAGACCTACCATCTCTAACTTCCCTTTTAACAACATACTTGTGACTCTATTTTCAGAAGGCCAAGATTTGTTTCCGTTTGTAAAGTTCATAGATAAACAATATAGCATCTTATTTGGAATGGATAAAGTGTATTTTGCAGGTGAAACCCGATAGGAAAAAAGAGAAGGGATTGGACCTATAGGCTATGCTCTAGGCTTCGAGATACGTATAAGTATCAAAGAACAATGTTAAAATTAGGTACGCTTAAAATTACTTTCAGAAGCAAGTACCATGGTACCTGTTAGTCCCCATTCAACAAAGTAAGTACCTATCTAGATAGGTCATATCTACCCAAAGATTTTTATTGATTCTTCTCGAATGGACGTGTTTATTTCGAGTCCAGACATTTATTCTAAACGTTACCATGGACATTATTATGTCAGATAACGTTCCGGGGCATCTTGGGGTCCATGTAAATAAATATAGTAATTGAATTATACAAAGGCCATGGTCAGCATTTTCATTCAATTCATCCACCCGTACCAGGTTCATTTCTTTAGGATAGACTATGCTGTTTATAAAAAGCAACCAGCTGCGCCCCGCGGTTTCAACCCCGTTGAGTATTATCCTTAGGGAACCGTTAATTTTTACAGGATAAAAGTATTCTATGTGTAATCCTGGTAATAAACTATCTGTTTGCCAAATTTCATTCAAATCCGGTCAGTAGTTTTTGCGTGAATGGGTACCCAATATCCATCCATCCATCCTCACAAACTTTCACATTTATAATAGAATAGAATAGAAAACTCACACTGTACACCAAAAAAAAAAAAAAACAGTACAGTAAATTAAAAATAAAAATTAATTAATTAATGAAAACTTGGATGAATGTGTGGTGTGGGTGGGGCTCACAGATTTGTAGTGATATAACACGTTTTGGCGGTGTGTAATCTGAATTAAACCTACTTTTTTGTCTACTGTTCCTCTACGGAACGAATCTCCTTCATTTCCAGTATAGGCTCGTATTTCGCCACAGCCACATTCAATCAATACCGAATTCTGATAGGCCAATTGTTGTAAATTCTTTGTCCCAAAATGTTCGCCTATAAATCTACTCTTGGACTTCGGGAATACACCTACCGATTAGAATTTTATTTACATTGTTTTTGAATGGTTTCTCTTACCTAGGTAGGCACGTGTACCAGATAGCCTCCAGTAGGTAGAGGTGCCTCTTTTGTGACTGCCTGCCTATTGATTAGCGTTTTCCTCCTCGAGGCGTCTGGCTGGTTTCCAAACAAATGTCACCAACTACGCAATAAATGCCAATAGGAAATTATCTGCCTGAAGCAATCGCCTGCTTCAAAATGTTTCGCTGCTTTCTTTCTGAATGATTAATTTTCTATACGTTCACCATGACAGGCAGTTCTGTAGCTTTTAGGTAAGTAATTTATTTGATAAGTATCTATCACATTAGTGTTAAGTGGATAGGTATATAGGTGGATAGTGTACTACAGGTGGATGGATGTTGTATGTACCTAATATAAACGAAATTTTGACAGACACATAGAGCTGCGAACGAATGAGACGTATATGTACCTACCTAGTGAGTACTTATACGTTATATGACCTACATACTTAAGTAGGCACATTTATATAGACCAAATTCAAGCAGTGTTTACTCTCGTATTCCTACCATATAGAATTGTAGATATTGTAGGTAGGTGCCGAAATAGTTACACGTTCAGTGCTGAGAACACAACTGTCGTGTTTTTCATATCTTACCGCCAGCGCGGGAAAACACAACGGTTGTGTTTTTTGTATGGGAAAGCACTATGGAGTGTGCAGAGCCGCACCCGTGGCTAGACAAGCAAATCGGCTCAGCAGTGGGTGTATGGGAATAAATTTCGTCACACATCTACAAGATACAAGTGGGTACCTACATAACCACCAGACCTACATAAATAGTAAACTAACCCTTCCACTTTAAAAAAACCTGATGTACCAATTTCCAAACTCTCTTGTAACTCAACAATTCAAGGACCTATTAGTTTGCTTTCTGCGACCGAATAAGATGCAGCGTGCATCGATCGGTGCACGACGGCCGACCTACTTGCAGGTCAATCCGACCCCGCAGACCGGGCTCGCTACCTTCTATTACCCACACCACTGGGGGGTCGAGGGCTAGTGAGGCAACCCATTCACGTCCCGAACGTTTGACTATTTCGCGTTTTCAACCTTATTTCTACGGTGTAAGGTTTCTTTCGGAAGGATGTCCAGACCGCAGTTGCTACTTTTGGTGTCTGTAGCCATTGCAGGTTGAATAGGTTCGAGAAATTTCTGCGTTACATGGCGTAAGCGTACCTATATCTAGAATATGTTGCTGGGAAATTAATATTCAGTTACATATAGAACAAAGTTTGTTGCCTGTTTCTTTGTTATTGAAGATGAAGACTACCTCCCCATCACTTCCCTTCCTTAGGTAGAGAGTGGGAGAGTAAAAGATTAATTCAAATAGCTACTAAACCCATTTCAAACTTACCTACACTACATTCTAGATTCATCATCAACCCATAACGTCCCACTGCTGGGCACGGGTCTCTCCTCACTTTCGTGAGGAGGGTAAGGCCATAATCCACCACGGGGGCCCAGTCCGGATTGGTGGATAACATACCTACCTCCGAAATAATTCTCGGGTAGGCATGTGGGTTTCCTCACGATGTTTTCCTTCACCGAAAAGCAAGTGATAATTACGTACGTATTACATTCTAGATTACGAAGTTACATTACGTTTCTCAGAAGTAGAGATCTTTCTGCTATTTTTGTAAGATATAGATAAAGGTACGGACTTTTCAAAACTTACTGGCAATTTCTATAGATTTTCCACACTTTGGATTTTTTGATAAAACTTAATCATTTTCAAGATTTGATAATTTATTTACAACATCCGTCTGTCAACAAGTGACGCATAACATTTTCGATCGAGTCTAATTGCTTATATTTTTTTTTGATAAACCACTTTGTGATTACAATAAAAGTCATTATTGATATAGTTGAAGTTGTTATTAAGGCCGCGCATTCATTATGCTACATTTACTTAGCAACACAACACTTAATACGTTATTTTAATAACAGCACTGATATAAAATTTAGTTTAATAGCGCTGGGCTCCCACCTCGTAACAGCGAAGTCCCTAAAATTATCGTTTTTATGACATTAATACTATGAACATTTGCTGAAACGTGAGTTACATTATAGCACAACATTATGTACGGCATATTTTCATTACATAGTAAATTGCACTGCTGCTGAGCCGATTTCTCTGCACACCCCATAGTGCTTTCCCATACAACAAACACAACAGTTGTGTTTTCCCGCACTCGAGGCAAGTTATGATAAACACGACAGTTGTGTTCTCAGCACTGAACGTGTTAATATGTACGCACATTAGGCTTTTCAAAAATACAAGGTTTTTTTATAAACATAATTTATTACCATCAAGCATTTAATGAGCAATTTTATTTACAGTACTTAGGATTACCACATTATCGTCCATTTTTTACGTAAACTTTACACAGACGTAAGTCTAGAGCAAAGACGAACCTTTCGGTCCTCTATTCTTAAAGAAGCCAATTTTTTTTTCACTTTTTTTATGTACAACAGATTCACAATCCTGTTAAATATTTTTAATCATTATCTAATACATTATTATCTAAATATTATTACATCTCTGTTTTTCTTTCTATTTATTCTTTATACAATACAAATACAATTTAAAAGCCTGCAACAGCTATTTACTCATTAAAATTCCTTTAAGCATCATACATAGCAATATTGAATATGAATTTATACATTTGCTTACATGAATATACTTTATGATACAGAGCAAGCATTATACACAGCAACCTTTAATATAAAGTGATACATTAAAAGAGACTATACAAGACAGTTTATAAACTATCTTATACTATGATCAATATACATCTCCTTGTCGACAATAGTTCTCAACAATTATGTCCTTTAAAGTACCTAATAAGTTCACTGTATGTACAACACAATAATATAAAAGCTCCTTTAGATGACAGACCAAGATGGCCGACCTTTTAATGGGTCAATTACGCCCCTGGCCTGTAATGGGACAAATACGCCCTTGGCCTGTAATGGGGCATATACGCCACTGTGGTGGGCCATCACGGCCGACCGTGTAAAGGACCTATAATTTCACTTTATAAGTTCATGTTTGTATATGCACTTAACATAAAAAGAAGTTTTTAGCACTGCACCACGAAAACAAATCGCTGCCTCGTCGTACACGCCCGCAATATTTTCACTTTGTTAATGAAGTCCGAAAACAACTTTCCATTTCTATTTCAACACACTCAAACAGACCCATGCCAATAGTCACTACCTTTTTTACTAGGCTGACATAATTCAAGACAATTAGTGGAGACCACTATTTTGATTGTATATCGATATTGCGGCCACTGCTCAAACTTAGATTGAATCGATAGAAGACATCGAGATAAAATAAGTATTGTATCTCCTGATAAAACGATTAAAACGTTTCGGGACTGAGATAATCGAATTTATCATTTTCAAAACTACAATAATCTCGGTTCGTGAACATTTTAAGGTTGACTTCCGTGGGTCGCGGTCGATGTGCCTGACGCACGTGACAATACAAACGATTGGCGCTGCTTCCGGATGAAGGTCCACCTTATAGTGCATGAAGGTTTAAAGATGTTAAGTTAATATTTAGACCGCATTCGTGTTATTACTATGATGTGAATGTTTGAAATAGCAGTGACGCTTGACATGGGTTCAATCGCAACTGAACCTGGTGGAATACCTTCAATTATACCCAACTTAAGTACTTCGGACTATCACAGCTGAGAACGCTTAACCATTCTTCTTGAGAGCACTGTTTCTCAGATACTCTACGTATTGCGTGCGAGCGATGCGAGAGGAGCGATTGTTCAGTCGCTAGTATCTGTGTCTATTTGGATATATACTCGGGTTGGCAACATTAGGGTTGTTCTGCTGAACGGGGTAACCCTGAGTTATGCTGCCCGGTTTCGCCGTCTGAAACATAAGAAATGTGTTAATTCTGCTGTTTTCTTTTTATTTTTTTGCCTGACAGATGATAATTTGATTGTAGTTTACACAACGAGACAAAGATAAAAAACAAAAACAAACAAGACAAGAAAAGTAAACAATAAAACAAGAGACACAAAAGTAGACAAGTTGTTGTGTTATGTATTGAGTGGAAACTTTGAGACTGGCATAGTCGTTGAACTACTCTTAAGTTAATAATACTAGTGGCGTCAGCGGGTGACGAGCCGACTGCAACGCGTGAGATTGCAGGTTCGACTCCCACGAAGGGCAAAGATCTGTGTGAGCCACAAACATTTGCTCTGAGTCTGAAAAGCTGGACACCGAGCTGGGCGATGACACCCACGGTGCCAAGGACCGCCAGAGGTGGCACCACATAGTGCGGGAAGAGACAGGGCGGGATCATCACGATGCTCAGCAGTGAGCGCGCGACTAGAGGTTGTCGTTACCTGCATGTTGGCGTGCTGCGGCGCGTGTATGGGCACGTGGCGCGACACGGGCGGCGCGTACGCCACGCCGCTGCTCACGTGCGGGTGGTGCGCATCGCTCAGCCCGATCAGCACCTGCGGGGGCTGAACACAATACACATTATATACTACTATTTCCAATATTATCAGTTAGAGACCAAGCTAAGAATAAACATTTGTAATCTCGTGTATATTAAGCAGCACGGCGATCCAATTGTGTGTCGAATTCTGAAACGTCAAATAGTTGTCATTAATGCTCGGTAGATGGCGCTTCAAATTGAAACAAATAAAAATGATCTTTCATTTTGTCAGTTATTCTGTAAGTCAGTGTACTTTTATTAGATATTTTTTTAGATCGGTCACCATCTGTCACCTACAAATGTGTTGCGACTGGTGTATTCGGGCGCAATCCTTTTACCCAGAGAAAGCTACATATATACCCGAGTGACATTAGTTGTCTTATCCAAAAAGGAAGATACAAAATAACTGTTGAAGAAAATGAATTAAGTGAGTGAAGCTTGGGCCGTAGCCATTCGTTTATAATACACCATTCCATATTTCTTTCTAAGAAAAAAAAACCACAGATACGCAAAAAATCCAAATACCTGAGGCGCCTCCTTCTTCTGCTCCGGATGCTGTTGGCCGTCCCTATTCTTCAAGATGTCCAGGTAGAGCTGCGACTGCGGCGCCGGCGCGTACATCATGCCGGCGTGATGCGGCGTGTGCGGCGTGTGCGGCGTGTGCGCGTGGTGCGCGGCGTACAGCAGCGGCGGCGGCCGCTCCGTCACCGCCGACGGCATCGTGTAGTACGCGGTGGACGACGACCCGCCCACGTTTTGAGTGTACTGGGACGGTTGTTGCTCTGGACAAATAGATGGCGTTAGTGGTCGACAGATGTTCATTTTTGGGGAATATGTCTTTGGGTTTGGAGACGATTCGGTGGTTTAATGCCCCCAGGAGTAATGTAGAAATTTGGCTTTTTATCCAAATGTAGTCAGTTGTATTCAGAACTGGTTGGGGAACATAACTTTATAGGTGTTTTAAGCTTCAGTCCTGACGCAATTTGTTACACAAACAACATATTTCAACAAAATCGGAGCTATATTTACCCGACTGAGCCAGAAGGAGGGTAATGTTTTTACGTTTCAGTACAAAACTAAAATCAGTAGTAATTTTATCAGGATTCAAATTTGATTTGCGATTGAGGTGAAAATCTAAGTTTCCAATAAAACACTATTCACATTAACGCTAAATCTAAGTGAAACTGGGCGTGTCATTGAAGCAGGTGAAAATATAAAATGTTACGCAGAAAGAAATATTATGGACATCAGGGGAAGAGGATAAAACACAGTGTCATGCGATAAGTCACAAAACAGCACTTTCACATTAGTCGATGGAAGAGAAACACTGGGAAAGAAGAAAGCTTACAAACACCAAGGCATCACACGCATCTGTTACGCTATTCACTCTTGCTTTCAAACCAAAGCTAGCTAATGGCACTTTACATGGTATTCATGTATGTGGAAAGGGACGCAGCTATGCAGATTGATACTTACATCCCTTTTTCACTCCGCAAGCATAGGCCAAATATCACCATGTGAAGTGTGAAGTGTTAGCTGCTGTAATATTATGAAGCGAAAAAGGGAAGTAAAGTAATAATGTCTGCACAAGTGCGTCCCTTTCTAAATACCAAATACACGAATAATCAATGCGAAGTGCCACTATAAAGATCCCAGGCCAATCACAAATGCATATATCTAATGTATAACAGTAGTAATACAGTCAACTCTGCCACAACTTATCGAGAAATCAAAACAAAAGGTCTGCAGATAGCAACTATATTATTATCAATGGTAAAATTGGAATTTTCAATACTTTGCGTGCAGGCACCAATCAGCAGACAGCCTAGACGCGATGAAATTGGTACTTACTTGTATATTGATAACAACGCCATCTAGCGGCCGTATTACAACTACGTTAGCCGTATTACAACTGTTCTGTAGATTTTTTTATTAGTTTGAACTTTTTTCTAGTTATTCATGCTGCATGTGCCTTGTCAGCATGTTATGGTATAGCATAAAACAACAAATAATTAATTACCAATGATCTGGAAATACGCCCGCTAAATAAAATAACCTTAACTATCCCAGGGTTAGAACTAGGACATATCCACACATTTCTAAATTATGTTTTGTTAGTGCCTCTGGTATGATGACATGACTGTTACTGAAGGTGATGATGTGATCGAAGGCGGCGACACCTATCGTAAAACATTAAACTCACTGTTCCACAGCACTGCCCGCATTTGGCGGCCCATGCGGCCATCCTCTACCTCTGTAAAAGTATGTATTTATTATAGACATGCACTTTACCTCGGTCAAAATGGACCAATATTATATTATAAAATATAAAAGTTTCGCCCAGCTGTAGTACTAGGTATTAATAACCCTGCTTATATTCACAAAAGGTCCGAGCTTTTGTCTATCATAAAAAGACATAATAAGGCGATAATTAAGTTTCAATCGTTTATTTTGGCTAAAAATTCTAAGTAGCTGATCCTTCAGTCACATTAGGTTATATAATGTAATCAGGATACTTTTCAACAAACCAAATAAAATACATATATATTTTGTTTAGTTTGTTTTCTCAATACGATTATTACAGACTACCTTACCATAGAATGGACATTATATAATTTTGTGTTGCTTCTGACGAGCAACAGTCACTGTTGTCATGGATGTAAAACCAATTTGGTTGTGTAGGACTGTAACTTATGTATCAATGACTTACTATGGTCTGAGTAGACATGCTGGGGTTTCATAGGAGGCTGGTGCATTCGGTGTGCGTACAGCGCATAGGTGGGAGATGGGCTGCGAGGCCGCTTCACGCCGGACTGTAGTGGGCCACGGACTATGGTCTGCTGTAGAAATGAATCAGTATTGTTTGAGCAATAGTTATTTGACAGATCCTCACCTGATGGTTGAAGATAATAAAGACACGGTATAATGGAATCAGTAAAATCATTTACAGTGGTTCTATTCGGAAGCAGGTGATTTCCTTAAGCTTGATGATAAAAATCTTTGACATTAGGCAATTTTTATAGTTCACTTTTGTATGTTTAGGATAATTAATAGAAGCAAAATATATGTCATGAATAAGGATTTCCGCAAAGTAGTGCTTAGTTCTAACAATCCATCCATGCTAATCAATGGTGGCTTAAATTTTGTAAAACGAGAAAGATTCTATCTGTGTTACCTTATTTAACATATGCGAGGTAAGTGGTGGAGGTCTGCCCTGTGACTGTTGAGGCTCCCCTTGCCCTGTAGAGCTTGGCATCGAGAACATTGGCCCCATGTTGCCCATCCCCTGAATATTGCTCATCGGTATCTTCATCGACTGCATATCACTGGAAAGTTCACTGGATTGTGATGCGAGTTATTAGTTAATGCAAAAATAAATGTTAGAAGCAAAATCAAAATCTTGATAAAACATAAAGAGCAACTAATAAAAATATGGGTGAAAAGTTTAACACATATGATAAGAGATAAGGAGACCAAAAGCCAATAAATAATCAACTTCAGAGGGATATGCGGCATCATTTACTGAGCAGTAGAGCTGAATGGATGAGCCAAAAAATCTTGTGATTGCCTTTCTTGGGATTCCCACTATGTACAAATTTATTATTACATTTGAAGGAGTGAAAAGCGGTAGCTTCCCCTTATAGAGATTTCATAAATTAATTCCTATGATTGGGAAAACTGTGAGCAGCATGACTCCATCATCAGTCTAGATGGCTTATCATGTCACTATGATGTCACAAACAATACATCACAATTGATACTGTGGATGGAGCATCAACATGACAGATGAATCCTTCACTCACTTGGTTTCCTTCTGCTGCTGTCGTTTCCTGATCTCATCCTCATTTAAAACCTTTTTAAGCTGCATAAACAGCTGCTGTTTCTCTTTCTCCAACTGTTTCAACTTCTGCTCGAGCTGCTCAATTTGCTCTTTTGTTTCCTCTGAAATCGAAAAACCACAGAATTGAATAGTAGAGCTAGTGGTGATGGTATAGGTTCTTCTTTGTCATATTGATGGTTAAAAAAGTGTGGGGTAAACCTTTAGATATTTTCAGCCCTATATTTGGTCATTGCAATCCTAGTAGATGAGGCTACATTCAAATCATCTTATATACAAGTGATTGGGCACTGCATGCACGAATAATGGTTTGGTTAATAATATGGAGCAACTACTGGAGTGACAAGTTCAATTCAAAATTGAGAGATAGTCCACGAGAAGTAACTTGTGCAACTTGGATCCCAACAACACTGGGTTCCGGCCTCGGTGTGTGCAGATCCATACGCATGGCTAGACAGGAAAATTGGTGCAGCCGTCAAAGTGTTAAAAGTTGATTTTATCACTTTCACTGCCCTTGATGTATTTGAGTTTAGTTTCGAATAGTTTGCATGCAAATAAATGGATCAGTTAACATGTTAAATGATAAATAGGGCATAGTAAAAGCTATTTCTGTTTGAATTGAAGTTGTGGGACCATGGTCCTCTTATTCTTGATTATAACAACACAAGGCAATTCTGTTTGAAAGTTCTCAGTTATACAAATATTTAGTTGTAAATTACACATTCAAATTTTACTAGAAACTCCACAAACTCAAGGGTACATCGGTTCAGATAGTACCAAGAGTATACCTTCTCATACTTACAAATAAAGTTGAAACAAGCTTACCAAGTGTCATAACATCTTGTCTTTCTCTAGCTTCACGCTCTTTGCGAAGCCTCTCTTCCTCCACTTCAGCTTCATACTCTGCAGAAAAAAAGAAAATCATTCAGCAAAGAGATACCTACCTGGTACCTACCAAAAATAGGAGGTAGGTACCCTAGGAGGTAAGCACCATAAAATAAGACAATATTTTTAAACTTGTTGAGTAAGTTTAACACTAGCAGTCAGTGGTTATAATCAGATTCCATGTTGAAAGATGTAATTACCTTCCTTTTTCCTTTGCCTCTCTTTAATTATATACTTTTTAAGAGCGCTCCACATTTTCTGATCTGCATCATTTTGTTCCTCGACTGTCGTGGATGCTACGACTGGCATTTTGGCTTATTTTTCTACAAATGTGAATGAGAATTAGTATCATATAAACTTCGCGTTACATCTATCCCAGCATTATTCTATAATTCATCAACGGATACCGAATATATGTGAGACAAAAGTTATTTTTGTTATTTTACGTCGCTACCAATTTCAGATTTTGTTCTTCTGTTCCTATTTCTACGGAGTACAGTGTAATTAGGAACTAGGGATGTGCAAAAATAATGCGTCTCGTCGTCCTTTGCTCGCTTTCTCAAAACTCGAGTTGGTATAATGTAAAAATATTCGCAATCGGTGACACCGACCGCAATTTGACACATTTATCCCCATTTCGCCTTCCAAATCCATCATCAGACCTTGATCACCATCGATATGTAAACTATTCATTGAAACCATCCGTGAGCCCTAACATTACACCTCTGTCTTAAGATAGTGAAGAGTTAGATCATTTTGATATCCTGCAGACTAGAAATGTACAAAAAAATCGATTTTTTTTATTTTGACCTTGGAATATCTGCGGTCGCGGACACCCTACGATATAATATAGGTTTTGACACAAGTTTTAGGGTGCATAGATAAAGGTTACAAGTTTATAGCCGACTATCTCTCATTCCGGTATTCTTGTCCTTATTTCACTAATTTTCCTGGACTAATAATTATTATTCGCTGTACGACTGCGAGAGAGTCATTCGGAACCTTCGAGTTATTTGGAAAATTAAATCATTCGTTCAAAGCGTGTACAAATCACGCAGAGCCAAAACTTAATACGAATAACTACTGTCTGTCAATGCTGTGTCACTTACACTTCAAGCTCTGCTGAACTGCTGACTGACTGACAGCTGCTTGTCCCCCCTACCCTCCCTTCAGGCCCCTTTCACTTCCATTATTATTGATTGATTTTGTTTTTTGACCTATTTGTCGGGAATGTGTATTTAATGTATAAATTTTGAATTAAATATAAGCAGTTGAACCTAAAGCAAATATACAATAAGCTGTTCTCATCTAAAATACTATAGAAATGGACATGGACGGCCCCTCTGCACCTAAAAAGAAACTCAAAACTGTAAGTGACAAATAATTGATAACTATTCTCTCTGAAAAATAGAGCTTATAAATGAAAAGGCTTTCTCCATCAGTTCAGACATAGTCAACTTGTATATATTCAGTTGGTACTTAAGCTCTTATTTATAACATTTAATTAAACATTTATGTTACTGCTACATGATACCAAGACTATATGTGCTTATCTCTCTAATAAAATTATCATTGAAATCTGAGTCATTATAATAATAACTTATTAAAGTACCATGCGCATGTGTGTATAGGTAATTATTTGAAGCTTTAACGAGTTATGTTCTTCAACACATTAAACTACTGCGCAACTAATTTTGAAACTCACTAGTTGGATCCCAGTTTTAACTTCTCAGACCTAAGTTTTTTTTAAATCTAATATTGACAGCATCTTTCTGATATACTCTAAATATTAGTAAGTATTAGTATGTAACATACATAGTATTAGTGTTATGTATTATTGTATTAGTCTATTAACACATTGACTGTTGAACTGGTTTTTACATTTGGGCATCGTTACAAACTGTGTGTTTTGCAGTACTAGAATGTCATCTCTGTGTGAGCCGCCTGTAGTAGCGCCGTGTTAAATACATATGTTATGTCTGTTTCGCCACACAGCCGGCATGTAAACTGAGCTATCATAACAGGTGTGTTTGCCCGCACTCGTGTAACATTATAAAAAACACAAGTATCTTTTTTTTCAGCAGTCAACATGTTAAAGTGGTATATTATGGAAACTGACAATAATATCATGAGTAGGAAAAGAAATATTATGATTTACCTAATATATTATTCTTTTGGAAGTATTGTACAGGATATTTATTAGACTAAAGAGGGTCTATTCCAGGTTTAATCTGTGTGTGGATTACCCTGTTATAAAATGGATTTAAAAAAGGGAGCTCTAGTTTAAAAATTATTCCATAGGATGTTCAAAAAGTTAGTTATTTATTTTCGGTGTTGTGTTTTCGGGCTACATGATGAACATGAGTAAAAGATCTTGGGACCTGTTGTAGAGTTTCATTAGCTTGAACTTGGCTTGACACTTGATGGCTTGATTTGTCCTATTAAATCTAGTTTGCATATCAAGGTGTTAGTACTGGTTTCAATTTATATTATAGTATATTATTTTTATTTTTATGTGTTTATTAAACTCTTAAATGAATGGTTTTCAACAAAAAATAAGCTAGGTATAGCAATTGGGTTGACTAAGCTCCCATTTTAAATGTAATAAACAAAAAGGAATAAACTAGGGTCTAAAGATGGTGGTCAACCAACCCAAGGCAAAATGACTCGTTAATTTAAAAAAGTTAATCAAGGCCAGCTGTTGCCTGTATCAAGTTAAAATAAACAAATAAACCATATGTAGCCCCAGGTAGATTGTAGACTGTCTGGTTCTGAATTTATATCAACTGCAATATTTCTAAATGGTATGTGATACATACCTACTTACTTTACTTATATACTTACAAATGTTTCCTTTTCTGACTTTGGTGTAATAATATTTTTCGAGATGCTTGATATTTCACTGAATCATTGAAGCACCCACAATATACCTACATATTTAAAATGGTGGTGGTACAGTTAAAGTTATATAAAATGCTTTACGAACGCCTTAATATTTTTTTTTAACCTAAGAAAAATATCATGTTTGCAGTTCAATTACATACTGGTATGAGTTTTATTATAGTTAATGAATCATGACATTATATTCATATTTTGTTAACTCTACTAAAATCGTTATCACCAGAAGAAATTAGTTTATTTTTTCTAATTTGAATTCATCCAGTATATACTGAGTTTTGGAATGCATGCATTCAACCGTGCCATGTCGCCTCTACTCTACACCAAATACCTAACAATCTTAAAATAGAAATTACGGAAACCACAAAGCTATGGAGCTCTCACATGCATGCCTGGAAGTGTTTAGGTAAACAAAACAATGCATAATTAGCCCCGTTCACGGCCAACACGAGAAAAGAAACTGAAAAAAACAGTATCATTTATTCAAGTGCAGTAACAATCGCCCAATAAAACCTGCCAGCATTATTTACCACTAATTTAAAATACAGTATCGTTCCGCGCTCTCGTCAGTACAGCGGCAAGGCTCGCGAGTCGCGCGCGTTTCTAGCATCACTATCTCTACCGGTTTTCGGACGAAATCGCTCGCTGGCGGGAAAGTTGTATTTCGATCGTATTACTTTTTATTTTTTTTTTACAATGAGTTTGGAACAAAGGAACAAGAAGGTTTCCGAAACCTTCGAGAAGTATAACATCGCCCAATGGGGAAACGGGAACGGCAATGGCAATGCTAATATCAGACCGGTTTGTTTTTTTTTCATTATCCATTATCCTATTTTAAGTGCATCTGCAAAATAAAACAAATAATATTATAGTCTATTAATTAATGCAGAGGATAAATGTTACGTCCTGTGTAGAATTACCTTTTGTGGCAAAGGTATTCTATTGCCTCGGAGTTCCGTGTCATTCTCCACACGCATAATTGCAACAACAGTTAGGTACAACCTATTCGAATTGTACCTACTTACTCGAATTCGTATTTAAAATTTCTCGAGTGAAATGTGTCGCTCTCTCTCAAGCATCGACTGTAATATTTATTTCGCTTACGAATATTACGATGATATCAAGCAGTCACACTTAGCCTCAACTTTCGTTCTAAAATGTTGAGCTAAAATCAAATTAAATTCATAATTTTCCTGCAAATAATTAAAATTTATGTTCAATCAGCTTATCGCGCACGTGTATATAGATTTCGCTGAATTGTAAAGTTTTCACAAAATTATTTAGTACGTAGTATAATTTGTTGCGGTAAAAATATCCCGATAGGTGCTGGCGCCGGCCGGTGACTGAACAATTAATTCATTAAAAACATTAGATGGGAACAATTAGGACATGCTGTATGAATGCTTCGATCAAAATAAAATGATTTGAATTTTATTAAGGTATAATGTTATGTGGATGCAGTCAAGAAACATTTCTCTTAAAGTTTATTATGTACTTACATACCTAATATTAATTTCAATTATGACGCTAAAAATATCAGACTATACTTTCTCGCTAGTTTATAGTATACCTAACTGGGTTTTATAAAAGGTGTTGAGGCTTATTTGCCCTGATATGGGGTCAATTCCGTTCTTCATAGAAATTTTAGTATTAGTGAATTTAGTGCGATATCGAACTGTTTACAGTGAAATAAACAGGATTAGATGTAAATATACGATTTTGATAACATTTACATTCCCAGTTTATCATGTGTAGCTTTGGATTTGTTGGATCAAACATAATAATCTTTATCGGGTGCAATAAACTACGTATTGTTTTTGAGATCGTATGACACAATATGGTAACAGGTATAAAACATAAATGCGCCACGGAAATTTTCACATACGGAACACCGTATGTAAACTGAGAAACATCTCAGTTTATTTGAATAATTGCTTGTCCAACTATTGAAAATACTGCCAGACTGGAACTAAATTGGTCAAATTCCGTATCTAAAATTTGCTATGCTTTGTTTATAATAATGTAAATATATCTATCTCTAGTACCTTGGTACAGTCACAGAGTACTTCTTAGTTACTACAGTCAACCCACCCAATATCTTATCACGGAAGACTGTTCAACGATGTACGTCCGCCACTTATTTCATAGCGTTTAGATGCATTTATGACATAATAACAATTGTATTGTTGGCCATTCGGTTCAACTTGGAGATAAAAAAAACGATGCCTTCGTGAAAACACATAAAAAACTTAGTTGAATTTTTGTTCAAACAATCACTGCTCATATCGAACCTAATCTAAACCTATCGTTTTAAAACAATAATTCTGAGAATCCTATATTATAAATGCGAAAGTTTGTGAGAATGGGTGGATGGATGTTTGTTCCTCTTTTGCGCAAAAACTACTGAACGGATTCGAATGAAATTTGGAACACAGATAGTTTATAACCAGAATTGAGTGATAGGGTACTTTTTAAAGCGAAAAAGGGCTTGGAAGGGGTTGAAATAGGGCTGAAAGTTTACACGGCGCAGCATACACTTGAGGAGTGCCCGGACTGGGCAAGCGAGCGCCGTGAACTCGTCGCAGCAGTGGGGGCCGACCT
This sequence comes from Campaea margaritaria, assembly GCA_912999815.1. NCBI lineage: Eukaryota > Metazoa > Arthropoda > Insecta > Lepidoptera > Geometridae > Campaea > Campaea margaritaria. The sequence goes on from OU538794.1 coordinate 3,490,676, forward strand.
CTCGCTCCCGACCTTGATTAAGTCAATGGTCGGGGACGAGAGGTCCTGGCAAGCCGGAGAAACCTTCTGCGAAGAGGTGATGTCGCAGAAGGAGGCTGCGGAGCGGGAACGGGAGATCACCTCCGAACTTCCCCTCCGCAGCCGGCGAGCGGGGCGTCGAAGAAGAGTATTCTTCAACGCCCTGCTCCGGCCCCCATAACAGAGGCTTGGGCGGCGGACCGGGTGTACGTCCGCCGCCCACTCGTATGCCTCGAGGCGGCGCGCGCGGTGTTCCCGCGCGCCACACTCACAAAGTTAGACGGAGTGGAGCACTCCTCTCCACTCCTACCAACGGGATGGGGTTCTCCCTGGAGGACCAACGCCGTCGGGGCTGCGGAAGTCCACTCTCGCACCCGTAGCCCCGACAACAAAGGCGTCCCGGTGGAACACCCTGGGGTTTAGTGGGTATACCCGTCAGACTGGCGGGGGAGTCCCACATAACCACCCGGCCCTCACCCGGGTCTGGTGGTATGCGTAATTGCATTCCCCAGGTAAAAAAAAAAAAAAAAAAAAAAAAAAGGGCTGAAAGTTTCGTCATTTTTGTGGCTGTAAGTTTGACTATTTGTTTTTAGGCTTTTGATTACATATAAATAAATATGCCATTAAAATTTTTACCCATAAGGGGGTGAAATAAAAATATTAATTAATTCGTTAATTCGTTAATATTAATTCGTATGGCAATATGTAAGGTTTTGGCTAAACCACCGATTTAATAAATTCTTTCACTAATGGAAAGCTACTATAGCGATTAATTAAGTGGTAAATAAAAGTACATATTTCCTTTATTTAATTTTAATACTGTAATCTATCTGAAACTTGCTTTTGGTGAGTAGGTAGATGTTTACACAACTTTGAATCATTCGAATAGTAGAGGATCCCAAGTAAGATCGACCTTCACCGATATGATAACCAGGTGGAAATTATATTTTAACAAATAAAATATGTTTGTGCACGTGTACCAATAGGGTTGCCATAAAAATGTTCAAGGCTATGATTAATTAAAATTATACAAAATAATGATTTTTCAAATTTCACAGTCTTGGTTGTCAAACGACTCATAGTCTAATCGAAAATGTAAAACATTCGCTCTATGCAGTTGATCGGTAGCTTACCTTTTTCTGTTCCCTATTACCTGGTAGCAGCGTACAAACACGTAAATTGACATTAGTAATTACGCTCATCTGCTTACCACGATGATAATATATAATGATGTAGGTAATTTATTGAAAGTAGAGCAGTTTAGGGTTGCTCGTGAAAATCTGTTCATAGACAACGGTAGCCAGGCTTTGTAGTTTAAAAAATTGGACCAGGTAAATATGTGTGACAGAGAAGCATTGCTCGTACTGTTTCACCGTACAATAACATTCGAACAGACAGGTAGTACAATGGGCAGGTACTGGTAGTATGTTGTACCTACTCTTAGCATAACTCTCAGCTAATTGTTGTTTCAAAACCAACAACAACAACGACAACAATAAGTTAAAAGAGCAACAGACATACATACACTTTTGGATGTATAAGTGACATTAGTGGGTCAAACCCCAGTCTCTGCACCTTTCGCTTATCTAATAACAGTAACCCCCCTGCTATTAGATAAGGAATATTCCATAAGCAACTATCATTGTATGCTTATCGACTATCGTAAGATGGAATAACGTAGTTGATAGCTTTGCTTAATCTTTATTGTTTTGTCATAATCTGTAATAAACAATTGAGTGTTATCTAAAATCATGCTAGTACCTATGCACTCTAATTTATATCCTCTTTAATAGGTTTTGTATAGCCTACAATAAGGTCTACTCTATGCGGAATCACCTAGAGTCCAAGAGCTTGTTTATACGTAGCGAATGATGTAGTTTTTTTTTGTTTGACATATTATTATTTCTAACTACTACTATTTATGATACTGTGTTCCGGTTTGAAGGGCATTGTTTCCAGCGAAATTACTGGGCATATGAGACTTTAGAGCTGATGTCTCAGGGTGACGAGCGCAGTGCAGTGCCGCGCAGGATTATGCAATGCAGGGTTCTGGGTGCTGTGACTGTTATGGGCAGGCGTAGCGCTTACTATCAAGTGAACGACTTGTTCGTCTCGTCACTCAGTTTAATAAAAAAAAAAACTTCTCTGGTGTTAACTATCATTTTATCTGATTATGATTAGTTAGGAATCAGAAGAAAATGTTCTAGTGAGTACTGAATGAATGTTTAATTCGGACACGAATTATAATTGTAATTGGACAGTGTGTACGTTATTATCACTCGCTTTTCGATGAAGGAAAAGATCGTGAATGGACTCACAGACCCGATAATTATGTAACCCGTGATCCAGCAAGCCGTACTGGGAGACCCAGTGAAAGTGAGATGTGACCCATACTCAGCTGTGGACGGATGTGGGTTGACTATGATGATGATAACTGTTAGCCTGATCTTGCCTAGCATGGCCTGGCATTGTGAATACTAATAGTCATTCAATATTCGCATATACCTTTCATAATTATGTACTTCCAACACATTATCTCACCGGTTACGCTGCCGGCATAGCTTTACGTAAACACTCGACTTTCTCCACACTCTGTCTGTATCATGCGGATCGGACGAACCGCGGACCGTTTGCTGCCGAACTATTTAAACCGGATTAAACACCAATAAAATTGGAAATCTAATCTAAGATATAAAATATTGTCTATACATACTAATAATAGTATCGCGAGGTAAAGTTCGTCAGTCCGTGATTTTGTCCGTGATTCTGGAAATTATTTATTCCACTAATACGAAACCTATATACCTACCCGAGAATTATTTCGGAGGTAGGTATGTTATACACCAATGTGGACCGGGCCCCCGTGGTGGATTATGGCCTAACCCTCCTAACGAAAGTGAGGGGAGACCCGTGCTCAGCAGTGGGACGTTATGGGTTGATGATGATGAAGTAATGCATTCTAAAATAATAACTTTCTAACATGTCGGAAATTCTAAAACTTGTATTAGATTTAAAAGACTCGTTAGTACATTCATTTAAAACGTCCTGAACCTTTCTAATTGGGCTGGTTGTCGGGTCATGATCATGAATGTACTTGGAAACCGTGAGCTCTTCTCATGACATTCACTTTTTAAAATAAACTAATAAATAATTTTAATATTTTCTAAGCTTCTAACAAAGCGTTAACAGTGGGACAAAGTCTGTAAGTACATTGAGAATTATTAAAACAATGGCATTGGTCGTCTAGACTCTAGAATATGAAATATAAGCTACCGAAGAAGAATTTAACATTTTTGAAAACTGTGAACACTTGAAAATGAAAAAACACATGAAAATCTTAACTAACACAGTCAGTTCAATACAAGCTTTAAAAAGCGTAGTATTTGGTCTCTGAATATAAAAGTTTTCCAGGTGTTTACGAAGTAATAAAAATATCATAGTACTCTAGAAGTAATATAATAAAAACACGAGACAATTAACACGCGCAAACTATGTAGAAGTAAATCATTTATAGGGATAATTTCGAAGCAATAATAGTTTAAAAGTAATAACATTAATTGATCTACTAAGAAAAAGAAGGAAGAGGAAGGTAAAGCAACGTTTGAAATGAGTTTATTTGTTTAAATAAAATCCATTTATACTTGACCTTCGATGCTTGGCCGAAGTTGATTGTTCGTATTTATTTCCAATCAAAAATATAAGATTGCCCCATAATGCAGGCCGCATTGCTTCCTCATCAATGTAGCTGTAATGTTGTAACAATTACAGACCAAATTAATTTGATATCTGTGGTAAGTAATTACTTCTAAATGTAAAACGAAAAGGGCATGACCGGACCTTGCATTCCAGGGTCGAGCCAAACAAGTTGTCGAAGATGAGTAGGTAACTTAAATAACAAAACATTTATGTCTCGGTCCAAAATCTTCTCTCTGTTAGTCCTGTTTTTTTATCTTTTTTTTTATTTTGTCCATGAGATGTACTAGTGTTCAATAAAACAACAACAACAACAGACAACTGTTGTCCGAATAATAATTCGGACAACTGTTGTCTTTCGAAATCTATCAAGTGTCACATACATAGAACCTGACCCGATATTAAGCCATATCAAGGAAATCAGGAACTATCGGAAGCATGGTTCCCCAAATACCCAGACTCAGAGCAAATACCTGTGTTTCACACAAATCTTGGTCCTGTGCGAGAATCGGGCTCGCATTCTCAAGCTTTGCAGTGAGCTCATCATCTACGCACACTACGAAAGCCGTCGTATTTCGATTGCAATAACATCTTTAATCTCTTTTTCTTGTTCCAGTGTGCCCAGGTGGCGACAAACGTGGTGGAACAGAAGCATCAAGTCTCCAGAGCGAAGAGGAGCAGGGCCCTCGGCAGCAGAGCGTTCAGAGGCAGCACAGTCTGGTTTACGGGACTGAGTGGTGCAGGCAAGACCAGCATTGCGTTTGCGCTCGAAGCGTATCTCGTGTCTAAAGGTATGGTGTTCATAGTGTATGAATATGATTTTATAATAAGCCTTCATAATATACGAATTTGTTAGTGTAAGGTGATCAAAATAAACCCAAACTCCATCAATATCTTATTTATCTGGGGGCAGTTTCGTTGTCGGCCCTCTCGCTGTTTTCATAATATTGTATCGTCATCGGAACTTGACAGACGTGCAATACAACAACTCGATTGATCAGCGAAAGTTGAGTCAAAATTGACTGAAACAAGATTTAATTAAACTAACATTATAGTAACATACAGATTAAAAAAATGCTATTAACATTCTTTATAAATATAGAAAATTCCTTTACTTTTTTTTTTAATTTTTTCTTAATTACTCGGATGTCCATAGTATCTCTAGTATTTATAAGGTTTTAATTCGATTCAAGCTTTTGTTATCCAATATACAACATTAGCGGTCATTAATTAGTATTACTGCTGCAATTCAAAAGTTATCGCTACTCCGAAGTTGTCATAAAATTTATGATAAAATATAATTACACTATACATTATCCTATAAAACGAGCTATAATAATTATGAGTATAGTTATACCTATTTAAAAATTTACTAGAGCATTTTGGGCAAATTTCAAAAGCTATATCTATCTGTATTATCTATCATATACCTAGCTGTATTAACAAGATCGCTCTTTAGCAATAACACTGCTGATTATATATTATTTTAATATAAGGTAATGCGGATTCAAAGAAAAGGCGTATAAGACTTATGTTTCATTGATAATAATATAGAAAATTATCTTTTTTTATGTCGCCTTCATGTCTCCATCGATTCTTTTGCATAATAGCTTATATGTACCTTATGCGTACAATAAACCAATAACATAAAATATATATAGATAGGTCTTAGTAAAATCACTATAATGTTCCACATGGCCTTTTTGTTTATATAACCTTTGTAGAGGGTGACCTAGATACCTTAACGCCATAGCTACCTTGTGGGCAATTATACATAATGTAATTCGATATTCATTATGCATAACTCAACAAATCGACTACATTCCTAGGATAATTGTTTTAAAACTTAAAGCTGGGTCCACATCTGTGACCGTGCCCGTAATAAATACGCGTGTCAAAACACAAGTGTGGACGGGTTTATCACATGTATTTGTCTCGGTTACGGAGTCATGGCCTGTCACGAAGCGATCCAGTCAGAAGCCTCCTGAGGGGGTCGCTGTAAAATGTCGCAGCCCTCGTCCATAGTTAACGTAGCAAGTGCTCTCACATGGTCACGAAGTCACGGTCACGGTAACGGTTATAGATTTGGACCCAGCCTTAGGTAAATGTAATAAGGCCACGCGAAAAAAATAATGAACGCGTGCGTATGTTACTATAATATTATGAATGTATATGCTTGCACGCAGATCATTGGAGTGTGAAACTATTACTGCGGTGTTTAACAATAATCTATTCTTCATTAATCAATTGAAACATAAACCATTAAATTCTGACAAAACAAATATTGGTTGATTCCAGGTTTAGTGTGTATAGATAATTGTAATGTAGGCATCTTCTGCAAGAGTCTGCCTGGGGAAGTACCACTCACACTTTTGCCACATATCAATCCGCCAAGTAGTGTGCAAACATTGCTGTATTCCGATTTGAAGGGCGCTTTACTGGGTATATGAGACTTTAGAACCGATGGACGTCTCAGACTAACGAGCGCAGTGCAGTGCCGCACAAGATTTTTGAATGGAAAGTTCTGGGTGGCACTGTAGCTGTCATGGGCACGCCTGGCGCCTACCATCAGGTGAACGACATGCTCGTCTCGTTACGTAGTAATGAAAAAAAATCATCTTATTATAATAATTAAATAGTGGTCAACTAGCGATGCAATAGAAGGTTATGTTACATCACTTTATTTAGGTCAAAAACAAATTATTAATTGGTCACAGTGACCCCACGTAGTTTTTGAAGTAGTTAACGCTTCCGCTGCCATATCGCATCATCATGGACATACAACTTGAACACATATCACAAATCCAGCGGTAATTCAGCACTGAACGCGTTAACCTAATTATGACAGGGAAAATCCAAGGAAATACAAAACTTGACAGCAGACTTACGTACCTCAGCATGGCTCAAAACCTGCAGACGTTTCAAGGTAGGCATTAGATTCCTGTCCCGGGCCGCGGCAATCAAAACCAGGATGGCTGCCTACGAACCCAGGTCAGCCGATGTAATCACAACTTGGCCAAATAGGTCTTCATACACCAATCCCATGAGCAATGCAACTGTGGAACTCTTAAACAAAAGACGGTCCACCTGCTTTCAGGCTCTTCGTACCCTATATCCAGTTCAATATAATGACTTACCGCAGCCTCAGACAGCATGGTGCCGTTGGCTACATTTCTAGCTAAGGTCCTATGAGTTATACTCTGTTATATCATTAAACAAAAGAGAAGACAGCAGTCCTCCGTAGGAGATGGCATCTTAGGAAGGAGACAACTGCTCCTGTTGACGCTAATACAGAGTTTTTAATTTGTAATACCTATAGTTTTACAATTCAGCAATTAGACCCATCAGTTACTGTAATGTTACTGTAGTCGACCAGCAGACTTAACTGAACTACATGGTAATGTGTATGCATCGCTTCACAATACGCACAGTAGCCTTGGTACTTATCTGGCACAGTATTTATCAGTAATGTAGCTCGATAAGAGCTTTTGATATTTTATCGTGGTTGGGTAATACCTAATACTGACACATTTTTCCTTGTCACCTGTGAAAGTTAGGCGCTGTTTGTTACATTTAGCTTAATAATTATTTTTGTTTGTTTGCTGTTTGCTTTTTATACATTTGACCCTTCAAAGAGCAAGTCTACTCTTTAGTCTTTCCCTCTGAAGGGCTAAATCACCAATTAACGTTATACACGTGAACAAAATTAAAAAAAAATGAACATTTAGGAATGAGTGAAGGCTTAATTATAATTTCCATGAAAAGCATTACATTCATTAATAAGTAAGTATTACAGGTCGAGCCAATAAAGGGTCAAAACAAACCTAGCTCTTTTTAGGCGATTTTTAATTGAAATATTCGCCGTAATTGAACGTTTATGATAATTCTCCATTGAGTTATCCATTAAACTATTTAGAGCCATTGTAGCTATGGAAATCCAATTCATTCTCGAAACAATAGGCCGGCTGTTTTGAGAAGCACGTGTGTAACATCAATCGACGAGCCAACGCACAGTCTGGCGTTTGCAATTGATTTCATTCATTATCGCCTCGCCTCGGTAGATATCTCGAACTAAAACCTAAACTACATCTAACTGCTTACCTTGCACAAAGTTTGACTCTTTGTGTATTTGTGAATATTTTTCTTAAACACGTCAATGAGTCAACCCAAAACTATACAAGCTGATTATATTAACCACCACACTGCCACTAAACAGATGCGTCTCGGCCTTTAGTTAAAAAAAAAGAGGTTGTGTATTTATTTATTTTACACACATTACATTTACAAGGAGTACTTAATGCTAGGTAGCATTCTCTACAAATAATTCTGGAGGTGCAGTTAACATGGCAATCTCGTATCTATCTTCAGTTAAACAAAAAGGGAAAGCATTGGGCCATGACCAAACATTATAATAATAGTCAATGGTCATGACCGTCTTATGCACCGTGAGGAAAACACTACTGCCCCTCCATAAAGTAAGTACGGTCGGCCTCAAAAATAACTGTACAAGTCCAAATAAAAAAAAATGTGTGTTAACATTAAATCAATAGTTGAAGTTCTGCTACTTCTGAGGCCGACTGTACTACATATTCGAATGTAAGATCAAAACACTTATTTCTTTACAGGTATCCCCGCTTATGGCCTCGACGGTGATAACATCAGGACTGGCCTGAACAAGAACTTGGGCTTCACCAAGGAGGATAGAGAAGAGAACATCAGACGAGTGTCCGAGGTGGCCAAGCTCTTCGCAGACAGCGGCGTGGTGTGTCTATGCAGTTTTGTATCGCCTTTTGCTGAGGTAAGACCTGTGGATAGACATTTACTTACTTCCTTTATCCTAACACAGTCATATTAAGATACGATAAAAAAAAAAAAAAACAAATGTCTATTTTTTTTTTATTGTCATGCATGATAAAATGTATTAAAAAATATTATATCAACAATATTTTATGTACTATTTACTTAATTTTAAATGTTCTAAAGTTTACGCCTCCTTTTAAGTACATTAGATGTCATAATACTTGTGGTGTTTTTACTAATTTCTTGCTTGGATGCAAGGGGTCCTTCTCATAGGTCCACGATGTTGTTCCCAACCAACGTATAAGCCATGGCTTTTGCTAAAGCTTTTTTATGCCATTGAATTCCCAATAGATAGATAGATAGATAAACTCTTTATTGAAACACCACAGAACAAAGAAAACTTAAAAACTAGAACAAAACAAATTTTACAATTAGTGTCACAATGGGCGGTCTTATCGCTCAGAGCGATCCCAATGTGCGTGGCGACAAAATAAGACTCTAAAAGATTAAAACAACCCGATATAAAATCTATAAACGTTTCTTCTTAAATAACATTTCCTAAGAAAGCGCTAAGTTCATACAGAATAAACAAATATAAAAAAAAAAACATTGAAGAACAAAGTGTCGGCAAGTCGACACCGATTCCTTCCCTTCTTTTAAATCAACGGTCGTTATCTTTTACCCCATTACCCTACATTTGAAACATCGCAGACGTTCGCAGTTCAACTTCGAAGTTCATTAACATTAAAGTAGATTTATGAATGAAGTTAATTAAATGGTGAAAGTGAAGTTTATACGTTCGCGCGGACGCAAGATCAATGGTCTTAGAAATATGAAACACACATACACACACACATACATAGACAGCAGCAGTAGGCACATTACACAACTTTAAAAAGTTTACCTGAGCTAGAAACCAACTAGACAGAAATGAAAAAAAATTACATCATATATTTTAACACTTTGTCTGCTGATCCGATTTTCTTGTCTAGTCACGGGTGCGGCTCTTTATACTTGCACACTAATGCACACACCGTAGTGTTTGCCCAGCTAACACTACAGTTGTGTTTTCCCGCACTCGCGGCAAGTTATGAAAACACCACAGTTGCGTTTTCAGCAGTGATATTTTGACGGCCTCCGTAGCGTAGTGAATGATGAGCCGACTGCAAAGCGTGAGGTTGCAGGTTCGATTCCCGCACAGGGCACATATTTGTGTGAACCACACATATTTGCTCTGAGTCTGGGTGTTTGTAGGATCATGGTCCTCGTAGGTCCTGATTCCCTAGATACAGGAAATCATAGTTGGGGGTTAGGATCTATTTTGTTTCTGGTGTACAATAAAGAGTTTTTCTATTCTATTCTATTCTATGTATATAACATGTGATTGTGAAGCGTTATTTATTAACTTTATTTTTAAGTTACAAAAATTCACTTTATAGCTTTTAGATAAATCATATTGTCGCTGTTGATCGCTTTAAGCGATAAGACTGCCCATTGTACCTATTATTAAGTTATGTTTTTTTTGTCTGTGTTTTATACATTTTGATGTCAATAAAGAGTTATCTATCTGTTGTCGCAAATTTAAAGAACTATAATTATTGAGATGCGACGTCTAACATTTCATACATCATTAATAGAAAACAATAGCAATTTTAATTGAACCTAATTACGAGTTACAACACTATACGCTACCTAAACTATTAAAAATTCAATTGTGGCAACATTCTCGCTATCAAAAGTAAAAGTTAAACAATGACAAAGAAAATTATGTGGAAGTAAAAAGTATTTAATTGTAAATACAATACACAGTTAAAAAGACAATAAGAACCTACGTAAGTGAAAAGGCTACAATTATTTTTCTTAAAAAAAATCAATACGTTCAGATTTTTTCACAAAAACAATATAGTTTTTTTTTTAATTTCACTTTTTATTGTTCACAGGATCGGGAAGTGGCGCGAAGAATTCACACGGACTCCGATTTGCCATTCTTTGAGATCTTCATCGACACTCCGTTGGAGGTGTGCGAGCAGAGGGACACCAAAGGCCTTTATAAGAAAGCTAGGGAAGGATCGATCAAGGTATGAGACTTGAGAATTATTAATAAATAATAATATTCCTACTTGAACCAACTAGAAATAGAAAAAAAAACCATTTCATTTTATGTACGGTCAGCCTCGAAAGTAGCTGCAAAATGTTAATTTCGCGCCTATTTATGTTACAAAACCTAAAAAACAAAATATTAGATAATATGAAATAGAAAACTAAAATTTACTCTTATTTATACGAATTTACGAAATGGATTTATGTATTTAGTATGGATGGGATCGACTTAGGCGAAGGTACCTTGATCATATCGAGGACGTTCTAAAGAAAGGCCAGGTCAAAGGTACCTATAACCGGCGAGCATGTATGAAGGGACTCATGAATGTGGAAGAAGCGAAAGAGGTGTGTCAGGATCGTAGCATGTGGAAAGATGTAGTCTCTGCCCATACCAAAGAGAAAAAGTCGTGACTGTATTTATATACATAGGTATGTATTAATAGTAGAAGAGTAGAAATATCGCCAGGTGAAAGGACGCGAGATGCATTATCGGAATAACGCACCTATGTTGCAGTGGCTAAGATGGTTTATTCGATTCACAGGGATTCACCGGCATCACTCAAGATTATGAGAGACCTGAAGCACCAGAAATGGTCGTGCAAACAGTGGGACACTCCATCGAGGAGTCGACGATGCAAGTCGTACGACTATTGGAGTCCAATGTGAGTATTTTATTCTATTTCCTGGTAACACCTAAAATCTTATCGATATTTATTTGAAGACTTCTACTCGTTAGATCTATATATAGCGTAGGTATAAGCTAGCTTATAAGTCAAATTCTAAGTTACCGAATAATATTAATAATAAAAAACTAATCATGTAGGAAATGCAATAAAAATATAATCGTATTACGAAGTCGTGCCCCATTGTTAATTAATTGTTTCCCTAATTATGAAAATAGCACTTACGTATTTTTTTTACGTTACTTTAAACATAACACGCTAAGTTACGTCGTCACTTAGGTGGATGCCGGCCTTAATAACAAAATGCAGTTACTCACTTAAAGACCTTGCGGTTGTACAATCTCCTTCAGAGATTGTTTCCTTGAGGCTTGCCCTTGATGGAACAAATCAGTAAAAAATAATAATAGAGGAAAACAATTTAAAATAGCACGCTATGAGGCCCGAGAGTTAGTTCAGGAAATATCACTTTTTGTATTGTTTCCTTCTTTTTGTTGATCACTAAATTAATTTTAACAAGCGCCGTCGCTTAAGGAATTTGAAAGGCGAAGGGCATGGAAGTGTTGTCAATATTTTTCGAGGCTTTTATTTTTAGTTTAGTTTAGTTGCAGTATATTTTAAATTGTTATATTGTATTGTCCTTGGTCAGTACATTGTCCGCCTGCCTTTTTTTTATTGCGTATTTCTGAAGCACTGGTAGAGTTAATAGAGTTTAGTTTTCCTGTGCGAGATTCAGGCATGAATCGCCACTTGAAAGGGAAATGTCCCTTTTCAAAATCAAACCATAATCAGTTAATCATTAGTTTAGTAGATCATATTTGATATATTTTCAATTTTTCTCTTTGTATAAGACACTTAAGTGATTGACTTGTAAAAATGCATTATTTTGCCTACTAGTAATAAATAATTTGAGTTTTTTTTTTACTGAAATAACTTCAACCATAGAGAAGAAAATCCGTCGCTAAACCCCTTTTGGGGTTCCAGGCACCAGTTTTTTTTTATGTTTCTAAGTAACGGGATAAGCAAGTCGTTCACCTGATGGTTAGCGCCACGCCTACCCATTACAGCCACAGTGCCATCCAAAACTTACCATTACAAAAACTGGTGCGGCCCTGCACTGCGCTCGTCATCCTGAGACATCGGTTCTAGTCTCATATTCGCTGGAAACTGCGCCCTTCAAGCTGGAACACTAATGTTTGCACACTACCGCTTAGTTATTTAGACTCAGTCGCATTCTAGGCTTAAAATCTTTATCACCTTAGACCACATCGTTACTAAACACTGTCTGAAATAGAAGTCGAATACTGGCAAGTAAAAAACGACTTTATTGCTAGTGTTTCTTTTTTTTTTGTTTTATTGGCACGCGTGTTAATTTGAAAAGGGCATTCGGAGAAATGACAGCGTTTCATTTCAACTTTTGACTGCAATATCTACGACTGCATAGCTGCATCAAGATTTTAAAGCTTCTTTGACTCTTTTCAGTTCATATCGAAGTAAGGTTTAAAAAACACAAAAAAAAATAGTTAAGACTGAATATCAAACGATTGGCTCTAAGTTAAAATCTTTCTTCTACAGAGCATCATCCCCTGCTTCGAGAACAAAGGGGTGGGTGTGGAGGAACTGTTCATCTACGGCAATCGGCTGACCAGCGCCATTGAAGAGGCCTCCAGGCTTCCGCAGATCGAGTTGAGCGAGCTGGACTTGCAGTGGGTTCAGGTAACATGTCGATTCTAGTTTCTTTTTTAAATTTTGACTTCGCATGATTTGCGCATTTACCCAAGTTTGTTTTGTTTGTTAATTTATCAAGTGTTCATTATGTAATGATATTACTTTGCAAGTGTTTCATAAGATGGTCAAAATGTGACCATTTTGAATGTTGGTCCTTTATAGAGTCGTATACTATTGTTTTTTTTTTTTAAATTGAGTTTTTGACACTAAATTGTTAAACTGCATTTTCCCGTGTAACTACATAAAATGTCAAAATGTTTCATTTACGCTTGCAATAACGACTGAAATACTAACCTCCGCTGTTATCATTTTGTAATATTATTTGATTATATTTTGAAAAGTTGAAGTATTTATCATCTTCCGTCATTTAGGTATAATTTAAGTAGGTATTCTTATTATTATATTTGATGTATCCGAGTTGATTATGCTGAATCATGATTATTGGTAAAGTAACATTTCGTCATCTCAATAGCTTTAGTACTTTATGTGATATAGATAAGATAAAATCCCAATGCCAGCATTGTTATTCATCGGATATTCAATTGTTTTAACACATTCAGTGCTGAAAACACAACTGTCGTGTTTTTTCATATCTTTCAGCGAGTGCGGGAAAACACAACCGTTGTGTTTGTTGTATAGGAAAACACTATGGAGTGTGCAGAGCCGCACCCGTGGCTAGACTAGCAAATCGACTCAGTGAAAGTGTTAAAAACGATATGGTCAATTCGCGCGTCGTAAAATTACGGGATAGGTTCTGACGCTAGCATTGGAAGCTGTCACGCACACATACTCACACACAGCTGTCTGTCACAGCTGTGTGTGTATAAGAACAGCACGCTTCGAGCGTCACTGACGTCACATATGCAGCGCTGACGCTTGACTCCATGACCGGAGTGACCAAGCAGTTGCGCTCGGGCTTACAGTAATTTCAGGATAATTCCTTGAAAAAGATGGTCTTCATTAATTACGGCAGTTCCACGTATCCCTACTGATCTATCTCTACTGGTAGGGATGAATGGTTATTTTTTCCACCTATTACTACTAGGGGGTATACTTTTCCACTTATATCCACTGTTATAATCAATCCAGAAATAAGTATCATCATATCGAAAATTTCAAAAATGTTAAGTCTGCTTTTTATAATTCGAGAAACAAAGAGGCAGGCACAAGTAAAATTATAACAAGACTGGCTGGCGCTAGTGGCATTGCCCCAGGCAGTCTGCACGATTTTTTTATTTCGAATTTGGCGCACTATTTCATTTTGTGCAACTGCATGTATGTAGTTACGTTATTCAACTTGTCGTGTTTCATCGAAGATGTTCGAGGGATTGAAGGCATTGGGTAGTCGATGCAGTGTTTTTATTAAAATTAGAAGTAATTACTGAGTTACTGTCTATTGCAGGTGCTGTCAGAAGGTTGGGCGTATCCACTAAAAGGTTTTATGCGAGAACATGAATATTTGCAAGTAAGTATTATTTTGATAGATTCGATCTGAATTACCACTCGAAAGGGAAATTTCCTTTTTCAAACTCAAAACTTAATTATTAGTTTACTAGATCATATTTGATTTATTTTTCTCTATGTAGCGACTTAAGTGTTGGCTTGTAAAGTGCATTATTTTTGCCTACATGCAATAAATGATTTGATATCTAATCTTAAATATTAAGTCATAGTCATCATCATCATCATATGCAGCTCATCCAACCCACTGCAGGGCATAAGCCTCCTCCCTCTTACGCCATTCATCCCGGCTTTGGGCCGATCTGGTCCATGCATAAGTCATAGTACTGATAAGTAATAGTCAGTACCTACACATGGAAATGGAACAACCCTACTGATAGTATAAACGTTAAAGTGTGTTAGTTTGCCTCTCTATCACACAACAATGGATTGACCTAATTTTGTCCATAGAAATATTTAAAAAGAGTGGACAGTGACTGCTACTTTTGCCTTCGAATAAATCTACGATTCCAGCAGGACAAAGTCGATGCGATAGGAACCGCAGGGCGTTGCTAATAATTTTTGTTTGACTGAATGACGAGCAAGTCGTTCACCTGATGGTAAGCGCTACGCCTGCCGATAACAGTTACAGCGCCACCCAGAACCCTGCATTACATAATCGTGCCCGGTACCGCACTGCGCTCGTCACCCTGACACATCGGCTCTAAAGTCTCATTTGTCCAATAATTTCGCTGGAAACAATGCCCTTCAAATCGGAACACACTACTATATGAATATCTGGCAAAGGTACTTCCCCATGCGGTCTCTTGCAGAAGAGGCCTCCCACTACAATGATATGATCTTAATGTTTCTAGGCCCTTCACTCCAACTGCCTAACCTTGCCTGATGGTTCCATCGTCAACCAATCCGTGCCCGTCGTCCTGCCAGTGGACACCAACGACAAGGACCGGCTCACCGGCACCGACGCCATCGCGCTGACGTACAATGGAAGACCCGTCGCTGTGCTGAGAACGCCCGAGTTCTACCCGCATAAGAAAGAAGAGAGGTGCTCGAGGCAATTCGGAATTTATCATACGGGACATCCTTATATCAAGGTATGTAGGTGTGTGGGTGTGTGGTGTGTTTGTAGGTGTGTGTGGTGGTATTTTATCGGAAACTAATTTTACATATCGCAGGAGGAAGGAAGGTGTGGGGAGCTTTAAGCAAAAAAGCCTACGGAATGTCACATGGCCATGGAAGGTGGAGGGAGTTTAGGCCAAAAAACCTTATGGTTACAGAGAACTTCCAGAGTCCTTTTTTTATTGCATAATAGACAAGGATTTGACCGCAGTCTCACCTGGTGGTAAGTGTCGACACGGTCGATGATGGATGATAGAGTAGTCCTATAACAATATAGTGCAGTAATATTAAATACCAAGTCCTAACAATACTTCAATACTAAAAGGTTAACAAGGGGGGTGGAGGTTCGTTTACTGAAAGATCAAAAACAATTCATAGTGTACAACATAATCCTAGGCCCTTTGACAAATGAAACGGGAATGTCATTTTTTTTGCTCTCCGATACGTTGTTAAGGACGGACTGTTCCGGAAATCTCCCACGGCCGTCACCCTCGCGAGGATTCACAACGCCTCCGGTATATGCTGGGCGGGTTTCCCGCGACGCTTTCCGGTATGCCGCCGGCATAATGTATGCCTTACAATGTATAAACTAGTAGAATTATAGTAGAGACAACGTCGCTATCTACATAAGAAAGCATTAAGGTGTATCTGATTGATTATACGCTCATCTGCTTAAAGTTTTCGACACATCATTAGTAACAATGAATCCGAACGCATTACTAATAAGACGACGAAGTATTTCGCTATCCAAGGCCGTCGCCTACCTAACTGACAAGGCGTGTGGTGTGATCTTTCGATAACTCAGTTATCGATCGATACGGATCAATATCGTTTGATTAACATGCTGAACTCCGTAAACTCACCACGCACTGGAATTAATTCGATAGTAGTCGTAATCGAATCGAAATCGCAGATAGATTGTTCTGAATAGCTCTAAAATTTAAGTTTTGATTGGGGAAGATATCGAATCGATTCGATTTCTTATCAAATGTTTTAAATCGCCTATTAGATCACCACCACCACGTCTTTCAGAGCTAGTTTGTTCAGATCCAATATGTTAATCTGCCGAACCGCGTTATCACTGTCAAACTGCGACAGTATTTGACACAAAACAATAGGCGCCAATGGGCTCTCGACCCCGAGAGTTAAAATTAAACTGTTGTCATTCACTGAACAGAATGAATCTGGTTCCAGATGATTAAAGACGCAGGCGACTGGCTTGTGGGCGGGACCTTGGAAGTGTTCGAGCGCATCCGATGGAACGACGGCCTGGACTCCTACCGCCTCACTCCCAACGAGCTGCGCGAGAAGTTTAGAGAGCTGGCAGCTGACGCCGTGTTTGCGTTCCAAGTAAGACTTGTAATGGACTGGTTTGCCAGATAATATTTGAATCAATTTGAAGCGCCACCTACCGAGATTTACTGGAGAGTTATAGACGTTTCGCAACTTTGCAACCTATAGGATAGTCAGGCTGTTATTCTAAACAAAAAAAAAAAAATTCTGATATATCCGCTACGGCATCAGCGCCCAAAAAGCGAGAACCAGAAACAAAACATACAGATCAGTGCATTGTTGATTTTTGAAGTATTTAAAATAGCGCCATCTAGTGGTGGCTTAGAATGGACGCCTTGAAATTCTCTTAAATTTTTGTTGTAATTTGTTACCAGCTTCGCAACCCGATCCACAACGGCCACGCTCTGCTGATGCAGGACACCCATCGCCAGCTGGTGGAGAGAGGATATAAGAAGCCCGTGCTGCTGTTGCACCCACTTGGTAGGATTTATAATTTTACACCTTTTTTAATAAGATTTTTTTGTTTGACTTTTTTTTTTTTTTGATCAGTCAGTCAGTGTCAACTATTATAGTAACGCCTTTTTCCCGTTGGGATAAGCAGAGACTACATCTTCCCACACGCTACAATCCCAGCGGAAAGCAGTACACCAACCCCTGACTATTTCTATCTGTGTATTTACATATTTAAGTAATACATTTTATGGTAAAAACGCGTAGGGTGATTTTGACTTCAAATTTATAATTAACCTATGATGTTAAGCTCCCCCCGCTTTTTTACCATTCAATATTTTTTTTAATTTTTATTAGGTATGTTTTTTTAAATGTTATTATTGTATTGTCATCGGTCCTCGATAAGTGTGTAAAGCTTCAAATCAACCCGACATTTTGAAAGGGGTGAAAATTACGTTCAAAGATTTCATTACATGCATACATGTATGTATACATCAAGCTAATAAAAGAAATGTGACGTCCCCGCAGGCGGTTGGACCAAGGACGACGACGTGCCGCTCCCCGTCCGCATGAGCCAGCACCGGGCCGTGCTGGGCGAGCGCGTGCTGGACCCGCGCGCCACCGTGCTGGCCATCTTCCCCTCGCCCATGATGTACGCCGGCCCCACAGAGGTACTCGTCACGTAACGTCTGCAGTTCGTCGATTGGAGCTGGTCCTTCGAGCTTAACCTGCCTTAAATAAAATACAAAACCCGATTGCCAATATAGCTTTGTGAGACGAATCTAATGATACCTCACTTATTAAAATCCAACAAGCCGTTTAGGCGGAAGGACGCACACCTACATACGACCGAAAAACATAACAAATAAAAACTAATTTTAAATTCTGTAGTGAGATTCGATACGAGACTTCCGGCTATTGACCGTAGTTTATCCCTAATTTAAGAGATGTTGATGTTGTCAGCAAGGTCTTTCGCTATCTTAGCGGCTACATAATGTCACAGAAATTCTATTTACCAAAGTCCGTTTTTAATTATTGTTTAACCCTTATTAACATTGTTTTAGTGTACGTAAGCGCGGGATCTCGTATCATCCTGTCTAGTTAACTTCATACAATAGCATGCGAGCTCTTTCACTGGTACATACGCAACCAGGGGGCTGGAAATTTTACGCGCCCGAATGTAATAGACAAGCGGGCTATTATGAACCTTCATATTAGCGGGTTGTCTTTTGTTTTGGTCGCGTAGTAAGTTTGTACACGCACACTTGACGCGTGTACAGACGTCATTTTATATGTGTGAGTGGTCAAATCAACATTTGTAATTTGTATGGACTCCTCGGGAAAAACAGTGAATGTCGAAAAAATATTAAGAAGAGTAAAATAATTTTCCATAATTCAAAAGCCTCTTCCATTTTGTTCTTTTTTTTAACTATCGCAGCTACTCACGATGGTTTTACCTAATTGTGTTTTTTTAGGTATAAAAATAGTACACTAAAATGCAAACAGATGGCGTTAAAGGGTCAGTTTCACAACAAAAGACATTGATCGTTTTTCCCGTGGAGTGTTCAACTGTTTCCCCCACCCACTCCACCACTGACTGCCGCGCCAGGTGCAGTGGCACGCCAAGTGCCGCATGAACGCGGGCGCCAACCACTACATCGTGGGGCGCGACCCGGCCGGCCTGCCGCACCCGGGCGGCGCGGGGGACCTGTACGACGCGCGCCACGGCGCCATGGTGCTCAAGCAGGCGCCCGGACTCAACGAGCTCGAGGTCACTTCCTTATTTCACACCTCACTGATATTATAAATAGCGCCCCGCGGCTCCCCCCCTTAATACGTTCACTGCTGAAAACACAACTGTGGTATTTTTCATAACTTACCGCGATAGCTGTATGGGAAAACACTACGGTGTGTGCATGTGTGCAGAGCCGCACCCGTGGCTAGACAAGAAAATCGGTTCAGCAGTCATAGTGTTAACTATTATATCACAGGAACCGTTAGTTTTCACTCGATAAAAAATAGCCCATGGCCTATTTCAGGAACTAAAGTGTATGTATACCAAATTTCAACAAAAGCCGTTGGGTCGCGTTATTTATAACAACATATCTGGTTTGAAATGAAAACTTCAAACATTCAAATTTTCACTATCGACAATGTTTTGTGTAGAGGTTTTTGTGTAGTGTGTAGACGAAACACGCACAGGAGACACGACTTAACCATTCTAAAAAAGTAACGTTTCTTGTCTACAGTCTTGTTCCATGCAGTGTCACAGGACATGCGTATCAATTGGCATATGTACTGCATTATTTTGATACGCACCTGATGATAAGCTTTACGCCTGCCCATAACAGCTACAGTGCCACCCAAAATTTACCATTACAAAATCTTGGGGCACTGCACTGCGCTCGTCACCCTGAGACATCGGTTCTAGAGTCTCATATGCCCAGTAATTATAATTGGTAATATTTAAATGAATGGGCTCGTTTGATCAAAGTCTAAATTTGTTTTTCTATTTCAGCGATGAAAATCTTATCGCTGTGTTTTTGATTAATATTGATAAATAATTGCGCACACATATTTATCAATATTATCAAATTACATCTGTCTCTAAGTAAAAGTCATTATTTTTCTGCAATTAAGTCCTTTTCCTTTTTTATATAAGATGCAATTCATTAATGCCATTCAAAACAAGTGATGTAATTCATTGCCTTTGAAAGTCTGCATCACGAAATAATTGTGATTTTAACACTAACATGTTACATATCTTATTGGAAAATATTTTCCATTTTGTTAATTATTGGTTTAGTTCCCGTTAAATAAAGAGATTTAAAGATTATTATTATGTGTGCGAATAGACGTGATGCCGTATACTCATGATTTAAATTAAGTTTAAAAAGCACTAGTTTGCGCTGAAAACACAACTGTCGTGTTTTTCATAACTTGCCACGAGTGCGGCAAACCACAACTGTTGTTTGTTGAATAGGAAAATACTACAGAGTGTGCAGAGCCGCACCCGTGGCTAGACAAAAAAATCGGCTCAGCAGTGAGTGTTAAAATAAAGGTTAAATTTCAGATAATCCCATTCCGCGTGGCCGCTTACGACACTTCTGTCGGCAAGATGGCCTTCTTCGACCCTACTAGAAAGGAGGACTTCGATTTCATCTCCGGCACCAGGATGAGAGGTAAATATCTGGAATCGATAGGATATAGAGACAGACTGAGGTTAGACTAAGGTTGCCGGTTGACAAATACTGACCGAAAATATAAGCGGCAAGCTAGGAAAAGATACACCAATATGGAGCACCGATAACATTTCGGGAAGTCTTCCGACCGAGCTGGGTGATCTTGCTCGGCACAGCTGTCCAATGATTCCTCATTGGAAGTTCTACATTTTGCAATGCAGAATTGTTCGATGCCTGTATGCTAGCATACAGCTATGCGTCAAATTTAATGAGGCGATTCAGGTCGCCACAATGTTTATTCTCGTATCGATGTTTCGAACACGCAGTCTAGCTGTGGTTAACATCTTCAGCGCTGAAAACACAACTGTCGTGTTTTTCATAACTTGCCGCGAGTGCGAGAAAATAACTGTTGTGTTTGTTGTATGGGAAAACACTATGGAGTGCGCAGAGCCGCACCCGTGGCTAGACAAGAAAATCGGCTCAGCAGTGAAAGTGTTAACAATGTCGGCAGTTTTTAATACTGTATTTTATCACCAGTTCGAGAGGTACCGTCATGCGCCTTAACACTTTGACTGCTGAGCCGATTTTCTTGTCTAGCCACGGGTGCGGCCACACCGTACGGTTTTCCCATAAAGCTAACACCACAGTTGTGTTTTCCCGCACTCGCGGCAAATTTTGAAAAACACCAGTGTTTTCAGCAGTGAACGTGTTAACTCCGTTATTCATTCACATAATCCTAATTTCTTCTACTTATAGGTCTAGCCAGGGCCGGCAAGGAGCCTCCCAAAGGCTTCATGGCGCCGAGTGCGTGGAAAGTACTTGCCGACTACTATCAATCTTTAAAATCCAAGATGGACACCAACTAAATAGTATACGATATATTGTAAATTCTGCTTTGTATTACCGTCTATGAAGTCACAAATTGGCCTAAAACATGGTCAAAGACGAACCTTTACTTCGTACGTAATTAATTATAGTTAATCCTCACGCAAGTTTTTCAATAGTATTGAGTTTAGAAGCGCTTGACGCAATTGATTTCTATCCAAAAGTTTTTATTAAGCGCGCGTTTTGGTTTACTCACTACACAAAACATTGTAAATTTTGACAACATGTCTTGTTCGATATTAAAACATGATATATTTACAAAAAAATTGTGTAGAGGTTTTTGTGTAGTGTGTAGACCAAAAAATACGCAAGAGACACGGCTTCATTATTATGTGGCCGTAATATTGCATGAACCGTATCGTCTTGTAAAAACCACGGGTTTTGCGTAAACGCAAGGGAGTTCGCAAAAAAACAGATCACGTGTTACGTGTTACGAGTAAAAATATATCTGTTAACGAGATTATCCTGCGTAATAGATAGATGTGCCGTGTTACGTACAGATACGAGGATACATTATAATGAACGTCTACTGGATAGCTACCCAAGTATTTTTTTAAATGCACAAATTACAAACTTTAAATTATAAACGAAATTAGTAGACATAAGAAATTATTTTAATAAAAAGATCGAATGAAAACTTTCATACTATTATTGTAAGTACTTAAATTATTATGGAAATTTTTTGTTTGGTTTTATTGGGTGCAATATTATATTTTTTTGTATTCGTTTTAAAGTTATTATTGACATTCCCATTTTAAATTAAAAGATATTTGTGTAGAAAATACACATTCCATCGTGTTTATTATTATCGATGACGGAAATCACTGCTGTAAATATTTTACGGAAATACGAAAATGTAACGCAGGTTTATTATTTTTATTTACGTTGATTATAAAATATATTTACAATATTTTAAATAAATAAATATACTTATCAAATTATATAATATTAAATGTTATACATTTAACCTTAATATTCGTATTCATAGTGTAGCTATTAGCAAATACTCCCTTAAAGTAACCCCTTCGATAATAACTATAAATCCGACAATGGAAAACGTCTCTTCACTAGCAGTTTGTGAGATGGTGGCGTCCTGGTGGTATAAAAAAAAGGTTTCATTAAAGCATCCACCACTTTACTAAATCGTGACGTTGACTGCGACTAGATTACTGACTACCTCATTGACTGGGACTACATTTTGACTCAAAAAAGCTTGATAATACTTGATGACCGGCGAGAATGTACAGTCATGAAAGTGGAAGAAGCGAAATAGGTGTGTCAGGATCGCAGCATGTGGAAAGATGTAGTCTTTGCCGACCCCAACGGGAAAAAGGCGTATGTATGTAATACTGGATAAATGCAAAGTAATGCGAACCCAAAATTTAAAAAAAAGCTCTTATGAGCATAAATAGTCATAAATAAAAATTAGTTTTTAACGTGTAAATTGATACAAAAAGTTATGTAAACCTAGTTAAAAGTAGTTGACGTCGGGTTGTTCGGTAGTTAAAGCCGGTTTACATTATTCTAGTTTTTAGTAGTGCTTTTGTGCAATAATCCTGCTAAAGCTAGTAACGTTTACGTTTCAACTAAAAAGTACCATAATGTAAAACGGTCATTAGTTAATATAAACAAGTGTTTATTGAAATAATTTGTATTCTTTTTGTATTATTTTTCTTTATTGATAATTTACAGAATATTGTGATGGTACGTATTGTTAGTCGATGAGAGATTTAAATAGGTAATTCAATTGTTGTAATTATATTATGGTGCTTGTAAAGCTGATAGTTTTTATTATACAAATAAATTGGGTTTACTCATGATTGTTTTTGTTTTAATTATAACTCTTAAACTAAACCCAGCCCCCTCTCCCCCCTGTCCACACAACATTTAAAAACACAGAATAATGTTGGTTAAGCATACGTATAAATTAAGTTTCTTGATTTTTTTATGTCCTTCGATGAAACGTTTTCTTGGACGTAACTTATCTATGCTTATAATAAAACAGTAAAAACAAAGTCTGTACATCGCCGCAACACGTAAAATTACTAAACCGATCGTAATGCAGTTTCCACTGTTTGGTAGCTTAGAATATAAGAGAATTATCTGAATGAGAATGACAATTCCAGAGTTGAAATTTAGTTACTGATAAACTGTATTTAGGCGGCGCGGCGCGTCGGCATAGGCAACTGGTTTTGGTGGGAACTCCTAATATCGATATAAAAAAATATCACCGTGAACAAAGCCGCGGACGACGGCTAGTACTTTATCTAGGTACACTAATATTTGTTTGTAAGAGATAATCTCCGGAACTACTGATCCGACTTTGAAAATTCTTTCACTATTAAGAAGCTAAATTGTCTCGAATAGTCCAATCACTTTAGCATAAAAAAGGGGCCAACCTCGGAATGAGATATCAAGTTGAAGTTTCATTTTGGCGTTCTAAAACTGGCCTAAAAGTCTCGTAAAATCTCTTGTCTGCGTCGTAAGTTATTCAAAGTGAAATAAAAGTTTCTTTAATGGAATGGGACAAATGCCTTTATTACGCACTACTAACAATACCTTACCAGCAATATACAACAAATACATAAATATAAATTCAATTGTAATTATTAACAGAATAAATTAACAACATTCATATGAAGAGAACAATTTTTTTTTATTATTATAATTATGGTATACACTTTTAAAGATTTCTAGGAAATCTACAACAGATGATATTTTGGTTAGCAAAACATTAAGGTAACATTTAATATTTTTTATAACAGATTTACAATTACTTACATAAATATACTATAATTATCATAGAATACAACAGCATAATATCTGAATACTAATCACGATTATATAACTAACGTCACAGTAACGAAATAAAAAAATAATAGTTGCTATCACTGCCGCTTATCAACGCTATGCAATGTTATTATCATAATGATATACATTCGTCATGCCACACGAATTTAGCTCTTAATACATATTTATAGCATTTAATTTAAAGTTTATTCTACATCAGTTTTTGAACTTGTTTTGCTCAGTATTGACTCGGTGGTGACAGTGAGTGGTCACAATGTTAGTCTCGGTTAAAAGAGTGGTGCAATGTTCCAGTCGAAGTATCCGCTGCATGTCACAATATCCAATAGATGAACATGTATTTGGATTGTCTAGCGAACAGCAACAGGTTGGTATCTAATTATAATATTAAATGCATACTTAATACGTACTACTTTTAATCACTTTTACAAAACAATTGCGATTCGTACGCTACTAGTTATTTAATGAACCGGGTCGAAGAAAGTGACATATTTCTCTAGGTCGCGCATCTGCCTCGTTTCTTATGGAAACTTCCGGCTTTGCCATAGTTCAAAGAGGTCGCATTCTCCTTGCTCTCTGCGTCTTTTCCTTTCTTTATCTTTACGTCGACCTTTTGTTTATACTTTAACAAATAGTATCCATACTCTTTATTACAAGCCAGTTAGTAACAGCCCATTACTTTTCAGGCAATGTTATTATCTTGAAAGATTCTTATCGAATAAAAATATCATAATATCATTTACGTACTTACACTTTTCTACCTGCCTATACTTTTAGGTGGGTATACATTCTACTACAACTGTAGTTGTAATAAAAAAATAGGAAAAAGAAAGAGAAAAAAAGTAGAAAAGAAAAGGTAGTAGTGACTTATAAATTTGAAAATTGAAATTTCTTTAAAATTTGTTTTGTTCTAGTTTTAAGTTTTCTTTGTTCTGTGGTGTTTCAATAAAGAGTTTATCTATCTATCTATCTATAAATCATCTGAACTGTGGCAGAACTTCGAAAATCAAAGTCATTTAATATACCTTTTGGCCTCTACAGTGGGCGCGCTCTATATTATGTTTACATTACAAGCCATTATCATATCTACTTACATTGATAAACACGTACTTTTGTTTTAATTTTACTTGTAGCATTGATTTCAAGCGTAATAGGTTATTCCTCTGAGTCTGACGTAATAAAAATAATTACGAATGAAACCTGTTTTCTGGCTTGCACTTAGATATTCTAATGAGTAAGATTGCATTGGTAGCGTTAAAATAGTTTGTGCTGTTAGACGATTTCTCACACATTGCTCCATAAACACTGTGCTCGGGTTTTTATATGGGAAATTTGATATTTAATAAAGAATAATTTCACAATACAAGAATACCAGTGTGAAGTACCTACAGGTTCTTGATTTTAATCCATTCATAATTTTTATTCCAGCTTAGAAAAACAGTGTTCGACTTTGCACAAAAAGAATTGGCACCTAAAGCAACCCAAATAGACAGAGACAATAACTTCCCAGAAGTGAGGGAGTTCTGGAAAAAGCTGGGGGATTTAGGCACACTAGGTAAACGGACGTCTTAACTAACACATTCTAAACACGAATCAATATAATTATACATTTTAAATACGAGTAATGAGAACTAATAGTCCTACAAGCTTTGACTAGAAATACACACATACAGCTAAATCTAGCTTTTCTTGTATTATCAGGAATAACTGCTGATCCGGAATATGGCGGAACTGGTGGAAAATACTTAGACCACTGCGTTATTATGGAGGAACTATCAAGGTATTATCAATAATCACTTAAAGCAAATGTGAACACTATATGTGTATGTATGTATGTATGTGTGTGTGTTTGTGTGTGTGTGTGTATTTGGCACTGTACCGCCACCCGTTTCCGTTATTGGTACTGAAGGGCTTCCGAGAAGACGGGCAAGAAATTGGCAGCTCATTTCAGCAACTGCAAACCACAAGCTTCCTTCCTTTTGCGCCCTCATCTCTGTAATGAAAACAATATATTATTACGACTTTCAAGTAGCTTGTAACTTATTTTATTATTTAATCTAGTAACGAGTCGAGCCACTCGTTCACCCGATGGTAAGCGATACGCCTGCCCCAAACAGCTACAGTGCTACCCAGAACTTTCACATTGCATAATCTTGCACGGCACAGCACTGCGCTCGTCATCCGGAGACATCGATTCTAAAGTCTCATATGCCCAGTAATTACCTATACCTTAATTATTTTCAGGGCTAGCGGTAGCATTGCGCTTTCGTACGGGGCGCACTCTAATTTGTGCGTTAACCAAATCAACAGGAACGGTAATGCGCAACAGAAGAGCACATACTTGCCAAAGGTAAAGTTTACTGATGGTTCTATGAAATTTCTTATTAATTATTAATGGTTAGGTCATTGATGTAAGTATAGACTTCAAGCTAGCTTATGCACGTTACAGTGGCAGAAGGGGGTTGATGGAGTTTTACGCAGCATAACTGGCAGCGACTTAAAGCAATCCAGAACTTGTGAAGCAATCTAACAGCCGACGGGTAATTTTTTTGTGTAATATTTTTTTCAGTTGTGTAGCGGTGAATATATAGGCGCTCTGGCCATGTCAGAGCCAGGAGCAGGCAGCGACGTGGTTTCCATGAAGCTGCGAGCGGAGAAGAAAGGAGACTACTACTTACTGAACGGAAACAAGTTCTGGATCACCAACGGCCCTATTGCTGATGTTTTGGTGGTGAGGAAAGTTTAAACTAACATTTTTAACGGTACCTACGTCTCATGATCTCACCTAATTCGAATTATCTTTTATTAGGCCTTATGTAATGTGAGTTCAAAATACTAAAATAACGATAATCTAATATTTTCGTAAATTAGTATCTACACGCATTGAAGTTTTGAAATCAGTTTTTTTTTTTAGGTTTACGCAAAAACTGATTTCACAAGCAAACCTCAACACGGTGTAACTGCGTTTCTCATCGAAAAAGGCTACCCTGGATTCTCCACAGCACAGAAACTGGACAAATTTGGTATGCGAGGGTCCGACACTGGCGAGTTGGTCTTCGAAGACTGCAAGGTAATTGGAGTAAATGAGTGTACCAACTCCGTTCGGGGTATTCCGGCAGAAGTCCTTGAGAGCCAGTCTTAATTTGCGGTAACTACATTCGACCAAAAAACTTTACACCAGTTGGCATAGTGGTCAATACAGTGGCCTATAACAAACAAAAGCACCGGCTAAAGTAGTACAGGATCCAAATACACTCACGTAACTGTCTACTAGGTAGCATTACTATAAATGGATCTAACATCTACCCATGTTAACTATTGTCTCCATCAATGTTTTGTTTATTAGCTTTCTACATTTGATAATAAACTTTATTGTTGTTAATAATAATGACGCGTTACGATCTTACACAGATCCTGACCCCTCACTAGAATTCCCTGTATCTAAAGAATCAGGAACTACAAGGACCGTGGTCCTACAAACACCCGGACTCAGAACAAATATTTACCATGTGCGGATTTGTTGATGTTACATAATATTAAATTATTTTTTAGGTCCCAGCCAAGAACATCCTCGGCCAGGAGAACAAAGGTGTGTACGTCCTAATGTCTGGCTTAGACCTGGAGAGGCTGGTACTTGCTGCAGGACCAGTGGGCCTGATGCAGGCAGCCATAGACGTAGCCTTTGATTACGCACACACGAGGCAGCAGTTTGGAAAGAATATCGGCGAATTCCAATTGATACAGGTTGGTTACAGTCAAAGAAAAATACGAGTTAAAGTAGACGCGCTGTTTTTAAAGTTCTACGACAAGTAAAGAACGGTTTCACATCTTATGCAAAGAGTTCAACACTGCATGAAGTTCCAACGTAGGTATTATAATAAATTCTTCTTCACTAGGCAGTTAGTAACATAAACACCACACTATATAACTTGGTGATATTGACGCAGTGCCAGGAAAAACTAGGATGAATTCGGTTGGAAGATGATCAAATTGGTATAAGAGAAGGGAAATTATATCTAGCAGCAGAGCTGACCATCATTATGAGTATGAAGACCACGCCCTTACAATATCAAAATATAGGGTACAAATAATTGCCCGATGACATATTCAACGATATAAAAATACTACGTAGGTTACGAAAATACTTTATTACGAATAGAAATCCATCTACGAAGTTGTTCATCGCCATTTATGAATGACCGGAGATAACGTATGATTGTTGTCTACCTACGTCTAACCTAGCACAATGCAATTCTTTTCAACACCAGATCTAGTATTTGTAAATGATTGATTGATGCTAATTACGCCAATTATTGGCATTGAATCAACATCCATGTTTCTAATAACACCAATCAACAGACTGCACATTTTACTACGCACAAGGATTGTGAAACCAACTGCTTGTTGAATTAGCGATCAGTAATGCATGGTTATTTGTATTCTACTTCCAACTTAGCAGTTCAATACCAATACACACTTCAACTCTTAGGCTTTTTAAACGTAGGACATAAAAGGAAAGCAATAATTGATTCCAGTCCTATAGAGCTAAAGTGACGGCGATGGGGTCTTAGACCATAAAGAAATTATAGGCAGCAGCTGTTGGTTTAGGTTGGTACCTAACTCTGGGGTGAAGGGTCTGTGGGCGCAAAGGACTCTTCTATTACACCCTAGTTTAAAAAAATTTCTTATTTAGTTTATCCTTTCAATTCGAGCGACTATGTTGCCATTGAATAAATAAAAATGATAACACTAGAGAACGAAACCACCTCATTCAAAAAGGAATGAACGAATCCAGATGAAGTGCAATTGAGAAGACATGGGGTGCAAAATAAGGCTTTATTTAGTAAAGCGATCCCTATGATTCTCAGTACATCCAGCGCATACTGGGCTGCTAATCATAAAATATCTGGCTACACTAGTCTCTACGGTATTTCTACCAAAGCCCATATCAGGACAAAATTAGTGAAACATCGACACGACAGAGGGCAAAACACATTACGGCCCTAAAATATCATAATTAGGGTAAAATAGCTGAAATTTATACACCACTCTGTTGTAACTACAGATTAAAATAGTCGACATATACACCGTCCTGATGCATCTATAGAGTAAAATAGCCGACATATACACCATTTTGGTGCAACTACAGAGTAAAATAGCCGATATATAAACCATTCTGGTGCAACTACAACTACAGGGTAAAATATACAATGCTGTTATAATTCCAGGGCAAAATGGCCGACATGTACACTACGCTGTCGGCCTGCCGCAGTTATCTCTACAACGTGGCAAAGGGCTGCGATGAGGGCCACGTCAACAGCAAGGACTGTGCGGGAGTCATCCTGTACTGCGCGGAAAAGGCTACGCAGGTCGCTTTGGACGCTATCCAGATACTCGGTAAGTGGTGATCAGAGGACGAAAGTTAGCTTAACATACTTTTAACCTTTTTGTATGAAGCGAAAGAAAAGTGATGGTAATGTGATGCACATGGATGATGCAGTTGCTACCAGCTGTAAATTGTATTGACTTTGATGAATAGAATTGTTCAATTTGATTTCTCAAAGTCAACACAAGCAGGGCTTAATCTCCAAAGGAATAAAAAAATGTGTAAAACATAGTAGTAAACATATTAGTACATATTAATAAATGGGTAAATCTTCACAAATATATTCAAAAGGTAAAGTTTGCTTTGTGCAGCATTATCTTAGACTACTCATCTAATTCTGAAAATTCTTTTATTGATAGAAAGTCACATCACCTATTACAGAGTTCCATAGGTTATATTTTATTCCTGTAGGAAAACTGGAATTACTTGAGCAAAACGGCAGGTTGCTCCCGATAAAAACATTTTATTTATATATGAATAAAGCCCATAAAAAACATACCTGACTAACTATTATTTTTATACAGGTGGAAATGGTTACATCAATGACTACCCAACCGGCAGAATAATGCGAGACGCAAAACTTTACGAAATCGGAGCAGGCACTTCTGAAGTGCGAAGAATGCTTATCGGCAGAGCATTAAACAATGAATATAAATAATATTTTCAGAAAACTAATTATTTATTAAATATATTGTTACCTTTTGGTCTTGTTTTGTTCTTCACAGCCACCAGAAACTGACTGAGAAGCTTATTGAAAGTGACTCAACATAATGCCACCACTTCGGTGGAATGTACAGCATCTGACCAGGTTTTAATATACAATAATAAGGCTTAGCTTCTTTGTATTTAGGATGTTTTTCTAAATCCGGCTTTTTTGGATCAACTTGAGCTGTGTTGTTCAGCAGTTCATGCTGGTGAGGGTAAAGAAGTTCCGAGTCTGATGGTGGGAATAAAAATAGTTGCTTCTCCCCGATCACTTGTGCCAGTAAATTTCTTTTTGGATCATGGTGTAACGGCGATACTGTACCCTTAGGGCCGTACCATGCATTTATATCAACCAGCTCATTTGTATCAGAAAAGGCGCAGTAGTCAGGTTCAATTATATCATCTTTTAACTCTGGTATTTGGTCAAAGAGTTGGTATTGAGCTAGATATCCCGTAGGACCTTCCGTTTGGTAGATATGGTCTTTTATAAATTCTTCAATGGTCATAATTGATTGTGTCCAATTCTGGTCGGTATATTTGCTTCCAAGTTCTACAGCCACTGTTCTTAAGCCCGCGAGTTGGATGAAATAGTTCTGATCTTTCCATTTAATCATCGCCGGCCAGTGATTCATGCAGTTGTCTAAAATAACAGGCTTTCCAGCTAAAATATAGTTGTTATAAAAATTCTCCATACTAGGACAGTCTATTACTTCTATTAAAGTGGAATCCTGAGGCTTAGCCTCATTGGAAATGGTTGTCTCTTCAACAAGCGGATCGACCAAATCATACGCTTTAACTTGGTGAAGCACGTGATTCAAAATAGAGGCACAGTCTTGTAAAAGTTTAGGTGCAATATTGAGAGGGCAACCAAATATTATGCCAAAGTCTATTATTTTGAATGAAACTTTACTATCCTCTATAAAATTATTGGAGGACCTAATATTAGTCAAAAGCCTTGCATATGAAGCAATGGTAATAGTCTTTCTTATATATATCGGCACCTCTTTCCAGTTTCCAATATTTATTCTTTCCTTCATGTAGTCAATCACAGCTTCTAGTTTTCTTACAGTAAATACCGTGAAATGAGTCGTGTCACTTAATATTAGTCGAAGAACTGACTTGCATGGTAGATCAAGATCTGCTACTTCTTGAAGAGTCTGCTCAATGTCAGGCCTCAGTTTATCCATTTCATTGGCGACTTGTGTATTTCCTGCCAGGCTAAAAGTTTTCATTAGTAAATGTTCTAATGACTGTAAAGTTAAAACAACCTGAGATTTCAACAGTTGATATAAATGTATTCGGATTCCCAGGTCCGCCAATTCGTCCGATACTTCCCTACTAGAGGCCATGATTAACAGGCAGTTCTGCACGTACTTAGGGTAAAAGTAATAATTTCTTATCCACACATTCAAGTAAAGCGCAAAACACTTTAAACTTGGTAAGCGCAAAACACTTTAAAATTACTCATAATTACCTACTATTGCTCATAACAGACATTTTTATTTTATTTTTATTGATCGGTCTCTTTACTCACTAGTCACGTCACTAGCAAGGAGTGGACAGTGGATTGTAGTGCTGCCAACGCTCAAAAAGTCAAAACTGAACCCTAGAACACCATTGGAACTACTTCTAATAGAACGAAGCTCAAAACTGATTTGGGGAAAAGAATGTGAAATAGAAGATAAAAATGAGCTAAGTATTCCATCAGATTGAGCTAATCAAATGGACTTAGGGCGCATAATAGGTATCTATACATCGAGGTACAATATTATGGAAAACAAAAAGGGCTAAAAAGTTGTTTTTTATATTTAAACAGACATATTCGGCCACGCTCCGCCTGGAGCCTAGCCGATTGTATCGGAGCTTTTTGAGCAGCTCATCAAGTACCAGCAAACTATGCTATTACACCCTTGCTTGGCAAACCTATTAAATAATTTCTCGGTCAGCCGGGCTTCAGCTAGGGCATTTTCAGTTTATGAGCGATTTTATGTTTATATATCTAGACGATTTTTTATTCGTCTACTTTTGCATTCACAAAGCTTTCAAGCCATTCAATAAGTAGGTACAGCATTTAGTAGCAAATATAGACATAATAGCACAGAATAGATAGATAATAGTCAACCTGACTTATCTATCTTGTGGACCACACAAATTGAAATAATAAAAACCATAAATACATTTTCTGCTTTACTCACTCTCGTGTACACTGTACTTTATGTGAATATGAGTTATTCTTCCTTCCAGCTATAGTTATAGTTCTTTGGTGGAATTGTTCTGAATTTAGCCAAGCTTAAATTGGCAACACTGGTTGAGTGGTTTTTAGCCACAGAAAATTATTACTGTTTTTTTTTTTAATTTTGGCATCATATAATTTGTGCATGAACCTACAGAGTAATAATACTCTTTTTTCACATTGTCAGCGCCAAATTATTAATGACATAGACTTACGATTTTTTTGCTACGCTCATTATGCCTATTATTAATCGGCGTTTGCGTTTCAATAGTCGAATTCATAAGATTGACACAAACATACCCAATGTCTGTTCTGCCTCATCCTCATCAGTGACAGATTGATTGTCTTTGATTGAATTTATTCACAATTGACATATTTTCTTTCTTATGTTTGTTGGAGTTGGAGATATTTATTTTAAGAGGTTTTTGGAGTCCTTTATTTATAATCCCTGTAAGATTTTCACGGTATCATTATATAAACCGCTGAAAAAAACGAAAGTCATCACTCAATAACCTTGACCTTTCATTATAAAAAGTATACATTATTGTCTATAGAAAATCATATGACTTTCTCACGTGATCTGTCAGATTATTTACTTCGAAAACAAAAAGTGTTTTTATAGGTTTCTTGAGGAAAATCCTAAACTGGTAAACATGTGTAAATAATGGAACGCAGGTCAGACTATAGTCGGACTATGGAAATACCTTGAAATGATGTTACATGTGGCACAATGGCACTGTTCGACAAACTCTTCTCTCTGAAGAGGAGACTCGATTCAGATAATTGCGATCAAATAGACCGGCGCAGGTACGTCAAGTGGATGCTTTTCATTCATTAATCTATTTTGGAGTGGTGTGGCATGTCGGTGAAGGGTTGACGTACGAAATAGACACTCGTGTACTCGTGTCGGGTGCTGGGAGTCTCACAGGCCACTGGCTGAACCTCTGCGTTGCCGTGACGCACGGGAGCCTGGCTGGCAGCGGCTCGACGAGCATGTGACGACTGCGCGGGGCGCGGGCCGCGGGCCGCGGGCCGCGGGCGTGGGCGGCGAGCGATCGCGTCACTCGCCGAGAGGGGCGGGTCGCGCTCAATGTTTACTTAATATTTACTCGCGATCTAAGCTAGTACACCAGCACATTCCACTGAAACCGAACGGCTGATCGCTGTCGCAAGCCTATCGATGTGCATTTAGTGTGAACACTACAGAAATTGTTGCATTTCTAGTGCAGTGTGTGCATGTGAACATATTTTCTCTTTGTGAACATTATCACTTTGATACTGTGTTTAACAGCTGTGTGGACAGCTGATGCGAGCATGTAATAAAATGAAATTTAGGTAATATTTACATTTTGATCTCACAATGTTATTGCTAGTCGGTTTGAGTGTTTGAAAACTATTTATTGGAGCCAGTTCATTGATGTAAGTGTGAATTGCAGCTTGTGGCAGTGAGAACTTGTTCCGTCTGATCTCAATAACAAGTGAGCAAGCTTATTGGAGTGATGAGTAGACACAATAACACTTGACATTAGTTGCCAAACCTGTTTTCAATCATGCAATCAAAACATTGTCATGTGAAGAAAAAGAATTGCAAAGATACCGTGAGTGCACTGTTGGAAGTGAAAGTGTGTATGTATTGTTTACTTTGTATTCAACACATGAACTGTACAGGGGACTTGTCACTATTGCATCAAGTGCAGTGTTGACTCTAGATATAAAAGTCTTTGAACTTCACTTTACTGATATCTCTAGGCACTGGTATTTGGTGAGGCAAAGAAGAATTAAGAATGAATAATTCAGGGTACAGTAAACATGAACTTTTGCACATTTGTAGACGTTAAAACAGCAAAGAGAACATTGAACTCTTAACAATTATTATACAGTACAATAATTGAACACTTTAAAACATAAGTAAACTACAATTCAAAACAAATACAAAAAAAATTAAGTATGTTCTAATGATAGTTAAAACATTAAGTTCATTTACTTAATAACGCATTTATCATTAGTTTAACTACCATTTAAATAGAGGTAAATATGATCAAAGTATAAATTATCACAAGTCTCACTTCAGGTTTATTTTTGAAAAGTTTAAACAACTTCTTTTAAATTTTAAAAAGTAATTGGTTAACAATACTGCAAACTATAACAGTGTATAGTGCAGTACTGAGTAAGTGACATTCCTTGCTATTTAAGAATAAACTCAATGGGTTTAATAAAATCTATTTCGATTTCTCAATTGTTGATAAAAAAAACTTATGTTCTCTTTCATTTATTTCTGAAGTAAAAACCAAATAAGATCCAGTCATACCATCAAAGGAAACAGTCTCAATGTTAACTAAAAATTATTAAATTAATGATAACTCATGGCAGGTAATGCCAACACACTATTTAAAAAACTGTGCAGACATCCAAAGTGACGCACACATTTAATAATATCTCTTGTTAATGCTTGCCATTTATATAGCTGCACTACTGACTGTGCCAGGCCTGCAAATGTACTTAGTTGGTTATTATCACAATTCTTTCATGTAGTATAATGTTCAAAAAAATCATAGG
Organism: Campaea margaritaria; assembly: GCA_912999815.1. Taxonomy (NCBI): domain Eukaryota; kingdom Metazoa; phylum Arthropoda; class Insecta; order Lepidoptera; family Geometridae; genus Campaea; species Campaea margaritaria. The sequence goes on from OU538794.1 coordinate 3,525,773, forward strand.
TATGTCACCAATCAATATATGCAAGTAGGTATGTATGTTCAATGTGTACTTATACATTTTCTGCACCACTACAATCCTTTGTCAGATTACTTTCTCTATGATCCTCATCATCGATTATTCAATTATGTGTAGTGTCCTTTTTCCATGATGTTTTAGGTTAAATGATAACTAAAGAAGGTACTGTGTTCCTCAGGTCCTGTCAAATAAATCCGGAGCAAGTGCGTCTGCTTCTATTCAAGGAGTGCGACTGGAGAGGAAGGAGGCTTCTCTTCGACTCGTCTGCCATACAGAAAGTGCCAGCAGGGAAACATGACAAGCCAACTGTCAGGCAGGACGATGTGCCGTGCATTGTGGAGGTTTCAGATGGATTTAGCTATGTGGTGAGTATGTTCTTCTATTTTTTAAGTCAATAGTCGTTACTCAGGACCTTGGCTAGTAATCTAGTTGTCACAGCATTATCTGAGGCTGGTGTAAGTTCCTCTATTGTACAGGGTGTAAGGCATGATTTCAAAGGACTTGATTTCAGGTGGGGCATGGTGATATGCTTGTTTTGGGGGTCTAAACATAAAAGGCAAATGGGGCATAGCCAGTTAGGCTAACTAGTTTCATTTCCAATAGGATTGCAACTATTTGATGCCACTGGCCCACTCCGCATTATTGCGTAAATTCTTTATAATTCCCCCCTAAAGACAAAACAACTTTTAGAAAAAGAAATACTGTTTAACATTGATAAAGTCTTTTTGTTGTCATTGAAAAAGTAACACTTCTATCAACATTACGTAGAGACGCGCCGTATTCTTTGTCATGCCCAACGTTCTGTTTATACTTGACCAATGACCATACCTAAGGCAAAACCAAAGCTTATGGCGTAGTTTTAGCAAACGCTTTAGGTTAAAGATACTACTAGATATCTTATTTTACCGGAATCAATGCTCGCGGGGGGATCAATAGAAGTCAAAGTATTGGACATGTTTGGTCAACACTGGGCCACAAAAGACTATTAAAAACTGTTAAGCCATATTAAACGTGTACTTATTTTCTGCACAGTTATTAGCTCAGGTAAAATATTTACTGCTGAGATTGTTTGGTAAGAACAATTTATTTCTGCAGGGACAGAAAACAAAGGTGGTTTCACTATTATAGAAACAAATTATAGTAAATTCTAAGCGATAAAATGAAAGACCGTTCTCGACGCGTAATATAAAAGAAGTGAAAATAATAACGCATCGAAATGCCATGATCATTCACGTAAATAAACGGCTCACGCACTTAAAAATATTAATGAAGACTTTCTTTTTCGATCTGAGCATATAATTTAGGTAACGTCCAATCGACGTCCATTGATCTTATCCTGTTATTGGATATAACCATGGTGTAGCTTTTTCATTATCTTGCCACGTTTCGTCACTGCCATTCTGATAAATTTGCCGTCCTAGATAATAGTACTGTATGTCCGCAACATGATTTATGAAATATATACGAGTAGATAAGTACTCGGGACTTGGACAATTTGGACATAGCGATGGTAGCGTTTCTTTCCGGCCATCTTTTTAACCTTTCGTGCATAGCGATAGTTCCCCTTTAAAAGTTCTAAAAAAAAGTTTGCGATAGCATGCATATGTCTATCTTTTAAAGTTAATCCACTATAATCTTTTATATGGTAATCAAATTTAGTCTACAATAATGCATTATTTGCAAAGGTGTTTTCATCAACATGATATTAATCCATAAACAAATAAATACGTTATTTATTACAAGTAATAAATTTTGAACAAAATTACTCTGTACATCATTTGAATTCAACGAATATAATTTAAGGAGATTAAATGTACAAAACATGCGAAGCCAAAAAATAAAAAAGAAACGTATCAAGTTCGTTTTAGTTCTTAAAAATGAAACTAGATGTCGCTGTCTACCCTTAAAACACGCAAGCGTTTGTCGCAGGGATTTGGAGGGCTATTCAAATTTTAGGCGTTTGAGGTTACATCAGTCTAACAACCGCAGAACTCTAACTCGATAAACTAGTTTGACTCGCGCTCGTCTAAATAGTTCCGTATTTTTGGGAAGAGCGTTATTCCAGTACCTGGAACGCCCATATAATAGTACAAATAAATAGTACATAGTACAATTATTATTATGCGTATTGCATGCCCTTAAACATAGTCATCGACTTCTTCCACTTTGATCATCACCATTATTTTTATTAGTTTAGTCTGTTAGTTTTTTTATTGATACCTTTGAGTTAGTACGAATAGAATAATAGGTTATTTGATCTCTATGGATTATTTGATTGGTTTTGTCTTGAAGGCTAAGTCAATAAAACAGAAAACCCGACTGCGAACAAAATTGAACCGTGAAATGCAGTTCAAAGTTGAAATGAAACGATGATGCTTCCGAATGCATTTCACAATTAAATTTTGTTGGCGGTGGGGTTTTTTTATAATTATTATAAATAATATTGTTTTTATTTGCAATTTTTTTTAGCAAATTAGGCTATATTTCATCCCCATAATCCCATGGGCATGGGAACTACGCGGGTAAAACTGCGGGGCGCAGCTAGTAGATCATAATACTAACACTGACATACTGCATTTGCCTGTAACACACTAGATAAAAAAAAGAATTCCCGTCATTGCTTATGACTTTATCCTTTTCACGAAAGTGAGAGAAGATCCCAGCTCATCAGGAGGCCGATGTGAGTTTATGATGAAGCAATGTCTCTAGCGACTTACACTTAAACGGTTGACTGAACTTGACTGTTTTTTTAGCGACATTGCATATAAATACGAGTACTGGCAAGGTCTCGGTTGTTATTGATTGATAACAGTTGTTATGCAGTCTGAAGCCCTTGGGTGGCCTGACGTTAAAAAACGTCACTTCCTTTATCGATACCGATGGATCGATCATGAATCCTACTAGTATTATAATAGCGAATGTAACTATCTGTTTGTGCCCTTTTCATAGCTAAACGGAAGAACAGATCGTGATAAAATTTTGTTTTTTTTTTTTGGCGTGGAAGAATTGGGCAAAATGCTACTGAATAATATTTTTCTTACGGTTTTATATAAAGTTAGCTGCACATTCACATTATACAAAGGTATGTTTGTACATAAAAAAATAATTACAAAACAATGAAAAAAAACCCGCCGCCTATATGATTTTGCATCTAGGCAGAATTATGTATATAACATTAATATATGGATCCCAAATTCATATGCTGTAGCTGCAATGCAACCACAGATAGAGTGAAGTGAAAGTCCGGAGTTTTCTCCAAGCAAGTAAACTGATCCTAAGACCTTAGCCTATGGCTGAAAGCTAATAACAAACTACTGAACAAAGCGAGTCGTTGAATATACGTTTTATGAAGATCAATGAATCAAATCACAGAATGTAATATAGGCAGTTCATTGAGCATGATGAGATGAATTGGTAGTAAAACATAGTAAGATCCAAATTAAAAGCGTATCACGAGTATTGATAAGGAAAACATCGAACAAATAAAAAACAATACTTTTGCAATATATGTTTACAAAGTGGCCCAAGTTACATCTACATCCTGTATCAGTTACGTTTAGGTAGGTACAAGTTTAAAAATAAATTTCCCTTATCGCTATCAGTTATAAAAATAAACCCAATAATCGACAGTCACAGCTCATCTTGCGGTCACAAGACTTTTGCAGCCTGTGTTGAATAAACTTACGCGTCTAAATTTAGACCACTTAAAACGATAGCCTTTTTGATTATACACTCAGATCTAAATGGGCCATAAGATATGTCTACTACGCCCGTGGGACCGCCAGTCTGTAATTTTAGCTTGATTCCAATTAATCGACATCACATGGTGGTTATGGTGACATTATACTTTAGGTCTATATTTAACTGCAAACAGAAAATAGAATCACGTGATTTTTTAAACGGTTTTATTGTGGGTTAACGATCGAGATGGTTTATATTTAGGAATGGACAATGGTGAAATATGTTATCGAATGAAAAGGTTATTCTTAGGCTTCGGAAACAGGAGAGCGACGGTGGGAGCTATTAGCGCTACAATATCTATTGACGCCCTGTGACGATTGGCTAAAATATCGGTTTATTATGTTTGTTATTTGTTAGTGTGCCAGCATCTAGTGTAAAGTCAGTACGCACTTCTACCTAGTCTGTCAGACCGCCCAAGGGCCCCCGACGTGGCTTAACACTCTGATTGCTGAGCCGTTTTGCTTGTCTAGCTACCGGTGCGGCTCTGCACGCGCCATAGTGTTTTCCCATACAACAAACACCGCCGTGTTTTGCCTTACTCGTGGCAAGTTATGAAAAACACGACAGTTGTGTTTTCAGCAGTGAACGTGTTAACGATCCATGTCTAGAGTGAATCTCCTTAATTTGAAGCATGAGTCTCATGCATACTTACTGTCTCTTTCGCTTCTTCTACTTTAATTAGTCCCTTCATACGTGCTCCCCGGTTTTAGGAACTTTTGACTTGGCTTTTCTTCAGTAAGTCCTCGATCTCAGCACTGAGGAAGATCGTTAAAGTTATATAGAACAAACATGACTATTGGCGTGATTTCTAGCCCGAGTTTTCCCGGCCTCAACAAACTCATAAAAACAATTATTTAGCACTTGCACCAAAATAAACGATACGAATTGATACAGAGCGTGTATTTTTAGCCGAATAACTAGCACCCGGTAAACACGACACCTTTTGTAGTCTCGTGATAAATATGAGAGCAAATATGGAGAGTGGCTTGTGGGTTCTGACTTTAGTCTACACGAAAATATAACACGTCGGACCTTTAATGGCGTTGTGTGCGTTTTTATTTTGCAGGGTTGCAAGCACACAAAGATTTTAGCTCTTTATTAGCGTAGGTGAACCTAATTATAGGCACTTGGTCCTTCGTAATTCGTTACACGAGTTCTACGTCCAGGAAAGGTTCTTAGTGTTGTAAGTTTTTTGATGTCTCTATTATTTGTTACTAGCTGCGCCCCGCGGTTTCGCCCACGTAATGCCTGTTTCCCCGCTAGTGCTCCGCATTACCCAGGTTCATAACAGCCCATGACACACGCGAAAATAAATAACTGAAGATAGCGAAAAAATAAAAGTAAAAACAAATGTCAAATCCTGAGTTCATACAACAATCACAGAAAAAAGAACGTTCAATTTTTCCCAAATTTTTCAATTTTCCGGGCGACAATTGCGAAAATTTTAAAATAAAAAATTTACAAATCTGTTAAGTCGTTATCTAGTTATGCCGTGACCAAGGGAAATAGGGCTTAACTTTTATCTAAATTGATAATTAAATATTTTATCTGTCTACCATTATGTGTTTTTTTTTATTTGTCTACTCTTGGTGCTGGTGTTGGCTCGCTGTTGGCCTCTCCTAATGACTATCTACGAGTACTACTGAACTCAAGTCTGGCTTTATAGCAATTAGCTTTCTTGCCAACTATTATGCTTCATCGGTAGTATTGAAAGATCCACCATTTATTTGCACAGTCTCGTCGTTTTTTGAGACTACCGGAAACGCTAATTCTAGACTTGGACTGTTTACTACCATCGACCACTACATTAATATTAGTCAGATTACTTTCTGCTGAACCGATTTTCTTGTTTAGCCACGGGTGCGGCTCTGCACACTCCATAGTGTTTTCCCATACAAAAACACAACAGCTGTGTTTTACCGCACTCGCGGCAATTTATGAAAAACACGACACTTGTGTTTTCAGCAGTGAACGTGTTAAAGCGAAGAAGGTTTTTGCTTTAAGATACTTTAAAGGGGAACAAACGCGTAACAAAAAAAAATATAAATCTGAAACGTATTCTTTTGCTAATAAAATATACTTGTTGTGTATAAAATTTAAGTATTTTTCTAATAAAATATATCACGATCCTAACCCGTGGGCGGACGGGATAAGAATAAATGTTTTATTTATGGCCGGTCACGTGCTTTGATTTTGTAGAGTTATATCTGTCACTATAAATCTACGGATGCTTTTGGATAAAGATATTATTATAGTGTTTTGAGTTGTTGAGATGTTGGATAATTTGTGTTTCCGCACAGTAAACGAATGGTGAATACTAGGCATTAATATAGATACAAAGAAAACGGCATATTAAAATTATTTGTTTGCTCCAGTCCGATAAATAAAGATGTGTTTTTTTTTGTGAAGTTTATCCATGCCCTGCATGTGAGACTTACAATCCATTTTAGGGTTTCGGGCACAGTGCAATGCCGCGAAAGATTTTGCAACGCAAAGGTCTGAATGGCAATGTAATTGCTATGGGCATTATGCTAATCACGTTGATCTGTAGTTTAAAAAAATACCTCGTATTTCATCAATATCAGACTTAGGGATTGTGCAAGCGACCCACTGAATTTATCTTCGAAGAGTCGACCAAACCAAGTGTAATGGACTTTACATACGAAAAATTAATCTAAGGAATTTACAGTTTGGCTAAATGAACGCGGTGGTAGCTACATATATGCATATCTCAAGGCATCCGTTGACTGCATACACTTTTATCAATTACCTACACGATGAGTGCGGAAAACTCGTGATATGTACTGACTATATTTCCTTTCGTAGTGTTTCAAACCAGATGCATCTTATGGAAGCCAGTTAAGAATGCGTCATCCATTTGTCATTTAACTAAGTACCTTTTTGAATTTCCTGAATTTCCTCTTCCTCTCACAAGTCTGATGGTAAACTTTGGGCGTGTAGAGGTAAATAAACTGATACGTAAGCGGATTGGGAGTAATGACTTGTTTCTATCGGACCTCATCTTGTTTTTTTTTTTTACAATTTCTGACGAAACATGCTGGTCGTTCCTCAGATGCTACGCGTCACGACTAACTTTTTTATCCTGTAGAAGGTATCAGACCAACGCAGATTGCTCAGCGAACTGTGTTGAGCGGCGGGTTGTATGAAAACTGAGCGTTTCATTAAAAATGCATTGTATAAGTAGGTGCAAAAACACAGCAGGTCACAATAAACCTAGACCGAAAACTGTCACGCAATTCCTATTTATGTTTCCGAGAATTGAATAAATACGGGCACATCTTAGACGATAACAATACCACGGTTAATCTACTTGTGGTTTTACTATTCGTATTGTAATGGTGACTTTTTGTTGCAGTACAAGGGCCCGGAGGCGGACGCGACCGTTCTCGGTGAGATGATATTCGGCGCGGTCGCCATGAACTACAAGAGCGTCTCATTGAAAATCCACATTATGGATGAACCGAGAAGGTAATTTTGGGCTGGCCATCGCTTGATTGCACTGAACTGCATCTTTATATAGCTCTATCCCTTTCTATCGCTCAGAATGATCGTTTGCTAGAGCAGACCACAGAATACATATAGTATGTATTACTACATAGAGAATGGACACTCCACCTCGCTTCCGCGCTTCCCTCACCTCAAGCCGCAATTGGCACGGTGGGTAGTCAATATTACAGGCCCAAATTTAATAGACAATCGTTTTATATGAAACTTCATACTAATGGGTTGTCCTTTGTTTTGGTCGCGCAGAATGTTGATGTTGATTTACTTACACCTGAGAATTACACACACATTTAGCGCGTGTACAAACTTAATTTATATGTGTGAGTGGTAAAATTTTGTATGCAGTGACCGGGGTGTGCCTAATCCCAAAACAAAACTTTATCAGTCTCTTTTCCTCAGGTTAATGTGCACAAAAGTTTTCTGTGTACCCGCGTCGCGTCGGATCAGCAGGGGTGAAAGGAAAACCAGTGCCGACGCATCTTCCACCTCAATACGCAACGCCAGTATTCTAAGAAACTCGTCAAAACCTTTGAACGTGCCATCTTTGGGAGAGGATGGGGTTGCGCTTAGCTTCTCTATGGATAGAGGGGATTCGGGTATGTTATCGTAGACTATAAATTTGTTGTCGTTTTGTGTCATTTTAGGTCATGTGATAATGAAAAGCGTAAGTTAAGCTAGAATAAGAATGAACAATATTTGACGAATTAACTTATTTTCTAAACAAGATAAGTACATCAGTAACTTCAGAACTGGAGAGTAGGATCTATAGGAGTGATCAGAGAGGATGTTCTTTGTTTAATATTATAAATGTGAAAGTTTGTGAGGGTGGATGGATGGATTTTTGTTACTCTTTCACGCACAAATTACTGAATGGATTTGGATGAAATTTGGCACACAGATAGTTTATTACCAGGATTAACATATTGGGTACTTTTTATCCCGTAAAAATTAACGGTTCCCGGGGAATAACACAAAACGCGAGGCCCAGATAGTAAACAATAAATGTTTTTTTTAGGTTTTTGCGGCGACCAATCACCGCACAGCAGTGTTGGGTCTACGTTCGACTATTTCTCTATGTTCGACACTTGGGACGGCAACGCTTCTCAAGAGGACTTCTATTCTTTTCATTGTGAGTACGATTGACGTAAAAAAAAGGTATTTTTAACCTCTTGCAAAATAAATTATCGCGATAATACATTGTAAAAAAACAAGATTAAAAATGATATATCGTTTTATCCAAACTTGATGAATGTGTTCGATTGTATTATCTTGTTATATGATAGGTAAAATGTTTGAAGGCTTTAAGGGCCTATGTCATCATCTGCATCATCATCATCATCAAACAACCTTTATCGGCCCACTGCCGAGCACGGGTCTCCAGTCAATTTCGTAAGGAGGATTAGGCCTTAATCCACCACGCTGGCCCGGTCCGGATCGGTGGTTATAGGTTTTGAAAGTATTTATTGGAGGACCTATGTAGAGGAGGCTAATTTAAACAATATTACAGGAATGATGAGCCTATTGTGCATTGCTAGGAATTCTTCTTGGATTATATCTGCCTCTCAAAGAGACAGCACCTTTATTTCCTAAATATTTTATAAAAGATTGTCCAGAAAAACATATTTTACAACAAAAACCAAATGTCTATTATTTTGTCCCTAGCATTGCCGGGTCGCAAACTCAGTACGTCAAGCAACGGCAGCTGGCAGCGGAGAACCTTCCAAAACAGCGCGACGCGCTTCGACATAGGACAGAGCTCGCATCTCCTCAACGTACCAACGGCGGCTAATAGTAGCGACTCGCAGGTAAAAAGTTACTAACAATAATAATACACACACACACACACACACACACACACACTAAATTATACATTATAAGAATGTGGTACTTTCGGCTATTGAGTAAGTACTTACCTAACTGTCGATCTTCGATCGATCGTAGAATGAGATCAGTCGACGTCGACCGACAGACGGGTGTTACCACACTAATCGATCGATTGTCCATCGATGGATAAGTGTGGCAACACCTTAACGTTGTCTTTCAGTGATAAATTTTAAATTATTCGACAGAATCCTTGACTAAACAGACCCACCACGATATACGTGTTTTCTAGTATCGCGGAAGCAAAAAAAAAAAAAAAATACACGAACGAAATCCGACTATAATTCATTACGTCTCTCAACAAAATATTTTCGCGTATCATAAAGTATTTAGTTGATGAGTGAGTGTCGATCATAAAATTGATTTACAACTGTTACAGTATCACTCGGGAGTTTTACGGAAAGCTAACATTTGAGTCGACCGGAGGTTTTATAAAATTGGATCTAATGTTATTGGTTGATCGCGAAATTATAATGTTTAATCTGACACCAATCATACAGTGTCTGAGTTGCGGTAGAGATATTTCGGTCCGGTTTCGGATTTTAGAACTTTTATCGATGGAAATATGTAGAGTAAAATAAATTTTAATTAAGTCCAATAGACATTTTTAAGAGAGAGCATTTACGCAAACACCCTGTTATGTCCCAAAGCCATAGATTATTAAATACTTACTGTGTCAGTCCCAGATATTCATCCGCCAAGCAGTAGTCGAAAACAATACCGTGTTCCGGTTTGAAGGGCATTGTTTCCAGCGAATTACTGGGCATATGAGACTTTAGAACCGATGTATCAGGGTGACGAGCGCGGTGCAGTGCCGCGCATGATCATGCAATGCAAAGTTCTGGGTGGCACTTTAACTGTTATGGGCAGGCGTAGCGCTTACCATCGGGTAAACGATTTTCTCTTTTCGTAACCCAGCTAAATAAAAAAAAAAGTCCTGTACTTTGACGAATAATGCGCGAGGTTCCTTAGTTAATTAAAAGCCACAGGTGGGACAAAGCGTTGACGCGTCTTATTGTTTACAAACACATTATCACCGAGCGCGTGACATCTCGTCACATGAGTGACCGGTATCGAGCTGTCATGTGAGCTGTTATCAATAGTGTTATCAGGCATGGGCGGGCAGTACCTCAACTTGGGCATATTAGAAACAGAAATGCGTGCGTTCATGACGTGCACACACACAAACCTCGAATTGTACCATGCTATAAAGATACCGTGCTTTATTGTTTATTCTATGGCTTGGGGGACTTTTGGTATCCAGGCAGTGGTTTTTTTTTTTGTGGGCAATGCTGGTGGCATACATTTTGTAGAAATGCAAAAACAGAAATGCAGAAATGCAGAAAAAGAAAACTCAAAGATTGATGGGAATGAAAATATTCCACGCCTGTCAAGTTCCAATGACAGTACGAGGGTGAATCAAAAAGTTCTTAGAAGTGCATATATATGAAACCTTTTTGGATCAAGTTCGATATTCAAATTAAAGAGTGTCTATCACACTATATTTATGCAGACTGTCACTTGTTTTTGTCAGTTCGTTCGCATGTAATAAATTTTTTTGTGCAACGAGTTGCTAAAAAGTCAAAATTATGGATAAAAGTGAATTACGTGCGGTGATAAAATGTCTCAGTTTGAAAAAAATGTCTACGAAGGAAATTTTTTTGGATATTCAGCAGACATTAGGGGGTGATGCTGTACCCTATTCTACGGTTGCGTACTGGGTGGCTGAATTTAAAAGAGGTAGATCAAGCTGTAAAGATGACCCGCGTTCTGGGCGGCCTTCAACCTCCGTTACAGAAGAAAATGTCAAAAAGGTTGAGAATCTGGTTTTGGAAGACAGAAGAATGACTATAAAACATATAGCTGAGATCCTAAAGATATCTTTTGGTAGCGTTCAATCCATTTTAATTGATTCACTGGGGTTCAAAAAAGTGTCTGCAAGATGGGTGCCACGAATGTTAACCGACGAAAACAAAAAGCGACGTTTGGAAATTTCCAAGCGTAATCTCGAAATGTTCCAGCGTGATTCGGATAATTTTTGCCGTCGTCTTGTCACCATGGATGAAACGTGGGTCCACCATTTTGATCCTGAAACTAAAAGACAAAGCATGTCTTGGAAACGACCATCCTCTCCATCCATTAAGAAATTTCGAGTTGCTCCTACCGCTGGCAAAGTTATGGCCTCTGTGTTCTGGGATAGTGAAGGAATCCTTTTTATTGATTACATGCCAAAAGGCCAGACGATTACTGGACCCTATTATGCAAATTTAATCCCGAAAGTGCGTGAAGCGATTAAAGAAAAACGTCGTGGAAAACTGTCGTTGGGCGTGTTGTTCCTTCAAGATAACGCTCCTGCTCATCGATCGGAAGTTGCGCTCAACGCAATCCGCTGTGCTGGCTTCAATCTCCTTGACCACCCACCATATTCTCCGGACTTAGCCCCAAGTGATTTTCACTTATTTCCAAAATTAAAAGAGGAAATTCGTGGAACAAAATTTCACGATAATGACGCGGTTATAGCTGCCGTAGAGGACTTTTTCGAGAGTCAAGAAAATATTTTTTTTTCACAAGGAATAAGGAAGTTAGAAACGCGTTATTCTAAATGCATTGCATTGGAGGGAGATTATGTAGAAAAATAAAATATTATTATTTAAATCTTTGCATTTTTTAATATTGATTCCAAGAATTTTTTGATTCACCCTCGTACAATATAAAAGTTACAGCGAGCTGATCTGATCATCGAGGCGGAAGGTAAAACTCAAAACTCAAATCATTTATTCCAAGTAGCCAAAGATAATGCACTTTACAAGTCGAACACTTAAGCCTCAGATACATATAGAAAAAAAAAAAATAAACAAATATGATCTACTAAACTAATGATTGACTGATTATGGTTTTAGTTTGAAAAAGAAAATTTCCCTTTCAAGTGGTGGTTCATGCCTGAATCTCGCACAGGAAAAGGTAACTACATTAACTCTACCAGTAGTAGGTACTTCGGAAATACGCCCGCTAGAGAAGATAGCTCCAAATTTGTTCAAGAAACTCTACGGGGATAACAATTATTCAATAGACAACGGAGCTGGACGTAGACAACGGAACTCCTCAGTGACTAACAGTAGATTGTCACTTCTTGGACTCTTGGAATTTCGATCAGCTTGCAGTATCGAATACGTATTTTATAAAAAAGTCTCTGTTACTTTCCCCGTATGGATTAGCTCATCAACTTTTAATGATGCTACAATAATCCTTTAGCGAAATCCATAATCCTACAGTTTATAGCTTTGACATGGATTTCAAAATGTAGGAAACTGAAAGCGCCTTACACTACCGTGCCGATGATTTATGGTAGCATGCTCCACCGTCGACCGCGTCGACACTTATCATCAGATGAGACTGCCGACAAATGCTTGCCAATAAATCAATACAAAAAAAAAAGGCCAACAAGTATTTAACTGTACCTTAAGTACTGCCTACTATTTATATTATCAGGACAACGGCGTATGTGTGCTTTATTGCTATAAGTGTAAGTACATATTAAACTTTTGTTTGCGCACCAGATTTGTATCCATATGGCTGTCAATAGACTTAAGAGGTTTTAAAAGACCATACACTTCAGTCTATCTATCTATCTATTCAGCCCGTATCCACCCACTGCTGGGTATAGGCCTCCTCTGTTTCACGCCATTTGTTCCGGTCCTGTGCCAGTCTCATCCATTCAATTCCGACGTGCTTTGCGATGTCAATACACTTCAGTGATTGAATACAATATAGGCACACATGTTTGACACCTGATTAGAAGTGAGCATGTGATCTATGAGCCAACTTTAATATTAGTAAGTCCTTAACCTTAAGTATATTATAGGCTTTCTATTCTAAAGTGACAAATGATATCAGAATCAGGTGATATAATCTAGCGAAGCACGCAAGGTGAACTTCTTTCAAGGAAATGCGAAATTGTTAAGATTAAATAATGTTTTTAAGATGTTAGATAGCTTATAAGCAGTGGAAAGACCTTAGCATGTTACCGCTTCGTAACGTACGTAATAGCGATGTATTTCTACACAGACTGCTTTTTATAAAGATCTAAAGAAAGGTGTCATAAAGATATTGTTGAGACCAATTTGCATGTAACCTAGGTAGAAGTAAGAAATAAATATGAAATCACACGTTATTCCAATTTGAAGGGATGAAAGTATTTTATGTTCCAGGAGGCCTACTATGACGTCTTATAGCGATTCACTTGAGGACCTAAACTGAGCCGCGTCGCATAATCGTACCGTGACGCGTATTTTTGATGTTGCTGCCATTTTCAACCTAAACTGGATCCAGTTAAGGTTGAAAATGGTAGCAACCTAAATTGAGTCGCTAATAAGCCATTTTCAACCTAATCCATATCCAGTTTAGGTTGAAAATGGCAGCAACTTCAAAAATAAGACGTCGCGGTACGATTATGCGACGCGGCTCAGTTTAGGTTCTCAACTGGATCGCTATAAGTCGTCATGGTAGGCCTCCAGGACCAAAAGTGTCTGTGTGTGTAGTATACCAAATATCAACATCCAGTCAGCCGTTGTCGCGTCAAGAAGAGACAAATACACACACATACACATTGTTGTGCGATATCGTATAGTTACGAATAAACGTATTCTTGTTCAACAGATATATAGCAATAGTTCCGTTAGCGGAACGAGCGACAGTATAGCGAGCAGTGCTTCACTATCCCACCGCAAGAGCAAGTTGGGGCTGGCTGTCTTGATCACCGTCAGCGATTCCGCTCAGTTGTGAGTATCATGCCTCTTGTTCTGTATCGATGCTTTAACTATTGTGGTTTGAGATTGACTGTTTTGGTTGGACAAGTCAGGTTGGACACTAGCTGATGATATGTGTGAAAATAATTTGAATGCATGATGTAGAAAAGGATCAGTACTTTAAGGTTTTTGTATGATGTAAGATGTTCCAACACAACGGAACTGTATGTTTGTATGTATGTTAACTTCAGTCTTGTAACAGTGTTTCGTCAGTACCCTGCCGGAATCAGTCAGTATAATATGGCTGACGGGATATTGAAGCGAAACTGATACGATATTGACGGCCTATAGGTATTGTTTCCTTTGTGCAAATCGGTTGTTCTAATATATAGTTACTATCGTTCTGTCCGATATTTAATTTGGAAAAAACATCCAAAGATACTACTTATTTCGGAGAGAGATAGTTTAGAATAGAGGAGAATAGAATATGATAGAATTTATTTATTTATTTATTTATTTATATAATTAAAACGGTTTATACCAATTACATTAATTATTTACATATAGCAGTAAAATACAGTACACAATTTCACACAATCATTCATATAAAATGCTCTATTTTTCACCAGTTGGATAGGATAAAGAAGGAATGCTATAGCGACTTCATTTAAAGGCTTGAGAGAGAGAGATATAGAGAGATAGTCACAGAGAGAGAAATAGTGCTATAGTAGCTTTTGGACGCTATAAAGAGAGAAAGAATGGTATCACAGAGAGAGAGAAATGATGTACCAACAGCTCTATGGCTTTTAACATTTGAAGTTTCCCCAGGGACCTAGTGCGCAAGTGCGTGGAACATTCTCCGCAGCTGCAAGCGCTGGTGTGCCGCCTGCGGCTGGCGACGCTGTCGGCCGGCGCGGGCGCGGGGTTCGTGGCCACGCTGCACGGCGCCGCCGCGGACGCCGCTCGCTGGTAGGTGCTTTACTGTACTAGTGTAGGTGAGCCCTTAGTTCACTGTTCACTATATAGATCTTTGTGTCCTGAAAGTATCTTAGTTTAGGCATCTTTTTAAAAGTTTCTTTGTCTGGAAAGTATTCAGGCCTCCTTTTATAATTTAGGTTATAAATTGATACTGGTTGATGGTAAGCTATTATAAATACATTCACCTGACACAGTATAAATCGGGAACATTTAATGGCTGCTGAAAAAATACGATTTTTGCAATTCTGCGGGTTAAAAGGACTAAAGGAAGACTAAGGGACTACTTTCTTTTTTTTGTCACTAATTACTGAGACGAGTATGTCGTTCACCTGATGGTAAGCGCTACTAGAAAGCTAATAGCTATTGCCGACTGCCATAAGCTATCGCTTTATCCCAGAAAATGCAAATGGCAAATGGTAGAAGCTCTGTGAACGTTTCATTTCGTGATTTCTCCATAACTCCCAGGAAGTTTCAATACAGCACCCACCACTTTACTGAATCGTGACACTGACTAGATTATTAACTACTCCACTGACTGGACCTCGGCATTATAACAAAATATTATAAATAAAAAAAAATGAAAATGCACAAATCGCGCAAAGCTAAAACATAAAAAAAACAATCGAGCTGCAAGTTCCTCCACTCCGCAGGTTGTCAGATCTCATATACGGGCCGCGGCTGCAACCCGCGTGGCTCAGCATGGTGACGGGCGATGCGCGCGCGTCGAACAGGCTGGCCGATTCGCTCCTCTCCGATCTCTGCTCTGTGCTTGCCGTGGGTGATACGAAGACTACCAACTTGTAAGTTATCTCTGTTTTGAACTAGGTTTTGCCTACTGCTTTATGTATAAAAACTAAACTTTATTGCGATAAAAATAATCCTATGTCCTCCCCTAGGGTTCCAACTATCTCCATACCAAATTTTATCTAGACCAAGAGGCCCACCAATACATCATATAGCGATTCAATTGAAGACCTAAACTGAACGGCGTCGCATAATCATACCGTTACGTCTTATTTTTTAAGTTGCTGCCATTTTCAACCTAAAATGGATCCAGCTTAGGTGGAAAATGGCAGCAACATAAAAATAAGACGTCACGGTACGATTATGCGACGCGGTTCAGTTTAGGTTTTCAAATGAATCGCTATAAGATAGGTAGGCATCCAGTGCAGTAGTTTGTTGGTGAAAAGGCCGCAAATAGGCACACTCACACATTTATAATATTCCTAGCTGTGCCCCGCGGTTTCGCCCGCGTAGTTTCCGTTCCTGAGGGAATACGAGGATAAGATATAGCCTAAATTCGCCCATTCAATTTTCTCGAGCGAAGTGCTTGCAGCTTTTGCAATGCACAGTCAATGCTTTCAATTTACTATTCAAAATTTGCACGTTACGACATACTTTCCGCCAGTTTCCTACTGAAACTATTCCGTCAAGTGACCGATAAATTTTTCTATAAAATCAAATCTTGTCGAACAACTAATCGATAGATTTTACACACACAGTTACATAACATTTTACATAACTAGTTGGTTTAAACGGTCATTAACATTGGCCGTGATTCATGGATGGCATTGCTATGGCTGTTTACATACACAATTTGAACCGTTACTCATACCTGCCTATTAATAAATCTCACAACAAAGAAGACAACGAACTTTTTATAATGCACGTAGGTAATATTTTCGGAAAGCTTCTGTTTAGCTGCCGGCAAATAAAATGTATTTATTAATCGGCTTCAAACAGAGATGACAGTTTTTTTTTTCTATTATTACGTCTGTGGTTACCTCATACATTCCTGTATCGACTCGGTAAAAAAAAAACAGGAGGCCTACCATGACGTCTTATAGCGATTCAGTTCAGGACCTAAACTGAGCCGCGTCGCATAATCGTACCGTTACGTCTTATTTTTAATGTTGCTGCTATTTTCAACCTAAACTGGTTCCAGTTAAGGTTGAAAATGGTAGCAACCTAAATTGAGTCGCTAATAAGCCATTTTCAACCTAACCTATATCCAGTTTATGTTGAAAATGGCAGCAACATAAAAAATAATACGTCACGGTACAATTATGCGACGCGGCTCAGTTTAGGCCCTAAACTGAATCGCTATAAGACGTCATGGTAGGCCTCCAGGTCTTAAAAAAATCCCTATCATGATTGTTTGCTTCTATTATCGCAAGTCTATTTTGATGTCAGTTTTTAATTAAATAATAATATTACATTGGAATATAATTTTTATTCTAGATTAAAATATAATTCTAAGAAACTTACGCGGCAATAAGTTAGTTTAACTATACAATGGCTATGTATACCTACTTATCATTTACTTACCACAATTTGAATTCAAAAGTCGTCTGTTCATCACGTGGTTCGAAAACGGTGGATCTGCAAGTAACAATGCGGTCATGTGATCGCATAATTTATACCGTCTACAACGTCATCGCTCACCATCAGGTGAGACTGCTTGTCTTACCGACAATAACAAAAAAACTTCTATTTTTACCTCGAATACACTTTATTATAGTAATACTAGGTGGTACTGCAGACGTTGGTAGCCTAGTGGGAGAACGTCCGCCTTCCAATCAGAAGGTCGTGAGTTCAAATCCCAGTGCGGGCACGTACCAATGTGTTTCTGTAAAACATATGTACGTAGTTATAACTCGCTTTTCGGTGAAGGAAAACATTGTGAGGAAACCCACATACCTACCCGACAATTATTTCGGAGGTAGGTATGTTATCCACCAATCCGGACTGGGCCCCCTTGGTGCATTATGGCCTAACCCTCCTCACGAATGTGAGGAGAGACCCGTGCCCAGCAGTGGGACGTTATGGGTTGATGATGATGATGATGATGACTGCAGACGTTGCCCTGCCCGGAAAATCAAAAACTTAGAACTCCATTACAGAGCCACCTACCGGGTACAATTATGTTTTCAAACTATCCAAGAACCCATTTAAATTTTCATCCAAATCGGTCCTGCCGTTTAGGAGGAGTTAGGTGACACACGTTCATTGCTGAGCCGTTTTACTTGTTTTGGCTCTTTTGCGAATCTTCACACAGCGTGTGTGTTGAATGTTTACTGGCGTTGTGTTGTAACTAAACTCAATCAGGTGTCTTGACGCACACACCTTGTGTGATAAAATTGACAATACAGCGGTGCGGGTTTGCACGCCAGGCGTGTTTTCGCTTTCCTAAAATTATAAAAACACAGACGTGTGTGTTTTCTGCAGTGAACGAGCTAACTAGGATTCCCTGTAGCTAGGGAATCAAGAACTACGAGGACCATGGTCCTATAAACACTCGGACATAGCAAACATTTGTGGGTCACACAAATCTTTGTCCTGTGCGGGAATCGAATCAGCAACTTCACGCTTCGCAATCGGCTCGTCACCCACTTACGCCACGGAGGCAGTCTTAATAATGTACCTACATAAAGTTAACTAACTTTTTATTGTACACTAAAATATATCCAGCAATAAAACTTAAAATAATAAATCGAAGAAGATATGATTCACAAGTCATAATGATCAAATAAAGAATATTTACCGTTTCTAATTTTATTTTTCCTTGTAATATAATCCAATAGCTATAGTTTCTCACGTGATTTTTATATGAACGATAAACATATTTTACAGCGTGAGTACATACTTTTAGATCACAAACCTGTGACTCGGTTTACGATCAGTTAGATAACTCCTACTAGAGCATCACATGATTTTAACAGCTTGATTTATTAGTGTACAGACTGCATGTAAATAATAGTTGTTATTTTAAGAGTACTGCAAATAAAGGTTGATGTTAAATGTAACTGCCATGTCACCTTATTTACCAGCGTCTTTAATTTCCGATAACCCGGGAATCGTGTAGCCAAAGAATCTTTAGGTACTCGTATAGCCAATGCTATGGTATCTATATATATAAAAATGTTATGTTGGTTTGTGTACGCTTCAAAAACTCAAAAAGTTCTGCACCGATCGAGCTTAAATTTTAGCATGATATATAATCCGCATCAAGGATTGTTTTTATCTATTTATTTCATCAGTGATATATCAGCGAATGTGTGAATGTGCCACAGCGAAGCGTGGCAGGGCACAGCTAGTATATTATATGTATAATGTTACTGCTTAACACGTTGACTGCCGCACCGGTTTTTACATTTATGCACCGTTCCGGACCGTGTGTGTTTTCCAGCAATGGCGTGCCGTCTGCGTGAGCCGCACTGTAGTAGCGCCGCGTTAAGCACACACGTCTGTGTTTCGCCGCACATCCGGCACGTAAGCTGCGCTAACACAATGGGTGTGTTATCCCGCACCCGTGTAAAGTTATAAAAAACACAACGTCTGTGTTTTCAGCAGTAAACGTGCTAATTAACAAATAGGTAAATAAATATCCCGAGTGTGTATCTCACAGGCGAGCAAACAGCGGAAAGCATGTGGTTAACTTCATCGTCGCTTTCCATCAGCTGTAAAAACGTAATTAGAATCAATCATAATTTCAGTTTAAAAATAATATTGTCATACTATACTCAAATACCAAACGACATTCAAATAGAAATCCAGATGCGTTCGTGATATCGGAAAGCTCATAATAAAGAATCAAGTGCGTCATCTTTTTCCGGGTGGACGTTGACATATAGGACATCCTGTAGTGAGACATTTTTATGAAACCGCGGAAACAAGCTGGTGTCGGCTGTTTTGTCGTCTGTCACACCGTCTGCCCACTTCAATACTGCCCAATAATAGTCTCGGCCGTAAATCACTTTGATACATCACGTGAAAAAATTCAACACTTTTCTTCAGTTGTTTGCACGTCGCTATAATAAAACCCACGCCACTAATTATGTAATTAATCTATGGCGCTGCGATCTTTCAGCAATATCCGCGATTTTACAGGACCAGTTGACTGATCTTGATTGCATTGACTGTTTACAATTCAAAGTTTGTTCATAAGATTGTCGTTACGAAAAATGCTGACCGATATTCCATAATGGTGCTTAAGAATAGCTGAAGATCGCGAAAAAATCAATTGTCAGATCGTAAGTTCATACAAAAATCTCGCAAAAAAAATCTGTTTCATTATTTCCCAAATTTAACGATTTGCCGGGCAACTTTTCAAAATTTTCCTTAATAAGAATCTGCCTTGGACCTCGACGAATATATGATAAACAGAAAATTGCCGAATCGGTCTCGTCGTTCTCAAGTTATGGCGTGACAAAAGGGCAACAGGAATTCATTTATGAAATTTATTATTTATTTACTTACAGTTAACAGTTATAGTAAGCTTATAGTAACAACCAACCGCTAACTATTTTAGGTAATGCGTTAAGAATACATGTAGATTTGCAACAATGGTTCTAAAATTATCATTAAAGATGTCGATATACTGGAAAATGGGTATAAAATTAGTATATATAGATTGATGACGGTCAGGGCACTGGACTTGCAAACATCCATGCAACACTGACGTATCCGATACCTACGCTAAGTCGCAACAAAGATAGTCACAACGACAGTTGCCAACAATATCTGGCTCTCACATAGTTAGGAAATTGAGTCGTCCAATGTTACGCAACAGCAACAGTCGGGCTCGCGCACCTATTCCAAAAAGCGACATGGACCTACGCAGGTGTAACGTAAGTTACATTACAGTTGTGTCTTTTCTATGGGCATATCAAATTGATTCAACAACAGGTTCTTTGCAAATAAAACGGCTACTGTTCACCTTGAAGGCGTGCCGTTATTGCGAAATCACCTTAGAGCATGATCATTGATGTCTTTACAGATGTACAGAACTGTATCTGATTCCCTTGCCCTTTCCTTAGTTTCATTATTACTTAGACACATAGAGATCGGATATTCCCGTCTAATAGCGAAGCCTGTCAAGATATTATAGTTGTCGGTCTTGTGGGCTGACAGGCTTTTAGTGAGTGTCATGCCTTGTAAGACTTACTCTCTGTCTGACGCCCAAGAATTCTTTGCTCTGGTTGCGACCAAACTACAACAAAATTCCGAACTTTAAGGACTCTGGCAACACTCCAAACAAATACTTTCTCTGCTCTGTGTACTTCTGGAATATATCCAATTGCTTATGACATTATACGACAGTCGGACGCACATTTGGACGTTGCTCTTGCGTTGTACAAAAAAGACGTGTGAATGAAATTCCCTGTCCAACTTCATGGTATAAATAACAGGTACGTTATTTTTGTACGTTGTGTTTACGTGTTTTTCACGTGATACCCGATGGTTTTTTAATGGTTTGACGTTCACAAATCGCTCGACATTGTTGTGCAACCGTGGGCGGTGCAAATTAACTGTTAATCACTCTGGAAATAGACTAACGGTGTAGCGATTGGATATTGATTGACGCTAACAGTCTGGGATTGTGTTCAAATATAATTGGTTAGTCGGTAGTATGCACGTGCTTGTCATGTAATTTTGATGGTTATCACAGTTAACTTTACACTACTTTTTAATGCATCAATTAAGGATTCATGAGGTGTAGTAATTACCTTTGGTGGACGAGCCTAAGTGCAAAATGATATTAATATTTCTGATACGCGTGGCACAACGTCTGACGGGCTTGACTTAAGATATTGAGGCTTCTTCCGACAATGCGGTTGTGAATAATGTGCTCTAGTACTCGAAATTAACTGTATTTATTTAAAATCCCTTTTCCTTTATTTTTATAGCTGCTTTTCATTAATGAAATAAATATTTATTTATATCGCCAAAGTCACGAGCAGGTGTTCTCAACATAATTCTGTTTATAGAATATTATGACTAATATGCATTATACATAAGTATAAAAATTAATTATAAAGTGTTTTTTTTTACCTATTTAATGTGGTTTTTATCTTGTTACAGCTTCATCAGCACGCTACTAACGCACGTCCTCACGTACCACCTCGGCTGGGTGACCACAGTGAGTCCGTACGACACCATTGACCGTCAGCCGGCGCACACCCCCGAGGCGCGGCGGGGTCCGCCCTACAACGCGTTGTGGGCTCAACTCGGCGACCTCTGCGGAAGCATCGGCTTCCCCCCGCGAGCCGCCAGAACCATCATCAGCGGGGAAAAGAACGCTCCATTCGTGAACCGTCTACTTTCGACCCTCACATACTTCTTACGCTGCGGCGATATCAAAAGAACCGAGTTCCGTTACCGAGAAGGCTCGCTGAAGGAAACAAAAACGATCAGTCTGAAACCAGCCGGATTGAAACGGATACCTACGCGCGTCGAAAAACTAGACTGTGATGAATTGTCAGCACCCTCAGTTAATACTCAGTACAGTGATAGTAGTGTGAGTACGCTAGTCGCGAGCGACGTGAGCTTGGCGAAGCCGTCGCTCGCCGCCTCGAGGCATAAGCTCTCTACTTCAGAGTGCGGTGGTAGCTCCACTGGTCAAAAGCCGACCTGCCCCCTCAGAAGGAACCCCACGATGATGCTGTCGTCGATGAAGGCTTCTTCCGATTCTAGTCTAAACTCGTCGGTTTCCGAAGAATCAGTTCCGGAGCAGAAAGTAGTATTCGTTTTGGGTGACGACGAGAAACTCGTCGGTTTAAAAAACAAGTCGACCAACGGAAAATGCGTGAAAAAATCCTCTAAAGTCAACAACGAACCCCTCGCCTTAGAGCCAGAGGAGTGCAAGAGAGAAGGCTGCGACGTCAGAAACACTGAGAGCCCGTCCAAGTGCTGCGGGCAAACACTTCAACATTCCAAACCCATAAAACATTCCGGTTTTAAGTTCGAGTTCGATAAGTACCCACAGATAGTCACTAATTATATGAAGAGCAAAAATTTAGAGATATTAGATAGACACTATATTGGGAAACCGGGGAATTTGAAGTTGGACAACTTCCAGTTTGATCCGATGGTAGTTCCGCCGATTCAGGAGGAGAAATGCGACTCATGTGAGAAGTGTCAGATGATGGAGTCGATGCTCCAGACGCCCACTAACGCTTCTGAAATGGAGTACATGAACGATATGCCGCGGATATCGGAACCCCAGTACGCGAAGGAAACGGTATTCGCGGACAGCGAGAGAAATCATAGAGAATTGTCACCGAAAACATTTGTGAGACGAAGAAAAGAAAATGTGGTGGTTGTGAATTTGATTCAAAATTTGAAAGCTGCGGCATCAAATGGTGCAGTGTGTGAAGCCAACGGCACAGTGTCCGAAAACGAACTGACACAATCGGTAAATGTGACTGACAAAACTTTGGTAGCGGAATATAAACCATTGGATACAGCAGATGTTGGTGATCTACCGACAGAATTGCCTAAAATTTCAATCGTAGATGCAGTTTCTTTGGACTCGAAAGATAACTCAAACACCGTCGAAGTTCGGCCTTTACAACGATCAAACAAATTAAAGTTCACAAAATCCACAAACAATTTGAAGTCATTACTCGCATTGGAAAACTCATACAGCGATGACTCATCAAATGAATTACAATCAACAAACCAAAATGATACAGCAGCCCCCACAATTGAATCAAAAACTCTCATATCATCGGGCAAATCAATTGAAATACCTTTATTATGTTTGGAAGAATCTGAATCTACTGCAGCAAACGAATCACCAGTCACAAAATCATTATCAGAATCAAAATATAACTTATCAAATGACCTATCCACGTCAGCAACATCATCATTAAGCGATCTCAAAACTACAATATCAACAGTTAAACTAAATGCATCACTGACTGAGTCTACGTCATCGACAGAACTGAATTCGGCATCGTGCAACGAAGCAAAGTGTACTTTACCTCCATTGTTGAAACCTCTAGAGCTTCGTAGACCCGAAGTCCGGCGATTGAATAGAGAGAGAGAGCGGGACAGAGTTATAGAAGTGAAGAGCGTGACCGAGTTTCCTCTGCTCGAATTGTGTGCGCAGACTGAATCGACGGCGCAACGGTCCGGGTTCGATGGATCGCTGCTAGGGGGAGTCACCGACCATTATGTACCTGATTTAATTTTACAAGGTGAGATCCAATTTTTTTTTATTTCACTGAGTGACGAGATGTGCTAGTCGTTTACCTGATGGTGAGCGCTACGCCTGCGCATAACAGTCACAGTACCACCCAGAACCCTGCATCGCATAATCCCGCGCGGCACTGCGCTGCGCTCGTCACCCTGAGACATCGCCTCGAAAGTCTCATATGCCTAGTAATTTCGCTGGAAACAATGCCTTTCAAACCGGAACACAGTAATGTTTGCACACTACTGCTTGACTGATGAATATCTGGCAAAGTTAAGTCTAAGCTCAAAAAGTTTATAAAAGATTGAAACGACGCGAGCATGGCGGACGACGTTTACAATATATGTATTGTAAACGTAGCCCATCACAGCCGTGCCACGCTATGCCCGCGTCCGTTCTATGTGGCTTGTGCCTTAACACGTCCACTGCTGAAAACACAAATGTTGTGTTTTTTATAACTTGCCGCTAGTACGGGAAAACACAACTGTTGTGTTAGCGGTACGGGAAAACAACAGTGTGTGCAGATCCGTAACCGCGGCTAGACAAGAACATCGGCTCAGCATTCGAAATGTTAAACTATTCGTAGAGCGCAAATAATTTTCCATTGTTAAAGCTAAACCTTGATCGTTTTACAGGAACAATCGCAAAGCCATGTGCATGGGAGCCGGAGCTGAGGCGCGATTTGGATGTGACGTCATACCTCAACAAGCAGTTGGATACCACGCCCATACAAGCTGTCGCCATTATTGGAGACACCAATACCTGGTACGTAACACAACGTACGTACGTAACGTTCATCCGCCAAGCAGGAGTGTGCAAACATTACTGTGTTCCGGTTTGAATTGTTTTCAACGAAATTAGTCAGAAGTCATATAGAAGTAGAAGTCATATGAGACTTTCGAGTCGATGTCTCAGGGTGATGAGCGCAGTGCAGTGCCGCGCAGGATTATGCAATGCAGGGTTCTGGGTGGTGCTGTGACTGTTATGGGCAGGCGTAGCGCTTACTCATATACAAAGAGTCAGTCTGATATACATAGAGAAAAATAAATCAAATATGATCAACTAAACTAATGAGTAACTGATTACATGGTTTGAGTTTGAAAAAAGAAATTTCCCTTTCATGTTGTGATTCGTGACTGAATCTCGTACAGGAAAAGGAAACTCCATTAACTCTACCAGTGCTCCGGAAATACGCCCGTCAGAGAAGACAGTACTAAGAAACTATGGGGATGACATGTTTTCAATTTGCATGCCTGTTAATTTCATGTGATAATACATTATTATGGTAACAGGGAGCTGGTCTGATGATAGAGATGGGAAGGGTCACAACGGAACTTCTCAGTGACTAGCAGTAGATTGATATATTTTTCTAATATTAATGGTATAATACAAATTTCGCAGGGAGGTGAGGGTGGTTGGCAGAGATTGTGGCACCGGCGGGATGTCGTCGCTGGTCGGTGCCATGTTGGATGCCCTTCCCGCCATGTGGAAGGCCAAAGTCCCAGCTCATCAGGTAAGTCCAGTCCAATCAGGGATGACCTCATCCTCGATTAACACGTCCACTGCTGAAAACACAACTGTTGTGTTTTTTTCATAACTTGCCGCGAGTATGGGACAACACAACCGTGTGCAGATCCGTTACCTTGGCTAGACAAGAAAATCAGCTCAACGGTCAAAGTGTTAATATTATTAAATAGGTTCGCGTTTGACCACCAATCTATCTCTCCCGATGTGAAGACTTCACGGGAAAAACAATTAATGTTTTTTTGTGATACTGAATTTTAATGCCGTCTGTTGAGGATACCACTTACGTGCCGAAGTGTGTTGATGGGTTTGTTGAGTTTCTTCTATTATTTTTGTTAAAATTGATGTTGCTTGTATATGTTGAGATCGAGTCGTGTCGGGCGAGCAATGTCTTGTAGCAGAGTGAAGTTGTCGAGTGATGGGTGAATTATTGATTGATTGATTGATTTTGCAGATGGCACTGACACTGACAGTGACAGCCCAATGCACTGCTACGCATTATGTGCGTGCGCTTGTATGGGGGAGTGTTGCGTTAACAGGCTCCCGCGGGTGGAACATCCTGTTCCACGGAATCATAGATAGGTAATGGGCAGAGTCGATTGTATGCCCGCTTCAGGATTCCCGATGCTGTGTTGACTTCTGCAATGCGAGTACAACCATCGGAACCAGGGAACAATTTGACTACTCTGCCAAGCAGCCAGCGGTTGGGTGGGAGGCGGTCATCCTTTACAACCACCATTTCACCGAGTCGTAGTTGACCATCTTGTCGTTGCCACTTGGCACGTTTCTGTAGCTCTGAAACGTATTCTTGGTAGTATCTCTTCCAAAAATGGTTAGCAAGCACCTGAGCTCTCTTGTAGCGTGGCAAGGTGCATATCTGAGTCCTGTCGTCCAGGTTACTTGCTGAAGATGGCAGCATTGTGATAGTCCGTCCCAGAAGTAGATGTGAAGGTGAAAGGCATATAAGGTCGTTAGGGTCAGACGACAGGGGGGTTAACGGCCTAGCATTTAGAATGCCTTCTATTTGTATTAAAGTGGTATTCATTTCTTCATATGTTAAATGAGTCAGAGATAAAATTCTCTTTAAATGAAATTTGCAGGACTTGACTGAACCTTCAGCTAGCCCATTGAAGTGTGGACTATAAGCAGGAGCGAATTTAAAGTTAATAAGTTGCTCTGCTGCATAAGCACTTATATCATTGCATTTTGATTTAAGGAATTTAGAAAACTCGTGAAATGTACCCACAAACATGGTACCGTTATCTGAATAAATGTTTATTGGTTTACCTCTGCGCGCTATAAAACGGTTTAAAGCAGCAATAAATGCTTCAGTGCTCAGTTCAGTAACAAGCTCTATGTGTACTGCCCTTACAGCGAGGCAGACGAATATGCAGATGTAGGCCTTGATTAGCCTGCAACCTCTACCTTTTCGGTCGGCTAACATAATGGGACCGGCATAGTCAACAGCTATATTACTAAATGGATATTCAGCATGAAGACGTTCCTTAGGGAGGCTGCTCATTATCGGTTGAATAGACTTTCCTGAGAATCTACAACAAGTTATGCACTCATGTGTGACCTTTCTAGCAAGATTTCTCCCTCCTATTGTCCAATATTTATGTCGTATGATGGACAACAATAACTGAGGTCCAGCATGCATTAGAATTTTATGATAGTACCTGAACAATAGTAATGTGACATGGTGGGATGAATGCAGTATAATCGGATATTTAGTGTCAAAGTCATAATTTGAGTTGCAGAGTCTCCCTCCAACGCGTATAATTTTGTCTAACATGAATGGGTTTAGTTTAAGTAAGGGTGATTTATTTGGTATTTCCCTTGTGTTGTGGAGACTACTGTATTCTTTAAGGAACTTGTCAATTTGGACGATCTTGCATAAAGTTAAGCTAGCTGCATTTAGTTCTTGTACCTTTAGATAAGCTGTATATTTGTTGTTTGGAAACCGACAGTTATGAATGAATCGCAGCATGAATGACAATGTGCGTTGCAATTTATTGTAATCAGAAAACTTGTTTATAAAGTTGTTTTGCTCACTTGCTAGGTTACACTGGAATTTGACTTCTGGTAAGTCAATAGTAATATTATTGGGTTGTTTAGGCCAATGATCTTCAGAATCCAATAGGAATGATGGACCTGTCCACCATAGTTTAGAATTTTTTAATTGTTGTGCATTGCATGCCCTAGAGCCGATATCGGCTGGGTTTAGATTTGTAGGCACATAAGCCCATATATTTGCTTCTGTATTTTCTGTGATTTCGTTAATCCTATTCAGAACGAATGACTTGAGACTTGCCTTTGGAGTCCTAATCCAACCTAAAACAACGGTGGAGTCACACCAAAACCGCCATCCGTGTATGTCTAGCCTCAATGCGTTTTTTACTTTGATTGCTAAACGAACTGCCAATATGGCTCCACAAAGTTCAAGACGTGGAACTGTCATGCTCTTCAATGGCGCAACTCTGCTTTTAGCAGTTATTAGATTTACATGCTTGCTACCATCAGACGACAATGATTTTAAGTACACACATGCGCTATAGCTAGCTAGCGATGCGTCGCTGAATGTATGTATTTCTATGCGTGTGCATGAGTTACCCAATACATGTCGGGGTATGGCAATTTCATTTAGGTGTGAAATTGAATTTATAAACGATAGCCATTCATTCAGGACTAATAAGGCCCAGTGGATCGAACACTTGACCTATTGTTGACAAAATTGACCTTTTGTTTATATTGTTGCAGTCAAATTTTATATTTAGGGAGAAAAATAGTGTGTCTGTTTTGCATGACCATCTTAATCCTAATGTTTTTGCATTTTCATCATCAACTAGTTTTAAGAGATCCACCTGAGGATCATCATGGATTTGTTTCAATACTTGTGGGCTGTTTGACCGCCATTTTCTCAAATGGAATTGCCCTTCTTTGAGTTGGCTAGTTACCTTTTGGCAGATACGGACTAGTTCCGATTCTCTTTCATGTCCACTTATGTAATCATCCATATAAAAATCGTTTAGAATTGTTTCCCGAACTACTAGGTCTGGACATTCAAGTCCTAGTTGAGCTAAGCAGCGGGTTGCTAGATACGGTGCTGATGCTGTGCCGTATGTAACTGTGTTAAGTTTGTATAATTGAATTGCCTGGGAAGGGTCAAATCTCCAAAATATTTGTTGTAGGCACCGTTGTTCTTCAGCTACAAAAATGCAACGATACATTTTTTCACAATCGGATGTGACCACATATTTGTGTTGTCTAAATCTTATAAGGATGCTTATGAGATCATTTTGTATAACCGGTCCAACATGCTGTATTGCATTTAATGAAAAGCCTGAAGTGGTAATGTGTGATCCATCAAAAACTGTTCTCATTTTTGTAGTTAAATTTGATTCTTTCAAGATTCCGTGGTGGGGCAATACATATGAGACTGCCTCAGTATTCTGTTCATTTACAGACATGTGACCTAAATCTAAATATTCTTGCATGAACTCACAGTATTTTTCTTTGTAGGATGGATCTCGCTTAAATCTTTTCTCTAAAGAATAAAATCTAGTCAATGCTTGCTGATGTGAATCACCCAAAACTTCTGGGGATTTTTTAAATGGAATTTTTACTACAAAACGACCGTCATTGAGTCGAGTCGTTGTTTGTAAGTAATGCTGTTCACACTCATTCTCTTCCTTTGTTGTTGTGCGAGAAGAGGGAACAGATTCAAGTTCGAAAAATTTATCAAGTTGATGCTGCATCTGAATGTCATTTGAGAAATGACAGTGGACTGTATTATTGTGTGTTAATTTCTTGTTTTCCTTTTGTGTTGGTACAATACCAGACACTAACCAACCAAATTTAGTTTCGTTTAATGTTGGCTTGTTTTTTCCTAATGAAATGCAACTGCTTCCTAAAACACTCCAGAATATTTCAGCATTTAATAACAAGTCTATTTCGGATGGAGTGTGAAAACCTGGATCAGCCAGTTGTATGCCTGGTGGTATATTCAATGAGGTAACATTGAGTTGTGTCGTAGGAAGCAGTTGAGTTATTTGTGGTACTACAAAGCAATCTATTTGTTTAGCAAAGGTTTCAGTTCGAGAAGATAACTTTACCGTTGAACGTTTGTTAATGTATACCGACTTGCAATTTAGACCTTCCACTGTGGTAGAAGCTGAGCGGATAGGCAACTTCAATTTTTTACTCAAATTTTCAGTTATAAAGTTAGTGGTGCTACCATTATCGAGTAGAGCACGTGCTGTATGCGTGGCACCATGACAATCAACTATGTTGATGAGTGCAGTGGATAGGAGGACGCAATTATTGTTGGTAGTGGAAGATAGAACAATTCCACTATCTAACGTCTGCTCCGAAGAAGGACATGCTTGTAGTACCTCACTAGTGGCTAACGCTACAAGTTCCTTTTCAATTTTGTTTGGTGTATGTGCCACCTGTGTATGAATTTCGTCTGTGTGTAACATTGTGTTATGCCATTTGGCACAAATTTTACATGGACCGAGTTTGCACTGTTTTATGTGGTGTCCTAACCGTAAACAATTTACACACAGGTTTAGTTGTTTTACTTTCTCCAGCTTTGCCGGTTGAGACAGCGATTTGAATTTAGTGCATTGGTAAATTGGATGATCTTGTTTGCAGTAAGGAC
The DNA here is from genome assembly GCA_912999815.1 of Campaea margaritaria. Lineage (NCBI taxonomy): Eukaryota > Metazoa > Arthropoda > Insecta > Lepidoptera > Geometridae > Campaea > Campaea margaritaria. The sequence continues at coordinate 3,555,825 of OU538794.1, forward strand.
ATTTGTATGATTTTGATTGTATAGTTGAATTTGTGATAAATGTCTTTGCTCTAGTATTTGCAGGCTCACTATATCTGCGCTTTACATTTGAATGTTCTACAGTTTCCAAAAGTTCTGCACGGCTCTTCAAGAAATTAATGAATGTGTAGAGCGCAGGCAAATCCTTTGAAAAGTTAATGTGTTCTTTCCAGTTCCTACTGGTAGCTGAATCTAGCTTGCTCGATACCATATGTATAACCAGTATGTCCCAGTTATCGGTATTTATGTTTAAAGAATTGAGAGCCCTAAGATTTTTATTTATAGTATCAATTAAATTTCTCAACGCTGAAGCAGATTCTCTTGGAATTGATTCAATATCAAATAACGCTTGTAGATGGTTGCTTATCAAGAGTTTATCATTGTGGTAACGTTCGCATAAAAGTTGCCATGCAACATCATAATTGCTGGCGGAGAATTCTAATGAACTAATTACTTGTTTGGCACTATCTTTTAAGGCAGATCTCAAGTAGTGAAATTTATTTATGTTAGGTATGCTCAAGTTAGAATGTATCAACGAAACATAAGTATCATGAAATTCTAGCCAATCTTCAAACCGTCCCGAAAAGGTAGAGAGCTGAATAATAGGTAATCTTAAGCTTGGCCCACCTGCTGTAAGGACAGAACCTGTCACTTGGGATTTATCCTCCACTGGCTCCGCAGAAGGGTGCCTGCTCAACAGCTCACGGGCTCTGGCCACTGTTGCAAAGTAGCAGCATTCAAACTCCTCACGTTCCTGATATTCACCTGACTGCTCACTGTCTGAAATTTCAGTTTGACCTTCTAAATGTAACTGTAGGCAGTCATATTCACTATACATTTCTTCAATTTTAGGCAATCTTACATTAAGTTCAGCAATTGACGTGCTATTTATTGCATCGCTTGGCGTTATGCGTTCCAAAAAGTTTTTAAATTGTGTAAGCTTTGCCTTATAAGAAGAGCGCTTCTTCTTCAAGTCTTTTAAGTTGGTTGCCATTTTTCAAAGCGTTAGCAAATGCAAATGAAAAAATGCCACAGTAGATATTGATCAAAGTGCAATGACAATAATTGTGTATAGTTAAAGAACACCTTAATGCTTCTATGTATGTCCAAACCAAGCAGAAATATCTGAGCTAGGAACTTAGGTCTAATGCAAATTTTAGCGCACCCTTTACCTTGCATATGTGCACTTATAGTCTCACACTTCATGCAAAAGCTGAGAAATTATAGAAATATTGTTCAATAGTGTTTGTATACGGATAATAAAGCCGTTATGAATTTGTTCAGATAGTAGGTTAGTACAACAATTTCTAATAATGTTTCGTAGACTCTGTTGTACGGAAACTTGACCACTGTCTGACCCAATGAAATACTTAACCGTGTTCGGTATAAGTATATGAATGTATAAAGAAAATGGAACGAACTCACAAATGCCTTGATGTTTGTGCCGGTTCCTGGGTATTCTCTGCCACGTGTCCTTTTCGCATCGACGTTTATCGTATCGATGTAATGACGAATGGACGTAGTTGTATCTTGTGATTATAGTCTCGCTGCCGACGACTCTGGGTACACTTGGTGCTTGCCACGAAGTAGTTTCCACGATGCCATTGGACGAATCCTTTTGCATCCGACTCGGAGGACCAGCTTGTTGAGGATACCACTTACGTGCCGAAGTGTGTTGATGGGTTTGTTGAGTTTCTTCTATTATTTTTGTTAAAATTGATGTTGCTTGTATATGTTGAGATCGAGTCGTGTCGGGCGAGCAATGTCTTGTAGCAGAGTGAAGTTGTCGAGTGATGGGTGAATTATTGATTGATTGATTGATTTTGCCGATGGCACTGACACTGACAGTGACAGCCCAATGCACTGCTACGCATTATGTGCGTGCGCTTGTATGGGGGAGTGTTGCGTTAACACCGTCTGTTTGCATTTTGGTGTACTCTTTTAATACAAAAAAAACAATTGAGTAAAACCATCGGAGACAGCTGTAACAGTTTAAAAACAAGAGCAGACAATTAAAAAAAAAATATAGACTTTTGAGCTATAAAAAGTTGGAAGTCTCTTATTAATTAAATATTTTTGGACATTCATCATACTTCATTCATCATTTTTGTTTTTCCCGAGGAGTCTTTATGTTAATCGACGATGCGGCCTACGATGGTGCACGCTTACCTAGAAGTAACCTATTCGCCTAATGATAAAAATACAATAAATAAAAACTTCGATTTCTCTTGTTTCAGTGTCTATCATTCCTCGAAAGCAAGCTCCGTGAGTTCTGCGTGCTATCCAAGACTCTAGCTGATATGCTGATGTCCACAGACTTCTGCGACATCGCCACTCTGACCAAATCGCTCAACGTCGATGTCAATGACGTGCCCTTGCTGTTGGCGGTCGCCACTACGCACACCCCACAAGTTGCCACGAGATACGGTATTAGTTATAGGTGAATTAAAATTTATTGATGAAAGGATAAGGTTCCATTTTAATTGATGCCATATTTATAAAAAAAAAGGTAAACTAACATTTGGATCCCACTTGTACTCGCTCGCACTGAACTACATTTTTCGTAACTCCACCTGTAGCTTTATTTCTGCCATTCACACGTCTTTCGCTAGAGCGAGAACTACTAGTGCGGTCGCACTCTGGATGTAACATATAAGAGTGTTACCACACCGACCAAAAAACGTCGATCGATTGATATGTTAGTTTCGGCTGATCGACGGATACCGGTCGATAAAATAATCAATAATGGATCGACCGTCGATCTAGTACTGGCCTTCATGATATTGATAAACACAGCAATCGAGGTAATCGATTTTATGTAGTAACTGTCGATCGACTTCGACTTATTTTATTCTACTATCGATCGATGACATGGATTTATGTCGACCGTGTTGGTATCGTAACACCCTAAAAGTGCAATTCCGTGTGAGCAAGTGGAGTCACCTGTGTCTGTTGGACATGTATATTGGTAGCTCAACTGTATGTCTATTGCAATAAGGTATAAATTCCAGTGTTTATAAATTATACTTACTTCAATTAATTTGAAGCGCTGCTGCTTGAACTGAACTTAAATTGGGATAAGGGTACCTTATAGTTGTTATAATATTACAGTAAACAAAATGTAATGTGTTATTTATTCATCTTAAAATATGGGCAACAAAAATGGCATCTGGACTTGGCAGTTTACAAGCAGTTTTTGATCTTAAGTGTAAGGGAGTAAGACACATATCACAATTTGCTTGTGTTAAACTATATTGTATGAATTAAATCTAAAAATGTAGCGCTGGGAATCATTTGGTTACAGTGCACTCAACATTGAATTGTATCAATTTGTAAATAGGGTTTGATTTTAAATGGCGTAAGTTTCTTGGGAAATATGATTTCTGTAAAAAAAATACCTGGAGAGCACTGTGATTTATGTTCAATATTCAATAAATTATTATGTTGATATATATGTATTGTGTATGTTTGTGATAATGTGAGCATGTTTGAGATTGAAAGAGGTTTTTAAAAGGCCTGTTAATGTGATAGTCAACAAAATGTAAATAAAAAATATTATTTACACTCTTCGAAGCTTAAAAGCTTTAAATTGTATTCAATATTTACACGTGATAATAAAGAAATGGAATGAAAATGGTGTCCTTAATGTATTTGTCATACAAGCTGGCACAGATACAGTCAACTAACTGTACATCTAACTCAAGGTGCGTCGATCAAAATGATTGTGCAAATGATTCGATGTAGTTATTATTGGTATTAACGGTATGGTATTAACGTCGACTGATCACATACCACTATCGATCAATGGCATCGATCGACGCTGACCGTGTTGGTGTAGTAACAGCTTTACAATTTAGCTTAACCACACGTAATACTCAAGTTTCGTGTTAAATACTGCATTGTTGCGATAGCATACGAGCTGTTGTGATTTTCAATCCATATTTTTATTACAGCGAGTTAATATTATTAAAACGTAGATAATTGATTAAAACGAAAGAACAAATTGTATGTCGTCTTGCCAAAAATGTTGCTAGACTGTAAAGTTATAAAAAACATATTTTATAATATAATTATTGATAAAAATTGATATAAAATTGAATTATGTGTTGGAGCTTCGAGCAACTTTTTGATTTTGCATCACAGTCTGGCATGATAAATTTATATTTATATATGAAACTAGATAAAATAAAAACTTATAACATGTACATTGTCTTTAAAATACTCAATAGCGTAAAACTTCAGCATGAAATGTTGTTTACTTATAGAAAACGAACACAATTTAATAAACTTTAACATTATTATCAAATATTTTATTCTAAAATAAACTACACGGTACCTTACAAAATATAATATCTATATAATATATACCTCTTATTCATAATAAATTAACTCGTAACGCTTAGAAATACTGCGCACTACAATATTATAAAGGGGAGTACTATGTGACATTAGTTAAATTTGTATAAATGAGGCCTATAGTTTGTTAATCTTTTCGGAATATAAAATAATTTACTTTAAAAACCCGTATACCTGATAATACCTTTGAAAATCGGAAGTTCTTGTCTGTTCTTCAAGTTGGTGATATAATATTATGTGTAGTTATTTTTAAGTTTCATAATTAAATATACTTAATATTTTTTTTATACTTACGTTACATAATCAAATAATACATTATTTTTTTCATATTGACTCATGTGTTTTACTTTACTGTACCCATATGGGTTGACCCAATTGCCGCGCGCGAACGTCGATCGCTGGCATCGATCGACGTCGACCTTGTGTAAGTGTGGGGACACCTTTACTAGTTGAGTGCAGTCTTTCCAAGCCTCTATGGAAACTGTGCACCAATCCGGACAGAGCCTCCGTGTTGGATTATGTCCTAATCCTCTACACGAAAGTGAAGAGAGACCCGTGCCCAGCAGTGGGCCGATATATGATGAACCAGCAATTATTTCGATGAGCTAATCAGACAAAAAAGTAATAATAAATAAAGTATCACGATCACATACATAGATTAACTCCTAACTAGGATTCCCTGTATAGGCAATCGGGAACAAGAGGACCATGGTCCTACAAACACTCAAGAGCAAATATTTGAAGCGTTACGTGAATTTTAGATATCCTAGGTTTCAATTGCATTACTAGTATTACTACTCTTTTACCAATAGAACATCCTACTGATACATTCTCAAAAAATTAGGTATTAGGGTAAAGAAATATACACAACAGTATAAAAACTTGTATGATTAAAAGTATTTTTATTCAAACTGGAACGAGGCACAATATGGGATTCGGAATTAATGTATGCAACGTTTGAGATGTTTCTAAAACCACCTATATCGTTTATCAATAAGTAGTTATATTATCTAATGTACTTAATACTATTTGCGCTGACTTTAAGTACACGGAAGTAAATCGTGGATAGGTGAAATAAACAAAATTAGTATTTATAAAAACACACATAGACTGATAAACACAATACCTTCGTTTGCGTCGCTCAGTCAGGTAAAAATAAACAGCTGTTTGAGAATGTAGACATTTGGGACAACGCCGTAATTAAGAATACCGCAGGACGCATAATTGTAATTTAAGACGGTAATTGTACCAAATTAAATATATTCTGTGGCCATACGTGCTCGTATGTTTTCTTTTAAGTTGACTTTACCTACACTTTCAACAAAGTTAACTCAAAGAAAATGTACGCAACAAAAGATAATTGCAAAAGTTTCTGACTACCTACGTCATGTTGAAATTGTTCAACTCCCAAAGTTCCCAAAGCAGGGAAAGTCATGGAATACACAATGCCATTAGAGGCGTAATATCGGGCCGCAAATATTTTATATCTGATACTTAATCAGTGATAATGCCATTTTAAGAATTGGGCATTCTAATCTATATTATTGACACTTCAAAACTCTACCTGGTTTTTGCCTAATACTAAAGCAAACTGTACTCTAACAATCACACTATCTTATTGCTTCTACTGTCACTACCAAGTAGATACTTACATAACTTATCCTTATCAGCTTATGTACTTACATCTCCGGGGTTTCTAAACCGGTTTGGATGTTTTTTTTGGGACAGGTAGACCTGTATGCGCCGATTTAATTTCTCTTCTCATTCGGCTTTTGGATCGTCTTCACAGGGAAAGTTCACAATGTAATAACTTTGCGAAATAATTGCGCGGAAGGCCTATTTAAAAGTTGCCCGATTCATTTGCCCCGAGAAGATTAAAGAGTCGCCAACTTTTTCTTATTTCGCCCTGTTTTGCTAAAATGCCAGTTTATTTTGTAATTCAACGTGATTTATTGGACGAGGAAAACCGCTTTGTGCGTATTTTATTTCAATTTTATTTCTTTCAAACGATAATCATTAAAAAGTGCTTAGCGAAGAGATATCTACTTGCCTACTGCTAAAACAAATTTTTTGCTCATTAGGCTCTAAGTTGCATATAAATGTACAAGTATATACATATTATTGTTGTTATCAAAAATTTAATTTCTCACCTGCTCCGCTCATTCCAGCTGTTTTCAGCGTTCTAGTATCTACCATGCCACACTTTGTGGCATAATCTTATATCTTTAAATGAGCAATTCTTGTATATATATATATACATATAATTGGAATCTCGGAATCGGCTCCAACGACTTTCATGAAATTTAGTATATAGGGGGTTTCGGGGGCGATAAATCGATCTAGCTAGGAATCATTTTTAGAAAATGTTATTTTATTCGTGTTATATCAAATTAAACATAAACTTGGAAGAAAAATAACAAAGCGTTGGGGGCGTTTGAGTAGTCCAAATTTAAACTGAAAAAAAAAGACTCTTCCTAACATCGATTGGCGAATAATAATACTTCTTAAAAAACAAAAAAACCGAGCAAAGCTCGGTCATCCAGGTACTAAAACTAAATGACTGACTAAGTGCAATGAAAACAATAAAGGAGGACTCACACTCGTATGATCATCGCCGTCATATCCATACGCTATAGGCTCATGTACACAGTGGAACACTTAGTAATTAGCCAGGCCGACGCGGGTCCCGCCATTAGCAGGATTACATCACACGTCTAATATTTAATGAAAAACTGCGAGAGTGTGGTGCAACCTTTAGTAGCTGGTTGTAGATATTTTATTTGACGAAGGTTAGCCTTAATTCTTTATGTAAAAATGTTACGATTTGTAGACATACTTCCGCCTGTTACAAAAATATTTTGTCTCAGAATCTCTAAAAGTTAATAGAATAATTTGAACCCCCTTTTATTAATAAAAATGTATTCGAACGTCACTTAGTACTATCTATAATATTGTAGAGCGCAATATTATTAAACGTCACGTAACTTTTTATGAATAAGGGGGAAAGAGTTACAAAATATTTGAAGAGTAGGTACATAATATTAGGACTTATTATTATTTAAAAAAAACAAATGTACGTAATTATCACTCGCTTTTCGGTGAAGGAAAATATCGCAAGGAAACCCACATACCTAATTACGAAAATTATTTTGGTGGTAGGTAAGTATGTTGTCCACCAATTCGGACCGGGCCCCCGTGGTGGATTAAGGCCTTATCCTCCGCATGAAGTAAGGGGAGACCCGTGTTCAGCACTGGGACGATATGGGTTGACGATGATGATGATTATACTTATTAAGACGCGGAATCCATCACATCCAAATAAATAATCTATATATATAAAAATGTAATGTTGATTTGTGTACGCTTCAAAAACTCATAAAATTCTGCACCGATCGAGCTGAAATTTTAGCATGATATATAATCCGCATCAAGGATTGTTTTTATCTATTTTTTCATCAGTGAGATATCAGCGAATGTGGGAATGTGCCACAGCTAAGCGTGGCAGGGTACAGCTAGTACCTATATAAAAATAATACCTACTAAGTATATGCCTTTAATTTTGGATCGTGGCACTGCACTGCGCTTTTCACACCCATGTGGCATTGGTTAATCTGGATTGCAACCAAATCTCGGAATAGAACCCTTGTTATGTAATCAAGGTACTTACTATACTAAGCAAAAGTCAGATTGAAGATTTACAGATAAGTTCATAATTATGTATCTGTCCTAATTGTGAGGGCAAAATGGCCTTAAACTCATTAAGCCCAAAATGCAATTAACCCAAGTAATGGCCATTTTAATTGCATTTGTGTTCTCATATCTAAATCATTTGAAAAGCTGCGCTGACGGAGACGAGAGGTTTATGAGGTTTTTATGACAAGGTAACATTAAAATTGTATTAGTGTACAAAGGAATAAATGTCAAATTATCGTTAAAATTAAAGTAATTGTTTAAAATTACCTTTTATCGGTCCATATGCGTCAGGAAAATATTTGGTTTTGATTATTTCGAGAAGATTTAGGTTTTTTTTTATAAAATAAGTATAGAAGGCTAAGCATGCGGCCTATTTGATGGTAGTGGTTACCGCTGCATAATTATGGACACCTGCGACGCGAGAGGTATTGCCAGTGCCTTGCCTACCCTTAAAAATATAGAGTATAAATATATTAATTAATGCTGACGATTCTTTTTGTGAATTTCAATTAGGAACTAGAAAAGATCATTAGAATATTCTAATATTAGAACTTTCACAAAGGTAGGTAATTGATGGTCATCCCAGTCTACAGATTTGTATAATTATATATATACAATAAAATAAAATAGAAGTGTCTGTTTGTAATATTAAATAACCGTTTTTTACTACATGCATACGAATGTGTATTAAGGTACTTATACCAACATATTTTTTTTTTACAATTTTTGCTTGTCTGTACCTATGTTTGTCTGTCTGGCTGTTTGTTGTGGCTAATCTCTGTAACGGCTGGACCGATTTTGACGGGACTTTCACTGGCAGATAGCTGATGTAATAAGGAGTAACTTAGGCTACTTTTATTATTTTTTATCCCGTAAAAATGAATAGTTCTAGCGGGATAATACTTAACGCGTGTAACCGCGGGACGCAGCTAGTTTATAAATATTTACAGAGTGAATAAGTAAGAATAAATACTTGATGTATTTCAATTACATGTAATACTTACTCACTCTTTTCAATAATCACAATAGCTAAGTGAAGGTACGACAAATTCAGTATAAAATTTTCTATTGGAATTTGGAAGGAATTTATCAAAGGTACTTGTAGGTCGAGGGTTCGAGAGTCGATATTCCCGCTGTGCTCAGATACTTCGGTATTGTGTCGATATCGATCTTTGTCGAAGGGCGATGGTTCAATAGAGTGTCGTTGATGAAGTAGGTACGTCATAAAACTCATAAAAGTAGCTGTAGATTTGAAAAATGTTACTATTTTATTATAGGTCCCTACAATTTTAAAGAAATTGAGCCTTTGAGACTTGACTTTTTTTCACTTGTTTTTTTTTATTTGACTGAGTGACGAGACGAGCAAGTCGTTCACCTGATGGTAAACGCTTCGCCTGCCCATAACTGTTACAGTGCCACTCAGAACTTAGCATTGCATAATCCTGCGCGGCTGCACTGCACTCGTCACCCTGAGACATCGGCTCTAAAGTTTCATATGCCCAGTAATTTCGCCGGAAACAGTGCCCTTCAAACTGGAACACAGTAATGTTTGCACACTACTGCTTGGCGAATGAATATCGGGTGAAGGTGACGTACTTCCCCAGGCAGTCTCTTGCAGAAGAGGCTTCCCGCTACCTTCCTACTAACCAAGCCCACAACGTTTTTCGTTATCTATATTTACTTAGAATTAATTTAAGCACCTAACAAAATGATTTTATAAATGGACAGTGAGAAATAAGATAATGTAGAAATATATAGTTTTAATTCCGCCTAAGTTGTCTGAAGAATGTATGATAGGACTTTGTTGGATGACGTAACCCCTTTGACAAATCTATCCGTCTAAGGGTTGCGTAGAGATTAAGGTTTTTTAGACGGATAGATTTGTCAAAGGGGTTACGTCATCCAACAAAGTCCTATCATACATTCTTCAGACAACTTAGGCGGAATTAAAACTATATATTTCTACATTATCTTATTGATTATGGATTTCCGCAAAATAACGCCTGATTCTATTAACTAAATGGACAGTGCCATTAAAGTAGCATACAACTAATCTACTTGAATATTTTAGATTGTGTTAAAGCTGTGCACTGGGTAATCCTACATCATATACACTAAGCCAACGTACAGAGCTCCGAGATTAACACAGTCAAAGCTTTAGCTCCTCTTGCTATTTTCTACAACGTAGATGATCAAAGTGTACAGCTGTCCTAGTGTGTATGCTGTAGATTGGATATCTACTATGTGCCTTTTAGGTCGTTCGTGTCAGTTGCAGGTTCGTTTGTGCTTCAAAAACGTATTATATTAGCTTTCTACTAAAAAACATCTATTTGAGAAAGGTTTATTCGACTAGAAATCTGATGTCTGTAAATGACACGTACCTACTTTCTATGTTAAATATATATATTTTATTTAACTGAGTGACGAGACCATCAAGTCGTTCACCTGATGGTAAGCGCTACGCCTGCCCATAACAGTCACAGCACCACTCAGAACACTGCATTGCATAATCCTGTGTGGCACAGCACGTCTCGCGCTCGTCACCCTGAGACATCGGCTATAAAGTCTAGCAATAATAATATTTTTAGCGAAATTTCTGGACATATCCAGAAATTACTAATAGGACATAGCTAAAAAGATTATTATTGCTAGTAATATTATTGATATCTTCTTTTATATTGCATGGATTGTAGTATTTTTAGTTAAACTTACCTGATATAGTATAAATTAGTATGGCTGTTGCCTGCTCTTTTATAAAGGTGAATTTACTCCCAGTATACATATGCTCACAGAAAATGTACCTTTTAAAATTCTTCCCAAAGTATGGCAACACCGTGTAACTGAAAAAGTCTACAAACTGTTTAACAAGGATTATAAAAGAACTCTCGCCGGCAGACACCGCAGGTTTGTGAAGGTACTTGTCTGGATTATTTTTTGAAACTTTCCCTTGGAATACATTTTTGAACTCTCGTTAAAAGTTTAGCTTTTTCTCTTAAGTTTTTATGCGACCGTAAGGTTTCCTCTCAGTGAATACTTGCAAAGTTTTTATTTTGGGACTCATGAATTTGCGATAAAAATAAAGTGGAATATCATGTCTGAGAGAATAGATAGGTACAAGTAGCTTATTGTTATCTGATATTCTTCCAAGTTTCTTTTTATTGACAGAAACTGAAAGCATTTAAGGGTAGGAGTGTTTTGTGGGAATGATGAGGATAGCAAGGTCTACGTGATAGTGTTAGACGAATGTTTTAAAAGTAGTAGTGGTAAGACTAGGAGGACATCGACACCAACACCAGACATCTGACACCAGACAACGGACACCTGACACCTGACACCTGACACCTGACATCTGACACCAGACACTGGATACCAGATTCCGGATACCGGATACCTGACATCAGGCACCTGACACCAGATACCAGATACCAGATTCCGGATTCCGGAAACTGGATGCCGGAAACCGGATACTGAAAACCGGAAAACAGATACCGGATACCGGACACCTGACACCGGACATCAGACACCGGACGCCTGACACCAGGCACCAGGCACCAGACACCGGATATCGGATACCAGACACCAGATAACAGATTTCGGATTCCGATAACAGGAACCGGAAACTGGATACCGGATACCGGAAAATGAATACCAGATACCGGATACCGGGCACCTGACACCGGATCTAATCTATTCTACTACACCTTAGTGAGGTTGTGACGTTTAAGTTTTAATTATCAACTCTATTAGTGCTTGTACATTTCCTAAAATAAAGGTAGTCCTGTTATTTTTTTTTATCTCAAATAAAATATAACTTACCGAAAGATTATTTATGCCTCGAAGGCTTCTTAGATCCTACCTCATCAACCTGTTGAAACTACGCGTTTGAGCTCAAAGCCGAGGAAATGAGCGCCCCCTCAGGGCCCTCTATTACAATGAATTCTTTTGACGCTGCGACTTTTCTCATTTCACCCGAGAGTTTTTCACAAAGCCCTTAAATTAAATACCTCAGGTGGAATAGGAACGGCGACCCGGATGTTTTGAGTGACGCTGTAACGTCGACACACTGTTTGGTTTGAGCCGCGGATGCTTGTGCAGTCTGCTATGCTATATTAGGGGTTTGTACTGCCTCCATCCTGCCCCCTAGCCAGTTTAGGCAAGTTGTTAATTAATTTTGAGACCAGTGTTGATGGTAGAGCTGAAATAGTTAATGCATTAAGTTCTCGTAAATTAAATCTATTCTATTCTACTTGTGCTATCTATTTTCGTGAAATAAATTCATTTCAATGTGGTTTGGTGATACTAATTCCTATTGATATAACATAAATGTGAAAGTTTGTGGGAATGGATGGATGGATGTTTGTTACTCTTTCATGCAAAAACTACTGAACGGATTTCGATGACATTTATCATACATATAGTTTATTACCTGGATTAACACATAAGATACTTTTTATCCCATAAAAATTAACGGTTCCCGTGGGATAATACTCAACGCAGGTGAAACCGTAAGGTTGTAGCTCATCAACAACCCATAACGTCCCACTGCTGGGCACGGGTCTCCCGTCACTTTCATGAGGAGGATTAGGCCATAATCCACCACGGGGGCCAGATCCGGATTGGTGGATCACATACCTACCTCCGAAATAATTCTCGGGTAGGTATGTGGGTTTTCCTCACGATGTTTTCCTTCACCGAAAAGCGAGTGATAATTACGTACATATGTTTTACAAGAAACACATTGGTACGTGCCTGCACTGGGATATAAGGTGTAGCTAGGCAGGTATAATTAAGCTACCAAGTAGTTACTAAGTTTTCACTTTGCATCTGCTTACTAAATTGAGAAGAGCAGTGGTAAGTGATATTCGCTCAGAATGTGCTTCAGCTAAGAAAACAATCAATTTAGTCGTATTTTATTAAGAGCCCTTTTATAGAAATAGTCTACTAATCCTAGCTGTATTCTCTCATCAGAACAGAAGGTACGAGAGCCACGAATAAATAATCCTTCGTGGCGTGGCATACAAAGCCAGCATTTAAGTCCACGGCAGCCACAGCTGCATTACATATGCACGCTCTAAATAGCGAGAGTGGCGCGTTGGGAGTTAGGACATACAAACTCGGGTGAATAATGCAAAACTTGTTCCGCTGAGAGTGCTGTGCTGAGATATCTCTTTTTGGGAATGTCTGAGTGGTTTACATGCCGATTTTTCTTTTTAGACTTTGTAACAGTCTTCTTCTTAAATGTTTCAATCAATTTGCGCTGAATTTTTCCTGGCAAGTTTTAATGAAATACGTATTCGGTACTGCAAGCGATCACAATGTACTCAGACTCCATAAATTTACTGAGATGTTTTGTTCTATTTTCCATCTCTATTAGAGATCAGTTCACTGTCATCATAATATTATATTGTCATCGAAACAGGTCACTTGGAACAAGAGACATTTGGAACTAGGTCAAAATTTACTTCCAACATATTTTGTCCAAAATAAAAAAAAAATGTGTAGTTAAAAAAATAACTTTTTACGAACAGGGATATATTATTATTTTCTGTCCGTTTTTGTTCACAGCGATAACAACTGAATAAATAAAGGCCCAATTCACGAAGTTTCATGTTCTGCGTATCTACCGCGTCTGCGTATAAATCAGCTTATGTTCTTAATCCTCGAAATTGAATTTTGTATCTACTCATTTGGAGTGCCTAAACAGGCACGTAATCGGATCTGCCAAATTGATAGATTAATTTGGTTCTTGTGATTGAATTATGGGACTTTAACCTGATTATTATTAATGTTTGAATTGGAACTTATCAATAAAAACTAAGGAGTGAAATAATTCTACGTACAAAATGCGGTAAAATATTTTTTTTATTTAGCTGGAGCTGTAGCTGTAGTGAATATGGCTGTATTCACAAACGTTACAATGAGGTCGCATGGTGCGCACGAACACACAGGGTTTGTCAGTTTGACTTATGTGAAATAAACATCTTAGTCACTATTACGTAGTTAATCTGCGAGCCAACCGATCACTTAACTTTCAAGTAATGTTCTTGAATCCGGGAGTTAGTTTTTTTAGAGCATCTTTATGGAGAAGCTCATTGACGCATGTAAGGTGTAGCGTAGATTTTTGCGCCACTCTTGGCAGATTGACTTGCTAACTATGAAGAGAGTAGTAGTATGTTAAAGGAATTTCACAACTTGACAGTGAGCAGTAGCCGTGAAAAATATTTTTTCTTTTTAAAATAGGTCAAGATGCCTTTATAAAGGAGCCCCGTTGTGAAGTCCCAAAGAGGTGCTTTCAAAAGGACGTGAAGGGGGCTTGAGGACAATCTAGAGAAGCCTTACCAACGTGTGGGTGGCTCGAAGTGTTTTGTGAGAGGGCGGAAGCATGCCTTCATAATATATTTTTATTTAAACTCGTGACTTTTTTGACGTTTTTCTTGTTTTATATAGATATTAGAAGACAATTTTCTAGCACAATAAATAGTTAAATACACGAGGTATATGTTTGTATGTAATTATGTACACCAGCTTACATTATATTAGTACCATCGTCATCAACCCATTTCAGCCCACTGCTGAGCACGAGTCTCCCCTCACTTTCGTGAGGAGGATTAGGCCTTAACCCACCACGGGGCCCGGTTCGGATTGGTGGATACATACCTACCTCCGAAATAGTTCTCGGGTAGGTATGTGGGTTTCCTTACTATGATTTGTACAAGAAACTCACGACTCTCTCTTTGGAAGGCCGCCGTTCTCCCACTAAGCTATCACCACTTTGTACACCTACCTAACTATTAGAACTTACCTATTAAATTTTGACAGAATCGTATCTCATGTTTTTATTGCCAATAGATCTACTTTATTAGCAAATGGTTATAAACTAAACGTTCCAATGAAAAATGCCCGTCCATCCACAATGAACAGATTGCCAGACGAGACACGGAAGCTTTTCCTGAGCGTTTCTCTCGGAACTGACAAAAGCTGCAGCCAAGAGAGAAATAATCTCATCAGATATACAGCTACGATCCCTTTCGTTACTTTAGTTTTATTTACTGTGAAGAAAATGAGACGGAGCGGCGGAGAGAAAAGATTTCAATCTTATTATCAACCTCTTCGGCACGCTTATTTTTTACGGACCTTCTTCGGTAAGATAGTGTCAAGTTTGAATTACACCGAGTATTTATATTATCAACCTTTGAATCAACCAGATAAAATGTAGTCCAATCAAAACTTACTCACTTCTATTTTTATAAAAGTGGTGAAAAGGATGAACCGTTTTTGATGAATTTTGGTAAGATAATGTCATAGAAATAGTGTAGGATCACGTAGGGGATCCAAAGAAACTCCCAAACTGGTTATAGGCCTTTATTGCTTCTTGTACATCATTATAATTTAATTTTGAAAATAGAACAATTCTACTCTGGCAGAATGTATTTATGAAGTCACGGTGGATAAAATAAAATGTTCGAAACTTAAAAACTAGGCAAGGTTAACTATGAAAATATTGCTCGCGTTAAAAGCGTAGGCGTTAACAAATAGGATGGCATTGTTTCCAGTGAAATTACTGGACACATGAGACTTTAGAGCCGATGGTGACAGTTAGCAGGGCAGTTCAGTTTAGGGCCTTAAACTGGATGGATTTAACTGTTCATGGTGAGGCCCCAGGTCTACCCTTTTATGACCCCTGTAAACATAGACTTTTGAGTTTGAGTTTGAAACAACAAACTCATTAATAAAACTGAAATTATCAATTTTCAAATTATGTAAGTAAACGAAAATAATTTAACTTGAAATGTTTTCAGATTCACCAGACTGACTGGAAGCGGCCAAGTAAATTAATCTTTATAAATTATGGAACGAAAGTAATTAACGTAAATTAATTTTAATTACTTAAAAACAGAGACGGCGCAAAGTCGGGGAGTATTAAATTTATTGATATTAACTAGCTTTTGCCTTTGGGTACTGAAAATGACGACGATAGAATGTAAAAATAAGTTATTTTTAATTCGATCTAAGCCTGGTTTTGACTGGGTAGCGTTTGTTCTTGATGTGGTTGGAGATGATAAACAATACATACCTGCTTACTCTAGATTTCAAGACGTCTTTCAGGAAGAAGCAAATAATTCAGAAAGAACTAAAGAATTTTGTTATTCTTTATTTTTCAGGATTCTAGGGCTTCTTATCCTTCTTGAATTTTAGATATTATCTGCAAAGTAAAAAAAAGGTAATGATTTCTGTGAACCGGAAGTTCAAAATTTGTCTTAACCCATCTTAAACCTTGTCACCAAACAAAAACGCCTGCATTTAACTCCGAAACATTAAGAAAATTGTAAAACGTAGATCGATACCTAAAAGTACAAGTAAATTGTTCGTGAAGCTCTCAATACAGAGTAAAATATTCCTTGTTATATATAAATATAAATTAAAAAAAACGCGACATATAAGTAGCTCTAAAACAAGTCTGGTTACACTTAATATTTTCATTTTACGACACCATATTTCCTTTCTCCTCCCAGATCGCCGTAAAATGACTGAAAGTGCCACTTTGACGGCAAAATATTATTAGCTCAGACAACGCTGTGGTTCCTATCTCTTGCCTTCAGCCGAGGCAAATCATTTTGGTACCTTATGGCTATAAAATTTAAAAACAGCTCTTCGAAAATTTAGGTTTGTTTCAAATAAGAAGTATTGTGAAAAGGTAACTAATAGTGCGTTTTTAATTTTACACTCAGCTGCGCTATGTCGAAGTCGTAGGAATGAATATCTTAGCACTTCGTTCAATTTGATACTTTGTTTTGTTTTCGTGAGGAGTTTCATCCTTCTTTGTATGTACAAACCTACAATTAGTAAGTTAGTGTTATATGACTTCTTGATATCAATCTTATCGAAGCGGGTCGTTTCTCGGAATCGTAGGACGCATATTAATGGTTTGAGAGTCGTATTGGTGCAACAACTCTTTGGGCTGCTTGAACAAAACACCCATTTATAAATAAGGCTGAAGCACTCATATTTTTTTCGTATTTCAATTTAAAGTAACTTTTCATTTGGTACGTTCAGAGCAACATTTTCAGAACAAATATGTTCAGCTCTCACACGCTTTAAGCTTTAAAAACAATGAGGTTCTCAAAATGTTGCAGAATGGGACACATACATTTCGTGCCTCATATTTATAATCTTTTTCATAAAGATGAAATAGATACTGTACAAAAAAGACAGAAAATAAATACGCATTTTTGCGAAGTAACACCTGATGGCATCGACTTAATTTTATTTGTCGTTTCGATATGTGCACACACTGTCCTATAAAATGGGCTATTTTAGCTTTAATATCGCGGAGACAGGAGTCATCTGCACTGTATTGATGCAGACTAAGTTTTCTTTATGTGGCAGATAATTATATTTAAACTAAGAAGCTCACTAAACCAATATTTAAAAAAAAAATTGTGTTTCTTAATATTTTTTTTAAATATTTGATTGGGTGATGAGACGAGCAAGTTGTTCACCTGGTGGTTAGCGCTACGCCTGCCCACAACAGTCACAGCACCACCCAGAACTCTGCATTGCATAATCCAGCGCGGCACTACATAGCATACACAGAATACTTTTTGTTTAATTAACAAAGAGCCATGAGCCGATTTTTTTTTTCATAATTTATATAAATGACACTGGAGCTTTAGGAAACACTGTCCCAAAGCATGTGTAAAGAGGTGATGTAAACATACACGATTGCGTCCCTGCATGAAATATTAAACTCATCTACCGTATATGGGACAAACGAGGTCAATACGGCGGATCTCTGATTATACGGTATACGATATTTTGAGATTGCTACCTTTTATAAAAGAAGATGGAGGGAGCGAAGGGAATATTTCACGCGGAATAAATAAATTGGTCTTTTCACGGGAAGTTTCGAGTTTAGGCAGAAAATTAGTAACGAATTTGTCCTATGGAAAATAACTTATTCAATTCATAAATTGCAAAAGTATATTTAAGTTGGTACTGAGTTTATCAACACTTCTTCGTTATTTGGAATACCAGAGCATGCTTGAACATCGCAATGAGAACAATTGGAAGCATGGCAATTGGAGCTCAGGGTCTAAGAATAGGGGCAAGTCCCAGGGTGACGAGCGCAGTGCAGTGCCACGCAAGATTATGTAATGCAAAGTTCTGGGTGGCACTGTAACTGTTATGGGCAGGGGTAGCCCTTACCATTAGATGAATGACTTGCTTATCTCGTTAAAAAAAAAAACTATGTCGATCCCTTGTTAATTGAGTTTTGTTTTATATTTTTATCTAACAAACTTTTATTTAGTTTAATGTATATATAATAAATAGTTTACCGTGTTAGTTCCATATGGATAGAATATGTAATTCTATTCTATTCTAGGTTCGTGAGAACTGTTAGGTTGTCTATGGTAGTATAGATCTAATTTACAAGTCAACTTTGACCTAGTTCCGGTTGTTAAATGGACTTAAAAGTGAAGCTTGTTAAATTATAATGATAACAAAATGTTATCGTTACAGCGAGCTGATCTGATGGTAGAGACGGATTACGGAAAGTTCGCGAAGAAATTATCAAAACATTGATAGTGTTTAAGCTCATTTTGATCAGCTTCGAGTATCGAAGATACTTCATTCATACAGCCGTTCCAGAGATTAGCCGCAACAAACAGACAGACAGACTGTCAAAAATTTTAAAAATGTTTTTTTGGTATATGTGCCGTATATACATCCATATGAATGTAGTAATAAGCGGTTATTTTAATATAGCTTTTATCGCATTAAAAAGTAACCTATGTCCTTTCTCAGGCTCTAGACTATCTATGTACCAAATTTCATTTAAATCGGTTCAGTAGTTTAGGCGTGAAAGCGTAACAGACAGACAGACAGAGTTACTTTCGCATTTATAATATAAATAATTAAATAATAATAAAGTAGGGATAGTAAGAAAGGATTACAACGAGAAATATAACTATAGCTTCTACCGTAAAATAGACTCATTTGCATTTCCACCTCCGTCTGTCCTATCATTCAAAGGAGAACACGGCGGCATCGCACTATTCCTCCGAAATTTGCCTTTATTCCCTTCACGAATTTCCCAAGAACATGAAACACCTACTTCATGGCACTGAGAGTGCTGCTAACTACGTTACCCCGGTAATAGCACTCGCAGGTAATTACGGCGTGTGGAACTTTGAAGCTTCAGAGTATTTGGTTGGGTGTACCCGAGTAGGTACTTACCCACAATGGTACATCGCTCTCTGTTAGTAGTTATAAATTCACTGAGTGCAGGATTTACCCCCTACTTTTTAGTTAAGTAGGTAGGCAATACAATAATACTGCGCAGTATTATCTGACATTATTTTTTTGGATATTTTTTTGGTGGCATTGTTGGTTTTGTATTTGTTCTAAAAGTTGTTTTTTTTTCTGTAATAAAACACCAAGTACTGTTTATAACCAAATCATCATCAACCCATAACGTCCCACTGCTGGGCACGGGTCTCTCCTCACTTTCGTGAGGAGGGTTAGGCCATAATCCACCACGGGGGCCAGATCCGGATTGGTGGATCACATTACCTACATCCGAAATAATTCTCGGGTAGGTATGTGGGTTTCCTCACAATGTTTTCCTTCATCGAAAAGCGAGTGATAATTACGTACATATAACCAAATAGTTAATAGTTATTATAACTAAATATATTAAAATATAATAAATCCGAAACTACGTTATGTGTGTTTATGTGTTAGTCTTCTCTTCACGCCGAATCGGCTGAACGGATTTTGATAAAATTTTGTATACAGATACTCTAGGCCCTGGAATAGAACATAGGATACTTTTTATCCAGAAATAAATTACGGTTCCCGTTGGAAATTAGTATACGCGGGTGAAACCACGGGGCGCTGCTAGTTATAACTAAATGTGTATTATAATATTATTAGGTAATATTTGATTTATTATTTTATAGTTATTTAAAAAATACAACTGCCTTATTGATAGAAGAGATATGTGAATTTTCATGAAATTGTACCTAATTGGTGACGTTCTATGAAAATTTACGGGTAACTGGCATACTTAGGCAATGAACCTACATTATGAAAGAATAATAAAATATACTCTTGAAAGTAAAATGTAGAATCGACAATCGTGAAATCGAGATTGGATATAACTTAAATCAGCGAAAATTCTCTCTCATCTGACACTGATTACGAATTAAGGGAATTTATGAAATCCGTCATGGAAATCAAATTGGTAGAAATATGTTGGTACTTACCTACGTTTGTAAGGCCTATACTCCTCCGGGAGCTATAAGCTATAATATACTCGTGTGTTATAATAATATGTAGGTAGCCGAGCTAGCAATCCTTTTGAATTAGTAGTTCTGGCAAACCTTGTTAGCTCCGGAAGTGAGAGCGCAGGTGGCTGGTAAAGCCCAAAATTTACAGATTTTGTCGATCACATTACTTAGTCAGTGTCATTTTTTTGTACCGTGTTTATTTTTGCTTCTGGTGCACAATAAAGAGATTTCCATTCTATTCTATTCTATTCTATAGATCCTGACTCCGAACTAGGAATCTCTGTGTTTTTATTTTTCACAGCAAACTAATAAAACGACGTTATATTTTAGAATCAATTATCTCAAATCAAATTGTACAATTTTCTACACCTGTGAGTTACCTTTAGTGGTTTCACTCCCTAATGGGTAAGTACCTGCACTTACTGTGACAAATATACCTATATTAAGCGAAAAGGTGTGAATTTCAAAGGTCGTTAGGGTTGTAACGATTGATCGTTTTAATTAGCGGAAGTAGCAGCCGTTCGGGACATTCAGCATTTCTTTATGATATAAAACTTCCTGTTTAACTTCTACGTTTAGGTACGAAACGAGTATAAAAAACGAGTGTTTGAGTATTTACTTACTGGTTTATTTTAAACTTAGGATATTATTTATAATACAAGAAAAAACTGGTGTTGTAAAGAATTAAAAGTAAAAATGCCGGATTATGGATCGGTAGATATGCTATGGTGCTGGATGTGGTGTCTAATATGGTTTTGAGTTTAAATTAAGTATTAGGTATTACCGGATTACTTAGGTATCTGGGCTGTGAGAAATTAAGAGTCGGTAAAAATAACGACGAGAACACAAAAAGAAAAGAAAAGAAGCAACAAGCACAACAGCGATGATGTTTGTAGTAAATACTCGTAGAGATAAACCTACGCGGTGGACTTACCGGTTTGTTAACACGTTAACTGCTGAAAACACAGACATTTGTGTTTTGATAACGTTACGCCAGTGCGGGAAAACGTACCTGTTGTGTTAGCGCAGTTTACGTGCCGGCTGTGCGGCGAAACAGAAGTGTGTGTTTAACGCGGTGTTACTACAGTGCGGCTCACACAGACGGCACGCCAGTGCTGTAAAACACACAGTTTGTGCAGATTCGTAACGGTGCCCAATTATATAAACCGGTTCAGCAGTCAACATGATAAACGTTTGTTAACTTCAACAGCAGTTTAACATAAGTCTATTGTTGTCTCTATCTGTCAATACATAAACGAAAAGGACACGAAGAGACTTAATCTAATGTCGAAGCCAACTAACGTTCCGGAAACAGCCCGTAATACCGTTACGCGGCGTTGTGACGCGCTAAGCCAATTTCACAATTTCACCACAGATGAAACATTAGTTACTCACTGCGAATTCTGGGTTTATCCGACCGGATAGAATTACATTTTTAATTCGCCGTCTCTGAGATCTCAATTATTCATGCTCGAGGAGAATATAAATGCAGGTTCGAGGGAGTGGCGCCTCGAAATAGAAAAAGTTTTGTGAAGGCACATTTCAGTACGTTTTATTCGGTTGGTATTACTTATGGAAAATTAGTTAGGGCTTTGTGTACTAGCGGTAGAGTTCTTCTAAAGTCTGTAAAGTTTAAAAAGAAATATGTAGGAAAACCATAAGTGTGTTATAAAATATTTGTTTTATACTGTGAAATGAAAAATACCCAAGTAAACATCTATAGGAAATTTTGTTTTCACACGTTTTTCTTAGACTAACAGGAAAAAATGTAGTACAGCTTTGTGACCAGTTCGATCCTATAGGATATACATCAGTTTTTTAAGGTTGAAATGAAGACTACTGAAAGACGAAAACAGTACGGTCTATTTATAAAAAAAAAACGTAAGTCCTACTAATATTATAAATGCGAAAGTTTGTGAAAATGGATGGATCTTTGTTCCTCTTTCATGCAAAAACTACGAAACGGATTTAAATAAAATTTGGAACACAGATAGTTTATAACCAGGATTGAGTAATAGGGTACTTTTATCCCGATATTATGTTCCCATGGGACAAAACGGGAACTACGCGGGAGAAACCGCGGGGCGCAGCTAGTATAAAATTCAATCCAAAAGCACAATCGGCTCAGGGACTCCAAGTAAAGAATTTTTATTCAGTGCTCGCAAAAACGTAGCAACAAATTAGGCTATCAAAATGAAGTTATGCCCGAGAGTCTGGCGCATTATGGCTGCTAATCGAATTGCTCATTCATGGAAAGAATAATACACAAGAGAATTTACTTTGCATAACAGTCAACATTATTATTTGGCATAAGATATGCCCTTCTGCTTAACCCGCGTTTGAACAGCACCTTCATTTATAATTCCACTAATATAATAAATGCTAAAATTTATGTGTTTGTCTTTACTCCGAACGGGTAAACAAATTTTGATGAAATTTGGTATAAGTAGAATAGAATTTAGTATAGATCCTTTAGGGCTTGGAATAGTAAAAGAAAGAAAGAAAGAAAAAACATTTATTCTGACACAACTGCACACAACAGCGAACAACGTACAAACTTATTGAAGCACAAGACAAGAAAAAATTAAAACACGCGATGAACATTATAGTGTACGCAGATAGCCGGCGCGCAGTGATGTCAGACAAGGCCTGAGCTCAGCATAATGCTGTGGTCAAACCACAACGCTAATTTTCAGCTCTTACGATACTTTACGCAGTACGATACTTTTTATCCTGAACAAATTATGTAACGGTTTTTTGGAGATAATAGTAAATGCTGGAGAAACGGCCGCGCGCAGGCTTGTGGTGGCATATATTGCTGTAACTATTACCATCATTATGCCTTTATTGGGATGGAAAAGTTTTGGAAATTATATGAAGGAATACTAAAATTAGATCTAAAGAATATATTATTATTATATACTAGCTGAGCCCTGCGGTTTCCCCGCATAATTCAAGTTTTCCCGCAATACCTCTCTTAAAAGCAGTATATTTTTCCCGCTTTTGCCACATTCTTCATTGATGCTCCGCTCCTATTGGTCGTAGCGTGTTATATAACCTATAACCTTCCTCGATAAATGGACTATTCAACACAAAAAGAATTGTTCAATTCGGACCAGTAGTTCCTGAGATCCTAGCGTTCAAACAAACTCTTCAGCTTTATATATTAGTATAGATTTGGATTATAATTAGGTACGTGTCTTATTTCTTAGTTTTGCAAATCAGTTCGCAGTTGGATATGACAGCAAACACAAGCGGTAAGTGGTGGATGAAGACTTAACAAACTTTAGCTTTGATCAAAGTTAAGTCGGTTAAAGCATTGTGTATTCATAAAGGGGCGGTAGATCAAACGACTGCTGTGCTTCGGTGATTGTAAAAGGTTTTCTGGAAAGATTTGTACTCGTAATCTTTATGCTACAACCTTAACGACCAAACGCGGTATCTTCTTTTTGTTGTTCTTCTTCATGCACGGTTGTCTGGAAGAGATCGCTCTCAGCGATAAGACCGCCCATTGTGACACCAATTGTTAAATTTGTTTTTATTTTAGTTTTTAAGTTTTGTTATTTTTCTGTGGTGTTCCAACAAAGAGTTTATCTATCTAGTTATCTATCATCGAGTTGGTTTCAAAGAAACGGATATCTTTCTTATTGAATTTGAGTCTTGATTAATTCTTTGGTACCCAAAGGGTAAAACAGGACCCTATTACTAAGGTTCCGCTGTCTATCTGTATGTCAGTCCGTCTGTCTCCAGGCTGTATCTTATGAACCGCGATAGTTAGACAGTTGAAATTTTCACAGATGATGTATTTCTATTGCCGCTATAACAACAAATACTAAAAAACAGAATAACATAAACATTTAAAGGGGCTCCCATACAACAAACGTGATTTGTATGCTCGTTTTTGCTCAATATTGATAACGGCAACAGGTAGGCGCTTGAAATATTCATAAAATATTTAGTTATTAGTCGCTTTAAAAATAAATAATTAAACTAAAATAACAGTAATATTTAAGGGGGGCTCCCATACAAAAAAGTATGGAACCCTTGGTGCGCGAGTCCGACTCGCACTTGGCCGGTTTTATACATTGGCGAGCAGCTTTCTGACCGTAATAGAAAACTGTTAATTGATATAGTTATTGTAAAGGTAGTAAATCAATTAAAAACGTTATTAACAAACAAAGTTTCCCGACGCGTTCCAATTTCAGCTCTATTATGTCGATAGGTAGGTACCTAGAATATTGAAGTACACTTGTATGGTCAGCAACAAAACTTGCTAATCATATCCATGCTTTGAAATTCCTTTACGACGAATAATAATAATACGATATTAGGTGAATAAGATAAAATTGAAAGTTTGGACGTGTTTGCCTACTTTTGAGGCCAACTGTACTTACTATAAGTTATTCCGTCATCAACCAAGTTAATAGAATACTGGCTTAAGTCGGACCAACTGATGGTGGATGAGGTCTGGCTCTAGTTGGCAAGTGGATAAACGTACTTAAACTTACATCTAAGGTCGTCCTATTGATTCTTAGGCGAACTTTAAAGGGTCTCTCGGTAACGTAGGGTAGGATTCAATTGTCGGTTGGTGGATGGAATAGGATATAATTATATTTACCTAATAGCCTCAATTTCCTCCTCACGAAAGTGGATGCTCAGCAGTGGGCCGATATGGGTTGTTGATGATTATGGACGATGAATAGCCTTAATATACTTTTGGGACATAGATTATTTTGTTTAGGCACGACCTGATCAAGGATATAACGTTATCAGCGGCAGTTTATAGGTAAAGAGGTTAAGGGTCAATCCACCATAATGGAGATTGGTGTATTTTGTTTACAACTGTCCTATAACTATGGCTTATTTGTCTTGGAAACTATTTGATTGATTGTTATTTATAACTACATGCGCCCCGCGGTTTCGACCGCGTAATTCCAGTTTTCCTGCAATAACTCTGCAATTTCCAGGCTAAAAACAGCCATGTCACTTAGAAATAACTGAAGAGCACAAAAAACCTACCTTGTTAAAAAGTAAATAAACCTCATATAAATCTGGAACTGTTTTCCATCATTGTCTTTCTTATTAATTATGGCGATTTAACAATAATTTTTCGTTTAAAAATTGCGGAGCTGTAACTGTAGGTACACTGCTGGACGCCGTACAAAATGGCCGACTTTGTGGAGTTAGCTGTCAAAATCGTAACACAAGGATCAAAACACAAGGATGGCTGGTTATCGAATAGCGCTTTATGCAAAAAATTGTAATATTATTGGAGTGGTTGTTTTTGCAAATCACGCCGAATTATATCGAAAATATATTTTTGGCAAAAAGTCGAGTCGGCTAGTATGCAAGGTATTAAAATGTCAAATGTGTCTTGAGTGTGACAAAAATCTCTTAAACAAATAATTTTCATTTTTTTACCAATTTCATTCATTTCCAAAGTTCATAAGAACCTTTCTCGGATTCAAATGAATATTTGAAGATACAAATTAGTCAAATTGGTCCAACTATGTTTGAGGTTTACGCTTAGCAACACATTTAGCCTAATTTTTATTCATATTATAAATACATTGATACCTTAAATAAAGTAAACCATTCATAAACAATACTTTATGTTGTGACCCAGAACGTAGGAACCGTTGCAAATAAAGCAACCTGTCTGAACGAGAATAAAACTTGAACAGATACTTTACTCAATCCATTCTACTAGAGCGATTGAGAGGATCTAGAACAAACGAATCAAGCCAACTGTGACAAGTTCTATTACCCTCGAATTCCCGAGACCTGCTCAAAATGAGTGGCTTGGGCGATTCAGCAAAACTTTCACAATTAATCCTCTGTCGACCCGAAATTTGGTAAATGAAGGGTTACCTCCGAGGTAGAACTTGTGAATCGCTCAAATGCTATCTAAACGATACTCGTAGCTGGATTGTAACAGTATATCTCTCTGCTATTGGGGTTTCGATAACATTATATTACTCTATACCTACTCTCAGTTTGAACTTGTTTTGACAAACATAACAGCCGTTATTCACCATGCCCACCTAGACTCACAACGCGCTCATTTTAAATTTTAAAAATAATTTGCGGGAAGAGAAGTTTTAAGGTTCAAAATAAGTTGAAAGCGCATTATGACATCAAGCGTTTTCGGCAAGGGATCGCATGTGGCATAGCGAATAAGGGCCTTGTAGATCAATTTAAAACTGGCTCACATGTTTTGCATGACGTGTGATATGATTTCCATTAACACCTTCAGTGCTGAGAACACAACTGTCGCGTTTTTCATAACTTGCCGCGAGTGCGGGAAAACACAACTGTTGTGTTTGTTGTATGGAAAAACATGGAGTGTGCAAAGCTGCACCCGTGGCTAGGCTCAGTAGTGAAAGTATTAATATTTAATGCTAAAAGTAAATTTACTGCAACTTTTCTGTTAGTCATTTATTTTTGATGTTAACTGTACAATCAATACCCCTTATATTTTCCAATCTATCTATCTATCCAGCCCGTATCCACCCACTGCTGGGTATAGGCCTCCTCTGTTTCACGCCATGTTTCGGTCCTGTGCCAGTCTCATCCATTCAATCCCGACGTGCTTAGCGACGTCATCAGACCATCGGGCCGGTGGTCTGCCTCGCAGGCGTATATTTTCCAATAGATGTAAAAAATTATGATTATACCTAGTCGTATTGTCATTTGGCAGTGGCCACGTTGATGGTGGTATTGTTTCGAAAATTGAAACCGGACCGCAGCAGCGCGGCGTTCAATAGTTTGCTAATTTATTGCTTGTTAACTGCCTTTGTCGAACGGGGAACGTAATTAAATTTATGCGTTGCTGGTTTTGATAGTATCTAGCTAGTTATTACTTAAATAAAGGTTTATAAATCATTTCACAGAACGACAGAAAACGCAAACGATGTAAATGATTATTTAAACGTTGATTAAACAGCATATTTACTGATGAAAACACAAACGTTTGTGTTTTTATAATGTTACGGCAAGCGAAAACACGCCTGGCGTGCAAACCCGCACTGCTGTAGTGACAATTTTATCACAACAGTTGTGTGCGCTCTGTACAGCTGATCAGTTGAGTTACGACGCAACGCCAACGCAAGCATTTACCTACTGAATCTTTTTTTTGCGGATCAAATTATTATAATGAATATTTCCGTAGGCCCGTTTGCCAAGTACTTTGGTTTTGCATAATTTATTCGCCTGAGATTCGAACCCGCATACGATTTGTGGTCAACCGGGCAGGTGTTCTGATTTGAGAGTAAAATCTATTGATGATACTTTATAATTCTGGGTTGTTTGATTTGGGTAGGAATTACTATATTGAATTTGTGCAGGAATATTCAATTAGCCAAATATAAATAGCTATACTAAATAAAAAAAAGTTTTGGTACATGGGTTTCCTCACAATGTTTTCCTTCACAAAAGAGGGAGTGATGGAAGAAAAATATCCACGTTTCCCCCCTAGTAGTAATAAGTGGAAAAAAATTCCATTCTTCCCTACCAGTAGGGATA
Organism: Campaea margaritaria; assembly: GCA_912999815.1. Classification (NCBI taxonomy): domain Eukaryota; kingdom Metazoa; phylum Arthropoda; class Insecta; order Lepidoptera; family Geometridae; genus Campaea; species Campaea margaritaria. The sequence goes on from OU538794.1 coordinate 3,583,709, forward strand.
GATCAGTAGGGATATGTGGAACTGCCGGATAAAAATACACACATAAAACAATTAATTTTGTTAATTATAATCTGGTAACATACTCACGAAAGTGAGGAGAGACCCGTGCCCAGCAGTGGGACGTTATGGGTTGATGATGATGATGATGATAGTTTGGTAAAGGAATAAATATTCTACTATCATTATTAATGTGAAAGTTTGTATGATTGGATGTTTAGGTTATTGATACTTAATCACTCAAAAACGGCCCAACGGATTTGTGTGAAACTTGGCTCACAGATAGTTTATTATTCAAATTATTGGATTAACACATAAAACACTTGCTGTCCCGTAAAAAAATACGGTTACTGTGATATAATACAAACGCGGGTGAAACCGCGAACAAAATATTTCATTTATATTACAAATGAACTCACAAGTCTTAACTAAACTACGCGGCCGCCCCGTAGCTACCTCTACATTTACGATGAACAACGAGTAATCTACGAAACACTTTCGTAGATACACGCTACGGTAATTTCCCACCCATGTAATTTCAGCGAACCTACTCAACGTTATCAAAACGCTATTCCACGAGACCTCCCTTCTGTTGTAACCTCTGTAACGAAAACGACAGAACTTTGTCATGACGTTATCTTTACTGTCGGGGTCACGTATAACGATGGCTGCAAAACAAGAAGGTCGCGATAAAAACATTAGATGGCACGAAAATATAGGGACCAATTATTTTTTTTCATTATCTAGCGCGTCTCGGCGTCCGCCATTTGTCTGTCGGAGACGTTATAGAATGCGAGTTGAATTATTTTAAATTGCTAATTTTTAATAGTCGATAGAGCGGCGCGTGCACCGTTTATTTTTTTAGTAGTGGGAGGCCTCTTCTGCATGAGACCGCCTGGGGAAGTACCAGATATTCATCCGCCAAGCAGTAATGTGCAAACATTACTGTGTTCCGGTTTGAAGGGCATTGTTTCCAGCGAAATTACTGGGCATATGAGACTTTAGAGTTGACGCCTCAGGGTGACTCAGTGCAGTGCCGCGCAGGATTATGTAATGCAGAGTTCTGGGTGGTCCTGTGACTGTTATGGGCAGGCGTAGCGCTTACCATCAGATGAACGACTTGCTCGTCTCGTCAAATAATAAAAAAAAACGAATGCAGCTGCTTTATTTTCCTAACAGAACATCTGAGTGCACTTAAACAATCCAAGTTCTCTTTTCAACTCCAGTTAAATTACTAGTTAGGTTACAGTGTTGGAACAGAAGCTATTAAGAAGTTTAAACGCCTGTCTGGAAACCTGTAGTGTTTCCATTAATATAATGATAGTTGTTTCAGGGTACTGGCATTGAGCGATAGATGGTGGCATACAATTTATTAGGAAAGTTCGCTGTTTTGTAGGACAAGACCGACGCAAACGCCGATACTTTCTAACGTGTTATTAGAAAAATTAAAAATTATAGAGTGTTTTACAAATACAAAATTAATTGTATTTATTTATTTTGTTTTTGCTAATAAATCGATGAACGCCGGCTGCATGTACTAAAATGTTGACACATTGTCCCGTTACGCTCATTGTACGCTTGCGCTGCATCTACCTCTCTTCTCTTCTTGACAGGTTAAATATTTTTGCATTTAAAAAAAAATATTATAGTATAATTTCAAATATTTATCTTTTATTATTAAAAAACGATTCAATTTTATTCATAAAAGTATGCAATCATTTCATCAACGTCTTGTTATGACGTTGTCGCGTTAAAATATCGTCAGTAAACCAACTTTACAGACAACCAATTTTTTGTTTCTGTATTGCATTATGCTATTGTTATTTTACATCTTTGTTTTGAATACTTTGGCTCCCGAAGTAGAAAGAAAATCTATTCAAATATATATTACTAGCTGTACCCTGCCACATTTCACTGTGGCACTTACGCACATTCGCTGATATGTCACTGATGAAAAAAATAGATAAAAACAATCCTTGATGCGGATTATATATCATGCTAAAATTTCAGCTCGATCGGTGCAGAACTTTTTGAGTTTTTGAAGCGTACACAAACCAACATAACAATTTTTCTATATTTAAAGATGTGTTTAGTTTATAAATAGAACTCACGGCTTTATATTAATCATGATGACAGGCATCAACATTTATCTACCTTACCCACGTAATCACCTATTTATACGAGTAGGTTTTCCGTTCTGTACATCATGTTTGTGTTATCTTAGAATCATACAAATAAAATGTTATGGTGCTTTTTTTATTCGATTGAGTATCGAGGCGAGCAAGTCGTTCACCTATTAGTGATTGACGAGCGAACTGCTATGTGCTGGACATAGCAGTTCGCTCGTCACCCTGAAACATTTGTTCTAAATTCATTATTAGTTGGTCGTTATTGGTTTTTTTCACCTTCTGTGTGTACTTCGTGAACTGTTTACAGCAAGGTACAATTTTACATCACCAAAATAGTATCACTTTTTTAGGGTTCGTAGCCACCTGGCTAAACCGAAAACCTTTTCATCGTGTATTCATGTCCGTCTGGTTGGCCGTATATCGATGACATTTTATTTTGAGACTATTGATGCTATAGTTATGGTTGAAATTAAACAGACAGTGGTTTCTGTAAATCACCATACAAATTAATAGCCATAAAAAAATATTCTGCGCATATCGTCATGTGTGGAAAATCGGATAGGCCTTAATGAAGGTTCCTATGTATTTTTTTATATATTTAGAGAAACCTGTGGTTAGATATGAGTTGAGATATGAGAAAATCACTGGCAATGTGCTTTAATTTTCCTTCGTATCATCAAAAAAGGCGAAAAAGAAAAAAACAAACAACTAAAGGAGATTTCTTAAACACGTTAAATACGTTTATAAAATACCTACGGTACCCTACCGTGTATGTGATCCGTAACATAGTTAATCGGTTTTATTTGATTGAGGTCACGATATTTAGAAGGGACATGAAAAGCTTGTCTTGAACCTATGTCATTTACCAAACCCTTAAAAATATCCCGAAAATCCCGAAAAATATCCCCTTTGACATTTTCTTAAGGTCGTGTTAACATTAAAGGCGTCTTCGAAGGCAGAATTTCTACCGAGTGCTCATTATGAAAAGCCATTTTAAGTGGTACAAGTGGTAATTTTGACTAATTGGAGGCATATTCAGATTTCGTAATTTCTTTTTTCTCGCTAATTAGGGAATTTCGAGGGTCGGGTTGTAGAAGACGATTAAGTTACAAGAGTCGTCAATTGCAACCCCTAGCAGACTTTTAACGGTGTACAGGAACTGTAGAAAATAATACAGTAAAAACCGGCCAAGTGCGGGTCGGGTTCGCGCACGAAGGGTTCCGTACCATTATCTATAAAATGGCAAAATTATTTCAATTAATTTATTTATTTTAAAGTAAATAAATGACTAAATATTCTGTGAATATTTCAAGCGTCTACCTGTCACCATTATCAATATTGGGCAGAATAGACAGACAGACAGACAAAAATTCTAAAAACGGTCAATTATAATTAGGTATCGTATAAAATAATTTATTACTAGTGTAGATATAATCGAAGCGATTTATTAATTATGTTCTATAGCGTTATTAATAAAAACATAGCCCCCCTGGCGCAGTCGGGTAAAAAGGTCGATATTCATATCTTCCATGTGCAGACTTTTGGTCCATTACTTCTTTATTATAATATATAGATACCGCAGCCCCGAGGTCGTCCCCGTGTCACGTCATTTGACACGGAGTGGTCTGGAAGTCTGCGGGTGACCTGTCATTTCCTCTCGCGCGTTTGGCGAGAACAATACCTCCCGCCCTATTATACAACATAGACCATATCTATATAATATCTTCTCCTTATCGTACTTTACTTATAATAAAGCAGTCGAGTAGAAAAAATCTATACATTGAAGATAATATTCAGGAGAGATGGTATACGAGACTTAAAGTAATAATTTGATAATGTTGTGTATTTTCGTTTTTGCATCGCCTAAAAGCTGCCAAATTGATTGCAATACGATTATCAGTTATTAGTAGCTTCGAATGTGACTTAAGCAATAATTCATTATATCTAATCCAACGTAGAAACTGAGCTATTGATAGAAAACTGTTTACAGGCTACCCACCAGTCGGTAAAGGCCCCGGGCTTGGTAAAACTATCTTCTAGTCTAGTATCAATTACTTCATATTATGAAATGTGTATCAATACATACAAATGTAAAGATACGTAACGATATTTAGCTTTCGATTCTGTTTTTTCGACATTCCAAAAAGAAAAATAGCAGATAAAACTATTGTATAATTTCACTAAAAAGGTCTATCGCCCAGCTTTAGGTGTCTATACACGATTCATAATACCAAGTAGGTAATTGTGCAATAAATATATCCTGATTCAATAATCACTGTGTTAATATATTATTAAAGGAACCATTTAATGGACTAGGTGCTATAATGTTTATGTCTACTTCGATAAAATTGAGCTCTCTGCAACAAAATGTGTTGTGAATTTACTACACCAGTGGTTTTCAATCTGTTTTCAACCCGACCGCTTAAAACGTGTCACGCGGCGCTGTGCTGTCAAATTGGTATATTTTTGATGATAAATGCATCAAGTGACGTTATACAGCACGCCGCGCCTTTGCAGCTTGTCTCTTACGCAACCAATAACTACATATCGACGCTAGAAAGCGTAAACGCTGTAACCCTTTGACCGACCCGAAAATACTTTTTTTACATATTTGGAAACAAACGCTGTAACCCACATTTCAACGTCCCCTAGGAACTTTAGGATATAACCAAGGTAGCAGTATTGTAGCTTTGTATGAAACACACCAAATATCCAAAATTTACGTTATTAGGTGGAGTAGATATTGAGTTATGATTTTTTTTCAACAAAAAAAAAAAGTTTTTTGGCTCTGGTGAACAATTTTGCGATTCAAGGTTACAGCGTTTACGCTTTCTAGCGTCGATATATCCACCAACAATGTACCTTTCCCCATGATATGTATTATGTAAATAAATAAATTTATTTTTCTGCAAAGTTTTCCTCGTGAGTTGAACAGAATAGGATAGTAAGCAGATCCTTTGTATTCTAAACGTGGTGCTGTGGTGGAGTCATTTAACTTTCATGAGCGCCCTTTTACCCCAAACTGATGCCCCATCTTGCCCAAATTACCCAATAATGATGCCCGATTGAATCCGAGGTCTGCGTCCTGCACCCTATATTATGAATAATGAAATTACAGGAATCAAAGCTTCTACCCATAAGGTCGTGACGGGATTAGATGATACCTACCCCTCAGCGTCATCCTCATTGACTATTATCCTACACGAGTCCTACATTTTGTTCTGGGAGAATTTGTAACCTATGTCACTCTCCAGCCTTTTATCCGCTGCGGGCGTGTATGAAACCAGAGCTTCGTAACCAGTTGCGATACAAAACTTTTTCGTCCATGTACGGAACTAGTTGCGATCGAAGAATTTGCATTTTTCTTTATAGCTAGTTGTGATTAAAGACGCTTTCGTCCTTGTACGAAACCAGTATCTTAGAGCAACACATCGAAACAGTCGCTTCGGCCGTGTGCGAAACCGGAGCTTCGTACCAGTTGCGATCGAAGATTTATTCGTCCTTGTACGAAACTAGTATCTATGTCTTTGCAAAAGTCACGTTAATCCATTTCTGCATGAAAGAAAGAGAAACCAAAAAACACATTTTGCTAAAAATATTAGTAGAATGTCGTCGCCACAACACTTTTAAAACTTAGCTGGGACATATTCAACTAAAATTAACTTTGATAGCTCTAAAGTTATTGCTGCCTTGTCTTTGGTTTCCATAAAGTTTGGAAGTAACAGCCAATGGGCTGACAGGGTATAACTAAAGTTTATACTAGTTTCTCTCAGCAGAATTTTGGCACCAGTAGTGTATTGTAAAGTTAAGACCCAATAAAATACAATGATTTATTTTAATTCAATATTTTGCTAAGCTTTCATGTTTTACTTAGCTGATAAACTGAAGAGACAGCTAGTTCACTTGATGGGAAACGTCACCATTGCCTGCAACAGTGTAGATTGAAAATATAGTTTTAGAAACGCTGTCCTACGGACTGGAGAGCGAGTGCTGTCAACTTGTCGCGGCTGTCAGTTGTCAAGAGCAGATTCAATGACGTTCAATTAAACTGCACTATACTGTACTGTCAGCACAGTTATGTGTAGCCATGTAGTAGGTTGTCACGTAGCAAAGCTTTTAACTCTATACTAAAGTACTTAAATAATCTTCAGTTTATTATGGACCCACTGTTGGGATTTGGGACATCTCAGAGATGCAAGCTAAGCAAGCATGCTAAACAAATAATCAACCCCGCTGGGTCACTGCAGGTTGATAGGGTCACATGCCCTTAGTTGGCTTGTTTAGCTTCCATGCCCAGTCTCATATGTACTGGCTATAAAAACTGAGATCTTGGTACATTGTTGGTGACATTGTTGCTGAATCAACCGTGAGAATTAGAATATAGGAAGAATATTTTTAGAATTTTTCACTTTTTTAAAGTGCATTTTTTTAAGTATCGTTAAGGTTGCGTTTGAACTCCCGTTGTCAGTGATAAAAGCTAACCTATTCATGACATGAAACCAGGATACACCTATTTGCAAACCCAAGACTCCGAATAAAAGTATTTCCGCATCTAACAATAAGTACCCACATTTTACATTTATGGTCCAGTTGACGGATCCAATCACTGCGACCGCAATGCGGTCCATCCCGGGATGTCCCCAGATCCCGATTAATCTCTGATCGAACGTAAACACTCGTGTCCCGTTTCCACCCGAGGGAGGACAATACTTGACCGAGCATCGATTAAATGTTGGTTTCATGGTAACACATGTACATTACTCTTTTCAGAAGTCAAAACAACACGACTGCTGGATGTGAGACATTTCTGGATGGCATGCTTTATCATTTTAGTTGGTATCATTTTAATGAGTGCGGGTTGAATTAGATTTCTAACGCATGCAAAAACGCACTAATTAAGGCCCTATGTGGGAACAGTACTGTTGTAAACTGTTTTTTTCTTGTAATCGAGCAACAAACTAAGCTTAAATTAACAACCCTTGCAAGATAGATAGATAGATAACTCTTTATCAAACGATGCTCGTTCTGAATAAATACTTAATTGAATCAGGCGTTACTTTGCGAAAATCCAAAAATAAAGCTATGTATTACAATTGCTTCTTGTTTTGAATAAATGCTTTCAAGTTATCGATAAAAATGGCGTATAGACGTAATACACACGGAATGGCAGCATTTCGCAGGTTGCAGGTTCATTTCCTACTTCCATGACGTTTTCGTTCGTGATTATACACGTGTTCTGTTTTGTGTGCCTTATTCTATCCTTCCTACTTGTACTAATCTTATTGGCTACTAATATTATACAATAAATGTGAAAGTTTGTGAGAATGGATGGATGGATGTTTGTTACTCTTCCACGCTAAAACTTCTGAACGGATTTATACTAAATTTGGCACACGGATAGTAGTTTATTACCAGGATTAACATAAATAATACGTTTAATCTCGTAAAAATAAGTTTTTTCGCGATAAGAATTAACGCGGATGAAACCGCGGGGCGCATCTATCCATCTATCTATTTATTAATCCCGTATCCACCCACTGCTGGGTATAGGCCTCCTTTGTTTCACACCATTTGTTCCGGTCCTGTGCCATTCTCATCCAGTCTGTCACGGCGTGCTTGGCGATGTCGGCGCATCTAGAAATTATATAAACTGACAGGGGTCTTTAATGACTGCGCCACATTAAGCCAAGGGACCCAGGCATCGGTTCCGAAGTGCTTCTCGTACAAAATTTACCTACCATTGACAACGGTGGTGACAGATTCAATCACCGGAGCCCTAGAGGGGGTTGCGGTCTGACCCAACGACCCCAATTTCGCTTAATCTCTAATCGAAGGGAGTCGCTTAGCTTAATGTGCCTCATATTGGATTCAATTAAATTTTGCCCACGGATTTCTTTAGTGATTTACAGAATATGCACGGATTTATTTTGATCAGCTTTGTAATACAGAGTGTGTATTTCAAAGTTTGGGTAAAAAAATATATGTTGATACAAGATCTGGCCCAATATAGACATGACTTTGATAGTAGTAGTCACTTCACTTCAGTTTGTCACTTCTTCAAGAGACCGCCTCGGAAAGTACCACACTTTTGCCAGATATTCATCCGCCAAGCAGTATGGTGCAAACATTATTGTGTTCCGGTTTGAAGGGCATTGTTTCCAGCGAAATTGCAGGGCATATGAGACTTTAGAGCCGATGTCTCAGGGTGACGAGCGCAGTGCAGTGCCCTGCGTGATTATGCAATGCTGTGTTCTAGGTAGTGCTGTAACTGTTATGGGCAGGCATAGCGCTTAACATCAGGTGAACGACTTGCTAGTCTCGTCATCCAGTCAAATAAAAAAACATGTACACGTAGCTACGACTAAATAATAATACAGTTTAAGCTTGTGACAAAGCTATACACTGTCTTACTGTCCATTCTCACCTCGTAAACTGAGCGTTTCATGAGAACGGAATCGTTTCGATTACTTACCGTATTTTCTGTGCATATTTTATGGATCATTATTTTTATGAGCCATAATCCTCCTTCCAAGTTTCATTAAGAGAACGCCGTCTATAAAAGTATGATTTATTGTGACAGTTGTCATCGATTTCAGGTTTATAGTTGAAGGTTCAGTACATCGTATTTTTATTTTAAGTGACAGGTTTGTTAAGACAGCGCCATCCACATTCTGAACAAGGAATCACCCAATAGTAAATAAAAAAAATATATAATAATAGTTAACATTTTGTCATTAGAGGTGTAGCTTTCAAACTATCCCGCATGCAAGATCAGCGGGTCAAAACTCTAGGGAGTCCTAGGGCTTTAATTATACATTAAGAAACAAATGATATTACAAAATGGACTAAATACTTAATGGAGTATGTATTCATCCGCGAAGCAGTAGTTGTGCAGATATTACTGTGTTCCGATTTGAAGGGCAGTTTCCAGCTAAACTACTGGGCATAGTATGAGACTTTAGAACCGATGCCTCAGGGTGACTAGCGCAGTGCAGTGCCGCACAAGTTTTTTTAGTGGACAGTTCTAGCTGGTATTGGAGCTGTTATGGGCAGGCGTGGCGCTTACCATCAGGTGAACGCCTTGCTCGTCTCGTTACTCAGTAACATAAATAAAATCAGTAATAAAAATGTAGAATTTCTACTTCGTCGATGTAAAGGTTCGTAGAGGATTGCTACGAAATTCGATATATGTGTGAAATATGGACCAAGCGTAGTGAATTACAATTAATTTTGAAAATAAAATAAAAATTTAAACAAAATAAGGTTTCGTTGTTACGAAGACGCATAATTTGAGAGGTTTGATTTATAAATGTCAAAAAAAGATTGTTAAAAAAATAGGAAATTACGAAATCTTATAGTTATTAGATATGGCCATATTTAATTAAAATATAATACAAATCGGTTCAGAAATTTAGAAGAAGAAACTATTTAAATCTATAAAATAGGTTATTTTGAAAAAAAATTTACTTAGTATGTTATAATATTTCAGTATCTATAAATCTTGCCAATAAATATCGGCAATGATGTGAATATATATTTTTTTCCAGATCTAAGGACGTGGCCGTAAATTACTAGAAAGGACACCAATTTTTAAATTACCTTGATGAAGCGCCTTAAGTCCGGTATGAGAGTGGTTATATACAGTTTTAGAACAACATAGAAATGGAACTATAATCAGGAAGTCTTCAAGTCAAGAGTGAATCGGTATCTTCTAGGCAAGCATGCTCCAACGTCGACCGCGTCCACACTTACTTCTATCTATCTCTGACAAAAGGCTTCTGTCCCAGCAGTGGGAACGTATAACATCAAAAATTACGATGCATGATAATCGTGTTCAATTATGATGCATGATATGAGTTATCTTAATAAGTTTTATCATCATAAATGCTATTTACCTGTGTTTACCGCTGCAGTAGTTGACGTCAATAGCGCCACTAATTAATATCAAAAGATAAATAAGTGCTAATTATTGGCCTTGCATTTAATTAATTTCTGTTACTTTTTTAATCTCGATATTTTTTGAGTTTATCTATCGTAATGATCAGCTGTATACTTGTCTATGGTAGGTATAATCAGCACGTGAACTGAGGATAAATCGCTCAAAAGCGAGGATTACGTTCAACTTTAATATCAGTATTAAGTAGGTATTTAAGATATAGTACCTATTTCCATATTTATCAGTACTTTTTAATTGAATTAAGTGCACATAATTAGAAATCTTCTCTAGCGCTCTCTTATCATTGGTCTTTGGTAAATTTAAAGAATAATTATCCTCATTCTATAAATATTGATAACATTCAGCATGTTTAATATTCCGCAGAAACTAGCCATTGTTATCTACATATTATTTATCAATTGTAAAAACGATAAATAGACATTGTAAAAACGTAATCCCAAAGAACTGGCACGCAAATCCACATCTTTAATTCTTAGTCGGTTAGTAGGCCTTCTTAGTTTTAGGCAGGCGTAGCGCTTAGCATCAGGCGAAAAATCTGCTCATCTCGTTACTCAGAAAAAAAAATATAGCATTATCAACATTACGCGGAAACTTGTCACTGTCGTACGAGTATTTATATTACTTTTTATTTGTCAATTGTAAAAGCGATAAGCAAATAATTATTATACACGTAATCGCTAAAAACTGATCACCATTTTTTTTGTTAAGTATAGTCTGCCTCGTTCTGACTTAAATGGATTAACGGCCATTAGAGTTAATATCTGTCAAACTTCGTAAAAATAAATCTACCCAATGATAATAAATTTATTAGTTGACAGCTTCCTAACTAGAATAGAATAGAATAGAAAAACTCTTTATTGTACACCAGAAACAAAATTAAACACAGGACAGAAAAATTACAATAGGTAAACAAGGGTAGTACAATGGGCGGTCTTATCGCTGAAAGCGATTTCTTCCAGACAACCTTTGGATGGACAGTAAAAAACATTTTTCGATAGTAGGGTGGGTGGCGTACTTACAGTATAAACTGTATAATATTACAGTATAACTAGAGTACCTAGAGAACTAAAATGAAGTCCGTTTATTACCTTATTTAAATAAAATATTATATTACTGTAGGTATCATGTTAAAATTTCTTGTAATATTAGTGGTAGGTACCTATTTAATGATATGAGTAATCAATATAATCTATAAATAAGTAATCTCCTAGTTCGGTAATCTTTAACAAGATATATTATAGCACTTACTACATCTCTATTTTTTATTATTATTTTATGATTAGGCATCGAATAAATAGCAGCTTTCACTTTAATTTTGACATTGATTTAGATATCATCGAAAGACACTTCAATTTTATTATTGACTAGCTGTACCCTGCCACGCTTCGCTGTGGCACATTCGCACATTCGCTGATATGTCACTGATGAAAAAAGTTGATAAAAACAATCCTTGATGCGGATTATATATCATGCTAAAATTTCAGCTCGATCGGTGCAGAACTTTTTGAGTTTATGAAGCGTACACAAACCAACATAACATTTTTATATATATAGAGATAGATATCGATTGTGGCTCATCATATTGTACCTTTACCGGACAGCAACAGCAACTGCGGGGTTTGTTTTTTTAATTGAGGTTGGTAAGGTTATATATTATTATGAACTTAAGCCTCGAAGTATCGGTGGTAATTTAAGTAGCATGATTACAAAACAATTTGTGCTGACGCGGAGCGTTGCCGCTTCAATTACCGGCGAATTAGTGCCTCAAGATACTTGGTAAAGGAATACGATATGGTTTACATAAGAATACGGCAGTAAAGCCACAGTTTGGTTATTTATATTAAAATACTAGTTGTGCCCTGCCACGCTTCGCTGTGGCACATTCACATTCGCTGATATGTCACTGATGAATAAAATAGATAAAAACAATCCTTGATGCGGATTATATATCATGCTAAAATTTCAGCTCGATCGGTGCAGTACTTTTTGAGTTTTTGAAGCGTACACTAACCAACATAATTTTTTTATATATATATATAGATTTTTTGCATTAAAAAGTAACACATTGTAGAGTGTGTGTGTGAGTAAACGTCGTACTATCTATTCTGTGGTCGAGGTTTGTCAAAATTATAATTTCATACCAATCTTTGCGCGAATTAAACCCGTCTAAATATAAATATGAAACCCTCTAGTAAATATAGACAAAAAGTGTACCAAAAAAATGCCATCACGTTTGGAGCCGGATAAATAATAGATCACAAAAATATCACATAATATCTACACAATTTTATTTGAATTAATTTTCAATTAGGTACCTACTACAATGATTAAAAAAATACATAGTGTATATTATAACTAAGTTTTCTTTACTTAGTACTGCGCGTACTATTTAAACTAGATTGTTGACTAAGCGGAACTTTACTCAAACAACACAATTTTATTTTCCACAATTTTCTTGTTTTTTCATTGCCAAAGATCCAGAACACAATGGCGATGGCACAATGATACATTGTGCCTATATTAAGTACTATCAGGAGATAAGACCGCAAATCATACACAACGTAAATAATTTTGTAAATGTCCACAAACATTTGCTGAAAACAAAAAAAAAATATCAACATTATCATGACCACAATCATTCGACGGTTACTCCGCGAACTGGCGACCTGAATCTTGTTTGTTTTAACTAAAGATTTCAATATCATAATCAGTATAACAGCATTGGCTACTAACAAGGGCCATTTAATGACAGCTAGGTAGATAAAGAAGATCATAAGTTCATTTACGTCAACCCATTTGTACAGAGCTTGCAACACCGATGCGATTATAATTGGAGCGATCCAAGTTGCCACTGTTACTTTCCAAATGTTATGATTTTTGTTATAGAACACTTTCACTAAACTGTCGAACATTTGTCTGCTGAAGATGAACATCCACGCCACAAGGAGAACTTCCGAGTAAGTCATTGTGAACTCATCTAGGTAGATGACACAAGTATTGCCATCGCATAAGCTGAAAATCGTTCGGATGTCATAGAAATATCTTACGAAGGTGTAGAAGCACCGAGCGAGCATGAATTGAATCAGCAGTTGGTTTTTGTAGCTCTTCCTCCATTCTGAGAGTAGACAGGCGGTTACCAAGAGCAATACCAATGCGCATATTGACAAGGAAACTCCGATAGTGCTGATGATGAAAGTAACTGTTGTGAAGGTGCAGTTTTGCTTTCCCGGTGAGAAGATCAAGTTGCCCTGATCAAATTCAATATGCATGTTGAAACAGTCGTTTTCTGTATCGCCCCTGTATGTTATTTTCTTCTTTTCTTGCAACAATATGTTTTTTCCAGTTTGAGCATGCTTATTGTTGTCACCCTTGAAAAATGTTTATATCGCCACATTTCACTTTATATCGAGCGTCACATTTAGAAAGTCTTGTACGTACACTGTGTTTAACTTGTATTTACAGTTTGTGAGTAAACGAATGACCACAACCTTTCGGCCGTGAGTTCCCAATTCACTGCTTACGTTGTTTGACTGTCTCATTATCATTTATTGATAAGATTAAGTATATCACAATGTATCATAATTTATTATCCCATAACGAAAATAATCCGAAAGCATGTCGATAATGGAATAAAACAACAAATTAGAAACACAGAGAATATATTTTATCAGATATAATGCCACGACAGGTCAAAAATAAAACTCACGTCTGTGAGAAGTACGAAACGATAAATATTATAAAATTCTATACAAATAGTTAACAAGGTGATAGCGTCCGACGATAAAGTTTGGAATTTATTGTACAAAGAAAACAAGGCATGGTAAAAATAATTAATTCAATTAGGTACCTATTAATTACCAAAAACAATATTATGACAATAATTTTTGGTATATACGAAATGAACTAAAACAAGATTGTTGTGCGATTCGTTTTGGCTCAGCACGCGTCTTAATCAATGCATAGTTTTGCTAAATCTTCGTGAAAGATAGATAAAGAAAGCGGGAAATTGCAGTGAACTTTGTTAATCCATGAAAAGATTGAGAAGGGAAATTAGCATTAAAGTTATTTCCATCAACGACTACGAGCATGTGCATCTACTTATGAAATATTATTGCATCTCCTACATTTTAAACATCTAATACCACAACATTTACTTCTTTTATAATGGAAAATTCTACATATTAATTTATCTATTTAAAACAACATCATTGATTGCCAAGGCATTTGCTTGAGGCCTAGTTTGTGACTTTAGATTCCATGAGTTTGGAAGAGATTACTACATCATTTCAATAAAAACTACTTTAAACGTGAATTTAATCATTAAACAAAGGGTGCTTAAGTAACAACGTTATTTTCTAATTTATTTATAAGGATAACATGTAGTTTGATTAATATGTGTACTTACATAGAAGTCTTTATAAGGGATCACAGTTTGGAAACGCTAAATCGATACGTCGATCGGGGAAATACTTTACAAGTAGATCTAATTTTATTTATAATAATTTACTAATTGTTAATTTTAGCTAAATTAACAAAATTGCTGAGTGAGAAGATTTGTCCTAAACGTAAATGCTAAAAGCACGAGCTGTATACGGCAACAGCATCTAACACAGCACATAATAAATATTATATCTAAATACATTTCGTTTTGATAACACAAAATAAAATTATTTTAATTAAAGCACATACATAAATATAACGAAAAAAAACAAGAACAAAAATACACCATCATCTATCTCAGTTTGGTAAAAAATATTGCACAAAACTTTAACAAAATATCTATTCAAATAAATAATTTAACAAAATAATTTTTACTTATCGACTGAAGTACTTAAATAAGGTTTAACTATAAATATCTTTATTTAATATGTTACAGATAGATGGAAACGTTGCACATTACTACGAATAGTACTTTTAAGATGCAAATAACATGTATTCCAATTATCAATCTAATCGATACTAAAGTAAGAGTGACACAATATTTTAACTATTCCTATTTCCTATACTGTGGCTCCATAATCGGGATTCATCGAGCATTCATGCCGTATAAATTAATGGTACAGATTTTTAACTATGAACAAATGAACTGTTTGCTCCGCAGTTTCAAAAGTAAATTTTAAATTTTTACGGGTTCAAAGTTCGCCGAATCCGGAAAATGAAGCCCCAGCATTACAAATTTTGCTTTCAGGGTTTCGTACCCCAAGGACCAATGGAACCCTATATCGCTGTAGCAACGCTGACTGTATTTTTTTATGTATAAATTGTAACGAAACAAGATACGGATTTGAAATGTACTTATTTAAAAAAAACACGATCAGCACATCAAAGTTAGGTTTTCTTAACATATTTATTTTTGTTTCTAAGTATTTAGAAACTTGATACTTATTACGAAATATAATCACACTGGCGCAACAAATTAGGTTTTGTGGTTCTTAAAATAAGTCTTACGGTTTTAGAAATAAAGTCTCTAGTACGAAACCCTAAAATACGAGGCACGACTCGCTACTTGACCAGTTATATACGAACAATCTATATAGCAATGACAATACAGATATTGAGATTTTTGATATTATATTATTTATGAAACAAAAGGTGTACCTATTTATTTGGTAGGTTTATTGTGCAATGTACGCCTACGAATTCATCAATCACATGTAAATTCAGCCCTCAGCATTCAACTTGTAAATGGAGGGTACGAATGTCATACTTAAACGTCAATCTTTTCATGTGAGGGTACACCTACCCGTATCCTCCCTCCCTACGTCACATCCCGATCGACTGACAGATGCCCTATGACGACATCGGTCTTGCGCGTCCATCTTCGCTACCGTTAACATCGCGGATCCAAGGAAGGATAGTTTTTGCCGATCAATAGTGCTCCAGTTAGCCTGTTTCGCCGCAATCCTTTCCGCAAGCATAGAACCTCAACATATATAGGAAAATCAGCAAAATCAACGCACCTCAACATAAATGGTTGAGAAAGACAACTCGCCCACGAAACCAGCCATCCATTTTACTATCGAAGAAGCTTTACAAGGAATTCACGGGTGAGTCAGTCGATCCTTTCTCCCTTTTCTCGACCATTTCCCTGGTCCTTCGAAACCCGATCTTATTAGCATCCTTCTTGGGAAATTCAATCTGAATTTTTCTTAATCGTAGGTATACTTAGCATTTTTCATCCGCCATATTTGAATATACCCCACATTGAAATTGAGTTTCGTTCATTCACTTCGAATTGTATTCACTTTTTCTTAATATTCTGTGGTAAAAGTTCGAATCGATCTCTTTGGTAAATCATCTTGAAGTGTGTAGCGAATCTTATTATTTTAGTCAACTGGTAACATTAACCTCATAACGTCAAGTTTGTTTGACATGTTTGACATTTCGTAAGTTTTGTTATTTTGTTTCAAACTTCGTTTAATTTACTGTTTCCAAGTTGAAAAGTGGAGTGAAAGTTTATAAACATGAGTGATCCTAAGATAAGCAACGTTGCTTTCGATTATTGTGCGCGTTTCATTCAAGATTTGTACAATTTAACTACTAAAATAACATCTCAGCAGACGATATCCGTTCACGACAGGAGTCGTTTCTTCGCCAGGTATAAGGACTTGGATAGGCACTGGCATGAAATGGAAAAGGCTTTCTCGGTAGTCATGGCCAATACGGAACAAGCGGAGCGTCATGAAATCGAGGAAAAATTCAACAATTGTGAGGAGAAAGTATATTCAATCAAAACTCTCCAAAATCACTACGTGCCATTAGAATCAAAACCCACAATCAGCACCGGCTTTCACCTACCAAAAATTTCATTAACACGGTTTGCAGGAATCCATACAGAGTGGCCTGGGTTTATTAATATCTTCAATAGTTTAATCCATGACAATGCAAATTTGAGTTCTGTAGAAAAAATGCATTATTTACTAAGTGTCTTGGACAAAGATGCCCTTTCATTAATCAAACACTTGCCAATTTCACTTGAAAATTATGCAATAGCTTATGGGTTATTGACAGATCGTTATGAAAATAGCAGGATGATTGCGGACAAACATGTTGAATCTCTATTGTCATTGCCAAATCTAAATCAACTTAATAGTAAAACT
Organism: Campaea margaritaria; assembly: GCA_912999815.1. NCBI lineage: Eukaryota > Metazoa > Arthropoda > Insecta > Lepidoptera > Geometridae > Campaea > Campaea margaritaria. The sequence continues at coordinate 3,600,892 of OU538794.1, forward strand.
TTAGGTAAGTTTATCAATATTGTAAAGGAGAATACACACGCGTTACAAGCCTTGACATTTGATGTCACATCATGGAGCTTTCTTTTACTTCACATCATCCTCAAAAAGCTGACGATGGATTTGCGTACAAAGTTTGAATCATCAATTGATACTTTAAAAATTCCAACGTTCAGCCAATTGCTAAATTTTTTAGAAAATCAACTTAGGATCTTAGAAAATGTTGGTGGGTCTACATCTAGGTCAGCGTCAGGCAATAACACATTGAATATTTTTAATGAGAATAAACAGCACAACAAGGTCAAAAATGCCTTTGCTTGTCCATGTTGCACGGAGAACCATGCTATATATCGATGCTCTAAATTTGAGAACATGACTCCGGTGCAACGGAAGAGTTTTGTAATTCAACATAAACTTTGCTTTAATTGTCTGCGCACTCACCAGGTTTCTAAGTGCACCTCAACAAGTGTATGCCAGGTGTGTCGTAAGCGCCACCATAGCAAGCTACACATCAACAATTCAATAGAAAATCAACATTCGGACCCAACTTCTGCACCCATCCCCTCTGAGCCTGCTGTGTCGATACATAGCTCCGCAGTCCAGTCTCAGACCTTACATGGTGTCGATGTGACATCCACCATGATTTTAGGTACAGCGTTCATCAGCGTGCAGGATGTTGACGGTCAATTTCATACAGCCCGTGCTCTAATAGACAGCGGCTCTCAAGTGTCAGTTATGACTGATACCTTGGCTCAACGGTTGAGGCTGCCTCGTGCAAGGTCAGGCGGCTTGTGTGGGCTAGGTGCTTCGTCTGTTCACGAGACTCGAGGTATAGTTCATTGCAATGTCAAATCAACACGGAACAATTTACATATTTTATCATCGGACTTCATCATTTTAAAGAAAATAACTGGCCGTATGCCTTCGGTTCCAGTTGATCCTAAAGTATTAGAACTTTGCAAAAATTTAGTTTTAGCGGATAGTAACTTCACAATTCCCGGACAAATTGACTTGCTTCTAGGTATAGAATATTATGACCAGATTCTGGATGGTAAGAGGATCAGTCTAGGTGAAAATATGCCTACTGCCTACTCATCTATCTTTGGCTGGATCATCATGGGAAAAGCTCCAGCAGCATCGCAGTACACATACACCGCTACTTCGATGGCCTGCACCATAGATCTTGATCACGCACTCAGGATGTTTTGGGAGGTTGAAGAGCCACCCAAGCTACGCATTCAAGATCCCGAGGACGTCCAATGTGAGAAGCATTTCACAGAAACATACAAACGGGATAGTGATGGTCGCTTTGTTGTCTCGTTACCTTTTAAGGTGAACCACAAACCATTAGGTGACACTCATCTCACTGCTTTGAAGCGGTTCCATAATTTGGAGCGCAGGCTGGTTAGGGAACCTCGACTTTGTGAACTTTATGTAGCCTTCATGAGGGATTATATTGAAGCCGGTCACATGCGTGAAGTGCCATGTTCGACTGGTGGTCAGCGCTACTATATACCACACCATGGGGTCCTGAAGGAGCATAGCACAAGCACAAAGTTGCGCGCGGTTTTTGATGCGTCTGCACCTAGTACCTCGGGTGTTGCGCTCAACCAAGTGCTCATGTCCGGTCCCAAGCTTCAGCAAAATATCGAAGACATCATTTTGCGTTTCAGATTGCATGGAGTAGTTTTCACCTGCGATATAAAACAAATGTATAGGCAGGTGCGCATGCGTGACGATGACTGCAAATATCAAGCAATATTATGGCGCGAATCTCCTGACGACGTACTCAAGCAGTTCGAACTAACCACAGTCACCTATGGCGTTTCGAGTTCGGCGTTCCAGGCTATTCGCGTTCTACACGAGCTAGCTTACCTCAATGCAGACAAGCATCCCGCCGCTTCAAAAACTTTGTTGGAGGATACCTTCGTCGACGACGTTGTGAGTGGATCTCATGATGTCAACTCTGCCAGGAACCTTGCTCAAACGATGTCTGACATTCTCGCCCAGGGAGGTTTTCTTTTGCGCAAGTGGTCCAGCAACTCCCAAGATTTTTTGGAAGGTTTTCCTGTCGACCACCGCGAATCTCCTTACAGGTTCGTCGAGGATGGCGAAAATATCTTCAAGGTTCTGGGCATCGAGTGGAACGCAAACAAGGACAGCTTCATCTACCGCGTCTCCGATATGAACAAGGTCCTCACCAAGCGCGGTGTCTTGTCCAACATTGCCAGGTTGTATGATCCGTGCGGGTTCTTATCCCCGGTCACATTTTTTGCTAAATACATCATGCAAATGCTTTGGTCGATCAACTCAGGGTGGGATGACCCCCTCCCTTCAGACATTCGCAATGTGTGGACTGACTTTATGTCTGACTTCCACAATATAAATCAGATTTCAATACCACGGTGTGTCGTCACTGATCAACTGGTGTCCAGTCAACTGCACGGTTTCAGTGACGGCTCAGAACGCGGGTACGCAGCATGCGTCTACCTGCGCGTTCAAAACGCTTGCGGTCGCGTTTTAGTTCAGCTGCTTCTGGCTAAATCACGCGTAGCGCCGCTCAAGCAAAAACTGACTGTCCCCAAGCTCGAACTAAACGGAGCGTTGCTATTGGCTCGCTTGTTGGAACATGTCACAAAAATAATAGGAGGTAAGATTCTATTGGACAGCACGACAGCGTGGTCTGATTCCACTATCGTGCTATCCTGGCTCAAAACTTCGCCTCACAAATTACAAACTTATGAGGGAAATCGTGTGTCCCAAATACAGTCGCTGACTCCAAGCGTTGTTTGGCGGCACGTCCCATCAGCTCAAAACGCAGCTGATTCTGCAAGTCGCGGTCTCTCGCCTTCAGAATTAGTCAACCACCCGCTGTGGTGGTCACCAGCATGGCTCGAAGATAATTCTTCGTCATGGCCTGGAAACTATCAACTTGTTGATGACGCAGATTTACCGGGATTGAAATCCGCAACTTCGAGTCTCGCATCTCATGCTATCCAAATCACGGAAATCTCCGAGCAGGTTCAGGCTGCAACCGACTTGCTAACCAGATTCAGTTCGTTTCCCAAACTACAGGCAACTGTAGCTTGGTGCAAACGCTTCATCCATAACGCGCGCAACCCAGCTCAAAAACGTACTGGACACCTATCGGTCGCTGAGCTAAACGATAGTGTTTGCACCATTGTCAAACTAGTCCAGTCTACGGAATTTGCAGAACCGCTGAAACTGTTGCGTGCTAACAAGGTTGTCAAGGTTGGTCTGATGCGCTTGAATCCGTTCATTGACTCTGAAGGTCTCGTCAGAGTTGGCGGCAGACTTGTCAAGTCTGATTTGGATTTCAATATCAAACATCCATTGTTGCTCCCAAAATCTCATCACGTCACACATCTTTTAGTGGATCATTACCACCGGATGTTCCAACATCCTGGTATAAACACACTTCTGAATTTGCTCGTGCGCAAATTTTGGATCCTGTCTGCGCGTAGGGTTATTCGAAATCGTATTTTTCAATGTCAGCGCTGCTATCGTTTGCGGCCTAAATCCATTGAACCTTTCATGGCCGACTTGCCGGCAAGCCGAGTCACATCGTGCCGACCATTTCAAAGGGTCGGAGTGGATTTCGCTGGACCTTTCATGCTGAAGACTTCCCGCATGCGCAATGCTAAAAGCGTAAAGGCCTACATGTGCATTTTTGTATGTTTCACCACCAAATGCTTTCATCTAGAAATAGTTTCTGAACTATCAACGGCCGCTTTTCTAGCCTGTTTTGACAGATTCGTATCCCGCAGAGGTCTCCCGAGCGACGTGTTCAGTGACTGCGGTACGAATTTTATAGGCGCGTGCAACTATCTTAAAGAGGTTTCAAAGTTTCTACGTGAATCCCAGACTGAAATACAAAAATCCTTGGTCGGACATCAAATCTCATGGCATTTCAATCCCCCGGCTAGCCCGCACATGGGTGGCCTGTGGGAGAGCGCAGTTAGATCCGCGAAGCTTATCTTAAGTAAAATCATCGGCGACCGCTCTCTCGTCTTCGAAGAGCTCGCCACGGTCTTTTCAAAGGTCGAGGCCGCGTTAAATTCTCGTCCAATGTTTTCGGTCACCAACGACCCGAACGACCTTGAGCTCGAGAGTTTATCGCCCGGCCACTTTATTATTGGACAACCTCTTCTTGCCCTGCCAGAGCAGGACTCATGCCAAGAGAACTTAAGCTTATTGAAGCGATGGCAACTAGTTCGCCAAATCACTCAACACTTCCGGAGGCGTTGGCAAGCAGAGTATCTTCATACCCTCCAGCAGCGTCCCAAATGGTTCCACAAGTCCCAGAACTTGCAGCCAGGCGATCTAGTACTAATCAAGGAACCCAACTTGCCGCCGCTTCAATGGCGAAAGGCTCGCGTCATTCGAACCTGCCCAGGTACAGATGGTACGGTGAGAGTCGTTGAGCTCAGAACTTCGTCTGGTACGCTTCTTAGGCCAACAGTGAAACTTTGTCCTTTGATGCCATGTGCCAATCTATAGTCGAATATCAACTTAAAACTTAAATTTTATTAGAAAATCAACTTGGCTTATCAACGTTGAAACTCAACTTGGAAAATCAACTTAGAGAATCAACTTAGCTTATCAACTTTGAAACTCAACTTGGAAAATCAACTTAGAAAATCAACTTAGTTTATCAACTTTGAAACTCAACTTGGAAAATCAACTTAGAAAATCAACTTAGTTTATCAAGTTTGAAACTCAACTTAGGAAATTCAACTTAGAATTTCCACTTAGAATCTCAACTTAAGAGGCTCACCATTTTTGATCTCGAACCTCACCACAGAATTTTAGATTCATCCTCAACTTATATTAATTAATTGAAAGAGCTAGGTAGCTCTTTGGGGGGCGGTATGGTAGGTTTATTGTGCAATGTACGCCTACGAATTCATCAATCACATGTAAATTCAGCCCTCAGCATTCAACTTGTAAATGGAGGGTACGAATGTCATACTTAAACGTCAATCTTTTCATGTGAGGGTACACCTACCCGTATCCTCCCTCCCTACGTCACATCCCGATCGACTGACAGATGCCCTATGACGACATCGGTCTTGCGCGTCCATCTTCGCTACCGTTAACATCGCGGATCCAAGGAAGGATAGTTTTTGCCGATCAATAGTGCTCCAGTTAGCCTGTTTCGCCGCAATCCTTTCCGCAAGCATAGAACCTCAACATATATAGGAAAATCAGCAAAATCAACGCACCTCAACATAAATGGTTGAGAAAGACAACTCGCCCACGAAACCAGCCATCCATTTTACTATCGAAGAAGCTTTACAAGGAATTCACGGGTGAGTCAGTCGATCCTTTCTCCCTTTTCTCGACCATTATTAGTTATTTTAATAGAAAATACATCTCTATGATTATTCATATTATTTGACAAATATAGCTCGTTTGAGATAAAGTGGAGTGATTATGCAAGTATAAAGAAGATTTTAAAATTGTGCAAGATTCAATATACATTCCTTGTTTAGTAATTCACGGCATGAAAGTTTAACTACGATTTTTTGTAGCATCTTGTATTTTCTCCACTAGGGAATTAAGTTATTAATTTGTTTTCAGATTCAGGATGTGTTTGTGAATTTTAAAGTGTAGCGCAATAAATACGAAGTTTACATTTGAGATTGCTCTACACTTTGAACGCGAAGTAAACATTATATTCAATGATGATTACAGCTTTAAAAACAATAGAAGCTATTACTAGAAGATCACATTGCATTGAGGCTAGAGTTCTAGAAGTACTTACTTAAAACCTACTTTCTTAATTAGTACTATTATAACTTCGATTCAACAAATTTAATAACCTGAAAACTTAAACGTAAACTAGACTTATCGATAAAACAACAACTTAAATAATTTTAACTTTTATTTGTATAAACGTCTCCAACGAACTAATAAACGTTTTAATGAACGAATGACCAATTTAATTAATTTGACGTAAATTAAAAGGAGACCAGCTCTCAAAAGAGTTTTAATAACGGTAATTAAATAATGGTAATTATAATTTGTCACGCTCCAATCCTTCATTCGACCATGTGTTCTGTGGAAAAAGCAATTAGGTGCTTATTAAATATTGCTAATTGGTTAATATTAACTTAATGGATGTGGATATTTTTGGATTGGAAGTAATTGGTTGGAGATGGTTGGAATGGGATTAATTAGAGTTTATTTGTCTCTACAGAGATGTGGTAAACTAGTTGGGGAACTTGTCAAGGAGCTTAACAAAAGTGGAATTACCTATAACTGACATTATTACAAATGTTTTTCAAGGATACTCATAGTTTATCCAAGAAACAGGGAGATAACTTTCAACTTGGAAAGAAGAAACTTGGTTAATAAACCAACTACGGACGTAATAAACGAAGTCAATAAACTATGTTTATCTCAGAAATCGTAATATGAAAAGGCACTAAAGGAAAGAATCTCAAGTGGTTGTATTCCGAATCCGCTGGTGGAGTCATTTAATTTTTACGAGTGCCCTTGAGCTCTAAGGCTCATTTGAATAAATATATACAAATTTGAGTTGAAGTAAGCAAATTTTACATGGGAATGAAGTTTACTGGGGATATGTAAAAGTACGTTTACATAATCATCATCATCATCAACCCATAACGTCCCACTGCTGGGCATGGGTCTCTCCTCACTTTCGTGAGGAGGGTTAGGCCATAATTCACCACGGGGGCCCAGTCCGGATTGCTGGATAACATACCTACCTCCGAAATAATTCTCGGGTAGGTATGTGGGTTTCCTCACGATGTTTTCCTTCACCGAAAAGCGAGTGATAATAACGTACATATGTTTTACAGAAACACATTGCTACGTGCCTGCACTGGGATTTGAACTCACGACCTTCTGATTGGAAGGCGGACGTTCTCCCACTAGGCTACCACCGCTTCTAACGTTCACGTTCACATACTAAAGTAATTAACAATTAGGTAGATTTCTTCACATACCTTGTTCTTCGACAGGGGTGTGTTCTTCGTCGGACGAGTCGAATCGACTCTCGATCAACGAACTCTGTTTTGTCAAAGTCTAGAACAAAAGAAATTAGTTTTATATTTTGGCAGACAAATTGTAAAACTAATATCCAAAATCTAAGCGAGTTTATAAGTTTGTATTGTGATGCCGTATGCCACAGCCACGCAATGCCACTTAGCAGTGTTTATTGCCACTTAACTACGTAACGGCTAAAAGATTTTTATGAAATGATGTATAAAAATATATTTTGTTGGTTTTTGTTTTTTGTTTTGTGTTTTGGAATAAGACATGAGATACTTTTCATTCGTCTAGCTTTATAATTTTTGGTAAAAATGTAAACGTACCTTATTAGAACGGCGTCGTGGAGGTGACACCTTGTTCCACAGAGCCTCGAGTTGGTCAAAGTGTTGCGACTGCGCTATGGCCGCTTCCTCTAAAGAGCTCACCTAAACAGAAAATATATTTTTTTTTTTTGTGTAGTTTGTAGACCAAACCACACGGAGGAGACACGACTTCAGAGCTACTCTTACCAATTTTATTATAGAAGCCTAGCTAATTAGGCTTAATTGCTACAAAAATAATACATATTATATAACATAGAGGAGTAAAATAATCTGTATTGTTCAATAGTAATTCTTACCTGAGAACCCAAGTCCTTGTTCTTCGCTTCCTGAATTTTAGAGATTTCCTCCATGGAAGCCGATACGGAGAATCTAAAAACATATATCATTTTGTAGGTTTCCGTTTAGTTTTTTTTTTAGTTACTGTCGTGCGTGAGTTATCATCGTCATCAACATCCCATATTCATTCCCAATGCTGAGCACAGCTCTTCCCTTCACTTTCGCGAGGAGGATTAGTTGAGTTATATAATTATAAGAGAAATCAGGTAAGTAATAAAAGTGTCCACACATTAATTATTATTAGTGAAATTACGACGAAAGCCTTCAAACAGAAATATCGTCACAATAATATTGTTGCCAACACAGCAATCTATTTTATTATGTTTAAATTGATGGCGCGGAGCGAGAGGCGGTGCGCTGGTGGCGATCTTGGCCGAGCGCATCCGAAGGCATCCGAAGACGTCACGTGGTAGTCGGACGCAGGAAGCACGCCACCCCCGCCATCTTTTTCTAGTAGTGTCGCCTCGCAATTCCGTGAGAGTGCGCGCGCGCGGGCCAAATCGCCACCGGAGCACCCCGCTGCTCACCTCGGGCTTCGACACCGCCCCTTGTTATTTGTTTAGTGTTTGTATTGTATTTCTCGTGTGGTGTCGTGCGTGTCACCGAACTTCTTTGATTACAAGTTTTTACGTTGACGGACTGTGTCTCTATTTTCACAAATCCCTGAACCCTGCGCCAATAATCTACAATAATAAATATTTAGAAGAGAACACGAAAATAATAACTTCATTATCGTGATCATCGTAACCGATATCGACCCAAGCCTGAGCACGGGTCTCATTTCACTTGCGGAGGCGGCCAGTCTAGTATAGATTACAATGTGAAATAGCTCACTCTCGTGAATAGCTTACTGCTGCAAATCTAGCCTCTCTGACGCGGCAATGTTCGCTCATCCAGAGCTCGATGCAGAGCTAGCTGTGTTTATTTTTATATTTTATTGTATCATTCTAGATGTCTTACCTCCGTTTAAGTCGCTCGTCCACTTGTGCCATCATGGCAGCGGAGGTGAGGTGTCCGTATTTCTTCTGCCAGGTATAGGTATCAAGAGATACCTCCTTCTTGAGTAACCTCCTCATTGGTCGTTTTGGAGCTAACGGCCGTAGTTCTGTATGAACACACAGTAGATTTAGGTAAATTGAAGGCTCTTCGATAATCACGAAAGGCTCTAATTCCTAAATCGAGCCCTACTATGTTCCAGATTTTTAAGTTTTCTTTGTTCTGTGGTGTTTCAACAAACAGTTTATCAATCTATATATCTAAGATTGAAACATTGAAACAACTTAAAAATAATAATAACGAAAATAAGAAAAATTCAAAATAAATAGCTCTGACGAAAGCCAAAGTAAATTGCCTACTGTTTTTTCATAATATTAGCTAATTTCAAAACAAAGGTCGTTGGTCTGACAGTAATAAGTACATAAACAGTAGAGCTGTCTAGAACGTTTGTTGTAAAATTTTGGGCGACATTGCGAAATTATATTTAAAAGGGGTTGGGTTTGGTTTTGGGGTTAGGTACTAAAAAGGCTAAAAATGGCTTAATATTATAGATGAAGCTAAGACTATATTACATAGGTATGAGAGAGACTTACGGTCGGCATCTTTAGTAGGCGCAGTATACGTTGGTATCTTGACGTATGTCGCAGGCGTGTTGTGTAGGCAGATTATTGGAAGGCAACCTGTAGAGACAACAGTATTATAAAACAATGTAGTTCTGAACAGAACTGCAACTTCGACAGTGCACGACTTTTTTTTTGTCGTAGGTGTTCAATTTATTCAAATCAGGAGCCAAAAGGCGCTGGAAATGTTTTGAGCGTTTTCTAAAAGGTCACAAACGGTATAAGGTATCGGATAAATTGAGGTAAATTTTCTCAAAAAACCAAAACGTACGGACCAGTTGAGACGTTATTTTTTTGGTCATAATTATGTTCCAGTCTATTCATCACCCTGATACACTATTTTTAATATTTTTAGAACAGAGTGTTGAAGGAAAATAAAAAATTCTCACGAAAAACCGAATAGACTGCAAGAGAAGTCTCGAAATCCAGCTAGATAAAGAATAAGGCGCCGTTTAATTTAACATTAACCCGAGCAGAAAAATTACTTCAACGTATTAAAAAATTGTCTGTTTTTTAGGTAGGAAATAGGTTCGCGTTTGAGCACTATCTCACATGATGTTAAATAACGATGCGGTCTGCGATGGTGCAAGCTTACCTAAAAATAAACTTTTCACTTGCGACTTGAAAACTCCTAGGTTGTAACCATCGAGCGACAAAAACTGAAGGAGTAGAACTCTTTTGTGGTACTCATAATGAATGTAGAGGCAAATCTCTTCTATTCTATTCTATACGTAAAACTTACCCCTGTCCAAAAGATGGATGACAATGCGAGAGCCCTCGCTTGTGACCTGTAGGCCGAGTAGAGGCACATGTATTGCGAGTGATGTCAGCGCCAGACCACGCTTGGTCTCCCATATGATGAGGGTCTTGTCTTCCGCACCTGAACGCGATGAAAAACCAAGTGAGCGAAGGAAATTGATGACCACGCAGCAGGGTACTAACTTGCAGCTATCGGAATACTACTCATTTGTTAACTGGGCTATCACTGAGCTTTGCCGTAGAGACAAACAAGTCATTCAGCTGATGGTAACTTTGTACTTATTGTAAATTTTGCGTGGAATTTCACTACGCTCGTCATCCAGAGGCATAGCTCAATTACAATGCTCGAAGCATAATACGCGCGGACGTGTGCCAATATAGACATATCCTATATCAGAAAGAAGACAGTCGTACTTTTTATTATGTATTTTTAGTGAAACTGGGATAAAAGAAAGTTTAAAACTCGATGTTCTCGTAACACAGTCTCGTAATGCCATTGGCGTTTTACTTCACGAAGCGAAAGAGCTCAATCGCTTGAAACTTTGTATAAACAGCGGAAACTAAAAACAAACTGAAAGTTCCGCGTCGTTTTCCCACTTGTACGATTAAACCTGTGCCGACAATACAAACAGGGGTAATTGAAAATTAATTGGAATAGAATTGTTTGTTCCATGAACAGATTTTATAAGTATGATGATTACAATAATGGTAGTCAGAGATAGGACAGTGAGGCCTGATACCTAACAAATCTAGTTACAGAAGAATGTTCATAGGAGATTATCAAGGTACAAAAAACACTATCAGTTTCTTTTTCCTAAAGAGAAATTCCACTTACTCTTTACGCCCATTTGCATTTACAGATTTCGAAAAAATAACAAAATTTCTTTTGTATTGGTGTGGTGGTACATGCTGTTTTAATAAAAGTCTCTTTGTGTCAATTGAGATAAGGTAACTATTTGAAATGTTAAAAAATAATTTAAAACAGAGCAATATGTTTACTCTAACCATTATTGTAGCTACAGGAAAACATTCTTAAGGAACCATCCTTAACGATCTCGCACTAAAAGAATATAACACGAAACAGTACATCAGGTCTTCGAGTGGCCAGCATTTAGTTAAGACAAAAGAAAACAAAAGATTCTACACAATCGATACACTTGACTATAAATAGACTTACCAGATACTGCAATAGTTCCATCGCCAGTGACCTTTACGCAGGTGACCTTCCCCAGGTGTCCCGAGAGGAGGTGCAGGTCAGATCCAGTGTTTATGTCCCATACGATCAAGTTGCAGTCCCAGGAGCCGGTGACAACCTGGGTCTTGTTGGTGATGGACACGGCGACGCAGGTCACGATGTCAGAATGACCTACTAACACCTGTTAGGAAACATCCAGGATTATTGGAGTTGAGGCTCCAATTGTGCTTTTTAAAGTCATTACCATATCCCTCGGCTGCAGAGCACGATCCTCATCTTACATTCGTGATGGGGCTTAACGCGTATCAGACGCGCTAAATCCTCGGTCATTTTTAAAAGACTGGTTGTTTTTAAACACCATTACCTATAAATGTACTGCTAGTCTCTTTATTTAATTTAATGTTTTTGTTTTTTTATTTGACTGAGTGACGAGAGGAGCAAGTCGTTCACCTGATGGTAAGTGCTACGCCTGCCCATAACAGTCACAGCACCCTGCATTGCACAATCTTGCACGGCACTGCACTGCATTGTTTGGAAACTGTTTATCTTTTTGGCAATAGGATCCATTTATTTTAGTTCTAATATCACAAGTACGAGGGTGAATCAAAAAATTCTTGGAATCAATATTAAAAAATGCAAAGATTTAAATAATAATATTTTATTTTTCTACATAATCTCCCTCCAATGCAATGCATTTAGAATAACGCGTTTCTAACTTCCTTATTCCTTGTGAAAAAAAATTATTTTCTTGACTCTCGAAAAAGTCCTCTACGGCAGCTATAACCGCGTCATTATCGTGAAATTTTGTTCCACGAATTTCCTCTTTTAATTTTGGAAATAAGTGAAAATCACTTGGGGCTAAGTCCGGAGAATATGGTGGGTGGTCAAGGAGATTGAAGCCAGCACAGCGGATTGCGTTGAGCGCAACTTCCGATCGATGAGCAGGAGCGTTATCTTGAAGGAACAACACGCCCAACGACAGTTTTCCACGACGTTTTTCTTTAATCGCTTCACGCACTTTCGGGATTAAATTTGCATAATAGGGTCCAGTAATCGTCTGGCCTTTTGGCATGTAATCAATAAAAAGGATTCCTTCACTATCCCAGAACACAGAGGCCATAACTTTGCCAGCGGTAGGAGCAACTCGAAATTTCTTAATGGATGGAGAGGATGGTCGTTTCCAAGACATGCTTTGTCTTTTAGTTTCAGGATCAAAATGGTGGACCCACGTTTCATCCATGGTGACAAGACGACGGCAAAAATTATCCGAATCACGCTGGAACATTTCGAGATTACGCTTGGAAATTTCCAAACGTCGCTTTTTGTTTTCGTCGGTTAACATTCGTGGCACCCATCTTGCAGACACTTTTTTGAACCCCAGTGAATCAATTAAAATGGATTGAACGCTACCAAAAGATATCGTTAGGATCTCAGCTATATGTTTTATAGTCATTCTTCTGTCTTCCAAAACCAGATTCTCAACCTTTTTGACATTTTCTTCTGTAACGGAGGTTGAAGGCCGCCCAGAACGCGGGTCATCTTTACAGCTTGATCTACCTCTTTTAAATTCAGCCACCCAGTACGCAACCGTAGAATAGGGTACAGCATCACCCCCTAATGTCTGCTAAATGCCCAAAAAAATTTCCTTCGTAGACATTTTTTTCAAACTGAGATATTTTATCACCGCACGTAACTCACTTTTATCCATAATTTTGACTTTTTAGCAACTCGTTGCACAAAAAAATTTATTACATGCGAACGAACTGACAAAAACAAGTGACAGTCTGCATAAATATAGTGTGATAGACACTCTTTAATTTGAATATCGAACTTGATCCAAAAAGGTTTCATATATATGCACTTCTAAGAACTTTTTGATTCACCCTCGTAGTATAAAGGAAAAAGTAACTTAAAACTTTTCCCTCCATGAGTTAATAAATACAGTAGAACTCTGATAGAGAATTTGCAGCTTTTATTCACTTCTGAAGTAGATCGTAGCTCGCAGTGGAAGCGTATGGAAATAAAACATTTCGATGATATTCTGCTTGCAGTTGCATAATATTTCCCTAGAGTTCGCTAAGTGATTGCTTCGAAGCGGAGTTTTGTCCCACTTAGGTTATTGGCAAAAGATACTGAGGTATTATATGCTTATACTTTTAGTTTTCGTTCCATTTTTTTATAGGACACTCATCGTTTTACTTCGATTCCGTTAGTAACTCTTCAACGTCATACGAGAAAGTTCATTCTCACTTCATCATCATCATCATCATCATCAAGGGGCACGGGACTCCCCTCACTTTCGTGAGGAGGATCAGGCCATAATCCACCACGGGGGGCAGTTCTGGATTAGTGGATAACATACCTACCTCTGAAATAATTCTCGGATAAGTATGTGGGTTTCCTCGATATGTTTTCTTTCATCGAAAAGACTTACCTGAGATAATTTTCCTCCATCCAGCTTCCAGACTTTCAGCGACATGTCCATTGATCCGGTGACGACATGCTGCGAATCTGCAGTGAGAGCGAAGCAAGTAATCCTTTCCGCGTGGGACACAGAGCGTCTCTCTTCGCCGCTGTCGCCGCCAGCTAGCGTCCAGATTCGGATGGCATTATCCCCGTCTGATAATACCTGGTGTAGAGATAAGATAGATAGATAAACTCTTTAATGAAACACCACAGAACAAAGAAACAAGAAAGAAGAAGAAGAAAAAGAAGATGTGAAAAGATGTGGTAGAGACTTGAACGGCAGCATTATTTATGATGCCTCAGATATTGTTAAAGGTCTTTAAAATATATAAAAATAGACGGAAACTAGGTACCTAAGTACATGATGCAGAGGGTCACACAATATTGTAAGTAAAATTTCTAAATTGATACATGGAAGACATGAAGACATTGATACTAAATGATAAGGAAACCGACTTTTAATTATGATAAATGGATTAAAATAAAAATTATACATAATCTATAGAATGTAAAGTTACGCACATGGAATTACAGCAATCATGTAAATATAAACATGTATATTTACATGCTGATTGCTGATCTACGCCTGTTGATATGAATTTGTTAAAATGGCGATAATGACGCGTTTATAAATTTCTTCCAACATGACATGATTCCAAAAACTGAACATAAAGGAAAACTAAACGACACTCTAAAATTTTCCCAAACAGAACAGATTGATAGACAGGTAGGTAGGTACATGAGAAGGTTGCCTAGCGGAGATCGCTTTAAGCAATAAGACCGCCCATTGTACTTATTATTAAGTTATTTTTTTCTCTCTATGATTTTTACATTTTGGTGTCAATAGATAGTTATCTCACTATCTACATGTAAATATCATGCTTTTAAATGTGCCGACACTGCCTGGTTTAATTACATTTCCTTGCGTCTGAAACATATGATCAAGGATTTTTCTACCTCCCCTAGAATAACGATATAACAAGAGACTTACCGCATATTTCATGTTCAGAGTGACATCTATACTCGCAGTGGGTCCTGCAGTGGAATGGAGCACTATTCCGGAGTCCACCAGCCACACGTGCACGTTACGGGACCGGTCTCCAGACATCGCTCGCCGGCCGTCAGACATCATCAGTAATGTTTGGAGGGCTGCCGTATGACCCTGGGTAGGAGCGAATTCACGAATACTCTAAAACTCGATTGCGTATACTAGAACTGCTATTGGAACATTGTAAGAGGAGAAATTTCTCTGCAATAGGTTTGGAGCAGATTTAAATAAACATACTGTCTCGAGGTTTTAATTCGGGTTCGGGTTTCGGGTTTCGGGTTTAATTCGGTGAAATACACCTTTCTGATTGATTACTGATACTGAGAATTTTTGACCTATTAGTTAAATGTGCAGTACACTACAGTAGCATTATAACATCATACATTCGTGTCTTGATCCTTAAATAAGCAAGTATGAAATACTAACCTTATAAGTCAATGATGGCGAGTTATCGGCTAGTTGCCAAACAACAATGGTCCTGTCTTCTGAGCCACTGAGCACAATCAAGTTGTTTGGTGAGAAAGTGACGCAGGTGACGTGACCCATGTGTCCATTAAGGGTCGCTTGGAGTCTATGTGTGGAAAGCTGCCACACTCGAACCAAGCCGCGGGCGCAACCGCTGGCAGCCAGCTGTCCATCTCGAGATACTTCTAGACAACTGATTGGGATCAGCTCGCTTTGTTCCGCCTGTTGAAGTTGTTATGATTTTAAAGAAAACTGTGGAGTAAACTTCCAGTTCCTTCCACACTGCGCCCAGGGTATAATGTTTTCTCCAAGACAAAAATTAACTACGAAAACCTCATAACAAAGTAGGGACCTATCTGTAAAGTCTGCCAGATATCCGTATACTCGAAATCATCGAGATATTTACAAAACAGTAAACTAATTACGAAAAGGAGATAAAATGTATCTTTAATCAACGGTGTTTAAGCAAAAATCTCTAATCAGCGTAGCATCAAAGGTTAGCGGTTGGAATATTTTCAGTGCTTGTTTAATAAATGGCTTATCGCCAGTCCTGATCAGATTATTTTCCTGTAAATAACTTCCAATGAGAAATAATTAAAGAGAATTTTGCGTTGATAAATGAAACCAAATATTTCGGAAACATAAATATAGATAGATAGATAAACTCTTTATTGAAACACCACAGAACAAAGAAAACTTAAAACTTGAACAAAACAAATTTAATACCAAAGAAAAAAACAAAAAAGAATTACAAATATTTTGCTTTTAATATTCTTTTATTTTTTTTTATTATTTTAAATATATTACCTGTAGTATGCTGATGTTGGTTTTCGATTTGGTCTGACGACGCTTTATCTGCTTGGTTGGTCGGAAATTCGTTAAGTGGTCCTCAGTGTGGAATGAAAAGATAGTTACTCTGTGGCCACCTGCAAAATTGATGACCCGTGAAGTGTTTCCACAATTGGACGTCACACACTTGGGGAAAGGGTCTCTATAGGTTACTGTGGCTACCCAGCCGGAGCTAATTGATCGTCGTGAAGGACGACGTCCGAGTTGCTACGCTTAAATTGCATGACGTTATTTCATCGAGACTAAAGCGTCACTCTGATGTATAAGTAGATAGCAAACAGTAGTTTGCTATCACTTGTACACTATTTCCTATTATCTTGAGTACAAGATAATAGGAAATAGTGTACAAGTCTAAAATAATTAATAAAATTAAATATATATTTTGGTATATCAAATTTATATGTAAAATATATGTAGTAGAAAAATACTAGTATTTCTAACACGTTGACTGCTGAAAACGCACACGTTTGTGTTTTTTATAATGTTCCGGGAAGCTAAAGCACGCCTGGCGTGCGAACCCGTATTGCTGTTTAGACAATTTTATCACAACAGTTGTGTGCGCCCGCACAGCTGACTGATATTAGTTACGACGCAACGCCAGTGCTAGTAAACACGCACGTTGCGTCAAGATTAGCAAAAATTTCAAAAAACTAAACCAGTTCAGCAGTCAACGTGCTACAGTAAATGAAAATTTTACTTACCAGAAGCCAGTAAAAAATGATCTTTATCAGCGACAGCTAAGGCTGCCAAATCATGAGCAACGGCTAAAGTCCGTATAAGTTGAGCGCTGTGTAGGCTGTAAAGGTATATTCGTTGATCTGAGCAGCCTACCGCTATCCTTGAAGAGTCATGGGCAACGCAGAAACATTTCACCTAAAAGAAAATTACTCATTAAAGAGATATTAAACATACATGCTAAATGCACTATTCTGATATTGTCTAAAATTAGAGGCGTCTCATGGATATTGGTTTAGCAACTCTATAGATAAACAAGGCTATGGAGTCTATGGAGATGGAGGCTATGGAGTCTATGTCTATCCCTACTTATATTATAAATGCGAAAGTAACTCTGTCTGTCTGTTGCTCTTTCACGCCTAAACTACTGAACCGATTGAAATGAAATTTGGTACAGAGATAGTCTAGAGCCTAAGAAAGGACATAGGGTACTTTTTAATGCGAAAAAAGCATTGTAAAAGTTTGAAATAGGGGATGGAAGTTTCGTCATTTTTAAAGCTAGAAGCTTTAAATTTATTGTTTAGGCTTATGATTAGATATGAATAAATTTGGCATTCAAAGTTTGTAAAAAAAAATATAGGGGTAAAATAAATATAGGGATGAAAGTATGTATCGAAATATGTAAGGTTTCGGCTAAACCACTGCACCGATTTAAAAAATGATTTCATTAATGGAAAGCTACATTGACAGCGCGTAACATAGGCTATATTTTATCCCCATATTCCCGCGGGAACAGGACCTACGCGGGTGAAACCGCGGGGCGCAGCTAATGGAGATATATTTTACTAATAAACCAATCAATACGTCTATTACTGAGATTTGATAGAGACAGTTGGCTAAAGTCAGACAGAGGCATAAATCAGAAGAGACAAAATAAGTACCTATTCCGTAGCTAATGCTATATCAGTGTAAATGCCCTTGCAAGAGCACTTGCTGTAACAAAGTAATAGAATAGCAGCCGTAACTCGCAAGAATAGATATTGCTTTACTAAGTTGGTTAGAAAATTGTCCTCGAACTTTGACACTTGTGATGTATAGCCGACATAAATCTTGTTGGGAGTGCATAGGGTTACAATGTAACGTATGGCTCACGATAAACATCGTTCGCTAACGACGTGTCGAGAAAATAGGTTTGTCAACTGAACCTGACGTTAGTCGAAAGTAATTGTTTCGCTAGAATCGCTGAAAGGGTATGGAAAAGTTTTATGGAAATTATTTTTTTGATGCTAGTTTGGTTTGGTTTGGACGAGAATGTCGTTCTATTGAAGACAAGTGCCATGCCTGTCTGTAACGGCTAAAATATTCTTGGAGCCAAAGAAGATGCACCGATACAGCGAAGTGACAAACACTACGTCATTTTCTTAAAATAAGACTCGAGGTTACGATTAAGAGATCACTACCCCTAGGATTCCAACACTAAAAAAAATAATCAAATTCTTCAATTAAAATAAAACTGATATAATCAATAATCTGATTTAAGTCTCTACTATTCTAATCTTCGATTGGTACTGTACCACATCTTTATGCACTTTCACATTTATATGTTTCTAGATTAATACTGTTTCATTAGATTTCAGAATCAATTTATCAAACTGTCATTAAAGCGTGACCAATGCTGTTCGTTTGAAATCCGTGACCCAATTTAAACTTGACCAATAATTTCAGCTCGAATTGTCAAGAGCTTAGCTACTGTTGAAGCATCTAAGTTTTATTGGTTGCTATTACACGTCGTGTCAATCCATAAAAATATTTTATGGCATCAAAATACAGGTAACTAAAGTCGTCAAAAGCAATATAACGAAGGACGTAAAGTTGGATATTGTAACAGTGTTTCACGGTAGTGTAATTTATCATGACGTTTAGTTGAAAGTACCACTTAGAACGATAACTTTATAATATAAATATTAGATTAAACAGATATTGGTGGCTTGTAAGAATGGTACAGAAATTAAGGTGTCCAATTGTTTGAATGCCGCTCAGCAAGAAAGAAGAAGAAGCAGTGACTTGTACAAACAGACAAGCCTGTCTACGTGTACGATCTGGGGCAGTCCATTAAATAGAAATCCATAGAAATCGCACGATTGACGAAAAAATAAATACACGTGATATCTTACCCCCTCCCCCCCCTCCCCTAGTGATATTTCGTGATTTTTGCTTAGCCTCCCGCCCCCCCTTTCAAGCCTCACGTGATTAATGGACGGTCCCTTCGATTGCGAGCTCCTAAACAGATCAAAAAATTGTTTCATCGTTGAGCTTGAATCAAAAATTGACTATTCTAATTGACTAATGATTGCGGTAAACAAACGTATTCTAGTTTCATTACTATTCACAAGACAATACAAAGCTTGGTACCTACTGCGATCGATACCGAATACGGGCGGTTAACACTCTGCTGAGTATCCTATAATGTAATAAGAAGGGATGGCTCCGAGGCACTTAGTGAAAATCGGCAATAATCTATTTCTCCTTGTAACGAATAAGTGAGAGCTTAACCAATTTAGTGGTCCTCAATTACCAACTGAGTGGCTTGAGGAGTCGGACCGTATACGTATAAGCTCTATGTCCTTAGATGGCTAGTTCAGACGTACCACATTCAAAAACCATGAGATATTCTATATATGGATGACAGATTAGAGTGCCAGTTGTGGTTGGGTTATGTATTGCCGAAGCTTCAAGATATTATTCGATCAAATGACACATTGTAGCTGTTGAAAATGACCTTAATTATTATTCTGTGATCAATATTAATCTTTACTGTTCATTCGTTGGGTCAGTTTTGCTTTGACGGATTTGAAAAAGTAAAAAATGTGGCCGAGCCACATTTGCACTTTTTTGCGGCCGTCCGCGTTTTGTGGTCGTGATGTGTTTCAAAAGTGGCACGTCTGAACGGACTCAAAGTGCTGTCCGTCTCTTTGCCATATACCCGTTTACCTTTTATCCCGGTGATTGATGTTTCTTATTTGGAGGGATACAACGCTGTTGAATATTAGAAGAGAGGAGCCATAGGTTCTGGCGAGTGTTCCGCTTTTTTATTTCGTTTTAAATCACTGACATCTATTTTGTTTACTTAAGAAACCTTCTCTTATTTCTATTTGGAACTTTTATGTTACCACAGAATATGTAATAGTACAATATATTACGAATTCAAAAGACAAAGATTCGTGATTGCGAGAAAATGAAGGGGTATTGTTCTGGTGTAAAGCTGCAAGACAAAGTAAGTGGGGCATGCTAGGAATCTTAATGAAAAGTTTTGTGGGTTCTTAATAGCTATTGTTTCAAACTATTATTGTGTTATATAGTTTTATTCTAATAGCTAATTATGACAATAATCATTTCTAAATGGAAAACGTACTTAATGGATAAATGTATAGCTATGCCACTACGTACATCAAGCTTAATAATCTCGTCGTGGTATTATAAGACAGAATCTTTTTATAAAAGGTTCGTAAAGGTATTAGAAGCGATTCCCCCCGCAACTAAACCACAATCTTTGCATTTCCAGGGGATTACCAGATTCCGATTTCCCGGAATCATAAATAAAATCTGCCTCCCAAATATTGCTTTTCCGGCGAGCCCGAACAAAAGACTTTCTCGGTGGATTAATTAGGAAAAACAATAGGATTGGTTGTTGGTTGTCAAGTTGATTAAGCGCGGTAATTTGTTTTTCTTCTCGTTTAAAATAGGCGGGCCTTTTGCGGTGTGTTTATGGAGTTTGATGATGTATGGGCTGATCAATTTGTTATGTGGGGGTGTTCGTTTGTTGCGGTATGAACTCGAATATTGACATTTCAAACATGGCGCCCGTAAACTATTTTGGTTCAAACTCGTGGTGATACGGTATTATGAAACTAGACTCCAATTCAATGGTCTTAAATAAGAACTTAAATTGCCTGTAGCGTGTTATTTCACGTCGCAAATTAGCGATATATTTAGCTTTAATCCACCTACGAAAAGCCTCAGGCGGATTCCATAAGTGAAATTAAAGCTATCAAATATATAGCTTTAATTCGTCTTTCTGGATTTCCACAACGCAATAATGCCTTGATTCCATCAACTTTGTCTATAATATTGATTAAACTTTGTGTAGAACTTATGTGTCTCGTTGTTAAATTTCTAGTTAAGTAGAAGTTAGCGCATAGGTCACATCTGATCATTAACAAAGCGCAACGTTAGCTTTATAAGGTAGAGGTAGAGGTTGCATCGTTTATCTTAGCTACACGAGTATGCGTTTCTGTTTCTAACAAGGTGTCAAAGTACGGCTATGCAGGGTGGATAAAATGAACGCCACCTGAAAGGAATATAAAGGTGATGATAAAAAAAAATTACTTAAAAGAATTTTTCGTTTGTTTTGTAAAATACAAAAAACTGCATTTACTACAAAAAGTTTACTTGAACTGGGAAGTGAGTTGATAGTAAAGCAAAATAAAAAACTGTATTTTTATTGGTATTGCCAATGATAAGGATCAAATTTCTTGAATCATAATCCTTATCCGTAAAAAATATATTTCCCTTCTATTTTCTTTGATTTATCTCTCGTATCAGCACTAGCACAGATTCCGCTTCAAATGCCAAAGGTTAATAAAACGCTTCTTTGCATGGACGACGTGCACTCGGAAGAGTAATGTTGGAATGTTATTCGAAACTAATGATCTAAATGCATCACGTTTCGTAAGTGTTTATTTAAGCTCAGATTTCAGTGGTTCTACGTTGCATTTGTTCGTAAATATTACTAAATAGTAGCGACCCTCATTTTTTTTTAAATAATGAGGTTTATTACTTTTAAAATGTCTTGAGAGATTCACTAAAAAGATTGGCTTCAAACTATTTTTTTTTGAGATACGACACAAAACTCAAATTGTATAATAATATTATACTAGTTAAGATAAAGTAGAATAAAAACACTGTATCCCAAAAAAAATAATTATAAATGATTGTAAAATATGTATGATATAGTCATAAAAAATACCACCAACTATCTGGAGCTACTACGTAGGTAAGTAACAGGTTGGCACGCATAATAGAGCTGCAATGAGGCGCGACGAAGACGTCGCAACAATAAAATTAGCGTTGCGTTACATTAACTTCCTTTCTGGCAGCGCGGCGATGCGCCGTTGCCGATTATATTTTTTATTTTATTTTACAAAGTTCGGAGGGCTTACAGCTATCATACTTAGGTATTTAAAGACAAAACTAAGACACGAAAAGCCCAAAACAGTCTTGACAGATAGAATCCGAATGACTGAGTGCACCAACACTCAATCAGCGGCTGACAAAGGCCCTGCTCGTTACTCCGCAATAACACGGTGCGGCGTCGCATCGCACCGCATCGCCTTTAGGTGAATAGACTGTAGCTACTAACACCGGCCTAGGTCCCTAGTCACTTACCTTGCCTTTATGTCTCCTCAGCACGTGTAAATGGGTGCCAGTAATGAATGTCCGCACGTGGAGTTCGTTCTCAGTTTGTAGGGTGATCAGAAACACGTTGTCTTCGCTTATTTCCATGGCGTTTACCTGACGATGAATTAAATATAAATAAACGCGGTACAGAAATGTAGGCAGGAGCGAATATGATAGTAGAAATATCGGTTTTGCGTATCGTATTATTTGCACTGAATATTAACTTCCACTATGAAAGTGCGTCCCTATCTTTCAAGAAAGTATTAAAATGAAAATATTTTTGATATTTATTTTTATTTTTTGAGAAGATAAGTTTAAATCATAGGGTAATTTCGAGAAAGTTTTGTCATAATAATATGTTTCAGCAACGAAAGTAGTTTCACGAAGACTCGTTTCTTCTTGAAAGTTTCTACCGCTGTAAGTATAATACCGGGGTGTTTGTAGTTAAGTTGTGCGTATATTTACCGGTACTCCAATCGCGACCGTACTCAGCAACGTGAAGTTTTCAACGTTCCACGTGCACACGCTTCCATCTTGCGAGCACGTGACCACTATTTCCCCGTCTTGGATTGCTTTCACTCCTGTTACCGGCCCTCGGTGGTGGTCGATTTTCGTTATCTACAGATTAAAATACCTTTATTTAGCAATAGAGGTGTTTATATTATAATTATTAGGTCCAATGATAATAGTCGTATGAATAGACCTTTGCCAGATATTCATCCGCCAAGCAGTAGTGTGCAAACATTACTCTGTTCCGGTTTGAAGGGCATTATTTCTAGCGAAATTACTGGGCATATGAGACTCTAGAGCCGATGTCTCAGGGTGAAGAGCGCAGTGAAGTGCCGCGCACTATTATGCAATGCAGGGTTCTGGATGGTGCTGTGCTATGGGCAGCCGTAGCGCTTACCATCAGGTGAACTATTTGCTCGTCTCGTCTCTCTGTCAGTACCAAGAACATAACTATTTTTTAAAAGCTTGCTTATGAAAAGTATATTTTGCAACATAAAATAATTTTCACTTACCAAAGCACCATCAACCAGTGAAGATACGATCACAGCCGAGTCTTCACCGCCGCTTATTACCAACGAGCGGTTGACAATTGCAGCTACGCATAGCACTGGAGCTATATGTTCCCTGTAGGAACAAAACTTTTTTGATACAGATATTCTAATTACACGTTCAATCTTACATTAAATCAATAATGCACTCTTTTCAGCAAAAAGATCTAAAATAAGTTCCAAAGATTTGTTTTTTTTTTTTAAATAAAATAGTTGGTAAAAAGCATGCCCACCCGATGATGTGTGGTCACTGCTGCTTATGGACATCTGCAACGCCGGAGGCATTGCCGGTGCGTTGCCTACCCTTATCAGAACCTCAAAAACAAACAATCAACTTTCGCAATCATTGATTGACAAGAATTGAATGCGAAAGGTCTGTCTGATAATCATTTTAGTCGAGATTCAATAAATTTAAGTCCTAAATAAATCGATTTTTAATGTTAGTTCTAAAAACTCTACCATCAAGCTCGAGACCCCTTTTTCATTTCAAGCTCGATAAGGTGTACCGATAACGAAGGGTCAATCCTTTTGGGAACAATTCAATAACATTACCTAACAAAGCAAGAGAATTAAATGTAATAGTTTAAGGTTGCGTTGTCGTAGAGGTGATCGTTATCCAAGCATTTTTATGGGTTGAGTGCATCAAATAGATATTGTACAAGATGTAAAATATTTGTTTATTTTCAATCTATTTGCGACTATATCGGTTAGGCTTCTTACCGACAGACCATCAAATATACGCTGTTATACGATGATATCTAAGATTTTAAAAAGATGCGGTTCTTCTTGTACACCCAGACTAAATTCTCTCACTCCAGCTGGGTAATCCTGACACTGCCATGTTTCAACTAAACTTAAAATCTCAAGGCAAATCGCTTGAAACATCAACCCGAAAGAAGAAGATCACTCACAATATCTTAGTCTTGATGGCCAAGGTGTGGAGGTCCCACACAACCACGGTGGTGTCCTCAGCGCCAGTGAGGAGGTACTGGGACTCGCGCGTCACACACATACACAGGATCTTGCCGGAATGACCTGGACAAAGGAACAGATTATGACACATCCGATCTGTGCGTAGTAGTCTTCTTCTTCTTCTTCGTATCAATGGTTGGTGGATGGATGGTGCGTAGTAGTGTAGTGTGAAAACATTACTGTGTTTCGGTTTTAAAGGGTACTGCTTCCAGCGAAATTACTGGGCATATGAGACTTTCGAGCCTATGTCTCAGGGTGACGACAGCAGTGGCCGCGAAAGATTATGCAATGCAGAGTTCTGGGTGGCACTGAAACTGTAAAGGGCAGGCGTAGCGCTTACCATCAGGGGAATGACATGCTAGTCTCGTGACTCAGTCCAATAAAAAAAAACTACGATCATAGGATCTACTGATACGGTTGTAGATAACGATCCGTGGGTTCAGTCAAAGCCAATTGGCTAGCTTTTGATCACGATTGCTCAAAGGTGGTAAATTCGCTACAGAAGTGGCTCTCAAAGACTACTTTCAGAACACCTCGAAAGGAGTTTGGTGATACATTTTCTGCTTAAGAATGTTAGCCAGGTAGACAAACTTAGCGATTTTTAAGGACGTTTTCCTTCATCAGAAATTCATACTCATAGTCGCACGTTTGGATCCCTTTGAACCCATGAACTACCGCATCACATCAAAAAACCAACACAGCAATCCTCGCTGAAAAATTGAATAACCAAGAGACTAATGTTTGTAGCTTAGTTATTAAATTTATTCATGCCATTGGCCCGCTGACATAATTAAATGCCTTCCAAGAAAGCAACAAGGCAAAAGCTCTATGATAAAGGCGAGCGTCGCCGCGTAACTTAATTATATTTACGTGACGTCCCAAATGAAGATAAACATGCAACGTTACAACGTAGATACTGCGTTACTACTTAGGCACGGTTAGGTATTCCCAGGACGCAAAGGTAATTTTTGTTTGAAGCCGGTATTTTCAGGTGTATTTGAGAAAATTGTGTTGCTTTTGCCTTACAAAAAATAAATGAAGTAAAAAGAAATTATCATAGATAGGCAACTAGCAATTTGGAAAAACACACTATGTGCTTTTGCAGTGGGGTATCGAGTAGAAATGTTATGGATAGTTTCAAATACGGATATAAATACTTTTATTGTTTGATCATCTGAGTTTTAGATATTATTCGGAAATGTGTATTCGTTTTGGTGAAGTTTTTAAAGAAATGTATCTACTAAACATTTTTAATTTTAGGTTTAATTATTATTTGATTAGATTTTACTATTTAATGGAATTACTGGGCATTTGAGACTTTAGAACCAATGCCTCAGAGTGACGAGGACAGTGCAGTGCCAAGAGATTCTGACTGGCACTGTAGCTGTTATAGGCAGGCGTGGCGTTTACCATTAGGCGAACGACTTGCTCGGCTCGTTAATTAGGAACATAAAAAACACTAATTTCTTATTGCATCATAAACTATCTAAAACTTACGAAAATGGAGGTGCCTAGGGGGCTCTATCCTCAAAAGTCCCCTAGAATAGTGAACATAAAAAAATCCGGACCTTCGATAAATAAACCCACAATAGGAATATATAATATGTCTCTATTGTCCGAATTTTCGATCATGGAAAAAGATATCTATAACAATTTTAGTAAAACGCTACAATACAACCCACCCAAACCTATTTCAAATGCCATCAACAATTATGTAAAATCACGATCCAGCTATTTCCGCAGCACAATTTCCGAAGTGAACCTTTAATAGCATTCAAATTATTGCTTTACAGCCATTACGATAATTGGAAATAGTGTAGGTATTTCTGCTCGACTCACGTTACCGATAAGCTTGATAATATCATGTTGAATTTTGCTGTTTATAAACATTATAACTTCCATAGCTGTGTAAGTGGTAGGTGTATGTTTGGTGTATAATTGAACGGCAGTTAAACTAAGAGGTGATTGAATATTTCTTCAACGTGGTAGAAAGAATAAGAAAATAATGCCACCCAATAAGATGTTCAAGGCATCTGTAGGTTGTACTACACCGTAGACCGTGTCGTCACTTACCATCGAGATTGCGGTCAAATGGTAGACTAATTGGCAATTAAAAAAGCTATGTCTTTATTGAAACCTTCGGATAATCAACATTTTTATGGAGTAGGTAAGTTTCTCTATGAAAAATGTAAAAGTGAATTTTAGGCCCCATATTAATCACCAGTCACATTTGCAAAAAAAATAAACAAGTGAGTAATGAAAAAAATATTCGAAAGTTTCTTTTAGTAGGTACTTATTCTGCTAAAAAAATTGTTAGTGGATTAGCGTAAGTAGATAGGTAAGTAACTTATAGACGGGCATCTCTAAGAGTGTCTAAAATTGTTCCACACATAATGTGTGTGTATCTTCTGAAATTATCTAAATAAAGGACGTGTTATGATGTGTTATAAATGTAGAATAACCCTTGTTCTGTTAATGTTTTGTTGACTCACTCCCGTCGGGTGCGGGTCGGTTGACCTTTTTGCAGACTTAATACACAGAAATGTGCCAAGTAAGAGTTGTTGGTAGAGGGAAACCCGGATTTGAGGTTAACTTTTGTGAGAGAATTTATAATTAATAGTTAGAAGGGATGTATACTGCTTATAAGTGTTTGAATGGGCTATGTTACTAAGTTTTAGTAATAGTGTTAAGATAGTCGCTGATAAGGGCATCAGTGATAAGGAAATTCGAATAAAGTCTATGATCTGACACTTGTGAGAAAGGCTTAAAAGAACAGACGTGTAATAATAACCACATAAAGTTATATATCTCATGGATAACCTAAAAAACTAACCTTTAAATGTGTGAACTTTGGAGTTGGACATAACGTGCCAAAGCTGCGGGTCTCCGGTCTTTGGAGCCAGCACCAAGTGCTGACCCGAAGGAGCCAGCTGAAGCAGGTTGACTCCGGAGCTTTGCGCCGAACTCGCTACGGAGACCAGGCGGACGGTGGAAGCTATTGGTGGTTGTAGCCTGTACAAAAGGATATAAAATTATTAAAACATAAGCATACAATCCATATTTACTTTTTAATATTTACTTGTATTTAATAAAATGTAATTAGGGATGAAAAAAGTAAAAAAAATAATTTCGAAAACTGATTGGTATGAGTTAAGAAATAAGCATTATTAGTTATTTTTTGCACTGTATCAAACAAATTTCCTTAGGGCCCTAAACTGGGAAACGCCTGTGAGTTGGGAAGCTAGAATTCTGTCTCAGGGCACATAATAAGCTAATTAAAATTACGCAGAATTAAAATTGTGAAGACTGTATACATTATAATATAAGCAAAAAAAAGACAATTTTTTTTGGTAAATATTGCACAAACCAATTATTTGACTGTCATTTGTCAAGTGTACCCACTCAAACGTTGTTACAAGATTACTTCTTCATTAGATACATTAGAACGGATGGAAGACAGGGAACATATTTTACCCCGGATCTCATTATAGATAAAGCCAGCCCTAACACAGTGGAGGCACTGCCGAGAGGCGGAAACTTAATGGAATAGATAAGAAGCCCGATTAGCCGTTAATTAACACGTAACATGGATAAGGCCGTTTAAGATTTTCAAGTGATGTTTAAGTCTTCAGGTAAAGCAGGAATACCAATGAGGCTTCAGGACTTTCAAACAATATGATGTCTTCATAGATGTTAAGCGAATCTTTTAATTAATTCTAAGAGGTACGTTATTGGTAAAGTTAGTGGAAATATATATATATATTTATTTATTTAATTTCAGGTGTAAAATAAACCCATAGTAAAAAACAGTAAAAAATATAATAAGATTTGTTTGATTTGTTCTTTCATTTAAGTTATAAGATACTTATAGGACATGCAGTGCTTATTATAGTGGAAGGATTGGGACGTTTTTACAAATACACGGGAGAGAAATAATTAAGACAGAAGAATAACATAAAATTCAGTGTATTTATTATGAAATAACGTCGAATAAATGATCAGTATATATGATATAGAGTAAACTGTGAGTTATTTCACAGAATTAAAAGGCCAGAGATTCTTACCCAAGCAACACAAACTCGTGGTTCTAAATGCACCATTTAGTAACAATAGGCAACAAAACAATGTTATTTCCGACCAACTACAGAAAAAAGGGAATCCAGCACCATATAATTTTATTGGTCTGTTTCGTCCGACCAGGTGCGGTGGCCAGCCAATTCACACAAGTACCCCACTCAGGGCGTTTCTCTAATTGAATAATTTAGTACAGTAGAATTAGCTGTAGTGATCTTTTGCCCTCGCGACACGTGCTTAGAATTAATTGGCTTCTTTTAGGGGCTCTTTTGTTTCTATCTCATTCGTGAAAGTGTTGTAAAATTTCTTTTGACAACGTTTCTCTACTATAATTATTATGTGTACCTCGAAGGGTATGTATCGACTGCGAAGTAATCATTATTTTGCGATATCAGTATGCTAAGCAATCACGCATCTTTTATACTGGTGCAAAGCAATGCAAATGCAAAACTGATGCAAAGCACTAACTGATATTAGTATGTGCATACAATATTATTTAGATAAGGGTGAAACGACTAAAATTCTACGAAACATATCTAATAACGTGGCATGGCTTGACAAGATAGTGTTTGAGAAAAAAAAAATACGGTGAAATTGAGAAACCTCTTTTTTTGAAGTCGGTTAATAAGTGAGATTTTTAGGTAAAGTATTTTAGCTTTTTCTATTTACTATTGACGAGCTTTGGTGCACTTTTCTGTTTTGATATAATTTTCACTAGAATGGTTAAAATAGCGCTTTATGGGTAAGTAAATAATTGGTTTTCTTAAAGTCGTAAAATTATACTTTGTTTTTTAAGTGTGTATAATTATGTAATTTTTTCAAGGGTGACATGATGTCATGAAATTATTCAGGGTGAATACAGTTAAGTAATTATTAAACTATAATTTACACGAATAAAAATGAATGTAGTAAGTACATCATCATCAACCCATAACGTCCCACTGTAGAGCACGGGTTTCCTCTCACTTTCGTGAGGAGGGTTACGCCATAATCCACCACGGGGGCCCGGTCCGGACTGGTGGATAACATCATCATCATCATCAACCCATAACGTCCCACCGCTGGGCACGGGTCTCTCCTCACTTTCGTCAGGAGGGTTAGGCCATAGTCCACCACGGGGGCCCAGTCCAGATTGGTGGATAACATACCTACCTCCGAAATAATTCTCGGGTAGGTATGTGGGTTTCCTCACGATGTTTTCCTTCACCGAAAAGCGAGTGATAATTACGTATATATGTTTTACAGAAACACATTGGTACGTGCCCGCACTGGGATTTGAACTCACGACCTTCTGATTG
The DNA here is from genome assembly GCA_912999815.1 of Campaea margaritaria. Lineage (NCBI taxonomy): Eukaryota > Metazoa > Arthropoda > Insecta > Lepidoptera > Geometridae > Campaea > Campaea margaritaria. Next base: position 3,630,521 of record OU538794.1, read on the forward strand.
GAAGGCGAACGTTCTCCCACTAGGCTACCACCGCTTCATAAAATAACTTACCGCGGTGGATAACATACCTACCTAATAGTTCTCGGGTAGGTGTGTGTGTATTAAGTATATAGAGGGAGCTTAAAAATGATTTCTCTCTGTAGAATAAAGGTGGATGCCTCTCAAAGATCCGCGTTCACACTCTGTTGGGTCCGCCTCCGTAGGGATTCGCTCTCATTAAGAGCACGTTTACATTACACTGCACAAGTAGTCAGTGAATATGAATCGCATCTACACACCTTCACACTTAGCAAAGACGAGGTAGCTTAATGAGGATTTTGAGTTAACAGGAAATTAACCTTGTTGAAAATGAAAACGGCCTTGATAAAATCTTATAAAAATGTTTAGGTTACGATTTTTTACCCTTATTCAGAGAATACAATAAATAGTCAGAATCCTAGTACCTATTAAATCTAGATCAAACTCACCACAATCATTGCTACCACGTCGCAATGCGTATACATATTAAGGGTCGGGAAATAAAGTGTGTTTAATTAAGACGTCCAGATAAAAAAAAAACATAATATAATGCTGAAATAGAAAACCGACTTTAAATGGACTTTTTTTTAAATTCATATGGCACTACACTGGAGCTAACTTTTCTAGGAGTAGCGGTTACCACCAGATAAACGACCTGCTTGTTACTCTGCAGCATAGAAAAAAGACTTACCATCCATTGAGTGGCACAAGCAGCGGCTTGTCATATCCATCGCACCAGGCCATCGCAGCTGTGACTAAAGTAGCTAGCACGCCACGCCTCGCCACGGCTGGTCGCAGCCATGCAATGATCTGTGTAGACAGAATAAAATTTAATAAACTGAAATCATTTACTGGAAGTAGACAAAAATATTACACCTTTACAAGTCAAACATTTAAGTCTCATATACATAGCGAAAAATCCTTACTTATATTATAAATGCGAAAGTAACTCTGTCTGTCTGTTGCTCTTTCACGCCTAAACTACGGAACCGATTGAAATGAAATTTGCTACAGAGATAATCTGGAACCCAAGAAAGGACATAGGGTACTTTTTAATGCTATAAAACCATTGTAAGGGTTTGAAATAGGGGATGAAAGTTTGTATAGAATTTTCGTCATTTTTGAAGTTAGAAGCTTCAAATTTATTTTTTAGGCGTTTAATTAGATGTAAATAAATATGACATTCAAAGTTTGTAAAAAAATACCCTTGATGGAGTAAAGTAAAAATAGGGGATGAAAGTTTATATGGAAATATGTTAGGTTTCGGCTAAACCACTGCACCGATTTAAAAAATATTTCACAAATTGAAAGCAACATTGACAGCGAGTAACATAGGCTTAGGCTATATTTTATTCCCATATTCCCGCGAGAACGGGAACTACGCGGGTGAAACTGTGGGGTGCAGCTAGTAAAAAATAAATCAAATATGATCAACCTACTACACTAATAATTTAACTGATTATGGTTTGAGTTTGACAAAGGAAATTTCTCTTTCAAGTGGTGATTCATGTCTGAATCTCGCACAGGAAAAGGAAAGTCCATTAACTCTGCCAGTGCTTTGGATGTACGCCTGCCAGAGAACAATAAGTTTTTTGTAAATAATATGTATTTGAAGACAAGCTTTTATAAATCACGTATTTAGTTCTGCAAGGTGACCTAATTGAAATTTAACACCATACACCTACAGTTTCACATAAAAATGAAGTGCGCAATACTAAAAAAAAACACCTAAATTTGAGAGGAATTTAAAAGAAAGACCGCAAATTTTAACTGAAAAGGGCCGAAATTAACATGCAAGATTCTAACTATTTGGACCCATGTTATATTTTACAATGAGTAAAAACATTGTAAAGATACCAGATTATTAAAGCATTAAAACATTAGCTAGCTATACTAAGTTGTTAAATGTACCTACCTACAGAGAGAAACAGTTACAGTTATAATCAACTACTGTATTAATTAAAACTATAGGTATGATTTATGATCTAATTAAAGCCAATGTTTATCAGTGGCAATTTAATCAGTGCAAACAATTTTCCTCATTCCAATTTCCAATCAATACGTTTCAGCTATTTTTAGTATAGAGTATGTGAGGGAACATAATTATTCATTAAATAATTGATACGTCACGCGGAACAGTTAAATTAGGAGGGGCCCTAACGAGCTTAAGTTTTTCTTTATCAATCGTGAGGCTTTTTTCCCTGGTTAAATGTTAAGCATTAACACACAACAACCATTCAAACACGCACATTATAATTAGCAATACACTATATTGTATTACTAGCCGTTACCAACGACTTTGTCTAAGATGGGACTTTTCATAATATTGATATTGAAAGTTAGTTTCTATCAAAATATGTTGTCCAATACACATTCAGTGCATCGGCTACCAACAGTTTTTTTAATTAACTTGGTTTCTACGTTTCTACTCATTCGATTCAGAAGTAATTAGAAAAAAAACTATTTATTACGAATAGATAGTTCTAAAATGCGCAATGCTTCACAAACTTTATTAATTAAAATCTCTAAACTGAAGTGTAATTCGGTACTCTTGTACAGGCCATTGTAGTAAATTCTGAAGTTAACCCACACAGGGGTTTATCGAAACTCGTTAAAGGGTTATATTCTGCTGACGTCGGTGGTCCAAACCGATGGACGTTGAACAAGCGACCTCCTATAAAATTTACTTCACTGAAATCTCTTGGTCAGGATTCAAGAAAATTTAATAATTTTCTAACATTATCCGTGTTGTATAATATTATTATGTTCTTTGGCGACATTTACGAATTGCTTTTAAATGTGTTTGTTCTTAGTTACACGTAAGTATTGCATAGCTTTGGAATAGCCCACTACTGCTGAGCACGGCTGAGTTTCGTGAGAAAGATTTTACCTTAATCCACCATGGGGGCCCGGTCCGGATTAGAGGATAACAGACCTACCTCCGAAATAATTCTCGGTTAGGCATGTGAGTTTTTTCAAGATGATTACCTTCACCGTAAAGCGAGTGTTAATTACGTACATATGATTTGCAAGAAACATATTGCCCGCACTGGGATTTGAACTCACGACCCTCTCCTTGACAGACGGATATTCTCCCACTGAGCTATCATCGCTTTTGGAATTCTATGAGAACTTAACATTACATTACATTAGATAGATAAATGGATAACTCTTTATTGACACTAAAATATATAAAACACACAGAAAAAAAAACTAATTGATTAAAGCGATCTCTGCTAGACAATCTTTGGATGGACAAGATATAGAGCAGGAATAGGGTTGAGTTAGTTGACATCAGTACGGGGTGCGGGCCAGGTAACCTCCACGAGTGCCCGGCTGTTGTTCGTCCCTCTTAATGCGTTGCATCCGGAGGGAAGGGCAGCAGCTGGGCCGGTGCACCCTGGGGTTCGGTCAGCAATTCTCTTAGGGGAATTGGTGGCCGTAGCAAATAACCTGGCGAGAAGAGGTCCTTCGCGTGTCCCTCTGATCAGCAGAGGGCACAGCAAGGGACCAATAACGGGGACTTTTGGGCCGCGGATCGGGGGTCCAACGCCCAAGTTAGAAGTCCCGAGCTGAGGTGCGGCCCGTGTGTTCCGGGACGCACCCAGCGGAGAAAGAGGCCCAAGCCTCACGTGGCGAGCCCGGGAGGGCGCCCGCAGAGGTGGTCGCGGAAGCGCCTTGCGAACCCGTGACCACCTCCATAATGCGGAGAGGAGAACACCCCGGGGTTTTAGTGGGTAAACCCCGCCAGACCAGCTGGCGGGGGAGTCCCACATAACCACCCCCCCGCCCCCGGGGGCCGGGTGGTATGCCTAATGCATTTCCCCGGGAAAAAAAAAAAAAAAAAAAAAAAGTTGACATCAGTACCAAAATATCAATACATACAATTATAATAAAATATAATTACATAAATAATATACATACCAATAATACGATAGTTATAAGTACATAATAACACATACCTGAGCTCCTAGCTGCATAGGATCTCTAGTGAGGATATCGCTGGATTTTCTTACTGCTCCATAAACCAGTTCTACATCGCGGTCCAGGATGTAGCAGCGCACGTGTTCTAGGATGCAGCGTAGGTAGGATATGGTTACTGTTTGTACCTGTTGATGAAACATTGTTTGCTTAGGTGAATCTCACACGGTACTAGGGTACTACGGCAGACGCGGTGGATAGATTGTTGTGTTCAATAACATACCGATCCATCCTTAAGGTATATTTTTATACTTTTTTTTTATACTTGGTATAAATGTGAAATTTTGTCTGTTTGTTTCTGTGGTGGGCGGCCTCTTCTGTAAGAGACCGCCTGGGGAAGTACCACACCTTTGCCAGATATTCATCCACTAAGCAGTGGTGTGCAAATATTACTGTGTTCCTGTTTGAAAGGCACTGTTTTCAGAGAAATTACTGGCCATATAAGACTCGGAGTGACGAGCGCAGTGCAGTGCCGCAGTGTCAAAGTTTTGGGAAATTTATACAAGATTAGGCCTGCTGGTTTTGTTCTCACTAATAGCCAAACTTTTACAATCTCAGGAGTTTGGGGGCCCAATGAACGTTCAAACAGATACGATTAGGCATAGGTGTTCACAAAACTTGGGCTCGCTGTTAACGCGAGTTGCTAAACTACTATGATAGCGAAAGGTACCTAATGACTACGTTATTTATTACACTGTTAGGTTGGTGGAATGTTTCAGGGTTAGGAACTACTGGCATAATGTCGATAAGGTCTTGGAAATATCTGTAGTGCTAGAGATCTAAAGGCGTGACCATTTTTTTCATGCTCGATAAGCTGCAACTCACCATAATGGGTAAAATAGAGGACAAACGACGCAAAAGAGAGATCTAAATCATGGTTACGCAACAACTACGAGTGGAAACAAAGGCAAAAACGGCAAATATTGATAGTCTACAATTTACAAGGTCCAAGCGGTCTGACATATTGGAAAAGTTTCCAACGAGCGGAGTAGCAGTTCTTTATCTTACACAATAGAGTACATAACGATACGAGCAAATATTTCAGCTCACGCCACTCATTACTTTAGATTGCAAAATCTAGCGCGGCACTTTCCTATGCTCACTTCCGTCTCCTCACTTCAATTGTCAACGTCCGGTGAAGTGAATGGAATCGCTTCGATTTTGTCACATAGAAATAGGAAAATCAACTGTGCTGCGTCGTACTCAAAGGTAGAATGCCTACTTCACTGTCTGTTTCGTCATCATCAACCCATATCGGCCCACTGGGGAGCATCTCTTTCATGAGATGGATTACGCCATAGTTCACCACGTGGGCCCAGTCGGGGTTGGTGGATAACATATCATCATTATCAAATCAGTACGTATCAACCTACTGTTGGGTATAGGCCTCCTCCCCTTCACGCCTCTTGTACGTATCCAATACTTTTCGACTAACTTCACAAGGTTGGTCACATGTATCTTCGAAATAATTCTCGAGTATATGGGTTTACTCACGATGTTTTCCTCCACCGAAAAGCGAGTGCTAATAACGTACATATGTTTTTACAAGAAACACATGGGTTGGTCTGTTCAATAATACCGAATATTGGTTCTAAGTGCTTATTTTTACTTGTCTTTTTGGGAAGATTTACAAACGTGGTAATCTACTCGTACTTACAGCAGCTAGCAAGAAGTCAAAGTTGCAGACTGTTAAGTCCTTCAGCTTCGAGAAGTCTCCAGCCAGTAGCAGATGGAGCCAGGACTCTTCGACATGTCTCTGTGTGAAGGCAGCTGCGGTTCTGCTCGCCGAATGGAATGGAGTCGAGTCTAGGAGTGCATCGTCGTCGTCTGGTGCACAACCTGGTCGAAGAGATTTAGTTTGAAAGAACTTTTGGCAGACTTCACTTTATTCGTCTTTTACTCCCTAGTCATTACTACCTATCCAAGTTATGATAAAAGATTTGATATCGAAAAAAGAGTGGTTGTTAAGTTTTTAAGCGTCAGAGTTATCCACATTATTGCTATCATTGGGAAAGTTAGCCAAATGTAAAGCTACTAAGTCTGAGTGAGTATCTCTAACTCTAACCACACTCAGTCATATTTTCGCTTCGGTCTTCTCCCAACCGTCTATTCTTTGACACATCGTCCAAAGATTACGCTATTTGAAATCCAACTCTTGAAGTCCATGGAAACTTCTTAAGCTTGTCAGCATCCGATATCCGTATCGTCGCCATCGTTGAGAAAGTTAAGAAAGCGGTTTGAGTGAGCATCTCTGAACAGACTCTATAATCTTTTAAATATACCTTCGTCTCGCTCTTACCTCGAACTATCAACAAATACGTCGTTAGAAGATTACACTTTTTGGTTGAAACCTAAAAAAAAAAGAACTTACCAAGCTCTTGAGCATCAGAATTATCGGTATCATCGCCGTCATTGAGAAAGTTCGCGAAGTGTAAAGCAGCGAGGTCTGAATGAGCATCTCTGAGGGCGCTCTGTACTCTGACGTATCTTCGTCTCGCTCTCGCCCCTGCCCCCGCCGCTCGCCATCCCCACGTACTACGACCGGAGACCACATTCTCAGATATAAGGGGTTCTGAAATGGTATTGAATGTGTTAACGTTCGGTTGAAAAAGTTAAAACTTGTCTTCTATCTCACAATCATTTTGTAAGCTACGATAAAACTAGAAATACGCGATTTTTTAATTTTGTTTCCTTTTGGAAAATCACACTTACGCAGGTGTGCAAGATGAGGCCTCCTTATGGCCCCTTATAAAAAAATCTCCTTATATTTAAAAACATCGTGCATACCCTGGGTACCATGCATACCGTGGTGGATTATGGCCTTACCCTCCTCACGAAAGTGAGGAGAGACCCGTGCCCAGCAGTGGGACGTTATGGGTTGATGATGATGATGATGATGATACCCTGGGTACCTAACATACATCACCTTTATAATCCTGCATCAGAAACCCACCAGAAAACCCCTGCGAAGAGGACACCCTGTAGCACTACAGCAGAAGCATGGACCCAAAAGAAGAAGACACTTACTCATCATATATTTTGCGACACACAAAGTAGAAAAGTTAAAGTTGGCATCCTTGAGAGTTATAACCGCGTCGCTATTGCTCGTAGGCATCAGAAGTTCCAACAGCTCCAACTCGGTCAGGCCGAACTCCGAGCAAGTTATGTAACCTGTAAACAATACGAAACAAGTGAGCAACCATGAACATGTAAAAGAAGAGGATGCGCCGTAACGCCAAATACGAAGATGAGGCAGAACTATGGTGGCAGCGTACTTACGCGAGTACTTATGAGTACTTACTCATATATGATGGGACACTTATTTACGCATTTAAGGAAAAAAAAACAGTAAATGAGAAAACCTAGTCAAAACTAAACAAGCCAAAAAGAGAAAAAAAAGGGAAAAATATTGAAGGTAGTGGGGTGAGGGGAGGTGGGTTGGGGGAAGTAGGAGAGTAGGGGGTTCGAAGGAAGAAAAAGTGGTTATCTCATATTATCGCGCAAATTAAATAAGACATGGATCCGTGATCGACGTCATCAGTTTTATTGAAATGTCGATCTGCTTAACACGGTGCTTGGAGATGTGCGTGCGAGCGGACCGGCATATTTTAAGTTTTAAGTGCTTCATGTTTACATTTAGCATCATGGCGTTCATGATACGGCATTTATATTCCTATGTTCAAGTAAGCAACGATCTTCGAGTTTCAGTGCCAGCGGTAATTGAGGTTAACAAGCTTGCTACATTTCGATACAACTTAGCTGGGATTAGCGGATATGAAGTAATGCCTCAGTGCTAGTTAGACAACTTTCGCACTTTGTATAAGGGATTTGGGACGATTTCAAAGAACAAGTTTCAGACATACTCTTCTACTGGAATACAGTCTATAAGGCTGTAAATGGAATAGCTAGAATGCTATGTATGGATTATGAATAGCATAAAGACAATACTAATAATAAAGCGTCACGATATATCATGGCGCGTACTTGTAACTAGGATTCCGTGTCTAAAGAATCAGGAAATACTAGGAATATGGACAAAAGCACCTAGATTCAGATCAAACAGGACAGACTAGCCGAAAGCTTGTTTGCCACGATATCTTTTAAAGTTGTAAAAAATATCTGAAGTATACACAAATATTCGCCCTGTGCGAAAATCGAACGCATCCTCACATTTCACAGTAGGCTCAACGCCAACTTATCCAGCTTAGACCCGTAGCCAGTTACCTTTAATGACAAAAAGTTAAATAAAAGCAAATGAAAATAATTTCACGTACTTGCCAGTTTACTAAACGCTTTCGCGCCGAAAACCACTTCCAAGTTATCGAAGGCACTATCGATATAATCCCCATGACTCTTGTTATCGGTAGATTCCTCAATCGCATCCAACAGGTAGTAACAGTTCTGAACCTTGAACTTTTCTTTCTGAGCCGGAGTTAGCTGTAACTGTTCTAGGGGCAATGCTGTGGTACATATTAAGAAAACGTTCCTCGGCAAAGCCAGAGGCAACCAAGACAGTCCGGTCACAATATCACACTCTAACGGGTTCACTCTATGGACATTGTCGATGAAGATCAACAAAATTTGGTTCTCCATATCTTCACATCTCTTCAGCAGACTTTGGAACCAATTGTTGATGTACAAAGGGTCGAAACTCGCGTCCTTTGGCAGGTAACCTTCGGGAATGTTTAGGATTATCGATATTTGTTGGCACATCACTCGCAGCAGCTCCAGGTTGTAGGCCGATCTTGGCGTGGCAGCTGAAAATCTTATCACTCTCAGCACCGGCTTCGGGAATATTTCCTCACATGTGAAGTACAAATGCGTCAATAGAGTGCTTTTTCCAGAAGCGTCCGGCCCGTGAATGAGTACTGGAAGGTGCCGTGTTCGGCTTTCGTAATTCTCTTTAATGTTACTTAAAATACTCTTAGCGGCTTCTTCGATTTTCTTAATGGTAACCTTATACATATGATTATGTTCTACGCATATCCTAAGATGAGTGATGTGTTCCAGAAATACTTCCTGTAATATAAAAAGTGACTATTGTATACAAATAAAGACAGACAAGCGAAGAATTAGACACAAAATTGAGTTTAGACGCGTAATTGCGAAGCTCCGTGATATTTCTTATCGTTGAGATTAAGTTCAAGAAAAACTCCTTCATTCTAGCTTAGCTTATTAATATTATTCCAGAGTAATAAGGTCTATACGTCAATAACCTGATGAAAAGCCTCATCAGAGCTAAGAGGCATGAAAATACCCTTAGATCAAACGAAATACCCACTTATTAAAATTAGTAAACATAATATCTGATCAAGACTCCGATTCATAACCAGATGCCAAATTGAAAATGGGTAATCTATTTCCATTCAACTATAAATCAGATCGAATAGACATAAATCATATTGAACCTATCCTCAAAATCTAAATTTCTCATATAAATTAGCTTGAAGACAGATATCTAAAATAATATCGCCGAATAGATTTTAATTCAATGACAGTTTACTCGTCTGCTTTTGAAATTGTTATCAAGATATACTTTGAAATTCAGTCAGCGATTTCTCTTATAACTTTTCATTACCTACAGTTAAATAATTTTAATATAAATAGGTACTTCATTAAAGTTAATTAAAATAGAGATAGCACCGGCACGGTGTCAAAGTCTGTCAATGTTGTTATTAAAAAACATAAATTGATTATTTGGCTCTATGTTATTATAATATTTAAAATATGCTAAGAATATTTAGCTTTAAAACTTTGTGCTTAAAGTTACTGCTTTAAAACTCTCCCACCATACATTTTCTAGAAGAGGCTGGGAATGCTATATTGATTATTTACTTTAGAATTTTTCGTGTATTATACAGTTTACATTTCAATAAGGTGAGTGGATATATCACCTGTACAGTCTTTTTCCTTCCCTTCCCTTGATCAGGCTCAGTGCTTAGGCTCTCCTCGATCAGCAATCCGACTGCTGCCTGCACCTTCTCTCTGAAAGGCGCCAGCTTCTCCTCATTGTCCGACGCACCGTCCGTTCTTGAAGAGTCAGCTGAAGACGGCCTAGCAAAAGAAGAAAAACTGGGTAACGTTTTAATTAATTTCGTAACTTTTAAAAATAGAGTTGCTCTCAGGAAGTCCCATCTTGATGCGATTGAGATGCAAATGTTTGAATTTATGTCTTTTCTCCGGAGATGAGAAACTTGATGTGTTTAGTTATCTTTATTTTGCTGATGGTGTATCAAACATTACTAACTACTAAGTAAAACTTGAATAAGTAATAAACCTATTAACTGTAAAACACTACGTGTTTACGAGCAAAACTGCTGCTTTGGTAAAAGTTTGTAACTGCACCATATTGCGTTGCGACGCATGGCGTAACGAAACAACAAGTGTACGGGCAATTTGTTAGAAAAACTTTTGCTACATTTCCAATCTGATAACGTAAATACAATTTATAGGCCCGAATCGAGGACCACACTAAAAAAATAACAGTATTGGGAATAGCGGTTTGACTCACCGAAGTCACAACATAGTTATTTTTTTAATGGTACTATTAATAACTATCTACTCGTGTTATATAAATGCGATATTTTAATATTAAGATAAACCGGTACATTTTATAGTTCCAATATTTTCCCCACAGATGACAGCTATAATAGCTTTAGTAGTGCAGATTAAATGTTGGAGCAATAGAAAAAAAAACAATATATGCTTAAGATCCCACGACAGAAGTGAGTACTTCATCAAGGCAAGGTTGATGAATACACAAATTTGTAAAATTTACAATATATAACATACTAGCTGCGCCCCGCGGTTTCACCCGCGCAGTTCCTGTTCCCGCGGGAATATGGGGATAAAATATAGCCTATGCTACTCGCTGTCAATGTAGATTTCCATTAGTGAAATAATTTTTTTAGTCGAAACCTTACATATTTCCATACAAACTTTCAACCCCTTGTTTTACTTTACCCCACCAAGGGTAAAATTTTTAGAAACTTTGAATGTAATATTTATTTATATTTAATTAAATGCCTAAAAAATAAGTTAAAAACTTGTACTTCAAAAATGTCGAAACTTCCATACAAACTTTCATCCCTTATTTCAAACCCTTACAATGCTTTTTTCGCATTAAAAAGTACCCTATGTCCTTTCTTAGGCTCTAGACAATCTCTGTTACAAATTTCATTTCAATCGGTTCAGTAGTTTAGGCGTGAAAGAGCAACAGACAGACAGAGTTACTTTCGCATTTATAATATAAGTAAGGATAATTATTATCGTGTATAAATTAGTCGGGTAAGTATCGCTCGCCGACCGAATATAGCAGTGGCGCGTTGACTATATCTCTCTCGCTTCCTTAGTCGACTTTACCCGAACAAGCGTTTCATAGCAGAGCGTGTCGGCTCAGTCTCATTATATACACATAAAATTAAATTTTACATTTTGAAAATCTTAACCAGTTAAAATGGGTACCGCAAAATTACACCTGATTTTGGTCCTCGGCCCAAACTCCGATCGCCCCGCGTCGAATCTACGCATCATAAATCATCCATGAAGGGAGAAACATCCAACTAGATTATAGGTAAACACCAATAAGGTAGAAATGGTTAAATCCTTTTTACGTGCGCAATTTTGCTGGGAAAATAAATAGCTTTCATAAACTTTCCCCTGATTTTTACAACGGCCAATTTATTCAGTTTTGTTTTGCGTCTGCTTTTTATTCGGTTGATTTGGCTTAACATGGCACGTCTGCGTGATGAAAAGGCTGTGGAACATTAGTTGTAAGCACAGGTAGGTTAATTTATGTGCCATGTAAAATGGATTTCATCTCTTTAATTTAGAATTCAAAGCTAACGTTTCAAAATCATTAAGACTACCCTGCAGGAAAGTTAAATACGACGTCCTTAATTGTGTTGTCAAGTGGGATACGAACATTGCATTGCATAATCTTGCGCAGCACTGCACTGCGTTCATTACCCTGATGCATGGGCTCTAAAGTCTCATATGCCCAGTAATTTCACTGGAAACAGTGCCCTTCAAACCGGAACACAGTATTGTTTTCACACTACTGCTTGGCAAATGAATAAATATCTGGAAAATATGTGGTACTTCCCCAGGCGGTCTCTTGCAGGAGATACCTCCCATTATAAACCTACCTACATGGAGAACAGTACTATGATTAACTACGGAAAGCAACTACTCGCCTACACTATTATAGCTCTATAGTTCTGTACTAAGTTACGCCACAGCTGTTTATTAATTTGGGTCAGTTCCACCCCGGGTGCCGTTACTACAATCTATGGAAGGAATTAATTGGAGTTCTCCCAGAAATCAGCCTTGATGTCTAGCCGGAAAACCGGCTGCCACTTCCGGTTTACCTTCGTTCCACGCCTAATTAACTATGACTTAGTGCTTTTCTGTTCCTGTTTTTCTAGAATATGCCTTCATTACGAAAGAATAGACAGTTTATTTTGCACACAGGTTTCGTTGTACAAGCATAATTTTCTACCGAAATAAAATTTGTGAAATCAAGTATTAACTTTTTAAATTATATTCTTTTTAAATTTTGTAAAAATTATATTTTATTTGAATCAGTGGGGAGAAAATTTTGATTATTCTATTTCTATTGTACTATATGATAGAGAAACCACTTACTCTAGCCTTACAACGTGTCCTTCAGGCAACGTATCTTCGAGTCTCCCTCTCAGTTCTCTTAGCCTCGATTGTGCTAACACAGCCAGCTTCGATTCATCAGGTTCCGGATCAGGCACGTCTCGGAGCACCGCTACCATGCCTTTTGCTTTAGTGCTGGTTGAAAGTAGTTCTAGAAGCAAACACTGTGGTTAATCATCAAGAAATGCATAAAATAATGGACAAACGAGTTTTAATTTGTAATTTCCATTACTATAATGACCTTTCAAATGAAACTTTTTTTTTTTCGTACAAGTTAGAGTAACATAGAAAATTCTATGAACCGGGACTGAATGAAACATTTTTTTATTCTATGACTATTTTATCCCTTCAAAGCATTGGTTAGCTTCGCATCGTGCCTTATTTTGTAGAAAATAGAACGCATCCAATTTGGTGTTTCTCCCTGCCGTAGTTTCCGCGTAATTGGCTTCGAGACCGGCCCCATCTGCTCAACTTTTTAAGTTTTCCGATAAAAGGGTTTCAATAGAACGGAACAATGAAGAGTTTTTGTTACAATGTCGTAATTTTATGCAGGTATCTTCACGGTACGACGGAGAGCAAACATTTATTAATTAACAGGCTTTGATAGTTTCGTTTAGTTTTTTTTCATTTCGTTTTGTGGGTTTACCTTTTCCTCAACAGAGTTTTCACTTCATCGATTTTTTAATTGTACCATTTTGTAGTACTGAGTGAGTGGAAAATGTTTGCAATCCTAAAACTGAGGAAGCGGATGTTTTGTTCAAGAGCTATGGAATGGAATACAAATCTACTTCCGTCAGTTTCTTGTAATTACATAACTTGATAACTATTCTCGATAAGTAATATAACTATGTTGATGTCTGGACTGTCTTGAATCGAATCCGTTGCTACAATTCTGACAATCGAGTAAATAGAAACAAAGAGTTCCACCCCGCTCTACAACAATCCTGCCGCACTATAATAGCTTTCCCATCGTTTCCGTATAATTGGATAAAGCTGTTACAGCATCGGGCTGGCATTCTAAGTTTCTCCGATAAAATGTTAAGGCTTAAACTAGGTTGTAATAAAATAAAACATCGCAAATTCGTATCTCGTGGTTGAACTCAGTTTTTTAAAAATGTTTTTAGAAATTGTGTACTGAATAAATTGAAAGAACAGTTCCAACAAATACATTTATCTTTAAGGCTTCCAACAAAATGTGTCTCAAGACAATACATAGTATATAAAACAAAATTGTGGCCAAGTGCGTATCAGAACGCGTAATATAAGTGGGGCTCCTGGTTTACAGTGAATGATTAATGCGGACAACTTTGGCAGGGTATTTGACAGGCAATAAAAAAATTGTGACAAGTAAATACTACCCACTTCCCATATTCAACGACACTAATAAAAAAAGTTTCACTATCACATATAACCATCCACATCCTCACTTTAAATTCTCAGAACCTAACTACCTCTTGAGAATCATGGATTGTTTATATCTGTCGATATTTTGATATATAGATACAGCACTAAAGCTTATTCCTGTTCTCGAGTTTCACTCTTCATTCGGTCACGGCTTTACTTTCCTAGCTACATAGTAGAATTATTGAAAATCGATTTAAGCCTATCGATGGAAAAGCTCGCATTAAAAATTAATTACGACCGCTCTTTCCATTTATCAACGCTGAAGCCTTCAAGCGCCACTTATCAATGAAAAATATAATATGAGAACTGAAATGGTTCGTTGAAATACCTTTTTATTATAATAGTAGCGGTTTCTTCGCTAAATACTTTATAGTTAAACTAATTAGGTGACTTTATTCAAATTATACGCAGTACATAGACTATTCATGGGTTTTTTTATTTTATTTGACTGAGTGACTAGCTAGTCGTTCACCTGATGGTTAGTGCTACGCCTACCCATAACAGCTACAGTGCTACACAGAACTTTGTAATGAAAATCCTGCGCGGCACTGCCCTGCGCTCGTCACCTTGAGACATCGGCTTTAAAGTCCCAGAAATGCCTAGTAATTTCACTGGAAACAATGCCCTTCGAACCGGAACACAGTAAGGTTGCACGCTACTGCTTGGCGGATGAATATCTGGCAAAGGGTGGTGCTTCCCCAGGCGGTCTCTTGCAGAAGAGGCCTCCCACTACAAGAAGTAGTTACAGTAAAGGGTCCATATTTGTGTGAAAAACAGGTCAGCTCGATTCTGGGTGATTGTGGGAAGATGGTCCTCTTAGTATACTTGGTTACAATGCGACGGCATCTCTCCCACTTAATAAAAAAAGAAGGGAATCCTCGTTGGAATCAGAGTCATATGATCGGATCGTGACACGTAATTAATATAGAATAGAATAGATTAGAAAAACTCTTTATTGTACACCAGAAACAAAAATAAACACAGTACAGAAGAATTACAATAGGTAAACAAGGGTAGTACAATGGACGGTCTTATCGCTGAAAGCGATTTCTATAATAATATAATGATATAATTGTATAAAACTAAAATTCCCATTGGAATTTCCTTTCGCATAGGTTAATTGAATAATTCATGGATGAATTATTGTTGCGGTGAAATAATTGATAATATTTGGCGTCGCAATATCGTGATAAAAAAAAACCACATAGTAGCCGTCCATGTGTCGATATTGTTACGACGATATATCGAATCTAGTCGGTGATAAAATCTGCCGTCCGCATCCAATTTGCAGTGGGTTGCGGCGTACGTGTATCGAAGATGCCTTTTCCAAGCCAATTTTCAGTGTTCGCTTTGTGATATAATTTTGTACGGAAATAGTTTCGTGAAAAGTTCTATAATATTAAGAGTTTTGAAGTTAAAATGGTGAATTGAGCTTAGCGTTAGTATAATTGTCGTTAGGAAAGCGTGACTGTTCCCTATAACCAGCAGGTTAGCAAACCTCGATGTGACATCGAGAAAATGATTTCGGAGTTTTGTGATCCTCCAATCTGGACCGAGTCCCCGTGATGGATTATGGCCTAATCCTCCTCACGAAAGTAAGGAGAGACCCGTACTCAGCAATGGACCGATATGAGATGAGATGATGATGATGATGAATTAGACCCGTTTTTATTTTCTAGCAAATGTGACTTTAATTCTCGTAAGTTTAAGAATTTCTATGTCTTTTACTAATTTAATTAAATAGCACCAAATTTCACAGACTTACCTAAAGCCACTTCACACTGGATTTCCACAGAACTCCTCAGCAGGTTGTTGACTTCCACTCCTCTCGCTATTGCCTCTAGCGTGATTGCTGTAAACGCTTTCTGAACTTCAGCGAGTCGGATACGCTGTTCTTCTCTATCCAGCAGATTGCTAAACCTGTTTTAAAAGAAAGCGCGTTAAAAAGCATACGATTTTTATTATTCTCATATGGAGATCTTTATCTCCAAATATCTCGAGAACTTTAGAGAAGACACTTTAGAGTACCATATTCTTGTAATTTTTTATTTGTATAAGTGTCCTTACCCATAATAATTATACTATTTTCATTGTGTGCGGAAACTTAAAAAACTATTTAAAATATGTTGGCGGGTGGATATGTCAGCCTCCATATAAAAATATTCAAACCCCTTTAAGGTGACATATCACTGCGTAAGAACCTGGCGAACGAAGAGTTACACGGTCGTCAGTTCATCGGTGTCAAACTGACGGATATGACGCCAACCAGCTCAGTCTGTGACGTAGATTGGATGTGGTTGGTGGTGTATCCTTTATAACAAGTTAGATTAACTGCATTTATTACATTGCAGCTGCATATTTGTCGAAAAAAATATAAGGCTTCTCGTCACAATTGGGCTTGTGCATAAAAAAATATCAAAAGACCCCTTTTTTATCTTCGACTTTGTAACAACTAGTATGTTATCAGTGCCTTAGATACCCATGCAATTATTTGCAAAAAGTGCATAACCCTTTTTATCTCCATAAATATTACTGTTTCTATTTTCCTCAGAGACCGCAATAATTTACATAAAATATACTATTATAACTAGCTGTGCAAATGGATAATATTGATTAAAGTAAAAGGATCTTGCAATATGAAAGAGCAAACTTAGAAACGGAAATTCTGTAAACCAAATCGTATTCATTGAACGGAACGTTCAAATTCATGAAATCGAATGTTCAATATCCGATAGACTCGTGTTCGCAGGAGCTTACGAAGTTACCAAACAAATGGGTCGCCCAAACCACATTTTACTATTTTACAACAGAAATACGTTAGTAGTTATAAAGCTAATATTTGTGATAGGTACGGACGGAGACACTTAACTTTAGACTAGCAACCAAGCCAACTATTTATTCAATAACTCTAAAATACAACGGCTTAAATTTTTATACAGTTGTTATATTATTTTATAAATTTATTAAGAGGTCTGTAACCACACAATACATAGTATTACTATCTGCTACTCAAAAGTAGTCGGAACGAAGCTGTTGATAATGTTGCCTATATATTTTTTCAATCTATAGAAATCTACAATCTTTCCGTGTCGTTCCAACTTTGGGACGAAACGTTGTGGCAAGATACGACCAGAGTTTAGCAAACAAATACGGCACGAAATTTACGGCAAAGATAGACCCGGCGCGGCGGTAAAATTCTTTTGGCCATTTTCCCGACTTTCCTGTTGATCAAATTACTTAGCTAACAATGTGTCTCGGAAGCCTTAAAGAGAGATCCGATATCAAATTGCCGAGCAAATTAGGTGTAAAACTTTTGGTAAACGTAGACATTGTTTCTATAGAGGAAAAGCGTTTTTTTATCGTTGACTGAAATGATAGATAGATAGATAGATAGATAAACTCTTTATTGAAACACCACAGAACAAAGACAACTTAAAACTAGAACCTAAAGCTCGCTTAGAGCGATCTCTTCCAGACAACCATGCACGGAGAGGAGTAAATAGGACATCGAACGGTGGCTTAAAATGATGGTAGGTAAATAAAGAGGTAAAAGGGATTGCAGATTTTTTTGGTCGAATGAGGCTGCCTCTGGTGTTAAAAATTCTCAGGTCGCCTAAGAGCCTCCGACGTAGCAGTCAATCGATAACAACCGGAACTGACACGTTGGCGTACCTCCAATACACGGAGCGTTGGAAGTTCGCTCATAGTTTATGAAATTAAGTCATCGAAGCGGGCTTAAAGTTTCGAAGCCGAGTGGGGTTCCCAGATCGAATTAGAGTGGTAGTAGCTGAGCGGTCAATCCCATCAGTGTAGTGAGGGAACGACGGATAAGAAGATAGAAAATACAATTAGAAGTTCAACAATTACAATTCGTAGTTAAAGTTGCGAAACATCCCAATAAATATACTCAAAACAAACAAAAATCTTGCACCTAAACGTGTTAAATAGCCAAAGCTCTCTTGTTGAGAAGCAACAATCTGTATAGATAACCGGGACAAGTTTCACCCAAAAGCACTATTTGCAAGGGTAAATATCACAAAGAAAGGTAAATAGGGTAACCATTCCTTATTCTAGACACGATTTCATGAAACGATACGTCCTTACGTTCCTTTCTTGCCTGTCCCGTGTCCTGCAATAAAAGATAACCTGTAGGACCCTCAAGAGGTGCAGAAATATTTATGTGAACGGAACCCTCCGACCGGTCACCTACATTTATCTATGACGGTACCTAAACTCATGCAGTTTCTTGAATATTAACTTCACCCGCGTTGACTGTTATCATTGTTGATTTATCAAGCTAAAAAGGTTATCTTTCTAATATTCAAGTATATCCAAGATCCGAAATATCTAAGGTCCAAATTTCATGAATATCCGTTCAGTTGATGCAGCGTTACGAAGGAATCGGCAACAATTGGCGGATCTGTAGGCAAATCTTTTTTCTGAGTGTTCCGACAACCTACCATAGAACTGCAGCGTCAGTTCCTACCAAATAGCATGGTAGCCACCACCGGTCATCGAACCCAACCACTACCATATTATCCAAAACCTAGAAGATTATACTCTGACTCCTACTGTGCCTCCAAGGTACACAATAAATTATTTATTTTACGATCCCACTGAGTAATCGGACCTCGTTCCAAGGAAACGACCCGTAAACTGTTACGGCCTAAATAGATGAGACGCGAATAAAGATAATCAAAGTCCTCTTCCAAATACCTACTATATTAGACCCATCAAGACAGATGACGATAAAAATGTTTATAAAGCGGGAAAAGAAAATGTTTATCTTTGATCATAAGTATTCGTCTTTTTTCATGCTATCGGGTAACGACACAAGCAGGTCGTCTACCTAATTGTAAACGTCACGCTTGTGCATAATAGTTGCATTGCAGAATTTTGCGTGGCACTGCACTTTGGATAACAGCCTAAGGCATTGGCCAAATGCGAGCGAATGATGAATTTTATTGTGTGGTCTTATAAAAGGTACAGATACGTATCTACTCGTCTAGGTAGGTACTTATATTTCAAGTATGTCGAACATAAAATGTGACATGGCATCGCAAATGAGTAGGAATGTTTTAACTAAATGTGCGGTAAAAAACTTTTTGTATTTTCTTCCTTTTTGACCAATAGGTACGATTTGGTAGTTTACTTTCAGAGAAATTTCTGCTGAGGGATAAAGTCAATTGAACCCATGTATACTGCTGTGTGCCAGCAGTAAAGACAATAACCTGATGATGAATAGATAAAGAAGCTCACCATTTATCATCGCCTTCGAGATGGTAAGCACCGTCCCCATTCAGCCTGTAGCACGCATGGACGAGGTCGGACTGAGGTGACTCCGACTTGACCAGTTCTTCAAACGTGTCCGCTGGGATCTTGAATGGGAGGACTGGGAGGTACGATGATGCGTCGCCGCCGATAAGACAC
Organism: Campaea margaritaria; assembly: GCA_912999815.1. Lineage (NCBI taxonomy): Eukaryota > Metazoa > Arthropoda > Insecta > Lepidoptera > Geometridae > Campaea > Campaea margaritaria. Next base: position 3,650,018 of record OU538794.1, read on the forward strand.
TGTAGAAATGAAAGTTTATTTAGGTAATTTCCATATTAAGCGATAAGACCGCCCATTGTACTACTCTTGTTTACCTATTGTAATTCTTCTCTACTGTGTTTATTTTTTGTTTCTGGTGTACAATAAAGAGTTTTTCTATTCTATTCTATTCTATTCGACACAGGGTCTACCGAGGTCCATGTACACCAGAGCCACCTAGTGGTCTAAGCTAGCACGTTAGCTCTGCGGGGGGTCAGGTGGTATGAAACCGTTGCGTGCCCAGACAAAAACATGGGACTAAAAGTGGACTTCCGTGGGTCGTAGCCGATGCGACTGACGCGTGCGACTTTACAAATATAATAGACCGCTTCCCGGCTCCATACATTTGTATTGTCACATCAGTCGCAGTCGCATCGGCCGCGACCCACGGAAATCCACCTTAACCCATCGCTATACCGTCGATTTCACTGCGTAGAGTTCCTACACCAAAATCCTGAAGACAGCATCTGCCGACTAAGATAAGTTCTTCCAAAATAAACCACAGATAGGTACAAGGCAAAGAATATTTAAGAATATCGGCGACCGGCCTCATTTTACCAAAACTTGAATACTAGGCTATTTGTTCGGAGTTTGGTTACCTTAAGTGGTTTGTTTGCGCAAAATCTTTAAGAACGTTTTATTGGAATATAAAGGCTTTTCTATCTAACAATATATACGAGACTCAACAGACAATTATACACATTGACAGTTATAATAAATTATTCGGTAGGGTTCATTTAGCAGTAGAAGGGTTTAGGCTTATTAGAGTAGCAAAGTGATTGGATTAGGCTTGTTTGTGTAACAAAGTAGTGTCGGCATCTGGTGTCTGACTTTTTGAGGCTACTTAAGAACTCCTGCCGTGACTTAATGACTGTTATAATGGATAACAACTCGGACCGATGACTGTCCGTAGCGATGGTAATCCGCACATAGTTTATGAACTCATTGCTCGGTCGAGGTTTCAGGTCCAGGTTCGTTGGGTTAAAAAGCGCATTGAGTACTGCTTGGATACCATTGATATTATAATAGCAAATTTCAAGAACATAAAAGGACGAAGTTATGTAACGAAATGTTTGCTAAAACATCGGTTTAATAAAGAGATACTCGCCAAACCTTCAAACATTTTTGGGTAAAGACTTCAGCAAGTAATTATGGAGCTTAAAATTTTATTATTAAAAAGTTAGACGAAAATAAATTGAAGTGAAAAAATCATTTCAAACCATTACCGAGTTTTAAAACAACAAAGAATCGTTTATATTTTTAGATGAGCTCTTTGATAGGTTTTTTATTCTCCAAAAAGTTTTATAGCCAGTGTCTCTGCTCCAAGGCAAATAAATAATGAGGCAATCAACATAAGTTCTTATAATTGCCTCGGTAAATCTAGGTACTCGTATATTAAAATAAATTTGGTTACGACTTGAAATTAATAAACTAAAGTGATTTATTCTTTTACGAATAATGCTGCGAGATATGTAGTTCTTTTTTCTGAATTTTCATTTCATATTATTGTAAGTATAACGACAAGGAGGCGGTAGCGTCGTCAAAACTTAAGACTGGCCACAAAAATAGATGAATACAAAAAATGAATCAGACATGACTCATAAATGAAACGAAGTAATTTAATTCCGGAGTTTTGGCGGGAAACTGAAAATAAGCCGTCTATGTTTTTCTTTCTCAAACTTGTGTTTCTATGGTGGAATATTAAATCGTGCAAAGCCAAAACTTATAACTAAGAAAATCGTTTTCTTAATCAGGTAACCGTTAGCTATCAGTATTTACCTACCTAACTTATGGCTATCAGATTGACTTATTGATAATCTCGTAACTAAGTCAAATAAATGTAAAAAATACGCTCGAAATAGGCAAACTATTTTAACAGACCTAGCCTAGTTTGATTTCGATCTCTTATACTAAATCGATGCCTATTGACAATTATTTTTCTGGGTCTAGTCTATTCTATGAATGTTGGAGGAGGCATGAGAGATAAGATTGAGGTAGTATCCGAGATGAAGAGTAAAAGACGGACTGATGTTCTTTGTGTGAATTGGACCAGCCGGAAAAAATGTGACACCACTACGTTTGGACCCTCAAACAACTCTGAACTGCCTATCCCAACGGGTATTTATGTACGTAGTTTGTTTTGGTTCTGTTGTTTCTTCCTCATACTTCATGCTTAGGAAAAAATATAACTAACTTTAGTATAATCACTTACAAGGAAATATCCAGCTTTCGATGTTTGGTTATAACATCTGATCTCGTCGAGATGGTATCGGAGCAGCGCTGGGTTGGTCTCGTCCCCGCCGTCGGTCCCATAGTGCATGTCCACAAACTCGATCTAGACATAAAAATAGATTATAAAGTAGTTAAAAAAAGAAAAGAATATCGAGCGAGAGATAAAAAATCAAAACAAATTTAGATAAAAATGCTTCTTAAATTTTAATAGCGTTTTTAATTTTAATTTTGATTTAAGAACTCGTGATTTATTATGCTAACAAATAATCTACCTTATTTATTTTTGGAAGGCTACCAGCAGCTTTTTATCAAGCCAGTTAAAAATAAAGCGAATGAAAGTTAAGTTGTTAATGTACCAGCTAGTTACTTGATTTTTTTCAGTTAGTATGTATTCAACCAAAATATCTTTGTATTCAAAATCAGACAACAAAAAGAATGCATTAAAAAAAAGATTCGTCAAATATCCAGATAGCATGGCACGAAAATGCTCAAAGCTTTTTGCGAATGACGCGTTTCGCTTTGTTGTTTGGTATGTGAAATATAGCCTCTATATTTTTTTTATTTACTTTGAAAATTAGATTAGTTTTTACGTTATGAAACGCTTTGTAATAAGATAAAACAAATAAGGCAGGATTTTATTGAAATAAAGTCTCTTAAATTGAATCTTAAACTAGAAAAAAAAACAAGCCATCGCAGGACGCCTGGTAGATGTGAAACATCGATACTATTTCGTATAGAAAATAATATGCACGAAAGGATGGCTTAATAATGTTTCATATTTTAAAACCAAAAAGTTGAATTACTTTATTTACACTGGCTGAATGCAAAAAAGGCACATCGCCACGGCACGGCACGCTATTTCATATCAATACAATTCGAGAAAATGATGATACGGCTGTGCTTTTATTTACTTAGATTAGTTAAGAATCAATCTATCGAATATCGGTCCTTGTAACTACTCACTCACGTGTAAAACAAACACACATCCAGCATATTCCATACTAATAGATGGCTAAAATCCAATTAAAACTGGCTCCGAATTCGGATGAACGATTTAACTGAATCAGTTATTATGAAGAGTGGAAACTGGAATGCGCCGTCAAAGTTTTAGAGAAACCTGTTCTGCATCCGAATGGAAATTTTAATTGCGCTATTTTTAATAGCGAGATAAATAGTTTTCGATTTCATTTTGACCTATATTCTATAGTTGGTACCTGGTATAATTTATGCCTGCTCGATTCAATAATCACAAATTCATCAAATTATTTCTTATTGGCAGTTGAAATACGAAACTTATTTCATTGAAAAGTATTGAAGCGCATTCTAATTTTAAATCTTTGAAAGTTTGTCTTTTACTTTTTTTTCTAGCTGCGCCCGCGGTTTTCCTACATCCCACAGGTACCGTTTATTTTTAAGGAATCAAAAGTGTCGTACATATTATCAGTGTTTCAGTAAATAAATAGATGATTTGATTTTTTTTTCCGTGATTAAATAACAAACCTTTAGATATTATGTATACAAACTTTAACAGATAGATTAGATAGATGGACGGATTATTTGCTTATTTTTTTTTATTTGGTTTTGGTTTTTGGATTAGATTATTGGTACCGTGTAAGTTTTGTTTTTTTTTTATTTCTGTTTTTCGGTTTATTTTTTCTTTTCAATAGGATGCTAGCCATCTACCACATGTTTAAGCGTAATAAGATAGGGCTGTACCCATTTCTCACAAAAGATGTAAAATACTATGTACTTTGTATAAGCCAAGTTCGAGACAACCCCGAGACAGTTGATTGTTCAGCCACTATTTTTGAACACAGTACATTAGTGAAGGAAACACGAGAAGTTAAATACGGCACCATACTTTACTGCCAAAAAGTTTGTTTGAAGAAGTTTGTAACTTAACACCCATGCACTGTTATGTATCTGAGTTAGTATTAGGAAAGTTATAATGCTATTTATTACAGAGACAGCTGTTGGTGGAACTATGTTATTTGGTACTTTACATGTGTACTTTGGTACTTCGAATTTTAACTATGTATTTTTCGAAAATAATTTTTCAGTTTTAGCTTGGGTTATTGCTCTATAAATAGTAAAAATATACATAGATTTCTGAATAGGATTCCCTGTATCCAGGTAACCTGCAACTACGAGGACCATGGTCCTAAAAACACCCAGACTCAGCAAATACTTGTGGTTCAAACAAGTCATTGGCCTGGGCGGGAATCGAAAACGCAACCTCACGCTTCGCAGTCAGCTCATTACCCACTACACCATGGAGACTGTCAAATAAATTTGTATGTATGTTTATTATTATCTATATATAGAAAAATGTTATGTTGGTTTGTGTACGCATCAAAAACTCAAAAAGTTCTGCACCGATCGAGCTGAAATTTTGGCATGATATATAATCCGCATCAAGGATTGTTTTATCTATTTTTTTCATCAGTGACATATTAGCGAATGTGCGAATGTGCCACAGCGAATCGTGGCAGGGTACAGCTAGTTATAGTGTATTATTAAGTTTATTCTTATGCAGGTATGTACCTACCTACTAATTCATTTATTTATTTTATGTATATACGGAAAGCCATCGTCCAATCTCCTAGTTCCTCGTCTCCATGCATGGTTGTCTGGAAGAGATCGCTCTGAGCGATAAGACCGCCTATTGTGGCACTAATTGTTAATTTTTTTTTGTTTTAATATTAAGTTTTCTTTCTTCTATCTATCTAATAATAATTTTAAAGCATGATTTTGTAAAGGCAATATATACTAAGCCAAAATCGAAACTAAGAGTATGGGTATACGGTTTCACTCTTCATTTGTAGTAAAGCTAATTCCCAACGCCGCTCACAAACTGAAACCCTTTCCCAGCCGCAAATCACGAATAAACTTTTTGAACTAGTGGTAAAGCTGTATAATTAAGCTAAAGGTAGAGAAGCTGTTATACTGTTTCCAACTCGCGGTAACGAGAACAGTGTCACGCTCGCAAACTTGTCTGGAATTCGTAATACCTGTAGTAATTTCATTACGAGCGTTCCAGAGCGTACGACTCCGGAAATATTTGACGGAATATTTTAGTACACGAGTACATGGTGTCGTGGTAATTGCGTTTATTGCGTGGAATTAAAAATACCATGCAAGAATTTTGTTAGTTTCAGGCGTTAATCACACCATGGTAAAGTAATATAATTAAAAACGTTATTGGTGGGTTAATTTTCAGGAATCTGTGAAATAATAAGGTATCTACCTCAATATGTCGATCGTCGTAACTGGATTGCAATTCAGGACCGACCATTTCAAGTATCTGACGCCGTTCCTCGCGGAAATCTGCAAATAAAAAAGTTTGTCACGCGGGCTGAATGGGACAGAAGCCATTGCCAAGCTTTGATTAAAAAAGTAAAAACTTATTCACCAGCCAGCAGCGTTAACGTGAAGCTGCTGAAGCGCTGAAAGTTTTGTACTTTTCCGGTGTTTTCTTTTTTATATTTCATCCATAAATTTAAAGTCATATTTAAAAAAAACATTTTATAATTGTTATGGTTGCGATTGAAGATCGTTTTCGGTTACGGCACCAAAGTTTACCGAGTGTAAGATTGTATAATTTCAGATGCCTATTTTATTTACCACACCTTTAACTTTTTTGTCAGAATTCGTTTTAAACATGTATTAGTGGCACGGGAGAGCAACAATGCGATGTCACCTACGATCAGATAAAACTGCAGTTCTATTAGCAAGGTGTTATAAAAAAAAAATAAGAAAAAAACGACATTAGTTCCGCTCATCTCAATTTAGATTTATAGGAATTAGTATAATATTGTAGATCATAGAAGAAGTAATAAGGCCAGCGAGTTGCCCTTGCTCATCACGCTCGTCTTGCTCACCTCACCCCACTTTGTTACAACTGACTATCGTAGACAGAAGCGACGTAAATGTTAACACCGCGTGGACAAGGCCATTTTGGTTATGTCGCATCTGGCCTTGCAGTGCTTGAAGTACTGCCAGCTCGGGAGCGCTCATCGCGCTTGTCTCGCTTACCTCACCAAACTTTGTTACAACTTACCATTGTAGACAGAAGCGACGTGAATGTTAACAACGCGTGGACCAGGCCATTTTGGCTCTTTCGCTCACCTCACCAAACTTTGTTACAACTTACCATTGAAGACAGAAGCGACGTATATCTTGACGGCACGCGGGCCGGGCCATTTGTCACTATGCCGCGTGTGGCCTTGCAGTGCTTGAAGCACTGCCGGCTCGGGAGCGCTCATTGCGCCCGCCTCGCTCACCTCACCCCACACTCGTCACACCTCGCCACGGCATTCTGTGAACAAAGCAAATCTTTGAAGATCGAATATCTTTTATATCCTATCTTTGTTTTTCAATTACAATGGAGAGCGGTAATTCTTATAATAGAAGACTAGAATAACTCTTTTCATGAAAAATATATTTTCAACCATTACGTAATAACCCTTTTGTATAGCTTCATTGTTTTGTGAATCCATTGTTGTTGTTGAAATTGAACCCAACCATTATATACCACAAGATTTTTACTTACAATAACATTTTGACGTTAATATGCAAATAAAGGCTAAATAAATTCAACAATATTCCTTAAAACAATTATTTACATTATAATATAGTATCTTACGGGTTTTGCCGCTAACTTCGAATATATAAACCATTTATCTATACGGTTGTAGACACTCCCGTGTAGAGAAACTTAAACCCAAGCAGTATTATCAGATTTTGTAACTCCTAATGCGTTTTTATTGACTAATGACGGTAGATACAGTATTAACACTGAGTGAATTGGTACCAATTAAGAATGTCTCAATATTACGATCCACGAATAAGCTCTAATTTCAATAAAATCTCTATAGTGCTTCCGAGCCCATCCTATATATCTCCACCTTTCTTACAATGGGTACTCACCACGTAGATTTATCACCCCCACTTAGCAGTAATGGCAACGGCGCTAAACATTAACGCGTAATGAATATACTTTATGTTAACTGTAGAAAAATGAGTATTCTTTTGAAAATATACTTGATTTAACATGCTTTTTAAAATAGGGAAGAATTTAGGAGAGTTGACGCAGAGGAGATTAGTCATCATCATCTGAGCCTGGGTCTTCCCACACTTTCGTGAGTAGGAATAGGCCATAATCCGACCGGGGCCCGGTCCCGATTAGTAGAGTCGATAAGTAAAAATATCTGTTTCTTGTAAAATAGTTGCTAGAATCAGCCGTTACTTTGCTGAAACACATGTTCATTATTTCAATGGTAGGTATGTTATCCACCAATGTGGACCGGGGCCCCGTGGTGATTATGGCCTAATCTTCCTCACAAATGTAAAGGGAGACCCGTGCTCAGTAGTGGGCCGATGTGGGTTGACGATGATCTAGAAAAAGATGAAGTGAAAATATGTATAATCGTAACTAACATACAACCAAACCTATATCTATAACTTTAGCTAGTTGATGTTTTTGTTTTTTTTCTTGAAACCTATGACAGGTTTGTTAGTATTTACCCTACGTAATTTTTAATAGTAAAACATGAGTTTTTACTCTCACTACAATCATTCCAAAACTTTATTGTACCTACTACACAATCTATCTATATATATAAAAATGTTATGTTGGTTGGTGTACGCTTCAAAAACTCAAAAAGTTCTGCACCGATCGAGCTGAAATTTTACCATGATATATAATCCGCATCAAGGATTGTTTTTATCTATTTTTTTCATAAATGACATATCACAGGGTACAGCTAGTTACAAATATATAATGGAACGCTTCCAAACATAAGTCATGATACAAATTCGCTCAAGCGTAGCAAACTGTGACATGTCTCGAATCGAACAAAAGGAATCGTACCCTACTATATTAAGTATATATTTGAACAATATGTTAACAGTACAATGTATTGCCTGTTTAGGCATACCAAGTTACCTTCAAATTACCTTCAGTATCTATAGGCCTTTACCTAAAGATATTGAAGGTAACTTGCCTTTTGAACTAACGTAGATGATTATAACGATAAGTAGCTTCGATGTGTTTTGGGCTATCTTATTATTATTTAGAACTAGGTGTGCCCGGCGGTTTCACCCGCGTAATTCTAGTTTTCCCGCAAGTCAATGTCAAGCCGTGCCTGCATACAAAAATCACAACAAGAAAAAATAACTTTGACTAAGTTTTTCCCAAATTTTCCTATTTTTCCGGCATTTTTTTCCATAAAACTTGTTCAAAAAAGTTGTTCTCAAGTTATGGCGTGACCAAGGGATGAAGGGATTTATTTGTATATTATTATTGACGATAAATTAATAAATTAAGTACCTTTGCGCCGATTATCATGACAAGCTGCGGTCGATGATGAGGATATAATATTCTAAATGTTATCTAAAGTATCTATACACCAAATTTCATCAAATCCGTTTAGCCATAGCTCAGGTTGCCAACACAAACACACAATTTTTTACATATTATGTAATATTACTATTATTTTCCTTTACTAAAGGATCGTGTCTATTTAGCATGGTTGGCTGGGTTCGCCTGGGACCAGCAAATCTTTTAGCTATTGAACCGCGTTGTCGCTGCGGTCATTGATTTTGACAGTTTTGGTTAACACTTTCACTGCTGAGCTGATTTTATTGTTAGCCACGGGTGCGGCTCTGCACACTCCATAGTGTTTCTCCATACAACAAACACAACAGTTGTGTTTTCCCGCACTCGCGACAATTTATGAAAAACACGACACTTGTGTTTTCAGCACTGAAGGTGTTAACGATAACTGTCATAATAAGCGACTTTTACAGCGATAATGCGGTTCAATAGCTAACAAACTTATGGCCTTGTAATATTGCACTAAATTTAAAAAAAAATGGCTTCTGTGGCCTTCTGTCGTTACGAGAATCTAATGTAATTAAATTTTTAATGCTACGGCGTAGCGCTGTATCATACGACGAATGTAGCACTCGGAACTTTTAAATGCATTAAAATTTAATAATATTATACTCTTAGACATCAATTATGTTCGTACAAACTAAACTTAACCTTAATTTGACAGCTCTAAAGATATTACTCTCTCTTTCATTTTCCTAAATTTGAAAAGTGACAACAAATCCTTTGTCGCGACTAAATTATTTAAACTAGTTTTTAATATAAATGAAATTAAACTTTATTACATTTAACTACCGGGCATATGAGACACTAGAGTCGATGTCTCAGGGTGACGAGCGCAGTGCGTTGCCACGGATTATGCAATGCAAAGTTCTGGGTGGCACTGTAACTGTTATGGGTAGGCGTAGGGCTTACCACCACGTGAATGATTTGCTCGTCTCGTCACACAGTCAAATAAAAATAAAAGAAATATTTAAACCAAGCATTATTTAAAAACATTACAGTCTATAAATTCCGTATTACTCGAAGAGATTTATTCGCTGAGACGCGTACAGTAATATATTCATGAGATCTTAAAGGAACGAGAACAGAAACGCATAGATTATGGCCTTTCTAGGCGTTAGTCGTATAAGAATTACGTCAGCATTATAAATCGCTTGAATAATATATTGAGCTTTCGTTTTTTGTATTATGGTTAGAGTATAATAGAAGCGAATGTTCTTGTCTATGTATTTTTTGCCAGAAACTTATAAAAATACCATTTATTTCCTCAAAATCTTTTGAAAAGTATGTAAATAACGCGTCACGAACACAGACTGATTCTAACACCTTACTAGGATTGCATGTATCGAGGGAATCAGGAACTGCGAGGACCATGGTCCTACAAACACCCAGACTCAGCAAATACTTGTGGTAAACACAAATGTTTGCCCTGTGTGGGAATTGAACCTGTTATCTCACGTTTCGCAGTCGGCTCATCATCGACTTCTTCGCGCCATCTACGCCAAGGAGGTCGTAATGATTTTTATTTTTAAATATAATACATTCGAAACTCAAAACTCAAATCATTTATACACACTATATGATGTACTAAACTAATGATTTGATTTAATTATGGTTTGAGTTTGAAAGCGGACATTTCCTTTTCAAGTGGTGACTCATGCCCGAATCTCGCATAACAAATGGGAACTCCATGAACTCCACCAGTGGTTCGGAAATACGCCCGTCAGAGAAAATAGCACCAATAAACTCTACGGGGATTAACTGTGCATGGAGCTTAGCTACTGGCGTATTAAATTTCAGACTAGCACTGATTACGGCTGTCACTTTTCAGACTGTCACTTTACTGCCGATGTTATTATTAGTTAAAACTTTCACGAGAATAATTATAGCTACACTTCTTAACTTCGTCAGATTCGCTGAGTAAGCAATCTGGAGTATCACTGGGTTTCGCAATTTCTGCTAATAAGTTCTCTAACTTATAATGACGGGAAGAGTCGTGGCAGAAAGTTATATTTAACTTTTGCTAAAACTTTCTGACAAGCTAGCAATGCAATAGTTTGATAAATTATTTTTCTTTTTCCTATAACTCGACATGATATCTGAAGGCAAACCTTATTTCAGAGTCAAATAATCAAGTCTCCGAGTTATTGTAGATCTCTACTAATTCTATTATGCGTAACACTTATGTGTTACGCATAATATAATAAGTCAAGAAACTTTAGGTTTTTTTTTAATTTGTTTTAATAGACTGAGTGACGAGACGAGCAAGTCGTTCACCTGATGGTAAGCGCTACGCCTGCTGATAACAGTCACAGCACCACCCAAAACCCAAGAACAGAAGTTTAAGTATATTGGACAAAGATAAAATACTTAGAAAATATTATAGGTAATGAAACCGGGACACGTATTTTTATAGTACATAATCATATCAAATACAATGTACAAATGCCAGACCAAACTTTAACCGCAAATGGTAAAATTTGGGATGTAACGAACGAGTTCCAACTTTCATAATTCTAAAAGTTACGCTTCGTACATTCGCGTCCAATTCAAATATTCAAATGGAGTGTCAAACTGTTGAGCATGTTAGTAATTCAGCAAAATTCAGTCAGCGAGAGAATCTTGGAACAGTGGATGTACCCAGGACGAAGAAGCTGTGGGTGGGGGATTTATCTTCGCCCAAAAAATACTTTTAATCAGATAAATTTAGAGAACTGCATTAAACATGTATTTTTTTTACTTGACTTCGTAACAAGACGAGTAAGTCGTCAGTAACCTGATGGTAAGCGCCACGCCTGCCCATAACAGTGACAGAGCCACCCAGAACTTTGTATTGCATAATCTTGCGCAGCACTGCCCTGCTCTCGTCACTCTGAGACATGGGTTCTAAAGTCTTTTTTATTTATTTCCATTGAAACGACCGCAACCAACACTGCGTCTCACTTACACTCTCTTTTACAATAACGCAAGCAGTACGACAGATAATTAATAAAATATGTGTTCTTAATTACATCATCCGTTCCGATTCATATTAATATTGATAAACTGCCCCACAATAAACAGAAACACTAGTAATCACGTTATAAAAATACCAGTATTCTGTCGTCAAATTTTATTACAAAACAAAAATCTTGTGTTTACGAAATAGGAAAAAAAAATCTACTCAGATTACCACTCCAAAACATAGAACCCCTCGCCATCACCCCCACTTAAATCCTTATTACACTCATGCTTAGCATAAATACGCTCAATTATCTACTGAATAATTCATTACATCGCGCGTTAGGCGTTTTCAGACGCGTCAATATTCGTACTTACATTATTATCTCGCTTAACTTGCAAAGACGGATAGTGGGGGTTTGGCACTTTGGACAGTGATTCATTATAAAGCGGAGACGTTTCAGTTTCCGTACTTTGCTATCTACATTTATGCATCGGTATGATAAGAAACCACAGGGTGGTGATTGAAATCCTTATACCATTGACGTATATCGCATGGCTCCGCCTACCAAGGCGCTGTGTGGTCCAGTAAATAGCTATTTATCATACTATGCTGTAAGTAATCCTCGAGCTTTAAACATTATGTCATAGCTTCCGCCAGTGGCCGAGATTTTCTACGCGGAGAGGCGTTTCGCTGCGCGGACGCACATTTTAGTGGCTATGAAATCTTTTGGTAAAATTATAAGAATCTGATACGCAAATAAAGGTAATCTCATTATTTAATATTATAAAGGCGAAACTTTGTGCGTTAGTTTGTGTGTTTGTTCTCTTTTCACGCTGAAACGGGTTTTGATGAAATTTTGTATGCAGATATTTTAGGTGCTGGAAAAGAACATAGAATACTGTTCCTGTGGAATAATAGTTAACGCGAATGAAACTGCGGGGCACTGCTAGTGATAGATCATTTTAAAAATTTCGCAAATTATTAATTGACAGATTAGCTCTTCCTTGAGTGGATCTTTTAGTTTTTTTTTGACACTGGAGAACTTAATATCAAAATATCAATATGAAATGGATACCACGACGTTTCGATCAAGGTACATTCATTGTGGTCTCGAGAAAACTCTACCAGTAGTAATTCTGATGGTTGACTTGCATACGGGTACTAAACATTTCCATATCTTTGGAACATATTACAAAAAAAAACTTTTGTTTAAAACAGTCGATATTTCACAATACAAGATAGCAAGTTTCGTAGTATTTGATCAAATTGTACCTTATGGTATAAACACAGATCAACCGTAATCCTATTTTAGCTTTGTTTCAGCAAAACGAAATAACATTTTACCTGAAATATTGCTGTTGGCGTTACCAGACGTACGTGGGAGCGGCGCGACGCTGAGCTCACCTGTGGAGTTTGCACGCATGCCGTATTGATCTGAGGTTTTTGCACGTTACTTATATATACATACATATACATTATGTTGTCTAAGCTGAACTACCTAACATAGTATAGTAGTTAGTTAGACTGCGATATAAGAGTTATTATTGCAAACGCGAAATTTACCATACGAGGTACGGCTGATATGTTCGCGGCCTAAGGTGCTTCATAAAAGAAAAGTTGAAGTCAATATTTTTTATTTTTTAATATGGTCTGACAAATATATATTCGTATAGTATATAGTCACTCAAAGGTTGACTGGAAGAGATCGCTTTTAGTGATAAGTCCGCCCATTGTACTATGATATATTTATTCCAATTAGGTCTATTAATAAGAAAAATGTAGAAAGAAGAAAAAATATATAGTTTTAATTCCGCCTTAGTTGTTAGATGAATGTACGATATGATGTACCTTACGTATTTCTGAACTGGTAATCAATAAAGTATTTTCTATTCTATTCTATAGTCTATAGCTGCCTCTCGAATACAATATTCCTTTTCTATATTAGTTTTGTTTCTTTTTTGTATTCATTTTGTATGAGAATTTTTGCTTTTTTGTATCCGTTTACAATGATGAAACTAATGTTATAGCCGTGTTACGCATATCGCATTGAGCAAGGCTTTCTTTCCTAGACTGCTAAGGAAGATTTTTGTTTTTCATAATTATTAGCTACTTTGATATTCTATTATGTGAGTATTTGTGAAGAGAGAAAAAAAACAATAGTTAACACAGATTCCAGTAACGCAAACAAAAACATTACGGAGCGAAAATATCGTATTTTTGTTCAGATAACAAAACAATTACTTACTGTTTATATTGAAAGTAACTTACATTCTACGGTTCTACGCAGCGCGTAGCACGTAGCATATCTACGAAATTGATTACCGAAAGAATATAAAAAACTGCACTGCGATGTTGAACCATAAACCTAAGTAGGTAGGTATTCTAATGTTTCCGCAAACCATTTGCGAATATTCAACCAAGTTTAACATAGATATTAAACGTTGTATAGAAATGTCACGAATCCGACGCACCCGTGACGTGCACGCATACTAATAGCATCGATCGCGGCTGGCATGCCACATCCTACACAACCTACGAGTATACCAAGTAGACTATACATCCTACACATTCTATAACAAGACAAGCTCGGTTATTGCCTTATTACCATGAGTGGGAGTGCGTAAGCTCTTTATTGTGATAAGTCTGGATATTTGGAACGTTTATTGAATGGCGGTGTCATCGATTAGTATTTATTGACTTTTAGTGAACAAAAACTGGCTGAAGAAAATAGGATAAAGAGAGCTTTGCGTTCAACTTTTAGAAGCACGACTTGACAAGTTTGATTCCTTATCCATGCAGATATTTAATTTAACGTTTAATGTAGTGATTTATGTTACTTGTGCTGAAATGTTTTTTTTTTTTTTAATTTTAATTATTTGTATCATTCTGCTCCTCATCGACCACCCCGTTATTATAAAAATCCACTTCGATAGTCTAATTCAACTTAGCCCAGTTGACGGTGGACTTTTGGTCCAGACAAGATCGTAATGAAAATGTTGGACGGAATCATAAAAAAAAAAATATAAACTTATTTCCGACAAGTGGCAATTTATTAAATCAGTATCTACGATTTTAAAACGTCCGACGTTCTTCCGGCAGCGATATTGCATAATTATTGCATCTAGCTATTCTATAAGAACAACGCTTAAACTAAAACAGCGCCTCCAGACAAAGGCTGCCGGAACGATACGAAAGAAGAAGAATAATCCTCAGCAATCCATATTTTATGTTATAGGGTCTTTAAGCAAACAGTCAGAAGCACAAAGGAACCATTTGATAAGACGGGAGTAACTCAAACATCCCTCGCTAATCTTTAATAAATGTTTCACCACACCTACATTATAATATCTGTGGAGGTAAATCCTTGAGCGATGGTGCGCATAAAGATAGAAGACGGTTCATCTAAATATAGGCCCGAAATACACTGAGATGACGCTGCGGTGTTACGAACGAGGAGAACGTAATAGAAAAGATTGGTAAGTCACACATGGTCAGTCAATATAGGAAGAATGAAGTCAACGTGTGGAGGAATTTAAATAGGAGAGAATAAATACTCTTTATTTTACACAAAAAAAAAACAGAATATAGTAGTACGTTAGATGGTCTTAGTGCTATAAATGATTTCTTCCAGATCTGCCTTCCCTTTTATTGAAACTACGTTGGAGTTGCCTATAAAAAGGGTTGTCCAATTTTGTTGCTTGCATAGTGGAAAGTATCACATATGATGGTGGCAATTATTACAATAGAACTGTATAGAATTCTCCTCTGTTAATTAATATCATAATTACAAAACTTTATTATCTTTTTGGTTAAGTGTTACGTCTCAAGAACATGTTACTGGCTGGTTTGCCACGCTATATACAGTTTTTTGTCAGATGTAATGTTTATAGAGACACTTACTCGTTACGAACAAAATATGCGGTCTCAATATATCGTGTTTAGACAAGTTGACAGTCATTACATATACATATATATATATATATACATATATATATTACTATATTATATTATTTTTTATTTTTTTTTCTTAATGAGATATTTTGATGCACGCCTACACCGTCTCTCCTTCACTATGGGTGGTTGACTGGTAGAAAATGCTCTTAGCGTTAAGTCCGCCATTTGTACTAGTTAGTTAATCTGTGCAATAAAGTATTAAATAAATAAATAAATACATATACCCTTTTTCGTCCCTTATATATAAGTATATTTCCCGGTTACTGCGCACTGCAAATAAAACCCAGTGAGTTTTGAGGTAGATACTAACTTATATGTAGGAATGTAGCAGCCGTTTCTGAAATTAGGTCAGCGTTGTAGGGGTTGTTTTAAAATCCACTGAAACGCCCTTTCAAATTCCGGAGATACGAAAGTCTTTCGCAATTTTTATTTGTTCATATTATATTTTTCGTTGCTATTTACAAATGTTTTCGTCGGTGAGGCTTTGTTGGCCGGAGGTTGTACACGATTCGGAGAAATAATTGCTGTGTTGAACACAATAGTCATTCTCATTGTGTCGGCTGTTTTTTTGTTTGCTGTAAGGTGACCAGTGGAAGAGAGGTTCTGGCTCAGGGAGTTGGTGTACTGCTTTCCGCTGGGATCTTAGCATATGGAAAGATGTAGTCTCTACCAATCACAACAGGAGAAAAGCGTGTCTTTATGTATGTATGTGCGTAATGGGGAAAATGATTTCAGGTTTTTTTCGTACCCCATATTTGGTACTAAATACTATGCTTAAATAAGTTTCAATAGGAACAGCACAGCTCAGCCTACACTCCGTAAATCGGTGTTGACAATGATATTGAAAAAACAATCTTATTCCATACAAGTAAAGTCCAACAGCAGTTTCCCAATGATTGCCCACTTCTGCGGAATTCCCGGACAGGCTTCCAAATTTTGTGGTTAACGACATTACGTTATCTTGCCATAAACTCGATTCCATCCCTACCCATTCTGGGCCCTCGCTTGGGACAATTACAAGCGTGCTTGTGCATTTAATATCATTACGGTGAGGCTAATCAGCATGTTTGCCACAGTTGGCCACTTTAAGTAAGGTCGCTTGAGGATAAAGGGATGAAAAGTTTCGGCAATATTACAATTTCACACGTAAGAAAAGACTAATGTTGACTTTTAATTGCGAAGAAAGTTTAATTTCCACATTATCTTTTCTCATCTATCTTCTTCGTCTTCAATCAAGCTATTAACGCAGAGAATAGAAGGTGCACAGACGTCGCTACAAATATATATATGTTGACGTCCATAACATGCAATCTTTCTATAATTCTTTTTTTTTATTTTTAATATTCATGAATTTAATTCGCCAAAGTACTATACTTAATATATTTTTTTAACTGTAAATAGATTCGCGTTGACCACTATCTCACCTGATGGTAAGTGACAATCCGGTCTACGATGGTACACGCTTACCTAGAAGTACCTTATTCAAATATTTCTTTTATTTACCGCCTATAGGCTCAGTTGATTAAATTTTTTTATTCACACGTGTCATTGAAAGCGTTTCAATAGTAGACAGAGTAAGTTACATTGCATAGAAACGTACAGCCGTTAAATATTAGCATAATCTATACTAATATATAAAGCTGAAGAGTTTGTTTGTTTGAACGCTAGGATCTCAGGAACTACTGCTCCGAATTGAACAATTATTTTTGTGTTGAATAGTTCATTTATCGAGGAAGGTTATAGGTTATATACTATCCCGCTACGACTAATAGGAGCGGAGCATCAATGTAATGTGGCAAAAACGGGGAAAATATATTGCTATTAAGAGAGTTATTGTGGGAAAACTTGAATTATGCGGGTGAAACCGCAGGGCGCGGCTAGTTTAAAATAAAAGTTGCGAAAATATGAAGCTGAAATTACATTTTCTAAGAAAAAATGCCATAAATTTCGTCAGTCTTGTTCAAAACTCAACTTTAGTCGCAAAGCTACAGGTGAGTCCGAGATGAAGCTAATTAGAGCACACGGAGATGCTCGAGGGAGCAGGAAAGTCTTCAACCGGGAGATAACGTTAAAACAGACTCGCTAGGATTAACTACCTCAAGGGAAATGTCTGGAGATTAATTTTCTGAGAATTCTAGAGATAAACCCTTGTTAGAGCGGGTTACTTTGTACTTTTATGCGATTAACTGTTATATTTTGTTAAGGTATCACTTCAATGGTTCTTAAAATAAATCGCCTTTTTTAGAGAGCACGCTAAAGTCTTTAAGACCACACTGCCTTGTTGAATCTATTTATATAGATCACATATATGCATACATAGATGCACACGCAAACTATAAAATTAAATTTAATAAAATTGAGTAAACGCTCGCTTTTGAATTGGATTTGGATCGCTCGCTCCCTGTGCTTTCTATAGCAAAGGTAGTCTGTTGTGCTTTTTAACCTTCAAAAAAGTAGGATATTCTCAATTCGACTGTACGTTTTTTTTCTAAGCGCAGAAAATAACGCCTCATTATCGCTTGATTGACCGCAATAACACCTTTACTCTTCACTTTGGCTGAGTAAACGTGTCACTGCGATATTTAAAACCAACAGAATAATTTAGGTTAAAGCCCTTCACCGACATAAGAATCCTTATTTTATTAAAAATAACGTTGGTTTTAGTAAATCTCTCAACGTTTACAAAACCACAGCTTCTGTGCCTCCCAAGACACCAAGGAGTAGTAAAGACTAGAGATTACGCTGCTGCGCTCATTTTACTCTCTTTTGTTTTACATAATCCTGCGCCGTTTCGGCGGTTGTGTGTACTGGGATTTAATTAAATTCTGTACACATGACGTGGGAGTGACGGCACGGCAACGTTTTTTTCCTGCCTCGTATGATGTTACGGTAATCCTCGTGCGGGGCTACAGCGGTTGGAGGTGATACAATTTGTGAGCGGCAAAATGGAGGTTGCCAAAGTATAATTGTGCTTTTCGTGTTCAAAGGGTAGAAATTCAAAATGTTTAAGAAGTCTTTTATCTTTTATTTGTCACGAAAATTTGTTAAAAAGTAAGCGTTAATCCGTACCTTTATAATAAACATGCCATTTTGTGGTTTTAATCTAGTTGCTATTTGGGTTTGTTCCTTAAATTCTTTGTAAAAATCTACCCAAAAATAAATACAAAATTCATGCAATATTTTAATAAAAATAACAAAAATCGTTTCCAATAGCAGTTTTCTAACTCCACAACAATAGTTCCTACATGGACGGTCGTAACTTGCGCTAAAAGCTTCGGAGCGTCCATTTGTCTTTTTTTTTTGCAAATGGAACATGAAAATACTTTCCAGATCCAGTGTACCGGAGTTATTGTTGGATCGCGTGTCCCACGCCACTGAGTCGGGCCTAATAACCGTGCCATGAAAACTATAGGCTGCTGCGAATACTCGTTACATGTGACTTTAATCACCGCGAGTATTAATACTCGGTATGGAAACAATAGCTACTCAATTGGCAAAATAAATGTCGTTGGAAATAGCAGCAACTCATGCTGCGTCATAAAACGTTGCTAGATTGTGCCGTTTATGGAAATTACAGCAGCTAATGAGGCGACTACATCCCTATCGCTATACTACGCCACCACTTTAGATGAGGCACAATCATACGCCTGTCCAACATACTTTGTTACTATATTTACTGTTATCTCTACCACATTATATATATGTTTTATAGTCCGACCTGCTTTCCCACAAATTTCCCTGGAAGGACCTCAAAAGTTGCGTGATAGCTTTTACGAGTAAAGTTAACGACTAGAAATCCATGGCGTTCTCTATCCTACTTTCTGACACACGCATTTTGCGTAAAAATTTATGGCAACGGAGGCAAAGAAAACTTTTTATGTCCTTGTGTTTATTTTATGGCCCTGAAAAGAAAGTAGGCGTGTAAAATTCATGAGGTGTCTATAATCCGGCGTCTTTATGAGGTTGTTATGAAGTAGTCTATGGGGTTCGTGTGTCTGTGAGACAGTTTGGTGGAAAGGGTAGACAGTGGTGGAGACGTTCAAACTTTGGTTGTGTGGTTCGAAGAGATAAATTCAAGGAATATACTACTCTCTACTGAGAAGATAGCCTAGTATACCTTCAGGATCAATGACTAGTCATTTATCGTGAGTTTTATTTTTTACATTTCATCTCTTTTAATATGGAATTCTGCAATGTAACACCTTGATATTTGGTATGCCACAACAAAATAACTTTTCTAAACTCCTTGAGCCATACAATAATGAAACGATGGTCTTGAGAGATAGACGTTGTATGATATGAATTTGTGATTCTAGGAAATTATTATAATGTTTAATTTTCAACGTAAGAGAAATTACACCGCCCATTGTACTGCCTTATTTTTACCTTTTGTTATATTTCTGTATTGTGTTCTTTTGGTGTACAATAAAGAGTTTTTCTTTTCTATTCTAATAATTTTCATTATTTAAGTAGAATTTTTGAGTCCATTTTACTCATTGAAATTCCAATTCAGTGCAATATTTGGTAAATGTTTCTTGCAGTCACTTTTTTAGACGGTAACAAAAAGTGGATTTAACATAACAATAAGCACATTTTCTCCTCCAAAAGGATCTACACACACTCTAACGACGTGCCTGACTGTAACGCTGAAGAAGGGGAGCATTTTCCTCAGATTACGCCCATAACAGTGATCATAAAAGTACTTCACTGTAAATTATATCGAACAAAACGGTGTTCTTAGGGATAAATGTTCCCATAAAACACAAGAAAACTCTTAAATAATTTGGTTGTGTTAAAAAATATTAACGTCGTAAAACCCGCAAGAAAATAGTGCATAGTCTTTTGAAATAAGCTAGACTTTATTCAGCAAACAATATCATGATACTGTATGGAGGTCTATTTTTCATTTTGCTTCTCGTAAAGCCGGGGCTTGCTCATGTACCTATTCTATTATTAAGAATTAGGCTTCAATTGTGTTTCTCAATTTTACTATGGCCACGTCATTCTGGACCCTAAATTTATATTGCGAAAGCAAATTATTTTCATTATTCGATCATTGCGCCCGATTATGTAAAATTATTGAAACAAGTCGAAATTTGCAGTTGAAAACTAAAACCAGAGGGGAATGAGCTGTTGAGCTTGGGCTGACTTTTAAGATAAGTCTTCTCTGGGAAATAATAGTAGAAATTAGCATTAGTAACTGATACTCTTATACCTATTTGTTTGAAAAGTTCGATAGTAGCATTTGTACCAACAGGAACGCTTCGCAGTATTTTATTTGTTCTTGTATGTTGCGGCATGGTAAGTGTCATCAGCAATATGTTTACTTCATCAGTAACCTTCCATTTATGGTATTTACTGCATAAGGGTACCAATGTTTCGGAGCCAAATTATTACACTCGGTGCGAATAGAATTTTCCGGTACATATATACATGGTAGATACACTTTAAACGGAATCCTTCTTCTTGTATTTCATTCATATCGGCCCACTGCTGAGCACAGGTCTCCCCTTACTTTCACGAGAAGGATGAGGCCATAGTCCACCATGAGGGCCCGATCCGGATTGGTGGACAGCATACCTACCTCCGAAACAATTCTCGGGTAGGCATATTTCCTCGCGATCTTTTCCTTGTATATTTCTTTTCAATGTAAATCTTCGAATGGGCAAAAATATACCGAAATATGAGTAGTTTAAAATCAACCTACACCTACAATAAATTAACTAACCAAACCTTAACCTGAAGAACAGAACTTAAGATCACAACAAAATATTTTTTCTTCATTGTAGAATATTTACAACGTAAACAAACTCATACCGAACGCCACGTTTTCGTCACCGAAAAAGCTTTTCAATTTTGCAATATCTTTCGCTCGACTAATTCAATTATCCATACACTTTTATGGCTATTGAAGCAACGGCCTGGCGTTTAATATGCGAGAATAGGGAGCTCCCTTCACATACAGGGGCTCCGGGAGGTTGAGTGGCAGAATTGTTACCGGTAATAGCATTGTGTGATTGACATGCCCGACCTATTTCGCACATCGGATGTATGTGTTTAAAGTTGAATAAAGTCTTGTAAACATGGTTGAATATATTCTAGATTGTTCTAGAGGTATTTTAAATATCTACAACCAACTTTGTAAGTAATCCCAAACTAGTTTACGAGCTGGTTATCGGCTAGCTGCGACGGACCTAAAGCGGATCCAAAGCGAATCGATAGCGAAAAATCAAAATGAATGAGCAAATGATCGTGGTTGTAATAGATTTATGTTCTAGATTGTTTTGAAGCTAGTTATCGGCTACTCCGCGAAACTACTGGGCATATGAGACTTTCAACCGATGTCTCAAGGTGACGAGTGGCACTGTAACTGTTATGGGTAGGCGTAGCGCTTACCATCGTGTGAACAACTTGCACGTTTCCTAACTAAGTCATTTAAAAAAAGCTACGACTGCCCTAAAGAGGATTCGGAGCGGAATGTTAGCGGAAAATTAACGGCAATGAGCAAATGATCGTCGTACTGCTTTAAATATCCGTTTAAGTAGCAAACTGGGGGTGTATTTGGAGTTTTATAGTTTGGTCAAACTTTTATGCCCAAAATTTATCTATAGGTATGCAGCTGTTAAAAAAAATTGATTATTTACCCTAAAGGTATGAATATTTTAATTAAAGTAAAGTTACTAACAGACGAATTATAGTACAAAAGTTACGGCTGATATATTTGGGTAACCGAGCACTATGTATTCTGAAGATATTTGTTTTTGGTTTCAAAAGGCTATATTGCGTACAGCTAGGTGGATACGTACGTTCGGAGTTGCTGAGGCAAACAGGCAAACGGTAATAAGCTGCTTATTAGGGCTTCCACACTACGATCATACTAATGAAATATCTATTTTGTACATATTATGAACTTTATAAGCACCTGTAGGTATAGCGATAGTGCAAGATCTATCTTAAACTTTTCCATCCGTATCCAAGCCTTTCCTTATTAAATCCAATTTCCTTGAACAATATACTATGCTATAATGCTTTATGCATTTCGTCTAATTCCTGTTGCACATCTCTGTGGCATGATAGGGCGCAAATACAGTAGTGCGGTGTGAGGCGCCGTGTCGCCACAGTCCGCACGGCCAACAGAGTTCAAGTATTTTACTGCAGCACAGCCTTATTAACGTCCTAAATAGGTAAATAGGTGGATGAGTTTATTGTACCTGGCAACCCTACGTACTGGGTCGATATTAATGCGTCCGCAACAGGTGCGCCGGTACGCGATACGCCTAAACGAACCTCTATGTAAGCACTCCGCTAATGAATATGGTGTTTTCACTAAACTTTTCTGTTACCGTTTATTTATATGAAAATGTAATTGGAAGTCTACGTTTCCATCACCGTTATTTGCTTCTATATTTTTAAACCGAAAATTAATGTTATTTGTCGAATGAGGTAGGTAGTGCTGGATAAGATATCGTGCTCTCCGACGCATGGAGCGATGGAAATCCGCGCCTATTTTTTATAGTTCCAAACGCCAAGGGTAAAACGGGACCCTATTCCTTAGACTCCGCTGTCTGTCTGTCTGTGGTCTGTCTCCAGGCTGTATCTCATGAACCGTGATAGTTAGACAGTTGAAATTTTCACAGATTATGTATTTCTGTTGCTGTTCTATTGTTATTTACAACCGCAGCAAAAAACAAACAGACAGACAGCGGAGCTATAGTAATAGGGTCCCGTTTTACCCTTTGGGTACGGAACCCTAAAAAGCAAACTCTGTGCCTATTTGATTCTGCGGCAATTTTAGGTAGTAGGTACCTACTCGTGTGAGGTACGTGCGGCATTTGAAACATTCACAAAGCTCTCAGGGTCGCGACCTTTTTTGGCAAAGAGCTATTTTATTTTTCGCACTGTCTAAATTATGGTGAATACGCACAACATTTTTATCGTATTTGAACATACGCTGGAATTCACGCGAATAAACGTAAAGGTCAAAAATAATTCTAATTACTCAGTTCTCCGCAAGTTTATTATAATTATGTATGTTTAGCTTATCATGATAGCCAACGTAGTTGAAGCCGCGGGCGCATCTAATTGAAACTAATTGGAACAGCTTTAAGAAAAGGGAAAATAAAATCTGTTTGATATCGTAAAGCAATGCGCCAGAACTAGGCGGAAATACCTTAGGTATTCCAAATATTCATTAGCACTACTGTCCTAAGCAGCCTGTGTAGCTACCGAGGACCGGTGTCATCGTATTTGTACATTTACCTACCAATCTGTGATCATGGCATCCAATTTGCAATCAAGAAATCAAATGCAATTGTAACACAGCGAGCAGAATCTGATCAATCCTGTTCGGAATCCCAACTCAATTCAGTGTTGGGAAATGGGATATGCAAGTGTTCAAGAATTAGCAGTTATCAGCCATTCGTTCGTGGTGATACTTTTTTGATATTGATATTAGAAAACAGACCAAAGATATCTCACCAGCCCAAGGAGGCCTACTATGCACGCGAGGTGGATATAATCAAGTTTGTATAGCTATTGCTATTCAACGTGGAATGCAGCCGGTGTTCTTGGCACCATGCCTCATGGACACACCCTCTTTTATTAGATTTTTAAGTTTTTAGTTTTAGTTAGTTTTCCTTTTATTTCTTTTGTTGTTTAAGTTCTGTCAATAAATATATTAGTTTGTATCAATAGCTTAACTTTTCCCGCAACGAGTCTTGCAGACTCTTAAATTTTTTCTAAACTTTAAACCCCTATCTCACTTTTTTAGAGTTTTATTTTTGGACTAAAAAGTAGTAAAATATAGTTTCGTCTGTACAAATTATATCTGTCCAGCTGTTTAATCGATATTGAGACATTAACAAACAAACTTTTGTAATACCATATTAGTAGAGTGATTTGGAATGGGATAAGATTTATGTTGTTAAAGAACTTGGTCATTTCCTGGGCCCATTTCAACCCAAAAGACCTTATCAAGCCCCTATACAGTCCCCTAAACAACAAATCAGCGCCTAAACACATCTATAAAAAGCACATTAACGGCTCACAAACATTAGCCCGGTTCATTACCAGCTATATTTCACGGGTAAAATACCATCTAGGTGTTGAGCACCTATTTTCAACCTTACTGCCTTCACTTAAAGACGTAAAAATGTAGTACTTTCGGGGATGGCGAGGTAAAACTAAAACTACTTGCCTTTTTTTTTGTTGGATAATGTCCTAATTGTGAAGAAGTGTGGGCATAAAGTAGAAGTAGGATATCAGGATATACCCTAGGGATTGGTCTAGCCTTGGGTTTGGACAGCGGTGTGTACAATTTTTAATCAGAGCGGTAGTGGTCAAGCAGTGAGCTAAACGTTTGCCAACTCAACGACACCGAGCTCACAACGTTGGTTCTGTAGTAACTTAATTTAACAATCCATTGCTTCAGAGAGCACGTTAAGCTGTCGTTCTGCTTTTATCAATTAATAGCAACTTCGGAGACCCATGGGCAGACTAATTCTGGCGCCAGCGAGCGGTACGACCTCAGTCAATATAAATCAAAGTTGATTTTATTGATATCATTGCCAATAATTATGATCATCGGCAATCGTTCTTGAGATCGAAGAGTAAAAATTCAGGGCAGGCAGTAGAAGAAGAATGGTCAACTATTGTTAAAATCTATAACGACTAGAGACCAGCATGGAAAAGTTTTGAACTACCACCGTTCCGCGAAGTTTTAATATGTTTTTTTATGAAAGCTATTCTTAGTTGGTGTCCACACGCGATCTCCTACAAATTAGAACGTTTCGTATATAATTCTTAATTTCCTTTACCGGTAGCTCGTAACGTTGTTTTAATAGCTGTTGTTTATGTCCCCGGGAACTTTGACGTTTCGAATTAGGTGCTGTGCTGTTGTTATTGGACATCCAAATTTTGTAGGTTAAGTATAATAGAATCGACCGGTCTGTCTTGAAAGACGTAGTGGTGACTCTGGTGACAGTTTATCAGGTCGTCCAAGAGCGTCTGACATGGCTTATCAATCGGTAAAGTCTAGGACCAACTGTTTCAAGTACTTTTCGAAGCGTGGAAACGCTTAGATAGTAAGCTACTAATCGGCCACCTAACGAAGTGTGTGCTGTTGATAGTTGATTTAGACGTCTCAGTCAAATTATGCCATGTAATGTTTTTGTAACAGCGCATCAGATTTTCTGCTACGCAATATATTTTTTCCGTCCATACATTGACAGGGCCTTATATGTGTCTGTCGATCCTGATATTACACGCAGATAGAATGCACGTTATTTGTTTTCTATGAATAAAAGAAACCGCGACGTCGGCTATTGGAAATAGATTGCCTTGATTGAGTTTAATACCCTCAAAACTTACATTTACAGTGTTTGCCATTTATATGTGTTTTCTCAAACGATTAACTAGTTGACCTATCATATGAAGCCATAACGCTTACCTAAGAAGAAAATATTATTTGAGAAAGAATACAACTGTAACCTTAGTACGGAATCCCGCAAGAATTTATTCGAAGTTTACTTTCTCTGAATACATTCTCGGCGGGCGACCTCACAGATTAATTTACTGGTTACCTACTGTGTGTATATATTTTTCTTAATTGAAAGTAATGTAGCGAAAGAAACGTATTACATTAGCACATGAAATATTACACTTTACCTAGTACGTACAAAATAATTTAGTATAAAGCTATGTTTTGGTGTGTTGATTTTGTTGTTAATTTTATAGATGGTTTACCAGTTATTTTTTTGACAAGCGTCTCGTTAAGGCGGTGCTGATCGATTGGAATTTTTATTACTTTGATGAAGTAGAACTGATATCAGATGCGCGTTAATAGAATTATGGTATGTCAGTCTTCGGGAAGGACTATAATACACCCTACTATCGAAAAATGTTTTTTACTGTCCATCCAAAGGTTGTCTGGAAGAAATCGCTTTCAGCGATAAGACCGCCCATTGTACTACCCTTGTTTACCTATTGTAATTCTTCTGTACTGTGTTTATTTTTGTTTCTGGTGTACAATAAAGAGTTTTTCTAATCTATTCTATTCTATTCTACACTCTAGGTCTCGTTAAAGACAGAGTTTCCATTACGGTAATTGGCAAAAGGCACAAGCAATAGAATTTTATTCGTAAAAAACAGCTATTCCTATTAAACAAAAAGATTTTGGCTATTAACTAGAGTGTTAATAATTAACTGTATTAAATTTTGAATTTTTTTATGTTACAAAGTGACGAGACGAGCAAGTCGTTCACCTGGTGGTAAGCGCCACGTCTGCCTGAGTTATTATGTAACTTGAAACTTAAATTTTTTTAGAGTTTTTTAGATTCTTTCTATTGAGAGAAGTTCGTGTTCTTTGGCTCTGCCAAAATATTTGTTCCAGTGAGAAGTGTGACCATTTTTTTTTATTTCTCAAATGTCTACCCTAAATTCAATATTATGTAGGTGGACGTCTATCTATAGATATGTGCGTATACTTTAACCTTTGTTCACATTGGATCACAGGACTTGTTCGTTTTCAAATTACTAATGGAAACGTCGAAAATAATCAATTATTAGTTCTGTCCCGCCCAAAATACAATCGTTTTCCGACCAAGTAGTCATTATTTCCGTGGGGACTATTATTAGGGCATACACAATGGTCGGACTCGATTGTTTCTTGACAGTGGTCAATAATAGTTGGACATTGTATCGCAGCTTAATGTTCTTTATGGTTTCGGTTATTATTTTTGGTCATAAATAATATAGAGCATTTTATTTTGATCTATAGCAGCACTGTATTAGGTGATATGTGGTGCTTGGTGTGCGTGCAAGGTGTTTTGTTATTCGCAAACGATATAATCTTGTGTACAACGTGTAGAAAAATCTACACAAAATTTTCCTGAGTAGTATCGACGTCTTCTTCTTTGTTCTTCTTACACAGAGTAATATGTGAGTTTTTAAGTTTTTCTATGTTCTGTAGTATTTCAATAAAGAGTTTATCTATCTATATATCTCCGTTCTTGGCTGGGCTGCATTAGTTAAAACTTCCTGGTGACAAGAACATTACACACATGTTAAATTTCAACACAATTGAACAACGCAAACAAAGTCAAAATTGACCTGCAAGTTTTGACCAAAACAAACAGCCATGCCAACTAACACAGTATGATAAAGAAAAGCTTGCAAAAACCATGTCAAAACGGATGTTAGAATAAACCGAGACAAACGTAAGATGAAGAAAAACAGTCACTGTTCGTTTTCAAGATAGAAGAGCAGGACATCGTTTTCCCCAACACTTAACATAACTTACGACACAGTATATCGATGCGCTCATCGGAATAACATAATGTTGAGAATAATATTGAGATGAATAATGTATTTACCATCGGAGGTCTTACTGCTGTATCACCCTTGAAATTTATCACTCTAGGGTGAAGACAGCTGACATTCATAAATATTGAGAAGAGTACGCGAGGACATCGTTAATTATAACATTATTTTCCCTTAAAACGGCGTTTACGTCAAACTTTCAAACGTAGGCACAAGGAAATAAATAGGCTTTTGAACAATAAAGTGTAACCTTCAACAAGTTCTGGGTTTTGTTTAGAATTATAGAAGTTTGTTTAGTAAACTGGTCCCGTGACTCCGCGCTGGAAGCGGAATGATATAAGTCGTTAAATTGTTTTGTAAATTTTGCAATTTAAAAACTTTATTATGGTGTAAAGATATAGTGGATCCAATATACGTACATGAAATGGCCCATGTAGGATGGATAAACATCTGACTGGTGTTATCCGTCTTCTTTCATGTTTATGTTTGAATCATTGTGGCCTGAGATGAGTTTTTGTGCTGGAAATATACTGGGCATATGAGACTTAAAGCCGATGTCTCAGGGTGACGAGCGCAGAGCAGTGCCGTGCAGGATTGTGGAACGTAAAGTTCTGGGTGACACTGTAACTGTTATGGGCACGGGTAGTGCTTACCATCAGGTAAACCACAAGCTCGTCTCGTCACTTGGCCAAATAAAAATTGAATTAGGCTAAGGCTGGCTAGGATGCACTAGACGTGTATAGAATCATAAAAATCGATTCGTTTAAACCCCACTTGCGAAGGTTGTCTTGTATCCCAAAGTAAGTATTATATATAAGTTACTAGCAGCGCCACGCGGTTTCGCACGCGTTATTTTTTATCCCACAGGAAACGTTAAGTTTAAGGGATAAAAAGTATCACATGTTCTAATACAGGATTTAAATCTATGTACTAAATTTCATCATAATCCGTTTATCCGTTTTAGCGTGAAGAGAGGACTGACACACAAACATACAAACGTAAACTTTCGCATTTATAATATTAGTGAGATTCATGGTATGCAGATGAATCCTCACAAGAATACATTTTGGTTATGTATCCACATCTCTTAAAATATTATAATAACTTAGGTTACTACAATTTTTTCACTTTATTTAATGCCAAAAACGTTATTTGAAACGATCGTAATCACTCAAAAAACTAAATCCAATTTCAGCTACCCAAAATGAATTTCAATAAACATAAGCTGAAATAAAGAGGGATTTCGAATAGTAATAAAGACAGAAATGAATCAAATTATATTATTTCTAAATGAATCATAACATAATTTAATAAAAGCGTAAACGGGTCGATAAGGGTGACTGATCGTTGCACTCGAATTCGTTATTATCTCAAAGCATTACTTGATAAAGAAAATCTTTTATTTTCGTACTCAATGTTTTGGCAAACCTAGTCATTTATGAAGCTAAAACCTTGTTTGTGCCCTTATTTTCTAGATTAATTTACTTATCGCATCTTTTAGTACCTAATTATAATATCGCTAGTTTTACTATTACTTACTAAGCGTTATTTTTATTGACTAAGTGACGAGGCCTCAAGTCTATCACCTGATGGTAAGCGCTACGCCTGCCCATAACAGTCACAGCACCACCCAGAACACAGCATTGCATAATCCTGTACGGCACTGCACTGCGGTCGTCACCCTGAGACATCGGCATAGTTATTCCATAGTTTTTATATTGATAATGTAAATATTTTTTAAAAAGCTAACCCTGAACGTCACAAAAATAAGTATTTACTAAAATGCTATTATAAATACACGAAAAAGCTTTTAGTTTGTGTGAATAAAAATAATTTGGAAGAAAAAAAACAATTAAGACCCGCCCAAGTGTACTTTCAATTGCTGACTCCTTAGGTACAGGTCGTCCCAGTTAAGGGTATAGTCGATAACCTACCAAAACAGCTTTTTTCACACTTGAAACTGTTAAATGTAAATTTAATAGAATAGAATAGAAAACTCTTTATTGTACACCAGAAACAAAAATAAATACAGTACCGAAAAATTACAATAGGTAAACAAGCGTAGTACCATGAGCGGTCTTATCGCTGAAAGCGATTTCTTCCAGACAACCTTTGGATGAACAGTAAAAAAACATTTTTCGATAGTAAGGTGTGTGGCGTACTTACAGTATTTAATAAACACGATACATTTAATACTAACGTTTTAATAATACACATACACACTATACAAATAATAAAGGTATGGTTTAGAAAAAAAAATCTTCGATAAAGGATGTATAGAAAGGATTTGCATTTTAATTTGGACTTTGCTACCAGTAACCGAGTATATAATGTATTCGGGTTTAGCTCTCTCTCACTTGACCGTCTGCTATTTACCTATGTACCACTTTCCTTCGTATTCAGTGTTTGATCTACCGAAGTATGTACCGTACCTATTCATTTGTACCAAGTAATAAATGTACAATGAAGTCATGATAAGTATTATTATCTACCAGTCATCGTGGATGCGCAATAATAGTAGATTGTACCACAAGGGAACAAAATAATGTATTTACGGCGAGAGCGATTTTTGAATCCAGAGCGAAGCGAATCTATAGTATAATAGTGTGAATATTAAGTTCGCGGAAATTACCCACTTTGCTCGCACTTAACGAGGAGCAAAATGCCTCTTTTCGAATACATGGGATGAAAACTATATAACCTACGAGTAAAAAATAACTGTCCATTATCTTTATCAAATTACATAATTCACAAACATTTTAAGCATCATTCCACTTTTCCCTTGTAATTCAATCCCTCGATCGATTAATTGGTAATTAAAGTGACGCAGGTTATTAGTAATTAACTGTAATTACTAATAACCTGCGTCACTTTAATTACCAATTAATCGATCGAGGGATTGAATTAATTAATTTCCCTACCACTGATTACATTATAATACCTATTAGTACATGTATATAGTAAATATATCGGTCGTATTAGACGGCGACCTAAATTCACTAATAATTACAATTTGAGGTAAACATATGTATGCCACTTATGTATTGAGGAGATTAAACACTACGATTTGGGTTGCTAGTAGAACGGGTGTTTACTATGTCATGTATATTTGGATAGTACAATTAAATTCTACCTTTTACTTTATTTACTTTTTAGAAATAGAAAACTCTTTATTGTACACCAGAAACAAAAACACACAGTACAGAAAAATTACAATGGGTTAACAAGGGTAGTACAATGGGCGGTCTTATCGCTGAAAGCAATTTCTTCCAGACAACCTTTGGATGGACAGTAAAAAATATTTTTCGATAGTAGGGTGGGTGGCGTACGTTTGCAGTAGTGCGTTTGCGTTTGTTTTATATTGTTTAATGCCAGAGAGCCGAGGCTTCACCCTTAGATGGAAAACTAATTAAAGCATTACTCTAGGTCCTATAATTTTTCGTAAGTCGCATTAAAGGAGGTCAAAATACAAGGAATAGAGTTAATAAGCAAAGTTCATTCAAAATCCGTTCATCTGTTACCTGAGATGTGTTGGGTAATAATAATGTTTACATCATTAAAAAATATACTTCCCCATAATTTTTTTCGCTCTTACCTATAAAATTATTTAAAAGTAGCGGGTAAGATTGGGTCTTATACTAAGTATACCTAAATGTTATAATATAATATCTGTCTTATTGTGTTCCGGGAGTTTTTTTTACCTGTGTTTACATTCATTTCATCATCATTATCAACCCATATCGTCCCACTGCTAGCAATTTCATTTTCGTGAAGAGGACTAGGCCATTATCTAACACAAAGGATTTCATCTCATAGAAATATAATAAATGTTTCATTTAAATGTAACAAAGGACTTATTATCATCGCATAGATCGTACATTCGTGACTCTTAGGGCGGAAAGTGCGTTACGCTGGCGCTCCCGTGGTTTCATACAAAGGGCTCCGTCTCGGGGAACCGCGTGGGAGCCCGCGTAACGTAGTTTTTGCCCTTAGTTAGGCGCTGTTTAACTGATGGTTACTTTTTATCTATATCCCAAATGTATCCTCAACGACGTCGACATCCCGAGTTGGCGACAAAAGAAATGTTGCCAGCACCGGTGGGAATTCAACACGGACTGTATTCACCAAAAAAAATACTACTTTTTCGACGGAAACACCGAGTTGGTAATAAAAGTTGTAAACAAATGCTGCCAACACCGGAGAGGATTCACCTAGGTCTGTCTTCATTGAGAGAAAATCGATAAGCTTACACATTGAAGACACGAGTTGTTGATAAAATTTTCAAAGAGAAGTTGGCAATAAATGTTGCCAGCACTCCATTGGAGAGAATCTACCCCGAATACGTATTAAAGTTAGTAAAAAGGCAGTGAATCCCTACTCATTCTGTCTCCATAGATTTATTTAGGTAATTACATACATACCTGTAGATACATAAGCTATTTTCTTTAGAAATTATTTACCTTCTAGTCTAATTATTTCCTCAAACCACTAATATCGGCGTGTCTATAAAGGCGTAAAACCACGACCTGTTTCTGTAATATTCCTGCCACGATTTGTAGAATTTACCGCGTGTACGAACATGATTTAGCAATTTGTAGGCTAATAGGAAACATGGAGGAGATTTAACCATAATCATAACATAGGTCGTCAAATAGTGGTATTATAGTTTCAATGTAGACGTTGAGAATTATGGAAAGAAGAATAAGATAGACAGATAGATAGATAAACTCTTTATCAAAAAACACTACAGAACAAAGAAAACTTAAAAACTAGAATATAGCAATAACTTCATTAAATTCTTAATAAATACAAACTATTATAACATATTAATTAGTGTTAAAATATTCATCTAAATTATAAAAAGTCTGGGTTAATAACGCACAATGATGAGATGACAAAAGTTCTTATTTACTCGGTATCTATTCGTACGATAGTGTTTGTGGTAGGTACTTAATGCTGGCAACATCTGGCGTCTACATCTGTGCACTGAAACAAATGGCCAGATAGCGATGTGTGTGTGTGATTAATAAACTCGTTTACTGTTCCGTGTTTGACGAATGTTCTGGAATCAACTATATTTTTACAATTTCGTTTTAAGTCACATTCATAAAAGTCCGAGAAATGTTTTTTCTTGTTCGACGTTGAAATTCCACGTTAGAGAAATAAAATGAAACACATATCCTTACTTATATTATAAATGCGAAAGTAACTCTGTCTGTTGCTCTTTCACGCCTGAACTACTGAACCGATTGAAATGAAATTTGGTACAGAAATAGTCTAGAGCCTAGGGAAGGACATAGGTTACTTTTTATCGCAAAAAATGCATTGTAAGGGTTTGAAATAGGGGATGAAAGTTTGTATGGAAGTATCGTCATTTTTGAAGCTAGAAGCTTGAAATTTATTTTTTAGGCTTTTGATTAGATATAAATAAATTTGGCATTCAAAGTTTGTAAAACTTTACCCTTGAGGGGTAAAATAAATATAGGGGATGAAAGTATGTATAGGAATATGTAAAGTTTCGGCTTAACCACTGCACCGATTTAAAAAATTATTTCTCTAATGGAAAGCTACATTGACAGCGAGTAACATAGGCTATATTTTATCCCCATATTCCTGCAGGAACAGGAACTAGGCGGGTGAAACCGCGGGGCACAGCTAGTATATATATATATATATATATATATATAAAGGACACAGAGAAAACTATAGGACGTTTTATCTTTTTATGATAAAGAAAGTTACCCCCTTAAAAATTATTGGACGGTTTTAAAATGTACATGTAATTTTTGTAGATAACTTTTGTGTTATGTCAACAGTGGATTAGAGACTGGATGATTCGTTATTGGACTCGTGAATTAAATCTTTTTACAGATTTACACGGTTAGGTTTAGATATACCTCAAATACACTCTAATCACGGTTACATAAAAGCCAGTTTCTAACGCCTTTGTTCCTCGTAAAGTCTAGAGATAAGCTGATTGCCAACGTCAACATTTAACGCACCTTAGCTCACCTATAGGTGATATACGGGCCTCTACATGAGCGTGTTACGGACATAGTTTGTTTGTCAAAACTACCTAGCATTAATATCGACGCTACTCTCGACGATGCGCAGATAGCTAACCATCTCAGACATTAGCAAAATCTCGTAAATCTCAAATCTAATCAACTCCACTAGCTTGCAAAATAAACAAGCCAAAACATCACATGCCTCTGTTGTTCAAAAAACTCATAGAAAAATCTCAGTTTAACATATTTTTAAAACGAGTTTGTAAATAACCCGCACCTTGAATCAGTAGAATTCACCCGGTCTATTAAACTGAAATAGAATAGAAAAGTTTACATTCCAGCTGTTTATGACGACCATTGTTACTTTTTGTTGCTGCGACCTAGTTTGGATTAATGAAGGTGCTGTATTGAAATGGTTTAAGTTTCATGGTCTTGTGCAGGACTTAGTGAATGAGTCGTCGTGCCTAGCGCTGTTTGATCAGCCCTTCTTGTATAGGTGAGGATGGAGAGAACACGGATAAGAAAGTAAGATATAGCGTGAAAGGTATTTTTTCTTTCACGTGAAGGTTTTTTTAACACTTTCACTGCTGAGCCGATTTTCTTGTCTAGCCACGGGTGCGGCTCTTCACACTCCATAGTGTTTTCCCATCCTACAAACACAACTGTTGTGTTTGGCCGCACTAGTGGCAAGTTATGAAAAACATAACAGTTGTGTTTTCAGCACTGAACGTGCTAATTATTAGTAGGGTTTTGCGTTTCTCCCGTACGAGACAATCGCCAATGTTTTAGAGTAAGATTAAGTTTTAGTTCGCATTACAAACGCAATGAACTCACGTAACAGGACGTAGAAACTACAATACATATGTCTAGCTGCATTAGCATACTACATGGACTTTATTTACACGAACCATGTAGGTAAACACAGTAATGTAAACTGAACCAAGCGCCGACTCGCTAACCAATGTCATTCCGGCACAATGACCATATCCAGGCGCTCCAGTTCGATCATTTGTGAAGCACTCATGTAAAATTATTACAAACTGTGTTAAGATAATATCACAGCTAGAATTCGCACATCTGCGTATAGGCTCTGTTTATAAATCTAATAATAATAAATGGTGGGTACAACCAGTCCGGTCCTATTGGTCCATGATTTTGTACCCAGCCAGATCTACATCTTTTAGCTTAGGCTTTTTTTAAGCAATTTAATTACCACGGACATCTAAGAAATAGATAGTACAGTAGATACAGTCAATATGAAATAAATATTTATAACATAGAGTTTCATATATTTTTATTTCACTAGTGTTATAATCGAGTTAATAAAACAATCTAATGTATGTTCAAATTGACATAACTTAAATAACAATAATTAAATTAATGACATTAAATAGAAAACTAAATAAAACTTTAAACTCTAACAAAAGAGAGTGTCCACGAGGCATGGTGCCAAGATCACTGGCTGCATTTCCACGTTGAATAAATAGAAAAAAAAAACTAAATTCATCCATTATTTACGCGAATCACTCTATAATACGAATAGTTCGATTTGTTTTTCAAGTTAGGAACGATTTCTGATTCTTTATTTTATTTAAATCAACCTAATGTACTAAGAACTATGCATAATTATGCCACTGCCACTTTGTAGCGACTTCATGAAATCGGGAAGAAAAGATGTTTGTTCAATAGAGTTGCCATCTTTATAATTCTCTATTATATCAATCAAGACATGGTGTATACGCGTGTAGATATGTCTGCGGTCAATTCAGGAAGGTGGGAATGGCGCAGTTAGCTATCTCAATCCAGACATAGTTGTACATTTACACACGTAAGATATACCTAGCTAAGTAGCCGTCCCCTCATCACTGTACAGACTGTCACAGCCTAATGCCCGAGTGATCCGATCGACAAAGGCATGCCTCTCGGTTAAACAGCCAACGGTAATTCGATTAGACATGACGAAAAGGCGTGAAACTGACAGCGTCAGCTGCGACAGGAAAACAGAATTGTTTTCCACTGAATAGATATTATAACGAAACCTTGGGGTTCAATAAGCGTGGAGCATCTAAACAATTGAAAAGAAAAGATGCACGATTTCTATAACATTACAGCTAATCTTATGCTTCAATATTCACCGATATTTCAACGCAATAGATTCTTAGGCCATAATTATCTTGAAAAATATAGGTAATGTTGTTTAAATAAATAAATTATTAAGCTTAGAGCCCACCGAGTAAATATATAGGCGTTGGGTACAAACGAATTCAAATTAAACATTAAAGTCGAAATTTGAAAGGTCTCTCACTTTTTTCCGTTATCTTTATGGGAGTTTTGGAAAGAAAAGAAGGAACGCAAGTGTGTGGCTTTCCAAAATCAACAACGTCACTTTTCAGTTTCTAGCTACAACTCCTTTTGTACCAATTAATATATTGAGTAACATGCCTGACTGACAACAACGTCGTGGTAATGATTGTTGTGTTGTATTGCAAAAGATGATGATGATGATGATGAAAACGGCTAAATGATGTCGCACATAGCGTTATTGAGGCTATACAAAACACACTTTTCCAAAGAAGTTAGATTAGGAATTTAAATTACTGGGCATATGAGATTTTTGAGCCAATGTCTCAGGGTGCCGAGCGCAGTGCAGTGCTGCGTAGGATTATGCAATGCAGGGTTCTGGGTGGTGCTGTGAATGTTATGGACAGCCGTAGCGCTTACCATCAGGTGAACGACTTGCTCGTCTCGTCACTCCGACAAATAAAAAAAAAAACTTTATACGGTAAAAAAAAAATGTTACCTCATAATAAATAAACGCACATCGCATACATGGCTCAAGTTAAATAAAAGCTTTAAAAACGATAAAACCCACCAAAAACTAATGTTATTGCATTTCTATACTAGAAATAGTTCCTAGAGGCAACGTTAAAGGCAATGTCTCCCGAGAGAGCGCAAACTCTGCTTCGTCCGAAATTCCGCGAGACATTGCACTATAACCAAACCTAATTGTCTACACAAACGCTCACAAAACCCATTTTGAATAACGAATTACATGATTATTGTGTGCATTTAGCACGCCTCTTTGATGTTACAGATTTAACAATCCGTTAACCGTCATTTGTTTGACAGTGAAACTTAATTTTGCCTCTTCAACGGTTTAACGGTACTAATAGTCCAATAAGAGATCAAAGAAAGAGGAGAAAACAAGGACCAGAGGAAACACTCGATTGCTCATAGACTGGGCGAATTGAAATTGTAAATAGAGTGAACTAAAGTGAAACGTAAACAGCATGCTCTAATTCAATTTCAGAGATATACTCACAATTTTTCTATAGGCACATAAGTCGCGTCGGCGTTTTCGTGAAAATGATATTACGGAGTTGTGTCACTTTTGTCTAGACGTTTATTACCTCTCTGATTCGTTTTAAAAAAGAAACAGATATATCATTACATGTTTGACCTTCAGTAAACTATTTTATTTATAATAATAAACATATTGCACAGACTTACTACTCTCTAGTATAATATATACTTATTTGTACTTATACTTATTTGTTTTGTTCTAGTTTTAAGTTTTCTTTGTTCTGTGGTGTTTCAATAAAGAGTTTATCTATCTATCTATCTATATATTGAACTTATGTATATTTAAATCAAATTAGATAAAGAATGTCAGAGATTTGGAATATTATTCTATATCGCTTATTTTTCCATAAAATAGAGATATAATAACAAAATAATAACAAAATAACACTCTGTGTGCCTCTAGGTACTTATACCCGCATAGATAATAAAATCAAAAATAATTTTACGCAAAAATTAAAGCCTTTATGTAAACTGTTTCAACGTAATATTTTGACAATTTTTAATGTAAATCCTGAACCCTTGTACTACATAAACTGTTGGAAAAATTTCATGTGGCTTCTTGCCGACCTCAGCCGATCCCAATAAGTATTGGCAGAGGTATATTTTCTCTACATCCCCACTGAATGTCCCAAGTTGGGACTTATTTTTCCCGGCGTCCCTTCTAAAGATACTTCAACACAACGAGTATTAGCCACCTTACAAAGAAAGAATACCTAGATGTTTACGAACCGGAGATAACACTTGGCACTGGGAATAGCTCCGGATATTACGTCTGCGATTCTAGGAAAGAGTGGATGAGAATACAACGGACTCAGCAGTTTTATGGTTCAACTTTTTTATTTTTTTTCCATCGAACCTGTCTTTTACACTATTTTTTATCTGATGTAAGAACTTGTCAGACTATCTATAGGTCTCTGACATGAATTAACGACTCTTATTAATCAAAAGTAACTGGGGCAAAATGGTTTAGCGTCCTTTCCGAAGCACGGAACTAGGGAAAGTCGCTCATAAGTTAGGCAGTTAAATAATTAGTCAACCGAACTTTTGAATCTTGAGTCGCTGGATTGCAAAGCGTACAGGCTACCGCTTGGCTATCAAAGATCAAATAAAAAAATAATAAATAACTAAATCCGATGTATTGGAAACACAAAATAAGCACAATAAATGTTAGTTACCCCGTTTCAATAATAACAATATTCAGCGATATTTACAAATGGTTTTGGTCGCGAGTGTTATTCATAACTAAATAGGTCAAATATGACATCTACAGCATAATTATGTCGGAGTATTTTCGACGTTTTAACTCGCGTGTTTTAGCTGCTTGACATATTCAAACACTTTACAGTTAGATATAATTATAATGAGGAAATTATTATAGTAAGATCTCGTAATATCTATCCTAGATATTATATGCAGTGGGTCCAATATTGATAAGCTTAACGTCCAACAGCTTCATGGGCCAGCGTGGATGTATATCACATAGTCGAGAAACCAAACAATTTTTTTTTATAATTTAACTTAACGAAGAGATTTTACCATTATTTAAACAAGGGCAATATATCATCACCTACACTAAAATATTCCAGCTAATCTAAAATGTTTTTATTTTATACTTTTCTATACCACTTCCTAGATAAAAAAGCTAAACAAATAATCACCAGAAACACGTTTCAATTTAGGAAATCTCTTAGCACCTTCTTTATATTAAAACATTATTGTATAAATCTCCACGTATTCGTGGAAGTAGCTATTTTTAAGAAGCAATTACGAAGATTTTAGCGTTCCAAAGAGCTTCAATTAGACGGCATTAAACGGAATTAGCAAAGACGCTAAGAGTCTCAAACGAGTCTTCCGGATCCGAGAGCATACTTAACCGTTACGCAAGACCTGCCTATTTTTTATACTCGAATTTATACTACGGTCCTTTTCGAGGGTTTAATGCGGCATAAGCGGACACTTCATCCAGTACGTCGTGCTACTGCTTCTTTGAAGTGACACCCTTAGCGTTAAAGCGTTGCTTTAGAACCACAGAGAATACAACGCTTCGTTTATTTAGAACAACTTCCTTTACTTTTGGGGCAGTTGCAGTTCTGCGCTTGTAGTACTTGTATTATAATTAGAAGTCGGTTTGTCAGTTGTCAGAATTATCCACATGTTTATTTTTCAAGTACAAAAAACAGTCAAACGTGAAAATTAATATTCTGGATACCATATTGATCAACCAAATTTAAGACCCTGAGATGAAAGGAAGCATTGTCCCACATCGTTGCATCTCTCTTTAACCTTTTATGATTTGCACTAGTGTAACAAAGACAGATTTAATGTTTTGCTTCGCCTATTGTTATATCGTAGGGGTTTTTATATTATAGAAATATAGACCCAAAATTGCACTACGTACTTATTTCTCAGCTTGAAGATGGGTGGGTATTTTGGTAGGATTACAGAGATATCAAGCGTATCTTTGAACCATAGACAATACATTCTATGATAGGTACATAATTACGTATACGCAAAACACATGGCTGTATTAGATTTACCACGAATAAAGTGGTTAATTTTTGACCAACGAAACAACAATTAATATTATCAGCGTTGGAATTTATCTAACCAAATACTTTTCATGGTTTAAATGAATACTTTTTAAATGTTTGCCCCTCGCTGCCGCAACGAAACATTCTATTGAGCTTAAAAAATAATCTTTCAACTCTTTATTTTCGCTGTAAATAGCGTTAAACTTTATTTTTCTTCAGCCTCGAAAAATATTTAATGACGTATTCGGGAGAGCGCCAATTGAAACCTCTAATGGTCGATCAGGCGAAAAAAGAACCATCGAGTACACAGAATTATTGGAGTAGAAATATGTGCAAATTGCTAAAAAAAAATAACATGACTATTTAATCATTATGTTAAATTGATTTGCCTATGTTAAAATTATAATATATTATGTCAAACACTATATTACGAGTTGAAAGCTAAAAATTAAACATAATAAAAAAAAACCCGAATTGTAACATTATGCTGAGCTCATGTTTTTTCTGACATCACTGCGCACCGGCTAACTGCGTACACTATTATCTACTTTGTGTGTCATTTTGTTGTCTTTTTTCTATGTATACGTGTTTGTTGTTGTATGCAATTGTGTCAGAATATTTGTTTTATTTTCTCTCTTTGTTTAGTTTCTCTAAAAACGTACAATATTCGCTAAAGTGATCAAAATCAAATCAAATCATCAATCATCATCATTCATCAAATAGTGAATTATATCACCACTTGTGAATCTGTGACACAAAACTACCAAAAACAAGATATTATGCCAGCATCTAATGTGTCCATCCTCGCTTCTTCTCCAACGTCCAATGTTCCACTATCGGCAATGATTTTCACTCAGTGCTATATCACTGATGTCTGACTGGCTGATCGGTTGGTATTACGCCTCTTTAAGCTATGTAGGTACTGATGAGAGTGACTCTCCAAAAGGATTGTTGGGAACTTTTCTCGGTCGAGACCACTTAAGTATTTATCCCAAACCGAACTAATTAAGCGACTTCGATGGCCACTGACTGCTACTCGAAGGGCCGCATTTTTGTTACAAATGAAATAGTTGACGAAGGTCGAGGAGTTATGACGTTGATTTTTTTTATAAATCTTAAGTGGTCGTCGAGAAATGAGAGAGACCTTTAGCCAATGGACACAACAAGATCAAAACAGAAAAGGTGAGTAATAGTAGAACTTTGCTTATTTTCAATAGCTTCTAGGAAGGCCGTAAACATTATAGTTATGGTAATCATACGAGCTCGTATCTATGGCTCAACTACTTTCGAACTTTTAGTAAGTGTTCTCATAACTACAGCAGTTCTTACTTTCCCTTTCATTTCCTTTGTACTTTTCAGTTCCATTATATATAATGAATTCTTTCATCAAAAATACATTAAGCGCCACACCGCCGTCACAATAGGCTGGAACTGGTAGAATAGGTAGAAATAGTGGGCATGCGGCCTATTCTAGTACTGCTATAAATATTTGATTCTCGGCCCGCCCTACAGGCCACGTTATTTATTTATACGCAACCATATTCTGGTAAAAGTTTTGGGACTCGAATTAGTCAGAACAACATCGTAGCAGAATCGGATTCGGATACATGAATATTCTATTGTTAAAGTAGGAATAAGGAACTGAGGTTTCATGATTTCTAAGCAAATTCACAATGACATTTTCAGTGTTGTCAGCAGTCGCAGACTATTTCCGTGTCAGACCAATCTGTCTGAAAAATAGTCCTTATTTATTCTTACCCTTAGGATGAGAACTAAATATAAAACGTTTCCGTTTATGTGATTAAATACTAACCAAGTATTTGTAACTATAACATTTACTTGTTTTATTACATCGTCGTCGTTCTCGTAACCATGAATTTGAACCCATCTGTTATAATTATAACACACATAAAAAATCTGTAATAGCAAACAAAAAACTTCAGAAGAACGGGCTCGAAGGACCACAATCTATGTAAATTGATCGAAACATCGAGATAAATAAATTGACGTGTTTGTTTTGTTCCATTTAGAATATAAAAACTGTTTTTTTTGTCAATTTATTATACTGATGTGACTATAAACATTTATAACGGAAAATTAAACATCCAAACCTGTGAATTACTCTGTGACGTCACAAGTTTATAACATAAATAGCAATTATCTTGAATCTACCTCCAGATATCTGCTCCAAATCTATGGTACAACTATTCAGATGCAAATTCTCTAATCTGGAAACCATTCAAACTTCGAACTCTGACCTCAGATATGAGATTAGTTTATTGGTCCCTCAGGAGTTAGCTGTTCAGATTAGGGAGCAATACTGTTCATTGGAAATGTTGAAATAATTAATTTGATTTAATTAATTACCGGGTAATTACCTTTGCCATATATTCATCCGTCAACCAGTAGTGTGCAAACATTACTGTGTTCCGGTTTGAAGGGCACTGTTTCAAGCGAAATTACTTAATGTTTTTAGGATGAAACAATTCGATTTCACGGGTAATAAATAACACTTTTTCTTCCATTTACCGTTTCAGGTTAAAATAAACATTGAAAACGGAACTGCACATTTGTATTCCATCAAACTCTTCGTTCTTCGCTAAAATTGGAATATCAAAACAAATTAATTCATAAAAACGTTTCGCAGATTGCTCAAGGCGCTGGCCTATATTTATTCATTCAAATGAAATATTGGTGAGTCATCGCTGGTTCACATTGAAGGCGTCTCATAGATGAATGGGATTGCAGATACCTACTGAATTCAAAAACGATGAGTGATTCAGCTTTTGTACCTTGGGTTTGGAGGACCTCTGGAGGCGATTCCTAAGAATTGATAATGGAAGTTACTATTATTATAATTGCGAAACTGTGTTGGTTAGTTTTTTCTGCTAACACGGATATACTACATGGTTCCTGTGATTATACTCAAAAAAGGTACATAGGTATTTTTGTGGTAGGCCTTTTCAGCAAGAGTCCGCCTGGGGAAGTACCACGCCATTGCCAGATATTAATCCGCTAAGCAGTAGTGTGTTTTTTTTTTTTTTTTTGTAGCTGTACTGTGTTCCGGTTTGTATGGCAATATTTCCAGCAAAATTATAGGGCTTCTGAGACTTTAGAACCCATGTCTCAGGGTGATGAGCGCAGTGCAGTGCCAGATTTGTCTTTTTACTCGAAAGTTCTGGCTGACACTGTAGTTTTTATGGGCAGGCCTGGCGCTTACCACCAGGTCAACGACTTGCTTGTCTCGAGACTTAGTAATAAAAAAACATAAATTGTACAAGATTATGATAGTTCATTCAATGGTTTATATTTAAATTGATATATGTCAGACACAGTTGTTTATTAACACAATCCAGAAATATTAGATGATTTTCTTTCTACCCTTTATAAATCTAAGCCCAAAGAAACACTACACAGCACGCGATCAGAAAACGATATTTATCCAAGTCCATCCAAGTTTATCCAAGGAAATTAAAGGAAATAAACAACTCCTTCGGTAGATTTATTGCAGGCATACTATCACGCTCGCGCCTTCTTTCGGCGACCGGGCCATTGGATACATTCTTGCTGAAGTCACGAAACTTTTGCGAGACATTATGACTCGCTAGGTGTGAGTTCACTTGTGCATCAAGGGTTCTGAACATCTATTCAATGTAAGGTAAACGGAATATATAAGAATAAATTTAGCTATCATCAAACCAATCGCGTTGGTTATCTTATGTAGCACCAATTGGTGTTTAACCCTAATTGAAATGGTTTACCTCCATTCCGGACTACCTGTTTATTTGAAATAAAAATTGAGAATATTTTATCCTAGATAGATGCGGTGTAAAACTACTCGTATTTTGAGTATATCAAGTTCATAGCAATATTTATTTAGTTATTATTTACTTACATTTCAGCACACAAAACACTGTACAAAGAGGGCTTAGCGCTAAGTAGCAATCTCTACCAGCACTCTAACATTCTACTTGTCAACAAAAATAGTTAAAGCACACAAATTTCAAACACTTAACTCTTGTTACATTAAGGTTCCACTTACCTGGGGTGCGGGCCAGGTAACCTCCACGAGTGCCCGGCTGTTGTTCGTCCCTCTTGATGCGTTGCATCCGGAGGGAAGGGCAGCAGCTGGGACGGTGCAC
The DNA here is from genome assembly GCA_912999815.1 of Campaea margaritaria. Lineage (NCBI taxonomy): Eukaryota > Metazoa > Arthropoda > Insecta > Lepidoptera > Geometridae > Campaea > Campaea margaritaria. Next base: position 3,693,925 of record OU538794.1, read on the forward strand.
CCTGGGGTTCGGTCAGCAATTCTCCTAGGGGAATTGGTGGCCGTAGCAAATAACCTGGCGAGAAGAGGTCCTTCGCGTGTCCCTCTGATCAGCAGAGGGCACAGCGAGGGACCAATAACGGGGACTTTTGGGCCGCGGATCGGGGGTCCAACGCCCAAGTTAGAAGTCCCGAGCTGAGGTGCGGCCCGTGTGTTCCGGGACGCACCCAGCGGAGAAAGAGGCCCAAGCCTCACGTGGCGAGCCCGGGAGGGCGCCCGCAGAGGTGGTCGCGGAAGCGCCGTGCGAACCCGTGACCACCTCCATAATGCGGAGAGGAGAACACCCCGGGGTTTTAGTGGGTAAACCCCGCCAGACCAGCTGGCGGGGGAGTCCCACATAACCACCCCCTCGCCCCCGGGGGCCGGGTGGTATGCCTAATGCATTTCCCCGGGAAAAAAAAAAAAAAAAAAAAAAAAAAAAAAAAAAAAAAAAAAAAAAAAAAAAAAAAGGTTCCACTTACCTTTTCGGTGCAGAACCCTAAAACACTTGGAATTTGGTTGGCTCAAATAGTTTCACTGTTTGTTTAGGATTTCCTTCGTCTTTCAACAGAATCTATTTGACTGTTCCACGAAAACAATTCAAAGTCATTTAGTTAGAAAGGGCAGATATATTGGTTACCATCACGTTATTGGCATGCTCGTCTTAAGACGAAGCTGTATAAAAAGTTTCGAATGTATCATAAAATTTAGATCACTGATGACGAAAAATTCCTATGTCATACGACAGCTGTTTTTTTAAAGAACGATATAATATTCAGTCACAATAATTTCTAGTACAGTCACCACCAAAAGTAAATGATGATCTGACAAGTTTCAAAAACCACGACCGGTATTTAGTGAATTAAACTTCCCTTCTTAAAAAAATGATAGCTCCTGTCCCTCACTGGATCCGGTTGATTTTTGTTTTTGTTGAGTCTATTAATAGATTTGGGATCAACTTTTTAATAGAAAAGAAGAGAGGAGGGAGTTTTGTAATTTTTTGAGAACCAGTTTTTATATTGAAAATTATATGCAAATTCTTTTATTAAAAATATGCTTATATGAATATGAAATACTTTTATTCACTGAATACCGATGTTTTCTCGGTGACTCACGATGTTTTCCTTCACCGAAAAGCGAGTCTCATATGCCCAGTAATATTACCAATACCCCCACTTTCACAGATAAAGTCTAGGTTCTAAGTATGAACATATTATATTCAACAAGCTAACTAATATGTTCATACTTAGCTTGTTAAACAAGCTAACGGCGATGACGAAGGCTAACAAGTAATGACTTTGATTAAATTATGAAATCAAATATGAAAGCGTATTCTCAACATCGAAGTTGTCATGTTGAAGGCTTCTCAAAACTTTTCCTCAGTACAAAGAGCAGAAGCCATGAAAATAAGGAAAGAACATTTGTTTCTTCTTTTTCCGTTGCTTACAATTTTGAAAACAAAAAGTCACAAAATTAGCCGGGAATGAGAAAATTGCTCCAGTTTACAATACACCCCTGTGTAAAGCAACATTTTCTGGAGCAATTTTCATGAACATGAAGGGTCATGTAATGTACTTTATAGTTGGTGGTAGATGAAATAGCACATTCTTACGTGTTTTCAAGCTATTTGCCTGGTTAAATCAAATTGAGGTTATGTAGTTACTAAGATATTATTAACGGCCAATTTAATTTTGTTGCCTAAACAGTGGTTTTAAATTTGATGATCGGTCATTGTATTTTAGAGTCTTGTTTATGGTTAATTTTATGATCAAAATAACGATTTATGGTCTTCTAATAAATTCTCGTAATATCAATAAAATTTCGAATGTTCAATTGAATAAATATGTAGAACACCATTTGGAATGTAATTATTAAATGTGTTTGATGAAAACTTTTACAAAATTGGATACTTTAGTTCGATATTATGATTATATTTATTAGTACATTACTGTTTTTTTTTTTATTAACACTCTAGTTATAAATTGTAGCATTATAGCTTTAACAACTGTTAATAAAAGAAATATTTTACTCGTTCACGAGTTTTAATAAAAACTTAACTAATTCTGTTGATGACTACAATATCGAGATGAAAGCCACGGGTGCTTAATTAATTTTAGGATCTAATCAAAATGCAAATAAATTGACGCCTCTATGAACTTGGGCTGTACAAAGTCTAGACATAAATTCGAAATAGGCTGGAAATAAATCAATACCTATTTAAACGGCAAGCCACACTAAAGAAGTGCGCATAACGTCATCAAAATGTATGAAATTTACAGCGCCGCGCGAGGCCATGCACGCCGCTGTGTATTGTTTTTTTTTCGCTTTAAATCTCTTACAGATCAAATTTTTATCGAGGCAAAGGCTTCAGTTAGTTCCTAATCTATATATATAAAAAAGTTATGTTACGCTTCAAAAACTCAAAAAGTTCTGCACCGATCGAACTGAAATTTTAGCATGATATATAATCCGCATCAAGGATTGTTTTTATCTATTTTTTTCATCAGTGACATATCAGCGAATGTGCGAATGTGCCACAGCGAAGCGTGGCAGGGTACAGCTAGTATTAAATAAAATCCTATGAAAATAGTAAAAAAATCCATAGCTGTCTAACCTTTTCCACTCCCCCGGATGCAAGATAAGCGGGACGGAAAACACGGCCTTCAATTCTTAATTAAAGATTTCATTCTTGGTTCAAGAAATCTATCAAACCTATTAATCGTTTATTGTAAACATAGGTAGTTACAGTAAGGGATCTCTAAATTTAGCTTATCAGGCAAGCAGTAAAAATTAACAAACTGATGTTACATATTTATTATACCGTCATTATTGGGTCCCCAATATGGTATATGAGAAAACATCCTAGACAACCTTTCCGAGAGAAAAAATACCTGTATCTCGTATTACTGTCTTATTTTACAACCGGAATATTCAAAGAATCAATACAAGTATAAGTCATATTGGCCGCTCACCAGCACGATAAATAAAATCCGCTTTCACACCTCGCTACGAAAGAGGAAAACACATTTACTATGTAGTTGGCTTTTTATTACAGTGTATGAAATTCAATTTATGATCGCTTAAAATATGTAGGTAGTTTTATTTGAAGCTGGCAAGAAATTATGAAGTTTTGCTTGTTTTTTAGATAATTAATGACTTAGTGGAATACCACTGTGAATTTTTTCGGGTATATTTTATGGATTCCTAAACTTCTCAGGATCAATCATAAAGCAGGTATGGCCAATCTGAAATAATGTAGAGTTGGAGCAATGAGAGTGAAGGCAAGCAGAAGTCTCGCTAGTAGCTTTAACACTTTCACTGCTGAGCCGATTTTCGTGTCTAGCCACGGGTGCGGCTTTGCATACTTCATAGTGTTTTACCATACAACAAACACAACAGTTGTATTTTCCTGCACTTGCGGCAGTTGATGATAAACACGACAGTTGTGTTTTCAGCACTGAAGGCGTTAATAAATCGATTCTTATTGTTGTAACGCGTATGTAGCTCAATTTCTACTGTCGTGAAAGTACTTTATGTGTGTTCAGACACATTTTCAGTCATCTATGATGCAATATTACTGAAACAGCATGGAACTACTGGCCATATGAGACTTTAGAGCCAATATCTCAGAGTGATGAGCGCAGTGCAATGCTGCGCAGGGTTATGAAATGTAGAGTTCTGAGTGGTGCTGTGCCTGTTATGGGCAGGGGTAGCGCTTACCATCAGGTGAATGACTTGCTCGTCTCATCACTAAGTCAAATAAATAAAAAAATGAAACTGTGCCCTTCTGGCCACACATAGAGTAAGTGACGTAATTTATCATACTGTTTACATTTCTTTGTTTAGAGATAGCGCAGCCAACGTTCCCGAGCGCGCCTCCATCAGTCATCCTCGTACAGAAATAGTAGCTACATTTTTATTGACGAGGTGTAATAAAAGTTGACCTGAAAAATTCAAGAATTTGATATGATAGGTAGGTCAAGATATCATAAGATCTTGACTCTTTGCTGCATGACGATGTACACGGATTTACGAAAGGGTCAATAATGATGATCAAACAATACAAGTAGTGGTGAAAGAAGCGGCGGGTGCGATCCATGTAACTGATTCTGATTTAATTTTACAAATATCCATCAAAACGTGACCGATACTGAAAATTTAAGAAATTTATCCTTAATACTAGTCCTTAATACATCCGAAATGGATAAACTGTCGATTCTGTATAACATAATTTACCATCTTTCAATAAATATAAACGTATGATTGATTATGATTCTGATAGATTTGATATGTAATAATTTGACATGTAAGCACTTTCTCTTAGCAATAAAATATTGAATTGAATTGGAAGCACAGAACTACGTAACTTTGTATTGTAGTACGCATAGTTACTACAATTTCCACAAGTATAACTAAAAAGTAATTTGTAAAACCTCATAGATAGGTAGCTAGATACCTACTTACAAGGTAATTAACTAATTACTAACGTAGGTTGGCACTATCAAATTTGACAAATGAAGAAACAGGTATAGGAGTATAGGTATTTATAATATAATAATTATGGTGGATAATAATCAATAATTTAATTTTCTATATTTATTTTCATCTGCGGTTAAAAATGTCATCACTTCCTCAGCCAAATTCACAGCTCGTTATTCTCAAAATGCCAATTATACGTTTAGGCCCCTTCAGAATCTGGAGCCGGAAATATAATTTTATCACTTGGAAAATTATGAGAACGGAGAGGTTTCTGGGATGGATTTTCTAGTACCTAGGCTTGAAGAGTTTCAATAACCTTCGATGGTTCATAAAGCTCCAAGATATATTCACTGTTTCTTGGCGTATACTTTGTGCAGATATTCCTTGCTGCACTTTGTAAAAGCTTTTAACTAGTTAGCATACGTGCAATTAAAATCCTTGAGCCGGTTTCGTTAAAAAATCGTAAAAAAAAATATTCTATCTGTAAAAAGCGATGATTTTTTTGATGAGTTTAACAGCCAACTCTTTAAAACCTGACAGAAGCTGCACTCAAAAGGTTTTCCAGTCTTTAAAAAATACAATAAGGCAACTGATTGTTTCCAAATATGCCATCATTAAAGCTTGTTCCGAAGATCATACACCATTACTAAAGCGTCGAGTTCTCATCAAAATCGAATTCCCATATCGCTATCAATCACCAATTTCGCGCCACCCATTACCCGTTACCGGTATTACAAAACAGATTACACTACACTTATCGCCATAGATTATGCAACTCTTCATCGTGTGTATTGTTCACGTCACACCGTATCTCAAGGCGGCCCACGCATTAAAGTTGTAGTCGGAGAGGCGATGGCGATTTTGCGGAAGGTGTCAGTTTGGTCAACTGTTTTATGAAAGTTTTAATATCTTCATCAGTTCTATTATTTTGCGTGATTAGCTACTTTACAATCATAAACTTCTTTTTATTTTCCTACAATATACGCACTTTAATAAAATCTGACAGCTTATCTGTATGTCTGTTGTATTTGTGCTTGTCTCTTTGTTTGTTTGCTTGTCTTTATTTGACTTTCTGGAAGTTAGTAGGTACCACATTTTTACGAGTCCCCGTTATTATGTAATTTTTTTGTTTAAGAAAGCTTCTAAAACTGTTGATCCAATAATAAAATAATAATATTTCCTACAACGTAAAAAACGCACGTCGTAGCGCTGAGGCAAATCAGATAAAGTAAAAATCTATTATTAAAAACTTTTGTCGCTCCCAATAAAAGTCTCCTAATCATCTTAGTCAAAACAACTATCAGCTCTTATTCTACAAATAGGATCTACTTAGAAACGGCCCACTTACTAAACTATGAGCTCAAAAGATAAAAATCGCCATGTGTTTTTCAATGAACTGCAGTGCCGGTGTCAGCTCTTTATTTTATGCTAGGAATTTCGAATATTTAAAATATAGATGCGATTATACTGTTCTAATAAGTATCGTTTTTACAAGGCAGTGGTGCCCTAGTGGGAGAACGGTCGCTTAACAAGGAGAGGGTCGTGAGTTCAAATCCCAGTGCAGGCACGTACCAATGTGTTTCTTGTAAAACATTTGTACATAATTATTATATCCTTCACTTTTCGGTGAAGGAAAACATCGTGAGTAAACCCACATATCTTCTCGAGAATTATTTCGGAGGTAGGCATATTATCCACCAATCCGGACCGGGCCCCCGTGGTGGATTATAGACTAATCCTCCTCGCGAAAGTAAGGGGAGACCCGAGCTCAGCAGTGAGCCGATATGGGTTGATGATAATGATGATGGTAATAAGTATCGATTCAAAAATCCTTTTCTATACTGCCTATAAACATTCTGTAAAGAATTGGTATTATTAAAAATGCTTGAGTTTAAAAATAATGATAAATCAATTCTCAAAATCTAACAAAATTATATTGATTGGAAATGACGGAGTTCTGAAGTTGCAAACATAAAAAAAATGGAACCAAATCAAAAAACTCCTCCCTTTATTAAAGTCGTTTAAAAAGTAGTTGAATGATAGTGCATTAGACAAACGAATGCCCTGTAATGGGTATTTATAATGCAAAATATTGTCAAAAATAAATACTTTCATAACTAATTTCCTTTTTTTTTAAACTTTTTTATGTGTCTTTACCTATCTAACAATACTTCGATAACATTGTGAACGACGAATAAATACAGTGAGGTTGTTTAGTTTAACAATAGTTTATTACACGCATCCTAATGTAAGCAGAGCTATGCTAATCTTATATTACTATGTCGTAATTAGAAAATCGTACCCTATTTCCATGTACGAAGGAAATATCTAATTCCCATTGCGATATGGTATTACTGTGGTAATTGTATTTGACTATAGTATCTTATCTAAGACTTTGAATAGTAGGTAATTACCTCCAAGATATAATTTTATTGTAGGCCATATGCTACACATACCACAGTAGAGTTTCTATGTGTGTGTACATAACTAACAGAATGTCATACTATTAATCTGCTATAATAATTATGTAACTTCTCATCAGTTTAAGGTTAAGGGATTCATTTCCAAGTTTATTCTATAGAATAATAATTCAATCTATGTAAATGTAATAAAGCGGTGGTAGCCTAGTGGGAGAACGTCCGCCTTAAAAATAAAGGGGTCGTGAGTTAAAATTCCAGTGAGGGCACGTAGCAATGTGTTTCTTGTAAAAACATATTTACCTAATTATCACTCGGTTTTTGGTGAAGGAAAACATCGTGACGAAACCCACATACCTACTTGAGAATTATTTCGGAGGTATGTGATCCATCAATCCAGACCGGGCCCCCGTGGTGGATTATAGCCTAATCCTCCTCATGAAAGTGAGGGGAGATCCGTGCTCAGCAGTGAGCCGATATGGGCTCATGATGATGAAAAAAATACCATTCCGTACAAAGCCTTCGATATTAAATACAAATGTTATTAGAAATTATTTTTTGATAATTTTTTATGGTTACTTAAATAATTGGTAAATGTATTTCATAATTACAATATTATTATTTCTAATTAGGTAAAATAATTATGCCGTCTTTTTATTTTGAATGCATCTCCCGCTGAAACTGAAAGAAACTATACGTACACTTTCCAATTATCTTATTTTATTGCATTGAAACGAGTTATTTCAAAACAAAAGATAGGTTTTACTTAAGCTATATTCATAGTTTTTTTTAGTACGTATAATTATTATAAACAAACTCACCCTAAATGAGACCAAGAATAGAAAACCTTTCGCCTTCACAAACAATATAATATCACTCGTACAACCACAGAATCTCTAAGAAAAAATCACTGACACACCACACTCGCTAGCTAGCCCGAATTTGAACCCAATTGGGGCTCGTACATAAAGTTTTAATTCATAAAAGGTTTTTGGGGTTCGTCAGACGCGCGGCGCGAAACGGCGTGAATGCGTGTGAATCGCGCGGTGCTCGGAGGCTGACTGCGGCGCGGGTGTGGGGGGAAGGGGGGAGGTGGGGCAGGGCAGGTGGCCAGCTCGATCGCGTCTCCTGGGCTCGCGGATGTGACGTGCCTAGATATCCGCAGCGGGCGATTTCCTGCCACAGCCAGCGCGAGCCCGTTTCGGTTTGAAAATGGTTTGGGGTCCGGCTTAATGTTCCTTTTGCATGGAGACAACTTTTGTTTTTGCTTCTCATAATTTGCTTGAAGTTAGTTCAATCTTCCAAGTTTTATTACAAGCTTTTATTTAACTTGCAATGTTTGTTAAGGTCAAGAGGCCTACCATGACGTCTTATTGCGATTCAGTTGAGGACCTAAACTGAGCCGCGTCGCATAATCGTACCGTGACGTCTTATTTTTCATGTTGCTGCCATTTTCAACCTAAACTGGATTCAGTTAAGGTTGAAAATTGCAGCAACCTATATTGAGTCGCTAATAAGCCAATCTCAACCTAAACTGGATCCAGTTTAAGTTGAAAATGGCAGCAACATAAAAAATAAGACGTCACGGTACGATTATGCGACGCGGCTCAGTTTAGGTCCTCAACTGAATCGCAATAAGACGTCATGGTAGGCCCCCTGATCTTGCAACTCAATTTGACTCAGTTCCCGTTGTTCAATTGAGTTGAAATGTTGCATGCCTGTCTAGTTCCAATTACAATACAATATTGTAAAAACAAGATATATATTTGTGGTAATTAATCAACTTATGCATAAAGATCATAAAAAGTAAGAAATCAGATCTGAGATCATAGAGACGGAAGGTTAATAACGGAATTCTTGAATATCTAACAATCATAATTTTAAATAACTTGCAATATGTACCAAATTCATATTAATTTTATGAAAGCTTGCCTGGAAAAACATATTTAGATTATTTTTTGTTTATTTGCTCATTGAACGACTGTAAATAATAAGAACTCATACAATTTCATCAAAAAGAACTTATCTCAAGGCACGACAATTAAAAACAAATAAAAGAAAATTAATTATTTTTGATAGCACATGCTACATGTCTAAACGAAACAACTCTGTAAAAAAATACTCATAAGTACCGAAATATTTTATCATTCGTTACCCTGTCTGCAATAATTGCAAAGCTTTTGCATAATATGACCACAATATCAGACCAAATTCACTTATTTAGTTCAATTTGGTCAGGTCATTTAAAGCTCAATTGTCTCCCTTAATTCAGTCGCCCTGGTTTGCGGCTTTGAGATTGGACAGACGTGGTTGAAGCGCATGTATGAATTTCAGTGACACGATTCAAAGCTCAGCTACCTACCTACCTACCTACTTCATGAATCTATGTAGTTTACATATTGACTGCCTGGCGTGACAATGGCAGTAGTCAAATTACCGTCTCATTCCAATCTTCCAAGTTCGGTTTTTCTAATGAGGTAATGCTGGCCTCAGATGCTGTCAGAGTTTATCAGGCCGCCCAAGGGCCGCTGACGTAGCACAGACGAATAAATGGCCTTATACGTCTATTGCAGATGATACAGCGTCTGTGTTCTGTGGAAGACACTTTCGTTGATGGCTATACAGATCAACTGGAGCACGAGTAGCTCGACCACAGCGTGCAGATATGAGCTGCAGTCGAGTTATCCGTAAATGAATCAGTACAGCTGTTATACCGTTTAGCTCTCCGATGGTCAAGATAGTCAAATCAAGCATTGTCATGTAGCTATTGATCTTTTTTGAAGTGGCTTATCAAGAACAACGGCAATCGACGGTTTAATATTTCCGCCGAAGCACAGAGCGATGGAACTTCAGACATAGTTAATAGAATCAGGCGTTATTTTGCGGAAATCCATAATCAATAAGATAATGTAGAAATATATAGTTTTAATTCCGCCTAAGTTGTCTGATGAATGTATGATAAGACTTTCTTGGATGACCTAACCCCTATGACAAATCTATCCATTTAAAAAAAAAAACGGATTTTTTTTTTAAACGGATAGTTTTTTTTTTTAATGTGTTATCATACATTCATCAGACAGGCGGAATTAAAACTAAATATTTCTAAATTATCTTATTGACTTCAGACATAACTTATGAAAGTCATAGGATGACTGAGGATTGAATCCAGTGTCATTGGGTAACAAAACGCACAAGTTACCGCAATGGACACTAATCTTTCATTATTTACTGTATTAGTGTTACATATCATCATCATCACGATTCATTGAAAATTCAAGTTTTATCATTTATCTATCCATCTACATGAATGTTTAATTAGGTCAAATATTGCAAGGTAATTTTGACCCAGTTATCGTTGTTCAACTGAGTTGAAATGTTACATACTTGCATAACTATCAAGTTCCGATGACAATACAGTAACTAATATTGCACTGTCGCCGAAACTGACGGGGTTAGCATAATTGGTGACAACGCCAAAACCGTCACATTTATCTCGAACTTTGTAAAGTAAGATTTAATTATAGGCGTTACACGTTTTCTTTCAAAGTAATCTGCCCCTATTTAACATTTAAATCAGAAGCATAACGAAGTTAAGTGTTACACAAGGAATTAAAATGAAGTTTGGCATTAAGTCCAGGAACCCAAAGACTTGGTAATTTTCTGCTTTTAAGGACATTTGAAGTTTTACGAGGACCTTTATTCTTGTTACATGTTAATTTAAGGAATAATGAAGGAAGGTAATTGGTGTAATTGCTTAGTTCGTATATTTATATTAACGAAGATTTCTTTGGAACTTAAAGACCCACTTGCACATAGATATAGTCTTAAAAGATCGAGGTTTGATTGTTTGTCGAATGAGGGAGCGCCGAACTCTGGTGTCAGAGTTGTTTAGACTTTTTTATTTGTATGAGTAACGAGACGAGCAAGTCGTCCACCTGATGGTAAGCGCCACGTCTACCCGAAAGCGTTACAGTGCTGCTCAGAACTTGCATTGTATAATCTTGTGAGGCACTACACTGCGCTCGTCACCCTGAGACATTGGTTCTAAGGTCTCAAATGCCCAGGAATTTCGCTGGAAACACTTCCTTTCTAACCGGAACACAGTATTGTTTGTACTCTACTGGTTGGCGGATGAATATCTGGCAAAGGTGTGGTACTTTCCCAGGTGGACTCAGGTGCAGAAGAGGCCTACCACTACAATACTACTAACAACAACAATACTTCCACTACAAAGGCTGCTCAAAGACCTCTGATATCTCTTAAGCAATCGATAACCACCAGTAGGTACGTGTCCATCGAAGCACGAAGCGATGATAACCGCACGTAACTTACGAGAATAAGTCATTGCTGCGGAGCCAAGGACCGAAACTTCTCTAAGATAGAAAACAAAACAGTTTCACCCAAAACTTACCAACAGAAGATATTCATTCTAGTTTATATCTCAACTCCTCAATAAACGTTATTGTGTAAACAGGTTCAGAGGCACTCCAAAAACAAATTTGCCGAGCTCAGTCAATATTTGTGATTGATTGACTCTCCATACTTGGCACCGTCGAGCATCTGGAGTATAATATTCCGCCATTTTCATACGAAAAAACTGATTGAGGAAAGTTTCGCGGAAGTGAGGAAACGTTTCGTATGATTGCGAGCTTGATAGATCTGGGCCCAGTTCCACCAATGTCTGTTTTTCGTCTGGCTTGAATGGAGTTTGCTAGGAAAGAAAACAAGTCATAGTGATCACATGACAAAAACTACGTGTGTTTTTGGATTCTTCACTTGGATGTCGTGGGCACAGTTTACAAAAAGAAAACCGAACATTGCACGTTGTATGTGTGTCACGTGAAATGGGACACAGTATTCTAGTTTCGTGTCGATATTTTTACCATTGTTTGGTCCGCAAATAAATCTCAGATAGAGTTAGTAGGTATGGAGAGAGGCCATTTTGTTTGATGCAGTAAAAGTTAAATAGTACGTTCCTGATTAGAACAACGCTGCCACCACTAGATACTCATAATTTGATGCTAAAATTGATTAAAATGGGTTATAATACTTAGCTGATTCTTTATCAAACAAAAATACACTTTATTTTCCAACTGCTCGAGCATTTGAATTGTTGTGGCTGGTCGAAGCGGACGATCAAGCCCTTAAAACAACAGTATAATCAACTTGAAGAAGTTAAGACCTAACTTCAAGGTCTGGTTGCTCTCAGCATTTTTCCTGTCTGCTCCTTCGACTCATAGAAGAAACCTCTGTTTAGCGGTTTTTTTTGGTCACACGAACCAATGTTTCCCTCAAGCATTTTAACTACCAATCACTCACACGTGACACTATAACACTAACAGCACAATGTATTCAGGACACACATTACTAACCATGTGATCCAGATAGCAAATTACCCAAATCCAGTCCCTATAATTTCCTTTAGGAAACTAACTTATCTACGCACCAAGTCAATATCAGTGATGGATTGACTTATCCAATACTTGGAACCGTTGAGGCATCGAGCACTGCCTAATTTCAGGCACTTGTATTCAATCAACTGTGGAGTTACGAGCTACTGATTCCGGGTGTAAGTGGATGCGTCTCCATCCTACGAAGATTTAGCCTATACATTAAAGTCATCTATTCCGCCTGTAACATTTATTCTATATTTACTACGGAGGCTGGGCACGTCTGCTGCATATGAGACGAGCTATGGGCAAAAGCTACCAACGACTGGATCCCTCAGGGAGCGAGGCTAGCCTAGACAGAGGTGGAAAGACGAGCTTGACGCCTATTCTAAAGTTTGGTCAACTCAAGCAATACACCGAAACAGTGACCAGCCGTGAGACGATATGGGCTGAAATAATAATAAAAAAAATTGCTACAGAGACGAGACATCATCAGCATTTGTCTCATTTTCCAGGCCTACCCATAAAAGAAAATAAATTGACGAAAAAAGGAAAATAAAGTAGGAAAAAAGGGTGGAATAATAGAAGTAAATTACTGACTTTAACCCCTAAAACTGAATTTAATCACTGAGGAGTTCTGCTGCCTACCTTCCGTCTCTTACATGAGATCAGCCGCTACTAAGGTGCTTCCAAGGCCGACGCAATCGCAAAACTGATTAATTATAGAATCATCAACACGATCTAGAGTAACCAATGCCTCAATGAAACGGTTAAAATACGATTATCCAAATGAATATGAACCCGAAGCCTGTGTTTGTCGTAAACATAGCAATATTCCTTATTACGATGGTGGCATTACGCCAAATGGCTGCATTTCCTTCTACGTTAGGAGCTATTATGTACAAACGCGACTTATTACTAGCGTTATTGTTAGATGATTTGCTATTATTTTGCTGTTTCTTTCTCTTTTCTTTGGTATTTAGGTTATAAAATAAAAGAAAAGTTGGAGAGGTAATATTGTTTTTATTGAAAACTTTATTTTTCTAGGCATCTTTTACATACCTAATACGTATTTGGTACTGCAAGCTGATAAAAATAAGCCTGGATACAATCAATCTACTGTTAGTTACTGAAGAGTTCGATTGTTTACACTTTTTCTCTATCGTCAGATCAGCTCATTGTTACCATATTGAAACTAGACCGGCATTCATAAGTGAAATTTAATGAACGACGCAAACAGGGTCAGCAATTACATATAAATATGATTTGACCTAAACATACACAGTAATTAAAACTGATAAAAACATTTTTTTTCTCGTAAATCAAAAATAAATGTAGTTAAGATGGACAAAAATTAATTTATAATTCCATCATACCTTTTTTAATAACTGTCTCTCTGACGCTTTTAACAAAACAGCCACATAAAATTTTCGCTGAAATGCATAACCACCGAGCCTACGCTGAATTAATGAGCGTCAACCCCTAACCTGGATTCAAAGTCCCCCCCCCCCCCACCCAGAACAGCTCTCAGCTCCGATCCCAATACAAAAGTTTTAACAGATTATTTAAATATTCAAGTATTTATATTCCTTCCCGAACCAATATACTCCAGTTTTAAATAAATAATTCAGGAGGCGTCTGAGTATAAGTCAAACTTTTTTATTCCCAATAGCGCTTTTATAAGGATATCAGGTATTAACGACCATTGGACAGAGACCCTTCGGTATTTGAGAATAAAATGAGGTCCTGATTAAATACTTGCTTATTGTGAGTCTTCTTAGAGTGGTCAGTCTTGTGGTTTTCTTACAAAGGTACAAAGGATTTGTGTACTTTGAAAGTTATTCATACCTCAGCAAGTTTGTAACGCGATTATTGAATAAAACTCAAACGAATCTGTGAACTGTCTTCGTTGAAATCGGACCAAAGCTGTAAAGGCGGAATATTAACGCGAACCATCTTTTGATCCATTTTAAAATAGGGACAGTGTTAGAGAAGAAAAAAATGCAGTGGCAGAGAGAGCATTCTTCTTTTGGAGCTGAAGAATCTGAAGATACTTAATATTTTAGCGACAAAGCTTTGTCTTTTAGTAAGATAGATACTAAAGAAAAAATTGGATATTAACCTCATAGATTTCATAGTTTACATATTTCAGATTGACCTGCAAAATTCAATAATATGATGATGGTTGAGCAGTTTAAAAGAACTTAAGCAAGCCCAATAAAAGGTGAACTCAACTAAAGGTTAGCATTAACTCAAGCTTAAATTATGCTACATATATGAATTCAACCATCCAAGCTCCCTACAGAATGCTCTCCAATTACTATTGATTCTAATGTACGGCATCGTAAACCTTACAATTTCTCAGTCTCCTAGAATACCCAATACTACTGCTTGCATATTAACTTAAGCTATTACAGAACACTTGTGTATATATCGATAAAATACGGTAACATGACACCATCATATAACTATATCTGTAAATCTGTTTGAGCCGATTGTATAACCATTTTGTTTACTACCATTATGTTTTGTTATTTTTTTTAATTCTGTATTTTTAGCGTTTACACAATAAAGAGCTTTATATTCTATCTGTTATATGAGACAATATCTTTTAATTTCATTCTTTTCTGATTCGTTTCTCAAATATTTATTTCCCATATTTATTTTATGTTTTTAATTTGTTTGATTGTTTATTATTATGTATTCCTTGATAGCGAGTATCTTTGACCAGGAATACACAATAATCTATATTCCTGATTGAAGAGCAAGAACGTATAAGTATCCGTTTTATATTGTTTCTATAGATGTTTTAATATATTATATTATAGTTCCAGTCCGCAAGTATTTGTAAGCGCAATACTGGATGACACACAACTTGCTACCCTCATGTTGTTCTTTTTATTCTTGAGTGGAATAATCCCCTGCTGGCCGCAAGTCATGTTGTCGTGGCTTATCTCTTCCGTCACGTATATCGGAAGCCGTCAAAAGCGGCGTTCGTTAAGATTAACAAGCCGTGTTGTGTCAGTAACGAATCCACTTCAATCAGCATTCCGTCGGAGACTGATGCTTGCTATTGGATTCTGGTAGTATATAGTTGAGGTATTTCCACTCATATTAAATTTTCTTTTGTTTAAACTGTGTTTGAGACAGTCAAAGGGTTGAAATGGTAGTAGGTTAATTACGGAGGCCGCAGCCGGAGGATGCCAAGACACCTCAAATGTGCTATAAAGAAGTTTATTAAAAGTAAAAATATTACATGGCTGAATCTTAACCTAAAAGTTTGTAAGTTCGGTTTGAAGTGAGGTACCGAAGTCACCTAAAATTACGTGGAATATCATAATGTAGGACATTGGACTGATTTTGCTGCGTTAGTGACTTTTGCCCGATGCCCATCGGGATGCGCGCGCTACGCATAGTAACAGGATCTTTTATTATAATATCTGTTCCCTCGTTTCTCCTTCCTACTTTTGCCATCTATTACTTGAACGCAACAATTTTTCGCATTAGCTCGTTCTTCCACCTCGGTCTAGGTCAGCTTCTGCGCAAACAAGCCCCCTTAAAGACTCAGTTGGTGATAGCTTTCGCCTATTGCTCGTCTGTTGTGTCTAAAAATCCTACTAATATTATAAATGCGCAAATTTGTTAGAATATAGTATGGATGTTTGTTCCTCGTTCACGCAAAAAGTACAGAATGGATTCGAATGAAATTTGGAACACAGATAGTTCATAACCAGGATTGAGTAATAGGGTACTTTTTATCCCGATAGTATGTTCTTGTGGGACAAAACGGGAACTACGCGGGTGGAACCGCGGGGCGCAGCTAGTTAATATTAAAATAGGCGTATCAAGACAACCGTTTTCATAAAAGAAATGAAATTTGAATTTCACCAAACGCCTTTTCATTCAAGTTCGCGGTGTTTTTGGAACCAGTTCATTGGAAGTTCAAAGGGGATAAAGCTTATACCCTGAGGCGGAAAGAAAATTGTAAAATCTCGTTAAAAATAGGAAGATCTTGACAGGTTAATTTTATTCGTTACGATATCCTGTGAGAACTTGTAAAGACCAACAAGCTTAAGTTTAATAATTATGCGTAAAGCTTAAGTTTAATAATTAGGTGTACAATATAGAGTTTTCTATTTTATGTTATTCATTTACATGTAATAGAAATAGTCCTGCGCTAATACCTAAAAAGTTTAATTAAACTATCTAACCAAAGGACCACGTACACTCACTCTACAACAACAAATTTCCCTCTGCCAAAGCTATATGACCGACTGTTCGTATAACAGTCGTAAACTGTTTTTCGCAATCACTAACGTAATGTCTTCCTGGATCCCCGCGACCTCCACCGAAGCAGAGAGAATTTTTGTTTGTAGAATTAGATGCGTGCTGGGAAGAGTATATATATAAAATGTCTTTGCTAAAGGACAATTATTTGTCAGCACATTTCCACACTTCAAATTCTTGCTCGGGTGAATTCGTGAATTTCACCTCGTCAAGCCAAGTTAAGAATGACGACAAGCGAAGTAATTTGCATCTCATTACGGGACGAGTGGAGGCGTTTCAATTCGGCAGCTCATAAGTTTCAACAATCAACTTGACTCACACGCTCGTTAAATTTCAGCCCATTTACCTTGTCACTGGAAAGGAATGTAAGAATAATTGAGAGTTAGAATAAATTTGGATGAAATATAAATCAACTTTGATTGGATATTCCACCAAGATGATTATCTTTTCATCGCCAGCATTGTTTGTAAAGAGTTTATCTATGTACGTAGGTACGTAAGATAAACAATTTTGGTTTGTCGAATTAGTGGTGGGAGGCCTCTTCTGCAAGAGACCGTCTGTGAAAGTACCAAACCTTTGCCAGAAATTCATCCACCAAGTAGTAGTGTGCAAACGTTACTGTGTTCCGATTTCAAGGGCACTGTTTCCAGCGAAATTACTAGCCATATGAGACTTTAGAGCCGACGCCTCAGGGTGACGAGCGCAGTGCGATGCCGCGCAAGATTATGCAATGCAAAGTTCTGTGTGGCACTGTAACTGTTATAAACAGGCGTAGCGCTACCATCAGGTGAACGACATGGTCGTCTCGTCACCCAGCCAAATAAAAAAAAAAGGTAGTGTTGGCCTGTGATATTAAAGCTAGTCAGGCCAATCAGGGTGTCTGATAGTGTTTAACAATTGCTAATCTATCGATAACAACAGGCACATCCATAGCACGGAGAGATAGAAATCCGCACGGTCCAATAACTGTAACAATCGATGGTATTTGATGAGTTAATACGATATCGATTTTATTTCTCAACGCCTACACTTCTTTACACTCGAGTAAGGATAGCCGGAAGCTGCGTAAGGAATGTATTTTTAATTTATTTCACCTTTCAACCCACTTCTTGTATCCTTTCTATTCCATTGTAACTTACCTTTTCCATTATAAACAAGCAGGCCCTCGATCCGGCCCCGATCTCAAGTAGTCTCGTTAATTCGGTGGTCTCGGAACTTCTCACTTCTGCCGACATTGTTATTCTTGTCGCGAGACCCTTTTCAAATTGACTCTTAGCCGTAAGAATTGACGATAGAAATCACTGACGCTGCCGAGGGCGGTAAGCGGTCCGTATCTTTCTTAGGAAGCTTTATTTTTTAAAAGGGCGATAGAAATTCGTGACTTCATAGTACGCGAGAGATCCGCTTTCGCTTCGCACAATTAGTACTAAGTAGAATGATTTTTTAGGCCTAATTTATAGGAATAATTCAAACTATAAGAAGATAACTCATAAAAAAAAAAAATACATATTATTATGATATGCTAACAAGGACCGAGACCTTGAGCAATATCTGTGGTTTACAATATTGCTGTCCAAAGAAATTAATCCTGGAACTTCCAGTTTCACAGTTGGCTCATTGCCAATTATTATTTACCACGGAGACTGTCGAAGATTGAAACTCAAACTCAAACTCAAACTCAAATCATTTATTGTAAATAGGCAAAATATTGCACTTTTACACGTCAAAAAAAAAAATATCTTATACATAAGTACAGAAATACAAAAAAAATAAGACAAATTTTATGATCTACGAAACTAATGATTATTATCTAATTATGGTTTGAGTTAGAAAAAAGATATTTCCCTTTCAAGTGGTAACTCA
The DNA here is from genome assembly GCA_912999815.1 of Campaea margaritaria. NCBI lineage: Eukaryota > Metazoa > Arthropoda > Insecta > Lepidoptera > Geometridae > Campaea > Campaea margaritaria. The sequence continues at coordinate 3,712,378 of OU538794.1, forward strand.
TGTCTGAGTCTCGCACAGGAAAAGGAAAACTCCATTGACTCTACCAGTGCTTCGGAAATACGCCCGTTAGAGAAGATAGCAGCACCAAGAAACTCTACGGCGATGTCATTTTTTTAATTTTAGTCATTCTTTTTTATTTTTTTTGAAAGTTACACTGACTATATAACTAAGTTAACCGACTACATCAATTCGAGAAGAACCGGCGAGATTCGCGATATTTAAACGAAGAAACGCAAACGGAATCGTAGAATTGAACGAGAACAATATGTGAAGGCACGTGGAAATAAAACGATTGCGTGCAAAAACGGTATCTACCTGCGTAATGGTTATTTCTTATGCATGAAAAGAGAAAAGAACTACTTTGGTACACGCCACCTCTGTTCAGTTTCTTTGAAAGTCTATTTTTGCTTTTTTTGTTACATAAAATCTTAGCCCTTTATCCTGCGATATAGTGGCCATGGTTTTCCTTCAGAAGTAGGAAATAAGTATTTTTAAGCCGTTAAATTGATGAAATGGTGTAGGATCATATGGGTCAAGTAAATATTTCGTATTGCCATGAAGTTAGAAGTAGCTTTTTATAAAGATGTTGAAAATTTACCGAAATACGCTACCAGTCGTTAAGCCGAATCGAATGTCTTTGAACAGCTGACAAAATTCGCACTAGAGGGCGTCGTTACCTTCGACTAACCAACAACCATGTGCCAATAAGAATCAACTCGAAAATAAATCAGCTCCAAATTAATTCCCAGTCCAATAAAAAGATTACTCAGTAAAGTTTATCCAGAACCCAGTAATAAAACGCTGGATACTGTTACTGTCCGTTTTCATGAAAACTAATCACAACAAAGGTCAAGGCTTATACAAAAGGGGTCTGTTTCTGGGAAACGGTGTCACTGTAGTGATTTAGCCGCTCGTACCGTTTCTTTTGTTACTGGGAATGGGCTAAAAGCCTCTGCGGCGAGGGTTTCCGTTAGCTCGACCCATTCCTTGTACAGTCGCCTACGCCCATATGTAGGTATAATTGTAATATTTTTTAAATTAAGTATTTCATTGTAAAGTAAAGATGGCCGGACCGGGCCCCTGTAGTGGATTGTGGTCTAGTCCTCCTCACCGAAGTGAATGCTCAGCAGTGGGGCGATATGGGTTGATGATGATGATGATGAGAATACAGATAAAGGTACACCGCAAGAACTCTAAAATGATGTAACCATCAACTTGATAATGAGTTACTTATTCAATATATTTTCACCAATTGAACTATCGGTCAGAATTCATGATTAGTATTTTATGATTAAGATAGGGAGGCAAGACTTAGTTTCTAAATGAAATGGTCAATCATATTGGCGCTAGTAGAGTTTATACATATTAGTGCCAGCGACTGTACCTACAAGTAACTCTGAAGTGCAGACTCGACGGATTTTTACGGGTTTTCTCATGTAGGTCTTTTAAAAATTCCAGTTACAATGGTGGTTATATATGAAGATGAAGTTTACAGCATTGTTTTTCAGAAGAATCTTAAAATGTGGTTCTGATTTCAAAGTCCTCAAGCCCTGACTAACTCTGACGCCAGAGAACGCCACTATCTCAACATCGACTAATTTCGACTGCTTTTTTAAGGTAGGTACTTAAGTACATACCTTTTTTTGGGTACAGTTTTAACTTCTTTACCAGAAATTTATATTTATCTATATGAAAAAGCAATCATTTTTATCCAATATTTGCTGGCACGGCAGCTCCAAGGGGTGGCCTGGCCGCGCCTCAGCTGACATCCGTAAACGATGGATGGGCAAACAAATGATGATGGAATGGCACGGAGCCCGCCCAGGTGGGCGGCCGAGGCGGCCCTTGGAGTTTCGGGAAAGTATATGAAAAATAGTAATATTTTTTTCACTTTATGTGATTCTAATACTTTTAAGAGCCAATTTGTGAAACTTGTTGCAATAACTTCAGAATTATTGAAGTCGAGTTCAATGTTTCAACTGCGAACATTGATTAGCTGATCTCCATTTTCACACACTTTGCTTATAAAACCTTCTACCATACTGCTTTTTTCGCATCCCTGTTATTTTAAATATATCTGGGGCATCCTCAGGTAGCTAGATAGCATCCTCATAGTCTGGCTGGCTAATCCCGTTACCGTGATATTTCAACAATAACGACCCATCAGGGCACAATAGTCGCATGTCGGCACGTGAGAAGAATGATATTAAAACATTTGCTTCAGTATTTTGAAATGGATACACAAAATAATATGAATTCGATAAGCAGTCCTGCTACCTTCGAAGCACAAATATTTTAGTACAAAATGTCAGTCACGCGCGACCCTCACTCACCTTTTAATATTTCATTTTTCAATTCATTTCTCCACCCTTGGGTCTGAATTTTTGATCCCAATACTTTCTTTATACCCTACCTTGATCCGAATCCACCATTTCTGTAAAATTTTGTTCTCGAAACAAAAAACATCTTAGAATATTATAGAAAGAAACTTACATTGGTAGCAACACTATACCATATATCGTAACCAGTAGGCAGCAAAGTACCTAGTTATTACAATTTGAAAGTTTAATTATACCAACTCTTAGTATTACTTATTACCATTTGTTTGTGTTGTCAGTAACAAACTTTGTGTTACAGTGCCACCCAGAACTTTGCATTGCATAGTCTTCTAGTCTTCTAGTCGGAACTGTACTGCGCTCATCAACTTGAGACATCGGCTCTAAAGTCTCTTATGCCCAGTCATTTCGCTGGAAACAATGCCCTTCAAACCTAGAAAATAGAAATGTTTGCACTCTACTGCTTGGCGGATGAATGTCTGCCAAGGCGAAAGAACTACACTACATGTAGAATATCTGAAAGATCTAATAAAGATACACAGTGTAAAAGCAATGACCAGCGGGGTTACTTTAGGGCCACCGTATATGGACGGAGTGGCGGCGATGAGTAGTCACCTGTCGCTGTGTAGAAACCGATCTATATCGATACGGCTTACCTAGATCCGTTGCTACGACGATCGGATTGCACGATCCGTTATTACAACCCGTCGCAAAGCACCGGCGCTTTGAGATTTCCAGTGTGATTTTAATTCTCTATACCAACTACAGTCGTATGTGGAAGCAGATTAAGTTGAATTTTAATTGTTTTGAAGTTAGTCGCTTGGCCTCCATGAGTCTGCGCTGACCCTTAGGCGGCAGTCCGAGAGTGGACCAGTACAAAAGGGTTGATTTATTCTACCGCGCCTATAGCGTTACAGGATAAAGAGCTCCGGGACAAATGGCTTTGGAAGTTTATCATCATTGTTTCGATCTTATTCCCAACAGAGACCAGCTCTACCTCCTTCACCAAACACCACCAATTCCCACTGATTCAGATATGGTAGATTTATAGAAATGGTAGATTTCCATACTTATGTTTGGTTGATGCAAATTGATCGAATTTCGTGGAAACTATTATACTTTTTTATATTAACTTACGACAATATCACGACACACACACACACACACACTTCACCACTCAAACACACTAGGTAAACACTGACCACCAGGTGGGATTGCGGTCAAATACTTGCTTATAACGTTATAAAAAAAAAAGATTGACATAGTCTGAAAATAATTATCTTTTCAGCTTTGTATTCTCTGAGGAAGTTCTGTTTTAATGTAATGAAATGTTCTGTTTAATCTACGAGTTGCTAGTACAATTTGAACTTTAATCAACTCTTCAAGACTCCTTATAAGAGCTGCAACAAAGAATTATACTAATTAAAAAGTATCTTTGTTAAAAATAAGTTGTGCGGAGCTTGTTACCTAAGATTTTTTCTTCAACTCTATAGAATTAATATCATTGAGTTACCTAGCGGGGTTTTTCTTTTTTCATTATTATTTTTAATGTCAACAGAAGAGTACTTTTATTTGCTGATTATTAACTATGACAACGCACGTTTGTACATTGAATAATACATATGTTAGTTATAATTAGTCAGCTAACATATTTTTAGATCATAGCAGACTAGAGAGAGAGAGCAAGCTATACTTCTACACTAATAATTATAAATAGGATTATTAATTATTATATTTGTATTTTCGTGTGTATGTTTGTTTGTTTGTTTGTAATTAATAAACTAATAAACTGCTGGATCGATTTGAAAAAATCTCTAACCAATAGAATGCTATATTATCAGTAAGTAATATGGCTATATTTCAAAGTTATTAGGGTTTTTTTTTTCGAAAACTCCAATTATGTGTTACAAAATTACCTATATAATTACTTCTCGTATCACATGCGGTGCAAAAACTAATTAATGATAGAACAAAATAATGCACTACAGTTTTAAAGAACATATCTACCATTAAGTTATATAATTATGGTGTCAAATTGAGGTAATAATTTATCTTTCTTTCAATCTACCCCTGCGGAGCCGGAGCGGGGTCTTTTCTAATATCGCTATTCTCAACAAATATCCTTGACTGTTGTAAAATGCCACTAAATCCGAAATTTATACAAAACACTGAAATCTCTCTAAAACGTTAATAAATCAGAATTCTAGCTACGCAACTCGACACAGAAGTCATCGACTGTTACCTTACGTCATACCACCCACTATTGTGTCTCGGCCCCATTGTCCCCTAAGCCGTACCGCCGATCAATGCAGCTATTGAACCTTATAGTCTTCTTAGCACGATGTCTGCCGTTAGAAAATAATTATAGGTTCTATACTAAAAGTTGTAACTCGGACAGCGAAGGAAAGGAAGACCCTACCAGCGTCTTTGTTTTCCGCCCTGGGGCCTCACCACGAACCGTTAAACCCATCCAGTTAAAAGCCTTAAACTGAACTGCCCTGCTAACTGTCACCACCAATATCGCTCAGCGTTCATAAGTCGACCAGAGACATTTATCCAAAAGATCGGAACAATTTGTTTGCATTTATGGCAGCTTACTATAGCTCCATCTCATTCTCTTTCTCTCTCATTCTCTGCAGTCTATTTTTGAGTGACGTCACGTCACGTTTGTCATTTATGAGTGTGTGGTCTCAGGCCATTCAGTTTAAGGCCTTTAAATGAGCTGCATGGAATAAGAATAAGTACGTGGTGACCCCCCCCCCGTACGTGTTCTAGTTTAGAGTCCTAAATCGTCCCGGTCGAGAGTGATTCCGTATCCCTCGCGTGCTCCACTGTTAACTTCGTCAACACGTGTTGTGATAAACAAATAAATGTAGGCACACAATCGACAGTGGCGCCTCTCCTCATTCCCAATCTGTCATTTGGAGCGGGCGGTCATCTCTCTTGAGCGTGTGCCTACTTACTGATAATCTGGTAGTTTTACTTTAAACCCAAGCCCTAGATTAGTGAACACCACACGTATGATCAGTTGAGACTATCCTCAAATGCTTACCATTTCCACAGCAGAAGAAACTTACATACACGTATCATAATTATTGGCACTTAACGTATGAAAAATGTTTAGATATAAAAGTTTGTGTTAGGTTTAGGAGAGTGAAGTAAGCTTGTTATAAATAATAATATAATTAATAATACCTAAAGGGATACAAAACAAAACAATACAAAAAACAAACAACAAAGTTCAAAGAGGCCTTACTAATAAGGGTAGGCAACCCACCGACAATGCCCCTGGCGTTGCAGATATCCATAAGCAGCGGTGAACACTTATCATCGGGTGCCACATGCTTGTTTGATACCTATTTAAAAAAAAAACAAGTTCACAATCATAATACTTATAAGAATTATTTTATTCATTTAGGATTTCAATTATACGCTGTAGCTGTCTCTTTCAAGTCCACGACGCAGGTATCTACCAATATTCTACGTCGGGATCAATCATCGCAACAGCACGGAAATAGAAGAGGGAAATATACATTGAAAGCCATACCATGCAGGCGATCCTATAATTGGCTCGAGCCAATCAGTGTAGAGAGTTTCTCGGAGCTTAGCTCGACCAGTAGGTACCTATAGAAAATTTAATACCTGTGGACTGTTTTGGTCTCTATTTAAATTCAGAAATAGTAAAATTGTATAGATAAATACGACTGAAACTAGCAGCTATAAATTGAGAATTGTAATGTAAGAAGTCCCTTGAACATCTTAAAATAAAAAACACACACACAAACGTTTGTGTGTGTGTGTATTCGTGTGCGTATGGGTGTGTATTATATGTACAAAGACGTTTTGCAACAATCATAAACGTAGCATAGCTAAACTAGAAAAGCAATTCCTTTCTAAGTCATTTAGACAGAAATAGCTTGACTTAAAATAATACCGCTACGGTAAGGATAAAATAAATTCGCCTATAAAATATAGAAGAACAAATCTGAATATCAAAATCTACCTAAACTTTATAATCAAAGCCGCACAAAATAGTGGGGAATCTGGTGGGGAATATTATTCTACCTTATTTCTAACACCAAAAAGCTATAAATTTTCTATTTGTAGTATGACAAAACAACTATTGTGTCGTGATTTATGGGCACAAATATATGCAGACCCAATTCTTTTGTATTGAGGAAAACCTCCCCTTTACATATAAACGTGGTACATATACAAAACGTTGCAAATGTGATTTCTTGAAAGGTCGACGAGGCAATCATGGTAATCAAGAAAGGGCATCAAATCGAAAATATACGAGTGATTTCGTCATATAGAATAGAATAGAAAATCGTGTATTACTGTATTGAACACAGAACACTACATTAAAAGAACAATGAATACAAAAAAGTTAATTTACATTCCAGGATTTTTAGATTTAGTTGTAATCGCAGAATTTTAATAATAATATTACTAAATTATAAAAAAATGTAAATGTGTGCTGGGACACAAACATAGTAGAAGTAAAACTACAGCTAAAAATTATTTAAAAAAATATATCATACCAAAATATTTCAAAAAAGATACTTTAAAACATATACGAAACGTAACTCTCTGTCTTTCTATTTTCACTAACTTAAATCTCCCTCTCAACTTCCGTTCGCCTCGCCCGATCACACTTTTCGTAACGCTCTCGCCACGCTTTCACCAGCTTACTCCCCAAGACAAGCGTGAGTAAAGAAGTTTTACTTCAATAACGCGTCACAATCACATGTGTGCATAAACACTGGATCACATCATTTGTTATGTTATTCAGTTAGCGCTCGTTGGCATTGCAACTTTCCTAGCGACACACACTTGGATGGGTGACCGCGGTGGGTGTAACATAGCCTTCTCATGCTACGTAGTGGTTGTTTTAAAGCCATGTCATCTGATCTGTCATCTGTCTCTTAGGTGATCTGAAAATTTTGACACTAGAGAATGCTACTAATAAACAGAGTTTGATACATTTTAATGCAACCAATAATTACCCGGTTCACCCACAGGCCCGACTTTAAAGCACTAAACTTTATTAAAATAACGTCATAGGTACCTAGTTAAATTTCACAGCGGCACGAAATTCGAATTTATTTTTAACAGAAGCAAATTCATAAAGCTCATACCTTTTAACGTTTCATAAATGGGGAAAAATTACTCGCTACGGCGCGTATCGCCTGTCACATCAAAATGTTATTTCCTTTTTTTACGGCAGGCAATTTAATTTCCGCTTAACGGCATAGAGCTACCGTGGACTCCAGGGGTTGATGTAATGAACTGGAGGCCTACCATGACGTCTTATAGCGATTCAGTTCAGGACCTAAACTGAGCCGCGTTGCATAATCGTACCGTGACGTATTATTTTTTATGTTGCTGCCATTTTCAACCTAAACTGGATATAGGTTAGGTTGAAAATGGCTTATTAGCGACTCAATTTAGGTTGCTACCATTTTCAACCTTAACTGGATCCAGTTTAGGTTGAAAATGGCAGGAACATTAAAAATAAAACGTCACGGTACGATTATGCGACGCGGCTCAGTTTAGGTCCTGAACTGAATCGCTATAAGACGTCATGCTAGGCCTCCTGAACGTGGCGAAACACGGTGATTAGTGGCTTCAACTCTATACTCTAAATTAAGAAGCATAGGGATTTCCCTATGCTTCTTAATTTAGAGTATAATTTAGAGTATACCTATTTAGGTATAATACTGTCGCTCCAGCGAACTGTAACGTTATTTAGTACTTATACAAATACTTTTTTTTATATGATGGAGTGGAAGACTAGGACTGCCTGGTGGTAAATAGTTGGTTGGTAATGGTGGTATTGGTTTATAAGGTAATTTAGCATTATTCACAATACATTTGATCACGTCGAAAATCAAAGTTTTGAATCGATTTGATTATTAATTTCATAATACATTTTAGTGTCTCACAATTCTGAAATATTTAATTTAACTATTTTCTCTGCATTTCATGTAATTTCATGCCTTTTCTAGTTTTTTTAAGGTTTTAGGGTAGAGCCCTAACTGAGTTTTAGGCGCAGGGAAGCGGAAAATAAAAGACTTGGCATGGCATGGCATTCGCCGTAATTTACATTCTTCCTATAATTTGTATTCTCGAGAGCAAATTGTAATAATCTCGAAATAACGAGGCATATCTTGTGATAGATCGTGAGAAATATTCCGTTATATTAAATATCACATTCGACAATGGAACAATTTCAACAGACGGCACAGTGGGTGATGAGCCGACTGCGAAGTGCGAGGCTGCGGATTCGATTCCGGCACAGGACAAAATTTTTGTGCAAAACACAAGTATTTGCTCTAAGTTTGGATGTTTGTAGGGCCATGGCCCTTGTAGATCGTGATTATCTAGATACAAGAAATCTAGTTAGGGGTCAGAATCTATTAGTGTAACATATTTTTAAGTAGGTACCAAATTTTATTTGTTACCTCAACCGTATAATTTAAATCTCTACTTGTTAAAATTACCCATCCAGTAAGCGTTACCCACTTTTGAACTTCATAAGTATTTGCTTATTTCGTATCTCATTGGTCAAAATTATGGTACTTTGATTTAAAAATACACTGTATTATTTAAACTCACTGAAAAATAAAGCTCTTTAACTACAAAATACAAATTTCGACTTTGAAGTGCAACGAGATTACAAGATCCATAGATAGAAGTCTATGGATACAACTCTGTCTACCATCTCTCATCTATCTCCGTTAATATTATGTAACAAACTTTACAGGTCTGTCCGTCATAAAACTAACCAAAATAATACTGTTTGGGGCAAAATGATTTCCATGTCCTTCATCATACGGTTCTATTTTGCGAGATCCCGGATATTACAGCGGTACACTACACGTCATATCAGGCCTTCAAAAGTATTACCTACCTCAAATCCTTACCTGTGACTATGACGGTCGGTACAGCGAAATTCCATTAGGGTCTAATTCGGCTAGGACGAACAATGTATTCACATTTAAGTACCAATACAAAGTTTGAATTTCATCTTTGTTGTTTTGATCATTGTTGACTACCCTGCGCTGGCTACAGTAGCTCTCAACCTGAATTCCTACAGGTGTAATAGGATCCAAACTTCATGTAAAGTTGATGTAAAGTTTGACCTTAATTCAGAAATACGACCGTACTATGGGCATGCTGTTTGTACCTACAACCCAAAGTAAGAATTTAAATTGGATTCGCTTCTATTTTTTAAGTAACACTTCAATTTTTTTTTAATTTGATTGAGAGACAAGACGAGGAAGTCATTCTACTAATACTACAACTAATATGTCGTATAGACGTATACGAACCTGAAATTTCTTCGACCTTGATCTTTCTTGACCTGAAAGTCAACGTGCAATCGTTCAGGGTACCGGTTCGTTTTTTATCAGTTTTTTATTTTATCTGACTGAGTAACGAGACGACCAAGTCGTTCAACTGATGGTAAGCGATACGCTTGCCAATAGCAGTTACAGTGCCACCTAGAACTTTGTATTGTATAATCTTGCGCAGCACGGCACTGCGCTCGTCACCCTGAGATGTCGGCTCTAAAGTCTCATTTGCCCAGTAATTTCGCTGGAAACAGTGCCCTTCAAACCGGAACACAGTAATGTTTGCACACTACTGCTTGGCGGATGAATATCTGGCAAAGGCGTGGTACTTCCCCTGGCCGTCTTTTGCAGAAGAGACCTCCCACTACAATATATTCTGTACTTTAAAACCCATCTGCATAAACTTTGACAAGCTGCTAATATATCTCTTGTCCAATCTATATATAAAAATGTTATGTTGGTTTGTGTACGCTTTAAAAACTCAAAAAGTTCTGCACCGATCGAACTGAAATATTAGCATGATATATAATCCTCATCAAGGATTGTTTTGATCTATTTTTTTCATCAGTGACATATCAGCGAATGTGCGAATGTGTCACAGCGAAGCGTGGCAGGGTACAGCTAGTATCATATAAAATTTAAAGTACCTACATACGTATAGTATCTTTAAAATAATTAAACCAACCTTAACGCTTCATTGCTTCTCTCCATCCAAAGGTTGACTGGAAGAGATCGCTTTTAGCGATAACTCCACCCATTCACTAAGTTCTATTCCTTGTACCTTGTGTATTTCTGAACCGGTGAAAGTACAATATTTTTTTTTGTATTTTTTTCTATTCTAAGATGTTTCAGGGCGATCGCAAAATACTTTGCAAACAATAATTTCAAGTGAGATGTCAATTACTAAGGGTTGGGGGTTCGTGGCATTCACCTGCAGGGGTGTGAGCTGCTGTTCACGTGTGACTAAATACTCAGCGGGTTTCCACCCTTACCTGCGACGGCCGGTACAACACAATTCCATTACGCCTCTCGTCGGGTTGAGGTCATGAAAAGGTGCAATTTATAAGATTCCCAATCTCGTCTGCAGCTTAGACCTTTTTCAATAAATTTGTAATCCTCAGACCTTTTTCAATAAACGCACGATTTGAAACAAAATCAGGCAGATGTAAATATCCGTAGTCTACACATAAAACTGTTAGGTAAGTTAGTCCATCTGTTATTGCTTGCATTATTTAGCATTTATTACATACTGGAATTTTACCATTTTCAAAGGATACCGGATAAAAAGATTACTTAGATAAAGGATCAATAGATCACTGTTTGAAAGATAGGTGACATGTAATCATAATTTCTCTAACTTATAACCTAAAACCAAGTCGTAGAACAAGGACAAGAAGATTCTCAATTCAGCCATCATATCGAAGTTCAAACAACGACTGTCAAACCAAGTACGTTCACTTCCAGAGCCCACTTGAAAGTCCAAAGGCACACAGTTAAGGGAGAATTTCTCTGTAAAGTTAAATCTATTTCCGACATAAAGCACCATTCAGACAAGCAGAACAAGCGCACACAAAGATGTGGGACAAGTGAGTTTACCTTGCAAATTGTGGACACACCTTGAACGATCTAAACAAAGGACGCTCGTTCACGCTTACCCCTCTGTCTAAGTATATGATCAATTATTCATATCCCAAAAAAAGAGTTTGTGTGTTTGTTTGTTTGTCTTATCTTCACGCCGCAACGGCGACATGTCACGATCACATACTACTATAGATTCTTAAAGTCCTGTAATAGACACTAATTGTATAATATTATCCTGTAATAATTAACGGCTCCTATCTAGTCTATTATAGTAGCTAGTCACGGTAATAAAAACTAATTAACTCCTGATCTCCGGCCATTCTGATCGGTCTCAGTTTTGGTCGATCATAGAACGTGACTTCCTCGTCCCCCCCAGAATTATTTGTTTATAGAGTTAGACGCGTGGCGGGTCCATGGAGTAGGTAAGTATATAAAACGTCCTTGCGACAGACTTACGTCGAGACAGCAAGAAAACCGTAACTAAGGGGCGTATACACGGTATCGACGATATTGGTATAAATAATGGTGGTGGTGTGGCGTGTCATATCGGGAACTCAAAACAAACATAACAAGGTAAATAACTCGTTTTTAATGATAACACGTATGTTAGTAACCATGACAGTTTAAAACCTTACTTATATGTTTCGTGTTACCTTAACATAGTTTAAACACAATATAGTTGGCTTTATTTGTATGAAATACTAGCACTTCCCCGCGGTTTCATCCGTGTTTACTATTATTATACAGGAACCATTATTTTTGAATGGGTAAAAAGTATCGTATGGTATATTACAGGACCTAAGGTATCTACATATTTGATTTCATCAAAATCAATTAAGCCGTTTCAGCGTAAAGACTTTAGAACCAATGTCTCACGGCGACGAGCGCAGTGATGTGCCGCGCCAGATTATGCAAGGCAAAGTTCTGGGTGGCACTGTAACTGCTATGGGCAGGGGTAACGCTTACCATCAACTGAACGACTTGCTTGTCTCGTTACTAAGTCAAAAGAAAAAGTATAAACTTGTAACATATCTAAGTCCACGAGATGCCGAATAATTAAAACATAAATATGCGCTGTGCCTCAGTCGGCCTCCCCTGGCGGGGTATTGGATAGGAATGGGAAACTGTCTTCTAATATCAACAAACTACCATAACGAACGCTGTCAAAGGTACTAATGGAAAATAAATTCAGCTGTTAGCTCATCGAGCCATTTGTTGCCAATTGTAGTCTGGGTATTGGTAGGACCATGGTCCTCGTAGTTTCTGTTCTCTAGATATAGGGAATCCTAATTAGGGGTCATTAGGGGGGGGGGGGTATGTGATGGTGACACGCTATTCATCAGTATCAAAAGTATTAGAACATAGGTATGTGGAAAGATATTGCACTGCTTTGCACGTATGTAAATACCGCCTAACAGAGATATAGTGGAAGCATTGAGTTAGTTTATACGCCATTCTTTAACAGTAACTAGAGTCATTTATTTGTTTTTCCATTACGCAGATGCTAGGACGCGAAAATGAAATGGGTGAAATATAAATAGTTATATAGATAGATAGTTAAACTCTTTATTGTAACACCACAGAACAAAGGAAACTTAAAAAAGAAAACAAATCATACATTGTTTACAATTAATCTCACACTGGGCGGTCTTATAGCTGGGCACGATCTCTTCCAAACAACTATGTTGTATTATATGTGAAGTATATATGTATAATATATGTGAGGTGTGAGGGGTCCCTCATTCTAAAGTGGTCAGTGTGCATATGTGTGAGTTTGGATTGTTGAGTGGGAAAAACATTAGTGTTTTTTTTTCACAAATTTTAAAAATCAAATCTCGAAAGTGTATTTTGACACGATCCCATGAACTATCGGATAAATATTAGATGTCAAGGAGTTAACCAGCAGACATAATTATTATTCATGAATGCGGCATTGTCGATTCGCTACTCCAGTAACTTGGGACGAGTAAAATTGTGAAACGCAATGTAAGTCCAAAAGTATTATCCTCCACGTAATTTTAATATGGATGACCACTTAATACTTTTAAAACAGACTCTAAGTTGTTCTACTTTGTATAAGATGAATAGATTTCCTCAACACCATTCTCGCTCCTGCAATATAAACGCGATCCATTCTGTATGTCCAATAGGAGGTCCGCCACGTGCCTCGCTTCTCAATACACCTCTTGAAATTCAAATATGCATCGTTAGCTCCATCCCCTTAAGGAGATGCTATATTCCAAACGATTCCAGTCACGAGTTTAATTTCACCTGAATCATTTATTTATATTCAAATAAAGCTCGCTCTACACGCACGCCGGGAAATTGCGGCGCGAATTGGCTCTTCATCGAGAAGTCGCAGCCATTTCCGTTGTGAAACGGAGTTTTGGTAGCTGGGAGATCGAGGTGTTCCGCTTATCAGGTGTTAACTTATCGCTTATCAGCTGGGCAGTGATTTTTGAATCTCATCGGGTACCAAATTAGCCGATTTCTCGGCTATTTATCACCGAAGGATATTAAAAAATCGATCCCCTGTGAAAACGATGAGTAAATATCACAATTCTATCCATAAGGTACTCAGGTTCACGAGCGTTCCCAGTGTTAGTGAAGAGAGAACTTTACCTGCTATAGAATAAGCGCCTTGTGTTTCGGTATTTGACGATTGAAAAGTTTCGTGGCCTTTTGACTTTTGTAGTTGAGAAAGTGAAAATCATTTCATATTTTTTTCTGCTAAACTGAGATAAACCGTGAAAGGTGGGTGTGGAGCGGTAGCCGTAATCCAATGACACATAAATTAAGATAATACTATGACATTTTACATGGTTTTTTCAGACAGCTGTGTATATATTTTGAAGTATATCACCAGTTTGGTCTGCTCGTAGCTTTATTTAGTTAGATCATCTCGGGTACTAAATGTATTGTCGGGGATTTTGCTTTCGGTTGCCATATTTTTCAATAAAACCAAGCTGCCTCGGATTTCAAAATAAAATGAACGTAGCTTATTTCTTATCTTTTCATGTAAGCGTTTTAAGCGATTGATGAGCCGAAGTTATTGAAAAATTTTATTTAGATCCAACTTAGCATTTGTACTACTGACGGAGAAAGAAACCAATGGCGCTCTTAAAGCCAAAGAAACGTGCGCAAAAAGTAAATATTAAATCGAGTTTTATAAGGAGAGATTTTATCAGAATTGAATTTACGCATTACTTTCTTCATAGGAAGGACTTAACGTACTTACTCGTATAAAATCAGCGTTCGTGAGGCTTTGTGGGACTAATACTTTGAATTGTTTTAGCTTGCCCTTGCATCAGTCACTTATTTGAGTCCCAGAAGTGGAAAAGTAAAAGGTTGATTTAGAATGTAGATGATGGTCAAGTAGTGGGAGGTCTCTTCTGCATGAGACCGCCTTTGCCATATATTTATCCGCCAAGTAGTGTGCAACCATGACTGTGTTCCGGTTTTGAGGGCATTGTTTCCAGCGAAATTACAGGGCATATGAGACTTTAGAGCCGATGTCTCAGGGTGACGAGCGCAGTGCAGTGCCGCGCAGGATTATGTTAAAAGCTCCGTTTAAAAATAAAGTAGTCGAAGCTCGACGCCTTAAACGTTTAACTATTAAACGCTTTGAAAGCGAACTTCGGTTACAAAGGGTGCCGCGTCATTGCTGGCATCGAGCGCTTTACACACGGTCCGCTTTAAAAGCTGAAATATGACACTGGCACTGAACGACACGAATATTCCATTAAACTTTCTAGAACTCTCTGGAACGTACGAGGGTGAATCAAAAAGTTCTTAGAAGTGCATATATATGAAACCTTTTTGGATCAAGTTCGATATTCAAATTAAAGAGTGTCTATCACACTATATTTATGCAGACTGTCACTTGTTTTTGTCAGTTCGTTCGCATGTAATAAATTTTTTTGTGCAACGAGTTGCTAAAAAGTCAAAATTATGGATAAAAGTGAGTTACGTGCGGTGATAAAATATCTCAGTTTGAAAAAAATGTCTACGAAGGAAATTTTTTTGGACATTCAGCAGACATTAGGGGGTGATGCTGTACCCTATTCTACGGTTGCGTACTGGGTGGCTGAATTTAAAAGAGGTAGATCAAGCTGTAAAGATGACCCGCGTTCTGGGCGGCCTTCAACCTCCGTTACAGAAGAAAATGTCAAAAAGGTTGAGAATCTGGTTTTGGAAGACAGAAGAATGACTATAAAATATATAGCTGAGATCCTAAAGATATCTTTTGGTAGCGTTCAATCCATTTTAATTGATTCACTGGGGTTCAAAAAAGTGTCTGCAAGATGGGTGCCACGAATGTTAACCGACGAAAACAAAAAGCGACGTTTGGAAATTTCCAAGCGTAATCTCGAAATGTTCCAGCGTGATTCGGATAATTTTTGCCGTCGTCTTGTCACCATGGATGAAACGTGGGTCCACCATTTTGATCCTGAAACTAAAAGACAAAGCATGTCTTGGAAACGACCATCCTCTCCATCCATTAAGAGAAATTTCGAGTTGCTCCTACCGCTGGCAAAGTTATGGCCTCTGTGTTCTGGGATAGTGAAGGAATCCTTTTTATTGATTACATGCCAAAAGGCCAGACGATTACTGGACCCTATTATGCAAATTTAATCCCGAAAGTGCGTGAAGCGATTAAAGAAAAACGTCGTGGAAAACTGTCGTTGGGCGTGTTGTTCCTTCAAGATAACGCTCCTGCTCATCGATCGGAAGTTGCGCTCAACGCAATCCGCTGTGCTGGCTTCAATCTCCTTGACCACCCACCATATTCTCCGGACTTAGCCCCAAGTGATTTTCACTTATTTCCAAAATTAAAAGAGGAAATTCGTGGAACAAAATTTCACGATAATGACGCGGTTATAGCTGCCGTAGAGGACTTTTTCGAGAGTCAACAAAATAATTTTTTTTCACAAGGAATAAGGAAGTTAGAAACGCGTTATTCTAAATGCATTGCATTGGAGGGAGATTATGTAGAAAAATAAAATATTATTATTTAAATCTTTGCATTTTTTAATATTGATTCCAAGAATTTTTTGATTCACCCTCGTACCAGACTTTAAACGATTTTAAAACTTTCAATTAGGTCGAGTGGTTGACTTAGTTTAAAATTGAGTTCGGTGATCAACATTTTATTTGAAGTCCGGGTTCGTGAAGCATTTGATAATTATTATTTGAGAGGGGTAGTTGAAATGTCTTTATTAAAATCGTAGATGTAACAAATGTACTTACAGTGGTAAGTACATTTGTGATCAATCCGTAATCAAATTTATTGATTCAAGTGAAGCAAAGATATATCTTTTCGGTGAAGGAACACATCTTAAGGAAACCCACACCCGAGAATTATTTCGGAGGTAGGTATGTTATCCACCAATCCGGACTGGGTCCCCGTGGTGCATTGTGGCCTGACCCTCCTCACGAAAGTGAGGGGAGACCCGTGCTCAGCAGCGGGACGATATGGGTTGATGATGATGATGAAAGATATAGAACCGAAATGAAAACAAACTTTGATACTCCGTGAGGCTGAATTTTAAATAGTCGAACTACGCAGTGCAGTGCTATGCCGCGTAGGATTATGCAATGCAGGGTTCTGGGTGGTGCTGTGACTGTTATGGGCAGGCGTAGCGCTTACCATCAGGTGAACGACATGCTCGTCTCGTCACACATTCAAATAAAAAAAAAATACGTATAGAAATAAATATACATAGATAAGTTAAAAACTCTTTAAAAGAACGTTACTCATCAATAATAAAGTATTGGGAGACAATGATCATAAAAATATATAGGACATGCCTACATAAAAACCTGTTATTACATCTCACAGTTGATTTCAATACTTTATTAGCTTGAATATATAATATTCAATAAGGCAGCGTTCTCCTTTGCTCAAGTGTACAAGGCGCCAACACACTTCTGAGTTTCCTGCGAAGTTTTTACGCGGTACCAATATCCGTTACGACCGAATTGATTTTCCGCATTTTCATCGTAAAGTCTTCCCTTAGTGAGCTGAGATACGCGATGCATTGCCTATATTGTTGCGAAGGAATGTTTAGTGTTAGCATTAGCAGCATTATTGTTGTGCAAGTTGCAAATATATTCTACTCTATTATATCGCTATTGTTTCTCTATTCTTTATGAATAGAGAATGAGACTGTTGAACACATTTTTATTAGATTAATAGAACTTTAACATTTGAAATCTACCTTTATGAAGAAAGGAAATTAAAAAGATAGAAATTGTACGCAGTTCTACAGAAGAACTACAGCCATAATTTTACAGTAAGTATAGTTGGTATCCAATTTATTTTCTTTTTCAAGTTTTATTAAAGTTTGAAAGATAGTCCAGGTTTTATCTATATATATAAAAATGTTATGTTGGTTTGTGTACGCTTCAAAAACTCTAAAAGTTCTGCACCGATCGAGCTGAAATTTTAGCATGATATATAATCCGCATCAAGGATTGTTTTTATCTATTTTTTTCATCAGTGACATATCAGCGAATGTGCGAATGTGCCACAGCGAAGCGTGGCAGGTTACAGCTAGTTATATTTAATTGTTTTTGAGTAAAATTGTACAAAATTTACGAGATATCTCAAAAGCGCGTTAATATTCATCTCTAAGGACTGACCTTTCACATAATATCACTCAGATATCTTTACCTTCCCAGGGCACCTTTGGTCCCTTAGGTACATATCTCGCGCGTGTTGAATGCCCGTGAATGCCAGCGAGGGCAAGCGTCTGTAATGAGGGGCATTCAGCCGCCCTTCGCCCTAGCGCCCTACTTTCCATGCATTATGGCTTTATTCTGACCGCTGATAGGTAATTTGCCGGGTTTCGAAGAAAGGGCGAAAGGAAATGCTATTTTTGAATGGAAAGAACTTGATTGAAATAGGATCAAAGAATTAGGCTGGTTCGTTCGTTGGGTCTACAGGGATTGAAGGTTTAGTGTTTGATTTGAAAGCTGGACCGAATGATTGGATTGACATTTTAATATTTTGATACCCAATATTAAAGGTTATCCATGCATTATCCGACAACCTGGTGTGAGTCGCGGGGAGCCGCTGGATGCAAACAGCTAGCTATACCGCTTGTTGTGGCGTTCTATGGGGGAGGCCTATGTTCAGCAGTGGACGTTTTCCGGCTGCTGATGACAATGATGATAGATATGCTATAATATAATACACGATAGGTATTAATGATTAATGATCGCACAGAACGGCAAATTTTTAATTCATACGCGCCGCTTTTTGCCGATGATTGCTTTAGAAATTGAGATTTCTAAGCAACCAAGGAAGCAACAAAACAACGGAAAAAAGTTACTTATTAAGGCTACTTTATCAACCGTAACTAAATGGATAGTAAAATTTCTATAGTCGGTAAATTTCCGAGTATTTTACATATTACGCTTATTAGCTTATGCAATAGTTTCCTTCCAGGAAAATATAAAACACTTCAATATCTATATATATATAAATGTTATGTTGATTTGTGTACGCTTCAAAAACTCAAAAAGTTCTGCACCGATCGAGCTGAAATTTTTATCATGAATTGTTTTTATCTATTTTTTTCATCAGTGACATATCAGCGAATGTGCGAATGTGCCACAGCGAAGCGTGGCAGGGTACAGCTAGTTTGAAATAAAAAAAAAAAATTCAGTGTTTACCCGACACCAAACTAAAAAAATACAAATCTATTAGTCACAGTGATTTTAGAACGAATAAAAATACATTCTACGATATTTTCATTCACAATGTATCCTTAGCGTCATATTTGCTACTAGTATCTACATTACCCTGCCGCTACTTCTACTCGTAGTATTTGCTCCATAAACATGCGAAATATAATAAAAATCATAGTCGACCTTTCAGACCCTCACCTATATGCTCGAGATGAGAGCCCTTGAGTTGGTCCTTCGCTCTAAACAAAAAACGGTCGTGGTTTTAGTACCTATCTGTGTTGAGTTAGGTTTATTTATCTCTGTGCAAATTTATTTAAAAGCCAACTTATGTTACATGTACTTACTTACATGTATAAAAAAGGATAATTATTTTTTTACGCACAGTGGGTACCTACTTCGTTACGACTCCAGTTTTTTTTTTTTTTGTAATTTCGTTATTTGAAATGAGTAGTACCTATATTAAATCACAGTAGATCTGTTTTATATCCTACGCCCAGAAAAAGACAGTTATCATATTTTCTTTTTACATTTTTTTAAATGAGTAAAAGAGGTTTTAGTACCTTACGAGTAGGTTGGGTAAAAGAGACGGACTAACATAGCGGAAATTCATCACTTTCAATCAGATAAGCAGAGTTTCATTTTACATTCCATCATAAAACAAGCATCCCAATACGTCCCTTGACGAACGTAAACATCGCTGTAATTTTATGGAAAATGAAAAGGGCTTTGCGTTTTCGGTTCGAAACGTAACGATATAATGACGAGTCGGAATGAATAGGAAATAAGAGACAATGGGGACTCCAAGTCGGAACCAATAGGAAATGGGGATACGGGACAAAGGGGAAATGGGAAAGTCGGAGCGAATGGGAAATGGGGGACAGTTGGAGTGGACAATATGCTTAGTTCGCATCAATCACTGACTGCAGCAGATAAATGTCACTTCCTAGTTGATAGCGAGTTTAAGGCTCAATTTTCAATGTATAAATTCGTAAGGAACTCTTCACCATTTCGCTATATCTGATCGTGAAATACAGCGTTTTTTGCTATTTTATTAACTCACGGATTATTTTACAACACAAAGCGATCTTCATACACAAAAGTTTTTAATAGAATTACGAACCATTAAACGAAAATGTATCCTCCATAGCGATGATTCTTGCCTAATAATTTACACAATGGTGTTACACATTAATTAATTGCATATTATCACTTGGTTTCATCAACTGATATTTTCGTTGGAATCTTTTTAAATATATTTCTTTTTTTCCAGCCATATTCGATCAAACAAGAACCTCCATGGCAGAAAAAAGACATCATAAACTTATAACAATTATAATTACCGTTTCCAACGTCGTGCATTAAGGCGTAACACAACACGGCCCCTGTCCCCTAGGTACTGTGCCACGACACCATTAACAATTTGGGGAACACCATTAGGCCATCCCTGAAGTTTACAATAAATCATCGTTTTTCAACCTCACCCGGACAATAGAGCTTCCAGCATTTGCGACTTTAATGAACTGTTGGCCATGGGTTCCTCATTTATTTCTATGTCAGTAAATCATCGTCATGACTTGTCAAAAAAATGTGTGCTGGGACACATAGTAAAAGTAAAACTTCCCCTAAAAAATTATAAAAAAATAATTTTCAAAAAGATTTTCAAAAAATATACAAAACTTAACTCTCTCTCTTTCTATCTTCACTGACTTATATTTCCCTGTCAACTTCCACTCGCCTCGCCCGATCACATTTTTCGTAACGTACCAGCTTACTCCCCAAGTCAAGCGTGCGTGACGAAGTTTTACTTCAAAAATTTGAAACTGTTTATATTTTGCAACGGTTCATATTAAAATTAACGTAAAGAATGAACTATATTTGAGCTAAGAGCTTAGAGTACGTTTCGGTTATGACAAAATTAAATGCTATCAGTTTAGAATATAGATTTTCCAAAGTAATCACTTGAACATCAAAACAATCGACATTTTATATCTGTTGCACACTAAAAAATTGTCCAATCAGATTGTCTAAGTTTTACTACGTGTAACAGTTTGTCGTCCGACTTTCCTATAGTTTTGGAGACCTTACAGCTACACTATAGATCGACAAGCTACTGTGGGCTCTTTACTCAGAAAAATGTTATCGAAAAGACAGAAACAGTTTTTCATGTCATTTCTTTGATTTGAAAAGGCCTGCGCTCTAATTATACTTGTAGTGGTGTTCATACTCCTTTCTAGAATAGTTTGAGTGAAATACAGTCATTTTTGTCAGCGTGTGCGTATGGCACGTACTTATGTGTTTCTGTAAAAACATATGTACGTAATTATCACTCGCTTTTCGGTGAAAGAAAACATCGTGAAACCCACGAATTCCCGATAATTATTTCGGAGGTAGGTATGTTATCCATCAATCCGGACCGGCCCCCCGTGGTGGTTTATGGCCTAACCCTCCTCTCAGGGTAGACCCATGCTCAGTGGGCCGATATGGGTTAATGATGATGCGTGATTTTATTGTAACATTAAGCTTTGCTTGTTCTGTGGTGTTTCAATTAAATGTTTATTAGTTTTGGCAAATAAACCGTGAGGCTGATAAGTAAACTATAAAGAATATGTCTCAAAGTTATTCCTAGATACCATTTACTGAAACAGTTTCGGTCGTACAATATGAACTTTGATGTTCAGTCCTTTGTGCTTCTTAATATTAGCTGCAAACTTTACCCAAAACTAGATTATTACTCTTTGCCAAAACTAACGATATAAAATAGGGCCTCGTGTTCTCTTCAGAAGCCTTTATAAACTCTGATAAATGATACTCCAGACCTCGCAAGCCATTTAGTTCGGAAAAAATATAAAAAACAAGCAATGGCGTGGACTGGTAGGGAAACAATGACAAATCGTCCCTGCTCCATCCCGGATGGCTATTATCCTCGAGTCTTTATATATATTTTGTTTCATGCAAAGTTTAATTAGTGTTCTTTCTAATTTATTACGCATAAAGCGGGGTATAAATTACAGATGCTGCCTTATTAAAATTTGGTCGGCATCTACCTATTATGTTCCTACTTTTGGCACACAGGCCTTTATTATCGTCACCATCTAAGATTGTCGTGGGAACGATGATTCATCTTTGAGTGTAAACCTATTGAATTTATAAAGATACTCGTGCAGTCAGCCACTTAAGTGACTGATGTCCTTTATTCTAAAATAATAAAATTATAATAAAATAGAATTTGAAACGTTAAACATGTTTATCTACTTCTGTTGCTGACTGTAACTATTTAAATTTGGTACAGTATGAAGTCGGAATAGTCATAAATCAAACCTAAGATTCTCAGATTCAATTAAACTCAACGACGACATTACAGGAACCCCTGGGACTGTTCCCACGCCCCAAGACAGTTACCGCACCCCCCCAGTCCGACTTTTCCGGCAATAAATCAAAAAGCTCATCAAAATAATCACAGTGAAATCTTTCCGATAAGTAAATTGTTCTTGTTAAGAAATGCAGTAAAAAGTTCCCTTTAACAATTTCTTTCCTTTTCGGAAATGTTGAAGACAGTTTGTAAAATATTAATGGAATTTTGGACGTGCTTTGAATCCATTTTGCGTTTCTTTGTCCAAGTTTGCAAGACCACGCCTTTGCCAGATATTCATCCACCAAGCAGTAGTGTGCAAGCATTACTGTGTCCCGATTTGAAGGCCATTGTTCCCAGCGAAATTATTGGGCGTATGAGACTTTAGAGCCGATGTCTCGAAGTGACGAGCGCAGTGCAGTGCCGCCCAGGATTGTGCAATGCAGGGTTCTGGGTGGTGCTATGAATTGTATGGGCAGGCATAGCGCTTGCCATCAGGTGAACCACTTGCTCGTCTCGTCACTCAGTCTAATAAAAAAAAAAGTTTTTGGATGTTCAGTCAAAGGCAAAATTCGCCAAACATGTTTAACATTGAGCTTTACGCACGCCCTAGGCTTAATTTTTAAATGACATTAGAAGATCTAAAGTTTACTCATGTTTGGCTGAACTTTTGTTGGTGAGTGTAACTAGCAATAAAGAAAAAAAAACACGATAGCTTTTGTTAACTAGTTTTGCTATCGCCAATAGTTTGGCGAATAAGCGTAATATCACACTTTAGTTTTAAATAAGTTCTGGATCGCAACTGTCATGCCCAGACGTAGCGGTCATAATCATTTAAAAAGCAGACAAGTCTAGTGGCTCTTTAAATTAAAAAAATATGCGGGTATTTATTAACTCATCGCGGCGTGGTGGTGGGCTCAGCGACAATCCACCCGAGTTAATTCAATCAGAAATGCTAAAAAGATCTTTTATTTTTAACATTTTTGCCTGTGAAAACATAAACCGTACATAATTTGTCTCCTGAATACGAATCCCGCATAAACTTTTGTTTTAGCGTAAATTAATGATCCCCCTGTTGATTACTATGCTACTTACCTTGACAAAGGTAAATCTACGTACTACGGTTAGTTTAAGATGGATACTCATTCGTTACCACTACGCTATGTGACCGCATTAAATTTCTAACATTACATAAAATATGAAAAAAAAAACAGGATACCCTAACCCGAATAACTGCAAATTGCTTTCTTAACCTAAGAGAATAAGACAATTTTTGCATTGAACAAAATTTAGCAATTTGATCGCTCAACAAAAAAAACTCCACAAAAGCCCATCAGGTATTTTAAACCTCTTTCAAGATCTCACCAAGAATATTCCGTGTAACTAGGCACTATTCTCAACTTGCATACCAAGAGTATGAAATCACACGCCACGTGTCGGTAGGCGCCGGTCTTATATTAAAGTCGTACATAACCAAATCCCCCCTTAAGCCATTCCTAAACCTATTTACATCTGAGTTGCTAAGTAAACAATAGGTGCCTCAAACTAATGGGAGACGCGCTGATGGATGGTTCTAATTAGAAGCGGGCTGAGGTAGTGTTGACGAACTTCTGCAGGCGGCTCGACTGCTGATTTGGCTGAATAATTTAACCTATTCATTGAATGTTAAGACGAGTGGACTGTATCTAGGGGTGCTGAGGTTATGAAGAGGAAAATTGGTTGGGAAAACACTCACCAGTGGTCGGCACTTGAACTTCCTTTGGAGGCGTCGTTGGGGCCCCCTTTTGCTAATTGTTGATGGTACACTGATGGTTATTCACTGATTATATTTTATTTTATGTTTTTCATGGAGCGACGCACCGTGCCAGTTGGTTAGAGTTTTGGAAGAGAGTGTAAGAATGAAGAGAATTGGTAGCGTGAATGTGTAGAAAGGACTGAACGTCCATAATGGGAACGAAGGAAAGGGCGGGAAGGTTTGAATTTGGAAAGGTTGAATAAGAAAGAGGCTTTAACATTGAATTGTTTATTAAAAATGCCACTCCACAGCTTCTCATGCGTGATTGAAAACTAGCCTATTTTATTATTATGTTTTAATGTCTGAAAATATATGGTATATTTTACGTTAGGACATGTAATTTTTTTTAAAGTCTATGAATTTGCGTATTTCATTTTACAGGTGCACGGAGCAAACATATTTTTTCTATTAAATATATTATTTAGGATGCTATGATGATAAGATTGTATAGCTTATTTTATTCCCTGCATCAGTAATTAATCAATCAATACAAAATAAGATTTTGATCGTGATTTAATTACGCGAAAAAAGTACATTCATTGCGATAAAAAGTATTGTATTTCCTACCTCTGGGTTCAAGCTATCTTAATACCAAACTTTATCAAGATTCACATAACCGTTTAGCAGTAAAAAAGCCACAAATGGACAGCGTTACTTTTTCCTCTAATAATATAATAATAGTAGGATTACTACATAAACTTAATATTAAGTGTATAAGTAATAGAATATGTTATGGGTAAAATAATACTAGATGGCGCCACAGTCGCGCGGCTAATTCCTGCATCGCGCAAGCGTTTGGTCGCGGCCGATCGGGGGTGCTCGGTTTTTGTTTATCGGGTTCGTATCATCTTCGGCCACTAGTATTAAGGTGCGTTCCGAATTAAAAATTACCTGCACTCTGGACAGTGGTTTTATTAGTCTTGTACATTAAGTACATTACTGCTCCTGAAACATGCCTATTTTTGTTCTTCAAAACCTTCAGGGCGTACAGGGTTACTTATAAACGCCTCTTAAAGTTAAAGAACGTCACTCAACGTCGTTTCTGCTTTGTTTTAAACGTCACTTTGGGTCATTGCGCCAACGTTAAGAACATTAGTAAGTAAGGCTTTTTATAGAAACGCGTTTAATCGTAGCAAACCTCGATACTAGAATAGAATAGAATAGAAAAACTCTTTATTGTACACCAGAAACAAAAATAAACACAATACAGAAGAATAACAATAGGTAAACAAGGGTAGTACAATGGGCGGTCTTATCGCTGAAAGCGATTTCTTCCAGACAACCTTTGGATGGATAGTAAAAAACATTTTTCGATAGTAGGGTGGGTGGGGTACTTACAGTATTTAACAGACACAATACATTTAATACTTATGTTTTAATAATACACATACACACTATACTCAATAAATTATAAAAAATAAAAATAATAATAATAGTAATACCTAGTTGCAAACACATCTTGCCCCTTTTCAATACTACTATAACCCTATAAACATTTGGTTCAATGAGCACACCATCTGCACCTATAAGCCAGTAAAGCCGAGCACACCATCTGCACCTATAAGCCAGTAAAGCCTCCAATCCCTAGCAATCGTAATGTTATAGCGCACTACAGGCACTGCAATTTATGTGCTAATCAAACTTTCATTAAAATGTATAAAGTCTTGCCAGCTGCCAATAAAGCCGAAATAAGGGAGATCTGAAACAATATCGAAAAATATATTGCGTGTAGTCATTTCATTATGTTGGGTAATACGGTAATTGGTAGACAATACAGTAGGTGTATGATCACGAGCTGTGAAATGTAAACATAACTATGCTATTCACTATGAAGACATTACTATAATTTTGCATAAAGAAGCAGACGAAAATGTCAAATAATAGTAAGTTTGTATACTTACTGTTTCGTACTGAAACAGATTTCTTTTCTTTTTATTTTGAGTATTTTCGAACGTAACTACACAAAGACTATTCCGCTTAATATTTTGTGTTGGTACGAGATTATTATGGCCCACGACTTTGGGTTGGCCAACCGAAAGTCAGTCGTCCTTCAAATGCGCGTGCGAGCACTTGTCGCGTCGCGGTGTTTTGAGCTTTCACCGGTAGCTCCATTTCGTGGACGCCATTCCCATCCTCGGAGACGAGCTCCAGGATTAAGTGTAGTGTGGATTGCCTGATCACACCTCTATCCCGGAGGAAGGTGATACGGGATCAGAAGAAACCGCCCCATCGGCGTCCTATGGATATATCTCTGTGCACCATCATCCCCCATCTAACCCGAAGACAGCGCTGATTACACACCCGAGAGGCCATCGACGGATTTCCCAAGTAAGTTCGTGGGCCATAATATCTCCCCGTAACATTTTTGATCCGTTCGAGCCGGATCTGCGGATTTTCTTTGCTGTAGTCACGTTGTCCAAATCCCGTTATTAGTGCATATTTTCCCATTTTTGGAAACCATCCGAGTATATTTTAGTGTTTGTCGTAGCGGCGTTACGCGTCCCGACAATATTTCCCAGTTTTTCATCTTGATTTTGCCGATTTTTGATTTTTTGTGTGCGACATTACGTGTCCATTAAAAATGGCGGAACAAGATATTTTCGAAAGAGAAGTTATACTTGACGAAGTCAAACGTACTTTAGAGTTTTACGAACTCAATGAACAGCAATTTAAAGCGCGAGCAAAAGATATTCTTTCTATTCAGAGAAAATTCCTTAAATTGCAAACTAAAATTGAGAAGTCACAAATGAATTTGTCGACATTTGACCGAGAGGAACAGTTACGTATTCGAACTCAATTCAATGATATTTATTACGCAATTGTCAGCCATGTCGAAGTTCTGAAGAAAAACGATGAGGAGTGTAGGCGCATGAGTCGAGTTTCCTTTAACAATACAATACAACCGACTCACGGGGGTTGCAGTAGTAGGTTACCGAATCTTCCGTTGCCGTCATTCGGGGGAGAATTGACCGATTGGCCACCATTTTATGACCTGTTTCGCTCCATGGTTGATAGTAATGACGCCTACACAGATAACGAGAAGTTTAGGTATCTCCTTCTTACCTTGAAAAACGAGCCCTATAACTTAATAAAATCGATACCTATCACGGACGAAAATTATACCGTCGCGTTAGATATTTTAATTTCAAGATATGAGAACAAACGAGTCATAGCTTCTCAACATATTGATCGTATTCTGGATATTCAATCCTGTGCCGAGAAATCAAATCAAAGTGTGCGTAATTTGCTGAATATTTACCATGAGAATATAAAAGCGTTACAAGTAATGCATTTTCCTACAAATCAGTGGAGTTTTTTGTTGTTGAATATTTTACTACGTAAAATACCTACTTCCATTCGTATGCGATTCGAGTTAACATTGCATAAACCATCCGATGTACCCAACGTCGACTTGTTAATCGAGTTTTTAGAACGAGAATTAACCGCCAGCGAAATAGTTGAATCTGGCAGTAGAAAGATTCAAAATGTAGGTAGTCAGAGGAAAGAGTACGTCGCTCCAACGTTCCGTCGAGCGTTGGCTGCCGGCGTGGCCAGCCACACTTCGACTCAGGGTGCGAGCGATTCTCAACCTTCTGTCAATACAAGCAAGAATCAGAAATGTGTATGTTGCGATGCTCAACATCCATTAAGAAAATGTAATAAGTTTTTGAATTTGTCACCAAGCAATAGGTATGCGTTTATCAAAAATAAAGATGTTTGTTTCAATTGTTTAGGCAAAGGTCATAACGTTTCTCAATGCAAGTCGAGTTTTGTTTGTCGTTCGTGTGAAAAACGTCATCATACATTGATTCACTTTACTTCTGAAGGTGATACTAGCCGTGCGAGTGAGAGAAGTGTTTCTTTACCGCTCACGGAGGAACGGGAAGAGAACATTCCGAGCACCTGTACTCAGCACGCTATGTCCGCGAGTCAAGCGACACAAATTAATTGCGCGTCGTCCAATGCTTCTTTTAGCACGACAAATACTGTGTTGCTTTCGACCGCACTCATCGATGTATGTGTAGGTAATGAAAAGCGTTCGACTGTCCGGTGTCTTATCGATACGGGAAGCCAGGCTTCGTTCATGACGGAATCGTGCGCACAGCGGCTAGGTATAAAGCGTTGTTATGCGAATGTACCTGTTTACGGGATAGGTGACACCAAACCGGTACGACCAAAAGGAAAGATTTCGTGTTGCATAACCCCGAGAAATGAACTTCAACCTTCTATACCTATTGAAGCTTTAGTATTGCCGAAACTTATTCCTAAAATGCCTAGTGTACCACTGCCTCATAAGGGGTGGGCACACATTCAAAATTTAAATTTAGCCGATCCTTTGTTTCACACTCCACAGCCGGTGGAGATGTTGTTAGGTGCAGATGTACTATCTCACATAATTTTAGGAAACGTAATAACGGGTTCGCCCGGTTCGCCGATCGCTATGAACAGCGTTTTCGGTTATTTGTTGTTGGGAAAAATAGCGTTCAACTCTTCGACTCCATCCTCAGTTCAAGCTTGTTTTAGCTCATTATCCGATGACGGCGACTTGAAACGATTCTGGGAACTGGAGTCAGTGCCTGAGGTGAAGGCACTCACCCCCGAGGAACGTCTATGTGAATCCATATTTGAACGCTCACACTATCGTGACGTCACGGGACGATACACAGTAGCTTTACCACGTAAACCTGATGCTACGCCCCTAGGTGAATCACGAGATATTGTCCTCGCTCGGTTCCATAAATTAGAGCAACGTTTACAACGGAACCCGAGTCTTAAAATTGAGTCTCACGCGTGCTTGCAGGACTATATTAAACAAATGTATAGAAATATACTAGTACAAGAATCTGATAGGGACTTGCAACGCATTCTGTGGCGTACGTCGCCCGATGAACCCCTCCGTGATTATCGTCTGCGGACGGTAACATTTGGTGTGAGCACTTCCCCTTACTTAGCTCTTCGTACCATTAAGCAATTGGCTTGTGACGAAGCATCTAATTTTCCCCTAGCGGCAAAGGTTTTAACCGACCAAGTGTTCGTCGACGATGTGGTCACGGGCGCGAGCGATGAATCACACGCTCTAGTATTACAACAGCAATTGTTAGGTATTTGCAAATCACTTGGGTTTGAACTATGTAAATGGCACAGTAACTCGCCGGCGATACTCGCCGCGGTTCAGGCGCCAGAGGTTCATGGTGAGCGGCGGGAAGAGGTGCCCTTTGCTCCCATGGAACATGACCATCAAACCAAAATAAGGGACTCAAGGGGACTTTTACCCTCCACATTCTTACAGAACGACATGTGGTTTCACGGCCCAGCATGGCTCCGTGAGGATCCTACTGCGTGGCCAGTATTTAAAAGTATCCCTAGCACTGGTGAGGAGAAACGTAATCCACCGGTCGCGTCTGCATCAGCTACGCTGATCGACGATGTTGATGTCATAAACCAGTTTTCAATCTTGAGTAAATTGTTGAGAATAACTTCTTATATTTTTCGCTTTTACAATATTCTTAAATCTCGCGTCAACAAGGAAAAGAGTTCCTATCTTAGTTACATCACAGTCCACGAGTATAAACTCACGCTTAATCGTTTCATTTATTTATTGCAACACCAAGTGTTTCATAAAGATTTTGAAAACATTTCACAGGGTAAACCGCCCTCAAACCAATTGAGACGTCTTAATCCGTTTATCGATGATTCGAGTTTTTTGCGAGTCTCCGGACGTCTACATAAATCCCTTTTGTCGTACGAGTCAAAACATCAATTAATTTTACCCAAAAAACACCCTCTTACGATTTTAATAATTGACGATGCCCATATTACGCATCTTCATGCGGGCACTCAAGCCGTTCAATATTTACTTTTACAAAATTATGCGATTTTATCTAGCCGAGATATAATACGTAAACAAATCTTTCGTTGTGTGCGCCGCTTCCGTGTGCGTCCGGTACGTCTACAGCCTGCGATGGCGCCGCTCCCAGCGGTCCGGCTGCGACCCGAGCGCCCATTCATGAAAACAGCTGTTGATTACGCGGGCCCGTTTTACATGCGAGCTAATAGGGTTCGTAATGCTAAAATCATCAAATGTTATGTCGCCGTGTTCGTGTGTATGAGTGTGAAGGCTATACACTTGGAGCTCGTATCGGAGCTATCTACTGAGGCGTTCTTAGCAGCCCTGCGCCGATTTACATCGCGCAGAGGTTTGTGCAGCGACATTTACTCTGATTGCGGAAACTTCCAGGGTTGTCATAACTATTTGAGAGATTCGTACGAGTTTTTAAAAAATGACTCTGTTCAATGTGCTTTGAATTATCAAACCTTGAAACAGGGCAAATGGTATAAGGACCGCGGTGCTCCTATCTGTGTAGGCGACATTGTTGTGGTATGCGACGATAATCTTCCACCACTCCAATGGAAACTTGCTCGTGTTCATACACTCCATCCGGGCTCCGATAATAAGGTGCGAGTTGTGACTTTGCAAACGGGCAAGAGTCTATTCAAACGAGCGATCGTAAAAATTTGTAAACTGCCTTTAGAATGATTATTGTTTACGAATTCGTAAAATTAGTTCCTAAGTTTTAATTACCTATACTAGTTGTTTACAACAACCTTAGATCAAGTTTAAGTTTATAGATTGAATAACTTTCTGTTCATTGAGTTTTCGTGTTAAAAGAACTTACAGTCTTTTAAGGTGAGCGGCATGTTTCGTACTGAAACAGATTTCTTTTCTTTTTATTTTGAGTATTTTCGAACGTAACTACACAAAGACTATTCCGCTTAATATTTTGTGTTGGTACGAGATTATTATGGCCCACGACTTTGGGTTGGCCAACCGAAAGTCAGTCGTCCTTCAAATGCGCGTGCGAGCACTTGTCGCGTCGCGGTGTTTTGAGCTTTCACCGGTAGCTCCATTTCGTGGACGCCATTCCCATCCTCGGAGACGAGCTCCAGGATTAAGTGTAGTGTGGATTGCCTGATCACACCTCTATCCCGGAGGAAGGTGATACGGGATCAGAAGAAACCGCCCCATCGGCGTCCTATGGATATATCTCTGTGCACCATCATCCCCCATCTAACCCGAAGACAGCGCTGATTACACACCCGAGAGGCCATCGACGGATTTCCCAAGTAAGTTCGTGGGCCATAATATCTCCCCGTAACACTTACTTAATCATGAATTGAAAAAAAAAATCTTTAAACATATTTTTACAGGACTGCCTAAAAGGAGGGCTATGATTTTTATTAATAAAAAGCAAAGTCCGATCAATAGCAAACTTTTTAAAGGATGCAAGATGTTTAATTTTTAAAATTATAGATTCATAAGTACAAGGATTTCCAATCGTCATGACTTTAATATGACGTATACAGTTAGCTTTAACAGTAAACACAAAATATATATAGTTCTACATTCCGTTACATATCCTACGTCCCTACAGTTAGCAGCTCAAGAGTCATTACTACACCGCAAATTACATCTAAACTAGCTCAGGCGAAACAAGCAACCCTGTACGAAGCTGTTTCAGGTAACAGATGGCTGTTTAAAGTGACAGATGGCTGCTTCCACAGTGTGAGTTATTTGTTAAAGAGCAGCAGGCACTGGTATTTATAACGGTTGTAGTACAGTTGGTTGTGGCAGCCGGTGATATTACGATGAATAAGGTGATGACAGAAATATTATCATCATTATCATCAACCCATATCGGCCCAGTTGGTGTCTGCTTTTAGAACGGCAGCACCGGCAGAAATGCGTGACAATATGACATGTACATTAATAAGATGTACAGAATATATATCATGCGAACAAAAGAAGAAGCGGTGGCAGCCTAGTGGGAGAACGTCCGCCTTCCAATCAGAAGGTCGTGAGATTAAATCCCAGTGCGGGCACGTACCAATGTGTTTCTGTAAAACATATGTACGTAATTATCACTCGCTTTTCGGTGAAGGAAAACATCGTGAGGAAACCCACATACCTACCCGAGAATTATTTCGGAGGTAGGTATGTTATCCACCAATTCGGACCTGGCCCCCGTGGTGGAATATGGCCTAACCCTCCTCACGAAAGTGAGGAGAGACCCGTGCCCAGCAGTGGGACGTGATGGGTTGATGATGACGATGATGAACAAAAGATTGTCTATTGATCACAACTTCTTCTGGCAAATGGCAGTTTATTCAGTGTCGTTCGATATAACGAAGGCAGTTAGTAGATATAACGAACGTTGAGGCGGTGGTTATTAAAGCGAATGTCGCAGAACTTGGCGCTGGGAGTCATCTCGCCACCACCAGTGTGGACACAGAATATAGCATAAGTACCTACAACCGAAACGAATGCCTTTGCTCCGCGTAGACTGAAATTTACCAACCGTTTGCGCAGCAGTTTGATTTGTGATACAGACATTGTATTTTAGTTTTATTGTAAAATGTTGATGAGTAAACTAAACTCATTAGTTTCGAGAATGTTTCTTCATTTATACCTAAATATTGAATAACACATTAGGCTTTATGCTTTAGGCTTTATTAAAAAAATATCAAACGTCACTTAGTACTGCGCAGTACAATATTGCATTGCGCAATTTTTGTAGATACCGTTTTATGAATAAGGGGTTTATATTTAACAATTTCCCGAGGTTTTTTTTCATTCTTAGTGGTTATTGCGATCTAGACACACAAATCAAATTGTGGAGCAAAATAATTTCATTCGCAAACAGACCAACCTTTTTTCAGAAAAAAATTCGCCCATTCTATCTTCACTTATCCTTAGTCCTTCCTAGTGCTTCCAGCTCTACTACCGGTGTAATTTACATGTAAAATAAGAGAAAAATACCATCCACGGAGTGAAAACTCAAAACATCCGACAAAGCACCCACTTGAATAAATAAGTCGCTCCACCTCCCTTGCATCCGCGGTCCCTCACTAGTATGCTAAGTGTTTTTTGAATATTCAGATGGCCTTGTTTCCAGTGAGTTTTTATTACATCGTCTTTATTTCTTAGACCTATTTATCGATCCCTTCTTTTTTACGTTTCTACGTAAGTACTCTATTTGATAACAACCTAACTAACCAATGAATGAACGGTGTGCACTTGTGTGTGTATATGTGTTTGTAAGTGATGTCTGTGTGTTAGTGTGGTGTTGTTTTTTGTTTATTATTATCACCGGGACCTTACAAGTTAACGTGGCATCCACAGCGTGGACTAAGTCATCGTTGCGGTGCCAAAGGTCGAAACCGGTTAAAGTTAGTGATTGGCCGCCTCATTCAAAATTTCGAAGCCCGTCGCATAGTAATAACCAAGTTATTTTCTTTCACTCATCGGTGCTTAAGTGTATTCAAAACATATTTTATGCCAAAAGAAACAATGTTCTCGAACCAAGCTTTGCTCTGCGACCAGATTTTCAATTAAGCGATTACAAATTTAGGTAAAAGCCGAGGCGTGAGATAACTAATTTACAATTCTAACTATGGCTTATTTCTAAGGGCTTCGGTTGTTTTAAATTTGTATAAATTGAAAACCTTTTCGCGAATTCCTAACAGGATTCAGTTCAAAACTTCTTGTGGATTAACGGATTGCAGCAGAATTCTTTTTGTACTTTTGGGCTCGTCGGATTTAAGCCTCGAAACTTTCTTAAGCTTTGTACTTGCGTTGGAACATTTTAAGTTTTCTTGTGTTAAGTTTCTTCTGTTTGCGGATTCCTGTCTTCTGTCCTTTTTTTATTTGACTGAGTGACGAGACGAGCACGTCGTTTACCTGATGGTAAGCGCTACGCCTGCCCATAACAGTCACAGCACCACCCAGAACTCTGCACTGCATAATCCTGCGCGGCACTGCACTACGCTCGTCACCCTGAGACATCAGCTCTAAAGTCTCATATTATGCCCAGTAATTTCGCTGGAAACAATGCCCTTCAAACCGGAACACAGTTATGTCCTATTTTGATGCGACTGCAAAACGGACGTGTATATTTCGACGGTATCTTTCAGCGTTGCAGTCTTTCTGAGATAGAATTTCATAATATTTTCTTTCATACTCCTACATCAAAACGCGTCTGGCGCTTCATGTTTCATCTTTTACGTGCAGACAGATGCAAGGTTAAATACACTTCAGAGCACAATCCGGCCCAGTACACTTGGGTGCACTCACTAATACTTACACAGGCTTATACGCGTACAGTTCGAGGCAATTGAATTATGCTTCACGGAGTGGTCTTTAATTGAACGCGTTGTGCATCGTATGCTTGGCAATGCTCAAACAATATTATACAAGAACTTTTGAGGTCGGCAAGTTCAAACTCTAGGCTTAGTATAGATACGTAGACGTTAGTTAGCAGATGCTAAGATTTTATATAAGAAACGGTGTCGGAAAAATCCTAACCATAATTTACTTTGATGGCAATTTCTTTTTTTATTTGACTGAGTGACGAGAAGCGCTGGTAGCTTAGTGGGAGAACCTCCGCCTTCTAATCAGAAGGTCGTGAGTTCAAATCCCAGTGCAGACACGTACCAATATGTTTCTGTAAAATGTGTGTAAGTAATTATAATTCGCTTTTCGGTGAAAGAAAAGCATCGTGAGGAAACCCACATACTTACCCGAGAATTATTAGCAGTGGGACATTATAGGTTGATTATGATGATGATAATGAACGATGTAATTTCGTTGGAAACAGTGTCCTTCAAACCGGAACACAGTAATGTTTGCACACTACTGCTTGATCTCTTGCAGAGAAGGCCTCCCACTACTATAGACGGACGGTAGTTAACGGAACTCATCAGAGGCTTACTGTTTTTTGATAGTGTTTGGGCTCATTTTAACCAGCTGGAATAAGGTACCGAATAACTATACGTGTTTTATAAAAGTTTTTATGGAATATATATTTTTCAAAAAGACCTAATTGCGACTAAGAATCTTACGTCCCAATTCAGCTTTTACGACAACAAAACAATTTAATCTTGCAGAACAATACTTACTTTAAGCAATTAATTTAACATAATTTGTGATTCAGGCATAATTAATGACCATCCAATTAATTTGAAGAATTGAGAGCTGACTCAAAAGACATCTGAAATAATACTTTTGAAATTATAATTATTGGAATACAATTGTATTCAAAGTAGGGTTGATTTGGGAAATCAGCTGTTCTTTTTCCCGGGATATTTAAGTCAAGAAAGAGAAATGACATATGAAAATACATTTATCAAAAAACACTAAAAAAAAGTACATAATCATCGTAGTTTTTCGAATTAAAATACTCACTTAACAGCTATTTAGCACAAACACACAATCACACGCACACTCTACGCGTACGCACGCACGTACGCACGCACGCACGCACGCACGTACGGACGCACGCACACATACACACATATACGCACACGCTCAGAAAGAGAGAGAAAGAGAAAAAGACAGACGGACTAGATACATGAAATTCTAGTTAGGGTCAGGATCTACCAAATGTCATCGTGACGCGTTATTTTATTTAACTAGAAAGATAATTGATTTATTACATAGAAGTCTACTGAAGCGAGTAGCGTTTACAAACGTTTTTTTTTTACTTTGTCACGTTTCTACTGCTTCTCTTCTATGTCTTAGATTGCAATAAAGAGTCATAATGTAAACCAGGCACGAGACTTTGTGTCGGTGGCTCGGTATGATGCGGAGCTAGATACGCTCGTAAAGTTTACGATCGAAATATCGCTTCTATACTTTTTCAACTTATCTGTACTTAGGTATATTATATATGACTGTACGTAGATGTACATGTTATAATTGACAAGAGGCTATGCCCGCAGCGGCGCGCCGTAACTGAGGGGTACTTGACCCACCTCGTGTCTATTTGGGTCGCCGCCGTTTTAATTAACGACCACTCAAGGCTTTTATGGTATGCTAGAATATAACTATAATATGGGACATGCTTATTATGAAATTGGACAGAGCTTTTTACTGTAGCAATAATAATCAGTTGAAATATTTCACGTAAAGTATTTATCGAAATCTAATCTTCCTCATGAAAGTGAGGGGTGACCGGTGCTCAGCTGTGAGTCGATATGGCTGGATGATGATGATGATGATGATGAATGCATTTATTTCAGTGGATTTATCACTACTAGCGGTCTATTGTACTAAAAAAAAACATAACTATCAAAAATTTTAATCATCATTAATTTTTTTTATCGCTGCGTTTGAGCACCGTGGATTTAACTAATATTTTTTTTAATTGAAAACAAACCGATTTTATTATTATGTTTCATTATCACACAGCATCATTTCGATCATTATGATATTTTATTTTTATGTCATTATATGTATAGGTAAGTCAAACTTCAATACGCAATGACTTATTAAAGGAATCTAGGAATGGGCTTCTGAGAAAAACTTCTGTTATTACCCTATTTCCCTTACATACCCTATTTGTTTTAATATTACCCCATATATTACGGGAATCTATTTTCCTTGTTCCTGTGATATATATATAATATATATGAATAACTGAAAGCAACCAGCTGTCCGTGTATCAGAAATTAGATAACGTAAAATGTTACTGCACATAAATAGCACGAAACGGCGATACCACTGCCGGCCAGATTGAATATAAATAATTCAGCGTAGGGCTGGGGTAGGTCTTAGGAAATACTGACGATAAGTAAAAGGAATCCAAGTTTTTTTAGTTCACTAAAACAACAATATAAATAAATTAAAAGAATACTAAATAAAACTTAAAGCTCTAACAAAAGGGGTGTCCATGAGGCATGGTGCCAAGAACACTGGCTGGATTTTTACGTTGAATAGCAATAGCTATTCTCTGTGTGAGAAATGAGCCAGCCCTCTTGTCACCAGCGGTATCGACTAAACAAGGAAATAATTGCTTAAAAATTAAAAAAAAAAATAACTGGACGAGCAAGCTGTTCCCCTGATTATAAGCGCCACGCCTGCCCGTAACAGTTGCAGTGCCACCCAGAACTTTCCATTACAAAATCTTGTGCGGCACTGCACTACGCTAATCACCCTGGTTCTAAAGTCTCATATGCCTAGTAATTTTGCTGGAAACAGTGGCGTTCAAACTTGGAAAGCTATTATTATTACATGTCCTATTTTTAATATTTTTTTAACTTTCGTATTACCAATATATTTAACAATTGTACGTTAACTAAAATGAGTAAACATAAAACACATTACAATTGTTATCAGTTTGAAGACTTCATTTTATTGCTAATATTCATTATTATCCTATTGTTTCTTGATGAAATTGTATTGAACACGATATCAATAAAATAAAAAAAAATAAGGTTTTTCTACGTTATCGAAAAAATTTCGCAACATGATTCCACATCACTATAACACCCTCGAACGAACGTAACATTATGTAATAGTTATTTGATACCTAATAAATAAATTACAAGTAATGTGTCTATATATCATACAATAGCGAAAATATTTATGACAGAAGTTAATAAAAATGTTTTACAATTAATGGATGGGGTATCAAAAAAAAAACAAGGTAACCAGAGGGTTCTACTACGAAAGTCTCTACGCACTTCGGTCTTAAACATTTGTGTGCCATAAGAAACCTTAAATCTAAATAAGATAGGTACAATAGAATTTACATTTTATTCGTAGCATATTGCTACGTCGTAGACCTTCGTTGCGAAGTAAAAAAATCGATTATTTACGTTATAAATTGAGCAGACGGGCGCAATACACAACCAAATTGATCAATCAATACCGAAGTATCGATATCTATGGTGATATCATCATCAGTTAACATACGTATGGTACCAAAATTGGTTTAACTGTCAAAAAACAAAATCTATGAATATGACAATAGAAAAATAAAACTAACTTATGTTTTATTTACTCTCCGTGTTTACAGCTTTAGAAATGTCTAAAATGACAATGGTCAAGGTAAGGCAACTTTTTTTTTTTAAATCCATATTTTATTCAAATTATTGGACGTCATAAAATCCCCCCCCCCCCCCCACCCCCCACCTGTTCACCACAAAATGCGTTGTAGAATCAACATATTTGTTGCATCAGAGCGTATTGAAATATGTAGAAGCAATTACATTATGCAAACACGGTATTCAAGAGCGCAAATATATGAAATATTGTAACGAAATGCTGTTATCGAAAAAAAATTGCGTAAATTTTGTATTGCATTCAATAATCTATAATGAGCATTTTTATACAAGGCGATACGATATCGAAAACAATGCCTATGGGAAAGATCAATAAAAACAAAAGTATCTATCGAATGGTATAATCGGCGAGCATGTATGAAGGGACTCATGAAAGTGGAAGAAGCGAAAGAAGTGTTTCAGGATCGTAGCATGTGGGAAGATGTAGTATCTGCCTACACCAACGGGGAAAAGGCGTATGTGTGTATGTATGTATGTAGTAACAGATCGCCTAATTAATTTTAGAAGTAGTGTTATATGCTAATGTTTTATTATAGTGTTTCTGGAGATTCTGCTGTCAATATTTCTGGGTCTTTATTTGCTATGGAACATGATATTTCTTACGGAAATCGCGTAATGTCATAACACGCTTTAAGCTTATTTTGTACCGCAATACTTCTCAAAACGCGTCTGAAACATGCTAGCTTCCTGCAAGTTATTTTGACAGTACAATGGTACTTTGAAAGTTCAAAACAAGCGCGTTACGAGTCTAGTTAGTCATATCAAATAACGGCCATGTACGCGGCAGAAACGCGTCGTTTCGGTTCATTTATCATCGGTGTCGTTTCGTATAGTGTAAAACTCTTATTGCTGTAAAAAGTGCGAGCAGCTTGAGCATTACCGAGAGTGCTTTTTCATAATGAAATATGCCGTAACTCGCACCTGGATAAAAGCTTTCAAGTATATTGTGACGTCGCTGGTACCGTAAGCACAATAAGGATATAAGTTATATTTTTAATTCTTTAGAAATAAGATTCCTGTCACATTACTGTCATGTTTTTAAACGTGACTTTGTGTAAGTTGTTTGTATTTCCTTGAAATATAGTAAAGTTTCTGCATTTGTAACACGATATCGGTGGTTTTCTGGCGGCAAACCAAACATGTGACGTTGTTGATTAGGTTTTTTTATTTCTCCAATTTGTTTCTCCAAATCTGGTGGTATATTATCGGATCAATCACTGTGACAGTCATCCCTATTGCATGTAGATATAACAAAAAACTTTTATAACAGTTCTATGTACTAACATAGAATTACAACCTTATGTGTTTCCCGAAAACTATAATCTGAAAGTCTTCAAGTCGATAGTGAATAGGTATCTTCTAGGCAAGCATGCTCCATCATAGACCGTGCCAACACTTCCACCAGGTGACACTGCGGCCAAATGCTTGCCTATTCTGCAATTAAAAAAAGACAATATCACTATACTAATTTAATATATCAAGTTTATGTAGGAGTACAAAGTATCCTAGGTATATTTAGTGATATTATCCTTTGGACCACAGCTCCATTTGCCGCATTACCCTTTTCCGAACCGTTCTCACAAGAAATAATCTTGGAAATAACAGCCTAGACGTAGGATACAAATATATCTGAATTTATTACAAACATTTTTCTCTGGACATTTCTCTTTAAGAATTGATGTACTAATATTAAATGTGACATCAAAGAGGGCCCGTGACTCGAGCGGAAAAAACCATCTATCTATTGATGAATGGACGCATTAGAGATTGAATTATATTGATTTTCCCCGAATAAGGAAAAAAGTTGTTTGTAGATAGTTCTGAGATGTATTTTCGTGGGAACATCCTTCAATGTCGTGCGTTTAGGTTTTGGAACTGTTTCTAAAGTGAAAATACTAAAGTTAACTAGTCTTTTTTTTTGTGGTTCACAATTTTCGTCAGTCCGTTTTTAGGGTTCCGTACCCAAAGGGTTAAACAGGACTCTATTACTAAGACTCAGCTGTCCGTCTGTCTGTCTGTCTGTCTGGCAACGGGTGGACGCTTGAAAAAAGTATGGAACCCTTCGTGCGCGAGTCCGACTCGCACTTAGCCAGTTTTTTTTACGCCAATTGCTTTGCGAAATTTGGACGAATGATAGCTGGGTCATTATTAGTCTGTTATCGCATCGCGTTTGGGTGCTAGGTACAGCATGGTGTATCTATCTTAGACATGTCTGAACTAAGAGAAATTGCAATCGGATGTTTAGTTCCTGGTGTATGGTTCCGTAACATACATTAATAACATAACCCAGTTAGACGTATGACGTGAAACTACGCAAAGTGAATCAGCAGCGAACTTGATTGCGTATACGTGACAAGGCAGTGTAGTTCAGAAAGCAAGGTTTCGTTTACTCATTTTATTTTGAAAATAGAAAGAAGAGAATAATGTATAATCGTATACGTGTACCAGTTTGTTGTTATGTGCAGTTGTGTCAGAATAAATGATTTTCTTTCTTTCTTTCATTATTTCTTGTGTATTGAGCGAAAATATTATGCGGCTATAACTCTAATGAAGGCAAACATTGTTAAAAATCTAGGTGGTAAGATAAAAACTACCACCACTATCTCACGTGGTTTTAAATGGCGAACTGGGGCCTTACCACGAACACTCAAATCCATCCAGCTTAAGGCCTTAAACTGAACTGCCCTGCTAACTGTCACCACCAATATGGCTCAGTGTTCATAAGTCGACCAGAGACATTTATCCAAAGAGATCGGAACAGTTTTTATTTGCAATTATGGGAGTTTATCTATCTCATTCAATTTTTCTTTCATTCTCTGCAGTCTATTTTTGAGCAACGTCACGTCACGTTTGTCATTTATGCGTGCGTGGTGCCAATCTAGGCCGTTCAGTTTAAGGCCTTAAAATGGACTGCATGGAATAAGAATAAGTACGCGGTCACCCCCCTGGTCAAAGGTGGTACGTCTATTATGTCAGAAAATGTCAAAAGCTTTACTACTGTCGAAATACAGGTAGTGTCTACGGTGACATGAACTAGAATGAACATTGAGCTTAAATGAATAATTCATCCAGCGCACATCAAATTCCAGGAAACGATGAATTATTGAATTGAGTCGTGATCGGTTGTTTACGAGTTTGTTTCTGATTGGTGTGAAACAAGGCCATGGTAATCAGTATGATGAACTGGAAATTGTTGAAAAGATACGTACCTTACCTTAGCCATGTTTCGCTTGAAAATTACTACCGGCCTCCATTAAGATAATAATCATATCAGTGTCTATGTATTTTCTTTGCTACCCTTTCAACTGTTGTAGGTACCTACCCTACGGCAATTTATCCTCGTCTGTCATGTATTTGACTCTATTGATATAATTGAAAGTCAAAGATATTAGCTACATGTACGAGTAAGATTAAAATTGTCCCAATTGAAGATTTGAAGTAGATATAAATATATGAACGTTTTGAGTTTTTGAAGCATACACAAACCAACATCATCATCATCATCATCAACCCATAACGTCCCACTGCTGGGCACGGGTCTCTCCTCACTTTCGTGAGGAGGGTAAGGCCATAATCCACCACGGGGGCCAGATCCGGATTGGTGGATCACATACCTACCTCCGAAATAATTCTCG
Organism: Campaea margaritaria; assembly: GCA_912999815.1. Classification (NCBI taxonomy): domain Eukaryota; kingdom Metazoa; phylum Arthropoda; class Insecta; order Lepidoptera; family Geometridae; genus Campaea; species Campaea margaritaria. The sequence goes on from OU538794.1 coordinate 3,754,029, forward strand.
GGTAGGTATGTCGGTTTCCTCACGATGTTTTCCTTCACCGAAAAGCGAGTGGATAATTACGTACATATGTTTTACAGAAACACATTGGTACGTGCCTGCACTGGGATTTGAACTCACGATCTTCTGATTGGAAGGCGGACGTTCTCCCACTAGGCTACCACCGCAACACAACATTTATATATATATAGATTCAATTTTTATGTTATTTCGTGGCGTAATGTATATGGAATTTTAAACTTTTGCGAACTGAATTCAATTGCAATTGAAATTGAATTGAATTGAAACGTGTCAAAACATGCCCGACGAGAACGGATGCTGTCTTTGAAATTAGAATTCTGCTATTAGATTTACCTAAAAATTAGAAAAATATGGTAGAGTAAAACTACATAAGGAAAACGTAATGGTTACTACAGTCCATTTATTGTTTTAATGTAAGTATGGATATTAAAAGAACATACAAGAACACACAACACACACAGAGTAAAGAACATAGAAGACGACATAAAGAATGTACAGAGAAAAGATTTTCTATCCCATTCTATATCAAGCAACTACAAAATTGTTACCAATTCTGGAAGTCAAACCCGTATGACTGGATAAAGTGTGATATACGCTGAAAGTCGATACTTGCACACGAAGTTAAAATCAACTAAACAAACGAACTCTGATAGAGTTTGCACAAAATTAAACTTTCAAAGAAACACGTCATTCTCATTGTGACGCACAACATTTTCTATTAAATAACGTCCTCGTTTCCGCTTGTTTTCCGCAGTTTTAGTAAAACAGACAGATGTCCAATACACCCGATGTTGTTTTTGCATAGTTGCGCATGAATGCTGTAACAAATGTTACGTATCTACCTACCACGTAGAATAGAATAGAACAGAATAGAAAACTCTTTATTGTACACCAGAAACAAAACGTATTGGTCAAAGTAGTAGTAAGGTATGATATGTTATATAATCGAATTCTCCGAATTGAACGTATTTTCAAGTACTTTATCAACGTACCCGTACGAGTATAATATTTAATCTTCATGCATGACCTCACACGTATGTTGCAGACAATTTAAGCAGCATCTGTTTTAAGCACCATTTTTTTTTTGTTATCTATGTTTTGTGCTAGTGTCTTTGTTGAAGGCTACACTGTCTCACATAAAAGCGACAAGCTCAACCAAACCTTGACCAAATATTATTACGATTTGTAGTGAATTATAAACTTGGATAAGTACCTACTACAGTTATTATTTATTTATTTAATACTTTATTGCACAGATTAACTTACTAGTACAAATGGTGGACTTAACGCTAAGAGCATTTTCTACCAGTCAACCACCCATAGTGAAGGAGAGACGGTGTAGGCGTGCATCAAAATATTAAAACAGTTAATTTGTAAATCACTGGATTCAGACCTATTTTTCAACAGAGTTAATAATAATAACGCATCACGATCGCATATACAGATTCTGACCCTTAACTAGGATTCCCTGTATCTAATGAATCAGAAACTACGAGGACCATGGTCCTACAAACACCCAGACTCAGAGCAAATATTTGTGTTTCACAGAAATCTTTGCCCTCAGTTTGTACTCCGCTGTGTAGAATATCTTTTCTTCTTTCAAATATCATCTTTCTTTAATATATTTTATCTTTCTATAAGATTCTTACTTGAAATCCTAAAATCAGTAAAAAGTATAATAAAAGCAGCAGTCAATAATTCCAATAAATCCTAAATGTACATAGTGGAAATTGCTCCCATTCAATCTGCAACAGAATAAAACTGAAACAACTTTTAAATTTCAATTTATCATTGCGAAACACGTTTGACATTTTGCAACGAGTTATTACATACTAAAGAAAGTTCCAATATCGGTGTTCGTACCATGCCATCTGTCGATGTTGTAAGATATTGTATTATATCTATACCTATCTATTTCAATTTCCTACAGTCCGTTGTAGCGTTATTAATGTTGTGTTTATACTTGTAGGAGATGGCACGGTGATGAAACTATTGTATAATATTATAATATGATAGTTTTAGGTAGAAGTAATGATTACAATTAAAGCATTAAGCATTATCACCAAAGTTTCTATTCCTGGATTGGTTCTACTAGGTACTTACCTACTGATTTCCTAAACACTTAGTGAAAATTTAGTAACTGAACTGTCTCTGGTTTCTATGAGTTATTTGGCTAGTATGTCTGGCCTTCAAATACTAATTCCACCTCTATTTTTTATAGAACAAGTGTGGTAATCACGAATACCTAGAAAATATTTCAAATTGAGCTACTGAAACATAAATTATAAGCCTTTTTTTGTTAATACAATATGTTCTATTAATCTATATAGCTGAACTTGGGATTAGCTCACATTCGTGATTAACCTACTTTCCATGCATCGGACTAACAAGTAAAAACAAAGTTATAGAACAAATAAAATTAAAAAAAAATCAAATTCGGCATGATAATTATAAATAACTAGCTGTACCCTGCCACACTTCGCTGTGGCACATTCGCACATTCGCTGATATGTCACTGATGAAAAAAATAGATAAAAACAATCCTTGATGCGGATTATATATCATGCTAAAATTTCAGCTCGATCGATGCAGAGCTTTTTGAGTTTTTGAAGCGTACACAAACCCACATAACATTTTTATATATATAGACGTGTTAATTTTTTCAGATTATTAACTTAAAACAGTAAAACAAACCAGTTCTGGTACATTCTTACCCCTTCCCCTTCCTTCTTTCTTCCCTTGTTTACCTATTGTAATTTTTCTGTACTGTGTTTAATTATTTTTTTTTTCTGGTGTACAATAAAGAGTTTTCTATTCTATTCTATTCTACTCTGCGGATTATACGCGTACTCGTATTTCATTGGACATGCACACTAATGGTTTATGTTGAATCCGTTAGTGACCTACTGCTATTTATCGATACAGTATTCAATCTTGAAACAATAGCACAGAGGACTAATTATTATTCTGAAACTTAGTACTTTCCAGAGCGGTAATTATTTGGTAGCCGCCATGTGCCCGATGGCCTTTAATTCGACGCGTTACCTTAACTTTTGACACCATTAGTCATGTTTACATTATGTAAAGATAATCGCTAGTTAACGTTATCAGTAGCAAGATTTAACTGTAACAGGTCAACCGCCAGTATAGTGTCAAAACTCTGCTCTCCCTCTCTGCTGACACTGATCTAAGCATTCATCATTATCATCTTCATCATCATCATGAACCCATATCGGCCCACTGCTGAGCACAGGCTCCCGTCACTTTTGTGAGGAGGATAAATCCACCACGGGGGATTAACTCTCAGTTATGCGCTACAACAATTTAGTGCGTTGGGCTATAATGGACTTGAGGCCCAATTTACGATGATTGAGCGCTAATATTGTCATTGAGTCTGGAAATTTTTAAGAGTGGAATCACAGGTTTAGTGATGGAGGAATCACATACTTCAGAACAAATATAATAACTATTTGCTAGAACTTTAGTACTGCGATGATAAATACATTGCGCACTGTTTTGCGGGAGTCGGCTTATGTTGAATGCCAACCAAGCGGTTTTTATCCGAAAACGCAATCGCTTTTAACGTTAAATTTACGAACAGAATAGTGTATGAAGCGTTTGAAAGCCTATGAAAACATTTTCAAATAAGTTACATTGCGAAATAGTTTTTTTTTTTTTTATATGAATGAGTAACGAGACGTCAAGTCGTTTACCCGATGGTAAGATCCCATAACAGTTACAGTGCCAACCAGAACTTTGCATTGCATAATCTTCTGCGGCACTGCACTGCGCTCGTTACCCTGAGATATCGGCTCTAAAATCTCATATGCCCAGTAATTTCGCTGGACACAGTGCCCTTCAAACCGGACCACAGTAATGCTTGCACACTATTGCCTGGCGGATGAATATCTTGTTTGTAGATTAAAAGGAAATGTGGAACCTTTTATGTTAAAATCTATGCATTCTAGACTAAAATGCTAAGAGTAAACATGTAATGTATTAGTCACAAAAAGTACCTAGATTATTAGTTATTAAGTGCTGTTATATTATCTGATGTTGTTTATCGCGCTTTGATGTTAAATTTAATATCCGTAGCATATGCCTATCCACTTGCATACGTAGTCTTTAATTAATCAGGCTATGTAACTTGAAACCCTGAGTTTATGTATTTTAACCAGTTATAGGTTTGTTAATAGAATCAATTTATTAATTAATTGAAAATGTACAAATATATAGTTTTAATTCCGCCTAAGTTGTCAGATATATGTATGATAGGACTTTGTTTGATGACCTAACCCCTATGGTAAACCTTTCCGTTTAAATATCTATATCCCTAACTTGTTACCTAAGATAAATCACCCTTTTAGCTAACCTTTTTGATTGAAAAGCAACCCCTTATTTATCTAAAAATCCAAACGACCCTAACGTACCACCCCGTACCAACCATAGGTTTACCAATGGGGCTAGGTCATCCAACAGTGTCCTATTATACATTCATCTGACATCTTAGGCGCAATTAAAACTATATATTTCTACATTTTCTTATTAAGTTATCAATAATCTGTCAGTTTAAATCTTAAATAAAATTTGGCTTGTTATAAATATTATGAGCACGATTACCATGTGTTTCTACAGGTATAAACAAAGCTATTGTACTTTTAACTTGCCTTTATGTAAGTTTCAAACTCACAAGTAAAAATATCTGGCTCTGAAATAGTATCATATACCTTCCTGCAATTTAAAATAAGAACCCAATCACAACTATTATTTATCTCCAATGCCAAAAAAATATACAAAATAACATGAGTAAATGCCCCAATCAAGATCCCCTTCGGGCGGCCTAAAGTAAATTGAAAAGAATCACAACGTAGTGGAGCCAGCGTAGATAAGAAAAACATTCCCAAAACATGGGACAGTACAAAGCTCGAAAAGAAATAAAATTGAGCGGCATGCCCCAAGGACCTGTATAGTACGACTAACAGATAAAAATGAGTCGGAAACGGGAATATTGGACCTTTCGGGAATATTATTTCTGGTTAGATGAAAGTGAACCCCGCATGTGATATAGGTAGTGTCAGTTGTATTATGAAATTGATCAAGGGCTTTGCGAAACGCTTTTTGCAAGAACGAGAACAGGCAACGAGTTTAATAAACACAAATCTTCATGAGAAATTTGACTGTCTGTTTAGCTTTTATTACGTGTTAAGGTAACTATATGTGAAGAAAGCAATTATTTTTCAATCATATTACATCATGGCTTAAATTTTTGGAATTAAATGGCACATTTATACTAAAACTTTTTATGCAATCATTTTCTCGATTTGTCGACGCTGCTGGTGACAATAGGGCTGGCTCATTTCTTGCACAATGAATAGCTATTCAACGTGGAAATGCAGCCAGTGTTCTTGGCACCATGCCTCATGGACACCCACTGTTGTTATGTTATTAAGGTTTTAGTTAATTTTATCTAATTATTGTTTGTGAAGTTCTGTAAATAAAATTAATAATGGTTAACAAAAACTATAGCTGGACCTATAATAAATACTTAGCTAGCTATCACCCCTTGAGCAGTAAAACTGTCATCATGCTCTTTTTGGGGTACTTAAGCCCTTCCTTGAAGCCTTTACCAAGCAGTAGTCCTTTAAAACCAGTCCCATTCTAGATGTATTTATCCTCAACTACATCGCCACGGTCAAGCTGACCTATAAAAAAATCCAACAATAGCTGTAATTATCGAGCACAAACTTGAAAAAAGCACTTTTTACACATTTACAATGAATAATGACGTAGCGTTTTCAAATGTAAAACTTTTCGCAAAACCGCTTGATCATTTCAACAGCGATCAATGAACAGAACGTAACAAAGGCCATGATATAGGGTTTATAATATAGGTATTCTATGCCATGACCGAAGCACGTTTTCTACAAAAACAGATAATTACAGGGTGACTACACGTTGCTTTGGCTATGATTAATTGAGTACAGTGAAGCCTGTTATTAAATACCTTTGAAAGTAATATTTTTGACTTGATTGATGACGGAGCTGGACAACCCGGGTTTTTGAATAGGGGAGAACGTTTCCTTAGGCTAAAGAATGAAAAAGGAAATAAAATAAAGGAAATCAGTTAGGCTTTATACATTATCCGCACCAAGTCGTTTTGATGCTCGTGCTCATGAAAGCCTAGCTAAATATAATAACAAGATCGAATCCAAGAATGACATTGAAATTGTCATTCTCGATTTTGAAAATTTTGCTTTGTAACATAGTTATCTAGGTGAATAAAAAAGTGTTAACGAAACACACATGGCATTTACAGACAATTATGTAGTTAATACTAAAGAACAATGGTAAACTTATCACTAAAAGTAATGTTTTCCAGGCAATCTTAGCTAGGTATGTAATAGATATGCAATATTATGTTATAAGTATATAATTATTGTAATTTAAATGATTTTAATGCTTTCTACCACAATTTCACCACCAAAAACCACAATAAATCTTACTTATTCCTGTGCATCCAAAGGTTGCCTGTAAAAAAATACTGAAAGCGATAAGGCAGCCCATTGTACAAGATAGTAGTAAATTTATCTGTTACTGTTTGTACTCTTTTTTATGGTGTTCAATAAAGAATTATTGTATTGTAGGGTAAACGTTAAGGTTAAGAAGGCCTATCAAGTATCAACTGGGTACATACGTACTACAGTCACGCCTTTTTCCCTTTGTGGTGTCAGAAACTACATCCTTCCACAATATGTTACGATCCTGACAAACCTCTTTCGCTACTTCCACTTTCATGAGTTCTTTCTTACATGCTCACCGGTTATATGTACTTTTTACTTGGCCTTTCTTTAAGATACATAAAAGTATAATATAATACAATAATGGCTAGTTATGATCATGAGACGCAAGTTATCAAACCTCGTGGCTACTCTAAAGAGATTTCCTTCAACCGCAATTGTTTTTGATCACAATTCCTTTGACCTCCTCGGTTTAGAGCCGTTGTGTGGCTTGATCGTGAATTTTAATGGCGTCCGTCGTAAGAATTAGGGCGGAAACCCGCCATTTCTGTCCGCTACTAATCCCGTCAGCTATTGATCAAAGGTTTTTAGATTTCTCTCGTTAGAAGTCGTTGATTGCTACGCGTCTCCTTTTTTATCTTTACATTTAAAGTGTTACTTCCAGGTAAAGGTTTCATGGAAAATATTTATTGAAAAATCGTTTGAGTTATTGGACCTATGTAAAAATTTAAGTACATAATTCTTTACTGTATATCAGAACTCAGACCATTCATTGTAAGTAAGCAAAAATAAAGAAGTTTTACAACTTAAGTTTTATATACATAGAGAAAAATAAAAGATAAATCTAATATGACCAACTAAACTAATGAGTAACTGGTATGCAATGGTTTGAGGTTAAAAAGGGAATTCCCCTTTCAACGGATGATTCATGACTGTATCTCGCTCAGAAAAAGGACTCCATTAACTCTACCAGTGTTTCCGAAATACGCTGCTATATTTATGTTTTCAATCTCTTAACAAGTGCAGTTTAATATAAATCATAAGGAAACGTAGGTACGTAGTAAACCTAAGTTACAGAATACCAAGTATGTTACCAGACTGAAACTCTTCAGAAACTTAGTCAATCATTCCGAAACTCACGAGTTGCTGGAAATAAACTTATCTATTCCTGCTGGAGCAATCTGAGACTTAGTTGGCAAGTTTAACTAGACGGTAGTATATACTAGACTAGCAACGCCACGCGGTAACTCTTATCCCACAGGAAAAGGGCCGGCTTAACCATTAGGCAGAGTAGGCAACGAACTAAGGGGCTTGTGCATGAACCAAGAAAAAAATGTAAGAGCTTTTCGAATGAAAAATTTATTTCAAGTATGGCGGTGAACCAATTAGAGATTCCTTGCGAGTGTTTTAAACTGACAAATCAATTTAAAATAATCGTATCGCGTCTTATTTCTTTTTTCTGCTCCGGCGCTTTTTTATTGCAGGTTTTAAAGATAACACATAATTTCCTTTCATATTATGTTTATGAATTATCATTATTATTAATATTAAAAAAAAAATTATGAAGGAAAAAAATGGTAAAAGAATGGAGCCCCTAAAATTGCATAGACTAGAGACAGGATTAATCCAGCCCTGCGCAAGAACCGTACATTGTTACGAGATAAAAAGTATTCTGTTTTATTTTAGGAACTAAATAAAGTATGTGTTTACTAAATTTCATCAAAATCCGTTGGGCCGTCTCATCGTGAAGAGGGAACAAAGAGACACACAAACTTTCGCATTTATTTCATTACTGAGATACCAATAATATGTAGGTAGGTATTACACACGAGTTAGATGAAGACTTCCCTTTTCTTGCGCAGTCATGCGAACAGGTACGCAGCTTCCATTCCATCGATATTAAATTTTATAATTTTGTATTGATGTCAGTGAAAGAGTTTTAGAAATCTGAGACTGGAACTTACCTTATAGTAAGTATCTAAAGTAGCATGATATGTCTTATGATAAATACTTATATTAAAATTATTGTCTATCTCACTAAGATAATACAATGCGAAAGATTGCGTGTTTGTGTGTTTGTTTTATTTTCACGCTGAAACGGCTGAACGGATTTTGATGACATTTATTACATTTTAAATAGATTAATAAATGACAAATAACGAAATATCGACGGAATCAGAAACTGCGAAGACCATCGTCCTACAAATACCCAGACTCAGAGAAATATTTGTGGTTCTCACATGTCTTTGCCCTGTGTGGGCATCGAACCCGCAACTTCCCGCTTCGCAGTTGGCTCATTAACCACTTACGCCATGATTTAAGAATAACATTTTATCAAAATAATGACATAGATAGGTAAAATAAAAATATCTAAACATTTTTTTTTTAAAAACATTTAAAACCAGGAATAGCTCATTGGAAAAAAATACCCGACTCGGCAACGGCTGACTCGGCATCCCAAAAAGCAACAAAAGGCTTATCTACGAAACAGACCCGTTCAAAAGCGTACAAAATGCATAACTAGCGACGTGAACATGTGTTGTTTTGGCGTTGAACATCCGCACAAAGGTTTTATTGCAGCCTAGATAGGAGCTATTAAAGGGAGGATAGCTTGAGAGGATGAGTATAGGTTTAATAGATATTTGAAGGGTCCCGAGTGACATTCGGTTTCGGATGCAATCCTGCGCGCCAAAATTAAGCTCGCGCTACAATATTTATTTAAAAAACACAAAAGCGCGACTGCCTTCGTACTCGTAGTCTTCTATTGCATGTTACTCTCGTAATTGTGAGAAATCCAATGATACCTGTCTATCAGGGCCCATCAAGTCATTTAGGCTGTAAGTCGTCGTTATGCAAGGGCTCATACGGTCTATATTAGTTTAGCACCTAAGTATAAACATCCGTCTTGCTGATTAAGCAGTCGTGGGACAACTCTATTGTATGTGTATCTACTTTAATTTCAATCGAGCCTCGAAATCGACGTGACGTATCTCATTTTTATTTAATAGTTTTAAAACTTGGGCACTTGGATGAAAATATGAGGCCATTTTTTTGTTTTCATTTTCTTTGCACTGTTATTGTCAGCCAGTGTCTAGTAAATTGTAACTGTCTAGTTATCTATTATATGTTTCCGATAGATTTCTAGGGACTGTTGTAAATTTTACTTCGTGTTAACGCTTCATTTGATTTTATGTTTCTACAAACAATATAATAAACCTTTGTTCATGCACCAACATTTTAAAGTTAATTTAGTCAAATATGACTTTATTATACCTACTCTTACTTATAGATTCTTGGTTACGGCACCATATTTTTTTTTATTTTAAGACTGAGTGATGTAACAAGCAAGTCTTTCACTTGATGGTAGCGCTACGCCTAGCTATAATAGTTACAGTGCCACCCAGAACTTAAAGCTTTACAATTTAATGCTCTAACTAGTATGGTGATAAAATACCACGTTGTAAATCCAACTATGTAAATATTCTGCTACACTGCTTCGCCTTAACCCCGGGGTCTGCGTCAGACATCTGAGTAACGTTGAAGCCGCTGCGGAAATGAATCCGGTATCGCTACCGAGATACGTATTCCGAAGCCGCGCTGCTGTAATTCATAAGGAAATATTATACAAACTAGCCCGGTACGTACCTACCTATGAACGTATTCTATCGCCAGCGATAGATTCAATAAACGTCAAGCTATTGTGATGTTTCGTCTTTGTAGCTTGTTTCGTAGGTGGAGCTTTTGAATCCATGACAATATTTACCTACTTAATTATTTTGATAGGTGAATTTAACAGTACCTACGTAGGTAGGTAGGTAAGAAGGCAGCTACGTAGGTACATACTTAACATGTTATTATCACTTGGACCGTTATACGTCTGTGGCGTCAGCAAAACTTATATCCCAAAGTTCATCAGGGATGAACAATTTATAAGTAGAATAAAATGCAAGCAAGATCTCTGTCGACATAAAATACTTCAGAGTTTTAATCCACGCATGTTGGTTTTTTATTGGTTCCAGTGTTTATAAAAGGTTACGCGTCCCCGCGTGCGTGGTTTTCAATTTGCTGCTCTGTTGTGCTGAGGTATAAATCCTTATTCGAAGCTCGCGCTCGTATAATTCAATGAGAAAATCATTTTCCTTTGAATGCCAATAAAGTTTGTAACCTGCTATTTATTCAGCCGTGTTTGTGGGAGCAAAGGTTGTTAGTAGCTTCTATTGTTTTAGAAGGGTAGGTAAGTGCTTCGTTACTTCGGATGCGTTATTGGTAATTGACGTTCAATAACGTAAAAAATTATACATATTATATACCGAAAGTAAGTAGAGTAAGAGCTAAAAGTTGTTTATTTAAAATTTGCACAAAAAGAAATAAATGTGTTGTTTAGGTTTCAGAAAATGTATTCCAATGTATGTATTCCAATAAAATATACTTATAAGTCTATTTGTCTTATATCGTGAAGGCTAGCAAATAATAAACTCGTTGCGTTGCTCTGTAAACAAAGTTTTATTTTATTAGCATTACATTAACTTAATTACGTTATTTATCTATTATCTAAACCCTTACCTGTAAACAAAGAAACGACATTTAAAGTTTATTAATTCGTATGTCCTTTCCTTTATAATTTATGGGTTTCTATGAATTAATTAGTTCACCACATGGGTACCAAGTAAGTGGAGTTTGAAAATATGCCATATTCTTTTACAGATACAAAATAATTATTCCACTGCTTTACTGACATTGACAGCGCCGTGCGCGTCAAAATGCAATAATAAATAAAGCAATACCAGATGTATTATCTTTACATACTTAACAAAGTTAATAAAAGTAGATCAAACAGAAATCAAAACACTATTTGAAGTATTGACAAAAAAATAAGCCTTATGTAACATAATAATATTGATATGTTTTTATCTAGCGGGCCAGGAAGGAAGTTATAAGCGTTCCTTCCTTCTTCCTTCAATTCAAATTATTCTCATGTAATGAAATTTCCATGCATTGCCTTACACCTTTGTTAATTTAACTGTCAAAATTTCTTATCACAGTTGGTTGATGGACTTCTATACATTGATAATACTTACGAGTATACGTAGAGGTTACTAATACTTCTCAGAGACTAAGTGATCAAAGTTCTCTACTGAAACTTACCATCGCTTGTTATTTTTCTACCTCATCTATTGAATTACTTTTACACAGCCCACATCATAGTCATCATCAACCCATATCGGCCCACAGCTGAGCACAGGTTTCCGCTCACTGCCTACATCCCTATGTATCTATTCATTTTACGTAGATTCACTATTTTCTACTAAATTAACAACCAAATTTTTCTAATGAATATTGCAATAAGGCAGTTTGAGCAGTTGAACCGACTGAGCCGTCATTTTCAACCGCTGAAAAAGTCGAGCTGGACTGCTTCAAGCTGCTCTGGCATGGCCATTTTAACTGTCCTCTGCAGTTTCTGCCTTTTTGAAGGCTTCCACACCACGGGCCTTTAGCCTAGTGTGGGATTGCAGACTATATTCTACTCATTTTTATCTGTTAACTCTGCCACAGTTTTGTTTATTAGCTTACGATGTAATACGTTTTTAGAACATTGAACATTGTTATCTTTAACTAATTAAAGACTAAGGGAGTGATTGGAATGAGGGATAAAAGAAGACAAAATTTTAACGTCGTATTATTTATTTTCATCTGTGTTCCAGCCGCCCGGTACAGATACGAGCGGCGTATATTCGTTACTTTAAGTACACGTATGTAACGCTACCTTTACCAAATTGTCGAAATACTGATATCATCTGAAGGGCCGTGGACCCCCGCAACACAAACTTACAGCGGCACTGGTTTTGTGAGAACACTTTTTAAGCTAAATTACAAGCGATAAATTAGACTAGCTAGGTAATATACTCTTAGGACTTCAAACGCTCGCATCCATACCCAAATCTATAAATCCGATGTTTTTTTTTTCTCATAATCTCAGCAAAATTCCTTAGGCCTCATCTCCTAATAAACAAAACGGTCAATGTAAACATTAAATAGTTTCTAACAAGTGCTTTTTAATGAAGAATACAGTTAACGAGTATGCGATCAACAGTAGATATATATATGAGTATATTTGTATATAATGTATAAGTAGAATGAGGGTATCTCGCAGAACCATTGCCGCGTCGAAGCCACTGAAGCGTGCCGTAGTCACTACACACTACTGACCGCTACACGCGGGCTAACGGACTGTCGAGCGACACTTCAAGCCGATCACAACATTTCAAGTGTTATTCAGAACCACTTTTCAACGTCTGACTGACGAAGCGATACCGAGAAACGTGAGGTCTCGTAGAAAATTAGCAGAGGCTACGCACCGTCCATCTATTCAACCCGCACGTCTGCTGAGTTGATTCATGATTTTTATTTCAATCATCGATCTTAAAACAGTTCTTCTTTTCGATTGTGATCTGTTCAGGATAGAGACGTCTATCATTTATTGAAAAGTGGCTATTACTCCTACAACACTATAGCTCGTGCTTTCTACGCTACATTCACAGCACGTGCATAATAATTTCCTATCCAATAAATTGTTCTACATTAATAATTACAATTAATAACACTGTCTCAGATTAATATAATATAACCACAAATGTAGCGTAGCAGTGACAAGCTAAATTTTACTTGAATCAGTTAATATCGACAGGTATTAGATTAACAATCTTAACTAACATTGCCATAACGTTAATTTTTTTCCATTATAATGTTAACAAAATAACTAGTTAAATTCCATCAACTATAAAACACGTCTAATTAATTTGCCTCTCCATCGATAAAAACTGTTTCGCGAAATCTTCAAGAAGGCTCAATACAATTCGAACGATAGGTTTATACAAAATGTCGCTACACATTATTATCGGTTTTCAGACTTCACAAAAGGTTTTGATTAAATTCGTACACGAACGCCTAATATCGATTACTTTTTTGGACAGGCCCCTGCGATATAATTATTATGATCTACTACGAAATATTTATTATCGTAATGAAAATGGAACTATTTCGCGTACGAATGCAGAGTTGACCGATAAAATGTATAGTGAAAGGTGAGATTTTACAACAAAATTTCCTAAACTTTAATATAAAAAAATAGGAATTGGTACAAAAAGTAAAAAGTATCAAAAACATTTTGTGTCCCTTATCAGTCGTGTTATTTGTGCAATGCTATTTTTATAAACAGTAATATTACAACAAAATTAAGTCTTGAAGTGTCGCTCAAAAGTGATACGTTACCGTGTAGCCTCCGACAGACATATAAACAAGTGTATAATTATTATATTTCTATCATAAAAATGGACCAATCATGGCAGTGAAAGTAGGATCAGTGACGTCATTGGTCGATTTCTCACCACTCTTATATGTCTAGCAGACGCTAGTTATAAGAACTGGGATACTTTGTCCAAATTTCGAAAGTGCATATTAATTATTAATGATCGAATTAATTCCAAACTTGGACACAGCACCCCTGATCTTGAGAATGCGACCGATCCAAACGGATACCATTCCTTCATAGAATTAGCGACTCGTAAAAATGCTCTAAACACTATTTTATTTAATATTATAATATCGTTACAATATTTTATTACGTTATTTAATGAATGAAAATTATTTTAAATAGTTTAATTTAATCGTAATATTGTAATACATAATGCATTCGATGGTTTTGCTATAAATGCGCTCCTGCACACAAAGTGACATCAAGACGATGGATCTGCTGTTACACTCTTATTACCAATAACATGCTCATTAGTTTCGTTGATGGTGAACAATTGAAGTGACAGGTCGACTTTAATAGAATTTATATTTAAAACAAAACACAATAGTTTACCGACCTACATTATAATCCAATTGCAAGAAGTTGACATCACTTTGGGTGCATATCGGAGCTGTCAATGACGTAATCGCTGGTTCTACGACGGATGTCCTTCGAGCAAGGGCTACGAGCTACTCTGATATGGTCTCAGTCTCAAGACGGTCCGTTACGTCTGAATCTATGATACACTCTTCCTACCCGAGCTACTTGACTTGTGTCCACTGCCTACTGCATAGACAAAGTTTACATTGTCAATGCTATATTTGAATGCGTATTCATTCATTATGTCCTACGTTACATTTTCCCATATTGCATTCAAACCCTTTGTACTACATTGCGTTTATACCATCTGATTCCCGTTCATTCTACACGGAGTCTAGAACTTTAACTTACTCATTTTTAATAGTTTAACATTATTCGTTTATTCTCTGTCGCTGGTTTTTTCTTAGACACGTCACTTTCACTAAATACATAGTTATACATTTCAAATTGTTTCTTATAATAACCCTATTCTGTATTGTTAGCCCTTTTTTGCTCTGTTTTATCGTTTAAATTCAATCCTTTGCAACAATATTTATTATTATTCTCCTCAGTAATGTTATTCAGATTAATAAGAATATTATTTAAGCGTAAATAGGTCTTTTTTTTCTCCAGTTTATCCCATTCCGTTATGTTCGATAGCCCCCCTTTTCAACTCTACTACAATCTTTCTATAAAATGTCTCTAACTATTTCGTGACAGCTCGTAAGATTCTGACTATAATACTTTGTAATGATAATCACAGAAATGCTTATTTTACAATGTCCATTTCCATGTTAATTTAACTTTTCAGTTCTCTGCCTAATTTATTCGGATTACATTCTAATAAGCCAAAACTCATATCTTTCAACAGTTGCAATATAAACTTTTAACGACGACGCCCTATAGAATGGTGTAGGATTTAATTGTATAAGTATATTATCTTTATAAAACTCGGTTATGTATTTATAAAAGAATGGTATAATATAAAACGTGAGGAAAGATTAAGTCGAATGGAAGATGTCTTTAGATCAAAGACTGGCAAGGAGTTACACGAGGATATCAGCATATCCGTAGTTGGAGACCATGATTTTTACAGTCTTTGGCACCCACATCATTTGTGAACATTGGGCATTATTCATTGGCAGTTCGTGGCTGATGCAAGGATGAGAATGATTTTACAGGTCTGTGTGATCGGTCGATCCGTCATCTGTGATCGTGAATGTTTCAGTTATGTAAACCCCTGTCTGTAGACAGTTTACACAAGTCCCTGATATGTGGGATGGCGTGTGTAGCGCCGCGGCCTCCGAGCGCGCCGACCCGCCGGATATATACAATGTACAATACAACGTGGCGCCGCCGGCGCGACGCGGCGCCTCAGCAAACATTCTCACAGTAATATACATCGTAACTCGCACTATATATAACAAGTGGCTCGAGAAGCAATCGACGACATCGAGCGTAAAGACGCTTCGTTGAAATGACACGATTCGTTCGACGAAGATCCTTCGACCGCACGTTTTAGAATAACGCGACTCGATCGCCTCCCGAGCGCCATACGCGGACGCGCACCACGCCCGTCGATCAAACAACATAATAATAATATACAGCCGAATCGTAGCACTCGTCGATTCGATTAAAAAAATTGACTAGAAAGTATCAATTCGCTACGGGCGCCGGGCTCGCGGCGGCGCTAGGCGTGCGTGGAGAAGATGTCGGCGGCGCGCCACGTCTCCGCCTCGGCCTCCGCGTCGTACTGCTGCAGGAACGGGTTGGTGGCCGAGTTGTACCGCGGGCTCAGCGCGCCCGAGTTGAGCGTCACGGCGAGCCCCGCCGACGTGCCGGGGATGGCAGCGCCGCGCGGGGAATCGCGCGCCGGCCCCGCACTGCGCGGGGAGTCCCGCGGGGAGTGGCGAGGGGAGTGGCGCGGAGAGTGGCGCGGGGAGTTCCGCGGGGACGCGCCGCGCATCTCCCCGCGCTCGGGCTGTCGCAGGATAGAGCTGACGGAGCCGGTGTGCTTGATGGTGTCGGCGGGGCTATGGCTGCCCGAGCTGCTGCTGGGGGAGGCGGGAGAGGGCAGCGTCGGCGCCCGCGCCCGCGCCACCGCGCCCGCCGCGCCCCGCGGCGACTGCGGACGATATTGGCCGCCCCTGACTGATGAGAGAACCTGAAGCAGAGTGAAAGAAAATTTCAAATATGATGCACTCAGAAGCTTTGACTGGTGAAATACTACCACAGAATACTTAATTATATATCCTATCCTGAGGGGCGGAATGCTGTGAATGCTTTAGTTCTGATTACATTCAGTTTTTTCTGTGCATGATAAAGAGCAAATCATACTGAAAAATGTAATTAAATGAGCAATAAATCGTCGACTAAAAATCGATAAATACATCATTCAAATTGAGTCTCTAATTCAAATAAATTTAAGTGCAAGGTAGTACTCACATGTGCGGGCGGCGAGCGGTCGGGCGCGGGCCGAGCCGAGAGAGCTGGCGGCGGAGATGCTGCTAATGCTGCCACTTGAGGCCGATATGGACTGACTGAGGGCGGAACTCGGCCTGGGACAAGGTAAGCTTACTAAGTGAACTGATCAACCGCCCCCTACAACGTGGAAGGAAAAGTTCGACACGAGACCACGAGAGCGAGTTGTAAAGCGATAGCGATTGACCTATTTATCTGTTGAATGGAAAAAGGTGAGATCTTAACGTGATCTCACTTCACTGCCAGAGTTTGTTAGACAGTGGGCACCTTGCTAAAATGAGTCGGATATACTAAAAATATTGACATTCCATCTATACCATAACTTTGCCATTAGGATTTTATCTTCATTGATCACTTCCCCGTTATTATGGCTTTTTAATAAAAAATAAACTTTGATATTTTACAATGATCGCCTTGCTGGATGACTTAACATTTTGTAGTCTTTCGAGCCAGATATAAACACCAGCAACAATTAAATAACGAAAAATAAATCCTTGTCGAGAAATACATCCAAGATTTAATTTTATTATAATAATCCAAGCCGATTTCGGCTACGGCGACTATGCCCCTGTTTTGACGATTATGAGCTTGGAGTTTTAGCTCTAATATGGCTAATAAACCCTATTTTAGCGGTAAATGTACGTGCAAAATGTGCAATGTGTACTGTTAGTTGTTGCATATGGTAACATTTTGATTGCGTCCAAGTTTAGTCGAATTTTTCCTCTTGAAAACTGTGTCCCTTCGTGATTTAATGACACCTAATTATGGTTAGACTAGGCAAGGATGTGTTTTATGACAGTGAGTAGCAAACAAGCAAGCGTTTAGGTGTCTTCCTGGTAAATCACCGGCTTCTATTAAAACCTGTAACACATTAGGATATGTTGGGACCGTTGCCTACCCTAAGCGAGTAAATTTTAAAAAAGTATTGACGAAAATCGTCCAATTGGACCAAACAAGATTCCCAGCAATATTACTGGGAAAATAAGACTTAGAAACTAATATCTCCGGCTGCTGAGAGTAATGCAGTACCTATATAAGATTTCGCAACCAAATTTCTAGGTGCCGCTGCAACTGTTATGGACAAGCGTGGCGCTTACCATCAGGGAAATGGCCGGTTTGTATCGTAACTAAGCTTGGATATAATTAAGCTGAAAAACGTTATTCATGGCGCCCACCAAAGTAATGTGTCGTACTATGATCTGATCAAAAATTGCCACTAGTCTCAACTTTCATGGCAGGAGCACACGTCGTGCTACTTAGATGGGCGCCCGGACTTAGGGCGAAATCCATTACAGCGCATGACCACGGCACGTACAATTGACTAACGCCATATACGCATCTCACTTCAATTTGAGCGTGAATTTGTGTACAGTCAGCTTCAGAAATAACTGAACATCCGTAACTTCTAATTTAGCTTTAAACTGAAAAGCGTAGAATAGTAAATAGAAAAATCGAAGATGTTCCGCGACTTTTGCTGCTGACCGTACATGGCTGTGTACTATGAGCTAGCCGCGGCCGTACGCCGCGTTAGGTACCGGGTCTTACCTGGGGGGAGGATGGCTGAGGCCACTGGCGACGCACTGACTCTGTTTCCACGCGGCCCGGTTGCTGGCTCGCCGCGCCGAACTGTCTACAAACATACATGCGTTAAGGTACCGCTTAGCCTTTTCACAGACTAGTTTTTTTGAAAACAGAAACCAAAAAAAAATTTTGACTTGAAGTGGATTTTGTATGTATTTTATATTACCAACTCCATATCCAGCCCTTCATGGCCTGGTTAGGCACTCGTTAAACTCATTTTGTAAAAGACGACAAAGACAAAAAGACAAATGAACTACCCATGAACCAGCTCAACCAATTATTATGCAATTCATATGAGACGGTCTACACATTCAGTTTTAAAAGATCACGATATAATCATTCAATTGTCATTGAGGTTATCTGCAAAAACTGGAATATGATAACCTCATCCTTGATGACGTAAGTTTAAAAAGAAGCCAACTTCACTGATAATTACTAATGGATCTGAATTTTTGACAAGAAACCTACAAACAAAAACCTCAAAACCTATAAAGAACAACATAAGAGATGACATTACCTGAACGTTTAGGCGGCGGCCAAATCTGCAGCAGACATTGCAGAACGTGTATCGGCCTTTGATAGTCCAGATCTGTCGGTGGCTGAGACTGTAGCATCAGCGGTGGAGCGAGAGCCACGGCCAAGTGTTGTGGAGACATCTTGTTCCTGTCTTGAGCTGCCACGACCAGCGCTAAATGGTCTAGAAGGAAGACCAGGGTAGCCCGAGCTGCTCGTGGCAGGCATTCCACTATGGAAGCCATGAGGCGAGCATTACCTTCGCGGTCGTCTGGCAGGCATACTCCTACGGGAGAAATGTTTTATGCAGACGTCGTTGAGTTGTCTATATTGCTTGAAAACATGGTACATACTACTACAGTATATACTAATTCTTTCGACGTCTTAAGTCCTGTCTGATTAAAAGGTCTGATTTGAATAAATCAGATTGATAAGTAATGTCGTAGAAGATTTTAGAGATTTCAGCTTCGAGCGTTGGTCGGGAATACGTCTTGGAGAAGGCAAACTTATAAATTAAATCCGGACTGAAATCTCCATTAGACACAACTAAAGGCCTACTCAAAGTATTTGGCAGACTTTTGTAGTGTTTGACCCCTTCTGCCAGAGTCCACCTGGAGAAGTACCAAACCTTTGCCAGATATTCATCCGCTATAGTTTGGAAATGTTATTGTGTGGTAAGTCCCGGGTGGTATTGAACTGTTGTGGACGGAAAGACGAACGACCTACAAGTCTTTTTACTGGTGTATAAAAATAAATCCATCGTTATTGAATTTGTTAAAGAACTTACCGAGTGCATCCAAGGTCATTTGGTACAAGCACCGGCTGAACAGCGGTTGTGGAAGCTCCCTCAGGTAATCCTTGAGTAGACCCGTGATGACGTTAATGTCGGGCACTGAGTCTGGAGCGAGTTCCACGCTTCGGGCGTTCCTTTCAAAAGCCTCCCGGAGTATGCGCTTTTTGCTAGCGGAACCGCATAGACGGTAAAGACCTGGAGAGAATATTTATTCTGTGAGGAGGGTTAGGTACTAATCCACCAAGGGGGCTGGTCCGAAGTGGTGGATATCATACCTACAGATTGGAACACCTTGTCTTGGCTTGCCGATAACAATAATATGGAAGTTTTCAAGTCGAGAATGAATAGGTATCTTCTCGGCAATCATTACCGTCGATCGCGTCAACGATCACCATCAACTGACACTGCGGTTAAATTAATACTTGTCTACTCGGCAATAAAAAAATAATAACATAACCTTGGCAGCAAAGCTGTTTATTGTAGGTCAGGACGTACCGATGATGTCTAGCCCGCGGCGCTCGATCTCCTCCACGCAGCGGCGCACGATGAGCGGCACGGGCGGCGCGTGCGGCACGCGCACCTCCCGCGCCACCACGGCGTCCAGCTCGGCGCCGAACAGCGGCGGCGGCGACGCGCGCCCCGCGGCCGCGCGCCGTCGGAACAGCTCGTGCGGCTCCGTGTGCCGCAGCCGCACGTACAGCGTGCCGCGCGGCTCCATCTGAGGGAGGGAGGAGCGTGGCGTATGCAGCTGAGTTTACATCTGTGACCTCTGTGTACTTGCTACGCTTGAATTAAATATGGACGGGGGTGCCTCTAAATGTATCGCTGCGTTTATCACGAATCCGTGACCATGACTCCGTTGTAGTATATTGAAGGTAAGCATTTATTGACTTTTGTCACTAAGTGTGTCGATAAAATATACAACTTTCAAGTTAAATTATAGCGTATGTGGTCTGAAATAAAGTCTTTTTAATTATATTTTTCTGTAATAGCAAATTCACCTTTAGCGCTAGCTGGTGTGAGGGCGAGCGTGATAACAGATCCGGTAGCGTGACAGCGCCGCGGTAGCACAGCTTGTGCCGGTGCTGCGGGTCCCACGAGTAGACCAACACGTCCAGTTGTCGATTATCTACGAGCTCCAGCTCAAAGGATTCATCCCAGTCGAACTGTAGTTCGCCGGTTCGGACCTGAAAGATGACGCGTGAAATCTAATGTAAAGTTCTGGTTTTTGACCAAAACAAAATATGCGGTTGGTCGTACAGGTTGCAGTTTTTATAAACAAATAATATGTTAGCTATAGTACCGCGTTATTGCTGCAAATCGCTTTCAAACTCGTCGATTTTGACAGCAACAGCTATCAAAATTTCACATAACTATTCGTTACACTTTCGACAAAGAATTTGATAATTTAAGAAGTTTAGACAAGTGAAACCTACTCTGAAGTTGACACAGCTCCCTGCACAAATGAGATACCGCTTTAGTCGTGAGACTAATCATCTTCATCACCTATACAAAATCTTAAAATGTGCTACACTCAAATGTTCCTTACTAGGGCTACTTACCACAGTCCTAGCTTTGTGCACGCGGTCACACTCTAATACGCAGTATAGGTCTCTCGGCGCCACAGGGTGTGAGGGCACCATGGAGCCCGGCGGGGACCCTGGTGATCCCCCTGTGCCACCGGGGCGCAGCCCCCGCCCCGCCAGCAGGTGCACCCACAGCATACCCGAGACTCCGCCCCCGGCGATGCGAGACAAGCCCGTCATAGAAGCTGATAGCCCCGCCGTCGGTTTCTCCACTTTATATTTTAGGAACTCTGGAATGGAAGTGAATTTGGTTTTAACCTTAATTTGATATTTAGAGGGTATAGATTCAAAGTTCATTGATCTGAGTGTAATATGGATTGGGCTTTAAGAATCAATAACTACGAAGATCATACCAAACACCCAGATTCAGAGCAAACGACAAAATCGAACTTACAACCAGTCTCGCCACCCCTAAGAACAGAAGGAGATGGAATGCGCAGGAAACTGGCAAAGCTGCTCCATACCATACACTTATCAAAGCCTTCTCACCATTAGGATTGATGTCGAGATGCCGCTGGTGTCTCGAGCCCGGCGTGGGCACGGGGCTCGGGTTGGGGCAGTTGAACCTCGAGCCCAGCTCCAACAACTGGCGAACACGGCGCGCGGAGGGGGAGCCCCCAGCCCCGGCCCCCGCTCCCCCCGCCACTCCCAGCTGCTGGGAGGAGACGGAGCGCGCGGGGAGGTGGCGCGGTCGCTCCACTCGCCTAGCTAGCCCGAGAGACGAGCCGAAACGACTGCCGCTTTCCATCTGTGCACGAGTGTGAAGACTTATACATGTTTGTCAATTTAGGTAGGTGCTGGCCTCTGGAGTCTGAATCAGGCCACCCAAGGCCTAAATCTGAATCTGAATCTGGCCTGTGACGTGGCAAAAGTTAATGGGACTAAAATTTGTGATCCTAGGGTGATCTTTTATAACTAGAAACGGGACGGACGATCAATTAAAATTGCACGGTGTATATTTACTTTATCGTTCATTTGCGATAAGAACGTGTTATCTCCGTTACGTTATATTAAGGAGATAACGTTTTTGTCGCAAATGATGTTTATTTTAAATGAAATGTAATGTTTATTTTGAGTTCCCGATATTCTCCAATGTTATTAGGGTAATTTCCCAGATTCAGCTTTGTTTCCAATGATAATTCTAATACTTCTGACCATATTTACTTTAAAGCCCAGGTTGGACACATTGTTGCTCATCGAGTCGCTTCAAATTGATTCACATAATAATCTGTTCTTTTTAAGGTTGCAGCCAGTCTACACATAACATTATCTGTCTTTATGAAGATAACAGCAAATTCACTCTACTAAGAAGGTGCAGGCAGTAGGTACGTACGTTCTTGAGCGCGTCGTGTATGTTCTCCGCGGAGTAGTGCGTGGGCAGCCGAGGGCGCAGCGCCTCGTACAGCGCAGAGGTGGAGGGCGCCCGCGACAGCCACGCGCGGTACTCGTCCGACGTGAAGATCGACGGAGACGACGGCAAGCGGCCTGCGAGATATATGTATCACTAGCTGCGCCACATATTTACACTCACGAATTAAAATTACTTTAATACAGGAATGGGACTATGCCTTGGCGCTTTCTGTACAGTACACTCCTTGCAAAAGCTGATTTACACATATTAATTAAGTTTGTACATGCGCCAAATGCGTGTCCAAATCTCAAACATGCTACGCAACCAAAACAAAAGACAAACCGCTAGTATGGAGGTTGATACTAAACCGTTTGTCTATTACATTTGGTCGTGTAATATTGAGTGCTTCCTATTTGCAAGTAGAAATGAGGGAGGCAGATCGCGCGGGTGGAGTGTCCATTCTGTATGTTGTAATAAATATTGTATATCTTCTGTGGTATTGATGAAAACGGGAAAAGATATTATATAAGATATGCACATGGAAACTAATATGTCGTATAGACGTATACGAACCTGAAATTTCTTCGACCTTGATCTTTCTTGACCTGAAAGTCAACGTGCAATCGTTCAGGGTACCGGTTCGTTTTTTATCAGTTTTTTGTTTTATCTGACTGAGTAACGAGACGACCAAGTCGTTATACTGGTGGTACGTGCTATGCCCGCCATAACAGTTACAGCACCAGTCAGAACGTTGCTTTGCATAATTTTCCGCGGCACTGCACTGCGCTCGTCACCCTGAGACATTGGTTCTAAAGTATCATGCGACCAGTAATTTCGCTGGAAACAGTGCCCTCAAACCGGAACACAGTAATGTTTGCACACTACTGCTTGGCGAGTGAATATCTGGTGGAGGTGTGGTACTTCGCCAGGTAACCTCTTTCAGAAGAAGCCACTATAAAGCTCGACTTGACATCTATGAAGATTAGTGAAAATTTATTGGAAAATTTGTACTTTGACTTCATTTTCATTCAGCATAACATTTCGACTTCTAAGTTTTTGTATAGTTATCCTCAGCCAATCTCAAAAACCACTCGGGCTAAACCAATCTTACCTCTGGAAGAACGAAGATCTAAACGAGAATGCGAGGACAGCGGCTCCGGCTCGTCCTGGAGAACGCTTCCCGCGCGCCGACTCAGCCCCATCCTACGAAATTAAAGATAACATCAGTGATCGATGAGAATGGTTATTCCATAATATTATGTTGACTCTCACATTCTCCGGCAACCAGTCTGAGAGTTCAACTCACCTCTGACCGGTCCCTCTCACATCCCTCGGCAAAGAGTTGAACTTGGACCCGATGTCTCTTCCAAGCGTACTACTCCTGTACCCACTCAAGCCGGAGTAGTAAGGTGTCCTCGTGGGAGCAGTGGCTTCTGTATCCGAGGAGTAGTCCAAGCTTCGATTCCGGCGCGATGTACCAAACTTACTGTACGTAGGCAGTCCCAATCCCGTAGTCCCGTACCCTAAAATTGGTACAGAAAGTATTTTATTTGATACAGGACCAAAATACAGTTGGAACAGCACTCGTACCTACCTACGAATAAGGAAGCAACACACTAATGGGATTGCTGTATTATAACGTGCTAGTATCACGTCATATTTAAGAGATCTTATTGGTTAGTCACAGTTTGTACCGCCTTCTGTCTTAAGGGGGGGTACTCATGTATGAGCTGTAAGTATTGCAAAATTATTACTGTAATAATAAATTGTAGTGTAAGTGTGTAACATAGTTCACGGCTTGTGTTGCGCTTGGGGAGAGCTGATAATTGTTTGATAAGGCCGAAAATCAAAGGGTGTTCTCCAAAAGAACACTGCAAATACTGTGTGAACTTCGCGTACTCCAAGAACCTCATTAACGATCAACAAACGTGTCTGCAACGATTACCGATTACAGCTCACAAATAAGTATTCGCCTTTATAGGCACAAGCAATAACACTTAAAGACATTTACCTGCTCCCAAGGTAGAACTCAATCCAGTTCCAGACAAGCCTGTCCCGAGGCCCGAGCTAGTCAAACCGGAACCAACCAGGCTGGTCCCGGTCAGGCCACTCAGGCCGGTTGAAGACAGGCCAGAAGGCAGGCCGGGGGCTCCTAGGCCGGAGCCTCCAAGGCCTGTGCCTCCTAGAGTGTTGCCACCTAGACCACTGTTCATACCGGGCGTCATGCCCACTCCGCCAAACCTCTGTTGATATCTTGAGAGGCTTGAAGCTAGAGAGAAATGATTGTGAAGGTTAGTAACAATTTTTGTAAGTTGGATCATGATTATATATTTAAGACAACGCTGAATGGAAACCAAATTTTCAGGATCAAACCCAGAGTATCTTTCGATCACAAATTAAGGAGATTTTTAAGTCACTGAGCAAAATCCTAAGATCATACTTTTGGCACTCTTCAAAAGAAAGACCCCCTAATTAAATTCGTTTAATGGTAATCACTAATCAGACTAAATTTTGTTAAAAAATTTTAGATCATGTTGATTATTCGTTTTGTTTTTTGTGTAATTAAGTGTTATATACTATACCTCCAGAAGCAGCCGATGCTTTCAAACTGGACCGCAACAGTGAATGGCGGCCGAAATCCGAATGGGTCTCGGCTCGTGGCAACTGCTGTTCAGAACCCGATCTCGGAACTCGTCCTCCAAAGCGTGTGCTGAAAAAGAAAACAAAAATTATAATGCGCCACAAACATATGTATGATTGATTATATATGATTCTGTCCATAAGTTGACATTTGTATCAGTCAAATTCTGGAACTGAATCAATTTTCTTACCTGCCGCTATCGGGTGGATAATACGAATGCACCTTCTCCGCGAGGCTGTCCAGGGTGTTAGGGTATGACCTCTCATACGGCACATAGTGTGCGGTCGACGACTTTGGCTGTTCCGTGATCACTGGAGGTGGTGGTCGGTAACTGTCGACAATGATGATAAATGAGGTCCAAAAAACTACCGATACTGTTTTGTAAAGAATAATCATCTATCCAGGTGGGACAGTTATTGTTACCGACGATGAAGTAGCATAAGGCTTCGACCAGTTCCATATTCCAACACAGGCTGGCTGTTCCGAAGATGACTTTGATTGCAGAACACATAGAATAGAATAGAATAGAAAACTCTTTATTGTACACCAGAAACAAAAATAAACACAGTACAGAAAAATAACAAAAGGTAAACAAGGGTAGTACAATGGGCGGTATTATCGCTGAAAGTGATTTCTTCCAGACAACCTTTGGATGGACAGTAAAAATATTTTAGCAACACACATAGTTGTGTAAGCTTCGCCAATGTGGCACCAGATACCAGGCAGTCAGTAATATGACACAACACAATATCGAGAGAAGCGGCGTTATTATACTATTTAAAATAATATCAATCATTTTTGTAAGTTGCTCTGCGGATTGTGACTGCTAGTGTGAAAGGGAACTGTGCTAACCTTTTTATTGTATAGGTGTTTAAATATACTGGTTAACGCCGATCGCGTTGTCCGCGCAGTCGTGATTTTTCCCTACTAAAATATTACAAGGCATATCATTTTCAAAATCCTTCCTTTCTGGACTCATACATTTTAAAACGACGTTCCCCATGCTTAGTTTTCTAGAATTCTTACAAGACAGAAAAGAACAGGGTTTGTTATATATCATCGATTGCATCGATGTCATGTTGCTATCGATAAAAACAGTGATATCTCACCTCCAAGTAGAGTGATCAGAGGGTGGACGCGGGTTATAGTAGAGATCTATCGCGTTTGAGTCTGGGGATATCGGGCCAAGTTGCAGCCGGCTACGCTCCTCCCTTCCATCGCCGACTGGTCGCACACTGCTGCCCGGACCTCCGGTCGAACGGAGGGTTCCGTGCCTGATAAAGAAAGATACATTATTAACGAACATACTGACTGGGTTTGGACCCTAATTGCTGGGAGGAGCTCGCAACTAATAGAGCAGGGTGGCGTTCAAGAGTTACCAAAAGCGTTAAATCTTTTGAGGATGTATGGCTTGAAGATCTTGACGTAAAGCGCCTAAACCAAAAGTCTCGACCCAAGCCCTCTACGATTACACGTACAACAGCGCTGGTCAGCTCTACTGTGCCATGTGTGACCGCACAATTACAACTAAGATCGGTCTAGCGAGCCATATCAGGACGCACGCTAGAGGGTAAAATAAAAAAATAAAAAGGTCACCGTTGTCGGATACGACAACGAGGCCATCATCATCAGACCAAACTTAGCAAGTTTTGAAAAGTTTCCATATTGTTAAATTTTATAAAGAAAAGACTAAATATGTCCTAAAGTCCTTCAACCCGATCAATCTACAGAATTAAATTCCCAGTCATTTTATCTACATAACCACTACACAACTACTCAACTCCCTACAGTTATTGCATATGAACGAATTTCGCAGCTCTTTTCATACATAAAAAGAAACTAACTGTGAATAAACTCTATCAACCCAGTCAATATTCGTCATCGCCGTCCCCACAATTCCTCTACCACACTACGGCAGTAAATAAAACATACAACTCCCTCAATCTGCCACCTCTTAAACTGCCCTTTAAAGAAACGTCTAAAGAAGGTACTGACTGTGAATAAAGTCCATCGACCCGATCTCTCTCTCGTTCGTCATCATCCCTGCAGTCTCTCTTCAGCACCACGACTGGAGGCGGCTTGTGTTCCGTGCGCGGCATGGACGGTGAACCGGGCCCTGATTTGCCTAAAACGTTACAGCAAATGTTCATTTTTAACAAACAATGGTTTACCTAAACTCTTCTCTAAAGCCACGGCACCACATTTTTGTCACTCAGAGTAACAAGACTAGCAGCTCATTCAGCTGATGATAGCGCCACGCCTGCCCATAGCAGTTGTGATGTTGTGTGTGTGTTATCATTGTGTGTATAGGTGTAGTGTTGTGTATTTGCAATTACAGAATCTTGCACGACACTACGTCACTGTCACCCTGAAGGGGTGTAAATTTACTGGGAACAGTGCCCTGCAAATCGGAACTTAGTAATGTTATAACATACTACTTCCTTGCAGATAAATATCTGCCAAAGATATGGTAGTTCCCCAGGTGGACTCTTGCAGATCGTGTGACTCGATAATAACCACTGTTTGGCTGAAATGGCATTTCAAGTATGAACTATAGAGAGACGTCCTCACCTTTCCTTTGGCGCGTACAAAGCAGCAGCCTTCTGGGTATCGACATGATGATCACCACATCGTCCAAGGACATTCGCCTGACATCCACCAGGTTCACAGCCAGGATCTCGTCCCCAACCTGGAAACCAAAAATGATAACTACAGAATACTGTTGCGCATCCCTGCGATATCAACGGAGAGAGGAACACTTCCAGAACACGAACCAATAAACACCCCACAAGCACTTTAATATTGGTCGATAATATCGGAAGCGTTTTTGCGATATATCTGTATTTAACACTTTTTTATTAGGGCGCGCTTGATCCTACACACTGCTGAGAATATGTCGCCGTGATAGAAATAGAAAAGGACCCGGGACCTATTATCAAAACAATACTACGATATTATCGACCCATAATAACGCAACCGTGAGTATAGTGACTTTTAATAATATTTACCATTTTACATATCGAAAAATTAAAATTATATTAGAGCAAACCGTACGTGCATGGGATTCTGGTTCACGTGGTTCTGTCCATACCATCACCACACAATAACGCCATACCACGCGCGTGTGTCCCGTAAGATCCAATTCTTACATGTACAGTATACTGTATACCGATCTGATTCCAAATATGTGTCTACGCTCTCAACTCCGAAGCTAACATGGAGGACATCATCATCACACCGATACTTGTTCATTTTCTTTATGCTCTATCTAGTAATTCGTACCTTCAAACAGCCGCTGTTGTAGACAGCTGACTCCAGTGCTATCCTGGATATAAAGACTCCATCCGTACGACCTCCACCGTCTCCCTCTCGAATGTACAGGCCCAGGGTCTGGCCTGGCCGTTTGACTATTTCCACCAGTTGCACTATGTGGCGGGAGTCCTGAGAAATAACAAGTTAATTGTATATCTGTTAAAGAAACTAAAGATAGATTTTCACGGCCTATGATTGGAAGAATAGTGCGCGCCACTAATTCACGGCGTTACTTGCTGACCACATCGTGTCGGTACTGTTTCCAAATAAATTAACAACAAAAACGACCAGGGCCCTTATTCGCTATGCCACATTAGATTCCTTGCCGAAAATGCATGACATCATAACGCGCTTTAAACATATTTTTAGCTTCAAACATTCTCAAAATGCGCCTGGAAAGTGCTAGCTTCCCGCACGTTATTTTGACAGTTCAAAACGAGCGCGTTATTAGTTTAGGTGGTCGATGGCCCAGGGGAATATGAGATCTTATCACGAAATTGACTTTTTAATCATAACCGCTGAAAAATCCATTAAGTGCGCTAAGTACCAACATAGTAAGTTTATAAAACCAATTCAATCGAAAGCGTGTCTCAAATGTTTGCCTAACTAATTCAGTGAAGGCTTCGAACCCATTAAACTCGTTATCAGCGAACGAGGCATTGAAATTTTATGGGGCACTAACGTACCCGATAAACACAAGGCTTCGAAATGACGTCACCGATTGGTTTTCACACAACAATGAAAGTTAAATCATTTTAAATCAACGCTGTTTACTCTCGCCATTGAAGCACTCCAGTTCTCGTCTATAAGTACTCGACGATGTGGAATGATATCGGCAGTATTGTATTGCTAGTACAACGTAGATTGGCGCAATATAGTGTTCAGTGATATATCGGTACACGGCGTGAATGGAATCTTCCGCAGAATTGCTCGGTATTACATTTAGGGGTACCACTGCACTGCACATCCCAACAATGCCGGTCTAAATTGCGTTCGCATTCCCGGGGATCTGGGGCAGCCCCACTTCAACAATGGGGTTTACTCTGGGTTTACTAAAGTACCGTTCTTTCATAGGTCCCGTGGTAGGTAACGAGTTAAGTATTCGGGTCAATGGAGCGCAGAAATTACCTGTTACGGATTTTTCTAACAAAATGAGAGTAATGAGTCCTAATCACCGTGGAGCTTCTTTGAGTAGGTAAATCAGACGCTTTGGTATTCAGAGGATGCGCATTTTAAGTAGAGGCAATATCGACGGGGATAATGGAGTACTTCCATAATTTAACGTTATAATTTATCTTCATTTTAATGCCTTTGATCTACAATGACTTTGTTGGGAGACACGCTGAAAATTACTAAAACAAGTCCGTTTTGAGCTTAGGTTTTTAGAGTATAACAGTTCAGTATAAAGAAAAAAAAATTTTGAAAAATTTCAGCAAATCGAACTGATTTTTATTTTTGGTAGTAATGTAAATAAGCTATGCGATTCGTATTTGGTTACTATTACAATGACATTATGATTAAATAGTTAGGTAAATATGAAACTATGAGAAGAGATAGCACATTTGAATAATGACCTAATTTTACAACATATTACTGAACACATTGGGTTAATATAAGGGCCATGGTCCTACAAGCATCCAGACTCAGAGCAAATGCTTATGGTTCACACAAATTTTTGCCCTGTACGAGAACCGAACCCGCAACATCGTGCCTCTCAATCGGCTCATTAGCCACTGCGCCACGGATGCCATCAACATCATTAGACCGATATTTTATGTCTGTTATTGTTTTTGTTTAAAGGAACGTACCTGTAGTGTGAAGAATTTCCTGGCAGCCTCGACATTATTTCGTCCAACCTGTCTCAGTTCTAATATCCGCACGATCATCTCGCCGCGCCGCTCGACCGCCTGTAATTATGTTCATAAAAACATGTGAGGCAATAAACCAATAATATAACATATGTACGTAATTATCACTCGCTTTTCGGTGAAGGAAAACATCGTGAGGAAACCCACATACCTACCCGAGAATTATTTCGGAGGTAGGTATGTTATCCACCAATCCGGACTGGGCCCCCGTGGTGGATTATGGCCTAACCCTCCTCACGAAAGTGAGGAGAGACCCGTGCCCAGCAGTGGTACGTTATGGGTTGATGATGATGATAAACCAATAAATACTTTAATTTTTTTTAGCACTTAAATCACGTCAAAGTTCGCCCGACAAACTCATACGGCAAACAAATTAACATAACAATAACAAATAGCTATAACTAAATTCATACTTCAAAAATATTTTTTTCACGTGAGCTTTAAGAGGGTACCTACTCATTTGACTTATCTGACTCTACCATCATTTCCTATGACCATTATACTAATGTCAAAAACCATGCATATTTTTGGACAAGTCTTAGTTAGGTTTTGTTAAAATGATAAAACCAAAAGAAATGTCCAAAATAAAATAAGGTACAGCGAAATAAGGTACGAATAATAAACACGTTACTTCGTTTAATATCTGCTTGGTAAGGCTTGGCTTTAATTTTATGGAACGTGTAACCGATTCTAGGAAAACTTACAAACAACAAAACAAGGTAAAACTTTAGAAAGTTTTTTTCCTGTTGTTTTGTTGTCGTAGGGTACGCAAAATTTCTACACAATAGCACAATAACATTTTTCAGAAGTCCCTGAAATTTCCTCAAGTATATTATTTTGTCTTACAAAAAGCAATTTTATTCTCAGAATCGCCTTATATAAATCACAATTATTCGGCTCATTAAAGTATCGGTCGTTTTCCCGATATGTTCACTATGTCTGGTATTTCTTGGAAGCTATTTAGGTTACGTACTTAGCAAGGACCGTAATGGTAGAAATTTAACGGTATTCAATCAATAAGCTATGAAATAAATAAAAGAAAATATTCCACGATTATTACATAGTATTTAAAAAAACATACGCTACGTTAATGCAACAGCAATGCTCTATACTGAAAAGCACGTGTCGCAGAGTCCAAAATAAGATTTAACAATTTAAACCTATAATGGAAATGATTGAACCGCTACACAGAAAAGGGGTATCCAATACGGTGACTTGTCGAAACATTGACTGACTGGTCAACGAATGAATTTAGAGGTACCATAATGTTTAAGTTACTCGGTCCTTTTTTATTTGTAGCAGGTGTGTCTGTTACTTACCTCGAGCGCCGCGGCCGTGGTCTGGTCGTGATCGTTCTCCACCATTTCAATCTGCCTGAATATTTCATTGCTCACTCCTGATACCTGGAATGGAATTCGAATGATGTCGCTTTTATTTTAGAATGGGGTCATCTGGAGGAAGATTGGAGATTAAATTTTAAGGAGGCTTTATTGAAGGGAAATGAAAAGCTCGTGATTTTACTCGCTTTTCAAAACTTGTAGCTAGTCTGTACCTGTTACCGTCTTATCTGTAAAGTATTCTTTCTCGTACTAGAAATTCAAGTTAAAAATAAATTTAAATAAAAATTACTTGAATTTCAATGATTACGAATCTCATTCAACACCGCAGCATACTTCAATATAATCAATTAAAAAAAACAATGAATCCGTCATAAAGCGTACCGACACGGTAATAAAGAGGTACTTGATGTCCAGCCAAAAATATATCCAGAGAGAGCGTTAATTAACCCTGTCGCGAGCAGGCGGGCAGCGGTTGCGGTCGCCGCCATACGTTGCGATATTTACTGATGTATTGATAAAATTAAATTGCAACTGAAAGGGGAAAGATAATAAATAAACTGCGAGTGCGGTGAACTAAAGATAAACGGTAGAGCGGTGGTGGCCGAGTGGTAATCTGTGCGTCTGCAGCCCAATGACAACACGTTCGAAACTTCGACCACGCATTCATGCCTTAGTTTCAAAAGTTATGTTTGGATTTCCATCGCTCCGTGCTTTAAGACGCAGTCGTCAAGCCGCATCCGAAGTATTTCTGACAAACTCCGTCACCAGAGGTGGGATCTAAGCAAGAAATGCAAAGAATGCTACCGACATTCGAATATTGTGGTACCTAACGTTTAGCTTAACAGTACAAATTGATAGATACTCGAACGAATTTTATTCAGCTTCTCTTGGCCACCTGCTATTCTGTTTTACAAAACATATTTACTGCAATTTTACGCTCCCAGTGCTTCTATCTCTTTCTTTAAAACCTATAAATGTGCAATAAGAAACAGCATTCAAGGAAAGGAAGCTTGGAAATTGCAATTCCCGTGTTACTATAACCTCGCAGTTGTACAGAATGGGTCGATTACGTAACTTTGGTCGCAATCTTGCTGCAATCGATTGCCATCAAATGATTGCAACATTAATTGTTAAAACCGTAATATGCTTACATAGTCTGTGTTTCTGTGTGTAGTATTTGTAAATGATGGATGTAAACAATTTCGATTGCATTCGATTGCAACCATAGTTCCGTAATCGGGCCACAGGTGGGCTCGAGACGGGAGATTGGAAAAATATAGTTTGATTGGATGAAGCGTACGGCTGGTTATTAAATTTTGGATTGAATTCCCCTTGTTCGTGATGGTTTTTTAATTTGTTGCTTGTTTACAAGTCTTGTAAGTTATCCAATTGGAAAATACTTTCATTGGTTTAACACGTTGCCTTAATTTATTTAATTAAGTCCCATCTTAGTTCAAGATTATGTTGTAAGCACTTGAAGCTTAAGCACTGATTAACTAAGGCTAACTTCAAAAAAAATTTTTCAATTTTATAACGATAGTGTTGGTTCAATACACAAATAAATTCCAACATTGCTATCTAGTGAAAAATAAAAAGAATTAAGCTTACAACCAAAACTGCATTTTTAGCAAAAAATCTTAAAAGGGTCGGTAGTGATGGCATATCTTATCTGTCAGCAAAAGAGCCGAGAGCTGGATGAGGCAGATTAGCATAGCAAAAGGGACAAAATTAAAATTGAATCCGGCTCATATTCTGTTAAATTTGCACTTTTGTGACATCAAGATCGGATAATAACGAGCATTAGACACGAATATAACTAAGTAGGTACGTAACATAACAGTATAAAGTGGAGAACAGCTTGATAAGGGAACAATGTGGAACGGTAGAAGATGTAGTAATATAAATAGAGAGAGATACTTAGATGGTTTGAACATCTGGAGAGGATAGACGAAGAAAGATTCATGAAACAGCTTTATGGATCTAGTATGAATGAGCCAGCCGGTAGCGATGGACGTAGGCGAACGTACCTCGATCAAATCGAAGACGTACTAAAGAAAGAACAAGTCAAAAGTACCTATAACTGGCCAGCATGCATGAAGGGACTCATGAAAGTGGAAGAAGCGAAAGAGGTGTGTCAGGAAAGTAGCATGTGGAGAGATGTAGTCTCTGCCTACACGGAAAAAGGCGTGGCTGTGTGTAGGTATGTGTAATCGTGGCACGTTAAAGGCAAAAGTGCATGGCAGTCTAGTTATTACATCAGCCACTAATTCAAATGTGGTAACTATGGTACCACCAGCAACCAAAGTCTCTGAACACATTCAAACTTTTAAGTTACTATTCTATGCAAATTTGAGCATTTTGCGTTATTAGTAGTACCTAGAGCTAAATTGGAAGCAAGGACATATGCAGCGAATTTTCCGACTGTACATTTATTTATTTGAAACTTTATT
This sequence comes from Campaea margaritaria, assembly GCA_912999815.1. Lineage (NCBI taxonomy): Eukaryota > Metazoa > Arthropoda > Insecta > Lepidoptera > Geometridae > Campaea > Campaea margaritaria. The sequence goes on from OU538794.1 coordinate 3,788,351, forward strand.
TCACTTTTATAACTAGTACAAAAGGCAGACTTAAAGCTACAAACATTTTCTGCCAATCAAGCACTTTTAGTAACAGAAATAAGGGTGTATGCTTCAAAATATAACTGTTTTACAATAATATGAATACAATAAATTTGGGAAAAATATAAACCAATAAAATAAGAAAATAATAAAAATTTACGGCCCGAGGTTTGCTTCGCCCGTGCTCTATATAGCACAGAGTAACCTAGTATTAGTAATACCTCGACTCTATTGTAAAAGGTTCTAAATTATACAAAGCTTGATTGGTTCGGAGCCAAGTGTTGATTGATTTCGATTTGGATAGATTAGGAAAGGAAGTAAGGATAACGAGCCTGTTGAATAAAACATAGGACGAGGAAAATAGATCGGATCCGGACACCGAGTAAAAGCTTGAACTGATAATATGGGTGAACTTTAAGCTTTCTGCTTACCTAAAGCCAACTGCAAACTTTATGAAAAACGCCGAACATTTGCCTACCGACACACCAGGTACAATTTTAATGTCAGGTACAATGGTTGTATAATATAGCTAACAATGGAATATGCTCACCTAGAATATCAATTAAGCCTCTTTCTATTATCTTGAAGACTCTCAGATTAAAATTTCGAAAAAAAATAAGTTTTTTGAAGATTACAAAAAGCACATAAAAATGAGCTACGTGAAGAATAAGCCTCACTGAGCATAAAGAAACTGCAACTTTCCGTGTTTGACTAAGCTATTAATTTAGCTGAATTAATCTTGTCTCGGACCTATCCGCATAATAATATTCAACGACAATCGAGCTTGGGAGTAAACTCCAGTCGTGCATTGCAGCTGATACAGACACATTTTTTTTAATTTACCTTACGGAAGTCGGGCTGCAGCACGCAGGGTGGCGCATGGTTGGCGCGCGGCGGCTGTAGCGGGCCGGGCGGCGGCGGCGCGCGGCCCGGCGACGCCGTCAGGTCCGGCGCCGCGCGCCCATTATCCTAAAAACAATCGTCTATTAATATCAAATAAGTTGAAATATATACGAAAATGTGAACTGAGGGGTCACCATGTACTTATTCTTATTCTATGCAGTTCATTTTAAACCTTTAAACTGAACGGCCTAGATTGACACCACACACTCATAAATGACAAACGTGACGTGACGTCACTCAAACATAAACTGCAGAGTATGAGAGAGAAAGAGAATGAAATGGAGCTATATAAACTCCCATAAATGCAAACAAAGTCTACAAAAATCTACCCATCAAAGTCCATAATGAAGCTCTACGGGTTGGCCGTGACGGAATCTGACGGTGGATTGCTCAACTAGCGAAAAATGCCGCGCCGGCACCGTACCGACCCGGCCCGGTTTCAATGAAACACCGTCCTCAATACTTTACATTCTTAACTTCCCAGATAGGTAAATAGGACCTAAGTCATTAACCTACTGTACACTTAATTAAAATCTCTGTCAAAATCCTTTTTTCCTCTCAAAACTCAAATAATTATTGCATATAGGCAAAAATAATGCACTTTTACAAGTCAAACACTTAAATCTCATATCATCATCATCATCATCATCAACCCATAACGTCCCACTGATGGGCACGGGTTTCCCCTCACTTTCGTGAGGAGGGTTAGGCCATAATCCACCACGGGGGCCAGATCCGGATTGGTTGATCACCTACCTACCTCTGAAATAATTCTCGGGAAGGTATGTGGGTTTCCTCACGATGAAGGAAAATCATATACATGGAGAATAATAAAAATAAGTCAAATATGATGTACTAAACTAATGATTAACTGTTTATGGTTTGAGTTTCAAAAAGGACATTTCCCTTTCAAGTGATGACTCATGAAAAAGAAACTCTCTCATAAGAAATAAAAAACTGACTCACGGCAATCTATTTAATTTATCTGTATATATATATAAATGTTATGTTGGTTTGTGTACGCTTCAAAAACTGAAAATTTAACATGATTTTAGCTGAAATTTTAGCATGATATATAATCCGCATCAAGGATTGTTGTTATCTATTTTTTTCATCAGTGACATATGAAGAGAATGTGCCACAGCGAAGCGTGGCAGGGTACCGCTAGTCCCTACTTATATTATAAATGCGAAAGTAACTCTGTCTGTCTGTTGCTCTGTCACGCCTAAACTACTGAACCGATTGAAATGAAATTTGGTGCATATATATTCTAGAGCCTAGGAAAGGACATAGGGTACATTTTATCGTTAAAAAGCATTGTAAGGGTTTGAAATAGGGGGTGAAAGTTTGTATGGAAGTTTCGTCATTTTTGAAGCTAGAAGCTTGAAATTTATGTTTTAGGCTTTAGATTAGATATAAATAAATTTGGAATTCAAAGTTTATAAAAATTTACCCTTGAGGGAGTAAAGTAAATATAGGGGATGAAAGTATGTATGGAAATATGTAAGGTTTCCGCTAAACCACTGCACCGATTTAAAAAAATATTTCATTAATGGAAAGCTACATTGACAACGAGTAACATAGGCTATATTTTATCCCCATATTCTCGCGGGAACAGGAACTACACGGGTGAAACCGCGGGCGCAGCTAGTTACTTATATATACAGCAAAGAACCAGTCTGATTGTTTTTTGTGTATTAATCAAACTCTTAACCACTATATTATCACAAAAATACTAATGTAATAGACATACTTTTTGGAAGCCACGTATCATTTAATGGTGAAACTACGGTAAGTCACCAAACAACTTCCATATTGCACCGCGTCCCACATACATTTTCATGGCAAATGTAATTCCCTTGCCTGTTATGTTTACGAGGATGTGTATAATGTGCATCGACGCGGCTATTTCCAGTTCCGGCGGCGTAATATCGTCGCCACATCCTATCGGGACCGAGAGTAGGTCAATTGAAAAGGTAATTATGTGCCTAGTAACGTTATTCGCTACGGGTACGATGGTGTTATGTTAAGGACTCTGTTGTTATGTAATGGTTCCAATTATTTATTATTTATTTACATTAATAAATTAATACGGCAAAACCAATTACATTAACTAATAGTACACAATAATAATCGTGTCAAAACAATTATGACATTCAAAATTAAAATAGAAACATCAAAATAAAAACAATTTTAAATCCATCGTCCATTTTTTTCCATCGTCGGAAATGGAAAGCGGGTAATGCTAGAATTTTGCAGCTATGTGAAATTAAATTACTTTTTTGTCTACCTCAGTTGTGTAAGTTGGTTATAGACCCATTTCAAGACGTTCCTAAGATGTAAGTTTTGTCCCAAATATTTGCGTAAAAACGGGTTTGGTCAAGATCTATACATGTGTAGTGGTAGGTCCTTACTGCAAGAGAATACCTGGGTAAGTACCACATATTTGCCAGATGTTCATCCGCCAAGCGGTAGTTTACAAACATTACTATGTTCTGGTTTAAAAGGCACTGTTTCCAGCAAATTACTGAGCATATGAGACAACTGATGTTTCAGGCTGACGAGCACAGCGCGGTGCTACACAAGATTTTGTATCGGAAAGTTCTGGGTGGCACTGTTGGTATTATAAACAGGCGTGGCGTTTTTTATCAGGTGAACGACTTGTTCTTATCGTTATTTAAATAACATTTAAAAAAACAATGGCACGTACCAATGTGTTTCTGTAAAACATATAACTAGTAACTTTTTATATTGTTTTCTTTGATATTATTTTCTGTTTGTCTGTGAAACCAGTTTTGTTTTGTTTTCCTTTTTTTTTTACCTATCTTTTTGGAATGTTATCTTTTTGTTAATCAGACACCAGTAGGTAGTGTCCTCACGCCTGTGCTCGTCCGTATGTCTACTGTGTTGTGTATGTCAATATGTGCATTTATAATATCTGTGAAAACTTTTAATTGGCCTTCCATACTTAAATTCTTATCTTCATAATTGTAACTAGCCGTTAGTTTTCCTTTGATAATAAAATAAAATAAAATATGTACGTAATTATCACTCGCTTTTCGGTGAAGGAAAACATCGTGAGGAAACCCACATACCTACCCGAGAATTATTTCGGAGGTAGGTATGTTATCCACCAATCCGGACTTGGCCCCCGTGGTGGAATATGGACTAACCCTCCTCGCGAAAGTGAGGAGAGACCCGTGCCCAGCAGTGGGACGTGATGGGTTGATGAAGATAATGATGAAAAAAAAATGTAATATGTACGTGACGCTTTATTTATTCTAGTGTTTCAGTGTGTGTCTGGTCTCGTTTATCAGCCTTCCAATCCTGTAACTTATAAAACGAGGACCATTTTGTGTGGGTGAAAATTTAGTTAGCTAGCGATAAAACAGTTAGTGATTATTACTCAGTCAACTTTCAATAAAATGGATTGTCAATAAATTCCGGTACAAAATTACTAAGATATATTTAAAAACTATAAAAAAAATCTGTCTCATTATTTCTACATATCACAAACACCCAAAGATTTTGTTCATGCGTTAGAATTTTGACGGTCGATGGAGTGCGGAGACGACGGGCGTGGACGCCGTGGCGAGGGGGGCCGTGACCTAGTTCCGGCACCCCCGCCCCTCTCGCGTACGCACGAGGTCACTGTACTGCAGTTGCAACCTCCCGAATACCGCAGGGTGACTGGACTTATCCCGCACAATGAGAATACCATTGTTTGCCTAACTTTACCCTGTTTGCTACGAACCTCGTAGAGGGTACTACGACGCTACGAAACTTGTAAACTGAGGAATGAGTTTCGTAGACAGTCGTTTTGTGATGCTTTAGGAAATATGGAAACATGACGCGTTAAAGTTTTGAATAGAACTTAGGTTTGTTTAGGTTATATTCACGAACATTCCTATATTCTAACTGGATATAATCTCAATGGTTCTATCTCGATTCACCTTAAACAATTTTCCGTATACAAATTTTAAGCTGAACGGGATTTTTGATATTTCGTATGTAAAATACAATTTCAGTAATTAAACAATCTCAGTCGTATATGGCCATATATTTTGTATTAAATCAAAAAAATGTTAAAATATTACAGTTCTACTTACTTATTTTCAGACCTTCACTCAGATTAATACACAAATGTCGTATTTATACCTATATAAATATTTGAAATCAAACCTACTGGCGCGGAAAATAAAATCCTCGCAGCCATTGACTTAAAGCTAAGCCGTCGAAAGCATTCTAATCTATTCTTTCACATCGTTAAACAGTAATAAATGTGGAAAAAAATCCGATTATTCACCATACACTATCTGACGCGACTTTTTCAACCTTCTATGTTTACGAAGCAATTACATGACTAACTCAACCCTATCCTGTAACAAACACAACATTGCTGCATAACAAAACATGATAAATCCATCACGCTGACATTGCAAACAACTCCTTACATGAAGGTTATAAGAGTGATTTTTCAGAGTACATTACAGATGGTTGATAGGCATTGCTTGCACGCAATACGATCAAACAGAACCTATAAGCATGTTACGTAGTCATTGTAATCTGCGTTTTATTTTTAAGACGATAGGAGCTATTTTGTTTAGGGTTGTTCATTGTGTGTTGTGACCATTAGCATACATTACCTCGGTGGTGAGCAATAATAGACTTCTGTCGAAGGTACGTCATGCAATATATTCAGCCTCAGAGCATACGCTGGTCCTTGTTATGAATATAAATTAGCCTTAGGGGTAATAGAAAATGTCGGAATTATTGATGCATTTGTTTTTACCCGACTGCGTCAAAAGGGGGACTATGTTTTTCGAGTACATGTATATATGTGTGTATATTTCTTTGGCACGCTCTGTAGCCACAACGGCTTAATGGATTTTAGCTTGAGAGGTGTCATTATTTATTAAAAGGTAAGTTAAGGTGGGGATAGTTCCAAACTATACCTGACTTTACATTATCTTAAGGTAAGGTATAACAATACCAAATGTAATACATTTAAAACGTTAAATAAAAAAAAAAAAAAAAATAGCTGCATTTCGAAGTTTATATTCAAAAATGAAACAAATTAACGAGAATCCAATGGAAGCCAAACAGTGGGCCATTACATTTACAGATAATGAGCGCACTACCGATGAAATCTGCAGTTTTATTTGTTATTTTGTCAACGGCACTAATCGGTATTATGCTTATACTCATAGTAACGTCATCGAGTTGAAATCTTTAAAAACCATTTAAAGAATATTTATCCCACGGAAAACCAAAAGATTCAAATTAGTTTTTTAAAAAGTCTATACCTTAAGAAAATGACTTAAAAAGTACGAGTCAGAAAATTTGAATAATGCTTATCATTAGACAAACATTCGGTACCTGTGAAATTCTGCCACTTTATTATTTCGTCAACATAATATGCCAAAGTGAAAATTCAACAGCCAAATCTGCCAAAACGCCTTGGCGCTGCTTCCGTCTCGGACGTCCAATCCGACTATCAGATCGGACGTGTTTTGATTGTTTAAACAAATGTATGTATAGAACGCCTTCTGGTAGTCAATTCTGACTATCGGATGGAAAATCGTGCGTATATTAGTGAGCTAAACGGTATCACTTGCTGCGCCGCGAGCGCCATTCAATCCTTCATACTTTTCCACGGCCAGTGCCACGCATCTCAGGCCCAAACTATGGTTATCTTTTTGTTAGTCCGGGGAATCAAGCCCCCTAGGTATTCAACGCGTGACCTTGAAATAGTGAGGGCGGCCTGTACCCGAAAATGCATGTGAGGCTTGAATCTTTCTAAATACTGCCATAATTACGTTGCTGTGTTTTTTTAGAGTTTACCTACCTTTGCCCTGAACACAGCTACACATTTAAGCTGAGTATTTAAGAAAAGATGAAGTAAGTACTTAGGTAGGTACTGTACCGTGAAACCCCTCATTCAGACCTTATATTATTCTAGTCTCGTTTCTTCGGAATGCCCTCAAATAGCTCGGTTAAGTTCAGTAACTTTGAATAAATCATTTTGTTGGCCGATAAGGCTCAGAATTGGTCTAGACTTGAGGGTGCTAACCGTTTAAACAAAATCGAAGATATGAACCTATCAGATTTCATGGTAAGCAAAATTTTGACGCTGTGAAATAGATTTGTTTGTCTCCAGCTAAGCATGTTGTTAAATTAAAATAAGTTACTAACAGACTGAAACTTGAGTTTTCATCAAAGATTTTCATGTAATACCTACTAACTTAGTACTAATCGCCATCAAAATTTGTATTGCCTAGATACCTACAAACATAAGATGGTCAAATTAATCGTTAAATGTTAATGACAGTAAGCTTTAGCCTATTACCTTCCTACACACGCCACAACAAATCCTTTCTTGTGTAAACATCTGAAGCTTACCTTTCACAACCACTCCCATCAATTTCAATTCGTTCATGCATATTCGAATCAAAGCAGAGCGGTGACGCCCCGGAAAAAGCTTCACTCCACGTGAGTATTCCTACATCTACACAACGAGAATACACAGACAGCACACAGGTAGAGCAAGAAAATTTCCGCTCTCATTTGTGAAGACTCGAAGCAAGCAAAATACATTAAAAGATTTTTTCAATGGCTGAGCCGGGTAAACTGCTCTCTGATCTCCAATTAACGAACCTTACAGAGTCAAAAAAGACAATCCAAGACGTACATTAAAAGACGTTCGGGTCGGCACACAACGGCTCTCAGATCGATGGTAGAACGTACTCCTAATCGATACGGCCGTACAACCGCCTCAATGGGCTGCGCGCGCCACCAGACTTACGTAACGCGCAGAAATGACACCTGTTGCTTAATACTACCACCCATCTATAATCCGACCAAAGAAAAAATCTGGTGCGGGTTCACTCCACGCTGGTTCAGGGGAAGTATTCAATTTGGGCGCGTATTCGGAGTCAATGCACCGCAGCAACCTTCGGCGCTGCACTCAAGGGTGCATAGTAGTCGGTAGCCGTATATACGGTATGATAATGATCTTCGTTAGCGTTATTGGTCGACGTAATGAAGGGTCAGCATTGTAGTAAACGGCGGGGTCAGAACTTTCTTACTACAAGTTGCGAACTTGAGCTAAGCAGTTGTTACAAAAACTATTTGGGGCATCGCTGATCTAGGTGATCAAATGGGGGATAAAAAGAATGCTTGTTTGTTGTTGCCATAGAAAATATGCGATTTTTTCTGACATTTACTAATACGTCATTATTATCTAAACATGATGTGTAGTGACTTGGTTAATATTAAAGCAATAAAGATATTCATGACTACACCTACGTTCGCATCTATTTGCAGAAAATATCGTAACCTTTTTACGTAAATACCTACTCATTGACATTTATATTAGATTCGCGCAATGAAGAGGCGGTGATCCCAGATGATTGGTGACATTTTATGTAGAGACAGTTCATTACTCAGCCTTAAAATACAGTTTTGTAATACTTTTGTAGAATTGTGTTGTTTATTATATTTATTAAACCAAAAATATCGGTAATTTGTAGCAAAAGCTCTTCACCATCATCCCACATGAGCCCACTGCTGATCACGGGCTTTCATGAGCAGGATTAGGCCATAATCCACCGTGGAGGCCTGGTCCAGATTGGTGATTCTCATACCTCCATAATGATTATCGGGTATGCGTGTTTCCTTACGATATTTTTCTTGTCCGTAAAGCGAATATGATAATTACTTACATATGTTTATACGAGAAACACATTGATACGTGCCCGCATAGATTTGAGGTCATGGCGAACGTTCTCCCACTAGGCTAAAGCTCTTGACTTGCCAAAAAAATAGCGCTCACTAAAACGATTGTTTAGATTGTAACGCTTAAATATGCAGACAAGGGATTAAAAATAAGGTTCTCCTGGCGCAACACCAAAGAACCGGAAAACAACAATCTTGTAAACTGAAGATAAACTGCCTGGTAAAGCACAAAAACGCCTAGGGACCGTGACGCAATTGATAAAACCTTTGAGAACTGTCTCATATTCGAAGACCTATAATAAAATAACATTTTAAGACTAGGCATAGACTACAGCAACGAGAGACTAGGTAACTAAATTCCGACCGCAGCAATCTCAATTAAGTGACAGTTAATTACTTAACCGCAAGCTATACGAGCTCTTTAGCGTAAGCGATATTGCTTTTAACACCGTTTACTTGATATCAAAATCCGTTAGATTCTGCAAACACCTAAACTTATACTTAAGACATAACCCAATTATGCTTTTGAAATTTTCGCATTGTTCCTGGAACTAAAACTAACCGATATAGTCATATGATCGCTCGACTCTCTCGAAATCTATATATATCTAAATGATGATACTACCTTTATTTGTTTTTAAAAGGTGAAATTGTTTCTAATTCCTTTTAAATTACAACAAATAGAAAGCCATAGATAAATAAATTTGAGTTAAGATAACTCTTTACAGATGTAGATCTAGTTCACGAGTTTTAACAAGTAGAATTGACTTCACAAGAGCCCGTCAAGGCTGTAGTCTGTCTAGACAAGCGGCGACAGCCAACTGGGTGAGACCAACGGCCATTATTAATATGTCAGCTGACGAACGACCCTCGTATATTGCTATTGGACATGCAATAGAATTGAAATTTGAGTTTACTATCTGGACGATGTCATTGTATGATCTATCGATGTGGTAGAGCATGACACAAATTGAACACTATACTTTTTGTAACATTTCAGTATTTTTTTCTATTTTAAACTTTATCTTATTATATACACGTTGTAATAAGTTTGGTCATATTTTATTACAAAGTAAAATAATTTTCTTTTAAATTTATGGTTTCTGTATTTCCTATGAAAACTTCTTATTTTTCCTATCATTTACTATAATTGCGCAAGTTCTAGCTAGAATAACGTCGAGATAGGCGCCGCAGACGTCAAAGTAGAACCCATTACTTAAGAGACTCGACAGCCATGACGTAAGTAGTAAATAACTCTTCGGTAATTGAAGCCCAGGATCTGAGAACTGAGTGGCCGAAGTTATTTAAAGAGGTAAGAGGGAATTCAGTTAATGTAATAAGTTCAAAGTGGAGGATGCGGGCAGCTGATAAGCATAGATAGATACATATTATTAACATTAAAAAAATTAAACGTACTTTGACTTAATCAAGCTTAAAATGTACAATAGTATCGTAAATAGGCACAATTAGAACCAGAACCAATCTCATAGAAACACTAAACTTGGCCAACTATTTAAACCTTCAAAATTTTACGTCAATACGCTAAATAACCACATCAATTATTTCAAAATAATGCTTTTATTTAAACTCACCCTAAAACACCACATTTACTTTGATGCGGTTAATTTATTCCCGACATATACCTATTTACATGACAAAAGGCTCGTGTTCGAAACAATACCTACAACTTTGGAGGAATTCCTTTGACGGAAGGGTTACATCACTGAGACTTCCTTAACTTCTGGCGAAATCGCGAGTATTAAATGTTTATACAGTTCTGGGCGGGCGTTTAACGTGCCTTAATGGCGACATTATTCAAATTAAGATATTTTGACACGTGTGGTTAATGAAAGCTTGCGTAAATAACGTTAAACGTCAGCAGCGAATTCAGTTTGAAGAAGTCTACACATCCTTCGCTTGATGATTTCATGTGATGCTGATGGTTGCAACTTCAAAAGCCTAATCTTAGAAAATATTTGTGAATTCTTGAGACCCACGAATGTACCTACCCAACAAATATTTTATTCTTACACAAAACAGTATAAAAATGTAATATTCTCTAATGATCTTGATTGATAGGTTACGATCAATTATTATGGTGTAGAATATTAATTTAGTGACCATATTATTATTTAATGTATTTATTACCACGTATTCCAGACTTGGGTTTATCAAAAAAGTACAGAACAATATCTAACCTTAACTAGTCTTGGAATGTATTTTTTGATTATTTTGCGCTATATAAATTCAACCTTGATAGGGACATTTTTATCTACCAACGTAAAGATAAAATTTATCTAGCTTTTCTCATTTCGTATAATATCGTAATTTTCATGACTAACATCAAAACTCACTATGTTCTCTGCATAACAATATTGCGTACAATTATGTTTGGATACTTCTATCGGTAAAATAAATTTAGACTAAGATTTGAAATCACGTTATCCAACAAACCGCTCAGCAATAATTTGTCTTAAATGAAATATCATATGAGACTGGTCTTTTCATATCCATGCCTACGTGTCGACGAGAAAAATAACTTGTTAACTAAACTATTCAAGTACTCACGATCATTTAACATAATAAACGCTGAAGTTTGATGTTTTTACTTACTGACTAGTTCTTAACTCGTCCCGCGTTGCACATAATGGAGTTTTCTTTTGTTTAAACAGTCCCCGCGACGATCGAGGGGATTAAGTTTTGCTATCCGGCTAAAGGCGGAATTACCGGTGACTGCGAGGCGTCAAATGCATAGTAGGTACTCCGTGAGTCACCGTTGTATCCCCGTATTACTCCGGGACAGTATATATTTAGCCAATGTTGAAACGAGTGAGTCAGAATCTTGGAAGTACGATTTTCTCATACCTACTTAAGCAATCGGAAGCGTTTGAATCATCATTTAAAAGGGGAAGTTACGGATTTTAAATCCGCTTATCGTTTGTTTCACTGTGAAACCTTTCCGAGAAGAATATTATGAAAAGGTTTTCAACAATTTAAATAATACCGTCTCGCCGGTAAAAGCTGGGCTTTGCAGGCAATCTTCCCGTACCTACTTAATTTTTTTTGCATCTAATGATCTCTGATCGGAGTTTGAGATAAGTAGGTATGTTTTGACAGACGGGACAAAAAGTTCCCCTAAGGGGAATGATGGATCTTTACAATCTCTATGGTCCCCCTTGGCAGCTATATCTCTTGTTATACCTGCTTATCAAGTTTGGTTTTACTTGTTTCTTGATTTTTGTTCGTAAATCTTTGCAATTTCGTTACCAAGAAATTTCTTAGTCATGAAAGTGTTCCTAAATCTCCTTACATCTAAGTATGCCATTAAAAGCGCTTCGTTCACTTGCCACGTCTGTGCCATTATAAAGTTTCCAACACGTCATGCACATCTTTTGACGTTCCTTACACCGACCATTATAGAAAATTTAGGTAGGTATGTCTATATAGTACTATACTGTGTATCATAAAACGGTAACGGTACTAAAATTAGGTGAAAACTTTGTTTAGTCAATTTGATATGAGGGGTAGCTGCAGACGTGTGGCAAAATAAAAAAAATTATTGTCTGTAAAGTTGGTTTACGGACGATACTTTAATGTGACAGCGTCATAAAAAAACATCGATGAAATTATTACATACTTTTATGAGTAAAATTGAATCATTTTTTAATTATAAAAGAATAAATACTTGAAATTATACTAGTAATCAGATTTTTAAAATGCAAGAATAATAAACCTGTTTTTCCGAAATTGTTGTTGTAATAAGCAATGAAAACCACAGTCATTAATTTTTCACTTCACTTTATAAACAGTCGATGAAACCGTTCACGTGTAGATGTGAATGATGCTGTCTTTCATCTCCTCGGACGTATAAACTAATCAAGTGGAAGAGAGATTGGTGCGGCACAAGCGTACAATGAGCGTAACGAGACAGTGTCTCATCTTTTTCGAGCATGCAGCCAGCGTTCATCAATTTATTAGACTTTGTCACGTCAACAATGTCAAAAATTCTAGTGGCAAAAGAACAAAGCTTTTGTATGATGCTAACTCCAAGATAACGGAAAACTGTCTTTGAAGACTCTTTACCAGAAAGAACTATAAGACAACTGTGCTCAAACTACTTGTCCAACACAGAATGATCTTCATCCACTTTATCTGAAGCGTAAGGCAAAATGGTCTTTGACATATTAGTAAATAAGGGTCGTAATACACCTTAAGATGTGGGTGCTCATTAGAGCGTCAAAACGCGTCGCGACCCTCGCCGGCAGCTGTTTTAGGCACGCCCACTCAAACTCTAGAATTTATGTTGAAGAAACTTTACGTGGACGATGTTTAACTTATAGTTTCCTCGGGATTTATGGAATTAAAACTTAATCTTTAAATATTAATTTAGAATCGCCTTGAGTGTTTCATATTGACTTTGTTAAATAATTATTTGATATTAATTTGTATAGAACTTGTATAGAATGTAATTAGAGAAGTTTTATTCCTTTTCAAATACTTACTTAATGTTATTACAATTTAAAAGTTTGCACAGAACATTCGTGAATAAGCATGAATGATATTTACATAGTACAAGTGCTCTAGAAAATATTCAAATGAGAATTGTACTTATTTTCCAACATAAATGTAAAATACAATGTTAACATGTCGGCAGGTAATTTAACTTTTATAGAGGTTCGCCTAAATATACCTTTGTATATTTATAATTATTGCTTATGATGGAATGATAATGCTTCCAATCTTTACAAACAATCAAGTCTTTACAAACTAGTCTACATTCTATTTTAGTCCTGTCTAAAGATTTGTTCTCTTTTTTGAACTCTGTGAAAACAAAAGTGACGGCAATATGTTTCGAGCTCTCAAATCAAGTTTTAGTTAACGCTATTGGTATCAATATTTAGTACTTAATTCTTTAAACCCGTAAATGCTAGCCGATTATTAGTTTCAATAATAAATCACGCTCCGGTCACTTTCTACAGGAATAACTCTATAAAACCTTACCTACAAACGCCTCTTAATAACATCATTTTACTTCTGTGCATTACAAAAATGAAGTTTGCGGCACTAACTAACGTCAATTAACTTTAAAAAGAGTTAAACTGGTTAAACAAATCTTTCAAAAAATAAATTGTTAATAATTCTGCAGTAAAAGATGTTTAAAATACAAAAATCGTGTCATATTTTAACCAATAATCAATGCAATAAATCACATCAACGTCGGAGCACCATCACCAAATTGCCTCCCTAATTGACAGATAAGTAAAACGGTGGCCATGGCTTTTAGCCATTATCATCCTGGGCATCATGCCGACCCGCTGGTACAGTCAGATGCACAAATATGGAAACAATCAAAGCCTATCACTACTATTTCCGACCGTGTTTAACCTATTATCAAACGTTATTCGGCGATTTGGTTAGTGGATACCTTTTTGTATCTTGATTGGAGAAAAACAAAACAGAAATGGATGCAATTACTGAAACCGCATTTTATCTTTCATGGCGTAGTTTTTCATGTAACTAGCACTGAAGTAATAATCAACTAGTCTGGAAGTAATACAATACGTACATTATTATAATTGTTTCTTAAACGGATTTATACATTATCCCTACTTCCCTACTTTTATAATATAAATGCGAAAGTAACTCTGTCTGTCTGTTGCTCTTTCACGCCTAAACTACTTAACCGATTGAAATGAAATTTGGTACAGAGATAGTCTAGAGCCTAAAAAAGGACAGAGGGTACTTTTTATTGCGAAAAAAACATTCTAAGGGTTTGAAATAGGGGATTAAATTTTGTTTGTAAGTTTGGTCATTTTTGAAGCTAGAAGCTTAACATTTATTTTTAGGCTTTTGGTTAGATATAAATAAATATGGCATTCAAATTTTGTAAAAATTTACCACTGAGGGGGTAAAATAAATATAGGGGATGAAAGTATGTATGGAAATATGTAAGGTTTCGGCTAAACCACTGCACCGATTTAAAAAATATTTCACTTATGGAAAGCTACATTGACAGCGAGTAACATAGGCTATATTTTATCACCATATTCCCGCGGGAACAGGAACTACGCTGGTGAAACCACAGGGCGCAGCTAGTCTAAAATAAAATAAGGAATTTAAAGGGCTACAAAAATGTGCTAGCTATATCTGTATACATAATATCTATTGTATTTTAAAAGTTTTTCTTCTATTGATCCCGGGATGCCTGCATCAAAATTTTACAGCTGACTGTACCTAGTATGATAAAAGGACCGTAGGGAAAACTAATTATTTTCAGACGAAAAAATGGCGTGCCGGAAAGCTTGTCGGAAATTTTTAAACAGACTTTTTTATGTTTTCTGCCATAAATTACATCGTTTTAATTTGTTACACAGGAATCATAAATGGTTTTATTACTGGTCTTGGGCGGGGTCAGACGTTATTTAAATTGTAGTTTTAATTATTAATTATGCAATAACATAACGATATTGGAGTAGTCTTGATGAAAGAAAGTTGCATGTTAGTCAGTTTTTAGTCTCTAATTCTTTTTGTTTGTGTTTTTTTGTTTTTTGTAAACTTCAGTAAAAAATACTCAAGGGACTAGTATATAAAAAAAGAATACAACCTAAATCTAAAGTACAATGCATGGAACTATCACTATAAGCGATCTCTTCCAGTAAACTTTCGGATAGATAGCAATAATGGAGCGTCAGTCTTAACATTGTATTTGTCTGAAATTACGACAATAAGTACATAAAAATGAGCACTTTTACAATTATTATTTGTTTTCACACACAGGTATCTCATCAGAAACATTTGAAAAAAAAAAAAAACTACAAAGTACTTAGGTACTTGGTTGCGACTTGTTCCGTTTCATCACGTTTATATAAATTGCCGACGGAACAGAAGGGCGATTCAACCATCAACAAGCTAATACCACTAAGTGAGATGGAGCATCCGTATATCCACTTCGCAGACCCTCTCAGTCCGTACAGATCACACATAAAGCAAAGAGGAACAAAACGCTTCGTCTTATATCACAATAGGCGCTCGGTCTGACGCCTTACTGTCCCCCTCGCACCTCCCCCCCACCCCCCGACCGTCTCTCAGAGCGTCGCCTAATGAGAAGCGTTGAAACCTAAAATTTGGTGCCAACTCGAACTCTGAAGAGTACTAGACTCTGAAGCACTAAAGCTTAAAGCCCTATAATAATTTTGAAGCGAAAACGAACTCTATTGCCCTCTGATAAGAAACGAGGCGACAGCACGAAATATTTGGAACGGTCTCGTGTGCTATATTGATAGAATTTTACGGGAACATTTTAAAGACGCTTTTATGGTCGCTGTAACCCGGTTTTTCAATCGGGAAGGGATGTGGATTGTTTTGCGAGCTTTTGTTTTTCGTGTTTGTCGTAGAAGTGAGTAGGCATTGACATAAAACACAACATAAAACATAAAATATTCCGTGATTGATCACTGAACTTTCCATATCCATATCATTATCAGACTGGGACACCTTTTTAATAGTTTTCTACACCAAGATTGTTATCGCAATTGTAGATTACGCAAGCGGTTATAGAAGACTTGTGAGGAATACTTTGTCAGCTCGTTCGACTTTTATTACAAAGACCTGGTTGGCTTTGTGGGGGTCACCACGTACTTATTCGTATTCCATGCAGTTCATTTTAAGGCTTGAACGGCCTAGATTGACACCACACACTCATAAATGACAAACGTGACGTCACTCAAAAATAGACTGCAGAGAATGAGAGAGAAAGAGAATGAGATGGAGATATATAAACTCCCATAAATGCAAACAAATTGTTCCGATCTCTTTGGATAAATGTCACTGGTCGACTTATGAACGCTGAGCGATTTTGGTGGTGACAGTTAGCGGGGCAGTTCAGTTTAAGGCCTTAAACTGGATGGATTTAACGGTCCCAGGATGTTTTATAGAGGAAGGGGTGGATCTTGTAGATTTATGATTGAAATGTTTTATTGTTGTAACTTATCAGATCAATGCCGAATGAGAGCGAACGTTACGCAGATTACAATTTTTTATTAAATTTTCAATTCCGTAACCACGCTGAATCTACAATACGTCAACACTCTTACAATGGCCATGGTTATTTTGCATGTAACTAAATATACGTCAAATGATAAATGCCTATCGAATTACACTAAATTTTCAATGTTCTTTTCACACTGAACTGACAATAGGTACATCAAATAAGAGAGAAAGATAATTCATGATAAATTACTAAATAACGATATAGGAGATATTCTAATTTACTGTAATACAAAGGCCAATTTATGGATTCCGAAAATAAACATACTGTACCAACAAAAGAAACAAGAATCTAGGCTTGTATCAGGCAAATAAAGAGATTAATTAAACAACAAATCCTTGTCTTGCTAACAAAGGAGAAAACCTGGAGCCTTATTAGATAACCGCAAAATGTTGTAATAACTAGAGATGTTTTTTTTAATAACGTTGAATGCTTTTGAATAATGTTGAAAACTAAACGGGCCATCTAATTATAAACATCTACACCAAATTAAGGGCACGTAGCATTAATCTATGAAATTTTCGTAGCACTGTAAATTTTAGTGACAAAAGTCGCAGTATGCACTGGAATTTATGCATCACAATGCTTTGCTCAATAATAGCGCACTCATTATTCCTTCCCAATAAAGTTTTATGTTTAACTTCCTATAAAAACCAATATAAAGGTAAAAGCTAATGGTTTTATAATTGTATTGAATTTCCATATCTACTCGTACAGTTGGAGCTACAAACTAATTTCTAGCTAAGATATGAATCGAATTGGATTACAATATGGAATTAGCCGTAAAAACAGAACTTTAATGACTACGTCACGTCTACGCTAGTACTACGGTGCTTTGGCTACGAAGCTCGTAGCTCGTAGTATAAATTGCTACGCTATAGTAGCTACAGCTGTTCTTGGGCATTATATTTCACTAGCTTCGCCCCGAGGTTTCACCCGCGTTAACCCATCCCACAGGAGCCGTTATTATTACGGGATAAAAATTTTATATTCTATTCCAGGACCTAAAGTGTCTGTATATTAAATTTCATGAAAATCCGTTCAACTGTTTCAACGTTTTGAAGGGGACTGTTTCCAGCGAAATTACTGGGCATATGAGACTTGAGACCCGATGTTTCAGGGTGACGAGCGCAGTGCAGTGCCGCGCAGGTTTACACAATACGGTCACTTAGTCAAATAAAAAAAAAAACAAGAAGAGGAAACAAACACACAAACTTTCGCATTTATAATATTAGTGAGATACCAAGTTAACTACAGCTATACATTAGACTATAATATACAAGCGAATATCAACCTTAGCCAATGAAGATACGCATCACAAATGCAATGTCCTTGAACTCTAGCCTATTGGTAGCATTACCTAGCTTTGTTTCCATTCATGAACGCGTCACTCTCGTGACAAGCGTGGTCCGGCGTCCGCCCACTGGCTGTTCAAATGACGTCATTATTTAAAGCCATTGTAGAAACGTAGAACCCACTACAGGCAGACAAAATTGGATATTACTGTACCTAAACCCCACTCAGATGTCACCATGTTTCCATGATATTAGTGTGGACATATTTAGGCTGTGAAGAGTTTTTATTTTTTTAATTTAACTGTGTGACGAGACGAGCAAATCGGTCACCTGATCGTAAACGCCACACCTGCCCATAACAGTTACAGCGCCATCCAGAACTTTGCATTGCATTATCTTGCGCGACACTGCGCTGCGCTCGTCACCCTGAGACGTTGGTATAAAGTCTCATACGCTCAGTAATTTCACTGGAAACAGTGCCCTTCAAACCGGAACACAGTAATGATTGCACACTGCTGCTTGGCGGATGAATATCTGGCACTATTTTTTTCAACATATCTGTTGTGGTACTTCTCCAGGTCGTCTCTTGAAGAAGAAACCTACCACTACCTACAAGTGTATAATGGTATATTACGATACGTGTGACTTAAATAATCGACTATTTAAGTCACAAGTGTCGTTTACTATTTTATAGCAGTGTGACATAAACCCGCACAAGACGCGTGGCGGAGCGGGAGGGGCGTAGGGTGGTTTAAATCACTATCATATAATGAGACAAAATTTCAAACGTAATTTATATTAAATTAAAAAAATGTTTTTCCTGTTGTCCCACTACAGAGTTTGTTTCGAGTTGACGAGCCCTGAACTACTAATAGCTCGGTCGACTATAGCTCGTGAACTAATTCACTATAGATGGTGGTGATAATTTCTATTGTGACTTCGTACAATGTGGTGATGGCTCACAATTTTCTAGCTTTTCTGAATAGTCGTTCAAAACCCAAGATAAGTCGTACATGTCGTTTAGTTTTGTATACATGTACGTGTATATTTATTTCAAATAAATACTTTTTTTCTTTCTTTTAAAAATACAATAAGGACATGGAACTTAGCCAAATAATGCGAAAACTTGACCTTATAATAGTCAAAAACGCTCGTTATTACTTTAAAATGCCTGTCGAACTAATCTAATTTAACTAATAAAAGAAAATCTTTCACCTAAACCCCAGTTAAAAATTAGCACATTATTATAACTCTTTTCTAAAGGTAGCTCTCTTTTTCTTTTCTCTTTTCTTTTTTTTTAACTGTTTTCTTTTCTTTTTTCTTTTTTTTCTTTTAGCCTAGATATCTTTGTTCGCGCAATCCTCAAGACCTAACAATACCTAAAGAATGAAATACTTAGAATTATTGACGCTAGAATAAACAAAACCGGCCGGAGCTTTGTCAACCATTAACTATGTATTATCAATGCTGTCAACCCATAGGAAAGTTAGTGTCAATACAAAATCTGTGGCCCTTGAGGCATACAAAGCCGGTAAATTATTCAAAGCTAGCACTCTGATTACAGTAATGTGCCTTCAACCACTAACTCTATACTTAGGGACGTGTAATTTTCTAGTTTCAAACAATAAATAGTATACTGGTCCTTTTTTTTTACAAAGGCGATATAATCATGGTCTATAAACGGTTAAAACTGTTCAGTGACAGTAATAAATCATTTTGAAAAATGTATTTTTCTACATAATTGTAATGACTTTTTGATTTTTGTTCCTTAATCACTGAGTTTAATTTCATAGGCGGTTCTTAATGTAGTACCAGATATGTATCGAATTATAATCACTAGGATAAATAATCATCTTGAGGAGACTTCAAATAAGCAGTGTTCTGGGTGGTGCTGTGACTGTTATGGGCAGGCGTAGCGCTTACCATCAGGTGAACGTCTTGCTCGTCACGTCACCCAGTAAAAAAAAGCTTATCTAACTAATATAATAAATGAGAAAGTTTGTATGTTTGTAGTCACTTCACGCCGTAACGGCTGAATTGATTTAATGACATTTAGTATACAGATACTTTAATCCGTAAAATAAAACATGGTATACTTTTTATCCCGTAAAAATTGACGGTTCCTGTAGAATAACAGTTAACGCAGGTGAAACCGCGGGGCGCTGCTAGTATAAAAAAAACTTGTAATACTATCAGTGTGTTTGTTTGTTTTCGCATCACGTAGAAATTTCTAGACCGATTGCAAAGCGATTTTCACTGTTTGATAGCTTAGGATCTAACTGGAGCAATCTATATATATATAAATGTTATGTTGGTTTGTGTACGCTTCAAAAACTCAAAAAGTTCTGCACCGATCGAGCTGAAATTTTAGCATGATATATAATCCGCATCAAGGATTGTTTTTATCTATTTTTTTCGTCAGTGACATATCAGCGAATGTGCGAATGTGCCACAGCGAAGCGTGGCAGGGTACAGATAGTTATATATATAATAATACACATCAAAATCTGGTGATTAAAAACAGAGCTATTGATAAAAAAAAATCTTTACTAAGCGGCGCCATGGCATAAGGTACCAGGCTTTGGTAACAGGGTAAACACTCTGACACTTTTCCATACAAAAGGCTGATTTGAATATAATTATTATTCTGTGTTTTGATGGAAAATTGATTTCTAATATTGATATAAAAAATATAGGGAGTCACGGATAACAGCTTATGTTTATGTATCTCCAAAGTATATTGAATAAAGATGTACTAACTAGGATGGCGCAACATGCCAAAATGAGTCTTGGCCACCGATAAATAAGATCCGTCTCTTCGGTTAGTCTTGCGCCACCTCCCACCTGTCCTCCAACTGGAGCTCGCGCAAGCCCTTCCCCACTTCATCTATCCAGTGATAGATTTCAGACAGTTCCACAGTTTCAGATACAGATCCTTTTTCAGTCATATTTACATTACTTTTATATATAATTTATACATCGTACACTAAAACACCATTAGTTTGTTTATAAATAAGCGAAATGGCCTTCGGTCGCCCCTTTGCCCCCCTGTGACCTACATAATAGTAGGTGACATAAGCCGGTAATGCGAGTTAATTGTTCACGGTTACCTACTCACTATCTGTTACTATTACTGCAATGTGGTGAACGAGGTCGATAATCTTCCGTGTGTAAATCACAGTCATGGAATACCTACGTATGTATCTATACCAATAATAAATTTGAAGCGTCTGTTCTGAATTCAAAATAAATTATAAAGTTGAAGTGTAAACTGCTATTTATACGATGCTTAATCATAAATTACTTTTTTTTTAATTTTTACTGTCTGTCTGTCAGTCTGAATGTTTGTCTCAAACAGGCTACGAATTTCAACGAAAATTACAGGGATCTTAATTTAAATGTTTGTATATATTTCATTTCAATTTTTTGCGGGGTTTAGAAGATATAAATATAAATATATTTTTCCAAGTACTGCGCTAATGAAGCCACGGGTGACAGCTTGTATATCCTTTATAATATAAATGATTACGTAAATATTACAAGGGACACTCTGAAACGTAGACTTTCTTTTTTTTTTTTTAAACAGTGTAAGTCAGTACTTTATGGCATAGGTAATAAAAATGTATGCTTGAAGTTGTGTTCAAAATTATGTAAACGCAAATTTATATCAAAATTATAAATAAATTGTTGCCAATAAATTGGGATGAAAACCGAATGAACCGAAACACGAAATGAACCGAACTTCATCCAGCTATTTATGGAAATTTATAATCTTACTAAATTATAAATACGAAGCGTGTGTATGTTTGTTACCAGTCAGCGCTGAAAATGCTGAACAGATACTGATCAAATTTGACTGTAGCATAATATTTTATTTAGTCTTCCCAAATTTCCCATACACTTGAACGTTAAATAAATGCCTCCTCTACAGGGGTGGCAACACTCAAAATATTGAGCTGAAAATATCTAATGTTTTCCCTTATAGTAAAAATATTTTATTTTAACCATCAATACGACGAAGAAGAAGAAGGTCCTGCAATAATGCATAGGACACTTTCATCAGCTATATTATCCACAGCTGCGAGGTACAGATAATGTATACATTAAGATGGAAAAAAAATATGAAAATAACTTAATTGCGAGAACTCACTACAGTTATTATGAAAATTTGTACGTCAACATTTGAAAGCTCGAGTCCCTACCTGCCACAATTTTATGACCGGATGTTGGTAATTTGGTGATAAGCTGATGATAGGAAGATTTTAATGAAACATTCAGCAAATAGATAATCTACATACTAAATATACTTTATAACAGGATCTAACGTCATGAAAACCAGCCTACGTTGTTTTGGGCTTGATATGCGTTAGTAAATTATTATTATCCGTTATAATGACGGTCTCAGTGGCGTATAAGCCGGCTGCGACGCGTGAGCTTGCGGGTTCGATTCCCGCATAGTCTGAATCTGGGTGTTTGTAGGACCTTCGTCCTAGTAGTTTCTGAATCTCTTGATAGACCTTGATTAGTCTAGTTAGGGGTCTAAATCTATGTAAGTGAATGTGTCGCGAAAAAAAAGCTAGATACATATACTTTTGTCCTTACACCAAAAAAAACACCTTATTTTAAATCCATTTTAACTCTTCCAAAGTTATTGAATTGACCTACTTAATTAAAATTATTTTTGTAACGTTAATTTCAATTACAAATTCTGTGAAATATTATTCAGTAGACCAAATAATATGGCTGTGGTCACGAATTACTAAAATAAGGTTTGGATTATTTGAAAAAATGAAACGGGTTGCCATATTAATGATTAGGTAGGTATTTAGGTTACGGAACGGGCAGATCACAAAATCATGAAATTTATTAATTATCTTCAAAAGGCATTAACTGGCTGTCTTTACAATTAATTGTCCCCTTGAAAAGGAAACATCGCTAAGCAATAGATGCTTTCAATTGTTTTCTTTAAATCTTTAGGTTTATTTCTATTTATTGTACCCAAACTTTAACACCTAAGTTTTCTGATTTTGTCTAAGTTGTTACTGATATAACATTTCTCAGGGACTCGTTAAAGTAGGTACAGTCAGCAACGAATGATAATGAACAATTAAAAACCATACCAATTTACTCATCGTCTTCATTATCATCATCGACCCATATCAGCCCACTGCTAAGCACGGGTCTCACCTCAGTTTTGTGAGGCGGATTTGGCCATAATCCACCATGGGGGCCCGTTCCCGATTAGTGGATAACATAATAATTCTCGGGTAGATATGTGGATTTGCTCACGATGGTTTTCTTCATAGGTTCAATTTACTATTTTACTTAAAGTTTTGATAGAATATTTAACTGTGTAAATTCAAAATGATTGTTAGGCCGTGTTTATTGACTTTTGTTGCTGCCTGTACTAGACTTTGAACAGACTCGGGTTTAAGATATTCAAGAAATATTCCCAGCTATATATATCCATTACACGACAAATCAACATAAAATGTATTCAAATTCCAAAAACATGTAAGGGGGTGACATCTTAGTTTAGTGGACAGATATGTAGCGAGATAAACACAGTTTAGGTGATCATTGGGGATGAGATAAATCGTTAAACAAATGAAAGAGAAAATAATATGTAGTATACAACAACTATTTGAAATACGTAAAGTAATTTGGCTAAATACTTTTTCCGTTTACTTAAATTATGATGTTTTTTAAAGTCACACCAAAGTGTACGTACTAACTAAATAGATAAAATAGTACCTAATTGTCAAGAAAAAGTTACAAAAATTAATTGCATTTTTAAAAACGAAACTCTACTTAAACTGCCATTTAAACGAATCGAAAGCTATAAAGAAAAGTACTATCAAAGTCATAAGTAACTAGGTACCTATCTAAAGTTAATGACCCGCCATTTGATTCTTTCCCAATGTCAGACATAAGACATTAGGGGTGCCCTTTACCTAGAATGACCTAACGACGGTCATCTAGGCAGAATGTAGCATCTGGAGATCTCCGGCTGATGGCCAAAACATACCTTTTCGAATTAATGTATTCGTTATTCGATATGGTTAACTTGATGTAAGATTAATGTTTTGTTTTACCTAAGCCTCCATAAATAAAGATGGATTAAAGAAAGTGGAAAGAAGTGAAGAAGAGAAGAGAGTTAAGAAGCGGTGGTAGCCTAATGGGAGAACGTCCGCCTTCCAATCAGAAGACCTTTCTCTAACTCAAACCATAATTAGATAATAATCATTAGTTTCGTAGATCATAATATTTTGACTTATTTTTTTTTGTATTTCTATACTTATGTATAAGATATTTTTTATTTTTTTACGTGTAAAAGTGCAATATTTTGCCTATTTACAATAAATTATTTGAATTTGAGTTTGAGTTTGAAGGTCGTGAGTTCAAATCCCAGTGCAGGCACGTACCAATGTGTTTCTTGTAAAACATATGTACGTTATTATCACACGCTTTTCGGTGAAGGAAAACATCGTGAGGAAACCCACATACTTACCCGAGAAATATTTCAGAGGTAGGTAGGTGATCCACCAAACCGGATCTGGCCCCCGTCGTGGATTATGGCCTAACCCTCCTCACGAAAGTGAGGGGAGACCCGTGCTCAGCAGTGGGACGTTATGGGTTGATGATGATGATGATGAAAGAAAGGTCCACACCCATACGAACGGCCTGTGCCATTACATAGTGATGATGATGACTATGATGATGATGATGATGATGATAACACCATAGACATTTTAAATACTACCAACAAAACTATAAAAAGCAGTTGATCTGAACATTAAAAACGCATAACGGTTGCACATTTTCGTCTAAGCCATAATATACTGTGCTTCCAAGATGGCGTGATGCTGCGGGCCGCGCTAAATCTCCAGCTACCCGCAAACAACTAAATCTATGTCACTACTTTTACTACGACATAAAACGTGGACCACGTTCAAAAGAACAAGATTGGTTGAGAAAAGTACAGGGTTTTTCAAATATGGGGGTTGTAAAAGGGTTTAAATAGGCTCTACCTCGCCGCGCCTCAGCTATTCTCCGTTGAAATTAACGGACAATAGTTGATTGATGTTAAATCGTTTCAGATTCGTATGACCTCGCTAATCACCGCCTCTTTAATTGCAACCGTTTCAGAGTAATAATCTAATAGGCTCGATAGACACTGGGTTAGGTCTTTGGTTAGGTCATTGACAGGTCGACTGGCCAAAACCATTTTATTAATTGGTATTTGTTTTTAATAAACCACTTACAAATTTGATTTTATCGAATTGAATTTCAAAGGTTTTACTTTACGCGCTTTCACATATTTTCCATTCATGATTAGAAATAAGCGGAATCAATTGATGACTGAGAGGCACTGGTTTCTGGGAAAATGTTCATAGTTCGAGATAAGGGTGATATCACAGAGACTTAGAAGAAGATTAAAGAGGCACGGTGTTAGCGGTGAGACGTTAGCGGCGGGGTCGTCGAACGGCGTTGGCGTCCAGGCCGGGAGGGGCGACGGTTTCGGCGCGCGATATCGATCGGATCGCATACCTTCCTGCGGCCGCAGCAGAGCATCCTCCGAGCGCGCGACTGTCCGCCCGGCGAAGACTTCAACCTGGTAAGTTTTCGCCACTGCATGGGTACAGGTTAGCGCGGCGCTTGCGGCCGCGGGGCCGAAAGCTCGCGCATCGCGTCGCCGGCGTGACGCGGCCGGAGAGCGCGAGCCTTCCTCGCGAAGTGCCCGCTGGATACCCGCGCCTGCGCCCTGCTCTACGCCGCGCCACCCTTGCCCCCTTACTCCTCGCGATTAATAATTCCGGCTACGCTGCCAGTGCGTATGTGGGTTAGTTTTTTGGCGATCGATGCGATTATTCGGTGCGAGCTTCCGACAGCGGTGCACCCGAGACGAGACGACCTATTATCGCATTCTGACATCGCACGGCTGAGTGGCGTGCCTAATGTAGGTGGCGGCCGATCGCATACAATAGAATGTGGGGCAAACATTATCAGGGGCTTAATGTAGGTCACTGTCTCTTCTGAAAGGAATTATGAGGTGTACCTACCTACTCGAGCATGCGTCGCCTACTGTGACAGAATCGCTACGTTTATACCCATTCTTCATTCAAAAGGGAGAGAGAGGTAAATAGTTTATTTCATTTTATACTTTCTTTTACAAAAAGCTACTAAAAGATAACTCTACGTCTCACCAGACCACTTAGTCAGTACCCTCAATAAAAGTTAACGACACGTTTTTAATTAAAAAGATAAAACACCTAATGCTATTTATTGCACCCAAGCCTCATTCTCAAAAACTTGAGCGGACCAAGTTTCCGCATAAAATCTGTACACCAGCACTCAACTCGCTAATACATATTTGACAAAGTCCTCAATTACGGCTGTCATAATAATTACAAGGGCTAAAAGTCAAGCGTTTAAAATTCACTGACCCATAGACGAATAACCCCGCGACCGTATTGTTCTTTGACTGTTTTACCTTAACAACAGTATCGATGCTCTACTGGCAAGATCAGTAAAGTACTTATGAGAGAAACGCGGGCCTAACCACTTTGATAAAAGCCGCGCCTTAACTCTTTATCCAAAGGTAAGCATTTCTGGCAAGCCAGCAAGCCCGCAAGCTTATTCACCAGTGGATCACCGCTTATGGGCGATAATAAGCCTACAGCCGTCGCCGGGTCGCGTCCGGCCGCACGAAGGGCTTCCAAACCACATGCGGGTGGCTCTAGGGCTCTTGCCAAAGGGCTCCGACGCGTATAACGTGCGATATTCCGGCGGGGGGGTACGCGGAATTTCTGACATGATTTCCTGATTGAAGGTAAATTAGCTGCGAAGTGTGGGGCTGTAATTATTTTTAGTTGCGTCAGGTTTTACAATGTACTCGAGCATTTGCGTCATACGCACTTGTGCTCCCCCTTCTTTAACAGCTTTAATAAAAAATACGCCTACTCTTATTTTCCGCCTGCTACAATCATGCAAAATAAGTACCTACGTCCTGATAAAACCTTTACTGATAACTATTACTAGATAATAACTATGTAACTATTTATCAATGCTAATGTTCAACCAACACAAAGACTTGTTCTGACTGACAAGACGCCCAGAGCTTGCTATTCATCTTTCTACCCTTGTTTATATTAAAATGTCTGTCTTCCCACACTAACATGTCGTTTAAAATACCCATACACAATAACAGAAATGAATAATACTAGGCTTTTTTTATTTCACTGAGTGACGCTGTGATGGTTTGGTTGTTACTCGCGACTTCGCTCACGGTGCTATATTTTTATATATTGATATATTAGAAAACAATTTTCTACCAAAGCTTGGAGAAATATATTTAAATCAAAAGCTCAGTTTCTATACTTTTCGGGTTTAGAAGGCATCAAAACCATTGCTCACGTCAGATTCTATGCTACCAAACAGTGAAAACCGCATTATAATTAATCAAGTAGTTTTTACGTGATGCGAATACAAACAGTCAGATAGACAAGCACCATTTTCGTGT
The DNA here is from genome assembly GCA_912999815.1 of Campaea margaritaria. Classification (NCBI taxonomy): domain Eukaryota; kingdom Metazoa; phylum Arthropoda; class Insecta; order Lepidoptera; family Geometridae; genus Campaea; species Campaea margaritaria. Next base: position 3,815,877 of record OU538794.1, read on the forward strand.
GCAATACACCCTATTTTAAGTATAGTATAGTAATTTTTTGCATATATCTTCAATGATAAAGTTTTTGCCCTTTACCTCTTTGTTATAATGAGTAGATAAATATTTATATAGCCAGTGAACTAGTAAGTAATACCTACCTACGCATCTTTTGTTCAGATCATTGAACACGCGCGCCCTAACAGACATGCTTCAATAGATCAATAAATACAAACTCAATTCCGTGGAAAATACGAGTATAGGTACTGTTACTTCAAATATATTTGATCGGGATATTTACCATGGAAATATCTCGTTTGTAGTGAATACAGTTGTCAAATTAAAAACAATCCCTAAAACGACTGACACCGCTATGATTATTACAAGTAAGTAAATACATTTTTTTTAATATTTTGATGCGTCTAGCAGCCTCTTAAACCTTGACTTAAAGTTATTTATTAAGATGACATATTCATATATAGTTACTACATGATAGTATAGAGACTAAACCAGTCTTCAGTGTTATCATTGGACACGGGATATTATCATGTATTGGGTTAATAAGATTAGATTGTCCCATAATCTTCAACAACCGGGATTGTATGTTTTGGTGGGTGTTAAGGGAACCCGTTTCTGGTAAGTGTCATAATACCGCCTAATGGGACCCACTTGGTACGATATGAGGATATCCAGTATCATGCTCTTGGAGTCTAAGATCTTATACAAAATAACGCCCCTGAAGCAGCGCAGGTAACGGAAATCCTAATGAAAAAGAACATGATGAAAATCAAGCTTAGTTTGTACATACAACGTTTAGCAGATATTTTCGTTGTACACCACTCAATTTATTATTTCATTCCACTAGAGGCTTTCGCCAACTCGCCGCCCGTCAACGGCAGAAACTAAATAAATACAATTTCTACTAAATTGCCGTAATCAATCCTGGCAAGCGCCCCTGCGCTTAATAGTGAAATCAGAAATAGTGAATTCCGAAATTGCGTGGTGTCCCTACACCACGCAATTTCGAAATTAGGGCCTCAGTATGCAGATTTCACTATTCCTCATACTGTTTCAGGGTTCCATATTTAGATAAGAAACCCTTATAACGTTTATTTGTCCTAGTTTCAAATTGAAGTAAGAATGTGCATTTGCAACAATATGTTGCAGAAAACGATTATTTCCGAAAATAAGGCTTAGACTGCATCACATATATAGTTGCCTAGAATTAAAAAGTCAACTGGGTAGTGTTGGCATTAATCGATTAATTTTTCAATCGATCTCTTAATTATAAGCTTAATCGTCATTAATATAATTTCACTTAAAATAATAATCGTGATCGCGTAAATTAATCATTAATCGTCACAAAGAAAAAGGAAAATGTAACGAAATCGAAAAAGCCACGTAAGTAACGTAAGTTCATAATCGTAATTTTTAATAATTAATTTTTAATAGTTAATCAGATATTTTTTTTGCCAACACTACATCAGTTATACTTACTTATCTTTGTTCACTAGCTGTCAAAACTTCAATGATGTAGAACTTTATGTGCGTTTTACGTGAACTTTAGGGACGTTTTTTCTTAAACCTACTTATTAATACTATGTATCTGCGCCTGACCGAATGTAGTGCCGTTAAACAACTCTTTTAAAATCAAACTGACATGCTCGTAGCCATTGTTACTAGCTTTTCTAAGCTTGTTGAGACAAACAGATGGTTCGGACTAGGTGAGTTATGCCCTTAGGCTTAGGTAAGGTTAAGTCAATTGCCTTTTCCGAGCGCTGGATAAATAGGTAAGTAGGCTTAAGTTAAGTGCCCGCTAGATTCGTCCCGATTTTAGATAAGTTTATGCTGTTTCTGAACTGAATATTTTTTGGTTAAATCTTTTTCGTGTGTTGCATGTAACATTTGTTAAAATAACTACCAAGTTACCAACTTACCTTAGGTACCTACCGAAGGGGAGTTCCGTTCTGCTATGATGAGGTCGGGAATTCGGGATTATACCTAAGTATTTTATGAGGGAATAATGTATGGGTTGTGAGAATCTATAACGTAGGGGGTGGGAAAGTTAACTAAAAGTACTTAATTTGATTTGTCACATTTGATTGCTTTGCTATATCTGATTTATTAATCATTCTGATCACGATTGGTCGAATAATACAGGCCTTCATATTACAGTTCAAAACCTCATAGTCCGAGGCTTGTGACTGATTTTCTGTGGTAAATGAAGACTCTACTTTCTCTTTCTCTCGGGTGACAACGCTTTTTAACATAATTTTTCTTTCTTGTTTTTTTTTTAATTTTTATGGATGTAAAATTAAATAATTAATTAATTACCAACTAAATTCTGCGTTAAAATTACTGCTGTCACTTTCAAACCTAATGAAATGAATAAGACATAATAGAACAAATAGACAACAGCACACACCTACACAAAACGCAATAAAAACAAATATAACAGAGACTTCTTTAGTAACGACCTCCGTGGCGTAGTGGATGAAGCGTGAGGTTCCGGGTTCGATTTCCGCATAGGGCAAAGATTTGTGAACCACGGGTATTTGCTCTGAGCAGGAACTACGAGGACCATGGTCCTAGTAGTTCCTGCTTACCTAGATACAGAGCATCCAAGTTAGTTGTCTGGTTTACTATAATAATGTGGTCGTGATTATAAAAAAAAAAACAAATTGAACTTTAGTCACAGAATTACTCGTAATGCTTAAATTTGGAATGCTTCATGAAAAAAAAAAACAAAAAGATTGTTATTATGACTAATGTTCTAGATGTAGCTCCTCGATTGGTCGTCGAGTCAATAATTGACCAATTCCAACCCCATTCCGTTTGGTCTATCTAGATAACATTGATGGACTTTCTAATAGAGTTGAAATTAGGTACTAGAAAAGAGTAATTTTAACTAGGAAACTCTGATTGGGTGCATAGCCTGCTTCAAAGCTAAGCCTAGGTTGCACCGTTGACGTCATCGCCTAAATGTTTAACTAGGGCGCATCCAGATAACCGGAAAATAAAATCAATATTCACCCACTTAAATCGCTGTATCAGGTTACTAGATGCGGCGAACTTTCTAAGAATACTAGTATGTAGCTAACTTTTGTTTTTGTAGCTCTTTGCCATCTACAAGGTTCCTGGCGACCAACCTCGGGGCTGACTTCATTTTACGTACAAACATCATAAAACAGGGTATCTACCCCTTCATACATATGTAAACAATGGTAAGTCTAGTTAGTGCAGCACTTATTTATTTTATTTTATTTGTATTAAGGCACAAACGTACAAGGTACGTAATTATCACTCGCATTTCGGTGAAGGAAAACATCGTGAGGAAACCCACATACCTACCCGAGAATTATTTCGGAGGTAGGTATGTGATCCACCAATCCGGACTGGGCCCCCGTGGTGGATTATGGCCTTACCCCCCTCACGAAAGTGAGGAGAGACCCGTGCCCAGCAGTGGGACGTTATGGGTTGATGATGATGATGATGATGACGGCACAAACAGTTTACAATAACTTAATATAATAGACATAATTAATACGCACATCGACCAAGCTGCCACCGATATGTGCAATATAAAATATAAAAAGTACAGAACAATTACTCAAAAGGGAAACACTGTTGATAACAAAAATAATTCATTTTATAGATAACAAATTAAAACAATACAAAATAAACTACTTCGGAACAAATAAGAAACAAATTGCAACAAAAGAATATCAATAGAATGAAACTTGTCTTCACTTAGGTACACTGAGTAGGTATGTTTCAAAAAATAATCTTAGGTCACAAATGATGAAAATCTAATAATTTGCCATCCAAGTAATGTATTTAGACTTATACTTTCCTCATCGGCCTACGTTTCCACAGCGCTGATGAGATTCAGACATTCTGAGTTGGGCCAAAAATAAGACCCTACTTGTAAGTAGTGGGCTTTAGACAAACGGCCATGGACCATGATTCTGAGGCCCATTGCGGGTTGGAGGAAGTAAGGAGTCACTCAAGTCACTTTACACATTTACCACAATATACCATGACCACAGCGTAACCAATTATTTTGTTGTTTTTTACAATGTTCTATGATACAGAGACCGATGAAATATTATGATCTTTTGATCTTCTCAATACAAATATTGGAAGAGATTTCTGTTTCAGAATGAATATATATTTTGTTCTTTTTTTTTTGGTTTGTTGTTTGTTGCCATCTAAAACCAAGTATCTATAATACAGCCGTATTTTATTTGTTTTCGTTTCTAAACCATTTTAAATAGGTATGTAGTTATGATTATATGTTCCCCATTCTGTTATAGTGGATTTTCTCAAGGTAACCTACACCTACATCTTTGTTTTAATGCTTATGTTAATTAACAGCTACGTCTGTAGACAGGCATATTAAAATAAGTATTAGCACAACTATTGTTAACACGACACAGCCGATTTGTTACAAATCATAAACAATTATTGATTTAAACTCTAAATCACATTTAAGTCCGCCAACTGCGAAACGGATCTATACAACTAAATGATGAAAGGTTAACTAAATGATTTAGCGTACATTTTTCTTTCAATTTTAAGGCCTTATTGCAATTAAGCAGGTAGTAATTAATTATACGACATTTTGAGAATTTCGTAGGTAAATAAATAATTATATTAAATAAGTAGAACATACATTATATTATACACACACCAACCTAAATTTGATTAACATGAATATCATCTATGAGTATATAATTCAACCACTTTACATTTTCATTGGTTTGACATAATTTACTAAAAGGAAAATTTTAAAATATACAGCTGAGTCCGTTACTCATTGTACGTATTTAACTATTACATATTCACTACATAATCTAATTTAACAACCTACGCATCATTTGCAACTTTCAGCTCTCAAACCTATGTATTATGTGCAGAGTATGTGCATTTCTCCACGCACTTTTTGGTCTCTTGGTCTCGGATCAAGCCTTCTCTGCACCAGCAGTCACAGTAGTGATCCCGGGCCGAGTGTGCACTCCTGCCCCCGCAGATGGTTTCGAAGGCACAGTTAGGCCCCGGGTCGTACTGGTCTGGTGGGCACTCAGCTGAAATAGGAAACGAGGTTGAATAAATAGGGACCTACCTGCATTGCTGTGAGGCTGACGGATTACAATAGTCTTATTCATTCGTGTCGATGTTTTAACCACAGCCTTCAGAGGGTTTTGGTTCAAACTTCGTGGTGAAAGATTAAGCAGCTAAGGCTGCGGTGACGCAGTCTAACTACCGGATTTTTTTAGATTAATTTATTAAACACTTTGCCAGATATTTATCCGCCAAGCTGTAGTGTGCAAACATTATTTATTATGTTCCAGTTTGAGGACACTGTTTCCAGCGAAATAACTGAGCATATGAAACTTTAAAACCATGTCTCAGGGTGACGAGCGCAGTGCAGTGCAGCAAGAGATTTTGGGTGGCACTGTAGCTGTTATGCGCAGGCATAGCGCTTATCATTAGGTGAACGAATTGCTCGTCTCGTTACTTGGAAACATAAAAAAGCCACACGGAAAAGCCCCTGTGTTCCACCCCAGGAAAAATGGAGGAGATAAACCTACACCCATACCAGTTTGCAATAATAAGAACATTGATACCAGCTATTGATTACTAGATTAGCTAGATTTTTTACTGAAATGCATTGTTTAGTCCCGTGAACCGTTGCGGAAAAAAATGGCTATAAAAAGATGCGCACCATGAAGCAGATGCCTACCCACTTAGCTACAGAGTACAAAGACTATCTTGAGAACCATCTTAATAAATATTAAGTGCCACGGATTGTAATGTAAAAATATTAACAAAAACTTCGATAAACATCATTTAGAATAGGTACCTAGATAAAATTGAACTACAAACTGTCAAAACTTACTTTTTCTGCTAGTAGATAAACCATAATGGCTTGCGGCTCCAAAATAGACGCGTAGGTGTATTTTTGTCGCAATTTACCTACAGTGCTTTCAAGCCTTACATGGATTTCTGGTGCACAGTATTATCAGCACACCGACGCTTCCATATTATGTCGAAACGCACTTACTTTTTACATAAAAGAAGCTTCAGTTTTCGCATAACTGTCTCTGAATCTAGCCTTGAACAATTCTAACGCCAATAGTCTTCGCGTGTCTGGTTTCATGTTATCATGATTTACTTACAGTAGATAAAACTTGGAACATTATTTCTCATGTGAATTTCATCAAAGTGAAATGTTTGTGTAGAAGGTAGATAGGTACTTTCGAACACCTATCTTTTCCAACCTATTGAAATGAAAGATGCTTTGTTCGACGCTGCCTTAGGGGGTTTTGGCACAAAAGGCGATTCTACGTATCTCTATGTAGCCGATGCTTTGCTCTACTAAGCAAAAAGCTGAATCTAATCTCAATAAAATTGTTATATCTATGCATAGGGAATGTAACATGGATACCTCTATTTTGTTTATAAATTGAACTGTTGAGAGATTGAGTTTGGTGTCTTTCGAGGTACCTAACTATGCATTTACTTTACGCAGGTAAGCTATTTGGAATTTGTTGACACCAAATTTATCGTTGTACCCGTAGACACTACTTTTAGTAGGTTACTTAGACTTTGAAGTAAATTAGAAAGAAAACACGAACTTTTTCGCCGAGCGCACCAATTTACCTAATGGGGAAAGGCCATATTTTACAGAAAATACCTACTTATACTAACAGATTTAAAAAGTTATTTTTCAACTCCTAGTAGTATCAAAAGTTTTATTTCCAGTTGAAAAACGTCATAGGTGCCTACAACTAGATACCTGCCTGTTATGTTTTTACTCACCTGCAGAGTAATTAAAATACACAAAAACAACACACATAATAATCCAGCACTTCATGTTTACGCAAACCGACTTGCTTCCGCGGATAAAGTGTATGTAATGAATTATCTGTAAGCTGACGGTGTTTATATGACCTTGCTTCAACTCTTTTATCTCGGGTCTTGTGCTATTAAACTAATTTGTGTACGAGTTAAGGAAATAATGAAAAACGTCTTTAGTACATATCAATACAAATTTGTTTATATACTCGCAGATAGAGTACTTCATCTGTCATTGTTTCTTATTTTTTTCATATCCCTGTTGAGTGTACGAGCGTAATAGGAGACTAGCTACGTTCCGCGGTTTCCCCCGCATTAGAAACGAGAGTAAAACAGCGGGGCACGTAAACATTATCGGTCCCTATGGGATAATAATTACATCCTACATGAACCGATAATTTTTACGGGATAAAAAGTATCCTGTGTACATACCAAAATTCGTCAAAATCGGTTCAGCCGTGCGACGTGAAGATACAACAAACACACACACAAAGTCTCGCATTTATAATATTATTGAGATTCCCTGTTGTGTGCAGGAACAAAATAGATTTACTGACTATAATTTATAAAATTAATGTAGGCATGTAAAGTACCTATATATTATTATTATGTTATGGGCCTTAGAATTCTAAGTTTAGTTTTGTATTCGCAATAAAGAATTATCATCATCAACACAATATCCGCTGCGGAGCATGGACCTCCTCTCACTTTGTGAGTATAAGGCCATAACCTACTATGAGGCCCTGTCCAGTAGTGTAGTTTTTTTTTAATGTTTGTTTAGCAGGTAATTTGTAAAAAATATTATCTAAGAGAATACTTGAACACCAGGCTAACTGGAAATGTTGCGTCGTTCAATTTAGGTTGGTTCTATCTTAAAAGCTATGGATAAAACCTTATAGTTGAATGAAATGAAATTTTAAGTCATAATTGTAATCTTGTATAATTTTATTTGAAAGTATTTTGTTTAATTTCGTTTTTTTTTGCTTTCTTTAATTTTCCTCGATGTTAACTGTTACTGTTAATTTCTGTCATGCTGTGTACGCATATTTTGGGACACTGTCCAGCACTAAACTAATTGTACCTATTTTATGCTAGCAATATTATACTGATAGTGTTCTGTTATGTGTGCCTAAATAAATAAATAAATAAATAAATAAAATGAATCATTTGTATATGCATAAAAAAAATTATTCCCATATTATTAATTAATTATAATCACATAAATTATAATTTGTATAATAGGCAACTGATTATATATAAAAAAAACATAATAAAACAAAAGAGGTAGTCTAAAGTAGATGTAGGCATGACTCTACGTATGTATAATAGGCAGGAGCTAATGCTTCCTGCAGTTTAACACTTTCACTGCTGAGCCGATTTTCTTGTCTAGCCACAGGTGCGGCTCTGCACACTCGGTAGTGTTTTCCAATACAACAAACACAACAATTGTGTTTTCCCGCACTCGCGGCAAGTTATTAAAAACACGACAGTTGTGTTTTCAGCAGTAAACATGTTAAAGTAACATAGCCAAAATTACTAGGATTACCATTGACATAATCAAATTAAATCAAATAATTTATTTCTACGAACATTGGTAACACGGTATCTTTTTACAACATACTGTATCCATGTTCACAAAAAACAAATTATCTGACTTTCAAATAATACAGACTGATTGGCAATGCATCAAGGAACATAATAAAGGCATGTTGCTACATGGGTACTGCTACGTTTGCTAAGATATTCTACAAAGACCAATTTTTGGTATTGCATGGGGGTATCAGCGGTGCACACACAAGGTCATCAGGCTGCTTGGATCCCAGGTTGTACTCTCCTTGTTGATAATTATCAGCTGGGAAAAAAAGAATGGTATCTTTAGACTATCACTATGAAATGTATATTCATGTACATTTTATTCCGTATGGAAAAATTGAGGTCCAACTTTTAAATAAATTAAACTCAATAAATTTAACTTGATTCAATAAAATGCTGATTATAATATACTTAAAAATAATAGGAACTTAGAAACTTATCTGAGTCATAATAATATTAAAAATGCGAAAGTTTGTGAGTAGTATGTATGGATATATGTTGGTTACTCTTTCATGCAAAAACTACTGAACAGATTTGGATGAAATTTGGAACACAGATAGTTTAAAACCTGGATTAACACATATAATACTTTTTATTCTGTATAAAATATGGTTCCTGTGAGATCATTCTCAAGGCGGGTGAAACCACAGGGCGCAGCTAGTACCAATAAATTAACATGATCACTGCTGAAAACACAATAGATGTGTTTTTTATAACTTGCCACAAGTATGGGAAAACACAGCTGTTGTGTTAGCGGTATGGTATAACACGACGGTGTGTGCAGATCCATAACCATGGCAGGACAAGATCATCGGCTCCGCAGTCAAAGTGTTAAACAGTAACAGACATAACTACAGTACAAACCTTTATGATTCTTTGAGGAGGTCCTGTTCTTGAACGCAATATTCTCAATAAATGTGCATTTTAAATAGTCTATTTAATTTAAATACTGTTAATAACCTACCTAGACTTAAATCATTTTAACTGTTTTGCTGTAATCTTAATCTCGCCCAGGGGTCCTCTAACATTGACGGGTGCAGGTAGGCATCTATACTGTTCCTGTCTTGACTTTGACTAAAGCTGGTGTTGCTGTCACTCTGAAAATTAGGAAATGAAGAATTTAATAATAGGTCTTGTTATAATAATCACATTTACTTAAAATGTTAGATAAGAGTAACCTACCCCAAAGCTACTGTTCCGGGAATTGTTTCCCCGTCTGTTGTTGTATCCACCGCGGCGCGTGTTTCCATTATATCTGTTATTCTGGAAGCTGCTATTGTTCTGAAAACCACTGTTATTCATAAAACCGCTGTTATTGTGGTAGGTGCTTTGTTGCGATTTTCCACGCGGTGTGCTTTGGTTTAGTGGAATAAAGTCGTCCGACATGTTATCATTAATCGGTGGATGATATAGTTTAAGATTATAACACAATCAGATGGTGTAGGAGCTTGAATTTGTAAAATACAATCGGTAAAAACTAAAACTTGAGAAAAACAAACAATAAAGAAGAGCGAAATATTTTGACATCAGTCAGCTGTCTGTCGGTCGACTGTCAAACCAGAGATTATCGGTCACACTTGAGAGTCACAGCGATCACAACAGTCACAACACAAATGTCACTCGTCCGCTGTTCAATATTGTACATGCACTGACAGCGTTCAATCAATGCTGCACAGCGTATTTAAAAAGTACAAACTTATTTAATAAATATTATTTTATTTTACGAGGCAGCAAGAACCTTTGGCGAGGGTCAGGGGGGACGGACGAGGAAAATGCATTACAATACACTAGTGGTTTCCTAAAACCAGGCCGGAGATTGCGAGTTAACTACTGTTGAACAGACCAAAAAATATTTTTAAGATTGGTCACAAATCTAAATATTGAGAGAGACAAAATTAAGAATACAAAAAAGTGGACAAAATATTATAATGTATTTAATTTTTATGAACTTTGGGGTGTTTTATTTACTAGATACATTATTTATAAAATCGTGTGCATTCAATCATTGTAATAAAATCGATTTCAACATATAAGAAAACCATGGAAAGGAAGGGAAGGCAGTTAGGTACAACACTAGTAGGTACTTAATCAACTCAGTCAAAATTTCGTCGTAAGTTGGGGTTTTGTGGAGGAATTGATTTATTTTTAACGAAAATAATGTCTCATATACGAATGTATTTCAATATACAGAACAAGCGCTCATAATTCACGTGAATCAGGCTTTTGTGGTGCGCTACGAGATGTGGATTCCGTGTAAATCAACGAAATTAGCGGTCGGTAAGTTAAAGTTTTTTATTCGACCAGCATTTATGCTGCCCAACATCCTGCCGACTACAGCGGAAGTTCAAATCATCCTATGAATTTTAACCATCACAAATCAGGAAATAATTTACGCGTATGATCTGCAGGGATTTATGGGCTGGAATTTTTCTTGTAAGTAAGTGCTCTGTCTTTGTTATTGATTGGTGGATAAACTTAGTCACCAAGGTTTTGTTTTTATTTTTTTACACCCATCTATTTTGCTGGAGAGTAATGATAGCCATGTGAAAATTACAAAATTACCAGATTTAACTAAGAAGTCATTTAAAAAAAAGTTGAATTTCTGTAAGCTTTGCTGTCAACTCCAATGACTGCAATAAATATTTAGTTACTTACATAAAACTTTATTTAACTCTATCCAACAAACTTACAATCGTGACCCTAAAAATAGTTTCATAGAATTTTCACAACTGATAGCTTATTATTGGAAGGTTTAAACAACTATGCTGGGAACCGGCTCTGTTTTGTTTCAAAGTATGATTGATGAATTTGTTTATATTTCCAGCTGTTTATAACTGGGTTGGCGATGTGCGGTCCGGCTTGCCCCTTGATATTGGAGAAACTGTCCAAATACTGGAAGAACATGGAGGTATCTATTGTTTACCATATCTACCTAATTATATAAAGGAGTGTACTTAACACTTTTGTTATGAGGCAATTTCTTTTGAGTGCCCACTATTCAGCAACTGACACAAATGCATCAACATTGGCAAAAGCGTTTAACCTTACTGCTTATGTTAATGTTTATTTAACATGTCTCTACCTCCCGTAGATGTAATAATATTGTGTAACCTAGCGTTAACAACCTAGGTTAATGTATACTAATAAAAAGATAGTTCATGTCCATACTTGTCATGTCTTGATGCACGCCTACACCGTCTCTCCTTCACTATGGGTGGTTGACTGGTAGAAAATGCTCTTAGCGTTAAGTCCGCCATTTGTACTAGTTAGTTAATCTGTGCAATAAAGTATCAAATAATAATAATAATACTATATTAAAAACTTAGAAGGATCTTTTCTCATATAAAACTAAGCAAATTAATGTTAATCTATTCCCACAGTACCTAAAACAGATTGAGGCATCAATAAAATCTAAAATATACAAATTTCAGTCAAAATAGTCAGTCTATATTTGTCCACGGCTTGATTTAGGCCTCTTCTGTTGAAGGGCCCTTAGCTTGATCTTCGGCTCCCCTCATCCAGTATTAAGTAATATATCTTATCAATCCCTTTCATGCTACCATCATTAAATTCCAGGCTGGTACCGAGGCTTCAGCACAAAAAATCGATCATCATGGGGGATATTTCCTTGCTGCGTGGTTACTATACGGCCATGTACAGTGAAAGGTTCCGGAGCTAATGCCATAGCCGAGCTCAAAGATGACCCATTGGTGCGGGAAATAGCCTGCGTTCTAAGGGAATGGGCTCGCTTGTGGAAGAAGCTCTATGTGGTAAGTATTTAAGATGTAATTTTACTTGTACTTTGTGATTTTGTAGATACAAGGAATCCTACTTATAGGATAAACATAAGATATAGATTGTGGGGACAGGAATATGGAAGGGGTTTTAAGATTTTTGTTTGTAGGTTGAAGCCATGACTGTGTGTGTTTCAATTTTTTATTTTATGACTTATATTTAAACTATCCTATGAATATATATTTACACATATCAAACAAACATCGCATATTATATGTTATTATAATTATGTAAGTTCATGCAAACACATAATGGTTATTTATAAGCTAGCATTTCTTCACTATCTCATCTGGTGTAAAATGGTGATGTACGTGAAGATGCTAATCATGCTATGCTGAGAATGGAAATGGTTCTCGAGGAATGCTGCTAGAACACCCATTTGTTATTACTCTTATTATCTACTGAAGCAATAAAATATTGGATACCAAAAAGTAACACAATGCAGAAAAATAACAGAAGGTAAACAGTACAGAAAACGGATATTATTGTTGGAAATATGTGATTTTAATTGCACACTCAAATAGGCTGCACATAGCCATTACATTTTTTTTATTATTACTACAAAACTGCAGTCAGCACCTGTTTGAACAAATCATAACTTAAGATATTACCTTCTGAACTACTGACTGACAAATGACATTGCAATCTCTGAGTACATTACCAAGTACTAAATGAACTGCATTACTCATATACATTGCAATGAAGTGCCTTTAACATATTGATTGCTAAACCAGTTTTTACAGTTGGGCACCGTTCCGGACCGTGTGTGTTTTCCATCAATGGCGTGCCGTCTGTGTGAGCCGCACTGTAGTATCGCTGCGTTAAACACACACGTCTGTTTTTCGCCACACAGCCGGCATGTAACCTGCGCTAACTCATCGGGTACCCGCTCCCGCGTAAAGTTATAAAAAACACAACACCTGTGTTTTCAGCAGTGAATGTGTTATAGTATAGTACCTACGTATGAATAATACTATACTGTGCATACACACATTGTCTTTTACACATGTCTGAGAAAATTCACTTAATTACTATTGTATGCAAAACTTTTGTACGCTTCAGCCTTCATGCCTAAAACTGAATTGAAAGTTAGGCCATTTTATTTATTTATTTATTTAATACTTTATTGCACAGATTAACTAACTAGTACAAATGGCATTACACATGTACATTTTCTGATATTGTTGACACTGACTAATTATATTTTGCATACAGTACTAACGTGCAATGTATAAATGTTTTTTATTCTAATTTACCATGTTTTGGTTAGAAGGGTACTATAGCCAAGAACTAACTGGGCACTAGAGCGTCTCAAGATGCGATAGCGTTTGTTTGTAATCCGAAGGTGGTGAGCGTCATAAAGCCAGCTTTCCATTTAAAAACTAATTATGTAATCAAGTGGTTTGATGTACGCATCTGATCGTTAGCAAATGGAAAGCTACTTTCACTCCAATCGCAAATACTGTTGTTTAGAAGAGAATCTTGACATCCACTATTGACGTATCAAAGATTCTAGGTGTAAGCCACACAGCTAAGACATAGGGCGCGGACACCTTTCCGTTCCATTCAAATTTCGGTCTAAACGTATTGAATTAAATCACAATTTAGAATGGCCAGGCGACCAAAAGACACTTCCCAGCCGTCATTCGGTGAGCTCGAAATTGCGCCTTATTTCCTTAAGTTTTGAATTACATTTGAATTGGCAAGGCATCCATGCCAAACGATTTAACTGCGAGGTTTGGGTCTAGCTAGCCAGTGCCCGTGAAGAACCATGAAACTTCCAAGGCTGGTAATCCACAACGGAGGAGATTCTAGGAGACATCTCGTGATCAACTAATTTGATAAGTTGATTGACGCCGATATTATCGAGAAAGGAGGCGTGGGTTGTAGAAAGTTTTTATAAGGTTTTATTTATAAGCAACCAGCAACGTTTTACTCTTGAGAGTTTTTAATCGTCTTATTCATAGTTCGACTTTGGACTAACTTTTTCGTATAATATCTAATGAGGATATTCAAATGAAGTCGAGTACATTAGCATAATGATTTTACACTGTTTATTTGTGCTGCGAGTAAATGAATCATTGGGTTTTGTGAGAAAACTAGGTACCCACCAACTTTTGTTTACGAAACAAAGCATCTTGAATAATACTGTTAGTTCTTGAAATTCCCAGAAACTGATTACTTTTAAATGTATAGAAAAAAATTCTAGAGTAGGTTCATTACGAAATCTTTGCAGAGTTGTCTCATACTTATTCCGCATTGATTGATTTCAATGTCAAGATGCGGTCGGTCTCTTATTATGTGAACACAGGTTGACTCCGTTGATTTGGCGACCTTGTAACTCTTGTTCTTATCAATTAATTTAAGAAGCCAAAGAAACAGACCGTCAGACAGAGTTGCTTTCGCTTTTATTATATTACTAGGATTCTTTCTTAGGCGGTGAAACAGAATAGAATAGAATAGATAAGAAAATACTTTATTGTACCCCAGTTCAGAAATATACAAAGTACATAAAGCATAGAACTTTTTGAAATAAATATAGTACCATTGTACTATATTTATTTCAAAAAGTTCTATGTTTCAAAAAGTTCTATTGATTTTATGTACTTTGGTGAGCTTATTGCTAAAAGCAATCTCTTCCACTCAACCTTTGGATGGAGAGAAGCAATGAAGCGTCAAATGTTGGCGGTGTTAATAAATAATACATAAATTAAATTACGTTTACGTTTATATTTCTCTGACTTTTTCCTTTTTCTAATAAATAGCTACCATATTACCTACAAAATAACACTAATAATTTGGTCATCCATCTGCCTTCGTTAATTTGTTTTTTTTTTTCCCTATAGGAGCGAGAGACGTACAGATTCAGTGCAGTGGCGAAGGTGATGCGAGAACTGCTAAGCGGTCGCCGAGCACTAATGGCTGGGACACTGACCCAGGACCAGACCAGAGCCCTAAGGCTCAAGCTCGTCGCCAAACTCGACTGGGGGAATAGGTGAGTGCCTCTTACTCATTCCTTCATAGCCTACTTCCCATATCCGGTCACTGCCTGCCGCCTACAGCTGAGCACGGGTCTCAGCTCAGTTTCGCGAGGAGGAGGATAGCAAGTTTATATTAAACAAATAGATGACAGCGGCGTGGGTGGACATCTTTTTTTTTTTTTTCAGCATAGTTGCTACACCTGCATTTCCTGGTTTGTTTTATAATCGCCCCCATATTTTTTCCAAGAAAGATTGTAGCCTATATTTATTTTTCCGTGCTCATTTCAATCGGTTGCGGCAAATGTAACGTGGTGTCAGTAGGATTTTTTCTTCTGATTAATCACTGTACATTTTATAATTTTTCTCAGAAACTGCCGATTCATTGATTTTAATTAATTTCCTTGTAATTTTTTTTTTTTTTTGGAATGGCGCTATGATAGTGTGTCAATTATATTAAAAGTTCCATTCATTTTTAATTTTCACAATAATTCTATGTATTGTTTTTGAAAACATTATTTATCAATCATGATAATGATGGCTTAACACTTTGACTGCTGAACCGATTTTCTTGTCTAGCTACGGTTACGGATCTGCACACACCGTTGTGTTTTCACGTACCGCTAATACAGCAGTTGTGTTTTCCCTTACTCGCGGCAAGTTACAAAAAACACAACAGTTGTGTTTTCAACAGTGAACGTTTTAAAATGATGGCGCCATTTATCTTCATATCAGCTTAAAATTACCTAGTATATTATAAACCTTTTGGCGGCTGTGATTTGATACCAACCGTATGAGGAAATTTATTTAAGAGCAAATAGGAAATTCCACTGAGTAGGTACGAGGTGTTTAGGTACCTATAACAGTGCGGCGTTAAGGCCATCACCCGCAGACCTAAACCAAAACCACTGTGATTGGCCAATTATCCTGAAATGGCCTTCCTTGATTGGTTCTTCTACCCACATATGTGCAGTAAATGCCTGCCTTCCTTGTTATCTTATTTACCTACAACGATTTAACTACAGAGACAAAGTAACTACTTACTACGAATGCTACCTACCTTAATTAGTGGATTTTAAAGTAAATAAACTACACTGGTTGAATAGCCATACATAGTATAGCCAGTCTAATTATTTTGTGTCTATATAGTTATGTTATTTTATCTCCATCTATCTAATCAGTCTGTATCCACCCACCACCTCCCACTGTTGGGTCCTGCAACTGTATTTTGTAACTCAAATGAAAATAAAACTGAATTTCATTTGGCATTTTGTCTATGCTAGAAAGGTAATGTAAAATTCACTTTGATGTTCATTAAAGTGACACAATGAGGCCGTACTCTCGTTTATTCTATTAATTCCGGTTCTCTGTAAGTCCAGTTTTTCAATAAAACAGCATTTTAATAATTTTATTCGTATAATTGAAAGCACTATCTAAATACAAAGGATTTGTCATTATACAGCAGTCTTCCGGTGTGTATACAATTTTAGGAATGATTTGTCATACTATAACTAGGTCCTTCTCGGAGGTTAAAACTTTTAGGAAACTGTTGGAAGACTTAACTTAATACATAATTATATAGTTTGATAAACACAAAAAAAAGAAACTTAAAATAAGTGCCAAAACTGGCGGTTATTGAGAATTCCAAAATGGCACTTTATTAAACTCGTTTACAAAGTTGTAATACTTCCTATTTTATGTCAATACTATTAAAATTTTGCTAAAATCTAATCTGAGTATGCATGTGCAAACTTATTGGCGCTAAATGAAATACAGAGGGCTGCTTTAACAACCTTAAAACAATGTATTTTCCTACATGCTTACATATAGTTGCATAGAGGGCACTACAAGTTGTTACTTCGATTTGAATCAATAGTATTTTTACATTTCTATCATTTATAGAGCTATTGAAATCGATTACTTAGTCCATAATCATCGATAATCTCAATACCGAAAACAATTTAAAAAAAACCTTACTCCTTGGATTTTGTTTGGGTTTACAGCAATTGACGTCTGATTACCCACAGATTTAATTTTATAAAATTTATTGATAGTAAGCTCAAGAACAAACTATTGGAGTTCAGGATTTGATGGAGATAAATTACTCCATAAGGTGTTAAAGAATAACAAAAAGGAAATCTAGCTGCTTAGGTAAGTATACATAATCACGATCATAGTAGAATGTCAATTAAAACTAATTTCGCCGCTCTTCAAAATACCAAATGCAATTACTGTAGTTTTACATCATGCGGTGTGTTTCAAAAATCAAATAAATTTAAAACAAAAATTATAATTGATTCTATAATGAATGGAAGTAAATTTTGCGTCTAGATTTAATAAAAAAAAACACGTACTTACTTATAGCTATTACGTCTTGTAAAACCTACCATAATTATTATCTTCAAGACTTACGGCTGGTGTCTGAAACGTTTGTTAACTTTAAACAGAGATTAACTCTATTGTTTTCTTTATCTGGCACTAAACAAATGACAAGTACAGCATTAACCTTAATCTGTTGTTTAAATTAATTAACGTTCCAGAAACCAACAATAAGTCGATTAGAACTATCTTAATAAAATATAATAAACAAACGAGACCTTCAATCAAAAAGTTTGTTTTATCTAACTTATATCGGGGCATGGTGCCAATTCTCTTGGCACAAACAACGCTAAATTTTAGTTTAGATCTGTCAAAACATTTTTTGTCCCTTTCCAACATTATTAAAAGGTAAGGGATAGCAATAACTTTAGAGCTGTCTAATTTTAGTTTATTTTGTGTCAACAAAATTGGTAGCATTGTTTTATTTAGTAAATTTTTATATCCTACCAAATTACTAGATATTCGAGTAATATTGAATAATCTATCTACTCACTGTTATATTTAATTTAATTCTAAATAATATCATCCATTTGTCACTTATTCCTTAGTATATAACTATGGCATGCAATACCTAACAAAGAAATTGGATATGTATAGAATACAATTTCAACTTAAAAAATTATCTTTAATTGTCTTTGATGACTGTACGCACATGAAATAATGAAGTTTTATATAAAAGAGTCCATTAATAAAATAAAAAAAAAGAAGGGTTTAAAAATTATGGGGTTGACTGACATCTAACAATATCGACTTGCCCTACTCTGTAATGTATGAAGAACATAAAAAAACGTTCAGATAGGTTTGTATGCTTGTTAATAATAACCACCATTCTTTCGTATCTCAAAAAAAGATCTTTATTTTGTACCTCAATAAAAAAGTAAAACGCAGTTACATCATGGCAAGTAAAATAAGGTACTCTATCATTTCATTAGTAAGCTTACAAAAAAAGGAATGTTTATACTATTTTCTAATACGAGATATGTACTTAAAATCGTCTATACTAGTTCGTTTGTCTTTTACCTAGATATAAAATGCATCTAAAATCATTACTTATTCAATACAATCGAATTCCTAGATCACTCGTCATCAATAAAATGCCGGTATACTAATCAGGTGGCAGTCATACAAAAGAGAGCAAATGAAAATCGAGAAGAACTTAAAAGCTAATACGAGTCGAGAGATGGTTACATTGCTAAAATTTCGTGCATACTCAATCGGTATATTAAGGCACAAAAAGGCGAATTCCTGTTTTTCTAACCATCAATCGTCAGAGATCAGAAAGACGAAATTCCTTTGACAAAAACAGGTTTTTTTTTAAATAAACCGAGTTAGGTACTCAATTCTTTTAACTCGTCTAAGTCGCAGAATTACGATTTTTCACAAATTTCATATCGATTGAGTTTTCAGAATCTTATTTAAGGATATTCTCGTCTCGGATGACGGAAATAATGGTCCATACTGCTTACAAAGCAAGGGTATCTAAGCAATTAGTTACTAAGACATAACTTGCTTTAGAAAGCAGTACAGGAATCCTGCCTTCGTATGCACGTTTACTTGAAATACGTTCCCAACCGCTTATGTCTCGGTTTCCTTGGAGAATTTCTCGATGCTAGGGTAAATTGGTGCCATCTCGAGGGTCGAAGGCGCGGATGGTGCGTTGGAGCCGAGGTGGAGTCTCCGGCACAGCTCGTCCAGTACCTCGCCGAATACTCGCAGGGACATGTTCTGGCCAAGAAGATGGAGCAGAAGGAAATCGCCCACCTGAAAACGTTGATAAATTTTTTTTAGTTATTCAAGCACTGGATAGATAATGGATAGATGACGTCCCACTGTCCCTGTGACGGGGACATGGCGTACGGGGACAACGGGAATACGCCATCTAAAAGCGCTCTAGATTTTATTGCTCACGTTAGAAACCGTATAAGAAAATAAACAGTAATTACTTTCAAAAGTAATTCAGTCGTCGTAACGGTTCAAAACAAACCATGAAATGTCATGGTTAAACGGTCGCTACATTAATCATTGAGTCCTTGACTTTCAATGGATGGGTGGAAGCCGAGGGGAATGAATGCTCGGAAATGCAGTGACGTTTGAAATGATTGGTCGAGATAGTTAAATGCACCTGTTGATGTCGTTATATAACATCAAGGAGAATTGGTTAAGAATGGTTAAGCTTGTAGCAAGTTATCTTCCTATGTTTAGTTCTAGAAGAAATAGAACCTTTGAAACCCAGAAAAGCGTTATTTCTAGGAGATAACATACATTCAGAAGTTTCTCTTCAGATATGACACTAATGAGGAAAATACGACTAGCGGTATTAAATAAAATGCTTCATTCAAATTGAAAGGACAAACATGGAAAGTCGCATAGTTCTCATCGAATGATATCCATACCTGAGTCTTCCTAACCAGGGCTTCGACGCCATTAGGGCTGCCGAATCTAAATCTTCGCTTCAGTATCGTTTCACGTGTGCTAGGCAGGATAATGACTGCCGCGGAGTAAATGATCGCTAATCCTGACACAGCGGCTAGGATGATGAACCTAAAACAAAACAGTCATATTAGGAAACTCGACACACTCCAAACAGATCTTACATCTGTCGTAATAAAGGTCAGGGAGCTTTGGCCGTGAAAACAACTGTCCTCTCATTTATGAGAGATCTTAAAAAGTGGAGCAGTGATGCAACCATGGCCTGCTTTACGACTGAACTGATATGGTTTGGGTAAACGTTGTCCAAACGTGAAATGTAATATTAACCTAACGCTTGATTCACTTGAACGATGCCAAATTTCGATGAATTTACTTTAAATTTTAGGCGAACACGCTACCGTATGACAGTGTACATTTAAAAGTGTTCAAAACGACTGGTTTCATTGATTTTCAATTTGTTAATCGAGTATTTAAATTCAGTCTGAGAATGAAGTCATCTTCCAACGGCAAAATTGACAATTGAAAATGATCAGCTATCACGTTAGGTCAGGTAATAATTGATCACAATTGTGACCCAAATTAGATGAGTAAGGCCGTTGGGTGGCTACTCTACTAATTGGAAGTAAGACATAATAACCTATGTCCTTATCGGCATCTATCTTTGTACATAACAGGGTAAGATTATAGTGATTAAGCCTGGAATAGATATAAGTATAGTTTTAGGTCTTCGAAATGTTTTATATATCAGCTTACCAGAACCACAGGAAGATGAAAATTTTCTCATTGAGGATGTTTAAGGCTAAAACGCAGAGAGCATCGTGTGTCTGAATTGTTCCAGAGGGACCAAACTTGTGGAATGTACACTTTGTTAGTCTCGGGAAGACTTCAATCTGGAAAAAAGACGACGATATTATTTCCACTCCTTTTAGTATTCATCTTACTGAGAATTTCATTTGGAGCACTGCATCTACCTACGCTTAGTCACCGTCATTTTTAGACGAACACTAGGTCTTAGGTGTGTCAAAGTCGTGCCTTCATGCTTATGATGGTATTAGCTTTTTATAGAAGGAAAAGAACGATAGTCGATAGTCGATTAATAGCCCAAAAACAAAAAAAGAGCTTACCATGGGATCCGTTCGTTGCTCCTGGTTCATATTCGAAAATCTGACCACATCGCTGCCGTAGGTCAAGAAAGCACCTCCGAGGAATGTGTCCAGGAAAAATATATTTCCAACCTGGAAAAGGAATAATGTTATAGAACTTCTGTAAATATTAACATCTTTACACACAAATACACGTTTTATTACGATTGTACGACGTACGATTACATCGATATTAAGCTAAAAACTTGGTACTTACCACGTTGATGAAGTTGAGCACTTCGCTGAAGAAATACCCAAACGAGTATGAATTGTGCATGTGCAGAGTATCCAGCAGGTATTGGACTAGACGCATCTGAAATGGACATAATTTTTAATATACTATAGGTAAATTTAGTTTACAAGGTAACGACACATCCATAAGTCACGAAGCTTATCAAATTGGCTCAGAAACTGCTGGACATTTCTGGTAAACAATACAACAAGTACACAACATTGTAGCGGATGATAAAGAATGATACTGAATATCATTAGTCCATAAGAACTGATTACGTAACGATTGTTGCGGTCTTGTTATACTTACACGCCTTATTAGGGACGCTCATAAAGTTTCATTAGAACTGGACTTATCTCAATTGAGTCAAGAAACTAGATATGCAGGCTGAACCCTCTAATTGACTCCTGAGCAGCTTATTTAGAATGCGAATAGTATGAACACAATACGTAATTCTAGAAATTTTACATCGGCGAAATAAGGCTACATTCTCATCTCTTACAACAGCTTAGCTACGTTAATAGTTCTTACCTGACGATTGTTCTTGTCGTCGGCGATAGAAGCAGTAGTTCCACGCATACCATCTGAGATCATGCGAACCTTGCCTTCTTCCCAGTTCTTCCACACCCAGTGAGGAATATAGAATAGTATACCCTGAAAACAAATCATTAAAAGTTAGAAAACATTTTAAAATTGTTTATTTCTTGGGAGGCTTGGCTTGGTTTGTAGTAAACTAAAGTTTTCTTGACATTTTCAATTAACTCAAGCTACATCGTCACTTGAGATGGCGGTCAAATCCTTCTTTGAATGAAATTAATCAAGCAGACGACGGTTAGCATCATAAAGTTGCGTCATTCATTTACGTAAGTTTGCAACGGCACTCCTTGTGCAAGATTTTGTACATTCGAATTGCTTAGCTGAATGATAGTGATAAAATATGGCTAAACACTCTCGGGTCATAACTGAAAATTTGATTGGCAAAAAGGTTCAGATAACCTCCAGATAGATACACTAATGCCCTATGTTTGCTTGAAACAAAATAACATTTAGAGGACAGAATCTCTGCACCCAGAATCCTTACTAAAAATCTTCTCGTATGACTGTTCTTTAGATAGATTAGTTTCACTTTAAATGAATGAGAAACGAATACTTCATGCTGCAAAACGAATCCAATTGTTTTCTTATGGATGCCTATCTCCAAATGATACAGGGTGATGATGAAGAGGTTTAAATACCTGGAAGAACAGCATGAACGGCACCCACTGGTAATACGCATGGATACGCTTTTCCTCATCGTAGTCGTTTCCTAAGCCAGGATGCACGAGGCCTTTGTGCTCAGCCTTTGGAAGCGTGAAGGTGTACGTAATCCAGCAGTACGTGTTCAGCACGTGTCCAGGAATGGCCCCATCACTTATACAAGATATGGGTTCGCCTGGAAAACAAATTTGCCCACGTTAGCTTCCAGTTTCTTCCAGTGTAGTAGATAAATAATATGATAGTACCATCAAATTCGTGTTTTTTTACGATTTGTAAAGAAATTTAATTTGACTGTAGCAAAAGATTCGCAAAGAACGAGAAATCTAGGTCTGCAATGCTAGCGAAAACGTTTTGATGATCAAAAAAAAGCATTTCGCTTAGTTACGCAAATCGAGAGACGGTTCGTGGCTCGGCACGTAGACCTGCTTTTTGCGGTTTTGTTTGAGAATTTTGATGACTCACAGCCTCGAGTCATAAAAGGTGATCTTTCACGATATTTATATAGTCAGACAATTTATTAGGTTTTTTGTGAACCGCCTCTCTCTTCATAAGTGCTGTAATTGCGTAACGGTATGATACCCCACATGCCCTCGACATTGGCGCGACGCGGCTCCGGAAGATGCCAATATAGTCCTTAATGACGATGCATCTGCCCCCGTCTACCTGTGCCACAATTGCGATGGCCGTGAATCTAATCACCTTGCCCGTTGTGAGGGTTTAGTTACTATTATTATAATATATTTAAAGGTGATCATTTTCCTATTTTCCTACCCGAGAATTATTTCGGAGGTAGGTATGTTATCCACCAATCCGGACTTGGCCCCCGTGATGGAAATGGCCTAACCCTCTTCACGAAAGTGGGGAGAGACCCAGTGGGACATTATGGGTTGATGATGACTTTCCTATGAGTTATTCTCCTATATCAAAAAATAGCAATTAAGTTAGTTAAAATTTTGAAGTTGTCTAAACGTTTTTGGAACAATTTGAATAGTACATTCATCTATCATAGTTATTCTAAGCATGTTATTTAAGTTTATCCTAAATATTTTCAAAGTACATTTAAACTGACTGACTTAACCTTTATATCATCTACAAAGTTATTCAGTCAAGAAGTGCTGCTAGCTTTGTGCTTTTCCTTATACTTTTCCTTAACAAAATACCGAGAAACGAGAATTGTGTCCATAATAGTGCCTCTCAGGTGAACCCCCACTTGGTCTGGTATAGGGCAGTCTCATCCAAACCAATTGTCATTGCCCCACATAATATAACACAAATTGACCAACGGACATGACAATGAAGGGAGCGACCGACTTCAAAACCACAGTTCTAAACGGATGTACCGGCCAGGTAACCATTTCTATGGAATCCTATGAACATTGTTCACGTCAAACCAGCTGACGAATGTATTTTATTTTATTTCAAGTTCCTACGTAATAAGTTTAAAGTGTATAAGCTATAAGTTTGAACACCAAAGCATATTATTCTATTATAATTCCAAGTATATTCATCATAATTTTTAATTAAAACGTTTTTACAATAACTTTCTTAGTTAGTATAAATGTATGGTTACTTGTTACGGTAAATCGTGTAAGTCAATAATTGACTGGCAAAATTAAAATACGGAAAATGCATTAAAATTATTTTGATCCCGTTTTCGTTTTTCAAATGAGTTGAAATTTTTATGCTTGTCAAGTTCCGGTGACAATACAATAACTATTATGGTGACAGCGAGTTGATCAGCTGATGATAGAGACGGAAGGTAGAAAACGGAACTCAGCAGACTGACTTTGGGCTCATTTTGATGAGCTTCCAGTACCCACTACATATTTTATAAAAGCTTGCATGTAAAATTATTATTAAGTAAAAAAAGCGTGTTAAAAAAGAATCTCATTGTGATTTGGAAAAGTAGTGAAATACCGTTATGATATTTTCAGGTGTGAGTCACAAAAGTCAAGGTATGAAATTCAGTCACATGCTTGCTAATTGCTCCATAACGAGCAGTTAGCATCGTTGTAGTGTTTATCATCCTATTGCCACCCAGAGGACTTCAATGCCAAGAGACGACATCAATCATACAATCATCGCATTCATTAGACGTGATCGTTGACATCCTCAGATTCGAAGCTCACAATAAATAACAGGATAACAACACCATATTTGCCATTGTCTGGTAAACGCGTCGCCCTAGATGCACTAGAACACATCAAGTAATTCAAGTTATGGAAATTATACCATTATTACTGCAGTATTAAATGACCAGTAAAAGCGATAAGAAATTTTATACCGCGAGTTACTAAGAGCCTGATATACCAGTTGCAACCGCCAGGCATAAGAGTGGGTCACGGTGAACCTCAACCTGTGAATAACATGTCATGCTCATGCATGCAGTTCTTACTATGATTTGTGAACGCTAAGATACATAAAATAATGTGTATGAGTAATCCAGGTCATGATTTGAACAAAGCCGTTTATCGCGGTTGACTATTACGACATCGTATGGACCTACTGTTGTCAGCATTGTGGAAACTATGTTTTTACCCGCATTGCCAAATAAGCACTAAATCATTTCAGTCACGTACTCTCTTCGGTAAATTTCTCCGGGTATAAACTAGGCATAGTAACAAGTCCCTGTTGTTATCGCTTGCAACGGTGTTTTGATTGCGTGCACCTGGTGCACAAATGCGATTGTTGTTAATGTTTATACCGTACATGTAGGTCTCATAAACCGAGATATCACGAACTGCAACGTTGCTGTTAAAACAACAGAACTGAATAATCATTTCAAAGCTTTCTTCGTAGACAATACGAAGTCGATACGTGACTTAACGCTGGCAACTTAAATGTATACCTGGATGTATTGTGAGAAGTTATGCACTGTAATAAATGAAGCGAACGACGCCTATTGGAAAGTTACAGAGAATGAGGTGTGCCCTAATGACCTGACTACTGTCTATCTGCTGTACAGTGGATACTTGCTATCTTATTTACATAAATTACTTAAACACTTGGAAACCGATCGCTAAAATTATAGTCTTCTAAGCGCGAAGATTAAGATCTTGTTTGAATATAGTAATAACCCTGAGTACAAGAGGCTATTAAGTAGTTCTGTTTGTGTTAGTAGCTCATCAAACGAGGGGCACGCGATAACGTGAACATAAACAGCATTTATAGAACGTGTTCCAGATGATTTTGTGGCCACTCGAGTTTGCTTCGCACTTGGATCACGTATCGCTAGATCGTGATGGAAATTGTCGTGAGAGAATCGCCTGTCGGTGTTAATCGTCGAATTAACGCCAGCAATCATTTCATTAGTGGTCTGCACTTCGTTATTATCACTAGAGCTAGGTACCTACCGAGCATACCTCCAAATATCGTCTCGCAAATGATTATAACTTGTTTCGTGTAACGTGCTCAATGCTCACGCTACAAAAACGTCCTGATTATTATTGCACCATGTTTGCGACATGAGTAATGGAAAATCCACGAGTTGATTATAAACGGAAGTTAAATTATCCTATTTGCATACGAAGATTACATTTTCTGATGACTATATCACACTACATTTATATCACCAGCTCCATTAATAGGTATGCATTTATTCGGCAATACCTTTATGGTCTGCCACAAGTTCACAAACTCGTATTGCTCCACTGAATTGAATCTTATCACGTACGTTTACGCGCACTTGTGTTTGTTTGTAAAACCAATTTGTCATGACGTCTCAATTTGGGTAACTGTTACATGTGAAGTTCCTGAACACTGACCTGATAGTGATTCATACATTTTTACGGTAGTTGTGATATCTGTCTGGCGAATGGACTGTTATTCCAAGTCTCTGTGTTTTTAGGTTACCTACTCGATTTCGGTCATTAGATCCCAGGTCGCGATGAATGAAACCACTGTTTTCTAATTAAACGTAGTGTTATGAATTCGAACTTTCACTAGCTTTCTTTACGCGCTGAAGTAATCTTGTGAAAGTAGATATTGCTGCAGCATGACAAAGATAATAAGCATTGTTTTAAATTACTTTGGCATTTAGCGCTTACGTTTAAACAAAATATACTAATGTGCTTAATTACCTATTCAAATATTAATGCAAATTTCGTGTGGTGTCGTATTGAGTCAAGGCCCTTTTGATGTTAAATTCAACTACCAGTTAATTATAAATAGTAGCGTAAAAATTATTTCCGCCGATGTTAACGATAGGGCTTCGGAGGAATCAAAGCTTTACTGGTTAAGTTGGTAAGTAGGCAGGTATAACACATTTTCGAAACCCCTAAACCGAAATATTCATGCGAATTGTTAGACCAGTATCGGACTAAGTCAATACAAATTAAAATATATAAAAACCACTGGGCATAAAATGTTACTGACTAGCTTATGATGACGTATGAACACACTATTTATGCAAACAAGTGTAGCTGATAATGCGAAATGTGTCGTCCGGAGTACACAACCAAAATTTAAACTGGCAAAACATATGAGTAACTCACCGATAAGATTATTGGCCGTGACGAGTATGCAGCAGAGGAACAGTATGGCTGACGTGATCCTGTAGTGCATCCGGAACACCATGTTGTCGATGATAGCTTTGTCAATCAGGTAGCGGACCTTAACGAAGCCCGCCACCGCAGACGCCAAACCAAACACCGCCATCTTGAGTCGCTTTGTTGTCTTAGTTCACCAACAGATTCTGAAACAAACCGTGAACATCTTTAACTACAATGAAACGCTATAAATAAACGACGCACAAATAACTAGCTTAGTGACAAGCGCCATCTGCATACGCATGCTGCCCATACCGAATTTTAACTTTACTGATGATTTGATTGTACCAATGTGGGCCACAGCTGTACGCAATGCACTTGTGTCGTGATCCGATGTCTTTATCCTCATGTGTGGCGTTTGATACCGGTTGAAGAATGGGGACACTGTTTCCCAAGTTGTTGAATTCATTAATTCAGTGAACCGTTAACTGAGAATCAAGTAAAATGCACAGGTCTGTCTACTCGGTCCTCTCAATCAATGACCTCAAACATTATTTAACGTTGCGGCTACCTCTCGCCCACGCTCGACGAGTCTTGGCTCCGTCGCTTTTTTAAACTAATATTATTTCTCCACGGTTTGACCGCTCTAACAGAGTCACACGTGTGTGAACGGGGTCTTCATTATTGACTTTAAACATTTCGTCTTTGTCTATCCAATTCGAAGATCTACTGGTCTCTGGTAAGTGCGCGTAAAGCAACAATTCATGACAAATGGATCCAACCTTGACGACTCTTGATCCCGTTCCTACGCGGTGTCATGTGTCCAGCATGCTATTTAGGTCGCTTGCGGGGGACATTAATGAAGCTGGAATATTGTATGTGAATGGATCGATATCATATTGTTTTTAATAAGCCTAATGATTGAATTTATTGGCTGGTTCTGATTGCTAAATTTTGAATACGGACGAAATATGTAACCGATATGTTTCCGTGTTACTTTTCATAGAATTAGCTAACGTAATCGTAATAGCTGCTAGGATCGGCTGCGGTTGAAGCGAATGGTGCGCCTGCGCAGGGCATGTGTCGGGTCGTCGACCGGCGGTGTTCGTGCGCCTCCTGCGTTTTGAACCCCCCTCTCCCCTGGCTGGTTTACCTCAACCGACCCTGGGCAGATGCATTGCTTGGCAACGCGAATTTCACGAGGAAACCAGTTTACCTGACGACAAATCTTTGCGAACTCCGCACGTCTCGCGTCTTGCGCCTTATTTGATAAGTGATGATTCCGTAAAATTTGATGTAATGGGCATGTCATGTTTGATTGTATAAATGTCAAATACCGTGAGTATTTATAGTATTTGGTCATTCACATAGCTCAGCCATACCATTAGTTTTTTAGGGATATCAGTCAACAGCGACAGATAATGACTGAGGAAGTCGTTCCTCAAATGATAGTCGACCCATTTCGGTACTAATCATTGTTTGCTAACGTAGCAACAGATAATACAAGAGGCTAGAGTATCGGGAATGTTCCATGGAATATTCCACAGTTAACGATAGCTCAGGCGCACAATCCCTGGCAGACCTCGCCCCTGGACAGGCTTTATGTCCTTGTTTTAATCTTTTTTGTTTCAAAAGTCATTCGCCATCGGCATTCGCTCATACTAACTTAGTTTTATTACTTACAATAAACAGCAGTAACACAAAAATTCAATCCTGTTTCTGCGAGTTCTTTGCTGCGTCAAAAAATACTAAAGTATCTGTTATACTCTTTATAAAATGATGACCACGAGTCGAGAACCCACCCAGTCGTCGCCGTATCAACTTAAATAGCTCGGCACGCGTTGCAGATGAATGCACACTAATTGCGGTTGATGAGTGCTGTCTCCGTATAATCATCACATGCCTGAGTATTTACTTGAATTCTTCCTTAAGCTACGCCGATTGTGTAATGATTTGAAATAGATTTCGGAGGCAAGGCTTCAGAAGTAAATTGTTTAATTGTTATAGCTTTATTTGGCTTCATTTCGTTATCTTTTGAATCTGACTGTCGCTCGTCGACCTCTTATCGGAAAAAGAGTGACCATTCGTTTGGAACGTTCTAAATATTGGGTAACGTGGGGATTTGCCGAGTGTAAGTGAATGGCCGGTGTGTCGCCTCCGCTGTAATTTACTAGTGTGTCTCGGCACGCTCGCTCGCGGCTACCCGCTCTGCCCCGGTTGCTCCAGTCGGCCAATGACGTCTCACATCTAATATAATTAACTCCCATTGACTGCGTGAACGTCGGTGGCATTCCACCATCATTGTTTACCTCGTAGTGTAACTATGCGAAAACGGACGCACGTGGTCATTTCGCCACGTGAACGGAAATACTCGTAAACAGGGGCGGGTTGAGATTCAGTTTCCGATAGTCGTCATAGAGCCCGCTTTCAGTCATGGTCAAATGCATCATCCACGCGGAAATGCGCTTCTATATTCTATACGCTGTGGTTGCGTTGTAGTGCGGTCTACTTAAATTTCATACACTCACGAACTATCATTATTTATGAACATCACGAGGTAATAACATTCAACAACTCCTGTATAATGTAGATTACATTAAACACTGGCCTTTTGCGATAGCAAGAGACAATATTTATCATCATATGAGGTCAAATATATCATGATTGGTTCGTAAACAAAAACGAACAATGTAAATCTGATGCGGGCTAATTGACATCGCGTGTGTTGCGTACGTAATGAACAACTGTACTATAATCGGTTTACGAACTTTCGCATCACGGTGTTACTCAACACCAAATGGCTTTTGTATCGATGAAGGAAAAAGATCCTCTATAAGATTACAAACATTATGCAAAACGATAATGATGAACCATAAACGTAGAAAAGGCTCACCACGACCGTGACTTTATTGTTAATTCGTGTCGATTTGGTATAAAAGCCTGGGAAACGAGGGACATTATAAAGACGCTTATGGAATACTAAAACGTGTTTGCAAGTTCATGGTAATATAAGAGGTTATCGCCGGGCGCCCGGCAGCATCATCGATGCAGGTGGCACGGGGACTCCGTGACTCGAATATGGAGAGCCGGTTGAAGATGACCCCTTTTATGACACGGTGCCGAACAAACATTCACACATTCACATGGCACCTGTAGGGAAACCGATCATAGCCTACATGTATGCGACACTAAATTCAAATGCGTCGAACGGTAATCGCACGGCATTCTCATTTGGAAAGCAAAGAATTCCGATCTGACCTTCTATACAATTTGTACCAAACACTTTCAATTCATTGCTTTTGTTGCAATTTACTAATTACAGTTTCAAATTATATTCATGAATTTATTTTCCTTTATAACGATCGATCACATTCTTTTCAATGACTAAGTCTACAGTGTATAGATTTGTGCGACTTCCTTACGCCAGGTACTAAAAAAATATTTCTTTAAACAATATGGAGTTACCTCTAATTGTATGTACAAGTTGATTTGTGTTGGTAATGTACGCATCAGGTAGTTATTAAATGGTTTTTGTTTGGTTATTCCGCGCGTCCTTGGCGGAACATCTTCAATAGAGAGACTCTTGGACCGTAAAGTATCATGCTAGTTATACGAATCCACCAAACCGTGCCGACAGCTGTAATAAGTAAGACATCGTTCTTTGCTAGAAGACTGTCGATGCATTGCGTTAAGACGTTTACTTTTTTTAGTTTGTACCTCCTGTTTCAAGTTCCCATAAAAGCAGCTGCTTTACACGGTCCCAGAATTGTAGAATATTGTTTGTAAACCCTTATTCCGTTTACTCGACCTTGTGCTGTGTCCATTCTATTCAAATAATGGTTCCTGGCAATAAAGACCCGTCCGTTCCCCTACGTTCGCTCAGGTAAAAGGGGACAAAGCGACTACCTGTGAT
This sequence comes from Campaea margaritaria, assembly GCA_912999815.1. NCBI lineage: Eukaryota > Metazoa > Arthropoda > Insecta > Lepidoptera > Geometridae > Campaea > Campaea margaritaria. The sequence continues at coordinate 3,846,920 of OU538794.1, forward strand.
TGTGAGAACCTCCAAACGAAAATTCATAACGGATTTAATTCATTAACGTCTCAAGTAAAAGTTTAAAAATCAGTTCTGACGAATTCTTCACACCCGCCATTTATGGCCCAAGAAAGCGGGTGAAATAAAAAGAAATGGGATGACTATGCATAAGGCTTTTGTTCCCGCACATGTATGCTGTCAAACGGCATTCCTCGCCTCGTCGATATGAGTTAAGCGCTTCTCGATCCACAAAGCTTTTGTGACACAACTTACCTTTTTAAACTTAACAGTAACTTTTAACAGGCCACCAGCTTCGATTATACGCGCACAACACTCACACTGTAACTTCTACGATAATTTTAATACGACAGTTTTACGTCATTATATTATTCGGGATGTGTCAATAAAGCAATTGGGGTAAAACGAGTGGCAAGTGGGTTCCGGGTGCGAGCGACACGCCAGCCGCTCGCGGGTCAAAAACACAAACTGGAAAGGGCCGATTTGCCTCCTGCAAGCGCGGTGCGCGGCGTGACTATACCGAAGAGATCACTGCGTGCGCGCACGCTCTGTCTCTATCGCACCCGCTCGCTTCTCCCGATCTAGCGTAGCTCTCACTCTCTCGTCAAATGCACAGTAGCCAGTAGCCGCGAGAAGCTCCGGTGAACGAGTTCTGTCGAGGCTCTTGACTTGGTATCGCCTTTTCTTCGTAGCCGATACTTTTTACATGCTATTTTTTCTCTACAGCAGGTCGGCGTAAGTTTTAACGATCGAGAATAGCTTACGGCTGTTAATTAACACATTGTCGGCTGCAGTGGTTAGACGGAATAACTGTCCAATAACTAGGTACTTATGAGGTTTGATAGATGGCTTTGTTCACATAAAATGGTTTCGCTAATACGATAATCTTCTATGATAAATGGATGTGGAGTAAAAAGTAGTAATGTCTCGATCGCGCTATGCGATGTTAATTTCGCTCCTAGAAATTTTTATCACAGCGGTTTTGCAAATGTCGCTCGTGTAAAGTGTGCCTGCCTGGCTACGAGTCTGAAGGGGCTAACCAAGATGAATGGCTCAATTTGATCATTTGATATACAAATGCTTCAATCTGCTCCTATTTCTATCCCATGGACATATATTCTATTTAACAAGACACGTTTTAAACTATTGCATCTTTTGCCACCCTTGATAATTTAACATTACTTTATAGATCTTGTTAAAGCTTTATAATGAAGCCAATACTGGCAGACTAGACTAGTACTAGAACTGGTACATAAGTAACCAAAAAGTAAGTAAAACCAGCCTAGTTCTAATTACCCATATCTGCAACAGTACATAACTTCATAGTGCGCGTTTAATCGAAACCTGCGTTTAAGTCTTTTGTACCGCGGTTTTCAATTTGAGACAGGCTCTTTCATTTCGTCACGAACAATGTATCCTTGTATACCAATAATAATATTAAACTGGCTATCTGCTATTTTTAAAGTTACTATAAGTTAAATTACAAACGACATTTTGGAATTGTTGTCTGTCTGTCTGAAAGTTTGTCTTGCAGAGGGTCCGAAACCGGTCAACGGATTTTAATGAAAATTACAGAGATTAAAACAGGAATCTTAACGTAAATGTTCGTGTATGACTCATTTCGTTATCTTTCAGGAATCAGATGATATGAATCTTAGTATATATAATTATTCTAAACGTATTGAAAATACAATTGTATCCGGTAGGGGGTCTGCAATCGGGTTCTAGGGTTTTTGATTTTCATGGCAAGACAACGTGTGCTGGGCCCCCCAGTATATTTCTAATATATCTATCGTCCATAGTGTATCTCTTAAAAATATAGTCCCGCGCGAACGAAGTCGCTGTTAACAGCTACTTCGAGTAATAATAGTTAGTCTATGCGACTTTTAATTCTCACAAAACATTAGAAAAAGAAGTGAAGTTAAAAAAAAAACACGATGATGCCCACCTCCAATTAAAATGCGTTGCGCTAAACTTTTTTCATAAACTTGCTTCGCCAGTTTGCTCGGTCATGTTGTAGTCTAATGGAGCCTAGACGAGATCTCAAGTGCCTAGCTTTAAGCCTCATGAATAATTTTGTTAGGTGAACGACCTATGCTTGTGTTGGTGGATTTATTTCATGCTAACGCTTGTCAAGCGGCCAATTGGCCAAAGATAAAGAGGAATGCAAGACTTTTGGTTACATAACAAATTATAACAACTTAACTTTATAACAAAAAAGATATTATAGATATGGTGACGTAAGACGTGAGGACCTCTGAATTCCAGTATGTTGTTATCAATTTATTTATAAGTCTTGGTGCTGCTGTTGGTTTTCCAAATAAATAAATAATTAACACTTTCGCTGCTGAGCCGATTTTCTTGTCTAGCCACGGGAGCGGCTCTGCTCACTTCACAGTGTTTTCCCATACAACAAACACAACAGTTGTGTTTTCAGCACTGAACGTGTTAACACTGATCAAGTGATCATAGTTCAAGATATTGCCTACATATTCATCATCAACCCATAACGTCCCACTGCTGGGCACGGGTCTCTCCTCACTTTCGTGAGGAGGGTTAGGCCGTATTCCACCACGGGGGCCAAGTCCGGCCTACATATTACAATTATCTTAATCATTATTAACAAATTGGCTAAGTTTTCACCCAAAAGAAAGAAATATCCATATTTTCTAAAGGTTTTAGATTTCATGCAAAACATATTTTTGATTAGTATGCCGTAATACGCTGCAGAAAACCAAGACCACCCTGACACTGACCCTGGTGGATTCCCGCCTAATAAATTATTAAATTAAAATTCACGCCTTACTAATATCGGTTCGCTAGCTGTGTCCCGCGGTTTCACTCGCGTTGATTTTAATCCCACAAGAACCGTACATTGTTACGGGATAAAACGTATTCTATGGTCTATTACAGGACTTAATAAGTACTAAATATCTTCAAAAAATCCGTTTAGCCTGTGCGGCGTGAAGACAAGACAAACATACACACACAATTTCGCATCTATAATATTAATGTGACTAGTTTGATATTAGGCAATGAACTGTTTGACTGCCCGACGACGAAGCCTTAAGCCACGTGACAAATCCAAAATATATTCAAGTTTTTTGTCTCATATCAAAAGCAAAACCGGCCAAGTTGGACTCGCGCACCTAGTGTTCCGTACAAACTTGTAAGTCTTAAGAAAGCATCTAACAATATTGCTTTAACTCAAAGACAAACTCGGGTAAAGGACAAACTTAACTTTGCCGTTGATCCCTAGGCACGTTTATTGTACTAACTGCAAATAATAAGTTTGTAATAGTAAATTAACTTTTTTTGTTATTAAACTACATATTTTTTATGCTTTTCAGATGTTTTCCTTTACATGTATGTTCTGTAGTAAGACATTGCTTCTTGCCAACCGGAAGTACTCTATAGGTTTTGATGCCCTTGTGACATCGCGAAAATATGCGACAAAAACGGTCATATTTTTTGATCGCATGGACTTACAAGTTTGATTTTTCTACAGTTGAAAGAGACCGTAGAACCGAGTATTTGACATAGATTTCAACTGATACCTCTACGCGTTCCTAAGAAAAATGATTTAAACTGACAGACGGATAGACGGACACTAAAGTGGTCCTATAAGGATTCCTTTTTCCATTTGAGGTACGGAACCCTAACAATCAAGCACGGCCAAGTTGGCAGCCGTGTTTTTTAATTCTTGCCCCTGCTAATGTAATAATATTGCTAGACGTCAGCCGTTGTCGCTCCTAAAACTGGTTTGGTGACCTTTCCGAAGTGCACGTCGATCGGACCCATGGGTTTTTTTTATAACGAACAACTTTGAGGAAAAAGTCTTATAAAAACCGAGGCGATATATCTATCAATTAATATGTCGCTGTCAATGCCGGCTACTATGAAAGTTACGATTATCATGATATATGTACCTATCTACATATGCGTTTCATTTGTTTCTGTTTAATTTACCAAAGTCACAGTAACTAATTTTTGAAATTGAAACCAATTAATTCTTAATCTGTCTGTACTAACTGTACAGCATAGCATTTCTACTAGAAACACTATGCTATTACCATCTATGATAAAATAGGCCACTGGGCGGTGGGAAACTGTCTTCTAATATACCCATCGTATTTAAAAAAAACATCACTTTGAAAAAAGTCGCAGTTAACCGCTAGTCTTATGTTATGAGTCTTATCTAACTATGCCAATAAAAAGAAAAGAAGTGTTGTCTTTGATTTCAAAATAAATGCCAACATTTTAGTGGAAAGTGGTATTTAAACGATGCCTAATCATCAATTACCCTTTTAAAAAATGTTTATCTGTCTGCTTGAAAGTTTGTCTCGAATAGATTTCGAAGCGACTCAACGGATTTCAATGAAAATTTCAGGATATAAAAAGAAATTTGGACTTTCGCGTAAGTAGGATCCATTACGATATTTTGCAGGGGTCAGAAGATATTAATATAAATATTTGTAAGCGCGAAAGAAGTCGTGGCACAGCTAGTATTTATATTAGGTTTACGAAGACAGGGGTTTAGTTGCACCTTCTTGGAAACAAAACAAAGGGCGTAACCAAATCGATATGCTTCGAAATAATCTTGTGTTGCAAAATTGACTTTAAATTGGCGTGTAGTTTAAACCCACTTATTTTTTTATTTTTAATTGCCGAAACAAGCTAATTTGCTTCTTCGTTATAAAAACTGTGTTCTACGTATCTCTATTAAACTTTATTACCTACTTACGAATAAGTACATTACCTTCTTAAGTACTTCCGCCACGTCATGCTATGTTACTTGCTACGGTTTTCCCATTGTTTTTTAATTCTGACACTACAGTTCTTTGAAATGCATAATTTTTTTAAGAAATGTATCTTTATTTGGTAAGCTTACGCGGTTGCGTACTTATCCGAAATAACTGCCTTTATTATTATTTCTTTTGTTTATTATGTGCGCGCGACACAGGATTAATCATGAAATAACGTTGTCGTATAACCCTTTGCGTATGCATGACTCCTATAGCTTTATCTACATGAATTCTTGCATGTAACTAACATTGATTTTCAATGTACACGTGATCAAACTTGGACTTTGACGGTCTCAACGTAAAGTTCCTTGTTGCAAATTTGACATTTGACTTAGCAGAAACATGACTGGCGCGTGAGTGAGCCGATTGAAAGTTTAGCTTACAACGGTCGTTACGTGACCGATAATCTTCTCTCTAATAATTTACCATTTAATATAGCTAGTTTTTCTAAAACGTATCATTATTGTATTTGCTATCTTCGCCGCCTCAATTAAATGCAAGATGATCGACATTCAAATTGCAAACGTTTAGAGCTTTATTAGGTTTTTATGCCGGGAATTTGAAGGCAGACAGAGTGCTAACTCACGCCGCGGTTTTCTGCCGCACCCACATGCGTGTTTGCGGTTGTTTACAAACCGTCCGTAAGTTTGTGCGTCGAACCATCCGTAAAGCCTGCGCACAGACCCACCCGCGTTTCCGTTGTCGAGTAAGGAAAAACAGCACTGTGAGTGTTGAATATTCGCTTTCCATATGTAAATACGTATACGGGACGCTCTTGCGGTTTTCGTTTTGCCTACATGATTTGCAGTGCCAACCGCATTCGGCTGCGGTAAAATAACCGCGATGTGAGTTCGCACTAAGGAAAATGATTCACGCTATGCAATTTGAGACTAATCAGTAATGAGGCTAGTATTGGTCAATTGCTATGCAGCGAAGTTTTCTGATTACGCGCTATATCATGAGGCTATTAGTTTCTCGCCTCAAAAGCATTCCATTACTGAGAGGCTCCTTGGACACAAAATAAATGTAGGATTCGGTCTTTGTAAGATTTAACAAAATAAACTCATTTTCATATAAACCCGTGGGCTATGTCCGGTTTTGCCGATAATAATACTAAGAATCCTTTTATGTGATTCATAATATTCTCACGGACAGGTACTCGCTTAACCGCTTAATTGTTTGTCGTTTTTTACAAGGAAATTTGCTTTCGGGCTATCGGCTTCGCATTTGTATGTCATCATTGCCTTGTATATTTGCATTCAACGAGAGTCGGGATACTATTCTACGTATACCTACGTACCTATAAGAACATAAATTCTATGGCTGGTTGGCATAGAGAACAGGATGTCTTGGCCCGAGATTTGTTCAATAAAGATAAAATCAAGGACATTTAACGTCTACAAAACCTGAGTCTAGGCTTTAGATTGAGATTTTTTAAGGACAATGTCGTCTGATCATAAACTATGTAGCGATATGACCCCCATTGTACCTTCTATGTAGTGCGCTTCTTTTTGGTGTACAATAATCAACAGTTTTCTATTCTTGTTCTATGTAAATTCGGTTCACATGTAGTTTTCATTATATCCAATCATTCTCCTGACTCCAATGAGGACAACGGTGTACTCTTAAAAATGTTTCGTTTGTGGAAACCTCGTTTCCTAAACCGATGCAGTTAGTCCAAAATCACATGACATGGCTGTAAAATCGAGGACGTAGGTTAATACAATATCCCCTTTCTAAAATATTGTTTTTTTTCTCAGGAAACTTGCACTAGAGTTGGTGCCTCGTCGAGGGGCTGAAGCGGTAGACCCTGAAGACATAAGCCTCGTGGAACTTTACAGAGTTCATGTCGAAAGCGCGGAACGAGCTGCGGCGGTAAGTTTAATTAAAAGGAACGTGAAATGGGCCTTTCTTGCAACTTCATATTTTCTGTTTCCAGCCAATACTGTACCTACATCGTTTACAGATATTCTATTAGACCGCTTAGCCCATGATGTGGCTTGTACAGGCAGATAGGTGTCTGTGTATGCGTCGTGACTGAAATATCCCTGAGCCTGCGCACACTTAAGCCCGTAACAACAACAACCACAATCAGAAAATATTTGTACGACATATCCTTTACAATCCTGAGACATAGATGTGTGTGTAATATCATTGGGACTGAATTTTCTGCAGACCCAATACAATATAAACTCTACCACTGTGCGTTAAAGTTCGAAGTGTCGCCACGTTTTTTTTTTAGTTTCTTTCGCATGCCTGAGCACATTTTTATTCGTACATAGTAAGACCAAAGGAATGTCCGAGCGATCGGCATCATAACGAAAGGCTCGGATCGCAGAACCGAGCCTGCGTTTCGGGGAAACTGGTTTTGTACCGTTTTAACTGAATGTAGCTTTCGCAATAAATATTTTGAGAATCATCCTTATGTGTGTCAGGTCCTTAATAAAAGAAGGTTAAGATTATTATTTTGTTATATATTTCGCTGACATCAAAAAAGAACGGACTCTCAGTTTCACTGCGTTTCTGGGATAAGGAAGATATTTGTTTCGGGATTTATTTACTGATGTTTCTGTTGTTTTAACTATTTTTTTATAACCTTTTGAAATAACAAGTGATTCATCCAGGATAGCCCCATTTTATTTAATGAAAATTGGTCCTGTAATTTGTTAGGTAACGCGTTTTTAGTCTGTTTTAGGTTCAAGTAGTATTGGTGAAATATTACTAACTGGTTGATCTCTCTACTCTCATAAGTGCCAATGTTAATGACACGCCAATGATAAGAGGTGATGGAGGAGGTGCGGTTACTCGCACGCTTTGCAACCCAATGACAACGGGGTCGATTCCCGGCCCTGCACCAAAGACTTATCCTTGGAAGTTATATGCGGGCTTTAATCGCTCTGTGCTTCGGAGGGCGCGTAATCATTAGCTCCGGTTATTTTAAAGTGATTGCAGATAGTAATAGTGTTTTAGTGTGATGGCGGCCTGAAACACTGACACTAGAAGCTAGCACTACCTCATTCAATGAACAAGTGTCAATAAACTTATTGCTTGACCGAAATTAATGAATGATTAAACAAGCGACCACGCAGAATTCACACGAACACGAGAAGAATAAAATTTGAAAAATTATGTTTCTGGGGAAGTACCGATAGCGCATTTAAGCGTAAAACGGTTTTCCTTATGCACGGGGAATATTTCTTATAAGATGAATATAATTTATTGTCAGTAATTATTGTGTCTGCTCTCTACTATTATTGGAAAATCGCAAGTTTGTGAGTGTGTTTGTTACAACTCGACGAAGAAAATGCTGGTCGGATTTTGATAAAATTTTAAATATAATTCATCGTCCAAAGCTTATCATTATAGTAAACTCGAGTGAAGCCGCGGGTGTTTATCTATAAACAACTAAATCGATTTCAATAAAATCGAACACGCGCTATCTTCAAAATATTGAGTGGTGGGCAAAATGTGATTCTGAATTTGCCTAGGCCCGAACAATTACTTTTGATATAAGCTTGCAATCATGCTTTTTACCCACACTAGTTTGAAAACCAACATATATATTTTCTTAAAAAAAAAAACGTTTGGTAGACAAACGGCAGCAGTAACCGTTTTGTTTTTTAGTTAGCCTAGTGGGTAAATATATTAAAATAGTCATTGGCGTGATATCAATCTGTGAGTTTATAGGACAGGTTTCTATAGCGTAAATCTTGTTTGCAATAAAATAATCCATACATAAAATAAAGCAGTAATGGACAAAAAGTCTGTACACTACCCCCCTTATTCATAAAAAGTTATGTGACGTTTCATAAAATCGCGCACTACAAATTTGTACTGCGCAGTACTAAGTGACGTTCGATAACTTTTTATAAATAAGGGGGTAAAGAGATATCAAAAATACACTGTCAAGATTACTTAAATAAATTATGACAGAACAAGAATATAACAGTTTGGAAAGTTATATCTGTCTGTCTGGTTCCTTACGCATCGCGTCAAAACTACCGAACCGATTGCAGTGAACTTTTCACCATATGGTAGCTTAGAATTTAACTTCTGCAATAATATTATGTATGGCATTTAGTAAGAAACTCTTCCGATAGCGATATAAAATAAATCTGAACGAAGTCACAGGTGACATCTAGTAGAAAATATAAATATAATTTGTAGTATAATGTATGCATAAGGTACGGAGGTACGGAGTCTGCAGAACGAATCTCGACGCACATTTGCATATTCAATTAGGCCGTTATTATGTTAGCTATGTAGCTACCATCTAAACATAACTTGTTATTATAATTTTAATACGAATTGTAGCAATGACCAAGACGTGCGCTTTGCAATCCGACGGAACTAGGTTCAATTCTAGACCCTGCATTAATCCATTTCATAGTTTTGTTACGTGCAATTTTCGATACCGACTCCCAAAACGACGCAGGAAAACATCGTAAGAAAACCGGCATTTCCAAGAACCTCAAAGTCTGATGTGTGGCATTATCAACACACACTAGACCAGCATTGGGGATTAGAGCCCATCTCAGAGAAAAGGTCGGTCTATGGGAACGAAATATGATCAACGGATTATGATGATGATTGTAAATATTAATGCAAAAGAATTGTTTGTTACATATTATAACCAAGCGAAATATTTGAACTTAATATAATTTAAGGTTCAGGCTAATGTGATAACCTCAGCGCAGTACCGCATGTAGATTTGGAATTCAAAATTGTGGGACTGCAATATTTAATGAGCAGGCGTAGCCAGATACTTACTATATGTGGTAAATATCCCGTTTCGATTGTTCATTCTCGTGTCAGTTTATAAACTCATAAGTGACGGCCTCCGTGGCGTAAAAGTGGGGATGAGCTGATTGCGTAGCGTGAAGTGGCGGGTTCGGTTTCCGCACAGAACAAATATTTGCATGAATCCCAAGTATTTGTGGTGTGTTTGAGACCATGGTCCGCGTAGTTTCTGGTTGCGTAGATACAGAAAATCCTAGTTAGGGGTCAGAATCTATGTATGTGATCGTGGTGTTATCGTTTGTAGTGGGAGGCCCCTCCAATAGACCGCCTGGAGAAGTACCACACCTTTGCCAGATATTCATCCACCAAGCAATAGTGTGCAAACATTACTCTGTTCCGGTTTGAAGGGCCCTGTTTCCAGTGAAATTACAGGTCATATGAGACTTTAGAGCCGATGTCTCAGGGTGACGAGCGCAGTGCAGCCGCGCAAGATTATGCAATGCAAGGTTCTGGATGTCACTGTGACTGCTATGGGCAGACATAGCGCTAACCATCAAATGAACGACTTACTCAAAAAAAATTAATAAATACTAATAGCAGAGACAATGTTTGGCATAATGCAAAGTCTCACATACTAAGCAAAACTGCTCTCATGCTAGTCATAGGTACTTAATCTGTCTGGCGTCAGTTCCCCGACATACGTGGTTTTTTCCTTATCGGTCCAGCCAGATACATAACTCTGTAATAGTTGCTCTTACATCGCCAGGTGTTTTATGAGGTCAGGTTTCATAACTGGCTTGTTCGGTTTTTAGCTTTTGCAGCTTTAGTTTTATCTGCTTTATTCTTGCTGACAACTTGATATAAACTGGTCGACGTTAAAGCGATCGGAAATGCTTTTTCTGAAAAAAACTAATCGGTAAATGCTAAGAATGTGATTTTAGATTCAAATTCCATTGATGTCCCCCGATTGGCCGGCATTCAATGTATAAACAAAAAGAAGTGGTTATACAAGTTTAAAAAAAAATCGACAATTAATACCTAATTTCGGTTATTTGGATGACATATTTTTTCCGGTTATTTTGATTTCAAAACCATGGTACTCAACCGATTTTGATGAAATTTCTATGGGACCAAACTGAAATTATATCCTTTCGAATAAAAATTCCAAATCGGTTGATAAATGAGGACTCCTCCTTTTTTGAATTCGCTTAAAATACTTTTTTTTTGCAAATCCATTATGTATGGCGGGTGTTAACGCAAATAGTCAGATTTAAACCAGAAATTTAAAATCGGACATCTCACTATTCTATTGTGGCATCGTGTCAGTGATAACTCGACTTCGAAGCGTGATTGGGGTTCGATTCCCCCGCAGAGCGCATTTGTGTGAAACACAACTCTTTGATTTGAGCCTGGTCGTTATTGAACCAGTAATTCCTGATTCGCTAGATACAGTAAATCGTAATTAGAGGTTCGAATCTAAGTAAGTGACGTCTGTTTAAGTGTGTGATTGTGACGCGTTATTTGATTATTTTCTGAGTTTCAAGAATACAAGGACTCCTGAAGATAAACACTACTGACAACATTACTGTGTTCCGGTTTGAAGGGCACTGTTTCTAGCGAAATTACTGGTCATATGAGACTTTACAGCCGATGTCTCAGAATGTCGAGCGCAGTGTAGTCCCGCGCAAGACTATGAAATGCAAAGTTTTGTAACTGTTATGGGCAGGCGTAGTGCTTACCATCAGGTGAACGGTTTGCTCGTCTCATCAATCAGTCAAATAAAAAAAATACAATAGATAATGTTTCAAAAAGGCTATCAGTTGACGAGTATGCAAAGCGATAAGAGGAACATGGAATGTGCCTTCCACATACCTAACATGCAAGCAAAGGTCGTATCCAAGCCATGTTGTTTAACCTTCAACAAAGAGTATCCTTTATAGCGGCAATTTTATCAATTCAATGGCGATTATATTTGAGTAAGATCTGTCTTTATTTATTTAGTAACTTTAACTCAAGGAGTCGACATGCTTTTGTTGGGCATATCACTTGTAACCATGTCTTGATGACCATGAATAGGTCTTCTCTCGAAGAGTAGTTTGGGCTGTAATTCACCACGCTGGCCTAGCGCGTATTAATGCAGTTTCCTTACGATGTTTACAATCGCCGTTTTTGAGCGATGGTATCGAAATTACGACATAATTTTATCAAATAGTGAATGCAGCGGAGATTCGAACCGACAGGTTGTGAAGCGCACATGTAACCGCCCATTACAACTCCTTTCGATAACACAGTTTCGCTAAGGTAGCTCAACGCCTCTTGTTATTTTAGATCCAAACTCAAACTGAATTGATATCAGACTATTTTTCAGTCAAGAGATTTGAACCTTCTGAAGCTTCAAACAGGGTATGTTTTGGTTTAATCACATGTTTTAACCGTACATGTATCTTCCTCCACAGTGGCGAGGCACGCTCCGACGCGCGGGTGGTTCGGGTAGCAGCTTCAACTTCGGAACCCTCACAAGCAACTCAAATTTCGCGTCCTGCGCCGCCGTCCAATCCCACCACCTCATGTGTAACATGCGAGACTTCGGCCACACGGCCGGCGGCGAAGAGGCCGAGCTGCTCCTATGGCTGTACGACTCGAGAAGGGGCCAACCACTGTCCGAGAGGTTCAGGATCAGGATAGCGCGGGACGGGTTCTCGAATTACGTGGACAGGCTGCACGCGAATAGCACTCTTTTTGCTGTGAGTATGCAGTTTAGATTTGTAACTATATGGCGGATCTCTAGTTTGATTCAATTGTTGGTTTTGAAATTAGTTGATGATGATGACTGATGCTATAACTCCTCTAAATTCTTGAGGCGAGTTAAACACTACCACATTTCCGAAAGATCCAGGGTACAATATCGCGGGACTTTTCTTTATAAAGATGGGGTTTATTAGGGATCAGGATTTATTATAAATTTTCAAGTTCAACATTAATACATACATACACACACGCACATTAAAACACTCACAATCTATATATTTATCTGATTTTGTAAAGGTCGTCCTTACCTAAGTTGTAAGAATTATTCTTAGTTTCTTTTTAAATTGCATACGAGACCTGTTATGCGATAAGTCTGCGTTTTGGCTACAATTCTATAAATTAAACAAACTGGCACCTAAAATAGCTTTTTGCAATAAGTAAGTACCTAATGTGACCGTCACTAAATACCATTACAATTACGCCGCAGGTACCGACAATGCCACAATTACCCGCTCATCAACTAATTAGACAGCGCCAGCTAAGCGGAACATACTAACTACTGATTACTCTGTGGCGCTCCCTACTCCTTCGTAGCGATGGGACGTCCGTTATGTTTAGACAATCGATAGAATCGCTTATGGTGAAAATTACAATTGTGTCTATAAACTTCTCGCCTCCACTCAACCATCGAGATGTTTTTCGACTGACTCACTGCTGCGTTCTTGGCGCACTTTCTCTCGCTTCTGGCGTGTCTTGCGACGTCTGTACTCGAAAGAATTATTTACGTTCGGATGTTTTAAAACAACTTAGATTCACTTAAATTCCACTGCGAGAGACAAATCATCGGAAACAATCGAGATGTTTGAAGAATCGACTGGAAAATCCCGGACTCGTCCATCGCTACTCGTTCGTGCTTTCACGATATGTGAAGGTTCGTCGCACTTTGCAGTCTTTGGTCTTGAGAAATACGGGAAGATGTACTTATGGAGTTATTGCTTCGACTGGACTTACCTGTTCGCTGTTTTAATTGGCAGTTAGTTTGTCAATAGGTCTTATAAAGTTTCTTAACCCATGATAAAATAGCTTGCAATAGATATTGGTTAGATAAACGACTTTTAAAGGTGACTTTGTTTTGCTAATAATAACTTGTTGTTCCACTGGACATCGCTTGGGCAAGATTAATTTTCCCGGAGACGTTTTAAATTACCACGACTAATAGATTACTACACCCAAAAAAAACCGTAATGTGCGATCATTAAGGAAATTGTTACACTCGTATTTTAAAAAACTAACTACGTACAACTGTTTTACGTAGTTACAATACGTAATTTCCTATGTAGTACATAGTGGTAGCCCAAAATCAAACGTCTCCTTTTATTAAAATCCGATGACCCATTACGTAGCTAACTGGCAACAGACACATTAACACACTTACACCCACACCTCCCCATTTATTTTAATAGTTAGGATGGTTAGGATTACCAAGTTATCTTTCGGCATAACAGGTCTTTATCGATTATAATTTGATCGATTGAGTATCATGCGTTCGAGAGTCATTTCGCAAGGGATCTGACGTGCGTTCATCACGCAACCTCGACAGGAATGCACGTCTAGACGTTAGCCGTCTATCTCGAAACCAGTTTTGAACCCTCGCCTTTCCTGCATCGCCCATACGTCTAACTATCGCACAAAAACCGTTCGTGTTGCGTAATATTATATGCTAGCTTTAATTTTGCATAATTGGTGGCATCCAGAAGGGCAATGCGTATGCTAAATTACCAACCGGCTCCGGAATAATGTTCTAGGTAATTTAATAGAGTGAACTTCAGTATGTTGGCTATCTCTGGCCCTACTGTCTACTTACAGTTAGCTCGCGTCATAAATGTACAGTTTGCTCATTAGTCTGTCATAGTTTTCGATGTGGACCCAGTACTTAACTGCGTAGTCGTAATTTACGGGACACGTAATTTTACCTCAGAGTTTAGTCGTCGTGTGCTTGTATTTAGTAATAAGTATATTTAACCATATGTACGGAATTATCACTCGCTTTTCGGTGAAGGAAAACATCGTGAGGAAACCCACATATCTACCCGAGAATTATTTCGGAGGTAGGTATGTTAACCACCAATCCGGACTGGGCCCCCGTGGTGGATTATGGCCTAAACCTCCTCACGAAAGTGAGGAGAGACCCGTGCCCAGCAGTGGGACGTTATGGGTTGTTGATGATGATGATATTTAACCAGAAATGTTTTTTTAACAGTTTAGTTGTCCAGATCTAAGTATTTTGCCCACTAACTGAACTTTTATTGATATTCCAGGACCTATCAACAACCGACCTGACGCGGGAGCTGTGGCTGGTCGCGTGGGTGGTGCGGGTGGGGCGGTGGGCCGGCGCCGGCAGCGGCGGCGGCGGCACCGGCGAGCGCAGGGGGCCCATTGCGAGGAGGCCGCTGGGGGCCGGCGTGCTCTCCATAGCGGAGTTCCTGCGGCAGCCGGGGACGCAACCGCCTGAAAAAGAATATACCTTCAAGGTAACTATTATCACCCCAAACGGAACCTCCCTTTATCCCGGAAGGAGCCCATTTATCTTAACAACCCTTGGACTGATTTTGCTCATATTCGAGTATGATAATTGTAGACACACGAATTAGTAGCCTACAAAATTTTATGGAAATCTGATCAACGGAAGTAAGAAAGAAAACATTTATTGTGATAATACTGCACACTTCATAAGAAACAAGGAATATTTTTGCACGCAATGAAATCGCAAGCTATCGACAAACAAATATATTATATACTAGCTGTACCCTGCCACGCTTCGCTATGGCACATTCGCACATTCGCTGATATGTCACTGATGAAAAAAATAGATAAAAACAATCCTTGATGCTGATTATATATCATGCTAAAATCTCAGATCGATCGGTGAAGAACTTTTTGAGTTTTTGAAGCGTACACAAACCAACATAACATTTTTATATATATATAGATTATTATACAAAGTTTGTATGTATATTTGTATTAGAAACACCGATTTGTCCCAATAGTGCCCTCGCTTCACCGGTGTGAACTTGGCAGCCAAAAGTAGCAGCCTATAATCCGACTAAATTACGAAGGTCTTTTTTTGTCATTATGTTTTAAACTTCTGAAAAGCTATAAATATAGCTCTTATCGAGTAAATAATAATAATTGGTATAAAAGTCGTTTTGATAAGAAACGAACTTCATTGTTTTACGCAAGAAATATTGAAGGGTACAAAAAATTTTAAAGGGTATTTTATGATAACGCGTCTAGTTACCACTCTCTATCAAAGAAATCAGATTGTTTCAGCATCTTACTTTATGCTCCGATAATGTATCATTCAAATAAATGTATAGGTAACGTGGTTCAAAAATATCTTTACCTGAAAATTTTCACCTGAAAACGGAATTATAAATTTTTTAGACACCATTTTTTGGCTGCTGGTATTTTCCAACCTGTAGACCTATGAAATTGTTTAATAACCAGTCCGCGATATGTTCACTGATAAACAGGCTATCATAAAAGCACAAATTGGAAGTGGCTAAAAGCCTATTTAATCCTAAAATGATCACACAAATGTTACGGTAAAATTATTTTTCATACTAAATTTTCAAAGTGAAAATCGTCTTCCCGGTTTCCCCTGAAATGTGCCATTTAAATCGCTGAATCGTAACACGCAATAAGTAAACTTCAAAATAATATGGACCAAAAGTTGGCTAAAAGATTATTTAACCCTAAAATTATCAAAAAAATGTTATGGTAAAATAATTTTTCATACTAAATTTTCAAAGTGAAAATCGTCTTCCCGGTTTCCCCTGAAATATGCTATTTAAGTCGATGAAATTTAACATGCATAACCTAAACTTCAAAATAATATGGACCAAAAGTTGGCTAAAACCTTATTTAACCCTAAAATGATCACACAAATGTTATGGTAAAATTAATTTTCGTACTAAATTTTCAAAGTGAAAATCGTCATCCCGGTTTCCCCTGAAATATGCTATTTAAGTCGATGAAACTTAACAGGCAGATCATAAACTTCAAAATAGACCTTGCCAAAAGTTGGCTAAACTTCTATTTAACCCTAAAACGTCTCCGAGAAGACAATCGAAAAATTATCAAAAAATATTTTACTGATCGTGCGTTCAATTCTAAATATCTGCTTCTGGAATGACATTGCACAAGTATCTTATTTTATGCTCTGATAACTTATCTATCAATTGAATGTAACGATAACGTGGTTCAATGATATCTATAACTGAAAATTTTCGGCTGAAAACAGAATTATAAATTTTTATAGACATGATTTTTTGGCTGCTGGTATTTTCCAACCTGAAGACCTATGAAATTCTTTAATGACCAGCCCGCGATATGTTCACTGATAAACAGGCTATCATAAAAGCACAAATTGGAAGTGGCTAAAAGCCTATTTAACCCTAAAATGATCACACAAATGTTACGGTAAAATTATTTTTCATACTAAATTTTCAAAGTGAAAATCGTCTTCCCGGTTTCCCCTGAAATATGCGATTTAAGTCAACGAAACGTAACAGGCAGATCATAAACTTCAAAATAGACCTTGCCAAAAGTTGGCTAAACTTCTATTTAACCCTAAAACGTCTCCGAGAAGACAATCGAAAAATTTTCAAAAAATATTTTACTGATCGTGCGTTCAATTCTAAATATCTGCTTCTGGAATGACATTGCACAAGTATCTTATTTTATGCTCTGATAACTTACCTTTCAATTGAATGTAATGATAACGTGGTTCAATGATATCTATAACTGAAAATTTTCGGCCGAAAACAGAATTATAAATTTTTTTAGACACCATTTTTTGGCTGCTGGTATTTTCCAACCTGTAGACCTATGAAATTGTTTAATAACCAGTCCGCGATATGTTCACTGATAAACAGGCTATCATAAAAGCACAAATTGGAAGTGGCTAAAAGCCTATTTAACCCTAAAATGATCACACAAATGTTACGGTAAAATTATTTTTCATACTAAATTTTCAAAGTGAAAATCGTATTCCCGGTTTCCCCTGAAATGTGCCATTTAAATCGCTGAATCGTTACACGCAATACGTAAACTTCAAAATAATATGGACCAAAAGTTGGCTAAAAGCTTATTTAACCCTAAAATGATCACACAAATGTGACGGTAAAATTATTTTTCATACAAAATTTTCAAAGTGAAAATTGTCTTCCCGGTTTCCCCTGAAATATGCGATTTAAGTCAACGAAACGTAACAGGCAGATCATAAACTTCAAAATAGACCTTGCCAAAAGTTGGCTAAACTTCTATTTAACCCTAAAACGTCTCCGAGAAGACAATCGAAAAATTTTCAAAAAATATTTTACTGATCGTGCGTTCAATTCTAAATATCTGCTTCTGGAATGACATTGCACAAGTATCTTATTTTATGCTCTGATAACTTACCTTTCAATTGAATGTAATGATAACGTGGTTCAATGATATCTATAACTGAAAATTTTCGGCCGAAAACAGAATTATAAATTTTTATAGACATGATTTTTTGGCTGCTGGTATTTTCCAACCTGAAGACCTATGAAATTCTTTAATGACCAGCCCGCGATATGTTCACTGATAAACAGGCTATCATAAAAGCACAAATTGGAAGTGGCTAAAAGCCTATTTAACCCTAAAATGATCACACAAATGTTACGGTAAAATTATTTTTCATACTAAATTTTCAAAGTGAAAATCGTCATCCCGGTTTCCCCTGAAATATGCTATTTAAGTCGATGAAACTTAACAGGCAGATCATAAACTTCAAAATAGACCTTGCCAAAAGTTGGCTAAACTTCTATTTAACCCTAAAACGTCTCCGAGAAGACAATCGAAAAATTATCAAAAAATATTTTACTGATCGTGCGTTCAATTCTAAATATCTGCTTCTGGAATGACATTGCACAAGTATCTTATTTTATGCTCTGATAACTTACCTTTCAATTGAATGTAATGATAACGTGGTTCAATGATATCTATGACTGAAAATTTTCGGCCGAAAACAGAATTATAAATTTTTTTAGACACCATTTTTTGGCTGCTGGTATTTTCCAACCTGTAGACCTATGAAATTGTTTAATAACCAGTCCGCGATATGTTCACTGATAAACAGGCTATCATAAAAGCACAAATTGGAAGTGGCTAAAAGCCTATTTAACCCTAAAATGATCACACAAATGTTACGGTAAAATTATTTTTCATACTAAATTTTCAAAGTGAAAATCGTCATCCCGGTTTCCCCTGAAATATGCTATTTAAGTCGATGAAACTTAACAGGCAGATCATAAACTTTAAAATAGACCTTGCCAAAAGTTGGCTAAACTTCTATTTAACCCTAAAACGTCTCCGAGAAGACAATCGAAAAATTATCAAAAAATATTTTACTGATCGTGCGTTCAATTCTAAATATCTGCTTCTGGAATGACATTGCACAAGTATCTTATTTTATGCTCTGATAACTTATCTATCAATTGAATGTAACGATAACGTGGTTCAATGATATCTATAACTGAAAATTTTCGGCTGAAAACAGAATTATAAATTTTTATAGACATGATTTTTTGGCTGCTGGTATTTTCCAACCTGAAGACCTATGAAATTCTTTAATGACCAGCCCGCGATATGTTCACTGATAAACAGGCTATCATAAAAGCACAAATTGGAAGTGGCTAAAAGCCTATTTAACCCTAAAATGATCACACAAATGTTACGGTAAAATTATTTTTCATACTAAATTTTCAAAGTGAAAATCGTCTTCCCGGTTTCCCCTGAAATATGCGATTTAAGTCAACGAAACGTAACAGGCAGATCATAAACTTCAAAATAGACCTTGCCAAAAGTTGGCTAAACTTCTATTTAACCCTAAAACGTCTCCGAGAAGACAATCGAAAAATTATCAAAAAATATTTTACTGATCGTGCGTTCAATTCTAAATATCTGCTTCTGGAATGACATTGCACAAGTATCTTATTTTATGCTCTGATAACTTATCTATCAATTGAATGTAACGATAACGTGGTTCAATGATATCTATAACTGAAAATTTTCGGCTGAAAACAGAATTATAAATTTTTATAGACATGATTTTTTGGCTGCTGGTATTTTCCAACCTGAAGACCTATGAAATTCTTTAATGACCAGCCCGCGATATGTTCACTGATAAACAGGCTATCATAAAAGCACAAATTGGAAGTGGCTAAAAGCCTATTTAATCCTAAAATGATCACACAAATGTTACGGTAAAATTATTTTTCATACTAAATTTTCAAAGTGAAAATCGTCTTCCCGGTTTCCCCTGAAATATGCTATTTAAGTCGACTGGATGCTGGGCGTCGTAATTGGTGAAAAAAATTGAAAAATAAGGAAGTTACATAGTATTATAATATAAAAATGTGAAAATTTTATGTGAATGACTTTAATTTTGTAATAAATTGTCTAACTAATTGTAAGTTTATTTAATTAAAATTTCTGAAGCACCTTCTAGAAGGGCTCCTGAATACGCGTCTGATGATATGCAGCACTAAAGTATTAGCTCCAATTTTTATGCCAAATATGTGTGCTTGTACTGCGGTGTTCGTCCGGTAATGAATAAATTTCGAGGGTCAAATGATATTTTCAAACTTTTTATCCAAAATTCACACCCCTTGAGTACGAATCACGTAGATGCCAACTACTCTGGATGCTGGGCGTCGTAATCGGTGAAAAAAATTGAAAAATAAGGAAGTTACATAGTATTATACATAACCGTGTGAAAATATTATGTGAATAAATTTAATTTTGTAACGTTATCATTACAATCAATTGAAAGGTAAGTTATCAGAGCATAAAATAAGATATTTGTGCAATGTAATTTCAGAAGCAGATATGTATAATTGAACGCATGATCAGTAAAATATTTTTTGATAATTTTTCGATTGTCTTCTTGGAGACGTTTTAGGGTTAAATAGAAGTTTAGCCAACTTTTGGCAAGGTCTATTTTGAAGTTTATGATCTGCCTGTTACGTTTCGTTGACTTAAATCGCATATTTCAGGGGAAACCGGGAGGACGATTTTCACTTTGAAAATTTAGTATGAAAAATAATTTTATCATAACATTTGTTTGATCATTTTAGGGTTAAATAAGGTTTTAGCCAACTTTTGGTCCGTATTATTTAGAAGTTTAGGTTACGCATGTTAAGTTTCATTGACTTAAATAGCATATTTCAGGGGAAACCGGGATGACGATTTTCACTTTGAAAATTTAGTATGAAAAATAATTTTACCGTAACATTTGTGTGATCATTTTAGGGTTAAATAGGCTTTTAGCCACTTCCAATTTGTGCTTTTATGATAGCCTGTTATCAGTGAACATATCGCGGACTGGTTATTAAACAATTTCATAGGTCTTCAGGTTGGAAAATACCAGCAGCCAAAAAATCATGTCTATAAAAATTTATAATTCTGTTTTCAGCCGAAAATTTTCAGTTATAGATATCATTGCACCACGTTATCATTACATTCAATTGAAAGGTAAGTTATCAGAGCATAAAATAAGATACTTGTTCAATGTCATTCCAGAAGCAGATATGTAGAATTGAACGCACGATCAGTAAAATATTTTTTGAAAATTTTTCGATTGTCTTCTCGGAGACGTTTTAGGGTTAAATAGAAGCTTAGCCAACTTTTGGCAAGGTCTATTTTGAAGTTTATGATCTGCCTGTTACGTTTCGTTGACTTAAATCGCATATTTCAGGGGAAACCGGGAAGACGATTTTCACTTTGAAAATTTTGTATGAAAAATAATTTTACCGTAACATTTGTGTGATCATTTTAGGGTTAAATAGGCTTTTAGCCACTTCCAATTTGTGCTTTTATGATAGCCTGTTTATCAGTAAACATATCGCGGGCTGGTCATTAAAGAATTTCATAGGTCTTCAGGTTGGAAAATACCAGCAGCCAAAAAATCATGTCTATAAAAATTTATAATTCTGTTTTCAGCCGAAAATTTTCAGTTATAGATATCATTGAACCACGTTATCGTTACATTCAATTGATAGATAAGTTATTAGAGCATAAAATAAGATACTTGTGCAATGTCATTCCAGAAGCAGATATGTAGAATTGAACGCACGATCAGTAAAATATTTTTTGAAAATTTTTCGATTGTCTTCTCGGAGACGTTTTAGGGTTAAATAGAAGTTTAGCCAACTTTTGGCAAGGTCTATTTTAAAGTTTATGATCCGCCTGTTACGTTTCGTTTACTTAAATCGCATATTTCAGGGGAAACCGGGAAGACAATTTTCACTTTGAAAATTTTGTATGAAAAATAATTTTACCGTAACATTTGTGTGATCATTTTAGGGTTAAATAAGCTTTTAGCCAACTTTTGGTCCATATTATTTTGAAGTTTACGTATTGCGTGTAACGATTCAGCGATTTAAATGGCACATTTCAGGGGAAACCGGGAAGACGATTTTCATTTTGAAAATTTAGTATGAAAAATAATTTTACCGTAACATTTGTCTGATCATTTTAGGGTTAAATAGGCTTTTAGCCACTTCCAATTTGTGCTTTTATGATAGCCTGTTTATCAGTGAACATATCGCGGACTGGTTATTAAACAATTTCATAGGTCTTCAGGTTGGAAAATACCAGCAGCCAAAAAATCATGTCTATAAAAATTTATAATTCTGTTTTCAGCCGAAAATTTTCAGTTATAGATATCATTGCACCACGTTATCATTACATTAAATTGAAAGGTAAGTTATCAGAGCATAAAATAAGATACTTGTTCAATGTCATTCCAGAAGCAGATATGTAGAATTGAACGCACGATCAGTAAAATATTTTTTGAAAATTTTTCGATTGTCTTCTCGGAGACGTTTTAGGGTTAAATAGAAGCTTAGCCAACTTTTGGCAAGGTCTATTTTGAAGTTTATGATCTGCCTGTTACGTTTCGTTGACTTAAATCGCATATTTCAGGGGAAACCGGGAAGACGATTTTCACTTTGAAAATTTTGTATGAAAAATAATTTTACCGTAACATTTGTGTGATCATTTTAGGGTTAAATAGAAGTTTAGCCAACTTTTGGCAAGGTCTATTTTGAAGTTTATGATCTGCCTGTTACGTTTCGTTGACTTAAATCGCATATTTCAGGGGAAACCGGGAAGACGATTTTCACTTTGAAAATTTTGTATGAAAAATAATTTTACCGTAACATTTGTGTGATCATTTTATGGTTAAATAAGCTTTTAGCCAACTTTTGGTCCATATTATTTTGAAGTTTATGTATTGCGTGTAACGATTCAGCGATTTAAATGGCACATTTCAGGGGAAACCGGGAAGACAATTTTCACTTTGAAAATTTAATATGAAAAATAATTTTACCGTAACATTTGTGTGATCATTTTAGGGTTAAATAGGCTTTTAGCCACTTCCAATTTGTGCTTTTATGATAGCCTGTATATCAGTGAACATATCGCGGACTGGTTATTAAATTATTTCATAGGTCTTCAGGTTAGAAAATACCAGCAGCCAAAAAATCATGTCCATAAAAATTTATAATTCTGTTTTCAGCCGAAAATTTTCAGTTATAGATATCATTGCACCACGTTATCATTACATTCAATTGAAAGGTAAGTTATCAGAGCATAAAATAAGATACTTGTGCAATGTCATTCCAGAAGCAGATATGTAGAATTGAACGCACGATCAGTAAAATATTTTTTGAAAATTTTTCGATTGTCTTCTTGGAGACATTTTAGGGTTAAATAGAAGTTTAGCCAACTTTTGGCAAGGTCTATTTTGAACTTTATGATCTGCCTGTTACGTTTTGTTGACTTAAATCGCATATTTCAGGGGAAACCGGGAAGACGATTTTCACTTTGAAAATTTAGTACGAAAATTAATTTTACCATAACATTTGTGTGATCATTTTAGGGTTAAATAAGGTTTTAGCCAACTTTTGGTCCATATTATTTTGAAGTTTAGGTTATGCATGTTAAATTTCATCGACTTAAATAGCATATTTCAGGGGAAACCGGGAAGACGATTTTCACTTTGAAAATTTAGTATGAAAAATAATTTTACCGTAACATTTGTGTGATCATTTTAGGGTTAAATAAGCTTTTAGCCATCTTTTGGTCCATATTATTTTGAAGTTTACGTATTGCGTGTAACGATTCAGCGATTTAAATGGCACATTTCAGGGGAAACCGGGAAGACGATTTTCATTTTGAAAATTTAGTATGAAAAATAATTTTACCGTAACATTTGTCTGATCATTTTAGGGTTCAATAGGCTTTTAGCCACTTCCAATTTGTGCTTTTATGATAGCCTGTTTATCAGTGAACATATCGCGGACTGGTTATTAAACAATTTCATAGGTCTTCAGGTTAGAAAATACCAGCAGCCAAAAAATCATGTCCATAAAAATTTATAATTCTGTTTTCAGCCGAAAATTTTCAGTTATAGATATCATTGCACCTCGTTATCATTACATTCAATTGAAAGGTAAGTTATCAGAGCATAAAATAAGATACTTGTGCAATGTCATTCCAGAAGCAGATATGTAGAATTGAACGCACGATCAGTAAAATATTTTTTGAAAATTTTTCGATTGTCTTCTTGGAGACGTTTTAGGGTTAAATAGAAGTTTAGCCAACTTGTGGCAAGGTCTATTTTGATTTTTATGATCTGCCTGTTACGTTGTGTTGACTTAAATCGCATATTTCAGGGGAAACCGGGAAGACGATTTTCACTTTGAAAATTTAGTACGAAAATTAATTTTACCATAACATTTGTGTGATCATTTTAGGGTTAAATAAGGTTTTAGCCAACTTTTGGTCCATATTATTTTGAAGTTTAGGTTATGCATGTTAAATTTCATCGACTTAAATAGCATATTTCAGGGGAAACCGGGAAGACGATTTTCACTTTGAAAATTTAGTATGAAAAATAATTTTACCGTAACATTTGTGTGATCATTTTAGGGTTAAATAAGCTTTTAGCCAACTTTTGGTCCATATTATTTTGAAGTTTAGGTTATGCATGTTAAATTTCATCGACTTAAATAGCATATTTCAGGGGAAACCGGGAAGACGATTTTCACTTTGAAAATTTAGTATGAAAAATAATTTTACCGTCACATTTGTGTGATCATTTTAGGGTTAAATAAGCTTTTAGCCAACTTTTGGTCCATATTATTTTGAAGTTTACGTATTGCGTGTAACGATTCAGCGATTTAAATGGCACATTTCAGGGGAAACCGGGAAGACGATTTTCATTTTGAAAATTTAGTATGAAAAATAATTTTACCGTAACATTTGTGTGATCATTTTAGGGTTCAATAGGCTTTTAGCCACTTCCAATTTGTGCTTTTATGATAGCCTGTTTATCAGTGAACATATCGCGGACTGGTTATTAAACAATTTCATAGGTCTTCAGGTTAGAAAATACCAGCAGCCAAAAAATCATGTCCATAAAAATTTATAATTCTGTTTTCAGCCGAAAATTTTCAGTTATAGATATCATTGCACCTCGTTATCATTACATTCAATTGAAAGGTAAGTTATCAGAGCATAAAATAAGATACTTGTGCAATGTCATTCCAGAAGCAGATATGTAGAATTGAACGCACGATCAGTAAAATATTTTTTGAAAATTTTTCGATTGTCTTCTTGGAGACGTTTTAGGGTTAAATAGAAGTTTAGCCAACTTGTGGCAAGGTCTATTTTGATTTTTATGATCTGCCTGTTACGTTGTGTTGACTTAAATCGCATATTTCAGGGGAAACCGGGAAGACGATTTTCACTTTGAAAATTTAGTACGAAAATTAATTTTACCATAACATTTGTGTGATCATTTTAGGGTTAAATAAGGTTTTAGCCAACTTTTGGTCCATATTATTTTGAAGTTTAGGTTATGCATGTTAAATTTCATCGACTTAAATAGCATATTTCAGGGGAAACCGGGAAGACGATTTTCACTTTGAAAATTTAGTATGAAAAATAATTTTACCGTAACATTTGTGTGATCATTTTAGGGTTAAATAAGCTTTTAGCCAACTTTTGGTCCATATTATTTTGAAGTTTAGGTTATGCATGTTAAATTTCATCGACTTAAATAGCATATTTCAGGGGAAACCGGGAAGACGATTTTCACTTTGAAAATTTAGTATGAAAAATAATTTTACCGTCACATTTGTGTGATCATTTTAGGGTTAAATAAGCTTTTAGCCAACTTTTGGTCCATATTATTTTGAAGTTTACGTATTGCGTGTAACGATTCAGCGATTTAAATGGCACATTTCAGGGGAAACCGGGAAGACGATTTTCATTTTGAAAATTTAGTATGAAAAATAATTTTACCGTAACATTTGTGTGATCATTTTAGGGTTAAATAGGCTTTTAGCCACTTCCAATTTGTGCTTTTATGATAGCCTGTATATCAGTGAACATATCGCGGACTGGTTATTAAACAATTTCATAGGTCTTCAGGTTAGAAAATACCAGCAGCCAAAAAATCATGTCCATAAAAATTTATAATTCTGTTTTCAGCCGAAAATTTTCAGTTATAGATATCATTGCACCACGTTATCATTACATTCAATTGAAAGGTAAGTTATCAGAGCATAAAATAAGATACTTGTGCAATGTCATTCCAGAAGCAGATATGTAGAATTGAACGCACGATCAGTAAAATATTTTTTGAAAATTTTTCGATTGTCTTCTTGGAGACATTTTAGGGTTAAATAGAAGTTTAGCCAACTTTTGGCAAGGTCTATTTTGAACTTTATGATCTGCCTGTTACGTTTTGTTGACTTAAATCGCATATTTCAGGGGAAACCGGGAAGACGATTTTCACTTTGAAAATTTAGTACGAAAATTAATTTTACCATAACATTTGTGTGATCATTTTAGGGTTAAATAAGGTTTTAGCCAACTTTTGGTCCATATTATTTTGAAGTTTAGGTTATGCATGTTAAATTTCATCGACTTAAATAGCATATTTCAGGGGAAACCGGGAAGACGATTTTCACTTTGAAAATTTAGTATGAAAAATAATTTTACCATAACATTTGTTTGATCATTTTAGGGTTAAATAATCTTTTAGCCAACTTTTGGTCCATATTATTTTGAAGTTTACGTATTGCGTGTTACGATTCAGCGATTTAAATGGCACATTTCAGGGGAAACCGGGAAGACGATTTTCACTTTGAAAATTTAGTATGAAAAATAATTTTACCGTAACATTTGTGTGATCATTTTAGGATTAAATAGGCTTTTAGCCACTTCCAATTTGTTATTTTATGATAGCCTGTTTATCAGTGAACATATCGCGGACTGGTTATTAAACAATTTCATAGGTCTACAGGTTGGAAAATACCAGCAGCCAAAAAATGGTGTCTAAAAAATTTATAATTCCGTTTTCAGGTGAAAATTTTCAGGTAAAGATATTTTTGAACCACGTTACCTATACATTTATTTGAATGATACATTATCGGAGCATAAAGTAAGATGCTGAAACAATCTCATTTCTTTGATAGAGAGTAGTAACTAGACGCGTTATCATAAAATACCCTTTAAAATTTTTTGTACCCTTCAATATTTCTTGCGTAAAACAATGAAGTTCGTTTCTTATCAAAACGACTTTTATACCAATTATTATTATTTACTCGATAAGAGCTATATTTATAGCTTTTCAGAGGTTTAAAACATAATGACAAAAAAAGACCTTCGTAATTTAGTCGGATTATAGGCTGCTACTTTTGGCTGCCAAGTTCACACCGGTCCTCGCTTCTGTATTTACACTTCAATAAACATGAGTAAATATGTATCCTTCTGGATGAAAACTGAAAAGTCATATCTTCTAATTAATTGATACACACATTGGTGCCAAAGAGTCTCTTCTCCTGCTCTGTTGCGACTAACAGCTAGTCTAAATTGTATTTCAGCCCTGCCAATGATGTTTTGTACTTTCTAACCTTATTAAAATGAAAGGGATATCAATCAATGTTATTTGTGTGAACTGAATTGTGGGCAATGTGATGAGACATCTCAAAAAAAAAATATGTTTTCGTTTCTACAGGTCTATCAATGCGAAGAAAAAGACTTTCATCAGCTACACGACATGTTAATACGAAAGCAAACAAACAAAAGTAATATTTTACCTGGACAGCCAAATTACGGTAAGAGATTTATCATCATGAACCCATATAGACCCACTGCTGAGCACGGGTGTCCCCTCACTTTGCGAGGATGACCACGAGAAAAGTGGTTATCTCAATTGTTTTTTTAAATACTGTAATGCTTTAAAAACCAGTTGATGGAGTTTCTCTTTCCTGTGTGAGATTCAGGAATGAATCACCACTTGAAAAGGAAGTCATAATCAAAGGAAGTCAAACCATAATCAGTTAAATAGTTTAGTAGACATATTTGATGTATTCTTTATTTATGAGATTTAAGTGTTTGACTTTTAAAAGTGCATTATTTTGCCTACTTGCTATAAATGATTTAAGTTTTTTAGACTTTTAGAGTACCGTCCGGGCTGTGATGATGATGAAAAATGACGTTTTGTCAATTTCAGGAATCGTAGTCGCACTCCGTCTTATTAGCAACTCTAGCAGCATAACAGAGGCAGTGGCGTCGGGGGCGACTATCACCGCCAAACGGGGCTTCCCCGACGTCATCATGCCGGGAGACGTCCGGAACGATCTCTACTTGACTCTAGAAAAAGCAGAGTTCGAGCGCGGAGGCAAGAGTACGGCGAAGAATGTCCTCGCTACGGTCAATGTGCACGACAATACGGGACAGATTATCAGCGTAAGTGTTGTGAGGATAGAATGAGTTCCATATCTTCCTCCCTCTCACTTTATCTCCGTTTGTCTCCATTAAGCTGTCCCTTTTCTTCTATTTCTATCTCACTTTTGTCTCTCTTTCTTTCTCTATCTACTTCCATAGTTTGGCCGCGTAGAGCGGGGTGTCTGTGTACAAGTGTATAGGTGAGAAAGGGTGTATGTATGCCTGTTTCGAGGTATATGAAAGTGATGCTTATTTGTTAATTCCTCAGGATTGCGTGTGGGGCGCCAGCGGCAACGGCTCCACGTCGTACGAGTCGCTAGTGCTGTACCACAACAACAGCCCCGCGTGGGGCGAGCAGCTGCGCCTCACGGTTCCTCTAGAAACGTTCACGCACGCGCACGTCCGGATCGAGTTTAGGCACTGTTCGAGTAAGTATAGGTTGTAGTCGGAGGCCTTTTCTGCAGGAGTCCACCTGGAGAAATATTTATCTCTTTGCCAGATATTCATCCGCCAAGCAGTAGTGTACAAACAAACATAACTGTGTTTCTATTGGAAGGGCATTGTTTCAAGCAAATTACTGGGCGTATGAGACTTCAGAACCTATGTCTCAAGGTGACGAACGCAGTGCAGTGCCGCACAACATTTTGTAAAGGAAAATTCTTGGTGATTCCGTAGCTATTATGGGCACTTACCATCAGCTGAATGACTTGCTTGTCTCGTGAGTAACATAAAAAAGTGTTTTATTTGTATTGTATTTGTATGCTAAATAACACAGTAGACTAAGGAAATAATGGTGTGAAGATCCTATACACTTGTGGATAGCATCAGCTGTGAGACAGTACAACTAGGATTAAATTGTGGCTTTAAATGACTCCTGTGCCTTTGATAATAGAAGCCGCTATTTGCCTCATTCTGCAATCGGACAGACCGCTCGCTCAAGACCTTCCCTGCTTCATGAATTCAGCGATATCTGCACGTTTAATAGCCAATTTTTCTCCTATTCTTTCAATGTGATCGAGCCAAAAAAGCTTATGAGCTTTCATTTCGCCAACACACCTACAATTTTCAGGACATTATAGGCTATAATAATCAAAATTGTGTTCAACAGTTATCAATATTAATTCTACAATATAACAGCTTGGACAGTCAAAAAATCGAAAAATACTAGACAAGGCACCTTAAATATATATGGGAAGTATCTTATTACTATTTTTTTTTAATTCCTGGTTTTTTGCAGCACGAGATAAGAACGAGAGGAAACTATTCGGCTTCGCATTTGCAAGGCTTATGGAAGCAAGCGGCGCGACGTTGAGAGACGGCGCCCACGAATTATACGTGTACAAATGTGATGACCCTTCCAAGTAAGTTACATCGCTACACGTTCAATCTCCAATCAACGCCATCTAGTGAATTTAGTCGAATAATGTGTGGTGTATGTCTGAAAAGGCACTTCACTAACTAAGTAGTTATTCTGAGACCGCTAACATCGTGGTTACATTCCAGACTGGCGACAGCGAGCTACCTGCCGCTGCCGTCGTGCGCGAGCGACGCGGCGCGCGCCGCGACGGCGAACGGTGTCGTTCCTACTTTCCAAAGAAGTTCCAAAGAAAGCTGTACAATAAGCACGCTCCTGTGCTCTACTAAACTAACTCAAAACGGTAGGTCTTTCCAACGAGCGCTAGTGTATCAAGGTATTCTTTATTTTCACCTAGCTGCGCCCCGCTGTTTCCGCTTTAACTATTATCCCACGGGAACTGTTAATGTTTATGGAAATAAGGATCCCATGTTTTATTCCAAGATCTAAAGTATCTATATACCAAATATCATTGAAATCCCTTCAGACGTTGCGGCTTGAAGAGAGGACTAACAAACAAACAAACTTTCGGATTTATGATATTAGTGTGACTATTACAGTTAAATTCGACTTCCTTTGTGCAGTCGGTGGGCGATAGGATATCTGCGGAGCTCGAGGTAGGTGTACAGAGAGGATGGAGGACAGGAGGGTGGGCACAGAGAAAAGATTTGGGCGAACGACACCTATTTGCTCTGAGTCTGGGTGTTTGTAGGACCATGATTATTTAAGTTCCTAATTCTCTAGACACTAGGAATCCCAGTAAGAGCTCAGAAACTATGCATGTGTTAAAGCTCTCTGTATTCGACCAGTTTAACAAATAAGGCATTGAAAAAATACATTTTTTATTCCACAGAGGATCTTTTAGCGCTTCTACAATGGCGCGCCCGTCCAGAAAAAGTACAAGAGACATTACTACGAGTACTGAGGCTCGGCGATGGATTGAGCTGCGAAGAACTCATAAAGTTCCTAAGGGATGTGTTGGACGCGCTCTTCGCATTGTTCTCCACTGAGGACGGTAACAGGTGAGGATTTTAACGTTTGTAATGCAAGGAAAAAGTACAAGTGGCATTACTGAGGCTCGAGCTGCGAAGAACGCATCAAGTTCGTTTTTTTATTAAGTTTTGGCTTCCCACCTTTTCTGCATTTATCCAGTGCCATGTAGAGTGTTATTTTTCAAGATTTTTGCTATAGTCAATTAGTCCAAATATCAAATCCGATTCGATAAAATATCCAGCTGTCTAGACCTGACTCAGTCAATGTCATGATTCCCAAAAAACGTGTAATTTTGTGGTCTCTCTGAAACTCCCAGGAAGTTTCAGAGAGACCACAAAATTACACGTTTTTTGGGTTTGTATCGCTTGCCCACAGTTGAGCACTTTAAAGTAGAATGGTTAATAATGGTTACACTAATATCGATGTCAATATTACATTCACACACGAAGAAACACAAGACAAAAAGAAATACAAAATAAAGATCACCATTATGTCAGTTTTAGTTTTAGTTTGTGCCACCATTTATCGACTACTTTAAGCGTTCAACCACAGAACTTGTAATTTCCAGTACGCCACATTCCGGCACAGTGTTCCTCGTGCTGATATCGATATGCAGTCTACTCGACGAGACCCGTTTCCAGCACTTCAGGCCTGTTTTAGATGTGTACATCGAGGAACATTTCTCGGCAGCTCTTGTTTACAAGTAAGTAATTATCTATTTGTATGTATATCTGTCGCGTTGGCTCAAAATTGATGACGTTGGAAATCCGTAACAGTTGCTTTCATGAATTTATGTTGTTTCAAGTAATAAAGTCTAAAATTTTCGTTGTACAATTCACCTACATTTAACATAATTACAAGTTACTTTGTATAATATACTAGGTTAAGGTGAAAATATTCTCAAGGAAAGTTATTATTCAAATCTAGTGTAACTGCTAACAATTTAAGTCAAATTGCAGGTGTTCTTAACGTTAATATTGATACAGTTTAATAGAAACACAATACATACAGTAAAACCACGAAACGTAAATGTACACACGATTCTAAAAACGTCATTGAATCAAGAAAAACTCTCGTCATTATGGTATCATAACCCCGGTGCTTGTGTGTGTGTGAATTATGCAATAAATGAATCGAATTAAAATTTACGACTCCGCAACTACCCCTGATATTTGTCATATAAATACATCCAAACGCCTTAAATAAAATAACGTAAACGACCAAACGTCTTAAATAAAATAAAAGCAAACGACCAAACGCCTCCAATGAAATGAACGCAAACGACCAAACGCCCTACATAAAATGAACGTATCGCGGCACTTCCAGAGGGCTGCTGTCGTCCGTGCAGCACTGCGCGGAGTGGGCGGCGGGCGCCGAGGGGCAGGAGCCCATCCGCAAGTGCCTGCGCTCGCTGGGCGCCGTGTTCCGCCTGGCCGTGCGCTCGCGGCGCCTGTTCGCGCGCGCCACGGGCGGCCAGTACGAGGACAGCTTCCGCCGCGACGTGCGCGCCGCGCTGCACGCGCTCAAAGCCTTCGCGCAGCACCCGCACCGGGACCACCTGGCTCCCGCGCAGGTCAGGCCGACATGGGGCAAAGCATTGGGGCTTCTTTACGTACGCTTGACTTGGGGAGTAAGCTGGTGAATGCGTTACGAAAAATGTGATCGGCCGAGGCGAACGGAAGTTGAGAGGGAGATATAAGTTAGTGAAGACAGAAAGAGAGAGAGTTACGTAGCGTATATTTTTTAAAATATCTTTTAAGAAAATTATTTTTGAATATTTTTTTAGTTAAAGTTTTACTATGTGTCCCAGCACACATTTCGTTTTTTTATTGTGAAATTTGGTATTTGGTAGGTTTTTCTGTCTGAGTGTTAGTGGGGACATGGTCCTCGTTATTCCTGATTTCGATGATACTGGAAATTCTAGTTGCTAATCGTGAAGCTTTATTGTTATGCAGTGGTTGCGTCGGTTAGAGACCGCTAGGTGACCTGATAAACTCTGACACTAGAGGACGCCATTACCTCATTCAACAATCCAACATTTTTATTTTGCAGGTAGCATTAATGACATCGTGGGCGGGCGTCGCCAAAGAAGTATCCTCGGCGCTCTCCCCAGTGGAAGCCGCTCGGGTGACAGCGTCAATGTTGGACGCCGCCGCCGCCAACGCTCCTCCGGCGTTAGCCAAAGCGAGGCTGGCTGCAGCCCAGGAGACGCTCAAGGGACCCCTGGGACAAGATCCTGGTAAGATATTCTTATAAATGCACAATAGAAAAAAGGCTTTACCCGACATCTTTATGGAGTTTGTTTTCTTGGAATTTTCATATATGAGCTCTTCAATTTCCTCTAAAAAGGGTAAATCGGCCGCTTGAGTATCAATAGCGCAAAAATTTTGAATATTATTGTCTCTTTCTAATCATATTTGTTCTGTTTGCTTCCACTGAAATAAAATACATAGAAAGCAATTCACCTTTCTGTTTCAAGCTGAACCGCTCATCTAAACCCGTACCTCCTGCGCGTGTTTTGGTCTACACACTAAACAAAACATTGTAATTTAACATATGTAATGTTTAGTGATCAAAATGTCAAAAATTACAATGTTTTATGTATAGGTTTTTGTGTAGTAAGTAGACCAAAACACACGAAAAAGGCACGGCTTAAGGCACACAAAACGATGGAAACTTCGACACAGAAGAAGAAATAGACTATAATCAATTATATCTTCAACAGAAGCCCGAAACATAGTCCTGACGACCGCCTGCCACCACCTCCGCGCCCATCTAGCGCGTCGCGAAGAATTGGCCCAATGCGCCGAAATGTTGGGCGAGTTGGTCACTCTCCTATGGAAGAAGGAGGACCCGGATCGGCCGGATGACCCGGACGAAATGGACCCGGACGTAGACGTGTTGTGCCTTAACACGTTTGACGTCCTTGTCGAGACTGTGCTGCATCTGATTGGGGGCCAGTCGGCGGTTTTAGTAAGTATATTTTGTTCGTTGCGCACAATGCTGTAACGTTTGCACACTACTGCTTGGTGGATAATTATCTGGCAAAAGGGTAGAACTTTGCGAGACCGCCAATGTGGCGGTAAAAGCGCCCATTTTGACTTTGATTGTGAAGTTTTTTAGGTTCAAGTTCTTAAGTTTTCTTTGTTCTGAAATAACGCACCACTATAACAAACTCAAAGAAACAAAAAATAGATAAAAATAAGTTGAACCTTTTCACAACACTTGTCTTATTTGTCCAGGGGTCTATGGTAGCTGGTCTGCTGGGCGCCATGGAGTTGCTAAAGCCTATTCATTACCAAAGATTGTGGAGCCACCTGGCGCCACATCCGTACGACAGAAAACCGCTGAAGGACTTCTTGATGCGAGCTTTCCTTGTGTTCCGACATTTGATTGAACAAGACGTAAGTAATCACTCTTTAATTTAAAGACGATGTACAGGTTTTATTTTATCGAATATAAATCTATTAAACCAAAGGAAACCGGCATCTGTTAGATTTACTAAGATACAAGTACGTATATAAATTTTCATATTCAGCTATTCGAATTAAACTACGACTCAACTCTAATAACTATGAACCTTGTTCGCCGATTTTGACAGTTTTTGTAAAAGCAGACTGTTAAAATTGGTGACTGACAGCCACCACGCTGTTCATTCTCTAACAGACTACAGGTAATATAGAGAATTTAGGAAATGCTTCCTATGTGAAAGTCTGTTAAAAATGATTTTTAACTTGTTTACAGGTGTTCCCCTCAGATTGGATGGTCCTCAGAGTACAAAGCTGCAAAGTGCTGCTATCTGCGCTTTCGGATTTGTCGGCACCGTTGTTGGAGAGATTTTTGGGAGACGAGCCTCCGCAATTTGATTCTCAGGTTAGTTGGCATCATGGTACGTATCGGGGACAAGGCTTTCAAAACGTTAACTTTCCTGATTACAGAACGTATGGATCTGAATTTTGAGCAATGTTACTACATACAGAAAGCTCGAGATACCGGTGTGAACCGAGCATTCGCTGCTAACTACTCCGCCGGGGCTTTTATTCACTATGCCACATGAGATTCCTTGCTGAAAACGTGTGATGCCATAGCGCGCTTTAAACTTATTTTAAAATTAAAATCTTCTTGAAAAGCACTAGATTCTCGCACGTTATTTTGACAGTTTAAAACGAGCGCGTTACGAGTCTAAGTGGTCATAGCGAATAACAGCCCAGTCGGTAACTACAAAACGTGGGGTAGATGAGACGTCCAAACAATCGACAGCTCGAAAAGTGGTTAGCAGTCAGTGTACGTCTTGCAACTGCACGAGCGGTCCGTGTATGTCTATGAAAGGAAGACTGAAGTTCGCTATGCAGTCCACGCTTAAAGCGGTCAGTCTTGATCGCTTCAAGCTGTCCGTATAAGGCCTCGGTTAACAAGCGACAAATATGTGTATCAAAAAAATACTACCCGACCAAAACAAAAGGCAACCCACTAGTAATGAAGGTTCATACAAAATTTGTCTATTACATTTGGGCGTGTAATATTAACAGTGCCGATTGTCCCGGCGCCTGCGGCTAGAGGTGTGGGGCGCGAATCGCGCAGAGTGAAGAGTGTATTATCTCTTTTGTGACTGCTCTTGGAGTGTATAACCTCCCTAATTTCCTAGCTGTGGTCCGGCTACATGGAGCTGGGCGTGGCGCTGGTGACGTCGAGCGCGCTGCAGCCGGAGCGCTGGGCGGGGCGCGGGCCCGACCGCCCGCGCATGCGCGCCGCCGCCGGCATGCAGGTGCTCACCACGTGGAACATGCTCGGTCAGTACGCACGGGAACCTCGACACTAACCCTGGAACTCAACGTCGACAATCGCTGTCGTGGTTGTCGCGGTGACGTTGACCACGCATCAAACTTACATCCTGTAGAAGTGTAGACAAAGAAAAAGAGACTTCTGTACTTGCACAATTAGATCCATTCTTGTCTGTGCAATAGTCAGATTACTAGATAGGCGATTCAGGATCTTTATTTTACTCAGTAATTGAAAGATTCGGTTTGATATCGTTCCATCCGATACATTTTTAGTTCATAATAATCGAGTTGATGGTAGACCAGCTCGAAAATTAACTTACCAATCGAGAACGCGCAATATCAAAGTGAATCGATTCGGTTCCTTATCGAACCGTTCTGAATCATCTTGTCTAGTGGACTAAAGTCGGTCCTATCTAATGAAACTACCTGTTTCCCACAGGTGCAGCCCAACTGCACATGCTGCCGGGCGCAGTGGGCGCCTTGCTCGAGATCACTCTGGTCAGCAGCCTCCGGCGGCCCGCCCTCGCCGCGCTGGTGGCGCTCATGGCTGCGGAAAGGGCCGCCACCGGCTCGGCGAGGCGCACCGAGGCCGCATTGGTGGATAAACTGGACTCTTTAGTCGCCGAGAACAAGGCCGACGAGCATTATAGGAGACTGTTTGATACTGTGTAAGTTTGATTATAAGTTTTGTGGTCTTTCACGGCTCTTTGTTCTAACGACGAGCGTGCGGCGAGACGCCCCTTAAGGCGGCATTGGTTGATAAACTGACTTCTTTGATCACACTATAAGAGACAGGTTGATACTGTTTCAGTTCGATAAAAATCTTTTTATTGATCTTTTAGTGATCAATTGGTTGTAACGAAGGCTGAAATAGTTCAACTGGTTTGGAATTCAAAGAAATTGTGTTTGATTTTGTAGTGTGATTAAATTAATATTTTCTTCTGTACATGCAACAAATCAGGGAGCACTTAAGTTCTGTGTAAGTACCAAAGCCATTTCTTCAACGTAAAACGCGATTTTGATATAAGCAGTACAGTAGTCACAACGGATCTTTACGGCTGCGCTGTTGCTATTTTTGAGTTTAATGTTGAAAGTGAAGAGAGCATCGTATAACCGTCTCGCTATTTTGCTTACGTTTGTCGTATCATCCTGTGTCATTAACTTAAAGCAATAATAACATCACCGGTACACGCGCAACCGAGAAGAACCTTTGTGACTATTGTACAGAGTCACGTTACCACAGATTTGAATTGAAAGTTACAACCTATCGTGATATCCCAGGCTTATGGAGCGAGTGTCGACGGAAGGGTGGCGCGAGGCGGGCGCCGCCTTCGTCGGCTGCGTGACGCGGCTGCTGGAGCGGCTACTGGACTACCGCGCAGTCATGCAGGGCGCGGAGCATCGGGACAAGAGGATGGCGGCTACCGTCAACCTCCTCGTGAGTACAGCCGGGTGATAGAGCGGAGGCGTGGCGCGAGGCGGGCGCCGCCTCCGTCGGCTGCGTGACGCGGCTGCTGGAGCGGCTACTGGACTACCGCGCAGTCATGCAGGGCGCGGAGCATCGGGACAAGAGGATGGCGGCTACCGTCAACCTCCTCGTGAGTACAGCCGGGTGATAGAGCGGAGGCGTGGCGCGAGGCGGGCGCCGCCTCCGTCGGCTGCGTGACGCGGCTGCTGGAGCGGCTACTGGACTACCGCGCAGTCATGCAGAGCGCGGAGCATCGGGACAAGAGGATGGCGGCTACCGTCAACCTCCTCGTGAGTACAGCCGGGTGATAGAGCGGAGGCGTGGCGCGAGGCGGGCGCCGCCTTCGTCGGCTGCGTGACGCAGCTGCTGGAGCGGCTACTGGACTACCGCGCAGTCATGCAGGGCGCGGAGCATCGGGACAAGAGGATGGCGGCTACCGTCAACCTCCTCGTGAGTACAGCCGGGTGATAGAGCGGAGGCGTGGCGAGAGGCGGGCGCCGCCTCCGTCGGCTGCGTGACGCGGCTGCTGGAGCGGCTACTGGACTACCGCGCAGTCATGCAGGGCGCGGAGCATCGGGACAAGAGGATGGCGGCTACCGTCAACCTCCTCGTGAGTACAGCCGGGTGATAGAGCGGAGGCGTGGTGCGAGGTCGGCGCCGTCTTGTTTTCGCGATAAAATTTAGTTTTATTTCGTGTGGGCAAAGTCGCATGCAAAAGCTAGCTTTTGTAAAAAAATCTTATACTTACCTAATATGTAGTATGTATATAATAAGGTTCCTTCTTATATTAGGAAATGAAGAAAAGGCGTAAATTGCGTTGCTCTGCAAAACGAGAGATTTATTTAGTTATCACATTACAACGTTAAACAATATCAGCATCTGT
Organism: Campaea margaritaria; assembly: GCA_912999815.1. Lineage (NCBI taxonomy): Eukaryota > Metazoa > Arthropoda > Insecta > Lepidoptera > Geometridae > Campaea > Campaea margaritaria. Next base: position 3,884,526 of record OU538794.1, read on the forward strand.
TTATAATCTATTCAACTTACCTGCAAAACGAGATAAACAACATTCAATGCCTTTAACTCAGGACTTTTATCTAATAGCTTATAATAATTAGTAAATTGAAAATTCAAATGGTGGAAGTATATTCCTCACGTGACAAATTCTATGACCCTTTATATTTTACTAAATGTCACAACTGTCAGTGTCAGTTGTGACACCTAGCAGGCTTTGCCAATAAAGCAGCAAAGCCAAACTTAAAGAAAATCACTCATATTATGAGTGAAATGGTTTTCTTTACATGTAGTTATTTATGTACGTTAGAGGAAGTATGGAGAATATATATATATATTTACTTGTATATTTGTAGAACAAACGAAATATTTTTATTTTTAGAATTTCTACAAAAACGAAATAGACCGCAAGGAGATGTACCTGCGCTACGTGTACAAACTGCACGACTTGCACATTGCGTCGGACAACTTCGTAGAAGCCGGATGCACGCTTTTGGTGAATATGTCTATTTCAATTCTGTTCCATCTTCACTCGCCTAGTGTTGAGTGAAGATGGAATTACAGCTGTCGGAACACCCTGAAATGAACTTAACGATATATTATCTGCTTGAGGATCGCTTTGAAGCGTTGTTTGATTTGATTGGAAACACGCTCATTTTGATACCGTTCGCGATTTTATGTCATTAAGTATAAGATATAATAGTAATCAGTAGCTTACCACTAAGTTTTGTAACAATATTTGCCGCCATCGAAAACTTATGCCCATTATATGTTTAGTTGGTTTACTTCTAGTCAAGATCGTATCATTATCGGACGCATCACTAGTTGTTAAAGCAAGCCAATTTGTTATTAAAGTTCAGTGGCAATATTAAATTAATACTACGCGTGTTAGATACGGTACGCAAACGTAGAAACGGTGCAATATCATGATTTGTCCTAGAATTCAGTTTGTAAATGTTGTAATGTTACATAATGTTTTTTTTCCAGTTGTATGCAGAAACACTCAGCTGGGACAGCGATCAAATCGGCGTTGATGCGGAGTACCCCGATACGCCCGAGTGGAAACGCAAAGAGGCTATTTACAACCAAGTTCTGCAGTATTTTGACCGCGGAAAGGTATTGTTTAAACTGTGACACTAATTGCTTAGCATTGATAGTAAAATAGTTTCAAATCGGCAACTTTAATATTGAGACACATGAATTTAATAATAATAATATAATCGTTTTATAGAAAAAAAAATCTTGTGACAATGTAAACTTGAAGTATTATGACATTTGAATGATAGTGTTTCACGCCCTTAACTAGGCCACTGACAATGGCTAAATGCAAAAATAGCGCGAAGTAAACGTTAAAAAAAACATGTCCGTACTGTTGGTCAGTGCTGGGAGCGCGGGCTGCCGCTGCTGCGGGCGCTGTGCGCGCTGCACGAGGCGCGCTGCGAGTACGCGCGGCTGGCGCACACGCTGCGCACGCACGCCGCCTTCCTCGACGCCGTGCTGCAGCAGCTGCGCCCCGAGCCCGAGTACTTCCGCGTCGGCTTCTACGGGAAGGGCTGTCCGCTGTTCGTGAGGGTGAGTACTGTCCGCTGTTCGTCAGTCACTACTACTACGCGGAAAATCTGCAAAATTGAATAAGAAATATCTGGTTGTACCTTCGTGTTGACTTTTCAGTATTGAGACTTTATCGTTATCATTAGTCATACAAAATGTTGAAGTAAGATTATGTTATCCGACAGAATAAACAGTTCGTGTATCGCGGCCACGACTACGAGCGCATCGGTGCGTTCACACAACGTCTGCAAGCGGAGTACGTCGCCGCGCATATTCTGATGAGAAACACTCCGCCTGACGAGTCCGTCATCGCCAACGACGGGCAATGTAAGCCTTTGATTATTAAAATTATCGCATTCGTAATAACGATGATGCATACTTTTTTGTTATATACTAACTGCGCCCCACGTTTTCCCCCGCGCTGACTATTATTCCGCAGGACCCGTGAATTTTTAAACGTGGATAATGTTTATTATGAGTCATGATACTTTCAGATATCCAGATCTGCAACGTGAAGCCGGTGGCGTCGCGGCGCGTGTGGCCCGCGGGCGCGCCCGAGCAGGTGAAGCGGTTCTACGCCTGCAACGAAGTCGACACGTTCCTCTGTGACCGCCCGCTGCAGAAACCGCCCATAGACAAGGAGAACGAGTTCAAAGTATGTCTCTCTTGCACTTTCACTTTTTCTAACATCCCTCGTAAAATAAATGAACGTCGCCGTTTGGGGGATTCAACCTCTTTTCTCGTGGGCAAAAAGTCAAATCCAGCCAGTCACTGCAAATATCTGAGTAAAAGACGATCGGCCTCTTCAGGTATCACTTATATAAAAAAGAGATCAAGTAGAGGTAATAGCGTCTCTTTCGGAACTTTAACTGGAAATTGGATCTAAATAAATCTTCTAATGGGCTGAAATTGGCCAATAGTCGCAGAGAGAGGCTTAAATAGCTGTATTAGTAATGTTTTGGTTTTCTTTTCAGAGCCTCTGGATAGAAAGGACGACCCTGGTGACAGAAACCGTACTGCCCGGCATATTGCGATGGTCAGAAGTCGTGTCAAGATCTGTTGAAGAAATACCTCCAGTGGAAGTAAGTCTATTCACTTGCACCACTATATTGTAATTAACACCTCATGCTCGAAAAGTGTGTCATTACTGCTCATTGTAGCAGGACTTGAGTGTTGGTACGCCTTAGGGTTTAAAGTGTTTTCAGCAGTGAACGTGTTAAGTAATCCATTTAAACTCTCCAGTTTGCGTGCGAAACCATGGAGGCGACGGAGCGCGAGCTGCGCAGCCTGATCTCGCAGTACACGGCGGACCCGGCGCGGAACATCAACCCCTTCTCCATGCGCCTGCAGGGGACCATCGACGCCAACGTGCAGGGAGGGATCACCAAGTACGAACAGGTATGTCGTACCCTGGAAAAAGTACGTAGGCAAGGTAGGGGGAAACTTTAGTCTGCGCATTTAAATTGTGGAAAAAAAAAAGGTTAATCGCTACTAAAAACGTCTATGATGGAATATGGAAAACCTCCCAGTATTCAGCATGGCCGCCGATGAGAGAGCAGGTCTCTTTTAAATAATGGTTATGCTGAACCCTTCTATGATTCAGATCTGAGAAGGATCCGAGTTTGAATATCAATTTAAATTTTCTACGTAAATTTTATTATCATACGTGACTTTACATGTATTTTGCATTCAATTTCAGGCCTTTCTTACCTCGGAGTTTGCGAGAATCGCGACTCCTAGAGAAGCGGCGGCCGCGGCGAAGTTACGGCGGCTCGTGTCGTCGCAGCTAGCTGTTGTCGACGCGGGGCTGTCGTTACATGGACGTTTGGCGCCTGAGGATGTGAAGCCGTTGCATAGGTAATGAACTAAACATGCAATGCTATGATATAAATGATAAAAAAAAACGAGTGTGCTTTAGACCACACGACTGAAGTAAAACTGTCTTTAGCTCCATCTATATGTATGTCTGTATTGTATATAACTGGCTATGAGAGAAAGAGAGAAAGAAAATGTGTGCTCGCACCTCTCTCGTTTACCCCTACAGTAATATACGAAACGCAACTCTCTCTCATTCTATCTTCTACAACTTATCACCCCCTCTCAACTTCCTTTCGCCTCGCCCTATCACACTTTTCGTAACGCTCTCGTGACACATTGACCAGCTCACTCCCCAAGTCAAGCGTGTGTAAAGAGGTTTTTCTTCAAAAACAAACAGTCCTCCTTTTCTGAAGTCGGTTAAAAAGGCATAAAGGAATACGTATAGCCGCTCATAATATACGAAGAACATGAAGTCAATAGGAAAACGATGCGTAAAAGCGACGTATACTCACTTGAATATTTCGCTACAGACGCCTGGTGGAAAGATTCAACCAACTGCGGCAAAATTTGGGCCCCGGCTTGGCGCGAGCAAGGCGACAGCTCTCCGAGAGTATTGTGAAGTAAGTGTGGTTTTGAAAACATCTTTGTTTATTACTAACTGCGTTTTGCGGTTATTTTAATTTTCCCACGGGAATTCTACTTTTTCCCGGTATAAAACGTAACATATAGTATCCGGTATGATGACTAGTGAAAACTAGTGAAAATAGGTATCGGATTAGCAGATCCGGAGATCACCTTTTACATATAAAATTTACCTCTTTATAAAATTAGTGTTTATCCCGGGGAAATGCATAAACACATAGGTACTGTTGCTTATTGGAGTAAAATTGTTTCTAGCACGCCACTTCCGCCCGTTCCATTGGACAAAAGATCCCAGAGCATTCAGCAAAGCGATAACTATTATGAAGAAGGACATCTATACGACAAACCGGTAAGAAACACAAAATATGCTTGAACATTACACAATACTAGTGTCCTCTCTCTCTCACACACACACACACACACATTGGTGTCTTTTCCGCACGAGCACGACGACTAAATTATTTCGCGGTCGTTACTTTGTGGAAATCCGTCGTTATTCAAAATTATGTCGAAACGAGACATGGCTTTAATTCTGTCACAGATAGTCAGATGTGTGTAAGGTATAATTATAGAGATTTTTAAAATTATTACTTACAAGGCGGGCGTTCGGCCGTTTGCCCACAATCACGCCTGCCTAGGACACTCGACTTGAACAACCCAGAGTTAAATTTAGACGGCAACACAGACGACGACAATGTATCCCATTCCTTTGCAGTTCTTATTAAGAATGAAGAAGAATGACGCTTCGTTCTTAAAGGCGGTATCTCCGCCATAAAAGGATGCCGCCTTACCGTTTGTCTAGTTGTTCGGTTTAGTCTTAATCAATCTTGTCTTACTTTTTTATGACCGGTGTTTAGTAAAGTTTTCAATTCTAATCTCTTCTGTACTTTGAACACTTCCAGCTGTCAACAGAAGACAGCACCGAGCAGCAGAGCATAATGTCGAGCAGCCTCCCGGCGGGCGACAACCGCGACTGCGCCGACGACAACTCCATGATAAAGTCGGCGCCGCCGCTGCCCTCGCGGCCCAAGTCGGGCGACCCGCGGAGCCCCACCCGGCCCCCGCTGGAGAAATACAGGTGCACTACACAGCAGCTGCTAAATTTGGTCTAAATAAGCAAGGCGATCCAGAACCCTTCGATAAGTCTGCTATCGATCGATCCGAATTTATATCGTTCGATTAAAAAAAAAGGACTGAATCAGCAGCATGACTAATACATTTACTCAACGCTAGTCTTCCGCGGGTCGTGGCCGGCGCGACAGATACACGTGGTGGATGCGCGCGGCAACAGCATAATGGGGCTCGGAAGCAGCGCCTTACATTTGAAATCTCGCGCGCGTCCGTTGCGACCCATGAAAGATCACCTTTATTTGAACGCATCGCGTTTCACCGCGTTTTCTGTGACGATCCTTACAGCGCCAATATGACGAGTGACAATATATCGACATTATTCTCCGTCAACAAATCTAGCGTATTTTTATCATGGCAATCATTCTTAACACCGCACTATAGTTATTAGCGCAGGCGTTAATATAAATACTAGAATTCCTAATGTTTCTTTGTTGTGATTCATAACAGTTTTTTTCATTGTGTATGTTACACATTTTCATTGTACGTGTAACATTTTCAGAGATTCGATTGACGGAGACATTGTAGAAACTCGGCGCCACAGCCGCGCCTCGTGGAGCGAGCCGGGCGACGCGCCGCCGCTGCCGCCTAGAGTGTCAGGTGAACAATAAACCTGTAATTAATATGATACTTTTCTGTATTAAGTGGAATCCAGCTCAAAATAGATAGTGGTGATATTTTCTGACTGTCAATGAAGAATATGTTTAATTTGTAACTTTAAAATACCGAGCAATCAGAAGAAAGTTTACAATAAAGATTTATATTTGCCTTTTGTAACATGCTGGATTATAAGATATACCGACGACATATTATTATTACATACCACATGTCACAGATACATCTTGGCTCATTGGTCCTTCAAAAAATACATTTAAAAAAAACCACGACACCTATGAATCATAGTTAAGAACACTATCAAGTCACCTTTCCAACCAAATAAAAACATAATCAAAATTGGTCCATCCTTTTGGGAGCCAAATGCACAAACACTACTAGAACTAATTGTTGACTGAAGACTTTATCTACCATTTCTTTTCGTGAAATAAATTCATTTCATTTCGTTTCACAGATACACACTACAGACTTATAACACTCCTCTTTTTCTTCTGGGGTTAAGTAGGTAAAGTGCCGATTGCGACGCGTGAGGTTGTGGATTCGATTCCCGCGCTGGACAATGATTTCTGTGAACCACATGCATTTGCTCCGAGTGTGGGTGTTTGTGGAGCCATCATGGCCGTCCTAGTTCCAGGTTCTCTAGATACAGGGAATTCTAGTTAGGGGCCAGGGATTTATGTATGTGTTCATGACGCGTTTTATTTTCAGGAGACAAGCGTTCTTGGGGCGAGGCGCCGAGCGTGCCGCGGCGCGCGCGGGACGCGGCGGACGACGCGCGCGACTCCGGCGTCAGCGTCAACGCACACGATTACACCAACGCGGACGAACATCGCCACTATAAAGGTTAGCGACTCCTGCCGCCATATCCTATAAAAAAAACTAAATGTGTGCTGGGTCACATAGTAGAATTAAAACTTCAACTAAAAAGTATTTAAAGAAAATTTAAAAAAAAATAATTAAAAGTATTCCAAAACAAAAAAAAAGATATTTAAAATAAATATGGTAAGCGTAATTCTCTCCCTTTTAACTATCTTCACTGACTTTTATCTCCCTCTCAACTTCCTTTCGCCTCGCCCGGTCACGTTTTTTGTAATGCATTCACCAGCTTACTCCCCAAGTCAAGCGTGCGTAGTTACATAAACAGACACAAACTAGTCAGTGCTAAACTATTCTAAATACTAATTTCGGCAATACTGTCAGCTAATCTATTTACAGATCTCGACCTCGCCGTAGAGTCGCTTCGTTACGAGGAAATCATATCTATGATGTCGGAACCGCTGCGCGTCGACGAAGGTGAGACGCCTCCTCCGATCCCCCCTAAAGGCCTCGGCCACCTCAGCAGTTTCGACTCTGGACATCATGAGAACAGCGAATCGCACTGCTAAGTGTAAATGGTACAAAGCAAAATCGTTTCTATTCTCGACGAGCTAGAGTATTTTTAATGTTACATTGCTTTGACTCCCTTTTGTAAAGTTGCAAATTATTCTCATTTTACAATTGCGATTGGTGAGAGGAATGGAATAGAAAAATATTCTACAATAAAAAAAAAAAACAATATACTAATGCAAACAAAAGGTTGTACCAAACTCAAAACTCAAATCGTTTATTGCAAGTAGGCAAAAATAATGCACTTTTACAAGTCAAAAACAAACTACTAACCTAATGATTGACTGATTATCGTTTGAGTACTAAAAAGGACATTTCCATTTCAATTAGTGACTCATGCCTGAAAGCAATGTGTGGTCCTATCTGGGACTGTTCTATAATATCTATACTGTTTAATAGTTGTAGTAAACTGATCTAATCCTTACCTATACGACTGACATCCATATTACAGAAGTAACTGGATTTTTTCTACCTCCATAATAACAGAAAATTTCTGTGTCAGTTTGAAGCGCCGCTTACCGAGAGTCATTAGCAACTAATTGACTTTTCACGTCTTTTAGAAAAAAACCATGAATTTTAAAAGTATTTAAATATAACATAAATTTATATATATTACATGTGACAGACTTTTACATTAATTCTCAGTGATTACAATGTGAATCGCTTTTCGGTGAAGGAAAGCATCGTGAGGAAACCCACATACCTACCCGAGAATTATTTCGGAGGTAGGTATGTTATCCACCAATCCGGACTGGGCCCCCGTGGTGGATTATGGCCTAACACTCCTCACAAAAGTGATGAGAGACCCGTGCCCAGCAGTGGGACATTATGGGTTGATGATGATTACAATGTATGTAACAAATATCTTCAACATTAAAGTGTCAAAATCTACACTTTTGTGGTAACTCCTAAATGATCCTTGAAATTGATTTAGCAAGTTTGAGGTCCAGTTTAATTATGAATGTCAGTGACCTAAAGTCGCTTCAGCAGCTGTCAATTTAATTAGTAAAGTGAGAGTACATTGCAACTTTCCAAAAGGCTCAGTAGGTACGTTAGATTGGCCAAAAATTATAAAGCAAAGATCGATGTGTAAGTTTTAATACACTAAAAAGGTGTACCTCTATTTTTTGAGTATCAAGTGAAAGAAATTTTTAAAAAGCTAATTAGTCCACCTTTTATTTTTATATAATAACTAGTTATGTCCGCTTTAGTGAGTAACAAGTATTGAACTAAGATTCTTAAAGCATTATTTTGATGTACTATCCTAAATGCATTTTGAAATGTAATTTTTTTGAAAAGAATACCTACGATATAACTATAAATGTATTTTGCTTACAAGCGTTTTGGTATTAAAACATTCCTCGAATATAAAAGTTAATTATAGGTAATATTTTCATATAATCGTCTTAGGGTCATTGGTTATCTGTAACAAACCTTTGAATTTTGACCGGTAATAGCTTTATTCTATGATTCTGTAAGTTGTAGCAACAACCCAGGCTCTGTACACGTATTACGAGTCTTGCTTTCTACACTCGCTAGCGAGTATAACAAAAAATTAGTATAAAGTCCAGTGCAGCGCCCCTAGCGGTAACTTCGAGTAACTAAAAACGCGATACAAATGTTTTACTATGCTCGCTAGCGATTGCAGTAAGCAAAACTCGCAATCGGGGAAGCCCCTATTATTAGGGGCTGGTCGTGGGCTCTAAGACCACAGCCCACTTATGTGTCACAGCGTGTGACGTGTGGTGTGTCCGACACAATATCCGGTTTTGTAAAGGTAACCAGAAAATGTAATCTAACTGTAATAGTGCTGAATGCTATTAGACTCGTCTACCTTTGTCAGCCTTTTTTCTATGTATAGTTACGTTATTTGAGATTTAATTGGTTCGGATAGTTATTTTTTTATATCGGGGCCATAAAACTGGTGATACTTACATGAAGTTTAGTATTAATTTAACAGCAAACTAAGGAATGAACCGTACAAAATATATCAGCTTACCCGAATAATGCAATAAAAAAATGCAAAACGGCCATAATTTTTTACCTCTATTCTCGTTTAAAATATTTTTTGTGTACTGTGTTATTTGTGATAAAAATATTATGATTCCAAAAAGTATTATTTGACATGTCCTAATTTTTGACGGCAATTTGCAATTTTTTATTTAAATTAATGTATTAATGACTATGTTAGTGTTAAGAATTGTACATCATTTTACATAATTATATAATTAACTTGTTTGATCACCATGATTATTTTTAAATATCACAATGTAATGTATTCTTTTGCTCAATAAAATCAAAGGTTATATTTGGGGGGCGATTTTTTAATCTCATTGTGTGACAAATTTGCACCAAAATTGCAGAATGCCTTTAAGAAATAGGTTAGAATATGCCATTTTGATATCCGGTGATATTAAAAAATGAGCCCCTGTAGAACTTTTTCACATATTCGGAAATAAAGTCTGAATATTTTATTATAAAACAAAATAACTCATTTATAAAATACAGTTAAAGTGATTTATAGACACTTGCCCCCTTATTCATAAAGAGTTATGTGACGTTTCATAAAATCGCGCACTACAAATTTGTACTGCGCAATACTAAGTGACGTTCGATAACTTTTCATAAATAAGGGGGTTTACTGATTCACCGCAATATAAACATATTTTTCAAGTCAATTCTCTAATCATATTCCATATTTCAGTGTCGTGCGATAGAATGAATTGTTTTTTTTTTATTGTTTTTGGCACTAGTTTTAAAGTTTCTGAGATAGTGCCAGTTACAAACACTAGGTGGCGCATGTGTCGTATCGGATTATTGTTGACGTTCGCGCATAGTTCACCCGATTGAGTTAAAGCAAAACTTTAAACGTGAACAAAGTCATTAGTTACACCTAGTAAAGTAACTCATAAAAATAAATATGCGGTAACAAAATATCGCATGTCTATAGATCACTTTAATTTGAACATTTTCTAAAAGTAATTTTGCTATAATTCTTGCGAGCAATGCAAACCTCTTCTATGGTGCAATTTTTATACGCTGTTCCGAAACACTATACAATTTTCGGAGCTACGCTATATTATTTTATTTTAGAAGTTATTTACTGTGAATTTATTACTTTCTATACAATTTATGAATTATCTTACCAATGTATTAATTAGGTATCTAATAATGTTAGTTTTTTAACGTCGACGTTAGCTATGAACTTTTAAAACTACTGCTTTAAATTTTTGATCTCTTTTGGTATCAGAATTTGCACGAATATTTCGAGTTTCTCTTTTTTATACATAAATAAGGTACTTGTAGTCAAAATTAAATCTTTTCGGATTTATTTAGAAGACGTTTTACTGTGATTGTCATCACCGAAGAATTAAATTTCACAATTATATAAAATTTTCATGTACCAAAATTGTTCTAAATAGCTTAACGTTATTGCCAAATTATTAATTCACATAAAGTCTCCAATAACAAAGTGATATTTTTCATACTATACTAAATAGTAGCTTTTTTAATAACAGTTACAATATCAGTTAAGATAATAATATTAATTGATAAGGGTACATTTCCATCGAACAATAATTATCTGGAATTTAAAATAGCTATTTTTAGGTTTACGCTATTTAATCACTATACCGTTCAACTTGTCTTCGTTACTTGGGAGTTTTTAAGATAAGATTTAAAAATAAGCTAATGATGCACCGCTAAATATCTGTACGAAGCCCTGAATTTCAATGAAATCTTGTTAATGGTGTATCCATAGCTTTATTATATATTTACCTACAAGTTTGTAACTATGTCCAATACCTATAATTTTACAAACAATGAATACTTATACACATGTAGTTTACATTTTATTAAACTTAAAAAAAATGCTTATCCATAATATAAATGTCTCAGGATTCGTTTCAAAAGCTGTATGAAAATGATAATGCAAGACCAAAGAATTTTTTGAAACTAACTGTCGATTCCAGACCTTCATGTTAAAGACAGCATATTTTAGCTCCATCAGCTTTGCATTGGTTTAATTTATTTAATTTAAAGATACTTTATATAAACTTTAATGTTATGAGGTATTGTGAACAAGAGTGTTGAGTTACCTAGGCTTGAATGAATTTTGACTGATATTATTCGATTAGTTATTGTGTTGTATATCTGTGCGAGACGGAGCGTATCGGTGTATCGATTATTTTGACCATGCAAAAAAAATTGTACTCATTCAAACAACTGTGTGATGAAATGTACGTAATGAACGGGCCATGAAGTGAAGAATTGAAATTAGAGTAGAATAAATAGTCGTTACAACAATAATACCGGCTAAGGCTTATATTCGGAAATAAGCAGCATGCATCAGCAATTCTTGTAAGTCAGTTCGTCAAAAAATTAATGAAATGGAGTAATTTTAAATACGTCGATACAACGATACGCAATATAATTCGATACGTCGATACGCTCATATCACCGTGTTGTATTAAGTGCGCTCATTGCATTCGATGTTAATGTTACATATGTCTCAGTAATAATCATTTACAAACCTTAGTCATAGATCCTAGCGTAATTTTTATCGTACCAAAACTTTCGTCAGCTATTTTTATAATTAAAATTATCTCAAATGCATTGGTATTTATTGTAAAAGTTTTATTTTTAATGAGATTTACGTATGAATGTACTGATCGGAGTTCGAATGCTAAAGAATAGATCCGTAGGGTGTTAGATGGTCGCCAAATGAAATTATTCAGTACAAAACGTAGTGTTGTTAAATGTAAGAGAATCCACGCTGTCTTGTGGTGATGTAGCCAGCTCCAATCGGATCGTGTATCTACGTAAATGAACGAAATACATATTAGTTGAAAGCATGCATCTGTGTTTCATTTTGTAGTTTAATTAGTTAAGTGAACCCTTTGTTGTGACAATCAGTGAGCGCAGTGCAGTGCCGCGCAAGGTTATGCATTGCACAGTTCTGGGTGGCACTGTAACTGTTATGGGCTGGCGTAGCGCTTACCATCAGATGACCGACTTGGTCGTCTCGTCACTCAGTCAAATAAAAAAAAAACATAGTTTGACTCGTCAAATAAGCTTGATTTGTCTAAATACACTATTTTGAGCCGCATGAGCAGAGTTCATCGATATTTAACAGATTATAAATAATGTTTATTTCAGATTATTAATAGAATAGACCAATACACAAAGATAAAAGGGAAGAAAAACAGTTAAATGAATGGTTAACCTCAATCAGACATGACTTATTTGCGAGCTTACCGTTGTTAATAAATCTTAAATACCAATGTAGCTGAATAATAATGAAAACTCACATTAGTTTTTCTTACTTGTGGTAATTTAAATAATTAAAAACTTACTGAAAGTACTCTTCCAAAGGCTCTAACAATGTGTTGCCATGCTAATCATTTGCCGTATTTACCGATAGAATTTCTAAATAATAAGCGCTCTTAGCCGTAATTGTAGGTAGTCACTTTGAGACACGTCGACACGCCTTTATTAGTGAACGGGGTCTGCGAGGCATTAGGAGTCGACGATATGTCCGAGCATGATATCTTTGGGGAAATTCTTTTTGGTAGTTTTGACGCTGCAATATTTGGCTATTCAATGTCTTTCTCTGGTTATGTTTGTAGTAAAATATATCTGAAATTTGAATCGTGAAATTTGGTATATGTTTACCCGGACTTCTGGATATGATGTCTTTCAGCGAAATCGGTTACGTACAATTAAAAAATTATCCTCAATTGAAACCAGTTTCGAAACTTTGAATTCATTGACGGCAGTAAGACGGCAGAGCCTGAATTTTGAGGAGAGAAGAAATTTTAAAGTCTACGCTGCTTGCTTGATACTCGACCGCGTATGGATTTGTTCTGCATGTTTGCCAATCGCATCGTATGCCTAATATTCTGTTTTGGGTAGGAAGCTAAATACTTTTTGAGTCACGCATTAAATCCGTATGACAAAGTGAGCTTTTCAAAAATGAACTTGAAACTTAATATGGAAATGTGTTCCACGTCATCTTCAGATTAATTCTCCAACCACGTTATCGTGTGCACCCGAGCCTATAACTTTTCAATAGCACCGCCCACTGCCCTTAATGGAGCCAGTGAATATATTTGACAAAAATTGACACAATAATGAGAGGGAACGGCTGTGGCTGTGACCCACACATTATACACATTCAATGCGCTGGAAGCCTTCTCGGAATAAATATTGCATGTAATTATACTGACTCTTGATATTAAGGTTCAGTTTTCAGAATGGTTGGATTTCTTTTTTTTTTTGATTGTGTGACGAGACGAGCATGTCGTTCACTTGATAGTAAGTGCTATTCCTGCCCAGAACAGTTACAGTGCCACCCAGAATTTTGCGTTGATAATCCTGCGCGGCACTGCACTGCGCTCGTCACCCTGAGACATCGGCTCCAAAGTCTCATATGCCCAGTAATATGTAAGTATAATATATACATACATGAGTATATTCTTTCTATGTGTGTGTGTGTGTGTATGTGTATATGTGTATATGTGTATGTTCTTTCTTTTTAAGTGAGGGTTCTGGGGTTTTCTTAGGAAAGGCTTCACAATTGACGACTACAAGTTAAGTAAGACCCTGAACTGCGCAGTTTTGGTAACCAAGCAACACATTTCTAACATTGTTTTAGCTCATTAAAAATTAGGGGGCACGTAGTCTTCCCATAAGTTTCGCGCCACGTTCTACCTTTACTCACTTTTACTTATACATCCATCTACAAACCTTTGGAAAATTATGTATTAATTTACCATTAAATTATCCCGAGTTCTTATTTTGTAAAACATTAAAAATCTGTCACCTAGGTATATACCTACTTAATATTAGGCTTTATTCCTAAAATAACTGTTGCTTCATCAACGGTGGTGAAACAGGACTTACACTTTTGGCTCATTTTTGTAATTGGAGATCCTTACAATGTATATTGTGTATGTATATTTTGGGTTTAATATCTTTGGTTTGCACTGTAATGCAAAAAATTAAAAGACTTAGTAATGTGTTGAATTTCTTTAGTAATGACTGTATAGCTGTTGATAATATCAAGGTTCATTTGAATGTATTTCTTCCTGGGCCGTTACAAGAAGCTGGAAAACTACAATTATTTTTGAGAATTGTAAGTAAAACGGTTGGCAACATTTTAATAGGTTATACTTACATCAAATTATTAAAATGATCCATAAAATACCTTACAAAGTGTTAATGTTAATTTAAATTGTTATTCACATTACCGCTATTTTAAAACGACGTATTTTACTCAGTTTTATATTATAAAAAACCTTCACTCGTGGCTGGTTTTTACAATTAATTTGTTCCTACACTTTCATTTTATATCTATAATGCACAACTACAGCTCACGTAAGCTTAGGTGCTATAAACGTAATCGTATTAATAGTGAAATATTTATTAAAAGCATGTAGGTAGGTAAGTACTTATGCGCATGAATCCTTATTTATAAATTAAAGTGCAGACGCAAACGCACCTGCTTTTTTGTGCCAATTAATAACAATTACACTTGTACAATAAGTACATTTTTGCACTACAGATGAATATTCAATCCCAGTTATATTAATATGCAATGAGCACTTAATGTTATAAAGAGGTCTTTTCGGGCCCATAACTAAATGGTAATGTACGTACTCATTCGTAGAAAGAGTTTATGAGTTTTCTACAGTTAGGATCTATTACCACAGTTCACCTAATAGTAGTTGCCTACGTAGTTATAGTGAAGTGCGTACAGTTTTATTTTTAGAAACGCATTATTATATTTTAGGCTTGGTAAAACGTATAGATACTAAGTCAGGTTCCTAGTAGGATATTAAATATCCTACGCACTTGCTGTGAGTTGCGGACTATTTAATTTCAACCTTCATTCATCATATTTTGATTGTAATTTTTCATTAGGAACTTTTTCTCAATATTTTTGGAATTAGAAACATTTTGTCAATGTCATTTCTTCTAGCCGTTGTTGGTGCAAAATTCCGAGCAATATTCTTCATTTTACAAAAGTTGAAACGCCTATTCACAATGGCCGTGGCTCTACCGATGGAGTCGAATCCCGAAACCATGAACAAGTATCTTCAAAAGCTTGGCGTCTCCGAGAAATGGCGCATGGTTGACGTCATTGGACTAGAGGGTGAAGCCTTGGAGTGGGTCCCTCGACCAGTCCTTGCTGTGATCCTACTGTTTCCACTCTCGGATGTGTACGAAAAACATCGGATTCAGCAGGAATCTGAGATCAAGACCAAATGCATGGATTCTCCGCAGGGGCTCTTCCATTTGAAGCAAGTTCTCAGCAATGTATGTGGAACCATAGCTTTAATTCATAGCGTGGCAAATAATACTAATCAAATTGACGTTAAAGATGGATTATTGAAGAATTATTTGAATGACGCAGACGGTCTCAATGCGCCAGCCAAAGGAGCATTGCTCGAAAATTGTAGTGCAATTTTGGAAGCGTACAAAGATCTAGTGAAAACTGGGGTCGACGACGGCGAAGATGGCGGCGAAACTGTCAACAACCACTTCGTCACTTTTGTACATAAGGATGGGACTCTGTTTGAATTAGATGGCCGCAAAGCTTTTCCAATAGATCATGGACCTACGACTCCGGATCGACTTTTGGAAGACGCTGCCAAGATCTGCCTCGAATTCATCGCCCGAGAACCAGATAACATCGGCTTCAACGTCGTGGCACTCGTTCCGTCTCAGTAACAATTTATGCGTGCCTATAATTAATTTATTATTCGTTAAATATCTGTTGATTACCAGCATTGTCGGCTAGTCCTTAATAAACTCATAAAATTAAGGTACACGTGGAGTTTTTATGAAAGTCGTTCTTTGCAAAGTATCATGGCTAATGAAATAATCGCGTAGCAATAACGTGAGGAGCTGAGCGGTGGCGTCACGCGATCCTTCAATATGGCACTACGAAAAATGGCTTCCATTAATTCCGTTCATTAGCGAATACCGGACCGGCAAATTCAACCAGCGCAGCCGCCGCTCGGACCTCGATTAAAGTCTTTAATTCATAATTAATCTCATCGTCCTTAACAAATCGCCAGTCTGCGTTCGAAACGGTGCATCCACGTCTCAATTAAGATATTTGTGCACACTTGCAACATGGCTCCCGCATTCCTCCTTAAAATTCTCTATCTTCGGAAACTAATTAAAAATTCGCCTCGGCTCCGTCGCCCAGTGTCCAATCGGGACGATATAACTTCATTTAAAAACGAGCAATCTTGTCGAAGATAAGAGCTGGCGAGAAAACAACGAAGAGCAGCGCTCGCCACACGCGGCAACGTCGCGCCCGGACAAAAAGAGAAACCAAAGAAAGAACTCCAAACTTTTAAATGGAACGCGAGAGAATTCACCGCGTTAACTATGTCGATACTGGGAAGGACGCGACATCGGTAAGTCACGTCACCAAATAAATGACGCCAGGTCTGAAATAAATATATAAATATTGTGTAAATAAAGAAAATAATGCGCCGGGGACCCGAAATGCTTTAAATATTCAAATGAAGCGGACCGAGGTGAAATACGAAGGTGCGCTCGCTCGAGTTGAGGCCAATTAAATCGGTGCCACTGAGGTAGAAATTAAAAACAAAAGGAGAATGACGGGGGTCCGGCGCATTTTTCTCATGAGTATTATTAGCGCGATGTCAACCGACAAAAAACGGAGTTAGAGGGTTGTCGTGGCCGCGATCATTATCGATAACATCCCGCGTTTTGTATTGTTTTGATAAGTGTGATGCTGTTAGGCTCGGACGTTTTGTTGACATTTTATATTGCCCATACAAGGGTGATTGATATGGGCGTACATTGGCTAATAACGCAATCCTTTTCAGACATTCTTTTATACTTTTTTTATTCTTTATAAGAGCTTTTATTTACCTTACCTGTCCATCCGTCTTCAAATCAACGATGATATAGGTCGTATCTGCCTGTTATCCCATTTGAAATGCACCCGTCTGTAGGTACTTCAATGACAAAATTAAGAGTTGATCAATACGGCTAATCTAACAGTGAAATCTTATATTTCCACTCTCACACCACTACAGCTGTGGTCTTCTGAATAGTTTGAGAAGCTATCCTAAAAGATCCTGATAATGGATTCTAGCCCCCATATCTGCCCAGAACGGTGACGATATTTTAACTCATCATCATCAACCCATAACGTCCCACTGCTGAGCACATGTCTCTCCTCACTTTCGTGAGGAGGATTAGGCCATGATCCACCACGGGGGCCCAGTCCGGATTGGTGGATAACATACCTACCTCCGAAATAATTCTCGGGTAGATATGTGGGTTTCCTCACGATGTTTTCCTTCACCAAAAAGCGAGTGATAATTACGTACATATGTTTTACAGAAACACATTGGTACGTGCCTGCACTGGGATTTGAACTCACGACCTTCTGATTGGAAGGTGGAGGTTCTCCCACAAGGCTACCACCGCTTCATTTTAACTGGCTTACCGATGTTAATTCTTATTCCATTTCACGAAACAATTGCAATGCGTCAATCAAACAAGTGCACGGTGATTAAACGGGTTAAAAACAAAACGTTAACCAGCATTGGGCACGGTCATTAGTCATTGAGAGCCTGGTGAGAACAGATTTAATATTTACCTATAAATCAATTATGGACATGGGGGGTCTCGCCACTTAACGCTCTATTATTGTACTTGCTCCTTTCATAAGCTGCAATGATAAATTAGCTCTTAAGGTTTTTGTAGCACCTCCTAATATAAAGGCTGTTTTGGCTTAAACATAGTTGCGATTAGATTATCCAGCTAGAGTGCGAACGCAGCCTATACCAGCCCATGATGTCCCGAACGTTTTTAAACCCATAGTGGGCAACTCATAAAAACGCAACTCTAGGAGGCACTCTGACTCTT
Source organism: Campaea margaritaria (assembly GCA_912999815.1). Classification (NCBI taxonomy): domain Eukaryota; kingdom Metazoa; phylum Arthropoda; class Insecta; order Lepidoptera; family Geometridae; genus Campaea; species Campaea margaritaria. The sequence continues at coordinate 3,902,573 of OU538794.1, forward strand.
CGTTGTTTCCAACAGCCTCAAAACTGGAAAGTAGAAAGATATAAAAGCTCTTGGAAGCTCTTGCTCTTAGCTCTTATTTTCGATTGTATTATTTGCATATGTCTAGTACTGACCATAATCCTTTAATAAAAAGTCCTAGGTACCTAGCATATCTCCTATTTTGTCGAACAGAAGAATTAAAACTAACTGCCTTACGTTCATTATGTCTCTTTACTTTAATGAGCGCCCTAGGAGATCCCAAGCAGGTCTTATTAATAAAAAAACGAATGCATTTATTCCACACAATGAGGATCTAAGTGGTTATTGCGAGTGTAAATCTAAACCTGTAGCAGTATACACTACGTTATCAAGTTGGATGGCATACATTGCTGAGGAACGCGTAATTTATTTACTTAGGAAGTTCGCCTTTCCTGTTCATCTGCTTAGTTTCTATCATAAACTGTTTTACGACTGATCGGTTTCCGGTTTCCGCCAATCGTGAAAGTAGGCATGAGATAAGTAGCCTATCTACATAAGAGATGAATTTATGACTCATTATCGCCATTGGGTGCCATGATCTTTTGAGTACAGTAAAGTTAATAATTACCACGTTTTGTGTTGGATTAGATAAAACATAAGATTGAGTAGGTACCTCCTAATTTCTAGAAGAGATTCTCATGCCTACTGTTTCTTTATAAAGTTTTTTATCTGTCCAGTAAAACTAAGTGTTACCCGTGGCTTCGTACGTGTTATTGGTTGTGACAGTTATCCATCCAAAATTGAGCTGGCGGCCTATCCTAGTGCAGTCCGGCGGTAACAAACAGTTAATAACTCAGCTTCAACTTATTAAATTCCGACGCAACGTTTACCTGTTATTATATCGGATTCTTATCACGATGAAAACTGCATTGTAATTGGTTCACTAGTTTTAACGTGATGTAAAAACAAACGGACAGCATTTTCAAACGTTTTACAGTAGCTTAGGTACACTTTTTGTCTTTACTGCTTTAGTTTATGTAAATATAGATAAGTGTAAATGAGTACCTATATCACAAGTCACAGGCTAGTAACTAGTAAGCTAGTATTTAGAACCAGCATTGTGCAGCGCAGTCTGTGGCATGACAGTGTAAGTAATAGCTCGCCCTCCGCAGGGGTCCCGCCGCAGCCACCGACGCTCATCACTATTCAATAAGCCCCATTTATTGAAATTACATAATTTGTGTGTGAATAATGACGATTGTGATGAATCTTCGTGGGCGATGCGAGCGACTTAAACGCGATTAACTTTTGACCGCTATACGATATTAATAAGCTGTCCGCTCTCGGCTTAACACAAGTTCACACTTTTGAACCTTATCTCTTGCAGATAGAGTGTGCCAGCTCGTGTTATACCTCTACTGTCGGTTGCATCGCTTGCCTGCTCTCGTATTCCGTAATGACATGGAAATAGACTCGGGTTAAGCCGTGTTGGAGCTCCATTGATTTCTACATCGTTTATTTGAATGGATATTATTGTTGTTTGGACGTCTTTTGTAGATTGGTGTTACAAAGGTTACACTGAAGAAGGTGCTTAAACTATTTATTAATGACGTGCGATGTGTGAAACTAAATCCACTTGGGTTTTGTTTTATTTTTAAGGTTTAGTAGGGCAACAATTATTCTTATAAGAAAAGGTATCAGCTAGGGTCCTAATTATAGATTTCATACAGGGTATGATTTTGTAGTATTTCGGTTGCAAACCAACGCTAACGAAGCCTATCTCTTTCAAACATGACAAAGGACATTTTTGAATTAATTTGTTATAACAAATATGACGCATATTTTTACTAAACCCCCTTCAGTAGTCAGCAGGACATAAAACAGTTGTCGGTTCGAATTCGGCAGCGGCCGCCTGCCGCGCGGTTACTCCCTCAATTATGGCCCCGGTGAATATAAAACAAACATACACTTTTACTGCTTATCCAAATTTCAGTACCTAACGTCAAGTGATTTCTTCAGACCGAACGACCTTCGTCGAGCTAAGTTATACGGCTGGTTCTAAAAATCACAGAAAAGCTTCCGTCATGGTAGTTTAATTTGAGTGGTGCAAGCGGTGGTGGCAGAGCGGTAGTCACATGTGCGCTTTACAATATAACGGCACCCGGTTCAAAACATCAGTATTGCTAGGGAAGCGGTATGATCAGAAACCGCAATATTTGAATATGGAGAGTCCTGGACATGCCGGTGAGCACACTTGCCCTTGCCATTTGCCTTTGAGGACATGTGAGATCGACCCAAACTGGACTAGCGGGGTGTCATTAGGATCACTCGTTCTCTCATAATATTATGATTGGCATTAAAAAAAAAATTATAAATTTTTTAAAAATGACATCCCCGTATAATTTCTTGGTGCCATCTTCTCTGACGGGTATATTTCCGAAGCCCCGGTGGAGTTAATGGAGTTTCCTATTCTTGTGCGAGATTCAGGCATAAGTCACCACTTGATAGGGAAATGTTCTTTGTCAAACTCAAACCATAATTAGATAACCATTCGTTTAGAAGATCATATTCTGACTTACTTTTTATTTTTCTCTATGTAAGTATAAGAGAAGTTTTTGTCTTGTAAAAGTGCAATATTTTTGCTTACTTGCAATAAATGATTTGAGTTTTTCTCAGAGAACGCACCTGTGTCTTAGCAGTGGGAACTGATGAAGATGACCTTAAACCCCCACTTATAACGTCTGTGTTGCTTTAGAGCTAGCGCATGCTCATCCCACCTAAAAACAACATAAAGCACGCGTCTGTGTTTAGGCTAAATCACAGCGCTGCTCGCAGCTTACCGCTGGCTTACACAGCGGTTTTAGTGCAGAGCCATTAAAGTCGACAGCCCTCGTAAACTCGCCTCTTGATTGATAAATTCTGCTTGTAACGAGCGGAGCGACGCCCGCGTTATGATTACTGAGGAGTCCGTTACAATCGCGAATATGCGCAGAATTAGCCAAATCATAATACTTACACTTACATGCTTATTTATTATTGATATCGAATAAGGACACTGCGCTTACTCTGCCACCTAGGTACGAATACGAGGGTTGAACTGACAGTCTTGTGATAGAGCAGTGAGGGAATTGGCGATGAAGTGGAGATATTTGTGAAGTCGAGGGTATAGAGCGCAGAAAGATGCAACTGTTGTTGCTACTAAATCGATTGCAATGCGCTTTTTACTGTTTGCTAGCTTATAATTTGACAAGCAATGATTTTCATTAGTTACTACATCTAAGTAAATTCAACAAACAGAAACCGAGCTATTGATAAGAAAAACTTTTTTCTCAGCGCTGACATAGGGTAGGATGATAACTGAGATTCTAACATAAATATGAAGAAGAAAAAACACAAAAATGTAAAGCGCAACTTGGCCCGATATTAAACGGGACATTATCTTACTTAATTCCTCGGTTATATAAAAATACGTTTATAAAATTAATATGTGGCTAAACGTTTATTTGTTTTTCCCAGTACCATGCCACAAGTTCCAGAAATCATGCCGTTATGAGTCCCAATAATGATTTTCTCAAAAGCGTTTCAATGTCTCTGTGTGCTAAAAGAAACATTTATTTTACTTTTAATAACTGGAACTGATTGGAAACTGGCATAATGTACTCGTGCTTGACCAGTTGACCTGCATCATAATATGTAATACGGTAACCGCGTTGGCATACTAACGCTGCAACATCATTACCATATCTTTTCGTTAGTTTTGTCTCGTACAGTCAACGTCAAAAGTCTGATCAACATTTACTTTTTAAGTTGACTGTACCTATAAGTTGGTTATTTTTGTAACATAATTTGACTACAGCATTATAAGTTGTTATCATAGTTTAAAAAATATAGAGAATTAATATTAGGCTGCGATATTATTGTAAGCACTTAGGTCACATTAAGAAAATATTTTTTTCTACGAAGAGCAACATGTTTTCCAGATGCTTTGTTTTATTTTTATTTCTTTGTTTTTCGTAAATCCGTGGATGGAATTAAATGTCAATAGAGTCATTTAGTATATTACCACTTGTCACTTGGTAGAAAAAAAGCATATCTACTTGACCAAGGGGATATATATGTATTAGTATTATAATATAACCAAGGTTTGAATTATTATAATCACTTTTTACATAGGGAAGTAGGTATATTTTACATAAACAGAATATCATGTCATATCTGAGCCCGCTGATTGAAACGAACTTTAATTTGGTACTCCTATGCCTAATATCCTAGGCTAATTTGATATTTGATTAGATAAACAAGATATTTCGGCGGAGCTAAATGGTGCATTAGTGCAGTTTTGTAGAGCTTTCACACGGGTTCCTAGAAGCATCTATGTGAGTTAATTGGTAAGTGGGCAGTAGTGGGGCGGCAGATTAATGAGCGGCTACCGTGCTTATCGCAGCATCTGGCGCATGAGTGATCATCTGTCCTACCCGCGCTTGCGCCCGCGCCGGTGCCTACCTAGTGATGGGCAGCTAGGATTTTTATCGATAAAAGATTTGTACAAGTTAAACTTGGTTCCGCCAGTCTTGCGCCCCTCCTGTCAGTCCTCCGTTTATAGCTCGCGCAGTCCTTCCCTACTTCATCTATCCGGCGGTATCTGGGACGGCCGACCGGGCTCGTGTTGTTAACTAAGGCCAAGACTCATTTTGGGTCGTTGCGCCATCTTTGTTAGTTAGTTAGTTAAATTTGGTTATCGCTTGTCAAATAGTAGAGTTAGTCTCTGGTGTTAGAGTTTATCAGGCCGGCCAAGGACCTCAGACGTTACTTAACAACGGCTATCAATTTATAACAACCTGAAACGGTGGCTTAATATCCCTTTGGAAGCCCGGGGTGACGAATATCCGCACGTTACTGACGAATGGTCATTGGTGCAGGTCCGAGGAACGAACCGAGTGTTATTGAGTTGCAGAGCGCACACGTTACTACTCGGCCACCACCGCACAATTTAAACTTGTGCAGTATGTTCGTTATTCTATGTAAAAAAAAATGAAGTGGTTGTTTTAGTGGAGAGAACGGGAAACAATGTTGTTCAACATCATTTATCAAACTTATCCTAGCCACCACGTTCTAACGCAGTGAGGGCTGAGTTGCCATTCAATAGCTAATAATTGCAAATGACACAAGTATCGATACAAATACAATGACATCGACAACAAATTCCTTACATACCGCCGCCATCCCTAGCAGTCGTGATATGACAGTGGTCCACATTGCTTCCCAGAAGTCATACTCACTGAATACCTTACGGGCACTGCTCCAACCGACGCTTTTTTCTCTGCACCATAGTTTTATTGGGCATTGAAATATTTTCGTTTAGATTAAACGACGGCAACCGAGATCGCTACATTATGCCTCGTGCCAAGCTACGAAAGCTAGCGAACAGCAAACAGGCGATATCCACTTATACTTACCATTGCTCCATCACCTACTTTCACTTTGACACACGCTAACCAATGACGACCGCGAAGTAGCACCTTAATAAGAGCAACCTGCTTGATTCGGACTGCATAATTCACCCGCATAATTCAAGTTTTCCCGCAATAACTCTCTTAAAAGCAATATATTTTCCCCGTTTTTGCCACATTCCTTATTGATGCTCCGCTCCTATTGGTTCTAGCGTAACGTTGCGCCTATAACCTTGCTCGATAAATGGACTATTCAACACAAAAAGAATTTTTCAATTCCAACCAGTAGTTCCTGAGATCCTAGCGTTCAAACAAACAAACTCTTCAGCTTTATATATTAGTGTAGAGTATAGAAAACCCACACCTACCCGAGAATTATTTCGGAGGTAGGTATGTTATCCACTAATCCGGACTTGGCCCCCATGGTGGAATATGGCCTAACCCTCCTCACGAAGGTGAGGAGAGACCCGTGCCCAGCAGTGGGACGTTATGGGTTGATGATGATGATAAAGTATAGATATTACATTACTCTCATCATGAGATTTCCTTGATGGTAGGATACTACAGTGTCCACCTGACTACCAACCAGCCTCGGTATAGAATCTATCAAATTCCTGTCAGGGTGTTTCGGCAGCAGTTCATGAGAGCCAGTCCCATTCTAGGCCGAGCGTGTTTACCATCTCCAACCACATCGTCACAACACCATGTAAGGTAGAAGTCAAATCCTACTTTGTAAAGTATACGAGTATTTTAAATCCTTTTAATTCTACTAATAATAATCTTCCTCTTTGTAAATATCACTCATATCATAGGTATGTTATCCAACAAGCTGGACCGGGCCCGTGCTCAGCATTGGGACTATATGGGTTGATGATGATCATGATGATTCGTTCAATGTCGCTTACCGATAGACCGCCGCGCGCGTCCACCCTGACTCTATAATCGGACTAGGCAGAGTCCACCTTTACGGTAGCTCTTGTGACTTGGTCTATAGATACGAGGATTAATGTCGAACATCAGTAAAGGTCTCTTTACTAGGAACTGTGGGAATCGGATATTACGGACGTCAACGTGGGGAATTGTTTTTTGATGGCCGATATACCTACGGATAAAATGCTTACCTACCTGTCTTACGAAACCGGGGACTGGATATCATCTATTGCCTATTAAAATAATATAAAATTGTAATAGGAACTGATTAGTTTGAAAAGTTCCTTTATGTCAATTTTAATACTTTTATAATGATTTTTGAGTTTTTTTTATTGCCCCGTTAAAATACTCTTAAAACCTAGCAAAAGGAACTAATGAACACTTTTCTCAGACCACAGCAATGTGTAGATACGCAATTACTACCATCTTCATTTCTCTATTATTCTCTGCTTAGTAATATAAGTTTTTGTTTTTTTTTTTAATTATATTCAACAGTGGTCAAGGCATCTGTGTAATATCAACTTTTATCAATGAAAAACAAACATATAAAACCCAATAACGATAAAAGATGTAAAAATGTCTTTGTTCCGCAAAACAGGAGCGTGCATAAACGTATAAATTAATTGTTAGTTTAAATACAAAGACTAATTTAATAAGTGACCCGACTCCTAAATGTCAAAGCGATTCAAATAAAAAACGACAATGAAATATCGAAGAAGGATGGCGCTCCGCGGCGCGGATAGGGTCACCAGCAAGTCTCTCTTACTGGGATATTTATAATGTACAATCAGCTACAAAAAAAGCTAAACATGATTAAAGTACCTAAAATATTATATTAAAAAAACCATTTTATGGGCGTAATATTTAATTAGAAGTAAGGAATCTTCAGCTATTTTTGACGTTGCCTGTACCAAGGTCTGACTAAATTGGAATAATATGTCGTCCTGCCAATAATTTTATAGATGTGTGGCGATCAAAGAGATTTAGTACAATCTCTTTGGTGGCGATACTAGTGTGACCACAAATCTCATTGTGACCGATATAAAATAGGTTTTATTATTGGTGAAACCCATTTTCTTTACAATCTTAAGCACACTAAGCTTGAATAAATTAAATCTTATTCTGACTGACCAATAAAAGGCCCATGGTAACCCTACGTTCAGAGGACAGAACGCCCAGGCTGGTGTCATGGGAAATGTGACTTTTTATACTCCAAATAAATTGGGAGTCATTTTTTAAGAGGCTCGTTTTTTTGTATATCGAGGCTGTACAATGGGTGGACAAGAACGGCTGTTAGGTAACATTTTTAACATCATTATAAGTGAAAAGCAGTGACTGATGATGGGCCTTACGGCTTGTTACACGAGATGCTTATAGAGAGCTTCCAGGAAATCTGTTTGTGGGCGATATTGTTTACTCTCTCATGGTAAATAATCGTTTTTCCTCTCATACTAAATCGCTTTTCCGTTATTTCAATGCCTTGATCTTGATAACAAGTTTCAAATTTGAATTTGTCGTGTCTCACATATTATTATCTGGATTCCTTTGTTTCCTTCCAACTGCAGCGAAACAGTCAGATACTCCTATGATTGTAAAGTCCACATCAACGGCGCTTGTACACAACCCCAATGGTCTATACTTACGTGTGATAGGGATATTAATTTTTGCAGGTTACAATTTAAGATCAATGAGAATCGCCAATTTGTGAACATATTTAGTTATTTACTCATCTTTGGCACAGTCATATTTACTGTAGCTGCACCTTTTGGGTCATCTAATAAATTATTCAAGCTATCAAAGCTTTAAAACATTGCAATCGTTCTCAGGTAGACACCAAAATCAATATTCAACTTCCGTTTCCAAATAAAAACAATATTTCGTTTAAAAACTTGCATTCCTCCAAGGTTACGCGGAGCGGCCGTGGGAGCTTCTCGAGGTCTCCCGGGGTGAAGGTCTCGTGGCAACTATCATTTATGCTGAGGTAACTGTTTGTTAGTCTGTGGCACCGGGGCCCCAGGGTCCGCGGTAGCGCCAGGGCGGGCAGTCCCCCGCAGATATGTCATTCAAAACGTCAACTTTAATTTTATATCGATGTTATTTTAAACGTACCCAATTATGATAATTTATCGTTTAGGAGGACGATATAAAAACGTAGGAAGAGTAACTTAACTTCTATGTCTCGGCACTATACAAAAAACTTAATGTATATACTTAACTACTATGTTATACACCCACGTCGCAAATTCAAACAAATTGTTTTCACAAACATTAAAACCGTCCTCGTCCGGACCTCGGACGGTGTCCATATCTCAAACGAAATATGCAAAGTATTCTCTTAACGATCTCTTATTTTTTATTCGGAGTTTTCGAATTCTAACCTCTAGTTACAAACTCTGATCGTGGAGATTAACCGTTCAATGTTTGGCTTTTTTAGCCGCACCCATAAAACTACCATAAGCGTCTATGATATTTAAGCATCGACAGATATATCTGAGGCTGGCTTGAACACAGTCGGTGTATCGATAAGACATGATAAAGTAATGGCCGAGATACACGCCGCTGCTACCGAATCTGATACCGTACGGTAGCCGACACAACGGTCACTCATACGACCATACGCTATCCAGTTTATTGAATTCCATTCTAATAAGCATTAGATTGTCATCTCGCTCCATTAGTTAGCTACCTGAGACTCCGGTCCAGAGCTGTCATGCCACAACAGAACTAATTTCTTGACGTGCCGAACGCCTCGACACATTCAGCTGAAGGGCTAATCTAAAACCCATCAATATGCCGTTATCTAGAACGGCGTCGGTAAACCAAGTATACGATCCATAAATGAGTCCACAAAATGCCGGCGTTGAAGCCCTAATAGCCGAGCCGATATCCACGAGAAAGAAACTGCCAATATTTATATCGCTAAACATAAAATACCACAATAAAACGAAACGCGTCGACGCGCAAAGGTTTATGCTAATCGCCGATAAAAATATAATAAAACTGTGACCTTGCTGGCCGCCGCGGACCTGACGTACCGATATTAAAAGCAATGCAATGTTTTTGCATTTTATGGTCTACGCCTACGTAATGAATCAAAATTGTCAAGCGCATCTTCGCTGAGCATAAAATTTAAAGAGCCATTTCAGCTACAAACTAAAAAGTTAAATATTCTTTTACGACAAGTTGATTCTGGAGAGCCTTTAATGCTTGGTATCAATTAAATACGCTTCTTCTGAAGCTGATCTTGAATACAGGTAGCGTATCGCAATCATCTCTCGAAACTCGTATCCATCCCAGTTATTAATGAACGTTGGTCATTTTTCGAATTCAGCCGCCGTCCGGACAGCTTATTGACAGCAGTTTATTTGTCAATGTCTACTGCGCAGTGGTCCATTGATGATCCATTGCAAACATTTATCCACTGGCTTCACTCTCATACTGAACTGTAAGTAAGTGCCTAACAAAACAGGACGCATGTTCACAGAACGTAACATTAAGAAAATCAAAAGAAAACCCGCTAGTACTTTAGTATGTATCAGTTGCATTAACTTTTTGCCATTCGGCATCATCGATCTCATTATCATTCGAGTCGGCAACTTCGAGAATTCGCGTTTAGTATTACAGAGTCAGCACGGTTAATTGTCGTCTAAAAACTAACCTTAGTAGGAAAAACTATCGTGGCGTATCGAGGGACCGCTGCCGCCACCGCATTACGATAATTGATGCTAATTAATAAATTAATTATCCATGTTAATATTGCGCTTGAACGACTCCAGTTTTTCTTCTGCCACGCTCGTACTCGTCTGAACTAAGTATAATATTATTGCGAGTGAAGCATTCACCTTTTTGTTAAACGGTCTCTATACGGTTGGACCTTAACTGGGCTCATATTTTGATATTAATTTATTGGTTTAATGACGAGCATCGATATGAACCTCTCGCCTAATTGGGCCTATGTTATGACAACCATTCATGCGATAATTATTGAATCGAAGCGGCGTATAATTATAATTTATGTCATTTTTATATTCTCGCAATAATTATTGAGGAGTGTATGTTATGAATGAAGTTTTGCGGTGTGGTCTGTGTTTTGTGCCAGTTGCGCCACTTAATACTAATATGGCAGAGTTTATATTCAATTTTATGTTTGCAGTTACTTAATACTTTTAAGAATAGTTATTTCTCAAGTGCACTTGGATTATGAGTAATGTCCCAAATACGAGTAGTCGAGTATTATTTAACACGTTTAAGTGGAAAAACTGGAAAAACATAGTCGGCACGCGCTGGATCCATTGAAGTGTCGACGCGTACTCTACGAATCACGTACAGGACACTCAACCAACAGTTTTTCTTGGAAATGCATTCAGTTTCAAGAACACGAAACAACCCGTTCTTTACTAAATCTAGATTTCGAAATTGCAGTACGTGCTCCGGCAACAATGTGTAGGCGTAGTAGACTTCTTAACTCGGTACAGCTTTCTGAGAAATCACTTCCTATGCCTGATTTTCTAAAGTACCTTATCTACCCCATGAGCACCGTTAGAAAAGATAAACAAAACGCTTCTCGCTTATCAAAACTAGATCCAAATTTTGCGAGTCAAAAAGAAATATTACACTGCAGAAGACTCACGGCTTATCTACACCATAAAATTTCGGAAGAATTTCTCCATCCGCAAATTGCTAGAAATTCTAAATTGAATAAACTTTGTAAAGATAAAATTAAAAGAAAACCAGAAAAAATTAAGCAAAGCAAACATGAAAGCCGCAAAGCGATTAGGACAAATCATAACAGAATTGCGACGAAAACAAATTTGCCTGACTTGCAAGAATTTACAACACGAAGCGAGCTCGGGCCTCGGCCGGGCACCGCACGCGTCCGCCACGGACGTAAATACAAGCTCCTCGGGCACCGGCCACATAATATAACGAGTATAGGAGGCCAATTTAACAGACTTATTGTCTCCATGCGACTACAATGCGAGACACGAAGAGACGCAAAAGGAACACGAAGCGCGGGGACCCCGAGTCTGCCGATACAAAACAATGGTATTTAATCAACGATGATAAATGCAGTATTCAAGCACGTTTTTTAACGATACTGCCGTATTGTTTTGGCGGGAGCTTACCGCTGAATACGGAGATAAGTCGCCGCGGAGAGTGGCTTAGCTGACAAATTGGAATAAAAGGAATATTTATTCGTGTTGTGAACCGAAGAAACCTGTGATGCGCTGGATATTCAGGCTCGTATCTTCACGTATTCGAGAAACACGAAAGCACGTGTCTACATTTCTGGGAATGATGGTATCGTGGTGAGTTCTATCCTTGCGACTACGGGAAATCTTAGCTCGGATCCTATGTGCTTGTGCACGGCATGGTGCATGACACCGTAGGAAACCATACTTCCTACCTATAAAGAGATATTTTAAGTACTACCAGTACACAGTATTTGTAAATCGTGGGTAACCTACCCGCGATTCATCCATTACATTTCTACGCCCAGTTTTTGCTGGGAGCTTTATAGTAGTACCTGCCATGTATTTTTACACTTTATTGGTAGAACGGAGGAACCTATAGACGTTATCGAGCATCCTTCCACTACGCAGCCCGTCCTTATGGCATTTCCTCCGTCACACGAGATATATTAGCGTTGCGAACACGCCGCGATTCCGAGTTTGTATAAATCACGTTATTTTGTTGAGAATAACTCGGAGAAACAATCGGCCTCTCGTGTTGCATTGTCGAAGGTAGTGTTCGGGGGCCGTCGTAAATTTGTGTGGTAGCGCAGCAGGACGCCCGTATTGAATCTGAAGGATTCGACGACGGATAGAGCAGCGTTTTGATTTATATTGAGCGCGTTTGGGATACATGGCTCACCTGGTTCGCGTCGTGTATCGGTTAGGCGACATTGCAGGCGGTGTTGGTTGTTGAAATTGTAGAAATTTGTGTAGGAAATGAAAGGGTGAAGTGTTCTTAAGGTTGATTCCTGTAACACCTTAAAGCTTCAGCTAGATGCTAAGTTATCTAAATGTAAGACACACAGTCAACAACTGTTGCCAAAAGTCGTATTATAATGTTCCTATTAAGCAGTGTCTCTTGCGCGTGTATTGGTCGACTCACTATACAAGAACATCTACACAAAACATTGTAATTTTTAACAACATATTTTGTGTGATATGAAAACATCAAACATTTTCAATTTTGTGTAGTTCAACAATTTTGTGTAGTGTGTAGATAGACCAAATCACGCTTTTTAGAAACGTTATTTCTATTTTTGAAAGAAATATTATTTTAAATGAAAGTCTTGTCAGAATGCGAGCTTACGTTGGACCGCATACCATGATGAATAGTGGTGAACCAAGCTTAAAGTTGAGACAGACGAAATGTATTGTATTTATTCACCTAACGAAGGAGTCATCCTAGGGTGGAAAATAAAAAGTCTCTATTATAGTCTGCGACTCAGCGTATACCAATTGGTGTTTATTATCTGGCTAGTTAACAATAGCCATGTCCATAAAATATGTAAATACTTCGGTACTGTCCAGATTTCGTATTGGATCTCAAACTAGTGAGCTTAAATGTAACTACAGGTATTTCAGTAAAGAGTCTTCACCATCATCTTTATCTATAATTATATATAAATGAATCCCTATTTCTCTCGGTCACCCCATCACTTGAGAACGACTGGTCCAATACGGTAATTGGTTTTTTCAAATATTTTTGGGGCCCGCGGAAGGATCTTATGAAAAGCAAAATTGGAAAAGTTGCCCGGAAAATTGGAAAATTTTATATAACCAGTTTTTTTATAGTATGAGATTTTAGTATGAACTCTTGACATTTGATTTTTTGGCAATCTTCAGCTATTCCTAAATAACGCGGTGGTTTCCAGCCTGGGAAATGCAGAGTTATTGGGGTAAAACTGGTTTTACGCGGGTAGAAAACAAATAATTACATTTCTCAAAATGTTGTACCTACTTATGATAAAATGTATACAATAAACTCCACAAAAATGGTAAGACCTCCCAATTAACTTAATCCGACAATGCCTCGCTTATCACATTAACTCAAACAAGAGGGGAACAAAAAGTCCAAATTATGTGGTGGACAACTTTTGTAAAATACTGCCTTACGTAATAAAAAGATGAGTGAAATGAAGAAAGATCTGCGAGATGTCCGTCCCCGCGGCTATTCGTATAGATATGAATCTATACGTCTTAAAAATGGCACTAACGGTGTGCTTGGGCTTGATAACATTCCAGAGCAAACTGCAAAAACAATTATGTCCACTGAGAATGTTGTATTGTATTTTAGAAGTCTTTTTGGACTATGCCGGTGGTGCCGGCATAAGGCGTACCGATAAATATTTATGCAATTTATTCATATTTCTTTCGGTGTCTTGACTACAGGGCGGTTGGCGGGAGGTTTGTAGAGGGATCGATTTTTATCTGTTCGGATAAGTTGAGCTCAAATCTTGGCATCACTTGTTGTTTTTAGTTTTTAAAAAATTAGAACTATTTCTTTTAAGAAAACTATGAAAACTTTTTGATTGAAGTTAGATCTTGTTATTTTATCGCTGCGGTCTACGAATTTTTTGCTGCACTAGCCTTCTTTAATTCGAATAAGATAATGAAAAATACGCACGAAATCGTAATTTTCAATCATTTCAAGCCCCCTAGTAGGCAGCATTTCCCTGAAGTGGAGCTCTCACATATGAATTCGCGCCAAGGAATATCAAAGACAATCGACAAAAACAGTCCAACACAATAGGGGCTGCTATCGGCGCTGCCGGATCCTTGTCGGACCTGATATCTGGTGGTCGCTGATCAGCACATTATGGGGTTACCATTTACCAATGATTTCGAAAATGGGGTACTGCTATGGGTTAAGAAGGATTCGTTCTTGGTAGGGAAAATGACATGTCGTGCCGGATTTGGTGCAATTGTTTACTTCTTCTAAACTTTCCTTGGCTTCCTCAATGGTAATTTCTCCTCATAAGGTAAATTTATCAATTCTTTGTGTACCTTTCGTTGGCTATGTCCTTTGTTAAAGTAAGATACACAATTACTGGAGAAAGTGCTACCATTAAGCTATCGATTTCCAATACATTCTAATAATTAAATTACCTGTCACTTCTTCGATTTTTTATCACAAAAGTTCAAAGATTTATTTTATGATGTTGTATTTCCTTTAGTCTGACAAAATCGTACAACAGCACTAATACTCTTGTTTCTTTTTTTATTTGAATGAGTAACGAGACGAGCATGTCGTTCACCTGATGGTAAGCGCCATGCCTGCCTATAACAGTTACTGTGCCACTCAGAACATTGCATTGCATTGTTCTACTGAAGTTATTTTGAAGGTTTATCGCGATTTTAACAAAAGACCTACATCCAGACCTGTAGTAGGGCTCCTCGCGTCCGGATCTGCGCATCAATGTTGCAATAAATACGTCTGGTGACAGGCAAAAAGGCGGGAATGCGCGAACCTGCCCGGCGGTCTCGCGGTCTCATATTTTGGACGGTTTCTCTTTTTAGCTTATGACTATTTCTATTGAATTTTATTTTGAAATTTTATTACAGGTTGAGATCCTTTTGTTATATTTTTATTAGTGTCGTGAAATTTGAGACTTTTGCGTGAGTAATAATAAATATATAATATATATAAATATAAAGAGATAATAAGTAAGACCTGGGTCCGTAAATGTGGTGTGTGGTTTAATAAAGTTGATCTATGTACCTTCCAAAATCTTCAGAATTAATAGTCACCACAATTCTCTGCTTTTAAATTTTCCATTGCCGACACTTCAGTTTCTAAAAGATAGAAATTCGGAGTCGTGCTCCGCAAAGCTGGCGTGCACTGGTTGCTTTATCATGAAATAGGATAACTTACCAATTTAAAATAGTGCTTATTGAACAAAGGAATCCATCCTATATCATCTCTTCTGTGTTCACAGCCAGAAATAAAATACATGTCTAACAAAAAACATACTGCATGAGTGCCTACACATTTCCAATGGCATTTCACAGTCGGTTAATTTAAATGACTCTTTGTAAAATATCATCTTGTGGCTGAATATCTAGCCAGTTTCCGACAAACATCACAAGTTGCTAAGCCTCACTCGGCCGCGATTTCGTTGGCGTGTCGCGCGACATTTCACCAGCTCTGGATATCTGATGCACGGGCGCACGTGACGGAATCCAACTGGCAGGCGGCGTAAACGGACCTAATCGAGCTGGACCTACATAGTTGACGAAGCTTTGTCAACTACAGCTCGTCTTGAATCCGAGGTGGATATGGTTAGGTCAAGTACTGTAAAATGTTTATCAATGTGATCAACGTTTGCTACAATTGAAGTACGAGTACCTTGGCAGTCGATATAAAGTGATACCTATAATTATCTACAACTCTGAATGTGACTAAAATATATTTGACGGACAAACATTTTTCGACGGGAACTACCACGGGGATAGTAGTGACAAATATTGGCCTTTTTACTACGAAATAAGGTGACCATTATTGTGTAGGTACTACTGCGTACGTTGGAAAGATCATCGAAACTAACTCTGTGTCTTTATTTATTTATTTATTTATATAGCACAGCCACATCAAACATATTAACATTTCATTAGATGAGTATTGACAAGGTAAAATTCTGATGTGTACGACAAGTACGGCGTACATATAATTCACTGTGGGTGCTGGTTGAGCAAAATTTTAATATTAGTAACATGTAGTTTAAACAATAAGTTTAAGAAAAACTTAAATTTGTCTTCTGGAGGTTTTTGTATGTTTGGACTGAAGTGGGTTAGAACTTTGCGCTTGAAGCTAGGTTGTCATTGATGAATCATAATGATAGAGCAATAACATTATCAGCTGTCATACATTTAATAGAATAGTCAACTTGAAGGAGTCCATCTGCAGCTAAGGTTTATCTCAACGTCCTATTTCCCAGAATCGTCTCATCTCGACGTGTGTCCCCACGTCTCGGCCTAGGCCCGAATGGGCCGTGCGTGCGCCGTTTCGGAGATCGTGCCTTTGCAGGCCGATAGCTGCCTACGTGTGTTAGGCAGGTTAGGCATTTGCCTTTCCATTTTTCTGTAAATCTGTATGAAGTTGTCGCGGTTGAAGAGTTTATGACTCATACATGCAATTTTATTTATATTTCTTGTTGAAAATTTGACTTTTGGAAAAGAAAACCAACTGCGAGACAATAATTAATCATGTAGCCAATTGATCATTCGGAGTTTGAACTCTTTTGATTAACTATCATCATTATCCAATCCATTCCATCCATTATCCATAATTTAGGCGACACGGTAACCCGTAGTTTCTCCAATTTCTTCGATACTTTCAAGCCACCAAGATATATTGAGAAACATGACATTGAGTTTAATAGAAATTAAAAGCAGCTAAAACAAACCAACAGTGCCTTATTGATGAGCAATGCAAAGAATGGTGGTGCGAGGTCATTCGACGGCAATGACCATCGGGCGATTTTGCTCATCGAGCTTTGAATAATTCGCTATGTCGCGCGGCGCCGCGCAGTGTCGCAGCGGTGTCGACTCGCGGTGCAGCGGTGTTAGCAATTGTCGCGCGGCTTTGCGATATCATCTCACCGCTCGCCGGCGCCGCTCAGATCTAGATCGCGGCATCCACACAAGACATGCACTCGATGGATAAAGTCCTCAGCGGATCGCACCCGCACGAGGTATGCCTTTGAAAAACGCAGCGCAAAGCATTCGCCGTCGCCGGACGCGATGGCATCCTAGCACGATCGATGCGATGCGGCCAACGTCTCACTTTGTTTTTCTAGTGTAAATAAGGATTGGAGGTAAATTGTTGACATGAAATATGTACAGTGATGGAATTAGAATGTCGCTTCTCGCCAAATTCTATCTCATGATTGCTTAAGCCGTTGCATCAGGCTGACTATGTATTTGGTAAAAAAAAAACCTAATGTCCAATAAATTATGCCTGTCTTGTCGTCAAAAGGATGGGTCATAATTATAAATTCAGTCTTGAAGGCCGTTCAGAAATTTAAACAAAGGTTTGCAAGAAATCGAAGTTAAATAAAATTGTTACGATCGGGATGCTATATATTTTTTATTCCAATGAGATTCGTCACCGCCGGTGTCGAATATGGCACATGTCTGAACGCACAACAAGTTATTTCTTTTTTATTCTGTAGTGTTCAATCGAGCGATTGAACATAACGCCGTTTTTGGATGTATCGTAAAGAAGTTTTGATTGAAATTGTAGCGCACATGAATTTCAGTTTTTCAGGCAACAGCGTCTCATACGTATGCATTTTCGACCCCTTAAATGGTTCTGTAAGTTTCCAAGATGGTAGTGATAATACATTTAACTTAAATGACGACTGTTTACTAGGTATCTTATGTCTAAAGATAAACTACTCGTAAATACATTTAAAATATTGTAGAGATCCCGCGAGGGGGTTTTTAACGTTAGTTTTTTTTTGTTTCTGTAAGCCACGAGCTTTCGATTCATCCAAAAAAGTTCCTATAACCCTTCGATCGTCTCCAAATTATAGTGTTTAAAAATTTTAATACAACGCTAAGAAATGTGCGTAAAAGTTATAAAATGAAGAGGCTTTATAATATATGTAACACTGCCTTCTGGGGGCTATTACTTAGGTCCGGGCTTGTTATTAAATTCGGCCTTATTTATTTATTTATGAGCATCTTTATTGTACACGTCGTGATTTCACATGCTGGATGTTTGGATGATCGTCGATAAGTAGGCATAATATTAAAAAAAAAACCCAAAGACTTGAACCCTTTTAGAGGCCATAAATTTAAAGCCTTGAAAATATGCGCTTGTAAATTTAGCTATTTTTTTATTTCCATATCTGCACTTATCTGACTAAAACGTTTCATGTATTTGCCTTTAAATACAGCTTCCGGGCGTTTACAATAGTCTGAATAGAATCGGAAACTACAAAACAAACAGTATAATCATGATTCACACATGCAGCGTCGATTATCTCGCGATCATAACGCCTAGGTGTGATCAAAGAAACGAAATCCGAACTTAATTACAGGCGAGCGATCACATGAATTATTATTATCGATTTGGGAATATCCATACATCGGTAACATCGGTACAGGTGCCGGGCTCCGCCCCACCCGCGGGCCTCCACACTTATGTCCCGCACTCCTTCATTAATTTATGGACAACGTGTACTTTCGAACGGTTGGTACTGGGTGGGTACTTCATTTCGCATTCCCTTCGTTAGGTTAACGACCCGTTTAGATTTAAAATTCGCATATGCAACGAAGAAAGGTCCTATCTCGTAGATTTATCTTTAAAACCTACTCTTTCTCGGGTCGTTTGCAACATTAGCCGGGGTTGAGTTCGGACTGGCTGTGGGCAGATGCATCGAGCACGAGTCGACTCTTCCAATAATTTCATACGAGCGAGCTCGATAGCCGGCGCGGTATCGCGCCACATCTGTTGCCCGTGGCCGAGGGCCGGCTATATACCGCGGCCCTTATTAAATGCAAAATATTACTTCTTTACATAACAGAGACTCGGTTATGCCGAGATCTCGTTAACATTGCATTAGCGATATTTTACAAGCGATCGTTTCTGCTCGCGCTTTGTTGGATAGTTTCGTTGAGATAGGTGCAACTGTTGTTGTTGATATTTCGGAGTCTGATACCGGTATAGTAATTTGCCTTTACGTCCCTTAAGGCGTGATAGCTATGTGAAATATGAATTTTGTCTTTTCTTAACTCTATTTGTGCAGGAAACAGAGGTTTCTTTTCACCACAGGTCACGCATAAGTTAATATTATAGAATACATTTATAATTTTAGACGTGCACTTTTGCGGGACATTCATATTTTTTTTATCTACTAGGAGCGACCCACGATTTCACCCGCGTAAACAATGTAAAGCATTCTATGTTCTATTCCAAGACCTAAAGTATCCAAATACTAAATTTCATGTAGATCCGTGAGAACAAGAAGAAGAGGGAACAAAAATACACACAAGCACACAAACGCACACACATAAACTTTCGCATTCATAATATTAGTGAGGTGAGATGTCTCCTGCTAATCCTGCTAGGGTTTGACCACTTTCAAATAAAAAGAATACATCTACTTGTTCTTAAGGACTGCTCCTCAAATATCCTTAAATGGAGGTACCTTTTCTGCTAACCATGCGGAACCTAGAATCGCTCTCAGGGAAAATATAAATTACGTAGAAATTCTTCCAGTCCGTAGGTACTTAGGAGTCCCGTTCTCTTTCCCTCTGAATGATTTCCATATCTCTCTCTCCAATTTGCATTCCGCGGTCTCCAAACTTAAAGCATGCTTAAGAGGTTATTCACCGCAAGGACCGGTAATAATTTTGTACTTCACATATCTGAATAAGGGGGCTCGACTGGCGATTCGCGCCGCCCAGCGACCACGCGCTGGGCGGGAGCGGCGGGTCGCGATCTCACGCGCGATTTTGCGTTTACGATGGACCGATCGTAATGGAATCTGTATGGTTTATTGACAACCTCATGTTATAAGTGGACGAGCTTAATTAGTAAGTAAAGACGGGTGGTGAGATATCAAGGCTATTTTTTTTCATATTTGACGATGATCTGTCACATTATAAGAATTATCTTGCCTATACCTTTATAGATCTAACGAAAGTTGATGTCCATGAGGCATGATGTCAAGAACACTGGCTGCATTTCCGCGTTGAATAGCAATAGCTAGTTTTAAAAGGATTTAAATTCTGAGTAGGCATTTAGCCTAGAGGCTAACCAAGTCGGTGGGTGTTTTATAAATGTGGAGCTAACATTACACATGTCACAATAATACCAACGCACCTGCACACCTCGCGTTTACATAAAACGAAATCGGCCCGTGGACGATACGCCACGGAATTCTGAATATCTATAAACGTAGCTGCCAGCATACCGAGGGCCATACTTAAAAACAAAATTAAAGGGGATAGCCGTACGATAATATGAATTAAAAATAATAAAACAAAAAAATAGGAGTCACGGATCGCCCCGAGTGAGTTTTTTTTCGAGTTTTTTTACCGAGCGATGCCTGCGAACAGTCCGCGCCGTATCTCCTGACAATATCTTTGACGAGCTTTTTTATGCAGCATTATTTTTAAATGAACAGATTATAAATGGTTGTTGGGCGATTTAACGCTCAATCTAATTAGGCAAATGATATGTGTTTTCGGGTAAAGATGGACGGTCGATAGTCGCTTTGCTATTATTGATTGATTTATAATTGGGTGGTGTGAGCTATGCGTCTCGGAGGGCATTGAACCCCGGTAGATAATGACTTTAGATAAACATTGCCTCGAGAACAAATTATTGGATGAACAACAGCGCAGATGTAGTTTACTCGTAGGAGGTTTTTATCACCTGCCTGAAGCATGATGATGGTGCTTGTTTGGTGATTGGCAATCATAATCAATTTCTACGGTAGGTCTTTTATTTATAGCACAAAGATTAGAATTAAATAACGATTTTGGCTGACCTAGAATACCTAGATGCAACAGGATCGAGACCTCGAGGCTAGCCAAGAAATAAAAAAGTCCACTTGTTCATCGCTGGTGTGGTGCTGCGTCCCACAGTTTACCCTTATTCTACAGGAACCGTTAAATTTTATGGGATAAAAAGTATCCTATGTGTAAATTCTGGTAATAAACTACCTGTGTGCCAAATGTCATCCAAATCCGTTCAGTAGTTTTTGCGTGAATGGGGAACAAACATCCATCCATCCTCACAAACTTTCACATTCATAATATTGGTATTGAATCTACGTAGATTGATCAACAAAGATGTAAAGAGGTTTATTTTTGCCATAAGTCACTAACATGTGAATCATTGATCGTGATATTTTAAAATTAATCGTAGTCCAAAGTTTGCTAACTTCATTATTGATAATGAGACAATATGATGTTCTTTTGATTTGTCAAATAATTACTTAGGAAATTCAACAGCAAACTTTAATAAATGAAACCTTTTAAGAATTCACATAATAAAGAAAAAGCTCTCCTTTATCCCTGTGCAAATAAAAAATCAAATAATTAGGCATTACTTGGACCCAACTTTGTGCGAATGTAAAAATTTAAACGCAAGCAAGGGCAGAGCGTCTTCAGACGACATCATAATTTAACTAAGCAAAAACTGTTGTCTTAATAAATAAGTCAGCGAATTTTTTTCACCATCCATAGCTTAAGGAGCCGAGGCGGGAAATCGGATGGAAGTCGAAGGCGAAACTTTGAAAAAAGGAAACTGCTCTTGCGGCGGCGTCGGCCGGCGCCATTGGCGGAGGCGCGGGGGCGGGCAGCCTCTCGCTCGTCATTGGCCCGCTGCCGACGCACCGTAGGCGCGCTCGCTTCATCTCGAGACACGAACAAATAGATTTTTTAAACAAAAGCAATTTTCCTATTCTTCTTGTTGTGGTACTGTTTCTATAGTTTGTTTTTGCTTGTCGTTTTGTATTGTTTATTGTGGCACCGCGACAATCCGCTGCCGGTTAATTCTGCGATATTAACATCGTCGGCTCCTCCGCGCATTGTTCGAGATGCAAATTTTGTAAAAACAAGTGATTGTTATGAAAAACAAACACGCACCAGGTGTTGCAAGGAGTGTGTGCTGGAGAATGCTAATTAACGTTAGATATCATTGAATGCAATGACAATAGGAATGAGCTTTTATGTAAAATCGTTTGAATTTTCTTAAGTAGATGGTATCAGGCTCACAATGCTTGTTTAGCGTGCTCTGATGGAAACTTGCGTGACGTGAGAAGCAGTTAGTTAGTTTTATTAGTTATCTACATTGCCTTATCTAACTAGCTTTTTTCTATGAAGAGTTATGTACCTACCTCAAAAGAGCATCTACGTACTTTTCCCCTCAAACTTTCATAAACTAAAATGTTATAGAACTTGCAAAAATAATTACTCACAAAACAACATCTATTTTCTTACTCGATTTTGTCATTACACAATAATACATACTTTAAAAAAAAAATATATATTTTAAATTTTTTTATTATTATTTTTTTTTATTTTTTCTTAGTTTTAAATCATACAAAGTTTACATCAATATTTTTTTTTATATTTGACTGAGCGACGAGACGAGCTAGTCTTTCACCTGATGGTAAGCAATATGCTTGCCCATAACACTTGCAGTACCAGAACTTTGCATTGCATAACTACTACAACTACGATAGGGATACTATAAACTACAGGCTACGGTAGGCTTAATATAATAGGTATCTAGCTGATATAAATTTGATAATAACTTTTTAGACTGTGTTAATTAAAACCCCTTTATGTTGGTAGAAACTAAAACGTTCAAATAAAATCTGCAGTTAAATTTTTCATAATTTTAACAGCAATAAATCTTCAAAGTGCAGGAAAATCGTGAACATGAATATCTAAATCTAGCTAATTTTCTTAAAAAACTGTGCTTATTCTATACAAAAATTAAATATTCACCAGGTGAAATCCAAGTCGTGCTGCGTCGGCTCAGAATAGTAATATCTAGATTAATATCACATTTTAATCTGTATCAGTTCAAACTTGCTCAGAATTTGAAATTTTATGGGTCCTATAAGTATCATAGTAAGAGATAAAAATTTGACGGCTGCCTAGAGAATGTTCAATAAGAAAATACTATGTACTATGTATGTTCTTCTGTACTGTGTTTAATTTTGTTTCTGGTGTACAATAAAGAGTTTTTCTATTCTATTCTATTCTATGTTTTATATCCCTTAGAAGTTAAAGTTAATACGTTGCTAGTCAACGCTATTAATTTTAACTTCTCGGATCAATTTTCTTTTATTTGACTGAGTGACGAGACGAGCACGTCGTTCACCTGATGTTAAGCGCTACGCCTGCCCATAACAGACACAGCACCACCCAGAACCCTGCATAATTCTGCGCGGCACTGCACTGCGCTCGTCACCCTGAGACATCGGCTCTAAAGTCTCATTAATTTCGCTGGAAACAGTGTCATTCAAACCGGAACACAGTAATGTTTGCACACTACTGCTTGGCGGATGAATTAAAAAACATGTTAATTTCTTTGCATATAGATTTACCCTACAAACGCAATCTTGGAAACGCAACATTATATTATCTACCTACTTAATGTCACAGTAGAAAACTGAACAATCAGCGATTCTTCTTCTCTCTTCACGATCTTAATTTCAATGAAGTTTACCCTAACTGAAACTCTCTCTAACAACACGTTTATACACAACATCAATCAAAACATAAATAAAACAAACCTTAAACTGAATCAATCGCATCTAATTCATCAACATAATCCCTAAACAGTAGCGCATCCATCACCGTATCCCACAGGCGCGGGCGCAACACGCTTTGCCATTGAGCCAGAAACATCCCAAGAATACGCTCGAGAACCCCAAGATGTCCCAAGAATACGTTAGAGAATCCCGAGATGTCCCAAGATGTTCCAAGATTGAGCCCATTTTTCCTCCAAATTGCAGCCTTTGTTATGCAAAGCGCGGAGGCGCCGTGTGCGGGCCACAATCGGTCGTTTGTGCCCCGCGCCCGTGTCACACGCCTTATCGCGCATCGGTCGCCACCACAGTTTTTACAATGCGCCTAGTGGAGTGACTGATTAGAATATTTCATCAGACTGCAAGGCATTACCTATTCTCGTTTAATTACTTACTTCTAGCTGGGTCTCGTTGGGAGGTCGTTGCGTAGTTCAACTGTCGCCGATGTTCTGATATCGTTCATTAGACGTCTCCTTTCGTGTTCATGTTTCCATCATGGTGCCTTGAGACGGGCCGTTGATGGACTGGATTAGCCAGCTAGAGTGCAAAGACAGTCTAACCAAGGCTTTTTACTGTCGCTTTGTGTTTAAAGCATCAAAATTCGATCAGTTTCATTCCTTTTGCCACTTTTTCTACACGAAAGCATCAACTGTCATAGTTATTAATCCCAATCATTACATTTTTAACAAGAAACCATCACAGCTAGAGTATCAATTATAATTTTTCAGCATAGAATTAAATCCATGATTACTGCCAAACTCAGACCCCCTTATTCATAAAAAGTTATGTGACGTTTCATAAAATCGCGCACTACAAATTTGTACCGCTCAGTACTAAGTGAAGTTCGATAACTTTTTATAAATAAGGGGGAGAGACGCTACATAACGCTGATTAAGCGTTCAATTGCATTTTTTATAGATTTGGCGGAGTAGCATAAATTACCTTTAAAATTTATCATCTCAATATCTGAGATTAACTGACATATCTGAGTAGATATACACGTGTGCTATTTACGTTTTACAAATAACCTTTTCTTCACATCTTTTTTTATTAATTTAAAACAATTAACACTGTACGAAATGACGTAGATAACATTATATATTTGCGGAGTCAAAAACTCGCTATCGCATGATGCATCGGTCTGAAAGACCATATCACTCATTTCGTATAGAGTGGGCGTTTAATCTACAAAATGAACCCTCATTGATTTCCCTACATTATCACTAATTGCCATAGAAAAACCACACCACGATAACCACGCACCCAATTTATTGTCCACGGGATATTTAACGATCCTATTTTGAAAGTTGTAAAGTTTAAAATCGCAGAGGTGAGTTAAAGAGTGGCAGAAAATGGTTTTACTTTAAACGATTCACCTTGGCTATCAGGAATCTCGCCAATGCATCATATTTGTCGAGCGTTTCGTCATCACAACACTAGCAGATCCGATGGTATCGATAGCGGAGTGCACTATACATATTGGCGAATTCACCTGTTTCGCAAAAACGTAGGTAGGTACTCGTGCATTGCAAAGCATTTTTATAACAGCGCAAGTGATCGATCTTCATAATAATATGGAAAGAAATATTATGTAGAAGGGTTAGGTGGAATGGCATACTTTTACCTTTGATCATCGATTAATATAAGATAAGCTTGATTGATATATTAATTGATGCAAGCTAAGACAATTCATTTCTGGTCACACTCAAATTGGATGACACTGATACTTGTGATATAAATATTGTCCCAAATATCAAGAAAAGAATAACGAAAAATGTGAAAACAACTAAAATGCTTGAATGACACGGGTCCGCTCGACAAACTTCGGTGTACACAACTTCGGTTACTTAGATGATATATAATTTTTCCAGTTATTTTGATTTGAAAACCGAACTTTATTTGATTTCTATGGGAACAATCTGAGAGTATATTCTTTTAAATAAACAAAGATTTTTTAAATCGATTTATAATTAACTAGCTGTACCCTGCCACGCTTCGCTGTGGCACATTCGCACATTCGCTGATATGTCACTGATGAATAAAATAGATAAAAACAATCCTTGATGCGGATTATATATCATGCTAAAATTTCAGCTCGATCGGTGCAGAACTTTTTGAGTTTTTGAAGCGTACACAAACCAACATAACATTTTAATATATAGATAGAGTTCTGAGCTAACCAACAACAAAATTAACTGAATTGAGAACCTCCTCCATTTTTAAAGTCGAATAAAAATAAGCAGTATGATCATTGATCAAGTTATTAAATGTATTATGCCGAACTTTAAAGCAAAAGTTAAATGAGTCCTTTCTAATAAGGGTAGGCAACGCACTTTTACCTGGGTAATGCATTTCGCGTACCACTCGGCCTGGGGTAGGACTGGGTGGTTATGTGTGACTCCCCGCCAGCTGCCTGACGGTATACCCACTAATCCCTAAGGTGTTCCAACGGGACGCCTTATGTCGGGGCTATGTTAACGTAGAACGTCTTCCCCGGCCCCGATGGCGTTGGCCCTCTAACGAGGACCCCAGCCCGTTGACAGAAGTGGAAAAGAGCTCTACAATTATTTCAACTGGAATTATGCGTAAAGCCATAATAATATAAAAAGGTTAAAAGTACACAAAAAGATAGTTCCGTTGGTCCCATTCCAAACAGTAACAAAAACCTAGGAAAGTGAAGTTCACGCAAGTTTCCAATGATAACAAGTGGAGGAAATGATCGATCAGGGAGCAGACAAGTTGATTAGAGCCAGTTGTCTCCGCAGTCGCGTGACTGCGGACTTGCGGTCTAACTCAATTTAACCGTCGATTAGCGAGTGTTGAAAACTGGACCGTTTGTTTTAAGCTGTCAGTTTGACAGCAGTCATTTTAGTCTTCAACGCGGCTGTCGGGGTTAGAGATATGAATACAGGGCAAGTAAGTAAGCGCGGCCAAAGCCAGAGGACGGGTTAACCGGGGTAAGTAAGTATACTTATGAGTCTTAAGGCATAAGGAAGTCCCTTACTTATATACTTTTGATCATCGATTACTGTCAGAATGCTTGCGTTTTTGTGAAAGATTGAAATAGTCATCATTATCATCTCAGCCCGTATCTACCCACTGTTGGGTATAGCCTCTCCTTCATGCCACTTATTCCGGTCCTGTGTGAGACGTATCTACTTGAAACAGCGACTGAACTCAATGGCGATGATAGCGGTGCAAAAATAAGTTAAGTTATCAGAAGCTCCTGAGATGCTTTAAAAATTTACACTAGAGGAAGCCACTTCTCTATCGAGATCGAACAAGTTCATACTGAAATTCACAGAAACAACTAAACTTCTCTTTTATATGACTGAGTAACGAGACGACCAAGTCGTTCATCTGATGGTAAGCGCTACGCCTGCCCATAACAGCAATGTAACAATAA
The DNA here is from genome assembly GCA_912999815.1 of Campaea margaritaria. Classification (NCBI taxonomy): domain Eukaryota; kingdom Metazoa; phylum Arthropoda; class Insecta; order Lepidoptera; family Geometridae; genus Campaea; species Campaea margaritaria. Next base: position 3,929,610 of record OU538794.1, read on the forward strand.
CAGTTAAGTACAGTACCACCAAGAACTTTCAATTGCATAGTCTTGCGCGGTACTGCACTGCGAGACATTGGTTCTAAAGTTTCATATGCCCGGTAATGTCGCTGAACACTGTGCTTTTTAAATTGGAATACAGTATTGTTTTCACACTACTGCTTTGCGGGTGAATATCTGGAAAACACGTGGTACTTCTCCAGGCGGTCTCTTGCAGAAGAGGTCTACAACTAGGAAAAAAAACACCATTGTTCTTGCTACTGTTTTCAATAATATACGTTTTGTAGCAATGTCATTAACATCTGTAACTAATAAATCGGTAAATAAATTTTATTAAATATTTGGTTCTGTATGCAGCTTCGATTACAAACCATCATTGTAGGTACTTTATATAAAGAAAAACGCGTAGAGTAACAGCCATGGCGATGAAATAATTCCTACTCGTACATTAATCATTTTCACTAGTCGTGAAATAATGCACGAAAACAAAACAGAAAATGCATAATAAGCCAAACTAAAATTCCAACAAAATTTACTACACTCAAACTATTGCATACCGGAAAAATCGCGAAGACCCGCGAACTCGTGTTCAAAATGTAAATATTATCAAAGTATGCAATTAGACTTGAAACATGCGTATTTTCCGGCAAACATTTCAAACGCTCACATATTTCATCCGCGTACATTTCTCGTCGCTCATAAATTTTGCAACTATTTCGATAACAGCAAATTTAAATTTATGCTTGCGGTATGCATTTTGTACGTGTAAAGGCAAGCTTCGAGCAAAAAACATGCGGTGCAGCGCTTCTAATCTCACGTGATCTCAGACGTTTCTCGTTCGTTTTGATTTTCTTTCAACATCTGTGTGGGGGATTTTTGAGTTTATTAGAACTCTTAAGTTTACTATTTCATTCTCCATTTGCGTTTTCAATTGGCATTTTTATAATATTCAGTTTTAAATAGATGAAGTTTCATCATATTGTAACATGCACAATCTTTCTTCATGGAGCAATGTGATTAATAACTTTTAAACTTTTACATCTTCATCATAATCAGTGAATATTTTGACCATTAACAGATTAAAATTATAAATAATGATAAGCTCTCCAAAATATATAATCTGTGTATGCATTAGGTCCCATTACATCTTTGTCAGTTTGGAATAATCAAAGATAATAGGTCCTAATTTGTAATAACTGTTTATGTAAGTTCGTAACGTTTTTAATTATATCTCCTATAAAGCTTTTAGCAAGTCTAACAGAAAACATTACTTTACCAACCTCGCTAGTTACTGGTGGCACCCTGCTCATTTTAAAAGATTCTATACAAAAATAAAATTGAAAAAATTTACAACACATTGAACACACTACATACCAATTATTTATGCTTTATTTAATTTTCAAACTAATGGTAAAGGTTTTTTTTGAACTTACACTTTTTCCAGTAAACTTTCAATTTCCTTTTCAATAAACTAGAGTTAAATGAGTTGTTCACGCCTCGTGTAATTTAATCAATTACTTTGTAAGTGACGTGCAATTCGCAATTATCAGTCGCTAATATCTTGATAACATTCATAAGGGAGACAACACCTGCTAGTCCAGAATACGAGGGCTTTGCTAATTACTATCTATTTACTAAGAATATACTATCATTGTGTTAATTATATACAAAAACTCTTAAGACCGAGAAATTAAGGTTCAGTTTTGCTTTACATCGGGTCATATTTACTTTACGATTAATTTTGCTGATCTGTATTTAAATAATATTAAGATATCAGAAATAGAAACACAACGTAGTAGGTCAAGTTGAAAGGTAATTAAAATTATTATTGTATTTAATTAATCATAGTTATACAGTAGATAGCATCGGAACTTGCCAGCTTTTTGTATCAGTAACGTCGGAAGAAGAAATAATCTTTTATTTACATATATTTTTGGATGAAATTATAAATTAATGAAATTGTTATATATTATTAAATGAGTTTAACCCATTAGTGACAAAGCAGGTTTGTCAACGAATCACGAAAAAAATATATCTTCTATTAAAAAAAACCTAACAATTTGGGAAGTTAACCCATCTCTACAAATGTATGGCTTTTTTCGCTTCATCGATATCTATGTATAATATCATATGATCTTAATACGCTATTACTATTATTATTAAAATTTAGATTTTTTATTTTACTGAGTGACGAGACGAGCAATTCGTGGTTATGTGTCGTTTGATATCCATTTTCAATATAAATAGTTATCCCTCCTTTTTGGTAGTCGAATAAAAACTATGCAATGTATGCTGTGTCTTGTCATACTAGACATAACTAGGCATCGTTCATAATCGTTTTTTTTTAATGTTTCATATAAGGTGATTTAGTTTAAATTTTTATGATAACCATACATAATGCGATTGCATCGTCTGCATTGCGCCCTCGCAACGCACTCGACGACGCTACGCCGCGCATCGCATGCAAAACTGCGCACACCATGGGAAAGCTGTCACCTAACCTGGTAATTTTCCCAAGATTATCAATTATTTATTATGAAACGTTGAATTTAATTAAGACCTTTTTTGCGAGACTTGTATAAGACCGTCAATGCCATCATTAACTCTTCTTACGTCTCATTTCCAGACACACTAGATGTTTAATTGTTGTCTGGTCCTTGATAGAATATACGACTGGTTAACGATTGTTTGTTGTGGATTGTTAGTTAAACTGTTTATATCTTTTTACTTTTACTTGTATGAAGTGCAATAAAGAGTTGTTATCTTATAAATAATATCTCACACCCTTAAGCAGTAAATATGAAAAAAATAATAGGTTTTGAAAAATTTACGACGGATTCCTCTTTTTCTAAATAATTTACCTAAACATTTGGTTTCGATATCTCTTTTGAACTGTTGTGACCGAAGAATAGGAAGTAACGATGACGCAAAAATGTTGAAATAGAGCGATAAAACACACTTAAAAACCGCATAGCTACTACACCCAAAACTATGAGTATTAAATTTAATGTAGCCCATCAGAAGCCTACCATCGCGTGTCATGCCTACATTTCGTAACTTGGGCCCGCAGTTTTCGTCGCGCAATTCGTTACCGCCACAACATTCATCGAAGCCGTATCGCGGTTTAATCGCCCGTTTCTTCGAGGGGACGCATCGCTAGCTTTTTCATACAGATATAGGTATATAGATATGCGAAAATTGACCGATGCCATCGCATTCGAAAACGAAAACACTCATTTTGCGTAATTTTCGTAAGCTATTTGCATCGAAATTGTATTTTTTTACGGTTGCACAAACCACGCACACGCATGTTCAATGCGCATGTCCAATTATAAACGCATGGGAAGTTGGTATACAAATAATTAATATACACGAATTTATTTTTGCTTTGATAATTATTAAACTGTCTTTAATAAGGCATTGTTTTCTATACCTAATTAAGTTAACAAAGCTTCGGGTGAAACGTTTAACAGGAAGCAAACAATATATAGATCAGTGGAACAAACACACGTTCTCCATTCGACAAAAGCGTTAGTATTGATTGAACCATTTTTCAAACAACCAACAAGGCAATTAAACAACAGCAATGGGATTTTATTCACATTCATCAAACCAATTCGAAATCATAATTGATCTGGCATGTAAAAAATATAGGGCTGTTAGAGGGAATAGGCGCCAAAAATATAAAACTAGAACGATGACTGGCCGAAACACTTGGAGCCGAAAGTCAATTAACGAACCGCCCGCGCCGGCACGTGGAGCCGAACGCACTGACATACGCAGTATACGCTAAATGTGCAGAACAATTATAAGCCTAGAGAAAAATGCTGTGTTTCTGAATACATCAATAAGGGGATTACAAATGGATTAAGTTAAAATCACTGAAACATTTTTCATTTATTCATTTGTTCCATCAACAATTTTTATATTGACCCATAGTACCAACATTATATTTTCTGGAGAGACATGAACAATTGCTGATATCTTTTCCAGCCAGTCAAGCAGTACAACAGTTGGACAGAAAAACTTTCGACACTGCTGTAATTTTGGGTAAAACTGTTTTGTTACAGCGAAATAGTGGTTTCTTTTTCGAACTATAATTATACTGAAAAAAATTGTCTTTAGTTAAGAGTGATCTGATGTCAGTGTCTGGTGTTTTAGCAGGTACTGCATCCGTTTGGTAGAGATGGTAGGTACCAGCGTCAGTACCAGCTGTCCTCGTGTCCGCTTGTCGATATCGTTCGAATTTCTGCTATTCCGCTCAAAACGCTCACTGGTTGGAAATATATTAAAGCTGAAAATTTATTCGCACGATGCGTTAAAAATTGAAGAAATCTCTTAACCCTTTTGCTTTTTCCTATTTTTTGACGACGCCGTTTGTTTCCTACTGCGAGGTATTTTTCTGAACTACTGCCAGTAAATTCCTTTAAATGTGGTTACCAACTGTTTTTCTTAATCAACGATACTCTGTAACTATTTTATTCTGTAGTGTTTTTAAATTTTCTGCTCTCGTTTTATAGGAAGACTTAGATTAGAAACTTGATAGTGTAGCTTGTTTATTTTTTTATATATTTTTCTTTATTAACTACACTTTTTTTTTTAAATAAAATACACACGCACTGCCTATACATTGTGCCACTTTTCCACTCGTACAGTTTGACGTGGCGAGTGGCGGCATCGGCGAATATCGTTATCGCAACAACAATGAGTTTCTGACTCGCTGGCCATCTTCTAAAGTAATTCGTATTTTTCAGCGGCGCTCTCGGAAAAGCCGACTACGCTCACAATGGCGATTTTACGTGGTTATTTTAGAGTTTTAGAGGTCCAATTTTGTTCAATCAATGGCTTGAGTCTTGAGCTGAGTATCTTTTGCATATTCAAATGTAAAATGCTGTAGCGATTTGCTTAGAAAATTGCATGGTTTTATTTGAAACCCCCATCATTTCTAAAAAAAAAGATTAGAGAGATAATTTTGTAGCTTCTTAATTTAAATATAGCTATTTTTTTTACGACGCCTCAATCTAATTAGTCTTTTTTCGTGGATTTTCGTAATGTATAATTTATCTTGCAGTCAGCATAATATTTTTCAAAAATCTTCTCTTTTCTTATCTTCGTTCTAAAATCTCATATACCCAGTTATTTCGCTGGAAACAGTGCCCTTCAATCCGAAATACAGTACATACCTTATAATAAATATAAGTTTTCGTTTGATTAAGAAAAAAAAACATTATTTGACTACTCTTATGCTGTTAAAGCTATGGTAGGCAATTGATCTGTTATTTTCCTACATTCCCGAGCGACTTTTTAACCAGAAGTGAGTTTTTAACCAATTTAAAAAAGATGAAAATTCTCAAATCATTGCGTTCAATTTGTTGTGGTTAAAATCAGTGTCATTCTTTGTTTTTATTTATCGCCAGTTCACAGCAGAATGGTTTCTGACAATAATAAAATTGTCGACAACAGACCATCCATGGTGGGGGGATTCCCTGCGATTGTCCCTTTGTGTTGTGATTGATAGAATATTGCGTATTTTTTGATTATTTGGTTGAGTTCCATTTATGGTCAGATTACTAATGTATTTTTTTTAGTAAGTGATGTTTTTTAGGAAATTTTGAAGATGTATCCTGAATCCAGCAGTTGAGTCAGACAACTTTCTTGAGTTTTCTCTTAGGGCCCATGTGAATAAAGATATTTGACTTTGATTTTGATTTAAATTTCGAGTTAGATATCAATACAAAACCTTTTTAAACCTTTGTATACTCTATGATAACCTCTTACTCCCGAACTCTTTGTCTTATTTCAAACTTCTTTCAATAAACCTTCATGTCAAAGTGTCAACTCTTACGTGACGGTCGAACGTAACAGAAAAGTGTGACGATTGCTATAAACTTTCTCCCATACGTCGATAAAAAAGTTGCATTTCAATAACGTAAAGTACTAAAAGTAGTAGTTTTCTTTGTTCTGTGGTGTTTCAATAAAGAGTTTATCTATCTATCTATCTAAAAGGTAGGTAAAGGTAGGTTCTTTTTGTACCTTGTGTATTTCTGAATTGGTGTACAAAAAGTATTCTCTATTCTATTCTATTCTAAAAATATGCATTTGAACATTAATACCACCTTTTTTTTTATTAATTTAAAAACTGTAAGGCCGGTTTCAGCGCTCGACCGACCGTCGGTGCGTACCGTCGGTCGCGCTGACATTTGTATGAAAAATAAGCAATATACGCGTGCGTACGGTAGATCGACCACTGGAGGCATACCATGACCTCTTATAGCGATTCAATTGAAGACCTAAACTGAACCGCGTCGCATAATCGTACCGTGATGTCTTATTTTTGATGTTGCTGCCATTTTCAACCTAAACTGGATCCAGTTAAGGTTGAAAATGGTAGCAACCTAAATTGAGTCGCTAATAAGCCTGAAAATGGCTTATTAACCTAATGTATATCCAGTTTAGGTTGAAAATGGCAGCAACATCAAAAATAGACGTCACGGTACGATTATGCGACGCGGCTCAGTTTAGGTTCTCAACTGAATCGCTATAAGACGTCATGGTAGGCCTCCTGTAACGACTTGTCAATTTTCACACAAATGACAAGCGCGACCGACGTACGCACCGACGGTCGGTCGAGGACTGAAACCGGCCTAAATCTGTATGGAAAGTTTGGGTTATTTATTCCCTTTGCTTACATTTTAGTGCCTCTAATTCCAGTTACCTAACATTAAGCGTCGACCTGAAACTCTTTTAGGGCCTAATACATTTTCACCCCCGTGACATTGGAGTGGGTTTCGCGCCAGACTACTCCAAACATGGGGCCATACATTGTATTTTAATTAATTGTTATGGCCTAGCGCGAACTTAAGAAACTAAACTCTCCTTAACGGGGTCTAAGCATGAAACGTGAAGTGTGTCTTGCCGTAAACTTGACCACGCGTATTGTATTGAATAAAACTTATATAAATTTCATTTAATTGCTTTAAATTTTACGGAAAGTTGCGTAAGGTACGAGTTTTAATGGTACGGAAACCCCTCGGTTTTTGCTTTTAACTTATTGTCCAGTAGGCATAATTTTTGAGTCACTTTATTTATGGGTTAATTTTAAAGATTTTTTTTTTAAGTGAGCTCCTGCATTAGGTGTTATTTTTTTAATGGAATGAGGCTTTCGCTTTTTTATATTTAGAAGTTTTTTTTAATATATAACGAACCTAACCAAGTTGTAGGTAAATTTCCCTCAGTACAACCTACCTCTAGTAGGTATCTGAGTTCTCTAGGCGAAATATTGTTAAAAAAAATTACTAAAAACATATGAAAAAAGCCGCGGGCAGCAGCTAGTGAACCAAATTGGACCAATAAAAGAACAACACACATTCACCTTTCCCCCTTGTTTGTTGCTATCATAACTAAAACCAGTCATGGCCCAGTAAAACCTTGCAACCTCCAGTATAATTAAAGCTGGCGTCCGCCGCCATTACTATGCAAATAGTGGGTAAACGTGGCCGGACACGACCGCAACCCTTAACTTTCGGCTTAAATGACAGTATTACTTACCCGGTACCTGTACGATTGGTACACTATCTATATTAACAATCTGAATGCTATCGGAAAAGCATACAATAATTAACTTATTAGTTTGAATAGAAAGATTAGAAAATCATTTATTAATCATTAAACAGATAACTTTTTTAAAACAATTAGAAATTCCAATGCAACAACAATGGCGAATCTAAACTGTACAGTTTCACGTTCAAGATTAACAAAGGTAATGATAATATGTAATGAAAACCGGTTGTTATGCCTCATTCTTTTTTACAACTAAATTGTATGGTAACCTTAGTGAAAACAGAGCAGTTCAGCGCAGCACGCGGCGTGGGTCTGTCACTTTGATGAAAATGTATGAAAAAGGCATGAATTGACATTATGCAGTGTGCCACAGTTCTTTAGTGTGGCTTGCCAAGTAGATTTTTTATATAAATCACCCTGGGGGTAGATAATATTTTGCTAAAACACTTAATTTAAGATCCCTATGTTTTGATAAAGCACCCGCCAAGCCTCTTTGGAGGTTGACAGTAGTGAAGCAGTATTATAGGCTTAGCGTGTAAAGTTTACCACCTTCGACCACTTCGTCTCTAAACTAGAGGTCAAGCGCTGGCCTAAAACTCAATGACAATTATAAAAAAAATAGCATCCTGCGGTTTCACCCGCGTTCACTAATATCCCACAGGAACCTTTAATTATTAATAAAGTATCCTATGTAGTTATTTCGGGTCATAATGTATCTACAGAGCAAATTCCATCAGAAGCCATTCAGCCATTGCGGCGTAGAAAGAGGACAAACACACAAAGTCTTGCATTTATGTTATAATATTACTGCAATTCATTTTTAAACAGCAACGCCTCGCGGTTTCTTCCGCTTTAAGCATTATCCCACAAAACCATCTATTTTAATGAGATAAATAGTATATTATGTTCTATTCCAGGACCTTAAGTATCTATATGCTAAATTTCATCAGAATCTGTTCAGCCGTTTCGGCTTGAAGAGAGGACAAAAACGTAAACACCCAAACGCACAAATACACAAATTTCGCATTTATATTTTAAATTAGTCAGATATCATTTAGACTAGAGATAGGTGTTCCATAACTTCAATCAAGAGCTTGATAATGGATTGGTATTAGATAAGGCAATGTACCCCTAAGCGATATGTGCATTGTGCAACTGCAGACCATTAGTATCACTTCAGTAATTGCCTCAAGCAATATGCCAATATAACTACCAGACAGACAACATGCTACAACCGATGTTTTCCTTTCACTGATGAGTCGTGTCTTCGCGGCCAACCTTTGACATCGCAGCGGTGGATAGCAAATCTACAATCAATGTGGTGCTGTCGTTTTATAAATACTCTATGAAATCGGCACGCAGAACCGTTAATGTTTCCACGATAAAAAGAATTCCAGGACCTAAAGTATCTGAATACTAAACTTTATCAAAATCCGTTCCACTTTTTCAGCGTAAAGAGAGTACAAACACACAAACGCACAAACTTGAGATAGTAAAATTATAATTATAACACTTGTTAATGACAGGACAAGTTAAGTGTATAGTACAGTGGAGGTTATTATTTAAAATAATGAATACTCGTATTGTTTACCATAAAAGAGTGGACGGAACTTAAAATTCAAATAAATTATTGCAAGAACGCAAAAATAATACACTGTTATAAGTCAAACACCTAAATCTATATATATATAAACGTTATGTTGGTTTGTGTACGCTTCAAAAACTCAAAAAGTTCAGCACCAATCGAGCTGAAATTTTAGCATAATATATAATCCGCATCAAGGATTGTTTTTATCTATTTTTGTCATCAGTGACATATCAGTGAATGTGCGAATGTGCCACAGCGAAGCGTGGCAGGGCACAGCTAGTACATAGATAAAAATAACAAATAAATCAAATATGATCAACTAAACTACTGATTATTGTTTGAGTTTGAAAAGGGAAATTTCCCTTTCAAGTTGTAACTCATGCCTGGATCTCGCACAGAAAAAGAAAATCAGTGTTAACCTAAGTAACTTAAATCACGATTAAATGGATAGCTGATGAATACCTAAGTTACTTAAATCACGATTAAACACAGTTACACTTTATATTGCTCTCGTGACCACGACCTATGGAATACGTACTCGTAAATAAAATTAATAAGTTCCGTTTGTCTCATAATTCATAAATCGTTTCAGTGTTTAATGTTTTGGACTGTAGAGGTATGTAATTAGAAGACATTTCATTGTTAACAATCAGACCTAGTCTTGTCTTAGTATTTGTAGTGGGAGGCCTGTTCTGCAAGAGACTGCCTGGGGAAGTACCACAACTTTGCCAGATATTCATCCGCCAAGCAGAAGTGTGCAAATATTACTGTGTTCCGTTTTGAAGGGCACTGTTTCCAGCGAAATTACTGGGCATATGAGACTTTGGAGCCGATGTCTCAGGGTGACGAGCGCCGTGCAGTGCCATGCAGGAAGATGCAAATGCAAAGTTCTGAGTGGCAATGCAAATACCAGTGCAGTACGCACCCATATGTTTCTTGTAAAACATATGTACGTTATAATTACTTGCATTTCGTTAAAGGAAAAACATCGTACGGGAACCCACGTGCCCGGGAATTATGTTGGATGAATTGATCTACCAATCCGCACCGGGCCCCCATGGTTGATTATGTCCTAATCCTCCTCGCGAAAGTAAGGGGAGACCCGTGCTCAGCAGTGCCTCCATATGGGGTAATGATGGTGGTGATGATGAACCTTATAAAACACAGGCCCATATTATAAACCCCAACTCATTCAAGCCTTAGCTGATACAATACAACAAAAATAGACCTCTATTAGACCGAAGGCTGCATCCGCCATCATATTTTGATCGGAAAATTACACGTTGCACCCAAATATTTGACTGAGCGTCCCGTAATCATTGTCTAATGAAAAGTAATTAACTGGCTGAGGTGAGGGGGGGAGGGGAAGGGGGATATTGACAGACAATGAGAACAATCATAGGTAACAGTTAAAGAGGAGGTGCTGAGTCAGCAAGAATGCTGAGACAAGCTTGTAACTAGCTGGCAGCGCGTGCGGCGCGGAGCTTCGAAGATAATTTGAGTGGAATATCTTTATGTTAGTCGCAGTCTACATTTTTTTAAATTTAAGTATTGGTCATGTAAGGAGGCCTTTGCCCAACAATGGGACAATACGGGCTAGTCATAATCGTAATTAAGTAGGTATTGAAAGTGGGAGTATGGTTCAATAAATTGATAATAACAAAAACAAAAACCAAAGGTGATGACCACGAAGAGCCATAAAAGCAAAAACTAACATTTGTTGTTACTCATTTCGCTACCAAAAGAAAGGATTTTGATTGCATTATCTACTTATATTCAATTCAACTATTGTAAAAAGATTTTCTACCGTGTAAATTCAGAAGCAAGAAAAAAAAATTAAGTATATGCGGTGCACGAACCTGGTAAACACCAGGTTCGTGCGTGGTCAAAGGACCAGGGCGCAAAAGTCAAGGAGGGAGGCCTGCGCCCAGTAATGGGACACAATAGGTTAATAAACAAAGTTATTCTCGATTATGTATATTATTGATATAATTATGGAAGAAAAAAGTAATTAGTATTCTTCCTCATTTCCAGTTATCTATCTCTCGACAGCATCAAACAATTGTCTAACTATTATAAAGAATAACCTTTTAAGTCAAAAATACCTCCTCCATCCAATCACAGCTCGTCAATTTGTTCGGTTAGTTAGACCGCAAAGACGCCGACATAACTTCATTGATTAAAGTTCATGTTCATCGGACGAGGCGCACGGCTCTTGGCATGAAAATGTGCTTCTTGTTAGGAAAAATATCTATTAGCTAACATAAAATACTTAACTAGTAAAAGGTTATTTCCACTATAAAGGACAGCGACAAAAAAGGTGTTCTTTCGTTTCGATATTCAACCGTTGTACCCTGAGATAAGACATTTCTGGAAACGTCATGGTTACAGAATCAGGCACTGCGATCCAGAATTAGCTTCCAAGGTGTTCTGGACAGTAGACGTCTTTATAAAGACGTGTTTATTATTATTTATTGATTCATATTTTGCAGGTTACAATCACCATAAACCGTTAATTTATTTTCTGCAGGCTACTCACAGTCTAAAATTTCTTATTGACAGGGCTATCCGTTTTGTACAGGTCTGGCATCCCAAATGGTAGAAATCTTTGATAACGCCAAAGAAAACCGAAAGCCACTTTGCTACGATAAATGTTAGAGGAGGCATGAAAGATAAGATTGTGGAATTATCCGAAACGATGAGTAAAATACGGATAGATTTTCCTTGTATGAATGAGATCAGGCGGAAAGGCGGGACCCTACACAGCCTATGGGTCTATAATTCCTGAAACCAGTAGAGGGTGTTAGGGTATTGGAGTACTGCTTTCCGCTAGGATCGTAGCATGTGGAAAGATGCATGTCCCAACGGGAAAAGGCATGACTGTATGTATGCAAATAACAAAGAAAAAGGTTTGTAACACCAGATCAGCAGACTATGATAAAATTGACACCATTCCACAACATGCTTAAAACAAGACGTGTCAATTAATTCCGAACACAAAAACGGCATGCAATAGTGCGTTGAGTACACGCAGCGTGGTCGGTGCGTGCCGCAGACGTGCGCCATGTGGCGGGCGGCAGCGGCGCGGCGCGGCGGCGCGGCGGTTGGCTATCGCGGATCTTCACGCGCCGCCGAGTGCGTCCGCGCACCCCTTCGCCATTACCTAGTAACTGGCTCCTAATCTGCGACGCCTGCAATCTAGTGGGGTCGATTGGTTATTGCGCTAAATAACGGTAATTAAGGAAATGGAGTTTGTGGAAGGTGTTGGCATGCCAGCCTTGTTGTGAAATACTTTTCAGTAGAACGGTTTTTATGTGAATTTTATGTGCCTGGCAAGTCATGTAACTTTTTAATTTGTTATTATAGTATCGTTATTAAGAAACACAATCTTAAATACTTGTTAATGATTCCTGTTTGTTTATTAACTTGGCTTAATTGAGTACTAAACCATCGAATGAACATTCCAAGAGCTGAGCTAAGATATTTAGAATCACTATAATTTTTTATTCCGTTTCCAATGTTCTATAGATCCAATAGTTAATGTATGCTTAAGCAATCTAACAAAGATTCACGATAACTATTTAGAGTATTCTGAGTGTTGCAAGTACCTATGTCATATCTCAAACCGTCTCAATGTTTACCATGAGCTAAAGACTACGTTTTTCAAATGCTATTTTATTATGTGACATTTAGTTTTATTTTTGTCTCTAGTGTTATTTCTGGTGCATTTGGAAACAGGACTAGAAGTTAAATGAAAATAGAATCTTGCAGTAAGTTCTGGCCTACGGGCAGGCCTGCAGTCTAATTGCGCTTGCTGATTTCACACAGCGGTAGGTACCATCCCATTGTTCATTAGTGACGAAACTCAGAACAAGAGAGCAATCAAACTGAGGTGTGTCGAAGGCTCAAATCAAATTAATAGCATGCGTGCAACCATGTGTAGACTACGCAGGAGGTCACTGTAGAGTGGTTGAGCTTGTGAAATTCAAGCGAAATACTGTTTTGGGGCCTAGATACCCAACAAATACCCAGTAAAATTGGGATTATATAGTGTTTTTATCAATGTTCGTTTAGTTTTCGGGATCCATTTTACTTTGAAATTATCCTTACAGCTCATAGAGTTAATGTAGAGTTTCCTTTATGGTTATACAGAGGTTTTGACTGCAATTTTATTTACCCCACATTTAACAGCAGGGCCTTACTAAAAAGTCAAAATCTCAGCGACTGGTGCTATACGTAGGCGGATTCCTCAGCTCAAACAGTCAAACACAGATCGCCGATACGTTGTTACGAAACCTCAAACCGTTAGTAGACAAACTAAAAATTAAAATAGCTAAACGGGCGGTGGTGAGACGATCGGACGACTAAGCAGGGCAATTGTGGCGCGCAGCGGGCGGTTCGCCTTTCATTATTTTATAATAACTAGCATCTACCTATGGAGGGAGCGAAACCTCCGTGTCATGGTGAGGCCGGCAAATGGCCACTCTTACCGAATTAATTGCTACGTTCTGGGCGGTAACGTCGCTCGAATCAATCGTCTGCGAACTTTCTGAACTAACAATGGACAGTTTTGTCGAGCTTCCTCTTAACTTGGCCTTATTAAAGAAATAAGAAATTTGATTTCGCATTTTGTGGGCAAAGTTAACAACAATATTGTTACTTCGGCCTCCTTTTAATTAATTTAAAAACTGTTCTCTATTTTTATACAATAGTTGGTTTGTCGAATGAAGCCTGAGCCGATGTCAGAGTTTACCGACAGTTTATCGAACCGAGACCGTCGGCAACAAGTTTATACTACTAACTGGTGAGATGAGCAGGTCGTTCTTCTGAGGGTAAAGGCTACGCCTGCCTACAATAATTTCAGTGCTACCGAGAACGAATTACAAAATCTTGCACGGCACTGCAGTTGTCACCTTGAACTGTGCAAGGCTTTCAAGCCCTTTAACTTGACTTGATCTTTACTTGTGAGTAGCTCAGAGAGCGGTGTGGAAGAAGCAAAGTTTTGAATTTAAGTAGACGAGCTTTAATTTACTTATCAGGAAATCAAATGATTTCATCATATATTTTTAAAGTTTAATAAAAATCAAAGGTGTAACATTTTTTTTCGTAGACTAAGCACTGTCTAAGCATTCGTTCTGCGAACGACACCAGCTTTCGTCTAACTTTATTATGCTATTATAGCTGACCGCAAACGATTACCTTTGAGGTTTTTCGTGCTATTGTTGTGGTTAGATTCAAAGGTGAGTCAAGAATATAAAATACATATAATTTTATACAAAAAAACACATTTATAAACAAGAAATGACATTTAGCAATGAGCAAACCATAGTCGGTGACGACCATACCCGAATATACTAAATTTAACAAGCAGGGGTAGCCTAGTGAGAGAACGTCTGCCTTCCAAGGAGAAAGTCGTGAGTTCAAATCCCAGTGCGGGCACGTACCAATGTGTTTATGTAAATAGCATAATGTACGTAATTATCACTCGCTTTTCGTTGAAGGAAAACATCGTGAGGAAACCCGAGAGTTATTTCGGAGGTAGGTACATTATCCGCCAATCCGGACCGGGCCCCCGTGATGGGTTATGGCCTAAACCACCTCACGAATGAATTTTAACTTAACAATTGATTTAATTTTTCTAGCTGTTAAGGCCAGAATTAGAAGAGTCCAACATTTGATCAAAGATTAAGTTAATTTAGAACTGTTGCATCTGTGCAGGATGTAAAACAAACCGGCACTCTGGGGTCAATTTCCGATAACTCAATTTTACATCAGAGTATTTATTTCAGCTGATTATTTCGCACTACCGCATTACAACAAGCAGCCTTCTCCAAGGATCAAGATGAGACCACGACCGGGCGCCTATTCCGTAACATCTGTACCGATACCCGATCCGATCCCGAGATTATGCTAAATCGTTGTCGAGACGTGTCGAACGCACCTATCTCGAATCGATATAAATCATCTTATTAACTATTGTTTCGGTAGGTGTGGTGTGAACGAGTTGAGATGCTATCGACTTTCTGATGTGTTTTAAATTAACATAATAGGTTTTGTGAATGGATATAGCCTTCATGTTTGTTGTTGTGGGAAAAATGTAATGTCGCAGGTGTCGTACGATCAATGGAAACAAATGAAAATCGTCCGCTTTCTAATAGGTGTAGAGATAAATTAAGAATCCATTTCTAATCACCCGTTAACCTGTTTCGATGGCTGCTAGCTTCGAACTACAAGAGAAACAAGATAAGGGCATCGATGTCGTACTTTTATATGAGCAGTCATTTGCTTACAAACCTTGTGTTTTTAGATAAGAAAACGAGAACCAGTTCCACATCAGTGAATAGAAATGTTGATAGCTGATTTCATTCACTTTTGGGTTTGTATCACTTTACTTTCTAATGATTGAATAAATTATCGTAGCGTTCTTCAATCGTGTTCGTATTGTTTTAGACAAATATCCTTTATTGAAATAAGTATCTTTGATCTGCAAATTTTACTATTTGAAGCTTAGTCGTAATAGAGTATAATATTGTAAATGTTAAAATAAAAATGTTTGTTTTTTATTACAGAATAGGCGAGCATTAGACCGCAGCATCACCTGGTGGTAAGTGTCGGCACGGTCGATGATAACTCGTAAGATCGGCGATATTTTCTTAACTGAGCAATAACCAAACACGGTTTTCCTACCAGCTAACGTAACGAGGAGTTCTTACGGCATTCTTAAAGGTAACCTAACCTAACTCTTGTACAAGGTCATGTACTATTGGTTACTATTGGTGACCACCAATTAATCGATGTCAGACTGATTTGACACCAACGTGAGCTTGGATACAGTCGGTGCTATAATTGTTGATAATATAAATAAGTGAGGTCGACGGCATCTTGAAGTGAACAACATAAACTATTGGTTTTATACAACTGGACATCTAACTTGAAATAATATTCTCTCATAAAATTTTCTTTTAGTCTAATATTTCATTCTATTCAACTTCGCAGAAGAAGTTCGAAGAAGGTATCCGTCGGACTAATTTTTTTTTTTTTTTTTACTTTAAGGATAATTAGAAGAGTTTATCCCCATTCCCAACACAAGTTGTTCACAGTAAGTGCCTACTCATTTTAGTATGTCATCGGTAAAAACAAAGAGTTGAACGGCCGCCGCTAGTACACCGAATTAGTATGTAAGGTGCGCTGTAGCGGCAGACATGAGAACGAACCGAGCTGACTCATGCAGATACTCGCTATCATCTCACGAATAGGCCGCCGACTGACGAAATATACAAGTCTTGTGGTTCTTGACGACGTACAAATCCTAACCGATACGTGTGTGTGTATGTTAGCGAGTTTGTAACCGTTCATCATTAAAACACACACACAGACATTGGCGGTACACTGTTCTCAGTGAAATTACTGGGCATATGGGACTTTAGAAATGATGTCTCAAAGTGACCAGCGCAGTGCAGTGCCACACAAAATTTTATAATGGACAGTTCTGGGTTGCATTGTAGCAGTTATAGGCAGACTTATACTTATATATATATATACTTACCATCATATAAACGATTTGTTTTTCTCGTTACTTAGTAACTTAAGACAAAAAAATTGGGGCAAAAAAAGGCTGTACAGATTTTCATAATATTTGATATGTTAATACTTCGTATCCTGTAAACTAATGACACATGGGATACTTTTTATTTCGGAAAATTCTACGGTTCCTGTTGAATAGTTTGTCCAAAAAAGGGTAACTAAGGGTGCAGTTTGTAATCTTATATTTTACAAGTGTGACGTAACCCTTACAAGTCAACTATTCGTGATTTGTCGGTAGTAACTCTCAGCAACTCTCAGCAATTTAAAATAGCTAGTAACAGTAGTACAGTACCACTGCTAAAAAAGAACGTAATACCTCTAGGATTCATGAATTAACCTACAGTGCCCCTAGTTCTTACCTTAATGCGTCTTAGTTCTTTTTAGTTAGATACACCCAAATGCACTTTATCTGAAAAGTTCTTTTATTTTTTTGGTAGCACAGTGGCTCACTATATCTTTAAGTGATGCCATGCGTTGCCAATATTCCACCCTTCGCCATAAGTTGGCCAGTATCCAGTGTCTACTATACTCTAGCTATTGCTCTAGATCCATATAAATCAGGACCATCTTTATACTGCTCGGTAATTTAGTAGAAACTATAATCTTAACTGTAATCCTGTCCGCAGCGCCATGCAAGGATATTCAATGAAATAAGAGATCGCTATTCTATTATTCATTTCTATTTCATTTCCACTAGTACATTTTATAAGCTAACCTTGTCCCTCTGTTTCAAATTTACTACTCTTTCATTGATGCAATATTTCGCATCTATACATCTCGTTCATACTATTTATCTGTTTACTCTTTCTAACTTATACAAAATACCATCTTTCTTCTCATTCTTACGTTTGTGTAGCAGCATAGCTATGATGCAATATGGCTTACACTATTATAGTATAATTTAGGTGCGAATTTATGCGACCATTCTTACCTTTACCTTGCGAGTAGGAACGCCAACCAGATTCGAATCCAATATACTACCACAGCCTAAATATAACATGTAGTTCTTTCCAATGTGATCCTACTATAACAGGACAAAAGAGAGTCTTGTTACTATCTATTCTGTGGCCTTGTTTAGAAGACTTGTGAACTTCGGAGAGCCAGGCGCAGCTAAAAGGAGGACTAACGACGTCTGACTAGAGGTTTGACTGCATTTGTGCGATGGGAGGAGCGGCCGGATGTTTAAATCTAACCTAGGTATACCTACTACTATTTAATACGATTTGTCTGTTTATTCGCATCGTTTTGGTGTAAAAATATTAACGCATACTTAGATACCGTGATTTTTTTGACAACGATTCGCAGACTCTACAAAATCTATGCCTATCTCGAGTGAGACTTTTTCTTTGTTTTACTGAGTGAAGAGACGAGCAAGTCGTTCACCTGATGGTAAGCGCTACGCCTGCCCATAACACTTACACTGCCGCCCAGAAATTTGCTTTGCATAATCTTACGCGGCACTGTACTGCACTCGTCACCCTGAGACGTCGCCAGTAAAGTCTCGTATGCCCAGTAATTTCGCTGGAAACAGTGCTCTTCAAACCGGAACATAGCACATAGTAATGTGAAATGCTTCGTTTAAAAGGACCTCGTAATACTGAGGGAAGTGCCACAGCTGCTCATAACAGTCATGTGGCCACCACACATGGACATCACCCTGATTATGGTCAGTAATTTCAGTGAAAAGTATGCCCTTCGAAGCTGAATACAGTAATGTTTGCGCACTATTGCTTGATTATCCGGTAAAGATGTGGTACTTCCCCAGGTTGGCTCCTGCACAAGAAACTTTCTGACTCTTCTGGCTGACTAAAGTTACTAGGTACTTCAAGATTAACTTACATCCGTGGCTAGCCTTATTTGGTTGGTGCTGCAACGGGAAATGATTCTCGTAAATATGATGAAGCTAGGAAACTTACCAGGCTATATTTTCTTTATAAAATGATCATAAATATTTTATGAAAGATGATTAGATACTTGCTGTTTTTTTAATTAATCAAGATTCTAGTAGAGAAATCAGACGGTAAATACCAGTGTAGGTAGGTAATTAGTAAATTGCATCGCTTTATGATGCTTAAATAATTGTAGCATGAACTTTTAACAATTATCTTATTACATGAATTAGTGGTGAAAAATATACTATTTTCTTTATACATAGGTGGAATGAATTTGTGTAAGTAACCGCGTGCATAAAGGAAATACTTATTCATATCATGGGTTGGCTTACAAACACTTCACAGCCCCAGTCCCCTTTTCAAAAAAAAAACGGTACGCACCTCCTGGCATTGTAGAGATTAATTACATAGCTATATGAGGAAGAAAACATAGTGTTGTCAATACATCAAACGCAATAACAATTCCTCATCAACTACCACCTTTATTGTCAAGTATCCGTTTAATTTTTCACATCAGCCACATGACATTAATACTAACGGGCAGCTGTCAAATAGCTCGCACCAATAGCAACTGCTAATAAGTCATAATGTTCCAAAGTTAATGCTCTGAAGATCTCGGATAGCGTCTCTCGTTAGCACTATCTACTGGGGGCGGGTTAACGCTTGAACTTGGGACTTGCTCTTTGTATCCACAACTGCAGCAATACCAACTCTATCGGCTTTAAAATAGGGGTTAGATCACGATGGGTGGGGTTGACAAGTAACTGTAGTAATTTCCTAGTTCTAATGCTGAAAATAGTTGATTGTAAGAGTGAGACGCTACCGATAAACTCCCAATTAGACGACCGTCTTGGCGGGTCTTATTGAATACCAATTCTGAATAATGAGGAACCACAGTTTAGAGTCATGTGTGTACCAAGCTAACGTTGAATTTGCTTCAGTTGTAATAGACGTCAAGCATCAAAGGCAGTCAAAGCAAAAAGTGGCACTGATATATGCTATGCTATTTAACAAAAGTACCGAAAGCAAAATCCAGTGGGATCAAAGCATTGAAAAGGTATATTCTACTAGGTTTATACCTATGTCAGAATTATTATTGACTACTTCTTAAGTGCCCAATGACCTGCAAACAGCTTCGTTAACTTTCGCAACAGACATGGCCAGCCCAGTTACCATTTTTCAGCGCAGGCGCGGCTTATCGGCCGTCCGCAGTGATTAGTTATGGGATTGTTTAATAAATAACATCTCATTACAATGGCACCTCGCGGCCGACAATGAGATGGCGTTGTATTTCACGCGCTCTATGTGTTGGTCCAGAGCTGGAGTGAGGAGAGATTTCAATTTAAGGCAAAAAACCAACTACCGTCCAATACCAACCATCCTATCAACCAACGAACCAACTAACCTTTGCTAATACCATTACTGCCTATTTCAGCTGCTACTACTTAAAGACGTCTGTTACGGTCTTTACGCTCTCCTAGTTCCATCCCTGGCCAGGGCGTGGTGGTCGTGAGACCGCGGGCGGGGGCGTGTGCGGTCGAGCGCGTGCGCCGATAAACGCGCCTAGGTGCGCCCTAGGGCTTTGCTCTGTTTTGCGCACTTCGAAACCCTCAGTGCCAGACATTTCATAATTATGCGTAAGTACTATACTGAATATATACTACTTTTACGTTACGTTACGTTACTTTACGTTAAGTGATGATGACTATACTTCATGCAGAAAATTAAGGTTGTCCAATGTCTTAGGGTGACAAGCGCAGATCAGTGCCGCGCGACATTATGCAATGCAAAGTTCTAGGTGGCTTTGTAACTGTAATGGGCAGGCGTTGCGCTTACCATCAGGCGCACGACATGCTTGTCTCTTAATACGGTCAAATAAAAAAGAAAAGAAAGAAAAACAGAGTAAGTATCCTCCCACTTTTCCCACCACCCATTTAGTCAGGAGGTGTTAAGCCAATTCTTCCAACATGCTGGTTTATCACTCGATGTGTATCGCGCCGGTTCGTTACGTAGGTGCGTCTGGTTTAATAAGCATCGATATAATTAAATGTTGTACTTGAGTTGTTTATCGGAGCCCGAGAGAGGCGCTAGGGCTACGCCCCCGAGCGCCGTGCTTGTTATAACCGTAAGGTATTAACGAGTTACATGCGCCGTGTAGGTACGTGTGATGTGGAGTTGCATGGGATGCTGGGGAATCTAATTTATGATGTTGCCTAAGTACCTATAGATTTCTATGGGATCGCGTTACAGCTTACAACAACATTCTAAAATACGTATAAAATTAAAATAGTGCAATCCATTAAGATTCGTTAGTTTTGTAATGTCTTTCCAAAGTCATCTTTGGGTAATTTGGGTATCTTTGTCAGTATATTATGGCATATCTTTTCGAAAACGGAGTGAGCCTCTAAATACTGCCGTATACTCCAATTTTCATGAAATTTTATGAGACAAGTTTTTAAGAAACTCAGTAGATGCCTACCTAAACTAACACTAGAAATAGAGAAGGCACGAGAAGAAACATGAGCACACGACCCAGAAAAGGAAAAAATTGGAAATTAGAGAAATTAAATAATCAAAAGGCAGGTAGGCACCTAAATAACAAAGGCTTAGGTTATTGTGCTAATCAGTGTAGTTGTAAATAGTAAAATTAAAACAATATCGCAAGTTTGTACAAACCAAACTTCCCAATTCTCGACCCAGGTTGGTTTTGGAGTTCAACAAAGAAAACCAACCTAAGCATATAAAAATAAAATAAAAGGCCAACTCCGTCTCCAAATAGGCCCGAGCCATTGAAAATAACTCCATAACGCCATTAGGCTGTAACCGCAAACAAAAATGCGAATTCTTTGAAACCGCGAACGAGTTTAAAGGCATTTCTGTTCCAAATCTGAAGCATATTGCTAACAAATCACAGGCGAATGGGTCGTTTAGCCGCCATTTGTTGCCCCCAGGGTGGGGGTGGTAATTGTGTTTACAATACACCCCCCTGTGCCTCCACCTTCCGCTCATTTCTCATCCTCAAACATCAGGGCGCTTAGCGATTTCACCTCGGGAAATCTTGAGGAGAGTGGAAAATGCCAGGCGTATTATGAAATGATCGTTGTATTTGCAACTCGTTGCGACCTGCGGTTTCACCCGCTTTTTCCTTGTTTTCTATATATAATATTTCAACTCTCCATTTCATTATTTTACAACCCCAAAGAAATCCTGCGTTTGAAACAAATTTCATTGAAATCCGTTCAGTCGTTTCAGCATGAATCATAAACAAACATTCAAACTTTATATATTCCATTAGTAAGATCAGTGCCAGGATTTTTTTCAGCAAACCAATTTATTTGGGTTTTTAGTTTTACAACGGGAACCACATTACTTTGCGCATAGAATGTAAAACATACATTCAAATAAAAATAGTCTTCACAAATTAGACAAAGATTATGTCAAGATTTTGGAATACGAAATACGTCTGACTTCTTGGAAAAAAACTAACAGTAGTGGTCGATACGCGACTAATGTATAATAACATTCACTCGTAAATGCCCCGCCGCCACGTAACTACAAATGTAGCACGCGTCGAGTATTCTCTGTCAAAAATAAATTTTCCCTTCAAAGGGGTAGGTAGGTGTTATCGTGCTTAACGAGACCAGCGATCGTTCTCATGAAAATCTCATAAAAAATAATAAACAATTTACGTTCGGCGACACGCGCGCTCGCCTTCATTACACCTTCTGTTTTTACTTAGAGAGTTTTAAAAATATTAAGATTCCCTTATGAATAGGTGCTTCAAGTGAAAGGTTAGAGTTTGAAGGTTAAGCGATGTTTGAGCCTTCCCGAGTAAACCCTTAATAAACCATTCCTATGATAGGTAGTAAAAATATATATGAGCAGTTAAATTTCGTCATTGCAGTCTATCTGACTAATCCTGTCCCTGCAATGTTTTAATTTTCAACCGAGTCCCATGTCAGAAGACTAATGAAACTGTTAAGTACGCATCTGCACCAATAAATTGTAGTGTGTGTATATAAAATCGTAATTTTAAAAGTGCGAACTTCCATTTAAACAATGCCTAATCATAAATTCCGGCTATCCGTCTCAAAGTTTGTCTTGAATAGGCTCCGAAACGGCTCAACAGATTTCACTGAAAATTTAAGGGGTTAACAGGAATTTTAACTTAAATTTTCGTTTGTCTTTCATTTCGGTATCTTACCGTATTCAGAAGATATCAGTATAAATATATGGAAGCGCGTGCGATGTCCCCGGGACGGCTATTCTACAATATAGTAATATTATTGAAAAGGGGACAGTTACCATGTTTTATGTTTGTGACCAAGTTACTTTAAGACCTTTTAGTACTCAAGTTGTAACCATACAACGTTAGCTAAGCCCTGCGGTAGTAACTTATCCTGTGCAGGCTAGGATTACAGCCCTGTGACGGCAGCTGATTAGCAGGTGATACTCTATTGTAAGCTTTAATGACCACTAATAGCTATTCTATTATAAAATACAGCTCATATAGGTATAACTTAAAAAGCTTATAAAATGTTGATTGTTTAATTTATGAGAACAGATTGTTGATAGCTGAATTCCTTTTTCTATTTATAATTGATTTTTACGTGTGTGTGTGTATGTGTGTGTGCATCTGATCGATAACTAATTCGTTATTCGAAGTCAGATACTAAGATGTATAACATAAGAAGATAGTTGCATAGTTGCAAAGCTGCAGAACTATGAAGATTGAAGATTTTAGGCTATTAAAAAGGCATATACACACATAACACAATTACAAGCACCGAGTTATAATTTCCGCCTGTCTGAAGAGATAAAATCGATTATAAAATGAATCTTGTGATCGATTTCAAATTTACCTACTCCAATAAACGGCAATAAACGAGTGGTAATCTGTTTGCTTTGGAACACAACGTCACTGGGTATGACGCCTTGAAAAACACTAGCCACGATTCCACTCTGTCAGTAATGGCGTTCGTTACGTATCCAATACCATCTCTGAAACTGAAATACTATGTCTGACGGTGTGTTATTTGAGCTACTATCACTTTTATAATGGCTAACATTTCGTACAATATCTTAATCAATCCTATGAACCTACTCCACTTATAAGAACTAGATAGTCCTATTAAAGTATTCATTAAAAACCACATTCGTTACCAATTCATTACCGATCCAACTAAACTGGTCACAGCCGTTGAAAAGCAACAAGTGTATAATTCTCGGAATACCTAACAAATGTTAAGTTTTTTCCCTTGTCCAAGCGACATGGCCC
This sequence comes from Campaea margaritaria, assembly GCA_912999815.1. Lineage (NCBI taxonomy): Eukaryota > Metazoa > Arthropoda > Insecta > Lepidoptera > Geometridae > Campaea > Campaea margaritaria. The sequence continues at coordinate 3,953,503 of OU538794.1, forward strand.
AATTAAGGAGGGGACACACGACCGATGATACTCGAATCGACTCTCTCTTATAATTTATTCGCTAAGGATTTAGTTTTGTGCGGCGTTTTTCTCCGATCGAAATCTGGATCGTAAACACCTTGTTTAGTCGTCTCTGGAGCTCCGATAAGCGATCCTACTTCGGGATTATGCGCGATTTATCGATATTATAATCGAAGCATCTCTAAATTTAATAGTTAGGAATAAAATTACGGAATTATTATTAATATGCGCGATGGAAAATAAAGACAGGGTTTTAGTAGTTTTGATTGTGAGCTATCGAATTACAATTGTAACGTCTGTTAATAAAATTAACGATAACGCGGCTGCTGCCTATCGTCAATTTTTAAATTACAACAATCTGTAACTTTTTTGTTTGCAATGTACAAAGTTACGTGAAAAAAAATAATCTAAAATGTATATATTTAAGCTAAGACTTGTTCAGTTAAAAATTTAATTAAAAAATAATAAAATCCCAAAAACATACTGCCATAGACGTCAACCTCTCTCGTCATTTTCTCAATGGATGTATCCCGCATCCGTTGGCACAGTCATCTAAAGATAATCGAGTTATTAATCATAACATAGATCCTGAACCCAACTAGGGTCTCCTGTATCGAGAGAATCTAAAACTACGACGAGCATAGTCCCACAAAGAGACTAGGAGTCCATACTGTGTGCGAATTGAACCCGCAACCTCACGCATCGTAGTACCAACTTGCTACAGGGCAGTCAATTGAATTCTAGTCCTTAATTGTATATTTCTGTGAAGAAACTTTGAAGCAGTCTAACATATCACGTAAAACCAAGACTAGAAAGACCTTATCTCTATATCCTATACGCTCTCTTAAAGGACGCTGAAACGAACACCTCCTCAAACGCCATGGCTACATATCTCCTGTCTGATTATTTTTATTCCTCACACCCCAACGGCGTAACTATATTCGTGCGGACTCCGTGCAGTCCCGCGATTCTTGGAACCCTTTAATTGCATACACTCCAGCGCAGATCGAACGTTTAAAATCGATTTTTTTATTCGATTTATTTCATGTGAGCCCCGAGTCCGAATCTTGTTCTTATTGCGAGATAGGGAACGTTGTGTTTATGCAAATTTTACACGCATCTACTGAAACTTCTCAATTAATTAAAGATAGGCATGCAATGGTTAGACCCGTGCCCAGCAGTGGGACGTTATGGGTTGATGATATATTTGAAATGTATTAGGATTATGGTTGTATGATGATTTAGATAGGTTTACCTGTTGATGGGAGGCCATTTAGTGGTATGACATCTGAGCTGTTCCGTGATTCGGAGGGCATTGATCGCTGTTGATTGATAACAGTGGATACCGTTAGTCGGTCGGATAAACTCTGGCATTCCACCACATTGAGCTCCTCCCCTGGACCTCCTGGTATTTGGTGTTACCCTTAACTAAGATTACCTGTATGAAGAGAATAAGAAACTACGAGGATCATGGTCCTAAAAACGCCCAGAGTCAGAGTAAATACTCGTGGTTCACACGAATCTTTGCCCTGTGCGGGTATCGAACCCACAACCTCACGTCTCAAAGTCGGCTCATCACCCACTTACGCCACGGAGGCCGTCATTCATTACATATACTTTTCAATCGCAAAACCAAAACAAAACTAAATAAGTAAATCAGCAGAACAACATCTTGGGACTTCGTTTTCCTAGAGATTTGAAACAAAAACTTAGCCAGAACTTTTTTGTTGTACCTTCTTTATAAACATTTTTGTTCTTATTTTTATACCAGACTTCACTAAAGCGAACAAAATAACAATCCGAATATCCATACGGCACAATGCATAAGAATAATTTTAATTGGATACGTAAAGAATAGCAGACCATTAGTCCCAGTTTTGTATTCCAACGAGCAAAATTGTCGCATTCCCAATGCAGACTTCGACATACTCTGAGAAAATGTTTTCACACCTCAGTTCGTACAAGAAATCTATCCATTTTAAACTTTATTACCAACAGTTAGGGTTTGCTTTTGGTGAGCATTATAAATTTAATCGGATTTGGTATAAAATCAGTCAATTTAGAAATTTCTAGTGCAACATATTGAGTTTAAATTTGTCTACTTAAGGAGTTCGATCAGAAACAGTCGACTCAGAAGTTTGGCGTTCAAATTTAAACTTTAAACCGATGGTTGAAGGTTTATTGCTAAATGATTAGGGCCGAGTTTAAAATCGCTGAGGTTTTGGTGATATTCGTGAGCGTAATGAGCTGAAACAATTCGAAATACGAGTAGATCCATGTATACAAGTAGGTATAGAATTGGTATTAGAAAGTGTCCTCATTTCTGTTGAAACAATGTTATGCTCCGGAGGTTTTTAGCCTTTTTTAAGCCATTACTTGCCTAAAAAAGATGTGGGTGTTAGGACCCAAAGCTAAAGTTATCTGGAAGAGATCGTTGTCTAACGATAAGACCACAGATTTTTCTTTTCTTTTTCCATCATCGTTCGTTAAGTTTGTGATACAGATCGCATCATTTCTTTGATAACAAACGCACCGCCTTTTGTATGAACGGAAAGTCAAGTCAAGCTACTTTTTAACAAAGAACAACAATTGCTGTAATAAACTTATCGGCAAAACGGAAATTCAATTTAATCGAATATACATCAAGCCATACACATTTCAAAGGGCTACATAAATCGCCAGCGGCTACTTCCACATTGACTATTCCTCAATCATTAATGCACCCTAGAGGGACAGAGAGGAGACCATGTTTATACCTATAATAAAAAGGGACAGGTGTAGCCAACCGTTCACATTCGGAGCAAGGTGCAAGGATCGATCAGGTGTATTTGTTTAAACAAGGTGCTCCAGTCTCAAGGTCTGGTGGCAAATTAAAAGTTTTCTATGTCGATGCGAAACTGTTGCTTGGGTTTGAAACGATTTTATTGACGTGTGAGGTAGTAGGTACATCACTATTTTTTTTTTTCTGTATTTCTCATACAGTCCGGACCGGCCCACTCCGGACTGTGTGAGAAAATGATCGTGACGTTGACCGCGACTCGAAGCAAATCAAATCAAAACTATTCACATGAGCCCCAAGAGGCCACTCATGTAAATTAATTGACTCTACCAAATCACTACAATGACTTGACCACCTGACTGAGACTATAAGTAAATCTCACTAGTATTATTAATGCAAACATTTTTGCATTTGTGTGTTTGTCCTCTCTTCACGCCCCAACGGCAGAACGCATTTTGATGAAATTTAGTATATAGATACTTTAGGTTGTGAAATAGAGCTAAGATACTTTTTAACCCGTTCCTGTGGAATCATAACAAACGCGAGTGAAACCGCGAGGCGCTGCTGGTAACTAACAAAATACTTTACTGAACACTGGCTAAATGCACCAAATCATGCAACCCCAAAACTTAAAAGTTTCTGTACATATTTTACACGTTAGCAGAACACAGACAAAGTAAAATCTTGAAATAATTTGGAGTTATTATTTTATATTTTCCTTTAAAATATTCTCCAATATTGTAATCAGCCTGTAGTAATTGGCGGCATCTGGTGCGCGGCGCGTGCGGCGGCGGCGCGGCGCGGTGTTGACAACCAATCTCGGATTCGGACACATCGCAACCTGCTCCTATCGGGTTGCACAATGTTAACCACAGGTGAATCTCTCATATTTCTTTATACTTATAATAAAGCAGTATGTAAAAGACAAAAAGTCTATACATTCATAGTTAAAATTTAATAATAGTCTCTGGATGCTAAATGCGTCCTCATATCTGTTTTCATAACATTATCTATGTAGCTGAAGCATATACTAATATAATATTTATACTGTGAATTAATCCAAGCTGATGTATCGTTTTTAAGGAATCTCAGATTTAGAATTATTTAGGCTGACAAGTTCTAATAATATCATATTCTAACAACTTCATTTGTAACCGACATGTCAAAATGGTAAGTATTCAGGTGGCATTCGTTAATTTGATTCCTGCTGGGAAAGTCTTCTATAGTTATAGTCTATTTAACGTTTTGTCTCTTTTCCGTGTCTTGAGGCCTTTTCAAATACTCCTATCTTAATAATAAACCTCATTGAATAAAATATGTAATATCGCACTATTACAAAAATGGGCTATAACGCCAATTAATTTCGGAGCTTCTACGGACTAGGGCTTTGCTGAAAAGTGTGCGAGTGAAGCTATAAATAAAATGAATCAGACTTCTCAAAATTTTCGTATCACTTGTGGAAATGAAACTTTTTTTATTTTAGTTTTTATTTTTACAGGAAATGTTACACTTTTCTGTTACGCTCGACCAAAGAGTATATAACACTACGTTATACGTTCGACCGTAAAAGTTGACATTTTGACATGAAGGTTTATTGAAGGAGAGCTGAAATCATACAAAGAGTTCGGGAGTAAGAGGTTATCATAGAGTATACAAAGGTTTTGTATTGACATCTCTTCTCAGTTCTCAGTTTGACCACAGACTTTAACCATAAACAAAAGACTATTTCGTAAAAGTTTTTTTCTAATTTAATTATGCCTCAACAAAGTCTCGACATAAAACATTGACGGGGCCGAATGAGAGACAAATAAAAAGGAATAGTTTGACTTCTTACGTGTTTACACTTTACACACACTTTTGTTCCTCAACAAACTTAATCCACTTACTTTCTTCAAGGTAAGCTAACAAACGAACTAATTTTTGAATCGGCTAAAAGACTTTAACCACAGGCATTAAGGCACCTGTGGCAAAGCTGTGAGTTTACGGCAACGTTTATTAGGGCGATTGTGCCGCCGCTTCCGACGGCTAGTGCTGGGACAGGTGTTCCGAATTGTGTGGGACACCACTACAAGATCCTATAAGCGATGTATCGGTGTTATTGTTGATAGACATTGGAATAAAGCAAAGATGTCCGTGATCCTTATTTCTTTTACAAATTGATCAAAATTCAAATGTAAAAATAAATACCAACAATTAAGTCTAAGAATCCGCAAATATTTTCAATTGCATTAAAAGAGATGAGAACAACAAAGCCACTCATGCTGAAGTAAAAAAAAAATTTTGTAAATATATCACAAGGTCCTTATGATAAACCGCATATAAATTGCTCCCATTGCCATTATCGGCAGATTTTATCATATACAGAAGTATATTATGAATTTCTCAAAATAACGTCATCACTCGTCTATTTACGATTCCACTGCAAGGTAATACTTTTTTTTTTGTGAAAAATGTTTCTCTCAAATTGTAACACTATTTGTAAATTCCAATATCCAATACCTTCTTTTCCCGGTTTCTACAGTAGCAAATTCTACAACACTATTTCCGACCTCACTAACGGAAGTTTGGCCACGCACCTTTTAGTGCCTACAATAGGCTCTTGACCCGGTTTTAGGCCATTGTTTTGTGGGTTGAAAACCCATTGGAAAATCAATATTTAGCCGCGTTTAAGTTTGTTGGTTATTGCATTAGACCCACTGCTGTCAGTTATCATATATGTAATTTTTTTCTGGCCCTTACCTAACTTATTTTACAATAGTAAGTCCAAAAGTTTGTGTAGGTAAACGAATAGAGAAAACCAGCTTTTAAAACATGTCTAAGTGTATTCTACACACCAAAACAATTTAATACCCATATAAAATTATTTTGCTTATCTCTTATTTCCAAAATGCGCAACCATTTCATTAATTTAAACCACTGGTTTAAACTTTAAACCACGCTTAAACCAATTGTATTCTAGCATAAGGCACGCTTAGTGAAATGTGCCCGCATAAATCTAATGTAATTCTGACAACATTGGAACCGGCCGCTTACGGAATAGGTAATTAGAGAGAAACGAAACGCGTGGCAGATACACAAACATGCTGCGAGTGGGGACAAGGTGCCGTGTTACCCTGACTACCTGTAGTAAGTCCTTAGTTAATAGGCTAAGCGACGATAGTCAATGTGGACTAGAACGCCACTGTTTCATGATAGGTATACATGTGTGAGAGACAAACTCACGCGCGTGGGGACAAGGTGCTGTTACCCTGAGTCTCTGTAGTACGTTCTTAGTTACCAGCAATGATAGTTAATGTGGTCTAGAATGCGGCTGTTTCATGAGAGACAAACTCACGCGCGTGGTGATACTACCGAATCCCTCTGGAACCCTATTAATATCTATTTAGTCAGGTTAAAAAGTGTGACTCCCGCGATGGTAGCGAAAACTAAAAAACGAAGTCTAAATGCATTGGCACAAAATTATGATCAAACTATGCAAAATATTAGTGTGATTTAAAATATAAATTGGAAAAATTGTAAAAGAAGGAGTCGTTAACCTTTTTTTACTGTTAGTGAACGCAATCAAGATATCCGGTGGCTCTCAGTCTACAATACACATGGATACATTTATTAGGAGACAGCTGAAGTTACGTTTGAGTCACAAAATGTTTTCTGCTCGGACATGCTTGACAAAGGGTCTAATTAAGGTTTGGGGATTGAAACACTTAAATTAACCTCTAATTTATTAAGTAAACCAGTGTTTAAAGTTAATGTGAAATTTTAAGGAGTACACTATAAGTTCCATAGATTGTGAATTAGGAAACTAACAAAATAATTTCATATCGAAATGTCATGTCGAAAACAAAATAAGATCTAACATAGATTTAATTTGAAAATGTTCATTATAAATATTTAAACTATCATCATGAAACTTGTAATTGTAATTGTAATTCTTATTTTATTCTTATTCTTATTTCTTCTTGTATTGTAATTCTTCTATACTGTGTTTATTTTTGTTTCTGGTGTACAATAAAGAGTTTTTCTATTCTATTCTATTCTATTCTTAGAAGTAATAGGAGAGAGCGGCGAAATACAAATCATGGAGCTCGTTACATAATTTACAACTAGTGTTGTACTGGTAGGTAACCAACATCCTGTTATACGATAAAAATGAAAAGCTACAAACCGACGTGTCCGAAAATTACGACAATATAATACTATCAAAATTCCGTCAGTTTTTATCACGTCACCTGTCCCGACCCTTGTTACTCAAAGTCCGTTACAGGCCGCGTAATTAGCATACTTTAGCCGACAAAAAGATTATTACTGCCCCAATACTGGACTTAATATTCAATACGTTTACACCAAATAATAATTACCGCATTCGTCTGCCGAATGCATTAAAGGGTCTTTTTCCTCGTATATATTATAATATTAATGTGCGAGGGAGGCGCGGGCGCAGGTGTATTCAACGTTATTAAGTTACAGTCGACGGAGTACCCACACATTTTGTTTATTATGATTAGCCGCGTTCGTAAATTAAGAATTATAAGATGTACGCAGTTGTTTTCGGACGTCGACGGGCCTGGTTGTCGTATGCTTTAGGAGATTGGTGAACGATATTTTATTTGTAACGTAATGTTACCATTTTCTACCAAATCTTTCCTAAAAGCTTATCATTAAAAAGCTTTAAAAAATATTTTTCCGTATCGAGAAAGCTTAATGTACATTGAAAATACTTCTAGCTAGTGATGAGGTAAACATATATTTTATCAAAAGAAAAATTATTAAAATTTTAAATGTTAATAACATTTTAGTTGGATAATATGTCAGTAATATTATTTCTATTGTGTCGATGTTTTAACCATTATGCACTGAGATGGTCTGTTTTGGTTGAAGCATCGTGGTAGTAGAAATAACTAGCTAGACGCGATGACGTAGTTTAGCGGCCTGGGGTCCGCGGACGTTTCTAGAATCATAGGGATAGATTTACTAAAACTCCAATCGAAGAGACTCCTCTCTTGTTTTGTGCAGGGATTTATTTAAATGAAAATATTATTGATTTTCTCTAAATTATTTATTTTTCACCTTTTCTTTTCAAACACTGCAAAACCCACCCACCTGGCAACACCGTCACTCTACCAGCTTCCTCAGAGGTGCTCAAAGCGGGACCCAGTCGTTCATATGGAAGTTAATCGTTCCTGTTTAATTTAAATGATCTTCGATTCTTATCTAATAGGAGTAGTTCTCGGAACAGAATTCCCTGATTCTAACATGAGATGAAACTGGTTCCGTCATCGTTTATTACTCTGTTTAATGATCGGGTACAATATTTAAATTTTAACGTTTATTCGTTACGTGAATGTTAACATTCTTCGTTTGTTTTGAATTTAATTTAAGAAGATGTGTGTTTTCATAATCGTTTTGCTACTGTTAAGATAGGCTACTTGATTAACATTTTTTAAATTTCTTACTAAATTATTAATTGTGCCCTTTAGTGTCTGTTTTCACACATACACACACAAGGATTCCTTAAGTCGATAGTCCATGGTTAGTGTAAAAGAGCTTGTGCTGAGCTTGAGCTTGTGTATAAGAAATAGTTGTTACGGTTCAAGTACTGACTTCTTACAAGTCGACATTCATACTGGAACTACAGTTGGTACTTCATATTCAGCACGTGACCAACGTCAAATAAAAAAAAACAATACGAAATCGCCTAACATCGTGACATTTGTCTCGCGCGGCGGGGTCAGCCAGATAAGCGCACCTAAGTCCGAGATTGATTCCCGGATCACCGGCTCGGCGCCCGCTCGAGTGTGTACGATCCCTTACTCACGAGTCAGCGATCCCTATGACTGCTCCTTAAGGGATTTGGATCTTGGACTCTTTTCAGCTTTATTGAGATTTCGTCTAGTTGAAAATTGGATTTGGATACGGCTGGCGGTGTTAATAATAGTGGGCACAACCTCGGAGTAGCTGACTTCTTAAATCTGCGGATGCGTACCTTTTAGGTTATTTGTAAGCATCAGAACAGAAATTTAGGAGAGGAAAACTACTAAAGCGAAGCCAAATACGAACTTGCGAACAAAGGAACATCAGTTCATATCTTTGAAACCGAGTAAAAAAATATTATCTTCCTCAGTGCTCTCGGGGGGGGGGGGGGGGGGGGGGGGTTAGTGGGTTCGAGTCCCATGCACCCCCCTCTGCCCGTGTGGCGGAGGGGATAGGGCGAGGGCTTTTAAAACTTCAAAAAAGGCGGTAACAATTCGTATCTCTATTATATGTTATCGTCAAGGACCAATATCTCTCATTTCCAATTAGTCTCCACAAAAATCAGCATTACTAACTAAAACGAATGGTGGTGCCCGAACTGTAACTTGTGTGCTTTGCAACTAAACGTCACCAGGTTTGATCCTCGGCTCCAATCACTCATTCTCGTAAGTCATATCCTGATTTCCATCGCTCCTTGCTTCAGTTCCTTGATAGCAGATGTTGAGCCACGTCGGGTCCCTTGGTCAGCCTGACATACTCTGACATTACCTAATTCTTCAAATCTAGAGGTTTAAAGGTTAATTATGGCCTAATCCTCCTTACGAAAGTGAGGGGATACCTCGGCTCAGCAGTGGGACGATATGGTTTGATGATGATAATGATGATGAAAAGGTTTAGTAACTAAAAGGTTCTATATTCCATTACGAACTATCTAGATCCCAAGATTCAAAATGATATCTAATGTCGAAATTGCTTAGCCTAATTAGCCCACGAAAGTAGGTAACACTTTTTCAGTCCAGCTTTACAAACATAAACACAGGCTTCCTAGTGCTGTGGAAACCAGAAACCGCCAGAACAATGGGCAATTTCAATTTTATCTTTCCCAAGCTTTTGCAATTTGTCTCAAATGAATGAGATCCGCACTCCTATTTGATTCTGCTTATTCCTTCGTGAATGAGTACGGCGTTCTCATTAATTGTTGGCATTTCTTTTATGGATGCATAATAATAGCCTGTATGAGCTACTACGAGCCCCGATGCAAAATAGTTCGTCTAGTATGAAATTTTCTCTGAGAGATTTTTTCTAACTTCATTATTTTTGTATATCTTTATATAAATATAGCTGTTCTACTATCACATGTCGCGTTACTTATGCCATTTTTTAATTATGAACCAAGAAACTATTTTAGATTTTTAAATTTATACATATCCTGATTTAAATTCGAAGAAGTTATAAGCAAAATAGTTCGTCTAATTGTTAATCGATGCAAAACAGTTCGTCTATCGGTGAGTGAGAACAGTAGCTTAATTTTTTTTAAACTACGAGTTTTTAAGGTAGTACTTTTTGCTTACGGCAGAAAATAAAAATTCTAAGCCGTTTTTTTGGTTTTTGGCGTTCGACCGGGTAACTAATTTAAATGATAATGAAATTCGAAATTTGCGACAATAGTATGTCATGCTTTACTTTATTCTGTAGAGATATTTAACACTAAAGCACCAAATTACTAAAATAATCAAACTAACGACTGAAGTGTTTTTGATTTATTTAAGTAATCAGATAGATAGATAGATAAACTCTTCATTGAAACACCACAGAACAAAGAAAAATTAAAAACTAAAACAAAATATGAACGTAAGAATCTTTTGCATATTTGCTGATTAACTCTTTGAAATAATTTTCAAAATAGTAAAAGTTTATCGAAAACTCTTTCTGATTTACAATAGTAAGCCGCGAAAAAAGTATTGGCAATTGTATTTTCCACCATAAGCGAAAGGTAATGAAAAACTTTTTAGTTTTTCAAAGAAATTGCAAATTACGATCTTCGTATTGTAACTTCAATTTGCAAACTAGACAAGACAGCTATTATTTGAAAACGTAATTAGTAGTCGGGTTCGATTTTTGTAAATTATAGCCCTTTTTTTTTATTTCATTTTATCCTTGAATGTTTGAGGAGTTATGTTTTATCGTGTCGGCATTTCTAAATTAAATAACAGTCTTTACACTAGGCACTGTAGAGTCTACAGAATTATCAACAGAAGCCTCTTCCTTATAAGATAGAACCGTTAATTTTCAAATTACGATGCCCCTTTTTCAGTTTATTCCCGGCAGCTGACGAACTTACTTTCGAGTTTGCTTTCGAAACACCTTTCGTAATTATTTATTCCTTCCTCCGTACATATTCCGACTTACAAACGTAGGTACAACAGCGTTTACGGTCGTAATTTAGCGAAGTGCGAAGTTCCATCACATCGGGGGGTAGAGGTAACATTCCGTTGTAGGTGTAAGAATATTCGCCCTCGGGTGTTGCCTCTCGAATATTCCGCAGTGTTGCCGTGAGCAATAAATCCAGCAGAGTGATGGCGCGGTTTTTGTTGGGCGACATTTTTTCCCGCGCTAGCGGCGCATTTATCACCAGCCGGGCTTCGGCCGGCCGTGTGCGCCGTGACTTATGCCCGCCTGTTTTGAAATCAAAACGGTGTTCCATTTTTAGAATGCTTAGTTTTATTTGAATTAGGTACTTTAGGTTGCTAACCTCTTTGGTAGCCTCTAGAAAGAAAAGACTCAGGTGAGAGAAAACTGTGATTACTCCGACAAACTATCCAAGAACACAAAATAAACGAGATGTTTATTTTACCAATTATTGTTTGCTTGTCTCTTTCTAAAGCATTAAATCCGCACATTCAAAGTAGGTACCTTACAATTAATAAGAAGTCTTATAAAAATCTCACGACAGGCCGCTATTTACATTGTCAAAATGTTTCTCTTCCAACTGTCAAGATCAAGAACCACGAACCCTGAACCAGCGAAGCGCAAACGCTTACAAACTCGCAGATACGAGTTAAAAAGATCAAACTCAAACATGATTGTGTACCAACAATGGGTGTCCCTTGAAATCCGGTCGCAGCAACCGCAAATAAAACGGACTTATTAAGTGAGGCCTCTCGTCGCGGACCGGGGACCGTTTTATAGATACTTTTATCCGATGTCCATTCTTCTGAAATGCGATTAAAATTGAATAGGTCCATATGTCGGTGGCGCGGCGGCCGTTGCGACTTGCGTCACAATCACACGGGCGACTGCATTTTCAATTTGCCGCGAGATAAGCGCGACTTTAGGACGAGTTTTTCTGCGGAATGGCGGAATTGATCCCGTGACTTATGGCGGACGTAGCGTAAGACGGAGTAATTGGATGGTCAATTGATTTGCTTTCCAATTTGGGCGACTTTGTCGGGACGGTCGGCGAGAATGGGTGCGCGATGGACGTTCTTGGATTTGCAGTTTATGGCGATGCGCATGAATTTTTATGAGCGGGTTCTGTCTGGTATCTCCTAGCATTTTAAGCGATTTGAACGGTCCTTATTGGAGCTGATTATTTTACCATCAATAAATAAGTTGACAAGTCAATAAAATAGACAAATTAATATCAATATTGATAATTTATTCACAATTTCATTTAAAATACACAATTTCACAATGTTTTGTTTTAAAAACTAAAATTTTAGGTACTGGATATCGTTTATAGGCTGTTCTGCGATGATATCTAATATACAATTTATCCTGATAGTCTTATAAATGAATTTATTTATTCTCTACTATGTTTCATATACATTCTTATTTACAATTTGAGGTTCGATGATGACGTTTGTGAATACAGTGAGTCTACGAGTGCCCTTAGGAAGGAAACTATCAACTATAGAAACTTGATTATAACAAAAAACTCTGGTATAAAATAAATAAAAAAAAAATATCTGTATCAATAGATATTGTAAATATTATTCATTACTATGAAATTATTATTTATATTCTCTAACGAGTTGAAATATAATATAGATGTATAGGTTTAGATAGATTATGTCCCGACTGACATATTCACAAGCATCTTCCCTTCATTAATTTATGGCCACTCATTACCTTAATTTTTTATTACTGTAAGATAAAAATGATACATAATTTACACTTACTATAGTTTGTATGTAAATATTTGCTGATGATAATTTTGAAAACCAATGTTGTGACCTGCTATTTTCTCCAACATATTCTCCATCCGTTTGATATCCACAGTCAGTTCTGTAATAACCTCACTAGCCTAACTGTTATTTACAACCGTTCTTTATATAATCTAGTACATAAATTACTATTGCATTCATTAACAACTAGAAATAAAATATACAAAATAACTGTGTATTTCAACACATCACAATTCCTATAGCGAAACAAATCAAAAATTAAATAATTACTTATAAAAATGAATTTATACAGGAACGACACAAATATTATATACAAAATACACAAAATTGTTTTTTGAACTATCGATAACTAAGCCGTCTTGAACAGGTCTTTAGCTAACATTATAATACTGTACAATTTCGCTAGTTTATGTAAAACACTCTTAAATTTAATACTTGTAGGAAAACGATCACGGAATATCAAAGTCTTTCATTGGGGAACTTTCACTGGGACACGTCATTAGATATGTTCAATGTAAACTGTTTGTTTGTATATGCGTACAAACATCAATTCTGCAGCACAGTCTCGTTAAAGTTTCCGAGGTTCCGCCATAAGTTATAACGAACAATATCACTGTTATAAGCTATAACGTAAGTTGAGTTTGGTTACTCGTTGATCACAGCGTCGATTGCTCGTGTTCCTGATTGCACAGTAAGGGGTGTAGCCAGATTCTGTCCGCCCTCAGGACGGGACGTGGAACGTCGCGTCGAATTAAAAATGCTTATCCAATTAGGGAACTCTTGGATGCGGTTGACTTATCACGTGTACTCACTCCTCCAGCCGGTCTGTAAAGAAAAATTGTGGTGTTAAAAATGATGAGCCAGTGTTACAGAATCTTATAGCTACCTAAAGCTACCTTATAGCTCCCTAACGTGTAAGATACTCATACCTACGAACAAATGATTTACTAAGGAGTGTCTAACTAATCTATGGATAATTTAAGATAGGTGTTTACAACATGTGCAGACTGATTTTACAGACTGATAAATGTTATCAACCGATAACCATCACCAGTAGAGAGTGTCAGGGAGTTGGTGTACTGCTTTCCGCTGGGATCGTAACATGTAGCCTGCCTATCCCAACGGGATAAAGGCGTGATTGAATGTATATACATGTATAACTAATGTAGTCGAAATGCTATAAAAGTAACCAAATTCTATTTTCTAGAGCTGACAATGTGGAATTACCATTATGCTTAATTTAGCTCTCAAACAGCTACATTGGTAACACTATCGATGAAACTACTATCGTCATCATCAAGAAAGACAAATACGTAGTAAAGTAGAACTTACCATAGAATTAAGCTGCGCTAGGTGGTGGTGGTGGTAGGGGTTGTGTGACGTCGGCGGTGGGGCGAAGCCCTGGTGCGGGGCCCCGTACCAGTGGGACATGTGCGCCGCCGCCGGGTGAACGAGGCCCACTTGGTGTTGCCCTGGTGAATAGAGAACAAGTTAGACATATTTGGACAGAACTGCTGAACCAAGGAGAATCATTAAACTGACTGATACAGTTACAAAGCATAATAGTTGATGCCTTCATAACTTTAGAGTTTAAATTTAGACGATTTGATTTGATTTATTCCTACTTCTACTATTATCAAATCTATTACCTATATTATTCGATGTGGCCTTGGTGGCTTGATATAAAATGAAATAGTGACACCTATTTCATTTTAATGGATCTCAACAATAACGCAATCCCAATTACTGGTACACTGACCACCCAATACCAATGCCAATGCCAATTCCAATAAAATTGGCTGTACTTCCCCAACTAGTTAAATCTTTATCTCTAAAATTTTGCACTGGATAGGTGCTATAATTTCTAATTACTTCTTTGGAAGAGATACCATTATGAGATCTATCGGTTCAGTCGACTAATGTTGGATTCTGGAAATGCCACGTTAGTTTCAGAATGCCTGCATCTACGACATCTAAAGTAACAATTTTACAATTCATACCATTGTTGTTTCGTCAACTTCTCCAAAAGTCCAAGCCTACTTTAAAATTAACTTTAAAATAACTAGACGACACTGCAGTTGTCCAGGCGTGGAGGTTACCATCACGTATACGACCTGCTAGTCTCATCATTCACTTGTATAAATAGTAGGTTTTGGCATGGGCATGAGCGGCTGCAACAGTAGTAGGTCTAAAGATAACTCACCGAAGTCCATAGCGGAAGGGAAGGCAGAACCGCCGAAGCCTTTAGTGGCGTCTCCCAGAGGCTTGATCATGTCGCCCATGACGCCACCCAGCGCTAATGCGCAAGCACCGCCACCGCCCATGCCCATGCCGCCCTTCTTCTTCTTGCTCTTACTGCTGAGCTTGCGGTTCCGCGTCTGGATGCCTTCCTTCTTCATCGTCAGCGGCCGGTTTACCTGCGCACAACGAGAAGTGGTATTTAGTACTGGCACAGTCTTATTCATTATCACCATCGTCATCACAACCCACATCTGCCCACTGCCGAGCATGGGTCTCATCACACTTTTGTCTTATTCAATACTGCCATAGTTTTTTAATCATGATGACTTTATGGTCTTTTTAGAGACATGCGATTGTAGAGGTCCGTATCGGTGCGTTGATATTAATTGTGCATCGACGGTCTCTGTTGCGTAAGTTGGTGATGAGCCGTTGCGAAGCTTCAAATTACATTTTTGATTCCTACACAGAGCAAATTTTGTGTGAATATAAAGTGTTTGCTCTAAGTTTTGATGTTAATAGGAATGTGGACCTAGTAGTTCCTTATTCCCTAGATACAGGAAATTTAAGTTAGGAGTCAGGTCAGGATCTATGTATGAAATCGTCACGCACTATTATTATTATCTATTATCACTGTTACTTGCTGATATTACTTTGTTAATAATAGTAAGTGTTGGCATTACAACTAGGATATACTGAAAGCTGAAGTTAATTTTAAGGTGCGTAATGTTACGAGCTCCGAGCACATTTGAGCAAAATATAACGTGTATGTGTGTTCATGTTTACAGAGGTTCAATTATGATATTTTTTGTTTCCCACCTGCTACAGCATAGTGCCACATAATTAGGTGATGCTACCTACTATCTAGGCATTCTACATTTCAAGTACACTCACGTACTAACAAAATTGGTTGCCGACAACGCGCATGCAGCACGTATGCCTAATTGAAACATCACAATATGCCGTACGTTGATAAATCGTAATCATACTATGTTGAATCACACAACTTTTGCTTATTCCATTTTATTGCTCTGACACGACGTTTTAGCGGTATGAAAAAACGTATGCGGCACCAATTTTGAATGCTAACTAGGGAACATAAAGGCTCGCCGAAACCATAAACTGGTATCACAATAGTGTTGTGCGAATGTCCAACTGTCCTGTTGCCGGCAGGCAGAGCGCACGGTGCATCTTAATTAGTGCACCGATGCACTTCGAAGTAACGTTTCGTTTGGTGGGAATCGAAGGTTACTCGTCTCCGGGCGAATGCTCAACGTTTTCCTCTCTACGACGGAACGAGAAAACCATTACCATGAGTAATGGCTATTTGCATGATCAAGCAGTGGCGTTACTCCTTACGTCTCATCAGGAGTACCTACGGCATCCTCTTTGCATTAATCGTAATTGTAAAGTTTTACGCTGTTCTAACTAAGTAAGCAGGAATTAATTACGTTAGTTTACTCTAACGCCGTTCCATATTCATGATGCGTCTAGCATTTAAAGCCTCGGCATACCAGAAGGAGGTCTACAAATCGGTTTGCCGTAAAGATCTGAATCTGTTTCATATATTTAGCATACGACATTATTTAAGAAGATAATTGTCGTTTAAGTAAACTTGTCGGCAATTTCTCTGCCAAATTCACGGGTCAAGTATCTCGGTCAGTCTTGCATCGTGGTGTTTCTAAGAAGCGTGCGTCACGAAGACGGACGGACGAACGGACAATGAGTTATTCATCGCGTTCCAGGGAACTTGGCGGCATGTAGGCCCTAAACGCACGATTGCGCTGCGCCGCTTGGTGCAGCACATGACCTGCCCTCGTTTGTGTTGTTTTTGGACAACGCAATCGGTTTTATTTGAAATAAAACAGAAGTGACTATCCTTCATCACTTCTCTTTACAGGTTACAGGTCTTTTATGCCAAAATTTAAAACTTTTTTTAACACAATACCATAAGAGTAAAGATTTTATACACTTATCCCAGATTGTATCTAAAAATAGCGTCTCTATTTGTGTTAATTAATGATCAGACTGGTGAACAGACTATAAAATTAGCACAAATTCCTAGTGTGTACTCTCCAGAACACCAGCCATTATTGTTAAGTCTTCATTAATCTGTTGCAACTGCGCAGCATCGGCGGTGCGTGCCAATTCCCGGGCTAATGCGTTCCCGCGAATCGCCCACACATCGAGACGGACGCATACCGCGCCGACGACGCGCCGACACCCCAATTGAACCAATATAAAATGCATTAACATCACTATTGCACATGTCGGCACTCGGATTCAACAGAAATTAGGCCAATGCAAAGCCTTGATGGGATTTTTTTTAATTAGTCAAGCGCAACGCGTAAAACGGTCTGCTAGTTTTTATTATACTGAAATAGGTACCTATTGTGAATTATATGTATAAAGAGGGAATTATTCAAATTACAGTCGTGGCTAGCAAGAGCGTTAATTATGCGAAGGTTGAAAGGACACTAAGTTGTGTTTTTCAGTCATAAAATAATTATGAATACGTTTTCTAACGTGCAGCTAAGTAGAAAAAGACAAGATTATATTTTTCCCGTGAACGTGGAACATGCAATAGTAAAAATGGATAATATTTAAAAAAATAAAGGAATTCAAATAAAAAAGGTTTATGACTGAAGGAAAAATAACAGAGAATATTATCTAGGACCTAGATGCTTTGGAAATTTAAAACCAGGCAATAACAGCAGCTACTTAAAAAAATATAAAAATAATTATTTTCGTCTTATTTGTGTTTTGTCGATATTACTATCAGTATAAGAGTTATCTATCCACTAGCTGCGTCCCGCGGTTTCACTCGCAATGAGTAAGATCCATCAGGAACTGTTAATTTTTACGGAATAAAAAGTAGACTGGATTACTATAATCCAGGTAATTAACTATATGTGTGCCAAATTTTATCCAAAATGGTTCAGTAGTTTTAGCGTGAAACAGTTACAAACATCCACCCATCCTCACAAACTTTCACATATTTTATAGTGGGATTATTTTTTCTGATAAAAGCTTTATTCCACAAAAGCTAACCAACCTCGACGCAGCGGCACAGAATTCGGTATGCAAAGCACGCTGCTTAGAATATAGCGTGGCCATATCAGGCCATACGGAAGAAGGTATACCAACCAAGTAATACCTTGGTCACAGAACATATATAACACATAAGTACATACAAAATAGGCACTCTCGACCTCCAGCGTCCCCTTCCCCGCACCTCTACCCGCAATCCGGAGGGAAATCGGGAGGTCAGTCAATATTACACGCCCTAATGACAAATTGCCATAGACAAACAGGTCAGTATGAACCTTCATACTAGCGGATTGTCTTTTGTATTGGTCTCTTAGTACCTTTGAGTACTTACACACGTAGTTGGCACGTGTACAAACGTCAGTTATACGTTGTTTTGTTGTTGTTGTTTGATTGTTTGTATAGAATTTTGTATCTAATATATATAAAATAGATTCATTTTTATGACAAGTACGCATCACACGCGAACGGCGAGACCGATTTCGCTATGTTTTTTGTTTGTTATTGTCAAGAGAAGGCTCTTATGAAGAGAAAAACTGGTGAACTTGTTGAAAAAAATAGGAAATCCTAAAAATGTTTTTTTCCGTGACATTTTTGTATGAACTCACGAATTAACATTTGTTTTTTTCACGATATTCTAATGGAAAAGCAAAATATAGCGGGAAAACTGGAATTACGCCGGTGAAACTGCGGAGCGCAGCTAATTTGAAACAAATGATTGTTATATTATATGTGAATTGTCAAATCAGCATTTGTACGGAGTGGGCGGGATGTACCATAAACACAACTACCAACCAAGTAATACCTCAGTACCAAGATGACATGACGTCGGCCATGTTGGCAGAAATTGCTTAATAACTAGCTATTATGTCAGGTAAATTACATCTACATATTACCGTTATGATACCCTCGACATGTTATGTGGATATGTAACATAGACGTGTGTGTGCCACGGAGGCATGTTTGGCAATAACAGTTGAGGTGATGGGTGGATGCAATCGGGCGGATCAATAGTGGTATTAGTGGATATGTTATTAGAATGGTGTGTTACGTAAGGTAATGTAATAATAGCATGCCTATAGTGAATGAGTTTGCTCAGGGAATAACTGAGCGTATGAGACTTTAGAGCCGATGTCTCAGGGTGACGAGCGCAGTGCCGCGCAGGATTATGCAATGCAAAGTTCTGGGTGGACCTGTAACTGTTACAGGCAGGCGTAACGCTTACGTGTTATGCGTACGTACGTACCATCAGGTGAACGTCTGCTAGACTAATAAAAAAATACACCTTTGTTAGTTGTTCAACCGTAAAGAAGTAGTGTGCAATATAAGGATTAGAGTCCTATTGCAACAATGCCGTTTCGTTTTCGTTTTCTGGATCACATACCTACATTGATCCTGATTCCGATATCTAGGGAATCAGAAATTGACAACAATTGTCTCACAAACGTAATGGCCACTAGCCAAACGTTGCATGGAACAAATTGTTGTTTAGCAATAAGACCGCCCATTGTACCTTTTAGTCTTTTAGTTACGTACTGTGTCTATGTCCAAGAAAGAGGTGTTATATTTTATTATAACTAGTTTTTATGTAAGTACATATACACCGGAATTATATTCTTCTATCATTAGCAGCTTATTCTTTAAACTTTTTGAAAAAATCATTAAATAAGATATTGCCATATGATAATAAACAACGCATGTGTCGGTTGTTCAGTCAACGGCAGTTTATGGCATTTCGTTCTGAATTTAAATTGTCTCAAAATAACTCAAATCTATGCTTTTATGGTAAATATGAGTCATGGCCAAGTATAACAAAGTTCTCGTAGATTTCCTACAGAATTGCCATTCGCCTCACGTCACTGTAGTTTTTCCGCTCCACATGTAGTACAGTCACATCCATAACACAGAACGGGCATACAGCAATGAGCCGCTTTCCGGGCCACTCCTGAACAAAACTCGCCTTTTGCATGCGACATTCCGCAGTACAATTGTTGCAAAAAGCGTCTTAGATGAGTGGATGGAGTTGTATTTCGTGGAAGGAGGTTAAGAAGTATGAAACTTATGCTGTAGGCAGAGTTTCTATTAAAGTCACAAAAGTTACAGCATGATATCTATTTAGCGTAGAGGTTATTTTTTGACAAGTGTATTCGCTACAGTGTCCAAGATAGAAATTATGTGATTATTCTTATGCTGCCATATACTTTAATAGTAACTTAACATAACCAGAAACGGCATTTTAATTTATTCAGGAAGACGCAGTTATAAAACCTGGTGTCATGCCGTATGTACCCTTAACTTGGCCATAAGTTGCGTAGCGTGCGAGCGCCGCATTTACATTGTGCGCCCGCCCTTATGAATCGCACAGGGGTATACGAATAGGAAATCTTCAATTTATATACTGCAATTTAGCCAGTGGGTTTACAAGCCGCTTTACTACTCTGTGGCGTAAACGGTGGCGCTGCGTTATGATAGAATCTAGAGTTTTAGTATCTAGTCGAGGCGAGTATTTTAAAAACTAGGTACAAAATGATAAAGCTTAGTGAAACAATTTACATAATGAAACAAGCAGTCCACACTCAAGTTCACTCAAGGCCCGCGTTGGCCGTGTAAGTTACCAGCAAAGGCAGCTAAGTAAATTCCTACGACCTTCAGCCAAAGTATGCAATAAACTTAGAACAAGCCCTGATCTATATTTGAATGCAGCTTAATGCAGTTTGACATGCAATAACTATAGCACAACGTTTTCCCGTTGCGCTGCAAAAGGCATGTTACTTTGTTAAAGCTATGAAATTAAATATAGCCATTAAAAATATGCCATTAAATTTCCGCAAACTGAGCGGCTGAATTACTTAGCGATGTTAATTAGATCAACAATTAAAATTCTCTTGAGAATGGGAACTACAAATTTTAACAACTTCGATGTTACAGGCCTTGTCCATAACACATCTTCATATATTACCTACTAATAATAAAATTGATGTGTCTGTCTGTGATTTCGAAATAAATGTCAAAATATATGTATAAAAATATATATATATATATATATATATATAATTACGTCAAATAACAACGTGTACAAATACGTCTGGTATATATACATATATATATATATATATATGTATATATGCTGCTTATGCGATGCTAAACGACCCTTATTAGAATTTTTGTCCGTTTGTCAATCTGTCAGTCCCAAATAGGGTCCAAAACGGCTCAACGGATTTCGATGAAATTGAATTTACAGTAAAATTTTTGTATGTGTTTCATTTCAATATCTTACACTTCTTACAGGGTTCAAAATATATGAACATAAATGTTTGTAAGTGTAAACGAAGTCACGGGCACATAATAGTAAAGACTAAAACAAAACACTCACGTACCTACATAAAGAAATTCACGTGGCTAATACCACTTAGCGCAATAAGACCAGGGAATATTCAATTTAGTATTTACATTGCGTTTGTTCATTAGCGTTAACATCGATATAAAACGCTCATGGGAGTTGGAAGCGGCAATGGAATGGCGACCAAATGGAAGTGCCGCTTGTGGTCATAAACTTTGATCTTTGTTGTCTGTATCCAAACACTGAGTGATCCTAGAGTTATCTGTTCGTAGGAACAACAAAATAACCAATGGTACTGTCAGGTACATAAACATTATCCTAATTCTTAATTTGGTTTTACGCGTGTAAAGTGCAAAAACTTTTTCCAATCCTTCTGTGAAAGATTGAAAGTGTTCATTTTACGTTATTTTTTTCATTATATCATTGGTTTTATCACCAGTCACATCAGTGATTCGTCGTGCATTTGAGAAGAGTTAAATCTTGTACAAATACGTCTGGTCAGTTCCTGAATCTATGGCGACAAGTACTAGGTATGATCCTATATGTATTGATTGACTATATGTTCACTATGTGTTGTTTTCTTTGTTCTGTGGTGTTTCAATAAAGGGTTTATCTATCTATATGTCTCTAGGGTAAACAAGATATGTAGTTTACAAACTTAAAATCGCTTTCAAAAAATAATAACCTTCTGAAACAAGATACTCACGAAGGAATAAGATAACAAACACGATTTGTTAATCTATATGTGAAAACTGTTTAAGGCTATGTGTACCTATTAGTGTATCCATGATATATTTAATAAACTGTTATTTTCCCGTGCAAAACAAAATAAAATAAATGAAATAAAATAATTAAAGAAAAAGAAAACAGACTCATTTAAATCTTCCTTTCTAAAGTAAGTTGAAAACCGAGAAGCAATAGAATTGCAACAGGATGAAAACATTCGCATTGCGTCCGCGTGTGCGTGCGCGTAATTGCGTTACGTTTCTAGGACGGAGAGTGCGCAAATTATAACACTATCTGGCCATCTTCATACAAATACAGCCATAAAACCACTCAAATGGGAAAATAACAGGCTCAGTGTACAATGCCGTGGAAAATGCAGCTACGGCCTGCGAGTGCAATTTTTCCAACAGCTAGAAAGCTTTGTTGTGTTGTTAATTGTTGGAAAACGGCAAATTAGATCGTTTGCCGCAAAGGTTGTATAAAAACTGTTATAGAAGAATGACACTAGTGTGTTGGTAGAGATTGCGACAAAAACGGAACGTTCTCAAACTTGTAATTCATTAACAAATTCTACGCAAAATTGTAATAATTAGAAGATAAATTGGATGTTTGAAAATGTTAACACTTTCATTGCTGAGCCGATTTGCTTGTCTAGCCACGGGTGCGGCTCCATAGTGTTTTCCCATACAACAAACACATGAAAAACACGACAGTTGTGTTCTCAACACTAAACGTGTTAAGTGACTTTTATTGCTGACCGTACGTAATTGAATTATTCTATAACACACTAGAAATTCTAGGCGGAAATAACAATGTGGCGATGAGTATAGCTGGCAGATTCACCATCAGTACCTCATCATTTATAGTTTAGGTGTTCTTTTGTTGTGGTAACTTGACAAGTCCCACTAATGGGAAAATAATTTTCCCAATTACCTCAATTCACGAATACATGGGGGTTTGAAACATATCCAAACTCAATGACGACGCTGTGCCTAGAACTATGTTGCAAAATAGAACAGCAATAGAAAAGCAATTCAATAAGTAACAAACAGCAATTACACTTGAAGTTACGCACTCCGAGAAATGAGAGAAACGCGTCAAGCCTCTTTATAAATCAATAGATAACGATCTAACGATTTAGACAAGGTTCTAATTACTAAGCAACGTAAGGAATTAGCAACCAATTACAAGTTAAGTACAACTCAGTCATTATGAGGCAAAAACTGTAAATTGCTCTATTGAAATTGATCGCTCCTATTACGTGCGTTTAAGGTTTTTATCTTTGGTGCAACGAACAATTGTAGGCTTAATTTTTACGTCAACTAGACACTTAATTATAGACTTAATTATCCACTGACAACTTAAGTTTCCAGTTCAGCACTATAATTTAAAATATTTTTACTTTTATCTTAATTTACCTATTCATGATGAATGGGCTGTCGATTTTCTTGCTGATTCTTCTCGATTGGATTTATTCTTCCGGTAGTAGAGACAGCACATTTTTGCACCGCCGATCATACACAATAGAAAAAGAGGAAGAAAAATTGGGGCAGCTATCTATTGACCTCCACATTATAATAGTGTTTAGATCGCTAAAACAAATTAGTATCATGAAAATTTATCGTTTATAATGTCGTATCGTTATGTTTTGCCCACTTGGTGGAGGCACTGCCATGTAACTCAAATATTTGAGTTAGAGTTAGAATAGTCTGAGGCAGTCCCAAAGATTTCGTTTGACAAAAATATGTCCAGTTATTATTTTCCCCTACATTTTGTTCCGAACACTTTCAAAGTCCACAGAATTGGGTCGCTGCTGCAATTAATAAAGACAAGACAGGTGCCATGTCGTTGTCAGTGATAGCGATCTTTTTATTTGTTTGTGTGATCCAAAAACAAACGAATAGTTATTTAATTTTACTTTATAGCCGTTTCAGTTAGTACAAAAATATTTTTGAGTCCTACAATCCTTGTCGAATATTTCAACATAATATTATTTCATAAGATATTTTAATGATATGTCTTTGTGTGAAAGTGGAAGAAGTGAAAGAAGTGTATCAGGATCGTAGTATGTGGAAAGATGTAGTCCCTGCCTACCCCGACGGAAAAAAGGCATTACTGTATGTTTTTATTATTTGACTACGTGACGAGATTATCAAGTCGTTCACCTGATGGTAAGCGCTACGCCTGCCCATAGCAGTCACAGCACCACCCATAACTCTGCATTGCATAATCCTGCGCGGCATTGCACTGCGCTCGTCACCCTGAGACATCGCCTCTAAAGTTTCATATGGAATAATTTCGCTGGCAATGCCCATCAAACCGGAACACAGTAATGTTTGCACACTACTGCTTGGCGGATGAATATCTGGCAAAGGTGTGGTACTTCTCCAGGCGGTCTCTTGCAGAAGAGGCCGCTACTATGTATGTATGTATGTATGGATGGATGTATATAAGTATGTAATGTGTGTATGTCAGGACAACCACGTTTTCTCCGCTTCGTTACAGTTGAAAGGATTTAGATCAAGTTTTTTACTGCCAAGCTGTGCTCTTTGATACTGATTTATTTTTGACGATGTTTGGTTGAGATATTTTTGGTTCAAAACTTTTATTTTTCTTATAACAATAATCACCTAATTGACTTGCTATTTTGTGGCATTTCCAAGCATTTTATTGAGCGTCATTATCGTAATTAACTTTTATTAAACAGACGTTCGTTAATATTCAAATGGTTATATTCGCATTTCCATGATATAATTTTTTGTACGACCATGAACTTTAGTTTTTTTTTATTTTAATACCTAAATTTATCAGTTCAATATTTACTTTAATTATGCAAAGATGCGTTAAAATATGAGATCGAATGAGTTATTATTTCACCTTATAGTATTCTATTGACATGCTGACCTCTCAAGATATTTTATGTATATAAATAGTCCATAAAGAAATGTAAAGAATTACGGATAAGTATGTGATTTTGATTATTTCTCCCATATAGAAAGATACTACAATGCCCGAAAAATACATTTTAAGATAAGCAATGGATTCTGTGGCTGATACGCGAAGACCAAATGTTTAAAACCCACGTATTCACTCTGAGTTTAAAGACTGAAAGATTGAAGTCAAGAACCCACGTGTTCACTCTGGCCCTTAAAGACTGAAGATTGAAGTTAAGAACCCGCGTGTTCACTCTGGCCCTTAAAGACTGAAGTCGAGAACCCACGTCTTCACTCTGGCCTTAAGCACAAAGGCCTTTAAGAATGGTGTTCATCAACGCTCACACCACGGCTAAGCACCACAGTTACCTTTATTTTTTAAATACACTAAGGTGTGCAAATAGTGGTCGCTTGTTGGCATGGGGGGGGGGGATTTGAACTGATGACTGATGACCAATGCGGCACATACTTGGATGGGTGACCGTTTGACCGCTTCCGCGCTTTGGAGGGCACAGGAAGTCGGTCCTGCCAAACAATGGCACCAGAGGACTCATTCGAGATTGATTTAGACGCTTTTTGCGAAACTCACTTATTTCCTTTAGGTTAGTTAATTATTATTCCAAAATAAGTAGTTTATGTTCAAACCCACAAGCATTAGATATAAATATTTTACCATGAATATAGGTTTCAAATTTTAACAGTGAAAGTTGTATCGTTTATCATATTTTGGTAGAACAATTTTTGGATAATAGATATTCTAGAAAATTTCATACCTACTCCAAGCTATTTTTTGGTGTTATAATTAGGAAGTGAAAAATGGACAGGTCCAATGGAAATCTGATGGTTATCTCTACAACTCTACATACTAGACGATCCGGTTTGCTGTATGCGATATGAATCTCATTACCTATGGATAGATATTTACAATTATAATAATTTAATACGAATGGTTGCCTTAATTTGTTGTACAATAGATTTTATACACAATAGCTATTTATTTTCAAAGTACATTATCGAAAAGTCTGTATTGCCAAGTATCTATTATGTATAAGGATTTGTCATCATATAAAGCGTCTGATTCTGTCAGCAGCTTGTTGTTTGTGTGTTGTTTGTTGTTGCTTTTTGTAATAATAAATCAGTGGTGTTGAAAATCAGAACTAAAGTGAGTCGCAAAAGTCAAGGGGAGATCTGGAGTGCACAAAATAAACAGTTTGATTCTCAAAATAAACAGTCAGAGTGTCAATTGTGCGCAACGGTATGAGTCGGCGGCACCAGGCTGCCACCCTGGGGTGGCCACACACGAGTCTTTTACCCGGAATCGGGGAAATTCGGTCCTCTCGTTGTATACAAAGACTAAACTTAGACGGCCTTCACACACAGTATTATTTAAAAAATAGCACAGCTCATACTTAATGTTTTAAACTGTATCAATTTGATAGACCCAGCTATCGAAAGTATTATACTATCAATAGAGAATTAGAAATTTGGGACGTTGACTAGTTAATAAAAGCAAATCTATTCAGCAGAATTGAAAACAATACGTGGGCGTCAACTCGAATAATAAATTGTTCTTCATATAAAAAAATATCTTCTCATAATATATGTCAAAGTGCTCGTAGTGCAAAAGTGTGTCATTCCGGAATATAACCTTTGTTAACAAATAGGGATGTGCCCCATTCATTCTCTTTGCTACGGCAGGCGCCCACTGATCTTGGGAAAACAATTGCATTATTTTGAAATTCTATAGATTTCAATATTATTCAATATGGCGCTATCACATTATAAACTGCGAAACAGGAGCCTCCTCTTGGACTTTTTAATCTACGATTTTAAAATGCAGCTTTTGACATTAGACTACGTCACGCTATCTAGCTAGCTAGTCCTTTACCCAAATGTTTTAAACGAATTAAGTCATTTCAGCATAGCGTTTCATTAAGCATAGCGTAAATGTCAATAAGTAAGGTAGCATACATGTCTCTTAAATAATATATGACTATCTAAAGCATTGCACTGGAAAAATTTCCAGTTTATTGCATCAATGAAAACCAACTGATCGCAAAGGGGTTACGAAACAGTCCCCTTTATAAGAATAGATAAGATATATTAAGCATCATTGGTTCAGTAAAATAAAACAACAATTTTATTTGACAATTTGATAATTTGGTATAAGTTATTCGCAAATCCTAATGACTTTATAAGTCATTATGATTTGCGAATAAATTATCCACGTTTACACTAAACGGTGGCAGTAAATATAACACACATTGAAAGTAACAATGCTACAAAAATGTTATAGTATTAACATAAATATCTACTTGTATGGCAATAAAATACAAATAAATTTAGACATATGAAAGCTAGAATAGACGACGGTTCGCATGAGATTTGACTGGTTCAATCTAATCAGCATCATGAACACAACAGGGGGTTTCGAATGCCCACAATTTATAGGTAAATTATTCAATAATTCAATGCAAACTTAAATTTTAAAATATATATGGTAACCAGCCAAAAGTTGTTCTACTTACCTATAAACAATATTTTTATGATGACTTAAGTTTATATCGTTTTTCAAACCCCACAAATTTATTGGGTATAATTTGTCTATAAAAGTCAACAAATTAATTATTTGGGTAACGTTATAGTCTTTTGCATTGCGTAAGTTTTCTAATTATGATATTATTTATGGTGTTTTTAATTAAGTGAAGTCACGGCCAGAGAGATGAAGTTCGCGTAACCACATTAGTTATCAATTTAATTAAATAAATACAAACCAGTCTACGGATCCCTAATAGCTATACTCGTGCCTATATTTGATTCCTCTAGTTGTCGCGACACTAAAAAGTTCTTTTTGCTAACGGCCGTGTTGAAAAAGGCGGTATCTTCTGCTATGTTAAAGAATTAGTTACGCGCAGTTACAACTTTTTTTAAATCGTGCATGCCGGCGCCGGAGCAGGCGGCTCAAATGTTTTACTTCAAGTGTATCGATGCGCGGAAAGTTAAATATTTGGTCGATTTAAATAGCAGTAAAGGGTAAAACTAAACTCCCCAGTAACACAACTAAATATAGTAATTTCAATTGAAAACACGACATAGTTCAGTATTATAAAATAGACAAAGAATAAATAAACCCATCCTTCAAATACGAATTTAAATATTAATATGGGGACGTAACAACTAATAACAAGCTTTTCCTTAACTGGGTTTTGGTATCATTAGGTTATCGTGGTTAATCAAATAAAAACATTTTTTTATCAAATCGATCTAAAACAAAGATAAACAACTGGTTTAACCACATAACAGATTCAAGTTGTGCTAGAGAACTTCGGAATATAATTTAGTGAAAACGAACAACCGTCGATACATAGGTACCTCACTCGAATTTGCAATGAATAACAATAAATATTGTATTACACTTGAGGAATTTCCGTAAAAACTGAGACTCGTGTGTTGTAACTGTGTTAAGTACCATAATTAGCATACATTAAAATTTAAAGTTACAATAATATGTTAGCGTCTAGGAGATTAAACTAATAACAGCTTGGCGTCCGCAATTTGAAAATTTTAGTTAAATACAATTATTCGGTAATAAGTCAAAGATTACGTTTTGGGTAGGGATGTGAAGTAGCGTGAGCTGCAACTTGTCGATGATCGACTGGCAACGCAGCGTCTCGTGTTGTGCGAATGATTAAAATGATTAAAATAAATACGGTTCGGTAGTGCAGTCGGCGCCGACAGCTGCTACTTCGGAGATAATTGAAACGACGATTTATACACCCGCCAAATTTATCGACATCGACGATTTACAGCGCGGTTACAGTGTATTTCACTTATTATTTTAACGTTTCGATCTCCTTTTTTACAGAGAAAAATATCTCGCTGTAGATTTGTTCGTTTAGTTAAGTCAATTGAGTAAATGTGGTGCAACAACTATTTAATGTATTTCAGGGACCTTTTTATAACTGAGATTTAATAAGTGTAATTAATTATTAAAACGGATATTTCTAAACGTGTTTGTATTTAGTCAGATTTAATTTTATAATATTCTGATGTTAATTAACTTGTTAATATTTCATATTTGCATAACATCAAGTTTCTCAAAATTCTTCTAATAGGTACAAATTATTATACAAATGTGCCAATGACTCAAGTTTTGGATTTCCAATCCATACAGCACGTAGACAAATACAGATGTTATATTGAATCTTATGTATTAATATGTTGGTCATAGTCCAACGATACACATCTAAACTCAGCTAATTGAATTTAATTTATGCAGATATCGATGAGTCATATTTGGTTAATTAAGCAATCATATTGCAATCGTCATCGACATCTGGTATAACGTCTCTGTTAGGTATAACAAGATTTTTAATTGATTTCTTTATGCATTTTTAATATAAATATTTTTAAGTGTACCAACCTACTTTTGCAGAGATTGTATTGTAATGTAATGTATGAATATTGATTGTAATGTATGAAATTGCTAATCATATCGAAGTAAAGAAAATAAATATTACTTAGCTCTAGAATTTACATTGTAGTTGAGTCGTTCCTTACCTGAAGTTACATCAAGGCACCTTTAGCTGTTTCTTTTTATTCAATAACCCAACAATAAAGATGGCATACGTGACAACATTACTCAAACTGCACATCTCAAAAACAATTGTGGAAACGTATAAATTTTAATGTTTCGCGCCCGTGGCGTCGAGCCCGGTCCAATTAGAGTCCGCTCGGCCTCGCACTAAATCTCCGACGGCATCCGATGCTACCACGCTACACTAATTCATACGAGCCCCCAACGAGCTTGATCATCATAAATGTCGACCACAACTTATAGTCAGTCAAATACGTGAAAGTGACGTTATACTATATTCTGTGATATGCCACAGAGACGCTGATGCGAAACAATAATTCAAGAAATACGGCTGTCTTTTATTTCCTTGTCGATACTACTACAAAGATGTCACCAGTAGCTTTCATGAGCTTCGAACATACTCAAAGTTATCGACAGTTACCCCATCACTATGACGAAGAAGGTTATGTTTACTTAATCCGATTAAAAAATTTAATAAGTGTGGCAAGTAAATATTTTATGAAAATAACATAGTAACAAAAATATAATTGGTTTATTCGTGGACTTGATAAAAAAATTAATAAGCTAGTTGGTTTATTTTATACTTACTAAGCAGGTAGGTACTCACTCACTTAATACTATAATATACGCAGCTTTTAATTATAGGATTAGGCATTAGAACTATTTAGATTATCTAGATACTTTAAGTTGATACCCAACACTAATTACACTAGCACTGATGTCTTAATGCACATTTTATTTCAATTACAAATTATTAAAAATTTTGACAAAAAATAAATATATTAAGTACATAATTTTCAGTAATAATCATTTGGCTTTTCGGCTACTCCGATATTACAGGGTCGGCGGCCGGCGCGTGCGCATGCACCTGCTCCTAAGACCCGGTAATTATTCCACCACTTATTATATGATTATAAGACTTTTTTGGTGCTTTCAATCAAATTACACCTTGGCTGGCCACTTTGTACGAGTGAGATGTCATAAAGTTTTTTTTTCCACCGGTCATTATTATTGACGGCTGCGGCAATGGTGTAAAACGAAAACTTATCAATTTCATTTTTTGTAGACCCTTTGTCTATGTTCCAAAGCCCTTTGTAGTTCTTGGTCTTTGTCTTCCGAAAACTGTAGAAGTAAAATAAGCAACCAATCGAGATAAACGTAATCCTTTGTCGTACGACAATGCAAGGGATTCTTTGTATTTGATATTTAAAACCCGATTTAAAGGCAAAACAGAGCACTTGGAGCTACCGGTACCACGTCATCAACCGGAAAAAAATACCGCGTGCTAATTCCACTTTGAACTGTCACTGTGATCACCTAGATGATAACGGAACGGTTGAGATTCTAAATCTGAATTCGTGTAAACTGCCTCACATTTCGCTCAAGCGCATCGATGGCAGATAGTCAAGCATAAATAAATAATTAGAAGGAGAAAAGAGGAAGTTGAAGCGAGAGGGGGCTCGGATAGTTTCGAGATGGTATCGCCGCAACCGCGCTTTGTGTCAAACGTCAGATCTTTATCTCGTAGATGTTTTCAGATGTACTGGACTGGAGGGGTAACGGCCCAGTCGGCCCAAACCACTCTCGACACGATCGACCAGCATTAACGCTCGATGGACTATTAGTTAATTACCTGTGTGTTTTAAATGTCAGCTACCAATATTTAAATGGGTCAATTATAGTCGAAATATTAATGCGTGTTAGAAATATCAAGCCTTTGCTATACCTATATACTTTTTATTGCTTTTTAAATTCTGTCCGATTCGTGTAAACAAGATTGGGAAGATTGAAATTGTAGTCATAAAATGGGCTATTTTAATTATTGGTTAAAATAAACTTTGTTATTAGTGGCGCGGTGGAAGGATGCGGGTTATTCGTGGAGTTGCTCGTAGATCACGCTAGATGGCGCTGATAACGTGGCGGAGCGCCAGATCTGCGATCATCTCGGTCTCGGCGTTTCATCGCCTAATTACAACATTAGCGTTTAGCGTTGCTATCCTCACACTGGATTATCAGGAACATTCATCTGTTTTTAATACGAGCAATGAGCTATGTTTAATTTTCATTCTTTACATGCTTATTTAAGACATGAATCGCCGTTACTATTATACAATCGAGTACAATCACTGGTGAATACAGTCAAAGCAATTCAGCAAATATTAAACTACCGATTGTAGCAATCGATATCGCCACAATTAAGTACTTTCAAGAAATAAACCAAAAATTTAGCATTCACGGATATCGTTATCACGCAGATCGCCGTCTCGAGCGACAAAGCTGCGTCAAAACTTTACAACAAAAGCTAGCGACAAAGCTAACGACAAAAACTGGCAACAATAGCAATTGCGCAAATCTCTCCACCCCACCAAAGCTTAATAATTGTTTTGTAGAAGGACATAGTCTTATCGTGCGGACGATCGCGCGTTGACGTGCAGCTGCCATTTTTAGTTCCTTTTTTTAAAAGCCCTCCATAAAATAGAATGTAAAATGGAAATTGATTTGGTGTATGCTGCCCCGACGCCTAGGGACGGCCGCCCGTTTTTGTTTTACCTTATGAAAGTTTTAATAAAAAAATATTTAGCTCAATCTTCGTTTTTAGTTGCGATATCTATTTTTTTTTTCTGTTTCTAGTTAATGTTCACAAATTCCCGATAAACTTATTACGTAGTTTAGTATCATCCAACTAATTAATGACCAAAATTTGTAGTTATGTATTATGCATTAATGCGTAAAACCAATATATTTTTATACTTAATGCATGTTGAATTAATAACGTTTTGTTTACAAATGTGCAAGCATTTCCATTTATTAGATGTAAATGTGTGTTGAGGTGAGAAGATCTCATAACAAATCTGCCTACACTATCTTCTAACCTCCTTCGACCATAGTTTTACATTTTTAAAGCAACGCATACAAAACATTTACGCAGTTTTGTGAATAATTCTCACATTTTCACAAAATTTATTACTAAGTAAATCAGCTGGGGTTCACTCCATAAACAAAATGGGAGTTTTAATCTCATGAATAAAAACATACTATTTAGCGCTCCACTCGTTACGTCTTCGGGTCTAGAGAAGCGTGTCGCGGTCGAGCAACAATTAACTTTAAGCGATAAGAGAGAAGCATCAAAATCGCTTATAAACTTTATCGGCCATATTCCTATTCGTCAATGCAGGGTAGTTCTACGCAAACGCATTTCCGGTCGAACGCTGCCGGGAAAAAGCCATTTAAAACAAAAAAAGAGAAAAATAGTACGCGCCTCGCGCCGCTCGGACACTTCCGGTGGGCGCCATTTTTTCTGTATTGCCAACAGATAAAATCTTTCCGGCCTACTGCACGAGCGACCGCTTTACTTCTTTTATTTTGATCTTTTTTTTGGCACAATTAAGTTCGTTTATTTTAAAAATAGAAATGCTAACACTGTTGACGTAAGTACCCGCATCGCAGGATTAAAAAAAACGAGTCTAGATAACTATATTGTATTCTGCTTGAATTAAATCTTTTCACAAAGTTATCTTTCCGAAACATTATTTAGTACATTTATTTAATTTTTACCTTAGTGGTTACGTTTTATAACCTAGATGTGCCCCGGGTTCGCCTGCGGATTTAAATTATCCTATGTAACTCCGAGACCTACAGTGTCAATATACCAAATTATCTACTCAGTCGTTACGGATCTGCACGAACACAGAAGTACTCACATAGGTACTTAATTAATACCATCGCATTTATAATTTTGGTAGGTGCCATCTTAGACAATTTAACTTTTTATAGCATTACCAATCTGAGCATACAAAGTATAGCAGGAAATTACGCTCACGTTTAATTTAGGGAACAATGGATATCACAATTAGTGTAGCGAACAGCATTTGCATCGCCACAAAATTCAACGGTTGAACTTATGTAAATGGGATAGCTGTTCAATGTTGAATATTCAAATTGATGTCATTATAACATTCGGCCGGCCGTTTGGCCAGCAGCCAGTTGCCAGCATGGGCGAATATGTAATGTAATGAGTAAATTAAACTTTTCTTCCGTTTTTTATCTCGCACGCGAGTAAAAGCTCGACTCGCGTCGGCAGCCATGTTTTAAAATGTTTGATGGCGGTGGGGAATTTCAACAAGTTTGTTTTAGCATGTTGTAGTACCGGATTTATTAGGCTGTGGTTAGCTACTTCCATGAAAGTTCTAGATCTATATTGATACACTGTTAAGGTCGGGCTCTCTCAAGGATTTTGTCCCGCTTATCTTCGATAAGGAGAAACAAGGTGGTTTTAGTGCTGCTATTTCGTTTAACTTTGATTTGCTGTCAATTTTATATTTCTAAATTTATTATTTTTTACACAGACGTTTGAAAATTATCCAAAACCCCCAAGAAACTGTACGCCACCTTAAAGGAAACTTGACCTTTTAAAAAAACACACTTAGATGGAAAACATCGATTTTATAGATAAAAAAAAATAATTAATGTTCATTATTTAAATAAATATTTTGCTAACAATTATGTAAATAATAAAATGTCAAAGATAACCCGTGTTTTAGCGCTGTATTAAATATATAATAATAAATTACTAATATATGTATTATTTTGTAGAAATAATTGTATCGTGCTCTTGCCACTACATTATGTCGTTAAACGGGTGTCTGATCAAGATATCTTAAAAAAAAAATAATGTAGGTGCGTAGTAAATTCCTTTAGGTTGTTCTATTTGCCATTATCGACGTCTTATAAATCACAGGTAA
The DNA here is from genome assembly GCA_912999815.1 of Campaea margaritaria. Classification (NCBI taxonomy): domain Eukaryota; kingdom Metazoa; phylum Arthropoda; class Insecta; order Lepidoptera; family Geometridae; genus Campaea; species Campaea margaritaria. The sequence continues at coordinate 3,987,865 of OU538794.1, forward strand.
GTTTATGGTCTACTTTATATTATCTAAAAAAGCATTTGTATCAATAGCCTAATATTAAATCTAATGCCAGAGAAAACCAGGAGAAAAAACAGTGACTGTCAAATTCCCTCGGATGTTGGCTTAACAAAACAGCACTTTAGCCGAAAAAAAAGAAATAAAAAGAAAACTAGAAGAGCGTTCTCGATTCAAAAATTGAATTGATCGCCCCATTGTATTCGAAATGTATCATTTGAGCTGTTATTATGTACGCTCTCTAGCGCTATACAACTGGTAATCCAATACTTTTGTATGGGAAGGCACTTAACGCGCGCCTCAGGTACGAAATGTCGCATGTAACTAAGTTAATTTGTTTACAATTTTATATTCGAGTTCTTGTTTAACAAGGTTGTTTATGGACTTCATTTGCATTATATTCAGACTAACAGCTTTAGTACGTGTTAAAAAATTGTAATAGTGTTTTGGAAATAGATTAGATATTCGAACTGTGCGCAGTTTTAAGTAAGTTAACCTTCTATCATTTGAGCGTGTTTAATTAAATTCAATATAATTTTGTTATAACTTCAATAAAATGAAGTAACAAATCGAAACCAATCGATTCGACCGCAAAAAGTTCCTATTCACCAGGGCCATCAGAGGTCGAGAAAAAAAAATTGAATACCAACCACAAAAACCTAATCGGCTATAACATGGAGGAAGTTACGTATAAACGAGCGTGATAAATTAAATAAACAAATTTATAAAAACGATTACGAGCAGACGGCGATCGCTTTGTAGAGCATTGCGGTTGGCAGGTACGGAACCCACGTGTGTAGTTTAATCCTATTAGGACGCTTTGGGATTGGCCAAATAAATAATTTACTTTCGATTGCATTCAATTTTGGGATCACTATTCCCAAGGAGGTTGGTATAGATATCCGTTTCAAACAAGTATTTTTTTTGACTTGTTATTTCATCATCATCATCGTCATCGTCAACTCCTATCGTCCCACAGTCCCACTGCTGAGCACGGCTCTCCCCTCACTTTCGTGAGGAGGATTGGGCCATATCCACCACGGAGGCCCGGTACTTGTTCTCTACTGACAATAAAATAAAATAAAGTATTCAGAAAAAAGAAAGCTCTTAGAAAAAAGTAAGTTCTCACTATTCTAGAAACTAGTAAATAGAAATACACTTCAAAAATTCAAAACTCTTCAAAGATTTGAACCGATAATATTATTATCAAGTAAAATCAATTCAACAATATTACTCGTTCCCACATCAATCATCATATTATCAAAAGCTACAAAATAAAAATTGTTTTCATTTAAAACAATATCAAAATACCACAAAGGAACAAGGTTCCCGATAGCCCTCCATAAGGCCAATTGAAGTTCTTATGACCATTTGTAACAGTCGTAAGGCCCTATAAAGGATATTTTGAGTAAACATACTTGAGTATTGTTTGTTAAGTGGGTATCGCGGTGCAACGGTTTTGATATTTACTGAAATAATCAGGCAGCTATTTTCGAAAGATAACTTCTAGCGATATAATTGTGATATAAGTTTTTAAATGTATATACCGATTTATGTTGTAAATTAATGTTTCCAGTTTTTTCATTGTGACTAATTGTTTCTTCTGGCACTTACCTACATGAAGCCACACTTTCACTGCTAACGTCTTGTGAGTGATTTTCAAGCTTATCAATAAATCAATTTGAAGTTGTTTACGATAACTTTCAATTTTATGTAAATAAAAAGATATCAAAATTGAAATCAACAGATCTTATCTTATCTCAAGTTTCGACTTAATTAAGCCGAATTTCTGTACGAAGTTCTTGGATATAAATAAGTAAAATTATTGCCTCTATTTATAAATAATAATTGATGTAAAAATATTGAGAAAATATTATTACTTCGACATATTAATATTTATATTAAAAACTTAAGCCGCTTAGGAACAAAAATTATGTTACAGTACCTACATATAATTATTTGGCCATGTTTTATTGAAAAGTGGCAAAATAATATAAAAAATTAAAGTATCAAGACATTCCAGTAGCGTGTTAAGGCTGACGTCGGTAGATCACAATGCACTCGTGCTTTGTTGTGTGGATCGCGTTTTTTCACTGAAATCGATCACGATGATGGTCTAAAGCTGGCCTATTACTTTGAAAAAAAGCAATGTATCTGCTAAGAATTCTCTGTAGACCTTTTTTAGGCGGGGGGGGGGGGGGGGGGGGTGCTCTGTCGCCTCCACCGCGGAGATGACAGAAGGGTGATGGAATTCAAACCTACTCGAAGTCACACACTGCTTTAAGTACTTTAGGTAAGTAATTATCTATTTTAGTTTCGTATTCTTCAACGAAATAAGATTATTATGTAACAACATCGTCGCGATCATGTTAACATGCGTAACTACATTTGCATGAATTAGAATTTACACCATTTTTATAGCACAAACAAATTGCCATCGAACAGTGTCAAAGTTAGATCTTATCAGTGTTATGCAAAATGAGATGGTTTATTTTTAGCGAATAGGATGCGATCAGGACGTTACCCTTCTAAACAACGTTGCTTCCTTATGAAGAAATCGGATTTGCTAAACTGTAAGTCGTGTCAAATGATGGAAGACGTTCACCATCTTCTTACGGACTGGGAAAGGTACCACAGGTAGGGATATTTTGATCAATACGCTTGGTTAGATATAGGAATGTTTGTAAATATCTTAGCATAGCATTTTTTTTTTCAAATTATTACTCTTGCTTATTATATTTAAGGTACAATAGAGCTAAAATACAAGTGTGGTAAATATCCCTATAAAAATTATTAAAAAAATATATATTATTAGGTTGATTATTGTAGAAATAGCAATATTGCGCAATCAGTCTCAAACTTAAAACTCGAAGGAAATGTATCCGTGGAGTGTAAATATGTATGAGGAGGCGGATACCGGGTTTGACAAACGCTACTGCCACATTCCCGTATTGTGCCCCCGTCATTATGCCTTCAACGTCTGAAGTGGAGGCACTCCCATTCGCTCCTTTGTCGTTCCTTCCGAATAATTAGGGCGCACAACACGGCAGCTCCGATACTTTAAGCGACAATAAAGTATACATTTCAGAAGAAAAAACCTCGAGAGCTCTCATCGAAGGGCCCGACTTGCTGTCAGTTAATTTTTGTCATTGTTGCGCTCCCGATACACATTTTGTCCTTTTTCGTATACTAATGTATCGGCGGCTGGAATTGCACGAGTGTTTTTGTTTATTGTTTCCCCGCCAGGGGGCCGAGAGAGCCGTGAGAATTGTTTCTTCGAGTCACTTGACATTTCAACTGTACGTCTTGCCAAATCAACCATTTTGATGTTTATTTCGGCGTCGTAAAAATTGTGATAAAATTATACTGAGATAAGCAAAGTAGGCATATCGTTAAGATATGAGCTAGTATGTAGCCAGAATCTCTCTTTATCTATGTGGGTAGATAGCTTAATACCGTTTTAAATTGTTAATTAGAAGGTCAGTGGGTAACTAGTACTTTTCCTACACCTCAAGGATTGGATGACTACAAAAATTATAACCATTTCTAGATTAAACCATAATACGTTCCGTTGTGTAAATTTAATCTTATCGTTGCTAAACTCGGAGATATACAATTTTATTTAACCATTTATTGATGTTATCACAATCGTTATTCATTTCGAGACAATCGCTTTGGGTTTTATGACACATTAACTGGGCATAGGGGGCCGCGGACCCCCGGTTATCTGTCACCAAGATACTGTCAAATGATCCTGTGGGAGCCGCTCCCGAGGGTGACCCGAGATTGACTTTTGCAACTCGCTTTCTTTTCTAAACTAAATGAACCGAACTGAAAAGGGAGATACTGTTTTATGGTTTTTTGTATGTTCATCTTATGATTGTGAACTTGAACAATATTCAATCAAATAATGACTTTAAATGTGAAAAATGGATTGATATGTTAAAATAAAAATGTTTTTTCTAATAATGTCTCGTCTACAGCAATTTCGTATTAGTACCTATTACCGCGTATGTTGATTTGAGAACAACAGCAGCCCTATTATGTAACGAATGAAAATTTAAATGGGATTAATTTGACTTGGAAAATAGCGTTCATTTTTGACGCTAAAACGTTAACGGAACGCTATTTTCATTTTTATATTAGTAACATAATAGGGCCACAGAATAGCAAAAGAATATTTTATTGTAATTTCAACAGCTACTCATAAAATGTGTGTTAATTTTAACTCGTCTATCCATTTCACTCGGAAAACTGACCAATTGATGGTTAAATATGCCATAAAAAGACAAAATGTAAGTATAGGTATGTTACCTGATGCTTTTGACCGATAAATAATTAATGTGAGGCTGAGACAAAAAAAAATTGTAGATAGAAAACCTGAACTATTGTTTATTCTGTGACGAAGGTCTTAAAAAGGACAGTTAGACATTTTATCTCCATAAGAGTTAAATAGCAACATCTGATAACCGTGTCGCGACGATTTCTGCCGTTATCAGGCATAGATTTAATCAAATGCCAATTCGAACCGTTTCATTTAGTATTCGAATACAAATATGGCTCAAATTACAATAATTATGACCAATCGTGAAATATAGTTCTAACCTGTCAAAATCATTGTCGTAAACCGCTTTGACAAAAATACATATAATGTCTATACAGACAGAAGTGATTTCTTACATCTGCATAATTAGCTCAACATGATTTTGATCGAGATAATATAAAAAACTAAACGATACCATCTATATGTTTCAACACCGTAGAATCAATATAGAACTAATAACAGATGTCAAGTCTCGCAACTTCTTATAATTCATTTTTGAATACTGTGAATATTTTAACAAAGAACATGAATAATCTGATGTGAACCTCAATAGCATTGAATAAACATACGATTATTTAACGACTATATTGATGGATTTCTAATAATTCTCACAAATTAATAAGACAAATTATTGAAAATTAACGATTTGCACATTTTATAGGTGTATGTTATTATGTGTGAATATAGTTCTAATTAGCTTCCAGGAAATATGTGTAGAGACATGTTTTGTTTTAACTGTCGGGTTTATGGTGCTTATCGAAATTTCAAGTTTTTATCGTAAAGAAAATATTATTAATAACCAAATGACTTATTTAGTTACTTTCTTTAACACAATGTTATTTAAAGCATCAACTGCATTAAGAATAAAAACTAAAGAATAAAACGGTCCCAGAATAAAATATATGAAAATGAAGTAATTAGGTATGAAAATGAGTCTGATAAATAGTAAAAGTACGCATACCTACATTCTACCTCTATAGATAGATACAGCGAGCAGTAAATTTTGAAAGATAACTATTTGAATCTACAGAAAACACAGTAGATTTGTTCTTAGACCGCTGTTTCACGTTGTAATGTTAAACGTTTTTAGCTGAAGACGTTTACCACTACGCGGTCAGACCCCTGGCAACTAAGATAAACTACGACCAATGAAACTGATTATAATGTTACCTTATTGACACATAAATTCCTTTTAGATTAATATAACATACAGGTGTACTCACATTATGCAGCTTGTAGTAGAGCCCGCAGGCGTTGCAGACGGGCTCGCCGTTCTGGTTGCGTCTCCAGAGGGTGGTGGTCGTAGTCTTGCAGTTAGCACACGACGTCCCCGCGCGCCGCGCCGCGCTCTGCAGCGACTGTTAACAAAAACCAACAGTTCACTCTATAAACCATCATTTTAACTCTGATCTTTATCTCTTGTTTCTACTCATTAGCTAAACTCGACTCTATCTATTCACAGCGACAGGTTTCGCTACCAAATCTCATGATCATACCGATAACATCGGAATATTTAATACGCCATTGGAACTCTACGACGACGCTAATGTCCAAATATGTAGCGGTGAATCGGAGGTTCGTTGAAACTTGACCCTAATTAAAACAGAATATACAAGTTAGTGACGAATCTTGGATATTGTGTCGAGGAGAAGCAAATGGTAAGGTGACGAAAAAAATATGCCCCATGAAATTTACAGCCCTATTAATGTAAGACAAAGCAATGAACGTATATATGACAATATATCGAAACAAAAGAAAAGGACGCGACAAAAAGCGGATATTCGAATATTCGAATCGAAAAAGCGAGGTAGCTATCGACGGGCCCTCTCGCGCACCTGCCCATTACTACCCGTCAATCAAATAAAAAATATCCACGGCATGCGGTGGCCGTTTTATACAGTCCACAAAAGTGCCTCACTCAATTAAAAATGCATTCGTCCTAACCCGACACGAAAATAAAAAGATACGGCGCAATCCGACTCATAATAAATCCATTAATTTGTCATGTCATTTATCGAACAAAAAGACGTGCTCATAGAGGATGGCTGATACGACTTTCGGTTTGTGTATTCGATTCCTGGTAACTAGTATCGGGTACTACCAAAGATTATCGAGACCGCAGCGGTGTATTGTCCGATTTAATATCGTAAGTGACTGCGTCGGTCCCAAACGACGATACAGTCGCGCTCAAAATGTATTAAGCAAATGCATTTATTGACGTTAATACCATCATTCAAATTTATTTATCGACTATGGAGCTAATAGCAATGTTTGCTATTCTCTGGGCACGTAACATCAAACCATTAAAAAAAATTACAAGTATCATAAGATAGAGTTTTCTATAGCTTTAATTATTTCGTCTGACTGGTGCAATTGTAATATGAAATTGTCTTGAAACATTTACGCAGTGATGTACCTACTTATTACTTAAATAACTACTCCCACCTTTGAATTCCTGAGTGTAATGGAGCACTGATTAGATAAAAGCTTAGCGTGTTACTGTGCAGAAGGCCATCAGATGATGAAGAATGACACTTGTTAGGTTACTTCCTCTACGTACATTGTATAGATAGCCTACCTACTATCTACTATACTTTGTGTAGCAGCGTCTTTTTTTTTTATGCAGCATGTCATAGCATCTGATGCTTCCGCGCCACGACCTAAAGTTATCACAGTGTTCTGTGAGCGACTGTACATCGGAATACCTAAATATTAAATGGTTCGCGTCAATATTTGCCGCGTCATGGCAGCTTTTGTGCCAGAATGGGATTAGTGTTGGCCATATTAGCTCGGCCACAAGCGGCCCACTGGTGGGAGTGGGAATGACGCGCATTATACATGCAAAGAAAATAGATGGAGGATCACGGGTAAGTAGCGGGTGATGGATTGATGCCATGTTCTGAGGATGCAAGAAGGTTGGTTATTTTGATAATCATTGAAGCCTTATTGGAAACACGGTAGAGGTGTTTTTAAAACTTTTTGACATTTAATACGTTATGGGAAAAATTACTTACATTGTATCTCCCAAACAATAATGACCTACAAAAATGGATAAGACAATACTTTTCAAGTTTTGATAGCAATATTCATAGAAAAATATAACTTAATCATATTATTATGAGTAACTATACCTTTTTACTCAAAATTAAGTAGATACCCAATCTCAGTAACGTCAGAATACTGATCGACTAGGGCATAAAGTCAGCAAGAGAAATAAATCTGCAAGAGGAATATTACTGGTGACTTTACGACTCAATTACCCAAATCCGATTTTATAATCTACTGATAAGGGTTCCCATCAACTTATAAAGGGTGGTGCATGATGCCCGGGAACTGACTCCCAAGGGACTCAGCTAAGCCGATTACAGAAGTCACCACCCGCCCAAGGGGTGGTTTTATTTCCGTTAAAAACGGCTGTTTACTCGTAATTTTATGGGCGAATTACTTTCGCTCTTCAAACGCTGAAATTGCTGGAAAACGCCGTAAATTTTATGGGATGGATTATTTTTATTTGGGTCATTTTTTATAGACCCGCTGCCGATGGGAAACTGAATGAAATACGTGTTTATAATTATGCAAACTTTTTATCTATCAAAACTTAACTAACTAACTTTGGTTGAATTGCATTAGCCGGCAAATACCGGAAGGCTTCTAAGATTTCGCACATATAAAAATGCACCTTAACAAATCTACAATTATACACCTATGCAAATGTGCAGCAGAACCTAAAAATAACAAGTGTCAAATACAGCCATTATCATAAAGATTATTCTATTACGCCCATTAAAATGACATGTAACGTAATGAATTAATCTCATACCGTTTATACGGATCCAAACAAGCAGTGGAGGTAGACCCTAATACATCATCCATGTCGCCAGTTCATCTTTAATTCCATTTGAACTGTCAGTAGCATATTAGTCCAATACTTTTACTTCAATACAGGCGGAGAAATAAAATTCCAAGCATGTAGACACATGTCCCGGCCACGAAGAGGTTTATTAATTGTTAAACCCATTTCACTGTCAACGACATTCCATTTGGATCGATATCTTACATACACTGAACAACAAAAAAACACAAACAAGCGGATAACATGCCGACAAAGATAAAAAACCATCACAAACAGACAAAATCCAGTACATTTATTGTTATGTTGGTACTTAAATTCCCAGTGTAGTGTAAACTCAAAGCATGCGCTGTGACAACGTTGAGGACTTCGTACTATTGTGTCGGGACAAAACATCCCTTTTGTTGTGTATTGTTTGAAAATATAACGATTGTTCCGTTTATGCTGACCGTATTAAGTGGACAATTTAACCAAATATATTCGATTCAAACAAATTCAAAGCCCTTACGTCTTTGTAATAATAAAACAAATGATGCGAGTTCTAATTAAAGAGTACGTATATGCCACCAAAGTTAAACCCGACTCGATGTTTAATAGTACAAACCAATGAATATTAACTTATCAACATTGACACTCCGAGCGGCTTAATCTCGCGTCGCTTCACACAAACTGCTAATTCAATAAGCCTCCCGCATTAAAAACATATTTCCATAGCGGCGGCCGCGATCCAATCAGCCTTATCTCCCCCAGCCCCGGACACCTCCTAATCAAATCAAATCACAGCCTCCTTCCCTAATCTATCTACCTATCTACACTGCAACGCAAAATTATATTACAAAAAGGGATACCTAGTACGGCCCCTCATATATTTGCGAACACAAGCAAAATTTATCCCACCCGGAAGAAGCCCTCGTGCCGTACATAACTACACGAGTTCGTATCCGGAAAATACAAACCCACACATGGGCGCGCGGTCACATCGCGCGCACACAGCGCTGCGTATCAGCATATCTACGCCATCTAGATCCCACTATGAGAGCCCCCGAGGGGGAGGCAATCCATTTACCGAACCTGTCTCCGCACTCAAATTTTCCTCTTATCCCCATAAGGCTACAGATCACAATCGCGCGGCAAAAACGATGTTTTTAAAGGTTTACACGGCCCCTAGCAGTGAAAGCGCGGAATCGATGTAGCCTTTACCCCTCGCCCCGCGCCAGTTTTTCCGGCGCTCCGTCCTTATCTGACCGGGGCGATTAGATAAAGAGAGATAGAGCGTGAAAATAAAGATTTTCATCGTGTTCACTCACACCGCGCTAGTTTCAGTCGTACAATTATGTGGCGGTTTCGTGGTGTGCGTATTTCATGTGGGTGTAACGTAGAGCGACGGTAGGTAGAGACGGAAGGGCTCCAGGAATAGAGCGAGGGTCAACAGAACTTTGATGTTGTGGGTAGTCTATTGAAAATGCTGCGTAGCTTACTTATTCATAACGGGGTATCAGCGCAGAGGCTTTGAAGAGTTTCTTTACGGGCGTCCTGAATATATATCTGGTAAGGTATAAAAAGGTGAGCGCCTTGTATACGTAGTGTAATTTACGAGTTTTCGCTCGCGTCTCCATCACATTTATCGCAGTATCGACAAGCGCCGGCGAGCATTGTCGACGAGGTCGTAAAATAAAAGCAATGCTTGTATTTTTTTTAGTTTTCACACGAAGACGCAGCACCACCCGCGCCCCGCCCGCCCCCTTTGCCGTGCCCGCGGAAGCCATGTTGGGAAATTCGCTTAACGATTTATTTATTTGTGTGCGGATCGCGGCGCGGACGGCCGTGCTTCGATTTCCGTGTAACAGCTAACAGGCAGAAATGGAACTCGCGTGAAATTCATTTCCACCTTTAATTTGGCGGTCGGCGGGCTATGTAGATCGGGGCTTACGGAAACGTATTGGAAAGGCGGGCGGTATTGTCCGCTCGGTGTTCATGGGCCGTCGGATTTTATAAGTCCGTTAGGATAACAAAGCGTGGTGGTTGGGCAATAGGAGCCGTACAATGATAGCGATCGCCGCGCGCTCGGATTGACACATCAAACCTCAGTCGCTGCGAGATTACCATCGAAATACATCGAAATCGTAATCGACACGCCGACGTCACGGTGCCGCCTCATAGTGCTGCCAAATTTCTTTTCTTAGCTTTCAAAATGTTTGAATAGTCGACCAGACTTCCTTAATGTGAAGCTCATGGAGACTGACATGACTTTCATAAAAAATAAAAAACATTTTACTGTATGTTGTCAGGATTTGGTTGAAATCTTTTGTATGTAACAAGGTTAACATGTCCATACAAAAGACATCAACGAAATCCTTTACATCTTTGAATTTAAGTTAACCCATATTGACTCTATAACTAAAATAAGTTGAAAATGTTAACCTAACACTAAGTTAAGTAGTTACTAAAATTGATAATAGATGGCAGCACTTGAAACTTTTGCACAGTTTTGAACGCTTTGTGGTACAAATTGAATTAAATTTTAACAAATGTTTTATAATACTGAAGGTGCCTTCCCCGTAAATAATCATGTATATTAATATGTTTATAATTATTTCCGAGATAATAATTATTAGAATAGTTAAATAATTATCTTTCCGTAATATCCGTTCTCATTTATAACTAGATGTATTCAAAAAACATTAACCCCGTTAATTATAGAAAAAAACCGCTAATGACTCTTTAACTTGGCCATCACACTACTTCTAAAAGTTTTATATAATATTAGATATTACTTAACTGATGCTTCAATCATTTATTATTTTTATTATAAAGATTTGAATCAGTTATAGATTCCCACTAGATATAAGTTTTGAAGCGATGATTGTTTAGTTGGTTGTGTGGTAGGACATCTCGTCGTGGGTAGCGGGTTTAAAACCAATAGTGGTAGAGCATCGGTGACATGGTGACTGGTTCTTCTTCTTCTCTTAAGTAGAAAATCTGTCCCTGTTCTTCGTCCCACTGGGACAAAAGAGTCAAAGTCAAAGTCAAACTTCTATATTCACATGGGCCCTAAAAGGCACTTATGAAAGCTCAGACTCTACCACCGAATTCGGAATACAATAAATCGAGAAGAACCGACAAGAAACTCGAGTGCAATTTTTTTCTAGTATTCTTTTTTAATACATTCATCATCAACCCACATCGCCCCACTACTGAGCATGGGTTTCCCCTCACTTTCATTAGGAGGGTTACCCCATAATAATACATTGATGTTACTTAAACTAAGTATTATGGTAAGTGGCTGCCAGGAGGCGCATTAGCCGTTTGACTTCATACAAATTTGTCATTAATTTATTCTTAAATTTTATAATAAGTCATGGGACGAAACACTGAATGAGCCTTCGGAATGGTCCAGCTGCAGTCTTTGATAGACCTACTCATTCTTGGTCATACGTTTGCCTATAGGTAACTAATAAAAAACCCATGAGACTACGCGAGGGATAGTCGTGCCCGTGTATGATCGATGCGCGCGCATGCGTCTACAAAGTCTACATTCTAACATACATGCATCATTGCAGAGCCCGAGGTGAAGGTCCGAGGTGATATCTTAATATTATTCATCTATGGTTATAAGATTATATTGTGAGGTGTTTACTGTTATACCTATTTTATGAGTATAATTTAGAGGTCATTCCCATAGGTCCACAGCCTATTGTGACCAAATGGGACATGTATGAATCTAAAAATGTTGTCCAAATTTCACTGTAACCTAAACTTCCTAACCCGTTGGAGTGTATTTACTATTTTGAAAATAAATCCCCTGGGTATTTACCAATTTCGCTATCATCATCATCAACCCATATAGTCCCACTGCTGAGCATGGATCTCCCCTCATTTTCGTGAAGAGGATAAGACCACAATTCACCACGGGGGCCCTGTCCGGATTGGTGGATAGTTACGCAATACCTAAAGAAATTTAATTTCAAAAGCTCCACGAGTTTCACCGGTAAGTGTACATAATTATTGAGACACGCAACGGATTAAACCCTCTCTAATCAAAGGATAAAGCTGTGTCAAATTTGTGAAATACTGAACACAATTCTATAAACTAAAGCTGAATTGCACAAACGAGGTGTGACCGCTGCGAAATTACAAAGTAAGTCCGAATTATGTACCGGAGGCGACTAAACGTTGGTAATTTTGCCTCGTATCGCTTCTTATAACGCACGGATTTGCATTCAATGGGGAGAAGAAGGCCACTGTGTTGTGACTCCGGCGACTCCGTGTGCATGTGAGACATGGTGCCACTGTAAAGGCTTCTACACACCGAACACTTCGGTCCGGCGGTATAATCCGGCAGGTAAAGCCGCTGCCGTACCCCGTCGAAGCTTATTTCCGCAAGTCTTGTACATATGGCATAGGCTTTACAGTGTGTAGGCCTCCTAAATGCATTTTCACGTCTGCGTATCTTTACCAAAGGATTTGTTATTATACTGTGCCAATGATTTGCTTTATTACTTTTGTCGCTAATGCGATTTACCCATTGGGAAGTCACAATTTGTTTATTCTATGACGATTAAAAGCAAACTAAACTAAAATCATCACCGTATTCTAGTTATTCTCAGAAAATTAAATATAACTCTTAGTAAGGTAATTGCTTTTTTTACCTATATTAAAGTAGGCTTTTTACATTCAAAAGAAAGTGCTAATAATTTCGCAAACTAATTCTGCGCTTCCAACGGCCCACGGCTATTAATTCAACACAAACGTCAAATCATCAGGCGAACTGCAATCCATACATTAGCATTCTGGATCAGCTGCCGTCTTTACGACTTCCACGGCCCCAGCTTTACCTTGCAATGCACCTGTTAGTTCGATTAATTGCTGCAAGCAATCGGACTGTCATTTAACTGTAGCATTATCCCCACTTTAGAGGTGAATTGCTCCGGTGATACTCTCTTGGCGCTAAAATTCTTGAAGAAGTGTGTAGTGGCAGAATGACGCTGTCTGCGTTTAAGCTTGTACTATTTATTGTTTTGCTGTTGAAATAATAAGCTGTTTTTACTTTGACTAATTATTGCGTTTTTCGTTGCAACCAAAACATCCAAGCCTTCACTCATAAACAAATCAAGAAAATTAGTCATTATAAAGTAGCCAGTGTGTTCAATTTTATTTGACAAAGGAATAACATAGATATTATAAAGACTACAGAACACTATTTCGTGTTTTAGTACCTAGCATAGATTGTGTGCAACTCTGAAGTTGCAATTGATGGTCTAGACTCTAGCCGGCTAGACACGAGGTTCGTTGGCGAGGTGGGTGTGGAAGCGCGGACTCGCGGAGTGTGAACGATGGTCGCACGGGGTCGTGGGTCAGTTCGCGCAGTTTAGCACCGCGTCATATTTATAATTACCGCGGGCGCGCACGCACTATCCCGCGCTGGTCCGTGCCGATAAATCAAACTTTTAAATCACCGGTGGGCGGACCCGCTCCGCTGCCCAGCGCCGAATAAAATGAATTAAAAATAAAATAAAGAGAGGGGGCCGAGCGCGTCCTGAGAAAATTTAAACATATTTCGCTTTAGTTTTTTTAATTAATACCTTGTTAAAATTTAATATTGAGGGCGCATGCGTTATTACAATGGGTGTACGCAAGATTTTAAACTCGCTTTCGGTAACGTATTGAGCCGAGCGGCCGTTTAATTGGATCATTTTTTTAACGAGAAATGATAAGCGACGGTGAAGGATGGGATGAAATCATTACATCTTACCTCTCGCTTGCGCAAATTAATCGCATCATGCTACGGGAAATTAAGGTTCTTTTTCGGTTCAATTATTTCAGGTAACGCCTCTCAAAGACTTCCTGACTAAAATAAAGTGCGTAATAATTCACTTACATTCGGGCCATCACATCATTGACGTTTACATAATGTAACAGTTTTTAACGCAAGTAAAAAAATGCTTCAACGCGTGACGTCTAAGAAAGCTACTGCTACACTCTTCAAGAATGACGAGCCTAAAGCGTAGAGTCATCGACCAATATGTTCTGCTCCCTAACCCTAACTTGCGTGATTATTTTTTATCCATTTATAATTACACAATCTCCACTAGATTAACCTCCAAGGTCAAGAATCTCCATCTGGTAAAATCGACCTAAACCACGAGCACTTTAGTACCTTGGCTAAATAAATACGTTAGGCTGGTATAGCTAGTGATGAAGTTGAAGGGAGAGAATCGATAGCGGTAAGGTCCCAATGTGTATGCTATATGAGGCTGGCTCTAGAAGGCCTGCTGTATGTCGGTAGTCGGCCACGCACGCGTCACTGCACTGACAGCTCCTCATAAGTTCAGACATAATGTTGACTGGTACATTTTTAATAATTCCTCTGTAAGACCGCCTGCCGGTAAGATAGTAAGTAAAAAATAATGAGTACCGATCGACTTCTGTAATTTTGGAGTTAAATGTTCGAGAACGTATTGGTCATGAACTCGCGCTGTCTTTGATCTTACGGTAATATGATTATACCGTATATTCTATGATCTTGTTGAAGGTATAAAATAAATGTTTAACAATCGTTACAATATTTTAAAACCAACTGGTTACTAATGCTTGAAACCTATAACAATTCATAATTTTAATTATATACATCCTTTATGTGTTTTCAATCAAAATTCAAATCAAAAACTTTTGAACAATTTGAGATACGTTCTATTTAATGTTGACGTATCACCGCTGGCCATTATTTAATAAAATTTGCATTATAATCATTAAACTGCACAATAAATATCGTTTAACAAATTAACTTCAAAAGCTAGTTTATTGATCATGTTATTGGATCAATTGTGTGTGTGTTAGCTGATTTGCGGTGTCGTTTACCAACAAGGCAGGTGTCCAGGAGGTCAACCAGGGTGGATGGCATTTTGCTTCACCGTCTCCACTTACCGCGACTGTGACTGTGACTGTGGCGACTGTGAGCCATTCAGTGCTTTTCTATATTTGCTATATAAAATAGGTGATAAGGTAATCTGTTAGAACGTGAGCTATGTTTACTTGCAAGTGTAAAAAAGGCTGTTCGATCTGGGCTTGCGTTTTTTTCTTCTATTAATTAGTCACATGATGTCAAGCGACGACGCGGCCTATGAAGGTGCACGCCTCCCTAGAAATGTCTTCTTCATTCGTGACTTGAAGGGTTGACCGACATGATACTTCAGTGAAAATTTGGTTGAAAGTAATAGAAACTAAAGAAAGTTAGAATGCATAAAGTCTTTGAGAGCCACTCTGACTACCAGAAAATCCTAAAAGGGATTTGATGCCTTGTTCTTGGTCTTTGTTTTGTACAAAGATTAGCATTTTCATACAATACAGCAATGCTGCCAGCATTTTGGGATTTTTTTCCTCTTCGCAGCATTTTGTTAGACTTGGTTTAGTTTTAGGTTACTTTGGTATAATTTCATTTCAATGAAATAAAAATACTATAATTGCATGGATTCCCATTTATCTATCTACCTGGCACCGAAATTACCATTAGCTAACATTCAGTAACCGTACGGATAGATCTAGTACTTATTACAATTTGAGAATTTCGAAAAGTTACCGACTCTACTCCCAGACACAAAAAGCTAAAGTTCTGGGTGGCACTGTAACTGTTATGGGCAAGCGTAGAGCTTACCATTAGGTGAACGACTTGCTCGTCTCGTCAGTCAGTAAAAGAAAAAAAAAACACAAATGTCAAGTATTCAAGTATAATAAGTATTAGCACTTGTTTACGAATTAATTATCGTAATCCCGCCCGTCCTAAGTGACCGTGAAATGACATTCTTATAACAAATCTAACAGTTTATTTCAAATTAACAAACAATTATTAATTTTTTTGTAACGTCACGTGTATGAATATTTTCGTATATAAACAGCGATAAGAAAAGCATTAACTTCACCACTTTTTGCACCTAATTGTTAAAGATGGGGTGGTAGTTAATTGTTGTATTTATTTTATAAAATCGCATGTGCACCGTGCCTATTCATAAACTTTAATACTGTGTGAATGATGGAACACGTCAGTTTTAATTGGGAATTGCCGAGTTTACACGATACTGCATCTTTTACGATCCGCATTACTGTTAAACCGCATTATGCCGATACAGAAAGCCAGCAATTAATTTATAGGCATGTCGAAGACAGCAGACTGTTTCCGCAAATCACAATGCTCAATTTAAAAGTGGCAGATAATGCGAGACTGAGCACGGGATGTTTCGGTTCGCAAACAAGGGTGGCCCATTCCAGTTAACAATACGGATTAATTATCGGCTGAAATCGACGACTCAAATATACCTGTCACCGGTGTAGACCGTCGCGGACCAATTTATATGGGCCTCGAACAATGGTAAAAGCGGTAAACACAATGGCAAACGGGCGCAAAATGAGCAAAACTGGAGCGCGCCCGAGGCGGCTAAACGCGTACACACACCGACACAAATGTATCACAACAGATACATATTTTAAAAACATAATTAAATTGATTACCGGTTCACTTTCCTTGTTTTTCAGACATTCAATTGTTTTTGTCTCGAATTATTTCACCGATAAAGGGTTCTTGTAACCTAATGTGAACTTTTCCGACGCTACTTTCTTTTGTATTTATACGAGGCGTACGCAAAACAGAGAGCACTTATATGCAAATCTGTAGGGTTGAAATACATGCGAACAGCGCGGAGCACGCGCTTACTGTGACGCGAGGACCACCGGGCTGCGGTGTCAGCCCTGATTCACAGACATCCAACCCAGGGGTGGCCTACATATTTAAGATGAAAGTTTCAATAAACTCTTTACATCTATTGAGTGTAGGTTAGATTTCATTTAGCTTTACCCCAATGGTGATATAAGAGAACTATTAGATCTCTTAGTGTTCGAGTTTCTGTTAATGTTTGAGCAAAAGCAGAATTACTATTATATTTATATGGTAATTAGAAATGATCGCAAGAAACCAGGCTCTATTTCACATAATATGTATAAATAAGTACAAAGATTATTTCTGCTGAAATACTTAATCTTCTGAGTTGAGCGTTTCTAAAGCTTTTTCAATTCCTTATCTATCGCTTTGGAAATTGTGACTGAAGCCCGAGACTGAAGTTATATTTCTGAATTTTACTTTTATCCTGTAGTTCTGTGGCAGCCCTGAAGCTCCGGCGTGGCGGCAACGACAAGCGCAGCATTGTTAGGCAGAGGCCGCCCTCGGTCTGAATAAATACATTCATATTGCCACTCTAAATATCCGAGATCGATGCTCTGTACTCCCCAAACGCCGACAACCGCAAAAAATGCAAGAAAGTTCGTTAATGAGAGAGCGTTTACTGAAAATGTATTGGGGCATCTGGTATAAAAAGCAACAAATATTTGTTATTGTAGTTGGTTTTCAAAATTATCTCTAATATCTTCAATTATCGTCACAGTAAATTAAAAAGGTTTAAGTCCGGTAGAATATTAAGCTTAGTTAGATTTAGAATGGGCGCCCCTTGTCACAAAATTGTTAGCGAAAGTGTTTGCGATCAGTTGAGATCGTTAACACTAACAACTTACTCCATCGACCTCCGGGGTTTAATCGCGCAAAATCTACCGCATCGCGTCGCATTCAGCGCGTCCAAATGCGCACAAAATCGAAAAAACATGGCGCTAAACCGCGATACCGTATGTATTTAAACGCCGAATTCGAGATTCCGACTCTCAAAAAAGCGACCACCGTTCGGTCATTTAAATTTTTCCAAAACGTGAACACAATGGAACAGATTCAGAAACTTTGTAATTTTTTGCTCTATTTTTAATTTTAAATTATAAAAAAGGTATTCGGTTCGGCAAGGGCTGTCACATCATTCCGACGCTGCTAAGTGACGCCGGACGCACGTCAGTCCCCTGGATATGTTTTATTTTCATACGATGCGGACTGACTCGCCTTGTTTTTTGTTATCATAGTTGTCGTAACCGAGCCTCGGACGAAAACCACGTATTTTATAATTGTTTATCGTGCGAGCTTTTCTCAGATTTGATTTGATTTTAAACATTTATTCTGTTGAAGTTTTGCGAAGCTCTGGCCGCAATATTTTTCACATCGTATTGAAATGTAAATTGTCTACTAAAATAATATTAGCATTGCTATATTATTACCACTAAAATCTAAAAGACATGCCTTATCGAAATGTGAAGGATCATTAAGATTGTATATCGTCTTATTAGCTGATTATTAATAGCTACCGTCGCACCTAGTATTTAAATTACTTAATTCGGTATCTATAAAAATAGTTTGCCCTAGATTATTGTAGCGCGTTGAAGTATCAGCGTATAAAGGCGGCTGCTCACTGCCGCCGATGGCTGTCGAGAACCGCGCGATTGACGCGCAACTGCATGACGCTAAAAGGTCTATTGTATACGAAACGCTCGTTACAGCTCCGAGTCCAACCGGTCTTTAACACGCTCGGACAATGATCACTCTATACATAGTACCCATTTATCTTGCGACCGAACAAGAACATAACCTGTATTAGCGTTATTGGCCACTGTTTCACGCATATTTTTTGTTTATTTTGACCTTCTGCTCTTATTACTTCCAGCGTATGGTTCCAAATAGATTGTAGTCACTATCTGCTTAAAAGGTTTCTTATTGGAATTGTTTTCGAAATACATATTGATCTTGTATTAAAACACATTTTCATAAGTTTTGTACTAAAACTTATAAACTTAATTTGGCATCACTTGAAACTGCAGGTTAAATTAAAAAGCTGTTATGCTAAATCAAAGCTTATTAAACATATCACATGGGTAAATGCTGTCACAATCGATAAGGCTATCGAAACGCGATGCGTGATCTTACATCTCGGATAATATCGGATTGCGTCAATTACGCGATCCTCTTGGATCGTGCGATACATACCAATGTGTCGTGTGCAACGACCTTTATTTTGTTGCCTTCGTGTGCTATAGGTGCTTTGAGTGTTAGTACTATATAACACTATACACTGTATACATTACAAAAACTGTTTTTTACACATTTTCTAATAGCTCATTAAAACATATTGAACAAGGTCAAGCTCGAACGCTCAACCTTTGTGGACGAAATGAATTTGAGTAAAGAACGTTCAAGCTGTTATTAAAATAAACAATATAACTTTTAGCACCTTTGTTAATAAACTTATTTTAATTAGCCTCTTCTGCATGAGACCGTCTGGGGAAGTAGCCTTTGCCAGATATTCATCCGGCAAGCAGTAGTGTGCAAATATTACTGTATTCCAGTTTGAAGGGCACTGTTTCCAGTGAAATCACTGAGCATAATGAGACTTTAGAGCCGATGGCTTAGGGTGACGCGCGTAGTGCCGCGCAGGACAATGCAATGCAAAGTTCTGGGTGGCACTGTAACTGTTATGGGCAGGCGTAGCGCTTATCATCGGGTGGACGACTTTCTCGTCTCGTCGCTCAGTAAAAAATAATAATTTATAAATCCACCTTAGCAACCATTATTTATTGATCTCCTACAATTAACCACCACACCACTTATGGGTCAACAACGACTACATGGGAACTGATGACCGACATTGTAATGTAAATTGTAGGTATAACCGATCGATGAAGTCATTAATAAAACTGGTCTACCGACCCCACAATCAGATCGGCTGTTGGTTTGGGTAAAAATAGCAACGGTTTACTGCCCTACCTCCTCGGTTACCTCACTTAGGTATTGATTACTTAGGACTGCATGTGTTATCGCTATCGTTATCTATCATATACTTAATATATAAAGCTGAAGAGTTTGTTTGTTTGTTTGAACGCTAGGATCTCAGGAACTACTGGTTGGCATCAAAAAATTGTTTTTGTGTTGAGTAATCCATTTATCGAGGAGGGTTATAGGCTATATAACATCACGCTAGAACCAATGGGAGCAGAGCATCAATGAAGAATGTGGCAGAAACGGGGAAAATATATTGCTTTTAAGAGAGTTATTGCGGGAAAACTTGAATTATGTTGGTGAAACCGCGGGGCGCAGCTAGTCGTTAATATACTAGGAAAAGAACTTCGTTCCAAATGAGTGGAAACATGGATTGTCATTGGTTTTCAATAGGTGTACAAATTTTTAAAATAAATCGTATATCTTAAAAGTGGCCTTAAAGTTTTTTTTAACCATATTTTTTTTATTTATATGTTATTGTATTGTCATCGACATTTGATAAGTGTGCAAAGTTTCGATTTAATCCGACGTTCTGAAAGGGGTCAAAATCATGTTCAAAGTTTCCGTTACATACATATTAACACAATAATATGTACGTATGAAGCTAATAAAAACGTGTTAAAAAGAAAATATTATTTGAATAAGCTTTAGTTGGGGTTATAATATAATATGCAAATAATAATACCAAATTTAACCCATCTCGAGTCTCAATTATGTGAAAACTTTGAACACTCGACGACGCTTAGGCCGACACTAAGCATGTTCTAACGCTTAACATATACCTACTCTGTAGAATCTATCTTGGCCTGCATAACCTATAAACCAGGGCACTGTAGATACTAGACAGGGAAGTGACCGGGATTAAATCCAGTGGCATGTTTGCGCCGTGCGTGGGACGTCTGCTATTGACAAAATGGAGAATTTACCGCCGTCGGGCTTCGCACAGTGACCGTTACTGAATCATAGAGTAGGCGATCATAGCGCTTAATCTAATGAAAATAGAATGCTGTTGATTTACTCGACTTTAATTTACAAGAGGTCTCTTCTTTACGTTCTCCGTGGCGTAGCGGGTGAAGAGCCGACTGCGAAGCGTGTTGTGCGTTCGATTCTCGCACAGGGAAAAGATTTGTGTGAACCACGAGTGTTTGTTCTGAGTTTGGGTGTTTAGGACCATGGTCTTCGTAGTTCCTGATTCCCTAGATACAGGGAATCCTAGTTAAGGGTCAGAATCTATGTAAGTGATCGTGAAACGTTATTTATTTACGTTTTTTTCTTTGTGAATTTATTTTCTGTTCGTTTTTTGTTTGAAAAGGTAAACTGTTTTGTATTAAGACATAATAAAAGATAATCTCCATTATCTACTACTCGATCTTATCTCCTCAGATACGAGCAAATAAAAAAAGAATCGCAAATGTTCGCCGGTAAACGGGTAGCTGTTAACCGTCATTAAGAATCTCGACTGTGTGTCAGAAATTCGTCACTTTGTTTTTGTCGATCAGAGTACAGCAATTAAAGGCATTAAGCAACCGTTTGAATGGCACCATACGAACAAACTACCGTATTACGTTATAAACCGAGCTAAGCCCCGGTCAGACTGACAGACGCGTAAGTGCCTCCGCTACCGTGTCGCAACAAAACCAAAAGTCGATCTAATAAATAATGCGAAGCGCCTATTGACTTCCTCTCGACAATTAACATGGCAGGAAGCCCGGGCTGTCATTAAACCGTCAGCGCTCGCACCGCCAAATGTTCCAAAAAGCATTCGAATCACAGTTTACGCTCTCGGAACGCAATTAGGATTCGAATGTATAAATAGAAATAAATAAAAGACGCGGTGCGAGGTGGCAGCATGCAATTTACCGGTGCGTAGTGTAGCGGTCAAATTGTCGGGTAGGAACCCGCTTCTCGCTGACTAATGACGCCACTCCCGGACAATGCCAACAACGTGTTATGAGAATATTTAATAAGCACGCTTTTCGATTATTGATATCGGGAACATATGCCGCGGGACATGGAATTTTATCGTGCTAATCGCTGTGATGTCATCCTAATCGATACAATTGGAACAGTCTAAAATACCACATTCATTTAACAAGGTAATCAACGTAATAGTAAAATAACTACTCATTGCTGGGACTCATTTTTTTACGTATTAAATAGGCAAGGTCTTATAAGTAACGTGAAAAAGAAATTGAAGTTCGAGACTCGATTCCGGATGATAACTCTACGTTCGAGTTGGCAAGGCCGGCCTAGGGGCAGATTAAGCGGACATTAAACTTATAAAGTGTTGATTGCACTAAAGCTAAACCGGAGAAGATTGCGAGACTCCAGGCTTGCAATTTGTGGCCCTAAATCAAGGACGACGTCTCGAATGGTCAACGGCTACCGATAAATAACAACTGCACAGCGAAACGATTAGTGTAACAAGAGAATCATTCATATTTCAAGTAACAATCACTGTTTTTATTAAGTTATTACGTTGGCAGTGATTACACTGGTGTAGAACACTCTGATCTCTTGCTGTGAGAGAATAACTTCGCTTTATAACTTAGTTAACCACGGAATAGATTACTCCAAGCTTAACCATGATATGTAAAGGTTGTCAAAATGCAAAGTGTTTCATTGATTTGTTACATCAGTATTTTATAGTATGCTCTTTGCTATCGTATTAAAAAAAGGGACACGTAGAGGCGGGCAATCGATTTTATACGCTTAGACGCGTGAAATCGAGTGCGCTTATTCAGAATCGATCGCTATTTGTTCGACCGCCCGAACCGATTAGCCCTATTCAATTACAGTTTTAAAAACCAATATTGGATTATCATTTTTCTTTTTTAGGCGCGCCAATTACCAGAAATTCTAAGAAACAAAAAATGCCGAATGTATTTTGACAAGAATAGGGGCTTGTTTTGCTCATTGCACTCCATCATAGGAATGTATGGCCTCCCACCGATAGTTTCCTTAATATTAACATGGACATTAATTGTGTCCCAATATCCTGGCCATAAATGTCACAGCCACTGGCGCCTAGAACAGGTAGGCCAACAAACTATAAAAATACACAAAAACGGACATTTCCCCAACACAATGAGCATTGACTCACACGCATAAAAAAAACTAAAATTTATAACACCAGGCCACCGGTATAAAAATCCGGAGAATAGTAATTTTTCTTTCGAAATTTAGTGATATGTCAAACCTGTCCGACGTAGCAAATAAAAATGTACGAGATGGGTAGAAAAAAAAGTTTTTAAAGACTTGGGTTATTGCTAAAACAAGGGAAGGTTACCATATCAATCAAGGCGTTGACAAAAGTGGGTTTTTTTGTCCAAGACCGTGGGATGAAGAAAGGGTCCGTGTTTATGGAAATCCAATAAAAGCGAGTCGATCGATGCGAGGACGCAGTTTACCCCTCAGTTACATTACTCCATAATCCCGTAAGTCATATTATATTATATCATAAATTAAACAAATAGCGTTAAATCAAGACACTCAACACTTTACAATCTATTGATGTCAAAGCCAATAAAATGATCAACTGTTTTATTAATCATTTTATTGTAGTCTATACAAATATCGATATATTTATGTGGCACCTCATTTGAATAAGAAAACCTGGTAGATGTTAATTTTTAAACCAGTAAAGGTACATGGGTGCCTACTTCTTGAACTCGATCTAGAATCGAATTCATGTCACCTAATCGACGCGACACCTGAGCCAGTGAGTCACTCGCAGGTAGAATGGAGTGAGAATGGAAGAGTCCGACCCCCGCTGGGTCAGCCCTGTGTCACTCAGGCTCTGCTGTAGGCTGACCAAGCTTTTTTGCGTAAGACTTATTAAGCGGGTGTTTTATATTGACACATCATTATTGACATTTTACAAATGAATTATGAGCGCTCTTTGTCATATTTCGGACTTTATTTTGACAGAATAATATAGATTATACATTTTGAATTTTAGAAATATAAGTATTTATAATAATATGCTTAAGTTTGATTTGTCAAACACAACTCTACCTTTTTAATTGGAGTTTTAAAAGTGTTTTATCGCTAAAGTCAAGCATTAACATTATAAATTGTGACATTAAACATACGAGCTCACAATATTTCGCAAACATAACTCGAAAGTTTTGCAGCGTGACCGAGTTAATAAGAGACTGTCACACGTTTATTTTAACTCAAGTTAAATGAATTAAAGTTTTCTGTCAATATTCACAGACGGCCCTCTACTGTCAGGTGGTGTTGCGATTATGATCTTAAACGGTAATATTAATTCAACAGACCGTTATAATTTCTATCATAAACAATAATACAAATCAACTTTACTATTACATAATCAACATATCAGGTTGTGGTCAGTGTAGACGTGAGCGGTGACCACGAGGTCTGCCTTTACTTGATAGCTATGACTCACTTTATTTGCTAATCAGAAACGGATATTTTGAATTCCATTCTACCATGGATTTGAGAAGTAAGCGCTTACGTGTCAATTAAACTTTTACTTCAGAAAAAATACATAAATGCTACCAAAAATGTTACTGACAAAGTTGGTCACTTGTATTTACGCGTCAGTATCGCATTTCATTCTGTCTCATAGGCACTGCGTGTTTTTTTAACAATACCTACCTTTATATTCATCGGCATCCTACATTGAGACTTTATAATATTAGCATCCTAGTACATAGCCTGGCAAACAGAGTATCCTCCCCCGCTTAAAATGTCAAATTTGACAAAAACAACTTGACATAAAAAAATACAGTCTTACATTTTAAGAGCATTTAATTTTTGACCGCATAAAAGCCGTCGCTTGGGCCACATAGCCGTCGTTATCCACGATTTATTCGACGGCAGCGGTGATCGATGGCCGAGAGTTGTCCCTGCCGTGTTCGACGGCAACGGTCACTACCGTACCGTACCGTACGGCCAAAAACAACCGCGGCCCCAATTTCAAATTTAATTATAATGTCAACACTTGGAATTGTAAGCTGAAAGCTTTAAGTAAAAGTTCTTGCAGATAATGGATTTGAATTAAAAATGTGGCCCAAAACGTTTCAGTGAGCTTTGTATGTCGGTGTCTTCCATTTTTTAAATGTAAATCTTGGTTGAATGCCCCATTACCCTATTTGCTTACACATAATTACAACTTCAAACTTAAACTATATCTAGCAGTATGTATAATGTGTTATTCTCCAAACTTTATAAAAATTCTAAAACCGAATTTCTTTAACTTGTCACGGCCACTCTAACTTTAAATTATTTTTTATTACCTCGTTTAGAGGTCATTAATATCAAACCTAATTTCATATACAAATGTTTGATTTTATGTACGATAATTAGTTATAAATCTGTGTTAATTTATGATCGACTCCGATAGAAAATCAAGCAGACAGTGTGGGACCAACTCTTCCTGCCCGAAGAAGTCCATAAGAATTCTCATTGTAATAGTTTATTTGGCACTAGTTCGGGTTTTGAATGCCAAATCGGAAAAGTTCTATGACCGCTCGCTCTAGCTTGGCCAGCTAAATTTACATGGTATGAATGTACATATTTGACGTACTTATATGCATAAGGCATTCATTGTAGCGATGCCTGTCAATAAAAGTAAATTGGTGACAATTATGTGGTAAATTATATTACTCATACTTCCTGAAGTATTTCATTGTTAAGTGTTGTTCTACCTATATGTGTTTCAATTAGGGTGATCTGTAGGTGCTATTTTCAATTGTATATTTGCTGCTTCTAAAAGTGCAAACGCTGTCCAACATTGAACAAGGAGTTGCATTACAAGAGCGAATAAAACAGAGTTGTTTTACCAAGAAGCACTTTAACAACAAATAAATCCTCGGAAACATAACACCATCAAATAAAACCCTGACGACTGCACCGTACGCACTCCCATTCTTGCTAGTAAGCTCCATCCAACCCTATTACACTAGTTCTATTAGTTATTCTGTGACAACTAGCGATGGTAGAGTCCAAGATGTTTAAACAATCGAAAGAATAGCTATCGGTGCAAAATTTCAATCGATTCTACAAACAACTCGTTTCCCAATTGAACATCGAAATGTTTTCGATTGTTGCGATTCAACTGATTCGCCGATGCGTTCTCCGCTCGCACTTTCGCAGTCTGAAACTCGGAGAAATAGCACTTGGTGGCAGTGATTGTGACTGTTTCCGTCCGGATGTTTAAGAACAACTCAGATTCACTTAAATTCGTTTGCGAGAGAATCGAAATCATCGAGAACTATCGAGATGTTTGAATGATCGAAGCAATCGAATAAAACATCTCGGGCTCACGATCGCTAGGTAGCACTGCGTAATGTATCTCCTGACGTCCGTCCCTGCGTACACTGTTTATAGTAGGAGCTCCTGCGCAGCTTTATTGCCTTCTCTGAAAACGTGGTCACGCTAGCCCCTAGTACTTAATTTAAGGACGCAAGTGACATGAGAGAAACGCACGAAACAAAACACTGTGAATAGATTGTGCAATTGTTAAGCATTTTATCCAAAGTACTCAAGTTTTTTTATTGAATGAATTATACTCGTATACTCGTATTCGTATTTAGTACTACAAGCTGATCAATCATCAATTTACTGTTATTTAAGAGTTATGTTGTCTATCTTGTCTCTATGATCAGATCAACTCGCTGTCACCTTAATATTGAATTGTCATCAAAATTCCACCTCAATTGAACAACAGGCACTGGGTTAAAGTTGACCGTAAGATTTTACCTCAAAAATATTCATCCATAAACACAGTGATTTAAAAAAAAACTAGTATTTAATGATTTTCACCTGAGCTTTTACGATTTGCTGTTGTAAATCAAAATGACATTGAATATCCGAATTAACATCGCTTTAAGAGCTTTCTAAAATTAACTTTAGACAGTAAAGGTACCAATTCAGTTGGCACTGACTAAAGTAATATTGACAGCTCTAGCGTTATTGGCATCCCTTTCCTTTTCATAAGGTTGGATAGAGGCAACAGACTATTTGACAGTGCTAAACTAAGTAGACTAGTATGTAACAACAGAATTGGAAGTTGGTTTTTCGGTTTTAAGTTAAAGATTTATAAAGTACAGAAGTTTAATATCTGAGTTTGTAGTCACATTTACTGGCTCCGTTTCTGCTGAACAGGTGGGCACGCGCGCACTTATTTCCATAATTTTTATGTTTCCACGCAATTTACCGCTGGCTTTAGCTCAGCACAAAGAGTGCCGACGCTTATAAAGACCAAAAAGATTATAAAATGAACAAGATCCCACTGATTCGTATAAGCAGACCTTTAGAATATTTTTTTCAAGTACCTAACGTATATTATATTCTTATGCGATATGTAAAAACATACGATAATTTTTCTAATTTAAAAAAAAAACGAAGCGATCACATTCAATAGATTCTGACTCCTTATTACCATAATATTGTTTTATTTTTTTATTGATTGACGAGACGAGCAAGTCTTTCACCTGATGGTAAGCGCTACGCCTGCCCATAACAGTCATAGCACCACCCAGAATACCCACCCAGTGCACTGCGCTCGTCACCCTGAGACATCGGCTCTACAGTCTCATATGCCCAGTAATTTCGCTGAAAACAATGCCCTTCAAACCGGAACACAGTAATGTATGCACACTACTGCTTGGCGGATGAATGTCTGGCAAAGGAGTGGTACTTCCCCAGGCGGTCTCTTGCAGAAGAGGCCTCCCACTACTATCATATCTATTATTGATAGAAATGAAAAAGTTCAACTCAATTGAACAACATAAACTGGATAAAAATTTAGTTCTTGAATTTGGATTTGGATAAGCATCCTCACCATACCCACTAACACAGTGTGTTAATTAAATTCAAAAGAACCACTGCTTAAAAATATCGGTAATTTCATGGTAATTTCTATGCTTAAAATATCCATTCATTTTTAATTTTATTCATTTAAATTTAACGTCATTTTTAGGAAAAAAATACCTACAGCATGTTAAAATTCAATCTTGTTTTTATCTGCGTTGTATCTCTACTGCAGATAATCACACTGCAAAATGTTTTATTAAGAAAGAACCGTATGTTTATGGCTTTATTACAATTTTAACGCAGTTCTGACCAAAAATGTAAACAACTGTTCTAATTAAGCCAAAATGTATTATTTGCATCATGATTGAGCTATTAGCGAAGCTTTGTTGTTTTTGACTAGCTGATCCTTATCTTTTAACGTTTTCATATAAGTTTCAGGAATTAATTTTTAATTATTTTTCTTAATGCTGCTACGAATATAATTTACTCCTTGCTACAGTGATGATAAAAATAAACAACTAAAAAAAAAATATAGTGTTTTGCTCTAGTAAATACTATCATTTTCGTCTAAATCAAAGTTCAGTGCAGAAGACTTATAGATTGCTCCATGATCTCTGACAAAACAAAAAATATTGCTCATTTCCGAAAAGAACGTGTTATCTCCCAATATATGGTACTTCTTTCAATATTCTTTACGCAAATGAGCTATATATTCTGTGGACTGACAGAGTTATGACACCGCTGTAGTTCTGCCTAGTTCATAAACAGTACAATGAGATCAGAAATTACTTTAATAGTGATGTGCCCTGGCGTTGGTTTGCTTCTTAAGACGTTAATAAAGGGATGGGTAAATAAAGGGATAAAATATCATGGGCCTGAATACTTACAAAAACGACCTAACACATTATGACCGCATACAAAACTCATGTTACGAGTAAGTACGAGTACATATAACCTTATCTACAGATTTACATTTGGTACATTTGGTACACCAATGTACAGTTAATCTTATTTAATGTCAAGGTCTAATAAATGTGGTTCGACTATTTAAAACGCAAAATGAACGACACAATTTAATTTTAGTATTGTCAGAATTTTCCCAGTTAAGTAAT
This sequence comes from Campaea margaritaria, assembly GCA_912999815.1. Lineage (NCBI taxonomy): Eukaryota > Metazoa > Arthropoda > Insecta > Lepidoptera > Geometridae > Campaea > Campaea margaritaria. The sequence goes on from OU538794.1 coordinate 4,016,640, forward strand.
TAATTAATTCGTGTCAAGTGCACACAAATAACGGGGCTACTTTATTAATTAAGAATAGAAACTTAATTTAACGTTTTCTTAGATTGTTTGTATTGTTATGAGAAGGTCACGAGTTTTTAATTCATAATCTACTTAGCTTCACATCTCGTCGGTTTATTTCATCATCAAATTTTAATGTACTTTTTTACATATTTCATTTATAATTTTCTATGGTAATTGTGTTTTAATAAATGTAAGTAATGTTAATCTTACTTTAAATTCAAGTACGAAAACAAAAGTGAGTATTTAATCTCAACGACTGCATTAACGGTGGGTATCTACACCACAATGAATAAATATTAGAAGTTACAACATCCGGCTTTAAAAACCATGACTCGGCTTAGTACCAACAACACTAAATTGTTTTTCGAAATTGTTCATATTATTTACAAAAGGTATCATTTCTCAGATTGGATCAATTTTTGACAAATTGTAACAGTCGTTATGTACGCAAATGAGGTAATAAAAAGTTCGCATGTCGGGTCCATCGCTAACGGGCCCGGAACGCTGCAATGAAATCATAACGCTCGGAAGTTACGTAATTTGACCAACAAAGGCAAATATTCCAGGCCATTCCGCTAGTTTATGTCTGTGAGACGGGTATTAAGTAAATTGTAGGTAGTATTGCTCGCACGGGCCACTCGTTAGTGGCCTCCACGCCGGTTGACGTGACACCGAACGTCGCATTGTTTCACTTTTATGCTTACCCAGGCTTAGATCAAATGTTAACAAGATTTATAGGGGCCGCAGTGGACGTCGAGCTCTTCGTCGAAACATTCAACTTTCGTATAAGAGGCCAATTTGTGGGAGCCTTAATGTTGTGTCGTGCCTGGGCATGCATGCTCCGCCTTTTTATTACTGCCCCTTAACTGTAAACAACACCCATTCTCGGCAAGATTGTCTCGGAATGCTATTTGTAGATGATGGTATGTTATCTTAGAGAGCGACTTATAAAAAATGTTACGTTGCGAAGGAAACCACGCGCCCAATGCTCGTAAAAAAAAAACTAGATTTAAATGTGAGGTCCGCAATCAGAGTAGTGATCTCATCATTTTTGTGGTCTTTCATCTATTTCGTTAAACATTCTTTCCTGGAAGTACTGGCATAGAACTCGTTTATTATGTAAAAAGGTCAACAAGTTTCATATTATTTTTCTTAAAGTCGGATCTACTGAACGGGCCAACTATCCAAGCAGCTTCCAAGAACAAAATAGGAACACTAACTGTAAGTATGTCCTCTTCAACTCCATTTCATACAACATAACACTTTGAAGTAACCTATCTAGTATACACGATCTTCTTGATTTCAATGGATTATGAAAGTAGGTAAGTACGAAGCCTTCAACGTCGTCAAACCTTAACATACACAACATACAAAATTGGTCGGATTCTTACACTCACCAATCTTCGTTTAGGCTTGATCAGCGGCCGATTCTGTCCATTCATCTTGTAGTAGAGGCCGCAAGCGTTGCAGAGATAGTGGCCGGTCCCGTCTCGCCGCCAGAGGGGTGTGCTGGTGGCGCCGCAGTTCACGCACTCCCGACCCTCTGAGGGATACACTAGTGTTAGCTTTGGAAGGGAAATGCAGGACTGGAATCGAGCTGGGTTGATGTTAGAGAAACTATTGGTAGACAAACAGTTCGTTTGTGTTGTTGCATTGCAGTGTAAAGTAGGTACTTTTACTGATATTGATAGTAAATTGAAAAATAAACATAGAAAACACAGATTTCAAATTATTATAAGATTGTTTCTTTCCAAATTATTAACATAAGAACATCTACGATGTTATGTTTACATCGAGCTGAGTTTAGACACGTTACGTTTTTTTTTGTTAATTTAGATTTAAAGGGTGCTTAAACTTAATGAAAATCTGAACACTGAAAGCAACACGAGTAAACAAGCAAAAGTGAACCAACACCAAACAAACACCTTAATAAGATAAACAAAAAATATTAAAAAGAAATGTTAAAAAGCTTTAGGTATTAGGGTAAAAATTACCTGTCTCCTGGCAGGCTGAGAAAGACGAGAAAAAAATCACATTCAGAAACATTACAGATATAATTTAACTAAGCATTTTTATTTTTAAAGCATGCTAACACACACAAATGCGATTACATAAACGGCTACATCATCCTTCACAAATGTTTATCTCGAAATCAGCGTAATTGCAATTACAACGAAAATAGTAAAATATTCAATTAACCAGGGAAAGCGCGACGAGTGAAACTCGAAGAAAAAATATCAAGATTTTTTACACGCTAGGAAAACTAGGAGAAAGTAACGTATGAGCTAGAGCCTATAACTACAGCACAGTTAGCTACTGTTAGTCGCCGCATGCAAATGTCCCTCGTATATTTTCTCAACAACATTAACGTTATAACTTAATAATTTAGAACAGGTACAAAAATACGTTAAAATATTCATGTTATAATTAAAAAAGGTTTCCCAACTACTCTTGATCATTACTAACACTGCAGCAACAAAAGCGAGTTGCTATGAAAATAAATGGCTGTTGCAAAAATAGTCGAGAGCTAGACGCGAAACAGAGCATAACAAGAGCTATAAAGTATTACCCGCATGCTAATTTTAGCTATGTAACGTACTACGTCTGAAACAATCTTCAACGCAAGCCACGGCACCTCATCCATGAACGGATTGAATTGCAAATCGCCAACGTTAAAAATGACAAGATAAGCTCTGACACCTAATAAATTAAAACTAATAAAGCGGAGAATAATAAAGAAAATACAATCGTTGCATGCTTCAACTGTTATCATTATCATGCTATATCTGACCCCAGGACGAGCCACCCTCCGGGAACATGTTTTCTCGTTTCGAATGAGCAATCTGAGCAAAGTTGTTAACATGGTTAGTGAGAGGATGTTTTCACATATGGGATGCGCGTGCGCCGCCCACAATCTCTCTCTAAACTCGATTACACGATCGATGATTTACAGAGATCGAATTTAGAAGCGCATCTCGTTACACCTTCGCATCCTCTCTTTAAATATTTTATCGAATACGAAACCTATCTACAATCGCTGTGGGAAAATCGAAGCACGCATGAGTCGCGAACGTCCTACCAATAAATTATACCGTACTTTGTTTATACCTATGAATCAGGTATATTGAGTTGCAGATAACATCCATCGATCTGATAGATACGAAGGTATCGATGAGTATCTATCATAATCATAATGTATCTAGATCTGATTATATTAGCCGGGTCCCCAGACGGACGCTACGATGCATTGAATAAACAATCACTCCACCGCAATAAGGAAGGTGAAAGTGCTCGACTATAATAGAAAAAATACGTTAAACGAACCGAGAATGTTTTACGAGCTTTAGGCAGTGCAGCCATTCATCTTTTTTATGTAAAACCAGATCAAACCCGGCAATTAAATCGCCCGGACCTTATCGAAAACTTATTGCGATCGGGCCGACGACTCAGTTTTTGGACTAACCCTTTATATTTTTTGTTGTATCGATAAACCTGTAATTTGCTTCGTAGTTTGTAATAAATAAACACCAATAACGATTATTAGGAAAAAATAACAGGATATTACTCGAGCCGCGAAGTTTTATGACCATGTCTCTAGAGTTTGATAGTGATTTGGTCGAATAGTAACGTCTCTATTCGTAAAAACGTTTGTGAAAGTGCGCAGCGCCGCGGGCGGCGACGTTTTCAAGATTTACAGCCGCCAGCCTCCCAAGCCACGTCGATATTACACGTATTATTACAGAGCACTCGTATTCTGATTAATTACTATACGTTTTAATTGTTCGATCCGGTTTAATCATAACGTTTTAATACGTTCACACTACAAGAATTATTTCTTTATTCCACTTCAAATCGCGCCGTAGCGGTATCTCTCTGAGGACGTGATTTTGACGTAAAATTGAGATATCATTTATTGTCGCTCGTAACTGGGCACGTCCAGATAGAGTTCCTGCCCTGAAGCGTCGCAGAAAGCAGCAGTTGGAGCGAAAATTCAAGCATTTGTTCAAAATGTGAATGCAGCCGTCTCTTTATTGGTCGGAGTGACGTGCGGTCGTGACGCGGCGGCGCTACGTGACCGCGATAAAAGATTTCCATCTGCCATATTTACGTAGCCGAGTGGGCGGTTTTTATTTTTCGAGAGTCTCCAGGCGAGCGCACTCGAATCGCTGGAGAACCCGCGAACTTTTCACACGACAAAGTCGCACGGGGAAACTCGCCTGAAGTGCAAACACTGCACCTCGAGCCTCGAGTGATGTTGACCTCCGAGGTATCGCTGCGTTCCGAACGCCGAAGCCAGCCATTATTACTCAATGAGACCACAAAGTAAAAACGCTTGCATAGTCACGTAAAACGCTAATGTGCGCCCTGGTATTGTAATTTAAATGAAGGACTAATTCGCTCCCGTGTACCGTGACGCTCTCTTGGCGCATCGGCCCATCAACACGTAACGGTGGGGCTATTTTGCATACAAACCATTAAATTATTGCTCAAAACTTATTCTTTGTTGCGCCACAGAGGCTGTTATTACGCTTTAATTATATACCCGTATGCAAATAGAAAAAAATATAATGGAAGCCGATGGTCTCGCCAGAGGTTTATTTTATTGAGCATTGTGTTGCCAGGAAGCGTTTTGAGTTGGGCTAAACAGAGATTTCACGAGCTATTGGTCAGGAAAGCTATATGAAAATTAGTGTTGTCTAGCGAGCGTCCGTGATTGCAGTAGATAATGCTTTAACAATCGGTGTGGTGTGTAGGAATGAAGCCATTTTTCACGGCGCGCGCACGGCGCGGCCACGGCGGTGCGGCGAGTAGAGACCGACGCGGCCGGACGAGCGGACGCTCTTATTTGCATTCGTTATTAGCATACTGCGAGATAATTACTTGTGACGAGCAGTGCAATGCTGCTCGGCTGCAACCAGCGCGGCCCATCCAGATGTAATTATTATACCGGTCATATCAACCCTGCACTCAGTTAGCGGTCGCGGTACTCACTTCGACCGGTCCGCTTAGATTTTTTTCTAATCGCCCTATTTAATTACAGTTCGAGGGTCTCGATTTGCATGAGCCGATCAGGCGTAACTTTATTATATTAAAACATGTTTTTTGTGGATCGTTAGTCCTCTAATTTAGTAATTGAATTAATCACAGGTCTGCTGCGGATGTCCAACGTAAATATGCAAATTCCGTGTGTTGCAATTGTATCCCACAACGTCGACAGACCGGAACGCATTTACTACACCTACCTCACTAACCAAGTTTATAAAGTTAAAATACACATTAACAGCTTGTTTCGAAATGTTTCGTGTTTTTACCTCGATAGAATTAATTCCTAAATCATAGTTTCGCGTTACGAGAGCTGTATCATTTATCATTTTTGTGGCAATTTAGTAATGTGTCTTAATACAGCGGATACAGTAAAATGTTGTTAAATTAATTGGTTTAGCGAAATAATAAGGTGGGACGTTCATTCCCGTGCTCCGCGGTCCGTGGAGGACATAAAATATCACGTGGCTAATTGGTTGCGCAAACGCATGCGAGCCACACCGTGCCAATGTAAAGATCAAAACCACAGCATTGTGAGCTGACTGATAATTATGCTATTTTGATTGATTAAACTGAATGGTTGTAGTGATGCGATATTGTTTGTGGTGCAAGAAACTCTTGGGGAGGTTTGTTTTAAATCAAACAAATGAACGATACCTAATATCGAGAGAAAACGCTCGATTTTGTCGGCCTCGTGCAGGTGTTTACCTCAGGGGCTTCGAAATAAGACTCGTCAGCGAACAAAGGAACGCTTGCATTGTTTCTACACAAAATCACTGAATTTGAATACGATCCAAGTGAACGTAACATTGTTTTAGAAAGTGTTGAATGGTTCCGCTCAATAAATAGGCACGATATAATAACTGGTTGCGATTCGAGCTGACCGTTCGTTATTTCGCGTTGCCCTTTCCATGACATTCTTCAAATATAGCCAATGCTTTGGATCACGATTTTTCGATCGATACTGTGTACAGGGCTTTAATGTGGTGGCACAAATACACGTGATTTTGAACTACGTCAAACTAAACCGACATCAATTAGTATACGTAGAGTTATTGATACAAATAATATCTATCTATTACATATTTAAAAACAACCAATGTGAATGCGAATGTAAGAGAAGCCAACGTTCTTCTGTATCTTCATGATAAATTACCTACCTACCTTACCTATACCTACCTTTGTGATGATAATTCCCCCTGAGTAGACTAATAAATCGATTCCGAGACCCCCGAGTAGACCAATAAATCGATTCCTATGATTCTCAAAACATCCTGCAGACTCGACTTGATCAACTTGTCACCACTAAGTGTCAACCTGAACAGCCCATAAAAAGGCTAAAGTTGAAACATGGACACGAAAGAGAGAGAGATCAGATATGAGAGATCGCTCTGAGCGATAAGACCGCCCATTGTGACACTAATAGTAATATTTGTTTTGTTCTAGTTTTAAGTTTTCTTTGTTCTGTGGTGTTTCAATAAAGAGTTTATCTATTTATCTATCTATATGACCCTATCAGTATTTTACCTTTTAAAAATAAACTTTCCGCTGTAATCTCTGCAAAATTTAGGTACACTAAAACATACCATTTTTTTTTCTACAGCTGTCTTAGCGGACAGTGTTAAGGAAATAACTTAGAGAACTGGACGTCGATTTAAAACCACAGCTAAAATTGAACATTTTCGAAAATTACCTAATACAATGTACCAGTATTCCTTTTTTCCAGTGTATGTATGTAAATTTCTTTGACACGCTCTGTGGCCCCAACGGCTTGATGGATTTCAACTTGAGAGGTGTCGTTAAGTCGATATCAAAATCACGTCTTAGACAACATCTAGTAACAACAGTTTGTCTTAGCCATAGGCCAAGAAATGTAGGTAGAGCTCCTGGCAGTAACAATTAGTTCCAACACCGGTGTGAGTTACAAACGGCTCGAGGTCAACCGATCGCGCACAATGGAATGGTTCGCATCCGGCCGCCGCATTATCATAATGCTGCTTCCACCTAGGAACTTTGCATCTATAGCTTTTCTATAGCGCATATTGCCTACTGCCTTAGCCTGTAATATAGCATCTAGTGCCTAGTCTGTACTATGAAACTCACTACGCGCTGCGGTAACCTTCGTATAGAATAGAATAGAAAACTCTTTATTGTACACCAGAAACAAAAATAAACACAGTGCAGAAGAAATACAATAGGTAAACAAGGGTAGTACAATGGGCTTTCGTATTTCCGAAATATTACCCGTTGTCGACGACCATCTAGAGCTTTGAGTTTAGATTAGACTTAAAATAACTTATTCCCCATACACTTATTCCCAAAGGCGGAGCATCAGGTGCAATATAAAACATGTTTTTACGCTACTGTTAAAGTTGCTTCCAAAACTGTGAATGAAACCCTGAAAGACGTAGCTCCTCTGTTTACGGTACCTGCGATGATTGCCGTAAACTCAAACTCAAAATCAAATCATTTATTGTAAATAGGCAAAATATTGCACTTTGTCAATACTTTTATACGTCTTATACATAAGTATAGAAATACAATAAATAAGTCAATATATTATGATCTACGAAACTAATGATTATTATCTAATTATGGTTTGAGTTAGAAAAAGGATATTTCCCTTTCAAGTTGTGACTCAAGCCTGACTCTCGCACAGGAAAAGGAAAACTCCATTGACTCTACCAGTGCTTCGGAAATACGCCCGTTAGAGAAGATAGCACCAAGAAACTCTACGTAGCTCATAGTGAGTCTAGAAGTATTATATATTGTAACGGCTGCTAAGACTGTCAGTACCTTGTGATACTACTACCTGGCAGATTAATATTTCGCAAAGACAATAATCGAAAATACTACCATCATCATCAACAACCCATAACGGCCCACTGCTGAGCACGGGTCTCCCCTCACTTTCATGCGGAGGATTCGGCCTTAATCAACCACGGGAGCCTAGTTTGGATTGTTGTATAACATACCTACCTCAGAAATAATTCTCGGGTAGGTATGTGGGCTTCTTACGATGTTTTCTTTCACCGAAAAGCGAGTGACAATTACATATGTTTTACAAGAAACACATTGGTACATGCCCGCACTGGGATTTGTACTAACCACCCTCTACTTGGAAGGTAGACGTTCTTTCACTGGGCTATCAGCTAAAAAACAATATTTTATCATTTAAGCGCTTCATTTGCGGTTTTTGCAACGAATTATAACACTCAATTAATATAATAGTCTGAACTGATAAACTTATAAGACAGATATAGGTATGCTAAATACCTCCCTTTTTATTCCTTCAAGCTATGTTTTTATACCCAATTAACAAAGTACAAGAAGAGGTAAATGTTAAGCTGGATTTAATAGGACTTTAAATTTATTACCACCACGCGAACGAAATTGCGTGCAAAAGATAAGTGAGCATAAGGCTTCAATAAAAAAACAGAGCAGTCTTCATTATGACAATTAATACTGATTTTAATGTAATACAGTGGGACCTCCATAGGCAAGAACAGGCCCTGGTGGAAAAACGAAGCTTCTGATATATAGGCTGAACTGATGTATTAGTAGTTAACCTTTGTAATAGTTACATAGTTACAAAGGCACTTACACGTGAAAAAAATCTCGATTATAAGATAATCTTCACAACAGTTCGGTTTTTAACAGTCATCTTTTTTTTATTAACAATTTTACTATTATTTAGTTTAATAATCGATTAGTACAAGCCTCTATGACTGATGGGTTAGAGAGCTTCAGATATTATCAAAGCTCTACCATAGGTACTTCAGAATATCAGAAAAGAGCATTCTCACTAAAAATGGTCACATAGCAGATAAATTGATAGTATAATGCTCATTGCTCATGTGTCCAAAAGGTTAATTTAGCTGAGAAATTTTACTTTAGTAACATTGTAAGACAATATTAATAAAATTAATGGCTTAATGGTGAATTTCCAATTAGGGTTACGAGTTGTGTGCTACGCTTTTTTTGTTGCAATTACCTTATCTGGTTAAGGCGTGGTCTCAGTGCTTAGGAGTAGCGTTAAGCGACTTAACATTTATTTTTGATGAACCGGCCGGTTCTCCTGCCGGCCGGCCTCTGGTGGTAGAGGTTGTCAACCTATCCAAGGGTCTCTGACGTGACTTAACAACTGTCATTTATCGATAACAATTAGGGCTATTGCAAACTATGCAGCGATAGAAATCCGTACATCAAATATTATTTCCTAGGGTATTATTTATTATTTATTATTTATTTATTTATTTTTTATTTATTTTATTCGATTCCAGTATCGATTGGATTGGGTTTTTCCTTGACCTTTGTTTTAGTCTCTTAACCTCTGGAGAGTAGTTCTAGTAGTACCCTCATTCAACGCCAAGCGAGACTTGTAAACTTGTTTAGCTAAAAAGCAAACCGTTACATTTTGACGCTTAATTTATATTAGATGGATATTAATTACCTATCTAATCAATCGAAACATCATACCGTATCACGAAAGCTTTAGTCGCTTATCGCTACGCTTATACTGGGTGATATTGGCCTTAGACTAGTAAAACTGGACAAAAAGAGGCTAACGACAAGTAGCAAACGACGCAAATTGAGTTGCTGGCGGAATAAGATCGATCTCTAGATTCTAATTGCTGTGCAAAAAAGGAAAATTGCAAATAGGGAACTTTTTGCTTTTAATTTCTTTAAGGTCAAGTTCCTTCCACCCTTATGCCCGCAAAGAATAAAACTGACTGCTTTGCGCACAAGAGAGAAAACTTAATTGCGTAGATTAGCTAATAAGTTAATAACGGAGCTGTCAAAATATTTACAAAAAAGACAATAGCACTTCTAAAACCAACGTTATTATATAACTGTAAAAATACCCTGTGAAAGTAAAGATTTACTAACAAAACAAAATCTTAATTAATGCCTTACCATTTACTTTTTACATCTATTTGCAACTATATCACACGGAAATCTCAAACCGTATGACAAGTCTTTTACCTCTCATGATATGAAAAGTCAATTACCACCGCTTGTGAGTTTTTCAATAGGTACCTTCTTATTATCTCATGAGAATGTAATTATCTAGATCACGATGCTGCTTGTTACGTTAATCCATTAAGTTTCACTAAATATTGAATAAACATAATTGTACCGTTACAGTTTGAACGTGATAAGATGTTTTCTAATGTAATTGTTGCTGTTTCTACCTTATCATTTTTGTCATGCAAAAGAATGGCGTAGTTTGTACATCTATAGAATGTTTTGTATAAACATTCATGTGGGGCAGAAGAAAAAAGATATTACCATAATTAGTTCAGAATGCTTTTAAGCGTGAATACACCGGCTAAGATTAAAATGGTCTGACCACTGTACGCGATTTTAGAGAACCTACCATTAAACTTACGAAGGTGGTCATACTATATTGCTAGTTTTGGTGCTGAATGGTGAGTCTACATAATTCTGTGCACTCATTATTCTAATAAGAGACAATAACCGCCTGACACGTCGGTTCCCGTCCATTGTCATAGTTTAACAAGTACGCAAGTTAATTACATTTTCAAAAATATAAAATAAAGAGCCATTATGCGGTGTTAATACAATTACTGTTGAGTAATTCATTGTTATATTATGGCTGTTGCGGAATATTATTTAGGTATGTTTCTATTGCGAAAACTTGCATTCAATTTATGATTGTAACAGATTATAAAGGTCACGCTATTAATAAATCCAGTAGGATATGTAGTAGTTGTACACCTTAATGCAGCATTGTTAACACTTAATGGTATTTTATCTAACGTTGATATTATTTATTTCACCTTGTCCGGTTACCATAGTTTTATTATAGAATTTACAACGAACAATCGTCAATAATAATTGTTATTAAACAATTTGTCAATTGCAATAAATTTAACAATACCTGTTACATAAAACTAACAAAACTGTTGAGATTCGATTAGTTGATAAATTGACGCGACCAAATTATCTATCCTAAATGACTTGTCACTGAAACAATTGTTTGTAAATTAAGTTACTCCAATTATTAAGATAATAAATAACGACAAACGAAACAACAATTGTGTATCCAGTCTAATTTCTTAAATTAATAGAAATTTACTTAAAACGTTTGTTTAATTGCTCACGGAGCTACACAATAGTAGGTTGCAATTAAGTAATGAAAATCAACGTGTTTGGTCAACATCAGTCGAGGCCGGCGCGGGTGGTTCACATGCCCGAACAATGCGCTGCCACTTCGGTGCCAGTAACTGGCTAATTGTGAAATAAATAAAATATTCACTTCCTTAGAGATGCGGCTTAGTTCACAATGAACGCAATATCTCGATCGATAACGCGCTGCTCCCTTGTTACGGAACGACCGCACCGTTAGGTTATTCCAGAGTCGCGTCTGCAAAAGCCAATTTAGTTAGTACGGATAAAACCGCCACCGGTTACTATAGCAGTTAGTGAAAAGGACAAGCGGTTAGTATCGGTTACTTCGATGTCCCAAGCTTCTCGGCGATCCGACACCGTGTAGATGAAAACGTGTGCCACAACCCTTGTGCGAGAGCCGCGGTTATCCGACCACATCGCTGCCGAGCATCTTTCTGCCATTTGGAAATACAAAATGAAATATTAATCTCGACGCGGCTATCGAATTAATAAATCGCAATTGTCGATGAGACGATCTCTATTGAGATTCTAATTACGCGGAGAGTATCGCTGCCATTCCAGGCTTCGATTAGCTTCGAACGGCACTCGGCTTATTTGATTTGTTATCTGATTAGTTCAGAATTTAAGTGAAAGCAACATTACGACTGTGACTTAACTAATTGCTCTCCGTAACAGCTTTTTCAAGTTCGGTTAACAAAGAGCGGCCTCGGCGGTGCTAGGAGTGATCGGATAAGCGTGGAGATGTCGTGAGAGTGTCGCGGTGCGGACGAGGCGGTGCTGCGGACGGCCCGCGGACTCACCGGCGCTGGTTCGCGTCTTGTTCGGGCGCGGCTTACTCTGCTGTTGCGCCCCACTATACCCCTTTCCCTGGTAGTTGTAGTAATCGCCGCCGGCGGCGTTGTACTGCGAGTTGTATTCCCCGGAAGGTTGACTCGACTCCTGGGGGCACGAGTCCGGCTGCGCACCTTCGCGCTGCTTTGACGGAGGCGCGCCCATCATGGGCTTGACGTCGCCGCAGAGGGGGAGCTCCTGCTGCTGCTGCATGAAGGCGACGCTCATGGCGGTGGCGTGCGCGACGGCCGCCTGGTAGTCCTGCTGGCCCAGGGCCGCCGCCGCCACCGAGTCCGGCGTCGAGTCCTTGGGTGGCGTGGGCGGGAACGAGAAGAGCGGGTGAGGATGATGGTGTTGCGCGGGGGACAGCGGCTTGTCAGAAGGCGCTGCGTCCTGCTGGAAGCCGCCCCCCCACGCACCGCCGCCAAGCGCCTTGGACTCCAGCCACGGGTGCAGCGGCGTGTGGAAGTGCGGCCGACACACCTGCCCACTGCCACCGCCCAGGGACCGACCTGTGCAACAAACAGACAACGTCACATTCACGCCACTTGAATATTTTCCGAATACAAGCGTTTAAATTAACATTATCAAGAGATCTAGTGATAGAAGCCGATTTCGGCACCGTAACATTAAAATTTATCGTCATTACTGTAGGTAGTTCAAAATGGTTTGCTTCCTCATCCTCGCCGGCCCAAATTAATATCATTTAGCCCGTGTTTCACACGACATCTTCATCTACAAACATCGTAATCGTGGCTATGAATATTCTTGGTTGTAATGTGTATTTGATAAACAAATAATAGAGGCTCGGTTCTCGATGGCTGCATCCGTGAACAAAAGGCCTTACTTTTCCGAAAAGTTTCAAAAGCGGAGTATCACAACACTGAGCAATTAAAATTGTAGGCCAACTGGAAATTTCATTAATTATGTACACAGTAGTGTCAGGTTCTGATTATACTCTTTGTTGATGTGTTTTCATACGTTCATAATGCGTGTTTTGAATTGCTCTTTTAGGCGATGTTTAATGTAATGAGCCTCGCAAAATTTTCACAGCTCCGTTGATATACGCAGCTGGTTCGGTATTGTATTTACTCCCCTGTTTTAATTTGACAAATACATTTAGCAATTATTATTTAAAAGTGAAAGCAAACATATGTACGGGGACATTTGTCAGCGTAGGGTGGGTAATGATATCTGTGTCGAGCGATCGTGGATTGGTGGATTTCATTTGAGGGTACATCCCTTCACGGTATTCCCTGTGGTACGCGGCAGGGTGCGAGTGCCGGAGCCCCGTTGTTCGCTGCGGGTAGCTAATAGTTGGTTACTTACACTCAACTTGCTGTGAAACTTATGTTTCGAATGAGGGTACGATTTAAAAACAGTGCCCTATTCGCTATGTGCAACTATGCAACCTACCAATTTGCTGTAGATGAGTATCTTGCTCCAGTCTTTTGTTTCCAAACAACCGATATCTCCGAAAATGAAATGCCCTTGGTATAAAACAAAGCAGCTGTATCTCGCGATGGATTCGTCACAAGCAGACAATGTAGATTTAGTGATGTAGATACGTATAAAGGCCCGCATCGTAGGCCAGGTGTAGATCACGAGATTATCAGCGATCGTTATCACAAGGGCACCCGTACGCCACGACTAGTCGCAGACGGGCGAATGAACTCGACGGACTGAATGTCGAAAGTAGCTCATTAATTAGTGAAATCTGATGGTGGAATTTCGAGATAATGTTCATTTTTAAAAGATTTGTTAGGCCAGCTGTATTACAACCAAGAGTTACAGCTCGCTTAAACTGTATAAGTATTTTTTAAATAGGTTTTTAAATTTGACTGTATTATATTTTTTATGTTTTACTCATATCTCTGGAATATTCAGAACTGATTTGGATCATTCTATTCTTATTTTAAAGAGTAGACGTTTAGTGTGGTTCCAAACAAATCTCATGTGAATTGGTCATGTGTGTAATTAATCAGTCAAATCATTTATAGTCGAAGAATTATTTTCGTAGAGCGCTTGCCTACAATTATCGTGAAGCCGATATCTACTCTGAAAATTGAATAATCGAGCATCAATCTGTAGGGTCATTACGGCAAACAACACGGCATAAAACAATAATGAATCAGTACCGGTGGCGTCACATCGGGCCGAATACACACAACAACGTTTTGACAGCGTCCGCGACAACCGGGAGCCACCCCTCGCGCGTTAGGCCGCGTTCACAATAGCCGAGCGATGGCGGTCCGATAACGTGCGTATGAATAATTCCTCTTATCGCGCCATCTCGCCACATGCCCTACCTGCCCCCCTACCACTATATCCGAAAACAGCTCTGCCGTACTGAACACCCGCCACCCCGACTACTAAATCCATCGAAAAGCACCGTCGTTAATGTTCTTGGTGCGGGGTCGCCACCGGCGCTTTTTATTCATTATAGGGCTGGAAGTTTCGGCCATTGTACTAGATACGCCGTTTGTGTGCCACTAAGCCTTGATTGTTATGGGATTTCGTGTTTTACAAGCACCGGGGCTAATAGAAAACAAAAACTTATGGCAGTAAATAAAGCGGAAATTGAATTAGGTTAAGATTCTACTTTCTGTGTGCGAACGGGTCGATTGTAGTGGCGGGTTATTCGTGAAACCAAAGCATCTGTTTTCGTTAAACATATTTTTGACATGAAAATTAAAATTTCATAAACTGAACAATGCTTTGTTTACTTAGGTTTTTTCAAGTTACGTCAAATAGGATTTCTAAATACCCTGGCAATGTTAGAATCAATCATAATTTTAGTGTGGTTTTAGCGAAATCGAGGGTAGATTAGCCCAAGACAGGCCCTCTAACAATTTATCCACCCTCAAGCACAATTTAACGGTAAATATTAAATCAAATCATAAACCAATCATGGTGTGTTCCCACAGCCGGCAGACAAAACACCGGAATCGAACCCCGACCCCTGCCCCAGCAGATGCAGTGGAGATCTTATCACTACTGCGCCACAGGGTACTGCAAGTGTTGGTTTGACGATGCACCCGTCTTGTTTACTCTTTGTAACGGTTTTTTTTTCACCCCTTTTTTTATATTCCTTTTTGCAATACTATCCTTAGCATCTGATAAGTAAAATTCATCAATTTATTCAGCTCAAGTAATTCCTGATGCTGTCGACTTGAACAGTGCCTCTGCTAGCAGTGATTGCTAATGTTCAAAATGATGTATTCTTTTTTAATCTGCATAAACAATTACGCATAAGTCTAAATTCAACTACATAATTATACATATTTTTATACAATTTTGTCAATAGTGCCGATAAATATTTTAAAACATTTCGTTGTATTTCTATCCTACCGCCCCTCACATTCACAAAACATAAGGCGTGGTTCAATCGAAAGTGGGCCCCCTTTTTTACGTTCCTTAGCTGGCGGCGAAAATTGGCCCTTTCGGTTGAAACCGCCTTGTAACTGGTGCATATGTACGCAATAAACTAATGAGGGCGTCGTACGCAGCGTGACGTCTTCCGGTAACCGCTGGAAATTCTCCCCCAAGGCTTCCGGCATACAGTTAATAATGGCAAACTATGTTAGTCAGTAGGTAGTTGTATGAATGTTACCATGTTAGATTGGCTGTCGAAAGCAGCAGGAAAGCACCAACCTATCGTGAGACTTTCCCGGTCGACCCAAGGTCACTAGGACCGCCATCCAGTCTACTGCGTTTATTTGCGCGATGTGACATCAGCCGCATCCGCATGCGACCTGCGTGCCCGCGCGTGTACACATACCTTTACGACGACCAATACGCACGCCAAGTTATCCCTTCCCCTTATCGTATTTAGACGTGTTATCCTTTGTTCTCGCGACAGATCATTACGTGCTCGATCATCGGCGCATGAGCGACCTCTATTCACGGAGAGATAGAGCCTACATTCGACTACAGGCTACCTCTGTGAAATGTCCGACGTGTTAGCGAATGATAAATGTAGGCGTCGGTATCGCGTATCGGATCTCTCCGTTCGCACGCCGAATTAATTTTAATTTATTGATCGTCGTATCGACGACGAGTATTTTAGGTGCCTACTAACGTCGCAACGCTGCTTTGCTTTTAAAGTGTTTATTTACAAGGCTCGCCTGTTGCGGGATAAAATATTGACTGCGGTCCTGCCTGTTTGCACTTCCAGTACGTATACAATTTGTTGGAATCCAGAAAATTATAATGTCATGGGGTCCCTACTTTGCTAATGCTCCCCTGGAACTATGTGTCCGATGGGCAGCAGTAATTTTTATTGGAAATAGCAACAAAACTTATTATGATAATGACAATAATTACCGCATAATAAAATATCACTGATGCTAAGCTGGCTCCCGGTTAAATAGTATTCAAACAGTGCACATATAATTTTTTAGCATTTAATGCGGTTATGCATTTTAAAGCGGTTATAACCCATTTTACGATGCCTTTTTTATGGCTAGTGGTACAAAAGTCTCAGTACGGTAGTTAACTTTATTATTGTCTGTAAAAATATAAAATAATTTATCATGAATGACTCTCATTTGGAGGCAGTGTTGTTGGTAAAATGGCGGTCATCAGACGGAAAATATTCGGTTGCTAATTAGCCGGATTTCCCGTGACGGAGCCTTATTATGAACGTATGCAAATTATATTTCGGCTCAATTAAGTGGCTGCATTATTTATTGTGCCGCTTCCCAACTACCTAAGCCTGTTAAATACGACCTAAGCTCGAAAATTCAGTTACATAGCTGTAGTAGGTATACAAGGTATACAAGATAGACAAGTAAATTATACAATAGTACCATCGATCCCCTAGCGACTTTACCTAGTAACTGTAATCCAGTGCACATTTTATGCACGCTATAACCCCACATTTAGTACTTGTGACTGAAATAAACATGCAGTTTGCTATCGATCAAACAACGCCGATCCGTGATCGACTTTAAAGCGTCAATGAACTTTGAATAGCAAATTCAGGAATGTCGAATGAAAGCGAATGAACGTTACCATGTGAGCTTGTAAGTTCCCATACACCGTGTGTGTCTTACGCTGCCCATTTACTTCTAATTCTTTTTACTATTAAAAATATTTAACGATCGACACGGTCGCGTTCCGAATGTAGAATCGAGCTCGCGGGCGGTCACACATCATGTTACCTTCTGATTGGATTATAATGCTTTTATATTACGATTCTTATTACGGATGGGTGCTACCGAGCGGCGTGTGACAGGCGACGTGGGGAATAACAACTAGTGTCGAACGAACGGAAAAGCTGTCTGGTCGACTCGAACGCGATGTGAGGACGATCGATCCAACCCGCGGTGGTAATATCCGGGATACCTATCGCCAAATATGTTTTACCTATGATGTTCTATAAGTACCTTTATTGTGGTTACTGTGTCTATATCGTGTAATGCTAAATCGATTATTCTTTTCCACGAACTTTATACGAATGGTACACAAAAAGGTACAAGACGTCAACAGTTTTATTAGTCTCTTAGATTAAGGAATAGAATACTAATTAATTACAAAGACTAAGATTGTTTCAGAATAATATAATAAATCTGTTTCAGAACTACAGCCAGCAGAAAAAAACTTCCGCCATCAAAAAACAGCCTTTTTAATTTTCACGTGATATTTTGGTCTAATGACATTTCTGAAGTTGTCATTATCACAAAACCAAAAATCACTGAGCATACCTTGCTGCCTACTATCGTATGTTATTTGTGTCCTCCGCGCAACCATCAATTTAATATCTCCCAACTGTCACCTACGTCAATTGGTGTCAACTCGCTTTCGATTCGACGTCACAGTTAATCCCGCTCGGATTAGAGTTCCAATGGTACGCCTGTCGACGTGGGTGTCTGATTTATACCGTGGCATGCGTTGGACTTTCGGTAATACTGGGTAAACGGTTCTAACTTCTGCAGAATCGATGGAAATTCAGTTTATAATTTCAATTGCTATTCAAATTCTTGTTACGTAGCGTACTGTGTGAGCTGTGGATCTATGGGAACAAGCCAGATAGAGCAGGATTGAATAAGATTGTTTTGCAATCCTATCTCTAATTGAATGGAGTTCGTGATGTCAGTTTACGGAAAGTCAGTAATGTTTTGATGTATGGTAAGTTCAGCGTAGCTTTTACTCGTAATCCAGATTCATCACGGTTGCAAATTGCAACAACGTTTTGGTTTCTATTTATTCCATGCATTATTTAAGAAAAAATAAGTTTCTACCTAACAAAACCTACGTACCTAAATCGTTTTATTCAATCTTTTCTATGTACCCAGATAAGTTGTTATACGTACACCAGAAATCTGCCCAAGTGCACTACCTCATTCGACAAACCGACATAATACATTTTGTTTTAATTTTAATTAATATTTACTAGTGAAATGGTATATCTAGTCACCATCTACATAGTTAAAACAAGTAGAAGTAAGTCTTCTCGCTGAGCGCGACACCGTGTAAGCCATTTCTTTGCATACAGCGCATGTAATGCGTCGCGCATGCGCGCTGCATACGCGATGGGGCATCGTTGGTACCCCACATTGTTTTTATTTTCTTACGAACCCATCACTTCTCATTAAGTGGCGTTTGAAGAATAACTTAACATCGCTAATGTCCGGACACGAATTTTATTGTTATTGCATTTTAATAAATTTTCATTGTTCCAAGAGTTGTCAATGGACCACTGGGTGTGTTTCCGAGTATTTAGGAAGGAAGCGATGACATTATAAATGAGTATGTTTATTGATTGGGTTTAAGGGCGTTTATTGAATAGGAAGAGTTCTTGGAAAAGAAAACGATTTATAGACGTCTTGTGTACGAGTACACGAAGCTTGATCATGATGCCGATAAGCTATCAGTTCAATGCAGTTTTTTGGTTTATATCGTATCGCCATATGATCAATTTTAATAAATTAACGTAACGTCCCACTGCAGGGAAAAGTTATTCCCTACTTCCAACCTACTCAGTTCTGGGCTACGGTTATCCAATATTTCAGTTGGGCTTCAATTCGTCTCACCATTCCCTTCTAGGCCTACCGCCTACTGGACCTAATTGATTGAAAACGCAATTTTCAATCAATTAGGTCCAGTTTAGAAAAATACCAGGATAAAGACTCTCCGTAGACTGAATCTACTAAAAAACTCTACACTATCCTATGACGAAAAAAAACTGAATATAAAAAAACAAAAGATACCTACCTACATAATTAACTATAGCTAACTGTCAAGTGTAACGTAGTGGAATCAACTCCAGTTGCACTCTACAGCCGGAGCAATGTCGGTACTCTTGATCACGACCGTGGCGTACCGTGCGGTCACAGGCAGTCGCCGCTCCTTACGGTCATCTGCGCTCATTCTTGCAGTCATACCGATCGGCTGACTGCAGGCCCGCGGTGGCTCGGGCTCTTTGATGTGGTCGGGTTTCTTTTGTTTGTTAGTTGATATGATTGACGGGAGATAGGTATACTAGTTTGCAATATCAAATGGGTTAGAGTTTTGGTTTTTTTTTTTTGATCCGTACTCTCTCTAACTGTTATAACAAAGTCCAATATTATAACAAAGATATTTTGGAACTTTCTGCTCTTACCTAACTAAATGTTTCCTTCCATATGTATTAGACACTAAGCTTCTTTTCATAATACAATCATCATGATGAACATTCAGATAATAATAACTTTATCGAATGAATCTCTGGCTCATCCAATAAATAAAGATTATGACACTTATAGCTATTGACCTAATGACACTAAGCGCTCACTATACAACAAACAAGAATAGTAAAACTCACGAAATGACAACATAAGCACCAGAATCGAATAAAACTAGAATAAATGAGCCATGACAATAACGCACCATAAAGTGGGCTCTAAACACGACGCGGTCGCAGCCGTCATCATTTCCATAATTAATGACTAGATCCCATCACGAAGTATGATGTAAGAAAAAAAAACATATGAGATGATCGCCATGATATATTTATCGCGCAAGTAGAAGAGCCTGGAGTGGATGTCTGATCGTTAGAATAATTCCAAGAATTTGCCAAATTTGTACAGAATACAAGATAAAATTTCATATACCTAGAGTCTTTTATAGACATCAGAAATAATGGAAGACTTTGAAATAGTATTGATAAAAGTGTTCCAATAAAACTTCTTATTCAAGACTTAACGAAGGCATACAAATTATAATAAAGTAAAAGAACTGCGAAACATTCGCACCGTATTAGCAGTCCAATAATATAGAGTCCCTTCGAGTGGAGTTTTAATAAATCGATCCTAAATGCTGCCCTGACCTGTTGGCTAATCTTATATTCACGGCGTTTCAACCAAAACAACAGAAAATTATTGATTCATCGACATTAACGAACAATAAACTTGGGGATAAGACTTCTTTTGGAAACTTTTTATTCCAGAAGATCAGTTTTACTAATTAAAATCAGTTATAACATGAGCCCACACAAGGCTTTCTCAGTGTGACTACCAACATAACCCTAGCGGCGTCGATTTGATCCTAGCAGGTGTACCGATTATGTCAGATCACTATGATTACTGTGTTGTAAACCGACGTACGACGAAGCAACGCCATCAGCAATTTGAGTACGCTGCCAAGTTATAGTTAGGTAAATAGATTGTAATATTTTTTCAAATAATACTCAGTTTGTGCTGCAACAGTTATAATTTGTGAACAATAACAGTTAACTATATTGTGTAGAACACAAACTGTAATAGTATTGCACGTAACATTTAAATCAATAACTGGACTAGGTGTACTTTTTTCAGTAGCTTTTGGTAATGAGCAAAAGTATTCGAGATTACATTCAAATCGATTTTATGATAACTATATTACTCGAAACTATTAATAAGATAAAAATCTAAATAATATAAAAGATAAAGGCGTTACAAATGTTTTATAAATTAATCAGGGCCTAGTCCAATCTAAAAACTATTTGCGACCGGGGTAAGCTTGTAGATCTATATTTCTAACTTACGTGATCGAAGCTAAGTCCTGGATTCTAACGACCTTTATTGGGTTACAGGCATGGCGAAATTACAAGCTGGTCCTAGAACTGACCCCACAATCTTGACAATGGCCAGGCAGCGAGTGTTCCTGCAGTAATGCCTATAATGACGGCGGCCTGCTTACATAACCGCTCGTGACTCGCG
Source organism: Campaea margaritaria (assembly GCA_912999815.1). NCBI lineage: Eukaryota > Metazoa > Arthropoda > Insecta > Lepidoptera > Geometridae > Campaea > Campaea margaritaria. The sequence continues at coordinate 4,037,894 of OU538794.1, forward strand.
CATTACGGTATCGGAGAAAAATACGGGTACACCATACTGGCCAGGGCTGGACTTTACTAACTGATATTGTGAAATCAAATCAGGGTATTTGTTGTTTCAAAATATGACATATTTGGGATCTCGATTGTCGTTTATTTATGTCGAATGCTAAAGAGACATAATTATGATATTAACATATGACATTGACATGACATTTCAACATATGACTTTTTATAATAGTTATATAATTAACTCGATATAATACAATAACCTCTTACGTTAACAATTAAAAATTATAATGTATTATAACCGGCAGTTATTCAATTAAAAAGTCGATATAAAAACATTTTTACATAATCTTCGTATAATAAACAAACCTTAGAATATTGACGTGTTATAAACACATCAGGGAAATGCTGTGTGTAGGAAAACCTTATAAATAACATTAGTGTTAGATATCAAATCAATAGAAGAAGTAAATTTATTATAATCTGTGCGAAAAGCTGCAGTCACGCGATGGCAGGAACCTTTTAATGATTAGTAATGTTAAATTCCTATTAGAAATTGTTATTTTATTAGTAATTATTTATTTTTACTTTTTTATAAAATTAATTTTACAATAAATATTTGATGCGTACCGAGAACGTGGTTAGAAGTAATAAGAAAATACTTATATAATTTTCTTTGAATTGTGCCAAATTGTGTAACGTACAAGAGTAGCAAGTTTTTTTTTCAAATTTCAGATATATATCATGTTAATAGAAAGTCTGATTTTTAATCAATCAATCGATTAGATTTTTATCAAACCGACATCCGTAACATTAATTTTATCCGTACAATTTATTTTTATCCATTTGACAATCGGATGGTTATCAAAATGCAAGTTCAGGAAATATAATGCTTAGCGTCCCTTAGTCCACGCCTGTACGCGTAGTGTCTAATAGTCCGCGGATGGCCAGCAAGGCAACATAACTTAATACCGAAATAAGCTCTGTTTCATAACAACCAACTAGTTTGCTCTCGTACTTTACTTGTACTTAATCTGTACCCTTGTTAACAAAGAAGTTCAACAGTATGCTGGGTACCTACTTGTATAGCAAGGGCCATTTTGGAAAAGAGCTTGTTGATTATAAACGTATTGTTTGAACATTATAAGATTTTTTACTTTTTATTTTCAGCTTTAGTTCTTTGTTTTAAAGTTTTGCATAAAATTCAATGTGCACAATTTGATTTGTTGATTAGGCATGAACATATTAGGCAGTCTTGTCTCGAGACAGTGATCTTTTTCAGGCTGCCGTATACTTTATAAGAAATATACAACATATATGACTGAAAAAGAGAGTCACCAATTGTTATAAAGACGTAAGGATTTTTTGTTTTATCTACTAAAATACTTTTAGTAAGTTTTTTTTTATTGATAGGCGTACTGTTTGCTTCTATAATTACTATCTAATATAGTCAAAGGTAGTATAAACGTTTCCTTCGAAGGAGACCTGAGTCTTCTACATGAGGTTTATGTAGAAGACTCAGGTCTCCTTCGAAGGAAACTAGGATATTTTGAAGATAAAAAATATAATAGTTTCATTCAGAGGAGACCGTCTTGTTCATTTCTTTCGAGCCAAATCATTCTCATGTACCGCACTCCCACAATGGTGAGGATAAAAGATCTCCTTTGAATGAAATCAGAACTTATGGAAGGAAGGAGCACAATCGAAGATAACCAACGAAACGAGAACATAAGAAAATTGCTCTTTTTTCGCTGTAAAAATGTATACTTATTTCTTCTAAGCTTTTCGACTATTCGTCTAAGACCTGCGTCTTCTACACCTAGATTAGCTCTCAAGGACTATTGTCAAAGCTATCCTTGTAAAAGACCTAGCGAAAGACTTTCTACTTGACGGCAACGAGTAAAGAATCAGGTTCTCAGCTATTTCTCCTCATTACCAACCACCCGATAGCAGCACTTCACACCCGTTCAATCTTAACATTTATTACCATCGGTCAAACTCTCTGTGACTGACAACTTCGTAACATTGCAACGTTATAATAATAAATCAAATGTTACACTATTACCTACTTACCAGCTCACTAACTCCACAGTAATCTGTGCCTTTATAGACATTTTAATCAGTTTGCGATGACCGATGACAGATCGCAGCGACTGGCGCTTGCGACTTGATAAATAGGTAGGTAGTTACATAAACTACAATATTAATAAAACGGGTAAATTAATAATGGTTTGCCTATCTACAAGTGTACTGTTATATATAAAACTCTAACTGAGACATGCCTGGTCCGTACATTGTTTTTCTTTTAATTTTTAAACTCAATAATTAAAGTAGAGCCAAGGAATGCAAACGTTCAGATTTTCAGTTACTTACTATTGATAAAATTCGAATGTGAGTTTGTTATGCGTTCACGCCGAAACCACTGAACTGATTTAAAAATTCTTTCACTAATGGAAAGCTGCATTATCAGCGAGTAACATAGGCTGTTTTTATCCCCGTATTCCCACGGGAACAGGAACTACACAGGTGAAACCGTGGGACGCAAATTAAATAATTAATAAATTAGCACTAAGACACCACAATATCCCAAGAAATATAGTATAAATCAACAATTTCGTTTGTGCTTATATGTATACCTTTATCTAAAAAGTCTCGAACTGGCTTTTAGAACTTTAATTTCCACTTGAAACTAATGGACAGACTTTACTGCGGTTGTCAGGGTTTTGGTAGGTAACACTCCTACTTTAAAAAAATGTTATCCAGCAGTACTTTAAATAATGATAACTGAAAAAGTATGATGATCACGCAGGAAAAATCGCAAGCAATAGCTAGTTAGTATGATGTTGCCAGGAATAAAGTATAAATATGTACCAACATAAATGGCAGATGTAGTGATTTATAATGGGTAGCATTAGAGTCACGATATTAGGTACTGCAGATCTTATTTATTTCCTTATTGGTGGCAGAGTCAGAATAGAAAATGGATAATCATATTTCATGAGTTCTAATGCTTTCCTAGATAATATAATAACGATGCTCGCTAATGTTATTTCATACTAACTTTGAATTTCAACAACAACAATCAACAACCCATAACGTCCCACTGCTGGGCACGGGTCTCCCCTCACATTCGTGAGGAGGATTAGGCCATAATCCACCACGGAGGCCAGATCCGGATTGGTGGATCACATACCTACCTCCGAAATAATTCTCGGGTAGGTATGTGGGTATCCTCACGATGTTTTCCTTCACCGAAAAGCGAGTGATAATTACGTACATATGTTTTACAAGAAACACATTGGTACGTGCCTGCACTGGGATTTGAACTCACGACCTTCTGCTTGGAAGGCGGACGTTCTCCCACTAGGCTACCTTGAATTTAGATAAGTATAATTTAATTTATTATAAATTTTAAATGGTCTGAACTAAGATGTTATTCACTCGCTTTTCAGTGAGGTAAACGTGAGGAAACCTGCATACCTTCCCGAGAATTACTTGGGAGGTAGGTATGTTATCCACCAATCTGGACCGGGCTCCCGTGGTGGATAAGACCTAATCCTCCTCACGAAAGTGAGGGGAGACCCGTGCCCAGCAGTGGGACGATATGGGTTGATGATGACGATGATCATGAAACACCCCACTAACTAACTCGAACGGTTTCTTTCTTTTCACTTAAAAACTGTTTATAACCGGTCTTCTAGTATGGATATAAAAAATCCAGTCTTAGTAAATAGTAGAACAAAACACTGTTGACTAAACCTTAGTATTATACAATAGAAAAAAGCGTATTGTAGCTTCAGGAATGGATATTTAATATCTCTGTTACAAATTAGTCCAAAAATGGCTCTAGATAGCCTTCAAAGTGGTAACTTAAACACAACTTAACCCAGTACACTGTAAACGCTTTTAATTTTTTATTCACTCAAAGGAACAAACAAGACATAACAATCTAAAAAAAATGCCCCATACATGGACGCAATAAATAAATTCTCGGAACGAGGTAATGAGGCTGCAAATTAGCTACATTGCTCTACGGAATATTAAATGAATTGTATGATGTACTAGACCTATGTGAAGGTATTAGTAGGTACAATAGGTATTAGATTCTACCGTCCGCAGCATAATGTTAGGCCATTTTTGGTCTAGACTACTTTAGGCCCATTCTCGTAACTAGCTTGGACTAACATACATACATACATAAAAATATTTCCATCTTGTGGTAAGCTACGATGCCACTTTCTATCAGTGTTTAAAAAAATACGCTTTTAGTGCTGCAAGCTGATCAAGCCCAAACACCATTAATCTTTTTCAAACCAATGAGCAGTTTCTTTGCCTACTTTTCGTCTCTATCGTCATTTATATTGTATTGTCATTGCACCTCTACAGGCATGGAAATTTTCAACTCAATCGAACAAGGAATACTGGGTCGAAATTTACTTGCGAGATTTCAGCAACGCAAAGTGCATACAAAATACAAAAAATAAAAAAATAAATTTATAACAAAGCTTGTAGCTTGTATAAAAAGTGTTTTTGTAAGGCATACCAGACACTGTGCCATAGGCTGAATGGCTTGTGGCAGACCATATTAGAATCAGGCCTTAACCGTGCCTTATAAATCCTACTTTTATTAATATTATAAATGTGAAACTTTGCAAGGATGGATGGATGTTTGTTACTCTTTCACGCAAGAACTAGTTAACGGATTTGGATGAAATTTGGCGACAGTTTATTACCCGAATTAACACATAGAATACTTCTTATCCCGTTCAAATTAAAGGTTCCTCTAGGGTAATACTCAACGCGGGTAAAACCGCGGGCGCAGCTGCCTTATATATATTTACAAGACTGAGTAACGAGACGAGCACTTCGTTCACCTGAAAGTAAGCTCTATGTCTGCCCATAACAGTTACAGCACCACCCAGAACCCATATCATACCATAGACCACCAATATAAAATACCATAAACATGTCTAAACTCTATCATAGACCATAGCTCTACATCGTGAACAAAGAATGCATTTTATGCACTGCACCGGGCCGCGCACTTTCGAAGGCTGACTGATGCCTGTTATCGAGCCAGCGGAGCCTAACTACTTATTACCCGTACCTAGGCTACCTGTGTATTGATCTAGGCACCCTGGCAGGGTATTCATCATACGCGGCTGCCGGAACTTCGCAGGTGCAATATGGTGAGGTCAATGGTTTCGATCCGGTTTATTTTTACCTATATTTTTGATAACGATCAGTATCATAAAATGATTTTATAAAAAATATTAGTTATAATTTCCAATAAATTGAACGAAATTATGTTTATAAGATTTTATGTTTGTATGGAATAGTATGGATGTTGGTTTAGGTCAAGTCTTGATAGTCAATTTTGACTCAGTTCCCATTGGTTAATTGAGTTTAAATTTGGCATGCCTGTCAATTTCTAATGACAATTTTATAATAACAGCGAGCTCACCTGATTATAGAGACCGAAACGGAGACAATATAAAAGTATGATAAGGATGGTGATGTATCAGAAGATAGAGTAAAACCAACAATGGACAGTCTTAGTCCCAAAAGCCCAAGAGCTTAGACCAGGAGTCTTTCGGGGAGACTCATTAGGAACTAACTTGACTTCTAAACTTTACATGTACTTATTACTTATAAGTAAAGTGAGGCAATACGTTAAGTTTTACTTTCTGTTTGTAAAACTTTAATGTCTCTATCGCTCTAATTAACCTTTTACCAAGAACAAAATTCCAATCTTCCCTACCGTACTACACAATTGAACATCTAACTTATTACTCAACTAATTAATAACTACCGTAGAATATTTATGCTGGTACTTAAATACGCATTTAAATTGTATTTTTAATTCACTCTATTTGAATATAAAACCACAACAAAAAGAAAACGAAACCAAGCGACCGTGGTCTCCACTCGTGTTACTGTCCAAGATTAACGTTCCAAATGTACAGAAGTGACTTTAAGAAATGGAAAAATTCTATGAGTTGTGTTTCTCGTTAATATACCTACCTTATAATAAGATTTACAATTTAAATAAATTGATGGAAATTGTTATTAACTTTATAATTTGATTTTTAATGCATTAAAACGTTGGGACAAAGACAGTTTGGTACGGTGATCATCATTTATGTTTGATCAAGAATTAATTTAAATAGTAAAAATTTGGAAGTCAATTCGGTTTGAAACAACCTATTCATTGTATGGATTATGTCGCTGCATAATAATATACAAACTGGTTACATTATCAATGGTGTCGTAAGTTTCAGTAGCCGATTGCAATCATTTAATAAAGCTCAAGTATCCGAAGCGATGGGTATCTTAGTCTGAAGGCAACAAAGAAAGACAAATGCCACACTTTCTCTACACAAAGGAGTGTCCATTCTTCACGTGAGTACGGGAAAAAGTCTATGTAGCCACTAGGTCCGTTATAGTGCAAGATCTTACTTCATCATATCCTCCCCGATCCTATCATTTAATTGACAATGCTTTCGATTTGTCATCTTCTATCGTTCATCAAAATTAATGTTTGTGTTTTTTTTTTTCAAAATTTATTTGTTTATCTAAAGTGTACTTGAGCAAAAATACGACACTAGAATATTTATAACAACATTGAATCCTGCAAATAGTTTATCGACAAAGTTACAAGTTAGGTGTGAAATTGAGCAGTGAGCTCTCGTACTACACGGGTAGCTACATAACAGTGAGGCATAAATCATAGCCGGCCAGGAAATCATTCATCCTCTATAATGTGCTGTGAAAATAGGCTTCCACTTAGAACCAGCCGCTGTTTTGCCCTAAATATATATTTTTTGCAAGTACTAGTTGTAATGAAAACAAAAATTGCAAGATTTAACGAACATGCTTGCAAAAAACTAGCCATTTGAGAATAACATGAAACCGACGTCAGATTTATACTTTGGGATATATGTGATGTTCTTTTGTTTTTAATTTAATTGACTGTATGTCATTTAATTAGGTGCCATGTTGTTGTTTTCGTGTTATCTTATCAAAATGTACCTATGGTTAAGTGCAAGTATAAGATTGGAGTACGATGTTCGGTATTTAAGTGTTTAATATTGTCTTACAATCCCAACCTGCTTTGTCATAGTCGTGAAATAATAATTAACTTTCAGTTCTACTCAGCCGCCTCCTGGCGAACTCATTACTAACCTGTACTTCTGCTAACAAGTTATTTTGTTCAGAGCACGATTGCCATTACCTGGACCACAGATTACTATGGACTCACATCGTTATTCGATGCCTAATCAATTAAAAATAGAATAGCAGTTCATTGGACCGTTCCCATGGCATTTTTGTCATAACTTCTGCTTAGGCTCCGTTCTAGTCGCAACCGCATATCTGTGTATGACAAATCGTGACAAAACCACCGACTCATCTACACTGTTTAATCTTTGATCGTAATGGAAATGTATTGCCAATTGATTGTGTACTTTAACGCTTTGTGATAAGAGGTAGTTGATTGTTCTCTTTTTGTTTTTCAATGGTAGGGTTAAGGTGGTTGGTTGGCACGAATTCATGTGGCGTAGGCGCATGCCTGGCTCGTCCCCGGGTCCATCCATCAAGATCGGCGCGCATCACCTTCAGGCCGGCGATCGACCGGAAACTACGGACCCTTAACTAACCTCGGTTTAGGGACCTAATTAAATTAAAGAATTTTATACGAAGGTATGCGTAACAAAAACAAAGGAAACGATTGGACTTATTCGTGAGTAATTGAACTCGAATAGTAGGTAGGGGTCATAATTTTTTTTATCATCAGCTTTTTTGCTGGTATTTTTCAGCAATTAAAATATAACTTTGGCATAGAATTTTATCGAACTCAATCTGTGCTTGTGATAATTACAATTTTACTTTAAAAAATATATTTCATTATGTTGTTTTTTTTTGTACTTAGGTACCATAATAATCTATATATATAAAAATGTTATGTTGGTTTGTGTACGCTTCAAAACCTCAAAAAGTTATGCACCGATAGAGCTGAAATTTTAGCATGATATATAATCCGCATCAAGGATTGTTATTATCTATTTTTTTCATCAGTGACATATCAGCGAATGTGCGAATGTGCCACAGCGAAGCGTGGCAGGGTACAGCTAGTTTTATATAACTTTAGCTCAAAATAATTTACTTTGAATAAAATATTTTACATTGACCTAGCTAATAGCCACAATTAAATACATTTATCATAGGTTGGTATACAAGATAAGTATTTTATAAAGTCGCAAACGTTTCTGTTATCGTATAATAAGTACATACCAAAATAATTAATCGACGGATTATATTATCTAATCTAATCCTATTAGTTAAGGAAACCACCAATACCAAATATTGATAACGAAAGTTAAAGTACAATCAGCTAAACAGATCCAACGACTGGCGTTTTTTAAAGCATTTACTAATAATAGCACGGTTTTTGCTCGTATTTCATAGCGTCGCTTCCGAACATGTCACATATACACGTTTATTATTCATTAACATGCAAACGACAAGACAAATATTGTGTGTCCCTTTCCTTCTTCAATTAAAGTGTACTTTTGTCCTGGTCGCGCACAGTCGCGTTCGGCAGAATAATATCAAATATCAATATTTGGGTGCAATCAATCAAAGTTAATCACGCGAAAGATATAAAAGTAAAATGAATACGTTAGGATAGGATAGTAAACGGACGACGGCGCACTGGACCGGACCACAGTACTGTAGCCATTAAATATATTTATGCAGTTTAATAATGAACGATTACAAAAAAGCATGGGAACTTGTTTAGCCATTGTACTGTACACGCTGATGACGTAAGCATCTTTGAATATTAATAAGCGGAGGTCGAAAAAAGAAAAGGCATTTTGACCAGTTCTAAAGTTGATTAATGTAATTAATGTATACCTATGCAAAGGAATTTTTAGAGCCCTGTGAAACGCTGACACTTGGATTAATAGGTTTGACATACACATATCCACAAGTTTGCGTTCTTAATTCGGCGTTTTGAGGCTTCAAAGAGAAAACGATAGAATTTTGAAGAAAGCCAGTCGAAGATATCTAAAAACGTCTTCTGCCTTAGAATTAACGAAGGACAAGGCACGGCTCAATTTAAAAAGTTAAGTAATTAGGTCAATGGTTCCGTAGCAATATCGATCGAGAACCGACGGCTAAAGTTTTAACTACACTGTTACAGATTAGACACTAGTTACAGGGTTAAGCATACCACAGCTTAGCTTGCAGTCACTGCGGGGAACTTTGAACCGTTAGTGGGTGCTTAAGTCAATAAAACTAAGCGCTAGTGTTGTTCTGTTCGTGTTGTCCAACTAGTGTCGATTGTATATTTTGTTTGTCGACAACAATGCGCATAGTTGGCACAACACTACTGTTAGTGTACGCTTAGGATATAAATACAGGTGCCTTCCTTAGTGATGCTTTAGTAAATCGATTCGTAAGATTCTGAAAACTGACATCCCCGAATGTATACTGCAATTTCAGGGCACAACGATTGAAGCATCGACATTACAAAGAGTTTTCTCTACACGCTTGATGATATTTAGGAGTGGTAGGCCTCTTCTGCAAGATCCTGTCTGGTGAAGATACCACCTTTGCCAGATATTAATCCACCAAGCAGTTGTGTGCAAACATAACTGTGTTCCGGTTTGAAGGGCACTGTTTCCAGCGAAATTACAGGGCATATGGGACTTTAGAAGCGGTGTCACGGGGTGACGAGCGCAGTGCAGTGCCGTATAAGATTGTGTATTGGAAAGTCTGGGTGGCACTGTAACTGTTATGGGCAGGCGTGCCGCTGACTTGCTCGTCTCGCTACTTAGTATGTAACATGAAAAAAACTCAACGCTGGTTTTTGCATAACAAATAAAACCATAAACAACTTTCCGTAAGACATAAAACCAATACGAAAATCTAATAAAAAAGTAATAAAAGACCTAAGTGATAGGTGAACGTGGGCTTCAAATAGGCCATATTATTCATACATTAATAGCTAAATCAAATATGATGAAACTCGTGAATTTCAACAGTATATATAGGTTCTTATTTGATAAAATTATTTGCAATGCAATAAAAATATTATACCGAATGTTTCTTTAGTAACTTGATAAGTATAATCATAATTTATTAGAAAAAAAAAAAACTTAAAAACCAGATAAAACTTTAATAAAAATTTCAAATTCTAATTGTTTTGACTTATTTATTAATTATTGATTTTTGAATAAATATGTATGTTGATTAGTTTATTTGCTTAAAGGCAGGCATGTTTCCCATTGAATGAATCCTGCACTCCAAAGAAGCTACGACTGCTCGTACAAAAACGTTTGTTTTTGTTCTTTAACATGGCCGCTGTTAAATGTATTGTGACGGCTAATAAACGCCGCTCGGAATAACGGGACGGCATCACTTAATTAATCGAGAAGTACTGCCTACTTGTTTTACTGTTCGAATGAATCATGAGAGGAAAGACTTTGTAATGTATAGATTTGAATAAATATTCGAGAGAACATCAACTTGTGGTCTAGAGTTGATCGCTTTATAGGATAGCAATCAACTTTTAGTCTAGAATTGGTCGCTGAATTGTAGAGCATCAACTGTTAGGTTAGAATTGATTACCTAATTGTAGAGCATTAACTTTTAGTCTAGAAGAAGTCACCCAATTAGTAGAGCATCAGCTTGAAATGTAAAATTGGATGCTTAATTGGATAGCATCAATTTTTAGTCTAGAATTGATCGCTCAACTAGAGAGCGTCAACTTTTAATCTTGAATTGGCCGCCCAATCGTGGAGCATCAACTTGTACACGAGATGAAACTTGGTTGAATCGAGTCTGGAAAGTTGAAGCAATATTCCATTTCCGAGCGAGTGAGCAAAATGAGCAGATCTGCGCTCCGCTCCGCCCGGAAGCGCGGCCTGGTATACTCGCGTACATCAATGTGGAAAATATTATGCGATATTATTGTGTTTGTGATGTGTGTGCTGGTTTTCATTTTTTAGTGAAAATTTATATTTTTGATAAGCCCTTTTTAATACCTTATTTTTTAAATACGCGTGTATTTTCAAATCGACAACATCCATGCTATAGAATAAATCGTTCTTTCTCCTACGTCTATGGCTTATTTTGAATTCATAATTCCAAAGAAATCTCAATATGTTCCTACAATAAGTACCTACAAACTTAACCAATGAATTTGTTAGACTAGGTTTATATTCAAATTTATTTTGATTTATTTTAGGATTAATTTTAGATTTACTGATTTTAGGTTACCTGTTGTATTCAGGAGGGCGTTTAAGTAAGCAATTCCTTAAAGTATATATTTTCACATTTTGTCAATAAAATTGTCTGCGTGCATTTGTTATCACGACTGTACAGAACAGCAATATTACGAAAAGTTCAGGCAATCTGTGTATGGGTAAGATTACTTAATTTCGTGTGTTCTCTAACTTAACTCGGCTATTTTGTAAGCACGACACCTTTACAAAATGACAAAAGAGATACGCAAATTAATTTGCTCGTAAGTACAGGGGAATAATAAAGACATAAATTAGTACAAACAACAGGGTCTTCAAATGGATTTTTCCTTGTGAATATTTCACTCATGCAGATGCTCAACAACGCATATCTCCGCCGGGGGCTCCTATTGCAAACTGCTGGGGGAAAATAATTAACGCTTGATGGCAGCATTACTTTGTGGCGTTACTGCCGCAGTGTGCGTCTGGGTGGAGATGTCGCGCTGCGCCTGCGCACGCCCCGCCCCTTGGCTAATTGCGCCAATCTGCGACGACGCACGGACGCACACACACGCACTCACGCAACGGATGGTAATAACATGGATATGACAAACGCTGCATTCGGCAACTGAGCAATGTAAATGAAAATGCAGCCGTTACGGGACAGCGAAATAATTAGCTGCACATCAAATTATGGGAACAAAGAGCTGAGCTACATAATAGACTTTTTTATGCAGTTAAATGCACTGAATTTTACAAATGCATTCTTCAATTTTGCAAATGTTCTCGGAATTAGGAAGACCTACATAAAAGCCTTTGATCTGTTTTTCATTTAATTATGGCTATAATGGCAACTACCCACAAATGTATTATATCTGAAAACGAGCTCGTATATGGCTATTATAGATGTTGATATATTATAACAATCATGTTGCCTCCCTCGTAGATTGAGGAATGAACGTGGAAAAGCAGAATTAACAAAACGAATGCTTAGTCAGTTTAATAGGTGCCCCATAGTGACGAGCCAGCCGGCCTTATACTTCCATGTTCATTTGTTTTAACCAGACCCCGTTGGAAATTTGAAATTGGAAAAATCTCATTTTCTCCCGCCTAGTGACGTAAACTTGTATTCGACGAAAAAGAAAGAAAAAGAACGATTCAGTCTCCACATTTGTCTTTCTTTTTTATTTAAAACCAATGAGTTTCTATTGCTGCAAATATCATCGAATTTACATACAAGATGTTACACACTTATGTTGCAATAAAAATTCATCAAAAGTTTTTCATTCCATAAAAAGTTCACCATACACTTACCTAGAAGTAATTCAGACCACTTACATGTAATATTGCGTAAGACCAACACCCAATAATTTAAAACAACGCGATCATAACTGCTTCAAGTTTTTGCACTAACATTCTAGCCAGCTTTAGACCTTGTGAGATTGTAACAGAGTTGAATTTAGGTCGTGTTTGTGTTTTGCAAGGTGCTTCGATGTTTGTCATTGCTCAATAGGTGTGAAATTGGCGATGAGTAGCCGATACAGGACTTCGTATTGAATAATGCAGTTGTTTTGTTCGTGTTTGCATACCTTGAAACCTCTCCGGCTAAATAGAAGGAATATTCATGTGAACCCGATACGTTTTATTTCAGTTTATTGGATAGACGGACGCTTCCGATTCACCCAATGACCATTAACAAATTGGAGGTGTTATATTACAGAAGTTGAAAAATAAAAATAACCATAAAATGGAGCCTTTCCATCTCAAAATAAATAATTTCCAACGTGTCATCAATCGCGTCGGTAAGTAATAAATTAAGAGTGCGCGCGTCAAATCAGAGGCCCTATCGAGTTACAGGTACAAACCCGTTCTCGTGGTAACCGTCCTGTCATTCCATTGTTTTTACTTCAACATTCATTTGTTTTTCTTCAAATTCCTAATGATCCGGGATATTTAACTAGGCACGTATAATGTTGGGACATAAAATGGCGCACGATAGTGCACGACATGGTAGCAACAGCGCGTCAGCCAGTAATAAAGTTCCTGGCCAGAGTGAAAACGATCCGAGTTGTCATCGCAGCAGGTTTATGTGCGATCCGGTACGCTTAAAAATACATTTTATAACTCCCAGGACAATGTTTCGGTCGGCAAACGCGCCAGCCGACCGAGGTACGCGCATGACACATCTATTTATGCGCAAGTTTATTATAAAAGTTTACTGAAACATAAAACGCTCACGTTAACTGCATTATTTACAAGGAGCAAGAAGATAACGTAAATGAGCTGGCATTCCGTTAATATTTTTTAATTTACTTATCTTTTGTCGGAGATCAATGTTTCACATAATTTTATATGTAAGTAACCTAATCGAAGCCGCCGCGCTTGGAACGACGATCTTACCAGATTCAGATGTAATCAGAGCGACAAGGAGCCGCGTCGAGGGACGTACACGATAACGGAGTGGGTTTACAAAACGGGCCGAATGCCGGCGACCCGACCCGGCCCGGCCCGGCCGCGGCCGACGCTCGTAAACTACGGCACATAACTGCTGTGAACGCGACGAAATCAATTCCCAGTTCCGATTCCGAGAAGTGACACAGTTTCTTAAGTGTCACGTCACTACCGACCCACCGCCAAATAAATTCTAATCGTCCCGTATCGGCCACAGGCCAATCTAGCCCCTAAACACCTCGCTACGTAGATGAACTTTCGTACGCGCCCATGCGTGTAGTTAAAATATAAAGAAGAGCCACCTGTCTCCACGAAAAACTTTATTGCCGCCATAAAATTTAAACCTCAAAAGGAAAAACAAAGGTATGGAATCATTTTTTTCTTTAACGACCGAAGCCCATTTTAGATCGTGTTTACCTAAGCTGTCACCTCACAGAATGGCAATTTTGACTGGTCGGGCCATCGAATTAATTGTGAAGTTCGGGAGAGATATGGTCCGATGTGCGATAACGTCGGATGGGCGAGCTACCTACCGGCCGTGGGAGCAATTTGCTTCTCTCTGACAGATCAGTCGCGGTATTAAGTGGACGCTACATTTTTAATTGTTACGGCGTCCAGTTCTGGTGAAGCCTTCTGTTTTGAATATTAAAGTTGCATAAATTAGCAGTTAATGAAGAGGCTCGTAAATTAGGAAGTTGAAAGGACTCACCGTGCGAGCCGACCGCCGCGGAGTAGGGGGCGTGCATCTGCTGGTGGTAGTAGCGGGCGCGGCTGTGGTGTCCGCCCTCCAGCGGGGAATGGAAGAACCCGTCTCCATTCGCCTCTGAATTGACGTCACCGGCGGCCGGGCTGCCGTTGACGCGGCTCTCGTACCACCGCTGCTGCAGGGCGCTCGCGCCCGCGCCCGACCCGCCACCCTCGCCACTCATGTCCATGACCGCGGCACCGACCTCACAAACCATGCATCGCTTTTATACACACGCACTGTAAGTCCACACCCTTATCCGCATTTCCAATAGTCAGTGGTTAGTTAGAGCGTAGCTCGATCACTAGACGAGTGCGATCGAGCTCAGTCTTAGCATTTTGTAGTCTCTACTATCACGTTACTATTTTCTGATTTGAAGGCCAGTTCATATTGCTCGTATCTGAAAGAAAAAAATAAATATTAAATCAAAACATATTTTTATCACACATACAAATTATATATCAATTATGTCAGAAGACAGAAACATGAATTAAATCTTAAAAATATTGATTCTAAATATGATAATTTAGAATTCGGGGTAACCGTCGCTTATCAGGCTGCTACCAAGTTATCAGCCCTCGATTCGACTGCATCAAAGAATCAGTGCCGGTGTTTGGTTCAAAAAGACAATCAATTAAGATAATAGTGTTGCGGTATCGGAGACACCGCGATATCGATACGCTCCCAATTCGATTAGCTGATAACGCGCGACAACACTCGATACCGCCGCGATAAGGCGCATTAAACGTTGTTAGCCAACCGTGCCGTGATTTTTATTACCACTAAACTCGCTAAAGATAATCTACCTACTCGGTAAATCTGTATATCATATCGTATACACGCTAGTTTTATATCAGAAGTTTAAGCGACAACGTAAGGTCAAGGTTCTTAGTTTGCTAAGGTCCATTTATAGTAGGTGCTTTTAGAATTGCAAACGTACCCTAAGTTTTTTCACTTGATACTAAGCAAAAAGCTTTTCTGGAACTTGCTTCTCATATCCTGAGCAAAACTGTATTACTAATTTTTGGGGAAATTAAATTATTTTGTTTTATTACTCTACGATCACGATAAACATATAGGTCAAAGAAATTATCAATAAATTTTATTAATAAATTTCTATTAGTGTTTTAAATCTATTTTACAGAATCTACCTACCTATACTTACTCTTTCCTCTGAGCATGGTTTTAGAATTCGTTTTTAGGCATAATATATACATAATACGCATAATACACATTTAAGGGCAACATCAGTAAATTTTACCAAAGAATTAGTAAAAATTTCAAACTCGCTGTGCTCAGCGCAGATTCGATTCAGCAATCGGAGGGCCCTAGTAATCGGTGCATCGTGGAGCACATTTGTTCTTCCGACTGAGACTGCAAACATTTGCATATTTAACATAAATATGCGATCTGTGCTTTTGGACCGACTTCAAAAAAGGAGGAGGTTCTCAATCCGTCTTTTTATCATACTCGTAAGGGTAAATTTCGTCTGCATTCAATAATTCCTTCGTTTTTCATTTGAAAGTAAGCTGGTGATCATTATGTTATCATAATGTATATAATTATTATTATTGTGTGATTATTTAAAAAATAACAATCATCATCATCATCAAACCATATCGTCCCACTGCTCAGCACGGATCTCCCCTTGACGAGGATTAAGCGATAATCGCCCACAGGGGCCCGGTCCCGATTGGTGGTTCACATACCTCAGAAATAATTCTCGGATAGGTATTTGAATAAAATGTGTACGTAAAAACTAAATATCACTACGTAATAATAATCTTACAATTGGGTAATAATTGTAAAGGTCCTTCACAAAGTAACAGTACAGTATAATGTAGTTGATGTAATATTACGTTGTCTTTAGTTATTGCTTAAACAATGGTACTGCCATGTGTCAATTTATTAAAGTCTCTGAAATACATAAGATTATAAAAATACCAACGATCTTTAAATACTCGCTACATAACCACATTAAATGGCAATACTAATATCTGTCGGAATTTAAAGTATTTATTATAAAATTATATTTTTTGTGATCATTTTAGATTAGAGTAAGTTTGTATTTCAAAATGTTTTGAAAATTATCTCCAAAGTTAAACTATAAGTAATAACCCACACTAGTCATACCACTGTTTAATTATTTTCTTTTGTTTAATAATATTCGTAGCTTTTTAATTAATTGCTCGTGCACACAACACACGCCGTTAATTTTTCGACAATCAATTATCATTTAGATAGGACACGTCAGATATTCGAGTTGCGATAATATCGATTAACTACGTTATCGATTCGAATTTAATATCAAGTTTAGTTATTAGTGGTGCTGAATAAGGTTTTAGGCATATCCTATTTTATTGATTACACTTTTTAAATGACAATTATTTATATACCTTTAAGTAATATTAACCAAACGGGATAGGATAAACACATGTAATGTAATTTTATTAAAGTTTGCCAAAATAAACTTGTTGGAAATAAAAAGTTTACCAATTACTATTTTTAAACATGTTATGTTAAAAATAATTAGTGGTAAATTTTTTAACAGGTTTTATATTAAACTATTTTCTAATATAGTTTTTGGTAAACTTTTACCAAATGAGAGTTGTATACCAATGTAGCCACTATTAGTTCTCTAATAAGTCATGAAATCCGATTTTTTTATTAATCACCAATAGCTACGCAAGTAATTAATTTAAATTAACCGTTACCTATATATAGATACAGATTCTACACACGATAAACATATAAAAATCAAAACATAGCACATGCTGGTCGATATTACAAATATTTCAATAAAAGTAATGACGTCATACAATAAACTGTCTAATTTAATTAAAGCAGTGGGTAGATTTTCATATTTTTTTTTCGTAGAAGAGAAAATGTGTGTCACGTGACCACCGTCACGCATACACAACCGGCGGGCCGCAGCCATAGCTATGTTTCACTTTTATAAATACAAAAAGGACCGAAAAATTTAAATATTAAATTACTTTGCACATAATATACCTACCGGTATTATATACCGTTTAGTTAACTTGATTACAATAATTAGCATAAATATGTTATAACATATGAATGGGTTGATATACCGCTCTTTGTTGTATACCGCAAAACTACAGTTCCAAAACTTTTATGGAACACGGCGGCAGTACAATGGGCGGTTTTATCACTGGATCCTTCAAGTGGTTCGAATCATCAGAAACCAACGAACGCAAGTAGATAAAGAATTGACGTACATTTTGACGGAAATTTCAGTATTATCAATACACTGACGACCGAGAAATCTCAAAATATAACATCACGGCCAACAGGAATGATTGGAGTAGGTATTTATGTGATTTTTTTATCAAAAATGCTGTTGCTAAGCATTGTCATAGTAAAATTGGACTTACTTACTTCTACTGCTAAGCCTGACTATAGTTTGACTATGTGTTATCGCGGTGGTAGCCTAGTGGGAGAACGTCCGCCTTCCAAGCAGAAGGTCGTGAGTTCAAATCCCAGTGCAGGCACATACCAACGTGTTTCTTGCAAAAAAACATATGTACGTAATTATCACTCGCTTTTCGGTGAAGGAAAGCACCGTGAGGAACCCCACATACCTACCCGAGAAGTGTGACCCACCAATCCGAATCTGGCCCCCGTGGTGGATTATGGCCTAATCCTTCTCACGAAAGTGAGGAGAGGCCCGTGCTCAGCAGTGGGACGATATGGGTTGTTGATGATAAATAACTAGAATTGGTTTATTCCCGTAGGTTCATATTTTGGTTCCCACCAGATCCACGGCTTTTTAGAAACCTATACAACTTAATTCCAACGACATCCAAAAAAATACACAGTGCAATTCAACATGAATAATGTTTTTAAATTTTTTCAATGTATCTTAGGAATAAAGAATTTGTTTTTTGGTTCTGCTTATGTTAATTTTTATACTACTAATAATGAGATGGTATGCGCCTTTCTAATGGTAAACGCAGTGCCACCAAGATTATAGGATTAAAAAATCTCGACACTGCAGTTCGCTCATGTCGCTTTTTAAGCCTTAACACAGTAGGTAATCTTTGTACACTGTTTCTTATAGGTCAAATATTTGGCTAAAGAATATATCTACTTCCACAGGTGGACTCTTCCAAAAGATGATGTTACAAGTTACAACATGTTTTGTGACCAATTTGCACTTAATGTATGGATCTGAAAATGTGTTTCCTAATCACACTATGATTAAAATACACCAGCTCAAATATAATATAACTTTTTAAAACAATATTTGAAACAAGAAAAAGCTCAGAGAAAAAGGTTTGCGATGAATTCAGCCAGTATATTCAATGATTAATAAATTTAATCGCAACAAAAAAAAATTAAGAATAATGAGCCGGAGGTCAACCACCGACCATAGATGGTGACTACAAAGAAGTTTAATATATGATTAAAATAACATATAGAAATATATCGCCCAAGACGTTACGAGGCGGCAAAATGGGTACAGTCAACAACATTTTATGAATAATTTTAGTATTTTTATCACTAAGCTGGACTGTTTAAATAACGTGACCAAATAAAAGCCAGAAAAGGACTAAGCTGAATTTTTTAAATGAAAAATTCCCATCGGTTTTACAAAAAGCCATTTTAGTTATAATTTCTGGACCGTTAAAAACCACTATAATAAAAAAAAACATAAGTATTATTAGGTCAATAATTATTTGACAATTATTATTTGTTATTCATAAAATTTTATATTCATTAAATTTTGTTTAATATTCTGAACGTTGTCTATTTCAATTTAGAATAAAATTATAGATAAAACAAATACATATCTATCTATGTGTATTACAAACAAAAGAATGAAAGATTATTAACCTCACCAATTTTCCAGGCGCCGATAAGATGAAATCTCAACAATGAAGATATCCAGTGATCTAGTACAGAGTATTAAAGATTAATACAACCAACGGAGGCGCTATCTGGTCATCGACTGAAATCGGATTTACAGATAATAGAAAGAAATCAAATATTTTATCGTAAATTACACTGATTTCGTACGATTCCGAGTAAAGTCGTTCGATAAAGGTAGATAAGTTGCGGTGGCACTATGAAAACAATCACGGGATTTTTGACTAATTCGCGTTGCCACTCAAGGCTATCGGACCAAAGTGCCTTTCGAGGCAGACCGCGTGATTTGCAATCGGTTGAAAATAACACCTTATCAACATCGGAAACTCCTACAATAAAGCATTATTTGATCTTAATCGTTTAAGAATAAGTATTATACATTTTGTGATATCAAAGTTTAAAACGTATTTTATGACTGCCTTTAACACCAGACAAAGAGGCGTTCAGTAATTAATAGTTGAACATTCATTTGCTTCTTTTTTGTATATATCACTGCAAAATATTAGTAGTTATAATTCGTCGTATTTATCTTCCTTGAGCCTTTCCAGTATTTTCAGCCTCGATTATTTATTTTAACTAATTACCTTTAATAAAAATTAACAACCTACATGGCTACCTAACAGAACGAACAAATTAAAATCATGAATCTCTTGAATTTATTTAAATACTCCTTTGGTTCAAATGCGTGTACATCTACCCACATACCATTAATACCATTCAACAAAGAAGCTATGGTCTAACGTTATGCTTGGGAAATTTCCTAAATTTTTCGTAATATTTTGCTTGGTTCCAATTAATTTTTACTGACTTTTTTACATTCTCAAAAAAATGAACAAGTAACGTGGTTACTGACCTTGCCTAACTAAATAACAACTTCTTTTATTACTCATGGCACTTCATAAATGTGTTATATATTCGCACCTCGGCTAGTACCTACATTACACAAATCTAAGTGATTTATCAAAGCTCGAGCGATGGATTATGCGCAAGGTGATATTCCACGCAGAAAGTTTGCTAAAAATAGGCCTATCTCTCGATCGCACACAATCGGACCACCAGTAGCACATCTCGTTCATAAGTCATCGGTTATTGGCTATAACTCGCTATATTGATAAACATTCTGATTTTACGCCCGTCATACGGCTAAGTTATAGCTTTATGCCTATAACTTATTAGTTCATAACAGTCGAGTGTCGTGTTTACTGAAATTGGTTCTGTTACGACGGATGTACAGTCCTAACGTTAATTAGCATAATTATTATAAGTTTTATTTATAGCTTTATTAATATTATTTATGTGCCTACACACATAGATAGAGATACACTATATGTATACAGTAAAGGTAAATATACACATACAAGTCTATAATATGATAATTGATTTCTTCATAGTGAGCACCTCAGAATAATACTTCCAGTGTTTTAGATTTCAGATATAATAAATATCAAATAATATAAATTTACGCTGACCTTAAAATCGAGTCATTCCCATAGGTCTATGATTCTGAGCCTAGCTTGATCCTCGTTATTTCTTTTTAAGCTTTTTTAATGCAGTTAAAATTCCAAGGGCATCCAAGAAATATACACTACAGTCAACATGAAACAAGGGCCTTATTTAGACAAAATTAACAAAATTACACTTACTAGTGCTCAATACATAAAGGTAAACGTTGTCTTACTAAAAATTAAGTACTTTTTCGACAAAAAGGGTAAACAAAATACCTGACATCTAATCCAGATGTTAAGTTTATCAGAAGTCGGTGAGAAAACAATGTCGTCTCAGTCCGCAATAAAAAAACCCGTGGCACAAGAATGTAAGATTTTATGTTCATATTATCTTAGTCTGAAGATAAACAAATTAATTCGTGCCCATCTCGTAGATAGCAACGCGTGAGAGTACACTCTGGTTATCAAGCTTCGAGCTATTAAGATTAAAACCAATTAAGGAAATTGATTCCCTTCGGACCTCCCGAGGTACCTTAAAAAAACGAACAGTAAGGGAGATTTTATCGACATTTTGGATGTATTGAATCCAATCACCTGATTAAAGGAATATGTAGGACGTGTTGGTCATGCATGTGTTCTGACATGTTATGGTAATGAGATTATTAGGACATGGGGTAAAAAAGCTGAGGCCTTGTAAATAAACGTTTCATAGTCATAGCCAAAGGTTGTGCTGAGCGTAACCTTTATATCGTTCAAAAGGGTTAAGGTATTTTGGTCAGTGTGTAACTTGGTTTAAGTAAAAACAAGCCTTTATCGATCCACTGCTGGACATAGGCCTCTTTTCTATTGCGTAAAATTTAACGGTCTTGAGCTTTCCATCCTCACGTCACTATAAGTATCTATGCGTTATTTGTGACTTTACATATTAACCATATGGACACCTATAGAACGTATTTAAGTGTATCGTTAAATATAAGGAGAGCATTTTTCCATTTACTTTTAATTTGAAGGAATGTCAAAGAAAATTAACTAGCAAATAAGTGCCTATACTTATTGATGTTTACGTTACTATCCATAAAAAAGCCTGTTTAACAACATTATTTTTTATAACAAAATATTAAAATTAAGCATTCAATGGCAGTACAGAATTAGAAGATTATAATCGGATGCAAATATAATCCTAATAGATCTTTATCTTTGTTGCGAATTTAAACAAAATCAAATATCTTTGACATACTGGTCAAAATGTGACCCGAAATTTTGTTCATGACCTTTTCAAGTGACGTGTATATTGATTTATAATAATTTCCATAATCTTGGAAGACTATTAGATATAATAATGTTTAATTAACAATTGTAGTCTGCAGCAGAGCGTGACGAGGTATCATTAGACTACGAATAAGGTATATAAAATAATTGTAGCTAAGTAGAGTACTTATGCAAAGTAGCTGATGAAAAAGGTATGGGCAAATACCGGACTCACAGAATTACGGTTTTACATACATAATACCTACATATCCATAAAAAAGGTTATGAAATCAATACCTAAGGCTTTAATTCGGGTACGAAAAGCGACATCATTTCGGCGGTTTTTTACTACAAGGTTAGTTTTTTTTATTAACAGTCTATGATTAGGTAAATCAGTTTTAACCCGTCGCATGTCGCACATGATTTTTTATTATTTATCGTTTAATCAATCCGCGCGACAATTGAGGGGTAGTAAGTGGTCAGGGATTGCAGATGCAAATCAATCGTCAATAAAATAGACGCAATATTTTATTTCATTTCCTAACAAATAAGAAACACCAAGAAGTTTGAGATAAAAAGGTCACAAAGTGAGTGTAGGTAGGTACAATATCCGTATAAGCTTCAGCTAAGCTTATAACACTTTAGTTGAAAAAAAAAGTTACCACAACACATAAAGATAAACGAATAATCTCTGACGGGAGTAACAAACTCAGGCGCTATTTTTGTTTCTTTCTTTTTATTTAGAAGACATGCTCCCGATAGGCGGCCATGATCGATGCCTTTTAAAATGAACATGGGATTGAATAATTTATCGAGGCTCCTTTTAAATCCGACCTTTTTTAATGAAAACCTTTTAATTCGGTTGATTGGTGTTTATTTTAAGATTTAAATATTCATTAGCCGATTTGTCGATGGTTGTGATAGACGAATTGTGTCGCTTTCATTTTAATATGTTGATTTATTGGATCTCTAAAGAAATGGTACTGTTTTATGTAGAGAATATTTATTAATTATAATTATACGCGTTTATTGTTATTATTAGGTTATATCTAAGGTCTTCTTCTATATCTTGTATCTTAGGTCTGTCTTTCAGACGTTGTGTGGCAGAAATATTTCCTTAGTTTTTAAACAATATTTGTTTTACAATAATGTCTGTTGTATGAATATTTTTAATTTGAAATTTCATTTTAAAATTAAAATAAAACATACAAACTTTAAATTTCTTTTAACATGCAAAATTTAAAATGCCAAATCTCATGTATTATCCAATACTACAACTACCTATTCAGTTATCAATAAAAAATAGGCATAATGCCTAATGTTAATAATAAAATTCACAAAAGGCCTATGAACCTAATAAAATAGTAGTAAAATATCACAAATACTACAGGAAATACCTAATACGACTAAAAAAATAAATATAAAGCTAGTTTTGTTGCCAATTTTTTGTAAGTAGGTATAAAAATGCACCAAGCTACTGGCCACTAACAAAAAATAATATAAAATCACATTTCTCTTGACAAAATGTCTAATCCTAGCTAGGTAGTTTTAGTACCTAATTAAAAATAAAAATCTTAATTTTGAGACATTTTCTCACGGTCCACTTAGGCTCCCACGAAAACATTAAAATACAATCTCAAGCTGTGAATAATGCCATTTTATGATAATTTAATGCTAATTTATCATTTGATTGCATTTTTTTTTTATAAATATTTTTGACAAATGGACAGGACGTCGGTTACAACATACACAGATCACCGCCGGAAACGGCTACTTGTTCCACACACACATGGATAGCTTATCGAAGGTTAATCGATAGGAGCGCTTGCGCATCTCGGCCCGCATTCAAATTTCGAACGCGAACTGTCATGGCGGCGAAACGGACGCCCAAAAACAACAGAACAACCGATATGAGAACGGAGTTAGGTGACATTGACATTGATTGGTTGGTACTCTTGTACTCGTTTGAAATTTAAAACAAAGAATAGGCGGCATTACATATTATTATGTACCTATAGACTGCGTGTCTTTAGCAAACATAGCTGCATGCTTCAGAATTAGATTTACATATACATATTATGTAAATGTTATGTGAAACGTCCGATGGCTGTGTTATTTTAAATATATTTTCAAAAAACAAATAGCTATGACTCGTTACTAAACCTCTTCAAAATAATATTTAACCTAAAATATCAAAGATTTTTTTAACAAATATAAGTAACGTGAGAAAAAACCCACATACCTCCTCGAGAATTATTTCGGAGGTAGGAATGTGATCCACCAATCCGGATCTGGCCCCCGTGGTGGATTAGTGCCTAATCCTCCTCACGAAAGTGAGGGGAGACCCGTGCCCAGCAGTGAGACGTTATGGGTTGTTGATAAGTAACGTGAATAAGACAATATAACTATTATATCACGATATTTAAATTTAACAAAATAACATAATCTTAAGAATGGATAATTATTATGATGTTGACATTTAGATAAAGATCCAAACGCAATATTATAATTAAGCATCACTAAAACCATTTACAATATAATATACGACCAATAAATGATCCCGAAATAATGTGTTTTACCATAAATACATAATGTGTTTGTTATATTGTCACATGTATCAAAATTTACAAAGATCCGCGTTTATGTCTTTTGTATGGGAATAAAGGAAAGCTACGAAACCGTAGCGGCTCTACGGGAGCTTTAGAAAAATCCAAATTTATCCACAGAATAGATTTATGTTATGTTCCAAATGACTTTTGCTAATATAAAGACTGATAGATATTTTGTGTAAGGTAGAGCTAAAGACCGCGCGGCAGAGATAGCGTTATCCGCACAAATGGAATCAACAGATAACAAATCGATTAAGATTAAAATATATATTAAATATATTAACATTTGAACGCTCAAATTGCATTATGGTAATCAGAACTATATTCAAATATACTGATAAGTCATTTTTAGACTAGTATTTTTTGTATAAATAGCCTATAAAGTTTTAGCTGGCCGAGTTACTTTGCCGTCGGATACGCGGCTGTTACTGCAACTCATGCCATAAATAAAAATACTTAGCAATTTCCCAATAGTATTATTTGAATATCAAATTATTTTATCTTCCTAATTAAAGCGGAATATAGACAAGCTATAACAAATGCAGGTTTTTGTTAATTCATGCAAATTAAATAGTGAAAAATGTAGAGTCAGATTTTATCGCGATTGATCAGAATTCATTGATTTTTATTTCTGCTAATTTGACAATATAATATTTACCTTAGACAATTCAGATTAGTTTTTTTTTATTCTATTCTAAATTCCAGAGAGTTGTTTAATATTGCTAAAAATAAATGGTGAGTAAAAAAATTAATAAAAAACAACCAATTACCTCAAATGTCCTCAAGTGATGAGTATCACAATGTCGATCACTATCACTATGTATCACTGTAAATACTGGCCAGAGATAAAAACACACTGTAATCATGAGCTCCATTCCGTCCGCATGTTCATTTTTAATTGAATATTCGGTAAAATATATATAATTATCACAGGTCGTATAACTGATTGTTATTAGTGTATTGCACTGGGTTAGATTAGATTACAAAAGTAATTTAAAGAGCGCAAGCGCAAGCAAGTGCGTGGCCGTCGAGGCGTGCGGTACGTGATGCGACGCCGATGGGACGCAACCCGACACTAAACCAGTCGTGTGACTTTTTGTTGTGAACGCGCGGGATCGGCCGCCCTCGGTAGCGCTCGCCGCCGTCGGCCGCCGCTCGGCGCTCTCTGCGCTGCCATTGGTCGCTCCGCCGACGGGCGGCCGACGAAGGCGGGACTTGATACGCCGATGGGAGTGTTCTCTTTTCAAATTTTCTTTTTCTCTTTTTGGGCGGGATGTGCGGTGGTGTGCGTTCAGTCGACGCGCGCGCTCCGCGCTTGATGGATGGCTGGAGACTGGCAGCGTCTTTGATTCCTGCTGGATGATGCTAAGCCGACGGCTGGCTGCAAATTAATTCACTCGTGAATGTAATGGTCTTATGACATGAGACATCTATCATTTACTTACCTATCTTATCGTTTTTACGACTTGTATTTTTGCAATCATTTATTTCTATTGTCTTAAAGATTTATAGGTAGATGTTTGGAAGGAACGAAAATGTTTCCTACGATACTGTTCACTGACATTTGTATCCACTTTGACATATCACATTTAAAAACACTTAATTTGACTCATGAATACCTAAATTATAATATGATTATGTAAAGTACGTAGCTGTAGATTTGTATGTGGGGTTTGTAGTAAGTATGCATAACGTAATGTGTAATATTTTGCTAAAAAACTTTACTCTACCTTACCCACACAAAATTGTTGAATTATCTGAATTACATATCTTTAATTTTTTAATAATGATGCTCCACTGTACAGAATAACTAAGAATATTGCGTTCCTGGTCATTGCTGTACTTTATGGTTTTTTATTTATTTATTTGACTGAGTAACGAGACGAGCAAGTCGTCCACCTGATGGTAAGTGCTACGCCTGCCCATAACAGTAAAAAATATTCTAACACGATACTTATAGTACTTTATTGACAGTGGAAACTACAGACAGACTCACTAGTGATTGATTTTTTCGAAGCAGTTTTTTTTTATTTGTCTGAGTGACAAGACGATGGTAAGCGCCATGCCTGCTTATAACCTAGGATTCTTTAGCTACAGCTAAATCAGGAACCTTCGTTCCTGATCAATAATCAACAATGTATCAAAAATGACATCGCCGTAGAGTTTCTTGGTGCTATCTTCTCTAACGGGCGTATTTCCAAAGCACTGGTAGAGTCAATAGAGTTTTCCTTTTCCTGTGCGAGACTCAGGCATGAGTCACCACTTGAAAGGGAAATATCCTTTTTCTAACTCAAACCATAATTAGATAATAATCATTAGTTTCGTAGATCATAAAATTTGACTTATTTTTTTGTATTTCTATACTTATGTATAAGATATTATTTTTTTGACGTGTAAAAGTGCAATATTTTGCCTATTTACAATAAATGATTTGAGTTTGAGTTTGAGTTTATCTTCATACATTGTTATCACAGTATTTTAATTATAATAAGCAAATCATATCAAGCAAGCCATAACAGTTACAGTGCTCAGAACTTCGCATTGCACTGCACTCGTCACCCTGAGACATCGGCTCTAAAGTCTAATATGTCCATTAATGACACCAGTAGGATGCGTTCCTCTTAGTTCCTGACTCCATAGATAAAACGTACCCGGTTAGGGGTCAGGATCCATGAGTAATACGAATCTATATATATATCTAAAAATGTTATGTTGGTTTGTGTACGCTTCAAAAACTCAAAAAGTTCTGCACCGATCGAGCTGAAATTTTAGCATGATATATAATCCGCATCAAGGATTTTTTTTTATCTATTTTTTTCAACAGTGACATATCAGCGAATGTGCGAATGTGCCATAGCGAAGCGTGGCAGGGCACAGCTAGTTATATATATATATATATATATATATATATATATAAACTAGCTTTAATTCCCATTAGCTTGGTGTTTAGTGATGATATGATCGAAGGTGGCAAACACGCTAAGCTATTAATGTAAGTTCACTAAATAATTTAATTTTTCCATATTATGCTTTAATCGTCATAACTCATATCCACCTACTTCTGAGTACAGGTCTCAGCCATTATGAGGGTTAGGCCATAAACCACCACTAAATCACGGTCCAGATTAATGGATACTATTGATATAATTTTCGGGTATGTGGATATCCACCTCACGATTCCTTCACCAAAAACCCGAGTGATAATATTTTTATGTCGGCACTGGGATTTGAATACCCCTCTGCTTGGAAGGCGGAAGTTCTCCCCACTAGGCTATCACCGCTTATCATCATCATTATCATCATCATCATCAGCCCATATCGGCCAACTGCTGAGCTCAGGTCTCCCTCACTTGGGAGAGGAGAATTACCTATTACCCTTACCTTATTTATTCACCGCTTATACTTTGCCGTAAACTAATTATTAAGTCCAGCAGAAGCAGTCGTGCAGCCCGGTGTTTCGTCATTAGCCATTAAGGCACAACACTAGCGATAGTGTTGTGCCCGAGTCACCGTGGGATTTATAGCTCGGCGCGGGGTGGGGATAAATCACGGGGGTGTCTTGAGAATCGGGGTAGGTCGCGCTGTTACTTTAGGTAGATGTTTAGGAAATCATTTTAGGGTTATTTTTTTTTTATTATTTCGGTTCCACGGTCTTGGTACATTTAGCCAGGCGGGACTCCTCTGTAGATGCTTTAGGGATAATTTTAGAATCATTTGATTCAAATAGATGTTACAATCTCTGTAATACATTTAACTAATAAACAAAGCGGTGGTAGCCTAGTAGGAAAACGTCTGCCTTCCAAGGAGAAAGTCGTGAGTTCAAATCCCAGCGCAGACACATACCAATGTGTTTCTGTCAAAGCATATGTACGTATTTATAACTCGCTTTTCGGTGAAGGAAAACGTCGTGAGGAAACCCACATACCTGCGCGAAGAATTACTTCAGAGGTAGGTATGTTATCCACCAATCCGGACCAGGCCCCCGTGGTGGATTAGGGTCTAACCCTCCTGGCGAAAGTGAGAAAAGACCCGAGCCAGAAGTGGGACGATATGGGTTGATGTTGAATGATGAATAAACAAAACATTAACTTAAACATTAAATTACAAACTTAGAGACAACCATAACCTATGGATATTCAGAACAATCTTTCATAGCATTAATAAAAGAGAGTAGGTAGAGTAAAATCATGCGAGAACTCAACACAATCGCTAAGTGATACTACACATAAAATATAATATATTCCTTACATTACAGTACCCGGAAGATCTCAAAGGTAAAGCATTCATACAAGTAGGTAAGTACATATAAGTACAGAGCTATTTCCCGGTCCCCACGACACCCACACATTTTCTAAGCGGGCAGCCAGTCTGAATAACATTTAACCCCTTTCAAATGTAAAAGCATTACGGAATGAAAAAACAGCACTTATGTACCCCGCGACTCAGATAAACCATCTCCCGTACAAAGAGCACAAAGATACAATACCTCTGAAAGGGTTCAAGAACGCACTTTTAAATTAACCATAGTAAATTCGAAAATAACACAAGTCAACAGCAAACTACACGCCGTTTTCATCCTTAATGAATTTGCCGTAACTGTAAAATTTAACTATTTTCGCGTGGAAGAGAAAAGTGATTTAAAATATTATCTGGGACTGTGCTTCTATTTAAAATAGGTCCGTTTACATTTTTCCTTTTCATGTCATTGTCTCTGGTCGGAGAGCGCTTGCAACCGTCACGTTCCAATTTTGAAAAGTGTCGGAACCAAATGGTAGTCGCTTTGTGTCGTGCCCTCGCTCCTGACTGCCTCGAGTTTGGTAATTTAGCAGATGTTCCTTACCTTTGATGTTGGCTTCTATGTTCTAGCATTTCTACCGAATGAGCCGTTGAATTTCAGAGAATGTTTATGTGAGAGTAGCTGTACCTACCTATTTTTAAACTATTACTTACTCTTTGGAGTTTCGGTAGGGAACCGAATAGGTGACGTTGTGAATTTCGTATTCTTCTGTGAATTTATTTTTGTTTATAGGAATGAATTTTGAGTTTTTAACTTGCACAAGTGTAAGCAAATGATACAAACACAATAAACTAATAAATGCGTGTTCTTTCTATAACTGCTGAAAGTTTTTACTTACTTTACTGAATAGGAATTTTTACCGCTACCTGACGAGACCACTGCCTAGGACTGGACGTTCTTTTATTTTATTAAACCATATGTAAATCTTGAAACATTATAAAACTTGATACTGACTTAATGCACAAATAGAGCAAATCCAAAACATTAAAAAATGTCTTACTCTTGATTTCGTAAGCTTGTACCGTTCGGCTCTTTTTGAGCTTTTCGAACATGATTCGTAATTATTCAAACCGCATACCAACGTCAAAAGCATCAACCGACGTACGAGCAGTCATAGATACAACCAGAGTCCGGTAACCAAATTGGAACATCACCGTACCGTGTTTACAACTCGACAAAAAAGAAAATGATAACAAAGGAGCCGAATTTAAATTCCAATCGAACTTTGACACATGTCTGCCACCATAAACAATGGAAATTCAAATCATTGCATTCGACAGCGGCCGCGGGCTAATGCGATCGTGGCGTGATCGCTCGGCTCTATGGTGTCTATGGTCTATCTATAAATAGGAGCCTTTTCTCTTTTTCTTCACAGAATCTGAGGCGAGATCGGCCGATAAGCTATCTCGCGTGAGACGGTCTCAATATCCACAGATGGCCTTGCTCTCGACTAATCTCTTTCGTGGATATTTTTGACATTTTTTGCTGGTGATTCTTTGAAAATCTCGCTTTGTGCTCTAATAGGGACATTATTTTGACGTGAAGCACGCCGCCATAGTAATATTGTAAACACTGATTGAGTACAGATAAGTAAGACAATCCGAGTTTTGTCCTCGGATGTTTTGTGGTGCGAATTTAAGCCTCGTATGGAGACGTCCTGGAAAGGTGGCAGATGTCTGTGTGGGTTAGACACACATACACACCCAAACAATAAAAGCCTCCGTATGTATCCAGTAATCAAGAACACGATATATGAAAACTGCTAGAAGATAGGTATTTGTGAGACCTTTTCAACATCACTTGCAGACATTTTGTTTGGTGGCAGAGCATATTTGTATCCACCTGGCCAACTGCCACCCTCAAGCAGAAGGCCTGTCACGAAGTCCGTTTCAGGTTGTTTTGGCAGTAGGCCTCCAGAACTGTTTTCGTCTTACCGCGTTTACCAGATTCGATCAAATTGGCGTGGATTTGATAGAATAGAATAGAAAATATTTATTGTACACCATTCAATGATAACCATACCATTACATGTATGTGATGTTATAATTATAACGAATATCATAATGTTGAGTGTCACTGGACTTTATTCATTGTGCTGATGAATTTTATTAATAACAAATATACACTGTAGAATTAAATACGCGGTCTGTATTCAATGGTGCATAGGTACGGCAGCAGTAGGCTTTAATTAAATTGATTGGAAGTGCCCTAGGACATTATGGTTCGGTTAATTAGAAACTGCATTAAGTACGGTTATTCTACGACAGCAATGATTATTAACTACAGTTACTGTTATCACGATTGGGGTAGGTGCTGTTCCGCAGCATAATAAAGAACAATAATTCAATTGGAAATTAAAATAGCTCAAACCATTATTTTTTATCGACGGCGACGAT
Organism: Campaea margaritaria; assembly: GCA_912999815.1. Lineage (NCBI taxonomy): Eukaryota > Metazoa > Arthropoda > Insecta > Lepidoptera > Geometridae > Campaea > Campaea margaritaria. The sequence continues at coordinate 4,069,214 of OU538794.1, forward strand.
TTCTAATAAAAACTCACTGGTAGCTAATTCGCGCCGCGGCTCCACCTTCAGTTTCCTTATTTTCCTGCGGATATTATACATTTTCCTAAGAGTAAATTATCATAGGTTTAAAATAGAGATATGCAAAAATTTAATATAGGTATCCATAAAAAAAAAACGTGATAAAACAGGCATTAGTTTTCTCTTTATTGTTTCTAGCATTGTAGGGTGGGTCATTCAATTAGTTCCGGATATAGAAGGTAGGACTAGGACGTAAGGACTATTAGGTGGTCTGTGGTAGAACTCTGAAAATGGTATGGTTGGAAGGATCGGAACATCGTTATGATAGGATTAGCCTTCTAGAGCACAGATAATGTAACATACAATGTAGTTCTAACCTAGACTGCGAAGAGGAGACGCAGTCTAGCTGGAGCGTAGTGTGCTTATTAGTGTCATTCTGGCTGCACCAAATCAGCCATCTTTATTGGTATAATTTTCAAGCCAAGGTACAGCAATAATTTTAGAACTGTCTAAAGGTTTTGAGTTCAGTTTGGTGGACCCAGAGTTGACACCATTGTTGAAAGAAGCTCTGCTTGCGTATCTGTGAAAAAAATGAGCAACAGTTAACTCGTGGTCATAAGTTTATGTATTGGTTTAGGTGTAAGAGTCGCTTTGTTTACCAAATATTGTCAGGTTAGTGGTAAACCTCGTTTAAATGAAGCAGTAAAGTGGCCATATCGGTCTCACACTAGAAGTTACCAGCGCCCGATCACGCTACTCCTGACTTAGCTATTCGTAGATAAGCGACACGATCGCATTTCATTTAGAATTAACTACGACACACTTTACTTAGACCGTGGGTTATTAAATCGTTGATTTATTTAGCTTGTTAGATGTCTTAACTATATTTTTCGAAATTATCTGAAACCGAGCTTAACGTACGTGATAGATGAAATCTGAAGAAACGAAATTTCAAATTCATGTCTTTTTAATTGGATATTATTTACTACTGTTCGTGGAATGAAGCCAATTAAATCCACTGCAATCTACAATATTTTATAGTCATAAAATTATGTAGTTTTGACATATGAAACGGTATTAAAACAAATAGTAGGTAGTTGTTTTTCTAGCATATCTCATTCAAGTAAATATTGATGAATCTTACATTTCTTCAAGTACATACCCACAGTTTTTATTAGAATAGCTCTTTTTTACCATATGTGAAACAAACTATGTCAAAATCTATACGTAGAGAGCTAATATGGTGATTGATTAGCTTTAATTAACGCTCCTAAAAGCGCCAATTAGCTCTCGTAATAGCTTCATTGAGAATAAATCCGAATAAAACAAAAACAACAAGACTTAAGCGTCAACCTCGAAGAAACTCTCTTTCGTAAATCGCTCGTGTATGACCAATCAGATAACACTCAGTTTTACGTCGAAGTTCGTTAACTCGTTCAAATTTTTTACTTAATCATCGCCAAGTAATTTATTTGTTCCTTGCGTTCATAATTTTTAGACTAAATGCATGTCGTGAAAAGCTTGAAAGGTTTTAATAAAGGAGGTTTAGGTTTAATTTTACTTTAATTAATTCTTGAGACATATAATTAATTTAAAAAAAATACTATAGTAAAAATTTCCTAAGACAAAACTTACTCTAGCGTACAAGCCGCTACCAGTAAGCAACGTTCCCAAAATGCTGACAGCTTTACCACATATATTGTACAGCGCTATTAGTCTTTGGGCAAAATAATAGCCAGCATTTTGGTTACGTGTTGTTTCGACGGAGGCCCAGATAAGTCTTAAAATATATGATGGACTCCTGACCACGGCCCTGGGGCCTCACCACGAACATTTAAATGCATCCAGTTTAAGGCCTTAAACTGAACTGCCCTGCTAACTGTCACCACCAATATCGCTCAGCGTTCATAAGTCGACCAGAGACATTTATCCAAAGAGATCGGAACAATTTGTTTGCATTTATGGGAGTTTATATAGCTCCATCTCATTCTCTTTCTCTCTCATTCTCTGCAGTCTAATTTGAGTGACGTCACGTCACGTTTGTCAGTTATGAGTGAGTGGTGCCAATCTAGGCAGTTCAGTTTAAGGCCATAAAATGAACTACATGGAATAAGAATAAGAACTAGGTGACCCCCCTGGAGTCTCAAATCTAAAATATTCGTACCAGCTATTTTGGTTTATCTGATTAATATAACTATAGAGCAATTTAAAAAGTGCCAACAGTAAAACTACAGGTTTGTCGTTTATCACATAATAACAAGTTTATTATACTACAAGGTGTACAAGTATAAGAACAATAATAATATATTTTTCGAACTGCCAGCTGCCAAGAAGTGTTCCAATAACTTTTGCGTACTTCAAAGCTGAATTTCCCATCATTTGAACCACTGTTACTGGTACTGAACTGGTCTCTGGACAAAATAAATATATTTCCATAGAACGAGTGGTTAATAAAGCAATGTTCACTAAAATATTGCATGGAGCTAGCGCTAAGTGAAAGTGCGATAACCGCTGTATTACGGCTCCATTCCGTTGTACAGTTCCACTGCGTTACTTAAGTGAGCTGGCAGCTTGGACTAATAGAAAGTTAGTTGTTTGTACTTACCAGATAATTAATAATAATAAATAATAACACATCACATAGATCCTCGGGCACTTAGGACGCGGAGGCTGTAAAATTTATATTTATTTGTTATACCGCTGTTACTAATTTTGTGTCTGCTTGACTAACAGCTGAGTTTGAGCAGTAGGGGTATGTTGAACCTCAGCCCTGTGTAGAATAACCTGCACCGTACAGTGCTGAGCTCACCCCAGTTGCCAAGCAGTGTTACTGGACTGGGTGCTGGGTGGTGCACGATAACATGGCAGGTTGTTTCGGACTGTCTGACCAGTTTTCGCAGGTCATGTTCTCGTGAAAACTCACGATGACGAGCGCAGTGCAGTGCCGCGCAGGATTATGCAATTCAGTGTTCTGGGTGGTGCTGTCACAGTTATTGGCAGGTGTAGTACTAACCATCAGCTGAACGACTTGCTAGTCTCGTCACTCAGTCATATAAAAAAGAAAGTTTTGTTTTGTTTTGTATTGGTAAATTTGTAATTACTAGCAATAAAACACTTTTATTATTAACTTTTATTAGAAAGTCTTCCTTTATTTATGTATTTCATTAGGAAGGACACCGAAAAGCCTGATACATGATATGAATTAAAAATCAATGTTTTATGACACGCTTGCGACATGGATGAGCCCTTTAAACTGGAAACCGGAAGCTAGAGGAAACTATTTATTTATAGTGGTAGGGCTCTTCTATAAGAATCCGCCAGGGAAGCCACATATTTGCCCGATATTCGTCGGCCAAGCAGTAGTGCGCAAACATCTCTTAATAATTGTCTCAGAGCGAAAAGTACCTAAAGTGCAGCGCTGCATGAGATTTTGCAATGCAAAGTATTGTGTGGAACTGTTAGAGGCAAGCGTTGCACTTACCATCAAGTGAACGATATGCAGTGCCCAGTGCAGGCACGTACCAATGTGTTTCTGTAAAAAACATATGTACGTAATTATCACTCGCTTTTCGGTGAAGGAAAACATCGTGAGGAAACCCACATACCTACCCGAGAATTATTTCGGAGGTAGGTATGTTATCCACCAATCCGGACTGGGCCCCCGTGGTGGATTATGGCCTTACCCTCCTCACGAAAGTGAGGAGAGACCCGTGCCCAGCAGTGGGACGTTATGGGTTGATGATGATGATGATGAACGATATGCTAATTTTGTGGTTCTGTAGCAATAAAAAAATTGCACACTACTGCTTAGTGCAACTTTTACAATATGCTAGTAGGAGCTCGCAGTCATGATACAACGGTCGTACTGTATGAAACTTTAATACGAATACTTACGTGACGACTTGCACATGATTTATTACTTCTTAATTCGTGAATTGTTAATATTTTGTGTTTATATACACTCGTTAAAAAGTGTGACCTAGCTTAATATATTTTTATTAAGACTTAAAAAAAATACTACAGTATTATAAGATTATAGTTACCTGATACAGTACTTAATAAAGCAGGTGCAATAATGCTTTAAGTAAACATTTAGAAAACCTTGTCATTGATACGCTTAGTTTTAAGGTTGGTAAAGTTACTACTTTAGCCTATAATTCTCATGATATTCGATAAATAGATAGATTGATAAGTAGATAAACTCATTATTGAAACACCACAGAACAAAGAAAACTTAATAACTAAATAAAGACAAATTTAACAATTAGAGTCACAATGAGCGTTCTTGTAGCAATTTTGTTCTCAACAACCATATTAAGATATTATGCGAAGATTTAAGTCAAGAGTGAATAGGTATCTTCTAGGCAAACATGCTCCATCCTCGTCGACACTTACAACCAGGTGAGACTGCGGTCAAAAGCGTGCCTATTCTAAAATAAAAATGAAATAAAAAAAAGTTTACGCTTAAGAGTTAACTTGCTCATGCAAGAAGATTCTACCTGCTCTCCGCGCGATATCCATTCCAATTACATGATAATTATTAAAGTTAACGAATACGTTCCCACACAGATAATATACCTTTCAAAATCTAACGTTTAATACAAGAATATCAAAGCAAATGGAACGAGCGCCTACCTGAAAATCAAAGAAAACGAAGAGCAAAACAAAACAGATACATTTCCCGCCTATAGAATGTCCAGCTGAGCAGACAATCTCCGTACCTATCCCTTATCTGTGCAACTTAGCAAACAAAACATCGCAACCGGCAATAAGCATAAAACAAAATCGTTTCGACCCCACACACGCGTCGCCCGAACACTTGGAAAAATCCCTATGGATTTTCCGCGCGGGGCGACGAGGGCGCGGGGCGGTCGCGGGGCGGGGGCGGGCGGGGAAAGGAACGTAAAAGAGAAAAGCTGCGAGTTTTTATCTCGGCGCCATAAATTTTATTCGTAGCGTGATTTAGTGCGCAGATTGCCCCCCGCGCCGCGCCTCACCGCCCCGCGCCTACGCCTCGCCCGGGTAAGGCTGCTAGTCATTGTCAAAATTATTGCACCCCTATCTACTGAAGGTTTAAATATATGTCCCCGACACGTAGTTATGCCTACAACCCGTTCCTACTTTCAATATGAGACGTGCCGTAATTTTTAAGGCTCTACTGCCTCCAATAAATCAGTCTACGTCTTACCTAGTTTTATAGAAAAATGCAAAAAACTCTGAAATGGACTTTGGTTAATAATAACACAATAGGTACAATTGGTATTAGGGTAAATTACAGATCTATCTATTCGAATTAGGAGTATTATTTCTCTTTGTATGAACTTTGTTTATTGTAGTGGATGGTTACGCAAACTTTCCTATGCTCCGAATTGCATCGGAGTTTCCACTTGATCTAGTTGCTTTATTGCTACAGTGCTGCATAGGAGCTGAGCCGGCTTTAGAATAATGCAATACAGAGCCAGGCGCCATCCAAACCGAAAGAATGATGAGAAAAAAATTACTCCGCCGTCCTAATCCTCCATTATTTTTGCTTTAAGAGTAAATCTTACTTATTTGTCAATACTGGGCCACAAAGGCAACCAAATACCCTTACACTGGCTGAAAAGAATAATACACGCCTCATAATAGTAGAGCAATTCAGAATCTGTTAAAATTATAATGTGCTTTTGTTGGCCCTTTGACAGCTCACTTCGGTTTTTTCTAGGGTTTGGTGGTTTCGAGTTGCCGCGAGCGTATCTCGCGAAAGTGACATATTTGTGACGATTCTGGCGAATCCGCGATCGGTATCTTTAGGGCGTATTTTATGTAAACACGACAAATTTTGCCGTTGGGACGGCATAGGCAGATGCGGCTGCGTTATTTTTATTGTCTGGTGGCAGCCCGCACTTCGGAGGCTCGCATTTGATCCGGGACGCTCACTCCACACTGTGTCTTATCTCGGATCTGGTTTTATGAAACCCTAAATTTACGACTGCGGTCGAGGGTGGGGGATGGTATTAAGCCGACTCTCGACGCTTCGCTGCGACAGACACTTTTGTCACCAACAATTCATGGCGAAGCACGTTCGGCAAAAATTTTGCGTGTCAAATGACTGCCTACTCGACGTTCGATTGATGTCGCGATTACGCGAAATCGAGTGTTATTGTGGAACGTTTTATGTTTATTACCGCTGGCTGTAGTTACTCGAATCTTGAATGACATTGAACACGAAAGACACCTTAAATTGTGTGAAACAATACAATCATCTCTTGATACAAATCTTTACTGAAATCAACGTTTTAAGAGCTAACGACGTCAATGTACAGAAAAACAGGCCATTCTCTTCAAGGCTGTCAAGATAAGTATTATTTACACCTTCAAACACATGCACTGCGAAAGTGTAACCCACCGATCATTTCACAAAAATCATCCCAAAGCACAGGTCGCAATAATTACAGCACAGATCCCGGCATCTTAATTAGCAAAGGAGGCTGGTCTTAATTGCTCGCTCCTAGCCCCAGCCGGGTTAGCCCAGATACAGGCGGATCCTCTATAAATTACGGGAATAAATCCCGGGAAAGAAAAATTGCCCTCTGGAGCACATAATTCTTGCCTTGTCACAAGCCCTCCTTATCTATAGCCAATACCGGATTACAATGCGATTTTATTTCATGCTACGTTCGCTGGTGCTTCCTACTTTACCTACTGGTTATGTGTTCGAGGGAATGTGAGTGAGATAGGTGAACAGGGGCTAGGTACGTGAACAATATATGGATAGGAGCTTAACTTTGACTTCTGTATAAAAACCTGTAGGTGTAACTTTAGATCTTTGCATTTGATAACAGAACTGAGATAGAATTGACATTTATGAACGCTTCTCGGTTATAAAATAATCGATTAACTAACTACTGTTTGTTATCTTAAAATAAATAAGCACTACACACATGTGTATATCACTACAACAATATTTTACAATGTTTTCCAACAATATCTCCTAATGGACAATGACAAATGATTCCCTTTGTCCAATATTGAGATGTCACGGCGTGCTTTGTGGGCTACAATCGAACAATTTCACCAAAATATTGTAGAAAAACTCCTACCAATGTGTTTCAACGAAATATTTTGACAGGGTAATGTATGGGCAGGTACCTATGAGACGCGTGATGGGCTAATGATCCTATAATCGCGTATGAAAGGGAACAAGAGTGACTATACTATTTTTTGTGCAGATTCTTCTCTCTGGAGATGGTTTCACTTTTATTTTATAAGAATTAAAAAAAAGGAATCCTGGTGGAGGTTTTAGTATTCCTAATAAGGGGTAAGAATTTATATATTTGATCGTGTAGCGTCATTTTTATGAGTAAAAGCGTCATCAATCATCACTTTATTTTTCCAACTCTAACATTTAACAAGAACTGATTTGTTACTTGTGAACTATAGGTATACTTGACGAGTGATACAAGCAGGTGGTATGGCTTTGGAGCAATTAACAGTCCCTTGATACGTTCTGTAAGGCATAATTAGGGTCCATTTCCACGATACAATATTTTATAGAAAACCAATTGCCCGCTATGTCACCCGTTAAGTGGCGTTGTGGTCAAAGATGGTTAACACGCTAAGCTTATAATAAGACTGGGCCTCAAGGACTTCTGTCAAAATACCTCGAAAGGAGCTTAAAGACAGATTTTATCCAGCCAGGCATACACTGTGCCCCAGCATCATAGTTTGTAATACTTTTTTCTTTCATCGGATGCCGTCTATTTTAGCACTGTTGGTTGGTTTTGAACCTATGGCTTGGTGTTCGACCAGACAGCCAACTGAACAATAATCCCATAAAAGTAATTTTGTTTACCTGCCTAATTCGAAAACCTTTTACATTTTAGTGTATTCTTATATGTTTTATGTAGAACATTTTTATTGTGGCTACAAAACGATCCTAACAAAATTTCACAAAAACTTCTTGAATTTGGTTTAAATGAAGCTTCTTCAAAAATGTTAGAAAATAAGTAAATAATGAGAAAATCGTAGGCCACGCTGGTCTGTAATTTTAACAATTTATCAATATCATATCAATTGCCAACATCACGCCTATTCTGACCAACTATTATTCTATTTTCCATAAATTGCATAACAACTGCGGTGACACGGCATTGTATTAGGATTTATTATTTTCTTTTGTCACCAACATAGCAACACTGGGCCGTAGTTAGCTGCACAGTGGGCAATAATAGCTGTTTATTTATTTTTTGAGCTTCTAGCAACCGATACATTGTTGGCTTTGTGGATATTTCAATAGTTTTGCAAACACTCTACTTCTGTACAGACAAACATTATTTCTATGGTGATAATTTGAAACTTACTGAACTTCCCTTAGGATATAAAAAAAGATTGTATTCTCAACTCAATCATTACTCAATCATTGTATTAGGCTGTCTGAGATAACTAGCATTGGATACATCTATGGAATATCTTCAGCGTTCTGATTTTGTAATGAAATTAGTACGTAACTATGTTTTATTAATGGACTAGTAAGTAGTAGTAAGCCCAGCTATTTTAGCCGCGTCGTCTAAAGTCCCACAGGAACCGTTGGTTTTTACGTGATTAAAAGTTTTTATGCCAAATTTCATCAACATCCACTGAGCAGTTGCGGCGTGAAGAGACACGGACACGCACAAACAAACTTTCGCATTTATAATATTAGTGTGATGAACACTATCTTAATTTTTAACACACTTGAAACAAAAGATGTTCTCAGTTCAAGTGTTTTATTTACGTAGGGTATAGGTTTTATTGATGATTCTATTACTCTCTGATATGTATGGTTCCAGTAGAATTAAACCAGGCGTTTTTTAGTAAATCCAATTGAATTAACTTTTTTTATTTCAAAGAATAATGATTCAGTTTGGAGATACATAATCCTTCTGTTACTTGCACATTTCTTTTCCACAGTCCATTGTTATTATCTTTTGTCGTAACACAATGGGCTAATCCGTCTTCTTGTTTTTCGTAACAAAAGAATTTTAATTATGTTTGTGCAAAAATATTTTTCCGCTTTAATACAAGTCGGACACTACTGTTTTTGACAACTAAGAGTTTTTTTTTATTGAAATTGTTAGGAATTTTGTTTATTTATACAAAGTAGTTTAACACTAGTTGCATTTCAATTATTAATTGTTAATTATTATCAAAATTGCCAATTGTATCTAACGGTTTAGAAGATTAGCGTAGGCTTTATTTTAGGTTATCATTCTAATTAATTTATTATTTGTTTTTCTTTACATTAAAATAATATACTAGTAAAAATAAAGTTATAATATTAATTGAAGTTTAATTCACCTTGATCATAATAATGAAATGTCATGTTTGTGCTGATAACGAACTTTTTTATGTAATAACCTTATTTTTAGTTTTCTTTGTACTTTACAAACAAATATTACTAAGGAATAAAAAAATCTGTCAAAACCTACCTTCTCATGTAACGACTGAATAGAGAAGTAAGTATTATATCTATCACCACTATTGGTTCCGTTATTTTTAATCGATTTTACTATTTAAATTAATAAATGTTGCTGACAAAAAATACTACACTTCAACATTAAATAAAGTATGAACAAAACTGACAGTTTACGCAAAAAAACACGCGCCACCCAACGCGCACCCAATATTCCCTAGCCTCACCCCACAATGCCATGCTCTACTACTCCCATTAGCATTCGCCACGGTTCTGCCTGTTTCCAAACACACAACAACAGACATATTTATTGCAATATTAGATAATTTAACGATGTGAACGCATCGCGAGACTCCCTAAACTCGGTCAGAGTTTAACAAGTTGACAAAGATTAGGCGACTTTCTAATCGTTCGGGCGTGATGGCATAATTGAAATTGCGATTTTATGACTCGTTCATATGTGAGAAAGTGGCGGGCGGCAACTGGTATCGTAAACAATTAATTTGATAAAGATAATCTACAGATAAAAGAGCTCATTTCCTAGAAGAACATTATTTCGTACAAAAATATCTATTTGCAAGATGTTTTTCGTAAAATACATAAATAAATCTATTCGCGCTGACAGTTTTATCTTGTTCAAAGTAAAACATTTCCAGCAGGTTTCATTCTAGAATGTATGCTAGGTATGTTTTATACGCTCGTGCGATTATTTTCCTCAAAAATCAGCTAGATTAACAACACAATTCTGCCAAATATGTGGAAGGAAGTACAAATATGTGTTACTAAAGTTTGAGTTTGGTATGCAGGTGTGTACGGTATGGTCATGTTTTGTGACCAATGATGATCCATGCCTGACTGAGGCGAAAGCGATCAGGATCACTAATTCTGAGATCCCAACCGGCTATTAGACTATGAGTCTCAAACAGTCTGGACCTCATCCTAGATTGTGATCTAATAAATCACCGCGAAGCGTCCGACTTAAATTTAAAGCCAATCCTAAATATACCCAACTAGCCCCAAAATTGGCAAATCACGCATAGAGCAATAAAACCACATCAGCTTTGTTTGGGGCGTTGATTAGGCACGGCTCATTATTGATTCGTCCCGGGTAAACTTGGGGGTCGTACGCAAATTGACTATTTAGGACGAAACGGTCTACGAGGCTAGGGAAGGGGATGATGTCGTAAAGCTACGTTCGTTCGATGTAGTACCGATAACAAACGCATCTCATTACAAAATCGCTACAGTATTCAATAATGGGAGTGTAACAGACGTAGCTATTCATAAAACAAATAATTGCACTCCTTAGATTTGATTTTCTGATAGATTGGACTTGGCTCGTCAAAATGTATACTACAATGAGTCGATAAGAGTAATTTTCTTGAAAAATCGATGACTAAATTTGATAACTCCTTTTCTTGTTAAATAGAGGTTGTTTTCGATCTAAGTGCTGTACTAACTGCTATCCTACTGATTGAATCATACTTATCATACATAAGATCACATGAGACACTTAGTTACATCAAGAAGTTAGGTTATTTAATAATTATTTAATTTAATTGTGCCACCTTCCAATCAGAAAGCGGTGGTAGCCTAGTGGGAGAACGTCCGCCTTCCAATCAGAAGGTCGTGAGTTCAAATCCCAGTGCGGGCACGTACCAATGTGTTTCTGTAAAACATACTACGTAATTATCACTCGCTTTTCGGTGAAGGAAAACATCGTGAAGAAACCCACATACCTACTCGAGAATTTTTCGGAGGTAGGTATCCACCAATCCACCAATCCGGACTGGGCCCCCGTGGTGGATTATAGCCTAACCCTCCTCACGAAAGTGAGGAGAGACCCGTGCCCAGCAGTGGGACGTAATGGGTTGATGATGATGATGATGATGATATGCAAATAAAGGTGTATCCGCTTTATCAATCTATATGGTAAAAAAAATATTAAAAAATAGCAATTAAAGCGAATATTCTACAACTAACATTACAAGGAAAAGAAAACAACAATAAATCGTGCATTTCTGATAATTTAAAATTTACCAGGTTTAGTTTTTATTATCTTAAATGCCTGGTGAACAAGTTGGACAAGTTGATTCTTAAAAAAACAAATAATTGGAATGCATATATAAAATAATATTATAATTTAATTACTTAGCTACCGGCTTTTTTGATCGATAAATAAATTTGTTAATTAGCTCGGAAGTATGAAAGTGTATAAATTAACGAAATAAATAAAGATGCTTAATCTACTTGCATCCTGAGAAAGGATCCAGTAGTTACTAGAGATGTTAATTGTTTTAAATTAATGATAATTTATCTATAAGCAAAGGCTAGATAGAACACGATACAACATTATGGTTGATATTCATTAGTCGACTTAATTAACGGTTATTAGTTCGTATTTTTGACAATATAGGTAAATATTAACCTAATATATTGTAATATGTGAATTGGTCTCCATAATGCATTGGCACAGGAAATCTTGGTTGATGCTTAGTATTGGTCAGGTGAAAATACTGCTACTAATTTAAAACTAAGTTAGCCTTAAATCTTTTTTTTTTAATTTAGCAATAGGTTCGCGTTTGACGACTGTTTCACCTGATTATAGGTGACGATGCTGTCTATAATAGTACACGCTTACCTAGAAGTAACCTATTTACTTGTGACTTGAAGACTCACAGGTTGTAACTACCGGGAATCAGACTTAGGCAAGGAGTTCCACTCCTTCGCGGTACGCAGAATAATAGTAGAAGTAAAATTTGGTTAGTAAATTATGCCACTAACTCATTATGTGAGTCTCAGCTGTGAATTACCTATAGAATCACATTACTTCGATCCGTTTACATTACACTTTCCCCTATCGAAAATCTCCAGTTCGACGAGACCGTCTAAAACACCATCTGTTCCGACTACTGTTTACTTCGCTAACAAATTAATATTCTGTACCTCACAAGTAAACCTTAAACTTGTGTCCTCTAGTACCCTGCAGTTAAGGCGACGCAGGTAAATGCATTAAAATTAATTAAAGGGGATAGACCGCCCGCGCGCTACCGTCGCGGCGGGACGCCGCGTGTGACGACTTCATGCAGCTTCCTGGAACTTCCCTGGACCATGGAACTTGGATAGTACCTGTACGTGACGCCATGGCAGCTAGGGGTCAATGGCCCAGTTCTGAGATTCGTGCTTTGGACTTGTCGTGGTTGTCCAACAGTATAAAAACAAAAAAGCTCACGAGATTCTTTTCAATGTCATGCTTACTGCATTTTACCAGCTAAATGGCACATATGCTCAAAAGTTGTATTGTTAAACAAAGGTTCATAAAATACACCGAGAGAACAAAGACTCTTAACCATACTGCCGATATAAAACCTTGTAATCCTTTGTCGGAAAAGCATTTGACTTGTAACAATAACAAATTTAAATAACAAACTGCTGATCAAAGTTTCTCTAGTACCGATGCTCGTGAATCTTGTGATTTGTATAAGAGTGAGTGACTACCCACTGCGCGCCTACCTGTGCAAACAGTGTCACAATAGGCGCTGGCCCTTAACTCGCCCGCTATGAGTTATTGCAACTGTTCCTTAAATATTTCATCGATTTTATTGTGGCTCCGATGTCAACCTCGTCTCGACGATAGCTATAAAGACTGTCGTTATTTTTTTTACTGCAATAATGTTTGTGCAAGGCTTGTTTCATGCCGTTCTATTAACAATAGGCAATCGCAGCTAAAAAATTAATCTTTTGTTTTCACTCAAATTTGTCAACGTAAAGAACAATGCATAAAAATCAAAGAGGCGCGCACATCTATGGAATTAAAGATCCTTTATCGAGAACACTTTGTTTAGGAATAACATAATATGATCTAAATCAAGTCAAAGAACAGTATCCTATTGCATAAGCTAACATTGTACAGAAGTTCTACAGAAGGCTTTAACAAACTTAACCCGTGCTCACCTGGCGTCACCCGCGACGTCTCCCACAGATAAAAAACTCTTATAAAGAGATAAATTATTACATTATGGCTTTTTGAAAGAGTCCACTGCTGCTGAGAAATGACAATATTATTAAAAAGTACGCGTCTTTGTCACAATATCTTTTTGTATTCGATATATTGTCGCCATAATAAATGCTGCCCCTTTATGGGTCGAGCATTGTGCTCAGAGCCTTTGTGGACATTATTAAATATATTTTAAAGAGTTTTATTAATGGTGGGCGTCGTAAGGAGAAGGTTTGATTTATTTTTTCGACGCGTGTGCTGCGAGCCCGTTTGAAATGCTTCAATCATGTGAAAAATGGACGACCACCTTAGAATAACGAGTGAGCTTCTACTCGAAATAGGAGCTGATTTTCCATCAAAAGACACTAGACTTTATGCGGATTATTTATACTTAGAACGCACCAGTTTTTTCATCAGCCTATCTATTAATATCAGCATTGAACATTTAGTTCTTTATGGTTACATAAAAGAGAGTTTAAGCTACTTTATTATTCGCCACACTAGGCCATGTATAGCGATTATTATAAGCTAACCACAATAAAATACGAAGAAAATAAAAATAATAATGATTCAATACATAGAACTTGACTGCCTGACCGATAACTAAGATTTCCTATCTCTAACGAATAAGGAACTACGAAAACCATAGACAATTGAATATTTTTTGAATAAAGTGTATAACTGCCAATACACCAGACTTCTTCTTTACAATTACCGATTCGGCATTCAATGCCGCGCTCAATAACGTCATTATTGAATTAGGTATTATTCTTCACTTTAATATAATCTGTCAAAAAAAGCAGAACGAATCCCGCATCACAATCATAAAACCGGCGAAAAATTGAGTTATCAAATTCGTTGTTTTGAAATACGACTCGTTTACCTCGTTCGAGTGTCTTCGCACCTTCGGAGCTTTTATAAAATCATTTTTATTATGTTGATTGTGTTTATCTTTTTGTATAGGACAGATCTTGTTGCAGGGAACAGGTATGTGGCCACAATCACGCTTTTTGCCCACTCCGCCATTGAATGTAATAAGATAAAATGTCTTTTTCTGTTGTTATTATGTTCTTAACACCTGCGAGATACTGCGCAAGGAAAATTAAATTGTATGGGATGATTATTTTGATATGTAAATGTGTCTAGGACTTTAGAATGTGTGGGTAGATTTGTTTTTTTTATTTCATTATTAATTCTCAATGGACATTCAAAACTTGTGAGTCTATTGGACTCTATAAGTATTGTTGTTACGAGTGGATATCTAGAATTATTATAATGGGTTTGATGTTGTTTCTATGCAGCATCAGAATCCTTGCTCTACCACATTATGATTTTTCAAAGTATTTTATAAAAGACGAAACCAAAAATTATGACTGTTCAAATAGAATAGCTAGGAACTAGCCACGGTCGGTATCGGAAGTCGTGTAGGCGAAATAAATAACGTAATAATATCTCCTGACGCTTAACAAATGGACGATTCGTGCGTTGCCACCGGTGCACTATATTGGTCAAAGATGTGAGGGTGCAGAAGAAACTAATAAAAATGTATTCTTATAGAAAAAATATTTACTGAACAACGGGTTAAAGTGCATTAATCGCTTTCAGCTATAAGACCGCCCATTGTACTAACCTTGTTTACCTATTGTAATTTTTCTGTACTGTGTTTAATTTTGTTTCTGGTGTACAATAAATAGTTTTCTATTCTATTCTATTCTATTATATTCTACATAACATAGCTTTTTTCTAATAAGAGTAACGATGAATAAAAAAAAGTTTATCACCAATATTTTATTACCTATTCTGTGTAAATAATATTATGTTGGTATTTGTACTCGTTTGTGTATATTGTGTAATTATATTTAAAACATTTCACTTTTATAATAAGTACAGTAGTGTAGGTCTTATAATTTTCTAAGAGGTCTAAGAGGTTGTCTGTAAAAATTGTCTTAACATAAAAAATTACAATCGGTTATATTCATTTGGAATTCAACTCTATTCTCTTACGCTTTTTAACAGTATCTTAATAATAGCCAATACGGTGTTTTCAGTGACCATTCTTTGATCTGAGTTATAACTTTTATGGCAGATTAGGCAAGTCATAATACTTATAACTTAGGCATAACAATTACATATTAGCTTCAGCGCAGTCTCACAATACTGTTAAAGTTGTTAAGTAGAATGGTTGACACCTCTACAGTTTAACTCTATGTTGGGATCCCCGCGTTTTACCAGCAACTGGTGTCCCTTCTGATCAATTCTATCATTAATATCAACTAAAGGTACTCCTCGACTATTGCATACTTCTGAAAATTGTTATTGGAATAATATTTTTTATTTAAAAGTATCAAATGCACAAACAAACGCAATGTAACTGTTAAGAGCAGGCATGGCGCTTATCATCTGGTGAAAGGCTTGCTCGTTTCATTACTCACTGATTTAAAAAACATTTCGAATATTATCGAATACTTTTGATTTAGAATTTTTTTTTAAATCCCAGTCGCATATTAATTATTTATTTTCCAACTGGTTTGATAATCATTCGTTGATTTATTATTACTTACTGTATAAGAGGTATCTAATAGGCCATTCAATGTAGGTAGGTACCTCTAGGTCTCTTTTACCGCCATAAGAATATCCATAAGAGGTAAACATAGCCAACTCGCACCCTAAGTATTACTTTCAAAATACAGTTTTTAAGAAGCACAATGGCTCAAGGCCCCCGTCTCTAGCATTGCCAATAAGATTTTAAAGTCTATTTAGATAAGTTCATTGTTATGTTCGAATCGCAGCGCAGTTATTAGACAAAGGATGCAGCGATGTAAGATCCCCACTCAGACGGAGTTATGGTTTGAATGATCCTGAACACTCTCCATAGCAGTTTGCGTCCTTGAACGTACAGTTGGCTTCAAAAGTATCTTCTGTAACCTGCTTTTGAAGCGAACTGTAAAAAAAAGAAAAGAAAATTTGTGTTTTATTTTTTGGAAAAATAAAATTTAAGTTAAGACTGACCTGTGTCCTTAATTTTTCTCATACAATCGTTTTTTAATTATTAAGTTGTAAATTAAACATCGTGAGGAAACTCACATACCTACCCGAGAATTATTTCGGAGGTAGGTATGTTATCCACCAATCCGGACTTGGCCCCCGTGGTGGAATATGGCCTAACCCTCCTCACGAAAGTGAGGAGAGACCCGTGCCCGCCAGTGGGACGTTATGGGTTGATTATGAAGTTGTAAATTGTAATTATAGACAAGTTTAAGTATTTTTGTTGCGGTTGAATCAGTCTCTGTAAGCACGTGTGTACGTAATCATAAGGCGCAGTATGGAGAAGATTATTATTCAGGTGTTATTTTTACTAAATCACTTTATCTTATAGGTTTTATTCTTATTAGAAAAATTAGGTTTCAAATAATATATAGTTCCTAGCTGCACTCCGCAACTTTACCAGTAGATGAATGTGATTTTTCCAGAATCTAAGTACCAATCAAACACATACTTTTACAAACAAACTATCACATGTATAACAATAAAAAAATAGAATAGTTAAGAAAGTACAACAGACTTTTAAAATTCGATCCTAGTAAGGTCAAGTATTTTAGTAATATCACCCACCACGACAAACTCCGGTGGTCTGCCACCTTGCCACAGCACGTGCCTCAGTTTACCCTCTCCACCCCACTCCACACTTCCTGACCAAGCACCCTCCACTTCGATACATTCACTTTATAACTCCGATACATGCGCACACGCAGCTGCGCACGCGCTCTTAATGAAGCTTTGTTTTACTTCACCTAGTGTCAACCGTGTTGTGGCAACCCTGGTGGTCCGGAATTACGATGTTGATTGCCTCTTGAAAATCTTGAATTTTTTTTAAACAACCAGAAAATATAAATGTAAAATGACAAACATAAGTTATAATCTTTTATAATTTAACCCTCCTCTGCTAAACACTTCAAAATGCTGCTGTATCGATTGGTGTTTGTTTGTCGAATGAGGTAGTGCTAGCATCTAGTGTTAGAATTTGACAGGCCACCCAAAGGTATAATACATACCTTAATAGCTCATAAAGACAGATTAAGTCACTATAATTATGGTTAGGCGTTGGAGCTTACTCTACCAGGTATAAAATAGCTTTAACGCCTACCCCTACAACATTACCAATAAAAAAGTTTAATTAAAAATTGAGCGAACTTTAATGTGAAGTGGCTTCGAAATTCTCATTCCTAAAGCTATGTCTAGAAAAAGGCGCAACTTAAACACAATCGCAAGCGCAGCTGCGTAGCACGCGCTGTTAATGAACCTCTGTTTGTACTCTCCTGCCCGTTTTCACCGTTCCTTTTCGCTCAAGTGCCAACCCTGTTAGCTATTATGCCGGTGGTCTCAGAATTAACATGTCGATTGCCCCTTAATGACTTTCCTGTTAGGGAAACAATTGTGAGTGAAGTGGGTTATGTGTGGTCTTGTTGATATTATAGCTCTCAGTTTTTGTAAATTTTATAAGCACTACCTACAACAGAGCTCTGTTGGTTCTTTAATTATAAGTTAAATAGCAGGAATACGCTAGCTTTCAGTATCACTCAATCCGTCGTCGGTTGCGTAGCTCAAACAGTTGCATGAACCACAGTATTTGCGCTGCGTGGGTGTATGTGGGCCATTGCCTAATTGTACCTGATTCCCTAAAGATTAAGAGTTCTAGTTAACACGTTCACTGCATTATGAGGTCGAATAAGCCACATACAGACTTCTCGCTGGTGCGGCAGTCAAAATCGCTTTCTTCCACTCTGTGCGGAGGACAGGGGCCGGAAAGGCTTTGTGGGGCTGGAAAGGTCACATACGCACTGCAAAGAAATTTAACTTTGCCTCTAAAAGACCTCATACCCACTGGCTGAAAGTCCATTAAAAATGGCCCCGCAGCGAACGCGTTAAGAAACAGAATCTGTACGTGAACGTGTCGTGTTAATTATTATCAAAATGCAATGCTATCAACCATCAATCGACAGTATGCCTTTTCGCAAACTGGCAAGTGACCAGTCTCTAGTAAATAAACAGTGAACTGCAACCCTTTTAGGTATCCATAACAATACTGGTCCTTCCATTCTCGAGCAGATATCTACAACCCAAGTGGTTTACGTTTAAACAAACGTCAACCATCACAATTACGTCTAAAATTAGACTGCAAGTGACATTACAATAAAACGAGACCGTTGTTTGATAAGTAAAAATAAAATTTCGCTTTGTAAATAGAGTAAATACAAGCAAGGGCGCTCGTTTGAAGTCCCGGGCACAAAGCCGCCCTGAAACCGTAGGGCGGGAGGGTGAGGCGGGGGATGCCACTGATAATATCAGCATGACCAAACTGCCATAGACAGATAAGGCTGTGCGTGTGTGCGCCCTGAATTTTAATAATACAGATGCGGTTTGGCTAAACGCTTAATTGAATGTTTGCTTGTAGTAGTTTATTGCTTTTGGGATGATTTAAATTTTCTTGATTTTCCCCATGAGGTTTACAGGGACAGGAATTTATAGCTACGCCAGGAATATCCGTGTGATTTGCTTGTTTTAATTAAAATACTGCGATGATAATGTATCTTCGTTCCTGATTCTCTAGGTAGGTATCGTAGGTACACAGCTATAACTAAGGGGATTCCTGATGAATCCTAGGTTACGGGCAAGTGTAGCGCTTAACATCTGGTGAAATCAAAAAATAAAAAAATAATGTTCACGTGATTTATGATCTATGTTCTTACTTAACTGTTTAGCGTCATATACATAAAGTAAAATTATATTTTGTAAAATTTATATCCGAAATAGTATTTTTAGTTTGCGTTATCGTGGTGCGACAGTTTGAACTCCTTCGGAGCTGGTCGGTAAGTTCTATCTATCATCATTATGGTAGAGACGTGTGAAGAGATATGGGAAGACCTTTGCCCAACAGCGGGACACAATAATGAATATGTGAATAAGAAAACTCATGACGTTTATGTACAACTAATAATTATTTTTATGATACTACTGCAGAATATTACAGCTGCTACCACTGCTGTCCTCATTTAAAAACACTCTTTCTTCAAAACTGTCACATAAATAGTTTAAAGATAAGATCTAGACACAACTTTACAAAGAGCAAAAATCAACTAAGTAGATATTATCAGCACCCTGAAAAATGCAGAGACGGCATCGGTCGATACTGATACCCCTCCCCCAGGTGCGACGAGATAATCCAAGATGGCCGCCGAGATAGGACGTGACGTCACAGCGCAGCGGCTCTACCCCCGCCGCACCCCCGGCGCATCCTCGAGGCCTCTCGCCACCCTCCTTAGATCCTTTCAGAAATCCGCTGGGTACTGTCAGCAGGTGAGGCAAGAAAGTCGCTGAAGATGGTGTACCTAGTTGTTTTTTAGAATTACAAGGACAATTATTTTGAAAGAGAACTAATTTAGGCTTTACGTTCGTCCAATACCACTCCAGTACTTTAAGCTCTGTCAATCCATAACGGCTGAACGTGCCCTTCGAAGCACAGAATCATTGAAACCCTCATAAATTGCATATTTAAATAACGCTTTATTTACGACATTTATCATTATTTAGGTACATGGTACACAACAGCGGAATTATTAACAAGCTGGGGCGACGAAGTCAGACTTATTAATCATAGAAAACGAAATCAAGAAAACCCCATGTTCCTCTATGGAACGTCGTCAAATAAAGAACCACGATGAGATATAGGATGGAATTCCTGGGACTGGTGGTAGCCTGTTATCCTGCTGTTATGCTTATATCCATACTTCAAAGAAGAAAGAACGCTGTACTAGGACCCTGAGTCCATGGGTAATTGATTACGCTGTAGGAGTGTCCACTGCAGGCCGCGGTAGATGTGTCCCAGTGACGTGAAACCCGTCAGGTCCTCCGCGGTACTCGGTTACATACAGCAAACCATCATCGCCAACGAACTCGTACTGACCCTGGATCTCCAAGACGTAGCCGCCGTTGGCAGTGGCGACTAATCTTCCGACCTCGGAGACTACTGTGTCTGGAACGAAAATGTTTGGTTAGTATTAGTAGGTGCTTTATTTCATGGGCAAGTACCGGTATTCAGTACCTACTAAAAAATATAACAAACTTGGTACTTCATTCCTATTGGACAACCTAGAAGCCATTAAGTATAGACTTATAAATAGCCAACCTGTTCTAGCCCGCTCCTAGCTGGCACAGTACCCAACACTGCAGGGATTGCCCTATATTAGCTTTGCTAATAACAAACAGCCTTAACGAACATTTTGTATTAGTTATAGGTGCTACCAGCTTTGCAAGATTAAACTTACTCTCAGCAGTAACGTAACGAAGTGCGTACTGTCCATGTTCGTCGCGGATCTCCTCGTGCCGCACCGCTGGCAGAGACCGGAGGGGGTTCACGGCCACTCGAGGTGTCGGAGCGCAGTGTACCAGCGCCACCAGGCAAAATATTGCTACAAACTGTAACCAAAAACAGATTCACACTCAAATACAAATTGAGAAATAAGTACCGGGCTTACCTGCTACCTATGAGAAGATTATCAAGAGTGCAGAATTAGTGACACAGTTGGTTTCTATGAATTTCCAGGGATATTAACTCAGTGGAATGTCAATTGTTTTATCTTAGTCAATATAACGCTGGACCTACATTTAAGACGGTGACAGTAACGGGTGACTCCGGATCATAACAAATACCTACGCGTGACAAAACACAACTGTGGACGGGCTATGCCATGAATATTATTGTTACGGTCACAGAATCACGTCCAAACGTCACGCAGCGATCCATTCAGGAGCCTCTTGAGAGAGTCTCCACACATGCCACAGTCACGGAGTCACGGTTACAGACACGGTCATAGATGTGGACTTAGCTTTAAATAATTAACTTACTAGTTTCATTATCCTGGTTGTGGAAAGGTGTTGATGTCACAAAGAGAACTGGTGGTTTGATTGATTGTGAGCTAAGTTTTTTGAATTTATACGCAATCATAAAACTTGTCACTAAACATTATACTAGTATTCAAACCAGTGGGTAATATTTAATTCTTATTTAATTGATTTTGCGCAATCATGATCAATTAAGCAGTGTCGTAATGTTAGAATTATGATTGGATATAGCTAATTTGCCACCTTGATATTTATAATAATAATTAGATATCATTTATTTACGACTACATATTTTTGTTTCGATTTTTGTCTTTTTTTATTTTTCTATTTTTGTCGGTAATATAATAATACTTGTTAAATGTTATATAAATTAATGATGGATGTAAACAATATTTCAATATACCAAGATGTTCCAAATTAATGAATTTAAGGACAAGCTACATACATTAATAAATTCTACATTTCCCATACTATTTCACTATTCAAAAGTTTATCATAAGATATTATTTAATAAGTAGATTCAAATCTGCAGCACTATTATTAGTGCTGCAGATTTGAATGTACTTATTAAATAGTAAGGGTTATATAAATAACTCCAAAGAAAATTAAAATAGCGTACGTTTGATATTTTTCCATACCTAAAACCTCATTGGAGTTACATAATAGGGCTGCTGCTTCTGGTTATATCAGTATCGATAGATATATACTCATTAGACAAAAATAAAATTTCTTCGCTTCCAAGATTCTGCTCGTCTTTTTTGCGAACGGTACGTCGGGGGTGGTTAGGCGCTATGTGCTCTTAGCTATGTAAGGGGTTATCTCTTCTCTCGGCTCTCTATCTAAATCTGTATTATCGCCGCCGCCGAATAATTATTACAATACATGTACTATTTATACGTACAAATATACTAGTACTAGACACTCAGTTGCAAGTTTGATCGAGTTGCGGTGGATTAGATTGGGAGATTGAAAGATTGCCATCTACGCTGACATGCAGAATTTGGAAAGTAAAATACGTGCGTATAAATTCAATCCTTCTGACGAAAGTGAGCTGAGACTCGTGCTCAGCAGTGGGCCGGTGTGAGTTGATGAGGATGATGATGATGATGATAAATTTCACTCTATGTACGGCTATGTAAAAACTCAAAAAACTCAAATCATTTATTGTAAAAAGGCAAAATATTGCACTTTTAAACGTCAAAAATAATATCTTATACATTAGTATAGAAATACAAAAAAATAAGTCAAAATATTATGATCTACGAAACTAATGATTATATTATTATCTAGTTATGGTTTAAGCGGCATGGTTTAAACGCATTACTAGTGTAATATATTAATTCACATTCACATACTTATCATTACATGAAACTATAGCAGCGCAGTTTGTAATACATTTTTCTTTAATATGATACTATGTGGCAGTATACTGACACGTTAAATAAATAAAGTATGTACTAGAGATATACAATGTTGTTGTTACACCCCGAAATTATAAACAGGTTGACCACCGTCACCAGGAGGCATACCATGACCTCTTATAGCGATTCAATTGAAGACCTAAACTGAACCGCGTCGCATAATCGTACCGTGACGTCTTTTTTTTATGTTGCTACAATTTTCAACCTAAACTGGATCCTGTTAAGGTTGAAAATGGTAGCAACCTAAATTGAGTCGCTAATAAGCCATTTTCAGCCTAAACTACATCCAGTTTAGGTTGAAAATGGCAGCAACATAAAAAATAAGACGTCACGGTACGATTATGCGACGCGGCTCAGTTTAGGTCCTCAACTGAATCGCTATAACACGTCATGGTAGGCCTCCAGTTTTAACGTTCACCGAATCCCTAATGACGCCGACACAAAATGTCGTCAATCAAAAATATATACGCAACGATTGCACTCCTCCCGATGAGATCGATAAGGCATACCTCGCTCACCACCGCTGGGCTGAGGGTCGGAGCCATTGTCTCCGGGACGGAAACAGGATTGCTCTCCGAGGATTAAGGGGATTAAGCTTTTATGTGATTTGCAGGCTGAGTGAGGATGAAGAGGCTTGGAGAACTTTCGAGGTGGCCTGCTGAAAGTGTCTAAGTGAAGTTTTGTGTAGATAGGTATGGCTTTATTTGATGAAGGGTACGTATCGAGCCTGTAGAATTCCTAGCGTAGATTTGCGCCGTAGTACTAAGAGTGAAGTATTAAAAATTAACTGTAACTTCATATTAAAATGTAAAGAGAAATCCCATTTGCAACTATAACGTCAGCTTATTTTTGGGTTAGAAAGTAATTAAAACTAATTAAGTACCTACTTTTATATAAGGTGTAATGACTACCATACAAGTGCAAACACATGATATTTGTTTAGTTCCAATGAAGGCAAACAAAAGTTACTCTTACTAAATTCTAAAACAGGGAATCGAATATCCCAAATCAGCAACAAAATAAGCATAATATCTATCTATGAAAGTAACGTAAGGCATCCACACACGAGCGTCTCGCGGCGGAAATGGCGTCTAACCGGATATTGTATCGCGCCTTCATCTCCGGCGCGCTTCCGGTTCCGGCGCCCCCGCGCCTCCCGCCCGCCCTGCGACGCCTAATTACTAGCCTACACGTTACCTACATGGATATAGTTTTGTTATCGACTACGGAACCCGTCGCGTCTCCAATAGATTGATGCTACGGAATCCATTTCGAAAGGGAAAATGGAAACCAATTTCGGGTCTTGTGCTGTCGTACCTTTTGGAATTTATATTATACACGGGTCACCTCCCTAAATGAGAAGTACCTGAAAGTATATTTTTCACTCTAGGTAGAGACATCTTGGTTGTTCTATAAATACTCAAACGGACTATTAATCGGAAATTAATCATATGAAGTATTTTGATAATAGTTGGAATAACGAAGTTGAAGGCTATGGTGCAGTCAGTGGCAGGCAATTCAAGCAGTAGAATTTATTATATTAGTTGAATAGAGTTAATTTATTTAACAGTTGCTTAAACAAAGTTTCGCTACAGCAGTTTAACGCGTCAAACTCCATTCCGACTGCAATCCACAATCCCTCATTAATCTAAATCGTACAGCGCAAACAAGCCGCAAGAACACGCCAAACAAATGTCTTTGGGCAATAAAACAGTGAGCCCCGAATCCCCAAAAGAGGACCCCTAGAACCGAGCGCCTCTGGGGGCAATTAAAAACAAATACACCTTCTGTAATGGATGTCAACAGGGACGACATAGTCGTTTATTGCACAGACGAACGTTGCCATCTGGTCATGTTGCCATTGGTTTAGTTCCATCTCTATTATCTTCGCTCAATTGAATAGAATACGAATTTCTAAATAATATTTGGTTCTTATGCCTACTTTTATATGTGTTATTTATATTTTACCATTAAGTAACTTCCATAGATTTCTATAGGGCGTATTTTCTCCCTTTTGAATACTACATCCCATTATACGTTTAGGTATATACTCAACCACTTTTAGAAAGGGGTGATCCAGAAGCCATACCTTCGACTTTCGAGTATACGCCAATCAGATAACTCAACAGCCCTACAAAAGAACAAGCCCTAGAAACAGGATCCGTGCGTTATCTCGTGTCACAGTATCCCCGTGGACGAACCAGAGACAATACGGACCACCGATGTCTGAACTCTATGGTAGGAAGTGAGAATTAGCCCCCTCAATGCGCGGGCGCCGCGGCGCGTGCTCCTTTGTGTACGACACTTCCCCTTTGCCCTTCTCTCATGTCAGTCACATTGGAAATTGGCAATTGTTTATTTGGTGAAAAGGTAAGTTTATATTGGGACCTTTTATTAATAGAAGTTGTTAACTCGTGGAATATCATTGAAAACTTTTATCTTGTGTTAACGCGTAAAAATAAAGTAGCGAAGATAAATATTAAAGTTGCCGTTTGATAATTTCAGGATGAGACCAACGACGACGATTAGACTAGTCCCGATCCCCTTTATAGCTCCATAAAAACATAAATTCTAAAAATACTCGTATATTAATCACCTTAATCATTAATTTAATTGAATTCATAACATTACTAATTGGTCGGTATGCCTCGTAACTCACAGATGTCATGTTAATGTCTAATCTATTTTGATCGAAGTGTTGTTGTATTTTCATACACTCACATGGAAATATCTTAATTGACTGCAGATGCAGTAGGTAGTTCATAAACTCAAATTACCTTACCTTACCAAATTACCTACGATGGATATTTTTTTTATAAATCAACTAGCTGCGCCCCGAGGTTTAACCCGCGTAGTTCCCATTACCTTGGGACTACTGAAATAAAATATAACTTGTGCTACTCGCTGATAATGTAGCTTTCCACTTGTAAAATAGTATTCAAAATCGGTTTAGTGGTTAAGGCGTAAAAGGGTCAGATACCTAATAATTTCACTAAGGTAAGTTAAATTCTCTACTGTTGTAAACTCATGAGATATCAAGATTTTAGCCCATTTTCCACGCATAACCTTACATTATATCGTCTCGCGTGTCTGTCTAATAATATAGTTCACCCCACATGGGGTTTGATTTACCGCTGTCCTGTTATAGATACACCCTTGATTACACCCTGCGGTTACCAGTCACATTCACAGTTCATTTAGGAATCGTTATACTTACAGTTTCCTACTTCGTTAGAAATCTTGAGAAATTGTTCCTCTTCGATTACTATTCTATAAAAGTCACCGATGCCTTGAAAATATAGTGAAAAACGCTGAAACCTTTGCTAAGTACTTACGACTCATAATGTGGTAATTTTGACCATACTACTCCACGAACCAAGGGAGGTATCGTACCAGCTAAGTAGGTATAACTTATTTAATCTGTGATATATAACTAAATGTCGCAACTTGGACCTAATTACCGAGTTAGTCTTATGTCATAAAAAATGTTAACATATCAAAAGTTTAATACAAGTTTAATACCAGTTTACATGTTAACGTACCGGCTTCTCGCTGTTAATTAGGTGCGCACATTGTTTCCACTCTGTCAAGTTTCACATTCATACACAATTACATCTGTAATTTAAAGCTAACTGTGTGGCACTCTGCCACCCCCGGTGTCTGATACTGTAGGGTCCGAACCCCATGGAAAGCGAACAATAGCTCGCTGGTGGTAGAGAAGCGGTCGTAGCATTCCTCGGTTAGAAATCACAGGCGTAAGTAAGTAAGTAAGTACCGACACGAGTTTTACTGTAGTTAACAAACACTCAGGCAATCAAAATCATGAAACGTTTGCAGAGTGATGAAACAAATCCAGGCCTTAAAAGAAGATTTGTAAGCTCCGTCTCCTACATAGAAAGTATATCGTCAGTAAAGTTTGTAAGTAGGTAGGCGTCGTCGATCCCTTTAACCGCTCCAGTAGACAATGAGGATTCCATAAATCAATCTAACTTTCAAACAAAGATCATAACTCTCACGCAACGACTCTTCTGGAAAACTTAAATTACTCTTTTTTCCGCATTACGAGTGCGAATAATCTTCTTGACGGGCTGCGAAATTGATGGCGTCGAAAAAACCGCCGACTCAAAATCCGACGAACTTTTTACGTCAGTCGAGTTTCACTTAGGGAAGTTTCTACATCCATTTAGAAGTTGCTCCTATACGACAAGCTGACAAATTTTAATGAACCCAAGAGAGCTGCTAATGTCTGCGAGTTGCGTAATGCGAAAACTTTGAAGCGTTCACCCCGGCGCGGCGCTCGAGCGACACACCCGAACAATTTTTACACGTTAATTTCTATTGTTTTCCCGACATATTTACCGGAGTCGTAACGACGGCACAGTTTGCAAGTCACGTTACGTGCGCTTAAATTGTTTCATTTTAATTTAATGGAGTTAAATTATGTTTCCCAGGCCGCGATCGTTTGTAACTAAATATCCCTGGGCGCGGAACAATAAAACGCGCAATCATTTCGACGTGTGCCATTTGAACTCTTTCAACGCTAGTAGTATAAATGACATTGTAAATTTCAAGTTGTTCAGTGACCAGCGAAAAAATGCATTAGGGGCCCACACGATTGTGATTTAAACGGCACAACCCCCGCTAAAGGGCGGTCGGGCCATCCATCATACGCTTTACATATGTTTGAATAAAGCCCGTGGGAAAAGGATTTCCTCTCAGAAGTCAACGAGAATTCGGCAACTAAAGAGAGTGACTATGAAGGATGGAAATGTGAGGACATTACAACTATTGTGCGCCAACTTTATTTCGAACTCAATCTTCAAGTAGTTAAGGCCTGTTTGGGAATAATAAGGCAAAGGGGACTTATGTTTTGATCACGGCAAGATCAGAGTAATTAGATAAATATATTATGTGGCAAGCAATTATTAAAAATACGCCACTGTCCGTTAGCGTTTTCTCTTTCCCTTATGGATTCTGTAAAGCATCTATGTCTACTCACAGTTATAAATAAACCCAATTTCAATGAGACAGGTGACGTCTATTTTTTACATTTCAGTCAAGCAGTCAAACATTCCATTTAAAATGAATATCACATGGCCACCCCACACTACAAATAGCGGATTAGGGCAGTTTGGCAAACAAGGCGTCGCCGTCGTGTGCCGGCACCCTTAAACTAATGCCGTATTAATGTCTATTACTAGCTCTTTGTTCTGTGCAAAGATTTATTTAGCTTCAGTACTAGACGATCTATTCAGCTTTAGCCTCTAATGCGATGACGTAAGCCGATGCCTTTAGTCTGGATTACTGTTGCAGCTAGTGAGAAGTTGTCAAATTGTTGTGATTCTATGGAATTAGGCTCTGACTTGCTGTTGAAGTTTATTGATATGAGTAAAACCTTTATGGTCTCGCGATATGCTTAAGGTATGGAGGTGGATTTTTGGCGGGAAACCGGAACGTGACATTGTTTTATTTTGTTTTTTTTCTCATACGTGTGTTTCGTTGTGCGTATTGTGTGGAGTATTGATCATTAAATGTACGAGTGTGGAAAAACGATACAAACTCAAAAAACGTGCCATTTCGTGTTCTCTTCGAAGCTTCCTGGAAGTTTCAGTAAGCCAACCACAACTTCTGACTAGCTGTGACTGTTTTGAAAATAGTTATATAAAACTTGGCGCTACATTGGCAGCGAACGTGATGGAAATTATCCTCAAAACCATTACTAAATTAAGCGTTAATAAAGTGTTGATACCTCCGATTATTTTTCCGTTTTCCTACTCAAGTACTGGTGAGTTCAGTTAAGTTTATTGTATAGTTTATCGTATTGCTCTTTATACAGCGCCTGCAAATAATATGATAGCATTACAATAAAGGTAAAAAAATATTTATGTGCAACAGATTTGTGCGGCGCGGTAATGTAAACTTGATTGATTTGCTATAATTAGAAGGAAACAGAAGGTAACTTTGGCTTCAAAAAGGTCACTGTGATCACAAGGCCACTGCCAGCGATCACTTTTGCAATCCGAGATAAGGCTAGCTACGTGAGGGGAGCTTATCGAGCAGTGCGTGTCTACTGTCTACTGCTTTCCTTGCACCCCTAAGTAGCGCCTACTGGTTTTATTATAGCAATTGAGTGCTTTAAAGTGACCTGTCATTTGTTTCATAGTTACATTATCATAAATAATTAAAGCAACGTGCTTAGGTGTAATCATGTAGAATCAGTGAATGAACGAAGCACCAATTCTATCGTACTAGGCTAGCAGCTAGCTTTGACTAGTCTGGTTGGAATCTGTGCGCGACGGTGGTAAAAACGCTATCACAGAATAAAGATGCCTTCTTCTTCATAAATCTTTCTTGTTTCGAGCATCCGAGGAAATTAGTATCGATTTCAACCCCAAATTTTTCCAGCCACAAACGATCTCATTACCGTAGTTTCACTTTACACTTCCTGCTCATTCGTGTGCAATCTGTAGTGTGCAAATCCGATAATCTCATTTCGGTGGCAGTGTGTGCGCACGTGGCGCCACGTGGCGTCGAATCGAACTAATCTCCGCGCCGTACGCGTCGGCGGGTGAAGGACGGGCGGAGCGCGTGCGCGGCACGATAACGCCAAGAAACGCCATTCATTCCCGCTCTTTTGTTGCGAACAATCACTTATTTATTTATGATATTTGCCAGTAACCTGCAGCCTCCCCCGCGTTACTTAATGCGCACTTAACTTGCCTAAATCTACGCGTTTCGCAACGGGGGTGTCTTAAAGAGGGCGTTTACATTATTTTGTTTATAGGTAGGTACTTCATATTTAGCTTTGACCTCAGAGTTGAGAGGTACACAACTTTAATTTCATTGAATATCATTAGATAATAAGTAAACTCTAAAAAGTCACTAATCGCGTGTAAACGCAAAAGTACCGAAGAAAGTAATAAATCGATTTTGGGTAAGTTTTAATGTATTAAATATATAAAAAAAAAATTGAAATACTCTAGTATCTAGTATCTGTAGGTGGCTTGGCTCAAGATAGGTACAGCACCACATAGTAATTTTAATGTAAGGTACAAGTGCCAAGATTAGCAAAAGTACACACTAGATACACAAACGTTTAAAATAAAATGCCAAATAGTATCCTACTATTGCAGTTTGTGCAGGCCGCGGGTAGTCTATTATTTGTACCTAAACCTGACATACAATTTTAAAGAATGAAGTACCTATCTATTCAGAAGAAATATCATTAAATCATAATAAACGCCTACGAAATAAACTCTTCCAAAACACATATCACTGGATTGTGAAATTTTAGAATTTTTAGGCTCCCTTCCTGAAAAAGTCGAAGCTCCATAAATAAGTTGCATTTGTAAAAATATTATTGACCTCTTCATTTTACTGAATAGGTTTGATAGTGTGCGTCACCCATTATTTTAACACCTCGTTAAATTGACAATTCCGTCTGACAGCTGTCACTGATGAGGGATGATTGACGCATCCATGACAGACAGGCAGGCAGGCATGATTCATTCGTTCGTTCATTCATTCATTCACTTCACTAGAAAGAAACTATGCAAACAAATAACATTTTATATTTTGTATTGTTTTGAAACATTTCCTAATTTCAAATTATTCTGGAAGAAGACCAGTTCGAAGAGTAGATACATATTAAACATCGTGTGAAAATGGGCGACGAGGACGAATATGCGTGTGTAAACAGAACCCAGCTAAATATCAAGGATAACTCTGGGATCAAGAAGAAAAAGAAAAAGAAATCTTCTAACAAAGAAACACAGAATTTAATCGAAAATGATATCAAACAACAGGTTAAACAAAATAAGGATAACAAGACTAAAGCTGAAATGGCGTTCCAAAAAATGCAGGAAAAAATGGTAAAGTCAAAACTCAACATATGTTATGCTCAAATAATTCACATAATTTCAATTTACAATGCCTGAAAAGGTAATATGGAACAACACACATCCACAACAACTGTTTATTGACCTACCCAAACTTGGACACGTCAGTTACCCCAAGCTTTATTGGTTACACACTTACACTCAAATCCAGGCCTTCTGTTCATTTACATAGGTTATAATTCAATATAAACTTACTGTACTAAATCATCTGCAAAATACAAGCTTGATATTTTAATAAAAATATTTTTTGACAACTTAAATAACAATATAAATAAAAGGAAAACGAACTAATTAACTATTTTAAATAACTTTCAACATATCTTTTTTCAGCAAACGCAGCGAATTCAACAAAAAGCAGAGATGACTCACAAACAGAGGGTAGAAAAATTCAACCAGCACCTGGATAGTCTCACGGAGCACTTTGACATACCAAAAGTATCTTGGACAAAATAGGATCGCTGTATTTGTTTATTTATCATCATAATCCAGAAGACGTCCACCATTGAACATAAGCCTCCACTAAATGTAGAACACCACAACAAGCTCTTGCTAGCTGTTCACATCCAGCAGCTCCCAACAACCCACACCAGGTGTACAGTCCGCCTCTTGGGGATCCTCCCTAGACTACATGGTTTAGTCCAATTTATTTATTTATTGTATGTACAATATTATGGTGTGTTCATTAATTCTGTCCTTAATCTCAAAAAGTTGCAAGAATGTTATCTGATTTGTAAATAAATCTTAAAGTGAAACTTATCGTATTTTTTATATTTGTAAAGCAATCACTTCCTTATTATTCCTCTAACAAAATATTATATTAGCTTCATTGTACTTTAAACCAAAACAAAATAGGAAAATCTCAACTATTTAGTTTACCTAATCATTTTTCAGTAACAGTAACAGTAGGTGTGCGAGTTGAATGCTGTCCGGACCTTAAGCTGCAAATATCAGAGCTTGGCATTCAACTTGCGTACCTAAGTATTTTTGTACTTTGAACATTCTCTTCCTTTTTTCCTTATAAGCTTGTAATTGATGAGTACATATCTCTTGACTAGGAATAATAGGTTCTGTGACCTTTCTCATCTACCTGAAGTGCAAAATGCTGTTATAACATTATCTTTCCAGCTTTTTATAATTTTCCTACGCCTCTGCCTAACTTTGGTGATGATAAGTAGTTATATACCTACTTATGGATTTTGATAAAGCTTGTTCATTCATACTCATAGTACTAATTCAATGAAACAACAATTTGTAAAACAAATGTATTTGTAAAGTTTGTAGAACACATAATTGCAAAATGCAGATTATAATTATAATTCAAAAACTGATATACATATATACAAAAAGATCATATACTAATATCCTGTGTAAATTACAAGATGAAATAATTGATTTTAATTAGTAATTAATAATATTTATATAAATAAGAAAATGATAAATGAATCTTTAGTAAATAAATGTGCTAATTTCATTGTGATAAAAATTGCAATCTTAGAACTAAAAGTCGAGATATTCAGATTATATATTTCATATTTTGAGAGAAAACTTCTATAGATAAGCAGTTCCCTAACAGAGTTCTAATAACTAAGACATTTATCTTTTTGTCTTCTTATAGGCTTGCGCAGACGAGGGACAGGCCTTGGGAGTCCTTTTTTGGCTATAAAAATAGAATGCTCAACTGCATTGAAAAACGCACACAAGGGACGTAAAGTGCTGCTTACAAAAATGGATTAGCGTACACAAAGTTTCGGGTTTGTTGTCCTCCATGGACTAAAGTCCCTCGTCTTAACACAGGCCTTAGTTCTTACAATAATCTCTGCTGCCTTTGTTTCAAATAACTATACCTAACATGCCCTACATCTACATGGTATTGATTGACTTGCAAGAGAATAAATAAATATTCTTATTCAATTAAAAGTCTAGAAGGATTTAAACTTTATGGCGGGTATGCAAGGCGCTACGCAATGGCAAATCTTAGGTGGGCGCGGGGCTTTAGAGATGTGAGGCCTCCGCGAGAGCAGCGCACTTCACACAAC
Organism: Campaea margaritaria; assembly: GCA_912999815.1. Classification (NCBI taxonomy): domain Eukaryota; kingdom Metazoa; phylum Arthropoda; class Insecta; order Lepidoptera; family Geometridae; genus Campaea; species Campaea margaritaria. The sequence continues at coordinate 4,101,898 of OU538794.1, forward strand.
CGCCATTCACTTTGTCTGCCACAAATCTACATATTGTCAAATTGTTGCTAAAACTAGTATCTCTACCTATTCTAAAGATCTTTCTATATTTCTAATCAGCCACTTCACCTGTCAGCGTTGGGAAAGAGAATTCGCACTACTAACTTACATTACACACATAATTAGTCAAACTTTAAACCACATCTGAAAATTTAAGGCACACACTAATATGAATATAATATAATAATAATTAAGTAAATATTTGAGATTCACTACAATAAGTCATTTAGAAAGCTACACTTAAGGCACTATGTTGTAAGTAAATATAGAGTGTAAGTACTATTGAATAGACAAAATAGCTGTAAAAGTTGTACAAAAACGACACAATATACAAAATAAAAATAAATGCATAGTGATGAAAAACTGGAATAAATCTGGACGGATTCATTTTCAAATCACTTGTTGCCTTAAACAATCTAACCAAAGGACCTCACACGCTCATGCTACACCCCTCTACCAGTTTGTGTATAATGATAATAAACTCGCGATAACCGACTAATTGAATCCGATTAATTGGTCTTTGTTTTTTGAAATCACAATTGTAATCTGTCTTCTTCGTCCCCCGTGACCCTCGCCAAAACTGGCAGAATTTTCAGTTTACAGAGCTAGATGCGTGCCGGGTCCATGTAATATATAAAACATCCTTGATATATAAAACGTCTTGCTTGTTACCAATGAAATAAAGAAATAACAATTGGTTAAGCAGTTAATAAAGCCGCGAGTTCATGAGGCAGCAAATGGAACGAGATATGTCAACGTTACAGACGTGTAACGTCACCAGACATCGCATGAGATAAAGATGATTCGCGACGTCACACGATATCGACACTTTCCGCCTAATAAAATCTCGGTTCAATTCAGATCAAAATCAGTCTACTAATTTGTACATAAGGCACACGACTATTTAAATAGAGAGAGTAATCCGGCTACTATGGCAGTCACAACACTAATTTCAAGCACCGACGCATGATTGCTGCTCCAGAATGAAACAGTAAGTATTTTGACATGGTTCGCCTTAACAGCCCAAGGGTCACTGCCGTCGTCAAAGTTCATGGGGCACTGGTCTCGCTCTCTCTCGTACTCTTCCATTTCGACAGCGACTGCGGCGCCTTCGGTGTAATTCCAAGACGTCACATCTTGGCTCAGGTCGCAGTATGGACCGAGGGCTTGGGACATGAGGATCCTGCCAGGGAAAATGTACTTTAACATCATATTATTAATTGGAGAAGAGCTGTGGTCTACCCAAATACATTTATTTTATAAGTTCTGACTGATCATAAAGATTTCTTTTGAATGTTCAAAAAAATGGTTATTGAATATCACCTGTTAAGATCAGCTCTCTGGTACACCCAGCACCTGTACTTGGAAAACGGGTCCAACTCATCATAGGTAATCAGATACGACTTGAGATTCTCTTTCCAATATCCGATGCATTTCATCCTGTAATCAGGATCACTGTAGATATCCACAGGCCGACCTAAGTAATCCACTGATAGGCAGTAGTTCTCCTTAATGTTTATGACTTTTTGATCTTTATCACAAACTGAAAAGTCGCTTATATTCAGTTTACAGTGTAAGTTTGGTCTGGGACTTAATGTGACTCCACCCAGGATTCTAGTCTCGAACCTAACGTCTCCTCTTTGGGTGAAGTTGAATTTGCCAGCTACAGGGCATCGGATCGGTGTAGGATCCCTTTTGAGGAAGATATCATAACGCCATTTTTGCTTGTTCGGGAATTGTACCCAGGAGCAAACTGTGTGGAAGTTACTTTGTATCATAGCTAGACCTTTGCGATATCTGAAAATTACAAAGATTTAAAATTAAAAAACTTATTCCTAAATCTTGACAAATGTAGAAAGCTAAAGACAATTTTATTATTCACTGTGTTTTATCCAAACATACGACTTACTTGAGTGTGCTTGTTTGTATTAAAAATAAAACTATTTAGAAGATTTGCTACGTAAGTAAAGGCTTTACTCTAGATTACAAATTATAATTTTATTACACTATTTACCGTATAACATTGTGGTGTTGTGGAACAAAATCGAAGCAAACATAATCCTTTTGACAACCATCTACTGTGAGTCGGGCCATCATTACCCTGCTGTCCCTTTGTTCCCTGTAAGTGAAGGCCAAATTTTAGTATAGTCCTGACAAACAATTTTTTGTATGTAATAGTTTGTTCAAATTACCTGCACACATAAATAGTTCTCCTATATCTTCCCTCGTCTGGATAGTATGTCTCAATGATATGCGTTTCATTTATAAATACATCGGCGTCTATGTTGGCAGTATTGATCCAATCGCCAGAGAAGTTCTGTGGCAACCTACACCCTGGTTCTACAACTTCTGCCTGAAGAAGAACAATAAAACAATTAGAATGGAGTTTGTTTAGGTGAAGTAGGTATTATCAGTAACCTGTAAATACATAGATTAAAAAATTACCTTCACAGGGGTAACCCGGTATCTTTCTGGTGATTTCTCAACAGTTTTCAAAGTATTACACTCAGGCGTGATCGAGGCACCTATGTATAGATCATCGTCCCTGTTTTTGAGGAAGCATCGGTACCTCTCATCCTTACGCGACTCCTTTGTGTTTGCAACAGCGAAGAAATGATTTTTGTCTACAAACCAATGGCCTGAAACAAATTGTTAATAAAAAAATTATTTGCTACATTATGTAGCTTTAACGGTTTAACGGTAAGCGGTGGTAGCCTAGTGGGAGAACGTCCGTCTTCCAATCCGAAGGTCGTGAGTTCAAATCCCAGTGCGGGCATGTATCAATGTCTTTCTGTAAAACATATGTTCGTAATTATCACTCGCTTTTCAGTGAAGGAAAACATCGTGTGGAAACCCACATACCTACCCAAGAATTATTTCAGAGGTAGGTATGTTATCTACCAATCCGCACCTGGCCCCCGTGGTGGAATATGGTCTAATCCTCCTCACGAAAGTGAGGAGAGACTCGTGCCCAGCAGTGGGACTTTATGGGTTGATGAAGACGATAATGATGTAGCTTTAAGTAGTTTAAGTAGTTTAAGGAGGGCTGTAGGGCTTATTTGTAATTATTTATTAGTATGACATTCAATAAAGAATTATTGTATTGTTGTGGGGGAACAGGCAATTAGATTGCTGATGAATATCCCATTCATGATGAATACTTTATGAGTTGCATGGTCCATAAATATGCAAATCGCTTCAAGCTCACACAATGAGATGTTATTGGTAGCAATATCCAAGGTCTCAAGAGTGAGAAGCATGATACAGCACCATACAAGGCTTTACAATGGATAGTTCTGGGTGGTGCTTACATGCGTTATGGACAGACACTTGCCATAAATACAAGGCAAATTACCTGCACACACTCAAACACTCAGTAATAAAAAATATCATAACCAAATATAACTCTATGTCTGTCTGTTTGTTCCCTTTTCACAACAAAACTGCTGAACAGATCTTGATAAAATTTGAAATGGGAATACTGCGTAAAACAAGGAAGAACAGGATATTTTTTCCCAATTACTTCTTTTATTTCATTAGAAACTAATGATCTAATTCTGTAAGTTATTTCAGTGATAGAAAGATACACTATTCCAGAGTCCTATGCTTGATCTCGGGAATATTAAGTCTCTATGGAAAACGGGAACCACATGGGTTGTGGGTGAATGAGAGGTCCAGCTAATAATCATATTATTATAAACAGTGCCAGTGTGGCCATAAATCATAGAAATTTTCTTCTTTCACTTACCCAAACAACTGTACTCAACAACACCATCGAAAGTGTTAGACATCCCTGAACATTTTCTATATGTAATGTTGAACTTCTGGTTGGTAATCAGGAACTGAGTACCAGCAGTCTGACAAGACTTAATCTGATTTCCGGGATGGTTACATTCTCCGGTGAAACGGAATCTATTCTGGTATGCAAAATGCCAAACTCCTTCAAGCGATGAACGGCAGTTAACCTGCAATAGAATCAATATAAGACAGTGACAAGTTTATTTCGGATTAATTTTATCAATTGTTCAAACATTGGCTAACTCCAACCTTAGAAATACATACAAACTTTGCTAGTGATGAATATAAACATATGCGTTTGTGTTTTTTATAATGTTACAGCAAGCGATAACATGGAAATCTGAAATGTCGCCTGAATAGACGTCATGAATGGATAATAATATAAAATGGATAATGAATATAATTTGCCAAACAATTCTGTAAAAATGGCTGGCGTGCGAACCCATATTGCTGTTTTAACTTGACAATATTATCACAACAGTTGTGTGCACACTGCTGATTGAGGTAAGATACGAATTACGATACAATGCTAGTAAACAGTAAGCACACAAATGTTCTGTGAAGATACACAAAAGCGGAAAAAAAATAAACAGGTTCAGCAGACATCATGTTAAAAATAGATTTAAACTTACAGGCACATAATTTTCGGAGAATAGGGTAATAAGATTCTGATCAGGGTTAAGACCTCGACAGACCCTCTCGACCGTTGGTTCCTCGTCAGGTTTCAAGTCCACACACGGAGTCTCAGTCTTCTCCAGAACATTTACTGTTCGAATGATAAGCTTTACACAATAATAGCAGTTGGTATACTGGAAGACCATGGTGTAGTTCACTCGGAAGTCAGCCTTTATGTTCACACATACCCCCCTAGAATAAACGAATTTTATAATTGAATGAAGGAAGTTACAATTTATTTTTTCTTGTACATATTTCAGTAGGTAGTTACTATAGGGTTTAAAGGTATGGATAGGTTTTTAGGGTCATTTTCGATGCAAGTTTAATTTCGAGGGTTAGTTAGTATATCACTTCCAGTGACTCATGTAGATATTTTGCTTACTTTCCGGTCATATCACTAGCGTTGATGTCGGTGAGCGTTTGCTTGCCATTTTCGAATGAGAACCATGTGTTCCTCAACACTATCGGGATTGTACATTCTGAATAAACAGTAGTGACTGAAACAAAAATACGTTACTTTAGCTTTGGGCGTTAACCGCAACAAGTGAATTAAAACTCGCTTACAGAAGGCCGGACTTACTTCCAAAGATAATTATACATATCAATATTGGTATTGGCGGGTGTCGAATCATTTTTGGAAGATTATTCTACGTAAAAACATTGAATTTTACGGGTTTTCTCTGATTTCTGTTCGCTTCGCTTTCGCTAAGTTCGTTTTTCTTTTTGGCCGTCCCTATTCTCCCGGAGTTTGCACACATACAAAAATAATAATAGTAATAATAATAATAATGCCCGAGAATCCGACAATGCCACTACGTAACCACGCGAATGGAAATCTTGCATGAGAATGAACATCGCAGTGAGATTTTATGCACTGTTGATCATACATAGTTTGTTTGATAGTCTGTGACTCTGTGACTCCTTTCTAAATCGTTCTTTTTCACAACCGCCGAGCCGAGAGAGAAGATAAGTTTCAAGTCGTTGCAGATATTGTTAACATTCCATTACTATAATCACCAACGTTAATAATCACATGTTTTCATACTAACATAGTGCATTGGTGCTTTTGCAGATCTTCCGTGAATTCCATGATGTCCTTCCCGAAAGCAATCGTGAGAGGTATAATTATAACCTAAAGTTGTTTGGTGTGATAATGAATGATGTCCTTCTTAACGTATCCGTCAACGGCGAACCTTGTTAGCTCCGGAGGTGAGAGCGAAGGTGGCTAATAATGAACAACGCGGACAACAGTGAGATGTTTGTGCTTATGCTGTCGACTCGGGCGGGAGGGCTCGGTATCAGCCTCACCATGGCCGATGTGGTCATCACCTACGACTCTGACTGGAAACCGCAGATGGATCTGCTTGTATTGGAAACATGAAATAGGTTAGTTCTAGTTCTATTATGAGCCATACTTAGTCATTATCTCTAACTAGTGAAGAAAGGAGTAAAACTTGAGCAGCTATAGATCCACTTAATAATGGCGCAGACTAAAGAACCGTTTTAATATTGGCGCTAGCATGCAATTTTTATCACACAGCTATCTTTCCATGATAAAAAATACAGTCGAAACCGAATATAATGACGAATCTGTTTTTATGACCGAACAGCAAGGTCCCGGCCGAATCCCTAATATACAGTTAAGTAAACATACCACCTATCACAACATCAGATACAGCGACATATCGCTTAGAATGACAAAACTTTATAGATATTCATCGATCGGCTATAACACCAACTGTTGTGCTTGTACCAGCAAAATTAAACAATAGAAACAATTTTCATATTTATTTTAATCTATGAAAGGATGTTTTGACTTATTATTACGTATGCACTTTCTCCCACCCCATCCAAACCTCTTGCATGCTCTGTGCCATTTGACCTTTTCTGTTTCACAACTTAGCTTACTTTGTTTTCTTTGCAGGTGTGCATATTGAGGATGATTACAGAGAACACAGTAGAGGAAAAGATTGTAGAGTGAAACTAGAAGTGAAACTACTCCTCGAGAAACTGCTCATACAGTTGGGCCACCTTATGGACACCGTGAACCAACTTGAACAAGAATGAAATGTTTAACATGATCCGACATGGAGCCAACCCTGTGTTCTCATCAAAAGACTCTGAGATTACTGAGGAGGTCTTTGATTCCATATTGGTTAAAGGCAAAGTCAAGGTAAATAAAAGGGTTCTTTTAAAATTTAGAAGTATTTACATCAATTTTGACCTACAGTAGTGTCGATTTATCTAGGCTATCGTGAAGTTAGCCGCAGAAAGCGTCGAAGTGTTCGAATTATGGAAATGAGACAGGATTTGGTCAGTTAGGGTTGGTCGCCTGGCATTTCCCACTATTTCCCACCTACTGTGAAAAAGACAAGACTCAAAAAACATTTCTTCGTGACTGTGCATGCTCAAACTTTCCGGCGGCCTGTGTTCACATTGGCCTAGATCCGTTGACACTACTGTACACTAGGGTTTTCTTTGTCCATAGATGGAGGAGTTGGACAACCTTAGTGAGACGTGCCTTTGAGAATTCAAAGTGGACACCCCTGCCCCAGAGCTAATATCTAATCGAAGCAGTATCTAATCGAAGGGTTTCAATTGGATTTTAAAACTGTTGTGTTTAATCAATGCCTGTTTTGGATTTTCCAACAGTTTGGATTGAATTCCTAGTGACTCGCATTATTTCATTCCGAAATGTGAATGTAGAGCCAACTACGCTGCCGTCACTTACTTCGGATCAAAGGAGCCCAAGGTACAGGTAAATAAGTGAAAAGACCAGACGATACCGTTACTGGTGATGGTTTGTTCTGTCATCTTGCCATTTATATCATTGATTGGCTCTTTATACTAGTGTAGTGTAATTTCATTACATATGTACCATCTATGTATTATGTTTCATTTTACATAAGTCATTCCTATTATTTTTTGTGCATTTGACTGAGTGATGAGATGAGTCCGCCTTCCAATCAGAAGGTCGTGAGTTCAAATCCCAGTGCAGGCACGTACCAATTTGTTTCTGTAATTATCACTCGCTTTTCGGTGAAGGAAAACATCGTGAGGAAACCCACATACCTACCCGAGAATTATTTCGGAGGTAGGTATGTTATCCACCAATCTAGACCCGGCCCCAGTGGTAGATTATGGCCTAACCCTCCTCATGAAATTGAGGGAGACCCGTGCTCAGCAGTGGGACGTTATGGGATGATGATGATGATGATGATGATGAAGAAGAATTAGACGAGCAAGTTGTTCACCTGATGGTAAGCGCTACGCCTGTCCATAACAGTTATGGCGCCACCCAGAACTTTGCATTGTATAATCTTCTACGGCACTGCACTGTGCTCGTCACCCTGAGACTGACTAGTCTCATATGCCCAGTAATTTCGCTGGAAACAGTGCCCTTCAAGCCAGAACACAGTAATGTTTGCACACTACTGCTTGGCGGATGTATATCGGGCAGAGGTTTGGTACTTCCCAGGTGATCTCTTGCAGAAGAGGCTACCACTACAGTAATATTTATGCTTGTTAATTGTTTGTTACTTGGCATGTGTTTATTCTATTGTTTTCAGAGGTGAACGTGTTAAGCCTTGTTATCTGTATACCTACATATACGACTTCAGTGTGACGTCGAAGTTCTACGTTTGGTATACGGTCTAGTAGGCGAATGCCTAGCATGGCGCGCTCCATTACTAACAACAAAGCCCTACTCTAGATTAATTATGCCAAATGTAAAAATGGCGACCATGGACGAAGTCTGCAAGAAGAGAAGAAGAAACTTGTCTTCATTCCATCCTTTCTTGCCCATCTTCAAAGTGTAATTTTGTTTATAACTGATTTATTTGTTTAGATTGGATAATGGAATACTCAGCTGTATTTTGGGAGCGGTGTAACGAACTGCAACGCATAGAAAGCAAAGTTGTAATGATCAAAAGAGGAGAAGCCAAGATACAGAGGAGAGCCTCTATCAAGAAAGCGCTTGCCGCTAAAATAGCCATTGCATCAGCTTGGATCTAACAAGGAACTAAAAAGGGTAAAAACTAGACTGAAGAAGACATTTTTACTCAACATTTATGGCGCCAGTCTTAAGCCCGCCTGCGTTAGGGATTAAGTATTTAATTTATTAACATGATTTAGTAATTCTATGTATGTATTATGTAGAAATGAATTTATATACCTAATGCAATTGTTCAATTTAATTTTTACCTTTGTGTAAGTTAAAATAATTATGGATTTGTTATATGTATGTATGCTCCATAATTATACTCTTAGATGTTTGCACACATTGTTATATTTCCATAATCCCTACCAGGGAGGATGTTTGGTGGGAATTCATGAATTTATTGATAAAAAGATAATCTATACTTCTATATCTATACTAATATATAAAGCTGAAGAGTTTGTTTGTTTGAACGCTAGGATCTCAGGAACTACTGGTTCGAATTGAACAATTCTTTTTGTGTTGAATAGTCCATTTATCGAGGAAGGTTATAGGCTATATAACATCACGCTACGACTAATAGGAGCGGAGCATCAATGAAGAATGTGGCAAAAACGAGGAAAATATATTGCTTTTATGAGTTATTGCGGGAAAGCATGAATTATGCGGGTGAAACCGCAGGGCGCAGCTAGTTATAAATATAGGGAAACTCAGGTTGCATTTATTTTGGTACTATGTACTTCAATAAAATTAGTATCATGAAGAAAACTGGTTTTATTTCTGCAAAGTACCTGCTTACACAATGTGTACGGGAACGAGTAACCGATGTAATGGGGACGTATTTTAATTATTTTTGTCCCCTTCCAGCATGCACAGGGGAATTATGAACAAAAAGTCAAAAATAACGGAATAAGCCGTCCTGACAAGGGTAAAACCAAACTATTAGGTGATGGATCCGTTCTAATAGAAGGTACAGCTGGTACAGTAGAATCTATTTATCTAGGCTCGTGAAGTCAGCATCAGTGTTCGTATTTTGGAAGCGAGTTAGGATTTGGAAAATTAGGGTTAGTCGCCTGGCATTTCCCACCTACTGAGAAAAAGGCGAGGCACACTAAAACATCTTCGTGCAATAGATCCGTACACTACTATTATAGGTCTACCAGAATCTCATGGCAAATGGGGAAATAAAAAAAATTTGTGTGCAATACTGGGAAATTGGATTAAGCAATCTTGATACTGTTTAATTTTTAATTATCTCATCAGTATTAATGAAAATGAAGTATATTAGGTACATATGTGTATGAAGAATGTTGTTATACATCGGGTTCTTAACATAGGAAAATGTAATGAAAAATAAATATTAATCAATCGTTTATTACTTTTATGTATTAATTTATTATAATATACTAAAATAAACTAAAAGTATCAAAACAACTTAATCCAACTTTAGTCAGAGTTACATTATGTTGCATTCATGATTCTGATACCTAGAAATAGCTAAAAAAATTGCGTTCGCACTGTTCAATCATTGCTGAGAGCTTCTTCCCCAGGGTCTCCAAATGAAGTTGATGAAATTTCCCAATATGACAGGAATAAATCCCTAACGATACTATTTAGACATGTGTTGCCCAACTATTTTGAAACTACTAATTTAAATTTACAAGGTATTTATTTATGTACAGTTTAATAACACTTTTAATGTACTTAAGCATCATTTATTTAGATGACTCTGATATAAGCGCAAGCGGAATTTTTTAATGAATTTTTGAAGTGAAACTTCCATAAGACGGAGGTCTTAGGATTTTTTCTGTCACGAAAAAGCCTTAGGGCCGCGTGGAGAGGATAGATGATATATCGCGTGGTGAGAGGCAGTAGCAGCGGAGGGAGAGAACGGCAAGTATTAATATATATATATATTTTGAAGTAAAAGTTTTTTACGCACGCTTGACTTGGGGACTAAGCTGGTGAATGCGTTACGAAAAATGTGATCAAGCTAGGCGAATGGAAGTGGACAGGGAGATATAAGTTAGTGAAGATTGAAAGAAAGAGAGTTACGTTTCATATATTTAAAAAATATATTACATGAAAAGAAGCGCAACCCCGCCTAAAACATGGTCACACAAACCTTTATCCAACATATTTAATGTAAACATAAGTGAAAACAATCTAATAATTAGTACGACGCTCAATCTGCGATTTTTAAAATTGCCACGCAGTCAAAGGTCAGTATGTAGGTGAACACATTGAAAAGGTCTGTCAGTCTTTTTCTCGCACCTAAGGCAACAAATCACGCATAGATGAAAGAATATTTCCTCAAATTTTAACATTAGGTGGGTAAGTACCTACTTAAATTATTGTATGCCCACTAAATTTTCCCTAATATTTCTGTGTTCCCAAAGGATTCCCAAAAAATATATTTTTCTCCAAAACTGTGAAAAAAAACCCCATCTGGAGACACTGTTCTTTCCTAACATTGGGAACTTCTCTTATATTTTAATATGGTCTATAATATTTGTTAACTTAATTTGAAACTCAAATAAAAGGATAAGTAGGTAGTTTACCTATAACGTTTATTAGTTTAATACTGATTATTTAAGTACGTTTTTTTATTATGTCCCGCATTCGAAGAAAGCTCACTTTACCCGAAAAAAATAGACCAACGCTGGGGCGAACGCCTTTTTAATAATTTAAACAAGATTATTATTTAATAAGCTATTATTAATTCAATATTATTTAATTCATCTTATTTTATTTATTTATTTCATACATATCTAAATTTCTAATTAAAAAGAAATATTCATTTTAAACCAAGGAAAAACGAAACGCAAAAGGTGAGATAGTTTTCTTTCTCTTTCTATAGTGTTCTACAATCATCGTATACACATATACATTGTACACAATTTTGTTATGTATATCATCCGGAGCAAAGTTATCATTGGGTTGTCAAGAGTACAAGAATAGACTCTATTTGTACCCAGGCAGAGTTCTAGTTTTCTGACTAAAATGCTCTTAAGTTGGTACTCCGGCAGAATAAAGTAAACAAACCATTATAAATGTCAAAACGTGCACACATATACAAAACTTCAAACTAAGAACGCACACATATGTAATTCTACTATCGATTGTAGCACACCAAGAAAGGATTTCAATTGGTGAGTGAACTATATCATAGATAAAAAAATATTTTTACTATCAATAGGATTCATATAACCAATCCTGCAAGACCTAAGATAAAAAGAATTTATAAATTAAAGATAAAATAAACACGCTTAGCAAGCACGATTAAAACTATAGACAAATAATTTATTTTGTGGCAAAAAGCAGGAAGTGCCTTTTACTACACATTTATAATCAGCATTTGATTTGAAGCACCCCTTTTACGAGGAACCTCCTGACGCACCGTGTCGAGCAGTACTGCCTTTGGCATTAGACCCTTAATCCAGCCAACTAGCGAAATCCACTTAAGATGTTGGTCGAGGCTACAAGGCCATTCTCCAAAACAATTATCAATGGTCGTCGAGTCAGCATCCCACATGGTGGTTACTTCGTGAGCCAAGTCAAGGTACTTGCTGAGCTTGTCCTTCTCAACTTCACGAGGTTCTCATCATTGGGGATGGTGATGTCGGCGAGCACTGCTCAGCGTTAGGACTAGTCTACCAGCACGATGTCAGGCTTATTGGCTACAATAGTCCTGTCCGTGATGTCTTGATAAGTTCGTCCACAATTGCACAGACAAAACCCTCAGTTTCTATAAAGAGGTCACTGAAACGTAGCCAGTTCACAGATGCGAGCAGGTGTAAATCAGGCCCTGTCAAGGCCCGATAAAATCATAATGAAGAGCAGGGTCAGATTTAGAAGCCTGCGGAGGCTATGCAGCACGGTGCGGTTAAGTTTGAGTTCTATTCATTTTGACGTTTGATTGCCACGGGTCTCGTCATTCGTATTGTAATGACGAGCCCTGTGGCTACAGCCCAGCTGGAGGCCCTGGAGCAACAAAGGAGTGGAGGCCCGTATTTTTTTCCAATCTCTTCTAATTTCACATAGCCTTATGAACAAGTACCAACCATTCTACCACTGGAAAACTCTATCACGAAATGGTAGTAAGTATACTGCAGCAAAAGCTCATCACGGCCATGTTTTGATATATTGATATGTAACCAGATGAAGTGAAAAAATAAATGCTATTTAAAATATGGAGCAATATACTATTATAAGTATTGTAGGTAAAACCAGACTAAATTATTATTAATATTGTATTGTCATTGGTCCTCAATACTTGTGCAAATTTTAATGTCGGACGTCTTGAAGGTGGTTAAAAAGGTAAAGCCAAAACATCACCATAAAAAAATTAAAATTTGAAACTGTCAAAAAAACTCCGGGAGTATAGTGTCTTCGTTTCTTTTTAGTTTCTTCGGTTGTCTTTGTCAATGAATTGTCAAATTTACAGACAGAATATTTATTACAAATATTTGGAATGAATGAACTTATGTGTTATGAGAGGAATGAATCTTACTATTATTATATAGATGCGAAAGTTTGTGTTTGTCCTCTCTTCATGCCGAAACAGCAGAACGGATTTTGATGGAATGTAGTATAAAGATACTTTAGGTCCTGGAATAGAACATAGGATACTTTTAACTTTTTTAACGAAGTACCTATTCTACCACTAGAACTGGCTAAATACATCATGCGAAATCAAAACATTAAGAAAACTACAAAAGGTAGTGTTTCTGTGGGTTATCGACAATGGTTGAGTTCCCATGGTTAAAAAAATTAAACGCACATGTAAACTATCAAAAATCAACAATTAATCAAAACAGAATAAAATAATTTTTGTTTTTGAGACGGAAAAAATAAAATCATACTCATAATACACAACTCCATTTATTTTTCTCTGTCTTTGCGTCTATTTATTTTTTATGTGTATATGTTATGGGTTTTATTGGGGCTGTGGTATTAAATATTGTGGTAATTCTGTGAATCTGTGACAGAAAGTCAGCTTGTTACTTTGTCACACACAACTCATATATTCTGTCACTTCTGTCAGCCAGTCTGGTTGGTCGTCGTTTGATAAAAGTATAAAACAGATAAAATATTGTTTTGTGTTTTCCGAATTACAGTGTCTTTCTGCTTTTTCGCTGATAAAACAATAAAGTAAGCAATGAAAATATTACTATATGCAATCTCAACATATTTTTTCTATTAGAACATTAAAATATTAACAAATATATCAAATATGACACGCATTTACCTTATTATTTTCAGCTTACAACAATGGGACGCCGCAAATCGAAAAGAAAGCCCCCGGTAAAGCGAAAGGCGATTGAGCCGCTGGATCAGCAGTTCAACTGCCCTTTCTGTAACCACGAAAAGTCTTGTGAGGTTAAAATGTGAGTAGCTGTATATCCACAAGATGTTAATGTTGTCTGATCTTGTTTTAGTTATATTGCCATCTTGTGGATCAACTAATTATTTCTGTACTTTCAGGGATCGAGCTCGAAATACAGCTAGGATACAGTGTCGAGTGTGTCTAGAAGACTTTCAGACTACCACAAATGTATTGTCTGAGCCTATAGATGTTTATAATGACTGGGTGGATGCTTGTGAAAGCGCCAATTAATTTTAGATTATGACACCCTTATTTTAAGTTTAAATATATATATACATAATCTCAATGTACGCAATTATTTCCATAATGTTTATTAAGTTAATTTAGTAGGAATACCACTTCATACAAGTTGAAAATTGTTCTATATCTGCCATAAACAATTACAATGCCGAATTGCTTTTTATATTTATATAAAGAATGCATATTTTTATACTACTTCATATGTTGGACATTGTATTAAATCATCATCACTGTTGAGCAGTATTAGATGTCTGATATAATTTCTAAAAATCACAAAAATTAAATAATCTCACTACTATTGAAATCTTTTCCTCCTAACCAATCCATTCAATTCAAACATTCACTGCTGAAAACACTACTGTGGTGATTTTCATTTCTTACCGAGGGTATGAGAAAACAACTGTGGTGTTTGCTGTATGGGAAACAGTGGTGTGAGCAGATCTGTAACCGTGGCTAGACAAGAAAATCTCCTCAGCAGTGAAAGTGTTAACCAATCCGAACAGGCCAGGACTGGATTCTGGACTAATCTACACAAAATCGAGGTGAGAACGGAGCTCAGCAGTAGACAGATATAGGTTGATGACAATTAAACAGAACAGGAATAAGCAATATTCTGACCGTTTCTGTATATTCGAGGCTATAAAATAAATCCACTTAGTAAATGTCATCAATCACTTTATTATAACCAACAGTTATTGCATATTACATAATCACTATGTACTACACACCACAGCTTCAAATAACAATACACAAATATAACAATATAAGTAGCTATTTAACATAATTATAGTTCAAATGCATTGCACAAGTCAACAATAAATTCCATTGATGTGATTTCATTAATAGGTCATTTTTTAAAAGATAGCCTGTTTTTTTCTCGATTGTTTCAAGGCTTTGGAGGCATAAGAGATAGAAGACAATATGAAGTCTTACTTCCGTTAATTCTAACCACTGAAAGCAAAAGCATACTACTTTGATTACCAAGATATTGATGCTTCCAGGAGGCAAATGGTTAGCAGCTAGTACAATGACCTATTAAAATTTTCAATACAAAGCCAAGAATACACATTATACTCAGTAGCAAGCTATAATTAGAAAAAAAATACCACAAAAACTAATGATAGCTTGTGAGTCTACTTATTCCATAGAGTGAATATTTATGAAATATATTAAGGTGCCGATTGTCTTGTATTCCTCATGTGTAATTTAACGTATTTCAATAGTAATTGATACAGTAAGCCATGTCACTTACTATTTACTCCACATTCTTCTCTGATTAGCGGTATTTCAAATCCCTTAAGTGTTTTTGATGTGCCGTATCATAATGCTCACTTCCTTTCTATTACGATTGGATGCTCATGTTAGTCTCCACCTTTACATGCATACAAATTCTTTGATATGTCTAATACTTCTATGCAATGAATGAATATACCGGCATCTTTGTGACTAGGCATTGTGTGTATCAAGGGCTTAATAAATAGTATAACTCTAACATCCAAGCACTACGGTTTAACAACATTTTCACCTATTTTTAAATAGCTTTATAATCTCAGTTTGATTTTTATTGAAATGAACTTCTATCACTGTGATTAAACAAAAATATGGAAATGGAATGTACTTTAACAACATCCAAATACAACGACTGGTAATATGAAACATATAAATTTATAAATTGTATTAGGAAGAAAAGCAAGAAACGACAATTAGTAAAGTCAAGAGCTTCTCTCATTCTTTGACATTGGTTAAGTTATTAGACATTATGGGTTATATTTCTAAATTATCATCTTAGGCTACTTCGGCATTTCCTCTGATAGTATTCTCGATATTTGGCAATATCTGTTGTTGTACAATAAATTACGTAATTATCGTGCTAGAATAATTGACGGTTATCCAACTACACGTGCAACTAAGTACATCGCCTAAGATATAATTGTACTAACGCGCCGCCGCTACTCTAAGCTTCGCATTCTACACAAAACAACAATATCCTTTTGAGAATATAATACTATAGGTGTCTTTGTTACTATTATAATATTCCAACATCATCTTATAAACTAACGATATTAATTATTGATCAACATAATCCCTAAATATTAACATAATAAGACAGCATCAAGCTGCATCACATTTCGATAACAAATAGTAATAAATTAAAAAAAAATCACCTATGTTAAAAAAATATAATACAATGTAGAGACAAAATTGAGCTATTGCCTAGACTTACAACCCAGGGATATCTGTAACCATGTCCTCGTTCGCGTGAAGGATAATTTCTAAATGTAACGAAATTTACAGAATATTTACAAAAGGTTTCTATGTAAACGAGTGGCCACAAGGGATGTGACATGGTTACCGAGCCACACACCACTAAGTCCCCTCAGTGCACAAGCCGTGTAAAGAAGTTATAAAGGTGTCAGGTTAGCTCACTAATATATCATCACACTCAACTGAACAGTGTAAACAAACCCTAACTACAGCGGAATGTTCCGGTAAAATAACCTGCCATATAAAATACATTTCTGAGATACACATTCAAATCCATTATAATATTTATAATATGCACACAGAAGCTTAATATATTGCTTTATAACATCAATAAACATGTATTAGAAAGAGTTAAAGATTTAGAATTTCCCCATGTCAATAAAGGAGTCATATTGATCGAAGCCTTCAATGTGATCGTCCGATGCGACCGCGATGTTAGTTTTGGTGAGGTCGGCGTCGCATGTCGCCGTGTCGTCCGAACTGTCGCTGTTGCTGTCGATATATTCGAACAGAAGCCTGGGCTTGTCCGAAGCGCACGCTTCGGGGATCTCGTACGAACTCATAGCGGTAGAAGCCTCGACATTGATGACGTCATACGATTGAGAAAGCAAAGCGTCGCCGTATGCAACCCCGACGGTTTCCAAATGAGATGAGCTCGCGTCCTCGGTGAAACGACCGGAATCGCCAAATTCGGACACGTTAGGAGATAGAGTTACATTGCAGGAATGCGGGAGGGTCAAACTTTCCGTTTGCACGTGAATGCTGTCGTCGACTTCCGGTAGAGGTGGCGATGCGCGAACGTCCTCTTTCGCCGACGAAACGGAATTGTCTTCGGACAGTTCGCCGTCGGCGTTGAGGGTCACCGAATCGTAGATACCCTCCTTTTCCTGCAGATGTTCGAGATCGTCGACACATTTCGTCGAATCGTCGCTACTGTCCGACACGATCAGTTCTATGCTCCTGTCCAAAATGCCGGTGTCGGTGCAAGTGGACATTTCGTCTTCGAATACGATTTCAACGCTCCTGATTCTCATCAGAGGCATCTTGGCGGGGGAGATTTCGTTTCCTTTCGCCGTCATGGCTCTTTTGTGACTGACGTCTACTAGAGATTCCGTGCATTCGCTGATTTCGTCGTAGTCTATCTCGTAGCTTCTCAAGTCGGAGGTGCAAGGCGAGCTTTCGGTTGCTTTAGGGCTGTGACTTCTCTGCGAAGGTGCGTTAATGTCGTGTGAGGGTGACTGTGTGGTTTGCGCGAGTAATCCCTAAGGTTGCAATGAATCTTATTGTATGGTAGTGCCGAGATCTAAGGAGCCGTCCTCTTGCATTTTGGTGAGGAACTTGAACACTCGAGATTCTTCGTCGGTTTGTTTCACCATGTCGATGAGGGCCAACAGCTTCTTGATGCCGATGAAGATTCTGCGAAGAGTAAATTGTATTTTTGTAAAATTATGAGCCAGAAAAACGAAGTATAAAATGGTATTATAATTTATATCATTTTATGGATAATTTCGTTTGGAGATAGAAGGTTCTAAGATAGTTTCTATCGCGATATAGAATAATCCGCGCGGACGAAGTCGGGAGCTAAAGCTACTATTATTATAAATCTTTCTCAAAATATAGAATAATCAATCCAAGCAAGTGCCTACTTGCTTGGGGCTGCGGGAGACGAGCGCCCGACGTGGCAGTTCAAAGACTTCAGAAGCCCGCTCTTACTGTCGGAAGAAAATTTTACAGCTAACTACATAATTATCTGACAAGCCATCGGGCGAGGAACTGTTAGAAATCAGCCGTAACATGTAAAAATAAACTCGCATGTAAATTGGTTGGATAGGAACCGGGATGGTATTTTAATAATAAAAAAAATTGGTTGGCCCAAACATTACGAAGTCTTATCATACTTAACTAAAAAAAAATAACACTGACTTAATTCACGGATTGTTATAAGCCAAAACATAAAAAAAGACAAAACGAATGTAGTTTTTTACCCAACTGGGCCAGAAGGAGGGTTATGTTTTCCAACGAAGTTTTACTAAACGTTTTTTCTTTGTGAAAGAACACCGACACACTCTGGAACTCTGGTGTGTTGCGTTTTATGTGGAAACTTGTTGCGCCCCGCGGTTTCACCCGCGTAAGGTTAAAAACCCAGGTTAAGGTTAAAGTACCCAGGTTAAAAATCGGCATGTTACTTATTAATAGCTTAAGATCGCAAAAAAAAAAAAACAAACGTCAAAGCGTGAGTTCACACAAAAATCTCATAGAAAAAAAACATATTCTGTTTTTCTCGTCATAAGAACCTTCCTCAACAAATATTTGAATATAGATATTGCTGAACCGTTCTCAAGTAACGGCGTGACCACACGAAACCGGGATTAGCGATAGATACACAAGTACGTACTTGGCGCCCTTCATGTCGTTCTGCAGGCGCTGCAGGTCGCGGCGCGAGAAGGCGTCGCTCTCCTCCAGCACGCGCAGCACGTGCTCGGGCCGCGACAGGTTGGGCACGTGCAGCACGCCCGTGAAGGCGCTCAGCATCTCCATGTCCTCCAGCACTTGCCTGCGGGCGGTGAGCGGGAGCGGTTAGCGGGCTCGCTCAGCGATCGTGTGGCCGGGCTCGGCGGGGAGCGTGAAAACGTGTCTTCAAATGTCGCTATTTCAAGACACGTTTTTTGAAGTAAAACTTCTTTAGGCACGCTTGACTCGGGGAGTACGCCGGTGAATGCGTTACGAAAAGTGTGATCGGGCGAGGCGAATGGAAATTGAGAGGGAGCTATAAGAAATTTTCCTTCAATCGCGCGTAAAGATTACACGTACACACTTCTTTTTTAGTTGATTGACTGATTAGCTCTTGCAAAAAAATCTAAATATTACAGTAGGCCCAAAACGTTGCATCGCATTAGCCTATTAGAATTTGCATTACTAAATCTGATATACGTAAATTAGGACCAAAATTCTATTAAAAAAGCTACAGAAGTAAATATTAATTTTATATAGCTAATAATGTTGAAATAGAGCTGAATTTAAATTGAAAATACTAGATGTTATCCACAAGACATCAAGAACTGTCCACTAGATACTAATTATTGTCCGTTAGACACTAGATAATATTATTGTCCCCTACGGTGGATACTTTTAAGTTACTAAATAATTAATTAATGAAGTACCTTCGGCTGCTAGTGCATAGAATGAGCAGCTTCCTTCCCATAGGCGGCTGTTTCTTCAACAGCACGAGCAGAGCTTGGAGCGTGAGGTTGGAGTACCGCGGCCCGATGGGACCGTAGTCGAGTAGGCGCTCAATGTTGTCCACCAGGATGCAAGACAGAGTGGAGCGGTAAGCGTCGTCGAAGTACTGGAAGAAAATATTTAAGTTACAAACGGGATATCTTACTAATGACTAAAGAGAGGTTATGTCCAGAAGGAATGATCCAAATCTTCAATTGGCACAAGCCTATGAAAAATAATAATGTAAATAAGCTTATAAAAAAAACCGCCTTTGTGTCCTTTTCATGCCTAAACGACTGAATTAATCTTGATATTTGGTAAGGAGATAGTTCAAACTATAGGCAAAAGCTGGATAGAAGAGATGTAATTGCTATAGCTTAATAGTCTCAAGTTCCACATACCTTCCTGATCTGCAGACATTTGGACGTCTCAGAGTATCCTATCATATCTTCTGGTGAACACACCTTCACGAATGGGAAGTCAGATAACTTGGCCAATTGGGCGGCAAGTGCGGTCTTACCGCTGTTCGGCGGGCCTTCCAGGAGCACTGACACGAGACCTGAGAAAAAAACAATAGATTAGCGCAATTTAACGAATTCATTTTTATTTTACCTTGTCTTTGCCGATATTATTCTATGCCCTAAGAGGTCCAACTTATAAACTTAGTAAATAACTCTGTTTCCCACATACCGCTATCCCTAGTATGTAGTAACTGGTAGACAACTATCTATCCCACTCCTTCATTCATAGCGTAATGTATCCCTCTCTTTTGCACATACCGCTAGCCTCGGTGGCTCTCGCTTGCTGTATATACAGCTGTCCATCTTCCAGTAGAGAAGAAACAGGCGTGCCCCAGTTGATGACGCCTCGCGCGAGGAAGTGCTCCAAGGCCTCCGCTGCTGTACCAAACGCCTGAAGGAAAAAAAATAATTCATAAGCATCATCATCACAACCCAATAATGGTTTTCCTTTGCAGAAAAGCGAGTGATAATTACGTATATTATGTTTTACAAGAACAAATTAGGACGTGCCCACACTGGGTCGCAAACCCAGGACCCTCTGCTTGGCAGGCAGACGTTTCCCCACTTGTCTATCACCGCTTCGTACTCCTGAATCCCTCCCCCTCAATCGTTCCTTTGTGTTTGAGAATAGTTACTCTTTCCAACTACTTCCACGAGTTATTTCTACCTGCTCCGATCTTCGACTTTCTGGAGTGCCACATTGACTCGCATGTGCAGCTGTTATGACACCTGGTCAGACCAACATTTCGGGCTGCGGCCGTTGGGTCTTTTGCCAGTTACTATCAATCATTCCAGGCTATATGACAGACCTCGGACCGGCGAAATAAATTGAATTGATAAATTACTGTGTGGCACTTCAACTGTTACTAATTAGACCAATGCTAATCCGTTACTCGCTACTATTATAAAATATATATAGGGAACTTACGGGCTTGATATCATACTCCAAGGCGTGCATGAAGTCTCCCCTCTCAACCATGAGCTTCTCCATGGCCTCGGGGTCGACCTCGACCTTGCTGGACGCCTTGATCAGCCGGTTCATGGCGGTGGACTGCGCGGCGCGCACCAGACCCTCCAACTCCGCGCCGGAGAAGTTCTTCGTCATGGTTGCTAGTTCCTGTCGGGGATACAAGTGTGATGGTATAATGGTAGAGAATAATATATGTTACTACGAGCGCGGGGCTCTCACTGATATTGGAGCCGGCGGTCTACACGGTGGTAGGTATAAGCCGTACCGGAACTTCATAGTGCGCTAGACCTGACATTAGTGCCCATTCTGTTGTTACAAACTAGTCTCAGTCAAGTCAAGTGTGATATGATTTGTTGTCACTTTTCAATCTTATAAAAACGAAAGGGATGACAGAGGCAGAAGTTCTTTAGGGTTTCATTTGACAGACTCATTGGTTTATTGCAATTTCGGAACACTTGATAGTGTTCAAAATTATTTCACTACATGGGTTAGCTTGGAACTATTTGCTCGTCTCGTTACTTAGTAATATAAAAAAAAAACTGCATAGACCATTTCAGTCCTTTTTTTTATCTTATCCGTCCTTTTGGTTACCATCTTGATTGTTCGTTTGGCCTCGGTCTGCTTGCTAAACTTACTTTGCTGTCGACATCATCGGCAACCTTCTTGTACTCTCTCATCCGTTTAGTGTGGATGTTCAGGATCTGCACGCGGCCCTTCTCGTCTGGAAGACCGATCTCCATCTGTACTTCTAATCGACCAGGCCGCATCAGCGCCTCGTCTATCATGTCCCGTCGGTTCGTCATTCCAATGACCAGAATATTGTTTAGCTGATCCACGCCTGTTGAAGAAAGGATCATATAGACTGGTAATTATGTCCTGTTACTGAGAATTTTATTAAACTAGTCAATGTCTTAATGTGTCAATGCAGATGGACTAGGGTAGTGACGGAATTGTGGCCAAGAAATGGTCGGAAATTAAGAGGCAGACCACGTGCCCGATGGTCAGACCACGTCACTAAAGTTGCAGGAAGGCAGTGTATCAAAAATCAGTGTTTGTGTGTGTGATTTTTTCTGTTTATCTGACTGTAAGCTGCAAACCACACTACTAAGGCATAGGGCGTGGACGATATGAAGTTTCCTTCTATAAGTATAGCAATAAGACGCAATTTTGAATACACCTACTGGCGAGGCCTAGGAAGTGTCTTGTGACCTCTTTTGTGTTTTTTGCCTAGCCATTCTAAATTGGGTCTTATTTCATGACATTTGAACAGAGCGGCAGGGCGCCCGCGCCCTATCTGCGCCCGACATCTTAGCTTAGCTTCGTAGGCAGTTAATGAGTAAAGTATGGATAAAGTGAAGCATCAACACGAAGTAGCTTTATTTGGATAGGATAAAACCAAATACATTGGGCATGTTTCATATATCAATTTAGATTTATACAATTTTCTACATTTACCGGATTAATTTGTGTAAAATGTTTAGGGCTTACCATCAATCTTCGACAGCAGTTGGTTGACGACGGTGTCGTGGACACCAGTGTTGCCTCCCACGGAACCTCTTGCTTTGCAGATGGCGTCTATTTCGTCGAAGATGATGATATGAAGGCCGCTGTTGGGACCGCACTGTGAAGAACAAGACCGGAGAAATAATAAGCAGCGTTGCGTGTCGGTGCAGAAATTAATTGAAATAACTTTGAAATAATGTTCATATTGGCCTGTCCTGTATAGTGGCTGTTACGACAAGTACAAAAGTAGAACAGTGAAATTCAGTGCAGCGCCCCTAGCGGTCACTATGAGTAACTAAAAACGAGATACGTGGACCGAGCTTTAAGTTTGAACCTACCCTCTTTTCTTCCTCCTCGGCATCAGCGAACAGCCGGCGAATGTTCGCTTCGCTCTCGCCCACATACTTGTCCAAGATCTGTGGTCCGTTCACGATCTTGGGTTCGCGAGCGTTGAGCATGTTGCCGATTTGACGCGCCATCAACGTTTTACCGGTACCGGGCGGGCCGAAAAGCAAGATGCCTTTAACGTGCTTGCAGCCTGGGGAATGAGCGACAACACGGTTAGAGATAACATCACTGGTACATAGATTTTGGTCCCTCATGATCATCATCATCGTCAATTCATATCGGCCCACTATTGAGCACGGGTCTCCCCTCACAGTCGAGAGGAGGTGGATAACACACCTACCTTTGAAATAATTCCCGGGTAGGTATGTGGGTTTCCTTACGATGTTTTCCTTCACCGATAAGCGAGTGATAATTATGTACTTATGTTTATATGGGCACAAATATAATTATCACTCGTCAAAAACATACATGTGGATAAAAGCTTCACAAACCACAACTATGTTCCCATTAAAATGCACTATGGCAGATGCAGTGTCTGCATTGTCTTAACAATTATTTTTTTAAATTGAAATATTGTAATATTTTGTATTATCATCACATATTAAGCTGTATAGAGGCTTAGGTCATATTAAGTTGATGTATCTGTTACACATAATTGTTCAATTGTTAATCAATGTTACCTAATTGTTCAACCACTTCCGGTGGGAAGACTCGGGAGGCGAACGCTCGACGGAAGATCGCATTGAACTCGTTGTCCAGACCGCCGATTCCCATCTTGCCGAAGTCCCAGTCCGGGTTGATGATGGACTGACGAGGTTGTTTGCTAAGAAAATAGAGGATGCATATAATAATGCTTATAAAGGTCAAAGACAGGAATCTTTATTCACACGGGCACCAAAAGGGCGTTCATGGCTCAGCTGACTCTACGAAATACATAGAGTAGAACCGGCAAGACAGAAAAAAAATATTGCTGTTGTGTGACAGCAATATTTTTTTATTATATGTTATAAAGTATCAATGGTACAAAAAAAAACAAAATTGAATTGTGAATTCCAGTCGGAGACATCATCATTTCTGTTCAACTTTGGACTGCGAAATTATGATATTATACCCAGTGTCACTCTCACAATTTGGCCAAATCCAATGATACCTTTCAAGCTAAAATCCATCAAGCGGTTGAGGCTACAGAGTGTGCCAAAGAATTATACATACAAAGAGAATTATGTATAATTATGTAACCTTCCTTGTAGCGCAGTTGGGTAAAAACTAGGAGGAGCATGGTCCCACAAACGCCTAGACACAAATAAACCTGTGATTCACACAAATTTTTGCTCTGTGCGGATGTTGAACCCGCATTCACACTTCGCAGCCGACTCATGATCAACTACGTCACGGAGGTCGTCATGCAAGCTCGCTTACCCTTTCGCCTTCCCGACGAGGTTCAATGCGGAATTCTCCGCCTTGTCGAACTGAATACAGGCATCTGGTAAGAGACGGCCCATGCGTACGCGACGTGGTACCGCGTTTGCACCCGCTGCCATTGCTTGGACATCTACAGCTATAGAACAAAAATATGATTTATTTTCATTAGAGTAGATTTTGAAAGCATTTGTTAGGGGGTGTTGAGTGGTAAACGAAAGATTGACGAAATTTTTAGTTGTCACCTTACTGCATCATTCGCTTAGGCCGTGCACGACCCACAGAAGGCTGCCTTTAGGATGTATTCGTTTTGATTACAATCGATTTGTTAAGTATGTAACTGTGTTAAACCTGTTAAATTTTATGATCAAAAGATCAAGGTCTAAAAAGAGCAAGAGATTTACCTTCCAAATTCTTGATAATGAGAGATAGAACCTTCTTGTCTTGGAACGCAAATGCCAGCTGTTGTCCAACGGTGAACACCTGGTTTGCAAACTGGATCAGAAAATCTCTCGCCATGGATTCTGAGTCGTATGGATCCAGCGAGGTCCTGTCAAAAGAATTTTTAAGTTGTTCATTAATTACAGTTTGTTATGTTGGTATTTTGTTGGCAAAAGATATCCTTCCTGTGTGAATCAGTGTGGTGTAATCATTGATAGTATTATATCATTTATTTATATATACATGCGGATCTGCTGATTTTCTGTGAGAAGATAAATGGGTTGAAAATAGGGCTAGCAATTTGATATGTTGTAATATATGTGTATATCAATAAAAAGATTTTAGTATGAGTGAATTGACTTTTCTGTTTCTATGTAATCTGCCCATTTTTTAAGGTGTGTCACCAACAAAGATGGTAATGTTGGCAAAGTACCATCCATACCAAAATGCTTAACCCATTTTCTTATTAGAATGAATTTGTTACCAAAATAAAACCAGAAAAAAAAATTAAAATAAACAATTTAAAAATCAGATAAATAAATCATACCAGTCCAAAGAATATTAAATTGAGTCATAATCATATGACATCATCACCATAGAAGCATTAATCTATCTCTAAATCATCTGCCAGTGAAAAGGTAAAAAACAGATACAATATGACATCATCCGTAAAGGCCGGTAAAGGTTAGTGCATCAGTTATAATTAGCTTAGTTCACACTCACGTCTTCTTGAGCATGAAATCGGCTTCCACGGTAATGCTGCACAGGCAATCTGCACTTTGTGGCTTGAACACTTTCACATCGATCGTCTGTGGAATAACAAATCTAATTAGTAAAAATAGAAAGCACTGTAAAGAAAGAATGAGTGGATATACCAAGTGAGCATCGCTCAGATATGGCCAGAATAGAGCCTATAATTACAAACATGTAAAAAAGCTTAATTACTAGTTTAACTAGTCGACTGCTGAAAACTCACACATTTGTGTTTTTATAACGTTACACCTGGGGTGCGAACCCGTACTGCTTTAATGGAAATTTTATAACAACAGTTGCATGCGTGAGTTTAGTCGATTGAGTTTATTTATATTATTTTATGGTATGGTTTTGATGATATTATATTAAATTACCTGGCCGATTGATAGTGTAGCCCATTTTCTCTGCGGAGCTGAGAACCCGACAGTTCCACGATCAACGCCGTTATAGAATCTGATGCTGAACACAAAGTTCTGCGAAGGTCCTGTCGTTATTTCTATGTGCCTGAAAGGGAAATAGTTAACTAAGTGTTACTGAAATACTGACATTACCTATTTATTTCAGCACATCAGATCCTCTATAGGGTACATTATTAGATTACATAACATATTGTATTTTGCTTTTAATACCCCTGTCAGTGTGACTGCACCACCTACTTTATAGTACATACTTTTTTGACACTTTTACTACTGAGCCGATTTTCTTGTCGAGCCATGGGTGCGGCAATGCACACTCCATAGTGTTTTTCCATACAAAAAACTGAACAGTTATGTTTTCCCATACTAGCAGCAAGTTATGGAAAACACGACAGTTGTGTTTTCAGCACTGAACGTGTTAATAAAACTATCAAACTTATTTATTACTAGCTGCACTACAGTTTCAGAATTTCAGTATTACCGCAAGAACATTGGATTTTCCCAGTATAAAAGCCACACCACCTAGGGATAATGTGGCTCTTATTATTAGTGAGAGAATTTTTAGAATTCCATCAGTAGTTCCGGAGATTACCTAGTTTAACTCAGCAAAGAACAATATACATAATCAAGCTTTACCTTTTTAATATATTAGTTTAAAAAGGAGGCCAGAATAAACTAAACTTAAATATTAACCCATTGTGAGGTCCCATGAGCAAACATACATTTAGGGAATCTTATGGTTTCCTCATTAGGCAGCTGGAAGTTAAAACAACCCCTAGAGTTAAGTATCATTTTGGAGGACTGTAATTTAGGTACTTACTTGACGTCACTAGGGAAGTCATCAGGATTGACGAGGGCACAGTTTGTGATGGCCAACTCGTCCGATGGACATTTTGCTGCCTTCATACGCTATAAAGGAATTTGTCAAATGAATCCAAAATGTTTTATAAAAAATAGAGGGAATTAGTTAGAATATGGGTGGGCTAGGCAGGTAGTGGATAGGTAGGTGGCAATAATTAAATGTTGAATCTTCAAAAAACCAATCCTCTTCCAAAGCATTAAACTTTTAAATTACTATTTTGCTGAATTATTATCACAGTTACATTAAAATTATTATAATATAATACCCTAAAAAAAATCTGTAAACTAATTTATTAAGCTGTATGAGAGTAGGTATATCATAATTTTTATATGTACAATATGAAATAAATAGTTAATGAAATTAACAATGGCTTGGATTATCAGTAAGAAACAGCCTATCAAAGAGAATACAATATTCAGCCTATTATTTACCTACCATTGAAGACATTTTTAGGATTTTTTGGTTTTGTTTTCACTGGAACACTATTTCGACGAATGATTCACGTCGACTGATTTGACATCACACAATCAAGCTTTAGCCGTCACTTTAGCAAGGAATGACTGCCTGCAATGCAATGGAATGGACACAATTCTATTTTGCCCAAGCAAAAATCATTCGCGGAGTGCGATCAATACTGAGCAAATTGTGGTGCATTGAATGCTGCCATATCTCAAGATAATATTGATTATTTTTATCCAAGCGTTATGGATTAAAGCAATTAAGCAATTTAATTATAAAAAAATATTATAAATAAACCTATGAAGATATTTTCAAAAAACAAACTTTCTTGTAAAAATCGTACATTTCCGCAATATTTGTACAAATTAAGGCATCGAGAATGTCGGTTTGTAAATTCTAATTATTTTATTTATCATGGCAACTAGAGGATTTTTATTCATTCACTCATTCTTCCTTCCCTGCCGCACGTTTCTTTTCTGTATTCTGTCGCTCCATACCCCCCCGCCCCCGCCCGCCATCTACAATTTTTACAAATTACAAATGGCCGTAATTGTTGGAAGTGTGTCAATTTGTTATTTTATGACAAAGCTATTAAATAAGTGTGTAAGTGAATTTAGAAACCCATAAACATTGTGCTAGCTGTTCGTTGAAGTTATGGGTGGCAGATTTTTTTTACAACTGTAATCCAGAACTGCATCTCAAATAACCTCAATTTCGACCAAAAAATGGAGTTGCCTCAGCCACCGCAAGGTAATATCGCTAATCAGATCTATGTAAAGTTTTGATCATGTTATCTTACGAAAACATTTCAAAAAACCTTGTAAACCATTGTAAGGTAACTTATTCTCAAAGCTGTCATTAATCTTGTTGGTATTTGTAGATCAAGATCTTCGCAACATAATCGATAAGCTCGCTCAGTTTGTTGCAAGAAATGGCCCGGAGTTCGAGAAAATGACCAAGACGAAACAAAAGAACAACCCGAAGTTTAGCTTTCTCTACGGCGGCGACTATTTCAACTACTACCAGTACAAAGTGACGACAGAGCAAGCAAGTAAGCTTTTACTATGTCAAATGGAAGACTAAGCTTGTACTATATTAGCGTTGTGATTGGATGTGGATATAACCAATTTAAGTGAACCTCCGCTGTTTATAGTACTAAAGCAATCCGCCGGTGGCCAGGCGGCGGCTCCCGTCGGGACTTATATGGCCCAGAGCAGGCAATATGTAATGCCCCAACAGGCCAGCGCGACTCCCGCGCAACTGGGGCTAGCGGCGTCGATGGCGGCGGCGCCGGCACTCCAGCAATGGCTAGCGGCCAACTCGGCGCCGTCAGCCTCGGCCCCTCCGCATCCGCACCAGCATGACTTGGACAACATCAATGCGCAGATCAACATGCTCAAAGAGCAAATTACTCAATCTGAGAATAATCTAAATGCTCAGCATGCGGTAAGCTCATCTATTCAATACTATAATTTTTATTGTACCATTGAGTTGAACATCACAATAGACCAGCTTAATAACATTGCTTTTGTTTGCATGCTTTGTCACATGAAAGAATGACAATAGAATCATGATGATGCTCATTAGATTTGTAAACAAACAGTAATTAATTCAGAATGTCATTTACTTATAAAGTGAAAAAATTTCTTTACAGGCTTCAAAATTGTCTCAAACATGCAAATAAACCACCTATATTTTGTTATTATATTATTGAACAATGTAACTTGTTACTGAACCATAGAAGTAAAGTTCCAAATAATTTTTAAAGTTTTTTTCAGTAATATTTACACTAACCTGTCTATGAGAATGTCCGCAATCAACTACTTAATTTTATTGAAAAAATTTGATATATTTGAGTCATTTAGAAAACATTCAAAGTCCTGCTTAACATCTACATGGGGATGAGAACTGATACGAATCAATGTTTCTAGGTGCTAATCCAGCAACAGCAAGCCAAAATCAACGAGTTGGTGGGCAAGGCTCAAGTAGACACGATACAGATGTTGGCAGAAGAGAACAATATTAGCCTAGCTGAGCTGGATAGCATTCTGCAGCCCATTATCGACTCGTGCACCAAAGATAGCATCTCTTCAGGTAATAACTCACAACCCTCTTCAGCTGTTTACCTTATCTATCCAAAAGTGGTCTAGTAGAGATTGCTCTAAGCAATAAGATTGTCTATGATACCTACTGTATTTTTTTTGCTGTGTTTTTATATGTAGATAAACAGTGATCTTTAAAGATAAAAATTCATTTGTTTGCTACGCATGTGATTACATGCACAAAAAAAAACAATAGAAAGTTAAATTGGTTAAATCATTTATTTTAAAACAAGTTATTTACATAACAATGAAAATGTTACTCCCATCGAGTACTTCAATCCAAAATAAAAGTTCTACTTTTGACTTTGTTTTAGGTTTATTCACAAGCCTCTTATTTTTGTCTTAGGGAAAGGCTGGATACTTACTAACTTACCTTTAACTTTGTTTTAGGAAAAGGCTGGATACTCCAACATGCGACATCACACGACGCAGGCAAAGTCATATCCCAGCATCTGTTAAAAAAAGTGACTCAGCCCGGTGCCGCATTCACACAGAAGCTTCACATCATTTACCTGGTGAATGATGTACTTCACCATTGGTCAGTATGTCTTTCTTATCTATGTAATTATAGCAGTCACCAAGCATTGCTTATATTTCGGGGCATTAGTGACTAGCAATAGCTTATATAAATGACAAATGTTCAAATGTGTGTATTCACTTTATATTGTTTTATGAATTGGATATTATACATATTGGTTTTTATGACAAAATGTCTTCATGTGGATTGTCATTGAACAGGAACTTTAATAATAATATTTTTTGGTCAATTTTTAAATCAATATAGAGTGAAACAAAGTTGTCTGAACTATTATTTATTCCAATGAGATTTTATATGGAGTGGACATTGTATGTATACAGTCATGTTTTACAAAAAAAATATTAATATTTAAATTAGTTATTATTCAAAATTATGTCAATTTCTTCTCAATTCAGTCTGGAATTCTTTGGCACTAAGTCTAATTTCAAAAATGACAAGTTTCTATCTTATCTTACCAATCTATAAATTATGGTAAAATTAATATTGATTGTGTGTTAGTTGTTTTTAATTGACCTGTGTTGTGTATACTATTTGTATATTTTTCCAATTTCTTCTGTTTTATAATTCAATTCAGTGTCTATTATGCAATTATTCCTAATTACAGTGCACGAAAAAACGCAGAAGATCTCAAGAAAAATTTGGAATCTGTAGTGGTTCCCATGTTTTGCAATACAAGTATAGGTAAAAAATATTCTATTAATGCCCTCGAAATGTAGGACGCTTTCTATCATGCATACTCATCTATATAAAGCATCTTGCAACATCATCACCTGTGGTTTGCACCATTCAGGTAAATTTGCTTATATTTTGATTGCTCTTGTGACAACAGTTTTAATATTTTTTTTGTCATTTCAGCTGTTACGGAAGAGCAGGAAGCAAAGTTAAACAAGCTGCTCCGTCTCTGGGAGTCCAAGTCAAATTATTTTGATTCCTCCGTCATTGAGAAAATGAAGAGTCCCACCACTTCGTACCAGGAATATCAGAACAATTTGATATCTCAGCACTCAAACGTCATTGCCCATTTGGCACAACAAACAAAAGCTACAGTTAAAAAGTATGTATCTCAAGTTAAACATTATTTAAACATGGCCGAAAATGTTAATTCATACCTCATTTTGAATTTCCAGTTACCAATCACAGCACCAAGCATTTGTAGCGCACACATTGCAGCAAATACAACAAATTGAAATGCAAAAACAAGCTATTGAAATGCAGAATAATCAAGAGCGCAGCAATGATAACATGCATCAACAGAACAACTCTAAAAATTTCCAGAACAACAACTTTAATGAACAGAACTTTCAGCAGATGGGTAGTTACGATCAGAATTTTGGATCGAGTAATCAATATGGTAGTGAGAGTGGCAAAAAGTATGGGAGTGAATGTGGTGATAACTTCCCTTCTAATAACAGTGTAAGCGGAAATGAGAACAGTTTTGACAGTCAAGCTTTCGATCAAATAAAGCAGAAGAATAATGAGACAGTTGAAGAGCCGGATTTGTCGAATCTTCCGAACGTAAACTTCTCAGTGCCTCCACCTGGTTTTGCACCACAAGAGAACACTCTGATAGCATTCCAGAATGGTCTTCCAGATCTTACCAAGCCCCCTCCAGGGTTCCCTCCATTCCTTGATATCAACAATGATGATTTGATGCCATCCGTACCTTATTTCGAACTGCCTGCTGGTTTGATGGTTCCACTTGTCATGGTGAGGAAATTAGTAGATTTTGCACTAAAAGACTCGCTTGGTCATACTATATTACACTACAGTAGAGTGTAGAAGACTGCTATAGACATGATAATAAAACAAACTAATAAAGTTTTTGCCATTTTAGCTTGAAGAGGATAAATATAGACCACTAGAGCCAGCCAAGATCAGACTGCCACCTCCTGCACCGCCAAACGATAGATTGCTTGCCGCCGTTGAAGCATTCTATGCTTCACCTAATCACGAGCGACCAAGGGACAAGTAAGTAATATTTCAAGTCTACAATTATGTGTGCTGTTCAATTTATCAGTGACAAGAAATTACCTGCCCAATCTTATCAATAGATGCAACTTGTACAATAATGCTACTGATAATTTTTTTATCAATATATGTAGCGCCTCTAACGCTTTATAGTGGATACAGTGTCCTTCAAACTGGATGGATGGACTTCCTTTTGGATGGATATCTATCATCTATGATATACTATTGATGATCTAATCAATCCAATAAGATGCGTGCGAAGATGCCCTATACCACATAACTGGAAATCTCGTCACAAATACGCATTTCGCAGATTTTGACTATAGGAAAATTATATAGGAGTCCTAGCTATCTACAGGCAACAAACATGTCCTAGCCTAGGATATGTTTCCTGTATTTGATTATTTTCATCAATGTCTTTTTTTCTTTTTCAGCGAGGGTTGGGAGAAATTAGGTCTTTATGAGTATTATAAAGCTAAAAATGTAGCGCGCAAGATGAAAGAAGAAGCTGTAATACAAGGCTTCAGGGAAAAATCTCGAACGCCCAGTCCTATACCTAAAGACTTGCAGAAACAGCCCACCCCACCAGGCAGGAGATACAGGTATGTATCTAATTAATTGATCACCAGCTAAGTCTGCTTTTTTATAGTTTTCTTGCGATTACACTGATTCATGTAACAAAAGTCTCTGAAGTGGATTTTGCATTAGGCCTAAAAGCCAGTCTAATACTTTTATACAGGGTGGAAAAACACGAACGAGCGATGTAGGACAAGTAACATTACTAAATTTTAAAAAAACTTACATACTTCCTGAGTTCATATTTCCCATTCTGTATGTTACCAGGGATTAGGAATAAGATTTCACCTAAAACTTATTGCTTTTTTATAGCAGCCAAAAATTGTAATTTACGTTTGGATGTTTAGTTAGTTTTAGTTTTTTTTTAGTTTACAGTTTATTTATTAAAAAATATCAATACAGTTTTGACTGTTTCGCAGGTCAAAGAGCAAAACACCAGAGCAGCGGTCCCCGGTGCGGTCGCGTTCTAGATCCCAATCGCCGATGAGGAAATCAATACACAACCGGAGAGACAGAGAAAGTAAGTAAATTAACTGTATGGATGGCCTACTTATTGATTTACCAGCATTTTTTATACATCATTAAACGCAGGAATCATATATTTTGTTTTACTTTTGTTTAAATTTATAATATAAATGTGGCTGAATTTTTCCCTGATGGAAAATAAATACAGTAGTGTCTCACTGATCTGGCACTTCAGTAGGTACATTGGTACGTTCAGCAGTCCGTCACCCTACTCCACAGTTCCCTTTGCCGGAATCTTGCATCAAGAGTGGTCTAGCAGTGTAGATTATTTGTCAGTAATTAGTTACTATATTAATAGAGAAGTGCCGTAATGTTATTGTACCTCCAGGCCGCAGAAGATCCAGGTCGCGGTCTCGGTCACGGTCACGGTCCCGGTCGCGAAGCAGGTCGCACGATCGCAACCGTCACGACTCGCCACGATCACGCCGTGTTGAAAAATCACGGTCGCCTACACCGCCTAGCTTCAGGTGAGTTTCCATCATCAGCCTATAACCGTCCATTGATCGATGTAGGCCTCGTAGTGAACACGACTGAGTTCGATAGTCGGCTCTTCTCATCCAGTTTCTGAAGTAAAACTTTACGCACGCTTGACTTGGGGAGTAAGCTGGTGAATGCGTGACGAGAGCGTTACGAAAAGTGTGATCAGGCGAGGTAATTTAGTGAAGATAGAAAGAGGGAGTTACGTTTCGTATATTACTGTAGGGGCAAGAAAGGTGCGAGCGCACAGTTTCTTTCTTTATCTCATAGACAGTTATAAACATACATATAGATGGAGCTAAAGAAGTTTTACTTCAGTCGTGTGGTTTAAAGCACACTCGTTTTTTTGTAAGTCTACGCCCTAACTGGCCACTAGGCTATGTACACTGCATTTGCCTTAAAAGTATCTCTCACTCATCACTCTAGAACCGGAGTATCCAACTGACTACCCTGTGGTTGTCGATTTACCGAAACATTGACCAGTCCTATTAATTCAATTTGCCTAATGACAAATTTCTTACCACTATTAAGTTCACCCCAAATAAGCTCACTTGTCCAAAATTCATATTTCACTTTTTAATTACCCTGTGCACAATTTTGTTTCCTTTCTTCTTGGATTGCCCAGAAAAACCTGCTTTTAGCGGGAGAACTGTCCATGATAATTAAGAATAATAATAACAATAACGCGTCACAATCACATACATAGATCCTGACTGACCCCTAACTACAATTCCCTGTATCTAGAGAATCAGGAACGAGGACCGTGGTCCTACAAAAACCCAGACTTAGAGCAAATATTTGTGCTTCACGCAAATCTTTGCCGTGCGGGAATAAAACCCGACCTCACGCTTCGCAGTTTCTGCCCCGATTCCTCTGTCCATAACTGTTACAATAGAGATTGATATGAAGTGGACTATTTTCACAGCAGTGGAGGTGCATTTGCAAGCACATCAGGAGGCCTAGACCCTAGCAACAAGGGTCACCAGTTACTGCAGAAGATGGGATGGAGCCAAGGCGGGCTGGGCGCGTCGGGGCAAGGCATACAGGAACCTATCAGCGGTGGCACAGTTAGAGATAAACAGGATCAGTATAAAGGTGAGCCATGCTTCAATTTAGTAAGACAGCATTCACAACATTTAATTTTAAACTCACAAGCATTTTATTAACTACATAAAATAACTTCAGTCCAATCTTGATAAAATAAAATTACTTGACAAATATATTGCTTCATTGTACTGATATTTTGTTAAATTTTATTTATCCTAGCTGCACTGTGAGTTGATAATTTGCTTCAGAATATCTTTTGTCACTAATATTTTCTCATGCAAGCCTTCTCCATCTTTGATGATACACTATAGGTGAGGCAGTATTCTATTATATGTTGTTCTCAAATCATAACTTTTGTTGTTTATTTTTATTTATCCTAGCTGCACTGTGAGAGTTGATAATTTGCTTCAGAATATCTTTTGTCACTAACATTTTCTCATGCAAGCCTTCTCCATCTTTGATGATACATTATAGGCGAGGCAATTTTCTATTATATTATGTTGTCTCAAATCATAACTTGTGTGCTTTTGTTTATCTGTTAAATGTCAGTAAAAGGGTTGGAACATTTTCGTATCGAAGCAGGCATATCCACCCGCCGCCATTTTTTTTTCTATGTTTAAGAGCATGATGTTGATGTAGTATATGGGCAGGGGACTTTTATAAGAGCAAAAAATATTAAGTAATATGGTACCGTAGAGTGTAACGCTCCCGAGATATTTGTAGATAAAGATCGCCTTAATAATATGAGAACAATGAAAATGGTTAAAAATGCAGTTATTACGTGTGTGTTTTTGTTATTTCGTATGTTACGTGTGTTGTTGCATTCTTTGTTGTATTGTTGGTTTAACAATTTATTAGAAGGCAGTACAAATAATATTTGCACGTAAAAATACTTTTATTAGTAACATACCCAAGTTTCAAAATCGTGTCACATTGCAAAAAAAAAAACGCTATTTTTTTGTCCAAGTATAACTACAATCGAATTCTTCCTACTTCTATCCTCACTGATATCGTTAACTAACTAGTGAACTAAAGTTTCGTCCAACCTTGACGCCGAAAAGGTTACAGGGGAGGAAAGGGGTGCAATTAAGAAATATGGCTAAGTAAAGATGTTTATGGCAAAATATTATATGGATGAACTTTTTTCATCTATACCTGTTACACACATCATTAGAGCATTTTTAACAATTTTGATTGTTTAGAACGGGGAGATATGCCACAAATGTTCTATGCCCTTTGGTTTGGAGTTGCAGTTTGTTAATACGTGACATATAATATTGCTTTTTTTTACAGGAATCGGCGTCAACTTAAATGATCCTTATGAAAACTTCCGAAAGAACAAAGGGGCAGCATTTATAACGAGAATGAAAGAGAGAGCACTTGAGCGTTCAACATGATCTTTGTTAAAGACTCCACATAAAAGTGTAAAATTGAGAGTGAATGAGATTTTTAAATCTAAATCAACTAAAATAAAATGAAATAATTTTTAAGTGCATTCTTTTATTTCATCTAATGAACACTTTAGTATTAAAGCTCAAAATTATCCTCATAGTTATCTTTGAACTCTGCAAGCTTATCTAAACTTTCGCTATAATCTCCAAACTCTAAGCCTTCCTCTCTGAATTTGTGTAATTTGGCAAACTTTATTCTGCTTACTTCTCGGTGTAGTTTCTCTATCACATCTGTTAGAAAATTACCATTATGATAACCAGCGATTGCTGCACAACTTTGAACATTCTCTTCGTTGTATTCATTCTTTACAAGGCCATATTGATTCAAATTGTCTGAAAAGAATTTAGGGAATGGTGTCTTGATTTCCAAAGCCTTCTCACAAATAGTCAGATTAGTAGCGGAAAGGAAGTTATTTGCCTGGAAATACAACTCAAACATTTCCTTCACACTATTGCATCTGTAGGCTGGTAGATTCATCTGATCCTTTGCTTGTTTGAGAGGCGCTTTTAAGTAGTTTTCTGGAATTCCTCTCACAGTTATTAGCTGGAAAATTTTATCTGTTGCCAATTTACAGCTTGGTGTAATCGATGAGAATAAAGGCCTTGTTGTCTCATTTAGATGCTCAATCAAATATTGAGATTCATTAAAAGCAAATGGCATTCCTAATGATGCTGCAGCCATTTTTCTACCGTATCCAGTCATATCAGCACAAATGTCAGATAAAGTATGAAAATTGCTCTTGTGCCTATACTTTTGGCTCAATGTGTCCAAAGCTGATGCTAGCAATGCTGAAGAATGGTAGTACAACTCTGGGTTGTAACTGATGTGATCAAACAGCCTAGGGTGGCCTGGCTTCCTCCATCCTTTCTCTCCGGTGCAAATAGGCACGAACATTGTGGCATGTTCAGATAGCTCTTGTATTGACAGTGCTATGTTTACTAGCCTTGTGGAATCCTTCAATGTCGCCTTGTCTCTCTCTTCTGGGGTTGTTGCATTGTTATCGGAAAAGTGTGAAGGTATTATAGGATGTGCAAGTATTGGTTTTGTGTATTCATCAGCCAGCTGCTCTATGCAGCTCAGAGCTAGGCCTCCGAAGCCATCTACACAATCAAAATTGATGTGGAATCCCTGCATGCTATCACATTCTTCAATGTATTTTCGAACATTATCATCAAATGCATTGCCATAATCCGATTTCCATACAGATTTGCCAGTGTTGAATATTTCAAAGCTTTGCTGTAACAGAAACAAATGAAATTAAAAATTTGTTTATTCATTGATACATACTTCACATACCTACAGTTAATACTAACATACATAGTCACACCTTTTTCCAGTTGGGATATGCAGAGATTAAATCTTTCCACATGCTACGAGCCCAGCGGAAAGCAATACACCAACTAAATGACACATTGTAATGGTTTCTGTAACTCCAGACCAATAGGATGTGTAGGGTCTGTATTGTGGTGGTGTCACATCCTTTCCGCCGGGTCTCATTCACACAAAGAACTTCAATCCATCTTTTACTCATCATCTAGCATGCTTCCTCAACCATATCTTTCATGCCTTCTCTAACATTCATTGTACAAAGTGGCTTTCTTTTGCTCACTAGCTACTATTAACAAGTTTACTGCTGAAAACACAACTGTGGTGTTAGCTGTATGAGAGAACACAATGGCGTGTGCAGATATGTACCCGTGGGTAGACAAGACAATGAGCTCAGCAGTCAGTGTTTTTATAATAAATCGAGAAAAGGATGGTACGACTGTGGCTTCGTTTGTTCCACTTGGTGCAGATTATTTCATACGAGCCTTCAAAGGAATTGCAAAAAGTGTTTTCATTAAATTCATGGATAGTGCAGTATTTCTAGCTCTTATTTAAATTTTCCTTTTTTGTATTGTATTTTTTTACTTACATTTTCATCACCATGTCCATACTCCTTTACAATATTGATTGTTCTGGAATGAAGTCTGGGGTACAAGTAATCTGCCCAAGAACTTACACTATCTTCCAGTTTGTACTCTTTCGTCACTGCTGATGATGGTCCTTGAGTCTCAATGTCCTTTAGATATTCATTTTTATCTACTGGTGGTTCTTCTATTTTCTCCACATTGTCCCATGGAACATCTTCTACCTCTTCATTAATTAAACCGCCGCTTTCAGGTAAAGTTTTCAAAACACCTTTGAGGTCAGCTATAACCAATCTGGGTGTGTAAGTGACCTCGCCTTTAGCTAATTGACCTTGCCGATACAAAATATCATGGTTTACTTCAGTCTTTACAGTACCGGTGTAGTCAAAGCTTAATTCTTGTAAGTTCCAAAAGTGTGCTCCCACGAAGTTTGAGTAATGACCAAACTGTAATGTTACAATCTCTCGAGTAGACATTTTTGACTCGTAGTTTTTTTGAAGCTCACTTGCTGGTTTTTTTATGTGATTGAAGACACTGCACAGCAGAACATTAGATATAATATTCTCTTTGTAGCATACATCAGACGATTGTTTGATTGATCGCAACTTCAATTAATTCTTCTGTTTCATGGACCAGTGTCACCCAAAATTACATTCAGATTAGACCATAAAAAGCAATGGGCGAAAACATTAACATGTAAAACTTGTAACCGGTAACAAGTTGACTTTATTTGGGCACTTTTGGAAGTAAACTTGAAGGTTGTGTTTGACTTGACTTGAAGTTTCGCAGAGTCTCGCTTTGGAAAGCAAAGCACGAGAAATTGAGAATAAATAGGCACACACACAGCACGGTGAGCAGTCACTACACAGATACAATCTGTCAGTAGTGTCAGTACTGTCAGTCAGTTAGTTTAGCAACTTAATCTGTGGTTAGTCTTAGTAGACGTGGGCGTTTAAACGATAAACGTATATAAAACGTTTTCCAAAGTAAGCGCCAAAGCGCGATTACGATAATAAGCTGACTTCGTTTAAACGCTTACGAATATTATTAGCTGACTTTCATACTACTATGTTCAACCATGAAAGTGACCTTATTTGTACAGTAATATGGCCCAATTATATAGTAACTATGCGGCTAAACTAAATTCTTAGTGGCATTCGTTGCGGCAGAGGCAGATTGACAACGACCCGTTTTTGGTTTGTTAGTAAATAATTTTTATAAAATATTTTATTAAAATAATTTTTTGCTTTTTTTAGTTTTTAGTTAAATGGCTTGATCGAAGCTAAATGGTAAGTTTTATCATAAAAACAGGTCAGACATCAATAATAGATCATGATCATAAATGATAACAATTTTTTTCCCTGATAAAAAAAAACAGATATCGTTGATTCAAAATGTTGAGTATGAGCAACTGACATCGAGTGTTTTACTCCTGAAAACGCGAAGTACCTATTAAGGTAAAACAGCGGAGTGTAGGTAGTACGAAATAAAACAAAGATTTATGAGTTCATTTTATTTTATTACAAAAAGTTATTAAAAATCATTCAACTTAGTTTCCTTAACACAAAAGTTACTAAGCTAATTCTAGCTATATATTTCTAAGCTTAGCATAAATTCTTATTTTCTTGGATGTTGAAATACTGGCAGTGAACAAAATATATTTAAACTATTCAATATTACAAAATTACACCTAGAACTTGTGAAAGATGTATCATTGTACTTATATTAAATTTTGCTAAAATGCTATTATTGCTTTAAATATTGAACTGTTCGACTTTACGATCACAATTGGTGTTAGAATTTCCCTACGAATCATCTATCCTTACTTTACTACAAATACCTACAAATTCATAAACACGATCAAATTTTCTTATGACATACAATCAAGCACGCTATTAATATAAAAGCAAAATTATGTGTTAGAATAAAATGTATTTACACAATTGCACCGTTACATCTAGAAGTAGAATTAGTATACGAAGAGCACCTAACTAAGTCGCCTCTTGGAAAATATCTAGTATATTCTAATTCTACACACGTTGTAAAACGAATGTGTGCTCCATTGTTAAACATTGCTAAATGTTGTAAAGTAAATTCTTCTTAAAAGTAAGTTCTAAGTAAATGCAACCAATTAGGTGAGCGAATGCATGACACCAGAAATCTAATCTGATAAAACAGGGATAAGGTTTATTATACCTCTGAAATATCAGTGTAAGGATAACAATAGAGAATCCAACGCAAGAAAATTCTTTGATACCAATGTACCTTTGATCAATTTTGGAGACCGACGTTCCTAAAACACAGGGCCGGTTTCGGAGTTGAGGATTCACGCAGCGTTAAAAGTTAAAGGTTCTTAAACGCTACGCCAAAAC
Source organism: Campaea margaritaria (assembly GCA_912999815.1). Taxonomy (NCBI): domain Eukaryota; kingdom Metazoa; phylum Arthropoda; class Insecta; order Lepidoptera; family Geometridae; genus Campaea; species Campaea margaritaria. The sequence goes on from OU538794.1 coordinate 4,142,119, forward strand.
TGATATGTTCCTGTAGATTCCACTGGAGTTTACCTCGTATAATAGTACAAGTATTGTAACTTCAATAAGTTTAACGGGGAACACATCATTTGAGAAGAGCTTACTTGATCATCGCTTGAATTCTCGATTCAGAAACCGGCCGAAAGTGAACTTATAAAGTACCTACATTAAATTCCAAAACAATAGGAACGTCTACCGTTACACCGTTTTTTTATCTCATACTATGAGATTTATATTAAGTTGACAAGACAAATACAGCACGACATACAATTCAATCCACAATTCAAATATTCGAGAGATCTACATTAAAAATTTAACACAACCAATACAAACTTCATCCTACACAACTCTACACACACACATTTCGACACCTACATTTCAACACTATTTTCATACATTTCGTTAGCTAGTTTTAGGCCGAGAACTCAAGCCGCGGTTTCCTCCCGCGATAATTTAAAAATGTATTGAATAGAAACATTAGATACTCATGACGCGGTTTTCGTCTCCCGCGGCCTTTCGGAAACAACACAATCGCATGGCTTGCGGCTATTTCTAGTCCGTAACTAGCCTTTGTGGGCGTTTGCAAGCAATACGGGCACGCAGTGTTTTTTTAAAAAAAAAATAGTAGGTGTAAAATCCTCAAACCGAACTGGAGCGCGAATTTAACCGCGAGGTGAGTTCGCACACATAAAACCTAAATTAAGGGCTTTACTTGTTAGAATATAACTGAAAATCTGTTACTTTCTGACAGAAGAAACTGAAAAATATTCAGTTACTGAACCTATGCATTTTTAGGATTTTCTTTACCCTGCTAAGGCCGTTTCAAACGATGACATCGCTCATGATTCATCTTTCTATCAGAATCGTTTATCTCTCACATAATATGAAAAATTATCATTATTTAATCGTTATTTGTGACGATGATATACGTCAACACCGGGACCTCTCTGTGAAACGGCTCTTAATACAAAGTTATTTCAGTAGTTAATTTTTTTCATGACACTGTTAGAAATATGACTGCAAACAGAATCTCCCATACACACCCAGTTAAAAGAAATCAGAACATAATGATACAATACACAAATCAATGTTTTGTCGATTACAAATTTAAGATTAATGTTGTAATCAAGAATACATTTTTGGAATTCGGCGAATTTCCGAATGTTACAGTCCGGTTTTCATGGTAGACTTGCGGCGACCGGAGTCAGCAATAGAGTTCTGAGCCAATCATGTAACGTAATCGGATTTCGGCTAGGAATAGAACTACAGTAGTTTACCCCAGTGGATGAAAGTGCCTGAAAGAATTTAATTTATCTAAACAGAGCCGGTTACTCTTTGTAAATACTCTGAATAGATAGTTTGTAATATAATGCACTTTTATCGCTAAATGCTAATACATAATTCTTAATATGAATAATTTTAGACAACATGAATTCAAATAACACTAATAAAATCTGTAAAACTTGTGAAAATCATTCACAATGTCCAGAGATTTTTTTTAGTTTATTCCTAATGTAAGTATATTTTTTTCACACTTAAACATACTTACTTACAGGAGTCTCACAAAAAAGTTTAGTGGAATAGTTGAAAAAATAATGCAATAAAACAATTTACATTGAATAATTAATTGTTAACCCTTCGGAAAGTGGAGCAGACGGAAGTAAACTTTAACAAAATTAAAAAACGTGAATGCAACAGATATTTACATAATTTAATAGAGCAGCGGTGGGAAAAATTTAATCATTAAAATTGATTTACCCGCTTTTCTTATCGCCATTGTGTTGAGACATATATAAAACAGCCACAATACCTACCTAGTACGAATTATATAAGTAATAAGACTATAATATTATCAGACTGCTGTAAGACCCAGCTAAGGTCGTAAGAAAGTCATGAGATAAAACCTAGATTACTTTCTACCTTACATTTTACTTATAATAATAAAGTTTCAATGCAGCAGCACTCTTTGTACTAATATTACGGTTGAAAGGCAACCATTTATTGCTAAAATTCGACACAAGGAATCTTACATTACATTTAGCTCACATAATGACAATTCTTATACAACAAAGAATACTACTAAACTAACCTGGCATTTTTACAGTGTAAGATATGTAACAAGTGTCAGAGTAGTGTAAAATGACGTAAATACATACACTCATCTGGTACAGACTATCACGTTAGCGATTTTAACAAATTCATTAAATTATTCGGCATTCTAAACAACTAATTAGGATAATTTGATTTGAGGAGTAGAATAGTGACTTCACTACTGCATACTAGGTTCACCCCATATTATGATGAATCTACAATGATCACATTGCTTCGTCAATACATACATATACATAAGTCTTGATTAAGAAATAATTGCTTAGATAAGTGCAACTCTGTTGACAAGAGGTGTTTTTCGCCGGCTTGTGTGGGATTGGGTGGTTACTGGTTGATATATGAAGCTAGTTTTTGATCGTTTCGCTGGATGCACTGTAAAAACAATTAGTATGATAAGTAAATACCATTGAGAGTCCTAGGTATTCATAGAAACTTAATTATTTAGATAGGAACTTACTAGTATATTTATCGGCCATTGACAGATTTAGTTTCACGGGGTTAGTGACATCAATGTCTATTTCTTCATATGAATGTTCCAAAACCTGAAGATAAATGTATGATGTATGAAGTAAATTAGATTATTAGTGTAGAGGTATTACTTCACAAGTCTTTGGGTCGACTTCTTGGTTGACAGTTCATGCTGAGCAGGGCCATAATTCTAAATACTGTATGATGAAGGAAAAGAGACGGTTTATCTAGGAAACTCAGTGAAGTATCCAATTATCTATTAGAACATTTACATGTTTGTTATAAGATCTTTTCCAAAACTGGCTAATTGCTACTGTCACCTAATAAGAATTGTCCAGCTACGATTATGAAAAAAAAAAAAAGATTTCCCCGAATCATTTTTTAACACAAACTTTTGGAAATAAAATATTGAATGCTTACCTCAATATCGCTGATTTCTTCCCCCGATTCCACATCGGTGATGAAGGAGGTGAGCGACGAGGGCCCGGTAGCGAGCAGCCTGTACGTCCCTCCGACCATGCCCGTGCCTTCCACCACCTCCTCCACTTCCAATTCTTGGTCTGAGATGTCCTGAAAAAGAATGTATGATGTTAGATTTGAAACTGAAATTATCGCTTATAAAATCCAAGTACGACAGTTAAACAGCTTGCACAGATTAGATAAACTTATGGCGAATTTCTAAAACGTCTTGGTAACTTTGAGAACAGATGAAATTCTCGGAGTCTGATAATAAACATGATTGTGATGTAACATAACACATTATGATACTTATAATTTGGTGTTCAAGTTAGCTAATGTTTCAGAAACCGTCTGTTAGATCAATATACCAATGTCAAACAGGAAGTATTCGACTGATAGCAGAGTAATATTCTGATGGTGATGATCATTAAGGAAGAAATTCATACCTGTTCAATAATAGTTTCATCCTCAACTTCTTCCTTTACTTCGGGGTCTATTTCAACATCCGCGTCCATTTCCACGTCGGCGTCAGCGTCTGCTTCGTCGTCTGCGTCAGTATCGGCGCTCAGTCCACTGTACTTCATCTCACCGCGCTCGAGAGCTTCGAGATTTTCTGGAAATGGAATAGTAACATTTCAGTAATCTAGTGTGGAGTTACTGTGTCAGTCAGTATTCATCCAGTGATGAGGAGAAACGACGATTGGTATTAGTAGCGTTCATCAGGAGAGGCCTACGTCGAGCAGAGGACGAATATTGGCTGGTGGTGATAAGTGTTAAGTTTCCATTGAGTCACGTGGATCATACACTACAGGAGACGCCTATTTCCAGTCCAAGATGCGCGCCGCGAGATAATGACGTCGGGCGTAAAATACTAATATACAAAATTATGTCTACATGTGCATTAATCTTTCTTACTCATCTTAGACCTACTGGAGTGGATTGTGATCTTTGCCTATATGTAATAGTTTACCTGGATAAACCATCGCTTTCTTGATTGCTTGTGGATCTTTTCTCGACCACTTTTGAACTTCTTCATCCATTTTTCCTATTTTTGAGGGATTCATTGCCCATAAACAACCTGAAATAAGACAATATAAATTATTTATACTGTGACATTGATGATTATGTGATGTCATTACTCTGATGTTGGAAACCCATCGAAATATTTTAGCAGTAGGTCTATCTATATACTTAGATTTTATTTAGAAATAAAATTACCTTTTCTTTGACTTCCATTCGTGGAGGGCTTTTCGATCTTTTCGAAACATTTATTTAGACTAAGATTATGTCTCACTGAATTCTTCCATCCATTAGGCGCCGTTTTAAAATATGGAAAATGTTGACTGAAAATTAGGAAAACCATTTTAGAATTCGATGACGATCGTGTAGGCTTTGTCTCCAAGCCTAATATCTTTGTCTAAGGTGTCAATTGCCGTGAAGGTCGTACTTACCACATGAAATTGTAGATTTCCGATACGGGTAGACTTCCAGTTCGTGAATTTTTTAAAGCCATAGCTATTAAACACGAGTATGAGTATGCCGGTTTGGGGAACTCTCCAGGATTCGTTTTATTAATATTATTGGCATTGGACGTTACAAATTTTGCTTGGCTTGTGTCCAGAGTGAACGCACCACCAACAGAAGTCTTTATAATTTGCCTACTATTGCTCAAAGATGAGTTATCAATTAGAATCGTCGCTTGACTTTTATTGCCGTTTGTTATAATAGTCCTAGAGTTTATTTGCGTAGGGTCTAAAATGTGGATATTTCCCGATATAATGGTTTTGTGGTGCGGTCCGACCTTATGGCTCGTATTCAGTATAGAGCAGCCTTTATTATTGACTTTGATGACTTCAGGTTGTGCTTTAATTCGCACTGTCTGTGGTAGTTGTTTCGATTTCTCCATATCTCTTAGTAAATCTTTGACAGCAGCCTTTTCATTCTTCCTTACGAGTATCACCATTTGTGTCGCCTCTTCTAAGTCCTTCTTCTCTCTTTTTATTTCTTGTATATCTTGAATTTCTTCTGTGGGTTCTACTTTTGGCACTTTGATGGCGCTTGGGGAGAAAGTTAAATGACTCTTTTCCTCCTTGGGACTTTGAGGTGCTGTGCTGCAGTTTAAATCACTATCCGCGGCTGCGGCTGATGTGAGCAATATGTCGGAAGCTTCTTCTTTCACGACACTTTTAATAGGTGTCTCGGCGAAAGAGGATGGCATTACTGAATTAGGATTGACCATAACAGCGTTTGCTTCGGACCCGTATAAATCTAAATTGTGGACGAAACTGGAAGAATTGGTTATCCATGATGAATTGTCGGTGTCCATGTCTAAAAGAGGTGGCATTTCGGAGAAATTTAATCCTAGGGAATCCTGGAATGGAAAACAAACATTAATATAAGTAAATGTTTGAAAAAACGTAGTAGATGTAGTGGTAAGTGGAGATACTGACGTAATCTGTTATGCTGCTTAGATCTGTAGCTATTTCATTCTTGATGTCCATGTCAAGCATGTCTTGAAGTGAGTCGGTGATGTACAGATCCATGTTTGAGCACTATAAAAAAGGAAATTACATTAAAATAATAATACATATAGTGCAACTTCATTACAATTCATCTCAATAGTACCCGTGAAGGTTGCGAAAAGTAAGTTATATTATTCGAAGTCAAAAATTACATACTACAAATTGTATTTTCGCGCCAAAACCGGCAAGTCATTGAAGTGTATCGGTGGGACGGGAGAGTCGGTCGGTACAATGAAACCACTACGTAGTACGAAAACCTGTTTTGACCGTGGTATGGTATGCGCCTACCCCAGAGACGTAAAACTGCCTTGTTTACTACAATCCTTTCAATGAAATAAATTGCGGAGTGTTCAACTTTAAGAAGACAAAGTCACTGACTAGGTAGAGAAGTTAACGTTATTAACGTATAATAAAGTTTGGGGTTAGCTCATTCGTGGTAAAAGATATAATTTATAAAGAAATAAATGAGAAAAATACATAATTAGAATAAGTTTTTACCAAATCGTGAAAATCAAAAATTATGAGACAAAAAAATAGACACACTTGGTTAAAATATACATTACTATGTAACGTATTGTATTCGCTGCGGAAGCTCACGTATAAATTGATTCATGGATTTATGGGAATATGGGATAGAGAAAGAGTTAAATCAATAATTTTTGTGAAGAGGTGATCCAAGGCCTTTTCTTATTTACTTTTTAGGCTGGGGATTTAGAATGACCTAAGTACATACACAATGGTAGTGCCCTAGCCTGTTTTGGTGGACAGAAGTTTCGATCAGTCCGTTTAGCATAGTAGGTACCTAGCTGTTTAGTGCTACATTCTTGCAACATTATTGCTTCACCCTAATGTTACAGTGAACTAGATTTACAAATCCAAATAGATTCAAACACGGGCATATTTCCAAGCAAGTTTTTTGTCCGAAGACCTACACCAACCGAAAGTTCGCTGGGGGGAGTACGTATAAAAAACATGGACACCTGTTACCGAACGGAACATCGCATCGGAAGGCTTCCAACATTCGGGACGATATTTTTTGTCCGTACTCTTACTCGTCTATAAATAAACTTGTTCTGGTATGGTGTGCGTGATCCATTAGGTCATAATCTGGTAGGTATCAACTTTACTTTCATCTTTGGTTGTGCCGGGATTCGGGTTCCGTTTTTGTTGTACCTACGGACTTCAGATGAACTACAATCTACTAGTAGGAAATTCCGTTTCTAGCTCTGAACACGGTTTTGATATGGATAATATCGAGATTTAAAGAAGAGTTTGTTAGCCACAGATGTTGGCCTAGGAAATCGCTGGAGCCATTTTCTGCAACTCTATATACTTACCTACAATATAAGAACATTTAATTTAATGAATGGATATCTATTATTTTAAGGAAACTACGTTCAGAGTATTAAAGAGGTCATGCCTTATCTACGTATGGCTGCTTGAAAGATTATCTCATAGGTGTGCATTTCCGGTAGTTGCGTTGCGTGTACTCTTCACTTGACGCTATGATTAGTACAGTCAGGGAAAAAAATTGGTGGACCTCGTTATTGCTTGTGATCAATTTAGTAAGGCATTTTGTTCGTTTATACACAGCGTAGATGATTTTTATTTAAATAAACGCTTATAGGTAGGTAGGTTCAACCAGATTCGTTTTAATTTGGGTGTTTCTTGTTTTCAATCACACAAAACATCATCATTTTCGCAGTGTAGCTAGGTAATCCCTACTTCCCTACTTATATTATATATGCGAAAGTAACTCTGTCTGTCTGTCTATCTGTTTCGCTTTCAAACCTAAACGACTGAACCGATTTAAATGAAATTTGGTACAGAGATAGTCTAGAGCCTGAGAAAGGACATAGGCCGAATTCCTGCGGGAACGAGAACTACGCGGGTGAAACCGCGGGGCACAGCTAGTTTTGGTATAAATTAAATTTCTTAAATTCGTTCATATCTACCTATACCATAGATCGTAATAATCAAAACGAGGAGTGCATTGACAGATAAGCAAATGTGTGAGTTATGTATCTGTTAGGTATGGAAGGACGGACGTTATGGTTGACAAAATGATCTTAATTTTTATGCCAATGAATTATCCAGACATTAATCAGTCGGCTAAGAAAAAGAGATTCTAATTTGGTTGTTTGTTACCTCAAAAGTCCCTAATTTATAAACCGATGATGTAAATTAAAAATTGGCGGAATTAAAACTATATATTTCTATATTATCTTATTGATTATGGATTTCCGCAAAATAACGCCTGATTCTATTAACTAAACCGATGCGGAGTAATATTGTTTTATTTGAAAGGCTATACTTTGCGATTGGTCGACTAAAATTAAAGGTACTTACTAGGTATCTGTCGTTCATTCATTTCTCATTTCTTATTATGTTTAATACGTTACCAATAATTTTAATAAATTATTTCTTGAATTTCGTACAAGCTGGGCAAGTGTATTAACAGCCCTAAAATTGACAAATGTTTTCGAGGCTATCTGTTATCAGATTAATAGCATTGATAATAAAAATAAACAAACATTATCTATACTTACCACTTTTTTCAATTAGTTAAATTTTAGATTAGGGAATAATGTACCTTTATCTATTCAGTAAAAATAAATTCTGTAAATACTTACTAACAATTGTTAATTCTCAACTGAAAATAAAAAAAATCGCGAACAAAACAAACTTTTTCGATTGGCAAATAAGGAATATTTTTCGCGCCACTATGCTGTTGAAATCGACCTTTGCAGGAAAGAGATGCATTACAATGGGGTGGCAGAATGAGATGGCTATACTACGTCGAAAGAGGGTGAATCAACCCCTAATGACTTCAGCCGCGCAGGCCGATGCCCAGACACATAACACTAAATATACACATTCTCGTTGTTGCAGAAAATAGGTGTAGGTACATTAAAAATTAACATGATACTGGGCTTCGTGTTTAATTTATTAGCAAGCACCAGACTAAATAGCAACGTACCTACTAGTTTAGTTAGGTAGGTATTTCATGAATCAAATGTCCGCTTCCCAAGTATACGTAACAGACAGCCAGTCGTGTCACAGAGGGCCATGAACTCCGTCTTTAATATTTCTAGAGTTCATCTCGCTTACGTTACGTACCACGTAGCGTAGGTAACTAGGTATGCGAGATAGAGTAAGTGTCATTGTTAGACATGCAAGGTGGACAGACTTTTCATTGACTTATGTACCTATATTTCCATTTTGACAATAGGTAAGTACCTATATTTGAATGAAAACAAATATTTTCGGTTCGTTCGAGACTTGTAATGTAAATTAGATAATTATACTCGTAACATTACTCAGCCTTTGCTGTTTTGATCTGACGCAAGCCTATTAGCCAATGAGTGAGGACATCCTAGGCATATTTAGACCATCAGCCATTTATAGAGGCTAGGTTGGTTGGTTTCTGGAAATAATAAGTCGAAAGCAGAATCTGAATTCTTAGTAGATTTAAGACGTGAGCTGATATGTTTAATATATCAAAGTTAGGTTTAATTCAGTAGGATGGATGATGGAGGAACCACGGAGGCGCTGCGAGGGGCCCGCGTGTCCTCGAACCTGACCGCGCGCGTTCGCCTTGAACTCGTCACTCGTCGGCTCTCGCGCCACTGCTGGTCGATGCTCGCAGGCAGGCGCGAAACCTCAACTTATCGGAAAAAAATATTGTCATGAAAACTACTGACTCTGTCATATTTTAAATCAATCGCATCAAAATGATTGATTTGTAGTAGGTATAACATCCCTAGTCTGCCCACAACACATGCAAGGATCAATGTTGATTTGGCGCGAAAAATATTTCGTCTGTTGGTGTATAATGCGCGCGCAGTGGTACGGTGGGGTGCCGGTATTGATTGCAGAATGAAACGCTCCCCCAACTGAGCTTTTCCAACAACTTCCTGGTTTTAAACAAAGCCAGATATAGTATAGGTAGGTACTATACTTGTAGATTACATTCACTTTTGGGCCGACTGCGCCTGGAGGGTTCTGTTTTGAAGTATAGGAATATGCAGCTAAGTAATTTGACTATTCATTAACAGATTTATTTCAACATGAACTCATATCGGCTCATTTCTGAGCAGAGGTTTCCCCTCACTTTCGTGAGGTGAATAACATACCTACCTACCTACTTCCGAAGTGATTCTCGGGTGGGTAAAAGCTTTATTTATTTTATTGCCCAAAAATAAATTATTAGGTAAAATAAATAAAAAAACCAGACTTACAAATCACCAAAAGGAGGCAAACAAGCTTTAGATTCTAAATATTCGCAGTCGTGTCTTTAATTATTTGTAATACATATTCTTTTTGGACTGTTTTTTTCCCTCATAAGCTAATAACGTGCTCCGTGTTATGATATTTTAAGAATAGTATTTTTTAAAAGAACTTTGTTTTATCTACTTCAGTCGATAGCTTTTGGTATTTTTTGTTCTAATTAAATCTAATACGGCAGGTCACAGCCGCCTCTTCTCACCCTCGAAATTAAGACAAATTTATTGCGCCTATAATTTGATTTGGATTCGACTTATAGCTAAGCATACACGCACAGATCTGCCTGGCAGGCAACTGCTGGTATATGGTGAAAACAGACACATCCGACAGGCAAATCTGTGCGTGTATGTATGCTTAGCTATTAACCAAAAAAATTCGTGAAAATTTTAAAATTGCATCATGCATAGATATGCATGATGCAGTTTTTAAATCTTCACCAAATCAGACCGAAGAACTACTTAACAAATATCGTATATAAATGCGCCTAGTTAGATACTACATACAGGTTGTAGGCGGTGAAGTCGTTTTCTCTCCCCATTCCATTTCATAATTGAAGTGTTCACACAACACACACAAGGAAATGGGTTTTAGCTATACTGCAACTTGCAACCGCTTGCATTCACAACTACAGCAGTCAGCACACTACAGGCAACGGCGCACTCATTGTTCGACCTTTTGAAATTCTCGCTCGTATAAAACCGGCGGCCGTGGGAACATCACCGCCTCATGGCATGGACTAACTGATCCATTATGAATTATGATAAATGATTGATACTAAAACAAGAATGGATGTGGCTCGCAAAAATAATGTTCATTGTAGGGTTGAATTTTATTGTTATCCGGCATTCCATTGTGAATTCATTCAGGTGCCTTTAACTTCCTTTGGGAACCCTTAACCTTTTAACTACTGCGTAGGTATAGAAGCCTTAGCTTTATTACGGGAACATGCAGTTAGATAATAAACTAAATAAAAATGAGACCCCATCAAATACATGAGAAAAATTTGTAAGTTGGTATGTACCTACTTATACGGTACTAAAATAACAGAAAAAAATCTTGTTTTTTATAACAAAAAAAAAACAAAACACGCCAACAGATTTACCGACGAAGAAAATAGTAATTATAGGTAGTATTATTTTTTTCAAAGATATAATTAATAATGATGATGATGATTAATAATAATTTTTTAACTCTGAGACGCGCGAAAGGAGAGCGCACGAGCCTAGGCTGATTGATCTGTGTGATTCTATTCTTCACATAATACTTTACAAGGTGTGAACTTACCATTCATGCCAATAAATTACTATAGGTAATTAATAATTTATGCAAACCTTGACTTATATTGAAATTATAATACAAATAAAAGTTTTCAGCAAATTTAATTAATTAATAGCATGCATTTTAATCCTTGATTGTATCTAAATAGTAGTAGGTAAGTTTGGAGTAGGTTACTCAAAAAAAAAGAAACATTTTCCGCTTCATAATTACCTACATTTTAATTTTTTTATTGAAACTTACTATATTACTAGCAATCAATTTCAAGTAATTATTTATTTGTTTAAAAAAAATATGTGTGTACCAAGTCATAAATTTCCATTTCCACACGGACCCAATCGTTTCAAAATAAAATACAGCTATCTTTGTCGCACTACCATAAACCTAGATGAAAGAAAGAGATAGCTTCATTTTAACGATTTGTCATTTATTTACCGTTACACCAATTTAGGAAAAATATAATAAAAATTCATATTTGCACTAGTATCTTAATTAGGTATATGTGAACACGATAAATATAATGCATTACGAATAAATTACTGTGTACGCATTATTAATTATTGCAGTGAACAATGAGAGGATATTTCCCGCCACTTCGCCCAACATTTTTACAACACAAATAAGAAGGCGCATGTTTCCCGTAGGACGGTTGTCTTTACTACGTATTATTTACGTTTGAATACTAGTAAAAACATAGCATATAATTATGTTCAAGAATATGACACTAAAAAGAGCGGGACATGATAACTCGTTGGACTTTCCCATTGCAGTTTTTATGTTTTCATAACATGGGTGATTATGTGATATTTTATACTTTTAAAATCACTTACCGAATATTTACTGATATAAATATCCTTGTGCTCGATAGAAAAATCCTGAATTTCACACATTTACGTTTTTTATCGTCATTAGATTGACAGATATAACACCACTCACTCCACACAAAACCACAATGTTTTACTACTATTCTGTGAAAAGGTACACAAAGAATGTTGTGTTTTTCTATTGGTGGAATATACCCACGTGACCACTTTTGAATGTCTCCTATTGGCTTAACTGTTTGACCTCGATTGACGTCAATGATAGTTGAATTACTTTTTATATGTTAGAGATTATAACTTAGTTATTTATGAATTTCAGTAGATGAGAAAAAATATAATAGAATTTATATTATTAATTTTAAGTTCAAATTTCAATATTAATACTTACTTTATAACTTACCTGCTTACATGGCTCATCCATTCACAACAACATGGCGGTTTGTTTACACCGGCATGATAAGGCGGGAAGTTCTAGCGTCGTGTATGCAAATCAAAACAACAAGATACATTTTCAAAATTCAATATTACATTTTGAAGAATTTGTTTATTGATAAAAATAGTAATATTCTAAGAACATTTAATTAAATAACTGAAAATAGTGAGCACATGGGCGATACCACTTTCATAGACACTAGCCCGATCTGGTGGCTAAAACTGGAACTAACTATCGAAAATGGCGGGAATTACGAAATTTAAAATAATACAATAAGCTAGTCTTTCGGCCGCCGGCCGACCAGTCAGAATATAGCGAAATAAAAACAAACAAAATAAAAATACATTAATCAGAAAATAAAGGAACACTCAAGGACACGTAAAATTAACAAACTGCATTAACGTCCACACAATATTACAACATTGACTGCTCAAATTACAATACATACTTACCTCCATCATGCTACCCAACATAGAGAATTCGTTAGCGTTAGAATGTAATGAGGCAAAACCTTTACAAAATAATAGTAGACAAACCAAAAATAAATATTACCAATCTAGAATAACATCAAGTCATCATTATCTATCATCTTGTTATGCGATCATAGGTTTACACAGTACTTAGTCAATCAAGTGAGCGAGAAGCCGATAACACAACATCGTAACATAAAATAATCAAAATATACTTAAGCATTTGAGTTCCGACCCACGAATCACTCTTTTATTAAATATTAACAAATAAGATCAACGTTAAATCCAACAATAATTATAATCTATCACAATTAAAATACAATTACATTACATTCATAATTATTTTGACATTTTAAGTGTGAACATAAAAAGATACCGAAATGCAAGAAAATTATAACATAATATACCACAACAATATTACATCATAAACAATTATTAGTTGCATAGATATACAATTTCCACACTCGGATAATTATCTAGTCCAACAGTATATGTATCCGAGTATCATTCCTCAATTGTTTTCACCAGTACAAAATTCACTATTGGGACTTAAATGTCTCGTTCTGAGTTACAATAATTATGTGTCCATTGAACATTTAAATAAACAAAATCACACAATCCCTATATTACGATATCATTCATACTTTTAGCAATACAATCAAAAGCACGTAGTTTATTATTTATATCCAAGATCCAATTTTTACAATTACTATGTAAGTTTTCAATGACCTACGATAATTAATTGGTAAAAATGACATTATTATTTAAAATATCAGTAATCAACAATTACAAAAATGACAAATTTTATAAAAAGTCACTGCAAAAACTATAAGGCGGACATAATTATCTCACTACAGTTGTTGAATAAAAGCCACAGAGTGCGTTACTAAAACTTCGACAATTTATGATTTCTCTGCTTTTTGAACCGCTCAAATGTTCCCAATTTCTTGATTCTCTGTTTAGAAAGATATTCGTTCTTGAAGTTGGGTATGTCGCTTGCTTGTGCGACGAATTGTGTATCTTCAGGCAGCACATTAATTCTGAAGTTACTAGTATATCCTTTTCCAGATGTGATTGCTGTTGGTACAAATGGCAGTACTTTCGGGTTCTTGATGGAAGCTTTTTGTTTCGCCTTCACTGGAGAGTCGTTCAAATATATGCTCTGCTCTAAATAGTTTGAAGGTTTATTCTTCCTATTTTTGCCTACTTCTACTTCAAATGGCACTGTGGATATAGCCTTGGCTTTCTTCTGTTTCTTCGATTCCTTCGGGATATTTTCCTGTGGGGGCTTATCATCTAATTGGTTGACTATGGATTCTGGTAACCGAGATACGTGGATTTTATCAAAGGAATTCTGTTTAGATACCTGGAACAAGAATTTTATAATTAAAGACATTATCATTATCATTATCATCATCATCATCATTAAATTATGCGTCAGTATATTTAAGTTCCCATCTATATTTAGAGCACATTTAATAATTACCTTTGATTTTTTCTGTCCATCATCTGGTGCTTTCCTCTTTTTGGATTTATTTTTGGTAGCTTCTGAAAATAATAAATTAAAATCGTCAAGTATATCAATGCCCATGAGAATCTTGTTGTACAACCGGGTTATTCCTAAAACATACACATAAAATTCAGCATTAACACGCCTACTACAGAGTATAGCGTTTTATTAGTTTCGATTATTAGTATTGGCCGAATAACTCCGATAACTGCCAATATGTAGGAAATCATACTGAGATTACAAATAATAATATTTATATTACCTTCAGTAGGTAGTTCGCTGTTTTGAGACATTTTGCGTTTCTTTTGATTCTTAGACATTTTGGTACCATCTGCAAAAAAGTTTAAAAATGAAAAGAATATGCGATTACAGTTCACTTAACTGGGCACTGGGTTAAAATATTAGAATGTCAATTAAGTGATTATTTTTCGACAGATCGCGACTATAACGAGGTAAAGAAGGTTATATGGAACTAAATGATCAGCTTGTTGTAATCTGGCTTTATTTTTTCCTTACCATCCGCAGCCTCAGTGGAAAGAGCAGAGGTCGCGTCACGTTTCCGCTTCTTTGAGTTTACTACGCCTTCTTGAGCCTTCTTATTTACTGTGTTATCATCTGCCAGAGAAATAAAGAGAATATAATTTAATAACATTATTATTCATACGCGAACGCAATGCTCAGACAGTGACGTTAAAAGAAACAAATGATGGAGTTGGTGTATTATTGATGGAATATTATACATTACTTTTCGTTGACTTTCACAGGAGTAGGCAAATTATACAAACACTTGAATCGTGTATTTCGTTTTGTAATCAAAACAGTCCATGTTTTTTTAGTAATGCCCACCACTTTATTGAACAGTGACATTGACATTGATTATTTAAAAAAAACTCGATATAAAATAATACTTGATTAATTACTGCCTAAAATGCATAAATCACGCAAACCCAAAATATAAAAAGACCTAATAATTTACCTGTTTCTTGTTGAGCGATATTTTTCTTCTTTTTATTTTTCTTAAATTTATTTTTGCTTGCTGTGGCGACACCAGCCTCAGGGTCTGAAAATAATAAAAAAAAATACAATGAGTAGGTACATAACCATTTCATTTTTAGTTTTTTTAGTATTCCAAATAGAATTCCCTTAAGATTATTTGAGGTTTTTATTCTGTGGTCAGTTCAATGATCAATCACATTAAACAATAACAATGCACACTAGTTACTCCTCTCCATGCATGGTTGTCTAGAAGAGATAGCTCTGAGCGCTAAGACCGCCCATTGGGGCACTAATTGTTATATTTGTTTTGATCTACTTTTAAGTTTTCTTTGTTCTGTGGTGTTTTTTATCTACCTATCTATCCATCTGCCACAAGGTACGAAAATAAATAAAATAGGTACTTACCAGATATAACCGATTTGTCATTCTTCTCCCTTTTGTATGATACTTCTACAGGAGCGTCGTCGGATTCCTCTCCTGAAAGTAAAGAACAATAATTTTGATGAAATTGGGTTTATAAAACCGGTTCAGCAGTCAACGTGTTAATAAATGAAGCAAAGGGGCGCATCAAGTATACAAACTAGAGTTTGAACACACGAAAAAAAAATTAACTACAGATTACCGCGATTAAAAAAGATCTATCCCATGTCCTTCAAACTATCACCATATAAAACTTTACTAAGATCCGTTCAGCCGTGTGTAAAAAGGCGCAAATAGACAGACTTACTTTCGCTTTTTTAATATTAGTAGGAAGTAGAAATACCTGTGTTGACAACTTGAGAAACGTTAAGTGACTTATTTTTCTTCTGATTTTTCTTATCAGTCTTCACTTGTACGGCATTTACTAGGGTTTCTTCTGTAGCTGAAAGTATGTACACTTTACTTTACAACTCCGGCTATTCTAAAAAAACTTTTTCTCAAGATAGAACGAACTAATTAAGTACCTGTGTTGTTGACGATTTGAGAACCATCAAGTGACTTATTCTTCTTCTTCTTTTTCTTTTCACTGTTCGAAGAAGCATCCAAAATAACTTCATTAGGTGCTTCACCTGTAAATATAAACACATAAAAACAACATCATGAAATGAGCTAATTATATAAATTTCAATTACAGAAAACATATTATTAAACCTATTTAGATTATTTCTTATGGCACCAATCAGAAAGTATATCCTTTCAAATAGAAAAGTAATTTTCCATATCGATTTTTAAGTTATGGAGTTCTGAGTTAACTACACAAAAAAATACAACCGAATTGAGAAACTCCTTTTTTGAAGGCGGTTTAAAATATATAATGATTACCCGTGTTATGGATAATTTGAGCACTATCAAGTGACTTATTTTTGTTCTTCTTTTTCTTTTCACTTTTTGATGAAATATCCAAAATAACTTCATTAGCTGCTTCACCTGAAAATAAAAATATGTCTTTTAATTTTCAGGTGAAGCAGCTAATGAAGTGAACACTACAAATTACAATTTTTTTAATGAATAATTTAGGTTACCAGGAATATAAAATATAATTACCCGTGTTTTCGACAACTTGAGAACCATCAAGTGACTTATTTTTGTTCTTCTTCTTCTTCTTACTATTCAATGAAATATCCAAATTAACATCATCAAGCGCTTGCGCTGAAAAATAATAGACATACAAGTGAACACCACGAAAGGGGCTTAATGGGAATTTAGGATACCAAGATCATCCATGAATTCAACGATTGAATACAAGTGATAATTACCTGTGTTATCGACAATTTGAGAACCATCAAGTGACCTATTCTTGTTCTTCCTTTTCTTACTATTCAATGAAACATCAAAATTAACATCATTAGGTGCTTCATCTGAAAATAATAGACATACAAGTGAACACCATGAAAGGGGCTTTATGGGAATTTAGATGGGATGCAAGATCATCTACGAATTGCATGATTGAATACAAATAATAATTACCTGTGTTATCGACAATTTGAGAACCATCAAGTAACTTATTCTTGTTCTTCTTTTTCTTACTATTTGATGAAACATCCAATTGAACGTCATTAGGCGCTTCATCTGAAAAATAATAGACATACAAGTGAACACCATGAAAGGGGCTTTATGGGAATTTAGATGGGATGCAAGATCATCTACGAATTGCATGATTGAATACAAATAATAATTACCTGTGTTATCGACAATTTGAGAACCATCAAGTGACTTATTCTTGTTCTTCTTTTTCTTACTATTTGATGAAACATCCAATTGAACGTCATTAGGCGCTTCATCTGAAAAATAATAGACATACAAGTGAACACCATAAAAGGGGCTTTATGGGAATTTAGGATACCAAGATCATCCATGAATTCAACGATTGAATACAAATAATAATTACCTGTGTTATCGACAATTTGAGAACCATCAAGTGACTTATTCTTGTTCTTCTTTTTCTTACTATTTGATGAAACATCCAATTGAACGTCATTAGGCGCTTCATCTGAAAAATAATAGACATACAAGTGAACACCATAAAAGGGGCTTTATGGGAATTTAGGATACCAAGATCATCCATGAATTCAACGAGTGAATACAAATAATAATTACCTGTGTTATCGACAATTTGAGAACCATCAAGTGACTTATTCTTGTTCTTCTTTTTCTTACTATTTGATGAAACATCCAACTGAACGTCATTAGTTGCTTCATCTGAAAAATAATAGACATACAAGTGAACGCCATGAAAGGGGCTTTATGGGAATTTAGCATACCAAGATCATCTACGAATTCCATGATTGAATACAAATAATAATTACCTGTGTTATCGACAATTTGAGAACCATCAAGTGACTTATTCTTGTTCTTCTTCTTTTTATTATTCGATGAAGCATCCAAATCAGCATCATTAGGTGCTTCACCTGAAAAATAATAGACATACAAGTGAACACCACGAAAGGGGATGTATGGAAATTTTCGATACTAAAAACATCCACGAATATATACAAAATGTAATTTACCTGTGTCATCGACAATTAGAGAAACATTAAGTGACTTAATTTTCTTATTTTTTCCCTTTTCACTGTTCAAAGAAGCATTCATAATAATTTCATTTTCGTCTTCACCTGAAAATTTAAAGGAGTACATACAAGTGAATACTATAAAGGGGATACATATGAATTTAACTTAGGTTAACAAAAACATATCTCATACAATTACCTGTGTTATCGACAATTTGAGAACTATAAAGTGACTTGTTTTTCTTCTTCTTTTTCTTGTCGCTATTCACGGAAACATTTATTTGGAGTTCCTCGGGTGCTAAAAAGGAGTAAATATGAACACAATGTTAATTATCGTTGTTTAAGTATGACACTTTGGACAATAATAAAGCTTAGTACTACTGTCACATAGGCAAAATGCAGGGTTGGAGTAAGCGAGAAAGCAATAAAAACGAACAACAGTACATACCAGCTGTATTTGATTTATTATGCTTCTCACTGCGAAATGAAACTTCTAAAGGAGTATCATTGGGTTCTTCGCCTGAAAACACTAACATTTGTCATCATAAAATTTTGGTGTAAAAATTTTCAAAGTAAGTAAATAAATGGGTTTCTCTATGTACATACATTTTTACGAATTTGACCCTATTAAAGAATTGTTATTTCGTCTATAATCAGTAATATTGTTTTTTTTTAAGTGTCATATGCTTTTGTTTACCTGTTTTGTCCAGAA
Source organism: Campaea margaritaria (assembly GCA_912999815.1). Lineage (NCBI taxonomy): Eukaryota > Metazoa > Arthropoda > Insecta > Lepidoptera > Geometridae > Campaea > Campaea margaritaria. The sequence continues at coordinate 4,161,168 of OU538794.1, forward strand.
TTTGAGAAAAGTCATGCAACTTATTTTTCTTCTTTTTCTTATCACTCTTCAGCGACACATTTACTGGTGATTCTTCAAACACTGAAAATAGATACATTTCTTAACCATCTGTGTCTCTCATGCAACTTTTAGCGTTTAAATAATAAGGTCATTGGATTCATGTATATACTTATATTTAAAATTTCAGCTCAATTGGAAAACAATGTGTTAAAAAATACCGACTGATATAGCCAGTGTCGTGAAAATGTCAGTTAATGCTAGTGAAGGGCCGTACTGCACAAACCAGCATGCTAGTAAAGTAAATAGACAGGATTTGTGAAAGAAATTAATAAATTATAAATTGCACTGCAAGCTGATCAAATTGAACCCATACTCCATCAATCTACTGTTAATTACTGAGGAGTTCAGTTCTCTACCTTCTCACAGATCAGCTTGTTGTCATGCATGGAAGATTTCAACTCAATTTAGCAATGGAAATAAGGTCAAAATTGACTTGCATGGTTTCACCTGACCAACTAAGTACACTAACGCAGTGAATAAAAGCGCAAGCTTGTAAAAAGCACAAACCTGGAATTTCATTCACGATTTCATTCCATTCTACATCACTCTGAACAACGTTGACAGAAAGATTTTGCTCATGTTTCTTCCTATTTTTCTTAGCACTGCTCTGTGTAGAAGTGTCCATGTCTTCGTAAGTTCCTTTCGTGTCGAAGAAGAACGCAACATTCGCTTCTGAGGAGGTTACGACATCAGGTTCTGTAACATTCAGAGAATATTCTTGACCATTGATGATTGTTTACCTTTATAAGCTCCAATGGCATCATTCAGTAATTAAACTGTTGCAGAAAATGTGATGGGGATATTCCTCGATGAGGTAGTTTGTAAGGCAGTCCAAGGCATCTGACATGGATTGACATCTACTAACAATTGATAACAACCGGGTCATAGTTTAACATGCCCTCCAATGCACAGAAGCATTGAGATATTATAATATTAAAATTGTGTAGCTTAATTTGATATTACATACCCATATTTTCACGAATATTAGTCTTGGCTTCGGATCTTTTCAATGGTAAGAACAGATCAGCTGTATCCAAATCTTCCTTTTCATCAAGTTTGAGCTTCATATCGTTTGTTTCACTGTCATTGCTGTCTTCAGGGAATAGCAATCGCATATCAATGGAATCAGATGTCTCACTATCATTTATTTGAATATCTTTTTCATTTAAAGGTTTCGGTTTTTCAGATATTTCACTTTTTTCAATAAGTTGAGTTTTATTCTTCGATTTAGATTTTTTAACTTGAGTAAGGTTTAGCTGATCCACTATAGGTTCTTTCAGTTTATCCTTTATCTTCTTATTCAAATTCAATGATGTATCCAGTGTTTTAACTTTCTTCTGTTTATTAATGAAATGGTTTAAGTTTTCGAGGACAGAATCGTAGTTTTCTTTTATTTCCATATTCTCACTTATGGTTGAATCAGATTCCTCATCGTCATGTGCTAGAGTAGCTTGTAAAGGATCAGAAGTTTCATTTAGTTTCATTACAGAGGCATTACTGTCAACTTGAACTTCCTCTATGTTATCATTTATGAAAACAGTTGATATGTTTAAATCTTTCTGTGGAGTCTTAGGCTCTTGTTTGACTGCTACAGATAGAGGATCATTTTTTGCTACACTTTTATCGAAAATAGTAATTTCTTTCTCATCGGGAACAGCATTCTCTTCACACACTGATTCCGATAGTCGCTTGTTTTTTTTCTTCTTTATACGAGTCAACTCATCAGCATCAGAATTGTTCAAACTAATATCCTGACTGGAATCAATTCTAACCCGATTTTTTTTCTTAGGCTGGATTTTATCCTCTTTTTCCGATTCTGATAAAGAAGAATCTAGCCGTTGGCGTTTAGTTTTCTTAGTCTTGGACTTAGCGCTTTTATCAGACTCATTCAATTCATGACGGGCTTCATACATTTCTTTTGATGCTTTCTTCTGTTCTTTACGCTTACGTTCATCGAATTTTTTCTTTGATTTGGTGGTCATTTTCAGTTCTTTATCACTCAGAGACAGATCATCACCAGAGCCACTAAGTAAATCATCGTCCTCTTCATCCGAACTCACAATAAACGAATCTTTTTCGTAGTCGGAATCATTGGAAAACTCTTGAGACGATTCTAAAGTCTCGCCTTTTTCAACAATTTCATGGTCCTCTTCATATCGTCTTTCTTCTTCATCTCTGCTATCTCCCGATTCATAGTTTTCACTTGCTTCTTCTGCCTCATTATCAATCATTTTGCTTTTCTCTTTCGAACTGTCATCAGATTCATCATCTGATGAATCAGAGTTATGAATATTGGATTCTATTTTGTTGGGTGTACTCTTGTCAACTTTAGAAGTATTTTTATTCCCAGCATTAGGGCTTATGATTGATGTGTTGATTTGCATTGAAACCTTTTGCAGTGATTTTTGCTGAAGAGGGGTACTTGTCAAATAAGTAAGGGGCAGATTTTTCGTGTCGGTTTCTTTGTTGGGAATGTTAAGAGATTTGGAAAGCTCATTATTAGTATCATTTGGTGACTTTGAGACATTGCTACTTTCATTTGCTGATACATCTTTAAGTTTAGAGAGCACCAGTGTGCTTTTATTTTCGTTAGAAGTCTTTTCTAGACTCTGTAACTCCCCTTCGGATCCTGATTTTCTTTTAGATTGATTTACACTTCCATCAAGTTTGTCATTGTCTTCCAATTGAGAACTTACTGATGACTTACGTTTATTGTTTTCGGAGTCAATTTTTGAGAGAGACGATTTCCTTTTAGGGTTCTTTATATATTCATTAGGTTGGCTATCATTGTCATTCTGCATTGATGTGGACGATTTTCTTTGAGACTTATCTGAGAAACTATCAGCTTTATTAAAAGCAGCTTTGAAATCGATGTTTTCTTTGGAATCGCCAATAGAAGATTTACGTTTGGAGGTATTTGATTCTTGCTGTAATGAAATGGATGAATTTTTTTTTGATTTATTGGGACTTTCATTCATATTCATTGATTTTTCATTAGATGTAGATGACTTTTGCTTTGTTTCAAAAGGCATTTTATTTTCCTCTCTGCTGGAATTTGATTTATCAGAATAGTCATTTATGGTCACATTTTCTGGAATAGTTTCATCAATGTCCATTGGCTCAACACTAAAACTTTCGCTTGGCGAAGACCGCTTTGGTGTAGCTTGTTTAACGACTGGGACACATTGGTCATCCCCTTTGTTGTGTTGGCCTTCACCATCATTTTTAAGGTCTATGGTAAGTTTTCCAATGCTACCACTATTTGAATCTGAATCTTCAATGAATACCATTGACTGAATATCTTTACTGGGAGCTTTTTTTAGAAGTTTAACAGTTTCATTAGCATCCAGCACATTTAATGATTTTAAAATAGGCAAGTTTTCTTTTGAGGTGTTCAAAGCTAAAATAGATTTTTTCATTGATGTGTTTGGAGACTTGATTTCATTCTTATTCATTAGGCCATCTCCAGAAGCACTACCTGAATTATCTAGATTATTATCTGTATTTATATCCATATCATTCACATTATTGCCTTCTTTTGATGGTTTGTTGGTAATAGTTGTCCATGATTTGGTTCTTTTTATATTGCTTTTATCATAAGAAATTTCTTCAATTGCTGAGGTTGTTTTGTTTAATACAGACAATCTTTTCGGGTTGCTGTCAATTTCATTTATAAGACTGGCACTGGTTACTGACAGATTTCTTTTGTTTGAAGCTGTTGATTCAAGCTTACTATCTGTTTCGTCAATAGTATTTAGCAAAGTTTTTTCTGTTTTGGGCACATTAGTGGCTGTTTCATCATTATTTTCTGTTCCGTGATCAAATGTTTTGTCTTGCCCATCCTTTTTTTCTTTAATGCTTTCTGTTTCATCGATACTCTTATTGTCTTTTTTATTAAGTCTGGGACTCTTCCTAATTGGAGGAGATGGAGATTGATCATTTTTGTCAACTTTGGAGTTTTTGGAGAGTTCTTTTTCAGGTTCCTCAACAATGATTTCAGTGACCTGCACTGTAAGTTTCTCATTGGGGTTTGTGACAGCTGAAATAAATATTTACATGTTGATTAAGAGGAGATGCCTTCTATATAAACGACATTCACGACGGTCAAAATAATTAGTGAATATTAATTACCTAGTTTTTCAACACTAGACGCGGAGTCTCTTCTAGTTCTTCTTGTTGGCTTTGCTGGTGTTGTGGATTCCGTGTCACTACCTAAAATAAGTAAGTAAGAACATTTACAGAAACATGTGAAATTAAACTGCTCATTGTAATGTATAAAATTAGTATTGTTTTGTGGTGTTTTCAGCATATTTACTTGTTAGTACTTCAGAAACAATCAAAAGGGATTCAGAGATGTATATGTAGACTTCTATATTTTCTATGTTCTATTTTCCGTATTTTGTGAAATGGTATACAATATGCTATTCTATGTTGGTGTCATTATTTATTAGAACACCAACATGTGTTTTTTTTTAAATTATTTAACACATTATGCTCACCAAGTTGAGAATTTCTCCTGATGGCTCTTCTGGCTCTCGGTGAGTCTACTACATTAGGATTGGTTTCCAATATAAGGCTGGTGTTCGACCGAATTCTTGCACTCCTTCGAGAAGGAGTAACTGCTTTATCCTCAACAGCTTCCGCGGCAACATCTCTGGCAATCGACTTCCGTGTTGTCTTCTTTGGTACATTTTCAGTCACTGTAATATTTATGGAAGCCAAATGTTATATTTTGACTTACTTATCAACATCTTCAGCCTATATTTATTCACCACTGGATGTAGGCCTTTCCTAGTAAACACCATTGAGCCCTATCTTCGGCTCACTATCCACAACAAAAGTGTCGAAAATAATTCTCATCTCAAGCAGAAAATCTATAACCAAGTCACAAAAATGTTCACCATCTTCGTTCAGATTTTATATCAGTCATAGTAGTAACCTATAAAAAATATACTAATAATATAGCTGCTAGCGGGCTTTCTTCACGAAATTCAATGACTCTCAATATTAGACTTAAATACAATAGCATAGGTTTCAGTTTTATAAAAATAAGAGTCAAGCCTATAAATATATTCACGTAAGTATTTATTCATACCATTTTCATCAATCAATTCCAGAGCTGGCTTTGCCAATCTGGTGGCTCTCTTCTTAGTGGGTGTAGATGGAGTACCCGGGGACTGGGTTCCATCAGCCTCCACAGATAGCCTTCTCCGCAATCGGGTGACCGTACCTTAAAATTTTGTTCATTATTTATTGTAAATTTAATAAATAACAGATCACTATCACTCACAAACATCCTTGCCTCTAAATAGGAACAATAACAAATAATAATTGTGTCATACATAGACACATGTTATTTACAACTGGTGGTCTCCGTGGCGTAAGTGGGCGATGAGCTGATTGTGAAGAGTGAGGTTGCAATTTCAATTCCCGCACAAGGGGAAGATTTGTGTGAACCGCAAATATTTACTCTTGAGTCTGGGTATTTGTAGGATCAGGATCTATGTATATTATTATTGTCAATACTATATTATGACTTGCAAATTAACATTTTGACTGTTGAGCCGATTGTCTTATCTAGCCATGGGTACAGATCTGCACACAACATAGTGTTTTCCCATACAGCTAACACCACAGTTGTGTTTCCCCATACTCACGGCCAGTTATGAAAAACACCACAGTTGTGTTTTCAGCAATGAGTGTGTTAAGACAATAATAATTCATATTATATTTTGTAAGCAGTCCTCAATCGCATGATAGGTACTATGTCACTATTATGACTTAGTATTATGAATTATCAATTACTGAATAAGACAAGCTAATTTTACCCACACTGCCCTTGTGGCAAGGAATCATTTAATTTCATAATATATTGATACCTAGCTGGATAAAGGACTGATATTGTGGGTTTCCCTTTCTCTTGTGGGTTGGGAATTCTTAAAAATATCTTATTAAATGAATGAGTATCATAAACTTCCTCTGTAGCATTCTTTATGTAGTGGAAATAGACATGAATAACTACTAATTAATTTTATTAGCATACCTACATACATAATCATAATTATTATCAAGTACTGTATCAAGTGTATTATTAGTTATTATTGTGACCTAATCTAGGTTATTTGATAATAAATAAAAGGGTAGGTGAAATTCAAATGATAGTAGGTAGGTAGGTAGGTAGGTATTTAGGTTTTAACCAGCTGCGCCCCGCGGTTCCACCCGCGCAGTTTCCGTATTGCCCTACGGGAACATACTATAGGGATAAAAAGTACCCTATTACTCAATCCTGGTTATAAACTATCTGTGTTCCAAATTTAATTCGAATCCGTTCAGTAGATTTTGCGTGAAAGAGGAACAAACATCCATCCATCCATTCTCACAAACTTTCGCATTTATAATATTAGTAGGATATATAGGCAGCTACTTGAAATCTGTGAAGACATACAATCAATTTCATTATTTTTTATTCATTTGGATGCTCTTTTTCTTTATCATTTAACAGTTATTAAGTACAAGAACGATCGAATATACATATATTTATGGATTTTTCATGCAGCTATAGAATGTTCTATTCCTACCTACTGATAAATCAATAAAGAGGTTCAGCGGTGCCTTCGCGTCTGCAAATGCGCGGTTCACGTTTGTGCGTTTTGCGAGTATATATTCCGATTCCTTTAATATTCCAGTAAATTATTAATATTCTACTTGCGATGAGGAGTTTACAATACTTGGATTGAACTTGAACTTGAACTAGAAAGGCAAGTGCGTCGTTAGTGATGACCGGTTTAGATATTAAGACAAAGTAAGCATGATTTAACATATGCGTTATAATAATCTATCGCAAAATTCCTTTAATTTAGTAAGATAATAAGTTTAATAGGAACAGAAGCATGGTCCGCGTGATAAACTAAATTACAGTTTTATTAGCAGACCATGCTTTTTCAAATTTCATATGGGGTTGGAATATCTAAGTCATTGTTTCCGCTCACCTTTCACACCCAATTCTTCATCCATAGCTTGAAATACACCAAAATCTTCTAGAATGGCTATAACACGTGCACCAAGTTCAACTGATTTTAAATCGGGCTGTTCGATTCGAAGCAGTAGGAAAAACAGCTGTTGAGACGCGGTGAGTGAACATCAAACTGTCAAAACTCAAAATAAGACGCGTGCCTTAAATATGGCAACTCAGTTTCCGCCAATAGTACGTAAAATACGAAATTGCGGTATGTTACGGTTATTAAATACAGATTATTTACTGTATTAGATACAAACCCGTTCGTTCATTCAATTATTCTCATGTCTGTGGGCTTTTTTATGGGCTGTGACTTCCGGCTGGCGGGAATAAAACAAACGAGAGACTGAAGATTTTTTGTAAAAAAAGAGGACAATGGTATTTATACGAGGACGTTAAAAGTATACATAATACCACAGAAAACTATTGCTCATTCTGGAGTATTAGATGGTTTCAATATGAAAAGTGTGTTTAAAGTATAAGATATAATAAGACTTCTTATACATTATACCGAAAAGTAGTACCTGTGTTCGATTAAATTTTGTAATAACAATTTAACAAATTGTTTTAATACCAGTTAAAATAAATAACAGTTAGTAGGTACTTAGGTAGGTAGGTGGCCTAATACATTCGAAATAAATAATTAAATATGTGCTTCGGTATAAAAGGAACTGTATCTAACAATGTTACTGGACATCTGGGCATACGATGGCATAACTTCCCCGGAATCTTAAATTTTCGTCAGAGACGTTATACGAAGTCTCATAACCTTATCAGACATCGCGCGGCATAATTGTCTCGCAACAGCAGTCTGGAGTAAAACGTTCAGAAAAAGATCTGGCGATGTCGCGACTCGCGCTATATCTGACAACTACCTACGCAAGATGAACGTATCGGGATTTATTTTATCCCCTAGTGGATACGTAGCTTAATGTCTCAGAGTGACTTGCGCTGTGCAATGCCATGCAAGATTTTGCAATAAAAACTGGAGCCTACCAACTGCAATTAGGCAGGCGGAGCGCTTACCATCATATCATATCAGCGAACGATCTTCTATTTTGTTAGTCAGTTTTGTTTAGTCAAGTAAATATAATTATGTAGATAGGTCTTAAAATATCCGCTATTTACAAAACCGTAATTTACTGGGCGTGATCTGGGGCCTGACCATCACTTGGCCTGTTTTTGAACCCTCGGTACAATAAAGAGGTTGTTATTTAAAATGTTTTTGGTACTTTTTTGTTACGTATATTAACAATAGCTGCGTTAACTTTTTATGTAAAGAGCGGTCCTCTTGGAAGCGTCGCCCCGACTGAGCAATGAGGTAATGTCAAGCTATATCATTCTCGGCGCGTCCAGGAGGATAGAGGCAATGTGTTGCGCTGGTTAGTTTAATTTAGTAAGGCACGGAATTTCAAATATGACCGCATTTCCTATTCGCCTCGGTCAGTACAAATTCGGAGCAAAAATCCAAGGAAATACGAAATACAGAAGAATATTTTTTGCTCCACATTGGCAATACGCAAAGAATATTATGCATCGTGATTCCATTACTTTGAAAAGGTGACACGAAACGTAGTCCGCCCCGAGTTAGGGTTAAGTGGGTCCGCACTTAAAAAGACATCAAGGGTACAGAAATGGCATTATATCTTCCTGATGACCCCTCTCCAGAAATTACGTTCAACGACGTTAACCCCGTTTCTCCCGTTTTCACCTAACCCCCATTTCGGATAAATAGGAAGTTATTGTGTATTTCGTATCTACGTCTTTTATTGCTGTCGTCCACTATCTGTGTCAACAATAGCTGACGCCATTTAGTTTGAACCTATTATGGTGTGAGGACACCTTACTCGTAAAATGTGTAGGATTGTAGAGTTGATAGAATGGAAGTTGTTATCTGCAAACAATCCCACCTAAACAAAAGCGGAAAATATAATTTAAAAGAAGAACTTGATTTGTAATGAGATATTTCTTTTTCATTTTTGTTTTTTTTTTCTATGATTTTTGTTCACCCAAAAAGTGCTCAACGCAGCTAAAGAAGTTTTCACTACAAAAAAATAATCATTTTTCGGAATCACCGACCTTTAATCCAACTTACGTACTTTTCAAAAATATATTCGATAAAGGCACAGATATAGGTCAGTATTCATTCTCGCCTAAAATAATATATTCATTATTAATTGTTTTGTTTATCTTTTTTCGTGACCAAATATTTTCAGAGTAACACTCGACGGTTTTATTTTACGCCTTCACACTTTAAATTTATTAAAATCTATTGTAGAAAATCATTCTTTGTGTGGAACAGAAGTTTTTCGTAGACAAAGCGTTGGCTGACAATAGATGGGAGGCGCGGTGCCGCCGCGAGATCAACCGCTTCCATAGAACAAACCCACACAAAACCCGTCCCTACGATATTATTTTGTTCTCGACCCTATTTCGTGTCTATTGAGAATAATTTGGTACGAAAATACGGGTATTTTGAAATATTATGCATGTACCTTGAAAGCTTGGACACGCTACGCTTTAGGGCAGGGCTACAGCGTAGCTGCTTAACATAATGCATCGCTAGGAATGCTGTATATTAGTGTCCAGATATGACTATGACAAGAATTATTAAACGTGAAATAAAAATCTCACCCATACACGTTCCTGTACAAGATGAAGATTTGATCAAAATGAAATAAAGATAGAAGAAAGAAAGAACATGTAGATGAATAATGGATAACTTGTACAAGTCACTTAATATGATCCACTAATTCCGATTGACGAAGCAATTTTATCATTGACTTCATGCACACAAGATTATACAAGCTTGCGTGCATAAAGAAGATCTGTACAGATCTACCCGGCTTCCATCGAAGGACAACGATTGCTAAATATAAACTCATGATTGAACAGTTTGAATTACCTAACCCAGGAGGCTTAATTTTTGTTTCCATACCTAGGCAAAGAAAGCGCTAGCGGCGCGCAGCGGATGGGATACCAGCCTGCAGGACCGACTCATTCTACCATGAAATTGTTCCGCCGCGTCTCGACTAAACGACGCGATAATTTACAAGTGTGCTCATCCACACTTCCCCGGTACTTCTGCTAAAAGAGAAACTTTGATATTAATTTTACACTCGCAGGAATTCGAGTGTAAAACGTTTCAGTGGGCCAATGTCTACCGCGTGTAGGTAGGTGCTTTCTTCTTAATTACATTATAGTGTCATTTAAATTTTGCAGGTCACCTAGAAGCAATTAGGTATTGCTTGGTTTAATCAACAGTATCATATTAAATTTGTAGGTTGAATTCTTGAATATTGATTTTTTCGTGACAAGGTAGTGTGTGAGTAAGTAACTACTTAGAGATATTAAATCATAACAATGACTCATATTAGTACCATATAAGTAGCGATTTACTTGCCTATTATGCATAGTTCCCTCAGCCTGTAATTATATATCACACACATTCCACTTTATTAATTAGGCATTATTAATGGGCGTCCGATAATGATTTTGTTCGTCGAATTTTGTGGTAGCTCCCCTGGGCCAGTAAACCTAGAACGCTTCTAACTCGGACGAAATCATCAGCCCATCTTAATATAGTTACGAGAAAAATGGTGACACTATGTTATTTAGCAAAAATAATCCTTATGATGAAGCCGATCGATATGATAAAGATACAGGCTGATTATTTTTCTCGTGTAATGGGTTCGATTTCCGGTCCAACCATGTAATTATTTAAATATCTATGAATGCAGTATGAATTGTTTTTTAAATTCAAATTATGTCTTCTTTCAGTAAAATGTCCATCTACAATATTCAAGGTACTTTCCCCCCATGTGGCATAGCCGTGGGACAGCCTGTATAGGATACGTGTGACTTAAGTAGCCTATTATTATGTTTATTTATTTTTTTGGTGTACAATAAAGAGTTTTCTTTTCTATTCTATTGCATGGCGTGAAGTTAGCATAAGAGTGCAGCGAGGGTGTTAAGATCTGCGTAAGTATGAAGATCTGGGGATTTTGTGAAATAAATAAATAAATAAAATAAACTTACTTACTATATTACGAAATCTACCAAAATTTTCGTAGTTAAACCTTTTTTAACGGAATCAGGAGCATAATCGGACGACATAACGAACGCCGCCAAATCTCGTCATTTGTTGTTTGATGTGCCCCAGCTTTTCAGCTTAATGGCGGAAATAAGCTCCGTAGAATGGAAGGAATGCGCTTTCGAGTGTTACGGCGGCGGCGCGTAATCGATGGCGGGAGGACTTTGATGTCGGAATTACCCGCCATTTACTTACGTCAGCGAACTGCGGTGCGTCTCGGGAATTGGGTTTGCTTTCGTTGCCCATTCGCAAACAGTGAAGGAAACCATCGCGAGGAAACAGAAATGATCAAAAACTTCACTTAAAGACGTGAAAATATTTACCAAGCCGCCTGGTCCAGCGAGGAGCCGCGAGCCATTCTCTCTATAGACTGAAGGCCTGATTCGATGATGATGCTCAATAGTGCAAGTTTAGAGAGCCATTTTCATGAAAATCTGTGTTCTTATGGTTCCAGTCGTGGACGGAATTGACGCCGACACTGATAGAGCCTTGGGAAGATACAACAGCAACAACAACACTAACTTCAAACAAACTACTTACCAACATTTTCAAATTGAGTGGGTGTCATATTGTATGGATTCCTAGAAATAATGTAGGTACCTATCTAAAATGAACAAAACAATGAAAATAATTACATAGAGAAATTACCATTTTATTCCGTAAATAAAATGCCTAAGGTTAAGTATAATACAAGAGAAATCTCGAATCGTATGAGTTCAGAAGCGGGCCAAGTTTCCATCCGCTCCGCTCGCTCGGATAAGTAACAAACAAAGTACTTAGAGTACCTAGTAATGTGGAAAACTTTGTTAAGAACTATATTATAATTATTTAGCTGTATTGTACCTATTTTAAAACTTTAATTGGATCGGATGTTGCTTCGTACGTTTCATGATATACAATATAAATTATAAACTATAATACTTACTGGAATAGTGATGATCTAGTGTCCCACTGAATAGTTTTAGGTACCTGTCTCTAGAAAAGACTAAAAGGGACCACAGAGTACCAGCAGCATATGACGTCCCGTTCCGTGGTTTAGTATTCCGAAAACTATTTAATACTAACTGAGCCCCGCGCGTTCAACCGTGTAATTTCAGTATTTTGCTTATCCCAGGTTAAAAACATCCATATTACACTTAGAAATAACTGAAGATCGCGGAAAAACAAATCAAATCGTGTGTTCATACAAAAGTCTCATAGAAAATATAATTTTCAGCTTTTGCCAATTTTTTAATTTTTCCGAGAAACGTTTCTAATTTTACTCTTCATAAGGACCTTTTCCGGACTACAACGTATATTTAAAAAGAAAACCCTAGCCGAATCGGTAAAGTCGTTCTCAAGATATGGTGTGGCCTAGGGAAATAGGGATTCATGTTTATATTTATAGATAAGTACCTACTACACATATCTTTATTTAAAAACAAGTGTGAATAATCAGCTCCTTTTTCCACAACACATGCTTGGCGCAAAATAATGGTCGTTGTATAAATCTCGTAGTCGCATCGTGAGGGTACCACCCTCGCAGAAAGCGTTATTTATTCACAAATATTTGTTTGCTCGCCGGGATGATCTCGCTGCGGGCCCCTGCTATCATTTCGGCTTTCTTGCAAGATGTGCTATCCACTGTTCATTTATTTAAGCACAGCTCACTGCAGTAACTTACTGCTTGTCATTACTACCTACTTATATACATACCTAATGTCAGCAGGAGGGAGTCACTTGACCTTCTTCCGCTTATTTTCATATCTTGAGGTAATGCTGGATACAACGTTAATAAAAGAGTAAGCTAATGATATTTTCACAGCACTTTGATACTACTTATAATTAATATATACTTATCATTACGTTTATTTTATACCACTTAAAGCAGCACGGCTCTTGCACTATAGGTAATGGTACTGTGCGTGGGCTGGTATACCGACCTAACTGCATAATTTAATTTAGGTCTACACCGCGCCATTTCAGATTACTCACCTACCTTCCTACCTACCTACATACCTCCCTTCTATAATTGGAAGTAGTACAGTACTAAGGCATGTGTTACAAACTTACATTTGTTACTTGTAGATAGGGTCACAGAGCCGCGTATCCAAAAGAATACGCGGCTTTCCGTATCTGATCTTGTATCTTGACAATTATATACCTAAGTGCGGAGTCTCGTACGTTTGGGTCCTGAATGAAGTCTTAAATAAGTATCAGTTGCAATGAAATAAACTCACGATGAAACAAGAACAAGCGAAGCGAGTAGGTAGGTACTCTGTGTCAGCAAGCGAGCACGCGTCACCGACACTCGCTTCGTCTCCTGCACTAATCTTGTAAGTACTTCCTTACCATGTAAGTGCGGAGCCTCGTGTAATTCAATTCGAATGCTTCACTGTGAAAGTGCTCGGAATGTGCTCCATTCATTAAATGGCTTGCACGAACTCTCCGAAGAGCAGACTTCAACTTTTCTTATTCAATTCGGAACGTTTTGTTCTTTTGTTGAATAGAAAACTTGCGTTCTTTCCCAGTAAGTAATTAGGGCAAAGAATTTATGAAAATATCTCTTCTGAAATCTGTGGGTAGATCAGGAGACTTGGGGAACATAAAACATGTTATTTTGTCGTTTATTTTTACAGAGCCCTCCAGTCTGTTAGCGGACTTCCTGATTTCACAGGGGCACCGTGTTATTTGATTTCTTAATGGATTTTTGTTATTATAGGTGTGATGTTTTCTTATTTTCTGAAGAAAGAAAATATTTACGAGTACATATAATAGATTCAGTGTATTTTTTTTAATATTATGGGTTCTCGATATTTGCTACGTAGGAAAATTGGCGGTTTGTGCCTATTATTATAGCTCGTGAGCTTGCCAGCGTGATATAATAGTTCGCCAATGGATAACAACTCTGTAAAATCTCTAATTTGTCCATTGAAAAAATTCACGTTCCGCCATGGATCACGTGACAAAGTGATTAGCGTAATTTAATTATCGGCGCTAAATAGGCGACCAGCGTAAACTGTCGTAAGCTGGACGCCTACAGCACAATCAGTAACCACTAACCCTCAAATCTGATAGCTACCATTTAAACGCCGTCAACACTGCAAACCGTCAAACTCGCTAATTTTGCTAGTTTTCTTCTCCAAAAACTGGTATAATCGCGACTGAAAATACCAAATTAATGATATGATAGAGAATATCTTGACAACACACACCACGCTAGTTATAATGTAATACAATAAGCGGTATAAAATGTGGATGTACATTGCATACCTTTTGGTTAACTCCACGTTTACAGCATCGCCAATGTATACAATGGATCAGGTTAAATCTCTTGTATTTGTCGTTTACAAAGACAAAATATTTTTAAAATGTTTGTGTAGACGGATCCGCGATGGCCAGTTAAAAAGGTGGCTTGCACCAACTCATGAAATCTAGAATTAATCCAATTTATACGACGTCCGTTTAGTGCAAACCTGGATTTAAAGAAAGGTGGCTTTTAGTTAAGCTGAGCATTGAATCTCGAATTAACAAGGATTTTGGTTCAAGGTAATCTACTAATCCAACCGTTATAAAAATTCGCGCGGAAATTCGTGTCTCGCAGCGTCCGCGCTGTGTATAGCGTATCAGAATAATTAGCGTAACTTAATTAACGTTCGCAATTACACAATGTCATTAGCTGGACCGCACTGTGCAATGCAACTGATGGAGACTAAACGGTACTATCTGCTGACCTGTATGTAGGTAGGTCAGCCGTCACTCGGATGTAGGGTTTTAATGCAGTGGTTAGGGCGGATTAGTTTCTAGATTAGTTCTGGGCTAGGCATTCGTGAGGCAATTCCATTTCCAATATTTAATTGTATCACCAATTATAAATTTTTGTTATCATTCAGTCTTTACATACCTGTCTGTAGGTCAAATTAGCCGCTAAACTCTTAAGCCGCGGTTTTATTAAGTCACAAAGACTCGGGGACGTAAATGTTCAGATTGGTTATGTGACATACCCTTGACTCCTTGACAATCTACACGCAATCTAAAACTAAAGCCCTAGAAAAAATTAGTGGCTTAAATGTTGGACTGATGTAGATACGCCACAGAATAAATAATAGGAAGTAACAGAACAACCTTACTAAAGCTAGGTTCACATTGGTTCACTGACGAGTCGTGTTGTGATGCATCAGATAGGTATCGGTTTCATACATTTACACAAGCCGTCACAACACACTGCACCAGAGAAATGTGAACGCTACCATATTAAATGTATGCAACCCTTTCTGATGCATCACGACACGACTCGTCAGACAAATGTGTCGGCAGCTTAACACTTATTAGAAAATATACCTACATTGTATTAACTTATGTGTTCCAATATTTATTAACAAAGTAAGGCAGCTATTTGCGGTGGAGTGCAGCGCTCTATACTTGTGGGAGTAAGCAGCTAAATCGTTTGATTGGTTCCGAGTTTGCAGGCCACAAACACATCTTGCACCCGCATGCTGACACAGGCACGAGTAAGTACATTAACTATCCCAATGTTAGACCTCTGGGCGTAGGTACAGTTACCGACAAATGTTGCTGAACGTGTTTTAACTTCTAGTTTACTTTTACACACGCATAACGGCTCGGTCACACTAGTACATTTTTAATTAATAAGTACCGAATCTTAATATACGAAATGTTTAATATACGAAATTATATGTTTAAGTGGTACTTTTTCATGACTCGTGAGAATGTGAATGAACGTGATGTGAATTATGGGCCACTTCAAAACAAAACGACCAGTATGAAAATCACAATTTCGTCAATAATTTTTTCATCGATGTGTGAATGGATTGTTATACTTAGACAAGTTTTTGGGTAAAATAGTACATTTTAGACGGCGGATACTCAAAGCAGTCTTTAGCTGCATCAAGAAAACAGTCGTTTTGTATCGCCCCAACTATTACGTGGTCTATAGAGTAACGATTACCAGAAGCGAACAGTCTATTCGCTTCCTGGTAAAGTAAAATTTGAAGCGTTTATGACTGCTTTGAGCACCTGCGGTCACCTCGCAGGTACTTTTGTTCCTGACTATACAGTCAGGTAGATACCTACCTACAGTATGTGATTAACTATGGATAAGCTGACATCAGTGCGCAGTGGAACATAGTTCAAATGAACTGTTCGAAGATAGAAACATAGTTCACGGCAATATATCCTGTCTTTGTGTTCCGACATGATAAGGTACTATCGCTTAGAACGATTTGTCAGACAACTTTTAAATACAGGCGAAAAACGCAAAATAAACAGACATAGAGGTACAAATTTATGTACCTCATAGGAAAATATTTAGGAAATAATTATTTTTTTAGGAAATATTTATTAGATATATTTAAATAAGTACCTATCTACTCAGTTCGTAAGGCTTAAAACACCTCAAGCAGGGAAGAATAACATAACATTGGTCGTAAACCCGTTTCCGCTTCATTTCGCAAACTCGTTGACCCTTTCGCGTCCATACAGATTACGGCAGCTCGTATCCACAATAACATAACTTCACCAATGCATAAGCAATGTGTGAAGTCGTCAAAGTTCATTCGAGCACTAGTAGGTACACTATTAGGACTGCCGGTGGATGGCCGACCCTTTGTACGGGAAGTTAACGCATAAATTATCGGGAGTCAAGGTTAACGCTCCAAGTTAACCCAGTAAAGTTATAGCATAGTAGAAACAGAAGTTGTAACTTGATTGTAGAATTAAGGTCGCACGTTCTATCATAAGTTTATTGTCTCTTAAAATAACAGGCGCCTCCTCCGCCAGAAACCTTGAGATGCGTTAATTAATCGTAATTTTTTTCATGAGCAATTATATTTTAACTTAAACATTATTCCCAAAACGTGCGGCTTATATTGGGCAGTTTTGCTTGGTCTTACCATTTTATCTACTTAGGTAGAGAGATGTGGCGATATTGGCCATATCGTCGCTTTCCGTCAGGTACATCGCGGTTACACGCTTACGTAGTAAGATATAAAAATAAGTATATTGCAATGAAAAGCTTGTAAAAGTTCCTGGAAAAAACATACCGCTTATTTTCGTCATGGTGTCACAGTATTTCATCAAGCGGAGATCTATAAAAACCGAACATTTTACCACTTTATATCCTGAACGCATAGTTTTTTTATTGTTGTATTAAGTAGGTACATAGTTTATTTTATAAATAACCCCCTAACCTTAACGGAAACAGAACGCTATGACGTCAGAGCGTTGCAAGCTCTTAAAGTCGCGTTAAGCTCAGTCTCGCTAATGAGCTGAAGCTGAGCACATGTGGTTGGAACCAGCAGCTTCCACCAAACACCACTCGCTAACTCTGTACGTGAATAGTGATGCTTACGACTAAGTAGCCTCGTATACCTACTACATACTTTTATGTTGCTTGCCTCCTTCACTAAAAGAAGAATTGAGCATAAAGAGCTAAGAGTAATAAACTCATTTTCATGCTCAAATGAAATTATGAAGTTAGTAATTAAATAAACTATAATACCTTCTGGTTGTGTTGCGTATTTTTTCCTTTAGATAGTCAAACAAGATCAGGCGTAAATTAAACTAACAATTTTACAATAGGTTCCCACTTCCTGATCAATTTTTATTCAATTTTTTTTTTTATTTTTTTATTTTTTTTATTTTTTTTTATTTAATTTTTTTTTATTTTTTTTTATTTTTTTTTTTATTTTTTTTTTATTATTATTATTTTTTATTTTTTTATTTTTTTATTTTCTCTCTACATTTGTACAATTTTGATACGGACGAGTGAAAGTGTCACACAAGGGAAAAGTTAATTAACAAAAACAGAAGTAGGTACGTGCGGCATAGTGTTACCTAAATTACATGACACGAGACTAAAACTTTTTACCACACGCCTATCATGCTTATGCCACATTTGCAATGAGGTTAGGCAGTTTGGATGTAAGTTTAATATTACTTTTGTATGTGACAGCCTTGTGACAGCATTATACAATACCTTCGAAGTTCACAACAAAACATGTAGACGTAACAATACGAGTTTTATGTTGTTAAACTAAATTGTAAGTACTTATACAGGTAATATTACGAGAATAGCTGCCTACGAAAAAGATGAGAGTGAAAAATTGTAGGTACGAGCTATGATTGTGACATCTAGTTAGATTGGATTCCTACAAGATTAAAGTCAAACCTTGATCTAACAAAAATAATAACATAGGTAAGTTAGTACCCGAAAAATTATATGTCATATTTTGTTTTTGTTAAATCATTGACTACGTTCATACGTCTACAGTAGTTTGGCAGCTTATAGATCAAAGATACACTTTACTTACAATGAAGATATTATATCATAACTCCTCGTAAGCATTCACAGTTCTTGTCAGCACGTCAGTACATACCCGGCATCCTATAAAGGGGACCTAAATTCCGTCGTCGATGCGGGTCTTCGCTTCGAGAGCGACACGTGAATAAAGTGAACTAATTACCTATTAATTCACGACGATGCGATGGTGCACGAGCGCATTACGTTGTCATTCAACAGGAGTTTGAGACGAACCGAAAATTCTATATTAAATACTGGGTATTAGGCAAGTACCTACGGTGTATCATATACTTCTAGCCCCTGTGTGTAACTAACTGTCTACAACTCTTAATTTTATTATCTATTTTCTCCGTTCTCAGCACACTATCATTTACTAAAAGTCGCAGTAGGCACTTTTTCCCACTGTGTTCCCGTTGCAAGGTCTATAATTTATGACTTTTATCTCCCCAAAAGGTATTCCATTAAACCCTCTTTGTTAAGTAGTAGTCTGCATGAAACGTGTACAAATAGCGTTTTTGTGGACCTTATGCAGGAAACTTGTATTTTTTGTAAGCGAGTGTGCGTTGCGGGACGTCTGGTCGTGCGGCGGTTACCGAGGGCGGGCGGCCGGCGAGGGTGGGCGGATGCAAGCCAAACAGAACATAATGGCAAATGTACATTTTGAACTGAAAGCTTTATGGATCTATCTTTTTTATTTTGATACTGTGAAACTTCTGACATAAGCTGTGGAATGTTTTACTGTACAGACGTTTCTCGTTATGGAAATGACTGTAATGTAGAATTATGAATCCTGGAGCATGTGTAACTATTAAATATGCGGCTAGTTATGGCATTAAAAAACGTGATCCATTTGAGTGTGTGATGATTTGATTTTAATGGGACTATTGTGTACCTGGCCCAGCTGCGATCCCCAAATAGTAAATCTGCAAGCCTATGAGGATATTGTAATAGTTATGGAAGCTTGTCTCATTGTTAGGTTAGTTTTTTATCGTCACACAGCATCGGATAGTTAAACGCTAGCCTTTAATTAGTCCCGCAAAGTTCTTTTCGTCACAATAACTTTCACTCGAAGTAAAAGTAAACGAAATGAGAATAACTATCATTCCAAAAGAAAAATACAAAACCTTAAACTACTGTAAAATACCATACAAAGCAGAGTGACTATTTAGCCGAGCGGGAGTTACTCTCAAACTTTAGTTTTAAGTTTGTCGCGGTGTGAAATTTAGTTAAAATGTCGCGGGAGTATTTGAGCTTCCGCGTCGTAAGATTTCACAGGAGACTATCATCATCATCAACCAATAACGTCCCACTGCTGGACACGGGTCTCTCTTCACTATCGTGAGGAGGGTTAGGCCATAATCTACCACGGGGGCCCAGTCCGGATTGGTGGATAACATACCTACCTCCGAAATAATTCTCGGGTAGGTATGTGGGTTTCCTCACGATGTTTTCCTTCACCGAAAAGTGAGTGATAATGACGTACATATGTTTTACAGAAACACATTGGTACGTGCCTGCACTGGGATTTGAACTCACGACCTTCTGATTGGAAGTCGGACGTTCTCCCACTAGGCTACCACCGCTTTTAGAAGACTATAGACTTGGCAAATTTTATGCAACAATGTAAGAATTCACACTATATAAAATCAATGTCCAGCCCAAAACAGAGATAAAAAACGTCTGGTATGATAACTTGTACGAGATCTTCATTAAAAAACAAAACCACTCTTTATCACAGAAACGGCAGCAGTCAATTGACATACCATATTTCTGTCAGAGCAAAACAAAGGAAGACAATGAAAGACAAACATTGAACAGGAACAAAAAGACCATCCTAGTCTCCTAGTTTTAACGCGGATATCGCATCGCCCGAGCGTCCGATTTCTGTTAAAATTCCCGGCTGCTCGAATGGGATTGGATCTGGAAGCTATGCGCTGTAAATAATAGTGTCGTACCAATGTAGTACCAGTTGCACATTGTTCACCGCATGCCCGATATACTCGCCATAGTGTTTTGTTCACGCGCGAGCACGATATGAACCCAGCTTTAAATATGGGCTATTGACAACACAAAGGACTCTTGAATTTTGTACGGCGTTTATAAATTTAAGGCTCTACTACACAGATGCGATGTGAATTTCGATCGCAATAACAGCAATGTAACAACAATATACCTAATTGATTTCAGTACACTTTTTTTTGTTATCTAATTAAAGACAAGCTATTTTTAGCTCTGACATGGTAACAGTAATTTTTTCCTGCATTAAACTTCTGTAGATAAATGCATACTCCTTTTAATGCTATGCAGTATTTCTCACAGCGACAAATTCATCCGCATTTAAGTTAGAACGTTCATTGGCATAAAACAACGACGACAGTAGTAGAATTTGAGCGTAGCTTAAATTGTTACATAATAGGAATCTGGGTATTCATGATAATTCGACGTTGTCGTGAAATGCAGCGAGGTTCCGTGTAGTTACATACTTACTGTACAAGGTATACTGTAGTAGGTAGCGCTTTTCGCGGGGATTTGCGATTTTGCGCTAATGTTGAGTAGCATTTGCCTACTTGATATGCGCTGTGCTGCGATATTCGTGCCATTTCTTCGAACGTTTTGATAATGCAAATGGAATAGTCGGATATGTGAATACTCACATACGATTAAACACCGGCGTATATACAAATATAGAGCTTCTGCGGCAGCGATTATCTTTTAAATCCATTGTACATACATTTTACCCGTGCTATTTTATTTATTTGGCAATATAAAATTCTGGCCGATCCGTTCATCTCCCCTTAGTCTACCTACCCATAATTTTCTATAGAATTGTAACGTAAAAATATTAGGAATTATTGGCACGTATTTATTTTACGGAGCCACGATGGCTTCGTGACGAATTTGTAGATTTGATGAATAGCCTTCAACAATGGAATAAAAATATTATGAAGACCTTATTTTGTGGTAAACATTTTATGAATTTCGAAAAAAATGCTATTCGGGGGACTGAGAAGCTCAGTCATGTAATGTTTAACGAAGCTCTTAACAATGTAATCCCAGAGGAGCGAGGATATAGAATCAATTTTGTTCTTTTCAAAGGGAAATAGCGAAGGTTCGAAACAAATAGAGCGACATTGATTTTATTGAAAAGGAATATTATAGACGCGACACATAATTTCCCTCGTTGTGTTTGAACGGATGAAGTTTTCGTACAGTTTTCAATATTCGAGATCAGTTCAGCCGTGGACGTGGGAGGGACAATAGCGCGACGTGCCGGTAATTGCCACTGCAATGCAATATGCAGTGCATATTAAATGCACTGTACGTAAGTGCCAGAGCAGTTGGCATTATGCAGATAATGGCTGTATCATGCATAGTCGGCATGATACTGAATAATATTTTCGTATTTGCATTCTATATTTAGTTCGTAACTGAGCAACATACAGTGCGGATCCTATATCAAAGAATAAGCTGGACTTTACTCCAACTGTCACACCGACCGTGGACTATTAGCTGTAATAATGCAATCTTTTATTAGATCCGATGTTATCTCCTTCGAATGGCGGCTCTGTACGAGGCTGCTACTGAAGTGGAATTAAGGCCTTCGGAGCACTGTCGCAGTATCGAGCTCTGCAACTCAAAAGACAATCCAATTATTGTGAGACGTAGCGCCGCCAATCTAGTGAGATTGCTATCGTAGACTGTTCCAATAAAAATACGCTTTAAATGAAAGAGATTGATGCCGCTCTGGGACGGGAAAAGCACGTACTTACGTATTGTTCCCCATTGTTGAATACTTGAATGTATTATAGCGCATATCGCATGAGCACTCATTTAGCAGGTCTCGAGCGACATGGAAATATAGCCGAGTGTCTCTGCGGGCTCGGGAAGCCAACCAACGGTGACGGCGCGGGGAACAGTTTCATTTCCTTTCGCACATATTCACGAAGCGACGAACAATATCTCAGTAACAATGGCTTCGTAATTTGGACGAGATGGCGCCCGCGGGACAATACGTCAAGTGACTCATTATTGTGGAGAACGGCTTCGGGCAGAAAAATCATTCTTCTCGGCTCACGTGTCCCACCAACAATGTGAGGCGTGTGCGTGTGAACTTAGAGCTCACATCGCATTCCTATTTACTTTCGAAAAAATTTGTTGTCATAGGAAATCAGTCCTTATCTCAGTTGTGGTAAAGACGGGAGCTCCGTAAGCATGGCTTTCGATGAGCAAAGTTAACCTTGCCAAGTCCAGCATTGAGAGGCTTGGCTACGATTTCCTCGCGCTCGATGCGACCTTTTGTTCGGCGCAGCTTCACATTGTTATTGTAAGCCGTTTTTCGTAAAATATGCAATCAAATTGGTTGCCCTCATCTTGCGCAGTACGTGGATGGCTACGCTGGTATTTTGATACGAGAAATTTGTAAACAACTTTCTGTTTTTTCTTTAACCGAATACCGTTTTTTCACATGTTTACATGTTGTTTACTACAACAAAAAAAATGAATTCCTAGACGAAGTTTTAAATGACAGTTTGAATAATTCAAAACATATTGAGTGATAATATATTTAGGCCCTGATTTGGGAGCCTCATAACGCATGCATAGCTTTTATATATGAACAGGGATGTCTCGTGGTGATATTCCAAGGGTATTTTTGATGAAAGCCGTTGCGGGATGAACATGATTGTCTGCGGGACAATGCCAGCCGCGCAGGCGGCAGGTATAATCTGCGCGGGAAACATGTCGCTTGTAATTAGCCATCTCACGTCGCTACGACAAAGGACATTCGCGTAGGCGTAGGCTTGCTCTTTGAACCACGTCCGCTGCGACTCGACGTTAGCCATGCGTGTAGAACGACGCTACGCTACGCCGCTACGGTGCTACGGAGCTATGCTGCTACGCCGTAGCGACATCACTATGCACACTTACTGAAACAGCTATGTATACATGAGTTGAAAAAAAATATAATGTACAGCATGTTGTCTTTAATCTGAAACTTTTTATCCACATTTTAATGAATCATTGTAATCAACAAATCAACTGTAATCCTTGCATCACATTTATGTGGTGCCAAAAACCATTATGTGGATGATAATTCTTAGCCAACACACTTTAATTAAATTAAACAAGCAATGTTTTTACAGATACACAAAAAACTATTATATTAAACACTAGGTGCGCCTTGGGGTTTCAGCTGTGTTACCTTTTATCCCACAGGAACCGGTCATTTATACGAGATAAATCGTATCCTATGTTCTATTCAAGGACTTAACACTGAATGCTGAGCCGATTTTCTTGTCTAGCCACGGTTATGGATCTGCACACACCATTGTGTTTTCTCATACCGCTAACACAACGGTTATGTTTTCAGCAGTGAACGTCTTAAACTATATGTCGCCGCGAGGACGAATCGGGAGCTTTCGGGAATCTCCGGCATTTATCAAAGATACTTCGATTTATCTTTAAGATTAACGATAACGATAATCAATTTGTAACCTTTAATAATGTTAAACCTTAACATCCATTTTAATAGCGTTTTGTCAATTTACAATCTCTAAGTTAATTTATCAAACTAAAAGAGTTATGTTTGAGTATATCGGTCGCCGCAATGATAAATCAGGCACCTACGTCATCGAGTCGAAAAGACTCGATTAAGTTAAGATTTGTTTTTGAATATCAGTAATCTGTATGCTTGAATGACATCAAATCTAAGAGTAAATTCTAATTGCGTTGTATCCAGTTAAAACCTTCAAAATGATTACCTAACTTAAAATAGTTCTCAGTTCGATCGTTTCCTATCGTCATTTCAAAGTAAGTTTATTCCTATTTAAAATTATGATTGCTGTAATGCTTATTTACTAGCCGTACTAGGCTTCATAATCTTAGTAATGCTTATTAAAAGCTTCTGCTTAGTAATTGCTAATTCAATAAGCTAGTTCTGATAGTTTGAAGCCGCCATGAGCGCCATCTATCTTCATATCTTGTAAGTCGCTACCATCTTATTGGTTGGCGCAAAAAATGGTGGCTGGGAACTATCGGAGCTAGTTTCTTGACGGCACTTTGAGTTGGATTCTCGGTGCGAAAACGTTGTGAGTAAATCCTTGCTAAATAATTCAATAAAATAATTATAATTTTCAGTGATTCATCTGCTTTTATTTCAAACTAAATTCCAGGGTGTGTTTTGTTAGCCTTGTGAGTAAAGTTAACAACTAGGTAGACATTTACATTGCAATAGCAAAGCCGGTGGTCAGCAGGCCAGCGGTTTTGCACTTTTTAAAAAGGGGTGGTCTACCCTTATCACGATATCAGAAGTGGGATGGAATTCAACGATCCTTTTCTGTCCGTTCATAATAATTTTTCAGGTTACTCTAATCACACCCCCGAGAGCAGCGACTAGGCTCCAGGATGGATGCCCCTGAGCCGAACCATGCAGCGCCTGGTGCCCCAGCGAGTACAAACGTGTCTACGACATGCGAAGCGACGAGCGGACCTGCCATGGCCCCGATTGCAGCACCACCGGCAATGTTACTACAATCTGGTAATGTACCCCCAGATTTTTTTTTTTCTCAAATATGATGACGATGATGCAGCATATGAGTGATCGGTTATTAATGCAACAAACATCCGTCGATAAAGTCAAGATTACGGACGTATTTCTGCCTTCGTACGACCCGGACGGTAACGTCGGAGTTCGGGAGTGGTGCAATCACATATCTACAGCTAAAAGCACGTATAACCTCACCGACTACGACATCCGGATGAAAGTAACCGGCTTGCTAAAGGGTCGTGCCAAAATATGGGCTGATAATTGGTTAGTCACGACATCAAGCTGTGGAGGCGGTGATTGGAACGGTGAGTGACGAGCGTCTCCGTATTGAATTAATGAATGCCAGAGCTATCTCAGTGCCCGAATTGATATCTGTTGCCTCTTCTATTCGCGTGAAGCGCCCGATTCAAAGTAATAACAACCAACCACCGTTGAAACGTTCCAAGGTTAATGTTGATTACCGAAATCCCCTTTATTGCACTTTCTGTAAAAGGAGCGGCCATACTTTCAATATTTGTCGCAACAGAAACGATTCAAATGCCCAGCCGACCGATAAAAGTTCCACGATGTCATCCGCTACAATGCCTAGGCCGGTTAGTGATAAGATTTGTTCATTCTGTTCAAAACCAGGTCACACGTTTGACACCTGCTATCGTCGCGAAGAACGGGTAGTTTCTAACGTGAATTCGGTCTCTAACGATAGATCCAGTTTGAATACGATGCGTATTTGCGTTGGTGACAAAATTCTAGATACTGTGTTTGATAGCGGTGCGGAATGCTTTGTGATGCGAGAGTCTGTCGCAAACAGATTGCCCGGGCAAAGACGTCAGGCCATTCAATATTTACGTGGAATAGGTCCTTTTCCTGTTGTTTCAACAAGTACCCTCACTGCGATCTGCATCATTGACAATATAAATGTTGAAATCATGTTCCATGTCCTGTCAGACTACGAAATGACGTCAGACGTGTTAATTGGTGCGAACTTACTTCACGAGACCGGTCTCAGTGTTATAGTAACAAAAAATAGTGCAACTTTGTTATCTCAGCCCCGCGTCTTGCACGTGCGATCGAACTGCCCTTTGTTTGAGAACATTAACCACGACTTGACGAACACATCTGAAATTGACGAATTGATGATTTTGCTTAACAAGTACTCGCATGTTTTTACCCGCGGTTTTGCTAAGTCTCGCGTCAACACTGGTGAATTGGAGATTCGATTAAAGAACCCAGACAAATATGTTGAGCGAAGGCCTTATAGATTGAGCCCGGTCGAGCGCGAGAAAGTTAAACAGATCGTCAGTGAGTTAATTGAGAATAACATTGTCCGTGAAAGTAAATCGCCATATCCTAGTCCAATTATTTTAGTTAAAAAGAAAAACGGCGACGATCGCATGTGTGTAGATTATCGAGAGTTAAATGCCAACACTGTACGCGACCATTTTCCGCTTCCACTGATCGCGGATCAAATTGACCAACTGGCAGGCGGACGGTTCTATTCGACGCTTGACACGGCATCCGGCTTTAACCAAATACCGATTTCTGAACACAGTATTGAGAAAACAGCCTTTGTAACACCTGACGGGTTGTATGAGTATCTCACGATGCCATTTGGTCTCTGCAACGCACCTTCCGTGTACCAGAGATGCATAAATCGCGCCCTAGGGCCCTTGTTGAACGCAGGTAGTGCAAATAGTGACGCTGATAATAATAATAATAATAACGACGGTGTAGCGCAGGTTTATATTGATGATGTCATCAGTAAGTGCCGTAATTTTACTAGTGGATTGGCATACTTGGACCGAATTCTGATTGCGTTATGCGAGTCAGGTTTCTCGATAAATATTGAAAAATGACTCTTTTTCAAGCACTCTATTGAGTACCTCGGTAATGTGGTAGAAAACGGTCAGGTTCGTCCAAGTCCCAAAAAAAAAAAAAAAAAAGTCGAGGCCCTTCTAAAAGCTCCCGTGCCGACTACAGTTAAACAGGTGCGTCAATTTAACGGGCTTGCGAGTTACTTTCGCCGTTTCATTCCTGATTTCGCCCGAACTATGGTTCCCCTGTACGATCTTACTAAACAAAGCACTGGGTGGCAATGGACTCATGTTCATGAGGAGGCACGTCAAAAGATTATCCATCATCTCACCTCTGCGCCTGTCCTTACTATATTCCAAGGAGAGGCTATAGAGCTATACACTGACGCCAGCAGTCTCGGATTTGGTGCGATTCTCGTCCAAGTCATCAACGGCAGACAACATGTGATCGCTTACTTCAGCATGCGCACCACGGACACAGAAAGTAGGTACCATAGTTACGAACTGGAGACATTGGCCGTAGTGCGAGCGATCAAGCACTTTCGTCACTTTGTCTACGGACGTAAGTTCAAAGTGATCACAGATTGCAACGCCTTGAAGGCTTCCAAACATAAGAAAGGCCTGCTACCTCGCATACATAGATGGTGGGCGTATTTACAAAATTTTGACTTCGAAATAGAATACAGGAAGGGCGAGCGGATGCAGCATGCCGACTTTCTCAGTCGGAATCCAGATCCATTGACGGTCAATACCATGACAAACAATCTCGAATGGATCAACATAGAACAACGACTCGACGCCAAAACTGCGTGCCACCTGAGTTACTGCAGTTGGTAAACTTTGATAACACGTCTATAGACTTTGATGCTTTGGATCGGCATGTACAACTTAGAATGACGGAGCTATCTGCAAAAGATAAAATCAGATTCGACAGAGGACGAGCAAGAATTCACAACTTTCAGCGAGGAGATTTCGTTCTCAGAAAAAACAACCCCAGAAATCAGACTTCTCTCGATTTGAAATTTAGCGTGCCTTATGAAGTTTACAGAGTCCTAGAGAACGACCGCTACCTCGTCAAGAAGGTGGTGGGCCACCATGGGCGGCCCCGCAAAGTCGCGCACGATCAACTGCGGCGCGCCCCTCAGCCGGGAGACGTCGCCCAGGCGGCCGTGTCGCCTCAAGATCACCAGCAAGCTGCTCTACCCCCGGTGACGCTACAAGCGGTTGACGACACTGATGGTGACGTCGCCGCCACTGAATAACACAACATACATTGCGCATCACTACTATAACAATCATGGTGAGCACGTTTCATTCTACTCTGCTACATCATTCATAAACTAAAACACATCACACATCCATTTACCTATCTTTGAGAAGGGTAAAATAATATTTTCATTTTGTGGGTAAGACTGTACACTGTGACTGTGACTGTACTGTACTTTCCTGGTATCCCTTCCCATTTCTGTCATTTTCAGAGCCTCTGTGGACCACGGTCATAATACTTAAGGCCCAGACCACAGCATCGACCTAGTCCCATTTCCTTTAGAGCCTCTGTGGACCACGGCGTACAAGACCGCCCAGACCACAGCATCATCCCTGTCTACGAGTACCTATATAAAGTAATGCAATTATGCGTGGAGCATTTGCATTAACATAATAACAAAACTACTTGTGCAAAATGCGTGGAGTGTTTGCATCAAGCAAATCATCAACTCAGCTCATTCCTACGTACAGCACTGCAAATCAATTTTATCTATTCCTTAGCAAGACAATGAATGCTTTGAATACATGTGATAATCACTTCATAAACATTGCTTATGGAAATATTTTATGGTACTAAAAAGTTGGCTGATAACTTTGTCATTACCTTAACACTAACAAATACCGACAATGATGTCCGAGTATTATTCTCAATACAACGTTATAACAGGCGGAAAATAAGCGATCGTAAAACTTAGTTATCAGCTAGCGTACCGGTGGACGGATGCCTAGCTCAAATGAAAACTTTAAATTCCAGAAACCGCGGCAGGTGCAGAGCACGCACCGCCTCGCAGAATGGCCGTGTCGCCGCGAGGACGAATCGGGAGCTTTCGGGAATCTCCGGCATTTATCAAAGATACTTCGATTTATCTTTAAGATTAACGATAACGATAATCAATTTGTAACCTTTAATAATGTTAAACCTTAACATCCATTTTAATAGCGTTTTGTCAATTTACAATCTCTAAGTTAATTTATCAAACTAAAAGAGTTATGTTTGAGTATATCGGTCGCCGCAATGATAAATCAGGCACCTACGTCATCGAGTCGAAAAGACTCGATTAAGTTAAGATTTGTTTTTGAATATCAGTAATCTGTATGCTTGAATGACATCAAATCTAAGAGTAAATTCTAATTGCGTTGTATCCAGTTAAAACCTTCAAAATGATTACCTAACTTAAAATAGTTCTCAGTTCGATCGTTTCCTATCGTCATTTCAAAGTAAGTTTATTCCTATTTAAAATTATGATTGCTGTAATGCTTATTTACTAGCCGTACTAGGCTTAATAATCTTAGTAATGCTTATTAAAAGCTTCTGCTTAGTAATTGCTAATTCAATAAGCTAGTTCTGATAGTTTGAAGCCGCCATGAGCGCCATCTATCTTCATATCTTGTAAGTCGCTACCATCTTATTGGTTGGCGCAAAAAATGGTGGCTGGGAACTATCGGAGCTAGTTTCTTGACGGCACTTTGAGTTGGATTCTCGGTGCGAAAACGTTGTGAGTAAATCCTTGCTAAATAATTCAATAAAATAATTATAATTTTCAGTGATTCATCTGCTTTTATTTCAAACTAAATTCCAGGGTGTGTTTTGTTAGCCTTGTGAGTAAAGTTAACAACTAGGTAGACATTTACATTGCAATAGCAAAGCCGGTGGTCAGCAGGCCAGCGGTTTTGCACTTTTTAAAAAGGGGTGGTCTACCCTTATCACGATATATATGTATACTAAATTTAATAAAAATCCGTTCAGCTGTTTTGGCGTAAAGAGGTGACAAACACACGCATATGTGTGCCACACAAAATTTGCATGTACAATATTAGTGAGATTTAGTATAAAATATCTATATATATAAACATGTTATGTTGGTTTGTGTATGCTTCAAAAACTCAAAAAGTTCTGCACCGATCGAGCTGAAATTTTCGCATGATATATAATCCGCATCAAGGATTGTTTTTATCTATTTTTTTCATCAGTGACATATCAGCGAATGTGCGAATGTGCCACAGCGAAGCGTGGCAGGGGCACAGCTAGTATTTAATATATTAATTAACCACACGTGTTACAAAATATTAAATGACGATTTACCCTACTTTAATTTTGCCATAACTTGTTGTGCAGGATTAATTTAAATCGTGAACGAATAAATATTATGAACGCACGTTTTGCACGTCACAAAATGAATAAATATTTGCAAATTTAAAAACCAAAACTGCAGAGCATTGCCAGGACTTCACTCAAATAAAACATTCCTTGTTGACTCATAAAATGAACAACAGGACAGTTTATTGGGTGCTACTGGGCAAAGTGATAGCGTATAACTTTAATCACTTGCCCATATACCTCAAACTATGACCATCATTATCAAGTCATCATCATCAACTCACTTCGGCCCACTGCTGAGCCCCGTGCTTCCCCCACGAAAGTGAAACCCCGGCTCCCCTCACTTTTGCGAGGAATATTAGGCCATAGTGCTGAAAAATCTCATCTAAAATATCAAATTAAATTTCACTTTTGATTCGTTTCTAATTTTTAAAGATATAACTAAGTGGTTTCTTTCCTAATAGGTGCAAGAGTGTGCGTGACTGCGTGTACTAATATGTTATCCACAAACACAACGGAAGGCCATCTGCTGTGGTTTCAACTGCCACTGCAATATCCTTGGAATCTGAAAATAGAAATACTGTAGCCATTCATATAATACATTTAGGTAAAAATACTTTAATTTCAGACTTTTTTGTGACACGCATCCGTATGTAGTGCGAAATATTTTTATTCGTACGTGATGTTCAGCGGCTCACAAATATTTCGCGCACCGGCAGATGCAGAAACATTATAATATTTTTTTTTACTTTTTGGTATCTATTTCGCTTTCATTTCGTTTGGTGGACTAGTTTGTCACAGTGTAATTGAGTAAATTCTATATTTTTATGAGACTCATTATTTTCCTTGAATTGGTACGAGTATATCGAATAACAGATAACCATTATTGAGTAAATCTTGTTATTTCTGTTCTAGGGTTCCGTATTCTAAAATGGTTTTGATAATAACAGATGGGCATTGGTAATGGCAATTAAGTTTTGTAGTTTCACTAAACTTCATTGCTATAAAAGATGTACCCTTTATGATAGAGATAGGTAATACCCGCCGGTCAATGACAAACCGGCCTACATCAAACAAACCGGAATACTTTGCAGTCAGCACGATTTTTCAATGGTAAATATTTGAGTGCTTTGAAGGCTTTGCACAGCGATGGTTTTTTATTTGCAACCACATCGGAGCACGCAACGCTGACTGCAGTACGGAGTAGAGTAAACGCGCATTTTGTGATGGGTTATTTTGGTATTTATTAGATACGAGTATCTTTCAAAAGAACTATATGAGATTTTTGCTCAATAGACATTTTTTGTAAAAAAAAAATGTTCCAATGGTATGGTACTCGTCAAATTTATTGAGCACTCGGTGGTACGTAGGTGGCAGTAAAGCTGAAGATTCTACTTCTCTACCTAAATTTTTCCACTCCTCGCTCGTGGGCGTATCACCAACAATCAATAAACTTAACAGACATGAAAAATAATATATTCTTAAAAATACGCATCTTAAATTTAGTGCTCATATATTTGTCGTGTGCACAATACTTTTTATACATAAAGGTGAGATAAAACACGCGGTGAAATCACACATGAGTAATCAATTCTAAAAGAAAAAGAAATCGTAGCCACATACAATATTCGGTATAATAACTGAAATGCCTCGACGTGGTGTGATATGAAAGGACGGGAATGTGAGAGAATTGGGACAATATACAAACAGTAGGGCTCTACTATTATGAACCAATGTAGGTCTATACATTTGAGGAACGCATGATCATAATGAAAATTTTGGTAATTTGATGCATGTTTTATTATAGCTCTTCCTTGACTTCCTACTTTTCATACTTATTATCTTTTATTTTCTTAATTTTATCTTAAAAACAATTGCAACACTCATGAAAATAACCTTCTGGATAGCACTGCAATTGCCATGTGCTGTTTTGAGTCTAATTCAAATAAATATAACAAATTTATTCTCTCTATAATCGTCTAGATTAGTTTTTTTTTATTTGCCCGAGTAACGAGACGAGCAAGTCGTTCGCCTGATGGTGAGCGCTACGCCTGCCCATAACAGTTATAGTGCCATCCATAACTCAACATTGCACTCCTGCCCACGCAGGATTGCCCGCCCGATCGCCCGCACTGCACTGCGCTCGTCACCCGGAGACATCGGCTTTAGTCTCATATGCTTAGTAAATAATGTGAGTAGAATGAGAGACAATTATCATTGGACGATGAGCCCTTGAGAATAATAGCTGCAAGTTGTCGTCGCGTCCTTGTACTGTTTGGAACAATTTCGTCTAGGGTCCTTACTGCTTGTTGTGTTGTGAAATAGGTGTCGGCAGATTGATAGAGGGCTTTCTCTGTCACGACATCGTTCGCAGATGAGACGCGTTTTTCACGTTTTGCAGACTTTTGGAGAACCAAGCCATTGTTAGCGGGATTCAAAGGGTGGTGACGTGTGTCGCATGATTTTTCTGTCAGCATGAGTGCCTGTTCAGAGGTTATTTGATGGGCTCCAATGTCTGAGTTGATTACCTACCCATTAGAAGATGATGAATAATAATGTGATACTGTGCAGAAATAGTTAAATTTATATTTACTATTTGTAAAGGTATTATTTTTATAATAAGCTTCTAGTTATTTGCACACTCAACATTGATACAGGGCCTAATATTAGTCTCATAAACATACAAACACCACACAAAAAGATGTTCCATTTCGTAAAAAAATATAGGGAATATTTAATAACGCTCACGCTCGAATGACAAGGAAAAGAGGACTGATTTTATTCCCGTCAATATTCTAATGCTGCGATATCTTTATTCGGCACATTTTTTTCAATTTGTACTCGTGTCGGGAAATCTACAAATGTAATTTATGGACTGGATGGTGCAGCTGTTCGGGCGGACACGGCCGGCGACGCACATGTCGTCCAATGCCGCCTCGGGCAGTGTGCGTACTGCCAGCCGCCGTCGACAGACATCATTTATCATAGGCTTTTGATGGTCACTGGTCCACGAATGTGACGGCTCATAAATCCATATTTGTTCCCATTTTAATCATCAAAACAATGAGAGCGGCAGTAATGAAATACCAAAGTTAAATTGGGATATCTGGCAAAACCTGCCCACACATTCACGGCTTATACGAGTGCCTTCACGGCGCACCGCAACAGATGTTTATGCTATGTTATCATAACGCAATCCTGTTACTGAAAGGAATCAGGTCACATACGGCTTTCAACCAAATTGAAAACAAACCTATGAGCGTATTTTCATATATATTGTCGCTGAGTCTCTTAACATGTTTCGGACGAAAACTTTCGAAGGACGGTTTAATAAAACCCGCTCATAATTTGTGCAGCTCGTAACTATTGTTGTTCGGAGAAAACTGTTTATGTAATATCATGCTGCGGGGCTCATTTCGTCTACCTATTGTTTTACAACCCAGAATAATGAAAATTTCGACATGTTTGCATCGCGTGCCTGCATGGATATTATTTTTCAAAGTATAATATCTAGTGGATACGGGCGGCTGTATAGAACATCTATAATACTTCCCAGTTCTTTTCCGTGAAGCGTGGTAGCACACAAATAAATAAACAATAACAAACAGACTACGCGGTGGTAGCCTAGTGGGAGAACGTCCGCCTTCCAAGCAGAAGGTCGTGAGTTCAAATCCCAGTGCAGGCATGTACCAATGTGTTTCTTGTAAAACATATGTACGTAATTATCACTCGCTTTTCGGTGAAGGAAAACATCGTGAAGAAATCCACATACCTACCCGAGAATTATTTCGGAGGTAGGTATGTGATCCACCATTCCGGATCTGGCCCCCGTGGTGGATTATGGCCTAATCCTCATCACGAAAGTGAGGGGAGACCCGTGCCCAGCAGTGGAACGTTATGGGTTGTTGAAGATGTTGATGAAACAGACTACAATAAGAAAAAAAAAAACATGTGAAGGAAAACATCGTGAGGAAACCCACATACCTATCCGAGGATTATTTCGGAAGTAGGTATGCTGTCTATCAATCCAAACCGGGCCCCCGTGGTGGATTATGGCAGTCTGTTGTATGTATAGACATACATGCTTTAGTTACAATTTTATAATGGCATAAATAGATGCATAAAACTAAGCACAAATTACGTTCAATACTGTGCTGTAAACATGTTATGTTGTAACTAACTAACGTGTATATGTTGTAACTAGATAACTTTAAAGCGAGCTGCAGCTTAATTGAAGAGCCTCATCGATAATGCTCGAGGCGGCCTCATAGCACAATAGCGGCCAGTAATGGAGTGGCGAAGCATCGGCTGTAATAACGTGGTATACCTACTTAGTTACAGCAGGAACTTGGCCTCAAGACCGACTTGGCCGACGCCGGCGCGAGATTCTGTTTTCGGTAATTAGATAACTTCCCAGATATACAGCTGCTCTCCACGAGCTGCCCGCTGTAACGCGACTACTTCATTCCGAACTTCGATCATAGCCAGGGATATTGCCGAGGTTTACTGACACAAACATGCGGCGCAGCGAAATTACTGGGCATGTGAGACTTTAAAGCCGATGTCTCACGGTGGCGAGCGCAGTGCAGTGCCGCGCAAGATTATTCAATGCAATGTTCTGGGTGGCACTGTAACTGTTATGGGCAGGCGTAGCGCTTACTATCAGGTGAACGAAATGCTTGTCTCGTAACTCAGTCAAATAGAAAAAAAAAAAATTAAATACTATACCCACCTTTACTAACTGCCTTATCCGCTTTAATTGAAATCCCAGGTGCGATTTTATATTATCATCTACATTGCATGATAATTTTCGGAAATTATTATGACATAATCATGAATTATATCACAAGGGATATCCGTATTATTAACGTAACAAGCAATATTGCCATTATAACGCCAACGCTGACAATAGGCACAGACCCTCTCGTCAGGGCAGGATTTTTTGTTAACAAGGGTATTATGCGAGTTAACGTGTTCCGCTGAAATACGTACTTGTATTTCCGTGACCTTTGTCAGCGTTTACCGAGCTCCATTTCATCGCTACGGGCCGTACCTAATAAGTTTTCCATCAATCCGGCTAATTTACATAATCTCGACGTAGAAATGCCTATTGTGGCGATGACAAAAGGGATATCAATAATGTAGGAGAATGATCCGCGGCCGGCGCTGAGTGGGCGCGCTATAGCGCCGGCGAAGGCAGGTCACGTACGAAACTTTTAGCGAGTCGGCGAAGACGCCTGCAGGAGTTACCCGAAGCGTCATCCCTCCTGCACCGATCACAAACTCCCTGCGACACACTTCACACGATATTTCTGTCCCTCTTGCCACTGGCAGTAGGTCGCTGTATTATTGCCGTGAGGTCGCTAGGGAAATTACTTAAAGTAAAGTTATTTCTGAGAATTTCCACGAATTCGTATCTACACGTAGCTGTGACTGATCGCGTCAACCTTTGTTCTCCAACTCGTATATAGCACTCGATGCTAGATTCTATGGGTAATTAACTACGGATAGATGAGATACGGGATTATTCATATATGTATTTTGAGCGGCGAAATCTGTATGACAAAGGAAAGTATGGGATTGTACGCGAAGCTTTGCTAGAGCCCCTAGTTATTTCCTTATAGTTTGCGGGGTAAGCATGTATGACTCTATGTAGTACGTATCCCATTTTTATGCGGGACCTTCAGCATATAAACGACGTCCCCATTTCACCATTTCTGCTTAGTAGGGAATGTGAAGTAGTTGCGGGTTGTAGTATGAATAAATCGCTCAATATGAAAATGTAGTGATTTGTGATGAGTCCCAGCGTAGATTAGAGCGCCGAACATTCCCGGCACGTAGAGCGAACTTCCACAGCCAGCGGCTCCTTGAAACTTTACAGATATTTGTCAGTGTGAGCGCGTCCGGATTCTGACCTTACACAAAACTCTTCAATTTTGTTGCACAAACTTGGTTACGAAGACGCAGGTTAGAAAGTCAAGAACATGGTTACTTATCTATGTAAATTGCATTTCTCTTTTAGTTTTCTTCTAAACTAGTGAGTGGAGTGGGAATGTTTTATTCATTCGTTGTTCTGTTCGGAAGAATCAATGGTTATGGTAAACGATAAATTATTTTAATATAAATGAAATAGTGGCGCTATACGATCGATTTTATTTATAGTTATTGAATTAACATAAGATTCTTTATGTTTAGCACTAAATTTGGCGTCTAACTATATTATCAGTCAAACATTCTCACCGCTGGGACACAGACCTTCTCAGAGAAAGAGAGAGAGGATGGGCCATAATGCTCATATATCTCCCCCATCACGCTTGCTGATGGACGATATATTCACATGTAATGTGATTACATTTTTAAAACTCAAATATGTACCTACCCACCTACTGCAAAAGTTTTAAATACGCACAGTTAATTAAGTTTCAATAGTAAATCTGAATGAAAAAGTCTTGCTCAATACTTGGTTCATCATTAAAGTTGAGCCAGCGAAAGTAAAGTCTGCGCTTCAAAGGTAGTTCGCTGAAAGCTCAGAGTCTTGTGAACGCAGTGGACGGACTGAAGTTTGCCAGTTCTTCGATGCTTTCTGTGTGCAACATCACGCAACTTTAATTAAAAACATACCCTTGCCACAGTTTCCACTCGATTTTCAAAACGTACTATAATAATGGTAACCCATGCGAAAAAATCTACATTAGAATTTTACTGTTTATGCCGAACTGACTTTTGTTTTTTGGGATTATGTTTCGGTATTTGCGTCTTAGAATTTTTATCGAACGTGAACATTTTGCTATTCGTGCGGGGCTCCTTTGACAGCCTCTTTAGTAAAGTGGCGACGCTGTAACTGAGTTTATGTGTGACAGGATTCGGGGACAAAACAAGCTTTGTTTTGTTGCCGATAGAGCACAATAGACTGATCCCGCGCGGAGCTAAGCTGAAATTACTACTAGTGATATATTGACGTTGGTCCCTTTTTTGCCTCTTAGGAGCCCCTCGATTTATGGACCCACTGTTTTTAATGAGCACCCATGTGAATAAGAAAATAATAAGTATGAGGTCGCGTAACGAGCGTGTACATAACTCATACGCTCACTTACTTTGCAGTTAGGTACATAATGAAATAAGTCGTCACTAGGGGTGAAACTTTATTTATTATATTTTTCTCTTTATCATTGCTAGTTTTTATCTGTGACTAAGTTAGTTCAGTTATTTTTTTTAAAAGTTGCTGTCAAATGAAACTAGATGGCATCACTGAAAAGATTGACTCCTTGTTGTGTTTCGTTAGCGATACACAATGACCTTGTGAGTGTGCGTCTATAGAGTTGTCATCTTTGTAGAAGTTTAAATATTCTGTTTAATCTGTGTATTTATTACTATATACTAGCTGCGCCCCGCAGCTTCACCCGCGTAGTTCCCGTTTTATTCAACGGGAACATACAATCGGGATAAAAAGTACCCTATTACTCAATCCTGGTTATTACTGGGCATATGAGACTGTAGAGCAAATGTCTCAGGGTGTCGAGCGCAGTGCAGTGCCGCGCAGGATTATGCAATGCAAAGTTCTGGGTGGCACTATAACTGTTATAGGCAGGCGTAGCGCTTACCACCAGGTGAACTTGGTAGTCTCGTCATACAGTCGAATTAAAAAAATCTGTGTTCCAAATTTCTTTCGAATCCGTTCAATAGTTTTTGCGTGAAATAGGAACAAACATCCATCCATCCATTCTCAGAAACTTTCGCATTTATAATATGAGTAGGATAGGATAATGCAGTATCCCTCAAACCAAGGACGTATTTCGTCATCCGTCTGAGATTATTAGATTTTTATAAATATCTAAATATCTTATAAATTCTTATCATCACGAAATTAACAAGAGAAAGAATTCGTAGACATAGCAGGAAGTGGACGTGATATTGGGGTCAGCAGTAAACGTAATATTACTACGATTATCGCCTAAGTCTAGTCATTAACCAGTGACGGCCTCCAAATGCCGGAGTGTTATGGGCTTTAAGTAGGCTGCCAAGTGCCAAACATATGAGAAGTAATTCCAAGCCACCCTCAAGACATTATATTATTATTGTCCACGACGCCAGATGATAACAGCCTAAGCTTACTGAAAAGCGCGTTACGAGGCTATTTCGTCCAAAATTTACAGATTACCATATAAATACAAAAGGCAAAGTCAATGTCACCTTCGATATCGTGGAAATAGTACGGATAAAAAGTTTTTCTTTGATCGTGCAAAAACTAGGCTCAAACATCGTAATCTCTGCGAGCGATCTTTCATATCGCGGGCCAGGGGGCCGTCAGGTTTGCGCCATCTGCCACGTACCACTGGCTTGTGCGAAAACCAAACAACGCACAAAGGGAACGACAGATAAACTGTATAAATCCTCAAGCATACAAATCCCAGCACGAACTAAGTCATGAATAGTAGAGTGGGGTAATTGCCCCTTTTACATTGTTGTAATTTTTTGGAATTACGAGAAAAGCATATCATTTATGTGATAAAGTAGCGGTGCCACTCAATACTTGAAATGCAAAATATTGCGCGGCACTGCACTGCGATAGGTATCTGTCTATCATACACTGCTGAAACGTGGCCAATTTACCAATTGATCGTCTCAACTACACTAAATGGTCCATCTCTACTTTGATTCCTAGTCCAGAGGCATTTGTATGTAGTAAATTCACCCCCAATGTAGTCAGCCACCCCCTCCTAGCCAACTCCTGGGTACGCCCTGCACGCAAGCTCGCAAGCCAAACTGATCCATTTGCTGATCTCTTTCGGAGGTTATCCCGGAGTATCCTTTCATCTATCATCTGGGAAATACCCTATTATTTCGTTACCAATTCGCGTAGTCAGCATTCGCCTACGTTATAAAGGATCGACTCCGAACATTTAGCTTGAGAATAGTTGATGGAGTCGGGTAT
This sequence comes from Campaea margaritaria, assembly GCA_912999815.1. NCBI lineage: Eukaryota > Metazoa > Arthropoda > Insecta > Lepidoptera > Geometridae > Campaea > Campaea margaritaria. The sequence continues at coordinate 4,200,287 of OU538794.1, forward strand.
TACTTCGCGGAATGTATATTCAAAAAGACGACAAAATATTAAGATAAGCACCTTAATTCCACCAAATAGACTGATGAACATTGAATTATTATATTAACCATGAAGGAAAGCACAAAGTAGTGTTTCAGAACTTAAATATTAAAATAACTTACAGTTTCGTGTTTTGTGAAATTAATTATTTATGTTTGTACTTCTGCTTCCTCTGTTTCGTAGAAATTAATTTTGTTTGAGTTGAAGTGCGGTAAAGTTTGTGACTACATTAACCGAAGTTGAATGAAATAATGCACATTTGTAATTACGTTATTACATATTTATAATTATAAAAAAGCAACGTAGGACAAATAGTCTGTAGGTATGGATACAATAACAGTTAGTGGCACTGTATCTTACTCGTAACTGCCAATTCACAATAATTCTCATTAGCACTTAGGAAGGCAGAAACAAGAAAATATTAATGTGTAAGCTCACAATCATCTCACAAGAAATGTTTGGTCTCACTAACAGATAACAGTATTATTGGAACCCAGGGCTCGTGAATATTTCAGCTGCCTTATCTCTTTCGGTTACTAGGTACCGAGCCTCTGCGAAGGTATTAATTCTTTTGAATATTCCACGGCCGTGATAGTGATCTTATTGAGGGCGTTTTTATGTACTTGCGTAAATTCTTTGAATGGAGCGTGCTGATATGCTGGGAGCGGTAATGTCTTGATGAAATCAGGTTAATTTTTATACGTAAAAGGACCTTTTGTTTGTTTTTAGTTGTTCGGTTGTTGTGATTTTACGGCAATGGCGATCAGTTTGTGCTAAGCAATTAGAATGCAATAGAAACTGTTATGAACTCTACCTTAACTACATCTCCTGACTTGACAATGTTTTGAGCAGCTATTATTGTTTAATAGGATATTCTTTTTTAGCTGTGTCATCAGAATTGGATGCTGATCAATCTCTGTTATCTGTTGGTGCTAGTTTCGTAATCCGTTTGTTTTTTTGTTCCACCATCGATCAATTAGCTTATGTCACTGTTTTTCCTTTTTTTCGTATAAAATCATTTTGTGTTCCTTTGTTCCAGGAATGGTATTTGTTTCAAAACAAAGCTTACACTATTTTTTTAATTCTTTTTACTTGCACTTTTTGCTCATCGATCTCGAGCTTTTAAACAGGATAAAGTATGTTCCGTACAACGTAAACTTTACTCTTTACTGCTACTAAAGTTATACTGTAAAAGTAATAAGATAAGAGGAACAGACCTCATTCAAACTTCTATTGCATCCAACCCAACCGAAAGGCCACTCAACCACAATTTTAACCCTTTGAAAACAATCAGTGTATCAAATCCTATTGCGAACTTCCCATTTCACCGACCCTTTTGGTTATTTAAGTTACTTGGTTGGTACATAATTCCAAAGCCATAGCTCATTACTGATACCTTCATATACGAGTATACATTACGTACCCGACTTCGCACGTCAGTTACAGACAATTATAAACAGTGTCTGCGATCTGCGAAAGACATTCGTTTGTAACTCAGACCAACTTGAGAACGATAAACTCAGGCACACTTTGCCAAAGAAAAGTGACGTAAACTATTATAGAAACCCAGTACCCTTTTTACACATCCCGTTTGGCCAGCCAACAATAATAACGGGGTCTATGTAAACAAACAGTGTTCCAAATCCGGGTGCAAATTCCTAAGGCCATCGATCAGTTAGCTTTTGGCAGCGCCGCTGGTCCCCGGAGGCCTGAGATTTGGCGGGTCTCCAGCGCGGCACCACATCATCCCGACACAATCTCGCACTCCTTCATGTGCAATTGTGCACGGGAAAAAATAACGACCTGGCAACCTTGGCAGAGTTACGATGACTTGCTTACCGGGTTTACGGCTAGGACGTGGCAGCGCAGAATGCAATTAAAGTCTTACACAGCTGTTATTGCGATGAAAATCAGTTCTGGTTCAATAGAGATGGAATTGAGAATGGAATACTATATTGGAGTACATCTACCTAGCTTATAAAAGATAGTAATTATCAAATAGCTCATAATAGTATGAATAGAGAATCGAACGATATCACACAGCTAATAGAGTTCGCATCTCGTCACACAAATTAATTTAGCTATAACAACGTCACTATTTGATACGTAATTATCTTTGCTCATTCTAGCTCATTACTCAAAACTCAAAATTTAAATCATTTATTGCAAGTTTGCTCTATATATCGGAACCTCATATATGAAAAATAAAACTACCAAAATAGTGCACATAGACAAGGACATGTTAGTATTAAGAACACGTCACGATCATCTATACTATTATATAAAGCTGAAGAGTTTGTTTGTTTGTTTGAACGCTAGGATCTCAGGAACTACTGATTGGAATTGAAAAATTCTTTTTGTGTTGAAAAGTCCATTTATCGAGGAAGGTTATGGACTATATAACATTACGCTACGACCAACAGGAACGGAGCATGAATGAAGAATGTGGCCAAAACGGGGAAAAATATTGCTTTTAAGAGAGTTTCTGCGGGAAAACTTGAATTATGCGGGTGAAACCGCGCGGCGCAGCTAGTATATCTATATTTGTGATCGTGACATGATCTTGATCCTGGCACCTATATTATTTATTCTGTGCCCTTAACTAGGCTTTCCTGTATCTAGCGAACTGTCCCACAAACACACAGACTCAATAGACATAGCTATGGTTGACACTTAGTCTTGTCCAACTCATGTTTGGATAATTCGATCCAAGTTTGGACACAAACGTCAAACTTCCCTCCAAAGGCACTGAATTCGTCACACGTAAATTAAAACTATAGTTTACCACTCTACGTCGAAGAAGACGTAAAAAAACTTATCCATTAGAAAGTTACAGACATATCAAGTTATAAATCGACGCTTCGAAGTACGAAGTTAAGTTTTATAACAAGTAGGGCTAGCTGGTAACTGGCAGCGCTGTCCAAGTTTCATGTAAGCACTTGCGCTGAAACAGAACAAAGGTGTTTTGCTGTAACTTTTGCTCAAACAATAATAGATTCATCAACTTTCGTCGGTGGGTAAGTCTCTTAAGTGCTTAGCTTCGCAACTCAGGTATACATTGGCTAATTACATTAACTACGTACTTATTCGTAGACTTTCCTTTGGCATTGCATTTTAGCATAAAAATGTACTAACTTTTTATTTCGTTTTCTTGGTTGTTTCAAGTTGAGAATGAAAGTATTTTAATTTTGGAAAATACTTATTCTGGCAAGGTAAAGCTGAGTTCAGCGCGCTCCTCGATATACATACTCGTGTTTACAGCTAGTCCGTTCGCAGGATTTAGGGCGGCGGGGTTTTAACGGCGAAGGCCACGGTACGACGCCGATCGTAAACTAAGTTGATGGACGACAGATGACGTATCGTATCATCTTAACGACTCAGAAATCGGATTATCGTTCAGTCATTTATCCAATTTAGCCTTAAAAATGTTTTGGGAAAATGAATAGTAAAAAGGGGAAATGTTTTGCATCCGTCGTCTAGTCACGTAGAGGAAAGTATGTTTCTACGCTGCCGCCTCGTAGTTCAGGGAGTCCGCCTCTGCAATCCGGTCAGGGTTTAGTTTGCCAACCGTCGTTATGTGGGGTATGGTGTGTGCTTTGTATTTTTAAACCATCTGTTTGATCCTAGGTTTCATTAAAGACATCGTTCGATCGACTGGTAAAGAATCGAAATTATTCTTGTATTTTAACTAGCTAACATAATAAATGCGAAAGTTTGTGTGTTTGTCCTACCTTCATGCCGAAACGCCTGAACGGATTTAGTATTATAGATACTTTATATCCTAAAATATAACATACGACACTTTTTATCCCGTAAAAATTAACGGTTCCTGTAGGATAATAGGTAACGAGGTTGAAACTGCATAAAAAATATTTTTTTTTAATAGTTCATCATGTTGGCTTTTGTTAAATTGCCATAGTGGCCCAATCGTACCAGTAGGTGTCTACTAGTAGATACTCAGTAATAGGTAATAAAACAGAATAATATAGCTTCGTAAAATGCAATTAACATAATTCCACAAGCGAAACCATTATGTCAGGGAAAGGTTTAAAAGGTCTTTACATTCATTTCATCTCCAATAATGTGTTTTCTCATTTATAGAATTAGTCGTGGAGTTGGTATGAGGGTCGGCGCGTAAATCGCGACCGCCAGAAAATTAGAGGCTTATCCCGGATTACTGGCAACACCGAACAGCGTCGTTTATTCCTAAATGTCCACTTTATATTATTATAAATAACGTACATAAATAAGAGAGCATATGGGGGGTCAACAGACTAGGTCCTTCTCTAAATTAACGCTCCAGGGAACTATGTTATTTCTCCTTTTATTACAAGCATATATTTAATTCGCTGTGTTAGGAACCTAATATGTTAGTACGGACTAAGTATGTTTTAAATATTGGAAGTCAGTTGAGTTACCATGAGAACAACTAGGCTTTAAAATGCTTGAAGACCGCGGGTTCGAGTCCTATCCGTAATCGATTATATATCCTTTAGAAAAATAAAGGTTTATTACTTTCTTTAGCTCTAAAACAAACAATTAGGTACAATGGGTTTCAGTCTGTTTTAATTAAGTTATGTATTATTCAACAAAAATTTAAACTTTTATGTTAAACTTAGAATAGGGACGTCGACTGGGCGGCGTACTTAGGAAGGGCTTTATTAGGGACCGGCGGCATCACAGTTTACTGTGATCGAACCGCCCAGTCGGGGTAAGTTTTGAAAAACTTTATAAAGCTTACCGAGCTTAACCCACGATGGCTGCCATTAGGTAAACGAGTACCTATTAGATTCATTCGATGCGCCAATTAATATTTATTTAGATAGATTTTGTATATATTAGAAAATATAAGAGGTTACATTTGAATATGTATAATATACCTAGAGCCGAGAATTATTTCGGAGGTTTGTTATCCACCAATCCGGTTCGAGCCCCTGTGGTGAATTATGACCTAATCCTCCTCACAAATGTGGGGGAAGACTCATGCTCAGCGGTGGGACGATGTGGATTGATGATTATAATGATGATGATATATGAAATCTCGGAAACCAAAATTATTCTCCATCTTTAATAGAATTGAATTGAAAACTCTTTATCGTAAGTACCTACACAAAAAAAAAACAGTACAGAAAAATAACAATTGGTAAACAAGGGTAGTACAATGGGCGGTCTTACCGCTGAAAGACCGCATCCCTTCCAGAAAATCTTTGGATGGACAGTAAAAAACTTATTTCGATAGTACGGTGGGTACTTACATAATTTTATAAACACTATATACATTAAATATTTACATGTATATATTGTTGTTTATATGTATTGTTTATCAGGTATAGTGTGTATGTACACACTATACCTGATAAACAATACATTTAAGCACCTATACCTTACTAACTTATACCTTATATCAAACTATAATATTAGATTTTCCTCATTTAAAGGACAAAGACAATTTAGTTATAGCTGAGATGAAAGCTTTAGCGAGGCAAATTAGCCGTTAACGCAATAAGGTGGGGCACTCGAGAAAATAGAGATACCTTATCATATATTCACTTACATAATGTACCTATTTTATTTTTAGTAAAAATACTATTTTAAGTTATATTACAAGGCATTAGACAATTCTTATGCCTCGTAATATAAGTTAAAATAATATTTTAATAATTTTTATAATACAAATAAAAATAAATAGGCAGGTATGTAACGTAATGCTTATTAGTCTATTTACATAGAGTGTTTTATGTAGATAATGAATTCTACTTTTTATCTTGTTTGTGTACCTTTCTACTGAGGATCTTTCGATGCAGTAATTTACTTTGATTTTTCAGTTGGTAGAAATCATACCCACACTGGGATTTGAACTCACGACCATCTCCATGGAAAGCAGACGTTCTCTCACTAGGCTACCACCGCTTAACAACAGCACACGCTTGATTCTGGGTAAATGAACAAATAATGCGAGGCCAAAACATAAAAAATCCGATTAGTATAAAGTTATGTCTAGTCTAAAATTACATCTTCCGTGCTGACATCTTCCGTGGAGTACGGAGCATGTTATCGCCTCAGTAAAGTAATTAGCGAGTCTCTTGGGTATCTTGATTGCATTTGACACTAGCGCACGTCTTCAACGGCTTGCTTACACCCCTTTACGTAATTTATAATGTTATGTCAAAGTAAGATTAGGGAAAGTATCAGCAGAATAATTTTATTTCAGTCCTAAATGTAAGAATTTTCAAACTCGTTTTACGTTTCATTTTTGCCCCTGAAAATAATTTTAGTAATTGCGATATACTTTTTTTATAATGTTTTGGCTTTGCACGATTTGTGCATTCAAGTATTAAAAAAAAAAACATGTTTTTTGCGTCCTTTCCTAATTAGTCACATGGTAGTCCTACCGGACAACCTGCTGAATTTCATACCGACAATATCATGTATATCTAATCAGAAAATGACATTTCCATATAGGTTAAGCAAACGCAAATAGGTTCTCGAACATTTCTGTTTATGAATCAAGTTAGAACTGATATTTAATTCAGTTGATCCATGAAAAAAATCTCGGTTTATCTAGAAAAAATCAAGATATCTCTGGTGAGATATACGAGTAACTTACGCTTTCGTGATTCGACTCCTCACGATGCTTAAAATAAACTTTCAAGAAACCCTTTAAGCTGCACAACCGTGCGATGAAAAGTTACTGCAGATGAAATCGCAGAAAGGGTGCTGACTTGAATAAACCAACATGTATTTCTAACATAAATACCCATTATAGCTCGAAATAGAGTTAAAAACTTGGATTTAAACCTACCTACTTACTACATAAGGTGATTATTTTCAGAGCATTTCGTTTTTGTTCACCTCCTAACGGAGAATGTTGTTTTTGTCTTGTTTGTATGTTGTTTTTGGATTGTGACTGAAATTTACAAGTTTTGGTCAAAATATATATTATTTTACACATACTTTTATAAGTAGGTAGTATTATCATATCATAAATAACCTTTCAGGATGCGCTATTTTCTAAAACCACCTTTAAAAGTTTACTCCTTGAACCCGAAAGAAATGTTTAACGAACACGCTTGATAAAATTAAGGCTTAAGAGGAGTTTCTATGAACAAGTTCAGGAGATCATTTGACGGTACATTTTATGAAGGCTTTCGGAAATACTCAGAGGGGAATTTTCGTAGAGAAAAGGGCTTAATTTTAATGTTTATGTGTTGACACATTATCATATTTGTAGTGGAAAGTCGAGGTACTTTCGATTTTGAGAGCGGGAAATGGTTTTTATAAACTAATTAAGTTAACATACGTCTTCACCGATTTAGAGGTGATTTATTAAGTATTACATGGCGCAGAAACATTCACTAGCACAGAGACGGCTGTGTAAGCGAAAAGCGATAAACAATAATTTTTGGTACTGCTTTTGCCGTGGAAGCAAATCTTAATCTAAAGCGGTCGAGGGTACAAACATAACTAGGTATTAATTTTGCAACAATGTTGCGGGATGTGTTGCGTGTGAGGTTGCGCTTTAACACTTGACGGGGTAATTTGTCTTTACCAAACATCGCACATCTTTCCGTACTTCATGTGAAAAATAGAGACAGACTGTACTTTCGCACATGTTCGCAACTTTTGCTTGCCACAACCTTTAGTGACGGACGTATCTCTGACTCGACTCGGCATACATTTCTTATGGAAAACTATAGTTTACCTTAGATGAAAATTGGTCGTAATTATGCTATTACAGTTTTTATTTATTTTTTATATTAACGGTAAACCACCGTCCCATCTTTTTGTTGCTCTTATCCATGCATTGTTGTCTGGAAGAGATCGCTCTCAGCGATAAGACCGCCCATTGTAACACTAATTGTTCAATTTCATTTGTTTTAATTTTTAAATTTTCTTTGTTCTGTGGTGTTTCTATAAGGAGTTTATCTATCTATCTATGTAATATGCGTGAGAAGAGTCATAAAGATTTCTCACAGTTAACACTTTGACTGCTGATCCGTTTTCCTTGTCTAGCCGCGGGTGCGGCTCTGCACGCGCCATAGTGTTTTCCCATACAACAAACACAATAATTGTGATTTGCCGTACTCGTGGCAAGTTATGAAAAACACGACAGTTGTGTTTTCAGCATTGAACGTGTTAAAAACTACGGCTTATCTAATGGTTTCAAAGGCACAATGCCATCTTCGTAGTTAGATAAAAACTACAAAGCCATTCATCAACTCGTAAACCTATCAAAACTAAAATATAGTACGACTCGATTCTGTTTTATTTACGTATCTGTTTTTTAAAACCTACCTGTGGACTGAAACTTTGTGAACACTGCGTACTGCATAGAAATTGTATAGTTTTAAATACTTTTGTATCGTATTTTCACTAAATCATAGCATTTGGCAGCGCTTGATAAATTCTGTTTACTCGTATTTATAACACCGTCCCCCTTTTTATTCCGACAGTGTCAAGTATTAATAACATACAATTTTTATCATCATCATCATCATCAACCCATAACGTCCCACTGCTGGGCACGGGTCTCTCCTCACTTTCGTGAGGAGGGTTAGGCCATAATCCACCACGGGGGCCCAGTCCGGATTGGTGGATAACATACCTACCTCCGAAATAATTCTCGGGTAGGTATGTGGGTTTCCTCACGATGTTTTCCTTCACCGAAAAGCGAGTGATAATTACGTTCATATGTTTTACAGAAACACATTGGTACGTGCCCGCATTGGGATTTGAACTCACGACCTTCTGATTGGAAGGCGGACGTTCTCTCACTAGGCTACCACCGCTTAATAATTAATCAACCGCTTATCAATTTTTATAATAACTATTATCAAAGTAGTCAGAATTACGGGTCCTACTCAATCAGTAGTCTAGTCAAAGTAATGATTCAGTAAAATTGTGGGTGCTTTACGGATTATATTATGTGTGTTACCTCCCTGCCTATTCCTTAGCAGATGATTTACCAAACAATATTGCTAAAAAACATACACGAGTAACCTATTTTACTGCTAGGTAGGAACCTATGTACATTAGAATAACCTCCTAATTGGAGATTCCGGGAAATTGTTGCCTGATCCTATTAAAATATTATTGGCAATTACGCTGGAGAAATTCCAGGCGATTATGATAGGGTGCCAAACCGATCGTTTCGAAGTAAACATTTCAGTATAAAATAAAATTTGTAAACAATACCTACCTCCTACCTCCTGATGGGGATACGGCACGGGAACTCATTATTCCGGATCACACTAACTTGACGCTAAATCTCAGGTGTAATGATAAAAAGGAGTTAATAGAAACATGAGAAATGTTCAGCTTTTGTTGCTGATCGTACCCAGTGGCAATGAAGCAGTATCGAATGGTTCCAACATCTGTAACCCCACGTCGGTATGGAGAACGGATTATCTACAGCAGCTGGAAGTAACATCGTTTGTAGAGCAAAAACTGATGACTAGAATAGAGCTGACCCTTGTTAGCGCTCCCGGCGCCGCTCGCGAGCACGTACACCTTTGCTCTCCGTAGCGCAGACTCTGCGAACTTCTGATCACTTAGGTAACTGTTAAAAATAACAACGTACGGACGACTCATTTCGCTTCTTACAGCTCAGCTAGCAGCTCTTGTAATTTTTAAAAGCATTTGTGATGAGCTAGCGTTTCCGAGGGATCCTGTAAATCGCTATTTGAATGATATAATTACATAGATAATAATCACAAACTCACCTTCTTTATTGCCTAAGTAATGCCCAGAGCTATCACAAGAGCTTTGATCCCAAATACTTTACACGTGTACACACACTGGCTAAGTTTCTACACGTGTCTTCATAATTACAATATTATATTAGATAATTCATGTATTATTAGATAACTACATAAAGAACTATTATACGTATTTCGGTCTACTTAATCAACAATGTCTTATTTTTGGGTCATACTCTAATATATTTTTCTGTATATAGATCATACTGATTGTTTTCCTTCTTTGTTCCATTGTCACCCAAATAATATGGATAGTAGTATGTGATGGGTAAATAGAAAATTCCAGTCTTATTCCTATCTACCTTCGGGCCCAGAAGGCTAGTAACCAAACGCTTCCCATTATAGCAGCTTCTATCTCTTGCATCTTGGACGGTATCACACTTGATAGCTTTGAAGTGGTCTGGATGTTGCATGACTGATATCCATAAGGTGTACGATTTGAGGTGACTGCACAAGTGAGTGCAAGGAATTTCCGGAATGTCACTAATCTGGAATTCACCACCGTTAACATAATAATCTATGTGACCCATTGGGGTAGCCATACCGTAGCCGTCGATGTCAGTATGGATGATGTCGACGAAATCGGCATCTGATGCATCGATTCTGTCCTTCGGTCCGAGGTATCTGAAGCAAGGTCCGGCAGGGTCGAGACCTGTGATCCTGGATATGTTCATGCCAGTGAGGTGACGGTAGTGTTTCGCTATGAAGCCGATGCCTTGGGCTCCGAGACTGATTCCCACGACTTCTAGTTTTTTCGGGTCCAAGCCGTATTTTGTAAGCGTGGCTAGCATTTCAGCTGACCTTCTCCCGATTGGGCGTACAAATCGAGCTGCTCTGAAAATAAAAATTGTATACGTAGGCTGCTATAATATGATATGAAGGTTCCTTGTATGTTCAGATTAGCGATCAGATAAGGTAAACCGCCACATAAATCATGCAATTAACATTATCTACTTGGTTTACGCACCCAGTACTTTATGCTTTATGTTTATGTTATGATCCTAAGCACATCGCACTCATGTGCGACCCGAATTTTCTTAGCTTTGCCTTCGATCCATCGTTTGATTATACTATTTGTTTTGTTCTAGTTTTTAAGTTTTCTTTGTTCTGTGGTGTTTCAATAAAGAGTTTATCTATCTATCTATGCCCGATTCCCGATGTCTCAGTGTGGCGAACGCAGTGCAGTGCATAATGGAAAGTTCTGGGTGGCACTGTAGCTGTTATGGGCAAGCGTGGCGCTTATAATCGGATAGACGACTAGCACACCTTGTTACTTAGCATAATTAAAAAAAAAATTGGTAATACATTCTATTAGCAGTGTACTCCACCCAATACCCTTTTTTAATCGTCAACTAACTTAACATAATTAGCATACTTACTGAGGATAAAACATAGAAGCGACCCAGTGGTACTCCAGTAATAGAATATTGTATCCGTACTTCATGTATACTGAACCCAGAGCCGCGGCAATGGGATAATGGATCGCACTGTCCAAATAACCATTCATGTACAATACAGTTTTTTTTCTAAAATCTAGTTTTTTGGCTAGCTTTTTCATCTGGAAAAAGTTGAAGTTGGTCTTCTCGACTGTTGGGAAATTGCCTTTCCCCAAGTGAACAAAGGATATTTTCTTGAGACTGCCGTTTGAAATCCTTGCTTCTTTGGTAGAGCCGGGGCCTGGATTAAATGACATTTGTCATTCATAAGTGTATCGGTGTGTATACAGGTGTAATAATAGGGTACTTAATAGGTTCTATTAACAAAAAAGGTTTCGAAAAATAAATTTATAACTAAGATAAATGAAGACTGCGAATCATTGTGAGCTTCTTTTGAGAGCCAACAAAAGTTGTTTTGTAACTTTTTAATGCTTTATACAAGGTATTACAAAATTTGTATTCGAATACAATAAGGAATTATGATTACACAAAGGGCAACACTGAAAATATACTCACAAATAGATAGGAGTTCCAGGACATTTTGTTCAATATCACGTAATGATTTATTCAAATCATTACAACTAGTTAAATTAAATAGAACAAAAATGACTACAGTTAAAATTAGCAACATATTTAATTTAGTCCAAGACATTGAGCAAAACGTCTCTTCTATTGAACTTATTTAGATAAAATGCGAGACATCATGGCGTAGGTGTAAATAATTAAGTACCAATGTGACAAATACACGACAAAAAATTATACATTTAATTTACTGTTGTGTATATTAATTTACAAATTATTGTGCTAATTGCGATAATTAGCTCTTTGACATACACGTGCAAATTAGGTATTGAAAAACACTGTCTTCTATATGGGGTCCCAAAAGTCAACGTCCAAGGATCACCACAACTGTCACATCATTATCTCATTCCGATATACTTGGAGGAAAACTAGTTTCTTACATTTCCTCTGTACTGATAATATCGTACTAGTAAGTAAAAACTACAAAATAGAAATTTTAATTTTATCAATTGCCTACCACATAAACAACGCCGTTGAAACAGTATATTCATCGAATATGCTTTGGTTTCAGTCACAAATGTTCATACTCTAGCTTAGGCTAACAAAAATATGAGAAACCGAGTAGATGCTACTACGAGTAGATGCGCTCCGTGATTTCACCCGCGCGGAGTATTATCCGATGAGAACCGTAATTTTATTTTATTTTATTTGACTGAGTGACGAGACGAGCAAGACGTTCACCTGATGGTAAGCGCTACGCCTGTCCATAACAGTCACAGCACCAATCAAAACACTGCATTGCATAATCTTGCGCGGCACTGCACTGCGCTCGTCACCCTGAGACATCGGCTCTAAAGTCTCATATGCCCCGTAATTTCGCTGGAAACAATGCCCTTCAAACCGGAACAAAGTAATGTTTGTACACTATTGCTTGGCAGATGAATATCTGGCGAAGGTGTGGTACTTCCCCAGGCGGTCTCTTGCAGAAGAAGCCTCCCACTACTAGCTATAGGATGAAAAGTATTATATGGGGTAAAGCGGGCAATAAACTATCTGTGTGCAAAGTTTCTTCCATATTCTTTCCCTAGTTTTTGTGTGAAGAGTAACAAACATCCATCCATCCTCAGAAACTTTCACATTTATACTATAAATAAAGTAGGATTATGTTAACACGTTCAGTGCTGAAAACACAACTTTCGTGTTTTTCACAACTTGCCGCGAGTGCGGGAAAACACAACTGTTGTGTTTGTTGTATAGGAAAACACTATGAAACGTGCAGAGCCGCACACGTGGCTAGACAAGAAAATCGGCAAAGCAGTGAAACTGTTAAATTACGACTACTCAGCAACTTAATGATCGTATTTGAATGTTTTTGTATTACCAGAATGATGCGTTGCAAAATACGTATTGTGTTTCGAGTAATGTAGGGTATTTCAGTTTATTTTCCGTGACGACAAACTATTATAAGATTAGCTCAATAGCAGGATACTTACCAATTGCCCAGCATTTCACCAAATTAGTCTCTACGCCACCAAGATAGACGAGCTCATCATATAGGCACCTCTATCACCCAAATCTATGCTACCTACTAGGGTAGCAGCAGCATGAGGTTGTACCCAACACGGTTAAAAGATAAATGCCTGCGAGATAAAGCACCATCAATGGAAGGATTCGCAGGAGCACCCCACAGGGGCGCTTTACGGTGGATAGCTCGATACATAGATAGGTACGTTTGCAGCTGCTGCGCTGCCGTGATCAGCTGCAGAGGTAAATGCCCTGGATTTTATAAATATTATTTATAGTCTATAGTGAATTACATTACATTGTTAAATATGTCTTATTTTTCATTTTATTTTATATTATTTTACAATATTCATGAACATGTAAATGGGAAAGCCAAAAGCAGCCTCCACAAATAGACTCCGCAAGGCCGAATGCACGACCACTCAATCAGCGGCTGACAACATCTCGTTACTTCTCGTCAACATCTCGGCTCTTGCGATAACAATCATCTAGAAGTTAAGGCAACGTTAGTTCATTTATTTATAATTATAAATAGTACAGCCACATTATACACACACATACCTATTTTGATTTAATATTAAAAGGTACAGTTCTGATAAGTCGGTACACTAAGCACGACGTAATAGTTACATTGTTTAATTGTATAAATAACAAAATCCTCGTCATGTGTATTCAGCAGCCTAGAATTCAGGATGCGCGGCCGTGCCAATATTGTTCAATGTTCTGCACGAACTTTCACACTTCTCACTGATTTTAATTGCTTTGCACTAGGCTTGTATTTTGTTCAGTTATGTTTTTGATTGTATTCGGAAACCTTGGAAATACTAGCAGAGCTTGGTGTATTTACCAATAAGAAGCTAATTTAAAGACAACTAGAACAAGAACAGAGTAGTCATAATTCAATTTACATTTACATATAACGATTTTAACTCATGGAGGTAAATTATGTGTAATTCCTACTTCCTACCGTGAGTGATTTAGTGTAAACTGTACTTTTGAGGGGCTTAGCACAAAACCGGATGATCATAAAGAGAGAGAGAGCTGACTAGCTAGACAACAGTTAGCGTTATTTTGACTGGACTGCCTAAAGGAGGATTATTTTTAATAGGTTTTAAACCAGTTCCTATAGTAAAAATAAATTTTCACTCCTAGCTGTTATGTTAATTGTAAGATACTTATATTTTCTGCGGGACTTCTATTAATCCGTATTTTTTTCTATCCGTAAAGTTCAAGCCATCTTCCTGCGTCAGTGATAGTGGAATCCAAAAATAATTCTTATAAAAGTTTGTTTGCCTTTTTGTAAAATTTTCGCGCTACTTCTATTGAATGGCTTTATGAAATGGTATACGCGGAGAATAACTAGTTGGCAAAAATATGTATTTTTTCATTTGTATTAAGGTGGCAAGTTTAGCTTATGGCGGGAAATTTAAATTTTAAGTAGGTTTTTGTTTTTGGTGCTACGCCAGGTAAATAAAGTAAATGTCAATTGATTTTGTGACAATAGTAGATCATTCTTTACGAGTACGTAGAGATATTTGACACTAAAGCGCTCGATTTCTCAATTGAATCAATTAACCGTTAGATGGAAGATTGAAGTGTTTATTGAATTATCTGAATAATCAGGGGCGAATGTTAAATATCTCTACAAAATAGTGAATTCCAATAAATTTTGTTATAATTTCTTAGTCTAGCCCGTCATAAGCAAAACGTACCACCTTAAGGCATAAACGGTTTACAATAAACATAAATTAACAGTCATAATTAAATACAAACCTCAAGTAAGCTGCAACTCATAGATGCAATATATAGTTATTACTATTCAACGTGGAAATGCAGCCAGTGTTCTTGGCACCATGCCTCATGGACACCCACCCTCTTTTGTTAGATTTTTAAGTTTTAGTTTTTGTTAGTTTTCTTTTAATTTATTTGTATTGTTATTTAAGTTGTGTCAATAAATTATAAAAAAATCTAAATCATGCATATTCTAATATCGTAGGTAGCACCTAAAATAAATAGGCGACCTCAACTTCTCCCAAAAATTTACCAACAAGTAATAAATTTATTTTTAGGTACAGTGTGAACACTGTCTAGATAGACACTTTTGAAATGGGTTGCATTGGAGTTTATTTCATTATGAATTGTCTCGAAAAATAAAAGTAAATTGTAGTGAAGCATGACTTTATTACACTCCTTATGTCAAAGTTTTTAAAATGTAGAAATATATAGTAGAAATGTAAAAGTTATTTTAAATGAGCCACATTGCGGTTTGTTAGTTGCTATTAAATAAGTTGTGTTATGTTAAAAATATATTTGCTAGGCAAGATTTTATTAGACATTGCAAACGGATCGAAGATATTATACGATACTGTAGATTTATGTAAAGATACTGGATCAAAATTTACTTATAAAACTTCACCTTAACAAAAATCCATACATGTAAGTACATAAGTAGTATTCATTCAAGCTTTTTTTGCGAAATATTAACGTGAATCCTGAAACTTATAGTCGAAGCGAGTGTAATCAAAATCATAGAGAGCTATATAGTATTTCCGTGACGGAAGAATGGAGAAAGATACATTCGAGGTCGGGGCGGCACGAGCAGCTAGCTCCGTTCGCCAATATTTAAACATCGCTCGGTTACAGCGTCCCTATTGTTATTTTATTAACTATTGTTTGCGCCTAACAGATATTGTATCTCCCAGTTATTATAATATGATCAAATGAACTCACCTAGTGAAGTTAGATCTTAATTATCATTTCTTCTAAGCTAGTGGGGAGAAAGGAAATAAGCGTGCTAAATCTGTATATTTTATTTTTTATTATATTTTGCTTCATACTCTAAATGCACTAGCGACTGGTTGAGGCTTAACATGGCTTTTTTTTATTTGTCTGATTGACGAGACGAGCAAGTCGTTCACCTGATGGTATGGACTACGCCTGCCTATGACAGTTACAGTGCAGAAGTTTGCATTGCATAATCCCGCGCGGCACTGCACTGCGCTTGTCACCCTGAGACATCGGCTACTTATAGTAAAACATAAAATAATTGTCATGACTTCGAAAAGATAATCTGCGAAATTAGAATACTTCACTTCGGGTCCATGGCTGTTTTCTATTAATAACTTATTCTCTCGTATCATTATTTATATAACTGTACTTATTTCTACACGCGTAATTACGGGACAATCGGTCGAGTTATTACCATTATAAATTCCGTTTTCTCAACGGGAAAAAGATCCCTTTAATGCGTACTTAAATCATTTTTATTAACTTGAAAAGGTTGGATTTATGCGGGAGCCCTGGTGCTTGTAATTTGCGGGGCACTTCGAAATTAGGGCTCTTTTAAGATTAGCAAGCACAGGTACGGGCTCCGTCTATTAAAGCACGTTTTTGATAGGTAATATCTGAGTAGGTGCTTGAGATACGTATCGGAAAATGTGTGTAATGTATGCGAGGTTAATTGGCAATATATT
Source organism: Campaea margaritaria (assembly GCA_912999815.1). NCBI lineage: Eukaryota > Metazoa > Arthropoda > Insecta > Lepidoptera > Geometridae > Campaea > Campaea margaritaria. Next base: position 4,217,030 of record OU538794.1, read on the forward strand.
AGGAAATAATTCCAACCCAAGCTTTCAAAATTTGTGGCACAAGAGCGGAAGAAAGGATGAATTCCAAATACCTACTTGCATAATATTCAATTTATTTTCATTTAGGTCTAACATTGCTACACGCGATTTAAAATTGCAGGGTTGTTTTTCAGCCGCCTATATGATAAGATAAGAACTCTTTGTTGCACTCCAAGACATACAAGCAAAAGTAAAATCATCTTACAACTAAAGGTACAATGGGCGGCCTTATTGCTAAACAGCAATCTCTAAAAATTAAATAATATCTATATGCAAATAAATGAGATTTATTAAGCTCTTGATGATGTAACATGTTAATAATCAGCACGCCTTTATGCGTTTATGAAGGTCTGTGGTAACCATGGCTACTATCTATTCAGTATATGCCAATTTTTGTCCGAAGTGTTCGTTTCGGTTTGTGTTTTTTTATTTACGGACGGATTTTTTGTTACGGACAATAATTAATATCTAACTAATATTATAATATAAATGCGAAAGTTTGGTCTGTCTTCACGAAGAAACGGCCACACAAATTTGGATTAAACTTAATATACAGATACTTTAGGACCTGGAATAGAACATAGGATACGTTTTATCCCGTAAAAAAATTGAGTCTGTGGGATAATAGTTAACGCGGGTGAAACCGCGGAGCGCTGCTAGTTCATAATAATCATAATTATAATCATCATCAACAGCTGGAACACGTCCACTGCTGAACATAAGCTTCCCCCATAGAATACCACAATGAGCGGTTGCTAGCTGTTTGCATCCGACGGCTCCCCACAACGCGCACCAGGTCGTCGGTCCACTTTCCTACGCTTTGTCTTCCAGTTCGTGGTCACCACTCGAGAATCTTTATTTCCCAACGGTTGTCAGTATATCATACACCTAGTGAATAGCTAATCAACACAGTGATAAATTCATAGATATTAATTTAGTAAAATCCCCCACAGGCCTCGCAGTGGCGCGGTAAACTGCACCGTTATTACTCACCCCCTGCTCACTCCGCAGTGTGTCATCGGGTAATCCCTGCTCGCTACGTGAGCTGTCACGATTTTTGTTTGCAAAAACACTGCCTACAGTTCCCGTGCAGCCCCTTTGTGATGGCTTAACCGAAAGTACTGAAACTCGAAGCTGAAAATTCATAGAAGGAACTTTTTTACATTTTTACTAAGTGAAATCTTTACAAAAAAAACTGAGTTTTGATGGTTAAACTTTAATGAGTTCTACGGACATTTATAACCTAACTGTTTATCTTTAAAATTATCCAACTTTTATATCGGCAGGGAGGGATTCTTGGTATATAAAGAAGGCAAGATATATTACAATTATTTTCCTGATTGTCGATGGAATCATTCGCTCAGCTCCGGTGGATTATTAAAATCTAAGCATAAAATGACTTGTAATAATTTAACTGGTTACACTTAAATATTATTTAACCATCAATCTGTGTCACTTCGACGAAAGTAACTGTCATCTCTGAAATTAATTTCAAATAGAAGGGGAGCACGCGACGGTCTCGACTAAATGAGGTAAATATGACAATAATAAAAATATGAAGTCACTCGAGCTTCAATATCTATACAGCCACAACCTAGGAGGAAAATTCCCTAATATCTAATTTTTGGCGCCGCAAACGACCAAAGTTTCCGTCGTTATGGTCAGTAAATATACCATCATTTACCTTTATACGAATAATAACAAACCGCTGAAAAGAATGCTGCGATGTAAACTGGGAAATGGCTCGTCTTATGGCCATCTATGGGCATTCTTAAAGTTTTATGAGCATTCACTTATGGCGGAAACTATTGACTTATTTATTGACACTTGAAAAATAAACTATTTTTTTCAGTCAGTGCTTCCAAGATATTGAGGAAAATATGAATGAATCGATTAAAACTGACCTAACAATGAAATGACTCCAGGAAATATTATTCGATGCTCGTAGCAATTGTTCTTTTTAGCTGGGCTTTTATGCAAATCGTTTCGATAACATGACTGTTTCTCAAATAAAAATACCATCTTTTTGTCTTTATGTCATAAATCTAATTTGAAATTGCTTTAAAAACTCATTTAACTTGCTAGCGTCGAGAATCCGAGAAAACATAAATCTTTTATAATTAAAATACGATACAAAGCTATAAATTAAGTTTGCAAGATGCTAGCCTCGAGCAGAACCACTGTTTCTATTCGGTTTCGTAATAAACACAATATTTTGTGAAACCGTTTCGACAACAAAGCATCGTAATTCGTAGCGCGTCTACGCCGTAGAACCACCTACGATATTTCCTAATGTAAACCATAACATTTATCACAACAAAATTGAGCTGATACTCCATACAACAGTCACATAAACTTCCCCTGCCTTCCACACTTCTCGTTTGGGTTTGTTTACACAGTATTTTTTCTCAATTCCTCTCATGAATGTAACAATAGTCTCATGAATTTTATTGCGCTCGGCGCGGGCCGAGAGCGCACCATAGTACAAGTAGCAGGAATTGCGGTATTCACTAGTCATAATTGAATTACAAATCATACGTTGCAGAGCTGAGTGGAGAGGTGGCGAGAGGCGAGCACGGAGCGAGCGTGGTTTTGGAACAGTGCTCCGTCACCGGCCATCGAGTCCAATATTCTGCCTTATATACCGCCGCAGCTCTGATATTGCACGCTCCATTCGTGCCAATCCGCAGCCGCAAATTGTGAACGTGCCCGTCCCGCGGCTAATATAGATACGAACTCATTCGGAGCGAAAATCTCCCGTCTACAGATGCGGCGACGTCGTTAGCAGATCGAAAATCTATTACTTATTGACACGTTGGCTGTTTCCGCAGCGGCGAGGGCGGAAAATGGAAATCCGATTTCTTGTACAACGTATTGCTAAAATATTATTTCTTGGTTTTCCTTTTTCCTATTGGCTTTTAACGGAAAATATTGTACGGCGTGTAAAGATAAGGGTTGTCTGTTATATTCATTGTATGCATCGATGGTGGTATATTAAACCGCATGCAATAATGTTCTATTATGGTCTGGTCTTCTATAAGATATTAATGGTTTATATATGAACTGTACCAGATCCAGTTTTTTTTTAAATGTAGCTTGTTATAACACATTCCGTATGTAGCCGTATCTTATCCGTATGAATTGGAGGCTTCAAATAAATGGAAATATGCGGGCGCACCGCTTGCTGCTCGGTGCGGCGATTGATCGCACGACCAGATAATTAGATCCGGGCGTAATTAATGGAGTAGCAGTAGGCACTGGACACGGTTCGACCGGGCCGGTTAGACCGGATGGACCGAATGTCGGGAAATATTTGCTTAATGATGGCTTTGACGAGCCCTCCACGCCCGCGCCGCCCAAACATGCTCGACCGAAATCATGGCGGATTTGGATAGGGTTGCGTGAACGCGGTTGTTAGGAACGTCGATTGGATGCTAAATCAGTTGGAATTCAGTCAATCACACTAAACGCACTACGAGCAAAGAACCCTAAAATGTTTATAGAATAAGTACCAACGTAACTGAAATAGGTAATATATATTTTGTCCCAATGAGCAACACGCAATATCCTAAAATATTTGGTGCCGTCGCCGCTTGTATTGGCAAAATTTATTGGATACTAAACTTTTCATACGCTTTTATGTTTTCGACAGATTACGGCACCAGCAGTCCGCCGGAGCCCCGATGTTTATAAGAGTCCTCGCTCTGAAAGGGACGCACAAAATTGCTCCTTTTTCTTAACAGTGTTTGACTTGCAAAATGTTTTGCCAAAATCAATTTATAGCCGAGATAGTCTCCGGGCTAGGAGAGCGATCGAGGAGCCTTTCGCCGGTGCTTAATTCAGACATGAATTAATACGTTAGCTACCTGTCGTTGCAAAAAGTAGAGGACAAACTTCAAAACAAAATAAAGTTCGACAGACAACCGGCGAGCGCGGCAGTCGGGAACTCGCTCAGCGCGCTCGCTTTCCGCTCAATAAACGCTTGCAGCTCGCACAAGTTTCGCCCTCGCTCGGGCGCGCTCCGCACTCTGCACCACGTAACAATAACAACTTTCATCGCAACTTTTTGGCAGAAAGCCTCATTTGGCTTTCATTGCATGTCTCTTCGTATCCCGGCTTCCCGTTCCCATTGAATAACCTCTCTTGTTCCTCATTAAAACAAAAGAGAGCACGGGATTACTAAAGCAATACATACTTGGGCCGCATTTACATTTAGCACAACCGTGCTTTAAAATATATATCTTATCCTATACTTCTCATTCGTACATATTCGAAGAAAAAATATAGAGGCTGAGGTACCAACGTACCTACTATTCTTATATTATTTGATTTTCTGTTTAATAAGATGAGAACACAATGGGTGGGTAGGTAATTCCGAGTCGAAGCGCGTTTGTCTCCAGTGAATGGAGTCTTATTTAGCGGGGAGCTGACATCTTTTGTGAGAATTCAAAACGACGTGAAGATGCCACTGATTTATGTGCCACCATTATTCTTACTTAAGCGACGTAAACACATGCCGCGCGCTCCTTCAGCCCCATTCAGGCCCATACAAGGCGCACGTCAAATGAAGAGGCACACGACATCTTCGCCGCGACATTATTTTTTCATAGAATGATACAATTTTTCACGCACGGATGGGCGAGGGTGCTGACTCTTTATAAAAGGAAATTTCAAGCAAGAAATCTTAAAACATCCGAAATATAAAAGAGAGCATGACGTGAACTTTCGAAACAAATACTAATAAAAATGTGGATCTAGTTCTTAAGTTTGGGACATCCGTCAGAAGGTGAACTAGACGAGAATCTTGGCAACACAAATAGTAATAAGCTCGTGAAGTCGCTGAAACTCCGTCGGGCTTTCGGAGTCTTGGCAAATATTACGGCAAAGCGAGACAAACTTGGATATTGTTTGTTGGACATCCTTCTGACGGAGATTGTACCGCAAGGGCCGCCGCCTTATTACCCGCCCACTACCTTGATGGCTTCTGATATAAAATGCTTCCTTAGTTTACATTTTAATGGCGGTCTGTCTCACAATTTACTTATAACAAGTATAGATGTTGTTGACTAGGTATACCCGATAATTAGACTTTATTTCGTCGCATGGACGACAAAAACCCGAAAGCGAAAAAAAAAACATATTCCAAAAATATTTAATCCACAATGAAAGCTTATCGGTTAATGCAAAGTATCTACGGACTACCTCTAATACTTTGTTTTTGCTAACGACGGCATTAGAAGTACTTCCGCGCGAATATCGGAGAAATGATAGGAAATCGCAAAGGAGCTCCGCAAGCTCATCAAATACCCGTTATCAGCTCTGCACTAACAAATCAGGGCGCCGGGAGTAAAGACTTATTATAGCATCAAGAGCTTCGGAATATCAAATCCTTATTACAGAAACGTAAAGTTCAAAATAAAGACATCAGCCAGATATTGCTTTGGTCTTTGCGCGTTAAACCTTTGTCGACGGCACATCATAAAACGGTAAAATATCTACCTGCGGAATTCACCAAGGAACATTACGACGAGATGCCGCTACTACTCTTGTACGTAGGAATGTATGAAGATGCAAATGCGCCTCAGCGCACCTCCTCAGACATTTTTATTGCACCTGGAAGAGCTAATATACCTTAATGTAAAACGCTTTAAGAACTTTAATTTCATTTTAGTCCGAGTTTATTAAAACAGCTAACCCATTTATTCAAGCGAACAGTGTCGGTTAACCGTAAAGTTTAATCTTTTGTTACTCCATTCTGTACATTTAACTTTGAAGTTCTGGGTCGCTACTGGGATTGAAGATCTTTCAAAACTTACATTAGCATTTCTCTGCATTTACGTACCGGGGGCTAATTTGTCTGTAATTACGAGACAATTCGTCGTCAAAGTCACGTACCTAATAAGTACGTTGTTCAAGTATATACGTAAGACGTTAGCGTAACATTTCCGATCGTCAATTTACAGTGATTTGATGAGCGTAGCGTATCGAACGGAACCGGGCTGAGCCTTAATCGCAGATAAACGAATTACTGATCCGACGAAGCAGTGCAATCTATCAAAGTCGGTAATTTTCAGATAAAAGCTTTAATCCAAGGTTGGTCACGTCTCAATTTCATTTCATCCCCTAATTAAATGGGAAAATGTGCTGTTTCTAACACAAAGCGTGATTGATAGATAAACTCTTTATTGAAACACCACAGAACAAATAAAATTAAAAACTAAAACAAATCAAATTCAACAATTAGTGTCACAATGGGCGCTCTTATTGCTGAAGTATGTAGCCTTATATAAGCATTAGTTTAGTGAACGCATTCGCTATTGTAGGAGAGGCATTCTATTAGACTCGCGCTTCTGATTAAACGCTGAAATGTTAGAGTAACGTCTTCTAACATCAATTTGCAGCGCGTCGGCGGGTTTGATGAAGCGGAGCGCATCCCGCGGCCGACCCTTAATCGCGGATAAATGAATTACTGCTCCGACGCCATCTATCAACGTCGCTAATTTAAGACCAAAACAACGAAAATACGTTATTTTGGTCATTAGAATAATGCGTACACATTTACTATAGTAGGTACCTAATCAAGGTAAGTACAACAAAGGAACGTGTTATTCGTCAACCTATGCTGGGCCAGCTTGCGGTGGATTGTGGCCTCAGGGGTGGTCGTGGAAGCGCAATCGCGAGCCCGCGTCCACCCCAACATGCGGAGAGGAGAACATCCCAGGGTTGTTTAGTGGGTACACCCAGTCAGGTGCATCCCTAGGATGCGCACTGGCGGGGGAGCCCCACATAACCATCCGGCCTCCCCCGAGGTCGAGGTATGAATAAGGTCATTCCCCCGGGTCAAAAAAAGGATTATGGCCTAAACCAAGGTAAATTATGTCCACAACTTTTATTCATCGGTTTATAATCGTTTGAATTCTACAGCCATGATAAAGATCCCAAATAAGACGTACTATTTACACATAGGTGAACAGAAATTGTAGTATATTAACTACTTGCTATGTATTATATTGTTCTAGTCTTAACCATGTCTAGTGCTATCACTAGACATGGTTAAGCCTAGTACAATATAATAGTCATTATTCAGTGGTACAATGAAAACTCCTTCAAGAGAATTAACTAGGTAAGAACATGGCAGCCTACTTACCTAAGAATTTATCTTCGCGAAGGTAAACTACGAGGCATCGTAATCTAGAAGCGCACTACCCTCTTTGTGGCTGACTCAGACAGGTAACGTATGGCTCACTTTATCGGATGCTAACAGACATTGCAAACAAATTTTTCACTCAAAAAAACGCCCGGGAAAATAAAATATGAGCTGATCGCTACCAGGGACCGCTTCCGTGACGCCCCTCATTCATCTGGCGTAATCGGACGTCGCCGATTCAATTACAATATTAATCGAATTAAAATTTATTGCACCCAAGACGAAGCGCTTTTCCGATGGGGACTTTTTATGAGGTTTTTTTAGTATTTCGAGTTCCAATTTGCGTCGTTTTAAGGATCATTGTGACTGGCGTTTTGTGCTGCTACTGAAGGGACAATGCTTACGATAGCGGTCTCCTTTTTGATTAAAAGTTTCTATTCAGCTTGGAGGTAAAACACACGAGGGAATTGATTCAAATACCGGTATCTGGTCGTAATCACTCGAGTTCCGTTGGTAAGTGCCAACGAACTTTCTATTTAATTAAAAAGAAATTCCCAACTTTGTTTTTTATTTATTTGACTAAGTGACGAGACGAGCATGTCATTCACCTTGATGGTAAGCGCTACATAACAGTTACAGTGCCAACCAGAATTTTGCATTGCAAAATCTTGCGCGACACTGCAATGCGCTCGCCACCCTGAGACATCGGCTCTAAAGAATGTTTCTAGAAAACAGGCGGTATGAAGTAGATATTTGGGTGGTTCAGTGGGTTAGCCATAAACATTTTAGTAAAGTCCACCACACTAAGTCATGCCGATGCGAAGGGGTAGGTAAGAGATCACAGTTTATTCGCAGACGCTCGTTTTGATCGGAAGTTATTACGGCTGTATGTAAAATGTTTTCCGAAGCGGGTCATATCGAACAATACAGTGCAGTAATATATTTTTCAAGACGCTCGGGTAGTTACCATTCTACAGAATTGCACTCTGCTTCGGTGAACATTACACATAACTGCAAAAATTGGTGCAATTTCTCCGAATGTCTAAGTTCAAGCTCTAGGCAGCGTACTGTTTGTCTTCAAACATGAAACTTCAAGTTACGAGGAGCGGTCTTTTAAAATAGAAAGACTGGGTAGTTTAAATCATTTAATAAAAATAAGTGATGTATTAATTTTTTTACAAAGAACACATTTTAAGAGCAGTCATTGGCTGTATCGTTAAGATTGATTCACATCGTTAAAATAGCATTCGTGAAAGTACAGTTAATGAGTTAGTTAGTGTACGAGCGACATGATATGTTCGACAGCTAACGTGGCATTTATTGCCTATTAACACAACCAATCGACAGTTACAATGGTGTATCTTTATTATGAAATGTGTTAACTCAAATGTTAGGTGTATGCCTATTAACACAATAAGATGAAAGATAATAAGACACTTTACTACGAGCATCAGAATTTGGGTTTCCAATCCAATAGTATGTACTTTAAAACTAATTTAAAACAATTCATAGTAAATATTTACAATAAAAACATTCATATATTTTTTATACTAATAAGTATTCAAATATCGATTTCGTTATAGATATATTTTTCTGTACTTCTCTATTTATGACAAAAAGATTTTTACAAGACTTTAAGTACCGACATCTATTACAACAAAGAGTTAGAAATGCTATAACTTATATCCGTCTTTACAATAACGAACTTTCTTACATGTTACCTCGCCAATAAATTCATGCATATCAAAATATATACCAAATACATTTATTGTGTCGACAATGATATTATTTTACATCATTTAAAATATACAGCCATATTTTTAATATGTATTGTAAAACTTCTTACTGCTAACTCGGTAACAGAAAATAATTATAGTCCTTGAAATATTCGGGCATGGTCTCTGGTGTACTGTCAGAACGATGCAAACGAGATAATGTACTTTCAATTCATTTATATCTAAAGTGATATCGTGTCGGAAGCGCTTAAAAATAACAAAAAAGACTAGTACTTTGTTCTATTGTCTTATTACAGAATGCCATAAAAACGGAACCTCTTTGAGTGCCGCTTGCATTTCGCTTATGGCACAGGGAAATAAACGTAGACGGTAAAACATTAGTACTAACACTCCGTTACGAAGTGTAATATTATCTACTTTACAAGTTGCATCAGGTACGTATATTGTTATGAAACAGAACATCAAAATAAGCGTGTAACAAGGGCCTGCAACAAATGGCATGGAATGAAAATAATGCAACCATTACGAATTATAAAAAATGGAACACTCTTAATCGCCAATTATAGACTGGCGCAAAAAGCTCGATGACGCAATATTCTATGACTGGAAGCGATAAAAATTCAACTATTGGCATTCAACAAATAATCACTCAAATAATCCGTTCACATAGCAACTATTAACGAATAGCACCTAAGCCGGCAGGTCAACATATCACGCCGGTAAACCGACCATTCGAACATGGCTAAGAAACAACATAAACCGAGGCAAGCAAAGTCAAACCGTAATCACTTCACCGGGAACACCGAGTCTTATCACACTAACTCCACGAGAGTAAAATTTAACTAAAACAACAGTATCTCCGTATCGATTTAACAGTTTTTGAACGTTAATATCACTCTTTAAAATTACAAGAATCGATATACGAAGATATTTAAAGTTCAACAAACACTCGTAAAACGATCTGCCAACAGTTAGTGGGTTTGGACCTTACACGAGTCACGCGCACGTCAGGGCACGAGCACGCACACGTGGAGGAGCTGCGGGTCGCGTGGCGCCGCGGCGGGCGCAGGCGGGCGGCGCTATCCGTTGGAGGACAGGTCGTCCTTGAGCCACTGGGGCACGGGCCGGCCGAGGCGCACGAGGAGCTTGGACAGCGCCGTGTTGTGCGCCGTGTAGTATCGCTTTAGGAACTTGCTCGAGCGCTCCTCCATGGGCGGATATATCCGACCCTTCGACTTGCCGAGGCACTTCGTCCGATCATTGCCGATCGCCTGGCAGAAGAAACCCTTTTTCGCGTCGTACCTGAAAATACATCGAGTTAAGAATCTCGTTTTCAATTGAAAACACTCAAAAACAAATAAAATTCCAATCTAGAGTGAGGCGGGAACAAACGAAAACACGCAAAAGGGAAGATTGTAAGATTATTGTTATTTACAAGGGTAGATGCTCGATATCAGTTGTATTATTCAGAGCGATCCTCGTCTTACATTCCCTTTCTCGTGGCTATACATTATTCCGTGAGTCTTTCAATAATTTCATCATCTATTTGGCTGAACGTCCGAGGGCTCATACAGCCGTCCTCCCGGTGCTGCTATTCTAGGTACCGAGAACATTTATTATTCAGTACCTCTATTAGGCAGGTTACACGCTCTGACCCGGAGCTATGTTATTCAATACGGCCAATTTCAGATATGTAATTTTGATAAAGTTAGAAATATTTTTGTGAATTCATACAGCCGCTTCCGAGTGGTACCGTTATATAATAAATTCAAAACATTTTTAATTTTTTCGGTGGATTTAGTACCATAAAAATATTGCTAGCCTGAAAGAAATTCAGTACACATACCGCTTTTTCAAATTCTAAGAAAACGAAAGATTTTTAGGTAAATTTATTTACATGTCGGACGAGAAATCCAAACACTGTTGTTTATATATTTGTTTCTCCATCTCTGTGTACTTATATTCTAATGTAGAGTGGTCTCAGTATATACTTGCAAAGGGAACAACGAAATGATAGGACATTATTGTAGTTGGAAACAACTTAGACACAAATACGACTGAAACTAGGAAGGGCTTACAACTAAACAAAGACTCAGGCCGCCGCGCCTCAGAAGTATTAGAACATAACGGCGACGTTTCGAGAGAGCTTAGAACTGCAACTACCTGCTTTACTTAGATAGCGTATTGCGAGTCTTTATTAGACCTCGCGACTTTACTCTGTAAAGTTGTGCGCTCGAGTTTAAGTGGCTATTGTGTCTAAGTTATGGTCAATTGCAGGGATACCTGGGTTGAACGGCCAGGTTGAAATATACGATTATTAAGCCAGCGGATACTGAGGAACCCATTCGAGGTGTTGTTATCACCTGAACCGGCGAGCTTCGTTAACGTCCGGTACGTTGTGAAATTCACTTATAGTTGGGAATGTGCAAAATTAATTAGACATGACCCAATGTTATATTAAAATAGTTTGTAAGTCTCGTAGGCGAAGCCGCGCGTTTTCCTGACAGCTTATACTTGAAATTACAAATTCAATTAGCAGGACCGGTAAGATCCTATAGATCTTGGTGAATTAATTATTGTTTTTTTCAAACTTTTCTTCTTCGGATATCTGCGTAAACAGGACCGAAGCAGCGAAGTTAAGTCGCATTAAAAAGGAACAAAGTTGGATAAGCAAGTAAGTAAGTAAGTACCATTATAGTACGGCTTAACTCTTCGTAAAACTTACCGAATAGAAGTGTTTTTGAACTAATTATTTCCTGTCAGATTGGTTTAACTGAGATAATAAATTGTATCTACAGAAATACACACAGGTTATGATATATACATTTTTGTGGCCGTATTGGTAGATCATTATAATATGGTTATTGGTTCATTTTGTTAGAGGGCAACAGCCGAAATACATTTTTTTGGAAACGGGATGGAAATCACGTACGTAACCTAGTAGGATAAGTGTTAAGTATGGGGTCGACGATCTACACGGACGTCGGTTGCAAAGCGCACAAGTTAGCACTCAACAATCATCAGCAATAATCTCATACGATCGTAGACTTCTTTTAGAAATTTGTGAAAGCACTGATTGTTTTACTGTTGCGTACTGTACTTTTACTGGTGATGTAGGGACAGTAAAATAGTATTAGAAAAAAACACACACAGCTTAATAGTTTTAATAAAATATAATAGGTATGTATACTATAAAATGAGTTTAAGAATTTAATTTAGTCAACTAAATCCCACTCATGTTATAAATTCGAGAGTTTGTGTGTGAGTGTTTGTTCGAATGCAAGGATTTTGATCGTATAAAACAGAAAGTTTACTACTATAATAGTACTCACTTGAGCAGCTTGTTGTAGTCGAGGTGGGGCGATATCTTGAGGAACTTCTGCAGGGTGTTCATGACGAGCGCGGGCTCGGCGCGCAGCACGCTGCCGTCGATGATGTGCAGCTGGTGCGTGCTGTACTCCGCCAGCCAGCGCTCCAGGTAGTGGCTGTACTTGCCGGGGTTCAGGCAGCGGTTCCTGCGCCGGAACACAGTGGCATACATCCGATTGCTCATTTCCACGACCCGAAAACGCATTGCGCAAAAAAAATTATTAATAGTGGTAGGCCTCTTCTGCAAGAGACCGCCTGGGGAAGTACCACCACACCTTTGCTAGATATTCATCCACCAATTAGTAGTGTGCAAACATTACTGTGTTCCGGTTCGGAGGCACGTTTCCAGCGAAATTACTGGGCATATGAGACCTTAGAACCGATGTCTTACGGTGACAAGCGCAGTGCAGTGGCGCGCAAGTTCTGAATCGCACTGGAACTGTTATGGACAGGCGTAGCGTCGTCTCATTACTCAAGAAAATTAAAAAAAAAACAACATTTTCAAAAATGCCTTTAAAACCGTACTAATATTATGTATGTGAAAGTTTGTTTATTTAATTTTGTCCTCTATTTACGCTGGAGCGGCTAAACAGATTTGATGATAATTGGTATATAGATATTTTAATTCCTGGGATACGATAAGTAGGATGCATTTTATCCCGTAAAAATTAACGGTTCCTGTGGGATAATGGTCGCCGCGGCCGTGGAGCATAGAAGGTAAAAAATAACGTTAATTTTAGAGCTTGGTCAGTAACTTTTGTTGCAGACAGAAATAAGTAAAAAAAGTCGGATTATATAAAAAAAGCACCACAGAGCCAGTAAGTCTTTATTACGTGTATATTACATTATAGTCTTCAGCAATAAACATACATTCATAAAGTAGGCCAATATAAGATCCATCAAACTTCTCCTAAGCCAGAATCTAAGTATCCAATATTCCCCCTTTTCCGTAAACACAAACTTTGTCAAGAAGAAAAACGGGTCGTATGTAATAAGACAATGATGTATCGACAAAGTCTAAATATAAACACTTGTGGTACGTTACGACTATGATAAGTTGGTCGGATAAATCGGTTTCATGCTTATTGGTGCTTCGAGCTGGATTACGTAAGAGTTACGCGCGTAACGTAGCGTAGCTCGTTTATTTGTGACATATTTTTGGTACAACGCCGCAGTGGAGGCTAAGCTTTCTGCGAGAGAATCCAGATTTATGTGGAACACTTGACGATATGATACGAACAGACCCTTTCAACACAGCTATTATTCATGTTTTCATTGTAAATAGAATGAAATTTCTCAACGTAAAAGTTAAATGGAATTCCGTAAAAATTCTGTTCTTTTTAAAGTTTAATCAAAGGGTAATGTTACCGGATACGGTACGTAATTGCAATTAATTTTCTGACTGAATGGATCCGGGGCCTTTTATTGGGATTCTTATATGCGAATGTGCTCCGAACCTTATTTATTTCTATTCTGAGAACTCTAAATCAAAAATTCAAAATGGAATACTCAATTGCTTTCGCGAATGTATAACATAAATTTTCAGTTCTGAATAAACGTCTGGCTATTGGTCTGGCTTTTGCAATAACAGTAAAGTTATTTGTATAAGCATAATATTAGATAGAAATTCTCAATATATTGCACAAAATAAATCAACAATTTTTTTTGTAGCGAAACATTCGGTTTCATGAAAATGAATCGTGTTTTGGGTTTTATCATTTGTATGCACGTAAATGAACAGTTTATAAAATAAATAACGCGTCACGATTACATACATTGTTCCTGACCTCTAACTAGTATTCCCTGTATGTAGGGAATCCGCAACTACGAGGACCATGGTCCCACAAACACCCAGACTCAGAGCAAATAAATGTGTCTCACAAATCTTTGCCCTGCGCTGGAATCGAACCCACAACCTCACGCTTCGCAGTCGGCTCATCACCCACTTACGCCACGGAGTCTACTATGGTCTACGCCACCCATATAACACAAAAACTAAATCTACGTCACAGTTTCGGTTTCTCATCAAAAATCGGCGTGGTTTGTCTTGCGCCTAAGGAGAAGCAGTGTTACCTGAGGTCCCGCAGCGGCTTGGGCGCGGAGTCGTTGGCCGTGATCACGGTGTGGAACGTGTAGTTGTTGGCCACGGGGTCGCCGTGCGAGCGGATGTGCTGGTACCACGAATACGCCCTAAGTAGAATTACATCAATTCATTAGTGCTTATTATTTTCTTTACATACATTAACACGTTGACTGCTGGAGCGGTTTTTACATTTGGGCACTGTTACGGACCGTGAGTGTTTTACCCACCAATGACGTGCCGTCTGCGTGAGCCGCACAGCTGGCACGTAAGCTGAGCTAACACAATAGGTGCGTTATCCCGCACCCGCGTAAAGTTATAAAAAACACAACGTCTGTGTTTTCAGCAGTGAACGTGTTTGTGTTTGAACAATCTAATTTTGTCACTGAAGACACCAATCTAGATCTTGTAAATAAAACTGTATTTTTAGGTTTAACAATTGTATCAAGACTGCATTGGAACGACTTGTGTGTGTGATTGAAAAACTCGATTCCGCGCAAAGGGACAGAATTCAAACCTTAGTTACGTACGACGCACACAGGGACACGTTTATCTGTTTATACACGTCACTACTACGTGTAGGGCTGAGCGGTTTTCGTGAAATGGAATATCTGTTGTAAACACCGTCTTAGCTTTATAAATGCGGTTGTCATCTACTAGTTTAGATTCTACTTGCAGGTGGCGACACTACCCTTCCCATATTACGACATGTTAATCATATTGCCCTACATACGAATGCCGAGCGGCGGGCATGTCGAAAATTATGGAATTTCATTAATTATAAATGTTATGGTATTAAATAAATGGCTTTCGTGCAGTAACATAAATATGGAAACGGAGTAGGAAATCATTTTTGGCGGTGGCTTCCGAAATGTTCTCAATTGTAGCTAAAACTTTAACACTTTCACTGCTGAGCCGATTTTCTTGTCTAGCAACGGGTGCGGCTCTGCACACTCCATAGTGCTTTCCCATACAACAAACACAACAGTTGTGTTTTCCCGCACTCGCGGCAAGTTATGAAAAACACGACAGTTGTGTTTTCAGCACTGAATGTGTTAAGATTGTGTTCCTCAAACGTTCAAATGAAGACTTAGTGTTAGTTGTAAATCAATATTTTAATTACTAATCGCAATGCCCTAGCGTTTTAATTGAAATAAAAAAAAAAATATTAAAATATAGTTACAACCAAATACGTTACAAAAACCAAGCGGCTTCCGTAATGCATATTTACACACTGAAGCTAATGGTTTCCCGTAAAATGAAAGTCAACAGAGTGAAAACAAGAACCAGTATTTCGCTACGTTTCTCGTAGTGGTAGAGTTAATGAAATTAAACATTGTTCCGCTTTATATTGTTTATTATCTGCCAAGTTTACGCTACCCGATTCTCATTTACTCTAAAACAACCGGGCGGTTCGCAAAGTAACTCAAATATCAAATTGCGCGGATTTCATTTCCAAACCTTAGCCTTTAGCGGCAAGCGCGAACATTTTTCTTTATCTACTCTTTTGTAACACTTTTTTTTTCGCTTCCGTTGCTTCTTAATTTAGATGTTTATTTTATTCACGTTGCGTGTTCCAGAAAAGGCCAGTTTAATTTAGAGTTTCTACCAATTATTAATTACAGCTGGACGCAAAGAATGGTGAAATAAAAAAGGTAAACAAGCCTGATAACGAGCGAAAGTTTTATGCATCGTTTTTATATCTAGGCAACGTACATCGTATAATGGGAGAATAGTGGAGTCATTCCCAGTTTTAATGTTACCAACGGTACGACGCAAATCTATATATATATAAATGTTATGTTGGTTTGTGGACGCTTCAAAAACTCAAAAAGTTCTGCACCGATCGAGCTGAAATTTTAGCATGATATATAATCCGCATCAAGGATTGTTTTTATCTATTTTTTTCATCAGTGACATATCAGCGAATGTGCCACAGCGAAGCGTGGCAGGGCACAGCTAGTTATGCTATAAATAACGGATGACTTTCAAGGCAGACAGACGACCCCCAGGGAACGTTTTGTCCGAACTTTTAACTAATTAGTATTAGGTACGGCGCTCTTTTTCGAACTAGTTTGCAAACAAAACCGTTTACAAGTGGTAATTATGATTTTTTTAAAGTTTCACAACATTCAAAGAGAGTAATCACAAGGTTAAATTACGATGTGAATATAATAACAGCTACCCATGAATATGTGCGGAAATTAATATTCATACACACTGTACCATTGCAATATAATTAGAGGGAAGTAAGTAGATTACTCGGCGGCATGGCGGCGGCTGACATGTATTTTATAAACTAGTTCACACGGTTATTTCAAAATCTGCCAACGTTCGTTTATAAGTAATGAGGTAAACCGTGCAACATAATTGTGTGTGGTGTGACTTAATATATTTTGTGTTAGGGCAACAAGCCGCGGCGTAGCTTGATAAAGTTGTTTTCATTTGATGAAAATGTTTTGGCGTCGTTTCATACTACAATATGTAGGTATGTGTACGACGAATAACGGTTGTTATTTATTATCATCACAAGTTCGTGAAAAACTATTATACTTGGATTGTAAATTGTAGCAATTAAACGTTTAACGTAGCTTTGAGTAGAAGCGTAGCGGGCTCGAAGCAAACACAATTTGTTTTATTTTTTGCGCGTATATTTTCATTTTGTTCAGTCGTAACTGCACCTAACTGTCAAGTCTTAACTTACTTAAGAAATTAAGGTTAAAACTTAGACCTCGAAAAATATCTCTCATATTTCTTATTACATACTTACTTTTAGATGCAACTAATTGTTATTCTATAGAAAACTTAAAGGCTTACCTCTTTGAAGGAGATATAAGTATGGCGATGATCTTGGCATTGGGCAGGAGCGCATGCGCCCTGCGAGGCACGAGGTCGCCGTCGAAATACGTCGCAGACTTTTCGAACGTGATCTGAGTAGTGTTGCTCAAACTCGGCGGGAAGAAATTCAGGTACCTAGGAACAACAGACCTTATTTCAATACGACAAGACACAAATTAGCTCACCGTATCCTGTTTACAGCATGTAATGCTAATGAATTTGTACCGTGTGACCGCACGGTAAATGAAGTCGACCCTTTTGAGACTAAAGACGTTTGAGGTCGCCGATTATATTGGGGTTCTAGACTTTGTGACGTGATGGAAATTCCTAGTGGCGATGGGACAGTCTCTGAAGTTTTATAAGCAGTTTGGTTCGATTGTTTAATTCCTAAGTTTTCTCTGTATCATTATAAGGTTTAACTTAAACAAACAGCTTTATTCATGGCGTTAGATAGATAGATATAACTTTTTTTTACACCAAAATGCATAAAACTCATAAAATAAAGAACTTAATAATAGGTAAAATTGGCGGTCTTATCACAAAAAGCGATCTCTACCAGACCACCTTTGAATAGAAAAGATAGAGAGTAGGAATAGTTGGGTCGGTTGACATCGGAGTCACAATATGAATACAATATGTATTAGAAGATTTCGTTTCAAATAAGATCCATCCCAATAAGATCTATTGGAATAAATTACAATACCAACTAGTCTCCGCTCACCTACTCTTACAACGGAGCGGAGAGACACTGCCGTGTAACAGCCGCGTCTTATCTCTAAACTGATATTAAAATACATATAGCTGCGTTATCTCGCGAATGAACGGTCTAATCCGGCGCGGTTCCGGAGCGCGAGAATGCGGAAGTCAATGCGCCGCCGCTCGCGAGCGGAACAGGCGGCGGCAGCGATATGTCGATAAGCTGCCGACTACCCACATCGACTAATATTTGAACGTTACTTTAGATAGCGCAGCGATTTATACATCAACAGCGGCAACTCAATTATTACACGCTCATAACTTAATTAATTTATCTCCTGATATTTCGCGTTCATTAACAAATAATGCATTACAAAAGCGAAACATTTTCAGCGTAAAATATGTTTAACAAAATTATTTAAAGCGAATGAAGTCATGAAATCTGCTCGCTTATTTATCGGCTGTAAAATGTCCCCGCGCACCGTATAATTGGCTTTAATGAAAAATACACCGCTTTCGCATGAAAAAAATATTATTTAACTTTATTACTCGCAGCTATCGGGATCTTTTTGTGAGTACAATCCACGGGTACATTTTATCGTGGATTTATCGCGCGACAGAGAGACAGCTACGAGTTACGAGCGTCAATCTACAAAACCGATAAATTGTTTTTTCAGCTCGATCGGCCGGAATTAAGCCGCGGAAGAATAGACGTACGGACAAAGGCTTCCGGCGCTCTAATTTACCGAATTTACCGCCAAGCCGGAGTAAGAGTCGATTGGATCAAGATAGCGCCTACATTTGCAGTATATCGCTGCATCGGTTTTACGGTTCGATCTCGATTATTACCCCGGGAGTGTAAACTTCCCCGATCGTATACCGCCCGCAACTTAGTTGTTCGCAGTTTTAACTGAAAATATAAACATTAAGATGTGTTCATAAAACACGCTCGACGCCGCGACGACGCGTTACGTTCGGTGGAAGGTTTCTTAACTTATTTATTGCGATTGATTTTTCTCACTGTAAATACCCCAAGGGGTTTATTGTTCGTTTTACCTTTTCGCGGAGAAGACGTGTATAAGCGATAAAATAGATTGATAGGTTGCGTCGAGGTACATTTTGTGTTTCTGTTGAAACGTCTATAAGTTATGTTTACTGCACAGTGTACAGTGTAAGCCCGTATATAAAGCGTTACTATTTGGCTCCCTCTTTGGGAAACTAAGAGATAAAATGAAAAAAAAGGAAAGGAAAATTACGAATCGATAACTTACCAGTCTAGACCCTTCAAGTAGTTGTTATTGTTAAAGAACTGCAGCTCTTCGTAAGTGGTCGGGCTGGGTTGATTCGAGATAAGCGCGGGATGCATCGCCAGGAACGTGTATAGCGCAGTACTGCCGGTCTTCTGTGGGCCGATGACAAGCACCTTGGGTAGAGTGCCGCACCATTTGTTCTTCGACCATATGCGGCGGTGGCGGATGTCGTCGCAAGGATTCTAGGGAGAAACGATCACGATAAGTAAACAGGTAGCTTCAAAAATTGATCTGTGACCTTATTATGAGTCTTGCTGACTTCAGTCGCTAGCGAGTATAGTAAATTTTTTATGAAATTCAGTGCAGCGCCTCTAGCGGTAACAACGTGTAAACATCTCATTTCATACAAATGTTTTTACTACTCTCGCTAGCGACTGTCGTAAGAAAAACTCGTAATAGAGGTCCTGATATGAGCCTTATAAGATTTTGTAGGTGCAGAGTTTGAACAACACAAAAATCTTGTTCTAGATTTTTTTTATCTTTATTTTCAGGTTATTCGACGTATTCCCACGAGACAAGCTATCGTTGTTTATAGGTTTATAGACATTTGAAATCGATTGATTTAATTTTCCATGATCTATGTCGATTGTGAAATTTGTGGATATATTATGTTCATATTATGTTTTCTCTACTCAAGTATTAAGCAGAGACGAGATTGAAGACGTACAAGAAAGTAGTAACACCTAAACAGCATAAAAAACATCCAAACCGCACGTCTCACTGATAACATCGCAGTATTATGCGCCATTTAAAATCATTCAAAAATGTTGATTGTTCGCAAAATGACAAAATACGTGCTCCAGGATAGAACTCGTTTAAAATGTTATTTGACGTTTAGCTATATTCACAGCGGCGCCAACCGTCCAAAAACAACATTCCGAGCACAAGTGGCATATATCCTTCGGCCAAATAATATTTAATTGTTGATTGACATAAGCCGCGCAACAATGAACACCTACATTCGGTTCTATTGAACCAATAAACAATGCTCTTGCATCGCGTTTCATAGCACGTTATAATACTTTCAATATTCTTTTCATATTTCGATAGAATCGTACATGTATCGGTGAACCATAAAGTATTAAAACTCGTGGCATGCACATTGTTTCCTAGACGTTATGTGCCCTCGTGCGGCGAAATATGAGGCCGTACGTTCCACGCTGTACGTCAATCGAGTCTGTAACGTCAAACGCCTCGGCGGTTTTAAATCTAAGTTATCACCCCTAAGCCAACGTTGTAATCCAATTTAAGTATTCATTAACGGGGAAGAGAGGGGGGGCTTTTTATATAATCTACAGAAGGGTGAAGACAAAGAATTAACCGGAGACTTTCACCGTTGTATAGACCTCGAGCTTATTCATTTAAAAAGTTGAGATAAACTCATAAAAAAACAAAATGTCTCTCCGCACCTGCCTTAACTTTCCTGAATAGGGAATTAGATTTCCCACTCTTTGTCTGATACAATTTGTCCGTCAAACCAAACACATCATTTGCGGAGACGTTCCCGCGTCAGTTCAATCCCATCCAATTAGCCAATGTAAATATGGACACGAGATAAGTAAAATTGCCTCAACTTTACGGTCGGGACGCATCGGCGCGGAACAAGGAGGGCCACTGCCAAACTGTTACAAAAGTTAATTGATCCGACGACAATAGGGCCCGGACCAAGTTTCCAAAGGGTAACATTCCGTTTTATTTGCGTCAAAAGACCGTTTCCTAACTTCGTTAAATAGAATCACTGATTAATAGCTTTCAGAAGCTGGAAACGTCAACGACAAAGATTTAACTTTATGCGCAGTCGAAAGGAACAACTGTAGTGCATACTTTTTAGTCGCATTTAAATTGGACTCTGTTCTCCGGGCTTACTGTTAATTTTCGCCTGGGATTGAAACGGGTTTAAATAAAGGAAGGTAGAGCAGACCGTAATGGATGTTCCCTTTCTTTGTTCGGTGTAGTTAGCCAGATCTGTTTAAACCGGTGAAATATTTATTGAAAACATTTGTCATTGACAATGTGCCTCGTTTTACGGTAAATGATGTGCTCAATAAGTGCAATGCAGGTGAAACTCATCTATTATTGCGTGTGACTGGGCGCACCCCTGCACCCGGCTTCACCTGTGATCGATGCTGCATTATTCGCGCGCTTTCTATCTGAGAGCAGTCAAACAACACTGTTCGCCTTCGACGATTAGATAATGAGAGTATGTAAATATGTGTTGCATAATGTATGTCACTCTTCAAATATGTTTTTCGTAATTTTAGATCTTATCGTTAAGCAAATGTGTGTTGTCTCTAGGAACAACGTTGTACAAGTGTTCTATTTGTTCACTTTACATGTTGTTATCCTGACTAGACCGGTGACACATCCTTTTATGTGGGTCTGACCCAGTTCATGACCATAAAATGATAAACTTCAGTTAAGCGTTACATAATCAATTAACCAATTTGTCATCTTTGTAATTAATTGAATGGATCTGGAAGGACATCATAGGTTTAGGATAATCTAGCGTCATTTAGGAGTCAAAACTCTAATCATTTATTAGGCAAAAAAACCGCGCGGGCGCCAGCTTATCGCAGTTTCTGTCCTTACGAGTCAAACATTTAAGTCTCATTTACGTGAGGAGGTTTAGGCCATAATCCACCACGGGGGCCCGATCCGGATTGGTGGATAACATACCTACCTCCGAAATAATTCTCGGTTGGGCATGTGGGTTTCCTCACGATGTTTTCCTTCACCGAAAAGCGAGTGATCATTACGTGCATATGTTTTACAGAAACACATTGGTACATGCCTGCACTGGGATTTGAACTCACTACCTTCTGATTGGAAGGCGGACGTTCTCCCACTAGGCTACCACCGCTTATACATAGATAAACATAAAAAAAAACATATATGATCTAGTAAACTAATGATTAATTATGGTTTGAGTTTGTGAAAGGAAATTTTCCTTTCAAGTGGTGATTCAATCTACTACTGTGACGAAAAGTGAAAATAATTCCTTGACGTTCAAAAATATCAAAGGGATATCCACTATAGGGGATGTGCTTTTATGGGGTCACACACACACACAAACGAAAGATAATATAATGTACGCACCCGAAGCCCTTTTTGTGTACGAGTTTAAAAGCTTCGAAAATATTATGGTAGTAAGCATCGACTCACATTTTACAAAGAAAAAAGCTGACTTAATATTTTCAGGATATCTCTCGAACTAAAATGGCGGAGATATTCGTGGAGAAAAGAAGATCACGATTTTTGTACGGGTGGTTTTTAACAGTATATCATGCTTTGATACAGTTTTTTTTTTTATTGACTGAGTGAAGAGACAAGCAAGTCGCCGACTTCAGTGACTTCAGTCGACTTTAGTGTGGCATTTCTTGCTGGGAATTTTCTGATGGAGTGAGCGGGCGGGCCACTTCTAGGCATACGGGATGGTTTACAGTTGACGGTATTATTTTCCACATTAGAGATTTTTATACAGTGAGATTTTGGTAAAAATATATATTACTCCAGACAGCATTTTATAAAATACGTTTTTTGTACTGCAAGCTGATCAAAATGAATCCAAACAGAATCAATCTACTGTCATTCACCGAGGAGTTCCGGTGTCTACCTTCCGTGTCTATCGTCGGATCAGCTCGCTGTATAATCTCTGATAATTGTCATCGAAACTAGACCGGCATGCAAAATTTCAACTCGATTCAACAACGGGAAGTGGGTGAAATATTCATTCCAAAATTCCAGCACATACAAGTGAAGTGAAATAAAAGCTTTTAAATTTAATAAACTCTAAGTAAAAGATGATCAATATTCTATATCCTACAATATAGGTGTACTCACTCCCCACAGCGGGTTGAGTTCGTCGGGCCTCAGCTGGAAGTACTTCTCTGCGAGCGCGAGCGGCGGCGCGGAGGCGAGCCGGACATTCGTCCAGCAGCGCAGGAACTTCACCACCGACTCGAACGTGTAGAGTGCCAGCCGGTCGTTCCCGTAGTTCGACATGTGCGTCATGAACACGTTGATCTGTCAAAAAAAAAACAATAAAAATAATAATTAACAATCAAATTAAACTATTGAACTATTGAAGTAATACAGGAAGTCATATCATAGTTCTCAGCCAACGTAATTAAGCTGCCCGTTCATACTGTAATCAATATTGACATTTCTCAGGCTATTTAAATAATGATATCATTAGGCACTTGGATTATATCATGTGGCAAATACACAAAAATATCTTTAACAACAAAACTATTTGCATGTTATATTATTAGCCGATCGCCTAGAGTTTATGTTTTATACCAACTATTCGTAGACATGTTAAATAGCGCAATGTTATGGAAAAAGCCACTGACTCCTGAAACACAGTTCACACTCGCTCTATAGACTATACATTCAAAACGAAGCCATAAAATTACTTATTGTCAATATATGCATTTTGTATTTATATTTGCTCTTTGTATATGCACTGGTTACCCCTCTCATGTGCCACCTTAAATTCAATTTACAATCAATTCGGTCGCGTAACGGTGTTATATCGTCATTATTGGTAAGTGCTCACCGCTGTGGCCAACATACAGTTTTAACGACAGCTTTAAACTGTATAAAAAGTATTTTAGTATCATTTTCTTTGTGACCTTTACATTTAGGAAACTGTTTGGTGTGACATGAGATCCAAAAGTCGTGTTCAACGTGACGTAATATGATTAGAAAAAAAAAATAAGCTTGTAATACTAATGGATATTTTTATCGATTTTTTATCGAGGTTCTGTGATACTTCAAATAACCTTTATATACGGAACTTTACATACTGACATCTCCGACATGCAAAATTGCAAATATCAGTCTATTGAAAATTAGAAACGTTACCTGATGGACAGCTGTTATAATATGATGTAGTTAGCATGCAATAATAAAACATAAACAATGAGACGGTACGTAAATTCGACTGTTGTTTCGAGGCTGTTTTGATACATCTATGGACTTAGTTTTGAGAATTAGTAAAGCTTTGCGAATTAGGTCACAAAAAAATAGAAAAACTTTGATACTGCATCACCGACTACTGTATGCCGATGCCAATGTCCCGCAGTTTACTTTAATTCAATTTGAATTCAATTGGTCGCTTAACGACATTACGCGTCAATATTCCCCGATAAGTGCTCTTCACGGGTAACAACCGTGACGGGCGGGTAGCGCGCCAGTTTTAATGTCTGCGTTATACCGCATACAAAGCATGTTTAAACTGTTCCGTTTGTTGCGAAGATAAAATATACGTTTTAGGAATTATGTACAATGTACCTATGTATAGTTAGTGAAAGGTATAGCTGGATGATTATGCTATTCTACCCTTTCGCTGTGTTTACTTAATTCAATTTCGAATCAATTGGTCGCTTAATGACATTTCCCCTTGAATATTCCCCGATAAGTGCTCTTCGTGGGTAAAGGCCGTAACGGCCGGGCGGCGGGGCAGTTTGAATGTCAGCTTTTCATAATTACAATGTTTTGTTTTCTTATTGAATTGCAGTGGATTTATTGTGACTCTTGCTTGGGATGGTAAACTGATGTAAACGTAGGATACAAATTTAGTAAGGTTTTTAATATATTAAGGAATTATATTGAAACAACTTTTACTAGTCTTAGGTATATCTGCTTATTTTTTAATTAAACCTATTTGTAAAGAAGGAAAAGGAAATTCTGGAAGATTTTCAATTTCATTTAAATTGTAATCGGCATTTCATTGTTACGGTATAATTAGTAAATTCGGTTTCTAATATAAAAGACACTTGAGTAAATAAAACAATTTTGTCTAGCTATAGATTCTTCTTTTCAGCTTACTCTTGACTGTCCAATGGTAAGTACCTCGTAAGAAAATCATAAAACTAGCTTCTGAAAGGCAGCTGAAACTATGAGGTATAAACATTACGAGTGAACTTACTGGGCTGTCATTAACAACCTAGAGTGAACGGTTCAGATATGACGCGAGCCAATGTCGCTCGCCTTACTACGTGAAGGTAGATAGATAGATTAACTCTTTATTGAAACACCACAGAGCAAAGAAAAGGTAAAATGTATAATGTATTATAGGGTGAACAGACAGGTCACAAGTTTGTCGAGGCAGTTTTAAAAATCCCTAATCTAGAAAACTAAGATATAATACTTACTAAACAGACGTGGGAGTGAAGACACAGCAAGCTCCTTGGGGCTTCATCAACACGCTTCCACATTAGTTATACAGATAAATGGTCAACTTACAGGGTTGTTGATCACAGTCTGGAAGAGTTCCCCGCCCTGAATGGAGCGGTCGAGCCGATGCCGCCCGCCTGGATACCGCTCTAGCAGTAGTGTGTGAGTGAAGAGGCCGCACGTTTGTCGGGGCAGGACCATCACGCCTCTGTGACGAAAGCCTCGCCGCAATCTGTGTAGGGGAATATAATGATAATGATAACGTCCAACCATTAAATAAATATGTCCATTTAATAAATGATAACGATTCCCCTCTATAGGTGCAGGTGCAGGTTAAACATACTTGTATTGTTAAAGACGTAAATAGAACCGAGCCGCGAGCTAATATTTTTTTTGCGCAATAAACGGCTCTGGAGTTATTGTATCAACTGCAGCATTCCACCACGTTTCCATCAACAACAACACAATGTGTGTTCCAACCTTCTATTTCTGACCCAACAATTACAATGTTACTGTCAGTTTGTCGATTTTGGAACGATGCAGTTACCCGTAGTTAATTGATACGGAGGCAATTAAATTACGCTAACTACGTCACTAGAGCGACATGTGCAAAATTGTTCCCTGGCAGGTGGTAATTTACTGTGCGACAGCATTCGATATAAAATATAGGTGTATTGGTGAGAATAAATTGCATGGGGGTTTAGTAATTTTATTGAGGACTTTTGGTCGTTATCTTTCAAGGACGGAAAACCCAATTTTGGTAGATTTTTTCAGTGCAAGTTTGCACGCACGCTGCGGACGAGCTTGTCAGTGGGCACGTACGCTCTATACGAGTCCCGGTGGACACTTCCTCGACATTTCATATACGCAATACATAAATTAACATTTTACTGCAAAAATACTTTTCGAAAATAAAATTACCATCCTGGGATTAATATACAGAACGAATGATCATCATCGCTATTGATAGGTAATAATTTCGTCGAGTTCATGTCATTAATTGTGGATGGCTGATAATTAAAACGACAAAATATGACTCATTACTTTTGTTGCTTAATGAGTATTCATTTCAACTACATTTCCAACGTAAATTTCAACATTTGATTTATTTAGCCATTTGTAATAATTGTAACTGTTGATTAATCAATATTTAAATCTGTAGTAATATGAACTTTGAATGATTTACTCATATATGCATAGTGGGGTCACACTTATGAAAAGTTCTATGGATTTTATGGATTCCATCGACCACGTCGTCACTTACTATCGGGTGAGACTGCGGTCAAATGCTTGCGTATCCCGCATTAATAAAAAAAAGAGATACATACATAGAAACCTAAAGAAGCAATATAAATTCAGCGCATCTCCTATAGATCGGGTCTGTGTTGAAATAAAAACGATTTCGAAATCGCACCAACCACTCCTCCCGGATAACATTCACATTTACGCGTTGTCGGTAATATAATTATTGGAATTTCATTGTCGGATGTTGGCTAAAGGGCGTGGAGGGATATCGGGCGCCGCAACGCAACATTTGTGGTTTGCAGGAGTTTGGACACCGCCACAAACATTTCCCGCAGCTCCGCCAACACGGACTTACATCGCACGTTAGTTCCCCGTTTTGTTACTTGTCTAACGCCACAATAAAGGTGGTAAAATGTATGCTTTACAGCTCCCGCGCGGTTCGGAGTTGAGCTACGTTTATTTTCTACTTTGGCAGGTCGTAAAGCGCCTAATAAAGTGACAGAGAGACTCATTCACCGTAGTCCACTCAAACTATTTGCGACTCGCGACTTTATAGTTATGTTATCAATGGGTACAAAATATTTTACATTTTACGAATTCTGTTTGTTGTTACGTTTAATATGCAGATCATTTTCGTGTGTGAAAAATCTGAATCTCTCATTCATGACGCACACATAGAGACATCTGTACATAGCTACATCTTGGGCCGATCGGTATTCATAAAATAGAATAGAATACTTTCCATTGATAGTAACAGATGTTACATAACATAATTAATTGGTGTCACGTCAACACAAGAACAATGCATACCTACAAAATTGACATCAATGACACGACGGTATGAAATGTGAGATAAGCTATGCGCGAAACAGTTTCCAAGTTATAAACAATTTAATTAATTGATTGTACCACAAGGTCTAGCAAATATCACTTAAATTCGTACTACATATTGCGTCTTATTATGTAACGGTGAAATGTTTGATAGAAATTGTGTATCAAAATATATACGTAACGGAAAAGACTCCAGAGTGCTGTATGTTCAAGGGATAACTGATATTTTACTGATTTATTTATTTGTCATTCGTAGCGGTTTGTTTTATCGCGATCGCGGAGGCTACCGACATGATTGACTAAAGTGATAACCCATGTTCGTTCGCGACTGCTCCGCCGCCGCATTCATTTTATTTGCTATCTACCTTTACGTCTAACAAATATTTAACGAATGTTATGAATGCGAAAGCGTGTTTGCTGGCTTGTTCTTTTTTCACGCAGCAACTGATAAACCGATATACGTGATATTTATAAAAAAATGTTCTAAAATACTTTCTTAGGAAAAATTATATTTCGTGTTATAATTATATGTGGGTTTCCTTATTCGAAATACACATTATCATCATCATCAACCCATAACGGTCCACTGCTAAGCACGGGTCTTCCTTCACTGACGTGAGGAGTATAATGCCATAATCCACCACGGAGCCCCGGTCGGAGTTAGTGGATCACATACATCCGTAATAATTCGATTTTAGGTTAGACATCACAGAGATACACAATTGATCTTAATTATATGAAGCTCTTAGAACTTTTATTTCTCAGAGAAAACTAAGTAATTGGAATCGGCCGTAAGATGCATAGGGTCCTAAATAGGGACGCGTCGCGATCGGATACATAGATCTTAACCCTTAACTAGGATTAGTTGCATCTAAGGGAACAGAAACTACGAGGCCTACGTTGGTTAATATCGTGCTTTAATATCAAACTCAAACTCAAACTCAAATCATTTATTGTAAATAAGCAAAATATTGCACTTTTACACGTCAAAAAAAAAATAATATCTTATACATAAGTATAGAAATACAAAAAAAATAAGTCAAATTTTATGATCTACGAAACTAATGATTATTATCTAATTATGGTTTGAGTTAGAAAAAGGATATTTCCCTTTCAAGTGGTGACTCATGCCTGAGTCTCGCACAGGAAAAGGAAAACTCCATTGACTCTACCAGTGCTTCGGAAATACGCCCGTTAGAGAAGATAGCACCAAGAAACTCTACGGCGATGTATTTTTTAAATTTAAATTTATCTTGCTATAAATAGCTGAATCAAGTAAAGTTAATGTTAGTACACATACCTAGCAGGCCTCAAATGCGGGTACTCTTCCGTACTCGTCACCTTGACATCCCAGACCTTCCTCCAGGCTTCATACAGGGGTTCGTGCACGGGGTACACCCCGGAATGGTGCGGCGACACGGAGTAGCACGAGTTGGTGGGAATCCCGTGCTCAATAGCGAACTGCTTGTTCAGTGTCATTTCCGCTTCCAGGTGGGACACGTTGTTGTACAGGTGGGGCTGTTGATGGTTCCACATGTGACAAAACCTACGGACAAACAAGGTTTGAAAAAAGTAAGACTATAAAGATCTACTTACTCATTGAACTTTTTTGACGTTTCAGGTACATAAATAAATATCCGATTTTCTCAATAGATGGCACCCAATATCAATATGTGAACAATGCTATAACATTTTTTTTGTTTAGACTTCGCTCGCCTTTCACTTTTAAATTATTGCCGTTTAATTGTTTTGTTTGCGTTGCACTAAAGTACAGTATAAATGCAAAGTCTATTTTCAATGTTAAAAACTTGATTAAATTCTTCATTGACTTTCCTTGAATGTTGCTTCATAAGAGAGTCATAATCAACCCATAACGTCCCACTGCTGAGCACGGGTCTCCCCTCACTTTCGTGAGGAGGATTAGGCCATAATCCACCACGGGGGCCCGGTCCGGATTGGTGGATAACATACCTACCTCCGAAATAATTCTCGGGTATGTATGTGGGTTTCTTCACGATGTTTTCCTTCACCGAAAAACGAGTGATAATTACGTACATATGTTTTTTTAAAAGAAACACATTGGTACGTGCCCGCACTGGGATTTGAACTCACGACCTTCTGATTGGAAGGCGGACGTTCTCCCACTAGGCTACCACCGCTTCGACTATAACAAATTTTTATTTAATTTACAGTAACATTTGTTACCACAAAAAAAAACTCTACCATTAGAGGTTATCGCTATATTCATACAATATTCCATATCAAACCAACACTTATTAAATCCCTATCACTGATAATCAAAGTTCAAACGCGTACCGATTTCAATCCATAATAATCATAGACAAATGGATAACATTAGCCTAAGTAACTGAAACCGTATTCGTATCCAATCACATATTAGTTTTTGTTTCCACACAATCTGTTATACCTTACCTACCATTAGCGGTCGTCGCTATTTCCGTACAATGTTCCATAACAGACACACGCAACATATCATTATCACGGTGATTTAATGGCGGCGTTCCTACATTTTTATGCCAGAAGCTATTATTAAAATCTTAGACGGCCTTGGACTCCTTATCAGTTCATAAATTAAATAGCTTGACATGAGAACCGCGGTGCGAAATTAAAGTCTTCAGGTTTATGGTTTCGAGCTGTACGGATCGATATGGCGCTTTATTCTTTGTCATAAACACGAATACGATGTTCACTGTTGACATAGAATAGCGCTTTTGGAATTTACATCAGGGGTTGACTTTAACCCCTCATCTTACTCAAGAAAATCCCCAGGGAAAACCCGTTCGAAAGCAATGCAATTAAAATGTTATATTGTAGACACCGAAAGTAGCAAAGCGTACCATTTTCGTACAAACAATTATTAAAAAAAACACTTGGTTTAGTAGAATTGACTTCTGTTCAAAAGTTTGAAGGTCAGCAGACAAAAGACAAACATACTCGATTTGAATAAACCAATAGTGCCTTCTTCCATCAAAATACTTTACAAACTGACTACGGAATTTATTTATTGATATTAAGTTAGCAACAACCAATAACCACAAACACCGCAAAGTGTTCCGAACATTGGACTGAGTATTGTTAATTTTCGCCATTGATAGCTCAACTGGAATAATGTTTTTTTAAATAGTAAAAGTAAACACAAAGTCACGCGTAAACCAAAAAGAAATGCATTTATCAACATATTTGTGACAATATTAATAAAGCACCTTCAATTTATCACATGCATTTGTGGATGAAAGTCAGAAGACTCAAAAGGAGACTGCACCATCTCAATTTACCTACTAGGGCACAATGGTTGAGATACCACCACGAAAGGAGAAGGTTACCAAGTCAAATATTCTCATTTAATCTGAAAATAAAGCTTACCATGTGAAATATTCTCGACTCTTGAGCAGAGCGTCGTCTCCCCTATTTTCCAAAGCCGTGCCGTGGTGGTAGTACTTGGCGCTATAGCCGAGATTGAAACGGAAACCTGGGACCAGTCGCTGAAGAGCCGCTTGCGACGCTAGGAGGGCCGCTACGTCTTCTTCGTGGAGACGCGTTCCTGTACAAAGGGTTTAGGGTAAGACATTTTAACTGACTTTAAAAAAGGAAGTTCTTAATTTGACTATATGTTTTTTTCTGTATGTTTGTAACGCGATTACTCCGACAATTACGAATTAATAATGACGAATCCTTTTTGTTTGGTAGGTCAACTTCCCATATAAATTTTATCGAAATTGATATAGCGTTTTTTGAAGAAATCAACGAAAACAAAAAACGTATACACAGATTGTAATATTTTCTAATAGAAATACCTTTGTATATCTCGGGTCAGTTTCCACGTTTTTGACCTTTTATATTTGTCACTTATACGAATAGAAAGTTAGGGGAAAAATATTGCGATAGTTTCGAAAAGGATTAGAGTTCCCCATTCTTTATAGACCCAGAATCTTTGAAACGGTACTATAGTTTAGAACACAGAAGTTGCGTACGAAATTAACAGCTGAAGTTTTTTCTAATAAATTTCTTCGGTGGATTAAATATTATTCCAACAATTTAGGCAAACAATCTAACAGCCAGGGAGCGGTCCGCGTAATCAATGCGACGTTTTATTATAAAAGCTTTCCACCCTGATTTGATGGATATTGATGGTAAGATCGAAGAAGGTGGGAGCGTTTCCTGTTCGATACCCATTCATTACGGCTATTTGAAGCAAGCAACTAATACTTTTTACGTAATGGTTGGTAACAATTTTTCAGTTATTCCGTATACAACTTAATAATAGTATCGGAGTGTGTTATAAAGTGCGACAAAACGCTCAACATAGCTGAAACAGGTTGCATTAATTATCAGCGTTTTCTGCCAACCCGTATATCGTTCTACAAAGTGAAAAACAAAACTGTACCCAGTGACGTATGAAATTGACTCATTCAATCATAAACTGCATTTGTGCAGAACAACTGTTGCTCCAATTTGTAGGTAGTTAGTTGCTAAACCAAAACTCGCTATACTCCTTCCCACCGTTAGTTATCATAGTAAACAATGACACGCGCAGCTGCGGAACACTTGATCAAAGATGTGATTCATAATATCATATTGCGTACGTCCGTCGGCATCGTAGCTTCCCCAATCGGAATATCCATCAGTTTGGAGGACAGCAAGACGGTCCTTTGTCGAAAACAGGAATTGACGGATGGCGCGCCAGCTTGAATGCACGTAGCGATCGCGTTTACACGTAAACAGATTTATTGCCGTATGTGTTGCAGTGTAATCTTGTACGTGTATTGCGTCTTGTCGGATGCATTAGGACGAGTTACAACGGCTTTATAGTTACATCGTCTAGCTGTGTCTATAGTAGGTTGGTGTCTACTGAAAAATCAGTTCCATTTCAGTGAGAAAACCAACTGAAGTTAAAACGGTGTGTTAATTTTAAGCTACGTGAATTTTCACTCTACGCTTCTAAGCTATTCACATATTTCTCTAAAGCCGGTGATCGAAACGGGTGGAAACCACTTGTGGAAGTAGTTGGAAGGAGACACGATCGTCAAAAATATGGAACGATTAAAGAGAGTGTGTGACAAAGTCCGAAATCTGATTAAGGAACTGCAATATAATAAAACATCACATCTATGACCTAGTTGGAAACGTGTCAAACTCCGAATATTTACCTACAATAGACAAATCAAAATCAATTATCTCCGCGGCACTCATTGAGATTCAAAACAGGTTGGTATGGCACTCGTGTTCGGATATACGTTGCATACTAATGTATTAGCGTGAAGGCAACATGGCATAATTATGTTCAGAGTTTCATTTCTAAGAATGTGAGAGGTAGAGCCGTGATAAAATATTTCTCGAATGATTTCGAACTTGACAGTTTTCACAATATAAAAAAAATCTACTGCAATGCATTTGTAAGTCGATTTTCGTGAGTCACCAATACGAGGTAGCGACTATTCAGACGAATAGAAAAAAAAAGAAGAAAATATCTATAATCTAACAGATTGCGTTCGATTTGGCGCAACCAGTGAGCGTGCAAACACGTCAGCAAACCTTGAGGAAGATCGATTATCGTACCTCGTTTGCCGACGAATATGTCAGCAATATCGATGAGTGGATACGTTTTCTATAAACTAAGATTAGCTACTACTAGAATAATTTCTCTAGGAGATTAATGTGATGTATTGCTATTCTAAAGGCAGAATAGAGACATGGCGATAACGACCTATAAATAAATATCTCGGTCACTCGTTGGAGCAGTTGGATCTGTATGCCGATGAAAATTAGCCAAAAGACCATCAATCTACGGTTAGTCACTGAAAAGTTCCTATCTTACTTCTCTACCATCAAATCAGCTCGGTGTCAGCATAAAATTGTATTTTATCTTGGTACTTTACGGGGCGGCATGTAATATTTGAACTTAATTGGACAACGAGAACTGGGTCAATCTATTCTGTGACTGGGTCATTATTGATTTGCAAGACGTAAACAAATAATTAGCCACACATCTACCTATAGAATATATATAAAAAAAAACCCTATGATGTAAGAATGATTGTCAGACGTGTCGCTTACCTCGTTCACCGACAAATATGTCGTCAATATCGACGAGTATCCACCTGTCCAGGCTGAGGCTGAGTTGTCCGTGGCTGAGGTAGCTGAGCGCGTCTAGAAATAGTATCCGATGCAACCAGAACTGCAGCCCAGAGCCGAACAGCACCCGCTGGACGCCGTCCAAACGCCCGTGGTCTTGTATCGCCGTCGCCAGAGGCATCCGCTCCTCTGCAAACAACGCATTATTTAACGTGCTTTGTTCTCAAGTCGTCCGCAAATGTACACAGAGGGGCCACACACTTGTGTAACGGTTGTGTTGGTCGCTCTAGTGGAATACATACATGGCTGAGTGCGCTACATTTCGGATAGTGTAATGTACGGCTGGGATGTAAGTGCAGTTGACTTTGAAACGTAGTCACTGTTACCACCACTGTCTTACGTGTTAATTAAAAGTAAACAAGCTTAGTCTAGAATGGAATCTAATCTTGAAATGATGACATTTACTTACACTAAATATTTAGAAATAGTTGAGCTAAATAAACCACTTTCTACGGATTCTATCCTATATTGATGTAAGGCAAAGGTAAGCGTACCTCGCTCGCCTTCACGATAAACCCTAAAGTTTATATTGCATATTGGCTGTCTGTAAACCACCGTGGAAAATAACTTTGCATTTTTATTGCAATCGAAACCAAGCCAACTTTATGATATTCCGATGTCTCATTGCAATGAAAGCTACATTCGAACAAATGTATTCATGCAATTCTAAAATCTATTCACCATTGCCGGCGTTCAATTATTTGACAAAGCCGGTCAACTCCGCTGATATTGCGATTAAAACTTTGATATTATTAAATCTTGCATAAATTCAGATTTCTTGAGCAATGAAAGATTTATTGGGCCATAAATGCTGAGATAAATTAATTCAACTTGTAGATTCAGCGTAAAGGCGGACGTTCTACATCAAGGGCTATATTTATTTATGAATTCTTTGAACGTACATACATTAAGTGAACATATCGCATTGATTCGCAGAAGCATTGCACAGTAATGCACAGTGCGTGATTCTGATTAAATTATACCATCGTCAGGTCTAATACCAAGAATCGTTAGCCGAGTACTGTACATCAAAAAATTAATTAATTCAGTATGTCACAGAGTCAATTAATTAGCACTATATGACAGGTGGTGATTAATATTAATACGAAGCAACTAGAAACTTCGTCTACCATTAACTCCACGTGAAAGGATAGTCTAATAACCAAAATGGCACTAGGAAAATATATATACGACCAAAAATTCGTTACGACGCGGCCAACCCTGTATTAGTAGTTTCAATGGTTTTAGTAAGCTCTTTGTGTAATAGACCACACTGCTTTACTACATCATTGGGCAAGAAATACAGATAATGCCATAGGCCACATGCTAGCGTCTCACGACATCATCAAGCTAATGGAAAATCAATCAAAAGGTTTGCAGTAAGTTGGATCGATAGAGCCGATCGGCGGGTTTATATGAACGCCTCGGTTCAGTGGTTATCACCCCGAGACTTACCTGTGTTTGTTTAGTTAACAAGCGTCGGCTGACATCCTAAGGAAACTGTAGATGCTGACGGGAATGGATTACAAAGTCACCTGCGTCAAGCTTACGTCTTGTTAATACGTATATAGGTATTGAGATATTCTCACTTTCGAGTTTTAGTGTGTGTGACTTCGGGAACTGTGTCATAGGAACATTACTGACTATCTGGCTGTATACGATACTACTGCAGCTCGGAGTGAGCGGTCTTTGTGAAATAGAATATCTGTAGGTACTTTAAGCTCTTGATGCAGTATCAAATGTTGAAACATAGCATACTGCTTACACATGCGTGCTCACTCCTCGCCTTGTCACTCGACAAAATGTTCGGCGATACATTTGTGTGGTTTATGTCAATACAAGCGACGGTTTACACATACGCACATAGCGTTTATAGCGCATCTGTTGTGAATCTTTGCATCTGCACTGGTTCCTTTGACTTGCGCCCAAAAAAAGCGTCGAGTGGTGAGTAGCGACTAGAGATGCGTGCGCCTGTTTACACATTTGCCTAGCATCTCATCTCACCGCTCGTGTGAATTATGTTCCATTGTTTTTCTTTTAATACATCTATACCAATAACAAAATTGTAGTGTTTGTCTGTGATTACGAAATATATGCAAACATAAAAGTGAAAACCACTATTTATACGATGCCTATTCATAAAAGTTTTCATAACTTTTATCTGGCTGACTATTTGAAAGTTTGTTTCGAATGAGCTCCGAAGCGACTCAAAAGATTTCAATAATTTTTTCGGGGATTAAAACAAGAATTTGAACTTAAATTTTCGTGTAAGTTTCATTTAGATAACTTGTGAAGTTCAAAAGATATATGAATATAAATATTTGTAAGCGCGAACGAAATGGCAGGCTCAGTTGCTAGTATCTAATATGGGTTACATAGCAACATCACAGATACATTTTGCACGACTGACCATCTCCTAATGCCATACACCGTCCAATCGACATGAAACTACCGTTTGGATCAAATAGAACTGACCGTATGTGAGCATGATTTAGCATGACAAGTACATGTATGGCCAGCATAAGAATTCGACAGCTACTCACCGCCGGATCCATATTCGTTCTGCCGCAGCGCCCACGCCAAAGGTTCGTACGTGGTGCTGTTGGCGCGGAACACGGTCCAGTGGTCGCCGGGGAGCGCTCCCCACGCGGTCTCGCCTGCTCGCGCCAGTCGCAGCACGGGCGATGCTGGGTTCAGTGCTGCATCCTGTACAAAAAAAAAAACTAGTTTCAATCTAAGTACATACAGAGTGTGTCCGGTTATGAGTAGATAATTCTGCGGGTGCGTTTGTTATATAAGTTTTTTTTTTTATCGGTTTGACCCCTTCCACACTCACCTGCAGGATTATCCACTCATTACCGGACAGCCTGTATATTGGCATTCTGCAAGTTATCACATACTTAAATCCCGAGCCCTGTATCTAGGGAATAAGGAACTACGACCACCATGGTCCCACAAACATGATTAGCAGTCGGCTCATCACCCACTTGCGCCATGGAGGCCGTCGCGAGTATATTATGCTAAAAGAACAACAACTGAACCGATGTCTCTGGGTGATGAGCGCAGTGCAGTGCCGCGCAAATTTGTGCAGTGCAAAGTCAGGGTGGCACTGTAACTGTTATGGGCAGGCATGCCGCTTACCATCAGTTGAACAACTTGCTCGACTCGTTAGTCAGTCAAACATTTAAAAAAACTTCCTAAACCACTTTCAAACGTAATAGTAGGTACCTGTGATTTTATCTGAACCGCGAAATAATTCCACCAACTATAATGCCATAATGAATATTTATTGGCTAAGAATTTACTAACAATCTGTTTCGCTACAGGAAGGCTTAATCATGAATAGTTTATTGCCTTGGTCGCTTTCAGCTACTATTTTGAATGAATCTAAAATGTGGTACACCTCTATCCGTATGAGTTTGATGAATGTTTGCATTATTTATGGAATAGATACACTTTAATTTATCATAACAAAATGTTTTGGGATTTGAACCTGGGGTCATCAAGGCACCTGCCCAGCATATGCTCTAACCAAATTCTACCGTAACAAGAACCAAAGGCGTGAAAGGAGCTTTTTTGCATTTCGGGAGACTTTAGTAAAATCTAGCTACACACTATTTCCGTATTATAAATCAATTTATATAGTACTAAGAGCGACCTGCGGTTTTACCCGTTATAAAAGTTATCCCGAAGGAACCGTACATTTTTATGAGATAAAAAGTATTTTATGTTCTATTCCAGGACCAAAAGTCATCAAATCATAATTTTACCAAAATTTACTAAAATCCGTTCAGCGGTTCTGGCGTGAAGAGATGACAAACACACAAACGTTCGTATTTATAATAATAGTGAGATCATGCTAGAATAAAAATTTACTTTTGACATATAAATGGCCACCCATTCGTACTATTATGTATTCTGTGCCCATACACCAATGTTCAGGAGATTTCAATTAAGGAAATGGCAATAGAGGGTGGAGGTTTAAATTGGGCCGTTTAACAGTTTTTTTATTTTTTATTTTCTACGTGTGCTTCATCCCAAAACGATCGGATATTTGGTTGCGACACTCGTTTAATGAAATCAAATATTTACAGTCTATCCGGACTAGTTTTAAACTAGTTGTAAACGTGACGAGAAGCTGTTCGGCTTCTCGTCACGTTTACAATTGAATAAAAACTTAAGGTAGGTATATTTAGGTATATTTAGTTTTTTCTAACCAATGTGGATTCGTGGCTAGCTTAAAAAGTGATTTAAAAAAACATACAGTCGAATTGAGAACTTCCCTCCTTTTTTGAAGTCGATTAAAAATGGTTCACGTAAGTAATTATAAATCTATATAAAAAAACAGGCTGAATCTATATATATATAAATGTTATGTTGGTTTGTGTACGCTCAAAAACTCAAAAAGTTCTGCACCGATCGAGCTGAAATTTTAGCATGATATATAATCCGCATCAAGGATTGTTTTTATCTATTTTTTTCATCAGTGACATATCAGCGAATGTGCGAATGTGCCACAGCGAAGCGTGGCAGGGTACAGCTAGTTACTCATATAAAAATACCACGATGAACGAAGTATTAGCAGTAAATATGTAGTCCCAAATATAAAATGAATTCTCGTCAGCGTAGTTTAGCGTAAATTTAATTGCTGTGGTAACGTTGGATTAACCTAATTGAGCCAGACTAAATAAATGTCACGGTGTGTTTAATATAATTTTGTAAGTACTCTAATTACAAACATAAACAAAAATTACTTAAATTATAAATGGTTGGGTGCGCCATTATGAGCCTATTATAAAAAAAAAACACATTAAGGGCTGTCTGTTTGTCATTAAGATATCAAATACGAAATGCCATTAGCAGAACATGTGTTCCCATAACAATGGATTCCGAATAAGGGAAACAATAGGTGCAACCACCCTATCTATATACGCAATGAAACCTTTTTGGTCACGTCTTTGGTGATAGACTGTTTGTAACTTAATGACGAATTAGCATGTCGTTGATAGATATTCGGATAATTACTAACGTATATAATATATAGCGTTGTTGTGAATGTTATGTACAGTCATCAATATTATTATAGTTATGCCAATTTTGCGTGTAAAGC
The DNA here is from genome assembly GCA_912999815.1 of Campaea margaritaria. NCBI lineage: Eukaryota > Metazoa > Arthropoda > Insecta > Lepidoptera > Geometridae > Campaea > Campaea margaritaria. The sequence continues at coordinate 4,255,743 of OU538794.1, forward strand.
TTAATTGGATGTAAGGACATGTTTACTATTTAATGGCAATGTTGTGAGAGTGACTGTACAATGTACATAACATTACCTTGCTATCTATCCAAACGACGAAAGAAAACATCTTGAAAAACCGGGTTTTCCAAAGAGTAGATACATAACTTTTTTTTTATTTGACTGGGTAACGAGACGAGCGAGTCGTTCACCTGATGGTAAGCGCTACGCCTGTCCATGACAGTCACAGCACCACCTAGAACCCTGCAATTCATAATCCTGCGTGGCACTGTACTGCGCTCGTCACACTGAGACATCGGCTCTAAAGTCTCATATTCCCAGTAATTTTTATCCGTTCTTTTTGTGTAGCTTATCCGAGTAGTAGGAACGTAACCAGCTGGCAATAGTGGTAATAAGTGATACGATTTGCACGGAGGTCAAGTCTCATAAATCCAGATCGATACAAGAGATTGAGACACAACAAAACTATTTTCACCGCAAATTCAATTGTATGTATACAACCATAACTTAGCAAACTTACCTTAAGTCTTAAGTTTGTATGCATGAAGAGCGGAAACCCCTTCAGCTGCGCACCAACTAAAGTCTCCTCGCCGGGCGTGGCAAACCCCACTACCCCGACGGAGTACTCGCGACAATACTTGTCGAGAAGCTCTCGATTCCACTTGTCCATGTTCGCATATTTCGATAACGACTCGAACACGATCACGCCGTATCGCCCCTTGTCCAAAGTGGTGAGCACGGGCAGACTCTTGCCCGCTACTTCCACCTTATACCTGTTGTAAAGACAAAACAATTATATGTGTGCTCAGATAACAACGAACTTTGCTAAAGTTAGTTTTAGTTTGGTTGATCTCGTATCTAGTTAAGTTGATCTAAGTAGGGAAAGGAAGAACACGATACGATCTTGCGATCGTGCGAATACCGTTCCATCGCGCTGGCAGCTCAATTTGCCTCGTGTACTTGGCTACCAATTTTTTATTTCGGATTCAGACTGACAGGTACTATGAAGCTTTTACCCCTTTACATGAGGCGAGGCAAATAAAAAACGTAAAAATATATTGAGGGTCCGTTTCTTCAGCGAATAGATAAATAGCCAGCATGTTTTCGTGTCTCATTAACATTATTCAAACGGAACAGGAAATACTGTAACCATAACACAGCGAAAGGCCGTTTTAATTGAATTGGGAATAAACATGTTCCAGAGTAATTTATTTCATGAAATTGTTTAGAGGGAAAAAATTAAAAAATAATGAGTTGAAAATCTTATTAAGATGAACACAGTATTTATCCTAATGTTCCGGCATAGTCGGTTGGCCTCGGAGATTTTCCCGACTGTAACCGGTTATTTTATTTCTTTGAAAGTTATTATAAATTGCAGCGAATTAAGCGCGAAGAAAATGAAAAGTCACGCTCAGAACAATAAATCTTCCTTTACTACATTTTAAATACGACTATTTTAAATCATGTTTGTGAGACAAAAACTTTTAATTTAATTTATCATTGACATTACAATTATAAAACGTAAAGATTTTTGAGCATTTTATCTTACTTTTGCCTCAGCCCATCGCACCACTGTCATTACTTTATAGCCGTGTTTCTTATTCATCATCACCAACCCATATCGGCTCACTGCTGAGCACGGGTCTCCCCTCAGAATCAGTGAGGAGAATTAGGTCATAATCCACCACGGGAGCCCGGACCGGATTGGTGGATAACCTCCGCAATAATTCTCGGGTAGGTAGGTATAAGGGGTTCCTCACGATGTTTTCTTTCAACGAAAAGCGAGTGATAATTACGTATATATGTTTTACAAGAAACCTATTGGTACGTGCCCGCACTGGGATTTGAGCTCACGACCTTCTCCTTGAAAGGTGGACGTAGTTTACCACCGCTGAGTTTATTATCAGAATTGTCCAATTAGGTAGTCAGTTATACCTGTTGATTTACGAGAATTGAATTCAACCACTAACTTAAAGGGTGTTTGTGGCCACTAAGCGAAAAATATCCTTTTCTAAAAAAAAAACAACACTAATTTAACTTTTATTTCACATTTAACAAACACGGCCAAAGTCGAAGTAAATCAAAATAATATTATGTTAATCATTTGTACGCCATTTACCTGACATTGGAAACAAAGAATGGGGACGAAACACTAATCCATAACGGGCAGGGCCACTAAGCATTTGAGCAAGGCCTGTGTAAAATCGATCGCGTGAAGGTAAAAAGCTATCTGCAATGCTCAACTACAAAGTAAAACATTACCACAGAAAATTTAACAAAAACTTATACAAAATCTTTCGTCCCAGTTCTTCTAATGGTAATGAAGAGTTCAATATTCAACACCAATACTTTTAAGACTACATGAAAGCTTGAATATGTCTACGTTCTCAGAAATAAACTTGTTTGACTTTGTACCAAGTAATACGCAGAGAACAAATATTAAGTCTCGAAGCAAATATTTGTACCTATCGAAAGTTTATTATTGAAATGTAAACATTTGAAATTCAAAGTAATAACCTCAGTCGGAGATAGATACTAATCAAAGCAATGAAGGTCGACCCTTGTCATAAAATTGTACAATTTAAATAGCAGCCGGTGACGCCCTCCCCCAGTCAAAACGCTGAACGAGCGGTCTCACTTGATTGGCAATATTGAAAATTGAACAGCCAAACATTCGCTTTTAGGGTGCAATACAATTTCTAATCTAAGATGTACACTTTAATAAGATCTGCCGCTGAAATCTGACAGGTATTTGAATCGCATAGTGCTCATTCGATACCGGAAGCGGAAAATGTATCGAACGATACGTTGAAAAAGAGAAGTAACGCGGGTATCGAGAGCCGACCGTTCGAGGCGGCCGATCATTTTGCTCCAGTTAGGGCGCGTTTCAATTTGGCAGACGGAGAGCACTAGAGGTCGGTTCCAGAGCGAATGGGAACTTGCAAATAGCATTTACCTACTCGTACCGGTCCGCTTCACCCACTAATGTACGCTGCACTCGTTGGCAACTTTGTGTAACTAATATATTTGCCATAATATACTTCGATATGCAACTTTGACAATTTAATTCGAGTGTTGTTGCGAATGTCGCTTACATTTGCTACATGAGCACAGTGTGTTTAACTTGCCCTAGCATGTATCTAATTACCTTAATTAGTGCCCTGTCATTAAAACGGGAGAACGCTCAGTTAAATTAGGGCGCGCGAAATAGCCTACTTTGTCCGTGAACCGAATGCGACGAGGGCTAATTCGTGATAAGGGAGCACGAGTGAGTTCAATAAAGGGAAGCAATGTCACGGCGCGACCCGCCCGACCTGCCCCTTTAGGATAACCAGTTATCGTAAAGACCTCGGTGCTTACACAAAGGAATTTAACTTGAACGTTCATACGTTTCGAAAACAATGAATTAACCATGCACAACCAACAAGTATGTATCTACGAGCAAGAGCAATATGTAACCAACTAAATGTATTTACCGACCGCCAAGAGTTAGCGAGCGCGTTTACTCATGTGTCTAACACCGCTAATTACATTTAACTTTAGGCCATGCGTTGGTGTTAGAGTTAGGGCGATGTGGCCCTTGGATAAGTGGAGCATCAGTCCAGTGGCAAGCGACAGCAGCGAGCTCGATCTGACGATAAGGCGCTGCGACTCGGACTCGGGTTCTAATGGAGGCCGAGCGACGCGGCACGGCGTGGCGCACTAAAAGCGTGAGTAACTGAACTAACGACAGCACCAACTGCCAGCTAACTTCGTACACCTAAATTAAGGGCAACTGTGCCAAGTTAAACGACTTCCGTGAGTTTTTATGAGCCTCTAATAGGAACCTGTGAAAACACAATTCGTATGCACAAATAAAAAGGGTAAAGTTATTATTGAATGCGGCTTCATCATACTCACAAAAAAGGAAGTGCCTCAGTGCAATAAGGCGAAGTCGTTCCTGTAAACTTCTGGTCTACGACTCTTTAAATTGGGCAATAAACATGAAATTCACTTCCCTCTTGCCCTTTTATTAGAAAAGCTTTTCGTAAATCCAAAAAGTTATTTTTATCGATACCTAATCATTAAGTGACTTCCTGGCCGCCTACTCGGCGAAGTTTTCCCAACTTCTTAGACTATTTCTTAGGGGTATTGTGTAGTTCAGTCAAACTACTGCATTCGATTTCAGTTCCGGAGGGATAGGGCTGCCCCTGGGGCGCGCTTCGAAGCGAGGGGAATATTCATTAAAGTTCTATTAAAAATTCGATTTGCCCCTCGTGCGATATAAAGCGAAGTTTACGAGGGGCGACGGTACTAAACGGCACCAAGTTTACATCACACAGGGATCAAGTGGACGTTAACAATCAAACTGCAAACAAACAAGGCGTATGTGCGAATAGCACGCTAAATCTTGGGGCTTTGAGCTCAAATTACGGCGTTAACTTAATGATTTATTGCAGAACAATGGTTTAAGTAATCTGATTGTTTAGAGTTTAGATAATAAGATGAAGCGAATACGGGGTGGAAACTATACATCGTAAAAGCCCCTCGTTGCAATTATACGAAATTTGTGTTTGATTTGTTGCTTAAAATAAGGTATGTTGTACAAGTCTCCAGCGAGATTAAAGGCGGGTGTCAAAACGCCTTAATGTAAAGTAATTAAGTCACTTTGACACAAACGAGCATTAATGGAGAACGAGGCGGCAAAGATAGGGGGGCGGGATGCCGCGGGCGCCCTCTAATGGCACTACTAACTAACTGTCGCCACAACGACCCCTGGCTGACTGACTTCCCTCCTGCTGCTTCCAGGTAACTTGATAATAAGTTCATAAAGTTAAATAATTTTAAAAAACCCACTCGGAATTGTTGGCGAAACTTTCAAAAATTGGAGGAAAAAAGTAACTCTTTTATGGTAGACCTCTAGTTAGGGCCGGTAATGTAAGTATGAAATCCCATCACGGTAACCTTCGCTTTACTAACAAAAAAGGCTATTACGTCAGTTTATCTATCTACATACCTATACCAAATTATGAATGGTAAAGGCATCTATATCATTCATATGTTTGGTATATGTTATCATTTATGTAAACCAATTAAGTAATGAATTGCCAAGTTCGTGATAGTAATTATTGAACATGCATATGAAAACCGATATTCGGTTTTCAAACCAGCTGCTAATTAGATTCCATTGGGCTGACTGCGAACGGACACTATTACCACGCTCAGTTATAACTTTCAGGCCGTTGACGCGTTTAATAATTTTTTGTGTAAAACAAATGCAAGCTATAGACACACACGCCACTGCTGGGATGCTCGTGCGATGGATCGCTGCATCTAAGCTGCACACGCGATAGTAGGCCATGTGTGGTCAACTTAACTAGGTCGACGTGGAATCAAGTTAACTGGATGTAGATCAATGAGAGCGGTATGAGACCTTCAGGCATTGTAAACTAAAATAATTGCCGGTGCCCACGTGTATGCAAAACAGTGAAAGAGAGTGTAAGAAAAAAAAATGATAGGTAGCGAAAGCTAAAGAACTAGTCGGGTTCATACATTTGACATGTTTTAGTTGCCTTATTCTGAATTCAATCTTCCAACCAACGACTATTAGTAGGCCGGTCGCGCTTACCAGCTGATATTTTAGTCAGTGATGTGCCTAATACGCGAAGAGAGCGGTTACGGTGAACGTTTAGACACGCGATTAAAATGCAATGGAATTAATTCGAACTACAATTGGATCAATTGCTCATGATAGCTGCAGAATGAGTGGTATTTTGAACGAATTGTGTAATAAAACTAATAACAATAATGTTAAATTAAGTTGAATATTGGAATCGAATCGATTGATACGGAGCTCAAGTTACGCGTAGGTCTGTAATTTAGAGATGCTGTTGAGAGATTTGTAACTAGCACCATAATAATGCCCCGGCCCCTAGGCAATTTCACAGTCCAGTGTAGAGGGTTTTAGTAGCGGCGGGGAATGAAGCTTGTTGATGAAATAACATTTATATTCCCGTGTAAAGAAAACAAGAACCATTTCTGTTGAGAAATGAAAAACTCAATTCGATCACAACAATGTCAATCGAATGTTTAAATAAGCGTAAACAAACCGATACAGAGAGAGAATCCTATTGAAATTGCATTTACATTTCAACTGTTTTAAATGGTAAAAATGAGAGTTTTGAGGTTCCTACTATGTAGGTAATTATGGTTTATTTTAAAAAAGATAATAAAACTGTTTTAACATAACTAACAATTTCAGCGACTTTTTTTATTTGACTGGGTGACGAGACGAGCAAGTCGTTCACCTAATGGTAAACGCTACGCCTGCCCATAACAGTTACAGTGCCATCCAGAACTCTGCATTGCATAATCTTACGCGGCACTGCACTGCGCTCGTCACCCTGAGACATATGCCCAGTAATTTAGCAATTTTCAGTAGTGACTTGAACCTTATTAGCTTTTGAAATCGTGGAATATTTTAATTCGAGTTTTGTATCGATGTTTCAAACATTGCTATTTAAATGCAGTGAAAGCCGCATATGCCCAGTAATTTAGCAGTTTTTTCAGTAGTGACTTGAAACTTTATTAGCTTTTAATGTTTCAAACATTGGTATTTAAATGCAGTGTATTAGTTTTAATATCGTAGTGACAGGATTATTAAAGTAAAGTGTAATAAATAACGCAGTTTGCAGGACGTTTTTTAGGATCATACGGGTAAATTAACTAAAAGACAACTAGAGGAGGATTCTCTCGAAAACCTACGTTTCTACATTAGTAGTAGTTCAATGATCGTGAAATCATAGACGCAAAAAAAAAAAAACTAATTCTAAAAGTATCGCAATAATATCCACAAATACAATAGCAGTAACAAAACTTTTAACATTATGGTTTTTTTTCAAGTCTTTAACGGAGAACCAACTTAATGAAAGCTTTTATAGAAAGCTCTCGGTGCAAACACTCACAGTTCTAGTTCTATCAAATGGTACATTATATTGTTCCAAGGATATTGCAGTTGGTAAGTGGATTTAACTTCTCTGCGGCGGCGTGCTCGGTTACTTGGTTTCTAGCACTATTGCATTATAATACTGCTGTGTAGTTTAATTGGCGATTAAAAATAAATAATCTCTTACAGTGTGTCTTCTACACACCACACCACACCAAACCAACCACCAACCCACATACCTACCCGAGAATTATTTCGGAGGTAGGTATGTTATCCACCAATCCGGACTGGGCCCCCGTGGTGGATTATGGCCTTACCCTCCTCACGAAAGTGAGGGGAGACCCGTGCCCAGCAGTGGAACGTTATGGGTTGATGATGAGTGTGTCTTCTTATAAATTTCTACCTCACTTCCCCATGTAAGCTATGTTTATTTTCTTATCAACAATACTACACGTAAGAAAATAATATTATAATTTGGGTACAAATATGAGGGCGATGTGGTATTAATGGTCACGTCAGACTATTCAATAACAATTTATTAAAACAATACTGTAACGATTACAATAATTAAAAATAGACCCAAAATATCGGTAATTATTGCCCAAGCAATCAATGGCAAGCTATATAAAATCACAACGGAATAGCGGTGATCGAAAACATAAAACGCGGTTAGGGCAGTCAGAAAAAAAAAATGTCTGAATAAACTTCCGAGTAAAAAAGGAATAACGGGAGAATATTACAGATCTTTTCCCACATTCCCAGAATGATACATAAGCCATGTTTGGAAGCGTTTCAGAAATCGCCATCAAGAAACAAATCCCATATATTACCAGCAAAGCCAAGCTTGTGGAAGTCAAACTTAAGTTATGTCAAAAAGTCTTCAAGAAAGCTCGAAGATATATATCGTAGGAAAATAATATCGAAGAGAAAACTAATTCCTGACCCGTCAAACATTTCATAAGCAAGCGTAGTTCCGCAGGCTCGGGACGAAACCGATTTTAACCCAACATGAGAAAAACATCTCGTTTGACTAAGCTAGGCAGCATACACTACGGCGTAGACTCCTCTACGAGTTTACGCTTCGCTGTTTACAGGCTGTGAAAAACTTTATATTTTTCTGATTAATTAATTTAAGTACCATTAATAAAGTGGTCATTTGAAGCATTGAAATTGCCAAATGTATGAATATTTTCAGGTAACTGAGGTTTGAGATGATGGTACTTCTAGCATAGTAAAATTAACTTCTGCTGCTAAATAATACGCTACAATTTTAAGAGCGTTGAGCTAATTTTGGCTTACATATGCTATGAGCATAAATAGCAAAAGTTATTTATTTTAGTCAAAGAACCACTCACTCACTTTGGCTATAAAAATAAATCAAAATAAATGTCACCTTATCAATTATATCGTAAGAGGAGGTCAGTAAGTTATTTCTTAATGAAATATTTAAACGATAAATACTTGATCTTGTGATCATTTTATTTTTGTACAAACATCTCCGTGAGTCTTGGAATTTGTCACGACGTTGATTAAAATAATATCGATGCGACGGTTGGAGTTATAAATTCGATCTTATTATTTACTACATAGAATCAATTTTACAATACCAGACAATGCGTTGTTACTTTACCTTACAGACTCTTTATTATTATGTGGTAACGTTTAAAATTATGGACCGTACAATTTCTTCTAACTTATTAAATTTAATACCAATCTAAACAATACAGTATGCATTTATCTGAAAATGTTCGTAAAATTATTCGATTTAGGTTATTAAAATCGCGTTTTTAATCTTAACTTAATAATTGGAAAATGGGAATGATATTGTGAAATCAAGATATCCGCGGCTGATCGTAATGCGACATGCGATAGATGGACGAAAAAATCTGAGGCGATATAATAAAAGTTTCACTTTAATAAACGTTGGTACAAACACACAATAATCCTTTTACGAGCAAAAATATATCGCACACGAAGTGTCACCCCGTATTCGCGGCGGTAGATAGGTTTCCTGACTCCATCCGTTCTGGAGCACAGTACATCACCTCGCTCGCATATTAGCTGTCAACGAGCTACAGCGATCGCCTCGCCCGAACACGGGAAAATAAACAAATCGAAGCAAACACCGCCCTATAGGTAATAGCCATCAGGCGAGCGCACTCGGTAAATATTTTGCTTGTGAAATGTGAGGAGACACCTTTATGAATTACCAATGTAATTGTCGGCGGGGAGAATGGTTTTTGTAGGTTCTGTAGTCCAACAAGGAATCCTTATATTATTATGAATGTCCAGTCCGTTCGTCTCTCGCTTTCAGTATGTTATGTTGAAATAAAAACATAGATGCATTTTAATAGGTTACCTAACTATACCTATTGCAATAGGTACATTAAAAGTGAAAATGAAACTATTTCAGCACGCTGCCTCTTGTCTTTTAAAATGAAACACTGTTTTTTTATCGCACGTAGATTTTTCGAGTTTATATTCCGACAGAGTTATTAAAAATGTTCAATCCCTATAATTTGTAAACTATCTGACCTAAAAACTTGTAATCACTCTAGTGTAACATGTTGGAAACTCGTAAATTATTTCGAGTATTTTACATTGAAAACTTTTCGAGTTATGAAGGAAAAACTGTAACTATAGAACCCTACACTATGTATGCGTGGTCTGACACGCATTTGGCCGGTTATTGAAAGATTAGGGGCAATAGGGCGCACCTACTTTTACTTTTCGAATGGGTACTATCAAGTACGGTGAATTCTCGTGAAATGAATCAATTGGGTTCAGCCGAACTGTGCGGAAATGAGCAGACATAACTCGTGAGCAAACAATAGGATTTAAATTAGGATTAATCTATCCAATTAGTTGTCATTTGAGTGGAATGTCTGGTGTTTTCGGGATTGAAGGTCTCTCAGCTCTGTAGAAGGTAGAAGTGAAAAATAGTCACCGTATTCTGTTAGCGACGAGTAGTTCGGCGATGTCCCGTCCGAGGCGCGAGTAGGCCGACTCGACGATGACGAGCACCTTCGCGTCGATGCGCAGGCGCGCATCCGAGCGGTGGTCGCGAGCCGCCTGCTGCTGCGACACCAGCAGGGAACACTGCGACAGCGGCCGTGGGACCCGGTCACGCCACACTAGGCTGGGGGATAAATACTGGTCAACAAGATATTGGCAAAAGTACCCGCTAGCACAACGGTAAGAGGCTTAATCCAATAGTGGAGTCGAAGCAGGCTGAAGCCGGTCGTCCCCAGTCTATCTTCGTGAATTATCAGAGATCCTGCCTCTAAACAGTTGTGTTTAAGCATAATTAAGAAGGGAAATGAGGCTGTGAAATTGTTGAGCTTATTATTAACCTAACGTCTCAGAGTGAAGAGCGCGGGGCTGTACACAAGTTTGTTATTCTTCATGGGCAAGCGTGGTGCTTATTTCCAGGAAATAAACCTGCTCTTTTCTTTATCCTAACTAAAATTGAATAAACAGTACAACAACACGATCTACAATTATTTTTGTAAGCATAATCTAATTTACTGTTTACATTTTGCTAAAAGGGAAAATTCCAAATTGTATTATCAAACAACCCACCCTTCAGTAAATCTAACTCGAATGGTATCAAATTGATATTCCCAAACAAATAAATCAGGTAAGCAATTAAAGGCATAACCATCAGGCTACTAAGTAACCTAATAAGAATATTTAGAAGAAAATCAATCAAAGGCTGCCAAAGTTAAAGCCGCATTCCGCGGAGCCACATCAAAGAGCCATTAAGGTTTATCTCAATAGCGTAAAATAAATAAAGGCAGGAATTTGTGGAAATATTTTATCCGTAGGCGGTAGAAGTCCCGTGAACCGCGGCAGAGACTTGCGGCCTCTTTGCTTTAATGAAAACCACGCCTAAATCAGCGGAAACTTTAACGGCCAGCTGAAAAGACATCCAGGCAAACACGCCTCTTATTTACGGTACCCGCTTGCCCACTAATAGTGGCCGCGAATGGTTTTATAATGATCCAAGTATTTAACTACGAGTTTGAAGTTGTGAGAACGCTCTGTACAACTTATTCGTGGTAATTTCGGAAACTCAAGTGACGACTATTTCGGTTTTACCATTTGATGTTAGTGTTAAAGAATTTCAAGAGATACACTTTTCATTCAGTTATATTGGAGTTAACATTGTATTAAAAGTTTCATAAGTTTAATTGCGCTGTTAGTAAATAAATGGCCACAAGACAATATGCGTTTAAATTAGGGAGTTCCCGCGTGTTAGCGAAGCTGCTTCCATTAATTAGCCAGAACACAAGTTTTGCTATAAATTGTACGGGGCGGCGAAACTTGCCGCCTTCGCCGCTCATCTCGGGGCGGTGTAATTTTAAGCCGATAAAATAAAATATTACGGTCGTAGCTGCACGACATCTGCCCTAATTACATAAAATCACGTCATAAATTACTCGAAAATATTCAGCTCCTTGTCGTTGTTTAGCTGCGAAACAAAGGACGACGACGTCGCGACGCCCGGCGAGAAGTTAAACGCCTCTAATACTTCCGCTAGGCAATTTCCCTCTGATATTAACTGCCAATTCTGCGCATAACGAATCCTTTGATATTAAAATAAAAAAGATGTAAGTAAACAGTTCGAGTCGTCTGTGATGTCGCTCGCCTTTTTTGTTGAGTGAGCGGAAAGGACCCAGAAAATGAGAGTTGCCCGAACGTGTACCTTCACAAAAGGAGATAAGAATGAAATGAGTTTATGCAAACAATTTACTCGTAGGTACCGTGTATGTTATACACGGATACAAGTGTCGAATAAAACGTTCGTTCAGCAAAGATTTTCTCAGCATAACTTAGTGAAGAGGGAAAAATCGCCTACAATATTATGCTATCGGAAAGAACATTTTCTGAGATAAAATTATCGCGTAGTACTCCGGTTTTTACTGCTGACCTATGGCACTGCCATGACATCATTCAGCCAAGTTTTGATATCATAAATTATTATTATGTGTGTCAAGCACAATCGTAACAATCTTAATATTCTCTCACAACACTACTCCCAGAGCTGTATCATTTTCCCCATGCTTTTCTCAAACTCCATAGCAATAAATACGTTTTGATTATAAAATATATCGTTTTGTTCGGCAACAATGTACTTTGTAGAAATAAAAACATCAATTCACAACTAATCCCTATAAATAACAGTCGAATACATCGACCCGAGTCGTTCGAAAGCGATAATTTCATATTATAAATTCATATCAGCGACGTGTTTGCTCCCGATAGGAATTAAATTGGATTTTATGCGAATATCGCATATTTTCAACTAGTTATTAATTAAATTCGGGTGTGATGCCTGCGCTGTGACGGAGTGCTTATCTCGTGATACCAATTTAAAAAAATTCAAAATGAAAATATTCCGAACTTTTGGAAATGCATTGAAATATTGAGACTTCATTTGCGGATAATTGAGACCTGATGAGCTTTACGCTACTGTATGTCACTTCATTGATAAGATATTCCATATACATGTGCTCTTTGTTGTGGCTAACTGTTATCGTCATTTAGAACAATTCTACAAAAAAAAAGAAATAATGTTGAATACTCACCTAGCTAAAGGTACTGTAACGTAATAAGTATAGAAGAATATTGTGAGGACGGTAAGCACCATGACGCCGGCGACGCATTTCTTGACGTTGACGCGGCCCGCCAGCCAGTAGCAGCACCGCTGGGCCGGCGTCTTGTGCGCGTGCGCGAACTCCCCTACCCCATTTTCAAGCAGCGGCGCTCGCGCACCCCGCCCCTCTCCCGACATCCTTAACATCTATCACTATATTTACACAAAAACACTTAGGCCTCGAAAGGATCGCGGAGTCTCTATCTGGGTACTCTAACGGCTGCGTTAGTCCTTGGCGGTGACGTTTTCTGTCGCCACTTGCCGTGTTTCCACATCTCATACGTGTGGTGTGGGGTGCGTGAGTGCGCGAGCGCTGGCGGGTGCGCGCGGGCGCCGGCGGCCATCGCGTGCCGACAATCGCGTCCGTTCCCGGGTTAAAGAGGCCGCGAACGCATGCTGGCGGGTTGTGCTCATCACGGCGACGGCGTGCTCTTCCTGTGTAGAGCTCACGGCATCCGCGTGCGACACCGGGCGGCGGCGGCAGGGGCGCGCTCCGCTGTCATCGGTAACGTCTGCAACAACACAAATAAACTTATTGTAACACTAGCTATTGCTTCTGTCCCACATAACGATGACGCACGCATAGGAAGTCTTGGCACTTCGTACGCGTAGGTAGACTATCGCGATATGTCGTCATTATAGCTTGCGGTGCAGTTTTCAACACCTTCAATAGCTAATGTACTCATAGCTGTTTGAACAACCTGATTTTCGTTCAATCACCGAGGTGCAACTTGACGTTCAACTAAAACCACACATGAGAACCTTATCATGAGAATAAAATATTATCAACACACTGTATGTAACATTATATAATATCTCGACGACAAGGATACATATTATTGGAAACTATCGATATGGCCAAAAAAATGTATAATGCTGAAATAGTTAAGCAGACGACCTTGTTAAAGACTTTAAACAAGTTTGGCCACACTGAATTGGAATACATTTGAAAATGTATTCCAATTCAGTGTGGCCTTAGAGATATTTGAGTTCGTCGGTCCGTGAACACTTCACATCGGCCTGCTGGCCCTATAAATTCTCCCTTGACGTTATTTCAATGTAGACTTACATCGGAATACTTCTTAGCGACCCGAAACAAATCCATTCAACCGTCAAATTGGGCGAACAATCCTCAAAATTCTGAATTTAATTTGATCAGAAAGTTAAGTAATGAATGTGAAATCCGATTTGGACTACAATGAAAGGTTTCAGATCTGTGCACTGCCGATATTATTGAGTTTTATCAAAGTCTCGTTTGCCGCTAATACCTTTAACCAGTAAACCATAGATGTACGTCTGTGCTTTAGGTTACTTTTCGGGTAAGTAATTACGAATACAGTAGATACACAATAATACACTTCGACCTGCGCATGGTGTAAGTTGTTGATGAGCTGATAACGTGTGGGTTTGTGGGTGTGACCACATAATATATTTGTGATACTCTCGAGTCTGGGTATTTGAGGGTGTATGCTACTTCTAGATCCTGATTTCCAAGATGCCGGGAATCTTAGGGCCAGATTCTATATACGACATCGTGAAGCGTAAAAAAATTAAATGAATAATTTCAAGGCTTCCATGTAAGGAAGTGGGTATGTATAAAAATTTCTGCGATGACTAATTGAGAGACTGAGAGCGGTCCCGCACTACATCGGATCTGAATTTAAATTCTCTGATTTAAACCCAAGCAATTTAGGGGCCACCTCTTGGCATACGTCATCTATATCAAATAAAACTATGGCTACTTCGGTACGTGAATAATCTTTACCAAAATGGAAATTCACGGATGACGGATAGAAATCGTCATCTTATCATACAGATAAGTTTTAACACCACTCCGTAACATCGGACATAGTGTGGGACCGCTCTAATAGAGGCCAGTAGAGCTGAGAAGCTCATCGCAAGACAATTTTTTTTCCCGAACGTTAGAGAAATATGTCTGCAGACATTTTGTTTTTTTTAGCACGACGAATTGTCACGCGGCGGCACACATCTTAGCCTTCCAAGAAATTCAACAAATGATAAAAACATAAGCAAAACAATTCTTAAGAAACATTTTAGATAAGAAAATACGAGTAGGTATGTACCATTTCTGCTCAGACATAACTGTTCGCGCTGCAAGATATTCCGAACATTGCTTGTAAAATGTTAAGAGTTTAAGAAGTACTATATGTAACGAATTAATGAAACAGTAATCGAGCCACCGCGAGAGCGCGGCCTCCATTGTGCAAAAAAAAAGCCAAAACCGTAATGAAAATTCATGTAGGTCGCATGTTTGATAAAATTGTAAAAGGGTGCGCACAGTACATAGGACGAGTACGACACAATTTTTACAATGTGTAATTACAACAACATAAAAAGAACTCAATATGAAAAAAGAAAGGTTTCGCAGCCGTTTTTTAGCAGCAGTGAGTGAGAGTCGGCGGCGAGGCGAGTCTGTGGAACGCAGACGCGTACGGAATCCGAGATTGTGCGACCCTTTGAATATTAACTAGTAGATGACCCGCTCGTAACCGGGCCACGAATCTACAAGGCTACTCGAAAGGTTAATTCAAACTGCTCACTGTCGGGACGTGCTTTATTCCTCCGTTCGAGATAAAATCGTAGGGAAGCCGGACAGAAGGAAAATTGAAAAAGGAAAAACCTCATTTATAACCTTCACAGTTTTTTCTTCTCATGTAACATGTTTGGTTAGAACTAAGTGAGTTATGTTATATAGATGTTTTTAGCTTTTTGCATAGAAAATTAACGCCATAATAAATTATTATACGCATGTTTTTTAAATACCGTTAAAGCTTAGCCTTTTCACAATAGATAACGTTACTGGGTATGAATGGAGATTGCGTGAGCATTGGAATAAAAAAAATATACATGACTGTATGTGAATTTATAAAATAAATCATCAATCAAAAAGAAAATACAATTTTTATTTGAATAAAATTTAAATTCGAAAATTGCAATTTTACGATGCGACTGAATAATTGAAACCTGGTACATTAGTTTGTCAAAAACATCGGTCGGGCTTGTAAAACACAAAATGGACTCGTAAAATTTGCTCTACCACTCTAGCATATAAATCGGAAACAGTTATCTGTTCGAACAGAAATTGTTTTTAATGTTACATTGGAACGATGAAATAAATAATAGACAGTGTGATTTTTATATGCATATGCATAGGCATAGATATTAATTCGGGGTTTCTATAACTAAATGTGGCTGTAAAATTGATTGGCAAAGAATGTTTGTAGTAAAGGCCAAACTCGGAATAACTCAAACTCAAACTCAAATCATTTATTGTAAATAGGCAAAATATTGCACTTTTACACGTCAAAAAAAAAATCTTATACATAAGTATAGAAATACAAAAAACATAAGTCAAATTTTATGATCTACGAAACTAATGATTATTATCTAATTATGGTTTGAGTTAGAAAAAGGATATTTCCCTTTCAAGTGGTGACTCATGCCTGAGTCTCGCACAGGAAAAGGAAAACTCCATTGACTTTACCAGTGCTTCGGAAATACGCCCGTTAGAGAAGATAGCACCAAGAAACTCTACGGCAATGTCATTTTTTAAATTTTAGTCATTATTTTTTTTTAAGGCGTAGTATACAATATAAAAATAAATTATTCTATTGACAATATTATGATATACCATCATTACCAAACTATTAAATTACATTATTGAAATTGTATAAATTACGTTACTTATCATTATCATGAAGATTGGGACATTGAGGCCATGCATTTTTGTCTTTAACATAGTCATTAATAGTGTAATAGGCTTTCTTTATGAGATTAACCTTAATAAATGTTTTAAACCTCTGCATGGGCAATTGATCAATTCCCTCTGGTAACTTATTATAAAAGCGTATACAGTATGCGTATAATAATAAAATAGAACATTTTATTCTGGCTACAGAATAGACTTGTGTTTTTTTGCATGGCGAAATAGCTCCTATTTTACTACGACTTGACCTTGGATAAAATTACGGACAACGCAAACTTGTCGAAACGATACTCTTGAGTCTTGAGAATTTCAAATACGTGCTTGTAGGTAAGAAAAAATATCTACATGCTACGTCTCTGGTATTTCATTGGCAAAAGCACAAGCTAAGATAGTGATGTATTAGTCCCATTACGTGAAACGACCGTAAACGAGCGGGAGTCCGGAGTTTGGACGGGTTACCGTGCCGGAACGCGTAATGACCGAAAACAATTAATAGAGTAAACCTGGGACCTTTTCGCATAAAATAGTAATTGGAATGACCTATCAGCGATTAGAATGGGGCTTCCCCCGTGTGGTTTCACATAAATCTTCTATACTTTTACAACGGAAAGAATAATGGCGGTCAATTGGTATTTTGAAGTTTAGTATAAGTAATAGTTTAAAATGTCTCTCTAAGACATAGTTTTGTGTAATGTTTTTGTGTAGTGTGTAGACCAAAACTCGCGCATGAAACACGGCTTAAGTCAAAGTTTAAGTGCACTGACTATCTAAAGAGAAGCTTTCATACAAGCTCATTAAAAAAATTCAATAGTTTGAATTTGTGGTAATTAGTGTCTATCAGTCGAAAACTTACTAAGCACTGTAGAAACTATAATAACTATGTACATAATCTCTATCTGTATTCAAAATCGACATATAAAGAAAACCATAGGTACAAATTCCCAAGTTGAAATAACGTTTCTAGAAGCAAACTTTATGTTCATCTCTCGATTTCATCCATCGATCCAGGAATCTCCAAGTGATTTACTTTCAACAAAGTTCAGTGTTGATAACACATAGGTAATCCTTGTTCCCAAGTTGGTCGGGCACGCACAGTTGTGATAGGATCGCGCCGCTATATCGGATCATAAGACAATGCTCTCACGGCAGAAACGAAGGGACCAACTTATTATAACTTTGCTCGTTCACCACACCTCGTCGCCACGGACCCCTTAGGAAACCCGCATAATAATGTCGCCGTCGACATCCAACTTCTATAATGTGAGGATCACGCCGCTAAAATATTGGGCCGTGTGAATCAGAGGAGTGACACCGACAATGACGGGGGTCCGTCGAATATCATTTCATGTTTCCAAGTGGACGTTTGGATTACAGTCGTTCTTCGGTGTTAAAACATCGATATCTGTGACACCTATTCAAATGGAAGCTCTGGGTAGGAATTTAATTTACGTATTTGACAGAAACAAAGACTCTCTTCTAAAATAAGAAAATAATGATTTCTGCTTTTGTCTGAGAATGCACTTCGTAATAAATAAGTTTATATTAACTTAAAGCGCTGCAGTCTTCGCTTAATGTCCAAATGTTTTTATGGAAAGGGAAGTGCTTGCAACATTAACGTCGCCATTAGGGCTGCGAGTGGGGACCCACAATTCGCCCGCATATTTGGTCAAGATTAATTGCCCCTAACATCATCTGTCAACCCTGGGTACATTCCGTGGACATTTTGTTTGGTGAACAAATAGCTCTACATATCCGTCTTGCTTGTAACACGTTATTAATTGTGCACTTATTGACCAAGCTTTGGTAGGTCTTAAAGTAGAATTCGTTAAATATTCTACCTAACGATGATGATTTCTAAACAGCCGTGGTCCTCTTCTCGGTGACGTCATTCTTTCGAGCCCTGTCGTGTACTAATGAGATTATCGTCTTTTAAAAATTCACTTCATCTCAGTATGAAACCACAGAAGAGAACAACGGAAACTCAATTACAATTGCACAGTTAAAGTAGATTGTTACTGATAGTCCTGCAGAATCGTTTTCACGGTGCAGGACGTTTCCGGGGTAAAATAGAGCACGCCGTTTCATAATTTATTTGCTGAATCTCCTCTACCTGGTTGTTGGCTGTTTCATTTGCTAAATGCAAGCTGCCGGCATGCAACAATCGAGCACTAATTGTGATTCCACTAATTTGCATTGGCGCGACGACCGACTTGTACCGTACTGCGCCTATACAGTAAAACTACTATGCCAAAATTGATGAACCTACACGACAAGCGAGTTTATAGAAATATGAAATTGCCATTTCCACTTCATCGGACAGAACCTGATTAAATCTGCGCTTTCACCCAGCAGAAATTTTGCTCTGAATCTATTGCTGGAATTGATACAAACGTCGCTTACAGGAATGCACTTTTATAATAAAACCATTTCAAATAAATAGTGGATTCTTTCTCATTTCCATATTTTCTTTGATCACGGCATATTTAATAGTACAGCTTTTGTAGAGAAAATAATTCAGTTGTATTTCAGTATCATATTGTTAACCTGATGTCTATTCTATAGTTTCTAGACGTATTTCAATTCAATAGTTTATACTTACAATCGATTTCTAGGAAACAATACTTACGTATAATATCACATTTAGCAACGTACGTCGATACAAGGCACCTATAATCTGTCGGATATCTGCTCCTGCTGCACGATTATATCTTGAATTGATCAAAGGCAATCAATCAGAGCTTCTATATCGATTACTGGAATGTAATAACCGATGCTCGTTTGCAATGCAATGCGTCCATGCAGTGGCAAACTAGTATCTTCAATTAACGGAACATTTGAACCATTAAATACTTGTTACTGATGAGTGTTCGCTCATGAATAATTAGGAGATTCTCTTAGCAGAAACGGATGTACCTACGGCCTTAAATATGGAAACGCGAAACGCTCTAAAATGCAATCTGGTCATGACATTTTTAATATAAACTGCATTGCTTGCATTAAATTATGCAAGTGGCACTAGCTTTACTAGATTACAGTAAATTTATGCAAGACATTATCCGAGGACAGCGGCGTCGCATAACAACGCCTTCAGTGTCCGAGCGCACCGCCTCGTCGCTGCCTTTATGAAAACCCTCGCCGTGATATATGTTCCTGTGGCGACACGATATTGCCTCTCCGAACATGGTTTATATGCATTATATTTTTAATGGTATCACGGGGGCAAGTCTAAGTGAAATCGCTTTTGTACTAAAAGTAAATATAATGGTTGTTTTCCGCTAATGAGGGCGCGGGCGCGGGACGTGGTCGCGCGATAATCTCCCGACCATTAGGCCCGACCACTCGCTCGCAAATCGTCCGCATATTTTGCCCAAGATTAATTGTTCTCGAATATCATCTATCACGGTGAGCTCTCTCGTGACCGTCGCCGGCAGTGCGTACGACGTTTTATTCGAAGCACAATAGCTCCCTTGAGCACCGCAGTTGAGGTAATTAAATTTTTGTTGGGATATAATAACACCGCTCGGTGAAAACACGTCTAATATTTTTGCGGAGCGTGGGACAATTCTTTACCTTTAAAGCCTTCTTAGTGTTCCAAAGCTACATGAAAAATATTTATTAGCTCTACATTTTTTTATAAATAAACTAAAAGGTTACTAAACTGTAGGAAGAAAGGAAATTTAGGTAACTCAATTTTATAATGTGCTATTTACAAAATTAATATAATAATAAAAAATAACACATAAAACGAACAGATTTTAATGTTAAAGCAAGGCCTGTAAGCAAAATTTAAAAGTCGTTAAAAGACTAAATAAAGTAGGAACGGGCTCCGTCATAACATTAACATAACCCATTAATTTACCATTTAAATATTGTCAATCCTAATATCGCCTAAAGAAATTAGGGCGATTACAGACTACTGAGAGATAAATCCGTAGTTAAAAATACCCTTCGCTGAGTTTATTGCGCAACGGACAAGAACAAATTGAGTCAATCTTTTTTTGCCAGAGACGAAAAACCGAAACGCCCAACGTTTTCAGCATTTTCAACGTGTAAAGTTCGAATATCAATCAAGTCGACCTTTTTTCAATAACGCTACCGCAGGGATCTTTCAGAAGCAATTTTTCGAGTAATTTCGCTCTTAGATCCGGGTGTCTATGGGGTTGTTACTGAGTGGCGAGTTTGATAAAGCAATTGAACAGTGACTTTAGAGTCAAAGCGCTTTTTCAAATTGGCTCACAATAATAATATATTTTTGTAGTTTCCGTCATGAATGTAAACTTCATAATTATGTTGTGTCATAAAGACTGATGAAGAATCATCAATACGTAAAATATTTTAGAGTCCGATTCAAGCGCAAATTGCGCTAATTACAGTGAAGGCAATTCGTTGTTTGCATCACAGACCAGGCGCAAAGGTATTGTCTGGCGGACGCAAGGAGTTGATTAAAGAGCCGGGCACGGCGCGAATGAATATTCAGTGCATAAGCATAATGCGCCCGCAATCTTAGTGCTCCGCCGACGACGCTGTCGCAACCGTAACGCTGCCCATTTCTCATCTTAAATGGCAAGAGCAACGCGACCGCTGCACTGTCTTTTCATAATTTTCTATCTTGCGACAAAGTTCCCGATCCGAGGCGGAGGGACACAAAGCGAGGACAAAGCGTGTGAACGCCCACAAACGGTGAGCGATTACGCTTAAAATATTCCTTTTTAAGGACGGACGTAATCAGCGTAAGATTTTCCTCTCTTTTGTTTAAATGTTTTGATATCGTAGCCTATTTTGGGTTTCTAAATAAGAGCTAAAATCGCGATTGTATGGGAATAAGCAACTGATAATCTTTAATGAAAATAATTTGATCGTCCCTAGAGCTGTTAGTAACGGAATAATATATTTTAACATAGCGTAAAAAACGAACAAATGTATGTCAGAAGTAACACGTACGTTCCCAATAATGTACCCATTTGCGAATATACCTTTGAATTTTTCTCATATATCGCAATACTATTTAAAAGTTCCAAACTCCAGTCAGTTTTACGAGTCCGGCAAGCACGTACCGTGAAGCTAAAGAGTAGTTAAGACAGAGAAATGGCGACCTCAGAGGCGCTTAAAAGCTCATGATGCCTCAACGCAGCCATAAAAACAAAAGTTTCAGAGAAAAGAATTTGATCCAATTGTTTTACACGCCAAGTTATTTCTCATTGGGAGTGGATTTGTGTTCTGAATTGGCGGGAGCGATAACGCGACCTACTCTTGCAAACTGGCAAGCGGCAGAGAAAAAAAAAGAGTAAACTAAATCCGGCAGCCGCGCCGCCACGACTTCAGATTACGGCAAAGGAAGTAGTGTTGGCGTAACGGATATAGAAAGGTTTTTGCAGCCTGAATTTTATCGACACGACGTTCGGCTAATTTATGGTTGGCCGACATATAAATATGGCATAATGAACGTTAGAAAAAATAGCTCGTGGTAGTCCATAAATACTTAGGGCACATTGCCAACGTGAATAAAAATGTAACAAAAATACTTGTTACGTCTAAAATAATCGGTTATATTGCGTACAAAAATATATTATGAGAAGCTACAATATCTAATAACTTTGACTATAAACTTGGTACCACTACTTTCTAATAACATTAAAAATGAATTACTTATAATGAAGTTGAACCTACTTCCGCTGAAGTTTGTGTACCAACATACACAACGACAAAGGAAACGATGATTCATTATTTACTTCGACGTGGGGACGTAGAAAACCACTCACACGAGCAACTCCACTTATTTATTCATATGTTGCTTTATTTAGGAAACAAATATAAAAAGTTAAGTGACAAGTATATAAAAAAATTAAACCAGGAAAATGCGATGAAATCATGTTGCGTGCGTGCGATAGCAGTCACCGTGAATGTCGACCGCTCACCAACCTCGCACCGATACAAATCAAAGGTAAAACCAGTTGTGGAAACATCGTACAATATTTTAAAACTCATTGTTTGCTTTTAAAACTAGCAATTACGCCTAAACCACGTCTTACAGACAATAGTTATAAACTACTTACCCTTTGAGGTTGAGTTATTTACGTTCGCATGAGAGACGGGAGCTGCAGTACCACATCAACGTCTAATAAGTTATAATAACAGTGGCGTATGTCTATAAACACGTAAAAATTTAGATAACAAAGAGGAAGTAACACTTATTGTCACACATTTCGTCGCGAGTGGCGGGCGGGAGCGCGACGCGCGATACGTCCTGCCTGTCGCGCGGTTCGGAGTACACTGATGTCTGATAGTCGGAATCGGTGACTGCAAAGGCAATAGCGATATCAGAACGGTCGCTCGCCGTAGGGCGGGCGCTACGAACGCTACGCGCTACGAGGGGCGAGAAAAACTGGTAAGATAGGAAATTTGGTCATTCACACGACAGGTTCCGGTCATGCATCACTATTAATGATAGATGATAATATTTTGAGAACGGGGTTAAAAAGCCGTACACCCAAAAGATAAGACCACAAATGGACCTTAGTTACCTATCACTGTAGTTTCTTTTGGGGTGTAACTACTTTATAAATTCAGAACTGAAGTCGTAGCTTGAAACTTGAAAGAATTTAATTTAAGTTGTTTGGTATATAGTACATTAGTTTATGTAATTATTGTAATTCACGAAGGATATTTAAACAGAATGCCAGCTGTCGTTAAACACTGATAGAAACTTTAGCATATCAATTTCAATATGACAAACTAAGCCACAGATTGGATTTATTGCGGGACATTAAGAGGTAATCGTCTACTCAGCTTCCGCAGCTCGAGTTTCCATTAGGGATAATAATCTGCGGAACCATAAAAATTATTCTGTGGAGAAAAATTAGGCCCGCTTCAACCACGACAGTCCATCCATTCCCCTCCGCCCGCCTAAACGCGATACAGGGGCGACGCGGTGGAAAACAGTGATTGGGAATCCGATCTTTCGTTTCTATAACTCGCGTTAAATCTATAGAAATCATTGTTAGAAGTTATTTTTTAACGAGCCTCTTGCTAGTTAAATCACGTACGGATCGTTAGATAAAATAGACGGATGATCATTTGCCATTGTAAGTGAGGCCGAGACCCATGTTTATTATGCGTATTATAACCCAGTGAAACATGGCGGTATATTTTGACAGTAGCCATGCTTTCGTCGACCCGCGGCGGATCAGATCGCGGGCAATATTAGGCACTGATTACACAGTAGTACAAAGGCGGCTGTACCCGAACCGATTAATACTAAGCACGCCAATAAATATTGATACTAGCTTCTTTGTCTTGCACGGAAGATTCGTTCGCCCTTATTAATGGGACGCTCACGTTTGCTTGACAAATGGCGAAGGTACTTCACCTCCGTCGATACCGTTCCGGAATCACATTCCTTTGTTTCGGGTTATTTTATTGGATGTCTGCACGGGGTCGGTGTGTTACATTTATTCAATGTAAATGGCTCCTCTATTCAGTCTACGTTCTATTCGTTAGGGACTATGAATTTAATATGGGCTTGTAACATTTACGTAAAGGTTACACGAACGCACGTGATACATTTTTAAATAGGATTGGGACTGATGGGGGGGCGTACCTGAATATTGCTAATGTCAGGGATGGAGCACGATAATATATAGGTGAAAAGGATGAATCAGTCAATAGACGGATAGGTAATGAATAGTGAGGCGTACATTAACGTGAATAGAGCCCACCGAGGCGACAGATCGTCCGCGTGGAAACGTGACGGACAGACACTGATCCCCGCTAATTAATATATAGAGCCTTCAAGGAAGGTTTCAACGGTGTAATCCGATGCTTTCACTGGCAGTGAAGCCTTTTAGCTACGTGTCAAAATTACCTTACAAACTCATATGAAAGCTTATCGGAGGATGGTAAGTGGAGTAGTTGTAAGCTTTTAATCAAACTGACGAATGAATGACGTGCTTTTGGACTATCTAATGAGTGTCGGGATCAAACATACGATATCCGCATAACACACTACAAATAAATCGAAATGAGGCTCGTATCATAGCTTGATAAACATTTTCATTACAGCTGACGCGTCTTTACAACGAGAACACCATTCAGAAATCAGCGAAATTACATATGGCATATGAGACTCGAGAGCCGATGTCTCGGGTGACGAGCGCATTGCAGTGCCGCGCAAGATTATGCAATGCAAAGTTCTGGGTGGCCCTGTAACTGTTATGAGCAGACGTATCGCATACCATCAGGTGAACGACATGTTCGTCTCGTCACTCAGTCAAATAAAAAAAGTAATATCATCTCAGACCAGTCTCGTGTCACGTAACCAGAAAACTACAAACATTTCACAGTGGTGAAGTCGGTAGAGCAGCGCAAGTGGCGTTTAGGAGCAAACGCGTTATGCACAACGTACCTTCTTGAACTTTCAGCCGACTCGCCGACCGAGAAAAATGCGCTCCAGCATACATACACGTAGAAAAGTGTTGTTTTATTATACATCCTCTTTTACTGTCGACTCACGACTGTCTAACGGCATTTACATGAGCCTTGTAAGAATATTTCCCTCGCGGGCTTACCCACCTACCCTTTTTATTGGCCTATTAAACTCAACAAGGCCTTTAAGGAAACGATAAATCATCAAATTATCTATGTAATGACTGCTTTGTAATAAAATCGGGTGATAAAGTTTATTGGAATCGATTTATTATCTAGTCGTGAAAGGTTTTATGAAAATTTAAATGAATGAATTTTAATGGTGATTGATTGGAGTTCAATTAAATATTTAAACTCTGAATAAATAAGCAAGCGGAGGAACTTAGAACTAAAAAAATGGAGGATGCCCTTGCTATCGATAATGGTGAAACTTTCAAACCTAAGCCCCGCCCATTATGGCTTAGACAGTACCAATATATCCTAAACATATTTCTGGTTTTATATTCGCACCGCTCAAGCCTACGTAGAATTTGTCCTTAAAAACTTTAGATCTTATTTAACACCATTCAATAATGACAAGAAAAATGTTATTGTTCTAAAAACGACGGAGAAATAAAACGTTTTATTATGACATAAAAGCAAGATGCGTGTTCAAAGAATGTGATAAATGTTTTGCGCGAGGCAAGTGGGAACGTAGCGGTGATCATAAACTCTATCGGAATCGTGTGCATCGCATGTGCGGGCTCACGCCATCGGCCCCGGCTCACTACGGATTGCTGTTCGCTTCTGTAATACGTTAATCACTTTGAACCTCCGTTCTACTGGTGGGTTAGAGCGATGGTGGCCGAGCGGTAACCTGTACGCTTTACAACACAACAACACCGCACGCATCATCATCAACAACCCATATCGTCCCACTGCTGAGCAGTGACCGGTCGGGATTGGTGGATAAAATACCTACCTCCGAAATAATTTTCGGTTCTCCACGGTGTCTTGATTTCATGAGTTATCTGCGGATTTCTATCAGTTTATGCTTCGGAGGGCACGGTAAGTCGTTGATCATGATTGATATCAATACATAGCAATCGTAAGCGACGTTGAAGACCCGTGGGCATCCTTATTAACTCTCGACACCAGAGGCTGGCTACCTCATTCGACATCAAATATTATGGTAGATTAGTAGATATATTATCATTATGCAGTAGCTTGTTTCGCTTACTGCTAACCAGCTTTCTGCTTCTTACGCCATTCATCCTGGTTAAGGCCAATTTATGTCTGCATTTCTTAACTGTTTTTTACCTGACTACGGCGAACCAAGAGGTCCAAAGAGGTTCATAAAAGTTATACCTCTTGTCAAGAGTCTTTAGAACGATTGTGAGTATCAACTCTCCGTTTAGATCTCAAGTCATTCGAATACGTAAATAGCTTTAACTTATATCACCATTAGAAGAAAAGGCAATAATTAACTTTGTTTAGGGCGGTTCACTCGCAAACTTTTACCTAATCGAGAAATATCGGACATGATAGCACATTGCGTTAATCACTCTCACTCTCCATTCCACTTGAGATAAACTCAAACAATTTTAAGAAAGTGATGCTTTGAAGCGTTAGGAAGGGTCGTCTCCCTAAGGACCTGACTTTTTCTTTTCCCCTTCTTGTTTAACTGGCGAATATATTTTACGCTTTACAAAACTTAGCGGCAGAGCGGTCCACTTGAATGAAATACATGTCTAAAGCATTGTCTTTTGTGGAATTCCTGCACATGATGCCTTTTTTGCTCACAGCGTTGTTATAGACTACTTAATTAGTGCTCTATTTCGAAAATTCTCTGTTCGGCATCCCTTACCGTAATGTTCAACATAACAGTACAAAATCGTTCTCTACTTTCCTTTGATCACTCAGCACACTCTTCACATTTTGTAATTTAGCACTTATGCACTGTTCCTGCATAAATCGCTAGGACCGTGCGAGTAAGCAAACAAGGTGTTACCTAACTTTTATTTGATGCTGAAGTCAACCAGCATTGAAGCGACTGAATTATTAAAGAGCATCGCTTGAATTGATTCCGCTCCGGAAACTTGTCTAGGCTATCTCTCAGCATTGCACTTTGTTGCGGCAATAAATAGACGGCTGTCGGTTCGATAAGCAATAGCGACATTTTCTCCTACGACAGAAAGAGAACGTTTTAATCAGACTGAGCATGACATATAATGACGCTATAATTGAGGCTTCTATACACTAATGCTACTATGTCTTGTGATAGAAAAGTACTGCAAGGTTTGTGTATGATATGGCGTATCTAGGCGACGGATACACTTATCTTTATTAACGACATAGATTAGATCAATCTTATCTTATTATAAAATCTTCGTCAAGATTAGTTTTGGCCATTAGCAGCACAAGATAATTTGCTGTAGGTGTAATATCAGGTCTGAACATTGAAAACCATTAACATCAAAGCACGTGTGAATCGATGCAGCGTTTCGTGAGCTTGCGTCAATACACCATCGCATCGCATCAGAGTGTAAAGTTTCTTATAAGTACGAGTATAACAACAGAGGGGGCTTTTAGCAAGCTCGCACTAAGGTGGAGCCACGCTACCTTCATTTATGAAAAGCTTTCAAGTTCGACACCGTTAACGGGAAGCTCTATTCAAATCGCCTTACCTTTCTACAAGCCTTTACATATTGAATAAGCTATTTTCTCTACAGCTCGAAAAGATTTGCTTAGGAACAAAGCGATATCTAGTCATCTATGCAGGTGGTGTTGTTCCACGGCTTACATGACAAGGCATCGTTTCTGTACAGGTATGCACTGATATCAACGGACTACCCGGTACGTTTCGTGAATTTATGAGATGGGAACATGACAGGCTTGTGTTGCTCTTTATTTTAGGGAGCGCGTAAAACTAAAGCAACTGCCAAATTTTTATTACATAAGAAAACGCTTCGTGGATATTTTTTATTATTATATAGGTTCACGTTTAACCACTTCATCGCCTGATGTTAAGTGACGACGCGGTCAACATTGGTGCTCGCTTACCTATAGTAATCTATTCACTCGTAACTTGAAGACTCTCAGGACTTCAAGTCTGTTAGCTATTAGACCGTGTTATCGCTGTCGAAATCGCCGTTTATAACTATCGAGAAACACAGATATCGGGAAACAGATGCCGACAAGGAGTTCCAACTTCCAGTCCTATATGTTTCGCATGTTAAATGTAGAAGCAAATCACTTCGTGTGAGAATGTGGAATATTCACCATATAACGGTGTCGCTTCGTCGTAAGTCTGGTTGTTCGATGATACAATTGGCTAGGTGGAATTAAAGTGTATATTTCCAACGCACACTTAACGAACATCGATCGGCTGTCAACTCTCTATTGATGCTCAAGGTTCTTAAGGGTTGCCACGACCAATGCACCGTTGTTATTGAACCTCTTGACCTCTCTTTCAACTTTAGCACATTAAACGGATATTTAGCCGAATCGTCCCAAATATGAGAAGCCGTACACAGCCGGACTTGCGCGTGATATAAATTGAGCAGCTGTTCCAGTTTGTTTAAAACATTTTAAGTCTAATATTTAATGATGATATAAGAAACTGTTCTTGAAACGGCATATAGTATATTTTTTATATTTTGAGACGACTTTCTTACTTCGATTTCAAATTATCGAAATATATTCAAGAGCGATGAATATTGTCGGCAGCCATGCGGGCGATTGAATGTCTGCGCAAATAGATACGGTGCATGGCTATCTAGGCGGTGCATAAGCCAGGCCCTCGCTCGGGGCTTCGAGATCCGCTGTGGGTCCTGACGGCGCGAATAAGCGGCTCACAGAGAGCTGGGATCTTGGCACTACCTCGAAGTGGAATAGAAAATGCACTGTATTATGTTGGTAAACTTAAATTTTCGAGCGACAATTTGTAGCGTAGCAATTGAATATTTACACACCGATATAAAGGTACACCCAAGGCGCATTACCTAAACCGTTCTTCAGGTGTTCATTGTCGCGTCATTGCGACTAAGCGGCTCAAAAATGCCGGGTTATTGCCTCGCTATTGCATACATGATTAAACACAATTGTAATCTTTTGCTTTTGAAAACTTAATTGAAATACTTTTGTAAATAACAGCTTTAATTGTTTATTGAAATATTGCATAGGATATTGCGTTAGAGCGATATCTTAACTGTTGTTTATTGGGTTAAAATGGTGGAAAACATACGAAGTTCACCCATTGGAAAATCAAAAACAGAAAAGTAAACACTGAACTTTGAAAAGATGTAAAGAGCGTACGTAACCCGTTGTTACGTACAAAATAATATGAGAAGTATTATTTTTCGGCTAAAGAGAATTTCAAAGGGGAAACCCGTAGTGGAGTGCAACGAGTAAAACTTTTTTCATAAAAGTACAACGAGCCAGTGGGCTGCGAAGAAAGAGCGCAAGCAACTGAACAGTTGTCGGGGTTACTTATTAACTTTAATAACTTTACTGTTTCGTATTAACGATTAGGGACCCCATTTCTTGTACATAGCCGTTAAACTTTACTAATCTCGGCACTCCAAACGTAATAGATGAGTGAAAAGTATAACAAGTACATACTTTGCCCAAAACGTTAAATGAACATTATTATTCAGGGTACGGCTCGTAATTGGATCTCAACGACTTACAATTATTAACAAGAACGACGTCATTAGGCTGGAAGTCGACGAGACAATGCCAAGAATGTGGATATAAAAGTTTTTTCATAAATGTGCTAAGATCCTACAGCGAGTGAGTAACAGCTGACAAGTGGCCTGCGGCGATACGAGCCGTTCGAGACTTTCTGGCAGATGTGTTAAAACGGTAAAACGCGAATTCTATCCTTGCTTCTTAGCCAAAGGCTATATGAATAAAAGAACTGTTGTTACAGCCTAAAATGAAATCGGAAATGGTTTCGTGCTCTATTTGCTGAAGGAAATGGAAACAAAAGTCATGGAGTTTTTTTATTCCTTTACACATTTTATTGTCGTCGAAGAAAAGGCTACATAGTGCCTACTTTTCCAAATCTTAAATTAGAAAAAATAAGTTTATGCTCTAGGGACAGCGTTTTTGCCAACCAGTCCATTCACCGGTTCACTTTGTGAATAAAACGAGACTTCTTTTTAACCAACATTCGTAGTAACATTTAACACACGGAAATTTAGTTCGATATGCGACAAGTTATGAGAACATGAATATGTTGTAAACTCAATAAATCTCTCACATCAAACAACAAAAGTTAGTCCTGCAAGGCAAGCCCGAAGCACAACCACGTTAATGTATCTGCGTATAATAATTGGATTCGTTAGTATTACAACAAACGGATTGTCGTGTCTAAACTAAATCAAACTTTGTTTCCGGCGGGAGTCGGTGGAGTAGGAGAGTAGGTGTCAAGTTGGTGTCGTTACGGGGCGGTATTGGGAACAATCTGTAGTCCACTCCAGCTCATTACCATAGCTATAGACCGAAGCTGCCACCGGCTCGACTCGCCGCGGAAGCACCGCTCAATTGCGCAACACGGCCAAGATATGAATAGTTTAATGCTCGTTAAAAGTTTTATACGTGTTTTAACCGACTCAATGAACTGTTAGCAAGTAGCTCCCGCGTAGATTTTCCAAAGAATCATATTTATTGCTTTCGTTGAAATGTACTCATGAATATTCTGGTGGATGAATAAATGTAGTCGACATCGGCGTAGCAACATGTACGAAAATTAGTTACTGAATTGCAAAAATGATATAGGTGCCTACTTAGATGAATAAAACATACACGCATCGTGCTCAACGATGCATCGGACACCCGCTCGCTCAAGAGAGAGTGACTGTCGCGAAAGTGAAATCAGTAATTACTTATTAAAAAAATATTACGCTAATCAATCAGTGACGTTACAAGATGTTAAGGCAGCAGTAGCGTGTTCGGATCGCACGCTAACGTTAACGTACTCCCGCTTTCTGTAAACAATGAGAAAGAGTCAATGTGTTACACAATGTTGATTTCAATAAGAGTCATAAAATATAATAGCCCGGGATATTAGACACAAATCTCGAACAGACGTCGCCACTTAAAATAAGCTGGCACGATTTCAAGTGCCACCAACCTGAATGCGAAGTATTCAGTTCATCAAAACCAGATGTTTCCGAGTCCTATGTAAACATGGACATTTACGCGGTGCGTATGATTACTTCTAATTTAAGTATTTGTTTCTGGAACTCCATACAGTTTCAACACGCACAGTTTGGTGCTAAAAGAGCCGTAGGCCGACGTCGAAGTGTTTATAATGTCGAGTTCTCGGCTCTACTTATATCATAAGAATTATATCGAACTAGTTTTAGAAAGCGTATGTAAGCTCTATCTATAAATGCAGCTTAAACGAGCAAGTTAAACCAATCATTGAAATCTAAACGTCACTTTCAGAATGTCACAGCTCCAATCAAAAGAGTCTATATAAAACTTTCAAATAAATTTCACCTGTCAACGACTTAGTGAAAATCTAATTTAAGAATGTGAGTTAAAAGAAGCCGTGCATCATTACCTATTTAAACATTTTAATATAAACAAACAGGACACGTTGGCTGCAGTCCAAGTGGGCTGGGCGCCGGCGCTACCGGCGACATTGGCGCGCGCCACGGCCGGTCTGAGGCCATTATAGCTTTATCAGCCGCATTGGACCACTGATTCCTTTAACCAGCTGATTTACATTCATGCAACATAAACGACTTACGACTTTAGCTATTTGCGCACTAAGAATACTCCGATACTCCCGCGACTTTAATGAGAGTAAAAGTATGCATGACTTCATCATCAAGGCAAAAATACAACAAAGGCTTCGTGTTTGGTATAATACGGAACCGTAATGAGGTGATTATGCAAATGCTTCCCCTTTCCATATTATCGTGAAAACAAATTAAGGTATTCGAAACCTATGCAAACTCTTTTTATCCGATTAAATCGAGTTATGTTAATGGGATCCGAAAAGGAGAGATGGTTGTTTATACTGTAAACTCAGGCGGTTTATTCATGGTTTCAATTAAACCGTGGCTTAGCTAGCTCACAAGTTGCGCAGTTATAGAGGTCCTATTATCTGCATGAAATTTGACTCGCAAACCGCGCGCCCCACATCCCGCAGTGGTGGGTCGGCATAACTCGACCCGAGCTGAAAGCTTTAATTACGCGGAGTGAGCTGTTCACGCAGGTGACTCCTTAATTACAGGCTCGGAATTGAGCTGCCCATTCAGCTGACACGTTTGCAAACGGATTATCATGACCTACATACCTATCCAGAGCTGCCCGCGCCCAGGACCCTTTGCGTAAAGCCGCAAGATCAAAAGTCTTGTTAATACTTATTAGTTGAAACGAAATTAGATCTTCAGCTATAGCCATTTCCAGTATTCCTAGATTTCGTTCTATATAATATTTCACAGAACCGATATATCCCACCAAACATATCGAGTTAAATGAGTTGTGAAATAGCATTACGGACTTCAAAGTAATTGGAATCATCGATACCCAGAACATTCCAATCAACAAATTGCGCTTAACCAAACATTTGAGTACAATTACCATATTAATAGTCGGAACAACATTTCCAATTGAAACTTAATATTTTAATATGAGTTTCTCTAATGTGTTTATTGAGCGAGGAATTAACATTCAAGCAGGAGACTGTTTCAATAACGGAGGAACCCTCTCGAGTTTGAGACGCCGCCGGTGCTCACTTGAGATAACAACAAGCACAATTACTTTAATGCAAACGACTTTTATATGAATTTGATGTATGGCAGCAGGGGAGTGGAGATATCAGAATATTCATTTGACACGGAGACAATTTAATGAATTAAGGAGCTTGGAGGCAAATTTACGGTTATGAGCCAGTTATAAGAAATACCAAATTCACTACTGCTTTTAAATTCAGTATCACTTTCAGGTAACGTAAAGCACATCGTGTAAAAAATTCATTAAGTATGGTATCTCTTCCATTACCCATAGCGTGTTAGATAGGCGCCTACATATTTGCTATTCCACCTACGCGCGCCTGTTTGAACTGCCAATTGACTTGAAGCAATAACGTTTTGCTTTTGGTTCTCGAAGCTCTAGCCGGTTCGGCTATTTCTGTTTTGCTTTTAAGATCATACCATATTATGTCAAAGGGAAAAATGATTGATAACACAAGGAGCATAGCTAGAATTAAACTCAGATTAAAATGCTAATTTTAAACCTACCAATGGTCATTTATAAAAATGATAATTTCGACAATATTGTTCGTCCATTGAACTTTTAAAGTGTTTAAACTTTTAATTTTTTCAGTGGTGAAACCATCAAACATCCAATGTCCACATATAAATGGAAGGAACAAACAAGATACAGTCGCTACTGATATTAAAGCCGCATTATTTCGGACAACTCCACCCCTCGTGAATCCAATTTGTGCCTCTGAAGCTACTACTTCTCCAGTAATGAGATTTCGAACTCGATCTAAAAAGGTCATTTAACACCTATCGACCATCTAATAATAGATATTATGTGGCGACGACGGTACACTTGTAGGAATATATAGCCTGTGATGTGACCCAAAAAATCTGCGGTCTATTCTGTACTGATTTTATTTCTGTTGTCAATGAAGTACAACGAAATGGAACAGGAATTTCGTTGTTCCGAAAACGTGTTCGAAGAAAAGTTGAAAACTAATCAACGTAAAAACTCGTTCTAAATGTCTCATCGTTGCTAAATGTCTATTGAATTTATTTCCAAACAAACATACGAGTATTTCAATTCCATCGCAGAGCTAACAAGAGTTAAAGCTCATTAAAAAAAATCACATTCCGAGCTCGAGTTAATTAAGACCTGAAATGAAATGTGGAAGTTGTACCGGAACAAACCAATGAAGATGAAAGTCCTTAATTGGAAACCAAAGAGTACGTACTATAGACACGAGTTGGGCCAATATTTCTCTATCCACGTACTATTTTGGCACCTACAACGCTTTAATATCGTGCTAAATGAAATGACGCCTTCAATTTACATTAAGAGCACATATTGTGCGAAATGTGTCACAGTGGTAAGGTGTTCCAATTTGGAAATTTATTTAATCATTGTAATGAACAGTGTCTCGTAAGTAATTTTAAGTGACAAACGAGCGGCTGAGCTCGCACCGGCTGCGTCTCGGAGTCTCCGGTGGAGTCCGTCACGTGCGCACGGTAAATAAAACACGTTCAAAAGCCTCCCTGCTCCCTTCCTCGCCCGCAACCAAACGCGGGATGACAAATCTCATTCCGCATGCAAATTTCACGGGACCTCGTCTTGGAGCGGCCTCCGTGATGTTTATTTTAGTGAATTATAATCTTACCATTTAAAGCTAACAGTCAGTAAAACGAGCGCCAGATTTATGGCAACACTCGAGAGTTTCGTGACCCATTTAGGGTTACATTTGGCATCCATCATGCGCGATGACGAGGTAGAATAGTAAAAGGGGAGATTTCACGTTTTATTGCATTCGAATAGGTATCAGTATAGATGGTTGGGGTCCTCGGCGTTGGCTGATGGCGGAAGAGCGATTCGGCCGAAGAGCGCGGACGCACGCTGAATAGCAAAGTAGTAAATCAGTTCATTGTTGTGAACGGCTGAATATTCAGTTACCCACGGCGTTTTCGTGAATAGCATTTGTATGTAGATAAGTCTGCGAAAGCGCTCGTGTTCCTGTGGCAATTACTGAGAACGAATCTCGGTATTCAATTTAGTTTGTATATCATGAAAAGGAAGCGTATAGTGGGACAATAAAGGCTAAAATCAAAAGGATCCCGGCTTTGGTGATCTGAATTCATCATAGCTTGAATGATAATGAAATCAAAGTACACATTCTCTATAAATCTACCAGGAATGTATAAATATCGCTCAAAGTCGGTGAGGTAAATAATATCACTAAGCAATATGAATCGAAATCCGACTTCAATTTTTTTCCATAAAGTATAAGTAGATGATTTACAATAGATATAGTCTTCAAAACATTTACGCTTAACTCTTGCCTACTCAACGACTCAGAAACAGCTCAGTACTGATTTTAGGAAACAGTTTGTGCACACAAAAAGGAGCGGCAAAGGAGTGGGAGATTATTCCGAAGCCGAGATGCCCGTGCATTAGCGTGTGGAGCCTATGTTGACTCAGCGTTTCTTTTTGTTTGTCCAAGAGGCTTTGTCGACTCCACCGCTCCCTTAACCCGTTAGGCACTTCGCACTCATCCACCCATCATGCCACCACTAAATGTGTTTTTATTTCCCATTCTCATCCACTCAAGTCGCCCTAAGGTTAATATAAGCATCGTCCGGAGAATGGTTAGACTTCCGTGACAATCAAACAATCGAGCACTTCAGTAATCATCGGTGCCAGAGAGAATAAATGTTTTGACTAATTTAATAAACCGTAGCGGAACACGAAAGGTCAATTCTCACGAAGTTTCAAAGGCGGAAATCGAATTCCAAACTGGCTGCCATTTTAGTCGAATCGACTTTAACAATACGCCGCTGGAAGACGTGCCGTGCCATTCAATATTTCTGGAAAGGAGTACGCGATGGGCAGGAAGATCGAAAAACGTCGAGTGCTTGTTTTGATATCTCTCTCGAGGCTAAATGGCGTTTACTTCAGACATGAACACGGAATAAACTGGCACATAACCGCGTACGAGCCGGAAATCGTACTCGACGACGTAGCATCATCGCGTCGTCGGATTGGCCCGTAACGCGGGACCCTATATCCGCCGCGAAATGGAACGTGATTTCACTGGCAATGTTGTTTGCGCTCATACGTCCCTATACTCAGCCCTAACGTACCGTGCACTGATATTTGTGATACGTATACCTTTCAAAGTTATAGCCGACTTTAAGCGCATCTCTATTTCAAATACTTCATGAATAAATTAATTAATGCTAAAACTTCCGCAGTGAAATTCTGTTCGCATCAATTATCTTCATTTACTGATGATGATGGCCAAGGAGACAAAAGCTTCGTGCGAAATCGGTCGTACAATTAGATAAGTGGACCCCTTGGCATCGGTAATCGATAGCCGAGATATGAGGGCGTTCAAACTTGGCTCATGATTTATACAGCCTACCTTTACGAGCTTTCGGTAAACACAATGCCGATACTTGACAAACCTATTAATAAACCTAGCCGGTAATTTAATGCTCGGTTTCCAATAGGCACAAATTTGTGTAATCGAATTGAAATAGGTAGATTAGATAGATAAAGGTAAATTTATAGGGACGCGGTTAGCATTAGATAATAGATTATTACCCGCACTTGGGTAAACAGTTGATGGTACAATATTAATCACTTCAGCGGTGCAGTAGTTTATGTCCACTGTTCAAACTGTGACCTACCTAATATATAAGGCGCAATAACCATTAACTGTGGCATAATGAGCTTCATTAGTGACTGAGGGTGTATTCAGTTAGCATACATTACATTATATATATGACATCTTGTAAATTAGTTATAAGCGATAATTCATTATTAATAATAGAATTGAAACTTAACATTACTAATACACAAATCCAAGTATGCCTTGAATTCCCATTTAACCGTATGCTACATTGTCAAGCAAATTCAATAGTGAAATTGATTATCATTATAATTATACAATTGAACAGTTACAAGTTAGATGTTCGAAGCAAGTGGAAGGTCCAATCTTAGATTTGCTCAACAAACTCTGTAAAATACTCAAGATGTGAGGAGTTAATTTAGGCAATGAGCGTGCATGACTCTTCGTCGATATGATTTGGGGCGATGGCCCGGCAAGCTGGCCCGGCGCCAAAGCACGGCACCGCGCACTAACCTCAGATGCTCACTATCAACAAAAACAAAACTCCTATATTATTTTCAAATTCCTCGTATAAAATTTCCGCATTTCAAAAATCAATTGAACCGTAGTAGTTGCCCGCACGATACGTATGCTTGTTCGTTTTGTCAAACCACTGGTACGTGCTACGAAGAGTTTGTAATGGATGCGATCCTGAACCAACCACGTTTGTCGCAACCACTAATGCGCGCACTTTTGTTCGTAACTGGGTGGTCTGATTTAAATCCACATGTACCTAAAATTCAATAATTTATCTTTCAAAAAATTTTCTGTCCTTTTTCTCCGTAAACGAAACCATTTAAAAATTTCATTTTTGTTATAAACCATTCAGTGCTGAAATTTAAAGCATATAGTAAAACCCCTCGAGCAAAATGTGGCGAAAAATCGTTTCGGGGTCGAACGAATGTCGCGCCGTGTCACAAGCCGTCACATCCTGCGAGCAACACCCGAATTAAATTCCTGCTGTTCGCCAGCTCCCTACGTAGCTAGCTACAGTCACAAATAAAATTTTCATGAGAGGTATAACAAAATGGTAGAGATTTCTAAAATTTAGGATATTGCTAGTGGTAAAGCGGTGGCGTAGGGCTATTGTGTCCAATTTCGCGCTAACGACGACTCGTATAACCGAAACAATTGTAGAGTGGAAAGGTGAGTAATGGGCACAGTGAAGGGAGAGGACAGGCGAGTGCATTAAGATAAAGCGCGTTGGGCGGCAGCCAGCGTCTCAAGTGTCCGGTTGCTGCCAAGACTGGCAGCGCGCGATGTCACCCTTCTTGCGCTCTGGTGCTCCACTAAACGACATCCACAATCACCGAGGAAGCCGTTTACAAAACACTACTCAGGTCTAATTAGCTATTCACAAAAGCCAGATAAATTTTCAAATAGCTCCGTAATTTAAAAAGCAAAGTGGCTTTATAAAGTGGAATCTATCCAACAACTGTCTATAAAGTACCCTCTATCTAGTGAAGCACGGTGTAGCAGCTGGCTTGCAGAATAATTTTACTCAACCATCCCTGGTTTCGTCAAGTGTTACTCCCTCGTAAATTCCATCAGATGTACCTACGAGCACTTTTGTACAAGACGGACGAATTTTAATTAAAGTCTTTCCAGCGAATTGTGCTCGTCCTTATTAGCTGAGTTTTCTCCTATCAAAATTAAAAACTACCGAAGTGCGAAGCTATTCTTATAAGTTGACTTTATCCTGAATTCGTTTTATTCCAAGAAATACTTCTAACTTTATCTGATCAAGGTATTTAAATATTGTCTCAACATAAATGATTATTAACCCATTAAATTTAGCTTTTTAATAAAGTAATTTCTTTATTTCTGAAAATGATCTGTCGTGTTTCTGATACAACTTCAAGACCAACACAATTAATATGTATCAGAAAATACTGCTATATAAAAAAAGCCTTTGCTTATTTTACGAGTCTTGTTTACGAGTAGTTATAGCCTTGTTCACGAATGAATAGCTAGCATTGTATGAAAGTAAAATAGGCTTTTTACACTTCAATAGGCGTAAGGGGTAAAGGTCAGGAAAGTCACAAGTATGCCATGAAACAAAAACAAATTACTTTCATTCAGTTTATGCACCGGAGTTCTATCTTAAGGATCTCAGATACCAATAAACCAAGTTTCCGAAAGCGCAATAAAACGTTGAAGCAGCGGAGGTCGGAGTGGAACTGAAGTCAGCAGTTTCTTTGAAGCGCATCTTTGGATGGAGGGACAATAATGAATTCAGGCCAGTCGAGTACCGTAACGGTGTAGAGACAGTGTGCCAGCTCTAAAATTTACCAGGCAGGATAGTCATGAACGCTATAATGTATGATGAAAACTGACCTGACTGCCGGCATACATACTACCGTTCGTGTTCCTATTGGCCAATTGTACATACCATTTTTAAATATTACTACGATATGTTTTTATCCATACAATTCGATTATTCTACGAATGAAAGTATCGGTCCTAATGAACTGCGCAGGGATTAAATTTATCACTGTTTTGCTTAGTTAATCTAGGCGTGTGCTGAATAAGTCCCCGATTTATGTGTATTATGATTCAATAATGTGCGAAGACCTGTGATCGATAAATATAAGCGTAATTGTACTGATTTGGCATTTCGGTCACGCACGGCAATAATTACCCGAATTCGTGCGATATCAGTTACTGCTTAGTTTCTGTGCTGGGCACGAAGAGAGGGGGTCCTTGAGCGTGCTCGTACGCTCCACTTTGCACTTCCGCTCTTATAAAGCGATTAATGACAGCGCGACCTTTGAGGACGTTGACGATCAAAATAAGGAGAATAAAATCCAATCACAAGATCTCAAAGACGTCTCTTCGCATTCATTCCAGAGAGCCTTTGTCAAAACATCTTTCACGTCATCAATAGTCTTTGTATTGAGAGTGGGATTTATTAGTTTTCGTTCCGATAAAAGCGTTTGTGCCTTATCAGCTATTTCTGTTTAAAACATGCTTCACTGGTGACGAACTAGAAATAATAATATACAATTTATAAAGTAAAAGCAGTAAAATGTAGCGCAATAGTCACGTTACAGATATCAAGTTTTCACGCTACTCGTCAGACCAACTTCAGGAAATACATTTCCTAGCTTATACACATATTTCTTGGAAAAGCGATGGTGAGGTGATGTGAGCAGACGAACGGAATCATATTTTGATGGGATGCACTGCATTTATTTCAACGAACGTAAATTTAAGATGCGCTGTTCCTACCTATTCTTATGAAATATCTAACAAGTGAACTTTAGTTTAAAGCGGTGATAGCCTAGTGGGAGAACGTCCGCCATCCAAGGAAATGTTCGTGAATTCAAATCCCAATGCGGGCACGTACCAATGTGTTTCATGTAAAACATATGTAGGTAATTATCACTCGCTATTCGGTGAAGGAAATAATCGCGAACAAAAACCCACATACCCAAGAATTATTTCGAAGGAATGTGATCCACCAATCCGGAGCGGTCCCCCGTTGTGGTTATGGCCTAATCATCCTCATGAAACTGAGGGATACCCGTGCTCAGCAGTGTACTGATATCAGTTGATGATGAAGTTTTAGTTTTAGAGCATCTTTCAATATTGCATACGAAATAAATAAATTAAAGGATGTACCCAACTACCCATATACTTAGATTAACATAAGATTGCATAACAGAAAAATATAAAAGCCAGTGCTCTCACATTCACACATTATAGAAGCAAATGGAACGACGCCATTACTGCAATTAAAATGAGGAGATGCACATATTTTATGGAATACTTCGGCGCAGGAAACCGGGTTCGCATTTTTCAATCCCAAGGGGCATTCGCGAAATAAGATTTTAATCATTAGTTTGGGAAATGAAACGAATGGGTCTAGGACACAAAGTTATAGATGCATGACTGTAATAACCACCATTGATGCTCCTCAAACCATAATCATGGTATCCCATAGTTAATAAATGGTTGCAATAATAAATGGTTAAAAAAAAAGCTAAGATCACAGATAATTTAATTGATATGCTTATCAATCCGGACCGGGCCCCCGTGGTGGATTATAGCCTAATCCTCCACACAAAAGTGAGAGGAGACCGGTGCTGAGCAGTGGGCCCATATCGGTTGATGATGATGATGATGCTGCTTATCAATTAAATTATGTGATTTTTTATTTTTTTACTCTGCATTACGTCCATAATGTCCGTTATGTTTACGTCGGTCTGTGCATTTATCCTTTCATGGATATTAGACGATACAACTACTTCAAAAAAAAAATTAAGATTTAATGCAAATATCCAGCTATTTAGTATATCGATCGAGCCTTACCTACTCTTCAAATCATTTCGAATATAAATATCTGATTGCTCTGCCACTTTCGCCTTATTTGGGTTTATGGATTCACGGCCCTTAATTATATTATCACTGTCACTTAAACTGTGTGCTTAGGATTACTTAAGCGAGTTTCTTTAGAAAACGGCTTCAAGTTCGTGTTTATTTGTGCCTATTAGGCAACTGTCTTACCCGGTACTTTGTATTCTGATAGGGCAGTATTCAGGAGGAACTGTGGCCTGTAATTTGCCAGTCGAGGTATTACATGGGAGTGTTGTTGTGCTATTAGTCGTGACTGGGCTCGAGTTAGCGCGCTAATGTGCAATCGAATGGCGCCTCAGACTGTGGGTTAATTATGCGTACGCCCTATGAATTCTAATCGACCGGGTAATTGGGTTGCTATGTCTTGTCCTCAATGTCAAACATCTTCGTAATCTTTGATCTTGTATCTAATCAGATTAATAAATGACAAGGCTCTAACCCTTGACTAAAATTGCCTGTATCAAGCGCCTCACAAAACCCAAACATAGAACGCGTATTTTTCCAATTTTTTTTATATTGTGTCAGATGTATCTTTTAAATGTTGAACCTGCTCAAAGTCTAATAACAGATAATTATCACAATCACAACTCCATTACGAACAAAATAAGCAACTAATAAGTTGCCGAAACATCAACTAACTCTCCAAATTATTACGCAAAACAATTTCAACTCAAAAGCTGCGAGCAGCATAAAAGTTTCCACAGATTAAGACAGAATTTCTACTTTTATTTGTTTAATGAGCAAACATAAACAAGAACTTGTTCAAAGGGTGGAAATGTCTCTGCTTAACCACCGCGACCCGGATTTCGTGCCAAATATTTATTTTAATTACATCTCGGTTCCTTCAAAGACCAAGTTAAATGTCTCTACTGCTTTCCGTGTCAATATCACAAATTAATTTAACTGCAAGTAAGTTAAAAATATATTTTAAGTAGTTTCAGTATTTATTTAAAGTAGCGCTTTCATAATGGTCGACTAATGGGAGACTAATAATTATCAAATCAGTTAAACAGCAATTGTAACAAGAGTCTGTAGCGAAATCGAGATAATTACAAAAAGTTAGTTAACGAGAAGAAATAGCTATTGGCAGCAGAGCATAGACCTAGTTTCCAGAGGAAGAGGCGGACAAAGAGTTTAATGCGCACCGCTAGAATAGCACAATCGGACATGAGCATTGAGAGCGATGTTAATTAAAACTAAACAGCAGTCCCCGGAGACAATGGCCGCGGGAACACAAAGCGATGGGACGTCAGAGCTACTGTCAACTACAACCGCTAAGTGCGATCTAAGATTACTCCCCGACGAGTTTAGCACTAGCCGACTTAGCTTGCATAATTGAAGGATGGACGCTCGGGGATATGAACTTACACGGAACACCGGCCAGATTTGCTTCAGGGAAACTATTCTATCGGATATCACAGCGCTATCGCTAAGCTGAAGATAAATTATCGCTAAGCTGAAAGTAATCCTTTAAGTCTATGTAATGAAAGAAAGCTTTGAGAAAGTCAAAACAGTGTTTTATGATTTTGGTGAATGTTGTACATCTACAATCATAAATACAGATGTCTAATGAAATAGGAAGGTATGCTAATATCGGATAAGGAAACATACCATCGCGTAGCTGCGCATCTGTCGGTGGGGCGAGTTCGAATACCACGACTGCAGAAGCGCAAACTAAGAAAACATCTGCGCATAAATTCTGAACACGTCCGGCTATATAAATTCATAACTTTGGAACGAAGCTCGAAGAGGAGACAGACGGCACGCCGGCTCTCTAAGAATTTATTAAATAAATTAATTGAACCAAAACGAACGAAACGACTTGAATATTGAGCGAACTGAATCAGTTTAGTAAAAACATGGATTCAATTATGGTAATAGAATAACGAGATAACGACGGAGTATTAACTGTTACAAACTGTTGCTATTTAAGAAAATGGACATAGCAACTAGTGAATACTTATTCAGTGGTAACTTTGTAATTCAACATCATAATTTCTTTCAAACAGGCAGTTATACTCGCTGAACAGGCTCATATATAAGTACGGGTAGATACTTTCACGTTCGTGCCTAAAATGACATGTAAATAAAAATATTATACTACATCATCGATTCATGGATAATAATATAAACCCCTCAACCTATCAAACGCTCAAAACACATTCACGCTCCGAGTAGCATCGTCGAAATGCATTGCGTAGAATTCCAGCATACGTAAACCGAAGTCACGTCAGCAGTATATCAACAAAATATTTCCAGAGCATTAGTTGTTGTTCCGGGCATCCACTTTTCCAATAAACCGACCGACGGAGTGCATAACGTGCCGAGATTACTTATAGCCTCCGGAGCCGACGGCCAAACAACAATATTTGTTGGTACGGGACACTAGATTAATTTTTCCCCGAGCGTTTTACTCCGACCACGAAAATACAACAAAGGGAACTGACAAAATGAAGTTGATTCCGTTTGGCCTTTTGATAGAGGAGCTCTTGAGGTAATTGCAGAAAAACATACTAAAATCATTTATTTTCGGGGGGCGCGATCAAGTGCGGTTTGCAATAAGGCTAAATTAAATGTAGGTACGTACTGCTACGCAACCGCTACTCAGATTGCCGTCAGAAAAAGATTATTATATATATTATTTAAATGGTCAATTTTATTTTCCATTCTACTTTTTTGTAATATCCCAACCATTAATAGGACTCATACTTTTGATGAAAACGGGTTGATGACTCTTACAAGATATTGATTAGTAGAAATATCAATTTGTTTTAAAGCGTGTTATTAATTTAACTCCAGGTTCAAATTCCGCAAAGAACTACCAATACGAAGCAGAGAACAGTCACAAAAGGGAATGAGATCTGTACTTAATTAGACTATTGAAACCTTTGACTTAACTTCCTTTGTACGCTGCTCACAAACGCAAATTCTAAGCCTCAGGAAATATTCTCTGAAGTCTCTGAACAATGCTACTTACTTTGTAAATAATGACCCAAAACAGAAAAACATAAGCAAGTTACCAATATATCAACAGGAAATCTGCGCCTTACATTACAGAGTAATGTATCGTAAACTTTCCGACTGAAAATAACGAGGAAGCATTTCGAGAATTTAATTCTTTTTCACAAATTGAGAAATTGAAATAAATTAGAACATTCCAGCCAAATGGCTCGTATAAGTAAACATTATCCACAAAGAGAAATATAGAAGCAAGGTTTTCAAATATACACGATTCTCTAAGCCTCACTATTTCTATACAATTAAATACAATTTTGGAACATAAAGCGAGATCAACGAAGCTCGCCTGTCTAAACGCGGTCAGGGCAATGCCTTACGTCTTCACTTGGGAAATTGTTTCAGACACTTGCTAGCTGTTTGCAGAGAGGAAGCTAAAATGTTTCATTTGAAAGTTCCCGTTCAGGTTATTCTATTACTTGGTGAAGTTCTCTGATTTGCGAAATTGTATGCTAACTACATACTTAGTCTATCAACAATCAGTCAGCTAAGTTAGGTAGCAATGCAATATATGTCTGCTTTTTATTACCAAACGCAATAGGACCGTGCTGATTTTGCAGTCTGGACATTGGTGGATTATTTACTAAGTAGCTACTCGTAGATGATAATGAATAGTGTACTTCAGTCCAATACTAAATATTCAAGTGAATATTATGTGACTGGACTCGGTACTCGCTTTGTAAAACTAATAGCTGCCCAATTCAAAAATATAGACTGGAGTAAGAGTAGCTTTTCT
The DNA here is from genome assembly GCA_912999815.1 of Campaea margaritaria. NCBI lineage: Eukaryota > Metazoa > Arthropoda > Insecta > Lepidoptera > Geometridae > Campaea > Campaea margaritaria. Next base: position 4,299,956 of record OU538794.1, read on the forward strand.
TTAACTATTTGGGCAATACAAACCAATTTCAGTATTAATACACACGGCGTAACGAATAAGTTAACTAATCTTATTATGTCCATTTTCAGTGTAACGTTTGGGTTTACGCCTTGGCGCTACCTATTATAGTTTTACAGAGGTTTAAGAGATAATTTGATATTTGTTGCGAGAAGCTTTATAACTAAAGAGGTGTAACTAGTGTATAATTATATACATGTGTATCACCATCATCATCAGCCGGAAAACATCCAATGCTGAACATAGGCCTTCCCGATATAACGCCACAACGAGCGGCTACCAACTGCTCGCATCCCGCCAACAATGCAATTTCAGATTATCCTTGGAAAACCTCAATTTCGTTAATAAAGCAGTAAGTGAACCTGTACTTTCATTGGAACCAGCTCTCCGCCACGAAAACTTTAATTAAGTTAAAAAAAACCTTTAGTATATTTCGCAGGTATTTTAACAGTGCCAATTTATCAGAACCACACAGTTTTGTTTATTATGTGCGAAAAAAGACATCAATCACAAAGTCACTGAAATTGCTTGTCACTTTAAATGAGAATTCTCAATAACCGAACCACACCGCACATTTCACATGTATTGCAATAAAATCTTTCACTTGTGAGGTTACCTTTTATTGAGTAATATTTGTATTATTCCGAGAAAAAGCCACAAATAAACTTTCGTTAAAAAAAAGAAAATAATAAATTCGAAGCAGGCGGCGTATATTTTTTGAAGTCTGAAACTTTGATGAGGGTGTTCCAAGTTCCAGGTAAGTAGATATCGAGCGCGAGGCTGTAATAATTAAGTTTACAGGAATAACTACTTCGAGAAATTAATTAAGCAAGCAGTAGCAAAAAAATATGGTATCTATTTGAACAGGTTAGTGGAGAAGGATGGATGCCAGTCAGGAAGTAAGTATTTTTGGGTATTCGATAGACGTTGTTTTATTTATATGGTTGAAATGATCGTTACTGTAGAAATTTGATGAAGTGGACTTTTATTCAAATATTTTAAAACCAATCTACAACTGCAAATTCTAGAAGTTAAAAGTGAATAAATGCATTATTGAATGTCATAAGTTATAAAGTATTTTTGAGTAATTTTCATGACTGTGTCCATATTATAATACAGTGTCGCAATAATCCTACAATAAAATAATAGCCGCATTGCGAAACGTAAACGTAGCGACAAAATGTACATTATCTAGGAAAATAATGCTCGGGCATTGCGCTATGGACGCATATGGCACGGACTCATTAACGCGCCGTATTCGCACCGAGGCTCGGCTAACTGCCGCAATCCAGGTCTTAACGAAAGGTAATTTACCAGCTGCCACCATTTGTGGCCGCCTGCTGCCGCCGCAATAACGCAGTTATGCCGCGAACATGAAAAACAACGAAACCACCCACGCTTTATGCCCTTGTGTTCGAAGGCCAAGTAACACGAACACCACACAGATTGTCACAAGAAAAGTTTATACTAAGAAAACTTTAATCAAGCCCAAAGACTTAAAAAAAAAAATTAAGTAAAACAAATAAAGTGTCGGCATGCGATACATTAAATAAATGTGTCTCCCACACAATATTGTTACAAAAATGGCCAGTATAAAACGAACATCTGAGATGATTACGGCGCCCGTGTTTTCTTTATCCCAGCTTAAATAAGACAAATATTCTTTGTTACGCACGTGTATTCGGTCTAATAAATATATCTAGTTACCTGTGGCAGTGATAAATAGACACCGCACAATTATAGCTTCGCTCTCCCCGAGATCTGGATGAATAAATATTGCACAAGCCGAGTATGTTTTATGGGTCCAATTAACACCTCGACTGCTTTCCACTCTCTCTTTGTAATTTTATCTCAAACGTTTACAACCCGCGCCGAAGACTCGGCTGACGTTGAGTAAATAGACACGTAATTTTCCATACCCTGATTAAGTCGTAAAGATGAAATCGGGTTAATTAAAACGGTAGGCATGCCGTGGAAATTGCTGCGGTCTCGCCGGGAATAAAGATCGGACGCAATATTTCGGGTAGAGCTAATAGTTACATACACGGAATAGTTGGAGGCTTGGAGGGTTATTATAAGGCGAGAGACATTAATTCAGAAGGTGGAACAATTGCGGCGGGCAGCTTCGTTAGAGCGGCGGCGACACGTGTAATAAGATAAAGTAACGCCCAGGCCGGGCGTGCCCTACTAGAACAAAGGTCTTCCGACACCGCCTGGCCGCGAACAATAGCGAACACATGCTCGCTCCGGACTGTCCTCGCCTCCTGTCCCGTTGAACCACGCTGCGACACAATGGAAACCGAACCAAGTAATATAATACGTTTGCACATTACAATCTACATGTACTTACATTATTCAATCAAGACGATGAACACCTTGGTATATAATATACCGTATACTGAAAACCCAATTTTAGGTATTTGTTTCTAATAGCTTTCATGTTTCAATTAAAGCTAACAAGACCGAGCACACATCTCGAAATTACCTGTCTAACAAGGACATGACGAGGATGTTATTTGACGTTGAACAAACGAAGGGAAAAAGAGGTCCCTAGAAAAGTAGATGGGAAAAGTCCGTTGACATTACAGGAGTCTTAAATTATAAACGAGAGATCCAATACAAGCGTCTAAAACGCTACTGGAATTTAAGCCGTCGAAGGATTCATTTCAAATATTTATTTAGATGACGTCTATATTTTAAGCATCGGAATGAAATAAAGGCCCCTCTATTTCAATTTTACCCTTAATTGTAAGCAAATAACGACCGTTTCGTTTCTTCCGTTCGTAACTTCAAATGAGGGCTTTAAAGTAAATAAATAATGGAAATATATATATTTAAGTAGGATCCCATTTTGTATCAACCGTAGATTGCTAATTAGATACCTATTAGTAAGAGATCCTAGCGGTAAACAAAAGGGTCGTGGTTCCAAAGTAAGACTAAGTAGCGAATTGAGATTGATTTCCGAGAAGATATTCCCAGTACATAAACCCAAGTAGATACGGTAAATAACACATTTCCAAAGTTTGTGGTTGTGTTGGGACGCCAGTCAATACTTAGGTACATATTACGACATATCGAAACAATTCAACATTGAATGTCAGCTATATGAATCGCCATTAAACTTGTATTTGATCAGAAGGCATTTAGTTCTGAGCTATTCGACTAAACTGGCGTATTTGTTTGTACATTCCAAGTGTCTAAACTCGGTGAAACGTGGAATTCGGAGTGTCAAGGCAGTTGACATTTCTCCGAGTAGGTATTCTGGTGACAAGGGTGGTTTGAATACATTTGATGTTGTCCATCTCGAAGTGGTTGGGTTACAAATAGCCGTAAACACGGCTTTAAATCGGATCTCTTAAGGAAAGTAACTGGAATTAAGATCTCGAGTTTCGAATTGAATTGAAATGAGAAACATTTACCGGAAATTCCTTTAGAATTCGACCACCCTATCTTAACGGTCATAAATAAAGGACTGCAAGGATAATCTTCGTAATGACGAGCAAATAAAGTTACCTGGTTTCAGACGTGGTGGTAAAATTTGCTACGTGTATTAAAGCTGTTTATTCCGTACCTGGAAAAGACAAAGGAATTTCACATCATTGACACATTAAACGACATACTTAAAATGCGGAGTGCGATTAAAGCATAAAAAAGATCATAAACAGTGTGGGTGTGTATTCACGTTTAGTAGGCTATCGCCGGCCGCAAACCACGAGAGGCACATATTTAACGCTCCAGGCTTATCTCAACGAGGAGGGGGAGGAACGAGCTACAATATCGAGCCTATCTTTCTACTAATGGCCTACATGTGAAAGGTGAATAGCTCCATCCAAAGCGGAACGAAGGGTAAGCTACTAAACGAAAAGGATGGATGGAGATTAATTCACTTATCTTTCTCTACGCAACAGCCCTAGAATAGCAGGATTTTCATTTTTAATCAGGCCAAGCAAAGACCCAATCGAGAATACATATTCGTAAGTGTAAAAGTGTCGGAATAGAATTGTTAATAAAATATATCTGGAAAGTGACATAACAGTAATGTAACCGAAAGAACTACAGAAATGATGGTATGTTGGAAACCGGAAACTCCGCAAAAAGCTACTTTACACGAGTAATGTTTAGGCAAAGCAAAAAGCGAGCGGAGGCGCGGCCATCAATTACACGTTATAACCAGGCAGCTAGTGCCGCACCGAACGCGTCGCCGATGTCCATTACGATGAAACATGTTGGTCTAATTAATGGACACAGTCTATTATTGTGTAGAGCTCACGGCCGCCACGTGGTGTGCGCGTTCCTATAATGCGATCTTTTTATTAATACACACATTACGTTTCATACGGTAATTCCTACAAACGAGTATTACGGCTTACGGCGCGTGCGGAGCCATCCATGCGTAATGTTTACTTTGGATACTTTCATTCGACGCGTTTCTTCGATGGAATGTAATGCAAGAAATGGAAAGTCACATTTATGTTTTTCACGAGCTGGATAACAATTTGGAATTCCATTACATAAATGTATTGTACATTAACAAGCAGTTAGAACATGCGATTTCAACCTAGATTCTCAGCTATGTGATGTGTCATCATCTCGACGTTAGAAATTCGAGTTAACTTCGCGTTTGTGACTCCATTTCTGGTTCTTGGTTTCATTTCGCCCGACGACTGTTCAACAGGAGCATATGTCACCTAACATTGTAGTTCGCTCTGACTTAATTCGTTTTATTGCCACGAGATTCATCTTATGCCGAGGTTTTGCATTGTAAACTGAACATTTCAAATTTCTGGAACCCATATGTTATAATCGCGCTCGACAGCTCACACAGTCAGTGCACTGGGTTTTTGAGTCGTATATCCTAACTACGTCTATACGTAACGTAGGTATAGGGGAATTATTATTATGATGCGACTAAACGTATTCAGGATGTTGATGAAAGGTTTCATTTTGGTTGGACACAGCCCGGGATCCGTTTTCTTCAAAAGAGCCATTACCGAGACAGCTAAGGAAAGTGCTTAGTCATGGAATGCTAAGCAAGTTTGCGGATACAAGTGTATGGATTAAGCGTTTGGGTAAGTAGGTCGGTATAAGCATGGGAAGGGCCTCGTCGTGAGGTTATGGATTATGCGGTAGGTTGGTGGAGTGATTGAGGACTAGCCTGTGTGTGGCCCGTCGGCCTGAGGAGGTGCGGTAACGAACGGATCCGGCCAGCTCGTGGCGGCACCTGCGTCCGTCGCGACAAGCCACCCTAATGGCCTGTCGCGCGTCCATCCGCGCCAGTGATTGATCGACACACCCCGTGACGTGTGCATACACATCGCTTACATCGCCTCCACGATATCGCGCGTAATCCATCACACATTCCAAATTTGTGCCATAAATGTGAACGGCGAAGCGGATTTATGCTCTATGATCTACGCAATTCTACCGGGTAAGAGGCTTTACGTAACTGTAAATGCTGATATATGGTTTATGGCCACACCTTTTGCAGGAGAGTTAGTGAATTAAATTAGAATTTGTTGGTAAAGTTGAAGTGCCAAATGCGAAAGTCAAATCAAATAAAAATTTACATTCGTGGATTCATCAATCCAGACCAGACTTAACGTCGCCCGATCATTTCTAAATGTTACCGAGCAAACAACGAAGAAGTCCAGTAAATTTTAAAAGAAAAGACTGTTCTTAAAAACTCCGTATCTGAAAAAGCGAAGATCTCGGAGCAAGTATTACTTCAGACAGCAGTGTCGTATTTTAGCATGGTAAGTACAGATTGCATTTGGATTTTATTAGAAAACTTCGGAGATTCGACTAGAGGAAGATAAAAAATAAATTTGTATTTGTTTGTTTATGGAATTACATTAAGAATGGAAAAACTTGGGCATCTGTTTTTCTTTATCCGAAGCAGTTACAGACTTTTTTGGGAATACAAGCGAGGAGAAGCTAATTTACCATGTTGCTGGCGAAGGAAATTTGTGGAAATGAGTCTTACTAACACAATTTAGAGGGCGACCGAGTAGTATAATCTGTATAATCGAGAATAATGATTATCTAGCGTTTGTAGAAAAGCCTTCAATCAATTAAGACCACATACAACCCGCTAGCAACCGTTCGTTGTGGCGTTTTAAGATGAAACTGTTGACTCAAGACTATAGAGCAATTTATCAAAATTAATTTTGATTTCCGCAAAGCCAGTCTATGAATTTACTAAATGAGCATCAACCACTTCAAAACTCCGTACTAAGTTATGAAGTTTCCATCTAAAAGCTATCATTAAGCAAAACGTATTTAATCATAACGTTCGGCTTAGTTTAGGATAACGGGTAATAGGATCTACAATTCAAAAGTAACGCCTTTTTTTTCTGTAAATTTAAGTCAATTAGCTTATCTGTAACATTATGTAAGAAGGTTTGTTCATAAATCGAGTTGTAATAGTTATAAGGAGAATTAAAAAGACTAGAGTCGTAATTAAAGTGCGAAGTTAGTTTTCACTGAAGAGACCGGACTAGCGTTTGTTAACTTAAGTGATGAGATAATAGAGTTGGACTAAAAGATGATGGAGAATGTTACTCGTTGCACTGTTTCGAGAAGATAAAATACTTTGTAAGAAAAGTTTTATTTATCTTTAAAATGGTGCTAATTCCGATGTTGTGTAATCATACGATTTCTTTTTATTATCAGACACTTTAAAACTTATTGTAACTGCAACTTTGGAGCAGTAAAAAATTTTGACGACATATCAGCCCTACCTACTATAAGGAATATATATTTTATCTACATAATCCGTAGAACTCCTCACCATCTGGTAGCATAATATACATTTTCAAATTGGTACATTTCTGGTAACCCATGTGATCCTACGCTGCGCTGAAATATGGCATATGGGTAGGTACATGCTATGCTATGTGATATCGAAATAGATACATAGAGCATAGGCATTATGCTATCGTACGTGTATTATAACATTATTCAATTTGTAATGAGAAGCTATGCCAAGAATAGTGGCAGGCAAGTGAACAGGAGTTTGGAATTTAAATGACGAAGCGAAAACATACATAGCTTTAAGTCCGCCATAGTATCGAGCCAGTAGTAAGTTTGGAATCTCATGACAATAATGTTTCGTAATGCCACTGTGCAATTTCCACATGAAGCTTGGATATGAAACATGAAACTACAAAACCAATAGGAATCTCATACAAACTAGATATCCTAGAGTGAACAAATGGAAAGCAATACTCGGTAACGCAAACCGTCGTTTTGCAACCGAGCCAAGGCCAGCTCATTCGAGTGTAAGTGATCAATTTTCTCAACAATTTCACCGTCATCTTAAATCTTTTCAGAGTCACAAAACATTTAGCCAATTCAGCGCACAGGGCCGACCGTGATAACAGAGCCTGTTGGCTGCGAGGGACATCGCAAACATAAGCCATTAGCGTATTGTTAGCGTCTTTTCAACCGCGCCCTACCATTTTCCAAGGTTTTTGTGGAGTACCTTCGAGTATTCTATGGCCTATAGAAACGAATCACGCAACTCAAATATTTTCTTTACGTTGAAGACCGGATAGATATATTGAATAGGCTTTTGGCATTCTAATTAGGCCAGTATAAGCATTAGTCCTGAAAAGTTAGTACAAGTATATGTAATACGTAATATTTTTTTCTGAAATTGTTAAGTTCAAGTATAGGTTTTGTGTTACAAAATCAATAATCAAAACTGATACGAACTGGTCTACTTGTTTGCGTCTGTTAATTAGATCAGGTAGGTAAGTACACGTACTCCATGCAGGCACAAGCTCATGAACAGGTCGCGTGCAGGCGACAGACGATAGCGGGCGTGAAGCCGGCCATTCTCCTCGGAACAAAGCTCTCCTGATCTAATCAACTCAACAATACACCTCGTATACCCTCGCAGCAAAGTGGGGCTGGCAAAATACACCGCCGCCACCCGGCACCGGTTGCCGAGTGCCGACACTCCCGATATTTTAAATTACAAACATTATTACACGGCGCGGATACAAACGCGACCATTGAAGGCCGCGTGCACCCGACAGCTGGTTTAGATAACGTGTGACCTCTCTAAAATAAAGCGTGCCATTACCGATTACACCGACAATGATGACCGCGCCGCGCCGGCTGTCCACCTGAAAGCACCTAAATGTTTTAGGATTGGGACTGAAGTGCGTTGTAATGTTAATTATTCCGCATTCAATAAACGTACAGAGACTTCACGCATTGACACTTGCGATTATACTGAATGGAGTGGCAATGGAAATGCGCTAGACGAAACAATGATCGCATGAATGGCTTCATGTAAATGATAAGACGCTTATGATTTAATCATAGCGAGTCTACGGTCTGTTGACCTTTTTAGACTCCTATGGCTTTATATAAAAACCAACGCTTTACGTACGTGGACATTTGTACAAATATTGTATTTATATTCATACCTATTCGTGAAGTAACATTTTAGGCTCTTTTGATTTAGATTCTTTCACAACTGGGTTATCTAATCAAGACTTAGATTCTTGGCGAAACCTGTCTGTGCAGACTGAAAAAAAAATTACTGACTCTAAGCCAAAAATCTTTAGTCTGACTTTCATAACAACTGATTTCATACAATATTGTCAGTCTAACTAAGTGCCAACCAGTGTTGACAATACACAATTTCTGTGAGGAAATTCGAGTATTGTACGTAGAAAACACCGGAACATCAAATGTGTGCGACATCCGTGCCAGATACAGTTTCCGTTGGAACAAAGAGAATCTTGATTAATCAACTAGGATCCGAGGCTGGAAGCTGGCGAGTTTGGTGTCCAAATAAAGCAAGAACATTGCAGGCATCATCTTTAACAGACTTGTCATTGTTAGCAGCAGATTAGATTAGGTACAGCCACAGTTGTTATGGGTAGATTAGTAACGGAGTGGAATCCCCCTGTGCGTCCCGGACTTTAGAGGCTAGCATGACGTCACAAGGGGGTCAAGTGTGTGTGACAAGCGTGCAAGATAATGCGCTCCCGCCAAACAAAGCGCTGGCGTCTGGTTTAATCAACTATTCTAAGCGAAGATCCACTGTTTAAGCACCTACTCGACCGATGACAGATATAGTGAGCGGCACGTGACGTTAATTCCAAGTGTAATGCATAGCGATAAATTATGTATACGACCAATAAATTGAACATAGATCGAGAATCGAATCCTAATTCGACGGCTACATAAGTATCCACTTTAAGTTCACATTAGAACGCGTGTGGAGTTAACAGGAAGTGAAGTTTCTCCTGTTAAATTTCTCATTCAGGTGGGCAGTAAATACCTAGTTTAATAGTCACTGTATTATCTCAATTAGTGTTTACAGAACTAGGTTGAAATCAAGAGCAACAATTAGGTAGCATTGCCTTTTAGAAAGCTTAGCGAAACCTTTACTTACCGTATAGGTGTGCCTGGTCCCAATATCGCGGTTTTCATCAAATTGATCGAGTATCCCATGTGCTGTATAGAGCAAGTCAATACTGTTGCATCTAAACGTTGCCTAGAAGAGATTTCCTTTAGCGATAATACCGTGCTACTTTTTAGTCTTACTTGTATTGTATTTTATAAGTATTTTTTGTGCATTAAAATATTCTTCATCTATTATGTTGATCTTATAACGTCAAACAAAATGTTATCTCCGCATTTTCTTGCAGGCATCTTATAGGAAAAGGATGTTTGATGTAAGGCGATGTATATATATATATATGTATGAAGCTACAAGCGCGATCTTAAAGTATAAAATGTTTACGATGCGGCGGAGGCAAGAGGTGGATACGCTATTGAGACATTATGTTGTTTAGTCTCCGGTAGGTAGGTATGGGGCGTAGTAATGACGCAACTTCGCAAATTACATACACCGGGAGTCTGGCAACACTAAGAGGGAAACAAGCCCTGTTTAATTATGGTTTGGCACCCCATTTACCTATACGGCCAGTGTAAGTTGAGCCCTTTGGGGACAGCTTGTGGAACGGACTTAAAATGTATTTATTGTACTTAGCACAAGGGACTCTAGGGAGCAGGTATTTGATATTGAGAACCCATTTATAATAGTGTAACCCTATGCTCCAGTCTTTAGGTGTCTATGGTTTATTAGTCTTCAACACTTTGACTGCTGAGCCAATTTTCTTGTCTAGCCACGGTTACGGATCTGCACACAGCATTGTGTTTTCCCGTACCGCTAACACAACAGTTGTGTTTTCCGTACTCGCGGCAAGTTATAAAAAACTCAACAGTTATGTTTTCAGCAGTGAACGCGTTAAAAGAGTCTAGTGACTAGATATGACTATGGTTGATCTCTGATGATTTCTACCACTATTATAAAACTTAGAATAGAGTGCAGTATTGTTCTTCTACCGTATTCTAACCCCCACATAATATCCACCAAGTCTGAATTGAAGTGGAGACTAATCACTATAGCCAGAGCTTCGGCTCGTGTCATCAATTTAGCGTTTTATCATAACTGCCTCTTTATTACACACCTCTGTCTGCATACATCTGGCAATCTGTTTCTTATTACTGATGAGCAGGACAAACTTTAATAAAGAGAGTGCAGGTACCTGCTCTTATGGGCTTATGGGAATGTATTTACAAAGAGCTCTCAACAAATAATTGCTCTGGTGTTTAGATAGATAGATAGATAGATAAACTCTTTATTGAAACACCACAGAACAAAGAAAACTTAAAACTAGAACAAAACAAATTTTACAATTAGTGTCACAATGGGTGGTCTTATCGCTCAGAGTGATCAGAGTGTTTAATTTCTTACTATAAGAAAATATGAGGTGTTTTCATGAATTGAATGATATTGAATTAACAGTCATTCAATTCGAGCGAAAAAATTCAACACCCATGCAATTTTTAAAAACAAAACAAAAACATAATGTTTTTTATATTTTTATAAAACTCAAAACTCAAATCATTTATTGTAAATAGGCAAAATATTGCACTTTTACACATCAAAAATAATATCTAATTAGCTATAGCAAGCTATATTATGATTCTCATTCGTAATTTTCAACAGTCTCAACTATCAACTAACACAATATGACAGTATGGGTAAGCCGAGTTCCATCTATTTGTCAGTAGATGTTAGTAGGAAGTACCTACAAACAAATCCATCTTGAACTAGAAAGGTTGATTTTTACCTTTATCGAATCTATTTCAGCATTATCATTTCTTGAATTTATTAGAACTCTGTAAATCGGTTTGCTTCTACCAATACTATTTTGAAAGGTCAAATAAAGGCTAACTATAGGTTAGGATACACCGTATGCATGAGCAGATGGAATATAACAATTTTGCAAGTAGAAACCTTAACAACATAACCCAAAGCACAATCTCTATTACAGCTGGCATAGAGTTACGATATTTTTACATGATATTTCTGTTATTCTGAAATGTACCTTATTCTTAACAAATTAAATTGGTATTTGTATAATACACAATACAGCAAAATCTGAGTGTTTGTGGAATGTAGTACAGGTGAACTCACTAGACTAGGTACCTTGTGTATGAAACTCATATCATGTTCATAGTTATCATTAATAGATTGTACATACAATCATCTTATACAATTTGGTGAAAACAACATTAGGTACGGTTTACATCGATGAATTACATTATTGCTGAATCATGTACTTAGATGATTTGACAATGACAACTTTAGTATTAAGAATTCTCACTGTAGCTACACTACTCATAGAAGTATTTGCACTTTTTTTTAAATTTAATTTTACTTTTTGTGTATTCTTTTTTGTGTATACTTTTTTTGTAGAACTTGAGTGACTAGTAGAATATTTGGAACAGGTACATTGCAGAAAAACATAAAAGAAATATGATAACCAATATTTAACCAAAATAATTGTTGGTGCTGATGGAGGTTTTGATTGGGCCAAGCAATAGGAATGCATGTTAGTATACTTCTACCAGTTATCAGTCATTGTAAACTATATAAAATGTGGCATGGATTGAGAATAGAAATAATAACAAACTTTTTAATAAAAATATAATATTATTAAATAAATTATTTACTTTATAATACTAAAAAACCCAATAATTATCGACACTGAATCTGCTGATGACCAACAATAACAATGAAACATATCCATCAGTGGTTAGCTTTTGTCATTTATTTCCAATAACTAAATGCAAATTCATACATCTTTGTTTAATTAAAGACGAATACATAACATGTACCTACTATGCCTCATAGATAAAGAACTTTATCAGCATCATAACAACACAACACCATTAGTGCATTCACTTTTCATTGATAAAATGATGAGTAAACAATATATTCTACTCTGTTCACACGCCTGTATTAAGAACCAGGATATGATTTTGATGTAAGTATAATAGCCACTGATGTACAAATCAAATACCAAATAAAGTTCTGAGAAAATAAAAAAAATGCATGGAATGTTGTACTATACCTTTCAAAGCCTCCTCACTGTTGACAGGTGCTCCAGGTTAACTTAAAATTAACAATAAACTTTATAACTCTACAGTCACGAAAACTTATAATCAGTTTGCATATCACTGAAAGTCCATTATTTATAATAACACTTCGTTTTTAAAACTTTTGCGTGAACAACCAAAAAATGCGTCTGTCTTTTCGACAGCGACCATCATTTCATTCTTGTATGCGTTTAGTTTGGTAGTATTTGAAGTATTATAGTGTGACTATAGTAGTCTGTGGTTGTTGATGCAATTTTATACTATGATGAAAATATAACATTAAATTATTCTGTATTCGTTTTTTGCCTTATTCAATAAAAATTACGCAAATACGTGCAGTAAATTAAGATGCTTATTTATTATCTACGAAGGCAAAAGATAAAAAAGTGGTAGTTTGTAGTAACAAAACGTAAGAAAATGTTACCATATTACTAGTATTATATAGTTACTATATTTTTAGCATTAATATTTTTATCAAGAAAGGAGATATTATATTTCTTCAGATTCAGGGTAGTTCTGTGACTGTTACGGGCGGGCATAGCGCTTACCATCAGTTAAACGACGTGCTTGTCTCGTCACTCAATCAAATTAAAAAAAAATAAGTTTTTAACGGTTACTTACTTATAGTTTTCGGGATCCAAAGCCGATGGTTAGGTGTTCCATATCATTTCATGATCGGAATACAAAAATGTGGACAATGCTGGTAGGGAGAATGGGAATAGGTGAGTACATAAAATTATACGCTTTTTCCAAGTCATGTTGCAGAGATAGCTTGTATTCAACAGCATGGTTAAAATTCATAAAAATATGACTTTGACAGTCGCAGTGACTTATGTTCACGTTAACTCTGTAGTGTCATTAGTGTCAAGGCAACTTGAGAATTGAAAATGACAGTAAAGTAAATAACCTCAATTCTGTAAAATCTAAAAATATAATATTTGCATTTTATTCGAAATCAAGAGATCGAGCAATCAAACATTTTATGAAAATTAAATAATGAACACAGCAATCATATCTAATTTCATAAGAAGTACAGTGGCTGTTTGTTATCGTTCTCAAAATGCTATCAGTGTTGCTGCAGCATCTCTCATCAAAAGAGATATCCATACGACCAAACCAGTTCGCGAACTGATGGATTTTTTTGATGAAAAAAAGAATTTTGGCGAAACGAGCGTAAGAGTTGGCAGATCATGGAGACTAGACGAATTACGGATCAAATCAAATACAGATTTACACAAACTTTGGTACGTCCTTTTGAAAGAACGCAACATGCTTTACACAATGGAGTACGAATGTAATCAACGTATGAGATTATTTCCAAACCCTGAAAGAATCGACAAAGTACAAGAATCCATGGATAATCTCGAGAAAGTTGTGAGGGAGCGTAACGTTGCATATTACAAATTAGAGACGGGTGAGACAGGTGAGCGGCCTGTGGAAGATGTCATAAACAAAATAGGTTTGCGAGAGAAGTATGAAAAGAAGGAATATTATTTACCGCTTTTCATGAACACTAGGTGGGTGTCTCCTTACCTGGAAAATGGACACATCAGCAGTTATTCAGTGAAAAAGTTCTTGAGATTCTACAGAGAGAAGCAGTATAATGAGAAACGGAAAGCTCGCAACAGGGACTTTAACCATGTCCAACAGCTACTTAAACGTTTCCCAAATCTCAACATGGATCATTTGCGAACTGAGTATCCTGATGTCGATATCGAAAAGGCCAAGAGAACCAAGAAGGCTAGAGGGCATTGTGTACCTAAGTATTAAATTAATTTGGTAGAACTAGCCATTAAAACTAATTTCTGTATTTCAAAATATGTTTTATTCACCATCTTCATAAGAAATTACAATAAGTCAAATTATGTATTCTAAATTACAAATGAAATCTTAGAAACAACAATAACAATCATTTGGCTGATGAGTTGATAACCAACATTTTTAAAATAAATTGAAAATAGGTGTAATGTAATGTATAGTATGAACTGTTGCGTGGGTGTAAAGTTTAGTGCAAGATGCTGTAAAGATAGCAACTCGTAAGGTAGCCAGGCATTGGAGACGTGCAACCTTAGCCAGCCACGCTCATGGCTCTAAAAACCTATGACAAATAGACAGTCTTGCCCCAGCAATATGATTTTGTGAACCCTTAGCATGTTCAGTGCTGAAAACAACTGTCATGTTTTTCATAACTTGCCACGAGTATGGCCAAACACAACTGTTGTGCTGTATGGGAAAACTATAGCTTGTGCAGAGCCACACCCGTGGCTAGATAAGCAAAACGTTTTTCTTGTCTAGTCTTGGGTGCGGTTCTGCACACTCCATAGTGTTTTCCCATACAACAAGCACAACAGTTGTTATCCAGCACTCGCGGCAAGTTATGAAAAACACGGCAGTTGTGTTTTCAGCAGTGAATGTGTTAAGATTGAGGGCAGTTTTGAAAATTCATAATGCTGTGCCATTGTTAACATAAAAACCAGACTGCTACTCTCTTCCATTAATTGTTCAAAGTTGCATCCATCAACACTGCACAAACATAACTTTGTTTTCCCCGATTGTCAACAATTTTAACACCAGGGTGTTACCAGCCTAATATGTATAGGAGACAAATTAAACAATAGTAATTAGGTTCCATAGCACATATCTAAAATGTTCTATTATCAACTCTTGACTAAAACTACTATATACTACTTACTATACTAGATACTGACACAGTATGTAAGGCACATTGAGCTTTCGAATCTTAGATCCATAGAAATTAACACTTAATTATTTTTAAACTAAAGGCCCAATAGTTCAATATTCTGAAATATTTTTAAAATATCAGGCAGGTTACTGCTGTTCTTCATTTCCTGTAACAGTAGAACAAGTTCTTTCAGCATTTGGTAAATAGACCTGTATTTTTTTATAAACTGTTCTGATACAGAATATGACTTCAGTTCAGGCAGAATGGTGTTGATGGTTACATTTGAGTCGTAATGTTGAACAAGCCTCTCATTCAGGCTCTCCAGGGTTTCTTCAACATTTTGCACACTATAAGTATCTAGGTAAGCCTTTAGTGTGATATATAAAGTTTGAACTATATGATTGCAGTTTATTATCCCGTCCTTGTCTATTTGTGCCTCCATTTTAGGATAACTGACAATTTCTTCAGGTAATTCTATTGAACTCCACTCAATGCACATCTTTGACAAACACTTCAATTTCCTATCCAGTTTTCGGTGCTTTGGGAAGAGGTCCTTTGTCAGCTCTATATCCGTTTCAGCTTTAGGGAACTTTTTCCATTTCGACTGTTTTATAAAATCTATCAGATTTCTGATTACACATTCTTCTTTTGTTAATAGCAGTTTTTTAAGATAGAGTACACCAATATGGTGTTTCATGTAGGTAGGTTTGATCATTTCCAATATTCTTATTATTGATTCATGCGGCATTTCTGTAACAAAAATTGTAAGAGCTTTCAGTAACTAGAGAGAGAGAGTAAGCAAATGTTTTAAAACTCGAAACACAAATGCACATAACTGTTTCCAGGGTTTTGTTTAAAAGCGCTGGACACTAAGCAATAGTAGATCTTTTAACAATTTATGTAGGTTGTTTCCCATTCTCAAAATGGTAGAACTAGCTAACAACTCGCTTTGCATGGTTAAGCACAATTTTTTTAGTAATCCTACCTTTATATTAGAAAATCAATCACACATAGGTCAAAATAAAATTGAATCAGCAGTTTCCGAGATTAGTCTTACATAGAAGCGATTCACGACTTTGTTAAATGTAGTGATTCCAAAAAAGACTTGCCTTCAATGATCTTGAAGAATTCATTTGCAAAAGTGGAGCAATATTTTCCAGTATTAGGATAGTCACTGTTTGATTTGGTTTCGCAGATGTAATACGTCTGGATAACGGCATTCAGCCAAATCTGGAAAATTATAGAAACAATTACTTTATTATTGAAATCAAGAAATATTTTTGCATCAAAAGAAATCAAATGATTCCAATCAAACAATGGGTTATTAGAAGCCGTTGAAGGGTTTAATTGTCACCATATTTACTGGTTTGTTATTAGAATTGCAACAATTCAAATTATTCATCATCATCAACCCATATCGGCCCACTACTGAGAACAGGTCTCCACTCACTTTCGTGAGGAAGTTTAGACGATAATCTGCCATTGGTTGGTAATAATTATTAAAAATGAGAAATTAAGAGTTATACAATTAGCTTAAACTAGTCATGTGTGTTAAAAACGATGACGAAATGTGCAAAGGTCATTGATAAAAAGAAAGACTAGTATACTTACAGTCATAATCCTGATATGGTCTTCCGGATATCTCAGATGCACTAATTGTGCAAATATCCTCAGCATTTGCCTGCAGTTGTTATTCACAGCTCCGGTGTATAGAATGTTATTGGACCAGAGAACATATGCCATAAGTGGTTTGTGAGACCTCATTATGTGATTGTTCAAATTGTTGGTATACCTGTGAATAAAAATAAAATAATTGTGTCAATGTGGAAATTACAGATATTGCTTATTACATTTTCATGTTAAGCTTATTTCGTGAAAGTTATATTATTATCACATACATGGATCCTGACATCTAACTAGGATTGTCTGTATCTAGGAAATCAAGGAAAAATAATAGGAATCTTATTTAAAACAGCTACTAGTTACTGGTAGGAATAACTACATCCTAACAGGATAATTATGTACATTTTACATATTGATCGTGGCTTATTTGTAAAATTTTTATAAGGGTTCTACACACACACACACACACACACACAACTATACTACAAACTATGCGGCCGCCATTGGCCACTGGTTTGTACGCTTTTTGCTATGATAACAGGCTGCCTTGACACTCTCTGGCATTTCTCTATCCGCTGGCTTACCGGGGACTTTCCCGGCAGCCGTACCTGTAAATGGGGCATAGGAGCGTAATTGACCATTATTAATTTAACATCAGTCAAACCTGGTGTCAAATCATACTTCAATAACTTTATCACCTGCTGTGCCATATTGCCAAATCAAACTGTAGCAACTCTATAACACTCTCCAATACAGCCATCAGTCTGTCTATCCTCTCTTTTCTGTCCAATACTTCATATATCTCAAATTTCTCCTTCTGCCAGTGAAGACCTTTGACGCTTTGCTTCATTTCTTCAGGAATGTTCTCGTATTTATCCACGAGGCATTCGTCTTTGCTCTCTGAACTAATTTCATACTCGAGCCGGTTCATGCAATACTTGACCACACCTTTGTCATGGCCAAACTGATTTCGGTTTGTGAAAGTCTTTTCCTTAGAACCCAAAGGTGATGTGAGGAAGTTGTTATAGCATAGCCTTAGCCGTTTTGTGAGGCAGGGTGGGTGAGTACTAAAGTTTTGTAGCAGGATTTGTTGGCACTTAGTTAGCAGGTACGCAATTGTGTAGCCGGCATATTCATCTTCATGGGCATTCTGAAACAATTAGCAGTATTACTTTCTATGGTTCAAAAGCTATCATTATTAGACAAATTATTGATTTGAATACAGCACAGAGCTCATTTAATAAATATATTTAAGTTTTAGATTGATCTAACATTTAGAAAAGAGTGAAAACAATGTTCATTGATTCCATTACATACAAACAAACATACATACCAAGCTAATATAATAATATGCATGTTAAAAAAAATAAGGTGTCATCATCACATTCATGGATCGTGACACCTAACTAAAATTCTCTGTATCGAGGGAATCGAGAAATAATAATTGCAGTATTAGCTGAAACAATCCAGTAGGTAAGAATAACTACACCCTACAGGACAATAATTATGTACATTATTTTTACATAATGATTGTGGCATGTACTTAAATAACATAATTATAGCGTATGTTTATCCCTATAGCATCTCTATTGTGTAGGTTCTTTGATTAACACATTCACTGCTGAAAACACTACTGTGGTGTTTTTCATAACTTGCCACAAGTGCGGGAAAACACAACTGTGGTGTTTGTTGCATGGGAAAACATTTTGGAGTATGCAGAGCTGCACCTGTGGCTAGACAAGAAAATCGGCTTAGCAGTCAAAGTGTTAAACTGAAAGTCGAATACATGAGGACTAACCAGCATTATTTCCACAACTTCCTTGAGCACATTGGAGGACAGGTACTGTGTAGAAGTAATACACAATGTGCACACCTCCAGAGCGTCACACCACATGTTGGCTCTCACATCGATCATGAATGCTTCCTCCGAATGTGGCAACATCTCTTTTACAACCATCTGAAAAATTCAAAGAAACCAGATTTGTAAACTGGTTTCTAAAAACTCTGTTTTGCACCATATTTATTATACTCATGGCTCTTTGAATGAAACCTGGGTTTGTCCCAGTCCATTTAATTTGTGGGTTGGTTTGTAGGTTTAATAATAACTAGGTTATTGACATAACTTTGTCGACATGGAAAAAAATACCATTGTTTGCAATATGAGTATCCTATGTCCACTATGTATTCCCCAGGGGTCAAACCATCTCCATAACAAAATTTTTCAAAATGCGTTCGGTATATTAGCTGTTAAATCGGCGCAAACAGACAGTTTTCATTTTTTAATTATTAGTAGGATTCACTCAGACCTAAAGATCTACTTAAATAAAATTTACTGATAGTGGTGATGAAATGAAGAATAATAATTTGTATTCTATCATATTTATCTAAGTTAAAACTTATCAAAAACTTACGCTTTCGCTATCGCGATGTTTACAAACACCGGTTTTCATGCACGACGGCAAATAAATTAGAAGTAACTTCGCTCTGTGATCAAAGTATGCTTTATAGGAAACTTGTTCACATGCAGTCACGAAGTTCTTCCTTTTTTGAGCTTGGAGTTCCTCTTCATGATTTTTCACACATTTAGAACGTTTACTTGAACTTCCTTCGCTTTCGTTCTCCCTTTTCAATCCGGTAGTCTCGTTGGGAGACTGTTTCATTTTCTTCTTCTTGGGACTCATTTTGCAGATATTTATTAGCTGAGCTAGAAGACAACAATGCAAGCCCAGTTAGTAAAACAAATAAACTGAAGTCTGAACTGAAACGAAAAGTGCTTTATTATTTCAAATTTTCAGTTTTCTGATAAAGTTTGTTTGTTGTGTTGAACTGTCTGTTGACACAAATCAGTGTTGCCAAATCCTTAATTTTGTGATTCCTATTTAATCATTTTTATCTAGTCAATCTAAGCATAAATGTTCGTCAAAATTATGAAATAGTAAGTAGCACGTGTTTTCACCCACGATTATTATTATTCCACAGGAACTATAATATTTTAAAAGATAATTAATAGTATCCTATGTCCTATTCGAGGTCAAGTTTAGTATCCGGTATTTTATACAATTTTTTATAAAATCTATTCAGCTGTTACAGCATGAAGATGGAACAAACACACACACACACACAGACATCCACACAACTTTCGCATTTATAGTGAGATAAACCCCAAGGTAAAAAATATAAGCTGAACAAAAGTAATTATGTAGATGTGCCTAGGTAGGTACACTAGTTATAGGTACTTAGAATACCTAGGTGGGATTTAGTTGGTAGGTACTTACTTTGATTGATTGACTTCTATTGAGGTGTAATTATTACACCTCGAGTAAAATAATGTGTCCGAAGTTATACGAATTAATTAATTAGCTACTTATACCAGACTGGGATTGTTATTTGCAAATTTGTATTAGGTAGCTGTTTGGTATTGTACATTATTTTTTGTACTATATTCCATTATTCCAGCTCACAAACGAGACCAACTCAGAAGGTCCTATTGATAAATGAAATCTACGCAATATTACATTGTAACGTTTGGCTGCGTAGCCGAATATTGAAAATTATTGATTCATAGTTTGCCGCAACTGATCGGATCACGATTGCACCTATTCTTTTCAAGTTTGTGGCTGGTATAAAACCACATCCACTGTTTGAGCGTTATCAGTTCCGCAGGGATCTCTGGGCACGACTACCAACAGCAATATGGCTTTTATATTCAAGGTAAATATACGAATTGTTCACCAATCAAATATAATAACGAACTCACTAAATCTATAATTATCAAATATATTATTTATTTTGAGTGAATAGTAAATTAATAATCAAACGGGAACATAATTAATTATTCAATAATGTTGTTCATTTATTTTTCTGAAATTGTATTTAACTGTAATATTCCTGCATATTAACCAATCCGGACCGGGCCCCCGCGGTGGATTATGGCCTAACCCTCCAAACGAAAGTGAGGAGAGACCCGTGCTCAGCAATGGAGCGATATGGGTTGTGGATGATGATGATTCCTGCATAGGTTATTACTAGACTTGATAGAAGGTTAAATTTTCAGTCCTTCCAATTTCTAAGGCCACAAATCCAAGATAATAAATCCATTTTAATTTTTTTACGATGCCGTTACCAACCTATAATTTATATTGTGTTAGTACGTATGTGTTTTGTGTAAACGTGGTTTGGGTTTAGTTATTAATATTTTATTACATTTTAATTTAGGAATTTTTAAATTCTCCATAACTCCACATCTTTCATTTAGAGTTTCTGCAGAGGCTAACGCTAGTTTCTAGGTTGTTCCTTGAATTCGTCCTCATGTATTATTATTATTATTTAATACTTTATTGCACAAATTAACTAACTAGTACAAATGGCGGACTTAACGCTAAGAGCATTTTCTACCAGTCAACCACCCATAGTGAAGAAGAAAGGGGTGTAGGCGTGCATCAAAAAATAAATCAATGTATTAAAGAAAGTAGTAAGTAATATTTTAACCGCTTGCTTAATAAACCGATATAATATAAAGAAAAATAAACATTTGCGACCACTCTCATTTGTACTCACTTATAGTTAAGTAAGTACTCGGCTTTAAATCTCATAATAAGACTATTTTACAAACAAACATAATTTCAATTATTTCCACCCAATAAGACCAACTTAATCTTGACCCTGTTCAAAACAATTACCTACTGAAATCGATTAGACACCCTTTGACGCAACATCTCAGCTTTCTTTGTACTCGATTATTTTCATTGTCACCACTGCACTCGGGTCAATACAGTTGAGTAACGAGATAGTAGCAGTCGACCGTGAAGGTCGTTGTTTTTGTGGTAAACAGCCAAAATAAACTGCAAATTCGTAGTCATATTGTTTCGTTACACTGTGTAACTGCTAAGCATACCCATTACCGATGCGGTTACATTATTGCTGGTGTGCTTAATGAGTGCTGCAGACCAGTGATCACATCTTTTTGTCCGAGGGTGTATTTGTGTGTTCAGGTAAGTACTATAGACAAATTCGCGGCATCGAGGTGGTTTAAGGGCCGCTTTCGCTGCACCTTAACTACTGAGGGTGCCATAAAGGACTCGGCAGTTACACCGGTTTATCAAAACTGTGTGACCACGGGTCTAAAGCTAAGTAAACTTGGTTTTCATGACTGACTGAAAATAAAAGTTGTGGGAAAGATCTAAACACAAAATAAATAAGTAATACATAGTACAATAGTTAATATCAGACATGCTCTGAAAAAGTTTTTTAAACATATTATTATCTGAATTTTATTTCTAGAAAAAGTAAGGAAACATATCTTTACCAAAAATATAAGTTACGATCTGTCTACTTAAAGCTGTTCTACCAGATAGAATAGTAAGTATAATATTTTCAGTTGGACAGCTGCACTACCCTGTTATAATACCTACTCCTCTACGACATATAATATTAATTTTGGCCAAGAGCTATCTATCCTTGGCCGTTTGGAATTTCCTTGTGAAAGCCTAACTTTTCCTCATTTATTTTCAGATTCTCACTCCCCTTGCGTTAGCTTCGCTCGCTCTCTCCGGGAGGGCTCCTGGTGGCTACTCCTACAACCGCTTCAGCGGGCCAGTCAGCGGACAGATCGTGGAGGTCCAAGTACCAGCGGCTGAAGGCATACCAGCTCAGCAGCACGCTGACTATGGATATGATCACAACACTGGGAAGATTCATCCAGATACTGCCAAATACGCGCATTTGAAGACTGTTGATTATGTGGTAAGACATCATCGCATTTTAGATTGTGTTGTGTGACGTGATTCCCTAAGATTAGAATTCTATTTTGTGATTATTGTGCCTGAAACATATGAAATATTTTTTTAACTTAAGTTTTGCCATTGCTGGGCAAAGGTCTTCCACAATTATTTCTAGAAATATCGATCCTACGCTAGGTCGGGCGAGCCTTTCTGGTAAGCGTCTAGATTTTCCCTCCATATTTACTTCCTGGGGTGGCCTTGGCAGCGTCGCGTCGACCGTCTTCAGACCGACATTGTGTTTTAGCCGTTGCCCACCTTTGGGACCCGTTGTGATCATTGCATGGAATGTATACGATGGAATAAATATTATGAACATTTCCCAGGCCAAACCCGACTACACCTACGCTTACGGAGTAGACGACCCTCGCAACGGCAACCTTCACAACCACAAGGAGCAGAGAGACGGTGACGTGGTTCGCGGAGAATACTCGCTGGTGGAACCTGACGGTTCCATACGTCTGGTGCGGTACACAGCGGACCCTAAGAATGGCTTCCAGGTATAGATATATATTTTTTCTGCTGGTGATATTTCAGGTCAATTTTGTGCCGGAATTTGCAAGGATTACTGTTTATTTACCCCGAACACCTGTAGTTCACACAAATCTTAGCTCTGTGCGGGAATCGAGCCAACAACCTCAAGATTCACAGTCTGCTCACCACTCACTTAAGCCTCAGAGGCAGTAATTTCAATGTTTACAGTATGTCAACTATATTTTATTATTTCAGGCCACAGTTCACAAAAAATCAGGAGGGCAAGCTCAGCAGCCTGTACACTACGGTCATCAGAAGCAGAACAACGAGGATGACGACTCCAGAGAATACTAGTCTTATTAGAGTCGAGCTATTATTTAGATTAGTGGTTTGTTATCTATTTATTATTGTTTTTACTATTAACTATTATAAAAAATAAAAAAAAATATGACAAATAAATTTATTTTAATACAGAAGCATTAATAACTAAGTAAAAAGATATAAATACGAGTATATCATATACTTACCTACAAAATTGCAAAATATCTTTTAGTCAATTAAAAATTTTCTTGAAAGCTTCTACGGAAAAGGGAAAAACTATAGTGTGGGTTTTTTCGCCGGCAATCATATGAAGTGACTGAAGATATCGCAACTGCAAACAAATAATAGCAATAAAGCTATGTTAAAAATATATTTTCCCATTAAAGTACTTATGAAATACAAATTTGGAATAATTGCGCAAAAACTTGTAGCTATTTCTAAATAAAACATTATTTCAAATCATTGAAAAGCGGGACCGAGCCTGTACCACGCGGGACATTTAACTTTGGGCTAAAAATCGGGACGTCACGCCAAAATCAAGAGTCTGGCAACGCTAACAGGTACACTTAATTAGGTTTTCGGTAGAGATTAATAAAATAATGATTTTTATTTTATTTTTACCTGCATACAAAGGGGGTTATCCATAAGGAGAGTGGTAGCTAGCTGTAGGTTCTTGGTAGATTCGATTTCCGACTTTGCTACTATTATTTTCGCATTCGCCAGTCTTGAGGATTCTGCTTCAGCCGCCATTGCTTTTTGTAATTGTAATGGTAAGCTGATGTCTTTGCTGAAATATTAATTACGAACAAACAATGGGTAAGTATTTATGCGAATAAGCTACATAATTATAAGCACTAGCTGCACCTCGCGGTTTGATCCGCGTTAACTATTATCCCACAGGAACCGTTAATTTGAATAAGATAAAAGTACCCTATGTATTATTCCAGGACCTAAAGTATCTTTATATCAAATATCATCAAAATCCGTTCAGCCGTTGCGGGATGAAGGAGACAAACACATACACAGATAATTATAGTTTCGTGTTACCAAATTTTATTTTTGTAACTCTCATGTCTACCAAACCGAACATCATCATCATCATCAACCCATATCGGCCCACTGCTGAGCACGGGTCTCCCTTCACTTCCGTGAGAACGGTAAGCCATATTCCACCACGGGGACCCGGGCCGGATTAGTGGAAAACATAAGTGAAAATAAAGAAATTAATTTGTTTACTGTGATGCTCACATTTCAACCCTAACAACTTTGATACCCCATTGTCGTGAGATCCGCTTCATTTGTTGGAAGACTTGATAACAGACGGCTGGTCTTTCAACTAACAGGCTAGTTAGCTTCATGGTCCCAAGAGCATTCCGAAGTGTGGTGGCAGCAAGATATCGAGTTGATTTTCTGGTAAGATTAAAAATATCTTAGTTGTATCAATTCTCCGATAGACATATACAATTAATTTTGGTTTAACCTTACTGCTACAGCTTTATTCGCATCTGAAAAGAACGCTACAAAACCTTTCTCGGAGATCACGGTTTGCATTGATAAAAATTGGAATTAAAAACCACTTTATTAAATAGATAGATAGATAGATAAACTCTTTATTGAAACACCACAGAACAAAGAAACTTAAAAACTAGAACAAAACAAGTTTAACAATTAGTGTCACAATGGTTATATTGATTATTAATTTCTGAGAAGGGTTTCTTGGTGCTATTTTCTCTGACGGGTGTTATTCCGAAGCATTAGTAGAGTTAATCCAGTTTCCTTTTCCCGTGCAAGATTCAAGCACGAGTCACCACTTGAAAGGGAAATGTCCTTTTTCCAACTCAAACCAGAATCAGTTAATCGTTAGTTTAGTACATCACATCTGACTTATTTTTGCTTTTTCTCTATGTATATGAGACGTAAGTGTTGGCTTGTAAAAGTGCATTATTTTTGCCTACTTGCAATAATTGTTTGAGTTTTGCGATATTTATTATGTACAGACAGATATAATATATTATTATGTTTAGCGATTTCACATAATAAATATAGATGATGATTATTTTTGTACTTACTCATAATCAGCAACATTAATTACGGCCCAAACTGGATCGCAAACTTTGTAAAACACCACTGCATCAACAGACACGGTCAAGGAATCCTTCGTCAGCGCCTGAAAGATAAAATAATGCAGAAGAAATCTAAGAAATTTTTCGAAATCACTGGGCATGATGAGACTATACAATCTAAACCTCAGGGTGACGAGCGCAGTGCAATGCCTCGTAAGATTATGCGTTGCAAAGTTCTGGGTGGCACTGTAAATGTTAGGGTGTGCCGTGGCAGATGATTACATCTGGCGAACGACGTGCTCGGCTCGTTGGTACTCAGTAACATAAAAAAATTAAGACAATCTAACCCAACTAGAGGGAGAGTTATGTTTTTCGGACATATTATATGTAAGTACATATATTCGTTTGGTGCATCCTATAGCTTCATAAGTACTATTTAGAAGCAATTTAAAGTTTGTTTGCTTGTTAGTATTATGTATGAAATAAGATGTAATAAGTTTAAACTAACCTCTTGCGGTGGAACAGCGTAGCAAATGATTCTGAGATCAATAAAATGGACAACATCAATACATGGCAGATAATAAACCAAGCCAGGACCAAATGCATGGTTCTTGTGCACTTTTCCATTTCGAAGTATGACCGCCCTTTCAAATTGACGGACCACCTATAAAAAAATACTATGTGATTTTACAGGAACCTAATGTATCAACGTAGTATCTTCTACACAGTCATGACTATCAATATCTTTTCAGTCAATACTATGCAATGAGGAGCAGTGTGGTACTATATGTACTTACATACTTGAATACTTTCGCATTTATGTGGAGTATTAGGTACGACGCAATGAATTGTCTCTTTCCACACCATGGTCAAATCTCAGCTTACTAACAATAGAAGAAAGTTAACTTACCACAAATACACAGAATAAAGAAATCGGAAAACATATTACTACTAACACGTAAGATATTACGATTAGTAATTTCTCGATAAATCTATCTGGCCCTGTAAAAATTGAATGATTGTATGAAGGATTTATAAAAATTATCTGAGAAGGCTTTTTTTTTTTCAAATATTCAGGTTACAGATATGTTACCTTTGTTCGCTTGCATACGAACATAACGTTTTGACATACTCTCGTCGGATCGTTTGCTGGTCAAATAATCTCGATCGTTATCACAAATATTAGCTTTACGTGTTTTGTCATATGTATTTTTCAGGCTCTTCTCAGAATATATTGGCAATGATTCATCACATGGTCCTACTTCTTCCACGGAATTTATAATTTGAATTTCATTTAGATCACCAGTTCTCTCTGATTTTTGTCTCAGTGATGAAATTGGCACCGGATCAGTTTCTGGAGCTCTTTCTGGTTGTACTTCTCTATTCCTCCCTGGTCTTATTTCTGGGATTGTTACTGGCTCTCCTACTGGAAATGTTTCTGGTCCTATAGCTCTCTCTTGTACTGTTTCTGATGAGCTGTCTAGTTCTTCATCTAGAATTCTTTCTGCTCCTGTAGTCGTAACGTTTTGTGGTTCTTCTTTCCGACCCGACATTATGCCGGATTATTTAAATATAGTTTTAAAAACTGTAATATATTAAAAACATAAGATTCTAAATAACAGTGACAGAACGTGACAAACGAACCATACCATATACATAATTAAATTTCAAAAAAGTCGATTACGACTTACAAAATAGGGAACGTGAAGAGGTTGCATCTATTTACGATGGTGTAGCATCAGGAATTTCAATAGGAAATGGAAAAAATATTGAGGTAGGCTGTTGCGATGCAATAAAATTCAACGTCTGTAAATATCTTAGCTGAAAAAGAATATTTAAATGATTTTCTTAAGAATATTAAATCTGAATGAATATAATTATATTACGTTGGGTAACTTATGTAGCAAAAGTTGACAGAGTTTAGACCTCTGCAATGCAATTTGAGGATTCCTAAGTGATTTAAGAATAAAGAGTGTACCTACCACAAAGTTTCATCGCATAGGTATATTAAGTAAAGCAAAGTATTCTTATAGCATGTAGACAAAATAAACTTACAAGCATAACTTGTGGATTTTCCATCATAATCCTTGAAGCTTCTCTTAAATTCTCCGCTGCTTTTATTTCTCCTTCTGCCTCAATTATTTTGGCTTTGGCCAAGCGTGTACCTTCAGCCTCGGCAGCCATTGCCTTTTGTAGCTCGAATGGTAAAAGTACGTTTTTTCTACAAAGAGAGACAGGCGCCTGTTATATAAAACTAAACGTAGAACACTAATATTGCCATTGATGATAATAAAGTTGTTAAATAATAATAATGTCGATAATAATAATAATCTATATATATAAATGTTATGTTGGTTTGTGTACGCTTCAAAAACTCAAAAAGTTCTGCTCCGATCGAGCTGAAATTTTAGCATGATATATAATCCGCGTCAAGGATTGTTTTCATCTATTTTTTTCATCAGTGACATATCAGCGAATGTGCGAATGTGCCACAGCGAAGCGTGGCAGGGTACAGCTAGTTCATTATAATTTGTCAGAGGACTATTGGTGCATCTAAGGACGCGTAGGTATCTTTTGCAAGAATCTGCCCCCCGAAGTAGTTGTTTTCTAGTGTTACAGCCACTAAGCAGTAATGGTGTTGTGGTATTGATATTTTGGTAGAAGACTCTGGCTCCATGAGTGATGAGCGCGGTGCTGCACAGAATATGTATTTCAAAGTTCTGGTTCTGACAAAACACTTAGGATCAGAACAACAATGAGTTCGTTTCTTCTTTCAGTTGTATATGAAAAGCTAGTCAAAAAAGCAGGTTACATTTCGACTCGTTCCATCTCCACCCCCCATTCAATGGTGACTTTATTTATTGCGTTTCTCGAGATTCGGCTGATGTCCGCACGGCTGTACAGTAACTCGGACAGCGTGTATTGTCCGAGAATATTTCTCAGCATGGCTACTGCCATCATTTCTGTGGCGTATCTAAAATCAATTGAAATTTTTTGGTCTTCATCCCAATTAATTATTTGAAAATAAATAATTTAAACTTTATAAAAGCTATTATAGAACTCAATTTGAGTTTTAAACTGGTTGACTATGAGACACATTGCTTTAAATACATTATTTTAGTAAACGCATTGATATTTATGGCCCATGTTAAAAAAAACAACCGTTTTTTAAATGGCTTCTGTGGCGGAGTTACCACAAATTCGGTTAAAAAATTAAACAGGTGTAGTCTTCAGTCAAAAATTTCTGACTTTGAAGTTGGTAAATGAATAATCATTTCAACCAAATTGTGTAAAAGACCATTTGGCAATAAATTAGCAATTAAATTTACTTGTGCGATTGGACATTAAGCAGACAATTAAGAGGTTTCAGCACGTGGAAATAAACAACTGCATCCACGGACACGGTGACTGAATCTTTTGTAAGAATCTGAAAAACAAGTCTAGGTTTTAATTTAG
Organism: Campaea margaritaria; assembly: GCA_912999815.1. Lineage (NCBI taxonomy): Eukaryota > Metazoa > Arthropoda > Insecta > Lepidoptera > Geometridae > Campaea > Campaea margaritaria. The sequence goes on from OU538794.1 coordinate 4,328,845, forward strand.
CTCCCGTCACTGAAAAGTAATAGAAGGTACCTACAAGCTAACGTCTAGTTCCTAGAATGGCTAATTTCAAGGGATGTAAACCACGTAAAGGTCGTACGTGAGATTGCATACTTCCGTCTACTACGGGACAAATATTAGAAGAAAACCTACAAAAATTATAATAATTATATTCTACAATAACATGAAGGTCGAATATCCTAAGAATAATGGGAAGAGCAAATCTATAAGCGGATTGTTTTGTTTACCCAAAAATGGAAGTTTGCATTAGATCGAGGCTAGTTTTGATCCAGAAAAAGTAAAACGTGGCTGTAGCTGGTTTTATAAAAAGAATAACGGACAATAACCTCTTGCGGCGGTAAGTTTAAGGTCTGGGACCTCAGATCAATGAGCATGATGCTGTCCGTACAAGGTACCACCCAAATGACGCCAGGACCTGCAGGAGAGATTCCTCTCAACCTTCCAAATCTCATGATGACGGCTCTCTTGTACTGTTTAACCACCTTCAAAAGAAAACGAAAATGGCAGTTCAACTGCAAATAGGGCCAAGTATTTTTTTTTATTTATTTATCATTTTCTAAACACATAGATTTTGTACTCACTCTGAAGCATAACACCAGTGCCAATGGACAAATGATAATCAGAATTATCGCAATGGTTACGAAAATCTTCTCTACTATAGACTCTTTTTTTATATCTGAAATTGTTAGTGAGAGTATTATCATTGCAAACGAGGAATTTACTTCTATTATGTTTTATGTTATAGATAGATAGATAGATAAACTCTTTATTGAAACACCACAGAACAAAGAAAACTAAGAAGAATAACAAGAAGAAGAAAGAATAACATATAATACTTTTTTAATGATGTTAATGTTTACTAATGTTTTTAAATCTAACTAAATAACGAGACGAGCTGATCATTCGGCTAATAGTGAGCGCTATGTCTGCATAAAACAGTTGCAGTGTTATCTAGAACTTTGCAATGCAAATACTTGCGCGATACTGCATTGCCCTGAGACATTTTTTCAAAACTATATTATGCTCAGTAATTTCCATCAGTTACTAAGCACGACAGTATAAATAATTTTTGGTAGAATTACCTACCTGCGGCACAAGGCTTAGAGATAAGGTAGCCGGTAGGAAATCAGTAAAATGCTATTTCATCATCATTTTCAGTCAGTACCGTCTCATTACTGGGTAAAGCCTGTTACCGTTTATGCTAGGTACCTACCTACTCCTCTTTGAAATCCTTATTTAAAAAATGCACATATACCTACTAATGTTTGTTTATCTACCTGTAAGGACTAGTTTGGATGAAATTCTTTTCTGTTCTAAAGTCATATCATAATAAATTAATATTCTTTGCAGATACACTATCACAGTGGACTATTGTTTAGTTATATAACAGATATTGCCGTAAAAGATAATAGAAAGATAATAATTAGGTTAACAATGAAAACATTACAAAATATTATTTGTGTGACGTTGATTTATTTGAAATCTATGGTAATCACAGAGTACTATTTCGTACATGAAATTAGAGAAAGCGGCCAGTACATTTTGCCAGAATATACTTAGTCAGTGTTATCTATGAATTGGAATCATCAATATCAATTAATTTTCGTTCGAGTCCGTAGCTAAAAACCTAAAGAAATGGAAAACAATATTAAACAATGTTCTAACGTAGTCTTTATGATTATGCACCTTGAACAATGTAACTGCACGGTGACCGTATAAACAACAATAAGAGATAAGTGACTTTACTTTAATACAGGTACCCCTTTATACTGAGGGTACCACAGACTTACGAACATACTAAAGAATAACAAAGTAAACCAATAACACAAGTTATAAGTACAATACATTAATTTTAATAAATCCATATGCTAATATTATTTTTTTAATTTTGGTCACTGTCAAATCCGTTAATTTCTCTAGATTCTTATACTAAAGAAAATAAAATATTCCGCATAGTTAAAACACGCGACAGGTTAAACCAGTCTTTATTAAAGTACCCTAAATCAGCACGTCTTTTAATTTCCAAAACGATACAACAGGAACAAAATTTAAACAAAATATATATTAAGTATGCTGAAGATATAGATCATGGTTTCGTTGAATAAATGATTGGTACCATAGAAGACATACATAAAGAAGTACTACGTATCGGTTCCACAATACCTCTCGTTACTTACAAAGCACCTCTTATACGTTTTATGAGACTCTGCTGTACAGAGCTGTACAGCTAAATCTACACTGGTAAATCTGCTGGAGGACTGGGTGCAGCGCGCGCAGGTGGCGCATGCGATGTACTGGGCCCATGAGGACCTCCCAGGAATGTCTTCAGGAAGTCCAGCGGGAAAGGAAATATTATCGTAGAGTTCTTCTCTGCTGATATCGTATTCAGCGACTGTAAGTAGCGTAGCTGGAGAAGAGAGAAAACAATATTGAGCAATGTGATTATGCAATGTACCTGAAATTGTTTGGTAAGATTGGCACAGGACCTTTGTTCTGTCTTACGCTGATGAAGTAAGACGTATGAAGGGCTGACCCTGTCAAGCTAATGCGAATATGTGAACGATTTTAAATCAAATCATCTAAAATTATAGGCATATGTCATCTTTTACCCATTGAGTTTAGCTTACTATGAGACCTTTGCGATGTCATGTCTTCTCTTTGATTTGATCATCATTTTCAGTTACTTTTCAAGTGCTAGAGTATAATTATGAATGATTCGAAAAAAGGGGAACAATTCCACAGTGTGTAAGATTTTAATAGTGAATTTACCTGTAACGCCATAGGGTTATCAATCATCACTAGCGATGCTTCTCTTAGGGCCTTAGATGCTTTTATTTCACCCTCAGCTGCTATGATCTTTGCTCTTGCTTCTCTGTCCGCTTCGGCTTCTGCTGCCATTGCCCGCTGCAGCTGTACAGGCAGACGGACATCTTTGCTGCAATGATGGGGATGTACGGATGTACTTAGTGTACAACTGGTTTTCCAACAATTATAATTTATGCCCAGTAAAATTCAAATGCTTCACTCATAGCACAACATAATTTTTTAATTTTAATAATATCGGGCAATGGGAAACAGAAAGTTTTTTTATTATTACACTATGGTCTAAGATTATTTTGGCCATTGAATTGTATTAGACCTATGGTAGATTGTATTAGACCTTTGAATATCAGGAATTTGGATATTTCAAGTAAAGCTATTAAGATCTAACTTACATTTCAACTCTCTCCACTTCAACGCCCCAAGGGTCAGTGGCTTCGTCTAGGTTGGCCTGCATCATGTGACTGATGGCTTCCCGATCTGAAAGCAGCTGTGCTAGGTCCCTCATACCCAGGACATTTCTAAGAGTTGTCGCAGCTAGGAGGCGAGTCGAAGCCCTGAAATCACACGTTGATTTGTTCTAAGCTTTTGCCAGAGAAACCAAAACTACCAATATTTATCTCAAAAATATTAATGTAGGTAATAATGATTTTAGACACGTTGTTTTTTTTGCGATACTAGCTAGTCATTCTCCTGATGGTAATCGCCATGTCTGCTTATAACATTTACAGTGCCACTCATAACTTTGCAGTCCTAATTCTTGCGCGGCACTGCACTGTGCTCGTCACCCAGGAGATCGCATCGAAATCAAAAAAAATATTCGCAGTATTTTCACTACACTTGAGAAGCTTTATGTCTCTACAGTTAGTATGTAGGTTATCAAAGATGCATTTGCATTTATGCACTGGAAGTACACATTGCGCGATGGTTTATTTTAATGCCGGTAATTTGGCAATGCTTTGCACATTAAAATTATTGTAGAGTGAGATGTACGCGTTCCATTAATACAATGATCAGATGTACCTACGCGTACCATTCATACATGGCCATTTTACTTTACCAATCTGATAATGTGATTGACCCATAGGATCAGGTACTGACATGTATTATATTTCAACCAGGCAGTCTTGAGTCACGACTGTCGACTTGAAGACTGCCTGGTTGAAATATTCTGAGTCTTCCAGTCAACGAGTGAATGGGTTAGGTGCTTCTAGGTAAGCGTGTACCATCTTAGACCGCATTTTAACACTAGAACTGTCAAATGCAACCCAAGCATACACGAAATTAAATACGAAAGAAATAAAAGATAGGCGTGTACTGTGTAGGTACTAACTACGAACCCTGCATCAGCTACCCTCACGATCGCATTAAGTGGTTCTTTTATCCTGTAGTATACAACTGCGTCCACCGCCACTGTTACTGAATCTCTTGTTAGCACCTGAAAAATGATCGTTATTATTGATAATATCGTTTTCTTTTTTACACATAGGTGATGTATAGTCGTGAGCAAAAATGCATGGAGCCAGGCCAAAAACCCATGTGGTAATTGTGTAGTGCATAATAAGGTCGGTCTGCGCCTTGTTACTCGTAGTTAGTTAGTATTATTGACCATGCAATATATACTTGTGTCTTCCTTCTCCAATGCTAATGCCACCTGTTTACAAGCGTCGGAATGTTTTCGAATTCGATTCCGACGAATTCATTCTCGATCCGACGCATTCGGAAAACGTCTTTCCTATAGTAATTGTGAATAACGTTTTTCAAATGCGTCGGATCGGGAATGAATTCCTCGGAATTGGATTCGATAACTTTCTGACACTTATTACTGGTACGGTAATGAAAAACGAAGCTAATTTTTTATATATTTTTTTTTATGATACATACAGTGGCATACAAGCTGACGGCCCGCCTGATGGTAATCTTGCGATACTCGGGGTGTTGTCGATACGTTGCCTACTCTCTAGATCTCTTTGCTCGCATGGATTGTGTATTGGTTGTTAAGCCAGAACACGTCCATCATTCTTTATTCTCTGAACGCAATTGTTCATGTTCTGCTACAATACCTTAACTTTACAAGTTCATATATCTTAAAAAATGCAGAACACCACCCGCCCTTTAGCCAATATCAATAAATAAGGAACTTTAGTCAAATAACACTTACGTAGCAATATTTTTTGTTCTGATTTTCATTATTTATTGAGCTGTTCTTGAACTCCTCATTAGGCTTAAAATAAAATCACCAGAGGAATATTAGTGATTACACTTATTAGGTCAAACTTTCTAACTACATTACAACAAATGTGACTGACATGTCAAATGAGGACTGTAAAGATTACGGTATTCCAAATCTATTAGAGGTGATGAATGTTTGTCTAAATCTCAAAGTGGCCATTAAAACTCGCTACCACCTACCATGCAGATGCTACATACATTAGTTACACAAATTAAGAATGATTCATATGAACGGTGAACAGCAGACAAGGTCAGCAGCTGATCCAACCAGACCGCCTGGCATGGTGTTTTTCTTACTTTCATGTAGATAAACAGGAATGACAGGTGTTACGAAATCTTGATCAAAGAATTTACAATCATTTGATAGGAAGTCAAACACTGGACATGGAGAGTTCCATTGATATTCTAAAAAAAAGCCATAGCATATTTTTTTCTTTGTGAAAAAGAAATTAAATCAGGATCAAAGAGTTTTCTGTATTTAAAATACGAAGTACAAAAGCCCTTAAATATAAAAAAAAAACATGATGTACAGTTTACTGTATTAGTAGAAGATTGATTTTGACATATCATAATTATTATCACGTAGTTCCTTAGTCTTATTAAAACCACCATAAAGTTATTAGTATGACCCACAACTTTATTGTATTGTTCTTATCGTACGTAACGAGGGCGGCTGCTAGCCATCTGTTCCCGACTGCTCAACATAGGATAAGCCAAAATAAACTAACGGGCCAACAGTTATGATATTGACCATGTATAATTATTTACGTTTGGGTAAATAGAGAATGATCGATCGACAAGAAACCAAGGTGCACAGGAATGTATTACGGGAAGCCCAACCGGTTAGTTATTGGCTAATAGATTTATGTGAAGGTTTTCAGGAAGTGAGCAATATTTAATAAATATGTTGTGGCTGAAAGTAAAGTAGGTAAGCGATTCTAAAACGTTAACATAATTTATTACAAACCCAGACTAAAATTCGAGAATATACGAAGAAGATACATCAAAAAATTCGAGGTTTCGTTACGTTAGGAGAAATCGCGTTACTAGGATACATCCATTAAATGTTTGTTAGCAGGGCATTTTCGATACATACGAATCTTTTAACTGGGCAGAGCTCGATAAAATTCTATACTTTCACGGTTTACCTTATCGTACATTGATTCACCGCTAACGTAAATAAAAGCAAGCTTTCGTGTACCATGTGTTTACCACGAAACCGGAATTTTCGGTATGGCATTGGTATTGAAAACTGTTAACCTAGTTGCTGCCATTCTCGCATCGTTCAGCCGGGTCCGAATGGCACGATTTAATTGATGTGGCTGTAAACTATCAATCAAAGTTTTACGAGATGCTAAACAATCGTGTAAACCAATTGTCTGCAAACTGGCGACCTAATAATAGTCCCTGTTTTTCGATTTTGTCTCGCGATTGGGGCCGTAATATTCGACGAAATTGAGATCAGCCGCTGGTTAATTTCAGTATAAAACTCACTTCAAAGAACTGCTGACTTCATTGTACAATTTCAGGTTGATATTAGACTGCTTGGCTTGTTTATTGACGCGTGCTAATTCCACTGGTACAATTTCAAGCTCCAAATTAATGAAAATGAAAAACTGTTAGCTTATTGAATGGGATTACTAATTTTCTTAAGCTGAACTAATGTCAAATAGGTATAAAGCCGTATTAAAATTCATTCATAATCTGTGTACAAATGCGTCCGCCTACAACAAAACCTAATTTGACAGTGCTAATGAACTTCCCATGTAAGTAATTGTGTAAGTCCAAAAACATATGTGGGTTAAAAGCTGCTAATTTACTTTGTAGCTAAATTGGGTATTGTGGTCAGAGGAACCATGATGTCATGGAATAAGCACAACTAATATACCTATTATAGTAATAGTAGATGCGATCACTACTTCACCTTAAGCTTGTTCACTTCAATAACTAGTATTGTTTTGTATTATAGGCTATAAAATTTTATGAAGGTAAAGCTTTCTGGTATTGTTTATTTTCTTATCAATTAGACATGAGGTGTGAAAATTGTTAACCTAAAGAGGATGATAAGAAACAACATGTTTGAAGTTTAGGTTTAATTAAGAGTCCTTTTTTATTAATATAATTGTTGTGAGAAATGAAAAGCGATATTCTCACGATTCCTTCCTAAAATTTAACGTTTTATAAGTTACGAAAATTATTTATTAGTACAAAGTTTGTATTGTATTGCATATCACAAACTTTCAAAGTACTAAAATCATGATCCAAACATCTTGTGGCATCTGTAAGTTTTGTTGTTATTATTTATTTCGTCTGGACAATGTGCCAAATAGTTTTGTTTTCTTCTTTTTTTTTCATACCATTTTTATTATATAGCTTTAGTTTGGTACTTTGTGCTGTACGCTCGATATGTTAATATTTTGTTGTATGTACATATTTTGAGTTATAATCCAGATTTTGAGCTACTTTAATTAACTCATAAGTTACAACGATTGTAATTTGTTTTGTGCATCAAATAAATAAAATAAAATAAAATAGAGGTGTCACATTAAATTACAACAAAGGACACAAAAACCTATTTATTAGTAAAAAAAAAAACAAGCTGTGACCATTAGTTTTGAGAAATTTGGTAGCTTGCCAATGGGGTAGTGCTGGTGGTAGAGTTTGTCAGGCCACTCAAGAGTATATGACGTAGGTTTTTAGAAAAGAAATAGTGTCATCATAATAAGTACTCAATACTCACCTCTTGCGGAGGTACGTCGAAGGATACGGTCCTGAGGTCTACTTTCCTATAAGTGTCTATGCATGGCAAAACAAAGAACAACCCTGGACCTCTGGCTCCACCTTTCCTTAGTCTTCCCAACCTGAATATCACGGCACGTTCGAATTCTTGGACCACCTGACAAAGATGTAAAAATTATCTATGGTAACCGCGATCTTCTCACACTGTACAATCATAATTATAACAAATACAGACGCGGTCGCCCTACAAAAGTATGTTTCTATGATATTGATATTCTAAAATTCTCAAAACATCAATAAAATAAGTCTTTAACTTTAGACTCAAAATAAATTAAATACTTACCGGTAATTTTACAGTAATTACAATTATTATAAAATAAGTACTTATACAATATTTAAAACAATAGATGGATAAGCTGTACATTTTAGTAGATAGGTTCTTCAAAATTATGAAAAAAAAAAACAACTCGTAAACATTAATGAAGTAGTTAAGATAACTTTCAAGGGTCCTACCTTGAAACATTCGAATAAAGAAAATGGAAATGTGATGATGACAAGCAGGAACGAAAGCAACGTTGCACATCTTTCTATGCATCCCACGGAATCTGGATTCGCTGTCACAAATAAAAAATAAAAACTTTGTACTGTTTCTTTATCACACAATATTTCCAACTTATATTCCTAACGAACTTTGACGGACATCAACGAACACGAACATTTTTATGATAAGACGTGAAAAAGAAGCGCACACCAATTTGTAAGCTTTTAGCAAACCTGCACTCGGACTCTCAAGTTACTTACGCATTTGTATCGTGATAGCGCAAGAAGTACCCGTATCGCAATCTAAAATATTTAAATTTTTAGAATTAGAGCTCGGTAAAAAAACATTATTATTTCGAAGCGCACTAAGATATTATCAATTACTCACGACTCGGCACGTTGTCACGTCTAGTACTAACGGTTCTAAGTTCTGTGCGCATTTTACGATGATGCCCGGACTCTACGTCTCAATTATTCGTATGTTATTGTTATATCGGATCAAATAATTAAAAGTGCCAATAACAACGCTTGACCCGGCCAGCAATGTCGGACTGCGCTGACATACGGACCGCCTCACTGTCAGAGAGTCCAGCTGTTTACACGACCCAAAAACCGATCGCAACTAAAAATATAAATTACAATGCGATGTTCCAAAACAAAAAGAAAGCAGTAAATCACCGTCGATAGCGTTTAGTCAAAATGTATTTACGTATTTCGAGGTAGCACTCCACTTCCCCCGAGTCCTTGTCGTAGCAACCGAAATCCATGTGGGACAAGAGTTCGTGGTATGTAAATCGCATTGACTTATCTGTCAACGGTTGTAATGTAAAGTGGTCGTGTCTTCAAAGCGGAGTCTATAATGGAACTAAGGTAAGAAGCGCGGAAGAGCAGGTTGTCGGTAAAAATAAATAAATAACGCACTTTCAGACATATCGGCGAACGGGCGCGGGCGCTCCGTGAGCCGCGGTGCTCCAAATTGTGGGAATTAAGCGCGGGAGCCGGGAAGCTCTCGTCTGGAATATGCACCACTGAATAATAATTCATAACAGGATGTTTGGATAATCAATTTATGGATACTTTGTTGTTTACAGAACGGTAATACACCATTAAGAATATAGCTTGCCGCTGCAGACCGACTTGCAACAATTTACGATAAGTATGTTCCCCTCATTAATTTATTATTTGCTCCGTTTCCTTTTTCATATCACTCTGCTAGATCATTTTTCCGCAGAATCTTTATAATAAGAAGAGTTCAGAGAGTAAGCAACGCATCAACAACGGCCCGAGTGTTACAGGTATCCATAGGTGGCGGTAAACGTGCCATCAAGCGGAACGTTAGCTTATTTACAGCTCTACCACATAAAAAATAAATTGAGACATAAAACAGCTACCTACTTGATTCTCGTTCTGAGTCACATCCAAACCGAAGCTAATCTAAACCAGCTAGAAGTTTAAAAATCTCATTTCTCTCGAGTTAATTAGGCAAAAAAAACAAATATTTGAAATGCCCGCTAACCAGATGCATTTTCGTTTACATCTCTACTGATGCCCGTTCCAGTCTTTAATATCAAGCTAATTCATGTTTATATTACAGAAACAATATCTGCAGTAATTTGGCAGAGAAATATTAATTTCGAAAGCAGTTAATTTAGATCCAGGTCACAGTTCGGATTCTACTGCCACTGAATCTTTTGATCTCGGATTGACGTCGCAGTTTATAGGCTCAGTACTGTGCGTTATACAACTGTCGTGTTTTTGCATTACATTGTAATAATTATAGTCAATCAAACTCGAATGAGGTTGTGACATTCTCTGGTGTTGGATCGTCAGGCCATTGCTATAAATCGATAACAACCGGGTCCGACGCGTGCCCTCTGAAGAACGGAAGTTTAACTGTTCGTGGTGAGGCCCCTGCCCTGGGGCCAATTCATACAGTTACTGACTTGCCCTGCTAACTGTCACCACTAATATCGCTCAGCGTTCATAAGTCGACCAGAGACATTTATCCAAAGAGATCGGTACAATTTGTTTGCATTTATGGGAGTTTATATAGCTTCATTTCATTCTCTCTCATTCTCTGTAGTCTATTTTTGAGTGACGTCACGTCACGTTTGTCATTTATGAGTGTGTGGTGCCAATCTAGCCATTGGAATAAGAATAAGTACGCGGTGACCCGCCGCAACGCACCGAGAATGATTTAGCTTGACATTTCATCCCGGGTCAGTCTGGGCGACGCGACGCTTCCAAGAAGACCGTTCTTTTTGTAAAAAGTGATCGTAATTACCTCGGTCTACTGTAATTAAATCATAATTATGTTCCAGAGAAATATGTAGGAGAACGTGACTACCGAGAAAAATAGTATAGTTATTTTTACGATGTTTACGATTCAACTATTAAAGTTATACAACTCATAACAGCTCCTTAAAATTATAAATCTGATTGAATATTGCATAGTATTTTTAGTTCGCAGTACGACATAGTTCACATTTTACGACCACTATTTCCCGAGCTTGTAAACTCGGTCTTGGCTTATTATTTTTTGTTAGCATTCTATGAAACTTTGTAGAAAAGTAACGTGCTTGGGATTTTTCTCATGTGAAGCTGTTTTAGATACGAGTCCGTTAGGTACCATGATTGATCAGTTTTTTTTAAATAGATCAGGCGATGGGTATTACTTTGTAGAAATCCATTATTCAGAAAGATAAATTAGGAAAATATAAGTATAGTTTAATCTCCAACGTTAAGTCAGAGAAATCTGCTGTGTGATATTGAAATAAATAGACATAACGCTCATTTGCGACAAGAATGTGCTATTTATTTAACGGTATTTTGAGGAGATAATACGTTCTTTGCGCAATTGAGCGATAATTTTTAGTTACTTGTATATAGAATAAAATAGAATAGAATAGAAAAACTCTTTATTGTACACCAGAAACAAAAATAAACACAGTACAGAAGAATTACAATAGGTAAACAAGGGTAGTACAATGGGCAGTCTTATTGCTGAAAGCGATTTCTTCCAGACAACCTAGAATATCTTTATATAGAATTAGCAACACAGAAAAATAATAAGAAAGACCATCGATGGTGGATATGGCCTGATAGATTGTTTGATTATATTCATTTAATGTTAAATCAAACACCATAGCTTAGTCAATATGTAGTAAATCACACATTTTCAATTTCATAGCTTTCAAATCAGTCCATAACAATTGATTCAGAGAGTTGTATTTCTAAATCTGATCTAAATTCCAGGTTTTACTACAATTGAACACATGTATTGGATGGATTTGCTTCGCCTACTATCTATTGATTTACACCAATTCATCAAATGTTTACGACAATGACGAACACAATGAGTTTCTGCAATACAAGAATGCCCTGTGATTTTTTTCCGTCCACTACTCACAATTTACTAGACACCAGTAACAATTGTTTTTATCCAAGAAATACAAAGTTTAAAGCTAGAAACGTTTGTTTTAATTATTAGGTACTGTGTAGATGCAGCTGATAAAAACCTATATACCTATCTAGCTACCGTTGCGAAGATTTGATCTCGTATCTTTATACTACTAGAGAATATTTTTGTTAATCGCAATGTCTTACTTTCTGGAATATTAATTTATTATTAGGCTATGTTATCTAACACCAATTAAGTACTTACACCAAGTGTAGAGCAAAAACCAGACCAATAATAAGACTATGTTACTTGATAGGGTGTACGCATTACTATCATTTTATAATACTACCTTTTGATTTTATCATTACACTGATTAGAAACATTATAATTTCCCACGGTCCACTTTTTTATATTAAATTAAAAGTGAAGTGTACTTAATTTGACCTAATATTTAACTCGTAATGCTCAATATCAAACATGTCCGTCATAAATTCTTCACCATAACCAGATGGTTTTATGTAACTCATAAGTGGCAATTCATTAATTAGGTTTTCTATGGCTTTGCGACGTTTTTCTACCATATGTACATTTTATAGCTTTATATAGTGTGTTATACGTATACTGCCCGTTTTCACTACTCAAACTGTTAATTTGTTTCAACTCAAAGTAGGTATTGTTAGGTTTTATAATTCATTTATTCTATTGTAGGGTTACAGATAATGGTCTGTTTAGAAATAATTATGGTGGTCATATGACATTACAGAATCACTTGCAAAAGATAGAAGTGTTTCACTTACAGTGAAACTGCTGTTGTCTATATGATACAAAAAGTCTGGTTGAGTTTTTCATTTCATTTTGCATTTTCATATCATCACAATACAAGTATTTGCGTTCTTTGAAGACTGCGGTGCAGTTACAACAATATCGCAACATTTGCAACATGGTATGAGTATTGTGCATTGGTCATAATTATGGTAGGTACAGCTTATTGCTGAGTAATGCAATGCGTTATCCAATATTTGCTCGGCAAATGAGAATTCCGCTGCATCTGGATCCGACTCTCTTGTTTGTTTATAAAGCAGGTCATATTTTGATGCTGATTTATGGATTGTATGACTCTTATTGGTTATAAGACTACTTGTATTGGATAAGAGTGTTCCTTGTTCCACTGTTGTTGTTCTTTATGTTTATTTGGCGAGTGTGGTTTTTTGGTGAATCTATTATTGGACATCACATCTGGAAAAAACATTACGGGTAGTAAAATGAATTAAAATAATAGTCGTATCCGAACTGCATAATTTATAATTGGCCATTTGTTATTCTAAAATTATGAAAATTGAAATTCGTTCTCTATAATATGTTGGAAAAAGGTTAAATACTTTTCAATAACTTAAAAATAGACTACAAATTTTATTGCGTACTAAAAATACCTTTGTTACAGTTAATAGTTACCGACCATAACAGGACATTGATAAATTGATAACGAAACCTTATCAGTGAGGAATGTTTGGCCTAGTTAGTTATTAACACAAAAAATATTGGTATTCTTTTCTAGGACCAAAATAGCATACTAGGGCTTAAAGTCCATGGAGGGGTCCTATATTTATAAGGCGAGTGCGCTAATGCATGTCAGCCGGGAGTTTGTGTGCGAACAAGCAATATGCGGGTAAGCTGAGCAATTTTAACTGACACAAAAATAAATAAAAATTGAAATCTATTCCATATAGTGGCCATAATAGTAGCTTTATAGTGTTTAAAAAACTTTTGTAGATACTTTTTTTATTTTATTTAATATCTTTTTCGTTGTCAATATTTCTGTAATTACTTGTGCTCTGATGAGGTTTTTGCCATATTAAGATGCCCCCCATAATAAACCAGTATCATTAAGACATTTTAAAATTAAGGACCAATGGGCACAAGCCCTTAAAAATTCACGTCTTTTATTTAACATAATTCTTTGGTTTTTTGTGTTCTTCGACTGCAATCTCTACCCATTATAAAAGAACGTGTAGAGATTTCATTTTATATGCTTCATCCTATTTTTATTTCTTTTCAGATTTTGTTAGTGCTTGCGTTCGTAGGAGCCGCTGTGGCAGTGCCACAAGGGCTGATAGGAGGCGGTGGACTCATAGGCGGTGGATTTGGGGGTGGAGTAGGAGTCGGGCTGGGTGGACTGGGGAGCGGAGTGGGAGTTGGACTGGGAAATGGTCTAGTGGGCGGCGGGTTGCTGCGTCCGGGCCTTATCGCGCGAGCGCCGGTCCTCCATGCGCCTGTAGTGCACGCAGTACACGCTGAACCAGTAGTAAGTCTTTAGAAACTTCTCAGCATTAGAAGTAACCTAGCTAACAGTTTACCTAGTGGTAAACGCCACGCTTGTCTGCAATACACTTTTATTGAATTTTGCATTGTTTTTGTTTGTCTTGTGCAATGGCACAAGGCACGTAAATCGAGCGTTGGCTTTTATAGGTAACAGTAGTGTAGTTAGTTCCTAAGTAAAAACCTAAAATATTTTTAGTAAAGTCAATCATGGCGTATTTCTAGATCATCTATATTTATGGGTTGATGATAGTGTCAAGATTAAAAGAAAGGCCGACTTTACATGTTCAATCTGGCATGGACTTTTGTTGCGATAAAAGTTCCGCGCCTAGCGACGAAACGGATCATTGGAAATCATTTCAGTTTATTTTACGTTCAGGGTCTTATAACGTTTTTTAGTGCCTTTTGACGTTTGATTGCCGGAAACACCGATAGATAGATCGATGTAAAAAACAATTATGATCAAATTGTGCATTTTTCAGTCATATCCAAAGTACTCTTTCAACTATGGAGTGAAGGACACGCATACCGGAGACATCAAGTCGCAACAGGAGCAGCGAGATGGTGATGTTGTTAGAGGTAAGCATATCACTATATTTGGGTTCTTCTCGATCACAGTGCCACCAGCTTATATTTTGACAGCTTGCCCTTCTGCTTATACCTACAGCTAGCGTAAGTCAAATATTTTTTCGTTTTACGTCATTGAAGTAGTTCTAGGTGGCACTGTAACTGTGATGGGCAGGCGTAGCGCTTACCACCAGGTGAACGACTTGCTCGTCTCGTCACATAGTCAAATAAAAAAAACAATAAGCTTCGTATAAGTTGAGAATGTTTGGTACAAGTTGTAACTAAGCCGGAAGCCCACGACAACAAGGAATAACTAATCACTAATTTGCAGGAAGCTACTCATTAGTGGAGCCTGATGGGACCACTCGCACGGTGCAGTACGCTGCTGATGACCACAACGGGTTCAACGCGGTCGTGCAGAGGACGGGACATGCCGCGCATCCGGTAAGTAACATAGCACCGGTGTATAATGTAAAAAGTCTGAAACATATAGGACCATGTACTACCAGTACATATCGTACACGAGTACTTAGACGTATTACCGGACGACGGACACTCATTTTTTTCATCTTTACTTGCGCGTAGATACTTGTAGAATTATTTTACTGCGACATTTGATTTTTGTGGGATTATAACTGTAATTCAATGGAAGATCACGATTTATCATCATCATTATCAACCCATAACGTCCCATTGCTGAACACGGGTCTCCCCTCACTTTCTTGAGTAGGGTTAGGCCATAATCCACCACGGGGGCCCGGTTCGGATTGGTGGATAACATAACATACCTCCGAAATAATTCTCGGGTAGGTATTTGCGTTCCCTCACGATGTTTTCCTTCACCACGATTAATAATAACAAAATCACGAAGATAACGATTAAAAGTTATAAATTGGAACATATCTCTAAAAGTAGAATAAATTAATGAAATTATTTAAAAGCGCTATTTCTAATCGCTATTAAAGCGAATGCGAATTGTATACTCATTTTCAGTGTTAAAAGTTGTGTTATCGTAGGTATAGATATAATTGTCCACAACAATATTAGCAAAAAACATTTAACTTCACCATGGAAACTATTCCAACTGATAACTTGTCACAGTATATTACAAAATACGATTTCTCTAAGATTGCTTGCAGCGCCGGCGCCGCATGCTGCGATTGCACAGACCAATGACGATATTAACCACCATAGCTACAGCCCGCAACTAACTTCGCATGGAAAAAAATACTACGTTATATCGCCATCAAAAATATCCTGTCTCTTAGCAGGGCTCAAACTATTTCCATACTAAATTTTACCGTTTACCGTGAAAAGGGCGAAAACAGACCGAAATATAGAGTTACTTACGCGTTTATGGTGCAAGCTAATGGGGTAAGCACCGTAAATCTCGCTCTAAGTTTCTTTTTCCAAATTAAGGTGCGAAATAAGTTCGGAGAAAATGTGATTACGGTTTGTTTAACGACCTTCTGCAGTTGCAGTGCCGGATGCATGAGGCAAAATATCTTATTTGGAAATCGTTGTGTTGAATGAGTGGACCGAGCTTAAAACATTTTTTTTTACCATTATAGAACTTAGTTGAATCTTTAACTGGCAACACTATTAACTATTACTTTCCTTTCGAATTTCCTTTTCCTTAGATTCAATATTTCCTAGTCAGGGATCGTGGATCAGGATCATCTATCTAGGTAATCCAATAATAATTGTCTTCGTAACGTGTAATTTTTTTATCAACGTCTTCATCATGTCGTTGTTTTTATTACGAACTAGGTACAATTAAATTGTGTGTGATTTTGGCGCTCTATTATCATTTATTTCGTTTTAAGATTAAATTCCTAGTAAACCAGTTTCAAAGGGTTATTAATAATATCAATATAACATAAGGTAACTTTGAGTTACTTATTTTTATCTCTTATTAGACTGAATAAATAAAAGAAAAGGTGCAACTACCGTAACCTTGAACCAGAATTTAACACTTCATGATTTTATGGAAATGATTCGGTTGACTGGCATCGTGAGCTGCTAGTTTACAAAGTGCTGCCATGTCGTGGTTTATACCTATTGCCAAAACACGTTTAAATATATTTTATAATAATTTATGAAACTTTGAAACTAGAAAACATAACGTGAAGGTTAACTTTAGTATTTTAAGTTCTGACAAACGTTTCAATTTTCATAGGTCTATCGTAATGGACCTTTCGTTTATCTAGGTACTTAACTAATTTCAGTACAATTTAACATAGTAATAATCCATGTTTTTTTTTCAACTTTCAACCAGGTACATCATCACGTAGCTGTAGCTCCAGTAGCGCATTATGGCCATGCACCAGCTATCGCAGTATCTCCATTCGGCCTGAACTAAACCATACTAAACCTAGCACGACAATACTCTGACAGATCCGCACCTTAACACTTTTTTCATAAGGTTCAAAATTATTTGTAAGGATATAATGGCACACAGGGTTATGAAAAACGACGACGCGACGCTCAGCATTACCAATGGCACACGAAACTACGCTTCGAGATTATTTTATATTTTAGGCTTAAGTTATTTGATGAGATTCTAGGATATTTTGCTTTCTCTGGTACTTTGTTTATGAATTAATTTGCAGTATGTACTAGACCGATAACTCACTTTAGATATTTTGGTGAGTGGTCACATCATTCTAGCCACTGTCTTGGTCAATTACTCGCTTGATGTAAACAAAGCTCCAGTGTAATCAATTTGCCTGTCTATCTAGCATCTAAAGTACAAAATATACATAGGTGTAAGTTAATAAAAATAAAATATTTTGATTCCATTTAGAGAATCTTAATCTTTGCCAATTAAAACGTTATTCATTCAAATTGAGAAATAAATGCAAGCTCTTTTTGACCTTTGTCTTTAATTTAACCCCTAGTTAAAAATTGTCTGTAACTGTAGTTTAACCACGGCCCGAATTTTGGTGAATTATTTTAGGCTTAAATATTTAGGTACATTCAAATTGGATAGCTAATGATAAAGCTTCTGTTTCCGTACTTCCACTCTATTCCTTATTTTTTATGTTACTGAGACGAAGTACAGGCTCCACTTTAACGAGACGAAGTACAGGTTCCACTGATGGTAAGTAACAGTTACAGTGCCACCCAGAAGTTTGCATTGCATCAATCATGATCACTTCACCATCAATCTTGCGCGGCACTGCACTACACTCGACATCACTTACTACCATATCGTCAATATTAATTGTGTACAAAATTCACCATAAAATTAATTTAAAAAAGCTCTCAAACTAAGGACCTAAAACATGCAATTTATAGATCCGCATTTACCCGTAGTCTAAAACCGTTTCTCATTGTTTAAATTTTGACTCTAGAAATCCCTAATTTTTTACGTTACTTACGAGATTTATACATCAGATTGTAAATTAGGGTTCGTAGACCTCACATGCCTAATATGCCTAATCTACCGGTAGTTTATCTCCAAGATAAATATATTTTCAAAGAAAAATAGCGGCAATAAACCATAAGTCGGTGTCTGCATGCCTTAATGAGAATCTTGATGGATGGTACAAGTTCATGGCTGGAATAACATGTTGAAAGTGGCTTGACGTGGACTGAATTATAAGTTTATAACATAGGATTTATTTAGCTCTTACTTACACTCAGTTGGAATCGCTATTTTTTTTTTATTTGTTTGAGTGACTAGACGAGCAAGTCGTTCATCTGATGGTAAGCGCTACGCCTGCCCATAACAGTTACAGCGCCCTAGGTGGCGCATTGCATAATGCTGCGCGGCACTGCACTGCGCTCGTCACCCTGAGACATCGGCTCTAAATTCTCATATGACCAGTAATTTCGCTGGAAACAATGCCCTTCAAACTGGAACACAGTATGTTTGCACATTAATAATTGTCGGATGAATATCTGGCAAAGGTGTGGTACTTCCCAGGCAGTCTCTTGCAGAAGAGGCCTCCCACTACAAAAACTATTATTTAGTATAGTCTAGCTGTTACGGTAGTATTCTTCCAATAGGTTTTGTATACAGTTTCCCATCAAAACCCGTCTCATACCTACAAGTGCGCAACTGCTAAAAAACAGTGTTTTCTCAATAATTCTGGTCCTTGTTCATAGATTTAGATGCCATGTTTCCTTACTATTTTAGTGAAAACGGCATTCCAATCGGTCCAGTAGTTTTTATGTGATTTGAGAACAAACAGATATACATTACCTATTTTTCTTTTATTTATTGCTTTATTATGGGTAAGTCATAATTTTTTACAGTTTTTAGTTGTTCTGTATGTGGTGCCAAAAAGATGCCTTTTTTATAAAATTTACAACTTGTAACTGTACTTTCAACAATCTCGACTCATCACCTACTAACGCTACGGGGGGCCTCAATTGTTTAAATTAAAACACGTAGTTAATCAATATCAACTTTAAAAAAAAATATTCGAGGTCCTTAACCTCTTTTCAATTTTACGAGATATTACTAAGACCCATCGATACTTTATTTGCTATACCACCTATTTAGGCAAGTTGTAAACGAGTTTCGGCAATAAGCCCGTTAGAACCGATGTGTCATTTTTACTACTGCTTAATTGGTTTTCTTATTTTGGATTTGAAATTAAACGTTTTGTCGTCAAAGGAGGCACTAAATAATTGTGACGGTTCCTAATAAGAAAAGATTTTTCTAGTTAATAGGAATCGATTTCACCCAAAAGATAAAACAATCAAAATGTTAACTGATTCTACTAATAGCTGCAATGTGGACACAATTAATAATTATTATCATCATTGACTTATATTCCCTCACAGTGGGCAAGGGTCTCCCCTTACTTTCGTGAGGAGTACCAGGCCATAATCCACAACAGGTTTACTTCATAATTACGAAAATGACAGTCTAATTATGAATAACTAATCAATTTAAACAAAGCAATAGATGGCAATCTATCTATATATCTATCTATTCAGCCCGTATCCACCCACTGCTGGGTATATCCTCTGTTTCACGCCATTTGTTCCGGTCCTGTGCCAGTCTCATCCATTCAATCCCGACGTGCTTTGCGATGTTATCCGACCATCGGGCTGGTGGTCTGCCTCGCAGGCGTTGCGCTCCTCTTGGCCACCACTCCGTTATTTCCTTTGTCCATCTTTGGTCATCCCGCCTTGCCAAGTGTCCTAGATGGCAATAGTTACAAAGAAATAGTATAGAGATATTAATTACCCATTTAATCACAAACACGCGACGCTATGCCAGCGCCTAAATTTTAGGTACGATCGTGTAGGAAGTCAAGACTAAGCTGAACGATACGTAAAACAATCTAGCTAGTTGATGAGGCACTAATTATTTAGTCCATTCACGTAGCCAGTGGGCGACTAAAACTGTCATCGTAAGATTACCAATTCAGTAACATAGCAGTACCATTGCGTAGGTTAGGTACTACCCGACACTTAACACATTTTATTCATCGCCATAATTGCCAAAATGTCTCTTTGAAAGTTTATATTGGCGAAATAATAATCAAAATGCAGTAAATGCAACATTTTTGTGTAATTTTTACAGCTGTAGTAGGAGTATTATTGTGTTGATTGAATTTAACTGCATTTTTACGAGTTGGTAGATACTTGGTTAGGACATTGGTAAGCTTCGCTGTGCTTCTACATAGAAAGGAAGTCTAACTATTAATGTACTTTAAGAATATCGCCACATCTCATTTTGGGTTCCTACATTTTTTTTAAGAAAATCGCAAGTCTTTTTGTTTTTCAATATATCTGCAGTTTTACCCTATGTTTTCTTTATAAGTAATTGCAATTACAAGTTCTTTTTCTAAAAGTTTTTTGTTAAGTAGCGAATTTAAAATTATTGTCATGCTCATGGAACATTGGATATAAGGTTGAATTTTAAAATTTGTATGTTTTCACAGTTAGCATAGTCCACAAACTAAACTGTAACTGAACAATTTAATATTCTGTGAGTATAAGCACATATTTAAGTACTCTATCAAAACCTGCCTACTATCTCTCCTTAACTTTACTGTCATCACAAAAGGCGCTGCCTTATCCTGCCGTGTCGCACTAATGCCATGACATCACTCCGCGGATATGGGTGAAATTGCCTTCACCCACTAACTTCAGCTTACCTACAGATAAAGCTTATAAGTATACAAGTTTACGAGTCCAAAGCCGTTGTTTTCGAAACTGATGCCATTTAAAGGAAACACTCTCGTAGGAGACGCATGTGTGGACTGTCCGTTGCTGGAGTTTTATGAACATTTCTTTACTGCCAGTGATAACTACAGCAGTAAGAAGTTCTGGGAACCTATTGTGAATTTGTTGTGTTGGTGACAATGGACTTTCTAGTCAAGGTAAGTTCTTTAACTGGATTTCTGTAGTGGATTGGTTGACAAAAGGTATGATAAAGGTCAATCAGGCTTTATGAACCTAGCTCTGGCTTTTGGATAAGTAGAACCTGTTTATTGAGAGCCTGTTATATTTATAGAGTAATCAAACATTTGTTTTCGAAGAGTTCATTAATTTTATAATTTAAATGAGGGTATAAAGGCAATATAAATAATTACTGAATTTTATTGCGTTAGTTATTCACGTGTGTTTAAAATGTATGGATCTTATATTGATATGTTTTTTCTGTTTTTTTTTTTAATTATGCGGGACAATGCCACCACCTTGTGATCAACTGGTAGGGGGTTAGAATATATAAGTTCCTTATGAACCTGTAATGGTTGGCAGGTTGTCTAACAGTTTTATGTACTAGTAGTTAACAAAGGCTCTGATATCATTTTAACTATTGTATAGAATAAAAGATTTCGTTGTTTTTACAGATGGCACTGGCTGCTGGCTTGCTCAGCCAGTCGAATGTAGAGTCAGCTCCTAGAGTTGCCAGGCTAAGTGTAGCTGAAAAATCAGACAGCTACTTTTACAATAACATTGAAGGTAAGAAAATAATATAGGTATGTTATATATTTTAAGTTCTTGATATTTATATAGGACACAGCCTTTTCTAAAGATACTTCGTTAATTTATTGTTATTAAAAATAGTTTTGATAATACTAGGTAAACTTAAATAATTTTCTATAGTAGTAGGAATAAGTTTAGGTGAAGCAGGAAGGTGTATTCTTTTCTAAATATATTTTTGCCTTTACTTCCTAAGTCCTACTGTAATCAAAAAACGTAATACATAAAACTATATTTAACTTTTTAACTTTACTTTTTTTAACTTTAGTGGTTAAAATTGCAATTTCAGTTACACCCCCCCCCCCCCCACCCCCCACCAGCTCTATTAGGTATGAGAAAGAAATTTTTAGGCTCAATTATGTTAATTAAATTCTAGGACATCCCGGCGCGTATTCCTTCAACTACGATGTCTCAGATGACCAGACCGGGAACAACCAGTATCGAAACGAAGAGCGGTACCCAAATGGCACAGTGACGGGCGCCTACGGTTATGTTGACGCGTTCGGCGCTCCGCAGCGGTATCGATACGTGGCCGATCAGGGGGGCTACAGGTAAACATTTATCAATCATCATCATCATCAACCCATAACGTCCCACTGCTGAGCACGGTTATCCCCTCACTTTCGTGAGGAGGGTTAGGCCATAATCCACCACGGGGGCCAGATCCGGATTGGTGGATCACCTACCTACCTCCGAAATAATTCTCGGGTAGGTATGTGGGTTTCCTCACGATGTTTTCCTTCACCGAAAAGCGAGTGATAATAACGTACATATGCTTTACAAGAAACACATTGGTGCGTGCCTGCATTGGGATTTGAACTCTTTTTGATTTATCAATACCATATGCAATAAAGGGTGCCCAGCAACAACCTACAGAAACTGCACCCCTTAATGCAACATAACGATCGTGGATAGATTTAATCAGTACCCATTTAAAATTAAAACTGAAGTCACCGGAAACAGCTGGTCCGATTCCAAGCCACTATTTAGTTTAATAATAGGTAGGGATTGGTTCAGTTGCCCAAAAAGTCGTACAAACCGATTTTCTTTTACGTATAGCAATTGATACTTTTCTATCTACAAATACGGCTTCATACACACCACTACGAAATGAAAAATATTCGTGACAAAGTAGGTACCTACATTTTGCCAACGTATAAAACCATCAATTTGTATAACATACAATCATGTGTATTAACAACTACTGTGAAGTACTATGCCGTTTATTTTAACACAGAAATGTTCAAGAGCCTTTGTTTTATGGAATAGCAAAGGCTATCTTGAAAAACGCCTCTTTCAACGCGTTCACTAGGCGATTCGTTTCAGAGCTTTCAACTATTTTCAGAGTATATCGAGATGATCCCTTCAAGCCATTCTACGGGTATCAAACCACCACTCCTACACCCATTGACAAGATTGCTGTCGATCCTACTGAGTCTTCTATAACATGGACTCGGCCTAAAAGACCAAACAAGAAGAATAAGAACAGTCAGCAGAAGAAAGTTGGAATTGAAAAATATAATAATGCGAATAGGAGATATAACCTTATAGGACCACCTAGTCTTTATGTGCCGTACTACTAAATTTAATATTTATTTATTGTTTTGAAAATAATAGCTTGTTAAAACATTTAAAAAAAATTGTCATTAGGTTTCTGGTAGGTTTTATTATCTGTAATGTAGTAGCATTTACTCAAAGATCATAGACTTTTGCATTTACTAGAATTTATATACCAACCTGCATAGAGTTAAAAACATTAAATACTTCGTTTGATCTTTTATTCTGTTATAATTTACTCGTAAACATGTCAAGATAATAGGTTAAAAAAATTACACAATTTTCCAATATTTTCAATATTTAGCTATTGTGGTGCTTTTAATACTCTTGCATAATTACTTAGAAAAGCAATCAAACATTAATTATTTATACATATTGTAATAAAATGACTGATGAATGTGGGATTATTGGATGGAAATATATCTTCCCTCTACTTATATTTCTTCAAGCAACTTCGTGTAAGTACTTAGTACTTTTATATTACCCAAAGAGTACTAAGAAGGTACTTATTTAAATTATGATATAGTAGCAGCGGCCCGCGGTTTCATGCGGGTAAACTAATATCCCACTGGAACCGTGGATTTTTACGTGATAAAAAGTATCGTATGTTCTATTCCAGAACCGAAAGTATCTGTATACTAAGTTTTGTGGCGACCTACAGACCTCTGTGGTCAGCATCATGTAAAACCTAAATTAAAAATAAGAATAATTTGTCAAACGGTGAGAGGTCGCATGTCAGTGGAAAATAAAAGAGAGAGATTTTCTGGAAGTAAACTGAAGCGTTGTATTTATTATTCATGATTCCCAAAATCCTAAAGCATCGGATCAGACTCCAAAGTTTCATAAAAAATTATTGAGCCATTTAGCGTGAAGAGAGGACAAACACAAAATTTTGCATTTATAATATTAATGAGATAGTGAGATGTCACCAGTCAGTGAATTCACCAATACTACCTATTATAGAAATAAGGCTAACAAATATCAGACTTGCAAACGTATAGGTACGTGTAACTTGTGTAAGTCATATAATATGTAAGTATATAAAAGTATGTAAGTATGCTTGTTAGCATACAGCGCTGAAGTGACTGAATGGCTTTTGAGTAAATACTTTTATCCTGGAATTACACGTTAAAAACCCCTAGAAAATTATTTCACTTAAAAAGTTAAATATTTACCACTACGCTGCAAACATTTCAGTTTAACGTCCTCGCCATCAGGTTTTCCCGTAGATAGCGCTAGTGCTGATAACAAATCGGAACTAAAAGACGAGATCAAATACCCTAACGGTACTGTGGTTGGCAAATACTCATATACGGATAATGAGGGCAGCCCTATCAATGTTAGATACTATGCAGACCATTCTGGTTATGGGTAAGAGATTATTTATGTATCCTTTCCTTAGGTACCTACTTAGTTAAGCAACGTCTCCAGCGGCAGATAATTGGATGGATAACCGTGCTTCTATGCTTCAGAAGATACGTTAAAACTCTCTTCTTCTCTTCTTTTTCTTCTCTCGTCTTGGCTGTTATCGATTGATTGCCGTCGAACCATGTCAGGTACCATTTCAAACTCTGACATCAGATGGGCCTCATTGGATGTTGATCGAAATAACTATAATACTTCGTTCCCTTTAGATAGATTAGCAAATAGTTCATCCTGATGGTAAGTTTTCGATTGTAGAATCTTTATTCCATTATTGCTGCTAACTTTCAGTCAGTTATCCTACAAAGATTATTGCTCTATCTCACCTGTAAGCGCCGTACAAAATCTTTGCTAAAAGAAACTATCTAGGCATAGTGGTTTAAAAACATTACCTTATTTTACCGTTTTATTATATATATTATACTTTATTTAAACTTCAGTTATTAATAGTATATTTGGGACAAATCCTGCAAACAAATTTGACCCAGTTTCGATTGTTCAATTGGCGATACAACATTAATTTTGGCGCAAACTGATCTAGAGTCAGAAGTAAGACAGCGGAATTTTTCCAAGTCAGTAACGAATAAATTGATAGTGTTTGGGCTTATATTGAACAGCTTTCCGTACCGAATAGGTGCTAATTTTATAAAAACTTGACTAGAAATATTTATTGTATTGAACAAAAAAATCTTAAATAGGCAACGTCATAGCTACATAAACTTGTCTCTTATTTCAGGGTTGAACTAAACAGTGTCAAAGTCGTCAATTCAAGCACTTCCAAAGAAGCAAAACAAGACCCTAAGCTCAACATGGACTACATGAAACCTATGGAACCTCTACTAGACTTAGCATCAGAAATAATGAGTTTCAATAACAGACACGCATTAGATAAAACAGGTGCTAAAACGAATAAAAATATTGACAAAGGTAGTCAGCTGACGCACTTGGCTAAAGTAGCTAAAGGTAATAGTCCATATTATGAAACGTTTTATCAAAATGATATAAAAGCTCCGAAGCAATGTGAAAAGGATAAAGTTAAAGTGTATTTGGTAAAAGAAAACAGAAAGATGAGACGTGCAATAGAAGAAGATAAAGCGTTTGGATATTGCGAATGATTCTGATAAGGCGTTATACCTACGTTTCATTTTCATTAAAATAAAATTAAATACAAAGTTTAAAAGAAATTGCACTTTTTCTTAAACCATAAGTTAAGCCTGAGTTAAAATATCCCTCCCTAATAGTTCTACGTCTAATAATTATGGTCTTGCTACATCGTGACTAACTTAGATTTATAACTTGATGATGCGCTTAGTCAATGGAACATTATTACATGGCAAATATAATGTACCTACCTACAAGCTTGTTTACCTGTAATATAAGTTACTATTTACGTTGTTTCGACGACAATATGCCACTATCTCGCGAGATGGTTACGCAAGCGCTCTGTACCCGAGTAGCCCACTTTCCTTCCACCACCTAATTATGTGACAAATTTAGGAGTGGGAGGCCTCTTCTGCAAGATTCCGTCTGGGAAAGTACCACACTTTTGCCAGATATTCATCCGCCAAGCAGTAGTGTGCAAACATTACTGTGTTCCGTTTGAAGGGCACTGTTTCCAGCGAAATTACTGTGCATATGAGACCTTAGAGCAGTTTTCTCAGGGTGACGAGCACAGTGCAGTGCCGCGTATGATTATGCTATGCAAAGTTCTGGGTGGCGTTGTAACTGCGCATGCAAGGGGCAGGCGTAGCTTACTATCAGGTGAATGACTTGTTTGTCTCGTCACTCAGTTATATAATATATTTCATATCCATCACAACGCGATCGAAGAAAAAAGTAACAGAACAAAACGCTGGGGCATTGAAAAGTCTAGTTTTTGATATATATTAATTTAAAATACAATCAGTGATGTATTTTGCAAGATAAAATGTTAGCAATGTACAATTGAAATAGGAATAATATTCAGATTTAACCGCAAATGAGGTTATAACCTTAAGCAACGTACAAACTTACTAGTGGTAAAATACTTGGTAAAAAGTTTAACGACACCCACAAATCAGTACGTGGTGCTACCTTTAGTGGAAACGGCTAATCGTAGCCAATTACTAAATGTAACACATTACGTTTACTATGTGTTGCGCTACCATTATACAATCAGAATTTCATATCATAATGCACCATTTAACCTATAGCTGCTGGTTATTAAATATTACAAGTTTTAATTTAACTTGGAATGTATGTATGTATATAACTACTAGCTGTACCCGGCCACGCTTCGCTGTGGCACATTCGCACATTCGCTGATATGTCACTGATGAAAAAAATTGATAAAAACAATCCTCGATGCGGATTATATATCATGCTAAAATTTCAGCTCGATCGGTGCAGTACTTTTTGAGTTTTTGAAGCGTACACAAACCAACATAACATTTTTATATATATAAGATATTTGTTCAGGTAGAATCTTGCAAGTCAATTTTGACCCTGTTCCTGTTGTTAAACTGCAATGGGCGGACTTATCACTTAGAGTGATCTCCTCCAGTCAACACTTTAACATTGTGTAGTCTGACATTGTTAAAAACGAAGAACAAAAATCATAAAGTATAATATACGCCCATATCAAATAATTCCTTTTCTACCCAATAATGATATTTACACATTAAGGGGTAAGCGCAATATTTCCATTACTCCATTCATCCCGGCTTTCGGCCGATCTGGTCCATGTATTACCCAACAACATTTGGATGTCGTCGACCCACCGTTGGATCGGTCAGATTCAGATATAATAGAGCATAATATTTACGACAGATTCTTGATTTTATTTCTCCTCTATCTTATTAGTATGAATGTTCAGTACCAACTGGATCGAAACTATTACTAACTAGACAATAGCAGCATACAAAACACTGTTACATCACACTATCTGCTATTCTCCACAGATGGTTACAAGTGGATAAAAACATCGGAAACGCTCTCAATACACATAAAACTGAAACAATTACCTTATCTTACGCAGTAGAAACAAGAGTTATTTGCTATGAGAAAACATTAGAAATGTAACTTGTTACTCACAAGACTTGGCGCATAAAATTAAACTAAAATTAGACAGCTCTAAAATTATTGATGCCCATTTCAAATGTTCTGAAAACGAAAGAGTCAGGAATAACTTTATAGCTGTCTCTTATTTTATTTTTATTTAGCACTGAATCGACACTTTCTATACGGCTTCGTGATCATTTCATAGATCCTGAATTCTTGACCACTTACTAGGATTTCCTGTACCAATCTAGGAGACCTTCGTCTCACAAATATTCAGAGTCAGAGCAAATTCCTATCGTTCCACACACTTTTACTTTGCACGGGAATGGAGCCTTTTCAGTTCGGCTCAACCAACCAACTCAGCTAACTTACGCCACGGAGGACGTCACAAAGCAGTACCTACTTTAAAATTTTAAGGCGGTATAATTATTTTTTTAGAAAAAGGTGGCAAAGTTGCATGCGTCTCACCTGATGATAAGTGGTTACCGCCGCCTATGGACGTCTGCAACGCCAGGGGTATTGCCGGTGCGTTGCCTACCCTTATTAGTAAAGACTCTTTTAACTTAGTCTTCCCTTTTCTATATCATCTTTTTCTTTTTCTTTTCGTTTCTTTTTATTTTACTGCATTGTTACGAGTTTTTTCCCCTTCATGTCAGAAGTACCATTGATGGTACTTTAATAAGCTCGTTATAAATAACAATGTTGAATGAAGACCGCGTAAATTGTTACTAACTTTACTTATCTGGCTACACATTCTATAACATTCGTTGAATCTATCCAATGCATTCAATGTACTTGCTCCACTGCACAATTCTCTTCATATCGCATGCTGCTGATGACTGCAGTTCACGCTTGAAATGCAATACGAGCATTTTATGAGCGAATGGGCTTATCTATGACATAATACTGTGTATCTTGAATACTAGTGCCTATGTATGGTTGATATGGTGCATAGCTGTTTTCTACTCCAAAATATTATTTTTATGCAATACTCTATCAAGACTGGAATTTCTTCACCTAATGGTAAGCGCCACGCCTGCCCATAACAGCTACAGTGCTACCCAGAATCTGTTGCGGCACTGCGCTGCGCTCGTCACCCTGAGACATCGGTTCAAATCTCCATTGACTTGGCTTATCAATTGGAATTAGTGGGTTGCAGTTGCAGCGCTAAACAGAACTTTGCACTGCGGCTGACAGAGGTTTGACCTGGGTTTTGAGTTAGAAGTTTACTCTTAGACTGGTTATGGACATACAATTCTCTCCGAAATTTAGATCTAAGTATTATTTTTATGAAATCTTGATTAAGAACGTTAAAGCAGCGCCTATACGAATATTATCATCATAATCACCAGCCCGAAGAGGTCCACAGCTGAACATAGACCTCCCCATAGAACGGTTGCACACGAGACGGTTGCGGTTTGCTATACGAATATACAGGTTGTCTATATCTCTATACTTCAGATTTAATATCCAAGTGCGATTAAAATTAATGTTCTGATTTGGACCTCCTGCTTACAATAATGTTTCTTGCTCATAAAATATAGTCTTAATTCGATGCAAGTTAATATGTAACAGAATAACGATAAGCACGTAACAGATATAATTGACTTACTTTTGCAGAGACTTGCCAGAAAGCGTACGCACACGTTGAGGTTAGCGTTACAGTTAGCGAGGAAGGAATTGCAATTTGGAAATGAGGCCTTGTTTATATTGATTTCCAATACTTGGATAATAATCTTAAACAAGCCTATGTTTTTAATCAAGCATTGTCTTAAACAGAATATTATGATTATTGCGTAGCTGTTCCATATTTTTATTTCATGTGTGCAAGGAATGGTGTTCTGTTATCTATCTACTTTGGTATTAAACTATTTATTCTAAACGATAATTACATAGCTATTTTTAAAATGATGTTTCTAAAATTAGCATGCTTATTTTTTTGTCCGTTGGTCACGTACAAGAAAATGCATTAAAAAGTAAACAAATCAAAAACATGGCACTGTATCTCCCAATTGTAAAGTTAAGTTTAATTGATAACATTAAATAACTGTCAATCAATTTCAACCCATGTTCTTTTAAGTTAAAGACTTAAGTTTCCAAAAATCGTTCACTAACAAGATCAGCCACGTTTTCCCGGTTGTCGTCTGCACCACCTCCCCTTCTGTGCTAACATATAAGTTCACTGGCGTTTTCACTTTGCACACTCTGTAAACGGCCTTCGACACACGTGCTTCATACAGTTTCCTATATCATTTTTCTATTTTTTTTTTACCGATTTTAGTAGTGTGTTGGTGCTTTAGTTAGAAGCAGGGGAACTACGCACAGTGAAGATGACCATAAAAGTAAGATTTTTTGTGTTCAGTTAGGTTTCCGGTAGAGTTAGTTCATAAAATAAAAAAATCGAAAAAACAACGCACACGCGCGTTGTGTCGCGTTGCGGTGCACGTGTTTCGTTGTTCGTGAAATGTTTGTACTTATAAAACAGATAGACAGATAGACAGACAGACAGACAGACAACAAAGTGATCCTATTATGGTTCCTTTTTCCTTTTGAAGTACGAAATCATAAAAATGAATATACAATGCTTTGTTATCAAAGAATACGCGCCATACAGATGTGCCAAGATTTGTTATCATGTAATCTTAATTTATCATAAATTAGTATTATAGTTTATAAACATTTGGATGTTTGGCACAACGTAGTTTGAGTTTGTAGATTTTTACCCATAGAGGACCACTTTTACCTACTCATAATACTCAACGTACCTACATACATTTTTACATTAAAAAGTTCTAATTAATTTCCTTTACCAAATAATATGATTAGGTATGCCAAATTTTTGGTAAAAAAGAGAAACGTAACCAACTATAATATGGTTGGCTAAATAATTTTTAAATTAGAGTTAATGATGCTAAATTTAAACTACTTAATGGTTACTTATGCCATTTGTTCAAGGCAATATAAATCTAATAATTATGTAAAATGAAAAAATAAACTTATAATCTAATTTAAACTTACTGATATTAACAAAGGCTTGTGGGTAAGTATATTATTTAAACGTTATTACAGCATCATCAAAGTGAAAACAAAAGTTGGTACTCGTATAGTTACGAGCAAGAAAACAGTACAACGTAATCATTGACAAGTACTGAAAGTTTGTGGGAAAAGTGGCAAAAACAATGGCTTTGTGAAGAGGGCATCGATACGTATTGTCATCGATGGCAGGCAGTGTACAAAAAAGTTAATTGTGAATTCACTATGAATCAATAATGTACTTACGAGGTCAGGCCTATTTATTCTGTGGTCAGGTCAAATTAGGTTACTTCAAGATAAGCGTACACCATTGTAGACCGCATCGTCGTCTTACATCAAGTGAGATAGTGGTCAAAATCGAATGTATTAAAAAACGGTGCTTGTTAGGAAAATGGTGTCAAATACACACCCTAATTGATAGAGGAGAGGTGAACAATTTCTCAGTGGTAATGAGTGCCATTGTGGTAGTAACAGTTAACATCTCAACTATTAATTTAACTGTCAATTATTTTTATCCAAAACTATAAGTAAAGGTCTCAATAAATCTGGGGCTTAATATAGACCCAGCCTATATTATGGAATGATCGCTTATTCCTGTACGATGTTATTGTTTACTGTTTCTGTTTTTTTTTTTAATTACATTTGTGCTCATACCACCACCATTGCACTAAGTTAGCACTACAATAAACATTATTGGGTGGTTTTGTTGTATAGAGACTTAGCTATTAAATCACAAAGCTTGAGGTTACTATAATATTTAAAAGCAAGACAATAATGTTCGCGTTTATAAACATTACAGAATCGAATAACCTTTAATTATTGTAGGGGTAATTACTAATTATGTTACATTAGAACGGGTAATTTCAATGAAGCTGCACGCACAATTACAGTAGCTGTAGAGGACTCCGTAACTTATAATTGATGATTATTAATTATTAGGTAATATGTACGTACCCTGATAGTTATATCACAGCTAATAGTCAATCTAGGTGTAGTAGGAAGGAATTATACTGTAAATGGAAGGTAGGTAGTGTAGGTACTTCAACAGTAATTATAAGCGACATCTATATATATAAAAATGTTATGTTGGTTTGTGTACGTTTCAAAAACTCAAAAAGTTCTGCACCGATCGAGCTGAAATTTTAGCATGATATATAATCCGCATCAAGGATTGTTTTTATCTATTTTTTTCATCAGTGACATAACAGCGAATGTGCGAATGTGTCACAGCGAAGCGTGGCCGGGCCCAGCTAGTGTTTTATAAAATCTAACTAAATAAGAAAGAATTAAACATACATCCGGCTAGTAACGGCCTATTCTCGGGTGGATTACAAAAATAACTATGTACTTGAGACCGCCCATTGTGACACTAATTGTAAAATTTGTTTTGTTCTAGTTTTAAGTTTTCTTTGTTCTGTGGTGTTTCAATAAAGAGTTTATCTATCTATCTATCTATCTTAACACAGCCCTGTAAAGGCCCTACCCCAGTACAAAGGAAATGAAATTTATCAATATAATTTGAACTAATTGTACTAAATTATGCCCTAATCCTCCTAACGAAAGTGAGAAAAGACACGTAGACAGCAGTTCGCCTATAAAAAAAAATTAATAAAGATAAAGATAAAAAAGAATTAAAAAAAAATCGGTTGTACAGATTTACAGTTTTTTTTTAGTTTCGTTTTTTTGTTTTTAGTTTTTTTTTTTTACAGTCAAAGTTACTAAGGACAGAAAACAGCGAAAATAAAAGAAAACGATATACCTATAAAGAGTTCTAAAGAGCTTTCTTTTCTACTATTCTACCACCACCGTTAAAAATGTTGACAGAGAGATATATCTCTTGTTTTTTTTTTTAATAAGAATCAGTGTGAATACTTTTTGGAGAGTACAAAAATATTTGAATTTACAGGTGGTGATATTAACCCTGGCGCTGGTCGCCTGTAGCCAGGGCCGAGTCTTCTCATACCTGCGGCCAGTGAGGGCGGATCTCCTCCCAGCTTCCACCATCGTTCAGGCTCAGCCGAGACTGAGCTACGAGCTCCCACACCATCATATATCTGAGGACGAACACGTTGATTATTATGTAAGTATAATAATAATGGTTAGCCAGTATAAACATCAACAACCTGAAAATACTGGGAAAATTTAAGGCAAAAGACCGAGAGTCTGAAGCCCAAAACGTTTGCTAGACTAGGTCTCACAACAGATAAAAATGCCAGTCTACTTGGAACTCCACAAAGCCAAAGATCCGAGCGGGTGGAGGCAGCTTGTGGAAGTAGTTGGCAGGAGTCGCGGTCCTCAACATTGAAGGTTGGAATGAGAAGGAATAGACTAAAGGGTCAATTACTGTAGCCCTTGTGCTCATGTTTGAACAAGCTGTGGTCGAGCTAGTAGCTTCTGTGTTGGTCTGTATCAATGTATGTGTCTTCCGTGAATCGTTTGCAACAGACGTATGACTGGCTATGCATGTATTATAATTATATTGAGTCGTCACTTGGTTGGATGTCCGCATTGTTATACACAAAGTAAGTAAATTTAATTTCATATCATTTGTCTTCCGCATCGGGAGATAAGTCTTTGAATCCCTCACATTGACAAACAAAATAGGCATAATAGGCATAATTCCTAATATTGGAAAATTGTATGCACTTACAAATTTCCTTAGTTAAAACACAGCTTAGTTTAAACACTATAAATGCTGTGAGTATAAAAACAATAATCCTAGCATGTACAACAGAAGTGATAATTTGGATGTAACAAACCTTCCGACAGCTCTAACTGTTTTACAAACAGCAACAATTTACACGTGATGTATTACAATTTCAGGAAGTTAGCGGGTAATCCATTATGTTACGATCATTCATTATTATGTATGTACCGTTTTGGTATATTCAATTATCTTCGTAATCATCAGTCATGCAGAAGATTTTTGAAAGCTTTGTGTTCATTATGTTTGTTTAGGTCCAATCCATCAAATCTAGTTAGACCTAGTTTCTGTCATTTGAATTGATAAATTTTACCTGTTAAGTTCCTCTATTATGGCGACAGTGAGGTTATCTGATGATTGAGGTGAAAGGTACACAACGGAATCCTTCAGCTGAATAAAAGATTCAATGACAATCAATGTACTGTAGTAGTTATTTTCTACCACCAACTTATGGCTGAGTAACGAGATCAGCATAATAGTACGCCTGCCCATAATAATTACAGTGCCACCCAGAACCCAGAACGTCTCGGTGTTCATGTTTATTGTAATTGAACGAAAGATATATTCCAATTTAATAGCAGTCGATAACACTTTCTTTTACAGCCAACTTTCATTGTATCATTTCGCTTGAGATCTTAATTTAAAAGCAATTAAGCAATTGGACTCTATACATCGTCAAAATCAAGAGTTATTATTTTTCTCAGTATAATTCACAAATTTCATCTGACGTAACATCATTGTAGTCAAATTGATTTCTTAAATTTAATGGTCAATACTTCAACTATGATTGTTAAGCTTTTCTCACTATAAATCTTTATGTATGGTTGGTAATTGGCATGTAGGTACTTATTGAATTGTTAACTATTTTTATGTAACATACACTACAATCAAAAACAGTTTCTACTGGTTTTAAACGGGTTGAAGTTTACAAACTTGATCAAATACGGATAAAAAAGTATCCTTTGTTATATTCCAGGACTTAAAGTAGGTATTTGTATACAAAGTTTCATCATATCCGTTCAGCCGTTTCGGCGTGAAGAGAGGACAAACACACTAACACGCAAACATTTGCATTTGTAATATTAGTGAGATATGATCACCATTTTGTTTAAAAGTACTGCAAAGAGATTATAATGAAACGGGACAATGTTACAGCTTTAATACGCAACAGTATAATATGACTTGAGCTTCCAGTTCCCAACATTATAAAAAGCAAGTTTTTGAGTCAAGAGTTATTGAAAATTGCTGTAATTTAATTAATAGGAATTAAGTAAGAAAAGTAACAGTGACGTAAGTTAACGTAATAGAAAGTGTGCTATCAAGCGGTGATTCGAAGCGGATAAACGTACCCTATGATAATAATGTACTTATTATAAGTAAAATCAGGGCTGATGCAAAATAATCGCATGGTTGTAATAATATATTATCATGTCGCAAGAAAAGCGGTGGTAGCCTAGTGGGAGAACGTCCGCCTTCTAATCGGAAGGTCGTGAGTTCAAATCCCAGGCAGGCACGTACCTATGTGTTTCTTGTAAAACATAATAATATGTACGTTATTATCACTCGCTTTTCGGTGAAGGAAAACATCGTGAGGAAACCCACATACCTACCCGAGAATTATTTCGGAGGTAGGTAGGT
Source organism: Campaea margaritaria (assembly GCA_912999815.1). Classification (NCBI taxonomy): domain Eukaryota; kingdom Metazoa; phylum Arthropoda; class Insecta; order Lepidoptera; family Geometridae; genus Campaea; species Campaea margaritaria. Next base: position 4,363,824 of record OU538794.1, read on the forward strand.
GATCCACCAATCTGGAACTGGTGGTGGGTTATGGCCTAACCCTCCTCAGGAAAGTGAGGGGAGACCCTTGCCCAGCAGTGGGACGTTATGGGGACGTGATGATGTCGTAAAGTAAGACCATTATCAGTCAATGGTAAATTTATGTACGTAATGCGCCTATCAATTTCCTAAATCAATGTTCGTAATGCCCTATCAATTTAGTAATAGGTGTTATTAGTACTTTTTCTGCTCTGGATAAGTTTACCCACCTTTGAACTTAAATATCTCAGCTCCGATGTAAATAAAAAAAACCACGCGGATCGTAGCGTCATACAAAACGATCACAACCGATAGATAGATAGTTATGTTCTTACAAGGTTCTTACGACGTATTTTGTAACAAGTAGGAATTACCGTAGAGACAAGATCGCATTTCCTGCGAGCGTTCCGCTTCTGTGTGGCGTCTCGTGGTGATTGGTGTAAGTTACAAGCGAAGAACAACCGTTATTAAGTTAAAAAAATATAGTTATTAATATTTATAGTGGTTTTGCGTCAAACCTACGCCAAAATATTCAAAAATAAAAAGAAAATACATATATTAATGATGTGTACAGTTCTGTCGGAAAAACTAGCCTGCATAATGGCCTATTCTAATAACTTACTTGAGCTGGCACAAATGCCACAATGCCTAAAAAGGAGAATGACATAAATAAAAATTCCAGGACAATCAGCAATATTTTAAATTCACATGGGTTTTAAGTCATCAATTATGTTTAATACTTTCGCTAAAACTTGTGACCTGAGAACAATATTGTAATATGTAAAAAAGATTGTGCAACCGCATGCGCTTGTGTAAACAGTTTTACTGCACGCGATTTAAATCACATTTCCGACCGATGTACGACAACTTTATTATGAATACGATTAGTGCGTACCCACTGTATTCAATCACATCGAAACGTTTTTCACGTTCGAATAATTATTGAAGAAAGTTTTCAAAGTACTTCTAACAGCAAACTGTTTAATAAATTAACCGCATTCTACACATCGTTCACCGTTGATTGTTTTTTTTTAAATTGCAGGCCTACCCGAAATACGCTTTCAAATATGGAGTCAATGACTTCCACACTGGAGACATCAAGACCCACCACGAGAGCCGAGACGGTGATGTAGTCAAAGGTAAGGTGTAACTCCAGGTTTTTAAACCCCTTACGTTGAAATAAAACCCTGGCTTTTATTTTTTATTATAGGCTGGCACTTGATAGTCACGGCTGATATGATATGATGGGAATCAGTCAACGCAGCATACCTAGTATGAGCGCAAAATCTAGCAATGTTAAGTTGTGCGTGGCTCTGCAAATACTATGGCCCGGCGTAGGTAGTTCTTTTGCTTACAATCAGTTGAAAGAGCACGTCTCTGACCATGGGGTTAAAAAAAAGCTCTCACTAAGTCAAGGTTTACAATATGGGGCTCTTCAAAATAAGGTTCATTGATTTTTAGAGAGTAGGCTCATCGATACCGTCCCGAGTATTGCGGCTGCCCATGGCGACGGTAACCCATTTCCTTAAAGCGGGCCGTCAGCTAGTTTGTTGTTCCATCAAATAAAAGAACCTTCGTCTTCCAGGACAATACACAGTGGTAGAGCCTGACGGTTCTATTCGCACGGTGGACTACACTGCCGACAAGCACAACGGGTTCAATGCGGTAGTACACAGGACTGCGCCGATATCGCAGCACGAAGCCGCGCTTTTGCATCATCATCATCATTAGATTATGAGAAATTGCACTGGAGTTTCAAATATGAGTTCTTGAAGAAGTTTCTTTTAATTTTAACAGGGGTTCTGCTGAGATCAAACTTCTTAAAATTTAAAAATTAAACATATTGACAACGTAACGTTAAAAACAAACAATAGGATAATATTTTATTGAAGATAATTTGTTTGTTGATCAGAAATGGTAAACCTGCTAAGGTTTAAATGAACCGTTTCATTTGCTCAAGGATTGCTGATGGAAAACTCGGAAAGGGAATTAGCGTCAGATGTTCCGTTTCCAGTTAAAAGCTAGCGAAACTTAGATACTCAACACGAAGTGTACTTTAAACGTGATAAACGATTTCTTGGAGAATTTATATTTGAATTGGATAGATTATGGACTTAATGACAATATGTCACAAATGCCACAATTATTGTTAAGTTTGTTGTTGATGCATAAGTATTTAATGTGTTATTTAGCAGAATCGTAGTAAAATATTTTTAAGAGCCAATGAATTTAATGAACATGGATAAGAATCGGAGCTTAAGATCTCTCTGGACTATAGATCTAATTTATTATTACTTTTTTACTCAATGTACCTGAATTGTTAAAAATGTTAACTTAGTGTGTACGTGTCTTGTATCTTGTTATATTTTAACTAATTATTAATAATAAATTCTGTTAGTAAAACGCAAACGTGTCAATGAAATTGACGACTAATTTTATTGTTTTAATCAACACAAACGATATTCCCACTCGTTGATAATTAAATCTGACAACAAAACGTACGGAAACACGGCATCCGTATATGGTCGATATTCCTCCGATCCGCACGAAGCGATTTGCATCCACATTTATAATCCGAATAGCGAAGGAATGGAACACCTTGCCAGCGTCTGTGATTCCCGAAAACTATAATCTGAGAGTCTTCAAGTCGAGAGTGAATAGGTCTAGGCAAGCATGCACCATCCTCGACCGTGTCGACACTTACCAGCTGCAGGTGAGACTGCGGTCAAATGCTTGCCTAATCTGCAATAAAAAAAAAGTCTCTAAAAGTAAGTCAAAAAGGCCCACTCTAAATTTGTATTAGAGATTATTAATTCACTCATAATAGCGCCATTTTAATAATAACAGGGCGTATTTTGATCCCCATGATAGCCGTGAGAACTGTTTGTATAATAATGGCTATGGAACCAATAGACAAAATATTATTTCCGTGCATACAATGCTGTCGGAGAAACAATCATGTTAATGAGTAGGTGCATAAAGAAACAAAGATCTGCAACGGTGATACTCTGGTTGGATTATAGATAGCCGATTAACTATAGTGTTATACTAGTAATTGTGATCCGCCCTTCTTTCATGTTGATGTTTAACTCATGACCATCCATCTCTTGCGGCCGTTGATTTGAGGCTAGATCTGTTCTTTATATTTTTATAGGGAGATGGTACCATCTAGTTATAGTCGCTGAGGACTCAGAGACGTCAGCCACGCTGGCGGAATAGATAGTTTCAAAATTTGACATAACTATTCAAATGAATTTTATTAAACTTGGCAGGTTTATTAACCTTGCCAAAATGCTACAAAGTAGACGTAATTGCGTCTAGCCCTTTGTTGCCTGTACTTGGGAAATTAAAACAAAAGGACATTATGCAAAACGCTTCGTTATCAGACTGTATAATCAAAATGTTTGATACAATGTTCGTTAACAGCTTTATTTGTAAGCATTTTGTTACGTACGGAATTGATATTATAGTAAATTAGAAGTTAGATTAATTCACTTATAGAAAATGTGATCTGGTAACCTAAGGTGTTGTAAATAATTAACACAAGTTCCGCAAGGTAATGTACAAACGTCATACCCTTGAGGTAGGTTCAACAAAAGTTGTAGGAACTACGTCTGGTCATCATTGACGAAAGTGTCAACAAGTATTTATTTAGAGGACCCTTCCATTGTTTCCAATCAGGATATCCTTGGATGGTAACAAAGACAGAACAATGTGTTTGACTCTTTTAGATTAGTACTGATTCGGTATGCCTATTTAGAAACATAATAACTACCTAATCAGTTATTATAGTTTTTAAAACATCATCTAATAAAGTTTATTTTCCGACCTATGTCAATTAAATGTAATAATATGATTTATGAAGAAATTATTCAGATACAATTATATAAAATTTGCATAAAATTAGCTCTAAAATCTTATAACAAGTAAACAAAAAAGTGATAAGTATCAAAAAATGTTTAAACAAATTCATAAAAAAGATAAATTTAAATGAAGAGATCATGAAACAGCTACGTATGTTTAAAAAAACACGCCAGCACGGTTAAAAACCTATAGGCACGTTAAAGCAAAACTGTATTCTGCAAACGATTTTTTTTTTCCATATCAGTATTAATAGTCAATTATCCTTAGTATGTTTATTTGTTATACATATATGGTATATAGAAGAATTAATATTAAAGATAGAAAGAGTGAGAAGACTAGAAGTAAAAAGAGCACAAATATCAGGGCTAGTGCACATTACATAGGCCAACAAACACTATATGCTAAACGTTACTTTATTATAAAAAAATACCCACAAAAAGAGAAAACATCAAACGCAAACGTACCCAAAACCCAATTGTAGTATGTAGTTCTTTGAAACTGAACTACTAGTTGTTAAGTTAATAGTTATTTTGCTAGCTTATAGATAAACTAACTAACTATCTCCATTTGATACTAAACAAAACAAAAATTGCTGATATTATGCCTGACATGCAATCGGTTAATATGCATAACGTATGTATGTACAACCAGCCTCAATAGTAGCTGATCATGTCTTAATTTCACATTTAATTATTATCAAGCAATTTTTTTTTGAAAGAATACTAAAACTATATAGATTTTCAGCTAGTTTTGAGGTTGACCGTACCGTGATAACTCTTTCATACATTACGCCAGCCTCAGAATATTTAATAAGATATTCTATCCCACGATGCACGCTTGAACGATTGCAAAGCATGCAAGTTCCAAATTCTATGTCATGCACTCACTCACAGGCCTACGTTAATATGCCATAATTTGGGTTATGCTCTGAGCTTAGTTCACACGGTTTATTACATTAACATTTTTGCGTATATACCAGACATTATACCTTCAAGAGCGACTTTTATTACCTTGTGCTGTTGTGTAACTTTGCTATAGTATGTTTATTCCTTTTTCCTTACAACTAATATATTCTACAACAGTTAAACAAACTACAATTCAAATTTGCAGCGTATCCAATATGCGACATTGCTCGTATCATTTGAGCCAAATAAGTAACAGCGCTTTCGATTTTTCACAATGTAGGTTTTCACGTATATTGCGTATTATACCAGGCGTTGTATTACATTCTTAATAGGAAAATAGAGTTGTTTTATTATGTATTTCTTTTTTTAAATTAATAAATAGGTTCGCGTTTGACCACTATCTCACCTGATGGTAAGTGACAATGCGGTCTACGACGGTGCACGTTTACCTAGAAGTGATCTATTCACTCGTGCCTTGAAGACTCCCAGGTTATAATTATCGGGAAACACAGACTCAGGCAAGGAGTTCCACTCCTTTGCGATACGCATAATACAAATGTGTGATCTGTATATTGTATGCACAGTTGAACACCAAACATGATCATTTATTTTAAACTACAAAGCTAATTTAAGACACCAGAACCTTTACGTGTACTTCTATATATATATATATATATAAATGTTATGTTGGTTTGTATACGCTTCAAAAACTCAAAAAGTTGTGCACCGATCGAGCTGAAACTTTAGCATGATATATAATCCGCATCAAGGATTGTTTTTATCTATTTTTTTCATCAGTGACATATCAGCGAATGTTCGAATGTGCCACAGCGAAGCGTGGCAGGGTACAGCTAGTATGATATAATTATCATTAAAATAATGAAACATAGTGGTAATTATTCCTTCGACACAACTCCATAACAACGAATTAAACCATCTCAAACTTCATCGTAGCTCCCATAGTCCATGTTGCAATTCAATATACATGCGATCATTGTGCCGTGCGAAACTTTTCTCAATTAGCAAGTCTCAGCACCAGTCTCAAACCTCTAGCGGTAAAGGAAACTTCATTTTCGGAAGCCATTTCGGCTCCGCCTATCAAGGCTGACGAACGACTAATAAGGCCAGATATAAATGCCTGAGAACCCCTGGCTCTTGTATTCAGGGATCAGACTCACAGTAGAACAGTTGTACATGTCAGTTATCCTTAGTAAAGTAATTATTTGTGTGAGATGTGGCGTTATCAGTGCTTGTTTGTGGCGGTGATGCTGAGTGTGGCGCATGGAAGGGCAAAGCTGGCGGTTTTTGGTCCTGGCTATGAAGTAAATCGAGATTATTATGTAAGTTTATACAATTTTTTACCCGTTTTTATCAGCTTCCCCAGTATAATTATATCTATCTATGGAACGGAACCTTTGAACGTAAATTTCACAACTTTAATACCTCCCATTATCTTAAAATTTTGCACACTGATTGAGAAATGATGACAATACAATTATAAAGTGTTTTCTTAATTTTTTAATGTATTTTTTTTTTCTGTCGCATGTGACCAAATTTGTATACGATGATGCGGCCTAGGATGTATCATGTGTCAGTTGCCAAGATGTCTGTTCACCCTCACTTTGACTGCAAATGCATGTGAATAATAAATAATTTATGTATGAATTGATAGTCTGTGACCATAGTTTTGTTGACGGTGACGTGCTTAAGAGTCAAGGGAAGGCATTGCCATACTTTCATGCCAAAGTTACGGCGTCTTGCTATTCTTAGATTTCTAGCTAGAATTTCTAGTTATGAAATTCTTGTTGTATGTTTCTGCGCATCCCGTGTTTGTAAACTTAGAGAAAGTTAGTGGAAAAGCAAGGTTATAAAGATAAAATGAACCTATGGTCAAGCGCCTCCTGGTACACAACATTACTACTTAGCTACTTAGGTACACTTACCACATTAGGTATCATAGAAGTTCTTAGGTACCTTTTACCTCTTTTTTGGGGTAGTTACCTTTTAGTAGCGTTTGATGTACTCTTATTAGATATTAAGAACGAAAAATGCATATTTTGAAAAGAAAAACACCTATCGTTATTCTTGGCAGTTTTACTCGTTGCATTCCGAATTCGGTGGTAGAGTAGAGTCAGTTATCTTTCTTAGGGCCCAGTTGGTGTTTATGGCGATACGTAAATAGATAGGTAAACACCGTTACAGAAATATTAAGCTAAAACAATTTAAACCTAAAATAGAAGTGTCATAATGGTGATTTCAGGAAACGCCCAAATACACTTTCAACTATGGAGTAGCAGATCATTCTACTGGAGATGTCAAATCGCAACACGAGACTAGAGACGGCGATGTTGTAAAAGGTGTGTATTTTTAATTATTATTAGTTACCAGCTACACCCCACAGTTTTACCCGCGTTATTCCAGTTTTCCCGAAAGAACTCTGCATTTCCCATGTCACTGTATGATGCCACTTAGGAACAGTAGTGAAGCGATGACAGCGGAATCTAAGTTTGACTGTAAATAAACAATAGAAGGTCGCAAAATAACCGAATGTCAATTGCATACCCATCGTTCGAGTCGTGAGTGTTGAGTTCATACCATAAATCCCATAGAAAAAATAGCTTTTAGTTTTTCCGGTATTTCCCGAGAATTTTTTCCAATTATTATTCTTTTCACAAATACCTAATTTGGACTCGTATGATTATAAAAAAGCTGAAGAAGTTTGAAAGTTTACTAAATTTATAATTATCTTCGACCGATATTTCGAACAAACAAACGCTTTTTATGCTGCCCACAGGTCAGTAAAAAGATGCAATAGACTATAGATAAATTAGATGAAGTGTCTAATAGGATTTTAATTAGTCTCCGGAAGAACTATATAGCCTAACTGCCCATTGTCCCATGATCAACCTTCGCTGGAATCGGTTTTGCATATCGTAAAACGTACAGCACCACCATATAAACGTTTCTAAGCAAACTTTGTTTTCAATGGCATGCATTGTTCTCTATGCGTTGCCGTTATTAGAGTTGTGTAATGTATGCAACAACCACAAAAATGTCTAGATTTTATTTGATCTCTCGAGAATACGTATTTCAAACATTTGAAATTCGTTTCTTTGCCGCCGATCGTTAATTAAATCCTAAGTTGATATACTTATTGCGAGTGTTTCTTTCTTTAATTATGAATTATGCGTGTGAAATGTTTTCTCAAGACTAGTGGATATAAAAAATATCTTATAGTGTTGATTTTGGTAGCAAAGTTGTGATTTTGTACTGACGTTTTACAAGAACAGGACCAAGCTTGATTTGAAATTGGGTTTCTGAAATATGCCTACAAAGCTATCCGTGAATTGACAAACTAGACTGTGGCTATAAGGTCTAACCGATTTTAACAGTCATCACCATCTTCGTCATCAACCCATATCGTCCCGCTGTTGAACGCAAGTCGCCCTTCACTTTCGCGAGGAGGGTTAGGCCATAATCCACCACGGGGGCCTAATCCGGATTGGTGGATAACACACCTACCTCCGAAATAATTCTCGGGTAGGTTTGTGGGTTTCCTTTCACCGAAAGCACAATTACTTACATATGTTTTTACAGAAACGTAAAAACGTACGTCCCTGCACTAGGATTTGAACTCACGACCTTGTCCTTGGAAGACAGACGTTCTCCTACTAGGCTGCCACCGCTATGACAATGTTGTCTCTTAATACTGATTGTAGGAACATAGAAATCTTAGTTCGCGATTTTCTAAACACTGCACTGGCTTGAATATTTATTTCTATGTAATAATTAATTTACGTCAGTAGAAATTAGTCTACATTTTTCAATACCTAGTGTATTTTTTTAATTTATGTGATGCAAATTCCAGGTCAGTATTCGTTAGTGGAACCTGACGGTTCCATCCGCACCGTGGATTACACCGCGGATTCCATTCACGGATTCAACGCAGTTGTCTCTAAGATTGGACCAAACTTACACCAACCAGTCCATCAAATACAGCCTCTGCAGCCAAACCACCATGGGCAATTCCAACCGGGCGGCCCGATCCAACAGGGTGGTCCGATCCAACCAGGCGGCCCGATCCAACAGGGTGGTCCAATCCAACCAGCTGGTCCGATTCAATCGGGTGGCCCCCTCCAACCATTCCAATCGATTGGTCCGATCCAGCATTACAATCCAGGTTCATTACAAGGACCGCATTCGGTGCGGTACGCGCCTAAGCCTATACCAGTGCCCGTTGAAGTCCCACAGCATTTATACAACCAACAGATTTACCCACAGCAACCACCTTTTGGTAAGATTTATTTTGTTTATTAATGTTTTTTGTACCCACTTCCGCCTAACTGTTATTGTCAACCACGAAAAGTTAATTTTTCGGTTTGAGTTCATCTAATAGATGAAAAATACATCAGCATTATTAATTATTGGAAGCAAAAACTATGCATATTTGTATGGGATCACTTTGACGATTATGTTTAATTAAAACGTAACAACTGCTTGCATTCGTGGTGTTGTCAATGTACACACATAAAAAAAAACAGACGAATCTAATCCTCTTTGTAAGTAAGAGAGGAACAATATAGAGTGTCTCAATATCGGATTGCCTTTACATGTAGGTAGGTACCTAACAAGATATCACACCGTCCAATGAACTTATCATCAAGTCAAAAACACAATATGGGCACAAAAACTTCTGTCAGATCACATCACACCACAAGTAGTAAAGTTACACAATACCATTATGTACAATTACTGGCAGTAGCCAGATAACGATTTGTGGCCCTATTGTGCGGTGGCGCATTGTCTACCATGTATTATATGTGTGATGGAATCGGGCATGTGGAGAAAAAGTCGACTGAAAAGCTTGAGAACTTATGAAAGACATTCGGAATGTAACTGACGACGTTTTCAATGCTTTTTGCTTGTTTTTTTTCGCTGACGTGCAGCGCTGTACTTACTTGATAATTCTATAGATGAAGCCAGGACTATGTTATATTATAACTGACTTGTCTTGAATTGGAAATCAGTAACTGAGTCAACGTATATTTGCACAATAATGTACGGTTTTCAATTGATATCTTTTTATATTTTCCAGGATATCCGCCGCAAGCAGCGCAGTTTCCCTCAGACTACGAAGGTTATGACTTAGATGGACCCTTTTCAGCGCCAGATTTTTATTAGCCATTTTATTAATATTGTATAGTATAATAATTGCATTTTAGTGATTAAAATAATTAAATGTCGATAACTCTTAAAATCAGGTGTCTTACGAACTACATCCTCCAATACTATTATATTAATTTCATAATAACGCTTAATTGACACAAAATACATACATATGCTGTTATGGGCAGGCGTAGCGCTTACCATCAGGCAAACGACTTGCCCGTCTCGTCACTTAGTAAAACAAATATATTCAAAAATCATAACCCTCTTGATGGGCAGTTCGGTTATAAAGTACGATCACTCTCTTATGGTGACCGACAATCCAAATAAGAAAAAAACTGGACAAGTGCGTGCCAGCCTACGGATGGATTATGTAAAGGTTCCATGGTCATTCATTAATAGAAAAAAGCACATCTTTAAATATTGATGGCGGCCTGTAATTAAAAACCTACGCTAATAGGGGTAGATAACATATAATGTAAATATTAGTATATTGTAACTTTTGTTTCAAAATACTTACCCACGAAACTCCCAAAAATGGGATATCTTTCCAAAAAAAGCATCACCACGCTGGTGTATGGGGAAATAATCTTAAAATAGTCAAATCATGGCGTTGATATTTTTAATTAATTGAATCAAAATATTAGGTGTAAATAAAAATAACTTAACACGCTCGAATGTTTAGGTAACATGAAACCTGCAGGCGTTACGGCTACATATATTACGTGCAGCGAAAATTTTAATAGGCGTTAATGTTTTTAAAATATTGGAATTTTCACTTTACTTGGTACTTATTGCTGCAAAATCGTATTCGGTTTGGTATATTAATTGGGAAGCAGTTTAGAACCGTTACCCATTGGTAGCAGTTTGAAATATGACCGTACATTTATATGAAGATTTTTATAAACTACGTGATTAGGAAGCGACGAAATGATTGTTTTGAATGCAATTATATTTATTTAAGAACATAAATTATAAATTATTATCTACTTTTAACTTTCAATCTGGACCGGACCCTCGTGGTATATTATGACCTAACCCTCCTTTCGAAGGTGAGGGGAGACCCGTGGTCAGTACTGGGACAATATAGGTTGATGATAATAATAAATTTATTTTAATGGGCAAGGCTTTCTTTGACATACTTAGGCTATTCCAAGTAGATAGACATGCACGCATAAGCGATAACTGTTATATAGGCAGGACATCTGTTTATTTGTCACCCTAAGTGATGAAAAACTAAGCAAGTGCGGTTAGCCAATGGCATTTCAAATAACAATAATACTTACGGTCAGTAACAAAAGACCCTGAACATAATTAAAGTATACTCAACGTTTTCATATTACTATATATAAAAATTAATTAATAAATAAGCAAAAGTAGGAGTAAGAACACTATTATTGCGCGTGGAGCTTCCCCGAGTCATTTAATTCTAATAAAAAAAGATAACATTGTAGGTCACTTTAGTATTTGTTAAACTTAAATGGATGAGACTGGCTCAGGACCGGAACAAATGGCGTGAAACAGAGGAGGCCTATACCCAGCAGTGGGTGGATACGGGCTGAATGGATAGATAGATAGACCCAATATTCTAGTATTTACAGAGATAATTGAGAGAATTCAACGAGTAATCGAACATCATATTTCAAAAGATAGATACAATGATCGTGAATGAAGTCTGGAATGCAAAACATTGTGCGATGCATAATGATAAAAAACGAATGCATTGAAGATGAGTCTGACATTTCGATCTCAGGATTGACACTCACGATTTGTACTTGAAGAATACATTCCGTGCGATGAATTTTGTTGCAAAATAAGAATTATTTATAAGCCGTAATCATGTAACGTTCCAAAGAAGCCGCATATTTGATGTCAATGTTTCATTCAACTGTAGGCACATATTTGAGAGGGACTTTAGTTGAAACATCGTGAAAACAGAATCAGACAGCTAGATTATGGTGACTGCAGTCTAATTGTAGTTGATCAGGGTGCGCCGAACTTGTTTAGAATCATAGAGATAGGTTGATCTATGAAAATGCTACTCTAGAAGGGTCTTGTTTTGACTCTTATACACTATAGACTCGATATAATATATCCTTATCTATATTTATCTATTTTATATTGTATTTATTAGTCTATTATAACGTTATATGTTTAGTTGTATTATAATAAAATACTCTATCACTAAATATCTTTTAAATATACTTTTCTCTGCTCTCTCGTTTTGCCACACCACCACCTGCACCTCCAGAATGACTGGTAGAAAATGCTACTTAGCATTAAGTACTCCTTGTACTCCATTTTTGTGCTAAAGAATAAATAAATAAATAGACTACCATATGTAACGAAACCAATGTTACATAATTATTAACATCACCACAGCTTTATAAGACTTAATTACATGTTCTCAACACGCAGTTAAGTCGAGAAGGCAAAAACACTACAATTAGATTATTTTATAAATGGTTTCACAAACATTCTGCAACGCATTGTACTAGTATGTTAGCAGTGGTCATATTATTAGGACTAATTACATCACTCCAGTGCAATTGTACAACGCCTCTGGCACTATTTGTCTAGTGACATTAAAAAGTATGAGAACCAGACCTTTCAAAACGATTGCTATGACATCCATCGGCAATTCGTCGCTCACATCTTGCGATTGATTCAAAAAACTAAATCGATTAGTCATCACAACATTCATTTGGATTCAAGCATTGCATCTTTAATTCTTTACTGCAATCTTGCATAAATTGTCTTTGGCCTAAAGCTGCGTAACTGTAACGAAAGTGCACAATTAATTTTTAGTGTAATTCCTTTAGGTTGGAAGATAACTCTGCGGTTGGCTACACAAGTTCGGCCATGTTTACCAATATTTAAGCTATAAAATTACGACGGTTTTTTTCTTATCACAATCGTATAGGTAACATAAGTAGTTCCTGAATCTTAACTAGGATTCTTTGTATTTAGGGAAGTAAGATCTACAGGTACGAAAGCCATCCGTCACCAAAGTACGCGACGGAGGCAGTCATTCACATCTTTTTAAATTGTCATCAATTTTGCATTATGCTACCATTCGTTTGGTGGGTCAGGAATTATATAAATCACTTCTTCTTTTTTTTACTCTATATGGCCAATATTTTTGTGAAAACGTACGATTATAATTTTAAAATCTTCTCAAAACGAAACTTTGCTCGTTCATTGTGTTCATTTAGGGACATAACCTATAAATAAACCATTCCTTGCCTCTACATACTTATTTTCCTATTCGAAATTTCTGACTTTCAAGACAACAAGGATTCCCTTTGATAAGGGTCAAGATCAATGTACGTGATCGTGTTATTCGTAACGCTTATCAAGCTCTAGATTAAGCCTCCAAGATCCGGTCATCGTGACTCAAGAACATCTTTCAACCTAATAACTCAATGTAGCATGACATAAATATCAGCAAAGCACACGTCTTAGCTTCCTACAAGTTTCAGACCAAACGTAGCTTGAAGGCGCTTCCTCCGTTCGCTTCCTACAAACTTCCTATACCGATGCGAGACATTCCAATTTGATAATTAAGATAGATGGCTCTGAACGCAACTTACAGTCCAATTACGATGATACCGATCGATCAAATGGGCTCCATCCTCCAATTACGTGCCTATTAAGGTTTACGTCGTGTATCACAAGTTAGTGCTCCAGTAGAGAGAGATATGAAGCTAAAACTTTGAAGTTGATAAGTTTGCGATGTAACTCTTGAACAAAATTTCGATCCGATTCCGATTCCAAGTGTTACTAAAAATAACAAAAGGTCGCATTTCAATAGCTGGTCGGATTCTAATGCTGGTAAGCTTGGCGTAATTATAAGCCAATGTTGCCAATATGTAGGATGGCTGCCATCTTCTAGACGCAGGTACTACTCTACAAAACATCAGTTAGTGGTAGAAACTACTATTAGTTGTTGTAATAACTTAATTGTTAAATATATAGGTGGATCAGGAGGCATACCATGACCTCTTATAGCGATTCAATTGAAGACCTAAACTGAACCGCGTCGCATAATCGTACCGTGACGTCTTATTTTTTATGTTGCTGCCATTTTCAACCTAAATTGGATATAGTTTAGGTTGAGAATGGCTTATTAGCGACTCAAGTTAGGTTACTGCCATTTTCAACCTTAACTGGATCCAGTTTAGGTTGAAAATGGCAGCAACATAAAAAATAATATGACACGGTACGATTATGCGACGCGGCTCAGTTTAGGTCCTGAACTGAATCGCTATAAGACGTCATGGTAGGCCTCCTGTTGATATAATTGTGACAAATACACAACAGCCATTGACAGACAGACAGATTGACAAATAATTACTTATGATAGTAGTTCCAACAAATATTTTTGATTAGTGACTGCAACGGTGTGCAGTGTGCATTAATTAATAAAATAAAATTTAATTAAAAGCTTGTAACCTTCAATTAGTCAGTTATTGCTGTCTAAATTTGCTTTAAAACTTCTTACAAAAAAGTTATAATAGTTAAGTACACTTTTCAAGTTAATGGTGATGATTTTATATATCTCTGAACTGGAAGCTTTACGTGGAATATAAGCATTTATGAATTTAAGCTCATGATTGTAGTGGAAGATATGAGTTATTAAGTTCTACTAAGATTAGCTTTACCTAATTTGAGTTAAAACAATCTTCATCGAATTTAATTTTTTTCATATATCCCATTAACAAGAAAAATCTAAAATTGCACTCTAATAAAAGATTACACGTACGGCTTGTAAAATAAAATACAAAAGAGCAACAAATTAAAAAGGTCTTAACTATGCTCTACTTCCGTCCATATATGGTATCTTCACAAACATCCAGCCGTCGCATGTCCTTTAAAACAAAAATATGATGTTTCGAAAGGGGCCCCTGACAGTTATCGGTACACATAGCTGGTATTTAAATAACACAAGTTAACATTGGTCCGGTGTAAGTTGCGCCGCCCTTGACTTTTAAGATTGCCTCCGTGCTTCCGATGAACGACAAATAGACTTGTGACATGATACAGCCATTACCAGCGCAGTGTGGCAACGTAAACACTTCACTTGTTAAGGCGATGATCCACTGAATCGGAGACGTGTCGAGAGGGGCGCTTCTCAGGAGACGCATAAAACAAAACAGAACTATCTTATGTGAGGAGATTCTGTCTTGCTTGACCGATGTAGACAATATAATGCCGAGCAGTAGTAAAAGTAGAGAGTAGACAGTGTCTGTGTAAGTAATATAGCTTAGCTTAGTATTCACACTGAGTACTTAACAATGTTGTGTGTATGCCTCTTTAGCCAAGTTTCTTGAAGATGATGAAAAAAGTTACAATTTACAGAAAAATAAATTTTCGTAATAGTTGTGCTCGTAGTAGTAAGCTATAATTGCTGTAACTAATATAGTAATTTGAGAGGTATGATATTTGCCGATATGACGCAAATATTGGCGAAGTCCGAAGCTCTCGTTAGGATGTAAAATAAAAATATAACTATTTTTTTACAACGAAATAGAGATGCGGATCAGGCAATAATATTATACGAAAAAACATTGATTTATATCAAAAAATTAAAATAAATTAATTGATTTCAGCTAAATTAAAATAGCCTTTCTCGTTATTAATCAATATAACTTGATGAAGATAAAATAAAAAATGTTTATCGGCCGTGTTTCTCAACGATTTTACGTTATTAATCAATATAAATTGCAAATATGTGTAAATTTGAATTAATTATACCTATAAATAAATCTAAGTAGTTGGCTTATCTATAAATAATTAAGTAGTCTTGGAAAGGCATTGATAAAATTAAATTTATGTCAAAATAGTGGGTAAGATGACAAAGCATAAAAAATCGTGTGAAATTAAATTTATCGTTTTGGATAAATATACACGCGCCTACCAATGGAACTGTAGTAGATGGTACATACAACTAATTCTGACTCATGGTAGTTCCTTCTCCACATCATTTTAGGGTTTTACCTAAGCTATTAAAGTCTCATATATATAAATACCGGCGCTAATAACCAATAATTACAAATGTTTTCGAGGGATATAATCCTCAGCCAGGATCTGTCTAGCGTAATTGGTGCAATAATTTAAAGCTTTATTATATTGGCTATTTAAATAATAGCATTTTGCGGTTGCTCGATGTAGGCCCGTTCATTTACTGGTAATTAGTACAATAAGTAATATCCTTCAACTTTGAAGTGTTTTCGTCACGGCGTTGTCTGCAAACCACAGAACAATAGAGGCCTACTATTAGTTTTTAGCTCCGGATTCCGGTAATCGAATTATGGTTGTTTTGAGCAGTGGATGAGTCATTATCAGCACCATCATCGTCATCATCATCAACCCATATCGTCGCACTGCTGGGCACGGTCTCCCCTCACATGCATGACTCAGTAACTATATAAATTACCGAGATTTGACCCGAGTGCCGAAAATGTTAGGTTTTGTTTGAGCATCGCCACCACCCCTCATATTATAACCCTTAAGTGCCTCTACGCCTCCCTACATACTATAACACTGACTCTGGCTGTCTTCTATACAATGTGGTGCTGGTTCATGCCACCGCTTTGCCGGTTTCGCGCTGTTTTTTCTCTGACAATCCCCGTCCAGCAAAGATGTTTTCCTAGTGACCGTACTGGGGCGGCGGCGGCACCGTGAGTATTAGCCCTTTGATCGTACTTGGAGTCAGTTGATATAGACGGCAGAATATTTATGTTAATAAGATCGGTAACCAGTAGAGTATTTCCAGTTCGTGAAACAGATCAGTCGTGTATCGTGAAGTAGCCGACCCTGGGCCGATCGCGGCAGACGAGTCTTCAATTACCGGCTTATCATGAAGCCATCTCGACAAACGCAGGGCTTGTGAATTGCATCATTCTTCTCAATATTATATCAATATTAGGTATCTGATCGATGCGACGTGTAAGCAAAATGCTGTGAAACTTAGCTTGGCTTATTGTAATAGCATTGCAATTCTACGGGGCAATGCCGCCAGCATGTTGGGTACGCTGCCAACTGGTAGTGGTTTAGAACACTATGGATGGTATAAAATAGTCTAGAATGATTTTCTAAAACCAGATCCATAGACCACTTGATCTTTCTTATCAGAGCTAAGAAAAGTCGAAGAATAAGTACCATTTATTATATTATACATTGTAGCTTCAATGTTCGAATTCACATGCTTTGAGGTTAGTTGTTCTTGTATGCGTACATTATAGCTGTCTCTTTACGGGTATTAATTATGAAACACATTTAAAATCTATTAAAATACAAGATAGTTTACACTACGATAAATAAATTTGTTTCACCAACCTTAATGTGTTAAGCATAAAGAGTAATTTGCATCTGGTCCGACGTGTCTACAAGTGATAGGGTTGGCAAAATCAGTACCCCAGTAAGGCCATTATATACAATGTTGTTCTTGCTTATCTCAAGTACAGCTCACAAATGCAGGTCCTATGCTAAAGTTATTTTATGGATTTAACTTGTGCAGTCCACCGACCGCTTTAAAGGCATCCGCGCACTTTTTTACTTCACAAGTTATTTGTAAGGCACGACAGCTCCGCGTTGTATGTGGGTAATGTTACCTCGTTAGTGGTTAGTACTTTTAGATTAGTACTAAGATTTTATGCTAAGCAGTGGCTTCGGATAATGTGGTCACATTTACTTAATTTACAATCTTGTTTGTTTAGTATTGACTCCGGCTTCTATTACATATATCTATCGGAGTTGGTCTCGGCAACATTATTACTGCGTTGGATCTTTAAATATGAACAAACTTACAAATAAAAATAAAGTTGCATTAACACAGGGCCGAATCAGGATGTAGGCTGCAGGGTAACTTTTTTCAATGAAGGCTAGCGCTCAACTGCATGTATTTGCAATTCTTCTGTACTGTGTTTATTTTTGTTTCTGGTGTACAATAAAGAGTTTTTCTATTCTATTATTATCTCATCCAGTGGATGACGATTTAGATGGTAAACACGTTCAGTCTTGCATGGGTTTACGTCTAAAATACTGCTGCTGGAATGTTCCGGATGGGGCTGCAAACAGCTTTTCTCCTTTAAGGGGCCAGTAGTGGTTGGTATGGTAGAGCACTAGGGGCGTACGTGCCTTTTTTGTCCTTTACCTAAGTTGTAAAATCTGTAGTTTCGTATTTTGAGACCGCTTTACTGGCCCAACGAGCTATTCAAAGCTAAGGGTAACTTTTAGTTGTACATATAATACAAAATTGGCCTGTATGAGATAATAATGCTTCAGAGTTTCTCATTCAAATGCCATTTTGCAGTTATTATTCCACCAGAGAAAGAACACGTAAACATAATCATCACCATCATCATCAACCCATAACGTCCACTGCTGAGCACGGGTCTCCCCTAACTTTCGTGAGGAGGGTTGGCCCATAATCCATCACGGGGCCCGGACCGGATTGATCCGGTCGTAAACATAATAAAAAACAGAAATGTTTGCTTTGTAGATAAACTCAGAAATACGTATTATGCATAAGTTCAACCAAATAGAGTCAGATCAATATGTCATTAGTAATGAGATAATATATATTAAGGCGATAAGCGCTTTGGCATGCTATTTATGTGTTTGCGTATTGGTTCAGTATGTCGTTTATGATAATGCTACGATTTTGTATGTTACTAGTTTCCAAAGGAGGAAGCAATAATTTAAAATAGAGTTGTTTTGGATTGATTTATGGTGTTTCGGTTTATTGTGCGATTTTTGAGGTAGGTATCTACTTGATTTATTTCTTCAATAATGATAAAGTCTTCTTACAGAACACTTTAAAAAAAATTACTTGATTTCTAAAGTTAGTTAGTAAAACAACATTAAACATAGATAGATAGATAAACTCTTAACACACTCTCAGTCTTCTCTTTATATATATGTTTTTTTTCTTTTTTTTACATATTTGAATACATTTATGATTTGGGAATTTATTCTCCGAAGGTGTGCCTTTGGCCGGAAAGTTCAGACGATGCCAAAGATTAATTATTACATTCAAAGCTGCTGTACCGAGCTGCATAATAATAAATAGATACTTATGCCTAATACCATAGACTAAATAGTACCAATACCTAACACCATGTTTGTATCATCATGCGGTTTTATTACCATATCGTGTGGATGCTGTACGTGCCTAGTTTTTTACCGGACAACCTTCGGAGTAGGACAAGTTTTTGTGCTGTAGACGACGCAAGCTATAGCCAAGCGTATATAGGGTGTCTAGAAAATAAGTCAAGATTGAAAATTAAAAATAAGTCACGGCGCAGGTATGTTCTGAAGCTATTATTTTTTTTTAGTCCCGAAACTGAAATAGGAAATACTGACGCAACTGTCCGTACTTTGTTGGACAAAAAAATAAGTATCTACCTAAAGTAAAAACACAACAATAAGCGATGACTCCCTATCAAACTAAGCTGTTAGCGCTTTTAGGAAGATAGCTCTCCATATTATAATAACTTAAAAATACATTAAAATAAAGAAAACACAAAAACTGAACTCAAAATTCAAATCATTTATTATTTGTAAAAATTATGCACTTTTACAAGACAAACACTTGGTTGGTGGTTAAATGTGTACGAAAATACAACTCACACCAAAGACGAGAGCTTGCCTCTGTCTATGGTTTACAAAAAAGGTTTGTAGAACAAAAATAGGTTACATCTTAAACAGTGCCAGATTAAGATCTTCTTAAGCCGCCGACACATTTGTCTGACGTGTCGTGTCGTGATGCATCAGAAAGGTTATCGGTTTCATACATTTCATATGGTAGCGTTCACATTTCTCCGATGCAGTGTGTTGTGACGGCTTGTGTATATGTATGAAACCGATATGATGCATCACGACACGACACGTCAGACAAATGTGAACCTAGCTTAACACTGCGACGGACGGATCAGTGCACGGGGCGCCTCATAAAAGGTTCCCGATTGTTATTTTACACTCCACCTGTATAAGATAATTGTAAGTAGTTAGTGTATTGTTCTGCGCATGCTGCTGTAATAAAGTATAATACATTTTAATGTCACTCGTGGCAGAAGGTACAGTCAATACAATCACGATATTATTGTGTTAAATCGTTTTATCCTTTGATCGATTAAATCTATTTTGTTTTTTTATTATTTTGTTTTACTGAGTAACGAGACGAGCAGGTCGTTTACGCGATGGTAAGCGCCACACCTGTTCGTAACAGTTACAGTTACGGTACAATATTTATTTTACATCTACATTTATGAGCATAAACGGTTGTCCATAATTTACAATCTTATTATTTTGCTAAACAGATTACTGTACTTTAAGTCGCGCAGTAGGGTAAAAAAAGAGTTCATAGCCTAAATATTACCAACGATCGATGTAAAATAAATTGATGGATTAAAAAATTTGGAGTTAAATATCACATTAAGCCACTTTTTAACCCGATTACACCCTCAATTAGCAAAAAGCTAATTCAAATATGTTTTTACCCAACTCAATCGATAAAAAATATCGATAAATATCAGTCAGACTAGCTATAAAAACTAACGTGAAATACCAAAAGGCACCTGCGAATTGTCCATTTGATAGATGATGTGACGCTAATGTCAATACTTTTAAATTCATCAAAGCTTTTAAAATGTAAATTGACTGAATGGATTTCGTAGAAGTGCTACCACTAACATCATATTATTATTGTTGGAGATCGAATTGATTTTTGTTATAATACTTAGACTGACTGAAATTTAATTTAATGGTCTCTCTTTATCTGAGGGCAGCCGTGCTCAGCAGTGGGATCTAAAATTATTTGTCGTTGTGATAGTTGCCCTATTTCTCCGAAACGGTTCGATCTATTTCTATGAAATTTTGTATGTATATTCCTCTGAGAATGGGTTTTAAGCTATTTTTCATACCCCTATGTGATAAGAGTGGTTCACTCCAAACATACATTTTTTGGATTTATTTAGCTTATTATAAGTGGCATTAAAAAATTCTTACAACCCTAAATTTTCACACTTCAATCACCAACCCCTGTTAATTTACAGTCCTAGCAAGTACTTTCACTGACTGTTAGGCGGAATAAGGTTTATATTTTAATATTTAATATAGTACCTAAACGTAAAAACATATTTGAACTGATGAAGAATACATATTTCATGCATGAATTGGAATTGAAAATTAAAACTTAGGTGCTTATTTATAAATCAAGCAAGTTATACAGATAAGTTGTAAGTATAACAAAGTGTAATGTCGTATTCTCAACTGATCGCCTTCAAAGAAAAATATATTGCTGTTTTTCCTTACAATGTAACTAGTATTTATGATAAAACTATATTTATCAACGCTAAGTAAAAATATTTTTTGCGAAATAGCTGATACATTAAAAGTGCCTTGGGGACACGTCGTTAAATCAAAACTCACCATTTGATTAATTACTAGTATATAAGGTTAATAGTTTTCCTGGACCCTGACATTAAATGTTAAAACTAGTTATCTCATAATAATTTACATTCTGTGCTGGAATGGTAATACTCTTTGAAATTTTGTTAACGGTTTTGATATTAATCCCTCGATCAATTTGTAATTAATTAAATACAAACGTAAAGTTAACGTTTGATAAACTCTGACACCGTAGAGGTCGACACTAGCTCAATCGACAAACAACAAAAGAACACCTCAGTCGTCACTTCCTTCCTGAGAAAAAGGGTCTTGACAGACAGAGACAGATAGACAATACTATGTTCCGGTTTGAAGAGCAATGTTTCCAGCAAAATTACTGGGCATTATGAGACTTTATAAGCGATTTCTTAAGCTAGATTCACACTTGCCTTGCGTGTCGTGTCGTGATGCATCAGAGAGGTATCGGTTTCATACATTTAATATGGTAGCGTTCACATTTCTCCGATGCAGTGTGTTGTGACGGCTTGTATTAAATGTGTGAAACCGATACCTATCTGATGCATCACGTCACGACACGACAGAAAAATGTGAATCTAGCTTTAGGGTGACGAGCGCTGTGCAGTGCCGTGAATACAGTTGACGGCAACATAAATGTAATTACCAAATACACAGATATATCTTTCGAAACGTGGATTCCACATGATGTCTTCATCTTCTTCAATTGAACATCTATTAGTACTTTTCTTAGTTAGCAACAGTTTCTCAAGCCCAATCGTAATTCGCTCTACCTATTCCATCGAATTACTGGAACATCCATATAATTACAGATTGAATTTTAGTATGCTCTCCAAAGCGTTGCAGACCATTGCGTTGCCGCAACACTTGATGAGAACGCATCGCGCTGATTTTCAATTTAGGTACACCGTTGCAATGTCTTGCCCGGTCGTGAGTAAAAGACGAAGACGTGAGGCAGCTGACTGTCACGAGGTGTTGCGACTAGTTTGGGAAACAATCTACGTTCAATCCTGTTCCAAATGGAACAAATCTAATATGGAATAGCATAAATACACAGAAAATAATGTGATAAATTGATAATACATCGCGCTCACAAGCTTTTGTAATGTTCTTGTCGGTAAGAGCGATTGTTTCAGGCGAACTTGTTTTAAACTTGGATATCAGAAATTGTAGATATAACGTTTTCGACTAATAACCAATCCACCACCCCTCTCTCCTTCACTATGGGTTGACTGGTAGAAAATGCTCTTAGCGTTAAGTCCGCCATTTGTATTAGTTAGTTAATCTGTGCAATAAGGTATTAAATAAATAAATAAATAAATAATATTTGTGTGGCCCTATATGTATATTAAATAATAGTCAGCACGTAGGAAAAAAAAACAAAATGTTGTTTATGGTTTTAGTCCATTAGTTCCAATTGGCCCTAAACAGGCTGGGATGCGTATGAGATGGCACTGATAGCGATTTCCACTCAAATAAAACAAAAGATACTTTGAGCTACTATGGCTCGCTACTGCTGCTAAACCCGACAACCTCATCGAACGGAGGGTCACCACGTACTTATTCTCATTCCATGTAGTTCATGAGAGAGAAAGAGAATGAGATG
Source organism: Campaea margaritaria (assembly GCA_912999815.1). NCBI lineage: Eukaryota > Metazoa > Arthropoda > Insecta > Lepidoptera > Geometridae > Campaea > Campaea margaritaria. Next base: position 4,386,813 of record OU538794.1, read on the forward strand.
GAGCTATGTAAACTCCTATAACTGCAAACGAATTGTTCCGATCTCTTTGGATAAATGTCTCTGGTCGACTTATGAACGCTGAGCGATATTGGTGGTGACAGTTAGCAGGGCAGTTCAGCTTAAGGCCTTAAACTGGATGGATGATTAACTGATTAACTGTTCGCGGTAAGGCCCCAGTTCGTACCTTTACAGATACCAAAATCAAAGTTGTATTTTAAGCAGGACGGGAAGTAAATAAAACAAGTTATCGAGATCAAATTTATGTCTGCTTCACTCGATATTTTTATTTTTACTGAGAATGAGCGCTCGGAGCAAGTAACATAATGAAACAAGTAGTTGTTATTGCATCAAATCAATATCGATAGTAAAATAACATTTAATTAAATTACTTAAACTAAATGTTAATTTGATTTGATTTCTCTGCCTTTATGTAGACCACATTGAAAAGATAATTGCAATAAGATGTGGTCCAATTTATTTCAAGTCTGAACCAAATCTATTCATGATCTAAATTCTATGAATTATATTATGTTTTGATCGGAAGATGATTTGCTAATTAGTTGTTCAGATTGATTGATCTATCTGCCCTTGACAGCCCCAAACAAGAAGGAAGGACAAATAGGTCGTGCTGACCAAAGGCTGCAAAGAATATAATTATTACGAGTAATAAAATATTATGTTATAATTAGGTACGCTTTTAATTAGTATCAATGTGTAATGTATTTTTTTAATTCATACAGTTGTTTCCTCGGCTGGTCGGCGCCACTGATGACAAAGTGTCGGATAACATCTCGCACAGAGAATAGCTAATGCTTTTCAAGATGGAAATGCAGCTAATGTTCTCGGCAGTATGCTTCATGAACACACTATTGTTCGTTTTTAAAGCTTTTTTAGATTTCATTCGTTTCTTTACTATTTTTAGAATAAGTGTAATTGAATTTTCTTTTGCGTCTCAATTTTGGAACATTGTATAAATTAATAAAACATGGTAATTGTCATGAAAATAAGTCCTGAAAAACTAATATAAACTGAACGAAATGTCACTACTCGCTTAACTAACTGTACAAAACAATACTGTTTCCGAAACGTGACTTTTCTTGCACGTTAAGGTAGTTGACCTGTATGTACTGTTTACACGAAACCATTCTGAGATTTACACAGTTGCTTTATACTTGACGGCCGTTTTTATAAATAGCCACAAAGGCATTGCCAGGCAAAGTCAGTTTCCAGTAGGTATTATGGCTGGATAGTTTTTAACTGCGAAGGAATAGAACAGAGCTTTAGCATTTTGCACAAAGAACTCCCCGTCTTACCTACTCTATCCCTTTTCTTTTATAGGTAGAATTTGAGGAACTATTTCCAATAAGCTCCTTCGCTTTTCCTACTTTCTTTTTGTTCAATATTATTCTCCACCCTTCTTCCCTTAATTTATTCTTGAAAGAAAACATCTGGGTTAATAATAATTAGATAGGTATATTCAAACACAACAAAAGCCTAATTGAACTATGCAGTTGAAAGCTTCTAATCTGTTTAGTGTTTTAATTTGGAGTATAATAATTGCACTAGCTGAATAGACTGTAAAACGACAAAAAAGCAAATCAAAAGAGATAAAAACTCATATTATGTTCAAACTTAATGATAAGTACATACCTGTTACTATGAGGTAAATAATATGGACCACGATTTTGCTTCGAGTTGCAACACCGATGCGCTGAGATCTCGTTGAATCTGGTGTAAAACTACGTGAGTATTATTAGTTATTTTGTGGCAAAAACCCTAATCCAAGTGGCGAAATTACACGCCAATCTTGAAAGCCTCTGCCTATGGTGGAGTCATTCGTTCGTACGTTTACAGCAAGGTTATTTTAGCTAATAGACGGAATAGTGATATAGAAGAACCAAACCAAAACCATTTTAGCATTATTTAGTTATGCGTATGACACTAATCAAACTTCATATTTAAATGAGTATCAATCTCTTAATTAATCCTTATGAAAGTTAAATGACTTTAACACCGGGTTTAAAAATTCAGTCCAGAGAACCAACAAGAAAGATGGGGATAAAGTGAATTTTCGACTCTCACCAAAATGGACTGACGAAAAGAGAAACATTGAGATGAGTGTAGTTTCTATTTTGCTAATAAATATGTGGAAATCACGTTACTTGGAAATAAATTATAGCAATGGACCTTCAATTTTGACAAAGCCAATTTCAATGTCCCTTATTAATCAGAACTTACTATGAATATAATTAGAGTATATTTCGAAGCATTATAATGGTGTACAATCTATTTGCTTTACAATGCGTATACAAACCTGACTGATCTTTGCACCAATCTTCGACTTACAACTTTGAGCCCTCATTATTACCCGTTAACAAGATCTTGCCATTTTCTTCATAACAGTCGGCCAAAGCCGATTTCCAAACTAACCTATTACTACAGAATAACTGGCAGTACATACCTATTACTAGAGATATTGACTGACGATGGAATCTTAATTTTACCTCGGTCAGAACCGTTGTTTTGAATTTGTGTAGACTATTATTCCCTGATCACAGGTTGCGGATTATCGAAATGGGTTTCTTATGTAAAATGCACATGTGCATAAACCTGCACAAGCTATATTTTTGATAACATTTGGTACAAATATCAAAGGAAAACAGGTTTGTCAAACTTAAACTCAAATCATTTATTGAAAATAGGCAAAATATTGCAATTTTACACGTCAAAAATAATATCTTATAGATAAATATAGAAATACAAAATGTCTTAACTTGTTTGTCTGAAAAAAAACTTCTTTTTTTTTCTGTGACATTCACAATCTCCAAGAGACCGCTTGTGCACTGCATCATGTGTCCAAATGTGTATATTAGCGTGCAAAAAATCCCACCCGAGTAAAACCGCTTCGATAAACCGCAACGTGTAAACTGGGCTTAAGTTTCTTTCCAAGATAATTGCCCACAGTTTAGTGTTTAGCAGAATCTATTGCGCCACTGAAATCTTGTACTTACCTAGGTACCTTAAGAATACCTAATAATACTAGGTACTTAATATTTTAGCCCAAATGTCATCACGTCCATCATTAGTCTCAGAATGCTTAGATTTGTAAAATAGCCCAGTGCGTTATTTAAGGTGTAAGTATTGCTACAAAATAAATCTGTATTGCCAAGCGACAAGCTAGAACCTAAAGATTTCGTATATTGAATAATGATAGGCACAGATAGCCCTAGGATAAACAACTTCAGTTAAACTACTAGTTAAGTAGCTGTTTGTTGTTTCTGCGGCCGGTAGAATTATTGCTAAGAATTAGTTATCTAGAAAAAAAAACTGAATAATGTTAAGGAATATTTTCTACTTAACCGACCAAAAAATAAACACTTTTTGACTACACAGAAGAACTAATAAGATCAAGTCTAATAAATTATAATAAGTATAACAAGTTACTATAGATTTTGTCCTAAATAATGTCTAATATTTTACAGTGCTATAGCTCCTTTAAATCCGAAATTTAAAACCGAGTGTGTAACATTAGATTAATGATTTTCATTAATCAGCAGTTAATCTTATTTCCCTCTTACCTTCTACAATTATAAGGTGGCCTTCACTAAGTGTTAACTTTATTACCGTTTACATGTCATATATTGAATTAACATAAAATCTAATTTTGAAATTATGAAAGCTCAATACAACCAGTTGATATTAAAAAGTGGACTTGTAGTAATAAATCATAATTGCTTTAAGATCAAATATATTAAATTATGAAAGATGTCGTATGAGGCAAGTATTTATATTAACCTACTGGGGCAAAATTAAAATGTTTTATAGCACAATCGATTTATATTCGACCTGCGTGTAGACTGCGTGATCTGCCTCTTGAATATATTCGTAATCGGCTGGCGGAATGTATTTCGAAGTTGATCTTTTTATTCCTTTTAAGAAGTGGAAATTTCGTCCTGATACACGGACCGAATAAAGGCGATAGCGGTGCTAGGTGTGAAGTAATCACATTTCGTAATCATAATAAGCTTATGTTAAAATAATGTATGTTAATGCTGTCATGTTATCTGTTTTATGTTTTTTTTGTGTGGGCGCAATTATAGCGTAGTAACGTTGTTGATTTAACAAGCAGTAGTGTGGATACGATACTGTGTTTCGGTTTGAAGGGCACTGTTTCCAGTGAAATTACAAGGCATATGAGACTCCGGGATGTCTCCGGGTGACGAGCGCAGTGCAGTGGCGCGCAAGATTATGGAATGTAAAGTTCTGGGTGGCGATGTAAGTGTTATGGGCTGGCGTAGCGCTCACCATCAGGTTAACGACTTGTTCGCCTCTTTACTCAGTCAAATTAAAAATAACAAAACAGCATTTAAATTGTTATGTAAATAATTTTAAGATGTTAAGTCAGCAATATCATATTTATTTAGAACAAAGATGGCCATTTGTGGTACAACTAATCAAACCCCACAGTTTTCCCACAGGCACCTAAAAATAAAGAAAAAGAAAATCTAAATAATAGGTACAATGGGCGGCCTCATCGCTTAAAGCGATCTCTGCTGGACAACTTTTGCATAGACAAGAATTATCTATCCTATGTGTTAAGATACCAAATTGCATGAAAATCTGTTCAGCTGGATTGTGAAAAAATGACGCGTGTTCGAGTTCTTATCTTTAGGTAAATGAAGGAGGTATTCATAATATATCTGCCAACAAATATGTTTATTTCAATGACTTCATTCTTTAAAAGGGCACATTTAAATAGCAGTTACGTGCTTAATGACGTCTCCATTGACTGCTACTTTATCAAACGACGACGGTAACATGCAGTGGGCGGTCGCCATTGTCAGAACGCTGTCCTCAAATATTCGGAACATTGAATGGGAGGCAATGCGATTTATAATATTTACATACAATAAAGAGTCGGATTAGACAACGAAGTTCTTGGTACCATTTAGGACCTATCGGATAAGCTCCTTGGAAAAATTGTTAGGCGTGGCTTTGGACTAATTTGAATACTGAACGTAATGCCAAGGTGGTGCGGGTACTTTATTTTATAAGGATTTGTTTACATTACGCTATACAATTAAAAACTCTGTAGTAAAGCATATTTAGTAGTCTATTACATACAAACTGTCTACTAAACTGTTTGACAATAAATCTCAATGGATTTTGATCGAATGAAAAGTTAAGATATGAATAAGATTCAAGGTAGGTAATTTATATGTCATTGGCACTTGCTTTTCAGTAAAGAAAAACATTGTGAGGAAACCCACACGCCCCAGTAATTTCGGAGGTATGAGATCTTCAAATCTGCATCAGGCCCCTGTGGCGTATATAGCCTAATTCTCCTCACGAAGTGAAGTGAGAGTGAGACCCGTACTCAGAACTGAGCGGGTATGAGTTCTGATGATGAAGATTAGAAAAACGGATAGACAAATAAATAGATAGATAAACTCCTTATTGAAACACCACAGAACAAATAAAACGATATGAAAGAATAGATGAAAATATAGAAGGGATATGAAAGAGAAGGATAATTTGTTGATATTGCTGTTTCTTTTCTGTTTCGCGCGTGGTTTGGTCTGCACATATATTTTTTTAAAGTTTGATATTTTCACATTAAACAAGATATGTTGCCAAAAATGATAATATTTTATGTAGAAGTTTTTGTGTAGTGAGTAGACTAAAACATGCGCAGGAGACATGGCTTCAGATATCCTCGCTGTCAACCTCTGAATCTATCACAGACAATTTATTAACAATAAATAAAGTATCTATAGGGATTACATGGTAGCTATCTTGATGACATTTGGCCGTGGCTTTTCTATGTATGGAGAACTTACGACATTCATTGTATTAGATCAGATATAGGCATATATTTCTCATGTTCAGATGATCGGGTACATGTTTTGGCTATTGTATTTGATATGTTTAAGTATAGGTGTATATTAATGGTTTCCGTTTCGCCTTAATACTGTTGAAGACCTTTGTTAGGAACATCTCTAATAATATCTATCGTTCAAGTCATCTAGACTATTGTATAACTGTGCCTATGCCAAAGGATTTATTAGACAAGTGCTTGATAAATATTATCTAACACTTGTGTACTTGAAGGTATTTAAACTTTGATTAACAACCACTTAAATATCATCATATTAAAATATCATATTAAATTGAACAGAACTTTTGAGACACCATGAGAATTAATGTGGTCGTCACGTTATTTTTTTTCTATCGTTAGCTATTTTTTAACATCGCGAGGAATCTCACTTACCTACCAAAAAATATTTCGGAGGTAGGTATGCTATCCACCAACCCGGACCGGGTCCCCATAGTGGCTTAAATTATGTCCTAACCCTCCTCACTTTCGTGAGGGGATACCCTTGCTCAGCAGTGAGACGATATGGGTTGATGGTGAGGTTCGCCTTGGTGGAAGGATTTTCTCAATAAACGCATTGGTATTCTAAGGTAATTACTACCGACAGTTTCAGTACAGTCAGCGACAAAAGTAGCTGAACTTTTTACTTTAAATTTACTACGTATATGCGATATTTTTTATTTTATGTGCAACATAGTTTGATAACTTCACGCTCATATAGCTAAATTGAAAGACTATTCTAACCGCTAGGGCTATTACATAATTAAATGTTATCGATATCGTTAACATTTCCAACGCGTTATTTGTTTTACTCAATGCCTGAGCTCGTCTTTATTAATCCGTTAAATCGCGAAATGGACCATGTTACAGAAAGTCGGATGAGGTACGTTTGTTAACCGTTGCTTGATATGTAGTATATCGTAACATACCTGGCCATATTCTTGTGAAACTTAACGATATAATCTTAAGACATCTAATGCTTTAACATTTTACCAAATTTTTTTATGGATGGCAGCTTCTCACGAACTCATTATTTTAAGTAACCATAACAATATTCTATCATTAATCACTTTGACAATGCAGGCCTATAATTAGTGCTAATTATACGTATTAAAATTCAACCCACTTTTGCAGGCTACATTAAAATTTCACGTCCACAATGTCACTGCGTGCATCAAATATTTATTTATCACAGGAAGGACTAATGCTTTATTTATACTCATAATTTATTTGCAAACAAAGCAATAACATTGACAATAATGTGTGTCATAAATCTGCAATGCCATTGCAATATGAATACACATACCTTATGTCAACTGCGTAAGAGCCCCATGTTCTTCATTATGTGACTTAAGGCCCTTTCGATGAATGATAACTCAATTGTTTTTTTAAATGTAAGCACATGTTAATTTACTTTGTAGAGTGGTAGAGGTCGCGTATCTCACATAGATATTACGTAAAACGTTTTGGTTTCTTTTTGGCACGCAAAACAACCAAGACTGTCGCTCATTCATATTTATTATTAATTATAGTAAGTAATACGACTATTGTATAGCAATTGAATGTGCTTACATCAAAATCATACAGTAGAGTCACATCTATCACGTGACATACTGTGTTTAATTTATTATTATCCGTTGTTTAGAAATTGCAATACTCCCAACACCAGTTTTATATGATCTCCGATGGTTCTCACTTAATCTTTTATAAAAAGTGACACTTCAATGAAGATAAAGGCCAGATTAGTCTGGACGTGCATTCGGTAGGTGTCAAGATGATTGACTAGCACGGCACTGTAGGCGGGCGCCAAAAGGTTTCGCTCATTACGGCTGTTGGATATGTAACCAGTTGCACAATACATAAATAAACAGTATGGGCATTTGAAATAACATAATGCTTATGAAGCGAGAATACTTGAAGCTGAGACATTAATATGTCTTTCCGGATTGTCACTTAATTTCATATTTTATGATATTTTTCATGGTCAGTTTTTGATATTTTTATTTAAATAGCTTGACAAGTAAGGCACCTTCAGTCGAAACAAGCAGAACTGAAGCTATTCATGTTTAGGCTAGTGCTTAGTTTTAATTTTTTTTATTAGTGAGACATAAACTGCAAACTTTCTCTTACGTGAAAATGTCTATTTCAGTAGAGATTGACTGAACGGGGTTGTAAAGCTAAAAACAGCAGCGCAGCTCTTACTGGCGGCTTAGGAGGCAACAAGCACAGCGGGAACCAATAAATGACTACATTAGTGTGCGAATAACATAAATTCAAGAAACTAGTCGTATCCCTTACTGGTAATACTGTTTTGAATAAATACCTTATGACGTGATAACAATGAAGATCACAACATGACAACGCTATCAGTTGCAAAGTTAAAGTATTCTAAGAAGGTGCCGATATATTTGTTAGGCTTAATGATTCATGCGGAAACCTCTATTTGTGGTAGTAATAAGTAAGATTATTGTTAACTAGCGCCCCGAGGTTTCACCCGCATTTAGTGTTATCCCATAGGAATCGTTAATTTTTACTGGATAAAAACTATTCTGTGTTCTATTCCAGGATTTAAAGTATCTTTGTACTAAATTTCATCAAAATCCGTTCAGCCGTTTCGGCGTGAAGAGAGGACAAACTTTCGCATTTATAATATTAGTGAGATTCAAGAAGATTGCGACTTAAACCAATAATTAAAACGTCAGATGAAAATCATCGAACTAAAAAATGAGCTGAACTCAACACGATGCCAAGGCTGCGCTAGTCCATAGAAATATTACTAAATTAATCACAAGCTAAGTGCGTGTGCTGTATACCACTAACAACTGTCATTAAGAAAATCTAGCACACATGTCAATTTACAGGCAAATGTATGCAAACAACAAATTGTTAAAGTACCTACCGTGTCAAGTACAAAGGAAAGGCATGGCTATTAATCCTTTGACTTACGCCCTAAGACTTGCGGGCTAAAAGCTTTCACAATTCTTGATTAATGAGTACTTTTAATGCTTCAATTCAATAATGACAAAAGCTTGCTTTTAGAAAATTACGTTTGATTCAAAGGCATGTTAAAGAATATAATCCTAAAATCACGACTAACAAGTCGCAAAATACAATAGCGCGGTTTCCCTATTGCGCAGATGGTTTTTGTAATTTGTCAACGCTTCAAACTTACAAAATCATATTTATTGTAAATAGGAATAATATAGCCCTTTTACTTTGATAGTTCTACCACAGATCACTTAATAGGTCTTACGGATAAACATTAAACATCTCATGAAGAGACAGAACAAAATACTTTTTTAATAATATTCTATGCAGAAGTTGAGAAAGGAAATGTTTTCGATAGGCCTTTAAAATATTCCGTTCATTAACTATTTTAATTATATACCTATTAAAACTTTTGATTTACAATAAAAGGAACTTAACAGTAAAAAAAAATATGTGATTTTCTTATGTAAGTATATTATGTTTATCAACGTATTTGTACGAAAAGCTTTTAAGTTACAAGATTCACTTCTAGACAGATTTATGATTTAGCATTCACCTTGAAACGGGTGCGCGCTCCTCTCGATTCATTTTAGTTCTTCGATTTATGTAGGTGTTGGTTGTAAACTGGTTCTCTCATTATAAGGGACTATGCATATCAGTAAACGTACTATTATTGCCTTAGTATGTATTACATTTTGCATATTACGGTAATTTGTAGTGAGTAGCTTTCGGAGATGTAGGTGTTGAAACTTTGAAAGCTGACAAAGTTGCATTGAATGCACATTTGAATAAATGAACTCAATTAGAATTGAGTGACATTTCGTTTCAAGTGTTTACAGGGGCCTCACCACGAACAGTTAAATCCATCCAGTTTAAGGCCTTAAACTGGACTGCCCTACTAACTGTCACCACCAATATCGCTAAGCGTTCATATGTCGACCAGAGACATTTATCCAAAGATATCGTAACAATTTGTTTGCATTTATGGGACTTTATATAGCTCCAACTCATTCTGTTTCTCTCTCATTCTGTTCAGTCTATTTTTGAGTGACGTCACGTCACGTTGTCATTTATGAGTGCGTGGTGTTAATCTAGGCCGGTCAGTTTAAGGCCTTACAATCAACTGCATGGAATGAGAATAAGTACGTGGTTACCCCCCAGGTCTTGGGCTTCTGAAGTACTTATTCGTTCAGTTTCCTGGTCACTCTTTTTGAACTTTCTGTCGTTAATTGTAATTTTTATATTTTGTGCTCCATCCATTCAATAAAAGGTAACAAACGGAAGCAATAAATACTTACGGTACTTTTACTATTACTTACTACTCAGCTCACTCTCGGAAAAATGCATCAGTATTGGAACATGATGTATCATACTGAGCTAGAGAATTAATCGACACATTCGCATCACAAGCGAAGGGTAAGCCCATGTTATACTTATCCTTTTATTCATATACTTAAAGAGATCTTAGTTTATACAGCCAGTGTATTCTTATCTTAGGTTCTACATTTTATGGTTCATTATACATGACGAGAAGTCAACAAACGCAAACTAGGAAGTGAGTTGATCTCAAAAGCACGACTAAACCAGTTTGTGGTAACGAAGATTTAAATGTTAAAAACTGTGGCATTTTCCCTTTATTATGAAGTACTCGTTAAATGGTTCGATTAGTAAAATGTCAATTATTATGGTTCAAACAAACTTTAGTAAAAAAGGATTGGCGGATAATTTTACGAAATCAGACTCTCTGACTATGCTAATATTATCCCTATTATTCCCTGTGTTAAGGGAAGTAAAAATAAAAATTACTTGCACTAAAAATTAGAGCTCAGTATTTATTGACTAAATTAAAATTGATATCTTAATATTATTCAAGCTAAATGAATTGATTGATGCATTGCTATTAAACCTCTTAAATATTCATTTAGACATTTGGATGAAACTGCATAATAATATTGTATGCGAAGGTTGGCGTGGGCCAAGCAATGACATATAACGGTGCGGTGCTACTGTAAGCGGGTAGTGTGCTTGAAAATATGCTAAAATTGAGGTTAAGTAAGAATATGATTGTATATTTTCAATGTAAAAGACCATCCTTCAAAGATGATAGGAAGATGCATCCTATAAAACCCATAAAAACTAAACTATTTAACATAGCGCCTTACAAAATGAGTATGTAACGTACGGTTAATTTATAGCTTTTTATTGTTGATTTTGTAAGTTTTTATCTGATATTTCGATCCAATTATTTTAAATTTAATTATAAAACTGCTAGTGCATATGAATTGTAAGTAGAAAAAACAAGCACAAGCAATAAAATTAAAAAGGTAGTGATATAAAAAAAAAAGTTTTAAATTTTAGTATTCTGCTTAAAGTTATATACAAAATGAATCTTCCAGTACAGTCGATAAATTCCAGTCCGGTGACGCTATTAAAGTAAGATAGAGAAAAACAGAATTAATCCTTCAGAAAAAAAGGGGCTCTATTCTCCACGTTCTGTTCACTGTTATTTTTTTGGTAAATAAATTAAGTTGGTTTTCCCCGCCGTTAATCGGACAGCACCCTTATTTAAAATGGCACATCACGGTGGCAGGCGGACAGTCACAAATTATGTATGCACCTAATTGAGAACACATAAAGTGGTGAGGGACGTCTGTGATTACGAGTGTGTAAATGTATGAAATGTTTGTGTGGTCGCATATAACTGATTTCAAGTTAGTCACAATAATGAGTGCTGTCTTTCGCTTGTACAGTCAACATGAAAAATAAATGACGTTAAGACAAGTTTCAAAAACCATAACCGGCATTGAACAATTTTCATATTTATTTTCTATGTAATCTGTTTCGTTAAAAATGTTCTAAATTTTGATTCTTGTTGCTGTTGTTGTGTTTATTATTAGATTTGGGATCATATTTTGAGTAGGGAGGAAGATAGGAAGGGGTTTTGTCATTTTTAAGGAATCAGAAATTATATTGAAAATAATCATAACAAACGATTAATGCACTAAATACTGCTTGTGGTTATTGAAATTTGCATGGTCATCATTTACTTTTATTGTTGACTGTACTAAAAGGCAGTTTCATGACTAGATACATAGATCCAGACTTCCAACTAAGATTCCCTGCTTCTAGTGTCTTGTGTTCCCTGTGTTGTGTCTGTCTGTGTGTATTGCGATCATTTCAGTTCTATAAATTGATACGCAAAGCATACCGTACCAATAAATTTTCAATAAGATTGTGTTTTCAAATTTCCTTGTTCGTTAAAGTTCACGCTTTTGATTGAGTATGTAGTTATCTGGTACGGGCACTTGACAAATTGATGAGATTAGGCAAGTTTGCATTTCACTCAATCACTATTACATTAAGCTGCCTGATTGGAATTGAAATTAGTAGTTCTCTTTAGCGGAGTTCATTAAATACGCTATACATAATTAAACAAGCGTTTGGAATTATTAATTATATAGCAGAGACGTTCATTTTGTAACCCATGAGCCTATATTAGACGTTCTGAGAACTGTATTGTGAATTTATATCGTATAACTAACAGACTGCAACGTCAGTTGTCTAAACTAGTCTGATGAGTTTTCCAACGTTACAGTCCGGACTGCCATGGCAAGGAACTTTATTATTTAAGAATATTTGGCATCCATCAACCTGCATTGGGTCACAGGGTAGATTATGAAATTTATGTCCCATTTTTTATCCCTCTGAGTCAAAACTAGTGACCTAGCAATGGGGACGAAATAAGACGACGATGATGATGATGATGATGAGGATATCATGCAATGCGTTTATTAATTTAATGGAATTTAATAATTGCTTTATTGATTTCATCATAATGTATTTTTTATTCACAGGCGTGTCGCGCGGTCTGTTTTAACAAAAGAAAACAATTTATTTCAAACATTTGCGACACGCGACCGCTTCGAGAAAAATTTCATAATGTATCATAAATAATGGTATGTTAAGGTTGTGTAATTGTAAAAGGTCACGAATTCCCTAAAGAGTAATTATCGCTTTGAGATTAACTGACACTAACTTAATTCATACCTGCATAATTATTATCGTGGTGGTTATTAATAAGAGATTTGAGAGCTGAAATCTTATAATTTTATACAATGTCGCCGTGTCTGTTTTCGTATGCAAAACATTGATAGTAAAAATATCAAAAACAATAAAAAAAGTATAATAATATTAGAAATAGAAGCGAGATTTAATTTCATAAATGTACCCTAGGGCTACGGGAAGGCCTTACAGAAGCCACAATATCATAAAAAGTTTTTGGTAATGGTAATAGTTTATTTTTTGTTCTGTATGAAGTTGAATTGATTTCCTCATATCAGATTGATATGTTCATCGTCTGATAATTGAATTTGTAACTGGCTATTATTAGGGAGCCGTACACTAGGATATGTATTTACTGGTATCGAATTACTAAATATTTCGCTCTAATGATCGCAAATTATTCTTAATTCGATGTTTTGCATCGCAGTTAAGAATCACTGGGTAATTGAATTTGAATTAAAGTTCAGTGGTTTTTAATGCGTTTTTGGAATGCATTTCCTATTACATACATTTAATTAGCATAAGAATATAAACAGTAAAAGTAAAATGGTCTGTAAATATAGATTTTAGTCTGTAATTTAACATTTCATGGAAAACTAAATGGTTCATAAAATAATTTTAATTATATTTGGACAAAAATATATTTTTTGAATTTCAAATGAATACCTACATTTTTAGCCGACTTCCAAAAAGGAGGTGATCAATTTGGTTGTATTTTTTATACTTATCTTTGGCTACTAAGGATTTAAACACGAACACAATAGATATTAGAAACATTGATTTTATTTTATTCGCTACCTCTTTTTCTTCTTTACCGGTTTTATGCTTTATAAAAAACGCTTCGAACGATGAAATTATAGATATAAACCTGTTCTTGTCATTCGCACTCGCAAGTGAATTCTAGCCATAAGTTAACCGAAGTGTACACTGCACATGTATCTAATTATCGTTTGCTGATTTACGAGTAGAGCAATGCGCAGTTATTTAAGAGTTACGCACTCGGACATTTTGGTAAATCTCTGCCGGCTAGCTGTCGATGAAAGTGCTTTATTGCAAATTGGTCTACCGTTGTTGGGGTTATGTACACTTGGGACTGAAATATAATGTCAATAAGGTATATATTGAAAAATATAAATTTATAGGCAAGTTTTTATAAAATTCGTATTCGGCACTGCAAGCTATAAAAATTAGTACGAGGTTTTAAATAGGTATATTTTACTACCATATTGTGATGATTTAAATTTATAACACGTTTCCCCAGGCGTTATTTTAATGAAATTAATAGAATTAATTATAAATATTAGAATAAACATGGCAATTTAAATAGCTCCAAGGCTTCTGATACATCATTTGCCTTATTTATAGGCTATGGCCTATGGCTGACCTCAGCGATGATGATCTATACGCATAATAAAGTAATAAACTTGCATAACTTTATGTTTATCTTATTTATTTTTAACATTTGAATATAAAAGGTAATGTCGGTTAATGCGCTAAGTTAGTTAGTTATTATTCCTCGCCGAAAAATTCGGATGTATGGTTTTTAAATAAAAAGTCTACAAACTAAATCTAACTCTTCCTATTTCTTGGCCTTATGAATCATTTACAATGGGGTGGCAATTTTTTAATAATTTTGTTTTTTGAAGTAAACCTTCTGGACGCACGCTTGACTTGGGGAATGCGTGACGAGAGCGTTACGAAAAGTGTGATCGGGCGAGGCGAACTGAAGTTGAAAGGGAGATATATAAGTTAGTGAAGATAGAAAGAGAGAGAGTTACATTTCGTATATTTTTTAAATATCTAAGAAATATTTAGGAATATTTTTTTTGTAATAATTTTTAAGTTGTAGTTTTACTTCTACTATGTGTCCCCAGCACATATTTCGTTTTTTTTTCAAAAACCAATTCATTGTGTTATTCAACCATTTTGTTCCTCTTTTATTAAAATACAAAGCTAAATTGAAATACGCAACGCCTGGAAGTAAATCAGTTGAATAATAACCAACTAGCGACCCGCCTCGATTTCACACGCATACAGCTAAATATCCATGGCTGGATTATTATTTATCATACATTATACTCATAAATGTATAGTTACCTAAACCTTCCTGGTGAATTAGTCTGTCTATTGATGAAAATCGAATGAAAATTCCCACGGTAGAGTTTGAGAATGGCGTAAACATAGATATAGACTGACGCAGTAAGGACTGCGATGTAATGGAAAATGCGCGGTGGGTTAATTAATAACTTAATTACCTATAGTCATAGTCAAGCTCACACCATATCGATTATATTAGTGAACGCACTCAACGATTATTGATTGCAAGTGCTATACGATAAGGATGCAATATTGTGGTTACACTGTGTGAGTACGATAAAATGCAGTAATTATTTAAATAAATTGTGCATGTCTGAGTTATTACTGTTCCTGTACTGATTTGCCCACCCAACACCATCGTTGATTGACTAAGTGACTGATTACATTTTAAACTTGAATAAGAAATGTCCTTTTCACGAAGTAATTCATTGCAGAATCTCGCACAAGAATATATAACACCTTTTGGATTCTATAAGTGACCAAACAGAACCAAGAATCCTAATTTTCTTTCGCACAGAATCACTTGCATTACATTTGTTTTTGACTGAATCAACAGTTACCAAATGCTGAGTAATTTAGAATTTGTATATCAAAGCGGCAAGTCTAGAAATCAGCCATTGATCGGGATAAAAAAATTTAAGAAGGGTAGGGAGGCTTTTGCCCTACAGTGGGACTTTTTGGGCTCATAATAATAATATTCTCAAAGAAGAGGCAAGAAAAACTTTGCGCGAGCTCCAGGTGGAGGACTGGCAGGAGATGGCACAAGATAAACCAAAGTGGTGGCTTTTATTAACGGCGGCTAGGAGTCATTTTGGGTCATTGCACCTTTTTAGTTAGTTGGTCTCAAAGCGCGTATTCGGCGCCGGCATAGTGATTCCTCTTATACCGCAACTGTGCCAAAAATTACTGCAGTAGACACTACTGATAGTACTGTAGAAGCCACGTAATGAGGCGTGACATCGCGGCCTAAATAAGTCGAGGCGTGACCGTGAAGTTCACAATTACACGCGTATTTGAAATTTCAAGTACATCCCGAACAATAAGGTAATAAATGTATCATCATCAATATTTTGCTTCCTTGTTCCTAGTGCTTAGTGCATAAGATCTAATTTTCCATGAAAGCTTTTTAGATTTACAGACTACATTTGTGTCTGTAGGATAACACGTCACGATCACGTCCGTAGACCCTAAACTAGGATTTCCTGTATCTAGAAACTACGAGGACCCAAGAAACTAACCCTTTCTAGGTATAGATATAGACTTTAAGGTTCTCTGATAACAGAATTGTCTCGTAAACAAACAAACTCAGATCAAATGGTTAGTTTTAGGTTATCGTTGTATTTTCTCTGTGAATGTTTTTTTTTTCTGTGTAATCTTTCATTCACTATAAATATATATGCAAATAGGCACTAGTGTACCAACCAAATATTTGCCCTGCTCGGAATGAAACCTGCAACGTTACGCTTCGCAGTCGAATTCTTCACCAACACGCCTCATAGGCTACAGCCTATGACAGACAGACTTCGTTGACTATAATTATGCCAACCTATTAGATTAAAATTATCATCTAAGATCATGTACGGAGAAAACTAATTGGGTCGATAACATCATAATTATAATTAAATGGGCAATTTATTATTATTATAATGGGTATATCTTATTTTCATAGAAATAATTAGGGCTTTGGACAGGATATGGTATAATGATATTTATTAGGATAATAATTAATAAGAGTGTGCATTTGTGGAGTGAGACGTCAGCGAGAAAAGTTAGTCAACACATTCTTGCTAACAGTTTAGCTATAAATCAAAAACGATCATTAAAAATAACTATAAATCAAAAAATATGGAGTAAAACAATATTTTTAACTGTTGTAACTTAATTAAAAGTTCGTAAATGTTCACTTGAGTACGTACCTGACTGATAGAGGCTACCTTAATAAAAATATACTTGAAATATAACAAGAGGTAGGTAGGTAAATGCCCAAGCCGTCCACAGAAACTATGCCAAAAATGAATTTAAAAAAATGATGCCTAAAAGAAACAACATCATTGGATGGTCCAATGGCCTAATCCTCGTCATGAACGTGAGCTGAAACCCGTGCTCAGCAGTGCAGTGGGCGGATATTACGGGTTGTGTTGATAATTATGATGATGGACTATACGCAAAACGCATATTGACAATGCGCACCCTTTTAGGTAATTTCTACACTGCCTTTATATAATGCGTTATAATTTTTAGGGTTCCGCGCCTACCTCAAAAGGAAAAACGAACCCTTATAGGATCACTTTCTTGTCTGTCTGTCAAAACTCTTTTTCTCAGGAATGCGTAAAGGTGTCAATTTGAAATTGATATCAAATATTCGGGCTAACGATTTCTATCAGCTGTGAAAAAATTAAACTTGTAAGTCAATGCGATCAAAAGATATGACCGTTTATGTCGCATAATTAATATTTCGCGATTTAACAAGGGCATCATAACCTATAGGGTATTAATGAAATTTGGCATGAAGCAATGTGTTACAGCTCATGTAAAGGGAAAATCTGTCTGTCTGTCAAGACACTTTTTTACTTCATATGTTACTTAGTTATAAATAATGAGAAATGATAAATGGATTTTATTACCAAAGAAAGTTAGGTATAACAAATAAAATTTTCAAAGAAGAGCAAACATTATGTTAGAAGAAGTTACCTTAAGATATATTAATTTTTTCCTACTTGACTAAAAACTGTTATTAGCGATCGTGTGGTGCTAGCACGCAGATCCGTGCTTGATTGGTTTCGTGCTAGGGTTTAATTATAACAACTTGCAGGAGGCTTCATTAACCGATGATTATGGTAATCACCTTTTTAAGAATTTGATTAATTTTGTGATTATGGACATCTTTAGTAATCGCGTTCGTGTACCAAAAAGCTTTCAAGTCTAAAAAGTTAAGTTGAGTTGAGCTGAGTTAAGTCGAGTTTTAAGTGGTCGCCGGTACGCCCACCACCTGCCACCATAACAGGGACTACGGGCCGCGGATCGGGGGGTCCAACGCCCAGCCAACAGTCCCGAGGCGAGATGCGTTCTGAGGTGTTCTCCAGAACGCATCCAAACTAGACGAGACCGTACAACACAGAGTCGAGTCCGAGGCCGACGCCCGGACGCCCGCAGAGGTGGTCGCGGAAGCGCCGTTCGTACCCGTGGCCACCTCCATAATGCGGAGAGAGAACACCCCGGGGTTTTAGAGGGTAAACCCCGTCGGACCGCGTTCTGGCGGGGGATTCCCACATAACCAACCCCCCCCCCCCCCCCCCCCCCGAGGGCCGGGTGGTATGCCTAATGCATTTCCCCGAAAAAAAAAAGTCGAGTTTTAAGTGGAATTACGAATTACGACACTGATGTGATTAGTTCGTAGTATTTATAAACGTCAAACAAAAATGACCGTACAATGTTTACAAATTTACAAATATAATGTAGTACTAGATGATAAGTAACCTTGGTGGTAACATTAAAATAAGGTATTTTTTTTACCTACCATAAATTAAAATTTTAGATTTAAAACTAGATAAGCAGACTTCCTTTGCCATTTCCTTAAATATCATGGCTGCATCAAATTTCAAGGAATTAACACCGCAACTAAATGCCTATAAATAAATTAACGATGACATTACTCTTAAACCATTGTGATTGTTTTCCGTATTTATCAACAAACTTGTCTTTCACTTAATTTTTTTATAATTAAAATAACTGGCTAGATTTCAAAATATAATACGTATTTTCGAGTTTATAAATAAATGCTACAATGTAATTCGAAGCAGGTTTGACTTATTTCCGTAAACATCTGTTTGAAACGGAGTGCCTAAAAGAAAAAGGGCATAAATTACATAAAAAAAATAAAACAAAACGTAAGTAAACAATCGCTCAAGTGGATGTACTGGTGTACTCATACTGTAAATCAACTTGTGTTCCTTCACGCCTTGTAGGATCACTTGAAGTGGTTAACATGTTGTTTTACTGAGGAATATTAGAGATATTTAATATAATTAATATATATTTTTGGAGTTTTAATAATTATGGGTAGCGAATGTACCATTGCTAAATATACTCGTGTCTTTTGAAAAGCATGGTCATGTTAAATACTAGCACTTGGTTCATAAAAGTGAAAAATGATTTAATTAAACAGTTCTTGAAACTTCTGTTGAAACAACTTGAGTAAAGCTTCAGTTGTTTAATATTTATTTAATCCAGAATTATCGCAAATAGATAGATAATTATAATAATAGGTGATAATTGTAACCTCCGTGGAAACAACTTGAAAATATACTCGGAAATCAGTGGATGGAGTTTATTTGACCCAGAATTGTCATAAGTGGGTGGGTACCCACGTAAATTACTAAATTATGTGAAATAAGAGTATTTTGCAGACAGCTAATTATTATTGTACAAAATTGTTAATATTATTAATTTATTTGATTTTTTTGTTTACTTTAATTTTCATCAGTTTATAAACCAAATGAATATAGGGACATAATTAAGATCGAGTATCACCATTCAACTAAGTTGCAAACCGGATTTAGGTTATAGTTTGAGTGACAGCCTATTACTTGATTTGAATTAAGGCTATTGTATGCAAGCGCTTGCATCGGTTCATTGTATAAAATGAATTAGTTTATGGTAATGACGGCGACTTAAATATCACAAGAGTTTAACAAAGTTATTTACAATAGTGTACTTAAATCAGTTGAAATTCAAAAACGTAATGGTTATTACAAGAATCAATTGGGCGCGTCATCTCACAATATTACAGAAAGATATGTTGTTGTAAAGTACACTTAGCCTCATTACAACCAGGCCAAAAACCGATATAACTAAAACTGATAATTTGACGATAACATTCATTTAAGCCAAGGTTTGACCACTAAACTGGGGACTATGCTGATTTCATTTCACACACAGGAGCATTATTTTAATCATTTGAAAGGTGTTGTTTTGTGATATTACATAAGCGCAGATTTATTGATCGTCTTTTTTTATGTTATCGCCACACACGATTTGCTTGTTTACTATCTTTTAAATCAAATAATTTTAACTAATTTACATGCGTCTGCATAAAATAATATTTAACGATACGGCAATGATTGACCGCTGTCTGTGTAACACTTTTTAGGCAACTATCTCTTAAAAAATTAGACATGCGAGCATTTTTTTGAACTACGTACGAAAAGCTGTCCGGTGACGTAAGTTTGGATTTAAGCGAAAAAGCGTTTATTGTATCGCAATTTTTTGTGATAGCTGCTTAAAAGTAAGCTTATCCATGGTAGCTATCCGTTATCAGGCGGGCGTCGGTGGAACGCGCGCGAGGTACAGTTGATGCTCGCGCGTCGGAGAAGACACATCCGCAGCTAGCCAGGCTAGCGTCGTGCAGTGACTTGTGATCGATAAATATTACGAGTGCTTTGAAGATATTGTAACTTTGGATCGACGCGAGCAGTGGAATTAAGGGGTGCGTGCGCTTTTGTTTCTTTATCTTCGAAATGTATTTTTATGTGTTCATGACAATGGGTGTAAGATCTAACGTTGTCACGTGCGCTAGCTTGGGAATGATGAAGTCTATTGAACACGTGGGAAAGAGAAAATTATATTATTGATGGTATCCGTGAACGTCAAGATCCACTGTAAAAAATATATGTATCGCGGATTTTATGTGACAATGCGATATCATGTTGCTCTCTTTCTAAGTAGAGCTTATAGAAAAAAAATCCTCAATTCAATATTCACAACTTTTTTTTATTGATTACGAGTTCATGACAGGTTGTCGTCGTCTAGCCGCCGCATGCTCATAGCACTTTTTTATTATGACATGACCCGTTCTTCTAAATTCGTGTAACATTTATTACTCAATACAAGGTCAAAACAATGTCAACTTCAGCTTGTTACCATCACGATCTTCCTCAATTTTATAGGTTATGCACAAGATCTTCTTCAAATTCTTAGACAATCAAATGCAAATATGAAAAATCTCATTCCTAGCTAACATTACAAAATTGCATAACGCGAATTACGACAAGGTATAATAATAAAGCTTTCTCTGTATAACTAAATGTACTAAACGAATGCAGACGCGTTGTCCGTGACGAATATTTTATGTCAGACAATACGTTCCATAAGTATCTTTGTAACGTCGTGTATTGAAGATTGAAGAGTATTTATGAGACTTCACGACCGACTCTAGAATAGGTACCATTATGCCTATTTCATCTTCACAGGGATGTAGACAGGGCGGATGTTAAAGGTCCTTAGCGCCATCGTAATAGGTAAACAACTTAAAAAACATATCAATTAAAAACCCGTATCTGGGTATAAATGATATATCGACAGTAATAAAAAGAAAAAGTCTAAAAAACTAAGTTGTTGTCCATAAATTATCAAGGATAATAAATTTTGAGGCTGTTTAAAGTGTTTTGCTAGTAAGTCGTTAGATTGAAACAGTATATTATTAAAAATATGTGATTGAGTTCAAATTTTTATGCTTAATTTTTGCAAACTTATTATATAAATATATTATGATATTTACGCAATTTCAGTACCGTTAACTGTAATCTGACAGGAACTGTATATTTTACTGAAATAAAAAGAGTATATGAGTCTCTTTAATCGCATCTTTATCGCAATGTCTATTCAAAAACCACATCAACTTGTTGCTTTGTTGCTGCGTGAAAGAAGCACTGATATGACTCTAATATGATTAGATTAAATAGTAGGGACTCCACTGCCATTATTAGTCTAAACTTTACTATACAACCTGAACAAAAATTAAGGTGAGGACTGTATTAAACATTCACAATTAATTGTGTTCGTTATTACCAATGTTTATTACCTAGCTTCTTCCAAAATATCCTGGTTACGACCCTGTTTGCCTATTGTAGAGTCGTAATTATAGGCGTCAGCTGTTTCTTTGCTATTAGTCTATTGAATAAAGCTGCTGTCACATAAGTGAGTTCGTTTATTTCCATTGTTGTATGAACAATGATTTAGCAAATAAATAGGCAACTAAATGACCCATAATTTTACTTATTACGCCTTTACAATTGCCAGAATATGAACATGATATTGTATCTTCTACGTTAATTAATTTTACATTATAACAATAATATATGATAATTATGAGATCCATAATAGATATTTATGTGTTTAACTAGTTATAATAAACAGGTAGGTACTGGGTACATCGTAGCTTACATAATTAAGCTCGGAGATATCCATAGTGAATATATTAACATAAGTTTTAGCTAATTGAGTACAGACACCAATATAATTATAATAACTTTTAATAATAAAATCATTGTCAATGCCAATCCAAATATTATACCAATATAATACCAATGTTTCAATGTTATAACAATGTATCTTGTATGCTGGATTGTCTTGGCTCTTAGTACATTTTAGAGATAATTTGGAAGAAAAAATATTTAAACCTATCTAATCATAAACTTTGAAAATGCTCTTTATATAATCTTGATTTGCAGATAAAATTGAAAAGATGTTGTAAAATTCATTTAAATACAATGAATTATAATGATAATATTTACATTTATTCGATACCAAATTAATATTAATATCGCTATTAAATTGCATACGATTTAATAAACTACACGTTTTCATTTAAATATTAATAATACTTCGTTTTATATTTAAATTTTGTTCAGCTTCTTATAAATACCAGAATTATAACAATTATGACACAATTTGTCGACGTCATATAATAGTTTAAATTGCAAAATTACATTTGAAGATAATTATTATTAATCTATCAGTTCTATAAGTACAACTAAAAACTACAACTACAAACTAAAACGAAATTAGACAACCCTTAGGTTATAACTATCCCTTTCGATAATATAACTCAATAAAACCTGTCCTATTTACTTTACCATTAATTAAAGTAATATTTTCAATACAAATAGTCATAAATTACTTAGCGCATTAATGAACTTGCTTTCAAACATTTAACCGTCATAAATCCAACGTTACACTTCTACATTAATTAATACACAACTTAACTTTCCAAATCGAATGATAATTTTAAGTTAGCTGGTTCAAGACAAAAATATACTGAATGCTTCTCTTACACTTTGCCAAAAGATATAAGGCAATGCTTGTAATTGTTTTTAATACATTATTACGGATGAGAACGATATAATAGAATATTAGTTTCAAATTCTATTGAATGGACATCCAATAATTATAGATGTTTTAAAAACTTTTTATTCAAATAAAATGAGTAGGTTCTCGTTCTAGTATTTCTTAATGTTGTCTGCCGTTAATTTGACCGTTTTTTCCTTAAATTTTATATTACATTTACAACAAAACAAAAAACGATAATGCACAAAAAGCCCACCCTAGATCATTACGCTAAGCAAAAGCGGTGGCCGCAACTTGATCGCTTGGCCTAATATGCAAAAAAATCCTGTTTCTGAAAAAGTTCGATCATTATCATTAGTTAAAACCACAGATGTCCCTAAATTATAGGATCTTTGAGGCAGATACAGCAATGAAACTTGTCATATTTGTAACGCTAATGACTCTAAAAGTATCGTGACTTATACTTTTATATTATTATATACATATATTTAATGTTTCTCCATATTATTATAATGTTTTAGAAAGAAAGTAAATTATCATGATTAATGGGTAAACTCTGCATCTATAATGTACGTTTTTTTATGTTTTATTAAAAGCACTTTAGTTTAGTTATTGGCAGTGCTACGTTTTAACTATCAAAAATGTATTATAGGCGATGATACGGCGGTAATAGTTATTGAGGGGAATTGGCACGGATTCGAGTATGTTATACTTGAAGGAAATCTGTATTAATTATTATTCATATTATTGATATACTCTAGTTGCTCCTTGCAGCTTCAATCGCGTTGACTATAATTTCAAGCTGTGGATGATGATAACGATATGAAGTATTTGCCAGGATCAAACATTAAAATAACGGTGAAAAATTATGAGAATCAAAGAAAACTATTTATGTACTTATGGAGGCTCTCGCCTACGCCGCATGTTTGACCATAGAATTAAACGTACAAAATTTTATCGAAATCCATTTAGTCGTGTCATCGGTGATTGGTAACAAACACATTCATATAAATACAATTTTTTTTACAATTTTGGTAACTGTTGGTCTTACCCAACTCCTGGTTCGTCCAAGTTTTGGAACAGCTCCTACAGTAATCCTTCTATCCTAGGTAGGATTGCACACTATAAAAGTATTCCAAGTCAATTTAATTCCATTCCAACTATCGGCACAGTTACGTGTATATCGTAGATCAATTAAGATCACCCATAATAATTAATACCACAAAATAAAGACAGGCTCGTAACCAACGACGCGTAAACCCGCCTCCGACCGCTGGTGATATTATCAGGTAATGACCGCTTAATGTACACAAATTACCACCCTCAGTTTATAGCTACATAAAATACGAGGATACAAGGTTTCTTTCGGCCATCCGCTCGTATATTCTACTCTTTTTATTCATCATCATCAACAACCCATATCTGCCCGCTGCTGAGCACGTGTCTCATCTCCATTTCATCACTCTGAAACTCCCTTGATGTTAATCGATGAAGTTGTGGGCAAAGAAAAAACACATGCTTGGCTTAGAATGGAAGTGGTACAGCCAGGGGCCTCACTTCGAACAGTTAAATCCATCCAGTTTAAGGCCTTAAACTAAACTGCCCTGCTAACTGTCACCAATAATATCGCTATGCGTTCATAGGGTCGACCAGATACATTTATCCAAAGAGATCGTAACAATTTGTTTGCATTATGGGAGTTTATATAGCTCCATCTCATTCTCTTTCTCTCTCATTCTCGTAAATTTTTGAGTGACGTCACGTCACATTTGTCATGTGTGTGTGTGTGGTGCCAATCTAGGCCGTTCAGTTTAAGGCCTCAAAATTAACTGCATGGAATAAGAATAAGTGTGTGGTTACCCCCCAGTGCATTAATTTTTCGAATTTTGACAATGCTACTAAAACTCTCCTTCTTATTTATCTAAGATCCGATTTGGTTCAAGATTCTAGAATAATAAAAAATGTGCTCAAATGTATCTGAATCTCATCGTAGATATTAATTTTCGATAGACTTTATCAGATTTTTATGTTCATTGCTGTCAATTTAATTTATTACAAGATTTATAAACACGAACTTGTTAAGAGACACGCTGTTCTTTTCAAGCTGAATTAAGATTATTATCTGCAATCCTAGAATTGTATGCCATCATGACATTTAGCCGAAGCTAATGAGGCCATCAACTTTTTACCGCGATTTACATTGCTCTTCTAAATAAGTGAACAAGTCATGATACGACCCATTTAGAGATTGTTAATTCATTTATTTATTTAATTACAAAAGTTGTTAGGTTGCCTAATTGTCATGTTGTTACTACCTCATTTTTGATTTCCATTTTCTACCTCCGACGCAAATAGACGGGTGTGAAAATATGTGTTTGTCTGTGGTATCGTATCTCCCAAACGGATGAACCGATTTTGATTTTGATTTTTTTATGTTTTAAACGTATTTTTATATCGAGAGTGTACTTAGCTATAATAATTAAAGAAAATCTATTCCAACATTTGAAATAATTTTAATTTAATATTTTTAAAATTGATTATATTATTAGGTACTTACCCAAAAATCTATCGTGTTATAAGTATATGACCACGTCAATTTAACTGTCTCCGTCCAATAAACATAATGAAAATTCAGAAAAATATCTTTCATGTAATACTTACCAAAACTGCTATGTTTATAAACAAAATCAAATTATTTTTAAAGCTTTGCGCTTTTTTTAAGCGCCAGTTTCGGTCTACACCCTACACAAAACGTTGTAATTTTTGACAATATTTGATGTTTTGATATCAAACAAGATATGGTGTCAAAATGATGTTACATCATACACCATGATGTGATATGATGTGAAGATGTCGAATTATGTTTTGTGTAGAGATTTATGTGTAATGTGTAGACCAAAAAACACACAGGAGACACGGCTTTATAAAGGTATCATAGAAAGCATAATTTATATCAATTAGTATGCGAACACAGCTTGGTACGTACTAGTCTATCATCCATTGTTTAATCATACGCAACTCTTGCGCACCTTACCTCCTGTTCACTTAAGTATGCCGTGTGCGTCTTCAACTGGGTTGAGTTTTACAATGCAACGATAACATCTATTGTTACTGACCCCAAAGTCTCGTTTTCGATAAATTGTCTATTATGTTGGGTTGACTTAGCAAAACATGGAATAAACACTATGTTTGCATCAGCTTTTTCCGATAATTTTATAATATTTGAATCAAAAAAAAGAGTGTTAGACTCAAATAAAAAAGTAGTTCTATTTCACCCTATACAAAAATATGAAACGGGCGTTTGGTAAACCTCTGATCATCTTCATTATCCAACCATAAACCCTTTTACTGCCCTTGTAAAACTGCTGATTTGAAGGTTGAGAACAAAGAAATGGGACCTCACTTTAGATCTGACTGTACACGAACTGACAGTACTGACTTAGAACTGACAGTACACGAAACACTGAACAAGGCTGCGATATTGTCCTATTTCATTTTGTCAATAGGTATGCATAAACCTTTCTTCGTACTCTTTCATGAAGCTTCAAATTATACTCTTTCATTTTACACTTTTGATTAGGTAGGTATAACATAATTATTACTTACTATATACCGTTTCCTATGGTGTTCATCTACCTTCACTATAAGAATTGCTGCATTATCTATATTTTTTATGTAAGTCGTGTACCTGGTGGTAAGCGCCACGCCTGCCCATAACAGCTACAGTGCCACCCAGAACTTTCCATTACAGAATCTTGTGCGGCATAGCTTATGAGATATCGGTTCAAAAGTCTCATATTATGCTCAGTAATTTCGCTGGATACAGTACCTTTCAAACCGGAATACAGTATTGTTTGCACACTACTGCTTGGCGGATGAATATCTGGCAGCACTGTAGTACTGTAGTACCAAGTGGACTCTTCCAAAATATGCCTACCACTAATAAACACTATAGAATACCTAAAAGTAGACTGTTATAACAAGCATTTGTTATTTGTATTCAATGCTGCTTGTCAATCTAATCTAAAATATTACGATTTGCCTTTGTCCCGATATCTGAAAGCTTGCAACTGTCTTCGTTTACCATTCCAAATCACTTCCTGAAACGTTTATGGTATTGCCTAGAAAGCATTTCACTTTATACTTAGGTTTACGTTGGGAGTTAGTGTACCTACGTTAGTCATCTAGGATTGTCCTGGTGGTTGCCAAGTGGGACGTGAGAACGGACTTTTTAGAATTACGTGGTAATGACTTGCCAAGAAGTAGGTGCCTACTTAGTGCTTGGTTGAGTACCTATTCGTCTTGAATGATCAAAATATATTTAAGTATACCTTCTTTTTTAACAAACTAATGCCGTCAATCTAATAGCAAAAATCATGGTTATCGAATGTAGTGTTATTAGAATTAAGAATGAAAAAATCGTGCGCAATTTTAGATCGGCTTCTAAATCATTGTCAGTTGTCAATTTAACTGAACAAGTAACTAAGAGGTTAGATATGACAAAACTCCATTAATGGTGCTACAGATATATAAAAAAAACAAAAACAATTGACAGATAACTTAAATTTATATGAATCGTTACTTCAACAGCGTTACAGCATAGGCCTATCCGGATTCCGGACTATTCCGGACCCAAGAGAACAAAGACATAATTATCGACGAATTGGCGCCTTCACGAATCCTTTTTTTATACATCTAACAGTTAATGTCACTTGATAGTTCACGCCTATTAAATTAACGGATGTAGTTTCCAGAAACCAGAGACCTAACTATTATGAAGGTGTTGGAATGAAAGCTTCGTGGTAATTAAAGTCGCGGGTTCCTTTTGATTAACTTTAGATATTCTAGTGATGTGCGAAATAAACCGGGAGGTCAGAGATGGTTCTTGTGAAAAGGCGACTAAAGGTTCCTTGATCCCGGATAGTAATCATATTATCCGGGATCAAGATAATGATTAACTCTTTCAAGTCAGGTAGGTTTTTAGCACTATCCATGAACGTAGTAGTTCAATACTTTAACGAGTATTTTGATTGATATAGTCGTAAATTCTATCTAGCGCTTATCATAATGTACAGCCTATTTACGTTTCCACTGCTTCATCTAAAAGATTATATAAATTGTGTATTAGAAGAAAGTATGGGTCATAAATCATTACCTTCTATGGTTACTCAACGCAGGTTATTGGATGTATATTTTAATGATAACATCATTATAATAATATACTTATCAAACATAAACCTAGAATAGTTCTAGTAGATGACAGTTTTCTTTAAAGATATTTTCGTGCCTGTTAGGTGAGTAGCAAATTACATAACTGGTCATATTTTAATACTTCATACACGATATACAATATAATGGAGGTAGTTAACCTAGGAAACGTGGCAGTGCCCCCGGCAAGATTAGTGAGGGGCACTGACATCACATTTCTCAAAACGATTAGCTAATTATATTTTTAAATTTTCTTCATGTTTTTTTTATTTTCTTCATTGTATGAAATATTATATGAAAAATAATATGAGTGTGAGAGTATCAGTCAGATATTTCTGTATAGAATATAGATAGATATACACTTTATTGAAACACCACAGTACAAAAAAAAAAGAAGAAACAGAAAAATCATAAAGAAGGATATTTATCAGAAATCTTCACCTTTAAAAGCTCTACCCCATTTCTCTAGCATCATTTATTATCAGCTGTTGCAACGGCACAAATTATACACCCAGTTCCGAGTAGTCAAATGGCAAAGAGCGTTATTACCATTACTGGTAAAGGACTCCGGCATTAAATAATTGGTTGAGTTGCCACCGGTAACAGAGGCGCGTAAATCAAATGATTATCTTATTAGGAGCTTGGAAGATCGTCAGACAACACTCCTTAATCTTATCTTGCATTGACATTGCCTATATAAAGCTACTCAATAGCTGCCAGCTTTATTTACAGTTGCAAAGTTTACGCCCAATTCGATTTCATTACAGACCTTCCGATTGTCCGCACGGAATATCTCTTACACAATGCTCTGGTGTGTGGTAACGTTCGACAGTCTGTAATTATGAAGCGACTTATTTTTTCGGGTAATGCACCGGTTTTAATTAATATTGGGTCTATATAATTAAATGTCATTGTGTCAGTTGAAAATGTTCATTTGTAGAGCATCTAGAAATAAAGTGTAAGGCAAGAATCACTGTTTGCAGTGAAGGGTCATTAAGTTCATTTAATAATAGTAAACAGATCTTTTTAAAAGTTTTGGATACTTTCATTTGAAAACTTTTAAACGTATTAAAAATGTAATTGACGATTGAATTACTGGTCTATCTAATAGTCATCTGATCTCGTCCAAATGCAAACATGGTCGACCTTCACGTGTTCTTTTCATAATTTGATACTTTATATGTTCAAAGTATCATGTTACTCAATCACATTGCATCTTGAGGTCACAGGTGATGTTGGTTTTGCTCTATTTACCGTGATAGGCTTGTATTACCTACTCTATGACTTGTTAAAATTATAGAGAGCTTTAGAATAAGTATCAAGTAGCATATATTTTTACATGGGTAACACTGACCTAGATATTATGTTGATTTAGTGAAAAGGACGGATAAAACTGTGCGCTTTTTTTTTAACCTGTATGATGCTACTGCTGTGCAAATGTCTCCTTCCACTTATCCTTCTAATATGACTATAACTTATTAAACATCAGACAAATGGTAAAGATTTTCTTTCAAAAAAATTTAAATCCCCACGTAATTTGAACATGAATTGAATTATTAATTAGTACCTACTAGCATAATATTTAAGTAAATAGTACAGGGTATAATTACTGAGAACTTGATTTAATAATGACAACATCAATTTTGATTATAGACTTCCGTATGAATACTTTACCGACGCCCCCGGTATTAATGGTAAAACATGTGTCTATGAAAAACATTATGTTATATAATTGTAGGTTCTCTATTTTATAAAATTTATGACGTCGATAACCTTCTCGAATAACTTGTTTTGAATATTTATATATAATTTTGTGATCTGTTTTTTTTTTTAATAATTGTTAAACTTGTTAATTACATTTTGTTTTACGGTTTTCTTCTGAAGATATTATAATCAAACCTTTCTCCTTCTATTTATCTAGAAGTAAGACAGCACAAACAGTATTTTAATAACAGAAAATGATTCGCTCTTTAAGTGAATCTAATTAATTATGTTCGCCAGAACGAAAATAATTATCAATGAATCGCGCTGGTTGCGTAAATGTAGAGCAATATTGGTGTAAACGTCTCGATTTGCCAGCCTATTGCCATTGACCCCTGTTTTATTGATACCTAGCGTTTATTAGCAAGACCTTGCAAAATAACTTAACAGTGTTATTGCAATCCATCACAGTTTTTTCAGGGTTAGATTATCATCTCTAAGCCAAATGGAAGCAAGCCAAATGTGGAGCATATAGCTGGTCTTTATAATATATCTAAACCAATGATAAATTGTACTGTCTGTCTCTGATTTCAAATTAATTGCTCAAATTTAAGTGAAAATTGCTATTAATACGATGCCATTAATGATCGTTATTAGAGTTTTTGTCTGTCTGTCTGTCTGTCTAAAAAGTATGTCTGGAATAAGTTCTAAAATGGTTCTATAGATTTCAATGATATATTTAGGTATAATAATTAATTCATTGGTCTTCAAATAATCCTTTTTTTAAATGATAACAATCCCTATGATTACCATTTTTTTTGTAAATCGTAACATAAAAATATTATTTAACTCCATTGATGTCATTTTTACAAAATGTCTTTTTAGTTTGGATCTGCTCCGATTCTATTAATATTTGTTACCTAACTTAAAATAAAGGTAATGAATAAAAAAATAAATTAATAAGCCAGATGAGAAAACTATTTTTGTAAATCAGAAGGCGGGATGAACTTGACACCTTCAACAAAGACTGGTAAAATTTTGCTCAGGCTCGTACTGTCTGGATTTCATGTTGGGAGGCCTTTACCCAACAATGGGACAATATGGGCTAATCGTAATCGTAATCATAAATCAGAGCAGTTTTAATTTACATAATTTTGTTCTCTGCATAAATATTTACGTTAAGTAACACCAGAAAGACGGAGATCTCATGATGGTTATCATTAATTTTATTATGTTAGGTTTTCATTTTATTTACGTTAGAGTTGTACAGTATTGATGGGTACTAGATAACAATATTAACACAAAACTTGAGACAATCGGTCACGGTGAAGGTTACAAAGGTCAAAGCAAAAATATTGTACTTTATCTTCTAATATTTCGCTTCTTCCTCTGTGTCGACGTTTCAACCATGATGCCATGAGATGGTTGAAAAATCGTGGGGACGGAATAAGTCAGTTAGACCGCAATACAGTCTACTGAAGGTACCCCTCGCGTTCTTTTTAATTTTATCTTTTTTTAAATTATAATGTCTTTAAATTTAGATAGGTATAAAGTCTAAAAAATAATCAAGCCGAAAAAAAATATTTGAACAGCTACTTACAATGAAAAAACTACTAAAATGTTTATTTTCACTTTTTATCACTTCCGGTTAAATTTCCATCTTGTATTGTAATTCCAACTATTTGCTTAATATCTGGTAATCAATAACAGGATATACTTAGCGATTAATACGCTACTAAATATGAGCATTTACTTTACAAAATATTTCCGTACAATATAAATAATTTAAAAAATATTTGAAGGTATAGATAGGTATACGAGGGTAACATAGTATGTAATAAAGGTAACACAGGTAACACGTGGTTGTTTCGAGGTAAATAACCTATGTTGGTTTTAGGTCAGTTACGAGATCCGCTACAAATAATAAAAAAACTAATGAGAATGTGAATTAAACAGTATAATATTATGCCGTAGACTTCGCAGTGTTTTTAAAAATGAGGTAGTTTTTATTGGATTCGTCTCAATCACGGGAGTGACATAAGCTATACCTAACAAACTGTCATAAAAACAAAATGGAGGCCGTAAGCAGCCATGCTTATTTGTTTAGCTTTGAACAAAAAATACTATACCAATCGACTGAGGCATCATTTTAAAGGAAGACAATTGAAAGACCATATCAAAAATATATAACAGTCATACCTAAACAGCCAAAGTGCAAGCACAAAAAAAAAACAAAAATAATACTAATTAAAATAATAAAAAAAAAAACTAATAGCCCGACTGCCAACAACACTAAAACGTGAAATGCATTCGGAGGCATTAACAATTTTTTTTTCTTTTTTTTTTAACTATATAGCACAGAGCAACCAGACAAGCCGGTCATTCACCTGCCCATATAATTGGATTACCAAGTTGAGCAGTTACTTAACGATTTTGTAGTTATAAGCTTTATATTAGTAGGTCAAATTCGCGGTTGCACAGATGCAGTTAGAACTTGAGTGCTCATTATCTGCTAATTGCAGAGGACACGGAATAAACTTATAGGAAATTGAACGTACAGTAGGTATTGTCATTATGAAATATTATCGAGTTAACCACTTAAATGTCACGTGCGCAGCTCAATTTTCATATAGAGGCCACGTGAGTCACATTTGAACTTACGCATCACACACATAAACCTTAACTAGGATTCCCTGTATTTGAAGAAATTTTCCTGTAAAGGAACGCATCTATCACCTGCAGGCGAATAATATTTTGTTACAATAGGTTGGTGTTTTGTTAAATTGCTCATCAAATTTGCATATGCGTTGATAACTGCAGTCTCAAACAGCGCTCAATTGTTTGATTGAAACAGATTGCAACCAAGATAGGCAATCGATTTGATGAGGGCAATTCTCACTCGCACGATAGTATAATCTCTACAACGTTAAATCAATCTGTGATACGTTAGATATTTTGGTCAAGAAAATGTTGCCAGACCACACTAAAACATTTTCCATAAAAATTTAGGTGACAAGTTTGAGAAGAAATTATCTATATTACTTTATCACGATAAATTAATTTTTATTTCATAAACACTTGCATCAGTCATTAATCTATTGATCTGACCTACTTTTAAATTATTATTGGCTTTCAGAATCAATCTTGATAAAATACACGAGTAATCTGAAGTACTAACAAAATTATAGAGGCTGGCAGCATTTCTTCCATTTCCGGTAATTAAATGTCACCTTGAATTTATCTTAGTAGATTGAAGCGTTAAGGCACTTACAACACTAGAGTAGTTAACTAGAGGGTTAATGACACATTAAATGTAATAGTTCCAACTTCATCGATAGATGGTGCTGAACCATATCATTTAGAAAATCTTAAAAATATTAAATTATAGTTGTCAGGTGTAGGTAGTAGAACAGGATAGGACAGTTTTTTCTAAGCTATTTCGACGATGCGCTAGCTACAGCTACTACAGCTAGTATTTACACAAACATCTTGTTGGATGACTCAACATACCAAATAGTGTGAGATCTGCACATTTTTGTGTCACAGCTGGAAAATAAGACGGATAATATTGCTGGTAGTTAAATATGTTGTAATAAGCAAGCAAGCCAAGCAGTAGTGTGCAAACATTACTATGTTTGCAGTGCACTGTTTCCGGCGAAATTTCTGGGCACATGAGACTTTAGAGCCGATGTCTCAGGGTGCAGCGCAGTGCCGCGTAAAAAAAGCTTTCTCGGTGCAAAGTAAAGTGTGCCTAAAAGTTATTTCTAAAAGGGCTAGTTAAACAGTAATCTTGTTACACTGTCGCATAACACACGACACGCAACATAGGTGCGATCTTTGACCTCCAGCCGTTGTGCAACCAACGTAACGAAGTGGATGAGTTCCCATGTCAATTCTGCCTTGGATAACCTATATCCTATGTATAGATTGCGATTATGCAATTCTTATAGGCCTTGTGTCTGATGAACTTTCTTTGATGGTTGCAAAATGACTGTTTTGCAAGACGTACCTTGGGTTATTGTCAGCTGCGATCACTGGTAATCTATTATGCAAATTAGGCAGCAACTTATTACTTACTGCGCTCTGGAGTTTCACATGGACCATGATTTCTCAGGAACTATAACATTTTTGGAGATGTGAATTACCTTAAGTGAGATTACAGGATAAAAGGTGTGTATTCATGCTAAATTTAGTCAAAATTCGTTCTATTGTGTTGACGTGATTGAGTTACAAATAATAAGGAACAACACGCAATCTTTCACATTTGTTATGTTATTAGGATTGGAACTGTATATTTTTTGTGTATCACAATGAAAACAACAGATCAGAGTGTGTTAACCTCGTTGATGTAACTTGTGCAAAAAATTGTTTGGAAGCGGTCACGGTGTTGGAGTTAAGACACGACTTATTTACGATCCCCATTACTAAAGCCATATTAGGGCCAAAAAAATTAATGAATTTTTTACTACACTTTTTTAAATTTATTCACATTAGTTATATTTCATTTTTTCTTGCCTGTTTGGTACATCTTGGTGTCTATAAAGAGTTGTCTGTCCGTCTGTAAGTTTGTGTTTTTGTACATGGAATAGGTACCGACATACATTATAATGATTATAAGTTTAGACATACTTAATGGGTGCTTGCCAGTTGCATTTAATTATTTGTGTAAGCAATCGGTAAAAAAAATAATTAAACAACTACAAAGCATTAGTAAATCTGGCAAGCAAAAAAGGTCGACCGAATGTCCAAAACTGATGGGCTAGCCTGATGGTACATGTACATACGTACATCTACTTCGGACTAATCATTGTTTACGTAAATCATCAATTTATCGACTGTTCAACTGAAGAATAAGTAACGCCCTCAAGTAAGCTTGCACCAATGATAATAAAAGGTTAAGCATAAGCAATGAAAGCTTCCTTATTTCATAAAAGCAGTCAGTTTACCGATTGCGTGCAGAACTAATGAGGGGAGTAGAAAGAGCTTTTTCAAGGAACTTACAAGAAATAATAGAGTGGGTAAACGCACACTTTGTAAGTACACGCACACACACAGTAATCAAGAATCAAGACGTATACATGTCCGGTATCTTGGATGCTGTCTATGACCAAAGGAATAATTTTACACGAGGAAAATCTTTTGAACTTCGACGTTTCGATCAATTTGTCAACATGTTGAAGTTCATAAATGTGTATGTGGCCATGACAAGAGAAGAGTCTTCTCGTGATGACGAGCAATGCTACATTATTATTGTTAACGTGACAATTTAAAAGGTACTATTTAATTAGTGTCTATAATGGGACAAAAATTGTCTTACCGCATTGTCGGATGTAGAGCCATTAGTAGAGACAACTGATCGCCTTATTACTATGGAATGTGTCAGTTCATTCCCATTTCCTCAACACGACTATATGTCAAATTCCACGTTAACTGAGTCCGCTCTTTTATCGTTACATCTGACACAGTGGACACGGGTGCTTACCAACTTGTTTTCCAAAATGTATTTTCGTCACTGTCACTTTTCAATAAATTGAATTACTTACTGTCAAAATAATCAGCCACCATAACTTAACGAAGCTCATTCGTACATTCAATTAACATCAAGTGACACACTCAATTTGGGATGAATGCGCTCCACGTACAGTGAAATTTAAAATTAAAGACCAGCCGGAGGACAAAAAGGTTTTAAGTAGCCCTATAAATTACCGATTACTTGCGAAATGACTTGACCTTTGTGAGATGTATCAGGGTACTTGTTTTCTTATTGGCTTCATTTGTTTTCTGTTGGATTGCGTTGTTGTTGGGAAACGTGCGTAGTAGAGTCGTAGTCGCGGGCCATCGTGGCTCGTTATGCAAAACGTGGCCGTGAACTCGCCCGGTGTGCACTCGGCCTAATAATGTGTACCTGTTTAATTGATGCCTTCCCGCCATTGTGTGTACAGCTTTATTGTAGTGTGGCCATGATTTTGAATTTTGAACAGCGATTCAAGAATATTTGGCTCGTCTATCGCAGGTATAATTTGAACGAGATCTGACTACCTTTGATATGAAAAATAAAAAAAATAATTCTATACGATCTTCACTCGCGGGTCACCACACTATGTCCACATTTATAATTGGTAGGAGTAGGTACAGGAGGCATACCATGACCTCTTATAGCGATTCAATTGAAGACCTAAACTGAACCGCGTCGCATAATCGTACCGTGACGTCTTATTTTTTATGTTGCTACCATTTTCAACCTTAACTGGATCCAGTTTAGGTTGAAAATGGTAGCAACCTAAATCGAGTCGCCAATAAGCCATTTTCAACCTAATCTATTTCCGGTTTAGGTTGAAAATGGCAGCAACATGAAAAATAAGACGTCACGGTACGCTTATGCGACGCGGCTCAGTTTAGGTCCTGAACTGAATCGCTATAAGACGTCATGGTAGGCCTCCAGGTATAATTGGTAGGATAGGAATTTGTTTTACACATTTTACTTTCAAACAAATTGTTTGTCAATGTTTATATTAATATGTAGGTTAATTATAAGATGATTTTAAATATTGTTTAGTACATAAATTAGAATCTTTGTCTTTTAAACTTTTTATTCATATTTTTATATATATATAATAGTATTTCGTAAATATGTTTTTATCCTCTTGTATTGATAACTACACGTTCAAAATGTAGGTACATACGTATCAAAAGGTTGAGTCTTCGTGAATTTGATTAGTTTATTCCTACATTGAAGTATGGCGACCCTGCTATATAATTGGCATAGACTCACAAATTTGCCAAGTTAAGGATGTCGTAATTGCATGCTTAAAATAATGAACAATTATTTGACGAAAGAAGTACTTAAAACAAAGACGAGAATCGCAGTGCGTATCATCCGTCCTTAATCTTACTTTAACCTTATTCTGCTATTAATAAACAATATGTGTAATGTTTTTCCCATAAAAGTAAAAATGAAAGAAATATTCGTGATAACAATACAACAAAGATAATGCAATCATTCTCTACTGAACACCACAATTATAACATATTGAAAAAACAAACAGCAAATAAATCAGTAATTGGTAGAACGTTAGGACGACGATTCCTCGATAGCAGGTTCAAATTCTAAACAACAACAAAAACTAGATACTCTAATATGTAATTATTATAATTATTATAATATAGTACGAATATTTATAATAATATCACGTTAGGATACGTAAAATTCAAATAACCTTAAAGTATTTTTCCATAGAAGGTAGTTTTTTCTGACACTTACTTCGTTATTACTTAATAAAGCAGTTATAGGCTATAAGGCTGCAGATTAAGTGCAGATTGGAATTCATATGCCTTAATTAAGTGGTAGGCAGGTAGGTACTTATTTGTAAATATATTATGCTAATCTATAAATTGATAGGTATGCTAAATTGATGAATTAAATTGGTTTAAACCAATAATCTTAATTGGATATTACGAATATTTCATCGAAGATTAGTTTAACTAATAAAAATCACTTATTAAGGTTTCTTTGAATGCTTTTTGCTAGATGCGTTTTTTGCTCTAATACCGAAGAAGGCGGAAGGTTGTTTGATGTTTCAATAAAAAGTTTATCTATCTATCGATCAAAGGAGGACGTAGTCAGCTTGGTTTTATGCCAGTTTTAGTACTGGGATACACTTAAGTGCCCTCTTAAGAGTCTAAGTTTCGTGGGATCTGATGGGAATTGCGGGGAGCCGCTGAAAGCAAACGGCTATGAAGTGGTGTCCAATATGGCAGGTTTCATGATCAGCAGTGGACGCCTTACATCTGATGATGGTAACAACAATGATGAAGTTTCAGCTTTAGAAATATGATACTTTGTAAAAGATGCTTTCAAGAGAATTCTTGATTGATATAGTCACATTACAAATTTCGTTATCATTGAATAGTCACTAGTCGGATTAAAACAGCACTTCTTAGAGACCAAACCCTAGTTATACTAATGCTTAAAATTATTAATTCAACATCTAAAACCATTTAATTACAGAGTAGTTTGATTTTTCGGTATGTCAATCAATAGATAGATAGATGGATAGGTAAGCTCTTAAACAAACGAAACTTAAAAACTAAAAAAAATCAACAATATTTTTAGTTGTTGTTTTTAGTTACCAATGTAGCGTAGCTAAATTTGTCTACTACAAAACGATGATACATAGTAAGTTTGGTTTTTGTCCAACGCGTGGTTTTAATGAAGGCGAAATTTCTTTAACGCTGTGTAAAAAGCTAAGCAAAAAATTCCAATGTTAATTAAATTTGTAAATTAACTTCAAATAGGAAAACTATTTTAAATTGAAAACAAACAGCTTAGTTCCAGTGGTTAGTTATTCACACACCAGTTAATTAAGAATAAAGAATAGATAACTTCCGCGTTCTTTTTCTGTTCTAACATTAATAACCCTTTTATACAGTCGGGTTAGAACAATGGTTTGTTAGAAAAACAATTCCACTTAGTAGGTGCTTCGGTATGACATGTGTTTGTTTCAATGCTAGCAATTTTTATATGGATTTCAATGGAATATGTTTTGATAAGGAAGACGGAACAATGGATTATATCGAGATCTAGATGTGCTTCAGAGAATTGTTGTTTATTTGTTACTACGTCATTAAAAATACGAACGAGCGGAATTTCGCTGTACCTATTGTATTTTTCCGTTTGTTCATGGAACATGTCTTTTCATTAGTTTAAAATACATGACTTACAACTACTCATATTATTTTATGGTAAGAATAAAGATATGTCACCTAGCGCATGGAAATTACTTCATAATTATACATATTAATGTTATATAATCAATTTTATTGGAGATTTCAAAAAGTGTAGGCTCAACTAAACATACATTAGACATAATTATAATAAACTGTTGATTTTAAAACTATTTTGTGTTGAATTTATTAGGAAAATGAAATCAGTAGAATAATTTGGAGCCTATCTATTTATTTATAGAATATAATTATCACACCTAAAAGGTCGAGTGCACATACCTGCCACCTGCCTTGATATAAATGTCTAAATTATAATGCGTTAAGAATATCAAGATTAAGTTCAAAACGCACAAAACTCTACAAAAACCGAGAAATAAATAAAAAAATATCCATATCACATACCGTTTCCTAAATGTTTAGTGTTGCCAACTGTTACATTTCTGAGTAGGTAGGTAGGTACTATAGTATGAAATATCGATGGGTCCTTAGGCTTGTATAAATCGATG
This sequence comes from Campaea margaritaria, assembly GCA_912999815.1. Lineage (NCBI taxonomy): Eukaryota > Metazoa > Arthropoda > Insecta > Lepidoptera > Geometridae > Campaea > Campaea margaritaria. Next base: position 4,426,098 of record OU538794.1, read on the forward strand.
CCAGTCGAGGTCTTCGCCTAGAATATCAATAAAATGGATACTTTACATCATTCGAAGGAGATGTTTAATATTAATATCGGTCAGAACCGATTACAACAATGTTGTTTATTAACCCATACAAGTTTCTGCAACCTTGTTTCTTTGAATTATAGGTTCAAAGCTGTGAAAGATAGAGTCATTATTTCTGAAATTCGTTTTACTATGTCGCGACCTAATCATTTTTAATAAGTGTGAAGCTTTATACGGCGTGTTGTTAATTTAACGTTGACAGACCATACCTTATATAGTAAGGGTATTATAAGAATGTAATAATGAATCAAAGAGAATATTTTGAAGTGTCTGTCTCCGTAATTTTGTTGATAAATCATGAATTACTGTGTAACGCGAACATTACACCTTTGCTTCAGTAGTACATAATATTAGTTACAGGATACATTTTTTATTTTTTATTTGACTGGGTGACGAGACGAGCAAGTCGTTCAACTGATGGTAAGCGCTACGCCGGCCCATAATAGTTACAGTGCCACCCAGAACTTTGCATTGCACAATCCTGCGCGGCACTGCACTGCGCTCGTCACCCTGAGACATCGGCTCTAAAGTCTCATATGCCCAGTAACTTCGCGGAAACAGCGCCTTTCAAACCGAAACACGGAATATCTCGCGGATCTAACACGGCGGATGAATATCTGGCAAAGGTGGTGGTACTTCCCCTGGCGGTCTCTTGCAGAAGAGGTCTCCCACTACAATCGTTAATATAATATAATCGTCATTTAGTGTTTTACACCACTTCGCTTCAACCACTTCGCTAGTGAATTACGACTATTAATATTTATGGCCTTTAAATAATAATTTCATAGTCATCAATTACTTTATGTGTGACAATGTTTGCTCCGTAATTTATTAACTACGTAATAATTGTAATAAAGTATACTTAATACATTATGGAGCCAACCTTGCCCCGTGCTGTCTCTGGTGTCATTTGACAAATTGACGCACCATTTACATTTATTAACTACAAAGTCTAACATGTATTAGGTACGTATGCACTTAGTATTATATAACCACGTATGTTTGTAACCACGCCCTGGAGGCCTACCATGATTTCTTATAGCGATTCAATTGAAGACCTAAACTGAACCGCGTCGCATAATCGTACCGTGATGTCTTATTTTTTATGTTGCTACCATTTTAAACCTTAACTAAAAATTAACAGTTCCCATGGGATAATACTCAACGCGGGTAAAACCGCGAGGCGCAGCTAGCACTCGAATAAATCTGTAATTCTGTACTAAAGACTCTATATATGTGTGTGTGTACTCATTAATATTTTTTTTTTAGTTTCTACTAGACTAATAAGTAATTTGGTATTTTACTAACAGTAATTATTTATGTAGATAATTAATTCCAATAATTCAACTAAAATGTGAAGGTTGTTTAATTTTTTGTTTCCAATTACAAGTTACAAAAAGCTTAGTAATTAGTATTGCTTAAGAAGGTATTCATTTCGGTGATGCAGCGAATATTAACAAGTCATATAGCTAATGATTTCTAGATTAAGTGTTTCTTTTGATACCAAGAGTCATTATTACTTATAGTATTCATTTAGAGTTTTTGTTCGACTTATTGGTATTAAGTAAAAAAATTGCAATCAAAGAACCAATCATACGCCATTTGATGTTATTTTAATACTACTATAATACGTTTTTTTTATTTGACTGAGTGACGAGACGATAACGTCTTTGACCTGATGGTGAGCGCTACGCCTGCCCATAACAGTTACAGAGCCACCCAGAACTTTGCATTGCACAATCCTGCGCGGCAGTGCACTGCACTCGTCAACCTGCGACATCGGCTCTAAAGCCCATAAGCCGACATCGGCTCAGTCTCATATGCCCAGTAATTTCGCTGGAAACAGTGCCCTTCAAACCGGAACAAAGTGATGTTTGTACACTTTTCCTTGGCAGATGAATATCTGACAAAGTTGTGGGTTACTTCCCGAGGCGGTCTCTTGCAGAAAAGGCCTTCCACTACTACGTTTAGACTACCTGCTCATTTTAGAAAACCGATTAATGACCAACAATTGAAGAAATTGTAAAAAAACACTGAGTTTAATACATTCCTTCAGCCTGCAGGCGAAACATTAATAAGTTGTGACTTTTGGGTAGACCACGTTATTTATCACCAATGCAACGCTGAGCGTTGTTACGCGTTAAATTCCACAACAGTGGATACAGGGCTTAACTAAGAAATTAGAACCAAGAAATTGCGTACGATATGACCCATACGCTTCCTAGTTTGCTTATTGATTACATTAGATTACCTAGCATATAAATTACTTTAGACAGGTGTGTATCTAATCTCACATGTATCTTTCTACATATTTTCGCTAAAGTTTAAAGAGTAAAGTTAGAATTGTTTTGTTTTTAAAAATTTTAAATATTTCTATTTTTTTTAACATACGTTTGGCATTAATGAATATCTGATATATACTGTTTATTCATGGTCCTATAGCAAATAGGTGTATAAGTACATGGCAAATTACACTGTGGTCAAAATGCCTTAATCTTGAAAACTAATTAGAAGGGGGCAGTGACAAAATGAGTCTTGTCCATCGATACTACACGTTGCTGTTTTGTTCTATCTTGACGAACCGCAAGAACCTGCAACCTACAATCTGCAAGAACTTCTTCCACTCCTCAAGTTGCAGTTCTTGCAGATCTTTTTATGTTTTATCGCTCCAGTAGTTTGGGCACAGTGACTGGTCGACAGCAGTCGTTGAAAGAGATAAATAAAATAAGTAACTACTCGTATAGTTCTTCAAAGACTTTGTTGTACAATATACAGAAACAAAATAAAAAACACAAAACACAATTAACTGTAGTACCATGGGTACAATGTGCAGTAACGCGGTTTTATCACTTGAACGATCTGTTCTTCATTTACAAGAAATTTCTTGTTTTAAAATCACTGATAGAAGGTAAAATAGATTGAGAGAATGTGTATATCCTAAAGTATAGAATGTCCAATGAAAGGAGCCTTTCAAGCTCGGATAACAACCGATTTCCGATACAAGCGGAAGAAACGCAGAGAACGCTCAACTGAACTATTGAGTAACTATCCAACTGCTAGCTAATTGGAACTTAAATTGTTGGACATTACTATTTTAATATCACATTAAATAACTTACCAAATTACAGTTCATATACACATTATGTAGATGTATGATGTATGTATGTTATTCTTTTCTGTCCATCCAAAGGTTGCCTGGAATAAATTGCTCTAAGCGATAAGGCCGCCCATTGTACCACCTGTTAATTAAATGTTTATTGTACTCTGTCTACTAAGCTTATGGTGTTCAATAAAGAATTATTGTATTGTATTGTATTGTATTGTATGTAGATAGATAGAGAAACCCTTTAACAAACTTCTGATAGAAGGTAGATTACAAAAAAAGTTTGGTGTAATAATGGAAAGCCTAATCGCGTGAAGGCATTTCTTTTAGACATTCTTAGAGTGGCGAGGAACAATGCAGAAATATAAATGTATTTATATTGACCAATGAAAGCGTAATAAGAGCATAATACTTATACATCATTAAAACAACTCAATTCCATATCTGCAAACAAAATTTAAAGCGCAACGCATAATACGTAATTGCACAATATTTGAATTTATTCACAGCATGCGTCCCATATAAAAAGCTCATGCATATTGCATGCCGAATTAGATAAGCTATCAGGAGCATGTCCTTTCGCTCTACATTCAGCTGTTGATTGACTAAACAAAGAGTAATGAAATGCTAACTTCATTCATTATGTGCTGCGACTTATTTGTCAAACGTGCGCTTGATCTTATATATAATTCTCCTAATCAATCGCCAAAGAACGCAAAGAAATCTAATTTAGATAAGTATATAGGTATCTGCATTGTAATATTGGACTTTACAGGAAGTAGTCTCAGAAAATAATAATAGAAGGACATGTCCTTCTATATGTCTTTTATGTCATGACATAGCCGTATATAGAGTTCCGGTATCCAGAAAATCAAGAACTAACATATCTAGACTCAGATCAAATACCTGTGCGACCTCACTATTCCAGTCATCTCCTCAGCAACCTACCCTACGGAAACTGCCAATGCTGATTCATAAAAGCAACTAGTTTTGCCAATTGAACTGTAAATCCACCCAACAAGGTTGAAACTTGAGAAATAAATTTAGGACATTAGATACATAGAATAAACAAGTAACTATAAACAGTAGATCTTGATCCTTTTGCTTAATCAGAGCTTTGCCATTCTTGATTCTAGTAATCGCTCAGTAACGTAGGCGGGACATTTGCATTACCTGTCCTAACTAATGCTTTTCTTTGTTCCTTGACACATTGTCAAGGCACTGAAGCAAGGATAAGGACTATTATGACGCTTCCTTGCAGATAGTACCTACCTACCAATACGCCCTGCAAATTCACTATTATGAACATAATCATAGGGCTCAATATTGACTATCAGAATTAATTGGTGCTTTTCATGATAATTTACTGGTACAACCACTTGATAATGCCACTTGCAAGAATGAATTGAATATAAGGGAGTTGTAATAAATACTGTAATTAGAGATACAATAAGATCGTTATTGATTTGTATTCTATTCTTAACGGTGGTGTGAGTATTGTTGGGCTTGTCATTGATAATAAAAAACTGTAAACTCAAGCATTGAATATATATTATCACAACAGCAGTTGATTCAGTATTTTAGCTGCACTGCTTGTATTAAATTAAATATATTTACTTTCTGATTAAAATAGAGCAGCACTTGTATTCAAAGTACACAAAATGTACAGAAAAATAAATAGTTAATCTAAAGTTTAACGATTGGAGTTATTGCTAAAAGTGACCTCTTCCAGTCATCCATTTCACCTATCTGAGTATAACCATACTCAGATTTCCAAAAAAAAAACCAGAACCCAAAACCCAAAACCTAAACAAAAAAAAAATAAAAATTTAGTAGTTGATATCACCATATCAACTACTAGAATCTATTTTTTTTGGGTTTGTGGTACACGCCACACATATACAAATTGACTCCCATGCAAAGCTTATTTCTCTCACGCGATGTAAAGTAAACTCTTAATTGTTGCTGAACCTGCTGAACCGTTTTACTTTTTTTGGCACTTTTAAGAATCTTCACACAACGTGTGTGTTTACTGTTTACTGGCGTTGTTTCGTAACTAAACTCAATCAGCAATCCGGACGCACACAGCTGGTGTGATAAAATTGTCAATACAGCAATCCGGGTTCGCACGCCAGGCATGTTTTCGCTTGCCGTAAAATTATAAAAACACAGACGTGTGTGTCTTTAGCAGTGAACGTGTTAAACATTTCTTTCAGACAAATGAATAATACACACACTTATCTCTGAAGAGTTATTCTAGCTAATGTAAATAAAAGTTGAGAAGTTGGCATTTGGCAGCAAAAAACGTTTCACAATGTCTCGCGCGAGTAATAAACTAAAAAGGAAATAGTCACAATCCTTATAGACGCAGAAGGCGCCGCGAAAATCAAAAGTTCCTATGCGAGAAATTCATTTACGCCTTAAGGGAATCGAAACACCCAATTTGGCAAAGAACTTAACCCGCCTTGATCTGATTTATTGCAAGTAAAAGGACCGCCGACGGTTCATGTCAAACGCATAAATTGTTCCCAATCGGTACTGATGCTTACTTGTTGCTAAATTCTTGCGATTAGGTGTCTCGGACATAAAATGGTTAATGGGGGGAATTAACATTTGCTTGTCAGAAAATAGAGCCGATTATGCGTTTTCAGTTTGTCGAACTGAACATTGAACAGACGTTCTAAGGATTTATTATGATAATCAAATGAGGGGATACTATTTAATAATATGACGTAATCATTCGCAAGTATGTAAACTTTTAATAATAACGTGTAGTCTGACCCTGGATTAGGATTTATCTAAGGAATTACACCCTAACAACCACCCACCACCTGTTAAGCTTTTTGAGAGTTTTTTTTCAGAGGTCGACGGTGCGCCTTTACGCCATCCTAGTAAGTGATTATTTGATTAATTAGGGAATTAAGAACTAAAAGGACCATTGTTCCACAAATACCCTGACTCATTACAATACTTTCCATTCCCACAAACATTCGAACGTAGGAATCAAATCCTCACCCTCACGCTTCGCCGCCGGCTCAACACCAACTTCTCAACGCCGTTCAACTAATTACCTACCACTTACTTCTTAACCCACACTCTCCCACTGCTGGGCAAATTTTAATGTCTCCTCCGTTTTTCCATGTATCTCAATCATCTTACATACTCGACCAAACGTCCTAGATCACCCATATCGTTACCCAGATCGCCACTCCAGCAGTTTCTGGTCCTTCCTCGGCGTTGCCACCCATCAAATAGCACTAATGACTCCTAAATGATCTAATTTGTATGCAACAGTCACACGGATTGGCGTGCGCTATTAAATAAATTATACTAGTATTTCTACTCGGTTTGCCCTTTGCGGGTTTCGATGCACAGTTTCATAATGACCCTTGCGAAAATGTTAACCCAGATTTATGAACTGTGTAATCAGGAAACGCCTATTTGCTAACAGTAAGTAATCTGAGTAATAACCGTGGAATTCGGGTTGAAGTTCATGAACTAAAATAGTTGGTCATGGTGCTAGACGGAGCGATAGCGGAAAGAAAAATAAAACTTGTATGTCGTTAAAGTAGTTAATTCATCGCAATAAAAAAGCAGTATGAGTCTGAAAGCTTAATTGTAAGCAATTTAGTTTCTTTTTTAGATATTCAACAATTTACACGATATTTGTCCACAAAAATTGTATATATAATGGGTTTATTACTTCTTTTTATGTTATGAAGTGGCAAACAAGCTGACGGCCCGCCTGTAGGTAAGCGGTTACCGCCTATGGACATCTGTGACACTCAGGGCGTTGTCGATACGTTACCCACTCTCCAAAAACTCGTTACACCCTTCTTTTAAAGGACCTTACATTATAATTCTACAGAAAAATGTGATACAAAGGAAGTTAGACGATGTTTATTTACGTATAAAACATATTTTTGCATGTTAAAACCTCGCTCCGCTTATGACTACGTCTCAGTCGCAAATAATAACAGCGTCCAAAGTTGAGTGACAGCGAGCCAACGTGCGATTATTTGATAGCAATGACATGAACCGTCAACGTTATTCAATTAATCAATTTTATTACCATTATTATCTATGGTTTTGTTATTTAATTATAGCCCTTCTATTTTGTTAAGCAACCTCTTTATTTATATTAATTTTTGTTTGGAAATTAAACAATTCTGATTTTAATGTGGATTACTTCTTTTTACTTCTAGAATGATGTTAAAATATGCCTGTATTGTAATTTTAATTGTCATGGTAATTAAAACATACTCGATTATTTGTCTATTGTTACAAAGTTTCCCACGAAATTAATTACTTACGTGACTTACTTACTCGCCAGTAGTAAATACTTTGGTATATAGGTAGGAATCATAAACATTATAATTATACATCTATGTTTTTTTTCCAAATGTGTTGCAAAAATAACCTTAAATAATATTAAATCAAAACAAATGGTTATGATTTAAATATCATAACATAATCAATGGGCTGCTATAAAGGTGTATAATACCTTTAAATATCCCAATTACATCCAATAAAAACTCTATAATTACCTTTAATAAACAATAATTACCAATGATATTATCAGACCTTATTTGTAGGCTTAAATCATTTTGAGTACCTACAACTAAACTTTTATAGTAGTTTTAAAGAATTAAAGACGGTATAATTGACTGTCTGTTTTTTTTTATTAAAGATACCTTTATAGGTCCCATTGTATATGCAAGAAATATCTCAGTTAAGTTAAATAAAAACGTTCCTAGAGTTATGTCGGATTAAAACTGATTACTGTAATAAAAATGTTAAGGGCGTGCGAGACGGCGACTGACGTGAAAATTATTTAACCTTTCGAAGTTACTCGTTTTTTTATAAGTTCCGAATTTCCTTTTAAAGTATAAATGGTTGTATGCCATAGCGTATATTTCTGGGACACGTGGCTACAAATTGGTGCAGCATCAAAAAGGAAAAATTTAATGCATTTATTCTGATCGCGCAATGGTGTCAAGCTGTGTGACAAAATGCTATTTTCGGTTAGTAATCTCGTTGCAATTCGCAATGCGCGTGGCTTAGCGATGCATTCTGATATGAAGTTGTTATTTTTTTCAAGTGCCCGCTGAAAGACGGAAATTATAGACGTTTATTTGCCAATGTCCTTTTACCTTTAACTGTTCACAAAATTTTTACCAAGAAAATATGCATTTGTGAACAATTTTTTTTAAACTTTAATTAGTATAATGTCAAAATGAATTCCAAGATGAAAATAAAAGTAGCGTTTAGAATGATACGACGCACGATCACGTTACGATTTAGGCACATATTACTTCATTAAGTTAACATAGTATGCTTAGTGACGCTTAAGATATACTCAAGTTTTTGGGGTTTGATGTGTGTGTGTGTGTGCGTGTGTTGCGCAGTTGAACGAATTACTTATTATCTTACTCTATGGTATAAAAAATTACGCTATATAAACGGCACAATTTACCATCTCTGTATTCACAGTTTAAGCAATAAATATGATTTTGATTCTGATTCTGATTCATATTATTCTTGGGGGATTGTATTCGCATTTCAACTATGAATTCTTGAAAGATTTGAACCCTATTATATTCTACGACAATGTAAAAAGTATGATCATTAATATATTTTCGCTTAGATATTAGAGGTATAGCAAATACTTCTTCCAGAGATCACGGACTATAAAGCTATGCCAAAGCCTCGAGGCACCTTACTAGCTATAGCAATACCTCTCCAGCTACATCTAAAGCTGGTTTAGCGTAATAAGTCAAGCTCTATTTACTTGCAGTATTGTGATGCGTACCGATATTGCGGACCAGTTCACCTTTCTTCTTTCGGCATTGCACAATGAGGCTCGTGTTTCGCACCTTCTAGCATACGACATCTGTTATTATGCTTCTAGTCTTGTGACAGATAGTATGTACCTGTCTGTAAATAAGTGTACCGACTAGCGACACAACATGCCGTGTTGTCGGCAATGCTTTTAACTTAGCAGCCGAGAATACGCTGCGTAAGTTCGGCATGGTGTATCGCTATACTGTGTCAGCAATGATTATGTGTGTGCTTTTGTATGGTATATGGGTAGGACGTAAGTGCTACGAAGCATCAGAAGATGTCATAATCCGCGATGACTAACTTATAAAGCTTGAAATGGCATGATACATTTGATTATCTAGTCTGATGTTTTGTGTAGTTTAATTTGTTAAAAACAATAACGGTGTTGTGGTAAATTTAAGAGTCATAGAATCAGAGGGTTCTTTGTATAATATATATTTAAACCTTGTGAATTTAATATGTTCTACCATTTGAGATAAAATTTCACACCTAGCATTGTAGGTTGCGTATACACGCACGCAAAGGTTCTGTGAATCTCCACATCGAGTATGCCTTTCGTAATGTGAAACATTTCTCATAATTACTGCAATTATCTGATTAAATCCGTGTAATATGGAAATTGCTTTAAAAGGCAATATTTTAATGATTATAAGTACGGGGTACCGGATTATTGCCGATTTTGGGGTAATGGCGATTTACGAGTTTCAATAAAGTTGTTAAAATAAACACTGACATTACTCCGGTGGGTTGTGCGTGACATTTTAATTATAGGAGTGCGCAAAGTGTTGGCGTCTTACTAATTTTTTCTTCATTGTTGCAGGAAAAAACGAACGCTGACGTAGAGGCGACTCCAACGCAACACAAACATGAGATTATCAGCGAGGTTACAGGTTCGTTGATTTTGTTTAGATCATTGTTAAGCCTGCCACATACGGCAGCACACAGCCACAGCTACGGAAACTATTTCATACAAAAATGGAAGAAGTTCGATTTATGTTTGATGTTAATTCAAATAAATCGTATACGTAGTCAAGGACGTGCGCTGCTATGTGTGGCAGGCTTTACACTATGACAGTAAATATCTTAAGTATAAACCTTTTGGTGTACGTCTAAAGGTGAGCTGATTTTATAGCTAGTAAAAATATCGGTCGTTTAAAATATCGATGAGTAATTGCCTATAAAATAATCGATCGTATCATTCGCGTATTCCTCTTCCTAACGTTATTTATATTTTTAAACTATTTTATCTCATCAATTACAAAATCAAAACGGGTATAAAGTGGGTGTGAAACCAAATCTTTTTTCTTCTAAATGCTTCTAATCATGTATAATTTCTATTGGGAGAAGAAAAATCAATTTTTTTTCATTGTTAAGGCAGATAATAATTTTCTGATTAAATTTTCCTTGCACACACATACTTTTGGTCTATTAAAAACAAACAAAAAAAAACACAACAGTCTTTTGGTGTTTACAATTACAGCATACAAATCCAAATGACGAGACTAGACCCTGAAACTTAACAATGCCTACGCGTTTTATTACCACACGCCAAGATGAAGCACATTAAACCACAACAATTAAATACAGCTGGCTTAGATATAAACACTAATAAAATCGTCAAGATTAAACGATAAGATTCCGCGTTTAAAAATCTTTGGAAACTTTACATTACAAAAGTTTATTTGCTAACTTTACATAAACAATGGCAACTAGACACTAAAATACGTAATTGGGACGAGTGTAAATAGATAAAAATGTACAGAAAAGTCAGATGTTCTCGTGGGAAAACAAAATATAATTCAAGGCTGCGTTTGAAAGCTTGATCTTGATTGAAATTTAATTAAAATGGAACCTCTCGACAGCTAAACAATCAGCTTTTATGTAGAAACAACCTTTTATTGAAGATTATGGTTTATCTGATGCTTTGTCAGTTATGCGGTGTGCTTGGATGCATTGCTGCGTGCTTGCGTAAGTTTTAATTTATTGTTGCACTTACCGAGGCCGTTCAATAGGCATTTTCGTAGCATTTGGTCTATCCATAAGCAAGTTTCTTAAGTTCTTTATGTCCGTGTTTGTTTGAGTAAATGGTCAAGTTCAAGGTCGCTCTTCTATTGAGCAGATGTAAAAAAGCCAGGTGTTGAACTGGAAATACAGTTGATTATTGTATAATCTGTACTGGAATATTACACATTGATGTTATGTTTTAAAAAGCACGACACGTTTTGATCTTTATAAAAAGGAAAAATAGCTCCCTCGAGCTTTTTTACATCACTACCGCTAATGTACCAACCGCTTTTTACCAACTTCAAAAAAAGATGAGGTTCTCAATTCGACTGTATGTTCCTATTTATACGATCGAAATCTGTCAACTAATTTTGTGAGAATGTAGTTCAAAACATACAAATAGCCTTCGTATCGTCTCTTACAGTTCCTGACATGCCTGATGCTGTACGCGTCCAGCGCACAGGCCATCATGGTGAAGTATGGAACCAAGGGCGGGCCCATCGAGCCGCCGACGCCGGAGCACGAGCTGCCCGTACCGCAGCCCTACCGTGCCCCTGCACCGGTCTGGGAGGAAAGATCCAACGACGCACCCGACCCTAATGCTCAATGGTAAGAACGCAGATTCATTAACCTCTGTTGCAGCTCGTACTCACCGATGTGCCTTTAAACGAGACTTGTCCTGGAATGCTCCCATCCAGATCTTCCAGATCTTTCAAAACCCAAGAATCATTAAACTGTTGGTTTAACAGTACATCCTTTGTAGTTCTTAAACTACTATTTTGTCATAGCTCTCTACGTGTATTGTTTCTTTTCAGGTTTTTTAGTCTTGCACATTAGTGCGAGACTAAAACCCGGTAGTACTAGTGTGTGTTCATTTAAAAACAGTAGGTACATTAAATAAAGGTGTGACCATTTTCGACCGGCGACTAATTTAAGACGTGACCAAAATGCCCTAACTCCATAGAATAGCGACACACGGGCCGTGTCACGGCGAAAAGTAAAAATTTGGCTATGAATTCTCTTCCAATTACATATTATAAATCTTAATTCTTTCACAGGCGACCTCAGCTCTTCCACCCTGAGCCGAGATACACCCAAGTCATCTACAAGGCCCCAGTTCCCGCCCCAGTGCCCCTCAACAGCGCTCAGCGCTTCGTCAACGCATACATCCCCACCAACCGACCGCACCAGCCTCAGCTAGGGCAAAACTTTTTCACACCAACCCAGTTCCTCAGTTCTCAAAGCTTACCTGGTATCGGACTGCGATACTTTGTACCAGCTTACATCAACGACGGTCAGAACAGAGAGCAACAGAGACAAGAGGACGCGAAACAAAATCATATAGAATCAACTGACGTTAATGATGGAAGTCGTGACTCCGTCAGTGATCAGCTGTGGAAATATGAGAAGGATGCTACTAGGCGGAATGTTAGAACCACGCAAGAAGTAAGTGATAATTTGTACAATGATACCCCTTCTTTTAATTTCAGTATCCCTCCAATTACTGTATCTTAAGTAAGCAGATTCGTAAATCTATTCTATGCTCTGTAACTTGAGACGGAGCTAAGGCTTTTCTTAGACCGGGTTTTCGTTTATTATATTAAGTAACTAGGTTCATAAGAGTACTTGTATTTTACAACGTTTTAGAAGTTACAATGATAATACAAATATAATCTAAAATCTAAATAGAAAAAAATTGATTCTTATCACTCTGGAGTATTTCGGTAGATGCTCGTTTTATATTCTGGTGTGATTAGTTTAATTATTTTGTCATTGCAAGTCTGTGAATGCAGATTCATTGTCACAAAAATAGTACAATACGAAGTCATAACAATTAAGTACCATCAAAAATGTACATGAAATGACGTCAAATGTAATATAAGAGCAACAAACAGATAGACTAGGCTTTGCATAAACGTTTCAAAACGGATGCTAGGTCACTAGACTGACGTGAGCCACGTTTACACACATACACACAAAGACAGAAAGTAAAACTGAAATTCTAAGTAAGATGGTCATTATGGTCAATGGCTAGAAGCACGCACTTATCATTGGAAAAAAAACAGCTTATCTCTTTTTTTTATTATTTGACTGGTAAGCGCTACGCCTGCCCATGACAGTTACAGTACCACCCAGAACTTTGCATTGCATAATCCTGCGCGGCCCTGCACAGCACTCGTCACCCTGTCGACGTCACATCCCCTGTAAAGTCACATAACATGCCCAGTAGTTTCGCTGGAAACACAGCGGAACACACCTTTAAACCGGAACACAGTAATGTTTGCACACTACTGCTTGGCGGATGAATATCGGGCAAAGGGTGTACTTTCTCAGGCGGTATCTTGCAGAAAAAGCCTCCCACTACCATTAACATTTGTTTATAATGAAAACATATTAAATCTGTTTATTTTTCTAGGCTGCTGCAGCACCGATCTACGTTTGGCCGGCGTACGTCCCTCCAGCACATCAGTAATGCTAAGTTATTTCTAAGTTAATTTAAGTCATTACTGGCCTGTGATGACAGTAGGTCCTAGAGTTAAACAAAAGTGCCAGAAAATTATTCCTACGGAATTTTAAGAACAAATTAAATTAAATTAATATACATGACAAAAAATCATTAACTTTGTTAAAATGTTTCTCTGTATTTCTGATAGGCAGCCGCGATAGGCATATTAGACTGTAAATAAATAGCAATTGTGAACAAAAAATTGCTATAAAAATGGTACCTACATTAACTCGTTAAACGAATAAATTACCGTGAACGAATCAGTTTAAAAGTCCTTCACGGCTAACTCCTCAATTTAATAAACGTTGTTATTTCATTCAGATGTTTAAAAAATACGTTGAACTATGAGCAAATTCAGGGTAACATTTTTTGTAAATAAATTCGTAGCTTAAGGTTCATTGTTAAGATTTGCCATTATATAATTTCTTTGTTACGTTACGTATAGCTACATTTCTATGAAACAGCAGCAGTCAATTTCGGTGATCAGTCAACGTATCATTTTGTCGTTTACTGACTATGACGTGAATTACGTTTAAAATTGTAAAGGTGGGTTCCAATTGCTGTGGACGACTGCAATCCACGTTATGCTTATTGCAGTCGAAAGAAACTGACAAAATGCAGTTGTCTCAATGTTAATACAACTTCTGTTAATTGAATAAGCTCTTGATATCTGCAGTTTGCAGTTCATGCATATAAATGAATAGTTATAGTTGTGCATTAGAAATTTTTTGAAAGTTTTATTGACGACAGCTGGCTATCGGCACACGAACTGCATTTTCAGCAGTCAATTTGGACTAATATCATTTTCGGCATATCGTCTGTATCGTGCTTCTTATAATATCTTATAATCAGAGCTCATCAAAATTTTGAAAACAAAAGAATGTTTCATAACTTAACCGTGAAGAAGCAAGTCAGCCGGTAACTACACATATAGAGACATCTCTTATGGAGACACTATAATTTCGGATGAAATATAATACAAATCACCACTTTGTACTGGTATATCCGATACCGTGACGAAAGTTGTCTTTTGTTTTTCTTTTTTTGGTAATTTCAATGAAAATAATGACTGGTGATTACCGCCTTTCATGCTTTCAATGCTAGATTTTTATTTAAAAAAATATTGTAATCTTCTTTTTCGTTTACGATATTGTTATGTATAGCTGTAATTACGCTTGTAAATATGTAAAAATAAATATTATTGTGAGACATTAAAATTTAAACGGCTATTTTTTTTCACTTTGAGATTTCAGTTTCACTTCCTGTTTTTATTTATACGTTATAGACTGGCATTTCCCTTCCTAACACTCCCTCTTTGTATTACCCTCTTTATTGATTTCCTTCATTTTCTCCACTATTTAATAGTTAGTTAAAAACGTAAATATATTTTAATCTCAGTTTAATTGTAGGTCGTCTAGCTGCGATATAAGTCAACGGTATAGATGATCCTAAAATCTCATCTTCAACCTGAACACGTCTGACCAAAAATCGAAGCAAATAAGGTCTAAAAATAAAGGCTAGGTTCCAACAACATGACGAGACAGGCTAAGATGGTGAGACGATTGAACTAAATGACATTTCAAAAGCTTCGTTACACATCCATCCATGTTGCGTGTCGCATCGTGACTATGCGACACGTGCGCAACCTTAATTTGCGACGAGTCGCGTCGAGATCGTGACAGACGGCGCTTCCTGGTGGCATCTACTGTTCAGCGAAACTGAAGGCAGATTTAGTTATTAATCTACCTCTAGGTAGGAAGTAAGGATATGCAAAGAGCTTTAATGTATAGAAGATATTATAAGTAATCAAAATTGTAAACTGTAAGTTCTTAGATCCATTTAGTCTAGAGCTTTGTATTGGATTCGTTAGACCTCTATTTCTGCAAACCTACAAAGTGCTCTTCATATTGAATATATTATATCGAACTGAGATCCCTTGAAATCCTTGGATATTTAGATACTTTAAAAACATCAGCAACAGGATAAAATGAGGTGCTATTGCTGTTTCGAAGCATAGATAAACCACAGTCATTTTTCGTTACCTATCTGTTGATTAACCATGGTAAAATCAACCTTGAGGGTTTCCTTGATCCTTGAGCATATCCAAGAGAATGAACTGCACAGTTGGAAAGCAAATAGTACTAACCTATCACAGCAATCAAAATGTATCAACTCAAATATTTTTATTGCGATATTTCCTGGTACGTCTGCGAAAATGGAATGACAGAGTGTTTACTAGTAGGTAAGTACATTAAATGTCAGCACTACTTGAAATATAAATAAAACTCCAAGTCGGACTTCACGTAGGCAGCTTTAAATGGCATATTTTGCATTGAAAGCTATCGACGAGCAGTTGGTGGCCTTGAAAATTTTAATTTAATTTTCATATAGTTTTTTTGACGGTAACAACTCCGACAATTTTTTTTATCAAAACAGGAAGGTAAACAACCTTCCTATTTTGCTATTATATAATTCATATATATTTTTTGTAACGAAATTAAAAACAAAAAGATGATTGGCCTAGCTGATGGTACCATCGTTCACGGCTAGATTTAATGTTTAGATCTTATAATACAGTTGTAGGCCTCGTTTGCTAGAGACCGCCTGTGGAGTACCACCCATACCTTTGCCAGATATTCATCCGCCAAGCAGTAGTGTGAAAACAATACTGGGATTCGGTTTGATGGGTAATGTTTCCAGAGAAATTACTGGTCATATGCGACTTTAGAACCAATGTCTCAGGATGACGAGCGCAGTGCAGTGCCGCGCAAGAATATGCAATGCTAAGTTCTGGGTGGCATTGTAACTGTTATGGGCAGGCGTAGCGCTTAGCATCAGGTGAATGACTTGCCCGTCTTGTAACTTAGTCAAATAAATAAATATATACAAGAGCTCCAAATGTACTTCTAGATTCCATTTAGAGCACCTAATTACATAATTAGCTGGCCTAATTATGTATATAATTTAAAAAGCACCTATAAAAATAACACCAAAATCATGTTTAATAAATAATCAAGGTACCTAAATCTTACAATGAACTAATGGACAGGTTGCCCGTACATTACAACAGACAGATTAATACTTTGCCCGCAAAATATAACTCACTTAGGGCCGAAATACTAGATCCATCTATTACTGTGTGTAAGGTAACGATTACTAGTAATTATTGCCGCTGCAGCTTACAATATCCAGCTGAAATTGCACCTACAAACGAGCATTAGAGACTTAGGTACTAAGTATCTACGTTTTGTGGTTTGATTAAGAAACTCTAATTATTTGTTACCATACAATGGTACCAATAGTATTGTCAAAAACTAGTGGAAATTTCTGTTTAGCCCAGTCAATAAATTTTACATCTTTCTACACCCTTTTTAAAATAAAAGGAATGACAAAAAATCAACAGCTGTCGAATCAGGTTTCAGTGTAGTTTGTGCCTACAACTATTGGCCTACTATCATGAAGCTATGCATCTAGATATGCTCGTTCACCCATCATAAAAGTCGTGGACAAAATCATCAACCTATAGGATTACCCTATAAGCATACACCAGTAAGTTTTTCGTTGCTCGTGCGTCTATACTTGTTGCAGTTGCAAACTTTTAAGTCATTCACGCGTCTATAGTTGCTTGGCAGCGACTATTATTCTGTGCATCTAGATACACGAGCGATCGTTTAGTCACTCGAGTGACAATATATTCACTCGCATCTAGCTGCACGCGCGACATTAGGCCATGTGATTCTTCACGGCTAGAAGAAGATAGAGTAGCTTTATTTATTTGTACTGGTTACATATCTATTATGACGATCTGATCAATGATATCTTAAAAACTGCTGCCCGTGCATTAATGAATAAAGTTTAGTGATACAGTTTCTGCTTGAAGCTATATAAGGTACCCTTGCGTAAAAATAATAGGGCAGGTCGGTTGCACTTTATGTATAAGAATTCTTCAAACAAATCCTGCCGGCTCAGGAATTTCAACAAAAGCATTGTTTCTAACCACTTATAAATCTCGATAACAATTATAATTCGATCAAGCCACAGCGATAAACTCTCTTAATTGGTACCTAGATAAATGCTATTATTTCTATAGGCTTCAGTCTATCTGTAAAGCTCTTTCAAAGGTTTCGGAATTCACGATTTATTAGTTCAATTATTAGAATTATTTGCAGGATTTCAAACCCTATTTTATGGGCTTATTAAGTCTTATTAAAAGCTACGCGTTCAATGCTTAATTGGCCTACATTTTCTTTAATCAACAAATCCCATACACACAAAGCGATTGAAATATGTGGGAAAAAATGTCATGATACAACACATCTGTGTTTAAATTAAATGTTCTGTACTTATATGGTCAGCATGTATTGATTTGAATTTAAAATAGAATTCCACCAAAACTTTTGGTACGCCCTTATCATATTTCATAAATAGGCATTTTTTTTATTGGCAAATAGTTAAACATTTTACTGCAGCCCACACGATGATAAATCACGATTCAAAATGAGAAAATACCATCAAAGATATCAAAACAGGATCACATTACCATCAATGATTAAACCATCCATAGTTCAATCATTCAAAGTACTCATAATACTGATGGTAAATAAAATTACAGCTGTCATGCAAGCTTACCAAAAAACTGTAGTGCATGGTGTCGGAGGAAAAAAACATGGAATCTACTTAAGAGGATAATCAAAGTAAAAGTATAATAATATGTATCATATTTTTTTATTATTGATAATTTAAGTGATCGAAACATCGCTAAATCGACGCAAATAGCATCATATATACGTCAACGCCTTCACTCTCTTCGAGCTCAATTCACTTTCGACGCGTGACGTTACGCGACGTCAAATAGCCCAGTACCGAAAATTTGAATTCACTTTCGCACATTCACTTTCATCGAAAGTGCAAGTGGCTACGACCTACCCCAACCCACTGGTGACGTGATGAAGCGAGTGACGATTTTGACGTACCACTTTCACGGTCACCTCTGCCGAAATCAAAAGTGAGCCACCGACACCGTACTACCTAGTGTGTCACTTTCCCAATGTTAAGTTTTACTTTTATTTAAAGAAGGTTTGAAACTTATTCCGTGCTGTGGCTTCCAATCAAACAGTATAAATAAAATTTAAAAAACACATCTTTTAGATACATAATTAAGTACTTATTGAAAAAATTACTATTCCACAATTTTTTGCTAAATAAAAACTATTTTCATTTATCATAATATGTTAATGTTCAATTTCCTTTTTTTCTCTTTTTATACTTCCTATACTATAGAACACCAATACGTAGAGGGGTTAATTTTTTAAGATGATAATTATTTATTTTTTATTAAAAACAAATTATTTAAGTTACACCTGATTCCGAAGTTTATTTTCTTTTGACTGAATATGCATTACAGTTAGAGTCAAATAGGTAGTTAAACTATAACTTATACAATATACAATACTTGGCACAATATAGATAATTTATTTATCAGTATATTGTGTAAAAAGGCAAAGTCCTAAATTCCAGAGCATATTTCACACAAAATGAGTTTTTGATTTGCCAACTAAAATTTAACAAAGAAACTTTTCTGCATATTACCTAAACGGTTACTTGAGCAAAGCTTTTAATCTGTGGATCCTCACGAAATAGTGAGGTGTCGCGCATAAATAGAGTTTACAATAGAAAAGAGCTCAAGGTCCAAACATCCGAGCTGTTGCAAAACGATGCGACTTAAGGCTAGCTGATGGACGGCAAATACGTCACCTCTAGGTCAAGAGTTGCCATGCCTTTAGTTATTGGACATTCTATTTTAATACATAATACTCGGGCTAAGCGGTGGTAGCCTAGTGGGAGAACGTCCGCCTCCCAATCAGAAGGTCGTGAGTTCAAATCCCAGTGCGGGCACGTACCAATGTGTTTCTGTAAAACATATGTACGTAATTATCACTCGCTTTTCGGTGAAGGAAAACATCGTGAGGAAACCCACATACCTACCCGAGAATTATTTCGGAGGTAGGTATGTTATCCCCCAATCCGGACTGGGCCCCCTTGGTGGATTATGGCCTAACCCTCCTCACGAAAATGAGGAGAGACTCGTGCCCAGCAGTGGGACGTTATGGGTTGATGATGAACTCGGGGTATTATATTATACTAGCTGCGCCCCGCGGTTACATCCGCATAATTCCAGTTTTCCCGCAAGAACTATCTTAAAAGAAATATTTTTTCCCGTTTTTGGCACATTCTTCACTGATGCTCCGCTCCTATTGGTTGTAGCGTGATGATAGCCTATAACCTTCCTCGATAAATGGACTATTCAACACAAAAAGAATTTTTCAATTCTAATTAGTAGTTCCTGAGATCCTAGCATTTAAGCAAACAAACTCTTCAGCTTTATATATTAAGTATAGAGTATAGATTCAAGCATTTAGACTATATTCGGATTAGGCGCGTAATAACTAAATTAGGTAAGGACATCTATATATAAAGGAATATAAGAGAATAAACATTAATATTGATATTCTTTTATTTTGCAATAAGTAGGAAGTTAATCTAAGCCTCACGGATAGGCTTATCTACACGTTATTAATACACAACAGGAATAGCTATTGTAATAATACACAAGAATAAATAGTATATAAGCCATTTACTTTACTTTGAAATAAGTAGGAAGTTAATGTAATCTACATATTACTACACGACAGGAATAGCCATTGTAACTCTCAATAATTAATTTAAAATATAAGCTTCATTTGGAAATAAGTAGGAAGATAATGAAATGCTCACATTATTTGTATATATATATAACACGATATAATTTAGCGATTGTAATGTTCACACTGATACACAACATTGATAACTATTGCAATACACATAGTAAGTTTTTAAACTGAAGATTAATACACATACACAATAATAATAGCTTTCTAGTTAATAGATATAATAATAGTACTTAACTTATTTAGTTGGGCGGCGTGTCCGCCCTGTTCCGAGGTACATTGAGAAGTGAATCTGCCTTTCAAATGCAAGGCTATTTATACCGGCCGCCGTGCGGCGAATAAACAAGCTCAGTAAACCACGTGTTTCCTTAAATTGAAACTAAACGTTTTTACTGCTTGATTTTTATTACAATACATGTTAAAACCTTCTAAATCAATACATATCCACAGATATGTACACTAAAGTTTGTTTAAACGTGAATAATTCCAATTATTATATTAAATGGTTTTCTAACAGTAATAAAGCTGTTTCATCGTTTATTTTCAATTACCAATTATCTTACAAATACAGAGATGAATTATCGTAAATGATTCGATACATTAATACTTAAGAATATTCATATTAGTATGAATATTGAAGAATTAACACAAGTCAATTATCATATCATTAAATGAAATATGGACGAAAATACATGGATTAAATCTAGCCGCAGAAATCATAATTATTTGATAATTATCAGTCAAACTTTTTCTAAAATACGTACAATATTAATTATAAACATTAACATAATTTCCTGTTTATTGGAAACCAGTGAATGTTGCCAAATTCATCAAGTTAAGTCCTCAAACAAATGTTGCCATTTGAATCTTTACTAAATACATACATTATCATCAGATACTCAAAACGTATTATTTAGTCATGTACCTACGTGGTTTAATTATAAAAGATACTTATCTTGACACAAGGTAAGTTTAGCATCATCAGTATTTGAATATTGACAAAAATTACCATGGTAAAATTCAAATAATCTATCACGGCCATACTGATATGTACTTCGTTCTCGAAGTACCTACTTAATCACATTTCACAAGTCCAAATCATTTTATATTTTTATCATTATCATCATCATCACCAGTATAACTTTTTTTTTTTTTTTTTTTTTACCAATGAAACCATTCTCTTTTCTTTTTTTTTTTTTTCATATCATTCACATTTTTTTTTTTTTTCATTCTCATGATCTATGACCAGGCATATAGCACATTAGTCCTTTTACTCGCTGCCAGTAAAATCTAGACTAATCAGGTTTAAGATCGCCCAGCGACACATTTTTTTTTTTTTTTTTTTTCATTTCTCATACTTATTTTTTTTTTTTTTTTTTTTTTTTTTCATTCCCTTATTTTCATCGTTTCATTGTGATCTATGACCAGGCATATAGCATATTAGTCCTTTTACTCGCTGCCAGTAAAATCTAGACTAATCAGGTTTAAGATCGCCCAGCGACACAAATACTGGTATGATGTGACTGATGTGACAATCTCAGAATTTAATATTTTAAGTGTGTCAAAAAAAGTACCTGTCCTAAGTAAATTAGCAATGTTACATAATAATGATAATTCAAAATTAAACACATTCATAGTTTGATCTTAATAATTATGTGATCTACATGGATATTATTTTGAATAATCTTAAATTTGTTAGCTATATAATAATCTATCACGGTTCTCTTTTTGACAATGATATTGTTTAATAAGTTATATTTGTTTACAGTGATTCTTCAAAGGAAATGTTTTGTTCTACCCATTCACCAGGCCAAACACGCAGTTTTTCTTTGGCAACAATAATATTTCTTAAATTATTTTGACCCCTCAAAGAAAATCTGTCATGTGGTAATATTTGTATTATTTCATATGGGCCTTTGAATTTTGGACTGAGTTTATCATGACGTCTATGATCTTGACTGATGTAAACTAGGTCTCCAATATTATATATTTTATTGGTTCGTCTGGTAGTATCAAAACGTTTCTTAAACCTATCAGCAACATCTTTGAGCCGTTGTCGTGCTAATTCACGATCAGCTTCTAAGTCAATACTTGGTTGTATTGATTCATCTACAACATCAGTTAGCCGAGCTTGTATGGAAGGTATATTTCCTTCCCTTCCTAGTAAAAGTCCCATTGGGGAAAAGCCTGTGGTTTTCTGAACAGTCGTATTAAGAGATTGTTGTACTTTCCAAAGAACGTTTGGCCATTCTGACAAATCATTAATCGTGGTAGCTAACATGTTTGTTACTGTAGCTACATACCTTTCAACTTGGCCATTACTACGAGGAGTACCAGTGGATATCATGTGGTGTTCAATTTGCATTTCCCTAAATAAGGTTTGAACTTGATTAGATGTAAAGTTTGTGCCTCTGTCCGTAATTACAAGATGAGGTGTGTCGAATAATGCAATAGTTTCACATATGGCAAACAACAATTCCTGTCCGCTCAGACTCTTAAGGGGTTTGAGGATGCAATATTTTGTAAATCCATCTATGACTAGCAATACAAATTTAAAACCATCAGCTGATTGTCTAAAAGGCCCAGCGCAATCCATATGCAAAGTATGGAAAGGAATAGATTTCTCTATAGGATATAATATACCTTGTTTAGGTCCAGAGTGATTTTTTCGTGAGGTACATATGAGACAATGAGAGATGTATTTTTTAACAAACGCTGCAATGCCAGGAAACCAAAAATGTTGGCGGATTTTGTCAATGATTTTATCATATCCATCATGACAGTTATCATCATGAAATAGTCTAAGTAAGCCAAGTCTATAGCCTCTTGGAATATATAGTTTCGGCATAGCATTAGCGTCGTTTTTATAATAGAGCAATCTATTTATGATTAAGTATTGATTGGTATCCAATTCACCTGACCGAACTTTGTCAATTATAGTCTGAGTCTCAGTATCATCTCGTTGAGCAGATTCTAACCACGATGGCGGACGACTTGCATCGTCATTAACCACGTTAATTACAGAAGGGATATTTTTGTTTGTGTGGACCGTTTTAGGGTTGATTGGATTACGACTTAGGTAGTCAACATGACCCACATATTTACCCTTTTTGTAGAGAATTTTGAAGTTAAAATCTTGCATAAAGGTCCACCATCTAGCTACACGCGGTGAAAGATCTTTTTTTGGTCATGGTAGGCTTAATGGCATTACAGTCTGTTACTATAGTGAATGGGATACCTAATAAATACACCCTAAAATGTTTAAGGGCGTTATAAATTGCCAATGTTTCTAAGTCGTAAGAGCAATATCTTGATTCGGCAGGGGAAGTACGTTTGCTATAGTATGCTACAACTTTATTCTGATTATCAACTTTTTGCATTAGAATTGCACCATAACCAATTGAGCTAGCATCAGTGTGCAGTTCAGTAGGTAAGTTTGGATCAAATACAGTCAATAGTGGTTTCGTCACCAAGTGCTTAATAACATAATTCCTAGCTTCATTCTGATCTTGACCCCACTCCCATTTCTGGTTATTTTTTTGTGAGTTTAGTTATACTGGCAGTACGTGAGGCAAATTCTGGTATAAATTTACGGAAATAACTAGCTAAACCCATAAATTGACGCACTTCTTTGATAGTATCAGGGACAGGAGAGTTGATGAGAGCCGAGACTTTATTATCACTTGGCCTGATACCATCTTCAGAAATGTGTCTTCCTAAATATTCTATCTCTGTCACAAAAAACTTGCATTTTTTTCAAGTTTATGGTAAATCCGGCATGACTGAGAGCTTCGAGAGTTTGTCCTAGGTATTGCAGACCCTCATTTTCAGTTTTAAATGGAATTAATAAGTCATCTATATACACTAATAAAAATTTCAAGTGTTTAATGGCTCTACTTATAGCTCTCTGGAAGACTGATGGTCCGTTACAAATTCCAAATGGCATTTTCAGAAATTCGTAATGCCCATCTGGGGTTACGAAAGCTGTGTATTTTACGGAGTCCTGTGCTACTGGAATTTGATGAAACCCATTTTTTTCGTTTAGTTGATCGAGTTCGCTATTACAACTGGTTATTTGATTAACTACTCCAGTTGGTTCAAGCAAGTGAGTACGTGTCAGTCTACACCCAGAAGAGTCTACTATAACAGCAACGTCCGAATGACTAACTGCATCTCTACCGATCAAACAATCATAGCTAAAATCTTTACCCCTGGCTACATTAAATTCTATTTCTAGACAGATTTCCTCAAATTTTACAGGGACAGTTACTTTTGCAAAGATATGTAATTTACCATTGCCTATACCATCGAGCATTTTTGAACATGGAGTTAAATTGCAACTTATTCGCCGTGCAATAGAATCCTTCATGATACTGCAACTAGCACCAGTATCAATAAGAGCTTCGACTGTCATATCCTTTATCACAACTTTAGTTAAACCTTGGTTATACAATTAGCGTCATCTCTTTTTGTTTCTGTGGTACTTGTGGTAGAAAGCTGTTTAAAATAACAAACTGATTCAGTGTGTCCGAATCTTTTGCAATGGGAGCATTGGACTTTGTTTATGGGGGGACGAGCTAAGTTTGTCGAAAAACTTGTCCTAGGGGCATTATAGTTTCTGTTCTGAAAACATTGGGCTGAAAAATGACCTAGCTTGTTACAAGTGTAACAACGTTTTTCATCAATTTTTGGTCGTTTGCTAGGAGAACTAGTTGGGTTGTCAGTAAATTTACTTGTAGAATCAAATGGACGTTTCTTAGGAATCTTCACATAAGTCGTAAACAGTGATATCAATTCTGCAGTGGTCTCCACACGACTATTTTGTGATGCCATTTTTACATGCACATCATGTATACCTCCGCAAACAAGCTCAACTAACTGTTTTTCGGTGAAAACTATCCTAGTATTCTTAAACAATCTAAGTTTTTCCCTAGCATAATCACAATACGATTCTGCAGCTTCAGATGTTAATAACACTGCCTTTGTTAATTTGTCTGACAAGTTCCTCTTTTCAGGATATAAATCTTTAACAGTGATTTTAAATTGTTCCCACGTTCTACCTTCATCGGGCTCCCAAGTTTCATACCACAGTAATGCAGAGCCTTTCAAGGCTTTACCTGCTTTTGCAACGGTTGTGATGTTGCTCCATCCAAGATCCGCTGCGATTGCATCGATATTGGTGCACCAGCTGCTGGCACCGTTGTCGTTCTTATCAGGATCGAACGGCGGAAGAACCACATCGTCTCCACGAGGTGTCCCCGCAACTGCATCTCGGATCGCCTTGAGCAGACCTTCTACGACTGCCGAGTCCATTTCAGAAACCACACCCACAATATCTGAAATATTACATAATACGTTAAGATTAGTCAGGTCGAATCCCACTTCTGATAATAACTAAATTAGGTAAGGACATCTATATATAAAGGAATATAAGAGAATAAACATTAATATTGATATTCTTTTATTTTGCAATAAGTAGGAAGTTAATCTAAGCCTCACGGATAGGCTTATCTACACGTTATTAATACACAACAGGAATAGCTATTGTAATAATACACAAGAATAAATAGTATATAAGCCATTTACTTTACTTTGAAATAAGTAGGAAGTTAATGTAATCTACATATTACTACACGACAGGAATAGCCATTGTAACTCTCAATAATTAATTTAAAATATAAGCTTCATTTGGAAATAAGTAGGAAGATAATGAAATGCTCACATTATTTGTATATATATATAACACGATATAATTTAGCGATTGTAATGTTCACACTGATACACAACATTGATAACTATTGCAATACACATAGTAAGTTTTTAAACTGAAGATTAATACACATACACAATAATAATAGCTTTCTAGTTAATAGATATAATAATAGTACTTAACTTATTTAGTTGGGCGGCGTGTCCGCCCTGTTCCGAGGTACATTGAGAAGTGAATCTGCCTTTCAAATGCAAGGCTATTTATACCGGCCGCCGTGCGGCGAATAAACAAGCTCAGTAAACCACGTGTTTCCTTAAATTGAAACTAAACGTTTTTACTGCTTGATTTTTATTACAATACATGTTAAAACCTTCTAAATCAATACATATCCACAGATATGTACACTAAAGTTTGTTTAAACGTGAATAATTCCAATTATTATATTAAATGGTTTTCTAACAGTAATAAAGCTGTTTCATCGTTTATTTTCAATTACCAATTATCTTACAAATACAGAGATGAATTATCGTAAATGATTCGATACATTAATACTTAAGAATATTCATATTAGTATGAATATTGAAGAATTAACACAAGTCAATTATCATATCATTAAATGAAATATGGACGAAAATACATGGATTAAATCTAGCCGCAGAAATCATAATTATTTGATAATTATCAGTCAAACTTTTTCTAAAATACGTACAATATTAATTATAAACATTAACATAATTTCCTGTTTATTGGAAACCAGTGAATGTTGCCAAATTCATCAAGTTAAGTCCTCAAACAAATGTTGCCATTTGAATCTTTACTAAATACATACATTATCATCAGATACTCAAAACGTATTATTTAGTCATGTACCTACGTGGTTTAATTATAAAAGATACTTATCTTGACACAAGGTAAGTTTAGCATCATCAGTATTTGAATATTGACAAAAATTACCATGGTAAAATTCAAATAATCTATCACGCGCTACCTGGAGGCTTACCATGACGTCTTATAGCGATTCAGTTGAGGACCTAAACTGAGCCGCGTCGCATAATCGTACCGCTACCGATATGATATGGTTTAGGTTGAAAATGGCTTATTAGCGACTCAATTTAGGTTGCTGCCATTTTCAACTTTAATTGGATCCAGTTTAGGTTGAAAATGGCAGCAACATAACAAATAAGACGTCACGGTACGATTTTGCGACGCGGTTCAGTTTGGGTCTTCAATTGAATCGCTATAAGAGGTCATGGTATGCCTCCTGACTACGTTTGTTTACTTTTTTTGTAACTTTGTCGCATTTGGGGTCAAGAGATGAGAAATTATGCCTCTCTAATTACTACTACACCATCCTACTTAATTTTTGTTTTGTTGCATTTTTATTTGTGTGTTTGCTTTATTTTTTTTAATATAGTTACCGATTTATCAATGTATCTAAAATATATTGTTTATAAAATTGACAAAATTAAACACAAAAAACATTTCCTCAAAAAAAAACCTAAACGCGCTCTTATTTATCTACTCTTCAAAATCAGCAAAAATACGTTTTTGGATATATTGGTCCTTGAGATAAACTATTAAATTAATTAATAAAAAAAATGCAATTAAAGTACGCAAGAAGAAAGGTGGAAACAAAGAGAATACAAAGAAAGCCAGACAACTTTGTTATGAGCCCGGCGTCACAAGGGCTGGTGGATGACCTCTTCGCATCAACATTTCAGATGCTTAATGTCGAGTGGACTTCAACGACATTCCTAGATCAAAGATAAAGCTTGACCAAAGTTGAGCAAGGTTGTACGTTATCTTTATTGCTTTTGCGACTACTGTTAAATGTGCTACTTATACAGAAATTTTGATACATATCAAAGAGGTAGATGTGGCTGATTATAACGTTTTAGGCTAAATATAGACACTAATTTAAATAAAATATGACTATCCAGCGTTAAGCTTGATGGTGAAACACAGAGGAGTTTCGTCTTCACAAAAATGGCAAAGGATTGGTGAGTAATTTCCAAAGATATTATAGTTCCGTTGATTCTTAATTTAAAATAATTATAATTTTAGACAAACTTTTATGAATTCGGTCAAATGAGCCCTAAACCATCAATTTAGCAGTCACTAAAGATTTCCATTGATACCCTTCCGTCTTATCACATCATGTTAGGTGTTCAAAATTTCAATACAATTAAATATCCAAACAAAAAAACTAAATTGACATTGGAATATTTGAACAAAAAAATCTAGTGAAAAGTGCTGTTTTGTTCGCCCTACTGGATTTTTTAATTTGAAAAAAAAAAGACAAAAAAAAAACAATCTACATGAAACATGGTCAAAGCGTTTATGCGTCGCGATCCGATGCGCCTGCCTGCAAACCGGTTTCAGTAAAATACATGTTTTATTTACAGCTCAACGCAGCGAGTGCGACTTTTATGTTTATTTTAAACCCCTTTAACGATCACTCATTAGCTTTATACTGAATGTTAGTAGTTATTTCAGTGACCAAATTAAACATGCGGCTGGGTGTATAATTTGCACGTCTATTGAAATAGGTGACCTTATAAGAAAACAATAGGTAGGTTTGTTAAATACTGTTTTGTTATTATGTTGATGATAAAAATTATGAATGAATTAGTATTCAGTAATTAATTCATTCATAATTTTTGTTTGTTGATGAGTTAGTGAATGATTCGTGCGTGTGTTTATTATTAGTACTATTTGTTATTCTGTGTTATGATGAGATATATAAATATCTCAAAAGACTCCGATAAGATTCCTTTAAACAAAATGGATGCTAAAGAGTTTTCCGCTTGTCATATAAGATGTATCTAACAGATAAACTAAACGCACGTCACGCGGAATAAACATACATTTGATAACAGTTCTTTGGATAAAAATCTTTAGCCACACTTGATTAAACTGGGCAAATACGCACTTGTATTATTCTTACCTGCCTTCGAAATGTAGTACTGATGGCGTACGTTTCAGTTTGCTTGAATGTCTTTCAAGAAAAATGCATCAATATTCCGCGAACTTGTTTGAAACTACAGACTATTCACCATAACACGCCTCCCATAGATGGTTCAATACTTTTGCAATGTTGCACGAAAACCCTCTGATTCACAAACGCTCCTAGTTACAGAAAAAGTAGAGGCAGAAGGTCCAAAAGCCGAAGCCCATAAATGTGGTCAACAGAACATCATGTGGTCATCAAGTGCCTGAACAGGTGAACACCAATCTGAGTGATCCTTCTACTATGCCAAGGAGTGCCAGAGGTAGCACCACATAGTAAAGGAAAAGATCGGTCGGAGATTGGACTAGATGAAGATTATTCTTACCGTGAGTCATTAGGTGAATATAAATTATAATATTCGTAGCTATGCAAATTCGTTTATGGTGTGGCAACGGAACGAATTGATAGCGCGCTGCTCACCATTTGAATTTGATCCGCTATGATATGGGCATGATATGCCAAGAATCTTTTGAATATCATTTGACTACGCGATTTTAGATGCTCGAACGATTGGAGTTCCCCTTCTGTGCTTTAGTTATCTATGAAATAGTTATAGACATTCTTTGATGAGATTTCTGTGTTATATAGATGAAAAATAGATAATTAAGGTTTGATTGGTTAGCTTCGTTAGCATTAATGAATGCGAGCATAATAAACCTTTTCGGATACCTCAATGTTAGTTTGCAAATAGTAATTCAAACAATTATATATAAACTAATACTTAACCTTATTTATTTAACAATCCTTTCGGTAACTTTCTCAAAATTCTAATTAAATTACTTCGTTGTATAGCAGTATAATAGGTCTAAAAAAACCGGTATTTTCGTCAGTTATTTGGAAATATATAACTAAAATTATCCTAATAGTAAACGGACTAAGGCCGGAATTCATCAACAAACGTTAGTCAAACAACATATTTAGGCCAACTGCAGGTCTAATTATTATTGGTGAATCCGAGCCTTATTTGGGTTTTCAAAAACATTACGCAACCTCCAAAGAGTGCACCTATAAATAAACGACTTCACTTATCTTCACCTTGAGAGAATTGAGATGATAATGTGAGAACTTAATCTGATAAGTCTAAAACTGCAATACGGCCTTGACTGGTTCACAACTAGACATTTATGTTTAAGTGGGTAACGAACGAGTAAGTAACATTTCCAAAAGTGACTGTATTACATGCTTATTTAAAAATTAGTTTAGTATACATTACACTTTACATAGGTCAGGGACCGGTAGCCTGCTTTTAAAATTGCATAATTTTGCTTCTAATGTAATTCAAAGAATTACACTTTAATTGCCATCATTATAAAGTTTATTTCTTTAATGAATTAATCTCGGACAGATGAATAAACCTAACCTCTCTTGGACTGCCCAACTCAGTGATGTTTCTAGGAAATTCTATGCATCCTTGCACTCTATAATCAGGTTTAAAAACTTTCTTCCTTGTAATACTAAAATTTCTCTTGTCAACACTCTCCTTCTTCCAATTATCGATTACGCTGACATTTGTTACCTAGATATTACTGAGGAGCATCTAAATAGATTGGAACGATTACTCAACACATGTATCCGCTTCATTTTTGGTCTTCGAAAATTTGACCATATCTCTGAGTATCGATCTAAGCTAAAGTGGCTTAAAATCCGAGACAGGCGGAATGCCAGAATACTCTGTCTACTTTTCTCGATTTTAAATGACCCCAAATCACCTTCCTATTTAAAAGATTCGTTTACTTTTCTCTCCGACACCCATGAACGTACCCTGAGATCCACTAATGCCCTACTCCTCTGTACCCCTAAGCATTCGTCTTCCGTCCTAGACAACTCTTTTGGAGTCGTCGCAGTCAGATTGTGGAACGAACTTCCTCTAATAATTAAAAAAGCGCCATCCAAAGATATATTCAAGCGGCTCATCCGTAAACACTTTTTAAGAGATTTGTCATCTATTTAGCTATCACTTAAATTATATTATTATTGTATGATAGTTACCATTGACTCTATTTATTATATTATATTATTATTTATTATATATATTATTATATATTATATATATTATTATATTATATTATTTTATATTGTATTATATTACATTCATGTTATTTTTGTATTAAGCTGTATTATTTTCCATTATTGTTTATTATTATTATTTTTTATATTTTTTTTTTCTTTATGAGATATTTTGATGCACGCCTACACCGTCTCTCCTTCACTATGGGTGGTTGACTGGTAGAAAATGCTCTTAGCGTTAAGTCCGCCATTTGTACTAGTTAGTTAATCTGTGCAATAAAGTATTAAATAAATAAATAAATAAAACGTTATTTTGTGTGTCAGCAGATGATTCGTGTTTTGAAGACGTAATTGAATTTGTTAGGGTTTACGCACACGGCGCATTTTTAACGCGTCGACGTCGCGCAAAACAAAATTCAGAAGCAGGCAGTAAACCTATGCACGTGTTCAAACTTTGGTTGCGCCGTAAATGCGCATTCGCTGTATGTATCGCTTTATATGCGCGTTTGAATCGATACTAATGCAACAATCTATGCACAGGTACACTTTTAGTCATATACAGCGTCGCGAGCGCGCGTTCAAAATACGCCTTGTGCACAGGCCCTTATATTTTTAATTATTATAAAGTTACTTGTTAGGTATATTGTTGAATTTTTGATGGTTTAAGGTGGGGATGAATTTTATTAGGCGTGTGCGACTTGAGTACTTTAGTGTGTTCGATAAATTGTATGAAAACTATGTATATGTGAAATGATGCGTAGCAATTCTCAATACACAACGTTCGTTATTATCCGCGTCTTGTACATAATAACTTGAACCTATCAACTATTTACTATAGTAAAACGAAGTACTACCTGAAATATTATATAATGTAATGGAAATAGTTTATTGTACACAAGTTTACAAAAAACTTTTTTTTAAATATAATATAAAAATTATAGTTTTGTCAATGACGGAAGGCAAGATTTGGTCAGAAAAAAAAACAACGTAAACTTTCAGGTGCTGGGACGAAAAAGATAGTTAAATTACATTATACTAACAACATCCTTGTGCTAGTAACACTAACGTTAATAAATCAGAAAACTCGGCGGAATATTTCAGTTTCAGTACATTTATTTTGTTGTATGGTTGCATGTGTTTAATTTATGTTCGTAAATGGTGTACACGCATTAAGTATATTGTGTCTGTGGTAATACGTACGGCCGAACGAGATGATGTAAATGAAATACTGTTTCTACAACTACTAGATCCACCGAGAGGTGATTCGCATTAGGTGAATTCGCGTTACTTGGTTTTGTGAGTACGCTTTTAATGAACATACGTATGAGATGCATAACTTTATCGACGCGTTAATAGTTTTACAAGTGAGCGATAAGTAAAGACGTATTTTGGAGCTTTTTTTTAGCTACTGAAGTTCATGCAACTTGTTCTTACTAATTCGGAAGCAAAAGTCAAATTCCATAACACGTATCCTGGTACGTCTTTAGGCGTCCATGTATTACAAAAGCCTTTTTCACTGTGTCATCCCTTAGGTGATAAGAATCTTTAGATTCCGAATATTACATTTAACAAGTGAATCTTTATTAACATATCGTTTATCTTACAATGCATTTGTAATTATTGTTTGGTAGGATCCTCGACGAATCATACGACTTGTAAAATTAGTTTATTTCATATCTAGTACATTTTGCTTATTAACACGCGTCGGACACTTGCCAAACATATAGCTATTACGCTTACAAGTAGCAACTTACATATTTAATTACACTAACAAAAAAAATGTAGAAAAATGTTAAGTTGCAACCAAATTATCATATGGCAACACAGCTATTTTCCATTAAATAATAGCAGTCAGTGGTAATAGCCTAGTGTTTCTTGTAAAAAAATATGTACGTAATTATCACTCACTTTTCGGTGAGGGAAAACATCGTCAGAAAACTAAACCCGTAAATTATTTTGGGGGTATGTTATTCACCAGTACGGACCGCACCCCTTTACTGAATTATGGTGTAATCCTCCTCACGAAATTGAGGGGAGACCCGTGCTCAGCAGAGGGCCGATATGGGTTAATGATGATGATGAATAGCAGTTGGTAAACAATTTCATATAGGTTGATCATCCATAATTATGCCATGTCATATGGGTTGATCATGGTTATATCATCGATATAGGTTGATGATGATGAGCTATGTCAGAGACCCCTATTCAGCCTGACAACAATGACATTAGAAGACGGTTGATAATTTGGTACTTATTCCATTATTGATCTATCGAACAAATAATTCCATTCTGTAGGTTTATAGCAGTTTCAGCCTAAGTAATATTACCTTAGGCATACGCGGGTATTCTGTAGTAACATCGAGATGATCTCATAGGCGGATTCCCTTACAAATATTCAGATTTCCTAACATTTGAAGGCTCGTAAATAATTTCATTTATTATTTAGTAATGCAACTGTGAGCCTAGCCCGCTACAGTTAGTTAACTGCGAGACTAACGCTGTTTTGTAATGTAATAAATAGGCTTTGATATAGCAAAGCAAGTCATTTATTATGCGAATTGTACCCGCTGTTGAATATAGATGGGTTTTGAATAATTTTACGGATGTATCTGTTTTTGTATGTGTCACTTTGGTTTAAATTACTTTGAAGTAGTGCAGGCGTTTCTATATATTTATGATATGAGTCCTGTATATTTGAACCAACACATACACACATACGCACACACACATACAGAGAATGTATATAGTATACTACAGTTTTGAATGTCTGTTTTTCAGGGTTTCTGAATAAATTATATAACCTTTTCATTTTGTCTTCTGTTATTAGTTATTCATATAATAATGGCAGCATATTTTGCTTCCGCATATTATCAACTGTTTAAACAATGGTAGAGATGTATTTTAACTCTATTGCCATCATCGATTATAATTTCTAGTGACCTGTTTATTTTTTTCCGCTAGATTCGGAGCATGGGAAGATGGATGGTAGTCTCTGCCTATCCTAACGGGAAAAATGCGTGACTGCATGTATATATGTATAAGATGACTAGTTTTTGTAGAATATTCTAGCATTTAAACTATTGGACCAAAATTCGAAAATCATTTATTTGGAATAAGTTTTGGTCGTAGTCCACGCAGGGAAAGTTACGAGGCTCAACTAGTTTATAATAAGATTATCCTTATTTAATACAATGCGTAATAAAACTCCTTGTAAACGACTTTTATCTGCAAAAGAATCGTACGCGTTCAAGCATTTTGTTTACCTATTCAAGCTTGTTTTATTTTTCATAAAGACATAATGTTTCCCTGAAATTATATATGGGCTTGACATTGAATTGGAAACAGCAATGAGGTAATTTGTTTTTACTATTGCATCATCTTGTCCTGTCCACATAGGGAGTGTGCAAGTGGAGAATATGACAATGTATCTAGGTTCTAGGTACCAACTCAGTTAATCTGAATTGATTATACGAAAAAAAAGTGATCTAAAATCTTAATTAAGACCGAAGCTAGCAATGCTTACCAATATTATAAATGCGAAAGTTTGTGTGTTTGTATGTCTGCCCTCTCTTCATGCCGAAACGGCTGAACGAATTTTGATGCAATTCAATATACAGATAAGGCAGGACCATATCTGTATATTATACAGAATAGAACATAGAATTCTTTGTATCCCGTAAAAATTAACATGGGAAATTAGTCTAAAGTCTAGTTCTAGTTTTAAATTGAAATCTAAATAACCGATGAATTATCACACATCAACCTCCTTTTGGTACAAAGTAGTATTTAAACTCGTAGATTTGCATGTTATCTCAATGGACTCGTTTATTTAACCAAATTACTGTAAGTGTCACATTAGGATACGACAAACGTAATGCATTTAGTAATCGCTTATAGTATCTAATCAATGTAAGTTAATTACCCGATCAACAATTATTAAACCATTTCATACTAACTGTATTTCGCAACGACGTCCAAGTGACTAAAACAAACTAAATTTGATGACGTAAAAAGTATCGTAACTGTTTATTTCCAGAGTTCAAACTATCTCCATACCTAATTTTACTTAACTCAAAAAACTCAAATCATTTATTGAAAGTAGGCAAAAATAATGCACCTTTACAAGTCAGACACTTAAGTCTCATATTCATAAAGAAAAATAAATCACCTATGATCTACTAAACATACGATTAACTGATTATGGTTTGAGTTTGAAAAAGAACATTTCCCTTTCAAGTGGTGTCTCAAGCTTGAATCTCGCACAGGAAAAGGGAACTCCGTTAACTCTACCAGTGCTTCAGAAATACACCAGTCAGAGAAGATAGCACCAAGAAACTCTAGGGGATGTAATTTTTTTAATTTATGTCATTCAAGTTTTTTGATGCCACAAATTACAACATAAAAATAATCTATCATAATGACAATTATTATAAGATCCTATTTGCAAGTGCCAATAAGATGCGTCAAAATAAAAAATCATAGGTAGGTTCAAACGAAGTGTGTAACAAATGTAAATGTACCTACAATACGATACGAATTAGCTCTGAGACGACTCTATAAAGGAATCAAGGAAAAAATTGTGAAACCTCTTATTTTAACTCTGGTAGGTGCTGGTACACAAATCTAAGCTACGCCATCTTGTGGAAACGTCATAAACTAACTAGTTACTACCTAACTTTTTAAACGGCTGGCTTTCCTTATAAACATCACCTCTTACTTTTGCCTTGAAGCAAGGCTGGACTGATCTTCGTGAAAGGAACGTAAGCGCACCAGGCTCACAAAATTGGCGAGCTTGTAATGTAA
Organism: Campaea margaritaria; assembly: GCA_912999815.1. Classification (NCBI taxonomy): domain Eukaryota; kingdom Metazoa; phylum Arthropoda; class Insecta; order Lepidoptera; family Geometridae; genus Campaea; species Campaea margaritaria. Next base: position 4,461,861 of record OU538794.1, read on the forward strand.
GCGTGACTAGCTAGATGGCGCTTTGAAGCAATACTTATATTTTAGTATTATATTTTTTATAAATACCTACATATATATAAAGTAGTAAAGCAAATTGACGTTACCAACTAGATATGCTAGATATGTCATAGATATGCTGTGGGCTCAGTATCAAGAACTTACTTTAGAAAAAACAAACATTCAGAAAAAAATTAAGCTAGTTTACGTAATATCGGTCCAATAGTTTTATGAGCTCTTCTTATATCACCTTATTTTAAGGGCTACAATTATATCCAACATTTACGAAAGTATTTTACATTGAAGGAAAGATTCTTGAACGATGCAGAAGATAAAATATCCTTGGCGGAGTAAAATGTGTACAGAGGATAAAAAGTCCTTGGCAGAGGTAGATGCTGCACTGTTGTGGGTAGGCGTGGTGCTTACCATCAGGTGAACGACTGGCTTATCTCATTACTTGATCATCGACCCATAACGTCCCACTGCTGGGCACTCATTACTCATTACTTAGTAACACAAAAAGGTATGTACCAGGCTCGGTACTGAGGATAGAAGTCCGTGTATTGAAAGTACAAGAATGTTCATTGGTTATGCCAAATATGTTTCAGTTAGTATTTCTACATGAATTAACACGTTTGTATTTCAAATTATCATCCCTGCCCAAGGTCACAATTTGGTCCACATCAGCGTGAGAACTCTCATTTAACGCCCTACTTTCAACCTATGCTAATATGGTACGTAACATCTTAGTTTGGCTTGTTACAGACCATGTTATGGCAGAAATTATTTTGCACCTTCGTTGGCAATGCTGACTAACAACCATATGTTACAAAAAATACTATCATAATCAGAAATGATGATAATATTTTGAACTTGTAACTTTTTCTTCCATTTTCAGACACAGGCATACGCTATGGATATTTTTTAATACTACAAAGTTGCGACATGAGCAGGTCATCCCCTTGACGATAAGCGCTACGCCAGCTCATAACAGTTGCTGTGCCACACAATAGAAAAATTCCATTCCTTAACTTAACGATATTGCATGTTTAAAACTTATCATTCAATTGCCAATAACGTCAAAACTGAATTATTATTTTTAATGGTTTGAAAGTAGGGCAGCTAAATAATCTAAGGGCCACTAACTTAAGGTAAAGCCCTAGGGCGATTTTTACAGCCATACTAATATAAGGCAATAGCGGTACAGTGGCAGTAGCGATCCATAAAAAATAAGAGTGTAGGTACCTTTTTGTTTGTATAGTCATCGCCCTACGTCCGCTACGGTCTGTTTGCACCTTGAAATCAGCAGGGCTGCTCAAGCTGACAAAAAGTTGCACAGATCATTAAACATGAAAAAATTATAGGTACGAAATTACGCTGGGTGTGTCAGTCGGCCAAGGAAAACGCCGAATACAGTAAATATTCATACTAGGAAAGGTCGGCATAGTTATGGTACAAAACATTTGGGTTCTTTACTTTGTTTTCATAGGGTTGCTTCGTGTATCTCTATACCTATCATCATCATCATCAACCCATATCGTCCCACTGCTGGGCACGGGTCTCCCCTCACTTTCATGAGGAGGGTTAGGCCATAATCCACCACGGGGGCCAGATCCGGATTGGTGGATCACCTACCTACTTCCGAAATAATTCTCGGGTAGATAAGATAAACGATGTGTTAATAAAGATTCACTTGTTAAATGTAATATTCGGACTCTAAAGATTCTTATCACCTAAGGGATGACACTTACTGTGAAAAACGCTTTTGTATTACATGGACATGGCGCATCCACACATTTTTTTAACACGGTGGACTTTTTTTTAATTTTTATTTACATTAGCTGTTGTCTTTACCGGCACCACATGTACCGCTTTAGCTGATAAGGTTTATAAGATCGTAATCTTTATGACAGACATTATTACCCATCTTAAGCAGGACAATAACATAAACCTTCGTATGAAATGGCTCATACAAAACGTGCGTTCAATGACTTGACGCCACAAACCCGACAAAAACAGTTTCATTGATATTTGATAAGCCGTTGTGTAATGTTTATTGGCTGTGACCAAATTCTTCACAATTCAATACCGCGCTATTATGTTGTTCTTGGTACCTCTACGTTAAATTGCCTAGTTCGTGTTGACGGTTATGTCTGATTGTTTCAAAAAGGTACATGTTTTGCATGGGTACATAATATTTTATGAATGACATATCTGCTTTATAGAGTTGGTCGTCTAAATGTCTCAAAAAAGCAGTGCGGTTTATTTTTATACTTAAAGAAAACTTGAAGCTTCTGGTGGCATTGTAATTGTTATGGGCAAGGGTAGCATTTCATGTCAATCAAACGACCTGTCTCATCAATGAGGGTCTTGTATAGCCTGGGACTATTTTGATGGACTTGGCATTTGTTAAAAGATATAGTCTAGTAGACCCGGTGGAAATAAAACAAGAAAATCACGTTTTACGCTAAAGTTTAAAAACGTCTATATCATTGTTGCTTATTGTTTATGTTCAATATCTCGCTACTAACAGTTTTTCTATTAATAAATAGAGCAGTAATAAACAGTGCCCGTGTTGAAACGGACAAAATATCCGAATCATTTCAAGTGAACGTATGAGGTGATTGCCACGAATAATCGACGTATCGATTAGTAATTATCGAAGCTTTGTTCTTATCATCGCTTGCTCTAATGAGCGGTTTAAGCGAAACACTACGAAGTTGCAGACAGAGACGTATGTAAGGAGTTAACACAAAGGGGGAAATAAATGGATACATTGTATAACATTGTTCCGTGACTGATTTCATGGCTGACTGACTATTGATTAACGCACAGCCTTTACCATCACCCAGAAACGTGAAACTTAGAGGCTGTATAATTTTTAAAGCATTTTTCTCAAAAATAAAGTAAAAGGGCATAGTAAAGGAGATCGTATACTTTGAAGCAAGGTTAGATTTATACTAGAAGTGTGAATGAAACAGATTGATATTTCTACTTTGGTTATAATGCGAACTCAAATGTGTATGCCCCATTTGCCCCTGTTATATAAGACCCTACGTACGCCCTCCATTGTAGTAATGTTTGTTGCCTTGTTCTAATTCTGCAAGCGATTTTTATCGAATCTTCGGCAATCGATGAGCACTTAAGTGCTACGAATTAGGAAATCTAGACCTTTATTTGGAGCTCTATGGTTAGTCATTAGAAATCCTTAAACAAGGCTTGTTAAGGATACTTTGAACTTTAAATGGGCAAATGGGGCTTCAGATATAGGCAAGATTGTTTAACACAATTATTTAATTTGAGCTTGATTAGGAGAAATTTGAACAACACGATCTTATGTTTCTCTTTTTTATTTTGGACGCAGAACTAAAAAGTATCAGCAGACATTAAGCCTTTGTAGTGAGATAATAATAAGTATAACATATCACCTGATATCACAGTGTGAAAATAAGTAATTACACTACTATTATTAAACTTGCCTTTTCACCCACAGTTTTATTTTATATCTATAATAACAATAATAATAATGGATCACGATCAAGTACATAGATCTTGACCCTCTAACTAGGCTTTCTTGTATCAAGGGAATCATTAACTACGAGGACTATCGCCCTACAAACCCAGACTCAGAGAAAATATTTGTGGGTCACACAAATATTTTCTCTGTGCGGAAATCGGACCCGCAACCTCATGCTTCATAATCGGATCATCAGACACCTCCACGAAGGTTTGTATGGAAAAAAAATTGGAAAACTGGCCCCGAAAATTAGAAAATACATTTTTTAATAAATTTTATTTTTTTGTCTAATATGTCTGATGAAAATCACGTTACAATTCTAAAACGAAATCTTTCTTGAAATGCACCTCTCGTGTGTAGAATACTAATAAAGTGGTATAAAAAATACTAATGATTGTGCTAAAAACCAAGTAGAAGTTTTATAACCTATTAAAAATTTAGGTAATAACCTGTACGTGCATGAAAACGTTGTTACGTAGGAATTCTTCAATAATTAGGATAGTATTTCATAGCTTTTTTACTGACTGTTACTCGTAATAAGAAGGCAATCCATTATTTGCTTATTCTTTAGGCCACGTGCCTACTTACCCGCCAGCCTCGTCACGGAGAGCCGTCCAGCTGGCTGCAGGATACGGTTGCAAGGCAAGCATAAACTATCCGTGTAGTGTGTATAGCCACCGTCCGGCTAACTGCATAGTGTGTGGGTACCCTTACATACGAATCTTTCACTGTATCCAGACTTTTTAATTTTTGATTGCTATGCGAATCCACATAGCTTATTTATGAATTGAGTCTTTCGCACGACTTCTGATGGCAGTGCAAAACGACTAATGCGATATGAGTACATGGGTCAATTCGCAATGCGAACCGGCTGTGGTGCGCAACCCCAAATTGCCCATGATATTAACAGATATTTACTGCAAAATAACTTGGCATAGAGTTTTAAGGTGATACGTACACGTACAGCACAGTGTTTTGCCACACAAGATTTTCCAATCCAAGTTCTGTGTGGTACTGTAATGGGTATGAGAAAGTGTGGCGCTTATTTTCATGGAAACGAACTGCACGTCTTAGTTTACATAGTTGTAGAAAAAGTGTCGATAAAATAGCAAATTTAAGCCTTAATAACGGGTACTTGCAGCCAGATATTGCTACGCAAAAAAAGTGTATTTTCAGTCTATCCCCTATAAATCATATCTCATCTGATAAACATACGAAGGAAGTAATTCTGCAGTATAACTTTTAGATCTTATAAAACCAGGTCGAATCATAATTCGGTATGGTGAGTCATTTTATCTGATACCTACTCATATAATAGAGCTTTTCCGTTACAAAAACATACAGGAAATTTAAATGTCGTTTGAACAAGATAATTGACGTTTAATTTTATTAATTAAAGTATAAAAATAAAATTGAGATCTAACAAGAAGAAATAAAAACCCACTTGTTTAAGGGTCCTGGGTGAATTTAGAAAGAAAAATGAAGTATGGCATAAAACAGGTTCTACTATGAATTAATGCCACCATAATAAAGTAAGATCATATCATCATTATCAGTAGCCGGAAGACGTCCACTGCTTAACATAGACCTCCCCCATAAAACACCACAACAAGCTGCTGCTAGCTATGTCCATCCGGCAGCTTCCCGTGATTCCTGGTATTGGTAAAGATTATAATATGTGGTTGTGAACTAGAAGTTCACTTCTGCTGACTAGACAGTCTTCTTCTTTCTCCTCATGTCAATGTTTCGATCATCGGGTGACCCTATATAGATACAGATGCTAAAAATAAAACGTTTTAATAGAATTCTGTCAGTAGACTTTTCAATAAACCAGAATCTTACTACAGGGTATTTGATTAGACATTGTAATCCTAGAAATAAACGGACTTTTAAAGTCTGCTGCAAAGGACCTAGGTAATATTTTGATCAGTAAAGCATTAAGTAGGTTCTTAGTAGCAAGACACATTAGTAATATAATAAAATTTATTCGATTGCAATATGCAGTAATAATGGTTTTTTTTTCTTAACTCCCGAGGTTTAAGACATGTTTAGGGACCGTAAATTATTTTTTATTTGACTGTGTGACGAGACGAGCACGTCGTTCACGTGATGGTAAGCGCTACGCCTGCCCATAACAATTACAGCGCCACCCAGAACTGCATTGCATAATCTTGCGCGGCTCCGCACTGCGCTCGTCACCCTGAGACATCGCCTCTAAAGTCTCATATGTCCAGTAATTTAAATGGTCAGTATGTATTTAAATGGTCTTCTACACTGTTGAAAGTCTCAATTGAAAAGGCTTGCACAAAATAAACAAGTCCTAAACATTGAAATAGATAATAGCATGCCTAATAATATGTAATCATCGGTAATATGCATGTAGCGCGACGTTGCCAATGTACTATTTCATTAATTAGCTACGGACTATATTTTGATTACATGCGTTGAGTTTTGTCACATCGTCACCTTCTTTTTGTTCGAAACTGTGTTGCCATCGTCAGCTTTTACTACAAAAATTAGATATAATCAAAATAAAATTAAATAGAAAACTAAAACCCATCTTTTTGTTTTATTGAATGGTAGTTTTGTTCATTGAGTTAATGCCCTTGTATTTACTTTACGAAGTTTTCCGTCTTTTATCTAATTACTTACTTCAAATTTATTGTCTTTGATAATTTACGTGTATTGCCCACCTTAATAAGCACCATTTTGATTTGGGCGGAAATAGATCTAAATTTTACTTGTATTGCATCCTTCTTTAACGATCCTCGTTGATAAATAATCGAATATTAAATTATAATTTGTATCCAAGGTAAATCTATGGTCACAATATCAACGTATTTTGTATGTGTTATTGATTATTTTGATAATTATGCGATTTACAATTAATATTTGACTAGGTTATATATCGGTAATATTTCAGTTGTCAATGTTAACAAATGTATCAAAAACCCGTTGAAAGAATTGTAAGAAAGAAGGAAAACCTGTGTTGGACACGATTATGTCCTTTATTTTAAATGGCTAGTTATAATGTTAATTTATAATGCCACAAGCTTCATAACCGAACCATGTTATATTACGTCGATTCACATTATTTACCAACTCTATAAGCAGTCCATGCAATCAGTATGGTGTCGTAATTTGCCTATAATTGTAATTGCTTTTGAATAACTGTTATCGATCTAAAGGACTTGACTTGATCCACTTTTCCTGGATTGCATAATGTTAAAGCATTTCATGTCTAAACAGGTGTCAGAGTCGATTTTATGCGGTACTTTGAAATTGTATTCCTTGGCTTAGATAACCATAACAAGTTTCGTTATTCTGGTAAAATAAAGAGTGTCCAATCAAGAAAACTATTTGGCAGCAATGTTGCGTAAACTCTGATAAGAATAAATACTTGTTTAAGTAGTGATACTGCATGTATAAATATTAATGAATAGCGCTAAAGGATTAAAAAAATAGAAGAAATTGATGACTTCCTCTATTTTAAACTAGACCAGTGTGCGTGGTGGAATATAGTTTATGTTCTCTATTTATTAAAGAAACATTATAATCCAAAAATGCATGAAAATAGAAATCCCAATTTTAGAAAGTTACATTGTCGACGACATAGGTATTTATTTATTATCAAATAATTAAGACTAAAGCCTGTGGTATAGGAAAAAAGTAGTTTTGTAAATAAAAAAAGGACACGTTTTACGAAAACTTCATTTCCAAGACCGTGTTTCTAACCGCAACAAGCTGAAAAATCCAAATAGCCAATACAAGTGCCTATCTATTTTTTTATTCCCAAGTCTCGGAACTTCTAAGCACGCGTCATCGGCAAGGCAACGGGCGAACACAGTAGTGGTGCAACCACCAGAGTTACTTATAAATACTGTGCACTCCGCCAGCCAACACCAGTGTCAGTTCTGCTCCTGTCGGTACAGCTGAAGAGGAAGAAAGTGACCTAGGACCCCAGTGCGTTAAACTAATCGGATTTAAAAATGCGTGGCTTCCAAGTAAGTGCGGTGTTGTACTTGCACCTATTAATAATTCGCTGAGACGGTCATTTGACATTTTTAATTTTAGTGATGTTATGTGAATAGTGAAATACTGTCAACAAGTCAACTATTTCAGTGTTATACGCAATTTAATTTGCTTTAAATAGTAAACTAGAACTTTGGACATGTTCTGCGTTTTTTGTCGCTAACTGTACATTTGCCAATTTTGCCATTTTGCAATTGCCACTTCCTATACATTACCTAAACATAAATTACCGTTTTAAGAATTTTTGTCTGTCTGCCTGTCTTCTAATCTGTTTGAAAATTGGTCTTGAATAGGCTTCAAAACGGTTTTACAGATTAAAACAAAATTTGGTATTTATATAGATTCCTGATTCCTTAAGTTCCTGGAATAAAATATTAAATACTAGCTGTACCCTGCCACGCTTCGCTGTGGCACATTCGCACATTCACTGATATGTCACTGATGAAAAAAATAAATAAAAACAATCCTTGATGCGGATTATATATCATGCTAAAATTTCAACTGGATCGGTGCAGAACTTTTTGAGTTTTTGAAGCGTACACAAACTAACATAACATTTTTATATATATAGATTTTTATCCCAAAAAAAATATCAATTCCTATGGGATAATAGTCAACGCGGGTAAAACCACGGGGCTCTGCTAATATTAAATATAATATAAGAGTATGTCCTACAACTCTATCTGCGTACTCTACGTTCCGGTTCAATTACCATACCATTGTAGCAAAATATGTCAACGCAATTTCTTGCAATAAACAGCATGTAATCACAACACAAAAAAGTTGACAAGCGTTAAGTAATTACATGTTAATAATAGTAAGTAAAAAATAACAAATAAAGCCCTATAAAATGATAGTTAATAACAGAGGGTTCATATGTATTTCAAAATCAAATGTGGAGATATGCATTTGCCAAATACATGGGTAAATGTCGTCAGCATCCTAAGCAACGCAACGACACCTTTAGGTGGTGAAGTATAAAAGACTCTTGTTTTTATAAATTGTTGAGACATTGTAGATTATTCTAAAGTTATTCTATGACATGAGAACAAAATGATTGCTAATGGTCATAAAAATTGACATACTATGCCCAATAGTCCTACCAAACACTTTCATTGGTTTAATTGCCGTTATGCCATGAAAATGACGAAGTATGTATCATCAATTGGTTGTATAAAACTAGGCAATAGCTGTAAGATGTCCGATGACTCATTGTTTATACTTGCAGTTTGCAATTTGATCATTCTATACCTTCCTTTTGGACAGAAAACCATAAAAAACAAATACATTAGGCGCTGTTTAACATGTTCACTGCTGAAAGCACGACTGTTGTGTTTTTATCTTGTCGCGAGTACGGAATACACAACTGTTGTGTTAGCGGTACGGGAAAACACAACGGTGTGTGCAGATCCGTAACTGTGGCTAGACAAGACAATCGGCTCTGCAATCAAAGTGCTGAATAAAAAGTGAGGAATGTCTAATTGAAAAGACTATATTATATTGCCATTAATAAGTATAGATCTCTACAATTCTTTTTGTTGTATAATATGTAGATCTCGATTGATGTTAAAACGGCATTTAGGCTGCAGAAATATTTCAGATACTTGTCTAATACCTTGTTTCTCTACCATATCATCTTTTTAATCTTTTTGTACGACAATATCACATAATCAAATATTTCAGATACTTCTCTAATACCTTGATTCTCTACCAGAACATCTTTATAATCTTTTACGAAAAAATAAAAAAAATATTAATTTAAAAGTGATCAATTCTTAATTGCACCCAATTTTGACCTTACATTTCCTGCCTTTGTTTTCTCATGTCCCATTGTTCTTGTTCTAATACCAATTGCCACAGAATGGATAGTATAACTAGTATTACGTATATCATGATGTACTTATAATTGGTATTGTTATGAATGAAATCATAGAGTACTATATACAACGAAATGAGTCACAGCGTTGGGTATTCTGACCTTACATGTCATTCTATCATTAAGGACAATTGACAGAGGCACGAAAACCGTAAAAAAAAGGTGCGAATTTAACGCTCGATAAATGTGCTATTACTAAAAATTTTATAGAATTAGATACGTATCATGAGTTATTGTCCTATAATACATAGGTATTATAGCACAATAACTCATGAACACAATAACATTGAGTATACCTCATATTTACTTTAAAATTTTTGTAATATCGATTATTGTCGTATCGATTGAAATAAAAAACCTAAAATCATTTCTGGCTCATTTCTCGCACAGAGAATAGCTATTGCTATTCAACGGGCAAATGCAGCAAGTGTTCTTGGCACCATGCCTCATGGGCACCCTCTCTTGTTTGATTTTTAATTTTAGTTAGTTTTTCTTTTATTTAATTTGTTATTTAAGTTCTGTCAATAAATATATTTATAGAATAGAATAGAAATAGAAAACCTCTTTATTGTACACCAGAAACAAAAATAAACACAGTACAGAAGAATTACAATAGGTAAACAAGGGTAGATACTAGGGTTTATATTATAAAATAATACACTATAACCTAAAAAGTAGGTATATTTCAAGTTGTTATCCATGAGGCACGGTGTAAATAGCGCGACTGCATTTCGCATTAATGGCAAATAGATTTTTTCATTACATAATATTAAATTGTATTGAAGGAACAATTTTACTTTTTATTTCTGTACCTAATAAAAAGTCCCAAACAGTTATGAGAGTTTGTTTTATCAGGTGTTAGTGCTCGTAGCTGTCTGCGTCGCCGTCGCACAAGCCGGCTACGCCAGTTTTGGTGGTTACGGAGGGCATAGTGGATACGGCGGATACGCTGGAGGTGGCGGATACGCTGGAGATGGCGGATACGCTGGAGATGGCGGATATGGTGGATATGCTGGAAATGTTGGATATGCCGGAAGTGGTGGATATGCTGGAAGTGGTGGCTATGCTGGAAGTGGCGGATATGCCGGTGATGCTGGCCATGGTCACGGGGATTACTATGTAAGTAACATCTAATGTAAAGTAGGTCAGATGAAATAAGAAATAACTCAAAGCTTTTATTTTATTAATAACTAAAAATACAAAAATGTAACTGTTTTCGGTTATTCATATTGGTTCTCTCAATGTACCGACTTAATTTTCCTTGGTCAATACACCTAAAGTATATGATTGATTCAGTTATTCATTTGCGAGAACTAAATGAGGATACTTCCTTTGATTTCGAAGGGGAACAATTTACTTTTGATTGTGGTTCATAATGGCAAATATTGCAACCATAACGGTTATGGTAGTCAGTCAACGTAACGTCCCATGCTTGCATCATGTACGTTTATGTGAAGCAAGGTATTTGAACCATAAGTACCCTGTATTGCCGTATACTCAAGGTATAATAATAGCAGTAAAGATAAAATACTTAAATCTAACTTCGACCATATCGTCAAATAGCAGCAACTTTTTTTTTATTTGACTGAGTGATGAGACGAGCAAGTCGTTTACCTGATGGTAAGCGCTACGCCTGCCCATAACAGTCAAACAATAAAAAGGTAACAACAAAGGCAATAAGCAAACAATTTGAGATAGTGGTCAAACAATAGATATAGATATCTAAAAAACTGAAGCAATAATTGACCGCAAAAAATATTGATATGGTATATTGCTCTCGATTTCCCTCTCTTATATAAAACTAAAAAAATAAACAGTATAAAATATAATTTGAAGTCTTTAGACATATTATTTAACACATGAAAATGAAAATCGGATTCACTAGACGTTTTTAGTATGGGCGAAATGTCAAATAAATCTGATTTATTTTTTCATAATTTGTGTTTGCAGGTGATACGTAAACCTAATAATTAACCATAAAAAATTAGTTGGAGTCCCAATTAAACATTTGCGATTACCATAAAGAATAAACATTGACATTGCAGCCAATGTAGTTTGAAGGTCTTCAAAGATATCGATTTAGTTTTCCTTTGAAAAGACTTCAACGCGCGCTCTACGGTACGAATGTAGCACGCGTTGATGTCTTTATCGCCAGTTAATTTTATTCTTGTCTAAAACTTGATATTTTGTAAAGATCACCTATACTTTGTCGTCCTTTTTACTCTTTTTTTTTTGGATTCTTTACTAATTATTAATGTCAAATTAAAAATAATGAAAAAATTCAAGCATCTCGAATTTTATACAAAACATATTTCTTGCCAAATTAAAATATATACTATATAGATATTAAGGTATTATATAATCGGTAAGAGTACCACCATACTTACTAATTGCAAATATTTTAATCGATGTTTGCATATACAAATTTTACATGATGTTTTTCTTTAATTTTCAGGCTTACCCTAAATACGCATTTGACTACGCAGTAAAAGACCCCCACACTGGTGATCACAAGACACAATGGGAAACCCGAGATGGTGATGTCGTGAAAGGTAACATAACTCTAAAATGCAAGAATATGAATGGATTAACCACAATATGCCTAGAATAGAATTGTAGACCCATGGAAAATAAGTTTTATAATAAAGCGCCCTCTATTAACGTCACCATCAACTATTATAATTTTATCTTTCAGGCGCATACTCCCTTGCTGAACCTGACGGTACTACCCGCATCGTCGAGTACACTGCTGATAAGCACAACGGTTTCAACGCAGTTGTGAAACGCATCGGTCACGCGACTCACCCACAAGTCTACGGACACGCCAACCAGTACGAAGGGGGAGCGGGCTACTACGGCTACCACTAGATGGCGCTGAAACAAATGTACAACCTATTTACTGAACCAAATAACAGAGGGCGCTATAGGTACTCGTAAACAAAAATGTACCTTTTAATCGACTCACGAAATCAACGTCGAACTGTGATATTAATTTTGTTCGATTTATTTATAACATTGTTTCACAACATTCAAGTAGCTATTGCGAAACAATCTAGCTTGTAAGTGCAGGGCATGACCTTTAAACCGTTATGTATTTTTGATACGAAGCCAAAATAAAAAAAAAACTCCTATAATATAATTTTGCTATTTTATTTCTTTAATGCGACGTCAATGTCTTTGAAAGTAGTTAATTTATTGTATTAAATCTTTTCCTACTCAAATTTATCATCGTTATTGTAGGAGCTCGTGCATGAAGTAGATAGTACTGTTGAATGGCCATTAATAAATATTAAAAAAGTGATAAGTTATTTCTGGCATAATGATACGCTTCATTTGATTTAGTGCGGATGTTCATAAATAAAGAATTAACAAATTTATAATACATACATAACTAATTTAGCTAATCTATATCTATAATAATATATAAAGCTCAAGAGTGTGTTTGTTTGTTAGGTTGAACGCGATAATCTCAGGAACAACTGGTTCGAATCGAACAATTATTTTTTGTTGAGTAATCCATTTATCGAGGAGGGTTATATGCTATATTATATAACGTCACGCTACAACTAATAGGAGGAGAACATCAATGAAAAATGTGGCCAAAACGTAAAAACAAATGCTTTTAAGAGCCTTATTTGGTTGTAATTCATATAGCTAAATGGGTTTCCAAATTATCAATTTCCAATAACAGTACGCTCATCTAATGGTAGACATGGAAGGCAGACGACGGAACTCCTCAGTGACTAGATTATTGGTGTTTAAGTTCATTTTCATCAATTGGTAGTAGATATCATTTGCGTATTTTATAAAAGCTTGCTAGCAAAATTATATTTATCTAAAAAAACAATTATAATTTACTGCTTTTTGTTATACCTAGTGGACAAGATCCGGGACACCCTCGTCACAACTTTTCAATACATTACTTTCCAGTCGTGTATACGTATTGTCCGTTACAACAGATAACGATGTATAGATAATATTATATAGTATGACCACACTAATACGTCCATTGTTGATGTATTACAAAGCGTAACTAGTTCCTTGTGCTTGTAGTAATTTGTCGTCTCACTTCATTCCGGGATTTGTTAATCTGCTATTCAGTTTCCTATGCTATTAAAAATTGTATAGCTCAAAAAAATACTGAATAATGGTAGGTAATTCTACTATTATTATTAAACGATCTAACCAGTGGACCACGCCTGCTTACGCTTGCTCCTCTGCTAAAGTTATATGATCAACTGTTCGATTACGGTATTAAATACGTGATCTCTGACCATTTTAAATCGGTCTTTGTTTTTCGAAATCACTTGGATTATCTCCTCCGTTTACCCGAAAGTAAAGTAAAGGCTTTCTGTACTTAGGGGGGGGGGGGGGGGAATAAGTATATCATCAACCCATAACGTCCCACTGCTGGGCACGGGTCTCCCCTCACTTTTGTGAGGAGGGTAAGGCCATAATCCACCACAGCGGCCAAATCCAGATTGGTGGACCACCTACCCACCTCCGAAATAATTCTCGGGTAGGTATGTGGGTTTCCTCACGATGTTTTCCTTCACCGAAAAGCGAGTGATAATTACGTACATATGTTTTACAAGAAACACATTGGTACATGCCTGCACTAGGATTTGAACTCACGACCTTCTGATTGCAACGCGGACGTTCTCCCACTAGGCTACCACCGCTATATTAAGTATAAGTATATATAAAACGAATTAATAATAATGGAATATCGAATGAGAAAGAACCGCGGGTAATACATTCTTAATATTTCTACCCTCCTCACGAAAGTGAGGGGAGACCCGTGCTCAGCAGTGGGACGATATGGGTGGATGATGATGATGATGAATGTTTCTAATGCTTGCCAAAACTGACAACCTTTTTTGTTTCCAGACTTAGATGCGTGCTAGCTCCATAGAGTAGGTATATTAATACAGAAATAGAAAAATAGAAGAATAATTAAAAAATTTTTTTTCAGATTGCATCTATCAAACATCTCAGTGGTTACTTTGTATTGTAAATTACTAGACCAGAGATGAATGTACTTAAATTTTACTGAAGAAAGCAGACGAGTCATCATATTAATTTACGAGCTATCCAGCAACATGAATGATGAACAGCACGGATGATATCAGCTTTCCTTAATTTACATGCCTGCATTTATAATTAAATTTATGTTAAAACGATAATAATCGACATATTATTGACACAATAATAGTCTTATATGATAAAATAGGCATATTTGAAATTATATATTTTTATAGTAAATAATTGTTTTAAAATTGTTCTAATAATATTTCACTATTGCTGTTCGTAATATGAAAAAAAAAGCAAACAAAATATGTCGCAATTATCAACGGACTCCTGTATTATAAAGCCTTTGGTTTATTAAAGCAATGTTAATGTCAGCTTTCTATTACATAGTTATGAATATACTTAAGTGGTGCATCGCCAGCAGGGGTAACTTATATCTTACTGAAATCAGTATTGTAATATAAGTGAGTGTCATTCCGTTTCGACGTGAGCAATTTGTTTCTGTCTCGTAAAATTTGAAATATGACTTGCATAACTCGATAATTCTAGTCAAAACACGGTTTTCGTCTATCGCCTGCAAATTAGTTAACATTGATATACATAAGTAGGTAGGTACATTATATATTTGCAGTGAAATGCAAAACTACAAAAACTAAGAATCTTTACGCTAAGGAAATTCTTCCGCCTATCCACCAATCCATATGTATGTGACACTAGTCAATTACAAGAATTAAAAGTATTTTGTTATTTAAAATTAAGGTATAGTTGTAAAAATCCATATCTACCTCAATTCATCACCAGCATAACCTTGGTGACCCAGTCTTTGATAGACCTCTTGTACTTCTTTATTCCCGGTAGTATTGTGCCCATCATGACCTCTAAAACCAATGTAAATGACTCTATATTATATTTTTTAATCTAAAAAGATATATATAATGATAGGAAGTGACTGATGTGTCTCTGTCTATCAAATCCAACAGGTAGGGATCTATCTAATTGTCCAACGCAAGTGCATCCTGGTTTTGCGATTGTCTTCTTCGATATGTGTGGGTGAGTGCCCCTCATGCACACGTAACGGGGGTTGATGTGTGAGTTTATATATAGGAAAGTGGTGGTCGTCGCGGCGCGTCTTCATGTAGTCCCGACCTTGGACATGTACAAATCTGTAACACTGTCAAATCATATAAATACTTGTTTTTGCTTTACATTTCGGTGGTGATTTGAATTGTTAAACGAATGGTGGAATTAAAGTAGGAGTCATGGCAAAAGAGTTTGCTATACTGGTATGTAACGTTATTTTTAATATTTTTTAATTTCAGATAGATTTCAGATTAACTAAAATTGACATTATTTATAATTGATATCAGTTGAAATTCATGATTTATTTATATTGTGGCAATGTAGTTATGTGGAAAGTGGAGCGAAAATTAAAAACCTTTTTGTATTCCACTGTTGCCAATATAGAGGAACAGAATAAATAAATAGTAATATAAATAATAAATTATTTAAAAATAATATATATTTCATGTATAAGAGATAATAACACATCGTGTATGAGTAATTATAATACACGAGAAACATTATTGGAACATTTTAAATAGTTTTTCTATTTATCAGGTCCTCTTGGCGAATTTGTTGGCGTTGAATTGTCAAGAAGAGGAGCTGGTACAAGAACTTGATAACCATCTTAAGAATAATAATGTAAGTTGCAATTTCTGAGTTTTTATTTTATATCTTGATGTATAATAATTATTAAGTTCTGTCATGTGCAAGGTTTCTTCTATAAATTTGTATTACTTTAATATTATGTTGTTTGTCCTTTTGCCTAATTCATGTATTAACTTTTGTGTTAGGGTTAGGTCATCACAAAACATTTGAAATATCAGTTAAAATCTTAATTATTCCAATAATCAAAACACATGTTACACCTGTAATTTATAAAGCGTGTGTTTACTGAAAGAATTATATTAGTCGTAATATACATTTTTTCGAACATCTCTTTTCATAAAATTGAACTTGAAAAGTCTCTCGACAAGTTACGTTCAAAGAAGTTTTAGCCAAGTACTAAAAAAAATGATTTTAGTTTTACATATCATAATTCATACGTGGTATGTTTTACTAACTATCTAAGCCATGTTTATAATTTAGAAGATATACTTTCATTTTCTGCTATATACTAGTTGAAACATAAGGAGCGATAAATTCGACCATATCTTATTTCAATATCTCACAACCGAACAAATGCTTTCCGAAAGGAAAGTGGAAGGAATTGTGTGATGCGTAGAAGAAATTCTTCTAACCAGTCTAGGTAAACATACGATAGATGTAATGTTCTAGAGTCTTGTTCACATAAAGTCCAGTGTTTATAGCAGACGTCGGCTACAGTTAACACGCGAGTTTCACTGTCGTTTGCCACACGCACGGTACACTGTTATTACACACTATCACCTCGCTGAAGTCGTAATTACACGATGTCATACTGATTATACATTTACAAAAAAGTTAGAAACAAAAGAAGGTGTTAACAAAACAAATGTTGCCAGTCTTGTAACGAAAATAATCATAGGACATATCTTTATGCGTTCTAGTTCACATATTTGTTGTCTATTTTCAAATTTGAGACATTACTTTATATTGACGCTGATGAGTATTTTAATGTTAAGTGAAGAAGTGCTCAAAGGTAGTAAACATGCTTACCCTAGAAAGATTTTTCTTTTATCCCGATAGGTCTTAGTGAGGTCGTTTATGGCGCAGGAGGACAGATATGTATTGAAAAATCCCTATCGCTACCATCATCACCATATAGTTAAATAATTAGAGCAGCTACATTTATAGCAGCAGCTGGAAATACTAGCCAAGAATTGATCTCAGTCGCATTTAGGAGTGACCTAGTTCCAGGATGCTCCCCAGGCCGATGAACAAAATACAATACTTAGCATTGGTAGAGCGCCTGATTTAAAATAAGAGGAAGATGTTAACTCCAAATTGCATAGAAGACTGATCCAATTTAAAACCGAAAGTAATTTGAAATATCTATTGTCGACATTCAAGATACGCATCGGCTATTAATTCTGCTGTAGTTACTACTGTCTAAATTTTACCTTTCACTTCCCAGCTTTAATTATTTACAACACAACATTATAAACAGATTAATACTGTCGTATCAATCAATAGAATCATACGATTGCTCAACTATGTCACCAAGTTCTTACAAAAGCTTATTGACTATAACATCAAGGGCTTATCATTGACGAAACCAGAAACATATCGAGACGAAAGTACTACTTGATATGGCGAAATCACTTGAAAATGAGTATCGCGAACTCATTCTGGATTACCTACTTTTCTGCAGGGCACGACAAGTAGTTTCGTTACTGCAATACTGCTCCAAAAATGTTATGCAAATTATTGTTGTACAATCGAAACGCATAGTTATCGATTATTAAGTTTCGAAAAGCTTCTTTTTAATTGGTATAATCGCGTTGTCATTGCATGAAGCGGAAACGGGCGAAAGTGAGTCTGTCAT
The DNA here is from genome assembly GCA_912999815.1 of Campaea margaritaria. NCBI lineage: Eukaryota > Metazoa > Arthropoda > Insecta > Lepidoptera > Geometridae > Campaea > Campaea margaritaria. Next base: position 4,479,840 of record OU538794.1, read on the forward strand.
TGACATTGGATAGCGATGCGCACGCGCCGGCATCTGGCTCATCTTGAACTTAAGCAAGTGACATTTAGGATGCCGGCTGCTTTAATTTACACATTGAAACCGGTTTCCGTGGTTGATGCTCATTAAACCAGCTCATTTTAGTTGGTTCTGACTTAATTTCTGTATTTAGTACAATTTATTTTGCGTCTATAATTATTTTAGCGCAACCTTCTTAGCATGAGTCTATATTTAATATTTCCGCGTGGTTTATTCCTATTTCTGAGAGTCAAAATTGTTCTGAGAGGAAGATTTTATGAATCCCATCATATTTACATGCGTCCATGGCAGGAAAGTAGTCGTAATTATTTTTTAACTTCGAAGTTTACTTAGCTAGTCTCAGCTAATTACTTTCTATATTTTGTATGTGGAGTAAATGGCTTTCTAGCACAGAAATGCGTCTATCAAGGTATTGGCCGATATAACTACGTATTCGTGCTAGATTTCCATTCGTTTGTATGGAAGTGTTTTATAGTATAAGCGAGTTATTGGATATGTGTTGAGTAACACACACTCGTGAGCGAGAGTGATAAATGCGGCACGCGTTACACCTACTGATTTGACGGACAGACTGACACCACACTCGCTCTACCTGCCGTAATTACTGCATACCAGACTCATGGAAACGATTACAAACTTCATTAACTATTCAGAATACTAAACTATAATCGTCGAGCATGCGACGAATTGTCATTATGAGTAAAATACCGAATTAATGCACGCGAGCTATCGCTTCGTACATTTTCTTTATTTTTTCTATCGGACGGCATCTGATCGTAATTGTGGGGTAGCGGAAAAAATTGATCGGGGAATTAATGGTTTTTGTTTCAGGGAAAACCGAGTTATTCGTTCAGTTACGGAGTGTCTGATGTCCATACTGGTGATATAAAAGCAGTGTGGGAAACGAAGGAAGGTGACACTGTCAAAGGTAAAACTGTACTTAGAGCTTGGACTAAAATTGAATTCGATATTATTGAAATATTTTCATCAAACCATAAATGTATAGATATAATAACAACCACAAAAGTAAAATATGATTTAAACGCAAATAATGTGTGTATAAGTCTCTATCAGTAGAGACTCTAAACCTAAGCAAAGCATTGGAGACTATAAAACGTATAATATGCAATAGATAAAAGTTAATTATTTCGTTTTTATAACTTACAGGTCACTACAGCGTATTAGAACCCGATGGCACCGTCAGATCTGTCGAATACTCTGCAGGTCCAACTACGGGGTTTAATGCAGTTGTCAGCAATGACAAGAATCAACCACCAGAACAAAAAGTTGGAAGGAGTATGGCCGAACCAAAATCCACGAGGGATTTCGAAAAATTTTACGACATATCAGAAGAAATGGACGAAGAAGACTTTTACGAAAGAAAAAGGCATAAGCGCCCGTATGATTCGTATAAAGAAAAGGAATATTCACACCGTAAAAGACCAAAATACCCTTTTGATTTAGAACCCAGTGAATACACTCACAGTATCACAATCAAACATCCTCAAGATGACGTTTCTGATGGCGAAGCACACAGTCACGTTGGTTACAGTTTCGATCCGAATTGCAAAACTAAAACAAAAAAGGAAAGTTACGACAACAAAGGCAATTTGTATTCTAGCAATGTAGACTTCGATCTGAGTAAACTAAACAAATATCCAAATTTTCCTCCCGACTCTTTAAGAGAAACTTATGATAAGTACGCAGAATCATCGAACTATGAATTTGAGAAGATAAGACCGCATGGAAACAATAAATATTCGAAATATGAAGAACAAAGACCTTCAGCAATGAAATACAATTATCAATCGGTACCAGATATGCCGCCACCAGAAAAATATTATCCAGAAGATATTCCGCCACCGAGACCGAAAAAGAAAAATAGACCTCACAAAATTCCTGACTATCCCAGCGACGATTTAGATGATTACATTTTAGTACCTAAGAAGAAATACAAGCCGATAAGGGTAGTTGAACCGAACGATTACCGACCCGAACTAGAAGATGAATATGACCGTCCTTCGTACTCGAATAACTATGACGACCCAGACGATCGATTTCAGCCTATAAGAGGAAATACTGGAAACAAAGAAGTAGTGCGTAAAGTTGTAAAGAAGAGAAGACCGCCCGTAGTTAATCTTCTAGATATATTTGACATATAAAAATATTTGTATCATGAAATGTGAAGAATACAAATTAGTGTGTTATTTATAGACAGGCCAGGTGATAACTATAGGAAATACTACAATAGATATTGATAGTATTACTTAAAATTAGACTGAAATGTATTTAACGACCAGTGTTTATTAAGTAAAAGTGATTTAAAATTATTTTGTACCGATGAAAGCAAACGGTGTAATAACCTAAACCATAGTAAAATTGTAATCGGATTTGCGTATTTATAGTTTTCTAAGTTAACTACGTTACATAATAATAAAGTTAAGTTAAAAAACTTGGTTTCATTTTTTAAACTTTTATAAGTATGGAGACAGTATTCAAAACGTTTTAGCGTCTATCGCCAAATATTTTTAACATAGTGTTTTTATAAATTTCCAGACACTGTAAATGTGATCGTGAATAGCGCGCGTTTTAATTAAAACACTTATATCCAAGTATCAAAGTCTAAATTAAAAATCAGGTACTACAGAAGTTTCTGCATAAATTTTAAGCAGCTATAACTTTTTAAATAGCAATGACTTTATAAGGCATGCGTACAGTAAGGAGGTTGCGCAAACGCACAATAATAGTGAAAGTCCAAAGTAAAACTAGAGCGTGTGGGAGTGTCAGTTACCTCACAAGGACGCTTGGAGGTAATATAGTAAGGGAGCTGTCTGGTGACTCTGAATACATATAAATTCAAGGATAAACTTGAATGAAAAAAAAATTCTATAAGGCCTACAAACGGCGTTGTCAAAGGCTGAGATACTTCAAATAGGGTTCTAATGGACATAAAATGCTCGCTATTACAATATAAACTTTTGGTATCTTTGGAAAAACCAATGAAATTATATTTGATATTGCAAAAGTGGCGGCGGTGGTGGCATCGGTTCCTTCTTTCTACGTTAAAGACAATACATTTTAATATATCTACTTATGTTTTATTAAAATACATAAAAATATTTAGTATTCGTAATACTCACTGTTTATGAATAAATGTGGAAGTTGCAGCCATTGTCCATAGTCTAAACACCAAATCTGTACTAAGAGCATAACCATGTGACTTGTGAAGTATTTTACTCAAGTAGCTCTTGGTCTAAAGTCTAAAGTAAGTAATGTATTTATAAACTTTACAATATTAATCCAATACGTACTTACAGTTCATTAACTAATTGCCACATTTTGTCAGATATACGATACGAAAACTGTCTCAAGGTGAGTGTTATTCAATATGGGTGAAATGGTTTTGTTTCACGTTTTTGGAGTAGAGTTTCAGCAAAACGGCCTTGGGAGGTATCAAAGTTCTCTTTTTATCAACCTTTTACTTGCTTATACCTACTATCACGTTATTAAAATGCATCACGTTTTGTGAAAGGACATATTTTGTGGTAGACCAAAAGTTTCGATACGCTGCCTAGTTGTAGGAGGTTAGAAAACTTTTGTTGTTTGTATATTGCCCTACTATTGCAAGCAGTAGTTAGTTAATTTTAAGTTGTAGTAGTTAACAAAGCCAGTAGCCCACAAAAAAATTAGACAGTGTTAGTATATTCCTTTCTATTGCAAGATGTATATTTGTAACTCTTAAAATATTTCTCTAACCTTTTCCTTACACATTCCTTTAGCTAATAATTTATATTAAAAGTGCAACATTCAACACAGCCCAGTTACAACAGCAACCACAAAAAAGCAAGTGGACAGGACATATAACGTGATCCATTGCCTGAGTCCCACGATTCCATGTTTAATTCAAGTATTTGCTGTAATTAAGAGCAGTCAGTACTCAAGCTCTAAACAAAGTGTTATTGTGGGACGCAAACGCACGTTAAGATGGCATTTGGCTAATGCTGTTGGTTACGTCCTCAGTGAAATATTACTCGTCCAGGACCCGGTGTAGACTTGAACTGTCTGAAGTTCACTTTTTCAAGATATTATGTAGTGATTTCATTCTAATTCAGAGCAATGAAAATTGCAGTAAGATCAGAAATAGTGATGAGGTAAGGATTATGCCCATTTTTAGCACTGTTGACCAATACAGGCTGCAAATGCTACAATGATGATAAACTCAAATAATAATTCATCATAAACCCATATCAGCCCACTTCTGAGCACGGGTCTCTCCTCACTTTCGTGAGGAGGGTTAGGCCATAATCCATCATGAAGGCCTGGTTTATTGGTGGATAACACACCTACCTCCGAAATAAATCTCAGGTAGGTATGTGAGTTTCCTCACGATACTTTCCTTCATCGAAAAACGAGTGATACCTTTTAATTACAATCCACATATTAAAAGTACATTTAATCAATTACAAAAGTAACATTAACGAGAATGTTAGTATTTAAAAAAATATACTGCAATTATTATAGTTGTAATACACAACATCGTATACTACAGCTGAAAAATAGAAAAACAAAAAAAAAAAAAATTGGATTACACAAGTTTATGTACTGTAAGACAAATACCTATACATAATGCGTGGTGAATGTCCACTGCGACCGTGACATGGGCATTGTCGCAACGCCACGCGCCACCACTCGTCATGAACAGCATTCGGAGAAAGGTGGATTTAATGATGTGACACTGGAACAATTGTCTCAATTATAATTTTTATAAAACATTGTTTTATTAGGCTCTCGTAATAGGGTATGGTTGAATGTAGGGTCAGATATAACAGACATGACTTGCTACTTATTCTTTGAAACAGCAAAAATTGTTAGATTACTCAGTCTTCAGCCTTGAATATCCATCTAATCTCAATTTATTTCGTATATATAATTCTTCTTAATTATTATAATTAGAAATTAAGAAAGTGGTAGATAAATTAAAAGTCTCTCAAAATGGTATTCAGCTTAACGTTGCATGATAAACAGTCAGTTAGATTTATTTAAAAAAGTTTAGACTTTGTTTTATAAACGGAGGCCAATAGGATAAATAAGCTCGATAAATTAATTTTAATCTCATTTTTGAACTATTTTATATTTTTATTATATTGCTAACTTACGAGACGAGTAAGTAGATACACATTGTTTAGGTAGGAGAGGAGTGGAATAAAAATGTTACGTATTGAAGGGACAAAATCAAATTACCGGTTATTAAAATCGATTTCGAGACAACACTATTTCGGTCATAAGGCATGATTAATGACAATTATTGCATTTCATTTCAATTATTTAATAATAAATGCCTCTTATTCGACTCAAACCTGTTCCAAATATTTTCTCAATCTCTTACTAGGACCTCAAATACAAAAATGCCCCTTTCATGCTACCCCTCCCGTACCTACATTATTTTATATCTCATAACATAATTGGTTCTTCCCTAAATAATCGTGGCGTGGTAATTGACATAGTTTACATATCAACGTAGTCCATACTAAATAGTGTTATGCTAAAAAAATAAAATTAAAACAAAGTCTCGTATAACCCTGTCGTTAATAGACATAAGAGCTTATATAACAGCAATTGAAGATTCTCCTAAAAGTGAAACTGTACAAAGTACGGTCATAATAATCAAATTTAAATTAACCTTTGCATATCGTATTTAATGTTACCTAGTAGTTTGGTAATTTTGTAGAGATTTGTAGAGGCCTCCTCAGTCAATAAAAATAAATCTATTAATAGTCTTTTCTTTGTTTTTTTCTACATTTTAGGTTTTGGGATTTTGGGACGTAGCTCCTAGTGGGAAGCCACCAAGGAAAGAGTCGTGAGTTCAAATCCCAGTGCGGGCACGTACTAATGTGTTTCTTGTATATCACTCTTTCTCATTTAACACCTTCAGTGCTAAAAAAAAAAACAACTGTCGTGTTTTTCATAACTTGCCGTGGGTGCGGGAAAACACAACTGTTGTGTTTGTTATATGTGAAAACACTATGGAGTGTGCAGAACCGCACCCATGGCTAGACAAGCAAATCGGCTCAGCAGTGAAAGTGTTAACGTTTGCTTTAAAGTTATGTGTACTTCTAGGGAAAAACTTCGTGTGGAAGATCATTCCACATCTTACCAATATTAACGAAGAACGAACGCGTAAACCGAGTTGTATGCGATGTCCACGTATCAACAATGTGCGGATGAGCTCTCTTTTTAGAAACTCTAGATTAACAACCGGACTAATTAAAAAAAAAGAATCGTTTCGTTGCCTCTTGTTCATTAAATAAGTGTTTTTAAAAAGCACAACCAGTCTTAATAGAATCAGCATCTATCGACTTTAAGTTAACCATACTTGTATTTAATAAAACGTCAGGGACATTACTGTTTTTAAATTTTAATGACAAACACTACAATCAATGGATACGATTTCATAAAAACTATTCCTTGTTAGGCAATAATAATAAAAAAAAATGTAATATTGTATTAGTTTACAGTGAATTTATACTATGGGTTATATTAATAAGTGTCCTAGTCGTTTTAGAACGTATAGCACATCAGGTCTGTGTTGAGATACATTTTCTAGTCGTCTCAATAGTTTGAATCTAACTGCGTGTATATTAATTTCCTATTGCGACATTTTGATATAATAAAGAAAACGTGCTTACGCTCTAGAACCTTATCTTTTTGAGATTTTATTTACGCTTCATCGATTTCTCAGAGGTCGTGGCAAGCTAATCACTGTGACATGGTTTTCGAATTCGTACCCGTGTGCTTAGGTAGGTGCCGTACTATTTCGCCATGTTTTCACATATGCACTTTGAAAGCGATAGTGAACAGGTTCCTGATAAGAAACTAGAGTTGTACTGTGATTTAGTAGTTCTGATATCAGAATTTATTGCTGATACAGATTATATATACTGACATAGATAAAGGTTTTTCTTTTGAATTGAGTTAACATTCTGAAATAATTATGTCAACGGCTTTGTGACATAAAAAAACTGTGAATAAATTCTAAGCACATCAATATCTTAAGCGCGTCACGATCATACTTTATACATACAACCTGACCCATAACTAGGATAACCTGTATCTAGGGAATCAGGAACTATGAGGACCATGGTCCTACAAACACCCAAACTCAGTTAAATTTAAAGAAAAGAACAAAGAAAGAAGAAGAAGTTATATTTAAAGTTATAATGCCAGAACTCTAGCAATCATCTAACTGAGCTGAAATGTTGAGAATTTTTTTTGCTAATGACGTTGTCTCAAAGCCTCCAGTAATTTGTTTGAGGAATTAGGATAATGGACTATTGATTCATTAACAATATTATTTGGCACGCAATTCCATAATCAGATCCACGCATATTCCATTAACAAAGCAATTTCAGTGGGTGGTGTTGCTTTACACGTATTGCTAAAGATTCGATTGTAAATTATGGGTTTCGAACTAGGCGTTCGATATATTCATTCATTATCGCAACTTATGTTGAATAGCCAATTTCGTCAATTAGTGCAACGCAAACTAAATTCTCAATTCATTCCCACCAGCCTACGCCTATGGCAAGGCATTGATACAAAGAATATTTTACGCGTATTGAAACTCGAATAAACACAAAAAAACACAGAAAAGTTATTAGTAGTTATAGTGTATTTATAAACTGTGTTCCGGTTTGAAGGGCACTCTTTGCAGCGAAATTACTGGGCATATTATGCGACTTTAGACCCGATGTCCCAGAGTGACGAGCGCAATGCAGTGCCATTATGGATAGTTCTGATTGGCACTGTGATTGTTATGGGCAGGCGTTTCGCTTATCATCAGGTGAACGACTTGCTCGTCTCGTTATAAGTGATATGTAAAAAAAAAGGATCACCTTAAATCGGAATCGAAATCGGAATAGCAATCGGATATGAATATAAGTCAACATTCCGCGCCTACAATAGTAATGAATACATTAATAGCTAAATTATTGTAACGCTATTTTCGTCCGATTCAAATGCAAATCGTTACCCATTCGGAACATAATCGAGAGTAAATCTCAAACCGGTTTATTCGAATAAAGCCAGCAGGTTAACGACATCACTGATGAGTCACAGTCACTTGACATCGGAGACTCGCGGTAGACGCTTACGCCAGGCTTAAGCTGCAAGTTCATTGATGAGAGCCTCATACTTTTACTTTCAAAGAGTTTCAACCTTCTTTACATCTGTAAATATTTAAAAAAAACTTTAATGATGAATACATAGTTTGGAGACCATGAAGCCAGATTTTATTGAAATTGAAACTTTCTATGTTACAGTGATGGATGTTTCACGCCTTTTTGACCTCAATTTTGTTGATGAGAACATATTTTTCCTTTCAATCATAGATTATTGCTTTCAAACAGATTTCAATAACTTTTAATGATGCCCATTATATAGTTTGGGGTTCAGTTTTTTTAGGATCTATTAACTTTCTACGGTCATATTTTTAAAAACTAATATGTGATTTGTAGAGTCTGATAGGTAAATCAAACAGGGCAATGTTGACGTTAAACAATACATAATCGCAGTTATAATTAATTTGAAATTATAGCACTTTAAAGATTTAATTTCTTATTTAATTGACTAATAAGTCCTCATTAACATCGCCTTCAAGCGAATTGAATATTGAAAATGGATAAAGGTAAAATAAAAATGTAAGTCAGTTCGTTAACAATATAAAATATGCAGAAGCCAATAGAATATTTATGAGCGTAGGTTCCATGTAATAAAACTACACCTTAAATCAGTGCTGCGTGGTTTTCAATCGGTATCTAATTTTAGCTTCCTAATAAATTCCATTTTGTTCTATTATGGAATCGAATATTTTTGACCAATACTATGAAACTGCTCAGAATAATTTATTCATTTTTTTTCCTAATAATTAAGTACTATTTTGTTGGTTTTTTGTTTAACTGTGTACGATTAAACATTGACCATGAGTTCATGATAGAAACTGTTAATCAAGTATAGCCTTACCCTTTAAGAAAATTAGGTTCATTACACAATAATATACAAAAGTTGAAAGGTTTCCTATTTGAATACAAATTTAAATGACATAGAATAAGATGGGGTCCAAGAATAAGTAATTCAATATTCTATCTCATAAATTACTTTATTAAAATATAGACGGTCATTTCTTGTAACAAGAACATAGTCGAAAACAGACAGTTGATATTAATCTTATTCCTTTATACTATGGCATTACCGCTCTACGTGGGCGTGGTATATGCAAACTAACATTTGTAAGCACTCGTGAGCACGATTCCATTGTATGGATAACGATCTTTACATCAAGGACTTATATGCAAATTAAACTGAAATAGAATAGACCATGGTTTGTCCTTCTTTGGGTAAGATTTTGGACTTATATAATTTTATGGTGGTTAGTTGAGCATGTGTCATGTAGCATGTTGATATAGGGGTGCGGGCCAGGTAACCTCCACGAGTGCCCGGCTGTTGTTCGTCCCTCTTGATGCGTTGCATCCGGAGGGAAGGGCAGCAGCTGGGACGGTGCACCCTGGGGTTCGGTCAGCAATTCTCTTAGGGGAATTGGTGGCCGTAGCAAATAACCTGGCGGGAAGAGGTCCTTCACGTGTACTTCTGATCAGCAGAGGACACAGTGAGGGACCAATAACGGGGACTTTTGGGCCGCGGATCGGGGGGTCCAACGCCCAAGTTAGAAGTCCCGAGCTGAGGTGCGGCCCGTGTGTTCCGGGACGCACCCAGCGGAGAAAGAGGCCCAAGCCTCACGTGGCGAGCCCGAAAGGGCGCCCGCAGAGGTGGTCGCGGAAGGGCCGTTCGTACCTGTGACCACCTCCATAATGCGGAGAGGATAACACTCCGGGGTTTTAGTGGGTAAGCCCCGTCAGACCGCGTTCTGGCGGGGGAGTCCCACATAACCCCCCCCCCCCCCCCCGGGCCGGGTGGTATGCCTAATGCATTTCCCCGGGTAAAAATGTAGCATGTTGATATAAACGCTGTCATACTTCAATTTGTTGAAAACGTCGCGTCTAGTAAATAAATGTTCTCTATTTTTTCGATAAAAAATATTATATTGTCGTATTAAGAAACTTAAAGAACCTAAATGGACAACGGACAAATTTAGCAGGGCCTAAATGGATAATTGGACTAAAACAATAATTGTTAAGGTCATTTAGACCGATAATAATTTTACAATGCCCCTTTAAGACTAGAGTTAAGATTTATTCATTTTACACAGAGCACAAAACTATGTGGAGCTATAAACATGTATTTACGTTGCAGTTCAATACCAATTCTCGATCAAACTTGCAACCGCGACAGAATAGAGTGAATACGTCTCATAGGTCATCTGGCCATTAAATAAAGCATTTTAAAAATACAATAAAGTGAATCTCTGTAATTTGGGAGATCTTGTATGGCAATGAAGTTAGTTATTACAATTATGTTACATAATTGTAAATCTAAAAGGTGAGGTAAATCCAATGCATGTTCGGTTTAGTCTAATGCGGTATCTTGCGTATATCATGTCTCACTGGCTATTGGCGTTTGCCGCAATATTTTTACGTCGTGATAAAGCAAAGCATTGAGATTATTTCCTGGAAACAAAATGTTTACAGCTGATACTGTATTTCAATGTGTAAAATTAATGTTTCGCGTACAAGCCTCATACTATTAGTATGTTTGTTATACACAAGTTCTCGATAGTTTTATGACTTAACCTCTTTTTGTGTCTCTCAGTTTGTTGACTAGTCCATATTATCTCAACGATCTGGTTTAGTTGCGGCCAGCGCCCACTAGATATATCTACGTCTATGTTTTCCTGCGACACACCCCAGAGGGACTTTAGCCAGTACCTATAGGACATGCAGGCTCTATATAAGCGCCAGATATTTTAGAATTAGGCACACAACGAGCCCTAGAGCTAACAGTGACGTACGGATCAGTTTTAGACAAATTGTTAAGAAAATGTACGCCAAGGTGGGTTTTAGTTTGATTGTGGTTTTTCAGTGTCCTTAAATTAAGATGATATTTGTGAATTCGCGAGTTTTGTATTTTCAGTGATACACATAGATTTTGATTCATTTATTGACATAAATTGCACTTTAATGATTCAGCGAATGTACCCTATTTTTAATTAAGTTTACTTTAATCTATGTTTTTCAGAGAAAGAACCTTAATATATTCTTTATATAAATTTTTCTATTAATTAATTATTCTTTATATTAATTCTTAATATATTAAATGGAACGGCATCAGTTAAATTTCTTTTATTCATACTGTATGCCATATGCACTTGAGTTTTTTATCATTTCATAGATATTATTTAACTTCAGAACCACGAAAGATAAATACCTTTCATTGAGTAAAAGCCAAATAGCTACTAAATGCAAACTGACACTCTAAGATGTAAATTAAGATTAATTATGTCAAAAACCATACAGTAAGAACAATTTTATATTAGTTAATTAAAAGTGACTATCTAAATAGCTTGCTAAACTTTTCATCCAAATAGAACATTATATTTTTTTTTAAATTAGTTTCTATTTCCTTCTTTTTTTGGCTACAAAGAGGGTTTTTACGCCTTTAATAAATATATCATTTTTAAATTGTACAAAATTTTATTTTCGAATAATATATACAGGTAATCGTTGTTTGCGCGCTTGCGAGCGTCGCACGCGCCGGATTGATCGCAGCTGGGCACGGCGCACTCTCTTCACAAAGCATTGTCCTCGGGGGTGCCCTAGGACATGGGTACGCGGCTGCAGCACCCGTGCTGGCGGCGCCGGCGTATGGAGGCTACGGAGGCTACGGCTACGGCGGTCTTGGATTAGGTACGGTAGGCAATCAAAAAATGCGATTTGAGAGCTGGATTAATCAATACTAGCCCTGTTCTTTCATTAATCTGAAGTTTCATTGCTCAGCACTGTTACCATCTCACTTTTATGAAGAGAATTAGGCCATATTACACCACGGAGGCCGGGCCCAGATTGGTGGATCAAATATCTCCGAAACGAAAGTCATTTCTGGACGAATTCCTGAAGATTAGCTCCATTTGACAAGCAATATTCTTTTCTGAATTCAAACAGAAACACCCACCTGAATTTGCAAATGATTTAAAATTTAAAAAAAAGATCGTGTTACTCCCTGTTAATGTCTAAGTTTTTTTTCTGTGTTTTCCCTATTAATTTGTATTGATATGGTTCCAGGTCACAGCGCAGTGGTCGCGCACGCAGCGCCGGCCGTATACCAGCCAGCCGCTGCATACGCGCACGCCGCCCCTGTTGAAGTATATGTAAGTTTGTCAGCTTGTTTACTTAGCTACTGGTTTTTAAAATATTTTTTCAAATATTATAATCGTGCTCTACTATCCCACCGTACGTGCTATGAAGTTTGGCGTCTAAAATGTTGTCTTCTTCAGCACCCTTATTTGCAAGAGTCGGAAAGTTTTCGATCCGACGTATTCGAAAAACGTTATCCACAATAATAATTACTATAGGAAAGTTCGTTTTTTGAACGCGTCGGATTGGGAATTAATCCGTCAGAATTGGATTCGAACTCTCTCCGACACTGTGAATAGGGGAATGATGGTCAGTACTGGCTTCAATCGTCCGCAGCAGTCGCCGTGAAAACTGCTCGGTAACTTTGAACTATAGTTACCGCGCAACATGGACCCTGGTAAGTGGTTTTATTCCATGACTAACTTTTATTATTTCTTTGTCCACTTCAGTCGCACCCCCGCTACCAGTTCAACTACGGAGTCACTGACGGCCACACGGGAGACCAGAAGAGCCAGTGGGAGGCTCGCGATGGAGATGTCGTGAAGGGCCAGTACTCGCTGGTTGAGCCCGACGGCACCGTCCGCACTGTCAACTACTCCGCTGATGACCATAATGGGTATGTCATTCTTTGGTATTTTGAGACTAAATTAAAAGAGCAAAGTTTTTTTGGTACAGAAAGGTATCCTCCAAATATCTCTCACAAGTCTATGGATAGTCTACGGACTTGATGTCTAAAGTCCTAAGGAATTTGGCTAAGGTGCTTCGAACATCCGATTTGTTCAGACAGTCAAACAGTTGTGAGTAAGAGTGTGTGAGAGTGGGGTGTGAGTGAGTGAGGGTGCTAGTGAAAGAGGTAAGAGTTTGTCAATCAGAAATTAGAATTATAGGTAGTCTAAATTATGAAGAGGTTAATCATTTTGGATACAAGTCAATATTCATATTTTTAGAATTTTTGTTTGTTATTCTAATGTTATTTGTACTAATAGTAAAAGATATAATTCGTGTAAATATAACCAATAATAATCAGAAATGCGATTATTAATGTTAAAATCCCATTTTTGGCTGATTATTATCTAAATCTTAAATATGTTTAAAGTCTAAAAATATTAAATAACGAGCCATTTTTACGCAATTTAAAATGGTGCGATGTAGAAATAGTTTCTATTAGCTAGCTGCAATCCAGCTCACATATCTCGTAGTTAATCGTAACACGATTCTGAACATACCAGCCATACTCAAAGCTGTCCCATATGAATTAAATATAAGTTGCACCAGTTACGCATTCTCTCATAACTTATGAAAGTGTTATGTACTAAAACTAGTAATATTGATTACTAGTTTTAGTACATAACACTTTCATAAGTAACCCCATTGGGGGTTGACTTTAAACGATCTATCTTCAAACTATCGAAATAAAACTTTGAGATATTCTCAAAATATAGTATCCAACCCTAAAATGATGATGATTAAAACGATAAATAGTCTTTTCAAAGCATGATAGCCTAAAAATGAGACCTTAATTTAACTAACTTTTCAAGTAGGCAACTTTCCCAATATGCTGGCAACTTTCCCAAAGTGCTGGCATCATCGCCACGTTGTATGGCAATGTTTCACCTTTCAGCCAAAAACGTTCAGCAATTTGATCACGTGTTGCTCCGATCAGAGGCACTAGATAAGTCTTTAAATTATATATGAATTCCTGGTATCTTCGGCCCCAAAGGTCCCTAAAATAATGTTAACCCTAATAAGCTCAAATCTGTAGGTAGGTACAGAAAGTGCTCGGGTCTTTTTGGGTATTTTTGTTTTAAAGGGCACTGTTTGCAGCGAAATGACTGGGTGTATTAGACTTTAGAACCAATGTCTCAGAATGACGAGTACAGTGCAGTGCCGCGCAAGATTATGCAATACATATTTCTGGGTGGCATTGTTCTGCACTGGGTGCACTGTAACTACTATGAACAGGCGTACCGCTTACAATCAGGTGAACGACTTTCCCATCTCATTACTCAGTAAAATAAAAATTAAATAATTTAAGCTTTCGACTAATCATTAAATCCTGGAAGAGGAGATATTATAACTGACTGATGATTTTGTTACCAGATTCAACGCAGTCGTAAGCAGACAAGGTCATGCAGCGCATCCAGCCAGATTAGCCGTCGCCGCTCCGGCGTATGGTCATGGACTCATCCACGGATAAGCCTCACTTACACACTCAAGTTCACTCATTACCATCGCCAACGACCTATTTATTACTTAACTTAGCTTAAGCTTGGACGGAATGCGACAACGAGGCTTTGGGACCACGAGAACGTTTGATTGAACGTTTCATAACTTGTAATAATCTGGGACTTTATAGTCTACTTTTTCTTTAGAATATCTTACAAAGTACTCGAAAGCTACTTTTAGTGTCATATTTTCTTGTAGTTGTTAAGTACCTCCCGTTTTCGATCTTCAGTGAAAATACATTTTATGAAACGTTGAATACTGCTTACGAGGTGATGAGCAAAAATATTGTTTTTGCGACTGATGTAGATGTAAAATATATTATTTCAAACAAATTTAAAATGTTTTATTCTCTTAGTTTGTACTGTTAGGTAATAAGATACATTACTGAATAGACTGTATTGAAAGAATTAAAAAAATATATATTACTACAAAAAAAAAATTACTATATTGTTTTCGTGGATTTGCCCTAGCACCTGATCCATGACTAGAATTTCCATGAAGAATATTTTAGAAAGGTTTTGCATATTTGTTAAAGTTACTGTTGACAACCCATATAACCCGTTTTTCAGCGTTATGTAGGTTCAATACGTAACATATTGACCCAAGTGTAATGTTGAAGATCAACTTTTAAGTATAAAAACCGATCCCGCTTTGGTATTGATATCATTCAACTGATTATCTCAGTTCATACCACAGCAATATGTTCTTGAAGGTGAGTTATAAGTACATACATATGAGACATTTTTGGAATTTCTGATTTGGGATTTTTCTAAAATCTATCCCTTCTTTACAAAACAATAATCTTACTTCTCATCGTTATCAGCCAAGCATTTCTATAATAACGCTCAATTAAGTTTCTAATAACAAAAAAATACAAACTCTATGCAACACAGTATACTGTAAGATTAATCATTTTTGGTCTCCTCTTAAAATGGTATCATATAATCTCCCTAGATCATCATCCTCGCCGTTACCCTGAGCGCTGCGTGCGCCCAGCACGGCCACGAGCACGGCCACGCCGTCTCCTCCCAGTCCATCGTCAGGCACGAGGTGTCGCACCATCACGGCGAACACGGACCAGTGGTCGTGCACCACGCCGCCCTCGTTCACTACGTGCGACAGCAGCACGGTGACTCTCATCATGAGGAAACACACGAAGAATACTACGTAGGTTTCTTTTTACATAAAAACTTTTTTTTTTCGGCGCCGATTCTTTAGAGATGACATCTTATCTTAGATATAGAGTAGTCTGTTTGTATGTGATGATAGCTTTGTTTTAATATAATGCCCGTTCCTAGCTAATGTTATTGTTGTTCAACAGGCTCACCCCAAGTACGAGTTCGAGTACAAAGTGCAGGACCCCCACACCGGCGATAACAAGTACCAGCACGAGAGCCGCGACGGGGACGTCGTGAAGGGCGTCTATAGCCTGCACGAGGCTGACGGCTCCATCCGCACTGTTAAATACACCGCTGACAAGCACCACGGGTAAACTCTCTTTTTATTTATTTATTTATTTATTTATTTATTTATTCAATTGAAACGGCCGCAGCCAATTACAACAATCGATTACACACAGTAGAATACAGATAACACAAAATACACATTCAAAGATTCACTCTCACTCTCTTTCACAAAAACGCAAGCATTCTGACAGTATATCTGACCATCCATCCGCATACACATCACAGCCTGGATTGGCGTCCAGGAGAGCGTTGAGTGCGGAGAGGATACGAGGCACGGGCGAGTTCGCGCGCGCCACTGTGCGACAAGACGGTACGGCGAACAGCTTGTGCCTTCTGCTGCGACTATAGTTGACAGGGGTGAAAAGTCGTGATAGCTCACCATGCAGATCAGGGGCATCTAATCTTCCACGAAGAATTTTGCACATGACTGCAATCTGATTGGTTCCCCGTCTGACTTCTAATGAGTTGTAACCCAGACAACCTAAAAGAAATTTTGTAGGGTACAGATAGGGATAGTACTCGTTAGTGCGCTTGTAGAGGTACCTGAGGAAAGCTTTCTGTACCTTTTGGAGCAGCAGGACGTACTTGCTCTCGTGAGGGTTCCAGACACACATAGCATTTTCTAGCTTACAACGTACTAACGCACCAAAGATAAGCCTCATCACATGCTGGTTCTTGAAGTCCCGAGAATTTCGCAGGACGAAACCCAGTCGCCTAAAAGACTCTTTCGCCAGTGTGACGATATGGTCATGGAAAGTTAACTTTCGGTCAAATATAACACCCAAATCCTTTATTGTTACCGAGCGAGTCACATTATTACCATTTAATTTGTAGTCGTAAGTCATTGGGTGCCACATTCGACCGAAAGTCATAACGTAGCACTTGGAGGCATTGAATTCCATCCCGTTCCCATGACTCCACTGGAATATCTTGTCGACGTTACGTTGAAGGGCTAGGCAGTCTGCTTCCGACTTCACTTCACTGAAGAGTTTTAAGTCATCGGCGTAGAGCAGGCAATGCGTGCCTTCAAGAACAGTAGGGAGGTCATTTACCATGAGTAAAAATAAAAGAGGCCCAAGTATTGAGCCCTGGCTCACTCCGGAACGCGTGTGATAGGGACTAGACTCATACAAGCCGAGTCTCACAAACTGCTGGCGGTCATGAAGGTAGTCCGCAAGAAGCCTAAGCAGTCCCGGCGCAAAGCCAATGTTGCAAAGTTTTTCCAGCAAGATGTCATTGTTGACCCTATCAAACGCCTTCCGAAAGTCGAAGTAGAGCACGTCTACCTGAGAGCCTCTGTCTAGCCTTGTTGAAATAAAGTCCACAAGAGTGAGAAGGTTGGTGTCGACAGACCTCTTAGGTCGAAAGCCGTGCTGCTCATTGCAAAGGTATTTGTCCACTTGCGCGTAAATATATTTGTGGAGTATGCTCTCAAACACCTTCGTGGGAGACGACAGCACTGCAATCGGCCGATATTCTTCGACCTTAGACGTATTGGAGCTTTTAGGTATAGGGCTGACTCTCGATAGTTTCCATTGGGGCGGGTATTTCCCCGTTGTTAATGCGAGATTGAAAATGTATGCAAGGGGAAGGCATAATCGGTTTTTTACATGTTTAAGAACCGCAGGGGGAATGCTGTCGGGTCCCATGGAACTACTCGGCTTCAGCTTATTAATCCCGTAGATTACGTCACCAGGTGTAATTTGAAAAATGTTTATGAATGTTCAGAGTTACTTTGAAAGCAACTTATCTACTATCTCTAATTCTGATAAAGTTTTATTATTCAAAGATTCAGGTTAAATATTATATTTTTCTTTCCAGTTTCAACGCTCAGGTCCACAACTCCGCGCCTTCCAAGCACGAGCAGCCCAAATACCATCATTAAGTTTTTTTGATTACCCATTGATTACCTCATTGTTCTGTTGTTTGTTTGTTAATTTATTGATATCGTTAATAAAGTCTAGTCTACTTTAAAAACTTCTTTAATATACCTTTCTTCCTTTAATATTCCTTTTTACCATATATAATAATATTATTATGTTACTACGTATGCCTTGTGGTTTTGCCCGCGTGTACTATTATTCTACAAGATTCGTTCGTTTTAGCTTGATATAAAACATTGTATGTCCTATTCCAGGACTTCACGTATCTGTATACAATGCATCAAAATCTCTCCATCCGTTTCGGCGTAAAGACGGAATAAACACAGGCAGATGGTCTGGATCATCGACACAACGAAAAAAAATGTTTATCTTCTTTTTAGTTGTGTCGATGATCCACATTCACAAGCATTACAGTGTTGTTGATTGTTAACGTAATCGATTAATTAATGGGAAATAGAAGAGTGTACTTACATCATAAATGTGGAGGTCTCTAGGTCTCTTCGGAGGATTTTAGGTGGCTTCGTTACCTCACTTCGGAGCGAACGTACCGACACACTTTTTGGTTAGGCTTTGGCTATGAAGATTTTAAGTAAAATAAACCTAATTTAAGTACATTTGGGCTTTATTTGCATCGTCCGGCCGCGGTTTCCGTAATTCGTGTGAACGGTAAAACCGATATCGTTGTTTTTTCTGTGTTTGTTATTGTCAGGAGAAGGTGCTTATGATAGTTGCGCTGAAAATTCGAAAATTTGGAAAATACTGAAATATTGTTTCTATGAGACTGGTATTTGGTATGAACTCACGATTTGACATTTGATTTTTTGCGATCTCTAGCTATTCCTGAGTAATAGGATGGTTTTTAATCTGGGATTCAGAGCACTTGCGGGAAAACGGGGATTGTGCGGGCGCAACGCGGGGCGCAGCTAGTGTACAATATAACTCAATACTAGTACGTACAAAAACTCTTTGCTCATCATCAATTTAAGAAAGCTATGTTAAATTTTTCAAGTAAATGAATTGTATAATAGCATTAAATAATATTCCAATTAAAAACATTGTGTAATCCACTTAATTGAGCATTTTGTCCGATCCCTTCATGCCATCACTTCCGTCATATTTAAAACGAATGAAGATCTGCTTATTTTTTTAATTAACTGATCTTATGCCATACCATTAATGAATGCCCATCAATCGAAGATGAGGTAGTGAATATCATTAACTGCAATATGAAATACATGACCGCAAATTATGTAACAACACAAATGCTTTCGTGACGTAGTGGGTGATGAGTCGACTGCGAAGCGTGAGGTAGAATAGAATAGAATAGAAAAACTCTTTATTGTACACCAGAAACAAAGTTAAACACAGTACAGAAAAATTACAATAGGTAAACAAGGGTAGTACAATGGGCGGTCTTATCGCTGAAAGCGATATCTTCCAGACAACCTTTGGATGGACAGTAAAAAACATTTTTCGATAGTAGGGTGGGTGGCGTACTTACAGTATTTAACAGTCACAATACATTTAATACTTATGTAGTATATGAGGTATAGTTATGAGGTAGTGGGTTCGATTCCCGCACCGGCCAAAAATTTGAGTGTACTACAAGTATTTGCTCGGAGTCTGGG
This sequence comes from Campaea margaritaria, assembly GCA_912999815.1. Classification (NCBI taxonomy): domain Eukaryota; kingdom Metazoa; phylum Arthropoda; class Insecta; order Lepidoptera; family Geometridae; genus Campaea; species Campaea margaritaria. Next base: position 4,499,381 of record OU538794.1, read on the forward strand.
TTTTTATAGCACCACGATCCTCGTTGCTTCTGATTCCCTTGATAATATAGACAAAAAAAAATAAAGGAACAGAAACATTTAAAACGAGCGATAAACAAAATTCTAAGACAAAAATTTTAACCATATCAGGTTTTTCTAATCTCAATGCTTAGTCTATTCTATTGTTAAATAGCATAAAGGTACTTATTCAAATGAAACAAATCCTGTATAAAAAAATTTAGTATGGAAGTTTTTATAATTTTAATGCTAGTCCGGTCCGCGGCTTCACTCCCGTGGCCTTCAAAAAACACTACTGTAGAAAACACGCGTAATCTCAAACAAGAAATCTTTTTGATTTAAATATTAGGACTTAAATCTCTACAACTTTAGTGCGTCACAAAGTCACGGCTTTGATAGTGTAGATTCCTATAAAACAATATACCATTGAAGAAACGTAAACATTATGTATTATTTAACTGAGGTCTACCCATATCAATAACAGCAATATCATAGCTTTAAAACTTCAGTTGCAAAAGAGATACTGCGTTGCTTTCATCCCCAAAGTATATTGATTGTCAGTCTGTTCAGTTTAACAGTTTAAAGAAATTGAAAAATATGACTGTGACAAGGATTGTAAAAGGGTTGTATTGATGTCCAAGAGGTGATCTGACAGAAAACCAAAGTAACTGACATAGCTCAAAGGATTATCAAGCAGAAGTGGCAGTGAGCCGGTAACATCTCTAGAAGAACTGACAACTGATGGGGTAGTAGAGTTTAGTCAGAGGTAGTGTAGGACGCCGGCTGGTTAGGCGCAGAAAAGAAAGACCATGTGCAGAAGATTAATTTAGCAAGAAGAAAGGATGTTCCAAACCACTTTGTAAAGTAGACTAGTCTTTATTAACATTATCAACAAATTAACAAACAAACAACAGAATAAGGAGGTAATCAATGAGTTATCACAAAAAAATTAATGGTGATATTTGGGCTGCTCGTGCTTGGAAGGCGCGGAGTTGTGCACCTGAGCGTTGAAACTGGAAAGAAAAATATTTTATTTAACGTGAATCTTTGAATAATAAAACTTTATCAGAATGAGAGATAGTAGATAAGTTGCTTTTAAAGTAGCTTTGAACATTGATAAATAAATAAATAAATAAAATAAAAAGAGAGTTTACCCGTTGTGCTTGTCAGCGGTATATTTAACAGTACGGATGGAGCCGTCGGCCTCGTGCAGGCTGTAGACACCCTTCACGACGTCGCCGTCGCGGCTCTCGTGCTGGTACTTGTTATCGCCGGTGTGGGGGTCCTGCACTTTGTACTCGAACTCGTACTTGGGGTGAGCCTGTTATACAACAATAACATTAGCTAGGAACGGACACTATGTTAAAACAAAGCTACCATCACATACAAACAGACTAATCTAAAACCAAGATAAGGTTTCATCTGTAAAGATTCGGAGGTGAAACGAAAAAGCTGTCATGTGAAAAGAAACCTACGTAGTATTCTTCGTGTTTCTCCTCATGATGAGAGGAGTCACCGTGCTGCTGCTGCACGTAGTGGACGGGGGCGGCATGGTGCACGGCGGCTTGTCCGTGCTCGCCGTGGTGATGCGAGACCTCGTGCCTGACGATGGACTGGGAGGAGACGGCGTGGCCGTGCTCGTGGCCGTACTGGGCGCACGCGGCGCTCAGGGCAATGGCGAGGATGATGATCTAAAGAAGTTACAGAAGAAACATTTAGTTGATGTAACACTGGGGTTCAATAGAATGCAAGCCGAAAAATTTTGAGTATACATTTATCAACCCTAAATTTGATGAAAAATATGATGTTTGTGTTGTAAATGTAATTAACGTTAGTTGGCATTTTTAATGAGATAGCTTATATTTTTGATTTATTTTGATTACTACTCACTTTGGAGAACATTTTGCTCTTATTTTACTTCTGAGTTAATCAGTTGAATGATATAATTTCAAAAGCAGGATCGCTTTTTATACTTAAAAGTTGATATCAACCTTATACGTATTACGTGTCAAAATGCCCATAATTGATTTAAAAACGTGTTTCATCGCGTGCCTTATGCATTTAAAATGGAGCACCTTTCTTTTTGCTTAATGTTTTTTTGATTCAGGTATTTTACAGTCATCCATTACTACGTAGGGGGCTATTTCGGTCATGGCTGGGATCCTTTAGCTTTTATGATGAGCTACGCGCCTCACACACAGATACAAAATATTGATTGCCAGAACAAATATTGTAAAATACATATTTGATTTTAGAGTTAGAAGCTCTACGATAAATGGCGAGCGATAGACGGTCAGACAAATAAAAAAATTGTTGCAGTACGTACCTACTTTGATAGAAATAAGAATACATTATCAGGTCATTATCGCTTATTTAATAAATATTACAGGAATTTAATTGTGTTTGCCCGTAACCCATTCGTTTTAATCCATTGAAAAAATGCTTTTTAAGCGACTTCAAAAAAGGAGGAGGTTATCAATTCGTCTATTTTTTTTTAAATTATGTTTGATACCGCAGAACTTTCAACTGGGTGAACCGATTTTAATGATTCTTTTTTCTATTGAAAGGTGGTGCTTCCCATGTGGTCCCATTTTTTATGTCTCAAATTATTACTCTCGCGTTGATGACCATCTCGCCGAACGAAACTAAAACATCTGAGTTGCAGTTTTCTTCTTCCAGTCAATAGGGATGAGCGCGATCTTTCAAGATGTGGAAGTATATTTTCCAGAAAGTATAAAATGTTGTTTGTTTGCCTAAACAATAATATTTAGTTATTGCGTCACTTTACGTTGATTATTCATTACTCAGGACGTTGTTGAATAACCGTCTAATTCAATGTTATTACCGACAGGACGTTTCTATCGATTGAAAGTGGTTGACTCACTTGATTGAAACCACAATGTTACTCAACATATTACATTGACAACAATCGTTAGTAAGCTTTATAACTGCTACTATATTGAGAACTAGCCTTACATCCGTAACAAATATGAAGGTAGACGTATACTTTCTAAGGAACATAGGAACATTAAATAGAGGTCCGGTGGAGGGACAGATATAGACGAGGTTAACATTATATGATCGCAAAGCATGGCAACGGCAAAAGGAAGCCTATAGCCAAAAGTAGGTGACTTGAAGAGAATGGGCATGAAAACATCATGAATAGAGGGAGAGAGAGAAGAACAAGAACCTAATAGGGGGTCGAGTGGAGTTACAAATAGCCATCTTACTTCCTGTTCTATCAATCCTACTAATATTATAAAAGTTTGTGAAGATGGGTGGATGTTTGTTACTCTTTCACGCAAAAACTACCTACTAATATTACCTGATTTAGCACATAGGGTACTTTTTATCCCTTATAAAATAACGGTCCTTGAGGGAAAATACTCAACATGGGCGAAACCGCGGGGCAGCGCTAGTGAATGATATAGGTAAACCTAAATAAGTAGTTATTTTTTATAAGAGTACCATTTTAAAGCACCTGTCCCGTTCCACTGCTCATTCAAAGCTGTTTACTGTTTCAATTTTACCTTAAGGACTTCTTAAGTAATTCTTAATTTCTTTCCTATTTTGTATTTTGCTGTAAGTAGGTCTCTGTATTTAGTGTTGATGTGTTTATTGTATTCAACGTCTTTTTTTCCTTTTAATTTAAATTAAGGTAAATTTACTCACTCAACAGTTCAATTCGATTCAAAATTGAGTTCTTTCATCGTCTAGTTATGTCTAACCTAGATTTGTAATCTTTGCCGAATGGGAGGCGGACATGGTAAATCTCTGGTTAGTCTCAGTGTCTGGAACCTTGCTCGATGGGTGTTGACTTATTTCCTACCTATGTCCTGTACAATTATTCTTATAAATAAATTATTGGTTGAATGATTGATTTTTGTAGTCTGGAAACGTTAAGAATCCATCGCTCATCACCATCTGGCGTCTGGCGTCGTAAACAGACGGCATGTTATAGACTTTGCTCCCGAAAAATAAATCAAAATGTGGTAAAAAGTGAACTTTGGAACTAAATTTTGTGTTTACTACGTTTAACTAACTACATTCTCAAAGTGCAGTGTTTATTTCCATGATTCAAGCTATATTAGTATAGTTTTTTGCCAAAACAACATTCAGTGTAGTAAAAAACCGTTACGAACTTTGGCCGATGACCCGAGGAATGCATATTGATGGAAACGCGTAAGCGACACGTTTTGCATGGCGCTTATGATCTTTTTAACAATTAACGTTAACTCGGCACGCTGAGGTGTTGGTGAAGTGAATTCGCGCTTATACAATAGCTAGGTTCTACTAACACAATAATAAAAAGCAGAGCGCTTGTTTGCATGAGTGTTTACATTGTTTCTAATAATTTTTGATGAAATTAAATTCTAACATTCAAAATGGAGCATTCAATTAAGAAAATGACTCCTATAAATTGCGATGGCTGTCCCCAAAAAATAACAAATAGAGAATACATGATATGCTCTGTTTGTAATTGCACGTATGATCTCTTATGTGCAAACGTATCCTACGTGAGATTTACTATAATGGAAAAAGAAAAAAAGATTTCCTGGAGATGTACCCCTTGTATTTCAAAAAGGCCAAAGGGTAATAATACAAATACGCCTGTTGGTAGTCATAATATCGTCCGAGATGCGGATAGAAATGAAAACGTCACGGTAAGGAGGCCTAAATCATCACGTCGACTCTCCCTAGATAATTTGTCATTGTCAAATCACACTATCGAAGACAGTTTTGAAGATGCTACATTTTGTCCTAGTTCTGATGAGCTACCAAATGCGTCAACACTTACAATCAACCAGCTGAAACTTGAACTTGACGAGATTACAAGTCATCTTATCAAAGCCAAAGAAGAAATAAATAAATTACAGATGGAAAATGCAGAACTGAAGTCACAAATCCAGTCATTTAAAAGTCCAATAAATAAAAATGAAAATATAAGTGTAAAGGACAGCCAAGATAAACAAATGTCTCTAGAAACTGAAAATACACGAAAGAAAACTAAAAAGAACCCAAATAAACGAAATAAACCAGAAACAACATTAAAACAAAAATTGAGCACATCTCCACATGAAAAAACCTCAAACCAGAAGCTGCATAAAATACAACCAGCCTCTAGCAACATAAGTGTACCTATTAAAAGTAAAGTACAAAACACTGGCGAAAAGGTGACTGAAAACCATGACAATATAATCCAGGCAAATAGTAAGAAGTTAAAAATTAATATTCAAGACACCGATGACGGAGAATCTCTAAAAAGGGCCGTTGATTGCAACAAAAATCCGAAAATTCATATAGTTGGAGACCAAAGTTGCAGAGACCTGGCAACAATGTTTATTACACTTAGAAACAAATACCGGAATGCGAAAGACTATGATGTTCTAAGCTACACTTACCCCAATGCTCCCACGGAACATATCCTGAGAAATGCCGAGATTAATAACGACAACTTTCAAGAAGATGACTGGCTAATATTATCATTAGGATCAAATGAAACAAACCCAACCAGATTTTTCATGGAGATATCTGCATTATTGAAAAAGATTACCATCCCTCAAATTATAGTTACTAGCGTTGTGAGCAATCGCCACTTAAATGAGGATAAACTCAACCAAGAGCTGAGGAACGTAATCAACAACTCCAAAAATAGTCAGTATCTTGAGCTTCCGTACCATACATACTACCCAACAACAAATAGGTATCAACCACTTAAATCTGCTAAAAATAATTGTCATCTCATAAACAACATGATCAATACAGATGATTATAAATCTTGCTATCTAGGAAAAAATATTACTCGAAAATATAAGCAAACCCAGCAAAAAACAAAACTGAAGATAGGAACAATACCGTACTTTTTCGATAAAATAAACAAAATGAATGCCATCAAAAACTTTACAAAATCTAAACCCTATATGAATGTAACTAACTTAACCAATACAAATGATGACGAAAACGCCAATAACTCACCAAAACCAGGAACAATACCATTTTATTTCCAAAAAAATAATACACTAAAAGTTTGCACTTCTCCAAAACCAATTCAGTTTTTTCGTGCCTGAAGAAACATACAATTTAAACATATTACATTTAAATACTCAAGGCATAAGATCTAAAGTAAACCAAATAGAAATTTTAACAGAAGAGCGTCACATTGATATTTGTTGTTTCAGTGAAACATTCTTAATGAACCACGAAACAGAAATATTGCAAATTGAAGGTTATACTAAAGCCGCACATTTCAGTCGGAAAAAGATATCTCGAGGTGGTGTGTGTATTTTTGTCAAGAATGCAATTGAATTCAAAAAGCTAGATTGGATAACAGATATGGCTATAGAAAAACACTTCGAGTGTTGTGGAATAGTGGTATCTGAATTAAATTATGTCATCCTATGCGTATACAGAACTCCTGATAGTAACATTAATTTGTTTACTCAAACTTTGGAAAATATCTTACATAAACTTACAATACGGACCAGAGCAAACAATAAAAAAGTAATCTTATTAGGAGATTATAACATAAACCTACTAGATAAAAATAAAAATACCGAACTTTTTACAAATACAATTAAATGTTTCAACTTGAAACCAACAATTACAGAAGCAACCAGAATTACTGCACATTCTCAAACATGTATCGACAATATACTTACTAATATAAAACGATACAAAACTGAAGTTTTAAATATAGGTATATCTGACCACACCGCACAGATGATTAGTGTTGCGTCAAATTTAAGCTACCAACAAAAATACTGGTTCACTCATAAAAGGAATGTAGACTTATACCTAGATTTATTTATAAAATACCTATCACAAACTAATTTCTCTGAAGTGTATAATTATGATGAACCAAACAAAGCATACGCAGAATTCTTTGACTTGTACAGCTTAATTTTTAAATTGTGTATACCTGTAGAAAGGATCAAAGTAACATATAAAAAAAGACCTAACTGGAAAACAGATGGAATCAAAGCTGCTAGTAAAAATAAACGAAAAATGTTCTTACAACTACAAAAAGATAATAACAAAGAAAAGTATAGTGATTACAAAAAATATTGCAAAACGCTAAAGAAGATAATATATACATCCAGAAAAATTGCTAATATCCGATACATTAACAGGAGTGCCAACAAAAGTAAAGCTACATGGGGAATTATAAAACAGCATACGTCCCAGACTAATAGGATTAAAACTACAATAGAAAGTTTAAATATAGAAAATGAAAATATAATAGAACCACTAACAATAGCATCCACCATGAACAACTACTTTATCAACCTTAATAAAACAAGTGATGAAAACAATTCATCTCATCAAAAGTGTGTCAACCAAAACTGTAAGAGTATTTTTATAAGCCCGGTTACTGCTCAAGAAGTGAAAAACATTGTAAAAGTTTTAAAAAATAAAAAGAGTACTGGTCATGATGATATATCAATGCAAGTAATAAAACATAGTATAGACTATATTGCAGATCCCCTAGTATACATTATTAACTTGTCAATTGAAACTGGGTGTTTTCCTGATAATTTAAAAAAAACACTAGTTAAACCACTGCATAAAAAGGGATCTAAGAAAGATATAGGAAACTATAGACCTATAGCGATATTGCCAGGCTTCTCCAAAATTTTTGAAAAGGTTTTTTATAACAGGTTAATATCATTCTTGGATACTAACAGTCTACTAAACAATAACCAATTCGGATTTCGTAAGGGAAGAAATACCTCATTAGCCATATTTCAAATGTTAAAGCAGGTTTGGGAAGAAATCAATAACAAAAGAACAAGTATTGCGCTATTCTTAGATCTCTCAAAAGCCTTTGATTGCGTAGTTCATAAAACCCTACTTGTTAAATTAGAAGCAGTTGGAATCCGTGGAACAGCTTTAAAATTAATCGAGTCTTATCTGAGCAATAGAACCCAGTCAACTCTGCTTGAAGTATATAACAAGAACACAAAAACCATAGAAAAAGTTCAATCTGATTTCCAAAATGTTATTATAGGAGTCCCACAGGGCAGCATTCTTGGACCACTTTTGTTTCTTATATATATCAATGAATTGCCGCTTATCACTAAACATCTTTGTGTCATGTTTGCAGATGACGCTACAATTTTCATTCCACAAGAAAACATGAATAGCGATTATGAAACAGAAGTAAATAACACACTGGAATCTGTTACAAATTGGCTACAATTAATAAATCTTAAAGTTAATTTAGAGAAAACTAAAATCATACAATTTAAAAACGTTAAAATGTCGCCCTTGCAATTAAAAGTACAAAATAAAGGCAATTTGATTGAAATAATAAATGAAACAAACTTTTTAGGAGTAACCTTAGATTCCCATTTAAATTGGAAAGCTCAATTAAACAAAATAAATAAAACCATCTCAAAATACTGCTATGCCCTGTCAATACTGAGTGGTGTCGCATCTAAAGCTGTTGCAACCAATGCATATTACGGTTATGTTTATCCTCAGTTAAGTTACGGCATTATTTTCTGGGGTAATTCGGTCGATATACAGTCAACATTTGTTTTACAAAAGCGTTGCCTGAGATGTATCTATCATTTAGAAAAAACAGATTCTCTTCGTAAATTTTTTTGGGAAAAGAAATTTTTAACTTTGACTGGAATATACATTCTAGACATATGTACTTTTGTTAAGGATAACACAGAATGTTTTTTTAATACTCAATCTGTTCGTGCTGGTAATCTCCGCAGCAAATATAAATATAACATCTGTATTCCCCAAATTAATAATACTATGTACTACAAAAGTTCCTTTATCAGTGCTATTCGAATTTATAACCATCTACCATCAGATTTAAAATGTTTGAGTGGTAATATATTCAAAAAAAGTTTAAAAGACTGGTTAATATGTAAAGTCCACTATAGTCTTAACGAATTCTTTGATAATGTCTAACTTAGAACTATGTCGCTAATAATTGTTAAAAAAATATATATTGTACATCCGAAATGGATATAGACTGTTGCTACATAAATAATTTTAAGATCTTTATACACACAGTTTTATACAATAAAATTTATTCTTATTCTTATTCTTATTCTCATACTTTTGATACCCGTTAATAGAAAAGAAATGTAATGTTTTATATTAAAATATTAAATAGGTTTTATTACATTAATAGGAATACACATCTAGCAACAATAATAATATAAGACTATGGTACAAATACTTCTACAATAAAGTTTTTAGTTCTTATGATGTGTCTCGATGTGCACATGCTGGCCTGGTGCAGAGTGTTTGACGACGGCACTGAACCTGTTAAGAAATAAATATATTTATAAGTGGCTTCTTTACTCTAAATAAATAAATTGAAGCCATTAAGGGATTTTGTAATAAAAGGACTAATTCAATAAAAGATTACCCAGTGTGCTTATCAGAGCTGTATTCCACAGTCCTGAAGGATCCATCAGCTTCATGCAGGCCATAGACACCCTTCACGACGTCACCATCACGGGTCTCATGCTGGAACTTGTTGTCGCCGGTGTGGGGGTCCTCCACTTTGTACTCGTACTGGTACTTAGGATACGCCTGTAAACAGTAAAAGTATATTAACATACTGCCTAATTCGAATGCAATGTCAGCGAATCGCGATTTAAACGGTCATTGCTGTGAGCCGAATAAATGAATGGAAAGTCTCAATTGGAAGCAGGAAATGAGCAGTTTATATTCGAATAGAGGAAACTCACGTAATAATCGATAGGCTCATCGTGCGATTCGTGGGATTCCGCTACGTGGTGAGCGGGTAGTTCGTGATGAGGGGCATGTTGAGGGGCGCTGTGTGGAACTTCGTGGTGGTATGTTGGAACTTCGTGGGATTCGGGCTGGTAATGAGCAGGTGCGTTGTGGGATTCGGGCTGGTAATGAGCGGGCACTTTGTGGGATTCAGGCTGGTAATGAGAAGGCACTTTGTGGGATTCTGGCTGGTAGTGGGATGGCACTTTGTAAGATTCCGGCTGGTAATGAGAAGGCACTTTGTGATGAGGTACTTGGATGGTCTGAATTTCATGCTGCACGGGAGCAGGAGCAGGGTAATGTACTGTTTCGTACTTTTGGTTCACTGGAGCCGCGTGGACGTTTTGGACTTCGTTTTCCTCATCCACATATTGGTAGACTGGAGCGACATGCTCAGTGTTGACCTCTTGAGACTCTTCATAAGCACCGGATTGGCCATGATGAACGATACTCTGGGAAGAATATGCGTGTCTGTGACCCTCTGGCAATTTGTACTGTTCTTCGCTCGTTGGCACTTCCTGATATTCTCTAATAGGGATGTGCTCGCGAGGATGATGTCTGTATTCCTTAGGTGCATCATCCTGGATTACAGTCTTTAATCTGTAATGAAGGTTCTCGCTGGAAACCGCTACCAAGACGACGGCAAACACAAATACCTGGAAGTAAATGAGAATATAAAGGAAGTTCTATGAATGTTTTTTTTATTTCTATTATATGATATTGTCTACATACTTTAGCTAGCATTTTGATCTTTCTCCTTTGACTTCCGCGGTGGAACTGATGAATTAACATAGTCATTAGCTCAATATATACCGGAGACGTTACGAGAGAGTATTGAATAGATTTGTATCCGCTTGAGCGTCATGTTTGTAACGCGGAGCGCGCGCAGACCAAATGACGTAATTTATGTAATCAATGTGAAGGTTGTCAGTCCGCCAAACTAGTGCACTGGATGCTCTGATTAATAATAATGAGCTTTGTATCCAACAGCTCTAGACTGCGAATAGAATCTGCATCAGACGCATAATAGGCATTATAAGCTTACTAATAGAAATCGATCTGCTTACTATTCTAGAAGAGTTCTATCATTTCCTCCATATAACGACATTTTTAGTCGGCTCCGTTTTCTCTTTGGAAATTATTACTAGATAGAGTGCCTTCTATCTGTGGACTACTTACACAATGATATTATGACATCAATATGCCATTCAATTTTAAATATTAGTTGACAACTTAACAGCTTTGTCAACACCAAATTGCTTGTCATAGTGGCGTTGATGAAGTCGTCTGGTGTTTCTGGTATAACTGGATTAAGTTAAGTACATACTTAATCTTCTTCTGAAATAGGTACCTTAAAATTTCCTGGTGGTTTATAAAGTCTTTTAACTACCACGTATATTGCTAATCTGTAACTAAGGATAATATTGAATTCGTGAGCACGCTTTCATGACATAAACCAAACACCTACTAGTGTACCCATTTTTTCACACTAATACATTAGTCTTTATAAAGCTTCTATGTATTGGTAATTAAAACTCCATTTCGATATCCAAAAAAGTTTTTTTACTTAACATAATTAAATTTGATCAGATATAGTTCAAAATATAGCACTTGTTATAAAGTCGTGTTGAAAATCAAATCTGTAACTTTTAAGTTTTAAAACATTTCAGTCAATCGACACTCGACCATTTTACCACGGGGGGTCTGACATTTAAGTTGAGATTCAAAAACATTTTTTTATAATCATAGATACCGATGTAGTGAAAGCTGATTTACTGGGTCAGTTCCTGTTGATGTATTTTTGCTCTCATTTCTGAATATCAGTCTTTTGCGATGACACGATAAGTGTCTACCTAATACTAGGTACTAATTCCAACAATTTAAACAAAACAAATAACAAAACCGGTATCAGCAAAGTTCGATATCGAAGTGATACTGTCTAATGAATTCATCAACATAATGATGTCGTGACAATTGTCAGTTGCAAAACTATGTCATTGTCGATATTTGTTGTAAAAACCAGTAATCAACTTACGCACTGTCTGTCTTTGCCATGAACCACATTTAAATGTCGTTTTTGTGGCACGAATTCCATTGATCTACTTTACTTTTATGAATTTAGTATATTCTAGAATAAGAAAGTGTTAAACCCCCGTTAATAATGATTTATGAATGTTGCTGTAAGCAGAGGTTACATAACTGTTACAAAGGAATTGGGTACCTATTGTATCACATAGAAATTAGGTTTTGCGTAATTATAGGTCTGATTTCCGAAAGCTTATTAAATGTTTATGGTGATTGGCTGTGGTGGTTCTTTCTAGAAAACCAGACTTTTTTTTCTAAAGTTTTTTAACGTATGGTGGTTAAATTGTTATTTTAACTACCTACTACTTAATTAGCTAGTAAAGTAATTAGTTATTTCATTAAACTTGTCTACTGTGAAGATGTAAATTGTGTGTGACATAAAAGGTTAAGGATAGCAGATTGTAAGAAAAAAAGTAGTATGTTTGATCAATATATTTAACAACCTTAACTAATCAACAGTCAAATTAGCAGCAGTAGGATTAATGATGATGGGATTGTTGTTCGTGCTTTGATGGTTCGGAGTTGTGGACGAGGGCGTTGAATCTGGAATAAAAAACATTAATATTACCTCAGTACATTTAGAAAATACCTGATCCATTCAATGTTAGGCAACTGTATTATATAGGGGTTGTAAATTTAAACAGCCCCGTTAGCGGTCAAAGACAAGCTAGAATTAAGAATTACGTCCATGTACCTACTCAAAGTTTAGGAAGATTATGATGAAATGAGCATTTTCCTAATACAGAATTTTACAGGGTGGTCTTACCCGCTGTGCTTGTCAGCAGAATATTCAACAGTGCGGATGGAGCCATCAGCCTCGTGCAGGCTGTAGACACCCTTCACGGCATCGCCATCACGAGCTTCATGTTGGAACTTGTTGTCGCCGGTGTGGGGGTCCTGCACTTTGTACTCGAACTCGTACTTGGGATGCGCCTGGGTTGAAAATTAAGGATGAGCTTACTAGTAGGTAGTGCATAAGATTGGTTTATTAATAAGAGCTGAACTTACATAGTATTCTTCATGGTGAGATTCTTCATAGTGAGATTGCCCACCCTGGTGACCAGACTCCTGGATGTAGTGGTGCTGAATAGGAGCAGACTGAATCACGGTATGGTGGACGGGGGCGGCATGGTGTTGGACAGGGATGACGTAATGCTCGGAACCTTCATTGGACTTGTGGTCATCGTGGCGAATGATGTTTTGGGAAGAAACGGCGTGGCCATAAGATTGAGAGCCAGAGTTACCATAGGACTGGGAGCCAGAGTGACCGTACGATTCGGAACCGGAGTGAGAATAACCGGAATTAAGGCTGACGGTGTGGATAGGAACGGAATGATGCTCAACAGGGATGATGTAGTGGGAGTTACCCTGGGACTGTTCCTTGTGGCCGCTATCGTGGCGGATGATGCTTTGAGAAGACACGGCATGTCCGTGGGATTGACCACCAGAGACTTCATGGGTGGGGGCAGCATGCAAGCTGACGGTTTGGTGGGCAGGTGCAGCTAGAACGTAGTGAGAGTCACCATGAGATTGTTCCTTGTGGCCGCTATCGTGGCGGATGATGCTTTGAGAAGACACAGCGTGTCCGTAGGATTGGCTGCCAGACTCTTTATGGATGGGTGCAGCATGTAGGCTGACGCTTTGGTGAGCAGGTGCAGCTAGAACGTAGTGAGAGCCACCGTGAGATTGTTCTTGGTGGCCGCTATCGTGACGGATGATGCTCTGAGAAGACACGGCGTGACCATGAGACTGACCACTTGACTGGATTTGAATGCTAGGAGCAGCTTTGACGCTGAGAATTTCATGAACGGGAGCGGGTTCGTGGTGAGCGGGGACAAAGTAGTGTTGAGAGTCTTCCTGAGTCTGTTCATGGTGTCCACTGTCATGACGAATGATACTTTGAGAAGACACAGCATGTCCATGAGACTGACCGCCATAATGATACTCTTGGGAAGGAGCAGAGTGGTAGGAATGGTGCTCTACCTTCTGAGGCTCTTCATGCTTCACAATAGATTGAAGCTTGTAAGAGTGGGAATGCTCCTGACAGTAAGCCACTGCCAGCAGAACGATGATAGCAAGTACCTGCAAAGTTATAATAGCCTTGACTTAGTGAAAGCTCAAAGGAGGCTTTTTTTATCTTAAAATCAATAATATTAAAATTAAAATGTACCTTCGAATACATTGTTGGTTGTTTTCCTTACTGAAGCTGTTGATAATGTGATGCTGAATGCAACAGAACCATCAGATTTTATACATCGAAAAAAACAGGCCCATAACAGGTTTGCTTGAGGTTTGAACTGATTTCTTGGATGTGTGTAATTTCATCTACGCACACCTTCAAAAATCTGGTCCAGTATGTAATTTGAGTTCAAAGTTGTACGCTAATTACGTAATGCCTTAATATCTGCAAAAGGTATCAGTGCCAATCTGTCATAATGAAAGGAAAGGGCCGCCAGTATTGCGTTCTTGAACGTAACATGATCTTGGGATTCATTAGCATTACTTCTGTTTATTTAGATGTCTATATTTAAGGTACTTCATAGAAAAGATGTAAAACATTTTTGTAAATTTATTTAAAAGAGGCATTTCCGAATACTATTAGGATTACGTTTACGTTACTTCTTTGTTTTTTCCATTATTCCATTACGTTTTTACGTTACTTCTTTGTATTTTCCATTATTTTCGGTCTGTAGCGTTTATTATCGTCTTTAACTCGCCATTTGAGAACTAAGTTTTCACATATCTAGTCTGGGTCACCATTGAGTCACCCACCAGCATCCAAACAGCTAGGAACCACTCGTTTTGGCGTTCTATGGGGGAGGCCTATGTTCAGTGGACGTCTTCCGGCTTATGATGATGATCCAAAATGTAACTAGTTCAAGTACTACGCAATAGTAAGAAAGCAAATATTTTACCTTATTAAGGCATTGTAACTTTATTATTATTTTATGTACCTACCATTCCATCTTACTAAGGTATTAAATTTTTAGAAAAGTACTTAGTTCCGCTATAAAACATACAAATGCGGAGTTATATAAAGTTATTATATTAATGTAAATAACTAATGCATAATTATTTTATTTATGACTAACCGTTTCCGAGACGTTAAGTTATAATGAGCTAACAACAAAGCGTGAGGTTGCGAGTTCCATTGTTTTTCACGCGCCGGCCAAACATTTGTGCAAACCACCGGTTTTTGCTTAGATTCTGGGTGTTTCTGGGACTATGGTTCTCGTAGTTCATGGTTTCTTAGATATGTGGAATCCTACTAAGGGGTCATATGTCATTGTTTCCGTTTTGATAATTACTCAGTTGGTTACGTCTTGCCGCAACGCGTGGATTTGATACCAGCTATGTTAACCATACGAAATGGGCATGAGCTGCCAATGAAGGAAAATATCGTTAAAAAGTTTGGTAGTAGAGCATTATAGTAGTACTACGTTGTTACGTTTAATATGATACTAAGTAAAGATATGAGCAAGTCGTTCACCTGATGGTAAAAGTCACGCCTGCCCATTTCAGCTACAGTGTCACCCAGAACTTTTCATTACAAATTCTGAGCGGCACTACACTGCACTCGACACCCTGAGACAGCATTGGACCTAAATTCTCATAACATGCCCAGTAATTTGGCCAGTAACAGTGTCCTTCAAACCGGAACACAAATAGTGTTAACACTCTACTACTTGACAGATGGATATCTGGCAAAGGTGTGGTACATTCCCAGGTGGACTCTTACAGAAGACGCGTATCACTACTAGATAGGCCTACCACTATTACTCTCAGGCGGAAAATAAATCAACAAGTCCGAATTGGGGTCCTTGGGATTAGTCTTATTCTAGACTAACCATGTGTACCATCTTTAATCACTGGTAAGATAGTGGTAAAACACGAGCCACTATGCTATTAGGTATAATAAACGGATTTGCTACTAAGTGGTAATAAATGCTAACCACCTGTTTTATATGTATTTACAGGCATGCACTAGAATTAGTTAATTAAAATCCTTGAAAGAATCCGGCTTGTTTCTTTCGATTATGAACACGCAGTTTTTAGGGTTGGAATTCTAAAAAATAATAGGAATGATACATAAACTAACAGAATAAGTTTTCTTCTTATATTGTGTATGATGATTCACAGATTTTATTTTGTGTGATTTTATATTATGTAGGTAGATATCCGCTGATGATTTTCAGATAGGTTCATTAGTGCACGAACCGAAAATATCACACACATTATCGACCCATATCGGACCACTGCTGAGCACGGGTCTCCCCTCTCTTACGTAGGGAGGATCAGGCCTTAATCCACCACGGGGGCCCGATCCGGATTGTCACGAGTTTATCATTGGATCTAATTTTAGTATTTTGGTATTGTGGTATAGGCACCACCAGTGATAAAGAAAAACAATCCAAATTCAATCAAAATTACAATGCCGTTAATTAGCAGTTGGCCAATTATTTGAGACAATAACTGAATAAGTTAATTCGGGTTGCTGCAATTTTAATATCGACGCCTGTTTATACGCATACAAAATTGTGTCAACAATTACAAGACGCCACGGTACTTGCATAATTTTTTCAATACTGAACTGTAGCAATGCCACACCAGCCTCTAGCATGTCGAGCAAATGTATTTACGAAATTATTACAATATTTGCACACTTTAAGATCATAACTGCCAATAACTTAGGTGAAATCAATATTACCTTGGTTATGCTTGTTAACAATATAAAAAGCGTTGATTTTAGGCAGAATGTATCAGTAAGCTTCTACATCTAGTGATATTAACACAACAGCTAATAATTAGGAATCAAAATGATCTTTAAGGTAAATATTTAAATAATCATAACGAGTGATAAGTGATGTGCATCAAGTGAAATGGGCGAATATGGATCATGTTGCATAATGTGAATTGTACATAAGAATAATCTAAATTTTAATTTTAAACAGATTTTATTTATGCTTCTGATCATTATCGTAGTCATCATATCTGATGACAGAATTCGAAAGAGTCAACGCGAGTTTTCACCAATGTTATGATGAGTAGAATTAATGTGACAAATTAAAATAATTTAGCAAAAGCTAGTGCTTAACCAAGCGAAAGACCAAATTATGGTATAAAATGAGCACACCAATACGACATGATTATGACGATCATCACAAATGCGTGACCATTCAGATCATATACTTTCATTTAAATATTTTCACAAAAGTGAGGAGAGACCCGTGCCCAGCAGTGGGACGTTATGGGTTGATGATGATGATGATGATGTCATAGTCGTCGTCATAGTCATCGTATCTGCTATTTATTAATATAGTATAGTGGGCAGAGCACGTATTAAATCTTGAATAAGTCCATCTAGAGTAAGTTGTAAATAGTATTTATTTTCTAGGTACTTTGCTTGGTAGCACTTATCAGCGCGGTCGCTGCGCAGTACGGTGACCACGGCCACGGTCATGGCCACGGTCACGGTCACGCCTTCTCTTCACAGTCAATCCACCGCCACGATGGACCTGCTCATCCCGTGCACGTGCACGGACATGGACACGAACACGGACATGGACATGGACACGGCGAGCATCATGATATTGATTACTACGTAAGCAAACCTTTAGTACGAGAACGTGCTAATGTGTCATTTCTTATTTTTGTAAATAAAGGTGATTGAAATTAATTCCATGCTACTTAAAATGGTACGAGTACATAAAAAATGAAAATTTAGTTCACAAACGGCATCAATTAAACCATATCCCTACTAATTAAAGAAAACTATAAAGATTGTACCTTATCGGGATCAATAAAACGGTGCCAAATTATGTGACTTCTAAACTCTGCTAATACTTAAGCTAAAATAGGTACATAGACGTTACTAAGCCACTATTCTGCACCGATTTTCGCTACATAAAACCTATTTTGTTTTATTCAGGCGCATCCCAAGTACGACTTTGAATACAAAGTATCCGACCCCCACACTGGCGATCACAAGGAGCAGCATGAGAGCCGCGATGGAGACCATGTAAAGGGCTTCTACTCACTGCACGAGCCTGATGGCTCCATCAGGGAGGTCCACTACCATGGAGATAAGCACAGCGGGTAAGGTTTTAAACTTTTGCTACCGGTTTGTTGTATTCTTCATTTCATTTCCATAGCCTTTGCTTCGAAGGGCTCGTTATGCTGTCGGTCTCGGTTTTTGTCGATAGACAGCAGTCGTGAAGCCTTGTCAGATGCCCCCAAGTGTTCTGACAACCTCTAACTACTTTTTTTTACCCGGCGAATGCATTACGCATACCACCCGGCCCGGGGTAAGACCGGATTGTTATGTGGGACTCCCCGCCAGTTAGCCTGACGGTATACCCACTAAACCCTCTGAGTGTTCCACCGGGACGCCTTTTCTCAGGGCTACGGATACGTAGGACGTACTTCACGGCCCCGAAGGTTTTCCGCGGCTCCGACTCATTCACGCCTTATACTGCCTCTATCTTACTCGATAACTTAAGCCGCAGACCTTATCTACGATCTTTTATAGATAGATACCTTATTTTTTAGGTACTGTAAGGATTAATTTTGCTTGATTTTAATACAATTTTTTTTATTTTCCAGTTTCCATGCTGACGTCAAGCACAGCACTCACCACAACCACCACCATCACTAAAATGTATATATAGTTATTTCATTTTAATAATGTTATTCTGTGATCTATTTATAATGTTTTCTTACCTTTGTAAACTATAATATTAAATAATTTTGCCTTACCAAAGTATTTTTATTTGTTTTTTTTTTGTTGATACATTTTAGACCAGCGCAGCGCAGCAATACGTATGCCCCTAATTAGTTCAATAAGTAAGGAAAATGTCGTAGAGTTTTTGCTAGACCTGCAAAAATCTTCTTGTTTTCGCATCAATCCACACAATTATAATACAACCTATCGAGCCAACCTATCCAACATAGCTAAATAGAATGTTAGGTATACTATAATATTAAAAAAAAAAAGAAAATTTAATCTAACCTTGCTCAAATAATATAAGTAATAATAGAATAAAATCATTGTTTTTTTTCGTAAACAGACTATTTCTATATTTTCTCTACGAATGTTAAAATATATCCATTCTGAAGTATTTGTTCAAAATAAGGTTTCGCATTTTTTAATTGTGGCATGTTGCTCGTCTTGACATTGGAAGATTTTAGTGTTTAAAATTTTCGGGTCGCTACTAGATAGCTAGCTGACCTCAAATCTCTCAAGTAGATTGCAATTAACATGAACACGAACACGAACGTGAACGTGAACATTAATATGAACATGAACATGAACATGAACACGAACACGAACGTGAAGATGAACATGAACATGAACGTGAACATTAACATGAACAGGGATATGAACATGAACGAGAATATGCGATATTTTTGCTTATTTGCAATAAATGAATTGAATTTTGTTTTTTGAGTTTTGAACATAAATAAGCATAGTACTTACCAATGCTTGTCCACGAATAAGATTTGATTGTCCCAATCCCAAGCAAACATTAATCACAGAAACATTGAACAAGTTATCAAACCGTGTTGTTGAAAGATCCAATCTTATGACGACCTCCGTGGCGAAGTTGATGAAGTGCGCACAGCAAATCGTAAAGATGTGGGTTCGATTCCCACGCAGTGCAGACAGTATTGTGAACCACGGGTAATTTCTCTGTAGTTCAGGTGTTTGTGTGACCATGTCACCAGGGCAGCTAACTAAAGACGTCTTAATGGGCATGTGTTACAAAAAACTCAAAAGATAGACAAAATTAAAATAACTAGTTATATCTATATATATAAAAATGTTATGTTGGTTTGTGTACGCTTCAAAAACTCAAAAAGTTCTGCACCGAATGAGCTGAAATTTTAACATGATATATAATCCGCATCAAGGATTGTTTTTATCTATTTTGTTCATCAGTGACATATCAGCGAATGTGCGAATGTGCCACAGCGAAGCGTGGCAGGGCACAGCTAGTTATATATAGTTTGGCTTTATTCCGTTTTGACTTGAAGATAATATAATATGAATACTGTATTCTACGCTTTCTGTTATCCACACTAGGACTGCCAAAAAAGATAAGAACCCGGGCCAATACAAAAGACTAACCAGTCTCAAATTATACCTAGTCCTTTCTATTAATAGTAGGAGACGCGCCGGCAATGCGCCTATCGTTGCAGATGTCCATGGGCGGTGGTAACCACTTACCATCAGGTGGGCCACATGCTTGTTTCACACCAATTTTTTAAAAAGGAAGTTAAAATTCAATATATCTCAATAATATTTTGTTGATCGCGAGCGTGATAAGCACGTTTTGTGTTATTTGAATCAGCGCAAACGTAGCGCGAGAAAAGCGCAAGCGAAGTGAGGGTTAAAATTTTAGATTTTTGTGGAAACATGATACCAGATATTATTGTAAATATTAGTTTTCATGTTTGGGTAGGTAGCCTGAAACTCGTCACGGACCGCACATATTACAGCCCGCGGGCTGCGGGCCGTGCGTTGAACAGCCCTGTTCTACACTAAATAATAATGTTTATTACTTATTATTAAAAATATCGCGTAGAGTTAACTCTACCACACATTCGCCAGTGTTATCATTTTGCCCAGTTGTTATTACGTAGGTGTTAAGACTATATTTTATTAAAAAAATGAAAAACTAGACTGTCTTTAAAGAATAATAGAAAATTTAACTTTGAAACTTGAAACTAACTACAACTCCGTAAGTACGTACTATTGTTTATAGATCAGAAAAGAATAAATAACTCTATATCACTCACATCAAAATCAGATAAATAGAATCACCACAGAAAAATAGCAATTTGGTAAACATAGAGTAGTACAATGGGCGGTTTTAGCGATTATAGCGATTTCTTCCAAATAACCTTTGAATGGACAGAAAAAACATGTTTTATTTTTATGTACCCATATTAAAATGTTATTATTATTAAATTAGAATAGTCAATGAGAGGTCAGTATCAGAGGTCGGGATGTTATCCACCAATCCGGACCGGGCTCCCGTGGTGGATTATGGCCTAACCCTCTTCACGAAAGTGAGGGGAGACCTGTGCCCAGCAGTGGGACGTTATGGGTTGATGATGATGATGATGATGATGACGATCAATGAGCTAGATACATTTTTTTTGTGGCTCAAGTAATTAAGAAGGCCGTAGAAGGTAGCTACGAACCCCACATTGTGGCACCGCATTGACGTCACAAAAAAATTACAAAACCATATTAGCAATCGCATTATGTTACAATTACTGTCACTTTAATGTATCAACCAACAATAATGAAACTATTACAAAAACCTTATAGGCATATTTTGTGAACTGCAAATATTTACAGTGAAACCAATATCACCTTGGACCTCTTATTAACAATATAAATTGTGTTCGATAGAGACAATATCTATCAGTTGAGTGCTGAGATCAATACCATTAGCTTGACAGCATTTTAAGAATTAAACTCAAAATGTTTTCTAAGGTAATTTAAATAACATTAGGGATAAATAGTGAATAACTACTAATTTTACATGTTTAACTATCGTTTGCTAATTGGCAGTAGATTAGATAATGTTTGAAATAATTTCAACTATATTAGCAAATTCAAAATTTCTTTTCAAAAAAAATATTTTTTCATAAATTTCATTAATTCGTCTAATTGTCTAACAAAATAATATTTAGTATTTAACAATAAGTATTTTAACATTTTTTAGTCATATTTGCAAAATTCATGTAAACAGATTTGACATTTTTTAGACATTTGACAACTAAATGGCCCAACAGACGTTTTTCTGATCTATCCCAATAATTGGATCCTATTATAGCTATAAAGCATTGTCTTGAAAAGAAATATACTTTGTGAATATGACATTTAACACTAACAGCCTCTTAACACTTACAGGTTGTAAGTTTGGTTGCTCTTATGGGCGTAGTGGCTGCCCAGTACGGTGGACATGGCCACGGACACGGCTACTCGTCCCAGCACATCTCCCGACACGACGGCCCCGCGCATCCCGTGCACGTGCACGGACACGGACATGACGGACATGGCCATGTCGATTACTACGTAAGTTAGATACTAAACGTAAATCTAAAAGTTTAACAAGGAACATACTAAGCTAATTTCATTTTTATCAGGCGCATCCCAAGTACGAGTTCGCATACAAAGTGTCAGATCCTCACACCGGCGACCACAAGGAGCAGCACGAGACCCGCGACGGCGACGTCGTGAAGGGCTTCTACTCGCTGCATCAACCCGACGGCTCCATCAGACACGTGCACTACCATGGTGACAAACACAGCGGGTGAGTTTCCATGTCAATTTTGATACTGATTCTCGATTGTCTTTGATATTTGATAGTCCAATGATCGATCTTCCTTTGTTTCAGATTCCATGCCGACGTGAAGCACAGTACCCACCACATCGTTCCTGAAAAACATCACCAACATTATTAAACCTGTGATAAGCTGAGTACATACACAGAGGTGTATACGAGTGATGTTATGATTGATGTTCAATTGTTTTTATTATTAATGTTTTATACTTTGCCAGTACCAAATAAAGTTTGAAAGCTATATCATCATTGTATTTTGTTTTGTGAAATTTTACAAACAACTATTAGGTACCATGATACGTCAAATGATGCAACAGCTAACAGCTAACGGATTCGTTTTTTTTTTAAACAAGCTACCGCTAAGTATCCGAGAAAACACTCGACAACTGTCCCTTTAGTAAATTATGATTGTTGCATAAAAATTGTAAAAGTTAACAAGATATATTCTGTCACTGATAAATAAATCCTAAATTAGAAATTAAATTAGGAATTACTAGCAATCCTATTGAAAGTAATAATAATCAAGTTATGAGCATGATTAAGGCAAATAATAATGCAATAGTAAACCTTATAATTACATACATAATCATGTATGTAAATGTGGAGTATACGTGAACTGTTAGTTTCTTACGACGAAAAGTGACTCTCTGCGATAACTTGACGGAATGAGATTATCTGTAAGCAGCGATTTCATAATGATGGTAAGCGCCACGCCAGCCCATAACATTTGTAGTGCTACCCACTACATTTCTTCCAAAAACCCTTGCACCTCACTTACTAAACAGGTATCAAAAACAAAAATGCAGTAAGAGTATAGAGTATTTTCTATTCTGAACAAATATTAGACGGTAAAACGGATTAAAATAAATTTTACCAGATCGTCACATTATTGTGGAGTTCCATCTAGATAGATTACACTGCCTTCGAACTGCTATTTTACTTACCATCATCATTATACTATAATCTCCTCTACTGGACATGCCACTTAGTTCTATATATATATAAATGTTATGTTGGTTTGTGTACGCTTCAAAAACTCAAAAAGTTCTGCATTGATCGAGCTGAAATTTTAGCATGATATATAATCCGCATCAAGGATTGTTTTTATCTATTTTTTTCAACAGTGACATATCAGCGAATGTGCGAATGTGCCACAGCGAAGCGTGGCCGGGTACAGCTAGTAGGTAATATATTTTATAACTTCTACCACTAAAGATTAAAAATCTGTAAGTTTTAAACACCGTAACAAAAAGTTGGTTATTTAACAAAACGTTTCCATACCCTGTTTAGGACAGTCTAAACATATTAATTTATTATTTTTAGTATTAACGAAAGTAGTAATAATTTTAGTTAATAAGCTTGCAACACTTGTTGTTTGGTGTGTATTTCCGTTGTATTGTGGCAACTTTTCTTTCTTCTTGTCTGATTTGCTATATGAAACGGCTTGCCTCTCGACTGTATTTTTATATTTTAAATAAACTCCATAAGTTTAAATTTCCCACGCATTTTATTACGTACACACTCTAAACGTATTCATTTGAGAACTCGATTACCAACGGTTATAGGTTTTTCGGATCTTCTACTATTTACTGATCATTTGTATGAATATATTTAGATTTACTGTACATAACTACCTTGTTTACCTATTGTAATTTTTCTGTACTGTGTTTATTTTTGTTTCTGGTGTACAATAAAGAGTTTTTCTATTCTATTCTATTCTATAACTAAGGCGGTGGTAGCCTAGTGGGAAAACGTCCTTCCAAGGAGAGGATCGTGAGTTCAAATCCCAGTGCGGGCACGTATGTCTTTCTTGTAACCACATGGGTGGGTAAGAAAAGCGTGTGATAATTACAATATGTTTATAATATAATCCACCACGGGGCTAGTCCGGATTGGTGGATAAATATCTACTATAGAGAGTAGAAAATATAAATTTATAAGGGCTATGGGCTATTAATCCTAAATCTAATGTTAATTAACGTATAAGCTTCAACAAAAACGCATATGATTATATATTATTTAAATAGGTTTTGGAATACGTGAAATATAAATAAATTTGCTTACCGTACTTAATATTTGTCAGCCTGCTCTATGAACAAGAGCAAGAACGAACAACACATATAGTAGTGGGTAGTATGGAAGTGGTAAGGGATGATTATATCCACAAGAAGTGGTCGAGGTGGTGATCCGAAATTGGCTTTTAACGGTCGCAAACAACTGACTCCAGACACTAGTTGAATCGTCTGTAATAGACGTAGAAATTAATTATTATAAGGCATTTACATAATTTATAAAACATATGTACGTAATTATCGCTCGCGCTTTTCGGTGAAGGGAAACATCATGAGGAAACCTCCCATAGGAGAATTATTTCTGAGGTAGATATGTTATCCACCAATCTGGACCGGACCCCGCCTTGTGGTGGATTGAGGCCTAATTCTCATCATGAAAATGAGGGGAGATCCTCGCTGAGCAGTGGGCGGATTTGGGTTGACGATGATGATGATATGACTAAGGGAATAAATTGAGTAGAAAATGTAATAAATTACGAAGAAAGAAAATTTTAAAAGAAATTACGCTATTCTTTCCAAAACTATTATACAAATAAAACGATCGCAAATGTCTCAATGTTATTGTCACTACCGAGCTTGCTTCGTTGGTACACAATAATTGCGTGAGCATTACAAATTAACATTATGCGATAGGTGATAAAAATCTGAGAATTTTATTACTAGTATTTAGGGTGAAAACAATCACCTTGATTTTATTCGTTTATCGATATATAAGACTTGGGAATTTGAATAAATTTATCAGTCAGCTACTGAACTTTAGTGCAAGCACAAGCAAATTTGATTATCAAAATGGTATCCAAGGTATAGTAACGACTATATTGAAAAGTTAGCCTAGTATTAAAAAGTTTCCAACTGAATGCTACGTGATCAGTTTTATTATTATTATTATTATTATTTATCCACTACTATAATTTTAATGTTCGGTAACAATGGTGCACGCTTGCTTAGAAGTAACCTATTATTCTCGTAACTTGCAGAGTCTCATCTATTTCTTAATAAACATTTCTTTCGATAATTTTCTGATGTTTTTTTATAATTTTAGATCATAGTCCTAGCAGCGCTGGTATGCGCGGTGGCTGCAGAGCACGCGTTTTCTTCCCAACACGTGCACAAGCATGACGGTCACCACGAGGAAGTGCAAGCTCATGGCCACCACGGTCACAAGCATATTGACTATTACGTAAGGAACAGTTTACATGATAAACTCAATTCAATCGCATATTTAAAGTTCTGAGTACTCAACGATTGTCTTATTCTAGACACATCCCAAGTACGAGTTCGAGTACAAGGTAAAGGACCCGCACACTCACGACTTCAAGGAGCAGCACGAGACCCGCGACGGCGACGTCGTGAAGGGCTTCTACATGCTGCATGAACCTGACGGCTCCGTCAGACACGTGCACTACCACGGTGATCACCACTCTGGGTGGGTGGTGTGACGTTTATTTAATTTTTCTTTAGCGTCAATGCTACTATAGTTTTAGGTTCTAACACCATTAAATTATTGTTGCTTACAGATTCCATGCTGACGTAAAGCACGAGACTCACCATATTGTTCCTGAGAAAAAGTATCATCATTACTAAAATCTGTAACTAAAGACTAAATACTTCTGATTGTTATTAAATATTTTAAATACTTTTGTAAATAAATGTTTTATGAAAAATATATTATATTTTTACATTTTAATTAAATAAACTAATTTTAAAACCGTAATTGCTACAGTTGGATCTAGAATAATCTCTGTCGAAAATCATCCACGCATCTTCTCATTCATTATTAAAAAATAGTTTTAACTATACAGTCGAGTAGGTACATTACTTATTAAATATAATATTAAGCACTCATAAAACATGATAATTACGATGATATAGTTGTGTGACTAACATACTATTATGATGCCTGTCAATTTCAATTTAAAATGTACAAATATTTACACTATTTAACATGACAGACTTTTGTTTCAGTATTTTATTGATTTTTACATACTTTTTAATCTTATTGGACCCTCTAATTAAATTATTGTGACAATTATGTACAAACTTAGGTGTAGTGAGGTCGACTATTGGTATGTTATTACATGATAATGACTCATTTAGGTTGCTTCCGAGTAGCTCCGAGTATAAATCCATGGTACTAATTTCCTTCTCCAAACTAGTACCATTTTTGGATGAACACTCAAAGACCTCTAATTTTGCCCTATTCAGATCTAACTCCTGCTCCAAGTCCCTAATATTTCTAAGGGCTGCCATATATGTCTCCTGATCCTGACCATAGGAGTCAATGGTGGTCTGCAGGCGATCTCGCTGGCCTCTCATATCTTCATATGCAGTGTCTAATTCAGAGAGTTGGTTTTTAAGTTGTGTGGTCTTATCCAGCACATTGAACATGTCCGCCTCATGGTCATCTATCTCTTGGAGAAGCCTATTGTTGGCTTCCTTGGTGGATTTAAGTTCAACCAGCGCCGCCTGCAGTTTGACCTCTAAGTCACATGCCTTACGAGTCATCATTGTGTATGTGAGTGACAGGGTCTGGAAAACAATGAAGCACCTTAAATTCTGGCTTATTTAGGACTAGCTACCTAGTTCTAAAGTGCCCTATTTTAATGAAGCTGTTGAGTGTCTAATATATAGCGAAATACATAGAAAACCATTCAATTATGGTGCTTAGTGGTTAAGAAAACTGAAAATAAATAGAAACTGATAGAAAAAAGTGATAGAAAACTAGAAAATAAAAAAATAAAAAGTAGTAAAGTAAGTTCTAATATAAATTTTATTCTAACCTAGCAGGGCCTAATATAGTAATCTTTATAATTATTTATGTTTTAGTTAAGTTTCTTATTTCGACTTGGAGGAGGTAAATAGTATTAATAGCTAGTAGGTATGGTACTTCCCCAGTTTTATGATGAAGAATTATACACAATTTTTCCAAAACACGATAGTTGACGGTAGTCGCCGGCCGGTCTAACGGTCAGCTGATCGGCGATCGAATATTTTGATCAGAATTACAACTCTGACCACATTTAACACTGGCACACTCTTAGTTGACAAACTATCAACACGTTTAACACAAAATAAACACAAATAAACGAATTTAAACTAATTAATTTAAGTAAAAATACAGCACAGCTGTTTTTGACGTGTTGTCGCTGGTGTTGCCAGCTTATTATGAGTCAGAGGATTTATTTTAAAGGAAAAGCTTATAAAACTCAGCTGACTATATTATAATACTTATAAAAAACATAACAGTAATCTGAAACAGTACAAACAGCACCTATTTGCACTTTGTATTTGCACTCGGGTTTCTTAGGATTGGGGTGGTCATTGCCAAAGCCGTGGCCGCTATATAGCATCAATTAAGATAATATAGGATAAGATAAAAATAACACAAGATGGGATAGATATAAGATTTGTGTGAACACATGTATTTGCTCTGAGTATGGGTGTGTGTAGGACCATGGTCCTCATAGTTCCCGGTTCTCTAGATACAGGGAATCCTAGTTAGGAATCAGCTATACCTGTGATCGTGACGCGTTAAAATAACGCCACTGAAACGTTCTTTATAGAAATAGGATACGGTAGTTTCCATGAGAGCGTTTTTAAGCACCTACCGTACAAAACCGAAGCTACTATTTGCATGACGGCTGTTTAAAAAGTTGAATAGTTTCCGGATGTTTTTTAACTAGCAATGACTGTTCATTGCTTGTTAAAAAACTTTATTGCAAATTGAGTATACTAATAAAGCTAGAAAGTAGAGTTTGACTTTGTTTAATCAAGGAGAAGCAGTTCTACTTTCCTAAAAAGACAGCCGTCTGAGTCTCGAACTTTCCACGTGCCTTCTAATTGATAATAGTATATGTATCTATGTGACGATGAATAGTTAGTTAGTGTAATTGGCCTAGGCCGTTCTAATTAATGGTAATAAATAAATGAATGACGACAATATTTCTATGTCCAGAATACTGCGTCCGTTATTCACTGTAGGTAGTTGTAATGCTGTGCGTATTATATTTCCTATGAATACAACCTATTCTTGAACGACTTCTAAAAAAGAAAAATAGGAAAAAAATAAGCTGATATTAATAATCTTTGTGTGTGATACTAATCGTACAAAGCTATGCTATGCCATTAATTTATTAGACTTTATGACATTGTAGATATCCTTTCTCATGAGTTTTGATTACAATTATAATAAAAATATAAAAGAAGTAATTTATCAGATATTTATTTAGAAAATTAATATACAATATTATGTTATTTGGTAAAAATCAGTGACAATTTGGTAAGTTTCAGTAATAATGATGTTTCTCAGGTACAATATGGTGGGTTTCGTGCTTCACATCAGCGTGGAATCTGTAGATAAGACAATGGTTTGGGTTAAAATTCGTACACAAAACGCATCAACTTCACTATTCCACCATGTGCATTAAAATGGTGATCAAGTGAATTACCCAGAGTGGTGGTCTCCGTGGTAGTGCACGTGTCTGACAGAACCGTCAGGTTCATGAAGCATGTAGAAGCCTTTCACGACGTCGCCGTCGCGAGTCTCATGCTGCTCCTTGAAGTCGTGGGTGTGCGGGTCCTTCACCTTGTACTCAAACTCGTACTTGGGATGAGTCTAGAATAAGACAAACTTTGAGTACTCAGAACTTCAAATGTGCGATTCAGTTGAGTTTATCATGTAAACTGTTACTTACGTAATAGTCAATATGCTTGTGACCGTGGTGGCCGTGAGCTTGCACTTCCTCGTGGTGACCGTCATGCTTGTGCACGTGTTGGGAAGAAAACGCGTGCTCTGCAGACACCACGCATAGCAGCGCTGCTAGGGCTAACATCTACAATGGATAGATAATTATCGTCAATTTAAATCCAAAAAACTTTACGGTATTGCCATTTTTAAAGGCTCTGTACATAAAATGATCATGTTGTCATGCATTTGTTGTAATATATTGTAACACTGTGGCAAATCGGATCATGGGGTGAATCAGCTCGGAAATCTCGAAATTCGGTCATACTTTGAAAACTAAATGAAACCAATCGACGCAACACATTGATTCTAAACGCCGACGTTGATTTAGTTTGACATTACCACACAGGTCAGTCTAGCGACGATTCTCAGATCACCATTTATTTCGTAAAAATTAATCTAAAGCACCTCGATCTACGATAGATAAAAAATAGTACATGTTATAGAGGAATATGATAGTTGCTTTTAAATTACCTTAGAAACCATTTTCGTAATATATTTCCTGTTGTGTTGTGCTTGCTGTTAATCCCAATAGTTGACTGATACGTTACATCAAATTCTCAAGTCTTATATATCGTTAATCGGATTATATTATCAACTTACCATCAAGGTAAAAATTTTCACTTTAGTAATAAAATTCTCGATTTTATTACCTATCGTGTAATATGAATTTGTAATGCTTGCACAATTTAATTGTCTTACGAGACAATAAAGTTATGGAATGCAATATTTTCAAGAAAAATTTATTGACATAATTATCAAACAATAATTACACTCACTTATCAGTGTATGTTATGGTTTAAATTGATAAATGCGTACTAAAAAGGCTAAGAAATTATGACTACCGAAAAAATGTCACAAACTGGTCCATCATATCTATTGTGTCCTTGTTTCCTTCAAAAATAACATAGGCTGTGGTTGGTTATAGGACTTTATATTAACGTCGCCGACAACCAATTTTTTTTTTTAGTTTTGTGGTTTTTTACCCTCTTAGCTTTTTACAAATATAAGTTATAGACGAATTTAAATTTACAATGACCGTGACGTTAGATCGAATAAATAAGTTTGCAAATTACGAAACTATTGCAAAGCACCGTTGGTCGTATGGGCATAATGAGATTGTACGAGATATTTGTAGTGAAATCTATGTCGCCTTGGACCCTTGTTAACGATAATATAAAAGTCGTTCGATTTAGACAAACTGTATCAGTCGAGTTTTGAAGCAAACCTTCACTACAAGCAAAGTAAACCAAAAATGTTCTCTAAGGTAACTTTAATTATTAATTCAGTAATAAGTGATACAAACTGTTATCAAGTAAATAATTTGTTACTCTACCTAAAAATAAATGATATTTATATGAGTATTTTTCCAGGTAATTTCCTTTGTCGCTCTTATGGGAGTAGTGGCCGCCCAGTACGGTGGACATGGGCACGGGCATGGCTACTCTTCCCAGCACATCTCCCGACATGACGGTCCCGCGCATCCCGTGCACGTGCACGGACATGGACACGACGGACATGGCCATGTTGACTACTACGTAAGTTAAAACCCAAACGCCGCGTACCCTAAAATACTTAACAAGTAGGTATCAAGCTAACCATGTCTTTTTTCTTCAGACTCATCCTAAGTACGAGTTCGCATACAAAGTGTCAGATCCTCACACCGGCGACCACAAGGAGCAGCACGAGTCCCGCGACGGCGACGTCGTGAAGGGCTTCTACTCGCTGCACCAACCCGACGGCTCCATCAGACACGTGCACTACCACGGTGATCACCACTCTGGGTAAGATATTTGAAAATGTTTCCATGGATAATTCAGATGACACATAATTTGGACTTAACCATAATGAGATGCTTTGTTTAATTGTATATGTCTTCAATTAGTTAACTTAACAGCTACTGTGTTACTAATTGTATTCTTTTTTTTCAGATTCCACGCTGATGTAAAGCACAGCACCCACCACATTGTCCCCAAACATCATCATCACTACTAAAAAACAAAAACTTCTTCTGTGTTTCTGTGATATTGTTAATTGTTAACTTTTGTACCTGCAAATCAAATAAAACAAATATAAATCTTACAAAATAATTTGCATTTCTTTTTCTATAATCATTAATAAGGTGCCAGACCTCTTTTTTGGTTTTATTCTTGCCAAATAACTAACAATAGTTTGACTGAATTGTTAAAGGGGAGAACAAAAACTTCCTTCTTTTATATCCTTCTCCCACTAATCCTATCGTATCCAAGTAGTTATCCTACTAATGTTAGAAATATGAAAGTTTGTGAGCATGGATGGTTTTCACGCAAAAACTACTAAGCGGATTGGAATAAAATTTGGCACACAGATAGTTAATAACCTGTATTAACACATATAATACTTTTTATCCCGTTAAAATAAACGGTTCCTGTGAAACAATACTCAACGCACGTGAAACCGTTGCTAGTCTATATCTATATATAATATATAAAAATGTTATGTTGGTTTGTGTAAGGTTCAAAAACTCAAAAAGTTCTGCACCGATCGAGCTGAAATTTTAGCATGATATATAATCCGCATTAAGGATTGTTTTTATCTATTTTATTCATCAGTGACATATCAGCGAATGTGCGAATGTGTCACAGCGAAGCGTGGCAGGGTACAGCTAGTGATTTATAAAATGAAAAGTTAAGATCCAATGACAATTACCTATCTATACATTGATTTAATGATGGAACCAAATTATTTTACCATTATTTTTTAGGTTTGGCAAACTATCCATCTTGCTGAACTGTGCTAGTGGAACGAAGTTCATTGCTACCTACCGTCAGTGGTGATAGCAATTCCTGATATCCGAAATATTGAGTGGCATTCACCAACTTTTACTGGCCAGCTTGGTTTATCCGAGACATAGAATGTTTGCAAAAGGAACTTGATAAGCTGATATTCATGATTAATTAATACTTTTTTACGTTGGTAGAGTCAGTGAACTTTTATGATCTTGGGACGCTTGTGAATAAAGATTTTTGACCTTGACTTTGACTTTAAAAACTGTAGATAGTTCACTGTTTCTTTGACGTTGGTATGATGTATGCACTGTTGGGGTGTCAACTTTTCTGGCCGCCCATGTGACGTGGATGTGACTAAGTCACGGGACATTGATGTGGTGACAATTCACTTTTAATTGAAATTTGGCTTAACTTCCCAACATTCATAAAATACGTTTCCAGATTCTCCGGAAAAATAAACAGGGGTCAACTCTTGAATTATATCACTGCACATAAACACTACACACTACAAATAATACTAACACTGCACATAATATGTAAAAGATTAAGCTCCTATTTCAATGTAATCGCACGAGTATGATAGAGTAGACATCCAATAACTAAAGTAAACTAAAAATTTCCCGTTTATTTGAGCCTGTATAAAGCTTAGACAGAAAGGGACAGCAAAAACTGCGGTACAGATGTATAAGCTCAGATGAATTACGATACCTACTTTAAAATTACATTTACTACTAGACTTTAAAATGCCCTAATATTTATTTATGTAAGTTATAAAAACTTTATACGATTAATAAGCAATTTTTTGTTCAAACAAAATCGGCAGGTGATTTCGAAATAGCTGGACCCGAAACATTGACTCATAAGATGTAGAAATAAGACTACTCATATAAATTCACTGACAATTCAATTCTTATTCAGGCACTTCCTCCGTGATGGCAGTACAAGGAAATAAGAAGTTTCGAAATCAATACAAAATTATCATAAATCTTGTGGTAGGTATATTATTGATATGAATATTTGAAACTAAAGTGGGTGACCACAACGCAAAAAAGTTGCGGCCTTGACTTACATTGATTTAGTTCTGTTATAGAGTCATTAAACTTTTTATCGAGACTCAGCGAGAATTCATTCATGCCGCAGAGTTGAGCTTTACTTGACCTAATCGTTCCTTTTTTACATGAGTTATTTGGTTAAACTATTATAGAGAAATCAGTCGAAAATATTAAATTGCGATAAAAACGATAAAATATTCTTATTACTTTATTTCATTGTTATAAACATAAATCAAATCACGTCAACATAATATTGTTATCAAAAATATCACAGAAGGAAATAAAACATATTAAGAAATAACAGTGTTCAGTAATGATGATGATGATGCTTGGGGACAATATGGTGGGTTTCATGCTTAACGTCAGCGTGGAATCTGTAACAAAAATATAAAAATAAGAAGTTAAAAACAAAAGTTTTTTATATGGCACTTAAAGAACCAAATATAGCAAAAAAAACTCACCCAGAGTGGTGATCAGCGTGGTAGTGCACGTGTCTGACGGAACCGTCAGGTTCATGCAGCATGTAGAAGCCCTTCACGACGTCGCCGTCGCGGGTCTCGTGCTGCTCCTTGAAGTCGTGGGTGTGCGGGTCCTTCACCTTGTACTCAAACTCGTACTTGGGATGAGTCTAGAATAAGACAAACGTTGAGTACTCCGAACTTCAAATAATGCGATTCAGTTGAGTTTATTGCGTAAACTGTTCCTTACGTAATAGTCAATATGCTTGTGACCGTGGTGGCCGTGAGCTTGAACTTCCTCGTGGTGACCGTCATGCTTGTGCACGTGTTGAGAAGAAAACGCGTGCTCTGCAGACACCGCGCATAGCAGCGCTGCTAGAATTACGATCTGCAATCAAATTAATACATTAATGACTGTTTAGATTTATTAAATTAAAGAAGAGTCAATCATACCTTAGATACCATGGTTGGTTTTTTTTACTTGTTATGAATGCTGTTATGTTCAACAGTTGACTGATACATGATATAAAATTCCCAAGTCTTTTATATTGTTAAATTAATGTGATAATCAATTAAAATTCATAACCAAGGTAACTGTTTTCACCCTAGGTGTAATAAAATTCTGAGATTTTATCACTTATCGCACAATGCAAGTTTGTAATGCTTACTCAATTTATGCTCATAAAATAAACTCAATCTAGAAGGTAGGTATGTAGGGCTTAAAATATATTACAGTGCTTTAATAGATAATAGGAATTAAGGTTGAAGACTTCTTTAAAAATACTTTCAGTTTCGGTATGTTTGTTTGTTTCTTTGTCAAATGAGATATTGCTAGACTCTAGTATCAGAGTTATTAAACCCACCCAAGATCTGACGTAACGACTGATTATAACTAGGGCTGATGGCTTAACATTCTTTCCTAACCATAGAGCTAAAGGAATCGGCAAATTACTTACCTATGAAATTTAGTTACGGCATTGATGCGAGACACAGGTTTCGAACCCGGTGTCATTATACTGTAAATAGATTGGCATTGAGCGCATAGATTACCACTCAGCATTTACTACAAAATGTGTGTATTTCGTGTAATATAGCAACTTCGCGGTTATTAAATAATATATTTTCTAGTACCGCTACTTTAATTTGTTCTAAATATGACTAGAATTGTATATGACAATCAAAATAATAATTATGTTTGTTCAAAAATTTAATATAGGGTAAAACAGTTCTTATCCAAACCAACTCAATTTAATTGCATCCAACAAGTTCTACGTTGAATTTTCATTAATCGTAGTCGTTGGCGTAGCAGCATTATTCGTAGCATCGGGTTAATAAAGTATAATTAAATGTTTAGTTCATTTTAATCGCCTGAAATCTGAAACCTGTAACAAGTTGCTACATCAAATTATTATGTTTAAACACATTTACAAACACTACACAATGTAAGCGGGCAAATTATGAAACGGTTGCAAAGTACCACCGTATGGGCATAATAACATTGTAGGCCGCAGATTTTTGTAGAGAAATCAATGTCGCCTTGGACCCTTGTTAACGATAATAATATAAAAGTCGTTCGACTTAGACAAACTATATCAGTTGAGTTTTGAAGCCAACCTCTACTAGACAATTAAAATGTTCTCTAAGGTAACTTTAAAATACAGTTTAATTTATTACAACAGTTATTAGTTATACAAACTGTTATCTAGTACGTAATTTGAAACTACCGAAAAATAAATTAAGTACGCGTATTTTTCCAGGTAATTTCCCTTGTTGCTCTTATGGGCGTAGTGGCTGCCCAGTACGGTGGACATGGGCACGGACATGGCTACTCTTCCCAGCACATCTCCCGACACGACGGCCCCGCGCATCCCGTGCACGTGCACGGACACGGACATGACGGACATGGCCATGTGGACTACTACGTAAGTTAAAACCCAAACGCCTCGTACCCGAAAATACTTAACAAGTAGGTATCAAGCTAATCTGATCATTTTTCCCCAGACTCATCCCAAGTACGAGTTCGCATACAAAGTGTCAGATCCTCACACCGGCGACCACAAGGAGCAGCACGAGACCCGCGACGGCGACGTCGTGAAGGGCTTCTACTCGCTGCATCAACCCGACGGCTCCATCAGACACGTGCACTACCACGGTGATCATCACTCTGGGTAAGACTTTAAAGAGCATTGTAATTTGGTACTTAGTGATTGCAATAAATTTATTTCAGTCTATTATAACACTTCCTCTACTGTTAACAAGGTTTAATTTTTGACGTTAGTTACTTAACTTTTTCATTTCAGGTTCCACGCTGATGTAAAGCACAGCACCCACCACATTGTTCCCGAACATCACCATTACTGAACAACCCTTGGATTTGCTGTATTTTGGTACATACCACCTTACGTTGTGTTCCCGTGTTAACTGTTTTATACTGTTTTTTTTTACAAACCAAATAAATGATTATATAAAAACTTAAAATACTTTTTGTTTTTAATCCAGTGATGTTTGTATACGCTGCACTTAAATAATATTTTTGACTTGATTATCGTCATGTAAAAATATAAATTCAAAACCTAGATTTAAGTGCAGTTATGAATAAAATACAGTTTGTATACGTAGCTATGTTATTTTGGAGTACTAAGAAAGCTTGAAAAATATCACCAACGTTCTTAAAATTTGTACGAAACACGATCGCTGAGTAACATTTATGAAAAAAAAATACATTAAACACCCCCTTATCCCCTTTATTCATAAAAAAATATATGACGTTTAATAAAATTGCGCACTACAATATTGTACCTACTGCGCAGTACTAAGTGACGAATGATTTTTTTTTTTTATAAAGGGGTATGATTTCACAAAACAATAAATATTCAAATTAGGCTTATTTGTTAAGCCTATGGTTATCCCAATTGGCTTACTAAAGGAGAAGGACTAAAATTTTCCTTCAAAAACCTTACTTGGCCTGGCTGGAACTGAGGCCGTTTTGTACAATAATTTCAGAATTTGACTACATGTCCCATTAACTCTATAATTCCGTGTTACATTTCGACTCTGACAAGTTTATTTACATTGTAATAAAAATTATAATGAGCTAAATATACAATGATACTGTTTACTAGGCTACTCAATAATAACATGGATTGATTCCATCTTTCTTTTTCCTTGCTCTATATTTTGGTTGCCTTCAAAATTAATTTTGTGCTTTGCTATAAGTTATCTGCTACATAAGTAAACCTCAAAAATAATATACGTTTAAGCAGAAAATGTTTATAAAAAAAAATTGATATACAATAAAGTATAAACGACCAATGAACATCACCACCACCACCATCCACCATCCACCACCTCACTCACCATCTGGTGAACAACTTGCTCATCTCATAACCTAGATAAATTAAAAAAAAAAGTTTACTAATGAACTTCGTTTTAATTCAATGACTTTTATTTCGTTACGAAGGGTCCAAGGTAACTTTGATTTCACTACAAAAATGTTCCTACGCGAGGCTTACCATAGTAACATAGTTTCAAAACTATGTTACTATGTTACACTTACATTATGCAGTAGGTGTCGGTAATTGATATAATTGTTTATTTGATTTCAAAACACGTCGAAAATGTTTACCTTCTGTTTCTGATTGCATTAAAATACCGAAAAACATTTGGTACTTCGTGAATACTTGGGATTAACCTATTTTATCTTTCAGGTGGTTGTTTCCTACCTACCATGCGCCCAATGATACGTATAAATTCTATGATTATGATATTATGTGTTTAAATCTAGGCACTATAGGTATCTATAATAGAAATATTTACAAAAGGAATCAGGAATTACAATGGATAATGAATAATGACAAATGACATAACAAATACCAGATTTTTTCATAACAAAAAATATATTAACTGAGATTCCAACGCGATCACGCCAAAAAAGCAGAACAGCTTTTAATGAAATATGAAACATAAATAGACTATTATATGTAACTATAACATAACTCTTTATTCCAAGAATCTACCCATACGAGGATAAAATGCTGTATCAAAGTTAACATTTGAATACATGACGAGGCGCAGATAGTGTGTTACTAATAAGTCCGCCAAACCACTACTTGCTGGCTACGTGTACGTAAAGCTATTAACTTTTGGAAGCACCAATTCCAGTTATTGTAATCAAGTACGCTATCATCGCGTGTTTATTGCGGATAATATTAATAGCGTGTGAAACTATCATTAGACATCTAAAAAGAGCTCCTGCCATTACGGTAAAAAATAGCCCCTGTATGCAAAGTGCATCGTACAAACACTTTTAATGTTAACCTATTTTATTAGTTAGCTGTTTGGGAGTAAATGTTATACGTCAATTTAGACCCAGTTCTTATTTTAAATTGAGTTTAAATTTTGAACTTCTGTCAATTCATCATCATTATCATCATCAACCCACTTTTCGTCCCACTTTTGAGCACGAGTCTCTCCTCACTTTCGTGAGGAGCGTTAGGCCATAATCCACTATGGGGGCCCGGTCCGGATTGATGGACTAAACCAATTACCAATGACATAATATTAAAGTGACAGTGGGCTTATCAGATGATCGATACGGGAGGTAGACAATAGAACCCCTCAATGACAAAAAATATATTGACCTCGTTTTAGTCAGGTTGCAGTAT
Organism: Campaea margaritaria; assembly: GCA_912999815.1. Taxonomy (NCBI): domain Eukaryota; kingdom Metazoa; phylum Arthropoda; class Insecta; order Lepidoptera; family Geometridae; genus Campaea; species Campaea margaritaria. The sequence goes on from OU538794.1 coordinate 4,537,344, forward strand.
CAAATTTATAAACACTTATCTGCTACCAAGTGTATACAAATACCTAATTAATTAATGTATGCTTGACAATTAACAGTTATATATGTAATATTCTTGTGCATAAGTTTCAAAATCATATTCCAATCAAATTATTTACGATAGGCAATTAAATCTGAGATATTTTTACGTGGGGTGAAAACAATTGCCTTGATTATAATTTGGATTGGTTTGAACACTTTAACGAATATAAAAGCCAAGAACAATTGACAATTAGTATCAGTTAGCAACTGAGCAGTGTGAAAGACACAAGAGACAAAAATATAAGTGAAAAATGTATTCAAAGGTATATATCTAACATATTATTATATAACATTGCATTTAAACTTTACAGTCTTCTCAATTTATTAATTACTCTTATCCACTGTAGAAGAATAAATGAAGTCCCAATGTTAATTTACATAATGTATAAATTTACCATCGACAATACAAGTGCATTTCAATAGAATTCTTAAATTTACTTCTCAATATTCTTCTTCCAGATTTTATTACTAGCAGCAGTGCTGGGCGCAGTGGCAGCTGAGCACGCGTTTTCTTCCCAACACGTGCACAAGCACGACGGTCATCATGAGGAAGTTCAAGCTCACGGCCACCACGGTCACAAGCATATTGACTATTACGTAAGTAACAGTTTACGCAATAAACTCAACTCAATCGCACAATTTCAAGTTCTGAGTACTCAACGTTTGCCTTATTCTAGACTCATCCCAAGTACGAGTTCGAGTACAAGGTGAAGGACCCGCACACCCACGACTTCAAGGAGCAGCACGAGACCCGCGACGGCGACGTCGTGAAGGGCTTCTACATGCTGCATGAACCTGACGGTTCCGTCAGACACGTGCACTACCACGGTGATCACCACTCTGGGTATGTAATCTTGTTTAAATTGTCAATTGCAACTTATTTGTCACAATATGTAGCCTCAAAGATCGCATAAGATGATAAACCCCAATCTACTTTTTAATAACAATCAATAAAGATTTAACAACAGTATAACATTTGGAACAAAGTTGAGATTAATCAAAATCACTAGTTGCAATTTATACTCACAAAAACTTTACCAAATGTTTTAAACTTTTAACCAAGATTAGTAGAACTCATTATGCACTATACTCTAGCTAGATTCTGACCTTATAATAATTAGGACTCCATTTATTCGTCTAATTAGCATATTTTTTATTAATTCTACATTATATTTATTTAATTTCAGTTTCCACGCTGACGTCAAGCATGAAGTCCATCACATTGTTCCCGAGAAGCATCATCATCACCATTACTGAACTATACTGTTTTAGGAATGGAACTATTTATTGATAAATGTTATTATATTGTTAATAAAGTAATATTCGTTGACAACTGGGTTTATCTATAATTTTTGTATATATTTAGTAAGTTAGTTAAGTATATATGCCTATGGTGCCGAAACGTGGACGTTCGCCAAGGAGACTGTGCACAAAATGCGAGTCGCACAACGGGCCATGGAGCGTGCCATGTTAGGCATCAGGGTAAGCGACAGAGTTCGAAATACGGAGATCCGAAGAAGAACTAAAGTGGAAGACATCGGATCCCGTATAATTAAACTCAAGTGGCGATGGGCAGGACACTTGGCAAGATGTGGCGATGGCTGGTGGAGTAAGTCCCTGACAGAATGGTGGCCACGTGTGGGTAAGCGAAGCCGCGGAAGACCGATACAACGGTGGGTCGACGACATCAAAATGTTGTTGGGTAATGCATGGACCAGATCGGCCCAAAGCCGGGATGAATGGCGTAAGAGGGAGGAGGCTTATGCCCTGCAGTGGGTTGGATGAGCTGCATATGATGATGATGATGATGAGTTAAGTATAAGTAGTAGACATTACTTAATGCGAAGAAATTGGTCCTATTTCATTTAATGTGGGACTTGTAATTCTGCATTCAACTATTAAATGATTAAACTAGAAACTTCATCAGTAAAATAACTTTGATTTATATTTTAATCACACTACGAAGTTTGTCGCAGTTCTGTCAATAATAGAAGTCGTTTGAATAAATATATTAATTTTTTAAGTAGGTATATACATATATTTTCGAGATTCAGAATGTAATGATGATTAATTTATAGATATAATTATAAACTCTTTATTGAAACACCACAGAACATATAAAAACTTAAAAACGAATAAAAATGAAACAATAGTTCTAATAATTAATAATTAGCATTAATAATTAGTATAGATAATTTTCATTATTATACCATAATTGAGTAATTTGCTTATTGGATTATGGTGGCGATGCTCAAAAACAATATGATTCTAAAAATATTGTGTTTCACATTCTATAACCCCATGTTTTTAAATATTATTACAAGGGTCCAACGCAACAGCGATTTCACTACAAACGCTTGCAGCCCACAGTTTTATTAAGCCTTTATTAACTTTGCAATAGTTTGCAACGGTACCTACTTATTATGCAGTATCCGTAAACGTGATAATTACGCTTTGATTGCTACGCGACCAATAAGTGTAATTTTTGTAACGGAGCTAAGTAAATTACCTAATCTATGTTATAAGCCGTTAAATCCACTGGTGCGTTGCTATCAGTCAATATTTTCACAGGCGTTTTTGCGATATCTGTTGTTATGATGATATGATGTTATGTTATATCTATTCTATATCTATCAGTACAGCTATTGACAACCTGACTGGCAGAGAATGTTCAGCCTGAATCACTGGACCTAGAGATTTGAAATTTGAATGAAATGTTCTTTAAGTACCACAGGGGTGTATTAAGGGGTGATTTTGCGAAATATCATCTCTAAAGGGGTGAAAAATGAGGAGGTAAAGTTGGTATGAAGTTGATTACCAAGATATAAGTGGAACATGATAAAAATAACTTATTATAACCAAGCGGGGTACGTCAAGGTACCGGAAGACCATCGGGCCGGACCCAACAACGTGATGCTAGGCTTTTATGAGTTTATTTTTGTTGCAGAATAGGTTAGCTTTTGACACTTATCACCTGGTGGTAAGTGTCGACACGGTCAAGGATGGAGCATGCTTGTCTAGAAGATACCTATTCACTCTCGATTTGAAGACTATCATATTATAGTTTCTGGTGGTTAGAATCTTTTAGTATTGATAAAAAAACACCTAGAGCAAAGTCGTGGGTAATAGTTAAGGTAACTTTGTATAAGACACGCGCAAGCTTACACACTGCTGAGATAATATCGCCGTGATAGAAGTGGGACGCGCCCTCCATTTTTGCAATATCTGTTTTTAGTACATTTTACATATTGGGACGCGCGTGATTTTACACACACCTGCATTATTTAAGGAACACATATTGGAAGATGAAAATCCAGCTGTATAGAAAGAACACGAGACGCATTCTCGGAATAACATTTACAGGTGACATTAGGAAACAGCAAAACGTGTATTTTGTTGTATAGGGTTGAGGCTTATTTTTAAATGTTTTTGGTCTAAATATACAAAGCAAATTAGAGTGTACGAATTCATGCGTATACGATGGGATAATATAATATATCTCATTATAGTTTAATTTCTTTTAAGGTAGTTCTAAAATGTACATTGAGACAAATTACCTAAGTCCTATAACATAAAAGGCCAACAACAAGTAAAAAATAATTTTAAAAATATTATACCTTAATTGTATCTAATTACTAGGGCAATTATTATTTGCCTAGAACGTGTACGTACTATACGTACTTGTAACTTGTATACGTACGCAGAATATTCAAATAATATAATTAAACGTTATAGTCATATTTCTGTATTGGTTGACTGTACGTGAGATAAATTTTAGTTAACAAACAATAGAGTAGAATAGAATTGAAAACTCTTTGTTATATTGTACACCAGAAAAATAACAAACACTACAGAAAAAATACATTAGGGAAACAAGGAGGATAATAATGAGCCAGTAATCTTTGTTGATTGAACTGAGATTTGAGTTGATTGAACTTTGTCACGATGACACGCGTGACCCTGAGTAAGGCTCAAACAAGATCTCAAGATAAGGGCGATTCTGAAAGTTTTATTTACATTGTTATCTTGTGAAAAAAAAAACGTCTGAGTCGAGTCAGTGTTACACTAAAAATAATGTCATTTTCATTCGAAGCCAGAGTAAAGCGGGGCTTATTGGGTAACCATTACTAATTTGCATAAGTGATAGGTGATACAATCAGAGAAATTTTACTGCATTCGGCTTTCAATGGAAACGATTACCTTGATAATTGTTTTAGTTGTAATAATGGATATAAAAGACGTGGGCGTTTGACAATATGTATCAGTGTTCCTTTGGACATTTTATCACAAACAACTAGAGAAGAACAAACATGTTTGCGAAGGTGAAAATAAAATCTTAAAATATTTAAAATATGAAGACATTCTCATCGTTAGTAAAAATCAAAGTGAATTAAATAAAAAATATTTATATGAAAAACTTATTTTAATGATTATACTATTAATGGATACTATACATATTTTGAGAGTTTGTTGCCATCTATAGAACTTTTTCGAATCTTAAAAAAACATCGAAAAAAATATTTTTTTATAAGGGAATTTAACTAAATTGGTATGTCAGCCTCGTACTCTAAACGTTTTTGGCTTCATTGGAATCGATTTTTAAAACAGTCCCCTTATCCATTCTTCCTCAACGTCCCTGCTCCACTTCATCCCTTCTTCGTTTTGTTCTATCTCTAGCCCAATTAATAGTGTCCTGAATTTCATGGTTACTTTAATTTTTCATCTTTCATTCGACAGGTCTTGTTGGTAGCAGTGCTAGTGTATGCGGTGACTGCAGAGCACGCGTTCTCATCTCAACACGTGCACAAGCATGATGGTCACCACGAGGAAGTCACCCACGGGCATGGTCACCACAAACATGTTGACTACTATGTGAGTTTAAAGTTGGATATAGATTGGGTCCTGATTTCTCCAATTCCAATTCATACCGCAAAATTTAAAACAAAGCTAAATTTGAAGATATAAAACTGGAGAACGTCATAATGTCCGCTGGTTGGCTCAAGGTAGTGACTAATATTGTTGCCATTTAAAGACCCATTTTTCACTTAAATTTAATATTTATTTGTCTGAGTAACGAGACGAACACGTCGTTCACCCGATGATAAGCGCTACGCCTGCCCATAACAGTTACAATGCCACCCAGAACTTTGCATTTCATATTCTTGAGCAGCACTGCACTGCCTCCCTGAAACATTGGATCTTAAGTCTCATGCCCAGTAATTTCACGTTTACGTGAATTTTAGGCCACAATAGGTTTAGGTTTCCAACCTAATGACCTATGGTGGCGTTATATTCAGCAGTTAGAGGATACAACGTTGTGCATGATGGATATTATTATAATAATAATAAATAATAAAATAAAATAGAGCAACTGCTTGCTGCATCTAAAGCTAACACTACTACTTGGCTACAAAACTTTCCTTAAAAACCTTAAATACATTGTAATATTTCTATTTGATTAAAAGGTCTTCTCTTCTATCGATACTCTAAGTTGATTTATAACCACAGACTCATCCCAAGTACGAGTTCGAGTACAAGGTGAAGGACCCGCACACTCACGACTTCAAGGAGCAGCACGAGACCCGCGACGGCGACGTCGTGAAGGGCTTCTACATGCTGCATGAGCCCGACGGCTCCGTCAGACACGTGCACTACCACGGAGACCACCACTCAGGGTAAATTTAACCAGCGTCGTAGTATATTTTATAAAGCTTGATCTGTGGCGATCCAGAAATGTCATCATCATCATAATCATCAGCCGGAACACGTCCACTGCTGAACATAGGCCTCCCCCATAGAACGCCATAACGAGCGGTTGCTAGCTGTTTGCAACCAGCGGCTCCCTGCGTCGTCGGTCCAGCAGTGTAGCGCCACGCAAAGTTCATAGTTATGAGTTACAAAATTATGCACCGCACTACACTACGTTCGTTACCGTAGAACATGCTAGCAGCAATTTTCTAGATTCTTACTACAGTATATTTTTTTGTGTTCACAGATTCCACGCTGACGTAAAGCATGAAACTCATCACATTGTTCCGGAGAAACATCATCATCATCACTGAAGCGTCAACTTGTGAATCTGTTATTTCTTTTTATTAATTAAAGTAAATTGTTACCCTATATTGTTTTTTATTATTATGATAGGCGATAGCTATGTTTCACTAGATTTCAGTTTCTATTATAAAGACAAAACACGTGGTGGTAATCAGGTGGAAATCTAGGAATCGGAATGTTAAGATTTGTAGATTTGCTTATGAAGGTGAAACAAATGTTCTTCTTTTTTTACTTTAAGTTACTTTATATGAAAAAAAAAACGTTTACTCGCTACTTTGTTTGCCTTATCAACAAAGTGGTACATTTCTTATATTTTGATCTGTAGTGTTTAATTCACTGCAGCTTGGCCATTCCATACAAAACTATACCTGATAAAAATTCTTGATGCAATTACTTTATACAAATAACTGATACAAATACTTAATACAAATACCTGATACAACTACTTGATGATGCGGCCCCAGAAATAGCTGAAAATATCCCAATTTCCAATTTAATTTTACACACGTAAAATATAATCTGTAGTAAGTATAGTATTAATAGTATTAGTAGTTTGATATTTTTTGTAGTATATTATAGGAAATTTCATTGAACTTAATTACTTATTAAAGTTTTAAGTTTAAGATACTCATGAATCTACTCCAGCGAAAAAAAACATTATGAATCTATATTTAATGCAACTAGGCTCAAATGCTTTAGAGTATGATCCAGATCTTGCCATAGAGCTTATATTACTAAATCATATAAAAAAACTGTTTTTTTTTTAAATATTTACTAAATAAATTTAAGTAACGCAGATGTTTGCTATTTTTAACTAATATTAAACGCGCAAGATCGTATTTTTTGTAGAATAGGTTTTTGAATTATGGAGATGTTCAGCTACTTTTGAGACCAACAATGCAGATACTTGATACAAATAATGGATACAAGGACATGGTACCTACAAATTACTAATACAAATACTCCGTCTGTCCGTCTGTCTGTCAAGACCATTTTTCTCAGGAATGTGTGGAGAAGGTACTTATCAAGTTTATATTTATCTGTCCACAGTTTTTTTCAGCTAAGAAATAATTCAAATTGTTAATCAACGCGATGAAAAGATGTGACCGTTTATATCGCATATTTTACGATTTCACAAAGGAAACAAAACCTATAGGGTTATTTCGGTTGACCTATTATCATGAAATTTGGCAAGAAGCAATTCCTAACAGCAGATGTAAAAAAGAACTCTGAACTGTAAATATGAAAAAGCTAATTTACAATTACAAACTGATTATTTGAGATTGGTACAATAGGCGTGTTTAGGGATCGATCGACAGGGTTAAGTTTGTCCTTTAACCTTGTTTGTCTTTTAATTAGAGCAATAATGTTCTTAAGACTTAGAAGTTTGTACGGAACAGTCCAACTCGCTATACACACAACTGTGTATAGCTAGTTGGACTATATAAAAACACAACTGGGGTGTTGCGCATACGTCCTATAACGTCATATAACTCAAAAATTATGGACGTAAGAGAAAAAGTTATAAACAAATGTTGTAGAAAATAAACTGATCTTTAAAAATGGATAGATGCATTTTATTCGATAAATCCAATCGACCGAGATAGAAAAACCGGTTTATTAATTGGGCCATAAATCGTAAACGGTAAGTTTTACAAAAATTCTGCAGGAATTAATAGATTTTATGCTCAGAAAGTGACCCTACCTCATAAAAAACCAAATTAGATCGGTAATTTAGTGCAAGGTTAAAATCTATTTGTACTGAACTTGACAATTTTAACACCTAAGCTGTGTGCGCTCGCACTGCTGCTGTATTGACAATTTTAAAACAGTGTGTGTACAGATCCGCACCCGTAGCTAGACAAGCAAATTGGCTCAGTATATTCAAAGTGTTATATCAATTTATGGTAGGCGACAATATGGTCTGCGATGGCGCACGCTTACCTAGAAGTAACCTATATACTCGTGACACGCCCAGGTTATAATAATTGGAAAACATAGAATCAGGAAAGGAGTCCCACTCTTTTGCGGTATTCATATAACGTATCTAAAAGCAAATCACTTCGAGTTGAAGAGTTGAGAGTTCTTGAGTTTGATTGAAACATCGCAGTTGAACCTAATAACTAGAACACTACATTGGATGTTTTAAGAATAATAAAGGATAGATTTATTAAAATGACAATGGTCCATGGGCGGCGGTGACCACTTATCATCAGGTGGTCCGCATGCTTGTTTGCCACCTATATTATAAAGAAAAAAATTTGTTTACACCTTATTTTTTATATCTTTTTGGTTTTAAAGTTTTTGTAACTATTATATTACTAACTACTATACCTATAACTACATGTTGATTATCGAAAAATGAAACGACATTGTAATTACTTTGTTACGTTAAAAAATCGTTACACATGTATCGTAAGACATGGGTTACATTTTAATTGTCCATAAACTAGTGAAAATCTATGTGTCAAAATGTATGTCACCTTGAATTTAAGTGCTATTATTTGGAATATAAAAGACGTTTGATAAGTTTTTAATCTATCATTCAACTTCCATAAGCTAAACCGTCTACAGCAGCAAAGATATCTGAAAAATGATTTCTAAGGTAAGTAATTTAAAAAAAATGTGTGTTTATTATTACTGTCTAAAGTACTACCATTCCAGTCCAGTCTCTAAAGATAAACCTAAAAACATAAGAAACAATTTACACTTATTCTATACCTGTAATAGGTACCTAACCTTTAGAGATAATAAGTCAAAATTTCTATATATATATATATATATATATATATATACCTATTTTTAATTTTATTCGTTGGTGCGTATGTAAATTACCTTATAAATCCTAAAACTTCCGGACGATTTGATCGAACGAGATCCTATTCACACAAATTTTGTTTTGTAGATAGATGGAAAAAGACACTTAGTATACATAACTAGATAAAAATTAAACTATTTCCATCAGTGAAACCTATTTAGTGCTAACAATACTTATTAAACGATTTCAAAAAGGAGGTTATCAATTCGTCTGTAGGTTGCTTTTTTTATATGGTTGCTAACTCAAAACTTTTTTACAGGTCTTTTTCCTCTCAGCTTTGGCGTATATGGTGACTGCAGAACACGGATATTCCTCTCAGCATATTCATAAGCACGATGGTCACCACGAAGAAGTACACCATGGGCATCATCACGATTACTACGTAAGCATTGACTATAGAGAAAGATCAGGCTTTCTTGCAAGTTTCGAAAACGGTTCCTTCTCGAGAAGTGTTAATAATTGTTATTCCATCCTCAAACTTTTTCACGCGATGTGACCCGAATACGGCTACGGCTGAATCTTAATTTTTTTTTATAAACCTTTTACGCAATGGTTTAAACATGAAAAAAAAAAAGAAAAAAAAATATGAAGAACGATTGCCAAAAACGCGCTAGCTATAGCAATTTTTTTTTATTTTTGCCATTCGAAAACAAACGACGTCCTTTTCCAACGACCGCTAATTTCACCCTTTTTTTACTTTTTCAGACTCATCCCAAGTACGAGTTCGATTACAAGGTGAAGGACCCGCACACCCATGACTTCAAGGAGCAGCACGAGACCCGCGACGGCGACGTCGTGAAGGGTTTCTACATGCTGCATGAGCCTGACGGTTCCGTCAGACACGTGCACTACCACGGAGACCACCACTCTGGGTAAGCTACTTTAATATAGACTAACTTTTGCGCCATCTTTGACAAATTACATGGTGCTTGGACTTTTCTTTTTAATTTTTTTCCTTTCTTAGTCTATACTGATAGTTAAAATGGTTTTGGCTAACATTAAATATCAGGATCAAAACAAGAGGAAACACTAGAAAGAATTTTAATAAAATAAAAATCGTTTTTGATAAAAGAAAAATCTAAAACTCAGAAAGTAAAGAAGATTTCAGCAGAAGCTTTTTATGATCCAGCAATGTTTGAGATTTAATCTGTTACAAATTAACCTACACTCTCTGATCTTTATAATCGAAGATTGTAGGTATGGATAATAATATAACTCCTTTTAAATTTGTTACGGGGAGATGTTATGGCCTACGAACTTAATTGGGAAATCCGTCGATGGCCTCTCAGGTGTGTAATCAGCGCTGTCTTCGGGGTAGATGGGCGATGATGGTGCACAGAGATATATCCATAGGACGCCGATGGGGCGGTTTCTTCTGATCCCGTATCCCCTTCCTCCGGGATAGAGGTGTGATCAGGCAATCCACACTACACTTAATCCTGGAGCTCGTCTCCGAGGATGGGAATGGCGTCCACGAAATGGAGCTACCGGTGAAAGCTCAAAACACCGCGACGCGACAAGTGCCCGCACGCGGCGAAGGACGACTGTCTCCAAGTTGGCCAACCCAAAGTCGTGGGCCATAATAATCACGTACCAACACACAAAATATTAAGCAGAATTGTCTTTGTGTAGTTACGTTCGAAAACACTCAAAATAAAATGAATAGAAATCTGTTTCAGTACGAAACAAAACTATTTAAAATACATTTTTCTTCTACAGGTTCCACGCTGATGTGAAGCACAGCACTCATCACATTTACCATCATCATCACTAGGATTCTTTATATACGATATGATTTTAAGATATTCCGTTATTTTGGAATTGAATAAACTATTTGTTAGCGCGGCAGCTAAGCTGTATAGGCTGAGCGCGCCTCCAATGGCGGGGGAAGGATAGCTGGTAGAAGAGTAGTACAAAGGAACTTGGCGACTAACCTGGTCTCCATGCAACTGCAATCACCTCGGTTCGGGTCCGTCTCCAAGCTGCTTGTTCCTTCAGGATGTTATGACGTTCGATGTAGTGGACTGTATTTTAGGCGGTTGGTGCGTGTCGGCAAGGAGCGTTTACGCGGCGGGTTTATAGCGGGTTTTGTTTATATTTGCGCGTCGAATTCACGTGGACCACCACAGAGGAGCAGCAGATCCAGTACTTTGGATTCGGCGAGAGCGGCAGCCGCGAAGGACGAGGGTCGATCGCAGACTACTTGCGGCGGCAAGCAGTTTTCTCGTGGATACCACGATATGAGCGACAGAGATAGTCGCCAAGAAATGATAGGAATAGGAAGGTAGGAAGGTATTATGAGTGCCAATGTAAGTGGCGCGAACATTTGCCCCCGGCCTAAAAACCATTGGTTTTTAAAAGAAAGCGGGAAATAAAAAAAATAAAAATAAGAGTTAAACTCTAAAGCGGTCAACGGGTTAAATATAACATAGCGGTTGACCGGGGAGCAAGGGGTTAAATTATTGGGTAGGTAAGATACATAAACGGACGACGGGTCTCTGGTAGACGCCGGTCGCCGTTTTTACTGACGCTACTCGACAGATGCCATCGCCGCCGACATGAGTGGCCACGACGACGCCGAGAGGCCAGGATAGCGGGGGAATATTATCAGTGATAATAAGAACAATAGAACCTATTGTAATGGGATTCGAAGGTGTATTCCATTTTCCTCTAGATTGAAGTAAGTGAAGATATTCCAACTTCCACCGTTTGGAAAATGATTGTACCATTTGATCCAATAAAGCGTACCGTTTCAATAAGTGTCCAGGTTCATCGGGAACCGTGCAAGCGGGCAAATGCTTCAGCGGTGCGGTCATTAAGAAATGTGAAGCACTCAGCGCGGTCGGCTCAGACGGATCTTCGCTCAATAACGTTATAGGACGAGAATTGATAACGCATTCTATCTGTGTGAGTACGGTTAACATTTCCTCATAGGTGAGTAACTGTGAACCGATCGTCTTATGAAGATGACTTTTAAACGCTTTCACATATATTTCATAATTCCCCCCGAAGTGAGGACTTCGCGGTGGATTGAATTTCCAGTGTATGCGATTAGCTGATAACTCATCTGAGATAGACTTATTATATTCGTCGGAATTTAAAAGATCCGTTAACGCATTTTTCGCGCCTACGAAGTTCCGACCGTTGTCAGAATACATAAACAGAACAGTACCCCGACGCGCGAGAAACCTCTTGAAAGCGGACAGAAATGAGTTGGTACTCAGATCTGTGGTGAGTTCGACGTGCACTGCGCGAACCACCATACATACAAATATGCATAGGTAGGCCTTTATCGAGCGGACTCCGCGTTTTCTAAACGGAATTATAGATATAGGGCCGGCGTAGTCTACGGCGGTATGAATGAAAGGCTTGGCTTCATTCACCCGGCAAGCGGGTAAATCTCCCATTAACGGGAACGTAGGTTTAGGTTTAGATTTAAAACAATAGTTACATTTGTGTATAACAGAACGAACTATATTGCGGCAGGAAAGGATCCAATATTTCTGTCTGAGTATAGACATAAGCGTAAGCGGGCCAGCGTGGCAGTGTCGACGGTGGTAATGTGTAATAATTAGTTCAACAATGCGGTCTTTGCGCGGCAACAGAATAGGATGCTGTTGGTCATAGGACAAGTCAGCATTTCGGAGCCGGCCTCCGACTCGTATGAGTCCGTTAGCGTCCAAAAATGGCACAAGCCGTTGAATTGCTCTTGAGCAGCTGTCATTTGACTTTAGGCATTTAAGTACGTCGTGAAAATAAAAATATTGTAATGATTTCAATATTTGCAATTCTGCGTAGTTAATATCGTCAGCGTTAAAGCAATTAGCACGATGTAATTTTTTAATGAAGCGGTAAATTAAAACGACTATGCGCAGGAGCATTAGCCAGGAAGATACGCGGGCGGGGAGATCTAGCAATGGGTTACAAATCTCATCGATTTTAGGAGTCAAGGGACTCACGGGCAAAGAAATGATTTTCTTTGTCTCAGATAACTCCGAGTCTACTTTAGACGGAGCTACTGAGGTAACTGGCCAATCACTTGGGTCTTGGCGCAGCCATGCGGGACCCGTGAACCACAGCGGGTGGTCCAGCAGTTGAGCGGGCGACAGTCCACGAGACAAGCAGTCACTGGGATTCTGAGAGCCAGAGACGTGCCGGAAACTGTCAGCGGGAATTGAGGTAACAATTTTTGTTATGCGCGTAGCGACGAAAGTTTTGAACCTATGCGGTGAAGCAATGATCCATTGTAGTGCTACCATGGAATCAGTAAAACAGTATATTTTATCAATGGAATGACGTTTTCCATACGTATCGATAACGCGGCGGGCTAGTTTTGACATAAGCAGGCAAGCACAGAGTTCTAGTCTGGCAATTGAAATAGTTTTTAGCGGAGCTACCTTTGATTTGGCGCAAACTAAGCGGGTGACTGGTGAAGAGTTCTCATCAGCCTGAGTTCTAATATAAATAACCGAACCGTAACCGTTCTGACTGGCATCTGCAAAGGCCACAATGGAAACCTTTGAGTTTTCTTTCACGTCTAGATGGCGTTGAAAGCGTAACTTTTGAATACAGGGTAGTTCTCGGGTATAGTTTTGCCAAACATTAGTTATATCTGACGGCGGTTGTTCATCCCAGTCGAGTTTCAATATGTGAAGTTTTTGCAAAATCAGTTTAGCGTATAAAATAACTGGGGCGATAAGACCGAGAACATCATACTGACGCGCAATTAACGATAACATATTGCGTTTCGTAGCTGGACGGTCTTCAATGTTCACTGTGAACATGAATGAGTCACAGCTGGGCGACCACTGCAAGCCTAAAACCTTTAAACTCGTGTCTGGCTCTTCAAAGTTTATGTTAGAGGTGTGACGATCAGAGACGGGAAGGGAGTCAAGGAGCGCGGGTGAGTTACTAGCCCATTTGACGAGATCGAAGCCCCCGGCCTTGAGCAACTCGCGGAGATCGTCTCTGAGTTGTAAACAAGCAGACAGAGTAGGCATGGAGTAGCACACGTCGTCCATGTATGTGTTGTCGCTGATAAGAGATGCTGCGAGTGGGAAGCGGGCACCGTCGGCGGCGCACAGCTGTCGCAACACTCGCATTGCAAGGAACGGACTGCTACGTAGACCAAAACAAACGCGGTTGAATTGGTAGGTATCAAGCGGAAAAACGGGATCGAATCGATACAGGAATTTTTGATATTTGCGGTGGTCCTTATTTATCAAAATTTGTAGGTACATCTGTTTAATATCGGATGTAAAAGCAATTGGGTAGAGGCGGAAATCCAAGAGGATTGTAAAAAGATCGTTTTGTAAATTATCCCCGGTATATAAAACTTGATTCAAGGAGAGGCCTGAGTCAGTTTCAGCACTGGCGTCCATCACCATACGCCATCGAGTTGTTGTTTTTTGTAGTCTCGCAATGGCGTGGTGTGGCACGTAATATCCAGTAAAAGGACTATCACTGTCGATCAGTGAAATGTAACCCTTCTGAATGTACTCTTTGATTATAGCATCGTACTCTAAGCGCAGAGCAGGTATCGCGGCGAGCTTACGTTCGAGATACATGAAGCGTTTTTTAGCGATAGGGTAAGAATTACCCAGAGCGGTCGCGGGATCGCGGGAGAAAGGTAACGCTACAGAATAGCGTCCCGTAGGATCGCGGGAAACGTTATTTGTAAAAATGCGTTCACATTCTATAGCGTCTGGGCTCAAAGTCGGCGTGCATTGCACCTCTTCAAGCTGCCAGAAGCGTTGGACAAGATTATCTAAACGTGGTCCTTCCGTAAAGGTACAGAGGGAAATATGAGAGCGGCATCTATCTTCAACCAAGGGGTCAGTGATAGAAACAACGGTTTCAATATGAGCGGGCGTAACATGAGCGGGAGTAACATGAGCGGGAGTAACATGAGCGGGAGTAACGGGAGCGGTCCCGATTACGATAAAACCAAAAATGGTTTCAAAAGCGGTTGGAGTACCAGGCGGACCAGCGGCGCGGCCTGATAGCAATATTTCAGAAAAGAGCGGCGCGCCTATAAGTATGTCGATCTCGGAAGGCGAAGCGAAACTGTCGTCTGCCAGAGGCAGGCAGTTCAGGTATGAAAGGCAGGATACGTCAATTTTCACTGCCGGTAAATTGTCTGTTATGCGGTCGATAACATAGGCGTCAATTGCAATAAAATTATCATTTAGGCGGGAAGATAAAGTAGCAGAAACTGCTCCCTTGATTGGGTTAGATGCGGAACCTATCCCTTTAACAACGGTGTTCGTCACCTTATTGCATTTTAAATTTAATTTAGCGCAACATTTTGAAGTTAAAAAGCTACTTTGGGAAGCCGAATTAATTAAGGCGCGTACTACATGGCGGCGACCATTTAAATCCGTAGCATAAACTTGTACGGTTCCCAGTAAACAAGTAGTGTCATTAGGCTGCGAAGCGGGGCGTATATTACACAGCGACACCTGTTGTTGTGATGACTGATAAGCAGTTGTAGGTAAGTTCGTCAGCTGAGCGCTAGCGGAGCCCGCGACGGGCGGCGGCGATGCCGAAGGCGGCATGTGATCCCCGGCGGCGGAGAAGTTGCCAGTTCGCGCGCGCGGAGGCGGCGCGTGCGCCTGTGACGGAGCGCTAGGGTACGGGCGATTGTCTTCACGGGAAGATGATACTTTGCGGCATAACATAGAATGATGTTTACATCCACAATAACGGCAATTAAATTTAGAATTGCAAGCAGTATTTATATGCGTAGTGCTTAGACAATTAGTGCAACCTTTGCTTTGTTTTACAAAATTGTACCTGTCGTCGATAGAAAGCTTATCAAATGCAGGGCATCTATATAAGTTAGCGTGATCGGCTTGTTTGCAAAGCGGACAGTGAGTGACGCATGATGCTGCAAAAGACTGCGTAGACCTTGCAGTACCCGGCCTGTTATTACGGCGGCTAAGAGAATCGGTCGTAGTGCGTTCCAATATTTTGCTTTGTTCGCGGATGAATTTTAAAAGTTCATTGTATGTAGGCATAGATTTACCTCGCATGTGCATTTCAAACGACCGTGCAGTACTTGAATCTATTTTCTTCAAAGCGAGCGATAGTAAAATAAAATCAGACACGTTATCGAGCTTGAGAGACTTCAAACTTGACACAGCCGTGCAGAATTTATCTAGGAATAATTCTAAGTTTTTATTCGTCGCGGTGTTAAAAGATTTAAAATCAAGCATTTGATCAAGATAAGCGGAGGCTAGGTTACGTTTGTCGTTATACCTATCGACGAGCGTCTGCCATATGATCGGATAATTATCACCGTTAGGTACGATACCAGAACAAACTGCAAGGGCCCGGCCTGACAATTTATTAATTAAATATTGGACGCGTTCGTGATCAGTGAGATCGGGATTTTCGTGAATCGTGCGTTTGAATGACTCATAAAATATCCTCCAGGTCATCGGATCTCCATTGAAGACCATCAAATCGAGTTCAGGAATTCTGATGGATTTACGTTGCGGGGCAACATTGAAATCAGCGGTTTTTAAAGGCGGGTTAAGTTTATTATAAACAAACTGACAACGGCAAAACATATCTTCGAAGACGTTTATAGATTGGTAGTTTACCGTGTACGAAGCGTTGAGAGTCAACTCGGTGACATTTAATTTGTTCACAATTTCATTGAAATCGGAGCGTAAACGGTCTAACGAGATCATTCCACATAGAAATAAATCTTTCTCAGTATCATCAGTGAAAGCCTTTAAAGATCGGTTAAAAATATGTTGTAAGCGAGAAAATATAATGTCACGTTTACCTATCAAGGTCAAACGTTCGATCTGTAACGTATCGAGCGCTTTTGCGTCCTCGTATACTTCACTATCTTTGCCTTTTGAACGAGTAGCCATAGCCATCTTAACAAAGTATAAAAAACTAGATAAAGTATGAAATTCCTAATTTACTGCAACTGCCTACAGCATTTACCTGCCGCGCGCGCGGCGTATTGAATACCCACGCGGAGACGCACGGGCGGTCGTTAGTAATACCTTCACTTTTTAATAAAATTAAGAATTACGGAAAAATCGTTATTTTTACTATTTAGGAATGCGGAATACACGAAATAAGTATATAAGAGCGTAGTAGGATAGTACAGGGTACTATCTGAACTGTAATTGCGGGCGGGAACACGATAATTATAGGAAATTATCGTTGGTAAAAATACCAATATAAAATTGCGGGCGGTTATAAAGAGGACTATATGAGGCCTAAGAGGGGCCAGAGAATAGCGGGAGGACCAGAGAAGATCCGGCGGCGGAGGACCAACAATATGTTAGCGCGGCAGCTAAGCTGTATAGGCTGAGCGCGCCTCCAATGGCGGGGGAAGGATAGCTGGTAGAAGAGTAGTACAAAGGAACTTGGCGACTAACCTGGTCTCCATGCAACTGCAATCACCTCGGTTCGGGTCCGTCTCCAAGCTGCTTGTTCCTTCAGGATGTTATGACGTTCGATGTAGTGGACTGTATTTTAGGCGGTTGGTGCGTGTCGGCAAGGAGCGTTTACGCGGCGGGTTTATAGCGGGTTTTGTTTATATTTGCGCGTCGAATTCACGTGGACCACCACAGAGGAGCAGCAGATCCAGTACTTTGGATTCGGCGAGAGCGGCAGCCGCGAAGGACGAGGGTCGATCGCAGACTACTTGCGGCGGCAAGCAGTTTTCTCGTGGATACCACGATATGAGCGACAGAGATAGTCGCCAAGAAATGATAGGAATAGGAAGGTAGGAAGGTATTATGAGTGCCAATGTAAGTGGCGCGAACACTATTTATATACGAGTATTGATCATTTTTATTATCCTCTTTATTATCGTTATCTGAATAATTATACATAAATATATAATAAAATAGCTGTACCCTGCCACGCTTCGCTGTGGCACATTCGCTGATATGTCATTGATGAAAAAAATAGATCAAAACAATCCTTGATGCGGATTATATATCATGCTAAAATTTCAGCTCGATCGATGCAGAACTTTTTGAGTTTCTGAAGCGTACACAAACCAACATAACATTTTTATATATATAGATAATTAACCGACTTAAAAATTTAAGCTGCCTTGAATTAAATGTCGTACAAACTCAATTTTCCAATTAATAATTTTTAATAATGTAGGTAGAGACGGTGGTAGCCTAGTGGGAGAACGTCCGCCTTCCAATCAGACGGTCGTGAGTTCAAATCCCAGTGCGGGCACGTACCAATGTGTTTCTGTAAAAACATATGTACGTAATTATCACTCGCTTTTCAGTGAAGGAAAATATCGTGAGGAAACCCACATACCTACCCGTGAATTATTTCGGAGGTAGGTATGTTATCCACCAACCCGTGGTGGAATAAGGCCTAACCCTCCTCACGAAAGTAAGGAGAGACCCGTGCCCAGCAGTAGGACGTTATGGGTTGATGATGTAGGTATCCAGGTGTCTCCTATGTTTTTTTTACTTTTAGTTTATCCTCTCAAAACCAGGATGAATAGCGTTAGAACCAGGAGGCTTTCTATGAGCTGTCTATGATGTCTATCATGGACCTGTCTATGATGATCTATGATGAATTAAGATATCACATCTGCCGCGTACACACCTAATCCTGGAATCTGGAACTACCAGAACCATGGCCTAATAATTATTGTTATCATCTTAATTGTTGAAATAACAGAAACAAGTGTAACACCTAATTATACCAAGGTTGCATTATGTCACCAAATCAGTTGCAATGCCTTTAAAAAAAACTGGTTAGACCTTTCGGCTTAAAATCTTGCGAAAAATATGTTTATATACACCCTTTTACTCTCTATAAAAGACAAATACGACATTGGTGAATTATCAGTCATCAATTGGTGCTCCAAGAAAAACAGACAAAATGTACAAAGTGAGTGATACAAGTTATAATAACTGCAAAAGTCTATCAAACACTTATAACTAGATCCTTCCAGTGAAAATGTACAATTGACGTTGGTTCAAACTGAACTGTTCATTGATATATTTGCAAAAAAACCTTTGCTTCTGTTGACATACGAGCTATTCCTAATTTTAATATCTTTCAGATCTTTGTTGTCGCCGCTTTAGTGTGTGTAGCAAGCGCACGTCCGCAGCAAGGTCATGGTGATGACCACAAGCACGGGCACGCGTTCTCATCGCAGAGCATCGTGCTGCACCAGAGCCACGGACACGAGCAGCAGCAGCACCACCACGTGCAGCCCGCCGTGCTCGTCAAGCACGCGCCCGCGCACCAGGAGCACCACGAGGCCCACCACGAGGACTACTATGTACGTACACACCCATGCCGCCTCTCCATGTGCGCGGGCAGTGAGACTCGATGCTGACGTGTAGTCTCGGTGTTGCAGGCTCACCCCAAGTACGAGTTCGAGTACAAAGTGCAGGACCCCCATACCGGCGACAACAAGTACCAGCACGAGAGCCGCGACGGCGACGTCGTGAAGGGTGTCTACAGCCTGCATGAAGCCGACGGCACCGTGCGCATCGTCGAGTACACCGCTGACAAGCACTCTGGGTGAGAGTAATTTCGCAATATTTTAGAGTATTTATTATTAAAGCTTAAAAGCTTCGTGTAACTAACTTATTCATTCGTTTTAACAGATTCAACGCTGTAGTGAAGAAGGAAGGCCACGCTAAGCACATCGTTCCTGAAAAACACCACGAATACCACCATTAAAACCTACTGTAACTGCTAACCTGTGATCATCGCAAGGAGCCTGTTAGTTTGTGACCAACATCGTTAAGCCATAATTATCGCCGTGAGCTACTAAAGTTGATAGACATTAATTTTATCGACTTTAGTGGCTTGGTGAGAAACTAGCTCTTTGTTGATATAAATTTTCTTAATAATTTGTTGTTGTTTGTGTTCTTTAGTCGTAATTGTTAAAACTTAGTCATGTAAACGCCATGTTAGTATCTGAATAAATATCTGTTTTATCGCTCATATTTTTATTTTATTTCTTTTTGGATTTATGTCTACTTCTTCGTATGGAATAAAACATTTTCACAATAAAGTTTATGGATGCGAAAATAGGTAGTAATGTGAAATATATAATTTAATATTACTACTTATCCTTGCACTTACTTTATAAGTATTTTATGGTTTCAATAAATCTATCAAAAATGTTAATTTTCCTGCTCACATGTCCATAGGCAATAAACATTTGTTATATACTCGTAATCTTTAGAGATCATTGTAACCTTGTGTAATTTCTCGAATGATTTACATAAAAACGTTTTTATATCAGGCGCTATATTAGACATGATTTGTTTGACATACATCTTAAAAACCTACCAAAATATATCATTAAATGCATTATAGCTAATACAAGGTATCTCTTTGATTAATTTAAAAATAAATTTATATTTAAAAACTTCTCAATAAGGGGTCCCTTCCATATTTTTTCTGAGGAATCTATTCCGATGCCGATAGAAGAGACAGTAAACTTTCGGAAAACTATAGACTTGTCTGTCGAGTTTTTGGATGCTTGGAGTACTAGAGGGTTGATATAAATGTATAATGAAGGCCGCATTAAAGTAGCGGCGAGAAGTTTTCTTAATTAGTTTCTGGATGAAGGGAAGCTTGATATTGTAGAGCATGTCGGTTTCAATAGTACCAGAGAGTACCTATGTTCTGTTATACGGATAAAATAATTTTGCATCACCTGAAATTCTGAAAGGGAAAGTTTACATACATCATAATGGAAAGGAAATAAATTTTGTAACCTGCTACCTAATTTTGTGGGACCTTTTATTATGCTGGAAATGGAAGGCGTCTTTTCCAGCTCTAAGGCGGACGAAGGAAGCGCATTTAAGGACTGTAGTAATAATTATGCTCATTGAAGTGGAGTCGATAGTCAATGGTAACTTCTGAATACACCTTGTTTAACACATTATTTCAATACAACTAATAATGTGTTATGCACATTATTCTTGGCATGCCACAGAGGAGGCATAGTAAAGAGTTTATTCAGATTGTAGGTAGTGTTTTGATTTTCTGATGCATGCATGCTGGAATTAGGGATCATTTTTTTTTTTTTTTTTTTTTTTTTTTTTTTTTTTTTTTTCCCGGGGAAATGCATTAGGCATACCACCCAGCCCCCGGGGGCGGGGGGGGTGGTTATGTGGGACTCCCCCGCCAGCTGGTCTGGCGGGGTTTACCCACTAAAACCCCGAGGTGTTCTCCTCTCCGCATTATGGAGGTGGTCACGGGTTCGCACGGCGCTTCCGCGACCACCTCTGCGGGCGCCCTCCCGGGCTCGCCACGTGAGGCTTGGGCCTCTTTCTCCGCTGGGTGCGTCCCGGAACACACGGGCCGCACCTCAGCTCGGGACTTCTAACTTGGGCGTTGGACCCCCGATCCGCGGCCCAAAAGTCCCCGTTATTGGTCCCTCGCTGTGCCCTCTGCTGATCAGAGGGACACGCGAAGGACCTCTTCTCGCCAGGTTATTTGCTACGGCCACCAATTCCCCTAGGAGAATTGCTGACCGAACCCCAGGGTGCACCGTCCCAGCTGCTGCCCTTCCCTCCGGATGCAACGCATCAAGAGGGACGAACAACAGCCGGGCACTCGTGGAGGTTACCTGGCCCGCACCCCTGGAATTAGGGATCAAGATCAAGATGTGTGTACTCGTAGAAGATGGTATGTGATCGTTTAATGAACTAAAACATATCAAAATCATAAAATTTATTTATTTATTTTTTATTGAAGTTATACTTCTTTTGGCGCGATGGAGAAAAATGATGAGAGTGAATTTTTACGATGCGCGCGCACACCGACACCTAAATTTAACAGCATGAAGTTAGTTCTAGTTGGTATGAAAATTGATAACTATGTTCAAGTTGTATATTCTAGTATTTTTATATGTAGAACACGTGTTTCGTAAGGGTACAATTAAACAGTGTGAATAAATAAATATTATTTTGGTGTTTTTATTATTTATTTAGCAAGTGGTACATCATTACCATCATCATTAACCCATATAGGTCCACTGCTGAGCGCGGGTCTTCTCTCACTTTCGTGTAGAGGATTGGGCCAAATCCGCCACAGGATAGCAAGGGGCGCAAGGGGATCGGTCCGAATTAAGGGATCACATACCTCTGAAACAATTCTCGGATAGGTATATATATGGGTTTACTACATTTTTTTTTTTTTTAAATGTCGATGTTCTTATGCATTAATAATAATAATAAAATAATTAATACTAATCAAAATTAAGACAAGTTAAACATAAAATGAATACAATACCTATTACAGAGTTGGAAAGTTTGATATTGGTAGTGATCAGATGGGGTGCGGGCCAGGTAACCTCCACGAGTGCCCGGCTGTTGTTCGTCCCTCTTGATGCGTTGCGTCCGGAGGGAAGGGCAGCAGCTGGGACGGTGCACCCTGGGGTTCGGTCAGCAATTCTCTTAAGGGAATTGGTGGCCGTAGCAAATAACCTGGCGGGAAGAGGTCCTTCGCGTGTCCCCCTGATCAGCAGGGGGCACAGCGAAGGACCACAACGGGGACTTTTGGGCCGCGGATGGGGGGGTCCAAAACCCAAGTCAGAAGTCCCGAGCTGAGGTGCGGCCCGTGTGTTCCGAGACGCACCCAGCGGAGAAAGAGGCCCAAGCCTCACGTGCCGAGCCCGAGAGGGCACCCGCAGAGGTGGTCGCGGAAGCGCCGTTCGTACCCGTGGCCACCTCCACAATGCGGAGAGGAGAACACCCCGGGGTTTTAGTGGGAAACTCCGCCAGACCGGCTGGCGGGGGAGTCCCACAGCGTGCACTATCGTAGACCGCATTGTAACTTACCATCAGGTGAGATAGCGGTCAAACGCAGACCTATCTCTCAATAAAAAAAAACTATAGTAATATTAAAAATTAAGTAGCTTAACTTAGACGGGTCTTTTTTATGCCTAACAAACATACACCACCAGTCCACAGTCCGTACTCGACAGTTCCCAGTCAGTCACAGCTAGAGTTCACACACTCAGTCCACAGATTCGACTACATAATGATACCATTGCACTGACAACATTTTCATAATAAAAATTTACTACGAGTGTCATTCATCGCCATCTCAATAAAACCCGTAAAATGCACTTGTATGGAGAAAGGTACAACTGCAATCAAAGTTGCATGTAACCATAAATATTAAGTTATCTGGTGCACTGAAACTGGTTTGTTTACCTTAATTTACATTCTTGCGACAATATGGGCCATATAGTGATCATTTGTATAAAAACCGTACGAGAGTGAAAAAGTCATCATTCACATTCTGATTACCGTGAAAACCATTGTAGATTCTTTTACTATCAGTAAAAACACAAAACATGTTCTCAAAGGTAATGTTTACTTATATAGTCCTGTATTCAAAAGTGTTTGAATTTTCAAAATAATCTAGTTCAATACGTCATCATGAATTGTTTACACTATACAAAATGATCCTAGTTTTGCTTCATCTTTAGTGTTTATATTTCAACTAATTTGCCCTGTGTTGTGGTTGAAACAATTTAGTAGTAACAACATTAGCCAACTATGCATCGGTATGCAGTCTAGCTGCCTCTAGGGTCGACTAAAAACTTATAGAATTCAATATAATCTCATACGGAAGCTTCCCCTCTTCTTCTTCTTCTCGCGGTGGATCTCGACTACTTGGGATTGGCTGTCAGCTCTGCATATTAGTTATTTTTGCTTCTCGCCCCCTGTCATGCACCCCTACTATTTATATTTTTTACAGGTTCTCCTAATCGCTGCCGTAGCCGCCGTTGCAAGCGCACGTCCGCAACAAGGTCATGGTGATGACCACAAGCACGGGCACGCGTTCTCATCGCAGAGCATCGTGCTGCACCAGAGCCACGGACACGAGCAGCAGCAGCACCACCACGTGCAGCCCGCCGTGCTCGTCAAGCACGCGCCCGCACACCAGGAGCACCACGAGGCCCACCACGAGGACTACTATGTACGTACTCAGCCATGCCGCCTCTCCATGTGCGCGGGCAGTGAGACTCGGTGCTGACGTGTAGTGTCGGTGTTGCAGGCTCACCCCAAGTACGAGTTCGAGTACAAAGTGCAGGACCCCCACACCGGCGACAACAAGTACCAGCACGAGAGCCGCGACGGCGACGTCGTGAAGGGCGTCTACAGCCTGCACGAGGCCGACGGCACCGTGCGCATCGTCGAGTACACCGCTGATAAACACTCTGGGTGAGCAGAACTCTATTTTAAGACCATTAACTACTACAGATGGGAGATTTCGTGATAATTATATATTTATTTACTTTAACAGATTCAACGCTGTTGTAAAGAAGGAGGGTCATGCTAAGCACATTGTTCCTGAGAAAAAACATGAACAGCAGTACCACCATTAATAGTGTTTTATAGATTGTTGTGATTTGTTTTGTTTGTTGTTGTTGTTGTATTCTGTAAATAGACTCGTCCTGAATAAAAACTATAAATAAAAAATCTCTTACTTTTTGACATACCTATCAACCTATAATATATTTAGTTTTAGGTAATGTATTAGCGCTTGCTATATAGGAGTACATTTAATTTTTACGTAAGGTTAAAACATCAACTAGCTATGAGGCCAGTGATCTGAAATCAATATCCAATAATGACCAAAAGTCGCCACTTGTCTCTTAACACTTGACTGCTCCACCGGTTCACTTTTGTGGCACTTTTCCGAATCTTCACGCAACGTATGTGTTTACTAGCACTGGCGTTGCGTCGTAACTAAACTCTCCACAACACGCAACAACACAACTCTTGTGATAAAATTGTCAAAACCGTAGTCCGAGTTCGCATACTAGGAGTGTTTTCACATGCCGTAACGTTTAAAAAAAAACGTTTGTGCTTTCAGCAGTCAACTAGAAGCGTAAAAAGTTCCCCAAATATTGGGACACTTATTCTACTACAAATAAAATCATAAATGCAAAATTAAGTAGAAACTATATTAGCAAATTACTAAAAATAAATCTAGCTCCAAATTAATTTACTAAAATTAAATGTTATCAGAATCAGAATATTTTTATTGTATAAATGGTTAATTGTTTTGTTTTCCAATTTTATCTAGTGTATAAGTAAGTTAATTATTGTGCGCCCGAAATGGGCAAATTGTTGAAACTTCTTATTGTAATAACAACAGCATAATGTACCCAATTTATTCAATAAAAATATTCTGATTCTGATTCAGATTTCTGGCTTTCTTCCTTTCTTTCTTTTCTTCTTCTTTTCTACTTCTTGACCTTGGCCTTTATTCTTCTTGATATTCCGTTGGTTCATGAACTGTGTCCGTGATCAACTGTTCATTATCAACATAATCTCCGCAAAAATACCGTTATTTGTAATGAGTAGCGACAAAACTCATTAAATATTGCCTTAATTATACATTTATTTTATTAAGAAGTAATAAAATTTAGTAACCTATGATTAAAAACTATCATACCATGTCACTAATCGCATAAGTAAGTAAAAAATCATTTACTTTAAGTTTTGAGATAAACCATCTCTCACTCCACGGTGAACGCCATTCCACATAGATTAAATGTATTGCTACTTGGAATGTTGAATTGTAACATCATTGCAAATACTGATACATCGAATTTTAAATCTCCCTTTATTTCACTAGACACAGTGCCCCTTCAAATCGAAAAGTTATATTTGCACTCTACTATTTGGCGCCCTGAATGTTACAGATAATATCAGGCGGGCCGCCGACTTGTTTGCCATTCTATAGCATTACCAGAACGGCCCCCGTAGAGTAGTGGGTGTTGAAATGACTGCGAAGCGTGAGGATGCGAGGTTCAATGCCCGCCCGCACAGGGCAAAGATTTATGTGTACTACAAATATTTGCTCTGATCTGGGCGTTTGTGCGACCATGGTCCTTGTAGTTCATGATTGCTTAGATACGGGGAATTGTAGTCAGGGATAAGGATCTATATATTTGATTGTGACGAGTTATTATTACTACAGGTAACGGTGAACAGGAGGCATACCATGACCTCTTATAGCGATTCTATTGAAGACCTAAACTGAACCGCGTCGCATAATCGTACAGTGACCTCTTATTTTTTATGTAGCTGCAATTTTCAACCATAAATGGATCCAGCTTAGGTTGAAAATCGCTTATTAGCGACCAATTCAGGTTGCTGTAATTTTCAACTTAAATTGGATCCATTTAAGGTTGAAAATGGCAGCAACATAAAAAATAAGACGTCACGGTACGATTATGCGACGCGGTTCAGTTTAGGTCTTCAATTGAATCGCTATAAGATGTCATGGTAGGCCTCCAGAGTACCTAGTAAAAAGTCTACAACTCTAGATAATTATCTCGGATGATCTCGTAACATAATTCATAATTAAGAGACTAGAGCCTAAATTACTGATTTGATGTGCGTATGTATCCGCTGTTCGCTGACACTTGTAACTTGATTCTATCTATAATCTTTTCCGTTTTTCGAATACCTTACGTACCTATGACAAAATTATGTTTCGAAAAAGGACTACCAATTGATTGAACTTGTAAACATAGAAGGCATTTAGTTCTGGCAAAAATAATGTTAATATTTTAAGGAAGTATTGAATGAGACTTAAATTAATTACAGGTAAGGTTTAAAATACATAGATAGGTAAGTGATGAGCATCAAAATTTATTTTAAAAATAATTAACAAATCAATATTACATTAAACTATGAATCAATTCTTATTATTAGGGATTTATCACAGAATTAGTGGTGGTACTCGTGGTGTTTTTCGGGAACGATGTGCTTAGCGTGGCCCTCCTTCTTCACAACAGCGTTGAATCTATTAAAAGAAATAAATAAATTATTCACATGAAACTGGTATGTAATATATGATAATACTTTCATACGGAAAAACAGAATTGTACTTACCCGGAGTGTTTATCAGCGGTGTACTCGACGATGCGCACGGTGCCGTCGGCCTCGTGCAGGCTGTAGACGCCCTTCACGACGTCGCCGTCGCGGCTCTCGTGCTGGTACTTGTTGTCACCGGTGTGGGGGTCCTGCACTTTGTACTCGAACTCGTACTTGGGGTGAGCCTGCAACACCGAGACTATACGTTAGCATCGAGTCTCACTGCTCGCGCACATGGAGAGGCGGCATGGGTGTGTACGTACATAGTAGTCCTCGTGGTGGTCCTCGTGGTGCTCCTGGTGCGCGGGCGCGTGCTTGACGAGCACGGCGGGCTGCTCGTGGTGGTGCTGCTGCTGCTCGTGTCCGTGGCTCTGGTGCAGCACGATGCTCTGCGATGAGAACGCGTGCCCGTGCTTGTGGTCATCACCATGACCCTGCTGAGGGCGGGCGCTTGCAACGGCGGCTACGGCGGCGACGATGAAAATCTGAAAATAAGAAAAATTATCAACATAAAATTCGATAAGCCAATAGGATGCAAAATACGTTTTCATATGTAACGTAACTCTCTTCATAATTTATTTTTTTACTCACTTTGTACATTTTGATTTTGTTATATTATTTATTTTGAACAAGCAAAATTTTGATCTTATTGGTTTGAATACCAAGTGACGAATGATAATCTACTTAATCTATATGTGTCTTTTATACATTCCTTTAATTTTTACAGAATACATTATTTGTAATACTAGTAACTTATGCTTAACCTGTTCAGAAAGTGCCTGGTTTACTGTGCCTTATGAAAGGCGTCCTTCGGATTTAATAAAATGCTGTTTATGTAGTGACAGTTATAAAATTTTAGTCAAACTAATTTCTTGGCTAGCGAGGCGTATCTAGTTATTGTAGTAAGGTACAACAGCTAACGCAACATTCATTAGGCTGCCTGCTGGCTACAATCCTCTATACTTAACAAATTAATAAAGACTGTTCATTGTTGATGATGAAGATAAAGCATTTTCAATTGGTTTTGAATATAATAATATTTGCCATCTTTTCCTAATATTATTATTTGTAATAAACTTCCCTCAAAGTTCTTGCTCACGTCTTGCAATATGATATAATCGTTAAGTAGTTTACTTATCTTGTTTCGTATTGAAGGTTGCATTTCTTATTCTTATATTTCTTTTCGTAGTGGTTACTATATCAGCTGCTCGTTTTGAACTGGTTTTAATGCATTTTTGGTATGGTGTAATGTCTTTTACTTTTTATTGTAAAGTGTATAAAAGACAAATAAAGCAAAATTTCAATATCATTCATCACTGAGTCACTCATAAAAGTAGCAGTAAATTCAATATGTACAAAGTGAGTCAAGAATTTTTGAATACATTTTTTTCTTTACTATCGGTAGAGTATGAGATAAGAAATTAGTATCTGCAATCCTTCTGAGGACAATTATAGTATTAGTATAACTTTTTTTTCTAGATCTTCGTAATTGCCGCCGTAGCCGCCGTTGCAAGCGCCCGCCCTCAGCAGGGTCATGGTGATGACCACAAGCACGGGCACGCGTTCTCATCGCAGAGCATTGTGCTGCACCAGAGCCACGGACACGACCAGCAGCAGCACCACCACGTGCAGCCCGCCGTGCTCGTCAAACACGCGCCCGCGCACCAGGAGCACCACGAGGACCACCACGAGGACTACTATGTACGTACACACCCATGCCGCATCTCCATGTGCGCGGGCAGTGAGACTCGATTCTGACGTGTAGACTCGGTGTTGCAGGCTCACCCCAAGTACGAGTTCGAGTACAAAGTGCAGGACCCCCACACCGGCGACAACAAGTACCAGCACGAGAGCCGCGACGGCGACGTCGTGAAGGGCGTCTACAGCCTGCACGAGGCCGACGGCACCGTGCGCATCGTCGAGTACACCGCTGATAAACACTCTGGGTGAGCAGAAATCTATTTTAAGACAATCAACTTCTACAGATGGGAGATTTCTTGATAGTAATTTATTCATTTCTTTTAATAGATTCAACGCTGTTGTGAAGAAGGAGGGTCATGCGAAGCACATTGTTCCTGAGAAAAAACATGAACAGCAGTACCACCATTAATAGTGTTTTATAGATTCATTGTTATGATTTGTTGATTTTGATGTTATTGTATCCTGTAAATAACTATATTATCGTAAATAAAATGTAAATACAAAA
The DNA here is from genome assembly GCA_912999815.1 of Campaea margaritaria. NCBI lineage: Eukaryota > Metazoa > Arthropoda > Insecta > Lepidoptera > Geometridae > Campaea > Campaea margaritaria. Next base: position 4,566,366 of record OU538794.1, read on the forward strand.
AAATATCACTAACTTTTTGATTTACTTACATAGGTTCATTTTAGTTTTTCTGCTAAGTATGAAACTACCTAATTACATTTTTTAATAGACATAGTCATCAACTACTACTAGGGCGCAATGACCCAAAATAACTCTAGGCCTTCGATACCAAATTTCCGAACTTTTCTCTTAAAAAAACTATGAAGATATTTTTTTTTTTTTCGGATCCGGGCTCATTGCGTTTTAGTAAACTTGTAAAGGAATAACCTTCGGCTTACTCGCGCAAAAGGGCCGATTGACGTCCTAATTGCGGAAAAGAGCCTGCTCACCAAGTTCCAAGTACCTACCTTCGGCTTACCATAAGTTTTGGATACCACAATCATTTTGTGATCCTTTTTATCATTGCGCACGCGGGTGAATCCGTAAGGCGCAGCTAGCCCAATAAAAAGTTATAACTAAACACATCCCGCTCCAGGCAGATTATCGCATTAGGTCTTGAACTGTACCCGTGTTCTATCGTCCATGATCAGCATAATCTCGATTTACCCCAGAGTTGCTTGGAAGGGGTTGCTCTTGGCAAAAATACCGTTTACAATCGACGACAAAATTCATTGAATTTATTCACTGTTTCAACTACCAATTTAATCTATCTGTCTTCTATATGATGTATGATGTATTATATATCAAATCGATGTGTTTATGTATGTTGGACTCCAAAACTGGGCTAGACCGATTTTAATTTAAAAAAAATTAAGTTTGGTAGCGATTCGATTTGCTAAATGGCATTGCTAATCATGCTGGGTACAGCAAGTTGATCAATACAAATAATAGGTAAACGAGTATTTTGGAAGGACACTATTATGAAATAAATAGATGTACCCAACTTTAACTTGTTTTGTTAATAAGTTTTTTGACGTGACAACGTCTAATAAATCGATGAACGCCGGCTGCATGCACGAAAAAGTTGACAAAATGTCCCGTAACGCTCATTGTACGCTTGCGCCGGATCTATCTCTCTTCTCTTCTTGACAGGTTAATTATTCTTGCATTTTAAAAATCTGATCAATAGTTTAATTTCAAGTATTTATTCTTAAAATAAAGTATACAATCATTTCGTCAATGTCTTTTTATGATTTTGTCACGTTAAAATATCGTATAACATAACATAACATAGATAATAATAATATTTTTTATCTTTCATTTAACTTCACATAGCCTGGAATTTCACAATCAATATTACACCCACTTCCCTTTGTTGATTTGAGTTCAAATTTTGCATGCCTGTCCAGTTCTAATAACAATACAATATTATGGTGGCAGCGAGCTGATCTGATGATATACACGGAACTCCTCAGTGACTAACAGTAGATTGATGGTGATTCGACGCATTTTGATTAGCTTACAGTACCCAATACTTATTTTATAAAGTTTGTCTGGAAAAATATTATCAACAAAAAACTTATTTATTGAGAAGATATATATATTTTATAATTTATATAAAAAAAACTAGCTGTACCCTGCTACGCTTCGCTGTGGCACATTCGCATATTCGCTGATATGTCACTGATGAAAAAAATAGAAAAAAACAATCCTTGATGCGGATTATATATCATGCTAAAATTTCATCTCGATCGGTGCAGAACTTTTTGAGTTTTTGAAGCGTACACAAACCATTAACAAGTTTATATATATAGATATATATGCATATACTGTTCTATTTCAGGTAATAGAGTGGCTTAATACATACTCTGGCTAGATATACGTGAATATCTTTTCTCCCGTGAGAAAGATAAATAAAATATGTTTAATTGATGCCTGTTACACACTGTTTAATTCGTCGTGTAAGTATTTCATAACGAAGCCACTTGATGATCACTCTAAGCTAAGCCTGAAAACTAAAAGCCAAGCATTTGTAAATACTTTTAAAATATTCAGAAAAAAAATGTATCGCATTCTAGCTAATCTTTTCAGGACTGAAAATGTGTTTTACTAATTATAACCAATTTAACCGTCAGATAATTATCGTAACGAAATAAATGTACAGTATTTTTTGTAGAGTATGATGTGATTTTTATGCTATGAATGCTATATGCGACAATACAGATAAAGATTAAAATACATATATGATGGTAAATCAACTTTATTATAAAAATAATTAACAAATCAATATTACATTAAACTATGAATCAATTCTTATTCTTAGGGATTTATCACAGAATCAGTGGTGGTACTCGTTGTGTTTTTCGGGAACGATGTGCTTAGCGTGGCCCTCCTTCTTCACAACAGCGTTGAATCTATCAAAAGAAATACACAAATTATTCACGTGAAACTGGTATGTAATGTATGATAATACGTTCATACGGAAAAACAGAATTGTACTTACCCGGAGTGTTTATCAGCGGTGTACTCGACGATGCGCACGGTGCCGTCGGCCTCGTGCAGGCTGTAGACGCCCTTCACGACGTCGCCGTCGCGGCTCTCGTGCTGGTACTTGTTGTCACCGGTGTGGGGGTCCTGTACTTTGTACTCGAACTCGTACTTGGGGTGAGCCTGCAACACCGAGACTACACGTCAGCATCGAGTCTCACTGCTCGCGCACATGGAGAGGCGGCATGGGTGTGTACGTACATAGTAGTCCTCGTGGTGGGCCTCGTGGTGCTCCTGGTGCGCGGGCGCGTGCTTGACGAGCACGGCGGGCTGCACGTGGTGGTACTGCTGCTGCTCGTGTCCGTGGCTCTGGTGCAGCACGATGCTCTGCGATGAGAACGCGTGCCCGTGCTTGTGGTCATCACCATGACCTTGTTGCGGACGTGCGCTAGCAACGGCGGCTACGGCGGCGATTACGAAGATCTGGCAAAAGAAAGATATACTAATACTATTGTCCTCTGAAGGATTGCAGATACTAATTTCTTATCTCATACTGTATCGATGGAAAAGAAAAAAAATATTTCAAAAATACTTGACTCACTTTGTACATATTGAGTTTTCCTGCTGGGTACTCTTGTGAGTGACTCGGGGATGAATGATATTGAAGTATTGCTATATTTGTCTTTTATACGCTTTATAATAAAAAGGTAATGACATTTCAACACACCAAAAAATGTGTTAAACCAGTTCAAAACGAGCAGCTGATGTAGTGTAATAAGAAATGCAACCTTCAATACGAAGCAAGGTACTGATCGATTATATCATAGCCTTCTCAATTAAAGTTGATAAAAGGGTTCTACGAGTAGAGTGCCTATGTTATTGCAGTATATCTAAGTTTTTAATTTCATAAATACAAGCGATGCTTTAACCTAATATTGCGATTCAGAGCACTACCATTTAACTGTATCTAAAATTTATTTATAGTCCTATCCCTTAAAGGCGTTGTTGGTAATGAGCCAACTGCGAAGAGTAAGGTGGCTGGTTCGTATCCCGCATAGGGTAAAAATTTGTGTGAACCACAAGTATTTGCTCTGAGTCTGGGTGTTTGTAGGACCGTGGTCCTTGTAGTTTCTGATTCCCTAGATTCAGGGAATCTTAGTTAAGGATCAGGATCTCGTATGCAATCGTGACGTGTTATTGAAGGAAGGAACTCAAAGAAGAAAAATGGAATAAAACCTATTTAAATGTGGTGATAGAGAAAATGTAGCGAAACAAGAAAACGTAAACTTACACTAGCTAGTTGGTACCATAAGCGTAGAACTTCAAGTGAATGTAATTTTAACTATTTATCATGAGAACTCTTATAAATATGAATTTGCGACAATGGAAGGAACTTCATTACCAATAATCATTGTTCGAACAGTCAGAAGATACTTAATAAGTACCTTACTACACTTAAAGCTGTATATATTTATGCTGGATATAGAGCTTAAAGCGCGAAGCCCACTAAAAGTGGATGCCTAACTACAACAGCTATTATCAAGCACTAAAATAAATAACTTTTTATATAATGTTGAAGGTCACATTTCTTATTTCTTATGGCACCGTAAACCAGACACCAACGAACAGGTTTGATGTAAATTTTCAACATTACGAAAAAGTCTGTCGCGCAAATTAAAGGAATGTATATAAGACAAATATTGAAAGTATAGATTATCATTCGTCACTTGGTATCCAAACCAATAAGATCAACATTTTAATTGTTTAAAAAAAAAACAAAATGTACAAAGTAAGTAAAATAATGTGTTGAATAAGATAAGAGTAATAACAAATTAAAATTTAATCTAACTATATTGGCTTAGTATTTATGCTATAGATAGGTACATAAATCTAAAATTTGATGATTATATATTTTTTAACAGATTTTCATCGTCGCCGCCGTAGCCGCCGTTGCAAGCGCCCGCCCTCAGCAAGGTCATGGTGATGACCACAAGCACGGGCACGCGTTCTCATCGCAGAGCATCGTGCTGCACCAGAGCCACGGACACGAGCAGCAGCAGCACCACCACGTGCAGCCCGCCGTGCTCGTCAAGCACGCGCCCGCGCACCAGGAGCACCACGAGGACCACCACGAGGACTACTATGTACGTACAAACCCATGCCGCCTCTACATGTGCGCGGGCAGTGAGACTCGATGCTGACGTGTAGTCTCGGTGTTGCAGGCTCACCCCAAGTACGAGTTCGAGTACAAAGTGCAGGATCCCCACACCGGCGACAACAAGTACCAGCACGAGAGCCGCGACGGCGACGTCGTGAAGGGCGTCTACAGCCTGCACGAGGCCGACGGCACCGTGCGCATCGTCGAGTACACCGCTGACAAGCACTCTGGGTGAGCAGAACTCTATTTTAAGACAATCAACTTCTACAGATGGGAGATTTCTTGATAATAATTTGTTCATTTCTTTTAACAGATTCAACGCTGTTGTGAAGAAGGAGGGTCATGCTAAGCACATTGTTCCCGAGAAAAAACATGAACAGCAGTACCACCATTAATAGTGTTTTATAAATTGTTGTGATTTGTTATGTTTGATGTTATTGTATCCTGTAAATAGGCGTATCTTGAATAAAATGTAAATACAAAATATTTCAATGTATTTATTTTGTTTTAGTTAATGTACCAATGTATATAGAAAGGTAAAACCCAACTAACTATGAGGGTGCCAGTGACCCAAAAGAAGTCTCAATTATCATATGTCACCACTATTATCTCAAATACTTTAAAAAGAGTGCAGAAGAGCCCGAGTATTAAGAATCATACAACAATTAAACTCTTAAATGTAAAAGTACTATGTCAGCAAAATAATCGTAGATATAAAGAGTAATTCTTTTAATTTACTATAACTGATCATTACTACATAGCAAGCTATAATATTCTATTGGTTTTTGACTTATGTCCTAGCTTACTGTCTATCGTTAACATAATCTCAGTATATACGAGAGTTTCCTGAAATTACAATAACATTGATCTCAAAGTCAATTTAGCTGATTAGTAAAAACATAGAATTCAAAACTAAACCATTTATTGCAAGCAGGCAATTATAATGCACTTTTACAATTAAAACACCTATTTAGGTATCATAATATTAATAGCGAAAAATAAAAAATAAATTAAATAGATCTGCTAAAGTAATGAACTGATTATGATTTGAGGTTGAAAGGGGAAACTTCCCTTTCAAGTGGTGATTCATGCTTGAATCTCGCGCAAGAAAAGGAAACTCCATCAACTCTACCAGTGCTTCGGAAATACGCCTGTCAGAGAAGATATCACCAAAAAACTCTACGGGGATGTCATATTTTCAATTTTCGTAAAAAATAAAAATGCAGCATATGGTAGGTACAATATAAAAATAGTCTATTCTAATGACATCACATTTACAAGTGCCAATAAGATGTCACAAAATAAATAAATAAAAACAAACAAACAAATCTACGTAAAGATTAAACTATAGTTAAAAACTATCATATTTTATAGTAAATACTATGATATTTTGTAGGTAAATGGAAAAGAAATGTGCAAAGCACGACAATACAAAATGTATAGCACTTGGAAGCGACGGACGCTATAAATGTGACATCCCACGCGCGTCAGTCGCGTTAGCTGTGACGCACCAAAGTCTGTCTACCTTAGGCGAAAAACAGATCGATGCACTTTTGTGGTCACTTTGATGAAAATTTATGGAATAGGCATGAAGTGGTGTTATGCGGCGCGCCGTACCTCTTCAATGCGGCTTGCCGCTTAGCGTACGATAAATGAATGCAGCGCGGCGTGCGGCACCCGGCCTGCGACACGCGGAAAGACGACACTCAATGCCTTTTTGATACAAAATGTATCAAAGTGACAACGCAGCACGCCACGCTGCATTAATATGTTAAACGCCTCAGCGGTAAGCCACACTGAATTCTTTCAATTCAAAATCAAAATGTCTAGTTGCCTGGATTTTTTTTTTATTTTCCTTTATATCCGATTTTAACTGAGACTGCTGCGTGTAACAAAATGATATATATCGAACTTGTAATTTTGAAAATGCTGTAATATGATTTTCCACTGGAGTATTTTCTAAAGTACCACTTATTCTTGAGAACAGACTAAGCTTAGACAAACATAATATCCATAATAATATATTTTATTTTAGTGAATTTGATTCATCTTCTAAGGAAAAAAGAAATTTACCCAGAGATTAAAAAAAAATCAATACTAAATTCCCATACCAATTTACGATCCTAACAAACTAACTATAAGTATTTTCTATATTATAATATACTACAGGTCGTATAGGTGGCTGCCTATTGTACTTTTATGTAATAATCAACTCAAATATCAACATAGCTGTTGTCATTTAAATAAACACAAGTTGAAAATAAAATACATAAGTAACGAGGATAAAACTTTATTAAAAAAATAGTTAACAAATCAATATTGCGTTAAACTATAAAACAATCCTTATATTTAGGGGTTTATCACAGAATCAGTGGTGGTACTCGTGGTGTTTTTCGGGAACGATGTGTTTAGCGTGACCCTCCTTCTTCACAACAGCGTTGAATCTATTAAAATAAATAAACAAGTTATTTACACATCACATCTAATCAAATTTAAATAATAATATATTTATTCTCCTCCATGGATCTGACGAGGACCACTCATAAAAGTTATCAGACCTTACCATCGGATTTGGAATACATCCAATCAAGAAAAACCGACTTAAAACTATGATTTATGCTCACCCAGAGTGTTTGTCAGCGGTGTACTCGACGATGCGCACGGTGCCGTCGGCCTCGTGCAAGCTGTAGACGCCCTTCACGACGTCGCCGTCGCGGCTCTCGTGCTGGTACTTGTTGTCGCCGGTGTGGGGGTCCTGCACTTTGTACTCGAACTCGTACTTGGGGTGAGCCTGCAACACCGAGACTACACGTCAGCATCGAGTCTCACTGCCCGCGCACATGGAGAGGCGGCATGGCTGTGTACGTACATAGTAGTTCTCGTGGTGGTCCTTGTGGTGCTCCTGGTGCGCGGGCGCGTGCTTGACGAGCACAGTGGGCTGCACGTGGTGGTGCTGCTGCTGCTCGTGTCCGTGGCTCTGGTGCAGCACGATGCTCTGCGATGAGAACGCGTGCCCGTGCTTGTGGTCATCACCATGACCCTGCTGAGGGCGGGCGCTTGCAACGGCGGCTACGGCGGCAACTACGAAGATCTGGTCAACAAACATTTTATTGCATAATTGGGAAGGAAGAGGAGACAGCACAATGTTTGCCTTTACAGTAGGTATGTACCAACATACAATTATAGAGCTTTGTCGTATTTATTCTAGGTTCCTTGGTAATTTATATAAGTAGGTCCAATAGTAGTATTAGTACTTCCAATTTTAAAGATATTTTTCTAATGACTTACTTTGTACATTTTGTATATTTTTCAGCTGATCTCTGTAGATACTGAATGGTGACTGATAATTGAATTAATCTCTGTTTATCTTTTATACACTGCAAAGGGTATATAGTAAAAGCCTTTTTCGTAATTCAGAATAATATGCTAACCAGTTTATTACCTGAATTCGACAGATTTGTGGTGATATAAGAAATGCGACCTTCAACGAATGTAACTTGCATTTTGCTGGATATTCTTTCACTTTTTGGTAATAAGACCTACCATGTTTTACATCCAACAAGCATAACTTCGACAATAACTCTTGAGAACATTAAAACATATTGGATTATTTCAACAATTTATTCATGGGCACAAAAATAACAAATAACAGTCTTAAATTATCAGCTTCACTGGCATTCGGCAAATAGTCAATGGTGCTTCGGGGCTTCATGTTTCGGATGACCTTCGTGTCTCACGACAGCGTGGAATCTGCAATGAGGCAAAATAATTAATTATATTACAATGATACAATAACTTTATATCATACAAACTCTACGTTAATATTAACTTATATACATGAATAGTATTGCATTTTCTACGTAGGTTTTAAATACGAGACTATGACGTGGGACAATAAGGCACAAAGTAGCAGGCTTACTCTTCAGTTTGTGGTTCTATAATTATGTATTCTGTGTTTTCAGCTAAATTTTTAGGCAGGTTATAATTAAGCCTAAGGTCTTTATTTGAAAGAACTGACTAAACAGGAGTGGATGGCGCTTGAGAGTCGAATGTAGTTCTGTTGTTGGAACTTCGGATTTTTCGAGGAAGCTTGCTTCTTGAACATGCTGGGTTTCTTTACAATATTTTTCTACGTCATCTTGTAATGAGTAGTCTCCCTATAATGTATTAATTTCAAAGCAACTCTACCAATATGAAAACAAGTTCTAAAACGCTTGTAAAAAGAGGTATCAGTTCTCACCCTGTGTGCTTGTCAGCGGTGTATTCTACGATCCTGACAGTGCCATCGGGCTCCCGAAGCGAGTAGAAACCGTGCACAGTGTCGCCATCACGGGTCTCATGGTGCTGCTTCTCGTCGTGGGTATGCGGGTCTTCTACCTTGTACTCGTACTCATACTTAGGATGAGCCTGGGGAAGGATGAACCAGCATTTTAATTATTGTTTCACGCTAGAAATAGAATCGACGTGTATTACATACTAGTTACAATTTTACTTTTTTGTTTGTTTTATTAATTGAAGTAGCGCCAACCTCTACTATCAGAGTTTGTCAGGCTCCCAAGGGCCTCTGACGTGGCTTAAAGACTGCTATCAACCGACAATAGTCGGGTCCGATGGCTTAACGTCCTCTCTGAAGCCCAGTATGACAGAAGACCTACTTTTCAAGCTATGTCGAAAATACTTCGCGTTAGTTAACATACATAAAATAATGTTGTACAAAAGTTGTTCTTTTGCTACAGTTTCCGCCAGTTCTGCTACTACCTGACATAGTAAAACTTACATAGTAGTCGACATGGTGATGCTCGTGATGTTCCTCGTGCTTCTTCTGTTCATGCTTGGGAGCTTCATGATGCTTATACTCGTGATGAACCGGTTCGTGTTTATGCTCAATGTAGACTGGCTCGTGATGACCGTGATGAATCTTTATGCTCTGCGACGAGAATGCGTGCCCATGTTCGTGTCCATGACTTTCGTGGTGGCTTTCTTCGTGTTTTTCATGATGAGCAGGTTCGTGGTGATAGCTGTGGTGGATCTTTATGCTCTGCGATGAGAATGCGTGACCGTGGCCATGATCGCCACCTTGACCTCCTTGCGGCCGCGCCACGACGACCGTGAAGACGACTGCTAGGCTGATGACCTGTAAAAGTGAATAAACATTTATGATTCATCTTTAAAAGACTTGCCTTGAGAATTTATCGACACGTGACTGATTAAAACGGACCAAGTATCCAAATAAGAATTATGCTAGAGATTAAAAGTAACAGGAACAAATACAACCAAATCCTTATTCTTACTCATGTACTTAGACTTTTATAAAAACAAAAACTTTATTAATCTTCACATAAAGTAAATAATAATGTAGCTGTACCTTAACAATCATTTTACTAATTCTTGTATTGTGTTCGATTGCCACTAAATGTCTGAATTATACAAATTGAAATAATACCTTTTATATGAAAGTGTTTGAGACAGTTTTCGCAAGTTTATGAACTTGGTTTACCCATTCAAATGCGATATGTATAGTGAAAGTTAAATTGATAGCTATAATAACTGGGTTTGCCAATATGCATTAAACGCTGGAAAAGGTAAGCTTAGGTAAAAATAGTGAGCAAACGTTTGTTGAAATCTACTCGGAATACAAAATTTCAGATACCTTTTAAAACTAACATGTTCCCAAAATGTTTACTATCTTCGTCCACATCAGCACTAGGGGCGCATGAAGGGAGCGTCCTCGAGCGGTGTAAATTTGTAATCGGTACCTAGATTTCGACTACACCAGGCGCACCCTGCACTATTAGTATTACATCCAGATAGACGAATCATTTCTCTACGATGATAGTTCAAAACGGTCCTTTTCAGGACCCCAGACCAACGGCCTTTTTTGTCGCATGGATACTGAACCATCGATACAACGAAGGAGAAGAAGAAGCACCAGGTGATTTCTTGTTTTTTTTTAACAATGGTTTCTGTTTATTTTTACTAAAATTAAAACAACGTTCCAGTCATAACCTAAACACAAGTAATTTACAATTAGTAAAACCATTTACCCATAATTTCGAAGCTCTCAATTGAGATGAAAGTAATCGCCCTTCAGGGCAAGAAATAGTATTTTTCGGCACTATCTTAAACCGGCTTTGAAGTAGTTCACGTTACCAGAATGTAAGTATAAAATCAGAGAAAAAAATGATAATGACATCAGTTCACCAAGATCCACAATCAGAAGAAACCACGAACATGTTCAAAGTGAGCATTAAATATTTTGAAAAATTAAATCAATATTTTCGGGTTAATTGTGCGATCCCTTGTCAAAGTAACAAATAGTCAAAACCTACGATAAAAATACTTATCTATCTACTATTTTTTACCTATATAATTTGACTACCAGTGTATTCTGTGCTATAAGTTAGTGTTACTCCAGATCAAACATCTTCCCTTAGTTGAAAAGAGATGAGTTAACGAAGCAAATGTTCTAAAATCATGCATTATAATATAAAGTCTATACAACTTTTATTTTAACTAAGTATTAATCATTTGATGCATAATAAGTAACTTTTCGTAGCAGGCAGATTTAATTTTGAAAACCTCTAATGGAGATTTACTTAGTAGGTACTACTGAAATACAATACAAAGTCCACGAGTCCACTATTAATACTTAATTTTAAACAGCTTTCGAACATAAATGCAATTTTGTTAAGTGCAACAACTAAATACGAGTAGGTATATTACTGTACCATTGGTGAGATGGCGTTTTACTCTATACAAAACATAATAGCAAATAAACATTACCTTCACAGATTTTTGCTCTCGTCGTATTCCTAGGCGCTTGCCAAGCTGCCGACCACGCATACTCCTCCCAGAGCATCGTGCGCTATGACGACCACAGCCAAAAACATGACGTGAAGACCGTCAAGTATGCCGTACCTGTAAAATATGAAGTTCCAGTCAAATATGAAGCTCCCGTCGTCACTAAGGTTGCCGTTCCCGTCAAATATGAAGCTCCCATAGTCACTAAAGTGGCCTACCCTGTGGTTACTAAGTACGTGACGAAGGCAGCGCCCGTCGCCCACTACGTGTCGGAAAATTCTGGATATGGTAATGAAGGACATTCTTCCCATCATGCCATCTCCTCATCGCATATCCACAGAGAAGACGTACCCGCGAAAGCGCCTAAGGACTTCTATGTTGGATACGTAAGTACAGATTAGGGTTATCTAATAAAACATTTCACTGTACTGATTCCAATTCCATAATACACATTTAAATTTATAAAATTTACCTACAGATCAAATCAGATGTTTGTATGTGATGTGTATTGTGTGTATGTGTTGTTGATGTGATCGTATCAATCATCAACTTATCAATAGGCACTGGATATCCCACGAAGAACACTGTTCGGATAATAAATGAAGGCGTCTACTGATGTCCCTTTTGTAATCATAATCCAGATTAATCATATATTGAATTTATCATCAGGGTCACCCCCAGTACGAGTTTGAGTACAAAGTAGAGGACCCCCACACTGGCGATAGCAAGTTCCAGCACGAGAGCCGCGACGGCCATGCCGTGAAGGGCGTCTACAGCCTGCACGAGGCTGACGGCTCCATTCGCACTGTCAAATATGCTGCTGATAAGCATACCGGGTAAGGATTCCAAGTTCTTGCTCTCATAATATAGTCGCTTGGGTTTTCTTTTTTAAAAGTGTCTAGACATTTCTCTAATAAGCTTTAAATTGAGAAGTTTTTTCTACTTTTAGATCTTACTTATTAACTCCGTTAGCTAATACAATACAGCTTAAAATTTTAATTAAAACTGATTTAATATTGTGTCACTTAACTCGTACAAAAAGTAATAATTTCAAGCGCTGTCTATCAAATTATTTTATGTATTTTATTGCATTAAGGGGGCTTAAGTGCGATCCACAGGCTGGATCAAGTTATATTTGTTAGTGGGAGGCCTTTTCTGCAAGAAACCGCCTGGGGAAGTACACCTTTGCCAGATATTCATCCGCCAAGCAGTAGTGAGAAAACATTACTGTGTTCCGGTTCGAAGGGCATTGTTTCAGGGGAAATTCCTGATACTTTAGATTCAATGTCTCAGGGTGACGAGTGCAGTGCGTATGATTATGCAATGCAAAGTTCTGGGTGGTACTATAACTGTTATGGGCAGGCGTAGCGCTTACCATCCGGTGAATGACTAGCTTATCTTGTCATTCATAAAAAATTGCGTACTTTACTAAGTTTTGTTTTTTCTTACAGATTTGTCGCTGATGTCAAGCACGTTACCAAGCACGTAGAAGAATCTAAGCACCACTATTAATTGACCTACTTCAATAACATTCCACTGTTAAACATAACATTTAATAATCGTTACGTTGATTTGTTAAATAGTTAACTACATATATTTATATAGCATGTAAATAAATATAAAATAAAAAACCGTGTTGGTTTCATTACGATTTAGTCAGAGTATTGTAGAAACCTTAATAATTTTATGGGCTGATAATGTCACGTATTAATTCTCCACGTACTTAAATAATAATATAAATCATTTATTTCAGATTTAAAATCCATACAAACATAAATAAATCATACAATAAAAATCAAATAAAATTACATAAAAAAAGAAAGAAAATCACAAAAATCGAAAAAACAAATGAAATGAATGTTTTAAATGAACTAGAACAAAAAATAACTGTATACTTAGGTAAGTATAGAAGTAATCAAGCACTACCGTCCATACAAAGGTTTCCTGTAAGAAATGGCTGTAAGCGATAAGGCCGCCCATTGAACAACCTATTAAATATGATTATTCAGAATCAGAATCAGAATATTTTTCTTGTATTGTAACACGTTGTTATGGTATCAATAAATAATTATTGTTGATTGTTGTTGTTGTGAATAAGTTCTTGTTTAGACTAATAAAATGACAGTTAAATATATTTTTTTATCGTCTAGGACTTGCGTTACTTTTAACATACTCTGCCGATCATTACACCGAGCTAGATCCTTGCGTAACGGTGGTCGGCATCAAGCAATACAATTATGAGTACCTATACGACTAAGTAATGAGAGCTTAGTAATAAGTAGGTCTACAACTCTGACCTGACGACCTTGTCACTTCCGAAATATGGCCACTATATAAACGGCTGTTTACACATGCAATGCATCAGTTAATCAAGTGATACAAAGCAATATGTTCTCCAAAGTAAGTGATCAATGTGGAAAAAGATGAAGTGATTAGTGTTAGCCCAACTGGGCTAGTGAGTTAACTAGTGCAGATTGAGCAGTGAAGTTTGGTTGCAGGTTGTGTGCTTGAGCGCCGTGCTTGCGGTGTGCGCCGCTGGGCTCCTGCCCGCCGCCCCCGCGCACTACTCCTCCGCGGGCGCAGTCTCATCCCAGAGCATTGTCCGCCACGACGAGCACGCTCCTCAGGCTAAGCTCATCGCCGCTCCCGTCGCCTACCACGCCGCTCCCGCCGTCGCCTACCACGCCGCTCCCGCCGTCGCCTACCACTCTGCCCCCGCTCCCTTGGCTTACCACGCTACCCCCATCGCCAAGGTGCTCGCACCCGCCCATAAGGTTCTCGTCGCCGCTCGTCATGAGGAGGAATACGTGAGTGCTAGCCACTTTTCGCTTAGTCAATAAATACGTTGGATGTGAATAGTAGAAATAACGGTGACATATGTTACAGGCTCATCCTAAATACGACTTCTCGTACTCCGTGGCTGACGGACACACCGGCGACAACAAGTCCCAGCAAGAGTCCCGCGACGGTGACGCCGTGCACGGCGAGTACTCCCTGGTGGAGGCCGACGGATCTGTGCGCAGAGTGCAGTACACCGCTGATGACCACCATGGTTTCAACGCTGTGGTAACCAACTCCGCTCCCGCCCACCACGCCGCCCCGCATTATGCCGCCCCCGCGCATCATGCTGGTCCTTTGCTCCTCGCCCACCATTAAAATATAACTATACTCTCAAATGCCATAAAACCTTTAGTTGATAAGGAATGTTATGTTGTCGACAATAGACGCTAATTTATTAAATCAAATGTTTGAATAACAATGAATTTTAAATTATTTCCCTAAAAAGAAAATTCAAATTGAATTTACTTACAATTTAAACAGGTGAAATACTCGAAAGGGATGCCTACTGTAGCTAATGGAAACGAAAATAAGCTAATAAGAAGTTAGCGAGCTATGAGTTCCAGATATTTTGGCAAAGTTAGTGACCATGTTAATTTAAGAATTTGAACTGTAATCTTACTGACGAAGCTGCAACGGCTAAAAACCTCAAAGGCACAGAAATGTGAACCAGATAATAGTTCCAATCATAGGTTCTACATTCAATTACATTTAAGTCCCAAAATAGCGTCCTCCTAAATTAACAATTCAACGTCAAACAGCACTATATAATTATTATTTTTTTTAGTTTATTCACAATAATACGTAATGCATAATTCGTAATATAATTACATATCTTAGGACCTAGAATCGAACATAGGCTACTTTTTATCTCACAAAAAATACGGATTCTGTGGGATAATAATTACCGTTGGTGAAACCGCGGGGCGCAGCTAGTTTCGTAATTACTATTGTTATGTTATGTTATGTTATTAGCCACGCTTATCCCACTGCAGGGCAAAGGCCTCTCTTCCCTCTTTCCATTTCTCGCGGTTGAGAGCTTTAGTGGTCCAGTCGTTGCAAAAGGAGTCAAGCTCATCCCGCCATCTCCGCCTGGGCCTGCCGCGCCGTCTTTTGACGTTCTGTGGCATCCACATTGTCGTGGTTTGGGCCCAGAGATCGTCCGACATGCGACAGATGTGACCAGCCCAGTTCCACTTAAGGCTAGCGGCTTTGTGTCCGACATCGGCGATTTGTGTTTTCGAGCGCAGTATTGTGTTCCTTACACGATCTGACAGTCTGATACCCAGAATACTGCGTTCCATGGCTCGCTGGCACACCCCGAGTTCGGACTTTTGCTGAATCGTCAGAGACCAAGTCTGAGCACCGTAAGTGAGGGTAGGGAGAACGCATACGTCCATGAGCTTTTTCTTGAGTGTAAGGGGAAGCTCACTTTTCATCAGTTCTTTCATCGACCAATAGCTCTTCCAGGCGTTTTCAATGCGTCTAGCAATTTCCATGTCTTGGCGTGCCTGGAAAGATACTATTTGGCCGAGATATAGGTATTCTTGGACGTACTCGATCTCAACCCCCTCAACTTCAATCCTACATTCGGTGCCGTTTGTCATAAGCTTGGTCTTCGACATATTCATGCTAAGACCGACCTCCAGGCTTGCCTTGTTGAGTTGTTGGATCAGCAAGCCTAATTCTTGAGCTGTGGAGGCAAAAAGGACGATGTCATCGGCGAACCGGAGGTTGGTTAGCCTCCTCTCGCCCATGACAATGCCCTTCCCCTCCCAGCCGGTGGCTAGTGTCTTGAAGACCTCTTCTAGAGTAGCTGTGAAGAGTTTGGGAGATAGCGGGTCTCCTTGCTTAACACCTCTTTGTATATGGAATGCTAGTCCAGTGGTGTGGAGTTTCACGGCTGCTGGACTATTTTGGTAAATGTGTTGCAATAGACTGATGTAGGTATTGTGTATGCCTTGATTACAAAGAGCTTGAAAAATTGAACTGTGGTTAAGGCTGTCAAATGCTTTTGAGAAATCTATGAATGCTAAATATAATGGAATATGAAACTCTTGGTGCTTCTCTATCAATTGATTCAAGGATTGTAGGTGGTCGGTTGTCGAGAGGCCGCGTCTGAATCCTGCTTGTTCAGCGGGTTGGTGTAAATCAAGTTGACCTGCAATGCGACCTTCGATCACTTTTATGAAAGCTTTGTAAAGATGGGAGACAAGGCTAATAGGTCGATAGTTTCCAATGTCGCACTTTTCTCCTTTTTTATGCAGCAAGATGATGTTGGAATGACAAAACTTTTCGGGGAAGTTGCCAGTTCTTAATATTAGATTAAATAGATTGGTCACAAGTGGTAACAGAATTGGTTCTCCAAATTTGAGGGCATCAGTGGTAATACCATCATCACCGGGGCTTCGACTGTATTTCATGTTCAAAAACGCTCTGTGCACCTCAAATCCTGTTATTGATGGAATATCGTCAGAACATGAGTACGCCTGTGGAGTCAATTGAGGAGGTGAGGCATCGGAGGAATACAATGCTTTGTAGAATTGAGTGCAAATCTGTAGAACTTTTTCTTTGTCACCCTGCTTCACACCTTCTCTATCTCTCAAGCTGTTGATAGAGGATCTGCTCTTTACGTTGTCCTTGATTGCAGTTTTTAAAGAGAAGTTACTTTCTAAAGCGTTTTGTACTATTTTAGTGTTGTAGTTGCGTATGTCTTTGCGAATGCTCCTCTTAACTTCTCTATCTTTTTCCCGGTATTCTGCTGTCTGAAATTGTAGCGTCTGTCTCTCTTCTATGAGTTTTTTGGAAGTGTTACTCAGCTTTTTTTCTCTATTTTTGGTCTTTTTTATTTTTTGACTCGCTGTTTTTATTGTGCTATGGATGTTGTCGTACAATATCTGTGTATTTTCGGAAAATGGGGATTCTAATAAACTGAAACTGTTTTTGAGTTCAAGGGTGAATTGGTCTATATTAGCAAGTAGTGTTGGTTTATCTAGACGTCTAATGGTATTTTTGATCATGCGTCGTCTGAGTATTTTTGTGTCTAATTTTAGCGTGATTCGTAGGGGACGGTGATCTGAGCTGAATTTTAGCCTATTGATAAATTCCGTATTGGTTATAATCTGTTTGTTAGACGAAAGACAAAAGTCGATCTCGTTTCTGGTAATTCCGTCCGGAGATACCCAAGACCATCGACGGTGAAGTTTTTTGAAGAAGAAGGAGTTACTTATACTAAGGTTTTGAGCAAAGGCAAATTGTAAGAGGCGAGTTCCACGATCATTTCGTGATCCCAAACCATATGGCCCGATGATGTTACCATTATCAGTATCTGCTCGTATGCCTATTTTTGCATTGTAGTCGCCCATGACTATTGTCCAGTGCCCTCTGTTTTCTTCACATGCCTTGTCTAGAAGGTCATAAAACTCTTCGATTTCGTCATCATTATGTGAAGAGGTTGGAGCATAGACTTGGACCACAGTCAGGGTTTTTGTGTCTGTTACCTGGAATTTTACCAATGCTATTCTTTCGGAGTAGGCAATAAATTCTTTGATGTTATGCTTCCAGCGTTTGGCAATAAGAAAGCCAACGCCGTTTCTGCTGCTTGTTTCACCGACGTGGTAGAAAATATAGTTGTTCCTTTCAAAAGAATCTTCGCCTTCCCGCCTCACCTCCGACAAACCGATAATATCATGTTTAACTGACTCCAGTGCATTTTCTAATTCAATTAGTCGTTCCTCTGTACGTAGCGTGCGTACATTATATGTTATCACTTGCAATTGATCAGTATCCATTTGACAAGCCGAAGTTGTTTGACAGTTGGATGATCTCGCCCGGGGATTGTATGCGCCCCCTGCTCTAGGGGTTGCCCGCCTACTGTCATCGGCAGTACTACCCCTAGAGACGCCGGGCACTTGGGGCCTATTTTTAGGAGAACTGGCCATGAGGGAAAAGGTTTAGACGATTAACCCACCACGCTCGTCTAGTGCGGGTTGGTGGGTGCACAGTAGGCCATCTGACTAGGCCTGTGGGCGCCGCCGTTGGTACGCTAGGTACTCGTCCGCCGCCACCCTAAACGGACATTCTGCACTGATGCCGGTTGTTCTGCCTTGGCCTCGTAGGACATTCACGTCCGTGAGCCCAAAACAGCTTGTGGGTTGCCGTGTGGTCGGGGACTGCCGTAGCAGCTAGCAGTAATATCTTACCACTTGTCCATTATCCGCCACCTATGGACCCCGGTAGTGGCCTACAGCCCAGCCCTACCTAATTACTATTACATTACATTATTAAAAAACAAATTCCCCACAGCGTCTGTCCGTTTGAACGCAATATACTCAAAAACTATGGATCGGACTTTCATACGATTTTCACCAACGGACAGAGTGATTCAAGAGATTTGTTTATGTGTATAATTCATTAATGTTTTGTGTAAATTGGCTTAAGTCGTTGACGGTAATTCAAAAAATTAAGCTGACCGGGAGCTTTCATCGAAAATGCTACCTAATCCCTTAAATATATAACAAAACAATGTATCGTGGAATTATTTTTCTTTTTTAGGTCTACAAAAAAAATCATCAATAATTTTATTATAGTCGATATTTTAAGGATAGGCCATTTTTATGTTAAAAAAAATTGTTATGTGACAATTGGAAAGCTATATAGGCGGATTTTATATTAATCCTTATCAAATTAAATAGGTTAATTACCTTCAACATTTCATGCAAACTATACAATTTAAATAAATGTCTCAGAAGTTGTCGTAAAATTAAAACTATCACGCGACCAAATAAATGCAAATGGAAGGAATATAATACTCTGCTACTCTTGCGAAGCCTGGACGGGTCGTTAGTAATATATAAAAATAACGGATCCCAAACAACTCAAACGCCTCCGAGCGAGAACTTACCAAAGTACTTAGTTTTAGTAATATCAATGTATCGTACTACCTGGAAGTCATGTTGGGAAGTCTTTGTAATCAAATCGTTTGTATCGTCCTTTGTATCGTAATCAATGTATTAGACGTTAAATACTTAATGAAAAAGGTAGCCAACGAGTTTCTTGTCGGTTCTTCTCAATTGGGTATATTCCGAATTTAGAGTCAGTGAACCTTCATTATCACTCGTTTTTCGGTGAAGGAAAATATCGTGAGGAAACCCACATACCTACCCGAGAATTATTTCGGAGGTAGGTACCACCAATCCGGATCGGGCCCCCATGGAGGATAATGGCCTAAGCCTCCTCACGAAAGTGATTGGAGACCCGTGCTCAGCAGTGGAACGTTATGGGTTGATGATGATGAACCTTCATGCGTACCGTCAAGGAGCCCATGTGAATAAAGATTGTTGATATTGGACTTTGATTCGCAGGATAAATCCGCAGGATACTGCTAGATTCACACACGCGCACTGCCAGTAGTATTTAAAATCCATGCTGTCAATTATAAAAACATTCAGAGTCTTCCCATTGAATTCATTTGGTCAAGCGGCAGATTTTATCTAGGGGCTGAATAGAATGCACACGTAAGAAGGCGGGTTCAGATTTCCTAACTCGGTGACATATTTTCTGGATAGACAATATATCATTAGATAGGAATTATTTAAAGACTGCTCTTAGATTACGCTCGGGACACATTCCATCAAACAAGTTTGCATTTTTAATGAAAAAAGTCTCGTCGCCGAATTGTAACAAATGCGGAGTACTCGAAGATGTTCAACACATTTTGATGGAATGTGTCCGGAACGATACATTAAGGAGATCAATGTTTGGTGGACATAGAACTTTGCACATTGGACTTCTGAACAGTACTTTGTCTTGTCCCACATCAGAAGAAGCCAAAATATTGTATCGGTTAGCAGATCTAGCCTTGACAAAATAACTGTTAATTTTGTTACTGTTTTGTTGTTTTTTTAATCTCTGTGTATTGTTTCTACAGGACGATGTGGTTGCCTAGCGACAAAGTTTTTTAAATAAATTAAAAAAAAAAGACATATTTTCTGTATATTATGGGTGACTAAGAGGCAAGGAAGAATTCCTCAGCTGGAGCTTGGTGCCGTTATAGTTTCACGGTTTTAGAACAATGTACATGAATCTAAACGAAAATTGGATATTAGTTTAGAAAAAATTAAAAGCACTGTTATGAGTTATGAAGAAACGGTGACCACAAAAACCTAAACAAGGATTTATTATTAAGCTGTGTCCTATACTTTGCACGGTCTGACACTCACTGGGCTAGGTTTTTTAAAACCTAGCCTTTTATCTAATAACTAGATTGAAACACAGGCTTATTCTTCAACAATTTGCTTTATTAAAAATAAATACATAATAACTATTTACAGAGCGCTTCTTAGCTTACAAACTAGAAGATACGTCGTATCTAGCTGACTAGTTCCATGAATTTAATGATGGGCAAGGAGGACGGGGGCGGCGTGATGCACGGGGGCAGCGTACTGCACGGGGGCAGCGTGGTGGGCGGGAGCGGAGTTGGTTACCACAGCGTTGAAACCATGGTGGTCATCAGCGGTGTACTGCACTCTGCGCACAGATCCGTCGGCCTCCACCAGGGAGTACTCGCCATGCACGGCGTCACCGTCGCGGGACTCTTGCTGGGACTTGTTGTCACCGGTGTGTCCGTCAGCCACGGAGTACGAGAAGTCGTATTTAGGGTGGGCCTGTAAGATACAGAAACGTCACACCTAACTGCTGACAAACAACCTACTTATACTGACTTATGAAAAGGAATATGGCGCTGTACTCACGTATTCCTCCTCGTGGCGGGCACCAACGAGAACCTTGGTCACGGGGGCAGCGTGGTAGGCGAGGGGAGCTGGAGCAGCGTGGTAGGCAACATGGGCGGGGGCGGCTTGGTAGGCGACGGTGGCAGGAGCGTGGTACGAGACGGGGGCTACCAGCTTGGTGAGCTGGGGCTGCTCATGACGCAGGATGGTCTGGGAGGAGACAGCGTTGGCGGCTGAGTAGTGGGCGGGAGCAGCTTGGTAGGAGATGGGAGCGGGGGCGCTGTGGTAGGCGACTGCGGGAGCAGCGTGGTAGGCGACAGCGGGAGCGGCGTGGTAGGCTACGGGGGCGGCAAGGGCGAGCTTGGCCTGAGGAGCGTGCTCGTCGTGGCGGACAATGCTCTGGGATGAGACTGCGCCCGCGGAGGAGTAGTGCGCGGGGGCGGCGGGCAGGAGCCCAGCGGCGCACACCGCAAGCACGGCGCTCAAGCACACAACCTGCAACCAAACTTCACTGCTCAATCTGCACTAGTTAACTCACTAGCCTATTTGGGCTAACACTAATCACATTATCTTTTGTCACTTTTCAGATCACTTACTTTGGAGAACATATTGCTGTATGTGACCGAATTCAACTGATGCTCTGTATCTGTAAAGCTTCGTTTTTATACCTCGCGGTAACATTTTGGGCGCGGCAAGGTCGACAGGTCATGATGCTGTCAACTACATCATAAATGAGAGCTTTCTTAATAGCCCGCGACTAGTAATGCAATGACCCAATCACGTATTAACATGTCTACGGTAACAAGTTATTCTAACGGACAGCTATATTAAATGCAAAAAATACGCCTCTCTATTAGGTCGTAATAGCAGAACAAAATATAATACAAAATAAGAATAAAATTCGGATTGGGTAACTCTAAACCCTAGCAACAGCCCGCGTAGAAATCATAAAACGTAAACTTACGGGACGTTAGAAATCATGGAAAAAAACTGCGCTGGACAGTGAAAAGAAACTTTGCAAGCTCAGTTTAAAGTTTAACGATCTGCCAATATTTCATTCATGAACTAATAACACCAATAGAACACAAATGTGATGGTCAATATTATTATAATAAGTAGGCAGTGACCGTGATCGTCGGGTCTTCGAACTCATTATGTAATGTGTGAGGATGATTCACTCATTCATCTTCGCGGTGCAATATTGTTGGTAGATGATCTCGATGTTCAAGCTTTAAGTAACAAGCACAGTTTAGTTTAAATTTTAAATTGTAATTTGAAAAATCAAAGTACTTGAATCAAAATTGTACCTATTGTCTGAGTTAGGTCCTCAAGGAAAATGTTAATTTGTAGGTAGTTAAAAGTGTTCAAATTAAAAAGCTTGAATAAATGCTCGAGTGTTTACCGGTGACTACTCTAATACTTGGAATAAACTTCCATCGAGTTTCTGCCCTGTTATTCTCTAATGGACGAATTTAAGTTCAATTTAAGGCCTTAAACTGGATGGCTTTAACTGTTCGTGGTGAGGCCCAAGGACATTTAGTATCGTTCGATATACTAACAACCAGTTAATCTTGGACGAAGCGGTTCACAGTATTTCATCGTTATCCTTAGTAGACTTCCTTATATTTAGGAAATCAGGTCCGACAACTCCCAGTAACCAATTCTTACTGTGATTGTAACATCAAATTTTAATATCCCAAGGTGCTCCACATGCCACACTAGAGAATAACCAACAGTAACAAAGTCCAACTCCCAAATGTGACCCAGTTTTAAGGTCAGGGATAACACGTCGCATAGTTGACCGACCGGCGTCGAGTCGGGTTACGTTACAAATGTCTTAGTATAGGTATATTGAAATTAAGCAAGTATTATCTTTCATGTAACTGCGATGTGTAGGGCACAAGCGGTAGCGAATTAGACTTCAAGAATTCATATTTTGTCATTGGTACGATTTGGTCTACTCTTCTACATTTTGACGTGGAAGCTTCGGGATCAAGTTAATAGATCCTCAAATTTCTCGGGTCAATTTCAAAAGTTATTATAATCATAATTATTTCTTATACAAGTACAAATGAAAAAAATCTTTTTCGGTCACAATAAGTAGGTGTAATCTTGGAAATTAATACACAATCTTTTAAAGCTTTTTCTTATTCATTTTTTTAGAAAAATCGTAATGGCTGTTGATTAGTTAAAAGTAAACTTTTATTATTTTAGTAGCATGGGCCATATTAAAAAAAATGCCTCAGGGCATTAGCCTACGCTCTTGTGTCGACAACTCGTTTTCTATGAAGTACCTGCTTAACATTGATATAATTTTGATTAATTTGTTCGTGACTCGTTTCATTTATTTAATTTGCAGTAATATTAAGATTGATCTTATTAATAATATCATCATGAGATTTTCTAGTAATATCTTTATCTTCACCAGCCCTGATGAAACAAAGAAAGATGAAACCCATATTACTACGCTACCAAGGGGTACATAAGTGAACTGGCTTTCAATTTAAGGTCTGCAGCTGGAATATTCTGAAAGACGCTTACCAGTTTTTTCGTTGCCTTCACAGCTGATTTGCTCAATGAATCTACTACAAGCATTAGAATCATAACGAGCATTATGGTAATGCGCTGTAACTATCTATTGAATATAGGTCGTACTCATTTACAAAACATCTGCAATAAATTTAACGAAATGTGTTATAATTTGTTAATCATTTTTCTTAATTGAATCTATATTAAAAAGACAGATTATATCTTGAAGGTAATATCTTGATTGATTAGATTGCTCCAAACAAGTGCATGCAATTACTGCCCCGAGTTCACCGCCTCTAGATAAGTTGTAATTGAGACACATTTAGTTTGGTTCAATGGAGACAAGTCGTGTAGTAATGGGTTATTTCTATCACAAAATCATCAAAATGTTAATTTGACGTCTAGTGCTCTTATTTTAGAATCTAACGTCATCGTACCAAGTATCGACTATTCGATTAGTCGATTCATTCAGCCAACTGCTCCGGTATAGTAATTAGGTATTATTTTCATATCCCACAGCCAACCAATGCTGAGGTCTCACCTCACTTTCATCTCATTTTAGGCTACCTCGTTGCTTCGAATCATCACAGTCAAACGCTATAATCAAGCAAGCGTTAGTTCTATTATTTTGGTGACAATAGTTAAAAAGCATCATCGGACTACTTAGAAATCCTGAGACATAAATATGATTATCAAACAATCGAAAAACGGAACAAAAAGAAACACTTTAGCTACCTAAAATAAGACGGACGCAAAGAAAAATCTGTCGGTCCATAATCATACATATGAATGTAGTCAGAGATTGAATGCACACAAATAGTTGACGTAATCTTCCCTTTGCAAACAATAGGTAGGAATTAAATAATAGACTGTTGATATCATTAGATATGTAAACATTCTCTGCGTCTAACTAAGCAGTCAATCAGATCGGCTAATAGAAACGTTACGCGTCGGGAGAAAGATAAAAAAGGTGAAAGCCGCGATTGCCCAGGCTTTGTTACAGGACTCGGACACCGGTAACCGAGAATAATTAGTTACTCCACATACTATCAAACATAATTGTTATGCAACAGCTGATTTCTCTTTGTGATTAGTCCACGTATATAAGAGAAGTGCTTTGTATCCGGCATCACTTCCGATAGTAACTTGATGCAGAACTTTGCCTAAAACAATGATTAGTAAAGTAAGTTCAGTGGTAAACATTTGGATTAGCAGTGATTTCCCTAGTGATGTTTTTTAGAGAAATTGTTGAACAATGATAATAAGTTGTTTTAATAAATACTTTATTTTTCAGATAGTAACGTTTCTCTCAATATTATCAATAAGTGCGTACGGAAATGAAGCTAATCGAAAATCGGAATTTGCCATTTCATCGCAGAGCTTTCATCGCGATGATGTACCACTGTCATACAAGTTCAGTGCAATCCATGATACTAAGCATTATAAGCATGCGGACCCCGTGAGGTATCCCTCAATTCAGTACGCCCCTCTTCCTGAAGTAAAACATAATAATGGCCAAACAGAAAACCAAAATGAAGGCCATCAAAATACGTATAGACCTTACTCAGCTCCAATTCATCTAATCGAAGGCGGTCATCACATATACTCAACAGAAGGAATCTTAAACAATAATCACTTAGAGCCTAGATTAGAAGAAAATAATCACGAAAAACACAAGCAGAGTTACAGATCTAATATACCTGGATACAATATAAGATTAATACCACAGCCTTCAAACGTTCATTTGGGACCATTCGATGATCTTGTAGTACATCATGAAAAATCTCAAACACAACAGGTAAGTTACATGAAGTTCTTTACGAATCCACCTTTCATAGTAAAAAGAGTGGAAAATATAATTACCTTTGTAGGTACTTAAGTTAATCTAATTAAAAGTACCTACTAAGTTATATTCCTGTACCTTGTGTATTTCTGAACTGGTGTACGATAAAGTATTTTCTATTCTATTCTATTCTATTCTACTACCAACACATGAAGAATGCGTTCCCAGATCCAACTTTAAAAACCATGTTTTACAATCCAGTTTTGTTTCCAGGCAAGACCTCCAAACTTTTTTTACCAAAAGGATCCAAGAATACATGTAAGCGATTCTCCATCCACTTATATAGGTGGAGAGAAACCAACGCCAAAACCGGAAATTTCAGACTTGCGTGGATTCCTGCCAGAAGAGTATTACGTAGCGTATCAACAAAAGGAATCCAGAGATCAACCAAATGCATACTCGTAAGAACAAACTACACAAATCATCCTTAATACTTCTATGTTTAATTTTTTAATAGTATAATCTGCTATGTTTAATGTTTTTACGTTCAATCGAGCAAGACCAATAAGAGAAACAGTAACTCCAATTTACATTTTCAACTTTCAGGTTTCACAATCAGTTGGCTTCGGAAGAGCGTCAGCCATCGTACCAACACGTGCCACGACTTCATCTGAACATTGCGCGCATCTACAACATTGCTAATACGCCGAAGAAGGTGCCTTTACCCCCAGCAATTATAGCAAAACCACTTGTGAAAACAAGAGGCTTGTGGACCGAATATTACCGACCGAATCTGAACGAGCAGAAGACTATTTTACAGCCTGTACGGAGTTAAGATTAAAAAAAATGGTCGTAGTCATAGTTTAGTTAGAGTAAGTAGGTACCTAGGTAATTAGTTTTTTTGGTACTACCACACATGCGAGTACTTGCTCAGGGGCCTCACTACGAACAGTTAAATCCATCCAGTTTAAGGCCTTAACCTGAACTGCCCTGCTAACTGTCACCACCAATATCGCTCAGCGTTCATAAGTCGACCAGAGACATTTATCCAAGGAGATCGGAACAATTTGCTTGCATTTATAAGAGTTTATATAGCTCCATCTCATTATCTTTCTCTCTCATTCTCTGCAGTCTATTTTTGAGTGACGTCACGTCACGTTTGTTATTTATGAGAGTGTGGTGCCAATGTAGGCCGTTTAGTTTAAGGCCTTAAAATGAACTGCGTGGAATAAAAATAAGTACGTGGTGACCCCCCAGGAGGCTGATAGATAACATTAATAAGAAGTTACAGTTTGAATTGTTTTTTAAAAATAAAAATAATCAATATGAAAACAACATCTTTATTAAATAACGTTTGCTCGCTCATTTGCTTTTCTGAGCACTAAGAAAAACCTCGTAAAAGCTAAAATATACTTACATGTATGGAAATACCCCTGTGATTTATGAACTGTCAAACATTTAATAGTATTAAATATTACAATTCAATATTTTTAAATTAAAAGTAAATGAATTTGAAGTTAAACATTTTATTTCTTTTCCTAAGTAGCACACGGTGCAATCGTCGTGCCATCGTCGTCCTATCCCATTGCATGTACAATCATCACCAAATGTCATTAATAGTACCTTTATAGCACATTCATATGTGGGTGGTTGACTGGTAGAAAATGCTCTTAGCGTTAAGTCCGCCATTTGTACTAGTTACTTAATCTGTGCAATAAAGTATTAAATAAATAAATAAATAAATAATACATACAGTCACGCCTTTTTCCCGTTGGAATAGGCAGAGAGAGACTACAGTCATCTTTCCACATGCTACGACCCCAGCGGTAAGCAGTACATCTACTACTGCTTTCTGCAACTCCAGAACAATAGGCTGTGTAGGGTCCAAGCGTGGTGGTGTCAAATCCTTTCCGCCTGGTCTCGTTCACACAAATAATATCAATCCGTCTTTTAATCAACATCTTGCATACTTCCTCAATCTTATCTCTCATGCCTCCTCCAACATTCATCGTAGCAAAGTGGCTTAATTTATTTAGTGAGTGCGATATGGAACTAACCCAAATAGACTGTTGTCTCACTATGTAACGGCTTACGTTCTAGCTAGGGTTTTTATAAGAGGGCGGATTTCCTTATAGTAGCACCAGATTATACCTACGTTGGGAAAAATAAGTAACTTTTATCTCTGACTGTACACAAGTCATCCCAAATTTTCGTTTCTACACATTGCAACTTATTGGTGTCAATTGATCATCTTATGGATTATCACTATTTAGGTACTGCTGTCTTGCTGATAAGACTTAGTTAAGTTTAATATTAGTTAGACTTAGTTAAATAAATTTTGTGAACTGTTGGTGCAGATATGAATTCGAAAGTATTATGGCGTAGGTAGCTCAAAACTGCCTGACTCCTCAAATATGACCTAAGGCGAGGTCGTTCGGTTAGCTCTCAACCAAAACGTGTTCAAGTAAGTATATAAATGCCGACAAATTACTCTTGATTATCATTCACTGTTAGTACACAACAGAGAAACAATCAATATGTTCTCCAAAGTGAGTTAAAGGGTTTGATTTATTATTTTATTATAATTACTATAATTTATATGCACATTTCTATTTGTTTCAAATTGTAAAGTAAAGAGAACTGTTATAGCAGTTTCTTTAACAAGTTTCTGCATAAGTGCCTGGTTCCTTGCTTATATTTTTTAAAAGGTTACAAAGATTAATGGCATCCAAATTAAAAATATGAAAAAATAGTAATCAAATACACAAGTAGTAAAATATCATAAATAGAAACATTGTCTTTACAGATTGTAGCCCTTTGCGCCTTGGTGGCCGTGTCCCAGGCGGGTCTCCTGGCCGCGCCGGCGCACTACTCCTCTGCGGGCGCAGTTTCTTCCCAGAGCATCGTCCGTCACGACGAGAACGCACCTCAAGCTTACCACGGTGCCCCCGTGGCATACCACAGCGCCCCCGTCGCCTACAACGCCGCTCCCGCCGCCGTCGCTTACCATTCCGCTCCTGCCCCCGTTGCCTACCACGCCGCTCCCGCTGCCGTCGCTTACCATGCCGCCCCCGTTGCCAAGGTGTACGCTCACCAAGCCGAAGAGATCGTAAGTACCATCATACATCATCATAATTGTATTGGCGTATGACGCCGAATAAGAACTGGGTATTAACAAGGGTTTAACTGTTCACAGGCATACCCCAAGTACGAGTACAACTACAGCGTGTCCGACGGACACACCGGTGACAACAAGTCCCAGTCGGAGTCCCGCGACGGCGATGTCGTGAAGGGCTCCTACTCCCTGCACGAGGCTGACGGTTCCATCAGGACCGTGGAGTACACCGCTGACGACCACAACGGCTTCAACGCGGTCGTGCACAACAGCGCCCCCGCCCACGCGCCCGTCTACGCCAAGGCTGCTCCCGCCCTCCAGTACTACCACCACTAACTGGGCCACTACCGACTGATGTTATGCCAAGTTATTGTTGACTATTTATTCTAGCAAATATATGAATAAGTTCGATTGAAACTTGAAATTTCTTTAAAAGACCCTACGGATTAATATTTATTTCATTTATTATTTTTTTAGCTATTACTAAACACTCTTAGAAAATATATTTCTACAAAGTCAAAACTAGTTTAAAGTTAGTTAATAGAATCAGGCGTTACTTTGCGGAAATCTATAATCAATAAGAAAATGTATCATATTCCTACATTTTGTTATTTACTTTAAAGTTATTTTTCAAAGATAAAATATATTATTCTAGACAAACGTAATCTTAATCTTAACAGACAACTTTAAGATATGAGTTCATATCAAATTAATAGTTAAAATCTTTAAGTAGGAGGTAAATAAGAATTAATTTCTTATAAGACGTTCTAAGAAGTGACAATAAACATACACACTTAGTGCTTTTCACACGTCCTGGTTGCCCGATAGCCGGTTCCGGGTACCCGGTCGCGTTTTACTTTCATACGTTCCGGTTACCGGGTAGCCGGTGCCGCGTACCTGAAAACCGGGACGAGTAAAAAAAGGAACTTACTCTTAGTTAAAAGTAGGAACTCGTATCGTGCGCATACTAATTTTATTATGATCTTCTTACGTGGAAGAAACGTCTTGTGAAAAGGGGTGATTTGGACATCAATTTACTAGTAGCGAGATTGATGACAGCTTTTGTTTTTTGTTTTGAAATTGCGTCCCGTAGTTTCACCTGCATAATTCCTGTTTTTCCGTGGAATTCTGTATTTTCTTGAGACCAATCATGGCCTATATCACTTGGAAGTAGGGTAGCATTCCTATGAGTGAAGTACTTTTATCAGTTGTACCAGACTATTTTTACTTGCTGTTTTTTCGCAGGAACTCTACATTTTTCGGGGTAAGATATAACCTGTGTCACTCCTGTAGCTTTCCTGTTACATTCTTGATAACACATCCTAGCCATTTTTAAGTAAATTACGCACTATGCAATCAAATATATAGAATAATTTAAATAATATAGTTACTAGTGATGTCAGAAAAGGCCTGGGGCCTCGCCACGAACAGTTAAATCCATCCAGTTTAAGGCCTTAAACTGAACTGCCCTGCTAATTGTCACCACCAATATCACTCAGTGATCACAAGTCGACCAGAGATATTTATCCAAAGAGATCGGAACAATTTGTTTGCATTTATGGGAGTTTATATAGCTCCATCTCATTCTCTGCAGTCTATTTTTGAGTGACCTCACGTCACGTTTGTCATTTATGAATGTGTGGTGCCAATCTAGGCCGTTCAGTTTAAGGCCTTAAAATGAACTGTATGAAATAAAAATAAGTACGTGGTTACCCCCCTGAGCTCAGCATAATGCTGTGGTCAAACTACCGTCGAAGACACACGGACTTCAATAAATATAGACATTAAAATTAAGTGTAATAATTATAATAAATAAACAAAATAATTATACAAGAAAAATAACCGATAAATAAAAATAGGTAATCCAATAATTAGATAGGGTTAAGAGTTGATAGACCCACCAAGCAATGCAAATTAATGTTGATGAATCATCCTATTCTATCCCACTTCCTAATTCTTGCTAATGTTATTAAATGTGAAAGTTTATAAGCATAGATGAATGGAGTGATGTTTGTTCCTCTTTCACTCAAAAACTACTGAACGGATTAAGATGAAAGGCAAAAAAGAAAAGAATACATCTGGTATTCTTTTCTTTTTAAAAAAAAGGTGGTAATAAAGCATAGTCTATTATCTGGATTAACATATATAATACTCTAAATCCTGTAATAATAAATAGTTTATGCGAGATAATGAAACCGCGGGGCGCAGGTAGTATTTTAGTATAATTAAAAGCTACACAATATTATATACCTTCCTAAAAAATATTTTGGAGGTAGGTAACCTATTCGCCATTCCGGACAGGGCCCCCATGGAGCATTATGGCATAACCCTCCTCACGAAAAGTGAGGGGAGATCCGTGCTCAGCAGTGACCGATATGGGTTATAGCTGATGACACAATATAACACTAATCATAGATAAATAATCAATGCTACAATGTGACTAATTAACCATATCTGTACAATATCTACTATTTCAACAGAACCTCCCACGCGATAGTGAATGTTTAGGTTCACTAGCGAATATATGATAACATTTGACCCAGAACAAGGTCGCCGTAAGCTCTGTACCACAACTTACCTAATTCGCTTCAGGTTGCTTAGAGCCAGTACTAATATAAATACTCGATCTATCGACCAACAGTTATTATCTGTTCTTTGATCAATCAACACTACAGACATGTTCTGCAAAGTGAGTTAGAATATTTATTTTCTAACTTTTTTGTAGTGCCTATGAGTGAAAAAAATTTGCATGAATTAAAATAAAATTAAATTATAAATAACCTGGTATTCAACTTTCAGATCGTTTCCCTGTGTGCCTTGGTGGCCGTGTCCCAGGCGGGTCTCCTGCCCGCGCCGGCGCACTACTCCTCCGCGGCCGCGGTCTCTTCCCAGAACATCGTCCGCCACGACGAGAACGCACCCCAAGCTTACCACGGTGCCCCCGTTGCCTACAACAGCGCTCCCGTAGCCTACAACAGCGCCCCCGTGGCCTACCACGCCGCTCCCGCTGCCGTCGCTTACCATGCCGCCCCCGTTGCCAAGGTGTACGCTCACCAAGCCGAAGAGATCGTAAGTATCATTTCACACTGTCGTTCATTAGAGCATAACACTTTTTAAGAATTGGATGTAATAAAGAATTTAATTATTCACAGGCATACCCCAAGTACGAGTACAACTACAGCGTGTCCGACGGACACACCGGTGACAACAAGTCCCAGTCGGAGTCCCGCGACGGCGATGTCGTGAAGGGCTCCTACTCCCTGCACGAGGCTGACGGTTCCATCAGGACCGTGGAGTACACCGCTGACGACCACAACGGCTTCAACGCGGTCGTGCACAACAGCGCCCCCGCCCACGCGCCCGTCTACGCCAAGGCTGCTCCCGCCCTCCAGTACTACCACCACTAACTGGGCCACTACCGACTGATGTTATGCCAAGTTATTGTTGACTATTTATTTTAGTAAATATACGAAGAGTTCGAATTTATCAACGTTAATACTTTTTTTTCTCATAATTACTTTGTTGTCGCGTTGCCTACAATTTGTGTTTTTTTCTGTCTTGTGATTCCAATTAGGATATTTAAAGAATTATACGGATCGGTAGCAGACTAATTAAAAAGATAAGGGTGGCGAAACATAAAAATATTAAGCACAAGGCACAAGGGTTATTAGAAGGGTATAAAAATTATTGTAAGTATTTACTACCGACTACGTTAGAGCCAATTGGAACGGTTTCTCACCTGAATGCCTCAAACGGTGCATGCTGTGCCTACCGCAATGAGACACCCACCCACATAGGTGTGAAATGTTTTTTAAAAAGTTTATTTTTATATGAATCACTTGTAATGCTTAGAAAAAGTAACTAAGTAGGTCCATTGAATTAAAATTATATTTAACGCGAAAAATCGGTTAATTTTAACTATGTATAATGTATTTAATGGCTTGCAACAAGCATATTATTATTGTACCAGTGTTTAGGCGCCAAAGCCTATATAAACCTCTTTTTATTATTATGAAACCTCTTTTGAAGATTTAGTTCCTAAGTTTGATAACAGATGGCAGGTTGACTTGAGCGACAAAATCCTGAATCGCGCAAGCGTTTCGTTCCGCGAAAACAATAACCTCATTTAAGATTTTTGAATATAAAAACTCATACTTTGCACCTCGATCTGTGTTTGATTTGGGGGGTTTTTTTGGGACCTCGTACAACCAGCGAGTCTGGCCCCCAACTTTTACGAGGCAGGCTAAAAGAGACCAAGGTACGAATCATCAGCGTCCATAGGTTTCTCCCGTACACCCCTGCGTACCCTTTACGTCTGAGTTGCTGATAATGATAATACGTACCTAATTTTGGTATTGTTGAATCTGACTGCGATTGTTTTTTTTTTTTTGGTTGTGTTGTTGTATTTTTTTTTTTTGCATGTTTTTGT
Organism: Campaea margaritaria; assembly: GCA_912999815.1. NCBI lineage: Eukaryota > Metazoa > Arthropoda > Insecta > Lepidoptera > Geometridae > Campaea > Campaea margaritaria. The sequence goes on from OU538794.1 coordinate 4,599,096, forward strand.
TACATTTCTTAAAAAATTAAAGCCTTTGATATTCATGACAGCTCTGTCACTCCATTTTTTATATACCCCACCGGTACAAACTTGTCATTATTTTATCTACATAATTTTTTGGTTCTCATACCGATCAGCAAGGACATTCATATTCAAAAAGATTATTTCAAAGCTTTTCAAACATTTCATAGGTAATGCAAAGTTAGTTTTCACTGTCATGCTCATGACATCAAGGGATCAACCTTTTTTTTTTAGAAAAGTTGTGATCAAAGAATTCACTTTTCTTACATAATTTTGTCCTAATATGAATATTATCTAATAAATTAGCAGACTAATTCGAACTAAAATAATTTAGACACATCTTCATTGTCACCTATCCCATTTTGTTACCGCTTTATTTGCATCAATTAGATCACAACGCATCAATATTATGCGCCTGGCATAATATAGGCTGCATAGCGCAGCAACGTACAAGTTAATTATCAAATAAGTTTTAAATGAAATATATTTTTCTGGCAAGCCCTTACATACGGATTCAGTCAAATGAGCCCCAAATCCATAATAGTAGTGTTAGTCACTAGGGAGTTCCATTGTCTACCTTCCATCTCTATAATAAGATCAAAGGGCCTCACCACGAACAGTTAAATCCATCCAGTTTAAGGCCTTAAACTGAACTGCCCTGCCAACTGTCACCACCAATATCGCTCAGCTTTCATAAGTCGACCAGAGACATTTATCAAAAGAGATCAAAACTCAAATCATTTATTGTAAATAGGCAAAATATTGCACTTTTACACATCAAAAATAATATCTTATACATAAATATAGAATTACAAAAAAAAAATTGTGAAGATCGGAACAATTTGATTGCATTTATGGGAGTTTATATAGCTCCATCTCATTCTTTATCTCTCTCAATCTCTGCAGTCTATTTTTGAGTGACGTCACGTCACGTTTGTCATGTATGCGTGTGTGGTGCCAATCTAGGCCGTTCAGTTTAAGGCCATAAACTGGATGGATTTAACTGTTCGTGGTGAGATCCCACGTTGCAGTCACAATAATATTATAAAGTCATTGGAACTTAACGGACTTCTTAAATTTCCACTCAATATAAAACTAATATATCTATATATATATAAATGTTATATTGGTTTGTGTACGCTTAAAAAACTCAAAAAGTTCTGCACCGATCGAGCTGAAATTTTAGCATGATATATAATCCGCATCTAGGATTGTTTTTGTCTATTTTTTTCATCAGTGACATATTAGCGAATGTGCGAATGTGCCACGGCGAAGCGTGGCCGGGTACAGCTAGTAAGTTATAAAAATTACATATTTTACTCCAGAGTTGTACGTGATACACCATAAAGAGCACCCTTCTGAGCTAATTCAACTCACTATTCTAAAATTCCCCCTCACGAAAGTGAGAGGAGACCCGTGCTCAGCAATTGTCCGATACTGGTTGATGATGATGATAGTAAAACGAGCTATAAAATGTAATGTATATTTTAGCCGTGAGAACCTCTAAATGGCTGATTCTATAAAATAGCCTAATAGTTTAAGTTCAACTGTTAGTCTTCCAAATGAATATATGATTAAGCAATTCAGATAATTATTATAATGCTCTTTGATCAGAATTTCATATATCTCACCCTAGAAAATTTATTAGGTGTCTCCTAATAAATTTTATTAATTTAATTATTATACGATTTAGCCATCAATTTATATATCTAGCGTTATCTAAAAGTATGCCTTGCCTATAAAATAGAGGATATTATTATAGAAAAAATATTATTTAAAGGGCCGACATATCAAATAAATTCTAAAATTCAATCGAACTTATTCGTATATTTACTAGAATAAATAGTCAACAATAACTTGGCATAACATCAGTCGGTAGTGGCCCAGTTAGTGGTGGTAGTACTGGAGGGCGGGAGCAGCCTTGGCGTAGACGGGCGCGTGGGCGGGGGCGCTGTTGTGCACGACCGCGTTGAAGCCGTTGTGGTCGTCAGCGGTGTACTCCACGGTCCTGATGGAACCGTCAGCCTCGTGCAGGGAGTAGGAGCCCTTCACTACATCGCCGTCGCGGGACTCCGACTGGGACTTGTTGTCACCGGTGTGTCCGTCGGACACGCTGTAGTTGTACTCGTACTTGGGGTACGCCTGTGAATAATTAAATTCTTTATTACATCCAATTCTTAAAAAGTGTTATGCTCTAATGAACGACAGTGTGAAATGATACTTACGATCTCTTCGGCTTGGTGAGCGTACACCTTGGCAACGGGGGCGGCATGGTAAGCGACGGCAGCGGGAGCGGCGTGGTAGGCCACGGGGGCGCTGTTGTAGGCTACGGGAGCGCTGTTGTAGGCAACGGGGGCACCGTGGTAAGCTTGGGGTGCGTTCTCGTCGTGGCGGACGATGTTCTGGGAAGAGACCGCGGCCGCGGAGGAGTAGTGCGCCGGCGCGGGCAGGAGACCCGCCTGGGACACGGCCACCAAGGCGCAAAGGGCTACAATCTGTAAACAAAACTTGCATTAGTTTTTACTATCACCACCTTTCGTCCTCAAAAATAAAGTGATACATGTCAATGCCATTTGGGCCATCAATTTATTTTTAGTAGTTAATGAATTTCTAATTCTATCATTATTAATAAAATTATATTATAATAATTACAACTCACTTTGGAGAACATGTTTGTTTGAGTTGATTGATCAAAGAACAGATGATAACTGCTTGTTCATAGATCGAGTATTTATATTAGTACTAGTTCTAAGCAACCTGATTCGCAGTAGGCAGTACCGAGTTACCAAGCTTACGGCGACCTTGTTCTCGGTCAAATGTTATCTATCCAGCTTATGAATCCAAACATTCACTAACACGTAGGAGGCGTTTAAGACATTCTATTGTATAGTGATGCTTCTCATGTGATTCATCATATTTGCATTGTAGTCATTATATAGGAATCTATAAAAACACTAGCTGTGCCCTGCCACGCTTCGCTGTGTGGCACATTCAAATTCGCTGATATGTCACTGATGAAAAAAATACATAAAAACAATCCTTGATGCGATTATATATCATGCTAAAATTTCAGCTCGATCGGTGCAGAAATTTTTGAGTTTTTGAAGCTTACACAAACCAACATAACATTTATATATATATATATAGATGAATTCTGTAAGGATTATAGGATGATGGTTAAGCAAAAGATCGAAATCTATAGATGCCAATTTTAAGTTCAAATTTAGGCACGCCCCAATAATATTTGAGAGATTTGTATCAACAAAATTACTTTACTTACGTTATTTTCAAATAAATGCCACAAATGTTTTAACTTGAAAAATCATTTTAGCCGACAGTCTATCTATGAAACCGAATTTCGATGAACTGCCATAACTGCTATTCTACATTTTCAATGGTATAAATTCAACAGTGAATCTTTATTTCCACTTAGTAAAACAGAACAGAAACCAAAAATTAGTCGTTTGAGGAATTTCACAAACTTTAATTAGGTAACGGTGTGAGTTCTAGTTTTCCTTAATTAAGCAAGCAGGTAAGTAAGTTCTTATTACAATTAGGAGTTAGACTTGCAGACATACAAGGAGCGGTTTCGAAACAATTAGTGAATGGATTGATTCGCAAAGTCTATGTGACACGGGGCAAGGCCGTCCTCAGCCAGTTTGACAACTTCCACTACTCTTATTGAACTGTTTTACTGAGTTTATTCAGTATAAAAACTTGAACTATGACTGCATAACTATCATTAACACATTGATCATTCCAAAGTATAATCAATATGTTCTCCAAAGTGAGTTAAATAAATTTTAAGCCATAAAAATTAAAATTTAACAATTTTAAATTTAATAAACCCTATACTCAAAATGAAATCACTTTATCAAGTAAAAAATAGCTGATGATCTAGAAACGGCTAAGCTGGACTGCTTGAAATATAGCTAAAAACAATCTTGATCAATTTAGCTTTAGTATATGATTTAAAAAAATGTATATCGATTCATACGTTATGGAACTACTACCCTCTATTTACGTTGGGGGTTAAAAAAGTGATAAAATACTAAATACAATATGCATTTGTTTTCAGCTGGTAGCTCTTTGCGCCCTGGTGGCCGTGTCCCAGGCTGGTCTCCTACAGGAGGCTCACTATTCCCCTGCGGCCGCAGTCTCCTCCCAGAGCATCGTCCGCCACGACGAGCACGCTCCTCAAGCTAAATTGGTCGCCGCCCCTGTCGCCTACCAAGCGTCCCCCGTCGCCTACCACAGCGCCCCCGCTGTCGCCTACAACGCTGCTCCCGCCTACTACTCTGCCGCCAACTCTGTCTCCTCCCAGACCATCCTGCGCCATGAACAGCCTCAAGCCGCTAAATTGGTAGCCCCCGTGACCTACCATGCTGCCCCCGCCGCTGTTGCCTACCACTCCGCTCCTGCTCCCCTTGCCTACCACGCTGCTCCCGTTGCCAAGGTGTACGCTCACCAAGCCGAAGAGATCGTAAGTACCATCATACATCATCATAATTGTATTAGCGTATGACGCCGAATAATAACTGAGTATTAACAAGGGTTTAACTGTTCACAGGCATACCCCAAGTATGAGTACAACTACAGCGTGTCCGATGGACACACCGGTGACAACAAGTCGCAGTCAGAGTCCCGCGACGGTGATGTAGTGAAGGGCTCCTACTCCCTGCACGAAGCCGATGGCTCCATCAGGACCGTGGAGTACACCGCTGACGACCACAGCGGCTTCAACGCAGTCGTGCACAACACCGCTCCCACTCATGCTCCCGCTTACGTCAAGGCTGCCCCCGTCTACGTCAAGGCCGCCCCTGCCCTTCAGTACTACCACCATTAATTTGTAATCAATGTTTTACAGAATGATTGTTGATAATTATTTATTTATTGCAATATACGAATAAGTTCGATACTTTAGTATTTTATCTACTTCCCATTATCATGCCATGTCTATAAGAATAATAATATCTAACTGTATACTGGGATTCGCCTAATCGGTCGCTCATTATACAACATGCATGTTCAGTTTTTAATGTCATAAGATATAGCTGTTCAAAATCAATTATTGCATTATTGATATAATGATAATTGAAATGCAAATGATAGAAGGAAATACAATATAGAAGCGGAAAATTCAGAAGATTTTTTTCAATTTTTTCATGGGTGGTTATATAGATTATAATTTTGGTATCGATTTTAAAGTGTGCGCTGATATTTTCTTTTATACTCAATTTCTTATTTCAAAGAATTCTTTAGTACAGTCCAATTAAAATGCTCATCCGCACAATGAATCTATCGCCTCTATTGAATGGACCGACACAGATGGCAAAACCGATAAGCGATCCCATTCTCTTTTATAAATTTTGGAACTTGAATCATGTAGGGGATAGTAGCCATAGTTGAACCACATACATAATTAAGCAAAATTAAGAAATAGCAACGTTCAGAATGACATTAATCGCGCCCTTTCGCTTAGCTATCTGCTTAGCTAAATTTATCAATCACGGCCTAACTGTCCGAGTTTTTTAATATACTTATTATTGAAATTGTATTGTATTATATTTATTTATTAAAGTTGAAAAACATAAATAACATCCGATCATTATAGTTATAATATTCACATTAGCAAATACAAGATGATGAATAACTTAGATGGTTCTCACATTAAAATAGTGTTTTCATCGTTGTATTTGACATTCTTATTTTCATGATTATTTCTTTGATTTATTTTAAATTTAGGTGTAATACAAAGTGTTTTAGCTAATCCACTGAGTGGAGTAGCCACGGCGCTTTACGCAAAAGTGTATAGGTAAAAGCCTTTATGTAGGTGAAAGCCTTTACGGGACTGGCATAGTCGCTCAGTGACTAATCGTCCCTTAAAATAAATAGATATCAAAAACTATTGTTTTTTTTTTCTCATTTAAATATAAATTTTGTATTCAAACTCATATTTTTTTTTCAATGAGAGGTTCTAAGAAATATGCCGTTTAGATTCAGAAAATTGCGCTCTTGATGTATGACAAAATATTAATTCAGCCTAGTCCAGAATAGCATCATCATATTATGGGTATAGCCCAACATCCTCTTTTCAAAGTACACCCAAGATGGTGATGATACGATAATATTTTTTTTACAATAATTATCATAATATGGACGTTCCCCAAGAAAGTTTTAATATCAAGCACATGGAGTTTGAATAAAATAGACAGAATGTAAGCACTCGTTAGTAGAGCAAGCTAATTAAGGTATTTATTTGTTGTAGTCATAATTTGATAACTATCCATCACAACTATTTCTGATCAAAAAAGCGCAACCGTCATTAAATAAAGGTTTACCCCCTCATTCATAAAAAGTTATGCGACGTTTCATAAAATCGCGCACTACAAATTTGTACTGCGCAGTACTAAGTGACGTTCGATAACTTTTTATAAATAGGGGGTTATACTTTTTCATCAGTACCTTGCCGGACTACACGAAAAGTTGCTATGGCAACGAAACAATTATAATTTTTGGGAGACTGTATTTCTCCTCTTGACTCTTCATGACTATGTGAACTCTAACTTTTATAAAAACGCAAAAATGTTTTGTTTTAAATCGTTTTCCAATGGCATCAAGCTTGTCCTCACTATTCTTTCGGAGCTTAACCAAACAATAGCATCTTAACAATAAGATTTTAAACATTTTATGTAATAAGTATTGGAAAAGTATAAAACGGTCTATAATGACACATTTTATCAACAGTTAGCTAGTACCTTCCATTAGCAGCAGTTCTACTATGTCTTGCACAATGGTTCAAAAGGTATACATTAATTTTAATGGTTTTATAAAAGCTTGTGTATTTTTATTATAATTTTCTTTAATAATAATTTAAATTTGGTGCATTAATTGACTATTTTTTCAGTTATTATTTTTCGTTTACTTCGTGACTTCATGTAGAGCAGTATTCATAGACCCCAGTAGTACAAGCAAAGAATCAAAGAAAGAAGAAGTCTCAAACACGTGGCAGGAAATCAAGGTCTACCATCCGGCTAGTTCACAGTCATATGGAAACAAATATTATGAGCATTTTGTAAGTTTTTCCATTAAAACATTTTTACTTCCATATACTATTTTAATTCAAAAAAAAACATTTTTACCAAATCAGAACATGCACAAAAAAGATCACCTTTCTTTTTTAAAATCAAATCTCGGATCGTTCAAAACTATATGGCCCTACTTTAATGAGTACCTATGTATTGTCTCACAATTTCCCATCAGTACAACCTATTTTAATATCATTATGTCATTCAACTCCCTAACTCCTAACCCCCGTGTCTATGCAAAAGTCTTTGGTTCTGACGTGTAGGTTATAGAACCTCCATCTAGTTACCTTACTTTCCCCTTGGATCAGGCCTATCCCAAGTACGAGTTCGAGTACGCAGTTTCGGATAAGAAAACTGGAGATCACAAAAGACATCATGAAACCCGAGACGGAGACCGAGTCCGCGGCGAGTACAGCCTGGTGGAGCCCGATGGTTCACTGCGGAAGGTCCAGTATGATGCTGATGACTATAATGGGTATGTTAACTCTTCAACCGAAACCTACAGTAAAGGGGGAAGAAGTACTTGATAACTCTGATCAGTAGCATAGCGTGCCTTGGAGAGGCCCTGTATCAAAATTAGTTGGGGGCCCAAATGAAGGGTAAAAGGAAAAAGAGATTGCTTTTTTTGTCTTTTGTCATTTCTGAAATGAAATTGTATAGGCACGTATGACAGTTACTGTTGTTCATTAAATTTTTTTTTTTCCCGAGCACGAGTTTAATGACATTATGGATAAACATTTTCCAAAATTTTACTTACACACGTTAGGAGCCCGGGCTACAGCCCAGAGGCCCCGTATCATTGATACGGATGATACTCTGATATTATTTTTACTCAACTAACGATATTTCACAAATAACTGACCAGAACAAAGTCATCTGTTGCTTATTTTCTTTTCTTCGAAGATCCCACGTTGATTCAAATCCTATAGCCGAATTCAAAAACAATAAAGATTTAATTAACTGTCTGCGCGTGGCAAATACAGCCTTGTCCAATCAAACGAATAGCCAAGTTTGACTGAAAAGTGTTAACTACCTATAATCAATTATACAATTAAGTCTTTAAATATGACCGTGACTAAATTCGATATTCAAACACGAGGATTTGTATGAGAAATCACGACTTTAAAAATAAAAGTATAGAGGAATATTGTCTTGACTAGTTCTGGGTTATTTAATTTATTGTGTAGCAATATTTTAATTATCAATCTCGCAAAAAAATAGTGTTCAAAATTCGATTTCCGAGTTTTCTCCAACCTATAGTAGGTTGGAGAAAACTATTCACACAATTACAACAACTGTACAACAATTCACATTTTGTTAGTCTGTTTTATATTCAAAGTAGGCGAATAATGAATCGCTTATTTTATATATTTTTTTTCCAATTCTTTGCAGATTTAATGCAGTTGTCAGTAAGACTGTGAACAAGCATGGAGATCACGCCTTTTCTGTATCCGATCAAACCAGACATTTCCACCCTATCGGACACGGCATCAAGATAAACCACTTTTTCCCAAATAAGGATTATCAATACCAACATACGTATAATACCAAACCAGAAATAGAAGAGTCGACACCTGTTCAGGAATCAGAAGAAGTGACCGCGAAAGACGAAGGAAAAGTAGTTTTGATGTCTGGAGATAATTTAATGGTACTAGAGCCTACGAAAATGGCAGAGCAAGCAGAAACTAAGGAAATTGATACTCCAAAACCGAAAGTAGAAGAAGCTCCGGTGAAAATAATCCCAGCTGTAGTCTCAATGATCATGAATAATCATGAAATGGCCACTGATGAAGAAGTAAAAGCTTCTCCTGTAGCTGTTAAGGCTGAAGAGTCACCAAAATTAGAAAAAGAAGAGACAAAATCAGACGCAGAAGAATCCAGCTCTGATTCTGAAGTGGCGTCTTCATATTATCATACTAGATTTTACTATGTAGGATTCTAGTTATTTAAATCATTCTATGATAGTATTGCTTTTGTTATTTAGTATTTAATCAATGCAGTCATATATTATTATGTAGTCACGAAATAAATGAAAAATAAATACCTGAAAAACAATTCTATACCTGTTTTTTCTTCGGCATGTACCTACATTTATTACTCGAACTATAGTTTCCATGCAAGATCACGAGATAACAGCTGTAATGTCAGTAACTTGCATAAAGTCTACAAGTGGTTATGCAATTACCTAGAGAAAATTAAAAATGTACAATTTTTTTATATAATACATTTTGACGATTAGTTATTGTAAACTTTAAAGAAATAATAATAAAGTCGGTAATTTCTTTATTGGCTGCTATTTGAAATGTCTCAAAATTGGTTAAGTATACCCTATGGGTATCGAATAATACAACAATTATATGCTCAACAGTAAAGTTAGTCATATAATTAGGGTCGCGTGGAGTACTTGACAGTTAATTTACAAATAAGTATCACTCTGGCTATCACCATTCGGAGTACGATGTTTTCTGATTGATGCTTTAATTACTTTTAAACACATTAATTACATTTAATACCCTCGAAATATTCCAAAGATGCATTTAATCCATATTAAGAAAGAATGGAAACCCCAATTTATCTTGCATTTTTGTATCTGTCGTTGGCACATCAATGTGAAACGAGGCGAAAATTCGTGAATTAAATTTCAAAATTGTCATGAATCTCATAATGCAAGTTACCATGTATAGACGATGAAATGTTTTCATTTTATAATCGAGTTAATCAAGTTAAACTTCTTTATGCTTATAAGGAAATGAGTCATGTTTTCGTTAATTTAAGAATGGTTCGGTCCCAAATCTCGGGTCGTCGTCGTGTTTATGCAAGGCATTATTGCGTGGACCACTTACACATGTGACTACAATATACTTGCATGTTATAATGACTGTTTCATAAAATATAATTGTGTATTTATTCTGGTTTTGCTGACACAAATTATATGAGACTTATTTCTCTACATCATCTTAAAGTTTCTAGAGATAAATAGGCGATAAAAATGAAGATGTAATGTAATGTAGCGTAAGTTGATGACGAGCTGTCTGGGAAACGCGTGCCTTCGGGTTCGATTTTCACACAAAGCAAATATTTATTTGAATAACAGGTATACGACCAGCGTGGGTGCTTGTGGGACAATAGTTTTTGTAGATCTTGATTATTTCCTAGGTACAGGAAATTCTAGTTGTGGATCATGTGCTATAAGGACGTGATTGTGAGGAGTTAGCATTATTAGTTTAATATTAAAATAAAAGTATATGTTGCATAATTTCATGACTGGAGTCGAAACGTTTAAATACAACGTTACCCATACTAAAACTCTAAAACGTCTAGTGCACCTTAGGCAGCTAGACTGCATCAGGTGCATAGACTGAGCAAGTGAGCAGTCTACAAATAATTTTACCACGATGACACAACCACAACAGCCAATCTTATGACACAATGGTTGAAACATTGTCACAAATGAAGAACGCACATAGAAATATGTAAACAAAAAAAGAAAAGAAAAACTAAAGAAAGACAAAGTAAAAAGACAAAAAACACAGACTTAAAGAAAAAAAGAAGAGAAAAAAAATGTTAAAAGAAAAAAAAAAGAGAAAGAAAGGACTTAACTACACTCACTATAGAAATACCTCGTCATTTCTCGACAATCAGCGCGTAATTCATAGTTAGTGCCCTACTTTTAACTTTAGGAAGTAAAGACTGGACAGTACTGATTCCAATTTTCATACTCCTTTTACTCGATTACATAATTATGAATAAGTAGGAATGTACTTATATCTTGATCGAAAGATCGTAAAGCATTCGCATAACTTGCTTTTATCCTGGAATAATTATAAAACAAACCGGTGCTTAACAAGAAATTGCACTTCTCGTGGGCCCTTCGCAGTTAGCAATGCAAAATGAGAACTCTATAGAAACACATTTGCACCTTTTCACAATCACAAAACTGATTATTTCATCGAGTAGACACAGAAATAAATGTGAAATATATTGTGACAAAATATATAAGAGGTAACCTATTAACATGATTAACTAACTAAAATAGGTGCGCGTTATATCGGGCTTGACAGAAATGTTACATTTATGTAACAACTTTGTATAGGAAAACTTACTTTCTATCTTACTCTTCATTGTTGGTTAAAAGTTTTCAACAATTGAGACTAGGTATTTTAGGAATTCTTCTTACAAAGAGAAATAGCAAATATAACCTTATGAATGTACCGCAGACCAACGTAACCGTTACCGCAACTGCACTAGTGAGTTGGCATCTTTATTTAAGTAATCCACCTGCCTACAAAAAAATCACTCCTGATAAGCATCTTCAGTTGTATCATGCTCTTAGCCTACTAAAATGTTGCATGCAAAACGCCGATAAAACTGCTGGTTTCCAAATATTGATTAAGCCGGATGTTACGAAAGTGAAAAAATGGCAATTACTTCTTTCATTGATCGTAAAGTCTCTGAAGATTTACAAGCGCGATGAAAGTTATCCGATGATTACTGATAAAAAAAACCTCACAATATCTACCTCTCACTTAGCATCCATTTTCTCTACATATTGTGGTCATATTGACTCTTGCGACACCCAATAAAGTGAACAAGTTAGCAACGCTACAATTACTCTGATCCGATCGGATATCTCGGGAATAGAGCCCCTCCATACCGTTTATGTTTTGTTTGATATATAAAAACACTGCGCTATCAGAGTAACACCAGTCAAGGCACTTGTCTCCAAAGCAAAATGTTCTCCAAAGTGAGCTTTACTCCTTTCAAAAAGCCTAAGTAGAACGGATTACCTAACGACTCTTAGGACAATTTGCTTCATCGAAGTAAACTGGATTACGTTGTCAATTGTCGGTCATTAAATTGAACCTAAACTGCAATCATGAAAGTGGAGCTACATTTAGGACGCGTTTCGATATGCTCTTGTGACTATTTTCTTGGCAAAATGAAGTGTGGATTCCTGTGATGATGTTAACCATTGTTCTTTGTTCAGATCGTGCTCGCTTGTGCGCTGGTGGCTGCGTGCCATGCTGGTTTGGTGCACCACGGAGCGGTATCCTCTCAGAACATCGTCCACCACGGCCAGTCCATACACCATGAAGCTCCAGCGCACTACGCTGAAGTCCATGCAGCCCCAGTTCACGCCGTTCAAGCTGCACCTGCTCATCATGAAGATCACTATGTCGATGAATATGTACGTTGAGTAGTCTGCCCTAGATTTGAAGTAGCGTGGCAAAACTTTTGCGACGCTGTCATTATCTGCGGATGGAAATTATATCTATTGGTACTTTATGGCCATAAATACCAAATCTAAGCCAGGTGATGAAACATCACTTATAATTCCAAATAACATCTAGGTTCTACTTTTAACTGCAACCCTGTCAACCATAGTATCCTATTTGCGTCCAGGGCTCAACATAATCTGTATATATATACCAAATCTTATCAAGATATTTACCAAGTTTTGCGCTTTTATAGTTGGTGGAAATCTAATTTATAGGAAATGTTATAATTCCAGGCTCACCCTAAATACGGCTACTCTTACTCCGTGGAGGACCCCCACACCGGAGACCACAAGTCCCAGCACGAAACCCGTGACGGCGACGTCGTGAAGGGAGAATATTCTTTGCTCCAGCCTGATGGCTCTTTCCGCAAGGTCACCTATACCGCTGATCACCACAATGGGTAATATGACTGTTTCTATTGAAAAGAGAGAATTTCTATTATCATCCTCACTTTTGGACGAAGATTTTCCCGAACTACCTTTTAACTCTTATTTTGTCTCATTTTCAGACACAGCCTATTTTAAATTAATGTCTAACGTACCAGAATTCTTAACAAGACATACCATGGTTAAGCATCCCTTTTGGAATCTAGTCACGTTGAGCACTGCATCTAGACTCTTTGCTCTAGATATAGTCTCTTCGACACTACAACTGGACCTCTCTGAAACAATCTGGTAACCTCTGACCTATGTGTTTTGTCAACAGTTTCAACGCGGTCGTCCACAACTCGCCGCCTGTCATCCATCATCATTAAGCCGGCGGCTGTACAAATCTGTGATATTAGAGTTAATGTTCTAGTTTTTGTAGTAATCCCATCATAAGCCTTCCACAGCTGTTCTCATTATACGTATACGCTACCGTAAAACCACAATGTGTTGAATCTGCCAGCTTTGTCTTGTCTATTGTTTATTTTGAAACTAAATATGAAATTGATTTTTTAAAAGTCATAAATCATTTTGTGTGCACTGTTTATGACTTGGACAATATAGAATTGTCATAATGTTGTTAGTATGAATGTGTTTCTGGTTGTTCCAATCTCTTACTTCTATAGTTAATCAATTCTTTTCTTCTTCTTCTTTAATCGATATCTTCTTGTACATAGTCTAACAATCTCACTTCCTTAAGGAATGTTCCTGACGTGAAGAATTGTCTATATGAAATACTTACTTACCTAACTATAGTTAATCCTAATCTTGTATGTCGGGTCTGGGCAATGCAGTTGTATATAGCAGTGCTTAATGTGTGTTTCAATAAAGAAAATTAATTATATATATCACGTGTTACATTAATTTCCTATACAAAATTTTCTTATGAATGCTAATTAGTTTAAAACCATGTGTATTTATCAATGCTGCACCCCGTAGCTTCAACTACAAATAGTATACTTTGTCTGTTTCGGAATATATATCACTTTATATATAAAATTTCAAAATATCATCAAAATCCATTCAGTTGTTGCGAAGCTGAGTATCAACATATGTACTTACAATATCACTTACTTTCACACATACTTTCACATGTTTTGTAGTATTTGTTATTTTGTAGTATTCAGATAGCTTAACAGTGTATACCCACATAATCATCAAACAAATATTTTAACAATGCCAGAGGACTAATTAAACGGAACAGAACAATGAAGCAACTCAAAATTCTCGGCTAACCGAAATTAAAACACTATATGTATGAACCTAGAAGTACTTTCAAAAATTACAACAATTGATGCAGTTTAAGCTTTGCACTCGTAGCCGAACACATATTATTGTATTTTGCAAGAATCAAGGACATTCAGAATGCAATTTTCAGATTCCTTTCAAAAAGGCAATTAGCATCTAGGTATACTTTTTAAGCAACTGCGAAGGCACATACGCTGTGCAATTCAGTGCATTAGGCTGTATGTGCTAATTGCACAAACCGGTCCAGTGGAGCGTGAGAAATATAAGATCTCATTCAAATCGTATACATTACCATACAATGTCCAAGCCGAAATAAGGAGTGAAAGCAAGGAGATACCTTGTAACAGTGCCGGTCTTGAAACGACAATTTAATGTCTTAAGGATATTTTAGGTATAATTTAATTTCCGTACAAGCAATGAGCCAAACATTTATAATTTTTTTGGCATTCAATATTATTGTATATCCAGCCCAATTCAGATTTTATAAAACTTGTATCAGGAAGTTACTCAAAATTATAAAGTAAAAACTTTCCATTTTAGATACCAGTAGGTACTTATAATAATTGTAATAATGAGATTTATTTTATTTTATTCAGTGACGAGACGAGCAATTGTTTCACCTGATGGTAAGCGCTATGCCTGCCCGTTACAATTACAGTGCCACCCAGAACTTTGCATTTCATAATCTTACGCGGCATTGCACTGCGCTCGTCACCCTGCGACATCGGCTCTAAAATCCCATAATTATGCGTAATAAATTATGTTTATTGATCTAATGAGCTTATGCCAACCTCTAGTGTCAAACTATTTCAGACCACCCAAGGGCGTCTGATGTGGCATCTAAAACAACCGGTATCGATGATGGCTTAACGTAATCTCCGTGGCACAGAGCGATAGATATACCCAGATAATTTATGAAAAATCACTAGGGCGGGACCGAAAATCGAACTCGGTGTCACTGGCCAACATACGAGTAAATCTACGCTTCAAAATCACCTGTCTTTGCACTAATCTGCTGATTCTCGACGATTATCAACGATTCGCACATGAATTATAATGTCCTATTTTAAGAACAACACTATGCAATCGAGAACGGACACGAGTTCTGAAACCCTATACACTGTTCAATGTATTTAATAATCCGCCATTAGGCAACCGAGATCACCGCGATTCCGGCACGATACTGCATAACCGTCAATTGAAATATTTGCATACCAAAAAGTTGCATACCTAAATAGTTACGCTGGAGTTTAGTTCCTGTACAAGTAAATTCATTCATTTATTCACTATGCACTATTTAGTTTTATAGGCGTTTGTAACTCAAGCTTTTAAATATTTTTATAAGTAAAGTATTCATTAATGTATACAAATTTCTAGTTTAGGAGTAATTTCCGTAAATGGATAAGTAACATTTTTTTTTTATATATATAGTTAGTAGCGACCTTATTATGTAGTTAAATAATAGGTTCCAATTGTATTTTCATAGCTTAAGACTGAATTTTTTAATAGTAACGTTTGGTTATTGTAAAAATATGATTGTGACTTTTGGACGATATTAAAATATTGCACAGCCATTGCTTTGGAAAAAAAGTCTAATAACTTGCTACAACACACTCTTGAGCTCAATTATAAGTAATCTCAAATAATGTCAATTTCACTTGAAGAAGCGTATAAACTTAGCCTTATTAAGGCTAATCTTATGCATAATCTTAAAATAAAATAAAGCATTAAATTTTGACATTAAACTCTTTAAAACCCCGACAGGCAATTAATTTTAAAGAAGAGTAACAGCTGTGCGATTTATATAATATATTTATATATAAGATGTAATCCCATAATTGAATGACAATGAATCAGGTCGTCTCCGAACAAGCTTATTAACATTTCGATGTTCGCGTCTTATACAACCAGGACCTTTTCCGAGTTAACAATGCATCACTTATTTTGTAATTTTCTTGATTTACTGACCCGTAAGGAGAGTAACGTATAATAATCAGCGAGTTCGTCATTATTCGTCACGGTCGCCGCTGACCAGCTGTCGATGTTCTTAATGGTGGTAATGATTGCCGATTTATCACATTGTAGTATGTTGCAATGAAGTGAACAAGATTCTAGTAGGACGATACATGCTGTGAAATTATTTGGTAGTTGTGCGTAAGAGAAATATGTCATTGAAGATTTGTAAATTTATGCATCTTTTTCGCACGATAAAAAAATACGCATTGCCCTATAACGGCATTATTGCGTAAGTAGTACTCTGATGAAAATGAAACTGAACTTCGTTTGACATTTTGCTCAGTTTCAATTTCATTAGAGTTACACAATGGGCGCAGGTCCGGAGTTAACGACTGGCTTGTGTTCTGCGGGTTTACTTTCTGCGGTCACGTTGCTTTGCTCATTATCTGATATGAATCAACCTTAACATTTATATGGACAAGATTTCTAAGTACAAGAACGTTCAAGAAGCTTCTGTGTCTAAAGTAAATAAGCAGTAAGATGCTTATTTACTCTAACTCTGACCCTAAAACGTTTTCCACCACTGCATATCTGCTTTCTATCAGATACAATTTCGTCAACGCAAGTCCGTCAACCCATGAAAAACTAGCAATGACAAGTTTGTGATGAAATCGATTTTAATTTTATGATTATCGATAACACAACTTTTAATCGATATCTAACTTAATGTTCGGAAGCTTACTCTCTATGAGTAAAGGTCTAAAATATATTAACATACTTGTAATGAAGAAGCTGACAGCAATTGCGTGACTCAAAGCGATAAAACTGAACTTGGCCAAAGGAAACTAGCAAAATGTAAAATGGATCTTAATTTATTTCAATCTCAGTAAATTTCTTGAATTTACAACATAATGTAATACCGAATCTCGGAAACAGCTTAGAATAACTTTGAAACATTTTTGTATTCTTGAAATCTACGACCGTTATAACAAACATTAGGTGATTTAAATAGTGCTAAGTACAATTCATCCGAAAACTTTCAACTAACATCAAGAAAAAAATTAGTGCTAAGCTGAAGAATACTAAGCCGAATCCACACGTAATCTATAAAACTCCGTTCAAATTTTGCGCACCTTGACCTCTCAAAAGCCGAAATAAAGTCATTAAATTCTACAGCCCTTTCACGTTCATTACCGAGACCTTATCAAGCAGTTGTACAATAAAACCGCGTTAATGCGGTGTGACATTGTCAGTCATAACACATTCCTTCTGCGGTTGTATGATTACTGCTTTAGAAATGTCAGACGTATCACTCCACACTCTCGCCTGTTTTCAAGGCGTCGTTTAAGTTGTTCTTACCTAAAGCAATAAAATGACAAACAATTGTTGTAAATGACAATATCACTGACAGTATATTATTTAAACTGAGCTTTTAAGAATACCTCAATACGCTGCCAACATGTCTTAAAGTTTTCGTAAGCTCTATTTGAGCTGTCTTATTGAAGAGCCTTAACTACCTATTCAAAATCGCAATTTCAGCTAATGGTACCAGCTTCAAGAAATCTTCAAGCTCAAACTTAAATGTTGCTGGATCGTTTTGGACGCTGAAAATGCATAAGTTAATATTGCTTGTCTTCCATAAAGCTTAAATATAAGACAGAACACATTAGTATTCTGTTGGGATAAACTAAACTGAATCTCCATGGTAGCTGAAAATGTTCATTGGTAGAGTTAAAGGTGTTTCCTTTCCTTGTGCGAGATTTAGTTATGAATTACATTATATGAAAGAGAAATTTCCTCTTTTATCCCAAACTTTATTTTGTTATCTAGTTGCATAGCTAATTTAGACTTTTTTTATTGTACTGCGTTACGAGATGAGCCAGTGGTTCACCTGATGGTAACCGCTACGCATGCCCATAACAGTTACAGTGCCATCCAGAACTTTGAATTGCATAATCTTGCGCGGTACTGCACAACAGACATCAGATATTATATAACATACATACATTAGAGTATCATCATTAAAGTTTTTATTCTTCTCTTAATTTTAATAATTTGTGAGTAAAGTTTGACTTTTCAAAAGTCTGTAATAATATTGCCTACACAGAAAGAAACTTAAACTTAGACTAGTTTAATCGACACTTAGACCGCAATGAGCATTTATGTTAGTCCTTACTTCGCGTCACGTCACACAATCACAACGCGTGCGTGACCGTGTCAGTAACGGTGGGAACGGGTGCAACATACTGCGAAGACTTCGAGTCGTTAGAGATATGCATCCGTTACGCTACGAAGGTCGTCACACCCATCTCTTAGATGGAACTTGATTTTGCTTACGCGACGAGTCGTATGATGAGTTTGAAAGTCAGGTAATATCT
Source organism: Campaea margaritaria (assembly GCA_912999815.1). Classification (NCBI taxonomy): domain Eukaryota; kingdom Metazoa; phylum Arthropoda; class Insecta; order Lepidoptera; family Geometridae; genus Campaea; species Campaea margaritaria. The sequence continues at coordinate 4,617,482 of OU538794.1, forward strand.
ATCCTTAGTCTCTTGTTTAGTTGATTAAAGTAGTTTTAATAGATTGTGGTTTAAATTCCAACATTTTGAAAAAGTTTAACAGCCTCTAACATTTTTTTAATAGTAATTTTACGAATCAGAAATGGAATAATATTGTGTATTGTTATAGTGCAGTATTATATTTTTTTTTATAAGTAGGTTCTAGTTGTAAACAAATAATGAAATCTCCGGAGGGTTTTTTGGTGCTATCTTCTCTGACGGGCGTATTTCCGAAGCACTGGTAGAGTTAATGGAGTTTCCTTTTCCTGTGAGAGATTCAGGCATGAGTCACCAATTGAAAGGGAAATATCCTTTTTTCAAACTCAAACCATAATTAGATAATCATTAGTTTCGTGGATCATATTTTAAATTATTCTTTTGTTTTTCTCTATGTATAAGAGATTGTTTTTAACTTTACAATATTTTTGCCTAGTTACAATAAATTATTTGAGTTTTGTGTTTTGAATATTGATTGACCAGTCAAGGCAGTTACTTGATTCCAGGTCCCCTTCAACCAATTCATTAATCAATACCTATACGTGTTTTACAGTATAACTTAATATTGAAGTTATAGAGCGATACCGAAATATTGTTACACCGAACACAACTTAACGTCAGAGTTTTAATACTACAACCAAGAATGTTTTTTCCTTCTCAGCAACTAAAAACAAGCGACTACTTACCAAGATAGTCGTTAAAAAATGTCGGGAGGTTGAAAGGTATCTTCGAAACGGCTGATGCAGTTAATTACTGCGCAGCGACCGGTCGCCGGTGACCTTCGCAGAAAGCTCGTCTCGACTTACGAGTCCTGTAAGGAAATATGCGTCGATGCAAGCCGCATCGGTACTCACGTGGAAGAGACATAGCGAGCGCACTCAGAAATGTTTTTTTTTAGTCAGTATTCAGATTCTTTTTGCAACGACTGGACCACTAAAGCTCTCAACCGCGAGGAATGAAAAGAGGGAAGAGAGGCTTTTGCCCTGCAGTGGGATGATCATGGCTAACAATAATAATAATTCAGACAACAAGTAATTTGAAGGTTTCTTTTAAATTCTACATACGTTACATTCAAAAGTTGTGTAAGTACTAACCGTACCAATTTGTTGATCTCATGGAAAAGCGCGTATTATAATTAGTATCGTATCATACCTTCATTTGACACATTTTAAAAATACATTTTTATCTGTACTCTGTTACACTGTAAATCTTTACACGAATTATAATTATCTAGCTTTTGCCCGCAACTTCATCTATGCGGATTATAATTTATCGCAGTGAAAAGTATTCTACGTCTTTCCCTAGAGCTAAAACTATCTCTACAACAAATCTTATCAAGATCCATTCAATCGTATAGCCGTGTAAAGGGCGCAAATACCCAGATAGAGTTACTTTCACTTATTCATAATATAAGTAGAATTTGTAGTAAAAGAACAGTAATAGAATAATGCACAAGTATACAATAAAAAAATAAAAAGGCCCGACATATCTGATCTTAGCTAAAAACACTTACAATCAAGTCGCCTTTTAAACAAAAAAATCTAAATCATAATTGGTTTATTCGTTTCGGAACTTCAATAGCATAGACATACACAGATACACACGTTAAACTTATCGGGGGTTAAAAATTTCTTGTGTGAGGTTTCGTGTTCACTCGGTGTGCCTCGGAACTGAGCTTGCGCAATAGTTTACTGGAGCAACAGTGCAACGCAGAGCGCTACTTTCCTGCAAGCCGATACTCTTCGGGCTTGTCCACGTTGGTGCTATTTTACTTATAAAGATAATACCATTTAAACAATTTTTTTTATCTGAAAAATTATATCTCTTCTAGAATTCATACTAAAGTTATATACTCTTTTCTCGAGAACTTTTTTTTACTCGTTACGCGGAGTACTTTTTTTGGCACAGACAGTTAACTGATCTCAGAAAATGTTAATACTGACTAGAGATGTAAGACCGGAATTATGAACAAAATAATACCGTATTGTACCGAAATGAACGAATAATACCATACTGTACCGTATTTAACCATTTGTTTTGGCCAAAATCTACTTCCACACAGTTTACACGAAGTAAAATGAACCAATTTCGCAAAAAAAAAAGCTCTCCTTCAAAGAAAATAGCACAAACACCAATTCTGAAAATTGCAACTCATGTCCACACCCCTACGTAACCTTGAGCGAAAATAAAAAAAAACGTGGATGACGTAAGGTGCAAAGGTGATCGTGTGTCGGTGTCGTATGTCGGGCCGGTCCCCGGTGTCGGGTGACACACCTCGACTTCCTCCCGATATAAAAACTACCATCCCGCCAGGAAATTTATCAATCGAGTCGAAGAGTTCAAAGCACACCAACATGTACTTTAAAGTAAGTTGGGAATATTAAAATTTAAAATTATTTATTGGGGAACAGAAGAGAATAAGAAACTTACATCAATAAAAAAAAGTATTAACCGTTTGCAAAACATTTTGACGTTTCAGAAGTGCGTTAGAAAACTATATCATGACAGAATTACTTGACCATAAAAAAAATAAACAGGTCATCACCGTTATAAATACCAAAATTTATATCATGACTTCTTAGAAATGCATTAGAAAATAGTAAAGTTACAGAATTTCATGACAATAAAAACATGTTTTATCCTTCAGAGTTATATACCATGAAAGAGGATGCTAAAAAAGACAAGAAGAATTAACCTTTTTTTCTCTAACAGATTATAGCCGTCTGCGCCCTCGTGGCCGTCTGCCAAGCGGGAGTGATCAACGATAACCTCGGCCACGGCCAAGCCGTCTCCTCCCAGAGCATCATCAGACACGACGAGCCCTCACAAAACGGACACTACACTTTGGAGCATCCTGGCAGTCCAGTTCTTCAACACGCCCCAGTTCTGCAACAAGCGTCAATTCTGCAGCACTCTGCTCCGCTAATCCAGCACTCCGCTCCGCTGCTTCAAGCTTCTTACCTTGAGCATAGCCCCATTGTCCATGCTGCCCCCGTGGTCCAACACATCACCCCAGCTGTCCACCACGCTCCCATTGTGCAGCATGTGACTCCTGTCCAGCATGTAGCCATCGGTCATGCCCAACAAGAAGAAGAGCATGTAAGTACTTTATTAACCCTGTAACAATAAGTATTAATTTGAATTTTTCACTATTAGATAACATGCAGGCAGTACACAAAAGTAGAGATTTACTGAATTGTCATAGAGATGTGGCTTAAATCGGTCGCTTCCTTTCTATCGAGTTAAAAAGCTTTGGGGTTAACGTTATGGTGGCCATTCTTATCAATAATTTCTAATATGCATGCACCTAATCTAGTCTCGACCTTTTTAAAGGTTTTGCTTCTGACATATTTATTGAAACCGATTGGTAATTTAAAATCGATTCAATAAAAATAATTGCATTAATTATGCGGATGTATCACGCAATCGCTCTTCTAATAACTTACCAATCTATTACACGTGCCAAAACTCACTCAGAAAAAGAAAGTGAAAGGCTACTAATACTATCATGATTAAAATTGTGATCAGCTAATACAACCCAATTAAATATTTTATTGCTCAAGCCCCTTGTTATTTCAAGACTATAGAGTTTTGCAATCTATGCTAACAATCTATCATACAGTGATTGGGATTGATATCTATTTATCAAAAATACCATTAAATGGTAAATGTTTCATGGGCGTGTGTAACGTAATTGAACTAAACTATGGGTATAAATATTAGCTTGTTTTACTATGTCTTATTGTTATATTTTAAATATTATTATTTTTACTTTGTTAATGTTCTTGTAAGTATAGTAAAGTAACGCCGCTGATTCAACTAGAAGACAAATATTCAAATACACAAATAGCTTATGTTAGGTATGTCCTTATTATAATAATTTTACGAAATGAATAATAATTATTCAAATTAATGAAAATTACTAAACTGATAAATATCGAATGCTTACCGTCTATTTTCTTGAAGGCTCTGAAACTCTAAAATCAAGTATAACTAATCCTACAGCATCACCTATTTAATAATACTTATTTACGATACGATTTAATGGTTAAATGATTTACTTCTGACCTCTATACTTCGAAGTCACAGGACTACAAACACCATACACAAAATAAAAAAAATACTCATATTCGATAATCTTTGAAACTGCCACTGCCGATTATAAAAATATTTTTCCAAATTTCAGGCTCCCGCGAAGTATGAGTTCTCTTACTCCGTGGAAGACCCCCACACTGGAGATCACAAGTCCCAGCATGAGACCCGCGATGGAGATGTAGTGAAAGGAGAGTACTCTCTGCTCCAGCCTGATGGCTCCATCCGCAAGGTGGAGTACACCGCTGATGAGCACAATGGGTAAGTTTTAAACTTTCAAAAGGATTCAAAGGATTTGATCATGCAAGTTTTACAAAATCAGTTTTGGATAGAATTAAAGCCGAAAAATCTCGTTAAAGCCTTACTCACCGAGATATGTACAGACCCATCTTACAGAGGGACCATGGTCCTCGTAGTTCCTGTTTCACAGGGAATCCATGTAACAGGCAGGATCTATGTATATAATCGTGATGCGTGATTTAATACTTTAATGAAATACAATGGCTGAAACAACAACACGATAGAAAAATACATTCGATCAAAATTTGAGGAAGACAATTATATACTTTAAGAATATTCCTTAATGAATTATAAGAGCTATCTATGGGTTCAAGAATACATAAATAACATTAATGCTAAGAGCACGTGGTTGAACTCCATTCATACGAGCTTGCAGACCATCTGTCAAGTTACGTAACCACTATGTTAAGGCCAAGCAGTACAGACCATTTGCCAAGAATATCCGCCGGCGAGACTAATAGCTAGATCATCTGAAGAACGCTGCAATTTATTAAAATTTCAATTTAACATGCAACGGATATTTCTCCTATCCGGCGATTTGTTTGTCATCCGGCAATTTCAAAGGAGGCATTTGATCAATTTTAGAAGATTGATTGAGTAATCCTTTAATAATTTATAGATATTGATCCTATTACAAACATTCGATATGGCAAATGACAGCAGATTAGCTAATAACGTCTTCTCCGAACTAGCAACGAATTCATAGACCTGAGGAAATAAGGTTAGAGAATAATTTGGCATACTAACAATCAACATATTCAAGATTATAATAGGCACTTTCTTTATTCATATTTTATTAGCTCAATCGGATTCCGTAGTTACGGCAAAACTATATTCATCACATCTCTAGCTCTAATCTTACTACTGGTGTTGTTTCGGTCGATAACGCAGATAAAATCGTTACACACAATGCCGAGGTGCCGCAACTGAGATGTACGCTCGTGTATCTTCACCTCATTGTGGCTGTTATTCAATAAATTAATCGTACACCACTTACCTACGTAAATGCACTTACGCATACAATGTACGCTATTATTTATGAGTCTTTTATGCGGCCACTGAAGGGCAAAGGTTTTCGTTTAATGTTTTACTCTAATACTCAGTTGAAATGTAATTTTTCCTTTTGCAATGATCTGCTGTTTTCAATATATACCTACAATATGTCATTTTTTTTTTCAGATTCAACGCTATAGTTCATAACTCAGAGCCCAACGCACAAGCCGCTCCCCCTGCGCCCACTCACTCTGCTCCCGTTGTCCATGCCGCTCCAGTTGTCCATGCCGCTCCAGTTGTCCATACCGCCCCAGTTGTCCATGCAGTCCACGCTGCCCCAGTAGTCCACGCGTACCACGCCACCCCTGTAGCTCACGCGGTTCACGCTGCACCAGCTCACTACATCCAAGCTGCGCCAGCCCAGTACTTCACCGCCCACCACTAAGACTTCGATATCGTAAACTTATTTATCCTATTATACTAAGTGCTATGCCGACTTTAAAATATACTGTTAATTTAAATTGAGTAATGATTTTATTGTTCTTCTGTTTTTTACCAGCTTATATATTTTAATCCACTGAGTTAGTTATAGTACCTATGGACGGATGGATGTATGTTAAGGTCAAATCTTACAAGTAAATTTTGACATAGTCTTCGTTGTTCAATTGAATTGACATCTTGCATGTCTATCAGGTTCCAATGACAATACATCATTGTGGTGACGGAGGGTAGACAACGGATTTTTTCAGATGGTCTCATTTTGTAGTATTTTTTCTGGAAAAATCCATTTTTTCAACATAAAACTTATTAGTATCCTATTAACTTATGTTTTTGTAGCACCGAGACATCACTATACTTTCGACTAAAATCAAAACAACCTCTATAATTATTATTATAAGACATGATCGTCCCACTGCAAGGCAAAGGTAAAATTAATATAAAACTAAAATAATCTATATATATAAATGTTATGTTGGTTTGTGTACGCTTCAAAAACTCAAAAAGATCTGCACCGATCGAGCTGAAATTTTAGCATAATATTTAATCCGCATCAAGGATTGTTTTTATCTATTTTTTCATCAGTGAGATATCAGCGAACGTGCGAATGTGCCGTGGCAAAGCGTGGCAGGGTACAGCTAGTGGATTAATATAAAACTAAACCATGTGACATTCATAAATCAAATAGTACCTAGTTTTAAAATCTAGGTTCTGTTCGCAAACTGCCTTAACTCGTCTAAAAACTATTTAATTATCTACTGGTTTAAAGCTAAATTCAAGTTAATTTCAGCGAATTGTTTCACAAAAAACTTACGAATTTAACGCATCGCGTACAGTCAGGAAATCAGAATATTTTAGTGGGTAAGAAAGCGAACAGGTATGGTTAGATCAACGTTGCGTAGGTGCAAAGCAACCCTACCGTGGAATATCAATATTAGTTTTGTTCTCGGCTGGTCAACGTACACAGGAGACAACGTGACAGGAGAACTGGCTCATATCTCGCACAGAGCTTGAGCTCTAATGGACCCTATCAACCTAACAATATTATCACGCGATACTTGGTATCATGATCCAATATTGATGTTATTGACTGTATCACGATTACAACCTCGAGAATAAATAAGAAAACGAGAGTGAACGACGACGTGACGTAACGTGTGTGACGTGAGTTTGGGAAACTTTATTTTTAGAGATGGAAGTCTGTCAACTTCAAGGTCACAGATTTTCCGGAAATGATACCACATAATAATTAATAAAACGTGCATTCAATTGTAGTTTTTGCATAGTTCATTTGAACAACTAAGGGATACATAAAACTAAAGAATAAAACTATAAACTACTTCTACTTTGTTATTATTATTCACTTTATTTATTTTACTTCTTAATTTTTTTTACAATACTTTCACAAAACTAATAAAAATACAGTCAACTAAAAATATTATAAAAGAAACTTAAACCTAGGATACCACCGGTAGCGGAACAAGGCCCAGGCTACCGATGGTTAGGGCTGCAGAGAGAGGAACCTCCTTATTGTTGTTATTATTATAAATGTTTCTCTTTCTTACTTTTTGAATTGCTTTGCATCGAAAACAAAGTTAAGTATAAATTTTCCATTAAAATAGCACTAAATAAATTTATAACAATAATACTTACAAACAACATACCAGACATAACTGAATTGTGCAAGCAAAGTCTCTAAACCAAAGAAGTATCCGAATAATAAAAAAAAACCATCCAGACACTGCATTGTACCACTCAAAAGTTCTAATGTGTGATGAGGTTAAGTAACATCAATAATTGCTAATTACTAACACAGTTGAAGCACACTACATACGTAATGAAAGAAGCCGCCCACCGGTTCATCTGGTTTTAGGTACAAGGTGTCTTAGAAAAAACATAAGCATACATAACACTGACCAGGGCACTTGCATTGTTAATTGGCTTCATTATGTTCAGTAAAAGTTTATATCTAAAATTTGAAATCATCATCATCTCAACCCATATCGCCCGTCTGCTGGACGCGAGTCTCCCCTCACTCTCGTGAGGAGGATTAGGCCGTAATCCACTACGGGGGCTCGGTCCGGATTATAATTCAATTAGAAATGCGTGAATCTAATTCAATCAGACTCAGAATCAGGGGCCTCATCACGAACAGTTAAATCCATCCAGTTTAAGGCCTTGAACTGAACTGTCCTGTTAACTGTCACCACCAACATCTTAGCGTTCATAAATCGACCAAAGATATTTATCCAATAAGATCGTAACAATTTGTTTGCATTTATGGGAGTTTATGTAGCTCCATCTCATTTTCTTTCTCTCTCATTCTCTTCAGTCTATTTTTGAGTAACGTCACGTCACGTTTGTCGTTTATGAGTGTATGGTGCCAATCTAGGCCGTACAGTTTAAGGCCTTAAAATGAACTGCATGGAATAAGAATAGGTACGTGGTTACCCCCAAGGCACTTGTTCAAACGTCATTTTGCATGTGTGAAATGTCAGGACAGTTATTTGTATGAAGTGTCCGGGGTATACTTTTACTTTAACGCATGTTTAACTTCATAATAGCGTTGTTAAGCTCAGTTGTATTTAAACTTATCAGATGACGGAAGAATCAGAGTCAGAGACAAAATACGTAACATACTAAGTATGATTTACGTGGTATCAAGATGTTATGGATCATGAAACGGAAAATCTGGGTTAAGAATATAAAACATGGTCACGAAATATGTAATAAGTTCCAAAATTCTACTTAGTGAGAGGTATTTTCTGAATACTTGACGTAATTACCTACGTGTATTTGGTCGGTTTAATAACTTGCTATCGTGTTTTCCGTGTTGCAAGCTGCTTTGTTATAATATAATATATATATTATAAATAAATACGTTTAATACATAAATACGTTTCAAATAACTTTAATACCAATAAACATTTTTTCTGACATTATTGTAACTTTGATGCACCTACAACCTTACTTCTTTTACTATGGGGTAGTTCACTGGTAGAAAAGGCTTGTAGCTTTAAACCCGCTTTTTGTGTTAGCTATTTAATATGTGCAATAAATAATTAATTAAATAAATACATGATAATATTAAGTTTTTTTTTCTTTTATTTTTCATTACTGTGTTCCGGTTTGAATCGCATTGTTTCCAGTGAAATTACTGGGCATGTGAGACTTTAGAGCCGTTGTCTCAGGGTGACGAGCGCAGTGCAGTGTCGCGCAGGATTATGCAATGCAGTGTTCTGGGTGGTGCTGTGACTGTTATGGGCAGGCGTAGCGCTTACCATCAGGTGAACGACTTGCTCGTCTCGTCACTTAGTCAAATAAAATAAATAACAGGGACAATTTTCACCTTAGTTTAATTTTGAGCAATTTTAGCAGCCATTACTTCGTTGTAAAGCAACAAAATAGTGGCATGACAATTAAGAGGTTTTCTCTAATGACATCCCTGAGCAAGGTTGTACCCAAGCCATTATTTTGTCTTTAAACTTGCAAGCTGGCCTACTTCGACGAAACGCTCTAGTTCCTGCAGATTATGCGTGTGTAATTACAGGTTAACAAGACGAGAGTACACGAATTTAGTGAGTGTTAATTTATTAAGTATTGCCAACACGGATAATACTGTAGGCTCTCCTCAGATTTCAGAGTTGGAAATAGAAGCCGTATCTAAAATGGTGCCATAGCCCAGAGCTATATTCTGAACGCCATTTCAATTCATCATCATCAACAATTCATATACTGCTGAGCACGGATCTTCCCTCACTTTCATGAGGAGGGTTAGGCCATAATCCACCACGGGGGGCCGGTCCGGTATTATAGATATTAATGAACAGCAACAAATTGTAGATGACGCCGAATAAATTTATTCAATTTAAACTGTGGTCATATTTTTAATGAAGTACCTACAAATATCTGTAGATTGAAAATATTGCGCAAACTTTTAGTATAATAATGTAAACTATCTACCAGTCGTAAGGTAAGAATGGGATGTAACTGCAGTGTGGCCTTTTAATATCATTTTTAAAGAGCAAAATAAGCATAACATTGCAAAACTTCAACCTTCAGATGAGCAGTATTGCAGATACTGTTTAATTAATTAGGTCTCTTCGTTCAGCCTATAAATATTTTATTGAAATGTCCTTCATTTAATGGTCACTATAAATGACTCTTATTAAACGCCAATAGTAAGTCCATGAATGCTTACTCCACACCAAAACTGCATCAAGTAATTACCCAACAGAATTCCGAGAGCATTGAAACATTTCATGTTGCAGTTCCGTATTACATCTAGCCATAAAATACTACTGCAGTCACATTCTAATCAAATCATCCCTAAAGCAAACATACGCGTGACCATACACAAGCATCAACATTCTAAATGAATTTATGTGTCAACGCAGACGCAATGATATGAAACAATCTTCGAACAAAAATGCTCCACTTTCTTCAAGTTGATTGTTTGATACGCATAGTTTTCTCACCTTGAACCATGTAGAATGCTATGTAATTTTACGTAATTGCTATATCATTATCAAACTACCGTATTCTTGCGTAGAGTTGGCGTGCATCGCATCTCGTCAGCATAGGTCCTAATATATAAGCCGACGGAGCCGCAGCTCGGCATCAGTTGTGTGTGATCGTGCACTCGAAGCAAACCTTATTCTAACACATAATGATCTCGAAAGTAAGTGGGTCCCGTGTTTTGTATTCCCTTTCGGGTTTAGTGAAAGGATCGCCTGTGCTTGAGAATGCCGTTCGTCGTGACTGTACTTTCAAAGTATAGGATACTGAAAAAGGATATTAAAGTAGCCCATTCCAGGGTTTCGTCTGCCAAGGTTTTTTATTAACCTTGTAAGACGCGCTTGCATTTATACGATAATAAAATAAATTGTGTAGTTTTACGAAACATTCAAGAACGATGATGATTTCGATAAAAATCTCTAATATTCAATAAACCTTGTACCTAACCACGATTTTTTTCTCAATGCAAGACTCTAACGACCCGTCTTGATTATGAAGGTCTTCTCCTTCTTAAGTTTGTCTGAAGGTGATCCCTTGGCCTAACAAAGCTGCCTATTGATCTATTTGAATGTTTTGTGTATCCATCTATAAAAAAAACATAATCTATTAAAGTCTACATGTGTGTTTACTTATTACTAGTTTATATAGCAGTTTAAAAGCCTCTTCCAGATTTCTAATAACATTATTTACGCTTCAGGCCGCAGTGATCCTGTCCGTAGTGGCGGTGGCCACGGCCGGAGTCATCCAGCAGCTGGCCGGCCACGGGGGCTATGCCGGGGAGTCGTATGGACATGAAGTAGCGTACGCCCCAGTACAACTCGCAGCAGCACCCGTCGCCAGCTACGGAGGACACGAAGACACGCATGTCGACTATCATGTAAGTCATCGTCATCATCATCATCAACCTGTACTACTGCCTACTACTGAACACAGGTTTCCCCTTACATTCATGAGGAGTATTGTGCTGTAATCCACCTTACCTCCAAAATAATGCTCGAGCAATTATGTTTCCTCGAGATGTTTTTCTTCACAGAAAACCGAGTAATTATTACATATTATATATGTTTTTACAAGTATAACATTGATACGTGCCCGTACTAAGATTTGAAATTACAGCCTTCTGCTAGGAAGGCGGGTTTTTTCTCACAAGGGTATATCAATATAACCGTTTTTCCCCTCTAGGCTAAGCTATCACGGCTTCTCGTGTAATTCAGAACTATCTACTGTCGTTACGAGTAATATACAAGAAAATCTGCATAGTCCAAATGATCATAAAGATACAACTGTGGTAACTTTTAACAGGCTATTGCTTGTCGCACTTTCCGAACATCTTTTTCAGCTATGCGCTTTTAGCACTGCATCAAAACAGTGAGAATAAAATTCATTAAACAATACGTTTTCGTTATCATTACCATTAATTAACAAATAAGCACGTTTGATTCTTTTACCGATGTTTAAGACCATCTTAAATTATTTACAAAAGAATATCCTTGTTGAACAATATCAATACATACTTTGTTCATTTATCAACTTTTAAAATATGTCACAATGTAAAATAGACTCTCTACATAAAACTAGACTAGCTGATAACCTGCTATTTTGATGCAGTTTTATAAATAATCAATAGTATTTTTTAATTTATTATCAATGGCTTCCTCTTCCGCATAATAAAACAAATTAATGCAAATATAAATCTAAAATATATTTATATTTTTAAAAAGATGCAGATGGTTTGAAAATGCAATCAAATATTCGATTAGTTGACTTGATTTATGCATCTAAAAACTCATACAAAAATAGCCTTAAAAACGTTTTTCTGCAAAAAAACAAGTCAACCAAAGAATGAGGATTTCTTACTTCAGAAATGAATTTAATACCGTAATGTAATACAATATGTAAAATATGCCATAACTAGGGTGGACTAGGGCAAGCCCATAACCTTTCAAATCTCTGTTAGGACTCTCAAAAAAAATCCCAAAACACGCAAAACTAAAACAAAAGAGTCGAACACGCACAATAACACCTTTAAAATTCCGAAAGACTGCGAAAAGTCAAAATAGAAGCAACCTTCAAACTAATGCGCGTTGTTGTTCGCAACGCACATTAAGCTCATAGAAACAGCAATCGTCACAGAACATTGCATTGCCACACTGCCACTTACTGTCACATCTGAACATTCACACTGGAAGACAATGTGGTCAAGGGTAGATAAATCAACAAATACATATGTGGATCAAATAACTGATGTCTTTGTAATGACCAAATGTAATAAAGTACACATAAGTAAAGTTGGAACATGGTAGAGAAATCAGACGATTTTATAACGTTAATAGAATAAAAAATGCTTACTGCTATGGGGAGAATACGGGATGACAAGTTTTTTGTGCTAATGTCATTTACTCACACTCGTAATGGTTAATATTCCACCAGTTCCACAGAGTAAGGAAAAAAACGTTCTAAAAAAAATAGGATTCGCCTTGTTGCTGATGTTAACTGTTAAAACGACATAGGCGCCCTTTTTCTTATGATTACGAATCTAGTTTATTAGATTAACAAAACACTCATTCATACACGCAAACAAAAACTAGTAAAAACCTATCCTCCAGCTTATTAGCACTCCCAATTTGAAATGCGGAAATTAAACACTATAACCAATTATATCACATCACCAATCAACGTATCGTGAGCACTACTGAAGCATAACGTTTACAGCTTACACTTCTGATTTGCTAATGATATTCGTTACTTAACATGTTGCAATTTTCTAGTCGAAATTAATTAAAGTAACCCGTTACGGGTAGACAAACACTCGCTATATCTGCATAAGTGGAGCAGTAAGAGTTGTTTCCCTTAGGCTCGTGAAGTTGCGATCTTTCGTAATACAATAGTAACTAGCCGATGGCTTGCATAAACTTTCGATTTCATACAATCTATTCAGTTTCCGGGATTTAATATATATCGGCGCTTAGACAGTTATTTCATCACTACAGTTTACCAAATGGGTCGCTAGTAAATTTCATAAAATATGCCTTTTTATCCTGTCTAGTATAATCATGCAAATTGACAGCTAGTTTTGCACGTTACGATGTCAGGCACGTAACTATCTTTATCGATCTGACATTCGTCAAGTTTATAGTATTCTTAGCGGCAAGCCACACTGAAGAGGTGCGGCGTGTTACATGACGTCATGCGGCGCAAAGCATAACATGCCTTTTTCAGCACCCGGTGGCGCTGTCAAAATGTACACTATATTATTATAATAAAAGTGACGGCTCCGCGCAGCGCGCCGCACTGCATTGATCTGTCTTTCACCTAAAGCATTACTTAATGCATTTAACTGCCAAAAATTTAAACAAATCTAGCGTACTTATACTTAATTACTGAGATCATTTCTTTTTTTGTAAAATACATACTTACTATTTAAATTTCTAAAAACAAATATATTGGTAAACAAATTGATAAATATTCAAATATCCACTATAAAGTAAATAACGTTACTAGTTCAACTAAATTTATAATTAGTACAATCAACAAAATATCTAAGATAAGATCTCACATCGCCACCCCTAAAAAAAATCTAAATGAAACAATTTTAAGTGAGTTATGTTTTAATTACACAGCGTCAAAAATAACATTGACTGTTAATTAAATAATTAAAAGAAAGAAAACACTTTAATCAAACGCTCTGTTGCTCCATAATCTCCGGCAGCGCGTTGAAGTCTTTTATATGCAACACTTGAAGTGTTACACACTGAATGCAATAAGACTATAATGTTATTTTTTAATTTGTATCTCTTACGAACTCCTTTGTTCGCCCAACCGACTAAGAATTAAACAATCTATTGAATAACTATTACAGTGTATTACAGCACCGTCGGCGTCAAATTAAACCACATAACTCCATATAATTCGCGGCCCGTTGTAGTGCTCTGCGATGTCATAAATCGAACGCCGCGGGTAATGGTTTGAAATCCACTTTGGTGTTACATAATGGAGCTTAATCCTGGTCGTGACTATACTCCGATAACGGTTTCCCTGGGATCTCTCGATTGGTTGCAACATTTGCTACACTGGGTCGTTATAGGTTGAAATCATAAAGGTAGTCCGACAATGCTTTTATCGCGTAGAGTTATTGTCTTTGTTTCATTTATGATTACATCGTGCCTTAAAATTTTTATACTTCCAAATATTCATATAATCTGTGTCATGATTTCTGATATGAAACTTTACCTTTGCTGGAGTAAAAGAATAAAAGATGAAATCTGAAGAAAAGCAGTGGAAACCAACCATTGCGCATTTCTAGTTTTGTATACATATAAGGTACTTAGTACAGGTAGGTATGTAGATAACGTTGTCCAAACACGATGCAAAAATCTTTCACTGTCTTTTAAACCTCCGAGATGCTTCCTGATCATCAACCCATATCGACCTGCTGCTGAGCACGGGTCTCCCCTTAATTTAATGAGGAGGGTAGGCCATAATCCGTGTACGGATACGGTACGGTGGATAACATACCTACCTCCGAAATAATTCTCAGGTAAGTATGTGGGTTAACTCAAGATGCTTCCTGCAGCTATGAAAACCGATATTTTAAAGTACAAAGTAAATTGGCCAGCTAAAGCAATTAGCCTGGAGCAGTGAGGAGTTGCAACATTCTAATGAACCGGCAATGTAGGGGAAAATTATCCGTTGTTTGCATAAACTTCATGGGCCTCATACTCGTTATAATAGCCCACGCGGAATGGCTTATGGTGACCCAAATGTGGGATTGCGTAAATGTCATTTGAACATTCTAGCGAGACTGTGATGTAGCGATTCTGTCTCAAAGGATGTGTCCGATTTAATATTCAACAGATCTTTAAATATGCAATAGTTTAAGTTTTACTACGAAGCGTTCATAGTTGATTTATGATTTCCTGTTTAATTGATGAGATTAGTTATTTTAATTTGATTTTCTCTTGTATAATCAATCAGTAAATTTAAATTGATTGTTTTGTTAACTTTGTTCAAAACTTTTTTTGTAAACAAAATTTTGAACGATATTTTTTTTATTATAAGAGGGTTATTTAAACTAACTAAGCACTAGACACTGATTTTTCTCTACTATTATAACCATTGCTAGTTAATTAAAACCATTTTTAGTACCTACCCAACTTTCTTATTCATATTTCATCACTTTTTCCAAAAAATGACAATACAACTCTGATAACATAATTTATTAACTAGGACAAAGACGTGTTTTCTGGTACACAATTATATACTACCTACTCTTCACAAACGCTCCTGACTAAAGAGCTCTGCCTGTTTCATGAACAGTAAAAATTTAGAAGAGAAGTCTACACTAAAATCGTCATCAACCCATAACGCCCCAATGCTGAGCATGGGTCTCTCCTCATTTTGGTGGGGAGGGTTAGGCCATAATACACCACGGGGCCCAGTTCGGATTGGTAGATAACGTATCTAGCTCCGAAATAATTCTTTAGTGGCTATGTGAGTTCACGATGTTTTCCTTCACCGAAAAGGGCGTGATACACTAAGAAAATTAACATTATTTCGTCTGTTTACTTTCAGGCTCACCCCAAATACGACTACTCATACTCAGTGTCAGACCCCCACACTGGTGACCACAAGACTCAGCACGAGGTTCGCGATGGAGACGTGGTCAAGGGAGAGTACTCCTTGCTGCAGCCCGATGGCTCTTTCCGCAAGGTCACCTACACCGCTGATGACCACAATGGGTAAGCATTGAGCGACACACTGTTTTGACCCTTAAGTGCATTTAAAGTAACATGGTCACTAACATGCGTATTATCTTCTGAAATGGGGTATTCACCAAGTATTGTTTTCTTTTTGAGTTATTAATACTTTAGCAATGTAGCAGGCACCATGATCACGAGTAAACTGATCCTAATCATTATTCGTGATCACTTAAGACTCGTGATCGATTTTCGGTGGTTTCATCTTCGCCGCCCTTTCACGTTATAGTTTTGAATCTAAGCAAATTTGTTACTCTACATTTTGTGAAGCCATTTAGAATTGGAACAGCGGGCTACTTCGATTATCCACCAAGGGTTGACTGGAAGAGATCGCTTTTAGCGATAAGTTCACCCACTGTACCTTTCCTTATGTACCTTATGTATTTCTGAACTGGTGTACTATAAAGTATTTTCTATACTATTCTATTCTGTCCACTTGCCACTTTTTAACGATCAATACATAGCAATATCTGAAGCTGTCCATGCTTTTTAATAATTGTTATATATTTATTATCTCTTCTGTTCCAGTTTCAACGCAGTAGTGCACAACACCGCCCCCCAGATCCAGCACGAGTCCTACCACTGAACTGTTCTGGCACCTAGCCCCTCTCATGTGATATTATAATCTAAATACTTAATGTAGATAGTCTTTAGTCGATGTGTTATGTTTTAAGACTGCGGCGAAAATAAACTGTTTTAAACACAACATGTTAATGTTTTATTTGTTCCCTTTAATTAATCTATACCAATGACAAAATTGAAGTGTACATCTGTGATTCAAAATAAATCATCATCATCATCAACCCAAATCGTCCCACTGCTGAGCACGGGTCTCCCCTCACGGTCGTGAGGAGCGCTAGGTCAGAATCTACCGCGGGGCCCAGATCCGGTTTGGTGGATCAGTTACCTACCTCCGAAATAATTCTCGGGTAGGTATGTGGGTTTCCTCGCGATGTTTTCCTTCGCCGAAAAGCGATTAAATAAATGAACAAATTTAAAAATAGAAAATATATAAGTCTTTTAACTACTATACAATGTTTAAAACATAAATGATAGCTTTTAGAAAATTTTCAGTCTGAATGTTTGTCTCAAATAGGCTGCAACACGGATATCAATAAACATTACCGAGATTAAAGATGTGCATATAAATATATTTCTCCGAGTATAACGCAAACGAAGTCACAGGCTACAGCTAGCATAATTTTTTTTTTGGTTTTTAACTCTAAAAAAGTGAAATTGAAATAGGGTGAGAAATTATTGTGGTTTTCTTTACATACCTACTGGATGAGGATCTCGCCTTTAAACTTTTCTAGATATTAGCTGTTACCAAAGCTGTACACTGTGAGTGGAGCTTTGTTGACAGTGTTTTTTTTGTTATTAGCTCGGTTTCTAATTGTAAAAAATATGCAATTATGAAGAAAAAAATTGGAAAAGTTGCCTGGAATGCCAGGCAAATTTGGGAAAACTGAAAATGATTTTTATGAGATTTTTGTAAGTACTCACGATTTGATATTTGATTTTTCGCTATTCCTTAATACTCGCAACATGAAGGTAATGAACCAAGGATGCAGCGTTGCAATGCAGCGATATGGCGGGAAATCTGGAATTACGCGGGCAAACCCGCGGGGTGAGCTGAGTGAGGTGAACTGATATGACGATAAAGTAGAGGACGATATGGACTTCTAGTGATTAACAGTTTTGGGCACTTAATAATCAGTTAAATAAATTATCTTTGTATGAGCTTCTTATTTTCTTATATTTTTAGCTGTGTCAAAATAAAATCACAACTAACTTGATCCGAAAACATTTACGTTGGGTTTCCGAAACGTCTGTTAAATTTACAGCTTTAGTTTATTGCTGTCTCTTCCGTTTGTTTAGTGCCTGATAAAGAAAGATTGTCAAAGTTGCAAACGTTTGAAAACCCCTCCGCTAGACTCAGAGCCTTTACAAACTATTTTACCTAAGCACCCTCCAGTTCAATGCTCTGAAATAGTCTGAAGTAAGCTTCGAGCTACTTACCTTTAGCTTACTTTATGCTATGACCTATCGTATTTTAAAGAAGTGACACTATCTCCCTTATTAATCCATTAAAATACACGTCAGTTTACTTATTTTATAGATAGGATATATGATTAAATAATTATGATACATGCTTAGATTGATTGTCTAAAGCTTAAAATAATGTAATCACAGAGAAGCGGGTGCACTGCAATACTGCAAACAGGCATCAAAACGAAAATACGATTCTATACGATTTCAATAAATCATTTCTTGGATTTATATTCGGTTTCATTGATAAAAAATAAAAATAAAACACTTATCTTAACAGCAAGACTATTTAATTTTATCCAACCTAAAACAAAAATCTACAAGTTAAAGGCATAAACTAATCCTACTAATATTATAAATGCGAAAGTTTGTCAGAATGTATGAATGGATGTTTGTTCCTCTTTCACGAAAAAACTACTGAACGGATTCGAATGAACTTTGGAACACATATTGTAGTAAATAATAATAAATATAATAGTATAGCTATTTAGTTTATAACCAGGATTAATTAATAGGGTACTATTTATCTCAATAGTATGTTGTAGGACAAACGGGAACTACGCGGGTGAAACTGCGGGGCGCAGCTAGTCGTGATAACGCCTTATGAATTATTTATTTTAAATTGCTAAAGACTGTTTTGCTCGTACGAAATATGTAGGAGATTAAATAACGCAATTTTGCATACAGCTGTCCGTCCATTGAAAACATATAGAGTTGTTGAGGCAACTACATAATTATTTGCTGGTACCTACATAGTTTCGAGTCACGGCAATAGATGGCGCATGTAGGTTGAATTAAAACAAAGAAAAATCAGCAGGTCAGCAGGGGGCACAGTGAAGGACCACAACGGGGACTTTTGGGCTGCGGATCGGGGGGTCCAACGCCCAAGTCAGAAGTCCCGAGTTGAGGTGCGGCCCGTGTGTTCCGGGACGCACCCAGCGGAGAAGAGGCCCAAGCCTCACGTGCCGAGCCCGAGAGGGCACCCGCAGAGGTGGTCGCGGAAGCGCCGTTCGTACCCCTGGCCACCTCCACAATGCGGAGAGGAGAACACCCCGGGGTTTTAGTGGGTAAACCCCGTCAGACCGCGTTCTGGCGGGGGAGTCCCACATAACCTGGCTGGGGTGGTATGCCTAATGCATTTCCTGGGAAAAAAAATTAAAAAAAATACAAGCGTGAAATGAAACAAAATCCCCTTTTTTCATATGGTTTTCTATCTTTCGAATAGAATAGAAAACTATTTATTTTTTCACACCAATAGAACACAATATAGAAATGCAAAAAATGGTAAAAATAAGACAGTACGACGGGTGGCAGTCTTATGGCTAGAACCGATTTTTTCCACACAACTTTAGAGTGGACAGAAAAAAACATTTCGTCGTATAGAAAAATGACTAAATATGATTGTAATAACCGAAGAGAGACAGATTGATGTAGGTTACTTAAAAACCTGTGTAGAAAATGTATTATGCCAATAATTATTAAGCCTGCTGTGCACTAATCAGTAACTCAGGATAGTGGTCAAGCGAAAAGTGAATAGTATGTTGAAAGTGTATATGGACAGCTAAATCCGTAATGTAGACATCTCTATTACTGGTAAGTATACCAATTGACCACTCAAGTAGAACAAACTTGCTGCTGAATAGCTTTAGAGGTAACCGATAACGTGCTAGAACTATAGTGTCAAGTGGGCCACATACTATGCAGCTTTTATGTCCTATAACCTCTGCTCAACCAAATTATAAAGGCGGTTTATTATAATTATTAAGTGATCTGTGATATTAGCTCCATCGGTGAATAAAATGCTATTTTTTGGTCAGTTATGAAGTAACTATTAATTTTACAAATATTTATCAATCAGTTCGTTTATTTATGTATCAACAGAGTCATAGAATTTAAAAGCCAATTACTATACTAAAAAATAACATACATACATTTTGAAATATATCTTGTAAATGTTATAAAACGTTTGACTTTGGCGGACGAAGAGGTTGAAGAGAAGAAGAGAGAAGACGTAACCTATAATCTGAAAGTCTTCAAGTCGAGAGTGAATGGGTATCTTCTGAGCAAGCATGCTCCATCCTCGGCCGTGTCACCACCAGGTGAGACTGCGGTCAAACGCTTGCCTTTTCTGCAATAAAAAAATATTGATTTTAAAGGTTTACCTGTTACAGGATGCTGTTTTTCCAAATAAAATTGCAGCTCTAATGCCTCACAAGACTGTAGAATAGGTATTTCGATATACTCCCACTACGGACCTTTTAGCCATAAGACACGCTGTATAATATACTGTCGGTGTGCTAGTTAGGCGGACAGGTGGAAAATTTCAATGAATTGAATAAAAATATTATGCACTCAGGGTTTTCTGGCTATTTCAATAGGTAAATATGTCAAGACAATGAAGTAGTAAGCATAATTTTTATCCAAGTGATCGGAAGGGAGCTTCTCTTTGTGTAAAAATTTAAGTTATAATTTATTTTGAGTACAAAAACTTAGAGGTCTAATTCTGCGTAATAAGGTAGACAATAATTATTTGAAAGCTTTACTGCTCAACCTACCTAATCTTGAGCTAACAAGCGCTCACAAGCGAATTGTGAAGTTGTGGAACAGTAAACATTTCCCACTAATATTGCATAAGTTACGCACTAACCGGTCCGTCGGAGACAAAAATGATTTTCACGCTAGTTCACTAACTTTTGTCCGCCACGTGCTTGGAATACGAGAGAGAGACTCCAAACCCCGCGTTAAATCTCCATTAACATATTAATTGTTAACTGCTATTCATCCAGTCTGCGACATTGATGGTTTGTTTCGGTATTACCGAACAGCATATTTTAGGACGAACAAAGCACCTTTTATAAAGCGGTGGTACATTCACAAAAATATCAGTAGTCCATCGATCACCGGGAAAGATGATTCTAAAAGTAAGTCTTTGCAAGTGTCAATATTATAATATTAAATCGGTCAGTTGTTAAAGTTGTTACAATATGTTCCCGTTGGTTTCAGACCTGCTTCCTCTTAGTGCTGAGTGTGGCGTGGGAAGTTTCGGGTGCATCTGTTTCCAATGTGTTCTTTCATACTCGTCCGGAAGCCACTCCCGTAGAACATAATATCCAATATGCTGCCCCGACCTATACTTATCCCAGCCAGCAAATACAACAATTCGCTGCGGCTCCCGTTGAATATGAGTTCTCCTTGCCTTCGGGTTATGGTTATGGAGCACCTTGCACCACAAATGGATGCTTTTACCCTGGACAAGCACTGGCTCCCGTGGCCCAGGTCGCTCCTAGCGCCAATATCATCACATATAATCAACAGGTCCCATCTCATCCTGCCATTTACTCTATAGCGCCGAACGTACGTATGATCTTATATAATATTATAGTGACGTGTCATTATCAAAGTAGAATTTAATATTTTGCTATAACTTTAACCACTTTTACAGGAACAACCTGCCTACGAGTATTCTTACGCAATTGTCAACCACGGCTCCCGGGATTACAACGTGCAAAGCGAACTGAGCGATGGCGGCGCGGTTCGCGGGGAGTACACCTTCCTCCAACCTGGTGGGCTCGTACCTGGAGTACAATATTTGGCCGATGACACTCAAGGGTTATACATTTATTTCTAAATCAATAACAGATTTATTTACAACAAGCGATCCACCTCTCACCTTTCTCTTTCGTTAGCAGGTTTAACGCTATCGTCAAACATTTCTTGCCCGTTGAGGAAATTAAACACACTGAATCAACCCATCACGCGCCACCATGTCATGAAAGTAAGAGTGCTGCGTTAACGGTACACGAAACTCATCTTAAAGCCCCTGAAGAACATCATGTAGGCCATGAACATCATGAACATCATGAACATCACGAGCATCATGAACCTCACGCAGATCACGAAGCGAGACACGGAATTCATGGGGACAGTGAAGCCCACGGTGGTCACGAAGAGCATGAAACGATAAAAATAATTCACCAGGAAATCGAATCCGACGGAAAAAGCGAGGAGCATGAACTCAGGCACGGAGAACTTGAAGATAGCGAAGAACACGGTGATGAAGAAGAACAAGAACAACCCAAAGAGCATACAGAGCATCATGGGCATGAAGCCCATGATGTAGTAGACGAGGTAATAGCACTAACGCACGAAAACCCTGAAAACGGCCTAACCCACGAAGATCTAATCCAAATATCGCACGTTGGACACACACCTCACGAGCACGAAGAACACGAACATCACGGAGAAAGTCACCCAGCAGCTTCTCACGAACATGGTTTAGTACACAGTAATGAGCACGTATCGTATACCGATATTATAAAATGTATCCAAGCTGCCATGGCTAAGGCTAACAACCATCCTTCTGTCCCCAGACCTACTCCACTAACGTACCTAGTCCTTAACAAGCCATGTTAAAATGTTAAATAATGCAAATATCTAGTCCCAATGTCCAATAATATTTTGTGACTATATTCACCCAAAAAATGTTGTTATAATTTATGATTATTGATGTTTTCTGTTTTAATAAATTGAGCAAAGTTGTACATATGTGTTGTTTATTTCAAATGTTTATACGCAATAATGATTACTACCTATAACCACAGTAATTTCGACCAAACAGTTGATACTAAATGTTCATTGTTGCATTAACTAATAGATCATATCGTGTCAAACCTTTTAAGTCCACTTTAAATTTAGATTAATGATAAATGTATTTAAGCAATTGATTAGATAGGTATCAAGTGACCTCAGGACTCAGGTTGACTTATTTTTGTGGCAATAACAGCAGAGTAATATATTTTCAAAACTGTACTAGCTGTTAATAATATAATGCTCAATTAGCTAGGTTTGCTCTAGGCGGCAAGCCGGACAAAAGAGGCGTGGCAAGCGGCGCGAACTTCATGCGGTGCGCTGCATTGATCAGTGTTGCTAAAAATCATTAAAATTTACTTCATAAAGTAAGCGGACCTAATAGTCAACTTACGTAAAAAAGGATACAATTAAAATTAAACTAATACGTATTCATTAACATATGAGAAAAGCATTAAATTAAATTTAAAATTATTATTCAGAACTAAAGATTAGAAATACCTATCAAGGGTGATTTGCCTCGTAGTTGCAGGACATTTGCAGCCACTACAGTTCCCATTTAAGCCCAAGATTCAACAGCTAGAACAGTTTTTCTTTTACAATTTACAGTAGGTATTTGCACAAACGTTAAAAACTACGTTTAGGCAGGGGAAGTTTGTAATAAATCTATAAACGCACCTGTCGCAATAATACCTTGCAATGCAAGTCAGTGGCTATCACGTAATGAGCTATACGTTACAGTAATAGAATGAAGTAAGTTTAAGTTGTAATTAACTATGATTAATTATGTATTTAGTCCAGAGTATAAGAAACTTGTGCAAAATGATAACATTGAAACAAAGCTCCAACTTGTTTGTAATGATAAGACAACATAGTCTAAACAATATGAATGTCGTTGTGTGTGTGTATCTAACCTGTAGACTCCAAAACGGTTGGACCAATTGATGGAGCTTTTCTACAGAAACGTATTCCGGGCGCAATAAAGCAAAGGTAAATGTGAGAAGTAAATTTTTTCTGATCAAATTGGCAGCAAATGCGGCCATTTCCGCAGCATTTTTACCGGCTCAGAACTATTACGGGAGGGGGGGGGGTGAGGTAACGTTTTCATGCCGACAAGCGCACTAGAAAGGCCCTCAGTAGTTATAAAAGTGCATTATTTTTGACTACTTACAATAAATTATTTGAGTTTAGGATAGTCCTTTAAGGTTTGGTGCGATCAACATTTTTTTATATATTGTTTTTTTTTTATGCCATAGTAACGCATTGATGACAGTCATTATGTATAAGGTGTGTTCAATATAGTCAGGTTCTGAACGTGACTAGATTTGATACTTTATACCTAAATCGGCAAAAGAGTATAAACTTACTGTTATAACTTAAAAGGTGCTTATAAGAAGGTAGAGGTTCAAAGTAACAAACTCCGCATACCAACAATTAGTCAAGATCCTTATAAGTTATTTCCGGAACACAATTACAAATATGTAACAATATACGTCAACATATTAATAAATATAGAGCCAGACGCAGATTAACGTTACACGTAAGCGCTGATGTGACCTTCAACAAGTCAAAGTTACGGAGTCAAGGCGAGCGCTCGCATTTCTTTGCCCCACCGCGCACCGCATGCGTCAACGCCCGCGTTCTATAAAACCATACACTAGAAATTTTAATATCAATCAACATTTGATATTCATACAACACACTCAAAATGTTCACCAAAGTGAGTTGCAGGAAAATCGTTACTAAAGTCCTACTAATATTAGAAAGTAACTCTGTCTGTAACTTTGTCTGTTGGCGCCCTTTTCACAGCTAAATGGCTGAAAGGATCTTAATAAAATTTGGCATAGTTTAAACACTTGAAATGGATATTAAGTTACTTTTTTATTGTGATTAACTGTACTTTCCTTTTCTGCGTGGACGAAGACACATTCTAGAGCTAGTAGTATTTAGTTTTGAAAGACATTCTCAGAATTTAGTAAAAGAAAAATCGATTAACATTTTTACGATTAAAAGTAAATTAATCATAACTGCATGTATTACACAATAATTAAGAATTTCAATAAATAACACATCCCTACCCTGATTTCCAGATCGTTGCTTTTGGAGCTCTCCTGGCTGCTGCCAATGCCGGTCTTCTTGGTCATGGACACGCTGTGTCTTCTCAGAGCATCGTGCGTCATGATGAGGTTCATCACGCCCCTCTGCAATACGCCGCTCCTGTAGCCCACTATGCCGCAGCCCCCGTAGCTCACTACGCCACTGCCCCTGTAGCCCACTACGCTGCCGCCCCCGTCGCTCACTACGCCGCCGCCCCCGTAGCCCACTATACCGCTCCCGTTGCTCACTATGACGGACATGATGAATACGTAAGTTTTACTCGCTGGATTAAATCTACAATCTACCTAGATCACGGTGACTTAAATTTATTTGGTTGAATCATTTACTATGTACTTTTCCAGGCGCACCCCAAATACGACTTCGCGTACTCCGTGGCTGACCCCCACACCGGCGACCACAAGTCCCAACACGAGTCCCGCGATGGTGATGCCGTCCACGGTAGCTACTCTTTTGTGCAGCCTGATGGCTCCGTCCGCAACGTTGAGTACACCGCTGATGACCACCATGGGTAAGCTACATTTAAATACTTACCTTCAACTAAAATGTTCCTTCAGTATCTAAGTTTAAGTACAATCCACCGTTGTTTTTGGATACTAATTTACACGTTGTTTTTTGTTTTCAGTTTCAACGCTGTAGTGCACAACTCCGCTCCCTCTGTCCATGCCGCCCCCGCCCACGACTACTATCATTACTGAATGCTCTAATGAATCGCTTATGTTTATTTATTTATTTATACCATTATGAATGTCAACGACCAAATTAATGTAAATAGTGTATGACTGAATAAAAGTACTTTTTTACACTGCATACATATTTTTATTATATTGATAATAACAGGTTTGTTATGTAAAGTATGAGTAGGTAAAGTTAATCGTCATTGCTACGTCCAGGCTTAATTTTCCAAGAACACTATTATTATTATATCACTACCTAAACATGTTATAGAAGTATAAGATTTGTCCTGATAATTCTACGCGAGTGCAGAACGAGAGCTTTCTGATTAGCTTAATTAACCAATACCCAATATTCTCAGAATGCCAACACACCTTAAACCATGCACAATTTAACTGACAAAATGATTCGTTCAAAACAATTTCAGGCCATAACGATTGAAATATCACACAAAAGAAGAAGAACATGTTATGTATGTCTAAATATTGAGCTTATAAAATATTTTGAATACGCCAATGTATTAAAAATGAAAAAATATCTGTAGAAAAACGTATCATTACTTTAATTTTGAGAATGTCAGGTTTTTTGCAAGTAATTTCGACCATGGATCATGGTTAACATTATGTTATTGTGCTAATTTATTTTTGTCTTCTGTATTATTATCATTGCGTTTATGGAATCTAAGAACATGCCAAGGCAAGTCAAGCACTAACGCAAAATATTCTCGTAGGGATCCAACGTATTTTCCAGTCCTCGTTATACTTTAGTTTATCTTGATAATAACTAGAGATCTAATTAATTGAGTACCTGGATAAATTTATAGCTAACCAGCTGCACCCTGCGGTTTGACCTGCGTTGAGTATTATGCCACGGAAACCATTAATTTTTACGAGATAAAAAGTACCCTATGTATTAATTCAAGTAATAAACTATAATGTGCGCCAAATTTTATCTAAATCCATCCATCCATCCTCACAAAGTTTTACATATATAATATTAGGAGGGAGTTGTTTGGTATCATTATTGTTACTTCTATTTTTAGTGCTTTAGACCTGACTAACTATTAATTAAATTAAGATCTTGTACCGTCGGCCTTAGATGTAATATGTCCTAATTTTCTTATTTAATATTACCTCCGTAATTTTTTTTTCGTTGAATCGGTTTTTTTATTTATGGAGATGTTCAGCTACTTTTGAGGCCAGCTGTACTCCTCGAATGTTTAGTAAAATCTGAAACATGATTAATTGATTATGCACAGAGAATAGTATGTTTGACTGGTAAATAAACAGAATGCTGGGGGCTCAAGACACAGGCGTAACGTAGTTTTGGATCCATAGCTAATTTTTAAGTATTGTATGAATAATCCAAGTAATAATTGTCAACTTTTTTAATTGACCGGTTGTATCCCACTTCAGGGCAAAAGTCTCGCCGGATTTCTTCCTATTTTAATATTTTTTGAAACATTTACCTTTTTTTATATTTTGTTCGTACTATTATTAGCTCAATAAGATTTTTTTATATTTCCGTAGGCAACCAATGAAGGCCCTTATAATTGCATTATATCTGACCGTCCATCTATCTATATGTCCTTAAGTCAAACCTCACCTTAATTTTAAACCTATTGACATGGATAAAAATTGTGAAACTCAAAACACATAAAGAGATTCATTTCAGAGCCCAAAGGGCAGTCTTAAAAGTAATGCTAAAGAAACCTTTTAGATACACCACCTCTCAACTTTATACCGATGCTAAAGTCCTGACAGTTCGACAACTATACGTTTACCGTACAATCCTACGGAAACACTCCACCACCACGTATGACACAGATATTATGAAAAAACGGCGTTGGAAAGACAGAATTTGTGCGGTAGAACCTCACAGAACTGCCTTCTTGGGCCGCCAATATCCCGTACTAAGCTCACGGCTTTATAACGCTGCCAATAAAGACGTTGACTTTTACGGATTCTCAAAATATGAATGTAAAAAAAAGATTCGCAACTGGCTTTCAAATTTTACCTATAATCAAACAGAATTGCTTCTCACTAAAGATTCATAATAACATACTTACAACCAAAAACCCTAACACAAACAAACTCTTTTTATAAATCAAAACAAATAAACACGGACACACTGACATGCACACACACACACACACACACACATTCACACTCTGAAAAACCCACTAGCTGTACTAACAGTGTCAAGAAAAAATTTCAATGTAATTTTTAGTGCTGTGTCTATCGTCAAGAGGAGTCTTGCTGTTTCTGAAAATACAGGCTTTTTAAGTCTAGTTTCGGAAACAACAAATCACTGCTCAAGTCATCTTCCACAGCCTATTATTATAAGTTAATGTTCATTATTCGTAATACTGACTTGTGTGGCTATATAAATAAATAAAGAAAATTATTATTATTATTATTATTATTTAAAAGTACTTACTCAGAATATGTTCCAAGTTGGTTTTATAAAACAATTTTACGACATAAATTTTAGACAGTTGAAATATGTAGCTTACAAATTTTTAAATGTAATGGAAGTATAGGCAGAGGTCAGAAATAAACGAAAAACTAGCAAGAAAAAAAATTATATGAAAATATACTATAAAATAAATTATTGTATAGTGAATTTAGTTACAAAACCGAAATTTATAAGACTTTCCGCGGTCATGCCGTGCTCTAGTGAGAGGGCCCACTCGCCCATCTTGGCCATCTTTTATATTATTTTTTGCGCATTATCTTCCGCAATATACACCCACTAAACTTATATTCATAAAAAGTGACAGCTGACCCGGACACGTGCTAACAGCACCACATTAGTTACAATTATGACCTTCGTGTAGTCAAAGTTACGGATTCAAGGCGCACGCTTGCATTTCTCCGCCCCACCGCGTGCTGTACGCACAGACGTTGGCGTTCTATAAAACCATACACTAGGAACATTTGTCATTAATCAACACTTGGTTATCGAACAAAACACTCAAAATGTTCAGCAAAGTGAGTTGCATTACAATACTATTATTTAGCAAAGGAATAAAGGCATTAAATAATAAAGAAAAATAAAATTACTTTTTGATAAGTTTAAATACTGATTAAGGATAAGGGTTATATAGATTAAAATGACCCTTGTTCCAGATTGTCGCTTTTGGTGCTCTTTTGGCCGCCGCCAACGCTGGTCTTCTGGGTCAGAATTTAGTAAAAGAAAAATCGATTAACATTTTTACGATTAAAAGTAAATTAATCATAACTGCATGTATTACACAATAATTAAGAATTTCAATAAATAACACATCCCTACCCTGATTTCCAGATCGTTGCTTTTGGAGCTCTCCTGGCTGCTGCCAATGCCGGTCTTCTTGGTCATGGACACGCTGTGTCTTCTCAGAGCATCGTGCGTCATGATGAGGTTCATCACGCCCCTCTGCAATACGCCGCTCCTGTAGCCCACTATGCCGCAGCCCCCGTAGCTCACTACGCCACTGCCCCTGTAGCCCACTACGCCGCCGCCCCCGTCGCTCACTATGCTGCCGCCCCCGTAGCTCACTATGCCGCTCCCGTTGCTCACTATGACGGACATGATGAATACGTAAGTTTTACACGCCGAAAAATAGCTACAATCTACCTGGAACACAGTGACTTGAATTTTACATGATTAAATAATTTACTATGTATATTTCCAGGCGCACCCTAAATATGACTTCGCGTACTCCGTTGCTGACCCCCACACCGGCGACCACAAGTCCCAACACGAGTCCCGCGACGGTGACGCCGTCCACGGTAGCTACTCTTTTGTGCAGCCTGATGGCTCCGTCCGCAACGTTGAGTACACCGCTGATGACCACCATGGGTAAGCTACATTTAAATTCTTAACTACAATTTAAAATTTTATTCAGTATCTATGTTTAAGTGTTACAATCCA
Source organism: Campaea margaritaria (assembly GCA_912999815.1). Classification (NCBI taxonomy): domain Eukaryota; kingdom Metazoa; phylum Arthropoda; class Insecta; order Lepidoptera; family Geometridae; genus Campaea; species Campaea margaritaria. The sequence continues at coordinate 4,646,995 of OU538794.1, forward strand.
CCATTGTTTTTGGATACTAATTTACATGTTGTTTTTTGTTTTCAGTTTCAACGCTGTAGTGCACAACTCCGCTCCCTCTGTCCATGCCGCCCCCGCCCACGACTACCATCATTACTAAACTTTTTAGACGCAAATTTTTCTTAACTTGAATTATTTATATTTGTATAAATGCGCATGTGAGATTAGTGTAAATAACGCGTGACTGAATAAAAATAATTTGAAACAATTACCTGTTAATTTATTTTTCGCACATTTTCGTAATAATAAAAAGAATATTGTGATTGTATTATACATTAATGGTCAGATACAAATTCATGAAACGTGATTTTCGCCATGTACCCACCAGGAGTAATCAGTCGGATTACTCGTGACCATGATTCGTGACCATCGTTTGCAATAATGCCTAAATAGCAGGAACTCAAAAATACTATGATCAATGTAATGTTCACATTGAACATAATAGTATTAGAAGCTTTCGGTGGTTCAATAAAATTCAAGATGCCTTCTGAAAAACGGATTTAAAGTTTATGCTATCACATTACACTTAGATATTTGCCAGACATTAAACCACCAATTTCAAGGCGTCTAGTACATAGTTGCTCTAGATTTTGCAATGCAGTACCACAGCAACTCTAATAGGCAAGCATAGCGCTTACACAAAGAGGACGACCATTTGACTTGTTACTCAGTTGTACAAAAGTAAAATTTAAAACATAAATAGCACAGAATTACTAATAAATTCGAAAGATATTTATGCATTTACTTGATAAGCGTAATTATCGTAAAGGCAGTAAGTAAACTATTATGTGTTAAGATCTGTAGAAGGCTATTTATTCCATTAACAGATCAACTCTTGGTAGTAAAAATGCGTATTTATATGACCGACAGTGCGTGCTCAGTCCCGTGTGAACACCGTTATTTCTTAATTTTGAATATAACTTTTTAGGGTTCCGTACTCGACTGTCTTTCGACGCTACTGTCTGTCTGACTGTCTGTCCGTCTGTCACCAGGCTGTATCTCATAAACCGTATTTATAGATAATGGTAAGGAACTCTTCGTGCGTGAGTCCGGCTGGCACTTGGCCGGTTTTACTTTATAATTTGGATAAAAGTCTAGAGCTAAAGCTGAAAGTTAAGAAATATGAGTATAAAAGTTAGAAGTTATTAACAAATAATATTTTGAACGATATTATATAGCGACCCTCGTGGGTTCTTCCCAGAGACCCTTAATTTTCAGGAGGTAGTCATTCTGAGATTTAACCAAGAAACGTATTTTAGTCAGCTCAAGATGTCAGAGAGGAACTAAATTGATATATGTCATGTACTGATACCTAGGAAAAGTTGACATGACGATTGATCAAGAAAAGGGTAGTGCGATGATATCATAAAGACATCAGGCAAAACGTTGATGAGCCTCAACCGCGACTGATGTGCTTGACAGCTGATGGAGGAGGGTTACGCCTATTTTCGAATGCTTAAATACAATATAAATACAATACTCACATCCTTTCCTTACTGTACAGCATCTTGTTCCTTCCTGCCACCCCTCCTTACTTAAAAGAACGTTTTGAGTTCTTGCACCTCTCCAATCCCCGTTCCTTACGGTCCTCCAACACTCTCCAGCTTAAAACCCCTGTCCACACATCCCACTGCTACGACCAGTCCTTTACGGTACAAGCTGTCCGTTTGTGGAATGCGCTGCCCGTGCCTATCAGGCAAGCTAAATCTCTCCCAGTATTCAAAACTATGGTTTATAAATATTATTTATGTATCTAAATAGTGTATATATTTTATTATAATCATGTGTGTAGTATATGATAAATATGTGTATATTATTATTATTGTATTCATATTATTATTATTTTTATTATTTATTGAGTATAGTGTGTATGTGTATTATTAAAACATAAGTATTAAATGTATAAAATACTGTAAGTACGCCACCCACCCTACTATCGAAAAATGTTTTTTACTGTCCATCCAAAGGTTGTCTGGAAGAAATCGCTTTCAGCGATAAGACCGCCCATTGTACTACCCTTGTTTACCTATTGTAATTTTTCTGTCCTGTGTTTAATTTTGTTTCTGGTGTACAATAAAGAGTTTTTCTATTCTATTCTATTCTAATATAAACATTTTTTTATTTACTCTTACTCCCCCTGGCCTATGAAATCTCATAACTTTTTAAGAGTGAATTAAAAATATTATAGTGATACTTGGCCACATTATTTACTAGAATTGTTTTATGGGTATCCCTCAAAAGCATATTTTAGAGGCCAGAAAACTCTTTGTTAGGTCCTATATTTAGACTTTAGACCTTTAAAGGATGAAAACAAATAAATTAAAACAACTTTTCCCTATAATTCAGTAAAACATATTTCATATTATGAATACATTTCCGATAAGTAGCCGATTATTTTACTTGTATCCTTTCAATATTTTTTCTGTGTACCACATTGGTTTGATCTGCGAATAACTTTACTTTAAAACTTAAAGCAGCTACTAGGCACTAAACTTAAGGTAGCTTACAACTGCAGACGGCATATCTAGAAGTAACTATGTATTATAAATGGTTTAACCATGATAGATATATGCTTTTTAATTACAGGGCATGGCAAAAAATATACTAGGCACAAAATTCTTAACATAAACAATAATGTAACACAATTCTTGATAAACAAAGGTGATAAACATAGGTACTTACAGCAAATTAGTTGATATGTATTCTTAGAATATTTTTCCGTAATTACAATACTAATTTATTAACCAATAAATTTACAAATAAGAGTTGCCGGACGACGTTAGCCGCTTTACATACGAGTAGTTCTGATGCGACCTTGATCGAGTCAAAGTTACGGATTCAAGGTACATGTTTGCATTTCTTTGCCCCACCCGGGGTCCGCACGTCAACGCCTGCGTTCTATAAAACCAAAACATTAGTTAGTTCGATATCAATTACCAGTTGATATTCAAACAATACACTCAAAATGTTCAGCAAAGTAAGTTAATGCACGAAAAGACAATAAATTTAAGAGAGACTAAAGAACTAGTAATAAACCAGTAATAATTTCTAAAAAAGAATAAAAAAATAAAAAATGAAACAAAATTTGTTTTGTAAATATATCAACTACAGCGAGAATAAATTATTAGATAGATGCAGTTATGGTATTTCCTCTATTTCCAGATAGTAGCTTTCGGCGCTCTTCTGGCTGCCGCCAATGCTGGCCTTCTGGGCCATGGACATGCTGTGTCTTCTCAAAGCATAGTCCGTCATGACGAGCACTACGCTCCTCTACAATATGCCGCCCCTCAAGCTCATTACGCCGCTCCCGCTGTCCACTACGCCGCTCCCGTAGCACACTACGCCGCTCCCGCTGTCCACTACGCCGCACCCGCTGCCCACTACGCTGGTCACGATGAATATGTAAGTGTAGTCTCCTAGTGAACTACAGGTATTTGCTCTGGAGTGTTATGAAACCATGGTTCTCTTAGTTCCTGCTTCCTAGTTACAGAAATTCTTAGCATGGGGTACGATTGATGCAAGTGATCGTGAACAATATCTCAATATTCCTAAGTAAAGAACCCAAATGGCCACTGTTTCTACGGTCCATCTTTAACCAATAATGTTACAGGCGCACCCCAAATACGACTTCGCGTACTCCGTGGCTGACCCCCATACCGGTGATCACAAGTCCCAGCACGAGTCCCGCGACGGTGACGCCGTCCACGGTAGCTACTCTTTTGTGCAGCCCGATGGCTCGGTCCGCAAGGTTGAATACACCGCCGATGACCACCATGGGTAAGAGAACTTAAGATGCCTAGTGTAGTTGCTCTTAGAGCTTCATTGTCCATACAAACTTGAGGTTTAGCAAACTTATGTTTTCACTGGAACATATTGTTCAGCCTATCTAAAAATCCAGTCTCTATTATTATATCTTGGCGAAAATTCTATATCAAAACAGTCACATTTTGAACATTTTGTGCTAAACTATTCTGAAGTTATCCAACGTAATATTAAACGTTAGTTAAATAATGGGTAGACCGAGGTTTCTAATTTTAATATTGTTTGTAATTATTAGAACACTTTTTCGGTATCTCATTAGGTACTTGGGTTACGAGTATGTAAAGCCAGCCTACGATGCCGAACCCCACATTGACCTCTGAGTTTATTCTGTCATCATCAACCCATAACGTCCCACTGCTGGGCACGGGTCTCTCCTCACTTTCGTGAGGAGGGTTAGGCCACAAATCCACCACGGGGGCCCAGTCCGGATCGGTGGATAACATACCTACCTCCGAAATAATTCTCAATAATTCTGTGGTCAAGTTAAATTATTGTTTATATTTCCAGTTTCAACGCTGTAGTGCACAACTCGGCTCCGTCCGTCCACGCTGCCCCCGCCTACGATTACCATCACTACTGAAAATCCGAATGACTCGAATGATCTGCCACTTATCTTTATTTATACTTTTGTATTATAATTATGTATGTGTGAGTTATTGTAAATATGTGTGACTGAACGAATAAAATAATAATAACAATGAGTATTGCTTTAATTTACAACCTGTTTGTTTATACTGACACCGTGAAATATTACAAAAGTACATGAAAATTTATATTTTTAGAGTTGCAGAAACTTTATTTGGGTAGTGCAAGTTGCTATAGTCTATTTTAAATACATAGGGATTGCAAATCCGCACTAATTTGTCCTCGAAAGCAGTTAGCGGAAGTTTCTTTTAAAGATACTGATATTTATAGTATTTTTAAATTAGCCCTCTTTTACTAGATATCCCAATTGAATAGAATTCATCATCACCACAAAATAAGCCCAAACTTTATTGCTATACGAGCTGTTATTAAGGACAAGATGGAAGAAAAAATTTGCAGCTCGATGCGTATCAGTGCGAAAATGGATCGGAATCGCTTTAGTTTGAAATAACGTTTTTAATAACGTTGTAACGTGACTGCCACAAGCGTTCTGTGTCCAGGTGGGGCCTTTAGCTTTATAACTCTAACATGCTGTATTTGAAAATCCACTAGACGTAAACGCAACCCACCAAATACAAAAACTAGATAATAATAAATGGTCACAAAGCCATCCACTCAGAACTCAAAGATAGACAGAAGCTCAAAGAGAAAAGAAGAGACTTCCTAGATCTTTTTTCTCCTTATGGTTATGACAATAGGAAAATCAGTAAAGTTCTAACAGTTTCAGATTATAAAATAATACGTTTGAGTGAAGAGTTTACAGGAGTTTGCACGTCGACTGACCGCACTACGCACACAGAAGCTCGCCGAAACGTAGGTAGCTCGTAGTTGATGCTCACGTTTTTATCAGTAAATGGCAAACAAGCAAGCACCACTTGATAGTAAATAATCCACAATATCAGAGATATTACCCTTACGTTGTTTACTCTTGTCAAATAAAACAATCTCTACTAATTCCAGGTGAAATTTAAACACACGCACGCAGGCACTATGTAAAGACTCTCTTGGACAAACAGTGTGAACAGGATGAGGAGATTCTACGTTGGAGTATAGGTCTACGTTGAGTAGTGGGCGAATGTTGACTGATGATGATGATGATGATGGATATCAAAATAGAACTGTTTTTTAGTTAACTTATTATTACAAAATGTAGTATAACCATAACCATAACCATAACCGCCCATTGTGACACTAATTGTAAAATTTGTTTTGTACTAGCTTTAAGTTTTCTTTGTTCTGTGGTGTTTCAATAAAGAGTTTATCTAACTATCTATCTATCTATGAGCATGTAGTAAGCAAAGCATTTTATTTACATAAAGTAATGCGGGTATATCACAAATATTACGATATAATGGTGAATGAAAATAAGCGATCGCTCTGAGCTATCGACTAATGGGATACTAAACTGTCAAGTTTGTTTTGGTTCTAGTTTTAAGTATTAACTGTTTTGCGGTGTTTCATTAAAGAACTTCTCTATCTATCTTAATTATAGTAGGTGAATGTATGTGACCACTAGATCAGGCACAAATTTCCTCCTAAAATGATGTAGTAAAAAGAAGAAGCAAATTAAATTATGCACCGATTTATCCTCGATATTTTTTATTGGAATCATTATAATATCTATCAGGATAACATGATGTTAACATTAGCGAAGTTGATTTGGTGAAATATGATCTTAGATACTTTTGTTTTAGATCTAGCATCGTGCCGGTCTCCATTTTAGGGTTCCTTACCTCAAAAGGAAAAGGGAACTTTGTTGTCCGTCTGTCTGTCAAGACCGTTTTGCTCCGGAATACGTAAAGGAATCAAGTTGAAATTTATATAAAATATGTGGGTTTACTAGTCCCTTTTAGGTGTGAGAAAATCAAACTTGTAAGGCAATGCGATCAAACGATATTATCATTTATGTCACATATTTAACGATTTCACTGGGAAATCAAAACCTATAAGATACTCTTCTTCGACCTAGAATCATGCAATTTGGCAAAAAGAAAGTCTTACAGCACATGTAAATGAAACAGTCTGAAAACCGTAAATATGTAGTTAAATAACAAAATAAAAGGAATGTACTAACACAAACTTACTAGTTACGGTTAGTAAATTAAACGTGTCAAAGGATCAAACGACAAAATTAAGTTGGTCGTTTAACCTAGTTTGTTTTTAGTTAGAGTAATAATGTTAGATGCTTTCTTAAGACCTACGAATTTGTACTGAACTCTCGGTGTGCGAATTCAATACACACTTGGCTAGTTTTGTTTTTAATAAATTCACAACAGTAAATAGCTTGTTATTAAGGTTGGAATTGGAAGGTTCGGCATAAAAAAGCCTATAACAATACTGTAACGGCACGGTCGTTATGTCGTTAGTCTGTGCATCTAAACTTTTTGCCCAGGCCAAATCACGTACAGCTGCAGCATAGCATGACCACAACCAATATCGATACCATGACACATATTATCGCAATTCTATAATCGGTTTTTAACATGACCTTTGGCTATTGTCATTGGCGCAGCGAGGTCCGCATGTTCAGCCCCACTTGTTCTTATTCTGTTAAGTCATATAAAAACCAGTGGTCAGTGGTGTTTGACATCAATCAATCCTCAGTTGTGATATTGACAGCAGCAAAATGTTCAGCAAAGTGAGTGTTAATAAGTGCAAAATTTCTGGTGTGCCTGTGAAGAGGAAACAAAGTTTCTCTGTGAACTGTGTTTACTGTTTCAAAACATCTTCATAACATTCAAAAACTAAAATAATCATTATCCACTGATCTCAATTGTCGCCGGCTATCAGTACTTACTCTTTCCAACGAAACGAAATGAAAAGAGTGCCCTAAAATCGTTTGCTGAAAGAAAATTGCTAATGTCACGTGCGGATTCGCTCCGTGCTTCGGCTGTCAACCCCGGCTGTTATCGATTGTTATCGATTGTTAGCAATCGTTAAGCTACGTCAGATCTTATCAGGAACCTATGATAGGCCCATAGGTTCCTGATAAAATCTGACACTCGAGGCTACATCATCTGACAAACAACAACAACTAACAATTTTCAATCCCAAAACAAAGGTAACTAATGAAATGTTTTTCTGCCCAGATCGTAGCATTCGGAGCCATGTGGGCAGCTGCCCAGGCGTACGGCCACGCCGTGTCCTCTCAGAGCATCATCCGCCACGACGGCTACGGAGCCCCGGCGCACTACGGAGCACCCCTCGGCTACGCTGGTTACGCCGCTCCTCTACCCTATGCCGCACCTTTAGCTTACGCTGGACATTACGACGGTCACGATGAATATGTAAGTAATGTCCGCAAATTCAAATTTCATCATGTCAAATATCCATCACTGTAACATATCTCCTTTTACCATAAATGCACATAAGAAATGGTGATATCCATTGAGATTGGGTAGAGGTCGTTGACAAAGACATTAAAAAATATGCAAAATATACTAGCTAGGGAACGTAGCCCCCTCATCATATGCCGAAAGAATCCAGGGTATCCACAAGGACATATTGAAAATTAAGTCTTTCCAAATTCAATGCCAGATTGTAACAAGATTGGGCCGCATGATATAGGAGTTTTAAAAGCAAAATAAAACACTGTGCACTTTTCCAGGCTCACCCTAAATACGACTTTGCGTACTCCGTGTCTGACCCCCACACCGGCGACCACAAGTCCCAACACGAGTCCCGCGACGGTGACGCCGTCCACGGATACTACTCGCTGGTGCAGCCTGATGGCTCCGTCCGCAAGGTCGAGTACACCGCTGACGACCACAACGGGTAAGCTGATGATTCTAAAAAATCTTATAGTATTGAACTGACTTTATTTGTTATGGTTGTTTGTTGAAAAGACGCCGTCGCGAGATAAAAAGTATTGGTTTATCGCTTTAGTTGAAAATAGAGCCAACCTCGTATATATAAAAAAGTATTTCGAGCTCCTTTCATGTGTTTTGATACCCCCTGAAAACAAGTGTGATTAATATTCGACATCATCGCTATTTAATCCCAGGTGTGAGAAAAAGGCTACTTTAGTGCTGACCTTTAGTAACATGGTAGAAAAAACTCGTAACATTGCCCTAGCATAGAAGTAGCTTTAATAATCATATTTTCACTTATTGTTTCAAATCTTTTCCAGATTCAACGCGGTTGTGCACAACTCCGCTCCTTCCATCCACCCTGCTCCTTACCATCACTACTGAATAAAAACGAAGACGCAAAGTTTAATTTAAACGACTCGATGCCAAACTTGTAAATTATTTATTAAACATTTTATAATGTTATGCATACATTTTATTTACTCCTCAAACCTATATACCAATAATCCACTTACGCGTTGTTAAAGTAAATACATCTGAAGTAATTACTATAGATAAACTAAGCGCGGCTCGATCGGTAAAGTTCCGGTATAACATATGTATGTAGACTTTAGAGACATGTTATTATAACAAAATTAGTTACTCTAACTAATGTTGTCTAACTTACCTACCCTCTTTATAATGGCTCTACAATATCTTGACTTCCATTCTCCTAATATAATCGACCAGACATTTGTATAAGTATTAATCCTATGTCAGTATTTTACTCATTAGAATGTAAATATTGGAATGTTCATAATTACAGTAATAACTAACTTGACTAATAACATTAGAAGAACGAAAAGAGTTCTAGATAGTAGGTAACTCATCGACAACGCTCCGAGTATTGAAGGTGTGGATAGGCGACGGTAACCGTTTACCACGAGGCGGGCCATCAGTTTGGTTGATACTCTATCATATGAAAAATTAACACCGTCGTCGCTACCACTAGCCCTATCAACTTGTAGTTAACGTTTGTGTCCAATAGTTTGGTCTTAGGTATTGTCAAAACAAGTAGGTCTAATATATCGAAGGTATCCGTAACTCACTCGCTCGCTTTTCGATGAAGGATAACATCGTGATGAAACCCCGACCCACCCGAGAATTATATCGGAGGTAGGTTTGTTATCCATCAACCCGGACCGGCCCCAGTGGTGGATTATGGCCTAACCCTCCTCACGAAAGTATGGGGACACCCGTGTCCAACAGTAGGACGATATGGGTTGATGCTAACCCGTAACTGAGTGAAGCAGATAAAATTGGAATGGATGTTGAGGAACTTGATTGGATCTTATTGATTAGTACCTGTACCTAAAGTAAAAGAATGTTTTTTTTTGGGTAATGAACATTCGTAGGTGTCCTTTGAAGACCTCGAAACTTTCATCAAAATCAGTCCAGCCCTTTTGGAGACCATAGGGAACATACATACCTACAAACATCGATTTTTATAAATACATATTTCTGAAGTGTAACATTATGTACAAATTTAAGTGCATAATAATACGTCTCTTTATTCTATAATAGTATATAGCCTAAAGATGCAAATAGAGAACGAACCAAGCAGTGTAATCAAACAATCAATTACATGTGTCAATAAACCTCGAAAGCCTCATTGCAGTCTAAATTGTTGGCATTTTTGTTGTGACATTAACTGAAGCAATAATCACATACCGATATATTCTTTTTAACGGGCAGCTACAGAATTACGATAGTCTAACCAATATATAACAGTTGGAACAATAATATACCATTACATGCACATAAGTGAGGGGAGACCCGTGCTCAGCAGTGGGACGGTATGGGTTGATGATTATGATGATGATGACACGCTTCTAACTAGGTAGCCCAAATACCCGTAGCTCATGGAGCGTATCAGTTTAATTTCACAGTATTGTTAAATTGCAGTACATATCAAATTTTTATTATATTTTAATAATCATATACCCACAGTTTACAGAACTTTCTGTGGTATACTTGCGAAAGTAAGTTGTCACAAATAATAAAAGCTGTCTTTGTAATATCGCATATAATTGAGTATAGCTTTGTAATTATGCTAAGTGACCATCATCTGATCCCTGAGAATTCTAACTTTCTGATAAAATTTCACAAACTGTCCCAGATTTTGTATAAGGGCTTTTATCTAACCAAAAGTTTTGCAATCGATACAACAACGGATATTGTCTAGCGGACGTCGGAGCCGATACTATCGACGGCGCGATCGGCTCACAAGGCTGCGCTTGCGTGATTCCGGCTATAAGCATTAATAATATTTATTATAAAATGCGTTCAATTAACGTTATTCAATTTTATGTAATAGTTTCTCGTACTACTTCAGCTCGTTACTATCAAAATGGCACATTTGTATCCGATAGTGGCGATCCATTGTTTGCCTTGTGATAATGGCAATAAGGTTGACCTACCGTTAACGCAGTGGAGATCACTAAGGTTTGATGAAGATCCTCTGGTCTCAGAGTTTGCAGGACACTTGGGCCTCTAACTTTACTTGACGACTGTTGTCAATTGATAAGAATTGAGATAGATGGTCATGCCCTCCAGGCATGGAAACGCTCAGTCGAAACCAGTAAAAGGTCATGCATGCAAGAAGATACTTAAGTTTGGTGATCAGACTGTTGTTAATAACAAAAATGACATGATAATTAATTCATAGCGATTGTTTTCGAACGAAAACATTTTTAACAACCCAAAAATAGCCACAACAGAATAACAGTTCATCATTGCCTAAATAAGTATGCAGACAAAAAACATTAAAAACGATTAAGATAACATTGTAACCATGGCATGTTAAATCAACCTCAGAATTACGCTAAAATATACTACGACCGTAGAAACTGGCTAGCTGTATTACTGCCTCGTAATTAGACTCCAACTCCCGTAATTGTAGTGATTTTGAAACCACACAACGGCTCAGCCATGAAAATTACCGTGTACAATAGCAACAACACTTCATTCAACTACTGTATTACCGTCAGTTCCCACTATATAGCGTATATTATATTACACTTTGTGCAATTTGATAAGCTTTTTAAGTGGTCTTTGATAAACTCACCCGCGTAAGGTCGTTAATGATAAACGTGTAATACTAGACTAATATGTGATAAGCTCCTGGCCCTTTATACATTACTAGTTTTCATCGCGATTTCATCTGCCATGACTACAATCTCGATAAGAAGTATTCCATGTCCGCCCTAGGGTTGAAACTATCTTCATAACAAATTTTATCATGATCCGCGAGAAGTAAGCTAACAGACAGAGAGTCTAAAAGAGGTCCTTTCGCTTTTAATCTCGTAATATTAGTAAGATTTATGTAAATGTATTTTCTTTTATAGACTCCACCCATGCCAGGAAAATCTTAAATTTGGTAAGAGCACGATGGATATACCTATATAAGAGGTCGTACGTGGTCATTATTATTTCATTATCAACGAAGACAACTAACATGCAAAGGGTTCCGAAACTAACCGTAACTGTACCAAATGTGCTAAAAAATCTGGTCAAGAACACGGCACTACAAGCAATAGACCAGCAGTTTGCAAATGTAACCCACCACACCTAATTATGTAAAACAGCAAGCACGTTATGAATGAAAACGAACACTGTAATGAATATTTAGTATGATGACCAATGAGCACTGAGCGGTCATTGTAGATCCAGATACTAATTTCCATTTGGAAAACTATTTACAAGTGTTTAACGTTTTCTTTGACAGAAACGTAACGGTGCAGTGAGTAAAAATTGTGAATAAATATATCTTTTTTCCATGGTTTACATAATTGTGTTGTCACTAACCTATTTGGTTTTAGGCACTCAGACAATCTTTGAGATTCATGCTGTTGTGTATCGTCCAATTTAGTGTATTTTATTCTCAGCTATGTTTTTCAACCAGCTCTATGATAGAAACTCAGTAGCAAACATAAAATAGAATATTTATGTCAATTTATTTGTGTTAGTACGCGCACGATATTAATTTGTGTACCTATCTAGGTGACGCAAATTGTAAGACGCGAGTGCGTAGGAACCTCCTTGGTACCCGTACGCAGCTTACGAAGAGAACAATGAAGCCTTATAATCCGCATTGACCTACTATAACAAAGTGTAGTATCGCGGTTCACAGTGTTTAGGTTAAGTAACAATCATACAGTTATTAAAGTAATGCGAGAATGTGAGACAAAGCTGACCTTGCGATGCGGGGACGCGCTTTCAGCTCCCCACCGGACCACGGCAATTCTTATAAAACCCACCGGTGGTTATCAAATGTATGTCAGTCACGCACTTCTATCCCACACAAAAAATGTTCGCTAAAGTAAGTTTATAGTGTTTACCTTGGTGACGTGAAAAGTGCGCGAGCTAGCAATTAAAAGACTAACAATGACGAGATTTAGGATTTACAATATATTTGGTTGAATTTTAAGAATAAAGCTGATAAAAATAAATAAGAAACTAAGAAACATTTTATATTCTAGATCGTAGCTCTCGGCGCCTTCGTGGCTGCAGCCCAGGCTGGTCTTTTGGGAGGTCACCACGGTGAATACACCGTGTCCCAGCACAATCTGGTGCACCATGGTGCCCCTTTGGTTCACGCTGCACCCGTATATCACGCCGCCCCAGTACACGCTGCGCCCGTGTACCACGCCGCCCCTGTCCACGCTGCCCCCGTGTACGCTGCTGCCCCCATCGGTCACATCGGAGGACATGGCCATGAAGACTACTATGTAAGAACGGAGGATATATTAAAATGCCATTGAATATATAAATAGCTTTATATGTAAGAATGAAAGACATCTTAAAATATGGTCGAATATATAAATAACTTAGTCAGGCAAACCAACATCGAATAATTTATTCCCCAGGCTCACCCCAAATACCAGTACTCTTACTCCGTGGAGGACCCTCACACCGGCGACCACAAGTCCCAGCACGAATCCCGCGACGGTGACGTCGTGAAGGGAGAGTACTCTCTGCTCCAGCCTGATGGCTCTTTCCGCAAGGTCTCTTACTCCGCTGACGACCACCATGGGTACGTATGTTCTTCTAAGTGAAGGACCATTAACCCAACAACAGCAGCATTTCAACTTAAGTTTCTTCATCACCATCATAACCCGCTGCTGAGCACTGATGTCACCCCAATCTCATGAGAAGGATAAGGCCACAATCAAAGACCGCCGGTCCGGTTTGTTCAGTTAGTTGACCCTACCTTAGATTCCATTCAAATTGGAGCTTTAGAATGGTATCTTCTAAAGGGTAAGGCTAAGGTCCAGTACCATTTAAGAAACTAGGAGAACGTCTGCTGTATTCCTGCATAAATTATGGCATACTCTTCATACTTCTTATGTAGGTATATGAAACATAACATTTCACATACAGATGACAGTGCAGCTTTCCCTAAATTACGCAAAACGACTACTTGAAACCATTCATGTTTACCGTTGCCCTCTTATGAGCTTTGTTTGTAAGTCGTATACTCGTAACTGATGTTTATACTTGATCATATCACATCATATGGTCGTCAAACCGGCCCGCGTACTCGCGTAGTAAACGTGTGATACGACCTCAAGTGACCTGCCGGCTTCCGACAACAACGTCTGTCAAAACCTGAATTGATACAATGGTGTTGAAACCTGTTAGATGTGAGCGATTGTCGTGTCTAAACGTTTGGATTTGCATGTTCAGAATGGTAATGCAATTATGGTTGTATTACCAGACACATGTCATAAGTAATTATTTTTGCTGGTCCCCATCCTATACGTATACGGCTTTTCATTAAGAAACCGGTACGCATTTGATTCACCAATAAAATGGGGCTAACAATATTCGCATTGTGTATCGAAAAGGAATTGGTAAGCTCAGTGAAGTTTTTACCAATTTAATTTCTTAGAACAGTGGGTCATCTTTGTCATCGAATTCTCTGTTAAACATTCAATGAAAGTAATAACCCAAAATGTCATTCAATGTCCCACGATTTTGTGGAGTAAAATTCTTGCACTGCGTTCCTATTAAGGAGCACTCCAACTACGATAAGAGCTTTTACGGTTACCTGTAAATTTTTCATTGAATTGCTTATTTTTCTTCCAGTTTCAACGCCGTCGTCCACAACTCCGGCCCCAGCCACCACGTGTACTCCTCCCAACACCATCACTACTAGATCTCACTCCAGAGTGCTCTTGTCCCAGAGGCTACCACAATGTACCTTATTTATTCGCTGTGATCTTCATAATGTACTCTTATTGTAAAAATAATAGTCATTAAACTAATTTTACTACATGTGCAATTTTATTTGGATCCTATTAACTGTTAGTTTTGGTTTACTTCCCTCAGTTTATGTTTTTTCATTATGAATCTAATCGTTATGACAAAATATATCCATATCATAACTATAAATAAATAAGTTATATCATATACCCATTTAAAAACTAAAAAAGTGGGTGTCCATGAGGCATAGTGCCATAGTGCCGGCACTGCCAGCGGCGTCACCTTACCCAAGAAATAGTTGCTTATAAACTTTTTCGTACTGGGACCCCATGAACCAAAAGTTTCGAAGCCAAGCAGCACAAATGCAATGTATTCACATTGTGTAATACGAGTCACGAAAAATATATTTTCTCAATACTGTCTGTAATATAATAGGTAATAATATTATGGGTCGAATGAAATTATGAAACCAGCTGACCTGTTCTAGGTTTACAAAGTAGAATAGTGTAATTGAAATTACGAAAGTCAACAGGATTAATTGCAAATATGCAAATACTTGAAAAGTATTCGCAACGATAAATGTGAATAAAACTGGGTTGTAATTTCCATGGGTATCGCTAAAGTGACAGTATTTAATCTAGGATTTAAATGGAAAGTTTGTTTTAACATTTGATTAATCAGTAATACTGACATAAAGCAGTAGAGCTGGTTTGTTATCCAAGATTTTTTGTTCCCGCTAACTTACACACATGGAAACTATAATGGTGTGCCTCTTTACTACTTTTAACGTTTATTTAACAATTCTTTCATTGCCAAGTAACTAGCCACTAAAATAGATTTTGACGTCATATATAAGCTAACAAACAGTGAAAATTGCATAACGATCGGATCAGTAATTTTTTGGTTTTTTGGTTTGGTTTTGGTCATACAAACCATTATCACACACCATTATCTAAAAAAGTTACTTTAAATTACTTCAAAATGTTTTTTTTTTGCCAGTGTTCTTGGCACCATGCCTCATGGACACCCCCTTTTGTTAGATTTTTAACTTTTAGTATTAATTTTCTATTTACTTTTATATTATAATTACTGTTTTAAAATTCTGTAAATAAAATTTTAAAATTATCTTTAGTTCAGTAACTTTAAATTATCAAAACTATTTCATTTATTCAATGTACAGGTGTTTGGTCATAATATGCTACTTTATCATAAGTACGCGTATATTTATATAGAAGATAATGAGCGTTCGTGTCGGGCTTCCAGCAAACCGAAATGATTGAATCAGTTGCCCCAACTCATTAAGGCGCTTACCTCATGACCAAGTGATCAGAGGCATAGATACATTAATTTATCAAACGTAAAACATGAACCTCCTACTGGAGCAAGTGTGGCAACAAAACAAATTGTAATGGTTTTATTTACTTGCCAGTTACTATTTAATTTTGAGACGGTTATATTTAGGCAACAGTAGGTAGCTTTATCAGGTCATTCTCATATTAGTAATATAATATAATGTCTTCTTTGTTTATTGTTGTCATTGGCACTGTTTTACTTATAATGCTTCCTATGTTAAATAATTTCGTTCAATGAATTTTTTTATTGATTATATTAACATAGAAAAGTAGTTGTTTTGTATAATGAGTGGACATTATAGGACTGACATAGTACGTGGACGACTAAATAAAATAAGATTAAAAAGATTTACCTCGTAGCAGGCAATGTCACTGTTCTGTGGTCTATGTTTACTCATAAATTAATATCAAAAATTATATAATTTTGACAAACCTCGACGTTTTGATCAAGTTACAATGACCGAGGTCAAGAGAGGATTGGAGTTCTTTTTAATTTGATTGAGATACGAGACGAGCAAGTCGTTTACCCGATGGTAAGCGCTACGCCTGCCCATAACAGTTACAGTGCCACCCAGAACTTTGCATTGCATAATCCTGTGCGGCACTGTACTGCGCTCGTCAGCCTGAGGCATCGGCTCTAAAGTCTCATATGGCCAGTAATTTGGGGATTTGGGGATGCCCTCGCCTTTCACATTATATGAATGAAAGGATGCACCATCATTGTCAAATTAGGTCACTTAAAGTTTACGCACCTAAAGTCAAGTGAGCGTGATATTAAATTTACACAGCAGCCGTCGAAAGTTCACATATTAAGTACATGACAATGCTGTGATTGATGTGTTTTGATGAGCTGAATCTACTGCAATCCAGCAAGTGTCGTACCTAATTTGCTTTAGGTATAGGTACTTGTGCGCAGCTTAGCTGTCAATTACAATCTTTAGTATTTTATTCAGTGTAGTAATCAGTCAGATACAAATTCCATAAATTAAAAAAAAAAGTTACGTAAAAAAATATTTGAATTAATAAATATCATAACTTCTTTATATTTTGTTTTACTATAAGGTACCTTCTTATATATAATATCTGCGATAGATGATCAAAACAGCGCGATTAACATAATTATTAAAACCACAACAGTAGTTAGAATAGGCCTAAGTATTTTAGTAGTGTAGTTCGGAGTCGGGGGCCTGTTTTGCAAGAGACCAACTGGGGAAGTACCACACTGTTGCCAGATATTCATGTGCCAAGCAGTAGCGTGAAAAACATTACTGTGTTTCGGTTTGAAGGGCACTGTTTCCAGCAAAGTTACTGGGCATATGAGACTTTAGAGCCGATGTCTCAGGGTGACGAGCGCAGTGCAGTGCCGCTCAAAATTATGCAATGTAAAGCTCTGTGTGGCGCTGTAACTGTTATGCGCAGACGTAGCGCTTACCCTCGGACAAATGACTTGGTCGTGTCTTCACACAGACAAATAAAAAAAGTATTGATTTTTCCTTTAGCTGATTGACTGACACTAAGCAGGTAGTCTAAATTAATATCTCAATGAATAAAAACATAGTATACTAAACACTTCCTACAATGGCTGTCTGCTGTTACTGCTTTATCATTCGTCATATCAACGCTCTAATCGTAGCTGACAGGAAAGCAACATTTGGCTAACATTGGGCTCAAATCACTCAAGCAATCACGGATATAATTTCTAGTCGCTGTTAGCAATACTACGCCCCCTTCTTACCTACAACTTAGTAGGTAGCTAGTTTAGTTACAAAGTTGCTATGTCATAACTCTTGCAAAAAAAATCTTGTCTAGAAGGGTTCCTAGTAAGATAAAGTCCAAAAAGGGTACAATAAAGCAGTAAATGACAAAAATTATGTACATTTAAATCATGTTATAAAATATAATCTAATAACGTGATAATTATATAACAAGACTAAGTATATCTTTTTTTTATTATGTGTGTCGGTCTCTCTGTTTATCTTCACATCTAATCACGTTAAAACTACTAGGTATACGGATTGCGATTTTTAATTTTGATAGCATCGCATTGATATGGTTGAATTTACGAGTAGAAGCCAAGCTATTGATATTGATATTGTCTTTGCCAGATAAACAAGTTATAGTCATTGAACTTTTGCTGTAATTTAATAAGGACAAGAAACATTGTCTAAACACAACTGAACGGAGAGCATGATCGGTGATTACTAATCAAGATCGAATAAAATTTACATAAATCTTATCAATAACATCAAATTCAATGTTGTGCCTATATGCTTCACATAGGTCTTAAAATATTTTCGCGCTTCTAAAAACAGGCAAGCAAGTACGAGTATACGAAGAAAAAATCATTAAATAGTACAATAGTATGCCATTTTAATACCATGGCAGACGGTGAGCATGAAATTAGGTATATCTTTAACCAAATAGAAAATACAAAAGTAACACATTCTAAGAGTATTGTTTCAACTCTAGATTATCACGGAGATTCCTTTTGTGCTTCAAGACAAAGCTCTGCGATAAGTCAAACCATTGTTACGGACCTAGAGCTGCTGTCAACAAAAGGCTGTGATTAATATGAATAGTTCGAAGTCACGGTCGCGTAGTCAGCGGGTGAGTAACCTCTGAACTATCCGAATTACTCCTTTCAATTGATTTTACCTTAACGCAGCAGCCTTGGACAATGGACACGATATGCAGAAATAGGTAATATTAGTATCCCGCTTCCGTGACGCCGGCGGTCTCGGCGCACGATAACTACTGCTTTCTGGCACGCCATGTTCTCGGCCTGTGGGCCTTTTACAAAATCTGAACAATTAAATCAGTCATATTGAATCGTGAGGCCCTTTCGATTGTCTTGAATATTCAACACCGTCTGAGAATTTGTTACATTAGCGATTATCCAAGGTTCACGGATTTGCAACGACGATTTCGATTGTTATCTTTTAACTTTAATTGTTATAATTTTATCAAGTATAACTACTAAACTACTGACTAATTTAATTATCAAGTCTGGGTGATCGCGTTACGTACTAATACGGTTGAGAAATTAAACACCCAATGGTCGTAGGTACGAATATGCCTGTAGGTAACCACGGTGTGGTAAATCATAGTGCATTCGATACTGCGATGTTGCAATCTCACACTGCAATAATAAGATCATGTATATATTTGGACGGTGTAATATAATTGTCACTTATAATTACCTGCCACGTATCATTTTTGCAATAGCGACATTCCATGCTAATAGACCACTTGAGATTGCTACAGTTTGTCCGACTCTGGGGGTAATTTAGGAAGGCGTAGATGAAATCGAATGTAAAGTGACCAGTAAAGAGTTCTCGTAAATATTAACTGAATAAACATACCATTTACCTTTGATAAGAAATAGCAGGTGTCTAGGTTTCTGCTTATTTGCAAATAATTACGTTGTTATTAAAAAAAAAGTAACAATTTGCACTTCAAAAATTTTACGAGTGTTGGTAAAAATTATAAACATGCAACGCTTGGTAAAAACTATACAATCAGTAAACGTTGGATATCGTAGAGTTCTTTTTTTTTTGTACATTCATTATTACGAATAGAAGTTTGGTCCAGAACAAAATAATTTTGTAATCAGTTCTGGTTCTGGAGTGTTGAGCAATGTTTTTTAGTGATTTTTAGAGTTCCTTTGGCAATAAATAAAATATGTAAACGTTTGATTTGTCTGTAGAAATAACGTAATTAACGTAATTAATTAAAAGTAATTTAAAAGTAAAATGACTACAGACAAATCAAACGTTTACTATTCTGTTTATTGCCAAAGGAACTCTAAAAATCACTAAAATAACATTGCTCAACACTGAACCAATCTATTGATTGCGTTTAGTTCGTATACTTTGTAAGGCATGTAATTAATAAATGTAATGTCTCCTATCTCCTCATCAGTAAAGATAAAAAGGGCAACAGTCAAAACCATAATAATTAGATCGATTATCTTAATTACTCACGCTGTGTGATTGGTATTTCTGCATTCGGTAGTACAGCACCAACTATTACAATGGGTTCTATTCATAAATAATAAGTTGTAGGCCATAGTATCTACCAATACGTAGCTACCTACTAAAGTTTCAATGCAATTCGGCTCTAATCATACATTAAATGCGACTAAAAAGTTTTGTAATAATTTTCTTTTTTTACCCAACGTTTAACCACTATATCTGTTGATTTTAAACATATTTTCTTTTCTCTCTTTTGTTTTTGTCACGCCGCCAAATTTTAACTAAACCTCCAGGATGACTGATAGAAAATGCTACTTAGCATTAGGTACTCCTTGTACATGTATATTGTGAGCTAACGAATAAATAAATAAATACATGTTAGAAAGGGAAGGCTAAAAGCTAAAAAAGGAGAATAGTTGCTTGAGAGTGGCTACTTGCCAGGTGAATACTATTGCCCTAGCTTATTAGCACTGTGTTCCATCAAAAGCTCAAATGAGATGCAAAGGTAAGTAGTTACTAAGCGACATACTACGAGACTATGACATACTTCTCTTTATTTTTTGCCGTTTTATTACGAGTTATTACAGCGAAAATCTATTCTATCTCATATCCAGGCATTGGTTCCACCTTGATGCAAGATTCCAACTGTGATCCTTGTCGTTCACGCTCTGTCTCCGTCTTTGTTCTCACGAGACATATTTGAATACAGACAATAAACCATCTGCCGGTATTGGCAATAAAACAATTTGAAAAAGTAATGCGTTTGAGGTCTTTGTGGCATGAATGCAGGCACTTGCGTATCGCGCGAGGGGGGCAATCATTTGTGAATTATTATCGAAGGTATGCGGCTAGCGGCGACCTCGCGGTGTCAAAGTTACGGAACTGAAGTGACCGCCCGCCCCACCACTGCCAGGACTGTGCCTCCGTTTTGCTTTTCATATAAAAGTCACACTCCAGACCGATAATAGTATCAGTCACCTGCCTGATTAACTAGTGCAAAATGTTCACCAAAGTAAGTTGAACAACTGTATCAAATATTTCAGTAATAAAATAAACTATAGAGAAATCCAAGCAAGCCCTTATGATTATAAATTGTATTAATAACTTTTTTTGTTTAGGTGCTTGCCTTGAGCGCCGTGTTGGCCGCCGCCAACGCTGGTCTGCTGCACCATTCAGCGGTATCTTCCCAGAGCATTGTCCGTCATGATGCCCCTGCGCACTACGCGTCTGCGCATTACGCCCCGGCCCACTACGCCCCCATTGCCCACGTCGCCCCCGTAGTCCACGCCGCCCCTATTGTCCACGCTGCTCCTCTGGCTCTTGCCCACGGACACGGACTCGACTACGTGAGTACCAGAAATTATTTAACACTACTGCGTATGTGCTTGACTAGAGTTTTAACTATAATAGAATAAATAAGCTGAATGGGGAAAAGCTTTTCCGTCATAATTCTGGTGTTTTACGAATACTTACCAAGAATAGAAGCCCTGCAACGTCTTAAATCGTAAAAATGTAGGTACTGATGTCACATTTGCTTGTTCTCAGGCTGCACACCCCAAGTACGACTACTCTTACTCCGTGGCTGACCCCCACACCGGCGACCACAAGTCCCAGCACGAGTCCCGCGATGGAGGCTCTGTGCACGGCAGCTACTCTCTGGTGGAGCCCGACGGTTCCGTGCGCAAGGTCGAGTACACCGCTGACGACCACCACGGGTAAGCTTCCATAACTTCGTCACTTTACAATTAGACACGATTGTCACAGCTTCAAAAACTTTATACCTAGAAATTGAAGGTATAAATTTATATGACGACAATTTACACATAACATGTCTCTTTATTCGCAAAAAAATTACTAGACTGTGTCGTCTATTACCGGGAACAAGCCGAAAATGTTTTTATGTCATGGTTGCCAATACAACAAAGCAATATTAGTCACACACTTTTGTCATTTACTCCAGCAGACATTGTAAATTTAGCAACGCGTAAGAAGTTCAAAATTGAGACAGATAGAACACCAATGATTCTTTTATCACTTTTTCTTGTATTTTTATGATTATATTGTTTTCAGTTTCAACGCGGTCGTCCACAAGACCCCTGGCCACCACCCCGCCCCCGTTGCCCACGTCGCCCCCATTGTCCACGCCGCTCCTATCGTCCACGCCGCCCCCTTGGCCTACAGCCACGCCGCCCCCTTGGCTTACAGCCACGCCGGTCCCTTGGCTTACGGTCATGGACATCATGGTCTCCATTACTAAACAACAACTAGCTTAACATAGTGCATGATCGTGACGGATGACTGATGAATGTGATATTTATGTGTACATAATGATAATGAAAAATAATGATGAATATACTCAGATGTAAATAAATACTCAGCTGCTGAAAAATACTTTGATTGTTTTTAATTCTACATATTATGTGGGACTACATAGACTACTATGTATTCCACTACACTCCTTATTTATACGCTTAGTTAGATAGTACTACTAAATATGGACGCTTAAAAAATGCTACATTTAAAGTTCTTCAATAATAGAAAACACTAACAAAATTGCCGTTCAACCTGTTATATTTATAATTCAACATACTCTACCTACTTGGCATACTTCCAATAGACAATGTCCAAACCTTAATATTTTTTTGTATTCCAATTAAGAACACACTCAACGCATGTAATTACCGCTTACCCTTGATGATAAAGCTAGACACCAGCGCGATATAATTAAGCGTGGTTATTTGTGTTGACACGCTCCGTTGCGTGCAAAACGGGTAAGTATGGCCACAGAAGATGCTACAGTTACTTCTGAAATAGGAGTAGTGAAGCACCCAAACATTCCAGCCGCGATCAACGCGATAATTATCGCATTATGTGTGCAGTTACGCAAACGCACACTTGGAGCAATTACTACCTACTTATGTTTGTACGATCCGACCTAGAAAAATACACAAATTAACTATTCCACGTTTCACCATACTTACTTGTATGGTAATAAAGACATAATTTTCATGGTAAATTAACTTTAATTTTCTCTTTCGAATCGTATGAACTGAACCTCTCAAGGTGCTTTATAAAGGAACTGCAAGGATAGCCTGGTAGAAATCAGCAGGAGAAATTATTATGGCAGTCGTGAAACAATTTGGTTTCTAATTATATCTTGTACTTAAGGTCTTCAACGTAGGCTTGCAATCCAACTGAGCATGTTCAGTACGCTACCAATAAGCAGTGAGCTAGAAAAATTGGGTTACCTATAAGCATGTCATACCCTGAATGCTTTCCATCTGTTTCATGTAGACCAAGGTAATAAAGGTACTTGCCAGGTAAAACTTATATTAACGTTACCATCATTTTGTTTACCCTAACGCTTCAATATATTAGGGTGAATCTAGCAGAGAGTGACATCAATTTAAAGACAATCACTATAACGACGGCCAATTGAGTACAAACATTATGTGTAAATCGTAATCATATAAATTGCTACAATTGCCTACGAAAATACACGATAAAGGCTTGATTTCGACATGAAACAACTACTAGTGATCAATCAACTAGCAAATGGCCTCATGGCGGGCAGTGAAAAGTGCTTCCCACGCATTTTTGATATATTTTACAACCTTAGTTTAGTATAATATTATACATTTCGTGCGAGTTTCATGAACCTACTAGCTGCACCCGCAGCTTTATCTACGGATGAAAACTGCATAAAAACCTTTTCCCAGAAATCAGGCTTACAATAAAGGTGAAAATGGAAATTAAATCGCTTCTGTAATTTTCGAAATAATAGAAATGACCGTGGTTACGTCTGTAGTTACAGTTTAGATGAGAAACCGAATCACGTCTTTCTATTCTCCAAAGTTTTATGGCTTTTTAAATTGGTCGAATATTAAACATGGTGCATGAGTGAGACAAATGATACAAACACAAACCTCAGCAATCTCTCCAAAACTGCGCAGACAGTTTCATTTCAGAAATTTCACACTTGACACTGGCTGAATACACAAATTTTGCGAAGAAAACTCAAAAAAAGAAACCCTATGCTTCTTTTGTCACTTGTTGGACAAAAAGGCCCGCTGCAAATTATTATCATCCGATTATCTTATCTTACTACTATTCACAGTTTTATTTACAAGGCCTACTTGCAATTGGTCGTAAATCATTAACGCATACCAACTCTTAATTACACACTCACCTCACATACGCCTGGTTCATTTGCCTAATTTCAATTGTGTGCCATGGTTAAGTTAATGTTTTAATTAAATTATTCCAACCGAATCCATTACCGTTTAACCATGAAGGATATTGTTTACAAACACGTGTTTACAGCAGAACCATCCAATGTATGCATTAGACATAGCCAGAGTCCGTATCGTTATGTTCGTTTTCGGTGCTTATTTATTGTTTATTTTAAATTATTTAGGCATTGGGCATTGGTCACACAGGTGTGTAAATTTATTTAAATATGCCTAAGTACATGTTTATCCCAACATGTATATTTGTAACAATGTCAGAAGAGGAATAGAGCAAAGCTATAAACGTATGGTACTCTAGAGGAGGCAAAGGAAAAATATGACGGCTTAAAAGATGTGAAGGTGATATAAATAAAACATGAGGGTAAAACATGAAGCCTTTGCTAAAGGACGTCTACCTACGGGTTCCAGTATACTGATGCGGAAAATGAATCAGAAGCAGAATAAAAACATAGAAAATCTGAAATCGCACTAATCTCACTAACATTATTATATAAATGCAAAAGTTTGTTTATGTGTGTGTTTGTTCAATCTTCATGTTGAAATACCTAAATGGATTATGTTGAAATTTTATATTCAGATACTTTAAGTTCTGGAATAGATTATAGAATACTTTAAATCCCGTAGAAATCGATGGGATTCTAAATAGCGCGGGTCCCAAAACACGTCAACTTCATCATTTATTTATTATTTTATTTATTTATTTAATTAATTAATACGGCATTACCAATTATATTAACTAATAGTACACAAATACTAATACTACAGTACTAATAGTAATTATCCTTTTCTTACGTGATTCCATCTCAAATGTTGCGCCCTGTGATGGCCTGAGTTTTTTGAAATATCGCTGTGACAGGACATGAGAAGCCAAGTAATAAAAAAGTAAAAGTATTTATATAAAGAACCTTCGCAAGTATAATCCATTTTTCCACAGGGTCAGTAGTTAAATTACAGGCAAGTTGATAGGGTCAATCGCCCGGAATCTATTCAAGTCGAACAATTCGAGAACAGATTGGAGTGCTGATCGCAACCTTGGACTTATGATATCGATCTTAGCGAAAGACACTGCAAGTCCATTTGAGCCATGTTCATAACGACAGTAATTCGTTCTGTAAATAGGATTACCGTTTCTGTGATGTCTGATCAACGACTGGTTATTATGAAAAAAGACACTATGACTGACATGCATAGATGTTTTTTTCTCTTTTTACCTTACCTGCGACAAAATTTGTTTATTGGGTTAAATAACGTAAACGTTTGTGGCATTATTTGTGTAAGTTTTATCTGATTCTCGTATTGGGTAAATATTTATGTTAACAACTGGTTTTTGGTATGAATCTGGAAATTTGCAGAACTGATATTCCTCGTAGTTCTTTATTCCACAGAGGAAAAAAGTCCTTCCCTATTCCCTAGATACAGGGAATCTTTGTAAGGAGTCAGGAATTTTATAGATACCTATTAGATCGTGACGCAAATAATGAACAACGCCTAAGAACCGCGTTTGCCCACGCAGTAAACACATTGTTTCATACCATGGGATTGGCTTCTACTTCATTCACCTTAATTACCAATACCTTGTTAAGCTTTAGGTACATTTTAATTAATTTCTTAATAACTTCAAATAAGGAAAGAATAAGGAAACAAGGACCATTTAATTTTTATTTTCATACAAGCATTCACATATTCAAGGTGATTTGATAACTGTTTGCGTAAATACCTCTTATCTATTAATTATTATAGAAGTTCCGCAGAGTAACTCTTTGTTCTAATGTTAATGGGTTAAAATTTAATTTTGTATAGTTTATGATTCAGCTCCAAGTATATAATTTCCGATTTTCTGATTTATTACTTGTTACGAACACTGCTACGGGTTGTAATTATAAAAATGTAGATTGGCCTTGTTAAAATTTGGTGTAACGTTGGTTTTGATACCTACATTGACAATTACGTGTCAAGCAAACAACAGAACTGATGTTATCAAGTAATTTGGTAACTATGTTCACCATGTTACGGAACTCTAAAATAGGTACAGAAGGTAATCTAACTATATCTCAGAGGATTTTATAAGTATTCGACCGCCCTAATTTTAGTTGAAACCCCATTCTTTATTATATCGATGCAAAATACCTTAAAACAGGAAGTACACTATGACACACTTCATTATGAGCGAACCGTCAAAAATTCAAGAGAGTTAATGTAGTAAAATATGTAAAATCTTAAGAAAATGAAGCATTCAAATAATGTTGTACAAGACGAATTATGAATAACACAATTGTAGCAAACAATAGCACTCAATGTCCTGTTCATATAATACGTTGTTAGACTTATAGACGTCGTCCAGAAGAATTAACATAATGTGAACAAAACCTTTCAGTTTCACAAAACACAAATCAACAGCATTTGTATGTTTGGCAGAAAAATTACTGTTTTCAACAATGCTGTCAGTTGTGTATGATTTTCAATATAAAACATCATTTTTCCAATATTTAACACTCGCTTAATGAAGTTTGTTTTTGTTAATTCGATCTGGCACTCCTTCCTAATATGCATTATCTATATTACTAGCCTATGTCCGCGGCTTCGTACGCGCGAACTATCAAATATTTACATAAATAATTATCATCTGAACCCTGCAAGATATTAAAATGTTACACGAAAATGTATAACTAAGCATCGTTTACATATTTTTTTTTAATTAAGTTTGGAAATTACAGAAAGTAGGTTATTAATCCCTACATATGTAAGGCAATTTCAATTATCATAGATCATATTTAGGCTCAAAGCAGCAAAGAAAATGATTGGAGATTCATATCTCAAATCGGTAGGTAAAATTCAATGTCTCGGCCGCAATCCGTCACGGCTGGTAATGTATCCGTTTCTTTTGCTCGTTTTATCTTGGTTTACTGAACTTGAAATGTCTGTCTTTATTACCTACCTCGATTTCATTCACGGTAGATGCCGTTTTGCAATGGCGTGTCTGTCTTATATTGGCAATGATCTCGGTGAGGTCTGAGGGCGATCATAATACAATAAAATAATTATTTTACTAATTTACCTTCGATCTCCGCCATAGGTTATCTGCAGGGCGATTACATTTTTTTTTTAAATTATATGTACAATACTTCTTTGGCTTTTTTTTTCTTTTCGTACAAATTTACAATTAATTTCAATCACAATCACAGATAAATCGGCTCTAGATGACATAGCTACTACGTCTAATCGTAATAATACTATTTATTACCAATTGCTGATTTCAATCATTTTGACTGAAAGTTGCTATAAAAGTTGCATACTTAATTGCCCCACAGACTATACATTAACAATTACTAAAAAAGCATCCTATAGACACAGTGTACGAAACAACATAAATAATTAGGAAGGTTGTGGTGTTTATGGAGGTTGTATACACCCGACTTATAATGGTTGTAAAGGGAGCCGTTAATTAAACTTAGAATTTATTTCCCTCCTTGTTGGCTGATTTATCGAGATTTTATTAAGAATATTTGAATATCTTAAACGTAGTTTAAATTAGTTAATACTAAAATGCTTAAAAATTTAACTTTTTCAATTATCACAGAATTATTTTTGCAATTAAAAAGTCTAAATTATTATTAATTAGCTATGCAGATGTGTAATAAATGCTGTAAAAATATTTTAGCGCGCGGACCAATTACGAAGAAAGACATAATTTCTAAAACCTGTTTCCAACATGTTAAAATATTGAGGCACGCAACTAGCTGCCACTTAAAATAATAAATTAGCAGATCTGTACAAAGATAATATTAATATTTCACTTGTTAATAGTCTTGTCGCTAAACTGAAGCGACTTATAGTCATGCTGCTAATTATTCGCTATAGAAATAAAACAAATCCTATACCACTTACTGGACAAGCGCCACTTACTGGCAAGTATGACAATTTATATGCCTAAGTCTCGTGGAAGCACGTCATTGAACTTGATACCTCAGGTTAATAGAATTAAAGTCTTAAATGCATAATAACTTCACCGGCTGACATGTATTTCTAGCCAGGATAAAAATTAAAGAGGGAATCTATAAACCGACCGGTACGTGTTAATTATCTAGCCGGGCACAGTGACCTAAAATGAGTCTTGTGATCTTGTCTTCTGATTCCTAGAGTTCCACTTTTCTCTATCCTATGCAGCTTCCTTCCACAGCTCAAATTGAAGTTGTTTCAGTAGCTTCCACTTCGTCTTTCCAGCGGTACTTGAGACATTCAGCCGGTCGACGGCAATACCGCCCTGAATTAAATTGCCCATCGAAAATCCATCTTATTAGCAGGAACATCAGATCATTTCTTCAATGATTCCCTTTGTATTATCAATTCGTTTAATTCCGGTCGTTGCTGCACTTGCACCTTCAAGTGGCTTCAGGTCTGCGATGGAGTAAAATGTCGTAAGCAAACGTCGGTGGCGACGTCTCGACGGTATACGTTCTTTTACCACCTCATTTAGACATTGACCTGAAAATAATTTAAGTGTAACAGCTATTACACTGCATACCTACTACAGGTACAGTGGTTCTAAAATATAATCGATGACCAATCAATAGGGTAGTTCAAGACAAATAGACTAGACTCGTGACAACGTCGTAAAAGTTCAAGGAGACACCTACACAAATTCAATCGAGAATGTTACTTATTTGGAATGCACTTAAAATTCAGAACGAGTGGAGCAATTCTAAAAACTCGAGTAGATTCATAATCAGCATTATCTCCACCTGCATCAAAAACTCAAAATTAATTTTCTGACTGCTTCTAAAATACTCGTTCTAGTCATGTTTTAAATATTCACATTATTATTCATGTGTAATTTTTTTCTTCACCTGTAACTCTACAAAAGCTTACTCTAAGTTAGGTCGGTTCTTTACTAGTTCTCCGTATTTATAGCCGCTGGTACCAGATTGCCGCGACACCACGCGCTGAGAACACCATTATGCATATTTCAATGGGCGTCACAAAAAAGATTAGGAAACGCTGGCGTGGTACAAGTTCTTTGTTCTGGTTGAGTAACGCAATACGCTGCTTACCACTAATAATAAACTCAGACAAAACAAAGACGCCAAGTGCATACGCCCCCCCATCATTTGTGTTTGAATTATAACATTTTATAATTCAAATAAGGTGTGTGTAGTGTTTCATTACTGCTTTGACCTTAACCGAAACAATCATTGACTATAAATATTGATCTCGACTCATTACAATCAATTCGGTAAGTTATTGCGTAGGCAGGTATATGAATAAAAATAATACAAAGTTCAAAAAGTTATGACATTAGTTATTATTTCATTGTAAGATTTTTTATAATATAACTATTGTAATAAGTGAAAAATTGGTGAACATACGCAAAAAAATGCATAAGTACAATAGAACATAGAAACTCCTCCTACTTTGAAGGCGTACTTTGAAAAAAATTATAGTATGTACTAATTAATACTAAAATTTTCGAAAAAAATATCACCAATCAACCAGTTATCTACTAAAATCTATCATGGGAAACTCTATACTCTAACTTTCCAGTTTATCGTAATTGCCCAAGGCAGCTGCTCAAACAGCCGCAAAACGACGACTAATTATAGATCAATTGTATGTTTTTATGATCGAACTCTCAATTGCTTTGGTCTTATTTACATAGCTGCAATAAATTTAATGACAGGTTCTAATGTAACTCTAAACAGCCCTACATCTACCTTCGCTAAGAAATACCCCACAACGTCAACACAGTGTAATTTGCAAGACATATAATATGCAAAGATATCCAATTTACATTTGGATCAACAGCTATGATAGGTTTCGATTCTGGATGCACCAAACTAAACTCCAATGTAATTTATTCACAGTTCTAAGATTATTTGTTTTCATAAGCTGTAAAAGTGAGAGCAATCACTTCTGAGCTGTCCAAAGTTTAAGTTTAGTTTGATACATTTAGAATTGACACCCTATCAATATATCGGAACAGATATCGCGATGGAAATAATTGTTATAAAAAAATGGTCACGATTTTATTCACAGAACACCACGTCGGAGTCATTACTATTGGGGTATTCTCGTAAACTAAAATAGAAAAAATACTACCTAAACTTATTTATTAACAAATGTTGCGAATATTGTACATTTTCTTCCGCTGCTGTTTCTCAACAGCCATGGCGGCACACAAACATGTATTCGTGCTACCTCATTGTCAAGTTTATTTTTATATTCACGTGCGTGTATTCTCATAAAACCTATTGTATAATTTCTGCGGGCCATCTTGTGCAATATTTGATCAAGTATCAGTCCGTGTATTTGCTATCTTTCTTATAAAATGTTTGCAAGCCAATTTCCTAAATTATTATAGGATTTACGGTTCTTGCGTGCCCGATGTCAGACCATACGATAAAATTGTATATGTAACTAGCTGTACCCGGCCACGCTTCGCTGTGGCACATTCGCACATTCGCTGATATGTCACTGATGAAAAAAATAGATAAAAACAATCCTTGATGCGGATTATATATCATGCTAAAATTTCAGCTCGATCGGTGCAGAACTTTTTGAGATTTTGAAGCGTACAAAAACCAACATAACATTTATATATATATAGATCTTCGATTGTCGGAATTGGCTGCGGCCGTTTCAATTGAAATAAATTAATAAATGTTGGCAGTTTTGGGAATTAAGCTAATTAGGTGTACGGCAATGTGGTCGCTAAGCGACAAAGCCTTTTAAATAAATTAAAAAAATAGATTTTCCAAGTTTGAAGTGAGATATTTGCAACTTACGAGTAACTTGGTTTTTGGATTTTTGTCCCCAACAAAAACTGGAAACTGATTTATCTGCAACAATAGCGAAATTACTTTAATTTGCAATGAATAGTAAAGTTTGTAGGTATCGCTTGCAGTTGATTAACTAAACAGGAATTACGGTATGCACATGCGATAGCATCGCATACCTTCGTGAAAAGAAACAACAAAGGATTGTTCAGAATTTTCACAAACAATAATGCTTGTACAATACATTTATTTACATCACTAGAAGCTCAATCGAGTTTTCATAAATTTAAAATACGAGTAGTTTAATGCTTCACTAACGTTTACTATGCGTTCGGTAGTTAACCCTGCTCCAAAATCTTATATTGAAAAACATTTATTTATTTATTCTTTAGCACACAAATGGAGTACAAGGAGTACTTAATGCTAAGTAGAATTTTCTACCAGTCCCATTATTATTCCTTGATGCTTTTTCAAAAGACCACTAACACTAGTTAGCAAAAGAGGCTAGATGAAACGCATAGTTCGATATTTATGGGTTTTATCTCATTACTTTAATGTATTACAAGAGTTTCGGCTTGGACGGCACGCGAACCCACACCGACCAGTGCCTTAAGAAATGTACCAACTGAACTACCGTAACTATTAGGTTCTACCAATTAGTCAAAATTCCTCCTGTAGCTCTGATACGGGTCTTATGAGGACTGCAAGACTATCTATTGACAGATTATATATACGAGGGTGAATCAAAAAATTCTTGGAATCAATATTAAAAAATGCAAAGATTTAAATAATAATATTTTATTTTTCTACATAATCTCCCTCCAATGCAATGCATTTAGAATAACGCGTTTCTAACTTCCTTATTCCGTGTGAAAAAAAATTATTTTCTTGACTCTCGAAAAAGTCCTCTACGGCAGCTATAACCGCGTCATTATCGTGAAATTTTGTTCCACGAATTTCCTCTTTTAATTTTGGAAATAAGTGAAAATCACTTGGGGCTAAGTCCGGAGAATATGGTGGGTGGTCAAGGAGATTGAAGCCAGCACAGCGGATTGCGTTGAGCGCAACTTCCGATCGATGAGCAGGAGCGTTATCTTGAAGGAACAACACGCCCAACGACAGTTATCCACGACGTTTTTCTTTAATCGCTTCACGCACTTTCGGGATTAAATTTGCATAATAGGGTCCAGTAATCGTCTGGCCTTTTGGCATGTAATCAATAAAAAGGATTCCTTCACTATCCCAGAACACAGAGGCCATAACTTTGCCAGCGGTAGGAGCAACTCGAAATTTCTTAATGGATGGAGAGGATGGTCGTTTCCAAGACATGCTTTGTCTTTTAGTTTCAGGATCAAAATGGTGGACCCACGTTTCATCCATGGTGACAAGACGACGGCAAAAATTATCCGAATCACGCTGGTACATTTCGAGATTACGCTTGGAAATTTCCAAACGTCGCTTTTTGTTTTCGTCGGTTAACATTCGTGGCACCCATCTTGCAGACACTTTTTTGAACCCCAGTGAATCAATTAAAATGGATTGAACGCTACCAAAAGATATCTTTAGGATCTCAGCTATATGTTTTATAGTCATTCTTCTGTCTTCCAAAACCAGATTCTCAACCTTTTTGACATTTTCTTCTGTAACGGAGGTTGAAGGCCGCCCAGAACGCGGGTCATCTTTACAGCTTGATCTACCTCTTTTAAATTCAGCCACCCAGTACGCAACCGTAGAATAGGGTACAGCATCACCCCCTAATGTCTGCTGAATGTCCAAAAAAATTTCCTTCGTAGACATTTTTTTCAAACTGAGATATTTTATCACCGCACGTAACTCACTTTTATCCATAATTTTGACTTTTTAGCAACTCGTTGCACAAAAAAATTTATTACATGCGAACGAACTGACAAAAACAAGTGACAGTCTGCATAAATATAGACACTCTTTAATTTGAATATCGAACTTGATCCAAAAAGGTTTCATATATATGCACTTCTAAGAACTTTTTGATTCACCCTCGTATGTCTTTTTTTAACATTGTAATTTAAGTATAGAATTATGCCAGCAAGCGTTACTCCTAAATTCGTTAATAATAACAACTAATATTATCAATCGTTAATAGAATTTTCAGTTAAGGCGATGCCCGACATAGAGTAGGTACGATACCGGACGGACGAATTTTTTTACTAGAGCGTTAATTGCTATCTATCATATGTGAAGGTACTTAGGCATTACGTTAGGGCCCCGGTCGTTAGCAAACTCTGAGAAATTGATCAATGAATTTTTGCTCTATTAATTCCCACAATAATTAAAGTCCCTATATAAGCTAATGAAACGCAGCAATTGGTGTACACTATTGTCTGGGAACCCCACTCGGAGTCTTTGTGTCGTTAACAATTGTAAAGACAATATGTTGTCTGCAGTAAGTTTTATTGTGAATAGTTGTTTTGTGAATTGATTGAGTGTTATTGTGTAAACTAAATATTTTAATCCGACTCAAAAAGCAGAGATAGACATATCAAAATCTTTAATTAATCTTAATTTACCTTAAAATGTCGTAATTCCATGGATATGTTGTAAAAACCCTAGAATTAAACTTTTAATAGTCAATTTCAAATGAAATTAAATTAAATACCCCCATAAAGTATGACATTATAACCTAGGAACATTTCTTTTTCATAAATATCCTGATTCCTGATACTCTCATATCTTCCAATTCAACACTAGCAAAGTAAGAGTCAGATTAAGTATCAGTCAGGTCTTTATGGTGTAAAACATCTTTTTCCACTTCTCCCATAGGTACTAACCTTGTTAGCAGTGGTGTCGGCCACGCAAGCTATCTTCCCGTTCCACCACCACCACGTGCACCATCAACCAGCAATATCCCACCAGGAGCTGGATGCGCCACGTGGACCACACCACCCGATCCCGATCCACCACCATGTGCCGATCCACCATCCAGTGCCGATCCACCACCATGTGCCGATCCACCACCACGTTCCACTGCTGCACCACCACGTGCCGCATGTGCCACACATCCCGATCCATCATGACCACTATGTAAGCATACTCTCTCATTTTGTCATAATTTTAGGAATGTTGACTTCTCGTAGCGGTTTGTTAGACTAGGTTTATTGTTACTTGTTAGTTATCAAAAGTATATACTCTTAGTTAGCGTGTCTCCTAGCAACTAAAAGAATGATTGTCTTAAAATGGTCAACTTAAAGTATCAAAAAAAAATGGTGCCTGGTGGTCTTTGTCTCTAGATTTTGGTGTTTTCAGTAATTTTTACCTAAGCTTCTACGATATCTAGGTCACTACGAAGTATACTAAACGTTCGATTTTATCAAAAGTCAGCACCGAAAAAAGATTCTTTTTTTTGTTTTCCAGTTATATATCATTAATATAATAGTTTAATTCTTCTAATTTCTCTATTCATTGCAATGATAGTTTTTTCTTCTCTGACCACCTTGCAGCGTTTCTTCTAAAGTGTGTCTCAATGAGGAATAGGCAATCCTAAACCAATTACAATTGATTGGCATACGGGGGCTTATTTCCCTCTCTATTTAGACAAGTTAAAACGGCTACCGCCAGTCAAAGTTTAATAGCTTGTATATAGCCATCGGCAAAACTCAAACCTTTAATGTAAGTACACCAATAAAACATAACTACTCTGAAATTAGTACCGGCTTCTATTTGAACTCTTAGGTTTAGAGATGGCTATTCCAAACTAGCTGTAGAGCCATAAAATTCAAGGGCATGTGACACTTTACCATCTCACACTGTTCCGTGGCGTGGTCTTATATTCTACTTCATTTCTCTATTAAGGCCGTATCCCATCAGTATGAACACAAAACCTCATTATGATGCAAGTGAAGAAACCTAATTGGCCTCTGTGGCTCAAATGATCTGATATGCTGACTGTGAACCATGAGGTTCAATTCCTCGCAGGGTAAAGATTTTTGTGGTATTTGCTTTGACTCTGGATATTTGTGGGGTCTCGGTAGTTGTAGTTCCTGGTGGCCTAGATAAAATGAATCCTAATAAGGGTTCAGAATCTGGGAACGTGATCGTGACGAAAGCGTCACTAAATAAATAAAGATTTATTTAGATTTATTCACCTCTTTTGTTATCATCTCTGGTGA
Organism: Campaea margaritaria; assembly: GCA_912999815.1. Classification (NCBI taxonomy): domain Eukaryota; kingdom Metazoa; phylum Arthropoda; class Insecta; order Lepidoptera; family Geometridae; genus Campaea; species Campaea margaritaria. The sequence goes on from OU538794.1 coordinate 4,682,026, forward strand.
ACTTAAAACTTGTGTTCCAGGCGTTCCCAGAGTACAAATTCCAATACTCCGTCCACGACCACCACACGGGAGATGTGAAGTCTCAGCACGAGGTCCGCCACGGGGACCTGGTGAAGGGCGGGTACGAGCTAATCGAGCCCGACGGCCGGTACAGAAAGGTGGAGTACAAGGCTGATGATCATACTGGGTACGTTATCTAAGGTTTCAAGATAGTTTTGAGTAGGCGACGCACTGGTAAAACTCCTGGCATGGTGGATGTCCATAGGTGGCGATGACCATTTACTCTCAGATGGGCCTCATGATTGCATGCCATTCAGTATGCTATTAAGATTTGAGATTATTAGTCTTAAATGTTCCTGTAATTAAAGCTACATAATATACTGTATCTGTAATATCGATTTTCAAATGCTAGTCACAGATCTTAGATACTATTGGCTTAAAGCTGTATAATGCATATAAAACTTACTATGATTCTGCCGTAAACTCGAAGTCAAAGACTGAGACGTGTCCATGTATTAACCAACTTTCCTTTTTCCAGTTTCAACGCCATCGTCCATCACTCGTCGCCTCATCATCATGTTCATCTTTCCCATCACCATGGAGGCATCTAAACTACAAACCCTTTGGATCTCATCACGATCCTGGACCGGTCCCCACAACCAGACTGACATACCTCTTATAGCTTATGTAAAATACTTATTAAAGCAATTAAAAGATTTAGCGCTAATGTTGTGTTTCCACATTTGATGACTTTGACTGCCGATTAAATTCATATAATTACAGTTCATTTATTGCAAATGAACGGTAATTATATGTAAATCTGGATTAATGATGTGAGTACTTAGTTATATAATGCAAAAAATGAGAGAATAAACCCGACCTCCGGACCTAGTCTTGCTACTAAACGCAAATATACCAGGTATAAATATACTTCCATGTGCGTACATGTTTCGTTGGACATCTTATTTCTCTTCTCTACAATTGGATTTCTGAGCTAACAATAATTTATAGTGCCGAATAAAAACTCCTGAGATAAAACAGAGTGCAACTTGCGTTACAGTACAGGTTATTGCTATAGCAGGCATTATCAAGAAAAAGTTTGAAATGCATTGAGCATAGATATATTAGTTCGTGGCTGACGCTCATTGGTCTTGGTTTTCCTCAAATTGAATTATGAAAATAACCTTAAAATAAGATATTCTAATAAGCAGGTATACCTTTAGTTTATGTAGTAGTTCGATACTTGTGGAGTTCTATATGCCGCGCCTATATACAGCCTTGGTTTTCTTTACGCAACATCGTACCCAACACGCCCATCCATAATTTAGAGAAAATCTGCAAAATTGATACATAATTGGCGCAGGAGTTATTGTGTTACAGGATATAGCAGTTTATAGTCAAAAACAATAACTGAATATGTAGCTATAAATAGTTGATCAAAACAACCAATTATCACTTGAGTTTTATAACTCATGAAAAGATCTCATCATGATTTGGAAGGTAGTTTCCTATCTTTGTTATTTGATAATCTTTCCCATAAGCATTTGACCAGAACATGTGTTTAAATTCTATGTTCAATTAAAAACTAAACGGTTATCTGTGGTTCAGTGCCTGACGAAAAACAATGGCTCTTAATACATATAATTTTTATATGTTCTTATAATGTTTTTATTAAGTATTTTCTAGCTTCTTTTAAACATAAAAGTTTGTTTTTCAGGCGAGTTTAGTGCTAAGTTTAACTTTGTGCGTGATAAGTGGCAGACGCTTACCGGTTTCGGTGCAAAAGGTGGAAATTAAGTTCCATGACTACCCCCGTGATCTGTCACACATTGGTCTCCAGAAGCCTGAGCATCATGAAGAATATGTAAGCCTTCCACAAAAAAAACTAGACATATACCGTATTCAGTAACACTATTGATTTAAGCGATTGTTTACTCTCAGATTAACTAAAAGTGATTTTTTATACTGTCAATCTGCAATGAGTGCACATAGTGACGTTTAGGTATGAACTTACAAATAGTATGTTTTCACTAACCACTTTTTTTTTTAATTTAGCAATAAGCGCGCTCTGTACAATGTAATCGATAATAATGGTTTAAAGAATTTTAACGAGACATGCTCTTTCTACTTCAAAGGCATCGGCGTATCCATCATACGAGTTCTCGTACAAAGTGGATGACCCTCACACGCACGACCAAAAAGCACAACATGAAGTAAGGGACGGCGACAAAGTCACCGGCAACTACTGGCTGATACAGCCGGATGGAGAGAAGCGATACATCAAATACCATGTTGATGATAAGAGCGGGTTCGTATCATCATCATCATCATCAACCCATAACGTCCCACTGCTGGGCACGGGTCTCTCCTCACTTTCGTGACGAGGGTAAGGCCACAACCCACCACGGGGGCCCAGTCCGGATTGGTGGATAACATACCTACCACCGAAATAATTCTCGGGTAGGTATGTGGGTTTCCTCACGATGTTTTCCTTCACCGAAAAGCGAGTGATAATTACGTACATATGTTTTACAGAAACACATTGGTACGTGCCTGCACTTGGATTTGAACTCACGACCTTCTGATTGGAAGGCGGACGTTCTCCCACTAGGCTACCACCGCTTAATGTGTTAATATGTTTCGTATGTCTGCGTTCAATTATCTCAACATTATCTCAAAATATTCTGATTATATATAGTAAAATATTCTAACACAATTATCTCAACATATTCTATTGAAGCAGTCTCACTATGAATAATAATTTCCCCAATCTGCACAATTTTAAAATAGTAGTGCCCTTAGATACAATATCTCGTGCACAATGTAATTCGTATCCTTATTTATATTACCACCATGACTAGAAGGGTAACTAAAAATTGTGATTAAAAGTTGAGATCACTTTGCCCTAGGACGTCGCGCTACGTCGCTACTACCTAAAACAGCAAACTAACTTAAGCTGTCACATTACAGACAAATTTATACTTAAATATCAGGGGGCCTACCATGACCTCTTAAAGCGATTCAATTGAAGACCTAAACTGAACCGCGTCGCATAATCGTACCGTGACGTTTTATTTTTTATGATGCTGCCTTTTTCAACCTAAACTGGATCTAATTTAGGTTGAAAATGGCAGCAACATAAAAAATAATTGAAACAATTGAATCGCTATATGAGGCCATGGTATGCCTCCAGATCTAAGTACTGCATTATACACTTCCATAAATAAATACTTTTTCATTTTCAGTTTTACCGCTGTGATCAACTATACATCGCCGCACTCTAATGTATATTACATGAAGCATCGTAAAGAAGCCGGTGAAGATAACCGTCAGAGAGGCCGTAATAGTGGTCGTGACGGAAAACATGAGGAAGGATTAAAAAGCAATCGCAGAGGTGAAGGTGAACGAAAACATAGTCGACAAGGGAAGGACGAAGGTGATAAAGCTCATGATCGTGGTCGTGAAGATATCCGAGATAGAGGACAAGATGACAGACGTAGCCGCGAACGTAACGGCGGCCGTGATAATGGTCGTGGTAATCGTGACGGCAAAGAAAATAAAGGTCAAGGAGAGCAACGTATCCGTGAAGAGGAACGAGGTGGTTCAAAAGAAGGTGGAAAACGCAGCGAAGATAAACTGAGATTGGACAGTGGTAAAGGGAAAAAACAAGAGGAAAAATATATATGGACGAGACATAATAGCTGGACTATAGTCCATGAGCCTCCCAAAAGTCATGAAAAAGCTGTGTGGGAAAGGAACGAAGATCAAGATCATCCGTGGCCTGAAGTATACGCATGGAAAGAAGAACGAAATCCAGAGAAATACCGAAGTGGTGAAGATAAAAATTCTGGAGAAGAAAACAAAGTTGGCGAAGAAAATAAAGGTAGGGAAGAGAATAAAGGTAGAGAAGAGAAGAAAGACGATGAAATAAAAAGACGTGAAAAAGATAGGAGTAGTGAAGAAAAGAAGAAAGATGCTAATGAAAGAAGTAAGGGGGAAGGCAGGAGAAATGATGTAGAAATGAAAGGTGACGAAGAGAGGGTGAGAGGTGATGAACGAAGTAGAGATAACCAGGAGAAAAGAAGAGATGAAGAAAGAAGAGCTGGAGGTAATAGAGGTGGTGATGAAGAAAGGCGACGAAATAAAGATGACGAAGAGAGGGATCGAGGTGGTGAACGAAGTAGAGATAACCAGGAGAGAAAAAGAGGTGAAGAAAGAAGGGCTGGAGGTAATAGAGGGGGTGATGAAGAAAGGCGACGAAATAAAGATGACGAAGAGAGGGATAGAGGTGGTGAACGAAGTAGAGATAACCAGGAGAGAAGAAAAGGTGAAGAAAGAAGGGCTGGAGGTAATAGAGGAGGTGATGAAGAAAGGCGACGAAATAAAGATGACGAAGAGAGGGATCGAGGTGGTGACCGAAGTAGAGATAACCAGGAGAAAAGAAGAGATGAAGAAAGAAGGGCTGGAGGTAATAGAGGAGGTGATGAAGAAAGGCGACGAAATAAAGACGACGAAGAGAGAGATCGAGGTGGTGAACGAAGTAGAGATAACCAGGAGAGAAGAAGAGGTGAAGAAAGAAGGGCTGGAGGTAATAGAGGAGGTGATGAAGAAAGGCGACGAAATAAAGATGACGAAGAGAGGGATCGAGGTGGTGAACGAAGTAGAGATAACCAGGAGAGAAAAAGAGGTGAAGAAAGAAGGGCTGGAGGTAATAGAGGGGGTGATGAAGAAAGGCGACGAAATAAAGATGACGAAGAGAGGGATAGAGGTGGTGAACGAAGTAGAGATAACCAGGAGAGGAGAAGAGGTGAAGAAATAAGGGCTGGAGGTAATAGAGGAGGTGATGAAGAAAGGCGACGAAATAAAGATGACGAAGAGAGGGATCGAGGTGGTGACCGAAGTAGAGATAACCAGGAGAAAAGAAGAGATGAAGAAAGAAGGGCTGGAGGTAATAGAGGAGGTGATGAAGAAAGGCGACGAAATAAAGATGACGAAGAGAGGGATCGAGGTGGTGAACGAAGTAGAGATAACCAGGAGAGAAGAAGAGGTGAAGAAAGAAGGGCTGGAGGTAATAGAGGAGGTGATGAAGAAAGGCGACGAAATAAAGATGATGAAGAGAGGGATAGAGGTGGTGAACGAAGTAGAGATAACCAGGAGAGAAGAAGAGGTGAAGAAAGAAGGGCTGGAGGTAATAGAGGAGGTGATGAAGAAAGGCGACGAAATAAAGATGACGAAGAGAGGGATCGAGGTGGTGAACGAAGTAGAGATAACCAGGAGAAAAGAAGAGATGAAGAAAGAAGAGTTGGAGGTAATAGAGGAGGTGATGAAGAAAGGCGACGAAATAAAGATGACGAAGAGAGAGATCGAGGTGGTGAACGAAGTAGAGATAACCAAGAGAGAAGAAGAGGTGAAGAAAGAAGGGCTGGAGGTAATAGAGGAGGTGATGAAGAAAGGCGACGAAATAAAGATGACGAAGAGAGGGATCGAGGTGGTGAACGAAGTAGAGATAACCAGGAGAGAAGAAGAGGTGAAGAAAGAAGGGCTGGAGGTAATAGAAGAGGTGATGAAGAAAGGCGACGAAATAAAGATGACGAAGAGAGGGATAGAGGTGGTGAACGAAGTAGAGATAACCAGGAGAAAAGAAAAGGTGAAGAAAGAAGGGCTGGAGGTAATAGAGGAGGTGATGAAGAAGGGCGACGAAATAAAGATGACGAAGAGAGGGATCGAGGTGGTGAACGAAGTAGAGATAACCAGGAGAGAAGAAAAGGTGAAGAAAGAAGGGCTGGAGGTAATAGAGGAGGTGATGAAGAAAGGCGACGAAATAAAGATGACGAAGAGAGGGATCGAGGTGGTGAACGAAGTAGAGATAACCAGGAGAGAAGAAGAGGTGAAGAAAGAAGGGCTGGAGGTAATAGAGGAGGTGGTGAAGAAAACCGAGGAGGAGAACAGCATCATGGAGGTGAACAAAGTCAGAGAGACGGACATAGAAAGGGTGGCGAAGAATGGAGGGCTGGTGAACCAAGGCGGGAAGGGCGTGGTGGTCCAATGAAGGACCATGGGGACCGTCGTGGGCAGCCCTCATACATCGTCAATTTTATGCCCATACCCTACGGTCAACGTTACTAATTCATTACCACCGATTACACGAGAAGCGAACCTACCTAACCATAATAAGTACGATAAAATAATTGCGAAATAACTTAGTGATAACATATAATAAAATACCCCCTTATTTATAAAAAGTTATGTGACGATTCATAAAATCGCGCACTAGAAATTTGTACTGCGCAGTACTAAGTGACGTTCGATAACATTTTATAAATAAGGGGGTTTTAAGCTAATCAACGCTTTTATGAATGTGGTGTATGTACAATTTGCATTCAGTTAATAAAGTGAAATGAGCGCAATTTCCTTTTTTCAATTATATTCCTGAATACCCTAGATTAACAGGTACTCTGCAATAATGTTTATTAAAAACTCAATTCAACAATAAGATCACCTTGCTGCGGCGGCTGGTGTAGTTAGTTACAGTAAAAAGATGTAAATCTTTTTATCGAAACTTTATGAACCTTTTCTTTCTTTTTTTTCACATGACTGTTTAGGAGTGGCATGTTTTGACAGTAATCTGAGGGAACCGTCACCGGTTTTTACTAAACCATTATTACCTTGAAGTAGATAATATTATGCCCAAATATTCGAGATAACGTAGTATGATTAGGGCAAATTTTGCAAGACAATTTCAATCCAGTTTCCGTTTTTCATGTTTCGAGTAGAATTCAATATTATTAGACAATGGAAGTCATCAGAACCTTTGACGATTTTTGCACTTACTTTGTTCAGTGGGCAGTACCGAATACGTATTTGTTTTAGTATGGATAAATATAATTTATATTAGTGGATGCCGCTGGTGACAAGAGGGCTGGCTCATTTCTCGCACAGAGAATAGCATAGCTATTGCTACTCAACGTGTAAATGCAGCCAGTGTTCTTGGCACCATGCCTCATGGACACCCTCTTTTGTTAGATTTTTAAGTTTTAGCTTTAGTTAGTTTTCATTTTATTTATATTGTTATTTCAGTTGTGTCAAAAATTTTTTCATAAGTAACGTTCTAACTTAATGAAATAAAATTTGTCCGAATAAAAAAAAATATATTTAACAATTGTCTTATCACTCGTGGTATTGAATGGTTAATCACCGCCACCGCGTGTATTTATCTATACCTACTCGTTAACACTTTGAAAGCCAGGGCCTACAACGGCGATAAGAAGGGTCTGGCGCTATTTTCCATATTTCAGTTACTATTTTAAAATAAGTACATAATTTAACATTAGATGAAAATGGTAAATTAAATGCTTATTGTCCCAGGGAGCTTTCCAAACATAATGTTACGTACGTTACGTTACGTAAAATCATCTTACGTAATAACGTGGATAATATTTGTCCCTGTAGTTTGGAAACCGACTTTATAATAATAAATAAAGAGACTAAGTACCAATTTTTCATTCCTCAAATAAAGCTCAAATAATGATTTATTCTATTGGTTCGATTTTTTTAATTTTTCAACAGACTGATAGTAGTATTCTATTCTGGAAGTATTCTACGGAAAAAAACTTTTCCTGAGCAATTAATTTATCTGGTCTTGATGCCTCAGATAAGCTAATTTGTGGTATAAATGAAGTATTTAACGTTTGTTGATATTGATTGATTATTAACAAGTATAAATGTCTTATGACACTGGTTTAAATTTAAATAATTAACCTGTATCAATATCTCTCGCCCCCTAACTCGTAAGGTACAGTAACAGGTAACTTATTTGTCCCGTTTTAGACATAAATCAGCGTGAAGTTGGTTTGTTCGAGGTTGCATGCATTGGAATAAAACTTAAAAAAAAACTATCTGCCTGCTATCCGCTCTATGGAAAATTTAAACAAACTATTAATCTCATAAAACAGCCTAATAACTTATACGTTCAACAGTTATTGAACAGTTTATCTGAGCAATGAAAAGAGGCACTAACTAAAATGAACTTAGTGGCAATAAATGCCACCTATGTCCTTCCAAAAATACTTTAGTCGAAAACGTCTAAGTAAATAAACGCTAAAGTTCAGAACAACAATGGTCAGCGCAAGATTGGTCAACAACAATGGTCAACTAATAGAGTTAGGTATAATACTATACTTGATCCCTCTCGAGGCGAAGTTTCTTGCTAACTACCGCAGAAGTGACGGAATCCAAAAAATGCGATGGACTAACCATAATAGCCTCCTTCGACTCAATAGCACAGATTACTTAATAGGTCCAATGGGTACTTTGTAGGATAAAAGTGACGATGGTAATCTGGATGGCATGGTAAATAACAGGAATCATAATACAACAACAATATTTAGCGCTCAATATCTTTATTTACGTAATGTAAGGAATTGCAACAAAGCTATAAGGCGCACAGCACAAGACATATTACCAATCTATATATATAAAAATGTTATGTTGGTTTGTGTACGCTTCAAAAACTCAAAAAGTTCTGCACCGATCGAGCTGAAATTTTAGCATGATATATAATCCGCATCAAGGATTGTGTTTATCTATTTTTTCCATCAGTGACATATCAGCGAATGTGCGAATATGCCACAGCGAAGCGTGGCAGGGTACAGCTGGTAATTAATATAATACCAAGCACATAGTCATGTAATAATTATTTTAAGTAAGCATAAGATTATTATATTCTGTCCAGATAGTGACGTCTATCGCAGACGCTTGGTCAGAATTAACAGCAATTCGTCAGCATTATGTTGTGAAGTGATTCAATGCAAACGGTGGCCGTACGGTAAAAGTGGTTTAAATTTCGGATTTAAGTCATGGTAGGAATGTTGGTCACGGCGATCTTCATGACCGTGGTCATCTTCACGTCCTCGCTTGTCATCGCCTCCAAGGTGGTCTTCCCTGCCTCTTCCCTCTGTCCACCCAACAAGAACTCCGTGTCTCCAATGTTCTTCGTGACTCATTCCGCTTTCGAATCTACGTGCTTCGTGGTGGCGATCTTCGTGGTCGTCGTGTGTTTTACCCCAGCCGTGAATTCCTGACAAACGACCGTCATGACCATGATCCTCGTAGTGATCTCGATTTTCATTTTTGTTACCTTCTCGTCTGTATTCTTCTTGATGTTCACCCCTCCGTTTTATGTTTTCTACACCGCGAGTTCGTTCTCTTTCACGACTATGACGATCTTCGTCTCCGTGATTTCTTTCATTATGACCACCTTTGTGTCGCTCGTCACGTCCCCGGTCACGCCTTCCATCCCGACCACTGTCATACTTGTCATCTCGTCGTTCGTCTCTGCCTAGACCTCGCCGATGACTCTGTTCCCAAAGGCCTTGATTATGATCTTCATCGTGACCTTTTCTGTCGTTGTTATCATGATTATAGTCTCGACGATCTCCGCCGCGCTTTTCAATATGACCTTCTTTATGCTCATGTTTTTCCCTGTGATCCATAACTTTGGGATGATGACCATCATGAGGCAAATAGTTGACTTCAGCTTGGAAACTAAAAAAAATAAATTTTAGATTAGAGCGATAAATGACTAAATTCTCCTCCTAAATAAGTACCTCTACAAAATATTTGCTTAAAGTTTATAGTTTATAAAAGTAGTTTCATGCATACCCGCTTTTGTGGTCAGAACGGTATTTGACAGTTCGCTTGCGCCCATCTGGCTGCACCAGCCAATAGTCGCCGGTTACTTTGTCTCCATCTCTTTCTTCGTGTTGTCCTTTCTGGTCGTGCGTGTGAGGATCGTGCACGTAGTACGAGAACTCGTATGATGGATACGCCCATGCCTATAAAAATGTAACCGTGAATAAAAAAGAAATGTTGGAGGTTCAGTGTGTATTAAAATCTCACAACTAGACATTGTACTTGAGATAACTTTTGCAAAGGTAAACGCTATTAATTTGTATCCGTATCAATACGTTGATTCAGTTCTACATATTCTTGAATAAGCACCCAAATACTTGACCTCAGTAAAAAGGTCGGTTCCAAGACTGTCAAGACAATATCCGGTGATAAATGACTTACGTATGCTTCATGATGCTCCGGCTCGTGGTGACCGACATGAGACAGGTCACCATGATGACCATAAAAGCGTACAAGTTTCTGCTCCGATATCGCAGGGCGTTTGGCACTTAACACGCATAGGGCTAAGCATAGCACTAAACTCGCCTGAAAAATATTGCATCACATCAACTTCAGTATAACATTTATAACACTGCAGACAATTAAAATATTATTATGTTTTTTTTACAACTTGATGCGTTTATGGCTTAATAAATATTTTAATTTAATGTTTGAATCAAAGGAATAACAAAAAGCAGAGCCAATATAAATATTTAGTATTAATAAGAGATGGAATTTATAGAATTACTAGGTGGGAACGAAAATGCTTCACAATAAACTTCCTTGGCAATGTCACCAGACTTATAGACAGGCGTAAAAGGCGCTCCGCCACGGTTAGGAATAAAAGCATAGGTACCTTCCAAATCATGATGTGATCTTTTGAAGAGCGAGAGAACTCAAATGATAATCTATTGTAATCTCATCAAACATTTATAGATATCTCGTTAATCGGTATCCTGCAATACTCCTCGGGTTAATTACTTCGCATCACTTCAAACAGATTTTCTCGTATCATGTTTGGGCGTGTTAATTGCAATATGCTTGGAAAATCAAGGTTACTCCCACAATATTAAAATTTGATAAGTTATTTTAGCTCAAGGTTTCACTAGCCAATGTAAGTAGGTATATTCTATCTGCCATGCTAAGTAAGTACCTACCTTTGTAAAAGATTTTATTTTCAAGCTAGTAAAATCACAGAACATAAGGTTTATAGATAACCTAACTGAAAACTTAGGTCATCCCAAAAAGTAGGCTATGTATAAGAGCCAAAAGTAATTTAATTATAGAATATAATAATACATTTGAGTAGGTAGGTGCCTCATTTTCGAGTCTAGAACGAAAATAAACGAATAGCATACAGCATACATACATGGAGTGCTGGTAAATTTTCTTTGAGCAAGATGCATCACGAAACTTTCAATAGAAATAGCTAGGCGCATAATGCGAGTGACTGCATATGATTGAATAGCTTTACTGCATATAATATACCTACAGGGTTAGACAATGGAGCATCATTTGTAATTTTCTACCTCATAAATCATTCTCAACGAATGTCACCCTCTTTGTGATTTATAAACCCAGCGCATTAATTTATCTCATTATTAATTACGTATACGTATCACTAAATACATTTTAAATATACTTTTCTCTGCTCTCTCGTTTTGCCACACCACCACCATTTCAGTTACACCTCCAGGATGACTGGTAGAAAATGCTACTTAGCATTAAGTACTCCTTGTACTCCATTTGTGTGCTAAAGAATAAATAAATAAAATAAATATTGTCACAGCCTAATAAAATATTATATAGCAAGTATGTGACTAGACCAACTTATAATAGGTAGGTACCTATATTATTATATATCTATAGCCCGCGTGCAAAATATTTTAGTCACCGCCAGGTATGAGTGCGTGCTTATGAGGTAGGTCATGGCACTCGTACTTCATTTCCTAGATAAAGGGAATCCTAATTAGATCCAGATCAAAATTCGGGTACTATGACGCGTTATTTATATAGATATGCATACAAATAAAAAAAAAACAAAATAAATAAAAAAAAAAATTATTAAATTAAATTCATAACAAAATTACGTTGCTATAATAATAATAAATCATCCTACGCATTTCTTTCTATATAAATCAACTTGGTACTCTACGCTTCGCACCAATACTGTAACTCCACTCGTAAAGAATGCACGATTATGAAAACCTCACTCGCAAACAAAGCAAATTATACTTTAAATATCGGATGTAGAATTATGTAGAAATCCTTATTTAACACGATTTTCTGATTAATTCTGTTTCGTTGTATAATTTGATGTTGTTTTGTTAGTTGGTTTTCGTGCCCACAGTCAGCAACATGTTTCGTGTAAGTGCTGAAAATGTACCATACTATATAAATAACTCCATAATTAGTAAATTTCTTATAAATTAATAGATACAGATAGTGAAATACCTTAATCACTAGATAGATTATCTTATTTTTAATAAATAATTTCAATTGCTCTCTTTATGAACTCCAGACTAACAGTAACTATTCTTTTTAAAACTAACCCAAAATAGAAATAGGTAAACGGAATACGTTTACCATTCACGGTTTGAATTCGCGATCAACCCCGTCGTGCTTTAACATACTTATCACAGATCAGGGAAGCTAAATAACAGTTTGTTTTCGAAGTCTCTATATAGATAGAGCTTAATGTGATAAGCGCATGTCAACATATTTAAACCCACTTCCATAAGATTCCTCGTTTATTAATAAGTTAACAATGCCACGTTTTTTTTCTGTTTTACAGTTGCTTGTATTGGCAGTGACGCTGTCAGTGTCTATGGGGGAGGAACAGCCTCAAGCCAGTGCCTCGCCCGCTCCAATCCTAGCCCAAAACGACCAATTGCACCGTTTGGATCAACACCGTTTGCGCGAGGGTATAGCTCGCCTCCGCAGCGACTTGCGTCGCTTACAAGAACGCCACCGTGAAAATCGTCATCGTGACGATGGCCACATGTCAGAACGCCGTGACGAACATTACGATCATGAAGATCCACAAGGCCCTGTCATTTTGCGCTCGCTCAGGCCCGATGACCATGTAAGTTAGATTAGAAAACGTTAATCATTTTGCTGCGTGTAACATTGCAAGCGAATTACTACTTTTTTAATATCTATACGAGTGACAAAAGTTAAGGCACTACCTTTTAGTGGTGCGGTGTAATTAAAATCACTTTATTTAATAACTGTACTCTTTGAAATCTGCGAGTACAACGTAGATGCAAGTGTAGTGAATACGAATTTGCTTTTTCCAGAGTCACCACACGCCAGACATCGCTCGTCAAAACAAGTAAGGGTGCAGTTTAGTCGTAAACATTGTATTCAACAGCCACCAGGCGGTCCATCTGCTACTCAGATAATCATCATACTTAATATATTCTAGAACACATTCCATCTCCACAGAATCATTGCCGATGTGTACAGCCCAGACTATGCGGAACCGACTTGGGTCCTCGACTACAGATACCTGAAAACTGGCGGCAGGGACTACACCCGCGGCCCGGGCGGCCAGATCATCATTCTACCTAAAGGCATCCATACCAACGAGAAAAAGGAGTTCAAGAACTACGATGCGCTGATTGAGCACTTGAGGCTTAAGAACCTCGCGGAGAGGAAGAAGCCGCAGTACTTCATGCCGCTGGGAGAAGGAGCGAGTGATGACGATCATGAAGACCACAGAGCCCGACAGCACAATGAGAGAGATTGGTGGAAGAACTAATGCTTTTTTTTATCAATATTTTAAAGTTACTTTAACCTGTTTGGTATGCCCGTCCCACATATCACCTTAAATTTTTTAAACATGCTTCATTGTTGGGAGGTAAAAAAAAATGTTAAGGTACGGACAGATCACGGATGGTTTGTTAGTAGTATACATGCGCGGCCGCCATTGCTATAGTGTGTTCATACCTTAATTAGATTTACTTATTTATTAACTGAATATGATCCTTCCTAACTTATTCAATAAAATTTCGGAAATTAAATTTAATCATGGTTTAAATTTTATTTCACAACCCTTAAAATCTTAAAACAAAGATCAGTTTATTAGTAATTTTATCAAGTTTAGGATAATTGAAAAAAAACGAAAGTGAGAAGAGACCCGTGGCCAGGAGTGGGACGTTATGGGTTGATGATGATGATTAGGATAATTACTAATCAGGAAAGATCAATAATATGTAATTTTATCTAAACTAATTGAACTACGTGCATGCTGAAGAGCATGATTCAAAGCAGAACCACTGAATGAATACGATTGTCATGAAAATACTGAATATTCACCCATATTATCCAAGTTATTAAGTTTGACGGCGCGATAACCCAAAATAAGTCTTAGCGTACGATAATAAGATCACTTTTGGTCGGTTTTGTGCCATCTCCTGCCAGTCTTCCGCCTGGAGCTCGCGCAAGTCCTGGCCTACTTCATCTATCCATCGATACCTGAGACGACCGCCCACCCAAGTAGGCATGTTTCACAAGATCTTCTCCCATTATTACGACCACATTCTCTGAAGTAAAAACAAATAATATCATTGTGACTGTAGCAACCCAGTGACAAGCGTCGTGCAGTGCCATGCAATTCAATATCGTAGCTGGCAGCTCTTTAGGTGCAGCCATCAAACTTACTACTCCAAGCTCTTTCCACTCCTGTCAACATTAAATTGTTCAAAATAATAACGTACAAAAAGTAGAAAGAGCTTCCAACAGAAAAAGGATCTGCTCTGATCTGATCTAAAATTTAATAAAAATAAGTTGAATAAATTTTATTTAATGGCCTCAGAGAGTCAACCACGCTACGCGTTTATTGTCTTTTTGTATCTTTGTAATCTTCACCATGAAACTACTTCTCTTATTTAGACTGTACGAAACATAATCCACCTCACGTTTCCAGTTTAAGGCCTCAATTCCGATAGCTATAACCGGGTTTTCGCTGCATAGTCACCGAGTTTATAACGATTTTCAGCAATAAAGTGACTCGAATTGAGGCCCAACTTTCACTACTAACCTGCGTGACGCATTTATGATCTTTTATTGTTACAGAAGAATTACAATTATTATTTTGTTTCTGGTGTACAATAAAGAGTTTTCTATTCTATTCTATTCTATTCTACAATAGGTAAACAAGGGTAGTACAATGGGCGATCTTATCGCTGAAAGCGATTTCTTCCAGACAACCTTGGAATATAATAGAATAGAAAATACTTTATTGTACATCCTAAATCTATGACTTTATTATGTCAGCTGTTGTTAATGACATAAGCAATGTTGAGCCGTTCATTATCATTTAACACATCGTTGAAAAACACTGGCACTTGATCCGTAGAATGGTATATTCCTTGCCTCTGGCACGTCAACCACAAAAGTGGTAGTATATTGTTACTTTGAGTAATTATTTATAATAGTAACGCGTAACTATATAACATAAAACGACTATATCCTTATCGATTACTATAAATACTGACATTAATGTTTTCACGTACTCCTTTTGATTGGCAATAATCAACTCGTCTAATGATTTGTGACCGCCCTTGAGGTAGAAAAGAAACCGAAGTTTCACGAATTAATCCTGATTAAGAGTTTTTCAAACTAATAGAGGATGTCATTAAGACGTATCAGTTTTTGTTTGTATAGACGGATTTGGATAAAAGCACGATATTCTAGGAATTTTTCATAGTCGAAGTCCAGACGCAGCGGTCTGAACAGTAAACATGTTGTTACAAGTGAGTAGCTGATGCGTAGTTGCAACATCTATTATTGATAATGTGGCAATTATGTTATACAAAAATAAAAATATTTTTTATTTTATTTTACATATGTGAAAAATCTCGTTTACATTTTATATATTGGTGTCCTTTTTTACAATATTTGTCCCATTTCAACTGTACAATTATGCTTATGGGTCTCGTGATGATGGTTTTTCTTATTGTAGCTTGCCTTATTCCTGATGGTGGCTGGTGCCCTTGCGCACCCTCACGCTACTTCGCATCAGTCGCGGGTCGACCACCATGACCATCATGGTCACTATGACCACCGCGACCACCACGATAGGCATGATGGCCACGGTAAGCTTATAAAAAACTAGGTCTCGTAAATTATAATTATACTCGTAAGTAGTGAAGCCACAACACAGTCTTCAGTAGATCGCATCATCGAATCAACTAAGATAAACCGTCAAACGTTAGTTTATTATCAACAATAACAAATATTAAAGTGTGTCAAATACATTATAATGACTTCTATAATGATCGTAGGTAATACTTCAGCTCTCCTACAATCTTGGAATTATCACTTTTCTGTAATTTTCGAGCATCTAGTAACTTACATTTACGTTTTTTAAAGATGGTGGTTTCTTTTTCAGGACTTCATGGTGGTAGGAACGATGACCACTACCATGATGACCACCATGACCATCACTGGGACCACGTAAGTATCTGGTGTATTAGTTGCAGGCTTTTCAGATTCAGCAGGAAGTTGAAAGATTCAATAACTTAGGTTTTTGGTAACTGCTAGAGCTATGTTATATGTCTACTCTAATTTGTGGGAGCTTGTGCACTTTGCGATCAAATGGCAATGGTTTTCATCCTCGGTCCCACACGACTTCTTGTAAGTGAGGAGCGGATTTCCATACTTACTTTGGAAGGCGCGTTAAGCCATTAGTGCCAGTTGTTAATAATTGATAGCAATCATTAAGCCACGTCAGATACTCCTAGACGGCCTGACAAACTATGACTGACTAGCTCTACCTTATTCGACAAACTAGAACAGTCTAATATCTAAGTGCTGAAGCATGCTTCAGAGCCATACAAGTGTAGGTTATATTAGAAGATTGGTTAGTCAGTAAAGGATAATAAGTTCAGAAAGTCGCACTGAATTTCTATACGAATTTTTGCCCTAAAGGGAATCAGTATCCAGTTCTTATAAGTCTGTTCCGTTTTCAGCACCATCACCACCCGTCGTACAAGTTCTCTTACTCCGTGGACGACCCGCACACCGGCGACCATAAGTCGCAGCACGAGTCCCGCGACGGCGACGTCGTGAAGGGAGAGTACTCCCTTGTGGAGCCCGACGGCAACGAGCGATCTGTTCATTACTCCGCTGATGATAATCACGGGTAACCTTACTACGAGTACTTTTTTATTTATTAAACTATGAATCAGTTTTTTTATATTTCAAAAGTGGTAATTGTACTATTGCTTAGTGTGCTCTTGTTTGAATCTATTAATTACGTACAACAGCTAGATCTCAGGAATGTTTTAAAACCTATTTTAAAACCTATTCAAGTGATATTTTGAGCACATAATATAATACTTTTTTTTCAACGATCCTCAACACTTACGTCCATAAGTCCTGATCTTCTCGAATTGGGTTTCCCTGAACCGAACCTTTACATATAGAAAATAAGGAACTACGGAAACTAAAGTTACTAATTGTTTTTTCTTACAGTTTCAGAGCCGTGGTCCACCATAAGACTGTTCATCACCATGTTATCCCGCATCATCATCATGGCCACCATGACCACCACCATGGCCACCATGACCACCACCATGGCCACGCTGTCAGTCATCACAGCCATCACACCGTCCATCATGGCCATCATAACCATCATGATGATCATCATAGCCATCATGGTCACCACGACCATTATTAATCTGGACTCTTCATATAACTCCAAAACTTCGATCTCGATAGAATGTAAAGCAATTAATATACTGCCTCAAGTAACGTTAGCGCTAACAAATATAAAAGCATCAAAAAGAAATATAATATTTTATTATAAATCCATTTCCCTTACATATTATTACAAATTACATATTTTTACCATGAGACATGCGTTTATCGTGAGTTCGCTTTACTAAGTAGGCACCTAATTCAGAGAGTTACAATATAATAATATTAGGAAAGTAAGCTTAATATAAATTGTCTGTATTTCTGAACTTTTTCAATACGTGACTAACATTGAAGTCTACCCCTGAGTTGTAAAGGCTCTTTGTCCCTGAATAATCAGGATTGCCTCTGTTTCGTGTGTCCGTAGAAAATGGGTCTCTGTCTATTTTTTGTCCAGAAGAAATAGCATCGTGATGGTTAACCTTGTTTGTTGAACTGTGGCTGAATGTTGCTTGACCTGGGAACTGGTGTTTATTGGGCTCGTTCCTTTTAACTACAGCGTTAAACCTGTTGAAAAAAGTTTAGTGAATACACTAAGAAGAATGTGCAGAAGAACTGATCAATTCTATACCTACACTACCTATAGTATACATCACTCCATCACTGGACAACCAGACGATTAGCAAAAATCTAGGTTTTGTAGCATACCACGAACCAAGATACGAACAAAATGTTATGCATACTAATTCATTGTAAGGACAGCAAAAGCGGCAATCCTTGTCAACTCTTGCCGATGTTCCCGGTTACATAAAACCTGCATGTAGACGCTAGAAAGCGTAAACGCTGTAACCTTGAAACGCAAAACTGTTCACCAGAGCCAAAAAACTTTTTTTTTGTTGAAAAAAAATCATAACTCAATATCTACTCAACCTAAAAACGTAAATTTTGGATATTTGGTGTTTCATACAAAGCTACAATACTGCTACCTTGGTTATATCTTAAAGTTCCTAGGGGACGTTGAAATGTGGGTTACGGCGTTTGTTTCAAAATATGTAAAAAGAAGTATTTTCGGGTCGGTCAAAGGGTTACAGCGTTTACGCTTTCTAGCGTCGATGTGTTCAAGACCAAGAACTGATAACAGATAAGCGTTCTACACCTTTGAAAGCGCCGTCACTTTCCTTTAGCGAAACCATAGTGATACTCTAGCTTGTACCATTATAAAAAAAGTATTTCCAGTAGCTCTATCTGCTGTGTACAATCTGATTCCATCACTCACCCATGTATAGAATCTGCTGTATACTCCACTGTCCTCAGAGCACCGTCTGGTTCGTACAGGGTATAGACTCCTCTCACTGTGTCTCCCTCTCGGCTCTCCCAATGACTCTTCCTATCGCCAGTTTGCTGGTCTGACACTTCATATTTATATTCATACTTGGGCTGAAAATACGTGATGTTTTTTCTTTACATACACACTTATTGTTTATTCGTAGCATACACATAATACCTACTTCGAAATATTCCTAATTAACTAACCTGTCTTGAACCATACTGTTCAGCAGATGGTCGATCTGAAACCAAATATAAAACATCTGTTCATGACTTCTATCACATTTAAAAAGTGTTTTCGTGTAGGATAGAGAGTTTGTGAATTTATCAGTTACAAGAAAGCAATTTTTGAAAATAACATTAACTTACCGGGACCAGCAGTCGAGGAGTCCGATAAGCCTGTATGAAACACAATGCTCTGCGAGGACGTCGCATGTTGTAACATTGCCACTGGAGAACCCATAGCCAACAACCATCCATTCACCAGCAGTACAATCTGAAAAATTAACAGATTGGTGCTTGGAAGCTGATGTTTCCCATGTTTCGAGTCTCTGATATCTCAGCATCGTTGCTGGTATAAAACCAAAACTGTCACGATGTCACGCGCCATCGGCTTCCCGCTATCGCATGCGATTTTTATGAGAGTCAGTAAAATAAACCACAAGATTCAAAACAAATTACTATAAGTTATCTTGTTATTTTATCCTATCAAAACCATTAAAGCGAAGCCCTAATTAGTTTATATAATTTACTCGCCTTAAAATAAATCAAATCCATGTCGACTATAATGCCGTTAATAACGTAGGTAAATAAGACGCCGCACTATATTGAAGGAATACCACCAGTCAAACTGCTTTTTATAGGGTCAGTGCATCAGATAACCGAAACAATGTGCCGTCGGCGGATGCATTTGCATCGACAAAGGTCCTTGTCAATTAAGCGTTGATATCACTGTATACCATGAGAGCATTTAGAATACACGATGTGGATAATATCATTTTATTATATGGCCCTACATGTGGTATTTCTGCGGTACTCCACTGCATTGACGTCTGTTTGGAGTATTTGCATTTTTCCATGGTAAACAGCAACAGGACAGCATAGCAACAGGGGTGGCGATTTTTATGGCACAGTCTCATAGGTAGGACAATCGTTGTACTATGCTATTATAAGTTGGAGTAAGATTGTTAGGTGGTAGTTTAGGAAGGTACTTTTTTCCAAGAATTCCACTGATCCCGATCTTTAGCTTGTCTTTTAGAACTATGTCAGTGTATTGCGTTTACTAGTTCACCAAGAATGTCAAGTCATGTTTTTCATTTCAGAATACGCAATCGGGTTTACATCAACCAGGGCTGATAAGAGAGAATATACTACTAGTCTATTAACACATGAGCGTGTTGTTGCAGTGTGATATATTACTTTTAGTTTTAGTGTTATATCTGAAAACATAAAAAAAACTCGTTTACCTGTAACCGTTCTTATAAAACATCCAATTAATAAAAGTGGCAAGATATCTGAACGTGTTTATAGCCGTATAAATATTTGATTAGTACACGAAATAATAATCGATTTACTTACTACCTACCAATATAAATTATTTTAAATAATGAATATTATTTTTCCTGTGTTTTAGGTTTCCATATTATTATGATGTCTGTAACATTACACTACACGAGATTATATCGTGTCGTGAGTGTAAATAGTCGCTAGAAAAACTTGTAAAAAGTTCCAACTTCGCCATAATGCAAAAATCTTGGCATAACATCAGCTTAGGTTGCATAATTAATCAGTCTGTTTATGCAAAATACTATGGAAATGCTTCTTGTATGCATTAATCTGTTTTATTCCAACTGTGTTTATTATTTCAGGGAATCTCTGAAAAAATTTATTTCTGCGGTTCTTTAACTAAATTTTTACATAATGCAAGCCAAATCTCTTCCATAATATCGAAGTAATTATATTATTTCCATAAAGAATAAAACATTACAAAAATCTTTAGGTTATGTAAAATATTTATGTATGTTAAACATTTTTTTTTTCATGTACTTATACGTTTTTTATAAATCAATAGTTAAAGTTTGAATTTAAAATACTATCATACCATATCACTGGTCCCATCGCAAAACTATCTAGAAATTACATTATCAATACACAAACTTTTGTCATTCACATAATAAAGTTTACACTGTTTAAATCAACGCCCTCTATCAAAGATCGCTTGAAACTAATAGCTAGCGCAAACGCAAATGAAATGAAACGTTTAATGAACGTAGAGCCTAATGGAATGCTTTAGTCCACGCTCATTGATGTAGATATTCGGTATGATAGTAGAAGTTCAGCACTTTCAATATAGATGTATCTTTACTAAACTAGACTAGATATAAGCTTCCTTAAAATTATAATGTTGTTCCTAACGTAGAATTTATTTGCTTGCATTAAGGTTTTATCTGTTACTAAAGGTTGTTAACTTTTATGTATGCCCTTATTTAGATTCTATTGTCTATGTTGTTAATAATGTAATTGGTTCAACTTGGACCAACTAACTATAATAGTAAAAAAATTTGACTAATGTAACATTTCGAATATTGATAGTATAGTGGGTATACTAATCAACCATGGCTGGAATGGTGCCAATATAAAAGCTTCCCAAACTTAATATAATCTAATGTCTAAAGACTTAATTCATAGTTAAAGTAATATTCTATTAAAGAAAGCTTTTTCTCCGTACATTTTGACTAGGTATTTAGTTATTGTGACTTCATTTATTTTTTTGTGAGCGGGAATATTAAACAAAAAAGCGCTTTCTGCTATTTCCTATGCTTTTAGACTACTAAACAAGGCCTCCAGTTTCATCCTGAAACAAACGTGGCTTCTATTTAGGCTTGTTATCTAAGTTTAAAATCAGTTAACATTTCATCAACCAAAATCGATTACTTATCTACGTTGAAACATCACACGATCACACATTGCGACAATTCGCCGATAGGTAAATTGCAAATTGCCAAAATCGCATAATTTCGTTCCAGTTTATTCGCAACACTACGCATATCGTTAGCAAGTACTTATGCGTTCTACAAGGCTACATGAAAAAATCTTGAAAGTAACAAAACTGCATTACTTCAAGAACGTGGATGTCATTTAATTTTGATGTTATAATAAAATCAGACACTAAAATGCCGTCCGCATTTAAAAAAGCTGATTTGCGATGTAATTAAAAAAAAATATTGATTAATTTAATTTAAATGTCCAGAGAAATTATATCGCAAATCTACTTTTGAAAATGCGGACGGCATTTTTTTTTGTGTCTGATTTCAATATATCGAGTATTGATCCAAATGTATATACCTACTTAGCTCTCATTAGTAGATATATAGATAGATAGATAGATAAACTCTTTATTGAAACACCACAGAACAAAGAAAACTTAAAACTAGAACAAAACTAATTTTACAATTAGTGTCACAATGGGCGGTCTTAATGGTAGGTAGGTATCATAATCGTATAGAATATTAGTATAGGTCCAACCACTATGAAACGTTTACCTTTCGATCGCAGTTGGTCTCAATACTTTATTCAAAGTAGAATTTCAGAACTTGTATACGGGGATTGAGTAAGTCCATAGAGTCTATGAACTCGTCACTCCATCAAAATCCTCATTAAGCTGTAGGCACATATACTCCGCTTAATTGAATGTTCGCAACATTTTGCCAATGATGAAACTCGCATCGACCGGTCATTAAATCTAGATCTAGCTTAATGTACCTGCAGTACCAGTAGTTATAAAATATCGGTCCTTTCCCGACATGAAACTAATTTGCATGACACCGACACCGCGTTATTTTAATTGCACCATTCACAAAATGTCCAATTATGGCGAGCGTTCATTAAATCATCGAAAGACGTTTTGGGTCTAACTTTAAACAATTTCAATTTGCAAGCGGTACTGTTTTTCTTTGGTAATACCTGGAAGAGGCATTTGCCTTGCCACAAATTGCACTGACGTATAAACCAAGAAATGCACCTTAAAAAATATAAGTATGATGTTGTGAATGTGTCCAAATTACACTATGAATTGAAAAATAAGTGGAACCTATATACAAAATACTTCGGAAACGAAGGCTTATTAAGAAGTTATGTTTAACGAAAGGAGTTCACTCTTAATCGACAGTGAAAAGATATGAGATTGAGACTTATTATTTATTATTAAGGTGGTACGTTTCTGATATGGCGGCAAATTTAAATTACAAACATTCTTTTCGTTTTTAGGTTGAAATATTTAGCACTAATGCACTGTATCGCTCAAATATGTTGATAAACACTGAAATCATCAGTCTCGTTTATATTAGTGACCCGGTGTAGCTCCAAAAACGAAAAAACTGTTTGAAATTTAAATTTCCCGCCATAACAGAAGCGAACCACCTTAAAGACGTATACTAGTTTCAAGCCTCAAAAACAACTACGTAAGTAGGTATATATCTAATTGTAACATAGAAGCAGTCCATGTGCTATAAATATTTAACCTTTGGGTTTTGCAACAATGCAGGCTTATCTAGATCTTACAGCAATAAGATTTCCTAGTTCAAAACTAGAATGGATATAACATTGTGTAACAGTAGGTGCCTACCCATTTCGATACTTACATTTGGTTTTACATAAATAGGGTTTCTGCAACTCACATGTTTTCTTCAGTGGGTATAATATGTATAACCAAGCTAAACTACATAATATTTACATTCATAGGTACAGTCAGCTACAAAATTTGTTTATTATGATCTAACTTCCAATTACGCTTGACGGACGAAAATTACCTTTTCAAATTTTGCGTTGATAGTAAATTGAAATGTTCTGCTACTTTTGTCGCACACAGTACCCACTTTATCTAAGATCTAGTTAGTACCTATCCAATATTAGTTTTAAGCTCTCCCCGTACAGACCTTCTTTTTAATTTTATGCTAAAGTATAAATAAATACATAATTGTTCAATTAAAACGAAAAAAAAACGAAACGAATTTAATTTGTAATTTGAGTCACTTGAGCACCCGAATATACATTAAAAATTTACTTAAGTTTAATTTTAAAAATAATCTTCTGTTGGCCGCCACATTGCGTTCGTATACCTATATCGCCAAAAAGCTTCACCAAGGCTTCAACCTAGTAAAACAGCTTCCAAATCAAGAAACAATTGGAATTAAAACCTTGCAAAGACTACCCACAACACAATACTAGTTATACAAGCGTAGATTAACGTCAAGTTAGTTCAGTCATGATATCTATAATCCTCTGTCAGCACTGTATTATTCATTACAAATCCGTTTTCAATAGATCGTGCATTATGCATAAAGCGAGCAGTGTTTATATCAATCATTTTAATCTAGAGGCCGGATAAACCGATATTGGTGCAGTAAATGAGGCCATTTAAGTATTCAGGAATAAGTACCTGCTTCATAAAGATTAAAGATAAAGTTTAAAGTTTTAATCTAAAGGTTTTAGTTAATATGATTTTAATAATATGTTAGTGATTAGACTAGAACTGTTGTTGGTTATCTTTACTATGTATAAATTAGAATTAATAAGAGTAACATGAACTGGGTAGGAATTTCTATGAGCACCGACCATAATAGTGTATGCGATAGTAGAAAAATGCTGTAGGTTTATCTCGTAAAATAATGTGTTAAATAGGCTACAGTAATACTAGTAACTTTATGTTTTTTGGTGAAATATCATTAACTTACTACAAATGGTCAGAGTGATAGAAAGCTACAATATTTATAAGAGACATAGGCTATTTTATCCCGAGAAAATGTAGAGTTCCTGCGGGAAAATGTGTAACTGAAGGGCGCAGCAAGCATGTTTATATACGCGATAATGCCTTTGCAAAAAAACTATATTACTTATATTTTCTTAACAAGAATTTGAAACACTTTTACAAGATTTCTCAAGTTTTATTAGATACGTAGTAAGTACATAATTAAACTAGTTAACGTTTAATTTACATGTTACAATTTAAATATTGGTTGTCAATGATTCCAAATTGGGAAATCCATTTCCTCTACGAACACTTTTTTTATATGACTAGTGACGAGACTAGCAAGTCGTTCACCTGATGGTAAGCGCTATGCCTGCCCATAACAGACACAGCATCACCCAGAACTCTGCATTGCATAATCCTGCGCGGCACTAAAATGCGCTAGTCACCCTGAGACATCGGCTCTAAAGTCTCATATGCCCAAATTTGGCTGGAAACAATCCCCTTCAAACCGGAACACAGTAATGTTTGCACACTACTGCTTGGCGGATGAATATCTGGCAAAGGCGTGGTACTTTCCCAGGCGGCCTCTTGCCGAAGAGGCCTCCCACTACTATTTATGTTCATAACATCTCTTTGACCTTTGATTTTATTACAGTTAACTATATTAATGATAAAATACGAATAAAATGTACCTAGTTAAAGTGATGTAACCATGCTATGAAATTCTACTTTGAAGGTGACTCTCAGGCGATACCATATTAAACATGTAACATGGTCGGCTGTTTTAATTAATTTAGATAATTAATGACACTAGCCCTTAATACAATAGGTGGCACAACTAAAGAACGTTGGCGTTATCGAGCCATTGTAAAAATCTTGAGTTCTATGACTACCTTTACATATATCAAGCATGAGGCCACTATCTCGCCCATCAAACGCAAATATAGTTTGTTTGCCCTAAAATATTAAATTCTTCTTCGTCGTGTCGATGATCCACGGCTAGATTGTTTTGGACCAGTAATTGGTTACTGCCACACCGAGGGCAGGAGCCTCATAGAGGTCGGTTAAGGTGCAGGAGTAAAATATTAAATTTAATAAAGATAACAGGTTGGTTTATTATAACGCCTCTATTTATTGCACCTGTGCTGTGATGTGACGTTTTTGGAACATCTCGTCGGTAGTAATTACTGTTTTGTTAATATCATTGAGTATTTCCACGCTGACAAATCAAGGCAAATATTATAATCTGTAGTTTTACTTGATCGTATGATAAATTTTTATATTACTGAATTTTGGCGCTTGCCCTTGTGAATGACATTTCAGATTACTAGTTTTCGAGCGCCACTGCGTCATTTTTCCAAGTGTTCCATTTTCAAACGCAACGCAAAGAATAAGAATTTCAATCGGACTGCAGAATTTTTGGAATAAAATCGGATTGAGTTTTCGAATATCATGTCAAATTAAAATGTAATTGAAATCAAAACCACTAAGAAGTACTGATATCAACTTCGAAGCAAAACCTCGCAATAATAACTTTCTAGCCCTTTTTAACCCCGTTAGGGGATGAATTTCAATAAAATATGAAACACGTCTTCCATCAATTCTGTTAAAAAAGGTTTATGCAAAATTTTATGTAGATTGGACCAAGGAATCACGTTGTCCCATACAAACATTGCCCCTCTTTTTTACCCCCTTAGGATTAGAATTTCGGAAAATCCTTTCTTACGTTATACAAAGAACACACTCTCCAAGTTTCAGGTCTCTACGATCAGCAGTTTAGGCTGTAAGTGTCAATCATTCAGGACAAAGCATTTTATATGTATAGATAAAAGATATTTTTTTATAGTTTGACTCAAATGTCAACAATGTACAACTTTATAGAAACCAAATCAATTAAATATACACAAAGCGTATCTGCATAAAAAGTTACGAAAAGTGCCTAATGTAAGTGGCGTCTCTGCGCAACATAACTGGTTATTCTTTACACTTCATGTGTGTGCATTTTCTTGTCGTTACAATGAAAGCGCACTCACACATTCAAAGCTCACGAGTGACACTACCTCCCCGCTTGAAAGTCCGATGGCGACTGAATTTGAATGACGGCTGAGCTCTGCAAGGCCCGTGACATAATAATATGTTTTATTTCCACAAGGATCTAACAAATAGATAAAATAATTGCGGAATCTTTTAGATAACAGATATGACCATATTTAGTTAAAATATAATACAAATCGGTTCAGACATTTAGAAGAAGAAAGGATTTAAATCTATAAAATAGGTTATTTTGAATATTTTTTTACTCAGTACGTTTTAATATTACAGTATCTTGCCAATAAATATTGGGAATGATGTGAATAATCATATATATTTTTTCCAGATCTAAGGACGTGGCCGCTAATTACTAGAAAGGTTTTGTAATGACACCAATTTTTTAACTACATTGATGTAGCGCCTTATGACTACCGTATCGTGAACAGGTGCGGCTCAGTATCACGACTGGCTACTGTATTCTGCGGAGAACCATTATGATTGATAACTGAATTAAGCAATGCCAAAAACGCGAGCCGATAGCTATGCGGGGACAATGTAGTGTATGAATAGGAGCAAGCAAAAACTGCTTATTAAAAGGTACTTGGCTATAATTCTGCAAAGCTCGCGATACTTTTATGTTACTGGCAAAGCTAAGTGCAAAAAAAAAAGGAAAAAGGACAATAAAGTCATTAGAATCAGAACCATTACGCACCCAGTAACTTTGCGTGTTTGGCAAAATAGATAGGGAGGGAACTCAATACAGACTGACATAGACTGTACATAACACAAACGCTGTAGAGTAGACCAACCATCAGGGCCCATTTCAAAATATTGAAAAAACACGCAGAAGCGTTCTTGAGAATCCCCAGCAAATAAAAAACAAAACCAGTAGCCGCAGTTTCATTTTTTTTATACCATAACAATTCCATCAAGCAATAAACTTGACCTAGCTGCTCGCGGTTTAGAAGAAAATAAAACTAAACAATTCACGACTTGTTCCAATTGCCTAACTCTTATCACCATCAGACACGTTCGATCAGCGGTCTGAGATACCAGATCCTTGTGATATCGGAGGCATTGCGCACAGTTATATAAATCCTGAGAAATATTTCGATACGGCTTCAAGTACACACATATACCTGATCTATCACCAGACCATCGAGATTGTCAACTATTGCACAAGCGTAAATAATGAGAGCAGGATATTTACAATTAGTAATTTTAATATCGACTATGACGTCTTATGTAACATGTATCTACCATGATTTACAACCTTTACATATATGGTTAGTATTGAAGTATTGAATTTATATTAGCATTTATAGTTGCTTGAGTTCTAGAACATTTGGTGTCTATTTCCTCGACCTCATTTATTTAAAAGCCTGGGAATATTCTCGCCCTGTAAATCATGGGCTAATCTATAATTAATAGTACAATGTATGGTTTTCAATGAATACTAATGATTAGTAGCTTATGTTGCGGTGGCCCCATTGGTGCAGATTAGTTAATAGTTAATATGGAGTTGAGAGACTCAGGTGCATATCAGAAACGCCAGTAGGCGCCTATTTTAATGTCAAGCGGCTTGGCATTTGAATAAAGAGATACAAATTACGAGCTGATGTCTAGTCATAATGTGTAATGAGCGTGAGTATCACGAATGGGTCGGCTCTAGGTACCATGAGCAGAAAAAGTCTAAACAAGACAATCCGCTACTGAAAAAAAAAACATATGTGTTTACCACAACTACTATTCGCTACAATTGCACACAACACAGCCTGTTGAAGGTGAAATAATATGAAATTTAGACAATAGTTTCCTGTTATGATGTAGCTGCACACAAATAAGGTTTCTTTGTAACATCAACACAATGGTTTACTAGGATGTGCTTAAAACTTTCGTCTGAAGGCTGTGCGTAAAATACGGTTAAAATGGGGTATAAGAGACAATAGTCGGTATATATATTTTTTATTTGACTGAGTGACGTGACTAGCAAATCGTTCACCTGATTGTAAGCGCTACGCCTGCCCATAACAGTCACAGCACCCTGCATTGCATAATCCTGCGCGGCACTGCACTGCGCTCGTCACCTTGAGACATCGGCTCTAAGGTATCATATGCCCAGTAATTTCGCTGAAAACAATGAAGTTATAATTGAATAGAATCACCATTTAAAGTAGAATAATAACGAATTAATTATATAAAGTAATTTTATTAATAGAATTGCTGTCTTAATTTTTGATGCCTTGTAATAAAATGCAAAGTAAAGTGTGTGTTAAACTAAATAAATAAATTATGTGGCACCTGCACAACTAGCCTAAATAATGCGGCTTTGTAAGAATTTACCGATATTATTTGACGCAAAGATAAATGGCAATATGTCAGCATTGTTTAAATACAATAGAATGGAATCACGAACATGTCGGATTAGGTAATATTCTATCAAAGCATAAACTATGCCGTTGTCATAGTTTACGACCATTAGATTGTCAATGTTTGATTGTAAACCAACACATAAAAATATGTACCTTATCCTTTAAATGTCTGAGCAATTGCTTAATAATTATTTCAGGCATACAGTATAGGATATCTGCATACAGCATACATATTACCGTATAAAAAAAATATATTAAGTGGTGAAAATGAAATGAGATTTGAAAATTTTAAATTATACCAAATTAAATCATTTTATATAAAGAAAAGTGGAAATATCGGGGTAATAGAACGGGATCACTTCAGTAAAGAAAAGGCCTTCTGACACTAGTAAATAATGTAAGTTATTGCCAAACGCGAGCCTATGCCAATGAAAAAATCATGATAAGTCTCCTTCACTTAACTAAATTCGCTTTTCATGCTCAACTGTCACAACAACGATCATCGGTCATTAAGCACCACATGCAAACTGCTTGACTTGCAAGCACGCTTACGTCTATTTTGATCCTTATCTACATTACAAGTAATATGGATCAACTGCGTAATTTAGTAAGTCAAATGTCAATGACTCATGCAATGTCTTGGCAAGGTCAAAACGTCTACACTTTCTTTTTAGAAAAAGGAACAACAAGTTTATAAATGTGCAATATTTTAATGTTTTATACTGAACTAAATACTATATTTGAGTTCAAATCCCAGTGCGGGCACGTACTAATGTGTTTCTGTAAAACATATGTACGTTTATCACTCGTTTTTCGGTGAAGGAAAACATCGTGAGGAAACCCACATACCTACCTGAGAATTATTTCGGAGGTAGGTATGTTATCTACCAATCCGGACTTGGCCCTCGTGGTGGAATATGGCCCAACCCACCTCACGAAAGTGAGGAGAGACCCGTGCCCAGCAGTGGGACGTTATGGGTTGATGATGAAATACTATATGTACTACCCTTGTTTACCTATTGTAATTTTTCTGTACTGTGTTTATTTTTGTTTCTGGTGTACAATAAAGAGTTTTCTATTCCATTCTATTCTATTCTAAATCAACCATTGATAGAGAGAAAACATCAAAAGTAAAGGATGATTGTTTCTCAAACCATGACCGGTATTTAGTGCATTAAACGCTTGTCATAAGTATTTTCAATATGAATTCATTCCTTAAAAATGTCATAACTCTTTGTCCCTCACTGAATCCTCTTGAATAGAGGAATAGAGATGAAGAGGTGAGGGTTCTACGTAATTTTATTTTAATCAGCTTTTATTGAAACTAATTATATTAAGTCTCTACCAGTCATAGTTTTTGGAACTTAGCTGAACATCGCTTACTTTTGATGTTGACTGTACGTGGAAATGGACATTGTATTAGTAGGTAAACAATTTTTTAACTATTTTCGTAGTATTGCAATGTTGTTATTGAATGATATTTTTATTTAAAATGTAATTGAACACACTTATGAATTAGAGTGTGGCTCTTAAGCAGCATAGTGATTTACTTAAATTACCTACTTTGTCTTAAGCATCTAGGTTTTATGTTGAGCTGAAACATTTTTATACTTTCGTTAGTAAACATTGTGTAATCTTTGATTCGACCGATAAAAGTATCTCGAGTGTGATCACGATCTTGTTAGAAGTATTATTTCAAAAATGTTAACTTAAATGCACAACTAACGATCATCCCAAGGTGATCGTTAAAGTTTCAATGTGTATTTTGTTACTACGAAAAGTGTATACCTACCGAGGTGTGTCTGTCTGTCCAAGTTTTTTTTATTTATGCTTAAGTATTTACTTGTAAATACATTATAGTCTAAGCGTCTATTAAATATTAGTATATTTAAGGAGTCTATTAAAATGGACACCTTAAATATAGTTTTCAGATAATTATAATAGGTTTATTTCCAGGAAAATATTACATTGCTAGCATTAAAATTACGCTAAGTTGAGGTGTGTAAAGTAGGTATAATTTCCAAAAAAAATTACATTGGTAATACCCTAGGCTCTGGGGTTCTTATTGTAAAAACCTAAACCTCCACTTTACCTCCTCTCTACGTCGTCAACTTTTGTTTTTCATGTTTCTATTGTCTATTGTCTTTATACTTTACCAATAGTACACGGGTCAGTTTAATTGAAAATTGGTTCGAAACAAAAGTGACGCTACGAGCGAAAGGCTAGTCAAACAAATAAGTACAAAGATTTTTATGTTTTATTTATTTAATAATAAATCGACCTTGCCCACACAATAAGTAGGAGCAACCATTACTTTGGGAACCTCGCGCCAGTTATTAGAAAATTACGTAAAAATGAATTACATTTATACCATGTGTTGATTATAAAAACTAGTCAATAAAACAAATACTGGTCGTGCCTGTAATGAGCCGGTTTTGGAGCGTGACTCGGTGTAACTTATAATAGCGTACTGTCTTAATTAATGGATGGTGTGAAACTGAGCATTCGAGAACCCTCAGCACTGAGTTACTAATATTTATATGTGATGTAAGTCCCTTAATAAAGTGCTCAAGTTAGTAACTTTAATTGAGCATGTATCTACACCTTCATCGTCACTTACCATCAGGTGTGATCATGGACAAACTTCGATCATTCACTAAATTGTTTCCGGGAACACATACGAAGCTTGATGGATGTACAGTTAATGACAAAAAAGTCAACTGTTTACCAACTTTCAATGTAGTTCTAAGCAAAAATAGTTCGAAAAACTAATCATTCGGATGACCGACGTTTGGGTAATCGACGCGCTACCGAATGTGCTACATTATCAATTGAACGTGTACCTATTAGCCAGTAGCAAAGACGTTTTAATACTGCATAGACCCGGCACGCATCCAACTCTGTAAACAATACATTTTCTCAGTTTTGGCGGGAATAACGGGGATGAGGAAGACACATTACATTAATGATTGCGAAAAACAAAAGATGGTCAACAATCGCGAGTTTACTTACAACAGTTAATCGTATAACTTTGGTAGAGGGAAGGTAATGAGCGCGCGTGGTCCTATGGTTAGATCGTTTAAGGTCAGTAGCTACGGGCTGAAATCCCTTGTTCCACATAACGAATGGTCGGTAGTTGTGTCGCTGACTTCGATGACACTATCTCTACTCCGAATCTTCTATCGCTTTATTACGTTTCGGTTTCGAGTTGTGATAATTAACTAGTTCGTTGATTGATTTGTGTATGTTCGATTCTGTAACGTGATGTAAATGTTGTGATTTATGTAGTGCTTGACGAAAGTGAGGCAACTTGAAGTGTAGTTTAAAGTGTAGAATAATTTATTCTGACATTAAATTGTACAGAACATAATATGCACGCTCCTCTCAAACACCTGCCATGGATACTCGTATAAAAGCATAGTTTTGAAGTTTCTAAAATCTACCCTACTTATCGTACTTGTTTAGTTTCTGTATTATCATATTTTTACTAAGAACTAATTTATACCTACTTAATTTTTTTTTAATGTTATTTTAACTGTAGACGTGGAGCAAAATAAAACTACTCTAAAAATAAACACACCAATGTATTATGAAGTAAAGCATTATATTAATTTATTTACCACTATATGACTATTAGTAAGATTAACTAATATTAAAGTATCTATTATCTAAGTCAGTTCTAAAAAATTTGTAAAAACTCGGAATAAAACTTTGTCAAAACCAAAATTTCCTGATCGTTTCACTAAAAATAGACGTCAAGTGGTTATTCTAGTCTACCGAATATAATAATTTATTATAATATAATAATGAACTAAATAGTTTTATAGAGCTAATGACTGAGATAAAATTGATATCATTACATCATACTAATATTACAAATTTAATACGAAAGTTTGTGTGTATGTATTTGTCCCTCCTTACGCCGCCGCAACAGCTGTACTTACTCGGATAAAACTTAGTGTGAAGATAAATAGTACTCTGAATTAACACATTAAACACTTTTTATTCTGGGAATGGCGGGTGGAACCACAAGAAACAGCTAGTATAAAATAATTGATCGTAAGTTCGTAGACACTGCTACGCGTGTATGAAGCGCGTTGAAGTCTAATGTATGGAGATTTATCAGTCGGACTTATGAAGAAGTATTTAGACAATGTTTTTAAAACAATATCTTTACCTGTTATCCTATAATACTTATTGATAAAAGATACATTTTGGAGTCCAGAATTAGCATTTTTTAGGCTTTCATCTAGGTAATCGTATTTGTAACCAGTATTATAAGAAACATTACCCAAATATTTCATTCAAAGTATGGTAAATGGTAATAATGCATAACAATTTATTCAATAATTCATACCACGCAAAAGCCAACTAGGCTCCCACACCCCCAATCACTCTAGAACCAAAAATGCTAGATTAGTTAAATCTCTGTCTATAGGTCTACTCTACGATAAAATACTATGTCAATCTCCATCCACTCAATAACGTCCAATCGCTTTAATGTTAAGCGTTTGTGTTAAAATGGTACGGTCAGTACTTATCAGCACTGCTTCATATTTTTCGTCAGATCTATTTAGCAATGTCCGATTGGTTTCTACTAGCACAGAAACATTATTTTCACGGCAATTATCTCGATATCCTTCACATGTGTATTAGCGCCGCTCCATCCGGCCCAAACAGGCCCGTCGGCAGGAGTGTTTGGAAATATATTAACATTCTAATATTCAACACTATTGATGCCGAAATGTTCTATGAGGGATGTATGATCAAAAGTGGACGGAAGAATTTCGGCAGATGTTGCTGATGGCCCCACAGTCAGTCCTTCTCTCGTGTCTGTGTTTCTAGCGTGACTGAAGTGCTCGCATGCTTACTATACCGTAGGTACTTTTTCAGCATCTTTCACATCTTCATCGCTGCATAGCTTCGGAGCGGATACAGGCCCTTACTAATCGATATAAATTTAACATTAGCAGAATCGATATAACTTATAAGTATTATATGTTCTGGCATCACTATCACAAGAAGCATACACAATAAAGCTGTCCATTCACAATAGCAACATTGGTTTTCACTATTTCTAAGCTTTTATTTAAACTTTTGTTTAATATATTTTTCTTGTTCTATTTCTATTTCTTAAACCAGCCTCTTTACATTAAACATAACGAGTCCGTGCCAAATCCTTCCAGTTGATTTTGCAATTTGCATGTAAGCTCTTTACAGCTTAGGGGCTTGTTGTCTTATGCAAGGCGGCCGCATTGACTTCTCGGCTTCGTAAATTACATATTGGAACATGTATGAGGAAATTGCAGGACTAAAACGTTTTCTCAGCTTTAATTACCTAGAACGAAAATTAGGAATTTGCGTTTTAGACCTTTGAATTTGTTTCCTTTAATATCTGCTTTATGCATGTGTGTGGGTGACGCATTATTAATTATTGCGGTTATACCTATTAGTGGTAATTAGTAAAGCTATTGTAAATCATGATTGTTATATGTATTCATTCTACTTATTAATCAACAAAGATACAATAATTCTTCATTGAACACCATAATTACAAATGACACCACCCACAACCATAAAAGTCGTCATTTAGTTTTTGTCAATATCTCGGTGTTTATCTACCTGTTAGATTTTAGATGTCATGTATAACAAATCTATGTGTCTTATTATATGTATATATTACACAAATCAGATTATATGCTACATGTAAATGCTTTTTCTTTTACTACAAGCTTAATTAAAAGTAGTTATAGATAGATGGATTCTCGTATCTTGTTTACTTTGACAAACAAATTAGGCACAATATACGGAACCAACCGACACATCCAATAAACTTCACAGAGGCAAACGGTTAAAGCTCACTAATGATATGCATAAATAAACCCGCTATCATTAGTCTGATTGAGGGATTAATTTCATAAGTGCCCGTTAATTAAGAGCACCTTTATTACTGTGTTTAAATATACTTACTTACTTTAAGTATAAGTACCATTTGTATATGTACATTTATATGTAGACTATAGTTTGGAGAGTAGAGTTGCCATCGGTTCTGTTATTCTTTTTTTTTTTTAATTTGGCTTTATCGTTTCCACTAATCCATCACCACCATTTTACATACACCCTTGTTATACAAGCCATGCATGTAATTAAACTGACAGTAATTTAAATAAATAGTTAGGTACTGGTTGATTAAACGTTTAAGAATATTTTTTAATTGTATTTTTCTTATATATTCTTATATTCTTTATTGTACACAAAAAAAAAAAGCATGTTTACAGAAAAATTTTGTAGTAATCTAATGTACAAAGGCGAGCATTTACATTTTTTTTTTTTTTTTTACATTTTTTTGTATAAATTATAAATATTGTAGCCGCTTTTCACATAAGATGTACTTATTCCTAAACAGTTAACCAAAATCGTAGATGTAAGTACGTTTACTACGTACCTGTAGACAGAGACATCCAGTGATAGGTACCTATCGAAAGTAATCATTCCGTAGTTATAATAAATTGTAATTCCGTAGCTTTTCAATTGATTAAAACACGTTTCAAACAATTAAAAGTCTACAAACGCTTAGCGATCATTGAAGGTACAGTTGTTTTTTGCTATTTGTCGTTAGTTAATTGTTTTCACATAGCTAACGTAACATGCTAGGTATGCTGTTTCCTTACTAAAGGTTACCTACTAACTCCAATGACTCGAGAATTTAAAGACAATTTCAACCAAAAGAGCGTGACTCCATAATTATCGGGCATGTGGGTGTAGATGGCGTAGGTTCATAATAAAAATTAGTCCTTGTTTTTTATAATTGTGCATGGCAGCCCTAAATGCAAGCAACTCGTACTGTCTCATTCAAGTTAGTTTATTATCACTTCTTAATGTTTAAGTCTTAGTTACGATACCACGCCTCGGTAACTAAAGTTAATCTTGCCGGTTAATTAACTTACAAAG
Organism: Campaea margaritaria; assembly: GCA_912999815.1. Taxonomy (NCBI): domain Eukaryota; kingdom Metazoa; phylum Arthropoda; class Insecta; order Lepidoptera; family Geometridae; genus Campaea; species Campaea margaritaria. The sequence continues at coordinate 4,717,768 of OU538794.1, forward strand.
TCAAGTAAGTGTTTTTGTAACAATGAGAGTGTGTAACGCGACTTACACGACCCTATTACGTGTGCATTCAGTGAGGAACTTATGTATGCTTAGTACCTTCTTTATTCGAGCTTCTTCGAGTGAGTGGGTACTTATCTACACTTTTCACTTTCGTACGTCTGATGCACATACGAATATCTATACGTTTTTAGACCTTGCTTTTTGAGAGATGAAAGTCTGCCTCATTGACAGATGTCTTACCTACTTACTACTTTAGATCTCTGACTCATATAATCTTTGATTTGGTCACAAATTAGAGACAGAATAAAATTAGTCTGTTCGAAAAGGAATTGATGAAATTAACCTAGCCTTTAGCATTTTCCTAATGGTTATTGGGTCAAGCTTTAATGAATGCCTGTTACATAGAGTCGAACTTTACCAAACGGACCGCGCCCACAGTCAACGAGTAGGTATAATATGTGTAGGTACCGCTGTGACGGCGAACGTTAAAAGTATGACCCGTTCTTACACATATGAGATCGCTATATAAGACTTTGCGGACCCATTTTGCTCTCATTTCGACTGACGCTTAACTTTGGCAAATACTTGTTAAGCTTCAATAATATTTAGATTGCCAAAAACATTGTGATTGTGCGATATAATTTTGAAGGGATAAGCTTACTTTAATGATGAAATTGGTGAGTAAATTGATAAGGTAGAAATAAAAACAAATATTTTATTTAAAAAAATCATCACTTAAGTAGTACTTACAAAAATTAAATTTTGAACTCACAACGACTCAACCGACTTACTTACTTAATGATAATGTCTTATTTTCCAGATAATCTTCATAACTGTCACAGTGGCCGTAACAAACGTGTTTTGTTACCACGATCCTGATCTCAACTACCATCTGAGCCAGGTGCAGAAGATAACGCCAAACTGTGACAACGGTTACGCGTATCCCGCCCCGGCTGTGCAACTCGCCACAAATGGCCTGAAGTACGCCGCTCCGACTTATATCCCTCCACAAGTATCCGCTCCCGCGGGATACGTGTCTACCGGCTATTCAACGGGAATCACGTACGCAGCGCAGCCAGCGCAGACATATCAAACATCCTCGCTGGTATCAAACTACGCTACGTCTACGAATGAAGCTCATGGATATGCAACATCCGCGGGATTGTCGGCTGTATCGCAGAGACCCATCACTCCTTCCGCAACATACGCACAAGCTCCGATAATCGCTAAAGTGACCGGATCTCCACTAATCGCCAAGTTCGCACTAGCCCCGGCTAAGACGACATACACCGCGCAAAACCTGATTGCACAGCAAGCCGTCTCATCTGGATCATTGGCGAAAGCATCGCTCAACACCTACAGTAACATTCAAGCTGGAGGACCCGTGGTGTCGCAGGTTTATGCCGCTCCGAGTGCCAGTTACACTACTTCGCCTGCTTTGAGAGTACAAGCGCAACAAGTAGCTGGATACAGTGTTGGGGCGCCTGGTGTGCAATACGCTCAAGCAACAAATGTGGGTCAATACGCTACGTCATCGTTGTCTCAGGTGTCTGCGCCGGCCGCTTCAGCATACTTTAGTCCTGCTCAGAGAATCACGCAGTACGCAGCACCTGTAGCGCAGTATTCTCAAGCTGTTCAGTACGCGCCTGCTGCCGTAGCCGCAGCTCCAGCGATCACGCAGTATTCAGCCCCTGCTGTAGCCCAATATTCGAGACGATACTTCGTGCCAACCGTAGCGCAATATGCTACACAACACGCGTCCTCCCAGTACACTGCACCTGCCGTAGCACAATATGCAGCCCCTCCTGTGACTCAATACGCAGCACCAGCAGTAAGGCAATACGCAGCAACAGCAGCGACACAATACGCTGCGCCAGCAGTGACGCAATACGCAGCTCCTGCTGTGGCCCAATACTCAGCCCCAGCAGTGACGCAATACGCAGCACCAGCAGTGACGCAATATGCGGCCCCAGCAGCAGCACAATACGCAGCACCAGCAGTGACGCAATACGCTGCCCCTGCCGTAGCGCAATATGCTGCACCAGCTGTGACCCGCTACTCATCACCCGCTGCACCTCAGTACTCAGCGCCGGCATTGGCGACAGTGTCCCAGTATTCTGCTCCCGTATCCGTACCAGCCGTAACCAAAGTCGCTACTGCAGGAGTTGCTGTGAAGAATGTTCACACTGACTTCTTGGAAAACTATGTAAGTAGTTTTTTAGTAAACCTTATTAGCTAACAATATTTAAAAAACACATGGTTGGTTACCTACCTCATTAGAGTATTTGTTTTACCAAATAACATACCTATTGATATGTGCAATGTGCATTATTATAAAGTATTTAAAAGTATTTTCCTTTCCAATAAATAAAAATATTTATCTGGGATATTTTTGAACTAGTTATAAAATGATATTCTCAAAAAAATATAACTTCATTAACTTACCTACGCAAATAAAATCACAGTAGTGTGTTATTCACTTGTAATAAAATTAAGTTTAAACTTATAAAAAACGTGCATAAAATAAACTTGATTGAAAAACTTATTAGCGCCTAGTTTATAATCTACTTAATGTCTCATAGAATGTGATCGATATTAAAGCTTTGATTAACGACTATTTAAAATTCACGATGCAAAATAGCGGAAAATTTTAATAATGACGGTGATACTCTTTACATGACATTGCAAAACTATCCCTACAACCGGCACCTCTACATAACTAAAATGACATGCTGTAACTAGATTAGTAGTTAATTGTACCTAGACGGGTTTGGCCACATCGAAATTGCAATTATTAATCACTCTTCATATCTAATACTTATAACAAATTGTCCTCTGGTAGGAACTCTAGTTTTCTCAACACTTTTTACACGTTATCTAATGTCCAGCCAGTAATTTTAGCGAGACACTTGGCTGCTTGCTAAATAGGTTGTAGTACCTACTAGGCGGATATTTAGAATGGTCCAACTAACTGAGAAACTTTGAAAGCCACGACATTGTTATTAAGATTTAGTTAAGTATTCAATATTTCTCAATAAATCACTTGCGCGTTCACAATCCTTTGCAATAGGCAGTGATAATTTAATAGTGAGGCAAGTCGCGACCTATTTTGCTTCTTTACAAGCTTGAACAAGCTTGGAAACATATTTATGACTGGTATCAAGGTTTTGAACCTATAGCTCAGAATACATAATAGTTCTCCTATAGCGCTATTATATTATTGATTGGTTAATTTACCAAATTTTACTCAGTGGCTAGCCTCACTGAAGAGGCGCAGCGCGCCGCATGCCGCATATTGTTCGCCGCGTCTCTTCAGTGTGATGAACATTATAATAGATAAACTTAGGTATGCTTAGTATGAATTAAATGTTTAAGTTCAAGACAGTCTCAAGTCAATACTAGTGATAGAAACGTCTCTAAGGGAAAATATCATCAGTCATATTGATTTCATTGAAAGTATTTTGTTCATAAATGTATGTATATCAAATTCATAGCCTACGGTCACTATAATTTAAATTCTTGAGGTGCGTTTTTTAGTACCCAAACAAGCTTACAGGAACTTAGCGCATTAAATTGTTTACAGAACTTACGTAACAATGTGACAGAACTGGATTATTATCAAACAAATCCACTAGTGAGATCTCCTTTCACTCGAAATTTTGTTTTGTCTAAATCGATTATAATCCTTTCGATGTTTTGAACACATTCCAATATTTTTTGGGCCTTAGGAATGACAACGCTGGGTATAGGTAGGTAACATACAGTAGAGCAGTCGATGGTCTTACTGTTTCTGATTTTGTAAGAAAACTCTATTGTGGTTACTCGATGAGAAACGAATCTCTACAATCTCTATTTATATGATAGGTAGGATTATAGTAGAAACTTATGAAAATAATGAACTAATTGTAAGGCACACCCTGTTGTTACCAAAGTTCACTCGGCACTCCCTATTGTTTATTCTGTGACTCGGTGAACTTTTGTGCAAGTGGCATTTCTCACGGCATTACACTAGTAATGATAAGAGGAGTGGAAAATGAACTATCTGGAAATATTTGAGAAGGACCCCAAAGATCACTTAAGTAAACTAGCTGGGTCCCGCGATTTCAACTGCTTATACACAAACTAATATGTCCCACTAAAATAGTAGTCTTTTAGTGGCTGAAAACTGCTATCAGTCAATAACAACTGGGACCAACGGATCAACGTGCTCCCGAAGCACTGAACAATGGAAGTCCGCACAGTGCCGAAGTTCCGAATCCGTTGTACTTGCAAAGCGCACAGATGGAAAAATCAGCATTACTACGTTGTCTTCTGTGCTTTATGGTCATAATTTTTATTCTGCCTAATTCCAAATCTCGGTTTGGTTTCAGGACGCTCATCCGAGGTACGCCTTCGAGTACGGAGTAAACGACCCCCACACGGGAGATATCAAGCAGCAGAGAGAAGAACGCGATGGAGATGTGGTCAAAGGTAAGATTGGAAATTGGCAAATCCGAGTTAGTAGCTGTTTAATTTATAACCCCGAACTATGATTGATTAGAAAACATTGCATTAGTCGCAATATTATTAGCTCGGAATTTGGACGCGATCTAATTTTAATGATCAAGAAGCTTCCTTGTTCAGCTCTTTCGAAGACCAGACTTTTTGGTTATCACAGATAAATTTAAATAGGTACGGTCAGCCTCAAAAGTAGCTGAACATGTCCTAATTTCCAATTTAATTATCCACACGCAAATCTTATTTTTTTCTTAGAGTAGGAAATTCCACGGTATATTGATGTTTGCAGCTACTTTTGAGGCCGACCGTACTTATCTGCTAAGTAGTATCAAATGTATTTTTAATTTAACCAATCTGTCAACCACAGGCCAATATTCCCTGGTGGAACCCGACGGCTCTGTGAGAACAGTGAACTACGTGGCCGACTGGGATACCGGTTTCCACGCCGAGGTTAGCAACAGCAAGGACAATCAACACTAGAAATAATCTACGTGGCCAAGGCTAGCATTAACAAAACTGGAGGACATTTCAAGTGGAAATTAATCAATTGCGCGAGTCATTGCAGATTTCAACGGTACGGGAATTAAATGTGTATACCGCATAGGCGTTCGATCGTATGAGGTAAAAGTAGTACCTACCTACCTATATCCTATAGTACGATGTTCTCCAATTTGGTAGATGCAGCCCTATGTCCTGTAGCGCTACATTTGGCTCGTATAAACCGAATAACTCGGTCGAATTGATTAATAGCTGCGGAAGTGGACATGTCGGTGCGGTAGGTATGTACTCCGAATCAGTCTTGCTCGCCGCTCGCTGCCGGGGCTTTTAGGTAATATTTTAGATGCCATTAAATACCTTACTTGTATCCCTTTACAACATTTATCTAGAATCTAGAACGACTCTAGGAATAAGTATTTCTGCAATATAATTCATTAGATGCGGGATCGACATTCGGCACTCTATGTGTTTACTTTCGTTATCGAAACAACTTTGGAAGTGCAGATGCTGGACTGTCAGAAAATTGTATAATAATCGTAATTTTAAGACGAAAAACAAAAGACATTCAGCGAAGGTCAAAAAACTGAGTTCAATCATTATTCATTGTGTCCAAAAAGACAAAAAAAACGGATATTCGATGCAATTGGAATATACAATTTTTTAATAAAGCAAGTAACGAGCTACCTATAATAACAACGCAGACTTTCAATGGCGGGGACATCTTTTAGCGATGACTGTTTGTCTCCTTTCACTCGAGATATCAAGGCACTTTCGCTTATAAATACCGACAGATGTAAAAACCGACGCTAGCCCTGGGCATCTTTGAAATATAGATACTTGATTATAAGAAAATTGTATTGGCCGTAAGAAGCTTTTTAGATAGTTTTTGCGTTTGTAAATAAGAAAATTTAGGGCACCCAATGTATGTCAAGTTTCTAGGTGCCATTACTATCGACTTATTATCGTTTAGATATAAAATAATTAATAATAACTGTAATAATCACTCATGTGGCTATAATTATTCTTACTAGTAAATATAATAAATATATGTATAATATTTATCAAATATAGAAACAGTATTTAAAGAAATTATTGTATCACGTAGGTACAGTCACAAACTCTGAAATGTATTATGAATGTACACATTTTCTAGTATAAGATTAAACATTATAATTTTGCATTAAAGGTGCTTATAGTTCTGTTTAAAGTGATTAATTATCGTATAATGTAAAAATAAAAATACATTTTATTTCATGTTTTGTTGATAAAAATGTAAACTCAAATTTGACACAGTAAAAAATGGTTAAATTTTTAAATTATGATTAAGAGCTCTGAGCACATATTTTTGCAAATACATAAATACTGAACAAACATTTGAAAATAAAGCTTTTGATTGTACCTAGACATAATAGTCTCTAATTACTAGATATGATATACTTACACTTTTATAACTAAACATAAGTGCTTTAGAAATAAGTAGACAGAAGAATGTCTATTAAAAGTGATCTATCATTATGAAATTTGTCTTATTTACCTTTACTATTGAATAACACTTTGACTAAGTACCTATTCTAAGACACTGTTGTAAAATAATACTCTAATATGGATAGTGGACATAAACTACACATAAAACACGAAAAAAATATAATAAAATTTGTGTATTTTATATATAAAAAGTATAAAATTGAAAACACTTCTTAACCCAAATAATTTTTACTTTTACATACTTAAATCACAGCCCATTCATAATTTAAAGCACCATAGAACTAATTAACAACTGACTTTAGTATATACCGATATTGTGGTTTAAGAGTATACATGTTATGTCATAACAAATCTGATAACCTCTTTACCATTGTAATAGCATTTTGGGCATGCAAAGTCTTGGTCTGCCGTTTTGTTGCCCTGCGAAAAAAGACAAACATTTAACACTCATATTAAACATAGTCATATCAGAATGTTTTATCAAGAATCCTACCAGACAAAGAAAAATCTATTGTTTAGAAATGAGACACACAAGGACGTAAATAATGTTGAATCGCGCAAGCTGAATGAAACTGAACTTTATTCAGTTTTGAATAATGTGAAGAAATTTACATTAAGTGATCATCATAGATGAGCTTCTTCTCTTTTCTTCTCGAGAACGAAAACCGAATAACACACAGACTGAAGACACGGGGTCACCATAGTGTGGGATTCAAGGATCAACAATGGTAAATTTTAATGGGATCTTTAACTTTTTATGCATAATGCATTATCTTCAATGTACCAAAACTATACCTTGTATCTTTTTGCAATAAACATAACTGCTATTATATTATTATTTTTTTCTTTCGTCAATCGAAGAAGACTTCTCTAGACTCGAGCTTTTAGCCAAACGAAAAACTGACTATTTACCATTGGTTAAACTCTATTTCTTACCACTAGGCAATAGTAACAAAATATGTGACTGCATCCCATTGTATGAGGTAATATTGGCTTGCTATTGCAACATGCACACAATGTGTGTATCGTCATAACTGCTTCGGTTGATGCCTTGGGTCCTCGGACATGCTGCCTCCACCAGACAAACTTCAGAGCACTGGACAGCTTCCTTTTAAGCCCAAAGATGTTCATTAGTGATATAACAGTTCCTATTAGTTCCTGAAATTAGACGTCAATAAGGCTTTGAGGCTAATGAGGCTTTATAAAAGCACTTACTAGAAATGTATTAAAGCCATATCATATTGCACAACTCAGTTGAGAGATGATGATACTAGGCTTGTTGTAAAAAAAGGCATATAAATAAAATAATGGGTCATAATGACATACATCCGGCCCTCTAACTAGCATTCCCTGTATCTAGAGAACTAAAAACTATAAAAATTAACTTGTAAGCCTACCTGTAAGCAGAGTCGAGTGTCAAGCCAGATATTCATTTTATAAGATAAGAACATTTTATTTCTTTATTTTAATTGAAAATAGCAATTCCATACTTACAATAAAATTGTGCCACAACAGCTCCCTAGTCCAAGAAAAGTCAGTCAGGTTTTCTCTCGTCAATTTATCGGCTGTGAGTTCCAGTCCGAGAATAAAATCTATGAGAACTGGGTATTTCCCAGTCTGAATGAACCGAATAAAGTTCAATACATCCCCAGCTAACTGGAATGTATCTAGCTTATGCAATATATTCTGAATTTTTGCATTTGAAGTGAAACTGTAAATTGATCTCTCCTTCAAGTATTTAAGTCCAACTGTGTAGCCGTAATACCAATACAGCTTACTCTTGGCGAAATCGTCCGGTTTGTAATTAAGTGATAACATCTGCTGTCCAAATGTAGACTTTTTATCATATATGGAATATTTGAAGATCCATGTTCGTATCAACAGTTCAAGTTCGGGTAATATAGGCTGGAAATATTTGGGCTGCAACAAAGTAATACAGGTTGTTACCCCTGCAAATACTTAAATAGGGAATATATTATCCCTCTTTGGGAATTAATTTGTATTAAATGTGGAAATAATAAAAAAAATGGTAGGTAATGTAGCTAAAGGAATGCATTTTTTTTTTTATATACCAACCTACATGTTTTTTACTGTCCATCCAAAGGTTGTCTGGTAGAAATCGCTTTCAGCGACCAGACCGCCTATAGTACTACCCTTGTACCTATTGTAATTTTTCTGTACTGTGTTATTATTGTTTCTGGTGTACAATAAAGTGTTTTCTATTCTATTCTACTTACAGGAATAATAAAAACGTCTTAGTGACAAGAATCTAGATAAGCTGTTATTACTATGTGTTAAAAATAATAAACTCTCCAGCTCAGAGAAATAAATGTACAATACTGTACCTACCTCTATAAACTTAGTGGCTTCAAAAATCATCTGTTTAAACAGTTCCTCTACTTGACTATCTAAATGAACAGCATCCAGCTGAAAATAATAATAGTTTAAATATTATTAATTTTGTTAATGTTCAGGCTAAAGAGATCAATTTGAGATAATAACCTGTGTAACCCGAGGTATATAATTTACGGACATTATCGAATCTTTATATTCCTTAAATCAAACAAAATTGTTCACTTAAATAATATAGTATTATAGTAGTGATTTTTAAAACACTTCTTCAATAATTATTTTAAATACAATTTTAGTAAGTAAGTAAACATCTACACTACAATACAATGTGATGTGAACAACAGGTGACACTAACTTGTGATTTGACAGTTCTAGAGATATGCTAAAGGAAAAATCGAAGCAGCTATTATCGACCGACTATGAATGACTAGTTGACACGAAATCAGAGGTAAATTAACGATAATGTTGAATATGTGTGATTAAAATTCAGTAGGAACGCCTAGCCAGGCGTCATTCATGTTTATATTCATTCATCAGTCATTCATATTCTCATGATCATATTATTATTATATAAGTAAATTCATTTCATTACGAATCGCAATATATTGTAAACATTATTTTACGTACCTAGTTTGTTTTTTTAAAATAATGCTTAATCACCTTTAGTATGTGTTTCATTGTTTATTGAATGAATTGACATTAAAAATTGGATCATGATAAACCGGATAATCCCAGTTTCCTACAGAGTTCAGTCAGAGTTGCATTGCAAGATTTGCATGTACAAGAGTACATTAAGAGATTAGGGTCTGTAGAACAGATAGAACGAACATATAACATAATTCAGTCTCTCTTCTAGTCTATGCCTGAATGAATGAAATGAACCAGTTTAGATTTATTGTGTGAACTAGTGTGAAGTGAAAGGCTGCGCAGCAAACTATTCTTTGAAATCGATAAAGTTCTTCCTAAGCAAGAGTTATAATTTTGAAACAGTGGATAAGAATTATGGAGGTATAATAAAGTCTTTATTACAAACTACGAAATGGTTATTTCACCGCAGAGTCCCGTAAACGACTCGGACTCGCAAAGTAGTCAACCGAAAAAAGTCAATATGGCGACCAAACAATCTTCTGTGGCCGATACAAGAGCAGAACTGGCCGAATTGGTGAGAAAGAAAGCTGAAGTTGCTGTAAGTATCACATAATTCAATTACCCTTAGAACAGTTGTTCAAGTGCCCCTGTCAACATTTTCAACTTATTGGGTTTGTGGATTTCAGGAAACCTTGGCTAACTTGGAGAGACAAATCTATGCTTTTGAAGGATCTTACCTAGAAGATACTCAATTGTATGGAAATATCATAAGAGGCTGGGACCGATATCTCACTACAAACAAGAGCACTAACTCAAAGGCTGACAAGCGTAACAGGAAATTCAAAGAGGCGGAGAGATTATTTTCTAAATCAAGTATCACGTCTATGGCTGTGAGTTGAATTTCTAAGTTTCAAGGTTTTAATTATCTGAAGTTAAGTTTGTTTATGAGCCTGAGTCATAATGGTTATGAACTTGTTTCAGGCTGTCAGCGGACTGGTTGATCCTGCCGAAGCTAAAAGTAAGTGGAATTATCAAATAACAGCATTCATTATTTTAAATCCAAGCTAATACTAAATTACCTTTTTTCTAGATGAAAGACACAGTGAAACCGAATCACAAACCAATGAGGACTCGTCTGACACACAGTTAAGCTCTTCACTGAACATGGGGAGTTTGAACCATACCACAATACATGGATCTACCGAGAGCATTGCTTCCAAGCCTTCTGGGAAACAGCACACTAATGGCAACATTGATAAAATATTGGTTCACAACCAATCAAAACAAAATATACAGCAGAAAATTACTTCAAGTATGCTGCAAAAATCATTCACTAGCGACAATAAAGCAATGTTGAATGCTATGCTTGACAGCCGGCCCGGTACTCCTAAAGACATAAAAGATTCCAGTATTCTCATGAACAAAGGTGATATGACACCTAATCAATTGAAACACAAACTGTCTTCAATTGCTTCCAATGGTAGTGCCACTTTGAAAAAGAGCAATATTAAAAAGGCAAGGCATCGATGAAATATTAATCATAAGATTCCTAGTAATATTTTAATGATTAGTTCCATAGAAAGCTTGTAGGAACCACAATAGACAAGAAGCATAGTAAATACTGACAAAGAGGCAAGTTCTTTTTCGAGGAGGCTTGCACTCTCATCACACTTGGGGTGTGAAGTGGCAAGATTTGATTTCCACTCATGAAATTTGCAATTTGGTGCAGAACCAAAAAATGATTGATTTTTTTACAGACGTAAAATAATTATTCATGTAAGTACCATGTGGTACTTATGCTGTTTAATATAATAGAATAGATAAACATGTATTTTAAAAGTTAGAAAGTTTAATTTTTATTTTTCTCTGTCTCTGTCTAATTGTATGTTATATTCTATGTATTTAGAAAACTTTAACAGCTATCTGAAAATATTGATATGTTTCAACAAAATGATACTTGAATAAGTCAATTTCTACTGAGATTTACTATTGGTTAGTAGTGTTCTTGTGCTGTTTTATTTTTATTTTGTTACAAGTGCAGTAATAAAATACCAAACATTACTTGATAAAATGTTCTATTTATTTTCTTTGGTTATTACTATTAATAATACATAATTTCTGCTCTTAATTTATCCCTCCATCCGTAGACCTCAAAATGATTTGCTTGAATCTGGATTCTGAAATAATAAAACTTGGGTTATAGGCAGCGCTATTGCCAAGAATGGAAAATACCTGGCAATGAGTCAGGGTATTATACATAATTATAATAGTGAAAAAAATCCAGAATTCCCCCCCTCGAGAGGTATGGCCTAGGGGATTTCTGGAATAATCTAATAGGCAGTATGGTGTATGGCTAGGGTTAGATGTGACACTGATGATTTGTCAAACACTCAGCCTTAACACTGATGAGCCGATTTTCTTGTCTAGCCATGGGTGCGGCTCTGCAAACTTCATAGTGTTTTCCCATACAACAAACAACAGTTGGGTTTTCAGCAGTGAACATGTTAAAATAAGGCTAACAATATAAAGTGCAATAACTACAATATTATAAAATAAGTAAAGTAAGTATAGAAATGATAACGAGGCATATATTAGATGTCTATAAAATCTTTCAAGCTATAGAGAACTTACGTTTCAGCACATTCGGTAGATCTCTGATTGGCCCACAGAATCTCACGGTAACATAAAACAGCAAAGGCAACATTGCTATGATGACCGTACAGCATAAAAAGACTATCTCTGGTGATTTTCGAAGTTTGCAACAGTTCAAAACTTTGCTCCATATGTATCTTGTAGCATTCATCTGAAAAATCCATATTAAAAAGGGCTTAATATATTTCAATGATATTTGGTTTATAGATACTTTAGGTTCTTGAATATAATATTATGTGATATATCCAGTAAAAATTTACAGTTATTGTGGGATAGTAGTCAATGTGGGTGAAACCATTGGGTTCAGTTAATAATATTAGCGGGATGCCAATTTAACAGTAAAAAAACTTACAGAGTCCACAATATCCATACAAACACTGTCAACTCCAATGGAGTCGGTGCTCAATGATTTGTAAAATTCATCCAAGTCGATATAGGTCAACATACACTTCTCACAGACTGTCTCTGTGTTGGTGCCATCAATACATAACATGGTAGCATTTAACTTTCTTCTGAAAGTTTCTGTTTCATTGGACAGAACGGGCTTGTCTTCTATCCAATTAAAACACTCTGAAATATATAAGTGTTACGTCAATACTAAGATCTCAACCATTTTGTGCTGACAATGCAAGGTATCAATACTGACTATTTTACGCTGACAACACAAGGTTCAAAACCATGACTGGAAAGCATAACATAATTTCATAAGGCTGTGTGGTTTTTCATAGCACCATGCTATGGATAGCATGTTAACACTGACTGCTGAGCCGATTTTCTTGTCTGGCCACGGGTACTGATCTATGCACACCATTGTGTTTTCCCATAAGCGCAGCAAGTTATGAAAAACACCACAGTTTTGTTTTCAGCAGTGAATGTGTTAAGCAGTCTGTCAGTACTGGTTGTTATTGATTGATAGCAGTTGGTTTAACAACATCAGATACCTTTGGGCAGCCTGGCAACACTATCTCATTCAACAAACAATTTCAGTTATAGTAACCCTACCCTCGATTCAAGTACCCTTGCAAACTATTTAAAAATGACATAAAACAGAATTGTTAGAACCTGGTTGCGACTCGGTAGATATATTATTATTAATTTTTTAGTTTATAGGCAAGCTGCATATACTCCGACATGGCTCATCACAGTGTTGAAAGTCACTTCCCAAAATAGTTAATTTTAGTAACAATGATATATTAGTAGTAGAAAGCAGTACACCACCCAAACACCAACTGGTTTCTGGAACTCCAGACCATTACTCTCTACTACGAACTGATGGAAAAAAGGGAGATGGGATAAAATAAAAAATGTATAACTAACCACTGCAATGTCCTTTATCCCAAACAGCTAATATACTATCATGATACTCAAGAACTACATCCAATGTATCATGTGATATGAACAAAGACTTGCATGATATTCCATCTACAGTTGTGGTGAGCAATTGGTTATATTTGTTGCGGAAATCCAAATATTGCTCAACACATTCCGCACATAGTGTTATAGGTACGGCGTGTTTTATGGAGCACTTTGTAAATGTAGAAGCGTACTCGGCAAAATCTTCAAGAATTATTGAGCAATTCAATGGAATTGGATTTCTGGTTATGTGATCATCATGATTGGATATTCTGTAAATATAAATAATTTACATTACAACAGTTTTTCATAGATTGGATGTATAGTATAGTAAATTTGTTCAAGGTTCACAGGAATGTGAGCAAGTATTATAGGTTCTTTCCTAGCTTAAAAAACAATTAAATAAATAATTAGTTCTTGCAGTTCAATCTTAATCTCTTACTTACAGAGGATATGAATTTATAGCCAAATCATTAGTGTAATCAGCTTTCATGACATGAAAATATAGGAAGAAAAATACAAAGTTCTTCATTGTAAGTTCAATGAAATAATTGATAAGTGTTAGGCAACGCAGTAGCCACAGTTCATGGGTTCACTTGCGATTTGTTTTAAACTTTTAACGCAGCACTGATTAAAATTTAGCGTTCACTGGTAATGCAAAACAGTAACATTGACCGTATAGATATTTCTGTGCTAAATCAATTTTACTGTACATAAATCTACATCTCAACAAACTATTTTTATTTTACAAATTCTTAAATTCAAAATAAAAATAGTTGACAAGACAATCTGACATTAAGTTGGTCAGTCAGTGTCAGAACTGTCAGTAACCTTTTATTTTGCAAGCTAAATTTTCCCTGTCGCATTTTAGTTTCAGAATATAAGCCTAAGCCTGAGCACTCGGGTAATAACGGTCTGTGTACCATTATGTCTACCACAGATTGCTATGTTCGGTCATTCAGCTGATTCAGCTGTTATGTCAACAAACGACAGCTTTTTGTTGTCAAATGAGAGTGACATCAAAAATGTATGAAATTGTAATTTAAAGAAGCATTCAAAATATCTCAAAAATAAATCAAAAAACCACCAACGTTAAAAGACAAACAAATGAAATTGAAAATATTATTCAATTTGCAAGTACTGCCTTTTCTGATATTTCTAACATAGCATTCCGTGAGTTGTGGATATTGTCATAAAAATATGGAAAATGAACAGACACCTGAAGACTTGCAAAGAAAACTTTACTTTTTACTTGAACAGCTCCAGGGAATGGCCGGAGAACTCCCTCAGTAAGTACTCATACCTTTATAAAAGTGCTATCCTATTGTAACTTTAAATCCCGTTAACTTCTCTTATTTACAAATATAAAGTAAGTTTCGGGGATCACTAAGTGCTGATGACATTCATGTTTTTACAGAAAGTACCAGATGAGAGTTCCCATAGAACTACTCTCCGGACTAGCGAACTGTCTCTTGAACGACACAGTGTTTGAAATAGTCAAAGGTTTGATGGAAATACAGCAAGTTACAGAAAAACATCTTTTTCAACAAAGACTACAAGTTATTAGCAAAAACACTTGTGAGTTAAAACCTTCAAGTATTACAAAGCTTATTACATAGGCAACCTTAAGAAAATGCTGATGGCATTGCCTTAGTTTTAGATTCCGTAAATACAGGAAATTCAATTAAGGATTAGAAACACTGAATAGCAAAAAATGTTACCAAGCATTTCTCTGTTTCAGTGGAAATCCAAAATATGATTAATACTACACCAGAAGATCAACAAGACTTACAAAAGATTATGCTGTTAGCAAGGCACAAAGAAGAATTGAGACAGACAGACATGAAGTTAGTTTTACAATTAGATCAAAAAGTGAGTAAAGAAAAATCTTACGCGGCACTGCACTGTGCATGAGACATTGATTCTTAAGTTTCATATGCCCAGTAATTTTGTCGGAAACAGTGCCCATTACACCAGAATAATTTTTGCACGCTGCTTTATGGAAGAATATTTTGTAAAAGTGTGGAAATTTTCTAGGTGGTGGACTCTTGCAGACGAGGCCCACCACTACAAAGAGACTGCCTAAGGAAGTACTACACCATTGCCAGATATTAGTCCCCCAAGCAGTAGTATGAAAAGAATACTATTTCTGTTTGAAGGTTACTGTTTCCAGCCAAGTTACAGGGCATATGAGACTTTAGAATCAATGTCTGCATGGTTAACTATTATGGGCAGGCATAGCGTTTACCATAAGGTGAACAACTTTTTTGTCTTGTAAATATGTCAAATAAAAATTTGGGCAGTCAATTCAGAATTTAAGTGTACATGAGAATAGTTCAATTTTAAAAAGCCTCTTAATGCTGAAACTTAAGTTTTCTTTTTTAATGTGCAAACCTCACCTCTCCACTCACTTTAGACTAGAGACTGATAGACAACACCACTGAATTCCACTAATTTGTGATATAATCTTTTTCAGGTAAGTGATCAGCAAACAACATTAGAACAGGCCGGGGTCCCCGGATTTTTCGTCACAAAAAAACCTATAGAAGTCAAAGTGCAAATGTATCTCCTAGATTTTATTTTAAGACTAAGCAGAATGGATATTTTCTAAGACTTGGTAAGATTATTATAAATTCCTATAAATTAAATATAATATTATATATATATTCCTTTTGTTTTTAATTAAATACAATCTTCTTTAACAATCATCATCATCATCAACCCATAACGTCCCACTGCTGGGCACGGGTCTCTTCTCACTTTCGTGAGAAGGGTTAGGCTATAATCCACCATGGGGGCCCAGTCCGGATTGGTTGATAACATACCTCATCATCATCAACCCATAACGTCCCACTGCTGGGCACGGGTCTGTCCTCACTTTCGTGAGGAGAGAGAGGATAACATACCTACCTCCAAAATAATTCTCGGATAGGTATGTGGGTTTCCTCACAATGATTTCCTTCACCGAAAAGAGAGTGATAATTACGTACATATATTTTACAGAAACACATTGGTATGTGCCCGCACTGGGATTTGAACTCACGACCTTCTGATTGGAAGGCAGACATTCTCCGTATTTACTTTAACAATATACAATATAAATTGGAATCAGGGAAAACATTTTCTAAGGATAGAAATAACAATATTAAGCATAGGCACCTACTTTTTAGTTCTCAGAGGCACTTGCCTGTTTGAAAAAATAAGACATGATGGTAACTAATACTTAATGGTGAATTCATAGAAATTAGTATACTTTTGCAACAACTGTGTGAGTGAATGTGTGTTGGTTGGTAACCCATCAAAATAAAGACTTTCATTTAGTTTGGTAAAATTTAATGAAAATATTTTGGAGGTTTACAACAGCTATAGGAAAAAACAACGTTAATTTACATTTTCCAATTACACTTTTCACATCACATGGCTCAGATTACACACCGCGAAAAAATACACATTTAGGTTCATATCGAAAACAATTGTTTCTTTCATACTTTATTGATCAGAGATTGTAGGTATTTTACAGCAAACTCAAATAAACTATTATAATGTATGTTGTGTTTTAATACATTTAAATGCTCATACTTTAATATACAACCCAAATGTGTCATCTAAAATGTCAGTAGTGTACACACATTGTTTATAAACCACAAAATTTTAGTCAACAAATAACATAATGCAAAATGACAACAAATATTAGTTAACATACAGTTAAATAAGTAATAAGAAAAAAAATAACTATTAACACAATAAAATAGACGAATAAGCGCTAAATAAACGCCGCCGCCTTTTTTAACACGTTGTCTGCTGAAAACACGTTTTTTATAAATTAATTGTGCAATACGTGCAACGGATCTTGACCGCCTCGAATTATTTATTTATCTGAGATACTGGCGTCGCATCAAAACCCACTAGAATTTTAGAACCCAAAGCCTTGCTCTTACTGACAGAAAATAAGCAAATGTTCAGATAGAGCCTCTCTTTTCAGGACGACCAAGATCCGTTGCGAAAGTACTTTAGTGAGAAAAGTAATATTATATAGTAATAAAAAGTAGGTACAGCAAATATCTATCAAAAAATGTATCGTTAAGTAGCACGATTATGCATTGTAAATATATCTAGGCAATAAATATAGCTTTTCACAACAGATAACACCACGACACATGAGATTATGAAATGATAAATTTAATTGTAGTTTTCAAAGCATAGTTATTCACAAAACCTTACAATTTACGAGTATTTTCAACTAAACATCAAATTGCCTCATTCAAATAGTTAACGCCTCTCTAGACCAACAATAATATTCTATTATACAATGTTGCGTAGTGTTTGATCGTCTAGGGTTAATATTCAAGATTGCTTTGACAGGTCTTGGCATTTAAGATTTTTGTAGATCTAGGGAGGTCCTTAGATACAGAAACTATACTTTACGAGTGGTTTGGAACTATATATTATAGTTTCAACAACAAGATTTATATTATTATAAAATTCATCATTCACAATGTTGTCAAGTAAACACCGAACAAAGCTGTCTAAAATTGTACAGTTCATTGAAAATAGATTTCTCAATAAATCACCATTTAATAGTTTGTGTTATGTATGTGACTGTCCACTTTATTTTGTACTCAATATAATTCGAGTAGGAAGGTACAGTCAATTTCAGGTAAATAGGGGATACATTTTTTTACTATAATCTATTTACCATTGATAATACTTAGCACTAACTAATGTACAAACAGTCACGTGGTCACCAAATAGCGCATCTATAGGACCCCTGCATTCAAAAGACCACGAAAATATGAATATGGTCACGGTAACATAGGAGTGGTCAATGGTCATTGAGAAAAGTGGTCGTTTTGAGAAGTGAATGTTGTGGGAGGAAACATTCGTTCCTTATAAATGCGTAATTGTATCCAATTACGCTATCGGGTATTAATTAAATTAGGTGAAAAGGCAATTAGGTTTTGTTTTAATAATGAGCAATGATAACCTAGATCCGCGTTACCGTCAGATCCGGGAGTGAAGTACATAGAAATGAGTCAAGTAAATAAGATACATAAGATAGATAAAAAACATTACAGACACCCAAATGTCACAGGTTCTAAGAACGAAAGACAATTCGGTGAATTATTTTGATAAATGCTCGCAACACATCACAATATCTTTAAAATATATTTTTTTATTCTACCTATAAAATAATACCTAATGCATAATCGAAACGGTTTCTGGTCATGCCTCCATATGATTTAATAGTTTATATAAAAATAATAGACAGTTTATTGGCTTATATTTTGATGCGTAAGTTGTGCTTGAAGTTATAATTAATTAATAAATATTATGTATTTATACAAAACATAATTAAAATATCCTCCCAGGTGCTAAAATAAAATAACATTATCCGTTAATGTGTAATTAATATTATTATGGCTTTACTCTTATCTGATTGGTGTAGTAGATTTAAAAACTACATCAGAAGATATTATATAGATTAACACTTTGACTGTTGAGCCGATTTTCTTGTCTAGCCACGGTTACGGATCTGCACACACCATTGTGTTTTCCCGTACCGCTAACACAACAGTTGTGTTTTTCCGTACTCGCGGCATGTTATAAAAATCACAACAGTTATGTTTTCAGCAGTGAACGTGTTAAGAATCTTAGATCCAAAACGAGGATCAGTTATGAAGCTCTATTTGAGGCGCAGGTTAGAGTTTCTGTTTCGTAGCTCCAACTTCACTCAAATCTACGCTCAAGCTAAGATTCAAACTGAGTTTTAAATACGGGCCTAAGACACTTGTCACTTTCGAACCTTATGAAAACGAAAGAGACGACAGCTACTTAGCTATCAAATCTTATTTCAGTTTAGTTTGTGCCATGAAAATGAATCACGATGAGATTGTATAATGTTGTCCTTATAACCTTCAAAACGATAGCAACAAGATAGCATTAATCTCATAATACTACACAGTATATTTTCGATTTAAAACTTATAAAATTATTACATGATAATTTGGGAAGCTATAAAACGAAAAAGATTAGCAGATTCTGTTACACCTGACCGGGTAACCGATATTTACGCCGTGTTTTTTTAATAAATAATAAAATATAACAAAGTAAATTAATCAACAAACTTTTAAAAATGTTAATGTGTGCTATTTGAAATGAATAATTTATAAGGCTTCTATACTCGAATATACGAAGATATACCAACAACCAATATTTTCTATCTTCAATTTTATAATAAGTTTCTTTTTGCAAATCACAATTTGTTAACACTGTACACAGTAATCTAGCTCTATATTATCCACAACTATAAAATACCAATAGTCTGTAGGTCATCTAAAACTATACTCTAACGTTACGCTCTTTTATATTAAATACAACAAAAACCTTTTGATACAAAAACTAATTACAATAATGTAATTTCAAAAATATAGTATACGGCATGTATATACAACAAAATACTGCAACGCTACGGCTACTTCTTCTCCGTACCGTAGGAAGATCCCTGGCTGATCTTCGACATGCCGATGGATTTTTGAAGGAGAATGAAAACTGTAACAAATATATTACAGATATTATAAAAGATGAACAACAAACCAAAATTGACTTGGAAGATTTGACTCACACATATTCGTTAATCCATACCACAGTTAGTTAACTGAGAGAGAGCGTGCAAAAACCGCGCTTGCCCCAGTAAAGACCTTTCAATAATTTTAAGTTCTATTTTTTTTTCCACAGACTACAAATCTAACCTGAAGATGATCAGTAGCTGCTTCCCTTATTTCATCAATTTGTGCAAACAGCATGCACAAGCATATTTAAATAATAGCCCAATAGCAGGTCATAATGCACATGCGTGCGCAAAAGTTAACCGCGTTTATTGTAAAAGCTTTATCTGTGTCAGTAACATGTGGTGTGTCAGTGACACAGGTTCTTTGAACACGTAGCGGCACTAGGCGACCCTGACCACTATCGCATCATGTGATGGGCGTGGGCGAGATGTTTTATTCGATTGTTCAAACATCTCGATGTATTTATTTCACAGTTGAATTTAAGTGAATCCGATTCTTTTTAAAACATACGAAAGGAAGCAATCACGTGCGGTGCCACCGAATGCGGAGCCTTTCGAGTCAAGACCGCGCACGACACTACACGAGCGCGAGAGAGCGAACGAAAAACAGAGCGACGAGTCAGTCGATTGGGACTCGGAACAATCGGAAAACATCTCGAGTAGGGAAGCGAGATGTTTATAGCACAAAATAACTATGTATTTATTAGATTGTAATTTTATATCGGATGCGATTCTTTCGATTATCTAAACATCTGAGACTCGTCCATCGCGACATCCCTTTTGAAATGACTCATAGTTCCGTATTGACAACCTGCGCGTACCGGTTATAGATTAGGCAATCAAATCGTAAACATAATTCTTATATTATAGTATTTCTCTAATCATAATGGGCAAAATCAAACGTAAATTCCTAGTATTCTTATTTCCTGATACATATAAATTTTTCAGTCTAAATAAATTATGTAGATTCCACGATTTGTCTGTTTTATATGCATCATAATTTATTATAATGTTAGATGTTGAGTATTTTTGAACATCGCGTTCATTATGCACGATACCTGATCTGCGCCCAAAACGTACACAGCCTGATATATCTGGTTCATGGTTTTAGCAAAGAATACTTCAGTCCAGGGTTTTAGAAAGGTTTATATTTACGTAGTGAGCTAGCTTTTAGGCCCGAATCAATAGAAAATTAGTTCATGTCATTAGTTCCCCAATTTTAAGTGACAAACCACACTTAAAATTGGGGTTTAAAGTAAAACCTAGCTCTTAGCTAGTTTAAGCCAGGTTTATTAATTTTCTCGGATAGGTACATATTTTGCTTTGCCGATTCGTAAACTTTCTGATGAGGTACTTGCCAAATATTCAATTACGTTTACGAAATGAAGTCTGATGAATAATTAGTTTAGCAAATATTTGGTAACTGGCTAAGTTAAAATAGTATAGGTATACATACATTATACAAGGACTTTTGAAACATAACATATAACTATATACGCAAATATACCTGGGTAAATACGTCACTTTTATCTATTGAAAACCCACTGCTAACACACCCAAAACTTAGGTTATTCAGATATTGTAATAATACTTTGTCTGTCTAGGTTTCACTCATTTTACTGCATTTTTTTATTTGTTACCCGGAAAATTGTTAACCAGTATGCATATGGTAAGACTGCATAGAGCACGTCTCAGCCTATACAGTAGCTGCAACGGCATGGATTTTACTTTCATTTGATATGTTCAATAAAACAGGTTTTGAGCCGAGTTGTAGTAACCAGGTGGACTAGTCTCTCGAGTAAGTAGCTAGAGTACTTATTCCAATACGCACCACGAAAGTACGATATAAATTCGTACCCCAAATGTAAGTATTTTTTTGCACTCCAATGCTGGCAAAGCGACGTGACATTCAACTCTGCCCATTTACACTTCGAAGGTAGCATCAAAATCCGACTAACAGATATCTACTTTACGTGTTTTTATTACTAAACAGAAACGATTTTTAGAACAATGGTCAATAAAGCTATTTGAATTTAGCAACCCACAAAAAGCTTTCAATCCGTATCGAATCTTATTAGATAATCGAATCATTCGGTTTCACACTTAGTCGATATTAATGATTATAAATAGACTATCGACTTGACGAGCAAATTAAACAGTTTTCCAGCTCTTTATTGCTTCATTCCTTAGGAGTTTCCTCTAGGCAAGTTATTAAATTGCTTGAAGAGTTGCGTGTACGAACAACATTTTTTTGTTTCTATCCGCTGCTGTATTACGAATCTCACAGAGGTTTGCGACAGACGTAAATCTCGCAATCATTGCTGTCACACTACTAAACTTTTTAATAACTGCCAAAACCAAATTTGTTTCCATCTATTGCAGTGGTGTCGGTTGTGGCAGTAGTATCTATGACTAAAGCGCATTCTGCGACAAGCGGGACAATTGGTAGGCGGTTTCCGTAATAATATGAATTCTACAGACATTTTGTGACCGATCGCGTGGGGATTGCTATCGCTTTGCTACTACAAAGTTTACATAATCAGACAGCCGCTAGCCGGAGTCCGGCCATTACGAAGTGTTACATGCTATTAATAATAGCCTATTACCAACATGTTTTGACCACAAGGTCAGGCAGAATTTCTTCAATAATGTACGAACATCAACAAAAGGTTGTTTGTAGAACGGTCAAAGTCCGTGTCTCTTTATATTTACACATGACGTACGCATCTATGTTGTACGCAAAAAAGTACAAAAACTTACACTATGGAATATAGAAAAAATGTATTATGTCTGACAGTAACAATGCATTTTGTTCTGTGCCTAACAATAAATATTTTGACTAAAAATATTTGTAAGGACGTACGGAATTTTGCAAACAATAAGATTTTTTATGGTAGGTACCAGCAGTCGTGAGTTGTGAGTATAATTTTCATTATTCACAAGCAGAATGAAAATAGAATAATATCAACTCACTTTTCAGTTTTAAATATTTACCAGCAAAAGTCTGTACATGTGTACATTGAAGATATTATATTGAAAAAATGGTTTAGAAATCTGCAAATATGCTACCGAATACGAATATAACATTTTTCAAAATGGTGTCCATCCGTTTTTATCACATCACGGTCTTTTGTAGGAACCTGCGCTGTTTAAAACCGCGGCGTGCAGCTAGACCCTTATAAACTGTTAGAGGAAAATCGTAATACTCACATGCTCCAAGGATAATGCATCCGATAGAGAAATACAACAGTCTTCCGCTCAACAACAATCCTAGAAGGTAATATATCATTGGAGTCAGCGTGACCACGGCCCAGCCTAGAGCATTTAGCAGAGAGTAAATGCGAGGGGGCACCTCGAACGGTTCCACTCTCTCCACACCTGACTCTAGGAAGAAATCTCCGGTGTTGAAGAAGGAATCTTGCATTTTATCCTGTAACAAGAGGATGAACATTAGAAGCAGAAGGACGTAACAGAAAATTGTTGCTCGTACAAGCGGCCCAGTTCTCCACGTACTTAGAGCGATACATTGGCTTTTCATAAATTTAAATAATTTATTTGTCTAAGCAGTCTGAACGACTAGACGATTCAGAACTTTTCGATAAGAAACCGAATCGAATCGATCGCATCGAAACTCAGAAAAAAGTATTCCGGACAATCGCCCTGTGAATTCGATTCGATTTCAACTACTGTCGATTAAGATAGAATCAATGATATGCGAATAAACGTGTTCAATTATTAATTTTAACTTTTTAGTAGTTTTTAATTCTTTCAAACAATAACAATTTGATCGATCATGTCACCTTGTAGGTACTTTACATGTAATTTGGCAATTCAGGATTGAAACGTACATCTTTACGAAATTTAAGCTAATTTATGTTTTGTATTTAAACTAAAACACCCAAAGTAACTGTTTGAACAAAAATGGAAGGAATATCCAAATCTCTGCACTACGCCGTGAGATATTATTATTATATCTATGAAAATGTCAATGTTCGACTGATTTGAAAGTGGGAACTTATAAACGGACATAAATATGCTGTTCACATATATATGTACTTATAAAGGTGTATTTACTATGCATAGCTATCCTCAACAGTCGTATCGCCGTATTGAATAACACCGGTGTCAAAAATATATCTTATAAAATAATATATTATGACTTTATCTAGATGCAATTCAATACATGCCATTATCAACATTCGCAATTGTTTTGGTTTGTCTGTGATCTGTGTCTGCAGAATTGAGTAATTACCTAATTAGCATGATTTACCGACAGCTGTTATCATATTAATGCTTCATACCAAAGTTCATTGTGCAGACTACACGATGCGTTGTATCTGAGTCCATTCTATACCTACTATTGTGTTTGATGAATGTGACGATTCGGTTTCAAAGCCAAGTATCAATCAATAGTAGAAATCTTTCACGAATACAATTGTATTCCCGAATTAATTACTCCTCTCCGTGCATGGTTGTCTGGAAGAGATCGCTCTGAGCGATTATGACACTAATTGTAAAATTTGTTTTGTTCAGTTTTAAGTTTTCTTTGTTCTGTGGTGTTTCAATAAAGAGTTTATCTATCTATCTATCTATCTATCTAATTATCTAAGGCCCTAGCTCTAGATCCGTTTGATTAATAATCAATCTACAATTATATTATGACGAAAAAATTTTGACAATAAGCTTAGAGTACAAGAATCACAACCTTCAACAATAATGATAGAGTGACAAACTTTAAAAAATTACGTAAGCACATATGACAATTACAACTGTTTACTTGAATGTTAATCAATCATTTCTTAATTAAGACTTCCAAATCAGTCGTCCATTGTTTAAAATGATTATGATAATTTATTTAATTTTTAATCGAAGTTTATTTTAAGTAGCAGTGGAATTATCGGATGCATATTCACTACGATGTATTTTGCATAGGCTTTTGAGCTGTTTATTGGACAAAACTCTATTTTTGGAACGGAAAAATGTAAAACAGGACACCAAGTTAAGCGATGCCACTCATCCACTGTAAAATGCATTGTAAATTAAGTCTTATTTAGGTATGTTAACTTTAAGAGATGGCAATAAGCATTTTTACCATTTTATTATTATTATTACTGTGCCAGGGACCGCCAGGGGTGGCTCCTGACAGTGAAAGAAACCAGGGGCCAACCAAGTTCGAGACCATCACGATGTTCAGCAGTGAGCATACGACTACGAGGACAAAAATACATATTGAAGAACGAGACAAAAAATATAGTGACGACATACCTTAGTAACGTACAGTTGATGCAACCATTTGGAGGCTTCGTCTTCAGTCTCAGGAAGGGTAGAAACGGGAATTCTTTCAATGTAAAGGTGGGCGTGAACGGGTCTGCCGAACAGCAGGCTAGTTAACGTTGGCGGAGTCTACAAATAAAATAGCTTGCTAGACATATTACTATGATACTTTGCTTATAATCTCTCAGTTGATTTAATCATAATCATTGCAAGGTAAACGATCCCTTCGGGTAGTTTGCTTTAGGTATGATTGTTGCGGATGGGAAAATTGGTAGCGCGATCCATTGATAATGCCGCTACTGCACCTGTGAGGTTATCCGTCGATATGTTATCGAAGGCGTTTTCCGATATTTCTTTTTAGTAAATTCTGTATTAGATTAAGACCTAGTGATCTTATACTGCGATAATAAAACCGTGATTGACTTAGGACGCAAAAGCGCGCTCCGTTTCTGGTACTACTTTTAGAATGTAGTACATGTTGTCTTAGAACCCGAACTAACTTAAACACCCGCAAAACACTATTATTTCTAGTGGAGCACACACCAAAACGCTATGCTATGAACATCGGAAAACAAAAATGCAGCTGTGTAAAAAGAACGCGGAATAACGCTGCGTTATTTCCACGCCCGTGTGGTAGAGGCTTTAATTACTATGGCGCGTCTTCCCCCGTGCCGCCGCTCCCATTCCTAAGGCAATGACTAGCTAGGTGATTATAATTAACACGGGGATTAACTTAGGTCTAACTAACTCATGTCACAAAACTTACCTTGCTACTCTTATCGAACGCTAACTGGATGTTGTATATAGCTGGAATCTTTCCTCTGAAATATTGTAAACTCGTTGTAAAGCCCTTTGTGCGTGGCGTGAGGTGGTGCTTAAGTATCGGCAAATTTTTCTCCTTCGCAAAGTTTACTGAAGCTTCGTGCTTCTGTTTGGTGTAGCGAGTGCCTTCGGGGGTCAATAATAGCTGGGGGACGAAAAGTACGTATTTAATCTAAGAGGGGGCGGAATAATTTTCAAGGCCTGCACAAACGAGGGACAGGCCTCGGGAGTCCTTATTTATCCGTCCAAAGGGACAGCCATAAGGGACTTAATGTACCGCGTACAGAATTTCGTTCGTTCGTTCGGGGATTTTTGTCCTCTGCGGATAAAAGTCCCTCGTCTGTGCAGGCCCTTAAATCAAGCACTAGAATGTACCTACTGACTTAGCAAAAAATGTGAGGCAAACAAGAGATCTTAGAATATATTTACTGTGACATAGTTACTCGAATCCTATATACTTTTTGGCAATAGTATTTGTGCAAAGTAGCATGAACATTCTGCTCTACAAAAACTGTAAAAAGGCAAAAACAAACCAGTAATGCGTAATTAACATTTATCTAAGTCTTATTCTACCAGTCGTTCGCCCGCTATATAGTTATTCATTAGTCTATTCTAAACTGATAAAATAAAGAGGTAAATTTTGTTTCTTTGTAGGATATTATCTCCGGGTCTATTCATTCGATTCTGGAAATTCTTTCACTAATAGGAACCTACATGGTCGACGGGTGCTAAATATTCTGAGAGTTCTAACAAAAATGTGAATTACGCGGGTGAAACCACGGGGCACAGGTAGTCGTATAAAATTGATTTTTTTACCTCAAAAACTAAACTGAATATACCCCAGTAACAGTATGTATAATCATGAAGTTTATACCACTGATAGGGACATTTAAAAATAAATTAAATTAACCGAGCTATACTAAGAAACTCTGATAAAAGTCTATTTAAAGCTGTTTTATAAAATCCTTATCAGGAGCATGTCTACAATAGATAAAGTCATAAACCTAGTGAATAATAATAACATAGCGCCCAACTAACAACTTTAATTATCACACGATAAAGTCCAGTACAGACTGCAGATATAGTTCAAGTTGTTATGCTGAAGTATTAATGTTATCAATTATGTCATTGACTTACCCACACTGGATCCGGATAATCACAGAGCTCTGTAATCTGTCTTTTTATTATTTCCCTATCTTTGTCAAATGACCGTTCTAGAAAGACAAACTCGGAGAATTTCCACATCCAACCAATGGGCGGAAGGTATTGGATGACTTTCTTTGCGTAAGCTTTACAGTTCTGAAATGGTAATACAATGGTTTATTTACATTGTTAGTGAACTATGTTTTAAAAACAGGTGTAAATTAAATACATAATTAGATGGAAAAAGAATCTTACTTATACAGAAAGTTAATTTTCCAGTCGTATAATAATATGTAATAGAAACGGCATTCAAATAATTAACATTAACAATGCCACTTGAGCCTTGTTAGACAAAAATGGTAATTTAAAAAAAAGTAACAAAATTATAGTTTTTTATCAATTTGTGCACAAATTACAGGCGTTTTTGCCTATTAAATATCAATTTAATTTGCAAAAGTTTGATAACTTCATTCACTTTAGTCAACAATACATAACATAGGTATAAAAACTTACTCCCAAGACCCCAATGCCATCACAGAACTGCCATCCCATTAACCAGTCTATTTCATAACTGTGGTTCATAAGTAGGTAACCATGCTCTTTACCATAAAACTTTTCGTATTCATCCTTTTTGACGTAAAATGAGATGGTCGTTCCGGACCACCACTCTGACATGAATACTAATTCTGCAAAACAAATATACATCTAATTATATGCATAATTCACAGCTGTACAATGAAACAATCACTCGGTAATTATGGCGGAAAACAGTAAATAGAATGTGGTTGGTTTTGTATTTTTTTTCTCAAACTTGTGTGTTTTGTCATTTGTATAATTGGTGGAATATTACTCTAGTGCTTGTAACCGTGCACAAGTGTGGGTGTAAAAACTCCAAAAGTGTGTCTGTCCGAAACCACAGGAAGTGTCAATAAAGTGTCCACCACTTTACTGAATCGAGATGTTGACTGCTACTTGACTAGACTACTGACTACTGAGGTAGTCCTCACTGACCGGGAACCATGACCATTTATAACACATAAAATCCGTGAAATATATTAATACTTAACACTGTTCAATTCAACGCAATTGTTCATTGACATCATGATTGCAATTGTCAAAGACAAACTCAAAGTGCAAAAAAATTAAAATATAATCACTTGTGTTTACTTACGACTGTAAAATGAATATGATAGATAATAGTTTATCTTTCGGTACAAAGATTTATTGAAAGGCTTCAGTCCAATGAAAAGTACAGCTTGTACACAATTCAATATTATCCCAGAGATGAAATATGAAATAGCAAAACATAAATGTACTATTGTAGATTGCTTTAATATTTTTAAGATCTCCATTTTGTTACTTTTCTTTGGCAGGCGATTGTATAATCTGAAACAAACATTTTACTGTAGCTGATTGCCCCAAGTAGCCAAAAATAGGGATATGTGGAAAGAAATGGGGAGACCTTTACCAAGCAATGGGACACATCAGGTTGCTAAAAAAATATGCAATATCTTCAAAGCTGCACCACACAACCTAATTTCATTGGACCTTCCGAAAATCTTCCCCCTGGAAGTCGCTTAACTGACTCCGGACCCAAGTGGGCTGCTGCAAATCGAATGTGGCCAGACGGGGTTATACTGCTCCGAGTTCTGCCCAGTGCGATTGTGAAGCTCCCAAGAAGGACATGCGGCATCTGTTGTCATGCCCGCGCTACCCTTACACCTGCATGTTGAATGACCTGAATGAGGCTTCTCCTCCTGGGGTGACAACAGCCGAATATTGGGCTAAAACTATTTAGCAGTTTAACTCATTGAATAGTCTCATGGATGGTGAACCATTGAAACGAAGAAGAAGAAGAATGCAGAGGTGAATCAGTATAGGCACATTTTAGAGTCCAATACTGAAATAGCACTAGTTACTCATTTCAAATGTCCATGGCCACTTATAAAAAAGTAGTAACGCAAAAAAGAGATATCTACATGGAAGGTATATATAAGTTATAACTTTTTTTTAACTTAAAATGGTATCTTTCTGTCTGTTTGTTTTCACATTACATAAAAACTACTGAATGGATTTCACAATATGGTAGCTCACTATGGAACTAATACAAAAGTATAGCTTCACTCTGCAGCTTTTCCCACACATAAAAAGCAAAGTGTCTTTCATGACAAATAGCTACTCAATGGAAAGTTTCATCAAAATCTGTTCAGCTAATAAGGAACCGGTACTCAGATATTTGCACATTTTATATTTCGCTAGTTTCTTATAATTTAGTATAACAATTATTTATTAATCAGATTTTTGTGACATAATCATTGTAAATAGTGAAATAAGATTTAATGTAAATTGCTGTGATTAGATTTAGGTTACAAATACTCGGCCATCGCAACTACAAATAAACTATCAACTCAATTGCACGGTGAGCAATTGAGAGGCCGGTAAAATCCCAACGTGATTGTCACAGTAACTGTGTTGTTTAGGTTACAATCTTTTACAAAAACTCGTGCAATTTCGTGTCATAAACTATTATTTATTCACTCGACATTACACAGGTATCTCAACAAACTTAGGGGTGACTGGTCTTACATAAATAATTTAATATTAACTTTCAAATGTCGTAATAATCCAAAGACCAAAATTGAACAAAAATATTTACCATGTTCAATACCTGTGACTTTTGAAATTATTGCTTGGGGTTCAAACTGCATAGATAACACGAATACAATAACAATAAAGAAATAAATTGGTATACCTAAACGTTTTTGAAACTAAGTTTTAGCTCCACAAAAATCACACCATAGTCACCACACAATCACTCGACTGACAGACAATCACAAACAAATGTCGTGCGACGTGCGTGTCTTTCCTTCCTACAGTGCGCGACTGAATGAACGAATTCGAGCGAGCGAATACACAATAAATTAATGAAAGAATGAAAATTTTAATAAGTATTGCCAGATTCTTGCTCAATAAATGCGATAATCTGTGCATTTGATTTGACCTCCTGGCAATAAATTTACAAAATAATTGTATTCTATTCGTTATAAATTATAATAAATAGTTACAGTTTATTGCAATTTAAAGTACCTTACGACTTTCTTCAGGGTTCAAACTATTTCCATAATGCTCCATATAAAATTTTATCAAGATCTGTGTAGGTATTCTAATTTATTCGGGGTACTTTTCATTTGGATTTTGAAACTTTTTGACGGGACAAACTGTTTTATCGTTTTTGGAGCTCCAAATAAGAAATTCCTCCTATTTGTATTATTCTATTTATTCTATACTGCAACACTGACATTCCATGATTGATGCAATATTGAAGCGAACTAAACGTGTAAGGTCTCCCTTTGAAATTCTTAGCTCCTGAGTGCTCAGGCAGGAAGAATTCGGTCCAATCCGTCGAGCTAGAGTCCAATCGATCCAATCTAGTGGAAGCACAAAATATTCGTATCTATGCAAGCAAACTGAAAAAAGAAAAACCTGGGTACCGGTGGTGGTGATATCAATCAACCTCATACAAACAAATAAACAAGCAACTAGACATACTAGGAGTTGGCAATGTTGGCAGCACTGCAATTCTTTCAATGACGAAATAAAAATAAAATTCTAGTCACAGACAGAATAACCAAGACCATAATCAAAAAGTCAAGTCGACCCTAATACCGAATGATGTGAAGTGTAATCTCATTTACATAACTCTCTCTCTTTCGTTTCATAGCGTAAACTGGGAATCTAAACTAAAAGTTAATCATATTATTATGAATAAACTCGAAATTGATGTATTTGGAATTTAGGGTAAAAAAAAAATTATGTGAAAAATAATCGCTAAAACCTATGCCTTGGATGTTTCTGCACAAAGAAACATGTCGTAAAAATATGGGATATGTTAACTTCTAGTAAATTTTGCTATAATGGTCTCCTACTTTCAACACGATTTTAGAAAATTTAAGCTCTTAACGAAAATTTATTGGTTACGTAATTATTGCAGCCGGCCTGCATTTAAGTATAGGGAGGCTCGTATACTAGGCATTGAAACTTCATGTGACGATACCGGCGTTGCTGTCGTCGACGGCATAGGAAATATTCTGGGAGAATCTTTGTATTCTCAAAACATTATTCACCTTCGTTATGGTGGTGTTAACCCTCTTATAGCCTACGAGTTGCATCGGAGTAATATTGATGATGCAGTTTCAGAAGCACTACACAAAGCCAATCTACAAATGAAAGATATCGACGCTGTTGCTGTAACTACTAAACCTGGCTTGTTTATCAGTCTGGAGGTTGGAGTCAAGTATGCAAAGTTCATAGCCAAAAAGTTCCATAAACCATTAATACCCATACATCATATGGAAGCTCATGCACTAGTTGCAAGAATGTACTATGACATACCATTTCCCTATTTAGTATTGCTCATATCCGGAGGACACTGCCTATTGTCAATTGTGAATGATTTCAATGACTTCATTCTACTTGGACAAGGCATTGATAATGCGCCTGGCGAAGTAATGGATAAGGTTGCTAGAAGAATGAAATTAAGAAATATACCGGAATACTCTAAAATGTCTGGAGGAAGAGCTATAGAATCAGCAGCTAGCAAAGCACAGCACCATGGATTATTTGAATTTCCAAATCCTCTGTGGAAATACAGGGATTGTAACTTCAGTTTCAGCGGACTCAAAGATGCAGCAATAAGAAAGTTGCTACAGAAAGAGTCAGAAAACAATGTGCTGGGTGATGGCATCATCCCAGAAGTAAATGAACTATGCGCTGCATTTCAACTAGCCATTGCCGAACATTTGGCTCTGAGAACTGAAAGGGCTATTATATTTAGTGAGAAAAATCAATTTATTGGAGCTAGGAACAGAAACATTGTGGTGTCCGGTGGTGTAGCCTGCAACGAGTTTATTTTTAAATCAATTGAAGTTATAGGAGCTGAGAAGGGGTACAATGTATTCCGGCCACCTCCTCAACTGTGTACTGACAATGGTGTAATGATAGCATGGAATGGAGTAGAGAAATTTAGGAAACAGTGTGACTTAACAACCAAGTACGGTTCAGTAGACATACAGGCGAAGGCTCCTTTAGGTGCAAACTTTATAGAAAAAGTTAAAGACGCTAACATAGCAGTAAAAGTGACTAGATTAAAAAAACTTTATAATGCTTAACATTGTGTTTGATTTCAATCTCATCATCATGATCAGTCCTTATCGATCCACTGCTGGACATAGGCCTCTTCTTTATTGTGCCAAATTTTACTGTCTTGAGCTTCCCTTCCCCACGTTTGACCCAGTATGTGGACGAAGTCATCAAATCTATTACAATGAAATTGCAAGTAAAAACTAAACTTTTAGTATGTTTATTAATACATTCACTGCTGGAAACACAACTCTGATGTTTTTGATGTATGGGAAAAATTCTATGGAGCGTGCAGAACCACATCCAGGGCTAGACATGAAAATCGGCTCGTCAGTCAGTGTTAAAGTTCAAAAAAAGGTCTGTTACATTTATGGGAATAGACAGTAGTCAACAGCTATCTGACATAGTAATGAATGATCACCAGGTAAAGTATCTAACCATGAACTGATAAAATCTATTTTCGTATTATCTAACCTGCATGTTTATGACGTCATCTCAGCGGTGGCCCAGTTGGTAACTGTGAATATCAGATAGCAGATAGAGGGGGCAGGACTTTGTGATCGTTCGTCCTTTTCATAAGGTACAAAAAACAAGGAAGTTTCAGCAACAAAAGTTTATTGATTAATTAGTTCTACATTAAATTAAATAGTTGAACATGATGTATTTTGACCAAGAACTCCTTTTCACTTACTGGGTGTTTGCAAGTCTGAAAACATAAGTAAAAACATATTATCCTTCAGAATAATTTTAAGTTGATCACTTGGGACATATAACTAATTGGAGTAAGTAACTATGTTAGTATGTTTTCTATTGTATTTTCCGAGTCCAGAATATTCAAAAGTAAAACTCTTGCCATGGGACAGGAAAATATAATGTAAATACTATTGGATCAACCCATAGTATATTGATTATTGGATTTTTATTATTAAACATCACACACGCAAAAAACAGGCATAGGCTTCAGTAAATTCTATAATGTTAATTCTTTTGTAATTTTTTGCATAAACTCAAATGTTAGTATAATTTTATGCACAAAATAAACACACTCATTCTAAAGTTAAACTAAGGTTTAATTCAAGACGGCCACAAATGTACGTAACTGCATTGACAATTACTAAACTCTAAAACATTGTTTTAGTATAATTCATAGAACCTAACTTACACTACATTTACTCCTTATCATCTGAAAAACGGATTCAAAACAAACATACTTCAGTAATAGAAAAGAACTATCAAGAAAACTATATAGGATTTTACATTTCTAAAAATAAATCATTATCAGATACAAATTAAAGTAGCAAGTAGCACTACTGTACCATGATGTCAAATAAATGATTACTAAATATGTATTCTATTCGTTCAGTTTTATTTTGGTGTTGTTCACATTTCTACTTTTTTGGATCTAAGTAGGTACATATTGCCTCTTCAAGGAAGGCACTAACCAATAGTAAACCCTAGATTTGAAGGTTTTCCACTTCATATCAATTATGATGTAGCATCAATTTAGTAGGTAAACAGAGAAGTCGTTCTAATATCCCGATGAAAGCTGTAAAATAGCACAGCAATTTGATATTTATCATAGTAGGGTAGTTACCCTTAAAATTACGGATTTCTTTCACTGATACTTACGGGCTGGTTTGCCATTGGCCCATGGAGTAAACTTAATGTGGGATACGTCGCGTTTCATGGCCTCATTGCGGAATTCGCTCTTCAGGGATCGTCGTAAAACCTTGGCAGCGATGTTGGAGTAGTTTATGTAACTGCAAAATTATAACCTATGTTACATCACTGAAACATTCAATATATGGAAAATATAAGTTTTTAAACTCACTTTAGACCAGCTTGTCTCCAGGCTCCGCTCATTTTGTCGCTTTTTCTTAAAATTTACTGAAAAAATCGCAAAATCAACTTCGCGGAATGATTGAAAAGTGACGTAACAAGACAATTGTTTTGAGTCTGTTGACCACTAGTACTTGTAGATTTTTGCCTTTTTAATCTGTAAAGGTGGATCTACCTCCAGTCTACACTACAGCGATTTTTTCTAATGTCACTTTTCTTATGGTTTTCAGTGTCGAATTCAGGTTGTGTCTCATGTCGATGTAATGTCATAATTTTCTGAACAACAGTGCCAGCTGCTGAATAGTTATCAATCGAAATAAATTCTTGAAAAGCTATTTGCCACGAAGAATCTTTTAACTTTTCTTCAATAAATAATAAAAGAAGAACCAGATCGGAAATACTATCTCAGCCCAATTTACCGGTAATAAAATAAGTACCTACACGCATCCTTTTCCTGGTGCTGAAAAACAACTGAGGTGGCACACAAATTCTTCAAATATCATCTTCCTACGGTTTTATTTTGGCATGAAATAATATCGTTGGGATGTTCTTACAACAGTGGCTTCAATAGAGATAAACTGGCCTTTTAAGTCATCGTTAATGGTCACAGCTGTTGACAATAACTTTGTAATTTCTTTTTCAGAATAGTTTACAATGGATACTTCGGATCGCTTATTGAAGAACGAAGAGTTTGCTCCTAGCGGGCACTTGGAGGAGCACTTGCTGCTGAAACCTAAGCCTCCTGGAGTAAAGTGTGACATTGTTAACGAATGCCAGATGTTTATTAAAGCGGAGGATGGTGGTGGCGACACTCATTTGAATTTGGCTGGAAATCCGGAACCAGGTAACAGTGGTAAGTTCTCACCTCACTCAGGCTGTTTCAACCATATTTCCTTACTCACTTACATTAAATTGAATTACCACTCATAATCAATCCAGTTCAGGAGTCGAAATGCCATGTAGTGTGGTCCTGTCACTGTAAATTCTATAACTTAATTATTGCCTGCCGTACATGTGCAGGGTTTCTATTTTCATGTTGAATTTACAAGGAGTGTTTGCCTTATTTCTGGTTTCTTTTTAGGAAAACCTGAGTTTGTGACCTCCACACCAGATCAAAAGAAAGACAGCCCTTCAGATAATCAAATTGCAAATTCAAACCCAGAATGTGATATGGAAGGTGAGTGGCACATTATCAAGATAGTGCTTAACTAAGTACTACAATGTTCTAATACCACCTACAACAATTGAACAACCTACATAGCATTACTGGGTTTGAGATAGACCTAGTTATTTTTGTTTTTTGAAAGAGGTAGTGCCGGTCTCTTGTACTAGATTTGGTCAGGCTGTCCAGCGGCCTCCGATAACTGTTATGAATGTATAACTTATGAGAATAAGATATTGTTACGAGGATTGTAGTCGTAATCTTATCAATAGAAATAACTTTTTCATTTCATAATGAAAGTCTAACATACAAATGTTTCAGGTGTTCCCGACTTGCCAAGAGATGATGGTTTGCCGAGTACAGTGTCGGTGTTAGATACACCTGGTGGAGGCAAAGTGTACTTAGTGGGCACTGCGCATTTCAGCATTCAGTCACAAGAGGATGTAGCGAGGGTATGCTAATAATAAATTAGTTTGATAAGCTCATATCATACCACAAGGATGGTTTTTCGAACATGCTGGTAGAATTCTTAACTAATTAAGTTGAAATTTTAAGTGTCTGACAAGTTCTAATGACTACTATATGTATTTATGGTGACAGTGAGCTGATAGAGGCAGGAGGTAATAAACAGAAGTCCTCACAATTAACATAGATTAATGGCTTGCAGTACATGAGCTTGCAGTACATATTACGTATTTTATAATAAAGAAACTTATTTTCTTGCTCGTTTGATTTTTGATGTCCTGTATTGCAGGTTATACAAGAAGTGCAACCCCACATTGTTATGGTGGAGCTATGTGAACAGAGAACCAATATTCTATTGCTTGATGAAGAAGTTATACTAAGGGAAGCTAAGAATATTAACATTAAGAAAATAAGGTGTGTATTATAATTTAATAATAAAAAAATATCCTTTGATGCTTCAAAATTAAAAAGTAATTTCATAGTTTTAACTTTGAAATCGGTCTCATTTTTTTTTTCATAGAGCTACAATGGCACAGAATGGCGTTTTCAACGGCCTGATGTATATTCTCTTACTGAATATGTCTGCACATATCACACGGGAGCTTGGCATGGCGCCTGGGGGTGAATTCAGACGAGCCATGGCAGAGGTACTTTTATCATTCTTCTTCTTGATATTCCTCATTTTTATACAATAGCAGCACATTTTCAGCATGCAATAAGAAAAACAGGTTGTCTATATGGTGGCAACTTTGCTTTGCAAATACCTTATGTGACATTTTCTATTGCAACAAATTGTGATACAGTTGTAGTATTAGCTTATTTTGATTGGATAATAGTTTAATAGTAAATGAAACTAACATAATTATGTAGTTACAAATTCAACGCAAACAATAAATGGAATTATTTTTCGTAGGCTAAAAAGGTACCATCTTGCATGGTACATCTCGGAGACAGGGCCATTGACGTCACTCTCCACAGAGCCATCGCGTCTCTGTCGTGGGGACAGACAATACGATTCATATGGCATCTGCTGACATCAAACCAAACTATCAGGTAAAGCTAAAAATATTGCTAACTTAATAGCAGATGTGATGCACTGCAAGTGTGAGTTCACAAAGTTGTCACCTCCCTGTCTGGTATCTGATCCTATACTCTTAACAATTCTAGTTTGGAAGAAGTGGAGAAGTGCAAACAGAAGAAGATGTTGGAAGATATGCTGGACGAGATGGCTGAAGAGTTTCCAGCTTTGAAGCGAGTGTTTGTTGTCGAGAGAGACATGTATCTGTGTCATTCACTCCAAGTAGCCGCCATGCAACCCCGTGAGTGTATAAGTGTAATGTGTAATAGTATTCAAGCGCAGTGTAAAAATGGTGCCATGTAAAAAATTTCCATGCAAAGTTCTGGGTGGCACTGCAACTGCTATATTTACAGGTCTTAAGTTTACCATGATGATGTGTTAGCATGAGATTGACCTGCACCTGTTCATCTTTTTCGTCTGATGTGTAAAATTATCAGATTAAAACCAATATCTCTAGGTAAAATTTTTAGTAATTCTTGTTTAGAAATTACAAGATTTACAAGCCTGCAACAGATGGATAATATGACAGTCTCTTACTGTTACTGGAATAAAATAGTTCATATTGAGAGATTGGTGCCACAAAGTAAAGACAGCTGTAAAGTGAGGTCCATGTGGTTTGAAATTGACCACCAATAGTTTAATAGGACTTTACTAAAATGCAGTCTAGTTAGGCCCACTTGTGCACTATAAATTGCCTGGGTTAATGCATGACCTCATGACTGCTTTAATAGCAGCAAACCACAGGTTGTCATACTAACTCTATAATATATTATCTTCAGGTCGGGAACCTTGCCGAATAGTGGGCGTGGTCGGAATCGGCCATGTCGCCGGCATCATCGAACATTGGGGCAAAGTGTCGCCTAGTGATATACCGCCGCTGCTCAAGTAAGTTTAATAATTTGCCTATTATTTGTATACTCAGACTGATCTACTATTTGTATACTGGTTTAAATTAAGCAATTCTGTGGTTGCTTACTGCTGAAATCACCGAGCTATGCTACGTACGACTTGCCGCCCTCCCCGCGCCATGCTATAAATTTCTTTGAGTACAATATACGTTACCGATATCGTATTAATAATGCGATATTGCCATTATTTTGATATACAACTTTTGGACTGCTATAGCCGTCTGTTCGCTGTCTGTTTGGGGTCATCCATAAATTATGTTACATAAATTTAATGTTATTTAACCCCCCTCTCCTCATCCTTGTCCCTCGCAAAGGTCGCATTTGTGAGACCAAGTGTGACGTCACATATTTGGCAATTCTACATCTAGTAATGCTTTCACGAAAACAACAGTTCCGAAAATCAGTTACCGGTTAAAATATGTTATTAAGATTTTGAAATGTGACGCCACGAAATGTATGACTCCTCCCACCCACAATGTCACACTTCGCGGACTCCCCTTTATGGATGGGCCCTGTGAGAATGCTCCCGGTAGACAGTAATGTAATGCCCCTGGCACAGAGTGCCGCCGCCGACGCTGTCGACGCGCGTGATCCGCGTGTCGGTGCGCGTGGCGTGCGTGGGCGCGCTGCTGTACGCCGGCTACAAGCTCATACCGCGCCGCTGGCTGCCGTGATGGCGCCGCCCGCTATTGTTATATGGTAAGTACTACCTGCAGACAACCACCGCCTATTGATCCAAAAAATACCTTATAGTCTGCTAATATTTGAATTAATAAACGTCTACAAAGAACTATACTTAAAAGTTAATTTGAAATACTTTACTTTTTTACTTTTTTCACAGTTTGAGTTTTGCTCTAAGCATTTCTATATCTGGTCATGAATTTTGTTCCAGGGTTTCCTGCGTCTAATAACTGATTGAAAATTGCGGTATCGTTAAAAATTTTGTTTTTGGCACATTGCTAACACACTTGAAATTATGATAAAACGTAACATGTTCTCATCACTTTTAGTTATGTATTTAATATGTATGTTGTTTATTTTTATTGGCTAAGCCAAGGCAGTCTGTTCTCTATGTTAACATTTCTACTTCTTTAAAAACATACACAGCTTGCAAGTTTGTCTGTTATTTTGTACTTGAATTGTAACGTAATGGATAAGCTACGGTAGCTTATACAGGGTGAGGCCAATCTTAAAGATCAAATTCTCGAAAAAATATTATATCTCCTCTGTATACCAGCTTGCATTCACGAATTTAAGAATAATTATATTGAATTAAATTACCGATAAAGTATGTTTTTATACACAAAGAAATATAAATAATTTTGTGTTAAGTTTTTTTTTTCTGTCCGCTGACAATATTATTCTTATTAATGGTAAGAATTGTGGCAATTTAGATTTAATTTACTTATTAAGGTATCTTAAGTTAGGAATATCTCATAATATAGAAGTTTCTTTAATAATTGGAAAGTTTCGGGAGTTATTTTAATAACAGGGATTTATCTATACATAAAATATCTACTTGAAAAATAAGTCACTATCAATTTATTTAGTTTTATCATTGTCGTTTATTTTTATTCATGAATTAATTATGAAGATCTTATGTGTAATCATTATCATTGATATAAGGATTGTGATAATTAACTGAAAAAAAAAATACAACTATTATTAAATGTCCATCCATTTCATGCATAAGTCAAACTTATATGTGTAGTAACTGTATGTTTTGAAAGACTTGAGTAGTTTAGGGTATTGTTTAAAGATAGTTAAATATAGCACCACCACACGGGTACGCGGGTAGTTGGAAGCATCACCTGCCGCTCTCTTCGGTCATACCGCATGCCTCAGTCTTCTCGTGACCACAGTCAATGTAACTTGGTCGAAACTTCGAGGTTTTCATATATTTTGGTATTAATTGTGCCCGAATTAGACACTACTGTCTATATATTTGTTATTTTTGTCTAGAAAATAATAAGATTATACTACCTTCATAATTAGAACAATGTTCGGCTCAACAAGCCCTTAGATTGTCTTAGAGAATAATTAAGTATTTTTGTTATTGCTAAAGACATGCTCACCACAGTTGCTTTGCTTTTTGTTAGAGCATACTGTACTATAGGGTTTGAATGTGACCAGATTAATTTGAGAGCAGTGAAAGTTTACACTGTGAAAATTAAATAACATAGACTTGGACAGTTCCAAAATGGCGGTTGTCACTTTCAAAGTCACTGTAAACGAAAAGGGGAGCAATACCTTTAGATAATTATGTCAAATTAAATTTAATTTAGGACAGATTCGCAAAAAGTACTTGCACTTTCAAATATGTAAAAATTCCAAAAAATTTAATTTAGATCAAATTTAACTCAAGATACCCATGTCTCGTGGTAAGATTTAGTTAGCAGGTGTATTGTGAAATTAAGTGCATAAGAATATATTTATTTAGTGTTTAAATAGTGTTATCTAAAGTTGGTTGATATAGTTCACGCTGTAAGTAAATGTCTGGAATTATATTACAATACCTTAACCTGACAAAAATCTTACCTAATAGTTTTCCTAAAAATATCTAACTAATTTCTATTTTAATGACTTCTACATCAATTACTCCTTGATCATACTTAACATAGTAAATGTGAAAGTTTGGATGTTACTCAATCACGTAAAATCAGCTGAACGGATTTGGATGAAATTTGGCACACAGGTAGTTTATTACGGGACCTGTGGGAGAATACTCAACATAGGTAAAACAGTGAGGGGCAGCTCGTATTTATCAGAACAAACAATGACTTATAGAAAAAAGGTAACAAGTCACAAACTACTACCAGTAGGCAACATTTCCAAAATGCTTAGTCAGGGCACACTTCTTGTGATTGTCATAATTATAGTTCCTGATTTCATCAATCTTAGTATGGGTGTAGAACTGTGTGGTTATAAGCTAAGAACTAAGGTCCCTTCACTTATTTTTGGCCCTGTCAATAAACTTTCTGTTCGCGTGAGTTATACCTACTTACTTTGTTGTATTTTCTAAGGTAAATTTGTTAACGTTATTATGTCATAATATTTCCTATAAGACGTTATTCAGCGTTCTCAATTATAATAACTTGGATTAAGTCTGATGATGAACATGTTACTGCCTCCGGTTGATAAAGGCGAAAATACACAATTGCCAGCAGCTTTTCAAACATGCAAGCTACAAGTACGAAAGTAGTAACGTGCCGATAAATACACTATTTCGCTTGCAAGTGCATATTATCATTGTGCCAATGGTGTGCCACCTAACGGTATAATGCCATCTATTGCTAGCAAGCTACTGGCAAGTGTGTTCTCGCCTTAACGGTCAAAAGTTATTTGTGTTCGTGTCCCACGCAGTGTGGTGTGTTTATTTTTTATGAATAAAATAATTATTTTATAAATACTATTTTAATTTTTATTATAAACTCCTAAGTAGTCGTCAAACCTCATTGGCCTAATAAAATGCCAGCTAAAAACTAGAACATAATTAAATGACAGATTTATAAAACAGTGACACTTTTTAGTCAAATAATGTGATCAAACATGGACAAATCTCTGTAATTCTTGTGTTAATCTCATTTATCAAATTACAATGTTTTATTATCAAAATCGTAAAGGGAAATATGATAAATCATGGTCGTGGACTTATAAGACAGTTATTGAGCATCCGAGTAAACAGTGTCCTATACCGGCAAGTTTACCGAATCGATGTTTGCAATAAGTGTAAGTGCTTATATCTGTACCTTTGCAAAGTATAATTGCCTATAAAATTCGCGATACACTGAAGACCACGCCGAAGCTAGTTCAGTGCATAATATTCCCAAAACTGGCATATAAAGCCTTCCTGACTTCATACCATAATAGTCTTTATCTCGTCCGAGTAAAGTCTTAGTTATAATAGCATGGTGTAATCAACAATTTTGACCGTCAAGTTTGTTTTACTTTTAGCCCTTTGCCCGGTACAGTATAGAAGCCATTCCAGTTTCCATCTACCTCAGTCAGCAACCTTACTCCAAGACGACAACCGAGCTACCGTGGTGTTACTCGGCACAGTGCATTTCAGTAAACAGTCCATCGAAGATGTTACCTCGGTATCTATTATGTTATATTTTATATTGAATTGGAACCGGATGCAATAATTTAACGTTAGTAGATTATTATCGCTTTCCTTCTTTCAGATAGTAAGAGTGTTAAATCCCAACGCAATTTTGGTTGAACTCTGTCGACAAAGAGTTTCGCTGTTAGAGCTTGACGATAAACAATTCTTAGAAGACGCAAGAAATTTTGATCCAAGAAAAGTACAGTAAGTAGAACTGCTTTGATCATAACCTTTCTTCTTCGTCCTGCTATTATTTCTTTCATTCTTTTTTTCTTTCCTTTCCTTTTTCTTTGTCTGTCTGGATGTCTGTGGTCTGAGAAACTGATATTCCGATTTTTTATGACTTGTTTTATAATATGTAGAGAAATGCTTTTTTTTTTCAGACAGGCAGTAAAAGGACAGGGCGTGGCCTCGGGTATGTTACACGCTATGCTCCTGAAAACTTATGCTGATATCGCTAAAGAGCTGGGAGTGGCGCCTGGTGGAGAATTTAGAAGGGCTTATCAGGAGGTAAATAATAATTATGAAGAGGTAAGATTTGTGCGTTTGTGGGAAGTAAAGTCCGGTGCCGTAATCCGATTCTGGAAATTATTTCGCTAATAAGAAGTTACATTAACCCTGAGTGCTATTGGCTAGGTTTTATATCGGGAAAATTCAGAATTCATGCGTGAACATGGGAATTACGTCGGTGAAAACCGCGGGACGCGGCTAGTTATTAAAATATATAGATATAGATGTTTTTTCTCACATTACCACTTTATGTCAACGCTTTTTGAAGACTAGCTCTTAAGAGTTTCATCAATGTTTCTCCAAAGTTATATTTATACTTCCAACAGAGTAACCAAGCCAAGTAGGTCCTTTGCACCCGTTAACATATTTCTATACAACACCAATGAAAACGAAAATCGGATTAATTTGAGCTTTTTAGTATGGACAGAATGTCAAAAGAATCCGATTTTAATCTATATCAGTTGCTGACCCACTCAGAAAGTAAGAATAAAAAAAGCGTCAAAATAAAAATTATTTTACAGATGAAAAAAATACCAGGCTGCAAACTGTTCCTCGGTGATCGTCCCATACAAATTACCATAGCGAGAGCGTTCCAGTCCCTATCCGTCTACGAGCTAGGGCAAGTGCTTTACCATCTCACCACTTCGAAACCGAATCCCTTAAAGTACGTACCTAAGTATTAGCATCCATAGAAATTAGAAAGGTTACTTCGTACTTTGTTTTTGATTTCTTACAATCACGGAGTAACGATCTTATGTCAGGCAGCGATCCACTCAAAGGCCTCCTGAGAGGGTAGCTGTAAAATGTTACAGCCCTCATCCATACATAGCGTAGCATATACCTACTTCTTACCTACCGTGACACGGGCACGGACTCACGGACATATATATGCACCCAGCTTAAGGTGGTGAATACCATTGCTTGCGTAATATAGGTAGTATTTCCTTGAAATCACATGAAAGCATCATCTAAACCCGATCCACTAAAAAAATGATCTAATGTAAGTTTAATCAAAGTTTCACGGTTTGTCGTTAACTTTTGCTTGTAGTCGGGAGCAGTTGGAGAAATACAAGGACAAGGACTTTGTGCAAGCTCAATTCGAGGAAATCACGCGGGACGTGCCGGCGTTCAAGAAGATATTTCACGTGTTTGTCGACGAACGGGACAAGTGTCTCGCGTATTCTATGCAAGAATGTGTTCGTTCAGGTAAGTTTAGACCACTTTATTGAACACACTGTTAGTTAGTATTGATGG
Source organism: Campaea margaritaria (assembly GCA_912999815.1). Lineage (NCBI taxonomy): Eukaryota > Metazoa > Arthropoda > Insecta > Lepidoptera > Geometridae > Campaea > Campaea margaritaria. The sequence goes on from OU538794.1 coordinate 4,761,460, forward strand.
ATGGATAGATGGATGATTGAGGCATGATGAATGTATGCCTCAGTTTAATAATTAATTTTTAAATTATTTTGCAGTGGAGAAGCCCCGTGTTCTCGCCGTTGTTGGGATGGGTCATGTGGATGGTGTTGTTAGATATTATGGGAAAATGAAACAAGATGATATCATTCCCCTTTTAATGTAAGTTATCAGTCCAAATATTTCAACATAGTGCACAGCATATAATTCGATGTTTTCGTTTACCGAAAACCCAGATAGATTGAGGACAAAATCCCGAACAAACTATCATGTGCACAACCATAAGCCAACGTGCTGTCTGATGAGTGGATGACCTTCTTTTTTCTGAACCAAGAATATATGCTATTGCATCTTCGCTAGTAAAAAATTACCAATTATGAGAGGCCATTGATGAGTTTTCCATAAATTAAAGTAACTCTTGGTCAGTTTCATATTACTATTGGTACTAAGTAAGCTAAAACTTAATTTGATATCTCGTAAAGTTATTGCCATCTCTTTTGTTTTTCATAAGATTGAAGAAAGACAACGAATCATTTATAGAAGTAAACTATTACGTAGACTAGTTTCAATCAACAAATTGGCACTAATGTCGTATGCCTAACTAAGTCCTCCATACATAGAACACGCGATAAGAAGGGGTTCAGTGGTGCACCGGTGCAGTGATGTCCGCTGGGTCGCGGACGCAGCGGGGCGTGGCGCGGTAGCGGCCACCCAACACAAAACAATATCAAAACTATAGTCAACAAGTATGAGAACTGCTCTTTTTGATCCAGTATTAGTTTTCATAATATTTATTAGAGGAGTTGAACATTTCTGGGAGGTACCGGCTTGTAACTTTATACCTATTACACTTGCAGTCCCTTTCGGGTATAGGTTATTTATGCTACCTGTATCTTAAACGACAGTAGGTAGGTAGGTACCTTTGAGTTAGCGTGAAGTGGCGGGTAGTATACCTACCTACCTTACGATTTGTAAATTGGTGAATTTATTTAGAGTTTACGGATCATGCAGTTAGTTTTATTGCTACCGCGCCCCCGCGTCTCTATAACGGATATGAAATTTGATGCTTTCGCTTCCAGGTTACCTCGTCGTGCCTTATATTCACTAGTATTTTGGAAAGGATTAAGATACACGTGTTACTTTTTAGTTTTCTCATTTTTCTACAGACTCTTTTTTGGATAAAAATGTGGAATGTAAACCTGTATGTCATTCTTTGTTTAAAACTATTTTCGATGTGGGATTGTACTTGTTATGTGAATAAATGAGAGTAAAGAATAGTCTGGTGTTTTTCTGAATCAAAGAGGGAGTTGCAGTTTTAGTACATTTGGAGGCAAAATACTTTTTTATGATCTATAAATTCTATAATGGAACTCAATTTGGAAATAAAAGTAGCATTTTTTGTTCTCTCCAAAATTCCCAGGAAGTTTCAGTAAAGTACAATTTTACTGAATCATGATTGACTAGACTAGACTAAAAACTGACTGGGATTGGACTGTTTGACTAGAAAAGTATTATGTACTTGACACTAGCTAAATGCACAAAACGTGCAAAGCCAAACTGAAGAAAAAAATAATTTGATATCTCACTAAACTATCAGCTGTCTGTGTGACAGGTAGCTCTATCTGTTAGAGTCAGCACCATCAATCAGCTGAGTTTGTTTTGATTTGCTCTATTGATTATTTGATTGTACGTACACTTAGAATTTCATTTGTTCATATTTCGTCTTAAATAAATTGTGTTTTCTGACAAATATGTTAGCGGTCTTATTTCTCGTTTGCGTAGTACAATCAGCTATATCTTCTCGCGAAGATATTTCATGTGGTTGCAACGTAGGGCGTGCCAAGTTTGAAAAAAGTAGTGAGACATTTTTTGGAACATTACAAACTGAAACCCAAGAGCAGTGCTCCAGTAATCAAGACATTAAAGAATATTGTATTGATAAGCATGAACAATTCAACGAAATAGAAACTATGGTTCTCGTGCCTGGTGGTTCATATCAGCTAGGAACTGACGACATAGTTATAGAGAAAGATAATGAAGGCCCAAAAAGAATCGTTACCGTAAACAGCTTTTATTTGGATAAATACGAGGTATCCAACAGAGAATTTAGTAATTTTGTATCAATAACAAAATACAAGACTGAAGCTGAATCGTTTGGAGATAGTTTTGTGTTTAGTTTATTTTTAAATAGCACTTTTAAGGAGAAACTGAAAGATTTTCGTGTAGTTCAAGCTACATGGTGGTACAAGGTGCTTGGAGCTGATTGGATGCATCCTTACGGTCCAGATTCAGATATAAAAGGTAAGCAGGTTTTAATGTTAACATACAATTAGTTTCTTCATCGTTGTTTTGCTTGTGTAAAATACTCTACAAATTGACATAAATATGTATTGAAATTTTAGATGTCCAGGACCATCCAGTAATACATGTTTCTTGGAAAGATGCAAAAGAGTACTGCAAGTGGCGTGGTGCTCGGTTGGCATCTGAGGTGGAATGGGAAGCAGCCTGTAGGGGCGGACACCGAGATACCAAATATCCTTGGGGTGACAAGTTGTTTCCAGAAAAGAAACACATGTGGGTTAATATTTAAATTGATTAAGTTCCACATATTATTTGTAACTGGCACATTTTTGATTGAAACCTAGACAATGTGTGTGCAGTGAAAGTGTTAACATGTTGACTGCTGAATTGGTATTTACATGTCAGCACCATTACGGACCGTGTGTGTTTTCCAGCAATGGCGTGCCGTCATTGTGAGCAGCACTGTAGTAGCACAGTGTTAAACACACATGTCTGTGTTTTGCTGCACAGCCGGCAAGTAAGCTGCGCTAACACATCATTTCATTTTTCCAGTTATTATGTACATGTATCTACTTGAAATAAAGATTCCTTAGCCAGAATCTGCTATAAGTAAACAACTTCTTGTTATTTCAGGGCCAATATTTGGCAAGGGACATTTCCATACCACAATTCAGCAAAAGATGGCTTTATAGGCACTAGTGCTGTGCATTTGTTCCCGCAGAATGATTTTGGACTACACAGCATGGCCGGCAATGTTTGGGAGTGGACCGAAGACTCATGGTCCAAAGAAAAGGTGAATATAGTTTATTATTACTTAGAGAACTTGAAAATGGAATGTACCTACTGGTTACTCATTTTGTAGTTATGTAACCCGTCTGTTACTAACCTAACTGAATAGACGGATGTAAATAAATTAAAATTTATCAGTAGGAAATGGACTACATTACTATTCTATAACTGTAGCATTCAGTCAGATAACACCATACCTACCACATTATCCAATCTAATACAACTTTAATCTCTGCTTCATGTTTCTGTAACTAAGGGCGACTTGCGAGAAAATGCCATAAATCTGAATTTTTATAATTACGTAATTCAGCACTAAACTTAGCTCACAGGACGTAAAAAGTTAACTTAGTTAATTGTAGATTAAATGCTTTTTTTTACAACATACTAGGCGAGGTTATGACCACAATTTCACCTGCAAAATTGTGGTCATAACCTCGCCTAGTGCAATGATGGGCCAAAGGCGAAGTACTCCAGCTTAGAAGATACCTATATTCACTCTAAACTCTAAACAGATGATTGCAAATTTCTTTTGTTTCCAGACTAATGAAAAAGTGAAGAAAGGAGGATCCTACCTATGTCACCGTTCCTACTGCTACAGGTATCGATGCTCTGCCCGTGCACATAATACAGAAGACAGTTCAGCAGGAAACTTAGGATTCCGCTGTGCTAAATCTGTGTAGTGCAGCTATTTAATTCTCATAGGTTCTTAGTTTTAGTAGCACATCACATCAAAAGCTCAATAACCTTTATACTGCCAGAGTACTTAATTACCGTAATAAAAATAATTTTATGAAATACTTGAATATTATTGTTTACAAACATTTGGTTGGTAGCATTTGTTTAGTTCATACCAACAACTTGTAATTTATTAATTATATTATAGAGCTGACATTTGTTAATATTTTTTACAGTAAGTTAATAAATCTCAATTGCATTTAAGTGTTCCTACAGTTTTTGCAAATACGATAATTAACCATTTTATTATTATTAATATGTTTTATGGTTGGACTTATTTCAAGAATCAAGTTTAGTGTGAATGAACTTATGAATTAAAGTACATTAATGTGGTAAGGTGAAATTAAAATCAAAAGTTCTTATTGTATACTTATTATTTATTTGCATAATTTTGTATAAAAATTACAATAGGTACATTAACAGATGTCCTCAATGGATTAACAAAATGTATATTTACAAAATGGCGAGTTTCAGCTACGACCGCCTGCGAAGGCAGGCCTGTTTCGGAGTACAAAAAGCACCTTGATTTTTAATAAGTACAGAACAAAAACGGAAGACTAACACAAAAGGAAGAACTTCACAAGCTACTGCTACAAAAACCCGTTTGTTATAAATAAAAGATAAATTAAAACAAAATAAATAACCAACACAACCACTTTAGTGTCATAATTATCTAAATCTAAATTGAACAATCAATTGAAATTATAATATACATACATAGTTATTGTACTTACTTAAATAAGGAGAACTTCAGTGTACGCAGTACACAATCTGCAGTTCCACCGATCTATGGGCTGCAATCATTTGGATCAGTGCGCCGGTGTCTTTAGCTTTGTGATTCAGACAGCGGGTGTCAAACGACGCTGGCCCATTCATGATGGAACCCATTAAATATGCTATTTTACAGTTTTTCAATATATTTATCACTCAATACATCATGCTTTATTTTATACGTATAGAAAAACTAATTCGATAGTCATTTTGAGTTTGGTGTAACAGCAAGGCATCCAGATCAGATGCATATGTCATTAGATTTAATTTTCAGAATGTCCAAGTAAAATTGCTGATAAACTAATAAGTAACTATTCTGCTAAATAAATACTTGCGTAATCATTAAAAAGGGTCATGGGAAAAAAACATTATTGATGTAATACAAAAGCCAGCTCGGATGGCAAGTAAATAGCTATTAAGGATAAAGTTTTACAGATGGCCAAATAACTTGAAGACAAGCACAAATTTCAGCTTTTACTAGATAACTTGTCACTTTCAATCTGAAACAAACTTTTAGTAATTCATATTATACAAGAACTAAATTGTATAATTTTTCAATGTCATTGCTACTGATCTGGACAGTATTATTTAGTTAGTAAAATTGACATTATATGAGTTATTGTCAAATAACTAACAAGCTTGTAAATACAATTTATGAAAACCATAACAGTTTTTTTTAAATGCTTATTTTGTGCCTGTAAGAATCGTGATAAAAGTCGCAAGTTAAGCGTCACCATAACTTACTCTATACAAACTATTCATATAGCAAGGCACCAAAGAAACATTTAAGTTTTAGTACAAGGAATATTTTAAGGGTGTCAAGAGAAAAAGTGTAAAAAAATATAGAAAAAACTGAAAAACAAGTGTTTACAAGCTCATCGAGAAAAAGTAGAAGAGTACAATACTCCAGCACCGTAAACAAAGAAATCAATACACGACCGTCTCCCTTCAGAGTCGAGAGCTAAGCGGCGTTAAGTCTAAAGTTAAAAATATAAAACGCTATGCGATCACAAATCTAGCCGTACGTTAAAATAAAATGTACACCGTCGACACCGCCTAACCGTATGTACACTAGATAAATCACATTTAGTCTACGCGTCCGGGGACCGCAGCGGACGGTAGCGTAGCGTCCGCGCACCGGACGATACCACGTCCGCGCCGAGGGCCGCGGCGATCACAGAATACTAGGGAATGGTCGCTTCGCGCGGCGTCAGTTGCCGGCTGGCAGCACGGTGCGCGCGCGGCTCAGCCCGTTGCTGTGCGCGACGCCGTTGCTGAACCCGTTCTTGAGCGTGCCGTTCTTGTACGGCGCCTCCTTCAGCTCCGTCGGCACCGGGGACGGGGACGGGGACCGGGCGCGCACCTACACAGCCACACATTAATAATACAGTTTCGGTTATCGGGACTTTAGTTCATAGTTCAATTAAGTGGCGTATAGTGCTTAACTTATCTATAGGGTTGACAACTTGCTGGTCACGTCACTCAGTCAAATAAAAAATAAATACCTAATAATAATATTGCAGTAAGCAACTATATGACTCGTATTTCCCCTAACACATCACATAGAACTAAATAGAAAAAAACGGTGTGTGCTGACCACACAACAGTAGCGAAAACTTTATTAAGGCGATCGACTCGAGCCGACATTACTCGACCAACGTTAAATAGACGAGCGTGACGGCTCAGTCTTATTCAATATCCACAAAATAAACTGCTTAGCGCGCCTAAAAAAGTTCAACAATCCGAGTCACACTGTTACACGATTAAGTGTGACTCATCGGGAACCTACCAATTTCGAGTTCGAAAAAAAGATGAATGAATGATGATGATGATTTTAATGATTAAAAGCTTACCTTTTGCCTGCTCGGCCTGCTGTAGGACTGGTTGTAGAAGTCCTTGAAGAGGAAAAAGAACATGACGGCGTGCATGCCGATCCACCACACGAACGCGCGCGGGTAGTCGCACTCGATGAACAGGAGTTGGAACGCGTGCACCATAATGCCCACGAACTGCGCCTGCGGAATGACACAGTTGTTTTAATTATCTAGTCTAGTGGGGAGAGCGAACCGGGCCCCTATAGTGTATGACAGCCTAATCCTTCTCTTGAAGGGCGACCCGTGGTCAGCAGTGGACGGATGTGGGCTGTGATGACGATGATGATGCGAAAATTAGGATTATTTGATGTAATATTATATTATGTGATTCATGCAAGGCCTTCGTACTTCCTGATTCCTAGATTCAAGGAATCCTAGTTAGAAGTCAGAATCTATGTAAATGAACGTGATGGGTTATTTAGAAACATATGAGACATAATTCCAAATAGTTTATCACTAATTTAAAGTTGAAAACCGCCGCTTGTTCTCTCGCAAAAAAAGATAATACCATGTTGTGAGCTTTTCCGGCGATAATCCTTGGAGCCGGTCCGTCGTCTGCTATCAAAGCCTATGATTCACTCTGGGCGGTCAGATCATTCTATCATCGCTGTGTTTCAACTAAATTTGCTTATCTCGGGACAAAATGTTTGAAATATCGTCACGAAAAAGTAGAATGATAGCCTGTTTACTTTTAACTTACTTGTATTTTTGCACTGCTGGGCCTCTCCAGATTCCTTCCACCTCTAATGGGACCTTCTGCGAATGGGGCGTTTTTTGCCAGTAAACCTTTCTATTTAAGTCTAGCTTCTTTCAAGATTTTTAAAATGGCCTTGCTTCCGAGGATGATTCCGACTTCTTTGATAACAATAAAAGAAAAAACTTACCATTTGCAGAGCAGTCAGGTACTTCTTCCACCACAAGTACTTCCTAACTCCAGGTCCCATAGCCGCCAGCATATAGTAGGAGTACATGATGATATGAACGAAGGTGTTCAGCAAGCCGAAGAAGGTGGAGTGGCCGCCTGGTGTGAACTTGACTCCAAACCACACGGACATTGGCATCACGCCGTGGTGGATAACATGCAGTGTTGACACATGGTCGAACTTCTTTCTCAGCACAAAGAAGATCTGGAAAATATACAGTAATAATTATAGTCATCATCATCATCGGCCTATATTCGTCTATTACTCGACGTAGTCCTCTCCAGCAGCGGAGCGGGGAGTTGAAAGAATTCGCCGACCTCAAAACATTCAGACGTGAAGACGATCCAGTTGATTTTTTTCCTACAAGTGTATATAGATAATAATAGTTCACCGCTCATCTTCCTCGCACAGCTTTGGTGGAAAGTCAGCTAAACGGCCTAGAAACGGGTCATCACGCGCCAGACGTTCGTGACCTAAAAACTCAATGCACTTAGCGCACTCAGTCGCAATGTCCGGTCGGTCCGGCTCCGGGCATTGGTCCTGCACCCGTATTATATAACACAAATGAAAATCGGATTCATTTGACGTTTTTAGTATGGAGATAATGTCAAATTAATCAGATTTTCATTTTCATTCTGGTCGTGGCCGCCTACGCATAGCCCCTATTCTGTGACAGTGGGCAGCTCTAATGCGCGTTTGCGCACCGTAGGTAATTATATCACGGAGACTGCAGAGTTGTTACACTGGTCCTATTACTTCTACTGTGCCCTAATTGTGAACCAGTAGCTTGCATTAACGCTGTATAAAAATAAACATTAGTAACAAGCTGTCCTAGAACAGGCACATTGACATATTCGTATTTGCTAATCACAAGACACTTGGTCTTGTGTTAGGATCCCATTATAAATGGCAAGGGGCATTAGAGTTATCAATAAAATGGATAATTGTACTTACAGTATCAAAGAATTCTGTGAATTTGGAGAAATAGTACCACCAGCAAGCGTGAACCATCTGAAAGTTTTGTAATAAAAGATTAGAAAATGTAACAACGATCAAAAGTTCAAACAATTACGATGTATGTACAAATTGTATAATGTTCATCCTTGGACCATGACTTCTAGTGGAATTAAATCAAACGTTTCATTCATTAAATCATTACTGAAGTAATTTACGTATTTCAAGTTCAAGCTTCCGTTACAGCGGTTCACTTGACCTAAATTGCTAGGAAGTAAGTAATAAATGTACTATCGCATGTTCTTGAGCCATTAATAGTTGCAAATTATACGAATATCTATCGGTACATTAATTGAATAAGATTAACTCATTAATATTGACATTTCAGCGTTATCGAAAATCTCACTAATATTCAACAGCTAGCTTACAATGATATAAGAGATAATAATTTATAAAACGTACAATATTAGTTTATCAGTGGATTAGAGAAGCAGCGTAATATGAAATAGGTATTATTGAATATGATGTCGTAGTATTAATAAATTAATTAATTGATGGCGACCTTAGATATGCTATCCAAAATCTACTTCAAATTATTAATTTGGGTATTAACACATTATATTGATAGCTTTGTTTACAAACACAAGGTAGGTAGGTACTTACATAATTATTTAGATTATGCATTTGTAAGTAGATTTTGAATAGTTTTGTGTTAGAGCGTAAATGGGATAACGATATGTAATGGGTAATTTACAGAGGCAGGATGAAAGCGAATGAGTAACAAAGAGCGTGAAACCGAAAGTAGTTGGCTGTGGGAGTGGGACTTCGACACATCGTCGAAGTTGCGGGGCTGATCTGCGGCTCACATCGAAGAAGGTAGTCGTCAGGTATAGGAATAGGGGTTCGAGTTCGACAGTAGTTAGTCACTAGAAATCAGGATATTCTATCGGAAATGTTACAAAAACGACCGTGGTGAAACACGTACGACACCAGGAGATTGAATATCGAGAAACACAAGGACAGCAGGTTCGTATAATTAAACTTAATTGGTAATCAATTCACCCTCATTGTTTGTGGATGTTTGGAGTGGTCGACCGGCTGACAGTGAAAGTTATACCTGCCTGAGAACCAGCCCGACGTCCCGATCTGAAACAATACGCCGTCACCGGGCCCATGAGCGATCTGTGTATCAGGTGCGAGTGCCGCGGCGCCACTCTTCCCGCGGGGGCGATGTGAATTACGACCTAATTTAGTAATGTATGCAGCGCAGATGACAGGATTTGTACAATGCTTCATGATGTAATGTTATTCGTCCGGGCGCACGAGACGCCCAGACTTATATCAACTAACTACCTTAAATCTAATCAATACCATTTTCACCCTGAAACTCTATGTAGATATTTACAAATTGCAGTTTTTCTGGAAATAATAAAATGATTATAATGTTTATTTACATGTGGCAAAGGTTAGTTCCTTGGTCTAAAACCACTGCCCCGGCGTATGCACGGCCGTTCTTCACTTACTCTCGTGGCTATAGGATTGTCAGTGTAGTCCACTGGTTGGCAACGATAGCTGTAATGCTTCAGCCAGCCGCCCATCAAACTCTGAGCATGATATATCAAAACAATTCTTAGATATATTGTAAAGAATTTATAAAAGAAATTAGATGTTCAGAAGTCTGCGCTGACTGCAGGAATATTGTTCTAAATCACAACTAAAAGGACTTACAAATAAGTAGGCTGTTAAAGTATTAATTATAGTATACATAGTAGGCTAATGCCACAAGGTAGAGGTTTATAAAAAGCCAAAACTTAATTCCCCCACTACAAAACAAATTCAACTGTAGGCAAGTTAAATAATATGTTGGGTGTTATAACTAAATGGAATGTTAGGGTTTTCAATAGTCAATATAACTGTTACCTTTTGCTACAAATTATCATAAAATGTTAAAGGAATTCATTCAAATATGCAGTTTAAAACTAAACAATCTTCATTCTATGCATGGATTGTTATAAACAAATTAGAATTAAGTCCTTAAGTTCAATAAGAAATGTTTTAATTGTTATGTTAATTTCTACATTATGCACTATGTATGTTGTTCTCTCATGCTCCGTGATTAGTTCACATGAAGAACTTCATAATTAACACAAATCTTTATGCAAAAAAAATATTATACAGACTACAAGAATCTGCTGTCTGTTGTTTAAAAACATCAACAGCTTTAGCTGTGACTGCTAGAAGTAACACACAAGATACATAAGTAATTAGCTATAAAAATTAATAATATATAAAAAGATTCATGTAATTACCTCGTAAAAGAGCCATGTGCTAAATACGACTTGGCAAAAATTGTATACTATTAATGTGTTCTTAAATTCAAGAGGTTTTCTGTTTTCCATATACTTTGGACCTGCAACCTGTAACATAAAAATACACCTTTAAGGAAAAACATATTGGGAACAACAACATCATTAAAAGTATGATATAATTGCATGCATACCTTGACTAGATAAACGTAACTTAGACATATTAAGAATGTAGGCAATGGTGAACTCATTAGGAACCATGGATTCGTCCTAGGATCTGAAAAATTAAACAACATCACAATTAAAATAAAAACACTTTTCAAACTGATTTGTTCTGGTATGGTAAAGAATCTTATATATCTTAAAAGTTAAAGCTTTTTAATCGTTCTGAGATGATGTAAATAGTGTTTGCTTGCCTTTGTTAACAGGTGAGGTTTATAGACAAATGAGAACATCACTACACAGCTGTTTTATGGGCCGTCTATAAATAAGTTCTGAGAAAACTGCATCGACTCAGATTTGTTTTAGTATGCTGCATTTAATAGTGTCACAACATGACTCCGATATCTAATTTTATTTCTGCAGAGGTGGACTTTATCACAGATAAAATAAAAAATAAATTTTCATATTTTTTAAAACGGAATTCTTGGTGCTGTCATGTATAATAATTTATAATGAGGACTATAGAATTGGTCTATAATTATTTCAGTAGCGTTATTTATTACAAAACGATAATAATTAATATTTTGAGAATGAACTAGATACTTTTATTACTTTAAAAATAAATGATTAGATCAGAACATAACTATTATTGATAAACCAAAGTAATATAAAAAAAGTTATTTAACCAACTAATTCTTATTTGCTTTCGGTAAAATATATTGAAAAGTATGAAGAATGGAGTATTGAGCTTGTTCAATGTGTAATGCTTATGTACATAAATAGAATAAATTGTCTAGACTTCTAAGCTTATTCCGAGACTGTATGTATATAATTCATGCATTACACGTGGTATCATGGAATGATCAAATACTCTGTATATTTTATAGAACTACTTCTAGGCCTATCCTTTAGAAAATCTAGGTATGAGTTATATTATCTTACCTCCATATTTTTCCATATAGACTTGCATATCATTTAAATACTGAAGCACTAGCGCCATTATAATGTTATCTGAAAAAGAAGAACTATTATGTAGTTAAAGCTCAAAGTTAATTGAAACAATTGAAAAACTGTAATGTCAAGGAAGTGTAGTTTCTAAGAATTATACGATTGCCTAAGTTACCTTCACATTGACAGACTGTTTCATATGATTGGGTGGTGTTTAATTTAGATTTTTTTTTAACATATTAGTGATTATATTGTAATATTACCATAATTATCATTTCTTTACGAGTTTTTATTTTATGGAACGGGTTAATGTAGGTTATCCGACGTAACTTTCGCACTGACAGGCGTTTGACAGTCAGCAGGGGAGAGACTGAGGGAGGGGAGGAAGCGGGTGCAGGCGGGGCGCGAGAGGCAGGGGTCAGGCAGGAAGAACATGGCACAGACTACAAATGAGTGCTGTCAAGATCATGGATATAGGGTATTTGAGGGTAACCACAGATAGTAAAACCGTAGTATTGGCCATTTGAAATCGGGCGGTAAAATGAAATTGTAGAGCAGTAAAAAACAATTATATTTTTGAATTCTCATTATTGATATTAATTTAATAGGGGTACTATTTTCCGGGAGGAGAATTCAAAAATTAACGTAGAAGATGGCCATTTTTATGTTTTTGGGTCAAGGTCAAGGTTATCAATAAAATTTTAGATTATGTATGTGTTAATTGGACACTATTCATGCGTTATCCGTTAATCTAAATAAGTACCTTTAAAAGAATGTACCTATATAATCACTACAATTTTTGAACAGATTAGTGATTATTTACCTAGTTTCGCTTTATTAAATGATATGTAGGTAGGTACCTACTTATAATTTTTTGGTTCAATTATAGGCCTACCTTAAATCTATGTGATCTTCGAGGCTTTTCAATGTCGGCTTTTCAATTATCTGCAAAGAAAGAAGCAAATATTAAGATTGGCCTCTTCATTAAAAATATGCAAATCCTGCATAAATATTATAATTATTATCTTATCCTACTTCAGTATTTTATAGCTAAGTTTGACAGACACCTACTACGCCTACGTACTCGTAGCCACATTGGTTTCTGTATAATATTATTAATTTACTTATAAATAACATGTAATTATGAGGTACCTTCTTAATATAGCAAGGTACCTACATGTCCAGCTTTCTAATCGAATTACTTTCTGTTATATACTCAAAGATTATAGAGCCTAGTCAATGATTATACTAGTGTTTACTAGAGTCGGTACATAGGTACTTTAGAAGGGTGCTTTGGCAGGAACGTGTAAACGCTACTCACTTTAGGTACGATTCTATTTAATAAACCACTCTCCTTTCTAGTTGACCTAAAGCACTCTACTAAAGACTAGAATCATGTAAACTGGCCTTATGTAGATATAGAGCAAACTAATTATACCTAGGTGGATGGCGCAGTATAACTCTACTTCTATCGTGTGACGGTGTGACGCCATTCATTGTTTCCGAGAGCCTCGACTCGCGATTGTCGTTCAATTAACAGCAACAAACATCGCTTGTTTCCGGATAATTTCCCAACTCTGGCATGTTGCATTCAAAGGTTCATTCCAAGGATAGGAAAATATTAATGAAAATCTACTAAAGTTATATTTTTATCTCGCTTGAATCAAAAGCGATGTCTTATTTTTTATGTTTTTGGCCGTTACGTGACTAGATAGTTTGTACTGAACTGGCCAATACCAAAAAGGCATCGCCTGCAGTTGGGTCAAGGTAGATCGATCTCAAATAGGGTATAAGCCAGTCTCTTCTGCAAGAGACCGCCTGGGGAAGTACCACACCTTTGCCAGATATTCATTCGCCAAGCAGTAGTGTGCAAACATTACTGTTCTCCGGTTTGCAGAGCACTGTTTCCAGCGAAATTACTGGGCATTGAGACTTAGGAGCCGATGTCTCACGGTGACGAGCGCAGTGCAGTACCGTGCAAGATTATGCAATGCAAAGTTCTGGGTGGCACTGTAACTTTTATTGGCAGGCGTAGCGCTAACCATTAGGTGAACGACGTGATCGTCTCGTTACTCAGTCGAAAAAAAAGTAGTAGAAAAGTTATACGACTATCTTAAGTAAATTAGCCAAATTACGGCATATGTTACATAAGAATATTTAGACAGTGACGATAACTGTCTGTGACCCAGTTAGGCGTGTCAGCGCGATCCTAGTGATATAAGTGATAAGATAACCGACGCTACATATGGCCTGAGGCAGGACGAACGTCGACGACCATTTTATCTGAAAATCGTGAGATAAAGCCAATATAACTCATATGTAAGTGTACATAAATTACTTTACATCACGCACATTCGTCTGATAACAGAAATACCTACCTTTCTATTTCATGGTTATTTTAGAACTTCTTATTCGCATATATACAGGGTCATTTGAATTTTTGAGGCATTGTACGAATACATTAAAAATCTCTTCGTCCAGTTTTGTAAGTGATATATTCGAGTCACAGAATACGAACTTCTTTAGTTCTTTAACATATAAAAGTTTGTGAGGCAAGTTGTCGCTTAGGAAACTGTGAGTTCGTGTTCATGCGTTATCTAGGTGATCGTCAGAATTACGAAGTGTAGATTCGCATTTTGGAGAAAGAGGCACTAAATATATTTTGTGATTTTCTGAAGCTCTGCTAACAATATTGCTCAACTAATAAGTACCTAAGTATCCAGTATATCTCCACTATAGTAGAGAGTATGATCTCCAATTACAAGTAGGTAGGTACCTATCCATATTATTACATAAACTTATCTATTTTAGTTTTAAGATAGCAATGTAGAGATACCAAATTTTATTATTTATTAGGTATGTAGGTATTTAGGTAGTTTCTATTATACTATTCTGCTGTAATTTTCATTCACACGGTCGGTGATCAATGAATGATACACGTAGTAGTACCTAGTAGGTACAATTTTACAAAATACAGAACACATACAAATCGTAAACATACCTACTAATACAAGTATAGTATTTATTTTATATCTACATTTATATCTATTCTAGTAAAGCGCACGTTTTGCGCGTCTGCAATTCTTGGGCATTTCTACATGCTCTATCTTTAATATACTTTGCGATTAAATATCAATGAAACTACTGGACTTGCATTGACAAACTTTATATTTTATCAAAATTGACTATTCGTTTTTCTATGTTATGTCATAGTTTAAAGAAGTTGACCTTTCTGGCAGAACCTACTAGGAAATCTTGTTTCGCCGCACTGACTAGCGATGGGTGATTAAATTGATGGCCATGAAAGTATAAATTTTTGTGTAAATCTAAGACCATAAATATTATAATTATTTTAAACCAAATTTCATCAGTCTCTTTAGACTACAAAGTTAGCGGGAAACTGTGTAGAACTGTAGATTGTAGTAACACCGAGCAACGCACTAAGGGCGGCTGTGTCAGTGGGGAGGACTTTGATTCTACCCAAAGATTACAAAGCCTTCATAGTCTTCTAGCATCATATTAAATGATTCTACCCGACTGTGTATTTAGTGGTATATTTATTGGTATCAAATACAATTTTACAATAAATATTTAATAGAATCACGTTACATTAAATCGGTCTAGGGTACAAAGCGCCGCCGAATTTTTGAACGTGTATTAGAATAAAACAAGTTTCTGTCCCAAGATCCAATAATGACCTAGATAGTGTCAGTAGAGCTAATATTAACTATCGTTATAATAATATAATGATTACTATCATATAAATGAAAAACAAGGTAGCAATGACCTATCAAAAACGCATTTAATTGTTACAATATTTTTATTTTTGCTTGACATCCTCGTTTTGATCGCTACGAGGTGGGCGGGTCGACATTGTTTGTAGTGCAAGACCCCTCAATAGCGGAACAGACGACTTCGTCGAGTTGTCATCAATTAGATTTTTTATGAGTTAACAATCATTCTTGTATTGTTGTATTTACCAGTAGTTAATATATTTGTTGTCATTAGTTCAGAGTAATCGGGCCGTGCTTAAGTGGATCATTGGCTGCACGTCGAGTTATGTAATGAGCCTGAGAGCTCGGTGCGAGCTAGCTCGTTCGTAAGTGCCCATACACCGCATACGCACTAATCACACAAACATTTATATCTCCAAATTGAACCGGTTCTTAGACATGTATAATATTTCTTAAAGTGTACTATAAAACTATCGTTTCGTTATCGTCGTTGTGTATTGATCGTCACGTCACCACCGTTTCAACACTACGTTGATGCAAAATTGAACCTGATTCGAAAAATTTCACTACGTTCTAGTTATGTATACAGATGTGTGGTAAAAGGTTAATGGTTTATGATTACAAGCACAAATCTGGTTTCTTAAGCATAAGGGAAAACAGCTTCTTCTAGGCGTATGCTAATAGACGGTTAGCCAATACCAACGATTCATAGTTGCACAAGGTGCTTTGAAACGATTATTCTGATCTGTCCATGCGATATCTTTTGTTTCTAATACACAGAAACGGGACTGAGTGTAAGCATTCTGCAGACCGTTGCCGTCATGATCGTCGCGTGGGAATACACGTACTTGGAATTATAGCTAGGTACTTAATTATATTTACATTCTCGACTTGCACGGCGACTTTTAAGTACGCATGAATACAAACAGCTCGAACAACAAAGAAACCGAGCACACCATGGCACATGACATTATTCCGAGTCGGTCTCCAAGCTTACACAAAGAGTTACTAACTGACCGCGTGTGACATCATGTACCTAGGTGGAGCCGTACCAGTTATAATAAATTAATATGTACTACATTATTCAAAAACACGTCTAATGGCAGTGTCAAGATTATGCTCACTTGTTTTTAAAATGAGCCACTTCTGACTCTCTTGTGACCACACGTACTTAAACGTGTTCATTTAAGTCGAATAATTATCAACATACTTGAATAGAAGATAAGTTTTATAATCAGCGACGATAATATGTGAATGTCAGCGTGATGGACAAAATGGAGAACAGCGTGATAACGAAACGATGTGTAATGGCAGAAGATCTAGTGATAAAAATAGAGAAAGGGATGCTTAGATGGTTTGGACATCTATAGACTATGGATGAAGAAAGATTGACGAAACAGTTTTATGGATCTAGTATGAATAGGCCAGCCGGTAGAGGTTGACGTAGGCGAACGTACCTCGCAGTCGGGGCCGCGGAAGACATTCTACGTACCCGTAGCCCCGACAATAGGCGTCCCGGTGGAACACCCTGAGGTTTTAGTTTGTATACCCGTCAGGCTAGCTGGCTGGTAGTCCCACATAACCATCCGGTCCTACTCTCGGGCCGGTTGGTATGCGGAAAGCATTTCCCCAGGCAAAAAAAAAGGCAAACATACCTCGATTAAATCGAGGACGTACTAAAGAAAGGCCGGCGAGCGTGTTGAAGAATAAGAAGAGACTTATGAAAGTGGAAGAAACGAAAGAGGTGTCAGGATCGTAGCACGTGGAAAGATGTAGTCTTTGCCTAATCCAACGAGAGAAAGGCGTAAGTGTATGTATGTGTCAACGTGATCTAGAGCCATATAAATAATAATTCGCATGACCGTCAAACTTCTTTTTTTTTACAAGTGTGAGTATTTTGCGGTCAAGTTTAATGGGCCATTGACCGAGGCCGAAATTCGCGATCTGTCTCGCTCTGGCGGTATCCCGAGGGACCTCGCCGATATTGCGAAGAAAAGACATCAACGCGCTCTCACTCATTCCACGAGCGCACGGTAGCAATACTACTATTGATAAAACAATGTCAATTACGATTACTTCCAATGCATAATAATGAATTGGAAATATGTAAAAAATGCGGTGATTCACAGAAAAAATAAGAAACATCGCGGGGTAGCCCCTGAGAATTTGCCATTCAGAAGGCGTCACTGTGAACGTCAGACATAATAACAATAGATTGAGAGCAGATTATAGGTACTATAGAATAAACTTGTAATAAAACGACGAACAGTGTCGTAAAAATAGCAGGAAAACCAGAAAAAAAACCCACAGGTAACATTTGTACAGAGGAATTGAGCAATAGTTAATAATCTCAAATAATATGTTTCTAAGTGCGTATTGATATGAATAATAATGGCTACGGGTGTTCATTACAAAGAAATAATGGGCAATGTTTAGTTCGCCTTCGCAATTGTAAAGGTTATTTAGATTAACGCAACTGCCATAACTACACAAGGTGAATCAAGTTAATTGGTAAGCAAACGTACACATATTAGTGATAAGAATGTAATGAATGTAGAATAAATTCTTTGTAACAATGCAAATCTTAAATTCTTGGGCGGAACTTAACCAAACAGTTCACGTACCGGCGCGGGCGCAGTGCGGAAACAGATCGCACCAGGATAATTACCCGACTTCGGCTAGTGTTTTTTACCTTACACTTTACAAATTTTAATTGTACTGTATATATTTGCACTTACGGGTTAACATTATTCTGTCCAAAAAGTAGAGTCAAGGACGTTGTAGAGGGTATATTACAAGTCTATTATGAAACCTTTCTTGTCTATGCTAGAGGGTGGGTTCCAGGATAAAATTGAAATAAGAAAGTATCGATTAATAATAACATTCCAATTTTGAATGCAAGAACTTAAGAAACAGACTGGTTTGAACCATTTATGTGAGTATAGGACAAAGAGTGCGTATTTAATGTTTTATTTAGACGGTTCTTAGGCAACTGCAGCTCATGGCTACTGTCGTTCGTGGCTGCCTTACAAACGACGAGCTAATTTTTGATAGGTATCGTGTACCGTCGTACACTTGACCTACTGGCTAATGTATGCATCATGTTAGATACGGCGTCCGTCCACAAATTAAATACGTCTTCGAGCTAATTTTAATCACGTAATTTTTACAGATTATTTCAAGGATAGACAGCTCAAATCAGGCAACATCTAAGTTCGAGACCAGTCTATCCTTTAATTTGAGTCTTTATTTGAATTCACTCTTCCTTTTTGGATTAGGTAGGTAACAAACAAGGTTTTACTGAAAGACCACGTGATATCAAAATATAAAAAGGTTATATTTGTCATTGTATTACATTTGTTTCAGGAAAAATATTGTTAGGTTTCTGAATGGCTCTGAGCTTTTGAAGGCAACAATAACAATTTAGAAACTAATTATTTTGGCGGGTATTTGTCGTTACTGCATGTTCGTGAGTTTAGGTCAGCAATTCAGCATTGACATTGGGGTGCATGTCTGCACGCTACGCGGACTATGAGAATTCCATTCTGTAATTGAAAATAACTTTTAATGAATCGTTACGATGCAAGTTGCTCTACTACAACTTATTTACTGAGGCCGCTAACCGTACATGTAAAATATGATCGGACAAATTTTTCATTGTTTCATATTGACGTTGAATTTTAATATAAACCATTATGTTACGTAGGTAAAACAGCAAAATAATTTTGAGCCCGGAGCTCAAATCTGTATGACGCTTCGTTAGAACTATAATTATAATTATGTGATTTAAAAGTAGGTACTTTCGGAGTTTTTCCTCTAGATTCAAGATCTTACAGACAGCAGTTCTGATTTTTACATAATATTACCATCCTGCAAGAAATAATCTTTTTACACACCACCTGTGTAGGCAGTCGGGTAGTAAAATAATTATTATAATGTCCAAAAATTCTGTGTTATTACAGTAAAGCCTACCATGTAATTGTAACTATAATATGCTTTGTACCGAAAACTGTTAATGGACGCGGCTGTGTAAATAGTCAAAAGATGGTGTAAATTTACCAATTTCATTGTGTAACAAAGTATTAATAACTTTAATTTTATCGCTTAACGTAGATGTACGTAGAATATGATGTGGTAAATCAAATATACTCGCTTAAAATTAACACGGGCCACCAGCAGCATTGGAATTTAAATAATTATAATAATAATAAGGACAAACAAAATTAAAACTAATTAATATTTAAATACTTATTGTCCATAGAAGACTTCCATCTTGGACCTCGTATTTTTAAATGATAAGACCGCTCGTTATCAACGTCTCATCTTTTTATACTGACTTACTTTACTTATTTGGAGTGCTTACAGGATATATACATACAGCATAGGATGAAGAGTGGCAGCAGGTAAAAGGAATGTGGTATCGTATTTTTTCAATAGTGACATAAGGTTTGTATGATGTACCATGAAAATTAATATGGTATCTGTAAGTTGCTTTATTGGGTTTCCGGTTGAACGAAAGCCGACCAAAACTTATTAATGGCAAGGTCTTTAAAATACCGGTCCAAAAATATACACAGGCAGCTATAAATTACCTTGACCCTAAAGAGTTTTAGACCGACTTCAGGATATAAACTGCTTGGCCGGATGTTTAGGATAAAATAAAATTATAAAAAAAAAAAACTGAGAATACAAAAAATTCTACTGCGAAAGAAGCTGGGAAGCAGCAAATAAGCTTTAAATTCTTGGTTTAGTAATAAATGCTGTCGGAGACCTCATTTAAGAGTAACAATTGCATTTTAAGTAGATACATTTAGAATTACTTTTTGCTTGAAGGTAGTTTGTCTTTTTTAGTTTTTACGCAGACTATTTACCTATGTTGTTTTTATAATAATGTAGCTATTTTATAGTCATGATAATTTGGACGCGACGTTGTCTCTACAGAGTAAGGTATTTAAATTATTAATGTAAAATCCTTTGAGAAGAACCCAAATAGTTCGTACTTGGTGTTATCTGCAAGAGTTTAGTGACCGTTAAGTATGTTGTTGCCGAATATAGTTAAGCAATTGCCAATTAAAAGCGTTCCGGACACGGGCACGGGCGGTGCAGTGGAGATTCGAGTACGACTACAAGGCCGGCGAGTGGACGCGAATGTTTTACACATATCAACCAGGTACAAACCAAATCACATTTTTTTTGGCATTTTTAATAAATATCGATGATGATCAGGAATTCGAAGCTGCTTTTTTCAACCATTTTCATTTCTTACTTGCGCGTGCGGCAGACGTTGTTGTGAAGTTCAGGAGAACATTTCAATAGGTTATTTCGATCGAAGTATCCTCACCTTTTCTAACTTATCATAATTCTCATTAGCATAAATATTTACCTCCGTATTTATAAAAAGTAATTGAACGTCACTTAGTACGGCGCGGTACAATATTATAAGTATGTCATTATTTATTAAACAGCGCATAACTTTTTTAATAATAAAAAAGGTTAATGTTAAACTATCTATAATTTATTAGGCTCTGCTATAACTCTGGTGGTTTGAGTTTGTATAACCTTCTTTTATAATTTTAAGATTGCTAAATAAATAATAAAATTTGGGTTAGCGCCTACGTTTTTGATTTGATTTAAGAACAAATAAAAAAAATAACTCAAACAAATTACATGAACAAAAAACATGAAAATGGCACAATGTGCAAACCACACCATGGCCACAAAGAAAATAAAAACTTAAACTAAACAAACCTTTAGCCGAGTATTCAAATAAGTTTTTATTGGTACATAAGTGATTAACTTTATTTTAAGTAAGTAGTTATTATTATTACACACTTTGTTACAGCAATAATTTCTGGCATAATTATTACTTATTTATATGACCTTGTGATCCTCGCATAAAATAACACGACATTGAGAGTTGGCATCTCGACTATTCTCGACTGATTCCATAATTTTGTAGCCGCGATAAGTGATCAAGCTGATCAATAATCGTGTTTCTATTACCACCTTTGAATATAGATTGATCAAGATTTCGTATTTCATTGCAAAATTACACAAAAAAGTACACACGTATTGTAGGTTGTAGATTTTAATCGGCATATCTATGCATATTTACTATGGATTATTATTATGATATCTCGCTTGGAATATAACCATAATAATATCCATAAAAATCAAGTTTTATATTAACAGTCTTCAAATAAACGCTAGAAAATATCAGCAAAATACTCGCATACCTTACGCTTGGTCTGTTACAAAAGATATAAAATATATTACCATGGTAGGTATGCAGTTGATTACTATTTACCTATATTAGGCTGAAAGTACAAGCTGACTGGTAACTGATAAGTGATAATTCTAACTGATGGTGAACGATTCGTTGCTTGTATTAAATCTAATTTCTACTATCGCACTGAATCCCCGTATCTTATCTCATAAACCTTTGCACTAAGGTAGAACAGCAAAAGATGGTGCCTAATGAAAATCTATGTAGGTACTAGCGTATATAAGATTAAGGGCATAATTTAAAACATAACTACTGAGGTATAATCGTAAGTAAGTCGTCAAGATACGGCAAAGAGACGGCATGTAACATATGATACATTTGTCCAAAGCAGCAAGAAACTAGAACGTTAAGTACCTCAACTTAATAACTACTTGGTTTACAAGGCACCAGCTACACACCGCAGTATCTTATTTCATCAAAAATGACAAAACACTTGTTACGAAAATCTATGCAGTTGATGAAAATAGCCTTTTTATTTTAATTATTATTGTTATGTCGGTAACGACTGTTTGACGGACTTATTGCTACAAAATATTTTAGTTAGCACTTACTTGCACGAAATAAACTGTTTGCGAAGGTTATTTAATGTCAAACTAGTCAAAACTAATTAACTAACAAAACGATTATAGTTGAAAATTCATGGAAAAGTTCACAAATCTGCCATGACAAAGCCTTTACAAGCCGAATAATTTTAAAAAGTGTTCGATGGCTTTTAAGTGCCTTCGCAAGAACAAACGCTAAACCTGACCCGCCGAGCTGACTGTTGGAAGATGCATGGATTGGAATGCGATTATTATCGTTCAATCGGGGTGATGAATGTTGTTGATTGTTGGTGAAATGCGCGCTGCGATGATTTTGCGCAACACCCGGAGGCAACACGATCGACCCTGAACTCAATTCGCTCGCGATCATTTTGCAACTAATCGTTGGTCGGTGGGTGGACATCACCGTCGGCGTCGGTGCAAATGTAAACATTTGCAGGCGCGAGCGCACTGCGCGAGGCCGCAGCGGACGTGCCCCACACCCCACTAAGCACTCCACCAAAACATCCTTGGTAAACTTGCACCAATTTGGAGCTGTAATTCTTGACATTAAGCTACACGTATGTAATTTGCATATGGTTTAAGGCTTTATGGTCACTAGTCTGCTACATTATACCTACGACATTTTCTGCGTGTGTTCCAAGGGCAGTGGTCAAATGGCTCTCATAGCATGGCAGAACGTACCTACTGCGTAGGTACCTAGCCCACTAGAAACTGGGTAGTTATTTGTGTGTGCACACTCTAGACTATATACACACATTTTTTTTGTAGTTTAATCTGCAATCAGTATTACTTTGGCACTGTTCCCTGTGTTATTTAGGGAGTAGCGCTGTCTTTCTTTTAAGTCTTGGCGTGAAGCCCTGGTTTGTGAGTTCAAACATATTACACATAAGTTGGTACTACTGTGTAATAGAATATAGAGGTGGAAACTAGGAACAGCTTCAGCATTTGGTTCATTTAATATATTTTTCCTCTACCTTGTGTGTTACTTATAAGGTTGATACGTTCTTAATTGTTTACTTAGGCAGGTACGTATCGTTACAGTTTCATAATACTCCGGATATGATTTCTTCATTTAATTTTTTTTTATTTGTGTCGGACCAGATAAGTCACTCCTAGAAAAATTATCATTGCTTTGACATTCGGAAACGTAAACGACCTTTAGTCGGTACTTATCGCCGAAGACGTTTTCCGCGATAATTACAGGTTTTCTTCCAATGATAGCACAATTTTCCTGTTCATCAGTCAATATCGTAGTTTATTTGAGAGTGTTTGCTCTTATATTTCCATCCAGCGTGATGTTTATCTTACTTATAATGGGTGGTAGTGATGCTTATGGAAATGACGAGTCGTATGCAAACATACATACCTACTTACGCAGTTAGTCGTCGACTGATAATTACATAGCACATGTTGCGTCACGTGGTACGAATTTAAACGTTAAGTTTCAAAAGTCCACAAAGAATTAGCAAAAGAGATAGCATACGCCACACCACCGCGCCGGTCCCAGCTTTATATTAATGTATCCAGATATAATAGGTACGAAGAAACCATTCGTTGATGATTAAGCTGAGTACGGTCACAATTCCACAGCACTATAATGTCAAAAGCTTGGGTCGCGTACTGAGGAACACTCAGACTCGTAATGCGGTGGAGATAGTACAAATCCGAGCATAATATAATATATTATCATAAAATAAAGTCCTCTATCACTCTATCTGACTGTACCAAGCCAACATATCTCGGACAGTAGGTATACGTACCTACATTAGAGCGGACTAGAGATTTTTGAAAGTTTTTTTGGTATGCGCTTAGTAAATCAGCAGAGATACGTTAAAATAATGTCTCACAAGATATATTACTGGAAATGGTGGAATACTGTGAATTACTGGAATACTGGAACTTTATAAAATGGTGTGAGGCACTATAATTATGTGTAACTACTGAACTATTTTATGCGTTATTTTCCGACTCAAGTCTCTAGAGATCTGTACCTATGCAATACTTTTTAAATGTTTATCAAATTATATATACTTATTATAATACTTATCCTCTTTTATACATTTACGTCAGCACTAAGGTTTTATGACAAGTACTTTGGAAGTTATGACGATGTTTTGCAGTAAGTGTAACAAAATTAAAATTACTGGCTGGCACGTCTTGATTACATAGGATTTAGAATTGGGTGTTCTGTGGTAGATATTATAGTGTAGTGAGAAAACGTGATAGACCGAATGGGGGCAGAAGACCTCTAGTACGTACTAATGACAACGTTATCTACTTCTAACAAGTAATGCAAATAATGTTATAAAGTCAACATAGCGACATTGATGTTGTGGTGCCGATTATGCATACCGTACAGGTTATAAAATTAAGTAATGCTTAGCAATACTACGTACTACAATCTTGTACTGCGCAGTACTTGCATACTTAGTAACATTGAAATTAAGGTATAATGTACTTTTATGGCCACTTTATCGTAGAAAAAACTTAGAAGACATTTCAGGGCAGATCATGTTACCGTTTCTGTAATCAGATGACATCTAATTATGTTGGCGAGCTGATTACAGCTGAGAAGCCGGGCTCATTGCTATCAATCCAGTCCACAACAATGGTTTGGTATATTTCTTACTCTTTTGACTTTCATGCCTATTTTTATTTTATTGAAGACAGTACGTATACATTAAATGTGATATAAAACTACAAGCTTTTGTTTGAAATACTACAACTCAACTCGTAGCATTGCATTGGTATTTAGGAAGGTAGATTATGTAATGATGTTATGAATGAATACATAAATAAATAAATAATAATTACCGACGAGAAGTTCATTAGGAAATTAGCAACTTGAAATTTGACCTTATAAATAAATCTGACCGATAAATATTAAAACTGATTTTAAAGCGACTCGCTGACATTGAATGTTGATGGGATTCCTATCAATATTTGCAAGGAGTGTTTATCCTCATATTTGTTATGTTATCCGCGTGGTTTTTAGTTAATGTTAATGTCATTTGACCCTTGAGATTTTTGAGTAAAACGTATTCTATCTACCTTAAATACAGTATATATTTGTACCAAACTATATAAAAATCCGATTATTCGTATTGATGTGATTGAGTAACAAACAAACACATTTACTTCCTAGCGGGCACATGATATGTGTAATCTGTACTGATTCTCAAAAAGTCTCAAAAAGATCTCAACTACCTTAATAGTGGTGCCAACAAAATCTCTATATGTAAGTTAACAGTAAATATATTTTGTAGATAAATAGATTAATATCGGTAATTACAACTATCTCTTACCTATGATTTCGTTCACGGTGGTATTTTTTTTTACCAATATAAGGAGACTGGTTAAAATAATAGTTTCCGGCCTATATTGCCACGCCGCCTACAAACGGTTTTTTTTTAAACTCTATTTCTACTCGTTGAATTTAGACATACTCATATCATTGCACAAATCAAACTCTAAGCGAGCTGTACAGTCAAAACAGCATTACAATAAGCTCAGTTATTTCTAGATGACGTGAAAACAAACTGTCTGACCTACGAAAATGTCATAAGTTTCCTTGCTAAAGCGGTAGCAAAGAAATTAAAGAAGGAATGGAAACAAAGAATGGAATTTTAGAAAGAACCAACCAATGTCCGAAGCAAACATGAAAATATAAAGATTGTGAAGACCATCATATTATACCTAATAACAGGTTCAATCTAACGGAGTGTTCCTATTAGACACGTAATTCTACGAGATTAGGTATACATCATTATTAGCAGTTACAGCTAGACAACAGACAAAAACATAAATCCGCATTTAAAGTTTTTCAGATGGGATTATATTTCTTTTTAGTTTAATGACGCTGGTATTATTCCACAATGTGATTGAGTGGGAAAAAACCTGCTATGAAACATTGGAGCATTATGCTCCTGACGTCAATTGAGCTTTTAAATTGATCAAGTTTTGCAAAACAACATAATTATTATCGCCAGGTTTGCACTTAGCTGACCTTTACAGGTTTATAATGTTTGTTTTTTAGGGTTCTGTACTCAAAGGGTAAAACGGGACTCTATTATTAAGACACAGCTGTCTGTCTGTCCGGGTGTCACCAGGCTGTATATCATGAACCGTGATAGTTAGACAGTTGAAATTTACACGTGATATATTTCTGTTGCCGTTATAAAAAAACAACAAATACTAAAAAACAATAAAATAACTATTTAAGGGGTGTCCGATACAACATACGTGATTTTATTGCTCGTTTTTGCTTGATATTGATAACGGTAACAGGTAGACGCTTCACAGAATATTTAGTTATAATTATTCGCTTTAAAATTATATAGTTAAATAAAATAAAATGCTGTTTTTATAGATAATGGTGTGGAACCCTTAGTGCGCGAGTCCAACTCGCACTTGGCCGGTTTTTTATTATACTGAGTAAAATGACGAGAAAGTCATTCATCTGATAGTAAGCCTCACGCCTGCCCAAAACAGTTGCAGTGCCACCCAAAAATTTAGATAGAAAAATCTTAAGCGGCACTGCACTGCGCTCGAAAATCGACGTGTAAATTGAGTGGGTAGGATACCTGGCTAAAAGTTGTGTCAGCGTATTGAATGAGTCAATGACAATATTATGGTGACAGAAAGATGGGCGCAGACACCAGTCTGCGCCCATCTTCGATCCGCCGCTGTCGATCCGCCTACCAGGCGGATCAACAGCCTATTGGTCAGACGACCTTATAGGAAGGTAGCCGGATAGCAATGGAGATGAATAAGTCTCGCATAGGACCCGAATTAAAGAGCTGAAGAGGAGGCCTATCACTAACAGTTAGATGACAGGTGTGGAGATGGTGATGATTATAGGTGAATCATTATTATCATATCACATCGATGTTACTAAGGTGATAGATTTAGATCTATTAAACCACAATCACCCACGGCAATCAGCATTGATCGATATAATGTCTTGTGGTGCCTATTGCAATATTAATGAAGGAGCTTATTATGGTAATGAATATTTGCACAATTCAAAATCTAACCCACATTATCTTTGTTACTAAATTCGCATATATATGTTTGCCGGTTTATATTGCAACATAAAATGCGTACTCTTTTGGTAAATTACCGCGAAGACTTTCAAAACATGTTTCGTTAACTTATGGAAGTGTTTTAAATTATTAGTGGTATTCTTCTGAAAGTACCTATTAACAATAAACTTTTGTTTAATTCAACGATGCGTTTACGCAAAAACTATCAAAAATATTAATTGCTAATTTGGTACTATTACTTAATTGAATTTATCTGGATCTTCCTCGTACTTTCAAAGTTGTATTCTAAACTGAATTACAATATCAAATAATGTTTTGAAGTGTCTGAAATCGGATGAGCTTTGACTCTACCAAAACCCGTCTACTGCGCTTATTTATACCGCTTGCGATAATACTTTCTTGGCTTCTAACATTTAGCCAAGGTGTTGATTTCAAATTGTTTCAAATTGTCCAAATATTATCATATCTACCTACTTGAATTTTGGAAGCAAGTATTTGTTTGATTTAGCGTAGTGTTGACTTTTGTTGGCTGATAAGTGTTTTTGGTGACCTTCCTCGAGGTAGGTTAGCATCGGTAGTGGCTCACGGGCCGGGTCGCTCGGGAGCATGTTAATCTCATGTCATGTCAGTGGCCAGCCGCGGCCCGCGGTGACCTTACGTCACGCGCCCACCGCACACGCGGAGGGAATACTAACGGCTACAGAACGCCTTGGTGAATCCTTGGCTTCAAAACCAAGCTCCTTTCTTAGTACACACGGTTGCGATCGTTGCGTGTTCACTTCACTATAAACTTTATCATTTTTGCCTGCATTTGTAAAGCGAACAATCGACTGTCGCACGAATCGTTGAACGTGTTGATAAACAAGAGTCGACGTAATGTCATCGCTGTTATCATTATGATATGGGTTCGGGACAGTTCGGGAAATAAAAGCAGATCTATCATTATGAGCGCTGATGAAGTCAGTTAAATTAGCTTCGGGAGTTAGCAGGTGCTGCTGCAAATTGACTTCGTTTGACCTTTGTAATTTGACCCTTGATCGGTTCTGTACTCTTCGGAGTACAGTGGTTAATTAGCGGCTTTCATTAACGAGTTCTATTGCAAACAAGGTGTCAGACACATTCCTTCAAACCTCGTTTCGATATAAGTTTATGTCACAAGACGATTTGTTACCACAATAGTTCTCATGAGACTTGGGATAAACAATAGCGTGGCAGACCTTACTAGTTGCTATAGGTGCAGATTAATATTATGCTGTGATTTATGATGGAAGACTTATATTTATTTCAATACGTACTTTATCAAAGTATTCATAATAATAAGATCTCATCAGTATATCAACTGATGTAATATCGTGTCTTAGAACTAATGTAGGTACATCATATGATGAATCAGAGATCGATATAAATTATATTATCACTACGTAGCGGCTAATTGTCACGTTTAGAGCGTTCGCAACTTAAATTGAATTCAGCATGCCTCTGATAAAGGCAAGGAATTGTACTTCACTGCTCGTGTTACAGATGCGGTCTCGGTCGAACGTGAGGTAAGAGTTAAGACTTGAGCAATCCTCATCACATGATTCACCAGAAACATTTTTATTTAGATAGCGGAAAGCGGGAATCGGCCTTACCTGAAAGCGATGAAGGTGTGAGGGTTGGATCCCGTGCGGGAGCGGAGGTCTCCTGTCTAAGGGCACATTCACTAGTCGGCGGCTGCGCACGGACGCGGTCCAACGGCGGACCGATCGGGAGGAGCGCTAGAGTGCGTGCGTGAAGATCGCGGTAGACGCGCGGGACGCCTGCGCTCGGCGTGCGGGTGAGCAGAGTACTGGCGGGGCGCGCTGCCTCCGCCCGCTTTTATCACATCGCACACCACGCACCTTCAACTTGACTCCAACTGTCATCGTAGCAATACTACTGGAATTATTGGATGTCCATTACCCGGGCTGGCACTTATTTCACTAACATCTGTGCTGTACTTCCGGTAATGAATTCCTGATCGAACCAAACTGAGTGGATGAATAAGCTCATGTTTTGGGTTTCATTTTGATACACACTTACTGATAAGTTGCTGTAAATTTACCATAACATATCAAGAGGTTGCCGGCACATAAGCTAGATTACGATTATTTTCATGGGATTGATTATGAAATACCTAATGTAATTTAACTTTGAAATAATTTGTTTTCGGTTAACTTTACCTATTCAGAAGGCTGCATAGTAATAAAGTATTGACGTAGGAAGGTCACATGAAAAGTAAAATAAATTGATAATTAAAAGTAAAATATTTGTTTCTGAATGGCTACACCCTTAGGTAAACCACAGCAAATAAAAAATAATCAACACAGATATGCGCGACACATACACAAAAATATAAATGAATTGAGGATTCCCTTCTCCTCCTTCTTTTATTATAGAGAAAGTAAAGAAAGCTAAATATAACGAAACCCATTTTACTTATTTTATAAATTCGCATATAACTCTTACTAACAATAATTCTCTCGTACAAAAACCCATTATTCAATTTTATGACGACTGATAAAGCCTAAAATAGATTTTTATTAAAAGATATCTGACAAAGATAAGGTAAATCAACATAACATTGCGTAGGCGCAGTGCACTGAAGTTCAAGTTTACATTCACATTTCCACGTAACAATTTAACACTTAGTCACTTACGTCAAAATTATGTATGTGTTACATACCTACGCTCGTATTTGGGAAGCCGGATGTGCATTTGCTTACTCCATTTGTTCTGATCTCCATCGACATCTCAGAACCTCTCAAATAAAATAAAATATCTAACCTTTCCCTCCCAGTTGGTTGCAGCCCATTTTCATCCTACTGTTCCTTATTCCGACCATCTATCCATAATAGTTTCATTCTGCAATGTCCTTTAACATCAGTTGAGATCGTGGGCAAAGTCGAGGATATTCACTACCCCGAATTAAAAAAAAAAACTCAGTAAAACCACAGTGCAAAGACTACATAATATTTCATTAGACTGTGGATAAACTGTGGAATAACTGAGGCGTTCCGCAACAAAAGCTGATAAATCCGGTCCTTATATTTCTAAAAAAAACGCAAAGAATGAATAACATATGAATATGTTACTCTTATGTTATGTTATATGTTTTATGCTAACCTAAAATAAGCCATAATAAAAAAAAGAGAAATAAAACT
This sequence comes from Campaea margaritaria, assembly GCA_912999815.1. Classification (NCBI taxonomy): domain Eukaryota; kingdom Metazoa; phylum Arthropoda; class Insecta; order Lepidoptera; family Geometridae; genus Campaea; species Campaea margaritaria. The sequence goes on from OU538794.1 coordinate 4,792,030, forward strand.
AATCTGAAATCTTTAAAAGTACATGTATTTGTCGGTTTTAGTTCCAGGTGCCCATCTTTAGAGCTTTATTTAGTACTTTATGAAAATGATTTGATGTGAGTGATGTATGTATGGTATGTATGAGAAATATGACTAACAAAAAAAAATCGGTTATAAAATGGAAATACTTAAGTACCCGCTTTTGTTCCGGAACTCCCCTACTGTTGGAATATCCTTGATCGCGCCGTGGTATACCGACTCGACGCACATTTCCGGCTACAACTCGTACTGCTACTACAAAATATAGGAGTGCTACGAGCTACGCGATATGCGCGTAGAAATTCCATAGAGCTACGAGCTTATTATTATATTTTATTTAAAATTGACAATCTTTGGCTGAACTTATTAATTTACACTTAGCTGGTTGACAGACACTTACAGTAAAATAAGCACTCACACAAGTTTTATTTTAAATCTTTGTCAATAAAGTCAATGTTTATTTTATAGCGCACATGGTGAGCATCTAATGATACAAAGATAATTTAAGCTTCCAGTTATAAGCCGCTTTATGATACTTAAGACTGCGTCATTTATGTTTCTAAGCTAAAGCCCGTGCTGGTGCAATTTTAATATCGATCAAAACGTCACTGACGAAATATGCAGCATTATATATAGATAAACTCTTTATTGAAACACCACAAAATAAAAAAAAGTATAAATTATAACAATAACACCACAACTAACTTACCAACTATATAAATTTTGTGATATGACGATCCATAGCGAGAGTATTTCGGTGCGAGAAACAGTCTTGCCGGTATATTATAGCGGTAAGAAATACAAGCATATAAGTACAATATAGCTAGCTATAAATTATTTAGCGTGAATCAAATTTTAGGCTGTATCAGGTCCTTTTCTTTCAAAAAACAATCGAATGACTATTATTCCGTTTTAATTTGGTAAGGCAAGATTGTTTTTTAATTAAATAATAGATTTGTTTTCCAATGTTTCCGTAAACAACACGTCAAATCGACTATAACGTCAATAAAACGTTTAGATGCTCTATAATCTAAATTGATTTAAAATTACAAATGTAGGTTAAACGTTTATGGTTGATAATATTTACCTCTACCTTCTACATTCACTAAAATTACTTTTGATATTAGTAAGGTATTACTAAGTGCGCCTCGCGGATTCACCCGCGGTAACAATTCTCTTACAGAAATCGTACATTTTGACCTAGATCAAAAGTGGCTTATGTCACATCACACTCCAGTCTTTCATCGATCTCTATCGAATAAAATAACTCCAATCCGTTGCTCCACGAAGGAAGGACAAACCAACGAACACTTTCGTAGTTATAATATTAAAAGTAGGAATAGGATAGGATACGACTAGTGGAATTAGGCAGTAAGATAAGATAGGAAAAATAGGAAAACATTATATTTTTTACTGCAAGTTATATATCCAACCGTTCAACAACCTACAAGCCATCATTAATCCTTATTTGATCTGTATTTGTTGTGGAGCCCTTTGCACAAAATCCAAATAAACAAAAGTTACACTTTTATAAAATGTTATCGGTATTCACATTTAAGCAACAGTATTGATCCCGTGCGTCACAACGAAGGCTACTGACCGTCTTGGATCCCGGACCCAAACACTGATGCTGTGAATATTTTACTTACCGCATTTTTATTTTATTATCGATGCTTTATTATGCTACTTGCTAAATATCGTACTACCTGTACCCCGTGGTTACCACTTTTTAATTTTTAGAACTCCAAATAGAGTTTATAGATGTAATACATACGTATCCTTCATTAAAAGTCTGTTCAGCCATAATGGCATTATTGAGTAAAAACAAAGATCCCAAACTTTCATGTTTACTAGTTACAATGCATTAGATGCTACAATGCATTGACTTGTAAACCTATCGTAGGTAATAACGGCACCCTGTGGACTTATGACTCCATGGGAACTATACAATTTTCCGGGTAAAAACTACCCTATGTGTTTGTCCAAGACGTAATACTTTCGCCTTTACGTGCAATTGGTTAGGCAATATTAGTAAAGTATAAGTACCGAATTTGTGTAATACCGGTATATTATTTCCGATCACGCACACCTTTCTCACCAAGTTTAAATACAATGAGACGTATTGACTATAGATTTCATCTTGTGATGAGCCACGAGTCCAGGCATGTACTGAATACTTGAATAAAGTGCGATGCGACGTACTAATCTGCTTGGAACCAAGACATTTTCCTCGTTTAGTGTTAAATGCGTGGTAAACTGTACAATTGGTTGTTAAGTCTATGGTTGTAGTAAGGGTTCGTCCATAGTCTCTAACCATTTGGTGGGGTTCTTCACGTTAGGGCGCCGCAAATATTATATAGGCCAGTACATAACATAACAAATTTATTTTAATTTTATTCTAAGCATTTATTTTTCTACAACCATCTCATTTTCATTTCTGTTATGATAACTGTGATTCATAAATTAATTGTAATTACATATCTGAATTTAAAAATTAAGGATGAGATTAATCTGGTTGATAAATGAGATGTTGGTAAATATCATTAGTCTCGTATCTAATAAAAAGTGACCTTAGCAGCCCCGTAGCAGTTCAGTGAGAGCCGTCATTATATAGCTTTGCATGTTGCTTCACATTTATATTTTCAAGGCGCTGAACTTCGAAATCTGCTGAGTCAGATGTGGAATGTCCGGTTAGTTAACATCATTAGACATTATATTCATATACGTATTTCAAAGAGTTTTGTACTTGAGATGAAGGAGAAATAGAGCTGTCAACACACAAAACAGGTAAGATAGGAGGTACTAAGTATATTTAACGCGCATTAGTTACTTGTATATTGTTTCGTTAGGCTCTAATTATTGATCGCGGCGTCTTCTAGCAGCATCTTGAGAGTTACTGGTAATTCATATCATTTAAGTTACTAGTAATTCATATCCTGCCATAATAGAAAGGATTTTATTCAATAAACTGAACTTATAAACTAAAATTTAATATAAATCTAAACTAAACAAAATTTAACAAGCTGCTACCAATGCATAGGTGTAACGTTTCCGTTTTGCTACGTTGTGTAAGGCTATGCACAAACCAGTTTAAGATTTGATCGGGACTTGCTAGATAGATAGACCAGACACAACGCCTAGATAATTACCAAAAACGGTCTCGGAGGACTGAAAGAGGTCTACAGTCCAAACGTTTCGCCCCCAACACCCAATAGGCACAAATAGATAGCCGTTATCAACGGTATGTACTATGTTAATTTAATTGGTTAGGACAAGAGGTCATACCAGCTATGCAAACATTATTAATCTGATGTAACGCTATATGAGCCTACGGCCGAGAGTTAAATTATGGAGAGAAGCTCTGAATGCTATGATGAACTTGAGCAAAACTAAGTCAATTAATTTTCAAACTTGTTTTTTGGGTTCCATTTATCGCGAAAGAAAACAGAATCCTCTGTTAAAATTAACAATTATTGTTGATAATTGAACGAGCAAGTCGTTTGCCTGATGGATAACACAATTGCAATCTCATTCAGACATGTTATTAAACCCCCCGAAAGTGAAACTAAACTAAACTAACCCTTATATTAATTTATTGCGAAAATTGTGTAGAAATAGATCAGAGTGAGGTACCAATAATTAATCCATCATGGACACTGTCAGACATAGAATAATACTAGGTGCGCCCCATGGTTTCACCAGCGTTTGGTGTTATTCGAACATCCATCCTTCTATCCTCACAAATTTTCACATTTATTATATTAGTAGAATAAGAAGAGAAGATAATTTAATCCGAAATATCGGGAACTTAAAACATATTCATGGTACATATCCCGTTTTAATGATAATATTAATTTTAGTGACCAATCGAGATGTTAATTGCGTCCTTACTAGACTGCTGATGGGCTTGATGTTGTGACAAACTAAGGGTACTTAAAAAAATAATTTTAATTAACATTTATAACGAACATTTGATTGAGTTGAATATTTTTTGCAATATTTGCTACGTACGGAATCCTATACATATATCATGAAACGCATTTGTCCGGATTTTTAATTTTGCATAAGCGTAAATTTATATTCAAAGGTCTAAATAGCCATTATGAAGGTGACAGTTTTAATTAATTTCATCATAGGCATGCATTTTCATCTTATATATTTATATTTCAGGAATCATGTTATTAGAATAAATATATTAGTAGGTACAAAAAATCTAAAATGTTTATCTATACTGAATTTATATTTTACATGTAGCTTTACATTTTACATATTGTTTTCGACAGTTTTTTCTGGAATATTTTTGAGTGCGTGTAGATTTGGAGATAAATGGTTGTTAGCTTTATGTGGTAGATGAACTTGAAGAAGTTATACAATGAGCGCAAATTAATAGACGTTTTATGATGATTTGGAGTTATTTATGTAAAGAAACGAAGACAAAAAATTTGATATAAGTATTTTAACAAGCAAAGTTTTATAAAATGCGTACCTATGCAAGCTGATCAAATGAGCTCAAACATCAGCATTTCTACCTTTTGTCTCTATCATCAGATCAGCTCGCAATCACCATAATATTGTATTGTCGTAGGATAACGAAATCTGGACCAAAATAAACTCGTAAAAAGTCGGTGAAAAATATGAAAAAGAATATTATGCAAAATCGTCCTACCAAGCTTAACCGCAAAACGACACACGAATGGTACATGAATTTGGCGGAATGATATTTTAATATTTTTTATGTGTGTAGGTATTCTCGCACTCTCTCACACCTGATTCTATCAACTTCTAAATCTGATTTAAATTTTTTACCTTTTAATAACATTGTGGTAGGTAAACTGCGATTTTTTTATTCCTTTTATTCACAGAATAAGTTCTGTGATAATAATAATATAAACAGAACATCATCATCACCATCAACCCATAACGTCCCACTGCTGGGCACGGGTCTCTCCTCACTTTCGTGAGGAGGGACAATAAATAAAAACAACAACAACAGAACATAAATAAAAATAATAAAATAAAAATAAAACAGAACAGTAACAAAATAATATATCTCAGCATAATTATGGCCACATTCCTCACTTACTATATTCATGCTTAACACTAACGAACTTACATAAAATGAAACAAAGTACAATGTCATGTCAGAAAGCAAGGTTTACAACTTTGTGAAATGTTTGTCACTTTCGTTTTTCATGCATTCAGATCCAAGAAAGATGAAAGTACTTGTTCTTATAACGATATAGCCGTCAATTGTCATTAATATTCGGACGTGGACGTCAGCTTCCAATGTTGCCGCGTCCATCTCGTGTCCGGTTCGACCGGTTCAGCGTATGTGATGTGCAAATATTCAATCAAATTACACATTCGGCCCTAAATGCTCGGTGGACTTTGTACCGATCAAAATTCAATACTTTTAGGTACTTGAAGGTGTATTTTGTGGTTTAGGACACTTTTATCGTTATGTTCTATTATATTATCGTTATTTCTTGATATTGTATCTTAATAACCTTGTCAAACTACTTACGAAGACAAAAAATTATATACCTACGAGTAGGTACACACGTCAATCGAACTTTTGAATTAAGTTCCACTCTTTTTGGGTCTAGTGTGTTTCTATACAATGTAGAAAAACAAGGTTTAATATCAACGACGATGCATTGTTTTAACAGGGGCTCACCGAAATGTTACATCGACGTACAACCCTGCCACCCTGCCCTGCCACGCTTCGCTGTGGCACATTCGCACATTCGCTGATATGTCACTGATGAAAAAAGTAGATAAAAACAATCCTTGATGCGGATTATATATCATGCTAAAATTTCAGTTCGATCGGTGCAGAAATTTTTGAGTTTTTGAAGCGTACACAATCCAACATAACATAATATATATATATATATATATATATATATATATATATATATATATATATATATATATATATATATATATATATTATGTTATGTTGGATTTATTTAGCACAGCCACATCATACTAACACATTAACACTTAATTACATTAGTATTACATATGGGTAGGAGTTAACGGTCCGGATTGGTGGATAACATACCTACCTCTGCAATAAATCTCGGGTAGGTATGTGGGTTATATTACATATAGTTTTATTATTCTTCATGACCCTCAATTATCTAAAAGGCTGTAGACATACATATTTAAAACATAACCCTGTATCGGGCAGATGGGTAAAAAGGAGAGATTATTTTTTGAGTAAGTTTTCCTCATATCTCCAATTTCCTCAACGCTTTTATTGTTTTTTTAGTTTGAAGGGTAAGCACCTACCTTCGGAGGGGCCCATAGTACCCATAAAGAGCGTAGGAGGAATCCGAGCCGGTTTTGAAAAACCGGCTCGAATTTCCTCCCCTGCCATGCCGTGGTGAAATTGTTTGAGCGTAGAAAAAGTGCTCGAATTTGTGCTATATCTAAATGTTGCAAAGTTGTCCTCATTTTCTCTAAATACCTTGATACATGGAATTCTAGTTTTCAAAACCTGCGGTGGCTCATATTTTGAGCTAAATAATGTAACGACGTACGAGTAGTAGCTCTACATAAAATAAAACGTCATTGAATAGACGAGTTTAAATGACACTAACTAGATTTGTACATCTAATGGAAGTTGGACGACGGTGGTCTACAAGAATTTATCTGAGCTCTAATATCAACATAAGTACATGCATGTATATATTTATTATTTTTATTTATTTCCACAACAAACCAAGGATTAGAAGCAAAACAGTTGGGAACAAGGATAAAATTAAAGCCTACTCTAGTTTAACAAACCGCAGTTAATAGGTACTTCACAAAATACTGGCATTTATATATTCAATGTATACATAATTTATTTGTATATATTTCTGTAAATTAGATTTGTTGCCAAGAAATAGACAGTCTAGGGATATTTCTAGAGTCTTCAAGGACAGTTAATAGGTAACTGCTATTAATTATTCTCTAAGCACCTAGGTACATCGTATCTCTGCAAAGACTAGAGTTTAATTTTATTATAAGGCTAACAATGAGATAAATGTTGAGACCTAACATTACTATTTTATTTATAACAACTGCTCGTCATTATTCTATAAAAATCTCAGACAATTATGTGAACTGAAGTGTACATATTATTTAGCAAGAAAATGTAATCTCACGATTGTCCTGTTTCATGAAAGAAAATAATTTTCCACACGCTAACCTTTATAGACTCGGTTAACAAGGAAACATAGCCACGTCTACGTTAGTAGATTAAGCAGTAACCGTTGAAAGTAGGGCTTGCAATAACATTTGAGTTTTACGGTAGATTTAGTACCTAAGTGATAGCTCAGTTTTAATTATGACAATTTGTTCACATTGCGATAGAGTACTAAACATAGTGGCGGGTACAATTTTCTACCCCCTTTGTACTAGGCGAGTAAGACAATACCTAAATAAGTAAGTTCTAATAAATAACCTTTCTACAACGACGTGAATTCACTACCCACATTCAGTAGAGGTAGACCAGAGCGTGAAAACAAACCCCCTTATTTATAAAAAGTTATCGAACGTCACTTAGTACTGCGCAGTACGAAATTTTAGTGCGCGATTTTAAGAAACGTCACATTACTTTTTATGAATAAGGGGGTTTGTTTTCACGCTCTGGTCTACCTCTACTGAATGTGGGTAGTGAATTCACGTCGTTAAGTCTTTTTTTTCAGTCTTAACATTTTTTTTGTTAATGGTTTTCATAATTTTGACAATATTCATATATGCCAATATATATACAAAATTAAACGGTGAAATAAACGGCAGAAAATGGCTTCTCTATCAAAACTGATAGAGTTGAAGAAAAAATTAGATAGTGCACGATCTTAAGTACGAATATACAAGTCCTTGACTTATGCAAATTCGGCTGAGTGCATAATTTCAAAAGCAAATCTTTTGAGCTAAGCATGTATTACTATATGTAGGTGTAAATGACAATATTTCGCCTGTTTGGATATGAATTTACAAATTTATAGGATAGCGTCGAGTATTTAAATGTTATGCTAATTATTTCCAGTTTTACTACAAATAACGTCATTGGATCATAATGCATAGTCTACATCTACACTTCTACATTAACTTATTAGGTAATTTTGTTGCTAGTTTGTTTTTAACGACTAATCTCTGAAAATACTGGTCCTGATGAAGCAAGCACTAGTCCTGTGTGATGCTATTGTAGAAGACGTTATTGTTGAGGTCTCTCGAATGAAAAGCCGGTTATTCAGGAAGCAAAAATATATAATCTGAAAAGAACTTAGTTTGGCGAAAATAAAACAGTTTAATAAAACAAGTTAATTAATTTTATTGACTGTCGTCGTCATAAGACTGTAATGTACTGTCATTTATATTATTATACAATATTACGGAAACCTTTTGCACTAGAACTCAGAACAGAGTTAAACCTATCAACAGTATCAACTCATCACTACATTCGTAGGATAATTTATTAAGACTTGGGGAAATCCAGCTCAATCAATGCGCTTGCGTTTCTAGTGATCATCGTGGTGCTTGCGTCACGCCGTAATTTGCGGGTAAGTAGGAGGTACACTTAATACTAGATTCATCAATATAGCACAAACTAAATAAATTAACTAAGTAAATCCATTAGCATACCCATATTACCTACTGAAGTAAACATGCGTGTATACTGACATAAACAATAATAAACTCTTTGGAAAGGAAGTAGCACCTATACGTGCACTGTTGCTGACATTTTGACAATCATGTAACCGTCCTTTTCAACCTTCCTCCCCTTATTTGGCAGGTCAAAGAACTCGACCGCATAGGTTACTCCAAGTTTGACATCTCACTGAAGTGTAAAACAACAAAGTTGTTAATCACTGCTGTAACATCAATTCACATACCACAATATTCTGGACACTTTTCCTGTTGCTGTTGATTTTACGTGATGGGTAGCTTATAAAGTAATAATGTTTGTTAGTAGAGTTGACACCCGCACGTCAATTCCGCTCGTGTGAGTACAGAATCCGTGTAAATAAACTTGTTAACATGTACTTTTAGCTATATTTTCTTCCGTGCGTCTAAATCTACCATCGTATTTTACCATACAATATTGACAGACATTATCAAAAACTTTGAAAGGGAATATACGTATGGAGCGTCAAAACAGATAATTTCACTCAACGCTACTGCAGGTCTGTATAATAATTATGTTTCTAATGTGACTGTCGCTAAAGCGATGTGTGTGTTTAAAGATCGTATTTAACTGCACTTTTGCCACCTTCGCAACTTTTTTTAGGCAAGCATACTCCACCATTGCCTGCATCAACACTTGCCACCATATGAGACTGCGGTCAAATGCTTACCTATTTTGCAAAAAAAACCACCTGTAGTTTAGGCAGCTATAAATCCTTGCTGTTAAACCTCTTATTCATCTCGCTACATTAACGTCAACATGTATCTTCTTGCTCTTCCATCAGACAATTAGATCTTGTTTCGTGGCACTTCAAACATTAGGTACAGAATAGGTAGGTATTGAATACAATAGATTATATCGTCTTCGATTAATCATTTTATATTATAAACTTCCTTGTGGAAATATTTCATAAGAAAATCTCGTAGTCATCAAACCACAGAAAATCTGGTCAAGGGGGAGTTAAGATGGATCGCTATGGGTTCAGCTTAATACAAACCACACCCGAACATGTATGTGATAAATCCATTAAGTTGAGTGACTTCAGAATAATTATAAGAGGATTAACTACAAAGGTGTTCTGCATTGATAGAATAATTGCAAAAATATTATTTTGTCATTATATTACGTAATTTTTATAATGTTAGAGAACCCTAAAATTGTAACTTGAGTGGACGAGTGGAAATTACCAAAGCGCGCAATTGCTAGTTATAAATACATTCATAAAAAACGTGTGATAAAAACACAGGTAAATAAATAAAGAAAAAATCTATTTATATACGTAAGACTGTAATAATGAGGTTCAATCACGGTCATTCAATGTGGTAGTGTAAGGATGTAACAAATAATTAGTAGGTATTGTAAGCTAGGGCGATCTATTGCGACGTCTTTGGACAATATGATACATTCATTCTTTACTTTTCTAGCTATTGCGGATAGTAAAATGACTCAAAGATTGCTTATTCTTCTTCTATTTAATGGTAGGCCTGTTGCATACTAAGAATAAATCAGTAAACAAATTGAATCAACGACGACGGTGGTTTCCGAAACTACAGATGCGCTCACATTTTATACCACTAAGCGGTCACCCATACAAGTTCATGCCGCTGCGGAAATTACTTAACTATGGTAATCGGTTAAGGCCCCTCAGTCAAAATATGCCAAAAGCGCGCTTTGAAAATAAATAAAGCTAATATAATATTACATTACATTAATATCAAAGCTTTTCTGTGTAGGTACCTACCTCAATAATCGCTGATTCATTGATCATGACCATCGCTCATTATTTTAATTATAATATAATGAAGACGAGGGCAGAATGCCGAGCTCGTAGTATCTGTAAAAACTTTGCTCGTTTCTATGTTCATTATACCTCTGTATAAATACATACTAGAAAAAACTCCTATTGAAACACAACAGAACTTAACTAAACTTAAAGCTGAAACAAAAACTAACTTTATATAAATTAGTAGCAGTATTCATAGTTGATGAGCAGTGTATTTGAATTTGAGTTTTAATTATGAGGAGTCCAAAATTATAATATTTTAAATTATAATTTTAATATTTTTTTGTAGTTCCAGTTCCAATTCCAATACAAAATGCAAAACGGTATACGCTTTCACTCCAGTTACAGTCTGGTAGAGCAAGTGGTAGGTAAACCAGAAAGAGTCTAAACTAGTCATAAGGCTTCAATATGAATAAACACACACAAACACATTTCCACACAAAACACATTTTCATTTGGGGTAGATTGAATCTGGATTTAGCTTTCAACATCTTTCAATAGTAAAAGCTAGATTACCTAAACGAGTTGCTCAGCCTAATTTCCATCTCATCGCAACTCTCCATTCTGAGACGATGGCCATCTTGGTTATTTTATTATGTTTACCATCGAATTATGTTTTGTTTTTCTACCCTTCTAACACGCGGAAATACCACGCCAATTATTCTTTTTTTAAATTCGTTGTGGTTTGGAATAATTGGATGACGTAGATACATCTCAACCAATACCTAACTTTGTTTATTTTATTTTTTTTAGTTTGGCTACTGGATCATTAAGCGTCAGAAATATTCCTACAAGTACCTACCTACTCTACTCTTCTCATATTTATATATATACGTAAACAGACGTAAGTGTTTATACATACAGGGTGTCCGGTACCGATTTTTAAGTCTCATCGAGTGAAAAGTTTCACCAAAATAGCCGATTTCCTGTAACAAATCGGTGAGAATCGGCTATTTTGTTACCGAATCAGACCCAAATATTGACCTCCTGATCGATAACAGGTTTAGTGACCCGTTTCACTTGTTACTTTGATATAAAAAATTACATTTATGAGTCTGAATCGTTCCCACTGCTGGTAAACGCACGCTGGCCTAGTAAGGCTTAAAAGACGCCAGTTGTCACAGTCCTTGCGTTTTGTAGTTCTTGGATGTGTCTATTTCCTCACAATGTTTTCCTTCAGCGTTATTGATATGGCATCCAAATCAGCATTTATATAAATAAATAAATAAAAAAATAAAATAAATCATTAGTGCAAATCCGAGGTTTTGAACTGGATGCCGTTGGATTGTGAGGCGCACGTGCTATCGATTAGCCACAACCGTTTTACAATAATTTATTATCTATCCACATAAATTCAAAAGTTTTTTTTACTAGGCGTTCTGCATACAAAATACAAGATTGAATTTATTTGCTTGTTAGGTGACTGGTTAGTCGAAAAGCCTTCCGTGTATTTCCGTGGACATAAATAAATCTATCTCAAGACTCAGGGTGACCCACGGAATAAAATATAGGTATATTATGTATGTACGTCACACAAGCAACTATCGAGGCTTCGGATTAGCAATAGACACGACTATTCATCAAGAGGATGTCGATTATGGTAGAATTTTAAAAACTAAGGTTTAATTTGTATGACTGTTATCATCCCAAACATTTGTTCATAAACATTTCCGATGTCAAGTAGGATTTTTGAGCGGTAGTCAAACAGTTCCGATGTTGGAGGGCGTTGACACAGAACGACTATCAAGCAAATTAACGGAAGGTTATTAATTACGGGGCCGTGTGAGGTCGCAAGCGGCGCCATCTGGGACTGGGGGTTACCATGTCTTCATTTGAAAAGTTCGGACAAGAAGTCCATTTAGTAATTTCCATTGTCTAATTGAGGCAACAACTGATTGCACGTCACAAAGTGTAGGTTCGAAACAATCAGAATGTGACTAGCGACCCCCTCGAGTAGAAAATCTGCCGCTAAACCCTTATCAAGATATCTTAGCAGCGGTCCTTGAGAGCCAGTCCCTTTCAAGGCTAAGCATATTTACCACCTTTACCAACAGCATCGCTTAACACCAGTTAAGACAGTGGTCAAATTCTAATCTACATTAAATTTAAAATTTAAATAGTCAATACTAGGAAAAAAAATATTCCTGCTAAAGTTCCACAATAAAAGTCGCAAAACTCCATCAACTTTTTGTTAATTTCTAGCTGAACACTTTCGAACATATTTTATGCGTACGAATGGTAACTCTAGGCAAGGGTCACCTTGCCGGACCAAGGCGATATTCCGTTATCAACTTTGACATAATCTGTACATATTGTCAATTTGCTTAACAAATCTGATGGTGGGGGTAGTGCTGGAAACTAAACCAGTTCTACCTACACCATGGACGAGAATTTGTACGGTGAGCGTATCTAGGTATACCAATACATATAAATACTTTGTTTTCAATATGAAAATCAAATTGTATCAAAGTAACATAAAGAAAAAAATCGCACATCGTTTTGTAGCGAATATTGCTCAGTTACTTCTTAGTTTGACGCTGGATGCCCACCCTGCGCTGTATAGTTCATGGTTTCTAACCTAACCAACAACAATCAATCGTGTCAAAATCAGGAAACCGTACCGTAGACTGGCTACCGGATCTTACAAGCATGTAGAGTTCCAGAGATGTATGAACGACGACTTTCAGCCAGTAAATATTATATTCATAAGAGTTTGCATTCCTATTCCATAATGGCACATAAACAGGAAATGAAGAGTTATTATGTAATCTAATAACATTGTTATATCTCACACTCATGCGCGGACATAATTACCTCGCGATACTCAAGGTAAGGTTTAGTTTGATTTCTAGAACAACCGCGAAAACTAGTGAACCAGTGCCGATTTGTAGTGCCAGCCTTCTACTGCGAAACGGAAGTAGCTGAGCAGGATGGAGTAATAGAATCGTGGCTATTCACTAAGAAAAATGTTCAACGAAAAGTGGTATTTGTGACCACTTTGCTTGTTGGGCCAAGAGAAAAGTTACGCGGATCTTAATGATCAGAGAATGCCGCGTTAGGTACATAGCGGTTTTTTTCATCTCTAGTTGAATTAACAGTTGATATACGGAGAAAAAAACCAATCTTTTTTTGTTTATTTTATTTCTTGTGACTATTCAAAACTCAAAACTCAAATCATGTATTGCAAGTATGCAAAAATAATGCACTTTACATGTAAAACACTTAAGTCTCACAATATTAATTGGTTTAACTACGGATGAAACATTATGGATGCATAGACTGAATAATTATACTTATAAGTGATATCATTTCATACTTTCAAATAATACAGGGAGAGTTTCTACGTAGCGCTTACAATAATTATCTTCCTGTAAAAGACATCAACGCGTGTACATCAAATTTAAAATTAGTTTATAATATCAATAACTGTCTCAATAACACTTGTATTATTAATTCAAATTGCTATAATAATTTAAATAATGCTACCTCGTTAGTACATTTCCTATTAATTAAATTCCTCTGTTTATCTTTTTCTTTTTTTTTTACCTTTTTTATGGGCCAGCGTGGCATATACCATCATGTAAACGACTTGCTCGTCTCGATACTGAGTAACATAAAAAATAGTTATTCACAAACTACATAAGCTTTACTTACTTACGTAAAAATTATATACAGCACTTATAATCTATTTATAATAATAGTGTAGTCGGCATAATTTACATAACTACAAGATAGAAAAAAAAACAGTGAGACTATAGTTTTTCCATATTATGTTTTTATTGAATATGTAATGGTTTGAATCCGAAATGTATTATCAAAGACTTAATACATTAGAATGCCATGGGTTTATAATATGATTTGACTTTTGGCCAAAAAATCATTACTTTAGTTTTATTTTCGCGATCTTCACTTGTTTATTTTAGCTTTTTAATCTGGGAAATACAGAGTACTTTTGTGAGAGAACTGGAATTACGCGGATGAAACCGCGGGGCGCCGCTAGTTTAATATAAAAACAAGTAAGTACTTAACTTTTACATCCGTTAATTTTTTTAAGTATTTTCAAAATAAATTTTGTTATTTGCACCGTTTGAGCTCTTTACTTTTTTGTTCGCCATATCTACGCAAATGGCGTGGATCAATGATTGAAATAACAAAAACAGAAGTAAAAAAAAGTCTGCGAATCATATCCTACATGGCATGAAATATGTAATAACTCAAAGCTATTATTATTTCATAAATTTTTATTACGTTATTTAATTATAATTATGGGTGGAGCTAAAATAGCACAAACAGACGGTCGTTAAAAAAATATATACGAGTATTCGCACGCAGAATGTAATTTGCCACGATGGTTTACTTAAAATTAGATTCTAGGAAGTTCCGGAGTTAAAATTAAAAACATAATTTAATCATCTATAGTCGTATACAGTTATTTTACGTGGAGATTACTGACAGTAATCTGTTATTAACTGTGACTACACGATTCCACCAATCCGGACCGGGCCTCCGTGGTGGATTATGGCCTAAGCCTCATCACGAAAGTGAGGGGAGACCTGTGCTCAGCAGTTGAACGATATGGGTTGTTGATGATGGTTGATGACATGATTGAAATATGGCAGGTAAAAAATGTAAGCTACGGAACAACGACAACCAAAATATTTAGAAGGCAGACGAATAGAAACGATGATGAATAGTGTAATGTAGCCAAGAGATGCTCATCCGCGTAGTGCAATTACAAAAAAATGAGTTTTAACTTCATCGAGTAGGAGTTTTTACCACCTTTTACGTTGAGCCCCGATCAACACCTCAAGATTATGACCTCATAATGCCACATCTATAATTCCTACTATTTCTTGGGTTTGACTTGTAAAATAATAGAACCTTAATGCACAAGAATTATCACTTTGTTTGCTTGAACACAATTTTCCTGACCTGTGTCTAACAAAGGAATGCCTGAGTTAATCTCCTTAGGTATCTCGTAAGTTCGTAACGTTACATTTGAAAAATAAGAACCACTGATTTGATTAGGAAAAATATTTCAATAGCTACTCCCAAATTAAATCAGTATCGCAAAAATCAAAATAGCGATCAAATCAGCAAATACTAACGTGTAGCAGGGTGACCATTGATATATCGTTAACATTGTAATAGTGGTAATATATTAATAAAAACTTAGTTAAGGAACTACTTTTTAGTAAATAATAGAACATATTTTATAAAAAAAAAGGAATCCGCCGCATTTCTACGTTAGGTTTCACGTTATTTTGTTATAATTTTTTAAAACAAATGCACCTGATTACTCAAATAGGCCTAGAGACACTTCCATCATCAGTTTAACGGTTAAATGTCTTATTTAGGAAATATCTCTGCAAAATAACAATTTTCGTGGATTACGTTATCATTTATATTAGTTACCCGGTCTATCAGTTAAGACAACGAAAAAAAATTTTGAAATTTAAATTTCTCGCCATATGCGAAACGTTTCACCTTAAACCTCAATAAGACGTATAAAGTTTTAAGTTAGTAGGTACATAATTAGAATAATTTAAATGACGGGATACACGAACGTCATAATAGTTGTGCAAATATTTATTTATCACTATTTACGTTACTCGCACAAAGGTCACTTTGGCCATATTACCAGTCAATTTTGAAGTGTTTGACCAACATCGGAATGTTAAGAAACATCAGCCAAAGTCATGGTTATCGATATGTTCTAGAATCAATGTTTTGATGTATGCGTCATAAAAGGTACAAGGGCCCTGAATCTACTAATTCTAAAGAAAAGCCAAGGAAAGCAAAATAAGTATGAACCTCGCACCGGAATAGAATATGTCTCCGTAACTCTGCCACATTCATCCAAACACCATAATTATGTGTTTACTTCTTAGTATCAGTTAATATAATCAGGCGTTTCTTTGCAGAAATCCATAATCAATAAGATAATGTAGAAATATATAAGTAGTTTTAATTCCACCTAAGTTGTCAGATGAATGTATTTAAATATGATAGGACTTCGTTGGAAGACCTAACTCCTATGGTAAATAAAAAAGGTCAAAAGGGTTAGCAAGAATGGTGTTCTTTCTTAGGTTACAAGTTAGGGATTTAGATATTTAAACGGAAAGCTGTAAAGCTTTTTTTTTTAGGGGTCATCCAAAAAAGTCCTATCATACATTCATCTGACAACTTAGGTGGAATTGAAACTATTACATTTCTACATTTTCTTCTTCTTGGTATCAGGCTATGGGTACCCAGTAACAGTATATTATTGATCACGCTGACACACAATTCAGTAAGTACCTATGTGCGAGTGTCCAAATATTAAAGTTTAAGATCATTAATTAGAGATAACAATGCGAAACCGTGAGTAAACCTTAGTAGGTACCTACCTTAGTAGGCCCAATATTTTGTTTCTACTTTCGTTACAACACAATCGATTTGGCACACAAATGTTACGTATGTAGGCCTCTGATCTTAAATTCTTATTTGTAATCTGCCAGTCGAAGCGTTACACTGTATTTAAAATAATTAATGTTCTAAATTACGCTTATGGTACATACGAAGTAATTCAGAACATTCAACCAACCTTAACCTATATAAATCTGTTGTAACATATCATTCACATTTTAGTTTGTATTCATGATCTTCTTTCGTGTTGGTTTCAACCATGTTATGTTTCTTTAGTTCTGTAGTGATGACAGAAAAAAATATAGCAATCTACCCAAGGTTCACCGGATTTATGTAAAATCATTCGTATTGAAGAGTCCCACATACAACTTCTCTATCTATCTCTATAGATGATCCATCATAGCTGAAGATCTCCCTGTCTGCCTGTCTGTCTGTCTGTCTGTCTGTCTGTCGTTCTCCCTGAGTAGGTCTGATCATCTCATTGGAGCTCTATCACGTGATCGCTTTCCCTCGATGTTCGCACAGATGGCTTTTCTAGGTTTTCACCTTGTCATCTAACTCACAACTTATCTAGAAGTATAGACTGCAAGGAGTTTGACCTATTTTATGACAAATCTTTACCTTACCGAGTCATACGTGTTACATTTAACACATACTTAGATAAGCACAGTGTAGATGCATTTAAATTAGCATAAAATCTCACCTATCTATAGTAACTAGATACAAGGTCCGCTTTTATGGGAAATTTGAACTTAAGAGATTGTTGTTCGTACTCTGCATTTAATTAAAGTGTTAATTAAATCAATAAAATTGATTTCGCATTGCGGACATTATATAATATGACACGTGTATCCTTAACGTTTAACAGTGTGTTTCACAAAAGCGTGGCTATCATAACACCTTTTGTTCGTGGGTTTTATTACCGAGGTGGCTGGACACCTTAAATAATAAATCATTTATGTAAACTTGATAAACTATCAACCTTAGATTTTTTTTTTAATTTTGCCGTCCACGGTTGTATTACTTAGTGTAGGTAACGTACGTAGGTATTTCATGTTCGTAGGTATTTTAAAGTATATGTATACTAAATTACATCAAAATCCGTCCAGCCGTTTCACTGCGAAGAGGGAACAAACACACACACAGACTTTCGCATTAATTTATAATATTATAACTGTTCTATGAATAAATAAATTTAATTTAAAACACCGCCTAGAAAACAGCAACAGAAAAACTCACCTCTGCTAGAACAGAAAATGAAGTAGTTATTTAAGAAATAAAAGCGTTTTGCAACTTGCTTTAACACCTTGAAATCAGCTACAAGCGCTGACCAATAAGTAGTAGATATCTACGGATGCTTCAAGCTTGCTTATAGTTAGCTAATAGGCATGCCAGATAACTTAATCTAGAATTCGTATATTTAATAGTAATTTTGTAACCAGTTATATATACAAGATTGAATAGTGCATCTCATTTGTTCCATTACTGATAACACAGGTTGTCAAAATAATATGATATCATTCCGCTTTTATCTTGTTGTATGTCACAGGATGTTAGTTTGTAGGAGATAGCATGGGTATGAAATGTAGCCATTTTTAGATAAAGCGTCACGATCACATAAGCAAAAATTTGTAGGTACTGGAAGTAGGAAGAGGTAGAATCTACCTATTCTTCTAACTTTGTTACTGAATCAATATTACTCCTGATTCAACGCAAAATCTCACTTCTCCAAATGCTTCAGAAAGAAGCTAGTGAAGACAGCACGAAATAACTCTACGGGTACGAACATATAACTCTCTCCCTTTTCATTTATGTTACTTTTTTAATGTTGAAATTATTAATTCAGCATTATAATTCAAAAAACATTAAAACTGTATTTTTATGTGCCAATCAACAATACGATGACGACATTAAAAGATTTTTAGGTAAGACCTGGACCAAATCGGTTCAAAGCCGGGATGAATGGCGTAAGAAGGACGAGGCTTATGCCTTGCAGTGGGTTGAATGAGCTGTCTATGATGATGAATCAACAATACAAAGGATAAAGACAAATTTAGTAGGTGCAATAAATGCATCATTTATGTTAAATTAACCAGAACCCATAAAAAGAAGATGTCACCATGTGTTATAGACAAATAGGTACTTACGACTATACGGCCATGACAACAATCAATCATCACATAAAAAAAAATAATCAAAGAAGCCATATTGCACGGCAGGTGCTGTCGACTTAGCATCATTTTAAATTCCAAATGGTTATGGTAATGTTTATGATCACAAATAAAACATGTTTTTATAACTTCTTTCATTTCATATATCTAAAAATTATCTGGTCATTTAATTAGAATAGGAATTATAAGGCGATCAAGGACGACATGTCCGTGATCTTGAAATAAGTGGAACAGGTCCGTTGTCAATGCTAGCTTAAAAGTTCTAAGGAAATAACCCAGTATCCGGATGATTTTAGCATAACCTGTTAAATTGGGAACTGTTAAATAAGCTAACAGTCTTGAAACACTAACAGAATTTAAATTGAAATTGATATTCATTTACCACAAGGCTGATCTAATCTATGCAATAATGTAAAGTCAAAGGTCAAAGTATTTATTGGAAGTAGGCAATATACATGTAGTATACATATACCTAATAATATATGAAATAAGTTTTTGCAAAAATTTATTTTGCTACACAAAGCCTAAGAATAAGCATAAGAAGCCCAAATTTGCAATTAAAAAAAAAAACAAATTTTGTTTGACATATAGGTTGCTCGTTAATGATTTTTGAAATGTTATAATATGTATGGGCAAATAATATGCAAAAACATATCTTTTAGGTTAATGTCAGTGGCTAGATTTTGAAATTGCATAGTCGCCATATTGATTGGTAGGTACACCTAGCTATCCAACAAAACATCCTGTTTGTAAGGAATTAGACTGTAGTAGATGTTGATAAGTCCCTTCTTATTTAATGAGATCAATAATACCTATAATTCTGTCATGGAATTTGTACGTTGCACAGGCATATTCGTTAAAATAAATTATTGTAAATTGGTATACTTATTGAGAAACTCTTAAATGTGACTGTTTACGTTGTATCTATTATGTCCTTGGGCGCCCTTATTATAAGGCCCACAAAGGTGGGGTGCGGGCCAGGTAACCTCCACGAGTGCCCGGCTGTTGTTCGTCCCTCTTGATGCGTTGCATCCGGAGGGAAGGGCAGCAGCTGGGACGGTGCACCCTGGGGTTCGGTCAGCAATTCTCCTAGGGGAATTGGTGGCCGTAGCAAATAACCTGGCGAGAAGAGGTCCTTCGCGTGTCCCTCTGATCAGCAGAGGGCACAGCGAGGGACCAATAACGGGGACTTTTGGGCCGCGGATCGGGGGGTCCAACGCCCAAGCTAGAAGTCCCGAGCTGAAGTATGGCCCGTGTGTTCCGAGACGCACCCAGCGGAGAAAGAGGCCCAAGCCTCAAGTGGCGAGCCCGGGAGGGCGCCCGCAGAGGTGGTCGCGGAAGCACCGTGCGATCCCGTGACCACCTCCATAATGCGGAGAGGAGAACACCCCGGGGTTTTAGTGGGTAAACCCCGCCAGACCGGCTGGCGGGGGAGTCCCACATAACCCCCCCCCCCCCCCCCCCCCCGGCCGGGTGGTACGCCTAATGCATTTCCCCGGGAAAAAAAAAAAAAAAAAAAGGCCTACAAAGATAGGTAAGGTACCTATTTATTTGTTGCATGAATACAAAATCGTATTAAAACGTTGCTAGATATGTATAAGCCAATATATGTTATGCTCTAGGCTACAAACAGCCGCGCAATGGACCCATTATAACGAATTCTTTTATTTCACAGTAGCTGAAAAAGTTAAATGAAGCTGGAATGTTAATCTAGAACCATAAATTTGACATCATGCAATAATCTTTCATGAGCTCTGTAAAATTATATGTTCAGGTGTTAAAATAAAAGTGGTTATTTGTCCGTTAGCTAGTGGGTTGGTAACAGTTGGTTCCAGAATATTTTCGTATAAGTATATTTAATTCCTTCATTAAATTTATTGCTTAGCTAAGTAAATAGGCTGATATATAAAATTTCATGTTAATCGAATCAGGCGTTACTTTGAGGAAATCCATATTCAACAAGAAGTGGAAATATATAGCTTTAATTTTGGCTA
This sequence comes from Campaea margaritaria, assembly GCA_912999815.1. Classification (NCBI taxonomy): domain Eukaryota; kingdom Metazoa; phylum Arthropoda; class Insecta; order Lepidoptera; family Geometridae; genus Campaea; species Campaea margaritaria. Next base: position 4,813,087 of record OU538794.1, read on the forward strand.
AGTTGTCAGATGAATGTTAGATAGGATTATTGAAAGAGGACTCAATCCCTAAGCTAACCCTTTACGTTAAATATCGAAATCCCTAACTCGTAACCCCTTCCAGTAACCCTTTTTAACGAATATACATATTTAAAAAGAATTGTTGATGTCATGCACTAGTAAACATGGACATCCATGTACTGACCAATCATTTGGTAAGCCAAGAATGGAAATACATAGTTATATGCATATTTTGACGCCAATAGTCGATAATTCTTAGGGTAAACAATAAATCGTAGACTTCAATCACTCAATTTTGTATCGTTGTTATTACGCAGTGACAGTATCCTACTAGGTTCGCATTATGCATTACTTAAATTTGTTCTTCGGGTCCTTTTTCAAGGCTCAAAACTCATAGGAATGTCTTAAGAGTAACGAATGCAGTGCAGTGCTGCGTAATATTTTGCAATCAAAAGCTCTGGATAACATGGCCTGTTTTTTATGGGCAGGCAGGCGTAGCGCTTCCCATCAAGTGAACGACCTATTCTTCTCATTACTTTTCTGTTTTATTCATTCGTTTAGTATCTTTAACATAGATAAATCCAAATTGTAGGTAGGTATACTTTGAATCTAAGTATGTTGCTACAAAGATAAAGCTGTAGATGCTACCTACATTTTGCATATTTTTATGTTTTAGTAATAAAACCACACATCTTGTTAAAATTAAAGCCAGATAGGTAGGTATCTTAATATTCTCATAAAAACTTATAAAAGACCAATTATATCACATTTAATTGAATGCTCGGCACCTTACATTTCGGAGTGCGGCTGCAGATAGCTGCGTACCAAGCTGTTTGGTTCTATAACTGCATCAGTTCAAGCTAATCAGTTACATATGTCCAATCTCCAGAGCACCCAATTATTTTATTTTAATTTAACTAACCAAAAGATATTCAATTATGGACGGGACTCGACCACGAACATATTTTTATATTTTTTGCTATAATGAAACAAACTGAGCTACTCAGAAACAAGGGTACCAAGTACCAACAAACCATAGTATCAAAAATTCTTTCTCTAGCTCTTATACGTCTTATTGAGGGCTAACAAGGGCTGAGGGCTTGCGTAATTATACTGTGAACTAATCTGTTTTACTGCTAAGAGGTTTGTACCAGTGTTGTTATCGTAAAAATCTGAACTGGCGTATATCAGACTGGATTGCCGTAAGTATATTATTATTTACTAGCTGCGCCCTGCGGTTTCACCCGCATAATTCAAGTTTTCCCGCAATAACTCTCTTAAAAGCAATATATTTTCCCCGTTTTTGCCACATTCCTCATTGCTGCTCTGCTCCTATTGGTCGTAGCGTGATGTTATATAGCCTATAACCTTCCTCGATAACTAAACTATTCAACACAAAAAAATTGTTCAATTCGGACTAGTAGTTCCTGAGATCCTAGCGTTTAAACAAACTCTTCACCTTTATATATTAGTATAGATATAGATTTAAATAATGACTATTCCTCGTTTGTTTCTTCTTCATAAAATTTACCCTTTTTGGTCAACAATTGCCGTATTTTGCCCGTCGATTTCCATATTTTCTGAGAAAGACCTGGATCGCCGTATCAATAACAACACAGGTATGTTGGGCGATATTTCCCAAAATTACTACTTGTGAAACCTAGTAAGACTGCCAGTAGAGCTCTGCCAGGCTTCAAGTTCCTCCTATTTGCTGCCAGATATCATTGATGTTTCGGTTGAACATCGCATGTTGATTTTGATCTACTCCGCTTGACCTTTGCAGATTGCAACCGTTTACATAATCAAAGTCCGCCAGTTGCGACCACAACACTAAATGACCTTTACATAATTAATTTTGTTTCTCGAGAAGTAATTAACAGTACTGTGTATACCTACCCAGATAGATAGGTACTTTTAATATATGTGAAATCATGACAAGACCGCAAAAATACCCAGATTTTCATAGATAACTTTATCACAGTTATTACTTTAGTATCTGCTGAATATTTAACCTAAAATCTTAAGTATTGAATGGAAGGTAAAACCTTAGAGGTTTAGGCGCAGAATGCCCAATTCTCAAAATTGCATATTAATCTAACCATTTTAAAACTTATCTGTTACACAAAACTACAGAACATTAACTACTTTGTACAATTTGTACATCTTGAAATGAACGAGCAAAAAACACTATATATTTGTAAAATCCTTTATTAAAATAATAAATAAAATAGTTGCAAAAGAGTGACATCGTAGCAATTACTTGAGCAGACCTGTATGTGGCGTCGATCTGACTGCGCTTGCTCCAAGCAACCGGCAATTCACATTACACAACACTTAAAGCATCATATTGCAGTACATGATACGAAACAAATCACACAAGTCGGTCATCGACATTAGGCTGAGACTACATCGCTACAGTTTACGACACCCTGCGATACGTCTACGGGGGCAAATGTATTCAAACTACACTTAGCAACAATAATAACCCATTCAAACCAGACTACTTGAGTTAGAGACTGAGATAATGTCTGTCGATAAATGAACACGACTACATAAATTAATACAAATCTTGGAACATGAACATGATTAAGTAGTTTATTGAGAAAAGCACTATAAATGTAACTTGCAATAATTCTCTGAATATAATCGAAATATTACATCTGGTCGCTGTGGCGATGTAGCCTCAGCTTAAGAGATTGTGCACAATCATTATCCCAATCGATTCATAGGTCCACCTTCAAAAATGTAAATGACGCGTAACAAATTAACATCGAACAGAGATACTCAGGTCTAATGTGTTTACATGATCAATCATAATACAATACTATAAAACAATTATAATAATTATAATAATAATAAACTAATATATAAAATACGATTTAAATCTAATAATATCTTCTAAATTGTGTTATACAGTTATAAGTTTTTTTTTTGTTAAGAAATGCTTTTGTGGAAGAATACAAATATATTAAGTAGATAATCCTCGGCGAAGCGCACGCGGACATCAAATGTAGAAGGCAGTATGAAACAACACTGGACATGTAATAACTATGGTAACATGCATTGCATTAGCAATTTTGTAATAAAATTATATTTACAAAAATCCTTTAACCTTCACTTACCCTAGTTACATGATTCGATTACTAAGATTTACACAGTAAAAATATATGTACATTATACAATATGTCCATCTCACTTCACCAACCCCGTAATGTCCTGTACGACCACACCGCCCCTGGATTCCGTTGCTCATTCACACGATCGCTCTCTATGGGCTTAACCACTACGGTAGCGACGAAGCCAATTTGGGTAAATAGTTAATATTGCAGTCAGCGTTATCTCTAACGACCAGTTTCAGAACTAGTCGAAAAAAATCACAAAGCACATCGAAACCGGCCATAAGCGATAACCACTCCTTACGGAATTCGGGGGCAAATCGATCAGAGTTCAGGTTCACAATTCAATAAACATTTTCTATATGTACTCAATCAAAACAAGTAACGCCAAAATGCGATAACATACATAAATCAAGACTCAATTTTCAACAATCCATAGAATACCTATCTACATTTTGTACTAAAAAAAGTTATAAGGCAATTAGTCGATCTAAGGAAGATCTGAAATAGTGTGACTTTGTGCATTAACAAACATCGTAATTGTAGTATCTAAATTCAATATAGAAATATATTTTTAAAATTGTCTATTCGATTCGACGTGGAGGGGTCCGAGCTGTGGGTCCAGACGTTGACAGATACAGTTCGGGACGCAATAAGTACACCACACAGTAGAGATAAGTGCCACACTCGCAGTAGAACGTCAGCCTCGGGAGCGCCGGACTCTACGCGAAATGTTCGAAGCAGGTGGGCACTATGAGACCAGCCGCCGGCGCACGAACGCGTCTGCCCCTGACGAGGCGTACGAGTTGGGCACTTCGGAGCCTTCTTGCTTGTACCCGTTCTTCGTGGTGTCGTCCATCACGGCCTGTAACAACGACTCCTGTTAGTGTGCTGTTTGAGCTGTGTGCTGATCTGTGCGCTTTGTAAATCGACGACATTGGGGTCGAAACATTTTTCAAAAGTTATGTGTAGATTACGACCGATCCGCGCTTTGCGATCCTTAATGTGGATGGCACGTTGAGCCGTCCGCGTCAGTCCTGATTCTTATTGATTGTTAGCAGAGACAGAGGCCCTTAGGCGACCGACAAACTTTGATATAAAAGACAGCATTACCTTTCATAATTTACAGATACATTACTATCTATCTCACGATGTAGTTCGATTATGGTTGTAGTTACGTTTTTGGTGTGAGTAAGCTCAATATTGTAATTATAATATCTGTACTCGGCATTAGTACGTCCTGCCTGTCCATACACCGACGTCACGCCCGTGGCTTCATTTGACGCAAACGTGATCACATCCGCGTAAAGGCGCATTTTAGAGTGTTATCCAAACATTTTATTAGCTAGATTTGTAAAGACGCGACGAAGCGCAAACACGCGTGTTTGTCTTTTGCCAAAAAAAGTATTGTTTTTTACGAAGGCCTTGGCTCTAGGAGTTATTAGGAACAACATGCCACGCATTAAAACGATTTAAAATACACCTACAGAAAAATGAGCATAGCTTGTACAGAAATATAGTAAAATATACAAATTATAGTGTACATTAATAGCACGGTTTCTACTAGTTGGATTTAGATGTAATGTATGTTGTATCATAAGTCAGATTAAAAGCTACCGAAAAACGCTATTAAGCTTCAGTAGCTTTAATGCAATATTATTATTGAAGACTGTTATTAAATTGCAAATACGAGTACCTACATAATAAATTTCTTAGAGCTCCACTTAAAATATACCTAGATGAGTGATTATCTTGATCTCGGGAATCGGTAGTAAAAAATATTGTTATTATTCTATAAGGAGGCAATCAAAGTAGGTCCAACTACCACCAATTACTTTCTAAATACTACCACTTCTATTGTATTAAAATAAAAATAAAAACTACGAGATGATGTATGAAGAATTGTCTGCGGCCGCGTGATCAGGATAATTCATGATTTATATTAATAATGATTATAATAGCGTACTATATAAAAAATATAAGAGTTTTCTTTTAAATGCATTTAATAATTGCTAATGGAGCATTAAGTACAGGATATACTACTATATTATTTTATAACCTATTTATTAAGGATCACACGGTTCACACAGTGATTTGCAAATAAAATAGGTAATTATTTCCGTAGGTAATTATTGTTTGTGGAATGACTGTTTGGCTCGGTCATAGAATAACTATCTATTTTTTTTGTAACGCGTTCATACATTATTTTTATTGTTATGTTACAAATGTGTGAATAAATTATTTGAATTTGAATTGAATTGAATTTCGCTTGGTCTAAGCAATATACAGACGTGATTGAAAACTATTTTGCGATAAAAATACCTAACAATTTCTATCTTCCTGACATTCTAGAATAAAGTAGAATGTGGGTCAACACCGACTAGACACATATGATTAGTTAATAATCGTAATTCGTATTTATGTGGCCCAAAACTAGGATTTATAGTGAAATAATTATACTTTTAGCCAACAAATCGTCTTCAAATGCATATATTATTATATACCTACAAAAAGCATTTAACCAATTTTCATAGAATTTGGAGGGGCCAAAGCGGAATTTTACCTTATCCAATGAAAAAAAAAGAATTAATGATCCCAATGGGTTCTGAATATTCAGAGATATGAGACCATTAAAAAATAAATTATTTAATATGAGGGTCAATATGATTTAATGCCTACGCCAAGATTCAAATTTCTACGCTCGGTAGTTTTCGAGGAGAACCGCTGTTTTCTTACGATGTGAACTTTAAAAATATACTTATTTAAATAGAATTGAGAACCTCTTTCTTGTAAACCAGACGAAATCCTGATCACAGCTAGAATAAAACAAGTTAAAATTCTAAAATCTACTAAAACCCGACTACGAATCTTTTAATATAATTTACATCCCAATCGATACGAGAGCAAAAAAAAATGTAGCTTCAGTCACCCAGATCATAATAACGAATCGATTGACACCTCATTCATTACAATCGAATGAGTAGTTTAGGCGCTACGGTGGAACAAACGTAATACAGACATAATATTATACATTGACGGCTAAAAACATAACCCTTCCTTTTGGCTTCGCCGTAGTCGGGTAAAAATATGCTGTCTTAAATGTTAATATTTTTATAGATAATTTTGGCACTCAGTCATTTCTGTACTGGTTCTAGACCAACACGTTTTATAAAGTAGAAGACAGGTTTGTCTAACGGAGGCGGGTTTTCTAGACACGACAATAGTTTACAGGTTTCTAACGGATTAACGGCCTTAAATCTAAATAACGGTGTATGTACGTAAAGCGCAACGACGGATGGCTAATTTTTATAACATACTAGCTGCGCCCCGCGGCGCACCTACACACACACACAACACATGCAACGTTATACTCCAAGTATGTTTGAACCAAATTTCATTAATAATGCGTTAGCCATTGCGGCGTGATGAGGGAACAAACACATATATACTTACACACACCTTTTCAGACACAATTTAAAATATTAGTGGGAATTTAGTCACGTTGTTAATTGCATGCATTGCAATAACAATCTACTAATCAAAACTATTAGAATTGCGCTTTACTATTATAAAACTGTAACCGAGTCATGTCTGTATATTATTTTTACCTTAAACTAATTTGAACCAAAAATATTTGCTCTGACTCTGGCTGGGTGTGTTCATAGTTCCTGATTCTCTAGATACAGGGAATCCTAGTTAGGGGTCAGGTTTAATGTATGTGATTAAAACGCAAAAAAGAAAAATATGTTCCACTATTTAAAGTCTGAAAAAAAGTTTGAAAAGTTTTTTTTGTAGTTTGAAAAAAAGCGGTGGTAGCCTAGTGGGAGTACGTCCACCTTCCAAGCAGAGGGTCGTGAGTTCAAATCCCAGTGCAGGCACGTAACAATGTGTTTCTTGTAAAACATATGTACGTAATTATCACTCGCTTTTCGGTGAAGGAAAACATCGTGATGAAACCCACATACCTACCCGAGAAATATTTCGGAGGTAGGTATGTAATCCACCAATCCGGATCTGGCCCCAGTGGTGGATTATGGCCTAATCCTCCACACGAAAGTGAGGGGAGACCCGTGCCCAGCAGTGGGACGTTATGGGTTGTTGATGATGATGATGATTTAAAGCCATTGAACCTGAACAATAGCTTTTAGAATGTTTGTTGTCTGTTTGTTTACTTATCTATTTATGCTCGTTTATCTAAAAATAAACTACCGGACGGATTTTAACGGGGGTTTCGGGAGTTTTCTTAGCTTTAGTTTGCACCAAATGAAGTTTTATAGGCGTCAGGCGGCCCATGTCACTCTGATGATCGAATGAAGACCGGTATAGATTGGCCAACTAAAGGTCCTAAAAACTGCACTGCCAGTCGTATTAAGATATAGCATCACATGACGGCAGTCCACGTGAATTAAGTCGCGTGTATAGGTACAAAAATCATAATAAAAAATAGCTCGAATTATTATGGTCGTCGTATCGGAATGGTAGGGCGATGCCCTTGTTACCTTCAGTAGTATAATTTGCTTTTATCTAAGATCGTAGTAAGTAACAAAAAAAGAGAAACAAATTGAATTAGAACGGTCCACAAAATACCAATGACCCCTCGCGTGCTAAATGGTTTGTTTGGTGCGACGACAGTGTTTAGCGAATCTTGATTTATTTACCTACTGGCTAATTAAGCTCAAAATTAAAGACCCAAAAAGGTTTTTCTTTTAAATTATTTTGTTTTTGGAATCTTTATTTTTTCTTTTTGTTTTGGCGTGTTATTATAATGACTAAACGTGACAAAGCCTTGATCCTCGTTATGTTTATCTGCCGCAGTGCTTCTAAAACTTACTTAATTATAATACTTAATTGGGAATCACTGAATTATAAAACCATTATAACAATTTTAACTTAATTAAATTTTATCTCACGCGCAACAAGTGGCGCCATCTCTGTTCATAAACCGTATTCATAGAACGTTGGAACAAGTTTGCAGATTTTATTCCTTAGATTTATCGACAGTACTTAAAACCTCCACTCCTTAACTGTTCGCATAATGACTGCATAGATCTCAGCAAACAGATTGGTAAATAGACTAAGATATATTATTACCTTGACCCGCAAAAAAAATTCTAGCTGTCCAATAATCGAATTAAACGTAAATCTCGATTTTAATGTTATTAATAAACTGCTGGACTATTGCAAAATTACAAACAAGTTACAAACCTATACTATTCTAGAAATACAAATAGATAATAAAATTATTATATCGTCAGGCTATGTTTAGAATTCCGTAAGATATTATGCGAATGAACTAGCGGCAAACTGCTATTATTATTTAAAACTGCTAAAAGCTAGCTACAGTACATGTTACTATGTAACTCGGACCAGGCTTTGAGGACGATCAATACCATATTTATGGCATAGAATAACCATAATGTACTACCTATATGAGGTTACGCCTTTTCAGTAGTTTATCGTTTTGTGTTTTAATCGTTTATAGACGACCGCGGGGTATTTCAATTAAAAACAAATCATCATATTGACAGCAGGATATTATTTTTCTACCGTTGGCACGCTGCGCATGCGCACAACGCTCCACATAGATTTGTTGCACATGTATGTACATATGTACTCACCATGCAGAAGCCGCTGTTCTTCATCTTCCTCTCGGCCTTGTTGTACCTCGCCTTGTAGAAGTCAGTGAAGAGGAACAGGAACAGGAAGCCGTGCATGGCGATCCAGTAGACGAACACGTGCGGGTACTGGCACGACGGCCGGAACAGAACTTGCAGCTGGTGGCTGAAGATCAGCACGAACTGGACCTGCCCACCGAACATTAATACCATTGAAAAATACACTCTGGACAGGCTTTTATAAAAACATTTTCAGTACTGCGGATTGATTAAATTACCCCGCTCATGAATCACAACTCATACTAACTCATGTACCACTAGGGGAGACCGGGTATGGTTGTCACAGCGGCCATAGCAAAAACCTGAACGAGCGAATGAGTTCAACGAGCGTAGCGCTCACGGTCTTTCGACACCGATCAGCCTATCTATCGTTCGTTCAGGTGTTTGTTATAACCGCTGTGACAACCGACCCGTGTGACAACCATACCCGGTCTCCCCTACTTAGAGATAAACTGCACAACAAGTATGAGTATGGAAGAGATTGAGTTCTGAGTCCACTGCAACTGTAATGGATAAGCGCGATTCAAGTAGCGTTATACACATGGACCTATGAAAAAGGCACCTATGAAATTTAACTGCCTACCAGAGGATTCGAAATACATCCATTCGAGAAGAACCGGCAATTTCATAAAAATTAGAGGCTGGTGAACGAATATGCTCGTCACGTTATCTTTTTGTATAAATAAGAGCAGAATAAAGACGTCCGCCATAAATAAGATACTTCCTGGCGTGTTTTTGGACATTAACCCGTTCCCATGCTGAACCGTTTTACTTGTTTTTGGCTCTTTTGCGAATCTTCACACAACGTGTGTGTTTACTGTTTACCGGCGTTGTGTCGTAACTAAACTTTATTAGCAGTGCGGGTGCACACAACTCGTGTGATGAAATTGTCAATACAGCAGTGCGGGTTCGCACGCCAGGCTTGTTTTAAGCAGTGAAGTGCAGTTTCGCAACATGTCTCAAAGTTCCCATAACATCGAAGACCTCATAAAATTCCAAGTACGGTTTAGATGAAGTACTCTTGAGAAGGTTACATTTATGCAGTGACAACACCGTGGGTAGCATTAGCCTTTGTTGTATTATTTGAAGCAGTAGCTGATTGCCTTACTATTTTAAGATCCTACTCAAATTCATGGCCAGAGTTATTGCACTAAAATGGTCATAGAAAAATATAACTATCAGAACTAAAAAGTGACCACGACCGATACCATATAAACAAATTAACAATCGTTAATCTGATTCATTCGGACGTCATTTCCATATTTTATATTAATTATAAATTGTAGCTAGACCTGTAAATATCTAGTTTGTAAATAGATGAAGGACAGAATGACGCTTGCAGCAACGTGCGTCAGCGGAGCGACGGTGGAGTGGCCATTGTGCGCCTCCGAATGGGTCAAGCTCGTATTGAATTTATGCAACACACATAAAACCTGATGTACGTAATTGTTTAAAATGTTTCCATAAACTGGTATGTTAAGTAGGGCCACTACTCACGCAAATATTATTCAAACGGATGTCGTAGAAACACGACTCGACATCTGATAAACTATTTGCACCGTTTCGAAATACATGCAACATATCTGATCGCATAGGTACGTAAATGCATCTAGAATCATACCCGTCCTTCGCCGTCATTTGACTGGAATATTCGGTCCTATATTAAAAGTTCGTTAGTGATTGTGAGCGTCGATTACTGGGCTTTTTGCTCATAATATATAATTTAATTGAGGGCAAAAAACGTATTCTGGGTTTTTCCATAGACGTCGTCAACAAGCAGATTACGTCTATTCACATAATAACAAAAACTTACCATCTGGAAGGCGGTAAGGTACTTCTTCCACCAGATGTACTTCTGGTACCGGGGTCCCATGGCGGACACCATGTAGTAGAAGTACATCACTATGTGGACGAAGGTGTTGAGCAGAGCGAAGAATGTGCTGTGACCACCTGGAGACAACGAGACAAACATTTTAACAGCTATTATATTATGAGCGGTTAGAGTGATGGCGATCAATTGGTAATTCGTCGCCTCAAATTAAACACAAGCAGTCAAAACGGCAAACAAAATCTCAAGAGGAAACCGCATATCTAATAAAAGAACCGTTAAATGTAAGAGCCCGCAACCCATATACTAAGCTATCGTGGTGGATTCTTAATGATGGTCCTTACTCTCCTTTAACAAAAAGTTTGTGTCACAGTAGGCCTGATAATGTTAGTAATAACAGTTCAGGGAAATAATAAATCAGAGGAGAGTTCAATGCCCAGATTCTTTGGAGAGGGTGGATATTAATATATTATAGAATTACACTTTATAGCCTTAGCGTGCTGTGTTAAATAAACTTGTTCGTTGGGGTCAATATATCGTGAATAATAACATTTTATTTTAATTTCGACGTACTTTTTGTCCCACCCTTTTGATGGAAAAGTTTGCGATGACGTCTTTGCGGCTAACTTTATTGTGTTAAGACTTTGTTTTCTTGTTATATTTTTACACAGAAGGTTGTTGGTTTTTATCTGCGTTTAAAATAAAACGATTAGCTATTAATGTACGATCATAATAACACCGATCATACTGTTTAAGACATTTCACGCTAGCTGGTTATTCACCAGTTCTATGCGAATAAATAATATAAACAATATAAGAAGGCGAACTTGTTAAAACCTTAGATTCAAATAAGATGGCGTATTTGCCTATGGAATTATAATGTACTTGTAGAACTATGGCGGATGTCGTGTCGCTAATGAAGAGGACAACCACTAGAGTTGTGATAATTATGTTTATTTGTTTTGGAATTGAACTCATATTCGGAAATAGCACTAAAGTTGAGAATTGGACGATAAACTTATTTAACCCCCGACGCAATAAGAGAGGTACGTTTTCATAGTTCAGAGCCGTTGTCTGTCTGTCTGTCAGTCTCATGGTTATAACCCCGGATAACAGAAATTAGGTTTGTCTAGGTCGCAGTCAAGTCCAAGTTTGCAAATGCCGTATCATTAACATAATTTGGTGAGTTACTGCGTCACCAAAGCAACGAATAGAGGACATTACATTGCCGCAAACCTAATTTGTTTCCTAGGAAACTACAATATAATTTTATTACTCAGTTGGCCTTATTCAATGTTCACAGAACAAATATATAAGGCTAAAACCACACGTAATATAAGACGTATATAAATAAATTAAAGTGTTTATGATAACATTATTAAGTATCTCATTTTGCATAATGTATTGCGAGGTTGACAATTGAGTTAATAAAATGATATCAGGCTTTATATTTTGAAGGCGTACAATATTTATTATTAGTAGATATAATATACACTGGCTGCGTCCCGCAGGTTGACCTGTGCGGATAACGATGAAGAGTATCAGAAGCGTTGCATCAGGACCTAAAGAACCATGTAAGATTCTAGACAATAATAGTCTTATTAAATCTTATTAAAATTCTTTCAGCCTAAATAATATTGCCTACACACATAAAATTAAATGGTCTGTGTTTGAAATGAATTTATATTTTAGTAGGTACTTTAATACTTTTTCCTAGTAAATCTGACCCAGTTGATTTTATGAAATTATTGTCTTCAATTGACTTTCTGGGTTTATTCCTATTCAGTCTGAACTGTATGTATACTTCCTTATAAATTTGCACATTTTATATTAAATACTACAGTATGTAATAATTATAATATTATTTTATATATCTCGTCATCTGAAGCTATAAATATTTAACAAAATTGTTACTTGCATAAAAATGTTAAACTAATAGTAGTAATTTACCTCATAAATCGGTTAGACATAATCGCCACCAATAAATTATTGCGATGCTGGTTAGTTTTTTTTGCGACATCGGAAGTTGATAAATTAATTATTCTAATGATTATGTAAATAATACTCACATTTATTTATCGGTACTTTTATATTAGGTTTCATGATGATGATAGAATTGTATTAATTTCAGATCTACTCTAAATATTCTAATGACGGCAAGGCAATTAATAAGACACGTGCTCTCCATAACTAATGTATGTTTATTGATAAATTACTCGAACAGGTTAAACTTGAAGCAGAATGTGACACCATGGTTTACCGTGACTCTGACGACACCGTGGCTGACAGAAACTTTCGCACGTTTAATTTACACATACCTACCTACAGGGCCTCAAGTCAATTTTGTATATGACATTTCTGTATAGGAAAACGTGTTTAATAGCGAACATAGATAGTTACATTATGTTCGTATTATCCTAGTCTTTTATTTGTCAAAATTCATGTTTAAAGTGGTATAGTAATAAAACAAACTTAATTATGGGCGTTTGAATAGTGTGAAGTTTACAAAAGGATCGATACCGAAGAGTAGGTACCTGCTTTCCGAAATATTCCGGTCATTGTGAAATTAAACATCCCAAACCCCACCCATCGCTTTCTTGTAGGCGAGATGAAACCAAACGCAAGTCCATTCAATTGAAAAAAAAGGCTAACAATTCAGACTGTTAATTTTAAATATACTTCGCATAAATGTATCCAAAACCAATATTACTCAATTTTTTTTGAAGAGCCTGGAGATTGTGCCGATGAGATCATGAGAGTAGCGATGGTGATTTGCTATTATTCGTTCTACAGGCGTTAGTAGATAAAAATCCAGCTACCTACCTACCATTTAAAGGGAAATGTGGGTATTATGTTAATCATTAAGGTGTGCGCGTCATCCTTACTTATATTATAAATGCGAAAGTAACTCTGTCTGTCTGTTGCTCTTTCACGCCTAAACTACTGAACTGATTGAAATGAAATTTGGTACAGAGATAGTCTAGAACCCAAGAAAGGACATAGGATACTTTTTAATGCGAAAATAGCATTGTAAGGGTTTGAAATAGGGGATGAAAGTTTGTATGGAAGATTCGTCATTTTGAAGCTAGAAGCTTGACATTTATTTTTCAGGCTTTTGATTAGATATAAATAAATATGACATTCAAAGTTTGTAAAAAATACCATTGGGCAGGGTAAAATAAATATAGTAAAAGTATGTATGGAAATATGTAAGGTTTCAGATAAACCACTGGGCCGATTTTAAAAATTCTTTCACTAATGGAAAGCTGCATTATCAGCGAGTAACATAGGCTATATTTTATCTCCATATTCCCGTGGGAACAGGAACTACGCGGGTGAAACCGCGGGGCGCAGCTAGTTTTCATATATTAGAAACCGGATTTAAATTCATGCGTCATTCACAAAAAATAGCTTACTAAAGGCTAAGGGGGTCGTCCATTAATTGCGTGATATTTATAGCAACATCGAGTAAACTTTAGGGTCGGAAATTTTGAGCTAATTATTTACAATAATATTTATATGGCAAAGCGGTAGTCTCTATTGACTACCAGTTTGTAGGATACATTATTATCACATTACTTAGACACTGTCAAGTGCAACTGGCCTGGACTAAGCACAGCTGGGCTTTTAGCTAGATAAAGGGTTTGGCATCAGATAATAATTATGATCACTCTTAATGTACAAAATGTATTAAAAACTGCCGCCAAACGCCTATCGGGGTATTTTGGCAGTGGTTTTTGAGAGCCTGTCAAATTGTAGTCTGAACATGTTTACCACGTCACTCAACACCAAGGTAGTGGTCACCTACATACGTCACATCACAACCCATATCCAGCCACTGCTGAGTACGGGTCTCCCCTCACTCCAGTGAGTGGTTAAATGCTTTAGCTCGCGCATAATTCGACGACCGCGCTTAGGTACAGGCGCGGTGGGGTAGATAGTCTGTTTATCGCGCTTTTAACTAAGAAGCAGCCAACAACTTACGCTAGCTATAGCTATCGTAAAACAAAAGATACATACCAGGCGCGAATTTAAGGCCGAACCAGACGGACATGGGCATGATGCCGTGGTGGATCACGTGCAGCGTGGACACGTGCTCGTTCTTCTTGCGCAGCACAAAGAATAGAGTGTCCGCGAATTCCGTGAACTTGCTGAAGTAGTACCACCAGCAAGTGTTCGCCATCTGGTAAAAGAAGCCGGCTGTTAGTGCATCAGTTTAAGGTGAACCACAATTCTCAGATCTATTCAATAGACTAGCAATGTCAATGAGTTAACGCATTACGTGGTCGTTCCCGAACTACATTTCAGAAATAGCATGACACTAATCCTTTAATAAAGAAAGAGTTGAATTATAAAATCACTTTTAATAGACACAATGGGTGTATTTTTAACCTAGTTAACACCCTATAAGAAGTACCCTTAAATTTTAAAACTATTCATACTGAAACGCATTCATAGAATGGATCACAAGCAACTTCATATGCCACTTAAGCTATCTACGTCGTATAATTTTGGAAGACTGACATTCAGACACAGGGGTGCCACCAAAAACAAAGTTCTAATCTATGAATATTTTTCTTTCCATGTTTGGAATATAAGACTAAAACGGATAAACAGTTAACATTGCCAGTGCTGCCGTTGCATCCGCGTGCCAATTAGTTATTATAAGCCATTCAACGTTTTCATAGGAAGAGCAATAGATAAATATCCATATGTAATTAACCACATAATAACACTCCATCAATAGACACTAAAACACTATCAATTGAACGTGATATCTTTATAGTAATTTATTTAATAGCAGATAAAAGATTCTCCTGTTGCTATTTATAATTAATTGTAGGTAGCACTTAAGGGTATTTTTAACCGACAATAATTGACCTTACATCATTTATCAAAAGGCTATTAAAAAGACATTCATTGGTATCCAATAATAACAAAATATTTACGCTTCTCTAGACAATGCGCGTCACCGATAATTACATTTAATAACTACAATAATAAGTCCGGATAACAATAGATATTTATATTATAGACTTGTGCTCAGATTTAAAAGAACGAATAAACTTATTCATATAGAAGCAAAGTAGAGGAAGCATTTCTCCGTGACGCTTCGCTAGCGTCAAGATATAAGTAAACAAACACGGAATTGTAATCAATGCAACTAGATATTTGTTAAAACTTTCCTTCTAAATGCAATTACAATTTCATCGAAAATGTTTATCGTTTGATTACATCAAGAGTTACAGCTTAAGTTCTGAGTGTTGTAAAATATTATACGTTAGTTCAGTTCAGAACAAGTCATAAAATATAAATTCACTCGTCTTCACAAAACAATCTTTATAGAAAACACTATGACACTATTATAATTAATATTGATGATCAATGTGTTTTTCATACGGCTGTATATAATTTAGTATTTCAGTGAAATATCCTGCAGTTTTACCCACGTGATTCCGTTGTTCCCGTAGGAACTCTCCATTATCCCGAGATAAAAAAGAGGTAACCTGTGTCACTTGGGAGTAGTAAACTTCTGTCAGTGAAATTATTGTCATACTCAGATCACTTAATAATTCGTTAGTAGTAACATAACATAGATTAGCCGTAATTATACACTTAGTTCACGTTAACGAGTATGTTAATGTAAAAATTGGTAATTCATTATTAGTAATCGGGGCGCGTGGCTTTAAAGTAAACCAAATATAGATTTACATATAGTACCTACTTCATAATTTTAACGAACTGAAATCATGATCAACATTTTATTCAATCAAATAAATAAATAAAGTGCATTGACCAAAAAGGTCCAGATTATACAAAATACATGCGAATAGTCTAATTAGCCATTCAAATAGGACGTACGTATAACAATATTTTATTGTTTCTCTTATTCCTTGCTCAAGTGTTGTCTTTCCTAATAAGTGTGTCACTGCACGAGGAAATAATGTACCTATACTGTTATTAATTAACTCAGGAAGTAGGAAACACTGCAAAATGTACTTATGCTTTTTGATTTAATACAAGCTGTACCCGGCATGCGTTGCAATGCCATACAAAGTAAAAGAGTGCTTTTTTAGCCAAGGTCCTCTTAAGTCCCTATCGAGGTTCATCGAAATTGCTCCAGCCGTTTTGGACTCCATAGGAAACATACATACTTAGACTTTTATATATAAAAATGAACATAGTTTTTTCAAGTAGACAATTTTTCAGTCCAAATACGCAATTAAATAGTATACATGACTGAGCCAACTTATACAGTAGGTATACCGCGGCCACTCCCGATTTTCACGTGTTCACTAATATAACATGGGTTATGGACTGTAATACTTGTATGTAGGTAGGTACAATATGTTAACCTTCGGGGCCCATTCGCATAAACTTTACATAACACATGCTAATGACAAAGCCCACACACAATTTTAGTTATTGACATAGTATTGATATTGGTTTATAGCGGATGCGATTTTATAGGAAGTTATTGTGAGGATCTTGGAAGGTTTTATGTTAATTTTGAGGTTCGCTGTTATGCGATCACTTACATAGAAATAGTATGGGCATTGCGTGTAATGGATATATGTGTTTACACATGGGTTTAGATTCACCCATATCACTGAACGCGGTTAGATATTTGGCGTTTCCGTATTTGTCGGTTTAGATTTTAGGCTTAGGGCTTAGGGGCTTAGGGCTTGTGTGGTTGATTCTTTAGACTTCTAGAGGTTGCGGTGGTCGCAAGCCATTTATAATTTTGAAAGTAAATCACGGCACATGCCCTTTACTTTGCTTGACCAACCAACAATATTTTTAATATTAAATATGCTCAATTTGGAATTGCAAGGATTTGTGTAACATAATTAATTTTTAAATAAATAAGAACAAACGTTAGCAGACGTCAAAATAAACGTTTCCATCTAAGTTTCGCATACACAGTTTACCATTATTTTTGCATTATTAGTGCATGCTGACTTTTTAATTAATTTACCGTGAAAACAATTTAACAAAATAAGATCTCAAAAGAATTATCATAATTGAATTTCTAGGGCGATCTTTGAACCACTTAACAGAAACTGAACGATGTTACACATTCATAGGTTTGATGAGTAGAATAAGTACCTAGCTAGGTATGTAATATAATTTTTGTTCCAGGTAAAAATACATAAATTAGCATTGATTCACCGACAGTTAGAGCCCGCTGCACGAATAAAGTGAGTAGTTTGGTGCCGCGTGCTACTGTACCGTATAGGTAAATGTGATAATTACTTCTTTATATCCTCAAAAATCGTAACGTGACACAATAAATATATTTAGTTACTTGAGTGTGTTGAAAACGATCGGATAAATTGTCGCCAATTTTGGACGATTCTGTTCAAAATAATGAATATTAGTTGAAATTAACGGGTGTTTAAAAAGCGATGTACCAATGTTTTGTACGTTTCAATTAGTGTATTTTATTGAGGTGCTAATTTAGAAAACTAACAATTTTTTTTAATTTTTTTTAATGTATATAATATAATGACGTTACTACAAGGTTGCCTCATCCCAAATTTACAGCCATTTTAATAAAGTAACATTTTACAGGGTATAATTAAGTGGGACTGCCATAGTCGTGCTCTGAATGTATCTGCTTCTGATTGTTAACCTTATTTCAATACTGTTTAAATTCAAATTACTCAATACGTACCCTCATAGCCACCGGGCTCCGCGTGTAATCGACCAGTTGACAGCTGAAATTGTAGTGGCCCCACCATCCGCTCATTAGGTACTGTGAATACAAAAAATATAACATAACTACTTTCATCCTCTTTTAAGTTATTATAATAATATTAGTAACAATAACTGTTAAATACGAATAAAATGTATGATTTTGTTATACATTTTTCGTTTACCTAATTCCCGTCCGTTAACTACACGACGGACTGAACATAAGTTCCACCGTGTCACGCGTTCAGTTCAAACAAAAAAAAAACAAAAGATTCCGCATAACGGAGACACGCGACGGGTTAATTAAATTTTCTACGAAACTCTAAGTAGCTTGGTGAAATCGTACATCACAATGTATTTGTAAACATTATGCTTTTTATCTTTTATACCTACCTAAATTGATTATGCACATGTCATTAATTTAATTTGTGTAAATCCCAAATACTTTTACAAAGATAGTGCAATCGATTTATCGATACTACAATTAAATCTTCACTGTTGCTTTTAATTAAATTTAACTCACGTGTGGTAAAAAGATATCGCAAGTACTAACCTTAGTCAGTACGTGCAAAAAACACTAATTTATAATGAAATATTCATTCGCTTGAATTGAAGGTATGTCAAAACTGTCAGTTTTACAATTAATGTGTGTAGAACTTCTATAATTAAGGATGTATCTATGATGGAAGGCATAGAAGGAAAAAATTGGTTTTACTGAAGTATCGAAGTGAGAGGAACGTAGGATTTCTACGAGCTCCATTTTTCAAAGGAATTCCGACTCTATACTTAATGAAACGTCGAACGTTTATCCTTGTCCACGATATAGAGTTAATATTTATTTTGAATAAACCCTGCGGGCGTTAATTCCGGTTTTCAACGTCATTGTTAGCTATTTATATTTGTAACTTTACTCAAATGAATAAGGCATGAAAGGTTAGACACATTCAGCTCTAAGGATGAGTCAAACGACTTGTTGCGGTTTATATCAGTTTCGGTCAACTCAATGGTAAAAGATGCCATCTCTTGACCACCAAACCACATAACGTCGGATATACTCCGAAACTGTTAATAAGTTTTTTGTTGAATGACATTATTTTATAAGATACATATTCGATACTATAAGCTGGTCAAAATGTGAAAAGTTCCGTAGTCTACCTTCCGACTCTATCATCAGATCAACTCGCTGTTACCAGAACTTTACATTGTTATCGAAACTTGACAGCCTTGCAAAATTTCAACTCAATTGAACAACAAAGACTGGATCAAAATCAACTTTCAAGATTTGACGTAATCAAGCACTCAACCAATACCATACCTATAAATACCAGGTCCACATTACAGGTATTCGCCGAACATTCGTGCCGTAAAGACTAATTAATTAACTAAGTAAAATTTGAAACAACCATCAAATTATTTAACTCTTTTCTTCGCAATTTCCAAACTATTATTGACAAAAACATCGCCAAATGTGGAGAATGTGGCTGGACCATACCACAGTAAGTTTAATAAAAAGCTTGTAAAATAGAACAAGTGAAAGAAACAAAGGCGAACCAACCTCATAGAATATCCAAGCGCTGAATAAGGTTTGTGCAAGGTTGTACACGATGAGGACGTTCCTCAGCTCGAAGGCCTTTCGGTTCGCCATGAACCGCGGCCCGACAACTTTGGAGCAGTACGCGTAGCAAATGCAGGCCACCAGCGTCGGGACAGGGGACGACATCATCGCCCAGTCCTTTACACGGGGATCTAGAAACAAAAAAAAAACTACTCTTTAAACTTTTTATTTCAAGTATCACTTCGATAACGCCTAGTGCTTGCTGGTGCCCATAGGCGGCAGTAATCATTTACCATCAGGTGATTTGCCGCTCTATCACATATTTTTTTATGGGGTAGTGTATTCGGGTATTTTCTCGTGACTACAGTCAATCGAATTAATTTGATTTAAGTGTTGACAAAAGAATTGGGTAATTTTTAGGATATAGATGCCTATCTCCTCCATCCAGCATTTTTGGTCGATCTAAACACTGTAACGCGTGTTTGGATCGACCAAAAATGTTGATAAAGTATTATTGTTAAAGTTAATAGAAATAATCTATCTATCTATCTCTCTTGCTAGCGCTCGGCGAGTCAACAGCACCTGAGGATGTCTCGTGCAGAGACGAAACACGTGTCGTATTACTGTCAGTCAATGTTTGATGGGAATTTGGGAAGGAGTAAATCAGGGTACTTTTTTTTTTTTTTTTTTTTTCCCGGATAGAGATTTAGATTTTTAGCGTAGAGATTAAGATTTTTAAACGGATAGATTTGTCAAAGGGGTTACGTCATCCAACAAAGTCCTATCATACATTCGTCAGACAACTTAGGCGGAATTAAAACTATATATTTCTACATTATCTTATTAAAGTATTATTGGTGTATTTTTTTTATAGGTGCTCCGACTCCTATTTCTTAAATATTATAGATGCAAAAGTTCTTTTTACCACCTTCAGCGCTGAAACGGCCGAACGGATTTTAATGAAATTTGGTTGAATTAAGTTCTTGCGATAACACATAGGATACTTTTCATCATTGTCCACGCGGGTAGAACCACGGGACGCATCTAGCTACAAACAAAAAGTGGCTACGGTCGCTTTGTATGACACTACTATGCCACTAACAGTCTGTTTGATTTGATGACTTTTGATTACACATAGTCGATTAGTCATGTTCTTGTGAAATGTTATTGCCGCTATAAGATTTCGTACGGTCGCCTTTGAGTAAAAACGTTGAACAATCGGATTATTTCTGGTGGTAAAATTTTACAGGCACAGACTCCCAAATCAATAATTTCTGTTGTTTTCTTATATATTTGATCGAAGAGTAGTCTCGACAGGTCAGACGGACATAAACAGAACCTTAGCGGCTTTTAATACTTGGTTAAGCAGTTATTATATGATTTTTACTCGAATATAATATGCTTTTTATTAATCACTACTTTTAGTTGTAAAACAAGTGAGAGCCGTAATTAGTGTTTATATGGCGAAAATGGTTCAGTGTACAACTTATTTACTTGAACGTGTCTGGACTCTGGATGTTAAGCATTTTAAAATGCACGAGGCAGAGACATGCGCTAATACAAAATTCAATTACATCGCAATTATTGCAACAAAGATACGTCATACATCTATAATTCAGCACAGTCTGACCGTGAATGTTGTTCAGTTCGTTCACAAAGAGCAAATAGGAGTCAAGAATGTGAATTTCCTTATGATGTGGACATACTGTAATAACTTGTGCAATATGTAATTTACTGCACGTTGTTTTAGTAAGGTGTGTAGTAAGTGCATGGATTCTGATGTGAAGGACTCCCGGTTGTACGTTTTGCGAGCGGTGTGCATGGACTTGACCTCTTTTCACATTTTAGTAGGGGCTCGGAGCTAACACATCGAGGTCGCGAGGCCAGCGTCGGCTCGTCGGCTGTAATCAGACTGCCGGAGACGGTGTTGCGGCCACTCACACCCGCTCTTACATAATATGTTGAGTAAACCGTGACGTCGATGCCTAGCACTTGCCGCTGCGCCGCCGCTGCCGCCTTTGCAATATAGCGATAATAAATGCGAGTTTTCCCAAAAAAAAAATACTATCACTCATGTAGCACACGCAGCGGGAATGGCTATACAGACCGGGTTTTTTTTTTAGATTTTTATTTAAGCGAGATAATTTTTAGGGAAACAAAATAAAATTCCGCAATTTAACAATATAAAAAGCACTTTCTAATTTAATTATTTGATATCATTTCGTTGGTATTTACTTATAAACGATTATTAAGATTTAAGGGTTTGATTTTTTTTTCTATGTCGTGAATATTATGTGAAATTGTTAATAACATTGGTCTTTCCAAATACATTAACAATGAGATATATACT
Source organism: Campaea margaritaria (assembly GCA_912999815.1). NCBI lineage: Eukaryota > Metazoa > Arthropoda > Insecta > Lepidoptera > Geometridae > Campaea > Campaea margaritaria. The sequence continues at coordinate 4,835,309 of OU538794.1, forward strand.
AACTTCAAAATTCTGGTTTTGTTATGTGACTATAATGTAGATACAGATGTTCAAGCATTATTGAAAGTGGGAAAATTTGGCAAGTATTTTCCTTGAAATATTTGAGCAGGTTGTCGCAAAACAATTAAATAAATGGATGATTAACGTGTTATCATATTTACTGAGCAACCTATTCAGAGACACCTTGTTATCAATATTGTGACGTCAGTGGTATTATTCGATGAACCGAAAATATTTAAACTTACCGCTCCGGTTGTTTATGAGGTCGCCGTACCAATTGAGTATGGTAGCCATCTTTGGATAGGTTTTTCTATCGACTAATTAAATCTGAAACAATAAAAAAAAAGTGCTTAATATTATTAATTGACTCAACTAAATATGTAACTCGGATAACAAACCTAACATCTAGTGAATAAACCAAAAAATGTAGTCGTGGTATTCATCTACGTAATAATGTCAGGCTGAAAAGCTATATCCACAAGCCTTTCCTAGTAACCTTCAATGTCTGCACTTACAATATTGCAGTACTTTATGTCTTATGTGGTCTAGTACAGAAGCTTCGACAAACACAAAAAGCATTAACCGGTGTGGAAAACTCGAAAACGAATTCAAAGTACGCCGATGCTAAATAAGCGTGCACCGCTGATCAGCTACGGTCGTAGTGACTGCGGCGCTCCGGCACAAGCCATGAACTTCATTTATTGTGAGCAGAAACATAATACTTCCATGGTTAAATTAGGATATGTATGACGCATTTACTCAACAAATATTGATTTTTGCTCAGGTCAATCATTGGTTAAAAGCTAATAGTCTCTTGTCCTCTTTAGTATTCATAGCACATTATTTAAACATTATTTCTTACAATGACGTGTGCGATAAATACATATCGAAGTTCAGGTATAACTGTGCTATTGTGTACATTGCTTGTTAACAATGCAAGTAATTTAATCATGATTGTGGAGGCTAAAATATCTGTACAGTTTGGGTGGAATTTTTAATATTATTGTTGATCTGGACCAATGTTAAACAATAATTTGCGAGTAAAAATGATTATACTATGGAAGTGATTCAAAAATATAGATCTGACGGACGCTTAAGACATTATTATGAAATATTGCACATTAGACACTGAGTAACATATGAGACATGATATACAATAAGTTAAGTGACTGAGCATGAGATACTTCAAGTAAAATCTGCACATGTTTCGTTATTTTAAGTTAACAAATTAAAAATATTTTTATAATTTATATCTAAGCAAATGTTCATTTTCATTAATAATTATGAGATATCTCATGTAATTCGCATCTACCAGAATATTATCATCTCTTTTTGCTGATCCTACTTTAAGTTATGCAAGGATTTCGTGAGAATGAAAAAATCTTTTAATAATATTCAAATTTTAATGGTTGTGGGCTTCGTGGAATCTCATGTAAATGTATTTTTAGACAACAATGAACAATAATAGAGGTAAACTTTCTTATGAGTTTGTTTGTTAAATGCGACTGATATCTGTAACTAATAGTTCCGAACCTGAAAATTCTTTCACTGATGGAAAGTGACACTTTTCCCGAGTTACTTACCTATTCTATATTTTATCTCGGAAAATGCAGAGATAACGCAGCTAGTTTTATATTGTATAAGTATAACTCAAAATAAAACCTATATTGTAGTTACTCTTTTAAAAGTTACAGTGATCACGTTTAGAATGTTACTTAACAAAGATGATAAGATATTTGTATTGGTAATTCCATTGAGTAAGAGTGGTGATTTATACATTCTTGCACGACAAATAGCAGCCCGTAATGGGAACGACACGCGAACGACTGTGTGGGAGTAGCGGAGCAAACATCGTAGGTTCGCCCTTGAAATATAGCTAACTGGTTGCAAATTTCGCATACGGAATGGGTGATTAACAGTAATTTCCGTCAATTACGTCACAGCGCACATCGCGCACCACGAGAGAAAGGGGGGCGATCTAACCAGTTTACCTGTTCCAAGGCCACCTACAACGGCTACAACCAACCGACACACTGATCTATATCACGAATTACTCAATATACATCATAATTGGCCAATAACTATCACCTTACATACAACGCTATTATACTAATTTACCAATCATTGACCAACCGTTAAACAAGATTTAGTCAAATTGCAAATCTTTCTACAGGAAGTAATTGATTTAGCACGTTTGTATCTAAACATCACGTCGCTGTTTACTTTTCAACTATTGTCACGTTCCCGGAGTATATGCTAATACATATTTCTCGTTAGACTTCAGTTTGTTGACACTAGCTTTGGAGGGCTACGAGGAATCTAGCGTTAATGCGGACACTAGCGTGAATGACAAGATTCCTATTAAAGCAAACAATCAAGGGAAATGAGATGCAAAGAACGTCAATAACATTGCATGGTGTATAATTAATTATTGTGTCGTATGTCAGCGTCGCGCTTATGGCAAGGTTGGGCGATGGTCATTATGACGTCTCTACGCGGTACAATGAGCAAATCGGTCTCCGCCGCGCGTGGCCGTGCGGCGGCGACGCGGCGCGGGCTGCAGCCGGCGCGCGGTATGGGGCGGCGTCGGCCGAAGAGAGGGAATGACGCGACACCGGTGACGGACCGACGGAGCGTGCTGCAAGCAGAACATCTGTTGCACAACAGCCTATTGTGGACGACCTTGACCTGCTCTTCACGGTAAAATTCACTTACACTCACACTTGAACCGTTGCTTTCGATCACTTTAATTCCTATTAAACACAAACGTTCTCGTTACGTAAAGACACTATTTAGTAACTTTTATTTACTCTAGAGGCATATATTAATGAATTTACATTGATTATATTAATTATTTTTTTGCAAAACGTAACCTGTGATCTTGAATTTACGAAATATATGATTTTCCGATCCTAACAATACCTAATTAGTCCAATTTTCTATATAATTATGTGTATCGATGATTCGAACAGCCAAACAGGTTGAGTTCAAATAATTCAATGTCAATAACAACATCGTAATAACACAAAGTTATAAATAGGCCCATATTATTTCGGGACGGTCCAATGGACTTAAATCATTTCGACGTACACAAAAAAATGGTTTAACGGCTCCAAGGTCGGAATGAGTTTTTGGTCCAAGAATGTGTGCTAATAAGGATAACTTTAAGGAGGCGGTAGAGCTCGGTCTCGAGTGTTCTATGAGCGTTCGCAACTTTCACCGTAGCGGTCTGCGGAGCGCTCAGGCTTTACGTAAGGGAGTTGCGCCAGAGTCTCGCGCCCTGCGGAACCACTGACCCAGTGCCACAGACACTAGCTCGGCGCACCACCGCCCGCCAGCGCCGCGCAGCGCTGCGCCGCGCCACCCATCCCGTCCCGAACGTTCTCAAACATTGCGTTAGTTTTGTTTATGGTAATATAGCGCGAGCGTTTACTGCAAGACTCTATTGAGAAACGTGCATTTTTATTAATCATTGATTGCCACAATGTTCGTTCGTTTTTTTACATCATGGCATGGCTCATAATTTACATACTACGAAATCTCAAAAATAAACTACATTTGAAATTCACAAACATTGCCCTTTTATATCATGACCAGCTTTCGCCCGCGACTTCGTCCGCGCATTCTCCAGTTTACCGCGATAAAAGTATTCTTTGTCCTTCCACAGGATATAATCTATTTTATCCAGTTGCAAAACATTACGGTCCGAACCAAACAGAGTTACTTATGAATTTATAATATTAAAAGTATGGATATGGCACCCACACACTTGACCTTTTTAGTCTTTAAAATCACATAATTATTATACCATGAAGATCATCATCAGTTCCATCCAGAGTAGGTAACCGTTCGGACAAGCGCCGGTTCATCCAAATCAGATTTGCGACCTCGCTTAGCACGGTCAATAACCAACCTTAATTACGGATTAGGTTCGTAACTTCGAGCATTTACAATTACAAATTGATTAATGAGCGATTTTATTAATTATGCTTCCAATAGGCCGGACCATAATAGGTCTTCTTATTTTAATCTGAATTTTAAATTAGTTGGATGACATTGAGGTTTACTCCGGAATTAGTAGAGGCTGGTCGTGTGTTCATGATCAACTAAAGGCAGTATTTTTATTTATTGATTGGTAAACTCGCATCAAAAACGAGTTCAGATTTGTTTAGGAAACAAAGTAAATAAAAATGTGTTCCTTCCATTCCTAGTTAGGGTCATATGAAATCAAGATGGGTTATTTATTTATTATGGCATATTTAGTGGTTACGCTATGAAACGATAACATATAATAACTTATAATGCAAAGTGTGAATCTCATGAATTGCTAATATTATTAACCGGGTTTTTTATCTGCTTAACATTTTAACAATAGTATAGAATAGAAAACTCTTTATTCTACACCAAACAAATAAACACAGTACAGAAAAATTACAATCAAAAATTGAATTATAATTATGTTAATTTTACATAAATATTTAAGTTTTTGTTTTTCATTGTTGTTTTATCGCAAAACATGCCTAAATACAATGGACTGAAAATAGCGCACAATGCTCAGTTAAAATAAAGTGAATCTGGTGGGAACAAAATTATGGACATAAAATAGGACTCAGAATAATTTATCGTAATGGAACTGACACTACGTAAACTACGTATTACGAGTATAGAGGCAAACGAAAAGCAGTTTCTAATCTCTATGTAGAAGTCTGAATGGTATAGTATAGCCGATTCCGTAGCCAAATGGCCAAAACTGAACCCTTATGAACTCGTCATATCTGTCCGTTCGATGTTACAGCCGTTGCCCGTTTTACTTGGAGACTATAAGGACTCCATGGTTGAAATGTGGCAGGCAGCCATGCTTACAGAACTGTTTACTTACTTTTGGCTGAAGTCAAAATTTTGAAACCACACAAGAACATTCGTCGTTATGCACTACTAATTCACGTGGGTTGCGAGATTTGCGAGTTTGGGATGTCTTTTACTCAAATGAAATTAAATTATGCTTGCGATAATTTTCAAATTTACTTCATGTTTATAAAGAAATATTTTAATTCGATTTTCTATGCCAGGGTCGATATTAGAAACCTTCTTTGACATTTGAATTTAGCGAATTATTTTTCATACATTATCGATAAAATTGGCCGAACGTGTTTAAACAAAACTGGATATGGCTCCAAATATTTCCCAAGTTAAGTTTCGACACGGCGTATATTTTTTTTATTAAACTGCATCTAAGTGTGTGTATATAGAAAGCTAAGTTCTTCACTTTTCCTTAGTAATCTATACAGATCAAAATTATTTACGGAAAAAACAGACATTAATAAAATAAAAATTACTAATTTTACACAAATTTGTCAGAACTAAAATTATTAGATTAGTAAATCAATCGCCCTACCTCATTTGAACACTTGTCTGGAGTAATATATTTATTAAAACTTATTTATTGATACGATCGCTAACAGAGACACATGAGTTTTATTGTTTGATGTTTTACTTTACTTACATATTACTATTATAATGTTCGCTTCTAATATCACCAGTTCCATTCAAAGTTTGGTACCACGTGAGCAGTGTAGTCCAGTCCATTAATTTATTTAAATATAATTTGTCAAATTTAGACAGCCCAAGCCCAGCAGTGGGACGTTATGGGTTGATGATGATGATGTCAAATTTGCGTTCTTCAAATTCAAATATTAGTAAAACAATTAGACATGATGATTATTCATGTATTGTGATGCAGGCAGTTAACCCGATTCTAATTGAACTGTTCAGACAATAACTGATATGTTAGTGGAAGAAACCCATTACAATATTTGATATGTACGTCTGTATAACAAATTAAATGGGCATATTATTTTAATAAGATGTATGAATGGAATGTATGGATCATTGTAAAATACATTTTAAGTACCATAGGATTATATTGTAGTATATTTATTTATTTAAATAAATGAGTGAACTTTGTGATCTTTTAATTTAAATATAAGTAGGACAATAATTATCATTTATTTATTGTGATATAGGTAAATAACCTATTTTGAATTGAAATTTTCAGATAATAACATAATTAATTATGATGTATGTATGTTGGTACCTACATACATTATACTTTATAGCATACATAGTACAAAACCGTTTCTATATTTGATATGTTTATGATTGGAAACCAATCTTATTTTGTTTTTTATTACAATATAAAGTAGGAATAATATAAGTATGTTTATACGTATTATTTATAGATATTGTGTATGTATTGCTTTTTTTGAAATGTGGTACATACGGGAGAGAATCCGGTGGGCCTTATTTATATACCGGATCAGTAGTTCCTGAGATTACCTCCTCACAAAGTCATAACCAAGATTACCCCTTTCTAATATAGATACCTATAGAAAACTATGCAATTTGACAAACAACCTGAACTGTTACTCGCGACTTCAGTCAAAGTGGTATATTTTACATCGATATACTAAAAGCTATTTGTGTACAAAAACCACCCGTCGGGGCATTGGGTCCAGCTCAAGTTCTTTTTATCAAGTTCCAGGGTTATCAAGATCGCGTGCATACAAAGTCTTACACCCCCCCCCCCCCCCCCCCCCCCCCCCGCCGCATTTTGAAACATACCTCTTTAGTGCACCCCTAGGGTACTTAAGTAGTATTGCCTCCGAATTGTCCAGCGAATAAGGCCGTGCCTTGTCAGTCAGTCAATCCAACCTAATGGACTTCTATGTCACTCTGAATGGCGAAACCTCTACGCTTACCAAGCATTTTCCGCTAGATATTTAATTTGAGCTAATCGCTTTGTCTAGCCGGAAGGACATCCTACGTTTGCCAACATAGGTTCTATTAGAACTCGTTTCAACCGGCTACTTTCGATGAATGTGACAAGCCTCTTGCTATGTCAGCTCGTTGATCCTATGAGCCATGTAAAAACGCTACTTTTCTATTGCACTGTCTCGTTTCGCATGCTATTTTAGCGCCTTTCGTAAGTACAGTGGACATCTAGGATGAACTAGTGTTCCAATTCTAACAAACGACGTCTTTCTGCGAACACCGACTAATTGGCTGACCTTAGGTAGTGCGTTATTAACAAAAAAATCCAATAGGCTGTGACGGGTGCCACGGCCGGCGAGTGCCGCACGCAGGCTGGGCGTGGCACTTGCGCAAAATCATCGATATGCAGCGATGATCAGTGGATACCATCGCCCGACATTATGTAAGTGAAGATGGAGTAATCATGCGATCGTTTCAAATCAGCCTCATTTGGCAGAAACATCACTTTATCCAATTTTTAGTTCGTTTTGTGACATTCAAATTATTACACACAAATAGCCTATCCATTTTCAAGGCCTAAGACGTCGAAATGTAACTGGTTCGAATTGTCCTCAAACTCTGGCAGCTATAAAAAATTAAACCTTTATTGCTTATTGAAACACTCACTATTTCTCACTTGATTAAAAATGATAGGATTGTTAAATAAATCGTTGTTCTATTCCAAAGAGTTTTAGCATTCTAAGAGTTTTAGTGCCTTGAATCTGGAATGCAATTCGTTTGTGTTGTCTGAGTTTTTTTTAATATAAAGTTCCAAGACATATTAGCGTTTATTTTAAGTTTTAAGGAATACTAGGCGGGGTAGAACCGGACTCAGTATCACTTATTTGATATTTTTACTAAATTACTGTTAACACTGCAACGGGCCACGCACAAGCGTATAGCGTATAGCGTATTAGCGTAAGCGTAAATCTTATTGGTTACGAATAGATAGTAGAATGCAAGAGCACATTAATGCCTTTGCTAACCCCTCCACCGCACAGCGTCAACATGCTCTCCTATTAATTCCCCACCCGTATACAAAATAAGTAACATTGTCATAGAGCTCATTGTGGCCGCCCGTTTACGCCCCATTGTAACGTAAACACTCAAACAATCCCTTTAAACCACGCTTTGTCTGCGTATAAACGTATATTTTTTATAAAATTGCGGCAAACCTGCTGAACTTTACTTTATAATTTCTGTAATTTTCCGTTAAGCACCTCTAGAATAAAATAAAACATAAGAGCTACGTATCTTGTAATAAACGAAGTAATTGCGAGGCAAGTGGCAGAACAGGTATCAGTTAATACAGTTTAATAGCAAGACCTGGCCTAGAACTTGAGCAAATAAATAAATGACGACAATAAGTCAGTTGACACGTTTCTCAAATTTTTCTGAACTACAAGACAGGAAGCGAAGGTATAAAAATGGATTGATATGCCGAGCAACACCCAATAAAAAGTCGATATAGCCTTATGTTTGATATTGTGAGGCCGCACTAAATTAATGAATATATTTTAGTTACCTGATGATAATTATATAGTTGCTATTAATTTAAGTACTGTGAAATTCATGAAATATGAATGCAAACGATGTTTGAAAACCAAGCACAAGTGCCTCTTGGCTTCTATGTTAAGGCCTCACTTTCCTACCTAAGTGGCTTTCATACCTATCTATATCTCTGATTAAACTAATGTTGATTAGATTTCATGTCAAATTTTACTGTAGGGCTATCGGCTGTGACTTGGGTATGTTACCTTTACACATTCTGACTCCACAATGTGACTATACGTTTGCTAGACGTAATCCACGATTACTAGACTAAGATTATTGACAAATTATATTATTATCAGAACGGTCGGCCATGATCATGACTGATATTAACGACTAGCTGTTACCTGCGACTTCGTTCACGTTGGTATTTATTTTTATATCGCTTTTTTCTCCACCAAACCCCGGTGGTTAGCGGTACAAACGGTTATTTTTTATCAGTATCTCGGTTTCTACTAGATGAATTAGATGTAGTTAATGTGTATCATTGCTGAAGTCCGAATCTAAGCTACCGCACCGCAATCTGTTCAGTAGTTTTTATAAGACGCTAAATGAATAGAGTCAAACACACACCCATTATCAAAAAGTTATACATCCTTGTCTCCTAGCGATTTCCAGCCAAACCGCCTTATAGATTGTTGTTATCATTTTCATATAGATATCCCATAATATTTGTAATCATGATCAAACTAGAGCGCGCAGTCTCAAGTGGTACCGTATCAACGTCGATTTCGCAATCACATCGACGACTTGAAATAATTATGGGAGTACAATTTTTGCATATGTAGTTAACAAAAAATGTATACGGACAAAATGCTTTATGAACTTATAGTTTTAAAGTTTGAAAAAGTTGGTTTACGTATACTTATTGTATGTGACCATTTAGTTATTAACATGTTAGTGTGAAACCATTTCCTTTTCGATGAGACGATTGAAATAAAAAGAAAGGATTCACTCCGTTCTGAGTTTCTTCTCTACGATACTGAGTAACGAGATGAGCAAATCGTCAGGGTTTAATCGAATGTCAAAGTCAACAATGAAACAGCAACAAAAAATATAGTAAACTAAGTTATGACTTACGTGCAAAAGGAGGTTCGGCGACGTCGCGCGCTACGCGTAGGGAAAGAACGCGTCTATCGTTTGTGATTTAAGGAGTGCGCCCGTACGGGACACTATGTGAATATAAATAAATAGCAAACGGGTCGACTTTCGCGTGTCGTCGGTGTAGCACGCGCAAGCGCAGCTGGAGGCGTCCGGCGGCGCGGCCGGTAGTGTCTGACATGCCGTTGCCGCCGCGCGGGCCGCAGCCTCGGCCGTCTGCGTCACGCCGCGTCACGGCCGACGCACGTCTTCCACAACATCGCCGCAGTTGGCGTTGCCGAGTTGACTATCACTATTAGCACCAGCACATCGACGAACTTCGAACCCGGTTTATCGATAAATATTCCATTAACCATGAATGACCATTCGAATGTAACCACATCACTATATAAATAAACCAGAAGGGCAACTTCTCCGTGACGCAAATATCTCCGGTAAAAATCTCCGATGACGATAAAAACCGTCATCTGTATATTATATATAAAATAATACTTCTACGAAAAAATCATTAATACAAAACAGAGGCAAACATATTTTCGCGTCAACTGGACAGACTATAATCTATCTTGAGATGTGCACAAAAACCTGAAACACCTTCGAGGGTAACAATGCCAAACAAGTTTAAAAAATGGAGGCAAGAGTTCAGAGATCATCAAAAACAAAAAGTTAAATTGTCTACCATAAAGCAGCAAGATGTTCCGCGATACTCTTCATAGTGACAAAAAATTGTATGAGTCGTTTTACGCCAAAATTTCTTCAGCACATGTAAATTATGGCATCGGCTTCTCAGCGGTTTGGCTGTAGAATTTCTTTGCAACAGCGTGGGAGTTGGTTGGTACATTAAGTGCTTTTTTTACTTTAACAATGTCCTTAATGCAATAAGGAGCTCAAATCTAGTTGTCGAGGGATATTAAAACGAAGATTTTAATACACAAGTGTACAATATTCCACATTTAAGCATAAATTTAACGACATCGTTATCTTATCAGCGATAGTGGTCACACGCAGCCTATTGTACGATGGAGTTTCGTGAAGTGCACGCTTTTAAACGATATTAAGTACATTTAATAAGTATTAAAAATCAGTAATCATTACGGGAAGATTAGCTGTGCAACAATACGCATCCTACGTCGGCGTGGATATGAAAATGTATCGAAAGGAAAACTGCAAACAAATACAAAAACGACGATAAACAAACAAACAAAAAGGCAGACCAACAATCCGTTGGTCAGAGGATCTTTTGAATGTAGCCGGAAAATAGTGGAAACGTCTCCCACACGATCGGAGCAAGCGACGAAAAGTCAACGGGCCTATACACAAGCCAACAGTTGGTTGACACTCAACACACATATTGAGGATGAATGACAACACAATATAAAAAAAATAATATATAAAAATAATAACTCTTGCCTTTTAATAATGACAAAATAAACTATAGCTTAAAAACAATTAAAAGTAGAAAAATATTATAAATAATATTATGGTAAATAGCGTGGGGTGCTTTATATCATATGTTAATTATATATTTATAGTAAAACAAGTAACAGTTCACATTATTTCCAGTTGCATGCAAAAGGTTATCATTGATTTCATTATAATTGTCTTACAACAGCCGACAGCTGGTAGACACCTTCCAAAGCTCGCCGGTGAGCCTGGACTCCGATACTGTTTCCAAATTTTGTCTGCCATAGCCTGTGTATCGCCTTCATTCAATCGCAGGACGTTTGACTATACGCCTTCTTAGCGGATTAGCACTCTCAACTCTACCATCATCCCACCCACGAGTTTCGGTTCGGCGATCATGGTCAGCCCGCCGTCACTGCAGGTTAATCCGCTTAGCTAATTAATGTATGTCACTTTAGTTTTTGCAATACCTTCCATTTCGAGTAGACCGCTCTAAAATACTCGACGAGCGAGACAGGCGAATGGCACTATAATAAATCGATCCCTATTCTTCAAAAAACGTCCGACGCACCTCGGGCTTGTTTTATTACTATGTTGCAAAACAGCCCATTTAAGGGCATAATATTTGATACAATCATCGGTACGAAAGAAGACTCATCAAGTATTACATTATATCTATAGCTTGCTTATCTTGATGATGGTGTAAGTAGGTTATACTGAGGTGTTTCAAGTGATTAAAATAATGTAGGGTTCCATAAGATGTACGCGAACTAAATAGCGGCATCTTGCTAAATATTATTAAACTTACCACAAAATAAGATTTATATCACAGAGCGACGGTGGTCTGTATCAGTTGTCCCCCTCGGCGGATGATTTATCTGAAACAGTGGAAACAATAAACATACACGCATGACGAAAGGTATTAACCTGGGAATTGTTGCCACACCCACACACTACTATCTGTTTATTATATTGGGCTCATAATCTAATTACGTAATTAGGTACAGTTGACATCGCAAGTTTCAAAACTTTGTAAATAGGTCATCTCCTTAACAGTATATTGAGGAGATAACACGTTCTTGTCGCAAATTAGTGATATGTTTGAGTTTGGATAGTCTTCTAGTCTAGTTTCAGGAGAATGAACAACATTCTGTGGAGCATGGTCGCTCTGCGGGCTCTACGGCTATTGTTATTGTTATAGCTGTTGTTGTCAGTTTGAGAAGTATTCGATGTCTGTTTATAATACCATGCAATTATAATAATCACCGGCGCAAATCGCAAGTCGAAGCAAACAACATTATTTTAGGTAGGAAAGATCGGAACGAAAATAAAAAAAATATTGGGACTTTAATCCCTTTGCTCATGTGCAGGTAGATTTCCAACACAAGCAATTTTATCAAAGAGTCAACCGCACAACATGTGAGTCAAATGTTCCTGCACATTATGTCAGAGTTATGTATCGAGTAAAACGAAATATAGCTCTACCCGGTACAGTCGTGAGATTGATGCCGCGGCTCACTACGACAATCGCGACTATTCGCACGACACATCGTCGCGTCGCAAAAACAGATAGAGCGCGAGATTATGCATAATGCTAAGGATGACTGTGGCGTCATATGGAAAATCCGGACTACTACTTACTAGTATTATAAGTAAGGCCAAGGCAAAACCTTTGAATCATATTACTTAGAAAAGTCTACTTTACAGTACCTATTGACCAATATGTACGTCGAGGAGATAATATTATATAGGCAACATTTTTATGTTACTGTGTAACGTGACGAACAAGTCCTTCACCTGATGATAAGCGCCACGTCTGCCTATAACAGTTATAATACCACCCAGAACTTAGCTTTGCATAATTTTGTGTGACACTGCACTGCGCTCGTCACGGACACATTGGTTCTAAAGTGTCATAATTATGTCCAGTAATTTCGCTGGAAACAGTGCCCTTGAAACCGGAACAGAACTATCCTAAGCATTAAAAATAAAAAAATAAATGCCAAATAGGCAAGGAGTAAACGAAATAAAAATACTAGGATAGGTACAATAAGTATGAAAGTACAATAGAATGGATAACTAGTATCCTCCTTTTTGTGGTTGGTTAACAAATACAAAAATTTTCAGTAAAATAGTATGATTGGAAAGAAATAATTATACGGTCTAAGTGCAAGTGTGCGTGGAAATAGTGTTTTTTTATTGTTGCGTTAATTTCGTAATTGTATGTTATAAGCGTTTATCGCAGTTGGGTTTTAGTTTAATAGTGTTTTCCTTAATAGCTTTTTATGTTATTAAGTAGTTAATTCAACTGTTCGGTTATTAGTTTCAGTAGCGATATGGACTCTATCGTGCACCCTATAAATGTGTTTCTAAGTAAAATTAATATCAATGCTATTATCTAAAAACCGTGAGCTGAAGCAAAATTACTAAAAGTAGGTATGTATGTCGATATTTATGAATAAATAAATTAAATCAAGAACGTTACAAACAGGAATATCATAAACTTTATTCACAAACTTTATTCTGCAAAGGCGTACCTTAACAACACTATAATAACAATAATAACAGTTGATGTAGGTATATGAAGTTAATTAGTTCAAATTATTCATATAATTGAAGTAAGCCGCTTCAATTTGAAAAATAAATTAGTCGATGAAAAACAGATTCAACACAGCGACATTGGAAACGAACGAAAATTCAATATTATTCCAAGGTCTCCGAAATAACGCACGCGTGGGGTTCCTACGAACTAGTTCGAAGTAGGCTCTGATGTATCATTTCAAGTATGAAGCCACTGAACTGACCCCTGGTTATAAATCTCATATTATGATTATTACTATAAAGCACTTACGTAACGTAACTCGTTACTATAGATCAAGAGATAGATTAGAATCAAAATTACATATTGATTGTGCCTGCAGCTATACCAGAACAAAATATTATGTTCTTTGTGAGCCGGTTCTTCACACATTTGTATGAAGAAATTACGGGAAAAATGTTGCGCCATATTTTTTATAAGTCTCAACATTCGACTTTGTTATCAAATTAATATTGAAGTTTTTCTTTCGTAGCCAAGAATTGATGAATGGTCGTCAAACATTCACAGCCTATTGTTCTCGAAAAACTCTCGTACATTAGTTTCCCTGACATTCACGATAATTTAAATATGTATTATAAATAACGGCGGTTTTTTATTGAATAACGGAGGTTTTTTTATTTAATAACGGCGGTTGTTGACATCCTCCGCGGCGTAAGCTGCCGATGAGCTGACTGCGAAGCGTGAGGTTCGATTCTCACGCAGGGCAAATATTTGTGTGAACCACATATATTTGCTCTGAGTCTGGGTGTTTATGTGACCATGGTCTTCGTAGTTCCAGACTCCTTAGATAAAGGGAATCCTAATTAGGGATCAGGGGCTATGTATGTGATCGTGATGGGTTATTAGTATTATTAATTAATTATTTCAAGAATCCATGTAGATAAATTATTGGTATAATTTCAAAGCCCGAAACAAGTTAATCAGAAGAATAAATCACTTGACTTTAATTATTTTAAGCATAATTCTGTTATTTCTATTCTATTAAAATAAATGATTGTATCAAAATATAATTATGAAGATGATTGTACCTCTAATCAAAATATGTATGAATGTAGTATCCTGATAAGTACACTGAGTCACAATATGACTAACATCATACAATGTGTTTTTTCCCTATTTCATTATCTTTAATCTTATCAATATGGGCTAATACATCAGTTTGATGATAAAGATGCACTTTTAACATTTTAGCAGATAATTAATCCATAATTTTTAATGACTAATCTTTGTTGTACCTGCCTATAATAATTGAAGGCTTATTAGTATTAATGTCATTTGTGATTAATGACTTCTGGGACTTCTGTAATCACAAATGTTTTATCAGCTAAATGCGAGCAAATTCATATGAAAATATAGAGATAGGGTATTTCTAATATTAAGAATTTATTAGCTTCACTTGTATGTTATGTATGTAAGTATAATTAAATCTTTAAGATTTCAATTTACACCCAATACCAATTGGAGGTGATTTTTTAACTCACACCATAGGTTGAGAAACTAATAAATTTAATTTATTCATTTAATCAAATTTTATGCTGGGTTTCTTGAAACCAGCTCTAACAGTTTCACTTAAATTCAGATATATGTGTACGAAGACTTAAATACAGATGCAGCTAAGCGGAGCCTATTGCTTTCAAATGTCAAAAAGTATTGAATTTTGACATAATGGAAGTGTCAGACCACACTTAGCTGCATCTCCGTATCTCAGCCGAGTCCTGTAAGATAGTCTGCTTCAGCCCAAGTTATGGTATTAATAATTTCATTGCTATAATGCTTGTTGTTACTAGTAACAAATATTATATTATTTACGGTGCTCACATATTATGTATTTTTGCTTCCATTACATAGCCGTGACGACCATTTAATGCCATTCCGTTGTTTATTACATCTTACCATCAATGTTTAAATAAGTAATTAAATAATAAATAACATTAAATCCTTCAAATAAATAAATAAAGGTCACTAATATCATAAATGCGAAAGTTTGTGTGTTTGCCCTATTTTCACACCAAAATGGCTGGATGGATTGTGGTTTTAGTATACAGATTCTTTAGGCCCTGGTTTTGCCCTTCAGATCATTTTACGTTAATTTTGCTTCATTTGAAAATGGTGGATAATATTAAATACAAAATGCAGGAATTCATGGAGTGTATACTATTATTATTACAATACAATAACTGTTTATTGAACACCATAAAGCTTAAGTAGACATGGTACAACAGTACAGTATTAATATATAGTTTTAATAAGAGTTTAACTATTTTTAAAACAGTTAATTTTATCATGGTAGTTATATTTTATTTGATGTAGTTATAAAAATGCAACATTTTAATTTAAATGGCCAAAAGAAACTAGAAGAATAATTGTGTTTAATTGAATCCTTTAGGATTATCCTAATACATGGTTCTAAAACTTATTTAGCAACCTATTCATTAACATAAATATGGGTTTATTTACTGTTTGGATTTTTTTAATTCAGTAACTTTAAGTTGAGTATGGCATACAAATAATGGCACAACATCATAATAATAATGTGTTAATACCCCATATTTAATAATTATTCAGTATATCAATCTAAAGTCACTAAATTAGGTTAATTTATCTGTTCTAGTCAAAACGAAACTTCATTATAACATTTTTTTCAATAAATAAATGTTGCATTTGAAGGGATAAAATTAACAGGGGCGGATGGTATACTGTCGTAA
Organism: Campaea margaritaria; assembly: GCA_912999815.1. Classification (NCBI taxonomy): domain Eukaryota; kingdom Metazoa; phylum Arthropoda; class Insecta; order Lepidoptera; family Geometridae; genus Campaea; species Campaea margaritaria. The sequence goes on from OU538794.1 coordinate 4,851,479, forward strand.
TGATTGCACAAATTAAAGAGACAAAATAACAAGATCTAGCTAAATCTAAGCAACACTAATAAAACGGGTAAAAACTTACTTTCTAGCTAAGTAGTAGACGGCCTTAACATTTTAAATTATGTCAGCTTTCTATGAACCACATAATTCTGATGTAAGTAAGTATTATATAGAATTAAATTAACATTTCACGAGTTAATTTTCTTGACAGCTATATTAAAAGCTATTATAAGGATTTATTGGGTATGTTAAAGTACTGAATAATTAGTGAAACTTACCAATGAAGTGTTAAATTAAATGCATTTCTTCACATTCGCAGCACAGTGAATAAGTAAGAGCAAACGTTGCATGTGAGCGCGCGTAAATGTAATGCAGCCAACTGACTGAAATTCCAGGCACCGTCTGTTACTTTATCTAATCTCTTCGATGACTAATTTAGGTTATAAAAATAGCTGATAGTGTTTTAAGTGATTATTAAATTATCCAACTCCTTATAGATTACGGGTGTTCTTTTCAGAGCATTAATGACTACGTTAATAACATAATAATACTAAAATAAACAAAATAATTATAAAAAATTACATCTACCACTCGGCACCACCCACGTAGTGATGGGATAGACGCCAGCAAAAAGTCAAAAAGTTTACAAGCGAATCAAGCAATAGTGTTAACTACGAGTTTAGTCGATATAATCGAGGTTAATCGATTAGGAAAATATGTTTGTAAAAATGTCATGCGACATTCTCGTTATATCCAAAATGAAGTCTAGTTCAGTCTTATATTTAACTCCATCTGTTGTTGACTGTCAAGTTCATTGTTTCTCGTAGTCAGATGGTAGTACTACTACTCGTCAACAGATGCCGCTACATGCCAAATTACAATTAGTAATTTTGGGGCTTATGATTTTCTATCAATACAGCTATTTTCACTTTAATTATTTTACATTTAGGACTTATTTTTATTCTCTGTGGTAGGACCTATCTATTCTGTGGTAGAACTCTTTCGCCAGTTGTGCCACCATTATACCTTACCTACTAATTAGCCCACTTACCTACATACTTGTAGTAGAAGGTACCAATATTTTTTTTTTTTGTACAATTAGTGTATTCTATTCTATTTAATAGCAGCTCATATCTATTACATAAAGTAGCAGCCGCCGATACGTTAGTCTTATTAATTTTTAAGCTATAATAAAAAACACAGAAACAAATTTTATGAGTGATTAAAAATATATTTTTTGCCATCAATAGCGTCCTTAAATTTTAATAATAAACATTCAATCATAGCAATAAAAAACCTAATCTTGTAAAAAGAGTAGTACCACAGATCACTTAATAGTTGTTTTTGAAAGGTACTTACCTACAGATCTATTGCCAGAAATGATTCAATTTGAATTTGGTAAATCGAAACCTAAGTATTCCAATCGACATACCTAGCATTATTTTTCTAACTGGCCACACATAAAATAACTAAGGTTATTATTCCGCAAAAGATGCAGAAAGAAACTTTAAAAGTAGGGAGGTAGTAATGAGGCGTATTGTCAAAAAGCTTTAGCACGCAATAAATTATTATGTTCTTAAGTAGGGACCCTATTTGACAGAATCTATAAGGCAAATTCTGAAAATGATCTAGGCGCAATTAGGCCTAGTTAGGGGTCAATATCTATGTAGGTATGTACCTACCTATGTGATCTTGACGCATTATTTGTATATATATGTATATATTTGTTTAATTGGTCTGGTTGGCTGCAATTTGTTGTACCCACTTCTGCCTCTTAACTTCGGCATCTTTCTCTATGTCATCCGTTTGGTTCGGCAACTGTCTACATCCGTGTTGAAAACAATAGAATTCATTAATAATAATATGTATAAAAATAAAATATTGTGTTTAGTTTTTATCTGACAGAGTGACCAGACGAGCAAGTCGTCACAGTCACAGCACCACCCAGAACCCTGCATTGCATAATCTTGCGCGGCACTGCACTGCGCTCGTTAACCTGAGACATCGGCTCTAAAGTCTCATATGCCCAGTAATTTTGCTGAAAACAATGCCCTTCAAACCGGAACACAGTAATGTTTGCACACTACTGCTTGGCGGTTGAATATCTGGCAAGGTATGGTACTTCCCCAGACGGTCTCTTGCAGGAGAGGCCTCCCTCTATTCAAATATTAATTTATATAAGATAAAATATTTCGCCAGTATATCAACTTTTATACTGTCGTAATCGCCAATCATAAGCTTGACTTAAGCCATTACTGTCTCTCATCTATCGTCAGCCTGCAGGTTGTTTGAACCGGTGTCATTCGTTTTCAACCCACATTATCCACCCACAAGTAGATACAAAAATATTGTAATTCCACACTAAAAATTCGTTTTTGGATTTCGTGTTAACCCACATATAACTAAAGTGGCCTAAGTGTATCAAAAGAAACGAGAACGATACAATAGACTTCGATTTACATATGTTATCCACCAATCCGGACCGGGCCCCGGATTAAGGCTTAATCCTCCTCACGAAAGTGAGGGGAGACCCGTGATCAGCAGTGGGCCGATATGGGTTGATGATGATTTAACTACATAGGCACATAATATTGATCAGCTCTTCGTTTGCGCCCTTTTCGCGGCTTCATGGTCTAGGTATGGAGATGGTTTGAAGATTGAAAGACATTTGATACTTTTATTGAGCTAAACCGTAGTCCGTGCGGACGAAGTCAGGAGCAAAAGCTAGTAAAATATGATATCAATAGGTAAACAGGTCTCCAAAGATGTTGTAAGTGATCTACCAATTTGTCACGTACGTAATTAATAACGATTGATTAACCATTTTAGTTTATCACCGCGTGTGGAATGATACCTATCAGCTGTCAGCAGTAGCGGATCCAGGGGGGGGGGGGGGGATAAAGTAGTTAGTTGCCGTCTTTACACTTGTCTGGTAACTGTATACTCGGACTCCATACACCCATGGTCCTACCAACCTTGCGGTTATATGAACCGAAGCTGCAGCGCACATCGCGCTGGCCAAGGCCACCGTGACCTTCCCTGTGCACTCACTTCAGGGTTGTCCACATCTGCGTCATCAAAGCATTCAGAGATTCCTTAGTCGATGTAGTCGTACCGAATATCCCCACACACCCCCTCGCATTATCAAGCTCTCCCCAACCAAAGTCCTGGATCCGCCACTGTGTGTGTAATTATGAGATACTGATATCTGAAAACACTTTCTTCTCAAATGCTGATAACTTATCTGCTGTGGCAGGTTATGAACATTTTGCCTAGCCAGTGCGCTGATTGTTTCTGAGGCTGTTTGATATCAATTTCCTAGCTATTGCTTGACAGGGTTTTTAAAATTAATTATATTGATAAGTAGTTGTAGGTGACTTACTACACACTACATAGTATTTACATTATATATTCTATTTATTTATAAACGCTATACAATTCATTTATTATATAGTATCTCATAACTATTTATACATATACTTAATAGTTACCTAGAGTACAGATAGTGCATTACATATTTATCTGACTAAGTAAAAAAACAACCTAATTAAGAAAACAGTTAGGTTCAATGTGTAGGTAGGTACTTTTATTAATAGGTAGAATACAATAATTACCAAAAAAATGCTACTTTTTTATCATACCACTATAAATTAACGTATTGTGTGTTTCTATTAGTTATTTCCTGCGGTTTCAAGGGGAGGCACCTTCAAACCAATAAAGTTTTTATTGCATTATTAGTTTTGTTTGCCATAATCTTAATAATCCTTCTTTAGCGAGTCTACTATTATTACCGATTGCGGCTAAACCAAATGAAAGTGTTATGTATGTCTTTAGCAGTCTATTTATACACAGGTACGATTGTCAAAAAATTGTAAAATAAAAAAGTCTAAGCAAAAAGTTCTGGCTGGGAACAAAATCATCGAGCTATGGGAAGTGACCAAATCCTAACATCTACTTTGTAGGTAGGTACATTAAACGAGTATTTTACCTAATCATGGCATTGTTAGCTGCGAGTATCTGCCAGTCCACTTTATCAAATAACTATGTAAATGAATAGCCATTAATGAGCTTAATTAATATTAATACCGTGATATCACAAACGGTAGGTTAAACCGGGGTTCCGTATTTCTCTCCTTCGGTTTTTCTTTTCTATAAAAGGTTTCTGTACTTTATTAAAAATGCTCTAACTCTACTAATAAATTGCATTATGGTCAGTAAAGAAAGAATTGTCTTTGTCTACTCTCCATACCATAGCTATGTAAAAAGTCCGTGCTCTAATGTGTAACGTTCATTATCAATTTTATGTACTTGTACTTACTATAAACCCCTAGATAAATATTTTCTGTTATCTAAGAGGCTGTCCATTAATCATGTGAGGTTTTTTCGCATTTTTAACCCCCCCCCCCCCCCTTGATAATACGTGGTGAGGTTTAAGACTAACCCCCCCACCCCAAATCACTTTTATTTTTAGTACCTACGAAGAATCTTAAAAATTTGAATATCACCTTTTTTAAATTTTTACAATAGCCGCGTAACGGCTTAGAAATCACGCGTTTGACGAAATAATAAATATACGTGTATCTTACTACAACCCCCCCTTGCTGGACCCGCCTTCAGGTCTCACGTGATTAACGGACGGTCCCTTAAGTGTTTTAGATGCCAGCTTTACATTCATGCTATCAATTATTGATTTATTCCGCGAATTGTCTTGCCAATCAAAAGCTACGAAATTAACGAAGACAATACACCGTTTATGTTCCCGGATGTTATCGGCGTGATGTGGTCTGTTCTCAGCTTTTTTTTGCCCGGGGAAAATGTCTTTAAGCGTACCCCCGACCTCGGGGGAGGCCGGGTGGTTATGTGGGTTTCCCCCGCCAGAACGCGTCCTGTGACGCGTCTGACGGGGTTTACCCACTAAAAACCCCAGGGTGTTCTCCTCTCCGCGTGTTGGGGTGGTCCCGGGATCGCTGATCGCGCATCTGCAACCACCCCTGGGTCTGTTCTCAACTGCCTCAACTCAACTCAACTGACCACGATTTTTATAAGTATAGTAGATCGAGGCGAATCGGAACACTAATAAGAAATTCGGTCATGTTCCAAAATCTGCGGCTCACTTAATAAACAAAATCAGCGTAACACATTGATTCTATCCACCTGGAAGCGCCGATAATGATTTAGCTAGACTACTACCCCCTTGTGGGGAAGCGTCCCCCATACGCATACCGAAGGACCGCTCTTTTCGTGTGTCAAACAAAAAGTGATAGGAATCGCCTCGGTCTACTAGGTACGAGTATATAATATAACTACCTATCCAAAAGAATTGAAGGATTGTAGGAGATATACTGAAACTAGCTCTAAAAATGTTTATGAACCATCTACACATTAGTTCTGCCATGGCTCCTCGCACCTAGATTCTACACTCTTATTAAATCATAGCTAAAATTATTATGCCATCATAGGAAAATGAGCTCCAGCGGAACCCAAACCCAACATCATTAAATTCATCAACCAATCAACCAAGATACCATACCAATGCTACCAACATTTCGCTCGTTTGGAACTATGCCATTAATTTATTTAGTACATCACCCAGCTAGTTTTATCCACACATTACTCTACACTTTTCTCCTGTTATTGACACAAATCGCGCACGATCGCATTGCCCGTGTTCTAAAAAGTTGTTTATCGAGTTGAATAAAAATTGTAAAGTAGCGAGTTGAGTTATACTATAATTTGACGATACAACATTATGGGTCTACAAGAACCGATTACCGCGACAGTCGAGACTAGTACTGACCATGTCAGTTCCGGCGAGTGGTTAGATGTTAAAAATAGCAACAACTCATTGAACTCAAATGTGACCGAAACATATGCCCCAGTAAATCAAGGAGCGATGTTATATGTAATAGTGTTTATTTTAGTAATTCTGTTTGCTTTTATTATGGCATTTATAACATGTGCACTAGCATTTCTGTCTTGGATCATGATACCAAAATGGCGTACTTTTAAAAATTATGTGTTCCTTAACCTCATTTCTTGTTACACAGCGTCTTATGTATTGTGTTTTGTGAGCGTAGGTCTGAATATTAAGGTTTATGTCCTCATGGTTGATAATTTAGTAACTTTCTCTATAAATGCATTCTCTTGTTGGCTTTTCATAGCATCCATTACCTCTTACATGGATATTGTAAAAGTTTTTCCTTCAAATGTTACGCGAAGATATCTTAAATGTAATCTGTTCGCTTGGGGTGTGCCCTTGTTTATGACTTTTCTGGATTATTTCATGACTATTTGTGATTATAATGGAAATATTTTTGTATCGGACAATAATTATTATTTTCCAATGTTTATACTAATATGTAATTTTTTAATTTATATCAGAGTGTTATATAGCCTGCTCATAACAAATAGGTTTAAAAATAGACAGAACGCAAAAATTGCGACTTTTACATTTGTAATGAGTGGATCAATGATGTTGCCCTGCATCATCATTTTTGCATTTCAACTTAATATGTTTGTTAGTTTCGTTGCAGTAATATTGCCTTTTGTACAAACAATAGTCATTAGTTTTTGTTTTCTGATGCTGAAATCAAACCGTATAATGTGGCTTGAATTGTATCAAAAATGGAATTGTATCAACCTGTGCTGTAATAAATAGGACGTAATATGGCATTAGAAACTAATTAGTCCTAATGAGAAAAAAATAGTCCTAGTAATATCATCATCCATCATCAACCGACATCATCCCACTGCTGGGCACGGGTCCCCTTAAGTAGCAACAGTAAAATAAAATCATAGTGGCTTTACGTTTAGTTTTAAGATAGGGTTGAAGTGTCTCTATTGTTTTCTACGTTTAATTGGCACTAGATTGTAGATATTGATGTTTGTATCCACTAAGAAATACTATTATTATATTTTTATTTTACCTCAAACATATTATTTTATTTTAGTGAACCATCCGCTTTAATACTAAACAGTCATACGTATTCAATTTTTAAACGACGATAACTTCCAACATGAAATTACACTAACGAGATGGTGTAAAAACAATGCGAGAATAAAATAATTATGCTTAATGTGATATCACTATAAAGCTTTCCTTTAAAATCATGCGACTTTCTCTTAAAAAAGCAACGATTGTGCCATCTTCCCAAAACATTAATAAGTCTGCACTGCATTACGAGAAATATTTATTTTAAATTACATATCTCTACACAATTCTGAAGAACAAGAAGAATTACGCATTTCACACGAAGATGCGACCTTCTACGAATCAAAAGTGTGTAATTATGCAAAAAGTGTAAATGTGACGTTTCAAGAGAGGGTCCGTTGCCTGCTACAGTCGAATAGTTTTAATTTGAATGTAGCTGCAGAGCGAAATACGGACAGGAAACTATGCAAAATATAGGTTAAGATAATACCTTTTTAACAAACACTGTGATTGAAGTGGCGCTTTCCGTTGAGGGCTCATTCATTCTGTTGGTCCGATCTGTACATATTGCCTCATTGAACTATATTAACAGATTTACCTACGTATTTGTATTAACAAATCCTACCTTACTTTCTCAGTTTATTAGTTCTGTAATCTAACATTACTTTCTTTGTAAACAGTATGAGATGATATCGCGAAAATCTTGCTTATGAAATTGACGATTCTTATTATTATGGTAATGAGAAATATTATAATTCTAAACAGAACAAATATTAAATTGTTCTTATTTTTTTAATTTTATACGTAAGTAATTACCACAAAATCAAAACTGTTCCATACCGCAATATGACCTTTTTACCCAACTGCCCAGAAGCAGGATTATAAATAATCCATAGGCAGATAAAGTAAATCTTCCTAGAATAGACCGTCCACAACCCGTCTGCGTCTGTCTGAACACAGACAAATACTCCAACAGCAAAAATTACCTACGTAGTGTTACATCCTCTTTGTATAGTATTATGTATTACATTATATTCTCCTTACTATGTATATCAAAATTATCAAATCAACTCTACATTAAATTTAAAAAAAAATTGGTTTCTGTGTGATATTTATACCATTGACTAATATATCTACGTCGATGCGTCGAGTAGATACTCTTTGAATCATCATGTAATATAAAAAACCGGCCAAGTGCGAGTCGCACTCGCACACGAAGGGTTCCGTACTTTGTTGTATGGGAGAAGATAAATATAAATTTTATTTTAAATTAATTAATTATTTTTAAAGTTAATATATAACTATATATTCTGTGAATGTTTAAAGCGTCTACCTGTTGCCATTATCAATATCAAGCAAAAATGAGCAAAAAATTCACTTGTGTTGTATGGGAGCCCCCTTATTTATATTATTCTTATTTTTAGTGTTTGTTGTTATAGCGGCCACAGAAATACATCATTTGTGAAAATTTCGACTGTCTAACTATTACGATTCCTGAGATACCGCCTGGTGACAGACGTACAGACAGACAGAGCTATAGCTCCGCTGTCCCTATTACTACGGACCCTACTTATTTACTTACTTACTACCTACCTACTTACTTACGGCACCCTTTTACTACCGTTTTACGCTTTGGGCACGGAACCCTAAAAAACAGTCACTAAAATATCATATATTCCTCGATCACTACGTTACACTATTTTATAAATAAAAGGTTCATAGGATTTGTTAACTTTTTCCCGTAAAAGACAGCTATTGCACAAACATTTTGGAGCTGCTCTTGGAAGTATTTCAACAGCTAAACAGGAGATAAACTGTTTGATATCGGAGGAAGATAGATCACGCGTGTTGCTGGGTACGGTGGTGGTGCGAAGTCTTTATCTCTGTGGACGAGTGACGTCAGCGGCCGGTGTGATAAATACTGGCGGCTTGAGCGCGCGCGAACATTACGAGTGCTCAAGTGACCTGCGCCCGCGCCTTGCCCTCGCGCTTTCCAGTTCGTGCTATTCCTCTCGACTCTCGCGGACGTAGCTGTCCGCGAACTGCTAAACTATACCAGTGCCTTTAGTGAGTAGTTGTGTCCGAGGTATTAATAGACCGGTAAGTTTCAACAACTCTGTTTATACCTTGCCGGTATTTGGATGCGAGGTTATTCGGCTCTGGAATTTATAGTGCGCGTTGATGTCTTTTCTATGCACGGTTTTGGGAAATCATAATACGTGGTAGACACTTATGAATTTGATAAAATCGGCGAGTATTGTGGATGCAGCAAAGTAGTCAGGATAATTTGCAAAATAGATTTGAATAGGTTAAGGACTGTTTATGATAAATCTCCCTATGAATAGCTAGGTAAGAAAAAAGTATTGCAATTTTGAAGGGTAGCCAATGAACACCAACACAACATAACAAAACACAATGAATGAATATATGTAGTGATACTTAGCTGTTTTAAATAAGTGCCTACCTAAATTTGTCATTCATCATTGAAAATATTATTATGTACTTACTTAATATGTTTTTGAAAAGTAACTTATAATATTGTACCCACTTACAACGTAATGATAATGATGCAAAAAGTTTTTGGCAATTTTTTATCCTCACCATCTTCGGACGCATCATACTTTTGAGTTTCGTTGGCTAAATATCATTCCACACATTTTTGCAACTAAAGTATAGTATTTTAGCAATAGCACTCCTATTAAGTTTCCATTGCAAGAAGTACGTTAGAGAAAGATCTCCAAGAACCCTGACTTGAACAGTGGAAGAAAGATGTGCAGGATAGAGAAAAGTATCGACTTTTAGTATCATAGAATGATGATTAATTTTGGGCCCCTACTCCCTCCTAAAAGCGGTGGTAGCCTAGTGGGAGAACGTCCGCCTTCCAATCAGAAGGTCATGAGTTCAAACCCCAGTGCAGGCACGTCCCAATGTGTTTCTGTAAAACATATGTACGTAATTATCACTCGCTTTTCGGTGAAGGAAAACATCGTGAGGAAACCCACATACCTACCCGAGAATTATATCGGAGGTAGGTATGTTATCCACCAATCCGGACCGGGCCCCCGTGGTGGATTAAAGCCTAACCCTCCTCACGAAAGTGAGGGGAGACCCGTGCTCAGCAGTGGGACGTTATGGGTTGATGATGATGATGATGACTCCCTTCTAGAACGTTAGTAAGTTTAAAGTTAGGAAGCTACATGTAGCTTCGTTTTCAATAGACCGTATTGACTTCACTTGAGGCTAATAATGGGAGAACTCCGTTCGACCCCGAAATGTTTGCAAATATTTCGGTGTCAATTAGGATACTGGACTGTTTTTATATTTCTTAAGATTCGCAAATGATATACAAACACTACCAAAATTAAAAATACTAATAATTGTTTACAAACATATAAAAAAATATGTACATATTCAAAGTTAGTTCTGCAATTAGATATTCTATGCTTTTGTGTTTAATCTAAAACAATGACCAATAAACCTTTATAATGCTTGGCAGCCTCATCAGTGATTCTATTAAATAGCTGACCAGAGCAATTACAGTAACATTCCTGTTTATTGGACGAGTGTTTCACATACCATTAATGTTACAAAGTAAACAAAGTTGTATTTTAATACAGAGGCTTGGTAATCGGCTACCTACTAATTACCATTCAAGGTTTCATCAAACTAAAATTATTATTAACTAATTTTATAAAATCACACAACATATTTTGCTTTTGGGCTTAGCTATTTGGAACTGCGAAACACTGTTTTGTTCTTACGATCTTTTTTTTCTTGGTTTCGTTTTTAGTCTGTAATAATATTTGGATTTTAAATTACCCGTTGCCACTGACCTATTAACAAAAAACTGTTTGTAAGCGGCGTGCCAGAATAGCACTATGTACGAAGTTGCGGATAACATCTAGGCGACAGTAAAACACAAAATCCAAATAAATTTAGTAACATTAAACCGAAACAAAATCGGTTAAGCAGAAGTAGCCTTTATGTTTTATCAGTTCTCCCCGGTTCTGTTTGCTTTGTTCTTTGACCCGGCTTGTGTACTTGACTCTACAAAATTCGACCTCATGGCCATGAACCTAAAGAAAAACCTAAAATTTTGAACTCATTAAGATAATTATTTCAGTCAACATAATTTTAGCAAAAACAAATTACTCGCCGTCTATCTATATTTTTTTTAATAATCACCTGTAGTAATGTTAAAAACGGCAAAGAATATTTGACGACACTGACCGGAAAAAGCAAAATACGGAAACGTCACGGCCCTAGGTAGTTTAAATATTATTCATTAATTATTTATATTAATTAAAACAAATCAGCATAATTTTATATATTACATGGAAAATCGGGGCCTTTAGCACACAATCAATATTAGTATTTAGGTATGGTACCTTAAAAGTTTAGCATGAATAGTTGTTTTTTTTTATATTTTATCGCTAGTTATTTTAGCGTAGTTTTAGTTTAATTCAGTTGGTGCATTTTTCATTCCAGCTTAATTTTATGGCTGGCCGATAATGTCATATTACATTATATTATACGATGGATTCTATTATTTAGTATTCGTACTAAAATATCTAAAATTTCGGTCTGGGCGACTATCTCGCGATTACGAACTAATATTTTATAAATCAAAAGTCAATCAGAAAAACATTATGCGTATTGTTCTAACAAAGCATACTTATAGGCTCGCAAAACACATGGTAAACATCAGCGCCAAGGTAATTTGAGAAGAGACCATAGCCAATCTTTAGGTTTCTATGTGAAAGTGGTTAGCCATGGGATGTCATTGTCTAGTTCTAGATTCCCTTTGACGCTTTAGACACGCACTTTCAGTGTCCCTTTTGTCAAGAAATGAAAGTCACGTGCTATTAGTGAGATGGAGTAGTGGGTGGCAGGTCATCTTATAGCCCCGTAACGTGGAGGTTGACGAATTTGATTAAAGTTTACATTAGCCGGAGTTTTTCTTAATATTTCGAGCACTTTAATGCGTCACAGTACGCCAAAGAAACCATATTGGTTTGGTATTTCACATTTTACGGAATAATTATTTCTTACAAAAAATTTAGTTCTTACTATAGTATAGTTATATTAGTTTAAAAAATATTTCAAGTCTCTAATAAGTGAATCTATATTGATGCAAATCATTCCTTTCAAGCAATTTTGAATTTTCGTAATTGTCGGTGACTTAAGAATTCAAGATCATCAAATATTTCAGAAACCACACATACATACCCATTTCGTTTGAACAAGAATTTTAATCAATGATTTATTTAATTTTATTTATTTTACGATATTTGGGTGGCTTACAGCTAATAAACATAGCTGTTTTAACACAAAACTAGAAAGCGCAAAGACAAAAACAGCTTCAGTGATTATGTGACATTTGCATACCGAGGCTTAACGATTTCACGAATTAAAATTGCATCGAAATAACTCAAATTGGTAATTACATAACGTTAGTAGCGATATTTTGATGACATACCTCAGATTCCGTACCGTTCATTTTGCATGGATTTGGATTTTTTTTACGGTTACGATGACGATGAAGAAAGAACTACACTTCGATGAGGAGTACCCACTAGATTTTAATAAATTTGGAGTTCGTTCTATATATTACCACAAGCATATGCTACCTCTTTTATACTTCTACCCATATCGTCGCGCCGTATTGCCCATGACATTCCCGCGTAAAGTTATTAAAAAGTTTGAAAATAATTAAAATATTAAATATTAACTAACGGTTTTTTAAATCCTAGCGGGCCGTCGTGACTTTAGAACATCCAGAAGGAACCTAGCTCATCTTGAAAAATATGGGTCATTAAAATAAAGAACTTACTTCTTGTTTCGTAGTGTCTTCTTTGTCTTGCCAGAAGTCAGAATAATTTTGGCATGAAGGATAATAAATAGAAGAATTAATATGATACCCAACCGTTTGTTATGTATGAGTTATGAACAATAGGTCGTTTGTTTGGCGCGTGGTGTGGATCTGACGACATTGAGCATTCTCAGACAGCTCAGACTAGACCACCAGTTTGTTGACAAGTGGCATAGACCAGGGGGGTAACCGCGTACTTATTCTTATTCCATGCAGTTCATTTTAAGGCTATAAACTGAACGGCCTAGATTGGCACCCACACTCATAAATGACAAACGTGACGTGAATTCGCTCAAAAATAGACTGAAGAGAATGATCGAGAAAGGGAAAGAGATGGAGCCATAAACTCCCATAAATGCAAACAAATTGTTCCGATCTCTTTGGATAAATGTCTCTGGTCGACTTACGGTGCGCACTTGATGAGCTGAATACCTAATTGGCATGAAGATTTATTAATTGTCCTTTATACCGAGAATTTTGTAGAAAAGCGACCGAGGAGGGTTCTGAATTAAAAATTCTAGCAATAATCATTTAAATTATTCTCAAATGGTGTATTCCCGTTGATAATTAATAATAAAATATAATAATAAAAAATAATAATAATTGATAATACTCCTACAATTATTAGTTACAGCTGTTGTGTAATTAAATACAATAAAACTGAGTCCCAAATACACATCAGACACTGATAATGTCTGATGTGTGTGTGTGTGTGTAAAGCAGTGGTAGCCTAGTGGGAGAACGTCCGTCTTCCAATCAGAAGGTCGTGAGTTCAAATCCCAATGCGGGCACGTACCAATGCGTTTCAGTAAAACATATGTACGTAATTATCACTCGCTCTTCGGTGAAGGAAAACATCGTGAGGAAACCCACATACCTACCCGAGAATTATTTCGGAGGTAGGTATGTGATCCACCAATCCGGATCTGGCCCCCGTGGTGGATTATGGCCTAACCCTCCTCACGAAAGTGAGGAGAGACCCGTGCCCAGCAGTGGGACGTTATGGGTTGATGATGATAATGTGTGCACAGCTGGTTCTTGAGCTGGTACTTCGCACTAAGTATAGTTATTATACCAATAATGACGCAAATACTGTCTCCTTGTGGAACATTTCTCGTAGCTTCATTTGACCTGCTGATGGCGGAAAAAATATTCAAATTGCGCACGCGATCCGATCGTCGACGTCGAGAGAACTCCACTAGTCGTCCTTGCTGTTTGATAGTCATAGTCAACTATTATTACAACTGTCGGTTGGTACAACTTTTTTTCAATATACAATATATATTCTAAAAGTATCAGATAAAGGAAGACAGTCTGCACCCACGTCTAAGTTCAGTGAGAAGACGAATTTTTGAATTAATGTCGTTTTTTCGTATTTTGAATTAAAAAATGTCGTAATAGGTGTCATAGGCGCCGTACGCGCCGGAATAATAGGTAATATATATATATATATATATATATATATCTTAATATATATATATATATATATATAATACAAGCTAAGACCTCATTAAAAATGGGTGATAACAATACGTATAGCTTTACCAATACAGTTATAGTACTCAACTTTACGACCAACTGTTGGGTTTTAATAGGTCATTTTTGAGGTCGTTATTATCTAGCTACTTGCATTAATTAATGCCCTGCACGAAGAAAACTGACAAATTATAGATAAATTAAAGAAATAAGTTAAGTTTTTATAAATTTATCTGATTTTTGACAAATTAATTTGAGAGCTGCATACATAGGCAAACTAATAAATAATCCATACTTGTATTCAAAGGACAAACAAACTTTAATTTTTAACACGCTTTTATTAGCTTGGGTTGTATCTAACTATGTATGTATGTATGTGTGCATTTTACTACTTTTCATAACTCTCCTCTCATAGATAGTTGCCAATAGAATAGTTGTTACATTTACTTAATCAAGCACCCCACGCTTTTTACTCTGAATTGCATTCTTTTGTTAATAACTTAAACTTTATTATAATTTTATTTTGAGGCGATAAATTCTGATTGATTGTGCGATCTTCTACTACTGTATTATAAACTCTCTGAAATTAAAAATTATTTTCTAATTTTTAGTTCGGTTAGCTATAAAAGCGTGTTTTTTTAGTTTTTTTTTTTAATTTATATATTAGAGTTCAAAGACGACCATAAATTTGAGTTCAAAGTCATTGCAGAACTTGGTGTTATATGGGCACTTATAGACACCGGTCGCGCTAAATACGCACCAAATGACTAATCAAGGATGCCAGAAACAATAAATGCGTAGACAGATACCCTTGCTGTAATCGGTTCATGATAATAACAAGCGGTTTGTGCTCGGTCCTTGTCTTTATTGTTCTGTGGCCTTTTGTCTCCAGATTGATGCAATTACCGCGACACTGATCTTAGTCAGAGTGGCTGTGTCGACGGAAGTGGTTTACCGGTAACTTATATCTTAATGTGCAACTGGAAATTACGCAAAAAAAGCAAGTTGCTTTAGACCAAACGACCGAAGTAAAACTTCTTTATCTCCATCTATGTGTATGTACTGGCTATGAGAAAAAGTGAGAAAGAAAATGTGTGCTCGCACCTCTCCCTCTCTCTTGCCCCTACAGTAATATATGAAATGTAACCCTATCTCTTTCTATCTTCACTAACTTATATCTCCCTCTCGACTTCCGTTCGCCTCGCCCGATCACACTTGTCGTAACGTTTTCGTCATGCATTCATCAGCTTACTCCCCAAGTCAAGCGTGCGTAAAGAAGTTTTACTGCAAAAATACATGGTTGTGGACGCGAAATTACCGGTGTAAATTGCTGTTCAGATATCAGGCTGTATAATAATTAAAACAAAGTAGATACGAATGCAATGAAATTGACATGAAGACACCTAATAATATATTTCATCATCATATAAATAAAAGTCCGCTTTCCTTATTTTCTGTTCGACTAACTAGATAATAGCCGTTATCACTTCCTACAAATACATTCACCAGCAGCTGGGAGTCAACGAACTTGGTCACTTTTGTCACTGACTCTACAAAAAACTAACAAACAGCAATAACGTTAGATAGATATATAGATAAACTCTTTATTGAAACACCACAGAACAAAGAAAACTTAAAACTAGAACAAAACAAATTTTACAATTAGTGTCACAATGGGCGGTCTTATTGCTCACAGCGATCTCTTCCAGACAACCATGCACGGAAAGGAGTAAATAATACATCGCACGGTGGCTTTCCTTATATACATAGAATAAAATAAATGAATAAATAGATACATATTATACACAAAATAAATCTAAATACATAGTAACATAATAGATAAACTTAATATATACCATAATATAATAAACATACATAATAATACAAATATATTATATACCTACTATTAATAAACAACGTAACGTTGTTTAGGGTAGCAATTAAAGTAATAATTTGATTACTATCAGGACGATCTAACTTGTTAATTTTATGACGTCTCAATTTGACGTTCTTAAAAAACTATAAACGTTATCGATTAAAGGCACTCGAATAATATCCGCAAACTTATAATATAATAATGGCTGTGAAATGTGAATTTGATTGGAGGTCATTTGAACCGTTTTCCCCTTTATACATCCCAACATGGTGGAGATTCTATTAAGACATAAATGTCATGTCATTAGGTTGGTGTACTAACTTTAACAATGCTTAAAAAGTTGTTATTTTATTTTATTCGTAATGAATAAGGTAACAGTTTTAATTCCCCTTAACTAGTTTCAATATTTTATTTAAATATCATCGATATATTTTTCAAAGTAACATCGATATCGATCGATATTTACAAAAATCGACAAATTTATATGGCTAAACCGATTACCGATCCATCGAAGTAGTTTCAGAGCTAGCTTCTCTTAGATTAGTGCGCCCTGGAGGCATACCATGACGTCTTATAGCGACTCGGTTGAGAACCTTAACTGAGCCGCTATAAGACGTCATGGTAGGCCTCCTGTTGCTCGCGAACGACGTCGTGTGTATGCGGGCGTCGCTCCGAGCTCGCTTCAATGCGTAATTACTTAGAGCCTTCAGGGCCGCGGACCTACTCTTTGCATAATAATAACAAGCAAGGGACGAAAATACTAACATTATTTCCCCATGGTTGAAATGGAATTAAAAATCCACGGCAAATAAGAAACGGTTGAACGGATTTTGATTAAATTTTGTATAACATATTGTTTAGGTCCTTGAATAGAACATAGAATGTTTTTATACCGTGAATTGACGGTTCCTGTGGGATGTTAATCTTCGCGGGTAAACCGTGGGACCAAGCTAGTATAGATATAAATATGAAATCATAACATCATTAGTAAAAAATTGACAATTGAGATTTGCTTGTTTTTACCTTTTTAGGCCTGTCAGTTTGATACAGCATAGGGACTTGTCTCAAGCTGATGATATTTTTAGTGTTTTAGTTGTAATTAGGTCAATGATTTCGTCAATGGTATGACAATCCTTGATTTACCGCGCATTATTATGTATAGTTCAAGTTCGAGATGGCTCTGATTGTCTATTACTGATTTTAAATTAAGTCATAAATTTTAACATCATCGTTTGTAGACATTGACTCAACCAATTGATTAAAAATCGCTAGCAATCGATTTAAATACATTTAAATTCGCTACTTGTGTGGCAATATCACGTATCAGATATAAAGATGCTACGCGCCTTCGATAAAAGACCTACGCCGTAGATTTTTATTGATGCGTTGACATGTTCGAACCATTGAAATCGTATAATAAAAATTATATTTATCTGGGCATTGTGGTATTGTAATTTATGTTTCAGTAGCCATGACATAAACTGGAAAGATTGTTTTAAATGTTTGCGCGATCCGCCAAGTGTGGTATATAACCGACTAGCTGTGCCCCGCGGTTTCACCCGCGTAGTTCCTGTTCCCGCGGGAATATGGGGATAAAAAATAGCCTATGTTACTCGCTGTCAATGTAGCTTTCCATTAGAGAAAAAATTTTTTAATTCGGTGCAGTGGTTAAGCCGAAACTTTACATATTCCTATACATACTTTCATCCCCTATATTTATTTTACCCCCTCAAGGGTAAAGTTTTACAAACTTTGAATGCCAAATTTATTTATATCTAATCAAAAGCCTAAAAAATAAATTTCAAGCTTCTAGCTTCAAAAATGACGATACTTCCATACAAACTTTCATCCCCTATTTCAAACCCTTACAAAGCATTTTTTGCAATAAAAAGTAGCCTATGTGCTTCCCTAGGCTCTAGACTATTTCTGTACCAAATTTCATTTCAATCGGTTCAGTAGTTCAGGCGTGAAAGAGCAACAGACAGACAGACAGAGTTACTTTCGCATTTATAATATAAGTAAAGATAAGGATTGATGTAAAAGTATCCAAATAAGATCCAATACAATATTTTATTTATCTAGCCATAAAATTTAATTAAAGTTAGAAAAAAAAATAACAGGAAATATTTGTAGATGGAATAAAAGAATAAACGTAGCAAAAAAACAAATAATCCGAAAAATTAAAAGTAAATGCGACAGCAAAACCTTACATCCTTAATGCATTTTTTTCCGGTTTTTGTTTTTTAAACATTTAGTATAAGTATTTAAAACTTTTTAAACTACCCGCAAACGAGAAGCACGATATATGGCAGTATTTTCACTTAGCGTCTGGCAAATGTATATTTAAGCAAAATGTAGGTATGTTTATTCCTATTATATTTGTGCCTATGTCGTGAAACACTTTCCCTTTAAAGTTATCTGATGTTTATTAAAATTACGCACTACTATTATGCCCTGCGTAGTACTAAGTGGACTACCTGGACCGGATCGGCTCAATCATGGGACGATTGGTGTAATAGGGCTTATGTATGCCCTGCAGTAGTGGGTCGAATGAGCTGTCTATGAGTAATGAGTACTAAGTGACGTTTTATTGTTGAGGGGGCTAGTGTCATTGTATGTCATCTTGAAACAAATTTCGGGGCACCACGTACTTATTCTTATTACATGCAGTTCATTTTAAGGCCTTAAGCTGGACGGCCTAGATTGGCACCAAACACTCATAAATGACAACTTTGACGACACTCAAAAATAGACTGCAGAGAATGAGAGAGAAAGAAAATGAAATGGAGCTATATAAATCCCATATAAATGCAAACAAATTGTTCCGATCTCTTTGGGTAAATGTCCCTGGTCGACTTATGAACGCTGAGCGATATTGGTGGTGACAGTTAGCAGGGCAGTTCAGTTAAAGCCATAAACTGGTTGGATTCAACTGTTCGTGGTGAGGCCCCAGGCCTCGTTATAATGTCAACACTGAAACTACGTCAGATTATTATAGGTAGGATACTCAGGAATTATTCCATTTATGAGTAGTTAACTGCCTTTGACTGGCTTATAGACACTGCTCATGCTAGCATGCTTTTAAAATGCTTTAAAGCGTAATTTAAATGCAGACTATGGCCGTATTATGTATTAAATTAGCGTTATTTTCCACGTCAATAAGGTCCAGTCTAAATATATAAAACTGGTTGGTGGTTTAAAAACGTAATACAGTTACTGACGCATGATCGCAACCTATTGGCTAGAGTCTAGCCAAAGTCTAAGACTATCAGTGGTTTAGATGTTGCGAGATTTGTCTTAGTCGAGAACCTTGAATCCCTCGGTCATATTTGCAAATAACATGTATAAGATACAAAGTTCATCGTTCTCTTGATTTATATTAATGTCCGGTTTGAAGTATTAGACTGGTTTATGAAATGAATACAGAATGTGTGTAGTTTTGGGCTAGACAAAAATAATACCTGTTCTCATATAATTAAAGATTAAATTTAGCAACAACATATATTTAAATCCTGCACCAAATCGTTAATCATTCTCGCTGATAAAGCTAAACTGTGTGTGTATGAAAAACTGTATATAATTATGCTTCTGTGTTATTATTGCGAAGCTTCGCGCGCATCGCACCTCGAGGCATGAGAACATTGTTTACGGTTTCAATCGTGGCTGGTGTTATGGTATTGTTGTAAAATTAATAGCAAGTGTAACCAAAGCACGTATAAGCAATTAGCCTTGGTTCGTCAGCCGCCCTGCCGGGATCTCGGATGTCAATAAATCTATACATAATCTTACTTCTTAATAATCTAATAATAATATCAATGAGAAAGTTTGTGTGTTTGTCCTCTCTTCACACCCTATAGCTGAACGGATTTTGATGAAATTTTGTATACATATATATACTTTAGGTCCTGGAATAGAACACAGAATACTTTTTAACCTGTAATATTAACGGTTCCTGTGGGATATTAGTTAAAGCGGGTGAAAGCGCTGGGCGCTGCTAGCCTACAGTAAAGAACTAAAGGACATAAAGTCTGTATATTTAATTTAATAAGCTTGAAAAGAAATGACCGAGGAAAATAAGCAACTAAACAAGGATATAAGAAGTGATTAGTACACATTACATCTAAATGTAACTAGCAGAAAACGAAGCTTCGCCGCGTAGTCCACTGGGGTTAGGTTGGGTCCTGTCTTATAAAAATCGATATATACCACCGTGAACAAAGCCGTGGGTAAAAGCTAGTCTATAACAGAGCATACTCTAAGTGCTGTGAGAATCACATAGCATTTGCTTATATTGAGCAGGCACTAAACTTGCGTTATCAAAAGATATTGTTGTTTTCAATTGTTAAGGTCAATCAATACCGCCATTCGGTTTATTTTAATAATACATTTCTTTAATGCCAGGTTTGTAAATATATAAATCGATAGCCATTGTATCCACCGCTATACTTACAAGTGAAAATGGAATATTAAATTCCGTTGTCTTTTGTAAATGAAACTGATTGTGTGTGGCTGGTTATAATAAATTATTACTTTGTTTGAGCGGCATTTCTTCAGACTCCATTATAAAAAAAATAATACGTGTTCTGAATATAAATATTTTTTTCAAATGTTTTTGTATGAGTCATTTTGTCCTTCACTATTAGATGTAGGTAGTGATTAGCTCTGCGGCCCTTTACACATAACAAGGAATTTTATTGAATAACACGGAAATGATATATTATGATTAGATGACGAAGGAGAATCTATGAGCCGAATTACCTTAATAATATGGTAACAAGCTTGCTCGCCCTTAGCATCCGTAGAGAAGCGTTTTGCACCGCTCTGACGTAGTACTACTTACTTACAAACGACCTTGCGGTAGTCTTTGGACCTGTCCAACAGTCTACGAGTCTTATGAAAGTTTATTATATCGAAAAGGTCAATGGTATACAAGCTTTTTACACGTCATTTCATTTATTTAGATACCAATTGTATGCTCATAATTGTGATTGTATGAGATAAGATCATTGCTACATCATATGAAGTGGAATTTAACGAAGCTTTGTCGTAAACTTTGTCCCTGTACATTCTTACGACGCCTTTGTTTATTTTGTACTTGAAATTATATTTAAATTAAACAGTGGTAAAGCGAAGGGTATGATGAGAGATGTGGGAGTAGTACTTGTAACAAATGAAGTGTAAAGGTGTTTCACAATACAAAAACATTGTGTCAGTCTTATCGTGCCTATTAGGGATAGTGATATTAAGGTTGCACATATGATTATGGTCTTGGATATATTTCAATAATAAAATTAGTAGCGTTTAAACTTTATAGCCATGTAG
The DNA here is from genome assembly GCA_912999815.1 of Campaea margaritaria. NCBI lineage: Eukaryota > Metazoa > Arthropoda > Insecta > Lepidoptera > Geometridae > Campaea > Campaea margaritaria. Next base: position 4,872,953 of record OU538794.1, read on the forward strand.
CGGCAGCAAGGTCTCCAAGAATATTTTGGAATTTCCATACTACTAGGTAAAAAGTTGTTTGCCCTCGTTCAGTCTCAGCAAAAAAGTGTACAAAACCAGTGTAACTAGTGTTGTTTTCAAGATCAGTGGAATGCAATTGTGCGTGATTGTGGTTACGGTATTTAATTACGAGCCCAGCTGTTTACCTATTTGCATGTAAGATGCGATGTGATTTAATTATCAGTCCATCTTACATAGCAAGCATGGGTCGACTAGTTTTGCATGACTGCGCGGAACCCAGTCCACCCTGACATTCGGTAAACTTGACGCTCGAATGTAAGCGGCGCGGACGCAGGCCCTATTTGTCCAAAATTGCTCATTCTGTATCCGCAGTACTTGGCGTACACACATCAAAACGTATAATTTTATTAAACTTTATCTGTAGCGGTAGATTAATTGTTATTCAATTAAATGTGAATTTAATTAAAGTTTTCCGTTGTTACAGTGAAAATGGAGGCGCTAAGTAGGCTAGTGGCGGGATACCATGACTTGATGGACAATAAAAGTGACCAGCGAGTCAAGGACTGGTTCCTGATGTCTTCGCCGTTCCCCACGCTGGCGATCTGTCTCACATACGTCTTCACGGTCAAAGTAAGTGCATTCGTATCTCGTCCGTAACGATGGGCTGCACACGCCACAGATACCTGATTAATGACTAATGCGTCAAACAAGTTAATTACTGGTCAAGAGCGAGTCCGGCCTCGCGTGTTCATGGTTACCTACGGTTTAAACACTCAAGGTTTGCTACCACAGGAAGAGAATCCACGTGTAGATCTAAAGCCTGCTTCTGCTCTACGATGCCTCGGGAGTCTCTATTTCTCTTCCGACTTTTTATATAGTCATTTACAAGAAAAGCTATATCAACTGTGTGCGTAATGTGCACTAACAAGTGAGAAAGGGTGTTTGTTTGCTTGTGAATCCACATCGTATTGATTGTTTGTTTGTGCATTTGTTTATGTTTGTAGAGCTTAATGTTCTATGTAATACTTAGAGGTATTTGTTTTATCTTTCTATTATTATTTGTTGTAGCTCTACAATCCTACATGTATGAAGGAAGATTATAAAAATTTAGTTTTTGATAGTTTTATTTTTCATGTCTACATCTACCCACGAGAATCAATATGCCTTACTACGTTGCCAAGTTTTAACTTTCAACGGAAACAAGCAAGGTTTCTACCGACACAAGGAAAATAGCCGCGGCGGACGTTTTTGCCTTTGTTATACTTAACCCTAAAAATCATTAGGAACGTTTCCAACTGGAAGTTGCCGACGCTATTGCGTAATCTTAATTATCTAACTATTATGTTTTGTTGACAACGATATCTTTCAAGGTATAGGTAATTTATTTTACGGAAACATCTTGTCAATTTATCATTTTACTGTTTGGCTTATGATATTTTTCTGTCGTCAGGTTTTGGGGCCAAAGTTGATGGAAAACCGAAAACCGTTTGAGTTGAAGCAAGTGCTGATCTGGTACAACTTGTTTCAAGTGATATTCAGTTGCTGGTTATTCCACGAGGTAAGTTATAACACGAGAAATAACTCTACGCATCAGCCGTGGGCGTTCCCTTTATTCCTTATTTTTCTTTCGGTTTTTTTTTAATTTATTTAATAATTTTGCAGAGTGTTGTTAGCGGCTGGTTCACCACTTACAGTTTCCGATGCCAACCCGTTGACTTCTCAAGATCTCCTGCAGCTATGCGGGTAAGGATTGTTTACATACACATATTATAATTATGTTATCTCCGAAACTTCTAATTTGATTTTGGAAATATTTTCTTTAATGGAAAGTCACATTATCCCTGAGTTCGGTTTATTCCGATAAGATTCAGAGCTCTCTCGGGAAAGGAAAATAATGTGATAAATCGCGGGCGGACCAAATAATTTAAAATATCACATAAAATTATTATCAACCCATAGGTTTAACCTAACTAAAGGCACAATAGTTGAAACATTGACAAGAAAGAAAAGAATAAAAAGTCACAACCTTACGTATTTCAATTAGAAATAAAATTATATCCATACCTATTACTATGAAATCCACCAGTAATTTTTTTTACTTCCAGAATGATGTATAAGGTAGGTATAATATTATGCTGCAGTGACCGAATTAATCAATAATTAGTTGATGTGAATAAATTACCGTTATTATGCGATTGTCATTTAAACTTATAGGTAGATGAATATTTCAAGAGTTTCGAAGTTGTAACATAATAAACATTAGTATTTATTATCATTCAAGTTTATTAGAAATGTCCAAGGCTATGAACATCGCGTTCAATGTTGCGTTCTGAATAGACGCTTGCACAAGAAAATGCACAGCGATGCATCCCGTGGTATACCACGTTATAAAAATGTATAAAAAATATATATAAAAAAAAATAATGTGGTAAATAAATGTATTTTTTTGTTTTAGAATAAAACATTTTATAAAATGTATCAGTTAAATACTTGGTGACTGCAGAATAATAATATCATAATGTATCATGTTACGTGATGGCGTTGAAATAAATAACCTTTATTGAGTTTTAACCGAATACAGTCATTGTTACGTTTCAACTGAATATGTAGTATGAAAAAAATGATTTTTTTAGGCGTTACGCACCTTTTTGTATTGTGCCAAAGTCCGCACTCACCTTGTACATAACATATATGTAAGCCAAGCGTAGAACCCTAATTATGCTTTACACTCATCTAGGTTAAAACGAATAGAAAGGAAGTTCACTCTATATATTTAGGCCATGCATTAATTCAAAAGATAACGACGATTATTGCGCTCGCCTCCATCTTGTACCGCTTGTATCCCGTAGAAATATTTCGGATATACGATCCTTGATGAAATTTGTACAATCCAAGATTTATTGCGAGCTCAATACTAAAGTAGCTGTTTGCTTTAAATGATTCGTTAGGTGTGTGCACCACATGAGCACAATCATTTAATCACCCGTTTGCCAACGATTGCTGTCCATAATGGTGTTCATCTTGATGGTACTTAAGCGTTATTCAGCCGCAAATTGAATATGAGTGCGCTTGGCTATTCGATTTATGTATAAGATACATCACGAGCATGACATAAAATATAAAAACTATTAACTTAATATTCTGTGATGAAACATAGAACGTAAATCAGTCTCACTCATCTCGCAACTATCCTATAATTTTTAGTCGCTACCGGAGGGCGTTGGACTCATCACAAATAGCTAAAATAGGTACGTTTTTTATTACGTCGAACTTCTTAGTTTCCGGTGATTGTAAAACTCCGTGATATAGCTATACGAATAGTTGAAACTATGAAAAAAAACTCTTTAATTTAATCACTAAGAATGCATAATAAATATATTGAAATTGGTGGGTTAGAAGTATATAATAAAACGTTTTTTATCTTACTTAATACTCTCGTCTAGGCCACAATAAAAAACGATTCTTCGCCTTAATTTATGAACATGAAAAACACGTGAATGATTACCAGTAGTTAGGTTTACACCTCCTTGCACATTGAGATAATAATGAATATTAAGTTTGTTAAATATGTTTAATGTGTATGATAAATATGTTTTATGTTTAACTTTACTATTAGCTAGTTCATGAGCACACATGTACCCGAGTACATATCTGGAATCTAGCGGCAGGTAGTACTTCTAATTAACACTGGATTCCAGATACTCGGAATTACCATTTTTATTCTGCATTGCCTGAACTGTTTAACTCAATTATTTTTGTAATTATAGTTTAGGCGCTCCTTTGCAATAACTGGTATAGTCCAGTTTCTGATGCTCAGAGTGATGCTGTTAGCGCGGTGTGTCATGAACAATGTCTAGTGTTGAGTTGCTGATAGTGATACTAGTGTTGACGGTAGAAACGTAAGACTAGATCGATACGTATGCCCTTAATTAATACCCATCCCAGAGAACATCAATTTAACACGTTGACTGCTGATAACACACATTTTGGTCGTGGCCTGCAACAGTGCTGAAATATAGGGAACTCAAAACATATTTTTTACGCGTCGCGATTACATAACAGATCCTGACCCCTGACTAGGATTCCCTGTATCTAGGGAATCAAGAGCTATGAGGACCATGGTCCCACAAACATACAGACTTAGAACAAATCTCTGTGTTACACACAAATCTTGATCCAAATATGATTAACATATGTGAATATTCACTGGTACACGAGCGAATCGCATTCTTTCTGTTGGTTCCTACTTATTATAATTGTTAGTTCTAGAGCTACAAATAGCAGACAGTTTCTGTGACATAAATCATTTAATGTTCTTATTTGCATAAATTGGCATTTTCCGTGACCGTGAAGCACAATCATTTGTTTCAAAATAATTTCGTACTTAATAATGCGTGGGGCACATTGAGTAATTAATAAAGTAAGTTAAAAACATTATAAATAGTTAATCTTTTTTTACGAAACACGTTTTTATAATTGCAAGTAAACGTTAAAGTATCTTCTAGATCTATCTTATTTCAAGTTCCGGCTTTTTGTCTACATTTTGATTATCCAGCGTGTATATGTTTCAAACTTGAACGTAAGTGCCTATTATTATGAATGAGATAAAAACTAAATATTCTGTTTATTGATGTATCTAAGCAACAGTCACTTTAAATAACTTATTTCTGCACAAATAGAGCTTGGTGGTACAGTGGGACTATTCAAGGGTCATTTGTACACAAATATTTGAACATGTTTGATCAACGTCACTATATAGTGTATACAGGACAAAGGCTATTTTTCTCTAACTCATAGTATATAGTTTGTTCAAGTTCTTTGTAAGTGTTTGCCATAACGCCAGAGTAAAGAATTCTCGTTTGCCTCTACGCGCTACGTCGCGAATGTTTTCCTTGCAAATCACTTCCAGTAACGACGTCGGATATGGTAATGGTGCAGATCTACATGTGTCAGTAATGGCGGCAACGTGGAATGACACATGAGGCCTATCCAAGGCTGTTTTCTAGTTCATTCGCATCGCAGCATAATTATAAAGGACTACCTACTTACACGCATGCATTTAAGCTACCAGTCTACTTGTTATCTGATAATTGGATTTGAGCATTACAATCACTTTACAATATTCTTTACAATCACATTAAAAGTGATAAATTACAATAGTTTGTCGCACTAAAGATACCAACGCATTTGTATGGTAATTATAACATTTTATGTCAGACATAGGTACCTTCTCCATAATTTATAGTCCATTAGAACGTTTATGTGTCACCAAAAATGTATAGAATCGTGTGTGCTTAAGTGAAAATGGTAAAGATATTATAATTTATACGAATGTAGGCGAAATCCTGAATCATAGCTTGAATCATGACAATACGATCTCCTCATCAAATATTTTTACATAATCACTTACACGGGTACCTCCCTTTATTGGAATTTGCACCTGGGGCTAATGATTTATAATTGAAGAGAGCTGCTAGTTTTTTTTTTAAATGGGGTTATCAATAAATTGGGTCATATTTAAAAATCCACGGCTAACCAAACTTAACCAATCAGTGCAACACATTGTTGCTATCCACATCAACACACCAATAATGATTTAGCTTGACAGTACCTCATGTGTCTGTCTGGGCGACGCGACGCTTCCCAGAGGACCGCTCTTTAGTTATAAATGAACCGAATTACCTCGGTCTACTATGTAGATTAGTAAGAGCAGTTACCCTTACAGCCTTATCTCAAATTACTACCCTACACTTATAAGTAGAAACATTGCTGTTTTCTGGTTCAACAGGCAATACTTATTCAATTGCAATAATTTTAAAATTAAAAGATTTTTCTATTTGAGAAATGCGCGAATCTATAAAACATTTTACTACTCGTATTTTAAAAGAACGCATGACTAAAATTATAATATTTTCGATTTTTTTCTTACTGTTTTAGAGCTTGCACTTATTCCAGAAAATCCAAATAATAATATTAGTTTCAGATTCCAAAAAATAATACAGCGATATATTATATCTGCTACTTCTAGCTTCTAATATTTGTTTTTTTTTTACAGACAGTCCATGGATGCTGGTGGTACTACTTTTCAAAGTTCACAGAGTTCTTCGACACTGTAAGTTTTTACTAATTTTAAAATAATAAATTATACGAGGTCTTTTGTTGGAGCCATAAAGTATACATAAATGTATCTTTGGTAAAAAATGCCGTTTCTAGAGTTGCCATTAATCTGTTAGCTAGTAACGGCATTTTTACCATAGGCACATTTATGAATACGTTACTTTAGTGAATAAATTTCAAGTGCTTATAATATTAATCTTAATTCAACAATATTCACACTTTGGACATACGAAAAGCTATAGTCACAATGTGTTAACTTCTTAATGATGAGGTAAACAAACTTCTTTAGTGCTGTACTTTTAGTACCTCACACGTGAATATGACAAAATAAAGTTATTTCCACGTATAGACAATCCTTGAGCATTTTAAAATATAATTAGGTAAGTATGTATAATAATTAAGGCCAAGACCTTTGAAACAATAAAATATATTGGCATTTATAAAATTGTTATGTGCAATAATATGAAAAGATTACAAATTTAATTAATAGTCTAAACGTGTGTGCGTATAACCATTTCAGATTATATATTTTACGAGTATTGCTTATATTCACTTAAATAGTAAGTTGTGTCAAAAAAATTTTGGAATTGCGTGTTCAATAAATACATAAATGGGCAATAAAAATGTTTCATAACAGGTTATCTAGATATCTTCTAACTTTTTATTTATGTAAGCTAAGATCACGATAGACGCAGTATCTGCGTCACTCATGATCTTAGATAAGTAAGTTGTTATTATTATGAATGCAACGCATACAGATAAATATAACCTGTTTTTAATTTTTTTTAAATACGCAAAAGGTTTGAACTCACGACCTTCTGCTTGGAAGACGGACGTTCTCCCTCTAGGCTACCACCGCCACTTATACCAGTGCAGGCACGTACCAATGTGTTTCTTGTAAAACATAAGTACGTAATTATCATTCGCTTTTCGGTGAAGGAAAACATCGTGAGGAAACCCACATACCTACCCGAGAATTATTTCGGAGGCAGGTATGTGATCCACCAATCCGGATCTAGCTCCGTATCTAGCTATTATGGCCTAATCCTCCTCACGAACGTGAGGGGAGACCCGTGCCCAGCAGTGGGACGTTATGGGTTGTTGATGAGGCATAAGGTGGTTGCGGAATTATTATAATAATTACGTTTAAATATTTTGTATCCGGCATAGAAATATGGAAAAAGAAATTCACAATGACAATGCTTATGAAAATTCATGTTAATTGTAGATTTAATTAGTGTGGTTGATATTATGTGTAAATGTGACAGACATGAACACGAAAATGTTTGATGGATATATTCGACTGGGGCGGTCAAAGGTTTACTGAACTATTATGATAATTATTAGCATTTAGTTGACTCTAACTAAAATTTACAGGTTTAAAGTTGTTTAATATTTATTGTATCAATTAAATAGTTAGTTAAATGTTATTAAAATATTATTATTTCTCGAGTTTCGTTATGGTTTTCCTCAACGCCATGGAGTTTTTTGGTTTAATAAAAAAAGTTTTCCGGGCATTTAAGCTTTTATAACATTTTAGCGTATTATAATAATAGCTCAATTTTTTTGTGTGCCTAATATGTGTATTCTGATAAAATCAATTTTTCACGCTGTTAATAACAAAAAAATTGTTCTATCGAAGTCATAACAAGTTGTAAAAATAAATAAGGGATCAATTTTGCATTGTTTTGATATTAAACTGCTTTTAAAAACTTCTTTAGTTTACACACTATCTAATGGCGTGTCTAATGCAATAATAACTGGTTATAATTCGTTTATTTTATGAACAAAAGAATTTTTTTATTCTATTTTGTTAGACAAACATACATACTGCCGTAACACGAATAGTGTTACGTGATTTGGTGAATAAATGACGCGTTACACTGGCGACAGTGAGCTGTCAGTAGATGGATGACAGATCTCTTACGCATGATGGTAAACTGCTAAAGCGCTTCCTGTCTGGCGACTGCCTACCCATAGTAGGTACTATTCGTGCACAGTTTTAGTAACACTGGTTATATAAAATAAAAATAAAAATAAAATACCACCGAGTTTCTTGCAGGTTCTTCTAGATAGGATGTAATAAGATCTTATTGATCGCCTTCTTGGAATAAAGATTTTTGAAATTTTGACTTTGACTTTGTTGATATTTGGGATAATTTTTATGAGCTTGCTTGTTTGTTTCTCAAAAATTTTTTTTTTTACTTATTTATATTTAATCTTTATAACTGTAAAACATCTTAGTAGTAATAATAATCGTAACTTTAATCTCGAATATACAAGTATTTCAATTAAAGTAAATAATTTTTTTTTTTTTTAATTTTTTTGATTCACGATGCAACTGTCTACAGGTGTTATGGTTTTAGAGTCAACATAATTATGACCTTGACAGGGTATGTATATCAACGTAGTGTTTGTGCGTAGCGAGCAGGCCAAGCCTTTTTATATTTTATTAGCTGCGCCCCGCGGTTGCACCCGCATAATTCAAGTTTTCCCGCATAACTCTCTTAAAAGCAATATATCTTCCCCGTTTTGCCACATTCTTCATTGATGCTCCTATTGGTCGTAGCGTGATGTTATATAGCCTATAACCTTCCTTGATAAATGGACTATTCAACACAAAATGAATTGTTCAATTCGAACCAGTAGTTCCTGAGATTAGCGCGTCCACCAAACAAACTCTTCAGCTTTATATATTAGTATAGATAATAACTATTCGTTTATAGTTTTAAGTCAAGGGTATCATAAATTTGATAATTAGAATGGCCTTTACTGGCTTAGAAAAGTAGTATATTATTTCTTTATTTTGAATTTCTAAACACTCAGATTATTTTATTCTTCTAAATAGTCAAATTTTAAGTCCTTGTCTTTGCCTCAACATAAAAAAAACTGATTTTCGCAAAAGTTTCCAAGTGGCAGCCTTTTGGTATACCTAATAATAATATAGATAACCTACTCGCTCACGTAATATAATACGATATATTAATAACTAGTTTCGGAACTCAATTTCAAGGTAGACGAACGTTACTTATTCCGGCTCCGTTTACTTCCTGGGCACAATTATATTTCCGTATATAATAAGATATAATAGGGACCGTTTAGTAAATAATCTGAAAAAATTAAAAATTCTGTACATTTCATAAAAATATAATTGACTTGCATACCACTATGTAACATATCAAAAAGCTAAATAAGTAAGTAAATCGTCATGATCACATACATAGATACTGACCCCTGACTAGGGTTCCCTGTATCTAGGAAATATAAAAATAAAATGTTCGTAAGTGTTTGCTTGGTCAACGTATTGAAAGCTCTCATGCGTTCGATGTCCTGAGATTCATTTGCTTGTGTCCATTGCAGATCTTCTTCGTGATGCGTAAGAAGAGTGACCACGTGTCGAAACTCCACGTCATCCACCACGGCATCATGCCCATGTCCGTTTGGTTCGGAGTCAAATTCACTCCAGGTCAGTATTTTTATTTTCCTAATGCTATTTATTTTGATAACCGAACTCGGTTATAAAATTAAATAAGAAAACCAGCGGAGTTAATATTTTGAATCACTCCAGGTTACTAATAATCCTGCGAATTCTGCGATACAATTTAACAACATCATGTTACATGAAATCGTAAAGTTAATAAATGACAAGGCAGGTAGGTACAAGTCAAACAAGTAATTGAAATGTAAAACTTCTTTTCCCTGTACTACAGCAATTCAACGCTAAAAATAAAACAAACATTCAACGCTATGGTTAAGGTCACGGCTAGCATATACATAATGTGTTTCACGCGTTTTAGTTCAAACATGGGATCTGTAAGCATGTGAACAATGATGTAAATCATCTGTATCCATATCAATCTGAACAAGGAAATACCTACCTATTGGAAATACCGGTCAGCCTAATGTAGGTACAATAAAAGCGTGTTAAAAAGGTCTCAATTTCATTGTTCTACAAACTTGTTCTACTTGTAACCCGCAACATGTACAAAGATCATTAGGATACCACAGAATAGATAGTACTACACGATACTATCAAAATTTAGTTCTACCTAATTATAATTATAATGATAAAAATGCTTCGGTAAATGTACTCATATTAATATTATGAATTAGAATAACGTATTCATTCATATTTGCTAAAAGTTTGCAAAATACACTTATTGTTTAAGCTTAGAGTTTTCAGGTTTTTTAGTTTTCTTACAATTATATCTGGTGTATGAATCATTCTACACATCTACCATAGTCCTCGTAGTTCCTGGTTCCCTGGACATAGGGAATCATAGTAGTTAGGGGTCAGAATCTATATATGTGAAACCAATTTTACAGACAACCAATTTAAAGTTTTAACCAATTTAAAACCAACAGACAATTTAAAGTTTTCTTTGTTTTAAACCCAGCTGTGTTTTGTAACTGATGATATTAACTGAGATCTCGTTTTAGGGTTAAGCCCGGAATACTTAATTGTACCTAGGGTTACCTAGGGTTTGGGTCCCTACCTAGAGGCAATGCTTTTCTTTAGCGGGAAAGGCCAAGTTTTACATGTTATTTAAATAATCTTTCTCTACATGAATTTGGAATTCCCTAAGTGTTGTTTTCTTCTGCATATCTTGGGGAATTTTTAAATCTTGTGCGAAGGTTATCTTGTGAAAGGTTAATTGAATTTTATTGGATAAACATTGCATACGTTCTATCTGAATTGTAAATATAAGTAAATATTGTAGGTATGTTTATATTTAGCTCTCGTTCAAGATAAAAGTTAACGGGTATTATAATATAACAGTATGACCGGAATTTAAGATTATTAAATGTTTAATCAAATTATTTATCGACAAAGCCATAATATCATAATATATCATCATCAACCAATATCAGCCCACTGCTGAGTATGGGCCTCCTTCTTCTTTCACTTTCGTGAGGAGAATTAGGCCATAATCCACCAAGGGCCCGGTTCAGATTGATGGATCACATACCTACATTGGAAATAATTCTCGGGTAGTATGTGAATTTCCTTACGATTATTTTCTTCACCGAAAACAACAAAAACAACAACAACAGCACTAGAAACACATTGATACTTGCTCGCTCTGGGATTTGAACTCACGATTCTCTCCTTGGAAGGCGGACGTTCTCCCACTACGCTACTACCGCTATATTTTATATGGGTTTCATTATGCACTACGTTTATCTTAATAACTTGAAATTTATAATAATATACGGTCAGTCAGCGATAGCGGAACTAAGTATAGCATTAATTCTTAACGTTTATTCTAAAACAACTGCGTAGTTTTCCTTAACAAACAGGATATTTATATCGCACACAAGAAAGTTCTCGAGTCTACTCACTATGTGTGTACACACACCATCATCTCGGGCAGTGAAGCTAAGGGTTAAAGTCCATCAAATATTTGTACTTGTAGTGGTAGAAGTCGTTTACCTATAACGACGTGGTAGCATGGCATGGCGTGTCAAAATGTTTACTTGTACAATATGTAGAGTCCAATAACACGAGTACCTACCCAAGAGTAAATAACTCAGCACCTAAGCTACCCATGCCAACAGACCTACGCTACAGAAAATTTTATAATCCAAGTATTACGTCAAATCCTTTGTTAGAACGTGGAATATCTTTTTTTACCATTAAATCCGTCAAAGAAATTGCTTTGATTTAATGCAGTAGCTTTATTAACTTTCGTATGCGTTGACTTAAACATGCTACTTACGTAGAAGTGTTGTCGACTTCGTAACCTTCAAAGATTCTAATCATTCTAGTATCGCGATTAGATCATTGGCATAATTAAATTTAGTAGGTATAAGAATTGACGAAGTTTTTCTTAAATTTCCTATCTTAGTAGAAAAACAATGAGATGCCTTTTATGAGGTTTGTTGAGATTTATATGATTTTAAACATTGAAATAAAACCACAGTTCTTATGGAAGAATCAAGGGCAGCTCACAGCTGGAACCTATAAAACACATGGTTATTAAGTAATTTCAAACACGTGTCGGCAGGTACCTTGCTATTGATTCTAAATAAAAAAAAGTTAAGTACTTGTCCTTGGTTAACAATGTTAACACTTTAGCACACAAAGTTATGATATAGTCAATAATTCTATAAAAATAAATGTGAGAGTCATGCATGATTCCTAGGTGTAGTTAAGTATACCTATATTTTAAAAATGACGCATTATGTGCACAAATTTTTTACCTGTAATTATAGGATTTTAGCATTAAACAAACATTACAAGGTACAACTACACGCCTGACGTCTTTTAAAAACAATATTTAGATTTATTAAGCTATGAGTATTTGACAGTAGGTAAATCAAGAATGTTTAAACACTACAAACCAAACAGATGTGCCAGATTTTGGTGTTGATTTTCCAATATTTAAATGTTTGTATCCTGCAAAATGTCGAAAAACTCGTCGTATATTTTTTGTTGATATAATTTTTGAGTTAATTTATGGTTAGTATATAGGTTATTTTTAGCCAAATAGGCTGTAAAAAGGATGTCGAAGAAGTTTTTCGATTAATTATACGGGCGAAAATCGATAAATATCGTCTTAAATCATGTACTTATATGTTTATAAATAAACAAGTGTAGTTGTAGGTTACGTTTATGTTTACCCTGACACGAAACTACGCGTATCTTCTTGGTTAAGAACTTTCAAAGATATCTGCATTTTTATAACAGAATAAGACATTCAACTTTTTAATTATATTATTAACCAGCAAAATCCTTGCTCCAAATTGCATTTCCACACTGCAACTCTTGCGCAGGCGCAGTATTCAAGGCGAAAGAGTATTTAATTTGAACCAAAATAGTAAAAGCATGTATAACATTTAAAAGCTTCACATTTTTTTATTATATACGAATTAATAAATTGATTCTAACATTTTATTGCAAAATATTTACTATGCTTATTTAATAATTTGTAAAGGGGCTGTGTAATTTTAGCAAAAGTTTCATGTTCCTATCTCGCATTATCAAGAAAAAAATATATTTGAAAAGCGTCAGCATAGGCGAAGGCGTAAGGACTTAAGACCTTATATTCTTCACACTATGTTGCTTGTCTTCCTATAGGAATTTTATCCGTTTATTATTATAAAAGTGAAAGTAACTGTCTGAATGTTTCTTTTTTGGGCCTAAACGGCTGAACGGATCTTGATGAAATTTGGCGTAGAAATAGTTGGAACCTCAAAAACGATATTTTGTTGAGTACCATTAAACTGGAATGTAAATATATTGCTGCAATGATATAAGTGACCTAAAAATGCCTTGAATCGCTTCGTGAAAAGAGAGCGACAATACGGCCGCGCTTTCTTAACTTGTCTGGTGCATTCCCGTACCCCCAGATCTATCAGTTAGCCACTAAATAAATTGTATTTTGGTTCCAGGTGGCCACTCCACATTCTTCGGCATGCTAAACACATTCGTGCACATCGTCATGTACTCTTACTACTTGCTGGCTGCGCTCGGCCCTCAGGTCCAGAAGTACCTCTGGTGGAAGAAGTACCTCACCGCTCTGCAGATGGTAAGATTCGTTCCTTCTAGAAAGTTTAATGCCTTACATATCGTTAAATATTTTAGGCAAAACTTTAGATATCAAATTATTAGGTTAACGATCGAGACAATAACATAAAATATAATCTGTCATAGATAATGAGAACGTTCTCGTATCTCGATCAGTGACAGAGCTTAGAATTAAAACGGGACGAATTCAGTGTTTATGTTTAATTTATCGTCAAATCATTAACCGGTTCTCCAGTCAAATCCTATAAATACCGAAATACTCACCGACATCATTATTATTATTCTATTAATATATTTAATGCTTCACTGACGGAAGTTCAATGTTAAAAATGATGGAGTGTCTGCTATTGGATTTTAAAACAGAAAACCTAGGTTAATATTTGAATAGTCACAAAGCAAGCTGTTTTAATTAATAAAGCTTACAGGTAATATAATTAACAAACTGTATTAATGTGCCCAGTAATTTTGCTGGAAATACCTGATTAGTTTTATAAGGTGGTATTCTGCAATAAAATAACAATTTCCCTTGTTTTTCTAGGTTCAGTTCGTGCTGGTGTTCATCCACGCCTTCCAGCTGTTGTTCATCGACTGCGACTACCCCCGCGCCTTCGTCTGGTGGATCGGCATGCACGCCGTACTCTTCTACTATCTATTCTCTGACTTCTACAAACAGGCGTACCTCAAGAAGAAGAAGGTACCTCGCTTTTATACCCACTTATTTTAGTAAGATAATGCGTATCAATATAAAATGTTGGTATATTGTCAATTGTACTGTGATCATGAAGCTGAAGGGAGATTAATATTACCTGCATTGAACTTTTTGTGAAATAAAAAGACTTCTATAAATAGGCTGAGATATAAAATACCTTATTGAAATTTTTCATCACATTAATCCATATTCGCACACTGCTGAGCACGGGTCTCACTTTCGTGAGTAGGAGGCCATAATCCATATACACTGAAGTTTTTAAACAGATCTTATTTGTTTTCAGAGCATCAAGGCTAAGGCAAAGGCAGAAGCTGAAGAGAACAAGTCAGAGTCGAAGGAGATGAAGCTCCCACTTCTGAATGGATTCAGCAACGGTTCCGCGCTCAGCGACGTCAGGCAAAGAGTCGCCGGCGCAGTCGCCACGCAGTGAAACTACGCATAAATAGTGATTTATGGTGAACCACAGACAATAGTGTAGAAACCGATAAAGTACACTACACGACGCTCAATTCGTTTGCCAAATTGAGCTCTAATGTGCGACGGAGTAAAGCTCAATTACTTTTAACTAGTTTTGTAGATACTTGTTTAGTGATATTAGACATAATTTATATACTTAATTCATCCCATTAAATAACTAAACGTAGAGTTATTTATTTGGGCATTAGAATGAGAAGAGTTATTACGATTTAGCCACTATTCTCGAATTTCATTACGTTTTCAGGGTATTAGGTAAAATTAAACTTTGTTCTGAATAGGTAAAGTAAATTCGCGAATTGTTAATTTTTTGGAATACAATTTTACACAGTGTCGAATTTAAATGGTAATGTCAAATGAATTTGAAAATGATTTAAACTATATGTTCCATTGATAACACTGACTGACTAATGATGGCATATTTTTTCCATGACATTTTCACTAAGTATTATTACATTACGCAGAAGTTAAATATTATTTTTATTCAGTATGCAATAAATGGCAAAATATGTTTAGATCTGTATGTACTCTGTAGATACCACCGTTATTTTCTACACATAATAATTCTTAATGATTACATTCATGCATTAATTTTACATGAACTTAAATGTTTTTTTCGAAAGATGATAATTGAGCATCAACACTCGCTGAATGTAAAATTGATGGTTATAGCAAAATGTCTGGCTTTTCCACAACAGATGAATCCCTAAATATCATTAATTAAATGCATGATGCAATTTGAATTATTTTTTATTAAAAATACAAATATTATATTATCAATTGAGTATACAAAGATAAAAGGCTCCTATTAAAATGCTAAAAGGAACTTTGGGATATGGGACAATATTTCTGGTGCATTTAAAAGCAATTTTTGTGTATTATCATTATTTTGACTTGTCTATTATTGTTTATTGTTTTATTTTTTGCTTGTTTGCTCGTGTTTCCTGCCAGTTTTTGTAAAAAATACATTCAGGGGGTTCCTTTTAAAAATGCGTAAGCTTTTTGCGTTTGCCACGCCACCTGTTTGGCATTTTCAGATTACCCGCATCAAATAAAATGTATATATTAAAATACTTTCCACATCATGCCACAAATACCATGTACACATTCAAATACTTTCTAGTAATGTTGGCATTACTTTAAATTAATAAATGAACGATTTTGTGATACTTATTAAACGTAACAAAATTAATTCATTGCCTTAATTCCTTGTAAAACCCTACCTCTAGGTACCTCAGTATATTATAGTTCCTTGGCCTAATGAAATGTCTGCTAGACGTTTTACTGTAGCATGTCTATCTGAGTCACTTAGTATAACTTACTAACATTGAAAGGGAAGGTTCAGAACCCGAGCTCTCCAAAATTTATAAAGTTTTTATACTTGTTGGTAGAGTAGGCTTTACTGAACACTCATCATATTTATTCGTGCCGTATTACGTGCCTTATGGTGGTGCGAATCGTTACATCGAAAAAAATCACTTGAGCGATCCACACCGTGGTCCAAAAGACACCTATAGAGAAAGAGCACTTGTGCGATTTGCACCACAGTGGTGGTGTGAACTGCATGGGGAGTGAAACACCCAAATACCTGAAACAATAATTATCTTTTTTTTAGTCTGGACAGACTCTACTGCAACAGCATATCATAACGTATTATGATATATAATATATAATATGTAGGAAAAATACAAATAGTATTATACCTACGATGGTCCTATATCTCCTATTTTGAAATAAAATAGTAGGTACCTACAGGTTTTTGTTTAGGAAATAAAGTATAGTACTTAGGTACTTTTGGTAGATTTTTTTTAACCAAACGAAGCGCGGTCCTATTCTTTATTATAATTAGGCTTGCAGCAGACTAAGCTAAAGCTACTGTTACGGATCATTAGATAGATCATAATAAGAACTGAGTTTAATTCCTTTTTCTGTATAGTAGTGACATCTACTGTAGAGTAGCACTTTTAAAGCTATTCATTCATGAATTTATTGGTCCATCCTTAAGGTGAGACTGAAATAATATTACGGATGTCTTCTTGAAGTATCGCTACTCAACAATAGATGGCGCTATTTTTAATAAACTAATGTGTTGTATAGTTTCTTTTCATTATATATACCTATTTACGGCTTATTCTTGCCTAGAGTTATCCTACTAGCAGAGAGAAAGAAAACTTTAATAAAAATATTCTCTATCTCGCCACCTACTTCGAGGTTTTCAAGATTTTACAACAACTTCTACTAAATCAATTTTCAGTAGGTAAACTTTGTAAATATGCATGGGGACGTTAAGTTCTGATGACATTAGGTACAATGTCATGGTGACAGTTATGATCTGATGATAGCGACGGAAGGTGGACCGGTACTTGTCAGTGATTAAGAGCAGACAGCAGACAGCAGCAGCAGCCAGCAAAGTGTTTGGGCTCGTTTTAATCGATTTGCAGTATCTAGACTACGTACTTATTACCTACCTATTTATTTATCTACATGTTTATAAATGCTTGTTTGGTTAAATAATTATATTATTCATTCAACAAAAACGTATTCTTATTGATGCCGCGGCAGTTACATAAGTATATTGCAAATTGATTTTATATTCGGAGATTTGATCTGTTTGATTTTATAATCAAGTTAGTTCGTTTACCTTTTCCCAATAGTTATTTTACCTTTTATTGTTGTTTGGTGGCTATTGATGTTATTAATCGATGTTAAGTTATGAGGACAAAGGTGATGAACACGCTAAACTTAGAATGGCAACTGGTACAGATGGACATCAAATCCAATCCACGTTTAATAATATGTTCAGAGTAACTAACTAAACTATTTAAAGTAGCTAAACATACCTACTTACTCTTACAACGTGGCATGGGGCTGTATTTTTTTAGAAAATATCTTTCATAGTGTGAGCGTGTCATCTAAACACGTCGGATAAATTCTATATATTTGTACTTACTGTGCAAATTTCTGCTTCTTATTCTGTACATTCAAAAGTTGTTTGGTAGAGATCGATAAGACCGCCTATTGTATGACATCTTAGTGTCATTAAATAGTTATCTATCTACGCATGCGTCACCATTATTGAGCATGAAATTTAAAAATAATCAGAATACTTAATGTAATATCGTTTTAGCGCGGCTCTATCATCAAGCAGTTAACCCTTTTTGTGTTCGATAGGATCTATTTACTAGGAGAGACTATGGTGATTAATTTATATTTTGTGTATTTATAACATTTTACATGTCAAGATATTATATTTATTCTATTGCCAAGATATAATATTAAAGTTTACTTGGATCGGCCTTGACAAATTATGTCCCTAACTCTAGGTAAAGTGTGCGTCTAAACTTAACTAGAAATTTAATAATATAGTATAACTAAATTATTCACTCGTTCTCACACGCTTTGGGAATTGACACGAATTACACAAGCCATTGTTTTAAAAAAACTTTATTTACAATGAGTTATTTTACAATCTATCGTCATAACTTACATTCTATTGTACCATGGATAGATAGCATTTACAAAAATACGGTGAAATATCTTGAAGGATCTTGGCTTTAGATTCATGAGTAAATCAGTTACTGCGCGGTCGCCATTCATTTTATCGATGCTTTCTATACCACTGGATACGTATCTACAAAATATAACGACTTCATCCAATATTATATCAATAATAATATCACAAAATAATTTAGGGTAACTACGGATAAACCTCTTCAGACGTAGGTAGAGAAATGTTCTAGAGTTCGTTAAATACAGCAAGGTTGCTATTTTTATGAACTGGATAAGTTTTTCAATGTGGTCACCTACGATTAATTTTATTTACTTACATACGAAGCGATATCTTAAACTCTACCTATATAAATTTGCACCAAACTCAATATAAAACTTATGTTTACAAGATATTTTCTTCGTAAAATAGTTTAATTCTCTTGTCTAAAGAGGCAACTAATTTAATGGCAGTGATGAAAGATGAAGTTTAATTGTAAGAGTTTAAATTAAGCTCTCTTCTTAGTTCGACCGAATTCTTCTATATGGTCGTATTCTGAGAAACCGGGGTCGGAGTCGTAGTACGCGTAGTCGTAGCTGGCGTCCTCCTTGTTGTTGACAGGCTTGGCGTTGGGGGTGGGCCGTGGGGCAGGGGCGGGGGGGAAGGTGGGCGCCTGCGCCGGCCTGGGCTGAGGGCGCGGCGGCCGCGTCTCCGGCGCTCGAGGCGCCGCCGTGGTCGGCAGCCTCACCGGACCGTTGTTAATGGGAACGAAGTCTGGGGCACCAGCTGGGAAATCACTGGGCCTGGATGTTGTAGTATACGATTGGATGAGGTCGAATGTTCTTTGCGTTTGTGGCGCTACTGTAGTTGTGTATGACTCGGGCGCATTGGTCGTTGGCCGTGGTGACGTCGGCGTAGCAGCCGGTCGGAACGGACGGGGTGCCGCAGTCTGAGATGTGAACTTAGGCGGGGCTTGCGTTTTGGAATACGCCTTCTTCTGTTGGTCTTCCGGCAACCTGTTACCGCTGGCAGCTATGTTTAAAGAATGAGCACCTGAGAGGAGTTCACGTTCATAAAGCTCTGGTCGGTATTGCCCGTCATCTTCGCCGTTCGGGAGGCGGTACTGGCCATCGTCTTCGTCGGGATTGGCAAAGTTAGACTGAGAGTGGAAACCAATGTTCGTGTTGTACGCTACCGTGTTCAAGTTTTGCGGAGGTTCCGGATGGCCAGTGGTGTAGGTAGCAGTCGTGGCAGGTGTAGTTGTAGGATTGTAATAGTTTTGCTTCGAGAATTGGATGAAGTTATTTTTCTCTGGTTCATAGGATACACTATTGTAATTTTTGTAGGATTGTGTGGTGGGGGAGACCGTTCGTGTGGCGGCATTATAGTCAACGGTCGTCGTAGGATGCTGTCTACCGTTGTTATTGAAGTGGTTATTTTGAGGTCTGGTCCGAGCAAAGTCCTCTCTCGGAACATCGGCTACATTGAAACTATTTTTGACCTTGAATGGGCCGTTGTTATCATTCTGTTGCGCATTAAGTCCCGGAGTTGATTGTGCCTCGTAATTGTATAGCTCGGCGAGGCCGTCCTTTTTGTTGTATTGGGGTGAGGGAGCAGTAGCATATGAGGACGGCAGTGGAGTCGGGTTGCTAGGGTAGTACCGGTTGGGTTTGGGAGTGACACGGCTCACTTCCACATACTCATCCTTAAACTCCCTGTACTGTAGCGGCACGTCGGGCGTAGTAGTGGGGTTGGGCCTATTTTGAGGAGTGAATCGTCGATTGAAGTTTTGTTGTTGATTTGGCGGCTCTTGTTGTTTGAAATATTGTTGATTTATTTCCGTGTAAGACTGTTGAGGTTGACTTTTGAAAGGCTGTTGCGTTTGCTCCTTGTAGGACTGCTGGGGTTGTTCTTTATAAGACTGCTGTGATTTCTCCTTATAAGATTGCTGGGTTTGATCTTTGTAAGACTGCTGAGGTTGATCTTTGTAAGGCAGCTGAGTTTGATCCTTGAACGACTGCTGAGGTTGTTCCTTGTAAGACTGTTGTGGTGGGTTGCTCGGCGGGAATGTGGGCGCCGGAGTGGATAAGTAAACGGGTCGCTTTCTAATAATTTTACGTTTAGAGACTTCATATTGGGACGGGTTCTTTTGTTGTGGTGGAGGCGGTGGAGGTGGCGTTGTGTATTGTGTGGTGATGGGTGTGGTACGGGGACTCGTGGCTCTCCTAAAAGACTGGCGTGATTGAGTGGGACGCGCGGTGGGAGAGACAGCTGCAGCGGGGGCGGCCTCGTCACGGCCTCTGTCTCGCTGACCACTGAAGAAGTCTGAGGAGTGTGCAGCTCGGAGGTCGTTGGCAGCGTTTGCGTTGTTCTGATTATTCTGTAGGCGCCTATCACCAGTTTCTGCGCGCTGCAGACCGAACTCGGACTCTTCCTCACGATTTCCGGTAGAAGACAGCTTTTTTGTGTCATAAACTGGAAACAAACAAAAGAATAAAGGTCATTGTTCAAATAATTTCGGCATTGCTTTACCTGCAGAACCAAAGCGATGCAGAGGCGACAATTAAGCGATACTTTCCAACTCAGTTTAGACATCTCGACAATGAATAAAACAGTGATTTTATCAATTAGTTGCAGCTTTAAAGACGAACATAAAATTACACTTTCAGACATTTCCAAAGTGTCCGAAAGCGCAATGCAAGCGTTTACAGCTAAAGCTCGGTTATTCTGCAATCCGTTACCATTTGCCGCGACTAACCTTTTCAACGACATGTTGTAATTGAAACACATTGAATCAGAATACTAATAACCAATTATACATAATTGCTTTCAATCACTGTTATTGGATATTTGCCTCAATTAGAGTTAACACATGTTATTTACTGGCATTAAAAAGGAGGAGGTTCTCAGATTGACTGTTTTTTTTTTTTGGCGGAATTTATGATTCAATGTCAAAACTATGTTGTAATTTTTGAACATAACTTTCAACACACTCTCTGTTCGAATCACATTTTTAAACATTCCAGCCTTGTTTTATGAAGACATTCGAATAAAAACCAAATATTGTTAACACAGATACAAATAAAAGCAGAGTGTATTCACACAATAAGAAATTGGACAGGGCATGATCCAGTCCATTCACACTGACACAGATTATCAACAAATACTTGTAAGTGCATCACAGGTACAATAAATTTGCGAGTGCTGTTGTTAGTTGCTAAGCAAGCTCACCAGATCCGATCTTGTAGATATCGAACTGACCGTCGTAGATGTCCGCGGGACAGGCGAGTGGGTCATCATCACCCCAGTCTGTGCAGGTCTGCGCCTCTTGGTGGAACAGGGTCCCAGGAGGGCAGAAGAACCGGAAATCTCGGACGCCCCCGCCGGCCACTTTCACGCACACATGAAAGGCTTTACAACCCGACTTTGCGTCTGCGTAGTATGCGCCAAGAATTCGGCCTTTACAGATGAAACGTTGTGCTCCCCCTGGTAAAAAAAATGGTTTAAACATTCATGGATATTTCATAAAGCCTGCAATTCAAGAATCATATTTTGTCGATCTATCTGTACTGTATTTACAAACCCACAAATAAACCCGGAAATATGCATACTTAAAATTCCTGATATTCCAGTGCCTGCGAAATAAATAAATCAATCTGCAAAGCATGCGTTTTGCGTAACAGCAAAGTAACACTGCAACACAACTTATATTCGTTCTACTATTGCAATGTTGTGCACATAATTATATTAGAATTTTCATTAAAAACATGGGTGCCACTTTTTAATTGCTTCATTATATTACCGTCTGCATTGTAAACCGTCCTTGTTCGAAGTAAGCGGAAGGAAGACGGAAACATTGTTTTTCTTCACAATGACTTACACACTGCTGCTTCGTCGTTATATTTACATATCACCTCTAGATTATAGCTCGAGATACTTCTGCGAGTAATTCAGAAAATGTAGGTACTCTTGGTCTGTCGTGCAAATGTAATGAGACGAGTCGGTTTCGTCATAAATGAACTGAGCTAGTTTCAGGTGAATGTTGCCAACTTGGGTGTACTTAAATAGTTATTTGAATGTACGGTACACAGTTACTTGAATGCAGTTTAGGAATATCGATGCTCGAAGTCTGACTGCCATTTCTGACCGCAGATTATACACTAATTTTGAAACTTGAAGTAGGTGCTGCATATATTGGTTTGCATTTGAATGTTATTACGTTTGCCTATTTTAGATATTGATCCATTTACGTTAAATTTTACTGCAATACGGCACTAACATACAACTCAGAAATAATTTTCATCACCAATCGAACCATCATTTATGAGCTAATGGTCAAATGTTTGATCGTGCGTCATAAGTGTCATAACTATAACCCAAAACAAACAACAACAAAAAATTACAAATCAACGAGTGGGTTCCTCGTTCGGTTTCCCATGCGTGTGTCAGGTGGAGGGAGGGCAGAGAGCAGACGATAACATCGGCGCTTGCGCAACCGCGCAGCAGCGGTGCGATGTGCCATCCCGCCGGGCAAAAGGTCATCCGTACTCCGCCTTAGCCTTATGTAACTAACGACTCAGTTGCGACTATACCTAGTGCGTGCTCTACTTGTGTGGCTGCTTTGCATACAAAATGTGGCTTAAAGATTTGCATGTTTTGATATTAGCTGCAGTTTTCGGATGGCGTCTAATTGTTTCCATTTGAACCGCAGCTTTGGGCAAGTCATCACTGCTATGATTTATTTATCCATGGTTTACTTTTTGATGAAATCTAGCATTATATTATACATATATCAAGGTTAAATGCAGATACTAATATATATTCTGAATCTCTTTCTACTGTGTCGAAATTTCTTAGATTTGATGAAAATCACATTAATAAAAATGTTGCTTGAATTTAAACGACAGTTTTATGCAACTACGTGTTAAATATAATGAGTATTCAACGTGTGTGACTTCTGCTCTGCATAATCTTAGTAGAGCAAATTAAAATTCCGCCGGAAATGAGAAAATTATTTAGGTTTGAGCGAACAGATTTAGTAGTTTTAGGTAATTAGTCGAAATCATTAAAATTGAGTCTATAACGCTGACGCTCGCCTGTCTCAGTAAAATGTTTTATGCGATGCAATTAACTTTCGACACACAGTCAATTGAAATAGAGAAACAAAAACTATAAAGCGCAGTTACTCGTCATACCTACGTTATACTATGTGCAATTGTGCATTATGTGATCTGCAATAAAAATTTAGGAGTAATCTAAGCTTTATTCGTTTGTTGCAACAACGGAAACTGGGTAAATTTATTTGGTGTGCAATATTCATTCATACGAGCGATTGTTTGACCAACGCGTGAGTTTATGCTAATGGGGCCACTCATCAGTCGTGACCAAATAATGTTTTGATGAGTCAGCCGATCAATCTCGCATTGTATGACTCAATAAACGATAGACGTCAGACAAATAAATGTCGATATGCAGGTTACAAACATTACTTTCGCTTCTCATTCATAAGAACGTGTAGGAAGTTTATATTTCTCACGCCTTGACTAGTGCAACGAGATATAAGATATTTACCAACATAGCTCAAGTGTGTAGATTTTTTGGACTATTGTTAAAGACATTCGCAGATATATGATTATCTCGGCGCGAGGGTGTTCATGAGAACTTTTGTCATTTTAGTTATTTCATAAGATCAAATTGCGTTTAGTGTGAGCATTTTGAGACGATTACAATAAGAAGTTATTATGTTCTATACATTGATTTGTATCGCTTGGTTGAGTAATGTCTATAAATTCAGTGCAATCAATCACATGGAAACTTTCATACGAGCTCTGAAGATTTCTCATGAACTTTTATGACAATCTGTTTCATCTAGGGACTTTCTATTGTGAGAGCCTGAGCTTATAGCCATCTTCGTTGATTGCAAGTTCCTTCACAAAATGAGAGAATGTGAAGATCGATAAAATGAATCTTTTGCTAATGCCAGAGACCTTTACGGATTAGTATGTGATTGGGTGCACGTCGCTATGAGGATCCGAGGTTACCCATTCGCTCGTCGACCGTCACGCCGCCCTACTTGCGGAGAGCGGCCCAGTTCGAGCCGTGGGAACATCGTTTATGCAAATCCGGGGAATCGATTATCGCATGCGATGCGCGGAGCGGCCGCAGCGCGCGTCCAGCGAAAGGAAAGTGCAAGGGTTGCGCAACACTGCTAGCTCGAGATGGTGCAGTGATGTATGCGCCTACGCTTGACAGGTGTCAGTAGGGTTGCTACCCTTTGATCAGTAGCTGTTTATAAGGCATGGACGATAGCTTATAAATCTTATAATACTAAAAAGGTTTGCACTACCCGCAAAAGTTTTGGCAAAGTGTTTCATCTCGAGACTTAAACTGGATTAACACTGCTACATAGAAGACACAAGTCAAAAATTAGCAAGGTTAGTGAGATCAACATAGGCACAGATATTATTTTATAATTTGTCTGTGATCTTGAGTGAGTGAGAATAAAACAGATTTTACATAAGTGCGACAACCCTATCGATGTGACCAAACATGATCCATGCGTGTCTGATCGCGCCCGTGCGGTGTCGTGTGCTCACCTGCATAATTTGTTTACACTGTATGTTAGTATTTGCAACAGTTTAGACATGGGTGCCTTATAATTTGTTACACTTCATTTTATTGTTATGACAGCTATAAAAGTGTTTTATTATAATTTAGCTAAAACAAAACAATTTAACATAATGTTGTCAAAATTGTTAGTAGCATTTAAAGTTACGATTTTTTTATATACCTACCTACGAAGTTGTTGGAATTGAATTTAGTAGGATTTTAAAGGTCAATCAATGTTTATATTTAATAACAACACGACACACGCACACTGCCATTCCATTCTAGATAAATGATCAATCGTTTCACAATAACTACAATCGATTTCCCACGCGTCCGGACATTACGCATAACGTGCACTGAAAAAGAGGCTTTCACATGCGCACGCGCTTATCTAATATGCAAACACTCACACACGCGCATTTATTCACTGGAAGGCACAATTACCCGAGTCGCATCCATCTCAAGGAATCACCTTTTCTTTTCACAAGTGGTGTACCTTACCTTATGCTGTATGTACTTCAGAATCCAAACCTGAGATAAGCGATTTTGGTATAGCACAGTTTTGATGCACTTTTGTTTTTACACGCGTGAAGTAGTGGGTACCGGGTAGTCGGTGACTTACCCAGGATGGGGAGCAAAGTGAGTAAGATCCACAGAGGGGCCATGTCGTCGCGAGGAACGCCGCGGAGGGACTGGCCGACAGCGCGCCGGCCGCCCGCCCGACGACCCGAGTGGGGATCTGAAAGCTCGCCGCCCGCCCTCCTCTGAGCCGGTACTCACGGTGGAAATGATGCGGCCGTAAGGTCAAATACTTTGATTATGACTGCGTTTCGTTCTTTTTGTTTTAAATGAATGTCGACTTTTAGTCATTACTGGTTATATTTTTTTATGTGTTCGTAATTATGCTATGTAGCTATAAGTGATTGGAGGAAGAAATACAATGCATAACAAAGTACTGTGTCGATTGATTTTAAAATCAAATCATATCGGTAATATTAAGTTAGTTTAATAACCTATCTATCTACAACTTTAATGAAGGTAATTTTATATAAATTATGGCACAAGACTCTACTCTATAAATTATGGTTCAATATTTAGCGTCGGGCAAACATACAAACTTACAGTAATTCATACCTACCACCTCCGATTCATCCAAGCATATTATTTGAATTTTTTAGGGTAAGTATTTCTTTAGAAAAACAAGTGATTTCAAATGTACTCGTATGTAATCAATTCACTATCAAGCAATAAATACTTACGCCCATTCCATAAACCAAGCATTCACAAGTCTGATTGAAATATTGATAGCTATTTGCCATAAGTGCGGCCGGCGCGGGCGCACGATCGGCGTGGGAGTGCTCATCTGTTGTACCTACCACATGCACCTCTCATTACCGAGGTATTTGAGAGGTAGCCGGATTGGGAATAGGTAGCTCTATTGTTCAGGATGAATCATCTATTAAATTCGATATAGCTATATAGAAACAGAAATTATAATGAATAATATTGAATTATTAATACCCAAGTTATGCCAACGAATTCGTTTGCGCGGACTATATTGTATCGTTTTAAAAAGTATTATGTGTCCTTCTCCAGGGTCCACTCTATCTTTATACCAAATTTCTTCAAAATCGGCTTAGCTGTTTAAGTAATTAAATGGGAGCAAAGAGCTGAGAGCAGAGATACTTTTGCTTTTATAATATTAGTAGTATTTTGAATTATTATTTTCTTTGATATCGTAGCTTGTGTTAAATTTTTTTGGTTTTCAATCTTGTTCGGTAGTTGGTAGTTAAAAAACATTTTGTTTAACATTTTGCCAACCTTACTCATCAAATTGAGGAGGATTGGCAAATGCTAATGCACCTGGCCTGCTATGCACCGCTCATTACCAAAGTATTCGAGAGGAAGCCGTATAGGGAATAAGATACTCTATTGTTCACAAAAACTCATCTATTAGATAGATGCAAACTATAAAACATGTTAAACTATAACTATTGAAGCGTGATAATAATTTCGATAAAATACATATTTTTAAGACTATAGTGGTGTACGTATTATATTATATATAGGTGTATTTATCATAGTATTGCCCGTAATTAATATATAAATTTCAACTCATCTAGGTACAACCTCATAACGTTTGTACGTGTAGAAAATCAACAAAAAATTATGAAAATTACTAAAAATTCAACAGATGCAGTCAAATGAGAATGGCTAGTTAGTAGTAGTTAGTAATCAGGTATATCAATAAACCAAGTGTTTCGCTTCCTATTTCATCAACATTTTCTCATCACTAACGCAAGTCGGCGAGTCGTGAAACATTGGCATGAAGTCCCTAGTTGCTAAACCTTAGGATTCATTCACGTTTCTCTACCACGAACCATAAATTCACTGAAGTTGGGTTTTCTCTCATGATATTATATTTTACTTCGTAAACTGCAAACGCTACAGCTTGAATATCTGATTCAGCTCCTAATGAGTACAAAGTTATGTTTTACCTACACGAGTGATATTGATGAACTGTCTGATGTGCTTCTTACCAGCCATATGTTTTGTTAAGGATCCTGCCAGACAACAATTAAAATTGAAACTGAAATTGAGAAATACGAAGAGTTTATCGACACATTTAAGAGATTGTTAGCTGTAGTTAAAAGTTACATATATCTACTTGTACTATATCTGAGTCGATTTGTTTAAATGTAAATATACATTCCTTCTTAATAAATATAACAAAATTACTTCTACCTATTTTATGTTCGAGAAAGGAGCGAGTTTTAGATCTTTGGTTTAATTTCCTATTTCACACTCAGCGACATTTTAATTCCAAGCCCTGCGTGAGCACGACCACGATTACCAACCAGTCACATGTAACCCCTCACATTATAAATAAAACGATTGTGTAACTCCTAGACTGGGTAGACAAAAACATATTACCCATCCTATATTTACTTTAATGACGTCATTTGAAGGTATTCAACACCAAATACCCAATTACCTGTAACTAAATGTAGGTGCTCATATATTTAGCAGCGCATTCTCTCAATAACTTCTCCAAGGATACCGAACTGTAGCAATTAACACAAGGAAGCCGCTGATTACTTGGCCTTCTTGAACATTTACTAGTGGGTCATTTAAAGTTCAAACCAGACGGCAGATCCGGAGCTGTTACCGTCGGGATCCTAACTGTGGCATGCGAGGCTCTCCATTGTGTTGGTAAGCCGTTCATTTATCACTACTGTATATCCGTTTGAAGCTCAAATGCGACATGTATCATTAGTGTGTAATGAACATTGTCGCCGCAGTGAGGCAGCGGAGCTCACACTTGTCACCGATTACTCAACGTTCGCTGTGCACTGTGTTGTGGTTACCGTGGTCGCTGTTTGAACTAAGTTTACAATATGATTCTGTATGATATAGGTAAACTTGAGGTAAATTAACCGACACTCGGCGACACTCTACGGAGTAGTAATCTGAGATGACGCCGAAAGTTTACCTTCGCCATTCTCGCTACAGGGAAATGTTCAAGAGACCATCCTTATGATTTGGAGATATTTATATCCATATTCATAGATTTTGAAAAAAAATAAGTTATCAAGAGAAGGGACGATTCTTACGGCTTCTTTTTATAGTGGCAATTTATCCTGTTGCTCGCCTTGGGACTGGAATGAAAGGACTATAAATATAAGAAATCGCAAATGAGTATATTACAGATGGAGCAGTGAGGGTGCCTAAACTGTTGTTGCTAAAGTACCAATACAGTATTGATATCCGGACTCCAGCCATAGGATTTATTACCGCCATTATTATTTATCATGATTTATCATATTATGTTTCAAAGTAATTTCATATTATGATTTGAATGTTGTAATGTTGTAATGTCTGTTGTCCTAATTGCTCTTCTCCGTGAATGGTTGTCTGGAAGAGATCGCTCTGAGCGATAAGACCGCCCATTGTGACATTAATTGTAAAATTTGTTATGTTCTAGTTTTTAAGTTTTCTTTGTTCTGTGGTGTTTCAATAAAGAGTTTATCTATCTATCTATCTAAAATTTATTCCAAATTGAGAGAGTAAAGAGGTACAGATATTCGTATAGTATAATCTTACCACATAAGTAAAAGGTAGTTAAAGAAGAGAAATTTAACTATCTCAGAAAAGTTAACCAACTTTAACATTCTCATACAAAACCTATTTTTCATAACGATAATCTCTGTTTACATCTTTCACTAGCACTTTCGACTCTTACCACATGTCGTATTTGGCATCTAAATACGAAATTTGTTACATTAGCGAAACTGCTGTTACTTGTAGATTTGTTAAATTTAGCAAAACGAGTCTAATGAAAGGAATCGTTTACTTGTAAATTTTTAGCAAAAACTGACTGGGCTATTTAACTTTACATTAATATACTAAGCTTCAAATTAGCATGAAGTTGTTCGAATACGCTTGCTACTCAACTGCGCACGCGCACAGGTAATGTCGCAAACGGAGCATCTGACCCGCATTACGTCTTCATCGTCGAGACTAGATAGGTAATGTGCTGCTTACTAGTCTAGATGTACAACTTTCATCTCTCCGCCTATTGTGGTGGTTTCGTTTGCGCCACTACAATATGAAATATAAAGATGAAAAGAATGATGTTTTGTAAAATTGAAAATCAAACACATTTAGAATATGGATATAACCATGTGTAAAAATTTGTTTAAATAATTGTGGTCTTTAATGGTGTTGTTACATTTACTTTAAAATAATAATGAACAAAAAGTCCATCCAAAACATGAGAATTTAAGGCCTATTATTAGGTATCATAAAGTTTAATATAAGCGAAGTAAGGTCGAAGTTCATAAAGGAACGCGCGGTGCGCGCGTTGAAGTCTTTTAAACCGTGAGAACAAAAATCTATCGTAACCATTTTGTTTGGCAATAAAATAAACTATTCAACTCAATTAATGTTTGTGATCAAAGACGGTAAATTATTTTGATGATTGATAAATAAATAATTATTATAATAATTTTGCTAATCAGATGCAATATGTGACAGGCCATTATTTTGACTACGAATTGCGTGAATGATGAATAAATTTGCCTATATTAACAATGGTGTAAATACATGAATTGTGTAAAACTTATCGCCTCAAATTGTTTTATTGTTAAGTTAGAAGTAGGCAATTAGTAATATTTGGTCATCAAGGTGTCCTTAAAAATTAAACAGGTTTACTCTCCACAGCGCCCAAATCATAGACAGAAAATATGTGTGTAACTTAATTGATGATATAACAAATCTGTTACTAAAATATGAAGGCAGTTTACTGAATAAAACCTATGACGAAATTATACACCAAAAACGATAATAGAATTTTTCCTAACTCCCACAACGCAAGAGCACTGCAGTTTTTTGCATCCATACAAATGTCACCGGCCGATTACATGCCATACAAGTTGGGCCTTTCCGCATAATAGACAAGTCATTTGTCTTGCAAGCCTGTGTGTGTAGTGTATGGTATTGTTTGAATACGAGTAACACCCTTGACATCTTCAGAAGACTAATTACATCGTATGTTAGACGATAATGTGAATTTAGACAGGGTGTCGATTCTCCGTGCTTCGAATTAAACCAAAATTAAATTTGACAGCTTTAAAATTGCTGCTGTCTCATTCAACCAATGTTACTTCAAGAATTTTGAAGCTGTCAGATGTTTGGTGCGCACCATTGTAACATTATTAATGGTCAAAGAATACTCGTAAGGTAGAAACTTTGGTGGAGTTGTTAATTATTTTAAACCTAAAGTTATGCACTTGTTTTTTTCTTTCACAAGTTTACAGTTGCCGTCTCTATATGCGACTGCATCTGAATATGGTCAAGGAAATAAAGTGATATATTAAAACATTCAACAACAACAACAACAAACAACAAAACACAAAAAGGAGGAACTCTGTTGATTGCGGCAAGAAACAGTTTCGAAACATGCGTAGAATGCTGGTTGCGTCGCCGACCGACCAATTAATGCGCTTGAGATGAGTCGGCTTCACGCTGAAGCTAATCTTGATGTGAACTCTGCCACCTGTCAGTAAACTAGCACGAGTGGTTAAATATTTACAACAGATAATTGTCTACCCCCTAAAATTGTATCTATTGCGAAGCCATATTACTCTGCTCACTACATTTAATAATTACCACCTTAGTCAGATATTCACCGCCAAGCAGTAGTGTGCAAACATTACTGTGTTCCGGTTTGAAGGGCATTGTTTCCAGCGAAATTACTGGACATATGTGACATTAGAGCCAACGTCTCAGGGTGACGAGCGCAGTGCAGTGCCGCGCAGGTTTATGCAATGCAGAGTTCTGGGTGGTGCTTGTTATGGGCAGACGTAGCGCTTACCATCGGGTGAACGACTTGCTCGTCTCGTCACTTAGTCAAATTAAAAAAAAAACTTGTACGTTAAGTTCTGTCATAATTATGCGCAGACATCGTTCGAAGAGGTTAGCAATTATTGTACTACGCAGTATACCTGAGGTGACAAGTCATTTTTAATGAATAGGCCCTTCCTTAAAGGTTTAACTGCCGATTGTTTTAAAGATGCCTTTCGTAGGATGCGACAAGGCACTCCTTAAATCAAGACTTAAAGGAATCGGCCCTTGTGCTAGATAAAAGAAGAAATGTTGCGAAGCGGTGCTGCGACATACTTGTTTGGCGGGTTAAGTAATAGTAGGCAACTATATTATACAGAAGCAACCTAATAATGATGAGTACTTTGTGTAGATAGAGGCCTAATTAGGATATGCGATACCATTAGTAACGTCTCTTCAAAGAAAGCAACGGTGCAGTCTTAAAAGATAACAGTTCATACGCACACTTTGACCACATTGCTACAAAGCCAGAAGGATACTAAAACGTGCAAAGGGTGAGCCAAACACGTAATGTAATTCCATTTAGCTTAGTTAAGACGTACGTTGTACCATCTCGTTGTCATTTCCACAAGTACCAAGCTTCCATCGTTCTTGCCATGGTAAGTTGCATCACGCGGGGTCATCTCCGTCCGCCGTCCAATTACAAGCATACCGCCACTTGACCGAGGTTACGTGATAACCAAATGAGAATAGACAAAGGGACCCGACTGATCATCTGATCAAGATATTCCAATAAGCATTGAAAAGTTCGGATGCCCTTGGGGACACGGATTTAGTCGTACTTACGTTGTTTTATAGCACTGACTAGTTCAGAAGGTTGACGTCTATTATATTAAGATATATTAACTAAATGTTCGCTGCTCTAACTATTTGTACAGAATTAGTTTCACACTTTAGGTCTGTAGCTTCAAAGTAAGTTAAGGCTGAGGTCAGTTTTAATAAAAATTGATTTGAACGATTTTAAAATGTTCGTTTAAAAGGCCATTACGCATAACGATACTCGCGAGGGAGAACGATAATGCGCGGCAGTTTACCTTCTGCCTAATTGCGATGATGCTATTGTACAAAATGTAAACTGTATCTACCTTCCAGTATCTTCAAGCATTCGCTGCGACCTCGCGGTGACCTTTAACTCGGAGGATGCTCACATTCCGATCCGGCGAATCAAACGCCGCGTTTATGTACAAACTCTATTGTTTAACATATAATATACTATAATAAATAATTTAGACATAGGTCGCTCGCCAGGTAGCAATTATTAACGAGGTGTTTCATCACTGATTTTTTGCAACACCGTAATACCTGTAAGCGAACCGGTGTTATCGAAACGATATGCAAAACTCGATCACGTATCTGGATGTTTCTAAACTTGTAATGAAGACATTATCGCCGATACAATTGTATGTTATTACGAACTATAAAAAGTTTATCACGTAGTAATGCAATCCGATGTTTCTCACGCCTGGGTTTGTGTTTCAGCGAGTAATTACCGGCCATCATTAATCTCGCTCGGTTTAATCGTAATATCCGTCGATGTGGCGTGGAGAAGATCACGTGTACAAGGTCCTCGCTTTGTACCACTCTCCGCCATTGTCCGAACGATGCTTTATTTGGGACTGATCTTCTATTCAACTGTGAGTTCAAATACACAGTATATTTTTTACTACTCTGAATACTAATTAATCAAACGGTAAAGTTTATGACTCGTACAAGGTAATCTTTGGGTCTGTTAGTCACATATTTGGATAATGTAGTGGCAATAAGTTCTTTTAAAACCTACTAATCGCAATAGAAGTTGATACATGTTTTATTAAAGGCACTACGGAATGATCCGGCGTAGTATCTTTATTGTATACTGGCGGTATATAACGAAGTACTAATAAACAATTCCGAATTATCTATTCCCAACAATGTTCAAAATTAACTATGTAAACTTGTATGTATGTACAGTAATTATTTTCTATTGATTACCAAAACTGTCATGTAATCAAGCATAAGGTACGGCGCCATTGTAAACGCAACTTATTGCAACAAAAAGTGTTTAATTTAATTATCCAGCCATTGTCTAGAGGCAGTTACAATGCGCTTTGTTTACGATATAGTACGAGAATTATACCCAGTCACAGGACCCAGTTACCCGGTCTTTTGAATATGACTGTGTTTAAAAGATGCAGCAAACATACAATTTTCCACTCAGTACGGATTAGTTTTCCTCAGTCAACTAAACCCGGTCAACCGAGGTGTTTCTATTCTCAAGTATACTCAAGAATAAAAACAGCTAGTGGTATAACACAGTATCTTTTCAAAGTTTTATTTGTTGATCCGGAACTAATAGAATCAAATCTTATGGTAGGTATTTATTTATTGATATATTCCCATAGAGTCAAATTGTATTTAAATCCAAAACGTGTATTGTTCCGCCCATAGAATAAACTTAAGTAAATATGGGCGGTGCTACCAAGACTGGGCTATGCCAGAGATGATATCAAACGTCGATTTATATTAAGTTGAGTCACAGTATTATATAACTTTTAAGCGCGAACATTACCCATGCTTGAAGCACTATCTGATCAGAATTAAGGCATAATTTGAGAGTTTAGAAACTTATGACTAATCTCTCAGTAACCGACACAACATTCAAACTTTGAAGACGTAGACGCTGCGATGTTTCACTCTGTTGCCTCAGAAATGAAAATGCTTTGAAATACATCACTGATGAGTTAATAGAAGATAATAGCGGAAGCGTAATTTTGTTCCTTCTCGCCTCTCTAATTGCGAAAGTTAAAAAGAATCAAATATTATCATAGAACTCTCTCAAACAGTAGGAATGCTCGTAAAAACGTTATGACTCTTGTACTTATTAGGGGCCAATAAAACAGTTACTGTCTAGCTTCTTAGATAATGCTAGCTCTCATAACCAGTGAGATTTTTACAAGCTTGCCATAAAATAGCCGAATTACGCACAAACGTAACCACTCGCTTAATAGTGTTAACTGCCATCATTTGCCGGTAATAACATAGGAAGTTGTGAAGCAAACCCATCGCGTTGCGGTCTGCTTACAATGGATTATTTAGTATTGTTTAATATTTCTTATCATTCAGTTCAAGGGCGATAACATAACGTCTTCATCGTTATATTTTACACCGCATTTTATTTACATTGATACGTCGTATTATTTAATTATTCCCTAAAAATCCGTAACTTAAGCACCTTGTTTGAAATTAAGTCATGAAGAACTCAGCAGCTCTAAATTTATTCGCAAAGCAAATACCACGCGTATTATTTTTTTAATGTTGTAGAAATAAACTTAAGATACGTGACCGGCTAAGACAATATTTTTCTAAAGCCAACCACAGTTATTGTTCTGTCAGCGAAAGTGATATATTTCCTTTATCTCTAATTAATTTAATTTTTCAACACTTAGGCAGATCATTAATTACATGCGTCATTCGGTATGCTTATAGATATACGACTGAAATGATTTTCCGAACATTGTAACATTGTTATGTTATGTAGATGCCATTACATAATTAATTTTCCGCTCGAGAAACTTTACGTTTTGCTCATTCCGTGGTTGAATTTCGTTGGATCTTCCTTCCGTTCATTTATACTTCCTGTGATTACAAATTATACATTCGTGATAATTGCTTCATAATAATCATTGTTTGAATCAACCACGTGTATGAATTGAACATGCTAATATCTTTTAAAGATACTGACGATGTTTTAATGCAATACATATGATGCAACCAATAAGTATTATAATTTTTTTTTTTTAAGATTAGTGATACATCATAATAAATAGTAAATTAATTATTCTGTCATTTAAATGATTAAAAACGTTCGCTTATTGACTACAAAACATTGACGTAGTCATGCCAAACTAGCTAAAATAAAAAAATGGTGCTATAAATCCTGTTGGCTCCTAAGCTTATTGTCACAGTGTAAAGAGTAATTAGTAAGGCTGTGTATTTATTGTTTTGGGAAGATATATTTTAGACAACCCATTCAAATATTCCACAGCCTCTCAGACCTCATTTCAGTCATATTTTTTAATCTTCTAACTAATTCAGTTCAATTAAACAAAATTAATCAATTTATACGAACACGACCAACCGTCTCGGTTTCAGAAGTGGGATCATTCCTCCTAGAGTAAATTCGTCAGTTAGCAGGAAGTATTACGTTTTCACGAGGACGATACAAGTATGATTATCTCTTTTAAAACGAGGACGGTCAAACGGACAAGTAGGTAAACAGGTCTAAGGTCGTCCAAGTTTTCACCAGAATCTGCGCCAAATCGACGGTCGTTGCGAAACAACGCATCGCCGTATGAAGAAAACGCGAAGTCGCGTGCCGCATCGGAATTACAATATTTTGTTTGTTTCTGAACATGGAAAATAATAAATAGAATAGAGTATTTCTCAAATCTATGAAAGTAACAGATTATTTTAATTGGCGAAACAGATTGTATTGATTGGGGTTAAAGAGGTTTATTTCAAACTTTCGCGAATCGAATTAATAATGTTTATTGTTAAAGGTCGATATTCGAGAAACGCCAGCTGTGCGCCGTGCCGTAAGCAAAAATACACAAATAATACAATTTAGATATCTGCATTTACCAGTGCTTGGAAAGCGAGCTTGTGCCTCACACCTAACTAAGTTAACCTAGTTAAGACCTTTAACCGATCAGCTGTTTGATTACCACTCGACTCACCAATTTCCTGTAATAAATCATTCATTTGTTACCTAAAGCGCCCACTAGAATAGGTATGTGGAGACCTTATTTCACAAAGTAGTGCGTATCTAAAGTGTAGCTTATGAATAAGTGAGATGTGTGTGACCATGAACCGTGGTTCTTCGCGGTCTTCACGCTGAGTGATTCAGGACCGACGCAGACGGAACAAACTACTGTTTGCCGACTGAACCATATCCATTGAGGCAACCTCTTGGGGAATCTTTGATGATCTATTGTTATTTTTTCATTAGTGATGAAACTATTGAAGATTTCGGATTCGTGTGTGCACCGCCTGTCGAAACTGTCGGTGTATCTGCTCTATCACAATTGTGGAATTATGAATAGAGAATCACAGGTAATTCTCAATTTACAATTCTGGGATTGAGGCCCGGCGTGTTAAGTCCATCGATCACTATCTATCAACATATGTATGTAAATAAAGGTAATTGTAGGTAGGTAACGGTTTCAGATATAGATTTTACAGATGACTTGAATTTCAAAAATTATAATTCAATAGCCCCCATATTCATAAAAAGTATGTGACAGTTACAATTTTGTAATTTGTACAGCGCAGCACCTACTAAGTGAAGTTTGTGAAAGTTTTTTTTATAAGGCCTTTAGTATACCAAGTATGAGTATTTAGTTATACTTAGTAAATAATAAGTTGATATGATTACAGTGTCCTTGTTGGAGATCCATAAAACTAAACGATTCTCTGAGAAACAATGGCTTAAATTTAAATATGGACTACGCATTGTTGCACAATTATAATTTAGATTTTTATAATGCTCACCTGCAGTTAGATTACGATTGTCTTTGAATTTTCTCACAACATGCATTGTTTTAAATGAATATGTGCTACACTAAATCCGAGTAAAAAACACATTACCAGTTTTGCAACGTTCCCCAAGCGCAGCTCGCGCTGAACTTTGGTTTATATAATAACGCATATATGGTACGTGTTTATTATAAATTATCGTGTGGATTATATAAGGCAAGCAATATTAGCGTTATATCAATAGAATATACTATAGAACATAGCTATAACTAGCAGATCCCCGCGGTTTCTTATCCAACAAAAACCTTAATTTATTACGATATGAAAAGTATCATAATATGTTCTACTCCAGGGTCAAATACAAACCTACAAACTCACATACACACAACCTTTCTCATTTATAATATTAGTGAGATGCATTCCCTAGGAATTCATTATTACCTACTTATTACTCGTAAGTATTCGTAGTTTTTGGTTTCCTCAATTTAAAAAAGCTTTACAGTTTCCAAAAATCTAGCAGATTTAAAATTAAAGTATCTACTTACAATAAGTGAACTATTAACCCAACAACTATCTTCTATAGCTATAATTGAATTCACTTTTAATCAATCCAACTAATATTAATGCGAAAGTATGTGTGTGTCTATTTGACCAATCCACGCTGAAACGACTGAACGTGTATTGACGAAATATAGTAAGTGAATATTTTAGATCCTGGACCAATAGATAGGATACTTTTATCATCATCATCCTTATCCACAGCCTACCATCATGTGTATACAGAACAATGATAATGATATCGTAGTCAAGGTGGGCGAAGTCGCGGGGTGCAGCTAGTCATAAATGTGGAAGTAAAACCAGACAGCGACAGCACGAGGGCAAACTCGAGACAGATTGAGTGCTGACGATAACCGAAGCGTGGGAACCCTCGTTCTCTGATCGTCTCCCACATCATTAGCCCACTCTGAGGACCTGCGCTCGCGGCTAGGTTTATTGTGGTTACTTTCAATAATGACGAAGTCCTATTCCCAAATTAAATAAACTAACTATACAATATCAGTCCAGAGAACCTTAATGCTTGGCAAGTATAAAATATGTATGAAGCCCTTTATGCATTTAAACAGCTTTCTAAATTTTATCGCGTAATTGTTATGGTTTTCCAATTAGCCTACATTCATTTAAATACAGCGTTATGAAAATTCCTTTGGAGTGGTATTTACTCTATCCGCAATGTTCAGGAAAAGAAGCGGCACATCCTTATTGTGGACGTGACCTCATCACGGAACTGAAGCCACGATCATTATCTAAAGGATTTTGTTATTAACCAGTTATCAAAATTGTATCTGAATCATTCTCACAGCCTTTAGCAGGAGGCTCTTTAGGGCCAGCTTACATTCGCGGAGTATCGTAACCAGAGATTAGGCAAACATTAGGTAGGGATTACACAGGAATCAGGAATAACATTTTATTTAGTTCACTGTATTAATACGGATAGATGTCAAGATGTTTGAACTCAGGATGCCTGGAAGTTTCTTTACTGGTGCACTTGGATCGAAACTTTGCGCGCCTGTCATGTGACAATGACAATACAATATGATACTGTCAGTGAAATGATATGATGATGAGATGGTCACAGATACCTACAGAACACATACATAATAAAAAACTATCATCCTTTAATCGATACGACTATTTACCTCCTAAAGTTCAAAGCCGATTCTCTGTGGACTAGTATCTATTATTAATTGTGTATTTTCTTAATTGTATTATATCGATCGTTTACACATCATGAAATATGCCACTTCCAAAACAAAGTCAAGTGCAGCTGTTCATGTGAACTTACCTTTAACTTCATACTTCAATTACGTAGGTTGATTAATCAAAATTGTGCGTGAATCATTATCATTATTAACTGTAATCTAGTCAAAACAGCATTGGATCTGAATCCAATTAGGTCATTACCACAAGTATCATGTCCGCGATTTGATAAATGAATTACAAAATTGCTTTAACAAAAGTTAATGGGATGTAAATAAGCAATTGTAAAGCAACGAGCAGCTACAACGAGCACCTGATTGCGGCCGCGAGCGGAGAGGAGACAGTGATCTCGCTTTCGTTCCGGCCCTTGTTCTGGAGCTTTCCCACAATTACGGTGTGATCGGCTAGATAAATAACTGCTTCGATTATGGAAGCCGTAGATTTCAAACGTGTGCAAAAGAATAACTCCGTGGAGGCCCTCGTGTGTGGTTTCCGGGCTAGTTATGAACATCCTGTTATGTATGTTGCTAGTGTCAATACACGCACGTTGCAGACTCAGTTACTACTTATATAATTTAGGTTACATAAAAATATGATAAGGTTAGGTGGTACCTAGAGTTTTCAAAATTAGAAAATCTTGTCAAATTTGGATATGTTAACATAAAGTTGTTGAGGTCGGTAGCTAAGAAGAACTTGCCGTCAATGGAGGCAAATAATTAAGGTAGTGTGTGGGATGTAGGTAATTTATAGCGCTTGGGACCGCCAAATTTAGACGAATTTACGAGGTGCTGATGCACGCGAGGGAACATCATTGTTCGCATGGCGTCAATTGCAACACGAGCTTGTCTTGTCGATTATTTAACAAGAGACAATGTGGAGTCGCACCGCGGAGCTTCTCACGGCGCGGCGGGCGAAGGTCGCGGATAACTCTTGTCTTACAACACGCTTTAAATAATTTGATTTCATAACTTTGGCGCCCCGAGGCGGCCGGCAGCACCCTAACGAGTGCGCGAGCGGCGGATTCACGCGCAACCTTATTTTGGCAAATGTTATCTGCGAAACACCAAACGAAGGCACGAAATGGAAACAACAAGACGAAATTTTACTAAAGGCCTGTTCAGAGCTCTGGTAGTTAAATCACGATTCATGAAGTAACATTTCAATTCCCAGTCACCAATGATAATAATTGTTTTAATCTTTAGAACACGTGTTGCTTCGACCAGAAGACTCCTTTCAATATTAGATTATGCCAGCATTTTGGAAACTTTGCCTACCTATTAATAAGGGTTTAATAGACTAGTGGTTATTTCTAAGGTTTTTAGGTATGCGTTGTAATGGTTTGCATGCTGCATTATTTTTATCTTGAGGGTCGCCAAAGGCAAAGGCAATGTTAGGTGCACATTGACCATCAATTTCATCCAACGCCTGTAGAATGCAACCCTACTCGCAAAAAAATAACTACGTATACCTCTTCCTCTTACCTACCATAGCAGCAAATAATGAAGATGAAGTAGCCTAAATACTGTTGCCGACTGCTGAGATTTCAGCAACCTGCGTGAAAACAATTTAGCATTCGTGTGAATAATGGGATAGGTACG
Source organism: Campaea margaritaria (assembly GCA_912999815.1). Taxonomy (NCBI): domain Eukaryota; kingdom Metazoa; phylum Arthropoda; class Insecta; order Lepidoptera; family Geometridae; genus Campaea; species Campaea margaritaria. The sequence goes on from OU538794.1 coordinate 4,913,155, forward strand.
ATGAGTTGCATCCGAGCTCCGAACGCAATGACCCGAGCAGAGCGCGCGTCGCGCTCCGGCGGCGATAATGTCCTCATTGCATTGAAACCATAGGTCCTATTACTATCTATGGTTAGCGCATTGGAATTTGTACGTTTCTTATTCAAGACCTAATATTTTTTAAACAGTTACAGTTATCGGTCTATCTATGAAAAATGAGATCATTTGAACTTGCTAATTTTATAAACTTTATCGTCTTATCAAGTTTCCGGGATCATCACTTCGTTTCGGTTTAGAGAAGTTCCGATCATATATTTAACACTTTTTCTGGCGGGTTAGTTTCACTATGATCGTTCACGTTTCGGTTCCGCATAAAGAGCTTCGAACTAGTATGGGCTACGGAAAGAACTACGGTGACTGACGGAGTATAGTAGAAAGCTGCCCGCTTAGCTGGTTTCTCTATTGCGACACTATAAATAAATTTTCCATAAGCATGTTTCGTAGTGGTAGGCCTCTTCTGCAAGAGTCCGCCTGGGGAAGTACCACACCTTTGCCAGATATTTATCCGCCAAGCAGTAGGGTGCAAACATTACTGTGTTACAGTTTGGAGGGCACTGTTTCCAGCGAAATGACTGAGACTTTAGAACCGACCTTTCAGGGTGACGAGCGCAGTGCAGTGCTGCACAAGATTTTGTAATGGAAAGTTCTGGGTGACACTGTGGCTGTTATGGGCAGGCGTGGTACATACCATCAGGTGAACAACTAGGTCGTCTTGACACTTAGTAAAATAAAAAAAAGCCAAATTAATGATAGAAACATTAGAAGCTTCCACCTTCTAAGATAGAGCAATTCAAAGCATAAACTAATGCAGTAATTATAAAGGTACTTGCTCGTTTAAAAATAAATAGAATGTTTTAATTAATAATTTCATGGCCACCTCACACACGACTCTTACATGCACCTGCGTAATGTTTAGTTACATCAGTATGTTAATTTATTGTACAAATGCTATAAAACAAACGAAAGCGAGCAAGTAATACTCATTTACTTGCATTATGCGAACATGAGTAAAGCTAATTGTACACAAATGGTTATTTAATTACTAATACACTTTTATTATCCGTTTGAAATTAGTAGGAAGTTAGCAGAAGGTGTCTCAAGAATCTGTTACATGAATGAGGTTGCTCTATTAAATTAGTTTAAAATCATAAATCACGATCTTTTATATCATTACCTAATTGGTAGGCAGATGTTATGTGTAACTAATTAAGAAACAGGAAACATATGCCAAACCCTATATATGTATAATTAAATTCTGACGTCATATCAGTGACGCTGTATAGAGGTGGAAATTGTGACCATGTCACAAACAAACAGTTTATAAAATTTTTTGGCATTGTCTCTTGGTTTCGTGGTGTATAATAGTCAGTTTCGCATACAAGACATGAGCCATACGATATGCTACATTATTTACTTGAAAATAGGTTATGCAAATGAACTGCAATGTGTCAGGGTGATGAGCAGTGCCAATAAAACTTTGCAATCCACAGATTCACACAGAATACAATTGCTGTAGACAGACGTGGCGCTTATCATCAGTCTTAACTGCCAGTTGCACCTAAAAGAAAAAAGGCCAAGGTATGCTGATTGCGGATGTAGCGACATTCCCTTCGACCCTCGCAGGGCGGGTTAGATAATGGCAGCCGGTGAGCTTTCACCCGTGGTATATCACGACCCGAGCCTCCTTCCGTAGCGCATCGCCGACCCGACCGACCCGCAGGGACAGTTTTGTAACTGAATCACATGCAGTACGTACATCCACAGCAGCATGTATAGTAGCAGTTCTTTCGAGAGCGTTGGAATGAGTGATTAAATAGTGAAAATACTACTGTAATTGTAATACAGGAAAACACTGATCGTCATGTGTTTTTTTTATAACTAGCGTTTGTGTTCGTAGATAGTAAACAGAGAGACCTTGCTACAGATTTTCAAGTTGCGAATGGTAAAGTAGGCGGACGCTGCGGAAGAGACGACCAGCGGTTCGATTTTTCAAATAGGTCATTATTTTCCGATATGAACTAATTACTAAGAGTTGTCTGTCCTATGATTTAAATTGTCCTGCAACAATGTTGTCTCTCACTAATTAAGTAGATTGATATAATAATAGATAAAAAATCTGAACAGCGAAAATGTAGCCTAATTATATATTACAAATGCAAACAAGATCTGGAGGTCAGGATTAATGATTAAATTGTTAGCTTTGAACTGCAGCAAGCAAATGACAGCACAGGTCACAGTGCCTTCCTTCTTCATTTCACAATACTGAGATTAGAAGGAGATCATTTATAAAAATATTCTTAGCTACTGAAATAAACAAAAGGCCAACTTATTCTGACTTACATGATTCTGTTCCGAGAGGGGTTACAATAAATTAAAATAAAATCTGGCGCACTCTGGACAGCTAGACAGCATCACTGTCACCTTCCAGCCTGGAGCCAAACCTGTCACCACAATGTTCCATCAGAAATACTCAGTCCATCACAGGGCAACGCACGATAGAAGAAGATTAAGTTTCTCAATCACCTGAAACCAGGAACACCCTCGTCCTTTTACCAAAAGAGAAACTAATCAGATCTATAGATATTCGAAGTTACAATAGCTAGAGATCTAAGTCCGGACCATGAGATAGATAGATGTGCCGATGCGCGGGTCAATAGATGCCGTATGATGCCTATCTATCAAAATGTCAAAGAAATACCACGTAAATTTTAATCCGGTAACTTATTCAGTTTACCAATGCTGCAATACTCAGTGCTCGTCTGTACCGCACATAGAGGTCATCATTTTTATTGGTGCAACGAAATTTATGAGGCGTCATGATAGTTCACCGAACCAAATGTCGCTGTCGTGGTGTGCGAACCCTTCACTCGTCCCTATGTGTAATGGCTCATCGGCATGCGACACAGTATACGTTCTTATACTTATTTCTGCAGTAATTGTGAAGTAGGTTCAACGAAATAACATAGAACAGGAAATAAACTTGATACTAGTGCCTATTATATATTTTCCATTGAGATGCGAATTTTATCACAAGAATGTGCGCTGTCTCTGATCTCTAACCACGGTTGATTTATCGTCTGATAGCAATTTCTTACGTCAGTTTTTGCTGAATTGTAATGACACGCACGCCGCGCCCGCGCCCGCGCCGGTTTGCGGACCATTTCACTCGCTACTTCCCTTTCCTCGTATTTTCTATATTATTAATAATGTTTATTTTTTATCTTGATGTATTATACTTCCTATCTCTACCTATTTTAAAATCTACGTTGTTACATAGCTTTGATTGAAATACTTTTATTTTTTTATATTCCAGAGTATATTATCTATTCATGTACAAGATATTAGACCTTAAGTGCCATTCCATTTTTGGGTTTTCGTGTATGTATAATTTTCGACTACATCTTCCACTTAACACTAGGTAGGTATTAGTTATATCATGGATAGCCTAATACGTTTACTTACCTACTATCTACCAATAATTTCATGCAGCAAGCGGTAGTGTAAAACCACGCCAATTTCATGCTCTTTTTGGAAATGGCCGTTTTTACTGCCTCTAGAAATGTTCGGTTGAGAAACGCCGAACGCCCATCACCGACCCACTAATTAGTAGCCAACATAGTTTTCGTTTCCGTTATATCCATATTTACATAAACGGTATGAATGCAAGAAACACGAGAACTGAGAAGGAATTCACTTTATTGGCGAATCTCGAAGACTGGTTTTGGTTGCGCAAATACACAACTGTGCAATCCACTGACAGCTTCAATAAACCAATATGTTTGTTTAATAATAAGCTTGCGACGGAATAGGCTAAAGTAAGCACGATATCGATGATTCTCACACACGAGATTATAAATGAATGTTGCATAACATAATAACAGGTGGTCCGGTGTCGAATGTGATTAATTGATTTCATGGACTTGGTTACTGGGATAAGAATAACAGCATCATGGGATTTAATGCCAAACGATGTAGATTTTAGAGCACAGAGTTAAAATTATGTAGATATTCGTCCTCCATAGGTATGTAAAATTCATTCACACACATACATAGGTACATTAAATTGAAGGGGATCCAGGGGGTGTAGCCGTAAATTTCTGCCAAACCAAATTTATGTCTCGCAAATATTTGATTTCACCAAATTACCTAATTACATAGGTAGGTATTTTTTCTGACCAACACGAATACCACAGCCATTTCAAGAATGTAACGCATCCATATCGAATTTTCATTTGTACGTCGATTGCTTATGCTTTGAGCAACAATTGATTACGGATGCCATAACCATCTTATATTTAATTGGCGATGTCTGAAGAACAATGGGTTGATACGGTAAGTTATCGACTATCTCGCGGATCAATCAGTGCCACAATAGAATTGCTGGATGGAACGCTTTCACTCTCCAGACCCTCGTCACCTATTGAACGCAACGGTTATTTGTCAGAATTTGACCACATCAATAATGTTCGTGCGGGACGGTATTGGTATTGTGCGCTAAGGTGCTTTCTTCCATGCTGCATTCATATCTCGATAACAATAGGTAGGTATATCCGGTGTAGTAATAAGTTGTAAAACGTTATATGTTAGGTATGTGGCAGTTGAGACGAGATAGTCGATAGAAAACTCACGTCCACTTTCCACTTACTACGACTTGGTGGCCTTTAGGCGAACCTTACAGTTATAGTTAGGTAGGTACCTACTAAAGTTTGGTATTCACCTCTAGTTACGTACCTAAATTGTTTTTCAGTGATACACATACCTGGAGCTATTTAGCTATTTCTATTTACTCCTGCTATCAAGAGCAAGATATAAGTATAAATGGGGTAGAGCTCTCCTCAAATTGACTGGGAGAGTTCTATGTGCATCAAGGATACTCGCATTTTTATAAAGTTCCCATCGTTTATGGTAAGTTCCGCATTCTATGACGCTGACATTTAGTTGACCTCTCCAGTCAAAATGTCTGGGAATTAAATACCATTTCGAAGATGACACAAGTCTACGGTGAAGCAAGTGCTAAGCTGCCAGTAACTAGTTGTTTAGGATAATATTATTTAAATACTTAGATGCTTTGGTAAATGGTAGATTTTATTAAACAAGTATTACAAGAGTTTACGGTCCACGACAACATTTGCGCGGCTAGTCAAGGACTCGGTACCTTCGATAGTTGGCAACTTGGCAGCTTGGCACATCCTTTCACGTCCTAAAGCTAGGCCCATTAATAGCTACGTGTTATATAACTTCTTGTAACTTTAGTGACTGTATAAATAAGTCATCAATTATCTATAAGTAACTTGATGTATCGATCACTTTGGAAGATGCTATAAATAAAGTATTTCTTCAAAATACACCTTGAATAAATTATTATACGTACTTAGGTACTACATAGACAGACATCTATACTTAAATGCAAACGTGAAACGTCTGCTTGTTTGTGTGCCTTTCATAAACCAATTGCGTTGTATACTTGCTTAAGTAGATAAAGTTTATAAAAAAAAATGAAAAAATGCTGGTGCATTTAGCAGGTAGTAAACGTAAAGAAATGTATCTAGACTCTGGTACTTATTTACTTGCAATCACTAGCTTGCATCGAAGGTTCCTTTATGAGGAGCGTCGGTCATGCTAGCCTTTACGACCTTTCCGACAGACCTGAATATGAGCTTGACGTCTGTGACATTGCTAAAACCATAAAATTTCATACTCCATCTGTAAAAATTACCATTTTTATATGCGTGAATGATTCATTTGCACCGTGAGCAAATAAAAACTCGTCGCCTTGAACTTTGGCGGGCTGACAATGAGAAAAACTGTAATGAGCCACCTTTGGCAACCCTTCACTTCGGCAGCTGGCGATGACACCATTCCGAGCTAGCAATTACCTACCTGCGATGATAACTACATCAAAGGAAGAACATAGCTCACTACACTACATGCTGTAGTATATATGCATACCATTGCATATATACTTAGGCATGTAGCGAGCAATTGAATACCAACCGGCGCTTTATGTATTTACTTAGCTTGCTACTTGTTATTAAGGATAGACACTTATCCTACTTAACACTTTGACTGCTGAACCCTTTTGCTTGTGTAGCTACGGGTGCGGCTCTGCGCGCGCCAGTGTTTTCCCATACATCAAACACAACAGTTGTGTTTTCCCGCACTTGCGGCAATTTATAAAAAACACGACAGTTGTGTTTTCAGCAATGAACGTGTTAAGGAAGTGAGGGGGGACCCGTGCTCAGCAGTGGGTCGATATGAGTTGATGATGATAATGACTTACCTTACCTTACTTATCTATACAGGATTTTAATGTGTCTCTGAGGTACAGCAATTTAGAGGCGCATACTTATTTAGTTAAGCCTACCACGCTGGATGTTAGGTACCCTCGACTTCCTTCATGGGTCACTTGGTATTGTCTTCTAATGTCAATTTAAAACATGCCGCCGCTAATAAAGTTCCGGCTAACGGGTCATAAGAACTATTAGTAGTTAGGTAAGTATAAGGCTATGCACATTGGCACTGTCATCCTTGGTAGGTAGGTATAATGAAGCAAAGCAATTAAGAACTCATTATTGTTTTACGCAATATGAAAAATATAATAGATATATAATAGGATGAAAAACCACTGCTTGACGTCAAGCTCAAACAATCAATGCGAAAACAAGTCGATAAAAAATAAAATAAATGAGAACACCAACTGCCCTGCCCATTCCTCTTAAAAAATCATTTTGGGAACTTAAAATCCGAATTAATTTTAGACTCCCCAACAAATAACTGAAGTATTTTCCCGAAACCCTGACTCTTCGTTTTCGGGTTTCCGCGTAGAGGCTTGGACACGTTGTTACTGGAGTTTTGCCACGGCCCGCATCGATCAAGGTGGCATAACCAGTGTGTTATATAATACGGTTGCAGGCCGCACCAACGGACCAAAAGCCTAGTAAGCCATTGAGAATACAGTTAGTTAGGTACTGTACTAATAGTTTAGATATCCGCAGTTTGAATGAAATACGACAGAAAGAGAGATGACCGTTTGTGTTGTGAATTTTGATATGACTTCTGTTCGTCACAACCTTCCACCTTCTCGGTCGTAGTCCATTGACCAATAGACAGTCACCGGTGACCCAAGACACCAGTGAGACAGTGACCTAATTAAAGAAGAGACAAGAGTCGATATCCCGGAAGGCTTGTTTGTGGCCGATTGCACTTCCGCGCATTGTAGCCACAACGGGGTCACGAATGAAGCTAACGCCTCGGACTCATGCGCTTGCGCAATATATTGGCCGAAATTAAAACAAATTTAAAAACTCATCATATTATGTTTGGGATTTCTTTCAGCAATATGTATCGTAACGGATTATGTGTACCTATCTATTTTTCAAAATCATTTATTAATTTATTTATTCTTTAGCACACAATAGAGTACTTAATGCTAAGTAGCAATATTAATAGTATCAATCATTAAACCACTCATTATATTATAACTCGCGAATTTTAATGCGATGTAGTTAGGTATGTTTATCAAACAGTTTAGCCATGATAGTTTCAGGATGATTGACTAATTACGGGATCATATTATGTCATTTTGGGGTACTTATAAGATACAAAGAAAACTCATTTTCACAATATTACTTCCGACTTTTATTTACAATATATTAATATTCTTTGTGTTATTTTCTCTTTTTATGTTATTTTATCAGTTCAGGCACTAAACATACATCGTTTTTATTAAGCGTAAAAACACATTTGAACAGAGTTAACTGATGTTTCAGACCTCACTTTTCATTAATCCGGAAAAAACTCGACAACAAAACTTCAATACTTTTGCAGAAAACGCCTTTGGCGACAAGAGATCATCTGCAGTAATCTCAATCAATATGGCTAAATTTAAATATTTAAATCTACAAACTAAAGTTATCAGCGTCCCGCCGATCTACGTAGTTATTGCACAACTAAACAATGCACATCGACATACACACATTTAGTAAAAAAAGGACCAAATATTCAGATTTGTGATTTGATCATAAAATTACATACCGAATATAGAAGAAAAAAATGGAGGCGATCGCAAGGACAATATAATCCGAAATAACCTAACACAGAAATATAACACTATTCAATTTATTATGCCTATATACTAAATTATAATTTACATTCATGCGTACACAAATTAATTTCATAAAAAGTGAGGTCCGTGCGCTGCGATAAAAAGTATTCATACCTCCGAATTTCCGGTGAGCAAGGAAGAATCTTATGAATTTGCGAAATACTTTTTTGCATATAAAAAAACAGTTCGTGGGCGCAATACTTTTATCAATCGGTTGCCAAAAGCAGGGACGTACTAGTAAAATCAGCAAGCGCAATCAGAATAAATTGTTTAAGACTCGTTCACTCATCAGGTAAGAGGAATAGTAGTGCTTTAAGAATGATTATGTGCGCATAGTTGAGTCCCATAAAACATCAATACTTGTACTTTACACGAAAAATCGAACACAAATTGATATACTCGTTACCCGCTCATAAACGACCTAGTACATTACTCCTAAATTCATATATAGTGACGCTTTATAATATTTTAAATTTTGCTTAATTTTGGCGCCGTCAAGTGCGGTATTAATAAACTTTTCACACAGATGTACGTTTCGTATTATTGAAACTAATTATTTTAGTTGATAGATTGATAAGATTGAGCTATGCCAAATACACGTTAGGAGTTTTATTTTCATATGGAAACAAGAAATCCTGAAGAGAGCAATTTAAAATTTTGTATTTTTATTTTATTTTTACCTAAAACCCGTTCCGTTACGTTTTTATTTATTTATGTAGAATAAAAGCGGCGCAAAAAAAGATTTGGGAAGGCTCGATCTAAATTTTACAGTTTTGTATCAATCTGAATTTTTTAAATGAAACTAAAATACTTTACAATGAAAAAACCGAAAAACTGCACTACACCGGGACAACCTTAAAATCTCACTACTAGATCGTTTTTGAACGGGTAAGAGTAAACTTAAACATGCATCAAATAACATTCGAAATTTGACAGATATATATTACAACATAATAAAGGCAAAGTTTAAAAATATTTTCTTGCCTATTGAATTATCAATGCAACATGAGAGTTGCAGACGTGATGTTTTCACCAATAATTTATCTTTTATTTGCATGAGTATGTTTAACAATGTTGTCGTTGTAAAGAAAATAAAATGGCGCATTTTGGTTTTCATAGTAGACGCAGTTAAGTATATAAAAAAAAAAACATTTCTATTTAAATTAGGACTTTTCAAGTTACAAGATTAATTTATGAAAAAAGGTTGGTTATAGTTTTTATGAACTCTTTAAAATTTACTAGGTATATTGGTTCATTTTCCTAAAATAATTCGTAACATAATACCAACAGCGCTATTGGCAAGAACGCTTTGAACATTAACGATCGTTTTATACAAAAATAGTATTCCATTAAATTTTATTTCAATTTCTATTTTTACTAACACCTATTACCAAATCATTACATTGAATCGATTGATGCCAAAAGATCATTATCGATATCATTCGGTAGCTTTGGCTAACATTTAATAACAATCAACAGTTTCGAACGATATCGAGTCGACCTCAATCGACTAAATGTGGTAACATCCCCACGGCGCGTAACGATAAAACCAAAAATACAGGTACTACTTTGCATTTGATATTTTAACCAATATCTTCTACTAGCTTCCACACACGTTTCATTTGATAATAATAATTTAAGCGTACCACTTTTAAATATGATTTACATATTCAGCTCGGCGGATCTATAGTTGGAATTGATCTACAAGAGATTCTAGATATATGGCGGCTCAATCAGGTAAATACGATTCGAAAAATGTATTAACAATAGTCATTCAAAAGTTTGATCGACATTCATACAACCGGCAGCACTTTAAGTACAAACGTGTGCCCGCAACAGAAAGCGATCCATCGACTCCTTACATGTTCACAAAAATACATCGAACAAGCATAAAACATTATAGAAAACTGTAAATATGATACACAACCGCCGGTGAATGGGAAAGAATTATAAGAGCTAAACTATAGACGGATTAAAACAACAGAACATTCAACCTAATAAACATAATGAGTTTGAAATACAGCTCCGGTTTGAAACTCGACATATTGTATACTCTGTAATTAATGATGTCATAGAATAATGATATATTCCTAAAAGGAACGGACAATCCGTTTTTGTATTCATAGAGACAACCCCTCGAGCTAAAACGATTCGACAGCTCATTGCGCACCTCCTCACTTGTTTGGGGGCTGGTTTTGTCCAAACGAGATGGTCGATTCTTTTAGGAATATCTTAATTCTATGGTTATTTTAACAAAGATATTGTCCTCCGGTCACCTTGTCAAACAAACGGCAAAGCGAAGGCCCAGCGAGGCATTTTTAATTTTGTTGTTCGACTCACGGTTCGCTTTTGTTGTTTTGTGACAAGATTGAAGGTGCTTCATAGAATAGAAATAAAAAAACGGCTCGCCGCGCCTTCAAGTCGCTGTCTATTTGACAAGGTCGCGAAGTGCAGTACGGCAATTTGGTGCGTGACGTTTGTCTCCGCTCAACAGACGCAGGGATCACGTGAGGCGGCAGGAGGGCAGGCGGCCGCAGGAGGAGTGCCAGCGCCGCTTGCGCGCCGCCGACTCCGCGTCCGACAGCTCCGCCGTCGACATCGTGCGGGACCCGCCGTCGCCGATCTCTGCAATACCATCAGCTATATAAGCCACTACCACACAAGCTCAACATTGTCGGTCGATGATATCGCAACGTCATTACGATAATGCGTCCCGCGTCCTTTGACACTTTTACGGCGATGTCATCGCAGCAGTGTGCAAATACGCTAGCGATATTATCGACCGATATCAATGCGCTGTGCGGGGTAAACTTTATGGTACCCTAGTATATGTCGCGAGCAAGTTGTAAAATTGGTCATATACTCAAACGCTCGCTGATTTCTAAAATCATCAATTATAGCATTTTGTAATTAAAATGATGTCTATGGTCTATTACCGTGTCTAGGCGGAGCCCGACTTCCACGTGGTAGGTAAAAAGATTAGGGCAGCCCATAGCGTTTTTTGTTGTTTTTATTTCACGAATGACGCCGTTTGTAAAATGACGAATTACACAATATGCCGACGACCGACACCTACAATCTCTGAAAGATTCGCTCACGGTTCTTGCATATCAACAAAACACAACGTTTAGGTATATTCTGGTAGCCAATATTGAAATGGTAAAAACGATATGAGACTATGTAATGTCTATACCAGTAACAAAAAACAAATACAACGATAAACAGAAACACGTTTAAACGAATAATTAATTGCATCTCAAAAAAATGGAAAACATGTTATACCAACTTGCCGCTAATTCGTGTAGGTCTAAAACTCAAGGCAAATTTTAAATACTAAAGTGAAAAACAAAATAATTGAGACGTGCGACAGATTAAATGTAACCTTGCTGGAAATGACTCGAGAAATTCGGGCTGTGGCCAAACCGTGAACGTATCTGGTACGGTGGATAGCTTTCCATACTTCATCACACATCATCGTATTAAACAAGCGAATGAGGCCAGAAGCTGTGTTAAAAATATCTGACCTACTTTTGTAATCTGTTAGTCTCCGCTTTGTTAAGCGTTACGTTATATACAAATAAGTAGATTTTTTGCGGCCAATATTATGCTAAAAATACTGTAGCAAAAGTGCAAGTATATAATATACATTTGAATGTAGTTAGATTGAGGAATGCGTACATAATTAGTATTATCATTAAAACGGGATATTTACCATGTATTATATTCCAATCCAAAAGTTCCAAAAATCTTAAAGGTTGTCGCGTCGTCTTAAATAAGATCGCCCATTGTATATTTTATTTAGGTTTGTTTTTATTGCTTTGTTTTGTACTTGATAGTATAATAAAAGAGTTATCTATTCATTTTTGTTTTGAGTTCCCGATATTTCACCACTATTGCAATTGAAAACAAACATTATCATCATCAACCCATATAGGCCCACTAATGAGCACAGGTCTCCCCTTACTTTCGTGAGGAGGAAACAAACAAACATGATAAATGGTAAATATCCCGTTTTTAATGACAATACTAATGTTAGTAGCCGTGTTATATTGAAAACTTATGCATGGATAACTTCACTCGAGCGCCGTGGCATGGTAAACACTTTCAGTGCTGAGAACACAGCTGTCATGTTTTTCAAAAATTGCCGCGAGTGCGGGAAAACACAACCGTTGTGTTTGCTGTATGGGAAAACGCTATGGAGTGTGCAGAGCCGCACCCGTGGCTAGACAAGTCAATCAGCTCAGCAGTGACAGTTGTAATGAATGGGGTCACTCTCACACAACGAACCTAACTCATGGAACATATGCGAGCCCTGACGCTACCAGCTAGGTGCACTTCTTCAGATTCTGTAATATTAATATTTTTTTTTTAATTATGTGATGTTTTCTAATTGATAAGTTGATGGAACCAGGTGTTACTTTGCGGAAATCCATGTTTAAAATGTTGAAGGAAAAACAGAAGCCTTAAGCTAGTATCATATAGGCGCTATATTGGCGGTCGATATTATTACAGCGAGATTCCAATAATGCGTCACGTGTCTTTTGCACTTCTATCACGGCGATATTTTCGCATCAATGGGTAAGATCGCGTACCCCTTAATACAAAATATACTAAAAACTGATATCTCAAAAACGCCTGCGATAATGACGCGTCAATGAGGAGTAGGCTTTAATGACCGCCGAAGTTAGTCAGACGAGTGAAAGATAAGAAAAATTATAAAGTGCGCAATCCTCATGCGATTCTAACCCTTAAAACCCCTAGCTAGCTATATATTTTTCCATCAACTTGAATTTGTAACTTATTAAAACAGTTGCATTGTAAGCAGATTGTAGTGATGAATAAGTCAACAAGCGTAAATAACGACAGTGTTGAAACTTGTTTCATAAAATGTAACTATTTGTAACATTATGTAGATGACATGCATTGCATGATGACAGATATGATATAGTTTTACAAGACAAAGGTAAATGACTGACTGACGAAAGGACACATTATACATTCGAGCTTCCAATTGATTAACAAAACAATGACTAACCGTAATTTATCATTCCATAAATAAGGGCGTTATAATATAAACCAACTTATTAAAAAATACCACAACCACATATCATTCAGACTACTAATGCAGCGCCCCCTACCAGCCAGATACGATTAAACATGCCTCGAACTACATCTTACTTAAAAATATTATCAAGATCGGTCTAGTAGTTTTAGAAATCGATGAAAAGAAAGAAAAAAAAATCCTTTTACATACATAACTAACAATTTATTTAGAAAAAAGTGTACAAGTTAGCGTCCTAAAAAGGGCTAATGCAATCTAGCCAAGACCCGCTTTTCATTACTAACAGATTATAATTTATCACTTCTATAAATAATGGTAATCTTTAAGTTACAAGAGACTTCTAGATTACTTCTAGGCAGGCACGTACAATGCTCAAACGCACCGTCGCTCTTCAAAATAATATGAGATAAGGTCAAATACAAGCTTATCCAATTTAAAAACCATTAGAAAAACCTGATGTTTTTCTAGAAACATTTTTGCTTAATTTATTCTCGTCGATATCGGTGCTAATTCTGTCACTACAAACTAGTCCAAATAGTTTGGTCCTGTCACATGATAACACCAACTTTAGAACTGTCAAACTGAATTTTCGTTTTTGCCAACAACAGAAATGGTACCAATGTATGTATACGTTTGAGTGCAAAAAGAAATAAGGTAAGCTCGAAGATAAGGACGTAGGGAAAGAAACGAGGGAGACCTTTGCCCAGCAGTGGGATTAAAACAAAGTAAAGCTCACTGACCGTGCCTCAAGTCCCTCTCCGTGAAGTACTCCTGCGCGGAGGCGTAGTGCCGCTCCACGAGGTACGGTATGACGGTGGACGAGTGCAGCTCGTCCGAGCGGCGCGAGCGCGGCGCCACGGGCCGCTCGCCCGCCTCCAGCGCCGGCCGCGCCTGCACCCACCTGCCCGAAACGCAAACACTACTTCACAAACGCACTTGGTAATGGCCAAAAAGAAAAAAAGTAATAAACACAGAGCACGGAAAAAGTTATACAATGGAAACACTCGATTGTCAACGTACAAATCGCTCTATGGCCACTAATAAAGAAGCTTTAATTGCAATCAAACGTTTTTTTATATGTTTTGGTTCGCACGAATTGCACACTTAGTTAAGTGTCAAGTATTAAGATAATTCAACTTGAAACTGTTAAAATAGTCAAAATGTCGAGTCCCTGTCATTTAGTCACTTAGTGGTATATTTAAGTCACAATCAAACTAACTTCAATAGGCTTATCGGCTATCAATAAGATTTTTTTTTTATAATGCTGTAGTTTTGTCATTAGTTATTGGGAGGGTACAATAACAATTTCGTGTCGAAGGTGGAAATGGTTCCGAAGCCCTTCGACTTGTGAGATGTCCCTAGTACTAGTCTGGCAGATAGACGTTGAACAAGATAACGTCGGTAACCATGAACCTATAAAAGGTTTCCTAGGTTCATGTTTGGTAGCACTATCAGTGGGTAAACTGAACAACAATGTCGTAAGGCCCGCCAGTTATCAAGTTAACGAGATTAAAGCATTTTGTTTATTGATTTCATCTCAAATCATTGACGCGACCGCATTACATTGACCTGCAATACCCTTGATAAAGACACTATCAGCAATTAATTAAATAAACAAAACAATATATTGTTATATACGAGATTAAGTACCGTATGCAAGGTTGCGAGTTCATTGTGTCATCGTTTAAAATAATTACTTTGTTAGCTCTTTTATTTTTATGAATTGTTTGCGAGTGTAAATGGCAAAGGCAAGCTTCCACGCGGAAGCCGTTACATGTTATTACTTTTATAATTACTCTTTGTTCTTTATCAAAAATTAAATGTAAAGCCAGTTTCAGTTGTTTGGTTATTATATTCGCCCATCTAGTATAAGGCACAAAGTGGCGTAACTAGTGAATAAGTACAATGATGGGTTTCCTTCAACTTCATTAGCGAAATGCATTACGATAGAGTTAATGTGCTCTGTCGAGTGCCCCGCTTGTGATGATGATTATAAAGTGCCTGTAAAAGTAGCTAGGCACTAGTGGCGATGATACTCACGAGTGCCGCCTGATCTCGTGCACCGTGGGGCGGAGCGCCGGGTCCCGCTTCAACATGTGCCGCAGCAGGGCGCCGAGCGTGGGGCCGAGCGCCGGGGGCGGCGGCGCCGGCTCCCCGCGCCCTATCGCCTCCAGCAGCCGGTACACGTTGTCGCCTTCGAACGGGTATCGGCCCGTCGTCATGTTGTATCTGAAGAGTTCCAAAATAAGTCTCGCTACGATCATAGTAGAGACAGTAAAGTAAGTCATCTTCATAGTGCGGTACCAGACCCGGCTTATATGTGTGCGCGCCCTGTACTGACGCATACACACACGCCATGTAGCGCGTGGGCGTAGCTCCAGCGCAGCGGTCGAATAATTGTCCCTGTGTGTGTGGTGTACACGTGCGCACAGGCGTGCACAGTTGCACTCATACAAGCCACGTTCGGCATCGCTCTATCAAAATAACTTACTCTTCTGTTTCTACTATGCTACGGTCAAATAAATGATACGATCGAAACTATATCATTCTTCAAACCAAAAAAACAATTTTATTATACGGATTCACTAAAAACTTGATTGACTCGGACATTTGGTCTACCTGGGTAGGCTGTTGTTGGCTTTTTATTTCTTTTAGTTATCTGTTTAGTTAGCTCCCTTAGAAGCTGGAAGCCACCCGAACATTATAAAATAACACCTACTGAACTATCACCCATTTTTTAAGGACTCCACCCTGGAGAAATATTTCTCCAAATCAACTCAGAAGTCCCGAGATATGAGAAAGAACTTAAAAGTACAGCTCCCAGCCTCATCATGACTCATCAGAATAAATTAAGCCGCATATACGAAAATGACGAAACTCGCTTTGGTTTGTTGAAGTTTTGAATTTACCTAAGCATACTAGAAACAAACACGAAGCTAGTAAAAAGAACGAAAACGTAAAATTATGCAGTTTACGTGCAATTTTGTTGAAATACTGAGCTAAAAATAAATGGAAGTTATTTTGAAATCAACCTCGCGTTTCGCTTCCGAAATCACGCCGATCTTGCGAATAAAGTTTCGTGATATTTAGTAATCAAACTCCCAAGCGATTTCAGATTTCACTATCAAGCTAGAACATCTGTATGTTAAAAAGTATACCTACTCACTTGAAGCATTGATTGAATGGTAATTGTATTTAAATGTATTACTGAAATTCAATGTACAAAGCTAATATAGGTCAATTTCACTGCGACCCAAATGTTACTCATTGAAGTCACTTTAGAAATGACTCAGACTACATTAAATTAAACAATATTACATGACTAATATTCCATTACAACATAGTACATTATCTTTCGAACACTAGTGCATGTAGAGGAAAACTCAGAGCTTATGCACACCTTAGGATAATTATTATTAAACTAGACACAATATATTCATAAAATGTTGTTATTTTCTGCAATAACCCCATTATATTTTGTCATCGAAGATAATAACCCTCATAGGAAAGGCTATGTTTTGGCTATAAATTCGTCTAATTATTAGAACTTGAAAAACAAAACCCAGTATGATTTGGTTAATTTTAGCATTTAGAGATACCTAAATATCGTAATCGTAAATACACTATATTATTATTATTATTATATATTATGATTATACAAGAAGGTAAAGTTTGTGAGTTGGTGGCAGATAATCTCCGGAACTACTGATAAGATTTTGAAAATTCTTTTACTGATAGGACGCTACTTTTTCCCGTGTATAGACTACGGTTTTATCCCGGGATAATGCAGAGAAAAAACGGCAATAGCGCGTGGTCGAGAAAAGGGAGAAAGGATCGACTGACTCACCCGTGAATTCCTTGTAAAGCTTCTTCGATAG
Source organism: Campaea margaritaria (assembly GCA_912999815.1). Taxonomy (NCBI): domain Eukaryota; kingdom Metazoa; phylum Arthropoda; class Insecta; order Lepidoptera; family Geometridae; genus Campaea; species Campaea margaritaria. Next base: position 4,930,238 of record OU538794.1, read on the forward strand.
TAAAATGGGTGGCTGGTTTCGTGGGCGAGTTGTCTTTCTCAACCATTTATGTTGAGATGCGTTGATTTTGCTGATTTTCCTATATATGTTGAGGTTCTATGCTTGCGGAAAGGATTGCGGCGAAACAGGCTAACTGGAGCACTATTGATCGGCAAAAACTATCCTTCCTTGGATCCGCGATGTTAACGGTAGCGAAGATGGACGCGCAAGACCGATGTCGTCATAGGGCATCTGTCAGTCGATCGGGATGTGACGTAGGGAGGGAGGATACGGGTAGGTGTACCCTCACATGAAAAGATTGACGTTTAAGTATGACATTCGTACCCTCCATTTACAAGTTGAATGCTGAGGGCTGAATTTACATGTGATTGATGAATTCGTAGGCGTACATTGCACAATAAACCTACCATACCGCCCCCCAAAGAGCTACCTAGCTCTTTCAATTAATTAATATAAGTTGAGGATGAATCTAAAATTCTGTGGTGAGGTTCGAGATCAAAAATGGTGAGCCTCTTAAGTTGAGATTCTAAGTGGAAATTCTAAGTTGAATTTCCTAAGTTGAGTTTCAAACTTGATAAACTAAGTTGATTTTCTAAGTTGATTTTCCAAGTTGAGTTTCAAAGTTGATAAACTAAGTTGATTTTCTAAGTTGATTTTCCAAGTTGAGTTTCAAAGTTGATAAGCCAAGTTGATTTTCTAAGTTGATTTTCCAAGTTGAGTTTCAAAGTTGATAAGCTAAGTTGATTTACATAATAAAATTTAAGTTTTAAGTTGATATTCGACTATAGATTGGCACATGGCATCAAAGGACAAAGTTTCACTGTTGGCCTAAGAAGCGTACCAGATGAAGTTCTGAGCTCAACGACTCTCACCGTACCATCTGTACCTGGGCAGGTTCGAATGACGCGAGCCTTTCGCCATTGAAGCGGCGGCAAGTTGGGTTCCTTGATTAGTACTAGATCGCCTGGCTGCAAGTTCTGGGACTTGTGGAACCATTTGGGACGCTGCTGGAGGGTATGAAGATACTCTGCTTGCCAACGCCTCCAGAAGTGTTGCGTGATTTGGCGAACTAGTTGCCATCGCTTTCAATAAGCTTAAGTTCTCTTGGCATGAGTCCTGCTCTGGCAGGGCAAGAAGAGGTTGTCCAATAATAAAGTGGCCGGGCGATAAACTCTCGAGCTCAAGGTCGTTCGGGTCGTTGGTGACCGAAAACATTGGACGAGAATTTAGCGCGGCCTCGACCTTTGAAAAGACCGTGGCGAGCTCTTCGAAGACGAGAGAGCGGTCGCCGATGATTTTACTTAAGATGAGCTTCGCGGATCTAACTGCGCTCTCCCATAGGCCACCCATGTGCGGGCTAGCCGGGGGATTGAAATGCCATGAGATTTGATGTCCGACCAAGGATTTTTGTATTTCAGTCTGGGATTCACGTAGAAACTTTGAAACCTCTTTAAGATAGTTGCACGCGCCTATAAAATTCGTACCGCAGTCACTGAACACGTCGCTCGGGAGACCTCTGCGGGATACGAATCTGTCAAAACAGGCTAGAAAAGCGGCCGTTGATAGTTCAGAAACTATTTCTAGATGACAGCATTTGGTGGTGAAACATACAAAAATGCACATGTAGGCCTTTACGCTTTTAGCATTGCGCATGCGGGAAGTCTTCAGCATGAAAGGTCCAGCGAAATCCACTCCGACCCTTTGAAATGGTCGGCACGATGTGACTCGGCTTGCCGGCAAGTCGGCCATGAAAGGTTCAATGGATTTAGGCCGCAAACGATAGCAGCGCTGACATTGAAAAATACGGTTTCGAATAACCCTACGCGCGGACAGGATCCAAAATTTGCGCACGAGCAAATTCAGAAGTGTGTTTATACCAGGATGTTGGAACATCCGGTGGTAATGATCCACTAAAAGATGTGTGACGTGATGAGATTTTGGGAGCAACAATGGATGTTTGATATTGAAATCCAAATCAGACTTGACAAGTCTGCCGCCAACTCTGACGAGACCTTCAGAGTCAATGAACGGATTCAAGCGCATCAGACCAACCTTGACAACCTTGTTAGCACGCAACAGTTTCAACGGTTCTGCAAATTCCGTAGACTGGACTAGTTTGACAATGGTGCAAACACTATCATTTAGCTCAGCGACCGATAGGTGTCCAGTACGTTTTTGAGCTGGATTGCGCGCGTTATGGATGAAGCGTTTGCACCAAGCTACAGTTGCCTGTAGTTTGGGAAACGAACTGAATCTGGTTAGCAAGTCGGTTGCAGCCTGAACCTGCTCGGAGATTTCCGTGATTTGGATAGCATGAGATGCGAGACTTGAAGTTGCGGATTTCAATCCCGGTAAATCTGCGTCATCAACAAGTTGATAGTTTTCAGGCCATGACGAAGAATCATCTTCGAGCCATGCTGGTGACCACCACAGCGGGTGGTTGACTAATTCTGAAGGCGAGAGACCGCGACTTGCAGAATCAGCTGCGTTTTGAGCTGATGGGACGTGCCGCCATACAACGCTTGGAGTCAGCGACTGTATTTGGGACACACGATTTCCCTCATAAGTTTGTAATTTGTGAGGCGAAGTTTTGAGCCAGGATAGCACGATAGTGGAATCAGACCACGCTGTCGTGCTGTCCAACAGAATCTTACCTCCTATTATTTTTGTGACATGTTCCAACAAGCGAGCCAATAGCAACGCTCCGTTTAGTTCGAGCTTGGGGACAGTCAGTTTTTGCTTGAGCGGCGCTACGCGTGATTTAGCCAGAAGCAGCTGAACTAAAACGCGACCGCAAGCGTTTTGAACGCGCAGATAGACGCATGCTGCGTACCCGCGTTCTGAGCCGTCACTGAAACCGTGCAGTTGACTGGACACCAGTTGATCAGTGACGACACACCGTGGTATTGAAATCTGATTTATATTGTGGAAGTCAGACATAAAGTCAGTCCACACATTGCGAATGTCTGAAGGGAGGGGGTCATCCCACCCTGAGTTGATCGACCAAAGCAATTGCATGATGTATTTAGCAAAAAATGTGACCGGGGATAAGAACCCGCACGGATCATACAACCTGGCAATGTTGGACAAGACACCGCGCTTGGTGAGGACCTTGTTCATATCGGAGACGCGGTAGATGAAGCTGTCCTTATTTGCGTTCCACTCGATGCCCAGAACCTTGAAGATATTTTCGCCATCCTCGACGAACCTGTAAGGAGATTCGCGGTGGTCGACAGGTAAACCTTCCAAAAAATCTTGGGAGTTGCTGGACCACTTGCGCAAAAGAAAACCTCCCTGGGCGAGAATGTCAGAAATCGTTTGAGCAAGGTTCCTGGCAGAGTTGACATCATGAGATCCACTCACAACGTCGTCGACGAAGGTATCCTCCAACAAAGTTTTTGAAGCGGCGGGATGCTTGTCTGCATTGAGGTAAGCTAGCTCGTGTAGAACGCGAATAGCCTGGAACGCCGAACTCGAAACGCCATAGGTGACTGTGGTTAGTTCGAACTGCTTGAGTACGTCGTCAGGAGATTCGCGCCATAATATTGCTTGATATTTGCAGTCATCGTCACGCATGCGCACCTGCCTATACATTTGTTTTATATCGCAGGTGAAAACTACTCCATGCAATCTGAAACGCAAAATGATGTCTTCGATATTTTGCTGAAGCTTGGGACCGGACATGAGCACTTGGTTGAGCGCAACACCTGAGGTACTAGGCGCAGACGCATCAAAAACTGCGCGCAACTTTGTGCTTGTGCTATGCTCCTTCAGGACCCCATGGTGTGGTATATAGTAGCGCTGACCACCAGTCGAACATGGCACTTCACGCATGTGACCGGCTTCAATATAATCCCTCATGAAGGCTACATAAAGTTCACAAAGTCGAGGTTCCCTAACCAGCCTGCGCTCCAAATTATGGAACCGCTTCAAAGCAGTGAGATGAGTGTCACCTAATGGTTTGTGGTTCACCTTAAAAGGTAACGAGACAACAAAGCGACCATCACTATCCCGTTTGTATGTTTCTGTGAAATGCTTCTCACATTGGACGTCCTCGGGATCTTGAATGCGTAGCTTGGGTGGCTCTTCAACCTCCCAAAACATCCTCAGTGCGTGATCAAGATCTATGGTGCAGGCCATCGAAGTAGCGGTGTACGTGTACTGCGATGCTGCTGGAGCTTTTCCCATGATGATCCAGCCAAAGATAGATGAGTAGGCAGTAGGCATATTTTCACCTAGACTGATCCTCTTACCATCCAGAATCTGGTCATAATATTCTATACCTAGAAGCAAGTCAATTTGTCCGGGAATTGTGAAGTTACTATCCGCTAAAACTAAATTTTTGCAAAGTTCTAATACTTTAGGATCAACTGGAACCGAAGGCATACGGCCAGTTATTTTCTTTAAAATGATGAAGTCCGATGATAAAATATGTAAATTGTTCCGTGTTGATTTGACATTGCAATGAACTATACCTCGAGTCTCGTGAACAGACGAAGCACCTAGCCCACACAAGCCGCCTGACCTTGTACGAGGCAGCCTCAACCGTTGAGCCAAGGTATCAGTCATAACTGATACTTGAGAGCCGCTGTCTATTAGAGCACGGGCTGTGTGAAATTGACCGTCAACATCCTGCACGCTGATGAACGCTGTACCTAAAATCATGGTGGATGTCACATCGACACCATGTAAGGTCTGAGACTGGACTGTGGAGCTATGTATCGACACAGCAGGCTCAGAGGGGATGGGTGCAGAAGTTGGGTCCGAATGTTGATTTCCTATTGAATTGTTGATGTGTAGCTTGCTATGGTGGCGCTTACGACACACCTGGCATACACTTGTTGAGGTGCACTTAGAAACCTGGTGAGTGCGCAGACAATTAAAGCAAAGTTTATGTTGAATTACAAAACTCTTCCGTTGCACCGGAGCCATGTTCTCAAATTTAGAGCATCGATATATAGCATGGTTCTCCGTGCAACATGGACAAGCAAAGGCAATTTTGACCTTGTTGTGCTGTTTATTCTCATTAAAAATATTCAATGTGTTATTGCCTGACGCTGACCTAGATGTAGACCCACCAACATTTTCTAAGATCCTAAGTTGATTTTCTAAAAAATTTAGCAATTGGCTGAACGTTGGAATTTTTAAAGTATCAATTGATGATTCAAATCTTGTACGCAAATCCATCGTCAGCTTTTTGAGGATGATGTGAAGTAAAAGAAAGCTCCATGATGTGACATCAAATGTCAAGGCTTGTAACGCGTGTGTATTCTCCTTTACAATGTTGATAAACTTACCTAAAGTTTTACTATTAAGTTGATTTAGATTTGGCAATGACAATAGAGATTCAACGTGTTTGTCCGCAATCATCCTGCTATTTTCATAACGATCTGTCAATAACCCATAAGCTATTGCATAATTTTCAAGTGAAATTGGCAAGTGTTTGATTAATGAAAGGGCATCTTTGTCCAAGACACTTAGTAAATAATGCATTTTTTCTACAGAACTCAAATTTGCATTGTCATGGATTAAACTATTGAAGATATTAATAAACCCAGGCCACTCTGTATGGATTCCTGCAAACCGTGTTAATGAAATTTTTGGTAGGTGAAAGCCGGTGCTGATTGTGGGTTTTGATTCTAATGGCACGTAGTGATTTTGGAGAGTTTTGATTGAATATACTTTCTCCTCACAATTGTTGAATTTTTCCTCGATTTCATGACGCTCCGCTTGTTCCGTATTGGCCATGACTACCGAGAAAGCCTTTTCCATTTCATGCCAGTGCCTATCCAAGTCCTTATACCTGGCGAAGAAACGACTCCTGTCGTGAACGGATAGCGTCTGCTGAGATGTTATTTTAGTAGTTAAATTGTACAAATCTTGAATGAAACGCGCACAATAATCGAAAGCAACGTTGCTTATCTTAGGATCACTCATGTTTATAAACTTTCACTCCACTTTTCAACTTGGAAACAGTAAATTAAACGAAGTTTGAAACAAAATAACAAAACTTACGAAATGTCAAACATGTCAAACAAACTTGACGTTATGAGGTTAATGTTACCAGTTGACTAAAATAATAAGATTCGCTACACACTTCAAGATGATTTACCAAAGAGATCGATTCGAACTTTTACCACAGAATATTAAGAAAAAGTGAATACAATTCGAAGTGAATGAACGAAACTCAATTTCAATGTGGGGTATATTCAAATATGGCGGATGAAAAATGCTAAGTATACCTACGATTAAGAAAAATTCAGATTGAATTTCCTAAGAAGGATGCTAATAAGATCCGGCTCGAAGGACCAGGGAAATGGTCGAGAAAAGGGAGAAAGGATCGACTGACTCACCCGTGAATTCCTTGTAAAGCTTCTTCGATAGTAAAATGGGTGGCTGGTTTCGTGGGCGAGTTGTCTTTCTCAACCATTTATGTTGAGATGCGTTGATTTTGCTGATTTTCCTATATATGTTGAGGTTCTATGCTTGCGGAAAGGATTGCGGCGAAACAGGCTAACTGGAGCACTATTGATCGGCAAAAACTATCCTTCCTTGGATCCGCGATGTTAACGGTAGCGAAGATGGACGCGCAAGACCGATGTCGTCATAGGGCATCTGTCAGTCGATCGGGATGTGACGTAGGGAGGGAGGATACGGGTAGGTGTACCCTCACATGAAAAGATTGACGTTTAAGTATGACATTCGTACCCTCCATTTACAAGTTGAATGCTGAGGGCTGAATTTACATGTGATTGATGAATTCGTAGGCGTACATTGCACAATAAACCTACCAGCGCGGTTATAACCGCTGTGCGCAGCTAGTCGTGAAAAAACTTAGTTCTAACACTTACAATGTGACTCCACTACTCCAGATGTCCACTTTGGTTCCCGAGAAAGTTTCGGCGCCGTTGGCTATTTCGGGCGGCTGGAACGCAGGCGAACCCTGTCCCGTGTAACATGTGTCTTCAGGCGAGAACATGTCTAAAGCCTGAAATAATACAATCCACAATAGTAAACATCCGTAATAAATGTTTCTGCGTCCCGTCTACTTCTAACACAAGAATATTATAGATTAAAAGTCCAGGGTTTTTTGGTCAGCCTTACATTTTTTTTTCCCACTTTCAATTTCAATTAGGTATAATGCTAGTCAATTAATATCCTACAACTTAATTGAGTTAGATACAGATATTTTCAAAGTATTAATTAGCTGTTTGTTTGTGAAATAAAAAAAACTGTGTTTACTTTTGTTTCTGGTGTACAATACTCTATTCTATTCTGTGGGAAAAATCAATAAAGATATAAATTACTTAATTAGACACAACACAATGGCCCTGGCAAAATTAAATTAGCCTATGAAATGTCTACTTAGTTGAATGGCTTCATTTGCCTGCGACTGAATGACTCTTAAAAGTTAGGGTTGCTGCTTCCTTTACACTCAAATAGTAATATGGGATATTATGAAGTGTAACCCAAAGCATGTATGTAAGTGTAGTCTTTAACGGAATAGATTTTGATGATGTTTGCTACACAGATATAACCTGTGAGTGATGTATCGAGACACAACCAGACCACGACTTTAATATGCCAATAACATAAAAATATTTATCTGGCTATTAATACAAAAGCGAACAATTGTCAAGTGATTTTAAGCACTATGAGATATAATATCAACATCCGTGATGCTTGTCTATACATTAATAGATTATTACATACCTCTGCAACTCCGAAATCTGTAATCTTCAAGGTATGATCCAGAGTCAAGAGCAAGTTCCCGGGTTTAATATCCTTATGTACGACACCTTGACCATGTAGATACTCTAAACCGTCCAGCAGTTGAGTGAAGTAGTCGTGTGCTTGCCGCTGAGGGAACTTTTTGCCCGAACTTGATTCTAACATGTCCTGAAAGAGATAACCATAGAAGTTCTTAACATATCACGGAATGAATTCACAGTTACTAGATAATATTTGGTCTGATTCACAGACAGATTACGAAATGTGGGTAGTTAGAAATAACACCAACTGCTCTCAACAGTAATATCACATTCTGCATCTTTTCATGACTGTGGTCAATATAACTAGATCGAAACTTTGAGGTTTGTCAAAATAATACTTTTATGGTGATCTGTGTACAAGTTAAGACCCGTTTGTATATTATTAAAATTGACAACCCTACTTGAGTTTGACTTTCAAGGTCTAATTTAATGGCTAGATTTTGTTTGATTGTTTTCTTAATATTTACAATATAACTATAATAAATACCATCAGACATGGTAATTTAAATATAATAATAGATTTCTAAAATATTAACATAACACTGCCTGTTCTTGCACTCATCCAATAGTTTAAACGTAAATAGATATAAAAATAGACCATGATATTAACAAGATATACAGCGCCAACCTTCAGATGTTAAGTACACAATAACTAATCTCTGTGAAGCATCTAGCTTAGGCATTCAAATAAAATAAACAAAATACCTACCCACACACATGAAAATATTCCTTTGTGAAACAGAATTGTGAATGCTCGGAGCAACTATACAAAAAAGTATTAGTTTTAAATGAACCATTGCAAATTAGAACTATAGAAGTATAAGTATGTTCAGGTAAGACTGTGCTCAAATGACCGAACTACCCGACACAATTTTTAAAAAGGAATCTAAAGATAATTTATTTCTCAATAGCCTGAAGACATTATCACAAGCTAAATGCTATTAAATGCTATTAATGCCTTCCAATCAGAAGGTCGTGAGTTCAAATCCCAATGCGGGCACATACCAATGTGTTTCTGTAAAACATATGTATGTAATTATCACTTGTTTTTCAGTGAAAGAAAACAGCGTGAGGAAACCCACATACCTACCCGAGAATTATTTTGGAGGTAGGTATGTTATCCACCAATCCGGACTGGGCCCCTGTGGTGGATTATGGCCTAACCCTCCTCACGAAAGTGAGGAGAGACCCATGCCCAGCAGTGGGACGTTATGGGTTGATGATGATGATGAAATGCTATTAAAATTTGGACGAGTTTTTATCACTGGTGTCATTTAGTAATGTACCTATTAAAGCAAGTCTTAACCCATGATATTGTAAATATTTACTTTTGCGTTTAGAGATGTCAATTAGCAACAAAATCAACAAAAATAGTAAAACTTAAATGCTAGCTATGGGTTAAGTGAAGTCTCTAAATATGTAAAAATATTGTCACTTCCTTCACATAACTGCCTTCAGGATTTTGTAATCTGCATTTATGATTTTTGACACGTAATAATTATTATGGTGATATGTAAATAAGACTTACTTGTAGCACTCCCACACAGAACTCCATTACAAGATACATTTTCTGTTTCTCATCATTATACATAACATCGACTAGTTCTATCACATTTTGATGTCTAAGTATCCGCAGCAGCTGTATCTCTCGTTGGACATTCTGCTCTCCATTCGGTATTCTTCTTAACTTCCTCTTTTTAAGTATTTTAACAGCTCTTCTACATAACGACTCGGAATCTAACATTTCTTTAACTTTACCATACGAACCTTCTCCCAAAACGTCGCCCATCACATACTTCCCTACCATTTTGCATTTTTTCTTCTTGCTTCTGTAAATTATATCAGCACTATCGACTCTATGAAAGCATAGATTGGGTTGGTCTAAATTGAGATCTAAATCATCTATCTGTTCATCATCCAGCCATGTCACCATCTGCGGATCGGGGCTACCTTCCACCATAAAGTTGTCGTCGCTCTCTTGCGGTGCAATGATGTTTGATACTTCAAACTCCACATCCTCGCCGTCTGGAAGACTTTCACTACTACTGATTTTTCTACACATTCTTGGATCCATTATCTATCAAAACAACACATTTGTAAAATTGTCCGTAAATCTATGCGTGCTGCAAGGCCTTTTGTCATGAGATATTAAAAGCAATGTCGACGTAATTTTTTCAGATATTTGCGCCACTTGTGTTCAATTTACAGCATGTTTTATTAACGTGTAATCCAAGTAGGTGAGGTGAGCTTTATACTTTTTAATAAAATCGTATGTTACGGAGGTAAATAATATATTTTATGAATGAAATGAAAGATCGCGCAAAGGTCTGACAAGTAAGCCAGAAGAACAGATAATAAAATAAATTATTTTTGTCAGTGTGGCAGAGCTGAAACTAGTGATGAGTGGTGACTGAATCAAGCAATCAATCTTTAGTCGATTAATTTGAAAAGACTAGTGGTATTCTCGTCGGATCAATCACAGGTTATAAATATATAGGGCAAGAACACAGAGTTGTTCAAACAATGCACTAGATGTCGCTGTGCTGTGCATCCTAACACGCAAATTCGTACAAGGCGGGATAATGGCGCGAAGTTTCAATATAATAAATACATCGTAGGAGTAAAAACATCAATAGAATAGAATAGAAATAGAATAGAATAGAAAAAATCTTTATCAATATTAATTTATAATATCATCCAAATTAAGAAAACTTTTTCACGCGCTTACTTTGTCTTTTATAACTTAAGCACATTTATAATTAAAAAAATATATAATAGTAGTACTTAAACATTACTGCCGCGGTTTGTGTAATGACTGCATTGCTGGCAGCGATTATAATGGATGGCCGAAAGCGCATCGTAGCGCAGCTCTAGGCCGTCACAGCGCGGTCTGCATTGAAGTCCTGGAGGCCTACCATGACGTCTTATAGCGATTCAGTTGAGGACCTAAACTGAGCCGCGTCGCATAATCGTACCGTGACGTCTTATTTTTGATGTTGCTGCCATTTTCAATCTAAACTGGATATAGGTTAGGTTGAAAATGGCTTATTAGCGACTCAATTTAGGTTGCTACCATTTTCAACCTTAATTGGATCCAGCTTAGGTTGAAAATGGCAGCAACATCAAAAATAAGACGTCACGCTACGATTATGCGACGCGGTTCAGTTTAGGTCTTCAATTGAATCGCTATAAGAGGTCATGGTAGGCCTCCTGGATGGCCTAGCTAAAATATGAGCCGTGACCAAAGATACGAGGCCTTTATAGCGCGGACAGCAAGGAGCAACGTATTGTTATATTCTCTTTAGCAAGAGTTGTAACGTGTAATCCTAGTAGGTTTAGGGAGCTTTATACTTTATAATAAAATCGTATCTTTCGTGTGTGTGTGTGTTTTTTTTTTTATATCTTTGTGTTTTATACAATTTCGTGTCAATAAAGAGTTATCTATCTATCTATGTTTCTGAGGTGAATAAGATATTTTAGGAATTAAATGAAAGGTCATTAGTATAGATATATAGGCACTAGTTACATAGTGAAATAAAATATATTTTTTTAACATGTTTATTAATTAATTTTCAACACATTTGCTCAACAAAACAACTTTATAAGGTTCACATCACAATATTTATGGTCAATATTACGTAGGTAATTTTTGGAATAGGTAAGTAATCGATCACTTTTTGTAGGTCTTATTCATTTCCTTCTTGAGTAGAGACAAACGTGTGAGGCACGCGTCGCGCCACGCGCGGCGTTCCTGCAGCTTCTCCAGTGGCACCATGGCGTTCAGCTGGTTACAGATAGTGTCCGCACTCTTGCTCTGCGTCATGCGAGGGGTTTCACCCATCGTCTTGCTTACGCTGTGGATCGTGTCGCCATACCTGAATTTGAAAGAATAACGAAACAATGAATAAAAAAATATCAGTGTTTCGGCCCATGTAACCGCATGGTCCCATTATTACAGAGAATGAGTAGAAATACGGTACGGATACATGTACCTATATATAAATCGCGGGAATTTAAATTTTATCTATTAAGACATTTTTATGGTACCTAAATAAGAGTCCGTGAAATTTTATAACGACCTATCCGAAATGAAAAAAACAACTAAGTTAAGTAATTACCTACCTACTTACTAAATTAAAATTTTCTAATTTCTCACTAAAGTAGGTATCTCAGTATAGGTCATATAATGTTATTAGAAAAAAAAAAAGAAAACCAAAACATGAAGAGGGCACGAAATGCCACGAACAAAACAAAGAGAACGAGGAAGAGATCAAGAAAAGAGGATTGAGGTTGAAGATGTCTACCTAGTAGCATAATTTGTATTCTATGCTAATAGGTAACATTGCAACAGTACCTTTCGATGTAGCTCTTCATGCCCTCCGCGTTCAAGTGCGCAGTCTCCAGCGAGCCGAGGAAGGCGTACCGCATGCCGAGCCCCTCCGAGATCACCTTGTCGATGTCCTTCACGTCCACGATGCCACCCTCTACAAGCCGCCACACCTCGTTCAGGATCGCGTATCTGATTAATTAAGTTCTTTTTTTATCGTAGCTATACAGTCGGTTATACAGCTATACAGTGTACAGCTATACAGAACCAGTTGAACATGGCTCCTTCGTTTAGCACGAAAAGGTAAATACATTTTGCGGGTGTAGCTAATATTAAATTAGTAATTAGGACATTCAACAACTTCTGAAGCGAACTCTACCACGAGGTTATTAGGTGTAAGATCCTGTTTTTTGTTTATTACTTACTGCTCGTAAGTAGCAGTTAAGCTAACTAGTACTTAAACAAATTGCAAATATATAGCTTTCCATGTTACATGCTTAAAGACTTTAAGTTACCATTTTTTTTTTGTTACCATTGTATTATTTTCAGGAAGATTTCAAGATTGCTGTAAAGAACATTAAAGTCCGGAAATAGTCTAACGATAAAAAAAAATTAGAATTAGAGTACTGCCTATACTGCCCGAGGTTTATTTCTAGTAAGTAGGTACTTAGGTAGGTAGGTATATCAGCCGTCATGTTACCACCAATCAAGTTAAGACTCCCAGTCCAGCCGGTCATTCAACCAGTTTACCGTTACGATACAGCCGTGTATCTTTTGTAGTCCGATTTAAATCGACATTTTGTCTGCAAGTTGCTCCACTTCTGACCCCAAGTTCCCTGGCAACTATTATTTCATCTGCGCGACAGGCAAATCGGTTCTGATTTAAATGGATATGAATAATGGATCACTAGATCACAAAGTCATCCTCGCATGACGGTTCGAATACCTACTGGATCGAAAAAGATCTTTCTCAAAGTAGAAATCACGCTACATACCTAATAATGTTATTATATAGTGAATTAAATGGTGTATGCCCCTATATAATTGTTTCTTATGTACCTAACGTATATGCTATTTATATTCTTCTACTCTTTCTTTGATGCTTACTGTATGCGGTTTAGCACAAATCCGTCAATCTCCCGCGACAGCGAGACGGGTTCCTGCCCGATCTCCAGCATGATCTCTCGGGTCTTCTTAGACACCTCTGCCTTCGTCCACGGCGCGGGTACTATCTCCACCAGCGGCACGTAATACGGTGGGTTTACTGGGTGAGACACTATCACCTAGAAAATTAAGAGCAGCTCATTATAATTTTAGCCCTTATCGGCTTATTACTCCTTGTCCTGGTTCTCATAATACGGGTTTCGAGCCCAGTGTGGGAACCAGGAGCTCCGTTGATTTTGTAAATGTGCATTATAAGCTTGTTCCAAATAAATATATTTTCATTTTTTTTCAGCAACAAATCGTGGTAGAGCTTTACCTAAAGCTGTCTACACAATACGAACCTGCGACTTATGCTTCAGGTTTTCCGAGAACAATGAAGGTAGAGTAGTGCTGGTGGAGCTGGACAGGATCGTATTGTCTCCGACCACAGCATCCAAGTTCTGGAACACCTTCTTTTTCAGGTCGAGGTTCTCCGGGACGCACTCTTGGACGAACACGGCGCCTTTTACTGCTGTTGCCAAGTCAGTCGTTCCTGAATGGAATGGCATTAAAATAGGTGGGTAACGTATAATTAGAGGAAGGGCTGATAACTTTTGCAATGTGGCTGTGCCTAGTAACAATCTTAACTAGGGTGATTTTATAGTCCTTGGATACTATCTAACTACAATAGGTATACATTATTCGGAGTGGAGATGTCTCAAGTGGTACTCATTATATAAGTATAACTATCTACGACTAGAAGGTACGTATAGGCAGTAAACAATACTTAGTTTAGTTCCACGTTCACAGATGAGTGCAGCGTGAATGTTATCGTGTTTATTTATCAATATCAGCCTACATTTCCTGGTATTCAATAATAATGTAAGTAGGTACCTAGTTACTCATTATTCCTTTATTACATTGTTTTTGTCTATATAACTATAGCATACATCGAATTCACTATATTATATAGCTTTTGTAGGCTATTTCTGAATAGTAATTTAAAAACAGTAGTTACTGCTTCTATTAATTACGACCTTTGATAAGAAGCCTCTATAGAACTTCACGTTTCTGATACCATACTTATTTACATAACATCAAATTGTGATAAACCATGTTTTATCATATTATTAAAAACAAACACAAAATTTATCATCTTACATAATTTAATGGTAAATGATAGCAATAAAAATGATTTATTGCCTTGTCTTAAAGTTAACATAATGAATGATTTTTAATGAATATGTACCAAGCAAGCACATGTAATACAAAAGCAAGTGATCTTACAATTACTATATGGATATTTTTTACTCGATAACCGCCTTAGAAAACTAAAAGGTTCTCATCTCGATGCATAAATTACTACTTGATGCCAACCTGCAGTAAGAACCGCATCGTAGTCGTACCACAGCCACAGAATAAAGAATAGTACCAACCTAAAGCTTCAGATTGAAAGGTACGACCTTTTAGGTAATATACATAAGTACTTAGTTGCTTTAAAAGCGGCAAAAGTCAGGGTCTGCCAACAAACCACCACAGATAATGTAAACCCAGTAGGTATAGCTAAACTATTATTGCGAAATAAGAAACCATTCTAGCATAAAAACCTTTAGACATCAAATATATTGCTCTGGAATCATTTATGGATCGGGGACTCGGGATCTATCCTACGGTTTATTTATTTTATTTATGTCGTCAACTTATTCCTTAGTCTTACCTTTGACACACTGGATCTGTTCCTTCGCGTTCAGGGTGCCACGCAGCAGACCATCTTGCTCTAGGTTCTCCAATTGGTTCTTGATGTCCTCTAGCGCATCCGAGACCTGTTGGGCCACGATATCGAAGATTGTGACTTGGTATCCTACGGACGCGAAGAGCATGGCCCATGACCTCCCGATCAGACCACTGGAAAATAATTTAATAGCTTAGATTAGTAGGGGCTGGCCGAAATAATTGAGGAAGACCTTTGCCCGGCCATGGGACAGCATTAGCAAAAATTTATTGGTATTATTGTAGATTTATTTTACGACCTCATAATACTTAAGCTTTCATCATCATCATCAGCCTTTATCGATCCACTGCTGGACATGGGCTTCTTCTTTATTGCGCAAAATTTTACGGTCATGAGCTTTCCTTAAGCTTTGACTATGAAAAAATGCTGTGGATGTTGATGGTGGTGAAATCCTGTACATGATGCTGATGATGAAAAGTGTGTCTTATATTTTATTCCAAGTCGTCAATTTATTGGCGTGATTGAATTGTCTTCAAAGTTTCCAAAAACGTTTGCCTAATAATAAAATACAACTTCCGATCATTATTTCTATATGACCATTTTGTATTCGCTATAAATAAGTACAATTGAATCGTAACGTACCGCATTGAGTAGTAGTACATACCTAATAGAACTAATAGATATTACAAGTACTTACTAGGTACATACTTATTTCGCCATGCAAAAAAAATCCACTAGACTGTTCATAAAGTCTTCATAACAAACAAAGGACAAATCTCACTGCCAATGATTTCATACTAGTTCACAGCATACAAAAAGTACATATAATATAAAAACTAAGTGATAATATAGGTCGTTTCGTTATTGAGAGGAACATTTTATCTACGTTCTCTAAACAGAATTAAATTTGTTCATGAGAAATATGAATATAAAATTTTGTCAGCCGTTGATTCAGTTTTCAGGCCATTCGAGGTCTAGTTTTCTCATTTACATGTTCTGTTTTTGAATTTCAGTTTCTCATTTACATGTTCAATGTGCTAAGATAGTTGTAAACCCCGAATATTGTAAAATAAAACTACGCAGATAGCTTTGCCTCTTTGTTGAGCACTATTGTTCTGTTCTGTTTCACAAAAGAGTTGATGTAAGTACCTTGCATATTTAATAGATATCTTAGTAACATATAAAAGACTAAATACAAATACAAAAGAGGGAGATATCCTTACTTATATTATAAATGCGAAAGTAACTCTGTCTGTCTGTCTGTTGCTCTTTCACGCCTAAACTACCGATTGAAATGGAATTTGGTACAGAGATAGTCTAGAGCCTAAGAAAGGACATAGGTTACTTTTTATCGCGAAAAAAGCATCGTAAGGGTTTGAAATAGGGGATGAAAGTTTGTATGGAAGTTTCGTCATTTTTGAAGCTAGAAGCTTGCAATTTAGTTTTAAGGCTTTTGACTAGATATAAATAAATATGACATTCAAAGTTTGTAAAAATTTGCCCTTGAGGGGGTAAAATAAATATATGAGATGAAAGTAAGTATGGCAAATATGTAAAGTTTCGGCTAAACAACTGGGCCGATTTTAAAAACTATTTCACTAATAGAAAGCTACATAGACAGCGAGTAACATAGGCTATTTTTATCTCCATATTCCCGCGGGAACAGGAACTACGCGAGTGAAACCGCGGGGCGCAGCTAGTATATATATAAAGGTGTAGGTACGTATATAATTTTCCTTTTTTTTTAAGATATACACGGTATTATCTGCAACCTGTTTACACCATTAGTATAGGTATCTACATTCGTGTTAATTTAAGTTAGGTAGGTATAACTATAACATCAAAACCAATTAAAAACACCCTAATTAGTTAAATAGTTTCTACTTATAATTATTACTTAAGCATTTAGGCATAATTTGTAGGTAATTATTTGGTTGTAAATTAACCCCTATGACTTCAGCGATAACATAATCTCAGTGTCAGATCGAAAACAAGACGTGCTCGTTATCAATATGTACCTACTGAAAACAAATATCGTTGGTTACTGTGAACGTATGGCTGAAGAGACCTATAATTAGTATCATTATTTGTTTCTATGCTAAATAGAATGCGTTTAACTACTATACACCTGATGGTAAACCGTAATCTCTAATACAATATCATATTGTAACTATATAGAAAATAAGGATTAAAAAATTACGGGATAAAAAAATAACGCGGTATATTATAGAGGAAGTAGGTATACTTGGACACAGTTTCAGTGATTTTTAATCAGAACTTAATGTTTATTATAACCACCGTAAACAATTAAGTATGTTGGCAAGAAACGATTTTGATAGTAAGATTGAAAAAGGAAAACTAAACTAAAAAAACCTGTGTTTGGAAAGTACCTACCTACTAAAGAGCCTCTCAATACCATAAGGACAATGCAGTTTTTCCTGTTGACGGATCAAAACTAGTTGCAAAATGCAGAATGTGTATACCTACCTGATAAAATTTTCTCCCGAAAAATATTTAACAAATGTAAGATGTAAATGTATAAATGTACCTACGTACTGCAAACATTACTTTTGCAAAAACGCCTGAACATTCTTAGCTAATTTAAGGTCACCTACAAGTATTTTATAGTATAGTTGAAGAACAAATGAAATATGATAATTGATAACAAACAAAAAAATGAAATATTTTCTCAGGTTAGCCACGGTTAGCCTACCACCAAGGTTTCACTATACATAATATTAACATTCGTCGCTTCTGCGACCGTACTCAGGTAATAAATTAATTTTGACATAATATAAATTGTCCTTTAAATCAATGTAGAGTAAGTACATTTTACAGTAGAGGTCGAAAGACCGGTCCATTTGTCCACAGCTTTGTTACGTTCATGCACTAACAATACATTGCCGTCAATTAAAACAAAAGTACTAACCTTCCCACGATTCCAACTTTTTCACTCTTGAATTTAGGCGCCATTTTGTTCCGCTAGAGACGTGTTTTGAGCTCGAGGCACGACTTGTGAATGACGCGGTCGTAGCTGGGACATAGCCTAAAATAAAACCTCACTAAACTAGTTATCGGCTTGGTGCAAGGCTTATTGTTGGTTTGCACGACATGGAAACAATAATATTATGTAGCATTTGACATTAGAATTTAGAAGATAATATGAAGAAATGTAAAAACTAAAACTAAACTATAATATAGGTGATATATAATAATAATAAACAGGAGAGCTCTCGACTCTACCTCTGGTTTTTAGATTTGGTAGAGCAAAGAGCCTGCCGGGACCTATTAGGTAATTGTGTTGGATAATTCATGAAGATTTCGTAGTCTACCTATTTGTATTTTAATCAAGCTTGGCAATAGTCTCAACTCAACTCAAATATATGTCAAAGCAAGCGCTTTCCATCGCTTATCATCAAGCGATACTACGCACAAATTCGTTTCAATCCGGCAATGGCAATAAAAAAAAGGTTTACTTCTACCTGTGCTCTCATAACTTTTACCACCTTTTACTTACGAAACAATTACCTACCTTTTTTAAATAGATTTCTTGGCACTTTTTTTTCAATGCACTGTCGTCAGTACCACAGATCACATAATAGTTCTTAGGAACCCTCAATAAACTAAAAGAGTATCCTAAAAGAGACTGACTTAATTTGAAGCATACTTAGTCTTAAGAGATTGATATACTTACTCATATCAAAATAAGGAAATAAGTACCGAAGCACACTTAAAAATAGTGTAAGTAGTTAAATGATGTAAATATTTAAACAAATTAATTATTACAAAATAGTAAATAGGTTAGTTAAGTAGGCAAAACGTAATATTTACTAATTGTGTGTGGGACAATAATAATCTAACATGCCTTTCAAGGATTGGATTGATGTGGTTGTTTTTCTCGCCGTGTTTACACTATCATTAAAGGTACTGAAATAGCTTGAATTAAAATCTTTCGTTAAATTGTAATTTAGTTTATTTTGTTAAAGTAATTATCTATACAAAGTAATATTTAGATAAACAAAAAGTATAATTAAAACATGTAGAGATTCTTATTCAAGTGAGTAGACACCATAAAATTTAATAAATACTGTTTACTTCTATACTATCTTATGATAATTGAAAACAATATTGTGTAAGTAAGTAATTAGATTATGATACATTACAAGAATCTTCATAATGTAAAAGTTTGTACTTCGTTCGGGTTTCCCTACGCTGCTCGTGGTAGAGTGACCACGAGTGCGGAAACTGGCATGACATTAATCGACGTACTTATAGATCTATCATAATGTTCGGGGTATTCCCCTCCTCCTCACCAGATTTTTTCCACAAGTCCCACAAGTGGGAACAAAAAAAACATTTTTGTAAAAGTGCTAGGTTTGGGTTAGTTAGTTTGTTCTTTACTCACGATCACTCTGCTCATAGCTCTACTTTTTTTTTAAATGTAAGTGTCATGGGTGCTAATTCAAATCAAAGTTTACATGAATGGATTATTTGACAAAAACCTGAAGTTCACAGAATGGCCAACAAGTTCAAACTACTCCACCGTTTTTATGCTACCTAAAATAAATATTACAATAGTAATATCAGGAAATAAGTCTTACAATATACCTATTAGCAGGTGAAGTAGCTTAATTTGTTGTTAAAATAATCCATCCAATGCAACTTAATTTTCTCCGTAGATATAAGTACTAAGTAAAATTGATCGTCTAAACGAACATGGCCGTTCCAAGCAATAAAATGAATGTGCTTGTCTTTTATTTTTTGCTTAGTTCTTAGTGCTTACATTGAAGCAAATGATATTTCCAATAAATTGTGACCACTCATCGCTTATATACTGTAAATTCAGTACATTCTTTTCTTCAATTCAGTTGTCAAATAGTTGAAACATTGGCATAAATGTAGCAATTTTCTAGACCGTACCTATATAGTTGAATATGAAACTGGTTGTTTTAATATCGGCGTCGACGACAGAGTTGTTAAAAGAGCATTTGACTTTGTTAAGGCTCTTATGCACCTAAGCATACATTTCTAGAACTATGTAGGCTACATTTATTCGCAAGTAGTCCCCGCGATGGCATCGGAGACCTTGATGCTAAATATCCTGTGGTTGACCACAGTGGGGTCCAGTCCCTTGTAAATGAAACGAGGCAGCTTGTCTGATAGCAGCCATAGGAGACCTTCATCGTCCACCTGTAAAGGAAAAAAATACACTTGCGGTCAATGAAGCGGGAGAAAAAAGGCCTGACTACAGATTTTGTGCTGGAGAGAGGTAGGTTACTGGGCGTACAACCAAGTGTCCTATACCCACCACCATGGAAATATAGACTATAAGTACTCATTCGTTCAAAGTGGTGATTTAATTGTGATGGAAACCATCAATGCAGTCGAAATGAGGAAAACGCATGCTATCTCACTAATATTAATAATTGCGAAATTTTGTGTGTGTGTATTCGATCCCTCTTCACGCCAAAACGGCGGATCGTATTTTGATGCAATTTAGTATACGGGTACTTTGGGTCCTTGAATAGAACGTCATCATCATCATCATCAACAACCATATTGTCCGACTGCTGAGCACGAGTCTCCCCTCACATTCGTGAGGAGGGGTAGGCCATAATCCACCACGGCGGCCCGGTCCGGATTGGAGGATAGATCATGGGCTACTTTTTATCCCGTAAATATGAACGACTCCTAATAATAATTAACGCGGGTGAAACCGCGAGGCGCACCTCGTATTTTATAGTTAAGGAAATACCCTTGTACTAACAGATTTATCCTTCTACTTATTGCATCTGATTTGTAGCAGCTATCTACAAGAAGTTGCATCGTTTAAAGTTACACAAATGATGTTTCCTAGATTGAAACTTATACATTACTAGCAGCGCCCCACGGTTTCACCCGCGTTATTTATTACCCCACAATGACCGTCAGTTTTCACGGAATTAAAATATTCTATGTTCTATTCCAGCAATTGAAGTCTTTGTATAATAAATTTCATCAACATCCGTTCAGCTGTTTCAGCGTGAAGTGGGAACAAATATATGTATACACACATACACACAAACTTTTGTATTGTATATAGTGAGATTTTGCCAAAGAACATTTGCTTATCACTGCGATCTGTAATTGTGTAAGTACATAATACTTTTAGTTCGATGGTTTACCAAGAGTATAATTATATTTAAGTAGATACATACTGCCCTAAAAAAGGCACGTATCAATGAGAGCAAAAATAGATTTCCTTGGACAAAAAATGTCTATTGAATTGTTAGCAAGTGTACGTTCACACAAGGCTTTACGTGACCTCATTAAAACTACCACGTAAAAGCACCAGCTATTATTAGTAGGCACTTAAACTGTTATAATTAAGTAACGAAACAATGATTTTAAGTACTGAACCTACTTATAATGGGAATTGAAATTAAATATTAGCATTAAAATGATAATAAGCTTTTGAAATAAGTATCTACTAGTTATTCGTTGATGTGGTATTCTACATTAGTAACGTTAATATAGCGTAAGATGAGTCAACGTTATCAGCCACAAAAAAGTAAAAATTTTAGTACTTAGGTACTTATTTCTATTTATGTACTAATGCGCTTGTCACTTCACAGGCACAATGTAACATATTTAATGATAAGTAGCCAATTATCTGTTCACTAATTTTTAAGATTATTCTTTTTTTTAATGTACATTTCCTATTTCATGTTGCCTGTCTTATCTTAATTTTTAATAGTACTTTTTTTAAAGACTTTTAAGCTGTGTTAATTGTACCGCAATCCAATCTATAATGTTACCTTTAAATCATTTGGGAACTCAAGTTGGACGGGGTCGGTGATGATAAGAGGGTTGTTTTCAGGAGTGTACGGCTTGTTCGAGTTCCAACATCCCACGCCGTCACGATTTACCTGCAAAAGACAAAGTTTTAATAAGTCCCTGTGAGCTATATATCCTGGAACAGATTCACCAATACTACTCGCCTCTAAACCCCAGTCCAGATGTTCGTCGTAGATGTAATACTTAGATAAATGGTCATAGATAATCATTATCACGGTCAAAGAAAAAGTACAAGGCCGAAACAATATCGAAGAATGCCCATTGTTAAAATTTTCTGACCTGTAGTTTTTACGTAATTAATTTGAGTGTTTAGGTTTCCCGTGAGATAGTTATTGTTAAATAATTTTTGAAGATTTTAACCCGATGACGTCACTATCAGCATAATACCATTTAGTGCCGTTGTCAAAATAAAATAAAAAAACTAGATTTAATCTGTGATTGACAGGGCAGATAACTTTCTTTTTAATTGGGGAGGTATGCTTCAATATTCTAAAATGTTCGAAATTAGCGATTCTTTTCAATAATAGCTGTTTTTTGTGATTAGTGAGTCTATTCCTTGAAATGGTTTTGAAATTACAATATTTGAAAAATATGAACAACGCCGATTGGGTTTTCATAGTAATTTGGTGGTCACGGCTTATTAAATCGATCACGATTAAACTACAAAATTAAAACATGTACTGCCTACACACTATATTATTTATACGTGGAATTAAAAAAACCCCGCGTCTTCAATGTGATGACGTCAGTAAACGAATTCTGTTGAAAAATATATTTTTCCAGACAAGGTTTTATGAAATTGGTAGGTAAAGGTACCAATTATACCTACAGCAACCTGATCAATAACAACAGAAACTTGGTCAAAATTCACTTGATAGATTTGTCACGAAAACTTTTATTCTTAATCATAGACTCACTAACAATTGGAATTATATAAAATTTTGTAACAAAAAACTTATATTTACCTGTGTATAAAATAATACATGGGCGTTTTCGTCGTAAAAACTGGCCGATGCTTGCGTGCCTTCACCTCTGTCACCTAGCAACTGCGAAAAATATAAATAAATCAATTAAGTACTTAATAAACTATGGAAGTAGGCTCTATTTATGCTAATAGCGGAATAGCTTTAAACAGTTAATAATAAGTGGACAATAAAATACATTAACGAAAAATTTACAAATATTTCGAAAACAAGAAAAAAGTAGGTATATACTTAACAACATCATAATAGGTATCTTCCAACTATTTGCATATCATTAAAGTTTCCATTATGCTTTAAAATCTTAACAATATGTACTCAAGTATGAATGTCTATATAAAAGAGCCCCAAAATACTACGGTAGCAATTCCATGAATAATAAATTACGTGAAGATGTGGCAAGATTCCGTTCTTACAGAGATCAAAGTGTTTATTTACTTGTGCAATTCAAGTGTAGGAACGTAAGACGAGCCGATAAATGGGTGAGCAAGCACTGAACTAGTATTCAAACCTTGAAGTCATTGAACGCCTCGTTCTTATCGATGTGTGTGTAGTTGCGAAGCAGCTCCGTGGACACGCAGAACTCCTTAGTGCTTGAGAACGCGTGGAAGAACATTGTCCGGTATCTGTTACAATCAGAATAAAGATGTATTATTTTCAGTCTCACTAACTTGGGCAAACAATGTAAAAATATGACATAATTGATAATCTTTACGGCCATCGGGTGACCTCATCTCTTACAAGCTTTACTAATTTGTTTTGGGGTCAGTGTCAAACTTGTCGAAGCTTTTCACATAGTGCTGCCTTCTTTCGTAGGTACTATTAGCCATATTGGAGTAGTAAAGTAGGTACTTAGTCCACTATTCGGTTTGTTATGCACAAAGCACATTCGTTTGACCTCTGGGAAGTAGGTATGTAAATTTCACAAGCAAGTAAATAAACCTGCGGGTAATCCGTTCACTCCAATCAATTTGAATTTGTCATTGAACTTCATGCTGCTATAGATGTTTGCAAAACTTCAATTTAAAATTACATGCCGTTTAACTACAGTGTGATAAAGCGTCATTTTATTGATTCAATTGACATCTATTAGTTGACACATTTCGTAAAGAGCTGACCACAATATTTTTTTAAATTATTTTGCAAAGGCTTTTTAATTGTTCTGCAGCGTTTATAGCCGCTTTATGAGTACCTAGATAGTGAAACCTGACTCCTGGTTCAGATCACTTCTGCACCGATCTGCACAAATTTGCTTCTAGATAAAGCTGGTGACGGCACTAGTAACCATACTAACCCGTTCTCCCTAGGCTCAGACAGCGCCAGTCCGAACACGCCGTCAGTCCAGTGGAACTCAATTCCGGACACGTTGTAGGAGCCAGCCAGGGGCTCGAAGTGGAAGTAGTGGTGGGCCACACGCCAGGAGTCGTCCTGCTTCAGGCTGTAAACTACTACGCCATATCCGCCCAAGTCCGGGATGTAGGCAAATGCATTATCGCACGTGTCTTTGTCTACGTCTACGATCTGAAATAGGTAATCAATAGAATGACATGTTTGTATAGCAAGGGGTCGGGTAAGTTAGAGTAAGTAAGTACTTAGGTTAGGTAGGGACTTACACTTTACACAGAAAGTAATAAAGGAAATGTGGAACGATAACTAAAAAATTACAATAAAACTATTAGAAAAGTGGAACAATATTAGTGGAAAGAATCGGGGGAGACCTTTGCCTAGCAGCGGGACACTACTGGTTAAAAAAAAAACAATATTAGACATAGTACTTCGTCAGTTCCATTTTTTACAGCATACCATTCCAAAGTTAACTCACAATGTTAGCGAAGAAAGAATCCTCTTTCATATCCTCCACTTTGAAGAAGTAACGATGAATCAGTTTATCAGTGTTCAGGTCGAAAATCACAATGGACGGTCCAGCAATTTGATTTGGTGATCCTGCAATAAAAATACTTAAGTACAGTTGCAGTCTATCTAAAAATTTCTAGGACTACTTAATTTATTATTATAGCTGTTATTTAGCTGTTCATACATTTGTTGTATTATTTTGTTGTTTTGTAGTCGCTACGCTTATCAACTTATCATGCACGACACTAACCCGATTTCTGCTTCGTTCATTTGCAATAAAATTATTCCCTTTTACATTGTGACCTTAAGGTACTGCTCATAACAATAGATATTTACTGCTATAACTACTTAGCATAAGAAATGAATTGCTGTGTAACAGAGTCAAGTCTTATATTGTTTACCATTTTGTGCAAGATACAGTAAGTAGAATAATTTTAATCACCTTATTTACGTGAACATAAAGCAGTAGTATTATCACAGTAATATATCTTTATGGTTCCAACCCACTGTCTTCCATGACACTAATGCACAAGTATCACTGTAGTTTTCTCTTCACTTGGAAATGCAATAAAATGTTTGGAAAGTAAGTACTAAGTAGGAAGGTAGTTACAGGGTTTCTTACCTAGAATATCAGCAAGTCCCGAATCCATAATCCATAATCTGTCACATGCATCCACGAAAACTCTGAACACCGAAACAATAGAGCTGTTCGATGGTAACTCCTTCGCTGAGTCAGGTATGTAGTTATCTTGAAGTGAGGGGTACGGCTTCAAAAGTTGATCTTGTGGTCCGTCGATATCGACGTAGTTCAATGAAGATACGACACCGTTTTTCCATTTTGGAACGGTAACGAAAAGCTTAGTCTTCCATCGAACCAGGCCCAACGGAAGGTTGTGGCCCGGAATGAACCTTTCCTCTTTGATTGCGTTTTCACGATCAGCCGGCGCGTTCCATACATAGTCGACTTCCTTCCACGCGAACCGCAGCTGGGGAGTGGCCGCTTCGCATACTGACGCTATTGTCAGAGCAATTATGAAACTGATTGCCCTCATATTAGAACTGTAACAATGATATCGTGCTTAGAAATCACGCCTTAAGATTAATCTAATATTTTTTGAAAATAAATTAAAAATAATTGCTGGGCTATTCATTGCTACCCGATGTTGTAAGTTGGTAATGACAGTATTGTGAAGCAGGGCATCTCTCGAACCCCACAATGATTGCTAGCTCACGTTTTTGCAGATGAGTTGAGATCTTATTATTGAGAAACTGCTATCTAGGTGTATCAACAAGTCTTCCTTATCTTCGTATAGATCGGGCTTGTTATGTATTCGGATGCATGGGAACTGTGACGATCTTGCATAACCCCGAATAAAGGGAGCATCGTTGTACAAACAGATGAAAATTGTCATAATTTTTCGTTGATTTCTCTGCGCATAGGTAGGTACGCAGTATATTTCAATCATTTTTACTGAAAAGTGCTCTAAATCCATACTGGATTTATTTATAAGTAAGTACAACTTATTTATTAAAATCTTCTCCTCACTCTTAACTCTTTTAGTACTTTATTTTTCCTTAAATCCAGTATCATAAAAGACCGAAAAATAACAAAAGTAGATGAGTGTGAGTAATGAAAAAATACAAACATCTACTTGTTTCCGAACTTCGAGAAGTCAATGACTGCGGAAAGCCAACCTTAAAACCAATAAGTATAATAAGTATATCAAGACACGACTGTGTAAGATCACAGAATAATGTACTTCCGATCTGTGTTGGCCCAGGTTCTAAAGGCGTGAATGTGGCGACTCACTAGTTTTTAAATCATTCGTCCAAGGCCGACCGGAGATTTGCTTTACTATAATCAATTAAATATCAAGCAAGTCATGCAGTTGTAGAGTTCTGCGGAAATCAAGCAATAGATAATGGAAAATCCGACAATGATGACAATTTTACGATTGTTGGCTCTTTGTCGCTCATAAAAATCGTCTTTCGTACACTTACTTACTTAAAGTTTGGTTTAACACAACAATTATTATGGTAAAAACAACAATTAACAAAAACTAAAAGGAAACTAATTAAACCTAAGCCCTTAAAATCTAACAAAAAGTTATAGATTAGTAAGTAGAGTTTGTAAAAGGAGGTTAGTTTTTGAAGGAGAATTTGTAGACAATGTCCTTAGTAAAAACCGTATTGTATGTGTTCTTACAGTACCTAAGGTAGGTTGTGTTTTATGAAAGGCTAGTGTTTAGTTGATTAAGAAAAGATTTAGCTACTGCTATATTTTTGACACACCTCTTGCTATAGATTAAGTAAGAAGCGTCCATAAGATGAAGCTGTTAAGGTCTCAAGTAGTCAATTAATAGATGCAATGCAAGTAGTGCAGCTATTGCTATTGCCAATGTACCAACTTCTATTACATCTGGTGATTAATACATTCTAAATAGTAGTCAAGCATCATATTATGTAGTTTGCTTACCGTTCTACGTATCACGGTCCGTGAATAATTCATAAAACCAGTAGCTTTTCCTCATTTTTTAGTGTCATCAGAAGACAAAATAAAATTGGTCTTCCGTTGTCTTATTCAAATGATTTATGTTATCTAGCAGTACTAATATCTACAAATTAAGTTTTTAGAGCATTTTCATAAATAATAATATAATTATAATCAAAGTTGTATCTTGTTTCCTTGATTAATAATTGAAATAACTATACGTATAAAATTGCTTTTATTTAAAATAATAAATAGTGCTACTCTATGTATTAATTTTAGAATGGAAAAAATAAATATTTCATCTTTAAGCTGTAAGCTCTCTTCTGGTTACCTATTTAAAGTTGCGAACTGGTCACTACTCAGTACGTTGTTTTTTATAAAATTATTGTAAGTATATAAGCAGATATTTTACATGGTAGCGCAAACAAATTATTGATTCAACCAGTAAAATCTCAATGTAATCAACTCTCCCGTTAATGTCTCTACACGAGAACCAAAAACCACATTTTTGCTACAAAAATATCGATTTTCATACTTGTGTTTTTAAGTTCCCATTAATATACAATTTAAACAAGTTTATAGATACGCGTAGTATCTAGTTTGTACAGAACTTACCTAATCAAACTTACTGTAAAAAAATGGTGTATAAGTACTGTATTAATCCAGTTGAAGTTTCAATGAAAACGGCTCTACCTTTACACTACTACCTTTGACACTTTAACACAGAAACAAAAAAAACAAACACTGCAGGGCACATTTAAAAGAAAAAACGATTGTTCCTCTTTCTTACAGTTCCTAGATTGAACCATAAAGCAGCTTATTGACTAGCTAGAAACATGCATCATTGCGGTAAACTTACGTGTGCTGCGAATGTTCAAGTGGAAGCTCGGGTCACTTGCCTGCGACCGGTTCAACAGCGCCGCGAACACAGACTAAACAGTTCGAGGTCTCCACAGCCTTTATATTCACTAGTACATCCCAATGCAACGCACTGCCTCGCTAACTATATCATCTCTCTGATAATTAACTACAGCTCTTTGGATTAATGGAATAACAAAGGCTAAAGTCACACCACGAATAAATTAAGTGACATTTTCGTTATCGTTTAAGTTTACGTAACTTGAGATGTAACTTAACAAACCTGGTTAACCTTGTTAGATCATGCTTTGTGTCATTTTCATAATTCTGGAGATAATTTCTACTTTAGTTAGTCATTGTTTTAGACGCCTATTTGGTAATTGGATTCTCTTTACCAAGGATTCTCAGCTCTAGATGCTCTTTGTTTTTGGTTTACGGATTTAAATTAGATAATCTGCTTCCATGTTGTTTATTATGAAAACCTTTTGTAAACAGGCAATTTAATTATTGCATTTTATGATTGACGATTATATTCAGATAGTATTAGGTTTGCCGATTTGATATTTTACCAAATGTTTTGTAAGTAAAATAGGTAGAAGTATTTAGTTAGATAGCCACCATAAACTTTTTAACACATTTGTGATTGCGAGATCACTTATTGTGAATTCGACGCGGGTACCTAGTGATTCAAGGCCTGTATCCCCGTGACTGACGCATCCGTTGCCCATTCATACTGGTCAATTAACGTCCATGGTGTCTATCCATCAGTGTACCACTTTATATTCAGCAAAAAAAACAATTAGGTCACTGTCGTTACCTACTTAAAAATGTTGGACCACAATAATTATTATTAGTCTTTTTACTGTTGGTATAATATCAGATGAAACCATAATAACCTCAGAAACACCTTAAATATTAAGGAATTAAAGATCTACTCAGAACCGAAAAAGTTTCACCAACCTTTAGTTCCTTTAGATTATGAGTAACCTTAGATACGTGTCACCTTTGTTTGCGGTTTTAAAACGGGCGTAGGTAATTTCGTTTAGATAAGGTATTACACGATAACAAGAGCGGCTC
Source organism: Campaea margaritaria (assembly GCA_912999815.1). Lineage (NCBI taxonomy): Eukaryota > Metazoa > Arthropoda > Insecta > Lepidoptera > Geometridae > Campaea > Campaea margaritaria. The sequence continues at coordinate 4,959,309 of OU538794.1, forward strand.
TCGACTCTAACGTGATGAATTCAACTGATTGTCGCGATTCATAATGTTGTCCTAAAAAAAATTAACATAAAGGGGTCAAGATCTATGTATGTGGTCGTGACGCATTATTTAAACTTTTTTTCAAAATTTGTCGAACTTTGTTTATGTTCGCTATATGACCTCTTTTTATGCCACTTTCTACCGTGTGCTTCTACCACATTGGTACCGTACGGTTCGCGAATCTAGCGACACATCTCACCGACATCGTCGTCGCTCGTCGCAATAGATCCTTTTATCCTTATTGCCTACTAGCATACTAACTATTACCTGCGACTTCATGCACGGGTCACGGATTTGTTTACTTATAATAAATATTAAAAGACAGTTTCACACCAAAGTATTAAATATCTGTGCTATATTATATACTGTGTCCCACGGTTTCATCCGCGTTATTATAACCCTCATCCAACCAGAACAGTTAATATTTACGGAAGAACAAGATCCTATGTTCTGTTCGTGGACCTGAAGTTTGTAGACACCAAATGTTGTCAAAATGCGCCCAGCCGTTGAGACGCGAAGAGAGGACAAATACACAGACTTTCGCATTTATAATATTAGTGTGATATGATTCTGTGACCAAAGCTCGCTGGGCTACCTATAATGCCAGCGCGCTGCTTACAAACGTCTTTATAAAAATAACGATAGCTCGCTTGCTTTACATGACGTATCTAAGTAAGTAAATCCTACTCAGTGTCAGGTTCAAGGTCTATGAAAATAATTGGAACCATAATAATAATTCATCCATTATTATTTTAATTTATGTAAAAGCTTTTGGTTTTTCCTTTCATATTTGTTAACTTATTTGTTTATTTATTCGAATATAGATCGTAAGCATAGCATAATATGGAATTAGGATCGAATTTTAAATCTAGCAAGGCAAGCTGAAGGATGGCTTATAACGAACTCCTTCTTTAATGTCGATTTTTCAACCATATGCTCTGAGATGAGATGTTATGGTTGAAACATTATCGTGGACTCGCGGTAATAGGATTAGAGAGCCAGACTACAATAATAGTATCAGTTACCCAAGGTAAAGGTGCGCCGGTCATTTTTAGAATCATAGCCTCAGGGTTACGAAAGAATAAAACGCTACTCGGCAAAGCTCTTGTCTTCTTTCTACGGTGATGAAAGTTTCAAAAGTATCCCCTGATCTTTTGTTGTCACAGATATACTTACCTAGGCTGTACTTTTTATTTGTAAGATTATATTGTCCATTACAATGAATCGTCGACTTTCCTTTAAGACTAAATTTTTTATTACATACATAATTTGTGATTTTAGTATAGTAAGTATAGTAATATTATACGTTTTCTATTCTTCGATTTATAAAGTGCTAAGACTGTATTTTTCTACACACTTATCTCACCTTACCACTCTTTGCCAAATACATGGAATTAACCACCTAGATAGCATGCAAAATTATGATTTGTAGTGCACTGAATCCATCGAAATATGGGCATGACACTAAAAAAACAACGTCTCAAAGTAATGAACTATATAAAAATACCTTTTCAAATAAGTATACCTACCAACTTCGTTTCTTGATACAGCATATTTTTAAACGACCATACGACCGCCATAAATTCATTTCGATAGCTCTCCATTATTACAAGAAAACGAATTTTAGCTCCGCGAATCTATGCCCGTCATTATTCCATGAAGTGTGTATCTTCATCATCTTCTTCATCAAAAATCTTCTTCATCCATAAGTCTATTTAAGTTCTTGCTTTAACCATACATGAGCACACTGAACAGCTCGCTGATGCGCAATAATTGCGTTTTGATACAAATCTTCCGATCATCAATCTGTTTTAACATGTCCGCAATTTACCTATCAAAATCACGTGCTTAGTTAGATGCATTGGTTGCAACTTCCTCGTAAAGTCTTTGACCTCATATAGTTTCTTTTAATTTGTGTTATTGCAATTTCGCCACAAAAACATAATTATGTACAGTCGTATCAATTGGGTTGATTACCGGATACCGTAAGCCTATACCAGTTTGCCTGGCCTTAGCAAACCCGCCAGGAAAGGTGTCCTCTTCCACAAAGAGCACGAGAATGTTCAAGCTACTTGAAGCTACAAAAATAGTCGTGACCGGCAACCACTGGCCCTGGACTGAGCAAAATTGTTTTATAAAAATACTTATTGCATATAATTGCAGCCATTAAAATATGCCTCATTCTGCTCTGATTATCCCAACCGACGACAATTTGAGACGACTAGATCGAGTTTGTTAAAAGATAGCAGCGGTTGTTCTTAAATAATATGTACTTAGACCCAGACAAGTTGATTGATTGGAGCCTATCTTTTCAAGATCTGGTTTTTAGGGTTATGTACCTCAAAAGGGAAAACGTCACCCTTATAAGATCACTTACGAATCCGTCTGTTAGCGCTGTACCATCACCTTATTAGATAGAAAACGATGACGCGGATGATGACAGATTAGTATAAATATACACCTATGGCTTTAAAGATTTTCATGATGAATATCACTTTAGCGGATTCGCGCGATTTCTGGTTGAGATGGTTAGTTTTCTAGGCAGTTACGGTAGTTAGTTTAAGATGCGTTTCGTCTTAAATCGATATCGATATTAAATCCGCACCTAACGATTAGCGACACCTACTTCAAATCGCAATTGTTCAGGGTGAGATATTTTGGAAGTGTAAAGCTGCTTCCTTCATCAATACATTGCTAATCTCAGCTTAGTGTGTGTTGCGTGATTTTCGTAGATTTTATGTAATAATGAAACTTTAGTCCCGCTACTGGACGCATATCTGTTTATCGAAGCGTTAGTAAAAGCGAGCGTCCGAGCGCAACTGAATAATGTATTTGGTCGTTAAAACAATTTTAATATAAATAAAATTGCAATCAGTTATGCCAATAAATTTGAGAAGAACCTTTATTTAAATTCCTAAAAAATCTAAAAAAACGAGGTGCTAGTTACATACTTAGGTATGATCAATAAAAATAAATATTGTACCATTCCTACCGAACTATTCAATTCTTCAGTAACCAACTAATGATTTACCTTAAATTAAATTGGTGTGATATAACTAAATCATTAAGTCCATGGTTACTTTTTCATAATTTTAATGATTATTCGACACTTAATAATTACTGTTTTTATACTTACAATTACTATACAATCAATAAAACAATATGTAAGTTAGCATTTTAAAATAAACCTTTGTATGTAATAGATAGGTACACTTTAATTTAGTAAGAATGTAATTCTGTAAATGCATTGGCACAATAAGTCCTAAAATAAACAACAGAAAAAGTTAACAAAACATGTCAAGCTACAAAAAATTTAATCAAAATAAGTCACTTTTACTACCTACTTCCTTAAATAAAAATGCGGTGAAGGCTTATCAACGGGTTTTTTTATATCTAATAGAACTCTTTTAAATGTTCAACAGTCTTTACTACACACACTACAAGCACAGTCAGCAATCGCTCGTTCTACGGACGGAAGTGGTGATTGTAGGGCTTCTCTTCAAACCTTGTGATTTCTGTATCACGGCGTTTGAAAGGCGACGGTCGATGATGCATCGCTGGCCTCATGCGAGGGAGATCCTCTCTCGTGGCTGCCGATGCCGGCTGGCGGCGGTCAGGCCACCGCCTCCTGTTGCGATCGTGGTAGGCAGTCCGCGATGGCCTCCGCGACCGGTTACGTGTGCTGAAAATAAGAAATTTCAATAAGTCTTTGAACTTGAACACCTTCCATGCGTTGCCGACACGCGTAGCTGCACTGCACGTAGCGTAACGATGTTGAACATGAATTAATGCAATGTTAAGTACGCGACGATATCGTAAAACAATGTATAGCTAGGTACCGTGTATTTTGTCATTTAAAATACCTCGTTATTAGATCAATAATAAATAAAATAACTGCAAATATACCTGATCATGAATCTCAAGACTAAGTTTAGATAGATAGATAGATAGATAGATAAACTCTTTATTGAAGCACCACAGAAAAAAGAAAACTGAAAAACTAAAACAAATCAAATTTAACAATTAGTGTCAAAATGGGCGGACTTATCGCTGAAAGCGATCTCTTCCTGTCAACCATGCATGCAGAAGCGCATCAAAGTGATGGGGCGGTAGTTTACGATAAGTTTAATATATCGGTTTAGTTAGGTAACTACGAGTACTTATATATAATAAGTTTTTCTGCAACCAACAATCTTATAGGTTAAAATTTAAACCTTAGGTCGATTACAAGTTTAAGAAGATCCTTTAAAAAAAATTAACTATGATCTTACCCATTAGGAGTTTTCTTCTTCTTATATTGGAAATATTTGTTTTTGTTCTCTTGTTTTGGTAAGTATTCATCATCCTCTCTATAATCGGTGTCGTATTCATCACGTGACTTGGTGTGGTGGAACACAGGCCTGATGTACGGGATGTGGACAGGATAGGGTTTCACTACTGGAATCTGCACCTGGATACAAACATCCATTAGTAAAATAAAACAAGGGCCATCCATCGCCCTGAAAACTTCTATTTACAAATAGTTTCAGATGCACATCATTCTGTGGGTTCCAAAGAGGTATCATGCAGCAAGCAATTCATGCAAAGTATTTACATTGGTATACATTTTTGCTGTTGTCTCGTATTGAGTTCTGAAGGACTTCTTGCTATATAAATCCTGAATTATTCCTAATATTTGAATTCATAATCAGCAGGAAAACTAACAGCTCGCTTCTCGACTGAGTTCCAATGCTAAAGTAAAAGTTAAGAATGTCCTTCAAAAATCCTTCCTTCTTTGAAGTCTATAAAGCGGTAGCTGCTGAATTCGCTTTCAAGAATTTACGTGACAGATACTTACGAGAACGTTGCAGGATTACACTGTGACTATAAACGCCTTATCTTTTTTGCCGTTGCCCGTTACTCACCAACAACTGTCTCCTACATCTCATCTGAGACTTGCCATAGTTTTGTTGACCGTCTTAATGTAATATACCAGTTATCTTCTTCAGCAACTTTAGGCAGCAGGTACTAGCGAATCTAATCTCGCCACTAACCTCTTTTACTACAGGTACAGGAACCGGCTTCTCAATGGGATAGGGCACTTCTTTGTAAACAGCATAAGGCATCGGTTTCTCTATTGGGATCTTGAGCTCGCGGATGATCGGCACGGCAACCGGCTTGGCGATAGGAACCCGAACCGGATAGGGCTGAGGTATCGGCACTATTACCGGGTGAGGAACTTCTATCTGCAAGTTCACAATTGGCTGTGTATGCTCCTCTGGCAAGGCCTTCTGTGGTGCTGACGCTCGTATGACGATCCCTAAATGTAAGGCAAATGATGGGTTTCTACGTAACCTTAGAATTTCCTACGTAGTTGGTCTTCCTGAAATACTAGATAAGAAATTTAAGGGATGTGTATTCTATTATAATTAAGAGTGATAAGAGTAGAGTAAGTAAGGTAACTTCTCAAGTTTTTACACCAGACTGAAAGTAAAAATGATGATTTTGTTATACTTTGTGTTAACATGACTTTTTTTCCTTCGCTTTTCCGATAACCTTTCTGGGTTTAATTGCAGGTGTTTAAAATTTAAAGACGTGTATTGTTCGAAAGGTGAATAATTACAAAGTGACAATAGCAGTAGGTAGTGATCAAAACACGCAACAATCTAATACATGCATTGCAGTAGCATTCATTAGTGCTAATTATATAATGTATACCTACCTACACAATCAAATTACACTAAAAAACCAAATGACTGCATTTTACAGATCCAACAAAACTATATCTAAAATGACTATTCGTCGCTTTTTTAATATTCTGTCATCATGAAGTTTGATTACAATGGAATTAAGTCATTAAAGTTCTGTCGTAATTTTAACATGGGTTAACTTTTGGAATCTGAATATTCTTTCTTCGCGATTAATAAAACATGTGCATTATCCGAATGACTTCATACATCTTTATCACTGATTTCACTGAGCCGTGAGTCCATGCTATTTCAAATGTAAGCTAGGTATTGAACTACGATAACTGCACCAAAATGGACCTGAGAGTTGAGAAGTTCGCTAATAACATTTGAGTTTATGACATCCTATAAACTTAAAATAGAGTCGAAACCGGGCTGCTTCCTCGACTAGATGTGAAGTAATTTGCGTAAGTATACAAACGGACATTAGTTAGACTTGATAAAAAAACCCCACGCACTGTCTATTAAATAAGTACCTAATACCTACTTGGTCAAATATTTAAATCATACAAGTGTGAAGTCACTTATAGATATGACCTACCACTGCTTTGTTGTGGCTTAAGTTGAAAACAGAACAAACTAACCAAGAAAATCAATCACAGCCTCTAACCCGTTTCTGATGTGCAACGTCTAGATTCGACCACGTAATGTATAATGCTAAGTCCATCTTAGGTTTGCTTTCACTGAAACAATAGGTTCTAATGTACCGTGACTAGGGTTGATCGTCGGTCACAATTGCCATCGTCTAACTACTCGTTAAACCGTCGGTCTAACCGCACCTATAATTCGTTTTCGATTTTATAACATCGATTTCTACGTGATTCAATGGAACGAAGCTAGGCAGCTCGGTACTTTGTATCAAACTTTGCTGTAATGCATGAAGAGAATAAACGTCTATACTTACTATGCATATGATTGAACTAGTTAGTTGTATGGATACAAGATACATACACATATTGCGTTTCATGATTTCTCCCCAGAGTCGGATGCGCTTCATCTTACTGACCAAGCGAGGAAATCAGTGCGCGACGTGAGCTGTCTAGTTTTCCGATCCGCATTCCATCATTTCATTTTTTGCAGTGCAATTAGACAACAAGCAAGATGCTCTCAACTAAACCACTAATCAATTTACAAGAGAGATAGATTAAATACGATTCGCTTACCGGGTATGGCTTCGGCACAGGAACGTGCATAGGTCTTGTTTCAGATCCATAACTTTCGTAGTCACGTAATGAATCCTTGTATTTTGATTTAATATAAGATTGCCTCCATTTGTCCACTAGCTTTTTATATTCCACCTCTTCGGAGACCACGTTACTCGCTTGATAACTTGGCAAATACGATGGGTGTGACGTATCCTGGTTTCTTAGACCGAGCAAATCTTCTTCGGACTTGAATCTTGTGGTAGGAACTTCGTTGGTCCAATCTCTATGAGGTCTATTTTTATGAGGTCTACGAGTATACTGTGACCATTCGTTTGAATCGTTTTCGAAAGGATTATCATAATTTAATTTATTAGGTCTTCTTGGAATATTAACAACCTCGTCGTTATCCCTATATTTGTGTTTATTACTGATCGGGTGACCCTTTAAGGATGTTGTGTGTTCCGAAGATTTATAGGTATTTCCCCAATAAGAAGACCCTGTTGGTGTCGTAGTATGCCGATATTTGTACTGGCTATAATCAAATTCATTTGGTTTGGATGTGTCTTTAAATGATGGAAAGTTTTCGAATTCGTTATCTTCGTGAACTTTATATTCCGGCATTTTCTTGAAATTTGAATAATCAATTTCGGGGTAGTGGTATTTTGACAATTCAAGATTACTACTCGCTGGAATTAGTTCATCAAAACTACTTCCAAGAGGCTTCGCAAGTTTGTTTTCATCAGCGTCATATTTGAAACTCATGGTGCTGTAATTTGTGGAATATTCGTAACCTTTCGAGGGTGAAGGTTCCTTCCATTTCTTGAAATGATGTCCACCAGGTGACCAAGGTTTGGTTTTTGTTTTCTTTTTACTATTTTCAGTTTCAGAAACTGGTGTTAACAAATTGTCTTTACCGCTTGAATAGCCACTGAAGTTATTGGAATCTTCTTTGATGTTAGTTGTTTTAAAAGTATTCTTTTGAAAGTTATCTTCGTTATTATTTTGTTCATAAGTATCCCTGTGTTTTGTAACAGGGGTAAAAAAAGGCTTGTTGCTGTTATTGTTTATATTGTACGTGTTCATAAATGTGTTATGACTTGGTTCATTATTTTTATACAAGTCGGGTATTGGAGTAGTTGTGGGCAATCTTGACGTATCCAGATCACTTGGATAATATTGATTCGATTTGGTGAAATCTACTACTCTTTGAAATTTTAGTTGATTTTGAGTATCGCTTGTTGTGGGTTTGTTGTATTCGGCTATGCTCGTTGAGGGATAACTAGGAACATCATAAAAAGAAGTGCTCGGTTCTCCTTGTAAAGGTCTATTTTCAAATGTTGGTTTGGTTTCGTAATAAGGTCTTTTTTCTGATGCTGGTTTAGTTTCGTGAAAATTTGAGAACTTTTCTTCATTCTGAATGCCACTCGGTCCACTATAATCCGTGTAATTGTATTGATTGACAGGCCTCGCCTTGTTTCTAGAATTAATTTTAGTACCGTAAGTTGGTGCATTTACTTCTTCTGTATTCCGACCGTAAATTTCATCAGCAGCAATATTTCGATTGTTTTCAACGCTGGTATCAAAAGAAGGGGCATTGAAGAAACCCACTGAACTTTGTGGGTATTGTCCCAAAGTAGTTTGAGATCCTCCATCTTCGCTCGTGCTAAAGGTTTGTCCGGTGTATGGCTGGGAACCAAAGCTATTACCAAAGTCGTTAGAGTCCGGTGACGTCGGCAAATCTGATGACTGTACTCTAGTCGATGAGTCCTGACTTGTGCCACTCAGAAATTTGGCGTAGTCAGGGGAGCTAGGAACAAAGCCTTCATACGTACCAACGTCGTTGAAACCAAACGTGGAATAGGAAACCACACTAGGCTGTGGTGTGTGGTCTTCTTCTTCATGTTCAGGACGCTTATTTTTCCTGGTTTTTTTCCCTTGCACTGTGTCGTGTAGAAGAAGGAACGTTAAGAAAGCAACACATAACTTTTTGTGGAACATGATGTTCGTAGAATCACTGGTGCGAGTAGTGGCGAGCTAATTACATTTTACGCGAACGCGAGGTGTTGTTGAAGTCCGAGTGGCAACTGTGTGGGAGTCTCGAGACGGCACGGCGTTGGAGGTGCAACTGCCTCGGGTGGAGTGGCGCATCTACCACCGACCACCGCGGTCCCTCGCCCTAAGAAAACGAAAGCGTTTCACGCTCGAACAGCGCCACGAGTTTCCCCCGATTAATTATTCGCTTACAAGTTCGACGCAGTGTAATAATTGATAATACTTAGCTAAGTTTTGCACCCGCGTAATTAGATTCTCGGGTGGTCTTAATATATTGTCTTCCGTCACGTTCCAATGTCCGTGCCTATATACTTTCATGTTTCCTGAACAAGTAATTAGATTGGCGTTTGCAAATTATCATAATATAGGGAAACTATCTTTGTAAGTATTCAGGTGTGCATGATAGTTAGTTTTACCAAAGAGTAGATACAGCTCTATTTTATTTATGTAATAGCTACTTACTTACACAGATATAGTTTTGTTTTAAATTACTCTATGTCACTTAATAATTTCTTATCTACACGGCAATTTGCGATCTTTATTAGGTGGTAGTACCTACCTAGTTGTACTTTTCGATCACCACTAGGTGGTATCTATTTAATGTCTTCATGTAACCAAACAAGGGATGATTTTAATTAAAAAACATGCAGTTATGCTAACATTTTTATTTGACTATGCAAATTATTGAATTTTGATACAATATCGTTGTCCACATACATATTATGTTACAACGATTATATCACTTAACACTATTGCCTTCAAACAATATCAAAATTAAATGGCCACTTTACCGTTTAAGAAACTATACACTAATCTTTCATAACATGAAGATGCCACTTTGTACTAAAATACGTATAATAATAAGATAATAATATAAGAAGAATAAAACCCAAAAAACAGAACCCAATCAGAAGTGAAAGAATAACGAGTGGAATGATATTATAAGTTTTAAGAACAAGAATCGTCATACTCATTATACGTTCTATCCTATAATCCTCTATAACTAATACTTTCAATTATATCTAATAACAAGTCACATTTAGGCACGATACAAAAATAACATAGAATTACATTCCTATCTACTTACAAAGAAAAAACGTAAATCATTTATTTTGTTGCAAATATAGGTCATTCATAAATGTAATAATAACTAAGTAGGTGAACATATTATATAGGAAGGTGTTGACTAAATATTGAAGATTGGAGATTCATGATCAAATATAAGGTAAATAGTAAAAATTACATATTATATTATCTTAGATTCTAATCATACTACAATATTATGACGATTCTATGGAACAAAAAACTTAAAATAAAAAATATACTATATTAAAATGATAGTAAATTGTTGCAGGCATTTATTGCAATTGGTATTATCTGGGATTTCTAATCTATTAAACTTTGAAAGTCCGCAGTATGCAGACGTTACATAAATATACAAAAATATTTAGATTTCTATCACTTTCATGAACACTTTTAATACAAACCTAGTGGTCTACTACATTGGTGCAAAGTTCGACATTAAGGCCATTGAAACGTCCTCTAAATGGGAAATATGGAATAATATATGAGTATATGAAATTTTATATCATCGAATAAGACATACAGCTCCAGTTTCACGAGGCCCGATGTTCCATTGGCTACCATTTACGCAGATCGGGATTATTTACAGTTACCTCAGATTTTCATATCTTAACAAATCAGCAAAGATAACTTCTTAAGAAAAGCCACCGTCCGATGTCATAATTACTCCTCTCCGTGCATGGTTGTCTGGAAGAGATCGCTCTGAGCGATAAGACCGCCCATTGTGACACTAATTGTAAAATTTGTTTTGTTCTAGTTTTTAAGTTTTCTTTGTTCTGTGGTGTTTCAATAAAGAGTTTATCTATCTATCTTCTTATATGATTTTATATCATACTAGCTGTACCCTGCCACGCTTCGCTGTGGCACATTCGCACATTCGCTGATATGTCACTGATGAAAAAATAAATAAAAACAATCCTTGATGCGGATTATATATCATGCTAAAATTTCAGCTCGATCGGTGCAGAACTTTTTGAGTTTTTGAAGCGTACACAAACCAACATAATTTTTTTATATATATAGATAATATTTGTTATATATAATTACCGTCTACATGTTATTAGCGTTAAACATATATTAGACATAGTGAAGTTAGGGGCTGTATGTCAAAGTCGAACTATATTTTATCCTACAGGTAAATATTGAGTTCTGCTATGGATAACAATATTATTAAGTAAGTATACTCTAAACGTTAAAATTTCAAACAGAACTCTGACAATAGAATATGTTAATATCTAAACTATGTTTTCGAACGTCTATCGCCTCTACAATAATTAATTGTTACGTTGTTATTACAAGTTCTATATTATTATAATAAGTCACACGATAGCAGAGATAGAATGACGTGTGCCTATTCTGAATGATTTTCAAGGTGCAACACACTCTGCTTTCTAATGTCGTTTTTTTTTTTTAAGTCAATTGCTTAAGCGACAATGATCGTCAGAAATGCTAGTGTAATATCAAATAGATATGACTGATTATCTCGAAAGGAATTAAATTGCACTTATCGATGTCAAATGCATGGGATCAACATTTCTGGTACATAATTGATAATTTCGCTAGTGACGCGACAGTATAATTCAGTTGGCATTATTGTTAGAAGTGGAAATTAAAGATATTTAGACGTCAGAAAGAACTGACAATCATGAAATTAAAACTATTAATATGCACCGGCTGTCAATCATAATTTACGAAGCGGGAAAATGGTTAGATAAACTGGCATCGCCTAAAATGCCATCAAACATTAACTTCTGTGACGTAACAAAAATATTGAAAACACTTGAAAATCCTAATTCAGATAATGAGCTCCCACATAAATTCACTCAGATTAAGGCCTAGTACAAGAAGAAGAGTTATGTAAATGCATACAAATGGATTTCTACGAGAAATGTTTTGTGACGTCAAAAAGTTTAGAAAAATATGTATCTCGACTTACCCTTTACTTATTAACACACACAGTCGAATACTCAGTCAGTCGTGGTTTGATACAATTCGGTACATTGTGATCCAAGTTACACACAGATATAGTTACTATGCACAGGGTGTTGCGACATTACGGCAGCAAATTATGAAGATTTAAATGAGATACAAAAGCGACAAACTGTACTACGATATTAAAGTATTTTATTTTTTGGCTTTTGTTCGAAATATATGTATCTATAAAGATAAATAAATATCTTTAAACAGCCAATTTTTCACTCAAGTGTGATAAAAAAACTACATCAGTTTGTTGGTTTTAATATGTAATGCCACATCCACGCTGTGTAGGTACAATTCTAAGTTTTTTTTAATTATTTAAGTAAGTTAAGTAGTAACACGAATTCAAATTCTATTTAACTTCTACAATCAATTCAATATTATTAATAAGTACCTAGATGATTAGTTAAACATGATATAGTCGGTAGAGAAAGGTTTTTAATATGATGTTATGAAGGATAGAAGATGACCAGCGAAAAGTAATATTATATCATTAAAAACTAAAATATACGACTCCTCTTTTGTGACACTTACAGTGACTTGTTTTCGATGAAGAAAACCTCAAATATTGATTTACATATCAATTAGTTAAGTGGCGAGTTAACTTGCGATACTGGCAAGTCCTTACCATCGTTCGGGCGAAGATTACTTAATCGTCAACTTACTACTTAAGGGGCAAATGTCTATCCAAGCGATGACAAAGGAACTTAACTAGCCAGTTCGCAAGTTAACTCGCTAATTGTGTAAATCAACAAAGCATACCGTTTCCTAATATTAAAAAATAATCCAAACAAAATCATACAAGCTTTGGCGATCAAAGCGCTTCACTCACATCCACATTACATTCTTAGCAGCACGCATCCAATATTCAACAACCTTGCATCAAGCATTATTTTTCACACTCTTCCTTAACCCTTAAACGCTAACATATTTGGATCCCGCTTCCTATTTTAGTTTTTTTACGATCCCACCTTTACAAAATCCCACACTTTTGAACAAACATCTTTTAACTAGATGGCGCTGTAAACAATTTTGCGAATCTCCTGTACAATGAACTAGATGTCGCTAAGATGCAAAAGAAATCATTTGTATTTAGAATACCGCTTTCAAATTCCTAACAAATCGAGATGACATCGAAGAATAAAATTAGCAGTGTATAGTATAAAAACATGTAAAAATAACAGTTATTGTTTATCTAGATTGTCACAACGTTTAGTTAGGTAGCTCATTTGCTACCTAAGCAAGATAACAAATATTCTCTTGCGTTAACCAGTGAATTAAATCGTACGAGCAAGTGACCTTAGACCACGATTTATCAATATCAGACGATGCAAATGTGTTGTAATAAATAATCGCCAACCTCGACTTTTGCTCGTATACATAAAACAACAGCTCTATAAAATAGGAATATGGATTAAAACAGGCCCCACTGCTCGAACCAATCCACTAGTATTTATTCTGTGGAATTTACACTTTCAACTATAATTACTAGTATAGTTCCAAAAACAACCACGAATAACAGCTACAAAATAAAACTCGAAGAATAATTAAGAAAGAAATCTAAATAATTTCCGAGAGTGTTTCTATCTTTCGAGGTTTGTGCCTCGTTTATTAAATCGTTAAAAGATATCGAATCTGTCAATTAAAATACAGTCGAATTGCAAACTCTTCTTTTTGAAGTAAAAACTAATTATAACATCGCATTGTCATAACTTATGACCATTTTTAATATTGAGGAATCTACTTGATTAAATAGCACTGTTCTATGTCACCTGTCGCTGTTACGTTTAATAAACACGTTCGATCCCATCCAGCGATGATGATGATGATGAAATATCGTAATGTTTGGGACTGGCTAAATGTATAAACTGTGCGAAGCCAAAAAAGGGATGATGATGTGTCGAGGGATGTTAGTGGGTGTGGTACGTGTTCAATGGGCCGAGGCGGCGGGCGAGGGCGGCGCGGCGTGCCGGAGGCGCGCGCGGATCTCCTGCAGCGTGGGGTTGGCGCCGGGGTCGGGGTCCTCCGGGCCTTGCTCGGCCTGCTCCAGGCGCCGCGCCCGCTCCGCTATTGCACGCTCTAGCTCTGGAAAACCAATTTTGCTGTTTAAGTTACTGCGAATGAGTTCCATGCTGATCCTCGGAAGCGAACGAAACGGAGCCATTGCGAAGTCTACTCAAATCCCAACTTCCACAGATCTCTTTTCTATTCCAATCAATGTAATATAATGTTACGGATGTGGTGGCCTATGTAATGGCTCCGTTCCACTCGTGGTAGAGCATCAGCTCCATTGTTGGGCAAGAGGAGAGGTTCTATATTCTTTTGTGTCAGTGTTTTAAACCATTGTGCATCGTAGGATGGGTCTCTAAATAAATCCCAGATGCTGTTGGTAGAATTTGAATAGCGTATGGTAGAAAGAAATGCCGTAGTGCCAGGATTAGTCACATATTACATTCCAATGACGTAGTCTAGCTGCCTAAGATGTACCGAAAATTATGAGAATCTTATGGAATTATTTATTACCGTCACTCGAGACGTGCACGTTTTGTTACGTGTTAAAATAGAATCATGGTCCTCAAGTTTCTGATTCCCTAGAAAAGGCGTCATCATTATTATGTTAGGACACAAATCTTCTCATAAGAGTGGATGGGCCATAATCTACCAACCTGGCATACAGCGGGTTGCTGGATGTCATAATGTCAATGAATTTTGATTATTTATGTTATGAAGCTAACTGAGATAAGTAAGCGGAAGTAGGTATACCTACACACTACAGTGTTTCGATTAAATTAGAATTTCCGCACACACAGGTCTCGGTAGCACAGTTTATATTTTATCCTGCACTTACATATTAATAATTCTGTGTACTTACTTATCACATAAATATAAACGCATTCACTGTGTTTTACGTTTCATGTTCATATTTTTAGTCCAACGTATTTACTCGTTTTCGTTAACACTATTTTATCAAGGTATTTATCTGTTTTGGATACGACATAAGAGATACCTGCCACTTGATTGGTTAAGATAAGTAGGGAGACGATAATGTACTTTTTCAGATAGAGACAAGTTCAACGAGTATTGTTTAGTTCTTGCCAATATACTCATGTTTTTATTTTAACAAGTAGGTACAATTATTTTATTATTTTCCCTATTATGTTAATCATTGAAATATTAAAATAGATTATAGGTACAGGTAATTAATCCTTATTTCGAGTACATTCAAGATAAATACATTTATATAAAATTAAGAAATCATTTTAAACGATTTTTAATGTATGTATGTAGCTGATGAGTAAATTTAAGACATGCCTACCTACATGGTGCGATTGCTGTGATCGATTATATTGTCACCCCTGGGCATTCTTCTTTCAATATCATCCTTTTATTGGATGAGAATAATGCTCCTATTATTGATCACCTGATTTGTGTATGAATGTAACATTAATATTTGAAAAATCCACATCTATTGTAAAACTCACTAACAATAAAATGTTCACAAAACATCCATTTGAAAATGCAAATAAATGCCCTATAATGGTAATGCAATAACGCAGTTCGGAATATTATCTATGGCCGTAGTTTCTCCCACGCTCGGCCAATCGGTTAGACGGGAAGTCAACTGATGCAATTTCACTTTCGTCTAACCTTGGTCATCGACATCCGCGCAAACTAATTAGAGAAAATTGTCATACATTGCGGACATATGCGCTATTGCAAGCAATCGAATACGAATTAATTTACATTGTGCACTCGTAAAAGGAATGTTCACAATTATTGGCTTCTCGGGTGAACGGCCGCAGAATGCACCTGCGCTGCGGTGGGCTCATATTCAGGCACCGGATAAACCACTCGACTCCAAATATGCGCGAGAAAAAACGAACACATAACTAATACGAGTTTTGTGGGTTAGTGATTGATGTGATGTAACCCCGGGCCATCCTTCCAAAACCTTAGATTAGAGCGAAGTTTTGTTCGATACGTGCAGTTTTTTTTTTTTATAATTTTGAAGATTATCGATTTCCTTGAATCGACCTTACTGGAACCGGACGCGACGGATGCCAATATCGGCTAATCGACTAACAAATAAGTCTAGCTGTACAATTATTGATACAGTCGTAGGCGTGTCGTCATCATAATTAAATTGATGGCATTGAAGAACTGTATACCCATTCAAGAAACATCATAGAAAGAGAATAGTAATATAATTCGAATATTAATCCAAGACATGACAGCCTTAAGACCTACCCGTGTCCTTCAATTAACAATACTATAAAAGTTAAGACGTGCGTGACTCTACAACAGGGCGATAGCAACGCTGTTCAAATAAAGGTCAGTAGGGTATTCTAATGAAAATAACAGAATAAGCATATCAAAGAACTCTATCTAACTGTAGGCGGACAGCAACATCACAAAACGAATATTAATGAGTACCTTCATTAATATGATGCGACATTACTTCCTCGACACCTGCTTTCTCTACTGACTCCCAATGGAAACAAACAAATGTGCATCTGGGATAACTATCGATCGACATCGACATGGATCGACCTAGTACAGTTATCGCTGTTTCACAATTGTGAAAAATATGACTACCGCTATAAAGTTACTAAACTATTGCATAAATTAAAATAACAATTTCGGAGGCAGAGGTTAACTTTGTTACCCAAACGTTACGAGATTGTTATGATCATTGACAGAATTAATGTAGAAGATTACAAATATTGCGACAATAGCCATCAAGACCTTGTTGACCAATGAAGTGTAAATCTAGACTTTATTACTTAGTTTAAAATTCATATCAAAATGCCAAAGGCTATATTAAAAATTAGGTCAAACTTTGTTCCTGTTCGCTTAGCTAGAATTCCCCGTATCAGTGAAGTTGGCGCGAGGAAACATAATCCCACAAGCTGTGGGCCACAACTGCTATTATTTTTCCATAATCTTGGCCAGCGGTGCCTCAAACCAGTAAGAAGTTGGTTCACGGTCCGGGCCGCATTCCTACTAATTTAGATTTACCACACAACTTTTTGTGTTCGTTCATTTGCTATAAGGATTTTTTTTGGGCTCAGCGGTTGACCGTGGTACTAGTTATAAGAAGGTACATAATCTGTAGTATGGACAAGGATTATTAAGAATCCATCCGTTAAATAATGTTTCTAGGTGTGTTTACTGTCAGTGGTGCCGCAGCCTATTAATAAATCCGCCATATCTTTACACTACCGGTAGTACTTTGTATGAATTGGTTTCCACCTGTGTTGTGAAAGTCTAGTAGGTACTTATGATAGGTAACGTGAACGACAACCTTAACTTTTCTAGTACAGTGTATATTTTTACCTGGCGTTTCTCTATGCTCCCGCAATTGGTTCATGATCTGCTTGTCTTTGTGTTTCGAGAGCGCCCGCTCAAGTTCACTCTTCTGGTTGAGCACATTCTTTCCTCTGAAATCAATAAAATTCTAGGTCATTCGTTTGAAAATACATACAAATATAGAGAGAGAGACAAGGGTATTTGTAATCGCAAAGTATACAGTCGAATGATAAGAAAATACCAGGCAGAGAAAGGCGATTGAATGATTAAAAATTCAACGTAAGTAGTACAACAAGAACTATCTACTACACACAGCTGATAGAGTTATCTTATCACACGTATGTAAAGTGGAAGTGATATAAAAATCCATTTGCCTGACCATATAAGGTAATGCTCGCTGTGACCGATACGTGGGTAAGTACCTACCTAATTTCAGATTGGATTACGTAAAAACGATAGTCATTTAGATAGGGGTAAGTAAGTAGGTACTCATTTAATTTGTTTCTGATATCAAACAAGTCTTGAGTTATTAAAATTATCAGTTATAATCGGACGTAGATATAGACGGTACAGACAATCAACAAGCTTTTAGGCAAAATTACAAGTTTGGTGAAACCTCTGAATTTCTTAAACTTTTATATTCTAATCTGTAAAAAGAACCAAGTGTTTTGCAGTCGGAGCTCATTAACTAATTCTGCAAAGTTCAAAAACGATAAGCTTGTCATACGCTAAGCTCTATTAGTAGGTAGAGAAAGCTTCACTTTTTTATTTTATGTTTAGCTAAGATAATTATAAATTTTCACGTAGATAGCAACAATTAAGAAAAATACGGTAGATAAATATTATATTATAACAACAACCAAAAGGTAGAGTCAATACTGGAACGATATATTATTTCCAAACGTGAGCCTAGCAATGTCCGTATTAGACAAATATTTTATTTCAAGGTTTTCTTTGCGTAAATCGTATACGAAGACAATAGATTTCTTATTAAATTGGTTAACATTTCATAATACCATACGTCGCCTTGCATGTTTCCCACGCGCAATACCTGCATTCTGCATGTGTGGAGGACTATCTGTCCGTGTGACGTCAGAAAACTAACTGCTTTGTTTTATTTTGTTTTGTAGCACATGGCGCAATACACGGCTTGTACGCCGCTGGTGTTTACTTTTAAATATGAATGCATTTCCGTTGAAATTGAACTTTGAAACTACGGAAGCTACGAAGGCATAACATAATGTTGCCCGTATTGAGGTCGACTCAGCTGGCATCGATCGGTAATTGCCTCAAATTAAAACTAAAATTTCCGAGTAAATAGCGAGCCAACTGTTGGTAAGTTAGTTGAGCGTTAAAATTTTCAATTTCCAGGCGAGTTGAGGTGAGTGGTGGAGGGCTACGAGTTGCCGCGCCATTACAGCGAGTTCGTCAGCACGATTTAATCCCAGCTAATTACTGCCGGCTCCGGCACATCGCCGCCTGCATCTCGCGCTCGTCCTGGCTCGCCACCCGTTGATGAAATACAACTCTATTTACATATCCATTTAGGCCATAGCTGGCATCCCGGCTACCCTCGACGGCCCATATCTCGAACATAATCAACTTAGCAATCAGCGAGCTCCGTGAAGCGGCTAATAGCAAACGCCTGGATATAGGTCTGGCATCGACTGCAATTTATCAACACTGGACAATCGCTATTGCGAGTCTGACGTTCGTTGTGTTCCGTATCTGTAATTGATATCAACACAATTTCCACAACATTGAATCAATAACACAACAGTCAACAATGAATTGGTTTTTATGTAAGTATGTGACCTCAAATTCAATCACTAAAACTGGGTGGAACAGTTAAAATATTTAAAAATTCGAGTTTCTTGATTATACTCGGGTACTCGTATTCAACTAAACAATATAAAAAGGCAAGACCACGCGTTGCAATCGCACGACTCGTTATCAACAGTTTATGTTTACATGTCAAATGACAGAACTGAAACATTTCAGCACGAAACAGAAATGAATTTACGCCAGCGGGCTGGAAATTGCTTCCTTCCGTCAATCGCGCTCGTACTTGGCACGGAAATAACAGGACGAGATGGCTCCGACAATCCCATCAACGGGGAAATGGCCTGAATCAACAGGTCACCGTCTGCAAAGCTATTTCTAAATTCATATCTCTGTTGAAATAGCGGCCAGTGTTGATAGAATATGTACGTGCTTCAAATCGAATGTAAATAAATTCCGTTCAAATATTACTTTGAATCGTCCAAGAGCGCATGGGTTAGTCAGGACGACAGATGTTCCATAAAATTACACATCGGGTTCGCAGTGTTCAACAGGATGCGGTGCACCTGTACGTCGAGAATCCGATCCAAACTAGCAAAAACTTGACTGACTATTTCGGTATGCCATTCTTTTCTCAGCAGCAAACGCCGCACGCCGGAAAGGCGATAATTAAATTGTACTTTATCATTCTAAGATGCCATACCTATTAAGTGCTAAATATATCGTTAATTTTACGTCTTAAATAATTAATTAGGTATATTATTATTTTCTTCTTGTAATCTTATCAAAACGCGCCTAAAATGCTAATTAATTTTCATACTTCCCACTTACCGTGTTCAAAACAGATAGTTTCTAACAAAGACTAATGAATCTGTCCTTTCTCAAAGGCACAGACAGGGCAGAAGGCGTCCTGCCGGCTCCGTATAAAGCTTATCGAGAAAAGCTTTTGAGTCAGGTAAAAAGTGCTATTAACAAAGCCTGTCCGCAATAACAATGGACAAAGGTAAGGGAGTAGGTGCTGGTGAGAAACGCTGTGAAAGGTATCATTATTGAACCAAAGGATTTTACAAATGCCAAACCCGATCTCAACGCTCCGAATGGGATCGTTAATGGAGTCAAAAGATTTTTGTAAAACTCAACCTCTACTCATGCTTTTTTCCACATCTGTAAGCATCAAATGTTCAAAAGACGGAAAATAATAAATAATAATAAACATAAAAGTCTATCCCAGCATTTTAGGACGCAGAATAGTAGAAAACTCACATCCTCTGATTGAAGAGCAGCTCCCGATGGAGGTCGCAGCGCTGCGCGTTCTCCAGGCAAGGGTTGGGCAGGCGGCGTGGCGCGATGAGCCCGTCGCCCGCCGCCTCGCCCTCCTGCACCATGTCCAGGGCTGACTCCACCAGCGTGGGGACCAGGCCCACGCCGCCGCCCGCGCTCAACGCGCTCACTGACAAAACTGTAAAACAAAACCGTTCTAATTCAACTGCTGCTGCTTCACGAGAGCCACTCTACCGGAGAGGTTTTTGCTTAGGCTTTGTAGTCTTATATTTCGGTAGCTACAATGCGCTACAAATCTGAGCACCGTAGATACGAGTATACTGCGACTGATATATCTTATAGACTACTGGAAAAGTAAGATAATAAGCGGTCAAAGTATATTTTCACTACGTACAGCAACTTTAAATGAATTTTAACATTCTTTTTTTAGTTTTGTGTGAATTGCTACAATTTAACAAAAAACCTAGTTCAATTTTACGGTATCTTGCTTTGGAATAATATTTTATGTGGGTGTTATATCGCGTAGACCGCTTTTTCGGGTAACTGTATACGCGGTGTCGGCATAAGCGTCGACATTACCATTCTTAGAACACTAGAAATAGCTGACTTGGTGAATCATTTTACTTGAGACAGTTTCCTACTTCAACATTTTAATGTTGAACTATAGTACCTAAAATGGTTCTTTGTGAAATATGAAACAATATTATTTTAAAATTCTATTTGCACACGTCAGACTACAATTTTTTCCATTTTTATTGGAATTCGAACTAAAAAGTTAACAAGTAAATTATTCACTCATCTAGAACATAAAATCTTGAATGGGAGTTATCTTTACGATACGAGCCGATGATAGGTTGACTGAAGCTATTCTACTCATCCATGACTATCATATGACGCAGATAATCTAGGGGAAACGTACATATCTGTTACTGCGAAACTGTTCAGCGGAAGCGTGAAACATTATGCCCTATACATACGCTGACGTAGATTGTGCACGAACTGTAATGACTGCAAGCGTTTCGCAGTGAGCGTTCTAGCGCCATCTAATTATTGCTTTTTTAATATAGGGCAACCATTGCTTCTTCCTGCAACTGATATTAAAGTGCAAATTAACACTGAATATCAGCATATTTGTATGAAAAAAATATGTACATGGTTCGAAATATCTCATTAGACTACACAGGTTATATCACACTTTTCTATGGCATATTGCTTGGTTTGTTTGTAAGGCGGTCATCGTTAGTCGCACTCTTGCGCAGGTAAAAAAACTTATGAATCATTGATGATAACTATGATGTCATCATGGTGAAGTGTTACGCGCTAAGAATAATAAAATATATTTACCACAAGAATAAAACGTTGGTCGTAGTGATAAATTGAATAATGAGTATTATGTAAGTTTTAAATTATCCTAATCTATGGAACCAGGTAATAAATTGTCTTCTTATTCTTATGCGTGTCCTTTCTTAAATGTTTATGTAGTTAGGTGTAAGTAATTTTGTCTCTTTACATTTACACACTTAAGTTTATTTTTACTTGTGCATTTCTTACATCAGTTATTGCAAAGAACAAAAATTTAACAATTTCTTTCGTTTGTGGAACTAGTTTCTACTACCTGCCGCATACTCAAGTCAAACGTTAAAAAAGCGGTTAAGTAATTAGAGGAAGTGGCTACTGTTATTATGCGCAAGAAAATGCAAGCGTCATATCAAGAATTCTCATATTCGTAAATCGTGTCGAATCGCGGTACCATGTTTTATCAGAAGCACATTACAATTGTGCCATTTTTTTTGCTATCTTTATGGCATCCGAAATGTAAAAGAAGCTTTTGTTCTCGTCTGTGCTGTGACCTAGTTCGCTGAATGCCTCTGTAGTGCGATTGTGAAGTCTCCCGATCTCAGGTTAATAAGCGCCGAGAGCTAAAGCTGGAGCCCTGCTTCCTCTCAGGGAAAAAACAGAGCAATTACAAGGTGAATTTTTCTATAGGACCGCAATACCAGCTCGACGTTTTATAATGTTTCGCCACTCGTTCCTGCTCGTTATCTCACGCCACGACCTCATTCCGGGCACTTTAGACAAACGGAAACTGTAGAGTTATGAACTTTAAAATTCATTTCACGGCGGGAGTTATTAAAAATACCAAAGAGTTTGGAACGATTTATGAGGGTAGTGATAAAAACGGTTATCTCCATTGGGACCCAAGTAGGTAAACGTATCATTGTAACGAAAAGCACTTGAAACCATTATGGGCAGTAAACCAATTTGCACGCCCACGGTAAGCAAGACAATGGCTTCAATCAAATTAAATCGTGTGAAATCGTTGAATTGCAGCACTTAGGTTCTGCCGATCAGTTTTATTGCCAAAACCATCGGAAGGAAACAGTGTACCAATAGCGATAGATGCCACTTATAGATAAGCGTTATCAAGTTGGCTTGGGTATTGGATGGAAATAGGTAGCACAGTGAACTTAATAGCGTAGTCAAGTGAGTATGGTTGCATTGTTGTTGCGTAAAATATGTAAGTAGCACAGTTCTGGTAGTATTAACTTAAATGCTTGCTCGTTTGAAAGTTCATATATTCGTCAAAGCCACAGTTAAAGCTTTAGCTGTATCGGCTGGTGGTATAGCAACTGTACCTACTATCTAGTTTTTGGAATCTAATATCAACCGTAAACAACGTGTCAATTTCAATAATCCGTTTGATATCTATTTCAGTTTATGTATAATATTAACATGTGAATTATTATTTTAGCGCCGATAACGTTAATATTATGATGCGTATATTGTACTTATATTGAAAATAAGGAGAAACCTATTTAAAATGTATGTAGGTTAGGCATGTTAGTAAATTAATAGATTAGTCCGAGATTTGGGTCTAAAGTACCTACCTACCTAATCTGAATTATACTACTATAAATTATAGGCGCCACACTTGCAATCGCAAGTGTGGCGAAAGCTAGAATAAATTTTTGCCTATATTTACACTTCGAGGATAAAAATGTTGTACTTAGTAAACTATTGACTACAATCATAGTTAATAGTTAAATGCATTTATGCCATACGTAACCGCATGATTATATACGCAGACTGAACCACTATTATGATGTGATAGATGAGTGATGAGACGACACACCACACCCGGTAGGAATGAACCTATGAAATTTAAGAATAATGCGTCTTGGTAAACATAAATATTTACAGTAATTATGAGGAACTTGATCATTATTTTTCTACAGACATACCAAAGACCATCATAACATAAGTCACAAGGCTTCTCGAGCTTACTAATAGCAACATAAACTAACATCTCGCTTCGTTAGTCAATAATTTATATTTATCGTAAAGAGGTGCGACGATAAAGTTCAAGTTAGTCGATAGTGTTTTATTTGGAGAGGCTCGAGTGAGATAAGTAATAGCCTGTGGGTATACAAACAGTCTGAGGGGAGCGGCCTTTGAAAGGACATCCACTGAACAAACTCGGAGCGTATTGAACCACCCAACCGAAGGTCAGATCCAGTACGGCAACTGAGATAAATACCATTTCAAGGCCTAGGGGGCTTCATTGGTGAAAGGCACAAGTGTTATATAGCTACAGAGAAAGAGCAGAAGCGTGCGAGAATGACTTATTTAGTACAGCTCCAATGTGACATAAAATATAGCAGGTGCCTGTATGTAAATATTTAACGAACAAAACTGTTTGGAAGGAGCGGCCTTGGAAAGGATATCCAACGAATGTATTCGAGGTTATGCTCGGGGCGCGTATTGAACCGACTGTGAAGGTCAGACTTAGTTACCAGGCATTCGAGTGAAATACCTTTTCAAGGACTTGAAGCTCATTGTATGGCTCTAAAACGTTATACATTTATCAAATTCTCAGATAGATCTAGAAAATAACAACGGTTTTTACTTTGGGACGAAATAAGGAATGACTGTTTAGTAATGGTGAATTAGCTAAAGATAAGTAAGTATACCTACTCGGAAAATGCTTAGGATTAGAATTACTAATGCCTCATTTAGATAAAAGAGGCTCCTTTTTTTAAACGTACTACTATATCTATCCTTTTGAATAAAACACAAAGTTAGCCTACTTAGTTAATTCCTAAATTAATCGGGATTTCACGATTCATAAAGTTATTTTAACTAACCTCGACATTTAGATAGACAAAAGATATGGGAAGACCAAGTACGCTAGAAACAAGTTTTGTGTTCGAATCGTGAAAGAGAATTTATTATATACTTTAAAATCTTATACGCTACCACATAACCGTCCGGTGATGGGTGTACGAGTAATTAACATACAAAGTTATTGATGCAATTGTTTCTACATCACGAAATAGATACTGAACATCTCTCAGTTACACCATAACGCCGAATGACCCCTGACCCATGGTATTTTTAGCTCGCCGCCAACATAACTGAAGGTAACACGCTGCGATGGCTTAGTAAGGCCATTCTGGTGCTCATTTGCTGAAACAATTGACGTCATAGTCTGAAGGCTGTAAGCTTGTTAAATATACCTACCGCCTTAATCTGATAAGCGCGACCTTCACGGACCGCGTGCCGTGTAAAAAGATAATTAATTTCTTAATAACTGAGTTTCATAATACCTCGTTAATTATCAAAACACATAACTTCTACGTCTGTCATGTAAAACGGTTACGGAATGGCAATCTTAGCCTTCATAATTGGAGCGTATACTATATTATCGATGAAAATTCTATTCTTTATTAGTTTAGTTCGATACTTACCATTCTAAAAGGAGAGCTAGTAAATTTCAACTATTGTTTTTTGCATTAATCTCGCAATATCAACTAAGCAAATTGTAACAGGTAAAGTAACTCTTCTCAAATGAAATGCCTTTGAAAACCTTGCGAGTTTTCCTCTTAGTTTTCTTCGCGAGCTTTCCGAGAGCTCGCAAGACGTATTTTCTATTCACAGAGGGCCTGATTCTCGAAAGCTCCCTGAAGTATACCTACATCTGGAGTTTTATTGTCCGGTAGGTAACTACTTTCTCATCTAATGGTGTTGAGCTTATTGTTCGTGAAATAAAATTTCTCCTGTATGAAATTCCGTTGGTTTGTGAAGAAGCAAAATAATGTATGATAGTGTAGACTGTAGATATAACTTTAGACTATAATATATTACATATCGTTTATATTGGAAAGATAAAGATTCCAAAAAATCACAAAATCGCAGGTTTGCATGGATTTCGTGAAATTGAACGACTTTAACAAAACTATGCACAAGCAAAGGCGAAACAATACATTTGCAAAATCCATTGTTCCGTCAGTATGATATTTCCTGGAATGCAATAGTATCGTAACCTTCCTAACAAAAGAATAATAGTCTATAGATCACAGATACATTCAAAAGGCGAGTTACCATAGTTTTTATTCCGAAAAATAAACTGTTACCTAGGTACGTAAACTCCAATAACCGACCTTACAGATATTCCACACCCTTATTATTATTAAAGATTAAAAAGCGACTACAAAGCATTTGGCAGGACTAAACTAAACTTTAGACGAATTTAGGCACACAGAATTGGCGCCATGTAAAATGATTGAATAAGGCCTTCTACCGGCAGACAATCTGATTTTATTTGACACTTTTAGGGGTATGGAGCATTTAATTTTCAAATTAAATTAACTCGGCTCGCACGCTATTACATTACAACTGAATTTCGGTGTAACCCTGTTAAGTATGTAATTGCAATTAAACCAATTCTACCGAAAAGATTTAATTGGGTCGACCTTATTAACTAATTAGCGCACTGCCCGTGTTAAGTGCCTGTACACATAGGTAGGTACGTTAGTATCTGCCTGGTGGATATGTTGGCTTAACATCCCCGTATTTTTATTTTGTTCGCCATTTTATCATGAAAGCCGGTCGTTTGATAAACCTTTTAATAAGTTGTTTTAACTTCATATAAATTTGAAGTTTAAAGTATAGCTTAATTAATAGTACTTACGTACAAAGGTATCTTTAGACTGACTCCGTTCTCCTTACTAGACAATCATTCAGACACGAAATTAAGGTATTTAGACAGATAGGAAACATGAATCTACTTTAAAACAAGGCTATATTATTCTATTTAAATGTTTATGTTAACCCGTATTCAAAACTAGCAGATGAAGTTTAATTAAATCGATGAATCACTGTCTAGAAGAGCATTTATTTATTAATGAAGGATTTTGAATACGATTTACACAATGACCTACTTACTTGTTCGCTAATTTTATTTTTCTAGATCTAATCTGAAGCAGACAACTTGTGCAATATCCAATCTTTTGTTGATGAACTAAGCTATTTATACGTGTGGTTGCATATTGTATGTGCTTTGTATTTTTTTATCTTTATATTGGTTTTGTTTAATTGGTATTTAATTGTTAAGCAATCGTATGCATATTATAAATCGTTGAGTATAAAGTCAAAGGTAGTACGAAGCAGTTTCCTAAATATTATCTAGGGTTCATCACAAATTCAGAAATGGTTTACATGCAGTTACAGCCACTCTATCGACTAGAATCAGCCGGATATTGAGGTCATACTTCAATCCAACACCAGAACTTACATTACGCCACATTCCTATTTATAAATTTGGTTTACGGTTCGGGTAATAATTAAAGAACAGGCGTGACCATTACCTAAACAATAAACCAGCGGCTTTATGTTTCCTAAAGATAACGTGAGAAGGAATTATTGCTTTGAATATTTCATTCCCGATACACGTGCCTAAGATAACTCTATTCCTCAGTCATAAATTATTGATCTAATGGTAATGCTCAGGAGCGTTTAAAACTGCGCTATAAATGATTGAGTGAACCGATAAACTGCAAAGTAGAGTCAACATATATTATAACAAAATCCTTGAAATTTTCTAATGCTCCGATGGTAAGACTAATTCTGGCAAAGGCTAATTGAAGCAAAGTAAAGGTGGTTCAAAATAAACACACCTAACGCCGACATCGTAAACTGACCTAACACAAATAGCTACAGAAGTACAGACCAACGCAGCTTGGGAATTGACTCTTCAATCAGTGCATCGAGTGCCGAGTGATGTGATGACGAAGTAGAGTCATTGAATGAGGCCCCCTACAAGCTACTTCCTCATGCGGGCGGATCGGTTAATAGACTTGATGACAGATGTGACTTCAATACATTTTTCCCGTGTGCTTCATTGAGCGAGGTTAACTAATTCGACCAAAGAGATGCACAGCTCACGACATGTTTCTCATGCGCTTAATAAGACCAATAAAACTAATAAAATGATGAATGTTCCTCATTAAACTTTCGTCTATTTCGGTTACATGAATGGAATCAAATTTGTCCGTTGGTTTTTTAGACGCCAAGTCCATTCTGTCATCACAATTTTATCATAGGGTCTCCTTACAGATTAGCAATTCTATATGTTTGAAAATAACTAGGGTGTAACAAAAAGGGTTGAATAGTTTAGGGGACCACCCTATTTTAATGCAAGGGCACATTACTGATTTGCATTAGTAGTATTGAACGTAAAATGTAGAAGCCCACAATGTTTGAATAGTATATTTGTTGTGACCAAAAAAAATTACCACATTTATAACGTTTACTTTGCATGTATTTTGAGACCACCCACCTATTATGGCATTATAGCCAAACATTGTACTCTTACATCGTGATAATATAAGTGCCATAAGGTATACTCTAGGTAGAGTATACTGTTTGATAAGCATAAGATCTCTAAAATAATAAGCGAAGCACGTAGAGCAAGCATTTCGCCTAGATACATACACTTAAAACGCTAGCGACTCCTTAAATAGACGTGGCCGCGATATACCAAGGATTTCTAAGGATATGCTATCCGTTTACAACACAGGGTTATTTATGCAACTTGTTGGAAAAGCGAGCGGTCAGGTTTTGATTTAATCGGGATAACGTTGTAGATTATTTTCTTTGCTAAGACATGATACATTATATTATTTATTGTACTTATAAGAACAGATGTACCAAGACTAGCAGGAATTCTTGAGGTTAATCTCGTTGTCTTGTGTTTCTTTCCAAATATAAATTTTTCCAAATCGATTTAATCTTTGCACGTGGCTTTGTTCGCCTTGACCGCTCCCCACTTGTTTATCAAGGCCTTCAGGCAGCGTCCAATTTATCTATCACGAGAACTCTTCAAATATTCTGAAAATTGTTTATCGCAGCTCTTCAATTTTGAAATCGAGTATGAACCAATACTGATTTGAATTTATAACGCGGGACGATTTTATGGCTGCTATAAATCAAATCCAATAACATTATTTATTGCACTACTACGTTTTATTCATAATGGACGATGGATTACGTTTATATATGTATACATAAATATGAGTATTATGACGCTCGCTCTGTAAAAACTAGACAAACGTGACGACTTGTGCAGTAAAGTGTAAGGACATTCATTCATCCGTCGGTGTTTAAAACACAGGCATCGTCGCGCCTACCGCCTAGGGCGGTTTTTCCATCGCGTGACACTGGAAATAGGAATCTCACTTCTTTTTTATAGGCGGAGCGTATTATGCCCTGATTAAGAGATAGAAAGCCATTACTGCCTACTAATAGGACTTAAAGTTCTACAAAAGAAAACTTATTGTATTATCCATATTATGTCATCGATCCTATTATACACCCTCACAAAATTGAATTTAAGTCAAAATAAAAAGGTCTATAGCACAATAATGAAAACATGGATTGAATTGAATATTAATATCGAATTACATAGCAGCTCATGGCATTTATTTTGTGGACTTACGTTTATTGGATTAAGTTCTGAGTGCATTGTTAAATAATATCAAGTATTTTGGCAAACAATATCGGTATCCATAGTCGGGACCATCCCTCGTCAGTCAGAAGTGTGTTCATGGGCAGGGCTGCGAGGGCGTTGACCCCAAGAGGCAGACGAAGCTTTTCGCGTCTCGCCCTACTTGCCGCCCGCCCGCCCATCTCATGCACTTACGTCATTTGAGACTTTTTCTATTGGCTCCAGCCAACTTTTTAATAAATTGCAGACGTTAACAAGTGAGGTCAACAACGCATAAAATACCCTGTGATCGTTCAACGACCGAAGGTGACTTTCGTTTCTCACGTCTCACGACCCTACTGCAAACCTCAGCTGCCGAAAAATCGTGCTCAAGGACTCATTGTGCGAAGCCCTCTTTTGAATTTAAGTGTTTATTAGCCGCACGGTCTTGGCGCTCTTCCCTCACCCTATCACGTTAATGAGGATGTGCGTTGTATCTCAATTTATCATGCGACGGAGGACAAAAAACTCAAAAATTATTTCAGCGGAAAATATTCCTCTTTCACAATAGTCAAAGGGCTCGCTTTCTGCTCTACGATTGAAACGACAAGCGTCGTAAGCCGACTTCCTTTGTCCTTTTAAGCGTAGCTCGAGTGGAGTGGCCGGTTGTACTGTGCGAGACACTGCAGCGCCGCACTTGTTCGCACTTTCGCTTTCGTCGCGTCCACCACACACCTTACTGGTGGTTTGTCCACTTGAAAACGTAGCAAGCAGGTAGTGTATGGACATAATCAACCCATTACTTTTATGACCTTACTGCGTAATACAGGAACGAAACAGTAAACCTAAACGGTTTGTGGTTGCTTGTACCAGTTTTTGTATGAATAACTGATTGCGTATAAAAAAGCTTAGTTAAAAAGCCGTGGTGGATCTGGCAGGGATCAAAATCATGAACCCATACATATCTAAGGATAGATGACAAGGAAAAATTGTCCCGTCTTATGGATATATTTTCCTGTTTACATGTTTCCTCTACGGAATAAGCAAAGTTTTTGATACAACAACCTTACAGCAAATACACCAGTCATTATCTGATTGTGCGCATTTCCTTTTGTTTTGTTAAATTAGATGGAATTTCGTTAGACAAAGATAATTTAGTTTATTTTACAATTTCCGAAAATAAGTGATAATAAGCAATATAGTTGAGATATCAAATTGTTATCAAATCAAAACAATAAGGAACTGATTACAATCTTAGGCCTCGAAGCACAGGCGTGCTTGCTTCGCTCAGTTCGCTCCACGAAGATATTACGACAAACGCGTAATAACCGTGTCATGAGCATACAATATTAATTCCCACTTTCTTATGAAGATAGTATTTGCAGTAATGTCTTCATCGTCTATTTATTATTTAACTTGCAATAGCGCCGACAGCTTAGTGTAGAAATCAGAGTTGATCTTTAATAACATAAAGAAAAATATTGCTAAAGCATATTGGATAATATATTGGCTAACAAATGATTAAACGGTCATTAGAGCTTTAAAGTTGTGATCGGGATTAGAATATAACAAGGTAGACTTTTTTGGGCTGGATAAAATAATATACTCACAATAATTTTATTTTTAAGAATTTTGTCACATTACCATGATTACCAGTTACAATAGGTTACCTTTACGAAAATAGAGAAGAAAAACACTTGTATACCAAATATGTTTTTTGCATATGGTTCTTTCTTATCATAGACCTACAGTGCAATCTTTTAATGCATCATCAGCCTTTAACGTTCCTACTGTCCAAGTTTCTCTTAGAGAAAGATAAACGAGTGACAGAAATCCTTCTTGCTGCACAATAATTAAGGTAGAACATAAGTTTTCTTTCCAGTTTCTACGTTAGCAAAACGCTGAGGTGGAATGAAATCTTTTTTGCACACGAACAATAGAAATGCGAGATATTTCCGTAAAATTATTGCGCTGTTTCTGCAATAACACGAACACGAGCTAGGGTGTTATTGTAAACATATGTTATAAATGTTTGCCACATGTATCGAATTAGAGTGACATATTTAGACAATCAGAAACTCATTAGACCCCGTATTGTTATACAGTTGATACTATTCTACTACTGTTTACCCAGTGTTTGATATTCATTTAACCCCTGATTATGACAAAGTTTTATTTTACCTTAAAATAGTTAAGTTAGTCGAGCCATGAATGTTTTGCTCTTTTACTAGCGTAGTCAGATTTATAATTTACATCTATAAAACCACAACTATTGTTAGTTAAGAAAACCATTCTGCTTCTCAGTTTTGTATTACATCATTGACTATAAGAGCGTGCACATGTCCAGTTTGCCCCACCACAAATTAAAATACAAAGTTAGCTATCATTCTACAAAAGGAAAGTCGCCACTGGGGTCGCCACCCATGGCGTTGGCATCAATGCAGCCTATCCTGCGATCCCGCTGCTCCTTTGTCCGATCCCGTGCCAAAAGCCGCGCACCGCATACGTAATGCACCACAGTGCACGGATCACTTTATTATGCAATCCACAAAAATCTAATAGCGGCCAACTGTGGCTTTTCTGTCCGCATTCCATGTAGCAACGCGACTAACATACGAGGTACCGTTAATACTATCTTATCGTGGACAGAACGTTACGCAAACATTACCGAATTACAGATTAATACCAATTTTGGAGTAGTTTCATTCAAATCGCACAATTTACATGAGTTTTGTCGTCACAAAACTAATCAATTAATTTTCTTAATTTGCATTAAATGGAAGCGTGTCCTTTTCATAAGATTGTACTTGCTTAATTGTTCAGCTCAATATGGCTCTGGATGACATCATGTTTGTTACACACAGGCCAAAGAGCTTGCAGCGTCTGTTTGTATCGGTAGAGCACGTGCGTAGTTTGAATGATAAATGCCTCAAAGATAAAACGTTCGGTCACCTTCTGAGGGAGTTACAAAGCGAAGCTAATCTTCGACACCGCTTCACGCGGACGTGAGAAGTTGTTAGAGAACAACCTATTATTGTGCTGGGACTACAAAGGTAATGAGGCGCTGACGGAACCACCACCGCGAGACAAGGGCTCTGTGTCTGCCATAACAACCATAGTTATCCCATTAGAAGATAGGCTCATTAACGACGTCTTTGAAAATGATTATGTAGACAGCGCTGTCTTTGTTTTATGTAATAAATGACTACTTTTAAGAAAATTTGGAACTTCGTGACTTGTTCGTGACAATTAACAAAAGTAAACAATAACAATCAAGTTATTAATCATAATCAGAAATAATTATAAAAGGTTTAAATGTATGTTACCAAAAGAAAGGTTGGATGTTTTAGAGTCTTACCACTCATTACTGAAGATTTATGGATCAGCGAACGACTGGAGTGAAAGGACGAAAATGACAAAGCCTAGGGCTATAAAAAATACTAGGACAAAGCGTATCAGGTACCCGCGCACTAGTACAGTATGCCACCGCGATCGGATATTATAACCACGCGGCGTGAAAGCGCAGACACGTGTGCTTTTGTTTAACTGCCGTAATATGTACGTGTGCCAAATGACAACTAGCCGTTGTGAAACACTACCTTCCAAATGAGTGTATAATTATGAGGCGACAGGTCATAACTTAGCACTTTCGATCGTAAACCGAGCCTAAAGGATGATGCGTGGTATGATTGGAATACCGTTTTCATAGATGGCAAGTTTTTCCCGTATCGCTGGTGAGGTTTTGCGTGTTCTTGTGTCGCACATCGCGGGGACGGATGCACGCTGAGGCACGGAGACTAAATGCCTCGATACAGAAGCCGGGCAACGTGTCATGGCCACATAACAGGATTAGTTACCTGCCCTACTGTAACAATGTAATGTAAGGCAGTTTTTTAGCTCTGTAGAAACAGGCCACTTTGTCTCTCATAGTGTACTGATGTACTATTGACAGAATTTAGATGGCGCGGAGCTATGTTGGCTGTGAGGGAGTTCAGTGAGCTCAATTACTTACTATTTATCTATAGTATTACCTACTGTCCTCATGATACCAACAAACAGATTGATTAATAATATGTTACTTAAGTTAACGGACCACAAAAGTCTAGTATCTTTTAGCATATCTTTTGTACTTTTCACCTTAGCGTATAGTAATCGTCAGGAGTGTATCTACCTTTATAGTAGAAATTATCTACCAAACTATACATAAGAAAAGTGCAAACCACTAATTGAGTATTAGTTAGAAAATGACAATGGGTAGATTTATTTTTTCAATTGTGGTGTACTTATTTTTCACAGACAAGTAGGTGGTTGCCACCCATATTTTTTCCTTGAGTAGCTTTAGAATGATTTGTTTTCCCGATTTTTACATTGATGGAATAATGTTTGCAGTCTCTTCGTCTGGCAAATCTTTCTACATGATCGAGCGTTCTCCTCGTGCGAGTTTCAGTACTGTCTCCACGAGTACGTTTGCCCTACTGCGCAGGTAAACTCGACAGGGCTGCTCATAGCCGCAGATGTATTAACCGGCTTATGACCATTCCACGGGATTTTAAAACATGAGCATTCTCCGTTCCTAAATAGCTTAGTGGTCAGGATTTTTGTAGCTTCCTTCATTTCGGTTGCTTGGTCAAACTTTCATTCGGTCCTGCTGAATGCTTAAAGCAAAAGACACACTAAACACACTTCACTTACAAGGTTCAACTTCAAATTGACTACTACATCCTACTTACAATAAATGTGTACACAATAAGTAAGAAGGTTTACTTTTTAATTTGGGACTTTAGATTATTTTGCATTTAAAATACCTAAGTTACGTAGGTAGGTACGTAGTTCGTGCATAACTTTTCTCTGTCTCTAAATACAAGTGTAAGATATTTTAGTTAACAGGTAAGGTATATTTATTATATAAAAATAATATATGGGTAAGAGAAACTGCGACTTCAACCTATTAAAAAAATTATTTAATTAAAATATCTCCGAAAATGTAAAAAATCACGCAAAATATGGGTACGTTAGGGGGGGGTAATGATGATGATTCTGGTAGACCTTGGGATCCACTAATTCTCATTTTCATTTCTTCTACCTTTTTTGTAACAGCCTGTATAGTACATACCTACCCTACCCGACACCCTGTGTATTATATTTTAGTAGGCAGGTAACACACTGAAAATCTTTTCACAGATATATAGATTCATCTGTTTCTACCAAGGAGAATTACCTACTGACTGAATTTAAATAGTTTTCGGTATTTTTATAAATATATTATGTACTGTCAACCTATACAGTAGCTAAATGTAGAGCATGTGCGAATTACTTGAAATTTCTTGAATACGGTCAATTTAACAACCGAAGCTTGGAATTTATTATGTACAAGATGCGTAATAGAATATACCTAACTTATAAAATAATAGGTAGGTAACCTACCTAATACTTTTGTCCAAAATTGATTTAACGATGGATAGGTTTAGCGAGTGATATTTTAAATATAAACAATAATTATAAATTAAAATAGGATTAAAACTAGAAATGTGTGTAATATTGACGTGAATATTATGTAAATAAAAACTTACCAGCAGAGATAAAAGTCGCCTCAAAATTATCGCCGAAAATATATTAGCACTAATGAATAATAACAAAACTGCGTGGAAATATGCGTGTAATTGAAAATTTAGGCGAAATATCGTATTCGCAAATCGATTTACGTAAGAAAAAACACGTTTGATCTGCCACACTACCAGACTCCGGCCTTCGCTAGATTTGATTGATAAACAAAACTTCCGCTTCTTGCAGCGCGCGCATTTCAATGCTGCCAGTACTAAAAATAAACATAAGGACTCTACAATATTTATCTGTATCTTTATTTAACAAAATAAAGATCCTATGGGCATTTCCTGAATTTAAATTATTCAATAATAAGTACAGTTTTTGTTATCCAATTCTGTTTCTATTAGGAAGAACAAAAAGAAAACAAACCAACTCAAACATAATTATGTAGAGCCTACAAAAATTTTAATGGCAAGAAAAGTATTCGTTCCTAAACACGCGGCAGAAACGTGATAAAAATTAATTAATCGTAATACCTAAGTAATATGTTAAAATCTTGATAGATATTGGTCGTTTTCATAATTTATTCCAGAATATTTAAATTTAAATTATTAATATAATCTGTTTAAGTACAAATAAATAATAAATACTAAATACAAATCATTTTACCAGAAAGAAGTGGACAAGTTTGGAACGTTAATAAAATTGACAGTGACAGTGACGTCCAATGACGTTTACGTGAGAGTGACGTTTAAATTGTCGATCCCCAATCGCCAGGGTCCCGAAAATTTTATTTTAGCCTTTCAGGAAATTTCAATAGTTTAACATTTTTAGGGATGGGCTACAAAGTTTTAAAACTTGCCTCTTCGTCGTTACGGGTAAGTTATTATATTTAATTTGTTATAAATTTCTTTTATCTGAGTGTTTTAAACCTGTCAATAAAACTGTTATGCAATGGCTCGCAGTCGGCTCGGCATTTCAAACAAATCTTCATACTCTAAATTAATATCGGCCCATAAATGTGATGTAAAATGAAGCTGTGTAAAATTTAGGTTACTGTTGTTACCATCACCATACCCATCAACTACTAACCTCACCTCAACCTATAGTCCTGACCTTCAAGCATGTGACTGGCTGTCATTCTGAAATTCTTATCAATATTGCTACAGTAATATCTGCATGGATTTAATTTTATATGTCAATAGTATCTTGATTTATTTGGTTATCATGTAAACAATGATTCTGATTTGTTCTGACTTCAGGATTACCTATTATTTTGAATATTTCTTCAGATTTACATATTAATGTGAATGTTCCGTTGTTTTTAGAGTGGTGGAATCAGAATTGCTACAAGGCAATATGCAACCACTCATGATGCTGATCTCACTGTCATCGGATCGGGCCCTGGCGGTTACGTTGCAGCCATAAAAGCTGCTCAACTTGGCATGAAGGTACAGCATTTAAAATTCAATCAACTGTTATCATACGGACTAAAACCATACTTTAATAATTCATTTATAATTTTTCAGGTAGTTTCAGTGGAGAAGGACCCCACTCTTGGCGGAACTTGTTTAAACGTCGGCTGCATCCCTTCCAAAGCGCTCCTCCACAACTCTCACTTGTACCACATGGCCAAGCATGACTTTAAACACCGTGGGATTGAAACTGGCGAAGTCAACTTTAACTTTGCAACCATGATGGATTACAAAGTCAAAGCAGTCAAAGCCTTGACCGGAGGCATTGCTATGCTCTTCAACAAGAATAAGGTACTAGTAATTACTGTATCAGCATAAATGCAAATTGCTGATTGTGTTGACTGATGCAGAGTATTAGTAGTCCGAAGTCGGCAGTTGTGAATTAATGCTTAATCCGCCTCACAGCAGTAATGCTTAGCAGTTGGTGGATATTGCTTGTGATGATGATAACATCCCTGCGGCTGCCTGTACAACCTGTACATCTATACTAATATTACGATTTCTGGTTTCAGGTTAATCTTGTCAAAGGCGTTGGTACAATTGTTGCACCAAACAAGGTGGAAGTTAAGGGAGAGAAAGGCGTAGAGACTGTTAACACAAAAAACATTCTAATTGCCACAGGTTCTGAAGTGACACCCTTCCCCAATGTTGTTGTAAGTATGTAAAACATACTCAGGTTAGAAAAAATCTAACTTGATTACCCACAATATACCCACTCCAGTCCATTTTTACATACGCCACCACTTAACAAAAAAAAAAAAATAATTAATGTATATTTGACCATTATTATTTTTTGAACCTGTATTAGTTTACCCTCTTTCATCATACTTTCACAAACTAGTTATCATTCAGTGATTCAGCCTTCAATCTGTTTCAGTTTGACGAAAAGCAGATCATCACTTCAACTGGTGCACTCTCACTTACCTCTGTGCCCAAGAAAATGCTTGTGATCGGTGCTGGAGTCATCGGTCTTGAACTGGGATCTGTGTATACGAGATTGGGAGCAGAAGTCACTGCTATCGAATTTTTAGAGAGCATTGGAGGTAGGCCTTCCATGTGGGTTTATTGATCAGAAGTATTCTCTGAGAATGTTTTACTTTCACCTGCCTATTACGTTTTCACTGCTGAGTTCTGTCAGAATACTGACCAACTTTGTAGCATAAGCCAGTAATGAGCCATCTCAGAAGGGTGAGGGTTCTGGGTTCAATCCCCATTTGGCAAATATTTAGGTCAACCACAAGTATTTGCTTAAAGTAAAATGTAGTTCAGGGAATTGTAGTTAACTAGCTAACTGAAAACACACACATTTGTGATTTTTATAACGTTACGGCATGTGAAAACACACCTGGCGTGCGAACCTGCACACAACTGCTTTTACAGTAAAATTACGTCACCACGCCAGTGCTAGTAAACATATTATATTATGTTGCATGAAGATTCGCAAAAGTGGCAAACTAATGAACCGGTTTAGCAGTCAACGTGTTAAGGTTCGGGATCTATGTATGTGATTAAGATTCATTAATTATTTACTCACACTAGCTCAATATGGCTTGATAGATGAATGAATTTTAAGGTTCTTGAATATGCCTGTTTTCTTATGGTTTCATTCACAACTACAAGCAATGCTAAATCTGCACTTCTATTGTAATTTTATATATCTTTTTTTTGTAGGTGTGGGTATTGATGGTGAAGTAGCCAAGACCTTGCACAAGATTCTGGCCAAGGAGGGCATGAAGTTCAAACTTGGCACTAAAGTTATGGGCGTCAAGAAGGAAGGCAACGACGTGAAGGTCGAAGTTGAAGCTGCAAAGGGTGGCAACAAGGAAACTGTAAGTTACCATTTTTTTTTTTATTATCTCTGTAGTAAGTCTGCCTTGTAGACTGCTTCAGACCTAAAATGTCACAAGTTAAGAGTGAACTGTATGGCAGAGATTGGCGTGTGTATCCCTTATTGTCTATAATTCGAAATGACACCAACGTGAAGGTAACTACTATCACAATTTATCTACAATACAAATTCCTATGTTGTCAGTTAACCTGTGACGTGGTGTTGATATCCATTGGTCGCCGCCCCTACACCAAGGACCTCGGTCTGGATAAGGTCGGCATTGCGTTGGACGACAAGGGCCGAGTGCCCGTTAATAACAAATTCCAGACTACAGTGCCTGGGTAAGTTTTAGCACTTCTACAATACACACTACTTTGGGACTACAAACATAACGGATGCCCAACCTATTTTATCTTCTATGTCTATAATGAATTGTATAAGATGGAGGAGGCTTCCATCCTGCAGTGGGCCAAATAAGCTGATTATAAAGATGACCAAGGCTATAATATAGACAACTGTACTTGCTAGCATAGCCAACATGGTACCAGCATTATCCCCTTAAATTAAATTATTTTGCATTGTGTAGCTATTTTTGGTTTAAGTACCTACACAATCGCAACACCATGGCAAATAAGGAAAAGGCTGATATTTTTTTGCCTACGATTCATTCAAATCATTTAGCTTCTAAATTTTTATTTGCAGTATTTACGCCATCGGTGACTGTATCCACGGCCCTATGCTGGCCCATAAGGCGGAAGACGAAGGCATTGTTTGCGTTGAAGGCATCAAGGTAACTACCGTCTTTCAAAATAATTATTTCAGATGTTTTCATTATCATTCCTATTTCCTGTTGATACGTCATTTAAGGTCAACAATCACTCTAATGAAGAGTGTCGACTGATGGAGCTATAAAGATTAAAGTAACTTTAATTGTTACAGGGTATGCCGGTTCACTTCAACTATGACGCCATTCCATCAGTAATTTATACATCCCCTGAAGTTGGCTGGGTGGGTAAAACAGAGGAAGACCTCAAGAAGGAAGGCAGAGCGTACAAAGTGGGCAAATTCCCGTTCATGGCTAACTCGAGAGCAAAGACTAACGGAGAGCCCGAAGGTTTTGTTAAAGTGCTATCTGACAAGACGACGGACGTCATTCTAGGCACACATATCATTGGCCCCGTGAGTTGGATTTTTTTAAGTAACCCGCTTATACATTTTTCAAATGCATAGTCATTTAAACAGAGAAGAATGCTTATAATTATAATTATCTAATTACTAGTTAAATTAGTTCCTAAACATTTCCCTAGTCTTAACTAGACAAAAACTGGTCTAATTTGCAGTCAATCTAAATGTATACATCGACGCTAGAAAGCGTAAACGCTGTAACGCAAAATTGTTCACCAAACTTTATTTTTCTTGAAAAAATCATAACTCAATATCTACTCGACCTAAAAACGTAAATTTTGGATATTTGGTGTGTTACATACAAAGCTACAATACTGCTACCTTGGTTATATCCTAAAGTTCCTAGGGGATGTTGAAATGTGGGTTTGTTTCCAAATATGTAAAAAAAGTATTTTCGGGTCGGTCAAAGGGTTACAGCGTTTACGCTTTCTAGCGTCGACATACACACCCCATTTACTACACATATACACATACACAATACAATCACACCTTTTCCCGTTGAGTTAGGCAGACACAACATCTTTCCATATGCTACGATCCTGACCTCTTTCTTATCTAAATGTGGATATTTCTCAAATTGTTATTTTAATATTGATCTGTGCTGAACTCTTTGTCTAGTGAATATTAATTAAATACTCGAAAGTTTAAAAATTTCTACAGTTTAAATTTGAGGTAGTGAAAATTACCGCGATACATTGAATGATTATGTAATATTCCAGGGCGGCGGTGAGCTTATCAACGAAGCTGTGTTGGCGCAAGAATATGGAGCGGCCGCAGAAGATGTAGCGAGAGTGTGCCACGCGCATCCCGTAAGTTTAAATGCGTATCTGCATGAATTTATGACTTTTATTCTTTGGCCACTGAGGCCGAGATATTATAGACGTCACTTAGCTATGCAGATTAAAAAAAAATGTTAAGTGAAAGGATGGCGTACTTATTTCGGCTAAGCTTATGTCTATAATTTTATTTTTATTACCTAACTAATTATGATTCTTGATGCATTGTTTATTCTATTGCAGACATGTTCCGAGGCCCTACGTGAAGCAAATCTGGCCGCATATTGCGGAAAACCAATCAACTTCTAATTTTAGTCCTAAATGTAAACATAATTTATTTGGTCCCATTCTCAACAACATCTGGGTCAATGATGTAGGCTATGACGATCCAATAAGGAATCTTGTATGAATCTAATTTGAATGACTCGAGTTAATTGTAATTTACGTTACCTTTATAGGCCATTTAGGATTATAAATCACTCATACACACTGACTGGAGAATACTTTTTATGATTTGAGTTTCACGTGAGATGGTCTCGTAGGTTTATATTTGTAATAAGCAATATTTAAGAAGTCAAAAAAGTTATTTGCAATAGTAAGTTCTTTTTGATATCTCAAAAATTACGGAATTAGTATTTGCATACTTTTTGTAAATAACTTTTAAAGATAATTAGCTGAACATAGCTGAACAAACATCAACCATTATAAATCGCTACAAAAGCACTTTACGTGTTAGTAAAAACAATAAAATTGTGATTTTATGATCAACGAGACCACCTCAGTGTAAACAGGTAATTATTTGCGATCAAGGGAATGTGCAGGCGCCCCGTGCCGTACTATGGATGTGATATTTATTTTGTAAAAGTTTTGTTTTCTGATAACATATTTCTGCCGCTTTTCATTCCGTTTTTTTTTTGTTAAATAGCTCCTTATCACTTCCGCTTTTACTTTAAAGTAAATGTGGTATACTTGGTGTATTTATATTATTTTGTAAATATATTAGCTTTATAATACAACTGCGTATTTAAAAAGTGTTTGATTCATACACAGTAAATGAAAATATCAACAACTGATTGATC
Source organism: Campaea margaritaria (assembly GCA_912999815.1). Taxonomy (NCBI): domain Eukaryota; kingdom Metazoa; phylum Arthropoda; class Insecta; order Lepidoptera; family Geometridae; genus Campaea; species Campaea margaritaria. The sequence continues at coordinate 5,000,355 of OU538794.1, forward strand.
ATTTTATTTGAATAACTTTTGAGTACATTGACGATAAAAATAAGAAACAACTTACGTAGTAGCCATCTAAATATAGTCATTAGGTAAAATAAAATTATTCTATCTTTGCATCTATTTAAGTTAACACAATAATTTATTAGTGACTAGATTGATATTCGATATTTTTATTTCTTTAAATTAAATAGCATTTTAGTTACGAAAATAAGCATTATTGGACTCATAGCAACAACAACATAGTTAAGTATTAATAGTGATAAAACGCACATAAAAAATTAGTAACATAATACAATAGTATTGTAGACGTACAAAGAATAATATAGAAAACACGTGATGTTCTAGTAACAACTCTATAACCACAACATTCATAACAAAATATAGAAGAAAACACGAATAAGCGTACATTAAAGCAGGATGAAATTCTTAAGGTTGTATTAGCAGTGTCTCCTGCGCGTGTTTTGGTCTACACACTACACAAAACATTGTCAGTTTGGAGACACAAATTCATAATGGAGGACTTCACATTGTCTGAATGAGCAAGAACTTTAATGTATGTTCTTTGTCCGATATAGAATTCTAACTAAACGTAATTTAACAATGATACACATTTGACCAAGTCTCCTTGCATCGTCAGTGTGTAAAAATAAACAAACAGGATCATTGATATCCTACTAATATTATAAATGCGAAAGTTTGTGAGAATGGCTGGATGGATGTTTGTTCCTCTTTCACACAAAAACTACTGAACGGATTCGAATGAAATTTGGAACACAGATAGTTTATAACCACGATTGAGAAATAGGGTACTTTTTATCCCGATAGTATGTTCCCGTAGGCCAAAATGGGAACTACGCTGGTGAAACCGCGGGGCGCAGCTATAATTACCTAAAATCGTAAACACAATCACGACGTGAACCAGACCTTTTATATGCCAATTATTTAAAACATATCTTAATAATCTCCAAATAAATGATTTGTTTGTTATTTCAACCCCATGTATCCATAATTTGAATGCACATGTTCAAATAAAGCTTTGGAGAAAGTATTTCACAGTACTGCGCGCAGTCGCTAGAATACATAATCGCCGCTGCCATTGTATTAGCGTTGCTCGCCATGTATTTGAAAAGTATTCCTTCAAGATCAGAAATAGACAAATTGTTCTCCAAATAAAAGTTTTTGGAGAGACGGAAACAAGTCTCCCACAGCTCATTGTTTATTGGAAACATCGTCATGCATCTGTCAATAATTTCAGCTGCTTTCATAGAAATATCGCCGCAGTCTGTTGTAGTCACGACCGTTTTAGGGGTCACATTTTTTATATATTTCGATTCATCACAGCAACAAGGCAAATTCTGATATGTAGATATGTCGTTAATGGGATACGACGCATCGTTGAGGATCGACAACGAAATGTCTTTGATTCTCTTCGACATGATGTTACTAATTGCTATTTTATTATCATCGCATTTAGTGCCATGTTTTGTTTCTTTTTCTATTTCGGCATTATCCGCAAGTTCACCACTATGCGTTATGTAAAGTTTGTCTATTGGGGGTGTGCGTTTCAAGTTATCTAGCAGGAATCTGAGACAGTCAGAGTGCATGCCATTATGATATGCCAATTTAGCTGCCATGTTTGGATTCTTTGTCAAAATTTCTTCGTTTATCCAAGGTTTGAGTATCATGATGATATCATCGGCCCAGGACTTACTTTTGAAATCTTTCATAGACGTCAGCGGGTTCAACCGCGGCTCCAATGGTCTTCTTTGCAAATCGTCAATATCAAACGGAAACATTATATCAACTCTGTCGATTTGATGGAATTTAAATCTGTTGTTGCTTTTATTTGCGGGGATCTTGATGACTCGTTTGGTAGTCTTCATCATTATAACCCTGTTGGTGCCTTTTTCCTTTTCACCACTCCCCTGTGGAACAAAAATGTGATTAGGCAATGTGATTGTATGAGGCAGAAAAGCATCAGTCGGAGCAATATTGTAAGTGTAATTTGTTTACTTGTGGATGCATGTTCCCAGTGGCGTAAATTCTGCTTTCATCGTCGATATAAATGGTGAAGTCACCGCCGCAAGCGACAAGCGCTTTAGTTTTGAAATCCGTCATGTCACGATCTGGCTCTTTAGAATTTTTGCTTTTTTCTGTGTCCCGCTGAGTGTTCACGCGTATCTTCACTTCTGTCGGTATGTACGTCTGTTTCCGATCGCCGCTTCCTGTGTAGAAAATTACCATTATTAAAATCGTTCCGATGTTTTTAATTAGAGCCGTTACCTATACGAGATCGGGCCAACGGTCTCTTACCGAGCTGTCCATCGAAGTTCAAACCCCAGGTGTACAGAGTTCCAGTGTTGGTGACAATACAGGAGTGATGCCAACCCGCCGCTATCTATAAACGACAGTACAAAAAATCGAATTTAAAAGCGTAATCAACAAGCCAAGGTAGCTTAAATAAAAATTTATAGGGCTTTCAAAGTGTAAGCCAATGGGCAAATACGTGTCACAGGTATTTGCTCTGTGTCTGAGCGTTTGTGCGACTTGACAGGTTGTTTCGGAGTGTCTGGCCAGTTTACACGGAACTTGTTACTGTGAAGCCTCTAGTTTAGTTTTTGTAAATTTGTAATAAATGGCAATAAACAATTTTTATTATTATTTTTCCTGATTCCCCCTCATATAGGGAATCCTAGTTAGGGGTCAGGATTTATGTAAGTAGTCGTGGCACGTTATTATAAAAAAAAAGCTTGTTCTTTTAAGGTATGTCCTTACGTGCACTATGGTCCCTTGCACGTTGCACAGGTCGACGGCGTGCGGCGCGAGGTGCGGGTCGGGCCCGGGCGCCGGCTCGGGCTCCGCCGCGCGCCGCGCCGCCGCCACGCGCACCTGCTGCGGGCTCGCGCCCCACACGAACACCTGCCCGCGGCTCGTCAGGGCCAACTGGGGACACAGATGGAGTTTTAACGAACTATCACAATCGCAACCGGTTAAGAATTTAGCTCATGAGGCGAGTTAATAGATGACGCCCATCGCCCACCCCTTAAGGTGGACTTCGGTGGTTCGCGGCCGACGCGACTGAAATGCGGGACAGATAGGGGCAAATATTTTTTAAAGACATCGGTACATTGGCCGTCGTCATTGACAGGTGTCGGCCGGACCCGACTCACATTGTGGAAGTACCCGACGGCGATGCTGGCCACGTGGTCCGTGATGCCGACGCGCACGGGCACGGCCGCCTTGTCCCGCGAGCCGCCGCCGAGCTGGCCGAACACGCCGGCGCCCATCGCCCACACCTCGCCGTTGGCCATCAGCGTCACCGTGTGGCACCCGCCGCAACCCACGCTCAACACCTGCAAGGAATTACAACTATGACTAAAGCTATCTGCACAGGCAAAAATATACTTATTCTATTTCACGGAGACCACTCTGCCTGTGATAGTTTCGTGTACAGAAATACATATACACAGTGAAGACGAACGTACCTCGATCAAATCGAGGACGTACTAAAGAAAGGCCAAGTCAAAAGTACCTTTATAACCGGCGAGCATGTAGGTATGAAGGAACTCATGAAAATGGAAGAAACGAAGGGTGTCTCAGGATCGTTCCATGTGGAAAGATGTAGTTTCTGCCTACCCCAACGGGAAAATGGAATGACTGTATGTCTGTACGTATATGTCCAGACTGATAAACGTGTGCGCGTCGTCATTACAGAGCTGCTGAGCTTCCACACACTAGAACAATGTTCATTTACATGTAACAGCAAACATATAACATCCGTATGGACTTTGTGAAATTGAATATCACGCCGAAGTGTCGTTACCTTTCTCCCTTGGAATTTTGTAACCAGTTGAGGAGTCCATTGGTCGTCGATCGAACCGAGGCCGAGTTGGCCGTGGACACCCCATCTGTAAAATATCACAGTTTTTAACTTCGACGTTTTTGTAGGACACAATATAAAATGAAACTAGGGTTTTATCGTAAACCAACTAAAGTGCGGTTGGTTGGGCACCGGTAGCAAATAGGATACATATGTTTTATTTTTAAGTTTTGGCTTCGCGGAAATGTACTGGCGCGAGCTTCGCCCGCCGCGTCGCCCACCGCGCCGCGCCTACTCCCAGCTGCCGTTACTGACCCCCAAGTGTAGAGCCTGCCGCCGACATCTATGGCCGCGGAGTGGTAGTGTCCCGCGGCGACGGCGGCGAGCGGCGCGGGCGCGCGCGGCGGCGCGAGGCGCAGGCCTCCGCCCGCGCCCGCCGCGTCGCCCACCGCGCCGCGCCTACTCCCAGCTGCCGTTACTGACCCCCAAGTGTAGAGCCTGCCGCCGACATCTATGGCCGCGGAGTGGTAGTGTCCCGCGGCGACGGCGGCGAGCGGCGCGGGCGCGCGCGGCGGCGCGAGGCGCAGGCCTCCGCCCGCGCCCGCCGCGTCGCCCACCGCGCCGCGCCACGCCGCCCCTACTCCCAGTTGACCGTACGTGTTGTCGCCCGCGGAGTAGATCTGACAAATTATTGTAGAACAGTAGGATTAAGTGGAAGCGGGACATCATTGCCTTACCACTCGCAGTCAAAATATAGAAAAAATGGCTCCTTATCCAATCAATGAATTTCAAATGAGGTAGTGGCATTCTCTACTATGATAGCTTAAAGCACTCGTTGGCATAATTGAATATCTGAATATGAAAAATGTGAAATTTTTCATGCTAACGTCAACAAATGAGTAACAGTATTTAATAAATCCTCACCCCGTTCTCAGTGAGCACGAGCGTATGATGCCTCCCACAGGCCACGTCGATAACTCTCCCTATGAGCTCGGTGTTGATCGGCGTGTTCGTCATCAGGATCCGAGCGTCGCCGCCGTCGGTCACGGCCCAGTGCGCGAGGCCACAGCTCAGCTTCCGTTTCGGTGTGAACTGATTCTTCCAAGTCTCCGGGTTCTGCACTATCTCTTGGTAGATCTCCAGGCAGGGCGAACGTGCTTCGATAGCGGACGCGATTTGTACGAAGGTGGATATCAGGTTGAGCATTCTTGTAGTCTGTAAAGGCCATGTAAGTTTGAAATTATGAGAATATGTTGAGCCACAGTGTAACCTTACTTAAAATTATAATTTATGATTTGTTTTTGTTTCTTGAATGAGATACTTTGTAGCCAGTTGTAGAGTTTGATTATAAAAGTGTTGGGTGAAGTGGCAAAGACAGTCTTTTTTCGGGAGCAAAGTCCAATAATAATTATGGATCACTCAGTTATTGAGGAAGTGGTGTACTAGTAGGTGCATGAATGATTTAGAAGAGAGTTAGAAGTAAGTAATAACAAATTATAAAAAAAATTGATACTTACATAAACGGACGTTATCCCTTGCTTCAAATCACGCATCACAGGCCGCAGCTGATCTTGCAGCGGATTAAGCCAGAGACAAAGGCACTGAAAAAATTAAACATGTTGTTTTAAACATACAATACATTTTAATTTTATCAACAAAAAAAAATCAAAATACAATGAAACAACAAAAAGTAAACGGTAATTTGTGCGATGGGCGGTATAGCTACAGCGATTTCTTCCAGACATCCTTTCAAGCACCAGAAAACATTTAAAAATAGTATGTCAGGTGGCATACCTATACACATTCTAATCTCTTAATAAAAATATAAATAGTTTCTGTTAAAATGACTGGAATGTTTTATCATACCTTCAAAATCTTGGTGTCGAACTCGTCGCATTTCTCTACAATGTAGTCGAAGAGCCACTGGCCGTTTTCCTCCAGCAGCAGGGGCACTATGCACCGCTGCTGCAGCAAGCAGTTAAGGGCCCCCCTACACACAGTGGTGCGGGCTCTGATCGCGGCCAGCAGTAGGCCGAGGTGACCGCGCTGGACGCTGAACACAGGCACCAGGGCCCACAGCCCGATGGCGGCAGCAAATGAAGACAACTCTAATAGCTCCACCGAACTGAGAGTTGTAAATTTCACGTCCCTGAAATGGTGTGCCGAGGTGTTATGCTGTTTACTGAGCGGACACAAGACTGAAAATCTATGGACGAAACCCAAGTTCCTAAATAAAATAAGAATTAAAACAAATATGAATGCGGACTCAATATAAAACAAATTCACATAACCCATTGTTAAATTCATAATCATAAATCAGCTTACGTGTCAAACTTCTGCTCTACATTAGTGGCCATCTTGAGCAACAAAGCCAGCAGTTGGATGGTGATCGCCGAGTTGCCCAATGAGCCGACATTGCCTGTGTGCTTGTAAAGCGATAGCTCGTGTATCCTACCGAACACGCCAAGCCGCGCCACCCAGCCGTCAGGTTGGCTCTGCACACAAAAAAAAGATTATAGGCACACTATACACTACATACCACTATGACGAAAACTAGGTTTTAAAAACGGTTTTACAACGCAGATAAATTTTATAAGGCCGAACACAGACTGCTTAAGCGGTTAATCGTTGAACAATATACAAAGACCGTTCGAGCTGTCGGTAAACAACAAAAAAACGCAGTCGACGACTCGAGAAATCGAGAGCAGTTGACTGCTTTATGATAACTAGGTACTCAATGTTAAACAAATCGACATACAATTATGGAGTGAGTGCAATCACGGATTGGATGTATAGTAACATTTTTAAGCACATCTGTAAATACTGGGCATAATATGGGAGTTTAGAGCCAATGTCTTAGGATGACGAGCGCAGCACAATGCCGCACAAGATTTTGTAATGGAAAGTTGTGGGTGACACGGAAGCTGTTATGGGCAGTTGTTGCGCTTGCCATCAGGTGAACAACACACTCGTCTCGTTACTTAGTTTAAAAGAAGAAAACTAGTAAGTTAGTAACCTGCGAGAGCGAGAAGAGGTACTGCGCCGGCGCGAGCTTCCCGCGCGACATGAGCATGTCGGCGGCGGCGCGCAGCAGCGTGCCCACCGGCGCCGCCAGCGCCGCCGCCGACTGCTCGGCGCCCGCGCCGCCGCGCATGATCAGCGCCACCAGCCACTCGCACGGCTCGCTGCTGGGAAACGAAGCGCAAACTATTCATTTACCTATATTCTACTTTACTTGTTACACTCAATGAAACTTCTCCCAGAAACCGTTGATTTTTACGGGATGAAAAGTATCCTATTTTCTATTCGAGGATTTAATGTATCCATATACCTAGTTCCATCAAACTCCATTCAGCCGTTGCTTCGTAAAGAGAGGACAAACAAGGCTAAACAAGCACCAACTATCGCATTTATATTGTGATGTAATTATGTTTGTAAGACAACTTGCTATTCCGCTACTGTTTTACTGCAAACATAGTAAGAAGCCTTTTTTTAAGCCTTGTCCAAATACATTTTTCATTTTAAGTGACCAAATGTAACAAGCTTTCATAGTTTTAGATAATAGCATTTGAAACTCACACAGTGTTCATGACGTAAGCTCCGCACGAGGTGACAACTAGACAGGGCTCCAGGGCGAACCTCGGCAGTTGGAGGTCGCACATGAAGGTCGGCTCTCGCCAGCCGCCCGCGGCCGACGGCGCCTCCTTAGCCGTCATGAGGTGCGCGCGCCGCACGTCGCCTATCAATTCTGCTGACCATAGCTCCGAGAAATCTCGCTTGACGCCTAGTATTGCGTCACCCTGAAACAGATAATTTGATAAGTTTTAATTAACACTAAGATGTATAAAACACAGGAAAGACATATAACAATCTCTAGTAGACAAAAGTAAAAACTAGTAACATATGTATTGAGAGGCTGTTTACTAAAAGCTGGTTATTTACTTGACCAGTTTGATTGATTAAAAATTTAATTATTGTAGCATAATAATATGGTATTTTATATCGCTAACAATTTATAAACCACTCACTAGTAGTTGTCACTCATCAATGCATGTCAGACAAAGTTTTTTCAGTGTCTCTCATAGTCTAGATATTGTGAGGGTAAAGTCATGGAAAGTTACATATCACACAATATTGTCTAAAGGCCGACACTACTTTAATCAACAAACAACAACATTCTCTCTGAATGACATTATTATATTGTAAAATGGTCCAATAGAACAAATATCTCACCTGAATAACAGAGAAGTTAGCACTGTGTATTTCCAATTCATTCTTTTTCACTAAGTAAAGCAGTCTGTGAGACCACAAGCCTTGGATGTAGAGATTGTCTTTCTTGATGAAAGGCCTGAGAGTTTGTGATGGCGTGTCTTCTTCAGGGCTCTCAAGCTACAAACAAATAAGGTAACATAATGACTCTTAAGATTTATTTATTGAGGGTTTATTTAAGAATGAACTAAAATAACACCTAGGTGTCATATAATAATGGTTAAATTTATGAGACTAGATTAATAAACATTTGCCAGTAATCATATGACAAATTTTAATAAAATGAGATTGCAACTTACAATCAATGTGCCTTCATTTAACTCGAATGCAGTCAAGAAGTGCCTCCCATTCACATACTGTGCACTGAGACCCCAATTGTTAGAACCTTTTCTGAATGAAGGCAAGTAGTCTGTAGGCTTCAGAACGTACTCCACTGTTTCCGACTTATTGTCATCTGAAATACAAAAATCAAAGATAAAAGCTGCAAAAAATTTTATACAAATGTCAACTTAACATGTTCACTGCTCAAAACACAACTGTGGTGTCAGCTGTATGGGAAAACACAACAGTGTGTGAAGTTCCTTTCCCATGGCTAGACAAGAAAATCAGCTCAGCAGTCAAAGTGTTAACAACATTGAGAATAACATTAATTTCTGAATAACGATAATAGTGTTACAATATTGTAACGCTTTACCGTTCATAATAGAAATTATGCTTTGAATCCTTAAGATATCTAATTGCAATATTTAACATTTTCATCTGCTATGGAACAGAACATAGTACTGTTTTTGTTTTCTGAGAAAGAGTATTAACTGTAAGAATAGTATAATTTGAATTTTATGATGTTATACCTTTAGATCCACCCTGAATGAAAAAGGTAATTTTATCTTTGGACAATTGTTTGATGTAAGACATGAAACCATCTTTTTTATCTTTGTCGTTTTGTGCCCTCGCTTGCTGTAACCAGTTGTAGCCATAAGATCTGTGTTCTAATACCAATTTCCATTGCTGAGATTTTCCTCCAGATATCTTGAAAAAAAAAAAACCATTTACAGCATTTTCCCTCATTACCAAATTAAATGAATGTAAACAACATAATAAAAAAAAAATGTGTTGGTCTCCAGACAATAAAGGGACAGTAAAATGGGACAGTAAAAAACATTCAGATTATTATGATAATAATGTGATTTCCATGTTTACCATAAGCTCCTGTACGAGGGTTCACTTCAAAACCACAATAAAATGAAGTATGTATGTTTGTACTTACCAAAAGTGCCAATAAGTCCAGAGAATCGTCGAAACAGATTTGTAGTTCAGTAACCTCACCAGACACTTTACACTCCCCGACTACTCTTTGCGACTCCAACGAATAAAATGTTATTGTGCCAGTCTGAAATCAACATTTTAAATTATAGTTCTATATTCTTCCTCACAAATTTTACAATGAACAAAAGTGATCAAGAAAATGCATGCTAAAGCCTTACCTTTGAGCCAATGATTAACACATTCTCAGATTCTTTAGTCAGCCAACAAACAACTGAAGTAGGCTCCGGTATAATTGAGAGCGGAAGAACGGTAACCCCGGATAGAGACCATCTGTGATCAAAATCACTCTGAGGTATAAACAAAGGCAGAAATGGCACTAGTAATACCTTCTGTTCACTCACTATTAGCAACCAAGTACCGCTTGGCTCAAAGCACATACAGTATATAGGATTATCTAGAAAATCCCAGTCATAATTCTTCTCAAATCTCTCCGATTGGGCGTTGATGAACAAAAATACCAATTCTTTGGCACTAGAAAACGCGAAGAATTTTTTGAGGCCCACTTCGTAAAAACTGTAAGTTGCTATGTCTAGATGAATGAGGACATCTAATTTAAATAAACCTGAGAAATCCAAATGTTCACTTTGTTGTTGGGACATTTTTTAATTTTGTTCTGTTGAGTATTTTGTTCTGAATTTAGCGTTTGGTTTTCTTCTTCGAATCAATCATTTGCGTTGAGTTTTCTACCGTCTGTCTATAAGATTGACTTGAATGATAATGAATGTCCGAACGAAACTCGAATGAATGATTTGGTTGAATGAATGAATGCAATCCACACCAATTTGACAGACAGACACTGACAGCAGGTATACTATTTTTCTTTTTCTTTTTCAACGAAATGGCACGGAGGGCCGACTCCTAGAGCTAAAGCCCCACTCTAGCGAGCGCGCGAAATAAAAAACAATGAGACCCCGGCTAACGAGGTATAGGCCTTGGGTAGTGAGAAGCCAATATGCTGCCCGATTTCATAAAGAGTTTTGTTAGGTTCATTCACCCCAATTCAGTACTAACTACTTGTCATAACTAGAATTAGATTGCCACAACATCTTTCAAATCCATACAAAATAAAAAACTTAGCAGCACTCTTGTAACGGAATCAAGCGATTGAGTAAGCTGCTTCTCTTCTCCTAAACAAGATCTCTGAAGTTGTATTATTATTATTACTTTTATTTTTATGTTGTGACATTGACACAGCAGGACACGGAGTTCTACAAAGGTTGAAAAAAAAGTTGCAGAGCCCTTGAGGAGAAGCAGCATGACCAAATTTGCTACTCAGGGCCTGTGCAAAGATAGCCAGAGGTAGTAGTTTTCGTGTGCTCCAGCCAGGAAAAAGAGCTCTAGCTCGAGGCCCTCCCCACCGCTCTCCTGAATAATCGGAACGGCGGAACAATTTGAAAAAAGGTAAACACGACCGAATGGCAAATTAAAAAACAAAGAAAACAAAAAAAACTACTGAGACACTGACACTGACTCAGAAAACTCCTTAATGTTGCCAACAGCGCCGGTAAGATCCAGACGAAACTAAAAGAATTTAAAGAATGTCTTTAGCCATTGCCAGTTTTTAGCTACTTCAAAAAAGAGGAGGTTCTCAGTTCGACTGTATTTTATTTATAATTCGGCAGGGTCAGGTGGTTGTGGCGAGGGAAGAAAAAATAGTAGACATAGTACAAAAAAATAGTAGACATATTATTATAGGAGAACGAAAAATATAGAAGACACCACTATTGGAATCAAATCAAGCTTTCAGAGTTGGTATCTGTTCGCGCCACTTACATTGGCACTCATAATACCTTCCTACCTTCCTATTCCTATCATTTCTTGGCGACTATCTCTGTCGCTCATATCGTGGTATCCACGAGAAAACTGCTTGCCGCCGCAAGTAGTCTGCGATCGACCCTCGTCCTTCGCGGCTGCCGCTCTCGCCGAATCCAAAGTACTGGATCTGCTGCTCCTCTGTGGTGGTCCACGTGAATTCGACGCGCAAATATAAACAAAACCCGCTATAAACCCGCCGCGTAAACGCTCCTTGCCGACACGCACCAACCGCCTAAAATACAGTCCACTACATCGATCGTCATAACATCCTGAAGGAACAAGCAGCTTGGAGACGGACCCGAACCGAGGTGATTGCAGTTGCATGGAGACCAGGTTAGTCGCCAAGTTCCTTTGTACTACTCTTCTACCAGCCATCCTTCCCCCGCCATTGGAGGCGCGCTCAGCCTATACAGCTTAGCTGCCGCGCTAACATATTGTTGGTCCTCCGCCGCCGGATCTTCTCTGGTCCTCCCGCTATTCTCTGGCCCCTCTTAGGCCTCATATAGTCCTCTTTATAACCGCCCGCAATTTTATATTGGTATTTTTACCAACGATAATTTCCTATAATTATCGTGTTCCCGCCCGCAATTACAGTTCAGATAGTACCCTGTACTATCCTACTACGCTATTATATACTTATTTCGTGTATTCCGCATTCCTAAATAGTAAAAATAACGATTTTTCCGTAATTCTTAATTTTTATTAAAAAGTGAAGGTATTCCTAACGACCGCCCGTGCGTCTCCGCGTGGGTATTCAATACGCCGCGCGCGCGGCAGGTAAATGCTGTAGGCAGTTGCAGTAAGTTAGGAATTTCATACTTTATCTAGTTTTTTTATACTTTGTTAAGATGGCTATGGCTACTCGTTCAAAAGACAAAGATAGTGAAGTATACGAGGACGCAAAGGCGCTCGATACGTTACAGGTCGAACGTTTGACCTTGATAGGTAAACGTAACATTATATTTTCCCGCTTACAAGATATTTTTAACCGATCTTTAAAGGCTTTCACTGATGATACTGAGAAAGATTTATTTCTATGTGGAATGATCTCGTTAGACCGTTTACGCTCCGATTTCAATGAAATTGTGAACAAATTAAATGTCACCGAGTTGAGTCTCAACGCTTCGTACACGGTAAACTACCAATCTATAAACGTCTTCGAAGATATGTTTTGCCGTTGTCAGTTTGTTTATAATAAACTTAACCCGCCTTTAAAAACCGCTGATTTCAATGTTGCCCCGCAACGTAAATCTATCAGAATTCCTGAACTCGATTTGATGGTCTTCAATGGAGATCCGATGACCTGGAGGATATTTTATGAGTCATTCAAACGCACGATTCACGAAAATCCCGATCTCACTGATCACGAACGCGTCCAATATTTAATTAATAAATTGTCAGGCCGGGCCCTTGCAGTTTGTTCTGGTATCGTACCTAACGGTGATAATTATCCGATCATATGGCAGACGCTCGTCGATAAGTATAACGACAAACGTAACCTAGCCTCCGCTTATCTTGATCAAATGCTTGATTTTAAATCTTTTAACACCGCGACGAATAAAAACTTAGAATTATTCCTAGATAAATTCTGCACGGCTGTGTCAAGTTTGAAGTCTCTCAAGCTCGATAACGTGTCTGATTTTATTTTACTATCGCTCGCTTTGAAGAAAATAGATTCAAGTACTGCACGGTCGTTTGAAATGCACATGCGAGGTAAATCTATGCCTACATACAATGAACTTTTAAAATTCATCCGCGAACAAAGCAAAATATTGGAACGCACTACGACCGATTCTCTTAGCCGCAGTGATAACAGGCCGCGTACTGCAAGGTCTACGCAGTCTTTTGCAGCATCATGCGTCACTCACTGTCCGCTTTGCAAACAAGCCGATCACGCTAACTTATATAGATGCCCTGCATTTGATAAGCTTTCTATCGACGACAGGTACACTTTTGTAAAACAAAGCAAAGGTTGCACTAATTGTCTAAGCACTACGCATATAAATACTGCTTGCAATTCTAAATTTAATTGCCGTTATTGTGGATGTAAACATCATTCTATGTTATGCCGCAAAGTATCATCTTCCCGTGAAGACAATCGCCCGTACCCTAGCGCTCCGTCACAGGCGCACGCGCCGCCTCCGCGCGCGCGAACTGGCAACTTCTCCGCCGCCGGGGATCACATGCCGCCTTCGGCATCGCCGCCGCCCGTCGCGGGCTCCGCTAGCGCTCAGCTGACGAACTTACCTACAACTGCTTATCAGTCATCACAACAACAGGTGTCGCTGTGTAATATACGCCCCGCTTCGCAGCCTAATGACACTACTTGTTTACTGGGAACCGTACAAGTTTATGCTACGGATTTAAATGGTCGCCGCCATGTAGTACGCGCCTTAATTGATTCGGCTTCCCAAAGTAACTTTTTAACTTCAAAATGTTGCGCTAAATTAAATTTAAAATGCAATAAGGTGACGAACACCGTTGTTAAAGGGATAGGTTCCGCATCTAACCCAATCAAGGGAGCAGTTTCTGCTACTTTATCTTCCCGCCTAAATGATAATTTTATTGCAATTGACGCCTATGTTATCGACCGCATAACAGACAATTTACCGGCAGTGAAAATTGACGTATCCTGCCTTTCATACCTGAACTGCCTGCCTCTGGCAGACGACAGTTTCGCTTCGCCTTCCGAGATCGACATACTTATAGGCGCGCCGCTCTTTTCTGAAATATTGCTATCAGGCCGCGCCGCTGGTCCGCCTGGTACTCCAACCGCTTTTGAAACCATTTTTGGTTTTATCGTAATCGGGACCGCTCCCGTTACCCCCGCTCATGTTACTCCCGCTCATGTTACGCCCGCTCATATTGGAACCGTTGTTTCTATCACTGACCCCTTGGTTGAAGATAGACGCCGCTCTCATATTTCCCTTTGTACCTTTACGGAAGGACCACGTTTAGATAATCTTGTCCAACGCTTCTGGCAGCTTGAAGAGGTGCAATGCACGCCGACTTTGAGCCCAGACGCTATAGAATGTGAACGCATTTTTACAAATAACGTTTCCCGCGATCCTACGGGACGCTATTCTGTAGCGTTGCCTTTCTCCCGCGATCCCGCGACCTCTCTGGGTAATTCTTACCCTATCGCTAAAAAACGCTTCATGTATCTCGAACGTAAGCTCGCCGCGACACCTGCTCTGCGCTTAGAGTACGATGCTATAATCAAAGAGTACATTCAGAAGGGTTACATTTCACTGATCGACAATGATAGTCCTTTTACTGGATATTACGTGCCACACCACGCCATTGCGAGACTACAAAAAACAACAACTCGATGGCGTATGGTGATGGACGCCGGTGCTGAAACTGACTCAGGCCTCTCCTTGAATCAAGTTTTATATACCGGGGATAATTTACAAAACGATCTTTTTACAATCCTCTTGGATTTCCGCCACTATCCAATCGCTTTTACATCCGATATTAAACAGATGTACCTACAAATTTTGATAAATAAGGACCACCGCAAATATCAAAAATTCCTGTATCGATTCGATCCCGTTTTTCCGCTTGATACCTACCAATTCAACCGCGTTTGTTTTGGTCTACGTAGCAGTCCGTTCCTTGCGATGCGAGTGTTGCGACAGCTGTGCGCCGCCGACGGTGCCCGCTTCCCACTCGCAGCATCTCTTATCAGCGACAACACATACATGGACGACGTGTGCTACTCCATGCCTACTCTGTCTGCTTGTTTACAACTCAGAGACGATCTCCGCGAGTTGCTCAAGGCCGGGGGCTTCGATCTCGTCAAATGGGCTAGTAACTCACCCGCGCTCCTTGACTCCCTTCCCATCTCTGCGTTAACGGAATGCGTTAAAAATGCGAAAAATGCGTTAACGGATCTTTTAAATTCCGACGAATATAATAAGTCTATCTCAGATGAGTTATCAGCTAATCGCATACACTGGAAATTCAATCCACCGCGAAGTCCTCACTTCGGGGGGAATTATGAAATATATGTGAAAGCGTTTAAAAGTCATCTTCATAAAACGATCGGTTCACAGTTACTCACCTATGAAAAAATGTTAACCGTACTCACACAGATAGAATGCGTTATCAATTCTCGTCCTATAACGTTATTGAGCGAAGATCCGTCTGAGCCGACCGCGCTGAGTGCTTCACATTTCTTAATGACCGCACCGCTGAAGCATTTACCCGCTTGCACGGTTCCCGATGAACCTGGACACTTATTGAAACGGTACGTTTTATTGGATCAAATGGTACAATCATTTTCCAAACGGTGGAAGTTGGAATATCTTCACTTACTTCAATCTAGAGGAAAATGGAATACACCTTCGAATCCCATTACAATAGGTTCTATTGTTCTTATTATCACTGATAATATTCCCCCGCTATCCTGGCCTCTCGGCGTCGTCGTGGCCACTCATGTCGGCGGCGATGGCATCTGTCGAGTAGCGTCAGTAAAAACGGCGACCGGCGTCTACCAGAGACCCGTCGTCCGTTTATGTATCTTACCTACCCAATAATTTAACCCCTTGCTCCCCGGTCAACCGCTATGTTATAATTTAACCCGTTGACCGCTTTAGAGTTTAACTCTTATTTTTATTTTTTTTATTTCCCGCTTTCTTTTAAAAACCAATGGTTTTTAGGCCGGGGGCAAATGTTCGCGCCACTTACATTGGCACTCATAATACCTTCCTACCTTCCTATTCCTATCATTTCTTGGCGACTATCTCTGTCGCTCATATCGTGGTATCCACGAGAAAACTGCTTGCCGCCGCAAGTAGTCTGCGATCGACCCTCGTCCTTCGCGGCTGCCGCTCTCGCCGAATCCAAAGTACTGGATCTGCTGCTCCTCTGTGGTGGTCCACGTGAATTCGACGCGCAAATATAAACAAAACCCGCTATAAACCCGCCGCGTAAACGCTCCTTGCCGACACGCACCAACCGCCTAAAA
Source organism: Campaea margaritaria (assembly GCA_912999815.1). Classification (NCBI taxonomy): domain Eukaryota; kingdom Metazoa; phylum Arthropoda; class Insecta; order Lepidoptera; family Geometridae; genus Campaea; species Campaea margaritaria. Next base: position 5,016,551 of record OU538794.1, read on the forward strand.
TACAGTCCACTACATCGATCGTCATAACATCCTGAAGGAACAAGCAGCTTGGAGACGGACCCGAACCGAGGTGATTGCAGTTGCATGGAGACCAGGTTAGTCGCCAAGTTCCTTTGTACTACTCTTCTACCAGCCATCCTTCCCCCGCCATTGGAGGCGCGCTCAGCCTATACAGCTTAGCTGCCGCGCTAACAGTATCCCTAAACATTTTTAAGGATTCTTTTCAATCAATTAAATTTCACAGTGGTATGGTATATCGCTATTAAAATATGTCATACTTTTACCAACAGACTCCAGCCGGTTTGAATTTTAATGGAATAATCAATTGTTTTTAAATCGACGGATACACTTCATATGATGCCAATTTTATATAAGCAGTTCATATTGAGTAGATTATGGATCCTAATTACCAATAAAGCAATCCCCAGAATATAAATTTAATTTGGAATTTTAATTCGTTCGACAACAATGGTTTCACCGTAAGTTATAAAAATATTGGCATATTTCCGGTGATTTAGCATATTTCTATTTTTGAGTTGGCAGCCCAGTATGATTTTATGAGAATGTAAGAGCGCGCACTTTTTAAAGTTTATCTCCAATCATATTAAAATTTATGCTAAGTAGGCAATTGCGAATTAAATTAACAGTTTTTCGAAGTTCGAAGGCACCTACGTAAATCTAGCAGGTAAGTATTTATCTATGAGCTTTCACTTGGTAACCTTGTATTTTTTTTATTATTTGTAAATTATGTATTTCGTAATAATTTCAGGTTATTTAAAATGTTAGCTTTACGATACGCAAATAGAACAGCGACCTTATCTCCTCTCAAACAGCAAAGCCGGAGTAAGTCATCACTATACCGCCGCGGTGTCCAATTCTTTTTCAAGAAAAATTTACTATTGACCAACAGCTTGACTTCAGGAATGTTTATGGCCATAGGAGACTTGGTTCAACAAGAATTTGAAGTTCAAACCGATATTCTTAAAAAGAGATATGATTGGGCACGATCAGGTATCTACAATAAAAAAAAAACATTTAAACTCAATGTGAGTACTAATTCTATATTATAATTGTTAAGTTCTGTAATAATAATTGTAATATTCCAGGTAGGATGTTTATAGTTGGAACTATCATGGGACCTCTACACCATTATTACTATCTTCATATTGATAAAGTAATGCCCAAATCGGATATGAAAACAGTTTTCAAGAAAGTGCTTTGCGATCAGCTGATTGCCTCACCATCTACAATTGCCTGTTTCTTTTATTGTATGGGATATTTAGAAAATAAGACCTTTGCAGAGAGTACAGCAGAACTTAAACGAAAATTCTTATATGTGTATGGTGTAAGTTTTAACTTTTTAATATATTATTATCTTCATTATGAATATTCCTAGATAGATAGATGATTAAAGATGATAGATGCCATCTAATCCTTTTAAAAGAACTATAATCAATTAAAACTAAACACCGTAATAGCATTGTCTCTCAGGTACTGAAAGTAAATTGTTTCAAGAAACAAGGATGTTTATTTGCTATTTATCAATATAGGGATATTTTATTTTTGTTTCAGGGGGATTGTCTGTATTGGCCACCGGTGCAAATATTAAACTTCTACTATTTACCAACAGAATTCAGAGTGCTGTATATAAATCTTGCCACAATGGTGTTCAATGTATTCTTGTCTTTTATGAAACATTATGATCAAGAGGAACCATAGTATTTATATTTTTAAATGTGGCTAGTTACCACTTGTTAATCAATTTATAAGCGAAAATTATGAATTTATTGTATTTGAGTAGTATTAAATGTACATAATTATTTATTGTTCAAAGTTATGCTTATGTAATAAGTAAATTGATGGTATAAATTTAGCACCTGGCTAGTAGATCTTTATTAATGTGTTATCTTAAAATTGATATGAATCTTGAATTTTTTAATCTCAACCTATCTTCTTTAGGTGTTATGAATAAATGAAATACTTTATTACAATGTTGTAAAATGTTTTTATTATTATCAGGCCAACTTTACAAACTGCTAAGTTGACATTAATTTAGAATAATATTTATGTACACCTTATTACCAAGGACGGAAAGACGAGGTCCAAACATTCTATTACTACAAGTTAAGTGTATTATGTACAAAAGTAAAGATAAAAAACAATACTGATTGGCTTTTTTGTTTGTCCATGGCTATCAATTGTTTGTTATAAAAATATTATTGGATGGCTGTGAACAATAAGACACTTATTCATAGCTTTTGGATTGCATAGCTAGATACTCGAATACCATCATCTTTCCTGAAATTCGTGGGTATTTCAACTTTAGCAATTTTTTGTTCTTGTTTTTTTTCTAATTATCTTTAACCCCAGCACATAGTCCAATCATCTCTTCTGGTTTGCAACTTTACTACAATACGGTAAAGTGCCAATCCAGGTCCTAAAGGCAGGCCCAAACCTTTTACAATATCAGATCTGGTTGCCATACTAAGGGCTTGGCCATCAAATTCCTGAAAACGAAATGCTTAGATTAGATTATTGTCCTCTAGATTGCAAAATTAATTTGCATTTCACATTTAATTACTTAACCTGATCTCGTAGTATTGGCGCAGCCTCAGAGTGGTACTTTGAGAAGTAATCATAAACATCGTCAGTGGTCCAGTTAGTTATATCTGGAATACTTGGATCTATAGGTGTATCTTCACCTAATTTTGACTGTGCTCTGTCAAGTTCATGGGGTTTCAAAAATGGGTCAACTGTTGGAGAATCCTCTATTGAATAGTCAATACTTCTTGGTATGATCGCTGGCGATCCTATGCCTGTTGGGCGTGAATCTAAGCAGTTATTGCACTCCCACTGGTCCCAGGCTTTTAACCTCTCAGGTATGCGTGGATTGTGACAGAGGGCATGGTAGGCATCTGAACAAATGCTGCATACTGTCAATATTCCCTGTAAATATAAAATGTAGTTAAGATATCTATTCAGGGTAGACCAAACTGAACTAAAACTATACATACGTTAGAGTAAGGTTTTGTTTGGTGCACACAGTGTAGATCATCATCAGTATATTTAATAACTTTTATACCAATGTTTAAAATACATAAATTACTTACAGCATCATTTGTTTCACAACATACTACACAAGTTTTACAGTGAGGACATTGCCACGTGTTATCAGGTCTGGGCTTTAAAATACCAGATCCTGATTGAAGACAACTTAAATGAGCCTTATTGCTGCAGTCGCGACACTCAATTAGCCTATCATTGGACCGCCGAGACTTCTGCACAAGGCAAACAGAACACACTCCTCCAGAAGGTTCATGTGGAATTGAGTCTTCCTGTTCAATCTCATCTGCGCTGCCATCAAAAGACATTTGGCTCTCGGATACTGGTGTCCCTTCCTTTGGTGTAATGGAATGTCCAGCACTCATCAGTCTCTTCTTGATTGTGCTCTTATTTAATGACCCTACTGGTCGGCCCCTCTTCCTCTTGCTAGGAACATTGTGATCGGAGGGATCAAATACTTTTTTGGCCATTTTTCGTCTTTCCCCAACCCGAACTCCTGCATTTCGGGTAGCCATATTGCTAGGACCATGGTTTGAGGAAGAACCACCCCCTCGTTTCTTTGGTCTCCCTCTCATTCTTTGAGGTGATGACCTACATGATGAGTTTGCTGATGAAGTCATCTGTAAAATGTTACAGGAATAAGTATTATCCAAGAAATTTGTACGAACATAAATAGATAACTATTCAAATAGGTAACCTTAGTGTTTGTATCAGCACTGTATTCAAATTTAAAACTGTCTGAACTATCTCCATCTTGATCGGCAGGCCCCAGAGCTAAGTTTCCATTAGGTAGCCTCACTAGGCTTCCAGTTGCCAGCTCTTTATTGATTATAGATTCTAGATGTTTCTTTGTATATTTTGATTCCTGTGATGCGGCCGCTCTCACAAGATCTCCAAAAGCAATCCCATTTTCTAAGAAACTTTGATCCTGATAAATGAGAGTTGCAATAGCGGAAGTTATAATTCTTCGCTCACTAATTGCTATACCTGATGTCATTTTTACTGGAAATGAAAATCCCCATAAAGAAAAATCAGTTATTATTTAGGATGTAATAATAACTTATTTTCCTTGTGTATTAAATGGGGGTATTAATGCCAGAAATATTATTAGACAAGTTATACAAGCAAATCAAACATAAATTAAAAAACAAATAAATAAAAGTTTTGTCATTGGGAAAAATTGTGTCCATAAATACGGGTCCAGTGCTTAAAACATAAAGGTTTTGTGTTAAGTTTGTGTTGTGTTGTGTATAAAAGTTGTGTATTCATAAAGTGATAAAAAAAAAAAGAAAAGGCAATTGTCAATGTATAGACTTTGCTTACGATTATTATGCTTTGATCTCTTTCTCCACTTAGCAGCGTTTCTATAGCTCACATTATCTTTATAATCTACTTTAAAGACACTTTTCTCTTTGAGGCAACGTTTGAGGTCCGCTTTTGTGTCCTTTGCTGATACTTTGTAACACTTGAGCATAAACTTGCAAATTCTGTTCACATCGGGACGTGACTTCCTTGAACGCAGGTGATCAATTGCAGCCAATATCTGGTTTTTATACTTTATCTCTGACATTTCTGAAATTTATAGAAAAATATATTAAAATTTAATATTTTACTACCTATAATATTATTTATTACGAGGATAATTATAAAGCCTTATAATTAGAATAAACCCACACAATTAGATAGAAACCTTTCCTGTTAACATTTTATTTACATATGTAAAAACATCAACAGTTTTCATGCGGTTTAGCAAAAATAACGAAATGAGAAAAGTTTATCAAGTAGTCTATAAATTGTTATTGAAGAGAAAATAATAAAGTGTTGATACAGACCTAGGTAAAATCATGCCGGCGATTTTACAATCCTTCAGTAAAAGTATTTAGTTTTATTTCTAAAGTTGTGCTGGCAAAACAAACAAAAATATATTGTAATAGAAACTGAAATATTTTTATCAAGCCGCGAGCAAAGTAAGCACGTGCCACAGATTGAATAATAAATAAGATCGCCACCGGAAATGGATCATAGTTCACTCAACTCAACGTTAATTTAGACAGATTTCTTCGTTATCTGTGCTATTTAGTCGATTTTATCAGAGTGAGCATCACTAGTGACCACAGACCATAAGACAGTTTTGTTTGGCTGTCACTGCTGTCAGTGTCATAAATATTTTAATGTCAATTGTTATCCATCAAAAAAAATATTTTTTTTATTAATTTGTTTTGGTCATGTAAATAGGTAATTTACAGTGATAGTTTGCTTTTATCCCGAAATATATTAAATTTTTTGTTCATGCGACAATTCAAATAAAATGTCGACCCTATTAGTACGTGCTGTACGTTACTCCTACACAAAAACACGCTACGTGAAAGCCGCTTTTTATTCATCACAACCAGAACGTGCCAGCAAGATTAAAATCGGAAAAGTAGTAAACGTAGCAATTATTGGAGCTCCCAATTGTGGAAAAAGCACTCTCATTAACAACATTACAGAACGTAGGGTAAGTTTAAAATAATGTGTAATATTTCTAACCTATAAATGCAACAATCTAGGAATTAAATGTTGTTTTAGATATGTGCAGCATCAAACAAAGTTCATACTACGACCAAAATGATCAGAGCGATGTGCTATCAAGATGGTACACAAATCGTTTTTTTGGATACACCAGGCGTTATTACAGAGAAGGAACAAAAGAGGTAAGCTTCAATGAGAGCTGAAATTCCAAATAAATACAAAAAATAATCTCAGATCTTACAGCATCATGTCATGTTTTTAATAATAATATGTCACAGTCGCCTACATAGATCCTGATCCTTAGCTAAGTTTCTCTGTATTTATGGAATCAGGACTTACAAGATCAAGGCCCTACAAACACCCTGGCTCAGAGCAAATACCTTTGGTTCACTTAAATCTTAGCCCTGTGCGGGAATCAAATCCGCAACCTCACACTTCACAGTAGTCTTGACTAGAGTAGTAGACTTGATCGGTTAACATATATTTTTTAACACATTCAGTGCTGAAAACACAACTGTCATGTTTTTCATAACTTGCTGTGAGTGCGGGAAAACAACTGTTGTGATTGTTGTATGGGAAAGCACTATGGAGTGTGCAGAGCTAGACAAGAAAATCTTCTCAGCAGTGAAAGTGTTAATCTTTGTCTGTACAGATACAACCTTCCGGCATCTATGATAGGCGCCTGCCACAAGAGTCTGAGATGTGCCGATGTTGTAGGGGTGGTGCATGACGTCTCAAATAGGCACACTAAAGACTACTTGCACCCAGACCTTACTGCCATGCTTCAAATTGTAGAAGAAACCCCCAGCTTTTTGATACTTAACAAGGTTTGTGTTATTCATGTTCATTAATCTTGTATGTGGTGCTTGTGCACCCGCACACTATGAGCTATTCTCCTAGCTGTACCCTGCGGTTGACCCGCATTAAGTATTGTCCCGCAAGACCTATTTAATTTAACAGAATAAAAAGTATTTTATATGTTAATCCAGGTAATAAACTATCCGTGTGCTGAATTTTGTCTAAATCCATTCAGTAATATTTACGTGAAAGAGTAGCAAACATCCATCCATTCTCACAAACTTTAACATATTTTGTAATATTAATACGAAGTAGGATTTATGTTATTGAATGACAATGAAGGGCAACGTTGGCCTGCGGAATCCCTAGATATAACTTTAAATAAATAGTACCTACGTAACTCTGTCTCATAATTATTCCGATAAATAATGATGGTAATGATAATTTTATAATAAAACAAACTACCACTAAAAACGATATATATAAAATACAACTTGTTCATATCAAGATTCCAGTATTTCGGTCTATTTGTAATTACAAAATGAAATGTTTTTCAGGTGGACAAGTTAAAATTCAAAAAACAACTACTCTCTACGATCAGAAATCTGTGCAATGGAGTGATTGCTGGCAACCCTATACCTGGAATTGAAGGGAAAAAGCTTTCTGGCAAAGGATACAGTAAATTCTCTGATGTGTTTTTAGTCTCCGGTCTGAATGGTGATGGAGTCCAAGACGTAAAGGTTAGTTTCTTATTTGTTACTATATTGCCCAAAGGAAGGCCTTATGCTTTTCGTTTTTTATGTATTTATGTTCCCATAGTGCATCATACATCTTAACACATTCACTGCTGAAAACACACCTGTTGTGTTTTTTATAACTTATTGTGAGTACGCGAAAACAACTTGTGTTAGCGGTATGGGAAAACACAATGGTGTGTGCAGATCTGTAACCGTGGCTAGACTAGAAAATCAGCTCAGCAGTCAAAGTGTTAAACTGCTTCATGGATTTTGGTAAATGAGGTACCATTGGATATTTCATAATCACAAGAGTGACAGGTTCTATTGACAGTTGGGTGTTTTTATTTTTAAATAAATATTCTTCATTTTATTACTGAATAGGTTCATGTTTGACCACCATCTAACGTAATGTTAAGCAATGATTTGGTTGGCAATGGCACATGCTTATCTGAAAGTAACCTTTTCACTTTTCACACTTATCTTGTAATTAAATATTTTTTTTTTGTTTTCTAGCAATACTTAATCACCAATGCCAAACCGGCCAACTACCAATACTCTCCTAACGAATGGACTGATCAGGAGCCAATAGAGTTGATACAAGATACAGTCAGAGCCAAGTTCTTAGACTTTTTACACAATGAAATACCATACAAGTTGAAAGTCGAAATGGAATACTATGAAGAGATCGAAGAGGAAAATAAAATTGTGACTTCAGTCATTGTAGAATGCCCCTCAGAAAGGCTAATGAAGCTTATCGCAGGGGCTGGCGGTGGAAGATTGCAACAGATCAAGTCTCACATCAGAAATGACTTGGTTGAACTCTTCAAGAAAATAGTTGTGCTAGATATACAATTGAAAGCGAAAGATAAATCTGATGATAGCTTTTAGGATGTAAATGTACATATGTAAATATTTAATGTAATATATTATGATATACCATATAACTCTTTTCTTTGTGTTTTTATGCACGCTAAACTGAGTCTTATTATTATTATTAGCCGAAATCGTCCCTATGCCCAGGCATAAGTAAAGAAACTGACTCTTGAGACAAAAAAATCGAATGGGAACGGAATCTGCGCTCTAATTCATTAGTTTTCCTCTAATTTAGTTTATCATGTGCCATCTAAACTCTTTGATGAATCGGTAACGGTATATGATAAAAGTAGGCATCTCAGCAGTCGCTTGGAAACGTCTGGTGGTATGTATACCAGCTAACTTTTAACACGCTGACTGCTGAAAACAGACGTTTGTGTTTTTTATAACCTTACGCGAGTGCGAGAAAACACCGCACCGTACTGTTGTGTTAGCGCAGTTTACGTGCAGGCTGTGCGGCGAAACACACACGTGTGTGTTTAACGCGGCGCTGGAAAACACGGTGTTTGCAGATTCGTAAAGGTGCCCAAATGTAAAAACTGGTTTAGATAGCAGTCAATGTGGTAACACTTCTCTAAACGGTTTTAAACCAGCAACCTGCCTCCCTAATAATGATAAATGAGAATAAACAACATTTAGTTACGAATGTAGGGAAAATTACCTAATGTAGCCGACATCGTTTTCAATCTAAAGTTCCAATAAACATAGATAATTACTCCAAAATCCGCCGCAAGCAGAAGTACATAAGTTAGTAGTTTGCCACTGCTATAGGCAGGGAGTTTGGGTAGTTTATCGCACATTATCTCTACACTTGGCTATTAATACTACACAATAGCACGAAACAGTAAGAGACTGCGGAACTTAACCACACAACTTTGTTAAGACTTGTTTACAAACACTTCCACTTTATGTGATAGCGGTCCCTAACTCTGTACTTACATTACGATTTAAATGATCTTAGTTTTGAACAAAACTTTGCGGTAATTACAATTATGTACTTACAATGTATTATAGTTCAGTTCAAACGGTTACGCGTCTCAGGAACCGGAAGGGACCTACCGAAGTGCCTCAATAACTATGTCTTTATGAGTTTAACGTAAGCTGGGGACGACAGGGGTCGCGCCTATCTATTTTGGAAATAGTCCACCTATTCAGTACCTTTTCTTATCTTGGAACAAAATAATCCCCGTTTTCAGTACAAACGGAAACAACAGATATTACGTTTTTCCACTTCCCTTAAACTAAATTCTAGTAGGACTTTTTTGGTACTAGAGACCGTCTATTGAATTTAACGGAGCGCTTTATAGCATACAAATTGCAACCTTACTGCGTTTGGGTAGAGAGCACATTTTTCTTTGCTGCTTTTTCATTATTACGCAGGCTTTTTAGAATGTCCTGGGTATAAAGAAAATAAATAAGATTTTTCCTTCATTCTACACACTTCCTTAATCTTTTTGTTTCAGTCCCTATCACAAAGGCTCTCCAATATTAAAAAGTTCCAAATGGTTCAAGTCATATATGTACTGTATACCTATACACACATATATTTTATAGCCTTCTGGCAATGTTCATCCCAGAAAGTATGAGTGTTTTTGGTCCGCCTAATCGTTGCCAACTGAACCGGTTTTTTTGGCACTTGCGAATCTTCACGCATCGTGTGTGTTTACTAGCACAGGCGTTGCGTCGTAACTAAACTAAATCAGCTGTTCGCACGTCAGGCGTGATTAGGAAAAAAGGGTAGTTTTTAAAAACACAAAAGTGTTAGTTAAAAAGTGTTAGTGTTAAGTTAAAAAAGTGCCGCTTTCATTACTTTCGGTCTTTTGCATAGGCCACACAGCAGTCATCGTCACCTACTTGTCATTTTCGTATCTATGTCGTAACTTAATCTAAAGTCCAAGGCAGTCTCATGATTCGGTCATCGCATACCAGTTTTGGTACTTACTCCGGTTTTCAATACAATTTATAAATAACTAAGGTAGGTACCAAAACAACTTCGACCTCATTTCAGAAGTGGGATTATTAACTTCAAACAAAGCTCTAAAATCAAAGTTCCACTCTTCCGGACGTGTTGAAATCCTTCCAAAGTAAAGCTTTTAAGCACTTGAGTAACAATTACACTTGTGTGCTCCTAAAAATTCACACCGACCGCATTTTCGCCAGATGGACTCGATTCGTACAAAAGTTTCAGCGATCTATGTAAATGAGGAACCGTACTTTAGTCCATAGGGAAACGGCCTTTGTATTTTTGGATGAAGGAAGCAGAACGAACTTGACAAGGGCGCTGGGTTGAAATGGATAATCGTCTGCGTCGCGTCGGTCACACTACTTGATTGACTATTGTAGTATCTTCCTACTTCCTAGTAACTACATAACAGTTATAAAATCTACGGGTAAATATGCTAAAGCAACGTCCGTAATCCAACAATATTATAGTGATATTATAGTTTTTTTATGTGACTAAGTGACGAAACGGGCAAGTCGTTCAACTGATGGTAAGCGCTACGCCTGCCCATAACAGTGACAGTGCCACCTAGAACTTTGCATTGCATAATAATGCGTGGCACTGCACTGCGCTCGTCACCCTAAAACATCAGCTCTAAAATCTCATATGCCCAGTTACAGTTATTACGTTGGGGTTTAAATACTCCATCGTTACGTTATAGAATCTATAAGTAGGTGCTTATACAACCACTTCAGTTTACAGGCCATTGAGATAGATAGCAGGGGCTGCAGGCATGTAGATAAATACGTAGGTAGGTACCTAGATAAGTGGTACTTAGATAATAACATCGATATATCTACACTGTCAGTCGCAATACTTGGTATGTTAACATAGTAAGTATGAGAAAGATAATTAAGAGTTTAGGTTCTTAGCTGCACTTACCGAGTTGAAAATTTAGGCACATATGCGCAGGCACGCCTGCCAACTTGGAATGTTCTCTGTAACGCGTTAAATCGCGCGTCAACTTTGTCTCAGTTCTACTATGAATCGTAGCTGTCGTACAAATACTTTACCTTGCGTTTGTATTTTAGTTTAGAGGTGATAAAATTTATACGTGACTAGCTTTAGTCCGCTGCTTTCTATTTACTGTGATGACACTTTTTGTTCGGCTTTTTTTTTGTTGCAGCGTGTTAGTTAATCATTGTCGCCAACAAATTAGTTATTTTAGTGAAGCACGGTTGAGCAGTTACATACTGAAATTCATATACTCGTATATATATCTGCTATAATAGGTATGAGTCATGACAGCGAGTCGAATTGCCTAGTTATTTATAACTATTCATAAACACTTCTTATAAATATTAAATAATAGGATGACATTAGCATTTTTTTTGTGGTTTAGTTTCACAAAGATTTGTATTAGCTTGGTGTATTTTCTAACTGCTATGAGTGTGGCAATAAAATTGTAGCGTGGTAACTGATGAGACTGACCTAAGGATTTTAGGATTTTTAGGTGCTAAAATCCAGTCGCTTAACTTGGTGGTGCGATTTTACGAGTAATAAAACAGTAAAATCCGTTTTTACTTTTTGTTTTGTCATAAAAGTCTTATTAGATTTTTATATTCGCTTTTTATGGACGTATTCAATGGGTGTTCTTAATTAGATGTAGTCCAAGGCCACCGAAAGTTAGAATTACAGGTGATGTTTTTAGTGATTTGTGGTCTATACTATGGTGTTGAGAACTAGACACTGCAGTAGAATTAGTTTGGATATATGTTTATACTGCACTCGTTGGTTATAGTGGTCTGCCGACCACCACCAAATCGCCACTAACCCATCAGTTTTCTTCGTTAAATCGTACTTTAGCTCTTAGGGTAAAAACTGCGTGACGCGGACGCTGGCGCTGTGTCATACAAAGTGCACTATCGCGGGGACAGGCACGGGCGTCTTTTGTATGAAACTGCTCAGTCGCCCGCATAACGCAGTATCTGCCCTTAGCTTAATTATGATTGACTAGTGAATTACGACACAAAACTGTCCCAAAACTAAAGTTCATATAACATCGACTCTAGCACAGACCAAAATTTAATCCTTTATTAATCAACGGTCAACTCTATTCACCGTTCAAACATTCCTTAGCATTATTTTCAACAATGGATTCTGTGACAATGGTCAACGCTGCCCTCGTACATAACTAAAGCAATTCGGCTAGTAGCAACTCAAATTTCCCAGGAATGACGATTGATATCTCGCTCAGTAAATAACCTCCCCAACAGAAACATACGAGCTCATTTTCGCCATCACCCGGCGATATTTCCACATAATGTCCTCCGAGGACCGCTATCTCAGGAGATTTATCTTGATGGTTACGGGAGACCTGCAAAAACTTTCAAACCCTGAACACTTTTGCACAAAACATGGGATTAAAATTTTTCTTTGTTCGCTTTGGAAGGTATTTTCGGTGCTACGCGAACGCGATAGCTTTTTAGCTACGTCACTTTTAGTTTCAAATTAATTAAACTAAGTAAGAAACCATTAAAAGTTGTACTACTTAGGTGACTTTATTTGTTCGTAGTTCAGAACTGTTACAAGTATTATCATAATACCTACATACTCTGTGATAAAACTCTGATGTCTTTCTTTACCTATACCTTTAACTTTTTATTTAGCTTGCATCCCTAGCAGTGAGTAGGTAAATATCTTGCAAGCTATTACAGCGGGAATAGACGACTCAAATGTATACCATACTGTACAATTATTGTCACCTACATAATGTCCGTTAGCAACTAGTCAAATAATTTATTTAAAGCGTAGTAGTGCGTGAAGCGCTGCTAATTTTACTTCAACTAACCCTAAATCAGTGATTTGGGACCTAACGGATTTGCATACTCTGCGTTCCTGTAATTAAATCACACGTAGAGTAGGACGTACAGACGGATGCTTAAATGAGATAATTCATGGTTCCTAAATACAAATTTATTTTATACCTAGCTTTGGTTACCGCTCGTGAACTTCGGCTTGTTTATTGTTGTGAAATTTCGGCTTAAAGCCTGCTATATTTTGTCGTATTTCGCGGCTCCAGGAGCTCTATTTTTTTAATGTGGGCGATAAGCGTGGGAAGATATAAAAGGCACGTTTATCTCAGAATCTGTCTTATTTTGATTCAAGTTAATTTAATACTATTAAATTAACGTTTTCTTTTATTTAACTGTGTTAGGGTAAAATATTGATAAATTTTATGAAAAACGAAATTGAAAAATCAATTCCGTCTAATCCTAATAAGAACGATAGAAGACACAAAAGATAGAACCACTAGACTAACAAGACAAGTCATATAGAGTTAAATAAATTATACCAAATGCAAATACAGCTTAGCTAGTTCGGCGGCGCTAGATTACGAACAGCCTCCGAAGTTAGCGCTCAGAACTTGAAGTAGGTATTCATGCATCTGAACTGCGGTAGTGTCATCAGTAATAATGTAATTTGTTTAAGGGTACTTATAGTAATTGAAATTCGTAGTACTTATGGAGATTTTTATACAACTGAGTGCTGAGATGGGCGGCCATTCTACTGCTTGGCGGTTGAATATCTGGGAAATGGCAAAAAATAAAGTAAAATGTTGTTACTAAAACCCGACATTTTTGCATCATAACGCAGAGGTAGACCCGTTTATTCAACGGCCAAGTTACCAAAAATGTGGCTGAAGCATTTTATGTTTTGCAAACTTGACTTTCACAGGGTAGGTATATCTTGACCGCCTCGTTTCGCTAGACTGCCAAACTGAAGAGTGAGTATGCAAAACTTTAAGCAAGAGTAAGGAGCTAGGGCGATTTATGCAAGGGGTATTCAGTTTCTTTAACGACCATCATTTTTGTCGGGGTTGCCATGAATCTTCAAGATAACCGTTTAATGGAAATAACTGCTCGCATTAAGGTCATACGCGAACATTTTTGGATCATGACCTTATGGCTTACACTGTATTTAAAGTGTTGTTATGTTGTATTAGATGGTGCTGTTCGTTTGATTAATCTATATATATAAAAGTGTTATGTTTGTTTGTGTACACTTCAAAAACTCAAAAAGTTCTGCACCGATCGAGCTGAAATTTTAGCATGATATATAATCCGCATCAAGGATTGTTTTTATCTATTTTTTTCATCGGTGACATATCAGCGAATGTGCCACAGCGAAGCGTGGCAGGGCACAGCTAGTAATGTAATAATAAAACATCACGATCACTTAGGTAATTCGGACGGACGGACTGTGACTGATAAGATGCCCTGTGTCTAGGGAATTAGGAACTACGAGGACCATGATGGTCCCACAAAATAATTCTAATATCCTAGTATCTTCTTCTATCTATAAAATTGTAATAAAACAGTAAAAGACGAAATGTCTATTATGTTCATATTGTTAAGAAACTATGTGCGATGCTGCGTGTGTGTGTGTGTGTGTGTGTGTTTGGAATTTCTATATTAAAAAAATACCACTGTGAACAAAGTCAAGGGTGACAGCTCATGTTCATATATCAATCTTTACTTATATCTAGGGTTTCGAGTCGGTATTGGTTTATGGAGATAAAATATGAACTCTAACATTTACTTAGTGATCAAAAGGCACCGTAAGCGCGTTTATAGAAAATTTGTAAAGATTTGTATTCACAGACTTAAAATGCTTTTAGTCCTCAAAAAAGCCCGAGGTTATATAAAAAATATCAGCGAAATTCAAACACATCTAAAAGGATTCCAGTGTAAACAATGTCGCATCAACACGATGAATTTATCTGAAGGGAAATCTTTCAGCAAAAAGTAAACACGTCTGGCGGTCTGTAGCACGGACTACTGAGGATGACTGACTGGCTGACTCACTGGGCTAGAAAATGTTAGTTGATTTTTGAATTTCATGCTTCAACGCTTTCTTTAAAGTGGGGACTAACGTGAGATAGATTGTGTTTACTCATTTTTATAAGTCGTTAGCTACTCGGGCGTAATGTAAATATGTATTTGCGGCAGCCACTTGTGAAATTCTCTGATCTGGTTTTTATTCAAAAAATAAATACATATAAAATACAAATATTCTAGCCGGCTTACATCCTACTAATATTATAAATGCGAAAGTATGTGAGAATGGATGGATGGATATTTGTTCCTCTTTCACGCAAAAACTACTGAACGGATTCGAATGAAATTTGGAACAAAGATAGTTTATAACCAGAATTGAGTAATAGGGTACTTTTTATCCCGATAGTATGTTGCCGTGGGACAAAACGGGAACTACGCGGATGAAACCGCGGGGCGCAGCTAGTGCTAGTAGTATCCTAATTAATATTATAAATGCGAATATGAGTGTGTTTGTTTGTTACGCTTTTACGCCTAAACCACTAAACCGATTTTAAAAATTCTCCCACCACTGGGAAGCTCTATTATCAGCAAATTACATAGGCTATATTTTATCCCCGTATCTCTAAAATATTATCTAAAATGACTGCCTATTTCAGTCTAGAAGAGCAGGTATTTTGTACCAGACCATTGATCAAATTGAATGAATCTGCGTTTAAGTTTGAGAACCAGACCCCACGAAGCGTAGGTACCTGACATGTCTAATGAGTTCTGTTTTCTACTTTACCTGCATCTAGAAAACATAAGTTTTAACGACCAAAAGCATTTAGAGCGAAAAGAACAAATTAAAGAGCCACGTAGATACTTAAGCTATAGAAAGCTCTTTAACACAACTTTTTACTTTGGCCGTAGACCAAAAAGCTTCAGGTCTTTGTGTTAAAAATTGCGTGATATTATATGGGAGCTCATTAAAATAACCGGAATGGGGTTTCCACAAAAGCTAAATGCCTACTTGTTGTTACAGTTAGCAGTGTTAGCACCCGTTATTAAAGTGTTCGCGGAAAAAAGCAGAAAATTGAATTGAAGCCAATTTCTGAGGCTGACAGGAAACTTTGTTAAATGTTATAACAGTGGAATTTATGATTAGAACTCGGAGTGCAGCGGACTCCAACTTGAAAATTCAATTAGGCACTGAACTGACTGTTGGGAAGATTTGCTTCTTACAGTTTCTTCGGCGTGGATTCTGACTGGGCTACACTGCTACATAGCATTTTCCATAGTAAAATTGTATCTTAGTTTATATGAATAGTGTTTCACTTGAAGAATTGACTGTCAACTCACAAAAGTCATTAGGGGTACTTAGCAAATAGCAATTTTGTACAAAAAAAAGTATGTACTAAACTCCAGAAACTACTGCCCATAACAGTTACGGTGCCACCCAGAACTTTGCATTGCATAATCTTGCGCGGCACTGCAATACGCTCGTCACCCGAGACATCGACTCTAAAGTCTTATATGCCCAGTAGTTTCGCTGGAAACAGTGCCCTACACAGGAACACACTAATGTTTTTACATTACTGCTTGGCGGATGAATATCTGGCAAAGGTGTGGTGATATCACGCATTATCATATGTTTATATCACAATGTCGCAACATCCAGACTCAAAGAACACTAATACTCCTAGCGGCACATACTGCCTCAACACAATCATGTACCTACGCCGTAAAAGTAGATAAGTAAGTACATCACCTTAGGTAAGTGCTTCCATATAAGTATGTATTACATAAAACGTTCCAACTTCAAGTGTAAACCAGGAAAGCAAATTCCCTCACCGGCTTTCTGGCCACATGTCTGCTTAAGTGGGCCGTATGTTGTACACGTCGTTAGGATGTTTGTAGCGGTCAAGTACCGGACTTGACCGCCACCAAAATATCCTAAAGATTGAGGTAGGAATCCCTAAATTGAAGTGAAGTTTTCTCATTAATTTGATTACGTCGATCCCAGGGTCTCGACCCGTGTCACAAGTTACTTCATTAGTTACGCAACTTGCTGAAAGTAATCCTAGGAAATTACGTTCTGTAAGACAAGAATCGCCCAAATTATATTGACGTTTAAGTTTTTTTACAATGCTAAAATCGTCCAGCTACCTAGTTTGAACTCATGAAATTCGGATGTTCCAATTTTCCGGGCTAATTTTCTTAACGTTCCCATCTCCCATCTTTTGTGGCCTACTTACTACCTGATTTTAATAAAGAGCTGGTACTTAATGTAAAGTTGTAAGAGAGATCGACGATGTCATGTCAAGCGAAAAATAAGATTGCTGTACTTTCAGTCTATGCTATCCACTTACAAATTCATATTATGCACTATAAACGGCATACAAATGCATGTAGAGTATAGTTTATG
Organism: Campaea margaritaria; assembly: GCA_912999815.1. Lineage (NCBI taxonomy): Eukaryota > Metazoa > Arthropoda > Insecta > Lepidoptera > Geometridae > Campaea > Campaea margaritaria. The sequence goes on from OU538794.1 coordinate 5,033,720, forward strand.
GACAGCTATTGTTATTTGTGTTTTTTAGTAGGTATTTGTAATTTTGAAAGCTTTATTTTTTATTTTGTCATGCTATCGTGCGTATCGTGCTTTGCGGCAGCATCCCGAGTAGATCGGTGACAACGCCGCGCGGCGCTGAGAATCGGAGAAGCGCGAGACATGCCGCGCGCTGCCTAACGTAATGCGCCGCGCCGCATATCGGCAAATGATTCCTTTTCAAACATTTTCATCAAAGTGACAGCTGCGGCAGGCCGCACGCCGCGCTGCGTTGATCTGATTTTCGCCTTATGCGGCGCTCTGCATCTTTTCATTGTGGCTTACCGCTGAGGTAGCTCTTTTTCCTAACGGATGGTTTTATAGACTTCTAAAACTACAAACGATAAAATTAAAAAAGATTACACACTTATGATATTCTAAAAGTACCTACCACACTAAGCTATAAAATATCATACCATTGGTGTGTGTGCTCGTACCTACTTCTTAATAAAATAAACTATAAACCAGCAGAGATTTAAGCCATCAATTACGAATACACTTACAGGGCCCACTTTAGCTAAACATGTTGTGATATGCAAACACACTACTCATAAAATTAAAATTTAAAATCAAAGCTCCGTTCCAGAGGTGTTTTTGTCCCGGCGGTGGGACGGCAGGACAGCAGTGCACATAAGTTATGACTACTATTTATGTTAGTCGATGCCACCAACAGGCTCTCATATTTGCCGCCAAGATCTCGTGGCTGCACTCTTGTATTTGCATTTTACATGTATCATATCAGTTTTAGAACGTGAGGGTCACGGTGCTGGTACACAATTCCTTTATCATAGATAAAGCCGCTTAGCGAACATAGAATAGGAAGGTCGATGTTTCGTTATGTTAATAAAAGACTGTGTAATGTGAATTTTTTTTCCAAGCATTGTCAAGCGTTTACTTTGTGTTATAAAAGGTGTTATGGTTTTATATGTACTTACGTCTTTGTAACATTTGATAGAACATAATGTTTTACTAAATCATCACAATTTGTATGCGGTTGCTCTAGGAAATATGTGAATAGCCTGAGGCTAAATAATTCGTTTTTGTTATCCGTATTATGAATGGGTCGCCGTGGGGCCTGGCCCAAACTTATTTGCATGCTCGAAAACTTTTTGTTTCCCATTTGGTGGGTTAGCTAGAGGTCTAAAGCAGTCATTGTAAAGGCAACATAACTTGTAGACTTGTACACATGTTTGTTAAGGGTTGTTTTTCACCACCCCTGAACAATTTATACTGGGATCAGTATAAAATATGTTTTATAAAACCATGAGATTCCTTGCCGTCTGCAGCAAGTAAAACTTATTACAGCTTTGTTCAGTTATGGGCATACTTTTATGTTTTATTTGTCGAAATGAATGCATAAAGTAAGAGGCACAAGTACATACTAGAATATAGTGGGTTTTAAAATACACCCATCCAACAATTACCTCTCTCTACTTCTCCACATTCTTGTAGAACTGGAACTCATTAATAGCGCTTTGGTTTTCCACTTAAATCATTTACATTCTGTTACATAAGTATATGCAGAACGAATTCGGTTGATATCTTTGCAAGGAAATTGCTGGTCGACCCAGGGATTAATTGATAGGGCGCCATGATTGATCGGACCGGGCCCACGGTGTAAAATGGTCGACGCCACAGCGTAGCAGAGAGTTTCATATACAAAAGAGAGATTTATTATGTGGGTGCAGGGAAAGTAAACGTACAATTTCTAATTCATATCAAATTTAAATACATTCCTAGATATTAAAAATGGAATACCTGTACTATGGAAGTTTCCAGAAATAACTAAGTAATAGTTAGCTTAACTAAAATTCCAAATTCTACATCAATGAAGACTTGATTTTATGATAGTGTAATTATAATAAAAATTCTAAAATTTAAATAATGTATTATGAGATCATAATTACAATGATAATGTCAAACAAAATAATGCAGTTGCTTTTCATTAAACTCTATGATGAGCTGCTAAAGCTTCATTCTCCAAATTAATAAACGTTTTTACTGAATTACCGTTAATTAAATTTGCAGTTGTTAAGCTCTATAAAGAGCTCGTTAAGTGTGGCTACATAATAATATAGTGTTGTAGTTTGCGTTTAAGAGCTTAAAGTATTAAGCGACGAGAGCTGCGTTGCTGGTGACAAGAGACTTAATTAACCCTGTGCAAACATCATAAAACAATGTCAAAAAGTTGCTATATGTCACAGGCCGCCTTTTCTATACTTACCCAGTCACAAAATATAGAGCATTTTGTATTGTGGAAGATTTTAATAAAAGAATATTAAAAGTTATGCTGGAAAAGTACACACATATAAACGAAGTTTAACACTGTAGTCGGAGGTTTTGTTTCCGACAAAAGTTTATCAAGATTACATGCTTGGGCCCAAACAAGTATCGTAAAAAGTTAGATAGAAGCGAGGGTATCTGTAGACTAACATGGTTTGTCAATAAACTCTAATGTACCACGATACCATCTCTGGTCGATAGTAAATTAGGTTGTTCTACATTTTAGTTGGAGCGTCGCTTCATGGCATCGTCTATAGAATTTAAATTTTTCCCTTGCGCTCCATCGAAGATAATCAAACAGCTGGCGGTCGCTTCATGTTTTGAATATTAATGACCGTAATCTTACCTTCTGTTGCTTTCGGCGACGCCTTGAAATAACCCTGTACCTAAATATTAATATGCGTGATAATATTCCGGAAGACGGAAAATATTACGGCGCTCCAAATATTTATTAAGCCTCATAGAGTATGTTAAACAAAACATCGTAAATTAAAGCTGTTTTAAGGCATTTTTAGGGGGTAATATAACTCCGCGTGTCGGCAAAATAGACGTTTATTAAAACGGTGAAATTATGTTTTGTCACAAGTACTAAAGGTAATTCTGCACGTCTGCATGTTTGGTTCTTACTCCGCCACATTTGTTAACCCAATCAAGACGACACCACAGAACCTTCTAAAGAGTTAGGGTGGTACGTATCAGCCTAACTCTTTAGAAGCTTCTGTCGTTTCTTTAATACTATAATACACGCAGCTGCCAAACACGATAGATGCCGATCAGATACCAATTTATTACTCACAAACTTAAAGAATTCTAATGGGTATAATCAAAAATTGCAGACGCTAGCAAAGAACTCTATTCTTTCACTGTCCGCATTAAAACAGAGAACAATTTTATGGGCCACGTAACTGCGCGGTGAACCGCTAACACTCAACCTCTATAATAAATTAGTTGTTTTGGCGGAAACGGCATCGTCTTAGGTAAGGCCATAAAGACATTTAGGATTGAGCTCCTCGGGCTGCGTTGTAGATGTGGGGCTGGGACCTCGCCGCACTGTGGGCGTGTATAAAGAGTTATGTTTATTTCTCACTCAACTGACAGTAACGTAGGCTTGTTTTAGCAAAGTTTTTGTACGCCAACACTACGCTAGATTTGGATGATCACGTCAAATACCAGCAAAGCTATATAACTATCAAGTTCTACTCATTTACTATTAAAACCTGTTTAAACGTAAATACGAATTTTATGACGTGCAGTGGCTTTCAGAACCTGTAAAAGTATGCCATCAAATTGAATATGGTGTTTTATCACAGATATTTACGGCATAATTGCCTGACAACATTTAACCGTTTTTGAGAATGGATTGATAACTCTACCATATGGTATCGGTCGTGGTGATACTTGCGGCGAGCGGCGTTTAAACCTAATTTAACTTAATTGTGTCTGTTCAATAAAATCATTATCACTATCATTTGGCATATTATTTGATCGCCATCTTCTCTGAACCTAGACCTTCTCCCCTTGTCTAGATTTAGATCTAGACCTTCAACAGTAGCCTAATTTAGTAGACTACACAGTTTTCTCATAGACTTAGTTAGATTCTGCCTAAAATCGAACTATGATTCTCAGTGTCTTAAAAATTTGGTATTACGCAAACCATGGTGTTTAAAAAACTCAAACCTGTCCCAAAAATCTGTGTTTAAAGCCTTGGAAATGATACTTTTCCAGCTCATCATTCCGCTCTCCGCTTGATTTTGGACGCGTGCTTTACCTAGGTAAGTAAACCGTTATAATAATGCGCATAAAATTCTCGGGCGAGAGCTGCGAGCGAGCGAAGTTAGTGGCATTACATCGCTGAGTTATTCAGTGTCACGTACAAAGCAGTCGCGTTGTCGTGCGACTGTCGCGTCGCAAGTCGCAACATTCTACCAGAACTTTAGCACTACGTGGTACAATTGCAACCAGATGACAGTAGTGGCGTTAAGCTGTGAACACCGGGTGCACTGTTCCGATGCTCTATTAGATATGCTAAATGCAATTTTGAATGCGCTAGGTATACAGAATTCGTTATTAGCTACATAGCGAATTGTCTCCATATTTACAGAAGAAAGTGCGTGTTGTAAATGCAGCGTTTTGAGCAGATGTTGAAATCTATTTGGTATCTTGTAATTATTCTTAAAACGTTGTGGACGTGGGTTTGTTTTCAAAGAATTTGTAAAGCGCGCCTTTATAAAGCGTTGGCAACGCTTGTTGTAATTGGTGCCTAATTTTTGTTCATATTTCGTCGTCTCGAGAATAATAATAAAATAAATGGCAACTGAGGGCACTGGCCCAGTCGCCTATGTTCTCTGAGCCATAGCTTGGACCGTTGTGGATGCAGGAGTTTCTCGTATCTCTTACAATGTATCGAGAATGACCTGAAGTTCAACGCCGCTATCAAGTAACAGTCATGTAAAAAGAAGAGGTACCTACATGCTTTCTACAGAATCTAAGACGAGGATAAGACAGCCCGAAGTATATCCGACAGAATATTGAATTGAAGTACTGAGAGCTAGGGTTGTAACGGATTTACTTTCGGTTACGGATACGGATATGGATATATTTTGCAATCGGACATTTGAAATTTTTCGGTTAAATGTTTTTGGTGGGCACAGTTCACATAAAATCAATGGAAACAAAGATAATTCCTATAAAGTCGGGTCTCCTGCGCGTATCTTGGTCTATTCACTATACAATAAATAATCAAAATTACAATGTTTTGTGTAGATATTTTCGTGTAGTGTGTTTTCGTGTGTGTTATAACACGCGCAGGAGACATGGATTTACTTACACATAAATATTTCGAGCAGAGGTTTGTCCTATTGCTGATACTATGCCCCCGAACCATCAGAGGGCGTTTGATACGCGAAGCTTTCATTGTTTCGTTATAATAATCTGATATCTGATAGTCTCGGTTACGGACATTCATAAAATTCCTACTGAGACCTCTTATTAAAATCCGATAGTCAAGTTACTGATGAAGCAGTCACGTCGGCTAATTCTTGGAAATATTAATGTAGTTCACGTGGAGGAGATCTGCAGTCGAGGCACGTCTCGGACATTCCGGCTTTGAAATCACTTCCCGACCCCCACTCTACTCTGACAGTGACGTATTGTTCCTCTTCTTTAACATTAATGTAATGGATTTTGTTCCATGTAGCGGAAGTCATCGCATATTTTACGATCTGCTTAATTCGCCATTAAAGTTCTTTACGTTCGGTCTCGGGTGAAATCGATTTTCGTCAAGTTCCGATGTTACTCGGAATTTGTGAGGTTGTTAAAATTTTAATAATTTCATAACAGTATTGTCAGAGTAAAAAGACATAAAATAGACTATATTTTTGTCATTACTATCTACGTATTATTTTAGTGCATAAAAAAGTGTGCTACACTTTTCGTAGAGCTACTACGATCTTGTAGTACTTTACAAGCTACCCCTTGACCGCTTTGTCACCAAGTACTCTTAATTTTAATAGAAACATCTGTTTTTCATAATAAATACTCAAAAAGATGCTACAATTTTCGTAATGCTTCTACAACCTTGTAGTACCATCGTAGCGTTAACACGTTTTTGTAATCATTAGACTTCTTATGTCATAAATGAAACATCATGCAACCATCTTTTTTATCATCAACTCATATCGACCCACTCCTGAACTGGGGTCTCCTCTTACTTTGGTGAGGACGATTTGGCCTTAATCCACCAAGAGGGCCCGGCCCAGATTGGTGGATAACAAACCTACCTCCGAAATAATTTTCGAGTATGTATGTGGGTTTCCTCACGATGGTTTCCTTCACCGAAAAGCGAGTGATAATTACGTACATATGTTTTAAAACAAACACATTGGTACATGCCCGCACTGGGACTTGAACTTACAACTTTATCCTTGAAATCTTTTTTATGGTGGTAGAAATTTATCATTTATCTAAATATGTAAAGTAACTTTAAAGAGTCGCGATAAGGATTCAGAATTTGAAGTATTAAGGTTTAATTATAATAGTTTATTTGCCAATGAAGATTCCTTAGATTCCTGCCAGTAATTCCACTAAAGCAATATGTGTTTGACCAGCAGGTGCCCGCTAGAATGCTGGTTGCTTCGTGTACATGCGATTACGTAGATATGCGTATAAGATACCTTGGGTAGCCCTTTCAATGACAAGACTCCCATAGTTCAATAATTTTATTTTATCAAGAAAAGCTCATAAAAAAGAGAATTATGCTTTTGAACTTATAATAAAAATCTGTCTCGTTTTGCTTTCGTTAGCAAATAATCATTTAGTGCATATCGTTCAAAAATGATAGAAATGATAGAAATAATACTTTATATTATTAAAATTGCGTGCTCAGTAGCTTAAGATATCAAATTTATAAGAGTCTGTAAATCAGCTTCAGACAGTTTGAGGCAGCATTTTCTTTTTATACCACCACTTTTACATTATATTACGCCGTGTATTTTTAAAATAATATAATTTCATTCACAAGTATCAGATAAATAACATTCAAAGAAGAATAAAAGAACAATCACAAATATCCTTCAACAAATATACTCCAAACGGAAATAAAACAGAATATCTGATGTTGCTTGAAAAACCACGGAGAACGTTCCCACATTTGCTTTGATACTCGTACACAAGTGGAATTACGCTCCTTGTACAAATTGTGCGGGGGTCGAAATGAGAGGTAGATCCGTTTTAAACCGCACGAGACGGGACGGGCCCGACGCTCTGAGCTCTCGATCCGTCACGCGTCGCGCGAACTTAAGCCCTCATCAAATCCAGATTAATTAAACTGGAGCCGACCACGATCCCAGCCACTCACGCATGCCGTAACATATGTGTCAACCGAGTCTCGCAGGGCTTCTTGCACGACGCGCCGCCGCCGTCGCCGCTGCGGGCCGAATCAAATCGAATTATCGTGTAATGAGATTTTTTGTCAATCGATGGCTTATCCTATTTTATTACCAACTTGCTTCGTTGGTAATGAAATTTTCTAATACGCGTATGACGCTGTTTCTATGTATTCATTGTCGGGATCAAGTCATAGATTTTTTAGTAGAGTAAACAACCAATAATTTTTATTGTAAGTATTATACTCGTATCTATTACTGTGTTGTACCTACTTATTACTTTTATAATGCACTTTTAACAGGACAGTCATGACGTATGCAGTGGAAATACTAAACATTTTAGCGAAATGATGACCGAGTTACCTGAATTCGTGAGAATGCTATTCTCCACAGCACGTCCACCATCGCATATACTCGTGTATCTTTAACGAAATATATACAATTGCAAAATGTTAATAGATAAAGTTGATAGAATGGCCACCAGAACTTCCAGAGTCACTAATTTATTTTAGTCGCGAACACAATAATCGAATGTTTATTCTATCGCAGCCAAGTTTGAAAAAGAAACACGCCAAGTATAAGGCGTCAGAAGATTAACAAGTATTCTGGGTGGAGTACGTAATACAATCAAAACTTTTGATGAATTCCTCCAAAACTGTCTTTGTTTCCCCTTTCTGTCCAAGTTAAATAATAAAATCTACTGCAGACCCGCCATTCGAACTACGCGAGTTTATTTCGAAAGTAAAGAAAAATATATTTTTTACAACGGTAATTTAGTCAGGTATTTTGTAATACATAAGTATTCAAGATGTCTGCATCTGAACGTTGAACGTTATTAGATATCCCTGTGTCTAGACTGTCAAAGATCCCTAATAATATTTTGTATCGCTGATGGCGGCGTGGGTTGTTCTACGTGTACTTATCTGCGTTCAGTTTTAAACAAAGTGTTTCAGACACGACGACGATAATAATTGGAATCATGCACTCAATGTTGATATCAGAGGTTTAGTTTAGGAACTTGATGAAATGAGCGCAAAAACTCAGTTCACTTGTCTTTGATATAAACTCAACTGATCGGGATAATTTGTTATGTACGGTGACGTTCGATGAGGCAAGTTCACCTCACCAACATCTTTATAACAAAAAAAGACGTACCTTACACAAGACTACACGATATCAAACGATCTTTCACAATACAATAAATGTACCTACTTCAAATAAATTCTTATTTATGTAATGTGGACAAAGGAGCAAGATACAAATGGTATAAGAAAGGTATTTGTAGCATCAATTGCTCATAACGGGCATTTACGTGGCATTGAGCGATGCAGTCAGCGGCGGCGGGTCGGCGGCTGGAGGACGAATCACAGATCTTCCTACAAAGCCTCAACCCTCCATTTTCATACGTCACCCGCTTCATCCGCGGATCAACATGAAGAATTTATTGAGACTGTTTACGCTAGAGGAAAATGTAGGGAACACGTCGGACTCTTTTATATGTAATATCATATCTGGATAAGCTTGTGATAGATTGCAATTTGCAATGATGAATATCATGGTATCAATACTCAATGATAGCTTTGATCCGCATCAGAAAGACGTCTGTAATATTTGCAAATGCTCCTGCAGTTCATATAACTATAAAATATAAGGAAGCTCATACGTCTGGGCATCATAATCGTTACCTTTATTATTCATAGCGTACTCATAGCTAAGCGATACCATCGATCCGTATAAACACATGTAGATTCCACCTCGCTGATCGTGCAATCAAAGCTTATGGAAGATTCCTCATAAAATTTTACGACAAACATTATAGAGCACGAATAAGCCAAGCGGTATCTACCGTAACAAACCATAATATCTGTAATTCCTACTACGTATTGCCATTATCTATGTAAATTTACAATATATATGCTTTTATATTGATATGACGACGTGATTATAACAGAATTAGTGCCAGCGTGGCGACCGGAGTTAGGTAGTTTAGGTGCTGAATCGATAATGCAGTTTGATTAAAGGTTTTAACGGAATTAAGCGGCATTTATAACGTATAAGTTTAGATAGGAGTTTGCAGTTGCAATAATCTTCGAAGTTGTGTGGAGAGTTCTCAATGAAATGTGTTCCATCAGCTGAATGGAACGGGCCGAGGATACTGCTCGTGAACAAATTAAACTCCATTCAGGCGCCTGCCTCTTTGGCTTAGATACCAGTTCGCACTAGAACTATCTGTACCTAACATTTGGTATCAATATATGTATACTATGCGGCGAAATTCAAAATTGTTTTGTATGCATCTGTATAAATCTAAAAGTAGCTAGTAACCATAGATGTAAATATGCGGTTAACAATTAAAAAAAAGCTAAGTTTAAATCAATATTTAAATTATTTAACTAGCTTCGTTTGTGTTTGTTGCCTTTAAGTGGATTTCAAATTAAACCAAAATCTTTATTCATATTAACCCTATGATTATTACCCGTGATTGTTATGGAGCTCTACCAACCGAGTCGGAATACAACTCCGAAAAACCATGTCCATTGAAATAGTTGTACACAATTGTACACAATTTTCTGGAACTGATCGCTCTGAGCGTTTTGTTGAAAGCCCGCCACTCCGTGTCACTCACTTTGTAAGTTTAAATTGTATTAAGTATAATTTAAATACTTAGATTTGTGATAATTCAAAGAGTTGAAGTTCTATACTCAACACACTTTGTGGAATTAGCCCTTATTAACTATGTTTACATTGTTCAACCACTTCTAAGAAGGATCGGATTGTGGCTGTTACTGTACTGTGGTACTATAATAGTCGGTACGGATACGGCAAAGAGTTGTTTATTATTTGTCAAATGAAGTACCTACTTATTGCTGGTCGCCGACCTCTGGTCTTGGAGTTCAACAGGCCGCGCAAAGGCCTCTGACAGAGCTTAACAACTGCTATCAATTGCTAACAGCTGGTGCCAACGGCTAAACGTGCCCTCCAAAACGTCGAGCAATAGATATCAGGACATCAATTATGAAATTAAGTAATTGGTAGCGGGCACAGCTTTCGAACTCGATATCGTTGGGTTGAAAAGCGCACAGATTACCGCACGCCTGCCATAATATAATAAAAAAGAACACCGTGTAGCCCAAAAAGCCTGTTGTAACCGCTACCTACCTATTTAAGACCTTTTTCTCATCCCTGAAATATGAGCTTAATAAATAAGAAAAGTGCCGAGGGTTAAAGAAAATTATTTTTGGAGAAGTTAGTATTTTAATATCGCAACGTCTCTTATTCCCAAAGGAATTTAAGCAAAAAGTCTGATACAAAAAGGATCAGGAAAGTTAACGCTATTGTTTTGCATGTCAACTGAGCTTCTACTTTAGCCACTACTGCCTAAGCTTTTGTTCTGCATTTCAGTTATATATTTATTATGTTTCTGCATTTTAGTTGCATATTTTTGCCTTGTATTTCGCTTTCCATTGGTATTTAAAAGGTTAAGACAAATCAGTTCCGGGTGTGCTAGTCAACTTTTAGGATTTATAAGTAAGCATACAGGCTTTCATAATTATTTTTACTATCTCTTCTAACCATGCGGTCTATCTATTAATAATATAACACCTAAAAACGAATTTACAAGAGAAATGGCAGTGTTAATGGCAACGTTAGTGAATTACAAATGAAATAAAAAAGGGCTGGCACTCCGGCGATATCCAAACAGATGTTTAGTACATTAGCCAAAGCAAACAGAACAAAACAGAGAATTAATTAAACGTTAAGTCGGACAAAGAGAGCTCGCACCACATTAGATATAGGTAGGGGATGTACAGTCACTGACAATGTGTATTTGTGTTTATTTTTTCGAATTTGTTCTTAGTGGCATTTGTTATTCTACTTGCAGCTTAGTACGCGAGTACTTTTCTTTTCGGTGCATTAATCTATAACAACATCAAAGCACACATTTTAGTTCAAATTTATATTACGCGTGTCAATATAATATCTCTTTCAAAGTTGTTCATATATATTTTATGAATATTGTGAAAAACCATACAATGGTCTGACTCTTTGACCTTTACAACCTTTTAAAGATGTAAACCGACGATGCAACTATATCGCTATACTATTAAACCGTTGACACATCTTCCACTGCTTAAGCGGTCGTCCTCCTCTTACGGCGATAAGGTCCCTCCGCCTATTTATTTTGCGGTCGACTGTAGGTCCATATCAGGGTGTGAATCGAGTTAGTTTTTAGATTCGCGCCACGTCCGTTCGCCTTCATTCACGCGACTCTAACGGCGCAGATAATAGAGACTTACTGCGCACTTTACTCCGCCATACCTAAAGCAATAACTCTCTGTGAGTAGTTTCAGAAGAAACAGTTCAAGAGCCCCCGTCGTACAAAATTACGAATCGGTGTTAGTCATCGACGCCATCAGGTAGTGATGGCACAATTTCTATTGTTGCATGTCCTAAGTTTATTGTAAAAGCTAACTCTTGTGACAATAACAAAACTACCGTCCTCTGGTCACATTCCATCAAAGAAGTTTGCATTTTTGATGAAGTAAGTTCTATCTCCTAGTGGCATCTCGAGTGGGGGGTTGTGGAAGATGTTCAATATATTTTTATGGAGTATGTACGGAATAAAGTTATAGAAGATTATGGTTTTATCGAGACTATATATACTAAATGTTGGATATTGTAAAGTTATTCTTGGTATACATTAAGGGTAAAAAAAACACTCGTCTCTTTGTCAGATAGGTTTTTAAAAACAAAATGAGGATTCCTAAGTAGCGTTTAATAGACACACAATCAACCAAAATCGTGTTAAACAAAATAAGTTTTTGCTATATCTATATACTGTTTACAGAACCCATGCGTGTATGATACGCACATTGTCAGTTTTTTTATTTTTAAACAAATAGTGTTACTGGCACTAACCTTCTGGTCTTCAACACACTCAAGGCCGCCCTCTCACGTGACCATAGTATCGCGTCCTATTCATCCAGCCATTTCATTCAGCCTATTGTTTTTGTTTCTCATTAAAACTTGTGTAAACTTATACTGGAAATGGTGTGAGATAACAAGACGTGTGCACTCTACTACGAAGGACGAGATCCTAGGATCGACCGCTGTTCGAAGATACGAAAAAAGTTTTGACGGGATCGTTAAACAACTTCCATAACATTTAACGAGGTCGGGGCGAGGCGGCAAAAGTACGTATGAATTAATAAGTACTTTTTAACTTTCCCATCTTTAAGTAGAAATAGTTTATCTATTGTTTATCATTAACTAAGTACTTACTTTACTCTTTCGTCGTGTAAATATAAATATAAATATTTATATTGCTGTCGATAAAGCACTTGGAAGCACTAACAAATTAAAATTTTATAATGTATAACTGAATGAAACAGACGCTTAAATACTTATCTGGGATCTCAACAAAAGTTAGAGAAATAGAAGTGGATCTTTTAATTTTCTTTTACCAAAGGAAATGCGGTAAGCAATTTTAAAGTAAAATGTAAAACGAAAGGAATCCCCTCACAACGTTCCTAATGTCGAGAGGATTCCTTTAATTTAGTTCAGCTCTCTTGCCGGGAATCTTAACTAGTATTACAATAACTGCGCAAAAGTAGACCAGAGAGAGCAGAATAATAGTTAAAAAAAAAGTTCGAAAGTTAAAGGAAAACGAAAAAAAAATTTTAAAGTCAAAAGTAAAATATTGAGTATCGCGTTATATTATACATAGTGTGATAGGGTCCCATTAGGTACGACAAACAACTGAAGAAACCCAAGGATATTTATTTTTCTATATACTGGTGGAATTACTTACCTACAAACATTTTTCAAGTCGATATAATTTCTTTATATTTAATTCATTTTTTTTGGAACCTTGATATCCTTTTATAATAACAGCAGATCTGATATTTAAATTGTAGTAGGTTTAAATTACGTGGCAATGTTTTAATTAGCAACAACATATTATTATATTTGTGAAACGTAGCTACTTTTAGGCTTTTATACACTTTAATTTTAAACGAAAACGTTTTTCAGTTTACTTACGAAACAGTTTGCAGTGTACATGGATGTAACATTACAAATTCATACCTACGAGTACTAGCACATTAGGTTACGAGACCGTAGCCACGTAGCGTATCCAGCGAAGTCGGAGCGCTCCGCTTCACTCCGCTCGCTCCGAAAAGCGAGATCCATCACCAAAACCACGCTCAGATTGGCCTGTCAATTACGTCACTGCTTTCCCGCCCTTAATCTGTCATCTAGACACCAATTAAGGGGAAAACTGCCACCGCGAGTACTCACTACAATCTGTCTTACGCGAACCCGGGGAGAGAATTAGAGAATACAAACCTCAAAATAACACCTAATAAAAAATATGCTGCCATTTCTGCGAACAAATTGGAAATTTATGCGTTTTCTCGTGGAAACATGACAAATACTTTTTATTATACTGGTTTTCATTGTTATAAAAATCACGAGTATGAAACGGTGTATAGAACATTTGTTACTGTCACAGTAAATATAACGTAAATAAAGAGATATGTTACCTTTCCTTAGCCGTTTGGGCTTAAGCCAAGTCGAGTCGGTTGACAAAGACGGGACTGTTATGTTGTCACGCAGCACTATTCACGTTTCCAAATAATACTACCTATTGGCGGGAGCGGAAGCGTAAATTCTCGATTTGAACGAGTTCAGTGGTAAAGGGTTGAAGGTCGAAGAGCTAATAGGAATGTTGGGCGTTGACTGTTGGAATTTTACCAATGTCCAATAAACAAATAACTTAAGAATTATAAAAAGTGTTCGGTGTAGACCTACAAACTTGCTTTTAAAAATCTTTTTACATGGAGAGAAACAACTTGTCTTACGATTCGTACCTACGAGTATTTGTTATTTTTCAGTTAATTGCTATAAAACAAAACAGACTTCATTTGTTGGGCTGACTTAGCATTTAGTACTTTATGTAGGTAAATTATGTCGTGTTTTAAATGGCTCGCAGCGGAAACAATTCGGTGTAAGTCGTGCCATTCATCAACGCCGCGTGAGTTACCTGCGCCGTGCGCTGTTTTGAAATTCACAATAATTAATGTTTGCAAAAGCAATTCATGTTCGTGATAACATTTTGACTTTACCTTTTTATTTGTTATTCACCTTAAGAGTCCCCACACACAATTTAGACTAAACGATCGGCCGATGGTTCAGTTAGGTTCTAATCAGCAGCTATAAAACTAGTACAATTAATTTACAAACATAGCTCGTGTAAAAAAGCTACAGACACTGTTTTTAATCCGGATTTGTTGTAGTTTAAGATAGGCTCGCTGTGAAACAAAAGTTGCCCGATATTGTTTTGTTTTTAACTTAATTATTTCGCCTGTTACCAACAGCGAGCGGTCGAAATGTTTTTGCAAGTTATCAAGCGATGAACGTATTTGCATGTTTTAATTAATGTTTTTGTTATTGAACACTAAAATTAATATTATACAATATTGAAAATTGGGTTATAACGCGCCTACGAGCAAACGACGAAAATATACATACGGGATGTGATAGCGAGGTCTATGTCGCTATCTGCCTAATGTAATCATAGCATGGATTTGGCTTTTAGTGGCTAATAAAACTCGGACAACATTTGACGAAGACAATGCTATAAAAATTGGCATAAAATCTCGGCGCCGAAAATTTTATATCCAGATATACTGTTACGTTCATAGCGTAGAAGGAAATGATTGGGAAAACGTGAGCGCTTTAAACGAGTTAACTTCATGATTTTATGAGAAAAACAATTTAAGGTGGTGGCCACTTGCGGAGCCCTAAAAACTTTGAGCATGAAAACAATTGCCACGATGTTGTACCCAAACCAAATAGGTATAATTTTTCTAGCATGAAAAATATCACAGAGTAGGTAAACACTGAGCTGGGAGGCTGGTTTAGGTTCTGCAAATGATGTTGTTCTCCATACATAAATTTACTTTGCTAAAATCACTCTATACAATCATATTATACATCCTATTTTTCCACTTAAATATTTTGTTACTACTTGTATAAGTCGAGTAAATATACTAATAGCAAAAGTGAATTCCTAATGAAATTCCTCTAATAGCCCCGCTATTTCCTGGCATAAAGACCTAATTTATTCTTGAACTGGATTCATTCTTCCCATGTGTTGGGTGCTGACAGAGGGTCCTTAAGGTTAATGTTCGCTTGTCATCCGTTATTGGGCCCAAGCCGTGCGATTTGTCCCTGTCATGCAGAATTGAATACTGGAGATAGAGTTTGAATGATCCTCTTCTAATACTCGATACTTTACAGTTATCGATACTCAGTGGTTCGGCAATGAAAAATAGCCTATCATAGACGGACAAGACAACTAAACAAATGCAGATTGTACGCAAGAACTAAAAGATGATCTGTGACTGTGCAGCGTACACACGTATAAGATTGAGGAGCTATGATGTCAAATAACGAAGAGAGTTTATAATGTACTCGTATGTAAGTAAATGGTAGACACATTCTGATTAAATTCCATTAGACTAAGGATAGTGATGATGATGAAATCAGAAAGGAATTGATTTATTTTCCGTCCAATACTCAAAAGCAGTAAGTAAACTTAGAATAGAATAAAAAATGCTTTATTGTACACCAGTAAAAAATACACAAATATTTCACAAAAATAAAAACAGAGTACATCTAGAACAATGGACGGGATTATCACTTAAAACGATCTCTTCCAGTCAATCTTTGGATGGAGAGAAATAATGGATTGTCAGAGGTTTGCGGTGGCTTATTCAATATTTAACTATGATATAAAACCTTTTATCTATGTATAGGTTAGCACTGTATAATTATTCCGATATCGATACCTGCCCCGAACCCTAGCTAGAGGTATTGAGGTTATATAATCCGAATATACAGCGTGGTCGATTATTATGTTATGGCCGAAAGTAATTGGCTCTCGAGGTTAATTTTTTTGCTATTTTTGTGTTTATTTCAATATAAATAATTAAGAAATGTCATTATTACCATACGAATTTTCTAAGCTTGGATTACAATATAAATTGCGCTTAACATGCACAAAAGTTTATTTATATAAAACAAGAATAGTTATAAAAAAACCGTATGATCAAACCGTAAACAAAATAATCAATTAATTCATTTTAAATTGCAATTATTGTTGAACTTGCGTTAAAGCTAAAGTACAATACCTATTAATTTAATTGATTTAAGCATTTAAGCGCGTCAACTAAACCCAGTCGTCGATATTTATTCTCTAGAAAAGCAATGCGACACTGTTTAAAACGAGCCCTTTGACAATGCGACTTCCTCAACAATTTTCATTTCCTCACTGGAAATCGTTCATGAGCAAAGTTCTCAGCATGCCAATTTCAACTCTGAACCTTTGTCTGTGTAACTCTACATCACACCACTTCCTGGCGCTTTATTCTTTAATCTTATTCGTGAAATTCTCATTTCAATAGTTCACTCAAACGCTTGAAAGAATATGAAATCAAATGGAACAAACAGTAATCGACAAGGCAGGGAGGTGTATCGATTCATTTGTATAGCGTATTTATCGATGTCAGCATAATCAGAATTAGGGATAAATTGTTCGCATTCGAGAGAGGAAAATCAAAGATTTTATTTATCAACAGAATTATCGAGGGCCGTCAACGCTTCGTTTCCCGCACCCTTGGAAAACATTCGCGACGGTTGGGTTCACTAGCGAAATAACAACGTCCATTTGTAACAAAAAGTCCATTCATCAAACGAGATAACAATGTCACAGCGTTATCAAAACATGACCCGTGAAGCGATCACAATGTTTTGCCACGGGAATTCCGCCTACAGCATAAAAGTTAACACAATGGAAAAGTTCCCGTCGGAAATAAATCGTTTCATTTATTATAAACCCTTGTATACTAACGAATTTTATAGCCTATTTGAAAACAGGTGCCGCTTGAAATTATTTTTGCGAGTTCAACGTTTAATGATTAATTTTCATCGATAATAATTTATGTAATGTGTTACAGACGATTTTAATATACTAATGCTAGCACTTACCTATGCGTACGTACTGCTTTATCTTCATTATTTGGAAACCATTTTAGACCCAAAACTCTATAAGGTAGGTACCGACCTACTCTCAAGAGAATCTCGACATTTGACCTTTCCGGTTGTTAATGATCTTTAAAATGGTTTTTTGAGTTTCTACACTTAACTTTTATTTCAAGTGTGAGAACATCGATTCAATGCTTCTGCTATTGAAAATGTTGAAGTTAGGAGTGTTATTGAAACGTAGAACGAAGTGAAGTGCATTTGTCGCGGTTGCACGCAGTTTTAAGTGGCAGGCGTGGGTCGCATTTAGTGTGACCATTTATTTTCTAAAATTAGAATACAAGACAAGAATTTATTTTATAATTTAAATAATGTTGGGTTTCAAGATTGTTCATTTGCTAGCTTGCTCTTTGTCTTTATCTTTTGTTTTTTTGTCGTCTTTTGCTTTAATGCTATTTGCCTCGGTCCTGTGCAATGAATATACCTTTTTCTTATCATTACACTAAGTCACCGGCACAGTGCCATACAAAACAATATCACAACGAAACTTCTCTCAAAAAATACTTAAGTAGAATCATATCCGGAGCTTTAGCAGCACACGTGGCAACTCTATGCGTGTGTTTTCTACAAATCCATCTAATATGCGCTGGATGACAAGGCGGCGCGCTGCGGGTGGCGGTTAGTGTAATACAAAACACGATTTCTCCTGTATTGAAGAACAGGTTCAAAAAGCTTGTCTGGGTTTTTATCAGTCCAAATGGTATCCCTGCTCGTGTGTTCTCTATAAATCCATCTAAGTTGCGCTCGGCGGCGCGGCGGCGCGCAGCGGGTGGTGGTTGTTGTAACAAGTGCAGTACAAAACAATCTAGTGACGTAATTTCCTCACAGGAGACAAGGGTACTACTACAAAAGTTCACCAAATATTTTTGAGACCAAGTCTCTTGGGCTCTATCCGCCCTTGATAGCATAACCGGGTGGAAGAGAGAAATGTAAAGGCCCATTTACTATCAGTAGGTTTGAACACTGGATGAATTATGTTACATCATGTGCCAGGAACGGGGCCTAAGATATATAGCTATTCCGCTCCGACATGCAGCAGGCAAGAATGTAAGCGCCTTTATCTGCTCCTGTATAGTACAGCGTAAGTACTCAGTATACTTATGTGTGTTTCACAAAAAGAAAATATCTTTCTATCCAAAAATATTTCTGAGATTGCCCATCTGAGTAGCAACCCCTACTTTTGGTGCGCAGGTCGGACTAGGCCCTCCCCCTTCGCTGCAGTGCCTGATAAGGTTTTCTTCTCCTTTTTCTGGATGCTTACCTACTACAATTTTATTCGACGCAAATACTTAAGTAGCTGCCATTATTATTGTTCTATTAAACTTTATAAAATAGGAGACTTAGCTTTTGACCATGGATATATTTTTGTATTCAATAGTCTGTGTGTCCATTTTTTTTTCGCATCATGTAAGAACTGTATAATGAGCTGATTGCAAGTAGAGAGCTGTTTTATATCGATAAAAATATAATATCTCCTTGAAGAAAGTTGAAGAGTAGGTGGTACAAAATAAAAATATTAGTAAATAAAACATTATTCATACCATATTTTATACAACATCATTGATAAGATCACCAAATATGTCACCTGCAAATAGGCGAAAAATAACATACGTCAAATTTTACCAAAGCTTTCTGACTGAACAATTTACTTAATGCACAAAACCTGTTAACTGAAACAATTCTTTACTTATTTTTATTTTAAGCAGAAGATTTACACACGCACTCTGTAGTTAAATCAAAACTTGGCCGTTATTTTTCTAAAGTCCAAGGTGGCTTTTCGTAGCTGCGACCCCGAGTTGGCTCGCCGCCAAGTGCGCGACTGCAATTAGCCAAAATTATGCTCAAAAACAAGTTCGGAAGCAATTAGCAGATGTAGAACTAAGTCGTGGACCACGTTTAATCAGTTTACTGAAGTCCGACAGCGGATGAGATTTGTTTTCTGATTTTATTGGCAAAAAACCAGCACCCATTTTGAGTGAAAAATGTGTTTTCTGCGTGAATTGAAAAAAGTTTGTTGTTTTTCCGTTCCGATAATTTGAGAAGGTCGAGTATTGATTTTTTGGGGTGGAGCTGGTGTGAAAATGTTTTCGCTTGTTAATGACACAGGAATTATGTAATCAATTCATCCTCAATTCACTAAATTCATTACTGCTTAAATCAGAACTTGTTTGTCGAATTTAATGGGCACAATAATGGTTGAAACGTTCACATTATTTCATTTATTTTTTTCCTGAACCGCTGAATGTTTCCGGTGTTCTTTATAAACCGATGTCAATGTACGGGATATCTAAATGTAGTGGTAAACAGGGCAGTAAATATCTATTGTTCGGACCATTAGTGCGTATAAATAAATGAAGCGATTCGATGGCAACGGGGACGCGCGCCTGTGCATGTGTGCAGGGAACTAAGAGAAAATAGGTTTTTCATTGCAAGGAAACGCTTATACTGTCCCGGGGGTAATTATAGTCCGATGAACTAAGCTCCATCTCTCTCTAGAAAGACAGTTTAATCTTATTCGTAGGTATTTGGAAGAATTTAATTTGCCCCTTTTTCCTTAGAATTCAAGCAAAATTATCAGAAATCATTATGTGGGATTTATTCGAATCTTTCCGCGTCCGGCTTCCAACCACTTCCAATTTGAATGTTTTCAAATGAGACTACATAAGTAAATAAATCCTTAGGTTCTGCGTAAGTGTTTTTAATCAATATCGTCTTTATTTCTCACCCAATGTAGGTGCCTACTGAAAAACGAAACGGTTAGTAAATAATCTTTGTTTGTTAGCACACTGGTAGCTTCATTTTAATTTATTTATGATCGATAGCTGGCGTGGGCGATGACATCGATTTCTTGCCATTCGAGTTCGTTCAAGTGTTATAATCTTTTTGAGCGTTTAGTAGATAAAACAAATTAATCACGGTTTAATAAGTGTCTGTATTAGCTAAGGGAAGCAACACACGGACGAACGAATTTAACTATTTAAGGGAATGTAGAGTTAAGCAGTTTCGATAGGGATACAAACACTTCCAGCATGTGACCTAATATATATCATTTTAGAATCACACTTTAAAATATGTTATTTTAACTCTCCCTTAGTATCGACTTCTAAGTTGGTGGTTAAAAACAATTACACCTTTCTATTTTTAAAACCCTTCAAATGTTTGTAAACTACATAGCTTAGTGAACGTTCATGTAACTTCCTATCTCAAAATATTGTTACGACAAAAGGAAGCAACTTAAACGTGGATCGCCGAGATCCAGCTAAAGCAGTGCGTGAATTTACCCTGATTATCAACAGGCAGAGCCGCCCGTGTAGTCATTTCCTTAGCGGGGTCGAAGAGGCGTGCCCCAAGGGACACATCCTGTAGCTCCGAGCTACCTATAAAATTTTACGAGCACGCTGTATGAACCATTATGGCCTTTGTAGATGTCACTTAACACTGGATGACGTAGTTTGTAAGTAGAGTTTAGGTGGTGAATGAAATTGTTGGAAAATGTTTGAAGAAAAGCTAAGCCTCCATGGCTCTACTCATAATGTTCTCGTTTTCCTGTAGGAAATTTCTTGGACAAGAAAAGGTGCTTATCCAGAACATATGATCGCGAACAGAAGAAACGAAAGTGTGATCGAATTCACAGATATCGCATCAGAGAGATGGTCAGCGTTGGTCCGCAACCTGTCTTGAAGAAGGAAAACTCCAGAATTAAATGCGGAATAAAGTCTCCGTAAGCACAAGTTGGGTCCTAACTGGGAATTATGTGGCAGGCTTCTTTTACTGGTAGAGCTCTTCTATGTTCTGTAGTGTGCAAACGTTACCGTGATCCAGTTTGAAGGCCATGCTTCTGGGTGGCACAGCAAATTTATTAGTTAGGCTTTGCAATTACTATTAAGTCAATGGTCCATTCATATCATTACTCATTAAAATGAGACGAATAGATCATGAGTTTTACTGAAAAAACAGTAATTATATGTGCACAGCTTATTAAAATGTAAAAGTTCTTTGTGAGTTTTCGTATTGGAAATTCGGAAATTATAATATACTAGCTGCGCCCCGCGGTTTCACTCGCGTGGTTCCCGTTTTGTCCTACGGGAACATACTATCGAGATAAAAAGTACCCTATTACTCAATCCTGGTAATAAACTATTTGTGCGCCAAATTTCATCCAAATCCGTTCAGCAGTTTTTGCGTGATAGAGTAACAAAGATCCATCCATCCATTCTCACAAACTTTCTCATTTATAATATTAGTAGAATGTATACCATACTAAGCGAATACAACAATATCCTTGAAGGAAGATATTAATTCAGACACACCGCAATGTAGACATAGGAACAAATTGAGAAACAATGTCTTTGAATTACAGACAATGCATGTAAATCCAACAATCTGGCATAATTTCATATCACTAGGCCTATACAAGAATCGCGTATAGTAAATGCGTACATGTGTGCACATGTTCGCTTCAGAAACGCGTCCGCCTCGGGGCAATCATTGCGAGCAGAGTTAACGAACTCAGAATACAAATCGAATGTAGGTGATGTACATACTCACCCTCCAAATACAGACACATGTATGTAAATATAGATACATGTGTATACGATGTATCCAAGCCTACAAGCAGTCTTGCGTTGACAACTCCGACTCCTAGCATTGAGGTACCTTATTGAATATCCAACTCTACGTTCATAACGAATGTATACCTAGCTATCTAATAGAGGCGAATTAGATTTAGTTTCTATTAAAATTGTTTTTATTTTTATTGCTCCGGTAGATTGTCCATGAGACAAACTGCTATTTTTGTCTTAGCTTGCTTACTCTCCTTTTAGCCAATTATCACCAAGTTAGATTTTGGCAAATACTTTCTAACAGCGAGTGCTTCAATTTGTGTACAGATCTATACGTCGCTACTGTCGCTTGGTCTTTGAAATGATTAAATCAATAAACACGCTTCATT
This sequence comes from Campaea margaritaria, assembly GCA_912999815.1. Lineage (NCBI taxonomy): Eukaryota > Metazoa > Arthropoda > Insecta > Lepidoptera > Geometridae > Campaea > Campaea margaritaria. The sequence goes on from OU538794.1 coordinate 5,055,980, forward strand.
GCCTAAAATTAAGTACCTTATAAAATTAAACAATGGTTGAAAGCTACCTATAATTCCAATTAATGTCTTATCATCTATCGTCTAGTTCAGCGACCACATATGTATTATAGTCAAACGGTAGGTACATAGCTAAGGTTGCCACTAGAAGTAATCAACCCCCCGTGTGCCATTTGCGCACAGCACTTTAGCACCTATTAAATAAATCCGCTTTCTTTTCTCTCGCTATTTCTCCCGAGTAGCCTTCACATGAACCGTTGAACTAAAACTACAAAAAATATAAAGCGACGTTAGGTAACAAAATTAAAAATATTTAGGTTAAGATGTCAACTCGTGCATATAATATATTCAGATGTAATATGGAAGCTTAATTCTTCTCAGCTAGCTACGCGCGAACAATATCACACGGTGACTTCACTGAGAGGAATGCTACCTCTCCGGCCACGGGCAGGTACATCCAAATAGTTTTAAAAGCAAATTATTTCCGCTACACGAATAAAATACTTTGAAAATGAACTCCCGCGCTGGAAATACTGTTCAGTAGCAATTAAAACTTTCGTACTGATCAAACTTTGCCAGCCACATCTTCACAAGGACTCTCCTTCGAACTCTAAAGTGGCGTAAATGTGACTACGTAACCTCGAAATGTACCTATCACTAAAATAACTCTTTTCGTGAACACATCGCGGCGGAACGTGTGCGGTAAATGCTCTTTCATCGGGGTTGATTCACGTGCCTACGGATCCTTACCTGCTTCAAAATATTTTATGAAACGTAATAAAGATTCCTTTACGCTAGAAGAGGGTTATATGTTTTTGTTAGCAATCGTGCACTGATCTAATAAAATTGTACCTATCTATGTCTGGTACCTAATAGTTACATTTAGAAAGCGGGTTAATAGTTTGATAAATGTTATGTTTCCGTGGCAAACCAGTTACTAGGTACGCTCCTTTATCCGAAAATGATAACGACAAATTTTCGAAAAATTTCTGCAAACAGATACGCAACTGTTTCTTATACATTGCAATTTAGTATTTTTTAATAAGTAAATGTATTTATTACAAATTCACACAAAAATTGGAGGTTTCAAAGTATAGCATACATTTAACTGAAATAAAAAGCTTGCAATTAATTTAAAGACGGAAACATAACATCTCATAAACATCCGTTTTATTGGAGAGCTATTCCGGCTTAACTTCAGCTGCATTCATATGTACCGGGGGATCGTTAAAAAGCTGCAACAATGTGTTTCAACATTTTTAACTGCGTAATGTGTGGGGAATAAAACTTGGATACATTTTAAATTAAATTATGTAGGTGCAGCAATGAAGCTAAAGGTTGCATTTATTCTCTGTGTAAATATAAACTTTATTGTGTCCGTACCAAATTTGCAGCACATTACTGTTCCAATACTGGAACTCCTCATAGCTCATGAAGCCTTCTCTTGTAAGCACCACGATCTGTTGTGGTCACAGACTAACCACAGAAGGGAATCGTGAATGTCACATGCCCTTGAATTTAATTTATTACACATGCAAATTTCCTGACATATTCCATGACAGTTTCGAGTAAATCCACACATCATTTATTAATAGTATTGGTGAAGGGCCACGGAGAGACGAAATCGGTGCCTGCTTGAAAATTGAGAAATCTACAATAACATATCTCATAATAAAATAAGAATTTACCTATGATAGAAGTTTTATTACAGTTTCATATATGTTAAGACTCAACATTGTAAGAACTCTCTCTACAACTTTGTTGTGTCAAGTGACATAGTCTAGACGGGGTCATCACTCACTCGAGCAGAGTTGGGGAGAATATATATACAAATCCGAGTAAGGTCGAAACGATTCCATGCGGTGCATAATAGCATCACTAGTCAGTGTCACCTGCTTAATGGTCTGTAGGTAGCTCGTACTACTGATTATCCTAATCCTATTTTACAAGTGAAAGCCACTGTCTGTTTATCTGTCTGATTGCACCCTTCTCACGGCTAAACGGTTGAACGGATCTTGATAAACTGTAGTGTTTGACAAACTAAGAACACTAAATTACACTGACACGGAGAATTTACTTACACTTAAAGTGAGATCCGTATCAGTGTCATTAAACACACACACACGCACACACAACACAAACACACACTTATATAATTAAAATAGGGAAGAGTCTTGGGTCTTGTAAAACGGGTTTCGAGCCTAGTGTGGGAACCAGGTGTTTCGCTATTACAAATTTATCCCCTTTATGCTGTGTTCAAATTAATATTTTCACGAAGTATTTTAATTTTCATTTTGAACAACGGGTAATGACATAAGATACTCATTGTCCTAATAAAATTTATTAATGAGTTTGGTTTGTTTTAGTTTATAAGTTTCCTTTATTCTGTGGTGTTTCAATGAAGAGTTTATCTATCTATCTAAAATAAATTGTGATAATTGCAAATCATAATCTGGTTAGTAAGCTTTTCGTTGAATTTATTGTATAATATATGACCCTATTACCTAAAGTGGGTGATACATAGACCAGTCCAATATAAACATTTGAAATGAGATTTATGTTAATTTATCATCCGAATAATCTTACGTAGTTTTTCTATACTCTTTGGAATAAGCGATACTATTCTGTAGGTACCTACAAGTTACAAAGAAATGCAATCTAAGTGGGCCTTAGGGTCATCAGTCAACTCGGCATTGTGGACGATTACTCTCAAATCCGTGTAAGCTCGAGACGATGCGATGCGGTGAACACTGACAGATCACTTGTCAGTGTCGTTTCTTTATGTTCTGCAGTTAGTTGAAACTGAAATTTATAGTTTAGGGAATGGAACTTTTTTTAAATAATGCATGAAGCCTCTTCTCATGAAAATTGTTGTTTTAATCACGTCTTCTTCTGCAATCGCGGTAATACCACTGGAAGAAATTGAAGTCAAGACCTGTGACGAAATAACATAACCGAATATAATAAAATCCGAAAGTATTATATACATCGATTTTTGAAGATATTATAATCTGTGGGTCGTTGATCATACATTTTTATTATCATTACAAAATTGTAGCCCTTTGTTGTGTTCACAATATGTTATCAAAATATTTCATAAAGTATTTTTTTCTCAGCTGAACGTTAGTATAAAACATAGAAGTTAAATGTTTTCTGTAAACTTTTACCGCATAACGCTATTCTTAATTATAAAAACGCAGTAATGTTCGTTTTAATTTGCAATTTCTCGTTAAAAGTTGCCAGGTGTGGTGTTTTACCCGCATTCGTCGCCCACAAATGTAATACGAAGCATTAAAGAGAACTGCTATAAAGTATTACAAATTGATATTTGTTTGGTGGTATTGTGGTAGCACAACTGTGCCACATTGCCGTATCTCCGCGCATAGCGTATAGTGTTATAAGCTTTAATTATACAGTCTGCCTGCAATTTGCATCTAGTCAGATTGGAGTCGCAAACTTCTGATTATTTGAATAAGATTTCTCAGTGCAATATTAAGGAAATTATTCGTGCCACGGAGCAGACAGCGAGGCAATGAGCAAACTACCATTTCTATAGCTACCTAATGTTATAGCGAAGATGTTCGAGTGCTCTATTGTGCTAGTTGATATGACTTCAATTAGAATAAATGCAAATATTTGTCGACTTCATTTCCTGCGGTAAAGGTGTTTGCGGTTGACTTATTGCCTATCGACGCCGCAACCATTCAGTTCTTTTATTATTAAATTTTCTAATAAAATGTATACTAAGGTGATTCCAAGTGTCGATTGTTAGCTTTAGTCTTGAGACGCAACAGATGCTTTTTATCGATTGTTTTGCTCATCACTTAACGCCATGAAATTGTAACAACTTATTAAAACAGTAGCTACATAACTTCATTATAGTTTTATGATAATAAACAATCATTATTCAGTCGCTGGTTTTGTATCTCGACTTGTAACAAATGTGCATTTTTCTTATCACAATTTGAGTATAAAAAATTGGGCGGTTAGTTGCCAGAGACCCTCGTCCCACGTGAGCACGGCGGCGCTGCGGCGCTCGTCATTTCGCTCCGGGTGACTCCAGCCGCCTCGACCACACTCTCGCGAGCCCCTAATAAATATAATCTTACTTAGGGTGACATTGTGTGTTCTTTTTTCACTTAATATTTTTCCTGCTAAAGGTCCCCGGCGGCGATTACATAAACAGGATTCAACCGCGACCTTAATGCGCCTAATAAAGTTTTACGACGGACCCTTGGCGAAAACGTGAACGTTCCAAGGCGACAATGCTTTTATCTTTTCTGTTTTACTGATTGTTTTGTTCTTTAACAATTAAGCTTAGGGGTGTGTATTACGACCACCATAACATAGGAAGTGGCACCATAAATTTCTTTAAGACAAAACTTTCTTTATTCGCAAAAATTTTGTGACTTCAACATGTCAGCGAATAGCTATATCGACCGTAAAACATATTATAGTATGCTATGAAGTTACCGCCCTGTTTTATATTCATCTATAGTCTTCTCTTTTTAGGAGCTGAGTGGCGGAGATTGGCAACGTACTGTCAGAAAAAAAACCGTAAAATAAGCGTCGCAGGAACAAAGCTGCGCAAGTGTTTTATTTGTCTATTTTCCAAAACGGGTGACATCTCCTCCCCTCAACTCTAGCCTGACTGAAAGAAAAGCATAGTTTGCCTTTGGCGTTGCATTTTATGAGCCACTTTGTGTATTCTGTTGCAGCTTTATGCTAACCTGAACACAGGAATACAAATATCACGCCTCGTAGAAGGTTCTCACTTTTCTGAACCTTTAAATTTGTATGGAAAAAAACAAAGACGATTATTTTCTTCATACTAAAACTAAAAGTTACTAAGTGTCATGAGCTCACTTAAAAATCACTTCCTAGCTCTAGCGCGATGACGTTGATGTATCGATAATCACATCACGGTGCTTCATCATGGTCTGTCACTTAGATATTTGGTGTTACGTACCTGCTTGTATCAGTTTTTCACTTATTTGTATTAAAATGAGCACAGCGGAGGCAGGTTAAAAACTATTGACAAACTATTATTTTAGCCTGGTTCAGGTAGACAGAATAGCGGCGGTCGACGACTTTTACAAACCAGGGGCTATGACATTTTTTGTGGATACTCTACTCAGTGTAAATTTCGGTTTATTCGCTTCAGCCTATTACCAATTACTTTTTTGATGAGTAATTTGTCACTCAAAGCGGAAGAAGAACGACATTAAAGAAACCAGTATGCCCAAGATCATCTCAATTTAAAGACATAACACATTCAACAATTCACTGTAGAAGACTAGGCGAGCACGATGGATTATGCTTCTTATTATTCCTACTCTCTCAGCACCCAATTAGACTTCTAGTCTATAGCGAAGTCTCGAATATAATGTTACGCCAATCTGATATTCTATACATGCCAATCAGAAATTCTAAGCCAACAGACATAACATAATTATAGTGGCAGCGTGCAATTACGATACTTTTGATAGTAGGTAACTAGAATTCTTTTTTGTCCGTCTATTTCCTTGAGATAGGTAACTACGACTAGCTATTGGTTTTGCTCACAAGCGCTGCGGAGTCTATTTTTGAGACAGATTTTTTAGGTTTTTAGTTAGATAAGACAGTGGTACGAGTAAAGTAACATCGGTAATGCAACAATGCAATGGCGCTTGCAACGGTGCCGAAATATAGGAAACTTACAACAAATAATATCAATGGTTGATGTCTCATTCATTGTGAATATGATACTTGTAACTATTAGTAACCATGTCACATTATTAAAAACATATGTAATAACGTATCAAAAGTTTAAAGCGCTTGATTTATGCATGCACCTGCTCGTATAAACACTTGTTTCTAAACGATTATAGCTCGGGGTCACGGAATTAATGCAATAAATCAATGTCGAGACATGTTTACGAGCTAACAGAGTTAATTCCTCTGTGACATGACGTTTATATTCGTGAATAATTGTTGATTGCTCCGCGTCTAACGCTATAAACTTAATTTAATTAGTTGTGCGGCTATCACACTGCAACACTTGGTGTATTATTAGCTATTTATTAGAGTTTAAGCTTTCAACTAGGGTTAAAAGGTTGCTAAATATTCTGTTTCAGTACGAAGAATTGGGAAACACAATACATGAATACTCTATGAAACATAATTATTATAATAACTATTGCAATCTCACAAGAAAGCGTTAGACATCGCGCATGAGTAATAAAAAATTCAAAATCTACCCAAGCAATAAAATGCAATTAAAAATATCCAAACAAGTCTTTAGATAGAGTACTATTAATCCTAATGCAGTAGCAAAATCGGACTTAAACCTAATTACTCATAGATATAATTGGACATTGATGAATATACTTATAGGTGTATACGTGAATGCCTATGAAACCGCTAACAACAAACTGAACGAAGTAGGCGAATATAGATACAGCGAGAATCTATTTTCGCGAAGTAAAACAGTTAATGGATAATCCCGATTCCTAGGCGCTCCCTTTAATTCGTTTGTAGGAGTTTACGTAGCCCCGCTCTGTAAAGCTTTGCCCGGATTTCCCGGATCAGGTAGTCTTAAGGCCTGCCCTGATCCTCGCAAGGAAGCCTATGTCACGATTACAGGATCCCAGGATCCCTTATTGCCTCACTTTAAAAACTATCGACACTGAATATTTATTGCCTGCTTGGTGTGTTTATTCGCGAGGAAGGGTGATGAAAGCGCAATTATATTATGTTAATAAGGTGATGAGGGAGGAAGCTTTCTCGGTTATGAAAAAATAGAACAATAACAGTGCCTCGAACTTACACTTAAGTTTTGTGCCATATCTTTGGTCTGAATATAGAAATTAGTTCATTCATAATAACATTCACAGCTCTTCTCACTCATTCTAACTATAAATAAATAGGCTGAGATTCAGCTTCATGAAAAAGTTTGAACTTGGTTTTTATCGTTTCTAAGTCCTAGCCATAGGGACTGTGTTATAAAATTCGATATTTTTTTTAAATAAATCATTCATTAATTCCGCGATATTATTTTATGTTATAAATTGCTTTCGGTAGTTGAGTGGAATGCGATTGTGTTAAAATGTCCTATGGAATTACACCATGTTTTGCTACAGCTGATAACGCCTGTTGTTATATTTTATTCATAAAAGAATTACCACACCCTTCGATATGAAATTATTACAGACTAAGCTGGTCAAAAATACAAATCACTCAATAAATACATTATTATAAGAAGCTGAAAAAACTGTGTTACAGCAGTTACGATTTAAAATTATACCGACGTAGCAATTCCCAATTTAATATTAGGCAGCAGTATATTCATGACTATAATGAAAGCATTATATCGTAGATGAATTTTAAATCTAATACATGATACCTGTTCAGTGTGATAGTATCTCAAACACCAGTTGATAGCGTGAACAAGTACTCCAACAGCACAAAAGTAATAGGTACTTTATTCTCTCAGTTCAAATAGAGCTTTGATAAAAAACTCAGATACGTTAGAAGTCTCTCACGAGATTTTTACGGCGAGAACCGTGAAACAGCCTCGTATCAGAACATGGCACAAAAGTATCAAAACGGAGTTGGATACTTTTTACATTTTATAGAACGCTTTGATCGCTATCGACTCCTGCAGTATAAAGTTCCCAGGTTTTATGATATTTTGAATGGATGTCAGCAACTCAGGTGCTCCAAACAGATCAATACCCGGGCAGTAATAATTCTTTCCCTGGCGGATATTGCTGGTGTACTCGTATAAATTTATGGACGTTATAAAATAAAGTTGGTGAAATACTTATGATAATACGAATTCAGAGAGAGTGCTACTTTGTGTGGACTTGATTGTGATTTGAAGAGCTTTCAAAAAAAAAAACCAAAATGAAAAAGTTTCGATCGTTTATTTAAAAATCAATCTCGAATCAGGTATTGGCCTTATTTGGTGTGAAAGGTCACCCAAGAGCCTCTGACATGACATAGCGACTGCTCTCAATCGATAACAGCCATGACTGAGACAGAAATATGATCCTAAGCACGGATAAGTTCAGCCTTTGTTTCCATGTTTAAATTCTTAAATAACAAACATGCTTATTGCTTACCCTACAGACTCATAGAAAATGTGCAGCGTACCTAAATAAAGTTGCCTTTTCATACCCTGAACAGAAATGAAGTTAACATTCTCAGCTGCAACGGGTAACATGTAGGTATAGGTGGAACTAAACAAGTAGGTTATGCTAAAAAAGTGTTTCACTTCTCGCACGAAGTTTAGCTTCGCTGTACAGACTGTACACTAGCATTTTCTCAATTTAAGTTTGCAACAAAATCAGTTTATTTTCCAACTGACAAATTGCATTGAAGTAACAAAGTACATTTTTCCTTTGAGTGTAACCTGGCAAAGTTTTGAGCACTTTATATTATAAATATTGTGTCTGCACGTCCTTGCTAAAATGATGTATTGCTGTTCCACAGATTACCTTTTACCGTTTAAAAATCCATTCCCATAAAGGGGTAAAATTTCACTTGTATCCGATATAATGGGCCCTGTCACACTGACAGAGACAATCCATAGATAATATTTTGTAGCGTTATAAATAAATTACTATATTTTTATGATATTGTTAGCAAAAATAAATTATAATACATAGTATTGTAAACCGTGCCATAAGTAAATTATTGATCCTTATTATAATTAGTGTACGCGTCACACACGTAACGTACACGTACACGTAACGTATTATACAACAAATAACGTTCTTTTCGTTTCATTTTGCTTCCGATCATACGACCAAACTGTAAGTTACAAGTTTAAAAATTATACATTTCACACAAGGTTTATTTAACGACCCCTCCATTATTCCCAACATTTCCCAAACCACCATCCCCTCTACTTTAGGCAATCATCAGTACATAGGGGTGTAATGTATTTAGACACAATTGAAGTGAATTTCCGTGTCCGTTGATCGTTTTCCTCTCAGTAATTTACTTGCGCAAATACAGGGTGGGGCTGTTTCTATTGCAGAACATTTCACCGGACGTCATTATTTCCTGCACATGTCCGAGCCACGATGCGCTCGGCATTCCATACCGCCCGCGCCGCCTACGTGGATACTCTATCTGTAGCTAGATGTAGTCTGTGGCCTATCTATATATACTCTGTAGAGGTCAATCTACAATGCGGGCTATTGTACAGCGAGGAAGAAAGGTAGTATAAACTTGTAATTATATAAGTGAACAGTAATAGTTTTGTTGCCTATGTTTTATAGGTAATTATTTTTATCTAATCACTCCGTTTTCTTCCAGTTCTGCAGTTATTTAAAAAACTGATTTACCATAATTACATGCATATTAAAAACATTATACATTACTATTATTATTCAGAAGTGGTAAAGGCTTTTCAAAATTTGTGTAAAACAATTACAATTCGGCCTAACGATTCCTTAAATTATATTATTGCTCCCAAAACTGGCCGTTAGTGTTTTATATTTAGCGAACGTGTCGACATCCAATCTGCGCAATCCAATTACACCCGCCTAATTTCCTCTCAGATGGCTTAAAACCTTTAACATTAAACCGAAAGGCAGGTGGCGACCGGGCCCGGCCCGGCTGGAATGCACCGTCCCGCTCCAATTACGGAGCGGTAGTCATTATTTCCGGAGCCATGCGATGCCTCCTCCTTGCCTCTGCTTCGCTGACCTGCCGAAACTCACCCGCAAACAACCACTTTACTCTGACCTCCCCTACTTTTCTCGCTACACTAGCTACAAGATATAAGGGACGTGCTCCCAACATAAATAGAGCTCTCACTATACTGGTAGAATTATGTTCTTAGCTACACCATCGAATATTGTGAGTAATTCGTCGGATTTGTCGGAAATAGCTTTTATCAATTTTACGGTCACTTCTGTAAAGGGTTTTACGTAAATTAACGAGTTTCATGTTTATTTCTGGTTTGAAAAATGCCGTTTAGCGGTTACGCCAATGTGAGGTGTTTTTTTTTTTCAATTGTATTTTTATGCTTGTTTTAACAATAAAACATTCAACTATTGTTTTAAAGAGATCTATTCACAAAATCCTCTTTGTTACGCCGTTTCGGGCATCATTAAGATTTTCATAGTTTGCATGCATAGGTTTACTCATTAGACCGTTGCGGTGAAATTTTTTATAATGATGTGTCTGGGAGTGAAACAAAAGAGTCACAATGCGAGCTCACAGTCACATACGGCATTGTTCCAAGCTTTATTGAGTTCAATGCTCATTAAAGACTTTAGTCACGAAAATTATTATGTTATAAAAGATTTTAGTACTCGCATGGGTTTATCTTTCTGGAAAATTGTTAAATATATAATTTTAATTAAAAATTAATTTTAAAATAAACAAACTTTATTACTCAACTTATATTGCAGTTCAAATAATGCTTGAAATTATGTTCGATGACCTTTTTTTTTTGATACCTCCATTTACTATTTTTAGCCTTAGGCTTTGAACGCAAATATGCTGAAAGCATGACATAAATTGCGACATTTTCTTCTCGAATTAAAAAGCTGCTAGGTATTAAAAGAAAATTGTTCTAGAGTCACCCGAAGCAGCGAAGACATACCTAATACATAATTATATAAACACATATTGTAGTTTTGTTTTCATTTAGAAGCTACAAACAGGTAACTTTAGTTTATCAATGGTCATGATACAACACACAAATGTTTTAACAAAGCTCTATTTTAAACATCGAAATAGCACAGCTCGATCCATCCACAAACTTGAGTTTTAATTTGACTTCTAGTTTTTGAATGAAAACGAAATAACGTTTGAGCAAAGTTCTGCGCCGCTCCTAGTACCCCTACATCCATCTCTCTCCCTCCGGTGTTGTCCAAATTACAAAGACTTAAAACTCGTTAAATAATTCTGGGCTCCATACGCGGACGTAATTTAACGAGCGCACACCTAATTAAGCAACTTTTATTGTTGTAAAGTTTGCGGGCGTGCGGGTAGATCGACGCCCGTTCCGCCGCACTCGCTCCTGCCCATGGCTCATTAGACCGACCCTCAAATGAAAGAGAACATTTGACTGGAGTAACGTCACCTTGGATTTGTGGATGTAATAAGAACAGTCTTTGGGCTAACTGCCCCAGAGATTGAGCGATTTACACATAACTTACAGTCACGGCTTGCTCCCGTTGGAATAGGCAGAGACTACATCTTTCCACAAAAAGATTTTCCATCTTTCTTTTTTCCCTTCGTTTCTTTTTTCTATTCTCTTTCTTTTCATAGATAGACAGATAAACTCTTTATTGAAACACCACAGAACAAAGAAAACTTAAAAACTAAAACAAATAATATTTAACAATTAGTGTCACAATGGGCGGACTTATCGCATAGTAGTAGTGGTCATAGTAGAGTGTGTAAAGTATTAGAGAGCTCAAGTTTATTGACATACACACAACTGAATACTTAACACTTGATTGGATAGTGGTCAAAACAAACATAATGAAAAAATAGTGTACAAAAAGTGTTTATGTATCAATCTGAGACTAAGATACTATAAGACAGATATGACTTTCTCTGCGGGACCACGTTTTTCTTTATTTACAAACTTGGCGATACTGAGTCGGTAAATCTATGTGATCACGTCGCCAGATTGCGGCGCCGTTTGACTCAGCAGACGGCTGACCTATTGTACTTATTATTTAGAGATATTATCAATCATATTGTTTATTAATCTTTTATAACAAGTCTTCTCTTATACAACCCCTCTATGCAACTACACAAATACATTTTTATACAACTCCTTTTTAACCGTCTACAAATAGTACGTAGTATATAAGTTGATTATTTAGACTTTTGACTGATGGTTTTTTTTTTTTTAATTTAAAATGTAAGAAGATACTTCTCGTTGTATGATACTCTCCCCAGGTCGTCCCATATAAATGTCACCAAAGTTGCTGTAACTGTTTCATAATAATTATGAAGATTTTCGATTAAAAATATCTATGACACGGGTACATTTTTTCACCCCCCCCCCCCCTTTTCAAGTTCTGAATCCGTCCAAGCTGCTTGACATTTTGCAGAAATCCATCCAAATGTGAAACGGTAAATTGCGCACCGTAGGTTGAAAGGTCGGCATTCATTTACAGAAGGATAGCCACCTTCCATGAATGGGAGTTGACCTTTCAAATCACTCTCGCTTAAGTCGTTTCATCTTAATTCAATTTAGAGGCCTGTGAATTACACTTAAAGGTGAACTTGCCTACACATCTGAAGAAATTTACAGCTTAATATCAAATAAGGTTATACTCGTGTCTTCCTTTTTTTCTTATTTTTTAATTCTTGATAGCCAGTCTCGTGTTAGGCTTAGTGTGTTTACCAGCTTTGAATACTAGCTACATAATAAAACCAACTGGAGAGTTGATGATTTAAAGCCATGTCCAAGTTAAAAAACTGGATTCCTCTAAACACTTATATTATATAAATAATATATGTCTTAATTGAGGGAAAGACGATTAAATTTGTAATTTAAAATTCTGATTTGCTTTCCGACAAACCTAATTTAGTTGTCCTCTTTCCCCTAGTTTATTCTTTGAAGCCGTAACGAGTACCGCAAGCATTACTGAGTAATGGAATATTTTAAAATGCACGATAGAACAAGAATTTGTGTGTATTATGAGAGATAGATAAACACTTTCTTGAAACACCACAGAACAAAGAAAACTTATAAACAAAAACAAAAAAAAATTCAACAATAATGATTATTTTTTATTATTGTTCTTGATTAACTGAAAGCTGAAAGGAACTCAGCAGTAGCTACGCCAGACTTCTAGGATTTGTCTAAAGACCCGATCGATAGACGGAATAAAACGATGCACTAAATTATGACTTTTCATAAACATATTTCGACAGCTCATCGGACCGTATGGAAAACCGATTATTTGTACGGGAAAATAGGTTTAATTTATAATACCGAGCACGTACCGTATTTCCAATTATGTCGAAGCATCTTGGACACCCAGAATTTTTAATCTAATATATCTTGATTAAAAACGTTCTGCCTGTCGCTTTCTGTAGTGTGGGGATTATGAGCTGGCCTGGGTCGGCCGGAGCTCGTCTTGCCCACGCTTCGCCTCATTAGCCGCCTGAGTACCGAGATGTGGAGACATTGATGAAGGCAATGTAATGACACAGTTGCCTTTCTGCAGGGTATCTAGAACTCATTGACATTTGAAGTTAGTTAACTAGTTCTATAGAGCTAATTAACTATACTGTGGTATTTTACCGGGAAGAGCATTAAAGAGGTGATGGAATAAAACTAAATATACTCATAGTGCTACATAATAATAAGATTATGATTGTTTGGTAGGTATGTTATCCACCAATCCAAACCGGGGCCCCGTGGTGGGTTATGGCCTAATCTTCCTCATGAAAGTGAGGGAAGACCCATGTTCAGCAGTGCTTATAAATAACCTTGTATTTCATAGAATGCTTAAGGTACTAAGTAAAATTAGTTTTAAAAGCTCCAACTAAATAAAAAAGCTCTTAAATTAATATCCACCTAAGGACCATGTGTGTATTGGTGAGGATCGGATTGGTGGATAATATAATATATACCTCCGAAATAATTCTCGGGTGTGGGTTGGGTAAAAAAGTAAAAAGAAATTGTAATATCAGAACTAAAAAAGAATCTTCTTTAATAAAAGCGTATAGTGGGAACAAACATTGTTTGATAGTCCAATCGTGCCCCATTATTCTCACAAAAGACATCAATTCGGGGAAATAAATCGTCGAACGCATCAAAAATGGAAACTCGACAGCATGGAACATTTTACATCGTTTTACGATGATAAAACCATTTCATCCAAGGCCGGCACATTTGCGAAAAAGCTATGTAAAGCAATATTTTAATGCTTTTGAACTGCAATTTTTGAACGGAATAAGAGATTAATTTTTGAGGTAACGTATGAATCAGCTATCGTATGGGTGTGTACCAAGTGTAACGTTTAAGCGTATGCCCACTTCACTCAAATCATTCATTGCAAGTAGGCATAAATAAAAATAACGCACTTTTACAAATCAAACACTAAAGTTTCATATACATAGAGAAAAAAATACAAATATGACCTTCAAAACTAATGATTAACTGATGGTGGTTTGAGTATGAAAAGGGACATTTCGTTTTAAAGTGGTGACTCATGCCTGCATCTCGCATAGGAAAACAAATCATTTTAACTCTACCAGTGCTTCGGAAATACGCCCGTCAGAGAAGATAGCATCAATAAACTTGACGGAGATGTAATTTTTTTCGATTTTGTCATCACTTAATTGTGCGCTACGTCTCATTTCTCCATTACAAGAAAGGCATTTTAAGAAAATGTACCTGATCCGAAATACGAGTATAGATCAAGCAATGCATATTTATACTAATGCCAACTCTTGTAGTTAGGAACCGGGTAAAATGCTCGCGCAGTGCCTTATTAGTGTTGCCACTTAACCTCTGCTTAACCCACAATGTCACACCTGGCAACTGTGAACACTGACGTAAGCTTTGACGTCATGATGAGACGGGACAGCGTAATTAGACACCTTTTCATGTGGCTTCTTTTCATACGATTGCTTTCCGACTGTGTACCGTCATCATCGTGGCGCCGCGCCGCTTCGTAGTTGTGAGAGTAATAACAGTTGACACATTTGAGTTAGGTGAATTAAAATTAATTAAAGTTGAAAGGTGAGGCTACAACATATTTATTCTACCTTATGGTTGATTGTGAGATTTTAAACAAGGATTGCTATGGCAGCTTTGTGTTCTTTGATATCCGTATAGAGTTTCTCAAGTGTATTTTATTGGATTTTTTTCAACTAACATTGATTTCGAATGCGTGATTTTCGATTTAAAACAGATTTGAGTAAACTGATAAATATCAACAATGACAATAAAATTTAATTTAATGGCATCCGATCGCGCTTTAAAGACGTCCTACAGAACGAGCATCGACATTTGAAAGCATTTATCATGTAATAAAATTTTAATGGGCGGCAGCGGGCCGCGGCCTATTTCTGTTGCAGGCTCTTCTGCGGCTAACGAAGTCACAGACGCATAAAGGGCGCTGAATTTAATGACGGAGGCTTTAGGACGCGACAAACGTGTGGAGGCGTACCGTCCCGTAGGCACATCGCGGCACGGCGCGGCGCACGGCTAAACACAGGCCACGCTTTGTTCTTTGCACTGCGCTCGTTAAATATTTTAGAATGCTATGCGGATGTGAAAAACACACTCGCGTGAACACCAAAAGGGTTTATAATTATATTTTAATTCAGGAAATACTATATTACTTTATTCTTGTTTGGTACAGAACGAATTTTACTAGTACGATTTCTGAAAAAAAGGAAGAGTTTGCTCACCTTTTCTTTTCAGTTATCCTTACTCTAAGTTAGTTGTCTAAAATAAATGTATTGTAAGAATATTAAATTTACTAGGGTGCTTACATGATTATAACAAAGACAAAGTTGCTACAAGGGGCCAGTTTTTGAATCTTATTTGATGACGAAATTGCTGATTCTCACCGTTTAGAAAATGGTCATTTTGGTGAAATATGTCCCCCGATAAGATTCAAATCGCCGCCCAGATGTCGAAAATGACGTATCATTGTATGTGTAAATGTGTAGTTAGCTTGTTTCGAGATAATACTACCAGAAAATACTAACAACAATACACAACGAGTGAAGAAAAGTAACTGAAAAAATCTTGTCATCTTTCGTAACTGCTTTCTCCGGAGACGAAGGTCCGAGATAATACGAATATCAACTGTCTTAACTCATTTTGACGAGATGAGAATTTCATGGGCCTGCAAACGTTATTGTTATTGTTCTTCTAGGAAATTTGAAATTATAGAGAACTTGGCATTGTTTAATAACACAAAAAGAAGGGTCAGCGTTCCAGCTTAAAATATAATACTTAATGTTTTTGTAAGCCATCTTAAAAAGTTGACTTTGAACTGACAAAGTAATTGTACCTCGAAAATTTCATGTTTTTTATTTACGAAATTAGATTATCGGTTAATGAACTCTTTTGGCAATTGGCGATACTAGCAACGTTCTAAAGTACTTTATGCATCGATGGTGATATAAAATCGACGTCTATATGCAGTTGATATCTGCCCAAAAGTGAATTTGGCGTGGTTTGGCGTGTCACGCGACAATGCTGCCGTCACAGACCGTACACTCGTTTCTTTCCAGATTATCTTTTTCATATCCTTGGCATTTCGTTACCCTTAATGAAATCCAGCCAAAGGAATGAAAGAATTTAATTTAAGACGAATCAGAAAATATTCACCTGCCGCTCGCTAGTTATAAATCATTTGAATGCTAATAAATTCGACTGCCCCTGAGCCCCAGGTGGGAACGGACTTTCCTCCTGCTCCATCTTTGTTTTCAGGAAAAATTGAATAATATTCTGCTCTTTATTATTAAATTCTTTCATAAAGCCACCGACGGCTTTGGGGATTTTCTTTAATATCGTAATGGAATTTCATTTGTCTTGCGGTTCAGCGTTGCGATGAAGACGAACATAGTCATATTTCTATTTATGTGAATTTGTTTCCTCTACGTTCTGTAATTGCCTCGGTTCTCAGGAAACGTTGTTCTCTCGACGGGAATCCAATCGGAAGTTAATTTTGTTGTATGCGGTAATTTTAAATGTTATTTATTTGATTATTTGCATTGCAGTTCCGGTAACTGTTACAAGTTTCCATTGATTGCTTTGAAAGGCAAATACCAAATACTTTTATACTAGATTGGCAAAAAAAATATTTGCATGAAGCGAGGTTCGCAATATAACTGCAACGAGAATTCGGAAATTTCTAACATTGGTTTCGCGGCTGGATAATGAAACATATTTTTCATTCGAACGTTAATTTGCAAAACCTAAAAAAATTCTAATCGCGTAATCAATAATTATAGGCTTAAATACTCGTATATGGCCGAAAAGAAAAAAAATCTACAAATTCATTCTATTCTCAACCTAAACAATTCAAGTATACCATAAAGCAGTGTCTACCATATTAACATTATTCACTCCTCGATCATTCATAGCAGAGTCTACGTCTGTATAAATTATATCTAAAACAAATCCGAACACGAAAATATGAGCATTAAGGGCCCATTCACACGTGCCACTTTCAAACCACACCATAGCCACAAAAAAGTGGCGGGTACGCCCCATATTTTATAGTCCATGTCGACTCCAACTACAAGAAACCTTTAGCCATACCATGTGCGTTAAACCGACCACTTTGCAAACACAACGCTTTTTAATTGTGTCTAGTTGCAATCACATCGCAAACACACATTTTTATAGTTACCATAATGCAACCACGGGCGTCACCGCCGCACTATTCACACGTGACCACCGACCAACCACATTTTGTGGATGTCTAAATGGCCCCTAAAGTTGTCATTTCGCCAAATGTCAAGGTCTCGACAAATCGGTAAAACATTACGAGATCAAGGTCAAGACCTTTTTACATTATTGTCATTTTAAGATTTATGATAAACATTTTATGAGATAGTGAAGCGCACATGTTACCAAATAAAAGAAAATTTTGAGAGAAGTCTATGTCAATAGTAACGCAATCAGGTGATGATGATGATGGTGGTGTTGTTATGAGATATACTGACTTATCAAAAACAAATCTCTTCCTTTATTTGGTAAAAATGTCCTTTAAGAGATACATAAGAAAGGAAAGCCTTTCATTTATCCAGTTTAACTGAAATGAACAAATTGTACTGTGATTTATCATTTCAGAATGCTCCTTCCAATATAGTATCTGTTAAACAAACTTACTATGAGACTATTTCTCTTGCGAATTCAACTTGAAAAAAGAATATTTACTTACAATTAAATTTAAAACGTATAGAATATTACCGAAGATGTAATGAAAAGCTTGCATCCGCGCGGGAGCGCTCATGCAATGCATTGGGGGCGCTCAGTTGCTCTCGGGACCTCGAATCGTTCGCCGGTCCCGCGCTACGCCACCGTAGCTCACCGTTACGCACTACGAGCCTACGCCGTAGCACTGCTACGAGAGAAAGTGCTTATCGAACTCGGTACTTAAGTGCTTATCGACATAAAGCGAGTGCTATTTTATCAAACTTGTGAAAACAACTATTTGACCAGAATTGTTTTTTATTATTTTGTGATATTGGATCATTCATGGACGATGTGAGTTTATATTGGATTTATTATGGAGACAAAATGTTGATTTTGTTGTTACTTTCAAATAATCTTAAGTATGTAGCTTTAGAAAAATTTGATTTACAATATTATTGAATGCTCTAAATAGTAGATGATTACAAAAAGAGAGTGGAGTTATCTATTAAACCCTCCTTTTTAAGAAGCTACGGAGTTTTGAAATAGTTTTCCTGCTAAATTATAAAACAATTTGTAGATTACGTTTATTAGATTTAATTTTAAGCGAGGCTTTCCATGTGTATTTTTAATTTAATTAGTTATAGATAATTACAATGTTGAGAAAAAAACCTAAAATATATACACGACGGTTGTGGTTATTTTTATCCCGGGAAAACAGAAAAAAATTGCACAGCTTACTAGCTGTGCAATGTTTTTGTGTTTTTTTCTGTTCTGTTTTTTTATGTTACCTAGTTCATTTGGCTTGAACTTTTATATTTAAGCCAGTTTTATAAACCTTTCAGATTACAGAAAAGGCGAATTCTTAACAATGCTGAAGAGATAAGGAATATCACTGAAAATGGGTTCAATGAGGTTACAATTTTAAAATAAAACCTCAACAATAAAACCTCATTAACTACCAATCAACAAATCAAATATGTTTGTCCACATGGACCCAAGAGAACACTCATGAAAATTAACTGATTATACAACTGGAATCGGAAAACAACCATTTGGGAGGATCCGGCGGCATTATTTTTATTGTTTCCATTTTCTAGTTAATATCATACATTTATATTGACGGCTTTTACGGTTTATTGGTTTTGAAGGAGTTACGGAATCCTAGTTAAGGGTCAGGATCCATATATATGTGATCATCACGTGTTATTATTATTCTTAATTTAAATATGTCATGATTGGTTGCTCTTTACAAAGCACGATCCATATATTCAAGACACATTATCAATTAATATCACGTTTACAATATATCGATTAGGTATATTTAAATTATTACGACATTAATACACATAAGATTAGTATTGTACATTTCTGGTCCAAATAAATAAAATTAAAATTAATTTTTAATTGTTAGAAGGCCGCATCGACACGAAATGAAGGATATTTGGGGCACCTAACAAATTAATAAAGGATATTAGGGGGGGGGGGCGTGTTTTAGAATTTTTTAGAATTTTAGATCATCTACCGATAATCTAGAATTCTAGAAAATTCTAAAACTGTTTATTAATTTATGGATTTGGTAGTTTGCAGAAAATAATATTCAAATATATAAAAATAGATTTATAAGAAATGATGATGTCACCTTAACTGGTCACCCTTAAGCTTATCGAACCTTTTTCTAAATGAAACTAGCGCAAAATATACAAAACTGTGTCCGCCTTTGAAAACAGAAAGCAATTTGACATAAAATTATCATGACAGAGTTAAACTCTAAGCACGTCTTCTTGATTATAAGTCTGTGTAATCAAGATTTCCAGCGGGCAGGTCTCGACTCACAAAGAGAAAAATCAGAAGGTATTGAAGGCAGCTTTTTTCTTGGCCCGTTGAAGCGATAGTTAATGTGAAAGTCTCGGAAAATCTTCCTCCAAATCAAAATTGTGTTTGATTCCTCGAAGTCTCAGTTAGTTTGTGAAGATCTGTCAATACACCGACCCGATTGACATGTAGTCAATCAGCTTCGTATTCAAACTGATTGATAAATAGCCTCTGATTAGAAAGATTATTTCCTTGAAATATTGTTCAGAAAACTCGTCAACCGTTTGTTAGGTATGTGTTCATCGTTAACCTGGCGGCCCACAATTTTGTGTTTTTCGTAAAAACCGTGCAGGTTTTTTTGACTGTGTGACGAGACGAGCAAGTTGGTCACCTGATGGTAAGCGCCACGCGTGCCCTCAGTTACACTGCCACCCAGAACTTCGCATTGCACGATCTAGCGCCGCACTGCACAGACATCGGCTCTAAAGTCTCATATGCCCAGTAATTTCGCTGGAAAGAGTACCCTTCAAACAGGAACACAGTAATGTTTGCACACTACTGCTTGGCGGATGAATATCTGGCAAAAGTGTGGTACTTCCCTCAAGCCGTCTCTTGTAGAAGAAGCCTCCCACTACGGTTTTTGAGTATGAAGCCAAAAACTTATGTTGGGAGTATTTTTATCAAAATAAAATATTCAGTAGCAACGCACCATCGAAATAAAAAGCAACGATCTTTATTTTTATGCATTGTTGTGATCCTAAACCGCCTTATACGTTTCCAAATTTTATGTCTCCGGTCATGGACGGCAGCGGTTTACGAGCGCCTGTCAAAGGGTTGGCCGACTACAGACTTTTACACTGATGGAAACGCTATGATTTACATTAAGGTGCAGTCAGACCAAAGCGGAAGCTGGCAATATCAAGTCAAATCAAGTCTGTCATTTGTTTTATTCTTTATAGCTTGTAACTGAATTACACACAAATATGTTATTTCCATTCGTAACAACATGTCTCGTTCAGCCTTTGAATGGTTTACTTAACATTAATTGTGCATGATACATTAAGAAATAATTTATAATCAAATAAGTAATAAATTGAATGAGGCCATCCCCGACCTCTATAAACATGCAGATGCCAAAACACAATTACGATCAGGAAGACACCCCGACACTATCGGGAGCCCTCGACAAAATATCGACATAATATCCGAGGTCGCCAGTTTATATTAATTCACTATCTGTATTCGCATCCTCAGCCGCTATATTTCAAGTTTTGTCAGCTGAATAGTCTGTGATTTCCTTCATTCTGACGCCTTATTCGCACTAATAAAACGCGCTAATAACGTAAGTTCACACTTTATCTCGGAAATATATAATTCTTTTCGTCAGTAGTGGTTGGCCTCTTCTGCAGGAGTCCACTTGGAACCACCCACAACTTTACCAGAAACTAAATCATTTACCACTACTGTGCAGATTTTCCAGTTTCTGTTTTCCAGTTTGATGGGCAATAATTTCAGATAATTCTGGGCTCGAGTGTCGAGTGTAGTGCAGTGCCACATAAGATTTTGCAACTTTAGTTAGAACTTTGGATTAACGATATTATAACAATTGTGTGTATATCATGTAATTGTTATGGACAAGCGCAACGCTTCCTTAAATACGAATGATATTCTCGTCACATAAAAATGTATAAAAACGAAGATATACTTGTATAAAATCTACACACTCATGTTCTGACAACAGTCACGTGTTCTACCATAAGGTTTAATTAATAATATATTATGTCTATGACCAAATGCTACGATAATAACATCAATGTATTATTTATTGAACGTTCTAGTTGTCTTTCAATTAAAAGCACTTCCTTAATTAAGTATTTATTACACCAGTTCACGTGTCTCTATTCGATAATTACTTTGGGAATTCAATTAGTAATTTATCGTAATATATTCTAATTAAATTAGCTAGTAATGATCATTTCAAATAGATCTAGCACTCCAAACGTATTCTCTACCTAGAACTTGAACCTAATTTAATTGTCTATAGAACGTTAGACACGTGAAAATCATTAACCACGCTAGAATTGTCAATTGAGTATCGATTAACTTTGATATCTACAATTTCATTTTATATTTTTGGGCAATATTGTAGAAAGGGGAAGAGCAAAGTTGAATTTATGATTTCTCAGTTACGCCGTAAAGAAAAGTTGAAGCACGAGTTACTTTTATAAGAAAAAATCATTAATAACCGAGACAGTAGTGTTCACATGCCTAACCACCAACCTTGCGTAGAAAACCTATCGCCAAGCCCCTCTCGGAGCTTTTCTGAGGAGCCGGTCCTATTCTAGACTTAGGTTCTTTATCATCTTTGACCACATCGTTAAAATCAATGAAGTTTTACTAAAGTAAAAGGAAAGTATACTAAATTGGCAACTTGTTACTAGTTTTTCACTTATTCTGTTCCCCAAACCGTCCACAAAGCTTCGAGCTATGACATAATTTAGTAGCAAATAGACAACCCAAAAACATCATGGCCAAACTATTTTGTATATTTGAAATAATAAAAACCATGAGAATTTTTCTGTTTCACTCACTCTTAAATAAAAGAGTTGTGACACAGCTGTTACTTTTAATATTCCATCAACAGCTTATTCTTATTCTAAGGTTAAAATAGTGGTAAAACAAATGAGCAAACAAAAGAAATACATTACAAGTTTAAATACACATTAGTGAAGAAAACATTGAATTATGTAATACCTTCAACTAGAAATTTTGTAGTTTTCTATTATTGAATTAAAAATTAGAATATAAGTCTCGGACACAAAATCAGTTTATGGGCAACATTTAGTAATTATTAAGAAATTTTGCTTAAGAAAGACCAAGTAGATCAAGCAGCATTCGAAAGAGCGTTACATAAAAGGTTTTAATAAACAAAACTTTTTCCTTATTTACGACCACAAAAGAGAAATGTGACGTGCGCAGATATGATAAGACGTTACTGGCTAATTTTCCTTCTTATTTACAAGTTTTGCCTTAGAACAAATAAATGATACACGAGCCTGATACCATGTAAATAGCAAAATAAGGATATACATTCGTGTTTCGGTTATGTCACTGAGGATATGTTCTATATCTTAGATTTGTCTTCGGATGATATGCTCGCTACGCATAATAAATACAACCGGATCAGAATCCGAACGAGCTTCCCAAACAAGACTCGATGGAATGACAATCACAGATATCTTATGTACATGTGTGTTAAAAATAAATGTTAGTGGGTTCATGGCCATAGAAAATATTTCCCTGTGCATCAGCACAGGGAAATACTTTGATACTGGTTATTGGATTTAAATTTTATTTATTAACTGCAGTTTACAGTTAATAAGGTTTAAAAATAATAATGTTTTGGTAGCTCTGTACCTTATTATTTACGCATGTGATCACGTCTTCTATAGAAAATTAACAGGGGTAAACAATTACAATTTTATTATTTTTAGGTTAACAATTACTATGACAATGATCTTTAATAATTAAATAATTAAATCATTATTAAAAATATTGGTACTAATTCAGATTTAAGAAACCAACCAAAACAACATGGATAAACGCCTTATTAGCACTTATATAACTTTAAGCTGTGAAACCTCCGCTTTACAACACAGTTGGCTGACTTCTTAAAGATTTTCCGATATGATTGCACAAATATATTACAAAGTCAGCATTCATATTGATATTTATTATCTAGGCCAAGCATAAATTTTTTAGGTTAATGTTTTTACGCGTAGCATTTCTGTTGTATAAAATACGTTATTTTCAATTTTTCTTCACGTAAACCGAATAGTTCGAATGCTGTTCTTTAAAATTGCCTCGAGCTGAAAATATATAAAACATTTTACTTTAAGATATTTAAATGTAATTATAGTAAATTAACTATCACGAGTGGGACTAGTTTCGACGGCTGGCCACTTTGGAAAGGACGGGAAAAGCAGACAAATTAGGGAAACAACTTTCAACCGGAAGATTTAATCACAGACCTAAGAAGGGAGAGTTTTCCTGCTCAAAGAAACTATAAACCTCTTGGTGGATATACATATAGATATACCTACTATATATTTTATGTAGACCTCTAAGTCTCTCATTAATTACGCCAGAGAAAATGTATAAACGTTCAAATCAAAAATGGCCCACCAAAAATCAATTATACTTCGTAAGGAATATCTAGTTACCAGATTTGATTAAACTGTAATTAATTTCCTCTCGTTTTATGTTAATTAAAGCTTAATAAATTAACGTGATGTTAAACTAAAAATTAATCACGTTTACAGCTGATTTTTAAATTGAATAAAAAATGAGATTCGTTTACGATTTTACGTAGCTAGCATGCATACGACAATTTAAAATGTACTATCCCAAGTACGGTTCAAGTATAAGTACTCAGTGCTCATACAAACGTGGTTCAAAGGCGGTTTCCATTTTTACGGTTACGGGCATCAGTATCGCTTTTATAGAGGACCCTTTTTATAAAGTAGGCAACGCTTTTTATTTTGTTGACAAGCGTGTCGAATTTAGTTGCGGGCAACATGTCCAACATGTCTAGAAGTTGGCCGGGAACGTGTCAGGAAAGTCAAGATACGAGTATGCCCAACTTGCGTGAACTCGTAATAAAATAAAGTTGCCGCTGACGTGCCGATGTGTGCGCAGCTGCTTAAGTTTTATACCGTTTACCGGCTCCCAACTCTACTTTACTAGAATTTTAAACGGCTCTTGAATTTGCATTAATTTAACTCTTTAGAGCGGTATAGGTACATACGGACTTTAATAATATTATTGCAAGTGTTTATTTCTTTAAATTATAAATGTTGCAATACTGGGCCTTTGTTTTTTATTATTATTACGGACAAGACAAGTATAAGAGTCATAAAATAGGAACTAACGTGATTCATTTCTGGGTTGCCCAGTTCGTAACAGTAATTAAACAAAACAATCGGTAAGTGCTAGTCGTTTATTAGTTTAAACTATTTCACTATTTGCTATAACGGTTTCATATTATCATAATCGTGCATTATGAAATAATTCGTGATATCATAAAATGTTTTTTGCAAATATAATTGGCAGACATTGAAATATTTCCCAATCTAAGAAACAAAGACCGATTGTTCTCGCAATTAAGTAACGGCGAGTCATCCTTTCATAATCTTTGTCTTTAAACTTTAGTATTGGAAATATTGCCGTCCATTTTTCAAGACAATCGTCGGTTCAGCGAGGCATGAATGAACCAATATAACGAGGTGTCAAGGAACAACGGTCCGCGAAGTTTCGACGAGCGGCGTTATATATTGTGTATATTGGAATCGGTCTCTTGAGATCTTATATGTTTAGTATACAATATGATACTTTACTTACATGCAAAAATATATATATATATATATTATATATATATGTATCTTATTCTACTTTAAAGTCTTAACCCTATATAATAAAGTTTTCTGGTATAATATTATTTCGTTGAAACCATGTGTCACTGTCCTTCTTTATAATGTTCATTGTTATATACTTCACAAATCCTATGTTTTATTTATAATAGTAGTAAAATTTGTTACAAGTAATAGTAATTATTTAAAGCTTAGGAATGCATTTGAATGGTAATTAAAAAATATTACAACGTTTATTTGTGAGTGTCCTTTTTTCATTTTGAGCAACGGGTAAGGGAATGATCTCCAACAACACATTTTCAATTGCTTTACTGATAGATTTTTAATTAAACTTGTTTGTTCAATAATTGTACTGGTCCTTTACCGAAGCCTTTTCTCTTACAATGGTGTAGTGAAGTGTGAAATAGTTTAATATAATAAAGTATCAGCGAGAGAAACACTCGGGTCTGTAGAAGGGGATTAGTATTAGCAGGTCTTTTCTGTCTTCGTCGGGTACGTAGGTAGTAGCGGTAGGCCTCTTCTGCGAGAGACCGCCTGGGGAAGTACCACACTTTTGTCAGATATTCATCCGCCAAATATTAGTGTGCAAACATTACTGTGTTCCGGTTTGAAGGGCGCTGTTTCCACCGAAATTACTGGGCATATATGAGACTTTAGAACCGATGTCTCAGGGTGACGAGCGCATTGCAGTGACGCACAGGATTTTGTAATGGAAAATTCCGGGTGACACTGTAACTGTTTTGGTCTGGCGAGTCGCTTACCATCAGGTGAACGACTAGCTCGTCTTGTTACAAAAACATTTTAAAAATAGGTACAAAATGAATTCAACAACTCCCTATTTCGTCAGGAAGTAATTTGGCTAACTTAGATAAATCATTAAACAATACAATACAATACAATAATTCTTCTTTTTTCTTTTTTTTTTCATTTCTTTATTTTTTTTGATAATCTACGTACTCTAGCTACAACTTTCTAAGCGCTAAGCAACGCGTTAAAGCTGTTGGTGCGGTTAAATGTACAAGAATATCAAATGTACCTATGTGTTTTCTAAGCGGTAACAAAATGATTGTATAATTTAGTTTTTCTATTCCCTCAAACTAAAATAATTAATTGAAAATACAAAATATATAACCTTACTAATTTGTGTAGAATACTTGTTAGTGGTATTCTTTTGTATTCTCTGTCTTTATAATTGTCCTATGTTCGTCCAGTGCCTGACGTAGGCCTTTTCTGGCGAATGGCACTGTGAATTGGTTTTCCTCATCCATCTATATTGTTTATCAGGTCATTCGAGTTTTAAAAAGACATACCTTCTTGCTACCCAATATAGAAAAGAAGAATGAAGTGCCAGAGAACGTGGCGCTACGACGACGGCGGCGGTGAAGAATCGTTGCCCGGCACAAAATGCATTTTTCAATGGAGATTCTCGATTCCACAGGGAGGAGGTGGAGGAGGTTGAAAAATAAAACTATACAAAAAAATATAACCGTCTCATCTTCTCTTAATCTGATCTATACTCACTTAATGTTAGAAAGAGGTAAATTACGTTATAACTAATCTCTGAAATGACTTACACGGTCCCGAAAAATCATAGAAAGATACATTATGTGCAAGGGATGTAGGCTATGTTTAATCCTAGAAAAAATCGGAGTTCCTACTGGATAAAACTAGAATTGTTGAAGCCGCGAAGTGCTCTAGTATTGACTGCAACGTGACTATTTATAAAAATTTTGTAGTGTAAAAAATGTAATGATTACGTTTTTTTGTTTTGCATGTATATGATAAATTGATTTTATTGAACAAAACAGATATTGATGAATCGATCAAACTTTTTTATTCTCATATTCGATGAAATGTATGTGCTTCATATTTTAATATAAGTTTATCTAATTTGAATGTTAAAGGTTAGTTTTATTCAAATTTCCTTCACTTTATGAAAACGTAATCATTGAACTAAATCCTTTGATGTGAGCATTGAATGTCTCCTGTGATACTTCGAGCACTTCAAACGACGTTTCATTTCCACTCTTGAATTTCCATTTATCGACGTCTTCATCCGAGTTCACCTCAACGTGCCAATAAAAAAGTTCCGAGCTCGGTTTCGAGTACTAACCACAAAGGTATGCGCGAGCATAGTACACCACCTCCACTACACACTACTTCCCCGGCTAATATATTAAACTAGTTTATACTAGTTCCGAATGTTACAAACCAGGGTCCCATAAACAAGAAGGCGGAGTGGAGCGTCGGTAACGTGGCAATTAGTTAGACAGCTTGCCAAACAAGCGTGGCCTTGCCTGTTGGCGCGCGCAGTAGGCTTGCATCTCCCCTCCCTGAATCTAGGTGACTCGCAAAACGCCCCTTCAAACTTCACCACACGATTTAATTCAAAGTTAAAGCCGACGTGTTACCTAAGTACTACGTACGTCATTGAATAAGAAGTTAGCTAGCGGAAAATGCATAAACTTACGAAGGAGTTAACCGCTTGAACTAATTTCACAGCTTACTTTAACTAGGCGGTTTAGAGTAGTTAACGAATCTGTTTTACGAGTGTGTGTAATTTAGTTGTAAAGGAGATCAAAAAAGGAAACTTTGCGTAAATCTATGGAATGGTTCCTGCAGAAAGAAATTTCGTTTCCACAAAGACACGGAAAGTAGCACGCCTGCATTTTCCTAAACCTACTTTAATTTCTGACTGCAGTACAAAATCCCAGTTATTCGATTAAAGTAAACAAAACAAACAAAAAAGAAAACACAAGGGTTTCAAAGAACAATGAAACTAAAGAGAAATGTGTGTCGGTGTCGTATAGATTAGCCACGTTCGGGGCCGAGGACGGGCGACGGGCGCGGACACCCGGACTCCGCCATTTATTGAAAGTCGGAGGGCAGCGCGTGAAGCCATTAGTCCTCCGCACGCCTGAAAAAGTGTCGTTTTCCCTGAAACATTGCTCAGGGCGCTATTCAATTGCTGAATGTATTTTATTCGGATCCAATCGATCTCTAGACAACAAAACGCACGATGTGAATGGAGTGTCTCGCGAGGCGATAAATCACCGGCGTCTACGATACGTTTAATGAAAAGATCTTTCTACTCTCACCCTGTTTTATTGCCATTGAGCGCGACGTTTGTTCGGTTCAAAGCGAGAACGTATAATAAGTAATTTACTAGATCCTATTGCTCCGTAAATGTTCCACGTCCGCCCGTTGAAATACCTACAATCGGGAAAGCTCCAAGCGCATGCAGTTTGATTTGTAGTTCCGCCTACTACCCAACTTTTAATCAAAATAAATGGGCTCCTTCCATAATTGGAAACAAAAGTTTCTCAGTTCTCCCTTCGGTAACGGGATCAATGTTGTTACAGATCGGATCTATGGTCACTTGAAGATGCGGAGAAAAATGCCGAGTCACGGACGGGGCGCGTGGTAGATCGTTCAATTTCGCGATGACAAGGAAGAATTCACCATTTGGCGAGGGGCTTTAAAAATGAAGGAAGAAATGGGGATGGCGCGCAAGAGCCGCCTGGAGGCGGTGGTGACATGACGTGTGGCCGCCGTTCACTCTCCAGCTCCCGCAACATGGCCTCGCGGCTTGCTGCTATTTTGTTATGGCTCGGTGGAAGTAAGTACTTTTTTACAGCTTTTGATACAGTATCTTATGATCCATAAGAATACATTAATATGAAATAGCTAAAACATAATTCGATCATTTACCACAATATTTACCGAACCCTCAATCTGTTTCCTTAACGGATAAGTGGATAGATGAGTGCGCCTTTTCAATCAGACCCCATCTCGTAAAGCAGAATAACTGTACAGAAGTGATGAATTATTAAAATCACTCTGGATACAATCGAGTTTTCGAATCCAATCCCTTAAGTAAAGCTGATTATTGGAATCCTCTGAAGATCGGGCAATTCTCGAAAATTCTGTAAAGTGCCAATCTCTCTCGGCATGGGTGATTGCTAAAATTGTCGGCACGGAACACGCAAGACCATTCATTTATTATACATAGAGCGGCCGCTGCATGCTCATACCCATAGCTCGCGCTCTTACGTCATTCTCGCATATAACTTCGCGAAACTTTTAGTGAATTATTTGCCTCCTTGACGTTTATGGCCAACTAAGAGAAATGTATTTGGAAATTAAGTAACAAGATTACGGCAGCGGTTTTGTTGATGAGACGGGAAGTTTCGCCCCATAAACCTATTTTTCGGAATGAATTTATTACAGAAGGGGTTGGATGAGAATGATACTCTTTTAAGCTTTTTTATGGTATCAGTAAGCGTTTTGCGTTTGGCAGAGTTTAGATAACGGATGAAAGGTCGCGCGATAACAGGTCGCCCGATTGTTGTCTGGTATTTTCATTTAATATTCGCGACAAGGTTATTTTTCTACCTTTGTTTGATTTAAAAAATAAACAACAAACAAACAAATAGCTACGGTGCAAATGAACACCTCAGTAAATCGAAAATTAAGCTCTTGTTTACCACAAAAACGTATAGCAACAAGCGGGGCAGGCCGCGGTGTTTGGTACGTAAATACACGGCTAGTCCCACATAAACAGAGCTAACGGAAAATGAATTTTGAATAAATATTAAATTCATAGCAGCCGAGATGAAATGTTATGATGTGGCTGGTATCGTAAATTGAATTTGGTTACATTGTAATGAGTTCATGTCGGCGGGAATCTCGTATTGGCTCGATCTTGAATTCGATCACGTAGCGTTCACTTGATTTATGTATTCCGACCACCTTTACTGTATCTGGAACTGAGGATTGGATTACTCGAAGCGACGGACTGAAGCGCAGTGTGTCCAAATCCAAACATTATCTATAGACGGTCGCTGTTGACAATCTAGGTTATGTACAAAATATATCTATAGATCGTAGTACCCATAAACGTATGGCTTAAGAAATTGTGTTTAAAGAAAATAAACCTACTCTACTGTAAGTTTTACAAATGAATTGTTCCTTTTTGTGTTGTAATTAATGATCGGAACTCGCAAAGTGTGGAAATAAATGTGTAGTGCCTTTTTCTCGCTACCTCTCCGTACATTAATAATGGTTCCTACGAGTTGTAACCTTGTGAAATATACTAGTACTGTTGAAGCATTTTCTCTTTAGTCTTTAAATTACTGAAAAAGATGACAGGTTAAAACGTCTACCTAAAATAATAAAGGCGAAAAAATTAAGTATTGCATGGACAAACTTAAGACATAAACTGTTCCATTTTAAAAGCCGGTAAGTTACACCCTATCCATTAAAATAACATCGCATTAAATAGATGACGCGTCCTTTTCCCATTGAAGCTTAAAAGCCTGTGAAGTGACTGATTCCTATTGACAGCCGTTAAATGCTTGAGGGACTGCGTGCACACTTTTCCGATACTCGAGCGCTCTTAGATTAGATTTCTGAAAATAAACATTATGAAACATATCGCCATTTGCTGACGACAGTGTTAGTTTGTTTGCATCATTATAGCCTAACTTGTTTGTCAGGTGTGCTTGGTCTCCGCGACATTCAGTTAAGCGTGCCCGAGGCTGTGGGCGTAGGTTCGAGCGCCACGCTCGGCTGTCGCTGGGCGCTGGATACCGGCGAAGCTCTTTACACCGTGAAGTGGTACCACGGTGCGCAAGAGTTTTTCCGCTTCGTGCCTAAGGAGCTGCCTAATACGAGGGTCTTCTCTCAGACCGGCATCAGCGTTGACGTGAGTATCGACTTCCAATAATAGGGCCACTTTCTAGGCCAAACAATTTTTAAATTATACTTCCAGTGTTAAGATGACTATATCATCGATATGGGAAGAAGAAGCAGATCTGAGGGCCGATTGCTTCATCCTTCGTTAAACTAATTAATAGGGACTATTGTGTATGAATAATAACAAAAGACTATTCAAAGATTCGCCGCACCGTAGCAAACTTACACAAACTTAAAAGAATTAATGAAGATGTAGATTAGTTTAACTACATAAACAATTAGCCTTAATTAACCTTAAGAGTTCACACCTGTGTCACAGCAATGTGATCCAGATCGACTGATGGTAATACTGAAGCTTTTAGTGATGTGATGATGTAAATTCTAAGAAAGACGTAGGTACACTTTACCATAAAGTGGTACTAGATCACAGTCACTGCAATACCAATATTCAAATCCAACTTTGCTTATAACAGTGCTTAATATACTGAATAATTTTCTATAACGGTGCTTTCCGTTTCTTAACGAGTTATTAACCTGGTTATCTTAAACAACATTTAAAAGACAACAAACACCGCGTAATAACCGTGATTAAAAAAGCTCCAAGCTTAATTCAATAGAGAGCATAATCAAGGCGTCAAGGAAACTTCTAACAGAAAACAAACAAGTTAAAAACCTTAAAGAAAACTACCTTACCTATTAAATCTTGGAAATTTGGAGATAAAAGGAAACACGAACTAAGGGCGTCAGTATAAACAATGCCATAACAGTGATTATATATGAGTCGCTGACACTGCGACAGCTTTCCAGTACGACCAACTATGCCTTTGCAGAATACGATGAAAAAAACACTTAAGAATCTCGTAGAGGGGCCACGTTAACCTTTAGCTGCTGGCACGTCGCCACATCCAAGCTTTAACGTTGTGCCAAAATAATGCATTAAAAACCCTTTAAAAGTATAACGAATATCAAAGTTTGCATAGAGACAGCATCGAGGGAAATCGCAGCGTGCTAGAATGTGTCGAGGCGTGGCCCTTGAAAATCGGGTCAGACGCCTTTACTAAGACGGGTATGATTTAGTTCGTTGGCCCCCCAAAGTGGACTGACTTTCCGTAAGATGGATCGAAGCTTTTAGCTCAATTTGACTCGCGACCAGCTGCGTACGGAGAAGCGCACCGTCTCTTGGTAATGGGATTACTCCCCGACTCACATATAAATTACGCATGAGCACATTCCTGCCACCGCCATCTACCTGAAATCAATAATAGACGTGGGTCCGGGCAGTTTCTTTTCTATTTAGCCAGTATCTTGTTACTTACCTGTCCCTTTTCATATTTCAACAATATTGCGTTACAAAACAAACTTGTGATAGGAATAATGTTATGGAGGGTCCGAGTACGAAGCACTCTTTGGGGGTTTATTTATGTTGCAATAAAATTATGCTCAAACTTGCTATAGTTACCATAAATATTATCTAAAATAAATTATTGGAGCATAAACTCAAGGGAATTTCCACGGTTACTCTTTCACGAGTAGCTGTTACGAAAGCAAAACTTCGCTCCCATTGATTTGGTTTCGAAATCGAGTTGCATTTTTCAAATCATAGCTTCGATGCACATGGAAGTAAGACAATGGAAATAATTCTACTGATATCTATTTGCTATCAAAACTGAAAAAACAAACGAAATTCTAAAATCAATTAAATCTTTTTTTTTTGTGTTAGAACGTAGGTTTTAAAATCTGAATTGCGTTTACCTGTTTCCCGGCCAAGAAGGGGTATTTGGCCCGCTCGAGTACGGAGAGCGCCAGCCAAAAAGGTTAATGGGTGAAACGCACTCTAATTGCCGGCCGATACGCGCACTCGCGCAGCCCAGTCGCTTGTTAACTTTATTCGTGCGTGAATTTATGAAGCACTTACCTACCATAAAACAAACATAGTAAAAGTTGGATTTCTTTAGTATTTCCCAACAATACTATTGATGATGATGGGTATTTATTGGGGTTTGCTCCTTGTTCACAACTAGCTTTTCCACGCGATTTATAAATTTAATAAAAAAAATTATTTGAATGCGAGACGAGACGAGCAAGTCTTTCACCTGATGGTAGGCGCTACGCCTGTCCACAAAAGTTACAGTGCCACCCAACCCTTTCCATTGCATAATCCTGAGCGGTACTGTACTGCGCTCGTCACCCTGAGACTTCGGCTCGAAAGCCTCAAATAAATTGTGTTTTAGTGATTTTTGTCATGTTACTAGAAACTTGAAGGAAGGAAATCACATTATGCCTCTATGCCATAATAGTGCATACCTAGTAACCCCAAATAGAAATCAAAGTTCGTACAAACGAGGGTATTCCAGCATATCTATTGCAGGATTGGCTGCCAAAAATCGAATAGGGGTTCTAATTGGTACTACTACTCGCGCTCCACTGAACCCATTAACTTTTACACACGCCTGGATTTATTAAGGCCTTAATTCGAAAAAACATAGATATTTCCGGGTTTTGTTGTGCCTAAAATCTAATTATTTAAAACAATTTATGAAAAGAGCCTTATTGAAGTCATAGTGTAACTAAAACGTAAAATATTGGGCACCTACACAATTCGTAGAACACATATTATATGTATAATTGAAATATATAACTCACATAATGAATCTGCCTATCGTAGAATGTAGTACACTTGTCCATGATTCTAAAGATTTCATTTTTATTTTTCGCTTCTTAATCTGGTTTCATCAAGAATCTAATATAGTCTAAAATTGTACGTACGTTATTATATCCAGCAACATATTACCTCAGTAACTACAGCTACACGTGCTACATTAAAAAGGGAATATAATATGATTACCAACAGAAATATTAATCATAGACCTACTTTGCTCAGAGTTTTATTAAATTGAAAGATAGCCATAAATAAAGGTTCATCATCATCATCCTCATCAACCCATATCGTCCCACTAATGAGCAAGGGTCTTCCCTCACTTTCGTGAGGAGTACTAAGCCATAATACATCACTGGGACCCGGTCTGGATTGTTGGATAACATATGCACCTCCGAAATAATTCTCGGGTTGGTATGTGAATTTTATCACGAAAGAAGGTTAGGCTATGTTAAATTCTTGACACAGCCTTTTTGGGCAATAGTTTTGTAATTTTAGCTGTGTAGTAGCTCAACTATTTTGTCAAACAGCTGAAAACCATCAATGTTCTACTCATTATTCAATGGGGCTATACTGTCACCATATTGAAAATTGATTCATTCAAAATACGGCCTATCTTTAAATTTTCCGCTAGCTGTGCCCCGCGGTTTCACCTGCTTATTTCCCGTTTCCGTGGAAATTTAAGAATAAAATATAGCTTGTGCTACTCACTGACAATATAATATTGCTTTCCATTGATAAAATAATTTTTATAATCAGTTTAGTGGTTTAAGCGTGAAAGCGTAACAAACAAACAAACTCATATTTGCATTTATAATATTAGTTATGATAAGGAAAAAAGGATTAGTTAAAATAGTAGGATTTGTTGAATCGAAACATTAATGTTTGAGGAATACCTGTTTGAAATACCTAGGGCCATTTTTGAACCAAATTTTCCGTGCAGATCCGTAAGCAGCGAATAGAAACGGATAGGAAATTGATTTTTTTCAGAATTTCAAGCGAGCTTTTTGCAAAAGCAATTCAAGTGTCGAGACAACACCTTTGTGCTAGCTCCAAAAGCTCGAACTGGCGTCAGTGCCGCCTACGATGAGATGAGAGATAAAAACGCAAAGTGGGGTTTTGAAAAGTATATTGATGTATTTTTGTCAAGTAGATACTGGTTAGAATGGTGGAGAATGCTCTCGTACTATGCTATGAACATTTTACCAGATAGCGTGCATTTCAGTATGAATTTATTTAGATCTACTGAATTGTAGAGATATGTATAACCTTCTTTGCTTACAGAGGAGATGTCCATATATTCGTAGAAACTAGGATAAGAACTAGAATAAGGCAAATAAGGCTAATAGTAACAATTACAACAATAGTTTCGCCGTCACTAACTCAGAGTATAATATACCTGTGATTTACGCAATGCCTGTGCGGGCATCGATCCCATAACTTCATGTTTCGCAGTCCGGATCATCACCAACTGGTATTTATTATATCTATCAAATTTAATGGGCTGGGCCTGTTAAGATGGGATCTGAGTTCTATGTGCGACGATGTCGTTTCTAAATATATTTTTATTGAACGCAGGTGTCCCGCTCAGGGGCGCAGCAAGTTGTCCTACGAGGAGCGACGCGGGGCCTGAGCGGGCGTTACCGCTGCGAGGTCTCAGCTGACGCTCCCTTCTTTCACACCGTCTACAAAAGCGCATATATGAGGGTAATTGGTAAGTATTGTATATTCAAGGGTTACCCCTAATTGCACTCTGCATCAGATTTATTTTTTTCGTTTTCGGATTGGGCCGCGCAGTCTGAACTGCCGCTACTAATAAAATATTTTCTATTCTATTCTGTGTATAGAATACCTTTATCAACTCTTGATTGGCATTTAACATTTCTCAACGTAGATCATGGAACAAAACGTATGAAACGATATGACACTGAGCAGTAAGTAGAAGTAGGTTCAGCATCGGGCGCATAGTTACGGGTCGAAAATTATAACGATGATTTTCATTGCTGTATTTCTTTGGGTGAATTTGCTTTCGTGCCTTCGCATTTTACGAAAACAGCCATAAACTCTACACATGATAGCACTGCGGACTTGATCATCTTTGATTGCAGAGTTTGTCTTTGCGAATACTTGAAGAAGCAAAGACGCTTTGCAGCTGGGTAGGACCAGTTTTCGTAAAATTGTAAGTAGGAATACCGGAGCCAGCAAAAGTTCGAACCAAAAACAGCAGTAGAGCTATCGATGTCCCTTTTCTTTGAATCTGATCTCAAAGCAATCAGTTCGCTTTGTAGCGAATATAGAGTCCTTAAATTGACATTCCCGCATATCCAAAAATATTCCACTTTATCCTGAGTCTATTCTGACAGTTCCTATAGGGAAATATGGGGGTAATTGCTCGCTCAGAGCAAATTGGAATACGTTAGATATAGTCTATAACAACATATGTCGCTATTATCTCAATCTTTAACTTGTCGGCATGAGTGATCGGCGTGAGTAATGTGACGCGTCGGCTAATTTATAAAATATTTGGTGAAAGTTTCCTACATTAGGCTATCATCTATCCATTGCGTGGGGCTTTTTAACCTATTATTATGTAAATGTATACATAGGTTCATAATGCCTATTGCTGATAATGTAGATACGAAAGGCACATTTTTGATAGTAATACAGAGAAACAAGAATCACAATAACCTTGCAGGGTCAAGGAAGGAACGGCGCCAAAA
The DNA here is from genome assembly GCA_912999815.1 of Campaea margaritaria. NCBI lineage: Eukaryota > Metazoa > Arthropoda > Insecta > Lepidoptera > Geometridae > Campaea > Campaea margaritaria. The sequence goes on from OU538794.1 coordinate 5,092,151, forward strand.
AAGGTCAATAAGTGAGAGGAGCAGCTACGTTGAACCATCTTTTATTACACAGTATCTTAAACAAGTACTACTGCGTATTATAATAATCCACTGTGGCCGTTGGAACAATTTTAGTAACATAAGTCTTCCCAGTAGGGGGATTTTTCTTGTGGAAATGTACGCAAGTTGTACAACAAACAATAAAAAATAAAAAAATAACTAGAATAATATTGCTTCTCATGTCTATATTTGGGAAGCAAATAATCCAACTTGATAATTTTACACAAAAGCAATATCGAAAAACTTTTACCCGTGTTATTTTTTACGTGCGTGGAAAGGCTTTTAGATAAAGCCTCTAATTCAATTTCAACTCGGCGTGAGTATTCCGAGGGTTATATTCAATAAAATTTAATTTATTTAACCCGTGTTATGTAGCTAAGCGGCAGTCTCTGCTGGACCGTATTATATTTACTACAAGTTTTTTTTTATACAAATACCACTTGATGTTGTTTAGGCAGAAGGGAAAATGGTGGAGAGAAATATTTCATGTTTGAATTAAAAGCGATAAGCTGTGCTTCGCGTTCTCTAAATTCATTTTTGTTCAAGTAAACAGAAGTTTTAAGTAGACTGCCTTATTTACTGAGTTTAGTTTAATAATACACTTAAAGGGTAAAGCAAAATAATTGTTTTGACTAGTATAATAGGTATTTAATATATTTTTCATTGAATGGGATTACAAAATGTGAGCGTCCAATTGTGTTGAAGGAGAAACAAGTGGGAAATGTTGCCAATAGTCTCACATCAGCCCAGCTGCTTAACGCTGGTGCACACTCTATTGGTAGAAGCCTTGGTTAAACGTAGTTAGTTTGACATATTATCCATACCTAAACCTGACATACAGATTAGTAAAATCTTCAAGATTCATTATATCATTTAGCCCCCTTTTTTTTTTTTTTTTTTACCTGGGCAATGCAATTACGCATACCACCAGACCCGGGTGAGGGCCGGGTGGTTATGTGGGACTCCCCCGCCAGTCTGACGGGTATACCCACTAAACCCCAGGGTGTTCCACCGGGACGCCTTTGTTGTCGGGGCTACGGGTGCGAGAGTGGACTTCCGCGGCCCCGACGGCGTTGGTCCTCAAGGGAGAACCCCATCCCGTTGGCAGGAGTGGAGAGGAGGGCTCCACTCCGTCTAACTTTGTGAGTGTGGCGAGCGGGAACACCGCGCGCGCCGCCTCGAGGCATACGAGTGGGCGGCGGACGTACACCCGGTCCGCCGCCCAAGACTCTGTTATGGGGGCCGGAGCAGGGCGTTGAAGAATACTCTTCTTCGACGACCCGCTCGCCGGCTGCGGAGGGGAAGTTCGGAGGTGATCTCCCGTTCCCGCTCTGCAGCCTCCTTCTGCGACATCACCTCTTCGCAGAAGGTTTCTCCGGCTTGCCAGGACCTCTCGTCCCCGACCATTGACTTAATCAAGGTCGGGAGCGAGAGGTCGGCCCCCACTGCTGCGACGAGTTCACGGCGCTCGCTTGCCCAGCCTGGGCACTCCTCAAGCGTGTGCTGCGCCGTGTCTTCGTCGCAGCCACAATGGTGACACTTGGGTGTCGGCTCTCTTCCGGCTATGCGGTGCAGGTACTTCCCGAAGCACCCATGCCCCAGCATTTAGCCCCTGAAGGAACCCAAGCGTACGTCTTTAGCCCACCAACGCAAGGCACGACAGCTACATTGCAAACAGAGGGAGGTGCTCTTGTACCACCAATCGTTATGTAAATGTTAATGTTATATAGTTATGAACGATCTAACCAATCGGTGAAATCGTATCTCGATTTAACCATAGAATATGCGTTAACTTGAGAGTGTTTTTCTATAATTTTCGTCTATATTCCGCATGGTATTACTCTTCACCGTGAATGTGATTTGATACGGACGCCACAGTATCGCATCAGGCCAATATTGACGCATTTGGAAATGAAAGAAAATATATTCTTTGCCACAATTTACATCTAAATTCGAAAAAAAAATAGACTTAATGAACAAAATTTTGCTGTCGAGTTTCGCTACCGCGCGTGGTTCACATCGGCGTCAGTTATCTAAATACCTACCTATAAATACACTAATTATCTAAATTTTAAGTGTTGTATCCTTCCCATATCACCCGCGCCCCAGCTGCTACTAAAAGCTATTGAATATTCTGTCAACGTGGGCGTACACATAGTTTATCTCATACCACCGATACATCTCCCATGTCTTGTAAACGAATTTTGTGTCCCTTATTTTATAGTGACAGAAGGTATTCAGGAAATATTAGTGGACGAGCTAAAACGAGCTTTAGGTAATCTCTCGAGGGATAGAAAGGTCTATCCTCACTTAATCTGATCTACGGCCACGGTATGACTTTGCAAATAAATTAATAAACTTAGTCCATTTGGAGTAAGTCTTCCTTTATAGTGTGTTGTTAATTAATCACATTTAAATTTCCAGTTTGAAGCCATTTCATGGGTTCTTGGGACTCGGACCGTCTTGTTTGAAAACTTTCCTATTTTTGGGAAAATAGCTAAATTAATGTGCTTAGTCCCTTTTGTGTTGTTTTAGGAATTCTCTGAATTCAAGTAGTTATCGAAAACTTTGTTTATTTAAATTGACCCAGTGAGTGTTTAATTATTATTTCTTAAGCTAATTTTGTAGCACTAACTACTCAAATTGTGCATCAGTAGTGATGCGATATCAGGAAATTAACTTTGCTCCGGCATACTTCGTTAAGTTTCAAACTTAATTATTTAATATATATATTAAATTTTAGATATCAATCTTAACAGTTAGGGTTGTATGATGTGTTAGAAGCAAATTTCTATCTTTGCTCCGATAAAGTAAAGTTTTTCGATGGTTGTCAAAAGCACCTAGTAGCTATTGTGTGGGACACAGGTCTCCTTGAGTAAAACACGAAGATTTGGAAGATAAATAAATATATTGAACTCAACGATAAAAATATTGACATAAGTTAAGATATTACAAAGTTCCGCGGACGAGTACAGTTGACGGTTAGAAATGCTAGCGAATACTGCTCAACAGCCAATCACCGGCGCTTGCGAGCCCCTCTACCCCGCACCTTCCCCTCTGATCCCTAGTCGGGTTTTTACATACAATATACTAATACTTGTAGGTAGGTACACAAAGCTGACACTTGTAAATAAAATAGGTATAAGCATATCTAAAGGTGTCGGGTCGCCTACAGGTATTATAACACGTTTGGTTTTTTTTAATACTAAGGCCGGTATAACTAGTAAAATTTATAAATCTAGATGTTCTTATTAAATACCTAAAGAATGTATCAGAGTGACTCTGTAAGCAAATTTTTCATCATTATTGGTATGTACATAGGGAAATACCTTTACGTTTACCATTTTTACTACCTAGCGGATAATCTGATATTTTTGCCTGTGTGTATAGAATACTAATATCAGATATTTTGGAGATGCAAATCTACTTTTCGATACCAACCGATCCTTTGATAAACAGAGGTACCTGACTATTATAATACCAGGGAACTTGTCGAAGAACATAGTCAAACTGAAACTAAAGTAATTTTCTCCCATCTTTGACAAACACGCTGAAGTAATCTCCACGCTATTAAATCGTTATCACGACATTCGGGAGAACTAAATCTTAGTTGGCTCCAGCAATCAACATATAAATAAGTTGAACAATCCCACCGCGGTTCTGCCAACCTGGCCCGTAAATCAGAACTATTGTTAAGCAATAAATGTGAATCGAACACAAGGGATGTTTGATTAAGGTTTATCTTGGTTAATTTACGATTATTGAGGACCTGTTCTGCGGCGGCGGTGGCTGCATAGGTGGGACCGTGGGAAGATTTGTTATGTGTTATCTAATTCGTTATGGGTAGGGATCTGTCACAGAATGACTAATAGTGTGGGATTTACCTTTTAAGGTTTCCGTTCTGAAATCTAGATTTTTGGACATCTAAATATATGTTGCTGCGGTGATGTCAGTCTGTCAGAGGTTTAATTACTTGTTGTGTTGTTGAACAAGTGAGCACGATACTTAAAGTGATTACTGTGTAGTTCTTTAAACTGATCTACTTCTGGACTTCTGGAAATAAAAAAGAGGGAGAGTCCGAGATAGAGAGAGAGAGGGAGAGAGTGCAAAAGAAAGAGTGAGAGAGTCTGGATACCACGATCCACCTTTTGGCCCAGTCCAGGTGTTATATTGTAATTCGTATACCTACTGTACCCTAGGTACCACCAATATCATAAATATTTTAGTAAACTCAGAACTAGTTCCAGCATTTCCAATTGTATAGTATTTTGCCGGAACAAATCGCACAATTTTCGCAAAGTGCAGTAATACTTTCCTCTCAGAACGTACCACAAACGTGGACCATTTCAATTTTAAAGTTACATAACGGTGAACTGGAAAGATAAATCTAAAATCACCAGTGTTATTTTACAGTTGGGCGAGCCACGGTTTCGCGATTTAATTGGCTGAACAGATCTGGTAGATAAATTGATAGAAATCGGAAACTAACGTCCGCATGCTGAAAATGTGGTGGTCAGACTGAAAGATATTTGGAAACAGGCCATGTGCAAGCGGGGACTAACTTACTTCAACATGCTTTAATTTATAGGTTGCTAAAGAAATCCACCGATAGAGTCATTCAATTTTACATTTTCAGGGTCCGTTATGTAAAAACATGTTAAAAAGGCATTCTCAGTAACTTTCTATTTTGAGTATTTTTCCCTCTGAAATTGAAATATTATCGAAGCTAGTACCAAAACAAGCTGTCAAAGTGCACGTATGGTATTAGATCTGAGCGTTTCGGGGACCCTTGAGAATTTTGATATTGAAAGGACTGGGAATTCGAGGGGTAAGTGAAGTGTGGGAAGTGCGTTATCATAATCACTCACCGTATGTTAGGTATTATTATTAAGATGGGAGTAACTATGCAATTATCTAAGTAGACAGAACAAGTGTACCGATTGTCTCAGACAGGTAAACATTATAGTCAATCGCGCAGATAGTTACTAAATTGTGTATAACATGACATAAGATAATCTCCTACATGTAGCTGTAATGGGCAGACCGTTATCGAAATATCGGATGTAATCAATTCCTGTCATCGACGGTAAGTAATTGAATTTGGAACTTAGCTATGGAAGAAAACAACATTGTTTGTTCCATGAAGTAGTGCTTTCAGTAAAATCTTGGCGAATTAAACGAACACTAAGTACACCCACAGCGGCCAAATTAAACGAGGTGTTGGATAACTCCCTGCGTTCCCATTAAGTAGAATTGGCAAAAAGCGACAGAACAGGAATGTAAACACTTAAAACTTTGCTCGGCGTCGAGCTCTACCGCTCCGCTATAATAGAGGGCGCTGCTGGCAAACAAAAGCACGCCGCGTTTTAGTTTGGCCCGCCATTTTGTCTGTTCGGCGTTTTAACCACTATCTACAAAACTCGCAGCAATATGGAACGGCCGCATGGAAGATGAATATGCAATGTCGAATCAACGCGCGGAGATCGCCAAACTGGGTATTTGGGGCCACTCTTTTATGTTCCGAACTATCTATATTTGCATTTTTGATTCAGCGAGCAAACCGAATAACATCTGTTAATTGTCATGTCGGAGTGGCTGTTTAATTAGTTTGAGCAGAGCAGAGTCAGTTGTTACGTAAATCACCTTGCAAACTCCACGTCCACGGCCTGTTGGCCTGTAGATATAGTAGGGTTAGGTAAATTGTGCTATTAAAGACTGTACCATGAAGGCAATAGAAGTACTTACACATAATGGCTTGTTAAACCACAAATGGGATTGAGTCGTCTACGTAGATTTACCTTTACCGGTTATGGTTTGCTAATTATACCTACGTACGTTACAACTACCTAAAGATAAAGATATGCGATTGTAGTTCTTGTGCATTAATTATTACTAAATTCTTTCAAGCACCTATGAGTACATTGACCGCCCATTGAAACACTAATTGTTAAACTTGATTTGTTTTAGTTTTTAAGTTTCTTTTGTTCTGCGGTGAGTTTATTTATCTATCTATATAGGCATAGGTATAGCAAGTATAAGAAGGTTGAATTCTAAAGATTATTTTTACCAAAGATACCTATTATTAAATTAGGAAGGATCGAGAAAATAAATTTCATTATATATATTAAGTTTGTGAGAATGGGTGGATGGATGTTTGTTACTCTATCACGCATAAACTGCAGAACGGATTTGGATGAAATTTGGCACACAAATAGTATATAACCATGATTGAGCGATAGGGTACTTTTTATCCTGATAGTATGTTCCCGTGGAACAAAACGAAAACTACGTGGGTGAAACCGTGGGGCGCAGCTAGTTATTTATAAATCTACCAATCGAAATATTTAGGAGGTATCCTTTTTCTAATTCTGCTCACACCTGATTTTATGCTACCAACTAGGTGTTAAATTTTGCTCTCGATTTTACATTAACAACCATAGAACACACACTTGTATTTCTATTTCAAGACCTGTCTGGCATTAAATATTGCGAAATTCAGGTTTCAGTTACTAGTTATTTTAAGGTGAAAGGGATCACAGACCTCGAACGTTTCTAGAGTCTACTAGACATCAAAGGAGTATGCGACGGCTGTCGGTTTAGGCTAGCAACATTCGTTAGTATAATGGACTAACGATCGTGCCGGCTATCTGGAATAAGGATTGGCCAGATGGCAGCAGGTATACTAAGCTGTGAAAACCCAGTCATGTGTAGGAAGTTTTGCCACTTGCCATCAAGCAGTAGTGTGTTTTACTATCTTTCGAGAGAATCTGAGGGTATATTAAGCACTGGTACATACCACGCTCGAGTTAAAAGGTCATATCTGAACAACATACAAAATACATTTGATTGATACAAAAGTGACGCTTACCTTCGATTGGATGACCTGCACATCGCATCAGAAAATTAAATGAAATAAAACTTCTTCGTGTACGCAGTAATCAATGCAGACGCTGAATAATATATAAAAGAGCTGGGCCAATCTCACAATGCAATGCACATACTAAATATACATCTGTCTCTGATTGAATGCCTGAGTACTGGACTGGTTGACTTTGTTATTGGAAGTCAAAAGCTCTTAGTACAATCAGTTATAGTGAGCAATATTTTTTGGACCATTTTGAATTCTCTTTTTTCACTAAGGAAACGCTTGCTTTCTTTTGAACAACCACAATACTCACAGATGTTGAACCAGTGTAGTTTAATTACTTTCTATCTGATACAATAGACACCTGGGCCCTATCCGCGTGACCACTTAGACTCATAACGGGCTCCTTTTGAACTGTCAATGACATCACGCGTTTTTATCAAGGCATCTTATCAGGCGTGGCGTACTGTACTGTAGTAGTAACATCCTTTAAATGGTGGCGATACTCAATGAGGATTACCAATTATTATATTGACTTTATGAAACTAGTTATTGGATACTAATACGTATCCCTGATTCCATATTCTACCCTACATAATCCTTAATTGAAATCGTCCCAGACATCAAAGGTGCAGTGGATCAGTCAATTTCGGTGGGGCCTCGTTAGGATAATGAGGTAGCGATCGCTCATCGCCGTAGCCATTAGGAATTAGAAATGGCTCCACAAGTTCCACAACGAGCTGCAATAACCCGACCTCGGTAACCTGAGAGCCAATCAGTTAAATATTGGGATCGGCAATATGCCAGCAATATGGCTCAATTATCTATTTTTAATTTCCATCTACCGACAATCAACTTTGACGTAGCGGGTGATCTGGATCATGCGGAGACAGTTCACGCAACCATTAACGAGTTTTATATTACGTTACGTTAAACTAAATTCAGAACTAGTATATTATTCGCAGAAATATCACATAGTTCTCATAGGCGGCGTCTTACAGAAGAGTGGGACTCTTTTCTTGCCTGCAAACCGTTTAAGAGATACTTCTCGATTCAAATTTGTTCTGAAAAAAGTTAGCTGTATAATAATTGTGATATTCATACAAGTGTACTTCATACAAATACATGTATAAGTATATATCTTGTTACCATTCCTACCTAACTGATAGCACTCAATGTAGAGTTTGTGCTTCCATCTAATGAAATCGAAGCTTGTAAGTTACCTAACCCTTATTAAGAACATACTGATCCGTAATCCTAACGTCTAATCCATATTAATAATCCAAAACTCCATGGAAGTTGTGTTCAATATCTATCTACCTTTAGTAGGGTAAAATAGAACTACATAGATCTAATATTTGTACCATCCCACACATCAAAGGATGGACTCTGATCGGATCGGACAATGAAGTAGCGATCGCTCATCGCCGCACAGCCATTAGAAATGGTTTCACAACTGGCTGGGGTTGCAATAAACCAACCCGACTGATCTGGGAACCCTGGATCCCTGCACTGCGGCTGAATAACTTTGATGACAATTCGAAATCATATCGCTTCTCCCGGTGGAAGTTTGTTCCACTAGTTTGTTAGCAATGGAACTTCCTGATAAAGAATTTCAGGATTTGAAATAGTTGGAAGTTCCTTAGGAATTTGATGCATATTTTATGACCGTTACTCCCTCTCCCTTTGTACAAGATACAATAAATGAAACGGAACTCTACAACGACCTATGTTATTTTACATATTTATAAATTATAACTACAGAAACTAAAAACAATAATTATTTAAGATTATTTATCAATTATTTAACATTATATTATATACAAACAAAGCTATTTACATAAAACTGTAATTTACCGTTAGTCCAAAAATATATTTACTAAACAGAATTTGCTAAAAGTAGAGAATGAGGTGATATTCTATCCATGCGTTTAAAAAACAAATGACAACAACTTTTTTCATGGAAAACATGTTTTTAGCTTTCACTTCCAAACACTGTTGCTGTTAACGTCTACTGTATAGTCTGTATTTACCTACTCCGCCCGTGTATATGCATAATAAATAAGTATTCCATTAACCTGTTCCGTTTCTACTCAGAGCTACCTACCGCGGGGCCAGCGGTGCGCGCCCAGAAGAGCTGGTACTCCGTGGGTGACATGCTCCGGGCGAACTGTTCGTCGCCCCCTGCTGAGCCGCCTGCTAACCTCACCTGGCTACTCAATGGGCAAGAGGTACGGCCCTCATCAGCTCGTATCGGTAACTGATGAATATTTTAGCATCAAGGAGGCATTCGAGGATCTTCCGTAAAAAAAAAACACGTTTGGAATCTTTGAGCACAAAAAATACGTTTGTTGATCTAAATTCTACCTTATATTAAGTTATTGGCATTCTTATCGCATGTAGTGCTTATTGCCATGAGAGCTTTACTACTATATTATTATAAATGAACGATATAATCGACAACTCTTTTTGTCTGCGTCTATTCTGGCATATGAATTTATTTATTAGGAGATGCTCAACATTTAAGAGAAAATTAAATGATCGACAGAAACTAAATTCATGGATAAATTCGTAAATTTTCTGAAATATGAACAGCGTAGATAATTAATAATGTCGAGTTCGAATACGGTCTGCGGTTTACTGCGATTCAAATGTTTCTAATACGAATTATATCAACTAAGGATTATTAAGTGTGCTGATTAAAACGTGATTAGCTTATGTCCATTATTACTAACAACTTATTAAATATTAATTGACCATAGTTTACCTAATGAATTTTATATTAATCGTGTGTAGCAAAGCTAAATGAAGGCTCATACACGGAGAAATTAAAAAAATCCAAATAAACCAATTGATATTTTTGTATGTTTGGATTACTATTATAATAAATGTAGAACTCTTTATTCAAACGTTATTTGAGCTGACAATCCTAAGCAACATCATATTTTTTTGGTCTTGAAAACTTCCAAAATGAATCTAGACACCATCTATGTTAGACCCTACACCCTACACATAGATCGTACTAACCACCTAGACAGATTACCACTAGAATACCTAGTGATAATTCCTAACCACATTACGTTCACATTGAGATATTCATCGACCCAATCATTTGAAGAGCTCCAACCCCTCAACGATAATAGGAAAATGATTTGCTCGCAGGTGAAAGGGCTCGACATCCCGCTCCACGACCTGTCGTACCCTCGAAGAAAACCTGTGATAACCGACACGTCGCTCGAAGATGCAAATAGAATTATATTCAGTCCGTGGGACGCAATCTCTGGCTACGAAGAAACGGTGACCGACAACGTAATAGACATTCCGGGCAATATTCTCGGCATAGAGGCCATTCCCGACGGTGATAGCAATAGGAAAAACAAGGAGACCACCCGCCTTCCGCCGAGACTAGAGCAAATAGCAAATAAATTGAACATTAGTACTGAAGAGGAGAAATCCAATAAATCATCCTCGTTCAGCCAGCTTGTTATAAGGGTGCAGTCGGTGCATTTTCGAAAAGTAAGTATGGAAAAAATTATACTTGACAATTAAGAAGTTTGAAGTCTTGCACAAGCATAGAAGTAGTTTCAGATAGGTTTGTCTTTATCGGTCAGCCATAAATGGCATCTAACGGTGGTTTCAAATAATTTTCAATTAGTTCTTCTTATTTTTGAACACTCTTCAACGTGCACATTGACAATTCTGTGTAGTGTTGCCAGTAGTCCCGATTTGCGTTGAATATCCCCATTTTCAAGGGTGCGGTGACACGTTCGGATTCACTCTTAAGCGGGAATGGGAATGTCCTGATTTTTTAATAACCTTAGTCTGTGCTTTATTCGATAATTAACTTACCATTTAAAAAAAAAACTGACCACCTGATTTAAATAGATGATGATTTACAAAACTCTGGTTTTTTTTGGAGTCACTGTAGAAATCCCGATTTGAAAACCAAAATCCCGATTATTTTAACTTTTCATTCTGCAATTTGACTCACTGAGACTGGCAACACTATTCTTTTCTAAGTTTCAGAGTGCTCAACTTAGGTAACTGTAGAGTTGAGCAGGTCGCCATCACAAATCGTGCCACGCCAAAACAAGCCTTATAACCTCAATAGTTTTTTTGTTTTCAACTCTACAAATAAGTTGATCAATCTGTAAGTCATTGATCTAAGAACAAACCTACTAACTTTTTATTATTAGGGCCGGCTGAACGTGACTTGCGTGGCGCGCGTGCTGTCAGTTTGGTCGAACAGCGGAGTGCTGATCTTGGATGAAGAGCGACCCCAAATCGCTCCTGTGATGGGGAGCAGAGACTCGAACTCAGGTAAATACAGCTGTTAATGGCAGGCGTAGCGCTTACCATCAGGTGAACGACATGCCCGTCTCGTTACTAAGTAAAATATTAAAAAAAAAACTGTCTTACCAACACAAAATCTTTAAGGATAAATCGCCCTAGATCTTACTTAATAATTATATAATGTCTTATGAGGTAATTATTTAGAATATCTGTCATCTACCCCTCATTCCCTCTATCTGCGTGAGCTATCGGACTGATGAAATAGAATTCTTCTAATCTATTTTAATTAATCTTTTACCTTTAGACAAGTGATACGATTGAGGCTGGAAATAAATTATGAATTGGGCTGAAGATTTATTAAATTTCAGAAATTTCTGAATAAATTGACGTTAACTTTTGTATGATATTGCAATGGGATTCCTCGACTCCAACGCTAAATTACGCAGATCTTATAAAGAGTCGCCTAAGCATTATAATAAGTTTTTAACTTAAGCTTACGTAAAAGCCTAAACACGTCTTTCAATATTATATAAGTACCAACCAACGATGTTTCAAAAACGTGACATTCTACCTCTCACTATGTTTGTTTGAGCCTAAAACTACTTCACTTTAAGTTCAACTATAACTTCAGCCAGCTCTTTGACTATATACTTCCTCGTACTTTGAAAAGTTTGTCAGAGAATTTAGGTACTTATGTAATTAACTTAGTTAACTGACAGTAGGTATATTCAAGTTAAAGTTTCTTATTAAGTACAGCAAATTTAAAGTTCCGTAGAGTACGTCAGGTTACTTCCACGCGTCTTTTCACATGCTAATGATATTGTGGGGCCATACAAACAACAATATATATATACATGCACAAGCTGAAAAAACGTGATACCAACCCTTAAATCCAATAGGTAGTACGAAAACCTGTATCAGTAAAGTAAGATGCCTTCATATTCATTCAGGGTCCTGCCTCTTGAACTATAAAATGATATTTACGAAGGGATCCCAACATTTGCTCATAAAGAAAGGGTTCTTCAGGAATAAAGATCAAAGCCAAAACCAAATACATCTACGAGAGTTTCTATGCGAGTATAAATATTTATATTAGACCTTATTTCCTTAAGTTTTTATAAAGGAACTTGTCGAAATGGGTTTGTACAATTCGGAATATTTAAGCTGTATGACGAAACAAATTTTGCAACACAGGTTAGCTCGTCCGTTGTTGTGAAAAGATTATGCACGCGCTAGCAAACACACGGTCAGAGCCAATATGTGGCCGAATCCTCGCCTCCTAACACGAAAAGCCAGTTATCTAAAGTACTTGCATCCATTTCACGATGCATATCTACTTATACCTATGTTCTGCAACCCACGGTTAATACGCCAAACGCTTATAGTCAGCGTGATTGGTACATTGGTGGATACATTTTTGTCGCTTTTTCAATTATTTGGACACTTACAAATAGAAGACCAAACTTGAGCTTACACAAGGCAATAATGAAAAGTAAGGCTTAAAAAAGCGTGCAAAAGATTTCTTTGTGTGACGTTAACATAATGCCGACATTGGCCAGTGACTAATATCAGATCAACCAATAGATATATCTAGTAATACAGTGAAGATAAAACGATGATGGTAAATACATCTAACTGATCCTCATTGCAATTTCATGTGAATTTCAGAGAACATAAGCTAGTATTGCTGGTTACGGCGGTTGGATGGGTGTTTCGTCTAGCTTACGTTTAATCGGGCCAATTGTACAGAGATTAAAGACTAACACGGCAGTAACCACTAAACATTAACGTTTGCCGAGCATGCAAACAAATTTTCTGCGAAAAATAATGTTATCTAGATAAGCTGACAAATACTTATTACGTACTGCAAGCCTTTAAAAATGAGCACGTACCTGCACCATCAATCTATTGTTACTCACTGAGAACTTCCATTTATACCATCAGATTAGCTCGCTGTCACATTTTGTATTGTCATCGGAACTTGACATGCAACCCAATAAATCGAATAACGGAAACTGGGTCAAAATTTATTTCCAAGATTTGACCTGAGCGTGTACTGTACACCCACTCAACCATACTAACACTGCCAGCTTCATAAAAGCTTGTAAAAATTATATTAGGAATACCGGCAGACGGCAAAGGGATTCCATAGATAAACTTACAGTATTATTGGTACGCAGTTAGTGCCATACAGTTTGCACACAAAACGGCCGAGCTACTGGCATGTATTTTGTAGTCTTTACATTTGTCTGTGTATTTAGATACTGAGAGTATAACAAGGCCTGCAAACAGCGGCACTTGTTCGATCATGAGGCTGAATATTCATTTCGCGTCTTCGATAGAACCGCGCTGCGCCGCGCCGCCGCCCGTCTCCTCGTTGCACAATCGTGACTGTTAATTCTGTTTAAGCGCCTTCATTGTGCTCATAACACAATTGCCAGGAATAAATTAAAGCTTTTATGTTCAATATTCAATGGAGTTATCTAATTTCCATATAAATTAGAAATAAAATGCAGGCTAAGAGACAATGTGAGTTCATTTTCCGGGATCGTCCTAGGCGCCTGCACGTGCTGGATAGTGATAGTAATATTGAATTTACCAAGTTTATAATGCAGGCGGATGGGATTAATTGTAACTAACTTTGACATCAAAATTCAAATTAATCCGATTAATATATTCACGTTCAGCAAGCTTAGGCTGTTTATTAAAATAATAGAACTTATTGGTATTCCTCAATTAGATCTAATACGATAGTTAGCTGCAGTGAGAACCAACTTAAAGAGAACCACGTCGCTTTCGTCAAACTCGGTAATTAGTTTATTTAGCGTTTATTTCAAACCCGTATCTTGTTCCGGTTTGGTTACAATACGTAGACAGCCCCTTATGTCGGATTATAACAGTCGATAACAGGTTCTGACGTGGCTCTTTGTTCCAGGGTTGAGACAGCCGACGTCGCACGTCGGCGTGTTGGCGCTCATCAATTGCTTACTCTACAGGCACTGGTAAGGATTTGACGTCAACTAAACACTACCGTAGCATTATATTATGCACTGGTTAGCTATCAAGACGAGTTGTGATGTTAACATTACAACGACAGATGTCAGGTGAAAATCAGACATGTCTGTGTTAGGTCCACTCATTGGCTATAAAAACCATATCGACTAGAAAAAATAATAAATTAAAATAATTCGCGAACAGATCGGCTCGTCTAGTAAATATGAATTCATTTGGCGGAAGTTAAAAAATTTCCACAAACAATTTTATTATAGGTAAAACTTTAATAGAATTATTGTCGTGACAATCAAACATTCGTGTCGTTTCTTAACAAAATTAAAGACTTGTCGTATTTGTCAAATAGAGCTCAAGAATTGTTTTATTATTCAGTAATAATGACATAGGATAATGTTTGGGGCTGAATCGAGGCGCGGTGCGATAAGGGCCTAGGGGAGTATCCGCGTTCTCAAAAGAATTTATCAATATTCTATAACAATGATTACATTAGTTACCGAACGCTTCATTATTAATACTTCCTAATACTTTGTAACTATAAATACGTGTGTCCCTATGTAAATACGCAATCGTCTTTTCACAGGTCGACTCGATGATTGGAGGAATAATAGAGAACATACTTTTTGGAATCTTTCATCTAAACTCAGTGTTAGACTAAAGTTATAGTGATTGAAAATAAACTATGCAGGTAAAGGAATTTTATCAAAGTGAGTTTTATGTAGTGAATTTTATACTTGTACATAACTTAGTTTTAATAATAGAACATGTAAGAGAAATAGTGACGTTTCGCTTCACGGATATTATGTAACTACGTAACTGTTAATTCAACATAAAACTTGAGAATAAAGGAATCCCTGTTTTATATAACTTGTTTGTTTCCATTTCTGACGTAACCACTTGTTATACTAACATTAGTCTATCTGTTTCTAGGTTTGGTATTTTCTAAAGTTCGTGCATCTTAGGTATTGTCGGTCGGTAGAGAGTGCGAGACCGGATCCGTCCCAAGTGGTGTTAGAATAAATCGATCTGTATTATTTTCAAAACCTCTGATACAGCCGAGACACACACACTCTGTCATGGGCGGGCGTGGAGCTTACCATCAGGTGAACGACTTGCTTGTCTCGTCACATAGTCAAATAAAAAAAAAGTCCATATCAGAGCACAATGGTTGAACTATCGAAATTTGATAACTCAACATTTAATTAGTTTATTGCAAGTAGACAAAAATATTGCACTTTTACAACTCAAACACGTCAGTCAGACATAGAGAAAAACAAAAATAAATCAAATATGATCAACTAAACTGATTATAGTTTGAGTTTGAAAAAGGAAATTTCCCCTCGAGTGGCAATTCATGCCTAAATCTCGCACAGGAAACCATTAACTCTACCAGTGCTTCGGAAATACGCGTGTCAGAGAAGATAGCACCAAGAACTAAAGAAGAACAGTGGCATTAGGGACGGGATTATATACGGGCATAATACGTCTAATCTAAACGGAAACTCTCGTTGAAGTGAATAGAGTTAAAAGAGTTAAAAGGAGCCATCGTATGAATTTATCAGTTAGAAAATTTTTTAAACTAGTCAGTTTCTTAAATACTACAGCAAAATGAAAATTAATCAACTTTTACATGCAACAGTTGCGCAACCTACAAGTCATACAAGTGTTCTAGCTTAATACTGATAACAACGTAGGTACCTAAAATGCCGGCATCGTTGCTCCGTTAAATTGCAATGGTAACTTGATAAACCAACATTATAACATTGCTTACCTAATTCCTATCAAATAAGTAAGTCCTCGAGGAAGGTCCTCTCCTAGACCAGAATACCAAAGACTTTGGTAATTAGAGTTTTCACTTAGTTTATTACTCTTTGTCTCCGATCTATCTACCTTATTAAAATGTCACAATGAACTTTTTTTTATTTTGACTACAACGTAGGTACATGTAGGTCGGTCTAACTATCTTGATTATTAAAATTTACTATTGAACAGAGTCTATAAATTATTTTATTACCAATGATTTAATTCCGTTCCGATTTCATATGAATTTACGTGTCGTTGAATCAATGAACCAATATGATCAAATTAGAGGCAACTATACTACATAGTTCAATGCCGTATTTGCACAAAATATAGAATAGATTTCTTGTAATTATCGACGTGTACGTATCAATGTTGAAAATAACAGTAATCTACTAATGTATTACAGAAGTACCTAACTTTACGAGGTCTGCTTAACCGTTAGGTACTTTTTTATTCAGCTGATCTTTAAATTTGCCGGAGCCGAGGAACATTTATGAAATTTATGAAACATTTCATAAAATATTCCACAGAGGAAAAACTGGGGAGTAAGGGGTTAATGTCAACTTTAGGACTCGAGTCAAGTTTCCTGCAATCCGCCCTCAAAGCTCACAAAGTTAATTCATAAATCGTACCGGTTCGCCTTTGTTACAACGAGATCACACTCCAAACGCAAATGCAGCGGAGGGAATGTGGATATTTGCCAGAAATAATAATACTATATGTCGCATTATAAGACAATTCGGAGCGCACATACAACCTTATTGCTGTGGCTCGTGCCGCCGCATGCGGCCTTTATATTCAACGAGGTTAATGGTTGCGAGAATCTTTGTCTCATATCACGTTAAGTAGCTTATTTTTTTTTTTTAAATAAATAGTGCAATGTTTTGCAAAATTTTAATATACTCAGTACTCTCTCATACAACATAGTTCTCGATATTAGCTCATTATATATTATACGCATTGTCTACGTACTTATTGGTTATATATACATCAGCTTTGAAGTTGAAATAAATAAAGATATAAAAAGAGATAAGCCATCCATTAGCTTTCAAGAAAGCAGCGAGTTAGGTAGTGTAAAAAATACTAGCATGATTTTTACCAGTAACTCCCACTCACAAAATAATGGATTTGCGTAGTTTAATGAATCCAAAAGGAAAAAGCGATCCGGACAGTCAGTAAAGAGAAACTACAAAACATAAGCAGGTAATTGTAGAAATAGCACCAGGAAACAATGTGTGTTGAAATTCGGGGCTAAAATTTCCAAACATAGCGGACTACAAATACTAGTTACAATTCCCGAACGGAAATCACATGCGGACGGATTTAAAAATTCAAGTGATGTTAATTAAACAAATAGGCTGCAAAATTGTCAAAAGCGGAAACCAAATATTCCCGACCGCATTCCAATTTTGTCAAAATGCGATTGCTTGTTTGCTTTTGACGTTAACATTTTAATGAAGGGATCTTTTTGTAAATAATAAGGATGTTTTTTCTTTTTTTTTATCTACTTGAATTAAATTTTGTGGGTTGTTTTAGTTAATGGTTAGTGATACGTGCAAACCAGTCTAGGTCATCATGTTTTAGATCGTTTCCTTAGATTTGCTATGATCAGCCAGGCTTGTTTTTTTTTCCTTAAATGAGGTAAGTGTATCGGATTTTTTCAGGCTGCCCAAAGGCCTCTGACATGGGTTAACGATAGCAATCGATAGCAATCAGGACCAACAGATTTACGTACTTTCAAGTGCACGGTGAGTATTGTAACATACTTTTACAACTATAAAGAGAATTGCAGCAAGCTTCACTAAAACCATATAGATCCGTAATAGGTTTCCGTAACCTGTTTCGTTTCTGGATCAATCGCAACGACAACAAGCCTATAGGTGCATATTTTTTTTATACTTTATAGACTAGTGTTTGACCACTGTCTCACCTAGTGTTAAGTGGCAATGTGATGACTGGAACTGGCTCTTAAAACTCGCCTGCTGGAACACGCGGACAGGGTTTTAGCAAAAGATTTTCTATAAGAGTAGTAGCCAGCCTGGTGGAAACTATAGCCACCACCAAGGAAATAAAGTTCATTTTTAACAAGGGTAAGAACGTGGAAAATAAACACTAGATTTAATTAGGAATGTGTCTAATAAAGCCTCACTTGTGTGAAAAGTTATTCTGGATGAACTTGATACATTTAATCCAGAGGTAATAGTTACAAAAGTTATAGGTAAGGCTAATACGTGGCCAACACTAATTAGTGTAAGTGTAGCTTACAGAAAACATATCCTCTTAGTTAGAGCATTTAGTTTAGGTGTTGGTACAAGCCTATCTATGCTGGTGTCGTGTACCAAAACAAAATATGCAAATGGGCACTGTGATAGCTCCAACCCACTCCAACCCTACTGAATCTGCACTTAACCGCCGTTTGTGCCGTGTACTGCTGAATCAAGTTTTGATGGAAACGGTAAGACGTATGTACCTTCATAGTTTAATATTGAAAAGCCGCTTTCACTGCCGCACGCGTAATCATCACAATTAAATACGTTATATCTACCAACGTATAAGATGCATTTGATTAAGTCTTTATTTAGACGACAATGGTCAAGGTGTGCAAGGACCAAATAGGTGCACTAGCATGCTTGTGCTCTTCACAATCTAACGACACCTGACCCGATGAGAAACGAGGCACCCGCCCGGCTTCGCACTGGCAGCACTAAGTATCAACGGTCGGATATTCATAAATTATAACTACCTAAAGTTTCCTGGTGAAAGCTGTATGAAAATCCCAACAGTAGTTTCTGAGATTAGTGGGAATATATTATACACCCAGACAAACGCAACGGGGGACTATAATATGTAGGTATATATTATTATAATATGCAGTGATTATACAATTATAATGATAAATATGTATAACTTGTCCCACCAACATTCAGAAACGAAATAGAATTCCAAAATGTCATCTAGCTAGACATTCATTTTGCGATCAAATAATGTCAACATTTCTACAATATTTGTAAGCTCGGGGAACAAAGGAAATATAATATAAGTTCACTTGAGTGTTCCGAGGTAGATAAGTGCTACGCCAACCATCTCGTGAGCCGCCCACGGAACAATCGTACATGAAAAATATAAAATAATAACTTTTTGGGACATTTACTCGGGAAATAGAGTACGAGGTCAGTCAAAAGGTTCTATCAATGTCACTACTTCTCGGAATGCCGATTATTTTGCCTGTTGTCATGGCGATGTTCTTGAACGATTCGTCTTGTAAACGAAAACTATCATCCTGAAAGTAGAACTTCCGAAATTGGGTTTGAGATGCGGATAGACCAAGGTAATATGAGATGCAAAAGTAATATTAAATAGAAAACCAAGGCGTATAGGTGTATGAGTAACCTCTTCCAAACGAGTTTTATAAGTCCAACCATATATGTTGCAAAAATGTCGGGTGCTCCGTAGACAACTATAGATTGCAAGTATCATCGCAGTCTAGCGGAATTATCCTGTTACCACGATGCGATGTCCAGTCAGCGAGAAAAATCGTTGAACATGTTCTTACTTCCAATTTAGGTTCACTCACATAAAATGTTAGAATGTTTTGTACTTACACAAAATATCAAATCTAAAGTTTGGATCAGTTTAGCGACTCTTGTCGTTGACTGTACATAACCACTAATATACAGATACGACGTTTTTTCGTCAATAAAAAACCACGGATCACATATTTCCATTCCAAGATACACGTGCTCAATAAAAACTCCACTCGATAGGTAATGTTATTAACAAAGTAAACGTACGTACATATAGATGTCAGAAATCGGATAAATATTCAATTTGCATAAAATGGAGAGAAGTGTGTGAAACTCCGCTCGCGCTGAGAACTCATATACGTAAGGTAAGTCAGTTTATATCCGTCGACGATAAAGGTTGCAGTGGAAGTAAATTGAAAACTGAAGGTATTTTGTGAAAATGTAAGTTCTGAATAAGTAGATTGTATCTAAAGAATTTTCAAGTAGATGTTACTATAGTTGGAATGATCTAACATTTACCAGTTACTAATAATAATTTAATATATATTCCACTCTTTTTCATTGTTTTTTTATTATACGTTTAACACGTTCAGTGCTGAGAACACAACTGTCGTGTTTTTCATAACTTGCCGCGAGTGCGGGAAAACACAATTGTTGTGTTTGTTGTATGGGAATACACTATGGAGTGTGCAGAGCCGCACCCGTGGCTAGACAAGCAAATCGGCTCAGCAGTGAAACTTTTAATAAATGAAAATGTATACTGAGGTCACTGAGATATCTAACTTCACACTCATTTTGGTTTTAAACTAAGTTATTTTTATACCAATAACTTAATAGGTCTGAAATTCTCTGTATACCTGTATTATTTTTAACGCATTAGTAGGTGGAGTATCTCGGATACTCGAGTCTTACCTGTTTACGGTGCAAACATCTCATATGAACACAACATATCAAATTATATCGATGGACTTATTAGACTAGGGTTGTCATAGTTTAACTTTCGAACGTTTATATTAGCCTTAAGTAGAGTTAAAGATTAATTTGATACAGTACAAGAAATATATTTATTGTGCAAGGTAAGATATTGGACACTATTGAATAAAAAAAGTAGAATCGTGTGCATATAACTGTATTAGAGGGTGAAAGTTACACATTCTTATCAACCTCATTGGTTCGAAGCCTTGTTAAAAAGGTCATAACGGAAAGATCAAACCTACTCAAATATTAAACAATCACTTACTTCTTCAGTGTTATAAACCACAAGGTGGTAAAAGCAAAACTACATTACATTGTTTACTGCCAATAACAAACAGCCAGCAAAATTACTGGACATATGAGACTTTAGAGCCGATATCTCAGGGTGACGAACGCAGTGCAGTGCCGCGCAGGATTATGCAATGCAGGGTTCTGGGTGGTGCTGTGACTGCAATTGGCAGGCGTAGCATCAGATGAACGACTTGCTCGTCTCGTCACTCAGTCAAATAAAAAAAGGATAGCAGGTACACTTTTCAGAAGAGGCAACCCTACAGCCAATGTCTTGGGTTACCTAGTTGGTCACCTCTTCACATCACTATGACGCAGGCGCGGTAAGTAATTACGATCATTGTAGTGATATCTCCAATTGATGCCCGTAGAGCACCTGACATACCTCATATCTGATAAACCTATCAGAACATACAGAGAGCCCATTTGTGCAGATGATATTGAACCTATTCAATAAATGGGATTTTCGTCCAGAATTTGGAGTTTTCTATCTTGAAAAAAAAACTCCTAATTTGAGGACTGAAGACGATGGGTATACTTTTTCTTGATGTATAATTTTGGTCACATATCTTTTGTTTGTGAAAAAGCCCATTCAACCAACTATCGACATTTTTTTGTACGTACCTATCTAATAAAAATATGTAAGTACAGGTAAAAAGAAAGAAGTGAATTCTAAAAATATATGGGAAATAACTAGATTGACTAACATCACAACGAATTATGTGATGATATAACAAATAGATATTTTCTTTCATTGGGAATTGCCGTGGTATTTTAAGCTGCCCCGCAATGATTGCCAAATCGAAACTTATTTTCACACATTATTTCAATCAGAATCATATTATTTTATATAGAAAATTATAGTAATGTAATGCCATTTTTTTTTTTTTTTTTTTTTTTTTCCCGGGGAAATGCATTAGGCATACCACCCGGCCCCCGGGGGCGGGGGGGTGGTTATGTGGGACTCCCCCGCCAGCTGGTCTGGCGGGGTTTACCCACTAAAACCCAGGGGTGTTCTCCTCTCCGCATTATGGAGGTGGTTACGGGTTCGCACGGCGCTTCCGCGACCACCTCTGCGGGCGCCCTCCCGGGCTCGCCACGTGAGGCTTGGGCCTCTTTCTCCGCTGGGTGCGTCCCGGAACACACGGGCCGCACCTCAGCTCGGGACTTCTAACTTGGGCGTTGGACCCCCGATCCGCGGCCCAAAAGTCCCCGTTTTTGGTCCCTCGCTGTGCCCTCTGCTGATCAGAGGGACACGCGAAGGACCTCTTCTCGCCAGGTTATTTGCTACGGCCACCAATTCCCCTAGGAGAATTGCTGACCGAACCCCAGGGTGCACCGTCCCAGCTGCTGCCATTCCCTCCGGATGCAACGCATCAAGAGGGACGAACAACAGCCGGGCACTCGTGGAGGTTACCTGGCCCGCACCCCTAGTAATGTAATGCCATTTTTTTTTTTTTTTTTTTTTTTTTCCCGGGGAAATGCATTAGGCATACCACCCGGCCCCGGGGGGGAGCGGGGTGGTTATGTGGGACTCCCCCGCCAGCTGGTCTGGCGGGGTTTACCCACTAAAACCCCGGGGTGTTCTCCTCTCCGCATTATGGAGGTGGTCACGGGTTCGCACGGCGCTTCCGCGACCACCTCTGCGGGCGCCCTCCCGGGCTCGCCACGTGAGGCTTGGGCCTCTTTCTCCGCTGGGTGCGTCCCGGAACACACGGGCCGCACCTCAGCTCGGGACTTCTAACTTGGGCGTTGGACCCCCGATCCGCGGCCCAAAAGTCCCCGTTATTGGTCCCTCGCTGTGCCCTCTGCTGATCAGAGGGACACGCGAAGGACCTCTTCTCGCCAGGTTATTTGCTACGGCCACCAATTCCCCTAGGAGAATTGCTGACCGAACCCCAGGGTGCACCGGCCCAACTGCTGCCCTTCCCTCCGGATGCAACGCATCAAGAGGGACGAACAACAGCCGGGCACTCGTGGAGGTTACCTGGCCCGCACCCCAGTAATGTAATGCCATTTTTTTTTTTTTTTTTTTTTTTTTTTTTTTTCCCGGGGAAATGCATTAGGCATACCACCCGGCCCTCGGGGGCGGGGGGGTGGTTATGTGGGACTCCCCCGCCAGCTGGTCTGGCGGGGTTTACCCACTAAAACCCCGGGGTGTTCTCCTCTCCGCATTATGGAGGTGGTCACGGGTTCGCACGGCGCTTCCGCGACCACCTCTGCGGGCGCCCTCCCGGGCTCGCCACGTGAGGCTTGGACCTCTTTCTCCGCTGGGTGCGTCCCGGAACACACGGGCCGCACCTCAGCTCGGGACTTCTAACTTGGGCGTTGGACCCCCGATCCGCGGCCCAAAAGTCCCCGTTATTGGTCCCTCGCTGTGCCCTCTGCTGATCAGAGGGACACGCGAAGGACCTCTTCTCGCCAGGTTATTTGCTACGGCCACCAATTCCCCTAGGAGAATTGCTGACCGAACCCCAGGGTGCACCGGCCCAGCTGCTGCCCTTCCCTCCGGATGCAACGCATCAAGAGGGACGAACAACAGCCGGGCACTCGTGGAGGTTACCTGGCCCGCACCCCAGTAATGTAATGCCATATTTTTATTTTTTTTCCCGGGGAAATGCATTAGGCATACCACCCGGCCCCCGGGGGCGGGGGGGTGGTTATGTGGGACTCCCCCGCCAGCTGGTCTGGCGGGGTTTACCCACTAAAACCCCGGGGTGTTCTCCTCTCCGCATTATGGAGGTGGTCACGGGTTCGCACGGCGCTTCCGCGACCACCTCTGCGGGCGCCCTCCCGGGCTCGCCACGTGAGGCTTGAGCCTCTTTCTCCGCTGGGTGCGTCCCGGAACACACGGGCCGCACCTCAGCTCGGGACTTCTAACTTGGGCGTTGGACCCCCGATCCGCGGCCCAAAAGTCCCCGTTATTGGTCCCTCGCTGTGCCCTCTGCTGATCAGAGGGACACGCGAAGGACCTCTTCTCGCCAGGTTATTTGCTACGGCCACCAATTCCCCTAGGAGAATTGCTGACCGAACCCCAGGGTGCACCGTCCCAGCTGCTGCCCTTCCCTCCGGATGCAACGCATCAAGAGGGACGAACAACAGCCGGGCACTCGTGGAGGTTACCTGGCCCGCACCCCAGTAATGTAATGCCATAATTCAACCGGGGCTAGCATTAATCCCGATATGCAAATAACTAATTCTGGATCTCATCTAAAACCAGTTAATGGCTAGATTATAATAATTTTATTGTCATTATTATGATAAGGCTGGTTGATAGAAAGTTAGCCTAAAAATCACATTCGCTTTATGAAATTAGTTCATGCTACGAAAACCCTAAATAGGTTTTACCTAACATAAAATTAGGCTGCCTACCGCGACTGCGGTCTCTTGTTATTTTAATCGAGAATTAATTGGTTTCCGCAAAGATTCTGTGAGCATTCCGAAACGTTCAAGAAGAGTTATTTCGCTAGGGAATTATTTTTTCTCGTAAGTAATTTAGACATTTTCCTTTATTCACTTAGAAAGAAACTGGCGGCGCGTTCATTCATAGTCATTTCCCGTTCAGGCTTTTTATTAATTTCTATGAAAATAACGCGACTGGTAAACGAGCAAGATAAATAAAATGTTATAAATGATATAATATACATCTATCCACTTACGTACATCTCTCATCTAATGGATGAAGATTACATGAAGGTAGATTAACTTTCATAATCTCAAATATTTATAATCTTCTCTTAGATTTTACAAAATCTCTACGTCATTTGAAGCCAAGAGGGAGAAGTTTCCATGTACAATGTACCTACCTACTATACTATGAACAACTTGGATTGCGTTTGAGGTATCTGCAATTCCCGTTCCATTGCAAGTGAGGATGGCAAACACGATAACATTAATGAATTTGGGTTCGGTTGGCTTTCATTTCCTAAGTCTGGCGTAGTTGGGATTACGGATTTCGGACCTCCCTGTCACACTACCACATTTTGTATAGCTTTCTCTTTTCTCCCTCACACCTTATTTTCGTAGTCCGAGATAGCAGCAGAAGCTGTCCGTTTTGGCGAATCCGGCCTGAACTTGATTACATTCGATTATTAGATTCTACCTACTGTTTATAGAGTTTTACGGAAAATATGCCGTAAGGGTATTACCCCATTGAACCAACAATTCTAGTCTAATTAAAGGCAGAGGTAACAAGATATTGCGCACAGGTACCTTAATAGAAGATACATTTTAAAATAAATTGCTCTTGACAACGGCGATGAAATCTTGTAATAAACGATCTTGAGAGAAATTCTTTAGCATTACAAAGGCAATTCTTCCGGTCCGTTTCCTCAAAACAAACAACTAGAAGTACTAGTATCTGTCCTTGTCTTGAGACAGGTAATTACCGAGCAAATAAATTGTCGAGTCCCATAGCTCAAAGCCATTCAACGCACGCTGATACTTACGAATCTATCTGGGAGTAAAACGGGCCTCTGTAAATAATTGCCTTCGAAATAATAGATACTTCTGCAAAGCGCAGATACTCCCTAAGTGGAGGCACCCGACGAGAAAGCGTTCAATATTCATCAACAAACGCCGATATAAACGCGGTTGATGAACTTGATTTATTACCAGACAATATTAAAATTAATCGCGTCTGCAGAATAGTAACGAGAAATACATTACTGTGATTGAAAAGCTTCGCTTTCTACCTTCTCTGTTTTTACCTTTCGTAAATACCTTGGCTCTTGTTTAAAGTTCTGGTAAAGCTTTGCGGGCGGATATGCGGGCGGAATCGTTCGTGACATTGACGCTTGCTCGTAAACTTACAAATGTACCTCTAATTACTCGAAAATTTTGGTCGAAATTCCTAAATTGCTGCTGCGAGTCGAGCTTTGTTAGTCAGTTTTATGTGTGTAAATTTTCCAAAGCTAGAGACGTGACGTCCTCATTTTTAATTCCTTTTCACTTCATGGCTTTGCCTTTGAGCAAAATTCAAAGTTCGTAAAATAATCCGAAGTGGTTTATGCTATAAATCACTTACGCGCAGGTACACGATGAAATAGTTGTGGTCAGTATTTTAAAAATGCTGTAAAAATGGATTTACTTTGGAACTTTTAATGACGGAACTTCATTACTCGGTCTTGCAGGTGGCTTTTTATTTTTAAATTAGTCAAACTTTTAAGTTTTCTAGCCCTACTCGTTAAAGTTAGTCTCTCGTAGAGTTCTTTATGTAATAATGTAAAATTATGAATGAGTTTAGAACTGTATAGCCGGGTAAGTATTGTTTCTAATATTGTACTAACTTATAGTATATAACTAACTCGTTGACTATTTAGACTCAAAGTACATATACATCACTGTTTGATTTTATTTGTATAATCAAGTGAGTAGTGAACGTCCGCCTTCCAATCAGAAGGTCGTGAGTTCAAATCCCAGTGCGGGCACGTACCAATGTGTTTATGTAAAAACATATGTACGTAATTGTCACTCGCTTTTCGGTGAAGGAAAACATCGTGAGGAAACCCACATACCTACCCGAGAATTATTTCGGAGGTAGGTATGTTATCCACCAATCCGGACTTGGCCCCCGTGGTGGAAATGGCCTAACCCTCCTCACGAAAGTGAGGAGAGACCCGTGCCCAGCAGTGGGACGTTATGGGTTGATGATGAATCAAGTGAGTTCTTTCAAAAAGATGGCATACTATCCTTTAGCTATTAAAACGCAAAATAAAAAAAACACGAGTGCTCCTCTACAGGCGTGTTTTCTGCGCGTGTTTTAGGATACGCACTACACAAAACATTGTATCGAAACACATTATTTATGTTTTCATATGAAATTTTATAGCAATAGTAGTAGTTGTGTAGATATTTTTGAGTAATGTATAGACCAAAACACGTGCAGGAAACACGCCTTTATTGTGCCACAACAAAAAGTTTTGAATCACAATGAACAGATCAGCGATATTGCTATCATGCATGAATTTAACCGCGTTATTTAAAGCGAATTAGTGAACATCGCGTTCGAGTATCGAAACTCTGGTACTAACGCTGCATAACTTCGAAATAAAGTCAACCCACCTGTCCTCTAGTCTACGCGTAGTTAGAGTGAATTAATGTTTAAACTACACACGTACAACTCAGAAGTAGGGGTTAAGAGATAAAGAACAATAAAGGGTGTGTAGTGTAGGTAACCTGTGAACTGTGCCCTTTGTGCTTGGCTTTGAAGTGGCTCACTAACGAGACCGAACAAAGACCTCCATCGCCATTGGTTCAAATGAAAATTATTCCTTTAATAAAAACATTCTGCATGGTTAACGTCTAGCCTTTATTATTAGGTTTCGTGTCGAATTATCAATTGTTTTTGTAACTTTAACAGCTTCAACCCGTTAAAATTCAGTATAAAATATTATAAAACTTATGATAAATGTAACTACCTACTTGAAATACATTTGTGCTTTTACTGTGCATTTCTAAATCTTAGCGAAGAAATTGTGAGTTTGTGCAATTTGAGTGTTTTCAAAGCAGAGCGTTCCTCGAGGGCCATTCTCCCCTGCTGGGTCCTGCAACCCCTTGCAGCCTCTCGCAGCCCCTTGCAGCTGTTATCTCGACTCCAAAACTACACCGCTTGAGAATACGTGCTCTTCCGTCGAGTGGTGCAACTGCAGAGTTTTCGAAAGATTTCCAAACTTCGCTCAGTGTTAGAATTTACCTATTATTGGGTCGTGGTACGTAAATTCGCTTTGTGAATAACTTTATTGTGTTGTTGCTTTGAATGGTACACTTAGGTTAGAGATTTATATATATATTGAAATCTCATTGCGTAATACCATAAATACAGACGATTGAGAAAAATACTTTAAACATTTTGTAGAAATCATTTAATGATACGATTATGTGTCTTGTACCTACTTACTGATAATAATAAGTATACGCACTAACAGAGAATAGTTAGTTAACGCGGGTGAAACCGCGGGGCGAAGTATATCATATCTCTGCATCCTGCTAGTCATTTCAAACACAAAATCCTTCCAAAAGGTAGGTAAGTTTCAGTTTCCAACTACGAGAAATACTGTTGTTTTTTTTAAAACCGCAATATAACTTACACCGAAGAAAGTAGGTACGTAAGCAATCAAAAAGCGCAAATAGAAAGAGACCGCTTTACACGTAACCTCCTCAAGTCTCAAGGCGTTCTGGCCCTCCAAAGACAACAGTGGGCGAGGTGCATTTGCGGAGTTGGCAGCCCAAGTTGTGAGCGCACTTGTCGCGCCAGTTGTTATCTCAAACACTTGCGAACTGCGCTCGCGGGGCCCGCGGCGAGAGCGGCCGCGGCAGAGAGATACCGGCCCATGTAGGTAGTTCACGACCATTCATCAAAATAAACGTTTTTTTTTTGAGAGATATAACTTTATGCGGGGATTGTTTGGTGGTATTTTGATAGACCCGCCGCTTTACAATAGTTACAACAGTTTCCATTCAATAGCTCAATTTGTCCTCTCCGCAACGCATTATGATTAAGGTGGAACGTTTCACTTCTGGCGGGAAATTTAAATTTCAAACAGATTTATAGTCTTCTGAAATAGACTATTGTAAATAAAAATAGAATTTGCGATAATATTACATGCAAATTATTTCATAGAGATATTTAACAAATATGCACCTGTTTACTCCAATTAGTCAATAAACACGTCAGTCGTCAGTTTAATGGTTAATTAATTGGCTTACGAGTATTTAAGCAATCTGGTGCATTAGTGTTTAAAATCTCTTCATAATATCGCAAAAAAAATCTTTACTATTATCGAGAATTCCATTATTAGTTACCCGGCCGAGCGCCAAGAATCAAAAAACAGATTTAAATTGAAATTTCCCGCCATTAGCAACACGTACCACCAAAATACCAAATTAAAAAAAAATACGAAAGCGGGTGCATGACAGTAGACTTGAAACAAATAGACAATGTTCTATTTGTAGAATATGAATCGTGTTGTATTATAGAAAATATCACATTTTAAGTAGTATTCAATTATCATTTACGCTTCAGCTTTTACTTTGAACACAAAAGTGCCACTGCCTTAGCTGGCGCCTGCCTACCTAGACCGTTAAACTAACTACCTCCAGTAGCTGTCCGTAATACTTGCTTCTGCCTCGAGTTCCCTATAGCTAGTTACAGTTTGTTGTCACTTGTCGTCTTCGATCCATATCTCAGGAAATTATCGAATCTTACTAGGTTAATAATGGTTTTAAGGTGACATTGTGATGCCACTAATACCTGAATGAATATATATTGTACCCCGTATATGATAAAATAAATGCTTACATCTCAGTGGCATAGTTCCGGAAAAGGAACAAGAAAGGATCAAGGAATTGATTCCAGAATGTCCACGAGCATTCTAACTCTATTTTTTAATTATTGTTTTTGACTGAGTAATTGAACCAGCAAGTCGTCATCTGATCTCACCTCTCTGATTCTGGTCGATTACCTGATGGTAAGCGCTACACCTGCTCATGTACATTGCTACCCAGAACTTTACAATGCATAATCTTGCGTGGTACTGCACTGCGCTCGTCACCCTGAGACGTTGGATCTAAATTTTGATATGCCCAGTAATTTTGCTTTTATTGTACTTATTTTTTACTAGAAACATATGGAGGTTAATAGGTTACATTTTAAGTTGTAAGATATGGTTTAAAAAGATTTAAAAGTCAGATTTTAACAAGAGCTAACTTCCACCCTCATGTCAGTCTTAGAGAAGATTAGCGGATCATTAATTATAAAGTTTTGGGTAAAGTTAATCCGATTAGAATTTGGTTTCGAGTTTAGGAAAGTTTTCTGTGAATAATTGCATTCATTTCTTTAACCTTTAATAAAAGAGTGGAAATTTTAGACGAGCGGGTAAATGAAGAGAATAACAAAAATGATTTTTTTAAATTTATAACCCGAGAATTGTTTCAGAGGTATGTTATATCACAGAATCCATTACTTGTTAAATATACTTACAACCTACAACGAAATTTTTCATTAATATTTCTAAAATGTTTACTGGACAATCGGTACGAAGCCGACAATATAAAAATAAAAGAGTGGCTATTTTCTGATCCCTGGTAGAGGAGAGCCATCACAGAGCCATGCTCTTTGTGCGATCATGGTCTAAATCCTTTGATCCGTCCCCTAATGTGGGTTAGATTAGTGTTTTATCTCTAGCTTTCATTGTTTTAGGAGACAACGATGATGAGTTTAACTTGAAGTCAAGAACTATAAATCGCACTAGCTTAAAGTAATGTATTGATTGAATATTATTATTGTGTGTATTTGAGAAATTAAGCAAGAAAACATTAAACGTTTGAACAAAGTAATAAATAGTAAAGTTTTCATTAGGAAGATTTAACTTTAATGAATCTTCCTAGACGTTTTAATTAATACGTAAATAAATAAAAATTACCACTTATATTTAGAAAAGTACAAAGTCAAATAAGGATCACAAACCAAACAAATCTTTCTTTGATTATGAAAATTATCGAATAAATCACAGCCTTACAAAAATTTGTGAAAGGTGAGAAATTCACATATATTTGTGAAATAAATAGATTACGTATTTTTAAACTCTAGCACCATTAGCAAAGGTAGAGTGCAAATGTGAACGCGGTCGCTAGTCGCCTCGTTTAGATAAACCACCCGTACTCGAGCCATATACTCACACAATACTATTTTCAAACGTTAGAGACATTCAATAAATAGACCATTAAAACCCGTTCCATGTGTATTTTATCTTACTTTCCAAGAATTTGAATTTAGGTACAGTACAGGTAGTATATGGGACTTGAAATACACTCGATAATCATTGTTAGTTGACTTATTTATTAGTCACTAATAAGGCGTATGACTTATCGGCGAGACACTGACTGTGTGGTTTGCCACATAGTCAGTGTCTCGCCGATAAGTTGCCGATAGGTAAGAAACTGTGAACTCGCTTTTCAGTAACATGACCTTGACTGCAACTTGCTGGACTAGTTTACTATGTGACTACGTACTTGATTAACTGGGACTCCCCATTTTGACTAATTTGAAGAAACATGTGAAATACGCTTGAGACTGGCAAAGTACACAATAGTCAGACAAGTCTAAAAAAAATGATGGACTCAGTTTTGCAAAACTTTTCAATCGACTACGCTGACAAATTTCAACATTGAAACTAAATTTAAAATAGACATCACCCATATTAGTTTAAAATAAAGTACCGCTCCACTCCTCAGCTCAAGAACATCCTCAAACCGTTATCAAACAAACCGATATTAGAATCTAGATATGAATATTAAATTACTGGCGTCTTCCCGGACAGGGGTTGCTCCAAGGAATATCAACATTCGAAGTCCAATATCAAAGACTTGAAGGCTCAATAACGTTTTACATTCAGCCGTGGAGAGCGGTAAGTGCGCCAATACGTAGCAGATAAGAAATGTAACCGACAATCGCGCCTCCTCAGGGCACATTGTATGTAATATCGCCCGTGGACGTAGCTAGGGCGGAGGAGAATCCCCAAAGTCACTAAAAACAATAATAATAATGTTGTATATAAGTTTTTTTTTCTATAAATTTAATTAGCATATTAAAATTAAAACTATTTACATCTAGCTAAGCTATCTGTCCATCCAAAGGTTGTCTGGAAGAAATCGCTTTCAGCGATAAGACCGCCCATTGTACTACCCTTGTTTACCTATTGTAATTCTTCTGTACTGTGTTTAATTTTGTTTCTGGTGTACAATAAAGAGTTTTTCTATTCTATTCTATTCTATTCTATTCTATTCTAGCTACGTTAATTTTGCGAGTTTCACATCATATAAAAGTTATTTATATTATAATTTATTGATATTGTATTAGGTAAATTGATATTTGGCAATAAACATAATTACATAAGATAACAATATGTATTAACTCTTCATCGGTCACATGCAGGCATTCCAAATAGGGCCATAATGTCAACAAAACGAGACTCTAATTATTTTGAATGGGCCGACTTCTCAATAACTATACAGTTCTATCTACGACTATTGACCTTAACCGAACAACAGCAATCTTCATTTTTATATTTTTATTAAATTTCCAATTGCTCAATAAATAATATTTTTGAGAAAAGATCATTTATTATTTGACGTCATCAAAATCTGATAACCCCCTCAATATAAATCCTCGTTACGTCCACGTCTTTGGGGCCCATTGTACGTAATATCCGCGGTTTGTATGAAATTCATATCGCCTCGTGCGACCCGGCGTGCCTCCACGCCGACCTCGCCTCGCACGGGTTATTCAGCAGTGATACCGATAATTCATTATGTTACCCGATTTTACCCGATGCGAAAATAAAACCCGTCAAGTGACTGAATTTGCGTGCTAGCGGTACCTAATCAACAATTTATGTTAGAGGAAAACAGTAATCGGTTTTATTCTACGAATAAGACTTATTATTTATCCGTAGGTTTTATGAATGTTCTGCACATCTTATGAATTAATTTCTTTAAATTAGGATTTCAAACTGCGGGCGGAGATAAGGGATGCGGCATATACATTATGCATGGTGTATAATTTTTATAAACATTTTATTAAGTATGTACCTCATTCTTTCGTATTCCGTATATATGACTGAAAATAATTGTCACAATCAGGACAAGCGATTTTGATGTAAAGATTCCGGCCTGTAAACCTTATAATTTTTTTGTCGGAAAGGACACATTTGAGATTTGCATTTTCCAGTGCATATCATAAAATCTAAGTCGACATTCATCCAAAACTTCACTGAATTTTGTGTCATCGTTTTATTAGCTTTTGAACCTCGAGAGCCGCCGGAGGCAGCGGAAGTCATAAATATCTCGCGCGTCCCTGATCTCCACCAAACTTTGCTTGCACTATATCCATTGTACAAAGCTGTAGATCTGTCTTTAGGCTGTACAGTCAAATACAACAATACAACTCAGAAATCGTAAAGCTACCATAGAATTCAACCCTCATACGGAACGTGAGAACTATTAATTACCACCAAGAACCATAAAATTGGAGTATGTAGGTAGGTGGTGGTAAAATTGGGCACAATTGACAATTTGAGATACTTCCATTAACCCAATAGAATAAAAAAACACCTTTACACGCGCGTAAATAATCTTTTCTCTCTCAAAGAAAATTAAGGCATCGACGACAGGTGCCGTTAGGGGGTGAATTTCAGTTATTGTTGTACCATAGAAATGTTGTTATTTATGAAAAAAGGGCTTATACATTCAAATTAATTATACCTAGAGAAAAATAACTCATCTATTACACTAGGTGTACACACATCATTGGTATTACAAACATCTGTTTTACTAGTTCTACTCAGATTGTGTGAAGATTTCAATATTTTTAGAGTGGAAGTACGAGTGTGAGTTGGAGTGGGTACTCGAACCTTGGTAGAGGTATTATATCCCGTAACCTCATGTCGCATAAGCTACTTTCTGGAGGTAAAAACATTTTCAACAGCTTTTCGCTACCCCGGATTTAACGCGATTACCCGTTTCTCATTATGGTGTTAATTGGTTTCATCAATCAATTGGTCAATTTTAAAATTTTTCCTCATAAAATAATCTGTTTTGTTACGTGTTAAGATTTAACATTATCTGCTTTTGACACAATGATTGAAACGAGTAGCATAATAAATCCGTTACTAAAATTAATAGGTAAATCGCCATCAGATCTGGCCATACTCGTAGATCCCAATGATACCGACCTTCTCATCCATTTTCCGCATCGTTTTTCGCAGGTCCGCGCCATAGCGTTACTTAAAACATACACAATTGCCATAACTTTAGCAAATCCACCGAAAAAACATGAATATTTTTTCAGTGTTCGGTTTAAATTGAAATGATTTCCTGCCGGGAAGGAAGTGAGAGCGACGATGGAGCCGGAGCGAGCGCCGAAAGAATAATGAGCGAGAAAAAGACCGCGCGACCTGTATTATGCCAGATTATTGGAACTTATTTGTCTCTGTGAACGTTTCAAAGGGACATTAGGCATAATTGTGGCTTTTTACTTTCTTTTCTGAAAGGGAATGAAATAATGTCTTCTTTCAACTCTACGAGTTTTATCTACTAAGTAGCTGTTACCAGCCAAACTTTAATGTGTACACTGTTTGTTTGTTCTACTTACTTTGTAACTCAAGATTAATATTTTATTGATTAGTTGAAAGATCTAATGCGGTCGCCAGGTTGATATTAAAGTACCTAGGAGTTCCTATTAATAAAATCTGAGTTACTGCCTTATAACCGTCTCCGCTTTATGATATCTAACAATAAAAAGGGACAACAAAGGGACACCGAGTGAATGCATCAACAGAAATCTGTACGTTTGAAATTAATATTCAGCCGCCGTCCTCTAAACTGCTTTGTGATGTATAAGCTCAGTAAAGATGAAAAGTTGCATTTCACTAGTCTCTAAGCTAGGCGATGCGTGCACGAAGCCAGCTGCTTGTTATGTCGCCCACTTACGGGGGACATATTTTACGGCACCACAGCTATTAGTCACTTCGGGTCCGGGACTCGAACCCCCGACCGCCGA
The DNA here is from genome assembly GCA_912999815.1 of Campaea margaritaria. Taxonomy (NCBI): domain Eukaryota; kingdom Metazoa; phylum Arthropoda; class Insecta; order Lepidoptera; family Geometridae; genus Campaea; species Campaea margaritaria. The sequence goes on from OU538794.1 coordinate 5,126,505, forward strand.
GACCGGAGTAACGACCGAACCTAATGCGCTCACATAGCTCTCGTATTTTTCAACTCACTGTGGAAATGAGACGTGTGTACTCGTTTTCCAGCAAGTAGTGGCAACTGCGGCGGTGGATGACCTTCTGGTAACTAAAATGTTTTTTTTTTATAGTTAACTTTGCGTATCATTTATCACTGAATCCTGTCGGAGGTTTTAAAATTGAATGCGCATGTAAAACCCGTCAAGCCAATAACTAATTTGCTGAACATTATTGTTGGTATTACGTCTGGCCTGGAATATACGTCTTAAATCGAATTTACCTAAACCGAAGTTAATTTTGATTCCGCACATAACAAATGAAAAAAAAAATTACGAATTCAGTTCGCGAAAGCTTAAAAACTTCTATACACAATATAATACAAAACTGGTATATGGCGCAACCGACGCATAGTGACAATTATTTCAAAAGTCCCATTACTAGGGTAAGCAACACAAACATTAGTGTCATTAGAACACGAAAGAAATACTTACTTTCCAAAATCCGCATAAAGACATTTCAACAACCAAAGCCAAAAGAACATTAGGAGGAAAAATGTTGCCGCAATATAGTAATTGAGGTGCATTTATCCGGCAATTGGGCGCGTCCCCTGCGTTTCCGTTCGTTAGCCCGCTCGGAAATGTGCCGGAAAATTGTTCGAATTCGCACAGACTCGCCCTAGTCCACTATGTAAAGCGAGTGGGGAAGAACCAGGCGCATCTAGACGCTTGCATGACTCGATCCTTTTACTGTTACAAAGAACTAATGTTACTAGAATATTGCCTTCTGTCACAATTTTGATAAATGGGAACTTTCGACCTCGCTTCTACTAGTCATGTGGGAGCATTGTCATCTGAAAGCTCTCAACTCAAAAGCACGCAAAATGTTCGTCAACCATTTTGCTCTGCGGTCATGTGTTGCTAATATTATAGAATGTATCTGTGTCACCCCAACAGTAACCTTCTTAATGTGTTTTCTCATGTACTCATAACAATAATTGTCGTGTCAGTAACATAACGAGCTCCGCAGATGTTGCTGTTTAATTAAAACTTTGAGCCATCGTTATCCAACCCTTCGACATTATTGGACCCTATGGCTAACGTTCGTGAAGTCGTGAGTTGTCTATAAAGTTTTGGATGGCTCTGAATTTGCGGATAAATTCCGCCATTATCGGCAGTGGACCCAGATCCACCTGAAACGTCTCGGATATTCGGGGGTTATGGCCAACTGCGTTTAATTAACAAGTAGTTGTGAAGATCCGAACACCCGCAGCGGGGTTTAAAGCTGGACTCAAATTCATCAGCCTGCTGGATGTTTGCGTCACTGCCACAGTTTGGAGGAAGCCGTCGAGGAAATAACACAATAGAGTGACTCCACTGGCATTGTCTTCTGGGTTGACATTACGTAAACTTAGTTCCATATCTCAACAGTCCATAAAGTGTGCTATTGTGCTCTTGTCTCTGTAAAAATCACCAGACACTTAATATTTAGTTACCTACTGCTATAATTTGACTACTCGATGCTGATAAAATACTCGTTTAACACCTCGTAGGTGCCATTCCCAATCACAATCGATTTTTAATGGTCGTCTGGCAGGAGTGGTATGGTCCTTGACAAAACATATAACTAGTTAAAGATCAATCAGTGTTTACTTCGCTATCTATTCTATGTGCTCGATTAATTCTATACTATGTCATTTAATTAATTATTGCCATCTGAAACTGGTTGCTATTCCATTCGACTCGGTAAACTTGCATTTGAATTTATCTATAGACACTCGCCCAATTTCAATGAATTACTTTAATCGCCTTAACCCTGTTCTCTCGTGTGTTCTCTATACGATAATTCTTCTATGGAAAGACCTCTTCTATTGCGGATAACAATTACGAAAGGATGTGCGACCCTTGTTAGGGCGCGGATAACTTTAGAAACGACTACGATTCTTTACTGGCGCGGTCGCGGGACCTTCTGAATACACGTTAAAAGCCTACATATTTACTGCTTTATTACACCTATCTCAAGGGCTTATTTGAAATCCCATTGGGTTACGTAATCGTGGTATCTATACATTATGATATGGTATCTGTGGTACCATGGTGATAGCATTCATAAATTCACAAATTAAGTCTTAAATTTATCAAGCTTATTTGTAGAAATGCTTGATTTTAGGACGGAAACGGGTAGGCTTCGTTGTATGCTCTCTCTCTGATTGTGTTAAATCAGTAGAGTTCTTCGTCAAGTCGCTGTAATGAACCTCGGCCGTTTTTCTGAATTAAATATCTGAATTCTTGTGCCAGGGCTCAGCTTTGCCGTGTCTTGATTCTTCGGTTAACCCTTTGAAACGATCACCTCAAACAAATAAACTTTGATTTATATTAATGTGAGTTTATGTACTTAATTCAAAATTTTATTTATTATTGTTGACCAATTTAAAGCAATTTGGGTGTCAACACAAATTTATTTCACAAAAGAAAACCAAGATTTCGTCTACCTACTTCAATACTCATGGTTTCTATAATTTATAACCAAGATTATAAAATGGAAGGATTTAGACGCCGGGAGCTGTCATTAAAAACTTTTATGAGTTTCCGCGGAGTTTCCGCGTACCTACTAACAGATTGACGGACGAATTTTAATGACTTATCGAGGCCCTTCGCTGTTTCTTATCAGTCGGTTATTGACCTAGATTATCAAAATGCTGACAATGGTTCTCAGTTATTCTGTTTTTTATAATAACTGGATACAAAAGGTAATTCATTGAAATTGAAATCACCGATAGATAACTCTGTCTCGTCTTATTACTAATGGGAATCTCGTACAGTCAACCTTTGTATGGACTGGACAAATGTGAAACAAAAGACAGCAGTGATTCGTCCGGTGATTTTCTTTGAAAGCGTGGAATTTATTTATATGCACAGGCAACATTGAAACACTCGAAATAATCTATCGCACAAGCAATAATAAAATATTTATGTTTTAAAATGAACCGTATATTCTTATTTACCAATGCAAAAAGTACAATAGATAAAGTAATTACTGTAATTAAAATTCAAATTTAATTATATTTTGTGAAGTCCTTCCATCTTTTTCAGAAATCCTCATGAAAGCTAGGCTGAACACCCTAAAACAATAATTTATTTCATCCCTTATCAACTTACACCCATTCCGCGTCGGATGGGTCATTTATAACTTACTTAATCGTCGAAAACACGGCACACAGTTTACGAAACAAACATAAATCCTTTCCTTTAGCATTAATCTGTGGATTATTATTTTGTTTGCTATTCATATACCGTTTCCAATGCGGCGGAATGGGAGAGCATCATATATTTTATTGGGGACCAGGCACCGAATTAAGAGCAATTCACATCGGCCGATTTCCCGTCGTCGCACTCGGTACGTGCCACGACAATCCAATTAATAAGCAAACCTTTCGTATTCACTGTGAATATGAAATGTTTGCTGGACGGCCAATTGGTCGTCCAAATAAAATATTCATATAATAAACATAGCCGGTCATGATTGCAGCTCACGCGGATGCAGATAACTGCAATTTGTGCAGATTTGTGATGTTTTGTGTCAATTCGTGATTCTTTTTTTTCTAAACCAATAATAGTTATTTGAGAATTTGAGCCTGTGCTTTACGATATAATCTCTTTCCGTCTTTGCCTTGAACAGCTTCAAGATGTATGGCGGTACTTACTCGACTTGCGGGAGCGCTGCCGTGACATGGACATATTTAGCTCATATTTAGTCTTATCCTGACGGTCAATATACGTCGGTCGTTCGTAAATGTCGCTATGAAAACTATGCCAACGTGGTCAGTGGGTTGCTAAATACACAGCTTTTTACGACAACTGAATACAATTTTACAGTAAGGAAAGAAAGAAAGAAAGAAAAGAAAGAAGAAGAAGAAAGATATATATAATTATTATGAATTATTTTTACTAAGGTTTTCTACTTTTCTTTGAGGTTGTATCTACAACTACTTTTTATTCTTACCAAAGATCCAGCTCCCGTTCTTGGTCTAGATTCGTGACAATAATGCATTATCCACATCAATATTCTGACCACATTGGCGAGACCCTCGTTAAGCTCGTAGATTGTGGTGGCGACATCCTCTGAGAAGATCTTTTTAGATTGGCGTTGAGGAATAACGGATTGCTCAGCTGTGGTTGTCTTGATTTCCCACAAGATTACCTCGATGAGGGTGCAGACTCAACCGCAGTTCTCGCGAGGAGTATATGCACGAGGTTTACAATTTTCTCCTCACAACACTCAGTACATATATGTTACTTAGATACTTGTTAAATGTAAATTAAACATTACTGATGCGTTCTTATTTAGTTATTTGTTTTCAATATGATAAATCTACATAATAAATCCTTTGTATATTTTAGCTGCAATTCTTTAACGAACTTTAGGATAGTAGGAATCGAGATAAATTCTAGCACAGCAACAGTAGGAATGTTTAATACCAGTGACAATATCTCCTGGCGTACTTAGATAGCCTATACTAATGTATCTTGTCCACTCCCGAGTCTGTAGGCCGCATTAACTTGATTTGACCGGTTTTGTGCTCGCTGACTCAATAGAAAAAAATATTACAGGTACAAACATGCAAAATGATTAAATTATGTATCAGTGAACAAGTAAAATATTTGCTAGTTTTTGCCCGTAGGTCCATTCGTGTCGTCGTGGGAAATCACGTTGTCGAAAATGTTCGTGGAAAACTCCTTGAACACCATCGCTATCGACCTTGGCTATTGTTATATACTAATTTCGGATACCTTTTGTTTTTATTACTAACTCCTTGAAGGTCGTTTACTACATCATACAAGAAATAATAGTTTAAATGGTTCAAAATCGCTCACTGAATATAGAAAATATATTTTTGACACTACATTTTTTATTGTTCAATTCTTCACAAAGTAATATTATTTGTTACCAGAATAAAATTTCAAACAAAGGCCAATCTTGTAGAATCCAAGTCAAGCTCGCAAAAGTTGTTTATTAAAGCTGTCTACCCCACCTAGAACTTAATTTATCGAGAACTTACAAATTCGCAACACTGAATATTTTAATGAGTTATACACTCTACGCTGATACAGAGAAACATAATTAACCTCACATCTAGTCTAGTCCTTTATTAAAGGACCTATAAGTTATACTCGACCTAGGTAATGCTTATCTGCTTTATATACTACTTATTAAACTTAGTCTACGTGTGCTTTGTATATAGAACTAAAAGCCTAGAGCGAAGAATAATAACTATGGTTTTAATTTATGTTGCATCATAGCAACACCAAATATAAAAATACTAAATAAGCTTACTTACGTATCTAGTACCAATTACTATTGCACAAAAGTCCATGTTCTGCTACTTTTTACCTGACTGCCCCCCTGTTCGTCTCTCTGTCTCTCGCGAGCGTGTTATTTCGGATTTTTGTATCTCCATTTCGTAATTTGGCCGTAAAAATACGAAACTGAACTAACATACCTATAGCCATAGCCATTAAAAACGAATTTCTCTGTGTAGTATCAAGATTCATCAGGATAAGATCCTTCCGTACTAACTCGTAAATTGGTATCAAGGCTGTCTCAGCCGGGTATTTTACTACGTATAAGCTTTGTCGGAATAATCCGAATTTATTTGTCGGTTGAAGATATATTCCAATGTCAAAGACGTTCGCTCTTTTGACGCCCTATTATCTCGATTACTTTACCCTTTCTCTAGAACCAAGATACATGGTTCTACGTAGGCACCCTAATGGTGGTATCAGATAGTAACATCGAGACAATATTGTTGGTGATAGACGGCACCTGCTACTTGGAGCTTCCTTAGAAGGGGTGAACTCGCTTCGATGTAATAAAAACAAGAAAAGAGACGTTACAGGACACATTATGTTGGATTTTTGAGATACAAGTTCACAAAGAGCTTTACTTTTTCAAATCCGTGATTCATGGAATTAGCGTTGTGTGTGTGTTTGTGTAACTACCTGGTTCTAAAAGTTATTTAGTTGGTAAATAATGTAACAAAAATTTGTTTTTTTCATTCTTTCTGTACCGAATCGTCTTTATTTTCTAAATTGTATTTATTTGATATAAAGTTAAGCGAGAGACATTCATAAATGTGCCAACACAGGTCTTGGATTTAAGAGCTGTTGGTGGATTTGGAAGAAAATGTCCTTTAAAAGTGTTATTGATGTAAGTGGGCCCCAAATAATTTGGAATAGTGAGATCCACAAAAATGGCTACACGCCAAGTGCAATCCAAAAAACTTGTTATACCAAAACTAGCACCACCAGCCGATTCTATTAATAAGATTGAGCTAACTTAAACAAAATGTAGACTCAGACCAGAGAACCCCGATGAAAGCGTCAATAACGAGTAGTTAGATAATTTTAAACTAACGCAAGCACTCAGCCAAGTTTTAAGTGCGGATTTCTGGTTCCAAAGAGTGGAAGAACATTTCATTTATTTAACGCAGCCTGTATATAGGTAGTTACTGCTGTTAATGTTGCTCTAGAGTTGGGCTGAATAAGTTGGGGCACTCTGCCGGTTGTCGCTACAAGTCTCGGCAACTTTTTAATTGGCCAGCCTTACAGATTGAAAAAAAGTCAAGAGCCCTTTCGACTTAATTAAATTTACTCTACAGCGAGCGAAATAAAAAAGATTCGCTGTTCTCGTCCTGTGTTGCTTTCTTTTTAAAGTCCACACAAAAGGAAATTAGACAAAAGATTCGCTCAAATTTCGTGACCATTATCCCTACAGATTTGTAATAAAATCTATCGAGAGAACTTAAAATGGGGTTAAGCAGATATGTAAGCACTTTCAGTCCCGGCGAAGCGTGAAAATTAAGTTGCATTTAGGGAGTTGGATCGAGTTTGAAAGGAGGAACGGGAATGTTTGAATTTATTTAATTCCGCACACAAAACGGTATTATTGCGGAGCTTTCATTCACTGTCATTTAAACTAAAATTTGTTAAGTTATAGCATGAAATTAATCCATCGTGCACCCCTCGAGGGGGTTTATAAAGCAAGGAAATGAAAATTTCATTTGAATTAGACCCTTTTGATATAAGTTTCAGAATCAGCAGCGTAATGAACTCTGGTGACTGCGGTCCTTCACAATTATTGTCGGGTGGAAGGTAACTCACAGCCGCCGCTTTAAACATTGATAGTTGAATTTGAATGAATGTAGTAATGGTACTACTCTAAATGGATGTATAAGGTTAAAAAACAAATTTCGCACTATGTTCATGGTGTACAGAGCAGACTATATCACCTCATTTTTACCCGACTGCGCCAGAAGGTGGCTTATGTTTTTAGACTGTGTGTGTATGTGTGTGTATGTATGTATGATGTATGTATATTTCTTTGGCACGCTCTGTAGCTCCAACGGCTTGATGGAATTTAACTTCAGAGGTGTCGCAAAATTCTTCTTAATTATTGTGACACTGGATAATATATAAATTAATAAAAAATGCGGATTTTTGGTGCCAAGTTAGATATGTCTTCGTACATTTTTTCTTCAAAACCTATCGAGTTGGGTACAAATAAAGAGTTTTAAAAAAAGTTTACAAAAATATACACAACTTATATGTTTAAGTGTAATTTAGAATGAAAAAATAGGAAAATGTAGAAAATAAGAAAAAAAAAACAAACACCCTACTGCGAAACAAAATTAAATAGTGGAATTTAATTGTAGGCATTGCAGTCCAAAATTCAAATGAAATGGTGATGCCTCCGACTGCATTTCACGATTTAATTATGCTCGCAGTCAGCTTTTTTGTTTTATAATTAATTTTTCTTATTTAAGGTAGGTATCCTGTAAAAAAGGCCCTGAAAAACCTATTATTCAACGCACGACATAACACAAGGCTTTTATCGAGACTACTCAAAACCCTTGTAATTTCAATTACTTCTACAATAGGTAAATTTAATTTCCATTGCGTGAGATAAAACATTCCATTTCAAATTCCGTTTTACCGCGGCTTACAGCCGTTTCAGTGATACTTTTGTTATAATAAAGGTGAATAAAGAGACGCACCAACCTCTCAACGAATCGGGTAAGTAAAGGAATATGAAAATCATATTATTCTATGAATTACTTATATTGTGTGGCATTTATATAAGGGGGGGAGGGGGGTGTTTTTATTTTATTTATAGAGGTAGGTATATTATCCACCTAGCCGGACCGGGTACCTGTGGTGGATAGCGGCCTTACCCTCCTCACGAGTGAGGAGAGACCCGTGCTCAGCAGTGGGACAATATGGGTTGATGATGATGATGATTTATATCATAACCATATCGTCCCACTGCTGAGCACGGGTCTCCCCTCACTTTCGTGAGAGAGATTAGGCCAAAATCCACCATGGGGGTGAGATCCGGATTGGTGGATCGCATACCTACCTCTGAAATATTTTTCGGGTATTTTATATAAGTGGTACTACTATTTTGAGCATACTCAAAATAGTGCCTAAAAAGTTTTTCTCCAAATCAAATGAAAGTGCGAACTTTCATTATGTCATGCGTCATTGACTCTTTAATCAAAGGCAGTTCAATAAAGCGCTTCGTTTGTATCCCCGAGACTATAGACAGATTTTAATAACCAAAATCGGATATTTATGTGACAGATAGATAGGGTGTATCGAGACTCAGCTAGAAGGGGCTTAGATATAATATCCGGCAGGCCTCGGGATGTTTTCGTACAGACACCTTTGTCCCCAATTTCAAAACAAGCCTTCCTTTCTATTTCACTCAGAGCTTTTATCAAAACATTCACAGTATTTTGACCATATTCATTCAACTATCTGTCTGTCACCCATATAGTACACATTTACCTTCTTTAGCACTTTAAAAAGATTGGTTTAGGTAAAATGTTTAGGTAAGTAAACAAAATAAAGCATCCATTTTCGATATTGCATGAAAAGCTCTTAAGCCCGGTAAAAGGCTATAAAATTCAAAACACCTCTTTTAAAGTAAGTTCTAAAGAAATACCGAGTAGGTAACAAGGGTCGCACAATAGCGTGATTATACGATAGAAATGTACGTGCACCGCTCAAGCGGTTGCATAAAATGTATTCCTCCAGCTACCAACAAAGACAACCCTTTTATTCTTTTCTGTCGTCAGCGGCGGCGGCGGTTGTAATTCTCGTCTTTTAACAAATGGAAGACATTATCACTGTCTGGCTTTTGTATAAATTCGCGTAGAATGAAAGTTAGTAAAAAAAGTTAAAGCGCTTACGCTGCTCGGGCAATTCAAACGTAACGTATATTTTAGAACGGACAAAAACTTCGCGCGTGCACTGATATGTGCTCGCTCGGGGGAACTTTTTCACGATAAGCGGGGAGTATTATTATGCAAATATTTTTGTTGTTAATGTAAAAGTGTGAGGATAATGCAGTGTATCCGTGTGTGAGTATGTGTGAAGTTGTTTGGTTTTTGCTGAGCGAGGCGAGGGTGTCGTGAGGCGGCGAGGGCCGCGTCGAGTGGTGCCTGCCTGCCTGTTCTATCGCCATCTCGGAGGCTCGGCGCTCAATCACGTCCTCTTCGCCAGTCACCGGCCCCACTACACTCGGGCCTCTTACACCGGCTAATAGTTCTTAGGTGCCTCATTAAAATTACATCAGCTACTAGCTAAAGTGAGTTAATTTTATGGATCTATTGAACCTCTTTTGACAAGCCATCAGTTTTTTATACAGGATATATCCATCGTGTCGCTTATAAACTGTTACAACAGTTACAACTTGCTATTTTTCATAGATCAGTTCTGCTTTAATCACGACCCCCTTCTACTTATATTAGACAATCTTAACAAAACAAAATTATTGAATTGTTTAAAATTTTTTTTTATTACTCACGTCGACTTGTTTTGTAGCTTTCATTCGACAAGATATATGCAGTAGGTACATACCTACTACGACTAACTATTTACTATAAACATACTGAGAAAACTCGAAGAAACTAGTCGAAAGAAATACTCATAAAAACTTTTGGTCCTCGTATTATTTTACTATTGACGACGTCTCTAACAAAGTTATCAATAAAATATTCTTCTTCACCATAGATCATATACGTAAGAGAGCAATAAAACGCATGATTATAATGTTGTTGTTATGATACCTATTGATAATGTTCAGTGATGAGAACACAACTGTCGTGTTTTTCATAACTTGCCGCGAGTGCGGGAAAACACACGCTGTTGTGTTTGTTGTATGGGAAAACACTATGGAGTGTGCAGAGCCGCACCCGTGGCTAGACAAGCAACACGGCTCAGCAGTGAAAGGGTTAAAGCTATAGGTGACCAATAGACAGAAGGCTTAATTTTTACTTGGTTACGTATTTTCCTTTTATTGTATGCTGTGGTTATCCCAAACTTTTTAATTGGTTTTTAATTGGTTATCAAAAACTGACGTAAAATTTTACTCACATCGTCATCGAAACCAAATAAGGAAGTGAAACAAAAATATCAAAGACTTCATTGTCGGAAAACGATTTGGACGTACAAATTTTATTTGTTTTGCAGCTGACTAAACTACGAGCTTCCGCTGGCAACATTTTCCATGTCGATGCTGGTGAGTCCAGCCTAACCTAGTTATTTGGGGCCAACCTTTCGCTACTTTTATGTATCCTTTCACCTTTCGCCCACTTTCTTTACAACCGACCACATAAACCAAAGAGTTTGGACTACATAAGCAGTTAACGTATTACTATATGTAGTAAGGAAGTGCGGGTGGAGAGATACACACGAGTTTCGCACTGCAAGTAGGCCCTTCGTCACCAGATAACGCAGAGGCGGATCCGTTCCGCACAATTATAACGGAGAGTAAAAGTTGTAACAAAGGGAATGGGCTATAAGTTTCGACGTCCCTGTGTACGGCCCTTATTTATCGCTTCCGTGAGATTACCATGCCTACGAAATACTACGAATACGGGGCGGAGTGAAGATAGAAGGATTTCAAAAGTTTTCTTCCACGCGCAGAAAATTGTTAGATTACCCCTTTTCAGTGTGATCCAATTGCAGTCCTTAAGCACAAGTTCCACTGTAGGCTGGTGCTTATATTCTTTCATTTAACGTTTATGGAAACCCTGCCATTACTCAGCACGGTGGTCGAACTGAGATGCGGAAGGGTTTCAAGTTAAAAGAATTGTTTCATTAAACCCTCTCTTCAAGACATGACCCATAACTATGTCACGATTTGGTTTGCGTAGTTTTGAGTCGATCACGAGATCTAGCTGTAAAATGAAAAAATAGTTTAAGTTTAACAATTATATTTAATTTGTGCCACGTTTTCGTATAAGTAATATTCTAAAAAATGTCTTTATTTTCTCGGTTGTGTCTTCCTTACTAGGATACCCAAGAATGCGTGGGCTGATATTTTATTCGGCTCAATTATTTTGTTTTTCCTAATTATCATCACGTTTGTTTTGCTTATGTTTGAAATAATCGCTTTGCTGATTATTCATCCTAATTAGTAGAAGATATATAAAAGGAACCAACCAAAATCTTCTAACGCATTTCTTAATATTGAAATAAGTACATTTCTTTGTATTATCATCATCATCATCAACCCATATCGGCCCACTGCTGAGCACGGGTCTCCCCTCACTTTCGTGATGAGGATTTGGCCCTAATCCACCAATTTCTTTGTATATACCAGCCTAAATACTTACCAAACTTTCTTTGCTTACTTTATTATTCACCGTTCAGGTAAAATTATAACAACTTATATAGTTTAGTTACACAGCAAACATCATGCAACTATCGCTTGTTGCAAACCAAGACAAGATATGCCAAGAACTCAAGATTAACTTGATTTAAATTCGTCCAGAATTCATTAACAAAGCCACTCTATCTTGCTTCGCTCCCAGCCGCAATAAAACCAAGAACACAGATTACGTAATACATCCATGGATGCATAAAATTTAACCCCACACTCATTCTTGCCACAAAACTGATGGAAAGATATGTGCCAGTAAAAATAAGGCATTCTGGTGAATTATGCATATTTAGATATTTCCACGAAGGTAGGAAGCTAATATTCCGACGGGAGATAAAACTTGACCAGAATGTTATGGTTGCTATAAAGGTGTGAGTAAACGTAACTCTGGGTCTACTTCAGGTCGATCATGGAATGGAAACCACATAGGTGCTTTAAAATATCTAGTGACATACAAATAGAAACTCACAGTACTATTTCCTACATTAAAGGTGAAATAAATAAATACGTACTATTTCACATTACTATTTCCTACATTAAAGGTGAAATAAATAAAAACACGAAAACGGAGTTTCAATATTCAGAGTTTTTTTTTAAATTGATGGCATTAAGTATGCGGCCCACCTGATGGTAATTGGTCACTGGCGCCTATGGACATCTGCAACGCCAGGGACGTTGCCGGTGCATCGCCTACCCTTATTAGAGAGGACTCTTTAAACTTTTGCTTTTTTCGTTGAATTTTATATACAAGGTAAACAAAATATACCTAAAAAGATGGTATTAGAATAACTTTTTTCAATATTCATAATATTATAACAAAAAAACGTATTTTAAAACCTTATACTTACGGCTTGCAGGTGTTTAGTATGCTAAAATGGTTCACAGCAAACCGAGCCTGGCAGAGACTACCTCGTTATAGAATTAAAACTATAAGCCGAGAGTTTTAGCCCAGTTTCAGCGTTTTTATCGCACTCCTGAAAGCTAGCCGAGCTATAACATGGACCTATTAGTTACATTACTATGCGTTAATAAAAATAATACTCGCTATTATACACTGAAAAGCTTCGTTAAAAAAACTAGTGTAGCTACCTTATTAGGCACGTAGTAAAAACTGCTATGATGATCCATACAAAATTAAAGTGTTATATTTTCGATTTCTTTTTTTTTATTTTATCCGGGTATATATAGTACTGGCATTTGGGTGAGGAAAACATCGTGAGAAAACCCACATGCTTATCCGAAAATTATTTCGGAGGTAGGTATGTAATCCACCAATCCGGACCGGACCCCCTTGGTGGATTAACACTTTCACTGCTGAGAAAATTTGCTTGTCTAGCCACGGGTACACTGTACACTCCATAGTGTTTTCCCGTACAACAAACACAACAGTTGTGTTTTCCCGCCCTCGCGGCAAGTTATGAAAAACTCGACAGTTGTGTTTTCAGCACTGAAGGTGTTAAGGCCTAATCCTCCTCGTGAAAGTGAGGGGAGACCCGTGCTCAGGAGTGGGACGTTATGGGTTGATGATGATGATGATGAAGATGAAAATGTTTTATGTATGTCCTTCCAAATTGTTACTTGGTATGCTAGTCGATAGAACGTACTGTAAGTTGCCTTGACGACAATGTTGAAAACTTACAACTGAGCTCTACAATGAGTTTCTTATGAAAGGAATTCAAAGACGTGATTAAGTCCGCTTTTAGGTTTTTTATTTGGATGTCGTGAATTCTGAGACATTCTCTAACAAAGCGCTACGAAACGGCTACGAGCTACGAAAGTCTAGGAGACCTGGGACCAAAGACTATTTTCAAAAATGTTAAAATTCTAGCTACTAACATATTTTGCCTTCTTTAATTAATTTCCTAAAAGTATTTAGGAATAGGTTATATTAGGAAGACTCTATATCAGGGTACATTTGACTTATCATTTTGATAAATTAAAATAACTGTCAAAATTTAAATTATTGATTAATTATCTATTTTGCAATAAAAAAATAAAATATGTCTCTCATCAGTTTCCATGAAAACTCAAAGTTTCGTAAATAATTAAAAATACATATAATGCCACATCGCAACTTACAGGTATATGGAAATCTTTACAACTAATTAAGGGAGATGTAGTGTGCAAAATCTCTTTGATGGCAGAGCTATTTGATCTGTTGGATAAATTGGATTAGTATCCAACCACCTCATCAAAGTAAAACCCACAGGTGCTGGTAATTCCGTCACGTTTGTATGTAGGCACTTACCTAGCCAAAGGTAGGCCACTATATATACGCACGTACCTAATTTTAGTCCCACGCACTCTCGAAATCGTATCTACAAATGGAACCGTCTGTATAGTCAGCTACGGTAAAATGGACCTTAGAAAAAATGAAATAAAAATAATTTTATAAAAGGAACTAAATGTAAAGACCAATGACTACTGGGGGGCCTCTTTTGCAAGAGGCCGCCAGATATTCATCCGCCAAGCAGTTGTGCAAATACCACTGTATTCCGGTTTGAAGGGTATTGCTTCCAGTGAAATTACTGGGCATATGAGACTTTAGAGCCGATGTCTCAGGGTGCCGAGCGCAGTGCAGTGCCGCGCAAGATTATACAATGTAGTGTTCTGGGTGGTGCTGTGACTGTTATAGGCAGGTGTAGCGCTTACCATCAGGTGAACGATTTGCTCGTCTCGTCACTCAGTCAAATAAAAAAAACTAGGTTTTCTATTTTACCAAAATAAGTGTGACGATTAGCTCAAAATCATAACACTTTACTTAGTGCCTCATCACAGCGATCGGTGCTTAGTAGCTTTTGCCCGTGACTTGCTTTAACAGTGACGCCAGTGCTGACACCGTATATTGCTACACCGATGCTGAAGCCAGCTAGTGGCTAGTTATTAATAATCCTTAGTAAATATCCTTATACTGCGATTGATACTCATGGATGACCTTGCGGTTATGTTCCGTAGCATTACCTTAGAGCTCCAAACTGTGGATTTCTCAGTCATAATTGCGATTACACAATTCACAAGAAACACTAAGCTCTTGTTGACTTACTTTTATGTAAGATATATCTTTGATAGCTGCCGGGATTGATACTGCTTTTGAGGCTGACTGTACCTACACATTCTATTTCACAACTAACTAGATTCTTGCAAAATGAGATGGTAGATATATTCTTAATTTTGTAGTTGGATAAAGACATGAAGAATATGAGGTACCTACTTACACAGTTTTCAGAGGCCAGTAAAATATAATTAAATAGTCATAACATAATATGTTAATAAGTTTTTTTTTATCTGACTGAGTGACGAGACGAGCAAGTCGTTCACCTGATAGTAAGCGCTTCGCCTGCCCATAACAGTCACAGCACCACTCAGAACACTGCATTGCATAATCCTGCGCGGCAATGCACTGCGCTCGTCACCCTGAGACATCGGCTCTAAAGCCTCATATGCCCAGTAATTTCGCTGGAAACAACGCCCTTCAAACCGGAACACAGTAATGTTTGCACACTACTGCTTGGCGGATTACGGATACACTCCAATTGAAATAATTTTATTACTAACTGTATGCAATAAATTGCAGCAATTTATGGAAAACAGACTCTATAAACCCTCAATCTGCACTTAAAATGTTATCAGACAGCTAAAATAAAAAATGTTAGAACAACTCACAGCGTTTGTAACATGAAGTCATTGTGAAATTTAATTGTCGCGGTCCCGTGGCAACCATAAACACGGGATCTGTTGAAACGGTGGCTCGTTAAACTTAGGCGGATTCTACACGGTGATCTGTGCGGTGGTTACGTGTAAATTTGTACATAGACTATGGTTGAGGTCGATTCGGTTCTGTTCTATGTTATAGACAGACGTGGTCCTCACCATTGAGTAAACGACGTGGTTTCGTTATTCTATTGCATTAAAATGTCCAAATTCAGGACTAACTACTTACTTAACTGTGGTTTGATTGTCACGCGTGTTAACGGTAATTACTACAAATCTATGCAACACTCTATTCGTGTGCTGGGAGCTTCAAACGTATACAATAAAGATAATTTCTTATTACTTGATGTCACACGTAATTGATCAGACGTCTACACGCCCGATTTAGATCACGTTATCTAAGATTGCGTGTTAGTCACTTTTCAGATTTATAATGATCAAAATGTCAATCGATCTGGGTAGTAATTCATGGCACCCAACATTTCTGTGATTCTCATCACAATCCAGATCGCCGTGCAGTCCTCGCTTTACAGCGGAGCCATGTCGGGCTCTAACTTCCACGTTATGGAATCCTGTTCTGCAAAGTTATGGCCGCACCCCAGACACAGTGACATGACACTGAAAGATTTAATTTATGGATCATTCTAACTTGTCCCTAACTTACTGCCTATGTCATACGTGGCGGTGATTGTATAATCAACTGATACAAGAGTAACATACCAAAAAATTCGCTCAAAAATCGGTGTTAGCACTAAACAAAACACAGTAAAAAGATCAATATATAAATTAAGCCTTTTAAAAAATGAACTACTACTACCTACTACTGCTATTACACTGTAGTATACTGTGTTCTGCTTTGAAGGGGATGGTTGCTAGCGAAAATAATGGGCGTACGAGACTTTAGAACCGATGTCTCAGGGTGACGAGCGCAATGCAGTGCCGCGCATGGTCAGGCAATGCAAAGTTTTGGCACTGTGTAACTGTTATGGGCAGGCGTAGCGGTTACCATCGGGTGAGCGACTTGCTCGTCTCGTAACCCAGTAAAATAAAAAAAAACTTGATTGGCGCAGTCATGAATTCAAAGTCATTATCCCAAGAAAATTAGTTTGAAATATAAAGAAACGTAACTACCTGAAACAAATAGGTAACGTACTTTAAACATATTATATTTTACACGAGCAAAAGCCCTAACAATTACACTGTATCATCAAACCACCGGATTACGGTCACGGAACATCAAATCAAAATGTAACAGTCATGTTTATGGCCTCTTAACGCATCTCCAAGTGCTGGAGAAAGCGGGAAGCCTTTCCCGCAAACGCTTTGTCTTACGCACCATGAAGCAAACTCCATTCTATGCGGTTACACCATGTGCCCACGGAATGTATAACCTCTACATACATGCGTAGAGATTGCTCTTTCATAAAGTAGTGGAGAATTTTCTGCAAACAATTAATAACGAGGTAAATAGATAAACGAAGATTTGCAAATGAACTTATTTAACAAATATTCTTAGGTGACTCACAATATTAGAGATCCATTGCAGATCCCTAACTAGACAGGGGCTCCTATGAATCCTCATAATGTCTGCAGATTCAAGAAAACCTAAACCTGTATTAATTATTATATCTATAAATCAGAGAAGTACCTAAAACCCACTCATTAATTTTCACAATCGAATAAAGAGTAATCCTGCAAAGCTAGGTTCTCGGTGTATTTATGTATTATTTTCAGTATGATCAATCTCGTGTTTGTACAATTCCGATTTAGTTCGTTCGGAAAGGGTAAATAAGTTGGAGCCTGGCCGAGTGTGAGCCACACTTAAGCTTTGCTCACGGTCTGCCACCGTTGGAATAACAAGCGCAAAACGGACACCGGCAAATCCAACCCAAGTCCCGGATTTGTAACAAAGTACGGCTTATTTCGCTCACTTCTACATAATATGGCCGAAACACTTCGAGCGCAGATGCTTGCTGCAGATTTTCAATGTTGTTTCAATTTCTTAGCTATGCATTTTTCTTCAGATTTACGCGGGATAAATAACATTTGTTTGAATAACACAATACCCATGACGTAGGTAGAATATTCGATCCAAAATTTTAGTATTTCTAGGGCGTAAAGATAATAGAAGTTAGAACAATATGTTCAACGAATTTTGTCGCTGACTGCTCAGAATAAATTGGATTAACTTTTGAGCCCAAAATAGGGTTATTCTCTCAAAATTCAAGCGAAAAGGTATCGCTTAAAATTAAAACGCTTAACGCCGTTTAATAGGAGCACGCCGCTACGAACGCGGCCCGCATGTGTTGCGCTAGCAATTATTCACTATAAAAGTAATGTGTAACCCAATTCGGAGGCTTTGCATCGCGACAGTCTCGCCGCCAATTACTAGCTGGCAATTTGTCGGGTGACACGACAGAAGCGAGCGCGGAACATGACACCATCGCCAGAACCGTGCCGCAATACATTTCCGCCATCTGACGCGATCTGACCTCATTAACCGCTGATTTTTAATTAATCCTTCACTTTCCGTTCACTGCCAGATTACGCTACTTAACAAGTTTCGCTCGACCGTCCTAAATTCCTTAAAACTTTGCGAATGAAAAATGCAAACTCCTATTAACTACTTGTTCTTGCGTCCCCCGAGTTTATATAAGAAGATTATCGTCAGAAAAGTTCAACAAGTCACAACAACAGTTAGCTACCTAAACTTACGGGAAAATTTAATTCGCATCTACATTAGCTTATAGGTTTATAGGCAGTGGTAGCGTAGTGGGACGACGTCCGCCTTCCAATCAGAAGGTCGTGAGTTCAAATCCCAGTGCAGGCACGTACCAATATGTTTCTGTAAAACATGTACGTAATTATCACTCGCTTTTCGGTGAAGGAAAACATCGTGAGGAAACCCACATACCTACCCGATAATTATTTCGGAGGTAGGTATGTTATTCACCAATCCGG
This sequence comes from Campaea margaritaria, assembly GCA_912999815.1. Taxonomy (NCBI): domain Eukaryota; kingdom Metazoa; phylum Arthropoda; class Insecta; order Lepidoptera; family Geometridae; genus Campaea; species Campaea margaritaria. The sequence continues at coordinate 5,144,923 of OU538794.1, forward strand.
ACAGGGCCCCGTGGTGGATTATGGCCTAAACCTCGTCACGAAAGTGAAGGGCGACCCGTGCTCAGCAGTGGGACGTTATGGGTTGATGATGATGATGACATTAGTTTATGAAGGAAATAAAGCAAAATTTAAAATTAAAAAAGTTAATGTTGGGCATTTCGAAACACACGCCAAACATATTATATCTTATGTACCTAATACGTACCTACCTATTTGAACTTTAGAAATGGACTTTTTTATAGTAACTCTGGTTCACGCCTTCAGCCTGATTTCTTTTCCTATAGGTGTTTGACTGGTAGAAAATGCTTGTAGCATTAAGTTCGCCGTTTGTACTAGTTAATCTAGTTATCCAATATGTGCAATAACGTAATAAATAAATAAATAATCGGAAAGCATTTTCCCAGAGTAACATATGTTCTGTAATTGTAGAAATAAAAGTAAGTACTTACCTAGCGCGTAATTTGAAGCTTATTTAGTGAAATGTTACGAAACGGACTGGTTAAGGAAAGGTCCAACAAAAAATAGGAAAATCGCACCCTTGGGACGCCCATGATTCGACCTTTCAGTAGAAGTTTATGGTTGACTGTGGTTTTTCTTACCTTTCGTTTTCTTTGCTTATCTACTAAGAACAGTTACCATGAGTAGTTATGTACACCTATTATTGTAGTATAGCGCCGTTCGCCCCGCGCCGCAATGATTTGTCTTTCATCTTATACTCGTACGTGCCACAAACAAAACCATAACAACCGCCACCTATCTTCCCATAGATGTGTTATGATATTTTTTACATACATACATACGTAATAGTCACACCATTTTCCCATTGGGATAGGCAGACTACGTCTACAAAAAATGACTTTTTTTAATGTATTTTATATTTCATTTATTTTTATTTTTAATAAGTGTATCATCATCATCATCAACAAACCATATCGTCCCACTTCTGAGCACGGATCTCCTTTCACTTTCGTGAGGAGGGTCAGGCCATATTCCACATTGGTGGAAAACTGAAATAATACAATATTAATTTTGCAGGAAACAGGAACAATTTCACAGGAACGAACACACACACAGGATTCACAGGAACGATTTCAAAGGCACTGTTTCCTGCGAAATAACTAGGCATTTTGTGTCAGAGTGCCGAGCGCAGTTCGCGAGTGTGGCGCAAGATTTTGCAATGCAAAGGTCTGAGTGGGACTGCATTCATAGGGACAGGAGTGGCACATGAACTATTCGTTTCGTTACAAAAAGACCTACAAACAAAACTTCAACGTGAACCCCACATATACGTATCTACGTTCAAAAAACGCTATTTATAGATGTTATCACAAAAGTGTACCGGTGGCTGCGGGAGGTCCTCCCCCATCAATATCCGCTTCGTGTGGATTTGTTTTGACAATGCCTTTGTCAGTCTGAGAAGTAATTCCGAGAACAACACGCTAGTCAACTACAGGACGCCGGATTGGTGAATAGAATAATATAGGGCGCAAATTGCACTGAAGCTGTCTATATACGCACCGACAAATGGGCGCCAAGAGTAGACAGGTCAGGAAATACAGTGTGATTTCTCAACCGCTGATTGGTTAGAAACTATAATATATAAAAAAAAACAACTTAAGTATAGAAGCAAACTAGAGCTACTACGATCCTACCTACCTACGTTTTGACTAAGAATTAATTTAACTATTTTCTTCAAAGGAAGAAAAAACTTGACCTAGCATGTCAGGCATAGTATGTCTTAAAAGAAGTCGGCCACACCATTTCCCAAAAACCCCGTTCTCGACCCCGAATGCTTTCCAAATACTGCTCTGCATACCTCTTTACAGATGGGTGAGGTAGGTAACGAGGGTACAAAAATTCAGATTATTAGGTACCTTTATAGTGTGGGTCCGAAGGTTCTTATTCATGAAGCTGCTGCTGGCAATGTTTTGAACTATACTTACATATTTCCCGTTTTTATGGCCAACGGTGTAGCTTGTTTACTAGTTCTTCAAAGGTGTTTTATTTAGTTTTTACTTTTTGGTTTATAGTCATCCATTATTCATAAGAACTATTAGGTGAAATGTGCCGACATTACCTACCACTGTGCTACCAGCACTAAACCACCGAATCAGATCACATATGTTAAATAGCTGTTCTTACAGCTAAACTTAGTGCAATATTAATGACTTAGCCATGTATTACATATAAGTACTTGATAAGTAAACCTATCAAAACCAGTAATATTTTCTTATTTAACTTATTTTTAGCCGGTGTGGAGGTACCTACAGCAAATTATCTATGGTTGAGACGACACGACAAAATGGTGAATTATTCTACTCAAGGATTTGTTCTGCTCTATGGTTCTAGGTAAAGTATACAGACGAACTCTGTATCAAAGCGAGCGAAGCGAAGTGCTTGATATAATACCTAGGAGCGCCTCAGTATAAATGCGGCGGCAGCGGCAGACAGATCTGGGCTACGTTCTATACTGTGTAAATCTGTAGTTTTAATACCATCTGAATTACATGGTAAAATATTTTAAAGATCTTAACGATAAAAAGGGATCTCTCTTAGTTCAGGGGCGGATCCGGCTTAGCAATGATAGGTTTAGAAGGTACGCCATGTTAGGTCTTTCTGATTATGACAATGTTTTAAGTCCAAAAAAGAATAAATGTCTAGGTAAAATACCTATCTATTTATTTGGGTAAGACTTGAGTAGTAGGTACTTACTTTTTTTGAGAAAACATTAGCCTGAAAATATTAGCCTTTTTTTTTTTTTTTTTTTTTTTTTTTTTACCTGGGGAATGCAGTTACGCATACCACCAGACCCGGGTGAAAATATTAGCCTGATTTAACTGCCTACCAAAGTAGGTATATAAGTACCTACCTACATAATATATTCAAAAGTACGATTATAGCTACCTACCACTCAAAAGAAAAATAATAAACCTTCCCCATTTTACGAATCTAAATGTGTTTATTCTATTTTGCAGCCTTAGCAGTCTCTTAAAACATTTTAACAGTCTTACGACATTAGGTACTCATGGTTTATTCATGCTGATTTAGTCCCGTGATTTGTCCCTATCCAGTGACGAATTTTTCACTAGTTCCGTAAAAATGGTTGCGCTGAAAAAGGAAACTCGCTGACTGAATCACTGGAGGGAAAAAATAAAGCGAAGAAGCGGCCTTAACGACCATCAGGGGATATCATTAGCTGATGTCCACTGCATGACTGGAATTAGATTCATCTGCTGGGTGAGTGGATAGATACGGCTCGTTTATTTATAATTAGATACTTGCGTATAAGAGGATACAAGAGGTTCGTATTTGGGACTTCTCCTAATTAGGTACGTATCTGACGTAAGTACGGTTCGACCAAAAAAGCAAACGTCAATGGGGTCACGTTCTTCCTCTTTGTCCGACTGCGATGACGTCCCAAGAAGAAAGATGACGGCCGATTTGACTCCTTCCCAGAAACTATATTATAGTGGTCAAGACAAGAAACCCGAAACTGGAAAGTATTTGATCAAAGGATGATTAGTTACTCGAGTATCAGTGATCATTCTCAACTTTCCACACTAATCAAGGGAGGCATGGCGTTAACGTATTGTTATCTGAAACAGCTATTTATTACCGAAGTATATTGGCATAATTCCAACTGCGGCTGCCCTTGCAAACTTTTAATTGGCTGTTCTGATAGCGGATCCCTGGATTCCTGGAACAATCTACAGTGTTTTCGAAACCTATTTAGTAAGTAATTTACCACAAGTAGGTACCTATCTACGTGTAGCTATAGTTGCTTGCTACTACTGCTACTGCCGTAGGTAGCTTCTTCATTATTTTATGCAGGCACATGTTATAATTACTATGTTAGGCTCAAAAACGAAAATGCGCATTGGAAAGTGTAAGGGCGTAATGCGACATCTACTCACCAGTCATAAGGCCAGCTTGGCAGATTACCTACCTACCGACTTATCTAATTACAATGTATATGTACTTAATTCTAGTGACCTTTGAATTTGTTCAGTTTAGCTCACTGAGGAGTTAAAAGTTCAATTGCGATGAGCACTATCTCAGATTTAAAGTTATAGTCTAGACTCACTGAGCCTTAGGTCATCCCTTAGCCTGGCTGATCCTAAACTGAGCATGCTAGAGAAGGTAAAAACTCACTAGGTAGATAAGTCAGTATACCTACCTACTAGGTGTTTATGTGGGACTAGGTGTTATCATTTTGAAATAACCCACGCCTGATCAGAGGAAAAGATGAATAATATGAAGAGTGACCTAGGTCACCTAGATACCTACTTCTCTAATAAAAGTCTGAATAAAACATGTATTGTCTATAAGTAAGTACGATAGAACAAATAACTTTATCAAACTAGACCAACGCAATAAAGCAAAATGTATCTATAGAGATTGGAATCCTACGGCAAAAGCGAAACCTGTGGTAAAACCTTAACTTTACGGACGAAACATGTTACGCCATCTATATTCATACCTTTGGAAACAGAAACATGTGTATGGTATCCTACGTCCCAGTTCCAGTTGTGTGCTGCAAAGACCCTTTAGTTCTTATTCATGAAATTCCAGCTCAAAAGTGTAGGTGGAGCCCACTGAATAAGTTAGTTAGATAATTAGGTAGTTATACCTTTTTACTATAAATAGATAGGTACGTAAATATAAAAATTATAAAGACTAATAAGTACTACATTATTAAAAGTTATCAGCCGTATTTAACTTCGAATATACAGGGTCAACAAAAACATTTCATGGGCACAGCGCCACCTAGCGATTATATGTGAATCCACGGAAGAAGCGTTTTCAGTTTCGGTTCCGTTGAAGTTTGTAAAATGATAACTGTGTATTTACTTACATTCGTTTAGGTACCGACTATGTATACGAATTTGACCTAATTTAGTATGCTCATTTGGCGAGATAGGGTTTCTATTGGAACAGTTGGTCTTTTGCATAATCCCTACCAAATTAGGCCAAAGAATATTAACTTGTAATACCTAGTAGATATGGGTTGTATTTGCGGCCCTGGTGCCTATCCATAACTTGTTACATAACAGAGAACCCGCCTCGGCGGCGCTATACCTAACAGTTCTGTAGGTATTTTATTATATAAAAGGTCTTGCATAACACTGTCCACAACACAATGGATCAATGTTGATGTTGCATAATGCAATTTAGATGTATGTTCATTATCATTATGTTTGTATGTAACTCAATGATGCAGCTGATAAAATATTAAATAAAACCTAGTAACCTTCTAGTTATGTATGTAGGTACCTACAGACAGTATAAGAAGTGTATTTGGTTTACACGTTCACTGCTGAAAACAACTGTTTTCATAACTTGCAGTGAGTACAGGAAAACACAACTGTGTAGTTAGCTGTATGGGAACACACAACTGTATGTGCAGATCCGTACTCGTGGCTAGACAAGAAAATCGGCTCAGCAGTCAGTGTTAAAAGAATAATTTGAAAAACAAGTAGCTGTTTACACATATAAGGTTTAATGTAGTTAACAATAATTTAATGAAAAAGTTAACAATAAGTAGGTAGACAAACTTTTGGTTCAAGAATTGGTATATAGGTATTAGTTACCGTAATTAGATAGAAGTAGAAAAAACTACAGACAAGTATAGATAGAGTAGTAGAAATACAATTTAAAGTCATATTTGACTATCATTTTGTTCCTCCATTGTTGTGGTTGTGCTACTTTTGAACTTCTTCGCCTGAGTCCCTTCTGAGTCAGTTGGTGCTTCTTCTTTACATAACTCATTTAAGTTGTATTTCTTGTAAACAAAGTAATTATCGACAACACTGAGTAAGCACATTCCTTTTATAATTTCAACAATTATGCAAAGCCCTGGATTTTTCAAGTCCGCTTTGTTTCCTCCATTTTTTAAGCACACAAGCTCTGCTAACTCCTTTATGATCATGTCTCGTGAGACACTGTTGTTAAATCTTTTGTTAAAAATCACAGCAAAGGTAGAAGGTTCCTTCAGAAAGTATTTGTCACACAGTCTCCCGGCAGATTCCATGATGTCTGGTAGGTTAGCTTTGCATGTTGCCATTATAGGCAGAAGACGTAACACATGTCGAGTCTTTTGAAGCCTTGTGGAGTGTAAGTCTTTGACGATTGCCGCAATGAGGTCTTCCGGACTTGGTAGGTTAGTTTTAACAAAAATGCAGTTTGAGGCTCCAGTTTCCACCACTTGGAACCGTTTGTGTTTGAGAGATTTTTGTGTGTCTCTCTTCATGGAATCCACTTCACGTCGGAGCAAATCTCCGATATCAGTCTCGTCTTCAGATTCACTTTCAGACTCAACCTCGGGCTCCGCCGGGTCGGCCGCCGCCGGGGGCTTCGGCTCGTCTTCCAGATTTGGATACAACTTTCCAGCGTACTCATTCAGCAAATTGTAAACCTCCTTCACGCAATCTTTTTCCCTGAAGTTACACGTGCAGAAAAAACCTCTAAAGCCGGGTTCCAAGAAGTATTTGTTTCTACGTTTCCGAAAGTAGAACTTTTTCTTTTTTCGCGTGTCTCCCATTGTTGTAACACAGGTGATGTTACTTTGTCTCTTTGAAATGCAGTTATGAATGCAGGGCGCGGTGTGATATAACAGAATAAAAGGGTGTTACGTATTACACTGAATTATGAATTCAACATCACACCAACAACACCCGTCTCGTTCGTTGATCAACTAACTGTCAAAAGGAGCGGAAAGGGAGAGGGAGGGAGGGAACTGGTTGACATGACGGATGACGCATGACGTGACAATTTACTTGAGTTTCTGTCCCGTTGGATGTTGTCAATATATCAATGTCATTGTCAGATTTTTTTTTTAAGCTTCGCATCACTTGTCTTTCATCAACGATTAAATTTTTTAATCAAGGTGCAAATACTGTCAATAGTGTCAGTGTTAAAATTCATAAATCTCTTGAATAAATTTAATATTGTAATCGTCTTCTAAGTCTTAAAAAATACACAATATTGTAATAACAACGTTTATTTTATATTTCTAATGTTATTTATATAAGTTATAACTTTACAGCAGTTAATTTAGTGATAAACTATGTAATTATTCTAAAATGTACAAGTTTCTGTTAACTATATTAGTATAAGTATGTCCTACATAATTATTATTATTTATTGATTAATTATTATATAAAAAATTACAAATACTTATAAACACATTTTGCATAGTGTTACCTAAAATACTGAGATACAATTTTAAAATACTTTTGTAGGTACATTGCATTGGTCAAGTGTGATTCGTTTATAAATTAAGATCATACAATGTGGAGGTTATTTTCTGTATCTGCAGTACTTTGTCTTCATAATCGTAGGCAAGTTTGCGACGACCGGCTTATTAAATTTTGGACATACGGTGATGCTGAAACAAAAACATTAAATGTCTAGAACACCAAGAAGCTCTACTCGTGGATTTCTATCTACGAAAGACGATTCTATTATTGCTTGCGCTGAATTGCATTTTCTGTGCCTCTACTTTTTTCTGCCGCTCCGACAATGTGTCACGTCTCGTTACACTGTTCATTGTATATCAGCGTCAGGACTTGGTATTGTACGTGGAATTTGCATCAAAACTTTGCATAGCCACTGACATTCACTTCTTATATTCAGATCAGTGCATTTCTGCCAAAGTGATATCTTAGTAGATTACGTCATAAAACTTATCAATATTGCAACAGCCATAAAATACATCATAATGTTTGTCTACCCTCCCTTCATATAGACAAATAACAATAAAAATATGCGCTTAACTTGTATTTACGGACGCATTGCGGAGTCTGACCACCACTCATCATAATTATATAGCTATTTACTTTGTTCTTAGTTTTTCCAACTGACTGTTCTAACTGCGGAGACAAGGCCAAAGCCTGAGGGTTTTCAGTGGGTGAGAATAAGTGTTAAAATCCAAGGGAACTTACTCAGTGTTATATTCGATAGAGGACAGTTTGAGATTCTCCACATATATACTGGGAGATTTGAGCAGACGCCACGTGATAGGGTTGAACAGGTTGGTCTCGTACTTCCACTCGACGATAAGAGAGATGGGCGGGTGGCCGGTGTCTTTGAAGGCTATCAACTTCTTTTCAATGTCCCCAGGCTTGTAGAATTTTCTGGAAGAATGAAAAGATTGCTATATACGGCCTCCATGGCGTAAGTTGGCGATGACCAACTGAGGTGGCTAGTTAAGATTCCCGCACAGGGCAAATTAAAGGTAACTATGTATTTGCCCTGTGGGACAGTAATAAAAAAAAGCTTTGCTATAAACCTTCACAACAACCAGATAAAAGTAGATAATTCTTAACGTTTATAGTGTTTTATTTTTGTTTTGTGAAGACCGGATTTGACCCACATTCTGACGTATTTCAAGTTAACAAAAACTAACTTTTGTTTATAATAAACTTATTATCGCTGGCATACATTGTTTTGTTCTGTTTTATCACTGATAAGGATATTCATTTCATAATAACAATTGCCAAAGGTCGTCGCTTGCTAAGGTTGCTTGCCCTCTTGGTAATGAAATATCTTATCAAAAGTTCATCAAAACATAACTTCGGTACTGGCCTATTCGCCATAAGTAAGATTAAAATGTAGTTCCGTATTGATATCAATGATCTGTCTGTACCTAACTTGATGACGTCAATATCTTTTTTTTCATTTCTATATTATTAGTAAAAGTAACAAACAATTTTGTTGACACGTTGACTGCTGAACCGGTTTTTACATTTGGGCCCCGTTACGGATCGTGTGTTTTCCAGCAATGGCATGCCAGCTGTGTGAGCCGCACTGTAGTGGCGCCGCATTCAACACACACGTCTGTGTTTCGCCGCACAACCGGTACGTATGCTGCGCTAACACAACAATCCGTAACAATAATCATTTGATAGAATTGTTTGTTTCTAATATATCCACATTTGTACGTATTGACTTATCAAATGAAGGTTTCCACTCTCATTCTTCTCATACTGTCCCAACAAAAGACCAGAATGAACGTCACGAACATCCTTAGACCAAAATTAACGACATAGAATGACTAATTAAACCAATATTACTTACTGTTCTTCATCTAGAAACTTGTGATTGCTCTTATTATTGTTCTTGTCTATTATAGTGATAGATAACTTTCCCGGTTCGGGTCCGTGGCGAACGCTCTCCGTAGAGTTTGATACTTTCAACACAACTTCATAATGGACTCCTGAAATGAAATAAAAGAGCTCATAAACAAGATTGCAATGAGCACCGTATTTTTTTTAAATGTAGTCTTGGGACTGTGACGAGACGATCTAGTCGTTCACACGATGGTGAGATCCACGCCTTCCAATACTGCGTAGCACTTCAATGCTCTCGTCACCCTAAAGAAAAATTGTTCACATTTTCGTTTTCCTGCAAAAACTTCCGTGGTCACTACACAGCTGCTATTAAGGCATGAGTGCACTTACTGCAGAACGGCTTGGAGCTGCCAGTGAGGGAGTAGAGCGCGACGTTGGAGTTGGAGTCGACGAGGCCGGCGGCCTGCAGGCGCCGGTACACGGCGCGCGAGTGGAACCCCATGGGGATGCAGTAGTGCTTGTTGTCGCACGTCGTGCAGTTGCCGGCTTCGAACGCCTGCATACAACGATATTATCTTTTCAGGGCCTTCATCATCATCATCATCAACCCATATCGTCCCACTGCTGAGCACGAGGCTCCCCTCACTTTCACGAGGAGGATGAGGCCATAATCCACCACGGGGGGAACTTAGAGCCTTAACTCGAGTCTATCAGTTAATGACCGTTTCCGTGGCTTAAGTTGGTGATTAGTGGACAAACAACTTCAATGATAAAAAGTGTCCTATGTGTGATATATTAAGCTCTAAAATAAAATCGAAAAATTGTATGCAAAAGTAATTGTCACACTCACCTCATAAGACTCGCATTGGACCGACATAAAAGGGCAGGAAGGGTTGATGCTCTCTGTAAAGAACTGGTAGCTCCTCTCGTGGTTGCAGCCGACGCGCTTGACAACTTGCTGGTACATCTCGTTGTCGCTGCCGCCGGGGGAACCCGCCTTCTTGCAGCCCGGCTGCGTGGATCCGCCGTTGGGGTAGAAATCTACGTGCCCTATCGGTTCGGATAAACCGAACCCTGTAATGAGAGATGACAATAAAATTGTAATTAGTGAATAGAAAGTCTAAAAGAATAGAATAGAATAGAAAACTCTTCGAATAGAATTCTCCACTTCGTAAAATCTAATCGATTTTCCCAAGCCGATCAAACGATTCATTCTTGTGAACATTTTTACACTTGTGTACACTTCGTTCTTACATTTCAAATTAAATAAACATTCATTCTAGGCCGACATATTTACTATGCGGTGTCGTCCATTTATACTACAGGACCCGAGTAAAAATGGCCAGACCCATGTTCCTCGTAGTTCCTGATTTCCTAGATACAGGGAATCCTAGTTAAGGCCCAGGATCTATGTATGTGATTGTGATGCGTTATTTATTATTATTATTAAAACAGAAATTAACAATAAAGTGTCAGAGATATCATCACCTTTGGCGTTGGACCACTGTCTACTAGTGTCAAGGCCAGGGTTTCCCGTTACCATGTTTTCATTAGACAGTATTTAACAAAATCTTTAATTAGCCCAGTTTTCTAATTGGTTTCCTAACTTTATCGTCTATTTATTCATTTATTTATACTTTAGCACACAAATAACACGGAGGACTCAATTCTAAGTAGCATTCTCTTCTCTGCAATATTTGTCTAGGTATTTTATTTCTAATTTTACAAGTAACATTGCCACTCGACACACCAAGAATACCAGGATGTTTATCAGCAATATCCTGAGGATGACATGAAAGATAAATTACCTGAAAAATATAGCGGCATCGCGTTACTGTGAATGATGTCGACATACTTCGCGTCCGAGCGGTCCAACCGCACGATGGTGACAGTGTCGCTAAAGTACGGCGCAGCCGGGTCTAGCCCCGTGATTCTGCCCAGCTTTATGTTAAATTTCTGAAAATGATAATCAAACTATACTTCAAGTACGATTCCATTGATGCAACTACCACACGGGCGCGATATTATGGGCGATAATGTTAGAAGTTGGTCCGCGGGCCATATCTTAACCATCACTGCATTAGTCAAATGAAAATAAATTATAAATTGACAAGAAAACATTAGGCACCTTTATAATTTATGATTATACGACTGTAGATGTTTAATGTTACCCGTGCAAAGCCGGGGCGGGTCGCTAGTAAATGATAAGAAAATACTTACTTTTTGCAATGCGTGACCGCAGTACCCTCCCAGATGCGCACCCAACGAGTGCCCAATGAAATGGAAGTTATCCAGGTGCGATAATCCTAGGACCTCCTGAAAAGAAAGAAACATTAGAAAGCTTGATCACAGCAAAGTGGACAACAAGCTTTATTCATGTGTGATGGTCCAATTAATAATCCTTTGATATGTATGTAATTTATTAGTAAATTTACATAAGCAGACAATATTTTTTTTATTGTAATAGGCAGGAGGTATGTTTTTTCTCTCTCTGTACTTTACACATTTTAGTATCAATAAAGTGGTCTATCTATCCTCGACTAAAAATGCTGAAAAACACCTTTCAGCCAATAAAAGACTAGTATTGTATAATATCCTAATACTGACCATCACACGTAAGGCCATATACATACGCCCTTTTACTTTGGCAAGATACCCTTACTCACCACAGACGTGTACGCGCCGCGCAAGATTTTGCAATGCAATGTTCTGGATGGCACTGTAATTGTTAGCAGGCGTAGCGCTTACCATCGGGTGAACGACTTGCTCGTATCGTTATGCAGACAATTAAAAAAAACGTATTCTTATGCAAGCATGTATACGTACGCCTATTAATACGGTATTAACACTTTGACTGTTGAGCCGATTTTCATGTCTAGCCACGGGTGCGGATCTGCACACACCATAGTGTTTCCCCATACAGCTAACACACGCTACAGTTGTTTTCCCGCACTCGCGACAAGTTATGAAAAATACCACAGTTGTATTTTCAGTACTTAACGTGTTAACCATAAACCCTTACATAGATATGGTGTATGAGATGCGCAGTCATGACTCCGACCAGCCTAATATTGGCCACCGCCTGACCGTACGGCGGTTGAGAGCCGGATCGCCAGTCCACTGCAATAACTGTCGCCGCATCATTGCCTTCTAGATTCAGAAGGGCATCGGCCATCTGTTGGATCTGAAAGGAAAATATAATGACACTAGGATTAGAACTCAACACTATACATCCCGCAATAAAGGCAAATCTAGGCATTTGGGAAGGGGACAGTTTGATTAAGGGATATTTTGGGAGAGACATTGTGCACCTAAACGCCAATCAGGGCCGATTTCCGACTTAGTTGTGGAAAAACGCCCGCACACTAAATAGGTCTATAACTTCATAACTAGTCGAAGCCCTATTTTGTTTTGTCTCTTTGGATATTTTGTATCAAGTAAACACAGTGTACGGAAGCGATTAATTTATGTTACAGCTAATTCGAAGTGTTCGTTTTGTGGCCAAAAGAATAGAAGCCTTCGAATTTGGGAATATCCTTCGGCAAATCTTATCAAAAGTTATGTAAAAGTAGCAACGAGAAATACACTTGATTATTACATTTATGATATGACTAGTATAAATATGAGTGTAGTGGAGTGAGTACTAAAGCCTACTGATATCAAAATCTTAATTGCGTCCCTATCTGCAAAGGGGAAATACTTAACCACACATACATAGACTGCCAAAGAAAAGTTAACAGAGTTAGTATAAAAGATGCACTGTGCTACCTAGGGCAGAGTACACAAGTCAACCGCGAGGAAATACGACCGAACATGAAAACAACACCACAAAGCATCATTGTGTACTCGTTCATGTGATCCATCACCGGTGTTTGAAGTTCTAACGTTATGGATCTGGCAAATATCGTGATTGATTAACGCAAATGGAATGATTGAATAGTAGAAAGGGCATCGCCTTTTGTTAGGCTGTAATGTGATGCCTTATTTAGGACGAAATGTATTGGCTTTATTGAGCTAATATTCATTTGTATGCTATTATGCAAATTAACTATTAGTATGTAGAACGATATAGATATAAACTTCGTACAATGATGTAAAATCCATGTTCAGCTAAAATAGGTTATATTACCTCATGAATTCATACTCATTTTTAAAGCTTATTAAATATTTTACAAATATCTAATGTGAATATTTTTGTATTTAAATTAGACGCCCTCGATGTGGGTAAAACCACATAATTCTCAATAAATAGTTCAGGTCATACTGAAAAATGTAACAGTTCTACAGTTTTTCAGTCAACGAAGTACGTATACGATATCTGAACGTTCAGATATCGATACTTAGTAAAATAATTTCATTTTTCTTTTTTTTTCCTATCTGCTCGTGGACGTAAATACTGCTTACATTCCTGAGAGCTTGATTTAAATGCAGCTATATTTAGAAGGTCAAATATTTCACCTATTCGATAAGCGCTGTCAACAGAGAGCAATCAACGCTCAAACATATTGATGTTTACAAAGAAGCTTTTTGAGAGTAATTTTAATACTACGACTGAGTGTTTGGAATTTCAAATCATCTTCCCACGAACTTTTAAAATAAATTTAGTTTTTTATAATATTTGTTTACTACCTTTACCCGCGAGATCGTTCGCGCAGGACTTGGTGAATTATATTTTAATCATATCGTCTGAACCCTGGAAGATATCTAAATGTGTTTTATTCCGTATTTTTCAATGATATGAGTTGTGTCCTTTCGGAGCTTTTGCATGACAAACTTTCAGACAGACAGACAAAAATTATAAAAACGGCCATTAAAGATAAGGTATCGCATAAGTAGCAGTTTCAGACACTTCAATTTTAATATTTGGTATAGACAGAGGACTCTAGAAACTGTAACTGTGGATAAAAAAGTCAACACAAAAAAATATATTTACTGCAAATTCTTCAATATAATTTCGCAGTGAACAATTTTTATTTTGTGGGGTTTGTCGTACATCTTGGTGGAAGAATAACGGATAAGATCTGAAGCAAGCGTTGACGTAAATGGATAGAGACCTAACGGGATTGGACGCATCGGGAATACGACATTTTGGGAATACTTGCTACAAAGATGCATGTTCAACAAGTAAGTGCATTTCTTGGAGATCATAGTATACACTTATCGAAGTATAAATAAGGAAGTTTCATACCCAAGGCTTGTTGCCGCCTTCCAAGAACCCGTGCGATATGAAGTAGAAAGGCCCCCGAGGGTCAACATTAGCAAGTCGTATCTTCTCCTTGCTATCCGCGTGGAGTATAACTGGTATTTTCCGGTTTCTTCTAGTAAATGTCGCGTATCTGCAAGATAAATAATTAATAAATAACTCGTCACATAGATCCTGACTAATTAAGACTCTCAGAATCAGAACCTACGAGAACCATGGTCCCACAAACACCCAGTCTCAGAACAAATACCTGTAGTTCACACAAAGATTTAATAATAATAACTCTTTATTACGGGTAATTTAAGAAAATATGATAGTAACAACTAAAATATTAATGCCCTGCCCTGCCCGCTGCTTTGACCAGTGCGGGAATCGAAAGCCCAACTTCACGCTTCGCAATCGCAATCCATCAGAATCAACTCATAATTAATAGAACGAACAAACGTCTTGTAAACATATTTTGATAGCTGAAAATAAGTTTGTTTTGTTTTCGCTGACATGAATTTTCTAGGGCCAAACCAAACCAAAACAAAACACTATCAAATATTATTAAGTAGAAAGCAGTTATAATATTATTGATTGATACGTTTGACCGCGGGTTAAAAATAACCAAAACGTTTGGAAATTCCTACATACAAATGTACGCTGTGTGTCTCTTATAGAAGCGTCCAAAGTCCGACCCACCCTTCTTCCGATAAGGCTAGTCCATTGCAACAAACAATGCCTTATCGCATACGTCACACTGCAATTGTCGTGAGTATTTGTTTAGTCTCCGCTTTGATTGATTGATGTCACGGACGAGCCCCTCGTTTTATCTTCAGACGGTGCGCTTCACTAAAATTGTGTAAAAGCAGTATGGACAAACCATTCCGAATATTTTGGTAAATTTCTCTTCATGAACAAGATCTTTTCATCCAAAATTAGCTTTAGATTTTATAATTATAAGCTATTTACTATTCCAACAACTGCAAGCAAATAAGGTGTACAAACAAGTCAATCAACTAGAAACGTATATCACTGAGCGTCGCTACGCTGTCGTGTGACTACTGTAATGTACGCCTCTTCTATAATAAAATATTAGTATGTAGGCACTAATGTATTAATTAATTATAATAAACTTTTCATTGCCGCCGCAATAGTAAAACAGAAAACAATCTTGTCGAGTCTAAGGGCGAATTCATAGCGTGTGTAACTCAAGTCGAGTTGTTTCTATGGTACCCATACTGCTTTTTAGTTATATTGTAATAGAGATATGAAGCGGATCTTGTAATTAGGACCTTATAGATATAAATTCGTTGTTTATGCGGCCCTACCGGATGACTCGAATGTTCTGGATAGTGTTACTTACATTTTCTTCGACGGACTTTTCAATATAATTTATTAGATAGTTTTGCAAAAACAGAGAATGTCTATGCGCAAGAATATATGCAAATTTATGAATATTAAAAGCGATTGGAATCAGAAAAGAGTAATGCTCTATCAAGCTTCAGTTTAATTAAAGTCATCCTTCATTCTCTAGAAAAGTAACAAAGCATTCATATTTATTTTTAAAACAAAACGCAATAATATCGTTGTAGGTATTGGATATCAGTTTACCCTGCACGTCTGATAACGGATTTCTCTCTACCTTTCGAACTATAAAGTATTGATGTTGAAACACGTTCCTTCTGCACCTTTCCACTTAAGTGGTCGGTGGTCGTTCTTAAAGCTTCCTGGGCCACGCTATTTAAATAAGCCGTGCGCCACGCCCGCTAATTCTTTTTTTTTTACCTGGGGAATGCATTACGCATACCACCAGACCCGGGTGAGGACCGGGTCTGGTGGGACTTCCCCGCAAGCTAGTCTGACGGGTATACCCACTAAACCCCAGGGTGTTCCACCGGGACGCCTTTGTTGTCGGGGCTACGGGTGCGAAAGGGGACTTCCGCGGACGCCCGCTAATATCATCAATCAACTATCAACTAGTATGCCCACAATAATTATATCCTCAATATATCCCAGTTTCCGCACGGGAACTAAATGCTGGACGAGTATATTTAATACGATGGACAATTATTTATGTAAAATCATATACCTTCCTCATGTTCGCATCGATCTTTATCACATAAATATAATATAATAATTGAAACTGATAAGTTTATCTTCGCACTTTCTTTGGGGTTTTCTGAACGCTAAAAGTCCACTAAGCCGGGAGTTGTGTAAAGTTAAATTCAAGAGTAAATCAGTAAATATATATTCCTGTTTTTCGCCCGTATCAAACTTCTTTAAAACTTTTTTTTTTGCAATTCTAATATCTTTTCCGGGTTAACATAACACTAACAAGGCAGTCCATTCAATCCGAAATCAAAATGAAATTATTTTCTTTTTTATATCAATTAAGATCTCGCACGCACGGGTTTTATTTCAGAAGTATGTAGTAGGTAATAAGATATCAACCCCGTTCGCCTAAAAAGTCAACCGGTAGGTTCGCCACTGATAATAGGTAGAATTATCGATATTCACTTACTGTACTCCCATATCTTCCACTCCTATCGGGAAATAGTTGTCCGGTCGGTGTTCAGTCCAAGGATATGCTATTGAGAAGCAACCGTACTGCCCATAACACTGCTCCAACTCCACATCATCTGCAAAATAATAACTGTTATTATTTCAACTTTATTACATTGACGTAAAGTATATTTTTGATAAATTTTACTGGGTAAGTACTATAGGAAAACAAAAATAGTTAATCAATGTAATATGATTCGACCTTTTGCAAGGTCTGCTTTTGATAATATTGAAATAGGTTAGAAAACATAGGTTATTTAAGATAGACCATTGTATTTCATATGGAATACAATTTATAGATTATATTTATTATAATATATTCGTATTTACAAATGAGACTTTTAGTTTAACGGCGAATTTCCTAGAAGCGATGTTGTTATAAAGCCTTATAAAACATTAGTTACAAATGAAACTAACCGCTATATCCTCCCGGGAAATTGGTGACATGGGTCGAATTCTGCTTGTCCATAAGAACCATAATGGTCTGAAGCATCAACGTTGCACTTGTCCTGTTGTACATTTTCAAACTTTTCTCTCGCACAAAGCCAAATAGCCGTTAAGGGACGCGCGCGCGCCTACGTCACCGCGTTGTCAATACAGAGTAATGAAATACGATCAGCGATTGACCCGAATGCCTGAACGCTGTTGCTAATTGTCCAGTTGACAGTATAATGTAAAATGAAATGTGTGTACGTCGCCTGCCCTTTATATAGACCGCTAGGAATGCACCGCGCACAAACTCCGTCCAGCACAAGTTGTGAAGTTACCTAACAGTATCTCATAGTCCGCAGACGTTCCGGGATGCTGATAACAGGGGTTACAACGTTATCAAACTGTTATTTGTTAAAAAAAAACTATTGACGCACGAACAGTCTCGCCGATTGTGAATTTAATTACACAGTCTTAGTGAGGCTTTGGTATGTCTGTGTGCGAGTAATTGCGAGACAGTAATTCTAATTAGTTCTAAGCATTTTCTTTATGAGATGTTATGAAACTGCAGATAAGAAAGTTTGATAAGTCAGGACAGGAGTATCCCAGAGTGGTGTTTTACTAAAAGGAACTCTATGATTTTTGACGCTCCTTGACTATCATCATAGTCTTAATAGGAATTTCTGTCATCAAAATGTTTCGACCAATACTCAACTCAAGGCACAACGGTTGAAACATCGACAGAAAAAACAAGTTTGAAAAAACAATTCAACTACAGTTGCAACCAATAATAAAAATGAGTATTCCATAATATTATTTTTCTCCACGCCTACATTACATTACTAGTAAGTAAACATAAAAAACACCTTTTATTAAATTTAATAGCTTTACTAAATAGAGATAAAAACGAAGTAAACAATAATTTGGACTTTGTAACTACAGCTCTGATAATGTTTCCTAATTAACCCAATAGAATCAACAACGTTAATTGACAAAATAATGTCCACAGATTAAAGCTTTCAATTGTAAGCCCCGTTTTCTAAATAGCTTCAACAATCAACAAGTCAATTTGTAGTTAATTTATTCTAATATATTGTTCTTGTAAATAGACTCGTTATTGTGATGAATGTACGCAGTTCCCAATTAATTGAAGAGGTCATAAGTCAATAGAATTGCATTGGCGGAACTATAAGGTATCAGACAATTCAACACGTCATTCTCAATTGAACCATAAGAATTGAAAGACCTTTCAACTAAAAACCACTATTTATTTTAAGAAATTTCAGTCTTGAAATATTCTACATGACTTAAGTTAACACAATCAAAAGTCACAGTATGTCTGTATGTGTATTAGTTTCATGCAAAAAATATAAGCCTAGTCATTTAGACGCGAACATATCTATAAAGTTATCCATAATAATGGAATAACGTCGAAAAAATTATCTAAATTAAGCTACTTACGTAATAAATGCATATAAAATTCATAATTATCATCTAACACATATAGCCCTTAAAATTCTAACAATATTACGAGTTAGTTTTGCGCGATTTGTTCTTGGATGGGGTCGACGAGAAATTGCAATTGAATGTCAAATCGTCGGTGAATATATCGGACATTGACATAGCTTCGTTTTTGGTGGAAGATTGAACTAGAAATCTGTCGAAATCATCTGCATTTTCTTTGTTATCAAGTTTCACTTCGGAGAAGTGGTAACTGGATATCTTTTTATTCTGCGTCTCATTTCCGTTGTAGAACTGCACGCTATCAACAGAATTTTCATCCTTGAACCCGCTGTCGACTCTCATCCAATGAATGTTAGATATTTCTTTCAAGGCATTCTTACTACTAGTTTTAGATATGTTGGTAACAGTCAGTTCTGAAGGTTTTATGGCACTCTCATAATAACTAGAAGCGTTAGCGTAAAAAGTGTTCTCATTGAAGCCACTGTCTATTCTCTTAAAACTAGATGAGACATCGTCGCCAGTTTTGGTCGCGTTGCTGGCGGTGTAGTCCAGTTGAGATACATTCTCAGTCAAGAACTTGAGATCAACGGTGTTAAAGTCTATCTTCTTATCTTCCAAGCTAAGAGGATTATCAAAATTATCTAAGCTACTGTCCAAGGACATTTCTAGCGGGCTCAGCGGCATAGCCACGCGAATTTTGCTAATTTCATGAGACCGCACATTGGCTTTAGTTTTTCCCTTGATCGGGGTCTCATGTAGTATTGTCACGCTTTGTAATTCAGTAGATGCTCCTATTTCGCTCTTCTGGGACTTCGCCGACTCAACTTTCACTAGATGAGTGATGCTTGCGTCCTCTACAATCGACCAAGTCGCCTCTTTGTCTTGTTCTGGAGAATATTCCGAATCAGCTGAAATATAGCAATTAGATAAATGCATTATTTTTGTTGTTTATTCCTTGTTAATAGATTTTTTTAACGAAATTTTTGCTAGCCCAAATCGCGGTATCAGAACTTCAATAGACAAATAATTACCTTGTGAATGATCATGTAGAGATCCATCGATGCTCATCTCCATGCTAAAGTCGAGTTTCTGAACAGAGCGACTCCTATGCAAACTGGACATGCTCAGACTGCGCTTCTCAGATATAGAACCTCTCCTGCTCCTTGGTGGAGATTCCTTAAGAGATTTGCTCCGCTTGAGAACAATTTTGTTTGGAGTTTTACAGAAACATGGCCCTTTCTTTTCGCCTCCAGTTTTTGATGCGACGCAGTCTAAGCAAGTAGCCATTGTATCAGATTCAGGTGAAGTAAAGTTGTTTTTCTGAAACATTGCAAAAATATTTTATTTTTTTGTTTTTTTCTTTATTTAAATAACAAATCTAATATTCACAAGTCTTAATTTAATAGCAGAAACTGTGGAATGATGACAATATCATTATCATCAACACACAAGTTTCAGTATAAAAAAAACCTTTGACTGAGCGAGTGATAATTTTGTCTATGTTAAACAGAGGATTACAATGTAACCAATAATATCATAGTTCACTCACCTCTTCATCACTAGAAATACCCTTAGCAACTGGTGAAATAGATGCCGAAGCCAATGATGATGACGTAGCAGATTGCTGATCGGTCCTCTTTGGAGTCATAAACTCAATGGGGCTGAAAGGACACGCCTCTCCAAAGTCAACAACGTCTAGTATTTTGTTTCGATAGCAAGGCTTGTTCCCAGTAGGACACTTTTTGAGAGGCGTGCCAAACGTCCGCCTCATTCCTTTGCTGATGCCATTTTGACTCTGGAAATGTTGTTACAGTACAATACAACTTACAACTTACTTAAGCTACAATTTTAATTTATTTTTACAGATGGCGACTCAGTCTACGTTGCCACCTGAACCAAAAGCACTAGGCAGTACTCCGCGGTTCTAAACTGCAGTGAAAAGGCGCGGAGCAACACAGCAAAATTATACCTTCAGGCAACGCGGTATCGCACGCGCTTTATCCGTTCAATAGAAAGTGCATTTTTAAACGTATTTTGTGTCTTCTGTATCTATATAATTCGGCATTTTACGACGGCGTCATCCATTTGTAAACGCTTGCTAGATTCTAAATATAAGAAACAACTTTAAGAAAAATAACCTAACTATAACGCTGAAACCCTGTCACATAGACATTCCGCTCCGTCTATAATGGCTAAATAAACAATAGTTATTTGTTAAGATAAAACTCTACCATTTGTAAAATGATGGCTTATATTAGACTTATCATAACTAATTGATTGACGGCTCATTAAATAAAACCAAATGAGTAATTTAAGTGCTACCATGGATGGAACATCCGTAATAAATAAAAACATACTCGTAGATACTGCTACAAACATAACCTTTCGTTTTTGGTTTGCCATAGTTGGGTAAAAATGCAGTTTACACAACATAATTATAATATTAAGTATACAATTTGGCGAAGATTTATTTTCATGTACTTTATGGACTTACCAAATCCGGACTGAACACAATTGGTGTGTGAGCTTCAAAGCTGGAGGGTGGTCGGGGCTCCACGTGTATCTCATCATCAGTTTGCTCTGAGTCATAGTGGTCCATATCACTGTGCTCTTCAAAGAACAGCTTCCGTCGTAGGGAGCCATTAGCGGTGATCTCATACTCTCCAGATATGTTTTGGTCCTGGAATTGGTGATATAATGTTTTTTTTTAATAAGTGATGACTTGTTGAGACAAACTGCTTGTTTGCTTGGTAGTAAGAGTGTTTGTGTTTAGTGACACCTCCTTGGCATAAGGGGGGTGATGAACCAGCTGCAAGGTGTGAGGTTTTGGGTTAGATTCCCGGGTCCCATGACCATGGTCCTTATTCGTCATCAGCCCATATTGGCCCACTGTTGAGCATAGGTCTCCTCCTTACTTTCGTGAGGAGAATTAGGCTTAGTCTACTACTGGTTCTCGGTCCAGATTGGTGGAAAATAAACCTACCACTGAAACCATTCTCAGATAGGTATCTGGGTTTCCTCACGATGTTTTCCTTCACCAAAAAGCGAGTGAGAATTACTTGCATATGTTTTACAAGAAACACATTGGTACGAGCCCACACTGGGATTTCAACTCACAGCCCTCTCTCCTTGGAAGGCGGACATTCTCCTAAAAGGCTACCAGCGATCCTTATAGTCCTCATAAATACTTACAAGGAATTCCAGTTAGCAGTCAGGACTTATCCAAGTATAAAAAAAATATTAAAATTGCAATGCTAATTAGGACTTGAAATATAAAATCATTTGAAATAATAATAAGAACTTAAAATTTCAAAGGTTTTTGAATTTGAACAATTTATAGTATTTTAGCTACAGAAATACCTACCTGTGTAAATGTGAAGAATGGCTGAAGGATCTTTTCTACTTCTGGTGGCAAATCAGGCGGCAATGTTAAGACAGTTTGAGCTGAAACTGAATAGTTTATGCCATGTGTTAATTAGTAAAATATATGTCAATATTATTATGAGACAATAAAGCAATTAACTCAAATTATGTGACACAGTTATTACTAACAGCAGTCATCTGGGACAAGACAGGTAGTGCTTTATAGAAAGATAGGTGTACTCATTATGGAAACACCATGAAACAAAGGTAACTTAAATTCAGAATGAAAACTACCATAGACTAAAGCAAACTTAAAATTTACTTCTTAGCTGTGAAGGCATGGATCCGGCCAAACAACAGTTAAAAACGGATCTGCACATGCCATTGTTTTCCCATGCAGCTAACACCACAGTTGTGTTTACCACACTCACGGCAAGTTAAAAAACCCCAATAGCTGTGTTTTCAGCAGTGAATGTGTTAATCAGTTGGCTTTCTTGCTTTCTTTCTTGCCAAGCAGCAGTGTGCAACCATGGCTGTGTCCCGATTTGAAGGGTACCGTTTCCAGTGAAATTACTGGGCATATGAGGCTCCAGAACCAATGTCTGTGATGAGCACACAGTAGTGCAGTGCTGTGCAAAATTATACAATGCAAAGTTCTGTGCAAAATTATACAATGCAAAGTTCTGGGTAAAGCACTCAGTAATATTTAAAAAATACCTTAATCAAGGGCTATTGGGGTCATGTATAGAAATAAAAATATTGATATACATACATCTCATACAATGTATGATAATAATTATCAACATACATCAAATTACAATACATTAAGTTTAATTGGAGACAATAATTATTATCACTGTCTCCAATTAAACTTTACTCTTGCTTACCATCTCTAGTTATAACAGTATTTTCCTCCTTAACAAAGCTGTGTATCAGCATGCTTGTATCGCATAAACTGTTTAGTAAAGGTTTCACCTTCTTGGAACTATCAATTAGTGGACTTGGCATTACCATTTCCTGAGAGAAAAATCTGAAAACAAACAGGAAGAGAAGTGCTTAAACTTTCATAAATTAGATTCATATTATTTACTAGGCAAAATTGGTTAGGACAGAGGTTAGTAAGCCTACCTTCTGGGATGAACCGTGAATTCGGCATGTTTAATACCGTAAATACCATCAGCGGTCTGCTAATGATTTAGAGTTTTTATCAGAGATAATATGGACCTGCAATGTGGGTGGCCCCATGCTAGATATTCTTGCTTATTACAAAAAAGCAGTAAAGAATGTTGAAATATATTAAAAAATCGTACTTCTCAGTTGCTTCATCAGCTATTTTTTCAAGCGCTGGATCTGGCGAAGGCTCAAACTGGCTGTTGCACGCGACGATGTCTGCCGGCACCAGGGTACAAGCCTGGTCTATGTCCCAGCGAAATGTACCAGTGTGTTTCTTTTTGTATATTTTGCACATACTTGGACTGGCGATGAAAGTACAATATTTTATTTTATTGATAATTGTAATTATCGAGGAAAGTCTTCCAAATAGCCACAAACAAAGCAATATAAATATTTACGAGGGAATATTTTTTTTGTATAGTTACCTGCATATTGGCTTGTGAAGTCTGTCGATCAGCGCTCTATCAAAAGGATTACGCACTTTTCTACTGTTTGGAGGAGGTGTTGATTTATAATCATTATTCGGATTAACATTACTCATTATTTCGAAAATAACGTTGATTTTTGATTTGTATTGTAAACTATCAGCGAGTGACAGATCGTGGCACAATGACCTCGCTACTAAAGTTGCCAACAAGAAAATAGATAAACTCCTAAAGCATATATTATTATGTACCTCTGAAAAAGTTGAGGATAGTATTTTGGTCTCACCACAATACGAACCACGAAAAAATTTACACAAATACATATAAAAATACTACCATAAATAATCGTGAACAAAACAAATACATGTGTGACAAAAAAGAAACCAAAGTGCGTACTAAGAGTAAGTTTTTTTCGTATTATCAGACTGAAAATATGCCAAGCATCGAAATTATTGTTATTTTGCAATTCTGCCAACCTCTTTTTTTTGCCATAGACTTCACAGTCACAAGTCACCACAGAGTAAAGTACCCTCTTTGGTCTGCTCTATCAAATTCAGAAGCACCCTAACGACGACGTTTCTAATTGTGTTTGTCAGTGTCATACTTTTGATTTTGGCTTTTGACATTACGTTTTTCTTGGTTGGCAAAATGTCTGCCGGTCTGTTTCGTTTGATTAATAAATTTAAAATATGAGAAAATGAGAAAAATGTTTTCATTGGTAAGATGAGAAAATGTTGCTCCTTATTGAGATATTGAATCAATTGAAGATATTCAAATTTCTCGTTAGCTCGCTGCTATATTTAGAACTTCGAAGAGTCAATCCACGCAGGAGGTAATTTACCTCATTTATTCTACTATTTACATAATAATCAGATATTAAAAGGATTATTAAAAAATGGATAACCTTACCGAGCCAATGGACATAGATATGAGCTCCCATTCTAGCAGTGCAATGGATATCTCATTCAACTTATCTGCTAATGAAATCCAGACTGGTTCAGAATTTAATGGTACTCAAACGCAGCCTGCGTCTATTGAGAGCCCAGTACCACCTCCTAGCAACGACATGCAGCCGCCAACCAACATAAATAAGTTCCACATTATTCGGCAGAAAGAGTCCAATTCTCACAATGGCATAAAAATTAGAATTGTTTGCTCAGTCGTAATACTAATAGTATCAGTTATAACTTACCAAGTTCTAAACATTCAATGTGGTCATGACATAGACCCCAATGAACTGAAGGGGAGTCTATCGGCTAAACTGTACGGTCAATCTCCGGCTGTTGCCAGTTTGATTGAGGCATTGAATGTGGGCGAGAGAAGTAAAATACTATTTTTCTACGGTGGCACTGGAGTGGGAAAGACATTTACTGCAACAATAATCATGGAGCATGTTGGCTACTACTCCAATATGTATCACTACACTATGCCAAGTTTTATAGACACATTTACGACTGACTTTATGATTGGTCTCACAGTATGTAAACATTCCACCATCGTGGTCGATGACCTGAGTGCCAAAGACATAAATGTTAAAACTCATATAAAAGATGTAATTGCTAAGAGCCAAGACTTAGATAAGAATATTACTGTCATACTCATTTTCAACTGTGATAATGCTGCCAAAGACTTTGAAAGGCAATGTGACAAGTCTTTTCCTAAAAAGCTTTTACACAATTTTAACCACATCGATGCATTTAAGAAGCTGATAATATTTGAGCCTTTGTCGGAGGAACACCTAAGGAAATGTATTGAGACTGAAATGGGAAACAAAAGGCTGAGCAATAATGATTTTCATAGGATATTAAAGAATTTCAATGTGTCTCTCGATGGTTGTAAGGGTGTTTATACGAAAATAAAGTCTTTGGAGATCTCTTAAGGTTGTAAGTTGTGATTGTTATATAAGTAGCCTATTGATATGTATTTACTATTACCTTAAATATATTGTTTTGTAAGTCAGCTATTTTGTATTTAGATTAGTATAGCATAAGACGTGTCTCCTGCTCATGCTTTCACACTACACAAAAACATCTACAGAAAACATTTGAAAATGTTTGATGTTTTCATATCAAACAAGATTATGTTGTCCAAAATCACAATGTTTTGTGTAGTGTGTAGACCAAAAGACATGCAGCAGACACGGCTGTAGACATGTAAGTAATAAATATTATATATTACATATTTTTCTATATCTATTGTATGAAAAGTTGTAGTGAAGTGAGCTGTAATGAGGATTAAGTTGGATTAAAATGTTATTTTAGATCAAAAGAACTTTATTTTAGAGAATTTTACATGATAATCGGCAATGCAGAGGTTCAAGAAATTATGTTGAATACAAATATACTGACAATTCTTTAATACACCTACAGTTCCACATATGGAAATTATTCTACAAGAAACTTAAGATATTTTCATTATAATAAAGAGAAAATTCTAAATGATTCTTGGTGCATTAAAGTACAAATTACTTTGTAAGTTAAATTCATACTACAAACATAAAAAATAATCTCAACCACTTATCTATTCAAGGGTGCAATATATTGATCATAGTTTTCGGCTAAACACATTGTTCATATTAGCTCAATGTAGGTACATAACACACCCTAGTTACTTCAATATAATTTGATATTGACTTAAAAATAACATTTGCAACATTTAGTATATTTACTTTAAAAATTTTGATATAAAGCATTTTATTTTCAAGCTGAATTAACAATATGAAAATGGGCATCTTAGATATAGTACACACGATAAATTTTATTAACGGTTAGGGCACAAAGATGACACCTGCAGCCTAGGTGGTATCTAACATAAATGAAGTCATGGCAATCATCGACTTACCTTTCCACTTTGGAAGGAGATGTCTAGGTTTACTCATTATTGTTTATGTTCAAACAGCACCCATACTGCAGGTTGCATGTGTGTGACAGCCCTCACTTACAATTCAAGTATTAGAGGCGTAAAGAACAAAGATAAAATATCTTTCAAAGATTCCGTTACCGTATTGCACTGCACCCTTATTAAAATTTTATCTAAACACCATGAAACCATTTGGAATAATAAGACTCCACTGGAATCTTACTTACATAGAAAGATACTTGAGCACAAAGTTAATTGTGAACATGTATAATATAATTATTTTAATTACAATACAAATGGTTACATGGTAGTAAACGATTAAGTACATATATTTAAAATGTTAAATTAATTGAATTTCTAATATTTATTGTTAAGATAGTAATAAATAGCAGCCAATAGAAAAAGTTGAAATATTATTTTAAAAAGCTCCCCTAAATGTTAAGCCGGTGAGATAAATGCATGCGAACAGGTAAAGGTGCACTATTCACAAATGCAAAGAGCAGAATAAATTTTGAAATACGTAGATATATCCAAAGAAAGATGTTGGTATATCCCTTTTTTAAATAAGATTTTAAATGGAACACTATATAGGGAAGACGAGACACATAAATAGTTCCTTAAAATATTACTGTCTTTGTGATTAATTTGTGATAGATCTCGAAGACCTGTGATTATGTAGTTTGTGCATCTGCTTTTGACTCAGATATGTTTATGGCTTCTGGGTTCTTTGCAAAATCACCTTTATACAATGCCAATGTGCATTTAGGAAACAATTTTGATACTCATATACCTTAATTTATCTTAAAGAAAATATGCAGTTTGGTTAAGTTTCATCGCAGGGTCGATTCCCATCCATAACCTACATCTTTCTTGATAAATTAAAGTAGGTAAGTATAATTATTTTTTTAGCAGGCGTTACTGCTAATGTACCTACTAATATTCTTGATACATAGGTCAATCTATTGAAAGTACCATGAAAAGAATGAAGAAGAAAGAAGAAAGTAATGGCAGTACCTACCTAAGGTACTGCCATTACTCATTACATAATTGGTAGGTAGGTATTTAATGTTTGGGTAGATTTAGTACTAGATTCTAGTTGTGACGGTAAAAGTAGATTTAGATCAACCCACTAAATTATTATTAAGTACACACCGTTTATGACAAAAATAAAGTATGAATAAGTACATGTGTTGGTATTATGGATAGAGTGCGTGTGCCGATACTTCGTGAACGTTATTACTAGGTATCGCGAAAGTTTGATAGGTATTTATTCATATGACCAAGGCCAATTCCTCACGGAAATTCGCTTTGCCACGTTCGAGTGTAAAAATAAAATGGCAGGCTGTGTGTAGGTATTTGTTACGCAGGACGTCATAAGGAAATTCCAATACTGTCCACGTCGCAATTCGTAAAATGTAAAAACTCGACCAAAGCACTGTACCCACATACCTCTAGAGAGTTTGAAGGATATTAGTTCAGTCATCCAATTATTAACACGTATTATGAAACACACAACAAACTAGATCTACTGTGTAACTATAGCAGGATACAACACAGTTGAGCTGTGGTTCTACTAGGGTGGGAGGCGTAAGATGATAACGCGACTACCTGCAGTGATAGATGCAGTAATTGGTCAACTACTACTTAGATACTGTGTTCAGGTGCTAGAGAACGCAGCTCAAAACTATATACAACATCGTGGGAGAGCCAGTAACTAAAGTAAATAAACAATTTCAATTCGATCTAGATAACAAACTCTCTTTTCCGAGAAAAAACACTTCATACAGATGGTCATAGTGAAGTCCGTAAACATGCAAGGTGCAAAACCCATATCTATGATCACAATGTATGTAACTATTTATGTATAGGTACATTTATATAATTTTCAAAATTAATATTAAAATGTTGATTAAATACTAAATATGCGTAGGTAACAATAAAGACTAGAATACATTTTTAGTTACAGTTATTGGCACTAAATTTAATGATAATGGCACAATTCTATGTATTTGGAAACAGTGAAAGCAACACTATTATAAAATACTAATTACCCGCCCGGCTACGGCGGGAAGTACTTAGTAAATCTTTATGTTCTACAATTTTTCCATTCCATACATCATTTTGATATTGTAACTCTGTAAAGGCAGCGGGATGCCAGAATGTCGTCTGCTTGATCGTTTTACGCTGTCTCACGTCACTAAAACTGTCCTTGATGAGCTCCCTTTTGTCATAATATCATAAAATAATACGGCTTATGTCCACCCAGAGAGTCTAGGGAACAGCAGTGAAAGAACTTTTGAAATAGGATAAGTAGTTCCAGAGATTAGCCGTGACAAACACACAAACTTTTCCTATTTATAATTTATTACTAGCGTAGATGTAGGTTTAAGTAGATAGCCGATAGATAATGATATAAAATATTTTCATGAGACTATTTTGACTTTCCTGCTGTTTAGATATAAATTAACTTTGCTAACTACACTAAAATATGTTACAAAATTGTATAAAACACGGTTAAATGTCATTATATCTAATTCTATTTCTAGAAAATACTGAATTCACTGCAGACTTACAGTTAGTGAAGATAGCATAGCACATTTCAAAAGTGAAACTGTGCAACAAACACTTTATTACATTAATACAATACATCATAATATCACGGTTGAAGCTCTTCTCTCTCTCTCGATAATACGAGTTCCAGCAATTCCAACGGGCCATTCTCTTGCACAGTTAACACTTCCAAATTCTAAGCTAACTTCCCAGTAACACGTGTTTTAATAATGTGATAAAGAATGCAAACCTAACTAAGCACAGAGATTAGCCACAGTATTAAAGTAAAACAAGTCTCGAACAAGATCAACAGCTCGTCAGGAAAGCAACAATCAATACAATAATGTTAATATTAAAATCTAAAATTGACAAAATTGATATAATTTACTTAAATTATAATATGTTACGAAAACTGCACTAAGCTAAGATAAAGATACACAGATACTTATTAAATCGATAAAACAAAAAACGACATTCTTCTATACACAGATCAACAATTGTCATAAGCTAAACGTATTCCGCGATACGCCTAGACGCATAGTGCCAATAACTGCATGATTTTATTAGTTACTTAAATCTTACTAGCTAGATATTTGATAACAAATAGAACACCATTTTAAGCACGACAAAACATTCATAGTTAAAAATGTAGAGAGACTTACTGAGAAATGTGCTAAAATTCTAAATATTGAAAGTTTTTGCTGATTTACTTACAATGTAGATTCATTAGTATCAGATCTGATGTTAAATATTGAGATTTCTTTATTTGTTGATCAGCAATAATTTGCTTCCAATTCGTTGACGATTTTCGATTGTGGCCGAGATCAGAATTTGTACACTTTACTAAAACTAGCGCAAAGCATTGGATATTTTAACTGTATCACATTTTATAGCCACGTTGAATGTTATCGATTGATAAAAGGACAAGATAGAATATTCAAATTGCTTATACTGGTGTAGATAACATTTACCTATAAGTAATTAACTTAATATTTGGGATTACAAAGAACTCTAATAAAATTCGTGTAATTTTAGCAGAATGGATAGTAAACTTCATACTTCACGTCTGAAAGGATTGTCGTCTTCTTTGTTAGTAATTAAGTAGTTCAAAGCAGTTTCGTCGCAACTCATTTGCTTCGTGAGACTATTATCCTTCGACGCTCTAATCTGGGTTGGTAGTGGGACTAGTTAGGAGCGATGGAAATGTATCGCCGTCCACTTATTGTGACGTTTGTGCCATATGCGTGTCTCTTGTGACTGGTGTGTAGCTCGTCTTCCTTCAGCATCCACACTCTGCTTTACGCAAACGTACGCTATGACAGCGACATCATCTCCGAGGAGGTGCACTCTTGGGTTCAGGATGGTCATATTCGTTTTAATGTGGGTCGGAGTGTTGTCAATAAAGAACTTATGGAATTCTACTCCCTCAATTAGATTTCCTAGAGCTTCAGGATCAAACGCAGTCACATTCGGGTCACACAATTTGGAATAAGTTTCGTAATCACCACTGTATATGGCATCTATAAGCAATTCAGTGACCTTGATCACCTCCGCCCGACGCAAGGAGGCAGTGCTATCACCGCTAGCTTTTCCAAAAGAATCGGCTTTTGTAAGCGCTTCCTCATCGTGATCTTTCGAGATGACAGTGCATGCTCTGTCTACGCCCTTCTTCTCTTTATCCAAATCGTCATCTTCCAGAGTAGTGCTACTGTCAGTAGACTCTTTTACTTGAGATCCGTCGCCTTTCTTATTCACCATAGATTTCCCGGAGAAATTGCGCGTAGCAAGCATAGTAGTCAGGATTGCGCCTTTTAGTTTGCGACGAGCATTGAATTTCTTCAAGCAGTCTACAGTCTCCTGTCTGTGCATGACAGAAGCCACGCGCTCCCGGTGGCAGATCCATGGGTGCTTCAATGCCTCAGAAGCTGTAATCCTCTTGCTTGGGTTAACTGTAAGCATCTGGTTAATGAGGCTCTTCGCTTCGGGAGTAACAGTGTCCCACTCGGGCGAAGGGTAGTCATAAGCACCAGCTTTAATTTGTCCGTAAAGTCGATGCTGGTCTTCATCCCAGAAAGGTGGATAACCAACAAGTAAAATATACAGGATAACACCGCAAGCCCAGATGTCGACTGGCTTACCGTAAGGTTCTTTTTTCAATACTTCAGGTGATAAGTAGCCTGGAGTTCCTGCAAATCCAAACCACGCTTGTTGATCTCCTTGAACTTCAATAGCTAAACCAAAATCGGCTAATTTCACAGCAGCTCCTTTAGCCTTGGTGGCTAATAGAAGGTTTTCGGGCTTCAAGTCCCTGTGCACTACACCATTATGATGGCAGTGATGAACCGATTCCAGAATTTGCTGTATGCAATGAGACGCATCAGCTTCGGAATAAAATTCGCGAGCTACAATATCTTCAAACAATTCACCGCCGGTGACCAAGTCGAAGACGAGGTAGTGAAAATGTTCCTCTTGAATCGAGTCATGTAGCCTAACAATGTTAGTATGTTGGAGCTTCCGGCAAATTCGAGCTTCTCTTTCCAACTTTTGGAAATCTCTAGCTGAGAGCTTCTTGGTGTTGATGATTTTGGCAGCAAATTCATAAC
The DNA here is from genome assembly GCA_912999815.1 of Campaea margaritaria. Lineage (NCBI taxonomy): Eukaryota > Metazoa > Arthropoda > Insecta > Lepidoptera > Geometridae > Campaea > Campaea margaritaria. The sequence goes on from OU538794.1 coordinate 5,176,610, forward strand.
CCGTAGACTTCTGCACTGCTCTTCTTACGATTGAAAATGCACCTTTCCCTAGCTCTTCCTTCAAATCATAATTGTCGGAGAACCGAGTACTAACATTTTCGCGATTCGGGTTAGACATTTCGAATGCGGTACTTACTTGGTCGTTTTATTTAAAAAACTTACTGTGTAGACTTTGAGCACAAATCTTCCACCGTTCGATAGGAAACTGCAACAAAAAATAAATATCAATTAAATTGATGACGCGGAATTAAGCGGTGTGTGAGGTACAATGGACAACCTTGGGTTTTAATTCGTAGGAGCCAATATCAATTGATAAACGGCCACAAGCAACATTTATTGTTTGCCTTTAGTGTTTTTTTTTTTTCGATTTAGAAATAATTACACTGATGATACCATTTATTTGAATTTATAAATTGATTTATGTACAAGTTTCAGTAGATAACATAATAATAGTTGTCTAATTAAATTTTATCGTGTTTTTTAGAAAATATTTTATTTGATGTACAAATTATTGGTGTTTTTTTTTAATTTTGTTAATGTATAATAACAAGTCGACAATGGTTTGTAATTTCGAACCTAAATCTTAAAACGTCGTAAAAATTAAACAATAATGATTCAGTTTTATTTTATAATCTAAGTCCCTAGTTTCAGTCTTTGTTTTTTATTACTGCATATAATTGACCTATATAATTATGCTTCAAAATATCTATGCCACTTATATTAATACTTCTCCCTCTATTCATACTCACGAAATGTTCAGAAAATAGACATTGTCAAAGAGCGGCCGAAATTCATTCCAATGAGACTCGACGACACTATTTTGGTCACTCAAACTAAATTGAAGTTCTGCATGCTTAATATAAAACGCGTAGATGCCTAGACAATAGTAATCGTGATCACAAAAAGACTTCTAATATTAACACTACGGCACCGGGATGACATTTAGTTTGCGCAAAATAATCGATACACCATTGTCTCAACACATTCACCAAAATTCCGAGGACATTAGGATCCACTTAAATTCAGAAATACGTGCCCTATTTTAACCGTCTTAATTTTACGATCGAAATCACAAACATCAGTTAAAAATAACACTGATATTAAATTATATAGTTACAAAATGATCATTGCGCGACTTTTGACGATATTCTTGGCAATAGTAACTCGTACAAATGGCTCGCGATGTATTTTTAATGGCAGCGTTCGAATACGCTAAAGGTTAGCGAGCGAGCACCGATCGAAAAGAGCGTTGAAAATAGCTTATTTACCTATTATGTGCCCATTTTACACAATATTCAACGAGATGAAGATCAAAAAACGAAGGGCCTGGCCCTGCACCACACTGCTGCTCCGGACACGAGCTTCGGGGTCAAATTCATAGACATTTGTGTGTTGCCAGCCGAGAACTCCGTATTATATTCGTAAGAATTTCCACAAATATTTCCTTTTCAATGTAAAAAAATAACTGGAAAATGGGGCTTGATTTATAAAACTGATTGGTCGATGACAATTTTATAGTTATAACTGTATTTTCGAGTTTGAAGCGTTTTTCTCCGTTGTATTTTTACTCGTGTAAATACCGGCAGCTCTTCGCAAGATCGATACATCTGCGCAGCGCTACACTACGGCGAAATCGACGAAGCCGTTCCCCGCGCCATCTATCCACCCTCTAAGGAAACGTTATATTTCGTTCGGGAATGCTTTGAAGATGCTGATTTAATAATACACACTTGACTTAATCGTTAATTAATAATTAATTTTCTTCCTTCCCTAACGTTCTTTTATCGGTAGTTTTATCTTTCAAACTGCAGCATTTTGATTTGATAAAGTAATAAAACGTAATCAATGTAGGTACCATGGTATATCACCATAGTTCCCACTTGTAGGGTTTTTGCCTCTCAAAGAAAGAGGAAGCTTTGAAAATCGCAAGCAGCATCATAAGCTCATCCATCACACATATAATACCTACGCATTTCGTACACTTAAATCTCTTTTGGTGGAAGCTAGAATTGTGCATAAATTCCATAATCCACCAGCCCAGCACTAAAGCGGGTTGTCATGTTTCATGTCCTTGAATTTATGTCATTCTCGTAAATATGCTAGAATTGAATGGGTATTGACTTTTGAACCCTTCACATGAACTTTTGAGCTTATCTATCTGAAAAACATAAGTAGTAATTCTAATTTGCATCACGTATACTACACCGTGTCGCGTAAATTATACCTTTGTATAAATCTGAAATTAGGCTACGCTGAATATCTCGCCAGAATACTAAATGATATCGTATTAGTATGTTATTATGTCAATTCGTCATTTATAATTGGGATTTAAATAATATATTGAATATTCTGTCTGCATATTTTGTACGCGTGTAGTTATAGTGGTAGGTGCTACAGCTAGGTCTGGGGAAGTACCACCCTTTTATCAGGTTTTCAACCGCGAAGCAGTAGTGTGTAAACATTACTGTTATATGAATAAAGGACATTGCAACAAACGTAAGGTGTGAGGATATTTCAGCATGGAGCCAAATATAATATTTTATATTCGTATCAATTATTATCCGAGATTTAGATGTTTTGACGATTTATTGGCCACTGTTTAAAGGCATGAATAGAAAATAAAAATGTCCCAGATGAACAACTTCTGAAAAATCTTGGAACCCATGTCAAATTTACAAATTTCAGACTTTCAAAATCAATTTATCTCGGTTCCTGGATGTTTTAGGAGCTTGAGCCAAAACACATTTGGCAAAATAAACTATACTATACTATAGTTTTATAAATGGTTAGACATAATCTGTCTTATAATTCAGCCAACTCAGAATGACGAGTCCAATATAATGTCGCACAGGACTAAGCAATCAAAAGTTCAAAACTACCAATCACAGCAAGTTCAATTATAAAGTGCGGACACTAAATTGACCACCATCATCGAACCCGTGTAAAGTATATACATACCAGCAGTACCCAGACAAGCGAACAATCGTGTAACATGATAATAGCGGTCAAGCCGTCTTATCATTTCATCTAACTGGGTACGGTGATAATAGTGTTACTAATACTATAGTGGTTATTTGCTAGCACTCACTGCATATAGTTTATGTTGCGGAGATACGTAACGTTAGGGTTTTTATCGATATCGAAGTGTGGATGAATTCTGCTTGTATTCAACGTGCAATAATAATGAAGCTTATCATTAATAGTATAGTGCCTAGTAGTATAGATAGTAATTAGTAGTATGTATTTATGTTGAATAATTTGATTGGAAGTTTTGAACACCAGTAAATATTGTCATGGATTAATTTCATCCCTCGTTTGTATAGCTTGCATTAGATTCCAATGATTAACAGTATGTGAGATACCGTTGCGATGTTTAATATATTCATGCACCCTCAGTTCTTCACCCTTATGCCGTATAGGCAAATGTGAAAAACAATTTGAACTGATAAGATCTTTATTTTTTAATTCAGAAACTTAGTTCTTTTCAATTTGTTATTCGGCCCGTTATGACAATGGTTACCGGTTGTCGGTCGCCAACGGCACAGAATAAAGGACCCCTCGTGAACGGGCTTAATCCATCGCTGCCTCACAAAAATCAAAACTGGTTCGCATCTTGCGCAAGTGTAGGGGACCGAACAAGGGCTTTCTGAATGGGCCCTTCCAAAATTCGCCGGTGCACAATGCACCCTCCGAACCATCCCCACGCACTCTTATTATTACGCGACTCCGGTTCCTGGCCCCCATATTGTTCATGTTATTTTGGTATTCGGCTGACGCGTTTCGAACTTTTCGTAGCTCCGTCGACTTTTTAAAACTTCTCGCGAAATATTGAAGTGAAAATTGTAAGACTGTCAGGTGAATTGATAAGTTGGGAAATTGAGTCAGTCTCTTCGAAAAGTTGTGCAAAATATTCGTTCGATTGGCCACGGCTTCGAATCTGTCATCTAATATTTGCAGCGAAGGGAAGTATTAAGGTTTCGAACGCTGTGGTCGTCTCAAGTTGCTTTTCTCATGAGTGGAGGACGTGCGTGTAAATTAATAACTTGAGAATAATATTATGTGGTGTGGTAGCGTCGGATGGACGGTGTGCCTCGGGCAGCGCTCGCCCGGCTTTGGTGTGAACGAGTAATATCGATCGTGGACTACTTTGTTATCCGTGAAATGCGTTATGTGTATTCGTTGATCGCGTCAATTTGGCGGGAGTCCGACAAAGCCAATTTGTATGAAGCGTTTGCGGTAAGTTCCAAAACTTCATTTGATTAGTTTTGCGTGTTCCAAGCTCCAATTTTAGCAGAACTATAATCATTTATTATTTGAATTTCCCTCGAGCTTGTGTGAAACTTCCAGAATATTTAGAACCTGACGGCTGTAAGTAGGTAGTTACATAATGTTTTATCTCATTGTGGCCTATTTCATTTCTGTTTATTAAAATTCCCGTTCCTAATTGTAAATTAGGTAAGTATATTTCCATGATCCAATTTATTTTAGGATAATATAATTTTATTCTATTATAATATTTTAATATTGCTCATCTCAATTTATGATAGGTACGATATTGTTCTTCCACGATAATGTATTATATATCTTGAATTGAAAGCTGTCCATAACAGACGGCTTTGAGCTACCGTACGTTTACGTCTTGCAAAGGATTTTATATTACTTTCATAAGTATCATGTTACAGTCCACGAGATATTTTTAATAAGAAATAACTATTCGTGCAAATGAAAGTATTTGACGTATGTACCTTATCATGCGTGTAGTGTACTGCAAATTGTAGTTTTTAGCTGGATGCTGTCATGATAATATCACCCCACGCGAAAAAACGTACGAAAATCTTGAACGCTTCATGTCAATGACCTCTCAGCGTCGAAATGCTGACCCTTCTACATTCTACCCTCCTCGATGCTTGCAGAAGCAAATGGTAAAGCAAATACGAATTTATAGCTTTCAACTGCTGGAAAGTTCTTTTGAATAGTTTAGGATTCAAGCGGGTCAGTATATCTTTGGCAAAGGATGAAGAATATTTTCTTTGTTATGTTGTAGTAATGTGAAAATACTATATTTGCAAGTAAATAATTTATAGGGAATGAAAATAAATGTCCCCTACGATACGACGATTATTCAAAGTTGTGCCCTAACTTTCGATATAGCATCGTTAACACAATTTTGAATTGAACCGTTGCCAGATTGAGCGTGTAATATGGAAGCAAGAAGATCGATATTTATAAAACCGGCCAAATGCAAGTTGAACTCGCGCACCTAGGATTCCGTACGTCTTAAGAAAGCATCTAACATTATTGTTATAACTAAAAGACAAACTCGGTTAAAGGACAAACTTAACTGTGCCCTTTCTATTCCTAGACACAGTTATTGCACCAACCGCAAATAACAAGTTTCTAATAGTAAATTCGTTTTATTCTTTCTATTAACCTACATATTTTCATGTAAGAAATGGCTTCTTGCTAAATTTTATGATTCAAGGTCAACCCGAATTACCTTAAAGGTTTTGATTCCCTCGTGAAGTCGCGAATATGTAAAAATATGCAACATAAATGATCATATCTTTTGATCGCATTGACCAAAAAGTTAGATTTTTATCAGAGCTGACAGAGACCTTAGACCCGAATATTTGATATAAATTTTAAATCGACACATCCACGCGTTTCTAAGAAAAAGGGTCTTGACAGACAGTCAGCAGACGGACAACAAAGTGATCCTATAAGGGTTCCATTTTCCTTTCGGGGTGCGGAACCCTAAAAACAGACGGATCTGCAGTTGATCCTATAAATCCACGGTAAATTCTTCATTTTTTCTTAGAATATTCTTCTATAAACAGATGATGGTATTCCTCCATTAATGATCATCGGGGAAACACTCCAATTTTACTTTGCCGAATAAATGTTTGATGAGCATTATCGTAGTACATAATCTTAGATTTAAATTGCCGTTACCGGTAGCTATAATACTATTTTAAACAGTGTTTTTATGGCACTCTTTTAAGATCTCTCCCATAAATGCTTTTGATTTGTTTTAGGCGGTAGGTAGGTACCTAATTGGTTAGGTAAATGATAATTTTATTGATTACATTAAAATTTGCACGTAATGATAAATTCGCCCATAATGTAATTGAAATCGATCATGTATGTTATATTATTATATTTACATATTAATTTCGTAAACAGGCATATCAAATTCCTTTCTGTTTTATTCAAAGCCATTAAATATGTGGAAAATGTAAATCTAGAATGAACTGCTTTAAACATTAATTGTCTTTTATAGTCAGAACGCGATAAAAAACTAAAAACTTCTAAAACGATTTAATTAGTAGGCTATTTTTTTGCTGAAAGTTCATTCCTACTTGCCCCAGTTTCAGCACGTGATTATTATCAACTTAAGTTAATGGAACACTAAACGAGGTTCAGGTTAATTTATGCAGCCTAGGTAAATGCTATAATACCAGCCAGTCGCACACAACAGGAAATAGCAAACACAGGAGGAAAATTCATTGTTATTTCAAGTTATACTCCACAATTTTCACCCTGTATTGCATACAGTCAGTTTATTTCTACGTTATTTTGTAAGTGAAATATTATTATGCTCAAATGTTATTATTTTGGTTATTTTTATAAGTAGGTTCAAGCTAGGCAGTGGTTGATAAACCATTCAACATTTTAGTTTTTACTTGGTGGGTAAAACTTAAGATCAGATCACTGCTGGTACCTAACTAATTATCGATCACAATAATTGGTTTCGACAGTTTCGAGTGAAACAAATAAATAAATATTTTTCGTCCAAGAAAAGTAATCATTTCGCAATCCTATCTACGCAACGATTATGTTAACTCACTGTTCGATAAAGCCATACGTACACACCTAAAATATCTGGAGGCGATAATTTATAAAATGTACCTACTTTGCTATCGATATATTATTATTATTGCCTTGCTCTCTGTACTGCGAGAAACTTCACAGTTATTAAAACACCTTAATTATGAATTGCCCTGATTTCATTACGCTCTTTGTTATATTACACCCTCTTTGGTATACTAGCTCCATACATAATTATTTAAGTATCTACCTACCTAATATGAAGTGACTAATGTGATGAACCTGCCAGAACCCCAAACCAATCTATCATATTGTTTACCCAACAAATGTATGGTTCAACTTGAGTGACAATTTATGAATGATTTCCAATCCATTGAAAGATTTATGAAGAATTACTTGTAACGGTCCAAATGCCCGAACCCTCGTAGCAGGAACCTTATAGAGAGGTATATCATAATCATAATATCTGTTATATGCAAACGGTCGGGGCGGGCCACCAGCTCACCATTTACACTGAGTTTACAATAGCGATGGAAATGAATTCCTCATTAAATAAAAATATATTATGTAGTGCTAAACTTATCTATTTCTGCTCTATAATAAAGTAGAAAAGTACCAAAATCAGTACATTAAAGACGTAAAGAAAACAAAAACCCGACTGTCAACAAAACTGAAAATAGTCAAGGATTGCTACTGGAACTCTTTACCATTATAAAAACTTTACTTAATAGCCAGTTCAAGTGTTCCAAATAATTATTTTTACGAGATTTAATTTTTTTTGTTACTTGGTATGTTTCTAGAAAAACTAGGCAAACAATTTCAACACAGCCAATCAAACAAACAAAGATCAAAACATGCACAACGCTTTACTTTGAAAATTCATTAGTTTCACTCGTATTATTATTTCCAAAGAATAAATTTCTCCATTACTTCCACAAAGGAACGATGCAGCCTTTTAAAATCAGCCCGACCTTTAATTAAGCTTTTGTTCGAAGTAAACTGTTAGCTACCCACGCAAATTGAAAGCAACGTGAGGACCCCTCCAGCCACGTGATACCGTGTAACCTACTGACTCGTGTATGTACTCAACTACCCGTGCCTCCGTGTGTAGTAGTGTGCGTGCCTTGCTGACGTCATGTCCAACGAGACCGGCACGTTACAGAAATTTTCGGGCTATTTCATGGAGTGCAGTATCCTAAACTTATTTTATTTGTTTTGTGCGCGAATGAATTACATTCCATGTCAAATGAGGAGCAAATCAAATTTTGGAAGAACCGAGATTCCTTTAAATTGAGTTTCAAGTTACCTATGGGTCTATCCCGTAAAAATAGACTGTTCTTGTGGGGTAATAAATAGTTAATGCTGGTGAAGCCGCGGGGCGCTACTAGAATATAATTAATAATTAAAAATAAACGTACCTATAAGTTAAGACCGACACAAATCAAGACAAGAATCAGACACTCGTTAATCAATTACACCCTAAATCTTAATTTGCCCAAATCGGTCCTCGACAAAAACATTATCCCAATTTGGCTTCAGTGCGACTCTTGAATTAATGACTGTTAAACATTTATCGGCCCTCGTGATGGACATTAACTAAATGTTCTATAAACATTACTGTTCCATTAACGTTAAAGTCAACCGCCGCGCCGTGCCGCTTTGAAATTAAGCTTTGTAGCAGAGGGTGAATAGAACAATTCAAAATCATCGTCAAGTCTTTATTGTTTTGTATGGTGTATTTGTAGTTTCTCGTCTATAAATGAAATACCCATATTCTAGTTAAATATTTGTTTGGAAGCGTACCCTAGCAGATACTCCCTAACATCTTCAGTATAACTTTTCTTTCGAATTAGTTTAGTTTGACAGTTGTTGCTTCTACTAGGTACTAAACTATTGTTTAGTTAGATTAAAGATAGCTGGTTTTATAAAGCTACTCGCAGCTACGTATTTCTATCATATGTATGCTTATAATATTATCTATGTGATAGCTTTATGATGGTGTACGCTGTTGCAAGACGCTTCTTGTTCAATATAAATGCTAATTTCTTGCCAAGATTGCATCTAAGATTGTCACGATATTCTAGATTATGAGGTTCCTTAGTCAAATTCCCTGCTTCAACAGTACAGCCTATCTACCGCATTGTACACATACGATTCTAATGTTGCCAATTCCTACTTGAAATTAACAATAGCATACAATATTTTACTTATTATAAAAATACAAAACTATATATTTACATTGAAAATATTGACAGATATATATATAGAGAAGAACTCGATAAAAAATGGTCTTCGAGGTCTTGGAGACTTAAAATAATTGTCAATTGACCCGACTTAGAGATTCACACACCCGTTTTACAGATTCTATTCCATTTACAGTTCACGAAAACTTTGCCGTTAATTAGAAACACACCATTTATTTACAATCAAACATTTACCAGTTTCAACCACCTGTATTTTCGGAGTCTATTTTAATATAGAATCGATCGCCACTTCTTGATTTCCCACATTTTGTTTAATTTCCAAGTCATCTAGATTACCTGCGTAATCCGATATTATGTTTCTCTGTTGGTATTTGAAATACACAGTTGTAGGCAGCGAGGGAGGTTGGTCGACACCGGAGACCGGCCTCTCCGGTTACACGCAATCCTTTGCTGATTTATTACACGCTACGGAATAGAGCTCTTGGTTTCGAATATTAATTAGAACCTGGTTAGAAATTACGTCCACCAGCAACATCAGAAAGGAGACCGGCAGCTTCTCATTCAACCATTGGCCTCAGATGTTAAGCAGTGGGATATTGCGATTTAGAATGAGGATTACTACATTCTTAAAACCTGTGATTAAATTTTTTATCTTAGAAATTTTGATTATGGTGATATATTAATATCAAGAAAGGAAAAATGTTCTATCATTGTCATCATAAAATCGACTTTTATAGTTACTTATGTACTTTTAAGCCTGTAATCATGAGATAATAAGGGAGATATAGATAAATTAGAGTCAGATTGAAAGAAAAACTGTTGAAAATATGAAATACTTGAATTATTTTTATACATGACACTGAGCACAAATCGTCATTCAGACCAAAATCAAGACGTCTCCTTTGTATTCGAGAAGATTATGGCTCATTTTCATTGCTCGGAAGGAAACGCATGCAGGATATTTTTATAACCCATACAATAAAATCATTCAGGGAAGTTCCAATAATTGATATGAAACGAGGCCCGCACGCGCTCTACATAGACCAGTCCGGGATATCGACCAACTAACGCTAGTCGTTTCCCGTCTGTGGGGAGTTTCCGAATGTGGCGTAGTAGTATTGACCAAGTTATAGATCAATGAAAACGCCATTCGTTTCAGTTACCGTTTCCTAAGTTTCAGCAAATAATGCGATAGAGGATGCCTACCCTAGTCGATTAGACGCTAATAGTTCTAAAGATAAATAATAAACTGTATGTATAATGCGAACGTCTCAAAGTTACAACGTTTTTCTTTCCGTGATTCCCCTCACGGACCCAAGACGAATAAAAGATATCAAAATATGTGGATGATATGAAAATACGTTGCTATCATTCAGACTATTGTGCGCGATACTTCGTTCAACAAATTCCTCACAGGATGCGACGTAGTAACGGTAATGATGAAAATTGAAAGTTCCGGACGTGATCTGAATTCGAATAGAAGGAGTATTCGATGAATAACGTGGAAAAGCTCGGACGCACACAGGCACAGTCCTGCTAAAGCCTAGCTGCCGGCGGTTCGTAGTCCGTACCAACAGATTTGTGTTTGAATTATTCATCCCTTGTTTCGATTCTGCTGTGCTGTAGCGCCATTATTTTTTTACAATTTGGAAATTCCCTCGAAATCCTCTTTAGGTGGATGGATTTCGTGCTGGTGCAATAAATACTGTTTCCAGTATCTGATCGGATGTCCTTTGAACTTTGTGAACTTTTCTATCTGGGCGATATTTTGTTAAATAGACATATTATGTCTAACGTTAAACCGTGGACGAGGTAAGAACGTTTAAAGCGCATGCATTTGATAGATACTGATTTAAGAACTTATCTCTGAAATGCTAATCCCGTACTGAATTGTATTTATATGAAAACTGAATTCTTTCGCCTTATTTTTCTTGACGGGACAATATTGTTGAAGAAAGGACAAAATTGGCTATTCAATAAACGAATTCGTATTCACGTAAGAATCTAGAATTCTAGACCCAGCACCCTTTTTATGTAAGTCTTTGTTGTTCACAATATTTTCGTTCACTGGAATCGTTTATAGGACTCCGTGTGCGACGTGATTTATAACCTTATTTCTATTTGTAACGGGTGCTCAATCCCGTATTTTGATGTCTTCCTAGGTAACTCCGCATATTAGGTTTCTCGTGTTTTTTCTACAATAGTCTTGTGTTGCCGTCACAAACAGCGCGTTTTCATCAGCAACTTGAATATTTAATTTCAATTCGTGAAGCTTTATGTGCTTCAATGTAGACGATATGTGAAGGGTTGTTATCTATGTTTAGGGTGAAGACAGCTGCGTCTTGAGTGGCGTGCGAACTACGAACAAAGAATAAATAGTCTGTATAGTTAAGTTAGTTTATTGTCTAGTATACCTTTTGTTTGAATACAATGGTTGGATAAATTAGTGCCTAAGTTACCGTTACCTATTCTACGTGAATCCTAAGCTACGCAAGATTTGATATATGGCGGTACTAGCGACAGCAATAGGAACGTAAAATCGCTTCAAAAATGTATTTCCTTCAGTTTTTTTGTGTAGAATAATATAATTACTGTTTGTATATCTATCGGAAGGTAGGTATCTACAATTCTGCATATACTTAACGGCTAGGCAAATGGCTCTACATCCCAAACGATTTGATCAATTAATCATTTACCTATTCAAATCCCATTTGCCTTAGAACGTAATCCGTATTCCTTGGAAGCTCTTATCGGCTAACGCATTACCGTCCCATTAATCTTTTATGGCGCTTAACAACATTGATTCTGTTTACAAGATAATAATGACCTTATATGGATACCTACTATAGACATTTCTAACGTAATGGTGTTACGCTGGGTATTGAATTTAACGTCAATCCCGGCTCAGTGATACTTAAATCCCCTTGACGACGGCTAACGTCAGGACGCAAAGGGAAATTCGGTCGACGAGAATTTTCTATAGCCGCATATATACATAGGTATGTACACAATACACATAGACAACCTGTTGTGTTGAATTTTTTCATATTTTTGCTGATTTATCATTTCTGTACGCACACTACGCAATGTAACATTGACACAAGCATAATAGAAAAAAAAATAGATGTTTCTTACTAAGTCTGACATTGATATTTTTAAATACGTAAACGAAAATGATTTCTCCGGTTAGGTACCTGACTTTCGTAACATAGCGCCACGCGTGTCTTGTAGTTATAAATCTGCACACCCGTGCGTGCAGGTTAAACGTCTTTAGGAATGAAAAAACAGGAGAGATATTCTTATTAATGATGGATAATAAACACGATAAAAATGATTTTATAAATTTTTGTAATAGCCTTAAAATATCAGTGAAAAAAGGTTGACAGTGCCGAAAAGTGAATTCTACCTCAGCAACTTGTGCATACGATATATTAAACTAAGTTTTATTACGTACATTCTAACTAAGCTCGTGCAAGGACTTATAATATACTAGCTGCGCCCCGCGGTTTCGCCCGCGTAGTTCCTGTTCCCGTGGGAATATGGTGATAAAATATAGCCTATGTTACTCGCTGTCAATGTAGCTTGCCATTAGTGAAATAATTTTTTAAATTGGTGCTGTGGCTTAGCCGAAACCTTACATATTTCCATACAAACTTTCATCCCCTATTTTTACCTTACCCCATCAAGCGTAAAATTCTTACAAACTTTGAATGCCAAATTTATTTATATCTAATCAAAAGCCTAAAAAATAAATTTTAATCTTCTACCTTCAAAAATGACGAAACTTCCATACAAACTTTCATCCCTATTTCAAACACTTACAATGCTTTTTTGTGCATTAAAAAGTACCCTATGTCCTTACTGTAGACTATCTCTGTACCAATTTTCATTTCAATCGGTTCAGTAGTTTAGGCATGAAAGAACAACAGACAGACACAGAGTTACTTTCGCATTTATAATATAAGTAGGGAAGTAGGGATTACAAAATACATATTCAAAGAAAGAACTCAAGGCGTTTAAAAGTGTTGATGCGAAAACTCGTAGTTTTATTTTTTGCTGTAGAGTAAATATAAAGACGCAAAACAGCGAGGGTCGTGATGAAATTTGCAGTGGCGGGCGTGCGTGCCTTATCTTGAGATGTGAAGGCTTACCTCCTCAGACTACCCCTTCCACTTAATGTTTAGGTGTGTTTTATATTGTTTAGAGGCTTTCACATGTAGTTGTCTTAAACACGACTCCCTGAAATTTTCACATGTCACGCCGAACCTTTGTTCACTGTTTAGGTACACCATTTTGTTTCCGTCGCTTTGTTCTGTACAGGCTACGTTCATAATAATTTATGCCGAGGCTGAAAGTTGATTCATGAGGTGACGATAATTTATAACAACACCTACGTATTTATGCTGAAATTGACGGCAATTACGGTAGGTAAACGAAAATAAATTGCGTAAAATTGTACCAGTAAACGGATTCGGCGTAGAGTGATTGTAATTTCAAAGGGAAATCGGAACGAAGGACCTTACGTTGTCCGAACGTTTAGCGCAACATACTTAAATATGTACATTAAGTACCTAGCACTATAAGTATTGTACTTACTAAGTATAAGTACCGAGTTTTTATTTGTGTGATTTTGTGTGATGTGACCGGTCGTGATATCTCGTTCCGCGAAACTAGTTCCTGCGGACATTGTGTCCATACTCTTGTCAAAAATTATCTTTAATTTATTTACCTGTTATTTAGCAGGAGTAGGTTCCCTCCTTGAATTTCGACCTTTACTCATATTGGGATTAAAATGTGGAGCACTTTTTTTTCTAAATATTTATGAAACAGCTCCGTGAACAACTGAACAATTACGACAATCTATTTTTTAAATATAATCCTACTTTAAGACAACATTGATAAAACATGGGAATATATTCTTACTTTATCCCTGTTTCCAAGCGTCAACTCATGTGAAAATAAAAGCTTGGATAAAATAAGCTTCAAATGGTTATTATACCTAACGGACCTACTAGGCGCGTTATTTCATAACCCACCCACACAGCTACTGTACCTACCTATTCACTCACAGAGTTATTTCATGCCCCTTTTATATTTCATACACACCTCGAATGGTTATAATATTACCTATTAGGTGTGTAATGCTACAAGAATATTCACTTAAACATATCCATCCATGGCTGTTATTGGCTGCTTTGATAGCCATGGCGTCGTCGCCCTCAGACGTAATAACGCAGTAAACCAAAGTGGCTGGGCGTGATCGAAGGGTACTTCTACAGTCTCACAGACCGCCTGACGCCAAATGCCCTCCCCGATCTCCCCTTGCATAACTTTCATTCGCATATTGACGACCGCTAAAACTAAACGTGGCTCACAAATAACCCTCTGCATAACTTATTCCCGTCGCAGAGCTCGAAGGCGCGATCGATAGCTAACTAACTATATTATGAAGCTAACAAATCGATGTAACGTGCCTGTGCTCGGTAAACAGCTTTCAATTAGCAAAGGTGCTATTATCTAGATTAATTACCTAGATATTTTCTACGGAATAGGAATTAAGCTTTCTTGTTCTCCTACTGTTTAAATTGAGATGTGTTGTAGCTATTTTATAAACAATCCATTTATTCTTAGTTGTAAGTAGCTGAAACGTGACACTTGTTTGTTTTGGCAAAGATTGTGATCTGAGAGCTCTCCGCAAGCTTAATTTTCTGGAGATGCTTTGGCGCGGTCTCTCCTGTTGATTTTTATATAAAAACGATATTGTACTAGTCAACTGCAGAACGAAGCGTCATCCCGAGAAGCATAAGCTGCATACACACCACAATACTATATAATTATAGACGACAGAGTCGTGCAACTATTTCGTAATTAATGCTCCTACCGCTTCAGTAATTAAAATACTATCACGAACCTCTATTCAAATCGCTTGCACAAACGTACCTTTATAGTAAATACTAACTATATTTTCCCGGAATAACACAAAGAAGGTGGCTATACCAGACTTAACTACTTACTTCACTCATCTGTATGGGTTGTCTGAATAAAAAATGTAGAATGGGTGGGAATTTCCGTGCACGCGAAGGTTCTTCAGTTCAAAAAAGAAAATGACTATGTTCTTACTTCAGCATGATTTATAATAGGAACTAGTATTACAAACTACTGCATTGTTATATAATTACAAATATAATTACAAATTAAGTACATGGATAAATTACGCACCCAAAGATCTGATATCTTGACCCCAAATTCGCAACGTAGTAAGCTTACCATAAAATCATACTCACTTAATCAAATAAAACGTACGAATATGAGTCCCCTCAGACTTATGTTAAGTAGATACAAATAAACAACAAAACAGAGCCCCATAAAATATTCTCCCATACGAGTAAAAAAAGACTACGACAAAATTGTTTTGTTCCCGAGTTCGCCAACCTGATATAATATTCTTCGGATATTTTATTCAATAACATTGCCTAATGAAAAATACTTTTACCCTTAACCAAGCTGCGCAATACAGTTAAGAATTATTGTACTTGACTAGGATACACAAGCAGCCTAACAACGTACCCAGTCATAGTTTTAATTTGGTGTTCTAGAATGTTATTTTAACAATTAATTACTACCTCCTACTTAAAAGTTCACAATAATTGATGTCATATGTTTTTGCTGTCCTCTGATTTACTGCCGCTCGGATATTTTTTGCGACAGATCATGGGGCGATGGTCTGCTTAGTTTTAGGTCACCGCTATTAACTACGTAGTGTTAGTTTTAATGTGGTTATTTAGAATGTTATTACATCAATTACTTAGATACTACCTACTTAGAAGTTCACAATAATTGATGATATTTGTTTTTGCTGTCCTCTGATTTACTGCCGCTCGGATATTTGTTGCTGCTTATCTGACCATGTGGCGATGGTCTGATTAGTTTCAAAAGTCATAGTGCTTATTCTTAGTAGCTAATGGCACCATAATATAGCACTTTTACTAGTCAATCATACTCATGAACAATGAGAAGAAAAAACTATCAACCTCATAAAACTAAGTAGCCATACTTCGAGTTTGAAAAAGTAAGATTTTTTTCCTTTCATGTGTTGATTAAGGGCTGAACCTCACACAGGAAAGAGAAAAACAACCCTCTGACTACTCCGACAGTGCTTCGGAAATGGGCTTGTTGGAGAAGATAGAACCAAGAAACTGTAACGGAATGTACTTAGGTATTCATTTCCTTTATTTTTTATTTCCATTTTCTATTTACCTGCGTTTTCCGCTTCGACCTAAGTATTTGGAAAGCAAAAATATAATGTACCTCTTTACGAAATACTTAACAAATTAAAGCAAAGCTAAAGTAATTGTTAGGTGTGCGTGTTACAAAGCTCCTAATATCTATCCTTGCCGTCAGTATTCTCGTTCAGCATTTAATGGATCCAATCTCTGTGATTTTTTATCATAGGTACATAATATCGCATTTATATTATCACGATTTCGTTTTCTCAAAGCTGAATGTTGCAGATCTTTTCATGTAATAAGTTCCTCTGTAGGGGGTCGGTGCTCGGTAGTGGGGACTAGAGCGGCGGCGGGGCGTAGCCGGATAAAAGTTATTTAATAACAAGAAACACCCAGCCTTAGCTATGTGGAGATGCCGCCAGCGATCGTGATCAGACTCGCTATTGCCGCTATCAATATAAAGACTGGCGTACATACAACTCCTTTTGTCTAAATATTTGCACTACATACTGTGCGCTTTCACTAGACTCTAGTGACTAGAGAATCACTCCATCGAACAAACTTGACGAAACGCATGTCTTTGACGTGGATTGTCTATATCTACAACTTTATCGGGGCAAATGTTTGCAGCATCGACGACGTGAAATCAAAGTTTCGGGTCGTCTAGAGGGTGGAGTTGTTAAACAATCTCTACTGCTTTTGTCTCTGATTCTGTTTGAGGTATAAATCGGTATCTCTCGACTCTCTCGTGTTGACTTATCGATCCAATTTAATGAAGGCCTGATGAAAGCCAGAAGTCCATGCGTGGCGGACCAATCAGGACTCTACAGCATTCGGAAAGTGTTCCTAACCGGGCTCCTGCTCACCCCGATTCGCGAAGTGTAATTGAACCTTTATAACAGAATTATTTCCTCGTTTGATTCGAAATAAAATAGAAAATATTTTTCTATCGACGAGATTTTTTCTCGAAGCAATCTCAATTGGGAATTTGGGAGGCAATTTGTGTTTGTTGATTTGACGTTCTCGGTAAACAGTTGGGGTAACTTGTTAAACATAAGAGGCATAAGTAGGTAGTCCTACTCTACATCACATCACACACCACATCACATACCTAACTAATGTACGGCTATTGCCAGTAAGTATCATACCATGCCTAAGCAATTAACTTTGGCTTAGTTATAAAAGCAAAAGCTACAGATTAAATGATACCAACTTGCCGCGAGAGATAATGGGAAATTAAGTAAAAGTTGGCAAATTTTGTTTAACTCTACATACTAGCATTCTAGCTTACTAAGCTAGTTTAGGTTGCTGTGGAGTTACTTACTACTCTACTTAATGCTTTTAACTCTAATAACCACGTAGAGTAGTAATTTTTAGTACAAATTAAAATATTTTAGCTTGGTTATAAGTTGCTTGCTCCTTTATAAGTTTTAGGCATATTTTAATCTGCAATCAGAATGTAGGTAGGTACCTAGACGTACCTTAATTTCAATTTGTGTTGTCTGGGTTGGAGTACTATGAAATCCCATCAAATGTAAGATCCTTTTGTGGATAGCTCTCAATACTATGGACCTCCCAAAAAGCTTTCCGAGAGTAAAAATGCTTTCAGAGAGAGATGAGTACCTATAACCGAGTCTCAAATATTTTCATCTCTACATAGCTACGAGACACGCCACGGCCCGAAAATGTGATGATACCTATGTAGGGCGTAATTCGTATACCTACCTTGGAAAATTAGAAAGTTGACATGAACATGCTATGAAACTGTATTTATTGACGTACACGACTTTATGTTCATTTGAGATGAAGGAACACACATAATACATTTTATATACATACACACGTACTCACGGTACGCACACACTTACATAATATATTTTTATATAGCAGTACTTAAGTATAAAGAAAAATGAAAGAAATACTATTAGGAGTGCATTACTGCTTTAGGTGCTCGGCTGACACGTGAGCGGAGGAATCACAATTTATTATTTTAGATATATTTTCTTTAGCAGTCCGTCCTCTTTTCACGAGGGGAGTCCAAATACACGAATGGTATCAACTTCCGAAAGTTGTCTAGCAAAACCAAATCATAAAATAAATTTTCTTTTAAATTACCGCGCTGTCGTTTTGTGTTGATAAATAAATTAATGAAAACGAAAAACTCTAAAAAAGTTTTGAAATAATTAGTTCTTCTTTTACAGAGAAAAGCTTTATAAATCATTTTTTTTAAATGGTTCCCTGTGTTATTAAAAATTTTGAGCTATTTGGTCTCTGGTGAATAATAACTTTCCTTATTCACGGATCATACCTACATAACAATGTAACAAACAAATCGGCTCTCAATTTGGCAGCTGAAACACTGGACCCAACTGGACAAGGGAGATTATTAGTCTCTTATTAATCATTGAGATAAATAGAGGCTAGTATTTCGCCAACGTGTTGCTTCAATCAGACACACCCCGATAAGACTTTATTATTATAAGTATATTCGAGAGGCTCCTAATCTCTAACGGCAGAAATGCGAATAAAAAAATAACACGTCACCTTAATTACAGACACCCATCTGGTCATTTAAGACCAGAAGGCACTTATTTACTTGAGTAGACCTACATTTTTCTTTTCTTTTTATTGCGGACAATCCCAGATATCAATGTCATTTAGGCTGTATAATTTATGGGCTACAAACCCGATAGGGCCTCGTGAAAATGGAACATTAATACTTCAATCAGCTAAAGGCAAATTCTAGTAAAGCTAGATCTGAACGTGATCACGACGTGAATCGATGGAAATATATTGCGGGATTTCCGCAGAGCGGGGAATAATATCGCTCGAAGGCTTACACCAGTATGAGGTACAGCTCGGCAGCCCAGGCTAAGTGGCATTGTATACCACGCCCGCTGCGGCGGCGGCGGTGGCGCGCCGGTTGGCACCGCCCTGTTTGCATTAAGCCATTTACCATTATTAACACTAATTTAACATAATAGAACCGAGCTGCAGCTCCACGCCTGTCTGGCCCGTAGAACTGGGTCAATGACAACCCCGACAAGAATAGAACTGCCGCTTTAGGGGTGGACGAGTTCTATTGTTGCCTCACACGACTAGCGAGACGAGCAGATGAGGGTAGCTGCGGATATTTCAGCCGTTATGATTGAATTTAAGTATAGGTTAATTATAGTGTGCTCATTGACATGTGACATGCATTGGAAAATCGCGATCGAGCTGTCTTATCACAAACATTGATGTACCTACAGTCAGTCATGTAGATAGATACAGCGTTCTTAAAATTATTACGTTTTTAAATAGGTTAGCTACTGACTATGATTTCTTTTGAGTCGCGCTACCTTCTCCACGAGTCACGACACTGAGCAATGAGGAGCGTCCCGAGGGAAAGCTAAATTGTCTTGAAACCCGCGAGGAATTTAATGAGAAGAAAAATAAGAGGCGTGGGAGGATACAAGAGTCTCAATTTTAGCATTCAGTTGCTTCGGAAGCCATCCACAGTTGATATTAGGTTCTATTTTAGTGATTCACATAAGGGACAGAACTTTATTAGGTAGGTACCGTTATTTCAGGACTCGTCGTTTTCCTAATTTAGGTTTGTGAGGGTTTTATTTAGTGAAGTTAAAAGCTACTTACAGCAAAGATGGGATGAAATGTTTTATGTTTGCATAAAGTCGGTTATGCTCATGGAGAAGGCAAAGGGGTGTGTCTAAAATGGAGGTGGTCAAAATAAAACGAGACGCGAGGCCGCTCCATTTCTGCTTACTTTCCTTTTGGGACGAGACCCAGTTACGCTTATTATCTAGAAATAACTCTATTTATTATAAGAGCCCTCGTTAAAACAGCAACATTAAAATTAAATGTTCCTGAAACGAACAAGTATTATTTTTTTAAGCTTGTTTTCTGAAATTTAAAATGTTTTTCGTTTCAAGTAGATATTTTGTTTGTTTGAATGCGGCTGGGAGCTTTTAGTGTAGAAATTTAAGTAGGTAAATATCAGTTAGCCGAGAAAACGTACTCGCATGCTTAACTCAATAGGTAGGTATTATATTTTTTTATATCTGTGATTGATTAGGTATACTTACTTCAACATAACTACCAAAACCCAAGAAAAAGTTAAGTAGTAGAAAACTTTGCAATTATATTTACTTGCCCAGAGTAATGATACAAGCAGGTCATTCGTCTGATGGTGAGTGTCACGCCTGCATGTAACAGTAGGAGAAGCTATTTGAAAGTACAATAATGACAAAATGCTTTTAATTACCTACCTAGATAAAACAAATAACGCCACTCCCAGAGGTACAAAGAAAATGAAAACAGACGAGTAACAAACACCATTTCGTCTTATTAGCTTCAATTTGCTCGCGTCTTGCGTCTGGTGGAAAAGTAAAAGTCTCTTTCTTTAAACAAAAGAAAATGATACCTTCTCAAATTGCTTTTTGTGTTTTACCCCCTCCGATGGGGACAGTGTCGCTAGTTATTAAGATAAGGATTGGGAATAACATGACTATAAGTGTCACGGGTAAAAAATATTATAGAAATGGCTAACTATTGTTCTCAAATGTGCAACTGACAATATACCTATGAGTTCCATCCAGATAAAGAAAAGAATAGACAAATGTTTACTTATAAAATATAATTATATTCAGGTATACCTACTTTAATCTATATTTAAAAACCTACGTAGATGACTAGTAGTAAATAGAGATGAAATACGGATAGCAGATGGCTGAAAACAGTTGACTACTCTGTAATCCCAAATTAAACAGGTCTTATAGCTAATTTCGTGCCCTATCTAACCTCCAAGAGACTATAAAACTCGTTACCATAGAAATGACGAGCAATTTGACTTTATCTCGTCTCGAAACGAACTCTGCAAGTGCCAGTTTCACAACCATATCCATATTATTTCCCTTTGACTGATATTTTCCTAACCAGTAGGTGCGATGCGATCCGGGCCACGACGTCAAGACTCAAGGACGCCTTCAAAGGTTTCGCTACATTTTTGTGTACACTCAGCGACTGTATACAAACTCCTTCTGGCTCGCCTATTTAATTTTGCGCTCGAGCAAATTTTCCATGCGGAGAAAGCAATTAAAATGTTCACATTTTCATCAGCAGTTGTTTGTTTCGGGAAACTTGACTTTGTTCCGAACTTCCGACGCACATGTAAATCTGATCCTACATTTAAATGAGATTTAAGAAGATAAGTTATACCATTATACTTTTATTATGGAAATTTTATTATTCTAGACTTCGATCAACGATTACTGATTTTCTGGATTTCAGGATCTGAAATTTCAGATCAACTTTTCTAAAACCTACCCTACCCTACCTATACCTAATTGGTATAGGTAGACCGCCATCTGATCAAAATGTACCCAAACTCCATTTATTTACTGACAGTCGGTAGTCACTGGAACTTTCCGTTCTTTCATCATCATCATCATCAACCCATAACGTCCCACTGCTGGGCACGGGTCTCTCCTCACTTTCGTGAGGAGGGTAAGGCCATAATCCACCACGGGGGCCCAGTCCGGATTGGTGGATCACATACCTACCTCCGAAATAATTCTCGGGTAGGTATGTGGGTTTCCTCACGATGTTTTCCTTCACCTAAAAGCGAGTGATAATTACGTACATATGTTTTACAGAAACACATTGGTACGTGCCTGCACTGGGATTTGAACTCACGATCTTCTGATTGGAAGGCGGACGTTCTCCCACTAGGCTACCACCGCTTCTGTTCTTTACCTTCCGTCTATATAATCAATGATATAGGTACTTCTACATTCTTAGCCAAGATCTTATCAGCTACGACCATTGACTCAAAAAGAAGATCTATCTATTCTACTTGAAATATGTTAACCTCAATATAATAATATTATACAATGGAAACTGATTATAAATGGTTTTGCAAAATGTGACTTAAATTTGTTTTGAATTTTGAAAGAATGAGATAGGTAAGTGCCAATGAAAATACAATTAGCTAACCTTATATTTTTTTTACTTATCTACGTTATTCTCTTCAACTGTCGCTGTTGAAGGTATATCTAAGTATAACCTATAGGTATCCCAGTGATTTACGCTAGTTTAAAAGTCCAGTGTTTCCATTGAACAACGGTAATTATAAAAGTTAAACTAGCAAAGTTGGATAAATGGTCTCATTTCAAACTGTACCTACAGATATATTTTGTTTCAGTTTTAAACGCCACGGAAAGTTTTTACTTTGGTGAATTAGTTTTTGTTTATTTTGATTTATTTTGAGAATCTTATCCATCGATAGGTATTTTATCAAATTTCCTTTTTTTCCCAACTGCCAATAGGAGGGTTGAGTTTTCGAAGGATAAGTAAATAAGTGTGAGTTTATAACTCTTTTTTGGTTGGGAATTAAGATAGACAGTACAAAAAACAAATTAGCGAAATAATTTTCAGAACATGATCAATAGTTTCAGAGATTAACCGTAATAAACAAACTCTACCTTTGTCTCGGTCAACAAGAATTAAAGTAGGTAAACTTATAACTATAGATAATTATGATACTCGTATTGATAAAATGGAACGGTAACTTAAGGATTCTATTATTCTAATTTACGTATTATATTGTGTCTTTCGCCGAATAATGAAGATGCATTTTACTCTCGCCGCCTCGCCCTCGTCAAATATGTCATGTACAGAACATTTCAGTTGCGCGGTTAGTTGAGGTTGTTAGGTTCTCGTAGCGCTCCATTAGCGAAGCATAATGTTAGTAATTAAGTTAGTTACACACGTGGCACAATAATGATTAGTAAGTACAAGTATACAGTTAATAGATGTACACTGGATAAAAGCTACGATATACATCACGCAATTAATTGAAACTTGAATAATTAAAATCGATTGTTCAGCACTGATAATAGAACAATTTTTACTACGGCATCGACAAAAAAGATAATCGTAGCTTGACACGTAGCTTTTGGTGTATGTTATATCTACGTAATTATCATCGCTTTTTTAAAAGTTTTATTCGGGGGCGTTTTCATTAGTTGATATAACAGCTAGTGCTTTTTTTTATTAGACTGAGTGACGAGACGAGCAAGTCTTTCACCTGATGGTAAGTGCTTATTACGTTTGACAAGATTATATTTTAATCTTGTGGTAGATGCCTATCCTGAAATTTATTCAAAAGGTGCTCGTAGTCTATGTCGTAGTAGTCAAATGCTAGCCCATAAAGTAAGTTAAAAAAAACAGTGAGAGAATAAAATGTACTTTTAGCAGGGACTCACCACGAATGTTTGTCAATTGTCAATCAATCGGTGCTCCAGCATAAAAGCTATTAGACTCATGTTATATATTTTATACTGATAGTGCCTGTCCACGTCCTTAGGCAAAAGCTCCATACAAGTGAACAATTTCCTTTGAGTTAAATTTAAGTTGAATTTATATAAAGCGGAGCGTTATTCGTTATTCTTCCCGCTAGCTTATTATAATAAGCTAACAAGAATATGGACCTTGAGTCTATAGAAGATAGCGGGACGTAAAATCGCGCCTGCCCCCAAAAAAAAACCGGTGCTTCAATGTCCATATTATGTATGATTTGTTAGGAGTTTGCACTGTGAGAGCACCATGCCAACTGTACCTACCTAATTAGCTAACATTTATTCGGATAAAATAATAGAGCTCATTTTACTTCTTAAATAAAGAACACAATATGTTCGTTAGGTTAAGGCTTCAAAGCCTAGCTAGATACTTAAGCCGGTTTTGTAATACCCACATATGCCGTAGCTCAAACAAAGGATTCGCTTCAAAACTGTAGGTGTCATTGAAACTTAAAAATAAGCAAATGGATGAGAATAGAAAGAAAGAAGATTGTATGAGGTATGTAAGTATCTACAATTTTAGTAGTGACAACTATTAATATGTAGTATATATAATCTACGATACTTAGCTAGCTGAGCGGGCTAGGCGGCGGCGGCGGCGGCGCGGCGAAACGAAGAAACGATCGATGGACAGCCATCGAATACAAGTCTGTTCAAAAGGGTACTTTGTATAGTGAACTCCTCACTCACGGCTCAGAATAGATAGTATACTCACGGCTTGTTTTAAAAATCGATTTTACAAATGAAGTACCTATGTTCATTTGGATTTATGCTTTTTTTTTCAAATTAATATTGTTATTATTATTTAAAAATCTTTTTAACAGGATGCTGGTGCATCTTTTACCAAACGGCTCGGTGATTTTAATTATATCTATATCGATTGATAGATGAACTTGATATCTATAAACTGTACTAACAGTTTTTCAATCATACAATCGTGTCCATATGAATATTATTATTTTCTCTATTTTCGTGTTATTTCGACGGAATATTTGACGTGACAGCCACGTTGAAGTTCGCGCTGACTTGGCTTTATTTCAATAGTATTTCGCGCGATTTTTGTGCTGAGCCGCGTCGAGTTGCTAATTTGAGCACTGTAATCACCTTAAAATACTTAGTTTAATTATCTAAACTACTATGTATTCTGCGCTATTAAAAAAATATGT
Organism: Campaea margaritaria; assembly: GCA_912999815.1. Lineage (NCBI taxonomy): Eukaryota > Metazoa > Arthropoda > Insecta > Lepidoptera > Geometridae > Campaea > Campaea margaritaria. Next base: position 5,201,392 of record OU538794.1, read on the forward strand.
TAACATGTTCACTGCTAAACCGTTTCACTTTTTTTTGGCTCTTTTACGAATCTTCACACAACATGTGTGTTTACTGTTTATTGACATTGTGTCTCAACTAAAGTCAATCAGCAGTGCGAGCGCACACAACTGGTGTGATAAAATTGTGAAAACAACAGCGTGGGTTCTGACGCCAGGCGTGTTTTCGCTTCCCGTAAACTTATAAAAAACACAGAGGGCAGATGTGTGTATTTTCAGCAGTCAATACAAAACAGTTCCTTAAGTTTATTTTGAGTAGCCTATGATATCGATTAAAATCGCCAGTCAGTTATCTCGTTTCAAGGCATGGTCATAAAGAGGGTAGGGAGAGCGAGGCCTTGCCACCGGCTAATATAAAATGCTAGCGCGGCCTTCATGTTGTCTTCTATCCATATTTCTAAATATCCAGAAATGTGTCTATTTTTCGCATGAGGTTATTTTTTTAATAGCGCAGAATACATAATAGTTTAGATAATTAAACTAAGTATTTTAAGGACATAAACTAGAATGCAATGAAAAATAATGTAATCTACGTACTTACGTTCCACATAACATAAGGGTAGGTAAATAGTGAGGTTTGTAAACTATCGACTAGTTAAGGAGGGAAGTACCCACAGAACTTTTACAGTTAATTACAGGATCCAAATGCACTGTTCACGTCAAAATCCATGCTATTAAGCCTTCCCCATTCGCGTAGGCGCTTTCAGGTGTAAAATAACTGAATAATTCAGTAAGTAGGTAATGCAGTATTCCATACATAATTTCAGGCTTTTGTGCGTACCAATACCTTAAATTAAATTACCATGGATATATTCTATAACACGAAACATTCAAGATGGTGTACTAACCTACTTAGATATTTTTACTTTGGCTATGCTTTACGTTACGACGGGTGATTTTTCACCTACTACGTTTTAGCTTAAAACCCCGTGTTTTGAGTTATGAATCAGGTCATCGGGTTGTTTCGTGAAATAGGACGCTCGATGAGAGCGGCGTGCAGGTGTGAAAGTTTAACGATATCAAATATTTACAAATTGCTGTCCCGGATTTTAGACGCGTCCGCCCCATTTCCTCATCAATTTATATCTCGATACCTACAGTTAATTAACTCTTTAGAGACGTTATTTAGATGCTCTCAATCTGATGAGATATCCATCTTTAGCGAAAAGGTCAAAGCTCAGTGAAGGCAAAATTCCTAATGAAAGTCGAGCAATATCGTAAAATTAACGGACTGACTCAAGACTCGTAATTAAGGGAAACTTTTGTACCTGTACAGAATCTACCTGTTTACCGAAGTATCCAATAGTCGTAAGCTTTATCAAGTGTCAAAGAAGTTAGAGAAAGAAAATAGCATAACTTTTTCTTTTCCATGGGTAGGTTCTTCCGTACTTATAATAGCTTTAGATAGTTCAAGTCAAAGTAGCGGCATCGCCGCTTGCGGTCTAACTTTTCGCTAAGAATCTGAAGAAAATAATAATTCTTCTATGTCTTAATTTGTTATTAACAAGAACATAGTATATAGTTTATAATTGTTTCCTGGCCTATGAGTAAGTAAAAATAAAAATAAATACTTATTTTTATTCAGATATTGGCCGGGTTTTGGTCTTGTGGTGTCCCTTTACTATTGGGTAAATTTATTGGCTATATCGATGTAACGATGTTTTATGTCCTTCAACTTGACGGGAGTGCCGTAAAGTTGTTATTTTATCTCTTTTGCTATACCTCAGAGAGAGACTATTGTCTATTGGGCTAGTGACTATTGAATTGGATGAATTTCTACTCGCATGATCTTCGAAATACAAAAATCAGACTTGTTGTTATAAAGGAGAACGTAACGTGGCTCAAAGTAAAAGTACTTTTAGAAGGTAAAGTGTAGGTACCTAAACGTGCGTATGTTATGTGGATGTGTGTTCTATTTTACGTCAGCCATTCAACATCAAAAATTTTATTCTGCTAATAATTTAAGTAATATTACAACCTACAAAAATAAAGCTGCCTCCATCATTAATATTATGAAACAATTTGATATCTAAATTTTCTCGCCCCCGGTGAACGATGACCCAAAAAGTTAATTATTTTCTTTTATTCCCGTTCACTCTCGTTAATTAAAAATCTTTCAATTGTTTGCGTAAAGTGGCTTCCAATTTTTAGTCTCAAAGGAAATTCATCAATTTCTCGTCCTTGGATATCCCCAGTCGAGACCAATTAAAATATTTTTATATTGGTTTTGTTGGTTCATTGTATAGCTATCGTAATTACTTGGATAAAATAAGCTAACGACAATTAAGTAACATGAGAGAATGTCACAGTATAAATTGGTTTTGGATCAAATCCCAATTAGTAGCTCTACATAATGGACGGGAATCTCTCTACCCAGCAGAGATGTCAACGTAGGTTTTTTTGGGTCGGAAACAATTAAAATTCTGTCGTGTCCGGGTTCAAAGCAAATGAAAGGACGACAAAAATGAATTCCTCAAATGTATACTTTGAAAAGGTTCTAAAATAACACGTAACATAGCGGTCGATTCTGCGACTCTACCTAACTTGAAATGACTGTAAAGTGTAGCCGCGACGATTTCAGAGCAATCCGCTTCGACACCTGGCATTTCAGACTTTTCCATTTCAGAAAGGGATGGCGTTATATGTATTTGTAGGGGGTTCGAAAGGGATGGTGGTGTGGTTATGGCTCGTCGGGCGCTGCGGTCTGGTCAGAGATTAGCGTAAATTGTCAGTCGTTAGGTGTTCTGTGGTTCTGCACATATAAAAGGCATAAATTGTGTAGCGTTTTAAAAAGTAATGCCGAATTAAAACACGCAGTTGATCTTAACAGTGTTACAAAAAAATATTTTAGAGGGTTCGATTTTTCTCTTAATACGGGTTTTTCAGCATTAGGTTCATATTTCTAACAGATAAATAAGAAAATAGAACCATTTTCTTATAATTATGTAGGTCTAATTATTTTACATACATATATTAAGTGCATAGTTAGCTTTCGACTCAATTTTATGTTGTTTACTCAGGTAACTAGGTATCAAGAGCTCTATGAAAGTTGGCGTCTGAGAAACGTTAATTAATACTTGTTTCTCAATCAATACAATCTTATTAACTAACTTACGGATATGTCGCAAAAAAGAAACTCATTTGAGATTAGGGATCGATTTGGTATACTTGACTATCTATTAAGCAGGCTAACTAAGTACATAGGATCTTATTGCCATATGTATATAGATGTAGCCTCAGCCAACTAACTTGGTCTTAGCCTTAACTGTTTTCCTTAAAAAAATAAAAAAAATACCGTTGGAAAACACCATACATCGATATAGTACGTCGCGGTCTGTTTACCAACTGCAATTTTTTTTATTTTTTTTGTGATACTTTATTATTAATTTACGGTTTTTAGAATTGTCCCTTTACTTGTGCTAGGCATTGCTTCTTGCTAAATTTTATGAATCTGGGTACAAGGAAAAGTACCTTTTAGGTTTTGATTCCCTGCGTCTTGACTGACAGACAGACATACGGACAACGAGGTGATCCTATAAGGGTTCCTTTTTTTCTTTTTGAGGTACGGAACCCTAAAAATAGCAACAACACGACTCACCTTAGATAGGTACAGGTAAGTAGGTACTCTGTTCCGAACATTTTATGATTTGAACAAAGATAGCTTGTAAAAGATGGAGCAGGCAGCTTGTTAATTTTAATAGGCTTTTCTAGGCTACGATAGAACCCGATACCTATTGCTGACGTAGATACCTATCTACTTACTTTTCTTCCTTTAACAATGTACTTAAGTACAAAGTTTCAAGAACTTATTAAAAAGATTGTGTAATTAATTATTATATTATAGCTAAGTTTACATTTTGTTACGATGTTTGGGACCAAACCCAGGAAATTGGGGACGAGTTTAGATTTTTTTTTAAACAGTTTTTTTTTATATATGTTAGTTGGATGACATTGCGGGACGTGTTCTAACTAAATCAATTTAACGAAAAATATTGAATCTCTCCTGTTTATTCCTATAAATATTTACTTAAATTTAAATAATATTACTAAGTAAGACGACAAAAGGAAAAAAAATATAACAGAGGCCGGAGATTAAAATTATACACTCTTCTTCCACTAGCACTAATCTTTCGTTTTGCGACAAATAAAAAATAATCGGTTCCTTCGATCTAAAGGAAGTTAGAATCCCTGCCTTTAGTCACCTTTTACACAGAATAAATAACAGTAGGTAGTGGCTACACGGGTAGCCATTCGTAGTCCTTACTTCACAGGTAGTTCTACATCGTAGGCCTACGAATGTCTACGACTGGGATAGACGTAGGTGGGGTAGGTAGGACTAACGTATTTTTCGTTCGTTTCTTAATCTTATAGTTGTGAAACTCTGAAATTACAATTAACTCGACAATTCGAAATTACAATTAAATCGACTGCCATCAAAACAAAAGAGGCAAACAACCTTTAGATTCATGATTTAGCACGTGAATGGAAGCGGAGGCGTCACGCATTTCATTTCAGTTCGCAACTGCAATGTTTACGAATGCATTTCACATGCTAAATCGTAGTCGTCAAGTTTTTTTTTGTTTATTTTGAAATATGTATAATTTATTTTTCAATTTATAATTTCTGTAGTGTCATGATTCACCCCCTAGATATATTTCCAGTACCAAATATACCTAGATTTTTATTTACAGTGTACTTCTCGTTTAATTGTAGTACCCGTCTCGATCGACTTTGCAGACGCGAAATGGAAGCCGACGCGTATTTATTTATATAGAGCAGCCATTCTCAACCTTTTGTAACCGCGGACCTTTCAAAAGCCCCTTTAAAATGAAAATGAGTTTTATTGTACATACTCGTAACTTACCTAGGATATTATTTAATTTGACATCTTTTCCTACTAATTACTATTAATTTGTTATTCCACACCGAAACTGGTATCCACTGGTACTGATATCTATTGGTCTGGTAGAGCCGATGTCTCAGGGTGACGAGCGCAGTGCAGTGCCCCACAGGATTATGCAATCAAAGTTCTGGGTGGCGACATGGGCGGTGAACGACATGTTAGTCTCGTCATTCGATCAAATTTAAAAAAAAAAAGTATGGTTCCGCGGACACCAGTTTGGGAAACGCTGATCTAGAGAATGATCGGAGGACTATAAAATATAATGTTAAATAGCGTAGGCAGTGTATATCATTAGAGACGATATTGGTGGGGTCATTGCCTTCATAATTGTATTTCAAATGACATTGGTACCTAGTTATTGCTATTATAAGAGTATCAGTTTCAATAAAATACGTAATTCGGTAACGAATTCAATGTCGCACGACGGCCTTTGAGCTAGATATTCAAGTGTATCAAATCTGTAGCTTGATTACATGTTATACTTACAAACCTACATACATACATAATACATTTGTAATGGCTAAGGATTTCAGTTATACTATCAGATTATGGCAGTTTAGGGTGTGCCTAGAATAATAATAAATTTGTAATTCGGTATCGCTGTTAGATAAGACAGGTATTTTTACCGGTCGTTATATTATTTTAAATTAGATTCTTGGAAGCGGCCTATTTGAATAAAATCATTAATTTAATGCCAGGGCCGTGTCGACGTGACGGCTCGGCAAGCGTGAAGTAGAGCTTTTTCGGACTTAGTGTGAAATATGAATTTCTGCCTAAATAAATCTTAATATATTCTCACGCAGCACGTTCCTCTGCGACTTACGTACGTTTTAAATAAAATACCTATGTAAATGTTATTACGTAGCCGCATAAAATATGCGCAAAAATGGCGCCCCCATGCGCACTAAAGTTTATAGTTCCGTAGAGGTTGTATAGGTACCTACTGACTTTGAGAAGCGTCTCACAAGCGTCTCTATTATGAAAACTTAAATTGCGCTGAAGTTGAGAACCGTGAAGCGAAAAGTTTCAGTTAAATAGAGTGCTACGCTTTCCTTTTACTTTTTCTCTTGAATATCCTGTGACGCAGTCGGTAGGCCACGCGAAGGCGAGCAAAGCTGGCATTCTTTCACTTATTCTGTATCTGTAATTTTATTAAAATACGGAAGGAGGTTGTGTTATTGTTGCCTCACCGGTAGTGGTTGGACGAATTTTGATTGGTATTAATGTATTTAGGTACCTACGCAGTATTTCATAAATTCTTTAGTCCTAGAATATGAGATACCTATTATTGACCGAGTTAATGTAAAGCATTTTTAACGAACTGCAAAAAAACGAGGAGGTTCTATGTTTAACTGCATGTTTTTTTTTTGTATGTTCACCGATTTCCTAGTCGTCTTCAAAAAAATTTTCTTTTATCCCTATTCTCAATTTTTTTCCGACTCTAAGCATGTTTTATACTTACATCTTTATGATAATACCTATATTAAAAACTACCCTATGTTCTATTCCAGAACTTAAAGTATCTACATACTAAATTTCATCAATATAATTATGTTCAGACGTTTCGACGTGAAGTGAGGACACAATGACTAAAAAACCTTACTGCTCACTTATAATACGTTCATAATTGATACTTATGTAATAATACTAATAGACAACTGGCTCGTTAATATGAACAGGTAGGTCTGAGGTAGGTACAACCCGATTATTCTAATTGACTCATAACACGCTATACCTACCTAAGTACCTACTCATGTTCGCGAGCTTGATAATGATAATGATATACTTATTAAAGGTTTTGTCTGTTCCAACCATATCTATTCTTTGGTTCCAACGAACGCTTGAAATACTTAGAATGCGTCCGAGGTAGATTACCAGAGTTTCAGAAATCAGTGTCCTTCTTACGAGTAACGTCAACTCTTTCATGTTCAACTTTCAAGTGCTTACAGGCAACTATCGAAGACAGAGTCGAGGGTTATTGAAAATTTGCGATTCAAAGAAATGACTTTATGGAATAAAGTTTTATATTGGTATTTTATTAGCTGGTGCTCGTTGAACATGAAAAAGGTAGCGAGGGTCGCTTCATTTCGACAGACTGTTAGAAAGAATAAAATCCTCAGATTTAAATTAATGAAGTTCATACGGACTAAGTTATGCAAATATGCACACCAAGTTTCACTACGAAGGGATTGAATACTGAACAATCATGTTTTCCCGCTCGTGGAATATTTATATGCGTTTCAAGCGGCTACTTTATAAGGTCACACGTACGTCACAGTGGGCAGTGTGTTTCAGCCGATATAGGGTAGGCGTACTTCACACGTCCACACTTCCACAGCCATTATACACCTCTCCTGTAATGTTTATTCTGTATATATTGTCCCATTATGCCGGCTTATGTTCCGGAGTTTGTTTTGCCACCCGAAAATAGATGTTATTATTCAAAGTTCGCATCTCTTGTTTACGAGAGATCAATAAATAGTCACCTGGATGTCTGCTTCAGTTGCCGATCCAGAATTAGCCTTTAAATTTTGTGATGAAACGATTGTTTGATCTCTGCTTCTCTTCTAATGAAAGCGATATATTAGATCCGTTCTATATTTATGTACTACTGGTATATGTGTAGGTTAACTAGTTACTTGTTTACTCCCATTTGGTATAATTGGGGACAAGTTTTGGTAATTTAATTATGGCAGACATAGATACAGCCACGTTGAACGTTGAAGGCGAATCAATATCCGCCTAAGCGTATGTATTATGTATGTAACCGTATAAAGAAGATATCCAATGAAGCCAAAGAAAATAATACCTATCCAACCGGGCGGCAGGCAACTTAGTTATTGTGCGCATAATCCATACGCAAGAAGAGGTCAATGTACGATTTGGGTAAAGATCCCTATACTTGGCACAATACTGGTTCATATAAACGTTGGATAAAAAATGGAATAGGAATGTTCTAATTGGGTCCCTGCCTAAGCCGGGTATTGACAAAACAAATTGGCAAAATCGAACACACAAAGGCTTTCCGAATTCTGCCACAAAAAAAAACCTACTTAGTAATCAATGTTGCTGTATTATTTAATTGAGGTTAAAATTAAGGAAAAATCTGCCATGCCACTTATACTTATATCTTTCTAACTAAGAAGATACAAAAAAGGAGAATCGATTCATATCGCAGCTTCGCCATCGATAAATGTAAGGATCTTTGACTGTTTGCATTGGGAAGGTCTGAGGAGGATTTGGCAAGGATTTCGGTACGTACTGTACTAAGCAGGTGTTCAGTTCGAGTGGCTTACCGCTTTGTGTTTACAGGGCGCAGGCCGGAGCCGCCTGCTGTTTGCCGCGGAGTCGCGTCAGCCGTCGCCCGCCGCCGACCCGCCCTGTCAACAGAAATAACGTCTAAGTACAGTAGTCCCCCAAAACCGTGCTCGCCACACAAACCCCTCCTTTGTCAAACACGCCATTTACCAACCTTCAAATTAACCAACCTGCGACCGATATATTTAATTGTCGTTTCTCCGCCGACTTTACAATTTTCTAATTGCTTGACCGTAAGTATTTGTATGTATTTATTTTCAACGAAATGTAGCTTAATAATATTTGGCGAATAAAGTATGAAACTGCAATGAACTGGATTTATATTTATAGTTACTGCAGCACGCTTCGCTTAGCCAGCGTTGGCGTAGATGTGTTCCAATAAATAGTTGGTCAGAAAATTATGGAGGGTTGTAGTACGTAACGACCTAGATAGCATGTGTTCATTACAAACTTCGGGCACCTACTCGGCTGTCCTTCCCTTCCATTAGGAAGTTATCTCAGTAATTCTGAGATCGCTGTAAGTGGGTCCCAACATGTAACTAAGCTCCAAATGTAGTGAGGTATTTTTGTAATTATCGCCAGAAGAGTCTCCTTAGTTGTTTGTGACAAAATTCACTTCGGGAAGTAATATTAAATGCTAAGAAGCGGTTAAGCCGGTAAACATTGGACGAAGACGCGTGAAATAAAAGATATTTACCAAGGGATCTATTGTTCTCTCTCATTGTCTCCGCTCCGGATGTATTTACCCACAGAGATTTTACAAAGACGTCGCTAGAGCTTGTGTAACTTTTTAGTAGATAGTTGACAGGGTACAAAGTAGATAGATATTTGAGTACTACGTGGTGTTCAGAGTGCGGGAGCTAGTGGGAGGCTTCTTCTGCAAGAGACCGCCTGGGGAAGTACCACTCCTTTGCCAGATATTCACCGCCAAGCAGTAGTGTGAAAACATTACTGTGTTCCGGTTTGAAGGGCATTGTTTCCAGCGAAATTACTGGGCATAATGAGACTTTAGAGCCGAAGTCTCAGGGTGACGAGCGCAGTGCAGTGCCGCGCAGGATTATGCAATGCTGGGTTCTGGGTGGTGCTCTGGCTGTTATGGGCAGGCGTAGCGCTTACCATCAGGTGGACGACTTGATAGTTTCGTCACTCAGTCAAATAAAAAAGAAATAGCTACGGAAAATGCGATTCTGTGCAAGCAATTAAGTATGCGTCCAACCCATATTGACTATTGTTAAATTTGTTAATGAAACTTGAACACGGGCAAGTTCCGCAACCTTTATTGTTTTTCATTAAAACATTTCGGATTTCACGAAAGCACAACTTTGAGTTTATATTAATTGGAGAAGTTTAAGTAAGACGTTTTGGTTGCGGACTCCTCTCTTTGAATTTATTATAATTTGCGTCTTGCGACTAGTTGCTAACCCTTTTATGTACCCGAAATTTAAGTACATCTACCTTTATTCAGAGATGTGGACCTCGTTACTGCTGGTCCGCAACCCGTCTAGAAGGATAACTCCAAAATCATACCCGGAATTGCGTCTTCTTTAAGCCACAAGTAGGGTTCAAGTTTCAACCCGATATAATAATATGTAAGTACGTAGGTATGTGGGGACTTCATGGTATGGCTCTTATGGAAAAGTCCGCTTGACGTTTGCCAGATATTCATGCGTCCAGTATAAGTGTTCAAATATATAGTACAGTGTACCGATTTAAAATCATTTTTCAAGCGAAATTTTTGAGCATGTGAGCCATACCAATGTCTTAGGGTAGGAACAAGCGCAATGCAGTGCGTCGAAAGTATTGCAATGCAATGTTTCAAGTGGCATTACAACTTATGGGCAGACGTGGCACTTATTAAATAAAATTAATAATAAATGAACGATCTACTCGTATTGTACACCGTTGCGTATGTATATTTTAGGTGTCATTTTTTTACTGATTAATTAGTCAAGCTAGCCGTTCACCTGATGGTAAGCTCTACGCCTGCCCATAATAGTTCTGACTACCTGCTTGTCACAATGAGTTTTCATACAGCCTTTATCTTGAGTGGGAAAAAAATAATACCTACTCGATAAGCTTAAGAAAACGGGTGGAGAACGAATGACACCAAACTGGGCTTTGGTTAGGAGCTGTCATCGAAATATCTATAAGTAACATTGATATAAAAAATTAACACCGTGGTCGTTGAGTAAACCATGTAAATAAAGATATACTTAATTACCCATCTAAATTATCGCCAGTTTTAATAATTGTTTATTCATCCCCAAAACAGAAGCTAGTTAAATAAGCGAACGATTTTACGGTCGATTTCATAGAGTCAAAGCGAGCGGCTGTGACCGCAGTCCACAACCAATTGGGGCGCCGCCGCTTATATCTTGTTTCGTGAAACTTCTGTTCGCGTAAACTGAACTCCCACTTTCATCGACTTGAACGTATATATTTTCTTTATTAAATAGCCATTCCGCCACTCCAAGTTACGCCGACAGCCGACCTATATTCCCAGAGCATGAACCAATAAAAATGAGGACGGTTCGACGCTAAATGTGGAAGCAGTCAAGATATGCCGGTCTTTATAACATACAAGCCTTACAGTTACGATTCACCTCACGAAGTTATGCTGACCATTATTATAGTGTCGGTAATTTAAAATAGGTACTCTTTCAAATAAACTGATAATTTTACGATAATCAATAAGTTTGCACGGTAAATAGGTTTCCCTTTAATTGAATTTTCTCTTTTAAGAGGAATTCGTGTAACATGACTCTTACACACGCCCGCCCCGCTCCGCCACCATTGCGATGCTTCACTTTCGTGTGTGCGTCATGCGTTCCTTTTCTTTTATAGGTTAATCCGAAAAAACCTATTTTAACATGAAAGGCGTTTATTCTTCGACAACTTTTGACTTTAAAGTGAGTTTTCGTTTCAATATAACTTACCTACAGCGTAGAAGGTAGAGATAAGGTCGTGGATAAAACATGACAGACGCCTGTTCACTCAACTTGAAAAGATACAACCTGAAAGAATACCTCCTCGTGCTTCAACAATGAGTGCTGACTGAGCATTGTGTTTCGTTTCAGCGTAAGATGTACTCGGTACTTGCCTACCTTCTACCAAGCCTTACTCTACACTTATTTGTTTAGGGACATAATCAAAAAGGTATATTTGACACCTGTTTACACGCCCCGTTTTATTGTCGGCGGCAGTCTACGGACATTTTCTCCGGTGTAACGATATAAATGAGCCTTTTAAGGGTTCCCTTACAATTAAGTGACGGCGATAAAGTCTAATATTGTCTCTTTTATTTCACTGAAGCTATTGAGTCTCTGAATCTTTATGCAAATGTTTAATTAAATTATGTTGGAGTTTCAATTTAAATGCTTTGTACAATACCTCTCGAATCACTAAAGTTTGTCATTTCATCCTTTTGTTTGGGTTTATTTACCTGCATATTATTTAACTGAATATTCTATTCTAAGTGCTGAGTATGTAAGAAGGTATGGGCTTTGTTACATAAGTTATGTAACAATAAATTACCTACATACTTACGCACGACTTCCACCTTGCCCAGTTTTTCGTTGCAAATATGTTTTTCCGGGATTAAAAGTTATTCAGGACAGAGATACTTTAAATAACTCTCCACTAAGTAATTTTCACCAAAATCCGTTAAGCCGTTATAGCAGCACAAGAAACAGCAAATATCCATTTATAAATATGTCAATCTCAATTCACATTTTATAATTTTACTAGCTGTACCCTGCCACGATTCGCTGTGGCATATTCGCACATTCGCTGATATGTCACTGATGAAGAAAATAAATAAATCCTTGATGCGGATTATATATCATGCTAAAATTTCAGCTCGATCAGTGTAGAACTTTTTAAGTTTTTGAAGCGTACACAAACCAACATAACATTTTTATAAAAATAGATAGATAAAAAGAGTAAGTAAATGTCAAAGAAAATGTAAACTATTAGGTACGTGTGTATAGGAAGTATCTTTCCTATTACAATCCATATTAGTGGAACTCGCTTGACGCTATTATGTTCTGTAGCGTCGAATGACAAAGCTTGCTTGGCGCCTGGCAAGCCTTTCACAATAGGGATTTAGTTTCTATTTTATTAAACTTGTATTCACGACTTCACAAGTAGGTAAATAAGAGTCCTTTTGCTGTGTGTGTAGGTAGGTACAATCTCAGTGAAATGAACTCTACCGTACTCTAACGTTCGTGTACCTATGTAAGAAGAAGTAAGTAAACACCGCTCCAATGTTCTTTGAAACCAGGAATACAATACTACCTGCCTATAAAATATTATTTTGTATATAGTAAGCTTCTGCTCCCTTTTACCTCAGCTTATGCTATGAAAAGTTATAACGTGTAAGCCTATAAGAAGAAACCCATTGGTAATCTGTTTTGGGGAAAGTATCGTCGAAGTTTTCCCGTCTAAGTTAACAGGAGTAAGCAATCTGTATTTCGTGAAAATCGTCTGAACATCATTTTTTATGAGGAGACAAAATATTTTGTTGCCAAGTAAGGACTTTTTGTTTGTGGCTTATCTTGTTTGCATTCTTTGTTTTTGTTTAACGATTGTTTATCGTGAATTCAGGAAAAGGGCAAGGAATACTAAGTATGTAGGTACAGTTGGCTTTAGAAGTAGCTCTACAAGTCCTAACTTCAAATTTAATTGTTGTACACAGGTTTCATTCCTCATCTAGATACTAAGAAGACAAAACATTAGACGCAAGTCACGCAAGTGTCATTAACCTCTGTACAAACGCGGTCACTGTAGAGAGCTCGTATTCACAGCATCGGACAAGACCGTCCCTAGAACTGGAACCTTTGTTAGAGGAAGTATCCCCTTACAGGCTTTGTGTGTAGACTGGCACCCGGCGGGATGCGCCAGCTAATTGTACCAAACTCCTCGCGCGGAACAAATCCACGCTTTAAATAACTATCCCCGGACTACCAGCATCAGTCCTTGCACTGCATCCCACTTGGAACATCATGGAATAAGTTTCCTACCAACAGTTTTAATCGCGAGTGAATAGTAAAAGTTCAGTTTGAAAAATAACGGCAAAAGGAGCTCCCCCAACTTTTCGCTCGTCTCTACGCATTTACCTAATCAACTTGCAAGTCCACTTCGCCGAAACTGTGTAGGTACCTGCCTGATTTAATTCATTTCGCTTTGATAAATTTAATAGCCATTAAAAAAATACTTTTCTAAAAATAGTGAAAACCTTTTAGAGGTTTTCGGGATTTACCTGTCTGTCACAGTAATTTCCTTGTTTTAAAGTTAATCACCTACCTTTATACTTGCGCCAGCGGTTATTCTATCAAACTGTGAAACACCAACATTTTAATATTGAGAAAAACAAAGTGAACGTCTAACTTGATCCCAACAGGAACCTTTCCATGGCGTGAAAGAATACACAATATTTTTTGCTGTAAAATCTCTTAGGGAGCGCAATTTCATGAAGTGAACGTTACGCCAGAGCACTAACAATGTTACTAGGTAAGCACTTACAAAATATATGATACCTACCTTCTTGCTTAGCCTTTTTAGGTAGATCTATCTACTGATAATTTAATCACAAGTCACGACTGTCTCTTGTTAAATTCATTGAGCCACTACGCTACTGTGTTACTCAGCTAGATAGGTACACCAGCTAGACACGACTCCTGCGAAGGTCTTTTCAAGACAAACACTATTCTCACGGGAAATTCTGACGATTCACTCTATCTACCTACAATTAAACGAAAATTTCATTGTCAACAAGACCGTGCGAAAATTAATTACAGCATCTTTGCCGTCCATTCTCTTATCCCTTGTTATATCTACCCTAGTTACCCCTAATAATTTTTCTGAATAAAATTTGTTTATAAAAATAACCTGGGGCGAGTCAAAGTAGGTATAAATGTAAATAAAAAAGGGGAATAATAAAAGTTCTTTAATGAAATGAAAACAAAATAGCCGTTTGAAATTCGAGCCTGAATACATAAAGAGGGATTATTGTACCATCATCGAACAGCAGATCACGTTTAGTAACTCATCTAACCGTTTTCGACCCTACTTCTAAGTCAGTATAAAATTGAAGTACAAACCTTACTTTTTTCAGCTCGTACCTCTTTTACATCTAAAATGTTCATGAATAATCAATTTCTTCTCCGTTCAACATAGCCCCTACTTACTTTAAAAATTTAGGACGGGAGCTAAACTGATTAAGGGTTTTTTAATGCATGCCTAGCTTATAGTGAAGGGGGATTCATTATTCATGAGTTGAATTATGAAATTAAATCGTACTTACTTTATTATGTTTGTACTAAGCTTACCGAGGAGGCTGCATATACCCTTCTCTTTAACTCAAAATACGGTGTCCTGTGTCGACCGTCGATAGTTTAAAGCCAATTGCACCTAGGAACTTAATACTTAAATAAGTACATACTTAAAACTGGGTACCTACTTAAATCGTATCCACAATGTACTTAACTTCATATAATTTTACCACAATAACCGCAGCCCGCAGGTAACTAGGTGAACTCGTTATGCGCTACTGGAAATAATACTATTTATACTAAGGGTTAATCAAAATGATGTCCTAAGTATTTTACTTTCGGAACGTTCTCAAATGTAATCACCGTTCTGACACGGTAGATTGTAACCACCTTATCACCCCTAATCAAAAAGAGAGCCTTCTTAGAAATTTAACGATTACGCGTCCACCTTAATGAATGCCTCATTCCCGAGTCATAATCGAGTTAGTTATACCTACATACTCGTAATTCTCGTGAACCAATTATTTCCATATTTAGTGTCCCGCATGTCTTGGATGTGGGGGCGCGGTTGCGGCGGCGTGGCACCGACGTGGATCGATACCGGACAGGTACAGGGCAGCTAGTTACACGTAAATAATGAAAACGTTCACCGCGGCCGAGGACGTCCATGTTTAAATGTCAATAGCAATCGGAAAAAACTCCGCACGTGCCCGCTGTTTCCTTAAAGAAATTCTTGGAAAGACGCATGCTGGAGTTCCTTAGAAACGTTTAGATGCCTATTGTTGGAGCTTTGATGCCATTAAATATTCTTGCGGTAATTTTATAGAATGCTCTTAGTGGTTCCACATAATAATAGGTTGTTAATAGAGCTATTATACAGTTCACGAGCGATTTCATTATGTTAATGGATTGTTTCATGAATTTGTATCACAAACTCGAGTAACTCTATCAGACTAAACAAATATTGCTTTTATCTTTATCCTCGATCTTTGTTTTGATATCTAACGATGTTGCGTAGAAGTACCTCCCCTGTTTGCAATAGAGTTAGCGAAAATGGCGAATTTGTCCGTCAGCGTAGGACGCCCGAAACCACGCAATTTTGCGGGTAGTTGTGTGCGGTCTCCACTCCAGAAATCGTTTACTCACCGGATATTGGAGTAGCGCCGGTTAGAGAATGTTTACTACCCATCGCAAGTCTTTGTCGATTTCGTACCTACCTGTCTGCACAGTCTCTCAAAATCGTTTCAATGGAACTGTTGTCTGCTAAAGGAAATAATAATATATAATCACGACAGGATTTTTCACTCAACCATCAAAAAGTTCACAACAGTCATACCTTCTTTCGCTTAATGTTTATATAACATTTTATTTACTTTTTTCAGGATTTCTTTGGACGTTTTACGAAGAAAGTCTGCTGAGGAACAGGCAAATCCATGAATTATTATTGAAACAAAGCATCGAGATCTCATCAGTTCACTAATCCGTAATTTGATTACTGGATTCGAGTGCGTGAATAGAGTTTTGCTATCCTCTAGCACCATTCGAATTCAGTGCTTGAATGTGGATGAGCAACGCTTCAAACGACATGGGAAGAATGAAGATTCACCAACGAAAAGTTCATCAGGCTGTTGAATCCCATTACATAACTATTCTAGTCGCTGGTCTATGTATCTGTTTTAGTTAGTAGTGCCAATTCTGATGGCCTAAGTTAACACCTTCAGTGCTGAAAACACAACTGTCGTGTTTTTCACAACTTGCCGCGAGTACGGGAAAACACAACTGTTGTGTTTGTTGTATGAGAAAACACTATGGAGTTAGCAGAGCCGCACCCGTGGCTAGACAAGCAAATCGGCTCAGCAGTAAAAGTGTTAAAACGTAAATTATTTATTAGATAGCTCCAAATACCACTTAAATTTTCTGAAAACGTAAGGCCCAACATTCATTTTGATTTGAGCACATAGTGTCGATTGTTTGATATCGATGTGACATAACTCTATTAGTCACAACGATGAGTAAAAATTATTTACTTAGTTATAGCTCCATACATTTTCATTAGAAACACAGCGGTCTCCTAAAGTTGACTGTTTCATTCGTAGTTAAGTTTTTGTGGTTATTAACTAAACGCCTAACTAATGCGGTTGATAGTAGTTTTACTACGGACAACATTACCTTAGTATTAAGCATAATTATATATGACTAGCTGCGCTCTGCGGTTTCACCCGCATTTAATTCAAGTTTTCCTGCAATAACTCCCTTAAAAGCAATATATTTTCCCCGTTTTTGCCACATTCTTCATTGATGCTCTGCTCCTATTGGTGATAGCGTGATGTTATATAGCCTATAACCTTCCTCGATAAATGGACTATTCAACACAAAAATAATTGTTCGATTCGGACCAGTAGTTCCCGAGATCCTAGCGTTCAAACAAACAAACTCTTCAGCTTTATATATTATCTCTATATCCTCAGTTATTCTTCTCCATATATAGAACTGTAACTTGTTTATCTCATACAACTGCCTAGGATACATTACTAATTGATTTGTGTAATTGAATGTAGTTTATGTAGGAATATAAATAAAACAAGTATATTTTAAAGGCTACGTGTATTTGCTTTTCTTCAACGATAATATTTCCTTAATTAAAGTGCATAAATAGGAAATCGTTATTTACATACATTCAGAAAATCAGAATATTTATATCGACTTACAATTTCTATGTTTTAACAAAAACAGCCAGCTGTCACATTAGTTTTTAGTAAAAAATAGGTAATAAACAAGAAAATGAATATTTAAAAATAGCGTTTTCAAAATAACAATTATTATTTTAGATATATGTACTTAGATAGGAAAATTTTAGAGCCACGTTATTCTTTAATGTCTTCTAAAATATAATATTTCTTTTTCAGTTTGAGGTAAACTAAACACATTTACAAATAGCAAAACCAAAACTGATCATTCAGTTTCAACACATAAACATAAACCATTGTACAAAAGGAACATTACACACAGAATAAAATTATCAACACCGCCACTGCCCTAGTCCGATACAATATTTACAAAACTTATTAAATAGCTTATACTTACTAGTGAATTGTGCAAAAGCGCTCGTATTGAGGTAATAACTTACATTGTGTAACTGGTGACTACTAATTGACTATGTTCTTTTCTAATTATTCTATCTATAAGTTATCCGAGATCAAACTGACAATAATTAACTTTCCAAGATCTAAAAATTTAAAATGTCTTTCAATATGGTTTATGCTAGATTGCGTCGAGGTACTCATATTTCAAACTAGCGACCCTGCCCATAACGCATTAAAAATTTCAGAAATCCATATACGATTAGGTGAAAACCTCATTTGAATCCGTAAAGTGGTTTTCAACATTAACATAGACATAGGACTTTCCTTTTAAATGTATAATAGTAGTAATGATAAATATTATGATTTCAACGAACTATTTAGTAAGTGGTCGAGTGAAAATACTTACACTGTGACAAATGATTAGTTAGTCACAGCACTCGATATCGACAGGTGTTATCTCGGATAACGCATAGATATAATCATCGGAAACCGACCTATAAAATATCATACAATCATCCCAAAACCTAAAGGTAACAGAATTGTCATGGATCCTAATTACTCGAGAGAAAACATTACTGGCACATTACTCGTACCCATAATTATAATAATAGCTTTCTTTATGTTAAACAAGTGGGAATTTATCGACACTCCAGTTAGCATCGTGAAAACGCCTCGTTAAACGTGGCTATAAACGAACCGCTGCGCGATTAATTGTTATTATATTACGACACCGCTCCTAGAGATAATTTTGGTGGTGTCTTTAGGTTTCTCTATGTTGGAGGATTGAATTTTCTTCCACGTGTCGCCGAGTGCTTTGCTGAAGTGGTCGTCCACTCCTTTGTTGGAGGTGATTTTTTCAGTTTCTTTTAATCTTGAGTTTTGGATTTGCTTCCAGGTGTCCCCGAGGGCTTTGGCGAAATGGTCGTCTACGGATACACTGGGGTCGTCGACTTCCATGGCGATGATTTTGGCTGGTTTGGGGTCTTCGGTTTTAGGGTTGTTGAACTGTATAGGGCTGCTGGCGCGGTCCTCTGTGGTCGGTTTGGGCGCGGGGAGCGGGTCTGCGTTCTTTTTGAACAGGTTCATGTAGTTGTCGCCGAGGGAGCGCCGGAAGTGCTCGTCTATCACGGGGTCGCACATCGACACGGAGCCTGTGGGACATGATAAAACTTCAATTGACGTTCGGTTTTGCCTTCTAGCGCTTACTCCTGACTTGGAAAAAATAGATGGATAGATAAACTCTTTATTGAAACACCACAGAACAAAGAAAACTATAAAACTATAACAATTCCCGCACAATGCAAATGTGAAATATAAAATCCATAACAAACATAGATCCGGACCCTAGGATTCCCTGTACCTAGGAATTTATATTTGCTTGCGAAGGAATCGAACCTGCAACGTTACGCTGCGCAGTCGGCTCATCAGCCACATACACCACGTAGGCTATGTTTAAAACATTGCTACCAAAAGAGATAAGTATGTTTATGACTTACCGGGAGGCGCGTCGTTGCTCTTTATGACCGAAGGGCGGATATAGGGCGGCGGCGCGGGCCGCGACCGCAGCCTCATGTCAATGGGCGCTTCGTGCCTGCCCGGGTACTCTGGAGGCGGCCCTGTAACAAAAAGAGATAGCTAAAAGTGATTTTCATACCTTTTATCATAACTTAATCGTCGCGTGTCTCAATTATGTGAAGTCTTTTGTTTGATCTGCTAGATGAATCAGAGTTTTACGATAAGAAACCGAACCAATTCGATTCGATATCGTTCTTGAATTGAAAGTTCAATTTTCGAGAAAAACAGGACACTTGACCTGCGGATTCGATTGGATTTCGAGTACTACTGTTGGGTAGGAGATCAACGAGACATCGTCGATTAGAAAAATATAAAAAAATGGAATTGAA
The DNA here is from genome assembly GCA_912999815.1 of Campaea margaritaria. NCBI lineage: Eukaryota > Metazoa > Arthropoda > Insecta > Lepidoptera > Geometridae > Campaea > Campaea margaritaria. Next base: position 5,220,890 of record OU538794.1, read on the forward strand.
ACGAATTAAAAGTGTATCGAATCGAACGATATCAAACTAAATCTATCGAAAAGTTTTGAAGCGCCTACCGGGCGACAGGTATGTACTGTGATGCGAGGTAAAAAAGGTTTACACGTATTAAAAGGACGTAGCGCGTAGTATATTAATTTTAATATCGCGGTTAGGGACACCTAGTATAGAACCAATATAGGTACCTAAACCTACAATAAACCTACAATAAGGAGTAGGTATCATGCATACCTGCCTTGTGATGTCATGGCATGTACCTATCCACTATTCCATATCACATTCGCGTTCAGGAATTTACGTCGCATGTTCAAATACATGAAACAAATCGTATTCATGCATGCCTAGTGCCTATTTATCATTTTCGGGAGCACGCGTTTTTTTATTGTCTTCGTGATCCGATTATTTAACTTGTTCACTTTTTTATACAAAGAGGAATGAGACGAGCAAGTCATTCACCTGATGGTGAGCGCTACAACTGCGCGCTAATCCAACAACTACTATACCTTATCTAATAAGTCAGTGTCTATAGATCCGTATTCTATTTGGACTAAAACAATTTTGTAATATCTATGTTATCTTTATAGTAATAAAAAACTAAATAAAGTATTGAAGATATTTTTGAATATCTAATTGGGTTATCGCTACTTATAAGGCCCTGGATATATGTTTTATAGATTGTTGTGTGCTGTATGCGCAATAAACTAACGGCGTCCTCACTTTAAGCCGCACCAGCTGAACTGATTTTGATGAAATTTAGTATACAGATCCTTTAGGTGCTGAAATAGAACATATGCCACTTTTTTCTGCCTTTCAGGCGTTGCTAGTCAATAATATAAACTAGAGTGAAAGTTACACGAATTTGAATCTCGCGGATATAACAAGGTAGTGTTACACCACGTATCCGTTGGTACTTACGTTTTCCATTGTGAGCCATGTTGGCGGGAGCGTCTTCCGTTTCGTCGGAGAGCTCTCCGTCGCTGTGGGGCTGCGCGCGCGACACGGACGGCGCCGCGCGTCGCTCGTTGAACGACTGCGACCGTAGCGCCATCTTTCCATTTTCTCTGAAAGCGTCGATACTAAAATTAATATCACGGCAGTTGAGTGGAGAGTTAAACAAGAAGAAGTGAAAATATATAGCTTTAATTTCGCCTAAGTTGTCAGATGAATGAAGGATAGGTTTAGAGAGTTTTTTGATTAATTATCACTTTTATAATATTATCATCATCGTCAGCAACCCATATCAGCCCACTGCTGAGCACGGGTCTCCCCTCACTTTTGTGCGGAGGATATACTCTCTCTTTTGTTTAGTTAATATGATGTGTTAGTTTGTAATGTTCACATGCATTGTTGCTACCTTGATGTTAGCCGTGAGGACCTCTAAATGACATTCCATTATAATCGAATTGTTCTATTAATTTAACTTCTTTTATTGGTCTTCCAAATGAGTAAATAAATATCCCATCACACAAATATTTTTACGGGTTAAAAAGTATAATTATAACTAAGCTGCTGGATACGTAATGTATTTTTTCTCATTCCGGAGAAACGGGAAAATGTTCCAAACGTAGTTTCTTAAAAATACTTATATGGCAAAAAATAATGTCCGAAGGGCTTGGATTTTTAAAACTCACCGGATGGCAAGATTTCTACTCTAAAATTACCGATTTCCTAAGTGAGAATCGCCCATTTTGTCATGCGGTGAAATTCGAAAATCGGCCTCAAGTAACCGATTGACCCAAGTCCATAGTCTCACCTAGGCCTGTAGTCAGGTAACCTCGTAGATCTTCGCTCTCGTCTCCATTTGCCAGTAAGCTCCTTGGACTGCGACGATCGCGGCGCTTCGGGGGACAGCGTCCTGTCGCCCTCTGATTCTCCACTGGACGCCGTGCTCGGAGTCTCTGGAAGTTAAAAATAGAATATAGAATAGAATGATAGGTACCTAAGTACATAATAAGGACTGGACACATTTCGTCAATTAAGGAGATCCTTAAAAATTTTTGCGTTACCGTATGACTATGGGGGAATCAAATTCGTAATGTTGACCTAACAAGGTGATTATCTAAGGTTCAAAAAAAAAGGTAAAGTAAGGTAAGAAAGGTAAATAAAAAAAATGTGTCTATAGGCAGAATTGTTTGGATAAAATAAGTATTGCTAATTTTCTCCACATATATTGACAACGAGTTCGTAAACAATGGATGAAATATAATAATGAGTTCTAATCCAGCATTCAATAATTTTAAATTCATACAAAAATGGGAGAAGTTAATGCTAAATTATCATCATTAATTGATGTTACCGAGTGCGGCACTATTTTTACAAAGTCAGGTATAAAGAACGGTTGGAAGGGGCTCAATATGCTGTCACATTAAATCAAACGAAATGCTCAATCGAGCGTGAAATCTGCGGTGGCCTAAACCAGAGAGAGATATTGAGTTTCACAACGATCCACCCAGCGCCTTGTACTTTGTCAATGGGAATAAAAAGCAAGAAGAGCATATTCAAATGACTCATATTTTTAATTCCTATCTTCAGTATCAGCCAATAATAACGAACACTATACGGTTTAAATATGTTTTTGGTTATGTATGACGGTTTCTGAATTAATAAGAACTTGTAATGAGAACTGAGTTTATTTACCATCACAGCTTTTAAATCAGGGAGTTCTCATAACAATGTATACAGCTTTTAGCAGCACCAAGAAATTACCTTTTGATGGAGACGCGATCCACGGCTGCCATATAGGCAGGTTAAATTTAGGTGACTGTGGTGGTTCCATCGAGAGCAGATGCAGATTATGCAACGAAGTCCGGGCCAGTAGAAGCAGGTAATGCGGAATTTCCATATTCACAATACACGAACAACACTAGCAATCCTCTTAACACTCAAAATGTTGCCACAGAACTTACAGATAAACAAAACATTTCATTAACTTCAAGATTGAAATAGAACTACTTCACGGCGAAAGTTAAAGCAACCCAAAGCTTTTAGCAAACGATGCAAAAGTTCCACCAGACGACGCATTGGCGTCCCGGCACAGGTAACACTGAAGGCCGACTGAATAAAAAATGAACTGGAAGAGATTACATTGGAATAAATAAATGAGATGAACAAAAAACAAAACCGAAAAAGGAAAAAGAGCATCACGCTACATCCACGCGGCCGGACGTTGCGGCGCTTCCTTCGAGCCTCCATGCACAGGATGTTACTGGAACAACCTGTTTGACCGCGTTCGATTATTCACGTCGCATCCCGAGATTCCTGACCAATTACTAATGTGCATAACTCATTGACAACTACATTATGCAGAGTTTAATTGAACCACATCGCAAAGCTGGTACCCTAATTGACGACTTTAGCGAGCTACCAAAGTTACACACGTCTTTTATGGTGCACTGAGAAATTCTGAATATACCCAAGCAATTAAGATGAAGCATATATCATGGCATTTTGATCATCGTGGACCGACATAATGAGAGCAAAATGCGGTCATCTCAACCTCAATCTTCACAAAACAAAGGAAATGATTACAACATCAAATTTGGAAGTTGTTATTTCGTCGTCATATCAGACAAAAACATCGTTTTGTAATTTTGATCAGTGACCTTAAAATCACAATGGTGCTGATACCTACATGTATTGAGGAGCACGTATCGTTCGTGATCCTGATAAAGAATTTTTGATCAATCGTCTTTTTAGGATCTCGAAGACGAGACCTGACAAAGTGTTAAAGGTTTATTTGGTCATAAAGATAACATCCTATATCCAAAACACATCAACCTGTTCGGTCCATTCATGAAAGTGCGTGCGCGCAGGGCGCGGGGATTAATGAACCCCCTCTGCTCCGATCCCTTCCTTCGCCGCCACAACCTTACATATAGATACTTTGCAATATTGACTAATATTCTAAGAACAGTAAGGCTTGCATTTGATTGCAGCGTTGCGTTTTGTTAATTGATATTGCTGATAATGGAATCTACGGTCTGGCTCGTACGGCATAGAGTTGAGTTTTGAGCGTTGTTCGTGAGGTTGTGTTAGATTTCAAATTACGGTGGTTGTATCCTTGGAAGGTTGTTTTATTCTGATGCGGAGGCAGAACGCGGCGCGAGGGGGTGGGTAAGTCGAAGCTGTGAGAAATTGCTGCGCTCTCCGTAGGGCCGTATAGGCATTAGCTTTTTTATTGTCTAATAGAGCGGAGGCAAAGGTTTACCGACAGGTAGAGTTTGGCGCCGGTGCTTTAATTATGTCTGGAGGATTCGGCGAATAGAAATGAAATGAGAAATTAATAACGAGATTAATTGCTTTCGGGGTAGCGGTGCCGACACCGCCAACACAATAGTTGTAGGAATGGAATTACAAATGGAATGTGGTGGAGCAGCTCATTACTTGGAAAATGTAATGCTTCTGGAAACACAATAGACATGCATCGATTCTCACACTAGCACACAAATGATAAGTCAAGGCGCCATCGCGCCATCTCAACAAAGCATATATTATTTCACAGCTGAATAAAAAATATCACTATTTTTTGCCGACGAAATAACTAGGTTTAGGAAAACTTGCCGTCAGCTTTCTCATGTTTACATTATTATGTTCCTACTTTGTTAGGGGATTTATGTCGCTATAAGACACCCATTAAAATAATAAATAGAAGCATCCTACCCTTTACAGACTAAATAATCTTTGAAGCATAACCGTGTTAAAAGCTCTTTTTATTCCCCAGAATATCCAGAAAGCAGCGACATAACAGGTGTTCCGTGATTTTCCTCATTCCTTTTATTTTTGTTCGCGGCGCGACACCGTTGAAGCGTATCGTCGATGTATTGTAGCGAAGGGTACGTCTATTTACGAGGAGTCGCCTTCCATTGTGATCGGTAATGAAACTGTCGTAAAATCCTTTTTTGTACAGCCTGTATAAAATTGGTTCGGAATAAGGAATACTGTACCAATAGAGGTTACGGGGCGTCGTCGCTTGCTTACATTTGGAGGTAAACTGTAGGTATTTTTTTCAGAGAATGTGAGTTGTTCTTATGGTGTTTCATTTTGATTGTAATATACCTACAAAATCGTGGTTTGTGCGATATCCTTACATAGATACGAAAGGTAAAGAGAGAAGGAATAATAGCAGTCGATATGCTATCTCTATGACAACTTAGACATTACACTTGCAAAACAAGGTACTTTTTATTATAATGAGTCTGTGTTATGTTATTTATAATACACTACTTGAGATGGAAATGTCTCTAAGGGATAGCACAAAATAGATAATAGACAACCTAAAAGTACCTAGTTCTTATGGGTATAGTATAGACTTGATATTACAAAATACAAATTGGAGGTTATCAAAGGATCGAGACAAGATATTATTATCGTTCCTCTATTGACTGTGGAGAATTATAATGTTTCCCCAGAGACCCCAATAAGTAAACAGATGTCAATATAGATAAAGCCAAAGCAAAAGTTCCTCAAAGCAATCTGCCTACAACTTTAATCCGTTCGACGATAAATAAACATTCATAGATCCAAAATCTGTTCCAGGAAACTCAAACAAATCGCTTCCAATATAATTCCAATGAAACGGAAATCAGAAATCATCTTGGAGCACGCTGAAATTCGGATATTATTTCCGACATCCTAATAAAGTTTAATACGGATCAGAGAGGAGACAGTTTATTACTATCAACTTTATTTCTTTGGAATAGGATTCAAAAATGTTATAACACCTAAAGCATCTTTACTATAAAATGAAGGGTCGTAAGAACGCATGCGCAGCCAGTATGGCCTTAGGCGGTACATCGGTAGCTCCCACAAACGCACCCCACGCTCTGGGGGATGTTTATTTGCACGCGTATTGATTTTTAAAGTGGATGCTGGCTCGTGAGTCTTGAGGCTGGGTAGATGTTTTTTAAACTGGATTAGGTTTCTAACTTTGTTTCGAAAGAGCTCATATCTTTAACGTAGACTTGGCATTTGAAAATTAACGGCAGGCTTCTGAAACTATTGTCAAATTTGACAACAGATTAAGTCTATTGAATTATTGCTGTCATTATCTAGTGCTAAATGAATGATAGAGATAGCTACAGCAGTACAAGACAATTTAATACATTTTCCAGAAACGTGCTGGACATAACTTGAGACTTGTAGATCTTTGTTCTACATTCTCTATTTTAATTACCGTTCTTCAGAAGCAGACTTTTTGTGGTTCTTGCATTAGAAACTAATACTGAAAGTCAAGTCACAAGTAAGCTAATATAAAGGAGCCTCAAATCGTGAAGTGGACTGGATGTTTAGAAAGCACTTTACCTAATTGTACATGAATAATAACAATTGTTAGAACCAACCAGCCAGTCGATTATGAAATTAACTGAAAACTTAGCATATTAGACCCTCTGATTAGGTAAAGAATTGGCACTGAATTTGAATTTGAAATAATCGGCTACGACTGGCAAACTATATTAGATACATTCGTAGCCTCCACAATCATTGCGAATAGAACTAATTCAGCCACTTACCACCACCAATGCCCATAATAATTGTATTTTGGTTCAAAGGGAAGCGAATAAAGATAAGATCGAAATGGGGGGGAGGGGGGTGATAGTAAGTGAAGCGGCAAATGAAACTTGTCATCGAAGCTCGAGTAATATCTGATTGAATTTAAACTTAATCCCTTAGGACTTGTAAGGGTTACCTACTAATCTCATGGACAACCCTCTTTAATCAAGTGTACCATCTGTTAGTTCCTTATTTTAAAAGGCATTGTACGATAATAGTTAAAGTTTATACTGTTAACAGTCTGTGTACATTCTCTTTGGGGATAGAAGTTGAGTTGCAATCGAACAAAATATCATTTATAAAACGTAACTTAAAATTATTAATATCACGCCTCTCTTTTGTTTTTGCTCTTGTTGTCAGGGTTAGAAAATATTTACGACAAATCTATCTACAAATTTTGAGTTTTGAGAAGTAGCTAGAGAAAAATATCATGTAGGTACTTAGAATTATTATTATGCAAATTATAGAAAGCAGCGCATTGGAGTGTGCAATTTAATGCAAATTATCTTACGATATAAATATGTCACCATTGAATTAGATTGCATGACACAAATGCATTAAAATAATGCTAACTACCGAGCATTATGGAATAAAAATCTATGCAGATTGTTATGAGCGATTGCACAACTCTTTCCAAACATTTGCATGTTCAGTGCACGATGTTTAGTGAATAGCGAAGAATGGTATAACGTAGCACGAAAACTTTCTGTTGTATCAGCATTCTGGCTCCGTAGTATAGTGTTTAGATAATAAACGGGTATTCTGCATACAAATGATAATTTACAGCAATTTCTAGAAATCTCTCTGGATGGCGGAAACTGCTTTATGGTCCGAGTAAGTATGTAACCTATACTAATATATAAGGCTGAAGAGTTTGTATGTTTGTTTGGTTGAATGCGACAATCTCAGAAACTTCTGATTTGAATTTAACAATTATTTTTGTTTTAAATAGTCCATTTATCTAGGAAGGCTATAGGCTATATTTTATCTCCGTATTCCCACGGGAACGGGAACTACTTGGGTGAAACCGCGGGACGCAGCTAGTATAATTATAATAAGCTAGTTAGTAGGCCTCTATTAGTTAACTTCCATGAATTAGATTTAGTTGTAAGCCAACCCAACTCCCCAACCTACAATTTCTGAGAATATTTTTTTCTGGGTACCTAATGAACAAACAAGATAAACAAGAAAGTTTTTCCATAGACTTTATATATTTGGCTTGAGGAAGCAGGATAATAACACTATATCACAATAGAAAATAGATTTTATATGTTTTAGTTAATAGAAGATATAAAATCAAGAGTATTTCATCTAGAGCTTAAGTTTTTACGGCCCTCTTGGGTGCGGTATAACTTTTAGCTATAGCCAAGTGCTCAGAAATATGCAGACAAATTAATATTAATGGGTTTATCTGGAACCTGTTCCAAAAATTATGAATCGACGACCTCTGCGCCTCTAGAGGTAGGTACGTACCTAGCTATTAAGCAGAAATTATGATGTAGGTAGGTATGTGATCACGCGGTCACAGGTTAATGTCTGTTATTATCAAATAACAGAACAGTTACACAAAACTAAGTTATATTTCATCACGCCAATGGAATTTGACAAATTCTACGAGATACTTTTTGAAATACGACCGGAAACTTAGAGAAAATTGATAGCTCTCCAACCTACGCAGTAGCACAGGCACTACGCTCGGTTTCTTTATAGGCAAGGTTTCTATGAGTATAACCAAATCAAATATTTGTTTCATCTTCTTCACGTTAAATTCTGGGTTGATAAAATTAACGGGTGTACCTACTCGTAGCTACAACAAAAAGTATTTTGTTTTATAATTTAATGTCTAATCGCTAGGTCTGAAATAATTGATTTAAATTATTCACTATTGGCATGCGTTTCCTCATCTCAATTTTAATAGTTCGAAGGAAGGAAGGAACTACATCTCGTATGGTTTTCTCTGATGGTGGTCATTATTCAAATATAAATTACCAATAAACATTCAAATTGATTACCGTTCGCGTGACGCCAGTAGCCGCGTCCGTGTCTGCAGGGCTAAGAGAATCATGCGAGTTTATCAACCATGAAGGATAACATGGAAACAACTTCGAGACCTGAACCTTAACACTGGAACTTAAAGTCTAATATCGAGATGATTTCCATCCCTAAATATGTGATGTGGTAGCAGCATTGTTATCGAGGCGAAGCGCGAGCGAACCCCGAAGGCACGTTTAACAACACGAATATTTTGGCAGCCGCCGGTAGCCGGTATTTGCATATAAAATATACTTACCTAATGACCATACTGATATTTTTAAACGTATAACATTTCGCCTTCAAATTTGCTACCTAATTTGAACCAAGGACCGGGTAAATTCGGCTTAACCATTATCATGAGCCTAGCTGGGAGTAGCATCTTCTAGGAAAACGAGAAAACATAGGTTTATTACAAATTAACGACTATTATCATGGTCACATAGGTAGGTGCATGCATACACCCAAATTTTGTTTTGTGAGAAGGCTCGAGTGGCATCATGCGCTTGAATTGGGCGGTAGCCAAAACAATTGCGAATCTAATTACATATATCATTAATCATGTTTACAAATGATCAATTGTCTTCGATGTATAAAGATGTGTGTTTACATAACAAAGGTAAATTACGGAAGGCGCTAAGCGGATGTTTGTAGCGAAAGTGCGGAAAGCAGCGTCCAAACATTCCGCATTCCATCGTGGGTATTGTTGGGTAAGTGACTGTTGCGACTGGATTTTGTATTTCTTTTGTATGAATTGACCGTTTGCTCGATGATTGAATGGACTATCAATCATTTTGTTTTTTGTTTATCTGTAGATAATGTAGGTGCGCTAGGTTTAGCTCTTAGATCCGGAAAGAGGTTTAGTTTATCTAACACGTTGGATGAGAGAGTTAATACATTTAACTGGGTACTAACCATGTGATTTAAAGTATATCGATGTGTAGATAGGGAATAGTTACGTAAACTCTGTAAAAAATTCTGATAAGTAAGTAGGAACTTAAAATACAAGGGCAAAAAATTGCCTGTTTTATTTAGGCACGACTCACAATCCATGTTGAAATTAGGTTTAGTACATCTAACTTTCGAAAAAAAAAATTGAAAGATTTAAGCCCCAAAAAACATCTCCACATTTTATGACACCGTACCACATTTTGAAACTACTAGCGTCATCTACAGAACGTAACATAAACAAAATGCCGTGTAACTTGTAGCGCCCTCTATGATCTGGTTCAAACATACAAGGAAAAAGGTATAGAGGTCCTACATAGTGTAACAGTTCCCGGATTTTCAAATAGAGGGAAGCACTGAACTTCCCTTAGCAAATGGCGGCAAAATCAATACGTGAAGGCTATGTGGAAGGCTAACTCCTGAAGGTTATGTGAGCAATTTGAGTCTTCTAACTTTGTGTATGAATTGAATTTATGTAACTAAAAAACGTGCTTTGATGTTTGTGTTTAGGTATCCGAAATTTCACAATTTAAAAGGGAATTATTGACTAACGAGAGGGATTACGTCTGCCGATAAGTAATCTCTTGTTATGGAAATTATTATCCTATTTTACAGTTTCGACAGTTAATTATATTCCCGATTCCAGAAATCCATTAAAAACTAGGGTCAACGTGTTATAGGACAAAAGTTGCGATGAAAATAGCGGAAATTCAGTTAAATATAGTCTATCTATTCCATATTACATTTAATATCTACGATATTGCTCTGTAAATGCTCACATCCTAACAAGGCGCAGCCACGGTTAAAGTCTTTGACACAATCTTGTGTCAATAATATAATAAAGTTCTGAGTTAACATAAAAAAATACAGTCGAATTGAAAACATCCTCATTTTTTGAAGTCGGTTAAAAATATTGATGAAATATTTTAAATTAGAGTAGAAGTTCTACATCATCGAAATAATGTTCAAGTTAGCATCAGAGTGATAAGTACATTCAACAGAAGAGGCAGTTCCACGTAATGATGAATGATCATCCAACCCCTGTTTGAGGCAGAGCATGACGGATCCGTATCGTTGCGCTCAAACGCACAGTGAATGAACATTTCGCCCGTGACCTTCCAGTGAAATGTACGGTAAAATTATATGTTGCATATTATACTTACGAGAAAAGAAAGGTGAATAATATTTCACATTTGATATACCTTCAGCTGTCTGACTTCTCAAGATCAGGTGGCACGTGACATCAATATTGACCAAATAATATTCGTCAAAATAAAAATTCGGTATACTAGGTAGTGTGCTTATGACGTGTTATTGTATGCACTAATGATGTTTCGATAAAATACATTTATTTATAAATTTTATTATAATATAGGAATGTGCTTTAACTACTTACATTGGAATGCGTGTTTCGGTACCGTCTTCAAGGTTTGACTTAATTAGTTTGATAAAAAAATGTCAACACGACTGAACATGGCGTTCCTTAAGTAGAATTTACTAGAGCTATAAAATTATTCTCATATAGAAGTAAGTATCCGACCCGTCAAGTATGCGACGATCTTTGTACATAGTTACATAACCTAGCATATCACCACGTACTGCAGTACGTGGTTGCCCTGACATGCTTTGTTGAATCGAATCGCGGCTATAGAGATCCCTTATGCGGCATCAAACGCTGGCCTAATGTCTCATAAAACAACCGCATGCATATCAATGGAATTCCGATAAAAAAACATATTATCATAACGACTAATAACGAAGCGGAGACAAATATCTCAATTCTTAAACGATGCGCATAATCGTCCAGACGCCAGCTTAATCATTTTATGAACTTTCTACAATTTATTACTGTCTTCATGAGTATTTGGTGTTAAAAATGACGTAGTTCCATCGCAGCATAGCTTTACATTGCATCACTTCAGACACGGGCGTTGCCTGGATTCCATGCATGTTTAGTGCCTGCCTACTTACTGTTTATTGAGAATTTTATTATCTCGAACATGTAAGGTGCGTTTACAACCATTCTTAATGTTGAACAGGCGAGTCCGCGCGATAACACGAGAGGTCAAGTGAAAAACCAAGCGCCTTCGAAGGCTATTAACATTCCTAACTTATTAATAAATGCTGAACGATACGAGGTGTCTGAAGTCATGTCGCAGGAATTGCGGAACGAATCGCAAATGCATAATTATTTTATGCGAAGATAAATTGTGATTAATGATTCATTGGAATTATCAATGAAAGAATATCAGTTATTGCCGTTGTCACCAGTTAGGCATGTTACGCTTAATTGAGTTTAAAAAATTACACATTGTCGGAAAAAATTACATTTCTAAAAATATTCAGTGCCTAATTAATTAGTGCCAGTTACATATTGAATCTGTATTGCTTGTGACCAATTTTAACTAGGTACCTCTACGTGTATTCATCACATTGAATTCACAGAAAAATAATTTCGTTTAACTACCCCATCTTTTTCCATATATCTACTTCCATTTATTTACACCTATCTACATAGATATTGATGATCGGTAGAATTCTGTTGCGTCAACAAATCCAACTAACACATTTCTGTCATCGAATTTCAAGTACCTCTACATCTTTTGGTGCCTAGTGTTTTTTATTATATGTGACCTAATATCGATGACATCACATTTTGCAATACATAAACCACGTTGCTAAGTATCTATAAACCTTAACTAAACGACGGGAACTAATTGCGTTTGCACAAACAAATAAATCACAAGGAGGCGATAGGAGCAACGAGTGTCCAGAACGCCAGGAATGCGACCACGCGATTGATGAGTAACATTTCAGAGTTTGCTGGTTCTATTGACGGACAAATAACAAGTCCAACTGTTGCTGTAACGTGTGATTTGTGGTTTTCGTAAGAGAACGAAATTAGGACAACCATCTTTGTTTTTATCATTTGTTACGATTGCCTTAGCGGCTTCTAGGTTTTCAATTTTGTTTAGACCGTATTCAGCAGCATATTGCTTATGGATAGGTAACATCTAGGATTTATTAGTCACGTTATATCTGTCATTGGTCGATTCAGCTGACGGACAAAATAAAGAGTCAAGAATTCAATGTTGCTGTAACTCTTGTGATTTGTGGCTTATCAAGGATAATGAAATTGGACCAACAATCTTTGCTTTTATACCTCATTGGATTTGTCCTTAGCACCCAAAGTTATTGTTGTTAACTGGGATGGTGGGTAAGGGCTAAACAACTGACGTGCCGCTTAGACTGTATTGTGTGTTTCCACTTGTCAATTCCCAGCCTCTACTTAAGCAATGCCAACTCCTTTATGTAGAAGAGTATGGTCTTGCTGTACCAAGAGTACATACGAGTAGCTTATTCAATTATGTCTTGGATTAGAAGAGCTATGCGAGAAGAGCTCTAATTGTACATAATTTAATTCATAACATAATTAAAAAATCATCGTGGCTTGTTAGCAGACTGTTATATCATTGAAACAATACGCGAGTCGGCCCGAATAGCTGGAATAGCTGCACTCTCGCTACGCTGCCAACGAAATGGAATCCGTTGGCCATTAGAAATTCTACTCTACATGATGACTTCATTGGCATCGGATGCCTTCGACGCGTGCCTGCACCCCCCCAGTGTCACCACTGCACGCACATCGGCGCTGTCACCTCACTCAGGAATGCGCCAGCTTTCATATTTTTGTTAATCATTTTACACCCGTCAGTTACAATATTAGAACGAATGTGTGTCATTCATGAGCGCTACAATAACTGACCCGAATTGTTCAATTTACGATCCCCAAAATAAATGTTCGCGAAAGATGACAATGGCGATCAACAATCGGTACACCTTCGTAAGACGTTCGTAACTGTAGCTACGACTGTAGTCCGCAACGCAACCTACATTCAGCATTCTTTTCGAAACCGTAACACGCCGCCTCTGCGTTCCGGATATACGTATACACGTGCACGCCACATTCACCCTAATATCATTTGTAATAAAAACCATTTCGATTCGATATCATTGATAAAATGCCAAGAATGCCACGAACTGCATTTCTAGAGAGCTGTAAAGCAGCTATATACAAAGTAACGTGTGATTGATATAATCAAGTGATAACCACGAGATTTCCAGTCCTTAGAGTAGTCTACCCCATAAAAAACAAGAGTATGAAAGTTGCGATTTCTATTGAATCTCAAGCAGCAAATAATTTAAGCCTTGGCAAGTAAGAATAGTAAGATATAAAAATAAGAAGCCTCTGATTTTCTTACAATTTTAGTTATAAATCGTAGCCTTGAGTAAAAATTAAAGCTCTAATTAAAACAGAGAGACTTCCTACAATCTATAAACTAACTTCACGGAAGAGCTGCAGCCTGAAACATTGTGTTCGTGAATTAGTCTGTCGGCGGCGAGTAGTACGTGTGTCGGCCAAATTCCTGAACGCTTTCTCGGATGGTCGCTGGACTGCGGCCAGTGCGCGCCGAGGGTCTCCGGCGACGGCGGCCAGCCCTCGGCTGCCGCCTCGCCGCGGCTGCGCGAGCGCAACGAAAGTGAGCGCGCGCCGCGTGCGCCCGCGCTGTCATCGGATTGCATAATTACCCGCGATCCAACCATTGTTTGTAAACATTTAATAAACAAGAACACATCATTTAACAAATTGCGTGATCGCATTTCGATTAGTCAGTTGAATACACAAAAAGCGACTTAGCAAGATTTCAAATTTCTCAATTTTTTGTCAACGCATTCTTTAGTTACATCTTAATGATCTCGTTCGATAATATCTTTATTGGCCGCATATTTTGAAATGGGCAGCATAATTATCCGAGATTGATAAAAAGGCGACGCGGTATGAGCTGTAATTATCGTCGGTATGATACAAAAATGCGTGTATCGTATAATGTCTGTAGTCTGTAACGGTCTTCGGATATTTCTGGTGGAGGGTTGCATGGAGACTTGTGTCGAACGGTCTGCGGGATTGAATTGTGGGTCGGCGAAGAGCGCGGGACACGTTTCACATTGCTAGACGTTCTCGCGGCTCTCTGAGAGCAGAGCTTTCTCATCGATGCTGATGTTTTACTCTATTGTTAAGCTATTTATTGTCTATGGAGAAAGCCTGCTTCAATTTATAATGATCCCTTGTATCGATTTATCAATTTGGACGCATACCATTTCGGGATCTTCGTCGAGAGTTCGAAACCTTATTCTTACTCGGAAATATATTGTCAGATTCAGATTATATTCAACAATGCGAAACATATTCAAATTTATTCACCATTATGTCGTTGCATTGCTAATTATATACGAATGGAATAGGTAGACAGACGTGTGACGATCTTTATCACCTCTATTCTATAAGAATTTTTATCAAGTCCAACATCTGCGACAAATTTCGGAAATTCCGAGTTCAAAACCCGGACCTTTCAGCAAGTTTCGTCTCGGTCGAACGCATTGCAAACAAAACTGCAAAAACATCCGCCGTGACGATGGCCGAGTGCCGTGCCGACTGCCGAATGCCGACAAACTGGCAACTGTGGTACCGGAGGAACCAAGGCCTAATCATGAATGGAACATTATCGCGAACCAGTCGCGAGAAACAATGGTATCCTTTGTATGAAACAACCGTTCGAAAACTTTTTGTCAGCATTAGAAAAGAGTACTTGAAGTGGTTGGTGCTTTTTATCATTTGGTTGTTTTGTTACAGCTTCCATAGACTAGTGTAGTGAAGCCTACACAAACGTACAAAAGATTGGTCATATATACTGGATATTACAAAATACTATAAAAGAAGGACCCTTGTCTTTTATGCAAGAAACTTAGACGTTTTTTTAATTTCAGATTAACACAAGATCTATTATCTTACACAATACCATTACATTCTTATAAAATTATTCCAAAGTAAAATTAGAGTTCTATTTTGCTGAAGATTTGATTTGATGGGTGTATATACTACGGAAATCAAATAAAAAAAAATTTGACAGCATGGACTATTTTCAAATAACGTTAAAGTAAATCAAGACATACTTAAATAATAGCTCTACTCAATTTGATCGTCTTTAAAGGGGAGTCATACATACCTGTATTTATTGGCACTGAAAAAGAAATGTGCGATAAAGAAGTCATGGTATAAAACAATGTCAGCTGGAATCTGGAATGCGACCCGCCTGTAGAGGCGGGTCGCTTGTATAGACAAGGCCGCGTGCCATCTTGCATCTATACTCGTGTCTACTTTGTCCTCTCGGTATTCGTTGGTAGGGTCACTACGATGCGATACGATATTTTTATGATGACCAGTGATAAAAACTAAATTATAATAATATCAATTCCATAAACTCAATAATCATCTCTGGTGAAGAGGAAGACTTGTTTAATGATAGTAATAAACTGAGGTCTTCAAGACCTATTTAAATCATTGAAGTGTAGTTCTGCATAATAATTATGCTTCAACGCTCTGAAGGTTAGTGCATTTTGGTCATGGTGTAATTCGGTAACACATTTTCAGATTTCAGATCAATGCAGTTTGGTCACACGCTATTATTAATAATTGAAATAAATAAATAGGTCGACCTAGTAGGCATGTTCGAATTTGTATTATTTAATAATTTCGTCCGGCGAGATCGCGGTCGGATGCTTACGTATATCAGACTATAAAAAATTGCAGGTCATGTATGTTTTGGTATAAGTAATTATAAATTCATAATAACATCGTGAGCCCAATAATATTTAGCCTGCTACAATAATGAATCGTAAACATTTCAAGATATTGAACCTGATGGCCACCCTACTTAATATGATGCTATTATAGCCAGTAAACTATACATATAAATTGTTATTTGATTAGTCAATAACCCGATGTGAAAAATTTTCATGTGTTTACGAACATATTTTCAACAAAAGACACATTTGAATTTTAAAAATATACTAGGTAGGAATTTCAACTGGAATGGAATTCTTCAAGGATTTTACAGCAACACAACGTGTTTCCTCGTAAAATCTTTGAAGATTATCCAAAAAATAAGTCCAAAATAGACTATGTAGGCAGCTATTTATAGACATTTTACACGGTTTATAGAAAACTTCACGCCGAACATGTTTACAAAAATTATATTTACCAAATCCTTCGGAGTCGCTTGCCGGGTATGCGGGACTTGGCTGGACCATGGTCGCCGCGCGTGACAGCACGTCCAACGCAGATTCCACCTTCTCCATCTTTACCTGGAACGTGCATACATTTATTAAAAAAAGCCTCACAATCACATACTTACATAAAAAAAATTAAGTTTAAAGATTCCGTTACATACATACATAGTTAGATACAACCCAAGCTAAAAAAGCGTGTTAAAAATATGTTTAAAACTATCTGAAAAATCGTTGACACACACCTACTTCTGTCAATACGAGTAATGTCATTTGCACTAATATCCAAATGTGACACCTTCATAGCTCCAACTAATACAGTAAGTACTTAGTACTTTCATCTTATTTAATATTTTGCATATAGGGTAATTTTGGAATACAACCTCAGTTTTAAAGCGCCAGGTCAAACACAGGTTAAAAAACAAAAGGTGAAAACTCATCACAACATGAAAAAGGTAGGTACTACTCACCAGTGCATCAATATTCCTAGTTTTGCATAAATGCTAATTATATAATTATGTATACAAAATGTAATTAGAATTTTAAGGATTCGGTGATTTCATGTGTTGCCTTTGACAAGGTTAAAAGTCTTTAAAGGTTAAAAGGTTTTATAGTATAAAATATCCATCCAAATTCATCTAATTACATTTGAAATCTTGAATGACCGATGTAATCTCTGAAGTATATGTGAAAACGCGTAAGGCCTTCATACAAGTACCTATGCGTAACAAGCATTTAAAAAATGATATGACTTAAGTGTTGGGTAGATACACGTATTATTATTATTTATGCTGTAGTTACACTAATAGGTTCTGCTTAATCAACTGTATAAATGTATGTCATTGGTGCATCTAAACTATCTTATTAATGGCTGACATAATTAGCCAGTTGATATAACAGATGCGTCAGAACAGTGGACTGAGATTAAAACAGATCTTGTTTAATATGATTTTGAGTTGTTGCCTAATTATATCGTGACCGGAAAAGCGGTATTGAAACATGGACAAGAATCCGCGGAATCCATGTCTGGCATCGTAAAAATATTCGCGATCGGCATTAAAATATCGCAGACTAAAGTCTTACAGGCGAATACCAAAGCGGCGGAAATTCTTCACGATAATGCGGCTAGACGTTGGGCAGACGTGCGCCAAGTCGTGGACTCCACGTAAATATGCGAAGAGTCAGATGATCAAACAAAGAGTTGTGAAACGTACCGGCCGCATACCGCGCGCCCGGGAACCAAGCCAATGGTCCACGCCATTGCAGACTTACCCACGCTAAACGATATGCGAAAATATGACATTTTGATTCGACTCAATAATGCTCCGTCTGATTCGAACGAGGGCTTGATTGACGCCACAGACATGAATGTTTCATGATGTTGCAAAGCAAAAATTGTCATTGACATCATTGCATAAAAGGCGCTTGCTTGACCCTTCCAGCGATAGGTGGTACATACGCGTTACCTAACTGCAGTCGTATGATATGATTGTGGTTTCGACCTCATTCCCTAATCCAATTTCCTGTTATTTATGCTCATTACACATTCCAGAACAATTTAAAGATTAGAGTAGGTAGGTACTATAAGTACGATAAAATGTAGGTACCTATACATTCAATTTAATATACATTTTGTAGTTTTGCAATAAAATGTTTTGGAATATTAATTTGTGATGGTTCTTTTGGATGACTCGGACCAGTTAATGAAATAAAATAAAAATACAGACACGGGTTCTGCGCACTATCAAACATTTTTCAGCGACAAACACGCTAACATAAACAAAAGGCACGATTGTTTTTGTCCTAAATATCTATGTCGATAGCAATAAACATAGTTGTTAAAGATAAATTGTTTTTTTTAACGATACTAGAAATGCTGTACGCGATTAAACGCATTTCCCGCGTAGCTATCATTCTTTGCGAACAAATTACCGTGGCCATCTAAATGAACATAATGGACACGAAATTTTCGATAAAGAAGTATAACGACATTAAGTAGTTTGAAAAGTCACACGAGACTCACGCAGTATCTGTTTATTCTCACGCAAGGTACAGACTACAGAGGTGTAGAAGAAGGGACGGGTAAACTAAACAACGGAATGACGAGTGATGCGATGACTGCGTTAATGACGAGGAATTTGGTACATTAACCACAATAGAATTTCTGACCGGAGGCGGAGTCACGAGTAATAGTATATGAGCGATGGTATGCAGGTAGGTCGTACATCGAATACATCATTCGACACATCGTTTGTCGGATGGGCACGAAGCGGTTCAACGGAACATTGGAAGTCATAATGGTATTTGACACGTAAATTCCACTTCGAATTTGTGTGAAGAAAACAGGTGTTTGACGACGGATATGTGAACGTGTGAAAATTATACCGTACTGGTAAATGGGAGCACTATGGGGAATGATTTGTAAATTATAAGTCGTGATTTTTGCTTTAGGTAACCTAATGAATGTGCAACGGTTTTTGTTTGGTTACTTACAATTTTATTATGGAACAAATTTGGAGGGAAAAATATGTTCGTTATGATTTGAACCTCCAGAAATTTAAGATGTATTATAGAGTATAGGCTCTAGCATGAACTAATTTATATACTTAAACAAAAAAAACTGGCCAGGTGCGAGTTGGACTCGCGCACCTAGGGTTCCGTACAAACTTGTAGGTCTAAAGAAAGCATCTAACATTATTGCTCTATCTTAAAGTCAAACTCGATTAATGTACAAACTTAATTTTACCGTTCGATCCCTAGACACGGTTATTGCACGAACCGCAAATAATAAATTTGTAATTGTAAATTCGCTTTTTTCTGATTAAACTACATATTTACGGTTTTCCGACTTTTTTCTTTACGTGTGCTGTAAGACATTGCTTCTTGACAAATTTCATGATTCTAGGTCCACCGGAAGTACCCTTTAGGTTTTGATTCCCTTATGAAATCGCCGAAATGCTACATAAACGGTCATATCATTTGATCGCATCGACTTACAAGTTTGATTTTTTCACAGCTAAAAGAAACTGTAAACCCCAGTATTGGAAATAAATTTCAACTTGATAACTCTACGCGTTCCTGAGAAAAAGGGTCTTCACAGACAGACACACGTATACCAATGGTTCCTTTTTTCCTTTTGAGGTATGGAACCCTAAAACCCATTTACTGAATATGAACAAGACTTGAACAGTGTAAGTGTGGTGTGCAACAGATTGTTACTGTTATTTTACGATGGTATCACATAATAGCTCTGTAAGAAAGAAAAAACCAAAGATTAACCACAGCAGCTGCTAGGCATCTGTCGATCATTAAGATATGTCTAATTATTTTGTAAGTATTTTAGACTATATAATATATTAAATGACTGTATGAAATGCGAATGAGAATGGTCCAACGTCGACCATACATTTATATGTAAAAACGGATAATAAATCAATGTAAAGCATTATAAACAGTTTAATCGATTCGTTTAATATAATGGGACAAATTGGGCTTTGCACTGGGGTATTTCAACAATAGAGTTAAATTGAATTCTACCACAAAAAGTTTGCTGTCAATAAATATTATGTAGGTAAGGGTGTCCACAAAATGACCCCAGTTGTTGGCCCAATATTACATTCTTACTTATTGTGGGCGCTTCAAAGAAATTGTTTGGCTATGTTCGTTCGTTTTCTCAGTAACACGCTTTAATTAGCTTGGTATGTATGATGTATGTAAAGGAATCTTTGTACGTAATTTTCACCCCTTTCAAAACGTCGGATTTATTTGAAACTTTCCACACTTTTCAAGGATCGATGACAAAACAATAATAAAATAAAAATTCATACTTACTAATTAATAAAAAAATAAATTATAATTAGTTAAAATAAACTAACAAACACTAGCAAGCCAAACTAAAAAATAATTAATTTTATGGTAAAAAAGCGGGGAGTGCTTGTTATCAAAGAGTTATTATAAATATAAAATAAAAAGCAGTAGTTTTTTTTTAGAAATCGGCCAGGTGCGGGGCATCTTCAACAATCCGGAAATTACCGGTGATCCGTTATTTTTTTATAAGTATCGGATGTAAGAGCCTAAAGGGAATGGTTGTTAACAATAGGGCCTTATGGGTAACTCTGTATGTATTATGCTCTCCCCTTCCCCTATTTCGCATTATATTATACTTTCTATTTTATTGTTTAACTAACGTATTCAATGTGCATTATGTTTTTAGAAAAAAAAGGATGTGATTGCAAAGAGTTTCTACGAGTTACAAATTAACCATAATTATAAAGAAAATTTAAGGGAAAATGATTTTTAAGACAGTTCAAGCTACATTCATTTTGGATTAATCATAATTATGTAATTGACAAGAGCGTAGTAGTGCAATAAATGAGTACATAAAGTAATAGGATGAGATTAAACACGTAAGTTATTATTACACGATTCCAGATTCTTGTGACCCCTGAAAACAGACTTTACCGTTTCTGTTACTTCAGAATCTTTGATGTATTTTACATTACCTTTATCTAGTTTTTATTAATTTAACATATGCAATAGCAAACATGTTCATGTAGACTACAGTCGTACAATTTTAAACATTCGCCATTGTTATTCCACAACCTATCGCTATCACCTGGCAGTCTCCAAACGCAAACCACATGCTGGTCGAACCTTGACATTCCGATCGTTAAAAATAATTCTCTATTTCAGTAAAACGATTAACTACAACTTTCTAATTTCAGCTCTATTTATGGTACGTTAAGGTTGTTTGTTGCGACGTTTTGGACGCCCGCATTTGGGGTTCTTTTATGGTCGTTGCCACCCCTGCTGTGCATCTGCGCACGTGGCTTTCTTCGAGGGGTCGAGGGAATCCGGGCAGATGTTTCCCACGTTGGGGTGCCGAATTTCTATTCAGTTGTAACGCTTCTGTTCGTAATTATAGAGCAGCACTGTAGACGCGACCGTTATACTTGTTTGGCTGATGCCGTTGGGTAGAATATTGTGTAGGTAGTATTAAGCTATCATTAATTTTGTACCACAGCTATTCAGACCTACCAAATTTTAAGTCAAGAAAGGTTAAATTAGATGGTATGTATATATGAGAGCAAAAAGTCGATGAAATTCAGTGATGTCTACCCAAAGTGTCTACCAGCTCTTTGTTGGTGGAAATCGGACATACTTACTTCATGAACCTTCCCTAAAGTAGAGCATTCAACTACAACATTGCAATGTTTATAATTTAGGCCAATGAAAATAGCATTTCAATCGTTTAACAATTGGAAACAATGGAAAATTGAGTAAAATAATCTTCTTTTCAGAGAAAGTTTATGAGATCCGGTAGCTAATAATATAACTATAAGGTCAGGTTATACTTATTCGTCATGCAAATATTCCGGCATTTTAGGGTGAGGCTTATCACTTTGTTTGCAATTTAATGTTTACCTATATGGGAATCCACCAGAAAAGGCAGACATCGTTGGTTTCGTACGTCACGTCTCATGCTAAAGTAATGCGGAAGTATGTAGGTACTCCATTACTAGTACTAAGTAGGTACAATAAAATTGTTTCCTCTTCACGAAACCATTACGCACACTCCTAACAATAAATAAACACGAAATTAAGTAAGTGAACTGAATTCGGAAGCAGTTAATGGACTGTGAAATTCTTTAGGAAGAATCGAATTGACTTCGACTGACGTAAATGCCTGGAGCTACCGAATCGATTCGAATTCCTAAGGCTACTATTGGAAGTTGGAACAAATAAATGTCGAGACTTATTTGTTTGGGCTTTTGATTGACGCAGACGACAAATTGTTGAATATTTATAAATGTAGGACCATAATGAGATTTCGGGTGTTATTGGGTCGGATTGAGACGTGTCAGGATATGTAGCTTCGGGGTAAACGTTTGGGCTGAAATACCAGGGCTGGTCGGCTAATTTGAATAAATGGACAGGATTCTCGCGGGGTCACTCGTATTGGCTAATCGTACGGCATTTTATCGCGTGTTATCGCAACATGCGGGCACTCGATACGAACGCTGTGCGCCGCTTAGCGCGCTCGCATTCCACTCTATTATGTTCGAGATTCCGCGCCGTGTAGCCTGAAGATAGAGTCAACTATAAAAATGTGTTAACACTTCAGTACTCTGTCACAGTAAATATTGTGCAATGTACTCATCGATCTAATACATTTGCAACTTTCCTTATTGCGATAAAGTACTAGAGTATTTGTGTAGGTGACTGTAGTGGGTTCGCGTAGCGGCGAAATTTTTTGCGTCTCTCGCTCTCAAATCAAACCGGTAACAACTCATTACATTATAGAATTTGTACTCTGTACAGTGTACATGCATACTGTCTCATATACTGTGACATACACATACTGAGTCTTTCGTATTCTGTGACAGGTCTGTGGCTCTATCGAAGTCATTGCCATGTGTGGTGATGTTTATTAATTTAATAAATAACTATAACGAAAGCTAAAAGGTAAATGTGGTAGGTAGTTATTTATCTACCTCCATCAATGTCAAGTTGCGGATCAATGTTGCGTTTGTTTATGGATTTAGGTAGGTACATTTTATACATAAACTGAAGGATACGCAACTACAGGACGTGAAACAGACAGAACAATATCAAATTAACAAATAAATTAAGGCGCTAAAGTTAAAGGTAAGCAATGTTACGTAGTAAGTACTTACAAAGTGTATGTTTTTCTCACGGCGTCTCACAATGCGAAGCGATAAGTATTTTTTTCTCACACTAAAAATAAGTTACGGTTAATAAGCAGTTACTAGTCCTCAAGTCCCGTGTAAAAACTAATGTTCTATAAAACTGAAACCTTCATAACAATGTTACAAAACCGGCAAACAGCGAAAATCGATAGTCTCGAACCGCAAAAACTTTACGTCAGAACAACACAACACGCTACCGAGCACTGGAACGCAAAAAATGTAATGACTTCTACAGTTTATTAGCCATTGTCCGTTAAACGCACCGATGTATTTATTTGTTGTTTATTTCATAAAATCCAACTATCGCGCCACGGCTCTGTTGACGAAATAGTCGCGTTTGACATTTGAGCCGAGCCCACTGCGATCGGAATTCACGGAATGTCAAATATTTTCAGTGCTGCCATCTGTGTGAAGGAATCTTAATTCGCTCAGACGCGGCACACTTACTGTGGAGAATAACGTCTTTGCTTCCATCTAATGAAATCCATCCAGCTCCTGTACTCAATTTTTGAAACGATACGTTGTCTATAATTTATCAAATAAGACGCAAAAGTTCAAACTCTTGTTCAAATGAGTAGGGAAAATGTTAAATTATGAAAGTGGCGCGCTGCGTTCGCGAATCCACCGGAATGCGGGCGGACTAGTGCCGCCTCTGACGTCACAGCGCGGCGCAAGCGTATGGCCGTACTAGCTGCTACCTAATCTGTAGTGTGCCGCAGGGTTATCGACATACTCGCAGAGGCGTAGTTGCTGCGATTCAATCTATGGCGGAGACATAGTGACTGTTAACCAAGCTTTGGTGCATTTAGGGTCGGCACTCGTCCGTGCGCTTTGCGCATGTAGCGTGCCGTACGTTTCGGTTCGATACTTGTGGAATTCATGATAATTATAAAATCATGGAGCTTCTGAAGTGAAACCATTTTTTTGTCTAATAGGTATTCACAGAAGAAAAAAGCTAAAATGATCTACTTTAATTGTTTAAAAATCAAACAACAATATACTCGCTGTGGGTTTGTACAAAGAAATTGGAGGCCTACTTGATTTTAATGCCATTGACTTCTTCTTTTCCCGTTTACTTTAAAATATTTAAGTTAATAATTTAAAATGCAGGAAATCTATAATTGCATTTTTTTAAGTAGCCACTCTGAGGTTTTATAGCGCCATCTATGATGGCGAAGGTTAAAACTATTAAGAATATATAACTTCTCATCTAAATTAGCGCTCGTTCAAAAAAGACAGATGCAAAACCTTTTCCCATTTACTTTTTTGTTGTATTGAGTTGCTAATAGATTAAAATCTTTAGGTATCGACTGGAACTGAGGTTATCATGTTTTGGCAGTTTAAATTTAAAAATAAAATTATTATTGTTACCTTGGAATAGTTACTTTACACAGATACAACTAGTAATCATTAGTGGTTTGGAAAGAGGAAATTAGAACTCGCGATTAAATGACACAATTTTTATTTTATTCTAACACAATATTCTCATAAATCTCACATAAATCAACGCACCAAAACAAAATTAAGCGACAATTCATTAATGTAGTAAGAAACGGTTATATTTATTCTTCTAGAATAGGAGTAACCAAAGAAGGCCTCAGATGTTTTAATTACATATTTGAAACGTTGTATTTCACAAGATTAATATCCAAAAACATTAATTTTAAATACATATTATAATATTTTTGTCGAATAAATAACAGTCTTATTTTTAGCAATAATTCTTTAAAACATTAAGTTAAGTTAATTTTGAAAATAAACAAAATGTTTACTGAGTAATTTTTAAACAAATAACAATTTAATGCCTTTAGGTAAAGTATTTGTATATTATTCTTCAAGAATATATGTAACCGTTAGTGATATTAGATTTTGGCAAATTATTCTATTCTCTAACGATATAGGTGTCCTGTTTTTTGCTAAACATTCAATTCTAACTGAATACAATACATTGTGGGCACTGAATAGCCGTATTACCGTTTTTTGCTACAGCTAAGGTCAGTGTAACTAACAATCGGCTCTTTGGATGAAATTCGTGTCCACTTAACAATATTACTATTTATTTCAAAGTTTGCAATGTGATGATTAAATCAACATTTATAAGGTTTGTAAGTACATATACATAAACTAACTTTGTAATTTAAATCTATTTTTTTTTCTCTTTAAATTAGCATCCTAAAATTGGACAAGGTTTTAAGCACATTGTGAAATTTACTAAGTAAATATGTAGTTACTAAATAAAATGACGTCTCTTTCACATTATAATTCGTGGAAAAGAGCCAACATCGTACCTCCGACATTCGGTAGATCTTAACACCTACATCATTATCAGTTTCATCCTTATTAAGGCTGCTAAATTTTATAAATAACTTCCATCAAATATTCTAAAATATTAATTTACAAACATCTTACTTGGGAATCAGCGGGTACCTACGACAATACTTAATATTATAAGTTTAATAATACATACATATTATTTCTTTTACAATAACTTGGTTCTTCATTCGTATAGGTAGGTAAAAATATACATATTAGATATGAACAATATACATATTTAAAGATAAATATACTGACTTTTTGACACGAATTCGATAATTGGGAAAACGTAATTTATGTTTATATTAATAACCAATAATAATAATATAAAGAATATGCCAAGTAACAATATCAAAAGAGCCCAAAGTTAATTAAAATTCTATATTATTAATTATTTATATTAACAATTTCACTTTCTATCTAAAATAACTACAATAATACAAATGCTGTGCTTTTGCCCATTATACTATAATAAATTTTATGCATTTATTATATAAATACGTAGGAATCGTGTACGAGTGAAGGTTAATATAATTATTTATAAATTCATTGTCTTGGTAGGTATTTATATATAATTAAAATACATAACGTGGTGCAATAAATAATAAAGGTATTCTATGTGAAACATTCATACAACTCACGTTTCTAATGTATTCTTTTTATAATAAACACATAAGTAAATAAATAAGCATGCAATGATAATCTGATAAATACAATAGCAATAAAGATGCGAACAAAAGTGTTATATTTTAATAAATTATACAAAAGTAATTCAAACAACAATTCAAAATTATGCGGTTGGGAACTTTGCCGTATATCTTCTTATATTTTGGTAGTAAGACGTATGTCTAAATTTCTATCTTATCATAATTTTGGTTACTTTTATTAATTTATATAAATACTTTTAAAACTTCAGGGGACGGCTCAACGTGTCAAACAAATTATTATAAAATATAGGAGTAAAGATATCAGTACTCCAGGGATATATTTTTTGTTAAATTATTTTTGTGGCACCGTGGCACGTTATATTTTTATGGAAATATATATATATATATATACTAGAGGATTTCAAGCGTTGTATAATGGTTAAGCTACGAATAAAATTATGTGTTTTACTGTTAACAACTAATAGTTACGTCTACAATATTTAATTACGATAAAATTATGCATTCAACAATCTACCTCTAAATACATAATGCGCCTCGATACTAATCTAAGCACAAGGCATAAGGTACGGGAAACCTAGTGTATTAACATAATTATATTTTATAAACACCAAATGTGTTAAAACTAACATATTTTGTTAACCTAACGTCCACAATGTACTAATAAGACTATGCAAAATAAATTAAACTCATTCTTCTATAACGTTATTTATTACAAATTATTTAGTGGAACTTTGCAGGCGTGATGGTATCGAGAACGTAACGCAAAAATACGATGATTTTTACACATTTGTGTCAGGTGTTTTATTGAATATCATGTGAACATCGTTACACGATTGTAATCGTCGATGTCACACATCACATTCTATTTTTATATTGTACAATGATATTGAAATTTTTGCATTGTATCCATCACACCGGCGAAGCTGCATCAAATAATTTCAAATAGCTCGAAGACCATTAAGTGGTTAATGTTTTCTTAGTGCAAATTAAGTGCCTATGTAGTCATTAATTTACTAGAACGTCTAGGTATGCCACTTATACTTAAGTTAGGTATTAAATGCATCAGTTTTCTAGTGTTTTCTGTTTAGTCCATTGACATAATTGAATATATCTTAGTCAAATAAAGAGTCTTTAGATCGAATAATCCTTTCGTGTAGTTCATTCTATGCTGAAACTGCTTTTGTATCGTTGTTTCAACCCTATTGTGCCCTATGGGTTGTTTCGGTTGAAACATCGCGGTGACAAGATTAGACAGTGACGGAGTCTAGTTAGGTACCCAGGATGTCAATTGTTTTTAGAATCATATGAAACATTTTGTAAAATGCCATACAGGAAGTCGTTTTGTTAAATTATTATAATGTAAGTAGTACTTACATATATCTATGTATAGTAATAGTCAGTTTACTCTCATTAGTGCTCTCGGCCCATGTGAATAATGGTCTTGAATTAATTTGCCTCGAAAGTAAAATGTTTTAGTTTCTTCAACACATTTTCGAGGAAGTTCGTAATTTTATTAGTATAGAACCAACATTAGTTCTGGATTATTTTACTTTTAGTACTTTTATTCTCATTTATTTTACATACACTAACTACGCTAACACATTTATCAGGTAGGTACTTCCCTGCTATAACTGTAACCCCCTTATTTATAAAAGTTAGCAAACTTCACTTAGTACTGCGCAGTACAACATTGTACTGCGCAATTTTATTAAACGTCAGATAACTTTTTATGAATAAGAGAATTAGTGTATAATGAATTAATCATCTCATGATAAATATAACAATATTTATAAATGTATCATAGTTACAAGAAGTATAATAAATAAAGTACATAAGAAACAAAAGTTAGCAGTTATAACTTCATTTACTATATAATATTTTATATAATTTATATGCTTATCACAATAAAATTAAATTATTTTTTAATATTCATAAATGATATGTCATCGTACATAACGTCTTCAATATGGACTTTTGGATAAAATGGTTTCTTAAGTGGGATAAAAATAAACACACGTGCTTAATAGTCAGTCCAGATTTGTTGTTAGCATTCATATTTGTATAATTCGTATGATGATGTTTCACTGTCAATTGACGATAAACATAATTATCCCGATTAAGAAAGCACTCTCATAAATATATATATATATATATTTCTAAAATATAATATAAACATCTTATGTACTTATATTAAAATATAAACTGCAGCAATATAAACCTTTATAAATATTTTAAATATGGAAGGAACACAAATTACCCGAAAGCAATGTAGGCCGTGTATTATAATTATTAAGATGTTAATTATTATAAACCTTAATACGAATATCGACAAATTATTTCGCAATATAAAATCACTTTCCGTATTTCAACCCCAACTCATATAACCTTCTATCCCTAACCTCGCAAAACGTAATTGCGAAATAAATTTTCGAGCACCTAAGCTACGAAACATACAATACAATAAACTAACGTCTGCATATTACTTACTTCATAAAATCATCACGCGTCTCAATAATATTTAAGATTTAAATAAAAAGACAAAGACGTCAAACACTATACTATCGTCCGTAGAAACAAAATGAGATATAAGCCACAGGTGGCGCTAGCTAGCCTATCCCAGGAGAATACTGTTAACTACAACAAATTAATTATTACTGGCCTATTTGGTGCCGCAGAATCTATTTAAATATTACAAAAACAATTGTTTAACGAATTGTAACGGGCGGTCTCTAGAGAGAATCCTGCGGCGGCCGCTCTCTGGTTCTTGTTGAGCGACTCCTGCGCATGGCGTCATTCTCAAAGGTCTTGTAGAAGAAGACGCGCCGCACCTACGGCATTGCGTACGTCGGACCCCCAAAGGCCGTCGCCACCACCACATCCCTTCATCGAACTGATGCCCCGAATCAGCTTCGTCATAATTGCTACTACTACCGGCCGCATATCGAGTTTCACTACTCTTCTCGAAACGCGATTCACTACTTTTCTCAAACAAAGATTCACTCCCCGTATCATACCGGGACTCGCTTCCCGTGTCGTACCGCGGTTCACTGCTTTTGTCATACCGAGAATAATTCCCTTTATCATACCCTGCACACGCACCTAAACTACTTTTATCGTAGTAACTACTACCCTTGTCGAAAACTGACGGGTCAGTTTCATAATAGCCACCTTTTTCGTATCTTTCTTGTTTTTTATTATAGCGCCCAATACTTTTATCGTAAGAGTTCTCATACCGATCGTAACCTCTTTTCTCGTATTCCGTGGATCCATCGTAGGTGGTGGGGTCGAAATCAGGCGACAAGTATCTCTGTTTCGACCAAACTCGTGCCGACCAATTTGAGTTTTCGTTGTCGCACGGTGTGACCGGCGCACTGCGAATAGTTTTTGGTTCATAGTAGTTGTACGTCTCGTCTGTGAGGGATCCACGTTTCTGTAACCGAGATAGAAATAACGTTAGCGAATACTCATATTAATACTCACATCAAAATTAAGATGAGATAGCAATAATTTAATTACTACGAATTACTAATAACATATCCAAGTTTACATGACAAAGAACGTTACTCGCTTTGTAGTGAACTTAATGGAGTTTTTAAGTGGTAAATGAATAAATCACAATGAATCATTTATCAAGCAAGTTTGTACACTTCATACTGCTTTGAATAACTGAAATCGAACGTCGAACTTTCAAGGTGAATACCAAATCTTGTCCTTGACTGTCATTTTAGTTGACATTGGACCGTTGATATTGTACATACTTTATCGTGCTTTATTTGTGTTGATATACATATATTTAGACAATTTACTATTCCTGTAGTCAAATGTCGTAGAATGGTTATGTTATCACCTACATTCATGAAATTACTTGAAATTAATGACAAATTTGACTGGACTGACAAACGCCCTGGCGATTGTCACCATCCCACTTACTTTAATGCTCATTGGCATCAATACTTCTAGAATGTTCTTACCTCTACGTCAAAGTAGGGCTGCTTAGAGCGTCACACTTCCTGTAGAAACTTGACTGGACAAACGCCCTGGCGGTTGTCACCCGACCGGATCATCACCATGCCGTCTACTTCGTCACCCACCTGGATCACTATTTGGTCCCGAAGAAGCATGAGACCGTTGTCTCCATCCGATACCTGGAAACGACAACACAACTCTTATTAATAACAAGTCTCTACTGTATTTCAGAATTGATTCACCTCTAGTACCCTTTCTATGACATTGCTTGTTTTAACAAACATTAGGCAAACACTGTTTCGGTCGAATCGTCGGTGTAAATCAAATCACTAACAACCATTATTAAAATACCATTAACAACGAATCGATGTATATACACATAATTATTAGTTCTTCAACAAACCATCCAACTACGATGATGATGATGATAAATTGATAAATTGCAACCCAAGTATGTTTTCCCTAAATACTGTATTTCGTTTAACAAATCATTTACTACGGCTGGCTTTCTACCACTTATAAGAACTCTGGTATTTAAGCATAGTCCTTTATGTTCCATATCTGGTATTTAAGCATGGCCGAACATAGTTGGAAAGATAATCTGGTAATAACGACAGGACAGTTTTAAAAGGAATGACATATGTATTATATTTACAGTCGGCTTTTATCGGAATTTACACATCATGTTGTTTTAATTAAAGATCTACCCTACACTTTACAAGAAACAATATTCGATAAAAATAAATTTTAAAATATGTTTTCAAAATTCGCTGTGAAACACCCAGTCATAGGATATCACGGAACTGCATTGATCTATCGAAATCAACCAATAAATATTATAATAAAATGTAGCTATGAACAGACGTAAATCGTCAAACTAAATAAACCTTTCAGCACCTAGTATTCCTTTTTTTACTCATTTAAATCATTTAATTTAATAATTATTAGTTGAATATCAATTATCACAATTCCCTGAACTATGAATTGTACTTCAATAAATAGTAGTTACCTGCAGATTATGCGTAACTTGAAGCGGTCGTTCTCCAGCCTGTAGCTTCGTGCAATACTTGGAGGGGAAGTATCCGATCTTGCCCAAACACTTCCCCTTCCACCAGTCAGGGTCGGAAGTATCAATCACGGTCACTTTGTACCCAGCCTTGAGGTCTAACTCGTCCGCGTGACGGGACTTGAAGTTGTAAAGAATCACGTACAGATTCGTCGGCAGGAGACGCTGGTGCTTCTGTAAATTAATAATATCTGGATCAGATTTGGATTTCGTAGCTCTATCCCTTTCTATCGCTGAAGAACTGTCGTTCGCTAGAGCGAGAAACAGCTGGTAACCGGGCGCACACCTGAAACTGTTTCACTACTGATTCTTGCCTCATCTCAATTCAAAGTACATTTATATCCTAACTCTTTGCCCTGAGTCTGTTTCTCGATAGTTATCACCTGAGAATTCAAGTCACCGAGGGTTCACGCTTACTTAGGGTTGCACGCTTGCATAAGGTTATTTCTAGTTAAGCGTGGACCTTCGTCGCTTTTCATCGTGTGATATACGTCGATGGGTGAGATAGTGTTTAAACGCAAACCTATTTAATAATATTTAAAAAAACTGACATTGTATTTACATGTCAAGTTTAGACCAATCGAAATATTTATCTGTATAAAGCTTTATTGCTTTTCCCGTATTAACACCGAATAAATAACAGTACAAGCTTGGTTTGTAAAGTTTTAAAATCCGATGATGTTTCGACTCCATTAAACGTACATACAGCCCAGCCTTTCTCCCGTTTGGATAGGCAGACAACATCTTTCCATATGCTACGATATCCCAGAGGAAATAAGTACAACTACTCCCTGACACCCTCTCCTGGTTTCTAGAACTCCAGACTAATAGGCTGTGTAGGGTCCATTCTTCCACAATCTTATCTTTCATGCCTCCTCCAACAAAGTTAGGTACCTATTAAAAATAGGTACTAATTGATTTAATTCTATCTAGATCCTTATCAAAACATATAAGATAAGAGACGCTGAAACCAGAAAAATGAAGTGGTAGAAACTTTAACGTCACAAAACTTAAAACAGTCGTGGAGTTGAGTAGGTATTAAAATATCGCTCTGCCAATAGCTGGAACGAAAGTAAAGTGCCTTGCAATGAACCTAACAGAGTGGATGCTTAATTTATTTGCCGGCAAATGGTGCGAAAAGTATTTGGGAAATTCTTGAAATAAAATTCGGGTTCAGGCTCCGAGAGTGTAATCCACAACGCGATTTATACGGGCCGTTCTTGTCATTGAGGTGGAAATATTAGAAAATTAGAGAATATAATAAAGTTTTATGCTCCATCTGCTCTGTGCTATGTCGGACATTTCGCAAAACGATAAAAGGGAAGAGGGTGTTACGGTTTCGTATGGCAGCCTTGAATCGAAGAACCATTGGATGCAGTCGCGGGGTTTATAAGATTTGCTGAGTTTGTCTCCTTAAAATTGTCTGAAGCAGTAGAGATATTTATCACACTTAACTTAAAATCATCTTTGAAGTAGGTATAACTAACGAAAAGGTACTCTTTCTTCACTTCAGTTTCTCTGTTAAGCTTGCATATTCAATTAGACAAGCGTTTCATTTTATCATCTATTCGACATCCTAATAACATTTTACGATTCCACAACGCAAAACAGGCTAGGGAAAAGATTAACAGATATAATACTTATATTTGGCGTTGTACATTTTCCTCAGACTAGAGTTTCAACTTTTCGACTTTTCTGATGACCACCATTGTTATGTATAGCTTTGGCTGATAACATTATATCATGTCAATATCCACCTACCTAGCTACTGTTACCTATCCACCTACTGTTGAACATGGGTTTCATCTCAATTTTGTGACACAACAAAAATATATAGGAAATTGGTAACAATGGGCACTTACGCTATGCTGCTTCACGGGCGATGGGCATGGGCTGGCGCTATTGGACGACAGACTCTTATCAGGCTCATCAGGGAGATCCACACTGCTCATTCTTCCTCCGCGAGCGCTCAGCAACTTCCGGCTATGTACCGGCGATGAGGGCGCTGCATATTTTCAAATAAAATATAGAAATCTACGGACATTAGGTGAAACGACTCGTTCAATATCGTGAAATAGACAATTTTTGAAGTACAAAATTGCTTTCATGTTCTCTAAACGGTTAGTTTCCAAAGTAGTTTTCTTTCTGAATTTTTAACGTTATGCAATTTTCTTCAGTTCTCGACAGATATTGAACGTGCGGTTTCTTTTAAGGTGTTTTAAGCATGGTAAAAAATGGTTTTGCTAACAGAACAACAAACCATTATGTTAAATTACTTTATAGTATCGGAAGGATTATCAAGTTGTCAAGTTTGAAGGTATTATTTCACTGTTAGCTAGAATAGTTATATCTATTTACTATTTACTAAGATGCATCATATAAATTGTCATATTTCAAATAAGTGTCGGAATAAAAACAAGCCAATATTCATACAAAAGTTCTGTATAAAAATATGCGAAAATCACTGCAAAAGTTTCTCAAGATACCCCTTTCGTCAATCGTGATTCGCAAATAGCGATCCACTTTCAACGAGAGACTGACACATCTTCAATCACGTTTGCGCAATGGTGTAGAATTTTTATGCTACAACGCGTATTTTCATTGAAGACATAGGTCTAAGTTAAATTGAATTAGGATCGAGATCGAACTGCGTGGGAATATCGCAGCTAAAAGAAGATCAAATTAGCTTAATTCTGAAAGAAAAACACGTGGAAGTGAGATGACGTGTTTGCTATTCTCGTGGTACTTAATGCTACACGTGAATGTACCCCAGGGAGGTACGCGTGCTCATTCGACTCACGTGTAAAGCCACATTATATTCGTTTGACACACTTTCTTTGCTACGAATAAGCTACATTTGTTTTCCTTCTCTTGGAAGTCTGCATAGAAAATTGAGCCTGGACTTTCCAGCTAGTTATTATCTGACTAAACAGATCCCATATATTATATTTAAGACTTATTTGTGACAAGTTGAATAGTTTAATTTATTATCTTACACGACTGATTTGCCATGGCTCATAAACCGGGCTTTATTAGGTAATATAGATAGTTACTTATCTACAAAATAACGTAGAAAACAATGTTGTATCAGCAATCGATATCGATGCTAAACACTAATGAATATGGGATACTTAATAAGGGATATCAAGTTGTCTATTATCTTTGAAAACAAAAGCACACGTGTGCTATACTGAATTTAGGGGAGGTCCGAAGCCATGTTTAACTTGTAAGTATCTAAATATCGTTTACTGGCACAACATAAAAATATTATAAATTACATCAACCTACATGATTGTGTATAATTAAACACCGTGTAGTTATTTACTCTATTCAAGCGATGTCTCATGCTGTAGTTACCTAGAAAATAAAAGTAATAAAACATAAATCGCATGCGAACACTGTCACTATAATCGATAGCGTAGACAAAGAAAAAAGAAAGTGTAAGCAATCGAGATGATATCGATTTCGATGTGGTTTATTTTCTATGAGCACATGAATTGAATCTTAATGGAAGATTGACGGTCTGATTTGAAAGGACTTACCGTCATTGTAAAAACGACGTCGAAAACGCACCACAAACAGACAGCATAAAGTAACCAGATATAGGTAGGTAGTTTCACGCTAGACACACACAAGCTAAGCCAAGGAGAAGACATTGGACTGCGAACATCAATTGTGCCCACAACACAGCTCGACATCAAATTTTCCCGAGTCCAAAGAACATTATACGCGTTAAACGTCAGATCGCATTAACACGTTCATTGCTGAAAACACAACTGTTGTGTTTTTCATAACTTGCCACAAGTACGGCAAAACACAACTGTTGTGTTTGTTGTATGGGAAAACACTATAGCGTGTGCAGAGCCGCACCCGTGGCTAGACAAGAAAATCGGCTCAGCAGTGAAAGTGTTAATGCTACGATTTGAGCTTTAAACCCACATAATACAGTAGGAGTCAATTAGAGCGTTCTGGGGAAAATCTGTGGGCGTTACCGGCAATTCCCAAAAGGGTACTAATTTACCAAATATTTTATTTTCGTGAGCAAAACATATTTTTCGATCCGGATTCCGACACTGATTGGATTGGCAATTCTATGAATCCGATGAACAAATAAAAGTATTTCTCCCGGAGCTCAAAAATGCAGACGCCCCAAATGACTCGCCACCAATGTGTGATATATTTCATGAATTGTGCATGGGTTTGGAGATTGATAAAAGCGTGGAATTATTGTTGTTTGGACTCGAGGCGTTGGTTACTGCGTACATAGCACGCGGCTGCCTTGCGCCGTGCTTTGGTCGCGGCCGGGACGACGACGCAGCTCCCCGCACTCCGGCGAATCCAGTGACAAACTCTTCATTCTAAGGTTCAACTTTTGGCGTCTCGGTGAGTGCGGCGCTATAAAAGTAGGCAGTATGAGCATTGAACACTTACCCTTCTACTCTTCTATTCTTTAGCAATGAAATGGTCATGGAAGATATCTCTAATATAATGATTTAGTTATTAGTGAGCTTATTGACATTCTATAAGGTACTATTGGAATTGTGTAATGGTAAGTTATTCGAGTACTGAATATTCAAGGTCAGTCTAAAGTCTAATTTGAATCAAAGTTAATGTTGGCTTTGAATTGGTCCGATTTACAATATTTTGGCACACTTTATTTTGAACTTTCTTCAAAGTTTCTGTAGATGAACTGATTTAAGATTATTCAATATTGTAAATAGGACTTTATATTATTAGGTTTATTTACAGTTATAACAAGCAAACTGTATATACGTAAATTAATTTAAGAATCAAAAACGTGCTAAAGCAGTGCCAATAAAGGAGTAAGAAACAGGAAGATGAAAAAACAGAGACAGAATCTAAAGAACTACAGGCAAATGAAGTGGTACTGGGTGGAGAATGGAGATGGTCTGCTAGAAGTGAAAGCTTCTTTTACTAAAAATCTATTAACGGATGCAATCTGTCTTCAGCAGTTAACAGTGACAGAAAAGTGGCATCTCATGAACAAATTCACAGATGCAAGTATCAACGTGGAAGAATGCTACGGGGGTCTTTAATATTGGTACCAGGTAAGGGACTGGTGCGGTCTGCCTGCCTCAACATTTGGGCACTCTTGGAATTCTTCATCGAACCTGTGTGGACAAGTAAACAGGAGGGAGTCTGTAAATATTTCCATACTAAATCTACAAAGCCCATTCGCCGGGAATGCCGGGATGCCCTGCAACTAAACTCAAAACAACAAGGGCTCGAGCCTCGAACAAAGCAAACGAAAACGCCAGTCTATTTGTGTTTCTCTATGTTGAGCTTGGACCTAGATTACGTGTTAGGTGACGTAAGCCCTCGGCGTGTAGGGGTCGTTCCGATAGTGAGCTCGGTAGGTCGTGATAGAAGCGAAGTTTGAGTCATGGAAGTTAGTTCATGGTGCAGGTAGAAAGGTATAGCGGTATCGTGTAATGTGTTCGCCGATATAAAACGCATGCAATCACCAGCACGCCGCACAAGCCATGCACCACTTACATCCGCGCACTCGCAGGAATACTCGTCCGAATTTAAAGTGAATTAAAGTGCTCGAAGGATACCAGAGAAATAGAAAATAATGTTTCGAATTTTATTGTAACAGTAACAATATGTACATATCACAGAACGCGGGGCGCTTCGGGGTAACACAATATAATAACATCCGTGAAGCGGTTATCGATGACCGAGCTGCCGCGCCGAGTCAGTACTCTGCCGTGAGGCGATATCGATGGGTTCCCGGGGTAAATGTCTCTTATCATTATTTCTTGCGGAAACTCGCGGTGGATTTGAGAATGGAGGGCGGAGGATCGCCGTTTTCATTAACGAAACAGAGGGGCTGGCCAAAGGGTCGCGTCGTCGTCTGCTCCGATTCTGCAAAAGATAACGCGCGGAAAAAAGAAAATAAATAAATAAATAATAAAAAAACATAGCACAAATAAAAGTAAACAGTTAAATGATAAATTAAAACCCATGGAAACGTTCGGGACGTAGAGTTATTCAAAGTTTACGGAGAGCCGGAAGGTCCTGCGAAAGGACAGGTTTAAGCAGCTAAAGGTATCGGCCGAGCTTCGTCTATAACATTAGTCCTATTCGCTAATCTAACACTGCAATCGCGAAACTAAACATAAAGGAACATAAAGTACGGAACACACAAACGTAAACGGCACCGTAATGGCACGGGTAGACGGACAAACAAAGCTGCGAGTGTGAGAGCGATGCGCTACGGCTGGGCGCGTACTTTCCGGCAGGGAAATGGACCGGTGCTGCGGAGAGCCGCGCCGGGAGCGCGAGCCCCACATGGACAAACTCTTGACGCCGGCGAAGAGGCGCCGCCGCACGCCGCCGTCGGGCCGCCCCGCCCCGCCTACCGACAAGCAGCGCTCAGTACCGACCGCACCCCGCCCCCGCCCTGCGCCCGCGACTAGTTCGTACAAGGCGTGCAACAACTCGACACTACTGAAAATCGTGACGGGCGGCGACTCGAGCGTGAAGCGAGCGCGGCGCCAACCTGAGCAGGAGACGGGCTGCGGCGCGACGGCCAGGCCGGGCGCGGGCGCCGGCCGCGCGGGCGAGCGCGCCGCCTCGTCGGCCGCCGCCGCCGGCGCCGCCGACACGCGCACTACCGGCCCGCCGCCCGGCTTGCCGGCTATTTCGTTCGCCCGCTTCAGAACTTGGTACGTCTGATCCACCTCCTCCTCTGAGCATCGAAATCACACCAACGCCTTAGCTCACGGGTTAATGTGTGCGCGATAGACCTAGTGTCGGTTGTTAGTGCGCTGTTTCTGTACAGTGTCTGGTCTGGGGGTTCGTCGATGTCTGTTAGTGTTATCGAATGCTCGGCGAGCGGATTCGTGCGGGGACACTCCGGGGTGACTGATACCGTACCCTCGTCACGGAAGCTATCGAGATCGTCGTCGAATTCGACCGACCCCTTAAAAGAGATCTTGGTGAGTCTCTGTCCCGGCAGCCACCCTTGCTCCACCCCTGGACAATGTTCAACTTTAGCTTCCGACTGTGTTCGATTGATCGATGCGTGTACGATATTAAATGACCGTCATCGTGTGAGTGTTCTTAACAAGCTTGATGAGAGCCGTGTATTGTGTCTCAAATATAAATACGTGTCCAATAAATAGCCAATTCTGAAATTACTTCAGCAGTCAAACATATTATTCTAATAATCCAAGAAAAACACAGTGTATTCAATGTAGAACTTACCACAGCATCATTCTGTAAGCTTGAACTTATCGGAATTTAGTTATAATAGTTAATAAATTTTCTTTGAGTTTTCAGCGTTTTCCACCAATTTTCAGTAGAGACAGTTAAATACTGAGTACTTTTCAGTGAGCACTAAACAATATTCA
Source organism: Campaea margaritaria (assembly GCA_912999815.1). Classification (NCBI taxonomy): domain Eukaryota; kingdom Metazoa; phylum Arthropoda; class Insecta; order Lepidoptera; family Geometridae; genus Campaea; species Campaea margaritaria. Next base: position 5,259,654 of record OU538794.1, read on the forward strand.
GTGCATTATAAATCATTCCGTCTAGTACTTTGTGTTGTATTATGCATTAGATAGTTATACTTATAACTTTTATAGAATAAAACTCAACAAGAAGATTCGAAGTTCACAGAATTCTTTTAAGATATTTGCGCATGAGACCTTTAACCGTATATTCCGTACTTTTCACAAGATCAAGTACTAAATGTAAGCGACCAACCAATACTATATTTCTTTTGAACCTATCTTCTTGTTGAGCTTGTACCAATTCAAAACACCACGTCTAGTTTGCCACTTACTTTCGTCATCAAAGGGGATGTCCTGATTTACCCGATGGGACTCTATTTCGGATGTACTTTTCTGTCTGCGCAGGAGTCGCGACTTCGTCTGACACTTGCCGACTTGAGGCATACAGTCGGTGTGGACGTTCATCTTGCACAGGCGACAACGAAGGCCTTGGCGGGTGTGTCCTGGGTAAAATATAACGTGATTATAGTATCATTCACCTTAATATCTTAGCTTAGCTTGGCTTGGTGAGCGGGCTCTTTTCCGCAATTAGGCCGTCAATCGGCCCTTTTTTCACGTTAATATCATAAACCAGCCTTTCTTTTACGGCTATCTACGGTATGACACCTATCTCACTTACTCGGCGATTCTGTACATTTCGATAACTCAGTTATCGATCGATTCGGTATCTTTCGATTAAATTTTTGTAAACTCAACACGTATTGTAACCGATTCCGGTATTGTACCGTAATCGATTGTAGTCGAAATCGAATCGAATCTGCGGTTCTATTATCCTGAACAGCTTGAAGACTGATGCTTCGACATGAGACGATACATCGATTCGCTTTCTTATAGAAATTATGAATCACCTAGTTTGTGTTAAGTGACGATGTGGTCGAAAGTGCAGCCTAGAATAGAATTGACTTTCAAAGACTGCTGCCAGATCACGTCCAAAAAAGCTTGGCAACAGATTTACTCCATGAAGGTAGCTAACCAAGCTGACACTAATCTTAGTCTAGAACATAGGTACTCATCTGCAATATACCTCTGTACAAAATTGCAACAAAATCGATTTATCCGTTAGACCGTAAAAAACGTAGACGTGCTATCACTTCACGCTTACCGCTCTGTAATTAGTACCCACAGCGATAGCATACTTCATACCTATAATAGATAAGTAAAATATTCCCGTAACTTCAAAACCGTAGACGTATCCTGCGAGACCGTATGACGGTAAAGGATAAACCCCTTGAAGTGTATTATGATACGCTAATGTATAAACGTGACGAGCGTCTAGAATAAGATATCACTCACGTTGTCACATTTCTTTGCGCATAATCTTTAGGGACATCTACCTTTAATAAGCAGGAGTATCTAGAAAAAAGGAACGTGCAGAAATTCCTTATGAGCGGTTATTACTTCTGACTGAAACGAGTGATGATAACGGACCAAGTGCAACAGAAAAATACATCTTTAACAACAATGTTGTTTGTTGAATGAAGTAGTGTCAGGGTCTGTCAGACCGTTTAAGGGCCTCTGATGTAGATTTACAATTGCTATCAATCGATAACAAAGGGAATCGACGGCTTTAAGTAGTCTTCGAATTTCGAAGCATGAAGCAATAAACGGTTGCATAACGCACAGGTTAGCGCTCCGTTACTCGCAAAATATTTTCAAATCTAATCCTCATCTCGAACAGAGCAGAATACGTTTGAATCATTAAATCTAAAAACATCTCGCGACCTAAAAAACAAATCGATAGCATTATTATTATTGCGCACCCATCAAAGTTTGCCGAAAAGTTACCAAAATAGTCGTCGAGCTAAAACCTTCGGGGACTTGGCGTATTATCGGTACTGGAGGTTAATGACATTCAACAAAAGGTTTCGCAGGCAACACGCTGAGGCCTTAATTTCTTGCGATTCTATCACGCTATAGTTAGTCCTTAATAAATCATGTTAATCGCCGTATTATTTTTCTATCAAATCACGCTATATCAACATATTTAGAGCAACACCGTGGTCAGGATTAAATAGTATATTGGGGCAACCCGATTTTCCGCGTTGCCAACGGGATTATTATATTTTCTTAGGTTTCCGTGTTTGTTCCAAATATCAACTAAGTTACTGTAATGGAATTGTGGCGTGCGATGTTACGAACACCTTTCAGTGTTCATGGTAGAGTGAACAACAGGTTTATAGTTATTGCTTTATGCTTTACTTCTTAGGCAACATATTGAACTGAAAACTCGAACGTAAGTCTATAACTACCTTTTACTGAAATAGTAACTTTGAAACTTAACTGTTCTAATGGCGTAATATGTTATTTATTGAGCTTAATGGCAGTTATTACATAACTATTAGGTAAAGTTTACGTTGTTAAAGTACGGCTTTGTCGAAATCACGAACATACAGCCTTTTAGTAAAGCGACTCAATCGAATTTTTCAGTAGGTAACATCTAACAATTATGCTTCCCTATTTAATATAATGATTTTCACAAGCTCTCTCCTAGGGTTTATAACCTTGGCTTCACATTTACGTAACTCTTTAAATAATCAAAGCATGTGATGTCAACAACGATTGACTAAAATTATAGCTATGCCAAAAACGTGAAAGCTTATTGAATAAACGTCCATACAGCAGAAGTTTCATTCATTGGAAACTCATGCATGAGTAACGAATTAATGACAATTACATTCCAAGTAATACAATCGTTTTACAATAGCGGTTATATTTATAGTTAATGAAACACGACCGTGAACATTGAAGCTTAATTGAAAACGTTCGATGAACTTTAACTTTTACAAAGAGAATTTTCAGGTTCACCTGCGAATGTGTCTATAGATACATTTCCAATTGTTTACGTGCGAAGTGCTAGTTGTGCCAGACACGGGTCGCGCAGACCGTTTAGAGCTAGCAAACATTTGTTCGAATCAGACGGGAGAGAATCTTGTCTTGGAGAATTACGTGTAAATAATGTGTTTCAAATTGGCTGTAGATAGTAGATACTATAAATATAAAATTGATGCTATGTTGACTGTAGCTAGAAAATGTTACGACGCTTGGTATGTTGCGAAAAATTGCGAAGACTTCTAGTTTTTATTTATGAAGACTTTATATTATGAGACGCGGCGCGAACTATTGAACAAAGGAAAGATTATCACAAAGAATTATAATAGAACCTTGAGTAAATTGCGTAGATAAAGGACGATTTCTTACCTCTAAGCACTTGCGAGCAAACGTCGCAAGGTGTGATTTTCTTGTACGTGTACTCTTGAAAGTTATGCGCATCTGAATCTCCAGCGCCTCGCATCGCGTCCCTGGCAGCTCCATTCCTTCTAAAAACACAAAGAATTTTTTTACTTTCACGAAAAATCCATGGAATATCTTCACAACAGAGCATCTTAAGGGCGAATGCCGGGCTTTGATTAGATAAACATATATTAAATCGCCGTCTTTCCTTTACTTTCATGTCATGTCGGAAATAGTGGTTAGACTAGCGGCGCGGCGTAGGTATAATCAAAGCAACACAAGGCTCGATCATAACGTATTATTTACATGAATATGAACCGCCGCTGTAGCTGTATTTACTTAACCTTTAACAGGGGCGGGTAGGTAATCAATGGGATTTGAGCAAATCTGTGTAGAGTGGATCATTTATCACATGCTCTCCACTGGCTGTCACAGATTATTACACGTCATAGATATTGATCGATGACGACAAGGTCAAGGGGAGATAGCACGTGATTTCGTGAGGTACACCGTAATCATGTCACTATAGGGACTATGGGCGTCAAAACTAATGACCAGCGCGGTACGGTAATGCTCTCCATTTACTTAAACCTTGAAAAAATATCACGAAATGTCGTCCAAAGGTAATGGACTTCAAAAGTGAATTCATTAGCAGCCTGGAAGCAAAGCTACAACACTGACTTTAATTGATTGCGCACTATAATAAAGCTTAGACAGTGAAAGGATTGAAGCGCATTAATAGGAGCGTGTTTTGCGGAAAATAGCTAATAAGCTGGTGTACAAACGCTTGTGTAAACTTATGTATCATGCTAAATATAGGAAATATAGGCTACGTGTAGAAGGATGAGCGGTAGATCAGGTATACTGTCAGGGTAAAAGAAACACATTAAGGTAGGTACCAACATAGGTTCAAACCTACGGGGCCTAGTTACCTCATCGCCATAACCGTCGACACCGCGTGGTACATTTGATTTTTTCTTTATCGATGCAAAAAGAGAGAAACATCAAGATGAACAAAACACAAGATTAATGTGGGTAAAATACAAATCTGTCAATGGTGTGCAGCAATCTGTGGTGGCTCAATTCATATCAGGAATATCACACGATTCACATGATCACGTCAAAATTAAGAGAACCCAAATCATTCAGTCAGCACATTCTTGACCATTTGCTCATTTTCATAAAAGTACTTTAATAGGAACCGTGTAATATCCCTGTCATGACAACGGACAAGGATTATCCGTGTCGTGAGCATTGAGAACAGCACAGCTCACAGTTTAGTAAACATACAATTGATCGTATTATTTCGGGGAACGGTGTTGAACCAAAAACTATCTTTCCCGAAAAACTACAATAATTGTATCACAAGCATGTCAGTCACGATTTTGTAAGTGACAATAACAATTTAAGCTATTAAACAACGTGAATAATTGCCAGATATTAACTCGTGGAAAAATATGTTCACGGGTGTGGATGACGTGTCAGTTTCAATCTTAAGTTTCTATTTACAAGTTGTGTGTAGTAATCATATCCTTAAATTGTAAGAAACAAGGTTTATTCGATTATGAATTATGTCTATCGATTGGAACGTGGTATCTATTTTTTCATTTGTAGTTGCTTTAAATGCTCAGAAAAGCTTTTTAATAAGCAAACATTTTTATATTTATAAACAAAATAATATTCGCTATCAGTTAAAGTGACTATTTTCATCTCTCCATCTTCCGTTCGTTTTTTTGCATCCTGTATAGTAAACGTTTGTTTGTATAGGTTGTAATAAAGTTGAGTTAGTGTATGACCGATGTACTTTACTTATAGGAAACGTTACTTTATACTGGCATGTAATACTATCCAAACACTAACATTGGGTCTATGAATATCCTACTCCTAGTAGCAATGAGAGCGAGAGAGCGTCGGGACCATGCTTGGTTTACTTGGCACCATCAAACTGGCTCGTTAAGATAAAACTCGACTCCATGTTCCAACAAAATTACAATACAGCTTGGTGTTGGAACGAGTGCAGCGCTATTCCTTTTGTATTGAATAAAATAAACACTACTTCTGTAACTTTTGTATGCATCTCGTTACCTCGAGCATCGTTATTTGCTAGGACCGCTCGAATCTCGCTTTGGATTTCTTCAAGCGAAAGTATATTCAATTCTGATTTCTACATTTTGTGAACGCCCCAAGTATTCGAATCAGTATCGCCAATCTTTTTTATGGTTATACGTGTAATATTCGATTGGAATTAAGCAACCACGTAGAGAAACCTTATATGGTCGACATAAGCTCTGCTTCTAATCCTGTTTGTCAAACGACACATAATACTCTTTACATATAATAGGAGTATGTCTGACTGACCATTAAGTGCTCGAGATTTAAGTACTTTACCGCCGCGACTGAAGTGCTTGAATCATTAGTGGAAAAATGTAGACACAAGATTTTGATAGGGTTCTAGTAAGAGGGGTTGGTAAGAGTACCGATACTACCGATACCATCGTTATAAGCAAGGTCTGTGGTGAAGGCAGGTTAGCTACTCCACACACACCAGTGATCGCCTGGCCCGTCCGTTAGATTAAAATCTTGCTCGTTCAATTAAGGCGAACACGACCTTGTTTGAGTGAAATATTGACAGCAAGCTTCAGCCTGAAGCTAGGTAAGCACGACATTCACGGCGCCACGCAAAAGCTCTATGTACAGACTAACTCTAATTGAGTTTTTTGTTAGGCCAACCTGATAATATCGATAATTATTATGTACTGGGTTTAAGAAATAATGTTTTGCTTGGTCGCACGAGATTTTTATTTTGTGATTTTACAATACAATTTGCAGAAAACAGATCTCAAGGAAGTATAACCACAATACACGGGAATTCCGTGGGTGAAAAGATAATTTCAGAACTGATCCGATCCTAAACATTCTTTCACTGATAGACTAGAAAGCTACTCTATTCCTGCCTGAGTTTATTTATAAGAAAATGCTGACTTCCTATGGGAAAAACAGTAATTACGCGAATGAAATCACGGGCCGTGGCTAGTTAATATTATAATTTGTTTCCGGGCGTATTGTATCCTCTATGTGCGGTCCTTTGCGAGAAACAAATTAAAATTGTTTTACTCTAGAAACTGCGATAGGCACATTATTAATGTAGACCGAGCTGGACGATACGCTTTTGATTCACGGTATCCCGATGCCAATAATTAGACGAGGCGGAACAGTTAATCTGATTTTTAACTTAATGGATTAACAACGTTGACCTATTAACCTAACTTTACCAAAACGTAGCGAAATAAATTTCTCTTGAATCATTCGAAATGTGCGTGCTGGTCTTCCAAATGCTTTCGGCTTAATTTTGTACACATCTATTGAAATTATGATCACTTGAAATTATGCTTATAGCTACCGGATGAAAAGTTCCGCAGAATCTAGACTCAAATTCCGGCCGATGTTATTTGTTCTGATATACTTTTAAGAGTACACGAAGATAATATAACCATATTATACCATGCCAGGTTATAAAATAAACGATAAACATGCTTGGCATTGTTTCGTCTATCAACCGTGTACCTTATCCACGCCTTAACCCACCAAAGTGGAGTTATGAAAACTAAATCTTCATGATTGAAATATTTCCACAATGCTCTTAGTCAGGTGCCTTTTAATTGAAAACATTCCCACACGATTCGAGAGCGCTGTGAAAATAAATCGTTTCCATGAAATACCTAATATTAGATAGTCTATCAATTTGCTCATTTTAATCAGACTTACAGACGCGAATATTGAGAATGGAGATAAAAGAAAAATCTTTATAAATTTTTAATAGATATTCTGTGGTCGTAAGTACATTTGTGTTGTAGCATATGTGTACCTAAGTATGGATGTTACATAGGTGTTAGTGAGTGCCAGCGCGAAAAGAAGTGCACCACTTTTGAGCCCTTTGAGTCGCTCCTAGTGCTTTTAAATCATTATTTTGGTAGAATAAGAGATCGCAGTATTTTATAAAAATATATTCTTAAAGCAATACTTTTTCTACTTTACCGTAAGAATGCTTATATCAAGGCATTACTTAATCCTGTTATAGGAAAAAAACACGACTGTTCGTTGACAAGTTGATAACAATCTGTAGTTAGGCCGCTTTAATTGCCTGTAAGTTTTCACCAGAAGTGTTTGCACAAGGCTGGAGCAATATTTCAGTGTACGAATAGCTAACAATAGTCACAAGTCAAGTAGATAAAAAGTGGTGCAGTACTTTCTTTCCCCGACATTTCATGTGAATTAATGTGTGAGTATAAAAGTATTTCTTACTTGTCCGGCGGTGCGGCGTGAGGTGGGGGAGCACTTGGTGGTTTCAGGCTCCTAAAGGCTTTGAGCCACTTGTTCTTCATGCTACCAGCCGATGAGGACGAGAGCTTACGATCGACTGCTGCTCCACCGCTGTCCGCCTTTGCCGCAAATAGCTCCCTCTGTATAAAAAGACAATATTATACCAATGTTCTTTTTCACAGTGAGTCAGTTCGAAATCTTATAACGATAACATTACGACTAACGTAATTTATGATAAGTTGACAACCTATTTGAATATTCTAATGTAAAAGACGGTAGGTAAATCAAATACTAGGAACTAATCCCAGACATCTCCAAGTCCCAGCGGAATTTTTTAAGTAAACATGAATAATATCTGTTCGTTATTTTCGAGCGGAGAAAATACTTAGTTCTTTATTTAGATAAACTACTCAAGGTGCTTTTGTTTTTAAAATAAAGACTTCCAAGTTGGAATCCGCAGCTCAAAAATTGTTAGTCAGCTGCATATTTCATGAGAATACTAACATGCTCAAGATTTTTTCCTCATAAAATGTAAATAAATACGGCCCATCTACTACCTACCTACATACATTTGCCCATATAGATAGCGAAGCCTATGAAATAAGTGCTTGTCCCTCAAAGTTGGGAACTGTGTCATGCAAATTTAAGTCATTTACATGCCTTTCATACTTCAAGCCCTTTTCAACTTGGTTAAACTTTTTTGTTTACCGGGTATTCATTCTATGTGGCTTTGGTTGCTTGATAAAAGAGTGGCTTAATGAGATAAATAACGGGGTGAATGGTTTTGCTTTAGATAAAGGGATCGAAAAGCGTCGTGTTACCTACTAGTCTTCTTAGACGCATTCGAATGAAACCATAATGTATTATTAATTAGGGCAAAGCAAGGTTATTGCGATAAAATCAAATGTTCAGGCATCTAAAATCAATCACGTTGCTCATTAGAAGTAGAGCGCAATACAATACATTAGCCCTTTGCCTTTGAAACACTAGACGCGGCACCTGAGCGGTCACGCACTTTGATTGAGCTTCGTGCGTTTGCGGTTTTAGAAACGATCGCGTGAGCTACCTGCTTGACTTCTTCGATAAGATTTTATTTTTTGGTAGTTACTGAATTTACAACCGACGAGGACGACTCCTTTGAATATTCAACTGCATCAAAATAGAAGTTAGGATTCGTGTCAAGTCCAAATAAAAGCTCCGACCGTAAAGCTCTTATCGCGTCGGATGGACGATGCGATGCGACGTTCAAAAGGATTTATCAACCGTCTCTATTGTACCTAAATCTCCTCTTTATTCATACCGTCGCGTCGCTTCAGGAACTATTTTTTATCATGGCTTGGGAGATAAGCGTGATTTGTACCTTAAGCGTGCCCCGTGTCGCTTTTATAACACGATCACGTTGTTTGTGACACTTAGAAAATTACCTATCTTTTACAATTTTAATTTATTTTGAATTTCCAGCACAGAAATTATTTGGTCGTTATTTTTCTATACATAACTGATTTATCCAACACTGCAACTTAGGTCGTGAACCCAGCAACATATTTTAAACCATGATAATGCAAGTTAAATTGCCATATGGTTCAGATCTGTTGGTTAAATCCAGCGAAATCGCTATAGGAAAATTTACAGAAGTTAAACAGAGAACGGCAAAAAACGATTGAACTCACATCATTAAAATAAGCCTGCTCCAGTCGTTGTCTAGTTTTGTTTGCTTTGCTGTATTCGGGAAGGCTGGACTGGCGTCGCATTCGCATTCTTTGCTCTCGGTCCATCGTCATCAGATCAGATTTCTGGGATAGCACGAGATAGTGCAATCGGTGGACTATATCCATCTTGAGCAGCCTTAGAAGACGATTGAAATCGAATTCAAATTCAATACAGTTCGTGTGCCAAAAATTAGAGCTCAAAAGTTAGTAGCAAAAAACCAAAAACAATAAATTTAAACAACTATTTAATTTTAAAGACCGCCGAAATTTGTAAAACGTTAAAAATATTTGGTAAAAAAAATGCATCAAAAGCATTCGCGAATATTAAATCATAATCGGGTAAAAATCTCGTAACAGATATTCAGACCTACAAAATATGATTTTGTATCGCGCGCGTTACAGTACTGAGTAGATATGCTGTGATCCGCTTGGTGGGGCGGGCGCGACGGTACTGAACATTGGGCGACGGCGCCGGATGTAGCGCGGCGGCGGCGACGGGCGCTCCGTCGTCGCCTGGCAACCGTTTGCAAACAACACGCAATCGGAACTGAGACGAACGCGAACCTGCAGTTCCGATGCCTACGCAAATAGGCTTCCTATCAGTCGGAAGTACGTATAGCCTACCTACTTACATACTAATGAGAATTCCACTAATGGGCCGTGCTACTTCTAACAGGCGGTGAGGAAGAATATAGCAGTCTTTACTTACCGACATAATCAAACATCTACTTGCAAGGCGATTAGAAATTTTAATGCTACCCTTCTTTGCTAGTCTAAATAGGATTGTGTATAAAGCTTAACTCTACAGTAATGGGACAAGAGTTACTTTTGTACATATAAAACTATCACAAAATAATAGCACCAAAATAATGTCTAAATGATAAATTTTATTAGTGAGGTAGACCTCAAGGCCACAGTATATAAATCTCACAATGTAAATATACTCGTCAACTATTTAAGATAATAACTATGATAATAATAGAAGAAACCACCACTTTTGAGCTAGTACCAACAATCAGAACAAAGTGTAATTTTAAATATATAATAGACTCTAATTACAATAAATATAACAAATGTGCTATACATATTATAATAATCTAATTAAATATGTATACTTTTATTGTGCATCTTTCATTTTTAAGGCCTCTTCCCTACCTCCAAAGGAAAATTGGAACACCTAGTTTCAACTTTTGAAGCATGTGTAATTGTGTACAGATGCGGAGATTTAGAAAACAAAGAGTCATGCAGAAGTAAAACTTAATCTATTCGCAATATTTCAGATATGTTTTTGAAGCATCTTTCAGATGAAAGTATTAGCTAATTTAGGTTTAGTACTTAAAATAGCTCTAAAGCATATTCCATAGCATAGGTATGTTTTTAAACCTTGAAATTTTGTATGCCATACCATAACCCATTTTAACTTGATTAAGATCTGAATCATAATTGAATTAGAGTGTAAATAACTATGTTTGTATGGGACTTCCTAGTATGTACCTCTCACATTTGGAATCACAGACACAATTGACACATGGTATCATTATAAATATATAGGTATTTGCTTTGATTGTCTTAAATAAATATCTCAAGAATAGTATAACATTATCAAAAAATATAATGGAATTGGTACCCCATTCATAATAACAACATGAAGTGCAAGCAAACTGGATTTGGCAGTGGATCTTATCATTAGTAATTCACTTACTATCTATGCATAATCTAATGAACATTTCAAAGGTTATTTTATAATACAAACATAATGTTACTTAACATAAACATAGCACACACTTATAAGTTATAACATAGAGATAAACTTCTTATTGCATTAATCACCAACATTACAACAGTTTTTAATTTATTGGAAACATTCAATAATTTATTACTTGTATGTAAATGTTACATCCAATAGAGGCAATAACAGTAGAATTCAAAACTCAAAACACCACTTTTTAGCACAGAATATAATATTAGGCAAAATAAATAAACTTTTTGTATGCCCATGATTTAGAAAATGAGACAATACGCACACATGGATCCCTTCCATAACTCATGCAAATTAGCTATTTTAAATCATTTAAAGGTAGCTATGTGATCATGAAATACAAACTAAAAATATTTGGTTTGACATGACAGTGTACAACTAAGTAATTAGCATTGTGCAACATAAATAAACAAATATGGTAACAACTAGAACAGTAAACATCCATAGAAAAATGTATAAGTATACAAGTAGTTCATTCATAAAGAATCAGTAAACTTCCTATAACAACATTGCACCAACTGGATATGTGCCTTTTTTATAATATTGATCCTTACTCCATTTTATTCTGAATAGTACACAGATATATTATAATTTAAACATTCAAAACTGTGTGAATAATTCCATTGCTTTACGGAAAGTTTATAACTAATGGACTTAACATGATTTATGTATTGTGCCCTTGCACTATAAAAATATTATGCTTCAGATATTTTAGACTTCCCATTAAGTTTACCCAACTGTCCCAACATGAGAACAGTGTTAATCATATTCTCAGAATATATGCGTTGGTTTGTCTCCATTCTTCTCAACTTCTGTACAATGTATTTAGAGAAAAACTCAAGTTCATTTTCACTTCCGTGAACCCGGGAGTTGACACCCTCCAAGCTTCGATTTCTTTTTAAGCTTTTAGGACTAGTCTGTGTGAGAGAACTTCTTGATTTTCTCTTATTTACATCATTGGATTTTTTTTCATCAGCACTGTTATCACTGTTAACAAATCCTTGGTTCAAATCCTCAAGCACAGCATTGGCTTCTTCTTCGTTGAATTGTATTGTCAAATCATCAGGGACTGTTACCATAGGAACATGATTGTCAGAGAAAAGTGGTGACGGAAGAAATGATACTCGTTTACGAACTTTGACAATGGACGGCTTGGGTTTAACTACTGTTGCCTCTTCACTTACACCAACAGTATGCCTGCGACTTGATTTCGGTTTATCTTTCTCTGCATTATGCAGTCGACTCCCTGTTTGTTTATTGCTCCAAAAGTTGACTTTAATTTTCGGTTTAGGTTTAATTTCTGGTTTAGGCTTTGACAGGACAGTTGGAAATTTATAGCGTACATTGTCATCATCACTATTACCTTTTTCCTGTTTTTTTAATTTGGCAGGTGAAGGAGCAATATTATTCAAGTACTGCTTATTTATTTTGTATCTGATATTGTCATCATCAGATTGGTAGCCATTTTTTTTAGATTGTTTATCTGATTTGGCAGTCTTCATCTTGTATGCTAGAATGTATATGGTTAATTTATTATGCTCTGAGTTTATGTATCTGAAAAAAAAAAGTTTACATCAGCACTTATAATCAAACTTTGTTCCATTATTTTCACTTATAGGTATTGGGTATCATCGAAACGATTTTATTGGTAAATTTATGCGAATCGTTTCTCAAAAGGCAGAGCGTAGTAAAAAAACAAACTTTCCCGCCTAAACTTTACCATCAAAAAAGTTACGAGACCAGTAGGAACTTTAGAGAGTTAATACTTTGTAATAATTTAGTAATTAAGGGCCTACATTACTTAATTACAGTGGGAAATATCGCACATAAACTTTACTTTTAAAACGATAACAGAGAATTATTTGAGGTTATGTGACATCAAAATTCATAAAAATTAATAAAGATCTTGCTTCATTCTATTAGAATATACAGTACTTATGCTAAATTTTAAATTGTACTTTATAGTTTATGGAAAACTTAGCTGTAGCCTTTAATTTTTATACAAAATATGTCTCGTCATCACAAGTCCTATCAAGCTCTTCCTATTACATAACCATAAGATAAAAAGATTAAAAAACTTACCTTATCAACCATTCATTATTATTTTGTATTAATTCACTCACAAAATTATCTACGTGAGGGATAAATAAATAAATTCACAAATACAAACACGACACGCACAGACCAAAGTACCACTTGTGACGCAAAATAGTACAAAATTCAGCCGCCACAGCAAAGACTATAGTGGCGCTGTACAGGCGGGAAAATTGACATAAGCATTCAAAGTCATTATTTTTAACCTGTCAAGCTCAAGCAAGCGTGAAAGAAAACCAAGGACATAAAAAGAGTAGGGTATGGTCAGCATATTCATTTTTACTTATAAACTATTCATAATTTATAATGTGAAATATTTGGAAGCTTCATAGGTATTATACTTTTAACATAAGCAGGTACTTAGGTACCTACTTTATAAAAACCTAGGTAGGTATATTTTGCTTTAAAGTAAATAAAATTGAATGGAAGATTAATAAACCTAATTGCCTACGTACTTATCAGAAAGTAAAAGTCGCCTTGGAGAAATTGCTATAAACGTCCTATTACCTACCTACAAAGTTACATTCCATAAGAATTTTCATGTTTTTTTTATTATTTGACTGAATGACGAAACGAGCAAGTCGTCATGTTACCACACCAATTGATTTATATTAATAAAAAATTAACGAATAAAACTGCAGAATATAAAAGTTTAAAACGTGAAATTTGTAGGTATTCACCCTTTGAAAAAATATTTATACCCATCTACTCATTAAAATCTTAACATGGAAAGCTTAGGATATCATTGTTTTAGTTAGGTCACGGGCATCTACTGTTTGTCTATCAGTTAATTATTTCCATGGCCTTGCAGCAATGCGGGACCGAGCCAAATCGTGGACAATTTGCTCACGGCGACGACCAAATTTTGGCATATCTACTAGGTCAGCTAACACACGTCATTTCAAGTGTGTTCAATGTTTATAGCTACCTAAGTACAACCATTATGACTTAAAGTTGTAAGTACAACAATAATGCAGGTAACACGCGACGCACGTGTTTTCAAAAAATATACCTATATTTATGTTGGTAGTTTCGAAACTCTGGAAGATACGAACATACGTTTTCTACGTACGTACGTACGTGTTTTACGTCTATTTGAGACTAAATTTCAGACATACAGACAAAAGTTCTAAAAAAGATCACATGTAATGATTTTAGACATCGTATATTATAAAAAATACATCTGACATTGTCGGTATGAATTTTGAAATTACAGACAGACGCTTCCATTTTTTTTATTGGCATAGATAACTAGTCAAGCGTATAACCTACCACATAATGCTGTGAGCTTCTGAATATTACGTATTAAGTAAGTTATGGGATATATATATAAATATTAATTGCAGTGTAGATGAGTAGAGACGCAATCGGATTTGGAATTATGTTCACGTGCTCTACCGATATTAATCAACGGAAATAGCAAAATATTGTATGCTACCACAAAATTGAAAAAAAAAGAAGATTTTTTCATCATTGGGTTCAATTGGTGATTATATAAATATAACCAACAAATAAGTTGCACTTTGATCAGTTTGTACAAAGTGTTTGTTAAAACGAGTGTCATAAGCATAAGGTAAGAGGTTGTTGAGGTTTATAAAGGTCACCATAACGTTGCACGTGATTAAACCTACCTCTTACCCCATGGCACACGTTCTGTCAGACACCCCCTACAATCATTATTACAGTAATTATTACAGTTGTAGGGCACGATGGGTACCTACAAAAGTAGGTGCATACTACATGTATAGGAGTCTCCCTGTCTGAGTGGCGAAATTAATCCCTTAAAGACCATGGTTTGACCCACCATGAAGAAACTTAAAATATAATAAAATGGAGGGCATGTGCTATTAATATGTTTTTTATTATACCGTCTAAAACGATAGGTACGAAGCTATTAATTAAAACGAACTAGATGGCTGGAACATAGGTCTTTACACTGTGCTTTTACTAGGTGTAGGTACCAAAGTATTTTATTTACCTTGTGTGATGTTTATTGACCAACACTAAAGTATCTGCCTGAATTCTTGTTAACACTTTAGAAGTACATGATTATATTTACTTGTTAGATTTCTGCGGTTTTTTAAGTTTTATACCATGTTGTTGAATTTTATTTATTTAGGCATTGCTACGTAGATTTAGTTATTGAGTGGTAACTAAGTGTTAATAGGTGACATATTAACAGTAACTGTGTTAACGCTAATTTATTGTTACTTACTAAGTAGGTGGACACATTTACGATATCATTGTTTAGAATTCTATTGTTGTCTAATTATTTTTCAATGGGATTCATTTTGTACGTAACATTCTAGATTTGTAGATATCTGCAGCTTTCATCTATTTGTTTCTAAATGTCATTTAGGCATGAAACACAAAAGGGCCGTAAATGAAATCCATAATAATACCTGTTCAGAGCAGAAACTTGTAATGAAATAAAAACTAAATTTGTATTATAAGGTACTCACCATGTGATTCTTCATTGATATCCAGCCCATTTTAGCACGGAACTTGAATTTACGTTTCCTTTCCGTGGTTACAAAGTCTAAAATCACGTTTTTCGAGAGAAAAAAATGTCCGTTCACTCGAAATCACAATACCAGTTGGTATTTGTTATGAAAGGCAAAACGTTTCAGACGACGCGAGAAGGAAGATTATGTCGGCCCGCAAGATCTCCCCGTTGACTGAGTGGGATGCTGTGCGCAATGCGGCAGCGCTCAGTGAGACCATTATTTTTGTAACATAAGCTGTGAAATGCTAGCTCGAATCCCAAACTAAAAATAAATGAAATTGCCAAGTATTTCATGAAATAATGCTATAAGTATGTGTAGTAAGAACTTAAAAAACTAATGTATCTACATATCTACTCTATGTTCAATTCCCTAATATAGTTACGAGAAACATACTTACTGACTCCTTAACTTGATAATTTGAGATCTAATACAAATATAAGTCACTTTAGTTAATTAATACAATGCTATCATTAGTATAATAAGAATTGGCGGGAAATTTTCAAAGATATTGATTCAAGCCGCAGACTTTTTACGCATGTACAGGTCAAGTCAAAATATAAGCATGCGCAGTAAGAGCGCCAACCATGAAAGGAATTTCATTATGTTGACTATTTACAAAACACATTCATCTTCGTTCTGTCAAAGAGAGGCCGTGTTTTATCAACGCTGCGACCTTTTAAGAGGGCTCTGTATTATTCAGTAGGTATAACGCTTCTCAGAATGCTTGATATCATCCCGTTCTTAGCTGTTTTTAAATAACTTGGTAAATATTAAAAATGTTTTATAATTGATAAAATTTGTTAGTTGATTGGGCATTTGTACTAAAGTTAAATCAAAACAAATTGAATTGAGAATGAAATACTTCATTAAAATGACTTGTAACTATGTATTGTAATGGTTTTTTTGTACACAATTATAAACAATTTTGATTATTTGAAGTGTTTATGTTCAATTTTGAATTTAACGCTCATAAAAAGTTTTCGGGACAAATCACGTTAAGTAGTTTGACCAATTTTTAGTGAATGATTCTTTCGCAACTTCTCATAATTAACAAGTTGTAGGCGACACTGCGTTTATGACGAAGAGGATTTATTTTTATAAGACCTCTAGTTTTTTTTAGTATATGTTATAAAATCATTATAACAGCAAAGAAGTTCGGTTTGTTGGAATTCTTAGAGTGCGGAACCCTAAAAACACCTTATTGTATTTTACTACTGGGAAGACACTTACCTGAGCTCTTACTGCAGCTAGATGCAATTGTGTGGCTCTGTAGTCATATTTCTTGAGAGATATGTCCTCCTGTTACGACAGTTAATTTGATTAGATGATAGATACAAGAAATGCCGATGTAATAAAACCTTAAACGATTTCGATATAAAACTTTAAAATGAACTCTGAGTAGTTATCATACATATGACATCTAACGGAAATTCATGGCATTACACCAATTCATAGTTGGCTATTTACTGAGGTTTAACATAGGGGTTGATAGGAAGCGTAGAAAAAATTCCCGTTGGTCGTATTAGTTCTTCATCCCTTTCATAGATGGCGTTGCAATAAATTGTTGTATGAATTTATATTTTGCCTGTTACAAGGTTGGTATTGTTATTATACTTTTTAAGCTTTAAATACCTTCATAAGTTTCATTTGCAATATATTGATTTGAATAAAAATAATAACTAAAGCTAATAATTGCTATTTAAGTTGACTTGCCTGTATTTCGTTGACTTTGCTGTATATATTAGTTTCTAAGCCGCGACTTTGAATACGCGCCAGAGCGTCAAGGCTATCCTGTAAAAATATACCATTAATAACATCATTATTATGTCGTCCGTAAATCATAAATAAAATATGAAATAGGTAACATAAATAATTATGTCTTCACTAGTAATTAATAGAGAAAAAGAAAACGGTTTTACTATAAAATAAAGTACATACGACATTTTCCTAGTAAACTAATTACTTAATTACAGACAAGCTTCACAAATTATAATTATAAGGTAACAACGTCGGTCGAAACAAAACTGTCATTGAATACCAAGGAATATAGTACTCTATAACTTTGAAATACCCTCTCTCTCTTTAAATTACTATGTTTTTTTTACCTATTTTGCGCACCATACGTAGCCAATGAGATTTTACGAGGCGAGGTTAGTGTCAAAAACGAACGAAATAGGCAAAAAAAAGTAAAGTAGGATTTTAGCTGGAAACTGAAAATATTGGTTTTGGCTTCGAATGATTTGTGCATTTAGGTAGTGTCAAGATGATAATAATACTATTTTCAAGTTTTCAGTTTTATATTCTCGAAGTTTTGACTATTTTAAGAATATACAGGTACTAGCACTAGCTGCGACCGCGGCCTCACCCGCATAATTAAAAAAATCTATAGAAATTATATTAAAGCCTATAAAATAATGTCACTTGTAATAATGTTTATGCCTTGGAAAAATAACTAAAGCTAGTGTAAGTTTTCTATCAGTAAAATAATTGTCCGAATTAGAACATGAGTTCCTCCTCCATCCTCCTACAAAGTCAAACTTTTAAAAAGACATACAAGACAGAAGGAAGTGGTGGCTTGGCGGGAAATTGAATATGTGACGTTGATCTATAAATTATTATTCTATACTATTTTTCTTACAATCGTGTTTCTTTGTGTGTTATTGTGTATGTAATAGTACCTGGATGACCGAGCTTTGCTCGGTATTTTTTTTTATGACATTTTCTAAAAATGTTTCCTAGCTAGATCGATTTATCGCCCACGAAACCCCCTATATACTAAATTTCATGAAAATTGTTGGAGCCGATTCCGAGATTCCATTATATATATATACAAGAATTGCTCATTTAAAGATATAAGATTTACCAGTCAAGGCGAACGGCAATAATTACTGTCAAAAATGATATAAACACAAATAATCGTGTCACTTCGTGTTCTCCTCAATACTGCCTAAAAAGTTTCAGTAAAGTATCAACATCGAATATAGAAAGAACTTCTTTCTGTATTCGATGAGTATCAACCACTTTACTGAATTATTGTGATTCTGCGACATAACTAGACTAGGAACCTACTGACTATCTAACAAAAACTTGAAAAATTTAGACTGGATGATCATATAACTGACTAAACGTACAAATTATATCAAGTGAAGCCAAAACACAATAAAAAAACATTATACTCGAACCTGGAGCTGTTTGATTTGAGTTTCAAGGTCTTGAGCATCCTTCCTCAGCTGCTCGTAGCTCATGCGAGCCTGCGCGCCTCCCATACGGTCCAGCAGCATTTCTCCACGAAGCACAGGCGGCATACTTTCCTGATATAAAATTGAACTTTTTATTCACTCGCAAGAACTGTAAATTTATACGAGATAAATAGCATCCTATTCTTTTTTCCAGGACTCATAGTAGGTATCACTAAATTATAATCCGTTCAGCCATTTCAGCGTGAACAAACACGCACACACACAAACGCACAAACTTTCGCGTTTGTAATATTTGTGATGTAAATATTCTGCAGTACGTAGCTATGTGGGTATTGATTGGCTTCGGGGTATTGACTATTGTCACTTTATCTAGGATATACGTATAAGTATTAATGTAGGTTATAGGGTAAGATAAAGAAGTACCTAGGACCCTAATATACTCCATTTAACTGATAAGTAATTAAATATCTACACGGTTAATAAATTAAAAAGTTGAGACAGATCTGAGCTTTGAAATATACCTACTTACCAAACAAGACTAAACTTATGTAGGCCATACACCATGCTGCCTATCGTCCAATCTGTATGGCGCTGCCGATTGGATGAAGTAGAACTGACCATGTGTGGGCGTGAATTGGCATTCGGTTATACTTGTGTGGTGTATGGTGTATTGAACGAATGTGTGGTGTATTTGAACGAACTGCAGATTAAATCAAGTCTGTAGTGTTATGCCAATTGGACGATAGGATTAGGTTATGGCCACCCATTATACAACTTACCAACCTACTTACAACCTCCTTACTGTTTAATAATAGAAATCTAACTAAATATTTGAACATTATTATTCCTCTTCTAAAAAGTCTGCGGTCTCCTGTAAATAGTCAAACAATTTTCTCAGAATAACAACACGACCGAGTCTCGAAAAGGGGAAGGGCGTATTTTATAAATGGATCGTGGGATTAAGGCTTTTCAATAGAAATATGCGATATCATCTCTACGGTTTTTATTATGTCGAACATGGTGAAAGGGGCCGCAGAAAAATCTTTGTGAATTGTACTTTTTGCATGATTAGTAACTGATTAATCGGGACAAAACGAACGCAAAGTTCTGGTACTGTATAGGTAATTGTTATGGGCGGGTGTGGTGTTTACCATCAGGTGAACGACTTGCTGGCAGAGACGTCTTTAACTTATTGGAAACCCTGGGCATTTCATAAACATTCAAAAGGAGTACGTACGTTAAAAAAAATACAAGGTAGTAATAATTCAATAGCTCAAACGCAGCGAGCGCAAACACTTCTAGCCATTTCTATCAGTCAGTGGTAAATGAAACAGTGATCAGGCAGAAACTAGGGGGCCCCATAGATCGCGGGGCCCTGGGCACTTGCCCAGTGTGCCCAGTGGGAAAGCAGGGCATGCTTGCTGGTCTCGCAATTCAGCACCATACAAAAAGTTAGAAATCACATTAGCTTGTGACAATCAGAAGGTTTAATAGCTACATTGATTTGTTGATTTGGATCGATTACTAAGTAGGTATCAGTGCGTCTATTTTCAAACCGTGGGATTGCCCGAGCATAGAATTTTTCTTTACCGCAGCGACGTCAAGTGGTGGATCATCCGGTTCCGGTGGATACGGTGGTAGAAAAGCTCTTTTGGGCGGCCTCATTGGCGGTGTGGCTGTTAACAGAGCTCGAGCTAAATGCGCCAGGTCAGCTGTGCTCGAGACTGCTCGGGCTTGCGCACAGAGAGACTCGTATCGGCGGAGTTGGTTGTTGCACTGATGAAAGAAAACAATATTATAGAGAAAATAATAATAGAGGGCGTATTGACATTGAAAAACAAACTTACGTACTAATTATTATTATAGGATTTGGCGGAAAACAGAAACAGTGATGTTGCGATAACAGTAGATGTAGCTGTTATGAGCAGGCGTAGCGCTTACCTTCAGCTGAACAAATCGCTCGTCTCGTTACATAACATTATTTGCTTTTTATTTTAACACCTTCAGTGATGAAAACACAACTGTCATGTTTTTCATAACTTGCCGCGAGTGCGGGAAAACAGCAGTTGTGTTTTGCCGTACTCGTGGCAAGTTATGAAAAACACAACAGTTGTGTTTTCAGCAGTGAACGTCATAATCTTGATCAGTTCTGTCCCCTGGCATCCAATCAAGGAATTTCATGCCCCTACTCTTTAGCGGGAACTACTAAACCTAAATTGCATAGTCAGGTAGGTGAATATCTCTGCAACAGCAACAGCTCCTCTAGCTCTTATTGATTTACAACTGTCCAAGATCTATTCATCAGAGGCTACACAGTTTTGCACTACAGACTGTCAAAGTTAGAATGAGTCGATTCCGTATAGATTCCAATACGCAAGCTCAAACATCATGATGGATCACCCGTTAAATAAGAAAGGGGCCATCTATCAGTTTAGTAACTTCCTAGTGTGGCTTAGATTTTTCAGGTAATTTGAGTAAACGTATAGATTTTTGAAACACTATTGCTAAGATAGCAAGAATAAATTTAGCTGTTATTACAGGATTGCCATTAGTTATTTAATTGGTATTAACTTAAGCATTAGAGATTAAGCTTGGGCCTTGGATTAAGCAGAAATTCATCCGTTAAGCAGTAGTGTGAAACATTACTGTGTTCCGTGAAGGGCACTGTTTCTATCGAAATTACTGGGCATATGAGACTTTTGAGCCGATGTCTCAGGGTGACGAGCGCAGTGCAGTACCGCGCAAGATTATGCAATGCATAATTCTGGGTGGCACTGTATCTGTTATGGGCAGGCGTAGCGCTTACCACCACGAGAATGGCTTGCTCGTCTCGTAACTCAATCAAATAAAATTACCTAGAATTAATTAAACAACCACATGTTTACCACATGGTAGGTATCGTGTAGGGATCAGAGGATATTTGTATGTTACAACTAAAGTTTACCTTGTCCGAAATGATTTCTCCTTCTTGGCATATCGCTTCGCTGACCGCCGTAGTAACATCAGTCAATATCTCTTCTAATTCCTGTAACAATAATTAACACAGCATTAGATGTACCTACAATATGTACGTATCTACCTACCTGGTAATAGGTAGGCCTATAAACACTTATCCACTCTTATCTCTATGAGTATATATAACACGTGATGACGCATGGTATGAAAAATTAAATTAAGTCTGCGAATGTAACCTCGACAAGTCGATGTCTCCTACTAAAACAGAATGAATACCTAGGTATACATCTACCTATGCTATAATCGTAATCCTACCAAAGTATAAATCTAAGTACTATGTGAATATTCCAAAACCAATATAGTAGGTATATAATAAATAGTAGAATAAAAAGCACTTCGCCAAAGCAACCACGACTCACGATTAATAAAAGCACCAAGTTTATGCATATTTATACGGACAATAAATTCCAATTCTGACGTCTGCAACTCCGTGAATGTCACTTTAATTAAACACGAAGTTAGTTTAAGTTGGGGCTTCAGCTTTACAAATTCGGGTAAGGGATGCAAACTATGTATATACTATGTAGCTAATAAGGAGTTAGGACGTATCGTTATGTGTAGTTTGGTACTAATGATGCTTCCTATTGCGTTCCTTTACCTAAAGGAACTCGTTAGAGTTATTTCGAGTTTGGGTTTCTACTCATAAATAAACAGAACGTCAATTACTTTTGTCGTGTTTGATTTAAAATCATATGCCCTAAATTTTTTTTTGTATTTTATGACAACTAAAAGATGAGAAGGTACAAGGAAATATAATAATGTAAAGAGAAAGATAGGAAGGTCAAATAAAATTGAATAACATTTTAGTATTTCACTGTATTTTACTCATAAAATCTTTTACAATTTGATAAAAGGTACTAGCAGCATTAGGAGCATAGATGAGAAAGCTCTACAAACTTAAAACTTATTAATCTATTCCAATATCAGGGAACTGGCATCGTGTCAATGTATGCATTCATAATACACATTATAACTTGATGCAAACAACCTTATAGAGTTCATCGAGCTGTGATTTGTCTGTGTAAACTAGGTATAAGTATCGAACGGAACTAGTAAAGTTTCTAGGCAACACGAATAGTCTGTCCGCCTACAAGTTTTAGGTCCTACAGTTTGCAGACTATTGTTTCATTGAACATAAATTCGTATCTCTCTACTACTAAGCTACGATTGAAATGACTAGCCATTAAAGTGATGAAATTGGAATGTTCCAAAAGTAATACGTTGAGGATTTCCTTTATATTAAATACATCTTTTATGGATATCCTTGTACTTACTTTAGCATTAGCTAATGAAAAATAAACTCTTTGAAATTGCATTTATTTTTATAGTAGGATTACTGACTAACTGTCGTCATTTTAATGTTGGTATTAGGTAAGTATAATACTAGATGGAATCTTTTATGTTCTTTTGACATTTTATTATAGCATTGAAATGCCTTGCAATCGTTGTAATAGGAATACCTAAGCAAAACAAACATAGAGTAGCTGGTCTAATAATAGTAGATATAATTTAGTGAAATTAAAGGAAAATGCTGTGTAAATGAAATCGTAGGGTACAGCTATGAAGAAATATGCCTAGATCAGCTACAGAAGAACGTGAACCTATTAATGTTCAAACAAGGCCATGAAAGAGGGCATTACAAGATTAAATTTAATTTCGAGACAAAAATTCGTCCTGTTTTGTTAACTTGCAATATGCTGTTTATATTAATATTATCATCTCTCACAACAAAGTGATTAAGATCTAATTATATAATCAAGTTCCTTGCGAAATGCCTGCGATCGACTCCGCTTTCCAGTTCGTCTCGACACATCATGACCTCATTTTGCCCATAGGTACCCAGACTATTTTCACTTTTAGCCAAGTAATTAGGAATCGGTGTCCCCTGAGTATTTTCAGCGGTCACCACACAGTAATTAGTTACCTATCTCTCCGCACGCCATCTAGCTCGCTAGCTCCCTCGTGGGCAATTTGAAGCCTGATATTTTATTCGGTGCCTTATTTTAGCTTTGCACACTTTTAAACCGCCCCCGCCCCGCACTTTTGCTACAGTGTGTTCTATTTTAGACTTAGCGTGTTTACTATCATAAAACACCCTGTGATACAATGGTCAAAACACTGGCCATCAAATTTTGATTTTCATGGCATTTAAATATAAAATATGGAGTACCATATTTTATATTTAAATGCCATGCCATAAAAAAAAACTGGTTCGTTTGGCAATAAGTATATTGCCAAACGAACCAGTTTTTTTTGTCTATAAAGGTTTGGAAAAGAAGAGTCTGTCATATTTGAAAATAATTGTTTTGTAAGTACTGAAAATGGTGGATATTAGAAGAAAACTTTACCTTGTTAATTTTCTTCTGTCCAGGTACTATTTGGATTGTTTGGGGTTACAATTCGGTCATCATCGCTGAATATCTGGTGTTAAGTTAAGCGATGATGTGGCTAAAGGTGGTAAACATGCTAAGATTGCTAAGCCATGAATTGGACTGCCACTCAAGAATTCTAGACTACAGGGACTTGGCGTCGACTTTGATGGTTGTACGCTCGTTGCACACTGGTATATCTCCACGGAAAGAAGAATACATTTATCAAAACAAGCACCTACCTGTAATATAGTTGGCAGTGTAAATTTGTGGTACTGGTCGAGCATCGCGTTCGTCGCCGTCAACTGCTGCACGTAGGTGTTGTGGGAGTCGTAGTACGTGGCAAGAGCGGTCGGACTCGGCGTGTTGCAGCAGGTCAAAAATGCGGCTCGATAGTCGGCGCGGCTCTATAAAATAGAAAAACAAGAAATGTATATCTTATATCTTTAAATGAGCAATTCTTGTATATATATAATTGGAATCTCGGAATCGGCTCCAACGATTTTCATGAAATTTAGTATATAGGGGTTTCGGGGGCGATAAATCGATCTAGCTAGGAATCATTTTTAGAAAATGTCATTTTATTCGAGTTATATCAAATTAAACATAAACTTGGAAGAAAAATAACAAAGCGTTGGAGGCGTTTGAGTAGCCCAAATTTAAACTGAAAAATATGACTCTTCCTGACTAAGAAAATTAATTGTTTATTTATATTAGTTTGTTTATTTATATTAGTTGTGTTTTCTTAACGTGTTCACTTAAAAATGCCTAAACGATCTTGGAAAAAAACGCTTATAAACAATCTACCGAGCAAAGCTCGGTCATCCAGGTACTTACTATTGTACTGAGTAATGTAGTCATTGAATCTTGTTACAGATAATTTGGCGGCCTGCTAAACTTTGAAATCGGAGGCCGACTCGACATCATTCGACAAATACGTCTACTACTATCTTTGGGTAGTAGCAGATTATATATTAGGAGGAAGAGTAAATTGAATGTAATAAGTACCCTTGCATTTCGGTACTTCAACATTATTAATTTTTTCATGCGCATTAACCAATTTCGTGTCGGCACCAACGTTTTATCTAACCATGTTGAAACTTTATTCATTTCTGATAATTCGTGGGTGAGTTTTGGCCTCTACAGGCAGGCAGGTTCCTCGATTTTCCTGACTATCCTCTAGCTGGCTCTGGACAGTTCTAAGTACTAGTGAACACCGTAGTCGACGGGTTTTGCACACTAACTATTATAAGCAACGTGTTGGAACAGATTTATGAGTTTTTACGGTAACTTTCATACATATCCTTAATTAGGATTCCCCGTATCCACGGAATCGGGAACTACGAGGATCGTGATTCTTCGTTTCAAACACACAGAAAAATAGTTATCCATTGGTTGGTGTAATATCAAATGCGGTGGTAGAGTCAGATAGCTTCTGAGTGCCCTTTGGGCCCTTGGGTCATCGTGTTTTCGTGAGTGCCCACGGGATTAAAGATATTTGATTTTGAGTGAACAGTTTGAGCATACGGCCGATTGATTCTCAATGGGATTCTCTCTGATTTCAAGCCTATAGATGTTGATAGAGTAACTTTAAGTTGACAATGATGTGTGTAGTGTTGGCGACTGCGTACATAGGGTATACCTATATTATGTATTCTATGATACAGGAAAAAAGTATCGTATAACTGAAGACAGAAAACCATTTTTTTCAAGCTACCTATTGGAAGTTAAGCATTAGTTTGGTTTTATAGAATAACGGGTTTGTTCAGAAGCTTTTTTCATCTTTTAAAATATCCAATACAATTATTTCAGCTGAGTCGACTTCAATAACACCCTAAAACTCATAAATAACTTGACTTGAAAGCTCGATGCCTTATTGAGAAGTTGTCTGCACTTTGAATTTCATGTTGAATTAATATTTAATGTTATTTCAATATGATTTGTTTTTATTTTGGAGTAATCCGGTTTTATCGTGTTTTTTTTTATTAATGACGTTTTTACATGCATTCAATTCATAGGTTTTTTGTGGTAAAGATTTAATTGTTTCAGTTTAAAGTACACTGGTCTTTTTTGAAACGCTTTATTAGCTTAACCACGCTGGATCTGAAATATTATATTTTTACACCCAATTAATTTTTTTCTGTCTGACAATTATTAATGATTGTTACACGCGTAAGGTTCTTTATAATCTGAAATGTTTAAATAAAAACATTACAGAACAGTAAATAGACAAAGATGTTGCCAAAATATACAGACCCACTTTTCATTGTCAATCTATTCGATTTACTATCTCGACGCTCGAAATATTATTTTTCTGATCTTTCCCTGCGAATATAAACGGTAGACGGGCGGATTTTCGACGGAAATGGATAAAATAATCCCATTATTTTTAACGCGATTCCCCAAACAACCCTTTTCGGCCCGGGAAATAGATACAATATCACTCAGATTCTTTTAAATTGGGCGGATGGGCTACCTTTACCCTTAACCAACCCAATTTGATGATCATTTCAATATTTTCAATGTAGGTAGTTGAAGGACAAACACTAAAGCGATTTATACTTGATGAAACTTATACTAAAATAGTTGATTATGATAAGACATTATTTTAAAAATTGAATTGCACGCACTGAGTAATTAGATTACTTGCTTTACTATTTACTTTTTGATTATTTCAATTGAGATCAAGAAATCGTTTTACAAAGACGACTCGAAAACATTATATTAGAGCCTAAAATGTCTGTAAAACCAAGAAAATGTTCAGACTGGAAATTTAAAAAGTGGCAAAATGAATGATTGCTCCTTTTTGACGCCATGTTTTCGACGTTTAATTCGTCCTTACCTTGGGCCCTTACCTGTTAGTGAATAATCGGAAATGGGTTTGCGGTTTCATTTCAGCTTTGTCGAGGCTTTACTCTCTATTAATGGGAATGAAATGGTCCTTTACCTCTAAAATGTCACCACCATTCAACGAGCTTATTTCCCCGAACCCTCTCTATAAATTAAACACTGCCTGTTACAGCTATATTTTTATAATTACACATTTTCAGGACATAAAAATGATAATTCGTTTTTATCAAAAGTAATGTAGTATAAAAAAAGTTGATGACCTACGAGTAGTTATGTAAGTATTTTTAGCTAGTTGATAATGTTGACCTTGTTAATAATAATGACATAATATGTAAGTATGCTCACCTTATTAAGCTGATCATCAGCCTTTCCCAAGATAACTTCACAGCCTTCCCGATGCACGAAGAGCTTTCGTGCTTGAACCTTCATGTGGAAAGTCTTCTCGATGAGTGGAGTTGACACGAGCCTTTCCAGTGATGATGACGCGCTGTTGTATCCAACCACGTCGGCTTCCACTTCTTGCAGCAGTGTCTCCCATGTGTGGAAGAGGGAGGATGGACACGATGCTCTGTAAGGAAAGAAAGCGCATGTTACTGAAAAATAATTCATGTCAGTTAAGGCTTTTTTCCTTTTTTTATGTTAATATAATTATTAAACAACTAGTAACTATCTATATCTCTCTGTCTGTTTGCTACCTTTTTACTCACGTGCAAATTTCTGTACTTATTTAAAATATTATGGTAAATAAAGTAAAAAACACGCTTAGCAAACTGAATTAATAATTATCACGTTCCTCAATAGGTGTATTTTTTTAAGTTAATCATTCCTCTTGAAACTTGTTAAATTAACGTTCAAAGATTCATACATAGATACAGGCTTCTAAAAGCGTGAAAAAGCAGAGGAAAATTCTCTATATACCTACTATAAGTGTGTAACTATTATACATAATTTCTAAAATTCCGTCCACCTAAAGGTTGTCTGTAAGAAACTGCTAATAGCGATAAGGCCGTCCATTATTCGACATATTTTAAGTCCATCTACAATTATTGTTTTAGTGTTCAATATATAAGTAATTTATAAGTTGAAATTAACTTAGCATTCACACTAAAACAATTATTTATGTTGTGTGGCAATACTTAGCAACAAAGACTTTTATCCGGTATATTCCTACTATATTTCTGTTCCATAAACTCCCTATTTCGACTAACGATGATACGCGATGCTGTTAAAACAACACGCTGTCATAATATCATTACTAAAATAAATAAATTAATAGCCCATTATCCTGGCAAAAGCAATAAGCGAAATAAAGTTAAAAGCTTTCAGGCTTTAGCTCTACAAACAACCGCAGTTTGTATAGAACTGTAGATTGTTGATGTTGGTAGAGTGAAAATATTTATTCAAACTATACATTGATGATAGTTTTCTATTATATAATGCCGGAAAGTTTTTGGTGTTTGAGTTGAGGCAAAATGTAATCAAATTTTCATAGATTGTTTGAAAAAGACGAGGAACGTGCAGGTTGTGCAGTAGAGAATAGTGAGCCATCCATAAATTACGTTCCACGTTAGGGGGGCGAGGTTGAACGAAGTGTGACATTGTGTGACAACGGGTGGGAGCAGTAATAGATACATATAGTGACATCACACTAAATAAGAAAATATTTTAAAAGGAAATAAAACTGGTTCTTTTTGTTTTAGTTAAAGCATTGGTATGTGTTAAATTGCTAAAAATGTGACGTCATACATTTGGGGTCACACAAATGTGACCACCTGTGGCAAGGACCACGGGGGTGGGGGAATTCGTATTATGTTATTTATGGATGGCCCTAAGGTATTAACTAAGCTAACACGCCAAGCCTTAAATTTAGCTGAATCTCTAGAATTTGTACTTGGAATTAATGAGAACCTTCACTGTTTATTACCCCCTGTTGCCAATCATATGGCTTTGACTGTACTTTTTAAGGAAAATCAAAATAATCAAGTTAAGGAGTAAATAAATCCAGCTGATGGTCACAGATAACTATCGATCGAAATATTCAACTCATGATAGGTGAATGGGATTTTCAACCGAGAAGGATTTTTCAGAGATAAAAAGAACTCCTACGTCTCCATTAAATTAGAGTCCTGACAAGTTTTAGTAATCGAGGTTCGAGTATTTTTAGTACTTACCTACTTCTTATTAATTATATCTACTGTTGATTACCTCTCCACTTGGTTACTTCGAACAATAGTCTGGTATTGATCAAATGACAATACATGTTCATTAGGCACCAAAACTAATTGCTTCAGTCGTTCATTAAGCAGCATTCAATGAAACACCGATTCTCCTGTCGGAGCCATAATGGATTACATGCTAAATGCATAATGCAATAAAACATTACTTTCATTGATTATTGTGAGTTTTTAATTGAAGTTCAAAATAATGTTACCTACGGTTGAGTTTTCCTAAAATGTTTTTCTATTTCATTACTCTGCCTACAGGAAAGTTATTTTTTTCAGGCGATTTGTGTTTAAGTGACTATGTGTGTATGATTATTGTTACGGGGAGATATTATGGCCTACGAACTTACTTGGGAAATCCGTCGATGGCCTCTCGGGTGTGTAATCAGCGCTGTCTTCGGGTTAGATGGGGAATGATGGTGCACAGAGATATATCCATAGGACGCCGATGGGGCGGTTTCTTCTGATCCCGTATCACCTTCCTCCGGGATAGAGGTGTGATCAGGCAATCCACACTACACTTAATCCTGGAGCTCGTCTCCGAGGATGGGAATGGCGTCCACGAAATGGAGCTACCGGTGAAAGCTCAAAACACCGCGACGCGACAAGTGCTCGCACGCGCATTTGAAGGACGACTGACGTCAGCTTGGCCAACCCAAAGTCGTGGGCCATAATAATCTCGTACCAACACAAAATATTAAGCGGAATAGTCTTTGTGTAGTTACGTTCGAAAACACTCAAAATAAAAAGAAAAGAAATCTGTTTCAGTACGAAACATGCCGCTCACCTTAAAAGACTGTAAGTTCTTTTAACACGAAAACTCAATGAACAGAAAGTTATTCAATATATAAACTTAAACTTGATCTAAGGTTGTTGTAAACAACTAGTATAGGTAATTAAAACTTAGGAACTAATTTTACGAATTCGTAAACAATAATCATTCTAAAGGCAGTTTACAAATTTTTACGATCGCTCGTTTGAATAGACTCTTGCCCGTTTGCAAAGTCACAACTCGCACCTTATTATCGGAGCCCGGATGGAGTGTATGAACACGAGCAAGTTTCCATTGGAGTGGTGGAAGATTATCGTCGCATACCACAACAATGTCGCCTACACAGATAGGAGCACCGCGATCCTTATACCATTTGCCCTGTTGTTGAATCTCATGTAAATACTCGCGACTCCATCGTTTCCAGAAGTGCTGGACACACTGTTGCACCCATCGCCACCGTGAGAGTCTACCTGGCATCTCCTCGGTCAGGGAGACGTCGGGAATGGCCGTCAGAGGCCCTCCTACTAAGAAGTGAGCGGCTGATAGGGGTAAGGGGTCTGAACTATCCGCACTCAAAGGGTCCACACACAGTGGTCTGGAGTTCAGCACCGCTTCTATTTGACATAGCAGGGTGTGCATCTCGTCATAGGTCTGCACTTGAGCGCCCACTACACGACGAAAACAATGTTTGAAACTCTTCACTCCCGCTTCAAACAAACCCCCAAAATGTGGGGTATAGGGTGGTTGAAAATGCCAGGTAATGCCCTGTTTCAAGGTTTGAGAATTCAAAGCACATTGAACTGAGTCATTTTTTAAAAACTCGTACAAATCTTTCAAATAGTTATGACAACCCTGAAAGTTCTTTCCGCAATCAGAGTAAATATCGCTGCACAAACCTCTGCGCGATGTAAATCGGCGCAGGGCTGCTAAGAACGCCTCAGTAGATAGCTCCGATACGAGCTCCAAGTGTATAGCCTTCACACTCATGCACACGAACACGGCGACATAACATTTGATGATTTTAGCATTACGAACCTTATTAGCTCGCACGTAAAACGGGCCCGCGTAATCAACAGCTGTTTTCATGAATGGGCGCTCGGGTCGCAGCCGGACCGCTGGGAGCGGCGCCATCGCAGGCTGTAGACGTACCGGACGCACACGGAAGCAGCGCACACAACGAAAGATTTGTTTACGTATTATATCTCGGCTAGATAAAATCCAATATTTTTGTAAAAGTAAATATTGAACGGCTTGAGTGCCCGCATGAAGATGCGTAATATGGGCATCGTCAATTATTAAAATCGTAAGAGGATGTTTTTTGGGTAAAATTAATTGATGTTTTGACTCGTACGACAAAAGGGATTTATGTAGACGTCCGGAGACTCGCAAAAAACTCGAATCATCGATAAACGGATTAAGACGTCTCAATTGGTTTGAGGGCGGTTTACCCTGTGAAATGTTTTCAAAATCTTTATGAAACACTTGGTGTTGCACTAAATAAATCAAACGATTAAGCGTGAGCTTATACTCGTGGACTGTAATGTGACTAGGATAGGAACTCTTTTCCTTGTTGACGCGCGATTTAAGAATATTGTAAAAGCGAAAAATATAAGAAGTAATTCTCAATAGTTTACTCAAGGTTGAAAACTGGTTTATGACCTCAACATCGTCGATCAGCGTAGCTGATGCAGACGCGAGCGGTGGATTACGTTTCTCCTCACCAGTGCTAGGGATATTTTTAAATACTGGCCACGCAGTAGGATCCTCACGGAGCCATGCTGGGCCGTGAAACCACATGTCGTTCTGTAAGAATGTGGAGGGTAAAAGTCCCCTTGAGGGGGCATCCGCTGGATTAGTGGGTGAGGGAACGTGTCTCCAATGACAACTCGGAAATCGGGACAGAATCTCACTGGTGCGGTTAGAAACAAACGTTTTCCACTCATACGGAGGGGATCGGAGCCATGCCAACACAATGGATGAGTCCGACCACGCATATACCTCTTCACTACTGATACGATCACTATAGGCTTGTAAAACCTTCTCTAATAATTTAGATAACATCACGGCTGCCATCAGCTCGAGTCGCGGGATGGACAGACACGGTGATATCGGTGCGACGCGCGTTTTTGCGAGGATAAGAAAAGTCCGAACGTGTTTGCTGTTGTCGTCTGTAAGACGGACATACACGCATGCCGCCATAGCCTTCTCACTTGCATCAGAAAAGCCGTGAAGCTGTATTTTACATCCCGAGTAAAACACAAAGCGAGGTATCGAAATTTGGGATAAGAGTGGTAATTCGTGGATGAACGCCGTCCACGCGTTCACAATATCGATAGGAGGCCGTTCGTCCCACGAAACACCCGAAATCCACAACAATTGCATGAGATGCTTGGCGTATAAG
This sequence comes from Campaea margaritaria, assembly GCA_912999815.1. Taxonomy (NCBI): domain Eukaryota; kingdom Metazoa; phylum Arthropoda; class Insecta; order Lepidoptera; family Geometridae; genus Campaea; species Campaea margaritaria. The sequence goes on from OU538794.1 coordinate 5,292,106, forward strand.
GTGACTGGGGCGAGCCAGCCCATTGGGTCATAGGCCTTAGCTATTTGGGAAAGAATGGTGCGCTTCGTAACAGTATCAGTTGAACACGTCACATTAAATGTAAACTGGTCCGACCGCGGGTTCCATTCAAGTCCCAGTATTTTGATTTGATGGTCATGTTCCATGGGAGCAAAGGGCACCTCTTCCCGCCGCTCACCATGAACCTCTGGCGCCTGAACCGCGGCGAGTATCGCCGGCGAGTTACTGTGCCATTTACGTAGTTCAAACCCAGCTGATTTGCAAATACCTAACAATTCCTGTTGTAGTGCCAGAGCGTGTGATTCATCGCTCGCGCCCGTGACCACATCGTCGACGAACACTTGGTCGGTTAAAACCTTTGCCGCTAGGGGAAAATTAGATGCTTCGTCACAAGCCAATTGCTTAATGGTACGAAGCGCTAAGTAAGGGGAAGAACTTACACCAAATGTTACCGTCCGCAGACGATAATCACGGAGGGGTTCATCGGGCGACGTACGCCACAGAATGCGTTGCAAGTCCCTATCAGATTCTTGTACTAGTATATTTCTATACATTTGTTTAATATCGGCCGTAAGCGCGACGCAATGTACACGAAACTTGAGGAGTACGTCCACTATATCGTGGTGAAGCTTAGGACCTGTCAAGAGAATTTGATTCAGGGCAACTCCGTTAGAACTAGCACAACTAGCATCAAACACGACTCTGCAGCGGCTTGTTTCTGAAGAAGCCTTGATCACTGCATGATGGGCAATATAGAAGGAGTTACCAAGCACTGGCGGGTCGACGACCAACTCCATATGATCTGAATCTAAATAGTCCTGCAAGCACGCGTGATACTCGATTTTAAGACTCGGGTTCCGTTGTAAACGTTGCTCTAATTTATGGAACCGAGCGAGAGCAATATCTCGTGATTCACCTAGGGGCGTAGCATCAGGTTTACGTGGTAAAGCTACTGTGTATCGTCCCGTGACGTCACGATAGTGCGAACGTTCAAATATGGATTCACATAGACGTTCCTCGGGGGTGAGTGCCTTCACCTCAGGCACTGACTCCAGTTCCCAGAATCGTTTCAAGTCGCCGTCATCGGATAATGAGCTAAAACAAGCTTGAACTGAGGATGGAGTCAAAGAGTTGAACGCTATTTTTCCCAACAACAAATAACCGAAAACGCTGTTCATAGCGATCGGCGAACCGGGCGAACCCGTTATTACGTTTCCTAAAATTATGTGAGATAGTACATCTGCACCTAACAACATCTCCACCGGCTGTGGAGTGTGAAACAAAGGATCGGCTAAATTTAAATTTTGAATGTGTGCCCACCCCATATGAGGCAGTGGTACACTAGGCATTTTAGGAATAAGTTTCGGCAATACTAAAACTTCAATAGGTATAGAAGGTTGAAGTTCATTTCTCGGGGTTATGCAACACGAAATCTTTCCTTTTGGTCGTACCGGTTTGGTGTCACCTATCCCGTAAACAGGTACATTCGCATAACAACGCTTTATACCTAGCCGTTGTGCGCACGATTCCGTCATGAACGAAGCCTGGCTTCCCGTATCGATAAGACACCGGACAGTCGAACGCTTTTCATTACCTACACATACATCGACGAGTGCGGTCGAAAGCAACACAGTATTTGTCGTGCCAAAAGGAGCATTGGACGACGCGCAATTAATTTGTGTCGCTTGACTCGCAGACATAGCGTGCTGAGTACAGGTGCTTGGAATGTTCTCTTCCCGTTCCTCCGTGAGCGGTAAAGAAACACTTCTCTCACTCGCACGGCTAGTATCACCTTCAGAAGTAAAGTGAATCAATGTATGATGACGTTTTTCACACGAACGACAAACAAAACTCGACTTGCATAGAGAAACGTTATGACCTTTGCCTAAACAATTGAAGCAAACATCTTTATTTTTGATAAACGCATACCTATTGCTTGGTGACAAATTCAAAAACTTATTACATTTTGTTAATGGATGTTGAGCATCGCAACATACACAATTCTGATTCTTGCGCTTATTGACAGAAGGCTGAGAACCGCTCGCACCCTGAGTCGAAGTGTGGCTGGCCACGCCGGCAGCCAACGCTCGACGGAACGTTGGAGCGACGTACTCTTTCCTCTGACTACCTACATTTTGAATCTTTCTACTGCCAGATTCAACTATTTCGCTGGCGGTTAATTCTCGTTCTAAAAACTCGATTAACAAGTCGACGTTGGGTACATCGGATGGTTTATGCAATGTTAACTCGAATCGCATACGAATGGAAGTAGGTATTTTACGTAGTAAAATATTCAACAACAAAAAACTCCACTGATTTGTAGGAAAATGCATTACTTGTAACGCTTTTATATTCTCATGGTAAATATTCAGCAAATTACGCACACTTTGATTTGATTTCTCGGCACAGGATTGAATATCCAGAATACGATCAATATGTTGAGAAGCTATGACTCGTTTGTTCTCATATCTTGAAATTAAAATATCTAACGCGACGGTATAATTTTCGTCCGTGATAGGTATCGATTTTATTAAGTTATAGGGCTCGTTTTTCAAGGTAAGAAGGAGATACCTAAACTTCTCGTTATCTGTGTAGGCGTCATTATTATCAACCATGGAGCGAAATAGGTCATAAAATGGTGGCCAATCGGTCAATTCTCCCCCGAATGACGGCAACGGAAGATTCGGTAACCTACTACTACAACCCCCGTGAGTCGGTTGTATTGTATTGTTATAGGAAACTCGACTCATGCGCCTACACTCCTCATCGTTTTTCTTCAGAACTTCGACATGGCTAACAATTACGTAATAAATATCATTGAATTGAGTTCGAATACGTAACTGTTCCTCTCGGTCAAATGTCGACAATTTCATTTGTGACTTCTCAATTTTAGTTTGCAATTTAAGGAATTTTCTCTGAATAGAAAGAATATCTTTTGCTCGCGCTTTAAATTGCTGTTCATTGAGTTCGTAAAACTCTAAAGTACGTTTGACGTCGTCAAGTATAACTTCTCTTTCGAAAATATCTTGTTCCGCCATTTTTAATGGACACGTAATGTCGCACACAAAAACTCAAAAATCGGCAAAATCAAGATGAAAAACTAGGAAATATTGTCGGGACGCGTAACGCCGCTACGACAAACACTAAAATATACTCGGATGGTTTCCAAAAATGGGAAAATATGCACTAATAACGGGATTTGGACAACGTGACTACAGCAAAGAAAATCCGCAGATCCGGCTCGAAGGACCAAAAATGTTACGGGGAGATATTATGGCCTACGAACTTACTTGGGAAATCCGTCGATGGCCTCTCGGGTGTGTAATCAGCGCTGTCTTCGGGTTAGATGGGGAATGATGGTGCACAGAGATATATCCATAGGACGCCGATGGGGCGGTTTCTTCTGATCCCGTATCACCTTCCTCCGGGATAGAGGTGTGATCAGGCAATCCACACTACACTTAATCCTGGAGCTCGTCTCCGAGGATGGGAATGGCGTCCACGAAATGGAGCTACCGGTGAAAGCTCAAAACACCGCGACGCGACAAGTGCTCGCACGCGCATTTGAAGGACGACTGACGTCAGCTTGGCCAACCCAAAGTCGTGGGCCATAATAATCTCGTACCAACACAAAATATTAAGCGGAATAGTCTTTGTGTAGTTACGTTCGAAAACACTCAAAATAAAAAGAAAAGAAATCTGTTTCAGTACGAAACAATTATAATTATGGCGCGTCCTATAGCCAAATCGGCTTGATGGATTTTGATAATTTCACTATCATTGAATTCGTTATAATTACGTGAGTGACATAGGCTACATTGGCAGTCGGGTTTTTTCTTTCTTAAATTATTGACGAAAGAAAGTAATTAAAGCTAATTTGAATTAAACGCATAGTCAAGAGTGCAGTACCTCGAGAGTAGTGTCGCTGAAAATCGCAAAACCGCTTTGTTTGTGACTTTGATGCCTGCACGGGTAAGACCAACATACTTAACCCCGGTACTTAACTGTATGTAGTGCGCTGACATACATCAGACTCGTATTCCCGCTTCACACTGAAGCTGACACTGACGCCTGCGGTTGTTGGCTAAGTGGGTAGATAGCGAGGAATGAGGACAGGCTCCTTGTGGAGGTCTTTTGGCGCACATATTCAAGCTTAAAAGTTGTGATTGGTAATCCGATTCACGATCGTGCTTGATGCGATTTTCCTATCTATCGGAAGAATTTAGTTACATGGAGAAAATCGAGAAATCAAAGCTGTCATACAAAATAGGTTGGCGTATCGAGCCTGGTGTGGTGCAATATACTTATACCTACTGTGATTGCTGACTTTCAATTGTGAAGAACGCATTGGATCAATAGAAATGATTGACAACCAATTCTATAAGAGTGTGCACGTTTGAAATTTTTTACAAAGCAAAAAAAAAGTGATTTTCATCGCTATTTCGAGTCGTGTGGTTTTGTTCAGATTGGAAAGTTTCAAGTTCTGCATTATGAAAGGTTGGATCTGAATGGATAAATCCTACTTCAGATGTACAGATGAAATGAACCGAAACTTACTGTGTGATACTTGAGAGTGTGTGTGGTTATATTACCAGATTAAAGCAAGTAGGTACGGACGGATATAGGCACAAAACGTATGGAACCTACGACACGAGGTACAAAACGTAAACAAGTAGATAGAAGTAATAGCCAATCGAGACCGGAACTGCGATATTTGTAATTAACTTCAGGTCTTTGCAGTGAAAAATGGTGGAGGAGCCCACTCGATCGATCATTGTCTATCAGTTTGCTTTTTCCATTTTTCTTGCGTCACTCCACATGATTGTGGCGCTGTGTTTCGTCAAAGTAATTGCCTGTTGATGTTGGTTTTTATATAATTAAAGAATGTGTCTATCTCTAGTACATTGTACATAAAGATGCTTCAGCTGAGCTTAACACGATCAGCGCCAAGCCTTTGATGCAAATATTCATTTTTTTCTGATAATATTCATAATGCAATAGGTAGCACAGACTTGACCTAAAAAAAACATTTACACTGATTGGTTAATCTATGTAAAAGTTTATTTTACAGAGTAGTCGTGTGTGTGCAATGTTTCTATTGTGTGCGGGTTAAAGATATTAAACAAACATGAAATAAGAGAAAACCAATAGTGCTTGCACTCTAGTGTAATTCCTATCTTTTGACATCGAAGCTGACGCTCTCGCGCTAAGTGCTAGGATAGGAATCGGGGTCAGAGCTTTTGATATCGTCGATATAGGGCACATGCACAATACAACTGAAATAACAATTACCTACATATTAATCGGTAGTGTCAAACCCTTTTTGTATGTTTACCACCATTTTTATATTTTGTTTTTGATTTCTGATAAGTATAAGTAGATTATAGAGAGATTTAAGAGATTTATATCTATTTAGGTATTAGTGATACAATGGTGGGAAAATATTTTAAAAGTTTGATGGACTTTTTCTTTCATTAGATAGCACCTTTGAGATTAATTAAGATTGAATAAATATATTCGATTTAAAAAAAATACGCTATTGAAACCACCTAATTTGCGATTGATTTGTTCGTTACTATTTAGTATCAAATGACAATAGACAATCTTGTCTACTGTCATTTGTCACAGACATAAATTTGAAATGTGTTTCCTTAAATCACTTCTTAAAGCTCTAAAATTGAGTTAACTAGTCGACAATATCCGGAGACAGCGGGAGCGGGTCTTATCTTCGGCTCCAACCTCTTAGAAAATTGAGAGCGCTTCCATGCCCCTATCAATTGGGGCAGTCAATCACTTCAGCAATGAAACACTCGCCCCACGCTCTACAAAACGGTGCAACCTTTGCTTGGGTTGATGACTGATGTACTATTCAAGAAGGTTTAGAATCTTGAATAAAAGAACAGCTTGTACTTTTGGTAAGGTTTTCTTTTTCTTTTCCCTAACAATTTTACAAATTCAATATAAAGTTTGATCGGGAGATGCTATTTTGGGCAATCTGTCACTCACCTAATGCATTTCACACTATCCAAAAACTCAAAAACTTATATAATTGGTTGTAAATAGACAAATCAACACTTAAGTCTCTTAAACATTAAAAAATATTAAAAACTTAATGCGTAACAATGAGCATTGCAATTAACACATACTTACCTACCTACTAAAAAGTAAAAGCACTAAAACTTAAAATAAACAAATGAGTAGGAAATTTCGTATTTCGTCATCATCATTCATCATACTGAACATGTAGGTATAATATATTTTGTTAATTGATCCATTAATTGGGTTTATTGGGTTTTCAATCATGAAAATCATGAAAATGAGAAATCTCTTTGTAAATCAAGCCTGTAAATAAACCTACGTAAGTACACTTTCAATCAACGCAGGGATTCGTGCGTGATAGATCAATTCGATTCATATAAAATTAACTAAGACGAAAGTAGCTTGAAGCCTTCTGGTAAATTAACTGTCAGCATCAAAACAACAAATATCAAGCATCCTTTCCCAACCTGCCAATTTAATAAGTAGGTAGATATGTCGTCAAGCAATTTTGTGTCGACTTATCCTCCGTACCCTAAGGCGGGTGACGTCGGTGATTAGTTTCACCACAGACTGAGCTACAGTTACTCTTGAATATACCAGAGATTATAAACCAGTCACTGGCAAAGGACTTGAGATTAGGATGGAGTTACTTAGCAGCTCCCGTCACAAGTGTAAGTGGGGCCTGACATGCCTGTTAGACGTTGGCATGTCTTCCAGTCATCCACAGGCCTTGTGAGTTAAATAAAGGAGTTAGGTACTCAGGACAGAATTAAGTTTCAAATAGCCAAATAAAATTTGGAATGAAAATGGTAATACGTTGTCTAGGAAGTAACATTTGCATTAGAATTAAAGATAAAGGAACGTGGGATCGTCAGTTGTAACTCTGTCCCGTCCACAAGGGGTATTCCATTTCCGTGGTATTCCAGCAGTAGTCATCTAAATTGTAGAGTTAATAACAAAATATTGAATTGTATTAAATAACTATAGGCTTATATGTTATGCAAGCGCCATCTGTTGGTTGCTTATAGGTAAGGTGTCTACCTGTCAATAAAGATACAGTCAGTCTGTTGTTAACCATAGGCGTTTAATTTAATGTAAATTCAGCCTCATTTAGAGACACGTGCTTACTTTAATCGTTACTGGACACCAGGTAAGATCGCAATGAAAAACTAAATAAATCATCGCGTACTTTTATGAACATCATTTCTAGCGATGGTGCATTTTTACTAAAAAACGTACGTATAATATTACTGCATTCCACCTGTTCGAGATAGATCCCTTCTATAAGTTAAAAGGTCAGCTCGGTAGCATGACACTGCAGATATTTGTGAAGAGTGCCTCTCTATCGACTATCGACAGACGTGCTGGAGTGAACGTTGGAGCTTTTCAAACAACCTGACACACATTCGGAAATTTCAAGTTTATTTCAAGCTAATTCTGAGATACAGATACAATATAAGTTAGAAATATATGACTAATAATGTTCAATAACAGTAACTGTTGACAAGAAAAAGAAACTGTTTTATGAATTACTGTTTACTGTCTTGTTGTTGTGTACTGTTTTATGTTTTTAAGGAACTGTTTTAATTAATAAAATAGCGGTCTAACTAACAATAGGATACGTACTTAGTCATAATATGTATTTATAGCAATACCACTCTACTTTGTAATTTTAACCTCAGATGCCTCAGATTTAAATTGCACATAGGCATACAAACTGCATACAATTTTAGCTCTTTAATGGGAGAAACGTGAATGCAAATTAAGAAATATAAGACTGAAAATGTGTCAAATCTCAATAAAAAAATATTGAATTGCTCATTAAGGGTTAGCAAGTCTCTCTGGTACTGTGAGATATAGTATTACACCTATAACTCCTCTATTATTTCTGTCTACCGATCTAGATCATGTTTTTAAAATTCTTAGGATTTAAGGTGGAACGTTTCGCATTAGGCGGGAACATTTTTTTTTTTTGTTTTGTTTGTTATCGTGGATTATTTTCTACGTCATTTGTTGAAATGTATATCACATATGCATCTGACTACTCAAATAGTTCGAGAAACACTGCAATCGTCACTTTAACGGTTAATTGCCTTATTTGAGCAGTCTAGTTAATTAGTGTTAAATCCGTACAAAATAACGTAAACAGTAATGTAGGATTGTCGCGGATTATGTTATCATTTACATAATGTTACACGGTCTAGCTCTGAAACCGAAAAAACTGTTTCACATTAAAGTTTCCCACCATATTTTGGGATTTGAGGAATAACAAATGTACGTTTTTATTTTTGACCTTTAAACGTCCTTTTCTTTAGAAATGTCCCATCCAAGACGGAGGTTCGTATATTCAACTATGACTGTGAGTGACAAAGGCAGCGAGATTGGCAAAAAGGCGAAATTGTTTTACGTAGACAAGGTTAAAAATACCTATACGACATATCAAATAAATTAGTGTGGGTGAGGAGTAATATATCCTCTCGAGTAAAACGTTTGCTATTATTCAGCAAGAAAGCGAAATTGGCTCCGTAAATAAATTATGAGGTTATATGAGTTGTGATTTATAAGTATCTACATATATAAGAATAACAATAAAAGTAGGCGGAATTCCATGAATTAAAATTGAGACGTTAATTTCAAGAGGTATAATTGACAACGTGTTTGAAACTGTTAAGGGTTAAATGCTCTTATGGGCAGGCGTAGCGCTCACCATCAGGTCATTTACTTGCTCGTCTCGTCACAGTAAAAAAAAAAAAACTACAAAAAGTGAAGCCGCAGGAATTATTATTTGAAATTAAATCGTTTTTAATTTCAATAATAATTCGATAGAGCGTGGAGAAAAATAACCCTGACTCTTTTTCAATACTCAAGGGTGATCTATACCAATTCCATGCACGAGTATTGCTGAGCATCTCGAACAAATGTGTATTTTGATAAAGATGAAAGTCTTTGGTTTATACGAGTACACTAGAGAGGTTGGTACATAAGAATCAAAATTGTGCCGATTCGCGAGAACCGTTGTTAATATTTGCTCACCCGATGATCCTCCAAATAGTAAGGGATCAGCTAGTTTCTCTCTACTGGCAAAAAAATGGACACGTTACATGATGTGGAAACATCTGGATAATATTTGTTTAGAAGGATTTTGGTATGGTGCGAGAATGTTTTAAATTTTCAGTGGATGTGTCTTTTTTATATTATAATAGTTATAATTATAACATAGGCGTTAAAGACAAAAATTGTGTAACATAACATAAAACCTTAGATAAATTATATAACTGTCATAAATTCAAGCATATTAATTTACTTTCTTTTACGAATTTAACCAAGTAGTCTTCTGTAGGAAAAGCTAAATTACATAGCTACAAGATATAACATTTTTGATTATCCTGTCAAGCAATTTGTACTACGTAACTTCTTCATAACACAGAAAACCACATATATGTTATAGCTTACCTACTATCACCTACATAATTACAAAAAAATATATAAATGTTTATTTTTGAGTGAGTAGAAGCTTAAATTATTATCATTCAATTCACTATCATTTTTAAAGATAGTAGCACCATCGACGTCCAAACCCTTATTTATTTCGCGCATGGATGCTACCGAACTCAATTCCTAAGGGTTACGAATTATTTAGGTTTGAGTCCTGCTCCCGTAGTTGAGAGTCATTTATTTATCTCCACCTCCTGTATTTATCTACAAACTCATATTACCAAATTGATCGAGAAAAAGCCAGAAAATCGAATACGACAAGGTTCAAAACATTTACCCAGCTTAATGCATGCGAGTCCGTTGTCCTAATGGACCCTTGCCACAGGGAGCGTGATTCCCCTGCGGTCGGCGCGGTTAGTGCCCCATTCAATTCAGCATTAATGTGTTGGTTTGCAGCCGAACACAAATACGTGTCTTTGCGTAGTGTAGGCAAACACTTCAAATAGGTACTCAAATTTTACTGTGATAGTAAACTGATTGTTTGGACTTTTGTAGCTCTATCTATGTTAATATATGCTGAATTGCTTACATACGCTGAATGATGTTAAGGAGGGGCTTTTAATAGGTGGATAGAGGTAATAGTGATAATAGATAGATAGATAACTCATTATTGACACCATAATGTATATTTATTTTATTTTAATTTTATTATATTTATTTATTAACAAAAATAATTGATACGGTATAACCATTTACATCAATTAGCAGGTATAATTACAATGGCAAACTAAAATCATAATCCAAAGAAAAATAAAAATCAAAAGTGATAAAAATAAAATAAAATAAAAACCAATAAATTATAAATAGAATGATAGAATAAATATATGGAAATTATAAATAGAAGAATAGATATAAAACACAGATAGTAAATAAGCATTAAAAAACACGACATAAAAGTCTTTAAAAATGCTAAGTTCCATTTTAATTACCAATTAACTAAACAAATTAATCAATCATGTCTCTAGACATCCACTTATTATACTCTGTAAGGGAATTATGGTATCAACGAGGTACTCAAATTGATATCTTAGTTATGTTTATTGGTTAATTGTGTATAAGGACAGATGACATGTCTCATCAAGGGTTAAGCAACTAAGCCCTCGAATAGGATTAAGATGGGAGGTCTATACTTACTTACCTGTTGTTGGTCTATTGCGGAGTAGATAACTTTACGAGCTCATATGTAAATTATAATTGTCCACCGAATGTTTATTACATGTAGGTACTTTGTCTTTTACAATGTTCTACTAACAATCTCATTACTTTGTATCTAGGCCATCTAAGCTACAGAAACTGCATGGACGGATAGTGGCGCTTACCATCAGGTGAGCGACTTGCACTTCCCGTTACTCTGTTGTCTATTAAAAATACTGCGAGAGAAAGCTTCAGAAAAGCCATTATTAAGAATTACGTTGTATCGCCTGAAGCTTTGTATTCGTTTTGCAGCTGAGTTGTGGAAATTAAACTGCTTTCTCAATTACTGCGAACCTCATTTTTCCCTTCTCTGAGGATTTTTCTCAAAGATCTAAAAACGTTAGTGGGTAGAGACTCCAAAGCGGTGCATTATCAAGTATAAATTGAGCTCGGTACGCCTGCAGCGATGCTGCAGCCCACTTCTCTAGGAAATGGGTGGCTTTATAAGAGGATCAACTGTTTATAAAAGGATTCTTTACCCTTAAATTCTAGTATTCAGTAGTTTTTTAAATGCAATTTGTTTTTCGTTTTTCGGATTGAATAAACCAAAGGTTACGTTTAATTTATATTTGTCTTAGGTACGTCTATTGGAAAACTATCTTAACTAGATTCCGTTGTGAATAAATACCTCGATTCACTGAAAGATATGTTATTGAAACACCAGCAATTTTTTTTATCTAAAATTTGTTTGTGTTATGAATGTGACAACTTCAATGACCTTCATGTATTAGATTGGCTTCCTTCACGATGGTATATGCGCACGTGCAATTCATCAAAGTCCCTAAATCTGTCTGAAAGTAGAGTGCTTTCGCGTACCTTTTCGTATTTTGTCCCGCATTCCTCGATCTAATGTATGACACACACATTGAGGCGCTTTTGGGAATTCATTTATAAGTTATCTACGTCTGAATATACGCAAAGAATGTGAACGCATGACGAGCCTGAAGAATCCTTAGAGATGCTTGTTTTAGCTGGTGATCTTTCTTAGCACTTACCAAAGTCTTCAGTCTTACTCTAGTCAGACTATCTGTTAGCTTACCTAGTGCAAAGTCGACCTTCTTTAATATAGGTATAACTTTACTTACTAAGCATGTGACTAGGTAAGTTACTAAGTAAGTAAGTTTTGTCTACCAAAATGAACCGATTGGAAAGAAAGTTTCATAAAGTTTTGTTGAACGATGATTCCCAAAATCACATCGAGAACCAACTCATGGAAACTGTAATTACAGCCCATGTGCTGGTTCCATAATTAATTAATTAAAACAAATGAATAAATAACGCGTCAAGATCAACATAGATCCTGACCCCTAACTCGGATTCCCTATATCTAGGGAATCAGGAATTACGAATACCATGGTCCAACAAACACCCAGACTCAGAGCAAATACATGCGGCTCACACAAATCTTTGCCCAGCGTGGGAATTTAACCTACAACTTCATGCTTCGCAGTTGGATCATCACCCACTTATGCCACGGCGGCCTGCAAAGGACGGACGGAGGTAATTATTATTTACTCATTTTAAGTCTTTCCCTATTTATAATTGTTGCTACGCCCACGCCCTCTTCTATGAGTTTATCTAAAAATGACTATTTTAATGCAGCATCTCCAGGAAGGAATGAAGTTATTTATTACAGTAGTAAAATTATATTTTACCCTCAAGGTGAGAGCAACATTAATGGTAGTCTATGGTAGTTTTATGGGGTGTTGCGTTACTGTTCTATGGAAAATGATGGTTTAAATTTAGACGTGTGAAAATATTACATTATATTAGTAGCAGTTTTAAATTTGCAACGATATAGAAAATACAGGTCTTATTAAAAAGTCGGTATTCGTTATGAGGCGTACAAATAATTTATTACTAGTAGCGTCCCGCGGTTTCACCCGCGTTAACTATTATCCCAACGGAACCGTCAATTTTCTCGGGATATAAAGTATTTTATGTTTTTTTCCAGGGCCTAAAGTATCTATATACCAAATTTCATAAAAATCCGTTATGTCGTTTCGGCGAGAAGAGAGGACAAACATAGTAACACACAAACACGCAAACTTTCACATTTATATTATTACTATCATTAGTAAGATAGAAAGATAAGGTATATAGAGATTTATTGAAATAGGAGGATATACCCACTGTAATGTATTAACTAAACAATAGGTAGCAGCATTAGGGAACGATTTTTAATATGTCAATATCTTGGAATATGAGTAGTGTGAATCGTGACGTTACGCATTATAAAACGAACAACCCTACACACAAACCACACACACAAACAACCACACAGGAACACATATACACATATGTATGGGAGTACAGTATAAAACTATGTACGCTGCAGGTCGGCTCTTTCAATTTTCGTTTGTATTTAGTATTGCTAGCATTATGATGCCAATGGTTCCCATCATAGCTAGCTCTATTTCATTGACTCACCAGTAGTTTCGTCAAATTACTATCTACTATTAGAATCAACAACCTCTATCATACTAACAAAATTTCCTCATATGAATAAACGATGGGTTAAATGGCCTTAGCATTCCGTAAAAAGGACAAAGGGCAACTATAGCCTGGATTACACCATGCCAGTAAACGTGCCAGCTTAATAAATTAAGAATTTTCCATTTTTCAGTGTCAAGTGCTAAAGTTTTTCCTTCAAATAAAAAAAGGCAACTGGTTACTTTTAACAGTAACGTTATTGTGCAGTTTTTTGCTTCTTGTATAAAAATAATTATAATAGTAAGCAACCATTCAGAAGTGAATGTTATCCTGCGGCGGTAACAAACTGTCAACGTCTGAGCTGATACTGGCATAGGTAATATTTCTTTAGGTACACAGACGAAGTGTTTACTTTACACACGTCTAGTTATTTACTGTGAGAGGTAGAATTCGTAATCCGATCCAGTTACTCGCACCATTTGAACACAGCAACATCAGTTACGACGACCATTACAGACGATCGATAGGAATGGTTAAAAAATCATGGCATCGCGGTCGTTCAACTATTGTTGGCTGTCATGTAATCGCGTCTGACCCAGAATATTAGATAGGGCTAAGTACACTTTGATGTACCTACATTCAGATAGTGAAATATAGAGATAACAAATACCCCTATTCTTAAATATTGGCGTAAATGTAAATCCAAAGGTAGATTTTACTGAATTAATTCTTATCAGAGACAATCCGGCTTTATTCAATGCCGGTGGGTTTGCATATAATTCTAGAAGTATGAGCACTGACATCGAATTTAACTATGCATTAAGTCAATCTCTGTTTTCCACGTATGCGACTATAAATATTGCATTAATTGTCCACAATGAAACGAATGTGGGTGTTTACTGTTGCAGCTATAAGAAATATCACGTGGGCAGCGTAGTATTTTGTACTTATAAAAATGAATATCTTTTATACAATTTATTAATGGATAACTTTCGTATTAGTTCACGAGGGGACAAATTATTTTTAACAATTCCAAGTTTCGGCGCTAGTATTCTGTGGTCCTAAATCTCTAGATTAGAGTAATTTTATTAGATAAAACAATGAGTTTTTTTTTAATTTGTAATTTTTTGTACTTATAATACTAAAAGCTTACAAAATTTTCCTTTTGACCACTTTTTCATTCCCTTTTCATTTTCAGTCATCTGTCTATCAACTTCTATAAATAAAATATTCATACCGGCAACTGAGTCGGCCCTTCACCGATCCATTTGCTGCAGTTGCTTTGTATCTATTATTTACAGAATTTTAGTAGGACGGCCACATTGTGTATTTATCGTAACAGCAGAACGGACTACTTAATTAGCCTTTGTCGGTGTTTGACTAGGACCAGCATTGTTTTCAGGCTTTTCAAGTTTCGAGACATTACTTTGTTAGTTACACACACATTGCATTAAATAATAGTTCCTCAGATATCCGTACTAGAAGAACTCTTGGCTATAAATTGCTTTCAAATTGAGAAATACCCTCTGTAAATCTAATATCATATAAGTTCAATAAAAGAATGTCTGGAGTCATGACAGAAGTTTGAGTGGCAGTTTCGTAACGTATTTACTCGTACTTGAGTTGAAGGGTTTCTTAGAATGTCGAAGTTTCATACCCATGTTATGAAACCAAACGGGATACGGTCTCCGTCGGTCAGTTTTATGAGCTTTGTAATGTAGGCACGTGTACATTTATACTTTTGAAAACTAAGCAGATACACATAAAATTTGAAGTGACCTGCCTTCTACAGTTATTTGTTCAGACTACGGAGGCCCTAGCGTTAACGTGTCTAACTTAAAGCTTACTTAGCGTAACAGAAAAGTGTGGCGATTCTTATACCATTTCTCCCTCACGTCGATAAACAAGTTTTACTTGAATAATAATTTATTGAAATGAAACTTTTTATCGACGTATGTGATAAATATTATAAGAATCGTCACACTTTTTTGTTACGTTCGACTGTGACACGCTATGATGAAAATTCAGTAGTTAGGGACTTTTAATTTAAAGAAGTTAGAAATAAGACATAGAGTTATCATAAAGTATACAAAGGCTTAGAAAGGTTTTGTATTGACATGTCTTCTCAGTTCTAAGTTCAGTTTAACCACAGACTTTAACCATAATCAAAAGTTTTTTCTACTTTCATTAAGATATCATCAATGTTCTATCTCGAGGCTTTGTCGAGGGACAAAGCCTCGAGATAGAACATTGACGGGTCGAACTCAGAGACAAATAAGAAGGAATAGTTTCACTTACGTGTGTACACACACCCTTTCTTATGTGAAATATTTTGTTTTGTTTAGTTTAGTCTGTGTGCGTGATACTTTATGGGTGAAACATTATTAAACAAATCTTAAATTTAATCCACTGTTGGCATATCCGCTAATTTAGATATTCATAGTAACTTCTGATCATCTGGCTGGCAATTGTGCTAAAATCACAATTTTCAAACGAAAAAGCTACTATTATAGTTTTATCAAGTCAAATAAAGTTCATCTATCTATCTATCTATCTATCATCTATCTATCTATAAAACTGCTCAACACGTAATGTTGTCAGTGAAGAATTCGATTCCATTTCTAATTTAACAATCTCAAAGTCAATTTATTAAGGTATACTTAGATCTATCGTTCAGGAGTCGTTATTTTGATTATTTTGAAAGATGAGATCCAGTTTTTAAAAGAAACTCGTTAAGCATGTTTACTGACAATTTTCAGTTAAAAAGCTCTAGTGAAATTTTTACGAGGAAAATGTCGAGATACGTTCGCGGAAAATGACAGATTTTATCGTAAACGAGTATTGGCTTGCTGAGCTAGCTGAAGCTTCATACACGCTGATAAGATTTTATAAACCGAAACCTAATTATTGCGATATAAGTATTTTCTTTTACAATGATGATCTACTTATTAATGTTTTATTTTATAAAACTATATTAATTCATAGCGTATTGCAACGTACAGTATCAAAAAAGTTTTTGTTATTTTTTAACTGCCTCAAAAAGAACACTGGAAAACTGTAACTTCTTTTTGTTAATAATAACTTTTAGAACCTCATCAGCAGCATCAGCATCAACCCATAGCGTCTGCTGTTTTGTACTTATTTCTTCTTAAGCAATTTTTGATAAGAGCGTGGTAGGTAACATTACATTTCTACACCTACTTATTAATTTATAAACGATCTTCCTATAGATATCCATAGTATATAATAAATATCTACCATGGACGCATACAACCAGATCGCATGGCAAGATTTCATAATTAAAAAACTAAATATATTCAAATAAAAATACGGTACGAATTGCAAAAGTATTTTATTCAGATATTTGTACCGCTTACTAATTAAATATTATAGAGCTATCAGTTCTTGTTGGTTAAGCTAAAATCTATACTCTACGTAGGTTGGTTTAAAATTAAACTCTATGTTAGCGCTCTAGCTTCGTAGAATATTATTACATTGTAAAATGAACGCTTTGTGTGCAAAATGTACGTACATTATTATTAGATTAAATGGAATACCTATTGTTACCTTCACATGCGCTTATTCTGAATTATTAAAAATACCTTCAAGGGTTTTGGTTGCAGGTGCAAGCTACATACCTAGAATCACAAAAATAAAACCATTGGTACTATTGTCCACCTGGTTAGCACTTTACCACCTCATTCGAAATTGTTACATGTTCAGGAATGTAATGAACCCTCGCACAAATACAGGTGTATTGTTATTGTTCTGTTTCTACAGACCTATGTACCTACATTATTACAGTCACGCCAAAACCCACGCTAATTACGCCTATTGTGACACTAATTGTTAAGTTTAATAAGTCTTCGTTTTGAAGTTTTCTTTGTTCTGTGGTGTTTCAATAAAGAGTTTGTCTATCTATCTATTATTAAGTACTCTATATAATTTAGTTATATACAATTAAGAATATCATAAGATTATGTAGGTACCTCGGACATCCTGGTAGGCACTTTAGAACGTTTACGTGATAGTAGGAAATCTTAATGACATAATATTATATCGTATATTTACTTGATTTATTTTACTTCAAACATGACTTAACATGTACCCCATGAATGTCAATTCCAATCTTTTATTTACTAAAAGTTTTTCTTTGATGCATTCCACATAAAAAACGTTGATATGCATTGTATGAAATCAAAACATTCCATTTTTTATGAATTTATTTTTGTATACCTATATTGTTCTTTGGTTCAACAAAAGCAAGCAAACTGGGAATGTTTATTATCATCAGTTGGTTTCCAATGAATACATTGAATATCAGGTTATTCGACGTAACTGGAGCTTCCCAGATAGACGCAACTCTGTGTTCAGCCACATTCAGCCCTCAATTCTGACAGATTATATCTAGGTTGTGAATTAATACGTACTGTGCCCACGTATCGGAGAATTTCACTCCATTACTCAGCGAGGGCGAACACTGGATTTATTTAAATTACAGTAAATTTATAAAGTAAAATATTAATTAAAAACCTCGAGTTAAGTATCTACAGCTTGTTCAATAAATAACATAGGTTCAGTTTCCAGATATTTATATTTTTGTGATCTTCTTTTCTTTCTATTTTTGATCAAGTGTTAGGAATTCGTTTGTTTTTTCGGAATCATAATTTAAATTTTATAATACACTAGCTGTACCCGGCCACGCTTCACTGTGGCACATTCGACATTCGCTGATATGTCACCGTTGAAAAAAATAGATAATAACAATCCTTGATGCGAAAATTTCAGCTCGATCGGTGCAGAACTTTTTGAGTTTTTGAAGCGTACACAAACCAACATAACATTTTTATATATATAGAAGATCTGAGTTAAAATTTTCAAGTTGACATAATTGTTACCGCTGCTAACAGCTTTTAGGTTTCCCTTATAAATATTTCAAACGAAGGTAAATAAGATAGACAATCAGTCTCGGCGAGAAATCGGAATCGAAAACTCAAATTACCCTCGATTGATTGGCCTTCGTGAATTCAAAGCTGAAATTCGATTAGTGAGACGTCTCTTGTGATTCCAATATAGTTAGAGGTGTGCAAGCCTATTGGCTGTCCGAATATGAAATCTAGATCGAGGCTTAAATACTTAATCCACAGCTCCATATTGAAACAGTTGAAGACACCTTGCTATATTTATATTGTAGTTTAAATTAATGAATTGACCAGAAATGTTATTCGTTTAGTCTATCTGCTATTTGAACATTACCTATTTGAATATTACGTACTAAAATATTGGAGAGACCTTATGGAAATGTCAAAGATCAAAAAGTTAAAACGTATAAGGATCGTGTTGATATTAAACCTTAGTAACTATTTGAAATTTGATAGTATCTTTAACGAGAGATCTTTAACGTAAGAGTTAGTGTACGCGTTAGAGAATTATTTTATTGGTCAATATATTCCATATTTAAGCAAATGCTAATAAATACTTATATTATACTACTATTTAATTGTGCTTTTCTGAGCATTAGACGAAAAATCAATATTTTGTCCGAATATATAAAAAAATCGGACACGGTGCATCTCTAGCTTCAACCATCTTCGGTGTTTGTACTCAAGTCAATTAATCAGGTGCCTTTCAAACGAATAAAAGGTTACTAAAGAAAATGAAGGGCTAAAGAACGTGATTGGTCTATTTGTATTCAACCCCCGTCAATGGGAATAAATGCTCTTCGTCTAGACAAATAGAGCTCCGACAATGGGATCTGGTGAACGAACCAAGTAGGTAGATATACCTACGTTAATTGTGTGGGTGTTCAAAGCTATATTTGGCTTTTGAGGCGTGAAATTTTCTTCGATTTTGCCTTTAAGTCAGAGCAGAGACAAATGCGCCAAGTATATAATAAAAACTTTCAATTTAGTAATCTATTCTAAAATTGTAGTAATTTGTTGACATTTATACAATTTTGTTTTTTTAATCATGTTATTAAATCTTCCGCATACGCGAGAAATGATGGACATAGTATCAGGCGAATGATGAGCTATAATAAACACAAAATTTAAGTATACCGAGTATAAATTATACCCTCATCAATTATCATAACAAGCTCATCATTGAATATGCTCGTCTGGAACTAAATAGCTATGGATAACTACAGGCTGTTTCATCGCTCAATTACTGATTCAGCTAAATGTGCAACATGAATAAATACTTGTTCGTGTCTGAGTATACTACTGGGCTATAGGCATGTAAAATATTATTTACACCGAAGTATTTACGGTCTGTCAGGCTGTTGGCAATGTGCCCGGGATATAATGTATTGCTAGGAATGATCTTTGTAGGATAAGAATTAGGGGTCAGGATTTACAAGCACCATTGTTAGTAGCACTCACGTTGTCAGGTATCGAATTATGGATAGTTTTCCAGCTATTTCGTCACACGCATCTCGAAGGCATATCGCGATTATTAATTAACGTCTCTAGAATAGAATAGAATAGAAAAACTCTTTATTATACACCAGAAACAAAATTAAACACAGTACAGAAGAATTACAATAGGTAAACAAGGGTAGTACAATGGGCGGTCTTGGGCGTCTCTAGATTAGAATGGGACAGAAATTTGCTTCATATTATGATCATTAATTAATTAAAAAGTCACCGTCCTTAATTATCCTAAAGAAAGAACCATTGGTTTTCACTTGACTGTCAAAACGAGGGCTATGTTTTGTATAAATTTACAAATTTTAATTGTAAAAAATATTTTTGTTTTAGTGTATATACGTAAAGCTTTAGTTTTCTTTTTATATAGTAAATATTATATTGTAATTTTATAATTATATATTTACGGCATAAATAAAGATGTCTCTATAGAAACATTTTGTTCAAACTAAAACACAACAACAACCATCTGTTATGAGAGAAATATTTTATACTTCCAACATTTTCCAAACAAACATAAAGCACAATAAAATACTACACAATTCCCATCGGGGTTTATTTTTATTTGTCAGGCATGTACATGGAATAGCAGCGGGTCAGTCGGACACGAACCTCGTGTTTAACAGCTTGTAACAAGTAGGTTCTCACTGAACTAAGAAGAATTAAATAACTGATGTGAAACTTGAAGAAGCAAACTTTGTGGACGTTCTGAAAAGGGTTTTGTAGCATTTGAGTCTTTGTCCGAAATACCCATTTTCTCATTTACATTTTGAATTCAATGAAAAATTCCTACATTTAAAATAAAATAAAAAAACGCAGTGAGGGTGATATGCACGGAAGCTTGACAAGTAGAACATGGCTTAGTAACGTACATAACAAGGTTTGGCCCGCAATTCCATACGCGTTGACCAAATATTTTTATAATTCGCCCTAGGCATGGACTTTCATGATGTGTGACTTCAAAACTCTAGCTGTCAATGTCCATAGCCCGTGAAACTATTCCTGTGACCTTTAAATAGCCAATAGAGAGTTTTGCGCAATATTTTAATATGTAGTTTAAAATATTTTTAGTATGTTTTATGTTAGTTACAGTTCTAAACTATCGACAAAAACTCACTATAAGGGGTGATATCTAAATATAAAAAAATCTAAAGCCGCATGTTTGAAAGATCTTCACTTGAGAGCGGATCGAACTATTAAGCTGTTTTTGGTTAGAAAGATATACAGATAAACTCTTTAATGAGACACCAGAGAACAAAGAAAACTTAATAACTAAAACAAAACAAATTTAACAATTTGTGTCACAATGGGTGGTCTTATTGCTGAGAGCGATAGAAAGGAGCAGAGCAGGAACAAATTGTAAAATTTTGAAAAAACTTAATGTTTTTGAGATTTTTGTATGATCTCACGATTTGTTATTTTTTTTTGCGATCTTCATGTTACTATTCCCAAGAGACTTGGGCTGTTTTTTAACCTGGGAAACGCAGAGTTCTTGCGGAAAAGCTATGATATAATATATGAATTAGGTGCGCGAAACCGCAGGCGCAGCTGGTAAAAATAGCTAATAAAAATATTTGAGATCTCATAATGAACAATTCCACTACTGAACTCAAAAATATCTGAATAAAATTCGGTGCAAAATAACTGTTTTGTTACATTCGATTATATTTTCATATCGCACATTCATATCCACCCAATCATAGCTGTACTTAAACAAACATGAGCCTAAACGTTCTGTTATCTCAACAAAATGGTGCAAAATCAAATCCAAACTAACCAAATATCAGGAGAAACATCCATTTACAATTTCAATCCCCCATTAGGGTTGTTACCCTCCAATTATACTCCCAATTACACTATCTACCCCATTCGAGTCATAAAGTTTTATCGTGTGAACGAACAACTGTTTAATGGCAGTGTATTGGGACAGGTGTAATTGACTATGCTGTTACAATTCCGGTACGGTAAAAAGTTGGCGCCGATTCTACTAACGTAATAGGTGTAGCTGTTATAATTAATTATAGTCTAAGCAAAGGGATGGAATGCTAAATTGTGCGTATTTTCTTTAAACAGACTTGTGTATGGATTACTACCCAGTGCTGAGACGGCTTAACGATCTAGCATGAAGGGTATATAGATGCTTTATGTATTGGAATACTTTTTATCGTCACTATCTATAGCTTGGCTATTGTAGTGTAGGCGGATGAGGCCGTAGGCCGTAGGTAAAATTTGATTTGATTTGCTTTAATATCGTTTTTAAGTTTTCTTTCTTCTATAATGTTTTCAATAAAGAGTTTATCTATCTATCTAATGTAGGAACAGACGCATAGTAAGCATCAGTTTTTAAGTAACTGGAAGAATCTTTGACCGCCAAGTGGTTTCACGCTACGAAGATTTCACGCGTTTCTGTTAAATATATTCAACTTAAGATTACTTAACCGTAAATATTAGTTTACGTATAGAAAAAAAGAGATAAGTCTCTAATCTAGTTTATCGATAAATTTTGAAATGATGAACATCAATTTATATAAATTATTTGTTAGCACCCTGAAAATTCTCTAGACAGGTTTCAATTATTCACGAGTTGATAGCGAAATATTGTAATTGGTAACTTGATATGAAATTAAGAATAATTTCCGGAAGGGACGCGTTAATTAATTCAAGAGTGGAAAACTCATTAAGAGTCGTATTAAGGTTGGGTCAAACCGGGGTGAAAGTAAGGCGGTGGCGGATTTAGGCACGATTCATTCACGTCTCTCAATATGTTGGATTAATAAATAGAAGTACAACTAAAATCGCGTAGGCTTCGGTCGTATGGCTTGGTAGGAGGCTTGATATTTAATAAAATGTTTCTCTCTTTTCACTTTCGTGCATTTCTTCTTCTTTTTACTGAATATAAGATCTAAGAATATAAGATCTGAGAATATAAGATCGGGAACAGCACCCACAGTGTACATACTATACTTCTCTTACTAACTCTCCTAGCTGTCTGTTAAGAATAACAAAAAGTTTGTTCCTGTCTCACCAGTTTGTAATCCTTTTATTTCAAATTACATTAATTTTATTTTGTTTTTTAAAATATTTCATTTTCTTTTGTTAACCAACTTAAAAAAAGCTGAAACTTCTCAATTCGATGTATGTTTCTTTAAATATATTTCAATTTATCAGGGAATAGGTTACTTCTAGTTAAGCGTGCACCATCGCAGACCGCATAGTCAAACGCGAAACTTCTTAATAAATTAAAAAAAAAAAAACAAGAAATTTAATTTCCAAAAGTGACTTGCTTTAGTGTTATTAGTTAAAGGAACCAAAATATCAGCAGATTAACATCAATTCTCCATCTAAATTCCGTCCGGGAGTGTACCTTAGTCATCTAAGCCAGCTTGCAGCTTGAATCTAACGTCCGACCAGTCCCAGGTATTTTAGGATTTGGTTGGATATAAATGAGGTGGGACAGAAATTAATTACTTGCATTTCTCTTTTGGCTTAACCAAGTAGAAATGTCTGGCTATAACATAGGTACAGGTGAAACTAAGTTATACCTATCTACTTATCACGAATTTGGTAATATACTGATCATAAGAAAAGAAAAGAAAAGAAAGAAAAAACATTTATTCAGATACAACTGAACACAACAGCGAACAACGTACTTATTTAGAGACCCTAGAATAGAACTAACTCCTTCATCCCGCAAAATCCACAGTTTCTGTGGAATATTTATCTACGCGAGTGAAACCGCGAGGCGCTGCTAGTCATATAAGATAATTAGACTTGTAAGTTCAAAAGAAAATCACCAAACATTTTTCGTCATATCTGTTGTTCGGTTATTAATTAATTACAAAATAAAAATAGTTCTGTAGAAAATAAAAAGTGATATTAATTCTGTCTACTGCCAAAGTTACAATTTATTAGAGACGACGCGACGGTCCAGACAGTTTTTTTGTTGGAGACAAAATTGATGTTATAAAATTAAAATGACACTGAGTCTAATTGCGTTAGTATCAAGCTTACAGAATAAGTAAATTATCCATTTTGTAGCTTAGGATAATTAAAATTAGTAGGTAGCCGTCGCAGCGTATCTTTTGAAAAGAAATCAATAGATAGATAGATAAACTCTTTATAAAACTCGTACAAAGAACTCTTACTTCTCTTCTCTTCTTCTTTCTTCTCTTCTTCTCTATCTCTTTATATTCTCTTTATTTTTTCTTTATTAATATCGCATGCCATGATTTTTAATTCCAATTATAGCTTGTTATAATTATAGCTCACATTTATGTCGTATTTGATTAATACTTTAGTCTATTTTTACCAATATCTTCAATGGTTTCATCTTCTAACATAATGATAACAATAACAAAAGATCCTGCTTTCACATAACCATTATAACAAACACGTAAAAAATATATCCCATAATGCATTTCTGAAGAAAACAGATAAATAGGTACTAGACGTGTAGGCGTGCAGACAACCAGAAGCCAATAAACTTCTCAGCCCACAATGTACTAAGAAATACGATATAAAATCTCTTCGAAAATTAACTGTTATAAATAAAAAAATGTAGATAGATAGATAGATAGATAAACTCTTTATTGAAACACCACAGAACAAAGAAAACTTAAAACTAGAACAAAACAAATTAGAGAGAGAGAGAGAGAGAGAGAGAGAGAGAGAGAGAGAGAGTAGAGTACCTATTATTATCAAATTGCCAATTAGAAGCACCTTTAAGTATTTATTTTGTCCTACAGGAGAGAGAGAACCCACCTTTAAATAATTGATTGTGTTGCATTATACTTATTTGTCAAGTACTGAGAAAAAATAATGTTACTATAATAAATCAGAATTTCGGAGATATTATATTTAACTTCTGCGAATGTATTTCCATCCTTCCGTAAATATATTTTAATGTTGTGCATGTAACCATCTCTTATAGAGACACTAGATATATGTACCCATCCATTCATAAAACAAATTGTTTAATCATACAACATTAAAATAATCGTTATCGTATTTTAAAAATATATCAAAGCCCACAAGGTTATTATCAAACGATGACTACGAGGTACATGTGGACAATTTATATCGAGTAGAGATCAGCTGGATCGCATCTGGGCGGTTGCCAAACAGCTGGTCGTAGTGGCGGCCAATAACCAGTAGTATCACGTGACACCGTGGATGTAAAGATAATATTTTCAGATCTTGTTGCACGTTTTATAAAACGTTAGATTTTTTAAAAGAAAAAAAACGCACACCAAAGCTTGTGTTTCTTAAAAGTTTGAGTTGATTTCTTGAAAATAATTAACCCGTGGAATGTATCTAATACAATACATGCCTCACTACGCTTAATTATGAAATTCTTATTCAATTTATACATGACAATAATGATATGAGAGGAAACCCACATACCCGAGAATTATTTCGTAGGTAGGTAGGTGATCCACCAATCCGGACCGGGCCACCGTGGTGGATTATGGCCTAACCCTCCTCACGATAGTGAGGGGAGACCCGTGCTCAGCAGTGGGACGTTATGGGTTGATGATGATGATGATGAATAATGATAATTGCTGGTTGTGAAATAGAATAATAAAAAAGAAACTTACGAATTAAAATAAATAAAGAGAAATGTATGATGTTGAAATCTTTCCAACACTTGTGAATAGAGGTACAGGTTACACAGCTTCCCAAGTTTGACTTAAGTGCAGAGATATTTTCTGCGTTCCTACAAGCACGAAGTATTTCCCAATTTTGATTTATAGCAAGGGCTCTTTCCACACGCTCTCACATCTTGGAGCAGTAACACATTACCCCGATTGGAAAACTTTCAGAGCGTTTGCGGTTGTCCTAATGTACATTTGAAGATTCTACTTTCCGTGTTGTGATTGTGAACTGTAAGCTAAGAGCATCAATCAGACTGCTGGGCAATTTATCATGTGCTGCCACTTTATTTTCTCTAGGGAAAGTAATATGGGGAATAAATTACTTTGGCGGCATATAGGCAGTTAGGCACTGGAAATTGTTGAGGTCGTGACCTGCTTGCGCAGCTTATTAGCCTTGTTACTTACATGAATGTGAACGCTTTCCAAAATCGTGAGCGAGAAATGTTGATCACAGATAAGTCAATTTCAAGATTACACAAAACGTAAAATAATATTTAGTCAAAGCATTCTTCATACCGTAACTCATCTCACTAATATTATAGCTGCGAAAGTTTGTGTGTTTGTCCTCTCTTCTGTCCAAAATGGCGGAACCGATTTTGATAAAACTTAGTAAGTATACAGATACTTTTCCTGAATAAAACATATGATACTATTTAAGCCGTGAAAAGTGACGGTTCCTGTGGGATAATTCTTATTGCGGGTAAAACCGCAGGCCCTGCCAGTACCTAATTAACGCGTTTAATTAATATCTGCTAGTGCAAATAAGCGAGAAGACTTTCACAGTTAATCGCCAAACTGTCACTTCCAGTAGTTATTTATATTGACAGCGAGCTACTGTCAAGATCACGACCGCGCTTCAACAACAAGGTTAATTATGACAGGCGTTTCAGCGAACAGCCGACAACCGGTAGCCGGAATGACACCGCAAACCCCTCCGAATAAAATTGCTTCCACTTGATTTATTATTCTACTTTCTTCAGGGCTACACGAAAACGTGTGATCTGACTTCAAAGAAGGGGGTTTTTAATAGCCGATAAAATGCTTGTTAATTTGTTTCATGACCTCGATAGACATTTATTTCCGGTGTGTCTAGAATTCTGCGAACTTCCTATCTTATATAAAGTTGTTATAGAATGCAATCTCGCACTATATGAATATAGAATTGAAACCATCAAAAAGGGGTCCCAGGTGGACGTACGAGTTTGGAAGATGTAGAATTTTAGACGACGGAAGAAATATCTCGCTTTGCATTGAGTGGCCTAGTTTACATTCTTATGAGAAAGTTCAGACAGCGCGAGCAAAATATCAGTGAAGAAAGGACGCGTTGTATTTCTTGCGGCGCCAAAAATCACTCAACGTCTATACTCGCTCGTAGATTAAGGCCGGGTTTCAATAACCTATCTATCTAAAATTAAGATAGATAGGTTATTGAAGCCTGTCGTAAATCGGTAACACAATCTGAGGATAATGACGATTTTATCGCAAATACTTTGGACGGTACTCGATACAAAAATAATATCTACCAACGTTCTATTGTTAAGCGACTAGTTTCACATGTAAATGAATTCCTTGGCCTTGACACTGACTCGCATGATTTAAAGGTTGACGTGTGAGTGTGTACCTACCTATCTATGGGTGTGTGTACGCGTAGGAAGTTTCGCTTGAATTATTATTCCATTTCTTGCAAGGTTATTAGAAAGCGTATATCCGACTTCAAAGCAAGCTCCAACAGTAAACATACATACATACAGTTGCTCCTTTTTCACGTTGGGGTAGGCAGAGACTACATTTGAGGAGTGCCCGGGCTGGGCAAGCGAGCGCCGTGAACTCGTCGCAGCAGTGGGGGCCGACCTCTCGCTCCCGACCTTGATTAAGTCAATGGTCGGGGACGAGAGGTCCTGGCAAGCCGGAGAAACCTTCTGCGAAGAGGTGATGTCGCAGAAGGAGGCTGCAGAGCGGGAACGGGAGATCACCTCCGAACTTCCCCTCCGCAGCCGGCGAGCGGGGCGTCGAAGAAGAGTATTCTTCAACGCCCTGCTCCGGCCCCCATAACAGAGGCTTGGGCGGCGGACCGGGTGTACGTCCGCCGCCCACTCGTATGCCTCGAGGCGGCGCGCGCGGTGTTCCCGCGCGCCACACTCACAAAGTTAGACGGAGTGGAGCACTCCTCTCCACTCCTACCAACGGGATGGGGTTCTCCCTTGAGGACCAACGCCGTCGGGGCTGCGGAAGTCCACTCTCGCACCCGTAGCCCCGACAACAAAGGCGTCCCGGTGGAACACCCTGGGGTTTAGTGGGTATACCCGTCAGACTGGCGGGGGAGTCCCACATAACCACCCGGCCCTCACCCGGGTCTGGTGGTATGCGTAATTGCATTCCCCAGGTAAAAAAAAAAAAAAAAAAAAGGCAGAGACTACATCTTTGCACAGGTTACGATCCTGATACACCTCTTTCGCTTTTTCCACTTTCTTGAGTCCCTTCATACACACTACAACAATAGAATAAGTAGGAATATAACGTAGATAAATACTGAATCAATTTAGATGCACTGGCATTGAAAATAAGTTTACCCAAGAAAAAAGGGAAGACTTTATACACTTCGCATCACAAATTTAAAAGTCAAAGTAGTTATCGCGGTCGTCCGTGGTGTTTCAAAGGAAGTAACAAAGCAATTAGGTGTAATGGATGGTATGAGTCGAAGTTTTACATTAGTTATACATTTTGGACCTGGGCTTGGCGGTTTGGATCTAATAATAATTTATGAGCTTTATATGCAAGTAATACTCGTTATATTACACGATTAGAATCTAAAAAGTTTCCAAAGGATTAAAAAGCGACGCGCCGGGAAACTGGTTAGTGCAGTCTCATTATGTTGTTAAATTGCTTGTAAAATAATAAAATGCCTCCAGCGATTGTCGCAAAGTACAAAATTATTAAACGACCGAAATTGTAATATTCATGAAACGCAACTTGATTAAAGTAAAAATTCTTTTCGTAAAAACGAGGCTGTTACAAATGTTGGCGCGACAGAAATGCCGGTCTCTCCAGAGAGTCTTTGTGAAATATTTTCATTGTTTATTTTGTCAACTAGCAACGGCCTTTTGGACAGTTTATGGGGAGCAAGCAGAATAATCAAGATGATTCAGGTCTACGTTTGGTAGAGGGCTTACATTAAATTGCTTCCGTGATTGTAATGGTTGTAGGAGCCAAGGGCTTTACGTATTTATACCGTGTTCACGCTATGAGAACAAGAGCTATTAGAGTTACGGTTCTTTTGTTTTCTCAATAACATAATGTAGTTATTCTTTTGTGAAATATTCTAATTGTTTCCCCTAACTTAGTATTTGTATGCTCTTGGGTTGCTCTTGCACAAATTATGTTTTTTTATTGTAGAAAATCATAAGAAAATCAGAAGCATATCATGAAGTTTCCTCTCCAGCTGGACCTTATTTGGAAAAGTTTGATTACTTTCCATAATTTACTAACACCAATTTTTTGCTTTTTGGGACAGAAGAATTGAATCCAATTTGTCATTTAAAATACATAGAGGATTCAGGAATCGGTTCCGGTCCGCACTGCGACTTTCCCAAAATGAGGCCTTAACCTCATCCATAATGCAAGCCATGAGTCGACGACTTCCTACCTTTGTAGTCAACAGAACAATAAAGTACCTATTGAATCTTTGCTTGGCGACTCCAACAAGAGTGTGAACAAGTCTCACAGAGCTTTCCAAGTGTTAGGTTTGGGCTATGTACAAAGAAATTCGATAAAAACGCTTTTCATACCGACTCAATGGCCTAGTAGAGTAGTTACTGGTTTCTATCAAGGTGAAAGTAGTATTGAATGAGACCAATTTTTTATTTCTATTCCAATAGAATGGTATGAAAGGTATCTCACATGCCTTTGACTTTTTTGTCCTCGACGAAGAAGACAGAGAGAAAGCCTACACCCAAAATTGATTTATTTATTTAGCAGAAACAAGGGTTGCATTTGACATGAGCTGAATATTTTATATTCTTTGCAGCGTCAAACCAAAAGGAATCTTGTGAGCTAACAAGAAAATCCAAACTGACATTATCAATTACCATCCATCTTCACGCTAAATCTCTTCTAAAGGGCCCGAAGATGGCGCACCATATCTTCTTGTAATATCTTTGTTATTTTCCTTCACAATATCATCGACGTTCATCAATCTTCTAATGGCGTTTAAGCTGATATGATTATTTTTTAACCGAGCTAATTATGTCGTGATCTATCCTAACGGAAGTGAGCGCATCTAGTTTATCTTAAAATTGTATGATTTAAACATTCCTGTTGAAAGTTAAAATAATGGGAAAACAAAAAGAAAAAAACATGAGCCCAAGTAAACAGTTGAGGCATCAAAAACATTTTTGGCAAAATTTTATACTTCAAAGGAAAACTGCCAAGATTTTTTGGCAGGGTCAAGGTAGATATTTTATCCCCCATGGCTTTTCAAGACATAAATGTAGACATTATAGCCAGAATAATGTATTTTTCTTCCTCTACGCTACGTAACGTAACATTATTTTGAATGGACACTATGTATTGTGGAGCTGGACAATAGCAATTATTTTCACGTGAAGAGGTTTTTGGAACCAACGGATAGAGCTTTGTGTAGAAAAATGCATTACAGTTGTCAACTTTTAAAAATCCTAAATCATGCAGATTTTTATTGAGGATGTACCTACATACCTGATCGAACATGTGGCTAATAGTAGGGGATAAGTGGCATAGTCACCATTACTGATAATAACTGAGTGAGGGGGTAAGAAGTGTTATAATGTAGAATAATAAAAAAACCGATGGTCACAGAATAAACCGCTGTCTCAGGTATTTAAGACGTTTGCAAAGAAGGCGTTATAGGATCAGTATATCACATGCCGCTGACATCTCTATATCCACTTCATCTGATTGTGTTAGCAACTGTGACACGTGACAGCTACAATCCCTTTCCAAATGTCTGAACGCTAATGCAAAACATGAGAATGTGATCCCAAAATCTCCCACAATAAGTGAATGGTTAGAGGAGGCGAATGTTTAGTGTTAGAGGAGGCGAATGTTTAATGTTTAGTGTACATATCTAATAAAGCTCATTCTACAAGCTAGGTGCATTAAACTAAACTAAAATTAGATCTAGCTTTACAATTATTGCTGTCTATTTGGTTTTCAGTGACAGAGACTGGTTAAGAGCAGTCAAGTTTAATTTTAGTTTAGTTTGCTACACTCATAATCGACGCCACTCCCTAAGTAAAGACGTGCAGAAGGTTACAGATATCTATTTAGTTAAAGCTATGTACTTTGAACATTTTGAACCGAACGCTTAATTTAATTAGACGCTAGACTGTTCCAGGTGTATTTGTATTTCAGATTATCTCACAATGTTCATTGGAATAATATAAGGTTACCTTAAGCTTGCATTCAGAATTGCGACTTTGCAATTAATTCCAGAAACCAATATCGACTTTGAGGCATTGACTTTAATGCTTAAATTTCACTTTATCGACACTCTTCTTATGCCTATCATTCTTTCAGTAAAACATTTTTACCTCAGGTATATTTTTTGATGTTGTCACAGCGGGGTACTATGAAACTTACAAAACAAAGGACTGTTACTTTGCCCCATCAAAAATTCTATGGCACCCAGTGCTCGCTTCATGACTATTTTAGTAGCCTAAAATGAACCAAATGTTAGTTCAAATAGATCGTAACTTCAAATGGGCGACGTTTTCCTATTCCAGAGACCAATTGAAAATGTAACTTGCTGAATTCAAGCGATCGTCAAAGTTATTACGAGTACCTTAATGTCTCAGTAGATGCTACAAAGCAAATAATTGGTTTGTTTGCTTTGAACAATGTATCTCTAAGTACATATCGTGTGGCTACTTAGCATCGGTCGACCCATACGTCGTTGCACGCATTGATATAAAAACTTTTAGCTAACGCAATACGATCGTATCGATTCGCAGCAGTAGATGTTATCACGACCAGTTGCAACCCGGTGCAAATCTCATCTTTTATAACGAATTGTAAAAAAATGGCGAATGGGGATTGGGATAAGAGATGTCGTAGAATGAAAGTTAATGAAATCTATTTTAAACGGTAAGTTAAAAAGAGCAGTAAGCGGACAGACTTATTCAAATTTGTGAGCCACTTAGGTCCAAGCCATAAACGTTCAGAGACCACGGCTTAATAATGCGCTTCATTAAACCACTCTTCCCAACCAACTGCTGTGTCTGACCACTATAAAATTGCGTCTTCCTATCAGTTTAAGAAAATAATAAATAATCAAAAATACAGCACTTACTTTTAATGCCCTGCCGTTGAATTAAACTTTATTAATCGACTCAGACCCGTAAAGTCGTGCAATAGTATACGTTGTATCTCAATGTGGCTTATAAATAAAGGTACATAGAACGTTCATTATGCTTGCACGTAATGGATCGTTAACACTGAAGCGCGTACGATTACACCTGCGAATCTGCTTGTAAAAGATTTAATTATACGTGCTTTATGTACCAGCGCGCATTATCTTGAAACTCAACCACTGTCGTAGAAAATATATTAACCAGAATATTTACTTAACGCGAAACGTAAACACAAAAGTAATTATTATTCGAAACGTGCTAAAATTTCTCACACGTAAGGTGAACTGATGCATTATTTATAAGGGCTGGTGTGTGTGGTCGGAAAATTAAATGCAATGCGAGAGCAAATACTCACAGATAGTGCATTCATATGAGTCGGTTTGAAATAAAAAGTACGTGTTCAGAATAAAAGGATATCGATTACGAACTTTTATAGTTGGACATAGAATACGTATTTGAAGTTCCATCGAGACCATTTAATATCGTCCGTATCATCATAATTATAAGAGTTCTTATCCACCAATCAAAAATGTTCAAGTGAGGCTGAAATAACAGTAAGCTTTTCTCATGATACTGCTACAATTGTCAAGTGGTTTGTTACAATCGCATTTCTATATTGATCGTTTAAATGTATACCTATAAAATCAAACGTGCCGTTTTTTACATATTTTAATTAAATTATTTCACAAATAATGTTATTAGCCACGCTTATCCCACTGCAGGGCAAAGGCCTCTCTTCCCTCTTTCCATTTCTCGCGGTTGAGAGCTTTAGTGGTCCAGTCGTTGCAAAAGGAGTCAAGCTCACAAATAATAAATCGTGTAAATTTTTATTTTATTTTATGCATTCTAACTAACCAAACATGTTTCAAAAAACTCCAGTATTTCAATTTCATTAATTGAACGCCACCTGCACATAGCATTTCACCGAAAAACCTGCATTTTTACTGTAAAAAGTGTCTGGAACACGGTTTTTGCCTTGGGGCAGTTGTTTGTGCTATGTTGTAACAAGAGCGAATAATTCAGCTACATGAAAACAGTAAAACGGTATATTAAAGCATTATTATAATGCACTAGCTGTGCCCTGCCACGCTTCGCTGTGGCACATTCGCACATTCCCAGATATGTCACTGATGAAAAAAATAGATAAAAACCTTGATGCGGATTATATATCATGCTAAAAATTCAGCTCGATCGATACAGAACTTTTTGAGTTTTTGAAGCGTACACAAACCAAAATAACATTTTTATATATATAGATATGCAAGATAATGAACCACGCCATGACCAGATTAAGGCTAACATTTGAAAATGAAATTGCTTTCTTTGTAAAAATTATAAACAATAGTTTCTTATAACAATAATAATTTATATTAATCTAATAAAATGAATTTGATGCTTAAGAAAATATATACTCAACATCCAAAATGAAAAAAAAACCTAGTAATTGTAACCTAAAGTCTGTACGTATTTAAGAATTACCTATGTGGGGTTAAAGCCCATAATAATATTTCCTATAGGATTTAATTGTGTGGGGTGCGGGCCAGGTAACCTCCACGAGTGCCCGGCTGTTGTTCGTCCCTCTTGATGCGTTGCATCCGGAGGGAAGGGCAGCAGCTGGGACGGTGCACCCTGGGGTTCGGTCAGCAATTCTCCTAGGGGAATTGGTGGCCGTAGCAAATAACCTGGCGAGAAGAGGTCCTTCGCGTGTCCCTCTGATCAGCAGAGGGCACAGCGAGGGACCAATAACGGGGACTTTTGGGCCGCGGATCGGGGGTCCAACGCCCAAGTTAGAAGTCCCGAGCTGAGGTGCGGCCCGTGTGTTCCGGGACGCACCCAGCGGAGAAAGAGGCCCAAGCCTCACGTGGCGAGCCCGGGAGGGCGCCCGCAGAGGTGGTCGCGGAAGCGCCGTGCGAACCCGTGACCACCTCCATAATGCGGAGAGGAGAACACCCCGGGGTTTTAGTGGGTAAACCCCGCCAGACCAGCTGGCGGTGGTCCCACATAACCACCCCCCCGCCCCCAGGGGCCGGGTGGTATGCCTAATGCATTTCCCCGGGAAAAAAAAAAAAAAAAAAAAAAAAAAAAGGATTTAATTGTGTCAGACTAAAGAAACGATACAGCTTAACTTATAAATTTCCAAATATAGTATAGAATTTACACATAAAACTATTTATGGTTTTTGCCTACTTTAAGTCACATTTAACTTTGCCACCAAAGGGCCTTCAATAAAATGTAGGTCCCCTCTCCCAAGAGCATAGCCGGGACTTAGAAGTTACGTTCGCATCTTTATAAATGTGGAAAAACTTTCAGGTATTTTATTAGTGAAAAATATTACTGCTGGGTTCGTAGTTGACTTATTATTTTATTTGAAATTTTATTTCCGGAATTTCGTCACGTTACAAAAAAGTATCTAATAATAATTACAAAAATAAATTAGCTTTAACACTTTGACTGCTGAGCCGTTTTGCTTGTCTAGCCACGGGTGTGGCTCTGCAGGCGCCATAGTCTTTTCACATACAACAAACAAAACAGTTGTGATTTGCCGTACTCGTGTCAAGTAATGGAAAACACGACAGTTGTGTTTTCAGCAGTGAACGTGTTAATGTTCAAAAATATGGTAACAAAATATTTTACAGTGAAATACAGGTTAGAACTTTCTCTGCCACCACCAGTGACAACCCCCCACATACCAACACCACCAGGAAACGAGCGCAGACCAGAAAATAATTTTAACTTATAAAAAAGGTACGTCGCGTACTTATTCTTAGAAAAATACGTAGTACACTCAAAGCACCCTTTCCTATACTATAACACTATAGTCTTAACGAATTCTTTGATAATGTCTAACTTAGAACTATGTCTCTAATAATTGTTAAAAAAATATATATTGTACATCCGAAATGGATATAGACTGTTGCTACATAAATAATTTTAAGATCTTTATACATACAGTTTTATACAATAAAATTTATTCTTATTCTTATTCTTCCTTTCGTGTCTGCAAGCTTCCCTCCGGGCTATACATTTTATTCATCCCAATAGGAAGTAACACCATAATGAGCGTGTAATGGAACATCGGGCTCAGCTCATGTCTCCGAGGACTCAAGAAATCCAATAAGCGTTTACTGATAACTTTATCGACGCGATTTGCAAGCATCTCATGCTCATCCCTCTTCGCACCTCTATTGATGTAACGGGTAGTTTATGGCATAGATTTACTTTATGCTCCATATTTTGTGATCTTGTCAGATGGTGTCAATATTTTATGTTTAAAGCAAGCATCAGGTTCAGGTAACAATGCAGTTTACCGATTATTTTAGACAACTAATATTTCTTCATCATCATCCATCCATATCGGCTCACTGCTGAGCACGGGTTTGACCTCACTTTTGTGTGGACGATTGGGCTATTATCCACCACGGTGCACAGTCCGGATTGGTGGAAACATCTCTTCGAAATAATTCTCGGGTATGTATGTGAGTTTCCACAAGATGTTTTCCTTCACCGAAAAGCGAATGATAATTACGTACATATGTTTAACAAGAAACACATTGGTATGTGCCAGCACTGGGATTTGAATTCACGACCCTCTCCTTGGATCCTTCCAAGGAGAGGGTCTGGAACCACAGTGGTGGATCATGGCATTATTCTCTTCACGAAAGTGAGGGGAAACCGGTGCTCAACAGTGGGACTATATGGGTTGATAATGAAGTTAAGATGAAGCAGTCACGCAAAATATAGTTTATAAGTCAGCTCTGTAATTTCGTTGGTGAACTGTTTGAGCCATCCACGATAAATAATGTTTGTTATATTCATCTAAATAATTGAACAAGCCACAAACGATGATTACTTACTTTTTAGCTCATTACAGGGTATTTTGATTTTATTCCTGGAACCTTACTGAACTTCGTTTAGACACCGGATATTAGAATCCTTGCCGTATTTCCGAACAAAGGTAACTTAGCACAAAATATGAGCGATATTTATTACAGAATCTCGAAGCAGATTTTTCTTCTGAGACTTTTCTAAGTTAACAAGTAATTACCCGTCTTCGGTCGAGTTTAGTTTTTCCCCTTTAATGGACTCGTTAGGGTAATTCCGATTTGATTCTTGGTAGGGTTGCCTCTTGTCAATTGGAATAAGCTATTGCTGCGAAGTAATCAAAGGCTGATGAGTTTTCTAAGTGAATTTTGTAAATTGACTGTTAGATACAATTTGTTGGCGATTTTAGAGTAGTTGACCTTTTAGTGTTACAAATATCACCATAATACCTTACCATTACCTTTTATTTTAGAGAAATATATATACATTACCCATTTCACTTTAAATTTATAATACATAAGAGTGAAATTATGTTAGATATTCAACGTTTTATAAATGTAGAACCAAAATAAATTTAGCCTTATCTCTAAAATCCCTATCAATGAAAAAAAAACGCGCAAAATATAACGATATCTAAAAAAAGGAAGCTCAACCATAGCTGTAAGTGATAGTAATATAGGGTTGGACGTAAAGGATAGCAAAAAATTGGGTAAAGTGGAGGACATTAGGCCGCGTATGTGAAGTGAAGATCTCGGAAATTGGCCAGATAGAAATGTTCAAATAAGGACGAATGGTTACTTGTCTTAAACGTACGAAATGATTTGGTAAAAAAGTCACATCTACTGTAGAAAACCACACATGGTACCAATTTTTGATGTAAGCGTAGGCATGGTCGTTACTACGAGTAGTAAACGATAAAACGCCTACGGCGTAGCACTGCTACGAATTCGTAGCGCCAAAATCGATAGTTCGGGGTAGAAATGACGGAAACGCCATTTTTCACTGAAATGACTTGATGATGCAGTTCTGTGCTGGTTTTTACCTTCTATCAATAATATGTAAATTTAAAGTTTATTTATTTATTTATTTCATGTTCAGCCATAGTCGTCCTTACGTCGTAAATACTGGGCATATGAGACTTTTGAACCAATGTCTCAGGAGAACGAGCGTAGTGCAGTGCCGCGCAAGATTATGCAATGCAAAGTTCTGTGTGGCCTAGAACACTGCATTGCATAATCCTGCGCGGCATTGCACCCTGAGACATCGGCTCTAAAGTCTCATATGCCCAGTAATTTCGCTGGAAACAATGCCCTTCAAACCGGAATAAAGTAATGCCACAGTAATGTGGCTTTCCAAATTATCTTACATTTTATGAGAAAACAGTGCAACAAAAGTTTCCCTTCGCCTAAGCAGGTTTTGTATAAGCCCGCTACTGAATTCAATATTGAAGTTCCTCTGTCTAGTGTGAGTTCCTCCACAGTGCAGGGTTAGTCCTAACCCGTTTACGTCTTGTGATGGATTTTGTGCATTTTACGTAAATCTATTCATGACTAGGATGTTAGGACGCGAGGGAAAACAAAACTTAGAAGGACTTTGAAAGTATTTAGTAGAACCGCGCCTAAAGTAGCAGTGACTTCAATATTACTTCATAATTTTTAATTATTTGGAATGGAAACCTTTGAAGTTCCTAGTTTATATTATTGCGTCTAGATTTGAACTCTATCACTGAGTAAAAGTATTTATGTAAAACAAATAATAATCCGAAAGAACCAAAGAACCAACCAAAAAGAAAGAACCAAAAGCGAAGAAGAACCAAAGTGGAAGACATCGGATCCCGTTTAATTAAACTCAAGTGGCGATGGGCAGGACACTTGGCAAGATGTGGCGATGGCAGGTGGAGTAAGTCCCTGACAGAATGGTGGCCACGTGTGGGTAAGCGCAGCCGCGGAAGACCGATACAACGGTGGGTCAACGACATCAAAATGTTGTTGGGTAATACATGGGCCAGATCGGCCAAAAGCCGGGATGAATGGCGTAAGAGGGAGGAGGCTTATGCCGTGCAGTGGGTAGGATGAGCTGCATATGATGATGATGATGAAATAATAATTAAGTACACCATTGAAAATTATAAATAGGAGCGTCTTATCAAATCTAAATGCAGCGTTTGAATTATTTTTTATTTAATTTAGTAGCGATACGTGCGGGTCGTCCACCTGATAGTAAGCGCGACGTCTGCCAATAACAGTTACAGTGCCGCCTAGACATTTGTATTGAATAATCAAGAACTACAATATTGTCAAGTATCGTGTTGAAATTTCAAAAAGAGCTTCATAAAATAATAAGGAGAGATATATAATAGGTCACGTACGTTGCTTTAAAAGAAATGAAATAAAAAAGGTGCCAGTTCTTTTATTTACTTCGAGATAAACGAGATAAAAAATCAAAAGAAGAAACTAGCTTTACAAAGTGCCATCAACAAAGTGAATTGTAGCGAGCACAATTTCAACAGATGCTCAGATTCTCTGACACGGAAATGATAAGCTTATTACCATATGCTTATTGAAGTAAAATGTGAGAATATATCTTTGCAGAGTCAGAATGCATTCGCTTCGCGGAACCTCTCACTGATCCCTACTTATATTATAAATGTGAAAGTTTGTAAGTTTGTGTGTTTGTCCTCTGTACATGCTCCAACGGCTGAATAGAATTTGATGAAATTTAGTATAAAGATATTTTTGTTCCTAG
Organism: Campaea margaritaria; assembly: GCA_912999815.1. Classification (NCBI taxonomy): domain Eukaryota; kingdom Metazoa; phylum Arthropoda; class Insecta; order Lepidoptera; family Geometridae; genus Campaea; species Campaea margaritaria. The sequence continues at coordinate 5,330,320 of OU538794.1, forward strand.
AATAGAACATAGAATACTTTCAACACGCTCACTGCTGAAAACAGAGACGTTGTATTTCTTATAACGTTACGCGGCTGCGGGAAAACACACCCGTTGTGTTACATATTTTGAGTTCTTTGGCGAGAATTGTAATGCAGAAGAAGATAATATTGCGAAAGGCTCCGATTAAGCAAACAACCAGAATAGGCTGAATGTACCTACGTTATCGAGAGACATGACAAATGTCTCCTTTCGAAGCTTGAAAGAATCGACAGAAATGAAAATAAATAGAAAGGTTTCACGCAGGTAAGATCAAAATGTTCGTTGTTTAGACAGGGTTTTTATTATTCCCCGATAAGTCAGTCATGTGTATTTTTTACTTGACATCTTTTATGAAAAGGAATTGTTAAGTATTTGTTCACTGAGGATTGTAAGATATTTGAACGACGAAAATAGGCTGGTTATAGATAGCACCTCGTATCAATTTACCAGTTCCAAGAGTGATTTGGAGTCAATTTAAATTCACAAACAATACTTTAATTAATTTATGCATAGTATAAATTATTTCATTCTTTTCTCAGGCGTTACGCCAACATTGAATTTTCTTCGATTGATGCTGAATAAATTTTAAGTGGGACTTTATTATAATGTAAACTTACCTCTCCTTTCTGAGTTCGCTGTTTCTTTTCCTGAAGTTGGCAACTAAGACCTGAAGCTCTGCGGAGTGTCTCTCGTATATTTGAGAGAGTTGTGTTGTAAAGTCAGACACTGAAACAAAACAGAACCACTGTTACTTTAATTTTAATTAGCGTCCACAAATCATCGAACTATTACATAAACAATTAAACTGTCTATTTTATTTTATTCTTCATCAACCCATATCGGCTCACTGGCGAGAACGGGTCTCCTCTTAACTTTTTTGAAGAGCGTTAAGTCATAATCCACCTGTGTCGGTTGGTCGGCTCGGTCCAGGAATCTACGTCCAAAATAAACCCCACCTCCTTATTTTATTAGCTTACAGCAACTGAACATTTGTGGAACATTTTAATTTGATTTAATGATATACGCCTATATATATATATTTAGAAATATCTTATTGGTTTCAAATAATGTCTTTAAAACATTAAACACGATAAATAAAAATTATTAAAGATCTGTATTATTTTTAGATCATTCTCTATTTCTATGTCTGTGTTATTATTGACATGTAAAGATGCATGTAGGCGGTTGCAAGATTTTTGTTACCAATTATTATTATAATAAGATCATTATTTTAATCTCTTAACTTAAGAAAATAAAGTTTCGAAACAGGATGTATTGAACGTGGTTAATTGAATTTACGAATAGCGTAGGAGTTGAAGCAAGCAAACTTTTACGTACTAATTAACATAATTTCTGAAGAAAATCATTATTATGACTTTATTACTTTAATAACCCATGCTTCCTGTTAATTTTTCGATACATCAAGAGTTCGTTAAAGTTACGGAACCCTAGGGGCTTAATTAAGCACTTTCCACGCTGTAGAGAGGAGCGAAGGTAAAGTTTTCACGTTTCTTTGATGTTAAGTACTTAAATAAGGATGTACCGCGTATGGAGGGAAACTCAGGTGTGTAAGTACCCAAGCCACGAGCACAGCTGACGAGCAACCTAAATATTATACGACGTATAATCCTTGGCTTCATAATAATCGGGTAAACTGTCTTGGTAATAAACTAGCTACCTTATTATCTTTACAGAAAGTCAGCTGTTTAATAAACTACGCTTCCTTCACTTTTTTTACATACATACATACATACATAAACACACACACACACACACAAACACATACATACATTCACTCAGTCATGCCTTTCACTCGAAGCGAAAGAGGTGTGTCAGGATCGTAGCATGTGAAAAGATGTAGTCTCTGCCTACCCCAACGGGAAAAGGCGTGATCGAATGTATGTTCTTGTATGTTCTTCTAATGAGTCTAAAATGCACACTCACACTGAAGTTCCTAGCAAATCCGAAGGGAGTTGGCGCCTCAGCGGTCGCAGTTCTAATCCCAATTAGGACTAACTTCATTCGCTCAGATGTTTCAATAATTAAGCGGAATATTCAAATGCGAAGTCGAGGTCGTTGCTTGCAAAAGCTGCATATTCATATCGACTTAGATTACGTAAATATATTACCTACATGTTAGTCTCGACTTATGATAAAAAACAAGTTGAACAAAAGCATGAATATAGCATATCTATTTGATTTAGACTTTCATATGTACATACAGACAGTCATGCATTTTTCCCGTTGGGGTAGGCAGATACTACATCTCTCCACATGCTACAATCCTGACACACCTCTTCCAATTTCACGGGTCCCTTCATTATGAGTTCTTCTTCTTTATTGTTCTTTTTAAGTTATTCATATTTAAGTTTTATTGATGTCCAAGTTCGTTTTGACTTAACAACTGTTTTTTTATTTAATACTGGCAACATCGCCTTATAAATGGTCGATGGATAATATTGCGGAGCTTCCGTCTATCGTTGCCTGCAAACGCCACTGTAATATTGAAGGCGATATCATCCCTCTTGAAGAAGCTGCCTTAGCTACAGCCGTGTACCGAGTAGAACCGCATTTCAAATTGTGTAAAATCTTTTAAGCCACGGACCGACCAGATTAATAACTTTAAAGTTTATAGTAGAACGCGGATAGCTTAAAAACCGGGAAGGGTTGTGTTGTGTGTAAACTCACTAGCTGCACCCCGCGGTTTCACCCGCGTTGACTTTTATCCCACAGAAACCGTAAATGTTTACGGGATAAAAAGTATTCTATGTGTTAATGCAGGTAAAGTATATCAAGCTACCTGTGTACCAAATTTCATCCAAATCCGCTCAGTTGGTTTTGCGTGAAAGAGTAACAAACAGCCATCCATCATCCATCCTCACAAACTTTCACATTTATATAATAATTTATTAATATATATTTTTTTTTAATTTATTGTCATCATCATCATCGTCATCATCATCAGGCGGAACACGTCCACTGCTGGCTGAACCTAGGCCTCCCCCATAGAACGAGCGGTTGTGAGCTGTTCGCATCCAGCTGCTCCCCGCGACTCGCACCAGGTCGTCGGTCCACCTCGTGAGGAGCCGTCCTACGCTACCTCTTCCGGTCCGTGGTCGCCACTCGAGAACCTTTCTTTTTTTCTTTCTTTCTTTCTTCACGTAGCTCATAGAACCGATAGTTATCGGTTCTATGCCTGCCCACTGCCACTTCAACTTTGCCTTCTTTATTTATTTAGTAATATTAGTAGGATATTGTACTGATATTATTTTTTAATAAGAAAAAGGTTTTCAAATATTCGAATAACAAATTAGATATGATAGATACGTGTATTTTGAAACATATCGTATGTAAAGCGGGAGAACTTTATTAAAGAATGGAATATCAAAGCCTTTGTCAGCTGCAGCACAACGGCTGTTTCATGAATAATGCAGAATGTATGATTAAGTGACGACGTGTAGCCGTAAGTGCTAGGTGCTTCAAATTATAATAGTATACTTATACCTAAATGCTTTGTTTTGTGTAGTTTCGTTATAAATGTATTTATATAAAATGCTAAGGGCTGCGAATCTTTTTAATGAGACAAATTTAGGTATACAAGTGAATATACAGTTTCGTCTGCTTTGTTGATTTTTGTACTCTACCGCTCTGAAGAAAAGTTTTTTTTTATTTGACTGAGTGACGAGACGATCAGGTCGTTCACCTGATGGTAAGCGCTACGGCTGCCCATTAAAGTCACAACACCACCCAGAAGCCGGCGCTGCGCTAAGCTCGCTTGATTAGAAGTGTTTGTTTACGTAGAGATAATTTTAAAGACATGTGGATCCCAATTGATTTTCGTACATCTTTAGTACTTTTTCCTGTGATTTATCAAAATTACAACGTATTTGTATTTATCTAACTGGTTGCAAAGAACTTTTTTTTGTATGTTTGAACAGTTGAATGAAATGGTATATTTTTATTTTAACGATGAGTGGTTACAGCTTGTTAGTTTGCTACGCTTGCTACGAGCTCGTAGAATCCTGTGGAGCTTCTACAGTCCGCACTTTAGGTTTCATAAAGGTTTACATAGGCATAAATAAATGTTGGTCACGGTACTGCAATCAACCTTACTTATATTATAAATGCGAAAGTAACTCTGTCTGTATGTTGCTCTTTCACGCCTAAACTACTGAACCGATTGAAATGAAATTTGGTACAGAGATAGTCTAGAGCCTGAGAAAGGACATAGGGTACTTTTTAATGCGATAATAGAATTGTAAGGGTTTGAAATAGGGGATGAAAGTTTGTATGAAAGCTACATTGACAGCGAGTAACATAGGCTATTTTTATCCTCATATTCCCGCGAAAACAGGAACTACGCGGGTGAAACCGCGGGGCGCAGCTAGTAATATATGAAATTCATTGAAACCGGTATTTTGTTAGCTTTCTGGACTGCCAATAGGGACTTTTTTATTATTAGTTCTAAGCAAGTTGTTCTTAGAACAAAGCACGATAAGTTTAAAATGTGATAAACCTGCACTGGGGATCAAAAGTTCATTTAATAAAAGTTTATGACTTTATAAAGTCAAGATTTTGAAACTTTTAATTGATATTGCTGTAAAAGTCTGGAAAGTTAAACCTTTTACTCAATTAACTATTATAATGAAGTGAAAATGTTTGTTCAGATATGCTTTTTGCTGCTGTAATTATTTTCTTGAACAAGTCCGTCCTTATTTATAGTTTCCCACTTTTGTATGATATATATATATATCTATTGGCTATGCAGAAATGAAACCTAAAGACATATACCTAGAGTGATATATTGGTTTAACAGAATTGAAATTCCAGTTCTAGAGGATAGACGTCCAATGGTAAAGGAAGAGTTAACGGCGTTTTACGGTAGCTTGAAAATGCTGTTTCTTCACCTGACGATCAATCTAACCTTTTCCGCGTCCGCCACCGCATTCGTATATTTTTACTTTTAAATGTATGAAATAACAAACAGCGCAAGTTCGTCTCTTTGTTCTAAAGTTTTCACAGCCTGTGACAATGAGAATTCTTAAACTGCCTTTAAGAGTAGGCAACAAAAAAATAAACAAAAAAGTTCTTCAATTTCAGCTCCGAGTCGAAAGTAAGCGCGACCGAAGTCTATGAATAGTTTACGAACTTAAGACGTATTGAATGCGAAACTTTTCTTCGAGTAGTCGATCTTAAGAGGGAGCTGTTTTAACTTTTAATTTATTAAAAATTGAGTTTTAAGTTACATATAGGCTATATCGAGCAATAAAACATTAAGAGCGAATAAAATATGAAATAATATTTATTAATCTACCTACCTTTTCTTTTGTTATAAGAAGGTACGGTCTGACCATAAAGCAGGTATATTAGTGTACTTAAGAAAAACTACTTTAGATGTGGTATTTACGCCTTTTTTTATTTGGAAAATTATTTTTGTCCTACCCCATTTATTAACTCCAGAAATAATCACAAAAAGGAACTTAAGAGTTATCTATTATACTAAACAAGACTTTTTATTTGACTGAGTAACTTGATGAGCATGTCGTTTACCTGATGGTAAGCGCCGCGTCTGCTGATAACAGTAACAGCGCCACTCAGAACGATAGATAGACAAAAAAATATACGAAATAGAAGAGATGGATAAGATGAAATAGATATACTAGAACACATTACACCCGAACAGTTAAAATCCATCCAGTTTAAGGCCTTAAACTGAACTTCCCTGCTAACTGTCACCACCAATATCGCTTAGCGTTCATAAGTCGACCAGAGGCATTTATCTAAAGAGATCGTAACAATTTGTTTGCCTTTATGGGAGTTTATATAGCTCCATCTCATTCTCTTTTTCTCTAATTCCATGCAGTCTATCTTTGAGTGATGTCACATCACGTTTGTCATTTATGAGTGTGTGGTGGCAATCTAGGCCGTTCAGTTTAAGGCTTTAAAATGAACTGCATGGAATAAGAATAAGTACGTGGTTACCCCCGTGTATACTTCGCTCTTTAACGTCGGACAAAACAATTTATTAAAAGGGCTTGTTTGATCGTTGCCGCAAAATTTCCATTTTCGGTTAAGACGTATTGAATTTTAATAATTCAACATGCACCACACTATAACCGGAACTCCTTTGGTAAACCGGGACTCGGTGAACCGAAGGATGTAGGAACATAAAGTGAGGAACAGGAGGACGTGAGCCGGTGAATAATATATCTTTGTAAGTCGAGCAGGTTCAGGTTAATCGCTTCGGATCAAACGACCACGAACTCGTAGTTTATATTGGGCGAGCTGGCGTACGAGTTGGTATGTTATAATAAATAGCTAATGCAGCACAGCGACTGCTTAACACGTTCACTGCTGAAAACACAACTGTTGTGTTTTTTATAACTTGCCGCGAGTAAGGGAAAACACAACTGTTGTGTTAGCGGTACGGGAAAACACAACGGTGTGTGCAGATCTGTAACCGTGGCTAGACAAGAAAATTGGCTCAGCAGTCAGTGTTAAAAACATGACAACAACAGTCTACTATCATCAACCCATATCGTCCCACTGCTGGGCGCGGGTCTCCCCTCACTTTCGTGAGGAGGGTTAGGCCATTATCCGTCACGGGGCCAAGTCCAGATTGGTGGATACCATCCTAGACCTAAAGAAGTAAGTAAAGTGTGTAGATCGAATATATAATAAATTTTGTCAAAATCCGTTCAGCGATTTCGGAGTGAAGAGGGAAGAAACACACACACGCGTAAACTTTCACATTTTTTGTATTAGTGAGTAATTGTTTTCTAACCGGTCAGCAACTCGCACGGTGTAAACCAGACATTGATGCCGTATTATAGCTCGAAGATCTGAAACTGTGGTCTGTAGAACAAAGCTGCAGCTGGTTTATGATTAAATTGCTCCAGGCAAACCTACTGTATTAGAAAGGCTTAGAGTTAAAGAGAGCTTAAATTGGGCAGTTGAAATTGTTCCATCGAATAGGTATTTAAATAGGTACTACATACTGGTAACGTAATATGCATTATTAGTTATATTACAGTCTTTGTGTTCGAAAACATTACAATATCAATTGAAATTGTTTTTTTTATTGCAGTATATGTAAGCATTTGATCGCAGTCTCAGTTGGTCAGTTCTCATTTGTTTAACAGCAGCGGTTCTAAAGAATAACGAAGCTTTAAGAAGTGCCAATAATAACAAATCTTATGTCATACTCAGCAAAACTTTATCCAAAGAAGCGACACATTAAAATTGATAAAGTTCGTTCACGATAAACTTTACACAAAGAGAGCTCAAACATTCTTATTTAATATTTCTAAAGCTATTATCGTTGAAATACAAATAAGTTTTTTGTGCTGAAAATATGTATTTGCGAACAAACATGTAAAACTAGTAGCCCTGCGCGGTTTTGTCCGCCAAGTTGAATTATCCACAAGATCTGTTAAATTTTAAACGATAAAAAGTATCTAATGATCTAGTTCAGGAGGTAAAGTTTTTATATACCAAATTTCATCAAAATCTGCTCAGTCGTGTTTGCTTGAAGAGAGGACAAATACACCCACTTTTACATTTATAATATTAGTGAGATGTACTCAATCAAAATGAGCTCAAACATAAGTCAATCTACTGTTAATCAGTGGGTTACTTTCCGTCTCTATCATCAAATCAGCTCGCTGTCACCATAATTATCTATTTTCATCCAAACTTGGCAGATACTTGTCGGAATGCAAAAATTTAACTCAAATGAACAACACAAGACCAAATCAAAACATCCATCGATCAATTCATACTTATTAATGCGGCAAATAAAACCTAGTAATTAATATCATACCGCTACCGCTACCGCTTATTTAGTGGGACGCTGCAAGAGCAACCTGACTAAATGGGGTTATTTCGCCCCGGACAAGTCACAATGTGACTGTGGCGTTTCTGCGCAAACGATGCAGCATTTGCTGTCGTGCCCTCAGTGCCCTAACACCTGCACCTTAACCGACCTCTATGAGGCTTCTGCCCCCGGCGTGGCAGTAGCCAATTACTGGTCCAAAACAATCTAGCCGTGGATCATCGACACGACGAAGAAGAAGAATATCATACCAGTTTAGTTGATTACCATAAATAAAGCCGTCAACTACGGCTGGCTCGTTACTATGCAGTTCAGTTGATTAATGACATTATCGAAGCCACGGGGGAACAGTTTATGTGTCTACTTCGAGTAGATGCACTGTTTTAGGCAGTTAGAAAGTTCCTACTCCAATTTATATTTTGAACTAGAGTTGCTAGTAAATGGTTTGTCAAATTGAGATACCTAAGAATTAGTTATGTATATTTTAAAATAATTCGATACTATGGTCTATTTTTTTATTAGACTGAGTGACGAGACGAGTAAATCGTAGACCTGACGGTAAGCGCTACACCTGCTCATAACAGTAACAGTGCCACCCAGAACTTTGCATTGTATAATCCTGCGCGGCACTGCACTGCAATTGTCTCCTTAGACTTTGGCTCTAAAGTCTCATATGCCCAGTAATTTCGCTGGAAACAGTGCCCGTCAAACCAGAGCACAGTAATGTTTGCACACTACTGCTTGGCGGATATTATACTATATACTGATTTGGTTTAGGAAGCTTTTAAGACACCATCTTCGAAACCTAGTTTTTGTAATAGAAAAGCTGACCTGAATTATTTTATTAACGTTGTTATAATTTTTGCTGTAACTAAACTAATTTCTAAGCTACACTATACACTATATAATATTTAAACTCATTATATTTATTCTCGTCTCAAGATTACTTATTACTTTGGATTGTTTTGTTCAACACAGTTTTATTTACCATTCCTAATCACTTGAGTGTTCCAAATCTCTGGTTGCACACAGAGATAAAGAATATTTGAGGGAATGAAATCAGTTGGGGATTATCAGCTTCGTATTGTTTGCGCACCAACCCTGCAGGAGCACGTGCCGTAATCTTTACGTTCACACGGAAGCTTAGGGGTAGGGGTGCCACGTAGTCAAAAATAAATAGTAATTAAAATGGTGGGAATAATTGCTTTAGGGTATTTTCAGGTACTGAAGCTCGGAATAGATTAACTCCGTTTTAATCAAGATACTCGGAGGTCCAAATTGTTTATGGTGCTTTTAACTCAATTATATCGAGAAAATAAAAAAATAACTAACTCAACATAAAAAAAACTAGGTATTCTTTACTTAATTTGATAGTATGAAAACAAGGAACGGTTGAAAATACTAAAGTTATTTCAGTCTATTATCTGTTTAGTTTTTATGAATAGTCAATTTGGCATGTGTTGTGTACTTTGTTGTATAAATAAAGCGTTATTCATAACGTCGATTCGTGAATGCCAATTATTGGTTAAAAATATTCATATTTATCTATAAAAATAAACTGTATCAGAATGAAAACCAATGCAGGAAAAAAACCTTTGCCAATGTAAGTCCATGTTTAATTTAATAGCTGTGGTTTCCAATGTCTCTACTAAAAATAAAAGGGTATTTTTCCAGCGTCTCGATTTGTTCAAAGAGATCTCTAGATACAGCAGTTCAGTCTACAGTAGGTATTTCAAATGTAAATGTTCCTAAACGGCCAGACTTAATCACGGTTACTTAAAATGAAGAAGCTGTAATAAAAAGCTGCTTAATATAATAACATCTCAGCGAGTTGAAAGTTCAACAAACAAAGAGGGAAGGGAATGAAATACTTGCCAGCCGTAAAAGTTTCGACCGTGATTTAAACACTTGTTACCATCTCGTCGTTATTCTTTGCCTTTTTAGGCAGAACCTTTCCTTGCCTTGAATATTCAGAAGGCATTTAAGACATCACGGAAGCAGTATTTTAGTAGAGTGCCAGTTAAGGTGTTAGTATGAAATAAGGAACTTAAACTTATTTTAGACGTTTACGTTTAATACCAATAAAATAATAGCGATAGATTATTTTTCTAACTCTATTTTCATTACGTCGATCAATTTCCTTTAATAAACTTCCAACGTTTCAAACAAAGATAGTAGAGTACCTCCACGATGGATAACAAAGACCCACCAAAGCAAAGGCCAAAACAGTTACCCATAGCTACGACTAAATCCAGCGTCGTTCTGGCAACTTGTCTTGTTACTCGCTGGTACGGCATGTTTCCTAATATAAATCTAGCCGGCTTTACTCTCAATTCCTTTTCAGGCTCAACCAAGTTTTTAGCCACAATGTTGTAATCTGGTTCGATGCAAGACGGCAAACAATCACAATCCAATCCCGTTTCGTTCGTATCCGGAACTTTAAGCTTTCTCAAAGTATTGTAGTGTCGTGTCAAACACTGTAAACCTTCTAGATCACAGTATTTGTCTTTGTAGTAAGCGGGAGAAAAGTGAATGGTGCAGTTGCACAACTCCAACTGGGCTTCTATTCTGCATTGAGTTATGCAAACTGAGTAACTGTAATAATTGTAGGCGTAATAATTGTCAGGTACTTCTTCGGGAAATCTACACTCGCGAGCTTCGGGCTCTGCAAGAGCCACTTCTGGTTCGTTTACAACGTCCATTATCGAAAATGTAATTGTTGCCTCTGATCCGTATACAACTATTATCCTCCGATCGTATTCTATATTCCAGAAGGGTATATCTTCGGGTGCATGGATAAACGCTTCGTAATCCTGTGACAAAGTGATTTCCAAAACTCCTAACTCGCTTCGGTTCGAAGAGGTAACGTACACCGCATCGCTGGGACCGGTGTGTCTATTGTTTATTGAAAAGCACTGACCGTATTCCGTTTGTAAGGGTTTGAAATGTTTGCAGCAGTCTATTTGCTTTCCGTTCCATTTACATGTCACAAACAAGTCGTTGCAAGATGTGCGATGATATGCCGTCAATTTCACGAAGTCTGTTGAGCACATCGGTTCGTCCGCACAAGTGGATATACAACTAAAACATCTTCCGGTGAAGAAAGCAACTTCTTTGACGAAACGCTCGCGTTTCACGTTGTGCTGGTCACTTTGCTCGAGTTGCCAAATTTTATCGACGTTAGCGACTTCGCAGATGGTCACCGACGCGAAAGTTGTGTTCCAATCCAAGTAATCCGTGCGGGAAGTGAAGCGCATTGTGTTCGTGTTATAGTGGCTGTAGTACCCGCGGATTGTCACCACCGCTGCTATCCAAACTTGCACATAAATGATGAAATATATAAGTCTGTATACGAAATGAACGTCTTTCCGCGCGAGGAAGCTCGGTCCGTGCACGGTTAAATTCCGACACGTATATTTAATTCGCCGCCAGAGCAAAAGCAGATGCTGATTCAATTTACTCCACATGGTTGACTTTCCATACAGGTATTTTACATATAACCGAGAACGTAGCAGTCTGGTGACCAGAGCTAAAATGAATGAATAAGAATTAAGCCGCCGTTTAAATAACGCACGGCTTTTAGTGTCGCACGAAATGTTTCCATTTAGGTAATGTTTTTGTATAGAATACTTTTAATGTAACACAAAAACTAACGTAATATAATACCCGTAATGTGGGGTAAAAGGTTTAAAATATGGTTTAGATAACGCCGTTAGTGCAAATGGTATCGAACAAAAGAGAGCGTTACTAATATGGTGAGTTCATTTCATGTTGTAATAATACAATTTCAAAGGTGAAAAAGATAAAAGCCTTTGTAATTCAGTGTCGAATTAATTACAACGAAATACACGCAGGGTACAATCATTTGTCAAGGTCGGATATTCTTGATTTGAGTTCGTTTAAACGTTACTATAGTTGTGTAAGAGTCGAAAGTAAGCAAATCATTGAAGCAAATTATATCTTCTCGTCAAGTGTGTTAATTTATAATATAATAGATGATAAATCGGTTTTAAATTAAAAATAATGATATCAGACATAGAAGAACGCATTAAACAGACATAGAAAACATTATCTGAACCTTGGCATAATCAGATTTCCTTGCTTAAAAGCAGTCAGTTTCCGTTAGCTGCGCTTTCATATTTAATGTCTATAATTTTGAGGATAAACTATTTAGAAGCGGACGCTTGACAAGCTTAATTTTAATCTAAAATGGCAAAATGTATAAATTTTGAATTGAATAAAGTGGCTTTCACTGTCTGAACATAATTTATTTTGCTTAAATGTGATTACGTGTTTAAAGTTTTAAGTATTTAGGTCCCTATTTTGTTTATAATGCGTAACGTAAATGCTTTTTGCTGAAATATCTCCCTTCGGCAGCTATTTTTCTTCAGTGTGTTAAAAAAGCTGCCTTAAAAAATGTTCCCTTGTGTGTCGAATCCTCTGAGAGTTGGACGGTCTGTTTGAACAAAAGAAAACAATATATATTTCAAACATGAGCAACACGCGACCGCCTTCAAACTATTTATCCTTCATAATTTGACTAGACCAAGGACTTTAATCACTCTAGAGCAAGGCTGTTCACTTACGTCATAAACTTTTGTTTACATTATAACATAATAATTGACCTTCACATCATTTATTAGAGATATAACAGGTGTTATAACATGTCCTCTAGTGGTCAATTGACCTAATAATAAAGAGATATATGTATAACATAATGTCAAGAGGGACCTATTATTGAGTGTGGTGGAAGTTTTTATCATAACATTAAATTTAAGGTTTAGCGTATGGTATAACCTATTAGTAAATTTCAAAATTTTTGATGATTTTAGAGTAGATACGATTACTGATGTTCATAAGCTTTTATTAAAACCAAGTTACCGAGAAAGTGCGACTTAAAATCATACTATATCGCATTATTAAACAAAATATTTAATTTACCAGGCTTTAGTTGGAATGGTGGACTATAAATTAACGTGGGTAGCGTGTTTTGCATTTTTATAATATAATAATTTTAAATACAGATTGAGTAAAATCTAAATCTTATGCAAAAGTGGGTCAGATAATACTTTTGTATAATTATCGAGTCCTTAAGCCAATTTCATGAGGCAGCGTAAGACAAAAAGGTGTCGTGCGAGGGAGCCACTGTAGGTGGTTAGGTGTCAGCTACCAACCGCGACTCGAGCTTATGTTTCATGCAAACACGGAGTAAATGGTAAACGCTACGTTTTTAATGACATTAATTATTCTGTTTAGCGGGTTAAATTCTGTAGAAACGTGAATTTTAACCGGGGTAATAGGTTTTTGTTAGTTTTCTATTTTTTTTTAAGTATTATGAATATAATGATTTCAAATGTAACCATGCTTCTCCAAACATCCTTTTATTAAGAAAAGGAGAATAAAATTATTTTTTGAAAATAGACAAGAAATTTGCGATAAGTTAAGTTGGACGGAATACAATGTTCGGCAAAGGATTCAAAATATTGTTTTCAACTTCTCCATAATATATATCTCTGTGATACTGGTACAGTCAACATAAAAAGTGACTGGTGATCAGATAAGTTTCAAAGACCATGTTATTTTTAAGAAATCAGATTACATTGAAAATAATTATGACAAGCCTTTAATGATTAAACTTATCTGATCATTATTTACTTTTGATGTTGACTGTACTTCAATGCGCAAATGCGGCAGCTACGTTTATTGTTAGATGTTAACCACGACACGCAGCAATGTGCCATGCAAACATGGGTAAGCCCCTATCTTTAGAGACATATCTAATAAAGTCCTGGATGACTTGTGAATCGGAAATGTATGCAATAATGATCATGCCTGTACTAGCTTTGTCATTCCTGATCTGAATAGAAGAGGCAGTTCATAGTTAAAATATGTTGTTCAGGTATATTTCTTGTAGACGTTTTATTGAGATAAACTATTATAATTTTATAAAAAACTCAAAACTGAAATCATTTATTGCAAGGTAGGCAAAAATAATTCACTTTTACAAGTCATAAACTTAAGTCACACATAGACAACAATTAAAATTAATGAAATATGATTTACTAAACTAATTCAGGGCTTAAGTATGAAAAAAAGGAATTTCCCTTTCATGTGGCGATTCATGCCTGAATCTAGTACGGGAAAAAGAAACTATTAACATTACCAATGCTTCGGAAATACGCCCGATAGAGAAGATAGCACCCATAAACTCAACCGATATGTATTTTTTTTCAAGTTTCGTCTTTATTTATGCCACATAAAGTAAAATATAAAAATAATCTATTAGAATTATTTCAAGGTAGGAATGTTATCCACCAATCCGGACTGGGCCCCCGTGGTGGATTATGGCCTAATCCTCCTCACGAAACTGAGGGGAGACACGTGCCCAGCAGTGGGACGTTATGGGGTGATGATGATGATTCGAATGACAATCATTACAACGTATTATTTACAAATGCAAAAAAGATAAAATATCTTTAAATAACAATTTCACAAAAGAAATCATAAATAAAACAAACAAAAGCTGTATATACCACTTGTCCGTTAAAAAATATGAAATAACATCTCGTTTTCGATTAATGTTTCCATACTGCTCTCAGAGCAGTGTGATAAAGATATCAAAGGGAAATGTTTGCAATAAACTGCCAGCAGGTATGAAAACTTTAGCCTAGCATAACTTGTCCAATACTATGACATTTTAAGTTCTAAATAATTGACGCCTCCAGCCGGGTCGGTGTTTGGGCTAGGATCTATTTAAAGCTTATTGATTTAAAGTGTTCGCTTCGAGATTGATGAAAATGATTGCTTCGGCTATGTCGATTTTTAGCCAAACGTTTTTTTTTGTTAAACTAATAACGTTATTGTGTACACATGATTCATTTTAATTTAAATACACCGATGAATATCATCGTCACCGGGTCTAGTTTTCTTACTAAGAATCCAATACAAAGTTCCAATATTTTGGTTTCGGTTTTGACTAATCATCGTTTCATCATTATCATCAACCTATATACATCGACTGCTGAGCACTGGTCTCCCCTTACTTTCGTGAATTTTCGGTTACGTGGGTTCCCTCACGATTTTTTCCTTCACGGAAAAGCAAGTGATTACGTATTCATATTATTGTTTTTACAATAAACACATTAGTATATGTACGTACTGGGATTAGGACTCACGGCCCTCTCCTAGGAAGGCAACGTTTAATAATGTAGTATTACAAAAATGGTTTCAATTTATTCGTCCCAAAGCTTCATAATGGACTGTACTACAGCCAACATATCATACATACCATGACATGGTGCTATCACGGAAGCCGCAACATTGTAAGCACCTGTCAGAAGCACTTCTAAACTAATACCTCTCACGTAATAATTAACACAATGTTTGAGCAGACAGTAGGCAGGTTAATTGGCAACTTTTGCCAAGTTTGTGTTTCATTTGGCCTTTTTCTTACGCTCGTTTTCTTCTATTAGGGTCTGGGTTAAACGACATTAGGGCAACACACAGGGTTGATTAGAATACGTCTGTTCTTACGGATCATTTTTAGATGAAAAGTTTTGCTTTTTTTATGAATGTGATTGGTAGGTCTGTTTTCGAGCATTTAGTAATTTTTTCCTTGAGCTCAACGCATCAAAAGATATATTTATGTATTATCTATTAATGAGAGGAGATCCGTACTCAGCAGTGGGCCGATACAGGTTCTAGATGACCATCAGACCACCCACCTGATAGTCAGATGACGTCATCAAGGTGACTGAAAGGCAGCGGGTTCACTTATTGCCAGACTGAAACGAGTGGCGTGCATATGAATAGGCAACCCGGCAGTGGATTGATGTAGGTAGATATAGTTATTTGAATAGAACAACGACTAAGGTTTCAATTTGCATCGAGCTCAACATAAGATACAAACTGTACCTTATCCAAATCACTAAAAGTATCAAACTATTTTCTTATGTAAACTTGCCTTTAGTTTATGCAAAGCCTTAAAGCTTAGTATCTCAGGCTTACACTATTGGATATTGGATTGAGCGTTACATTGTCTATTCGCTTCGGGTCAGATGTAAACCCTTAAGAATTGTTTTAATATGAAACCGGTCTCTTTGATCTGCTTGAAATTTCGGACGTTAGTTTGACTGGCCCAATTTTCGATCGTTCAATTCGTTAATAACTAAACCAGAAATTCAAGCAGAAGCCGTAACTAAGTTGTATAACAGTTTTGCTGGACTGAGCTTTGCAATTATAATTTTAAAAAAATGGGTTTATATCGAAACTATGTGCTGCAGATAGCTGTATTTGCTTACATTACCAATTAATCTGGTCACAGCTAAATTGCAGTAGGTACATAGTGGTTACGTTGGATCATTACCTTTAGTGCTTAATACATAAGCACATATTCATGTAGAGGCGTGCTTGTATTTCCCTCTAGCCCTGTTGGAATATTTCATACCTACTGTAACATTTGGGTTGTAACGTATCAAGGGGCTTAATTAATTAATAGCCTTGGTTAAATTAGGTTTACAAATTGGCTGGAGTTTCAATGTCACGGTTTTTGAGGGCAATGGAAGGCTGATACGGAGTTATCATTTTATTATTAGTTTTAAGTGTGAAATTTATAGGTTATTTTTTATTTAACTCATTTAAGCTGGAGTTCGTAACACGTAAACTATAATGAAATTACAGTTGAACAGGGGTACGTTACTTTAACCATTACTCGATCCTGTCTTCTGTCAAATAGGTTTTTATTATGTTTCACCTCTATCCCAACATTTTTTTCTCTGGTCTAAGAAAAGTATGAACATTGAATTTGCGACTCAGTAGTGTTTCAATCTTCCTCTAGCTAGAGGCTTTCAGCCTGAATATTAATTAAAAGAAAATCTTTTATTAAAATACTTATCTAAGTAAAATACAGGGGCTTTTTAAGCATAAATAATTTTTTTACGAATTTTAGCTTTGCTAGGTTCTAGTACTGCATTAGTTCTACGTAGTGACTGAGGGATTTCTAGCTTACGCACACTAAAACAATGTGTCTAAGCACGTGTCTAACACACGCATAACCAAACGGACTTTGTGAGATAGAATATCTGTGAATAGTTACTACATTTTAGTTTATTTATCCTTAGAATTTTTATGCATTTGTACCTAGCAACGTTAGCGAAATTCGTTTACGAATAAGAAACACAAACTAGCTTTCTAAATAAAGATAAGCCACTGGCTTCCAAAAGTCACAATCCAATGGAAATGCATCACAAAGTGCCCTCGCCGCAAAGCACTCAACTTTTTGCTAAACCTAGGTAATCCACCGCGAACACTATTATGGCTGGCGCCTAAATTGCATTGTCTAAACGAGATTCACAAATGGACTCTATATCTATCCAAATTTGTTACATTAGTGCTCCGTTACTGTAGATGGTTTTAATGCAACTTGTTTCTTATAAATACCTACTTACTTTTTACGACTGCAGGCATTCCAACCAGACTCCTTTTAAATTAACAATGGGCATAAAATGTATTATAGTCAGTTTCCATACATATCTATCTATCTGATAATTATCTATATTTATATGATATTTATATTTATCCTCCAATCTGGACCGGACCCCCGTGGTGGATTATGGCCTAACCCTCCTCACGAAAGTGAGGGGAGACCCGTGCCCAGCCGTGGGACGTTATGGATGATGATGATGATGATGATATTATTATGATATCTTCATATTTACTACGAAAAGCTAAATTATATTAGTAGCGTAAGCTTTTATTTTAGCCTTAAGGTTAACAAAGAAAACCTTTTAGGTTGAAAAATTATGCCACTTAACAATTTCTTTGTTGCAAAAATCTATAATGTCTCTAATTGCTTAAATTAAATTAGAGTTTCTTGGATTTCTTATTCCGATTTGATCACTGCTCGCAATTTCAATTAAACTTTATTAAACTGAATGAAGATTGAATCGCATTTCATCATTCAACATTGAATAGTTGTCATGGTCGCTCGCGATTACAACATTTATCTACCCTAAAATATGTTACAAAGAGAATAAACCTGGCATTTTGTAGTCGTCATTGATATTGGAGTAATATACATCTACGATTTAATATAACCGAGCTACTCGATTCCAAAACCTTTCATCTATTCCGGAAATTTCCGTATTTATTGAAAGATTTACGTAGTTTGAAGCACTCAAAGCCACGTTAACAATCGGACAGATCAAGTGGATCCCGTTATTATTTCGTCTTCAACAAAATGTTAGAACCAAATACCCCCGAAATTAATCTCTGTAAATCCGTTTCCCTATAGAAGGGTGCTCAGTGTTTCAATGTTGCTCTATAGCCGGGCACAATCTAGGGAATTGAGTTGTTGAACGTAGTGAAAACACAAAGGTTTTGGAATGATTTCAGTTGACGCTTAATTTTGCTGTGACGTGACGACTTTACGCTGTGACCTGGAACGTATGGCGGCTCCCTTTGTGCAACGGACGTGCTCGTGAAATAGTCACATTGTTCCGCTTTGAAGTGTGAAAAAAGGAAGGGGTTGACTCTGTACTATATTCATGGACTTTTTGTTACTAACCGTTTGGATACCTTCACCTCCTTTACTAGGTCCAAAAGAACTCAATATTTTAAAACTGGTATTGAATCCTGCTTTTAATATTTAAGACCATTATTACACGCTTTTAACACACGTACAATAAAGTCATCAAATGCTTATCCATTTTTATTTGAATGTCATGTCATGTTGATTGAACATACCTGTTTTAACCAGTTTAAATGTGACTTGTTGTTGGTTCTTGAGCTGGTCGTTGTGCGTTGGATGCGTGAGCTCCCGAAGAGCCATCTCCAGCGACGGTTGCTGCATGGTGGCAGCCTTTTGTTGAGCAGGTTTCGCACGGCTCAGCTTGCGGAAGAAACTGACCTTCTTCGACTTTGAGTTTGAACCTGAGAAACATAAACACGCGTTTAGCATAGAACATGACTTTAGCAGCTAGAACACGAAGAGAACATTTTCAAATACAATTCGAGTATTAATCCAAACAAAACTTCAAACGCATGTTATAAAACCCTATGAGGATGGCATGATACTCTCGAAGCGTATTGTTAAGTTTAAGTACAAGGCTGAATGGGGGTGACGACATCGGTTAGTCATTGATCAGGCGTACTCAACCCCAAAATCCACACTTGTTCAAAACCTTCGAGAGATGATCGCTGGGTTGGCGTCGAAGGCGTTGAGGCGCGAGCTGAGTTCGTAGGAGAAGGAGTGGGCTCCGAGTATGGCCGAGGTGGAAGGAGGCTCAAATGCGACGTCGCAGGAGATGGGAAGTGCGCCGCCGAGACATCTGACCGGTAGTCCGGCTCGGGAGTCGTCACGCGTATATTCGCCCCGAACTGGGGCGAGCTCGCCACCTCGAATAAGGCGTCGAAGTCGCGGTCGAAGATGTTCTTCCGCGAGAACGCCGGGGTAGGCAAGGGAGCGGGTAGTTCAAATTCATCGGGAGCAGGGGTCCTAACGATTTTGCCGAATTCATTGTCCTCATGGCGGCCCAGCTTCTTCAGGAGCTTCGCCTTGGTGCGCTCGCGCAGCTTGGCCTTACGCTCGAGCGACGGCGTCGGCGAGGCCGGCGCGCGCTCCACTGGCTCCGGGGGCGCCGTTTTGAGGGGGGAGCGGGTTAGGGGCGGGGGTTGCGCGCTGGACGGCGCGGATGGCAGCGGCCCGATGAGGACGTCGAGCGTTGGCCGCTGCCGTGGCCGTGGCAGCGATTGCGAGACGTATGTCAGGGAAACTACTTCATCCGCAGGATATATTACGTACATCCCTGGTGAGACCGCATCGCGCAGGCCCCTCGCGCCCTCCGAAGAGGTTCAGCGCGTCTCTCTAAATTTATTTCTAACTACATGAATCAATAAACCAAAATTATTCTTTTATTTAAATTAAAATAAAAAAACGTAGTTCCACAAAAATATATCTTTGAATCTTACGTCAACTGAACTGGAATGTTTGTCTTTTATGAGTATGTTAGATTTTTGATTACAATAAAAATCATTGAAGAGCGAATAAGGAATGTTTCAAGGGAGGGATCTTGAGCCATGACTAGTAGGTAGGGAGGGGGTCTTCAGGTGTTCAGCCACTTTTCCGTTCAACCAATCTTCAATCTAGAGGAAAAAAAGAAATAAAAATTAAAAATCTAAAACGGAGCAACAGAATACATGGAATAACACAAAAAGGGCGAGGCGAGCGGTCGCTCTCATGTCGGTAATAAAAACAAACACAAAGAGAATCATGCCTATGTTGACATTAAACATTACATTGGGACAATTTCAGAATTTTTCGATTTTGGGTTTCAGAAATATTTCAGTTAGAATTGTTGTGATCTCAATCTTTCGAAGCCATATTAAAACTTGATGAAATATCATCTGCAGCCTTCTAATCTTCCTAAGCGCAGATACAATCAATTTCGTAGACAATATCTCATAGCTCTTAAAGTACATAATAAGTTCGAAGTTAGGGCTTGAGAACTTGCACACTATGCGGGCTTCCTACATCTACCTATATAATTGTTCAATCTTTGCACGCGAATAAATAATTAAACTAGTACGAGGTCACGTAGCGGGCCCTACGCCCAGCCGAGTAGCAGGCGGCTTTAATAACATATTAATTTCTGCAAACAGAAAATTGTTAGACAGATATGCGAATTTTATTGTCATGAATTATTAGTTGATGCCTATATTACTTTTTATTTAAGGTAGTTGTGTTGTAAATATAGTTCTAGTAATTCATTAATGTTCAAATCCATCTTAAAGTTGCATTATTAGGGGCATTCTCTTGTAGCCTTGGTCTGAGAAATAAGTCATGAAGCAAAACCAATTTGATTTCGATATAAAAATAGACAACCGAAAATACAACTATTTTATTCAAGAGTAAACTCGCATGTTAGATATTCACAACCCAGACCTTCTAGTAGTTACCAACCAGTAAAATGGCCGGATGGCCTATGAGCTAATCCTCCTTATGGAAGTGAGGTGACACCCATGCTCAGCAGTGGGCAGATGTGTGGTTGCGATGATGGTGAATAAAAAACCGGCTAAGTGCGAGTTGGACTCGCACTCTTAGGGTTCCGTAAAAACTTATAGGCCTTAAGAAAGCATCAAGCATTCTTGCCCTAACTAAAAGTCAAACTAAGTAAAATGACATACTTAACTTTGCCGCTCGATCCCTAGACACGGTAATTTTACCAACCGAAAATATTAAGTAATTTACCAACAAATTTACATATTCGTAAAATATGCGAAAATTTGCGTCATAAACGGTCATATCTTTTGATCGCGTTGACTTACAAGTTAGATTCTTTTTCACAGCTGAAAGAGACTGTAGATCCGCGTATTTGTATAAATTTCAACTTGGTACCTCTGCGCATTCTTGAGAAAAAAGGGTCTTGACAGATAGACGGACAACAAAGTCCTGATCATATAAGAGTTCTTTTTTCCATTTGAGTTACGTAACCCTAAAAAAGGGAAACAACTTGTGACAGTCAGTCAGTTTTGTTATCATGTTCCTCTAGTAACCACAATATGTCGATGGTTAGCTTCTGGTAAACCTAGCGCTAAGACAAGGGGGTCAAGTGGTGCCACAATGGAGAGTGCGCTCGTGGCCCGAAGGACCACTCCAAATTTTACAACGCGGCGATTCCGTGCAGATTCCGTTTTTTACTTTGCCTCGCTAATAAGGTCGGAGTTTTAATGAGACTGTCACAGTGAATCCAGTTGGATATAAAGGTTAAGCTTTGTAAGGGACCTAGAAACCTAGAAAGGGAGTCTTGATATTTGTTATTTTTTTAATACTTTATACTTGATGCAGTATTTTATTGAAGTATTGTCATGTATTATTATAAACAGTAAACATAAACATAAGCTTAAGTAAAGGGACGGTAGAAAGATTATTAATTTTTGTTAATTTATGAACAATTTGGGCAAAAATTACCGTCTATATGGAGCCAAGCGTCCAACGAGTTGCCGAAGTCACCTAATTGGAATTGGTCGCTGCTCTCATAAGCGATTTAATGGATGCCTATTTTCGGGTTTCAAAGATCAATAATTATGACGTGTTAAAAGGTTTACCGCTTTACAGGTTTACAATCGTGGGTGATATCATTCACTGTTATACGATAGTCAGATAGTCAAATGGTTATTGTTGATAGACTTTATGGCTTTACTGCAATACAGAGAGCTTGCCAATTATTCGAGCAAACAAATATTAAAGTAATACCAAACAATGGCATAAAGTAATGATCATTACAACATAATTTAGTGTTTTATTGCATCATCCCTTGCATAATTGGACGGCAGGTATCTGAATTGTAAATGCTGTTTATTTAAGTTACGAGCAGTGCTAGTGAACCGAATTTACATGCATGTCTGCTTTTGAATACACTTTATATGATGTAAAGGGAACGGAAATAAGTTATTAATTGGTACTATTTTTGCAAGTTATGTTTTATTTTCACGAACAAAGATTATTTATTGTCCGCTTGAGGCCGCGCGGAGACGATGCTCGGCAATACATTTTATGTTTATATTTGAAATGAAAATTCATGCTTTATTTTTGGATCAACTTACATCAATTGATAAAGCTATGCCATAATACTGCTAAAGGCTACAAATGCGTGTCATCGTCCATTGATGAACATTATTATTTAAAATATATGATAAACAGCTGTGTGTCAAAACCTAAACTGTTATAAATACACCAAAGCTGTAATTTTAATCTAATAAAATAATATCGATATTACGACTCAAGTAACGAAATTCCGTCACTGAATTTTTATTTTATTATTGTTTTTTTTAGGGTTCCGATAATTCGCTATCATTATATTGATAATGATATTTGTTGCCTATTCTATCATCATAAATTACCGACGGCTTGCTTTCAAATTATCAGAAACTCGTATTATGATTTGGCAAATTGCTCGCGTTTCAAATTACAAGGAATTGGTTTAAACCGATTATTCTATCAAACTAATCAAAGCGTAGATAGTATCTACTATGTATGCTGTGGTATACCTTCGTTACGGCAGTACCGTAGTTAAACTTGGATTGCCAGGTGATGCTAACTTATAATCGGAACTCTACCTTTATCGAAATAAAAAGTCCCGAAAGCTATTGTATTTTTATCAGGACTTCTAATAACCAATATACCAAATATTGTTGCTATTCAGTTGAAATACGTATTATGTAAGGATAAAGAAAAAATGACAAGAACAAAAATAATCGCATCTTAAAATAAAAGCCATAACAAGCTGAACAAAATAATACAGTATTATTCACTATTTCTCCATAAACGACAACAATTAGAAGAAACGAACTCTTATAAAACTCAATACTCAATTCATTTATTGCAAAGTAGGCAAATATAATGCACAAATCATTAAACATAGAGAAAAATAAAAAAATAATCAAATATGATCAACTACACTAATGAGTAACTGATTATGGTTTTATGGAAATTTCTCTTTCAAAACGTGAGTCCTGGCTGAATCTCGAACAGGAAAAGGAAACTCTACAAGCTAATTTGAACACCAATTCAACTGACTTAATAACCACCCTAAGACACATTTTAGCATGTTCACTTACAGTCTTTTACTACTTTGTTTTACTAAATAAGTAGGATGGTATATAGTTTTGTTTGTCTGCAATCCGAATCAAACATACGAATGTTACGGGTAATATCACCGACCATTGAGCAACTTTGCTTCCGATCCGGTATTGGAAAAGGGTTTTGGAGAAGAAACATCCGAACTTATTTCGATGCTAGCGTGGTAACGGAATACGGACGTAAATTGACAAAGTTAATCGTAACTTTTTTACATTGCGTGCGAAATAATTCTGCTGTGTCAATTTCAAAAGACGCTATCTTTAATTATTAACTAAAAACAACAAATATTTCGGACGTACCTTAACAGTTTTTTAAATTCGAAGTTTTTCTAACATGATTGATAAATTCACTTTAAGCATAATTATTATGCTCCGAAAACTTCCGGTACGTCTGAAATATATGTAAATATATTTTATGACTTTTTGGTGAAATTAATATTATTATGCTTAAAGTTTCGCATATCTTTCGCAACCATAGTAATACAAACCTACATAACTAGTTATTTTTTTATGTTAATATCAGTGAAAATTTCAAAATGTATTTCATTTTTATAGTTTCTATTATTTTTTTTTTAAATAATGATTATTCTGAATTCCAAATCCAGGAGGCAGAATTACAAATAAATTGTGTCAAATATTAATTTTAATGTAATAAATTAATTATTAATAATTACTAATTAGTAATTGTAATAAATTAATTAATTAGTAATAAATAATTTAAATGTAATGTACCTACTACTTGATATCCCTAAGTTTAACTACTGTTGTTGACTAGATTATCAATTTTTTCACAACTTTGTTTCCAGATTATTCTATTTTACTTTTACTTTCAATTTTTAGAAAATCAATTCCAAGATTTAATTGCCCTTTTATAATACGAATGTAAATAGCTGTTTTCCCAAGTTTGAACAACTTGGCAATTACTATGCTAAAGAGTTATGAAATTTCTTGAAAGATTTTTAGTTAAAATCTTTCAAGAAATTCTCAAGTTTTATATACTTCTGTAAATTTGCAAATGGTTCGTCGTTTCCTAAGAAGCTTTTCAAATAAGTTACATTTTGTTATTTAGGGTGTGTTTTTATAATTAAGAACTACAAATTCAATAATTACAAGCACTGGCCGTCTATCAATCCTAGAAGCTCTGTTTCTATGTAGAAAAACGCGTTGTTCATTGTTATTTAACTCGTTTTTTATACCTAATAACTAAATGAAGAAGGGCACATAATAATGGTGTTTAATAAACAACCAAACCATTTCAAATACCGTTTTTCAGTCGAGCGATAAAAGTAGGTAGTTCTAATTTGAGGTTTGGAAATGAGTGAAAAAGGTTGAGAGGCTTTTCACAATAGCGGCGGCCTGGCCCTTTCCTCATTAGTACAGAAAATGTGAGAACTGGAAACCATATCAAATTCACACAATGGTAAAGAATTCCAAAAATGTTCTAGTGGCAACCCACTGTCCGCGCACAATGGACTTTTTCATCAACTTCACTATGGAAAAAAAGCACCTACTCGTAAAATTTAAACCTCAAAAATTCAAATACATTTTCAAGCTTTCAAATCCATGTAGCTAACCGTTACACGATACTTTGTGCACGTGGTATTTTTTTTAAATCGATTTTAAAATGCATACAATATAAAGTCCAGTGGCCTACGCTAGCGCACCGCCTTCAATTAATACTGTACCTACCTACATCATGACAAAAAAAAATGCAAATACTGTGCACCAAGCTTTACTTCCATCACAAAATTACACACAATGAAAGGTTAATAAAATAGGAAACTCTAGCTTAACTACTAACCCCCATATAAATTATAATTTTAGTAACTAATCTACATAATTATCTTTTTCTTTTATCATCTGGATTTCCGGAAAGTAGTGGCTGATTCTATTGACTACCTCAGTAGATTTCAACTATCAATTAATTGTAGTTCAATAGTGGTCTGAATGCGAATACCGAAGCGGTGTGGTATGCCATTATTAGAGCATTTTGTCGTGAGGGCATTTGTCATTGCCCTCTGTCTCTATTTCTGTGGATCGATGAGTATTGAATAGTTTTCATTTACAATTGGATTTTGTGGGTTGATTATTGGACATTTCCTCAACACTATAAAACATTGAATTATTATTTATTTTATGACAGAAATACCATCTGTAGTTTATATTTAAGTATCATCGATATCAAGAAACCCAATTGGAATAGTATAGTCGACTATCTAACAATTATCTGTTACAATATTTTCTTTAAGATCTTTAAAAAAACAATTATGTTGTAAGTTCTGTACATTCATGTTATTCAAAGAAAGTTAGGACTAAAGTAATCAAGAAAATAATTTCAAAGCTCTAGTTAGAATGTAGAGAGAAAACTTTACACAAAGCACGTAATACAAGAGAAGCATGAGAAAACAGAAAGCTGATTCCATAATATTTTTTTGCAATTACCGAGCGCTCCTGGGTACACCACACAGTGGATTCAATTTAATATCTTTTTACGTTCTGTGTACTTCAAAATCGTTAGAGTTACTCTCTTAGGCTTTTGATAAGATTTTGTTGGGTTACAAAAAAAAATTTGATTGCATTATGTTTGCTACTTGAGTATTTTCGAGTAATTGTGTAAAATTGTGAAACAAATGAATGCATCAATTGTAACTCCTTTTTAGACCTCTAGGTATATTTAGATATAGAAGATTTCTGAGTAATCTAAACCCAAACAGACCACAAATTAAATCTTCTTCTAAAAATAAAGTTTTGGTCCTCAAAATAACGTGTTTTAGAGCTTGTATTTAAATTAAACTTGAGGGATAGTGACAAATAAATTTTCAATATTTTGTACTTTAAGAATTTCAGTTCATATTTATTGTAGATATAATAAATAATATAATTCTGCTACAGACTAGGCTGGACATTTGTACCTGTGGACTAGATGATTTAACATGGTTTGTTAAACTGAGAACCCTGAAAATTGTGTAGCCTATAAAAATACAACATTCCAATAATTAAACAAAGAGTACGCCTGAAAACCATATTAAATCTATTACTTCATAAAAACAATTTAAAAGCACATTTTGTGCACATGTCACCTACAATGACTAATGGAGCAATTGGTCGCAAAATAATATTTTCAGTAAAAAACTATTTCTAATCCCTTTTTTTATATTACAAATTGAATAACAACAGCCCACGCCTCTGAAAGCCGGACACAGCAACCGTGTCCGAGCAATTTAATAACCATTTGTACTCTACAGGGCACTCTACTGCGATTTATTGTGATATTATTGTCTGGAGATAAGGGTAAATGTGATGGAAAATTAGATGAACGATGTAAAGTGCTTTGATCGTTGATGGGCGTCTTGAAGGGGGGGGGGGGTGTACTGTGGCATTTGTAATGTTCGCTTGATAATGTTTTCGAACTTGTGTCTTGCTCCTTCCTTGGCAAAACGTTCAATCACTATAAAACTAGAAATTGTTGTTATTGTTAAGTTCTGGGTGGCACTGTAGCTGTTATGGGCGGGCGTAGCGCTTACCATCAGGAGAACGACTTGCTCGTCACGTCACTCAGTGAAATAAAAAACATTATATTGTTTTGTTAAAGTTGTTGATTGCTGCATCCGCAACAATTACATGAAATTAAAAAGTATTGCTAGTACTCGAAATCCTAGCTCTATGGTCTGGAAAAGCTCCGTTCCTAAATATATTTTTTTTCTACTTCAAGATATTTTGTATCAATAACTAAATATCTTACGTAATGTTCATATGCCATATAAAATCTAAAGCGATACAATTAACACCACAAGGGCTTGTATTCAATTACCCATTATGCTCGACCCTTTTGCATAAAGTAACGATATTTCGAGCACATGCTCGATGCTGTAACCGCCTACTCGCGGAAATACTAATTGCTTTATCTTCTCAGCGCGGCAATTTATTTTGCGACAGTTGTTTAGCTTCCCACGTTTTTTTAAAACATGATCTTTCGCCAAATTATGAAACGGATTTCTGGGGAAACGTGCCACCCACTTCCTGCTAGGTATTTCAGTAACCTCACATTATTTTTCAGATGAATAAAATAATCTTTTCCGCAACCAGTTGGGTTCGCCACTTTATCGCTCGAAGTCTCAGCAATGCAATAACATTGTTATCGGCAGATGTGGTGCTTATACTTAAGCTAACGGCCCGTTGGTTTCGTCTGTATAACTGAAAACATTTTTTATTTCGTACAAATACGATATAAAATTCATAGGATTCTTTGCACAAGTCAGCTATTACACTCTACTGTGAATACGCTGAGAACTTCTACCTTACAAAGAAAACAGTCTGTTAATTGTTGCATTTATTAATTCCCGTAGTTTAAGTGATGTTCCTATTTTTCATGCTATGCTCAAATTAATTGTTATAATGCCTTAGTTGAGGTACTGTTGACAATTTAATTACAGCGCCGTTTCAAATGTCGGTTGGCTATTATTTTCGTCGTATACGAAAATACACATACCACAAGCCCTTGACTTAGCCCGCGATCTGCGGATGTTTTTTGAGGAAGGTCTTGGCATTGAAGACGTAATCATTGTATTCTTTGATGTAAGATAGATGAAAAATGATTTATACTGTGAATTTCACGCAAAAAGCTATAAATTAAATACTAAAAGTATTATGAATGAAAATTCACCGTATAAATTAAAATTCGCTCAAAAATAATGTAAGAATATGTTTAATGTTTTAAAATTGTCATGGATAGCGTTTTGAGGTGGCGCTCATCAAATTCAATAGTCATAAAGTCTCGTAATTCAATGAGAACATACCACCTAAGTTGATTGAACTTATTCCTTCAAAGACGATACGATATCTAAGACAGCATAATCTTTAGGATTTCCTTCGGAACTAAGTAGGTAATTTCGCTAAGCCTCTAAGCGTTGAATAAAGATTGCAGATTCGGAGGTACATAATAGAATTAGATTAACGCGAAGCCGAAACATCCGTTAATCCGGCCTGAAGATGGACTTTTTGAGCTCTCTGAGAATAAATAATCAAAGTTTAGGGGATGCGCTATTGACCTGTCAAACTTATTCCAAAGTTAAGATTGACGGTTTATGTAGCTCAGATTGAATACAAGATCCCTCTTTGCCCTTAAACTTGGAGTGGAACAAGTTGGATCATCATCAACAAGAAGTGTTTTGCGTTTGTTCACACTCTAAACTTACTGCAAACTAAAATGATAACGGATAATGACTTCCTCGAAACTTTATAGAATGAATTTAGTTCCTATGATCTACAAAGAAATTAAATAGTTTTCATTCCTCAGGGCTACAAAGAGGATTTTAATGACGTTAAAGAAGACCAGAAGAGATAACGTAAATATTTGGATTTTTAAGGAACATGATTATTTATGAATAGAATAGAACAATATAATCTTCTGTAGAATAGCCATGGAACAAAAAATAAAAAGAATGTGTGTACTTATGTACACGCGTTAGAAGTTATACTTCTAATTATATTATATATATTATATTATTATTATATTCTATTATATTATTTTCTTCTTTAAATACAAAAGGGTTGAAGGGGTTATGCCACTTTTCGCTAGGTTGACGTTTGACAAACACTCTTGGTAGTTTAATTCCAGCTCGAAGAATATTGTTATAATCTTCATCACAAGTAATATTGTTATTTTTATAAAAGGAATCTATATCAGAGTAATCATTATTTTCAAGGTTAATTCTTACATTTTTATAACGTTGAGCATGTTCTTTAAAATTTGGTTCATCTTTTTGCATCGGTGATAATATTGTAGTGGATCTACTAGGCATGAAAGGTGCTTCAAATCTGCATTGTTGAGGTTTATTTGCAACTATTTTTTTGTAGCATGCAAACGTATGCTTGTGTGTTTGTAATTTAATATTGTTTGATGCTTCTTGAGATGAGACAGATATTAAATCATCAATTAATTTGATAGCATCCAATTTATTTTTGTCGAGTGCATCCAATGGAGCATTAGCTAACCACAGTAGTGTATGAGCATGTGGACTACCACGATGCTGAAACTCAATCCGTTTAAAGTAGTGGACAACATAGTACTTTCTAGTACTTCTTTAGCAATTTTTTCTGTGAATACACTTGTTGCTGGCTTGCATGTTGACTCACAATTTCTTTTGTTTTATATTGTAAATCTTATTATAATAATGTTGTGGTGAGGAATAAACGCTTACCAAGCATTATATAACTTAATTTTTTTACTTTTTTTTCACAATTTCACAGTGAACACAATACCGGTTTGTCTCATGAAATTAACTGAGCAGAGAAATTTCTGTTGAAATTTTTCCTGAATTTTCTTTGCTATAAACCTCACGGAGCCCGATACCTTTCCAACGAATGCAAAACCGTGGAAATCGGTTCGTGCGTTCTAGAGTTATAGCGTCAGGAAGGAAAACCCGACTCGTAAAAATTCACTCTCATAATTTTTCTCCGTCGCGCCAAAAGAAGTATAACTTCAAAAAGGAAAGGGATGCCTAAAAAAATTACAATTTTGAATACTTATTAATTAATTCCTGAAAGATTTTTAGAGCGCTATGCAATTATCATCATCAGCCTATCATTGTAATAAAAAAGCTGCCTACTAGGAGTTGTGCCAGGAGTTAGATATTTTCGTTGAGAGAAGTAGGTATTGAACACTCGTACTTATATAATTCAATCCATAGAGACGGATCATAGAAAAACAAATATCACATAAGTTGATAAACGTTGAAAGTGAATCAAGTAATACAAAAGTACTTACTTAAAATTGAGTCTCCAGTCAACGGATATGTAAACAGTCTTCTTCCTTACCAAACAAGTAAGAAAAATATGATAAAGAAAACTCCCATTCGCTAATCAAAGAAATTCCAGCTCCAATGTATCACGGAACATTAATCAAAGGGGGGAATTACATTCACTCCGATTAACTGGATATATCCCATCCATGTTGCATGAATGCGTTGAAGCAGATATATGAACACACCTACATTATTTTTTACTTTAAAAGCTACTATAATACGCTTTTAAAGAACTTCGCTTG
Organism: Campaea margaritaria; assembly: GCA_912999815.1. Lineage (NCBI taxonomy): Eukaryota > Metazoa > Arthropoda > Insecta > Lepidoptera > Geometridae > Campaea > Campaea margaritaria. The sequence goes on from OU538794.1 coordinate 5,360,856, forward strand.
CTAGTGTTTGATTAGTAAATCTTGAGATTACTATTTACAGGGTACTATTGTCTTATCTATAACACACGTATGTGATTATAAATGTACCGGAAACCTGTTATATGATGTTATAACTTAATTATAAATAGTATACTATAGTACTACAGATAGTACAGTAACTGATTAATTATATTTACAACAGCGACTATTTTTTTACCATCGACATCCTCGAATTGGTGTTTGAGCACAAAGAAAGTCAATACTTCATATATACTATGAGTAAATCTAGGCACTAATCCCCATGCAAATGCAACCGACTATTTGATTCACATATCAGAAGCCAGCGCCACAGGGGAAATGAGACGCGTCCGCAATACCTTGTTACCTCTCCTAATGATGACTGACAATTTATTCCCTCCCTATGGGTTTTTAGAGTTAATTTTATTCGTAAAAGCGAGGTCGGACATAATAACAATTCCATATATACGCCTCCGTGACGGAGCGACATTTTTGGTCGTAATAGACATTTCTATTACCACCAAAAATGACATTGTTTTGAGCAATTTATAGTAGTTTAGTTGAAACAAAACATTAGACACAGGTCGTTATTTCTGTTTGGTGGTTTTTGAGACCAAGACAAATGATAGCTAACATCAAAGTGAGGTTGGAGAAGTCTTGCGGTTACGGCTTGAACACGCCCCTCGTCTTCAAATTAATAAAGCAAGAAATAGATGCTGGTATATTATTTATTCAGTTATTTTAATTATTTTGGTTGAGTAGTAAGCTCTGTTGTAAAGCTTCATCATAACATATTATCATGAAGAGCAGGTCACTGCATTCACTCAAACTCCCAACCGATGTTTTTATTGAAATCATTAGAACCGTTTACTAAAAAATCATTATAAATATGGTTATGCAAGAATTTCTCGTCTGAATAATACACATATACGTGCTTGATGTATAATATAGACACACATCTAAGTAGCTTACCCGTGCACTATAGGGATTACGCTACTGTAATTACATTGGTCATGCTTCATGTCGGCTGGCGCTAAACCTCCAGCCCTCTACAGAAAATTAAAGTTTTGATGTCAGCTTTGAATTGGCTACGATCCCTGGGGATCCTCTGTTGTTATCTTAAGAATTCAATGCTTTGAGAATCTGATGTACAAAAAATTTATTAAATTATGTAATTTTTTTTTGTATATCCACGTATTTTCTACGTTTATTAATAACAAAGTTCGTCAAAACAGTTGGATGAAATATGAGTCAAAATTAATGAGCCATGTTTAGAATATTAATACATTTAGGTTCCACGAAAATAGGATCAACATGTTTAGTCTGATTGCGTGGTCAGACTTCTTTATCCGTTTCCGTGGGGCTTCTGTAGTTGAAGTACGTGGCCTGTGATTTTAACACTTGTTTAGCTAATTATGATTCATCATGTCTGTATTACTATTTATCGATGAAGCCTACATAATAAATAATCCGACATAATATTATTAACGGGAGTCAGTTTCTGTGTTCTCTGTCTTTTTGCGCCCTCTTCAAGGTTAAGCTGGATAAAATTTGGTAGGGAGTTAGTTTAAATCCTGGAAAGAGATACGCTTTACCGTAATAAAATGTAATATTAAAAAAAACAATAAAATAAAGAGAACGAATAAAAGAGAAAACGTTGAAGTAGTAGTAGTTTTGTTTTGTAATAAAGAGTTTTCTATTCTATTCTATTTTTGCCGCGTCGATGAAGTCCCGGGAAATAGGTAGTTAAGTAATAATAAAAACGTTCAATAAGATCAGTTTGAAAGTTAAGAGATGCCACTACCACACTCTGTGCGGTTTTCTGATTAAAAACCAACCAATTTAACCATAGATAGGATAAAAATGGATGGTACTAATGAGACCTCAACGGAAAACGTCGATTCATGGGCAGTTTTTGCGGCCAATGCAAAAAGGTTGGTAGACCTGGAGTCTCACCACGAACAGATAAATCCATCCAGTTTAAGGCCTTAAACTAAACTGCCCTGCCAACTGTCACCACCAAAATCGCTCAGCGTTCATAAGTCGACCAAAAACATTTATCCAAAGATATCGGAACAATTTGTTTGCATTTATGGGAGTTTATATAGCTCCATCTCATTCTCTTTCTCTCTCATTCTCTGCAGTCTATTTTTGAGTGACGTCACGTCACGTTTGTCATTTATGAGTGTGTGGTGCCAATCAAGGCCGTTCAGTTTAAGGCCTTAAAATGAACTGGATGGAATAAGAATAAGTACGTGGTGACCCCCGGTGTGTTTTTGTAACACTGTTTCCAATTAGTTTTTACAAAGGGAAAAGCTAAAGAGGTTATTAGGCTTAACAAAGGAAGGTAAATTACATATTTATGTGTCACCTTTATAGAACCAAAATCATTAGTTTTTGAATAACATAGGTAGACCTAAGTAGCCTGCCAAAATAATCGAGATTTTAATCATAATTATTTATGAAAGTGTTATGATTCTGCGTTCTTAAAATAGTATATAGATTCCACTTTTGAATAATATCACAGTTTATTATCGTTTAGAGCCCAACACTACTTCATTCGACAAACAAACAATTATTATCATTTCAGTGGATAAATTTTAAAATTTATTTTTGATTCGAAATTCTAACAATTGGCTCCATTTTTCTACAATGACCAGTATCAAAGTGTGTCCCAATAAATATAAATTAACGAAATAAATATTTGTTCCTTAAAACAGTAAATTCGCAGACTGTTTGTTGTTTATTTGTATTCTCTAAGTATGCAAATATTGTCACGGAAATATAATATACTAATGTACTTTAATATTCGTCAATGGTCGTAACTCAACCCCTAAATAAATATTTAGAGGCAGTAACGTACTGAAAATGGCCAATATTCCGGAATGTTACGCACTTTCACACGGTTTACTTTATGCTCATATAAAACGTAAGCGTAATATGCAACTTTATTAAGGTTATAAATGGTGACGTTGAAGCGAGTCACGCTCTATGAAATCTGGTTGCAATGAGGGTTTTGAAGATTTTCATAAAATTCTAAGAGACACTTTGGCTTTTTTTATTGCGATAAAGTCCTTAGCCGTGTCGAAAAATACATTTGTTGAAACTATTTACACATCCCAGGCCTGTAAAACCAGAAAGAGTCAATTTTGCACCATTTTTCATCATTATTCGTTCAACTGCTTTGGCACGATTGAGCAACAAAAAATCAACATCCACTTAAATATTTTTATTCACTAATAAATCCCTATAAAATAATATTATAAGAGAAGTACTAGGTAGGCACTTGTTTGAAACTATGAACAAACCCTTGGATATCTATTTTGTCCCGGTACCTTTCTTCTTTCCCGCATACCAACCCGAGAATTGATTAATTCGGACCGGGCCCCCGTGGTGGATTATGGCCTAACCCTCCTCACGAAAGTGAGGGGAGACCCGTGCTCAGCAGTGGGACGTTATGGGTTGATGATGATGACCTTTCTCATTCCTCGAGCTCAATTCGTATATTTTTATCTATCTACAGCCTTTGTCTAATTTCACTAATAATATTCAAATGTATTGGTATCGAACACAGAATGAGTTTATTAATGCCAGATTAAACTACAAACCAATGACCCAATTTCTCTTAAATAAACCTCGGGGCGCTGTCTGCTATTCCAGATGAAATGAAATATGGAAAAGTATACATCAAATATGAACTTTTTGTTTCGAACACGACAAGCACAGCCTAATGGGTCAGATGTTGGATTTGACGCTAGTAGATATAATTAGCTCTAGAATTTAGTTCATTATTTAGAACTTTTGTTCATTATTGGATAACAAATAAAAAACGATCAAAGAATACTATCGGTAATCATATGCTTAGTAACGTCGTTTTATCTCAAAATGAAATAGAATTTCAATTTTCAGAACCGCTGTGGTTGAAATAATTTGATACCGGGAAAGTGTTTGTTTTACATTAGATATTATTTTCGCAAGAGATTTGTTCCTGTGTTTGTGTTGACAAAAGCTGGTGAAAAATGGGACTACTATTTACTGTTTGAAGTATACAGAATTTCATTTTTAAAGTGACCAAATTGGTTGGTTTATTTTTTTTAAAGAAACAAAGAGGAGTTTGCTCATGGAGTTCATAGTCATTTATTTATCAATCGTACAGATACTACGTTGGCTTAATTTATTATGAGCTTAATTTTGTAAAGTTTACAATAGTTAATTTTATATAGAACATCAATAAGTACTTAGATTATAAAAGTTCATATAGTGTGAGGTAATGATACTCCATAATACACAAACATTACTGAATAAAATTGGTTGTTAAATTATTAAAAGTCGAAGTATTTTCATAATCATAATTTGCCGCACGGCCATTTGTTCAATTGTCTACTAAATCCACCATAAAAATGTACCTAATGGGACCTTTTGTTAATTTGGGGCCAGCCTTCCCATCATTTAGAAATTAGCTGATAGACCATTCTTTGAAAATTCGACTTTTCTTATCCATTACATTTTATATTAGGTATGATGATTAAAGCTTCATCTGCACTAGACTAATTTTTCAGCTGAATTATTTTTTAGACGAAAATAATTGCAACTAAAAAAATTGCCAACATCAGTTGGAGAACAAGATGACTATGTTAATAATCATATACGTATTGGGCATATGAGACATTAGAACCGATGTCTCAGGGTGACAAACGCAGTGCATTATTATACATATTGGGCATATAAGACATTAGAACCGATGTCTCCGGGTGACAAGCGCAGTGCAGTGCTGCGCAGGATTATGCAATGCAAAGTTCTGGATGGCACTGTAACTGTTACGGGCATGCGTTGAGCTTACCATCAGGTGAATGACTTGCTCGTCTCGTCAGTCAGTTAATTAAGAAATATATATATTGGTAGAACTGAAGATTGCAGAGGATAACTTCTTTCGAAATTCAGCTGCACCTTGACTTTGCTTCAGCCATCTTCAGGTGATGCATTGAATAATACAATGCGCTGGTACATTCTGCAAAAAAGTCCCATCGGTCATTGTCCCTCTTCACAGGGAAAATGAGGGTTATTTCAATACCTATCGCCGGAAGCAACCAATTTATGTTTGATCACGTTCTGCCGAACGCGTGAATGAAACCATTTATTACTCTCCAATTTTGTTGTTTTTTATACGGTTCAATGTTTTGGAAAATACTTTCATAGTGGCAAAAATTAAGTTTTGTTTACGCTTGGAAGTGTCCGGTTTATTTATGGAAAAGGTAAACGATACTAACTTGACATTATTTGGATTATTTATAGTCTTGTTTACATTGGCCTCGTACTTATTTAACTTTTCTAATGAATCCCTGGCAAGATTGTCTATAGTCTTTCGTTTCAGTTTTCTAATTGTAAAGAAAACAGACATAGACTCGGGTAGGAATCCAATTATTAGAGCTTTCTTTTAGGAATCGGTTGTAGGTCCCTTTAACTTATTCTTTGGCAAGGAGGATAGAACAGCGCAGCGTCTTTGGAAAACAGACGCTGGGTTACTGTCCCAACCGAAGTGCGAGTATATTTTAAGGCCACAAATAAGTGCCTACAGGTATATCATAAAAGGCACGTTTTCACAGATAGATACCTCAAGAGCTAGTTAATACAACCATTGACTAAATTGCGACCCAAAACAAATTTACTAATGTACGCACCAAGCAGTCATCCAACATTTGCGTTACCTCCATTTGGGTCCCCCGAGTACGGAACCTAAGAGCGGAAAAATATGCCACATCGCGCGTGTTTATTACGAATGAAGGAATTCCCAGAGAGGTTTGCTAATGAAAATTTATATGACGGTCAGTGGGCAATATCTACGAGACCTTTTGCCGTCTAGCAGACCAGTAATGATCGTCTGTTAACTCTATTTGAAATATTACCGTTGTTTGTGAAAGTCGCGCGTGAGATAGAAATATATATATGATGAGCGTACGAGGAGGAAGCGGTGGAGTTATGTTTTTAATTCAAACTGATGTGACTTGTACAAATGTACACATAGCAAACTGTTACTTATTAAGTGTACTTATATTCTTCTTTTATTTTTTCTTCTTCTTCTTTGTTCTTCTGTACTGTGTTTATTTTTGTTTCTGGTGTACAATAAAGAGTTTTTCTATTCTATTCTATTCTATATCCACTTTATTGGCTCGGTTACGGAAGGTTAACCTTTTGATTGATGGAATACCAAGATCAGCCAAACTTTATAATACGTATATATTACGAATTTATGGGATACTTACTTGTGTTGTTAATAAAATGAATACGTATTTTTTGTAAAACAAAAAAGCCATAATATTTCAAATATTATTCATCATCATCATCGTCAACCCATAACGTCCCTGAGCTGAGCACGGGTCTCCGCTCACTTTCGTGAGGAGGGTTTCGTGGGGATTGTTCACCACGGGGGCCCGGTCCGGATTGGTGGATAACATACCTACCTCCGAAATAATTCTCGAGTAGGTAATGTGGGTTTCCTCACCATGTTTTCCTTCACCGAAAAGCGAGTGAAATATTATTAAGAGGTATTAAAACCCTCCCCCCCATTTCGGTTAAAGCTAGTCACGTTTGTATACTATTCAAGAAGTATCAACTAGGATTTGTTATAATATAATACCTGTGAACGTTTCCAAGTTGACCAAGTTGTTCCAAGTTGTTCAATTGTCCGGACACAGGTAAGGTACATATACCAATGCAGTAAAAGTATATAGGTATCTACTGAAGGTATCTACGTAGTTGTTAAATCTTTACTAGAGCGTTGACTCGACTGAACGCAATTTCGCACGTTCGCTTCAATAGCTTTAAGTATTTTAAGAATTTCCGTGTGTGGAGAAGCGTTGGTTTAACAATTAACGTTTAGGATGTCAAATTGAAGGTACAATCTGTCTAGCTGCCTCTAGGTAAATTAAAATATGCGTGCTTATGGCTGTTCCTTTACGGACATGTCCATTTGTTCGTGTATTTTTAATAAATGTATGAGTTTTGTAACGTAATTACAATGTTATTGGAATTGCTCTACAAATTTCAGATGTCAACAGAAAATGCAATTTAATACACAATTATTTTTGTGTGAAATCGAATTAAAATAATAGCGTGTCACGATCACATACATAGAATCTGACCCCTAACTAAAATTCCCTGTATCTAGGGAACCAGGAACTACGAGTACCATTGTCCCACAAACACCCAGGCTCAGAGCAAATATTTGTAGTTCACACAAATATTTGCCTTGCGCGGGAATCGAACCTGAAACCTCACGCTTCGCAGTCGGCTCATCGGCCACTTACGCCATGGAGGCCGTCGGCGGTAGTTATTACCTAACTACAAAGTTGAGGCAAATACAAATCATTCACTTCACAGTTCACATCTAAATTACTACGTTATGCGCTGGAGCGTCAGTTACTCACACACGGACCGACATGTTTACCTAAACGAAGGCAAGGCGTTGAATACAATCTCAAACTTGACCGATATTTGCCACCGCACTTGGCCGCGTAACAAAACGATGCCAATGTATGATTCCTCATCTATTTCGGCAACTCATTATCTACCCGCGCCAGAAGACGGCCCGACCCGGGAACAATGGTGACGCCAGCATCGAACAGCGAAATTAATTATCGTTTCCTTACATATCGGCCGACAGACGACCGATCGTGTAAAATCCACAAGAATGCGACACGGCCGAGAAATTGTCCGAGTATTTAAACAGTCTGGCAAATAAAAAAGTCCGTCAGCGCCGCACCGCAATCATTTCTTATTTTCGTTGAAGATTCTTTTGTCCCCGATACCGAAACGAATAATTAAATCTAAATTGGACAGATGTTTGCTCGAAGTTATTATTAAAACCTTGTTAACAATATAAGCGGTGATTAATTTCGCGATATTGAACGAGACATCATGAAAGAAGCTTTCATCTTGTTTACATTTTGTTTCGTCTATAGGAGAAATTTTGATAGCTCTTTATGATTTTAAGCGCATGCTTGCTAATGTTTGTGAAGATACATAAACCAAAAGTTTTACAAAAGGCTTACTAGAGTAGGGTTTAAGTAGGCAACAACCCTTATTTAGCAATGGGTTAAAAGTTGTTTGTTTAGTTGAGCCCGCAAAGCCCTACCCGACTATATTTCACGGTCTTTACCATGTAAATTTATTGTTATAAGAGACGGCATTAAAATAAGAGCCTGATTAATTAAAATTATTTTATTGAGCTGGCATGTACTTGACACTTAATTTAGATTCAAAGTGTGATGTTTTCAGTAATTGTACATCAAAGGAAATTTGATTTTAATATTTTGTGATTTATGTTTGTCTCCCACTGATGTACTAAACAAGTGTTTTTAGTCAAACTAATCAAGATGTTTACAGAATCTAAAAGCTCTTAGTCGAAGAAATTTTAAATATTTGAAGTAAATGTAGGTGTCTTTTTTTTTTGTTGCTTTGATAGCAATAAACTTTTAAATTACACTTTTTTATTTTTATTTGACTGAGTGACGAGAAGAGCAAGTCGTTCACCTGATGGTAAGCGCCACGCTTGCTTATAACAGTTACAGTACCACCCAGAACTTTGCATTGCATAATCTTGCGCGGCACTGCACTGAGTTCGTCACCCTGAGACATCGGCTCTAAAGTCTCATATGCCCAGTAATTTCGGTTTTGAGGCCGTTTCTCTGTATTTAAACGTATTTACAATTATAATTATCAAATGTCATTATAATAACATACGATCGTATTTACCATTGGATTTAATTTACAATGTATAACAGGTTTGGTGAAGGAAAACATCGTGAGGAAACCCAAACACCCGAGAATTATTTCATGGGTAGGTATGTTATCCACCGGACAATCCGGACCGGGCCCCCGTGGTGGATTATGGCCTAACCCTCTTCACGAAAGTAGAGGGACCCATGCTCAGCAGTGGGACGATGTGGGTTGATGATGATGATGATGATGATGATAAACAGGTAGATATAATATGTTTGTTGGTACCTACAACATTTCAGTCGCATAAGATAAATTTTAGCATTGTTTCTGTTTATGTTTGTTTGTTTTTCATCAAATTAAAATAAACAGAAGACGTAATCATATCCCTTTTTCAATGATAACTCTAACCAGTGCTAATATTTTTTTACAAGTAACAAAATAAAATTAAAGAATATAATGGCAGTCTGTGCCATTACTCTCTATAAAAAATAAAAGTAATAAAAATCCAAAAATAATCAATTTTGTCGTAACAAATTGCTATAAGGCCCTCATTAGGTATTAAACAAAGGAGCAATATGTTCACCTAAAAATATGGGTCCAATAAATCTGGGTAGAGTAACGCGATCTCTGTCAACACCGGCTTACGGGAATCTACGTGAAATTGTTTCGGCCACGCATCGCTAAAAAATTGCAGTCATTTATTACGAAGAAAAATATGTCCAAAAGGTCGACAGCTAATTAATTGGAGCAGAAGAATAAAAAAAACCATGTTTTGTTCAACTAGAGAAAGGCACCATTTATCATTAATTTTATTAGTCCTTAACACGGTTGGTAACATAAACAAAGAGGCGTCTCAAAATATATTTAAGTTATGTGACGACCACTCAGAAGTACGTCAGAGATATTTTCACTTTTAACTTTACCTCTACTTCTAAGGTTTCTTTTTGTTATCCCTAGCTGTTACGTTTATGGTGCCTGATTCAAATTCTCTAGTTGGCTTCCACAACATTTTGCTTTACTAAACAGACTGCGGATGTTAATTTATTAATGAAATGAATGCGTGTCGCGCGGCGTCATTAATACGCAACGATCCCAAGCAGGTCACCACCCTTGGCTAACTCATTCTTGACACCCCTACCAATGTCAGACTAACCTAAACCTTACCCTTTTGTAATAAGAGTTACTGAAAAGGTCTCCTTCATCACAAATTCTTTTAACCCTAAACAATGGTTTACAAAATGAACCTTATACGTCTGTAATAAAACACTAAGAAACAACGAGGTAGGTGTTTTTATCGAGAGCTATAATTATAGAGTTATTACAGTGTGAAGTTAGAAAATAAACGAGCTCGGCTCAAAAATAAACCTGTTTATTCATTATAAAACAATTCGCTCCTTGTAATAAGGTATTTTATGGAAGGATTTAGAAATAATTTGTAGGCATTCAAATTTGAATAATAAGAAATCAGAATATTTTTCGTTACATTTTGTTAAAATCGTCTTTGAAAGCCCTTAATTTATCATTCTCCGCATATTTACTAAATATTCTCTTCTTCAAGTAAATGCCAAATGAGAATAAATTCGCTGTGGAAAAGTTACTTTTCACTGTTAAAATTTATAAAAAACAAAAAAGACTGTTATTTAAAAAGTTATTGACTTATATAGACCAATTCTTGATAAGTGCGGATTATCAAGTAGAAATAGAATTATATTTTTTTGTATCCAACAGAATGTATTACCAATTTTGCCGCATGATTTCGTGAATTTGTAAGACTGGAAACCTTGTCTTATTAGAGCTTGAAAACGTTTTTTATGTTTCTGAGATATGTAAATTTGATTTGTTAGCGCGATTATCATTTCACTTCTTGGGATAAGCCGGTCTAAGCAACTTCCTGTAACTTTACAAATTGTCAAATTTCGTCATACCTAAATATGCGTAGTCATATAAAAAACGGCGAATTGCGCTCCTGAAAAGTGTACACATTTACAGTTACTCCGAAAACATATATTTAATCACGACTTTTCATAAAGCTGGTAATCAGAAACTCACCTCAAATACTACCTAGTATTAAACTTACAAGATAACCACCGCAAAAGAAAACACACCCATTGTTATAAATAAGTAGTCATAATATTCTAAATCAAATAACCGTAAAGTACATTAGCCATCATTCCATCCTGGCGTAAAGCACACACTGGACAATAAAGCGTTTTACAGCCGCTGTAAATTGTCTCCCAATGGTTCCCGGAGCGTTTAGCTACTTTGTAACTCTCAGTGAAGTCACTTTCACGTCTTTCTTTTTCGTTTCACGCTTTCGAATGGGATATGAGACAAGAGTGTAGTAAGTTGGAGATTGTTCCTTTTTTAACAACACTTTGTTACATTCGGGCACACATTTTCTCCACCTCTCTCTTTCATGCTGATATTTTTGTCAATGAATTTTCCCGTCACTAAAAGTGATAGCTTTTGAATGGGATCTTTGATGAGAGTGTAGTAAGTTCTAGATTATTCCTTTTCTAACTACACTTTATTACATTTAGGCACATATTTTCTCTCTCTCTCTCTTAGATGTTTATATATTTGTCTAGAATTTTTCACGTCTGTAGGAGTGATAGCTTTCAAATGGAATCTGAGACGAGAGTGCAGTAAGTAGCATATCATTATTTTTCTAACATCACCTTGTTACTTACGGTCCCGAATTCTGTTTGTCTGTCTGTCTCTCTCTCTCTCTCTCTCTCACTCTTTCTTCTTCTTTCTCTAATTCTGTCTTTCGTGTCAATATTTTTCTTCTTCTTCTCTCTCTCATTCTGTCTTTCGTGTCAATATTTTTCTTCTTCTTATCTCTCTCATTCTGTCTTTCGTGTCAATATTTTTCTTCTTCTTTCTCTCATTCTGTCTTTCGTGTCAATATTTTTCTTCTTCTTCTCTCTCTCATTCTGTCTTTCGTGTTAATATTTTTCTTCTTCTTCTTCTCTCTCTCATTCTGTCTTTCGTGTCAATATTTTTGTACCTATATAAAATAATTCCTACGAAATAAATTTGAACATATTTTATTATCATAAGCACCTAACAGGTGGCACAGACTGAATGAGAAGAGCAGAACATCGGGCTCAGTGGCGTTTTATAGAAGAGGCTTACGTCGAGCAATGAACTAATATATGCTGATGATACTAACTTCCTATTAAATGTATCTAAAGGATACTAAGTTGTAAGTCCTAAACTATAATTATACCATTTATATGTTGTACACGTTCAACAAATAAATAATGTTGTATTGTGAATATTCCAGTTTCAGCCATTGTGACCAGAATTGGTTATTCGTGACAATAATTCTGATGTCTTTGACACTTTTGATATTAAAATATTTCAAAAACTATAGAGGAGTTGATCATACTTTAATTTATCTAGAGTTTAAATCAAATACCATAACTATCAGCATCATCAACCCATATCGGCCCAATGCTGAGCACGGATCTCCCCGCAATTTCGTGAGGAGACTTTTTTATATGACTGAAAAACCAGACGAGCAAGTCGTTCACCTGATGGTAAGCGCCACGCCTGCCCATAAAAGTTATAATCCATAATCCATATTCAGCGTATAATATGAGTAAATGTACAGCATTTGGAATTACAAGGTCTGTCAGGTTCCGATGACTACACAATATATGGTGACAGCGAGCTGTTCTGATGATAGAGGTGGAAGGTAGATAACGGAACGTCTCATTTAATATTAATATTAAAAGATAATAAAATGTACTAACCAATATTATGGGTGGGTAATTTCGTGTGCTACTACTAAAATAATAAAAATATAACCCAGTAACTTTCAGGGATTTAAATGTCTAGATCGAAATTTAGTGAGCACCTGAGCACTTTTCAATTAGTCTAAAGCTACAGCTTTAAACCTCGTCTACACTACAAGCTACAAACTCGTATTTTAGCTTCTATACAAGCGCGCTTAATCTTTGACCGCATTACTACGGTCATACTACGGTCGGAATAATTAAAAAGCAAGCTTATAATGATTAATAAAACGAAACCTTATCCAAGAGCTAACTATAACTCTATTTAGGATATAAACGTGTGAAGTTACCGAGTCCTCAATCTTTTAATGTACTGGCTGTGAAAGTAGAGCTTACCTTAATATTTAAGTACCTCTTTGCGTGCCTACTCAAGTGGTAAGTAGTTTGCCTTACCTTAAGTTGGATCTTAACAACAGCATTAACACATTATTAATAAGTGAATTTTATGTTCCATAAAATAATGTCGTATTTAATCGTGGTACTAGATAATACGGGAGGCGCAGCGGATGTCTGGCCATCTTATGGATTTTGCAGTGCATTGTTCTGGGTGAGAATACAAGTGTTATAGTAAAGCGTGTTATAGCTCTTAACATCAGGTGAAAGGTGTGTTTGTTACGTAACTCAATAGAGTTACGTAACAAACACACCTTTCACCTGATAAGTAATAACTTAAAAGGTCGCCTTTATCAGTTAATTTTGACAACACATTAAATCTGCAGTAAACAGAAGATAGATAGATAGATAAACTCTTTATTGAAACACCAGAGAACGAAGAAAACTTAAGAATCTAGAAAACTCGATAAATGTTTTAATAAAGTAAACAGAGATTCCAAATACCCACTGTAACTCTATGAAAATAGCTCAAATAAACGTGATACATTCTATAATACATACATATATTTGTCCAAAATCCCACATCATTGACATCGTCTATTTTTTTTTTATTGAAGGTTATAATATTGTTAGGTTATAGTCGCCATCTTGAAAACTGACGTCACCCAAACCTATATAAGCCGTCAACGCCAGGCTTGGAGGGTCATTCTGCGCTTGGCTTTTACGGCGGTAACATCGGTTTGGGTGAGCGATCTGCTTGTTTTTTATTAAATTGTTATAATTGTGTTTAAAGTTACTGTTTTGAGGTTTGTTTTGTGTGATTTTGTTCTTATTTCAGTTAGAGTTTTCGTTTTGTTAAAAATAATTTATTAGTGAATTAAAATGTAATTATGTTGTTGAAATTATCTTTTTTTTAAATCTTATTTTGGAGTAGTTCCTAAAATCAGAAGTGGGATTCAAACTCTTTCTACGGCCACATTAATTGAATTTTTAGTAAGAACAGTTTCACAAAACTACCCTCACTTTGTTTCAATAAAAACCGTAAGATGTCTGATCGTGAAAACCGTCACGATCGTGACAAACGAAAGAAAAAATCAGGCAGGTCGCGTCACCGCAGTCGTAGGGATAGATCTAGGTCTTGTAGTCGGTCGCCACTGTGCAAGGATACGGATCCTTTGCAAAACACTTTGTCTGCGATTTTAACACGCTTGAATCGGCTCGAAAGTGACCATAATAGATCCGCGTTAGCTCCACTTGAGTGCGAACTGCCTGCAGTTATTTCAAACGTTCCTCGGTGCAGCGACAGTGAAGTAAATTCATCGGTTGTGGGGAATACTGAGTTTCCCACGAATACAAGTGCCCCTAAGTGTAATAATGTTTACGACCGTCAGAGTGAAGCCTCCGCCACGGCTCAAACACTGTTACAGGTTATTAAGGCCCTTCCCAGTAGGTCACAGCATTACTTTGTGTCGAATTTCGATCCGTCCTTCCATGATATTGATACCTGGTGTGAAGAGGTAGATCGAGCGCAGTGTTCAAATTCATGGGAGGACTGTGAGTGCCTTTCGCGCGTAGCTAACTGTTTGAAGGGTGACGCAAAGATTTGGCTCAACGAGTGGGTGACACCTGATAGGTCGTGGTCTAACTTTAAGCGTGATTTTAAGCCACTTTGCTCACGTAAGCTAGATTATGCAAATATCCTTTTTGAGGTGATGAATAAAACGTCTGAAAAGTACGTATCGTACGCCGAATATGCCCGTCGTAGTCTGCTGCGTTTGCGCATCGTTAAGGGACTCAATGAGGAATTAATGGTCAAAATAGTAATTCGCGGCATCACCGACGCACAGGTGCACGCTGCCGCAACTAACGCTAACTTGACAACAGAGAATTTAGTGCCGTTCCTGTCGATCTACTCAAAGCCAGGCCGTTCATCAAACAATGTCCGCGCACCGTTCCAAAGACCACGCGTACACAATAACCAAACTAATAACGAAAGTAATTTCAAGTGTTTTACCTGCGGCCAGATGGGTCACAAAAGTCAAACATGTACCAAACGACCCAAAATGGCGCAAGTTTGCACTTTCTGTAAGAAACCAGGTCATATCGAGTCAGGGTGTTTCGCGAAGGATAGGCCGGAAGGAAACACTCAATCAACGCAACGTTAATTTATGCCGCGAAAATAACAATTCACTAACAGTTGACAACAACATCACGTCCGCGGTAGTCTAAGGCATCCCTGTTGATCTACTCATAGACAGTGGTGCATTAGAGGTTTCGTTGATATCATCTGACGCTGTAAAATATTTCTCGTGCGAACTCAAGCCTTTGCAGTGTGACCTGAAAGTGTTCGGTAACGGGGAGGTAAAAGCAGATAGCTATGTCACGCTAAACGTTGAATTGCCTGACATTACGGTTGAAGTGGAATTGGTGGTCGTTCCAGCAGACTGTGTTAGTACTCCAATCATAATCGGGACAGATGTACTCAACCGTTATTTGACAAAAGACAGGCAATATCTCACACATGCAAACATCAATAATGTTGCCGCCGTATCAAGCCCTCGTAGGAACGAGGAACCCGAGATAAAAACACCACTTCTAAGGCCCTGACCGTCAAAAGCTAATGTCAATAATAAACGCATTTTCTCTTCTTATTTCGGGTACCGCGTCGACAACCGTGTCTACAGGCAAAATGCACATTAACCTCACTAATTGATAACTTCTTGGGAAAAACCCGACGAACCTTTCAGCACGGTTCATGTAGATGCTCTCGGTCCCCTCCCTGAGTCTGACGGCTTCAAGTTCGTCTTAATAATTGTCGACGCCTTTACAAAGTTTACATTACTGTACCCCATCTATCGACAATACGTCACTGAGCTCATTCGAGTTTTTAAGAGCGCCATATCTATGTCTGGTGTGCCAAAGCTCTTGGTAACTGATCGCGCACGTATGTTCGAGTCAGCTCAGTTCGTACAATGGGTGCATGAGTTAGGTAGCGACATCCACTATATCACTCCGGAAATGCACCACTCTAAAGGCCAAGTGGAAAGATATGCGCGCACTGTCCTGAACATGGTCCGAATAGAAGTCGGACATAATGACTCGTCCTGGTCGGAAGCCCTGTGGAGGTTGCAGCTGGTCTTAAATATAACAAAGCAGAAGACGACGCAGACTTCTCCACTCCAACTTCTCATTGGAGTTGAAGCCAGCACTCCTGTCATCAATTCTCTAGTTCGCGATCTAGTTCGTGAGGAAGGTGACACGAACAGAGAATCGTGGTGCGAGTTGTGTCGAAGCAGAGCCAGGGGCCTACTTGCAGAAAACCGAGCTCGGCAAGATATCTACGCCAATCAACAACGACGACCATCAAAATGTTACAACCCTAATGATTTGGTCTTCGTTATAAAATACTCTCAGTCTACAGGCAAATTAGATCCTGGGATGCGTGGTCCCTACAAGGTTATAAAAATATTGCCCAGTGGACGGTATGAGTTGAAGCTCTTAAGTGGCGCATACGGAAAAACTACGCAGGCTGCCGCCGAGTATATGGTGCTGTGCAAAGGAGAGTGGTGCCCTGAAACTTGCGCTACTTTCTTTGAGAGTAAGTTTTCCTTTATTGTGCGACAGTATTATTGCGGCTTTGAATTTCACGTTCCTCCCTCTGTAAGTTCCATACAAGTGAGATCTCACGCAGGCCCCTATATAGTTACTCCTTATTACAATTTACTGTTTTTATAATGACTTCCTAACTGACGACTGACATACAAATTTATCCCCGTGATATGAAAAGTCGTGATGCTGATGCTCAATGAATGGAAATCTTTCTGTATTGTTTAGCTACCTACATGATGAGAGATATCGGAATGGCTGTGGGCCTGGTCCGATATGTGATAGTTACTTGGGCGAACAATTCAGCTTTGTATCTGCCTACAGTAGCTAGTTGCATACCTACATGGTGAGAGATATCGGAATGGCTGTGGGCCTGGTCCGATATGTGATGGTTACTTGGGCGAACAATTCAGCTTTGTATCTGCCTACAGTAGCTAGTTGCATACCTACATGATGAGAGATATCGGAATGGCTGTGGGCCTGGTCCGATATGTGATAGTTACTTGGGCGAACAATTCAGCTTTGTATCTGCCTACAGTAGCTAGTTGCATACCTACATGGTGAGAGATATCGGAATGGCTGTGGGCCTGGTCCGATATGTGATGGTTACTTGGGCGAACAATTCAGCTTTGTATCTGCCTACAGTAGCTAGTTACATACCTACATGGTGAGAGGTATCGGAATGGCTGTGGGCCTGGTCCGATATGTGATAGTTGCTTGGGCGAACAATTCAGCTTTGTATCTGCCTACAGTAGCTAGTTACATACCTACATGGTGAGAGGTATCGGAATGGCTGTGGGCCTGGTCCGATATGTGATAGTTGCTTGGGCGAACAATTCAGCTTTGTATCTGCCTACAGTAGCTAGTTACATACCTACATGGTGAGAGATATCGGAATGGCTGTGGGCCTGGTCCGATATGTAATAGTTGCTTGGGCGAACAATTCAGCTTTGTATCGGCCTAGAGTAGCTAACTGCGCGTACCTACATCGTGAAAGAGATCGGAATGGCTGTTAGCCTAGTCCGATACGTGTTGGTTGCATGGGCGTACAAGTCAGCTTTGTATTTGCCCTTGGTAACAAAAGATGATGTATGACGAGACGTCTCTTGTGGATGGATGAAAGAAGTGTGACAGTGTGTGGAGTGTGACGAGTATAGAGATTGCGTGAACATGATTGAATGAACGTGTGTTACGTGTGGGAGTGTGCCAATGACAATCTATTTCAGATAATGAGACTGATGACTAGGAGGAAGACTCTTCCTCACACGCGCAAGAATCAACCCCTGCTGTTGGTGCTGACAATGCCAGGCGATCATTCCAGGATAGCCGAGCAGATCCGCAAGATGCTGTCGAGGACGACACATGTTCAGGATAGGCCGTGTTAGGTTATAGTCGCCATCTTGAAAACTGACGTCACCCAAACCTATATAAGCCGTCAACGCCAGGCTTGGAGGGTCATTCTGCGCTTGGCTTTTACGGCGGTAACATCGGTTTGGGTGAGCGATCTGCTTGTTTTTTATTAAATTGTTATAATTGTGTTTAAAGTTACTGTTTTGAGGTTTGTTTTGTGTGATTTTGTTCTTATTTCAGTTAGAGTTTTCGTTTTGTTAAAAATAATTTATTAGTGAATTAAAATGTAATTATGTTGTTGAAATTATCTTTTTTTTAAATCTTATTTTGGAGTAGTTCCTAAAAATATGGTATCTTCCACTATAAACATTATTTCTGGAATTCCACTACTGACGAACAGTTTGAAGTTCCTTTCAATATTTATAATTAGCAACTCGATATTTTTAGAGCATAGCGTCCACGTTGGGTATGACACACTCAATGGAAATAACCATATGTCTCATACGATACACTCGCAAAATGTAAATAACGGCACGATCTGAAATTTGCGATCTTTTACATTTACGAACACGAGATTTTGAAAGTAAGTCAGGGTAACGTAACAAACATTAACATTCTCTTGAGTTTTTACCACCACAAGCCACATCTAAAACTTAATCCTGTCCATCCATAGGTTGCCTGGAAGAAATGGCTTTAAGCGATAAGGCCGCCACCTGTTTATTAAATGTTTATTGTGCTGTGTCTACTAAGCTTTTGGTGTTCAATAAAATATTATTGCATTGTTGTATTGTATTGACGCGGATTACGAAGATGATCTGTCCTAGCTTGGTACTGACTGAGCTTCTGTTTTCAGTGCTTATGTACGATTGTACGTAGGTAGACATCCTCATCATTTATCCATATCGGCCCTCAGCTGAGCACGGGTCTCCCCTCGCTTTCGTGACGAGGATTAGACCTCAATCCACCACGGGGCCCCGTAAAAATACTAGTTAGACATACCAAGTGAATTTTTTAAAAGGAATGGGTATAGTTTCCAGGACAATTTATCGATTCACCGATAAATACTCGTTGCTAGATAGCTTACATTTATGTTTCTGTGCTATTATTTCATCATCATCATCAACCCGTATCGTCCCACCGCTGAGCATGGGTCTCCCCTCACTTTCGTGAGGAGGATTAGGCCATAATCCACCACGGGGGCCAGATCTTATTATTTGCATTTCGATAAGAACTTCAACAGGACCCTCATTGGTGATATTTCTAAGCGAGTTATAGAAGATATTGCATCACTATGCTAACTGTTGACACTTGAAATCCGAAAGGTTCAATCCCAGCGATACAAGCCAAGCACCCATGTAAACGTGACCTAACTCAAAACAACCACAGAATACATACTTGCCCAAGAAAGGTTAAGTTTAAAGGACATATCTTCAGATTGGGGCCGATGTGAGGTACAATCGAATTATGTAATAGCTGTCTTCAGTTTATTAGATATTAATATATTGAGGTAAGTTGAGTAATGGGAATCCTAATAATTACTGTCAATTTTCTAATCCTAACCTAACAATTTTACTACTTATAAATATAATATAAGGAAGAGTTTTGATGTTTGTTTGTTCTTCAATCATGTAAAACCAGTTAAACAAATTTTGATCATTTTGCTACAAAAGTATAGAAAGGGTTGCAACTTCGGGTACTCTATTTTCCAAAGGGTGTTTATTGAGATGTCAAAGTTTGTTACGCGATTAGGTGAAAACGGCTGAATGAATTTGAATGAAATTAAGCACACAAACAGTATACGACATAATATGATACTTTTAACCCGTAAAAATTATCGGTTCTTATAAGATAATACTCAATGCAAGTTAAACCGCGGGGCGCAGCTAGTAGAATATAATAATGAATCTCTTAAGCACGTAACGCCACGAAAGGCACCGGGCTTCAACTTGTTAATAAATAAAGCTTGTTCATATTAATGAGACCTTTTTGGCTTTTACATAAACTGCAGGAGGATTAAGAGACATCAAAAGGCTTTAGAATATAAATTGGGAATGTATGCCTAGAGTTTTTTCTAAATGATGAAATTTAGAAAGTTTTGCGTGGATGACACCACAATCAATTAATGTTGAAAATAATGTTCGTTAATCTGCCGAGATAACTTGTTTTTGTTTGGAAAAAGTCAACTCTCATTAAAATATTGTTATAAAATAGTGTTAGCTACTTTATCTGTATTCTATAATACATAAACTCAATAACCTCAAAAATATTTATTCTATTATACTTATTGAAAGGTGCTTAAAAAAATATGGTGTAAAAACCTAACATATAAAAATGGGCTCGAGCTATTTTTCCCTCTTGCAATTTATTTCCGTGTTTCTTTGTCGCTGTCGTCGTAAATCTTATTTTGTTTTTTCTACACAATAGATCACACGAAACACGTGTTTTATAGAATGAAACTCGAGGTGTAAAAAACATTTAGCATGGATTTTTTTGCTTTCCAATTATTTCATACGCATGAGATGGTTTTCTTTAACGACGATTCTCGTAACCATACTTGCAAAAGCATGCATAATTTGAACCACTCGCGCAGCTTCCTGTCCAACATCCTTTTGTCATCATCATCATCACCATTAGAATCTCAATCTACTACAGATCTACTACAGAGCATAGGGCTCTTCTTACACCCGAAATAATCGGTTTGAACCAATCTGAACCAGCATTTCCAATAGTAATTTTGGATATTGTGAAAATATAATTGTAATAACATGGGAAAGGTATAGGCCCACTTTTCATCTCAGGACTCTATCGGACTGTGTATATTTGCTCAAACTTTTTATCAAATTGAACCCATCAAAACAATTTAAATCCACGTCAAAACAATATAGATAAAATACAGCGCGTATATAATATAACAAAAACACCAACCGTTTTGTGTGTCACCCGCGTATTAAATTTCCACAGTTTAATAATTATGCGGAGATAGCAGCTTTTAATTAACTTTTGAATATTTAAACTGGGACTTGGATTAGTTATTCAGCTACAATTAAAGTTTGAGGAGATAATAATTTGACAGCCCCATGGGCTGATGTATTGTTAATGTTTACTCAGTTAATTTCCTGGATTTCGCGGTAAGGTGAAAGCCTACAGAGCTGGTAAGTTGTTATTAAATATAATACCGTTTTTAATTGATTCATTTCAGTTGCAGATAATAGAAAAGCAATCGCAGGAGTTAATATTTGACTTCTCTGCTCGTATTCTGCATCGAAAGATTTTAGGACGTGTTATTACCATAGTTTGCAGATCCTAATTACATTTAATATATTTCTAAACAAGTACATTTACTTTATTGCTACTTTATGCCTAAAAACTAACCTGCCTATCGCAATTATTGTCACAGAAAAAAAAACCGTCAAATTGAGAACCTCCTCCTTTTTTGAAGTCGGTTAAAAATAAGGGCTACGAATTTTCTTCTTAAAAATTAAACGCTTTCTTTGACTATAATCACTACTACTACCGACTAGCTCTGGGTGGCACTGTAACTGTTATGGGCAAGCGTAGCGCTTACCATCAGGTAAACAACTTGCTTATGTCATCACTCAGTCAAATAAATAAAAATTATCACAATTTTTATCACGGCCAAAAAGAAGATAATGAACCAAGCGTCAACAGTTACAGATATAACTGATTGACTTGACAATATGGGCTGGTGGTTTTGGCCCTAGGTCTGTTCATTTGAGAGGTAATCTTGTTGTGGCTTTTGTCGTTCGGAAACATTAGTAAAACAAAAGACAGTTAGAAATTCAAATAAACAAGCTTTAGAAGTTATAATTGGGTGTTGATGATACTCAAAAGGCACTGGAGAAATGACGTGACTCATAAACTTCATAATTACAATACGGGTGCTGTTGGATTTTCGTTGAATTTCAAGAATAATGAGAAATAAACTTTTAGCTTGACGTAGGAAACGGATTCATCGTGCCGCGAAGATGTGTGCTGAAATTAAATTTAAAATAATCTGTATGAGACACAACAATATTAATTAAAAGAACCGACATTTATCGCGTCACTCCCTTCCAGACTATAAATTAGAACAAAAAAAATAAGCACATTGTGTGAATCTAAAAAAATTCATTGACATATTAATCGGACGTGTCAGAATGCAGTGTTAAAAATTGGATCAAGGAATTGAGTCATAAATCTATGAAGATAAAAGAAATCCGAATTCACAACAATCCGCCTGCTAAAATTACATAATGGCAATAGTAGTGTGTTGTGGGCCAACAATCCGACGGTGGGCCTTGGCATCGGTTGGTGACAATGAACGCGGCTTCTAAATATATATTAGCGCGCACCTGTGGCCGGGATGGCAGATGCTCTACTGCGAAACGGCTGTGAAACTGTGGAGATAATTGTTTCAGATGGCGCTTGAGACTACAGTGGCACATACCGCCACTGTCGTTGGCTGGTTGGTTGGTTCGTTTCATGTGACGGCATTTCCTATGTTTAGCTAGATTCTTAATAACTTTTTCTGCTGGTAATGGCTTCAGTAACTAATTTTCATGTTTATTTAGAATTTGGTCACTAAAAACCTGAAATGAACTTGGTAATCTAGTTTTTTTCGTCTTTTTTAGTGGTTTTTTAACCATTTTAATATTAAATTACATACATACATACAGTCACGCCTTTGTCCCGTTGGGATAGGCAGAGACTGCATCTTTCTCCATGCTACGACCCCAGCGGAGAGCAGTTCACTAACTGAAAAATTATGAAAATAACTAACGTCAATGTAATGGCTAAGTCTACTTTAACTTGATTAAAATCTATTTAAGTACATATTGATACAGAAACCCTTTTTACAGTCCGAGCGAAATGAAGTCTCTAAATCAATTTCGACGAATCAGGGTCTGCATTACATTTACATACGTATGTCTATATGTGTTTATTTGACAATACCTTTTGAACTGCTCGCTGATCCGATCCCCATACAATTTTGTAGTCAACGTTAATGGAATTTCTAGTACATTGAGAGCTAAATTAGTAGAATTTAAAAATATTGTTATACAAAATTCATTTAAAAAATTCTATACCTCGTAGTTAAACAGTTGTAAGACAAAATGTGAAAAGGCACATAGCGCAGGGTCGGTTGGGAGCAAACAAACAGTTACCAATATCAGTAATCGAATTAACTTTATCGAACAGCGAATAATTATTTACGATTGTTTAGTTTTCAATACTAAACGTATCGCGAACGATACAGCACAAGCGTGTCTAATTCACATATCACTCCACGGTAGCACTCCGGCTCACCTGTTCCTTTTCCAAGTCGTAAATTTTATGACGTATCTCTGGCTAGCACGTCATCTCTGGCCGCGACCTTAAGGACTTATCTATTCTATGCTTGAGGTTAATAACTAGTGTCTTTTACTGCGACAATGCTTGCAAATGTAATCTAGATAAATATATAGTTGCATTATATATTATGTTATTGTAATTACCACTCAGTGAAGATCGATATAATGCTAGAAAGTGAAAAATGTGTCGATACTCGTATGCTGTTTTATACGCTCGTATCATCATCATCATCATCATCATATGCAGCTCATCCAACCCACTGCAGGGCATAAGCCTCCTCCCCCTTACGCCATTCATCCCGGCTTTGGGCCGATCTGGTCCATGCATG
Organism: Campaea margaritaria; assembly: GCA_912999815.1. Taxonomy (NCBI): domain Eukaryota; kingdom Metazoa; phylum Arthropoda; class Insecta; order Lepidoptera; family Geometridae; genus Campaea; species Campaea margaritaria. The sequence continues at coordinate 5,384,343 of OU538794.1, forward strand.
TAATAAATGTAAAATAAGTAACAAATGTGATACAAGTGTTAAATAGATTAGTTTAACCCTATTTATCGTCACAATAAAACAAAAACAAATAGCCAAAAGTTTTTCTATTAGTAGAGATTCTCAGTGATTGCTGATGAAGGACGAAAGGGATTTTCTTCGGCCTATTTTTACGCCCAAAGTTTATTTTAAGCAGGTGCAGGATTATTGTTTGAGGTCTCTGTTATTTTCATCGTCCTGAGCTTTGTTTGTTTTCCATAATTTCGTGTTGGGAAAGATAAGGGAAAATAATTTCTTGAATCTTTATTATATCTGTAATTTAATGAAAGTTTAATTAACTTTCAGGGTCCTTCTGACTTGCTTGTTTTTGATCTATTTACCTTTAGGTACTCACATTATATTATGGACTGATTTTATTGATACACTCGTACTATTGACTGATTAAGCATTTCCATATAATGCTAGCAATTTGGGAACGTTGTCTACTCGTAGCGGTTAGTTAGACTAGGGTAACGCTAAAGGCTTTCATTTAATTTAATTTTAAATTATCACTCTAATTATTCTTGAAGTGAAACTTTTTTGTCGATGACGGGTCGGAATGAGAAATAAATAAGAAGGAACAGTTTAACTTCCTACGTGTTTACACTATTACATACACTCTTTTTTTTAATTATATTTTTGTTCTGTACCTAAATAAAACACCTACCTATTGATTGACTGATAATGGCTCCAGGACATCACATCTTATCTTTTAAGCGAATAAATGAGATTTCCGGATACGAACCCTTATCTGCTCCCTTTTCTTGTGACACCCTCTAATTGCTACGTCAACAGAATGGATCTCATTAGCTTAGGAAATGCCGAATTGATAAATTACGCAAATTATCAGAACGATTTATATTGTCTACCGTATATTGTAGTAAAATATGTTTTGACTCCAGTGTTGAATTTTATTTTCAATTTTTACGTTTATTTTTTTATAATTATCATAAAACAATAAAAAAAGGACTTTAAAATCTAACAAAAGTCGTTTTCCACAAGGCAGAATATACCATGCATTACAGCTTCGAATAGCAGTAGTTATTCTATGTGCCAGATGTGAACCAACCTTTTAGTTACCAACGGCGTCGACTAACCGAGGAAATAATTGCTTAAATAAATTTCAGCTGTAACCCTATGTACCAAAAGTTTCAAAGTCAAGTGGCGCTTGATACCGACACATATTTGCACTGATTAGTTTTGCGGCTTCCCCCGCGGCTCTGGCCTTATAACCCGCTGAGACGAGAAGGGGTCCTAAATAAGTGCCCTTTCTTCCTCCCAGGGGATACAAGTCACTTCAAACACTTTCCATCATCACGAACCATCGCTACTAGTTCAAAAAGAGACGCTACATTGAGGATCCGAAGCTCCTACTTGATGATTGGGAACATTTTCGAGCACTGCGTTGGCAAAAAAGTCCATGGTAAATTACGAGGGGAATAAAGAAAACCATTAATTTCATTCTCTTTTTACATCGGTAGGTAAGTAGTTTTATGACTTCACGCAATAGTTTTAAACACGTCAGAATATGTAATAAAAGATAAAATTTACGTGGGATTACCACTAAAAAGCTGTTTATAATGATACACATAATATTATTTCCATCATAATGATTTACCCATCACCATGATTTATTAGTTTGAAACTTACTACAGAGTTAGAACTATTTCTATTAGGATTCGAATTAGAAGACATTAAAACCTATATTTGTTTTTAAACTTAATAAGTAGATTTTTAGCCCTTTTTTATTAAAAGAAGGAGTTGGTTGGCAGCGGATGCGTCTTGCACTGGACCGGAAAAAGTGGCGTGAACGAAAGATCTGTGTTAACATGGGCTGGGTTTATGAGGTGTTAGAACTTATTTTCAATCTTATGTACGTTCTGTCGCAGTTCTCTCCTTTTGTGTCAAAGTTTTAACTATTGTGCCTAGAGATGGGCTGTTTTGGTTAAAATATCATAGTGATAGGATTAGCCAGCTTAACTGGCCAAATGATGCTTGGTGCTCAAGGCATGTTGGTGGAATGATGGTAAAATTACGCAGTGGCATATACTTAATTTTACTAGTGAGTCAGGCTCCTATCTTGCACCCCTTTGCTACTCTTGTTTGGAAGTCAGGGTCAAGGCCCGATGTCTCAGGGTGACGAGCGCAGTTCAGTGCCGCGCAGGATTATGCAACGCAAAGTTCTGGGTGGCACTGTAACTGCTACGGGCAGGCGTAGCGCTTACCACCAGGTGCACGACTTGCTCGTCTCGTCAGTCAGTCAACTAAAAAAAAGTAGAAATAGATGTGAAAGAAAAATATCAATCTGACCACCATGACAGAACAAATTTCTTTGGTTAACAGAATGATATTTGATTTCAGCACTTCGCATTGTTCACGCTGTGCGAGAGTTAGCGAATAGTTTGCCCCCGATATTATATTTAGGGGAAAGTTTTAGCTTTGCTTGGTATTCAATATCTGGTTTCTATTTCGGAATCAGAAACCAGATATTGAATATTTCATGTATATTTCAGCTTGAAGCTCGACGATGTTTGTCTTTTCAATATGTATTGACTATCCAAATTAATTGAATATTATGTTCTGTAACAACTCACTGCTATATAAACTGACTAGGTGAGCCTCACGGTCTCACCAGTGTTAATTACTATTATCCCAAAAGAACCGTCCATTTTTACGGGATAAAAAGTATTCTATATTCTATTCCAGAACTTAAAGTATTTGTATGCTTAATTTCATCAAAATCCGTCCAGCCGTTTTGGCGTAACGAGGGAACAACTTATAACTTTCGCATTGATAATATAAAAAGAGAGTTTTTTTTTTTGTTTTTAGCTTTTGTTATTTTTGTCAAATTGTTATAATTGTATTGTAAAAGTGTGGACAAGAAGTCAATCTAAACTCTGTAAAATCTATAATTTAAAATGATATATTATTGGTATAAATGATATCACCAGAATATGTTAATAGAACAAAAGATATGTTTAGTTGTCTAACATTTCACAACAATGAAAGTCTGAAAATGTCTTCAGTTTGAAATTCTATTGCATTGTACCCAGAATAGCAGATGAGTTTAAACTTCTAAGCTTGACAAATACAAGGCAACAGCTTAGCCGAGTTTAAGCTGAAAAGTCTATACCGGAACTAGATCCAATGTATTGATCCGGTTCGTTCAACAATAGAGATAAGGATGGCTAGAATGCTATTACCTACTGTTGAATTAAGTCGTATGGAAGATGTAGTAAGTAGGAGAAGAAGCTTATAAAAGTCGAACGATAGTTGGAACTGATATATAGTTTGAAACTTCTATATTTTCTAATGACATTTCTTAAAGTTACGTAGGCTTGGGCTCTTTCGGTTTGCCTGCCTTCTTCTTCCTCCGTAGTGGAGTCACTAGTGGGGAGTCGGGTGACTTCCTACCGGCATGGCCCCAGAAGTCTGTGAGGTGGCCTTTGTGAGCCAGGTCTTCCCATAGGCGTAGAGGCGAAATATGGAGATAGGACACCACCCGCCCCTACCGCCGTCGGAGCAAGATGGTGACTGCTAAGGCGACCCATCTTGCCCCACCTCAGCGGAAAACTGATCAAGGGGGGGGGAGTGGTTTCGACCCCCCCCCCCCTCTCCGTGACCCCCCATCATGGAAGGGATAAGACAACGGTGTTTCTCCCCCTCACAAAACAAAGTCTTAGCGTCTTCGGTGACGAGAAGGAGTAAGGAGTAAGGGTCAAGATGTGTATCAGGTGTAGTGTGTCTATGTATTTACTATTATTTTGGTGGCCTCCGTGGATTAAGTGGGTGATGAGCCAACTGCGAAGTGTAAAGTTGCGGATCCGATTCCCGCACAGGGTAAAAATTTGTGTGAACCAAGGGTATAGTCCCCGTAGTTCCTGATTCTCTAGATACAGCTATGGGTTAGGATTGTAGGCGATCGTGACGTGTATTCTAATTATTACTATAAAAATAAGGAATCACAACAAAGTGACGCTTAACAAAGATGAGCCACTTACACAGGTATTAAGTCTATGAATCATGACCTGCGCTCCGATGGTCTCATTTAAATAATTAAGCAAATTATTTACAAAACCTCAACAGCCGAACACCGTCTCACTTTTTCAGACCCTTTTATATTTTCCGCGAGTAAACGTCTCGCGAAGGTACTCGTAAATGAGTCTCATTACTTAGCAAACTGCTGATTTGAAAATTCACGGAGAAGTGGCACAGTATTCCAATGTTGGTAAATAGAAGCGACTGAACTGGTTTTTTTTTTTGTATATAAAAATGAGCAGCCTTTGTGAAATTCATCTGAGGTGGTTTCGGTGTTCAGTTTCTTGTTTTTCATAACTTACTAGGCGAACGTTTGACCACAATCTCAACTGATGGGAAGTGACGATGTGGCCGAAGGTGAAGCACACCTGCCTAGAAGATATAGATCTATTCACTTTTGATTTGAACACACTTGGGTTACATTTAGATCGAAACACAGATGAAAGCAAACCATTTAATTCCTTTGCGGATCTTAAGCATGACATATTGGAAGCATGACGCTTCGTTTTCAAAGAAGGTATCACCACCATAAAAGGATTTCGCTTTCCTTTGCCGTTTTTAGAAGAGAGCAATCTCCAATTAAGTAAGTCTTCAAAATATACAAGTCATATTAACGAGCCTTAATTAAGGAGGTCTTAGAAATATTTCTCAGTGTTTAATGTCTCTTTTTCACCCTTTATATCAGTCTTTAGCAATTATTTCAAAAGACTAATTCTTAATTAATTATCATGAAATCTAAGCCTTACATTATCTTTGCTTAAAAAGCTTGGTAACTTAAACTTGCATTTGTAATTGATTAGAATCACTTAGTAGTTTGCTTTTAAGCTATTGTGATAGGATTATAGTCGTCAAAAGGAGCTCGTCGATGAAGCAATAATTTATATTTTTTTGTATAATTAGTAATTTTTTTTTCGTAATTTAATAATCTGCATCAAAATGAGAAACATGACATTTTAATATACTTTTGAAATTTAATTACTGTGACAAAAATTTATTTTATTACAATAAATATGTTACACCAGGGACTATATATAGCAAGTGACAATTGTCCCCTAAAAAGTATATTTTTACAACTAAATAACAGTTTCAGTAAATAATCCTGCTTATAATATGCTTTAAGGCGCCACCAACGAAACTTTGTAAAAATGGTGTAATTTCTTCGCGGAATAACTTTTTTTAACACTAATCTCGGAGTGAAATAATGCGGTGAGTTACTAAATAGCTCTCGTCAATTAACGTATGTTTAGTGAGAATCAAAGTGTTTGGATTTAATTACTTGAATACAAGTCAACTGCATCAAGCCAAGGTAAACCATCGGCTCAACAATTAAATCAAACTGTTAAATACAATCAGTCATGTCATGACAAGAATTTCCATTAATTAGAGAGATGTCTCAATTGAGTTCGTATTTCAGCACGTGTCCACAGTGTGAAAGCTGAAATATGAAGAGATACGTTCTTTTTTCTCATTAACAGAGAACGCTGTATTTAAATAAATATTTAGGTTGGTTGATAGTGATCATTCCTAGAAAACTCAACTTTGACACATGAAGATACAGGTCTGTTTATCTCAGCCCCAATAGCTCTAAACTCGGGAGGCGTTTGGCATTGTAAAATCAATTTTATAAATATCCCACGATGTCATTGGACTTGGCACAGGCCGGCAACGACGGCATTACGATCTGTTTAATTATAAAATACCTACTTAGTTATTATGTGACCACTTTTCGCGTGACTACGATCCGGTAAAAGCTTTTTTTAAAACATTGTCTAACACTTTGAAGTTATTTAAAAGACATAACTCTGGCTGAGTTTGTTTTCCGTGCAAACCCAAAGTGTCCTCGTTATTAGCTAAATAAAAGTAGAACATTGGCACTGGTACACGAAAACATATTTATTTTGAGATACAATTGTAAAAATTGTTAACTTCCGACGATTGGGTAAAGCGGGCTAAGACGTTTTAATAAACCGTGCCGCTCTGAAAAGAAAACTGGCGATACACAAAACGTTTCCCTGTAACAATAAACCATTAGCATAAAATGGATTTACAATAATCGTTGTTGTTTGAAATACTGCAAGTCATTTGGCATAGCTATGCTTTCGGATAATCAATTATTTTATGTGTCGCTGGCTGGTAAACACGGAACTGTTGTTGCTTTGGACATCTGTTAGAAATACATTAGGCAAACAGCTTACCTGTTCAATGATTGGAAATTTTCACACTAGACTACCTATGAAAAACACACTAAAACACCCACTATAGTTTACACAGTTTACTACTTAATAAGTCACACTTTTGATTGTCTTTTAAACACTTCTATGTTACTATTTTATTTAAACACACACTACTTATTCTAAATTCAATCGTCTTTGGTCACACACTTTTACTAGTTCTAGGGTTCTTGAAGGATAAAAATAATGTCCAAAACCGTTTGTAAAACAGTGTAAATAGTTCATAAATCGGGTATAAAGTTAAAGGTTGCTATCAGAAAATTTCAGTCGTTTCTTGTGTATAAATAGGTTTCGATAAAATTTAGCTCGGAGATGCATATTTATGCGAAAATATTCTTGAAGTGGTTTTAAATATTTCGGGGAAGGATGTGTCAATCACTTCGGATGTAAAGTGAGATAAAGTTTTGGGAAGTGAGTTGAAGGGTCATCTGAAGCTCGTCGAAAGGTTTTGGAGAGGGTCGAGTGGTTGATTGGAAAGTAAAGTGCGTGTTCGTTTGGTCGATCGTAGTCCATCGGGTGGTCGCGAGGGCGGACGGCGCACGGGCGGCGGGCGCGCGGCTCAGCTGAGGACTGCCGCTGAGGACTCCCCCTCGTGCCGTCGAGCCGGCAGCGGCACCCTGCACACCCGACATGCAAACTCTGTGCAATTTTAAAAGGTCGCCACTGTATTTTTGTTCAGCCCGTTCGTTGTATTACTCATTAACCCAGTTAAGTCCATCAATATTAGCTATCGCTCTACATATTTAATTTGGCGTTTAACGTTTAAAAGTTTTTTGTTCTGGCGCCCCACTAATTACAGGTTTAAATGCTAGGTTGTGTGCAGTATTTAAAGGCGACTTTAGCTTGGCTAACGCTGTGTTGGATGCCTTCCGGTTAGATATACGTTAAGCTGGTCGCAGTCGGAAAAGCAATTTGGGATCATAGTGATATAATATTTCAGTTTGGATCAATCAATTTTGTGGAGTACATTCTTCGATCAGTATATTATATAGACAGAACTGGGCTATCAAGGCCTTATAATTAAAGAAATATGCCTATAAATGTTGATTTTTCTCCTAAGGCTGATATTTTCATTAGGTCCGTGAAACCTTAAATTAATTAACCGATCCAGCATATACCAACCCCAAACGAATGAAATCAAACTATTAAACAATCCTCTTAGAAGCCCCGACCATTAAAAGAACTTGTTTAAGGTTCCACATCCCTTGGGGTATACCTTTTTATTTTTTATTTAGCTGAGTGACGAGACGTGTAAGTCGTTCACCTGATGGTAAGAGCTACGCCTGCCCATAACAGACAGCACCACCTAAAACCCTGTTTAGCATAATCCTGCGCGGCACTGCACTGCGCTCGTCACCCTGAGACATCGGCTCTAAAGTCTCATATTCCCAGTAATTTCGCTGGAAACTTACTTACTTTACTACGCGTTTACTTTTGTACGTGTATTCGATATACATAACTTATATTTTGACATGTGTAGATATTCAGAACACCTAGCCTGTATTAACAATAATCTTTATATATACTCGAAGGCAATTATATTTTGACTTTTATTCTTTACTCATAAAAGCAAGCGAGATCAAGATCCGTCCAGCACCATAACCGACGATCCAGTCTAGATAAGCAGAAGTGATTCTTCTTTAGCTATAAAAACGTAACTGCGAGTATAATCGACTTTATGTTCACTACATGACTTACCATCCACGTCAAGCTACTATTTTCCTCTAGCACTCATCATCATCATCATCAACCCATAACGTCCCACTGCTGAGCACGGGTCTCTCCTCACTTTCGTGAGGAGGGGTTAGGCCGTAATCCACCACGGGGGCCCAGTCCGGATTGGTGGATAACATATCTACCTCCGAAATAATTCTCGAAGAGGTATGTGGGTTTCCTCACGATGTTTTCCTTCACCGAAAAGCGAGTGATAATTACGCACATATGTTTTACAGAAACACATTGGTACGTGCCCGCATTGGGATTTGAACTCACGACCTTCTGATTGGAAGGCGGACGTTTTCCCACTAGGCTACCACCGCTTTTACTTCTAGCACTAATAACTACCTATTGTATAGCCTTTTGATTGACTTGTAAACGTTCTCGGATTTTTGAACAAAGTTTAACGTTGAGCCCTTTTGTATGAGCCACGGCCTACGTCATGACCATATCAATTCGAGCATATGACGACAATGACATATCAATATTCATATAACTTCTCATCCGAATTGAGTAGGTAGATGTGCGTAGCTTGATAAGAAATTATGCGATAACATTGAATGACGTACTTCTATTATTTTCACCATATAAAAGTTGCCTAACTTATCTGAAATGGAAAGGAAAGGAAACTAGAGCTGTAATATATTTTTATTTCAATAAATATATTTGTATTTGTTAATAATTGAATTTTGACGAGGCCATCCATGAATCACGTGATGTTTTTTTTAGCATCTTTAACTTCCCCTCCCCCTTGGTGATACGTGGTGAGGTTTAATGCTCCCCCCCCAAATCACGTGTATTTTTAGTACCTACAAATAATCTTAAAATTTTTAGAATATAAACATTTTTTAACTTTTTAGCTGTTTTTCGGTTTAGAAATCGCGCTTTGTGATATTTCGTGATTTTTGCTAGACCCCCTCCCCCTTTCAAGCCTCACGTGATTTATGGACGGTCCCTAATGTTGAAATCGCATGCCTAAAAATTTACACTGATACACATTCTGTCTTTTAATTATTATTCGCCATATCTATGAAATAAGGAACACACAGACAGATGAACATCGACGAGCTATTTCGACTAACCTCGACGTTTTAATCGAGTTGCATTGTCTTCTCGTGGTCACGGTCAACGCAACTTGATTAAAACGATGAGGCTAGTCAAAATTGTAATCAAGATTCAAAATGAACGACATACAAGTCCACAGTGTTACATTACCTACCCCACCTACTAATCTAGTTTTAATATAATCCGAGAAGCCGAAATTCCAACTCGCTGCCAGATCTGGCATTCAATCCAGGGACATACAACAGCTGTTGACAAAGATTCTTGTTAATCAGCCTAATATTTTTCGCGAGGGAAACGCAGAAAAATCCGGGCTTGCGCGTGAGTTGACGCGTCCTCGTGACGACACGCGCGACTGTCGACGTACTGTCTATTCTGGTCCATGCGACATTTCCGTGGATTGCATATTCAAAGAACACCACACAATTTTCAACCTTATTTTTAGCGCTGTAAAGTACAGTTTCAATCCTTTTCTAGTGCATAGACGTGTTTGAGAGACGACATAGTGATAATTTTTGTCGACATTCGAAAGGTCGGTCGTATAAACAACCGTAATTTTCGACGTCTTTCTTTACTGGCGTTGCGAACTGTGGTTACGTAAATCAGTTACCCACACCATTCTCTGGAACGCTTTTCTTGTGTTTAATATTCCTTGAGTAATTAAACTTACATAACAATGCTACAAAGTTCACAGTAAGTTCGTTGTTGCAAATTTTCTGTCTCCTGAAGTCCGTTTAACTACGGTTGTTGTTACGTGCACGTTGTTTTAGTGTGAGAAAGCTCTGGATTTCTCAGTAACGCACTCAAACACCTATACTAGTACTCGACTTAACACACGTCACTACCACAGCGTAGGCTAAGCGGATTCGTAACCATTATCATCAACCTATATCCGCCCACTGCTAAACACGGGTCTCCCCTAACTTTTGTGAGGAGGATCAAGCCAGAATCCACCGAGCTGATCTCATAATTCACCAAATATGCGAATGAACTATAATAATGAATAATAGCATAATTCTTGTTAATATGTCGTACTGTGGTCGTATACCAACGGATCAAACGAATCCGGCCGACACCTGTCGCTGAATTTGAACAGTTGTAAAATACTTTTTTTTTTATAAATTACTCTGAAATTCACCAGACTCTAGGACCTATCTACTTATGTGCCTACTTTCTTTAATACTTACCTTCACATTTTCCAATTAATCATAACAGCATAATACCTCCCTGTCTAGACATACGATCCAAAACGAGTTTTTTTTCAATAAGATCGATCTCTAGGTAACGTAGGTATTTATAGAGCCCAGTCTGGCCTAGTTGTCCAACTACAGACAAACAAAACCAAATATAATCGAAAAGCAAATCTTTCCATTATTTATTATTCTCGACGTACGACGATACTGCTTGAAAGCACGCTATCGATATAAAATGTTGTGTTCACAAGTTGTGCGACATTAGGACCCTTTTACTCGTGATTCTGAAATGTTATGTTGGTTTACGAGTAGTTCTCCGATCGTAATGCGTCATTTTAATTGATCGATGGAGAAATGAGCGATTATTTGTGTAACTATACTAATTGAGCTGCGTAGTGTCATTTTGACGTTAAATCCACGCAAACAAACACCCAACGTTTCACTATTAAACTATTTATAGGGGACGAGGAAGAATTTCTCCAATTTTTCAATTACACTCCCGAAGTTCTACCGAAAACTAACAAAGGAAACAATTTTGAAACTTTTCTCGTTGCTCTAGTAACTAAAGAAGGTAGTTGAAAACACACAAACTAAGCGTGTGATTGAAAAGATCTTATATAAGGTACGGCCTTTAGTTTTTGTTTTCAGTAAGTTATTGTATTTACCTACTGAATAAAGCCTATTAAATCCAAACAAAAGGAACGTATATTTACTATATTTACAGAAAACACCGTTCTTACGTGTGGATTCTGACGATATTCCTATATTGTACTAATAAGTAATAGGTACTCGTACTAGAATAACACTAGACATTTAGAAATCTGTCCCGTCGCATGTCAAATTCTATGCAATCATTTATTTAAGAATCGCGTTACGCGCTTTATACTTGTATGTCTTGGAGTGCAATAAAGAATTGTAACCTTATCTTACACTAGAGTTTTAATAGAATGTACCCACCTATCTTGTCCTGCTACCTAAATGTGAAAGTTTGTGAGAATGGATGGATGGATGGATGGATGGACGTTTGTTACTCTGTCACGCAAAAACTATTCAACGAATTTGGATGAAATTTGGCACTCAGATAGTTTATTACCTGGATTACCACATAGATAGATAGATAGATAAACTCTTTATTGAAACACCACAGAACAAAGAAAACTTAAAAAACTAGAACTAAACAAGTTAAGTTAGTTAGTAATAGAATACTTTTTATTCCGTAAAATTAATGATTCCCATGGTTTATTACTCAACGTGGATGAAACCCCGGGGCGCAGCTAGTAGGTCTATAATTAATAAAATAGTTATTGAAATTAGTTTTTTTAATAAAGGTTTATTTACCTCTAAGCTCCACTTAACCCAGATTTTTGCTAAGCTTACATACACTGCTCACAACTTCAAGCAAAAGTAAAAGTTACGTGCCAATAAAAGTCATCGTAGGACTTTGTTCCCAAGGGATGTGGTGTCAAACCCCCGAAGGCAAAAAGTACGAAGTAAAAATTAACTGCCAAGGGACCGAACCTTTTCCACAGAAAGGATGAAAGCATTGTTTCGAAATAGCTATTTGGGTAAGTAAATTGAAAAGTAAACTTTTGCGTTAGGTAACGATCGACGCTGTTATTTGTGGAACATCTAGGTACTTTTTATCTTGGAATTAAGAATAATTAATTTGGTAGCACTTTAAAAGGGAAAAAATAATTTTGAGTTACTAGAACAAGTTCTAAAACAACTTTTATTAGAATAGAATAGAAAATGTTTTATTGATTACCAGGTGAGTAGGTTGATCAATAAACAGTTTTACTTATAGTATATTTTATTTGGTAGGGGTTGACATTAGATATAATTTATTTTATTTTATACTTCTTTTTTTTTGCTTTAACTGGGATCTATGATTCTTTTTCTGCCATCCCTCCAAAATTTTAACGCCTAATTACGCAAAACATGTTTTTATATTAATTTAGAATTTTCTAAGGTCTTGCATGCATTGTTGTATAATTTTTACCTATGCATGTAATCGCACGTGTTTATGCAAATAAATGTATCTTTACCTTTATCTTTATGTTTATTATGGTTTGTTTTGACTAAGATAAACCTTGTTTTAATTATTTTTTAATTAATACAATGCTCCGTAGTAAAATAATAAAATAAAATGATAAACATGATAAAAATGAACATGATAAAAAACCTCAGATGCAATAGTATAGAAAATTATATAATAAACGCCATTCAATTTTATATAACCGCCATCTGTACTGAATTTCAGAAACTAACAGACCAAAGTCTAGAGTACGAGTCAAATATTTCTTACGCTTACAGCGCGTTAGCCTTGCATTTGACTCGTGATTGCTTCGTGCTTTGGGGAAGTTTTCCCTTTTCTCACACAGATGGTATCTATATAAATATCTTTAAACGTATATAAACGGTACTAAAACGAACAAGATAAGTACTTACCTACTAATATTATTGCAAGAGGGTAACATTACACACCTACTATAATTAGAAATTATGGTACAAAAATTAACGTTCCGTTCATTCCGAACTAAGTTCTCACATTAAAATGTTAGTACCTACTAAGTTCGGATATATTCTAACATATTAATTTCTAATTGTCTATATACCTACATAACTTCTAATTCCAGAGTGTAACGTTCTTGCAATTCAAGTTATGTGAATGCATAAGGGTAGAATGGTCATGTTTTATATAACGCTGTGTAACCTTCCTTATGCATTTGGTGACACCTTATTACTAAGGGGTCTAAGGTGAGATTGCAACAACAAAATTAGTTCCACTCAAAGATAAAGCGGTCTATGTATGGATAAAGTAATTGGGGCAAATATGGGTCAAGGCGGCTTCTGTTCAGAAAGAGTTCATTCATATTCTACTAACATGATGATTATCTCAATGGCTCTATGATGAAATATACTTTATTATATAAAAGTTTTCATACCATGAATATAAAAATTGAAAAGTGTAACCGAATATAACGTGTCAGTGACTTAGAAACAGAAAGATAGATGATAAGTTCATTAGGTAATTATTTCATGAAAATGCAATTCATTTAAAGAAAATCAATGGCAGTAATGAAAATTATTATGTATGCGGAGATAACCCGTTCTTGTCGCAAATGAGCGGTATAAACTACTGCGAACAGTTCCAGGCTTCCAGTTCCAGTAGTGGGGGGCCTCTTCTGCAAGATACGAGACCGCCTGGGGAAGTACCACACCTTTGCCAGATATTCATTCGCCAAGCAGTAGTGTGCAAACATTACTGTGTTCCGTTTGACGACCGCAGTGCAGTGCCGCGCAGGATTATGCAATGCAGGGTTCTGGGTGGCGCTGTAACTTTTATGGGCAGGCGTAGCGCTTACCATCGGGTGATAGACGTGCTAGTCACTCAGTCAAATAAAAAATTAAAAAGGCTCATAAGTTGTCTATGTCTGATATGTTGCATACCTACTTATGGGATATTTTTATTTGTGCATATATGAGCATAGATAGATAAACTCTTTATTGAAACACAAAGAAAACTTAAAAAACTAGAACAAAACAAGTTCAACTATTAGTGTCAGAATGGGCGGTCTTATCGCTCAGAGCGATCTCTTCCAGACAATCATGCATGGAGAGGAGTAACTGGGAGATCGGACGGTGGCTCACCGTATATACATAAAATAAGTAAACAAATAGGTGCATACATAAGAATAAACCTAAAAGCATAGTAACATAATAGATAAACTTAATATATACTATAATATATTAATCACTACACACACATACACAGGTACATAGGTACTTAATAATCTACTCAATTCGTTTTCAATTAGTATATACTATGATTTTATATAACCTAATGAAAGTGTTGCCTTTAATTCAAAATAACGATACTTTAACAAAACACCGGATATTACTTACACCAGAATTGCATCAATTTTTACATATCGAATAATTTATACACTACTCCAAATTAAAAAGAAAAAGGAGTGGAATAGTTTGTTCTGTATAATTGTGACTTAGATTTACTAGTGTCTTATCAATCTACTAAATCTAGATTTACTTTCATCCCAGAGGGAAGCTTTGAAAAAAGTTAAGTTACCTAGGAAACTGGATGAGTACCGTCTGACGCTATAAGATCTTAGATCCATAGATTTCCAAGTCTAAAAATAGCATTGAACGCCTCGTAATTCATATCTCTAAGCACATGATGGTTTGTATGTACGAGTATATGATATTTTCTTTTGTTAAACGAAGCATGGAGCACAACACCCTCAAGGGTCGATATAAGTCTGGGTTGAATACAAAAAGCAGATTATTTAAAACCTGTTTATTTTGCGCTCATAAAATATTTAGAAATTGTGATTCAAACCCGAGGTTTACGGACGGTAACAGCCAGATTTGTTTGCGAGTAGTTTGACAGGCTGCGCAGAAAGGCTGCGCGCGCACCCTGCCACCATCTTGAATTTTCATCCCATTCCCATTTCAAAAGGAGAGGGGAGCTCGTAGGACGTAACAGCTGTGAGCGCGAAACAATCCTCAGCCCAAAACCAGGGTTATTTTTCAAACAATCCGATAGTTTTAACAAGAACAAGGCTCAAACAGTGATAACCCGCGCCACCCAGCAGATTGTCAAAGGAATCGGGAAGTGCAAAAGTGAGTTACGAAATTACATTACCAGATTATTGATTTTGTATATTTCTAATCGGCAGAACTAGTGGCATTGTGGTCGGAGGCGTGTTAGTTCGCACGATTTCACGAAGGTCTCAATAAGTGGCAGGTGTAGTAACATCAGTAGCATAGGTAACAGAAATCGATACCGAACATAACTTGCACCCGTTCTGGCTGCGTGGCTTGAATGTAAAAGAGATAACTACGCGCGCGCGTCTACAGTTACAAAGCTCGTAGGTGCGATAAAAAATAACATTGATAGGCTCTCCCTTACGTCCTCTCGCTGATTTGATACACCAAAGTTGATAAAAGGTAAGGTTGTTTATTACGATCACTTAGTATCCATTTCACATTCATACTTAGTTCATCGTCCCCGTTCACATTAGTCTAGATATGGAGCGCTATGGCATTCCACTCAAGGTTTTCACGATAATTGTGTACCGTGTACCTCCGTCCATGGAACCCCTTCGCATTTGCACAGCTTATTTGCATTGACGCAAAGTAGGTGGATATAATATCTACTGGAGTAGGTACTGTCGTCAGTAGCTGCCACCGTTCACGTCCCACGCATAGGCACTTGTTTATTTCGCACGAGAGCGCGCACAAATTGAAGCGAACAATTCATTATTAAATAGATAGGCGCTCACTGAGAAACACGATTAACTTACACCCACTTGCTTCGGACAAATTGAATCATACTCGATTGCTCGATGCTTAAGTTACTGTTCATCGCATTATGCAGTTGGGGGACTTTTTTCACCTAATTGTGTAGTGTTCATGTCCTAAATTTATCAACTTTGTCATATTTTTCACCTTATCATTTATTAATTGGTGCTTTGTTAACCTCAAATTATAAGCTTTAATTTGATTCTCGAATTTCAAGAGGGTAAAGGTACCTGAAAATAAATAATGGCATCTCTTTGTCTGGCGGTCTTCAAGCTATTACGATAGCTTATTTGGTAAAATCATTCCAAACATTCCAAACATTTAGTTTTAACATACATATTATTTAGTCATATTTATGTGTATGTATGTCAAGAGCTATGTACACACACATGCTGAACATAGTAATGTCTTATCATAGTTCGTGAAGTGTCCCTTGCCCTTTAACTTCGTCTAGGACGAACGTTTAATCGCGTAGGATATGACTAAACGCCGCGTTATCAGTTGTCAATTTACAGTTAGCTCCCATGTCAAAAGCATCACTAGGTATCAATTTAAAACGCACTTAACGCTACGGTGTTAAGGTTATTTTTTCTTGTAACAGTTGAAATTGATAACAATTTAACAGTTCAACCAGTTAAGCTATTGTATGTTGAAATGTTTTTAAACGAAACGTAGAAGGTCGTGTTTTACTTATCAAAATGTCATGGAAAACATTCTGTATTAAACGGTGCCAGCTCCAGTACAGTCTCTACTGTTTTGCGATGGGTCTTTAATTTGTGTATAAATAATTTTGAAGCTGATAAAATGGACAAACCAACTGAAAGCGTTAATACTAATGGAGTAAACGAAGAGGTAGAGTCTGTTTTTTGTTTAACACCGTAATAAATCAGTTACTCTTTGAAATTTTGTGAAATAAAAGCTATCCTAAAGACTTTCTCCGTAGTCGAGTGGTTGATTATATTCCGAACACGGAAAAAGTCGTTAAAACTTACTTTCAAAGTCTATAAGTCATGTTTTATATAAGTTTTGTACTTTTTTTAAGATGACTGGGGATACGAAATGGCAGAAGGATGCGGGAGATCAAAACTTCGACTACATGTTCAAGTTGCTTATCATCGGAAATAGCTCCGTCGGGAAAACGAGGTAAGAGAGAACATTATATTTAGCAAAGGAAAGTTCTGGGTGGCGCTGTAACTGTTATGGGCAGGCGTGGCGCTTACCATAAGGCGAACGACTTGCTCATCTCGTTACTCAGACAAATAAAAAAAACACTTCTACAATATACAGCACTACTATGTCTTATGTGCTTCTCCCTTACATTATAAACAGGTAAAGTTTTGTTTGTGAGTTTATTTCTTCACAGGAGGTAATCTCCGAAGTTGTTGATCCTATTCTGAAAAATATTTCACTAATAGTAAGCCACATTATTCCTGCGTGCTTTAGACTATGTTTTATTTCGAAATAATGTAGAGTTTCTGTGGGAAAACGGGAATTTTGCAGGTGAAATCGCGAGCTGCAGCTAGTACTATATTTATTTATTTCAGCCTATATTATAGGCTCCTCCCTTTACTTCAAACTAAAATTAACAATATACCTACTTATAATAAAAATAAGTAATGGTATATAGTATATACAAGTGTAAAGGTTAGTTATAATTAGTTTTCTTGAGGTATATGTACAAATTTGTCTAAGATTTAGTATCAAGAATGATTTTTGTAAAAAAAAGGATTTTACAAAAAAGATACAAAAGTAATTTACCAGCATTTACACGTTCTCAGTTCTTTTTACCCTCTAATGCTAATTAATATTCAGCCAAAAATTAACAATAATTAACAAAAATTAAAAGTTATGTGCCAAGCTCCTTACATACAATTATTCTTTAAAAACGAGCGCTTTTTGGGGTTTAGAATGAGGGCAAATAGCGATTATTGCTCATTACATTTCATTCTTCTGTAAATCAATTATGATTTTGTAGTGTATATTCTGGCAACTCTAATTCCAGCACAACCTGCATATCGCGAACGAAGTTGAGGGTCCACGAATAGCCGCAAGAATTTCAATTTAGCTCCCTGGTAGTTCATAGGTGGAATTCACATGTAAAGAATTTACTTAGAGATACTTCTGGCATAGCTATCTCTGCGGAAAACGTATCCGTTTAGAACAGTCGTACATTTCTACCTGATGCTTTATTTCAACGTAGGGTTTTGTTAGAGTTTGTACGGGATTTTTACTTGCGTATACTTTTTTGTTCATTGGTCGTCTACTGACCTTCTTGGAGTAGCAAGAACAAGAGAATCCTTATCCCTTATTACTGTACGTGTACCATTATAATGATGGTATTTTTGGGTTGGTTTGGCGCTTTTCTTGTTACATAATAATTTGACGAAAGAAAAATATGAGAAAACAATGTACTTTATTATATTTTTGTCGATTTCAATAACGAGGAGGTTCGTTTCGTTGTTCGTTTTTATGTATTTTTTAATTGTACATTAATAAAATATAATATTATTCTAATTTATAATTAGGTACGAGTGATTTACTATGTATAATGTTGACTTTAATGGAATTTGCGACTATTTTTATTCCAATGTTGTAACAGTAGTATTTTTTTTTACTCTATCATCTCTTAATTAGAACCTTATTCAATTTTATAGGTTTTTTACGTTTATTAGGTCAAGATACCTAAAATATTGCGTAAAACCTTTTTACAATCACGTTTTTTCCGTTTCCTTTTTTCGAAAGAGGCCTAATGAAAACCTTTCATACATTTCCAGCTTCCTGTTCCGTTACGCGGATGACTCGTTCACTTCCGCCTTTGTCTCCACCGTCGGTATCGACTTCAAAGTCAAGACGGTGTTCCGGCACGACAAACGCGTCAAGCTACAGATATGGGTACATATACTCTTTATCATTTTGTACTCTTTTAAGTATAGATGAGTGGCAGTCTCGACCGTGCTTTACGATTTACAACCAATATCGGTTGTTAAGTCCTAATTCGAAATTAATTCGAGAGAATAGTTCGAGATTCTTGCGTAATATTGCCGAGTGGAAGCGAACATTGGCGAATACACACACATGTGCCCTCCACACAATAGTTGTCAAATAATGACGAATGTGAATAGGCGCTATTAGGACTTATCGACCGATATCGGTTGTAACGGAATGTCCAGAATACCTACCCTGAAATACTAATATACCTAAAAGATAGATAGATAGATAAACTCTTTATTGAAACACCACAGAACAAAGAACACATAAAAACTAGAACAAACAAACATAGACACGTACATTTATAGCTTCTTGTTTAATGGTCGTTTTTTAGATGAAACTTATGTTTTGATTCGACAATATCAGCTGTGATTTAAACTTGGGTCAATCTTCACCATCCAGTTCAATAGTTTTTACGTGACGGACTTCGATCAAAAATCCAAACAAATAGACACACACCATTAAAAAAAGAAGAGCTATTTAAAAAAATCAATACCTTTTATAGATTGCTGCTTTAGAGAAGGTAGCGATGACAAAGGTATGCACGAAATTGTAAAAAATACTAAAGAAAAACAATTAATTAACCAAGTTTTCAATAGCCTCTCATTCCATAATAGAACGAAGAGTTAAAAAAGACATTACAAGTAACTGTGTCTCATTAATTATACAGAAGGGTTTGTCGACACTGCCCCCATTGTCGCTACTATCTGGAACACGGCCAACTGGTGTTCAGGCCTCATCTATAATAAAAAGTATGAGTGCGCAAAAAACAAACCCGTTCTTTTAATTTACCGTACTTTCGCGTTACTTTGCTGAAATCCATTTTCAAATAGCAAAAACGTTATATTAGAACATTTAATTAGGTATATATTATTTTTCAAAGGAAATCAACTAAAACCTGTCTATAAGATAAATTCTATTAAATAAAAACGACAAATACTGCAAAAAATATATAGTAGACAGTATTGGAAGAATGTTCATAGCACAGTGTGATATAAGCCCGCATTTAAGTCATACTTTTCCGTGACTTAAATAGCCCTTTTTTACACGGAAAAGCGTGACTTAAATGCGGGTTTGTGACATAAACTATGAAATAGTGTGTGTGTGTGTGTGCTATGAAATAGTGTACACTACTCGTGACTTAAGTTGTCTATAATACACGGTGTTAAGCACCCTTGTTACGCTCCGGTGCTAACTTCACGCCGTGCAATAATAGGCTACTTAACTCACACGTATCATAATTATACTATTGTTAGCTTTGATAATGTTATGTAGAATTTGTATTTTTCTTTAGTTGATAAAATACTGGTATTTTCAGGCATGAACAGACTCTATCAAAACATAGCCAAATTCACGAGTTAATGTTAATATAATCACAATATCTAGGATTTCTGTCAAACATGTATCCGAACTTGGGACCTATTTTTGTTTGAGCCCATCTTTGGTTCAGAATTTTCTCGGTACACGAATTTCATGAATAATGAAACGAATATGAATTTCACCTACATATATTCATGACGTGTATATTTTTAGGATACTGCGGGACAGGAGCGCTATCGCACTATCACGACAGCTTACTACCGAGGTGCGATGGGTTTCATCCTCATGTATGACATTACTAATGAAGAAAGCTTCAACAGTGTCCAAGATTGGTAAGTGGATCAAAATAACTAATTCGCTACTCGTGATGTCTAATAAGTTCCGTTGCTGTAGTAAAGGTCAAGTTGATAGAGACAATAAGACTGCCAGGCTGAAATGGAAATGGGTGGGTCACGTCTGCAGAATGCATCCAGAAAAGTGAGCTAAAACTTATAACTCAGTGGACGCCTGAAGACGGATGAAGACGCCGATGAAATCCCTGAAAGCGTTAGCGAGACGCCTTTGCTTTCCTGAGTGACGGGCCACCGAATCCAATAGAGAGAAATCGATGGAAGGAAATTGTGAGACCTCAGCCTAGCAGAGGGATCAGGTCCGATAAACAGTAGTGTGAAAACAATGCTGCGTTCCGGTTTGAAGGGCACTGTTTCAAGCTACATTACGGGGCATATGAGTCTTTAGAACCGATGTCTCGGGGTGCCGAGCGTAGAGCAGTGTCGCGCAAGATTATGCAATGCTCAAATCTGGATGAAACTGTAACTGTTATGGGCAGACGTAGCGCTTACCAATTGAGCGACTTGTTCGCTATGTGATTGCGTCCGAGTAACTCAGACAAATAAAAAAAAGAAAGAGAAAAAATATATATATAGTGACCTTTTAAAATGTTATCCATTGCATTGTATTGATTTCATATAATGTTGGTCTAGTAAAAGAAATTCACCACATTTTGATTTTCATTGTTTGTTGGTGCACCATTTTAAATTTTTAGACACTAATCGAACTAGTATGTTGAAATGTGAGAATAAAATACATTTAATCTAACCTAAAAGAGCAAAATGCTTATTTCAGAACCGGACTTACTGAATAGATCAGAACGCCCCATTCATGCCAATCCTAACTACCGATAAGGAAACATTTTCCTCTTAAAGTTTCCTATCCCGATATTTGAGGAAATTCGAAAATAAATTGTGCTTTCATGAGAGATATTACCTCTGGGTGGAGTATAGTTTAGTTTAGTTGGAAACATTTGCGATTTATTTCTCCTATGTGTTCTTCACCAGTAGAACTTATAGCCGCTCTGTCTCCCATAATGCGATTTAAACATCTAATATCGATATAAAAGATTATGTACGTACATGAAATTGATGTTACTAAAACGATGACGTTACAGCTACGTTGTCGCAAATACTTATAACTATAGAATGCTAAACAATACTACAGGTAGTATGATTTTAATTATATAACTCACCGAAGAAATGTATTAGTATGGTAATTGTAGTTGTAGGTCTTCCGAATAAATGAATTTGTAAAACTTTTAGAAGCATTAAGTGCTTTGCCTATTCTTTTTATTTCTTCTTTCTTTTCATCTGCAACTACATCTTTATCGGCAGCTTACATTCGTTTTGTTTTTTGAAAATAAATATAATAAATAAATATTAAATGTTTTTTTGTTTTTCATTCATAATTTCGCAGGATTAAGACGTCTCAAAAATTTTGTGTCGTTGAAAAATAATATCAATAGGCTTACATTCTTATATCTTATTTTGCAATGACAAAACAATGTGTAGCTGATCCAACTAATTACAGCGATACAATATTTCCTGTTATTCTTTCCAGGGTGACACAAATAAAGACTTATTCATGGGACAACGCCCA
The DNA here is from genome assembly GCA_912999815.1 of Campaea margaritaria. Classification (NCBI taxonomy): domain Eukaryota; kingdom Metazoa; phylum Arthropoda; class Insecta; order Lepidoptera; family Geometridae; genus Campaea; species Campaea margaritaria. The sequence continues at coordinate 5,406,181 of OU538794.1, forward strand.
AGTGATCCTAGTAGGCAACAAGTGTGACATGGAGGAGGAACGCGTGGTGAGCGTGGAGCGTGGGAGGCAGCTGGCAGACCAGCTCGGGGTGGAGTTCTATGAAACCAGCGCTAAGGAAAATATCAACGTCAAGGTATGTGACCCAACAACTCTTAATAACGTGCCACGATCACATGCAAAGGTCCTGACGCTTATCTAGAATTCCCTATGGAATCAAGAACAAGCAAGATTATGGTCCCACATACAATAATGGTGAATATGCTCAGTCTACAATAGAACTGGCTCTCAAAGAATACCCGGAAAACCCCGATAGGGGTTTAGCCACAGATTATTACTTGACCAAGCAGGCACTATAGTGCTGTTCCACCAAGCTTTACCGATGTTTTCCTTTATCGGAAGCTCATGCTTATCTTTACGGTCAGCTGGCTATCTTGCTTATTTTCAACCGAAAAATTCAGCCTGCTTTTACATTTCAGGCGGTATTCGAGCGACTAGTCGACATAATCTGCGACAAGATGTCAGAAAGCCTGGACTCAGAGCCTGCGATGCTGGTTGCTGGCGGGCAGCGCCTAACGCAGCAGAAAGAGGGCCAGGGGGCTACTACCCCTAATTGTAACTGTTAATAGGACCCAATTTTCTAAAACAATTCTGTTTTAATTTGCAAACAAAAGTATTAATTGAAAGAAATACGTAAACAACACTATAAAATAAAGCTTCCATTTTAAAATAATTGTCAAAATCTCGATCATAAATAAAATCGTAATAACAGCTTACAGATTTGGTGAAATAACTTTTCAAATACGAAATAAAAAATCTGCGAAACTCAAAAAGAGGAGAATGTTCTGAATTTTCAGATCAATGAAATAGTAAAATTGGAAAACTGGACTTGTCTGAGCTTAAAATACAGCTTGATAAGCTAGATTGTGCACGAAAAATTGTAGAGTAAACAGATTTTGTTTCTATTTCTTGGAAGAATCTGAATTCTTAATACGAAATTAATATTCGGCCAAGACTGCAACAGTGGCACTGAACAATAACTCCATCGTTCATCAGACGGACGCTCGGTCTAGTAAACTGAATTGTTCAAGTACTCGACCAGTGTCAACAGACCATAAGTGTGAGGCAGCTACCATTATAAAATGTCCTGAATTTGTTCATGCTGAATTTCATCAATATTTGTCATAATTATATCATTTGCTTTTTGCATACAAATTTGATGATTACCTATCGTTTAAATGTTTAGGTAACCTAATGATTAAATTTCAATTATCCTTAAATTTAAAGTTGATTCAGTGAAAATCGGCGTCTGTGCCATTATTTAAAAAAAAGATTAAATTACATATTTTTTCGGAAAAAATAAGTCAGTCTAATTATTTCAAATTATTAGCTAAATCTTGTACGTTAATGTTGCAATATCGTGTTTTCTTTGTACACGTTTGAATTATTGTTGAAATTGTGTATCGAAAAAAAGAATATGCATTAGTATTATTAATTCTATAGGTGTTAGATAGCTATGTCAATGTATATTGCGAGCTGGAAGTAGGATCTGAAGTATTCTATAGTTGTTAATGTTCGTTCCTCGTTGACTTGCTGTTGCTATCTGTTACACGCGTACTATACTGATACTTTATGTATTATGCCGCGCCTAAATAGAAAAAGTTTGAATATTATGACATGATGTCTCATGTACCTTAAGGGCGCAGATGCATTAATGCTGCAGCTTGTGGCTGACCTTCAGCACTGCTATTCCACCGGATGGATACTTTTGTAAGTTTCCTAGGGTACTAAAATTCAACTGAAATAGTCACCTACAGGTGACCTATTAAGGTACTTTTGCGTGAACGACTTGCTCAACTCGTCACTCAGTCAAATAAAAAAAAACCTGCAAACCGATATGTTTGCCCCTAACATTTACTATGAGGCATGATGCAAAAAAAAACCCCTGTTTTCTGGGCTCTGTTTAACAAACATAAAAGTGTAGTGATAATCTGATAATCCAATACGTCATATCAATCTGTCTGCAGATTTATGTAAATTACCAAGGCTTTATTAAATAACAATTATTATAATCCCGACCATCGACATAATATTCTAAAGTAATGTCGATTTTGATAATATTGCCGACTTTCTCCTGTTTATTAAACGGGGCTCAGAAAAATCATTACCGGCGCGGGTAAATGAACACTAGATTTTTGAGTGGAATATCGTTCTATATTCGACATATTGTCCAATATCAGAGTAATATTTCACACAGGAATTAAGCTTTGTCTGTCACTAGCTGCTCTTCGTGTGTACAACTCATATGTGTGCTTTCAATGAAGTATAGGTTAAATCGAAATTTGTACAAGTTACAAATAACGTTACTTACTTATTTATTCACTTATGTAGACTTTGTATTGTATTAGATAAATTGTTTTAAATTTTTACTCGGCTACCATGGGGAGGTTTGGGACGAGGTGTCAGCGGGCTCGTTTTAGGGCTGAGCCCTACGTAACAAAAGGGACAAGTTGTCAAACTTAGCAGAAAATGAATGATTCTATAATAATGAAGAAATTGTTGTAAAAAATAATAGTGGAACAGAAATCTACAGAATCACCTAAGACATCTGTCACCTAACTTTAAAACAGTCCTCTAGCTAAGTATATAGTTTAATATAGTTGGTAGTCGAGTTTTAGTTTTGGTATCTTTATGCTTGTATTTATAGTATTAAATAACAACGAGCACTTTATAAAAATTAAACTTAATTTTAAAGGTTCCTTATATTCTATTTGTGTGAATACGCGCTTATTTACACGTAGACGCGTTAATAATACCTAATAACGTTAAAATATTAATTTCTTAAAATAATATCCACCTAGTGAAAGTTAGAAGCAACTCGGACCAATGTCATTATTTACACATTCCCCGTGCAATTAATTTTTAAATATTAAAAGCGCAAAATAATATTTAGTTGCATTACTTATACGTTAAAATAATTTTATTAAGATTATTTTATTTCCATCTATAATATAATAATGATAGCTTCAAAGTAATATAATATCTATTAGGTGTGGCATACTGGTATTAGAATTGTTATGTCATTATTAAAAGTAGATTAATCGTATTAATCAATGTTTAAAATTGTTATACTTTGGCGTATAAAAGGTCTCAGAATTATATTTACATCAATGTTACCTTCACTATATTCATGATTGTAACAGTCGCGCTTTCGAAAAATCCTCGGCCTCAAAATAAAATACATTCGAATAAATCTGATATAATATTACTACCTTAAAAGTTTGTATATACGTTTACCAGTGTATAAATAATTGTATAGTATTAATATCTAACCTACATGATAAATCTGTTTGTATTCTTGTTACTACGCTGTGTTTAAAACTAACTATAGGAGTTTATTTCGTCACTATCGTTAGACGTAAGTAGCATCAAATAGTCGGCAGTAGTAATATGGCTAACTCTACTACAACTCTTCGATTATATTATGACTTATATCTACAATATCCACCTGTTTCTAGATATTGTGATATTCATTGATCGGTGTAGAAGACGCAGGTCTCTCTCGAATGAAAAACAGGTTATTCAGGAAGTAAAAGATATTATATAGTCAGAAAAGTACTTAGTTTGGCGAAAATAAAACAACAATTAAAACTACGTGAAGAAAAAACCTTTTTTTGTTTTTATTCTTTTTTCTAAATTTCAAAAATAAAATCGTTCAAACTAAAAAGGTTTTCCTAACCAAAAAAGATTTGTTATACTAAAGAGGTTCGTGTCGCTTCCAATCGGTATCTACGTACATAAAATACGGTACGGTAAGTACGGTATCTATATAAGTACATAAAAGAAAACTGATTCAACGATATACCTAGCGAAAAATTTTCTAGGAAAGACAGATCAGCTCAAAACTTGAATGGATGGCGAAACAGGAAGGAAGGTCATGCCATGTCGGGTCTAATACTTTATTATGCTCATTGCAGAGTTTATAATAAAAGTGACGAATTACTATCAAGAGTTCGCCGTATTACTGCTGTTATTGTAGTATTTGGTAACATACACTTGTTTTAGTAAATCGCATCTTTCGAAGTGTGTGTATCTAATCGTGTACCTATTTTACGCGTGCCCCACAACGGGATGTCACTAGATCTATTTATCTGTAGAAGACATAGACAATACGATTTATATCAAATTCTGTTGAAACATGAGCACATTATTTTTTTAGTCTAATTGTTAGGTAAATTAGTTAGTGTAATGTGACGGCATCTATCCGATTATTATGAACATTATATACGTACACAATACCAATATTTTATAATAATTTTAATTACTCACATTCCTGCTTGTACTATGATTATTTCAATAATAACTAGTCTATGAATACTTCCAAGTTTATGAAAGCATCTTATGAAGCCAAATTGTAGTATTTACGAATGGACAGATATAAATAAAAATGTTATTTAATAAACTACATATTGAAAAATAATGAGATGATTAATAAAATTATGCTTGTATAATCGAAATTAACAAACCTGGTTAACTTTACCAACTCTAGTTTTCATAGAAATTACAAATTCACGGAACCAAGTAACTAATTTTCTTTACTTAATTTAATAAAATGTATATTATAAACAATGCAATGAAAGTTGTTTGAGTCGTATAGAGGGTTCGTGTATTGTTATTGGAAGTATGTTAGGCGCTACCACGAATTTTTCGTTTAAGGCGAGTTTGGTACTTTTTTTTCTGCGAACTGTCTTTTTGAAGCCCTTGAGTCGCTTTTGTTTGATATTCATTGAAAGTCTCTTCATTGCTCTAAATAAATTAATAACCGTTGCAAAGTCTTCTATAGTATTTATTAGGCATGACTGTAAAACTAAGAATTCGTGGTACCCTAAGTATACCAGGCGTGTATGAGGCATATCGTAGTATTGGGCTTTAGAGAGATATATATGTAATATATATTATTATTTAGCAAAAGTACTACATAGATAATTTGCAATAGAATTTTTTTCTACTTTCCTTTAATACTTCAGTTTGAATTTTAATCTGTGTAATTCTTTTGATATTGGACTAATACTTATGAATTGTATATTCTACATAACAATATTCAGATCACAATTGAATAAAAATATCATAACAACTGGCTATATTCGATAAATGTATGTTAGATATTTGTTGTGTGTTAATAAAGTAAAGGAATTATTTAATGAATACACCCATGTAAAAGAATCACGAATATAAATATATATTAAAATAACTGTTTGTTTTAATTTCGTCCCAATAATTTTTTTTCTTTATCTTTTTTCTTGTATGTCTTGGAGTGCAATAAAGAGTTGTTATCTTATCTTAACCTATCTAAAACAATATTACTAGATCACACTATTATACCATTCAATAGAACATACAAATACAACTGTTTACTCCCCTTACAGCACAAACATTTTAATTACGTAGGTGGATTAACAAAGGGGTTCGAACATTTGTTAACGGGTTTCATGGTTCTGATATGGCGTTATTTATCTCCAAATATCTCGAGGACGTGACACTTTAGGGTACTATATGCTGGAATTATTTTGTTTTTATAAGTGTCCCCTACCCATATTATACTATATTCATCGTGCGCGGAAACATTGCAAAAAATCAAAATGGTGGCCATTGGATATACCATAAATGTTCTATGCGCTTTTTGTTTTTGTACCTTTAATACCCGTAAAATAAGAAGTTTCGTATCGTATAAAAAGTATTCTCATGTTATATTTGTGACACGTCCGCTTTTATCTCTTAGTAGAGTTATAATATAAAATAAATACATAATATTCGTTGATCTTTAAAAATCATCTCATACCGTTGTTGAGGTATTTTATGGTTTTACCCAAATGTTTGTGCCTTCACTTTTGTCTTATCTATGAATTTACTGTAGATGGCGGTGATTTAGTTAAAGAATTAGACGGAAAATATTCTGCAGCAGGTATGTTTAGTCCAGCGTTCTATATTAAAAAAAAAAATAAGAAAAAAAAACAATCAATCTACTGCAAGGCGTTTAAAGCATCGTGTTATTAATGACCAGGTATCACTGGGCTCAAAATACTATCAGAAGCAGCAAAATTGTCCCAAAGCTGTCGATATTACATCGGTTTTAACAAAAACTGTGTAGATTGATACAACTTTCAAATTTATATATCGAAAAGCTAAGCAATCGTATAACCAAGGTATCGACAATCCAAATTGTCCATGTCCGTAATCTCTCTCGGGAAGTTGGAACAGGAAGATCTGAATCTTCATTGAATTGTATAACACAATTTCAGCCTTAAGCTATACACATTTAGCTTCAATTTCCTTTCAAATGAGAAATAGAAATGTGATTAGTTCAGTATATTAAAGCAGGCAGCGTTTTCAACAATGCGGTTAAGGTTGCTTAACAATTTATACTGGGAAACGAAGTTTAACGAACTGTTCATAACAGGTGTTGGTGTTGAACTTCGGAAGAGTTTACTGTAACTTTAAGTACAGGCTTAGGTACATGGAGAGATAAGAGGCGAGCTTACGTAGCACTGTTTGTACGTATTAAAACTAATCAGGTTCATTTGTCTATATATATAATGCGAGGCCAAAAAATCCTAATAACGTTTTAAACGAAGTTTTGCGGGAAACTGAACCTTGTGTTTCTTCGTTTGATAATGTTTATGATAAAGCAACGAAGTAACCATTAAATTAACACGTTGACTGCTAAACCGGTTTTTACATTTGGGCACCTTTACGGACCGTGTGTGTTTTCCAGCAATGGCGTGCCGTTTGTGTGAGCCGCACTAGTAGAGCCGCGCTAAGCACACACGTCTGTGTTTCGCCGCACAGCTGGGACATAAGCTGCGCTAACACAGCAAGTGTGTTTTCTCGCACCCGCGTAAAGTTATAAAAAGCACAACGTGTGCATTTTCAGCAGTGAATGTGTGAAGTATTTGTTAATGTATGGGAAAATCATACAAACCCAAAAACAGGCCATTATATGTTGTCTCCAAACCTCCCAAGTAATTTGAGTGAAGCATCCACCGCCTTACTGAATAGAGACGAATAATTCCGTTTCTAATGATATCACCAAAAAGGCATCTCCTAATAGAATAGAATAGAATAGAAAACACTTTATTGTACTTAAAAAAAACAGTACATAAAATTTACAATAGGTAAACAAGGGTAGGGTACAACTAATGTTTATATTGTTACGATTGTAAGTCTATGTATCAAAAACCAGGGCATTTTTAAATCCAAAGCATTGCATTACAATAAAACGCATGCAATTCGTAGTGGTAGTGCAAATAATAATGCAGATAAGCCATTCATTCAGATATATCTAGGGAGATTTAAAAAAACATAATATAATCCAAAGCACAAATGTTTTATAAATTGTATTAAGTACAAAGACTTACTTATGCTCAAGCCCTGTCACAAACTCACTTAGCCAAGTGTGATAAATGAACTTAATGTTGTAGCTCCGTCTTATTTTCATACTTTTTATAAAGAACTTAATAAATTATGAGCTGCCAAAATCAGTCCTTGTGTGTATGTTACAGATGGGAACAAATTAGCCATCATTTAGGTTTTAAAGAAAGACGTAAAAATGGGACGACAAATGTATTTCAAAGACAACGAGCAAGGAAATTTTTGAAAAAAAATCACAGTTCTATTTTTAACAGAGTAAACATTTTATTGCAGAATAGGCAAGAATTAGACCGCAGTCTCACCTTGTGGTAAGTGTCGATACGGTTGATAATGGAGCATGTTTGCTTAGAAGATACATATTCACTCTCGACTTGAAGACTTTCAGATTCCAGTTAGATTAGTGCCATTGATGATAGTGATCGGAAATTTTGCAGTACACACTTCATAAGCACACGCGCGTGACGTGCCTTAACAAGGATTACTCAAGGATTAAACAATACAAACATGCACGTAAAAAAAACGTTGACATGTTTACTTCCCTCTTGGTACAAAAGTACTTCATAGATACCCAAAAGGATTCAGGCAGAAAATAGGATGTGAAAAAGCCCGATTTCATAAAACGTCCGCCTCTGTTTTTGCCGAGCTGCCTTCACTTAGATCGGTTGACAAGGGAGCTAGCTAATCAGTGAAGTGTCACTCAACAATTCGGTCACGGTGGAGTACCTATACAATGTAGGGGATTCTTGAAAGGTAGGCACGATGTCAGAGAGTGATCGTAAAAATGCCTGTCTCAGATGTATGCATTAAGTTTAACGAGCCTTTAACTTTGCGAAGTCAGCACGTTCTTTATCATACAACAAGCTTCCTAATCTCTTTGTTCTTATAAAATAACTGAGTCTAGGCGTTTGTGATACCGTAGTCCTCGTAATTCGAAATCCTAGTTGAGATTGGGATGTATAGTGATCGCGGTGCGTTATTTTTTTAACAATCCATCTCTACAAATTGCACTTTTTCTAGATAACATGGCGATGATGAAATTCAACACAATCTTTCAAGTTTCTATAGAACTATACTAAAGGTTCTCGAACGAAAATATTTCTGTCACAATCGATACTAAGCACATGGTTACAATAATGTCCAGGTGTCTGATAAACTTTCTCTAACAACCAAACTTTGCTGATAATAACAATACTTACATGTTATCTAAGTTACTTCTTATTTCAACAATGTCTCGACTATTGGAGGCAAGGTCAAGGCTAACTCGGTGGGAGCAATTGTGCTCATCGTCCTTAGCGACAGTCTAATGTGACCCCAACCGCGTTTTTGTTCGTTTCTCTTTTTGTGTCATGTCGCCGTGACTTTTATTTCTCCGTTCATTTTCATTTCAACCCTCAGATTTATTAGATAATATTTGATGGTTGGCTGTTATCGTCACTGATCCCTATCCCTCCTCCCTTTAAGGAAATATTCCGTCCACGCTCTTTCTCTACTAAAGCAAAAAAGTACGCAGAAAATGTTGTGTGTTTGTGAAACTTTTACGACCAAACTGTTTCTTTGATTCTGTTGATATTTCATTCCCCAAACGATTTTTTGTTAAGTATCTGAGTTTTGTCTTAAATCGAAACCCTAAAACCGATACTGACGCCTATGCCGAGGGCAATGTTGATACAAACGCCGACGAAATAACATCTACGACTAATTTTTTCGATGCTACCTACTGCCTAGATATCAATAGGATCATAGAGGGTTTTCCTTCACATTAAACGGTAGACAATGACAACGGGTCTCATTCATAAATACCAAATGAATTGTTAAATTAATGAATGCATTTAAGTTCTCCTGTTGCCAATGAAGTCTTGAATAAATTATTTCTTGAATAAATTATTGAATAAATTAAACTTAAAAATAACCGATAGGATAGTTCAAATGAAGGACGATCGTGAATATGTAAAGTCATTGAATTCTTCTGACCTTGTTATTGATTATGCATGTTTAGTCTAATCCCATCAGACAAGTGACCTTTAAAATTTATTCGGTCCATCAATAAGTGAAGCAATACTTTGTGAAATACATCCAATCTTGATATGTATTTTTATTGCCATATTGTATCCAAGTTATCGGGATTCTTCTAATATTTCTGCCATAAGCATAAGATTTAAATTTTAATATGTTTCTTGGCATATTCCAATATAAATATATCCTATTCTAAGACGTGGGGGCATTACCTATGCCATATTTTTTCCTTTTTTTTTATTCTTAATTTAAACTAGAATTCTCTGTATTTTGGGAATCATTAACTACGAAGACCACGATCCTTCAACTTCACAAATTTAGAGTAAATTATTTGACCTACCAACTTATTTGATACTAGTTTTACAAATTTTACTGCGCGGGAATCAAACCAGCAAACTCATGCTACGCAGCCGACAGTTCACCAACTACGCCACGCGATATTACTATTATTAGGAATTACTACCTCAATTTAAAAAAAAGTTTTTAATTAATGGAAAAATACGGAAAGTATCGATTCGATTAGCTCTAATTCTCTTACTAACCCGATTCACAAGTAGGCCTTATAAATAATCATTAGAAAGTAGCCTAAATTATAGATAGGCACCAAATATTTGAAGTACTTAGGCATACTTAATTTTACTTATCATAATCCCAGCGGGGTAAAGCCTGTATTTTAGTACATTTGGACCATTCAAATTAGCACTTGGCGGTAACACCGTCCGATATGGAGCGTGGAAATTTACGCCTTCTTTATGAGGGAAAGATAATTCCGTTTAGGGGCCATAAAAATAAATTAAACGGATTGTAGATATATTATTATGTATTTATTGCTTAGGTTTTAATTATTTAATGATTTGTGACCAACTTTCAAACTTTTGATAATGGTATATTTTGATGGTGCCTGCGTAACATGCCGACATTTTGTAATTTTTTTCATAATATAATTTTTGATAATGTTTGGTACTTTGATTAAGAATAATAAAATCTTTAACTTACCAGAATTTTTGATATTTAATAAAATGTGCAGTATTAAAAATATATTAACAGTTCAATACATTTTATTTGTCACAAATATCTAACGTAGAGTTCAAGAATGGTAGAAGTTTGTTCTGGAACTCTTCCCAAGAACAAAAACCTTGTTCGCATATGGGCAGTAACGGCTCTTCATTCCAGTAGAAAATAACGTTGTAATCAACTTCGACACCTTTGCCGCATCTGAAACGAAATGATAAGAATAGAATATAATAGAAAATGCAAATAAAAAGAAAAAATCACAAATGAAAAAAAAAGAAGAAAAAAGAATTCCCACAAGTAGTGTCAGGTGCAACCGCAAATTACACCTTCAGTCCAAATAATAGACTTAATTTCTTAAACACATACAACATAGGTAAACGGCACCATACATATACTTAATAACACAGACGACAGACATAGTGGCGTACATACAAAGACATAACATTTTGAATATCGTATACTAGATTGTTTCTAGAAAGTACACACCACATACCATAAATTTGTTGTCTACAACGTTCAGATATGAAATTAAATATGGAAAATTGTTTCTCAAAGTATCGTTTAAAGTGAAACATTTTATTTTCTTTTGGTTAACTGACTACCACTTAAAAGATTTAATAAAATTATTTAGCATTCACTATTTTAAATTCAACTGACCTATTTAGCACCGATATCAAGTTGGCGGAGAAAACCGATAGCTTACTATTCCTCCATTTTCGTTTGGGATCTCTTTTAGTGCTAAGTGGGCTTTCGTCTTTAAATAAATTCAGCGCCGTTGCTACCATATTTAGCGTAGCTGTATCAGAAAAATAGGCGACGAAATCTTTTCCTTTGCCATCTTTCGTTTCTTGGAAGTTTCTTAACAGATCAGCTAGAGGAATCCTTCCAAGACGTTCGTTAATGCTGTTTCCGTAGCCATTTTTGTAGTAGTATTCCAAATCTCCGATGTATTCGAGAACTCGTAAATCTTCGGTAGTAAACAGAGCACACCACGGGCTAAATTTGTTTTCGATTCCCGACCAAGTGTGCCGGCACAAATCGTATAGAGATTTAACGCTCTCATCTGACAGTTTGTAGTCGATGCCAAGTCGTCTCTGGATTCGGTCTTTGGTCTAAAACAGGGGTTCATGTTATAAAATAGCAGTATTAAATTTTGCACCTCAATTCACTCCCCAACCTTTACCTTTACTTACGGCATAATAGTCTGGTGTCTTCCTGTATTTCGCAACTTCGCTGTATGTGTTTGGGTTTTTTATTAGATTTTGATAACTTTTGCATGTTTTGTGAGGCTGAAAACAAATAATTTTGGTTATCTAGTGATTAGTTTCTAATATAAATTAAACTTGTATGGACTCAATAGTGAACTTAAGATTATAGTAAACATTTCAAAATAAACCGACACCTGAGGCCGGTACTGGTTCATTCAACAACAATAAGTAAAAAATGGTAAAGAAACTAGACCGCATTTTAATTCCGGTTCAATTTCGAAAGTGCAGCTGGCTTGCAATTAGGACGCCCACCACGGTCTGTTCCATTAATGATCGTACAAAGCTGACCTAAATCCAGACAAAATCGAACATTTTAATCATCGAATCTCGAATCTTATTTGGTCAGCGTAATGCATTGGGGCAATTAATTGGTTTGTTGAGAGAACGAAGAGTGGGAAGAACGACTTATGAGGGATATCAAAGCAGTAATAGGCGAATATCACAGGGCATCGTTTGTCTCTGCGATGTGCGGATCGCGGTGTAGCAAAAACAGGCTGCAATTGGTACCTAGATGGGCAGTATAATACCACAAAATTCGCTTTATGGTTTCCGCGCGCCGCAGCTGTAAGCTATATGGTCGGAAATACCAATTAGGCTTGTTGCTCGACGCGCTCACGTAAGTAACTCATTAATAAATCATTTTGAGCAACTTTGTTCTAAAACTTTTTGAAATACCAAGACAACGCATGTCTAACTTTATTAAGTCAAATGAAAGGGGTGTGAATTTCTAAAACTTTTGGAAAGGGTGAGTCTATTACTGTTACTGCATACATCTCCAAATTATAAAGTACCAAGTCAGTATTATGGGATTAACTTGTTAACAGCCAAGGAGTACTTACAGCAACGATATCTTCATTTGTTTTCTCGATATTTAAGCGTTCATTTGTAAAACCTTTAACAAAATTCTTTGCGCTTTCTTCCGTCACACCACCAGAAGCAGAAGCGATTTTGTAATTTCCTTTGAGGTTTCGCAATAACTGAGGGAACGCCTGAATTAATCTGTTTGCAATTCCTATTAATTCCTGAGAGCCTTCTTCAGTCAGAAAGTTTGTTTTGCTGAGAATTCTGTTATCTGTGCGCCAAGTTTGGAGATTTTCAATGTCTTGGGCACATATAGAGCTTTTCCCGTGTTCGTAACTTGATATGGAATTGGCTCTGATAGTGAGCGATTCGTTTAGGCTCGTGGGGAAGTTTTCGGGGATATTTTTGCCAGGGCTTATCAGCGCCCAAACACTGATTGGTTCACAACCTTTATAGAAATTAAAAAGAAAATGTACACGAAACTCTACATAAACTAATGGCTATTTATTATTTCTTGATATTATATTTTTTAATCTCAAAGAGTGTATAATATTTTATATTATCGTGGTAAAATTGTAAGGTTACATTAAATAATATATGATAAAATACATACCGATGAAGTAGAATAAAATGACACAAAAATGTAGAAAAAAAACTAGCTTTAAATTGATTTTTTAATAAAAGAAAATTCATTGAATTTAATGGACCATAACACTATTATAGTACAAAGAGGACTACCGTTTGACAATAAAAAAAAGGTCTCGACAGACAGACAGACAATAAAGTGATCCTATAAGGTTTTCTATTTCCTTGTGAGGTATAGAACACTAAAAAATATTCAATTCGGTTAAAAAGTCCCGGAGACACAAACAAAAAAGACGTTTTTAGGAAGATTTGCATTTTAAAGTCACTAAAATGTGGTCATTTTATAAAAATTTATCATATCCTACGATAATATTAGAAACAATTACTAATGTAGCTATGGATAGGAAGCATTTGATTTTATACAAGTCTGTCTATTGCTATTCACACATACCTGAAAGCATATAAAGTTGCTCTTTTCACGTAACAAAGTTAGTGTTTGTCTAATAAAAACGATACGTACCTTTTAGTTTTACGATCGAGTCCCTTATATCACCTCTGACGTTATTGTATGGAGTTTTATCTGAAAAATATTTATAGGGGCAACCCGAATTCCAATAGCAAAAGAAACAGTCCACTGTGTTTAATATAACACATACTATTACAACACACAACATATGTTTTCCTTTCTCCATTATGTGTTCTATGGTTTTTATTTATTAAAAAAAGATTTAATCTAAATGAGGCAGCGTTAAAAACACAGTCGAACAAACAATATTTGGTTATGAATGCAAAAAATAAGATCTCCCACCCAACAATTTGTCAAGACCGGTTCAAAGTTGCGACACTTTTTCCTAACGCATAATCTGACCTTTATTAAAAGTTATAAATAAAAGTAATTGACATAGCACATTCTATGGTTAATTTTATTTTCTGTTATATTTTAATTTACAATCAAATGCAATATCATCATCATCATCATCATAAACCCAAACCTTCGAGATAATTCTCGGGTAGGTATGCAATATATATACTGTTTATTTTACACGTTACATATAAATAGAATAAAAAAACGAACTAAGGTAGTACTAATGGGCGGTCTTAGCGATCGGAGTAATCTATTCTTGACAAAATTACATTAAACAGTAAGAAGAAAAGATAAACTATAGAAGCGGTTGCTTTCGTAGGGGCTATAGTAATTATTAGGAATATAATAAAACTATATTTTTTTTATTCTACATATTCCACACAATTCGTAACGTACTAGTAAATACTTCTTATCATTATTACGTCACAGTAAAAGAATTAAGAAATTTAAAAATAATTGGTGACAAAGATGAGAATATACCAACATAATCATTTATCAGTCAAAAAGAAAACATGCTAAAAATTGCTCTAACTGGCTCCACTGAAGTAATAAAAATTCAAATTGATCAACAAAAATCGGGCTTAGCAGACGAGAAAGATTGTAATTTTCCTTCAAATTCTTGCCAGGTGCACACTCCATCCTTGCAAATTGGTATCAGTGGCTCTTCGTTCAGGTAAAACACGACGTTGTAGTCATTCTCCTGATTACATCTGAAATAATGAGAAGAAAATATTTAAGTATATATTTATATAAATAATGATTAATTTTTGAATAAGGGGATATAACACAGGACATATTTCAGCCATTATAATAGGCAGTTACGCCAAGATCTCAATCATTTTGTCCGTTTTTGTGTTTTGTATAATAATAATAAATAAGACTTTGAATAATAGGACCTTGACGTGCTAATTTTCAAGCATATACGACTAATTTACTTCTAAGTACTAAATTAACAATATCACTGCCGAGCCGATTTTTATGTCTAGCCACGGGTGCGGCTCTGCACACTCCATAGTGTTTTCCCATACAACAATCACAACATTTGAGTTTACTCGCACTCGCGGCAAGTTATGAATCGACATCTGTGTTTACAGCACTGAATGTGTTAAAAGCAACAAAAACTAAACATAAAAATAATTACTGTTATGTAAAGGTCATATCTGTGTTTCTATACATTTTGATCTCAATAAAGAGTTTTCTATCTAGGTTATCTATCTATCTATAGGCTGTAAAGAAGGAATGCAAGTTATATTTTCAAAAACTGTTGTAGAATAAAATTTTAGTGCGAAAACCTTTTAAGGCTCGGAACACAATATTGATACTGCTGTGACAGCCCGCATGCAGGCGGCAGCGAGATGTCACTAGTAGATTTTAAAATTTAAATGTGTTTTTGACATCTTGGTGTTACGATACGACATTTACACAAAACTTTTCAATTCAAGCAATCTGATAGTTTGGACCTGAATATGAAACCCAAGCGAAATATTTTTTCACACAACAAAAACTTTTTGAATAGTGCTTACAGAATTTGAAATAAATGAAACTGTAGCAGTGAAGTAGTCGTATTTTTCGTCTACAAGCCCTTTCTAGGATATTTATTGTTTTGCGGAACACCAATGCTACTCGTAGCTACACGTAAAGGAAAATTATTTATGATATACAAACCTATTCAACACAGCCAGTAGGTTAGATGAGTACGGAGAAAATTTACTATTTCTCCATTTCCTCTTGGGGTTTTTACGTGCCCCGGTTAGAGGGCTATCATCTTTGAAGAGATTGAGCGATGTGTATACCATTTCAATCATAGAAGCATGAGTGAAATATGTAACGATTTTTTTCCCCTTTCCTTCTTTCGCTTCTTGGAAATGTTTGAGCAAGTCAGCTAAAGGAATTTTTCCGAACAGCTGGTTCACTGGCGATCCGTATCCGTTCTCGTAGTAATGGTTCATGTCTCCAGCGTATTCTAAAACTTTCAGGTCTTCAGTTGTGAAAAGTGCACACCAGGGACTCATCCTGTTGTCGATTCCTGACCAACTGTAACGGCACCAGTCGTAAAGGGCAGTGATGTTCGCATCTGTTAAAGCGTAATCGACGCCCACTCTTCGACGAATTCTATCCCTCATCTAAAATTCCAACAGATGGTATAAGGAAGTGCAAAGTAATAAAAATGGTTTGTAATTTGAATAATTCAACATACTTACGGCAAGATATTCGGAAGATTCATGATACTTGTTTGTTTCAATGTACGTTTTGGGATTGTTTAATACCTCATTTTGATATTTAGCGCAGTTTTTATGCGGCTGAAATAAATAAAGGAAACTGTAATACAAGTTTCAAAGTGAAACTTAGATTAAATTCAAGAACTAATCGCATTCAACTTACAACCATGATATCATAATCTTCTATGACTTTGTCAATAACTATGCCTTGACTTTGGAGACCGTTTATGAAAGCTTTGGCGCTATCTTCGATCCAAGTGCCTTGAGCGGGGCGAAATGTGTAATTTTCCTTGTCAAGTTTCCCTAACAACTTAGGGAACGCTTGCTTCAGCCTAGATCCAATGCCTAGCGAGTCTTGATAACCTTCATCAGTGAGCTGATGAGATTTCCCAAACGTATTGCTGTCAAATTTCCAATCTCTTAAATTCTGTACATCTTGAGCACACAGCGAACTGTTTCCGTTATCGTAGCTGGATATTATATGGTCCCTTATTACCATGGCATGTTTCATGTTAGTGGCAGAGTCGAGACCGGGAGATACCTTTCCATTTCGAACTAGTCCCCATATGCTAACTGGTTCGCAACCTGTTGCCAAAACAATTGTATGAATACAAACATTGCTGTTACCTGAATTGTTTACCATGTAAACCGTATACCGTGGTGGCATTTCAAGTCTCTTTAAATTGAAATGAATAACAAATTATTAACTAACCTGTTAACTTCACGACTGAGTCCCTTAAGTCGCTTCTCACGGCACTGTACAGAGTTTTACTGGACAAAAACTTATACGGGCATCCTGTATTCCAGTAGCAATACAAAGAGCTTGCATATTGTACGTAAATGCAAATAAATATGTAAACTATACATTTCATTTTTAATCACAATTATTTAATCCAAGATTTTATGAGCTCCACAATAAGTTGATGGCAACTGCACGAGCCAAATGACTTACTAAATATAAAGCTCTCGTGCAATACCGGTTAGGTATCTTTATTAATTATTTGAAAAAAAAGATGCCTATCCGCTTAAATTATTAGGAGTGCTTAGGTTGTTGAGGATAAAAATGAACACTATTGGCATGTTTATTTATTTTAGGTATGACTAGGACCTAATTAGAGCCGCTAAATAAATAGGACTATTTGATACAGCAAGGGTAACCATCATCTCTGAATTAATTATGATTATCCTTAGTATAAAAAAATTGGGAGTTAAAAATAAAACAAACAATTTTGGCACAAATATTTTATTTTCCAACTATTTTATTTATCGATCATTTTTGCTTTCATATAATAGGACAGTGAGTAGTTTACATAATATTTAAAGCAATTAGGAACAAAAAAATGTACAGATTCAACGATATTAGGTTTTTTAATGCAGACATACTACTCCGAACTAACGCGGAGTAATTACACCTACAATGTTAAAAGCATTGCCTACAACATAATATCAAGAGCTGACATTATGTAACGTTTTGTCGTACTTGCTGTTAACATTACATGGTGCGTCCCTGCTCCCTACACATAATGCTAACTGTACGGCGTAATTTCAGCTTGACATTTTGCAGGCATTGCTTTTGAAATTGCAGGCGTAATTATGTGACGTAAAAGTTGCATGGATTATCCATGCACGTAATTATTTATATCACAATATTAATATAAGGATGCTTCCGAATCAAAATTGTATTACAATATGAATGGAACACGCATTTTACAATTATTATGTTTCGATTTTACCATGTATGATGGATGACCCCTACCACGTGATTTGTTTGTTAGAAATGAAAAACATCAAGGACAAATCGTTATAACAAGGTGTCTTATAAATGTCCATTTGGACATAACATGTGTTGGTTTCGTCCCTTGAGTCGCGTGGTTTGTAAAATCGGACATGTGCGGACACCCAACAAAAGAAAACAAATTATTTCACAAAAAACTGTGTGTGTATCACGCGACCGCAAAAGAGTGATGCTCTTTAGGTGCGTATTCTTTTGTTCTGTTTTGTATTCTCATGTTACGAATACCTATACCTATCTTGTTTATTTAATAGATTTAAAAATATTCGCAACGTACATTGTTTTGTGTTAGTAGGTACACAATAAATGAGAAATAACCATTTCCATTTGTAATTTAATTTTATGTATCGTGGTATTGAACTTTGAGCTTTGGTTGACATTTGTCTATAATACAATTTCAATTTTATGTTAAAAACCATAACAACTGTAGAATTCTTTAAGAAGTGTCTGGGCGTTTCAAAGCTATGAAAAAAATAACTAAACCTACTATTTTGTTTTATCCACACAGTTAGAAAATTATTTTAAATATGGATAACAAAACCTAGTGCTGCGATATGAGTACATAGAGGACTGCAAATAAGTAAATATTCACATTTTCATAGCAATTTAACCTGTGGAGAAGTGGTAACAAAATTTTGGAAGTCTGAAAATATCTCAGATATACACACTACACTTATATCAACTTGTACTACTGTCCTATCAATGGTGTTCACTATATCATAATGATTTTATTTTAGTTAATACGTATGTAATTCACATAATTATGAATTATTTACATTAAATACAGTTTAAATACGTTGCAGTTTCTGCGTTTAGTTTCTAATCTTAAAATTGGCATTCGTAATTTTAATTACATCTATTATAGACAACATAATAATGTTATTGCATCACAATATTATATCTATTTTAGTTGTGACCTGCCCGTCCCATTACTCTGTAGGTTAACAGTTCTCTGCTGTAACGTTTAACTTTTTTTGGCTCTTTTGGGATTTTTCATACTAACTGGTGTGTTTGTTTACTGTTTACTGGCGTTGTGTCGTAACTAAACTCAATCGGCAGTGCGGGCGCACACAACTGGGATCATAAAATTGACAATACAGCAGTGCGGGTTCGCATGACAAGCGTTATTTCGCTTGCCGTAAAATTATAAAAACACAGACGTGACGAGACGTGTGGGTTTTAGCAGTGAATTGTTGAAAAAAATTTCAAAGGCACAGACGAAAATATAGTATCTGTTACTACATACCCGAGGTATTTTGTGGCAATGCCAAAACGTGGTTCAGGTATGCCATGTTGTTTTTCTTCAATTTTGTACTCGCCACTGTCTGTCTCTGCCTTTATTCTAGTCTACCCGTAGAATGTTGATGTTATGTTTACTGTATGCCCAAAAAAGTATGGTATATTTCTATGAATCAAACGTTACCGTCTTCCGGTTTGAAGAGCACTGATTTCAGCCAAACCACTGGACACATTTTTTAATGCAAAGTACTGGATGGAATTGCAGCTGATATAGAGGCTTACCATCATATCGACTTAAAATATTATTTATTTGGAAAACAAGTAATAGAGGACTTGTAACTTCGACAATTACCTACCTATGAACAAATACTCGGTCTTGTAATTAATTATGTTTCAATATCCACATAAAAGTACAAAGAGATATTATGATTTAAATTTCATGGGATAATAAACAGGCAGGTAAGTAACATTCTATGACACATAAAATAAATAAATCAAATCGCTTTGAAGTCATTCTTTTTCCCATTTTTTTATTAATTCCATCAATTTATTATTTTCAATAATTATCTAGTAATATTGTACTTCATAAACAATCATTACGATGACTACTTACAAATAATTTCGTACATTTATCGATTTAATTACATAATATCTAAATACAGTAGAAAGTGAAATAATATACTTTACGCATAAGACTTTAATATCACTAGATGACTCACATCCAATAGATTTATATAATACATTAAATTAATTTCAAAATAAGGTTTTTTGTTGGTCCGAAGTTGGAACATTTAGAAGGAAGGAACACTAAAAGATAGAACTTCTAAGAAAGCAAGAAAATCAGCATAAATGATTTAGCTCACCAATAACTTAACTTTGATTTGGAAAAAAGGCAAGAAATTATATCTTTGTATCCTTTAGTTTTTAAAAAACTTGCCATTTTCACAAACTTTAAAGTAAAAATTAAAATAGATAGAGGCAACATGCAGGGACATAGAGAAAATATTTTGATTATTCTACAACGTTTTTTTATTTAGTTATAATACAAAAAGTCTATTAGGAAAATATCGCTTTTATCAGATTTTTAAGGTAGGTCTGATTTACAATCTTAGGATCAAAATTCACAGAATTTGTAATAAAATTTAAACAATGAAGCTAAAATAGGATCAAATTTTGAAAATAAATGTCAACTGTCATCAAATCAATCACTACCTGATAGGTATATCTGCGCACTGATAGATTTGATCTCAGACACCTTCCCCTTTAATTAACATCCAGTTTTGTAAACCTGACTTAGTCAAAATATGTGTTTATTAAACAATTTTGTAGGTACCTCACGCTTAATCTTAAACGCTGTTGAATTTTGAATCCGTCCAACAAGTGAAACGTCCTTCCGTTTTGTTTTTGATTTTCACCGGATTCATTACATGCCCATTGCCTTGTCTAACTTAGATTTAGAATAGAAGGGTTATCTAAATAAAAATATACACTTACATAGTTATTAACTTATAAGTAGGTAAAGTAATAATTTGTAGGAAGAGAGAGAGAAAAAATCTAAACTAAACTACAGGGGTGCAACACTATTTAGAAGTGTAGGTATAATCCTAAAATTTTCTAGCTATCTAATTACAATGTTAAACGTGGCAGTTTTGTTTATTATTAATTAATTACATTATTTAAAATCTACAAGAATAAGACACGATTCTAATTTTAGGCATACAAATTATACAGCTTTTACCACAAGGCTATTTGAAAATCACATGTTTTCTTTTAAATATAATTTAAATATAATTTTTAAAACAATAACAATTTAATGGTTTGTTATAATTTTTATTGCATCTTCAAGATGACTGGCAGAGTATGCTACTTAGCATTAAGTTCACTTTGTACATTTTATTGGTATACTGATATTAAAGTATAATAAAAAACAACATGTCTCAACATGGCGTATAATGACATCATCATCAACCCATAACGTCCCACTGCTGGGCACGGGTCTCCCCTCACTTTCGTGAGGAGGATTAGGCCATAATCAACCACGTGGGCCAGATCCGGATTGGTGGATCACATACCTACCTCCGAAATAATTCTCGGGTAGGTATGTGGGTTTCCTCACGATGTTTTCCTTCACCGAAAAGCGAGTGATAATTACGTACATATGTTTTACAAGAAACACATTGGTACGTGCCTGCACTGGGATTTGAATTAACAACCTTCTGCTTGGAAGGCGGACGTTCTCCCACTAGGCTACCACCGCTCTTCTTATGTATAATGACATACCCGATAAAAAAAACAAACTTGAATTTGAATTAGTTTACGTAAATTTTAAATAATAGGTAACTATAATGACTTCCAAATAGTCCCTGTTGTAAAGTTTGGGTACATAATTAGGCGAAAATTATATGAATGAATACAGTCACAGTTATTTTGTGATCATTAAAGTGTATCAAAGACCCACTACCCTCGCCCGCTAAAGGGTGTCTTTGTCGCAAGGGTTAAACCACACACCCTCATGCTTCGGCTCATTCGAACAAATCGATCGTTTTAAAAGGGTCTCGCCGAAAATTGTTTTGAGCAATTAATACCACTTTCGAAAATAACATTTTGGTTTGGATATTAAACTAATAGACGGGATCTGTATTTTTTATTAAATAACTGAAAGGTATAATTAAGGTATTGAAATATTTAGAGATAAACTGGAAATAGAAATAATTAGGAACGTTAATCCATTTGATTACTTACAAAGGTAAGGTTTTTAAAATTATTAAGTACCTATTAATTTATTACATTAACTTATCAAGCTATTAAAACAGTCAGTTTTGTAACTGCTAAGTTATTTTTATCTACTTTAATTACACCATGTTAAATTTGAATGAAATATCTATCGTCACTAGACTAAAGTTTAAAGCACTTTAAATGTTTTCTGGTCATAGCTATTTATTTTTACAAACGCACTTTCATATCTCTATCATAAACATTTACACATCTAAAAGCTAATTTCTCATTTTACTGGACGTAAACAGCATTTTTTTTTACTTATCAAGTACCGTTGTTTATATTGTTTGACGCAGATTGTATTGAAGAAGCAATAATGTTTTATAAAGTAAGGCAGCCTTTTAAATGTAATAATAACAAGACACTAAAATGAACACCGATTGACAAAGTGACACCTGGCAAACGTGTCCGCATCAAACAATACAAAAAAGGCACTAACCAACCGCCACGGTCATGTCGTGTTCCACTCAATACTCCTTAACGCGCTCTCGCCCAGCTACTGACGAAAAAACAACGTGATACGGACCAATTCCTTTCCAGAAATGTGTCAGAGTTCCTCTTTCATCCGGGGTCTTGTTTCGGGTCCAAGTTAGCTCTCCTTTCTTGAAGAGCCGCTAAGAGAGCCTCACGAACTTCTCTTTCGGAACTTCGCCACAGCCTCATTAGTTCGTCTTCTGATAGCAAAGCCAGATCTGACCTGGTATCCATTGGAGATACTCTGGGATAAGGTGGGGCAGGTGGAACATCGTGCTCGTCGGAAACTAATATCTCCACGCTTGCCCGTGAAGTAGGTGCATCTGTACTCATATTATAATGTTCTGATCTTTCTGAGACGTCCTGATAAGATCTCGTGGAAGAACCTTCTGCTCGGCGTATCATTGGTGATGGTGTTCGGAGACGAGTGTTGATATCGGGGGGAGAGCTGGTTAGACAACTTACATCTCTGCTTAGTCTCCTTCCGATATTTAGACTAGTTCTTTCATATATATTAGACACTGAGGCATCTGAGCCACCAAGCACAGAATCTGTACTAAATCGTCTTACGTTGAGACCAGAAAGGCTACATCTTGTTCTCCGACCTCTAGGAGACCTGATCTGTCTCGGCGACCGGCCCTGCCGTGGCGATCGGCTGGATACCTCTGGTGATGGGGAAAGGAACTTTGATTCTGTCAATTCCTCAGATACTTCGGTCGTTTCAGCTGGCTCTTGTTCTTTTATAGAGCCTAGATTATGATCACGTTGTTGGACCCTGGCGAGAAGCAAAATAATTGAAACACTCGAATATTGGAGTGTATTGAATTTAATGAACTCAGACTAACATAACGCCGGTAACTGTGGTGAAGAGTACAAGTTTTACTTTAACTATTAAACTATTAACCACAGGTAAAAACACAGAAATTAGCAGGAAAACTCGTGAAGACCCACGGGCGGCCAGTGTGCCAATAATGCAAAGACTCTCAGCTCTCAGTAGCCTGACTATTCTACGGTAGCCTCGTTAATGTGGAGAAAAAGGTCCTAGAATATCTGAACGAGAACCACGACAATGAATGCCATAGTTTCGATGAGTGGTAATAGAAAGGTCTATACTAGCCAGTGAGTACCTAAGATCTGTGGATAATAAGACTAACGTACCTCCTTATTGCTTGAATCATTTCGTACAGCTGAGCTTTACTCTTCCGCCGTCTACGCTGTTCGTGTTCCTTCTGAAACAAAGGCACTCTCCTGACGTAATCTGTTTTATTTTTGAGCAGTATCGGCTAAAATTGAATCGAAAAAGTAATTACCCTTTTCACACTCTTCTGAAAAAGCGAAGTGAAATGGCCTTGGCGGATCGTATTCACTAGCTCCCGGGCCGCATGGTGCGGTGAGACCAATTCCACGCAATTGATGAACCTGTACAATTTCTGAAACAATAGTGGAAATTGAATTATAAAATGCTATGGAAAAAATGAAGAGTTGGGAAAGCCATACGTTCAAGAATATTAAGGGAAGACATGTGCTCGTTCAGTGTTAAATCCGGTTTGAAGGAGACTCGGTCGACATAATCCTAGCCACCACCTCGTCTTCACGGTTGAGTAGGGCAAACAAAGTGCTCTCAAAGTGTGGGTGGACTTTGTACGTAAAGTGACGAGACGCCTTTGACTTTACGTCCCCAAACAGCAAATACACGTCACAATTTCGTTAAGCCGATTATACTGTCTCTATGATATTGAATGACATAGGTAGAATTACTTTGAGCGTGCAGATTTTTTGCGTTGAATATTCTGGTTTCGCTCAACCTAATAACATAAAAGCGTCTGGGGGACAATTATGCATAATACATAATTTAGGAGACGTCTGTCGTGAGACTGAGCAAAAACTTGTAAGTCTATTTAGTTTTGAATTTAAATCGCTTCTATATGGTAATGCTCGTATCTTACTGAAACAGTGAGACAAAGTTTAAGAAAATTAGTAAGGTGAGTTTCAAAATGGGCAACAATGTCTGGAATTCACAATTAAACCTTGACAATTTGGTACTCAAAACATATTATGATAATAACTTTATAACTAATTAGTGTTATTAATTACCTGACTAAAAAACATTATGTTCCTACTTCTCCAAATTGTTCCTTTTGGTTGGTGCCTCAGTACGGGCAACGTATATTTGTAGAACAGATGCTCGAGAATTAATATTAGAAGGCCCAAGAAGACTCCGACCCCCAGCAAAATGAACACGCCCGCGACTGCAGCCACGCCTTAAAACAAAAAGAGATTTACATGATAACTGGCCCCAGAGTTAATTAAATGAAAAACATCTAAAGTTCAGTACGAAATTACGGTAGGTACACGTTTCGCTCGGGGCAGTATAATCGCTTTCTTTTCATTAAATCACTAAATGACTCGCGGCTTCATTCAACGATCGTAGCTATTGTACCAACTACGAGTATAATTATAATTATTCATATTTTTGGTAATAACTCTTCATGATAAATTGAGGTTTTATTATCCATTCAGGATTTTTTTATATTTTAATTTATGACCACTTCAGTGATACTACGTTACTGTTCAACTTATGTTTCTCCCGCAACACGATTTCATGGAGCTGCCCCTTAATACATTTTTTTTTATTGACTGATCAACGAGACTAGAAGTCGTTCATCTGATGGTAAGCGCTACGCCTTGCCATAACAGTGCCACCCAGAACTTTGCACTGCATAATCCTGTGGGGCACTGCACTGCGCTCATCACCCTGAGACATCGGCTCTAAAGTCTCATATGCCCAGTAATTTCGCTGAAAACATTACCCTTCAAACCTGACCTCAGTAATGCTAAACTACTGCTTGGCGGATGAATATCTGGCAAAGGTGTGGTCCTTCCCCAGGCGGTCTCTTGCAGAAGGGGCCTCCCACTACAATGCATATTATGTTACTTGTACTTTTCTATCACAGTTAAAGTTATTTTCTTATTTTAACCCGTTTCATATAATTATGTAAGGTTTGTTTCTCTCTGTCTAGCCAATACAGATCTCAGAAACGATGTACGTATTGGTACGTATTTAGTATAATACGTTTTTTGTGGTTATGGTTAAAATGTTTGTTTTGCTATTTACATGTGAATACCTATAGTCATATGTAGCATGAATGATTGAATTAATATAAATATTGTTCCCAAACTCAACAAATCGATTCGGAATGTCAATCTTACATTATAAATATATGGTTTCCATTACGCTGTATCAAGATTGGCAATTTGTTATGTCAAAATAATGGCGCTTGCGAGGTTGATTGAGTGCTTTGTCTAGACTCATTGTGTAAATATACATTTATGTCATATTTTGTTTATATAGATGTATCTATAGTTCCAAAATGCTACTGGGCGTAAGAGGATAGTGTCAAAATAGACACCATTTAATCCTACTAATATTAGTACCTGGATGACCGAGCTTTGCTCGGTTTTTTTTATGACATTTTCTAAAAATGATTCCCAGCTAGATCGATTTATCGCCCCCGAAACCCCCTATATAATAAATTTCACGAAAATCGTTGAAGCCGATTCCGAGATTCCAATTATTATATATATACAATTCAATATATATAGCAATTTATATATATATATATATATATATATATATACAAGAATTGCTCATTTAAAGATATAAGATAAAACGGAAAGTCAGCTTCTCTGTCCGTATATTCCCCTTTCATAACTAAACGGCTGAACGAATTTTGAAAGCACTGGGTTTGGAAATAATATGAAACCAGGGATAGCACAAAGGTAATTTATATTGCTATAAACTGCAGTTTAATTTTTCCTACAGATGAAGTTGCGAACTAAACCTACTGTTTACATAATTTGGACAAATACTCTAGATTTGAGAATACATGAGTTTTTATAAGTTTTCACGGGTTTATATTTTAATGTGCTTACCACACATTATGGGAAGTGAGTAAAGGTTTTATTAATAAGCTTTAAGCGATAAGACCGCCCATTGTACTACCCTTGTTTACCTATTGTAATTTTTCTGTGCTGTGTTTATTTTTGTTTCAGGTGTACAATAAAGAGTTTTCTATTCTTTTCTATTCTATTCTATTCTATTCTATTCTATTCTAATATTTGCAACTAAACGAATCCGGGCTTTTTATAAAGATAAAATAAAAGAGAAAAGACGTTGAGATACGCACAAAATTACTGGAACATTGTCACGTAGAACTAGCGCTAACGTTGGTAAGGAAAACAAGTCACATACAAATATAACTATGGAATGGTCGCAGTAGCAGTAAAACAAGGAGAATGAATATATCTTATATAAAAGTAAAATATTTCGTCCTTCTCCGCTCCGGACATTTTTATAGTCATAAGCCATTTTGGGTAAACATATCTTATTAGGAAAGTGAATAAAAACTCTATATAGTTTTTAACTCGTTACTTGATTGTATTCTCATTTCAATAATTATTATTTTACTATACCAACACTACTATCCTATTGGTCTACCTTTCAAATATAAAAACTATTATCAAAACTAGTTAAGTCATCCCCGAAATATTAGTTAACCAAGAACCTACAAAGAACAGTCAAATTGAAGCCCACCTCCTTATTAAAGCAGTTAAATATGCATGATTAAACAATGTATAAATATAAAGAAATATATAATCAGTTTGAAGGTAAGTGTATATTATTTGTTTTAAATATATTTTTATGCCGTTCTTTTTCGTAGCACAAGAAAAATCGTGCAAGCAAAAACACGGAGTTGTGACCAATAAATCCATCCGAATTATCATTACCTACATTTCACAGCCTATAGTTTATCACAATAAATTTACAGTTTGCAAATTTGAGACTACAAGAGAGAAGGTGGCTTCAAATAATAATTTATTTGCTAACTTCACCAATAACAAATACATATACGAAAACTTTACCGAAGCAACGAAGCTATTTCGCCATCGAAAAGTTTTATATCAATTTCTGTAATTTACCGCCATATCTTACAATTTGACTTGGCAATGGCTTTATATACCTATAATTCGGTTAAATTTTACTACCATCCTAAAAAAAACAAATTTCCCACCTCTTTTACATCTCGATCGATTGACGGAGACATCTTTCGGGAGAATAAGATCGTCATGAAAATTGATAGGTTACCTGTCGCTCGATTATCACAAAAATATGTCATCTCCATTGAAAATTCTGTTGGCAAATGGCGTCTGCTTTAAACGAAAAACGTCCCTAACGTCGTTTCGTTTTAATCGAATCTCTTGTGGACGTATTTCGAATAAGATATAAACACACTCGGGGTGCCACCTCATTTTTTGAAGTGATAAATCCCATGTTTAATCTTTTAGGTCGACTGGTGGTAATGCGTAGGTTCCTCCCCTGCTGCCACGCTGAGGGGTGGCTTAATGCCGGGGTGGCGATAAATTCTAATGAAATTTCCGCAAGAGACGAGCCAGCTGACTGTGAGAGCAGAGCGTGGTGTAACGAATACACATTAAAATAGTAATATACAATTCCATTTAGACTCTCGGGGAATAACAGATCACTAAACGTAAAATTGGTGTTACAGAAGCGAAAAAAAATACATTATGAACCTTCACCCGTACCACAGAATACTACGTACCCGTACACAACATGAGTTGTACATACTTAGCTTTTGTTAACGATGTGATCCTAAGCATCCAAAAGCTTTTAAGAATCCACCCTGACACCTTCGGCCTTGACAGCTAGCTATGCCATGCGAGATTTACCTATCTTATTATACTAATCATTATGGTGATTGGCGTATGGACATTGAGTAAGTACTGTCGAGAATCTGCCATAAGCTTCAGTTTTTTAAGAAATTAATGGTCAAGTAATCTTACCGAGTGGTTTAGGTTGTATTCCATAATCGGGACTAAGTTTGAAGCAAGGTAATCCACCGTACCACTTTTCAGTCAGAATATCCATGTAACCGTTAGAAGAGTATTTCGCGATCACCGCAGATATACTGTCCTGAAACAGAAAAAAATCGTTGTACAATACGAAACGGATAACAGATTTGCGTTCGCGTCAGCTGCGGATAATTTGTAAACGTCTGAAAAATCTGTACAAAAAACACAAAACAAGTGCGTCACATCTGCTCCGATTTGTCCGTATTTAACAACGCGTCGAAAAAGGATGTCTCTGATGGCATTGTCGCTGCGCGAAACAAAAACTGTCTTTCTGATCCGTTGATTTATGTGAGTGTTTCACGGGAACCCCAGAGGTATATTGAACAACGTCAAGATAAAATGACGTATAATCGGCTGAGCCGGGGCTACATGACACCCGACTATCGATCACGCCATTAGAAGGCTCGCTTGCGTCATCCATCAATCTTTTGGAGCATAGATCCGGAGTTCGCCGCCACTCCAGCCTCCTAAAAGTCTTGCTTCTCATGTTAATCCATGCTACATTTCTTGGGATACGCTCCTTAATCACATCGAGCCTACCATATAAGATGCTATCATCCGCATACCGTACTAAGTTACCTAATACAGGAGTGTTAGTAAACATGTGCACAAACACCTTCGCATTACACTGTTTCATCTTGTAATTAGCTTGATTGAGCGTAATTAGGCACCTTTCATTAACTACACCCATCAATTAACAGTTAAAGTTGTACGAAGCCAGTGTTTAGTTACATTTACCAGAGAACAACAGAAGATAACAACAGTACAGCTGCATTAGGTTATTTTCGGATTATTGATAAAACAAAAAACATTTAAAGAAATAAACTGCACAAAAGAAGCATGTGCTTTAAATTCACTCGAGAAAACGACCCCTGTATTCTATAACCATGGAAGACTTCCGAAGATGTAGGCAGTTTTGTTCTTACCTTCAAAGGAAATCCTTTCGCCATGCCAATGGCATAGGTATCTGCGTTTAGGGCATGTTCTCCTATGCGTTGTAATTTGCATCCGTGGTCTGTTGCTCTGTAATAATCCAAGACCGGTGTATCCGCTATCAAAAGATCTAAGGTTCCATTCCTGCAACAAGTAAATTAGGTTGGTATCAAGCAAAACAGCTGGAAAACCAAAATTATAGAGCGGTTTTATAGCTTGTACTAAACTTACGCTGCAAAGCTTTAGGGAGATATTAACGTTGAGAAATTCACTCATTGGCTTGATGTTTATAGTTAGATGATAATATTAATAACGGCTATAAAGATTCAGGATTAAAATAGTTTTAGTAGTGCCTGGTCATCCCTTTAAACAAGACACAAAAGCTATTACGCATAATCTCTACAAGCTTTGTTGGGTAGGTTTATCTAGCCACCTACATCTTCATGAAAAGAAGCCTCTTAATGCGGCATGTGGTAGGTGGTAACAGTAATTCAATACCGAATGTAAAAATTGCGAGTGAACTCATAATAGGTACTCGTGATTGAAACAAAATACTTATTGAGACTCAAAAATGCTTGATCTTGCAACGAATAAAGAGTTTGTACCAGCTTTGTGTTCCTAATGTAACTTTATTTGTTTCCCGGAATGAGCTAGCGAGAAGCTGATGGCAGTTTAAATCTTAATGTGAAAGTTGGCAGTCCGACACTCGGGATTCAATTAAGAAGCTCCGATTCTCTAACAGAATTATTTTTTGAGTTCTATCTTGTTTTGACTGATGGTTTACAGCTTAATTGGCGGAATAGGAACGGGATACTAAATGTGGATCATAAAACAAATGTACTTGAAGGGCATTAAGTGGCTATCGGGCCGCTCGAGGGTAGAAGACTTTACTGCCTCATAAAGTCCCCTCCGTTTTTTTATCGAACCGCGAGCTTCATTTACCGATATCCAAAGAAAAAATCAATACCTAAACATAAATTTTGTTCGAATAGTTTGATTATTTTACATTGAAGCGTTAAAAATTAACCGTACAATGATTAAAGCAATTGGGGCCTGAACTCAATCAATTCAGTTTCGTTGGGTTTACGCAAAGCGTTCTCGAGTCTCAACTAAAGAGGGTTAACAGATTAACTGGCTCATTTTTAAGGTTCCGTGGGTTTATAACCGAGTAGCCTATTAACCTTTCTTTATCGCCACATATATCAGTTGGATGCAGGGTATCACATAACATAAACCATATTATTATAAGCTGTAAAGTGTCATTTTTGCTGGCTTATGGTTTGTGTATGTCGAGTGTGAGGAAATTATTGCGGGCATAAAAATGTTAAATTGTTGAAGACTCTCCACCCTAAACATAATAAAGAGGCTCCATATGTTTAGACAGATATGATTACGTATTTCTTCAAGCGTGTTTTATAGCAGGATTTTACGAATGTCTGAGTTGGTTGGTTGCTTGTGTGTTTTGAATTTTTTTGTATGAAACTTTGCTTGATTGGAATGACAATGAATTTAATTAATACATTTTTTTTAGCTGTAGAACAAAATTCGGTAATACTTTACACCTAAAATATTGTTAACGATGACTCTTATTTTGAAAAAATAAACTTTTAAAACCTTTACTTACGTTCCGCGTCTTCAGTAGATATTTATTACTACGATGTTCATTTTAATTAATTATTGCCTTTTTTGCAAGTGGTAAGGTTTAGCTTACTCGAGTTATTACCTGAGCTTCTCGATGCCTTCCTCAATATCTTGGAGTGCGTACCGCCGCATTTGTTGTGCCAGCTGTGGATTATTTCTTTCGACGTAATACTCAGACACGGACGAACTGGCCGTACCTACTCGCAGAAATAACCACTGAAAATATACTTATACATTATAATATATTCCATTAAAAAAAAAACATCTTAACCATAGTCAAATACTCACATTACTCCTACCTCCTTGAATGTCATCCACGGCATTGTGAAAAAACAATCCGGCTATCAATGCGGCTATGTTGGCAGTGTAACTCGCTACGAATATCACAGAAAATCCTCCCCATACGTTAATCAGAAACTTGTTAGGCCAACTCTTCGGAGCTTTGAAAGCAACCAAATGACCGCAAAGCAAACCCCACATCACCCATAAAGCGCTGGATATACTGAAGTTCTTCGATCTCTGGCGTCCCCAAGGGTTTAGTCCAAACGGCGAAAACCACTCGTATATCGCAACTGCAATAGCGGTTACATTTAGTGATGTAAATATAGCCACCCACAACTCGGGAGAGAAAGGCAGGAGAAAGGCAAGCAAAGGTATATCCGGCTTCTGGTTCGGCGCCGCTAATATTGACACACCGCTAAAAAAATAAGGCTGACTGAAATCAATCACTTCGGCTCGCGCCGACGAAACGCTAAGCGCCGCGAAAGACATGTGAGCCGCTCCAGATACTAAATCTCCCACAATGCCGTTCCATTTCATGCTATCGTCATCCAAATCCCCGGAACTCATAGATAGGCTCCCAACCGAATCCACAACTTTATACCCGTTTCTGTATTGAGATCGATAGCTCTGTTGATTTTTAGCTGTAGTATCGCTTTCCACGTTTTTGTACTCGTCCATTCTTTGAAATGGTTGGACATGCTTTCTAGAGCCGTAGAGACCGTCCTCAACGAGGTACAAGTGAAAATCAAATTCAAGTTCTTGCGCTATGTTTTCTAGAAGGTCCATGGCTAGTCCGTAGCAACAGTGAGTGGCCATTTTCGTAAATACAGGTTTGGAGGTTGGAAAGAAAAAGCTTTCAGGTTCTTGTTCGAAATCCCTTTCTAGTTCGTTGAAAGCGAGCGTAAGGTTATCTCGGTCGGACGTCTGGGGTCGGTGGCAGGGCAGGCCGCGGAGACATTGTCCGTCTTCGTCTAGCTCACCTTCCATGACAAAGGGTGGCGCTAGAGCTGTGACTATTCGAAATATTGTGCGGGCTCCTTCCGACTGCCCATGTGCTACAAGCCTGCCTCCTGGCCACACGATGGTGTGCAGCCTGACACTGCGCCCGTGAACTCGACCTACTTGTCGCCACATATTGTTACCGCCACCTCTAGGGACGAGATTCAGTAGTGCAAAAGAAGCTGTCAGCTCTTCGTCCGATCCTCCACTACTCCCAGCTAGAACGTCCGCCGCGGATATTCTCATCTCTCTGAAAGAAAAGGGACTTTTGAATATATTCATAAAGTTTGTTGTGAAGACATGAATAATAATTTATGAACGTTAGGGCTGAAGGCTTAGTTTTGATAGAGGAGTCACTAAAAATAATGCTTTTTGATTTGGACTTGAAACTTCCGTAGATGATTTATGGGTAGTTTTCTGTATTTTGTCATTTTAATAATAATTTCATAGGAATAATTTAAGTATATTATTTATTTGCTTAGTATTTGCCGACTATCCCATCTGGTGTGATGATGTAATCAAAGGTGGCAAATCTGCCAAGCCTATAGAACCGAATTTCCAGAACTGTTCTCGGAACATCCCGGAAGGGGCTTAGTGACAAATGTTTGCGTTAGGGTTTTTATCGAAGTTTTTCTTCATCGGAAGTTCATGCTCATCTTAGCATGGTTAGTAATGATTTTGAGCCAAGAACCTACAATACGGCATCCGACTACAAAATATACGAAATTAGCAATCATTACTTCCAAAAGATATATTATAATTTTTGTTATATTCGATTGAAAGGGGTATTATATAACGGAAGTTATGATTATAGTATAGATTGCATGCTTCATATCGAAACTTCAATTTCAATGCCTCATTAAATATGAGAAACACCCGATCGCTCCCCGATATTGTGGATATATAAATTATTGATTTCATTGCAACACGGGAAGCTGGTGCGAGGATACCTATTGGAAGCAATAAATTGAATTTATAACTAGAAGTTAGGCGAGGTATCCAGTAGATATCCTGCAAACAGGATCTATGGAGGAATGAACTTATTGGAAACGGATTTATAGGATGATATTTTATCTGTAGAAATAGTTTCCACGGAAAAGAATTATGGGAAAAGAAAATCAATTACGATATCTGCAGGTGTACGGACTATGGAAAACGAGCTTCTGTTTCATGACTTTTTATAGGAAAGAAAATCTTCTTACGCCATCATTATAGCATAGAGAAATAAAAATCTTTATCAAAATGATTCTATATTATAACGATAAACCTTTTGTACGACACAGTTTTACTCAATCAAGCCTACGTTTACCAGCCATAAGTAAATCTAAACCAGTTTACGTCTCGTACATAAACATTATGATTCCGGGCTCGCGGAAAGGGAAACGGTCCTGAACATGCAATATCCGCCATGGCCCGTCGATACGTCCCCCAAATTGATAACAAAATAACCCTATGTCCGCCCACGGATTCGTCTATTATAATTCCACTAACAGGGACAAAAAGCAATCAAGAAAATGCGAATTTTGTAGCGACGGCCAAAAAGACCGTGATTTTCATGAATATTCATGTTGATACAATGCAATCAGCTTTACGAAAAGAGTTTAATCTAAAGCTTTTTATACAAGCCCGCCGGAACTTTGTTAAATAAAGCTTGAAGTCTTTCCGGCCATTCGAGGATTGTTTACTTACAGCCTAATTAACTTAACGATAGCGCCTTTTTGATGGCTACTGAGCGCTTAAATTTGTTTATTTATATCTTTGTAAAGCTGTTATTGTAATCAGATATTTGTTTTCTAAAAATCAAAGTCCATGAAATTGTATACATTCCCAACGTTATATGATATTCAATTAGAAAATTAGGGATCGCGAGAACGTGCTCTGAAAGATTCATAAACGGGGGAACCACTAAAACAGAAAAGAAAAAAGATACCACGAAAGCGACCGACGGCAGCGCTTCTATTTAATACGCGAATATAAAAGAGGACGATCACGGGCAAGAAGTATTATAATCGTAGGGCGAGTGCGTAAAGCCATTTCTAGTGACTTGACCTATTTAGGCGGCCTAATTTCTCAATGAACTAAAAGGGGCGCTATCTGCCTGAAGTCATGTCAGTAGATCGCGATCAACTCGCTGAGTCAGCTTACTGAACCTGGCTGGCAGCCAAAAATTGCTTCTATGCAGGCCGACCGATTTATGATAATGTGATCAAGTTGGAAAATACCCAAAAAATATGACAATATCTAAACAACTGACTGTTATCTGTTAACGGTATCGGCTGTCCGTTACGGTGGTGGCCACTGATGTTCTAGTTGGACGCGAGCCCAACCGGGGGTCGAGTGCCTAGTTGCCTATATCTAGTTAAAAGTGACGCTTTTTATAGGCATAGGTTTTCCGCGCAAGCAGGCAGAATATGTATTTTGGTTAACTAATTGTTACACGAAAGAAGTCACTAGTATTTAGCTACATATATTACCATTTCAACGTAAGTTAAATTATCATAGAAAGTAGATAATAGACTTAAAATACCTAAATAACGTATACAGTGCATTCACTGAGATAGTGATCAACTAGTCAAACGTGAGCCCATTCAATAAAAAAACTGATTATCACCGTTTAATGAACTTGTGTCATGCGAGATTGATTTAGCTCCAAAATCATTTGATTAACGAACTTCGGAGAAATATAATTACGGTGTGTTTTTATTATATGTGCTACCACGCCATTTATTATGCCCTTGTTTACGCTCGGTCAATTTAAATTAACTCGCTCCTCGGAACACTCCGGGATCACGTGCGTAGCAGGTTAATTTTTTACCTGCCACAAGATTTCGCACTTATTCTCACCCATAAGCATCGTGGCTAAAATGTTCTAAATTAACTAACTGCATTAATATGGCAAAGAGTGGTTTAGATCTTTTTTGTCGCTAGGAAATATCAGTACATCTCATGTAGCCATAGACTTTTATCAGCGCCCCGCGGTTTCACCCGCGTTATTTATTATCCCATAGGAACCGTAAATTTTTACGGAATAAAAAGTATCCTATGTTCTATTCCAGGACCTAAAGTATCTATAACCTAAATTTCATCAAAATCCATTCAGCTGTTTCGGCGTGAAGAGAGAAGAAACTCACCAACACACAAACTGCCGCACTTATAATATTAGTGAGATTCTCTAAAGTGGTTGTGGTCGAGCAGTTATCTGTGCGGTTTACAACCCAACGAGGCTGGGTTCGAAATCTCGGCCCTGCACCAATTATTTAATTTCGTAAGCGGCGTGCGCATATCTGACACTCCACGTTTCAGAGGACATGTTAAGGGGAAAACAGATCAATGCAGCGCGGCGTGCGGCACTGTCAGTTTATACATTTTCATCAAAGTGAGCACGCCGCGCGGCGCTGTCACTTTGATGAAAATGTATCAAGTGACAGCGCCGCACGCCGCGCTGGATGGATCTGTCTTTCGCCTTAGATACCCTTAAGTGGCCGGACAAACACTAACACAAGAGTACTACCTCATTCGGCGAACAAACAGTGACTTAGAACGGCACAAGTAATTCTCTCAACAGAAGCTCTCAATATGCAAAGTTACTTGCTACGACCAACAGAATGAATCTATATATGTTATAAACGAGTACTGCTCATTCGCGAAGCGGGGCTCTAATGTTCCGCTATCGGAAATCTTAATGGCTGAATTGCTAGTAATGACTGGACTAATCGCTTTGCTAATTAATAAAACCCCATCTGCAATCTATTTAGTCAAAAGATGTGAGTAGTTTGTGCTTTAGTCGGATAAGTCGTGAATTATTTATGGGCCTCGTGATTTGGTGGGATAGCAATTACCACTCTATTAGTAACTTTGATGTCAACTCGCATAATACATACTATGTTATATGCATAGATTATAGTTTTGTTTCTTTGTCGAAACTCGAGTTTGAGTTATTATATATTATTGGCAAAGCCAAACTATTCCCACCTATGATCTCACCTCCAGGGCTAACGAGGTTCGCTATTATAACAAAGACATCATCATCATTATACCTGCATTTGTTTCTTCATACCTACATACAATCTTTGTTGAATATATTTGTTTTAAAACTCAAAATCAACCTAACCGTATCTACCTTTTTTCCTATATTGTGACTCCATATTATCCATGCGGGCAAAGACGGGGAAAGTGTTCGTAGGACCATGGCGCTCGTAGTTCATAATTCTCTAAATACAGGCAATTCGGGCCAGGTTATATGTATTTCATAGCGTTATTATTATTAAAAACTGTAAACTATACCGACAGCATAGGGATAAATCTGACCGTAATCTATCCTGCTATTGAAACTCGTAATGCCTGAATTAGTGGTAACGAGAAAATTAACCATTTTGCCATTATTAACACTATCCACAGCAGGGTTTGTAAATTAAATTGGACGCAGCGAGTGGTCATTGAAACGATTTCGGTAATATTGAATGGCATTGCAACGATGCATGTTGTCGTTGAATGTATGTTCATAAGCGATGAATAAAATAATGTCATCACCATGATCAGCTGTTGCACGCCTATGTTCGGCATAGGCCTATGTGGTAGAGAGCCGGCTTACCATCAGACCCAATCTTAATAAACCATGACAAAACGACGCTACAATATGTTTTTTTCTCAGCCTTTTCATGTCTGTTGTTGCTACGAATGTGAACAAAAAAATCAACAGGGAATCTTCCTTTTTGCCCGATTCAAAACAATTGTTTACGCTGAACGTTTCAGTAATTTCAGAATGAAAGATTTTTCTTTTGGAATAACGAATTCTGGGACTTCATTGGCGAATCAAAATCGTAGACGTTTTAATTTACTAATGGATGAGGTGTTCTTTATTTAACATTGCAATAAATTGTTAGTAAAATGCGGCGATAGTAAAAAAACGCTGAAAGCCTATTCTATAAAGATCACATCACAAACGTCTGTTCATGATGAATTATTATCATAAATACAATTAACAATCACGACATTATCATAGCGACCTTATTCTGAAGATAATTGATTCAAAGGTCGTTCCATTAATCATTGCCGAATCTCGATCAGTTACACGTTTTTTCTGGATACATTAGGAGAAGACTCAACATCACGCCGATCTTATTCCGATCACGTATTTTATTGAATAACGCTCCGTAGACCGTATGCCTTCCTCCACACACCACTATTAGGCGGGTAAAGAGCGTCTGTTTCTTGAACCTTCCACCCTAAAACTGGGAAGCTACAATTTAGATAACCCGGTTACCTACAGAGGATTTTCTGCCTCTTAGCCGTAAGTATTACCCGTGTCAAATAAAACCCTTTATTTATTTTGACTACATTTTGACGGTGTTCGTTATCTCTCGCGTAATTTGCGTAAGTAGTTAGAGGCGGTAAAAATCATACCGTTCAGCCGCATTATGAAATTTGCGAGTGCTATTCCTTATTTACATTATATCAATTGCTTTTTTACTCCGCCGTAATGTTAACGGTAAAGTTACTTGTTTGTTGAAAAGGAAGTTTCTGTTCGTAAACATTATACTTCAAAGTTCTGGATCCGTTTTGAAACAAGAGTTTGTGGAAAGGTTGAACAATAATATAATTATTTTAATGTGCTTACGATGTTATTATTGAAGTAAGTACACTGTACACATGTGGGGTACAATCAAGCAAGTGAAGTTGTTCCATTGAATATTTACCCAAGCTCGAGAGTACACGTTAGTTTGTAGTGGAACAAACGACCCTTTTGCATATTTTATTTTCAACGAGGCGACGGCGGCGGCCTTTAATGTTAAGTAAGACTCAGCTAAGCCCGTGCTTGGACACTATTACTCGGAATACAACTCACCAAAGTCTCAGTAAGCCTATAGTAAGTACAGGTGTTTGCTATTCGCAACTTTGTAAATTCAAATTGAAAAGTCTTGAACCAGCGAGTGGGTTTTCTTTTGAAGTTTTTCTTTCAAATTCTTTCCTGGAGCGGTCTGAGAGTTGAGTTATTTTTTATGATTTTCCTAAAATAATTTTTAGGTTTTTTTCTCTGCTTTCGGTTTACCTCAAAAAGTGCCATAATTTAAACCCCACACAATGTAAGCAATGCAATCAAAAACTTCGGAATCAAAGTTTGAAAAGAGTTTCGCTGAGGAATTTCAGGATCGTTGAATTTGCGTGAAATGCAAAAGTTAAAAACCTTGACGTTCAAAGGAAAACGTGAAAGAGAACCGGCCTGTCTCTCACACAAAAATGTGAGCAAAAGGTTATAACACTGACTGCATTATTGAATTTCGACCACACCGTTAGAAGTAGGTATTTTTACACTTTTCCAAATTGTATCGACCATCTGCGCTCTTGTGCTGACTCATGTGAAGGGTTTTTGTAGAGAAAAGGCCTCCAATATAGCTACGAAGAGATCGTTGTTGTTTTTATAAGATTATGTTTTTTGAAGTCAATAAGATATGATAAGTTGTTTATTTACTCCGCCTTGTTTACTCCGCCTACTTTTATCAGCAGTGCCCAACCCTTTATTAGTTTTATTACCTAACGAGCTTTCTGTTTATGCATAATCATCAATTAAAGTGATCTGGATACAAGATTCGTATCATTGGTATCAGTAATCTGGAAATTGGTATCGATTTCAGGTTCTAAAGCACGACCTGATTGCACAATGACTGTGGGATCTTCTAAAATTGGTCGGGTAACCCTCGTCACTGTCAGTTGGTCGCGAGAGGCGACGCGCCGGATCGCGGCCAGTAGCAATAAATAAACTTAAAACGTACCTTCCACGATTAATTGTCTTTCCACCCTTATATCTCCATTTAGAAAGTTTAAGCTTTCTAACGTGTGTTACTTGGCTTCTTTTGGGACATTTTCACTAGCTAGCGGCTTGGGATTATTTTTGTGAGAATCTTTTAAAAATTATAATAACATATCAAAATTATACGTTTTATTAACAAAACTCAAATGGATTTAAATATACCACCACATGACCTTAAATTACAAAACTAACGCATTACTACAAAAAGAGAAGAAAAAGACTCGTAATTTGTATAACTAAATAAAATAGGCAAACTATTATAAATCAATCAGTCAATTTAAGTATTGATCTAATACTAATTTCTTGTAATTTATTCGAATCCGATGTTAATTTATAAATTTATTCATTTAACTATGGATTTGATTATGGTGGTTTAAGGCCTAATCCTCCTCATGAAAGTGAAGAGAGACCCG
This sequence comes from Campaea margaritaria, assembly GCA_912999815.1. Classification (NCBI taxonomy): domain Eukaryota; kingdom Metazoa; phylum Arthropoda; class Insecta; order Lepidoptera; family Geometridae; genus Campaea; species Campaea margaritaria. The sequence continues at coordinate 5,445,658 of OU538794.1, forward strand.
TGCTTAGCAGTGGGCTGACATAGGTTGATGATGATGGTGAATTAAAATACATTCTCATAATTACGCACTATTGTAGTAAAATAGCATACCAATGCCAATGACTTCTAGAAAAGTCCCATAAAAAGTTTTCCACCCATTACAGCTTTCGAATTGGTAATACACATACAAAATAACATTTGATTACTCTGTGGTTCCAGTGAGGTTGGTCAGCCATGTCCTCCGGATAGTTCCATCTCGTGGATAACATTGTTACGCCACCAAACGTCAATTTGCAGATAGAGACTTGCACATAAACGGAATCTCGATTCGTTTTCGGACCAACCACTCGATTTGCTTTTATGGAGATACTCTAGTATTGTTATCGTTCTATTGACATTTTTTCTTTTAGTGCTTTTGAACTAAGTATCAGATAGAGTCTGTGTTTTTGTAAACATGAATGTAGCTTAATTGATTTGTATATTTTAGTCAAAATAAATAATTAATGTCCAAGGCGAAAACAAATAAATACAGTGCAGCGTACGGCGCTGTCAGTTTGATACATTTTGACAGCGCCGCGCGGCATTGTCACTTTGGTGAAAATGTGTCAAATGACAGCGCCGTACGCTCGCCGCATCAACCTATCTGTCGCCTAAATTCTACAAAATATACACAAATCTTATGACACAACGCTTAAACACCGCGTCATCACAGATATTTAAAAATATGGGTCATTTGTCATTTGACGCTGTTAGGTACATAACAAAAACTATAAATGTTCAACTACGTAATGCTATAAACTGTTAAGTATATGCTATTTTTAACAATGCAATTACCCAGTTGCAACTTTTGTAAGCGTATAATGATATTGTAAGGGGATTCAATTTTCCAAAACGATACACTTTTAAAAGCTTATTGAACATTTTCAAAGGAATGCATTTCAATTTTCAGGAACATTTTCTCAATAGAACAGCGACTGAAGCTGCTGCGCTCGCTTTAAATACAATATGATAAAAACCTCAGCAGGATTTTTCTTAAACAATTGAGTTTTTTAAACTGGATCCATTCGACAGCCACTCTAACAGTTTAAGCTAAGTAGTAGGTGTACTATACTGTTATTTTAAAGTGCCAACCTTTTTATTTTCGTAGCTAGTTCAGCTTTGTAATTCAATTATTAAAGTTACAATAGTTTTCTTTTTTTAGTGTACTTACCTACTCAAGTGGTTATAATGGATTACGTTTATCTCTCGCATTCGGAATTTACAGCGACAATAGATTATTAATTGTTATCTGGCCGGATCCGTGATTATGTAGCCTATAAGTTAATTGAGTAGGTACCCTCAAACGTGCCGAAACGCTCACTGACTAATAATCGTAAATTTTGTGTAAATGGTATAATAAACGTTCTCAAAAATTGAAGAAATCCGTCATGACGAAGGTTGCAATCAGTCACCGCAGCTTCGTCCAATATCTCAGGTCCACGTCTGAACTTAAATCGAGGTCATTAGCCGTTTTATGGCTTAGGGCAAAGTTGAGCAGTTGACAAAAGAAATTCTCGCTACGTAATTTTCACACCATTATCATTTTTGCAGGCTCGTGATCCGATATTGGACATTGATTTTCTTTTCGAACTTTTATTCATTTTGACTGTTTCTTTTTTAATATTAAAAGTTTTTCAGTTGGCGTACGTAGGTCGCTATATTTTATACTTATTATGTATTTCAAATTCCTTTCTTCTTTTTATAATGATATATTTAGGTTTGATCACATCTTCGGTAATTTTAAAATACAGAAAATGTAGTACGCTTTTACAATTTTACTTATTCTGGCACTCAGACTGTCGACTTTCACGAAATATCCTTAAAATAAAGCTACATTTCTTGGCAGTTAGGTAGCAGTACGTATGATAATTTAATGCCAAAGTAAAATATATACGAGTAATATCACTTAGTTGTGCGTCTGGTCAGTTGATGATGGAATATTTTAAACAACCCATGTTTTAAGATTGGACGAGAAAATAAGACGTACTGAATTCAATTCGTGACGTCTATTTCAGAGCTTTATTTAACTAAAATCTATTGTTTACTTAAAGGTTTACCTTACAAATTCTGTAGAGAAATCCGCTGCAGCGTCACTTGGCTCGTCCCAACAAGATGCTGTTGCATCGCTAAAAAACTGCGCTTGAGCTGACCATGCATCGCATGCGTGTAAAACTCTTCTTAATGCTCCAACAGCTATCTTTAGTGCTGCTTGTACAAATACACGATCTGCCAAAATTTAAATTGCCATTAACGTTTTAACGTGCTCTGGTATTATATTTAAATTTACGGTATTAACATTCGTATAACTTACCAATTTTTGCGGGTTGAGGATGTAAAGCCAGTAGACCTACAGGAAGGCTATTTATGATCACAGATATATCATCGGTACTCCCTCTCTCCGCCACTTCTTCATCATCAAAAATAGTATTAGGTTTCATCATTCTAATCTTATCTTTTCTTTTTTCTAAAGTATCTCTAATATTACTATGCATTTTATAAGTATGCACCGTCGGATTCAATAAAAAATCACTAATATCACTTGCTAATGATACTTTATCTTTTATATCTGTATTATCATCGCTAAACATTTTCATTTCTCTTTCCAAAATGTTTCTTCTTACTTCGTTTAATTCATCTATGTTTATGCTATTTACATATTTATTAAAAGACTCATTCTTCTTTTCTTTATATCTACTACTTCTATTATTACTATCATTACTACGAATGGGTATTTTCCCCTTTTCAATTGATTTTTTTTCAATTTTAGAACTTTCAACGCCTTTGTCATTATGTACATTAGTATATCTTACATATTTCAAACTATTATTGCGAATACTATCATACGATTGACTATAGTTTACATCTAATAATTTTCCATTAGCAATGTGCGCATTCGTATAATTTACATTACTGCTATTCGTACTATAATCCGAACTATTTTTTACATCAATTCCAGGTTCATTTACATTTGCATCCAAAACTTCGTCATTATCTAGATGAATGTTAGGGTCTTTTACATATTTAATCGTATTATTGTCTGCATCTTCTCGTTTACTGCGGTCGAAGCGATCATATAATTGTGCTTCTTCAGTATCCACTATACTTTCAATTTCTGGTTCTTCAGTATATTGTGTTCTATTGGCAACAGTGTGGAAGACATCTATATCCTTCGAAGCATCAATCCATAGCCAGAAAAAATGCCCATCAAGCATGTTCAGTCGTTTTGCCTCATCCATAACAAGCTTAACATAATGGATGTCACATATCAGGACAACTACGCCTCGTGTTAACCTTGAAACCTCGGCGAGGCGCCTGATGGAAAATAATTGACAAGTTAAAATATGTCAATATCCTGTATCAGTAGTAATTTCATACATGCGATTACATAACGTGCTTACCTAAAAAGAACATGACGGGAAAACTTCTTGGGAAGTGAAAGCCATTTTGGGTTTAGAGGATGAGTAGTGAGAATCGAAGACAAATCTTTCCGAAGGGATAGAGTTGAATAAATATCTTCTTCTGCAAGCAATGTGAAACTATGCCAGTGTGTATGAAGGAGACTTGCTCTGAAACAGACAGTATGCTCCTTGCCTATAAGTTTTCACAATTTAGATTTTTCAGATAAGTTTCTTAACTATTCATCTTAAGTGGAAACTCACCTAAGCGCATGTAAGGTTTCTCTAGCAGTAATTTCAAGACGAATTTCCAGTGGAAGCATTTCCTAAAAGAAAAAACACAATATGAATACTTGATTGAAAACTATCAACATGTCAGCAACAGAACGCATAATAATTTGTACTACCTATAAAATTATAACACCTACTTACGTTAATAATAATTGAACTAAGTGTAAGGTGTTTTATTCTTGTATTATTAGTCCACGTCAAGTAGTAATCGGTGCTAAAGTGGGTTATAAATGACCACAATTTTCAAACGACACCCATTTTGGGCTCACGTCTTTCTCACAGCTAAAAATAAATGCGGGCGCCGGGCGAATATCTCACCTCAGACAATAAATTCCTTGCAAAATGAGAAAAGAAATATTTCCTGTTTCAAGAACTGTTATACACATCATAAAATTTGATTCTCCTCTGCAAAATATGTGTTTATTCTAGTCTTTTTTGGCGGTGTTGTAATTTTTCCGGTAAACCCGGCTGGGTCTATGGAGGTTAAAGGAAATGTTTCGCATTTGTTAATTAACAATACAAACATAAAACGTGGGTAACCAGCCACAGACTAAACCGTAGGAAATTTAATAATGAAGCTACTGTTCACACTCAGTTTTAAACGTTGGCTGCAAACTAATTTGCACTTTCTGTCAGCGCACTTTCTAGATAAATTTGGGCGTTTCTGCAATTCAGATTACACACATGTGAACTGCAACTAAAAACCTTCAACTTATTCGTTATGTAACAACTAAACATTTTACTAACGTGCCAACTTGAACTGAACTTTAAAAATAAATTATGGGTGAAACTGCATCTTTTATTCGACTTGCGAACAGCCATTTACTTTATTGCGTCCAATTTAAGCAAAGTCTATTATCACGTTCATTTATGCTATAAACGACAGACACTTAGAATATTCGTGGTGCGTGAAAAATGGAAAGAAAGTATTGCCAACAAATTTTTATTTTCATTTTACTGAGTAACGAGACAAGCAATTCAGTCGCCTGATGGTGAGCGCTACACCTGCCCATAACAGTTACAGTACCACCTAGAACTTTGTGTTGCATAATCTTAACGGCACTGCGCTTCGCTCGTCACCCTGAGACATTGCTTCTAAAGTTTCATATGCGCAGTAATTTTGCTATAATAGAAACAGTGCTCTTCAAATCGAACACAGTAATGTTTGCATACTAAAGCTTGGCGGATTAATAATATCTGGCGAAGGTGTGTACTTTCCCAGGCGGTCTCTTGCGGAAAAAACGTACCTCTAAATTTCACGTTTTAAAATTGTAAAGAGTCTAGTCAGCACGGAAGGCACGTCAAATAACGTCATCATAACCTTTATATAAAGTCTGAATATGTGACGGGGCGTTCGTCAGTACTTTAGTCACGTAGTGGCGTTATTTCAGAGGGCGGTTGGCTATTCCCGACTTTATCACAACTGCCAAGATTAATGGTTCTGCATGAACGGAATCGTTTTCAGTCCATAAAGGAAAAATGTTAAGATTAATAAACTTTAAGTGGGGACAGATATAGATAACCTGGTGCGATTAGGTGAACGAACTGCTCGTCTCGTTGCCCCCAAGTATAAAAAAGGTAATTTTAGGCTAAATTGAACAAACCCCGGTTTCACAGACTAAACATTTGGAATAATTAGGTAGGCTGTACTTGTGTGGCCCAGAAACTAGAACAATGGCGGATCGAGAAATTCTAGATTAATTATGTTAAAACAAGAATTACTCAAGTAATCATTTATGTTCTCAAAATATTCTTTATTTAGAGAATAGCTAGTAGAGAATAGCTTCCTATATGTTTTCATGGAACTCAGATTATCTTTGATATAGCTACAAAGTAATTTCCTGCTATGAAATGTTTAGCCCCAATCTTTTCAATTTTTCAAGCCAATTTATCCACTTTTACCCCAGTGCCTAAAGGCATGACAAAACAAAGCGGTTTGATATCATGGTACATTAATTGTTCTGTCAAGCTGTATTTATTTAGGATTCTGTAGCCTGATCCCATGGGGCATGTCTGTCACGGGGCCAAGCCTTGACGTAAGATGGAAATATCTCATATATCTCGAACTAAATGTGCAATTTTCATTAGAAAAACTAGCAGGGCACTCCCGTTGTATCTCATATACCGGTAGGGTCCAAACTTTACGGGTAATTTTTAAGGTGGCGTCTAGACGTTGGCACAAGAGCCGTTTCATGTTTTTATGTAATCAGCAAAACGTGATGAAAAATTACTATGTATATGACTAGAAAGAACAGTGCAATAATAAAATGCTGTATCTGTACCAATAAATAAATGTGGTGGCGGTGGTGAAAAAAAAACGAGAAAAACGATAAACAAAAAAAAACGGAAAAAAACGAAAAAAAAAAAAAAAAACGAGTAAGAAGAAAAAACGAAGAAACGATTTCGTCAACTTTCTATTACGCTATGATACCGCAATGACTCGATCGTGAATCGATTGCAGTACGTGTTGGGTTTAAGGAGTTCGGTCTGTCAATTCAAAGATATCAAACCGATCCATCGATAACTGACTTGACGGAAGGTTCTGAATCAATTAGCCGAGCCCAATAGACGAATTCAGCATTGTGAATAAATGTACGAGCTACACTCACATTAGCTATGGTGTAAGACAGATGCAGGTGCGAAGGAGAAGTGCGCAGCACCGGGACTCCGGCGCGGGTGGCCGCGGTCACCACGGCGGCCGCGGCGGGCCCGCCCCCGCACACCAGCAGCGCGGCCACCCGCCGCCCGCCCAGCATCGCACACGTCCGCTCCAGTAAGCGAGCGCTAAACCTGTGAAGAAAAAAAAACATAAAATAACCTCACTTATTTCATAAACTCGTGCGTATTTTGATATCATCGCTCAATAGTCTTGGTGTTCGTGGGACCATAGTCTTTGTAGTTCCTGATTTCCTACATAAAAGGAATCCTAGTTAAGGGTCTATCAATCATAGGGCGTAGAGAAATCGGCGTGTCGGCGCCTACTAATTCAAGGACTTGCGTCATACACCAACCCGCACTGAGCCACTGTGGTGACTTACGGCCCATCTCTAAATATAAGTTGGCTTCCATGAGGCATTGTGCCAAGAACACTTAACAGCTGTTCTCTGTGCGAGATACGAGCCAGCCCTCTTCCTACTGCATGTTACGAAACTTCTAAAATTGTGGAATTACATAAATTTACACCTGCCTGGAAGGTTAAAACTTAAAATATGCACTAACTTCGAGTATATCCAGCCAACAGCGAACTCTGTCATTCTCTGTTTGGTTTATCTTACCCGAGAGCCGGATGTAGAATTACGTCTTCCTACTATTATAAGTGCGAAAGTATGTTTGTTGGTTTGTCCTTATTTCGCGCAGCAACAAAGAAAAAGATTGATGTGATTATTTTACATAGACATAGATAAAAAGCTAAAGATTGATAAAGCTATCCGGAAAATGTACGTTTCCTGTAGAATAATAAAAACTCCGAGCGCAGCTAGTGTATTATAATGTTATCAATGATTTTTAGGACAATGCATCCTGTCGTATTGACCTCAATTACACTTCGATAAATCTATACAAGTACATACTACAGATGTTATCCAAAAACAAATCTTAATTTCTAGTGGCTTGGTACAAAATCGCAGTTTTACTACGTACTGAAATACCTACTCCAAACGTATTCTTTTTCGACACACAAGTTTATTGTACCAGTACGGTAGAGGCAGAGCTAATGAAACTTTAACTACGCTCAACAAAGAGAGCGTTACAACGTTGGAAACACAACAACTTCATAATAACAATATCAAAGTACTGGAGCGAATAACGTTCGCCCTTGTTATTTCAACAGTGTTTCATAAAACTTACATTTTTACTGTAGAAACTTTAATGTAAAACAGGTAAGTTAAACAACACGCTAAGAATGGAACTGAATCTCAAATACTGCTGAAACGCCCAAAACTTGGCGACGAATTCACTTCTTGAGGGTTGCCGCTAGCCAGGCGGACATAAATACCTTGCCACCGAATAAACTCCACGTTTTATTCAACAAAAGCAAATCAATATGCGCTATTAACATCCCAAAGGAACAAAACAAACAGTAGTAGCCGGTATATTATTATAACCACAATTAGATCTGTGAGTATTGTTTACACGGATCAGTCGCGTCGCATTGACCCATTTGCATCGGAGACAACAGGTAGCTACAGCGGGATGCTAATTAAAATTAAATTGTTGCTCTGTGGCAAACCATAAACTTAAACATATATTATTTTTAATTATTTGACTGACTAAGGAGCGGAGAACCGTTCACATGATGGTAAGCGCTACGCCTGGCCATAGCAGCTACAGTGCCACCCAGAACTTTGCATTGCATAATCTTGCGCGGCAGTACACTGCGCTCGTCACCCTGAGACATTGGTTCTTAAGTCTCATACGCCCAGTAATTTCGCTGGAAACAGTGCTTTTCAAACCGGAACACAATAATGTTTGCACATTACTGCATGGCGGATGATATATGGCAAAAGTACATCCCCAAACGGTTTCTTTCAGAAGAGCCCTACCTCTACTACTAGTTAACACGTTCAGTGCTGCAAAACCGTCTGTCTGTAAAACTGTCGTCTTTTTCATAACTTGCCACGAGTGCGGGAAAACACAACTATTGTGTTTGTTGTATGAGAAACACCATGGAATGTGCAGAGCTGCACCCGTGGCTAGACTAGAAAATCGTCTCAGCAGTGAAAGGGTTAACGCGTGTCGAAATAACTTGATACTTTATTTGGAATGATTCAATGTAAGAACATTTCGAGGAGCAATTGAATGATATTGTTTTATAAAATCACAAAAGTAAAATACTGTAAGACATTAGATATTTTTTTCAATTCCTTTAAGTCGTTTTTTAATCTAAACGACTGACGGTTAAAATGAAAAAAAGAAAATGCGATATTTATTTGAGAGATGAAAAGAGCCAAATTGTCTTTTGAAACATCAAAGCAAAAAAATATCCGCGAACGAACAGAAAAAACAGTTTAATCAACCTGTGTAACGTTATTGAACGAATCGTAAACACTCCTACAGCTACAATGGCAGTATAATCTTGTGGAATCTAAGTGCCGCATTAAAACTATACTTCAGTCTCGATTTAGTCGTTCGACGCCTCAGAAGTCGTTTTAAATTTAAAGCTTTGAAAGCGTATCGGCACTGTACACTTGCGATAAAGCAATGTCTGCTCGAGAGTATCCTAAAGTGTGGAACCGCTTTGAAAGGATCGTGGAGGGCGAGAGGACTCTCAAGTTCGAGATAGAGGATATACCTCCGTCCATATGGAGTATTGCAGTCGAGTTTATGCTCGGGAACTATATTAGGGAAGATGTGTGGTGGGCAACCGCTGGTAAGCCAAAACAAAATAATAATTTGCGCTGCATTTCAGATAGCCTTACAGTGTGTGTAAAGTTTAATCTCTTCTCTTTGCTAATTTTACTGGTTTTAAATTTTCGTACCCAGTGGAAGTAGAAAACCGTGTCCTTAAAACTTTCGATCAGGGTTTTCCACCGCCCCTACTTTACTTAGGTCCAGAGAGCACATTAAAAAGACTTGTGTAAACTTCGGCCTGGTATTTTGTCAGGCTTATCTGACTAGGCCATTACACCTAAATGTATGTCTACAAAATTACCCAGTGCCTCCAAAATTATGACAAGTATTTATGAGGGGTTCTTTTGTTAAGTATTAAGCAAATCTGCAAAGAGCGTTAGAATTTTTTGCAATTAGCAAATTGCTCGTCTTAGGCTGTCAAGCGTTCTCTAACGCAAAAAATACGTAGTCATTAGCAGTACCGCGTTCCGTCGCCCAATTATGTAGGGACCTGAGGAAAAACCTCTAATGTGGTGTCATTAGACACCCTTTCTGTAAGGGCTCTATCTGAATTTGATTTTGAAATTTAAACTTTTAGCATCTCGACTAGGGCAATTGTCCACAAAATCTCAAGTACCCTAACGGATTCGCTTTAAATACAGTTTTAGAGTCCCTAATTAATTCCATAATGGATGAAATTCACAGATTATAAATTCCAACTTTGCACTCTATTCAAAGAGTTAACAACGTGCCTGTTCGCTAAACAATATTCGTAAAAGAGGTTGAAAAACAAGACCCTAATCATAACAATTCGGTAAGACATTATAAAGGTTAAAGATGAAAATAATTTATGGTTAATAATTAATTTCTTGGCGAAAATATACTTTTGTTTCACTTGTTCTATCAGGTACATCACAAGATTTAGATGCAATTCAAGAGTATCGTGTGCTTCTGTCATCGATAATTAGGCAGAAAATGAGCCTAGCTTGCTTCCTAGCGGAGGGCGATGGCACGGGGCGAACGCTCGTCGGCATTAACATGTGCTTGCCACAGGAAAAGGGGCGCTTCGTTGAGCACAACCCGGTAAAAATGATTGTCTAACCGCCTCTTGCCCTCACCTCCTTTGTTACGCTACGGGTCTACGGCACGCAATATTTTTCCCCATCGCAAAAAATATACCCCACCGTCCCGCCGGCGGTACACAAAACTTTTATAGCTGAAAGCTTAGTGTGATCTCTTTATTCTAGGTTACATTTCGTTGCCACCACCGGTACTCGCTGCCCCTAAATCCATTCTCATTTATTCTCGTTTAAGTATCCTATTTGAGGTCGACCTAATTTTCAACCATCAAGCCATCCCATAATTCACTTTGCTTCCCTTCAAACTAATATGTAGGTATTTAATTTAAATCTTCCATTACGGTCTAGTTTATTTTACAGACCCTTTCAGCTACGAATTATTTATTTCAATTACTAAGCCGGGTATTATGTAGATAATATTAAGCACCAACTCCAAATGTCCTAACATATATATAATATGTTACAAACCGCGAGTAGTTCAATAAGTTATCCTAACCCAAAACCACATCATACATCACTAATATTACATTACCTATTGCTTTTCAGCCGAAAACTAAAGCCGGTTTATTATCCTTACGCATGTTTGTGGAAGCCATGAAACTGACAGCTATTTATGACAAATACGACGTGAACGCATACCTTATGGGGGCAGGGCTCTCAGTTGCGCCCGAATATCGCCGCCTGGGAATTGCCGTTGAGTTGCTTAGGGCGAGGTAAGAGAAAAACGTGTTTATTTTTTTATGTAATAGCTTCCTCCTTGTCACTTCAACGTGTACTGAGTTATGAGAAAATTAAATGGAAATTTGTTAAGAGGAAATTCGGGATGTTGCTTGATAAAATAAGCTCTTCTTACGATTTGTTTTTATGCCTTAGGTATTTAACTATTTATACTAAATAAATATCGGCTTTAGAGACCGATTGAAAAAAATACTTCTGTATTAAATTGATTATTAAGGTGGACAATTATTATTAGTCTTCTTTGGTCAGATAATTATATCTGATCGAAAAGCAAAGACAAGTTAATTCAAATGTAGATTTCTTAAAAAATATAACGATAAATGCGTAGTGTGATGCGTTTTTTATATTAATATAAAAAGAGATATGATTCCAATCACGGCGTTAATGAAATAAAAATGCTTTAGTACGTTGCTTGCATTTATTTTAAATTCATCATCAACCCATAACGTCCCAATGCTGGGCACGGGTCTCTCCTCACTTTCGAGAGGAGGGGTTAGGCCATAATCCACCACGAGGGCCCAGTCCGGATTGGTGGTTAACATACCTACCTCCGAAATAATTCTCGGGTAGGTATGTGGGTTTCCTCACGATGTTTTCCTTTACCGAAAAGCGAGTGATAATTACGCACATATGTTTTACATAAACACATTGGTACGTGCCCGCATTGGGATTTGAACTCACGACCTTCTGATTGGAAGGCGGACGTTCTCCCACTAGGCTCCCGCCGCTTTTTTCTTATTTTTATTTTATTTTAATTTTTTCAATTGCCGTATTATTTTTCAGGAAGAACCTATCGAAAGAACAAGGGTTCCGAGCAACAGGTGGCATATTCACAAGTGCTAAAGCACAAAAATCAGCAGAAGCTGCCGGCATGGAATGCTTGTATCGGATGCCGTACACTAAATTTGGAAAAAAGTGTAAAATTTCATTCAACACAGACACGGAGGAACTGAAAATTTTTGGTTACAGAACTTAACAAAAAACTACGTCATTTAATCAAATTGCCAGTTGTCACATCAACTTTTATTAAATAAAGAACAGTATTTTATAACTGTGAAATTAAATTATTAACAGAATTAGAACTATTATTGTTTATCCAAAGCCCGAATAAAGCCTTTGCAAAACAAACATCCAAAAGATTATAATATTAACAAAGCCAGTGATAGATAGATTGTAATCAGATATGAAAGATAAACTAGCAGCTTACCGATAAGATTAAAATATACTAAAGACGTCAGTAACATACATACATACAAAAATACATTTCATTCCTCCCGTTGGAATAGGCAAAGACTACATCTTTCCATATGCCAAGATCCCAGCGGAAAGCAGTACACCAACTCCCTGACACCCTCTGCTAGTCACAATGACGTCAAACGTCAGTAAGCTCATAAATATAATTAAACCATAGCATACCAGTGAGAATATGTAATGTTAACCCTTCAAACGATTCCAAATAATTATTGTCCAACATGGCTCAGTTGGGTTTGTTAAATTCCATTTCGAATATAGTTTTATATGAAAGCGATGAAAATTGTGAAGGTAAGGAAGATTCATTGTTTGCCCCAAAAACACTAAAGTCACTTTAGTTTTCTTCTGCAAGACTAGTAATGTCCGGAGTGGCTTTTAGGTTTGCTTTTGTGCTCGGGTTGCCGTCTTTGGATGACAGATCATCCTTTATACCTAAGTTATTTAGGGTTGCTTATGTGTGACTTGTGGTTCGGTCTGGTAGTGGTTTTTTCAACGTTTCTATCAACCCGCTTTTTATCTGTCTGTTCTTGAAGCGGTGGTAGCCTAGTGGGAGAACGTCTGCCTTGCAAGGAGAAGGTTGTGAATTCAAATCCCAGTGCGGGCACGTACCAATGTGTTTCTGTAAAGCATATGTACCTAATTATCACTTGCTTTTCGGTAAAAGAAAATATCGTGAGGAAACCCACATACCCGAGAATTAATTCGGAGGTAGATATGTTGCCTACCAATCTGGACTGGGTCCCCGGGGTAGATTATGGCCTAACCCTCCTCACGAATGTAGGGGGAGTCCCGTGCTCAGCAGTTAGTGGGACGATACGGTTTGATGATGATGATGATGTTGGTTTGGTTGTTTGTTCGTCCGGTATACATTTTGCAATAAATTTACATAGCTAAGAAATAGATGACCATGAGAAAAAGTCCTGTAAGAAAAGTTGTATGTTAATTTTTCACATATTTTACAATACATTGAAACATCTTTTTCAAATGAACTGCCTAGATATAGGAATACAATGCTATACCAAGAGAGATTAAAAAATATCAAAAAAATAAATTCTCCAAATTATAAACATCTTTTCTGTTTGGCATTTACATTAAATCAATCATTCAATCTAGGACTAAACAAGAATGACATTACGGCATTTTTAATTTACTATCGTATCATGTCCTACTATAATATTATGAATGTGAAAGTTTGTGAGGATGCATAGATGTTTGTTACTCTTTCACGCAAAAACTACGGAACGGATCTGGATGAAATTTGACACACAGGATTTGATTTATTACTTAGGTACCTGGTGTACAATAAAGAGTTTTTCTATTCTATTCTATTCTACCTAGGTTGGTTATTACATAGGTTAGTTTATTATATTTAAGTAGGTATAGCCTATGTAATGCGCCAGAAACGAGCATTTAACTACACAATGTCTCGTCAGTAGTTCTTAGGTTAACCACGTTCTAGATCCTATCACATCTAGGTCAAGGCATTTATCCAACATACCTAGACAGCTTGCGTGTCAGTACAAACTAGTATAGAGTTTTAAGTTGGTCAGCAACCACACTTTTCGCAACTAGAGTAGCAGAAGGAAATTCAGTGATGCCGTGGGTTAACAAGCTCTTTTCGCGGCTTGGCAGAGAAAATTGACGTAACATTTTGTTACATAATTTAAATAGAAGCGAAATTGCGTTTAAATTTTCTGGCTTCACATTGATAAAGTTTACTGCATAGAATCTTAATGGCCGTTCTCACAAAACCCAAATCATCATCATCGCCTCAATGACGCCAGAATACCAATTATATCTTAACGTTGAATAACTTTGGTCGACGGTTAAGATCCCTCAATCAAACTATGCCAACGAGTGTTTCCCTTCAAGATTCTTGACTAAAGCCACAAAACAAGGCGTTTATAGGTCGGCAAGAGTAAAACAAAAGGAGAGCGGGAACGAGTTTCGCGGTTTTGCAGACAGGTAAAGTGTGCGCGCTGTGCGCGTGGTACTATAGTCAAGTATAGTCAGACTACAGTCAGTTAGACTAGTTTCCCCACCCGCATACCACGAACGTATTGCCAACAAAGTTGACAGATTGTAGCACAAGTTTATCTGAATTTAAAATGAACTTGTATCCTGGTATCCCTCCAGACACGAAGGAGAAGTGGGGTTGCGTTGTTCTTGTTTTGTGAGCTGAATAAATCGCCTCGCTGCCCTTTGTTCGCTGGCTCCTCTAATCTTTAGTGTGGCGGTTTCGGTCCACCATAAATGGATTAAATGTATTGGTTATTTCTTTGTGAATATTTGGAAATAATTTATCCGATGATACATACGTCCCGGGCTCGCTGTACTCCCAACCTTTTGATTTGAGATATGCAATCCTGGCGAAGTATATTTGTTTTCGATACTTTCTTGATATTTTTAGCTTATGTACCGCACTATTATTATACCATTTTGTATCTCTAAACATCTACACCTCTATACCTATCGATTTCAAGACAATACTAACTACTGGTAATTGTTTGATAATAATAAATAATCAACCATACGAAATAAAATAAAATTTATAAATTGTACGAAGTGCAGAACAGGAGTTTTACCGATGGAGTTCTAGACTATGATAATGGAGCTTAACACCAGGAATTATAATTTCGCCATCACGATGTTTTAACCAAAGCAACTCACTTTAGAGTACAATGCGATGTTTAAAATATCGATAAGTGCAAGCAAAAAGTTTATTTTAACTCTTCTCATCCACCTACCTACATAACAAAAAGCCAACGTAATAGTGTTATTAAATTTTCTCAAAATATGTTTATACTAAATTAGATTTAATTTAATGGCAAAGTTTGTGAAATGTCCGCGACATTCGGGAATTCGTCTATACATATTATATGAAAATACGCATTAACAATTCAATATAGTCAACACATTCGAACTTAGTTATGTTTCAATCAATGGGACAATAGCAAGGGTTCAAATTATTCACCCATCAGGTACAAGCTACCGTTAGCATGGCCTTGTTCAACTAAATTGCTGCCTAGATGCCAAAAGCTTATTGAAAGCCGTCGATATTCAAAGCGAGGCACATGGTAAATGGTAATGATAGGGAACCGTTAGCCATTGGGGTCGATCCTGACCCTATAAATATTTAGAGAGAGGAAGATATGAATAATTGAATATTAAATCATCGGCCGACAGAGCTATTGGCTATTTGACCACCAACTATTAGCTTTTAAGTGGTGCAAAGAGTAAAAATCTATTATAATATAATAGAATAGAAAACTCTGTATTGTAACCAAAAGTAAAGCACAATACTAAAAAATAGCGGTTAGTAAACGTAGGGTGTAAGCTAAGGTAGGTTCGGGTATTCACTGAAACCGGCTAATGTTGCACAATCTCATCTCACTGATATTATAAAAAGTGAAAGCTTGTATATTTGTCTTCTCTCGCACTGAAACCGCTGAACAGATTTTGATGAAACCGAATATTTTTTATCTCGTAAAAATTAAGGGTTCCCGTGGTATAAAATAATTTCCAGTTTACTTCACAGCGAGTCCATGAGTGTATAATGAAATTCTATAAATATATACTTTAGGTACTGGAATAGAGCATAGAACACTTTTAAGCCGTATAAGTGAACGCTTCCTGCGGGATAATAGTTATCGCGAGTTAGACCGCGGGGCACTGCTAGTCTAATATAATAGGATAGATAATAAGTAAACATAAGGTAGTAAGGTTGGGTATCCACTGAAACGGACTAATATTGTATACTATTATTTTGTAGGGGAGGAACCGAAGGACGGATGTATTTCAGTGTAAGCTGGTACGTTATAATATTTTTGTGAATCTTAAGCGCCATCCTAAGTAGTTGGATGGGTTTTGATAAATAAGGGTGTCATTGGATTTGTTTTAATCTCGAGAGTATCATAACTATTTTATCCTAAAGAACCAGTAGTAAAGTATATTGATCTCAAAAAAGTTAATTTAATAGATGTTCGTTAACCATTAATTAAAAAAAAAATCTTTAGTTCAGCTTCACGACGAAACTTCTTTGCCGAAGGAGTACGCCACGGGGAAATTAAAATAAAATAATGAAGAAAAAGTTTGGAAAACTGAAATAAAGAAAGTTGTTCATGTTACTATTGACTGCAATGACTATTATGTGTTTTTTATTTACACAAATATATTATAAAGCTGTATTATAACAAATAATCAAACCGGAAATACTCGAAACTCGATTTAGTATATCTACTTACAAAGAAATAAAACACGCGGCATATTCGAAATCTTTCGATAAACTTCGTTAGACTACAAAACAGTGAAATGTTCGAACCAATAACAAAACAGTAGCATCGCACCAAAATGTTTTTTCCAATTGCGCTGTTCTCGTCTCCACGAAGCAAAATTGGCGGCATTACTGCTACGGACACTACGGCAGCTATAAATTTACAAACTGAACGCGAACGGAATGAACTCTGGTGCTCTTTTGAAACGTTAAACCACCTATAAAGATAGAGGCTATTTCGCTGAAGTGTCTTCAGATCCGTGCAACGACCCATATGCGGTGGCTAGACATAATGGAAAGCCATTCTCGACGTAGCTTTAATGCAGTGCTACGAGAATGTCTACGCCGCGCCGGCGGACCCTTATCGTAGACATAGACCGGAAGCTGACAGCTAAGAGGACACGTAGAAAAATAGCTCTAACGATAACTATACCTTAAGATTCTAAATACTATACTAAATTTGTTCCAGAACCATAGGGTTCTAAAACACCTAATCAATAACTACCCAACAATTTTTACCTTTATTTGCTACTTTAAAGACAAAAGTACTTCTACTACTTACAAAGTTCTAAAACAATATGGACTCTTTTGCTTTGAATCTGAGTGTTTCATGGACCATGGTTAGTTCTTGATTCTCTAGATAAGGATCCTAGTTAGGGGTCAAGATTTATGTATGTGTTCATGGCGCGCTATTTATTAATTATGAACTTTAAATCTTACTACTACACGCTCTATATTTTGCTTAGCAAACTGTGACTACTTATAACAAAGTTTTCTTTAGGAGCAGTAAAATACATTCAACCTTAAAGGTATCAATCGTTTACCACCAAAGTTGTACAAAAAGAACAAAACCACGAAATATATCAAAGTAGGATGTACAGTACATACTACCTACAGTTCGAACACCGACTCTTTCCTCTCAATGAAAACAATTCCAACAATATCCATAAAAGTGTTTCACTTCGCTCAACTCGCTCAAGTCATGTATTGGCCTTGTTTGAAATCGAACTCGAGTGGTTTGACGGTGGCTGTCAGCTGTATTGTTGCGTAGATAGACTGACATTCACTCAATGCGCTTTTTCAACTCTTTCGAAGTAAGCAGATATCATGAATTGACGATTGAACAGGCGGAATCAATGAGCCGTCACAAGTCTTGCGTTTGTAGGCATTCGGAAGTGTAGCGTATTAAAATTTTAGTTTGTAAGTAACTGTGTGCTTCCATGTCAGTTTAATCAGACATGAACGGAGATAACTCTACTTTCGTTACGGTAATACTTTGGAAACTATACTATAGTACCCTAAAAAAGCTTTTTATAAGTAGGTAGTTGCAACATACACAGCTTATATACAGGGTTATTCGGCTCACCTTTCATCCTCTGGCAGCTCGATGTAAAGTGGCAGCAGCGTGATGTTGCGCAGATAGAGCGGTGAGTCGCCAGCCAGATACGTCTTCGAGATCTCCGCGAGGGAGCGGTTGAACGCGCGCACGGCGGCGGCGGCCGAGGGCGGCGCGGCGATGCCCACGTAGAAGGCGGCCTTCGCGTCCGCCTGGAGCACCTGCAGCTCCCGCGCCGCCGCCGCCAGCGCACACACCAGCAAGCACGCAAGCGCTGCATGTGCCCTGCGCCCGCGCATCCCGCCCTCTCTCACCGCCGCCCGCGCCCCGCCCGCCGCCCCCCGCACCGACCCGCCATACCCCGCGCCCGCCCAACACCATCCAAGCTCAACGCCCTTCCCCACTCGCACCTGTATCACATCTTATTCAAGGCACAAGTCAAGGTCTGTTTCTCGTTAAGGTTCGAGCTTGGACTTCAGACAGGCGGAGTATACGGACGGACGGCAATACACACTTCACGCTTCAGCCGTTGAGTATCTGAAACAAAAAGAAATAACTAATTAGGCGATTTCATTCCGATTCTCCCTACCAATTCTAGTTCGATACATAAAGTGTTTAGCAGCTACGAGAGACCCGAGCGTAAAAGTATTAGTAGCTTGTAACGAAATGTCTCAATTAATCGTATATACCCGAAAAGATGCGATAATTAATTAATATTCATCCTTATCGTGCTTACTTCGCTGTTGGCTCTATGTCGGGCGCAATTTAGCTCTCGTCCCTACGAGCCCGTAAGCACTTGTCGCGACATAACCTATTTATTTTCGCGAAAAAGCGTTTGGATAACGCCGCTCATTAATTATTTTAGATATACTTAGGAAGGGAAACCTCGAGACACTTGAGTGGGCAATGTGATAACTGCAGATTACAGCAGCTCATACACGTTTATCTCTACGTATTACGCCTTACATAATACGTTTTATGTTCTAATAAATAACACTACAACATAACATGAAGGGTGTTAAGGGGTACTAAATGTCGATAACAGTAGAGATACCGAGTTGGTAGTAATTATTGTTCTGAAACATTTCACTCGAAGAAACCAATGCAATTAATATTTACTATTTGTTAGCAAATATTAATTGCATTGGTTTCTTTAACGTATAAATAAGGACTAGGTGCAGACGACAATGGTACCAAAGATTGACTTCAAGCAGCTGTCAGTGTTTTTATTTGTCATATTTAAACCTGGTGCACATTATATAGTTCAATTATTTCAAACTAAAGACAGATTAACATAATATTATGTATTTTTTTATTTGATTATTCATAGATCGATTCACGTATGACTTCTATCTCACTTGATGTTAAGTGACAATGCGGTCTACGATGGTGCCCTCTTATCTAGAAGTACCCTATTCACACGTACCATTTTTCTCTACTTTTATTAGACTAAGTGTTTGACTAGTAAAAGTGCATTATTTTTGCCTACTTACAATAAATGATTTACGTTTCGTGTTTCGTGGCTTGAAGGCTCCCAAGCTGTAACTATTGGGAAACACAGATTCAGGCAAGTAGTTCAACCTCATGCTTTTTACCCGACTACCGCGAATCAAAAAGGAGGGCTATGATTTTAATATTTCTAAAGTATGTGTTGCAATGTCGAATTATCTCAACGGAAAATGTACCCTCGTCACCCGCGACGCGCCTAATTGAAAGTGAGCCGTGGCCCATACAGCTCATGCTGTTTATTAATTTCAATCCTTTCACGTTGTTGAATCCAACTTTTCATAATAAAGGGAGCGGGTGAGATGTGAAACCATGCGAAATGAGAGAGGGAATTCGCATAGGTTGGTATGTAATCAGTTTGACGCTTGAATATTTGATGCGAATAATTGTGACATCCCTTTTCGTCGCGGAGATTACGAAGCCAGTCTTATTTATGCGAGATTTTGTTTGTGATTTATATTTTGAATCTTTTGCCGTTTTAGACAAGACTAGCTGTGCCCCGCGGTTTTATCTGCCACAAGAACCGTTAATTTTACGCGATAAAAAGTAGCTTATATGTGTTAATCAACATAATAAACTATCCATCCATCCATCCATCCATCTTCACAGACTTTCACGTGTATAATGTTAAGTAGAATAGGAAGGATAGGAGATTAAATATTGACACGAGTATCTCGCAGTCGAAGTCAACGGAACGATTCAATAAAATGTTGGATTCTTTACAGAAACTTTCTTGGAGTTTTGGAGAGAGACTGAAATGGCGTGTTTTTTTGCGTTCCTTTGTGTCATTTGCCCACACTCGCGCATGGTACTAAAGACATTAAGGAAAAAAGTACAAAATCACTAGTCACATTTTCGGCTTTCCGTTAAAACGACTGACCTCTAGATATATTTCATAGGTAATTAGCTGTAGCATAGCCATATCATAGTAATTAAGTAAGTAATTCCCAGAAAAGGTGTTCAGGTTTCCACAAGTTTGATTCCAGCTTTATTATAAACCTCTCAAGTCGAGTATCGCAGTCAGCTTATTATTGCGGGACCAGATAATTCCAAAATAAACCGATGCCAAATTAATTCTCTCCGGAACCTCTACCCTGAGCGAAGTTGAAACAATACCGCTAATTTGGGCTTAATTATTTAATTTGTATTAGTATAGGCTCTGCAGAAACATCTGTTTCAGAAATGGGCTTAAAGGTTTTCAATTCGTAATATATTTTCTTCGATTTTGTTCTTCTAAGTACCTAATTATAAGAGACGGAAACTCAACAATAGATTACAATAATATACGAGTACAAACCACACGCACAATTACAAGGAAAATAAGATTACAAGAGGGAATGAGGGATACTTATCTGAATAGGATATTTTGATTCAAATTGGTTTAGTATCAAAATTTAAGCTACACCTTAACAAAAACTGTCCGATATAAAACGAAGTGAATATGTATCTCACCAGTTCTTACGCGTATGTACTAAAAACTATCTTTAAAATCTCATTCTGAATCAGTCAATAAAAAAAAAGTTTCAAATAAAAAATGTTAAGCCAATTGCCACAATTACACTTAATAAATTCCATGAAGCGCATAGTTTAACTAGCGGAGTCTTCATAGCTGGGACGTGCGAACAGCACATAAGCGTTAATAAGCTCCCCGGCTTCCAACGGCCAGTTTTCTACTCAGTAATTGAACGTGTAGAGGCGAACCGACAATTTTAAATGGAATTAAGCGTAGACAGCTGCGGAAGTATCGAACGGGGAGAGGCGGTTTATTTTAATTACGTCCAATACGTCACTGGGAATTCCGAAAATTGGTAAGTGAAATGAAGGTGGAATTCGTGAAAGTTGTCAGACAGGCACGCTAGACGGTCTTCTCAATTTTGTTTACAGATAAAAACGTCTATCAGACACCCTGTTTCCGTTTCTGAAATGGGTGCTTTTAATGAAATTAATAAGACGGATGGCAACAGCTGCGAAAGGATCGCGGGCGCTTTATTTTAATAACTGACAACAAAAATATCGGAAAGTGAAATTAAGGTGACTTTTTTGTAAGGAAAATTGATAGGAAATTAAAGACGGGATTGGGATTTGTGACTATCAGGAACGTGTTCCTACCTTCTTTTGGGCTTATAAGACTAAACACGGTGAAAGTAAAATAGTATGGGAGGCCCGATCCCGAATATCATCTCACACCAAAAATCGTGGAAAGGACGATCATAATTATAGGTACGTTTTCTATTGGATATTACGCCAAAATATAATAATAAAGTGTAGCAAAAATAAACTTAAAAACCATAAGATACTAAAACCCAGTTGCAATTTATATTGCAAATCAAATACCTCCTGAAAACTGAATATCACTTCCCGACGGTAAACGCTTTTTCACGCTCGGTTTATTTTGACTCGAATAACATTTTATAAGTTCGCACCAGAATATTCTAGTTCCTCTTACCTAGCATTTTTACCGACTAGCTGCGCTGAAACAACACGCTCGTTTTCACAATACATTGATTTTTACTAGCAAAAATATATGAAGATAAAAAAGTAATATTATACTTAAAGTTCAATATATATTTATAAAACATAGAACCACAATCTCAGAGAAACACAATTCTAGCAAACTAAGTGTTGGTGGCTTTCTTCACTTTAAAGTGAATTATAAAGGCGTAGATACCATTTTATCTGAAAGTTCTACTTTTAATTGCTTTTATATCTAGACAGTAATGTAGAAATTAAGTTCATATTTCCATTTAACTTGGATTTGTGGTACTAGCCACACAGGATTAACATTCGTTAGTGGTTATCGCAGAATATCAAAGGTTTGACAAGTTAGTAATAGTTACAATTATTCACAAAGTTCCAAACACCTAATAAATTTTGACCAAACACCCTAAGCCACTCTTCACTTTGAACCAGCCCGTGCACCGCAAAACAACAAAAATTTTACTGAATCCAATCACAGTACGAACTGAAAGAACCTTCCAAACAACATAGTTTAATTTTAAAAGGTCATTGAACCAGGCTTAAGTGAAGTTTCAGTTATTTGAGGTAAGCCTCCTGATCCCTCGAGTGGACCGTGAAAGCCTTCGTAACTACACTGACAATTTATACGCGAGGATTTACAAATATTGTCATGGAAAGCAACTGCGAAAAGCGGCGTCAGTGAAAGGGTAAACGTTTTCGACGCCCATAGAAAACTCTGGAATGTAGCTTTATGAATATTTTCCCGACCATTTTATGAACGAAAGATTTTTTGCACAGATTTGTACCTTGGACGTAGTAAAAAAAATGTCTTATGATTTTATAGTGCTAATTTATACACACGTAAAAGTGTGTTTGGTTGCATGTACTGCCTTCACGATATAACAACTGGACGGATCTGTATGGAAGTTGAATATGGGCAAGAGACGAGTAATTTTTTTTTGCTACATATAGGTAGAAGATAAGTAATTCTGGAAATATGGTGCTTTTGCCACAACAACAGTCTGTATGTGAGACACCTAAAACAGAAATACAATATCTTAAATGTTAAAGACTCGCTTTTCTAACCACATAATTTGATTAACAACTCACGATTTCCTTCCTTCAAAATTTAAAACCGCCAAAGGCATTTACTCCGCAGGGATTCTCTGCAGGAATATTTAAAGATGAACCGCCGATTTCCTGAGAGACTTCTCTCACTGCGTTTCATCACTCACGTGCTTTCTCGCCGTCGGGGTGCTTTGAATGACAATTTGGTTGTCCCGGCACACTCCTAAGTATACAATCCGTCTCTTGATTGATCGTCTTTGTGCCGAAATTAATCAATAAAGCTCCACAGGAGTAGGTACTGAACGCAATCTTGTTCCCAACGGGCATGGGCACAAAAACAGGGCAGTTTCTACCTACATCAAATAAATTGTAGTCGTTAGCGGGGATTTCAGTAGTTCATCGCAAACCTCGCCCGGGGAAAACGAATAGGAACGTTTGGGTAACGCCTACATGACATTGACAACGGGGAGAAGTTGAAAACAGCCGAAACCTTGCAAGTCAAGCTTACACCATAAATGAAATAACAAACATTTACACACGCTCAGGCCGGACCTTTAGCTAAACTAACTCTCATCATCATCATCAACCCATATTGTCCCACTGCTGAGCGCCGGTCTACCCACACGTCCGTTAGGAGGGTTAGGCCTTAACACTGCTGAAAACACAACTGTTGTGCTTGTTGTACGGGAAAACAGTAAGGCGCTTGCAGAGCCGCACCCGTGGCTAGACAAGCAAAACGGCTCAGCAGTCAAAGTGTCAAACTAACACTAATGAATAAAATGCATTTTATAAAAAACATTAACCAAACGTACTTGGAAAAAATTACTCCAAACATCTTTAAAAATTAATAACCTCACTATCACACAATTAAAAAGCTTGAGTACACAAATACCTAGGCAAAAAATTAATACATTTGCTGAAATAAATAAAGAAAAATATATCACGTACACAAAAATTCGAATAAAAAAACAACAAAATCAATCAATCAATGTAACTGATCGAAACGTCGAGATTTGTCAAAATGATATTAATCTCTGCGCGAATTATACCCGCTTATGTCTAGTATATTTGAATTTTAATTCACGAAAGTGAATTGAACTTGTAAAAAGGGAGTTAATGTTAAAGTAATACTCGTAGATAAATTCAAAATGTATTGTTTTGACCAATAGGAATCAACAATACAGTCTACGCGCAGATCAACGAGCTGTCAACTGAAATTGTTAGCGAATTTACTTTGAGAATGAGCGCCACCGTGTTTAATTTTACAAACTGCATTAGACTGACGATGCGCAGTGTCCAGTTGTAATTAACTCTGTTGGAATAATTTTGCTATGGACTTAGTACGTTATTTTGGAAACTAGACATATTAATTTCTAACTGTGTATTTGTACAGCAAAAACTACTTTCACATTAAATAATTGATTTATTGATATTATAAGAACACAATTTGGTCGAGTAAGATTGCGTTTTTATATAAAAGGTAGTTAACTAATAAAAATTTCACTAGTCTGTGATATTAACGTTCTATTAGGTATTCTACTGTGCCTATAGTTAATTACAACTTTTTTATGACAAAATTCCGTCATGTTTTATTTCAGCTTTCAAAGTTGCCGCAAAATTGTTTTTTTTTTATGGCTCATGCCATTATTACATTCTTCCGGCAACTGTTTTAAACCAATGAGGTTTTAACAACTTTTAAGTAGACTATTCGAATTTCTTGGTACTTTTTAGAGCCCTCTTTGTTCCTCGGGACCCGTAAACGAATATAATCGGATTGGAATAAAAATTTGCAAGCATTAGTATAAACGGTTTTAACTAGTAGCTTTGTGGGAAGGATAAAAAGAAAATAATAGGTGAGCATTAAAAGATTTCGAAACAAATATTTTTATATCTTGAACTTGTCTTCTAATTTATCGGCTGGGATAGCGCCAAACGGTTGGTAGTGATTTAAAAAAAAAAAACTAGAGCAAATTGAAACTCTCTGAATTTATACCGAAAAAAATTTTTCAAATATTTTTATACCCCTGATAAAATCAGCTCTGGCTATGCTCGTTACCATTTGGGAAGACATTAATCTATTTTTCATAACATATAATGCTGTCTCAAGTTTAATAAATATTGGCACGTTCAAATTGTTCTTAATAATACGAGTATGCAAACAAATTTCTATTGGTTCTACAGCTGCTTTAGGAACAATGAGCTAATGTTCTGTCAAAGTGTTCTCGATAAGTGGCAGTGCTTGTGGCAATACCATTGCGTTTTCCGTTAGCACACGCCTCGCAGTTACAAAGGGTTCATTTTACCCCAATGTCAATGAGAATTGGCGCATTGTAAGCTCTCTTAAATTATTCAGTGTTCACTTTGATTTGATTGTAACCGATAGAAAGCATATCATTATAATAGCTATGTATTGAATAACTTGTTTGAGTGACAATTAAATGTGCCTGGATGATAGATGAAGTTTTACACGCATCGTTTTGATACCACCGCCAATGATAAGACAGATTAACTCTCTGTTTCAGGTTTTAGATAGAGATTAGTCAGGCTTTTATTAGCACGAGTAAAATGAAATACTAAATATTCAT
This sequence comes from Campaea margaritaria, assembly GCA_912999815.1. NCBI lineage: Eukaryota > Metazoa > Arthropoda > Insecta > Lepidoptera > Geometridae > Campaea > Campaea margaritaria. Next base: position 5,470,982 of record OU538794.1, read on the forward strand.
TAAATAGCACAGAAAATAAATTTTAATTACCAAGGTTTTCCCGCGGTCCGCTTAAAACAATAATGAATAGCAAAGATTAAAACTTGCAGACCGCTAATACTTCTCTCGAAAATGAAGTCATCTGGGCGATCCTTTTTAATTTAAGTTACACTTTGTGTTTACACTTTGTTTCCACCAAAACCACTCAAGCACTTTGCTTGAGCATCGGGCGAAAAAATAAAACCTACGCAAAACTATCTTGAGGTGGGGTGATTAATTTTTTTGCGATAATATATGGAATAGTGGTACAAAAGAAGCAGAAATTCAGCAGAATAACGCCTTAGTGGTGAGCGTGACCAAAGAGGTGCGGCATGCGGCCTGTGGCGGGTCGCACCTCTTCTGTGTGGATTGCCGCTTAGGAAGAAATGGATGGACCATTTCTTCTTCAGAACATTATAGTAGGCAAACTTCCAATACGAAGCAAACTAAATTCGTCCATAAATCGTGAACAACACAATGACTATGAGGTTCAGTCTCATTTGAATTTAATATGTTTTGTGCTCTCTAGGAAACTACGTTATGCGAGTTAAACTCACAGAGTAAGTTATTCCTCGTAAACTAGAATATTTTTTACACTTTGTTTCACATTCAGGTTAAAGTCCATGCTTTACATTCTAATAAAAGAAATGGAACCGTGAATTATAGCTGTCGGAAGACAAACTTTTATGGAAGGAACCTTGGAAATAATATAAATTAAGTTTTATCTTATTGTTTCACTGCCAAGTAACTTATAAGACTTGATAATATAAAAAATAAATAGAAAATGTCAATAGTTTTGTTTATTTTTTAATTGTTGTTTTTAAATACGGTTATGTTTTTTTTTTAATTCGAAATGCTACTCATTGGTAAAGCTAGCTCAGTCTTATGCCACGCAGAGCCTAGTTTGCTCGTTTATTGAAACCAACTTCGTTCTTGTAATTTTTCACGATTAAAATCATTTACTATTTCCATAAAAATCTTCAGAAATCTTCTTTTTAGATACTTTTAGTCGTATACCCCCAGATATAAGGAAAGGAAATACTATTCAAAGTTAAGCTGTTTTTATAACGAAGTCCTATATACGTTTGCCTTAAAGTATACTTGTGTAGCTTACACTAATGTTAAAGCTCCCACGCGGCGTGAGGTCTATGTGGGTACATAATAGGTACATAGGTACATTGACCCCACGAGGAAAGATTGAGTAAAACACAGGAAGTCTGCGGCAGAACGTCAATTTACGAGGACTATCTCGTTTCGGGTGTCGTTCCATTAAGGCCCTTTCTTAATGGCTGGTGTAATTCGACAACAGTATAGCTACAAACGGAGATAGAATGTGTAAGTAGACTACAGCAAGAATACGATACAATTTTATGTTATGTCCCGTCCGTCCGTACCTATTGTCTTGCTAACTTTGTTAGTTCACTTTTGTTGATTCCATGGGCGCCGGCAGCTTTCCTGACAAGGCGGTGCAAGTGCACCCACTTGCACCCCCCAAAATAATACATAGAAAACAATAATTCCAACCATCGACTATAAAGACGAACGTTTTCAATGAGCGAAATATATTCAATCAAATACACGCGCGATTTGAATTTAACATTACTTTTATCTACATAATACAAAAATAGAGGTGTTACAGATATAATCCTAACTAATATTATAAATGCGATTGTGCGTTTGTTTGTTTGTTATGCTTTCACACCTAAACCACTAAACTGACTTAAAAATTCTTTCACCAATGGAAAGCTGAGTAACATAGTCTTTATTTTATCTCCGTATTCCCACGCGAACGGGAACTACGCGGGTGAAACCGCAGGGCGCAACTAGTATGGTAATAAATCTAAATCCTACTACTACTAATATTATAGGTAAATGTGAAAGTTTGTGAGGATGGATCGATGGATGGATGTTTGTTACTCTTTCACGTAAAAACTTTGGATTTGGATAATTTTGGCACACAGACAGTTTATTACCTGGATCAATAGATAGGGTACTTATTATCCTGTAAAACCTAACGGTTCCTGTGGGATAATACACCGCGATAGCCGCGGGGCGCAGCTAGTATGGTTATAAATCTAAATGTTACGTAATCCGTGCAGTAGCCATATTGGCTGTAACCTTTCCAGTAAAAAATAAACAATGGACGAAATATCACGAAAAATAATTTATTAGAGATACAAACGAATAAAACAAAAGCCCGTGCTTGCGTGTTCTGGGAATTCATCAAAAACAGCAACGACTGTAAAAGTTTTTTTTTTAATATTCCAATTACAGAGTTAGCCGCGCGGATGTCACAAGATACAAATCATTCGGATTCAATAACATTTGAGTCACATTTCCTACAAAATTGTGTAAGTCTATATTATGGGATATATTACATGAAAAAAATAGGTGACTCAAACTGAGTTTTTTTTTTTTATTTGACTGAGTAACGAGACGAGCAAGTCGGTCACCTAATGGTAAGCGCCATGCCTGCCCATAACAGTTACAGTGCCATCTAGAACTTTGTAATGCATAATATTGCGCGGCTCATATGCCCAGTAATTTCGCTGGAAACAGTGGCCCTGTCTGCCGCAAACAGAAAATATCACTAAAATTTTGCTATTAAATAGTATCTAAGATATATTCTGAAATTACTCGACTAATGTTTAATAACATAAAATGAAATGTTCACAAAACTTGGTGAAACGACTTCTATAATGAAATAATTTGTTCTGAAAGTAAAGCGGGACAGCTACCTGTGATTATAGAAATCAGAAGTGGGATTATCCAGTTCGTTGAATACTGATGATTGTACTGAAAGCCCATCCATATTCCAGGTGGATTTAATCCCAGAGGGAAATATCAATCAATCTCAGTGAGACCGTACGTTAATGAGACGTGGCAATAACCTACCTACGTGCATACGGGGAAATGTAAATAATCGAAAATTTATACGAGGATATCTCCATTTCAAACGGCATAGAATTATAATATTATGAGTTTAAACAGTAAGTATTACAACACCAACGGAACTCGCCAATATTCAGAATGTAACTGGGAAAATTATTAAATATCACGCATTAATACCTATAATAAATTAAACCAGCTAATTACCTTAACCGCAGAGCTTTTACTGTTTAAAATAACTACTAAAACACCGCTAAATCACACCTAGCGCTATTCCAGGCTGAATTATGCGCATTCTGAGTTATTTTAATAAAACTATACACCACATGAATTTGCTTAGAGTTACAGAATATACAAGATGGTATAAGGGTGGCGTATTCACGTCCACGTCACGATATGCAAGGTTATTTTGTAATCCGTGCGCATCTATCGAGGGCAAAACGTGCCACGACTCTATAGGGAAAACATTGTTAAAAAAAAATTATTATTACCTTCCCTTTGTAAGAGGCCAAATGCACTCTGACACCCATTTTTAAAACGATTCAAGTCTGCGAAAAGATAGAACCACGTACTACGTTCGTCTGAGCAGATGTTCAATTTATCTCTACGTCTACCGCATCAATTAAAAGAGAATGAAACGTATAAATAACTATATAATGTAACAAGCAGCATTTAACAAAGATATCGGTGATCGGTCGTGAACTCGTTCCAAGTCATTAAGTATACGGACGGTTCTGATTAACAATGGTCGGCTGTTAATCAATTTAATAATTAAGTTAGAGGGAATGATCTAGGCACTGAATCTGTGATCATTATTCAAGCGCTAATTACTCATGCAGATGGTTAGTAATCGTATAAAGAGCTATTGGCTACTGTGATTAAATTATAAATAAATTGTAATGTTGTAATCAAAATTATTTTTATATATTTAGCTTAGACCTAATAGCATCTCGAAAGAAAACCGAGTGAAACTGTTGGATGTATCTAGTCTACTAACAACAACTTTAAAGTACACCAGACAGCCTCAATGGCTCTTCAAGCTCAAACTGTTAACAGGACATGCTTTATGCGGTACAGTATGAACCACCAGCCACTAAAGCAAAGCGCATAAACCAAGTTCTCCAAGCTCTGAAAGCCTGTGCAAGGCCGAAATACGTAGCCTCTCAACGAAAATTGCTTTGTCCGTACCATTCGGGTGCAAAATAAATCCAAGATACTTTATATGAACTGAGATATACAGAGGAGCTCAGTTTATCTCATTAGAGGAAATGAAGGCATTTATCTTTATAACTCAAACTCACGGACTTGCTTAAGTTGTGAACTTTGAAGATTTACGGTCGAACTAGTGGAATAAACAGAGGCTAGGTGAGGTTCCCGTACTCGTACCGCGCATAAAATAATGTTTGTGCTCACAAACATACCTTAGAAAGCTTCCAAACGAAAAATATGTAAGTTACGTTCAACGGTACCTAGCGTACATAAATGTAGATCGAAACTTCTACACATTTATTCTCCATAATTTTTTCATGTCTTAGTTTCCAATACCCTTTATTACTTTCTATAAAAAATATTATATTGAGAACGTTCAATACAAACCTCTATGAATCACTTAAAAAAAAGAAAATATGAAAACTAAAATAACCATTTTATTAGGTTGGATTGAAACTTTTCTTTTTGCATATTTCCATTCAGTTAGATGAACGTTCTATTAACGTTTTATTTTCACAATCAAATAATCACGTTATACAAATAAAACAATCAATAATATAGAGCATTATTCATGGGAGACCACTTTTAGTGACTACTTATGGCAATACAATGGGCCACCGTAACCATCCACTGATTACACCGTAATCCCCGGGCTAATCTTCCACTTCACCTCGCTTCACTCAAAGCAAGGGTTAGAAGTAGAAGTAAAACACTTGGAGTAGTTATACGTGGTAACAGCCAAACCCGCGACAAGTCATGCATATTCAAAAGTGGCGGGTCTCGAGCCAAGTGGCTCTTTGTTACCTACTTTGAATGCGCCAGCTTTATGCGTCGTGTGCTTCTGATACGTAGATTAACAGGCGATTGCAGGTGTTTCAGGATAAACTTTCTTACATGGCAGGTTAAAGATACGAGCAATTAACAAGCAATATAGTCCGTAACAATATCTATTTATACTATCAAGTAAACCAGTCCATGTTTGGACAAATACTTAGTATTGATTCATTACTGGCTTTACAGCGGCATAGGCCAAACTTTGTAGAAGCAATGCTACGAATGTAGTCTCTGTGGTTGCTGTCTTTATGGAAGTGACACTCATTATTTACGCCTCAATTGTATTGTGCTGAGCCTCAGAATAAGAACAAGCTATAGAAGAAAGAATGAAGGGAACAGCTGTCTCACAGCTCTCTTATTCACATCTAGTAATAAAGCATACACTAGAGTGAATGAAACAGAAAACTTACATTTTAGTATCTTCCACAAAATACATAGATTGGTCAGATGGTTTGGTTGATAGCATCATGTGTTCTAGCATGGGAATTTTGACAGCATCGTATCATGAACTATGTATTATGTATGATCTTTTGTAACCCCAGTTAGGGGTCAGGATCTATGTATGTGAACATACTATTATCTTGATTTTTACATAACGCCAAAGGAACGGCTCACCGGTAATTTCCATACAGGTGTAACTCATTCGGCTGAAATCAACGAACATAGCCAAACATTTCCTTTGAAGCCCCCATACTTTACACAAGAAAAAATAAGAGTGTAAATATCGGGACAGAAATCGAACATTGTATGGATACCCTACATTAATTTCTTCTTTATTCAGTCCCTACTGTCGTCTCTTTCAATAAAAACAAAAACCTACATACCCTATTCCTTAGATGACTTCTTGCTACACTTTATAACGCGCTCACACTTTTAAAACAGAAGAGTAAAAATATTTCCCGTATGCAAATGACCCAGAACAGGAAAAGCAAAATGTGTCTGTGCAAATAAAAGCCGTGTCAAAGGTACAGTTCCGGCTATAATTCAATAGCACATCGCAATAAGAGGCATTTTTGTGTTACGTGCCCGGCAGATAAAGTACACCTAAATAATTGCCAGGGAAAAAAACATTTGGGAGATTACTGGCGAGCCTTTTGTAGATGATTTAATGATGTTTCTTAAGGTTTCCATATTTTTGTTATTGCGTTACCTATTTACAGAGTCTAGGGCGAACCACAGATCAATGCAGCGCGCTATGGGCGTTGTCAGGACGACACATTTGGTTAATTTTTCAAGGACAACGCGTCGCGGCGTTGTCACTTTGATACAGTAATGTTTTATGAAAATGCAACGAGTGACGAGTGACATTATGCGGCGCGCGGCGTGACGTCATGCAGTGCGCCGCATCTTTTCAGTGTGGCTTGCTGCTTAGGTAGCTTACTGCAAACTTTTGAAGTATATAGGTATTCAGTTCATACCGAATACTGAATAGATACGATGTTATCTTTGTCCAAAACGAATTTAAATTCTTACACAAAATAAACGTTCTAGAATAATATTAAGAAAATTAGAGGAGTTAGAGGTTACCTGCTGTCCGGTTGCTCGCAGCAATTTTATCAACTCATCCCGTTTCTCATTAGGAGTACTTTCATGTAATATTCGTTATTCAGAAATAACTGATATACTTACCTATATTAATTTATTACAGAAAAATTAAATGTGCATGTTTCTAAGGTCATAAATAGGACTCCATTTTTTTTAATGTTCTTTAAACTTGAAACCGCACCGAGTTATTTAACCCTACATTTTTTCAATAATAGTTGGAAAATTAAATAAGCAACTGATCTCTAGATAGTTTGCACATTGGGTTAGCAATCATGGAACACTATTTATCACAGGAAAGCGGGTCATATATTTGATATTAGATAATTCCTCTGTGTAATTATATTTCTCTGTTAAAAAAACAGAACTTTCTCCTTACCTACATCATTTATTACGTATAGCGATAAAAGTACCCCACCTATATAAATCTGAAAACGTAGTCAACGACCAAACTCTTCTTGGCCTTAAAAATCAAGCAACTTAGTTCAACAACCTAAAGAGATAGAAGTATATAATCCAAGTTGGTAACAAAGGCAGCATAGGGGATCGCTGGAGGCTATAGAGACGAACCAGCCGCGCTCCACATCGCATTATCCTTATCACCCTCATATAATAATATATTATTGTCTCTTTCTACATCCTACTGCTCTACTGAAATGTTATGAAATAGCTTACAGTACAGTTAAAGCAAGACTAATTCGCTCTTTGAAGTTAAACAACTCTGGAGTCATACTTTGAAATAAACTGCTCCCTTAAGTTTTGACTTGAAGTTAACTAAGTGAGCCACTGAAAAGAAGAATTACTGCAAAGTTTCAAAGAAGTTTTGTGTTTCATTCATCTGAATGTGTTTTATTGAGTACATAACATTACAGACCGGTCAATGCTTAAAACAGAAACTGCTAGATGCAACATACTTAAAAAATCCATAGTGACTCAAGTCACAATAATTTTTGTTTCTTTTTTGGATATCAAACGTATAAAAGTCCTATCATGCGTATTTAACACCATCAGCTATCTTAAACTGTTTTAAAATAGGAGATAGTGATCAAACTCTAGATTACCGTCCGTAGCCAACACTGTAAAAATATTGTACTGTTTTTCTGAAACAGATTGGCATCACATAGCATTATGAATATAGAATTCTAGAATTCATTAGTAGGTATTCTACTCCGTAATGGATGTGTCATTAAATCCCAGTAATAAGCCAATCTGAGCAATTTGTCTACGCTCAATTCAGCAAAGGCAATTTGTTTTATATCTTATACAGATCCTCTGTCGAAATTCCCACAAGGTCGGGATAAATGGAATCTATGAGCAAATACAAATTGTTTGTGTTTCGTCTGTAATTAATATGAATTGGATTCCTATGTCAACCATTCCTTTAATCTTCCAATTAACATTTGTGTATTACTGAGAGAAACTAGCTTGATATTTTAACCATTGTTGAAGGTCACGTGTTGTTTTCCTTGACGTTTTCGATTCGCAGAGTAAGTGCCGTTTCACACGTCCCGGCTGGCGGGTAGCCGGTGCCGGATACCCGGCGGCGGGTGTGTGGACATGTAAGTTATCTTTTACACGTACCGGCGTAATTTGTTCGGTTGCCGGGTCGCCGGTGCCGGGTCGCCGGTGCCGGGTACCCGGCGGCGAAGTGTATGGGCATGTATTTAGCTTTCACATATACCGGTGTAATCTGCCGGGTAACCGGGTGCGCGCCGGTTCCACCATTGTGGATCCGGTCTAACAATATGAATAATAGTTTTTCTGCGTCGTTATATTATGGTATTGTTTTCGTACGAAGTTGGAGAACAATAGTAACATCCATGTTTTGGGAGCTGACCTATGATCTTCAGTTATTGATTGTAATTGTTTTTGCTGTGATTGGCTAAGATTGTAATCTCAGATAGCAAGGGATAGTTTAGGTCAACCGTCGTAAGTATTTTCAGATACGGGACCCGAATTACCCGAAACACCATTGCCAAGTTAAGAGTCACCTGATCCCGCGAATTGACTGTTGACATAACATAATAGATTTTTGTCATATCTACCTAAATACACATAATAGAATAATAGACTATTGATGCGGAATTTTATCCCATTTCGTTTTTCTTATTGAGTTAGAAATCGGGAAGTTATTTTGTCAAATTGTCGATAGCGACCCTTGGTAGTAGGTCGTAGGTAAATTAATTTCCAAAACGTGGCCGGCGACCAATTCCATTTAGATAAATCATCAGTTGTTAACATGGGAAAGTCAGTATATACATACTTGTTATTGTAAAGGAAATCACAATTTATCGCAGAGCTTTGTAAACGCTCTGTGAAAAGCTCCTTCAGATCGTTTCTTGTATATCCAGGACTTGTCATTGACGGATTGGATTCAAATCCCCTCAAGGCTAAGACAATTGCAGCATAAATTTACGACATGTTTCCCTATTACTTACTTTACATGTTACACAAGATGGATTTTTATTTCTAAGTAGCTGTACCCTGCCACGCTTCGCTGTGGCACATTCGCACATTCGCTGATATGTCACTGATGAAAAAAATAGATAAAAACAATCCTTGATACGGATTATATATCACTAAAATTTCAGCTCGATCGGTGCAGAACTTTTTGAGTTTTTGAAGCGTACACAAACCAACATAACATTTTTATATATATAGATTTTGGCAACCTGTTAAATTGATGCGTTTTTTTTTGTATAGCTACTTCATTTTTTATACAATGACAAGTGATTTTTTTTTTAACTGATAGTCTAATGATTTAATTAAACACATTCTAGCTGGCTATTCTATTTGTCTGTTATGTCTGGTCGGTGGCTTCCATGGCGTAAGTTGGTGATAAGCCGACTGCAATACGTGGGGTTATGCGTTCGATACCTACATAGTACAATATGTGTGAACCATAGTTGCTCTGAGCCTGCGTGTTTGTGGGGCCATGATGCTTGTAATTCCGGATTCCCTAAATACAGGGAATCCTAGATACGGGTCAGGATTTATGTATGAGATCGTGACGTGTTGTTGTTGTTGTTTTTGTAATCCCATCACCACGATGGTGTCAGCCAAAACATCTACCTACACAAAGGGCATAATGCAGCAATGGTTGAAATGTAGTCACGAAATAACAAGAACGAAAAACAAATACAATTTTATTGAAAAAGAAAACGAAGCCTACAAGAAAATCTAAGTACAGAGTTACGAATGAATAAGCCAACAAAGAAATGTTCCAAAAGTACTCAAGCTTTTTTGGCTTAATTTATTAACCAGAAACCTCTAGAGTGCAGTTTAAGTTAACAAATAAATAACTAAATGGATTACATGACACTTAGCAGCACCGTACAGGGAGATTTATTTTCTGAAATTGTACCGAGGACTCGCTGTTAATTTTCCAGCTGCCTACGTGTTTATAATGGCTTCCTTAATAATACCTACTCTCTTGAGATGTTGCTTGGGTATCTCGCTTTAAAAATAAAATGAGTGAGATCTCGACGCTTGTGAAGGAAAAACTTTTGGCTTAGAGGACCATTGAAATTAAATATTAACCAATGAAGTGCTTCAGGGAGAAATGTATTACTGTTATCATTTCTAATATACATTTAAGATAATTAACTTTTTTGCAGTAGAAGACAGCGATACATTAAAATGTTTATTTCAATACCTAAGTCATTTATTGGATAATTAACACAATAATATAACAATTAATCTACCATAACAACAAACAAATTAAACAAATTAGACTGATTATTGAGATCCAAAGAAAAATACTCCATTTGCGTTCAGGGGCCGATTGTTACCAACTGCTTGAAGGAAATCGGCCATTTGGTGAAATTTTGTCGCCCAGTGAGAATCATCAGAGAGAGGTAGTGGGAGGCCTCTTCTGCAAGAGATCGCCTGGCCGCTTGCCAGATATTCATCCGCCAAGCAGTAGTGTGCAAACATTACTGTGTTCCGGTTTAAAGGGCCCTGTCTCTAGCGAAATTACTGCGCATATGAGACTTTAGAGCCGATGTCTCAGGGTGACGAGTGCAGTGCAATGCCGAACAGGATTATGCGATGCTGTTCTGGGTGGCATTGTAACTGTTATGGGCAGGCTTAGCGCTTACCATCAGTTGAATGACTAGCTCGTCTGGTTACTTAGTGAAATAAAAAAAAAAACATACCCCAGTCTAAACATTACCAACAACAATTACATAAGTAGCATACACGGACTATAATTATAGAAGACACTTTAACACATTGAACAATATTAGTTTCCAATATCATATTCCTAAGCGCGTTTTTGAGTTCCTGCGTTAAGTTAAAAAAAATGACTAAAATAATGACGAAACTTTTTTTTATGAATTTATTTTAAGCCTACGTCGCATTATAGTAACCTGGAACGTTTGTTTAGAATATAGTGACTATAAAAGTATTTTTCCGACAGAAATATTTTTCTTCCAAAAATCTTTATCCAGGGAGATCGAAGTTTTTACTTGTAAATAAGTTCACGCAATAAATCCCGTGGAGTTAGGAGAACGGAACCAATATGACAGTTCCCTTGTGTAAATTGGGTAGAAATAGTAAGTAGGACGGTACGTCAGTACTTTCAAGGACACAGAGTATGGGAAACACTTGGAAACAAAACATTATTCAATTTTCGGTAAGGATAAAAGGTAAGGTGTTCTCTGATGATTTTTATATTATTCTAATAGCTAACTTAATTTGCTATAAAAGAACTTAAATACCATATTATTATTTGACTTACTATGCTATCAACTTAAAAGTGAAAAAAACTTTAACAAAAATGATAACGAACAAAATCGGTGTGCAAAATCTTTATACCTACCTAACCAGTTAAGAAAAAATATAATTATGCCCTTAGGAACAGTACAATCCAATTAGAAAACCTTTAAATGCTAATCAGAAAAGAATAATAATGAGAATATTATTCCAGATAGAGTCGAAATGATAGATTCAAATGAAGGCATCTAAATTCACTGATTGTTCAAGATTAATGTCTGATTTGAAACTGACTCCCCTTGCCCTCAAGAAAACGCCTACTTTACATGCGATCGAATAAAACAGGTTGATATCACTCAGGAATCATTAAAAGGAAATAAAGTTAACTTATTCAAAAAAATAGATAATACCATCAATCTTGAAAGAAGGTATTTATACAACTTGACAGTATCGAAACTGGATCAAAGGCTTAAGGCAGCTCTCAATTTGAAAATAAAAAAAAAACGACCGGCGTCTTTACAGCCTCATAAAAATTACACCGCTGAATCGTTTGATTCGCATGATAAGATTTTTATTGCGTGTGTATGGCGATTACATTTCAAGTCGGAAATAAAATATATATTTCCGTAACTGTCGCTAAATTTTGTAAGAGGATGCTTTAGAGTACAATCTAGTCATCTGTTAAACGTTTTCATAAAGTGCTAAGAGGTTTCTAGTTAAGGCGATGAGCAGAGCTATAATATTTTACAAGGCTCAGTTACAGGTTCAGGTCTCTAAGTGACTATACTTAATCGGAGACGTGACACAGTGGGTTTAATGAGAGCGGCGTCGAGGATTTTGCCACCTCAGCTTTAAGAATGTTCGTGACCTAAAAACTCTTTCAACCACATTGAAGTATTGGCAGGTCTCAAACTTATCTTCATTAATCAAACAACTTCACCCAAGGCTTTTAGCGGGAATATATTCTCGAAGAATGGAGAGTGTTGTTGTTCGTGTATTTCAATAATATTTTGACTGTAAATACGAAGCTGATCATGGTTAAGGCAAACGTTGTTTTTTTTAATGGATACCTACTTTTATTATCTAACTTTATCAGATTGTTAGATACTACATAAAACAGTTGGACCATTTAATGTCGTTACAAGCTTATAAATAGCACAAGTGTTGTGTATAGGTACGGTACATAATTTATTTTATGGGTTTGTAAAAAAGAAATGGGTTTTTAAAAAAGAGAATTTGTAAGAGAAAAACAAACGAACGGATACGAGAGTGTTTTATTAGGGGTTACGGTTTTTGTTTTTGCAGTACCTACTTAACCCTAAAAACTCCACAAATTGGAAAATTAATTAAAACATCTAGAGTACGACAAAGGGACACAGATAAGAAGCACTTGGTTTAAGCCCCTTAAAGATAGCGTCTATGGTGATTTCGATAGCCAAATCCGAGAGGAGCCAACAAAACTCATTAACAAAATCTGTCTTTAACAACTTCCTGATAACTGAGTCTGATATCGAAGACTTCGGTCCTCGGTTTCTAAAGAATTGCCTTCCACGAAGTGAGTCACTTTGTCCTATAGAAAGCAAAGTCGTCTTTCTATCGATCCCTTGGCTGCCGAACTCTTTGGTTGATTTATGGTGGCTTTTACTTTCGTTGTCGAAGAGACTCTATTAATTTATCAATGGAAATATAACAGCTGCGTATAGAAGTGAATGACAAACGTATTCTATTCATTTTACAACCACTCAAAAGTTTATAAATATATTAGGTAGGACTAATCGATTGTCCGTGACTGCATTCGTGGTATTTGAAGGTGGTAATTTTTTAAAGTCGATTTTAAAACACCGTTTCTTTTCCTACTAAATCCCGGTGATGTTCATGGATACGACGCCAACAGTCAGTTTTTTTTATCAAAAGCTCAGTTTCAACTCGTCGAATATAGATCTATATTATTGCTCAAGTTAGATTTACCAATCAGTCTAAACCTCATAACAATCGGAGAAGTTACATTTAACGTAGGTAATGCGAAAATGTAAGCACAAAAAAAAACGTTTTTCTCATAGTACGGACTTTTTGACATTCAATGTTTTTTCATTAATTTAATACATCATAGTCGCAGTACAATTATAAATTTTCATTAAATATAACATTCTCGAAAAGGTTACTCTTTGTAAGAACATAGACTGCACTATATTCCCACGGGAGTTTTGCGGGCGAACCGCAGAGCGAAATCCTATTAGATTATTAGTTTTACTCCACCGTACATGGCTCAGCCACATTCTACTGAACGCTATCTAGTACATGTTATGTCATTTATTGACACGTCACGATCAGATACCTAACTCCTGCCCCTAACTTAGTAAGGACTTTAAGGTGATCTGCGCTGAAACTAAGATTCCCTAGCAACTAATTGGGAACTCCGAAGAATATGATCCCAATAACTCCCAACGTCAGAGCAAATACCTGTGGTTCACACAAATAGTTTGCCTACGAGGGAGTTGATCCCACAGCCTCACGCTTCGCAGTCACCTTATCACCAACCCATGTCATGAACGACGTCATAAGTGTGTCGTTATTTGTAATACCTACGAGTGCTTTAATGTTTCATTAAATCTAAAATTTTGTTGATGAAACATAATTTAATTGATGCTGTAACCAGATGCAGTTGGTAGGACACGAATCGGTTTGGTTGAACTATCATAGTTACAGAATTAGCTAGTTTTAGAGCTGCTTAAGGCTCGTTGGACGTTTTTTGAAACATACGAGTAGGTAGGGAGTTTAAAGAGGCTCTTGACTTGAAGCTCAAGCAAAATCAAACTACAGAAGTGCAGTTCATTTTGAATTCTAAAAGTATGAGCTAACAGTTCATAACACTTATCGATACTATTATCAATATAACTTCTAGATATTGTAGAGACGCACCCGGCAAGGCCCAATAGTAATTCTAGAAGCTCACAATCACTCATTATCTGTTTCCCTATCATCACAGCTTGTAATTGGGAGGTGTCCTTAGATGAAGCTTGTTTCTTGATTCTTGGAACATTGGGGTCAAAGAGAGGAAACCAGCATTCATACATTTTCGTAGTATAATTAAGGAAGTATTTATCATAATCTTCCATTAACTCTGATACAATTACGGAATAGACAACATTAAGAAGCTACAGGGCTTACTGCTAATAAGGAGTACCCGTTTTAATGGCCCGGACAAATTAAGTAGCTGGGTTCCAGCCAGCCTCTACATAAGAATGTAGAAATTTATTGTTATTGAATAAAGGTCCACCTACCAGACACTTTACAATTACCACTCCGGTCCTGTAATTTTTTTTTATTCCTCCAGAATTTTTCATTTTAATTAATTGACTTAACGAAATCCCTTTATTCACTGGAGAATGCTTGCGGATAATATATATCGCTTGCTTTATTTAAACGACTAAAATTATTACTGTTTTTTTACCAGTAACATGTTTTTTTATTAAAACAAGGTGTGGTTAAAAATTCTAGACATTTCACTAATATTATAAGTGGAAGTTTCTGTTTTTGTCCTCTATTTACGCCAAAACGGCTGAACGGGTTTGGACCAAATTTAGCATATAGGTACTTTAAGTCCTGGAATAGAGTCCCTTTAAAATTAAGGGTTTCTCTATACATATTAAATAAAACTTATTCATATAAATAATTTACAGTTAACTTCACAACGAATCAAGGAGTGTAAATGAAATTTAGTAAATATATCCTGGACAAGAACATTGGATACTTTTATCCCGTAAATGTTACGGTTACTGTGGAATATTAGTTAACGCGGGTGAAACCGCGGATCCCTGCTAGTTCATGATTTTATGTAAATGCTTGCACTGAAAAAAACTGAGTGCCGATAACCACCGAATTTCATAAAATATTAAATTGGAAACCAATTTAACTTCACACGTAATCATGTCCATCGATGAATTTTATTCATGCAACATCGAACGTATAAAAATACTACAGGCATTAATTTTTATGGCATATAAAGTATTCCAGGACCTAAAATAACTATAATTATACTAAATGTCATCATAATCCATTCAGACGTTTTGTCGTCAAGAGCAGACAAACAGACAAACATGCAAACTTTAACATTTATAATTTAAGTGAGATATAAAGGTAAAGAGATTAGAAAGAAGCCTTATAAATAAAAATGCGAAAAAATACGTAGGTACAACACAAAGAACAAGCCAGTAAATATTACAAATCTAATGTAAATAATATTATTTCCTGCTCCAGCGAAATCATTATCCAAGAAATGTTCTTTTGAATTTCGATAGAAAGAGAAAAAAGGTACCAGTGAGCACCGAGCGCCCACCTAACTTGATTAGATAGGTACTTTGGATAAACCACCCCGGGCCGTACATTGGGTAAAGAAACTTTGGAAATTACGAATATTAATGCCTATGTGCTCTTTTGGAAACTTGCTTCTATTTACATTATAATATAGGTAAAATTGTACTCTACGGAAAAAAACAGTTGAGATTTATATTGATGGATAAGATAAGCACTTTAATCAGCACATGAATAATATAAAAAATAATCAGTCTAACAGTGTCTATTTTGATATTTTGCTTGGAAGCGATTGGTGTATATTTTCATAAGATTTTGGAAATCGACAAAGACTTAACTTTTAATAAACAAAGCAATTTTTTAACTTTATGACTTGAATTGCTTCTTCTGTCAGTCAGATATTTTTGACAAGACCAACTGAGCGGTCAGACCGCATTGTAGACACCTTTTAAGCTCACAGTCTCATGTTTTTTTTATCTTTACTTTTCTAAGGTTAAGTATAATATAAAGCATAATCAAACGCCTGTTCGTATGATCAATGTTTTCTTTAAATATTTATCTTTTCCCAAAGCTCGAGAACCTATTTTGTATTCACACCGGGCTATGCTTAAGTTGCAAAGAGTCAATATATGCAAATTAAGGTAAGGTACACACAGAACCGCCCGCGGAACCAATTAATTATAAATTTATCATAAGGTTATGCACGGACACCTTCAGTAAATTCAATTTTTAGGTACATTGAATTTTAATAAACTCCACGTAACCGAAAATATAGAAAGGAAATTTCCATTGGAGTATGATCAGATTTAAAGACTTCTGATAAGATTTTTTATGTAATTACTTAGTATTTACTATGATGAATACAAAATATGTAATTATACTATCTGAACTCCGCGGTTTCACCCACGTTGTCTATTATACCCCAGGAACCGCAAATTTTATGGGATAAAAATATCCTGTGGATTAATCCAAGTAATAAACTATCTGTGTGCCAAATTTTATCCATATCCGTTCTGCCGTTTTGATGTGATTAAGTATCAAACATCCAATCATGCAAACATACAAAATTTCACATTATTATAAAATACTAGCTGTATCCTGTCACGCTTCGCTGTGGCACATTCGCACATTCGCTGATATGTCACTGATGAAAAAAAAAGGTAAAAAAATATATATATCATGCTAAAATTTCAGCTCGAAAGGTGCAGAACTTTTTGAGTTTTTGAAGCGTACACAAACCAACATAACATTTTTATATATATAGATAGATAGATCAAGTAGAATAAATACCTCTGAAGTGGTCACACTTTGGTAATAATTTGTTGATAGAGTATTTCAAGCTATTTCGCAGAATTTTTCCGAGGTGGTAGGATACTTTATATTATCCGCTTGGCTAGCCACCACCCTCAAGCAAAAAATCTAATACCAAGCCCTATAGCGTGTTCCCGCAGGAGTCCCTGGGAGCTAACTCCATTTGAAGCTTAGCGTGTTTCCCACCTACGACCTCATGGTCAAACGCTAGCCTATAACGTATAAACAGGAAAAATATTCGAGAAATTCAGAATGGAAATAGTTCGCGATATCCGTGAATACTACTTACAACGATCCGTTGTTATAAACGACTTGCACCATCCAACAATATAGAAACTAAAAAACTCTTTAATGGTAAAGTGTGCACGCATTGTGGTTTCTAAGGTGTAATTCAGACGGACCTATGCAGCGCTGCAGTCACCTGCGGTATACCTCGTCACTTTGATACATTTTGTACTTATGTACAAGTAAACGGCACCAAGTAACTTCATCCGCATGACGCACGCCGCGTCTCTTCTGTCTGGCTTGCCGCTTGGATACGACATTATAATATAGAAACACTAATTCCAATATTTCTATTGCGTTAGGCATTGTTTCCAGCGAAATTACTGGGCATGTGAGACTTTAGAGCCGATGTCTCAGGGTGACGAGCAGTGCAGTGCCGCGCAGGATTATGCAATGCAGGGTTCTAGATGGTGCTGTAACTGTTATGTCCAGGCGTAGCGCTTACCATCAGGTGAACGACTAGCTCGCCGCAACTAAGTCAAATAAAAAAAAATGTGACTTATAATCCAGAGAAAGATACAACAGTCTCGATATTCAATTATTGTGGAAAAACCGGGATCGCTTCCGAAAAATAAGCCCGATAACGGAAGTTTCTAGAAATTATAAACTCTTTCGGGTATCTCTGGCTATTATTGATCCCGTTTTTCTTTGCCGCTAACAGAGTAATAGAACTTGTATTTATTTATCGTAGAAGCCAGAAAATTCTATTATAGTTTATTAGTTTTCGACTCGGACGTAAGTGGAAAACTAACTTCACAGCTACACTGCGAAATTGCATGTTTGGAAACATTTTAAACCTAAAAATTAGGTTTAAAAGTTGTCTGCACTGACATTATAGAGAGAGGTGTTTACAGCATCAAAGAAAATAAACTCTTCCAAAAACAACTTGTAATCTTCGGTAAGAACAGCGAACGGTGGTCCTAAGTAATAAACTGAAAATATTTTGATGAAATGGCAAAAAAGGGGACAGCTCACTCAGTTTATACGATGATAGTCTAGAGAAAACATTTGCCCATAGCGAGCGTTCAGTCGTTCATGTTGTAGGTATATTATCTTTTCGGCATCGGGCCTGAAAATGAGAGGCTGGCGCCGCCAAGGCCGAGGGTACGACCCCTTCGAATGTCCCTACACACACTTATTAGGTCAAACGGCCGAAGGACGCTGTGGCGACATAAATCCTCGCAGTAGTTAAACCACGTGAGCTATTTTCACTGTTTTTTCTTGTGTAGTAGACTGTGGCCCAGCGGTGGGATCAGATATGTTAAACAAAAAAGACGCTACCTTTATTGATGAGAAAATCACTTGCCAACTTTACAGCTTTAAATATTCTCTAACATTTTAAGTCAGTGCGGTGTTAATGTTAATTTTGCTAACCACGCAGTTAGGAGAGCTTGTGCATATTTGTTAGCCTCGTATTATTTTGCACAATGTTTAACTCTACTACTATTGTGTGGTTTGACATTGTTAGGTTAAACTGTCACTTTAATAGTCGATGTTAATTGGCTTATATAATTATGTTATTACGATAATACGTCAGTTCCACGTTAATTCACAGAATATTGAAGCATTTTAGAACAATATTTATTATTAGCACAGTCAGAGTCTAACGCGTCAGAATGAAATGAATACGTGGATCGATGATAGATACCTACATATAAATGTTTTCCAACGATGTCGATGTCTTTTTTAATCAAAATAATTTTGTTATTGCCCTAGTTAGCAAGTTAGAATTAACGTATATATTGTTGTCATATAAAAACAAGAAAAAATTGTTTACGAAAATGGAAAGTAAATATGAACTGTAAGCACTGAAATGGTTTTGCTCCACTTGGAAACATTCGCAAAACTAGTTCCACACAAAAGTACTACGGGGCTTGCGGTTTCATTCCGCGCTTATTGATGTTTGCGGCTTCAATGGTTATTGTACAGTAAATATTCGCACTCATCGCGGGAAAGTAAACTTTACCAGCTCATTGCGTTCTGTCTGATTGAAGCGTTTTAAAAATAGCACAACGTGTGGTTATTGACATTGAATTTGCTAGTTCTAATGGTTTAATATACTCAACTATTAAAAATTAAAAAAAAAAAAAATTACACCTCCGTTTCGTGCTGCAATTAAATGTTATAAAATATGCTTCCAAATACTGGGAGCATTGAATATAATTATTACCTCTTTGAATAATAATAAATAAATAATATCTGTTGGTTCGGCCGAGCCATGACCAGACACCTAAACAAGGTTTTTAAAATTTAATGATCCCTGTCTCCACGGGGCCGTAGATCCGGCTGACAACCACCTTCCCTAAATTGAATTATAAAGTGATGTTTACGCCATCCAACTTAACATAAACATTGCTCAGTTTGTTCCGTCTTCGGATCACACGCCGCAGGCTGTAAGTTCAAAACCAGTTAACCGAAAAATAGGAACACGAGCTTCCGAAGAAGAAAAGTTTTTTTTTTTAAATTTGGTTGTTAGAGTACTATAGTGTCTACGTGGCTAGCTACAATTCTGAAGTCGAACATCTATCGCCAAATTCTTGCGGAGTATTCCGGCAGTGATTCTTGATAGCTAGTCTCATTCTAGACTGAGCATGGTTACCACTTAACACCAGGGCCCTTAGTGGCTATGCCACATGGGATTCTGAAAACGCGTGACGTCATAACGTACCTTAAACTTATTTTGATACTTAAAACTTCTCAAAAAGCGCTAGATTCTCGCACAGTTCAAATCGAGCATGTTACGAGTCTAGGTGGTAATGGCGAGTAACGGTCTCGGTGATATATATAGTAGTTAAATCATTATCAACATCGTCATCACCCAAAAGACGTCTACCGCTGAACATAGGCCTCCGAATATAGGCCGAACATAGGCCAACGAGCGGTTGCTAGCTGTTCGCATCCAGCGGCTTCTCACGACTCGCACCGTGTCGTCGGTCCACCTTGTGAGAGGCCGTCCTACGCTACGTCTTTCGGTCCATGGTCACCACACATTTTTTCTCTTTCTTTAGTTGTTAAATCATAGTATAAAAAAGAACCAACACCACAATTCTTACGTTTTAAATTACCTCAAAAAACTGAAATTCCAAGCCCTTATGAAGCGTAAATTAAAATTTTATAAGGTTAGGCATAACACCCGAAATAAACAGCGACAGTATCAGGGCTGGAGGCAGTCCGCTAATCTCCGAGGACGTGACTTGCCCACGTTCCGGCGAGTCAACGAAGTTACTTTGATATGCCAAAACTTGGCAGACAGGAAATCTTTTGCACGGCTATTGTCGAGGTGGCATAGGACGAAAACTCATTGGTATCGCATGCCGTAAGAGGAAGTTGGTGCCTACGACATACGGGGCTCGAAGTCTTTGGAGTTGACTTGGTGTCACTATTACATAAGGAAGTCCCATTTTCATTGGCAAACTTTTCCCTTATACAATGCTCTGGAACTACTACGTTTCCACTACTATCAGGATAGCTCTCAGAAAAAGTGTGGCCATAAAGGGCCACACTTCCGCTACGTGTTGTTGCTTTTGTTTTTTTATACTGTCATATCATAGACATCAAAAGCTTGGTACTAAAACCACTTCTTCTCGATACTAATTGGGTGTAACGAATCGTGTCGTACCTACTCAAATAGTAACTTGGTGCATTTTGACCAGGTTAGCTGTCCGCTATTTTTTTATGAAATGGAAAAGTTTGCCACGTTTTTTATTTACATTTCTTAAAACGTCTACAAGCTAATAAATACTGTTCATTTTAGTCTGCAGGTTTACACTGTCACTTTAATCTTTTCGTGGCTGTTGGCATGGCCGCGTACTCGTAACGATGTGGGAAAACTGGGAGAAGAATTTAAGTCGTTCGGATAATTTATCGTTATTGCATTTGCTCCACAGGCCATGTGTTTCAATTTATTTTCTGTCATTTGTTGAAACACCCGGTGCCCTGGCGTTTGGAGAGCCGGCTTTTGTAACGGAAAAAAATATTATAATTGCAGTGCCGTGCAAGATTATGCAATGCAAAGTTCTGAGTGGCACTGTAACTGTTAAAAGCGGACGTAGCGTTTACCATCAGGCGAACGTCTCGTTACTCAATAAAATAAAGAAAATAAAGAAATAACATAGAACACTGAGTTTTATAGTTTGGATATAGTATGTAGTATTATGCACAGCGTCTACCAAAGTGATTAAATTTAATTTTATTATAAGTTACTCTCATTAAAATCTAAAAGGTAACGATAAAACATATTAACATGATGCTACAAAATAAAGGATAATGAAGGAAGCAGACATCATCAACGCCATTTAATGAGCACTTGACACCGCTCTATAATCTACGCAATCATCAAATTTAATGGCAAATATGCTGTATTCAGCTCAAATATTTATTCAACACCCATTTCAATGCAATTTACGATTGCAATTGGTTTAAGTATTTTATAAAACACCTAGTCATTTATTTATCGTATTGTGTTTATTAGCGATGGCAGCGGTTGTAGCCTAGTGCGGGAACGTCCTCCTTCCAAGGAGGGGGTCGTGAGTTCAAATCCCAGTGCAGGCACGTACCAATGTGTTTCTTGTAAAACCTATGTACGTAATTAACGCTCGCTTTTCGCCACATACCTACCCGAGAATTATTTCGGAGTTAGGTATGTTATCCACCAATCTGGGCTGGACGATACGATATTTGTCTAACAACTCATACAATTAATATTTTTGATCAAAATTATAAATACAATAAATAAATTAGATTATGTTATTTTTGAGGGTTACATTGTAGGAACCTAGACACAAGTAATTTCCCGCGATACATTTTCGTCTTTTCAATTAAGAATCGTACAAACTTTTATTATCAGCCTGATAGCGTACTATTAAATAATTCAGTGAACAAAACTGATCATATTTTGATTAAAATTTCTCTACACACAATGTTACTCAACCCGTGGTTTTAATTAAGGCGGTGTAGCCAAGCGATATTATTCTAAGTACAAAGCACCGCCATTTAGCCGCACAAGATTTTCTAGGCAGCATCACACTTGTACATCTTGACTCTTACCATCAGTAGAACGACTCACTCTTTCATCCTTGTAATCATTTATAATTCAAGGTTGTTAGGAATAGTTACTTAACTAGATCGCAGAAAAAAAATCCTTCGTCTCACCTAAATCCTTTCCCACACTATGATCCAACAACTTTAGGTAACATTCTTGCGCACAAAATGGCCACTTTCTCGGTCCAATTTAGACGAAACTTAGATACGGAAACTTCGCCATCGAGGCATGTATGTTGATCCATAGTAGAGTGCTACACTTCGAGATTTGTTTGCAACTTTAAAATGAGCTGCATTTTTGATTCGCGCCCGAGGAACAAAGAACTTAAATGGATTGTTTGAATTGTTGTGCCATGACAAGTACTTTTGAAATATTTAAGAAATGTTTTATTTTTATTTGTCTGAGTGTCAAGAGGTACATAGGTATGTGATCTATCAATCCGGATCTGGCCCCCACGGTGGATTATGGCCGAATCCTCCTCACGAAAGTGAGGAGAGACCCGTGCTCAGCAGTGGGACGATATGGGTTGTTGATGATAATGATGATGATGAGTATCAAGACGAGCAAGTCGTTTACCTGATGGTAAGCGCTACGCCTGCCAATAACAGTTACGGTGCCACCTAGAACTTTGTATTGCATAATCCTGCGCGTCACTGCACTGCGCTCGTCACCCTGAGACATCGACTCTAAAGTCTCATATGCCTAGTAATTTCGCTGGAAACACTGCCCTTCAAACCGGAACACAGTAATGTTTGCACACTACTGCTTGGCGGATGAATATCTCGCAAAGGTGTGGTACTTCCCTAGACGGTCTCTTGCAGAAGAGGCCTACCACTACAAATATTCGTAAAACATAAATTCGTTTCATTAATTTTGGGTTTGATTTAGATCGTATTGTAACTAAACTGGTTACAGTATAGGGTTTTTAAACAAAAACATTACAGCATGTTCACTCAACAATGTTAGAAAACTGCTGTATAGAAAACTATCTCAAGCAATATGTATAAGGACAAAACAATAAACATAAGCGTCCATTGTCACAAAATGTAGCTTTAACCAAAATAAGAATACAAAGCCAATGGTAAGAAAAGATTTCTGCAGACAGTCTCCACTTCGTGCAGGAAACGATGGGCAATAAAATATGTTCCAGATTATCTTATATAAATAAATGTTGCTATATATAGCTGCCTTGGATCTTTTTTGCGATACTACCTGTTTCTTTGTTGTGTGAAATACGAAATATTACGTAACATGATCATAATACTTTCGTTCATGGTTTTACTCAATTGAACTCATTAGTGTTGAAAAGATGTGTCATGGTAGGAAAACCTTTATTATTCCTATCCTTGGGAATTTGGGATTTCCATCAGGGAGAGAATCGCTAATATGACCACTATGCAAGGTCCAGGCGGCAAGCTGGTAGATTATAGATGTTAATTTATCATGAAGTAAAAAATCACTAATATTGTAAAATTTTTGTTTTAGATTTAGGCGGCGCGTCAAGTTCTAATTACATACATACATACTAGGTACATTTCAAAATTTTGATTCCCAGCCAGCCAAGTAGTCATTAAAGTGGTGGAAGCTTTACTGAAACTTCCTTGGTAGTTTTGGAGATATCATTGATTAACGAAATTACACTTTTTAGTTTTTGTATCATTTGCCCACCATGATTATTACACAACAAGACGAACATTGCGAAAAAAAACAACATGTATACCTAAAACAAAATAAACTATTGAAGTACTTCATTCTGCTTATATAATTTTTTTCTTCCTATCTTCTAACATTTGTCTCGCGATACTCTTGCTCTTTGCAAGAGAAGGTAGACCGTGTCACGTTCTTCCAAAAGCAATCTAGATTTTATCATGGGTTAGTACCCGCCTTTTTACAGTCCCACGGGGGCCATCACGTCTCGCGTCCCACAGAAATCCCAAAAACACTATTCTTTTAGTGAGCACATAATCCTGACTACCAAGTTATTTAGTCAACCTTGTAAGCAACATGTTCTGCTATTTTAAGGAAGATGGTGTGTTTTATTTTCATATCCATGTTTGGGTAGGATGCGCTTACACTTTCCATACTGTGTCTGAAACTTGAGAACGTTTGAGAATTGCAAGCTACTCGAACGGCGCATCGGGATGTCTTATTTTATCAGGAGTGTATTGTTAATACCAGTAAATTTTTGTTGCGAACTTAACACTGGTCAATTTGCCAAAGTTTATATAGATCCTAATTTATGGTCAGTAACGGGCTCAGATCCCATATAATTAAGATAGTGAAGCAGTAGTCAAACTCAATTCAATAATGATAGAAAAATGGTATATGTATTCACATTAATACAATTAACTGTGTTGAATACACTAAAAGGTTTTTCAGACAGGAGAGTAAGTAAAGCTGTTCGTGCTACATAACCAAGAACCATGTAGCTGTAAGTAATAAGATTGACTGGTAGAAAATGCTCTTAGCGTTAAGTCCGCCATTTGTACTAGTTAGTTAATCTGTGCAATAAAGTATTAAATAAATAAATAAATAAATAAATAAGACAAATCACAAGCGCATTCAATATAACTTATCTGGATCGAGTCCAAGTCAATCAGCACTCCCTATTATTCAAATTAACATAAGGCCGAAGAAGAGGTTCGGAATATATTCGGATCGAATAGGGCATCCATCGGAATAAGTCACCATTGTCAGGCTCTATCTATTCTGAGAGGTTTCCCATTCCGGTAAGAGACCCTTGGGACCATTGCTAACCAACACCGAGGCCTCTACTAACATATATGCCACTTTCAACAATATGGAAATTACCTTCGACCTCTGAAATCTATTGGAAAGGAAATCGGTGGTCGGTAAAATAACATTTTGTAAACAAGGATCTGGTATTGAAATAACTTTCAGATCTTCTTTCAATTGTGTGAATAAGTCGTGACATGTTGTTGGTCCAATTTAGTGTAGTATCTAGAAGTCAAACTTTTGGGCGAGGCGTTGGGGACGCGATCTACGCTCACTGCGCACTTCGCAGCGGTCATTACGTGCCATTCTACCTACTTAATTCAAAATGGGACATAACTTTCATTTGGCAGCTTTGAAACATAGCCATTTTAAGACAACTGAAACAATGCCAAGAAATCGTCCCCTCGAAAAATAAACCTTTAAAAAGCGAGAATTTCATGACCTTTGTTCTTAAAAGTTTTATCTAAAGCGAAATTGGAGAACGAGTGAAGTTTTTCGTTTGAAAATAGGACGCCAGGGTGAAGTATGTGGGTTAAAACAGTTACATCCTGGGTGAGCTTCCGCAAAGCAGTCATTTCTAACATTTTTTATGACTTTCCTCTTTCATCGCAAAGATACGATGCAGTGGCTGGCCGGCCGACCTTTTGACCCTACATATATTGAGGGTTTATTGTAATCCGGCTAACTCGTTCATGACATTAGGTACATGCCGTAAAAATTGGGTTCTCTGTGTAAATACAAAACGTTTTGTTTTGAAGTTGACCTCTGCTTTTGATATCAGAATTGATTGGATAATAAATTGTATTTGTAATTTTTTATATCGCGCAAATCTTAAGGGTGTTGTATTCAATAATCTATACCTTAGATATATTATGCGTAATCTCAATTCCAGCAACTTACTCACTTTATTATGAAATTTAAGACAACGTTGTGAGTTACAATTGCTTCCGACAAAAAAGTGATAGATAAATTCAAATAAGTAAACAAGGTTTCGGATGTTCTCGTCTGTTGGTTTCGTAAATATTTTGACGAATAGGTATTTCCTTCGGGGCACTCCGGAAAGTTTATCCGTCCCCAGTCAAGCAAGTTTACATAGTTCCGTGAAATAACACTTCGGTTTTTCTTGGGATTTTCTCTTGGCGATATCTCTTTGAAAGTTTCTAGTACGTCAAAGTTTACAAATATTTTAAGTCCACCGTATGATTTGCTGGTTCGTTACATTTTGAATACGAAATAGTGAAGTGATTGTGAGATTGTTCTTGAAATTGTAATTTTTCTTTAATACAACTGCAATAACTAATATCTAACTAGCATCCAGAGATAAATCTGAGCCTCGTTCAACTTTATTTATAGTCTAAAACTTTTTGCATATTATCATCTGTAATGAGGTCCCACCCACAGTGACCTAACAACGCAAAAACGCAAACATACACTAATTGCTTTGTAATACAGTCATAACCATCGATTGCTAATAATTGCCATCAACCACATCTGAAAACAAAACGTGGGCCTTCGTATTAACGACACCACAAACAAATCAACGGCTTGAACGTGCTATTGAATCGTGATTTATGTCAAGTGTGGCGCCTGTCGCAGAAATTTCATTTTATGTCGCATAAATCCGAATATGAACCAATCGTTAATCAGGGATGAAAACGCTCGTTAAATATTAATAATTTTATTACAATAAAATTAGCTTCGTGACACCGAATAATCAGGTAGGTGTAATAGCTCTTTATCTCAATGGCTATCGACTTTACTGTTGATACCTACAATTCTTTCTGTGCCGATCGTTATCTCCTTCGGTATCCACGAATTTATTTTATAGAGATTGAATATCAGCTACCGTTTACAGATGGTTATTTTCAGGTAACAGAATAAATTTAATGTTCGGTTATGGCTAGGCAGTCTAACGATAATATTTCCAAGGATAAGTTGTTTTCGTGTACACAAAAGAAATTGGGTTGGAAGTATTTCAAAAAACCTGATGTTTTGTTATAATTTCAACGTTTCAGAAGTAAATTTTTTAGCACCATTTTAGAGCCAAATAAATGTAACAGGACTGCGTCCGCTTCTTCTTTCGCTTCTAATTACGTTTTACTTCACGTAACACAAATTAACGTTTAAGTCTCTTTCACTTTTTCTTGTAGATTGAAGTAACGCAGAACGTTTCTTAAATGAGTTTTATTCTTTATTTCTCTATAATTTCGCAGAACAATAACAAAGGTACGTAGATACCTCGAGGACGTGGGTTTTGGTGTACTTGAAACGTCTGTATGGCTTTAGTTTCATTCTACCTATTTTAATGTTCTAGTCACTTAAAGCATTCCATTATTCATGTTTTTTTATCGGAGACCACATTTTATTTCAAATTGTAATAAAAACTTTTCAATCGGAAAAAATCAAAACGCACTTATAATTTTTTGCCGTTGTTTTTGGACCGACCACCGTTATAATTTGTAGTATATTACGTTCCCACTGCTGGGATAAAAACCTTCTGGAAAGAGGATGGGGCATGACCGATGCTGATCCAGTTAGTGAATATAGCAAGTCCTTGTAGTGACGTAGTATGGCCCTGAGTTTATTATTTTTGGCAAACTTTAACCGCTCGAAATTACAACAAGAACAAAATTCACGCATAGAAATTAACTTCATGTTTGTTTTCTCGCCGCCAACTGTAAACACACGCTGATTGTGTCGGTTGCGTACAAACAAAGGCGGGTGTAAAAAGCTTAGAAAACAGGGATCAGTCATTGGTTTTTGTCACCAGTTAAATGAACTTCGCACCAATGGTAAGAGAAACTTGCATGTGCAAGACAAACCGTATGCAAAAGCTACGTTCTAAGTACAGGATATCGTTAATTGCAGAGCTTTAAAGAAATAGCGTGTCTGTGATATAAAACTTGGAGAGGGGGAAAAATCGTATGAACTACATACAAACGGTTTTTCTTTTAAAAACTACAAACCTCTGTTTTATTAAATCTGCAATTTAGGGTAAGAAACTTAAAAACAGAAAATTCTTTGAGCAATTGATTTATTTCATTTGGTTTTTTCTTTATGTTACTCGCTATTGCTTCTTGCAGTGTTATTCTGTACCCTGAGCTTTAGCCATTGGCTAAACTAATCCATCTTTAGCCAGCATACCTTCTCGACTTTTATAAAAGTCAGACGGTCGAGACAGCGTAACATAGCTTACCTACTTCTTCCCTTCTCACATAATTCAACAGAAGTTTGTACACCTACTATCGTGTAATGGAACTAGACTAAGCCGATTTGTGGTCGATTTACGGAGCTGATTTGTGGTAGAATATTCACGCCGTGGCATAACACATATATTTATTTGACGTTTGTATTAGTGTTACCTGTGCGATGTAACTTTCTCCAATACCTATAGCAAGATTAGTATTTAAAAATCAATTGATATTCTACGATTTTAGCTAATGTGTATGTATAATAATTTGTAAATTCTGTTCGTATTGAAAGTGTAAAAGGGTTGGAACTTTGTGGTTATATAGTTGAACCTATTCCCACCGGGTTTCGTGTACCTTTTACAAAATGACTCTAAAGTTATTTTGCGATACAATTAAGTACATCGTGTCGCATGAAAATATGTATATATGAGTACTTCGTCAGACAATTATAACAGCTAAATTAACGAACATGAAGACATAATGATATTACCGCACGCGAATCTCAGCTTCGCAGCGACTTTGCGGTTAAAATTCAGCCTAGAGTACGAGTAAACAAACTTGCGCATGTTACGTTCTGTCATTTGCGGTAATTCCCGCCTTATTTACGGCCTCGTTCATTGCCACCTACTTCCTACTACGTGGTAAATTACTCGCAAATAGATAAAAGTGCTATACGATACCAAAACTAGATAAATTGGCTAAATAACTGCGTGAAACGTGATTACTCTGACCATAGTTCGTTGGTTCCTCAGATTTATCGCCACACCGACCCGTAACTCGCTGTGAGCTTGTGACCTTTCCGTGTATTTGTTTTTCCTTTATCTTACCTCATATATTCAAATAACGTTGCTGTTTTTTCCCCCGATACGATAATATGCCGCACCGAAAATATGCGAGAAATACTTTTCCCGTAATCGGCATTTCATTCGAATACTTCTCCAAAGTTGAGGCATCGATTTCATCAGGGACAAAACTCGGGTCTGATTTATGGCACTTCTCCCGAAATTATCGGCCAAAAATATAGCGCGAGAAACTTTTTTGCGCCGATTTTAATCTTCGTTACGAGTTACACTCACGTAGCGAATTTTAGTACTCTGGGAATTAGAATTGGAATGTTCGGCGCGGTCGTTGGTGTAATTTAAGCAATCTGCTGGCAAATTCAAGTGTTCGTCCATCTGCGCTAGATAGATAGGCATAGATTAATTATCCTGAAATTTAAGAACATTGCGTTTGCCAGTCAGTAAGTATTAAAGCTAGTAGTTCAAGGGAGACCTCTATTTAGGTCTTTTATCTTGACACTTTGAGACGCTAGACCACACCAGCTCGGAGTGGCTCGGTCACGTTTTTTTACTGCCACTATTATTGTCAGCTAATTACGTTCACACTAATAACAGTAACGGCTTAAAAGATTCTAAATTTTAGCAAGTTATTGGCATCCCTTGTAAGATTTCCTTTTTTAACGTAATTTTCAGCAATTATAAGCCCTCCAATTAACTTGAAATTTTACAAACGTATTGAGGCCCGATGACAAAACTATAATAAAAAATCAAAATAATTAACACTTTCACTTCTGAAAACACAACTGTTGTGTTTTTTATAACTTACCTCGAGTACGGGCAAACACAACTGTTGTGTTAGCGGCACGGGAAACCACTGTGTGCAGATCCATAGCCGTGGCTAGACAAGAAAATTAGTTTAGCAGTCAAAGTGTTAAGTGACTTTTTTAATTATATTTTTAGTCAAGCCTAAATATAATTTATTTCTAGGTACATGATAGGTAGCTATACTATATTGACGACCATGGTTTACCAACTATATAATGTCTCGTAACCGCATCTCAAAGAGGTACCGGACGCAATTGTCCTTTAACCTAAGTAAAGGGAGAGCTGTAATGTTATTATCTTTACATTTCCCTCCGTTTTCTACCCCGGCATACGTACTATAATGTACTACAAGAGGGACACGCATAATGGAACGCTCTTGAATCTTCGCGGAGGGAAATTGCGGTCTCCTAAAACGAAACACCGTAGTGGATCAGTTTGAAAGGGGCTACAAAATCGTTTGGGTAGTTTTAACAATGCGGATGTTTATTTCTTCAAATTAAGTTTTATTGGATTGAGTATGATTGAAATCACCGATTATTAGGTACACTTTTATTTGTACCTCTGTACGATGAAGAGGTACATTGACTGCTCTCAATACAGAAATCAGGGTCTCCACATAAATGTAATGAAAATTCCCTATAGGACAAAAAAAACCCCATAACGATACTATTTAGGCAAGGTTTCCCCAAATATTTTAAAACTATTTATTTATTTTTACAATAACCTTATTCAATTGAATAACATTTATATTGTACTAAAACACTTTTGATGTTTTAGCCAGTATAACCAAAATGGTTCAGATAGTTTTGATAAAAGCGCAAATGCTTTTTTATTAATTATTTTTTTAAATCAATTAATAAACAATACTATGTCTTTTTCTCACACTTTAGGCAACAAATCACGCATGGATGAAAGAATAATTCATCAAATTGTAACTTTAGGTACGGATTTTTTCCCCCAAAAATGTACCCATGGCTTCTGTGTCCCCTTTTATTTTTCCCTAAAATTGCAAATAAAACCCCCAATCTGAAGACACGGACAGAAGTACTAATGTGAACTACTAATGCGTATCAATATGCTAGTGTTGCAAATCTGCCCAACAATAGTTATAAATAATTGTTGTTTGCAGATAAGCTTTTTTTTATACTTACAATACGCATTTGGTACGCTTGAAGTACCAAATGCGTATTGCATTTGGTACTTCAAGCGTACCAAAAGCGTACGTATAAATAAGCGTACAAAATGAGCCCAAACTACATCGGTATACTAATTGTTAATCACTGAAGAGACCTATTGTCTAACTTCAATCTCCATTGTGAGTCATCACGCTATAACTGTCACAGAAAAAAGCTTTTTACTTTATTTAAGAGGAGCTTTTACTGTGGGTTTTACTTTTGAATGTTTCTCTCTTTACGTATTCAGAACTAATTTCACCGTGAAATTCGCGCCGGAATTAATGAGTTTCCTTGTACCTAGCTCCGGAGCGTAGTCGCAATAAATCAATAGTTATCTATCAAGTCATATATAAAGCACGTCTACACGTTCGGCTCCTAAGGATTACGAGGGAAAATAAATCGGCCAAAACGGGAGAATTTATCGCTCCTCTTAATCCCTGTTGACATACACTTAACGCACCTAAGGTACGGACACACGGTGTCTCAGAATCTCATATCAGATACGTTCTGAGCGTGTATTATTTATACGCAATATATCTTCGAAACCCCTGTCATTTTCCGATCTGGTGTGCTTATTTTTATTCTCTGGGTGTCGGTGTACCCACTGTCCACTTTAATTTTCTGTACTTCGTCCTTTTTTTTTTGAGGAAATTGTGTGTAATCGTAATATGTGACGAACGTTGATCAAGGGCGGCAGAAAAACGATTGCATTTAACGTTAACGGGTTCGACGATGAAGCAAATAAAAAAAAAATATATAGTTGTAAGTGTGTTTGTTTTAACAATGTTATAAATGAATATGATTTTAAAACATGCAGAGGCACTTTCTTCCCATGATACGCTTATTTCATGGAACAACTAAACCAAAATTGCTGCTCGCAGTTAGTGATCCCCTTACATCATCATCATCATCGTTAACCCATATCGGCCCACTGCTGAGTACGGGTCTTCACTCAGTTTCGTTAGAGGAATTAGGTCATAATCCACCACTGGGGCATGGTCCGGATTGGTGGATCTCATACTTCTGGAATAATTATCGGGCATGTGGGTTTCATCACGATATTTTCCTTCACCGAAAAGCGAATGATAAGTACGCACACAGGTTTTTAGAAGAAACACATCGGTACTTGCCTGCACTGGGATTTGAACTGACGACCTTGTCCTTGGAAGGCGGACGTTATCCCACTAGGCTATCCCCGCTATCCCCTTACCATGGTCACGTAAATCTAATGATAGGGTTGCGGAGTGTTTGTCTAACCTGTCTAAGCTAACGCTACAGCCTTAACGGCTTTATTTAGTTTCCGTTCCGCTAATTAGAGTTAACTAAAGAGGATCAACCATCAAACTTTACCTAACCTTAACAATTTGGAGCTCTTTAATAGACTAATTAGAGATTTCAATTACAATAGCTTAGCCAAATCTAGCGGACGAAAGTACGAAACAAAGGAAATATAAATCTATAAAATGTACAACAAATGGATGAGAAATACTAAATCCCCATGAACGTATATTTTCTCAATACATACCAACAATGACATTTGGGGCTGTACTTTTAATAAGTCAACAAAAAATGGTGGATTTAAGCTTTTGATATCCAAATTAAAAAAAGGCATGATTTCTAAAGTCATTTCAACCTATTTATAACATAAAACTGGTCAATAAAAAATAAGTTATCGCTAACCTAATGCTAAGAAGAAACCAATATGTCAATAGCATTCGCAGAACTGCCTTACAGAAAATTCTTGAGCTTTATATTGTACCTGCGGGCGGAATCTAGGTGAAGTCAAAATTTAGTTCGATGCATTGGTAATCTTCCAATCAAATTCGGCTTAGCTCCAGTGCATGCAGATCCACAAGCCACAAGTGGAGATGTAGAAGTGCATTCTCCCATCATGGAAAAACTTTTACTATTACGTGAACTAAGTGAAGTTGCAAAATGCTTAGAACAATGGATAGAAGGGAACTTCACAGGCTCCTTTCAATGGGTTGGAATAAAAAAAAATTATGCCGCTATACATCTCAAAGAGTTTTAATATAAACCCATTTGCAAATGCAAGGTCTCCACTAGGTAGAAACTCAAAGCATACTACAAGTGGCTTTTTCACAGGATTGCGCTTAGGAACACATTTCCCTGAATATTGTTTTACTAAAAAAGAAAAATTAGGAGTAATAGGTACGTTGGAAAATACATTTAGCATTTGTTTTTCATCGTCCTAAAACAATGGAGCGGCACCATTTTTGCAAACGACGCGGTTCGTAAAAAACGTACGGTGCGGCCTATCTAGATCTAAAACTCGTAATTTATAAAAACAGAAAAATGTGACATAGTGAGATAGGAATCGAAACGCAGAATTACATTTCACATGTTGCTTGGGGCGTGTTTTTGTGAAGCTACCAAAAGGCATGTCTGTCTGACCCATTTGTTTTATGACTTTATCCTTCACGATCTTCTCTTTGTGGTTTTGTTTCAGGCTTCAAGCTATATTTTAGAGTTTTTTTTTAATCACAAATGTATAAAAGAATTTCCTTTCTTAACAAAGCCTTAATGTACCATGCTCTTATTAAAATTCATAAAAAAAAACGATTTCATTTGATTTTTTTTATCAATGTCTTTTGCAAATACGAACCATTAATTTAATAAAAAAATTCTATAAATATGAATTCCACATAATTCACGCTGAAATGTCTTCGAGCATTGTTTCCTTCATTTGGGAAAGTATAAAAATGGTCGGCCGGTGTTTGGAGGGAATTCTCGTTGACCTCAATTGCGGGCAGAGGTGTTCCAACTTAGTTAGATGGCTTATATTGAACAAAATTTAATTTGTCAAGTGATTAGCGAATAAACTGAACTTAAGCTTTCAATTTCGACGCCTAAATTCAACTTTTGTTTAAATAATGTTAATTAAGACTTTAAATTGAATATTTCATGGTTCTTGAAATGGTTTTAGCAATTGATAATAGTATAGGTAACAAAAGCCACCTTTTCTGTAGTTAATGAAAAAACAAACAACACCGAGAAAATGTAAAAAACTCCAGCTTTAACAAAACATTAAGAACTTACAGGGCAACGCAATTTGATACCGTGTCTAATGCCCTGTGCTAGACGAGACTTTTCTCTGGTCGGTATTTACGAGCATATGACTGCCGCTAAGGGTATTTGTCCTAGTTCTAACTTAGATAAAGTCCTATGGTTGCTACATAACTGTGACATTTTTAAATCATGTGTTCGAATTAAATTTATCACGCGGGGAAATTCTGTAATAGTTTAAATGATGCCTGTAACAAATTCACGTCGAAACTGAAACTATTGGACAAAGTCCACTGGTCTCCTGGGTAACTGTGACATTTTCAAACTGCGTGTTCGAATTACATTTATAATACTGGTAAATACTAAAGAAGCTAATAGCTATTATTAAATTCACGTACTGAAACTGAAAGGCCGCGACCGCAACATGGATGGTCGTGTAACATGGCTAACATCATTATAGCGCATTCTAATAATTCGTATTATCATTATAAAGGGAATATATACTACGTATTGTTTGTTTTGAGTTTCCGATATTCCATTTTGGTGCGTGAAACTAAATAAGTAAGTAAATGTATTTTCAATATACCAATGCAAAATGTAAAAGGGACACTATTCATTCTGACCGTCTTTGGTCTGCCTAAAAATATTGTTTACACACACTATGGCTCTTTTTATGTGTATATTCTGTGGCTAATAGACAAAACGCATCAATTTACGCATCTGTGCCGGAAGAGTGAAGTGCATCGTGTTGACTCACTCCAACGGTCAGTTCGAAATCCACACGCGCCGCATCGCACATGCTCCGCTCCGCGACGACGTAATTTAACATTAAACGTGTCGTGTTTTCATCCCCCGCATTTATTATAATAGGAATCTCGTTTGTCGAACTCACCCCCGCTCGCTTGTGTAAACAAACCGCAACGATAGTGCAGTGACGTGATTTCACGTGTGCCGGCCGGCAAAACGGAACTGTGGGTGATAACTTGGATGGACAGTAGCTGGAGACGGACCCCCTTGAGGTGCTAGATTGGTACGTAGTCTTTTTCCGCATTTTTATACACATAATTACTGCTACCCCTCGACAACCTCAGGAGACCATCCGATTCCCGGCTGAAACAGCCCGTATTTTCACTGAGGCCAGCCCGCACCCCCCCGCAGTGTAGGAAAGCAAATTTTCTACCATTTTATGGTCCTTCAGCAACCGGATTCTCCGTGAAAATTAGCTGTTTCTAACAAACATTTCAAGTTAGACACCCCCGCCATTTTTTTTTTGCCCTTGTTAGTGCGCACGCGTCATGTCGTGCCATCCGCTAAAATCTCTTCGAAACTTTAATATTTTTAACTAAAAACACTAACTACGCTCCTATAACAACCGCATTACATTTATTTCCGCATATTTCGCTAAAAACTTAACCTACATAAGCATATTCCAATTTCAATATCTCTGTACGCCACTACGAACATTAGGTACATACCTACATAATAATGGCCGCGAATGAACAGAAGTTGAAATTGTTAGAATCTCAACGGGAATTATTTTTCCAACGCCTTCAAACAATTTACGACTATTCATGTTGCGATTTAAAAGATCCAGAAGCCCTGGATAATTTTCTATGCTCCATTGAAAGTTTAGAAGACGTAAGAACTAACTTCCAATCAACCGCGAAAGAATACAATATAACCTTGTTGAAAATAGATAAAGAAAGTGTACCTGACTCTCAAAGCTGGTTATCATTCGAAGACATGTATTGCCGCATTAAACGTAAATTATCCATGTTTACACCGCCAAAAGCAGAATTTAAACCTACCCCCGCTAAATCTTTAATTAGGTTAGCGCCGATAGAAATGCCAGAATTTAATGGAGATCGGCTTCAGTGGCCATTGTTTTATGCCACATTCCATAACGCTGTACATTTAAATGCATCTTTAACTAATACCGAAAGAATGTATTATTTGGTTGGTAGACTAAGTGGTAAAGCCAAATCCATCTGCACAGGTATTGTTCCTTGCGCCGAAAACTACAACGCGATTTATAGCGCGCTTATATCGAAATACGAAGATAAACGCAGTCTAGCCGTTACATACCTAGATCAGATGTTCTCCCTTAAACCGATCGCTTCCGCAACCGCCAGTAACCTTGAATCTTTCATAGATCAATTCGCCAATGCCTACTTAGCATTGAATAACTTAAACATACCTGATCTATGCGACTTTGTTATGTCTTACACCCTTTTGCAAAAGTTAGACAAAGAGTCCGCGCGGTTATTTGAAATGGAGAATCGAGGTGTAGAATTACCGAACTTAAACGGGTTAATTTCATTTGTCCGCGACCGCGTAAAGGTCCTCACTCGTACTGGTGACCAATCGGGTTCTAAGACCCAGAATACAATTGCATCAAAAACTAATGTACGTTCTTTTATTGTAAACAACAACACCGCTAACAAATGTTCTTTGTGTGATCAACCTGATCACAGTAATCTCTATTTATGTTCGACCTTTAGAAAACTGTCGCCCCGCGAACGTTTCAAGTTCATCAAAAGTTGTAACGCCTGTATTAATTGCCTTAGTAAAACACACACGGCTCAATCTTGTAAATCCATAAACACATGTAAACAATGTCAACAAAAACATCACAGTATGTTACATTTTCTTGAATCCGATTATGCAAACCCGCATTCCTTATCGTCGAAGCTCGATACAAATACCTCCCGCTGTAGTGAGGGAGCTAACGGAAGGGAAAATTCACGTAACTCGACTTCTTCTAAGTCAGACGATAGAACCTTATCACTTTGCAGTATGAATACCTACTCGCATGCTAGTCACGGGCGGAAATCACAAAATGTACTACTAGGTACAGCCCTCGCTGACGTAAAATCAAATGATGGATCTGTTAGGAAAGTTCGTTTTTTGATCGATAATGGTTCTCAAAACCATTTTATAACAAAGCAGGCCTGCAAACAGTTGGGTCTCCGTGTCTTTAATGATTCCAGTAATCAATCGGTAATGGGAATAGGTGACACCTCCCAGCCTATATCGGGCATTACTGACCTAACATTGTACTCACGCCTTGATCCGAACTTTTGCTTGAAGATTCAACCGCTAGTCATTAAAACAATCTCTGGAGATTTACCGAGCTGTTCTCTAAACACTTCCGCGGTCACGCACCTTTATGACCTACCGCTCGCCGACCCGCATTTTTACGCGCCCGGACCCATCGACGTTTTATTGGGTTCCGAGGTCTTTGTCGAAATCTTGCGGCCTGGAAAATCGCTGGGCCCTGCAGGACAACCTGACGCGTTAGAAACCGCCTTTGGATATATAGTAATGGGGTCCACGGCCTCAGTGCCCGCCGATAATCATAAACCCGCACATAATCAAACTCACCGCGCGTTCTTTACATCGAGTGACGAGTCAATTGAGGCTTTAGTTACTAAATTTTGGCAGCTCGAGTCGGTACCTACACAAAAACATATGTCGACAGCTGACCAAGAATGTGAACATTTCTATGTTTCTAATACGCACCGCGACGTTAATTCAGGACGTTATGTAACCGCATTGCCATTTTCGAAATCCCCGCACTTGTTAGGAGATTCCTTGACGACAGCCACGCGCCGTTATTCTTATCTTGATCATAAATTCCAGACTAACAAAACATTGAAGAGCGAATACGACAAGGTAATGACGGATTATTTAAAAGGTGGTATTGTTTCCCCCGCTCCCGCTTTGAACACCGATAACAAATATTATGTAATCCCTCATCATGGAGTCTGCCGACCAGAAAAGCCGCTACGACTTGTATGTGACCCTAGCGCGAAGTCAAGCACTCAAGTAGCTTTAAGCGACATTCTACACTCGGGGCCAAACTTACAGGCAGATTTAACCGCAATCATTTTAAAATTCAGACTTTCTCCCGCTCAACTGTTGAGTCATCCGCTATGGCTCCACGGTCCGCCCTGGGCACGTGACGATCTACGTACGTGGCCTATTAATCGCTTCACCTTCGACTCCACAGCTGATGAAAAGCTGTTGGAAATCAAAAAACGCGCTAATGTTTTCATCACCACCGATGAACAACCGCAATTTCTATGCACGCTTGCTAAGAAAGTATCGTCTTGGTCCAAGCTTCTCCGCATTATAGTATATTTATACCGCTTCTTAGGAAAAATTCCGCGTTCTAATAGAATCGAACTTTCACACTTACAATATGCAAAAAATATTATTGTAAAATCTCTTCAACAACAATATTTCAAAGACGATATAAACGCCCTCTCCAACAATCGCAAGGTTTCAAAATCGCTAATCCCGCTTTCACCATTTTTAAAAAATGATTTGCGTCGCATCGGGGGACGTTTAGAAAAATCTTCGCTTTGTTTTGACGCTAAACATCCGATATTGCTTCCTAAAAAGGATCATATCGTTAACATTTTAATAGATTATTATCACCGCAAATATTTACACGCCGGACCACATTTATTACTATCTTTGTTGAGACAAAAATTCTGGATAATTTCCGGACGCACTACAGTAAAACAACGCTTTCGACTTTGTAATAAATGTTTTAAAGTAAATCCCCGTAATGAGGCGCCTTTCATGGCACCCCTCCCCGCTTCTCGCGTCACCGAGGCTAAACCATTCTTACGAACGGGCGTCGACTACGCTGGTCCAATAAACGTATTGATAAGCAGATACCGCGGTGCCCGCAAAGAAAAGGCATATATCTGTTTGTTTACATGTTTAGTGACGCGCGCCGTTCATTTGGAATTGGCAGTAGACTTGAGTACGGACTCATTTTTCCGCGCTTTCCGTCGATTCATCTCGAGGCGTTCCAATTGTCTGGAGTTGTTCTCAGACAATGGTGGAAACTTCTTAGGCGCTAAAGCCCAGCTGGACGAGTTGAATGGCTTTCTCAAATCCAAGGCCTTTTGTGATTCCTTCGCTGAGGAAACGATATCTCAAGGCATATCTTGGCATTTGAACCCGCCCAGTGCACCTCATTTCGGTGGCATTTGGGAAACTAACGTCCGTAGTGTAAAGTTAATTTTAAAGCGCGTGATCGGTGATGTTCTGCTTACTTATGAGGAGCTGCTTACCGTATTAACTCAAGTTGAATCGCTTCTCAACAGTCGTCCGCTAACCGCTGTTTTAAGTTCTGACCCCGCAGAGCCCAAGGCACTTTGTCCTTCTGACTTTCTGACTATGGGTCCGCTTGAGTCATTTCATGATGACTCACGTTACAAACCTACATTGACAGATTTAGTCCGCAGTAAACATTTGACTGACCAGGTTGTTCAGAGATATTGGAATCGTTGGAGACAAGAATATCTTAATACCCTACAAACACGCGCCAAATGGAATACTAAGTCTAATCCGGTGACTAAAGGAGCTGTCGTTGTGCTAAAAACTGAAAATTCACCACCGTTACAATGGCCTTTAGGCATAGTAGAGGATATACATCCTTCATCTGACGGAATCGTCAGAGTGGTAACGGTGCGCACTAAGAATGGTACCTATGTTCGCCCTGTTGTAAAACTATGTGTTTTACCTTCTCAATAACCTACATTCTTAACCCCTCCCCGCATTTTTCACCCGCAATTTTAGTCATAGTTTATTTTTATCTTTCAAGTTTTCCTATCTTTTATTAGACGGATTACTTCCGCATCCGCTTCCGCATCCTTAGACATTAGATAACACAATTTAGGTGATCATTCTCTCTTTGTTGGTTCAGGAGTCTTCTTTAACTCCTGAAGGCCGGGGGGATGGCTCTTTTTATGTGTATATTCTGTGGCTAATAGACAAAACGCATCAATTTACGCATCTGTGCCGGAAGAGTGAAGTGCATCGTGTTGACTCACTCCAACGGTCAGTTCGAAATCCACACGCGCCGCATCGCACATGCTCCGCTCCGCGACGACGTAATTTAACATTAAACGTGTCGTGTTTTCATCCCCCGCATTTATTATAATAGGAATCTCGTTTGTCGAACTCACCCCCGCTCGCTTGTGTAAACAAACCGCAACGATAGTGCAGTGACGTGATTTCACGTGTGCCGGCCGGCAAAACGGAACTGTGGGTGATAACTTGGATGGACAGTAGCTGGAGACGGACCCCCTTGAGGTGCTAGATTGGTACGTAGTCTTTTTCCGCATTTTTATACACATAATTACTGCTACCCCTCGACAACCTCAGGAGACCATCCGATTCCCGGCTGAAACAGCCCGTATTTTCACTGAGGCCAGCCCGCACCCCCCCGCAGTGTAGGAAAGCAAATTTTCTACCACACTACACTACACTACACACCCTAATCGAGGGCGATGTCTAATGTAAGCTAATGACTTACCAACCAATTATTAACCAATTGTGAATTTAGGCAACATTCAAAAATGAAATAAATATAAGACCGGTATGTTCTGTCAGAACAAAACGGTAAAACCAAGAAAGTTTTATTATGCTCAAAATTAAACTTGAATTCCTCATTTTAAACAATATTACTCGCTCATTTAAACTGTTTATTTATAGCCTACTAAATAATTCCTTTCACAGAATACCTCAAAATTTAATTACAAACCCCTTTATGACATTAACCGAGCTACACCGACTACCCCGTTAATTATTATTGCTTGGACAAAAGTGATAATTGTATAATTGTCCAATGAGCAAAATGCTGAATCGGTATTCAGGTCAATAAATATGGTAAGCACTGACATTGTTCCGAAAATAGATAGGGATCAATTTGTGACCCGAGTACCCAGTTCAAATCTTTATTCAGGGTCGCCACAAGTATGAATTAACTGAATTTCCAACTAAGCCAGTTTTGAAACCAAAATATCCAGCAATTAACCGACTTTAAAAAAGAAGGAGGTTATCAATTCGACTTTATATTTTTTTGTATATTTGTTACGTCTGAAGAACGTCATTTATAAAAAAAAAAACACATTTTTTACTGAAAGGATATATTAAGTACTTTTAGATTGGTCCGATAGAAATTTCATCAAAATCCGTTTTGTTTTTATGAGTATATCTTATTGAAGTCGTTTTTTTAAAGGCTAGTACCCATATTTTTTTATCTACCTTCATTTTCTTTTTTTCGGTTTTACCCTAATAGACAGCTAGCCTAAAAATCGTTTGGGAAACTCATTAATTCGCCATGTAGTATCAAATAATGTCAAACTTTATAAAATTATCTTCTGAAAACATCAGGATATTATGAGCCATGTTGCGAGAAGACTGACTGTAGACTGACGTAAGGCTTGAATCCACAAAGACTTGGATACCCTCAACTCTGCTTACAGCAAAAAAACCGGTATTGACACTTTTACATTATTGTTTCAAGTAAATATTACCAATGCTAGCACCAACAAAAAGGACACAGAACGACTGTGGCCAAGTCCAAAATATGATAATGAGATCGAATGACGACACGCAGAAAAAACTGGCGAAGCAAGAATTTCCTTGTCGTTAAATTTGTATCTCATGTCTTTCTTCGCAACTTTTTCTTTTCCCTCCTATTTTATTATTTTTCTTCGAAGATATTTACATTGTCCCCATAAATTGTGAAATATTTTACGTTTGTTGTTAACCTTTATCAACTCAGCAGGAAACGAGCAGAAAAACTTAATTCTTCCAAGTGAGCTTAGCTTGGAATCAGCCATTTTAACTTTTTCTTTATATAATTTCAATGTCTTATAGGTAGGTACTCATTCGGTACAGCTCTGCTGATGAATTTTTAATTTATCATGTCTCAGTCTTTGAAATTGTAATTATTTCTCTTATTTGTTCAACTTTATATTTTGTACCTATAATTTTTCTAGCAGTTGTGCTTTTCCTACTTTTCGAAGGAAAATGGCGTGTTCGAAGATACAAAGCTCACCGAACTTACACAATCGATAAACCTGGCCAAATTTCACACTTATTGCGAAAGCTTAAGGTTCACGACTTTATTTCTTAAAAGGGAGCTTGTTTTCACAGGTATTGTATGACGTAAGCTCCTGACTACAGCGTGAGTGTAAAAGTTTGCGCGACGCTTTTAACTCGGGTAGGGTATATATACCTACTTATACTGAGCGACATTCGTCAGGGTAGTCCTAAAGTGGTTGGTAACGATGTTGTCAGCGTCACAATGGCACTTATAATAGGTTAAATTTATCACAAGATGCACTGGAGATTCATAACTGGTTACGATTCATGGCTCAAAATATACTGAAAAGGAAAATCAAGTGAGGTAAATGGTATGGTATAGTGTGTGGTTAATAAGGTCTTTAAGTTGTCTTTGTTCTGTGGTGTTTCAATAAATAATTTATCTATCTATCTATCAGTATGATTTTAAAATAAGGCTACCTGGGATAGTAACTCCGTGTCATCAAAATCTAACTGTTCTTTTAATTATCAAATTTCCAGATACGGAAAACCAAAAATCATAGATTTTCATAAACCTAACTGGATACTTCAGCTAGAGCTAGATATTATTTAAATC
Organism: Campaea margaritaria; assembly: GCA_912999815.1. Lineage (NCBI taxonomy): Eukaryota > Metazoa > Arthropoda > Insecta > Lepidoptera > Geometridae > Campaea > Campaea margaritaria. Next base: position 5,513,341 of record OU538794.1, read on the forward strand.
GCCCAAAACCGTCTAGAGTAATTATCAACTGACAAACTCGAAAGCTTTTAAGTTACACGTGAAGCTTCCCTAAGTACGATTACAGTGTTATTTTATACAAACAGAATAGCTTGTCGTCATGACTCTGGAAAGCTACAACATTAGCATACAGTCAACTCAACGGCAACCGCAATGGAGACAGAATTTTAGAGCGACAAATTTCAGACACCGAAGCAGGTGGCGTCCCACTCTGTAGTTACTGTTAACTACCCTTAAGCCACGTGGAAATCTTAACACAACCTCTTGCCAAGACAGCTCGCTTTCACGACTTCAGCTAAACGGGCTATTTCCACACAAAGGGACGTAAAGAACAACCTTACCAACTATGTTACTTTCCTTATATACACCTATGTACTCAGGCCTCGGACGTCGAGACTTCTTCTTAAGGTGGAACGTTTCGCATATGAGGAAAATTAAATTTCAAAAAGTTTTTTCGTAATTTTTCTCAATAATAATAGAATTTGCGATAATTCTAGATTATGTCTCACCTTATTTATTGAAATATATAATCCACCTGATTCTTCAAATTGGTCAAAAAACACTCAATCGTCAGTTTAACAGTTAATTGGCTTATTTGAGCAATCTGGTGCATAAGTGTAAAATATTTCTACAAAATAACGTAAACAGTAGTGTATGATTGTCGCGATTTACTTTATCATTTACATAAGTTATCCGGTGTAGCTCTAAAAAAGTAAAATCAGTTTGCAAATAAAAATTTATTAGTATGCGAAACGTTCCATCTTAATACATTTGTGTTGCCCGAAAATAATTTGTATTTTTCGTAATTAAAATTTTCCCTGTGTTGTGTTGGCAAGTATTCCTTTAACTCCCCTTAGAATAAAAGATTTCTTTTTGCATCGCGTTCGTTATTAATTTCAACCAAACATAAAAGTATCTCGTTCCGTGAACTCCTTTCGACAAATAAACGGAATAACTTGCGGAACTATAAAAATCTTTTTCGTACTCGAAAGAAGTTGTTTTTCAAAACCTACGTGTTTTGACGCTATTTTCCTGTTTACAGTGGAGGTTAAAATTTAGTTATCATTGGCATTTTACTCATTCAAATAACACGAAGCGTATTTGACGACAGTTGTGTAGTTAATTGTATATCATCAAAGTTATTAAGATAAACTCGATTGTTTGTGAAGTGGCACCATTAATATTAGTTGTGTGTGTTCTAGACGCGGAGAACAATGTTCGCGGAGTATAAATGAAATGAGATAATGACCGCGGTAGTTACAAACGATCCCTTCCGCGCCGGGTGTCCTGGACGTTGACTAAATTATAATCCAGCCGTACCCGGCTCGGGACAAATATCGGGCCATTAGAGGCCTTAAAAATATCTGCTGGGAGTTAATTACGGTGACTTTTAGGCTACTTTAAGCGCCTAATATTAGCTTTTTTTTTCGTTCAAAGTTCAAGGTATTCTTTGCGTAGTCGTTTAACCGAAAGTTTTAATGATTTTGTTCGTAAAAAAATTTGTTCTTATGATATTAACTCTTTTCTTTGGTTTTACAAGTTTCATTCTTAGAAACATTAATTTAAATGTGATCTCTGAGTTTTATGGAGTAATTGTCAAAGAGAGGTTTATTCAATACCTGACTTTCATAAAAAAGCTGTAAAACAGGGAATTGAAGTAAACATGTAAAACTGTAGATGAATAAAGATGATGATGAATCCAACATGAAATTAAATTCAAGATTTTGTCAATGTAACCGAATAGAACGAATGAGACACTACGAGTGAACCAGATTAGAGGCAATGGCATCGAAATTGCTTTTAGTATCTACCAATCGCTTTGTTTCGACTCGATCCGCCACGGGACTATAACTCACAGCCCAAGAGTTGCCAACCAGAACACAGATTCCAATGTCACAATTTGTTCTTTGAAAGGATCCAATGGGACTTGTTCCAGTGAAGAGATAGCTAAATTCGGCTTAAAGCTGTATAGACGGCTCGAAGTTCGATATAATCCTAGTTATGATTCGTCTTATCACGAAGAAGTTTCTAGAATACAGTCGGTAAATTGAGCTAAATATCAGAATAAAGGGACAAACAATAGGTACAGTTTTTGGATTTCTACAGAGCACAACCTTCGAATATCGATTTCCAGAAACGCTTCATTTGTTTTACTTTTTAATTGTATTATTATATTCGAAGATCCCAGCCTGTGATTAATTTGAAACATTTATTATTTTATTGTGGGTGGCCGGTAGGTATTACAAAAAACAAATATTGTAGGTTACTTGGCGTTTGTTTTGAAGCCGGGTCAAATATTTGCTCGTTGGCCGAGCGGGTGAGGCAAACGCTGTCGATATAGCATTTTCATTCTTGAGAATTCAATATTGCCTTTTCAATTTTTCTTTTCGTTTAGCTTCAATATTACGTTATCTGGACTGTAATTCCAAGTCAAACATTTCTAAATAAATCGGTCAGTTTACCGAAAATCTTCATCTGCTAAATATTGTTTTAATTATTATTGTTACCACGACATGTTAACAAATTCAAACTTAGCTTTCCTTAATTTAAATGAAAAGTGTGTTTGTTGGTTTCTTCTTCTTTCATGTAGCAACAGAGCAACGAAAAGATGAAATTTTATGCAAAGAGATAGATTACTGGAGATTGACATAGGCTAAATTTACTTACGGAAAATATAGAGCTCCTGTAGGATAATAGCCAACAAGGGAGAGCCTTCGGGCCGTAGTTAATAAATACGAGTATTTTTTTTACATTTTTGTACCATCTTGAAACTCTATACAACCACAGAGTTCACAAAGAAAAAACACATACGTATAAAGAAAACAGTAAAGTCACGACCGCACACTTCTCTGATTAAAAAAAATCTAATAAATAAATTTAAAAACTGGGGAAAAAACCTACCTCCTTAATTGCATACTGATGAGGCAACATGACAATACCTCAATTAGGTGGATAAGCCGGTTCCGATCCACGTAAGGTTTATTAAACTGTTCCTTTATCCGGGCAAAAGTAATTACCTCCCAGGATGCCGGTGAAAAACGGCTTACAGTAGGCGTTTTATTTTCGAAGCTTCGGTTACAAAGAACTCATTTACATGTGATTTCGTAAACGCGAGAACTGCTCGAGTTATCTCCGGGATTAAAATTGATATTGGAGATGAATTATTTCGGGAAGAATGCTCGTTTTGTCGGAAGACTTTTGAAGGATCAAAAGACCGGGAGAATGGCATACTTACATTTTCATCTTAATTGTTTCGCTAAGTAAAATACGATGAAATTACCGGCTACCAACGCGTTCGTTGTTGACCGACTTCAAAAAGAAGAAGGTTAATACTAAAATGAGAAAAAAAGAAATTAAATTATAATTGCTACTAAAAATAAAACAATCAAACACGATGAAGTATATAGGATTGGTGGACCAGTAGACGAAGAAGTAGACTCTACTTATGTAACTAATTAAATTAAAAAATATTAATATTATATTCTATTAATATATTATATTCTCGTATTCAATGCATGAGAAATGGGGTTTGGTTTATATTATATTTACTGTATTAATTTTAGTTACTTTTTAGAGATAGACTTTTTTAAAACCATTTCTACGACACTTGCAGATTCAACTTAATCAACATACAATGGCCACACACACCATGTTCAAACACAATAAATCAACACAAAGATTCTCTAACAATAGTTACATTGAGTAGGTACAGCAAAAAGGTCCCGAATCTGGGTAGCGATAACTTACAGAAACATGAAGATTAAATGGGCCGAAGCGAGAATAAATCAGTAGTCCACTTTAGGGGCAATGCCAAAAAACTTCCACGTCAGTATTCCAGAATTCCTAGCCTCAGATCAATCCTAAATCGTAGCTTTATAAAGAGGAAATAAATAACCACACGGGAACAGTAACTCTAAGCTAAAAGGCTTGCTCCTGAATTCAATAATATACAATACTATACAAAACGTTGTGTGTTGTGTGTAGCATTCCGTAGACATGTGAAAGGATGTCATGTTCAAATCGCTTCTGTATTGGTCGGTAACTTTTATGTTAAATTGTTCAAGCGTGAATAGAAACTGCAAATAGCGAAACTACGTAATCTTATCATACAAGTTGATTTATATTAGGACGACGCCGACGTCACGGCCGGGACGTGAATTTTCCTGTTATTTCGTTTGTAACAATGACTGTTCGTGTCGAATACAGAGCGAGGGTTGTATATACCTAGTGGCACAAAGGTAACATGTGCGCTTCACCAATTGACAGCATCCAGTTCGAAGCTCATCTCTGCATCAAGCATAATAAGTTCCATGCAAATGCTAAATATTAATTAAAAGCTAGTAAAGGCAAATATGTTAAAAAAACGACATACTTATCCAAAAAAATCTCAAAATTTTACTAAAACCTGACAATGATTAAAATAAAATATTTTCAATTAAATGCAATGCGACCCTACTAACCAAACTGATTACAACCTAAGTATACTGAACATGAACAAAATAATTATTTCAATCCCCCGAACCAATCTGTTTTCACTCACAAATGGAAGGCGTATTCACATTCAATCACGTCCTCTGTACATAAATGGGTTGATCAAAATTAAATCAGACACCGAAGATAAGCGAAAAGCGAATTCTGCATACTCGCGCACCGTGTGCCTCTAAGCTCTGGCAATTCGAGGTGGTTTGGCTTTCTAACGTCATCCATATAGGTGGACACTAGTCCAGTCAGATTAAATTGGATTTTATTCATGCATCGAAACCAATCACTATTGGATTTCCATAGCAGAATTCTATTCCTATTTCACTCTTATTTTGAAATATTAAAGTTTTTTATGGAGCTATAAAGTGTTACAAATTTACTGGAAATACATTTATCACTATAAAGATTGTAACTGATTCTACAGTAGTAAATGGAGCTTATAAAATAGAAATCCAAAATGTCTTGGACGTTTAAGAGTCCATTAAGAAATCTATAGTTATCCATAGTTGGTAACGCTTTTTGTCTAGCTATCCATCAGTCCATTTATGACGACCTAGTCAGAATATGATAAACAGCTGAAATCAAAGAAACATACTAAGACAGAGAAATGAAATTTTAATAATAGATATCCATAAGTATCCAAGATATACCCATCATTTTGTACCAGAATTGTCAACAGTGTTAATGTTAAGTAACAATAAAATCAAACAAAATAATATGAGTCTAACTTATATGTATTGTACATATGAAAATGATTATTATTTCTTGTCTGTTTCGCACCTAATGGAAGGTTTGAGGAATAAATAAGAAAATGATAAGATCTCCCGTGAAGATCTACAACGCGAATCGCGCACCAAATGAGTAGGCAATATCGCCAAAGGAAGAAAACAACCAAATGTATTCATTTGTTTTTGATTTCTTTTTTTGTTTAAATTTATGTATTGCACGCACTTATTAAAGGTACAAGTTTGAAATGCCAAACGTCGTTTTTTGTGTTAGCCTAAAATCGTCACAAATTAAACAAAAAGGTACTAGGTACCTCCAAAATATTTCCACATACCAAATTCCACACCCACAGCAGGGAACCCCAATATTTAATAACCTATTTTAACAAAGCAAGTGGTAGTGAAAAATAGGTCACGCACGACACCTGTACTGGCTCTATGTCTGCAGATCTGAAGTTAAATCGAGGCTGAAGCGTGCTGCTGTACAGATAACAGAATAAGCCTTTGTTCTGTCATTTTGGAAATAAAGCGCTTACGAAAACTCGTTCATGTGAAGTGTCAATTACGGTTAAGCTTTTATACCACCTGTGCCTATACTAGGTAATACCAACTATATCTGCGCCTAAACGCAAATGGTAGAATAGCCTATCACATTAAAACTTACTAGTGTGGGGGTAGGTTCTAGGTACGCTTAATTAGTCAGATTAGTATTTAATGTGATAAAAATGTATGTGTCTATGTAATGTGCGTGTATTGAACATTAAAATTCATCCATTAAATTATGTTACTTTATTTATAAAGTACAACATAAAACAATAAAAACACACCTCTACAATGGTTCAAAGGGCATACTTATCTTATCAAACGTATTGATATTCTTTGAGACCCGCGCGAAACCAAATCTTCAATATGATTTTAAATAAGCAGCCAATTTTGCCTCCGTACGTAGCATCGTCGTAGGTATTCTTTTAGCTCCTCCGAAAATCCTAATACCTATCAAGAAAAATCTGTGCTTGCGCTAAACCCCGATTTCGCTGCTTTTGTTACTCCAACCTTTTTTCATCTAGTAAGAATGGCGAAAGGTCTTAAAAGACTCCAAAATCTACTTCATATCTCACATCTTAGCATTGCAACGTGCCAAGCTTAATTTTTGTCTCAAAGTAAATTACACTTTGTATTGAATTAAGTAGAGTCTCTTTTCATAATGACATTCTGAATTAAACCCAAAAAATTATTACATGATAATGCTTCATAGCCACTCATTTGATAGTTCTAGTAAAGCATACGAACATCTTTAACTGCTATTCAAAAATATTTCTGCACGCCTCATTGGAGTTAACATAATTTATACCAACCACCATTATGGAGGCCCAATAAAGCTGTATACCGTCTACATTTTTATAAACTTCTAAAAGACAACAGTACGTACACAATCACGTACCTTGTTTAAAACGAAATATTTATTTTGATGCGATTGAAATCAAAGGAAAGTTGTCGAGAAAAGGCGAGGTAATGCGCTACATTAATGTAGCACAATTGCCCCCAAAGCGTAGAGGCAAGCCCATATATTCAGTAGAATGGTTCTATTGTTTAGATAGGAGGATATTTAGGATTAGAACCGTTTGTATTGGATAATAAAATAATTTGGCGACGATGGCGGCGGCGCGACCACTTTCTGATTTCGGCGCAACCGTTACGCAACCCTCTTTCAAGTGCACTTGACCATTGCTGCCGCCAATATAATAAGATAATCCTCTTATCTATCCCACACAGATATATTTGACCCCATATAAAAATTATATTTGTCGAAATGTAGACTTTAAATGGCGCATAAAAAGTGACAGCGACATGCGATTCTATATCTACCCACAACATCAAACTTACCTGAACTTTTACGAACTTTTGTGTGGACAACGAAACGGTATTTTAGTGTCTCTTCACTGAATTTTAATCTCAGTCCAAGTCCATGGGAGAGTCCACGCACTAATAACTGAAAGTTTATTTTGTGTCATCGGCGCGGGTAGGCGAAAGTTGAGACGGGCGGGCGAACGAGTGGCTTCTCCTCGCGCCTGCCGGGAAGTGGCGGGCGGGGAGGCGCGGGAGGGGGCGGGTTCAGGATAGCGCGCGTGCGCGCTTCGCGTCCGCGCCCGGACTGACGTCACGCGGATCCGCCACTCTGCCGCCCAAATCGTAGAGCCCGACCTCGACTCCCCTATTTCGCGCGCTCCCCAGTCTACCACCGCCGTGACTCATAAATCGTCCCACAAATCTCGATGAAAGAAATGCCTTTAACATATACCTTCACTCAATCAATAGATCGAAATTTAATTGTAATTTTAAACTGACTTCAAGAAAGTATTGAAAAAAAGAAGGTTGTCAATTTAACTGTTTTTTTTTAATGTTTGTTATTTAAACATATTTCTGATTAAACTTATCTACATTATTTCTACATATAGTCAAAAGCCGAGTTATATTGAGTAAACTGTGGCAGAGTCACTTTGGGGCGTTATTTAAGACGTTTGCAAAATAGCAAAAGATCCAATTTAATAAATAACTAACAACGAAAACAAGCAGGTAATTGAATATAGATTAAGTCTCCGTTCCACCAACCCCTAAACTTATCGAACTTTCCGAATATTTTCAGGTCGGTCAGTAAGTATTTGATTAGTTGAAATCTTCGTAGATTGCCAAACTTTTTTATTGCTTTCCTCATTGCTTTCATTTTCCGTCCAGAAACAAGCCAAGAAACGGTCGGTGGTCGTGGCTGAAATTAAAAATAAATAATCCGCCTGGCGTTGTGTTTCTAATAACTTTGTAGTAGAGATAGAATGGGTTTCCGGCCACTATCCGGTTCTTAACCTTTTCAGATATTAGTGCTATAAAGATAAACGTTTTATGGCAGCTTTTTGTCACTATACATTATGATAAGTAAAATAAATTTTTCATTTTCCATCAGTCGATCTCCATAGAGGTAGTATAGCGGCGTCCTCTGTTGTTGAAGTTTCTCAGGCTGCCAAAAAGGCTACTGACATGGCATAATGACTGCTATTAATCGATAGTAACCGTGACAAGAACGGCATAGAAAGAAATTAGTACCACATAGACTACATACGAACGGCTTAACGTGCCCTCGGAAGCACGTAAGCCACTATAAACGGTCACCCATCCAAGTGTGTACCGCTAAGGATGTTCCTAAACTTTAATAATTGGTCGGCAAATCCCTCAGTCAAACTTGGAAACAAGCGCATATTTTTTTAATAGTGAGAGATCTATTAAAATAAATTGTGGCGGATTATTTTATTCTTAGATAAATTCTGTATTACATTATCATCATCATCAAACCATATCGGTTGAGCAGAATCTTCAGATTAAGCCATAATCCACCACGGGAGCCCAGTCCGGATTGGTAGATCACATACCTCCAAAATAATTCTCGGGTATGATGTGGGCTTCCTCGCGATGTTTTCTTTCACTGAAAAGCGTACTATAATTATTAATTATGTACGTATGTTTAACAAGACACATATTAGTACAATATCTGCTAATATAAAATATAGAAGAAGATTCTATAATACAATTCAACATATTGAGATTATCAAAGATCTTAAAATTATTTCTTATATTAAAGTCATGCCTGTGTTCAGCAAACAGCTTATTTAAATAAATTTCTTTTCAAAATTTATCCCTTATTAAATGTACTCATGTAGTTAGCTAAATGAAAGACAACACTAAGTTCAAATTCATTAATCGGACGAATGAAATAATTTTTCAACAATGCAAGTTTTTCGAATTAGTTATCCGACCAAATTTACAGCTCTCCATCTCTCATTTCCACCTTTCGCCGTAGATTTTTACCACTGCAACGTTGCTAATGGATTAGAAGCTCTATTAAGTGCTTATTACGCAACGTTGTTTGTTTCAGCCACCGAAGTTTTCTCTTCCGACATTTTATGAGTTAATTCCATTTTATGTGGCATATTTTTATAAAGTGACAGGGCAACAGAGGCTACATGGAACGCGACCGATCGGTGACACGAACGAGGAAAAGCGAGTGTGGTAAATGTATTGCCGGAATTCGTAAACCAAGTAATATCGCATAAATTCTGGGTTATCTTGAATCAATCAATGCTGGAGCTATTAAAATGTCTATGCTAGGATTAGAATGAAACTGAAATTGCCACAGAATATTATTCCTATTTTTATTGCATCGATATCTAATTCGATACCTATTGTAATTTTTCTGTACTGTGTTTATTTTTGTTTCTGGTGTACAATAAAGAGTTTTTCTATTCTATTCTAATAGAAAAATCCTGACCTCTAAATAGAGATCCCTCTAACTAGCCATCGCAAACATGCGCCTGCGCCATTTCATTTCCATATAATACTAACATTATTTTTATTTTTTATTGTGTTTGTTCAACTTTATCTGGTGTTTAATTCCATTTTGTATTTTGAGCTTAAAAAAATAATGTGGAACAAATGAGGCTTTCCATACTTATTTATTTTTGCCACTTCACATTCGAGCGGCTGAATAAATACCCACGGCCACAATTCCCGAGAACATTAGCGGTCATCGCGTTGCAAAATGTTTTCCAATTAAAATTAACCGCGGTACTAACCGCAGTATAAATCTTTGTTACCTTTTAGTGCGGGAGATATTGGGGAGTGCAGTTACTCGATATTGACAATATTATTACATAGGTTGTATTAAATTATTTATAACAGTTTAAAAAAGTAACTCTAAACAGCATAATGCTTTGTACTTTTCTTATCTGCATGAAAAATAAACCTCTCATTTATGATGAAAAAGAATAATGATAACCGACAATTTTTATGAGAGCTCTCCTATTTCAAAAAGTTTTTTCTGACTTTCTGAATGTATTCATAAATGATGAATGACTCCCTCTAATACGAAACGTACTTGAATAATACGTTGATTCTAAAATAATGTCTAAAATGTATAGTCATGCATTTTCAGGTCATTAATTAATAACAGACTGGTGATAATGACGAGGCTAATTCATGCCTGATCTTATATTCTTCTTTAGTAATAATATCCTTCAATAACTTCTATTCCATATCTATTGTGTGAACTCAAATTACGAACGTCAAATGAAAGTGGGGTTAACGGGCCATCAGAAATTTTAACAGATGGTCTTCATTGTGCAAAGGGTGGGTAATAGAAATGACTCATTTACATAAATTTCTTGTTAGAAGATATTGCTACAGTCGTAACTTGGTGTGAAACAAACAAGCTTTTGTTGTTTCGCTTTCATATAATTTTTGGAAATGTTTCACAACAGTAAGACTTATTATGGGCTCTGGTGATGGCCGCTTGATATTAGAACTGATGTACTTAGCTCGACTTGTCCATTTATCATTTTCTTGATTTTTGTCCAATTATCGCTTGGCGGTTTAATTGATTAAATTAACTTCGAGAAATAACCAAAACATACAATAATTGAAAATTGTACGAATGAAGCAACTTGTAAGGGATACATAAGAAGTAAGAAACCAATTCCCATTAAATTTGTATGAGATCCCCATAAAAGTCGCCATTTTAATCTCTTCTTAAGTCACCTAATTTTTTCATTTCAAATTATTAAATAGTTTTTTTTATCAAACTCTAATCTTTCCATTATTGTACGTCGTATTGCACACCCAAGCTACTATAGTTACCACCGCAAAGTATTTCAAGTCGCCCTATAGTATTTTGTACCGCTGAAATGTTCTGTAAACCCAATTTCCAGTCCAACTTGCAGACGTTAGATTGCACCGGAATTTCCAATAAACGTGACCAAATAAAATTGATCCCATTTTGTCTCACAAACAGGCAGTTTATATTACTTAAACCTAGGTTATGCGAAGCCTCTGCGTTAAGCTCACAAAAGATAAAGCTATTTTCAAACTATAAACCATGAGCTATTGATTTGTTTCATAGGACAAGTCATGTGTATCCCTATCTGGTCATAAATAAGCTTTTGTTAAACAATAAATAGTTCCAGTGAAGCATTTGTAAAATACGTATTCGATACTACAAGCTGATGATAAAAATTAGTCCAAACTTTACTAACTTACTGATAGTTGGTACTCACTAAGAAATTCTGTTATCGATCATTCGTTTTCAATTTTATTGTCATTGAAAAAAATTATAACATGGTAAACTTCTACTCAATCGAACAACGAAAACTGCCTTTTATGATTTTACCTAAAATAACACACTAACGCGGAACGTGGGAAGCGGTGGTAGCCTAGTGGGAGAACGTCTGCCTTCCAATCAGAAGGTGGTGAGTTCAAATCCGAGTGCAGGCATGTACCAATGTGTTTCTGTAAAACATATGTACGTAATTATCACTCGCATTTCGGTGAAGGAAAACATCGTGAGGGAACCCACATGCCTACCCGAGAATTATTTCGGAGGTAGGTATGTTATCCACCAATCCGGAACGGGCCCCCGTGGTGGATTATGGCCTAACCCTCCTCACGTGAGGGGAGACCCGTGCCCAGCAGTGGGACGTTATGGGTTGATGATGATGATAATGAACACACTAACACAATAAAACTTTGTAAACTAAACATTAAACTGAAAGACTGGACATTTCAAGTGCTATGTATATAGTTACAAATAACTGGACCAAATTCACTATTTGCATGCAAATGAACCGATGTATAGTTCAATAGTTAGGTATACTCGTATGTAGAAAGATAAATTAGCCAATGTACGATTGTCCGGTGGTTTGTTTGGTTATTAACCGATAGCTCGGCGGTAGTAACAACATGAATTAATTAGCCTGTTCCGCTGAATACACTATAGTTAGCCCATTGAGCTGATCGGGTTGAATTAACACTTATTACCAATTGAATATAGAAGAGAATAAAAAAATGAGAGGAATAAGAAATGTCAAGATGGCGGACTAGGGAAGGGTAAACCGGAAAAGGGTTATAGATTGTTTTTAAATCTTTAAAAATCGTGCGAGGTTACCTAGCAAGTAGAGGGACTACCTGGTGATTATATCATATCTTCGAATGAAACGACTCATATAATAATGATCAAACTTTACATCGGGGAAGTTCGTTTGATCATATATAAACGCTTATTACCAATCGAATATAGAAAATTACGTGGGATTGTCCTTAGAGCTTTTACTATAAAGCGCTTTAATAAAACATGTTTGTTTAATGGAGTGTATAATTAGATTAACGAGAATCGGCTCGAGATTTACGACTGTCTATGTTAAGCGCTACGGTAATGTTTAGCTTTTTATAGGCCTCGCAGATTATTAAAGTAATACCAAGGAAAAAACAAGGGACCTTCTACAAAACAATTAATCAACTGATAGCAGTAATTAAATGTGCGCAGCAAATTTTTTTGTAGTCTATTTTGACCTTTCAAGATAAATGCGTCTTAATTCGTAAATTATCTATTAAAGACAACGATAATGTATTAATGTAGACATTTTTCAACAACACAAGGTCTCGGCATGTCATGGGCGGGGCATTTTCTTAGGTGGGTAACTTAAACCGTGTTCACGTCGACCAAGATAAGCGAAAGGCTTGATTAAAATTTCATCAAAATGTAAGACAGAATGTAAACATCTGAAAATCCCGAACCATTTCACGTCTCCTCTGTGAACAGGGACAACCGTTAGACACATGCTTAGAGGGGTTTGTTTCGGTCAGTTACTGAAACTTCAATTAGAATTCGGACGACGACGTGACTTGACTACGCCTACGAATGGTCAGCTTAAACTACATATAAACGAATGGACAGTTGCAATTATCATGCTGGAAATTATGCTTTTAGGATTACTGGTTTATCGGAAGTCAACTTAAAGCCATTACGCACGTGGATTATTAGTTTTCAGCTTCACGGGCTCGTACGTGTCGACAACTTGGTCTGAAATGGTCGCCCGCCGTTGAAACGCATTACGTGACTGGTCGCGCGACAAGTACAGAAACTCTAGTCCACGTTGTATTGAATTAGCATCTACTATGAGAGTCTTATACTTAAGATATATACCTTGAAGTTTATTTGAATAACTTATTGAAGTTTTTTTTTTTATTTGACTAAGTGTTGTGACGAGCAAGTTGTTCACTGGATGGTAAGCGCTACGCCTGCCTATAACAGTCACAGCCCCCAGGAACCCTGCATTGCCTAATCCTGCGCGGCACTGCACTGCGCTCGTCACCCTGAGACATCGGCTTTTAAGTCTCATATGCCCAGTAATTTCGCTAGAAACAATGCCCTTCACACCGGAACACAGTAATGTTTGCACACTACTGCTTGGTGGATTAAGGTGTGGTACTTTCCCAAGCGGTCTCTTGCAGATGAAGCCACCCACTTTAAGTACATTTAAAATGTACCTACTCAATTCATCTCAATAATAAATGTATCACAGACTTCATAGTCGACTAGGAGTTTAATATAGAATTCTTCAGAGGAAATCGATGCAACGATGATCGATTGAGATTTCAGCTCGCTCCGATGATCGCAAGAATGAAATTCCTACTTGCCGGCTGTTACTTCCATAATGTATTGGAAAAATATTATGGTTACCGGGAAAAGTTATTGGCAAAAATACGTATCAATCCTACTAAACCTACCCTACTAGTATTATAAATGTGAAATTTTGTGAGGATGAATGGATGGATAGATCCTTACTTCCTTACTCCTTACTTATATTATAAATGCGAAAGTAACTCTGTCTGTTGCTCTTTCACGCCTGAACTACTGAACCGATTGAAATGAAATTTGGTACAGAAATAGTATAGAGCCTAGGGAAGGACATAGGCTACTTTTTGTCGCAAAAAATGCATTGTAAGGGTTTGAAATAGGGGATGAAAGTTTGTATGGAAGTTTCATCAATTTTGAAGATAGAAGCTTGAAATTTATTTTTTAGGCTTTTGATTAGATATAAATAAATATGACATTCAAAGTTTGTAAAAATTTGCCCTTGAGGGGATAAAATAAATATAGGGGATGAAAGTATGTATGGAAATATGTAAGGTTTCGGCTAAACCACTGCACTGATTTAAAAAAATTATTTCACTAATGGAAAGCTACATTGACAGCGAGTAACATAGGTTATATTTTATCCCCATATTCCCACGGGAACAGGAACTACGCGGGTGAAACCGCGGGGCGCAGCTAGTAATATATATTTGTTACTCTTAACAGCAAAAACTACACAACGGATTTAAATGAAATTTGGCACACATATAGTTTATTATTTGGATTAACATATAAAATAGCTTTTATCCCGTATAAATGAATAGTTCTTGTGGGATAATACTTAATGCAAGTGAAACCGCGGGGCGCGGAAATCTTTTTAGTCAGTTTAGTTCATTACTTAGAAATAAGCGAGCTTATTATTAACCAACTCCAAACAAGGTGAAAAACAATACAAGTTGCATTTTGCACTACGTCTCTCTGCCTTTTTTAGTTTTTTTTTTTTTCATGACTAAAAACTTTAATGTTGTTTATAAAGTTTACCCAAATTTGTGTCTGAATGTGCTATTACGTAAACATTGATAGAACATTTTATGACGCAATTACTTACATCAGGTGCTGCTATAAAACATTATTTCATAATACTTAATGGGGAGTTGTCTACCAACTTCCTGTCTACACATGTTTGCCACTTTGTAAATCACATATTCATCTGAAAAATTATTAAAAAAAAACGTATCACGATTATTATAATTATTATAATAGACAGGTTATTGGCCCCTAACTGGGCTTCAGACTGACCCCTGGCTCCTTACTTTCAATTTATTTTATCAATTTTTTTTTTTCTTTTATTTCTTTTTTATATTTTCTTTTTTTTTTTTTTTTTGTTTTTTCTTTTTAAACCCAATATAATTTTGTTGAAATGAGTTTTATAATAGTATCTCTGAAATACAAGTTTATTGATATTTAAAATAAGACTTCTCCCTGATATTGAAAATTAACCCAGTCGAGAAATTTTGACATATATAATAAAACTGTTATTATAACCTGTCTTTGTCTACATCCCAAATACTTTATCTGGATAGGAACTCGTACCTACCCAATCAAAACTATAACTTCAGGAACCGATTAAGGAATAACTCCAAAGTTTACGAGTTGAATTTCGCTAATTTATCATCATCGTGATAAGATAAGGAATATTTGCGCAGTCTAAAGGGGGTTCGAGAATAAAATACATTAGTTTACTTCTAAATGGGGCTGTTGAGAACTTTTTCTGTTTTAGTTTCAAGGAATTTGTGTTTTACAACGAGGTATTTGTATCAAAAAATGTTTATTTTATTTTATTTATTTGATGCACAAAACAAATTACAATCGTTTCTAACGTATGAGTTAATTAAAGTCATAAGTTTAATAAGTCGTATCGATATTATTATTAGTATCATTGCTGGCATTATTTATAATAATAACTAGCTGTGCCCTGCCACGCTTCGCTGTGGTACATTCGCACATTCGCTGATATGTCACTGATGAAAAAAATAGATAAAAACAATCCTTGATGCGGATTATATATCATGCTAAAATTTCAGCTCGATCGGTGCAGAACTTTTTGAGTTTTTGAAGCGTACACAAACCAACATAACTTTTATATATATATATATATATATAGAAGATAGATGCAATAAATCTATTTCCTAACTTTATACGCCTCCATTAATATTTTGTACAAACCTAGGTCTACAAAGCCCCTGTACTCGTATCTGCAACGAATACAACGAACTATCAAACAAATTACCCGATCTCGATGTATTCCATGACACTCAACCTAGCGCAAAGTTCTAGCCCAATTTAGTCCTTTTTGCAGACAAATTATAATTAATTTAAGGTTTTCTCTACAAATATTTAATATTTTTTGTAATTATTATTCTTTTTATCTCATTATTTTTGTGGTTTTAAATTTTTATGCTTAAGTAACGTTGTTATTTTTTTTAACGGGAAATTTATTTTTTTACGAATTACTAACGGCTACCAAGTACAATGAACTAATAGTTAGATATTCTGCAAACCATTACAAACAGGGTATCCAAATTTTCTATCCTACTACCAGTAGGCAGCGTACACAGCATGCTGACGGCATTGCCCTGTTGAATTGCAAAAATAAATATTTTACTTAACAAAAATACGCACTCACCTACATCATTTGCTAAAATAAAGATAAATTGTTACCTTTTCTCCGCCTACCGAGCTAACACGAGTAAGAGAACTCGGCTTTACAAGCGCCTAGCGAAAAGTTACGGCAAAACTCATAAATACGAGTATATCGGGTTGTTTCTTGAGCCCAGAGCAAAAAGCTTTTGCAGAGTTCTACCTAGACAATTCTTTCACACTCAATTTCTCAGAAATTATAGAAAAATATTGCTCATTTTTCAGTACTAAAGACATTGACATTCATTCACTACTTAGGTAGATATAATTCTAGTAAGCCGGTAAATGCGTAGTAATATTATCTATACGGCTTAGAACTAATTATACAGGTGCCAACTATACTACAAGACCTAAAAATGGTAAGTAGGCAAGACTACGAAAAATGCTTCGTATCTGTTACATACAGCTAAGTGGGTACTTTGATTTAATTCAAAGTTTAAGAAATGCTTTTATAAGTAATTTACAATAAGTTAATTTACAACAAGAGCCGAATACTACAAGCCCGTCATCTACAATTTCCTTTCTCCAAAACTTCCACCATTCTTCCACCACACAACTAAACCGCAACACAAAGACTCCGTAATGTTTTAACATTTCCGATAGATGGCGTAACTATACCATGTTACCATGCTTCATGAACTGAGTATTTCCACCGGTAGGGTCATTTACTACGCAGCTGTCAGCGTATGTTTTGATTTCTTTATGATACAATACTACAAAAAAAATTATGGCACCGTAATCTTCAGTACCTTTGTAGTGGTACACCTCTTCTGCAAGAGTCCATCTAAGGAAGTATCACAACTTTGCCTTAAAATCCGCCAAGCAGTGTACAAACATTACTGTGTTCCAGTTTAAAGGAAAACTTTTCCAGCGAAATTACTAGGTAGGTACATGAGACTTTAGAATCAAAGCGCAGTATAGTGCCGCTCAAGATTTTGTAGCGGAAAGTTCTGGGTGACACTGTAACTGTTATCGGCAGGCGTTATACGCTTACCATGAAGTGAACGACATGCTCCTCTCGTTATTTACTAACGTAAAAAAAACCTAGTAGATAACAAAATTATATAGGCTGGTAAGAGACCGAGGGGAGCTCATCATATTTTTGAAATCGTATCTGAGCGTGTGATCGATGTAACACTTGCTTTAAATTAGAATTACAAATAAACGGGGCAAAGCCTGAAGCATTTTGTATAGGTACGTTCTCAATTAGTACCTAAGGTAGCACTTGTCTGAAGTTTGATTAAAAACTCATTTGTTAGCTAAAAAAAAAAAAAACAGAACCTAATAGAATTTCTTGTTCAGAGAAATAAAATTGTGTAGAGTCGATAAAATCAATCGCTATTGGTCGATCTATTAGGTTTACCTATCTAAATATTTTTAGCATAATTTATTAAATCTATAATTAATTAGGAAATCAATGACCTGACCTTCCAGGTCTATCAATAAAAAGATTTATAGATACATATAAATATAATTTATGACACAAGTGTATGACATCTCTTTAGCTCGTTTAGTGGCTTTTAATCCGGTTACTTTTTTTTATCCGGTTGCTTCACTTGTTTAATATCCACTGTCCGTATCTTAATTCTCGTTATTCCTTTCCATGCATGGTTGTCGGGAAGAGATCGCTCTGAGCGATAAGACTGTCCATTGTGAAACTAATCGTTAAGTTGATTTTTGTTCTACATTAAAGTTTTCTTAGTTCTTTAATGTTTCAATAAAAAGTTGTATTTACGAGTAGTTTTTTATCTTTTTATTTATTCTTAGATAATTTTGATGCGTCCAATTATTTATTTAACCAATATAATCATTTGTTTGAGTGGGGAAGTTCCCTCGTCATGTGCCCTCCGCCAAGGGGGTGACGGAGGGAGGTGTCTGAGGGACTCGAATCCACAAAAAACCCCCGAGAGCAGTCCCCGGGGCAAGATGGAGTCGCTCTAGCAGTCATCCTCTTTCCTGGGTTTACCTAACCTGGAGAAATTTACTATGGCAGTTATAAATCAACTCAAAGAAAATCTAGAGCAAGATCATAAACTCGCAACTTTAAAATGTTAATTGGATTACTTGATACAGCGATACATAGATAATCTAATATGTATAAAATGTGAAAGAAACGTAATCCGCGACCTTGCCGCTCGCTACATGTTCTAGGTATTGGGAGATCCGGTGACGCCGGGTACCAGCAAAATGCCAATACAACTCGCTCGTAAATATATTGTTACAAATCTAATATAGACATTCCGTTGTGATCATTAGCAAAGTATGATTGTTTTTTAATAGTTTTAAAAGCAGAAAATATTATAAATATGGCCCCGGTGCCGGGATAGATCTCAAATATCGGGTTCATATCGGTATCAAATATAAAGGGTTATCGATCGGCGCGGTGTCCTCAGTGTTGGCATTTACTTTCTGGGGCAGATGGCATCGATCAAGGCCCGATCAGTTCTATCCAGTCCCGTCTCAAATGAACATAATATCAGCAAATAATGAATATCCGATATAATTAAAATAATTAAGTTGTAAGAAAACGACACGTTTCACTAATAACCATCAAGGCTTGCAGGTTCAAACGGATATACGTACCATAATCGAAGCAAGCAATTTCGTAATTGCAAACAAATAATCTTATCGCATTCTCTTAACGTACCTTTAAGGACATATCATATTAAATACAAGAATATTGTATTAAAAATCTTTAATACAAGGATTAACAAGCATCACATGAATAAATTCGCGAGAATCCATCAACTAAATTTTAAAGTGTGTGCGACCACGACACTGGTCAGTAACGAAGAAAATTTATTTATTTAATTGAGATAATTAGTCATAAAGATTACCGATAACTTTTGAGAAATCGATAAATTAGACACCTAGTTTTAATTAATCATCTACAGAGTAGGTACATATACGTTTCCATTATCAACTTCTTTATATTAAAAATAAACGATTCACAGATATACAAGTGGGTGGGTACTATGTTCATTACGCTAATAAAGACAGTGATTTATTCAAAACAAGATTATGTTTTAAAAAACTATAAAATAATAATAACATAGCGAATATAGTATAAATTATAAAACAACAATTGGTTCGCGGAAACCGGTTCATACAATATAATAAATAATAATGAGAACATGATCGTTAAATGTTTTAATGTAACACTTAACACTTGTTACTATTTTATAAATATCTGTCTTCATAGCCAATATCGTTAATCGTTTTTCTGTTGCAATTCCTGCTTTAATATTCAGAGTTATATCTTCGGAAATCTTCACGAGCGTTGCCTTGCCTTTGGCGATGTTTCGCAATAGCTTGTAATGTACGGCAGCTTTAGAATTAATTCCG
Organism: Campaea margaritaria; assembly: GCA_912999815.1. Lineage (NCBI taxonomy): Eukaryota > Metazoa > Arthropoda > Insecta > Lepidoptera > Geometridae > Campaea > Campaea margaritaria. The sequence goes on from OU538794.1 coordinate 5,533,063, forward strand.
TGGAATGTATATATTTCTGTCGATTTATAATCTTTTAATAAACGGGACTTTTTGCAGATATTATATTGGCCTTAGCGTCACCTTAATTACGTTTCGATTACCACTTATCAAAAGGTTCGGTTTCGCTTTAATTGAAACAAATGTGCTGGAAATAACTTATAACACTCCTTTGGCTTTGCTGTGATTGGGTTAAAATAAAAGAACATTCATGCTTAGAATTATGCTAAGTAGTAACTACCACCTAAAAACGTTTTTTTTTTCTGTACAACTATAGATTTTCAGACCAACTATAAATAACACAAAGGATTTTGAAACTAGGTCTATTTTTAACTTTTTACAATTTTTGTGACATTGAAATGTTAATACATCTATTTTCCAATAATTTTATAGCTCGTTTATATAAAAAAATATGTTTATAACTCGTCCATAGTTGAGACTAAGTACTTATTCAAAAAAATATTACCATTTTTAATAAAATATGCCAATGTATTTGTAATAATAAGGAAGTCCAAAACATATAATAATTATATCAGTATAGAGCAATTCAATAGACTATCTAAGAGCAATCTAGGTTTTAAAACGATCGAAAATAATATGAGCTATTTAATCAAACAAACTTCCTTATTCTATTTATACAATCAAATAAGTGGTAATGTAGCTTAAATTTAATGTAACAACAATATAGGTTGCAGTAATTATGACGTGTTAAGAGCAAAATAATAATCCTTACTTATATTATAAATGCGAAAGTAACTCTGTCTGTCTGTTGCTCTTTCACGCCTAAACTACTAAACCGATTGAAATGAAATTTGGTACAGAGATAGTCTAGAGCCTAAGAAAGGACATAGGGTACTTTTTAATGCGATAAAAGAATTTTAAGGGTTTGAAATAGGGGATGAAAGTTTGTATGAAAGCTACATTGACAGCGAGTAACATAGGCTATTTTTATCCCCATATTCCCGCGGGAACAGGAACTACGCGGGTGGAACCGTGGGGCGCAGCTAGTTTAATATAATTCGTCTTTTTTTAGATTGTGCTTTGACTACATACAGTGTGGTTCGAATTGTTGTTAATTCACAGGAAATCTAGTTGGACGTACTTCAACAACAGGTTTGGTATAATTGTGTACTGTACCGATTTGTTATTCAAAATAGGCTGCGTTCATAAAAACCTAATCATCACCTACACGCTTGGGTATTCACTACACAGTGTCATTCATTCGCATTAGTAAACTTGTACACGAAAACGTAACAGACCTACTAGCTGATCTCACAAGGATCTCACCCAAATGTCACGAACACTGACTAATCTAGTAATTTCGAGGTAATATGTCATACATTTGACGGATACGTTGACAGAATACCATCTACAAGCTTAGGAGATGTGTAACATTGTGATAAAGGTGCTTGAAATATTAACGATAGAGTCACTTCAGACATGTATTAAAATTGATATATTTTATAAATCTTATTTCCGAATGTGAAATCGATGCAAACCAACTCCATACTTGTTTGAAACACGTTTATATAAAATAAATGCTGCATCTTTATTAAAACCATATTTTATAATGCACTAATAATAGTGTAAAATGAAATACACGCCAATTAATTAGTACATACAACAGCCTTTCCTAAAAAATAATGCTTTGTCTGTTATCGTCTATGTGTGTTATAAACTTGAAGAATAACGTGAATACACGCCTTAATTTTGCCGTCCGCCAGCTCTCAACACTAGCATCTATGGGGTAATTACAATTACCACGGCCCCTCGGTCGAAGGTAACAAATGCAATGTGATCGGCACTGTCGTATTGTTAATAACAATGGCAGGAATATATTGTTTAATTATTATAATTAACATTTTTTGTACTGTTCTGATAATCGTGTGTCACGATTAAAATAATGATAACATAATTTGACTCAAACTTATGTCAGTACCGGACGAAGTATTTATGATTTTGAGTCGCAAAATTCGGATTATTTAATTACTTTGAATAATTTGTTGAGCTAGCATGGAAAGCAATAATTTAGCAGAATGGTACGGAATCATGAGGAGTAATGTAAAAACTCAATGTTGGAATAATTATCCAGGGGCTGGAATGTAGATAAAGCGCTGATCAGAAGTAATTTGTTCAGGTGAGTTTTTTGCGGTAAGACCTCACATTTTGTTAGAATACAAGAGCAGCTCTTTCATCACGATCCATCGCACCTACGTACCAGATACAACCTGACCGACGAAATTTAATATCGATCATATGTCTAATAGGTTACCTAATCAATTCGGGCGTATCAAATTATTTAGATCCGAGGCCGCAGAAAACACGATTGGGTTAAGCCCACCGCTCTATCACTTCGTAGACAATACAATTGATGCAAACCCTTGAGCGCATGCGCAGGTTGCAACATTAGCAGGGTTGTCTGTTACATCTTGGGAAATTCCAATACATTTCTCCGATTCGTCTTTTTTATTTGTGTTAAGAGTTTGAACCAATCTTACATAGTGTTAAGCGACGTGGTAGTCGGAAATTATAAACACACTAATCATATAATGGAACTGCAGGGTTCCAGGTCCACTACTAGAACATTCCGATATTAATTCAGCAGGTTAGTGCTTTGACCACTAACTCAAAACCTGCTAAATGGTAACGAGTAAGAATAGGGTAAGAACCTGAGAACAAAATTACTAGTAGTGATTTAAATAATACTGGTAATGGACTGAAAAAAATGCTTTTTTGCTATAGGAAAAATTACCTTTACTTAGTTGTAACTTAAAAAACGGGGATGGTGATCCTTCTAATCTTATAGATGCGAAAGTTTGTGTGAATCTGTAACCGCTCAGCGCTGAAACTCTAATTCTCCAAAGCTCAGACTTTGATGTTCCGTATGAAGATATTTCATGTCCTGGAATGTTAAGTACTTTTTATGAAGATGTGTGAATCTGCACAGCGCAACTAGTCTTAAATAAAGTGGTAAAAATTACGAACCATGAATAAATGCAATTTGTTAATATACATAACATAATGGATTGGATAACATAGTGGATTGTGGCCTATCCCTCCTCACGAAAGTGAGGGGAGTCCCCTGGTCAGCAGTGGGACGATATGGGTTGATGATAGCATAATATTTTCAAGCTTCAGTATGACTAAAAAGAGGATCAGCAAGACAACCCTACTTGAATACCTTTAGCGTTTTGGCGATAAACACAACTTATTAGCCAACTAAGAATTTTGATTAACCTCGCCAGAAGGTGAATGTGTCAACTGTAATGCACGTTTGACTTATTCATTACGAGTGCGCTTTCGAAATACTTTTGATAAACTTATCTGCAGGTGTTTTAACAAAAGCTTGATTTGTGTTCGATCACATCAGCGACTGTTCTCATCTTTACATCTATTTTGTTGTTTCTTAATGTATTTCTTGAAGAAGCTTTCTATAGTTTTGATTGCGTTATTATAGCTAAATTCTTTTTTAATATTGCCAATATGAATATGGTCGATACAAATGATGAATGATGGCATACAAATGATGATCAAAGTAACGGAAGCCTGACATCATCGCTGCATAATATTATGAATTAGCTACCTTTTTAACGCGGATTCGTACGCGTGGACTATCGTGGTGTGTGACGTCATTATTGCTTGCAGAGCAGTTTCCCCGCTGCATCTGTCTGTATGTTTTGTATCTTCGTTCTAATTTCAAAAACTAATGTGTTGATTTTCATTCGGTTTTCACTTAACACTTCACTTTTTCATTTTTTTATCCTAAAGATAGCTAATTTGTACAAAATTTAAAATTAGCTAAGTTGTGCCCTACTTAAATCGCTCAAGTTAAGTAAATATAAAAATATAAATGAAAGCAATGTATGGTGGAATTATAACTTGCAATCAAAAATGCCGTACCTAGTCAAATGGGAGATAGTCAGCTAAAAAATACTTGACTACTTTCATCGTTGCTTTTTTTTTTCAAATTTATTACTGAGATTGTCAGATTTTTACCAGCTTGCTAACTCATTGCTCTGTCGTCCCTAGCAGATAAATCCATCTGAGTCAGTTTCAAATTCTATGTAGGTTGCCTAAAGCCGAAGTTATTTGTCTTATAAATTTATAGCATGTTACGTAGGCAGTGCTCAAGTTTTTGTCACGAATACTAAATACTGGTTCATAACACGTTAGTAACAGACACCTTTCAGAACAAGGTTTATTAGTGGCTTTACATTGGCTTTTTATCCAATACACGACATTGGCCATAACATATATGCAAATGAGAACGGCCATATTGTTTGAAATTAAATCATTTGTCCTAAGCCATAAATTGATATAAAATAAATGGCACCCGTACCTACCATATATTCATAAAATCAACATAAATTCCATTTACCTACAACCTTATGCTAACACACATACATTCCGAACCAGTCGACTGTATGACCACCAGGCAACCGCAATTTTTCCGTTCCCTCGATCCTCCGTACCACGCAAGGAAATAAAAAAATACTCACCCACAATTGCAATGAACCGTAAATAGTAGGTACTTTGCATAGCAATCATAATTTTCTTTAATCTTGCGCATTCTTAGGTATTCCTTGGTGTTCCAAGAAAATTACTTTTCCAGTTGGCGCTGTTGAAGTGAAGTGGGAGACCTCTGTTTTTCTCTTTCACGAGCGCGGTGGCGCGGAGCCGGCGGCGGCGCGACGGGCGCAAGGTCTCCAGCGCCTGCGCCGCCGCGCCGCGGGCCCGGGCGCAAGCACGCCGCAAGTCGCGTAAGTAAAAGTAACTTTTAACAATACCTTGGCGGCGCCTGCGCGCTGCGTACGTCAGTTTCGCCAACTCCTACCGCGCGGCTCTACGTATCGCGCACCGCTGTTTCCGACATCGATATCGTGGCCAGTGTCGTTCCCAACAGGGCCAAGTTTTTTTTGTAACGTGACATTTCCCACATATTTCCACTGTGCCTGGAATCGGATTATTTTTGTGATTCGCTAAAAATAACGTGCCTGAATTGTATGACGACTATAAAGTTCAATAACGTTAATGAGAATTTGAATATTTTGTAGTTATTGTACTTGTCGGCAATATTGGATGTTACGCTCACTTGAACGTAAGTATTTTTATTACAATCTTTAGTGTTTTAACCTTCCTCATATTGTTTAAGTTCAACTGCACTCGGTTCGTTCACTTCGTCCAAAAAAATGTCTACCGGATCCGTTTAAAGCGGCCTTTTTATGTAGGCATTAGGTAATGTGCGTAAGGAATCGTATATGAGAAGTGATCGTGGGTTTTATATTCCGTATATATCGTATGTTGAACGGTTAACGTTGTATTCTTTAAGTTTATTAATGAGGTGATGAAAGTGGTCGAGCGTTTCCCGCCGGCTACGGCGACGACGGCCGGTTATGTGCTCACCGACTACTCGGTGAACGAGTGGCTAAATCAACTTGCAATCGGATCACTATAACTGGTTCCAAAGTTATTGTAGACACGTGTCGCCCTGCTGAGACATAGTCAAGTACTTTGGACCACCTTTGTTTAAGAACCAGATTTGTCGCACGAATCCGGTATCTATCCTGCTCCTTGAAAGCTTAATCAATGTATTATGTCATACGAATTGTTGTTTACTGCTTAGCGAGTAGCATGTTTACGAGATGCTATCACGGCTATTATGATCAGTCAAAAGCAAACTATAACATTTAACAAGCAGTTAAAGTCAGGTTAAACTTACTCTTGGATATATTATATTCCAACTCTATACAAAAGATCAAAGAATATGCCGAAACGATAGACTCTAAATGCACCATTCATCAAGAACACGTAAGGCATCAAAGATCATAAAGAAAAAAGTTGTATTCAACTGTGACAAGTAAAGCGAACCAGTTCAGTTTGAACCCGAAGCCTAATGATAAACATGACAACAAACAAGTGTTCACTTGAAAGTGCTTAATGAATGAAACCTCAATCTTCTTTGGAGTAAAATAATACAAAAAACATTGCAGACATTATTGCTAGCATCGTCTTCGTCAAAAGTAAGAGAACCATTGAATAACATGCTGCAAATATCAAAGAACAGAAAGAGAAGTGAGAGAAGTATTAAATCCATCGAAAGTAAACTATAATAATACAATACATATTTTGCTCACGGATCAAGCAGATGCGACGTGTGCTTTCCCTAGCCTATTATAATATTTACTATTCACGGTGTATGATGTCGTTTAAGTGCACCTCTGTTTTTAGAAACTATTTTCCTTCGAAAATTATTCCATGCGAAATGGTTTCTCAGTAGAAAACATTCGTTTCTATTACTTGAATCTTAAGACTGTATAAGACAGTTTTCAAACATGGATATTGCAGTACGTTATTATCCACCTGCCCCTCTTTCCCACTGGGCACACTGAGCATCTGGGCAAGTGCCCAGGGCCCCGCGATCCATGGGGTCCCTAGCTCCTGCCAGATTACTGTTTTTTTCACCACTGGCTACCACCATAAATAGCTAAACATGAAACAATTAATCAGCCCCATCTCTTTTATCAGATATATAACGAAACTCCTTAACGACTAACACTAGATTAATGGAGTATCCAAGGTCATTTGATCAGTTCACTGTACCAAATAAGCTAATCATAAAATAAAAACCTTACTTAATACGTCATATAGAAATCTTACTTCACTTGAAAATTTTAATGATAATCCTGGTGATCCACCCAGAGTGAGCTACCAATCTATACAATGGATTACCTATATTCTAATCTTCAACGACAATGACTCTTCAGTGGCATTGTAGGAATTCACCAGATTGTTTCACCTCTAACATTTCCTCGTTCGCAGCCTTGCATCCGCCAAGTTAAATGTAGTTATAAAAAGAATGATCAATGTTACATTAAATGATTTTATTGGCGATGGGGATGATGACGTCTTAAAACCTGTACCCATAAATAGATTTCCGATCCTCGCGTCAGCCGTACGTATCAGCGACGTGTAACGCGCCCGTCTTTACTATGTACTATTTAAATCTATGGAAGCGCTTCCGGTGCAAAAAGAACTGACGTGGGGGCAAGCGTCATTGACGAAGGAGTCACTCAAGTTCTCTTACTAACGCCTAATACGATAATTATACCTTATGGCTTAGAGTATATTTGTTAATTGAGGCACTTATCAGAACTCAATTTAAAGTAAAGCTCTGTCAATACGCTCTCTGTATAAGAATACAACCACATACTCTTAATAACATGGATCAGGGATAATAGGCGCTCGTTGCCACAGTTTGAGGAATCTTGAGATATCACCAAACGTTAAGCAACGTCCGCAGGGGCATAAACTTGGATTGGTGGTGGTTAAGTGACATAACAGCATCCGTGCTTCGGAGGGTATGGTCCCAGCTGTTGTCGATTGGCAGCAGCCGTTAATTCTTCATGTCAGATGCCTGTAGGCGGTCTGAAAAATCGACTATTAGAGGCAGGAATGCCACCACCTCATTAGAGATCAGACTATAGCGCGCATTTGCGGTTTTTATGTGCTAAGTGCGGACAATAAATCAAATATATCAAAGGTCACCTACACCATTTATAGGTACATATTTCGCTATGTGTATCAGTTTATTGTAATCTATGTTTAGTAATGAAATTATTTTGAATTTGTATTTTGTATGCAAGTACTTATTTACAAATTATACCTACTGAAAACATCAAGTTTGGTCAATTTAGTCTTTCTTAAAACCAGTATGTTATTTATCATTATCAAGCAATGACGCTAATTCCGTTGGCACAAACCAGTCACCATTTCAGTTCAGTCCTGTCATACAATTAGTTATCACTTTCAAATTCAAACATCGTGTGAGTTTTGACGAGAAACTGTGAAAATATGAATTTGCGTTTCTTCGAGTGCACATATAACATTGATGGAATATTAACCATACGTTTTCATTAAATTTCACGAGTGCAGACAAAATAATATATGAAACTAAGTACGTACTTATTGGACAGAATTGATGAATAAAATTATAATAACAATGCTATTTTCATTTTATCTATTATATTACCTGAAAATCCTGAAATTATAATTCATGGAGCACAACTATTTATTTATATTATTTAGTTGTATCTTTTCGTATCTACTAGTTACGAGTAAATGTTTTGCTAACTAAAACTGTTCTACTCTACTTACATGAATATAAGCAAAACAGCTGCTATCCTAATACTACTAATACAGTCTGCTTAGTTGAAGTAATCAATCAATTCGCGTATCAACGGCCTCTAGCCGGTGGCGCAACTAATGCGCGCACCCGCCGCGACGCGCTCCACTGAACACTTTCCAACGACCCCCCCTCCCCCCTCTCGCCTCCGAGTGCAGAAAGCCTAAAGCCTTCTCCGAAGGATTTCAGAAAATGACCTTCGACTTCGATGCCTTTAATTGAATATCTCCTCTAACATTGACAGATCAGAAATGTTTCCGCACGAACCGTGAAAATAACTTTAAATTTCACGCACTTGAAATTTTCATAATCAATTCATAGCAACATTCCGTATGAAAGGTAGTGCAATATATGTTTTGTTGTCAGCAATATTGGATAACGAGCGTTTCGACAGGTGTTTAGCATTCGGCCGACACGCCGCCCGCCGGGGCGGCCTCGGGCAGGCTCTCTAATGTCTGATGACTTTGAATCATCCCGACCTTCACTTTTGTAATCACAAATTGCTCTACGGATATCTTAGTTTTTTCGTGCAGCGATAGTGCCGACACATGCTAAAGGTGACGAATTGGCTAACGCTGGCTAATCCAGCGTGTCTGTTGTTTGTCAATGTGACATGAAATGTTAAGAGTGGATCATGCAAGAAGTCATAATTGCAGCTTAGGAGTTATGCCCAGTAAAGCCGGTGACACTTGGTTTTTAAGACAAATCAAATGACAATTATGAAAGAAAGGATATACTCGTATGGTACATAAGCATCATAAATATCGAATCGTACCGATTTTTGCGTAAAAAAGAAAATCAAGGTCTTATAATCGTCGAGACGTAGAAGACACCCCACAATGCTGCTATATGAACCTGACGCAAGCATTACTTAGAGTGAAGCAATGTAGTTACGCTCACAGTCATGTCGAAGCTCCGCTCAAACCATGTACATTTTATGTTGCTGTCCATAAAATCACATGATTCTACTGCTTATTATTAAAAGACCTGATGAGGATATAAAAGATTCACTAATGCCTTACAGCAACAAACGCAGTTAAAGGAACATCATTGGTAACATACCAAGTGGTCATTAAGCTGGTCCAGAATCTTACGAAAAGCCCCTGCACTTGGATCTACCACCATCTGCTAAAACTTGAACACTACCTCCAATTCGTTGTCGTCATGCTTAGTTTGATATGGTATTCAACAAATGATACCGAAGGTCAACAAGTCACGGAAGATACCATGGTGCGGTGGATCACTGATGCAAGAGCTCCGTATCGCAACACGGGTACGCGGTCGTATGAGCCTGAATCTACCTGAAAGCTACTTCTCATTTGTCGTCTAAATGTCTTCGTGGGTGCAAAGTGGTATTTCACTGATGACACTGAAGGTCGACGTGTCGCGGAAGGCACCTCGATGCGCTTGATCGTTGACGCAAGCGCAGTGAGGCAACATAGTTACGCGTACGTACGTGCCGCTCAGCTGTACGCTGACACCAGTTGGCACAGCCCGCCCGAAAGCCGACCCCGTATGCTAAAATGTGAAGAATTCGAGAGAATAAGTAGATGTAGGTACATCTACTTAAGTTTTATGAACGCATTTCTCAAAAATTTGTGCGGCCAAAAATAAAGTGGTTTTTCTTCAGCTATAACACAATCTCATACTCCCTAATTGTATAAAATCATGTTTTACTGTTTTTAAAATTGGTGCCAAGAAAATAATTAAATGTTTTATAAATCTTGTCTTGGTTGGTATCATTAAGGCAACATTTAAAATTTTGCAATGGCATACCTATTTAAATATGACTTACTAAAATGATTTACGGCAAAATAAATGTAAGTAAGTAGATAGAAAACCACTTACACTAAGTTATAATGAACATAGGTACTTCACGCAACAATCTTAAGTAAATTCGCAGTCACTTCAATAAATGCAATCTTTGATTACAACATTGTTTCATCCAAATCCATTATCAGATGCCGATAGATTTCCACATGAACTATATTAAATTATAGAGAAGTAGCCAATACTTAGGTAGGTACCCCTGAACAGAAGACAGCTTTCAAAGCTCTAAACGTTAATTACGTTTCTGAAATGAGAGCACGAAGAATCGCTGGAAATGTAATCTGCTTCCCTGTTATTTGCGCAGACATTACGTTGAGCTGCAACTGTCTTTTCAACATCTCCGAAGGCAGTTGCCAATTTTTCGGTTATAAAAGTGATGACATTGTTTATGATGCCAGTTGTAACATTTTTAATTTTCGTCGTATAAACTAACACCAGACAATGTGTATTGTGTCAAATTTTATGTGCTGCGTTTGGCATGAAGCCTTTGTAAATGTCAACAGAAGCAAAAACAAAAGGAAGCTTTGTGCAAGTTTTTATAGGCTGTGGTATTTTAATAGTATGTATGGATTATAGATTTTTGGTTAGGTCATGTGTTGAAGTCAATTTTGACCTAGTTTCCGCTCCTAAATTGAGTTTAAATGTATGTCTATCATATTCTGATGACGATAAAATTTTGTAGGGACAGCGAACTAATGATAGAGGCGGAAGGTAGATATAGAAGTCTACAGTGACTAACAGTAGATTAATGGTATTTTATTCGGCTTGCATAAACAGGTGAGAAGACTGCTCTCCTTTAGATTTTATTTAATCAGTTAGTTTCATTATATAAGATACGTGCTAATCTGGAAAAGTGTTTAAAGCACATTATGTCGGTTTATTGTTCCTTAAAAAATGCCTTATATGTCATAGGCCCAAATTATCGCTAACCTAAGATTAATCCTAACAACAAGATGTGGACGGAGATCCAGCGCTGTTCTTCTACCTCGGAAATTAATTTTATGTAGAGCTGTACGTGACCGGGAAATGTTATACTAAATACACGTTTGTATAACACGATATAACATGACTAAATTGCATTATGTTATTATTGCTCGCTATTAATAACCGGCGATAAGCAATCACGGCGCTTGTTCACGCGACAGAGATGCGCGGGTCGACGACCCACACCGTGTGTAAATACTCCACCGATGACGCCGCGCGCTTCCATAGGCTCCATTGTAATTGAAAACCAATGTCGTTACGAATAAGTCCATTTTACTTATCCCCCTAATCCAAAAGTTTTGTTGCGTCCGCGACCATACGTGCATATTTGCAATCAGTTGGCGCCACCCACTTCGCATACCACTCTTTACTCTCTATTTATTTCCAACTTCTTAGCATGTTCACGTCCACAAACTACTTTGTATTTTACTGCTAAAATATCTTAGACGCTACGAAGTTTTCGGAACATAATAAATAAATAGTGAAAGTGAACTTACGCTTCGCAATCATTTTCGCGCCTACACAGCGTTTTTGCGTCATATTTTTTGTACAGAAGCAGTGCCCGGTCTAAACTTAATAGGAAAATATAACTGGTGCGTGCAATTATGTAAATACATAATAATACTGCTAAACTTCTTGTTGTACATTCCTGATGATGTCGTATTTATAGATTGCTTGCTTAATCCCGTTCACGGTGAACACTAACGTAAGGTAATGTCTCTATCTGGAGATAATCTTCCACTTCGGTGTCTCGTAACCGCATACGTCACGCCCCATGATCGGCTCAACACAATACGGGCGGTGCATTGCGCAGGCGACTAATTGTGCGAGTGTCCAAGTGACAAGTGATCGCCATCGACACACCTCACGATCTCACTCCGACGACTCACTCCGATCCATAACTTTCTATCATTCACCATTGTAATGCCAATCAGTACACGGCAGAATATACTTCATTATCGTTCGTCCCCTATGGCATTATTGATAAAACTGTAATAAGAGACTGAGCGTACATAGCCAAGATATAAATAACATTTTAATCACGAATGTCTCAATAAAATAGATCGTTATTTGCGACGTCAAAACAAATAAACTCCGTTGCAATTGTCCGTTGCAATAAACTGATTAATAGACGTATCTGAACGGATATCTGGGTTGACACACCGTCTGCCGGTTGCACTTTTGACCTTGCACGTGCTACTTTCAAAATAGCACCGCATTCCATATTGTAAAACGGAGGTGTCTGCTCACGATACTCGCTCTATTGTTCCTCTATTTAAAGTTTGCACATTGGCATTCTTGACATATTTCCTCACACGCCTTCCGTACCTCGCACCGTCGCTGGCACCTCTCAACTAAGGTTGATGTTGATTAAAATTTAAAGCGTTACATTTCTCAGCATGTGCTTGTGCGTATAGTCTGCCTAAGCATTAACAAAAAGCAATATTGTAAATGTTTGACATTTAAGTTTATATTTCTTTAATGTTATGTCTATGTATGATGTAAGTAATAATCGTAATAGAATGATAAAAATCAAGCTTTTACTCTTCAGAAAGCGTGTGATTGCTTGACTAAGATATCGCATATTTAATAAATTTTTGCCGTCATTTTTTATCGATAAGATCACGTTTGGCTACTAATGCACATAGCAACTATAATATGTTTTTTCACTCTCAACCAAGTTATGCTTACCGTAAACTATAATAATAAAATGGCAATCTTGATTAAAAAATTGACCGATGAAAAATCCATTCGGCACGTCTGTCCGCTAATATCAGATAGGCGTTTCTAAAATGTTATTCAACTAGACGCAATAATAGACTACCGGATTTAATAGCTGTATCGTGACGACCACCTTCCGCCAGGTGTTACAAAAACTGAAACCCAACCAACAGAAGTTAAAGAAGTCGTGACTGAGCCATGCCAAGTGAAATTCGTACGATCACGGTCGACGGTAGCGACCGGAAATGATTACTTTTAAACTGTTTTTTTTTTGGTAAGGACATCAAGACGTTCACTGCTGAAAACACAGTTGGGTTTTTTGTAATCTGCCGCGAGTACGGGAAAACACGGCTGTTGTGTTAGCGGTACGGGAAAACACAACGGTGTGTGCAGATCCGTAACCGTGGCGAGACAAGAAAATCGGCTCAGCAGTCAAAGTGTTAATGGCGGAATTAAAACCTTTGGAAATTATTTGACTGAGAACACGAAGAACACTTGACCCATGGACACGAGACAAAGGTACAAGAAGCTAAATTGCAATCTCATTAGAATCATTATTTTCAATGCACGTAGATCAATAAGTCCCGGAAGTGGTATGTGCTTTTACATGAAATAATAACCCGTATGATTAATGTGAAATAGGAATAAACTCCAAGATGACGGCCTTAAGAAAGACATGGAAGAAAGAGCATGAAGTATTTTATTTTGGAAATATTACTATATACTAAATATGTATATAAGTATAATTATATGCTACCTAATACATTTTTAAGAATAATTTAAAATAAAAAATATTAATTGATTTTAATTAATTAATAAAATTAATTCAGAATTCCGAATTCAGAATTATTTCGGAGGAAGTTATGTGATCCACCAATCCGGATCTGGCCCCCGTGGTGGATTATGGCCTAATCCTTCTCACGATAGAGAGGAGAGACCCGTGCTCAGCAGTGGGACGATATGGGTCGTTAATGAATACATTATTTTAAAACTAAAAAGAACAGAACGCCCTGCCCACATCGCCATTATCACAACTAAACACAAAATGCGCAAATAGATACAAAACTAACGAAACTGATAATAATATAATAGTTTTGACCTCTATAAAACAAATTGTTTTGATCGGACAAAACAATAAAGTTTTTCATTGATGCCGTATAATGTCTACTGCCTTAAGTACCTACTACTCAAAGACTGCGTCAAGCGTGACCTGTCTTCATTTAATTTTGTGCATCATATATGGGAGAAGTTTGCTGAGGATAGAAATCAGTGGAGAAACCACTAGAACGCTCTAAAGCTGCACGACGAGGCTTGGTTTGATTTACTTGACCATAGGAGAGCTATACGGCACATCAGGTATGCTGATCCATCTACGCATAACTCGACTAAAGCTCACATCTGCACGCGCTGTGGTCGAGCTTGACGTTCCCGTGCTGGTCTGTATAGCCATAAACGTAGGTGTCTTTCACAGGTCACAGATGCTGTTTAAAACGTCTGCAATAGACGTATAAGACCATGTATGTAAGTACCTACCAATATATAAAATTAAACCGACAAAGACATCTTACAAATGGAATGTCGCATAATCGCTAATCGCAATCGGAATTTGCAAATCGAAGAATCGCAACGGGAAAACCAAGCAGCATTTTTAAATTCGAGACATCTTTAGGTAGTTTGACTTTTACGGCTGGTTAGAGTTTATTTAAATGGTCATGGGAGTGTATAATGGAATGTGCATTTTGTTGATGACATATATCCCTCCTAAAATGTAAGATTTCAAAGGCCCAAAGCGTCAAAAAGGAAATCGGGACCCAACAGTGGAAAGATTCAGGGTAAAAAAACGTTTAATATTGTTAAAAGCATTCTTTGAGTTTTTCTTTCCTTTTCATGTTTCACTTGCGTAGTTTTATAGTTTTATATCAGTGAAAGAGTTTTTTTTTTTATATAGAGACAATAGTTTGGGAGATTTCCTCCTACAAACTTCCAAACTCCCAAACAAACTTTACCTCTATATGTGTAGCAATGTAGAAGACAAAAGGGACACCTTGAAATCTAGCAGCGAGTGAGGTAGATAACTAAGCTTCAATATACAGTTATTTAATACTAATACGTACAATGCCCATATTCATTCAAAAACATCATGCCCTCAAAGTAGTACTATCTTATACGTGACGTAACACTGATATTTCGCCTACTACGCTGTACAAGAGAAACATTATATCAAGTTTGGCCTGTGCGACACAGGTTGATTTCTTTTGCAAAACAGCTGAGCTGACCAAACACAATTAACCTACTATTTCATAAAACCTGCTCGCCAGAATATAGCATTATGACGAAACCGTATTAAAAATACGACAATAAATTATCCATAGCGGTAGCCTCGAGGCCTCGGACTTAAGGACTTAAAATGCCTGATAAAGCTTAGGCACAAAATGTACACCGCACTCAGAGATAATAAATGAAAAATTTATGGAGAATTTTGTGTAATAAAAAAAAACATTTATGTATCAATCGTGGAGTGTAACAGCGTTAAACTTAGATTGTTATGCTACATGTGTAAAATAAACACTCGTAAACACACATCGTAAATAATCGTAAATAAACAGACATCATTAATTATTTTAACCATATGGTTAAAAAGCTCAAAAAACAGGGGCAAAAGTCGTAAAAAAAGCTAAATCCCAATCTACAGTCAAATTCCTACTTACTGCAGATATCGATGCTAACCAACAATCTTCATACGTAGTGTGGTAACATAATACAGTAAGTACGGCTATAATTTTCCCAAATAAAAAAAATTTACCGCTATCGTGAATTATGTAAATTCACGGACGGTTGTAATTTTAGGCACCCTTACTTAGCCCAATTTATGTGACAGTTTATTTGATAACACCAATGCTGAAAGGGTTATAATTAGGGTAAAAGGGTTCTTTAAAATGTTTGTTAATATTTTTTTTTGTTTTTGTATTTCGTCTGGATTAACTTTTGATTGTTTTTTTTCCAAGCGCTACTCAATAGTTTTAAACACAATTTTACATTAGGTATACTGAATGAGAGTTTATGTTAATATTTATTTTCTTATTAGAAATTATTTTTTCTACTACCTATATCAAATAACGATCCTAGCGGCAGCATTGTAACCAAGTACCTACATACGTGGAATACAGTTGCGTGCCAACATAATTGCTCAGAAACTAGTGGTTTACTGATCATGTTTACACATTTTGCAACATATTTTACACAACTTTGTATAGGTATTTATAAATATACCTACGGTATGCCGACTTGTACTGACATTAAGAAAAATAACGAATGTTTGAAACGAAAAGTATTTGAACGATGTACATATTACTTTCGGCCATTGTAAATAAAAATCTTAAAAAAAAAACTGAAAATAAATCGTCTTCTTAGAAACAATGAAATCAATCAAGATACGAGTACTCTTTAAATAATGAATCTTTTATGTTAGCATGGCACTATGGAAGTTTATTTAGGTCTAATCTTGCAAGTTAAGTTCGACCCCTTTTCCGTCCTCCAATCAAATTGAAAATTTGATAGGGAATCAAGTTTCGGTGACAATACAATATTATGGTGACAGCGAGCTGATTTGATAATAGAGACGGAAGGTAGATAACGAAACTCTTCAGTTACTAACAACAGATTAAAGTTGGTTGGGCTCATTTTGATCAGCAATACCGATTACGTTCATATAAGTTTTAAAACATATATTTGACAAAAACTTATTTAGTGGTCATGCATGTCATTTGTTTCTAGGTATATGTGAGTAGGAATAGCGGTCATGACCTTACGATCTACCAATTCTTTAGCTATTTGTCTTATTTTGACTTTTATGTCGTTATCATTGTATTCTAATGATTACTAAATACTAGTTTTAAGACTAGACTTATGGAATTTATGAAAATGATAAGCCTCATTAGCGAAATTAATATTAATATCAACGGTGGTTAAGAGTGGGTGCGTCCGGTGACGATAGAAAATATTCGGGTCCCACATTTTCGAGGTTTTTTTTCATTAATTTGTTTACTCTGCAATGATCTCATAATCTGTAAATGCACGTGAGACGAGCAGGTCATTCGTCTGATCATAAGCGCCATGTTTGATCGTAGCCTTTACAGTACCAAGTACTCACATCTTCCACCAGTTCGCAGTTGTGTTTATAATAAGGTCACAGCACAGATCTTAACATCTAAAATAGACTTTTACCTACTTGTATCCAATCTCATAAATAAAAAAGCCATAAGTCACTTCCTATTGCGAATTAGAGGTCAGAAGTTAAACTGTAAGTAAATGTTTAAATTATTATGCCAATCAATGGGCCATTGTTAACAATATTATAGCCACATAATGGACAACCATATACTTATTCGGTCACCTCTATATACCCAAAAATGAACTTGTTTGGTGCCTACAATTGAACTATTGAATATTAATGTGCGTAAGCTCTGCTGTTGACCTAACTATCCCATTAAGCTGTCTATAAAAGGCCAGCCATGAAAGAGGCGCAGTAACTAAATAAACGGATCATAGTCATACTCGAAAGATGTCTCGTATTGCTTACATAGTAGATGTATATGCCATGTGTTATGTAACCAAAGACGTTGTGCGCCCGTCCTCACTTAATGCCACCTCTTTTCCCACGCGATCATTGAACGGGCCCATTGTGTGTCTAGTTCACTAATAAGCGCACAATTTAATAGAAACAGGCTTTACCTGAAATTCTTCACTGTCTGCGATCGAAAGGTCAATTCTAAACTACAAACCGCGACAGAACGTGAATCAAAATCGGTTCCGTGGTAAAACAAACACTAATTTTTCACGCACGACACTGTCATTAACATCATGCGCCTTCAAGCTACTATATTTCATTCAACGCATAACCGGCATTGTTCAATAAATGCACAACGATTAAGCAAGGCGTGCATTACGTTTATTGCAAAACGGTTAAGTGAAAAAAGCAACTATATATGTAAAGTTTAATTCGAGGAAATCGTTGGAGCCAGTATTGTGAGCTTGTACCGATATTACGAAAACAAAATCACTATTGTTCGATATTGTAACGCGGAAACTCGATGTTTTAATGTACTACTGGATTGAGCAAAGAGCAGCCTTAATCTTGTTTCGTCAAGGTTCCGACGATGCCAGACAATGAGGCTGAAACGTGCAAAACACATAACTTACGATTCGTTTCGCCAATAGAATGCGCGAGGGCTATTTGCGATCACTTACGCACATGCCGCTGTCTACCGCAGACCCCACTTAAAAACTCATCAACTGACATAATTTCGAATAAACGGTGATAGAATTGACCATACCAAACGTCTCTACGTTTTATTATTTTATTTAGGTACCAGTAAATTATAAGGAAGGAAAAAGATTTTGGAAAATGTTTTTACCATTTTTCTGCAGTTGGAGATGTAAAGAAATATTTATCTTTAAAGACCTTTTAAGAAAAGGAATGGAATAGATGATATCTTTCTTTGAAAATTGTATCAACTATCTAAATGTCTTACTTAAACATTTAACATCACCATAGCCACCTGTCCAGAATTTGATTACTCCCATTAAGGTACCAAACGGTTACAAAAGTAGTTACGTGGGCTTAGTTATTTAGTTAGGCGCCGCTCAACTCTTTGTTATCACATTGTTTGGCTACCGCGCACCTCACGTACCAATCGAGGCGAGATTGTTCGACTTACATCGACTATTGTACGTTGACTGTCTAACAATATTGTCCGACTATTATAAGCAAAGATCACGGTGGGTGAACAATTATTGCATTGTGTGATTGGTTATTATTTACCGGTGGAGGTCAGTACAAGCGTGAGCTTTGCGACCCCGCTGCCCGCCTTGAGACACGGGTCTACAAAACCTGGTTAGCTGCAAAGACTGGTCAACTGCAAAAACTTTGGCCGCTTTCATACGTCTTAAAAGAAATTTAATGATAGGTTTATCCTTGTATTACATCCTAGACACAACGAAAGCGTAGCTGGTCTTGATGGATGCGGAGTCGTCTATTGAATATTCGGCCTCGTGTGCGATCTACCGATACGTACTTTTCCAGTTAGTACGTCATTGACGAAACTGTTTGTGTAAGTCAACATTCTTGTCTAGGTAGCGCATTTTTTTAACTTTGTGTTTGAACAAAATGTAAAATTTAAGATCGAATTCATGAATGAAGCGATTTTAAAACTCAACTGGTTTCAAACGAAGTCGTTTATATTATAGCTTTTAAAAAATCCTAGGCACTAAAACGGTGTATCAAATATTTGGTTTTGTTTAACGTAGTAACACAATTATATCACCAAGCGTGTGGAGGCTATATAGGTACTGCGGGCGCAGTCGACATTAAGCCAACCGGTCGGTTGGCATTCGGAGAGGTATCAACTTTAACATTCTCAATCACCTCACCTCAGTGATGATCCAGCCTCTTTCGCCACTGCCCATTAAAATATAACCCGATCGGTACAAATTATTTGTCTCCGTAGAAAGATTGATAATTTGGCATTTCCTCCGCCTACGCCAAAATGTCGGTTAAGCACACCGTTACATAAACTAGTGACCTTTCGAAGGATTTCATCTCCAACCATGTGCGTTTTTTTTTTCTAATAAGCTGTCTGAATTCTATAGTGATCGGCGCACGTCATTTTTGTTACAATGGACAGCTATCAACACCGAATTTGCCATTCGCGGTATATCTAACAATGTTATGTAAAAATCGTAATTAATTTTGCACGCGCCGACCGTAACTTTGGGCATAATTTTAACGCTTGACATTTGACCGACCGTTTAGTTTTATTTTCGGAATATTGATGAAGTGTGAAGGTCAATTGTGCTGGTTGTTTCAGAGAATGGTCGAGGCGTTCGGCAAGTGCGCGGGCGCGCTGTGAGATGAAGCGCCGACACCATGCGGACGAGCACACGCGCGGCACTCGCTAGCGTCTAGCCGACTCGGTGCACGGCCTCATTGCGCATTTCGATCTGAGATCGAGGTGAGTACAGTATAATACTAGAGCACCTACTTTATACCTTGACACTCCTGATATATTATACCTTGTTGCTGCAAAATGGTAACAACTATTTCAAAATATTGGATTAACACATGGCTTTTGAAAAAAAATACCAAATAATGAACCAGTTTCAAATATTCTATTCAGAAAATCATTAAAATAATACGGCTGAGCTGCATTGCAACACTTTCAACTCACTCAAACAGAGTAAAAGAAGACCACACATGCTGCTTAGTCTCTAGATACATTGTAGTGTTAACAAACCATCGCAAGTTTCAAAGGCGCGCCAAACAAAAGTTTTAGGCGAGCACACATTGCGAAAAACTTCACGCCAACACTTTAATGAGACGGCAGATGAGGCGTTACGCGAACATTGCAATCGCGTTTTAGGATTTTCCGGGCCTCGCACTTGTCATCCGAAGTTTGACTGAGACTCCGCAGTCCGCGCCCCCATTTTGCCGAGAGAAACTCTAATACGTTTGTGTGCCAAGGCCATCGAACAAATTGATATTACATCTAGTGAGAGTTTGCAGCACCGACCTGCGCTGCAAGCCGATTGTCACGATTTTATGCGAGTGCAGCGTTCGCCAATTACCGTCTATTCTTTTACTCGGGGACCGTCTTTGCGTCTCGTTTCATAATTCATGAGGAAAGGAAAGAAACTATTTAAACATTCTGAAATGTAATTAAGCCGAAATCGATGTTCTTTTGTTTGTCGATTGCGAGTTGAGGGGTCGACGAGCCGTCCGCTGTCTCAAGTGGCTCGACGTTTTTGATAAACTATTACTGCGCTGTTTCTTGACTGGACATGCGGCCGTCTGGTCCGCAATTAATTAATGTCGAGTCATTGCACGCGCTTGCAGTCTCTATGATATAAAGCAATGTTGCTAACAACCGACATACCATCCACTTTAAACTGAATTCAACTGCAGTCGCCAGACAACCATAACATTTTACAAACGCTTGATGCTTGCGTCTGATGGCATCGATGCTGACCTTCGGACGTGTCACATCATGTAATACAGCAACATTACGTGAACATTCCACTTATTTGATTCCCAGACCTTTGTGAACTTCGTCTCGTTAGCTTAATTGTTTGCTTCATTGCAAGCAAAACGACCATGTTGTGTAATTGCGGCAAAACCTTGCAAATCGAAGCTTTTATGACATCGGTTATATTATAATAGGCATGTAAGATGTGTGTAATTGAATTCCTGCCATTTGACTACTGATGAACAGAATTTTATTCAAATCTCGAAAACCTTATGTATTAACTAATATGGTTATTAGAACTCGGGAATTATGAGTATATAATTTTTTATCATTTTGTAATCTGCACATTATTCATGGTTATAATTTTATAAAAATCGTTATGCATGAACACTAATTCTGATTGCAACGTCTTGCAATATTATTACGATCGATACTCATCAAAATCATCAATCATTGCGACGTACGAATGCACTAATGACTCCCGGCAAATATCAAATAAGTAGAATCATATTGTCACGACCTACTTTACGGTCCAAATTTGATATTTGCAAAATAAAGGTGCCATATTATTGCTATTCATGATGCTATCGATTTGGTACGGTGAGGTATGGCTAAGGTTTAAGCGCCTAGTACACAATCAGACCTCTGTGGACACGTTCACTTAGTATTAGCATTGAAATCTAGGCTTTGTATGGCTTTGTGTAATGCTTTCATGCAGACGCGTTGAGTAATTTATCTAATGGACCACAGTGTATTCCTTTATTACTTTTTTACGTGTTTCAATAACAATTGTAAATGTTAACTGACACTTATTTATTGAAAGTGACATTGCAAATAATACATAATATAGAAAGCTAGCATACGATAAGCTTTTTTAGTCATCATCCTGTTAAATGTTAGATTTTATTATATTCACACATAGACAGAACTAGACTCAAGCAGCCTTTTATTTGCCTATAGCGCAACTGAGCTGATTGCTGAAAGCGGAACATTGAACGGTGTCCAGCCCCTAGGCTACTCTTTGACAAATTATGTACAAAGTATGTATTATCAGCGTAATTCCGATTATGGCGTACTCGCCAGGTTTACCGTTGGCATACAATTAGTCCAAGGCTCACGGCTTACTTACCTACTTACGAGAAGCTTGGTCGAAAGTTCTCAACCGACTTTTTTGCTATTAAGTTTTGAAACTGTTACTGCAGCTGCACGATTCACTAGATTGCTTTAATTAAATAATAATGAGCACCTGCCGGGTAATTCAATTTTTCGAAATTATAGTATTATAACTGCATGCACTAATTAAAGTGGGTTGATAAGTCGTCCGTAATATTTGAGACCTCTAGAGTATTTGAATTTTTATTTCATTGATTTCATTAAGGTGGGACGCTAAACTTCGAATAAATGTGAAAGTGAGTGTGTCTTTTTCCCCTCAGCTTTTTTTTTATTTGACTGTGTGACGAGACGAGCAAGTCGTTCACCTAATGGTAAGCGCTACGCCTGCCCATAACAGTCACACACCCAGAACTCTGCATTGCATAATCCTGCGCTCGTTACTCTGAGACATCGGCTCTAAAGTCTCATATGCCCAGTAATCCAGCTTTGAAATAGCTGAAAGAGTTTCAATTTGGTATAAAGATTATTAAAGATATTTTAAGTCTAGAAATAACACACAGGAACTCATAAACGGGTAAACGCGTGAAACAAAGCATGTACTACACTTAAACAGACGAAATTTTTTGTGTATCTTGACGATGTCATGGTGACCTTTAAACGTGAATTTGTCAGATCTGATTTACCAGTAAGAAGAGTCTAGGCACAGTCTTCCCAGGAAATATATACTGCAAATTTTATTATTAAGTTTTTATAGGCTATGACACAGAAAGCAAAATTCAATATGTATATGTTAAGTCATAGACGTTTTCAGCTTAACTAAAATACAATTCGTACTCTGTCTTATATAGAGTAAAGTTCATATTTATTTAGAACCTTTTTATACAATACAGTGAGCCTGTTGAAAACCAATATACCGGCCATATTGGATCCTAAAGCTACGTATAGATTCCTAAAACCCGCTTTGAACATGTGAAATCTGATTATATCAACTTTGCCTGCATAGATGTTCATAGAAGTTGAAGAAAATAGTTTTCTTGTTTCTCTACTTCGGTACAGATGAAAGTAAGTAAAAAAACTTTTTACAAATCATGAGTGTTGACGTACGTGGTTAACTATATAAAGGTAAATATATGCCTACTGAGGTATACGTAACATGATTTTCCTCTTTCCGGACGGAACGGGTGAATTTTCCATAAATCGTTTCTTAGGAAGTGGATCGAAGAAAGCATACGTGACGAGCGCACGGACGGGACAGGACGGGACGGGACGTGGTTTATTCGTTACAAAATTTACCCATTCAATCCACGACGGGTAACATCGCGTTACGTATGCCACTACCTTAATTTGCAAGTTTTTAAGAAGAAAGAGAATAGGTAACCATCATCATCATCAACCCATATCCTCCCACTGTTGAGCGTGGGTCTCCCCTCACTTTCGTGAGGAAGGTTAGGCTATCTATAATCCACAATAATAGGAAATATTAAAAAAAATTGTAAAATTCTAGGTGACTTAAAGATCCAAAGAAAATCTTTTTTTTTTTTTAAAGATATTTCGTATAATTTCCCAGTATATCATTTTTTTATTGACAGAACATAAATAAAAAAATAAATAAAAGGAAAACTAACTAAAACTAAAAACTTAAAAATATAACAAAAGAGGGTGTCCATGAGGCATGGTGCCAAGAACACTGGCTGCATTTCCACGTTGCATAGCAATTGCTATTCTCTGTGCGAGAAATGAGCCAACCCTCTTGTCACCAGCGGCGTCGACTAAACGAGGAAATAATTGCTTAAAAAATTTCCTCGTACTTGGATCCCATGGACCAAAAGTTTCAAAGCAAAACTATTTAATTAAAAAAATATATTATATCTGGTGGGACAACATTTTAGGAATAAAAAGAGACGGTATTTTTTTGCGTCTAAGCGTTGAAGATGTATGTGTATTTTAATGGTTTTTGTAATTAAAAACCACAATAATTATGTACTTTTCCCAACCAGGTGGACATAGAGAGATGTCAATACATATGCAATATCAAAGAAAAATTAATTTGGCGCGTAAATTAAACATCACAATGTCACATTAATTAATTCTATCGTTTATTGTCATTAACATAATGTGCGTTTTTTGTAATGAAAAAGTTAAGGGGAGCATGAAAATATTGTTGACTAGTTGCGCCACGTGATTTCACTCGCGTTAAGTATTTTTTACAGGATTAAAATATTACCAAAAGTGTGCCAAATTTCATCAAAATCCGATTAGCCATTTTTGCTTTATTGATTAACAAACATCCAAACATAGAAACTTTCACACTTATAATAAAATTAAAGATATAGTAGGATAATCCAGGGAGGCTTAACAAAAGAAATGTTGGGAAACCCTGCCTTAAGGGGGTACCTATTCTTGGAGGTCAGGGTGTACTTCAGCTACACTGATTATTGGGCGTGATAAATGCTTTGTCATTGTATCCATATTTTGTGCGCATAGGAAGGTACTTGAAAATAACGCTTTATGTTCAGTGCCAATAGCTTTAGGGGACCAGTTTACCCAAAGCCAGATTAATTTAATGCTTAAAAGGTACTTATATTTGAGCTGTATGATTGACTGGCAGCAAACAGTAGGCGAGAACGGCGCAGCCTTGGACACACGATTGTGTTGAACAACCGGAACTCACACATACTAATGTCCTTACTTGTTCCACTGCTGGATAAAAACTGATCAGATATACTTTGCACTGTACGTGTGTGGGTTATAATTATTATGGTAAAAGTGTGGCTATTTATCACGTAGATACAGTAATTGAGTAGGGTACTTCGTAGAGAACTTATTATCTGTAAAATACAAAGGTTGTGCTTAGTATGTACTCATATGTCACTACTTTAACGGCATCGTAGCACTTCCTATCAGGTGAAGTCGCGGTCAAACGCCTCGAAGCTGTAGAGATATAAAAAAGGGTGGAAACTCTCGTTCTACTCCTGATTAAGTATTCTAAATTTCTTCCTTTCAAATATAGAGTTCTACGTAAAAAATTGTGCTATTTTTTTTTTCAAGTTTACTTTCATTGGCACAATCTTGATCAGTTACCGAATATACACACATACATGCCCACTAAGGTATTTGCTGTGACAATAAATTGAAGTTATAAATGTCATTCTGTCGAATTTGCGAAAAACAAGCAGTATTTCTGTTAGACGTTATTGTGAAATCCTCCAAATTAACGTTTCGGCATTTTTCAAATAAACCAAAGGTGGAAATGACAGCAATAAATATCAATTAAAACTGACATAAACAAAAAGTAAATGCAAATTGATAAAAACATTTTAATTAATCAATTCCCAAGTTGCAACGTCCAAATCTAGCGAAAAGAGGCGGACGTATAAAAACTTCTCAGGCTTATTAAGACACCGTAGTGTAAACATCGTAATTAATTGTAAATTGCTGTAAAATATGAAGATGTATTAAGCTAAAGGTCTGAGACGAGACGCTATGACCGAAGCAAAGAAGTGTAACGAAATGTCAAGGGCGCAAGCCGAGCGCCTACCGATGTTACTTTTCTTTTGACTACGAAGGTTTAGCTACTAAAAATGTGGTTATTTGCATATAGAGATATTATATTTGCCAGTAGAGGGTGTTAGAGTGTTGGTGTACTGCTTTCCGCTGCGACGTAGCATTTGGAAAGATGTACGTATAATATGTAAATTTATAAAAAAAATGTGAGCTGGGGCACATAGTAGAAGTAATTAATCAAGTAAAAAATTTAAAAAAAAAAAATTCAATGTATTTTTTAAAAAGTTAGAAATTTAAAAAAATATACGATACGTAACTATCTCTCTCTCTCTCTCTCTCTTGCTATCTTCACTAACTTATATCTCCCTCTCAACTTCCGTTCGCCTCGCCCGATCACACTTTTCGTAACGCATTCACCAGCTTACTCCCCAAGCTCGCGAAAAGACGTTTTACTTCAAAAACAACAGCTCTACTTCTTTAATTTACGATTTTCTCAAACCTACATTGAGCCGATGCAGTCAAGATGACTATCTCTATAAATATTCCTTATCATAATTATTATTTAAATTAGAATCAAATTAATTACCATTCATTTTTTTCTCATGCCATAAATTAAGATCACCAGAATCTTCTCACATTAAAAGAAGACATCATCGCTATAAGTTGTTTATTACTTCACTAACTCGCGATCGCGAGTAACCATAAATACCACCATCGGTTGGCCAGTTCAAACTCTGGTTCAAACATCAGGGCCAATGTCAATTTATGCATGCCATCGGGTTTTAAACAGCCTTGAAGATTGTTGTCTGTACAAGTATGTTGTAAAATTATAGATTGAGGCATAGACTATAAAATTTAGTTATTTATCACAATGACACCTTTGTGTGTTACTTAACGCGTTTAATTTAAAATAGAGGGTCGAATAGGTTAATGGATAGTTATTTTAATAACAGGTTAATATTTACGAAGTCGACTGGTAGAGTTACACATTGTTTTTTTCTTTTATTTCATTAATTGATTAATATTTCATTGATATATTGAACAAGAATGAATTAAAAAAAAATCTAAATCGTTTTTTATTGGATATAATTATATACTAATAAAAACCAAACTACAGCACCATGTTTGATGAAAATTTGATAGAGCTAATCTGAAAGTATATCCCTTCAAATAAAAAGAACTGTCTAAATCTATATATATAAAAATGTTATCTTGGTTTGTGTACGCTTCAAAAACTCAAAAAGTTCTGCACCGATCGAGCTGAAATTTTAGCATGATATATAATCCGCATCAAGGATTGTTTTTATCTATTTTTTTCATTAGTGACATATCAGAGAATGTGCCACAGCGAACCGTGGCAGGGTACAGCTAGTCAGTTTATAAATTACGGAGTTCTAAGTAAACATACAAAAAAAAACATTCAGTCGATTGATAAGATCCACTTTTTTTTAATTCGGTTAAAGTACTTAAAAGAAGATTACGAAGGAATATGTTTTAAATGCTACGTAGTTCCATAGAACAATAATCCCATGTACAGGATGACTGGCCTTATTGGCGGTCAAGGTGACGATATAAACATAGTCTATCTAAGTTTGCTCGAAAATCAGCCTAGATTGGTTTTAGGAATGTTCAAGAGACCACCTGGAGAATTACACACCTTTGCCAGATATTCATTCGCCATGCAGTAGTGTGCAAACATTATTGTGTTCCAGTTTGAAGGACACTGTTTCCAGCGAAATTACTGGGCATATGAGACTTTAGAGCCGATGTCTCAGGTTGACGAGCGCAGTGCAATGCCGCGCAAAATTCCGCAATGCAAAGTTCTGGGTGGCACTCTAACTGTTATGGGCAGGCGTAGCGCTATCCATCATGAGAATGACTTGCTCGTCTCGTCACTCAGTCAAATAAAAAAAAATACATTTTAATCAAAGTTAATACTTGTTAAGAAATTGTTTTCCAATTGTAAGATTATATGGATCTACCAGATACAAAAACAAAAGAAATGTTAGCGGCTGTGTAAAATAAGAATACCCTCATTGCGTTGAAAGTAAAAGTAAGCTTGCATAAGTAGAAGATAGATACTTATTGTGCAGATAAAGTGCTCTGTTTAATATTAAACTTCTCTTAACGAAACTTAATGGTGGCAGTTAAATTGTATAACACGGCTGTTTACTAACGTAGAGCAGGAAATGTAACGTGTCAACTTTAGAAAACACGTTGATGTTTTGTGGAAATCATAAAAATAGCTTTCATTTTTATTCTTTTTAAATAGGATATTAAGCAAGTTATTCTCATCAGTTACCTTACTTATGTAAGCTTATTTTTGAAGTAAAACTTCTTTACGCACGCTTGACTCGGGGAGTAAGCTGTTGAATGCGTTACAAAAAATGTGATCGGGCGAGGCGAACGGAAGTTGAGAGAGATATATAAGTTAGTGAAGATATAAAGAGAGAGAGTTACGTTTCGTACATTTTTTTAAATATATTTTGTTTTTTTTTTTAATAATATTTTAGTCGATGATTTACTTCTACTATATGTGTCCCAGCAAACATTTCGTTTTTTTTTAATACATCGCCTTACAAAATAGAGAAGGTTTTCATTAGTGTCATTCACTAATGTGTTAAGTATCGAAGTGGTCGAGAATGGGAACTACGTGAGCCCTAATAGAATAGAGCTGGCCTTCAAGTTACTACGGAATATTCAGAAAGCGTAACTTCGATATATTTTCTGCTTGAGGGTAAAGCAATTGTAATTATGGCATTACTGTGTTCCGATTTGAAAAGCACTATTTCCAGCGAAATTACTGGGCATATGAGACTTTAGAGCCGATTTCGCAGAGTGACGAGCGCAATGTAGTGCCGCATAGGATTATGCAATGCCAAGTTCTGGGTGGCACTCTAACAATTATGGGCAGGGGTAGCGCTTACCATCAGGTGAACGACTTGCTAGTATCGTTACTCAGTCAAATAAAATTAAAAATAGTGAGTACCCTGCCAGTGCCAGAATAGTGAGTGCCACAAACAAATGTTTTCCTCTATCGGAAGCTCATGCGTACACACGGCTACCTACTCGTAGTTTGTTTTGAATAACTCGCGTGACGTGGCTTTCGACCTCGTAACCCACTGAAGAAATAATCAGAACCTACATTACCCTTGATATGTAAATTGAATGACAGGGGGATAATCGACATACGAACTTATTAAGCGATTGCGGTTAATTTGTGATGGTTGCGGGTCGTTTCTGTGTTTGTTTTCTTTGTCTTATTTATTTATTTAAATATCACGTTGACTTTCATCTGGGCTGTGTTATTACTATCTCCTTGGTTCACTTAAAAAACATTATACATACAATACGAGTACTTATTGTTAAACAAAATCAATAACATGAATACACCAACATCAAGTAGTCTTTCTATTTTAATAAAGCGTAGCAGTTTTCAGTCGTTTATTTCATATTAAATAAGAAAATGTAGAAATATATAGTTTTGATTCCGCCTAAGTTGTCAGATGAATGTATGATAGGACTTTTTTTTTTCATCTGACAACTTAGGCGTAATTAAAACTATATATTTCTACATTTTCTTATTGATTATGGATTTCCGCAAAGTAACGCCTGATTCTATTAACTATTTCATCATAATTATTACTTTACGAAACACTCGCTTATTAATTTAACAAATGTCCTACTGTTTTAGTATCAAAACAACTATATAATTGGCAAGTGTTCCACTTTGAACAATGTCCAAACAAGCACCCACTTACGCTACTTTACTTTACCTTAACCGTTAATTAAATATCAATTACCTGTATTTCTGTAGAGATGTGGCAATACTTTGTAATACACAGCCTACTTTGTATGTTTAGTGAGAACATAAATAACGCAGAATTAGTATCCACACAAACTGCATAGACGTACCTATTATATAACCGTTCGAAAATTTCTCACCAATCAATATCACTATATAAACATAATATAGTAATTTATGTTAATTAGCATTATCTGCAACTTGGTACGCTATGATATATTTTTTAATGTTGGTATTTATGTTATAAGAATATTTCCCACAAAAGCCCTAGCACCAGCCCGAGGCGGCCTACTATGCTACCACCCATTGTGACACTAATTGTTAAATTTCATTTGTTTTAGTTTTAAAATTTTATTTGTTCTGTGGTGCTTCAATAAAGAGTTTATCTATCTATCTATCCATGCTAAAGTGGGGCATACAGTTTTCTTTATTAATGGCGTGGTTCTGCGATACGGCTTAAACTGTATTTTAATAGGCTCAGTATTCTTTACGTGATACAAACAAGCAGATATAGAGAAAAAAAATACCGGTAATTTATTTTTAGTCTCTCGATACCTTTTTAAACCTCTTCAGTGTACCATGCCCAGTTTCCATCACTACTTTATTGTGAGTATACGATAGAGTTAGTTTAAAAATAGGTCAGTCAGTTTGGAAAACCCGACAAAGAATTTCATGTTTTTCTCGAATAGACAAGAGAGGTGCTACAGTTGATTAATCTAAGGAGTTTGTTTATATCAAGTGATAGAGGTGGTTCTAGGTAGTGATAAGCATCTAGTATCGAGTTTCTAGGTAGACTCTTATAAGGATGTCCTTCAGATGCTAACGGGAGTTTGCCAACTATGATACATATTCCGTAGTGCCAAAATTAGGTCACGTAGGCGATTTTAGGAATAAAATTGCCCATTATGTTCTTTGGGATATGTTATTCTACAAACAAGTTCTACAACGTACCGATCGCATACCATCAAGCACGAAAACAACCAAATGTATACTACCTACTCGTAATAAAAAGCCGAGTGTGTAGGCGAATACGAATTTTGATACAGTTTTTACGTAATTGGCGCGTTCCATGTAAACGGATAGTAAAAGCGGCCGGTAGGGCTGCCAAGTTTGGAATATAAACAAGTCTATTGTGCCTTGTTTATCGTGTTTCGGTATTACAGTGTCAACGACTCCAGTGTTTGGATAGGAAACACTTGTACATTTTGAATGTGCAAAAGTAAAAAGAGCCTTATGAACAACTATTTCCTTTAAAAGTTTAGAATGATTTCGTCGTTAGGTTTTAAAAAATTGTGAAGTAGTTCCAATTTAGAAAAAGAGAAGTCAATCTTGAGGTATTAACATGTTGCCGTCTGGACTGCAGTCTTTTTAACTAGCGGTTTGAGAAAGAGGAGGTAGCAACCCTAATAAACTTAGTTACGCAACCCTGCACCCACGCAAGCGTCACGCGTGCGGTATCGGGCCTACCAACACAGATTAGTAAATATCTGCTATTTACCGTCACAGATTAGCAACTAGCCACGATTTACCGTCACAAAATAGTAAACAGCTACTGCGAGCTATTACCACCACAGAATTAACATTTACCATCTACGGTTGCCCGATGACTATGACCTGTAATTTAACTTATGTCTATATTAGTAAGAGTTTGTAAATATATTTACTCCAGGGACTTAAGCAAATTGTTATGCAAATTTTTAACAGAGGAAATTTAATTAACCTTATACGGACATACTAGCTAGAATGTGATTTCCATTACGAACCTAGGCTTTATCTTACTGGCCTGTCACTTACACTAGGCAGATTTCAAAATGAGTAAAATAAATATCAAAAATTTACCTGAAAATGCACCTTACAGGTCTTGTACAAATAGATCTACAGCCCATTGTTGTCTAAAAATAAACTGTCACATACTATTTCCCCGAAATCCACAACAATTTACACTTAAGGAACATTGCTAACTAATAGAAATCACCATGGAGCAGGTTTCCCATGTGGTCACGCATTGCGTTGATGTTTATTAACACATAGAGCTACCACGATGTGCCAATTATATTAATCTTCGAATCATCTTGCGTTAAACAATGACCACAGTGCACTGCAAAATAGCAGAGCGGGTTGAAATATTTGCAAATTCGCTGGTATTTAGGAACTATTGATACGCTTCACACGGATGTTAAAAATATTCACAACCTGATAAGAATAAGTAAAAGTAACCAAAAAGCCATAGTCTTTTCATTTACATCACTATAGTCCTACCAGCAAGTTACTATTATTGTCATTAAAACCAAATATAAGTCTTTTCTAACGGAACCATAAGAATATCTTATTACCAGTCCATAAGCCACCTTTTGCTTTCATTATTCAACAGCAAATTTTTTGATTCAACAATCTCGCTTGGCATCAAATTGGGTTATCTCATTTTATCGTAGGCTTTGACTGAACCATCAACGTGAGACTGGTTTCAGGCTCTTCGTTAGTACTTTCCCTACTGATATTTACTACACAGCAACCTTGAAGATAAGACATGGAGAAGTTAATCGTTGCCCTTGGCACAACAATGATTTGCAGCCTATGCACGACGAACTCCCACCGTGATGGGCTTATTGATAGAATAGCATCCGATGAATCACTAAAGCACTTAGCATACGACTTAGCATGAAGGCAATATGAGGTTCTCAGCACCTACATACATTGACACAATACTGAGGCACATTTGTCACCTTGCTAATGTTGTAATTGCCAGGACTTCCTGCTGAAATTTTACCCCTCTTCTTATTACTTCGTTTCAGTCATTGAGAAACGATCGTCATGATTTGCAGCCCAACATTAGGTAGTCTAGGACTTTTGTCGCTGTTGCTATTATGCCATGCATTGCGGTCGTGTTTTAACTTCATTCGCGTATTTCCCTCCACCCTTAAGAGATCCGACTCATCGTTGTACGTCCAAAATAATGATCTCATCAGCCATTAAATTATCTCTGTTGCGTGTCCCAATTTCACATCGCGTGACCATTGCGTTGTTGGTGAATTTCGGCCTAAGATATTTTATCAAACTAATCTATTCTTCTCTTATAAAGTCTGTTTGGCTGTTAATGTTGTTACGTCTCCATGCATACTGGTGTAATGTGCGTAAGCTTGGAAAATCTCAATCACGACGAGCGGCACAAAGACACGATTATCGGTGTCTACACAAAACTAATACAATCGGTAATGAGCATTTTTCTCTAAAAGAAATATTAAAAATTCTGTTCTACATAATATGATGTTTTAATAAAGTCTGATGCATAAGTATCTCATACAAAAAAGACAATAAACGAATAACTTTCATCTTGCTGGTAAACTCGTCACATAACAAACAAACATAAAATCCAATTCTTCGACAGTAAACTGTTTATGATAGCTATCATGTAATCTTGTCATTAGAAACGAGTTGAGTTGGAATGCTTTGTGTTTGAGATAATCGATTGGAAATCGGAATTTTTAAAATGATTTACTGATATTTTAGAAGAACTATGAATAGTGCGGCTGAGATATATATTCATTAGGTAATAAGGAGATTCTAAGATAAATTATGTGTTTAATGTCGTACTAAATGCCACTATTCCTTAATTTTGGAGATTACTTTCGGCACTATTATTTCAAAAAATGCTTAACATCTACTTCTGTATCTAAAAATTAGCGTGTTCTTAAATATATATCAATGTCACTTGTAAAATGTGGTTTTTGAACAGTACTCACCAAGACGAACTATTAGATAATCTGTGATATAGGAAAATAAAAAAATAGTTTATATCTCTCGACTTTAGACCGTACTCTGGGCAGGATTGCCAAAGCCGCAGATTTAGTCGTCGCAAATACTGGCAAAATCGTAGATTTTACATCGACAACACAGTTCATAGTCTAGATTGCTCTGCCTAAGGTTTCTGGACGTTTTTCGTCGCCAATGTTCGTCTTCAGATGACGGTGTCTTGTGAAACTAAAAAGAAATTATGTGTGATAATTCCCATTTACCTATTAAACATCCGGATACGCCTCTGTTATGTTTCACGACGGAACGGGCGCTTCCGCAATACAGAGAGGTCTGTCAGTATCTGATCGGCACTGGTTGACGTGCAAATTGTTGAAGCATGATCTAGACTCGGGGTTTGATGTAGTCGTTGCACGCCGCTAAGATGTAAGATGCAATTTGTGCAGTATCTTCATTTTGAATGCAGCGTCTTCGTATTTATTCCGGCATGGTTGTGCTAGTTTGACAGGGCTTCCTGACACTGCTTAAGAGATCTAGTAAGTAAAATAATTCTTGGTACTATTTATTGAAAGCTAATCGTATTTTATAGTTAGCAGTCAGTAGGTCTACCTTTATATTTATCCTGGGGTGATGTGAAACGACTAACATAAGTACGGTAGGAGTTTTTTGAAATTAAATGCTTAACTTTATTCTAAACGACAAAACCAGTTTATTTTAATTACAAAACGCAAAATTAATTTTATTGAGTTTATTGGCTTTAAAGCTTACTTTTATTTGTTTTAATATAAAACCGAAACGAATTATAACTGACATTCAAAATATATTTCTCAAGAGGGTTTAATAACCCCGTAACCTTTTTGAATGCGAATTTGGAACTGTCGTTCTGGTTAGGTAATTATTGTTCCAGTTTGGGACCCAGCGATACCAGTTTCAATCCTAGACCAATTTCTTTCAGCTGCCGGTCCCGGTTGGCAGACTGACAAATTTAAATCAGACGCCGGCTACTACCTTACCACAAACTACATTATCACCATCATGACAACTTGTTGTAGATCTTAGCCAAAAATATTAATCTTTTCCTGTTGTGGCTAATGTTTTTTTTCAGTATTTTCGCAAGTAGAGTTAGTTTTAATTACTCTACTTAGCGATTTATGTTAAACGCAAATTACTCATTAGTCTTTCAGGCTATATCATAATTTTAATGATGACTTATCGATAAGGTGAATCATTACAAAAAAAAATGGTAAAATTTGTTTTGTTCTAGTTTTAAGTTTTCTTTGTTCTGTGGTGTTTCAATAAAGAGTTTATCTATCTATCTATCTTACAAAAAAAAAGTATTTTCGCATAAACATTCCGATACTTAACTTTTTATATTTTTTTATTTTGTTTATGGACCAGTATTGTCAACCCTTTCTTTACCAGTGTTTGTTAACGTCTATAAGACGCATCGCCATTGAAGGTACGGCCAGTGCGCAAACAGAGATATCTGGAACGTGTCAGTCACTATAATGAGGAAACAGTTATTAAACTTTGTATTAACAAACTTTTCCATTCAAAAACCTTTTCACAAGGTACGTGTGCA
The DNA here is from genome assembly GCA_912999815.1 of Campaea margaritaria. NCBI lineage: Eukaryota > Metazoa > Arthropoda > Insecta > Lepidoptera > Geometridae > Campaea > Campaea margaritaria. The sequence goes on from OU538794.1 coordinate 5,567,553, forward strand.
CTCAGGTCATTTCGCTTCTGCTAGAAGCTATAGGCAGGATTGACAAGAGTGCCGCTTAGTAAACCATACATGTAGTTATAGTTACGAAATAAAAATCAGGCCTTTCAATAAGTAGAATATTAACACTGTTTATATGTAGGCCTAAAGGTACACTGACCTTTTGCATTCCAAGTTAAATCTGTCAGTTGCAACGCTACGCCAATATAACCTGCAACGTTAAGAAGAGACCTTGATGTACTCGTATGTGTTGTTGCAAACGCAAATTTCTAGTTTTAAAGTAGTGTTAAATAGGCAAATCTTTTTTTAAAAAAAATTGTCTATAAACGCATCTTGGCACTTGCTGATGAATACGCTTAGATTAAACGTTGCTGCTTTGCACTTTACAACTCGGTAGCGTTCTCGTCTTTACTGAATATTAACTAGAATATGCACAAGTTTAATCACTGTAAGTTTCAATACAAAGAGCTGCCGGTGTCGGGACGCGATGGTGGCTCTTACACATGATGTACAAACAATGGGGAAAGCAGACCATCAATCGAAGTCACCGCAAGAACATGCGCTAGTTTTATTAGACTTTAATTTGATTCTAACCTTATTATGCGATGTTACTACATCGGAGATGAAGTTTCGTAAACAATGACATATGAATGATGGTTGTGGTTATTAAATACCTACCGGATTGATGATGTTGGTAACGAACAGTGAGAATTTTTGAAATCGAAATCTTGAATTTTTAAAGGTTAGAGTCATTGAAAGCGAAATAAGTAAAGATTACATAGTAAGTTTAGGTGTTCAACAAAATTAAGAATACTAAAAAAAATTACGTCCCAATTTGGAGAAAAAAAAATAGAGTTGGTCATGAAAAGATTTCTACCTCTCATTTCCAAACGTTTCATTTTACGCCAATAACAAAAAAGACCAAGTAAATCAAATCTGCTGGTTGAATGCCTCCGCTCAATAATGCCTACGTGACAAAATGTACCAATCACTGGCGCATGCGGTCATGAACTAAGAAACCTAACTTATAATATAGCTCTGCGTCTCTAAGCCGACTTCACTCTTAGGTCACCTAAAGGTTACTTAGTCTAGACCTAACGTTTAGGTCATTCTGCAGATAATACGATATGTTATAATGTTTCAATTTGCATACTTATACATTCATTTAATTGTTTTATTGGACGAAACCGATTACTTGGCTTCTTTATTGAATTTAGCTTCAACAGCGTATGTTTTTTTTAATATGAACCATCAGAAAGCAATTACCATAAAGATTAGAGTTAATCAAGTTAATGTGAAATAGGATTTCCATATTTACTTCCCACATACCTCCGAAGGTAAGACGCGTGTCGTAAATAAAACAAAATAAACAGATGAAAGGTCATGGGAACTACATCTGTAGAGCAATGCATTACGAACATCACGAGTTTGAATAATATCATAATATTTAATTGTTACATTCTTTACTAACGCATCGAACATAATATGAGGAACGGTTTTATCGTTGCTCGAATTCCTCGTAAGGCAAATATTTGTATGAATTACAGGTATTTGCTCGGAGTATGAATGTCAATGGCACTATGATAATCTTAGTTAATGACTTCTAAGTAATATATTCCAAAATGTGTTGTTTTAATTTCAATTAATTAGGTATTAATTATTTTAAATGTTCATTGACTACATAGTTAACGTCGTGCAACAATATTTGCAATTTATTATTATGTTTTCTCGTAATTACTTACCGTGTTTTTTACTTAATAATAATATATTAATAGCTATGATTCCAATTTCCTTAACCTTTTGGATACGTTTCTTATATTATATTATATAATATATTTTATTTAAATTTGCATACGGATTTACAGCTGATTATAAATTATATTTACCTCCTAAAATTAATACGAGTATACTTCTCAGGAAATGAATTGTTTCAACATTCTCTATATATATATATATATATATATATATTATATCTCAGTTTTTAGATACAAGGTAGCCAATGTCTTTGTTACAAATTGATTCTATTTTTAATATCAAATTTTAGTAATATCTGTTTTATGTGGCGTGAAAATCTATACTTTCCTTTTTATTATTAGTAAGATTAGTAGGATGAATGAGCTAGCTTTTACTAAATTAATACTGGACTTATATTTGCACTATTTTCAATGGGTTGCGTAAATAAAATATAAAATTTCTTTGCCGATTTTACTAGGAAATGTGAAATGTGAATGTGAAGTGTTGTGTACAAACATTGTTAATATTCATCAATTAACGTATTTTATAGAGCCGGTTTTATGCGAGCGTTAATTATTAAATATATTAATTAATAAATCAGAATTCTATCATCCATAAAGCGAACAAAGTGTGAAATGATATACTCGGCAGTAAGAAATTGTCGCGCTTGCGTAATTACCTTAATTATAAATTAATTATGTAATTAAGCTGATTAGAGCAACATGCTAACGACTAGCTGATTATTTATGTTCTTTATGTCAGTTATATTCAATGTACCACCTAATTACTTAGTCCTACGTTTCAGCTTCATGTCGATGAGTGTGACTCACCGAGGTCACACGTCTACGCAAGTGACATGATCCTAAACTAACATTATTATATAATGGTGGGCAACCTCTTGGGAACTTTTCTTTCGAAATTGCTACCAGGTTCCAAATGTCAGTCGTGGAACTGCATATTAAATGGCAAACTTTGTAAACGTATGTAGGACTGCAAATTATTAGTGAAGTAACTTAATTTAGCGGCATTTTTCAATGACATATTCCGACATGACATGCAATGAATGGTTGTAAGTTATGTGCTTTTTACAATGAGTGTAGCATGTTGAAACGACGAACTTGGTAATGGTCTTATTAGTAATTCATTCATCAACTCAAATTGGCGAACAAACAATGAAAAAAGTCATGAATGACAGAGGAAACGTCGTGGAATGCGACGGGGGCGGCGACTGACTGGCAGACAGGTGATTAGCACAAGTGACGAGCAACCAACGTTTGTTCCTATTACCATTATTATTACTAGTTAAATTATTAAGACTCCCATTGCAACCTTCAACCATACTTTACCTTACCTTACGGGGAAAATAATAGTTTTTTTTTGGCCAGGTTTATAGGAATATTTCCTTAAAGTATGAAATAAATAAGTAACTCAAATCGCAGGAATCGCGCCACTAGTGCAGCCCTCTATCTATGGAAAAAGAGTAAAATTGGTGTTTACAAAATCGAAATTTATTTGAGTGTTGTCATAAAAATATCTCTTGCTAAGCAGATTTATTTCAGAAATAAACGTATAGGTTTAGATTTAATATGTATTGTAACGTCTTATGACTCGTTTTTCGGTAAAGGAAAACATCGTAAGGAAACTCACATACCTACCCAAAAATTATTCCGGTGATGTGTATGTTATGTTATCCAATCGGGAATAGACCCGGTGGTGGATTAAGGCCTAATCATTATCACAAAAGTGAGGGGAGACCCGTGCTCAGCAGTGGGCCAATATGGGTTGATGATGATGATGATGGTCTTGGTAAAGTTCCTCGCCTCCTCGTATCACACAAATTCATCTACTTAATCATGTCATAACACTCTCATAAAAATAATATAGGAGACTCAATATATTCCCGGCCGCTTAAGTTTGTTAGTAAGGCCATTGTAAGTAATGAAATAAATTTAAGCCCACACATATTCTCAAGCGTGCGTGCTCGCCGTTTTTCCTTCATCCTACAATCTTACATTAACTCATCGTTAGCTACTTCATCGAAAGGATATTATAATTAAATAGATGAAGAATATCCTTCCCGTTACAGCTCGTCAATTAGACCATCGTGAAGGAAGCAGAAGAGCCCACACAGTCTCGGCGCGTGCGTATTCGACCTTCGTCCCGCATTCCCGTACACTCAAACGGGATACGCACTATTTGCTACTCGTTATGGGACACTCACCTCTCGTTAGTGTACAGTCATCCATCGTAGAGAGCGTGCTTAGAAAAACAAACACTTATCAAAGAAAAAGTTTATGGTTTTAATGCTATAGGTCAGCGTCTTATTTCGTCGCTTCTACTCCAGAGCATTCTTCTCCGTATTTATCGCTGGAACACACATATTCTTTTTTATGTTACGAGACGAGCAAGTCGTTCACGTGATAGTAAACGCCATGCCAGCCCATAATAGCTACAGTGTCAGAACTTTCCATTACGAAATCCTGTGCAAGCACTGCACTGCGCTCGTCACCCCGAAACATCGATCCTAAAGTCTCATATGCCCAGTAATTTCGCTGGAGACAATGCCCTTTTGCTTTAGCTAATGAATATCTGGAAAAGAGTAGTACTTCTCCAGGCGGTCTCTTGCAGAACAGGCCTACTTCTACAGCAGAAGAGGCCTACCACTGCAATTATTTGTGGGATTTGACACATACACAATATGTATGTCAAAAACCTGACCTATATATCCTATGCCATATTTCTATTCCTAAATCAAGTCTGTTTTTATCATATTTACTAACATTAACATTCACTTTCATTCATTTTGCGACCTTGCTATTTCGGTAGTATGAATATGCCAAATTATTTTCGTCAAACTGGAGGATCATCGGTTTATGTCCATAATTATATTCTGTGCCTCTGATTTATTTACTCATTTAAATGCCGCCAGCATTTTAGGCACATTACCCATTGGAAATGCGTAAGTTAAATAAATAAATATATAACGCGTCACACTCACATAGATAGATGCTGACCCCTAACTAGGATTCCCTGTATGTAGGGAACCAGGAATAATATTAATATTTAGATTTATTTGAATAGTTATTTGTAGCCCTCAATTTCTTCGATAAATCACATACAAAGTATTCCAAGTTGCTAACTAGTGTACTCGCGTCATTTGGCAAGTTAAAAGCTTTTTCTTCCTCTGACGTAGTAGATACGAACGTTGCATGAATCACAATTCACAGGCCACATGGCCACAGTTTCGGGGAGCATACCTACGCTATATATCCCATACCTTAACATACATCATCGTCACTCTATATTAGGGCTCGCAATCACGTCCACACTCATTCCTCGTCTGACTGAGGTCAGGGAGTTCTTTCACGACCCATTGCGAAAACGGCTCAACTCCACTAATCAGGTACGTGATACTTTTACGACTGCACTGATACACTTGCCAAGATTCCAATGCTAATATTACGAAACGCGACAGATGTGATTTAAGAGGAGTTAACAAAGAAAATGTGCACCTCCATATGCGTACAACAATTGAGTGAGTACGAACCGAGTGGGCGAACGCGACGCGTCAATGATAAGGATAATCCAGTCGTGAATCAATGCCAGATCGAGTACGTAACCAGTAGTTAAACATCCCTAATATGGTTCAGATACCTAATATTCGGTACGCGTGTCCACATAGGTCACAATTATTAACTTAATTGTCTTCGCCGAGTAGGCGACCCATTGTTTGTGGTTTTGTTACGTGTATCTCATGATCTGTCTTAGAGCTGGCTTATTTCGACTAAGTATAATATTCCTTATTTATAACTCTTATTTCATCATAATACGAGACCCCAATTCACAACAACCAACAACTAGACCTCTGAGATAACTCTGACATTGCCCAAGTGGTCAAAACATATCGTCGATCAAAGGCCGCGGTTATGCAACGTTTCTTTATAAATCACATTTCCTTCGTCACGACTTGTCTTCCTGAATATCGGTACGGTAACGGAACATGACATTTCGATAAATACTATCTTATTGATCTGTTAAGTTGAAATTGGAGTAAGTTCGTAAGAACATGCTTTGAACGTCTAACTAAGGTGTTGCCCAAAGAGTCGTTGGTCAACAGTCAAATATAATTAGCAGTGTGTAAATGATTCCAATATCTAATTCGCTAACATTTTAATGGCCTCCTTTATTTTCATATTTTCTTACCTTTAAAATCTAGGTTTTTTTTTTAAATAATTAGAGAGGAAATAATGTTAAAGCCTCTTATTCAACCATTCCAAATTAAAACCTTCCCGCCCTTTCATTCGTTCCCATTATGGACGTTCAGTCCTTTCTACACATTCACTCTACCAATCCCTTTCATTCTTTGACACTCTTCCAAAACTCTAACGAACCGACACGGTGCGTCGCTCCATCAAAAACATGAAATAAAATATAATCAGTGAATAACCATCAGTGTACCATCAACAATTAGCAAAAGGGGGCCCCCAACGACGCCTCCAAAGGAAGTTAAGTGCCGACCACCGGTGAGTTTTTTTCCAACCAATTTTCCTCTTCATAACCTCAACAACCCCTAGATACAGTCCACTCGTCTTAACATCATTTTTGGTCCTCGTCGAACCGGATTTCGACTTAGAATCGGTTTCCTATGCTCAAATCGTAAACTCGTTTCAACTTGTGAAAATTTTAGCGTCATCAAGCCGCCATATTTGCACACAACAACCAAATTGCAAAACCTATAATTCGAATTATTAGCATCATATCAACATATCGATCACAACGCATATCATATTTTGTGTTTAATTCATCAAACAAACTCAGTCATTCATTTTGTGTGAGGAACTTTGCAAAAAGTTGGTGTAAAAATACCTACACTTTGTATTTCACCGATCTGCGCACACGCGCTGGAGTTTAGGTAGGTTGGAAGTATTGACCTGTGTTCGTTCTGTGGGTGAGTCCAACTTCATATCGTGTCATTGGGAGAGTCCATTTAATCAAAACATTTGTGTTCGTGTATTCAATTTTGTGAAATTGAACATTAATTATCATTTCAATCGTTGTTTTATGTGTAACATGCGACACTTAATAATAACAGCTTATCGTGATAAATCATTAAACAATTGTGTTAATACTTACGTGTAACATACAGCGCCTAAGTAACTCAAGCAAAGATTGTGTTTGTTTGTGTGCCGACAAATTGCGTTTGTGTGCCGGCAATACGAACAAACCGAATCAAATTCGTCGATGTTCGTTCGATCATTTCATACGGTCATTCTCATAGTGTTTATGCTGTGACTTTTGACAAACAAGTGACAGTTTCGTGTTCGTTTCTGTTTGAAAACTATCAAACTCCATCGTAAAGTGTGTTTTATAAAAGTTTGCGCGATAATAAGTTAAGTTTAGGCGTAAAATTTCTGCTAAAAGTGATAACAACTATCAAATTTCAAAATGAGTGAGACCGTGATTGCGCATTGGGAGTCGAAACGCAGCCTGTCGCACAAGCGGCTCAGCGATGCACTTTTGTGTGCACGTAATTGTGAATCCGAACCGAAACTTATAACGCGGTTAGAGACATGGTGTTCCCGTTTAGACATTATCTTGGAGGGCTTTAACGATGCCCACATCAATTTGGTTTGTGAATTACAAAAGGCCGGTGTAGATGATAAAGAGTTGCAAGGGCAGTCCGTGTTCCAAGAGCAAGCTGATGACATGTATTTCGAAGTACTCGAAGCAAAACGTAAATACTTGAAAGAATCAAAAGTGGAGTTCGCTTCTCCTTCTCAACCGTGTCATCAACCCAAGCCAAAGACTAAACTTCCACCGATTAAATTACCTACATTCACAGGTGAGTTCAAAGATTTTCCGGGGTACATTGACCTCTTTAACACACTTGTTCATCAGCGAACAGATTTAACAAACATAGAAAAGTTTCAATACCTAATCACAACATTGTCCGGGGAACCCATAAATATAATTCGTGCTTTTCATGTGTCTGAGGCTAATTATATGAGCGCTTATGAAGCTTTAGTGAATCGATACAACAACAAAAGGTATTTAGCATTCATGTGTTGGGAACAAATTAATAATTTAAAGGCCATGCCTTCTGGTTCAGCCCAGAGCTTGCGGAACTTGCTTGATGTCTACGGTGAAAACATAGCGATGCTTAGTTCACTGGGATTACCAACTTCAGAATGGGACTTTGTGTTATTTCATTCATTGTTAACAAAATTAGATAAAGCATCTCGTGAAGCCTTTGAGTTGTCTAGCACAGGCAAAGATTTCCCAAGCTTTAATGAATTAAAATCATTTTTACTAGACCGATGCAGTGCACTAGAACGCTCATTATTCTCAAATGAGAATAACAAATCAGTAGTTCAGCAACAAAATAATTATCATAACAAGCGTGTGAATTCAACCAATCAACCAAAGTCAACACCAACAATGCTTTTGGTTCAATCAAACAATCAATCATGTGTTTTGTGTAAAGAAAGCCATGCTCTTTACTCATGTCCAAACTTCTTATCAAAGACCCCACAAGAAAGGTCTCAAGTGATTAAACAATTCAAATTGTGCTTCAATTGTTTGCGTTCCAATCATATAACAACAAATTGCAACTCAACTCACTCATGCAAGACATGCAATCAGCGACATAACAGTCTGTTGCATTTTCCTAAGAGGACAGAGACTGGTGGTCCTGTCAACCCCCAACATAAACAAGCAAGTGCTGCTTACCATCAAACATCTTCGTCATCCTACTCTAATGTCAAGGAAGGTGTGATCACTCCAGTTACATCATTGTCAAATATGTCTTCAGGTTCATCATCAGGTAGTCATTTTGTCATGCTTGCGACTGCAGAGGTGGAGGTAAAGGATGGCCAAGGTACTTTCCAAAAGGTGCGCATCCTGCTGGACCCAGGAAGTCAAAGTCACATTATTACCAAAACATGTGCCCGTCGTTTAGGCTTGTCCCAATACAAGACTCAAACACCTATGTCTGGAATTGGTGAGGTTCCTGCATGTTCTACAAGCAAAGTGTTTCTGGAAATTAGACCAGTTGGAAAAGTGGAACCCACATTCACAACGGAAGCAGTGACTTTAGACAAAATTTGTGGTAACATGCCCACCCATCCGGTGAATGTTCAAAACTTTGAACATTTAGCAAATCTGAAACTAGCTGATGAAAATTACCATTCTTCTCGTCCGGTGGATATCCTCATTGGTGGTGAGATATTCCCACAAATTTTAATACCAGGAAAAATTGACGGTGGACATCATGCTGCGACGGCTATCAATACAATCTTTGGATTTATTCTTATGGGAAAAACGTTGACAAATTCATCATTCTCCACTCCTTTATCAATCAATCATGTGTCAGTGGACACCAACCTGGACATTGCGGTTCAGAAATTTTGGGAGTTAGACAACATACCTACTGGAGATAACAAGCAATCTCACTCCGTAGAAGACATTCAATGTGAAGATATATTTCAATCAACTCATAAACGGGATGTTGCTGGGCGATACATCGTTAACTTGCCCTTTCGTGATCAATCACCACCATCATTTGAAAAATCATACCCAATTGCGCTTCGTCGCTTCGTGCAGCTGGAAAAGCGCCTCCTGGCAAAACCGGCATTTCATGAAAAATATAAGCAACATGTCATGGATTATTTGTCGAGTGGGCAAATGGAGAGGGTACCTGCCAACGAGTGTCAGTCGTCGACTGCATATTACCTTGCTCATCACGCAGTTTTAAAATCGGACCGGGACTTGCGTGTAGTGTACGACGCAAGTGCCAAGGATAACAAAGGTCATTCATTGAACGACACTCTTCTGACAGGACCCAAGCTTCAAGCCGATATTACCAACATTCTTTTACGCTTCAGACTCCATGCCATCGTGTTCACTGCTGATGTACGGCAAATGTACAGGCAGATTAGTGTTGCAGAGGAACATTGTGATTTCCAGCGGATCTTGTTCAGATGTTCCCCTGAAGAATCAATTCTGGAATATAGACTTAACCGTGTAACATTTGGTGTCTCATCAGCTCCCTTTTTGGCCATACGTGTGCTTCATCAACTAGCTCATGATGAAGGTAATTCTTTTCCAACTGCAGCCCAGGTGTTGCTCAAAGATATCTATGTGGATGATGTTGTCACAGGTTGTCTGAACCTAGAACAGGCAATGGGTCTACAGCAGCAACTCATAGAAATCATGGCAGCTGGGGGTTTTGAGCTCCGAAAGTGGTCCAGCAACCATCAGGCTGTACTTCAGAACATACCTGAAGATCATAGGGCGGTGCCGAACGTTAATCAAACATTCGACTGTGATGGTCTATTTGTGAAGGTCCTCGGTTTAGCCTGGAACTCGCAAGAAGACATTTTCAACTATCAAGTAAATCAAATCAATCGAGAGTGTACCAAGCGCACCATGCTATCAGAGCTAGCTCGTATTTATGACCCCATTGGTCTTCTAACACCATTAACATTTTTGGCAAAGCATTTGATTCAACGTTTGTGGCTTCTTGGTTCATCGTGGGACCAATCAGTGCCAGAGGACATTAATCAAATTTGGTCGAAATATGGTCAGCAGTTACCTCACCTATCCAAGCTTCAGATACCGCGTCGCATAACTTCAGATGATGCCGTGTCCTACCAACTCCACGGATTTTCAGATGCGAGCGAGGCCGGGTATGCCGCCGTCGTGTATCTTCGTTCCACTAATCATCATGATCAACATCAAACAGCTCTTGTCAGTGCGAGGTCACGTGTCTCTCCAACCAAGCGCAGAACCTTACCAAGGCTCGAGTTGTGCGGCGCTCTATTGCTCACGGATCTCATGCGACACATCGTGAATATTTATAGCAAAACCTTAAGCATAGAGAGTGTCAACTTGTGGACGGATTCTATGATAGTGTTGTCATGGATCAAATCAAATTCAACAAATTTCAAGGCCTTTGTCGGCAATCGTATATCAAGCATTCAACGCAAACTTCCAGAAGCAGTCTGGAAACATGTTCCAGGTAAACAAAACCCTGCGGACTGTGCGAGTCGTGGTTTGACGCCCAATGAGCTCATCAATCATGACCAGTGGTGGACAGGCCCGAAGTGGCTGTCATTGGATCAAGTACAGTGGCCCAGAGAGCCCCAAGATTCGAAATCGATACTTCAAGCTGATCTTGAAGTTGACGGTGAAATGCGCGCCTGTGTGCTGAATGTCACAGATACAGCGGAGACGCATCCGGTCGATCGTTTGTTAGACAGACATTCATCATTGAGAAAGGTCCAGCGCGTCTTAACATATTGTTATCGTTTCATTGCTGCTCTGCGCAAAAACAAACGTTCAGGTCATTTTACCGAGCAAGAACTTCATGAAACCCTTATGGTTATCGTTAAACACATTCAACAAACGGAGTTTAGTGAAGAGATAAATATTTTGAAATCAAAACGTGTTCTGCCAAAATCATTCAGAAAACTTAACCCATTTTTGGATCAAAATCACATTTTGCGGGTGGGGGGTAGGCTCTCTCAGTCAGATCTTAGCTACGAATCAAAACACCCAGCTTTGCTTCCTCGCAAGCATCGTTTGACACAACTTATCATTCAGTGTACTCACAACGAAAATTTTCATCCTGGTTTACAAACAATGCAGTTCTTACTACTTCAAAATTTTTGGATTTTGTCTCCAAGACGAGCAATTCGTCAAGTTATATCAAATTGTTACCGTTGTTTTCGTGTAAAGCCCCATAATTTTGAACCTGAAATGGCAGATTTGCCACGTTCTCGTGTTACTCAGATCAAAGCATTCCAGTCTGTAGGTTGTGACTACGCTGGACCGTTTAACATAACTTTTCAACGTTATCGTGGTACGCGTTCTGTGAAGGCGTATCTGTGCTTATTTGTGTGCTTCGCTACCAAAGCAGTACATTTAGAACTTGCTTCTGACCTATCAACAGAAGCATTTTTAGCTGCCCTACGCAGGTTTGTAGCAAGACGTGGTCGGTGTAATGTGATCCACAGCGATTGTGGTTCGAATTTTAAGGGCGCACAGTCGCAACTGATAGACCTCATGCGCGCCGCGTGTGAAACGGAGCGTATTGAGTTTAAATTCAACCCACCAGGAGCACCTCACTTCGGAGGACTTTGGGAGGCGGGTGTTAAGTCCGTAAAAACACATTTGTATCGCGTTGTTGGCACACAAATTCTAACGTATGAGGAACTTAACACGCTTTTGACTCAAGTGGAGTCAATCCTGAACACAAGGCCCCTCTGTCCACTTAGCTCAGATCCTTCAGATGTTTCAGTTTTAACCCCAGGACATTTCTTAACATTAGCGCCTCTCACAACAGTGCCATCTCTTGATTATTCCAACATAAGCATGAACAGACTTACACGGTGGCAACTGTTGCAAAAAATGCACCAAGACTTTGGTCTCGGTGGCATAGTGAGTATCTTACCACTTTATCACAGCGATTGAAATGGACTAAAGCATCACCTCCAGTAAACATTGATCAACTCGTTATCATAAAAAATGAAACTACTCACCCACTGCGATGGCATTTTGGTAGAATAATTAAACTACATCCTGGGCGTGACGGTATCCCTCGATCTGCCTCAGTCAGGACTGCACAAGGTGTTTTCGATCGACCTCTTGTGAAGTTGTGTCCTCTACCAAATAATGACTAGTTTGTGTAGACATCATTTCATAATTTTTTTTAATTTTTATTATTATTTTTGTGTGTGAAAATATAGCAATTATTCATTAAGTTCATTTCAAAACAGATCATTAAATCATAATAACACTTGACATCATTTTATAACAATTATCATATGTCAAGATTTTTGCATTGGTGGTTGTGAACAAATTTTAATGTGTTTTAGACTTTTCTGTCTCATCAATTCGCCAGCGGGGGGGAAGATAAATGTTAAAGCCTCTTATTCAACCATTCCAAATTAAAACCTTCCCGCCCTTTCATTCGTTCCCATTATGGACGTTCAGTCCTTTCTACACATTCACTCTACCAATCCCTTTCATTCTTTGACACTCTTCCAAAACTCTAACGAACCGACACGGTGCGTCGCTCCATCAAAAACATGAAATAAAATATAATCAGTGAATAACCATCAGTGTACCATCAACAATTAGCAAAAGGGGGCCCCCAACGACGCCTCCAAAGGAAGTTAAGTGCCGACCACCGGTGAGTTTTTTTCCAACCAATTTTCCTCTTCATAACCTCAACAACCCCTAGATACAGTCCACTCGTCTTAACAAATAATTTGAATTCTAGCTTAAGTATTATGGGATCCAAGATGTTTTTTTAATTGATTAAATATTTTTCTTTTTATTTTTCATAATCTTACAATATAAATCCAAACGTAAAATTTTAATTTTCGAGAACCCGCGACCTAGATCAATTGACTCCCGTAGGAACATCATTAAATCGACGCAATTCGAGGTACATTCGAGAACATGAAGTATATACATCTACGCCACACCCGGACACTTCTTAAAAAAGCTGATTTGACAACTAATCTTATCTTACTAATATAATAAATGCGAAAGTTTGTGTGTTTGTCTGCTCTTCACGCCGAAACAGCTGAAAGGGTTTTGATGAAATTTAGTATACAAATACTTTAGGTCCTCGAATAGAACATAGGACAGTTTTTATCGTGTAAAAATTAACGATTCCCGTGGGAAATTATTCTATAAGCCTTCCTATTGCCCTCAGGATTAAGAGTAGAGGTGCGGGGAAGCGGATCGCGCGGGGTGGAATGTCCATTCTGTTTTTAGTACTGCATACTATAAGTCTACTGTGGCTACGCCTCAGGCAGGCATGTGGAGACATGTGACGGCAACCCAGTGACCGGCGGCACACTGATGACATAACGGAGACCCCACACGGCCCGTTATGCACCGAGCGAGACGCTTTTGTTGCATTCTACTGTACTTTGTACGTACGCTGAGAAATGGTTTACATTTTTGCTGTTGATTACGATCGCGATGCTATTGATATAAACAAAACTATAGGTGTGTAGTTGTGTAGCTAATTGTTAAATTAGTTCATAGAATCAGGCGATACTTTGCAGAAATCCGTATTCAACAAGAAGAAGTGGAAATAAATTGCTTTAATTCCACCTACAACGAGTATGTTGCCAGATGAATCTAAGATAGGATTTTGTTCGAAGACCTAATCCCTAAGCTAACCCTTTACGCTAAATATCGAAATCCCTAACTTGATATATTATAAAAAGCCCCTTCTAGCAACTCTTTTTGAATAAAAAGTAATCGCTTATTTTGAAAACTGAAACATAATTAAATATACCTATAATATTTCCACATTTTCTGGTTGAATTTTTCATTTGTTCTGTTATAGTTTATTAATTTTTCTTTGTTCTGTGCTGTTTCAATAAAGAATTTATTTATCTATCTAACTATATAATATGTAACTACACAATTCGTCAATGAATTTTCCTCTATAGCCTTTAAAATTCTATGCCCTTTATCATACTCACGACAAATAACTGATGTTAATCCTAATGGTAATTATAATAAAATCAAACGACAACCTCCATTAGCCTGTCAAACACAATTTCTCAATCAACATTATAATAAAGGTCCTATTGCGATAATATAATTATAAATTGTACCCACCTAATTATTAGTAAGCAAATAGAAACACTCGACAAAATGGAGACAACTGCTGTCAGAAAATCCAAAGCTATTTTAGAATGTGGTCCATTTTTTTTAATACTATTTTATTTATTTAACTGGGTGACGAGACTATACTATATTCTATGAGTATACTAGCGGCGCCTCGCGGTTTCGCCAGTGTGATTTGAAATTTCCGTAATTACAATGCATTTTCCAGGTTATTAACCACCATGTTACTTAGGGATAACTGAAGATTGCGAAAAAATCAAATATCAAAATGTGAAAATTAAAATAGTACTGAAATATTACAACCCGAATTGTATTAAAATATTTAAAGTATCTAAAGCTTATCAAATCGCTACGGCATAAAGAAAGCTGATTAAATTTACCCGCTACCATTTTAGTACATTTCGTGGCGTGCTCTAGTTTCGCGTCGGTCCACCGCTCGTAGGTTCTTACATCGAGGAAACCACGCCCCAGGACCACTGACACAACGACCATTATTGCGACACCTTTCACGATACCGCTTACCACAATTATGCGTGGAACCGGTGGAATTGAAACCTTTTTGGAGTCGAGTTTCTCGACTTTGCTATGCCTATGTACTGAATGAGACTTGTCCCCCCACCCTCTTCGGTTCCTTTTTTTAGACGAGACGAGCAAGTCCGCCTTCTGATGGTAAGCGCTACGCCTGTCCATAACAGTTACAGTGCCACCCAGAACTTTGCATTGCATAATATGGGCGGCACTGCAGTGCGCTCGTCACTCTGAGACATCGGCTCTAAAGTCTCATATGCCCAGTAATTCCGCTGGAAACAGTGCCCTTTAAACCGGAAAACAGTAATGTTTCCACACTGCTGCTTGGCGGATGAATATCTGGTGGTACTTCCCCGGTCGGTTCAGTCTCTTACAGAAGAGGCCTATCTCTACAAGACTATCCTTAGACGGTTTATAAACAAAGTTTAACTGTCCTCGCTAGGCTCGATGTACGTTCAAATATTATTTGCCCATATAAGTATTCTCCCCGGTGTAATTCTCCCCGTATCGAGGTAGATTAAGTAAATGGGTTGAGACATCTCTAAGTTCTAATCGTTTTCGTTACCTACTTATTAATACATCTATTTCCTATGTATATAGCTTTTGCTTCATGTTGTTTTTTTATCCCTAAACCAATAGTAAGTATATAACAAAGCAAAAACCATTAATCTTTCAAGCGTTGCAGGTTTGATCCATTAGCATTCCGCACAGAAGTATTTTTGATTTCGTAATCAATATGTAATGATAACGCTCCAGCGGTGGATATCATAGCCCCATCTCGTAATGCCGATCAACTGTTACAAATTATATTGATATTACGTAACAAAAATGGTAAACTTAATGGTCTCTGAGAAAAGGGATTTAGGCTGAAAACCCACTGCGCTAAAACGAACTCAAATATAGTAAAGTTGATAATTCCCCATCATTATGTTCGTGATTACGTGTTTTCCACTGGCGTAATTTGGAGTCCTCGTTATATTTCTAGGTTAATCTATTTATAGGTTCAAGCGTTCTTATAGATGTTAGTTAATCTTCTTATATATAAAAATGTTATGTTGGTTTGTGTACGCTTCAAAAACTCAAAAAGTTCTGCACCGATCGAGCTGAAATTTTAGCGTGATATATAATCCGCATCAAGGATTGTTTTTATCTATTTTTTTCATCAGTGACATATCAGCGAATGTGCGAATGTGCCACAGCGAAGCGTGGCAGGGTACAGCTAGTTAGTTTATAGATGTACTCGTAGATGTACAGTTACCCACTTTACAATTAAGATTAGAAAGGCTATAATCGTGCTATATTTAACTAATGACCTGTCAAAACCTCACGTACTCGACTTTCAAATGCAGAGTTCGGAATGCACACCTATCTTTTGATTATGTTTATCTTATTGTTTTGTTGAACGAGGATAACTAAAATATTGTGATGCTTCTCTATATCTATGCTTATAAGAAAAATAACTGTTTTAATTATTTTAATTACGGCTCACATCCTTCCTATACATATTTAGATGTTTTAATGTGTATAGTCAAGTTCCGTGCTACAATCTGAAACGACCTTTACTCCAAAATCAAAGAGTGCATTGTTATAATTCACGCTCCACTTATCTAATTATTCTCGAAAAAAGTAGAACATTTTTAACATCGAAATCTTAATTGTCATATTATGTAATTTTGCATAAAGCATATCGGAACAATTCATTGTTACTGGTTAATGAATTGTAGCACAGTGTAAGTAGAAGTCAGTGTCTTAATTTTATTCAAGGTTTGATTTCGCACAAATTTTAACAAAAGTTTTAGTTTCTTTTCTCTTTTGGGGTTCCACTAGGACTACCAGAGATTGGATAATAATATAGGGATTTAGACATTAAAAACAGCACTCTTGAAAGCGAGGTGGTGGCCGTCTCTATCATGCCTGCAGGCTGCAGGTGTTTTACCTACAATATGACCTCTTTGCCATCACCTCGTTTTTGTTCGATATTTTAACACACTAATGTTCTAGATTATGATGGTAACACAAGAAAGTTAAGTTTTCGTCGCAAAGAACAAATTATTTATGTTAATTGACAACTATTTTATTTAAGGAATGTCTAAGATACTACATAGGTACTATATGTTCTTTGGTTGAGGTGTCTTGGTGTGAATGAAATAAACAGTTAGACATCTTACTTCTTCAGTGAATCTCAGTAACTGTCTTAAATTACAGATGCATTGAGATCGTATTGTTGCAATGCAGCGTCGAGACGATGCGTGCGAATGGTCCGACCCAACGGACACAATAGCTGTTGTGTATAGATCATTTCGTTTATAGTTTTATTAAGATGTAGGCTGATTAGAAATTGATCACAGTTGTTGAGTCATAACACGGAATAAAGAATAGTAGAGATATTTATAGCTTAATATCATAATTATTATTGTTTTCAGATGCGACGGCAGGCTCGGATCTCAGCCGGCGGCGCGCTTGTTTGGCGCTCCGCCTCTGCTTTGCAAGGTAATTAATTACTTATTGTCATTATTATAAGGTACATAGTTCCAATCGCATTTTTCATGAAGTCTCTCTTTTGTTATTATTGGACAGCTTATTTAACTGGTGGTGAAATAAGAGCGCGAGCTGAAAATCACACCCTCTCAGATCAGACTTACGTTAAATTGTTGTAGCCAATCACAATTTTCAGTCAGTAGGTAAAGGCACGCTGTTGCTCACATTTTAGTAAATAAATTTTGCGATTGTACTTTTGATATGGAATTGAATTTGTCTGTTAAGTCATGTCTCCTGTGAGTATTTTGGTCTGAACACTACACAGAAACCTCTACATAAAACATTTTCATTTTTGACAATATTTTGTGTAGTGTGTAGACCAAAACACGCGCAGGAGACACGCCTTTACCAAAACAATAATAAATTGCACTGTATACTATACGTGCTGCACTAAATATGCAGTTAACCTGCAGTTAACCTCACTGGTAGTTTGCTGCTCAGCAATCCTAACAATCCTTCTAATATTATAAAAGCGATCCTATGGAGTTACGTACAATAGGAACGTCTATGTCACCACCACAGTATTAATTGCAATAATTTGATACTTTTTTTTTTAACTTCCAGTTTGGCTGTGGTTGCTGATTTTTATATTCCAAAACGAATTCCGGATATCAAGGTCCATTCAACCGGGTGTAAGTATCTAAAGTTAAATTATGTCAAATTTCCTTACCATAATATAAAGCAAAGCTCTAAAGGTTCTAAAGTCAGAGACATTGGTTCTAAATGCCCAGTAATTTCACTGGAAACAGTTCCTTTCAAACCAAAACACAGTATTGTTTTCACACTACTGCTTGGCGGATCAATATTCGGCAAAGGTGTACTTCCCTAAGCGGTCTCTTGTAGAAGAGGCCGACCACTACGAACCACACCTAATGGTAAGGGACAATGTGGTCACGCCTTCTGCCATAAAAAATATTTTTTGTTTATCTCTCAAAAAAATAAAATGCAAACTTTTCATGGCATCATTACCTGTTCCATCATTTTCCAGTACTTGGACTTCGACAATCTTCCCGAAACCAACTTCACGTGCGCGGGGAAGGTCATAGGCGGGTACTACGCGGACCTGGAGACCTCTTGCCAGATGTTCCACGTGTGCACGGTGGGCCAGCAGGATGAGCCCATGGATATCAAGTTCCTTTGCCTGAATGGCACTGTCTTTGATCAGGTGAATCCACACATTCTTCCACCATTTATTAAAAAAGAACAGATTTGATAATCAACTTAAATCTATCGTCGTTGTAAAATTGTACAGAGACAAAAACGCCGAGAAACTGTTGTAAAAATCTTGTGTTAAGTGGTTTTAAAATAGTGAAAAGGTCCTGAAATGTCTGTCATGTATTACTATTACAACAACGTACCATATCTACAAAAGAGAAAAGCAAACTTACCTATTTGCTTTAGTCTTGCGTATATTTTTGCTTCATGAGAAAGATTTTCATAACTTTAATCAACCACAATGATGTCCATGCTTGGACAAAAAAAACAATTACTAAATTATGCACATTTTCCGATAATTTCAGGAGACAAGAGTATGCGAACGGGTAGATGAAGTGGATTGTACAAAGTCTGAGAAATTCTATAGTTTAAATTTAGAACTTTACGGCAGTACTGCGCCACCCATCATACAGCCAGACCAACAGAAACCTCAAGCAACAGAACAGTCACAACAACAGACAAAGCCCAGTCAAGAAACACACACAAACCCTTCGGTAGATGTGACTCCAACCACATCTCACGATAAACATCAAGCGCACTTGCCAGATTTCACAGACTCGACCGATGATCCTGTGCAAGAGATCAAAAAGAATGATCCTAGGAGACAGCAACCTACATCGACTAATCCACCAATACAAGTTCCTGAACATGAAGAACTCAGTGAAGGTAAAATACTTCCTTACACAAATTACTTTTCTTAATGGATGCAGCCATATTTTGATTCAATGTTTTTAATCATTTCAGAGTACCAAGAAGAAGACGAAATTGATGGCGACTACGTGGATTACTCGCATCCTCCTACGACGACAGCCCAGATACCAACAACAACACCGGTGATTACAACAACTACAACGAGACCAACAACAAGACCAACAACAAGGCCAACAACAAGACCAACAACAAGACCGACAACAAGATCAACGACAAGACTAACTACGACCACAACATTAGCACCAACCTCTTCTCGCTTCCCGTCACCAATACCACATTTGATTTCTTCTCCAACACCAATATTATCTTCACTGTCACCGCCGGCATCATCTATACCATCGGCAGCGCCTCCATCGCAATCAATTCCAACGCTCGACCCCGCACTGCTCTCGCCACAGGAATTCATATATCGTCACCGGGGTCCAGGATCAGAGGCTATATCCTTCCAAAGCTTCCGTCCTGCTGATGGAGTCTATATAACACATGCGCCGCCTCAACAGTATGACCATTTCCAATACGAGTCTTCAAGAACTGCTCCGAGACCGGCACAACAACGTCCGACGCCATTCGTACAACGGCCTCAACCTTTCCGGCCCACAACACTGGATCCTCGCGATCAGCTTCTACGTCCCGGACCAACATCACTACCTTCGGAGAGACACGAAACTTCTGTGAAACACAGGCAACAGAATTATCCAGCATCGGTGCTGCCAGCGCAACGACCTTTACCATTTAACCCATTCTATTACGATCGAAAACGAAGCGACGACTCGATCCCGGAAAACGAGTCATCCCTTTCCGCTCGGTCTGTCGCACCACCCACTGTCACTGAACGACCTCCGCACAAACTGAAAAGTCCACCTCGAGTTATCGTCACCGCCAGTGCGTCGGTCAGCGACAGCAACGGAAAGAGACTGAACTATACAGTCGGTAATGTAGTTAGTGCAGTGAAACCGATAGTACCCATTAATTACGATGATTATAAAGAGTCGGATCTCATATTCGATCCGTTCTTCCTTGATGTGCCAAAACTACAGAAACGACGAAAGACTAGATCTAATAGCAATAGAAAAGTGTTCACTGTCCCCGCTACAGTGACAGTAGCATCAGAGGTCACGGCGGGTAAATCAACCACGACTGTTATCCCTGTGACTTCACGAGCTACTACCACAAATAGAGCATCGACGAAGGTTCCGGTTACTACGACGACGGCGGCTTGGAATCCGGACGATTACGTAGATGATAACTACGAGCCCCACGCCTACATTCCGCCGATGCCACCGCTCGCGGTGCTAGTGGCGCATGACCTTAACAAGTCTATGAAGGAAAGGCAGACAAGCAACGCTTTAGTAGGAGAAAGGAGCCATCGAGATCACAATTCGAAGGCTGGTCGTGTTGAGCATGCCAAGCCGACGTCGCCGTCTGCGCTGCAGACAACCTCTAGTCAAAGTGGTGCGGGAGGCGCGGTGCCGCCCGCCTCGCCGCCGCCCCCGCCGCCCGTGGAGGCTCCCTGCGCCTCGCGCTCCACTGACTGTCGGACTCGTGCCTAATAAACCTAGCTCCTTTTATAATAACTAGATTCATACATTTAGATAGGTAGAGAAATTTAAACAATTATTGACATTCATACTACCGTTTTGTGAACACAAGAATTTTTTGAAAATAAATGAATGCTCAACTTCAAAAGTTTTTGTGTCCTGATGGAGAAGTCAACTATTTGATAGCGTAGGCTCTCTCAAACCAATTCATATTTTTATGTAACGTTGTTTTGTGTATGTAATGTATGTAACTATACTCATGTTATTGGAAAGGCCTGCCTCCCGTGTGTGTTTTGGTCTGCACTTTATACAAAAACCTATACACAATTCTACACACCTCTACATATTTTGTTCATAGACACATTTCGTTTCCTGTTCTGCTGTATGATACGAAAACATCAAACATATTTTGCATTTTCATCAAAATAAATGTGTACCAAAACAATGTTTTTGTGTAGTGTATTAACCAAAACACGTGCACGCGTGCCTTCGCTTTCTGGAACCATGTTGTAGACATGTTCGAAAAGTGTCCTTATAATTATAATAATTATTGTGTCCATGTGTATGATAGGATTTTAATCTTCGAATTTTGTGAAATACACTTCTTTTCAACTTTATAGAAAGTATATTTTGCTCAACTCTTAATTATTTTTATATCTTTTGTATATTTTAAACAGTTTGCTGAGAGCTTTAGGATAATAATTTATAATGTACCTATGTACTTCTAGATGATCAATGTAAATACGTAGTTACGTTCTTGAATTTATTTGCTATTATAATTATTCTTTTACGGATCACATTTATTCATTAGATGCCTAGCGATATTTATAAAGGAAAAACTTGTAAATATCTTTATGAAATACACCATGATGTTTCTATGACCAACGTTTTTATATTTTTCACCTAATTGGTAATGTTGCAATAAGGTCTACGTTGCATTGCAGTTCAACGAGGCAATACCGACAGATCTCTATAACAATATGGTTCTTCATTTAGTTCATACAACGTCTCATATTATTTTTACTTTGAAATCAAAAAGTTTGACATATAAGTCGAGGTTTAGCTATGTAAAAAAAAAACTTTAAATAAGTAGTTAATTCAAAGTTAGCCTGCGGGGCTATGCAGCACGGTGCGGATCAGCTCGAGTTCGTTTCATTTTGACGTTTGATTGCCACTGGACTCGTCATTCGTATTGAAATGACAAGTCCCGTGGCAATCAAACGTCAAAATGAAACGAACTCGAGCTGACCCGCACCGTGCTGCATAGCCCTGCTGGAATGTATATCGACGCTAGAAAGCGTAAAGGCTGTAACCTTGAAACGCAAAATTGTTCACCAAACTTTTATTTTGTTGAAAAAAAAATCATAACTCAATATCTACTCGACCTACTTGGTGTTTGGGGACGATATTTGGTGTGTTACATACAAAGCTGTAAAGCAAATATGTAAAAAAAGTATGTTCGGTCGGTCAAAGGGTTACAGCGTTTACGCTTTCTAGCGTCGATATTGTAAATATAATGTCGTCAGATCATAATAATATGAAGGCAGCGAGTGTATGCTATTTTTAACCGACTTCAAACAAGGAGAAGATTCTCAATTCGAATGTGAGCTTTTTTTCTAAATTGGTATTAGAAAATATGTGATGTCTAAAGCAAAGAGGTATCTATATTTATAGTTATCTACTAAATTGTCGGTCTGTGGTCAAGCGTCATACGTCACAAAGCATTTTGCACTCACCGAATTCTTACAATGGAAATTCAAGAATTGTGACCAGAGAAAACACAACCATCTCGATTATAGATTTTTATAATAATCAAGTTTACTTAATTAACAAATTATAATTGAACTATACTATACTTACTACATAAATATACATCATGTCAAGTGAATCTGATAGCAGCATAATGACTGTGGGTGAACTGATAGACAATGCTTTTGGTGAACCGGAAGTAAGTTTGCGTTTCTCATTTATCGTCATTTAAGCAATCCTTGTAAAATCCGTAATTATTGTCCTGCTTGCTACGGCCCGCAGTTTCGCCCGAATTGACTATTATCCCACAGGAACCGTTAATTTTTACGGAATAAAAAGTATTCTATGGTAATAAATTATCTGTGTGCTAAATTTCATCCAAATCCGTTGAGTAGAATAGAATAGAAAATACTTTATTGTACACCAGTTCAGAAATACACAAGCTACAGGAATAGAACTTATTGAAATAAATATAGTACAATAGGCGGAGTAGTTATTGCGTGAAAGAGTGACAAACATCGATCCATCCATCCTCACAAACTTTCATCACATTTATAATATTAAAGTAGGAATCAATGTTTGTTTCTACAACTTGGTCAAATACCTTTGATTCGTTTTAAACACGTTTAGCGCAACCTTAGCTATTTCAACCCCTCCTCTTATGCCTTAATGAAGAAGTTCACCGAGTTTGTAAATCATTATGACACGGGACTGTTTCAGGTAAACGTCGTTCACCATAAACTCTTACAAAGCATATTGTACCTTTTGGCGAGACAATTAAGAGTCTTGGAGAGGCGTGTGGCAGTTAACTTCCCTGCAGGACTCACACATAGAACTTCGTCCACTCTTTCAGTTACTGAAGTTAAACTACAAGCGAAATCGAAAAAGAAAGGTCTAAAACTAAGAACTGAATCTCCTTCAAAGGACAAATTATCTACTAATACCACAACTTCTGGTAGGACCACAACTGTTAAAGCAGGTTCTAGTAGAACACCTACAGATAAAATAAGTTTTGGTAAAACAACAATTGATGAAATAAGTTCAGATGGAGAAAAAACTGATAAAATAAGACCGGTTAAAATGACTTCTGATCTAGCCGGTCCTGAAAGAGCAACAACTGATAAAACAAGTTCTGACGAAGAACCAACTAATAAAACACCTACGGAAAAAACTTTTAAGGACAAAACATTGCCTGAAAAAACTTATAAGGACAACTCATCATCATCTGGTAAAACGTCGTATGATAAAACAACGACTGATAGAACTTCTGCCGAAAGAACATCGTCTGATACAACTTCAGCTGAAAAAACAATGGCTGATAAAAATTCTGCTGAAAAATCATCATCTGATAAACCTTCTACAAGCAAAAAATCTTCTGATAAAGTATCTAAAGACAAAACAGCGACTAATAAAGATTCTGCGAAAAAACCATCGACTGATAAACCTACTACGGACAAAATATCGCATGATAGAGCTTCTGAAGATATCACAGATACGGATACGGATTCTGAGGAAAAATTGACCTCTGGTAAACATTCTACGGAGAAAACATCGTCTGGTAAAGCTTTTAAAGGGAAAACATCGGCTGATAAAATTTCTGGACACAAAACTACGGCTGATAAAACTTCTAAGACAACATATTCTGATACAACTCCAGATACAATATCGGCTGATAAAATTTCTGCTGACAAAACATCGGCCGGTAAAACTTCAGCGGACAAAAAGTCGTCTGACAAAACTTCTACGGACAAAAAGTTATCCGATAAAACTTCTGCAGAGAAAACATCGGCTGAAAAAACTTCTGCTGACAAAACCTCCGCTGTTAAAATGTCTAAAGGCAAAACACCATCTGATAAAACTTCTGTGGACAAGAATAAAACCGATAAAACCTCCACTAAAACATCAATGTCCGATTTAGTTGATGAAAGTTCTATGGATGATTCAAATACTGAACAATCATCGTCAGTTAAAAAATCGTCAGTAGGCAAACGTGCGACATCTTCAGATCCTAGATCTAGGGGCGTAAGTACTCTTTTACTTATAAGGTTTATGTACCCGCTTAAGTCGACCGTTAGGACAACCGCCTATGCTCATCCGGTAATCAACCAGTATCTCGACGACGATCTCGCGTCGAACCTATTGCTTTTCCTTGATAAGGGCTTATTTGCGCTCGTTCCTGTGCATCTTCAAGGAAGGAGTCATTATTATCGCTCTTAAGAGGGACTGCACATAGCAGTTAAGTACTCGTAACATACAAAACTCAAGTCATATATTGCAAGTAGGCAAAAATAATGCACTTTTACAAATCAAATACTTACGTCTCATATATATATAGAAATATAAATAATAAATCAAATATGATCAACTAAATTAATGAGCAACTGAATATGATTTATTTTTTAAACTCTATTAACTCTACCGGTGCTTCTACAAATACCTCAAACTTAGTAGTATCTTGAAACGGAAAGTGTTGGATCGCTCGACTTGCTCGGGTACTGGGCCTTATACTTGTAGTTAATTTATAAATTGTTTGTTTTATAAAATTGTATGGTTCAGATACAGGATTATCGGAAACTTTTGGAGACGGTCGAGGAGATGAGGGAACGGGAACTACGTGTCATCCGCCAGGTGCAATTTGTGACAATGGAATATTGCTTTTTAAATTCATTTTTATTTATTTTTTTAATAGATGCGTTCCTGATGCTGCTTAATTGCTGTTATTATTTATTTTTATTTATTTTCGGCGATATGGGTAAGTGATTTGCTTTGATTAATTCAATTATGGTGGCTTTAATTTTTATTACCAATTGTGTTTTAGAGAGCCGATTCCCGTGAAGAACATGACAAAACACCAACTCCCATGGCATCACTGGACTCCGTTGGTATGAATATTTCACAAGACTATGATTTATCTTTTTCTTCATAATAAATATATTGGAAAAATATTTCTTGCAGAAGCAACCTACGAAAAATTACTCGTTGGTAAGCATTTCAAATTTCACCTATCCCATAAGCCAAGCTTCGCCTTCATATTCTGTACTTTGCGAAAAATTTGCAAAGACTTACTTTTCATGCACAGAAACACAAAATTCAATCCTACCCGTTCACAGCGCACGGGCGCCCCACGCCAACTGATGAAGGAGGGGTGCTGACGTGAACAAATCTTATTTCACGTAGAACCCTATAATAAAAGAAATAGAACTTCAATCTATAATTTGCTTAAAGTATATGTATTACTAACGCATATTAATGTCACATTTTTTTCTTCTAATAGTCGAGAGAATCTCATCCGAAGAAGCAGCAATAAGAGCAAAAGGTACAAGATTTCAGATAAATTAAGACTGCGTGCAGATCAACTGTACTAACTATACATTTATATTTCATGGGTTCAGCTCGAGGAAAATCCGGTGCTCGAAGAGAATCAACTTCAGCGCCACGGATATCAGTAGTCACTCAAGAGCAATTTGACGACTTGGCTAACACAGTACGCCAGATTGAAAAAAAATTGGGACCAGTATCGACGCCTGGTTTTCCTGAAAACGCACGACTCATGCAGGAACTTCGTAAAGGAGCTTCGTTAACTGACGCCATGGCAGCATTACAATTATCAGCTCGGCTTGAAGCGACGGAGAAAACGCTTAAAAATATGCTGTCCCTGGTTACAGATATGGCTAAACAAACACCAAGGGTTGATCTGACAGCTGACACTGATGCAAGTTCACGTGTCATTAGTTTTATTTTGTTTCAATCTATTATTATAAACTAGCTAGCTGTGATATTTTATATATCGATATTAGAAGACATAGTTTCGTACTGAAGCCATCGCGCCAGTATGTCAGTTTTTCATTTCGATTTTAGTCTATCAAACGATTAAAATCGCATTGCAAACGGTTCAGTAGTTTTTACATGATACAAAAACAATCTGACTTACCTGACTCACAATAGTATCCTACCTGTCAAATTCTTATTCAGATCTTGTATGAAGTGAATTTTCTGATATATTTGTATTAATATGTTATTGTTTTTGTAATTTTCCTGGGGTATTCTGAGAATTTGTAAGTAACAAACAGTTTATTTGATAGGATGTACAAGTGCTTTATGGATCACCATCGGCTGGTAAAGGGACGCGTACTAAACAAGCGAAAGCCACCAAACAGGCGCCAATGGGTCCATTGGGAGCACCGTCACCAATGATACAGTCGCTATCGGAGACGTCTATGGACCTTGGGACTCGTGCCATGGCTACAGGGTCAGATGGCGTCGCAAGAGAAGTGATGAAGGATCAAGTTACTCATGATGAGTTAGAGTACGTAATGGCCGATAGATATTGTAATGATGATGGTGATCTCAAATAAGATAGTGAATTAGTGTAGTCAGAGTTAATCAGACTCCCCAAGGGCATTTGACGTCGGTGCAGTGTGTGCCGTTGGAAACCTTGTTTAACTTAGATAATCGGCCAAGATTCCTGCGTCAGCCTAGGCCAATCAGCGAACATAATGATACTGCGTGGTTACATATTTTACATACCTAACAATTGCTTATATTTTTTTTACAGAACTGCATTGCGTGAAATGAATGAACAAATATTGAAGACAGTCAACAACTCCATTGCACGTAGTTCTGCTAATGCTGATCTTGCTCTGAAATTAACAGCTAAACTAGGTAGTAGATTATTTTCGTTTCATGAGAAATAATGATAATTAAAAACAACTACTTATCTAAAATTATTGTGTTTTGAGCAGAAGGGAAGATACAAGCGTCATTGAAACTTGGAGACAAGATGGAAAAATTGGAAAGCTTGGTTTCTAACTACGCAGATCAGATTAATGTTCTTGACACTGGTCTCTCCTCTCAAGTAAGTAACTACTACATATTGTAAAACAGCTAATGATTTTTTTATAAACTATAGTAATAATGTAATACCAAAACTCAACATTATATTGTGGCATCCTAGATGACAAACTATCAAGAAGAACTCACTCAAATGCAGCACGATTTAGAAGTTGGCTTGGAGAATATGGCTGAAATGATGGCCAATACAGGCGGCGATGCTACAGGTATTGTAATATCTGTGTACCCTTACCTATTTTTTTATATTCATTTTTAAGTCATGTTCGGAGAATGGCTATTCGGATAAAGCGATAGTCTTGCAAATTAATTTTAAATAAAGTTGAAACTAATGCTGGATGTTGGAGAAAACCGATTAAATTCTGGTTATCAAATTAACATTTCATTTCCAGCCGTTGCAGAATTAAATACACATTTCAACGATCTTCAAACAGATATTGATAATACGCTATCAAAACAGAAGGAATTGAAGGAAATTCAGCACAACTTATCCATGGATCTTAATGTATCGTATTCAATTTGTATTATCATTCATGCGTACTATATTTCGTGAATTCGTTACTGCAAGCTGTTGGAAATGAGCCCAAAGACCATCAATCTATTAATAGTCTCAGAGGAGTTCCGTAGTGTTGTATGCCTTCCATCTCTATCGTCAAATTAGCTTGATATCATCAAATTATTGTAGTGTCATTGGAACTTGGCTGGTCTGAACGATTTTGACCTAAGCAAATGGTCATCTATCCATCCACATCCACACCACTAAAAATAAGGGCTAACATAATAGAAGCATGTAAAATGGTATACCATTATTTTCAGTCATTACGCAAACAGATAGAAGTTTTGCGTGAAGCTAAATCTGATCGAGAGGAAGTGGTTGATGCACTTCGTGACAAAGCAGGATTAGATGCACTAAATGGACTGGTTTCTCTCCAACAATTTGACGCCGTCCAAGGAGATTTTGAAAAGCGCATCGGAGCTGCATACGACAAGTTTAACAATCAAGAGATGGTTTGGCAGGTAAGCTATAACTTCAAGAACTCTTATCTCTAAATACTATTATAACCCAACTCTTATGATTCTTACTTTTGTAATAATTAACAGAGAGCCATTGACGACATTCTGAGGGACTTGAATGAGAAGGCTGACATTTATCAAGTGGAGGGTTTACGCGATGAAATCAACGGTCACTTGGAAAATATGAGAGTCAAGATGAATTTTATAATAGACATAGTCGGAGAGCCTAGTGCTGCGGCCTTGTCGAAGAAACTAAATCGCGATACCGCCTGTCTGTCATGCTCCGCCCCAGCTCAAATGAGACCAGAAGAGCCTAGTGGCTTACTGTTACCGTCCTTGAGGCCTCCAGCAATTGGTGCTGAAGCACAAAAACCTAAAGAGGATGGTGACCATGGAGTATGCTATCCAGGTTATCCGATAACACATCCAAGAGATCCAAGGTGATTTTTATTCGACAGTGGTTACTTACTATCGCCTGTTTTTGTCCCTAGTAAATTTTTTTTAATAATCGATACTTATTGCAATTCCATTTGCGCTTTTAACATTTCGTTCATCTTGCGTCGTTATTAAGTATTCTCTCTTATGATTGACTTATCTGATGTGCCTAATATTGACTGCAATATTAGGCAGAGCAGAACTTACGATTGGACACTTCAAAGATATCTATGCTTATAAAGCAGTTTCTATTCTTCGTCTTGCTTATTTTCCAGAGCTCACATGTGCAACCGTTGGTGTGGAGGTTCGCATACGAGGCTGACCACTCCAATAAGCCGAGCGCCTCCCGGCATGATCATAACATCTGCGAATATAAGTGCTAATATGGAAGTGAATCCTGATGGAAAGGTTAGTATCAATTATGTATCTAGCTTTATCAGGGCCTGATTAAACATTAGGTTAATTAGGCTGCAGCCTAGGGAGCGAGGATCGGGGGGGGGGGCGCGCTGAAATCGTGTCTTCGCATGCACTATTAATCTACTGCTCTACCCTACATATTTCAAGTAGACCGAGACAAACCGAGACAATTGGGGGGGAGGGGGGGTGTCCTCATAATAAGCCTAGGGCGGTCAGAACTCTTGATCAGTCGCTGGGCTTTAGACATTGCATATTATTATAATATACGTCAGCTGCTGATTGTAACATTATGGTAAGGCACGTTACTAGTAATAAGTGTCAACATGGCTGACTAGCTTCAGAAAATCTATTGCATAAGCGTTTTCGGGGTGTTCTCATCTTGGAGCAGTCTTTTAAAGCAAGTCCTTTTCACGGATTACCTTCGACCACTTTCGACCTTCGGTGAGTGAGGGGTTGAGTAACATTGCATCTGCTTGATAATACACCTGCTCTTCGTGTATTTCAGATGTATGCTGTGGATATGCCCCAAACCCTGAGTCCCTGTTGGCAATGCAACAACATACCGCCACCTAATAATGAAAAGAAACAGGCGGATCAAGTGTCACCATATCACTTATGTCCCCATTTCAACACAATAGATGAAAACTTGGGTTCAACCACCCCAGCCTATTGACGCCGTTACGGGCGATATTTAATTACAGACTTCGAAAAAATATATTTATTTATTATGTTTATCAAAAAATAATTGTTTGTTTGGATGTAAATTGTTTTATATTATGATTTTTCGCTTCCTATAACCCGCGTGCTATGCAGTGACGTCATGAATTTGCAGCGTAAGAAAATTTTCACGCCAAATTATAAAGTTGTAGGTACTTTGTAAGTAAGTAGGAAATATGTAAAAATACGCTGGCGTCAGATCATACCAAATCATCATTCTGAACTAGGCCTCTCCTAACATGCCATGGACGCATACCGCACAGTGCAGTGTTCAATATTAGTGTAGGTACTTATACTAATACTAATAGATTTTAACTAATGCGCTTTGTTATACTTAGTTATAGCACGCACGAGTATTTTGAGTTCAATATCTCACCATACATCGTGTCATCATAATAATTATAAATTAATCGCTTATACGAAAGTAAATTAGCGTCTTGTACTGTACTTAGTAATTAATAAGGTACCAGTACCACCTCAATCTGAGGGTAGGTACAACGTTGTTTTAAAAAATAGAAACTTCCGGTCAGTCAGAACGGAATACTTCAGTTTCCTGCTATTTGTGTAAAGAACAGTCATAAGTATTTTTTTGTTTTGGCTTCGCAATATTAATGCGCCTAGCCAGTGTCAATTCAATTCTCAAGCTTTTTATGTTCTCAAAATAGTCAAAATCTCCAGAATCTCTAATCTTAGTCAGTCAGTAAGCTAATCAAAGTCACGATGCAGTAAAGTGGTGGGTGCTTTACTGAAACATCTTGGAAGTTTAGAACATGATTTATTGTTTTTTTTTTGTTTGTGTCTTTTGCCCAAACTCGTACACGGTAACGAACGCTGAATAGTTATTATTCCACCAATATTATACATTAACACGCGAATAAACTCAAGTATGAGAAAATATTTTACTAAAACAATGTCTTTTACGTTTTTATTTTCGGTTTTCCGCCTAAACACTGTCTTGAGTTGACTTGACAATAACAAAATCCACACCCGTAAAAAAACCACAAGTAAGCATGATTGTAAGAATTTATTTGTTTGTCACTGTCAGACGTCAGATCGATTTCATCAGCCTGCCATGCCAGCCCATCCAAAGAGAATTTAACTTCATCTGTACTTAACCTTTGCTTTTCGTTTCATTATATTTTCTACTTACGAATTTTGTAAAAAATTGTATGAAATGTTACTTAATTTCTAGTTAATAAATAACAGCGTACGGTAAATAAGTTTCAATATAACTAATATCACGTAACAATCCCAAATACCAGTATATAAATTGCATATTTTGTGTGTCAGCTGTTGCTCTTAGTGATTTGGTTTTTATTTCTAAGTTTTCAGGTACAGGCAAAGTTCGTTAGTGAAATGCACAAGATACTCGAGTTCCAAGCTGTGGTGCTAGCGGCCGGCCGAGGGTCCCGCATGCCTGACGTGGGAGGTTCAGTTACAAAATGCTTGCTCCCTGTAGGACCGTATCCAGTGTTATGGTACTCTTTGAACATGTTGGAGACTCTTGGATTTCAAGGTAAGTCCCTGATTATATTTTAAAGAGGTGCTTTTTCACATCTCACATTAGACTAGATGATTATTTTCAAATTTGATTATAATCTACATTGTAAATTTCACCAATCCTACGCACATACCTACTTTACCTGAAGATAATTCAGCAATAAAAATGTTAATGTACGAAAGAAATATTTATGATTGATTATGATTGTTAAACATTCGTATTTTAAAATGGCTATCTAACTTTTTCAGAGACCATGGTTATTGTCCTAGATGAAGACAAATCAAACATCCTGAATGCATTAGAAAATTGTCCGCTCAAAATAAAGTATGAACTAATTGTCATACCGTCCGAGGAAGACTGGGGCACCGCCAATTCTCTGAAACATATCAGCAGTAGAATAACCACAGATCTCTTAGTTATATCGGGAGATCTAATTTCTAACATTAACTTAAATGAGGTGTTAAATCTGCATAGAAAACATAATGCTACACTCACAACTTTATTCTTCGACAATGGCCCTGAAGAATGGATAAAACTCCCGGGCCTTAAAACAAAAGCGAAACCAGACCGAGACTTGGTTTGTATCGACAAAGAAACCAGTAGGTTAGTCTTCTTAGCTAGCGCTAGCGATTTTGAAGAAAATGTCAAAATACCAAGAGTTCTACTAAAGAAGTTTTCGTCACTGTCTATGCACAGTAGGTTATTAGATGCCCACATTTACGTAATGAAACAGTGGGTTCTGAATTATCTAGTTGAGATGGATAAGTTTACTTCTCTCAAAGGAGAATTAATACCACACATTGTGAAGAAACAACTTACCAAGCCTAAGACCCTGGCTGACAAAAAAGGAACATCAGAAAAGAATGTTGAAGTAACCAAGGACATTTTCTCCTTTGCCATTGAAAATGACTATGAAAGTAAGATCAGAAAGATGTCCGCTTTCAATGATCATGCTCTTGGTAGTAAAGGAGTGTACTATAATGATGTCTTGAAATGTTTTGCTCACATTCCGAGCCCAGACACCTTTGGCATTAGAGTTAATACTCTGTCTGCATTTTATTTGTCCAATAACAAGGTAACAAGTAACAATGAAATTTATACTAATCAAAATGAAAATAATGCTTTATCCACATAGTTATTAAATTATTTACACCAACATAATATTACTAACTATCTAATATAAACTACTACTAGGTAGGTATCTATAATTATCCTATTATCAAAATTCATTCAGCCATTATGGAGCCAATTCTTAAAAACATTTAATTATAGACCGGATTTTATAATATGAGTAGTTCAGAATCCTCCAGAAATGATATCTCAACAGCAGCAGCAACATTTTTTTTTTTTAATATTTTAATTAATATTTATTTCAGATTCTATCAAAATGGGAACAGTTAACTGGTACCCCTCTTTCTGAAAGACTCCACCCAAACAGCGAGGTTAGAACCAAACAAATAGATGAAGCAAGTACAGTTGGAGAGAAAAGTATGGTCAGTGAGAAGACCTCAATCAAAAATACATTCATCGGCGCCAACTGCACCATAGAAAATAAAGTTCGATTAAATAACTGCATTTTAATGAACAATGTCACGATAAAAGAAGGGTGAGGAAGATTTCTCTTCATATATCTTAGGCTAGAACCATTAAAGCTATTTCTAGTCTTACTTAACACATTCACTGCTGGAAGCACAACTGTGGTGTTTTTCTAGCTTGCCGTGAGTGTGGGAAAACACTACTGTGGTGTTAGCTGTATAGGAAAACACTATGGTGTGTGCAGAGCCCCGTGGCTAGACAAGAAAATTGGCTCAGCAGTCAAAGTGTTAAAAGAGGATCAATATTTGGAAAGAGTAAACTATCTTAGTCTTAATAAACTGTCAGGCCTCCCAAGGTTATCTGATATGTCTTAACAACTACTATAAATAGATATCAACCGGGACCAATGACTTACAGTGCCTTCCGAACCAAATAGCAATGAAAATACACACATAACCTATGAGAAGTCTTTAGAAAGTCTTTACTACTCTGCCAATATTGCTTGTATTTATTGACCTATAAAACTTTATTCTCTCTTTCACAGCTGTGTCCTTCAAGACTGTGTGGTCTACACGGGTGCAACAGTGGAAGGTGGTTGCTCTCTGCAGTATTGCCTTGTTGGCCCACACCACTCTGTAGCTTCTGCCACCGCAGGCAGCCAACAGCTCTATGCGGAGACTACGGACAATATGATAACTCTCGGATGATAGTTAAACTCACCGCAAAAGGTTTTGAAGTAATGTCTGAAGACTAGTACTTAGTTCTCAAATTAATGTAAATTCGGAAGATATAAAGGTATCTAGTTATAGTCAATTCATAACACCAAGTTGTCAAAATCGTAATATATGATATTTTTGTCTATTCAAGAATTTTAATTCTATAGCTTTCAATTGGGATTTTTTTATATGATAGAGTGGTAAACAAGCTGACGGTCAACCTGGTGGTAATCGGTTACGGATCCCTGCAACACTCGGGGAGAGTGCTTCTATGCTTCTTTCTAGTCACATGATGGCACTTATCCCCATAACGACACAATGTGCCACCGTGTGTGTATTTTGTTTCCCCTGGTAGGGCACAGAAAAACAAAATTCACCTGGAATTCGTGAAATAAAAATTTAATAGGTATTTTCTAAGCAAACTTATATTAGACTGCAGCATCATTTCCCATCATATCAGGACAGCAGGTGTGATAATCATCAAAAGCATAGCTATTTCAAAATTTATAAAATCATGCTTAATTTAATAATTACTGAGGTGCAGTTTGGTTCCTTTCATCATAAGCAATGGCACCTAACTTATTATTTTATCGATGATAAAGGCTCCTATAGCCAGTACCGGGTCAATTCCTTTACCTGATAATATAGGCACATGTTATAATTCGTCCTTGTACCGGTTTACACTAAGTAAGTTTGACGGCTTTAAAGTTATTCTATCTCTTTCGTTCCCATAAAGTTTGTAAGTGACAAAAAAGATTGAGAAAAAAGTAGGTATAGTTTGTGTCAATATAACTGGCCCCACTGACTGGCGTTCATAGACGAGGTAAAACCTAATTACCGACTAAAATTAGTCACGCATAGCCACTATATAAATGAAGACACTATCCGAGTATGTCCCAAGCATGGGCTAGACAGTTGCATACACTTGCTTTCTATAGTTTAGAATGCATGCGGTTGGCGATTACGTGATGGACCTTTGCAGAATGTGTACAAATCTTGGAGCATTGCCGCAATGGGAAGATCTTAGGCAAGATACGCGATTTCTGATCAAGCGCAACTGGTGAATTAAACATAAACAAGTATTGCATCTCAACAACTGTGGCATACTTTTCTATGCTACTAGCGTACTGATCTACAAATGCTAGGGCACTCACAATGTAAATCTAAATGAAGGATGTGGTGGAAGCACCCTTCCATCTATAACCTTCTATAGTCTTAGAGGGCACCAGAAAGTTGATTCCTATTTTACGATGATAGCATCGACTTACTACTGTGTGTCTAAATATGCCCACGAAGTATATTTATTGGAAAAGGCCCAACAGGTCGATAAAGCGCGGATCAAAAGTAACCCATAAAGCGTTTAAAGCTCCGTTCACATTACGACATTGCTCTGTTCTCCGTTATTTTGCTCGCATATTTTGTTCTCCACCCGTAAATAAGGTTTACTTTTTTTCAAGTTGAACTCGCTACCTCGGTCATCGTCGTGTCCTTTTAGTGATAACCCTTTATGTGATAAGAGTTAAGTACAGCATCAAACGATCGAGAGCTACGTCGACGGACGCAGACCGGACGGGGAAGAAGGGAGTGCCACGAAACAACAGCGGACGGATGAGAGATCTTTTCAACGGCTGTAGTACAAACCCGTATACTCTACAAGCGACGCAATTTCAATTATTTAAAGTGACAGAGGCAATAGGTAACTCTTCTTTTTTTCTTTTCTTTTTTCTTTTTTTTCGTTTCTTTGAATTTTCCAAACGAAGATCTCAGAAGACCTATAGAGAAGCCAGAGATAGCCACAGGCCCAAATGCATCTATCATAAATAAAAATAATTTTATTTCTTAGACTAAAGCTTTACTATTCTAATATATCACGCAATTCCTCAGACAGGACTGGACGCCCCCTATTTTTATTTTCGGCTAAAGGTTTCGGAAAACCGGAGAAATAACATAATGACGAAAAGATGTTAACAACGAATTACAGTTGGTATTTTGTTAACGATAAACTGTTACATAGGAATAAGTAATGTAGGACAAAGCCTATGAAAGATGCTTATGCATACAAACGTCCCATAAGTAGGCAATATCTTTTCGGTACCTATAAGTTGGATACTTATGTCCAAATGTAATCCATGCAACGAGTCGTAAAAATCGTGTTCTGAAATGTAATTTTGTCATAACCGAATTTTGCAATTTGGCCGCCGTCGATAGCGACAGGCGCCATCCGATCATTGCAGTCAGGTATTTATGTCTACTGGTCATTGCATGCCAGCAGATAGAGCTGGCACGATACAAACTCTGTGGCAATGCAAGCAATGTAGGTACTCGGCTACTCATACCACCTATATTATATAACCGTTACTAGCACTAACTGCGCACTAATCTGTGCCAAGACAAGCGAATATAAGTACTGGATATGCCACTTCAATGCCTTGCATCGCGTGATGTCTATGAAAGTTTTTTTTACCCTGAAATTGAGCGTAACTTTCAATTTCTTTGAAATTACAGCGAATACTTGAAAATATGTTTGCGTGTGTAAAAAAAAAAAGTGTTTTCTATAAAACAAAATCTAACTTAGATCTACCTACCTTAAGACTTATAAAACTCGGAGTTGAGAAAATAGTTCAAGTTTGAACTCTTAGTTCCTAAAGAAATACATTTTTCAGAATACGTACGAGTACCTCTACATAATTATTTTTAGAAAACGCTATATGAAATGCCACCATGTTTTACATGCATGTGTGCAAGGCCCAGAAAAAGCAATCACTGACTTGGTCGTCGAATTTTTCACACCGGTCTCATGAAAATTGACTACCAACAGGTTTAGTTAATCTTAGGCTATTTCTATTTATTGATGTATTACGAACAAACACTTCTTAACTTCCCGGATTAAATCAGTTTTACTTAAATATTACCTTGTCAGTAAAAAATATGTAACGAGGAAGGATGCGGACGATTTGTTCGGTATCGACGTTCCAGCACCCTCATTTAGTAGAATTGGTCGATTTCAGTTATGTAACAGCTCGTTATGAAACCATTTACTATAATTAAGTAAGTATATTTATGTAAAATGCCTATAATATTTCCATAGATAAAAGAGTTAATGAGCGTCACACGTTAAATTTAGTTAGGTAAGTGCAGAAAATTATGCGTTAAATTTTTACGTTTATATGTAAGTGGGCATAATGTGTATTTTTTTTAATAGCCTGCGGATATGCCAGTTTTTATGCTCTATTTACAGGATCTTCAACAAAACAATTAAATATAACTCATCCACAGTTACAGTCGGAACTGTATTGCACATGTGATCTCCTATAATTAGAGAAACACATACGTATATCTAGTGTAATTTCTGTTAGACATCCAAATTATAAAAACATAAATAAACTTATCCGAATGGAAGGAAAATTAATGTGCAAGTGTGATGTGACCTATTTTGTATTATGAGGCTGATTTATGCTATTTTTAATGTCTTCTATCGCTGTAGCGCATTTTATCAATGTCCCGCAACGTATCAACTGTCCATATCACACAATGTATGGAAAATTCTCCATACCTTAGCAAAATTATTCATGCATTCATACTCCTCCCACTCACTACCAGTCCCGTCTGGTACTTCTCCTCGTATATCCTCTGATGATGGACGTGCGCAATCATCACACGACGATGCCGCGGTATCATACATTGATTTTTGAGTCTGGCTCGAGAAGTTCCCACATCTTTGCCAGCAATAGTACAGGTATATAATCATTACTGTGATGTATTATGAATGCTTCCAAAGGTCACAACTGGGCATGAGACATTTTGACTCTCTTACAAAAAAAAACCAGTCATTATTAATTGTATTATATCCACGTTAGTTCTTACACGGATACACTATAATTATGTCAATAACTTGATAAATAAATGTCTTCATTTAAAATCCATAACAAATTGTGGTTTATCATAAGAATCTTAATGTTATTTTGAGTCAAGGTTGTTGTAAGAATGATTTGTAGTTATGTTAACGCTCTGTTTGCTTTCCCTTCTTTTGACAGACGGTAAAATAATTATCAGCCTAGAGTTCAATGGTACCAACACTTTCCGTTTCGATTGGGCGCTATTTTGTATCTACACTAATAGACCACATTTCATACTTTGTTCTTATGCAATTTTATATATTTTAAAAGCTCATTTTCACTTGCCTGTCTCCTCTGACTGATAAAAAGGTAATCTCTCAAAGACGAAAAACCCTTTTCTTGAAAATCCTTACTTTTTATATTATAAATGCGAAAGTAACTCTGTCTGTTGCTCTTTCATGCCTAAACTACTGAACCGATTGAAATGAAATTTGGTACAGAGATAGTCTAGAGCCCGAGAAAGGACATAGGGTACTTTTTATCGCGAAAAAAGAAGCATTGTAAGGGTTTGAAATAGGGGATTAAAGTTTGTATGGAAGTTTCGCCATTTTTGAAGCTAGAAGTTTGAAATTTATTTTTTATGCTTTTGATTAGAGATAAATAAATTTGGCATTCAAAGTATGTAAAAGTTACCCTTGAGGGGGGTAAAATAAATGTAGGGGATGAAAGTATATATTGAAATATGTAAGGTTTCGGCTAAAACACTGAACCGATTTAAAAAAAATATTTCACTTATGGAAAGCTACATTGACAGCGAGTAACATAGGCAATTTTTATCCCAATATTCCCGCGGGAAGAGGAACTACGCGGGTGAAACCGCGGGGCGCAGCTAGTAATACATAAAGCCATTATTGGTACCTACCTGAAGCAAGTAGGTTCGCTTATGACCTGTCGGATGTACATTAAAGCATACTAAATGAATTGTTTTTTTTTAATATAACAAGGCAAATAGATCTAGATACTAAAACTGACGTCATAATTTGACTCATTCGAATATTGTAGAAAGAAACCACGATGAAATGAATCGAAAACATGAAACTATTCAAACTGCTTTTTTCAGACTCTGCATCCAGAAAATATCCAAGGACACTTGGTGGCGCTTTGAGATCAAAGAATATCCACCTCCGAGTTTAAAAAAGTCTTACTAAATTGACAAACCCCGAAGCTAGGTCTCTACTCTTCTCTTCACCTCGTAACTAAAAGACAGGAACAAAATGTTTGCGTTATTTATGAAGTGGTTCCTACATAGGTATCAAAAATATATAATGCCCCTCAATAACAACTTTCTCTCCTTAATAATTCCGTGTATAGACTAAAGTACCTACTTACCTACTTACGTTAAATAAACTCTTATCAAGAATCAAATAATCAAAATCGTGACCAAACACCTTGGAAATAACTACTTAAACATTTATAAACTGCCAGTTTAGTAAGTGACTATTTTATGTAATCCATCTTATTTTAAAATAATTTAGAAAGCAGTGAAAGCATTATAAATTAATAATAATTTGGCGATCCACCCTTTGAACCGCATCTCTACCGTAATCGTTCATACTGATTACATAAATAAATTTGCATTTCGTGTTTGGAACCAGGTTCGAGTATTTTAATTAACTTGTGATATTTTACTGATCAGTTAACTCATAATTTAAAGGGCCTATGTATGACATGGAAATCTCTAACAACTCGAATTTACACGACTCATTCCGGAATAATGCAGAATGTGAACAGCTTAGATGATATACCCAACATATATGTGATACAAGCCAGGGTTACAATCTAAAACTTTTTACGCTGGTCGGTTTAGGGCACACACAACTCTACCTGAAGTTAGAGACAGAGGGTTAGTCATTGCAGGCGAATGATAACCGCGTCGTATTTCCTCCTGTTAAGGGTAAGAAGTATGATCATATCTAAAATATCTTACAAGCATTTCGAAACCGTTTCTCAGATATGTTTAATTTGTTTCCAAGCTCTATAGATACGAGATTTCGTAGCTATCTGGATGCACCTAAGTGTAACAGGTTTATCAAATGATGACAACACCGGACCACATTCAGGACATCAAGTACAGAGGATGCAGAAAGCGGTGCGACGTCTGCAGCCGGTCTGGCTACTCCGAGAACCCGTCGGCGGAGCACCGCCAGTCAACGCAGCACTTTCCCGCGCCGCGCACGCAAACGCAGCGCCGCCACCGCACACTTGCAACACTCGGAAACGCTCCGAATTACGTGATACCATTTAAAGCCATTCCCATTCAGTGCGACCACTTAAATATCCTCTGGAAGTAATAAAACAGTAACAGTTAAGTAACAAGTCCAATTTACTACCGCAGAAGTCTGTCGTAGTGTTGTTTGTGAGTCCATATCTTCAGTGCAACTCTTATCATATCGGAAAAGGAAGAAGAGGCTGATCGTACGCTCGGGGGTGAGTTGTCATAATTATTGTTTTCGAATTCTAGAAAGGGGAACGCGGATTTCTTCGTTAACGTGAAGCATATATTATACTTACAAGGTATTGCAATGTTCATAACTGGTTATTAAGTACAAATAGGTCAATTGAAGCGAAATGGAAAACTGCAATCTTACACTTACACAAGACTTTCAGCGCACCGGGCGCGTGGTTTTATGTGTACTCGCTAACACAAACAGCGAATTCTTATCCTGTTTTACCTATTAAAAGGATTTAATTACCAACTAAATGTAAATCCATCGAACAGAATTATTGAACGTTGCATCAGAAATCAAACAAAGTATTCAAAACAGAAACTGTAAATAAACACCGTCAATGCCCACTGTCTGTTGCAAGTCATTATTGAACATTACATAATGTCAATAAACTTATGCATATTTTGAGCAAGAGCTTATTGGCAAAGAGTGGAAAGGAGATCACGAGTCCAATGTCAAAATGTGTAATGTAAACAAAAACGTAACGATGTCAAGTTAATTGTCAGGAAGTACTTCCGAATACGTGCCATCGTTCACTCCGTTAGCTACTGGAGGGGTGGTCACGTAAATACTTATCACGCCTGAATGAAAACCGCGATCAGTTTCCAAGAACACGTAATCACTTAAAAACTATCATTACGGTAACTTATCGGACTCAGGCTTGAATAAAACGGCTAATTAATTCTGTCTTTAGCCGTCTAATAAATTATGTCATACCTTTATTTATTATCTATTACAGCCCAATACAAACGTAAGCCTAACCATATAATTCTAAATTTGATGGATCTTTTAACATACCAGGCACAGGTGGGTTTTTACGTGATTAATTAATGTTTATCTAATAACAATAATCGATGGAAATAATTCCTATCTCGTATTTGTTTAATAAATTATTTTAATCGACAAATCGATTTTAGTTTTTATCAACCTGAATTGGGTATTAATTCTTATTTTAGAGTTAAACTAAAAAAAGTAACTAACTTAACTCTAAAACTAACTTTACTACTTAACTATTCTTAAAACTAACTAACTTTAACTTTGGTCCCACATAGCAATCAAGGTAGATTTAAAACATTAAAAAACACTATACTCACCCTACACACACCTATAAAAATAAACAAATAACTAACGCCGCCTTTTTACCGAAACCAAATATAATATTTAATATAATCATACATTATCATTATCATCATCCTCATCAACCCATATCGGCCCACTGCTGAGCACGGGTCCCTTCTCAAACATACATTATACTACCCTACATATTTAGTAGGGGCGGAAACTCAATGTCCTTTATCTCCAGAATTGCTAATTTCATAGTATATACACCATGTTACGTGTTTTTTATTTTAATTATTCCTACTCTTAGGTATAGAAATAATAAAAACAATCACATAGATATATAGTAACATAGTTAGTTATACTCATAACACTATGTGGTTAATAATACTTACTATGTAAGTGAGTTCTGAAAACTTTAAATAAGTTAACATCACCTCCAAATCAAATAAAAGACCACTGCATATTTTAAATTTTTATTTATTGATACAAAATACAGTGCCCTAACGGGTATTTCCAAAGCGACACCGTAATTACATGTAACTAAGAACTTACACATTTAAGGGCAACATCCATAAATGTCACGAAAGAACATGTAAAAATGCCGAGCTCGCTGTGCTCTAACTGTATGTAAGTAGGTAAAGTAGAGCTACTCTACCTACAGATTAACTATCACCCTTGGCCTCAGAAAACAGGTTTCGCGATAACTTAAAAGCCTTTTAGGTTTACTTAACATCTAAAATAGCCAATAATTACCTTCTAATCACATCAATCGGCTAAAAGCCTGACATAATTTTGCACGACCGAGAATTGTGAGGTCAGATTTTAAGGTTGAGCAATTTTCTGATTAATAATACAATACGTCCTTTAAAGTGTTAGGCCTCCGTTCAAGGTTCTGTTATGATATCACGTTAGTGTAACAAGATGACGGGAATATTTTTAGTGTCATTTAATTTTTTAATAGCTGACTCTCTATCCTGCTATAAATATGTAGGAAAGTAAATGTCTTCACTGGTGTCATATTTAAATTTATTTCCTAATTAGAATTAATTTAATTTTTTAAATGTATTTCGTATTATTTCGGAGGTAGGTATGTTATCCACCAATCCGGATCGGGCCCCCGTGGTGGATTGTGGCCTAACCCTCCTCACGAAAGTGAGGGGATACCCGTGCCCAGCAGTGGGACGCTATGGGTTGATGATGATGATGATGATTTCATATATGTACCTAAAGAGAAATTTAACTAGTCTGTGCTCGTATGATAATGTGCCATTTCTTGTTTTGAAGAGTTCTATGCAAGTTCTGCTAATTTTAACATAAACAAGTAATTTTACAGAAACATTATTGCGTTAGAAGTAGATATTGTTGTGATATCATTCAATTAATCTTAACTTCTATAAAAACAATAATTATGTGTACGAAAACCACTTCGAATGTACAAAATTGCACAAATCCGATTTTGTTCATCCCCGATACCATCAGTGTTTCCGAAACACCATTCCGACCGCACAACCT
Organism: Campaea margaritaria; assembly: GCA_912999815.1. Taxonomy (NCBI): domain Eukaryota; kingdom Metazoa; phylum Arthropoda; class Insecta; order Lepidoptera; family Geometridae; genus Campaea; species Campaea margaritaria. The sequence goes on from OU538794.1 coordinate 5,610,321, forward strand.
TAAACCACAATCTTAAATAAATCTTCACGAAATTAAAAAATCAACAGCTTTTTACGCAAACAAGCTCAAAATGTACGAAAACCACAAAATTTCATAGCTAGTCTATTCAATTATGATTTAGTAAGTGGTACAGTTATCACGGTTGGTTACACAATGTTTGTTGTGACTTTGTGGACGGTAGAGCCTTGGAGTCGCCGGCGGCGCGTGCTCCGCATCACAACGCCGGTGGTGCTCCAAGACGCTTGCAAAACTCATCGCTTTCTAATCGCTGGAACATTCGAAAATGTGGAAAACTGACTTCATTTAGAGATGGATGCTTTTGAAACATCTTGTCTCATCTTGACTTCGCAATAGCATTTAATCTCTACAAATACTCGCAGGTACCTATCTATCCACTCCATTGCCGCTAGTGTCCCTAATGCAGCTAATGCAGGTGCTATCATCTTGGCAAATCATGGTGAGGATCATGGCTGATTCTCATCATCTGCCAATATGATCGTTCCTCAAAAAGAAGTAAGGTTGAAGTTTGAAACTCAAATTAGGTACGTAAGTTACATTTATTCAGAGGATTATGTTTCTAAAGTTAACTGCAGGGCAAAGTGAAATTCCGATAGGTACAATTAGGTATATTTGTTTCAAACGGTAGCTAGATTCCTAGTGTAGGTACAATATTTAGTGTTAACTACATTTTACGGACAAAAACGAAACTACCTTACACTGAGTATGATAACATTGGGCACATCGTTGAAACTTTAATCGAAATAGTCTCAACATTCATTCACATCGTGAACGCATACACGGTATCAACATTGTAAACGATTCAAGCAGTAATATTGGGCATTCTACCCGCCTGGAGAGAGCGACGCGAATGAAACAAGCGTAGCATTGGAAGGTGGAGTAGAATGCCCAATTTTATCCTACTCATCTGAAAATTTGATTTTGTCGACGCTGACATCGCGTCCGAGTTTAGGATCGGCCTAGTTAGGGATAAATCCTTGTGCCTTCGGGGCTCAACTCGAATAAGGATGCTGGTTTTCTGTGCCGCATCGCACTTTTATGCTTCCTCTTAGTAATTTGGCACCGCCATTTTCAGTTTCCGACATGATCTTGATGCAACGATCTTGCAACGACTCAAAGCCACCTTCATAGATATGCAATTATGATATGAACTTCCTCTGACATTCACATCTCTGGTAATTCTTTCTCAAATTCTATTTTAACTTACCTACTGCCTTGATATGTAATGAAATTATGTTCCCGCAGTATTTCAGGATAGTAAAGATATTAATTCAGAAAACTAAAATAACACATAGGTACTTAACGATTATGTACCGACGTACTGAATCCTAAAAAGGATTTCCTATAAGGAAAGCAATAATTACGAGGATCCTTAAGTCCCTTAAGACTTGTACGTACTGTTTGGCGTTGTCCAAACAGTCATACCACTGAACCCGCAACCACGCATGCACTGAGCTAATCTTCAACTACGTAGCCTAGCAAAACATTATTATAGTAATATTTGAGAACCAAAAGACTTTCATACTTTCTTTAATTGGGTGTCCCAACATTGTCAAAAAATAAAAAGTACACGCTGTCTGACAGGAAAAACAAAAATGAATAGGTTCTCACGAATCTCACTCAATAGCGGCAAAAGAATTACTCCAACCGCTATCAACACATTTTCTCATTGTCCATCCCGTTGAATGGGAGGAAGCGTTCTCCAGTGTGCCAATAATTAGAGTTTGCATCAACGCAACCGAGAGCCTGTTATTAGAAAGCTGCGAGCATCGATTACACGAAATTACATGAAAGTCTAGCTTCAGTGTTCTTATTAATATATTCTCGGTAATTCTCACGCTAAACTCTCATAATAGTTTCTAGATTGTGATAGTGGAGTTAACGAGAGTTTTGTTATGGCTGTGTCAATACATTTTTACTACACACATTCATAAATACATCTGTAGGTAATATATTGTAGAGCAAAGAATTATTGAGTGGGTGTGCACTGTGTAGACAAGATCAACAATCCATTTCAAAACAACGTTTTGTAAGTTATCAACTCAAATGGCATGTCATTTGTGGCGTTATGGCTTGTCCATAAAACATGATTGTCTTAAACTTCCTACAAAGTTATCACTCGTCTTTTACTTTGTTAGCTCAAGATCGTAAATATTTACTTGACTTAACACAAACGTTACCTCATTTGGATTACAATCTATTGAATAATTAGAATCTAAAAAAAGGTAACATGTTTCAAGTCATAAAAAAGACGCTGCTATGTTGTTTACCTACGTACATGTGTACTAGACGAGCCATCAACCAGTACTCGGCTGTCCATATTACGCCTCGGTAACCAACTATTATTTAACAAAAGGCTAACGCGATTTTAATCACACAGTAATGATACAAGCCGGTCAATAGATCTCCAGGAAGCAGTGTGCGAACTGCGAAAGTTCATGAAGATTGCACAACTGACGTCATAACGATATCATTTGATACGGCAGTAGGTGACCGGGCATTGCAGTGCACTGGGTGAATATGTGAACCATGTTGCACAATCGTTTGAACGTACCGAATGCGTTCAATTGCTTTACACAGTCGTCTTAGGAAAGATTATCCTTGTAGATTATAATTATAATGTTAAAATAACGCCTCACAATCACATCAATAGATCACGTCTCTAATTAGGCTTCCCTTTATCTGGGACAGAAAATTTGCCACGGGATAAAAGGTGCCAACCTTTTATCCCGTGGCAAATTTTCTTTATTCTTATTATTATCACTTTCATATGAACAATCGTATCTACGATTCGTGTGATTTCCTTGATGAAAATTGACGTATTTCCGAATCATATACGCAACATTTAGCCAGTATAGAATCAACATTCTAACCCCATATCCCTGCTGTAAACGCTAGTGTTTTTCAAGAGCTCGAGTATTTTAACCTATTGTACAAGTACTTCGCTCCGCTCTCCCACTTTTGCAATAAACTGATATTGATTTTATTGTACTCACGTAAATTGCGAAAAAGTTTGCTTCAAATAAAAAGCAGACATGCGATGGCCTCGATAGCAAACGGCACCTCCAATCTCTAGTGGGTTTGCAATAACCTCATGCCTATCGGAGTGTCAATGCGAACAATATCACATTAACTTTTAACTACCTGCCTAGAATCACCCACTGTCTTTCATGTTATAAATAGCGGGCTACTATTAGTGAGTAATTCTAAGTTGGAATTCGCTACTATTAACGGTGCCGTATGTGTTATTAGTAGGAAGGTACGCAAAGATGCTTCATTCACGTGTTATTGTTTATATGATTATACGATGTATCGAGTGCGGGGTTGTCGAAGACGTTCAACATATCCTGATGGAGTGTGTGCGGAATGACACCTATAGAAAAATGTGGTTTTATCGAGACTGTATACTTGATGTTGGATATTGTAACAGTATTCTTGCGTTCCCGATGTCAGATCAGGCAATAAAATTGTATAGATTAGTAGATTTAGCATTACGCTAGATATTTGTATATATGTGTTACTGTTGAAATTTTGTCTCACTGGGCGATGTGGTCGCTAAGCGACAAAGCCCATTCAATAAATAAAAAAAATTAAAAAATGATTATACGATGAGGTGACACATTGTATCTTCCTTTTAATTCCAGCAAAAAGCAAGCGTGTATTTATTTTTCAACCTTGTATTTTTACCTTTTTTTTTGTTTTTTTTTTTTGTATTGCAGATGCTGATAACTATTATCGCTTAAGTTTTTAGGTAAACTGTTTGTATGATTGTTAACATACATTAACAATTTTGAAATCAATCTCCGCTCTCTGCTTGCAACACAGTCATATTATAATTGTTTACCATCTTGTTTACGTTCTATTTCGATTTTAACGATAATAATGACGGAATAGTTGCACATATTTTTAACTGGCGTTAACTTGTATACGTTCTCTTAATATTGAGATTGGCCCTGTCTCGTGTCGACACCGACGCTGAATTATGTTAAATGTTAAAAGATTACCGCACCACAGCATTTGCATCCATCTGTATGCAACGCGTTGCCAATACAGGCAGTTCCTTAAAACTATTCAAGTGCACAGGCAAACAGCATTCAATTAAAACTTTCGATTGTACGTTGCTTTAACGGCTTGTTAAGTAACAAGTGTAATATTGTAGCAAAATATCAATAAGCCGCGCTTTATTGTAGAACATTAATCTTGAGCTGCTTTGTCTCATTGTAGACGTCGGAATCGCGGCCTAACGAGCGACCTACCGACCTCAATCGGCATGTGTTGAATGACATAACTCATAACAGTTACGCGTAAGTTCTAGTCCGATGCTCCCGAAGTATTGTCTCATAATACGATATACTAGAGTGCTATCGCAATAGCTGTTTCCGTACTCGCGAATATTGCATCAGGTAGGTACAATTTTCTAATGATACAGTCTACGACGGTTTGTTGTGATTGTTGTAGCAGCAGGCTTTGTAGCTTTTTTTTATCTCTGTTTTGTTTTGCATATTGCATAAACTGTATAAATTCATGAACAGCATTACAGTTGTTTTTGAAATAGGTGTGCTATAATAAACGTGTGTAAATCTATTAAAGTGGTTACACAAAGTTACACTAACTTATATGAAGCAGACGGTATTTATAACCAAACAATTATGAGGCAAGCTGGATTCTGCAAGTTCTGCAACTGATTAAAAGGTCTTCGTGATAATGTAATATGCTGTGAGCAATATTAGCGTTAGGATTTAACGTCGTGACTTAAATTACACATTAATACGTCTAATAATTCAGATACTCTATAATTTATTGACTAAAAATTCATCACCATCATCATCAACCCATAACGTCCCACTGCTGGGCACGGGTCTCTCCTCACTTTCGTGAGGAGGGTTAGGCCATATTCCACCAGGGGGCCAAGTCCGGATTGGTGGATAACATACCTACCTCCGAAATAATTTCACGGGTAGGTATGTGGGTTTCCTCACGATGTTTTCCTTCACTGAATAGCGAGTGATAATTACGTACATATGTTTTTACAGAAACACATTGGTACGTGCCCGCACTGGGATTTGAACTCACGACCTTCTGATTGGAAGGCGAACGTTCTCCCACTAGGCTACCACCGCTTTTACTAATAAATATTTTTTTTTTTTTTTTAATCTTTTTTATTTGTAAGGAGTTTTGTCATTATTGAGCCTACTAATAAATAGTTAATATAATTTGTAAACTGTTGGCATATCATAAATAAATAAATAGATTTATATCTTCTGTCAGGAATTTTTACAAGACGTAGACTTAGGTAGCCAAAACACAAGTAAAATTTTAACAATACACTGTTATTAAAAACTAAGGTCTCTGTAATTATTATGTAATAGACGGCAATAAAAACTCTTCACTTGCCTTTATTGTTATTTTTAAACATTGGAATAGACTTTCACAGCATCCTGAAATTATTCCCACGGCTAACATGATGCATAATTGTACAAAAAATCTCATATAATTATGTATCATCATTTGCTCAGATCAGAACTTATTACAGATGAATAACGCATTGGTCAAGAAACAAAAGCTAATTTTTGCATAATTCAAACAAAAGCCAGTGACGTTTTTAGATACGCCACTAGATTAGTTTGGTATTCAGAGGGCGAGTTGCATAGCAATGATCGGGTTTTCATCGTTTAGCATAGCAATAGGCACCAATAGACAGCTGTCGTGGGTCGCCACAGGATTACACAATAACTATTGTTTAGAGTTAACATTGTATGTTTTTTTCTGTTGCGGTTGTTTTAGGTCACCTGCATAAGCATGGCGTGGATGTTACAACTCTGTATTTACAAAACACAGGTAGGTATTTGTAAATTTGCAACAGCTAAGAAGTTCATGTTTTACTTCAACAATACCATCAATATTCTATCTCTAGAATATCTATACATTGAAATATTAATGATAACCGATCGATTGTATGTAGGTATATAAAACAATCATATATAGATCCTGGCTCCTAGTTGGAACACACCTAGTCACCTACCTGGGAATTTAGGAACTTCAAGGACATAGTCCCAATAAATCTATGATATGAAACCAGTACCTACGTTTTGCATTTCATTATTGAAGAATTTTATTTGCTTTTCCGGTTTGACGCAAATCATACTTGAGATATATTATTATATAAAATAAAATAAAGTAAATAATAAATACGGTAACAAGAAAAAAAAGTACTTATAAAATAATGAATAAATTATGTTTATTTATTATTAAACATAATATATTCACTAATTTATAGTCATTGCAACCTTCGACCTGGGAGCTAAGTTGATTAATTTACCAATAACTTTCTTCTAGCTCTTGGAAAAAGAAATTCTATACGAGCCGAGTCAAGAGCCAAGAAGCCAAACCAGACCGAGTCTCGAGAGAAAACAAATACTTTCGCCGTCTGCCGATGACTGGCCCGCTCCTGTGCACACTTGAATAACTGCATTCATTAGGTACATATAGTTATTAAAAAGAAATATTTATTAGGTAATGGAATAAATGCTTATTTATTTATTTCAATGTACAGTGCCTTAACCGGTATTTCCAAAGCGACACTGTACTTACATGTAACTAAGAACTAACACATTTAAGGGTGACATCCGTAAATGTCACCCAAGAACATGTAAAAATATTAAGCTCGCTGTGCTCAGCGCAGTTTCGATTCAGCAATCGAAGGGCCCTAGTAATATAAGGTGCTTGGTGCATACGTAAAAATAATTCGCGTCGGTCTGTTAGAAGTCATCTTAGAAACTATTGAGCCAATCATAGACGATACAAGACAATGATTTAAGTTCCAAATTATACTTATGCGAAGTGAATTGTTTGTAAGTACATGTATTTTAATTAAATAAAAATTAGGTCTAAAGTCGAGGTGGTATATTCAATAGTTGCATTATCATTGGATCTACCTACTTTTATAGTGGATAGTTAGCAACATAAAACTGTGTAATCCACTAGACGAAATCTCGCACAAAAACTCTATCACTTGGTACAGTCGGCCTCAGAAATAGCCGAACATCTCCTAACTTCCAATTTAGCTTTAAGCACAAAAATACTGACATCTCGCGTACAATCGTAAATTGAAAACTTGAAGATGTTCAGAGACTTTGGTTGCTGACCGTACAAAGTAACAAGCGTGCTTTCTGAATTGGCTATGCGTATCTTTTATTTTCATTCATCTACACGAAGCTATAGGGGCAGTTTGCATGACTAAACTCATTTCACGCATAAAATACCTACTAGTAAAAATACAAAACTAAAATTTTGCATAACTGATCTGTAACACTTCAGACAAAGTAAAAGGAAGCAGATTAACTAACAACTCCAAATTTCACTTCTACATAAAAATAATAATTTGCATAATTTATCTACCCTTTAAACAATCATTTAGGGCAAGAGGCTAACTTTTTGCTTCGTTTTAATGAGAAAGCTCAAATAAAATGTGGTTTCTATAAAAACAAAAACTCGTTTACCTCTTGACTCACTATCCAATGTATGACGCGCATCACACAAGGACACTGCTAGGGTTGTCAATAATTATCATGTCAGCCTGTTTTTTTTTTATTGACTGAGTGATGAGACCAGAAAGTCGTTCACGATGGTAAGCGCTACGCGTGACCGTAACAGTTACAGAACTTTGACAGTTACTGCACTGCGCTCGAAATATATATCTGAAAATTAAAGCAGTGGCTTTGTCACTTATATCCTACAGCTTTACTGCTTTAAATATTAATAGAAAATAGTGTAAAGTAGAGCGCAGCCCCAAACTATGGTACGCTTGTATTGAAGTAGTCAGGATTCTGTTGATTTCCGGTCCAGTAGAAATACATTTTCAACGTTATTTGTTTCCTTGTTTGTAAAGTCAATTGTATTTTAACTTTTTATCACATAATAAAGTGGTAGTATACTTTTAGCCTCGCTTGAAAATTCAAATCAATTAACACATTCATTAGCGTTATGTTTTTCATAAACCGCAAAGTTATTCGGTGACCCTGTTGACTGCATTGTTTACTTGCGCGTTGCAGTCCAGTGGTCACTCTCACGCACGACATAGATTTTATCGTTGCCTAATCATTATACAGGTTTGGTTTACTTTGCAAAGTGTTCTCTGTGTCGTCTTCTTAAGATACCATACACTTAAATCCAAGTCAGAATACATTTGGCAGAACTTTCCTGTGCATAAAATAATTGTGTGAATCTCTGCAGAGAATAATATTTACTCTGTGTTATATAGTTATAGGACTAAAAATCAACCATAGAATCCTAATTAATTGTTATCCACGGATTTTTCTGATCCTCAGTTACTAATGTTTTTAATAATTATCAATAAAAACAAATTCTAATTAGAATTAAGACAAGTTAGATTTCTATTGTTATTTTTTATTTTAGCTTAGTTTCACTTATACTATTTTATACTAGTGTACCGTGTGACGGAGAATATATCCAAAGCACTTAAAACTTAATTATTTTTCTAAATTACATATCACTTTCACGGGAAGCCGCTCGAATGCGTGCCCACTGCGCTGTCACTCAGATCATTATTATTCCTCTATAAGTCAGAAGATTACTTTAATAGAATACCACAATGAACCATTGAAACGTATTACATAGGTACCTCCTATAAGAAATAATTTACGGCATACCTCCCACGAAGAGGAAGTAATCTAAAACTGTCGGACCGCTTTTTATATTTATTTTCAAACGATATTCAATCAACCTTACAAAACTATAATCAGTATAATCTATTACGCCAGTACGTGGACCATTATGTACAGAAACAAATTTCTCTCGCAAAGGATTGACCTAGCACGAACCGTGTGGATGGTTTATACATACGTACATACTTCAAGATATCGCTGTAAAAAACACTAACGTACTCGACCTTTGAATATCGAATTAAAAAAATAGTTAAAACGCTAGGCAGATTTCGTTAAGAGAGGAGCAAAACAAAGAATAGCAATCAGAGGCGAATCGGATCAAGAAGTGAATCAGACCACCAATAGGAAATTCGGTCATATTTAAAAACCTGCAGCCAACTAAATTAAAGCACGCAACACATTGCTTTTATCCACCTGCGGGGCTATGCAGTACGGTGCGGATCAGCTCGAGTTCGTTTCATTTTGACGTTTAATTGCCACGACCCGTGGCAATCAAACGTCAAAATGAAACGAACTCGAGCTGATCCGCACCGTGCTGCATAGCCCCGCTGAACGTGTCGAGAATGACATTACCTCACGGGTAATTCTGGGCGATGGTTCCCAGAGGATCCCTCGTTTCGTAAAAAGTGATCCGAATCACCTCGGTCTACAACGAGGAATATCTCAATTACAAGAAAACGTTAGAAAAGAGATTAAGATTATACCATGTACCTATTGCATTTGGGTTTTTATTTAATATTCCTGTACTATTACATGTGTCACACTGGAACTTTATGTTTTTATGAGTAGACGTAACAACATTCATCATCAACCTACTACATTTTCACGGTAATAGCACCACTCTATCTCATTCTCTTAGGGAACTATAACCCACCACGATGGCCCAGAACGGGTTGATGGACGTCACAAATCCTTGAGTTTTGAGGTTCTTGAACATGCCAGTTTTCCATTGCCGCTTTCAGCAATGGAATTAAAATCTACACTTGGTTAACTCTCTTCATCATCAACCCATAACGTCCTACTGCTGGGCACGGGTCTCTCCTCACTTTCGTGAGGAGGGTTAGGCTATAATCCACCACGAGGGCCTAGTCCGCATTGGTGGATAACATAACTACCTCCGAAATAATTCTCGGGTAGGTATGTAGCTACCCTCTTACCTCGGCTTAAAAACTTATCTTGCATACCTTGACGCAATCGGGAAAAGGTAAAATATTTATAACCGTTCACAAAATCTTGATAAACTGCTGTGATATGTAGCTCGAGCAAATCCGAGTCATTTAGACCTTAATCAGTTACGTCATGAATACGGAACTAATATTATCTGATGATATGGATGTAGAATTGAAGTAGATATAGGAACGTATACTGTGTCTGGGGACAGAGAAAGTGCAAGGAAACTTAGCGATAAGTGTTTGATCACTGCATAATGAGCTTAATAGATGCTGAAATTAAGACTAGAAGAAACGTGTCTCAAATTGCTTGTGCACTCTGAATATATGCACATTGTACACCTACGTATGTGTGTGTGTATCTGTATGTAAACATACAAAATAGAAGAATTTCAACAGAAAACCGAATATGTGATGTTTTGTAGACATACTTAATGTTCATGTTTTGTATTTTTTTTTCAATCTTGTGTTTTTTTATGGCAGTACCTATACAGTGTAATGATATACATTATCCTTATCTATGTTTATCTATTTTATGTTGTATTTATTAGTCTATTATAACGTTATATATTTAGTTGTATTATAATAAAATAGATAGATAGATAGATAGATAAACTCTTTATTGAAACACCACAGAACAAAGAAAACTTAAAACTAGAACAAAACAAATTTTACCATTAGTGTCACAATAGATAGATAGATAGATAAACTCTTTATTGAAACACCACATAACAAAGAAAACTTAAAAAACTAGAACAAAACAAATTTTACAATTAGTGTCACAATGGGCGGTCTTATCGCTCAGAGCGATCTCTTCCAGACAACCATGCACGGAGAGGAGTAATTATGTCAACGGACGGTGGCTTTTCGTATATACATAGAATAAAATAAATAAATAAATAGATAAATATTATACACAAAAATAAACTTAAATAATAGATAAACTTAATATATACCATAATATAATAAACATACATACTAATACAAATATATTATATACCTACTATTAATAAACATACATACCTACTAATACAAATATATAATATGCAGCAACTAGAAATTTAATTCAAAAGATAATAAGAATTAACACGACTTTTAAAGGCATTTAGCGAGGTTGTGCGCTTTATGTCCACAGGCAGCTCATTCCACAGTCGTACGGCTTCAACTGTAAAAGAACAATCGTAAAATTTGCTGCTGTGGACAGTAGTCTTTAACATTAGGTTCTCTGATGACCTCAGCCTACCAGAGCTGGCAGTGTGGAGAAACTCAAAACGTTCCCGAAGATAGCGCGGAGAAGATGGAATGAACAGAATACTGTAGAGGAGGGACAATATATGAGCATTCCGGCGACGACGAATAGGAAGCCACTTGAGTTTAGCGCGATATTCGGAGACATGATCATATTTGCGTAGGCCATAAATGAACCTGATGCAGAAATTTTGGAGACGCTCAAGCTTATTTAGCTGGTCCTCTGTAAGATCGAGATAGCAGGCATCAGCGTAGTCTAGAATAGGGAGTAAAAGTGACTGTGCAAGCGCAATCTTAGTGGTGGTCGGTAGAAAATTACGTAGCCTGCGCAGTGAACCTGCGGGGTCCAATGGGCGGTCTTATCGCTCAGAGCGATCTCTTCCAGACAACCATGCACGGAGAGGAGTAATTAAGACATCGGACGGTGGCTTTCCATATATACATAGAATAAAATAAATAAATAAATAGACTCTACTCTATCACTAAATATACTTTTCTCTGCTGTCTCGTTTTGCCACACCACCACCATTTCAGTTACACCTCCAGGATGACTGGTAGAAAATGCTACTTAACATTAAGTACTCCTTGTACTCCATTTGTGTGCTTAAATAAAAAAATAATATTATAGAAATCTGTTTGTCAATAAGTATTATACCAAGTTTAAAAAAATAACCACCGTATACGAAGCCACAGCTCTACAGTTATCTTAGTTAGTTGGTAATCAATCACTATATTAATTTATTAGCCAGCCAGGTACAAACTATAAGCCACGCAAGTGCATTATTCAGTTAAATGTACTTTCTCCATCTGCCCCCATTATAGATACAGGTTACGAACCCATAAAGTGAGGCTCGAAGCGTTTGACGATTCAGTAAACCTAAACTTTCTTCGTTCAATGAGTTTATAACTTAGGTCTTAGGTTTTATATGTATTTGTGACTGCGGATGCGAGAGGTTTTTAAGCCATGATTAAATGAAAAACTAATACAAAATAAAACTTTTTATGTTCACTTGAAGCTTATACACTTATCCGAGAATTAGCTTTAGTCATATCTGCAATAATCTTTTCTAGTGTGGAAGAACAATTATGCATTTAAATTACTTATGTACTATTTGAAATACTGATTAAATTTTTTCTCCTAATTTCATAGCAATGAAACATAACGGGCTTTTAAAACATGTGGAAGTAAATTTATTTTCTGTTTTTTTTTTACTTTTCTATTATGATTATGAAACCGGTTTCAAGTGTATAAGATATCCATCACCTTTCATTATAGATGGCAAAAATAGCAATTTGGCTGTCTAACTAATCATATAATTCATAGAATGAAATGACATTTAAAATGTATTCCGTGACAGTGAGAAAATTATTGAGCTGCATTCAAATCATATATTTAACAGATTGTATTAGAAAGCTGTTAATTAAATTATAGATTCGTTTTAATCACGGGTTATGCAAATATGTTATCAGTTGGGAGATAGAATTTTATTACAGGTTATGAAATGCATCTCAGTAAAAACTTACCATAACAAATTGTATCATCATTGTATTATTAATTATTATTATATCATAATAAAGTAACAATAGTTTTAATTAATACGTTGATTTAGTGTAGTACATTATATCTAAAACTGCATTGCATTGAGATTTAGCAAATTTATAAAAGTCTTTTCTCAATAAAAAACACTTACTATCATTCACAAAAATACGCCGACAATAACAACGATACAAAAAGATACGACACGGACCAAAACACAACAACACGTCACGTCACCATTTTGCCTTATTTCCTATGTCTATTTTATAACATGCCATGAATAAACCCACTAAACTCTGTCTCCGTTGTTTACAGAATCAACAGAACCGGCAGATGGCCAGCCATCCTGCCGACGGAGACCTAAACAACTTATTAAAAGCAAGAAGATGCTTAATTGAATAATCATGAAGAAACAGGTACTTATAAGACATAATAACCAATTTCATCCGCAACAACCCATATCGTCCCACTGCTGAGCACGGGTCTCCCCTCACTTTCGTGAGGAGGACTAGGCAGGGGGTCAGTTTCTTCACAATATTTTCCCTCACCGAAAAGCGAGTGATAATTACGTACATATGCTTTTTACATAAACACATTGCTACGTGCCTGGTTCGGGATTTGAACTCATGACCTTCTCACTGGAAGGCAGACGTTCTTCCACTAGGCTACCACCGCTCGCTATTTACAATTCATAAACTTTTTTTATTTTTTAGGTTTTATTCCGTATTACACTCTTCCCGACTAATGAAAAATTCAAAATCGTACTACTATAGAATAAATATTTATGTCGGCTTAATCTTAGGAATTAAAAATGGACCCTGAGTAATTTATTCTATATAACATAATATATTATAATCCGTAATGAATTCTGACGAAGTCATTTAAACGGTTCAAAAAGTCGCCATTTAGACCAAATAAGAAATGTTGTTATACTTGAACTGCGCCTGTGCAGATTATGTAGGAGATTGTGTACTAGATTTTGGTCACGGCTTCGTACGTGGGGACTACCACGATCTAAGGCATCAGATGGTTGACAAAACCTATCAAAACCCTAGAAAAAATGAAAATTACCACTGTATCAAAAAAACATTGAACAACTCTTCAGCCTCTCAACATAGGATATAATAATATATTTATATTATTTACTTGACCGTTAGTAGAAGCTTATATGTATTGAGATAGGCGACTCCATTTCCCGCTATAGCAGTCATCTCTTTCTACCCTAATAGCTCTGTCTCCTTCGCACATCCCCACCACTTCACCAGGCAGGCGAGGTAGCAGGTTGCTCCGAGTTTGTTCGTCATTGGCGTGATATTTCCCGCGCAGTAAACTTGTGCTAAGAGAACCCCTACTTCTCTTTATTAAATTCAGTGGCTTCCAAGAAATTTGTCACGTAAGTGCACAAGGTTTTATTATTATTTGTAAAAACGATGTTATCGTTCGCATTTTTTTTTTTTTTTATATTAGTTTCTGTTAATATCTTTCTACCCGCAGTTTAGTTAAAATTCTTTTTAAGGTATTTAACCCGGGAGTGTTGAACATGGGGTCTGAGGACCAAAGTGAACCGATTGCCACTGCGAGTGGGTCAGGTACCAAGCCGTCTAAGTGTAAAACGCGTTTACGTGAGCGGCGATCACGTTCCTCATCAAGTAATAGCAGTAGTAGTAGCTCGATATCTTCGACTAGCTCCTCGGCACAGGATAAAATTAAAAATAAGACGAGCTCCCGTAAGCGTGAACGTCGTCGACGCCATCGGTCTAAAACACAGAGAAGGCGCGACCGCCATCTTATAGAAAAATTAAATAAAGATGTAGAAAAGTTACGAAAAACCGTTCAGGGTAACGAATACCCTCCTACTTATTGTAGCAATGATAATGCTTCCGTTGTCAGTCGGGACATAGATAATGACCTCTATAACGAATATTACGCCTCGCAGGCGTCACCGCTACCAGCTTCTGAGAATCCTGTAATAGTCCCGGAATTAACCTTTGATATCGAGACAAAGTTAAAAGATCCTGCAGTTCCGAAAACTCCTGCGAAGTTTCTTCGTATGTTAGATGAGGTTCAGCGTTTTGGAAAAAACACGTGGTCAGATATTAGATACGCGGAAACACAAAAACTATACAACCATTCGCCGGGATTTACGGAAATGGAATCAAACGAGGAGGTAAAAGCGTATGATAATATACGCCACCTGGCCTATTCCGATAAATCTTACGCAGCGATTACGTACGGGATCTTAAAACAAAAAGAGGTTTTGATAAGCAGTTTAAATAATCTAATTGCATGGTCGAGAACTCCTGACGCTATTCTTAGCGATTTAAACGATAAAGTTGATGAAATTTTTCAAAAAGGCGAATTTCAAAAGGTTTCCCAGGACCTATTGCAAATGGCCTGCGGACATAGGGCTGAAACGATTGAAATGAGAAGGGACAGTATCCTTAAACACATCAGGGACCCTTTAGTGAAAGCGACGGTGAATAAAATTTCTCCATCAAATACCCACATTTTCAACTCGGAGGCTCTCACATTGGCTTTAGAAAAAGCAGGCGGAGTTAGGAAAACTTTCTGGCCAGTGAATAGGTTAAGCAGCTGGAGCGCTTCGCGGGGAAAGCTAGTTAATTCCTCACGTCTCCCCTCGCAGGGGCAAATACGCAATAATGTGCCATCGCATGGCCACTCAAATTACAGCTATGATACAACAGGCAACATACAGGGCTTTCATACTCAACCCTCGCAGGGTAATTTTCAAGCCTACCACTACAATACGAAGGGACCAAACAATGCTGGACCCGACCATCGCAATTATAACCCTAACAATAGAAGTTCTAATTTTCGATCTCGCGGATCGAGACAATTACAAAGAGGCCAAAAGCGCCGATTGTCGCCTTCGGGTTACAGAGGCAACAAAAGGCAGAGACAATGACTCACAGTCATTCCAAGCTGGTCAGTTAGCACATTACGTCAGCCAGTGGAAAGAAACGGGAGCTCCAGACTTTTTATTGAAGATAATAACCGGGTATCGCATACCATTTTTACAGAGACCCCCCTTGGTAACACCGGACCTAACAAGCGAACGTCATCGCACATTAGAGTCAGAGGAGATGTCTTCATGCATTCTTCAAATGAAAAAACAGGGCGTATTGAGGGTAGCACCTCTCACCCCAAGCTTTGTATCCTCCCTGTTCCTAGTCTTAAAAAGCAACAAATCATACCGACCCGTATTAAATCTACGGTCTCTCAATCACTATGTGCTAACAGAACGTTTTCGATTAATAAACATGTTTCGTGTACCAGACTTCCTCCAAAGTCAGGATTGGGTATGCAAGGTCGATCTTTCCCAAGCCTATTTCCATTTACCAATAGCCCAGTCACACCGACGATTTTTACGCCTAATCTACAAGGACGAAATACTCGAAATGACTTGCCTTCCGTTTGGGCTAAGTACAGCTCCGAAGGTTTTCGCGTCCCTTACAAACTGGATTGCGCAAATCCTCCGAGAGAAAGGCCTAAGAGTAATAGTGTATTTAGACGATTTTTTACTGGCACATCAAAATCCAGATATATTAGTCCAGCAGACGAACATGTTATTAGAGACACTGGAAATCCTTGGATTTCAAGTAAATTACGGGAAGTCGGTTCTTGTCCCGCAAAAATATATAACATATCTCGGCATCGTTTGGCACCCCTGGACAAATCACAAACAACTGCCACGAGAAAAGCTATCCACCGTAATCAAAAAAGTGACTCAAGCTTTGAAGACAGGCAAGGTATCTCTAAAAGAACTCCAAAGCCTAGTAGGGTTGCTGAATTTTGCAAGTTTTGCTGTCCCCCTAGGCAGATTAAACCACAGGTCCACTGTGAGGTTCTTAAACACTCTGCCCGAGTACGCAACTCCAACGAGATACACTTTACCTCCCTCGGTACAAGAAGAGATGAATTGGTGGCTTCAAAATTGTCATCTGTCGTCCCCGATTCATATTCCACCTCCGACACATTATTTAACAACGGACGCTTCGGATATAGCATGGGGAGGACAACTCAACAACCAGACCATGTCAGGCGTATGGAACATAGAAGAACAGCATCTACACTGCAACGTAAAGGAAATGCTAGCCATTCTAAAAGTGCTAGAACTGCAAGCGCCAAACATGTCAGGAGGATCAGTTCTCATACAATCGGACAATCGATCGACCGTAGCCTATCTTCGCAAAGAGGGCGGGACCAAATCCCGATCACTCATGAACGTAACATACCTAATTCTACAAATCCTAGACCATCATCAGATTCAATTCAAAATTTATCACATCCCAGGGAAGTTCAACAATCACGCAGATTGTTTGTCCAGACACCGGCGGTCACCAGAGTGGCATTTAATACAGAATTGTACAGAAATGATCTTTGCGAAAATGGGAACGCCCGTGATCGACCTATTTGCATCCAAAACCGCACGCGTAGTAGTGAACTACGCAACCCTAGACTTAAACGATCACGAAGCGTTGATACACGATGCCTTCAGCGTCACTTGGAATTTCCCCCTTGCGTGGATATTCCCACCACCATTTCTCATCCCCAAAGTATTAATGCACCTCAATCAAGCAACAGGCATGTATCTCGTCATAGCCCCACGTTGGGAGAAGGTGTTCTGGCGAGCGGACCTAAAATCACGTGCAATAGCAGCCCCCTTCACTCTAAAGAACCTGAAACGGTATCTGATCGACACAACGACCGGACTGCCACCCCCGAAGGTACAGGAAATGGTTTTGGAGGTCTGGAAATGTGGGGGTGGGAAGAGGAAATAAAAGGATGGGAGGCTAATCAAGTATCTCTACTGAAAGCTTCGTGGCGGTCTTCCACCTGGAAAACATACAAAGCACCATGGAATCGTTGGAGGTCGTGGGCTAAACATCATGACATAAATCCAATGCACCCTAAGGGACCTGATTTAGCACAATTTTTAGCCGACCTATATTTAAAATTTAAGTTATCATATAATACCATCCTCCTTCACAAATCTGTTGTTTCCACACTCTGTAACACAGAGCTGTCTGGTAAATTAAGTGACCATGTTATTGTAAAACATATTTTAAAAGCGATATCCTTAAAAAATCCGATAACTCCAAAACCACCTATCTGGGACATTAACACTTTGACAAATTTTATGAGTAATTACTCTGTAGACAGTACGAACATCTTTCAAACGGTCAGACATACTGTAGCGCTGCTATGCCTCTGCTCGGGTCGCAGAATTCATGACTTAACACTTTTGGGCGTTGACGAAGACCAATGCATTGTTAAAGACGACCATATTATATTATGGCCTCAATTTGGGTCCAAAACAGACTGCAAGGATTATAGACAATCAGGGTGGAAGCTCATGGCTAACATACAAAACCAAAATTTAAATCCTGTGTATTGGGTCAGTAAAACAATAACTATTCTAAATGAAAGACGTAGGAGTTCGGGTAAATCAAACCTATTCGTAACCTTGCGAGGCCCACCCTCACCAGCGTCCAGAACTGTCATTGCAGGATGGTTCAAGTCGCTTCTAAAGGCAGCAGATATCGCTGCAACGCCAGGAAGTGTTCGGTCGGCGGTAGCTTCTAGGAGTTGGATTGACAACTTTTCCTTGGATGATATTTTAGAGAAAGGCAATTGGAAATCAGTAAAAACCTTTCAAAAATTTTACCGTAGAGAAGTAATGACCTCCTCGCTTAAAAATAATACTGATAGAATTTCTACACTTTTCGTCCCAGTTCGTTGATTTTATGTCAATATTATTATATTAAGGAACTACAGTTTAATAACTGTATCTACGTGGCCGAAGCGGTCGCTTTAATTATATTGATTATGGCAGTGCTTATTTATATAAGTCAATTATGTCCTACTTAGGATTGCAATATACTAGCATACATATTGATTCGGTAATGTCTTAAAACACAGTAAATTTGCATATTATTTTCCATCCTTATTATGTACTTATTACCTATTACCTATATTAAAATAGTATATTCCTTCACACATACGTTTTTGATTGTAGTACCTACCTATTTGTTTTATGATATTTATGTTCTTTATAGTTAATTGATATACTTAATTATCTAATCACATTGGCGTTTTCTTTCCACTCACCAGGCGATAACAAACAGGTCTCAATACATATAAGCTTCTACTAACGGTCAAGTAAATAATAGAACCGTTTTACCTGAAATAAAACGGTTATTATATACTTACCTTAGTAGAAGCTTACTTTTTATCTCTGCCTGGTGATAATGTTAATTCGACACAATGACGAACAAACTCGGAGCAACCTGCTACCTCGCCTGCCTGGTGAAGTGGTGGGGATGTGCGAAGGAGACAGAGCTATTAGGGTAGAAAGAGATGACTGCTATAGCGGGAAATGGAGTCGCCTATCTCAATACATATAAGCTTCTACTAAGGTAAGTATATAATAACCGTTTTATTTCAGGTAAAACGGTTCTATTATATATTATATATTTCACCTTCAATGTTCAGATATATATATATATACATTTTACGAGTATATACTTGCAATTACTGTAATGGTTATTAATGCATTTTTTAAAGTACTAACTAAAAACATCTAATTAACAAAAATCGTCTCTCCTTTAAATAAATTTAAAAAAATGAAGCGTCTTGTTAATCGTAAACTTTTATTCGGTGAAAGTCTTTGCATTTTAAATACTTTCTTTAGATCATACAAATATCCTTTCATTTCCCAAATTGGGCAAAGAAGTAATTGCTTCAATTTTTATTTCTTTTTAAAGCAACAACAGCTTTTATCACCACATTACACATTTAGGGCACCGAGGCGATGGCTGACCCGTGAGGCAATCTCAAGCTAAATCGCTAAGTAACTTATGTAATGTTGGTTTTGCTCGTAAAGTCAGTCAAATAAAAAAAAAAAGTTATACGCGGATTTTTAAATTTAACCAAATCTCTTATAGGTGACACGATGCACCCGCTGATCCGACTCGCCTCGGTTTACTCTAGATATGTTTTACCCACAAATTTTATACCGGTTTAACTTTGTTTAAAACTGGTAAGGATTGGTATTTGCAGGTGACAGTGACCGCATTAACAAGTGCAGAGAAAGTAACGCAGTCTGGGCGCATAAAGTGCATTACAGATAGTTATTAGCTCATTTATAATCGTAAAATATGACAGTTTTATTAGTTACAGTCTTAAAACATGCTGATAAACTTTCTCTATTCACGGTACAGTTGATCGATATCAAAACATATTTGAATGTGAGGAAAACATTTATTATAACTTAAAAAGTATGTAGGCGTTTGGACATAATTGTTCACATTTTTAGCACATTTTTTAATAGTCATCTGCGTTTTTGTCAAAACTTCGCGTTTTGTAACAAATAACAGATACATGTTTACTACGCAAAAACACGTCAATTGGAATGATTGGACGAAACGTAAGCAAGCCTTGTAGTATCTACAGAGTATTTAACAACAACATAACATGCTAACATTTATTATTATTTTTAAATTATTATTATTATTAATAAAACATTATCATTATTACCTATTACTAAAAAAATTACGTAGTTTGTGTTAATGTTTGTGTATGTCGTTGATATGTAGTATAAACGCGACTGTGAAACGTCGCAGCGCGTTGATGTATTTTGTAGGAGCAACGTCGCGATCACCGCTAAGTTCCGGAATTGAAGTGTTTATTTTTAAATTTATTTTTTTAATCAAAAGAATATTACATAAACTAGAAACATACTAGCAAGTCTTAAAACGCGTAGAACTTTTCGTAGCATACATAGTAGTACATAATTGAACCATGTGTACGTAGCCGAAACGCGGTGTGATGTCGGCAGTGTCCGTGTCTCAGCGCGTTGATCTCTTTTTTTTGTGCACTTCTAGAGCGAATGGGAATTTTATAAAATGTAAACATTTAAATAACGAATCATAAGCGTAATTTTCGTAGCACCTTTCGTAGCGTATAACATATTCGTAGCATGTGTACTGTAACTGACTGTACTGTAGGCGATACGCGGGACGAAACAGACTGCGTTCGCGATGCAACGCGTTGATGTCTTTTGTTCGGACAAGATGGACATCGCTACCGCCTGTAGTTAGCGAATATTTTCAAGTTTTTTTTTAAATTCTCTGATATGGTAGTTTTACGTTTAACCATTTGAATGCTTCGCAACGATGTGGGTGACGATAATACACGCTTACCTAGAAGTAACCGACTCAATATGGACACGAAGTGATCTATTACAAAAAATATTGACATTTCAGAAATACTTCTTACTAGTTCTTACACATATGGTCAATATGTTCTAACTTATAATCTACTAGTGACCCGCCCCGGCTTCGCTCGTGTACCAACTATCAAAAGTACAATCATAAACCTTCCACGTAATTCAGTTTGTCTGTTGGTAGAAACCTAACAAAAACCCTGCATTTGTTTCTGAGATTGGCGTGAATATACATTTAAAGACATTAAACCCTATTATAATTATGTAGTGAAGTGATACAGATGGTAAAGTAAACCGCATATATTATGAATCAAGGAAGCACCTACAAGGATATAAATATCTAAGCCTCATTATTTATTTATAGAGATGTTAAAGACCTGTGGAGAACAATGTCTCTATTCTCGAGATATAATTTAAATTGTAGCTTTATTACAATGCCAAGCGCGTAGTTTCCTCAATGTAGAGCTGTGTACGTACGATGTCGAAATGTAAAGACACGTGTATCTTTACACGTATTTATTACAACTAGATCTTCAATACTTCAATATAAGATATTTACGAACAAAAGAACGTGGTGATTCATGTATTTTGATTCATTCAAATATAAACAACTAGCTGTACCCTGCCACGCTTCGCTGTGGCACATTCGCACATTTGCTGATATGTCACTGATGAAAAAAATAGATAAAAACAATTCTTGATGTGGATTATATATCATGCTAAAATTTCAGCTCGATCGGTGCAGAACTTTTTGAGAACTTTTTGAAGCGTACACAAACCAACATAACATTTTTATATATATATAGATAGATAGTTAAATTATATCTTTTTCAAACTCAATTCAGAGGCGACACAAATTTTATATTCAAATGAACGTAAAATATATTATTGTTTAGTGGCGCTTGCTAATAAGCACCTCAATAAATGAAGACACAAATTATATCATATTACTCTCAAATTACTGTGGGCTTGTCGCCTTCAATCAAATCAGACCACATCGTAAAGTAATAATATTATGTGATTGGATAATCAACTTCCGGTTGTCTATCAAACGGAAACTTAACGGAGCGCATTGACATCTATCTATATATATATATATATATATAAATGTTATGTTGGTTTGTGTACGCTACAAAAACTCAAAAAGTTCTGCATCGATCGAGCTGAAATTTCAGCATGATATATAATCCGCATCGAGGATTGTTTTTATCTATTTTTTTCATCACTGACATATCAGCGAATGTGCGTATGTGCCACAGCGAAGCGTGGCAGGGCACAGCTAGTTTAAAATAAAAATCTACGTCTAAAATGTACCTACATACGACGATGAGTACGTACAAATTGCTCGTCTCGTCACTCAGTATAATAAAAATAAAAACATATATGAAGCTTGAATTCAAGGCATTTATTACTCTCGACCGAAAGCTTGATTTCGTCAATTATTATGCATCAGACGCTTACATTTCGGTACTTTTAGTTTGCTGGTCCGATCACGTTGTGAGAATAAGCGAAAAAAATGAGGGCGTGTGCAGAAGTACCGCCTTCTGAACACAATGCAGATGCATCAGAACAACCAACCGCGCTTGGTTGCGGTTACCACAAATGACCGATGTCTCGATGTAACTACGATGCAGTTGCGTTTTTGTATGGTGTGATATGGATATTTCTGAAGGTACATAAATGGAGAACAAAACTATGATAAAGATACATCTTTCTACGCAAGCTTTTATAAAACACGTATTTGGTGTGGCAAAGTGATCAGAAAAACAACACAATACAACACAATGAACACAAAAAACACAAAACACAACACAATAAACACAATGATGTGTTGTTTAAACACAATATAAATTGTAAAGGAATAAATGAATTGAATTAAATTTAAAGGGGCGTCTAAGGATAAATTAGTGATGCTTGAACCCTCGTGATAATAACATGCAGTACTTAGTTACCTACCCCAGACTGGATAAAAGTGTCTAGTGTGTATAACGCCTTAAGAACGTTATGTAAATCAGTCGTGTATCACTGTTATTTCGCATACTCACGATATGCAGTTAAAAACTACTGCTTGTTAATTTCCCGTCGTTTTCAGAACTAAATATGCTTAGTCACAGTACTTAAACACTGCACGTTCGAAATAAAACGTATATCTTGATTGTTCAACGTTGGAACGTAAAGTGGTAGAATATCTAGTAATATACAAGTGGTTTAAATGCAACTTACTTGTTCTTATATACCTACCTATCTATTACAAAACTATAGAGATATTAACTTAAATATATTCTAGCGAATCTAAATTCGTATGATAAAGACTAATTGCTTAATTTTTTTAAACAATGTGTTACTCCCAAACAAGTACCACGAAGATTCTTGTCCAATATATTTATTATATGTTATTAAATTAGCTGAAACTGAATTGGTGTAAGCGTGGAATATATTATTAATAGACCTCTCAAGGCATCTCGTTGAACCAACACGTGTCCAAAATGTTTCGCGTAAAGACTACTCATTGCAAATGCTGTGCAAATACTGCTGCCAGCATTTTTGGAACGCTCCATAACTGTACTATATACTGTAATAACTATTTATTCAGTCCTTACTAATGTTTCACCACACAGACAAAAATATTATCTGTAAAATTAATCTTCACCCAAGCTAATAGCAAGAATGATTTGTTCAGGCTTTGTGGCCTATCTAGAAGTAGAAGCAAGCATGGACATTGCGACTACAGACACTTACTTTTATTTGATCGGTTTGTTTAAATATACGTATTGTTTAACCATGCCGTGTCAAGGTTGAAAAATGACTTACTGTAATAGTATTACTATGGAGAGACAGACAGACAAGGAGATAGACAGATATAGCGAAATTATTGGATTTTAAAAAGGCCATAATTTTATACGTATGCACAAATTATTATATGAAGTAACATAATTGGGTCTAAGATTAATATTTTAGAGATATGATATTTTCTTAAGTTACCTGAAATTGAAATTGTAACCTCGGGTTTTAGTTATATTCTGTAGTTTAACCTCCTATTAACTTAGGTCGATGCACGCTGGAGTTATAAATAACAGGCTCGGTAACATTTAACTTCTTTTGACATTTATGCGCAAACCAAACAGATAATATTTTTGTCCATTATAGTTAGGTACATGACAGCTAAATAATAACAACCTATGATTTAGCAGTAACGCCTAGTACTCATATAATCGAATCTACTTTAATTATGATGTATTTTTATTTCTTGTTCAGAGGCATTGAAGGTCCCGTGTTGCGAAGAAGGTGTGGAGTCTGGAGTCCCTTTCTTAACAGATTTTTTTCCTTTTGAGATGAACTAAAAATCTTAAAATATGTTGTTTTCCTTAGTAACTGAATATTTATTTTAAAACCGTTATGGTTTGTGACAAAATATCGAGTTTAACGTAGCTGGGTTGCGGTCGAGTCATTCGATATGCGAAAAGAAACTAATGAACTTCTGTCCCAAATGACCAGTCATTGGCGCAACGCGAGTAAACAATACTTTACCTACTTACTTCGTCGTTACATTTTGTTTGACATCAATATCATCATGGTCGAGAATTGTTTGTTCCCCTACATTTTTAACCAATATAAAATTTTAAATTGTATGGAATCTTTAGAGCCTACAATTTAGGTAGAGTACTACGGAGATTAAAATATTGCTAATTTGTAATAACGCTTAGGTAGTTTATATAATACCTACGGGCAGCTTCCGTTGATAAACGGAACGAAAAGAAACGAACGAAAATAATGATGAGTTAACGATAATTCTCTACAATGGATTAAATCCCAAATTAACAGACCTAAAAGTTTTCTACAATAAAGGTATCCATTGAAAAAATCGTGTCTACTACAGACAGTACTTACTAGATGAACCTCTCGTTAGCAAGTTAAAGTACCTCAAAAAACTACATTAAATCACCGTGAAATGTTATGAATGAAACCATTTTTTTGGTAACCGCAATATCATAACTTTTATTAACCGTGTCCAAACGACGACCTTGAAAAAGCCTATTGACACGTTACGGTTACTTAAAATGTCATTAGACTGTTATTATTTGATCCAATAATATTATTTAATTAATATTTATGTTTGTTTGTACTAGGTATACTGTAACTATGTCGTTTCTGTAGGATCTATCCCATTTAAACAATAAACAACAAACAAACATGGCAATAAACATTTTTTATTATTTGGTACATTAAAATATACATGTTATTCCAAGACTGAGTTAATAGTTCATTATATTGAATGTTAGTTATTGTTTTAAATGTTTTTTTCTTTTTGTTTTATTAGATATCAAACAAGGCTGCTATTATATTTTAGCATATATTATTATATCTATGTTAGAGACGGAAATTTTTTGTTGCGCTTTTCTAGATGTTATAATAATATAGCTTCAATCTGATAATTCAAATTTTTCTTACGAAGTCGTGCGGGTTAATTTTAGTAATATAATAGCAATGTTACCAGAAATATTGCGCAGTCATTTACATTGACCACGGTTTACCTATAGGTTTTTTGGGTCAACAAGACATTTACAGCGGACAGAAGAAGGCCAGCTCTTAATATTTAACACACAACACACACACACACATCACAGAGTATAAATCGCGAAAACATATATGTGTACTTACACTTATTAGATAACCAAAAAATAAATATTATGTAACGCAAGGTTGACAATTATGTACGATGAAATGTGAAGGCTGAATTGATCAATGTTTATTTGTTTTTATTAATTGCTATGTCTTATTGATAAATGATAATACCTTTTAAATAATTGTGCTTATATTGCCTATAATAAAACCTGAATAAAACTTACTTCGAGAGCACTGACCTCGAAGGAGAGTGTAAACTTTAATATCTTGTAGTTTCTTCTACTTAACGCGCAAGTTACTGAGCAGCCTAGGTGTGTGTCAAACTACGTGTAATGTCGTGCTTTGTAGACACAGCTTTACCTCTAACTAAAGTTAAAGACAAGCAGAAAATGTACAATTGCATTTTCTCTGTCAACATGTCAACAGTGTGTAATTAATTTAAATGAATCAAAGAAATACTCTTTAAAATGAAATCGATAATTAAGTGGTGTGGTATTCGAATAATTTAAAACTAAGATCAGTGGCCGGTTACGTAAAGGACGCGCGACATTTCGTTACAACAGAATTCGAACGAACCAAACAACTGACCAATCAGATACGATAGATTGAACCAATGACTCTAGATTGATTCTAGATTTATGCACTTGCAAGTTTGCTTGGATTCTACAAAATTTTATTCGTCATGAGACTAAAATGGGACTCAAAATCGAATTTATAGTCGTGAGGATAATAACCCCACAAAATGAATAGTCGAAGAGAAACTCTGTTGTATCAATGCTTGAAACTACCATTTGTAATAGTTACAAAAGCACAAGTACAAACAGTATATTTCTCAACTCTTGACTATTACACAGAAAGTTGAGCCTAAATACCGAGAATCTTCTAGGTTCGGGTCAAACATTTTAAAATCTCAATTGTTTGCCCAAAAATTTGTCACAAACACATTCTAGTTCGTCGCAAATTGCATGCCCATTATCGCCTTACATAAAGTTCCCATAAGCTGACATTACCCAAGTTATATCAGAGTGAGCAGGTTAAGGTACAATGAGTTCGTTGCATCACCTGACGCCACTTCCGCGCCACTCGCACTTCCCGAACGCATTTTGCTTTTATTTACATTACACTAACATTTTTATCGATGCAATATCGTTATCATCTCGGCGCGCGTTCATCTTAGATCGCAATCAGGTTCCATTCCGAATCTAATTTCGATGACGAGTGAAAGTGAATTTGTCCCATCGATTACTTGCTCACTTGTCAATTAATCTTAGAAAGGATTCAGTTTCGCTTTCGGTTTTTTATTTCGATATAAAGAATGGGTAATTTATTTTCGTCGCGTGTGGTTGTGTTGAAATAGTCAGCCACGTTGATCGCCGATTGACCTCAGATTAATATTCATAAGTATAATGAAAACTGAACGGTTGTGAAGTCGCGTTCGTGACTTCGGCAACAACGTAGTATTTGAGTTTAGAATATTCCATGATATTGCATTCTGAGTTGGGAAATCTTCGAATTGACGTACCTACTATAACTTCTTTACTAGGGTTTCAAACCATTCTCATTCCGAACCAAATATTCTACGAATTTCGAAATATCAAATGACTTCATGATAATTTAATAGGTATCTATCTACCTCGCAAACTTACAATGGTACAAAGCAGCTTCAACAGTTGTTCACCTAACCAGTTTACCTAGTAGCTTTAAGTTACTACCAGTAATGAGGTAAGTTACTTTAGAGTTTACACTGTCGCATTAGACGCCACTAAAACTAGGCATTACTCAAACCATGTATTACCTAAGTACCTAGTCAGTTAAGGAGCGGTGCAGTTACTGCTATAGCCAACGCTGCGTGTTCCGAATTCAGTAACAGCATTTTCGTAATGGACCTTAGTTGACTAAAACGTGGCTCCTACCTTGACCAGTAGGTATTCGGAAAAGCAGTTGTGACGAAAAGTTGTTGTCAAGGCAATGCCCTCATGCAAATTATATTTAGACCTATAACAAAGAGATCTGGTTAATCCTGATGTTGTCAAAACAGACCAAGCTACCACTATGGTATTAGATGCTTGTTGATCCAACTAAACTATATAATACTAGCTGTGCCCCGCGGTTTCACCCGCGTAGTTCCTGTTCCCGCAGGAATATGGGGATAAAATATAGCCTATGTTACTCGCTGTCAATGTAGCTTTCCATTAGAGAAAATTAAGCCGAAACTTTACATATTCATATACATACTTTCATCCCCTATATTTATTTTACCCCCTCAAGGGTAAAGTTTTACAAACTTTGAATGTCAAATTTATTTATATCTAATCAAAGGCCTAAAAAATAAATTTCAAGCTTCTAGCTTCAAAAATGACGATACTTCCATACAAACTTTCATTCCCTATTTCAAACCCTTACAATGCATTTTTTGCAATAAAAAGTAGCCTATGTCCTTCCCTAGGTTCTAGGCTATTTTTGTACCAAATTTCATTTCAATCGGTTCAGTAGTTCAGGCGTGAAAGAGCAACAGACAGGGTTACTTTCGCATTTATAATATAAAAGTAAGGAAGTAAGGAAGTAAGGATGGTACGTGCCCACACGAATTGAACTCACGACCATCTCTTTGGAAGGCGGACATACTCCTACTAGGCCACCACCGCTTCCTACTTATAAATACATAATCCGAAATATTTACTTTGCGAGAACATTATGATGGCTACGAATCACCTGAAATCATATATGATTTATGATGAAGGTATAACTTGGAATAACAATGGCAGTATGGTTTTGTTTCGGATTTAGTGACGCTGCCTGAAAACCAAAGCTACCATAGGCACAAATAGTCGAAACGTGAAAGTGCAATATGTCATTTCCGAAATGTATATTTAATTAATACTATTTTCTTTCTTTCCAGACTGAAATGTGGCGGATCTACTTGACTGACAGTCACCTTCGTGTGATGCTTTGGTGCATCCTCCTGGGATTGCAGCCAGCGTTTGCTGGAATCCTAGACCCCTTCAACTGGGCCCGCTCAGATAGAATAGAGGTCAACATACCCTGGCTACCGTGTATGTATATTTGTTAAGAAAATTACTGTTTTTCTCAGGTATTGGCAAGAAACATGATAAGAAAGTCATACTGTTAGGTAGAAAGTTAGTAAAACAAAGGTGTTTGATTTCTCCGCAAACAACTTTTGCAGAAACATACGTTTTCGCCTTCAAATAATGATTAGTTTACAGCTCATTTCTTCTTAGTCGGATGACGGACTTTTATAATCGGATGGCACCGCTTGGTACCTTATTAAAGACTCGATATATAGTTTGAATGGATGGACTTGGCTTTCAGAAAGCAGTATTCGCTGCAATAACCTGTGAAGCCACTTTCTCACAATATAATATAAGAAAATGCAACTAAATTGAAGGTACCGCAGTGTATGTACCCGGCTTCACTAGCAGTTGCTTCATATTCTCTACCTACATTTCATTTCAGTTGAAAATGAGACAAGATGCTACGACGAACTAGGGTGCCTAAACATAACTAGGAGCTGGTACCACCTCATCCACAGGCCCTTCAACGTGTTCCCACTACCCAGGGTAGTAATCAATACAAGGTAATACAGTCCTCCACCAATCTCGTTACTACCTACAATATATATTTCTAATATTTTACTAATATTATATTTTTTATTTCAGATTTATTTTATACACTAAGAAGAATCCAACAGATGGACAGATTCTCAATGTTAATCTGAACAAAACTATAGTTAAGTCAAATTTCAATCCGCAAAGATTGACGAAGATGATCATACACGGGTTCATTGACACACCACTTTCGAATTGGGTTAGTACCTAGTCCTACCTATATAACATATTTTAGTATACATATTGACGTAATTATCAGTTCTGGAAATTGGAAACTTGGAAAATTTGAAACAATCGTGTTACAAGAAATATTATTGGTCATTATCGATTGCCATTGTGCCTCTCTATTAACTGTACCACTTAAAATTCTGAAATATATCTCTGTAAGACATATCGAGAAAATAAAGTCCAAAGGAGAGAGCAAACAAGCAACATATAAGTACTAGCAGACTTTACTACTAGAGACCTTGCTAGAACTAAGAGTATAAACTATCAAAGTATAGGTACAAAGACTTTCCTTAGCGTCCAAGCGGGTCATTGTCTCACTTGATTCAGGTTAGCGAGATGAAAGACGAGCTCGTGAAAGCTGGCGACTTCAACGTTGTCATTGTGGACTGGGCTGGTGGAAGCCTGCCTCTCTACACACAAGCCACGGCTAATACCAGGCTGGTGGGCTTGGAAGTGGCGCATTTCATCAATACCTTACAGGTTAGTAATGCATGAACCGCAGTCAAAAGAATTTATAGCCACCAAACGTCTATTGTTCAGTCAGGTTTGAAACGTGATCATTGTGAGAACTTACCACAGACCGACCACGCTCGTTTTCCTTTTCGTAAAATATCCTGACGCGTCTCTACCGTGCATTTGATTTGTTTTTCATGATCCACGTTCTGTTGCAGAAAGAACACAACCTAAATCCAGAGGATATCCATATTATAGGTCACTCGTTGGGTGCTCATACTGCCGGCTACGCAGGAGAGAGAATACAGGTAAGCATCTTTAAAACTGAATATATTTCTGTCGTGTTGTATTCAAATGTGAAACGTCATGAGGTTTCATATTATCTTTGATTTAGCTTTTCTTTTCATAGGGCTTAGGCAGAATTACAGGTTTGGATCCTGCGGAGCCCTATTTCCAAGGAATGCCGACAAACGTGAGACTCGATCCTACGGACGCACAGTTCGTCGACGTCATACATACAGACGGGAAAAGCATTTTCCTTCTAGGTAAACACAGTTCATATGAACGTTATTTGTATTTACTCACTATTGCACGAGTGCTTTATATTGTACCTAATCCATTTTGCACATTTCGTTTTGACCTGATTAACTACCTACCTACTTGTTGATTGAAATAAGCTTTGTTGCTTTGGATCATTAATCTACTAACCCATTTTATGTTATATGTATTTATTACCTATGTAAATATTGTATTATATGCTGTACTGCTTGTAAATCCATCATTCATGTATAGAAATTATATGTTTTTATGGTATTTATCGCATTGAAACTAATTCACCGACGTGTTTATTTCACGCGTGCGACAGATTTTGTGTTTATGGCAGGATACGGGATGTCGCAACCCGTGGGTCATTTAGATTTTTACCCCAACAATGGGAAGGAACAGCCTGGGTGTGACCTCACGGAAGGGCCTCTGGTGCCGCTCACGCTCGTCAAGCAAGGCCTTGAAGAGGCCTCGAGAGTTCTAGTGGCCTGTAATCATGTCAGAGCGATTAAATTGTTCACCGAATCAATTAATGGGAAATGTCCGTACATTGGTAAGTGATAACTAACTCTCTGTTGCATCAGAGCGACGCGTCATTCTATTCAATCAAAGTGGTAAAGATGTGTAATAACGGTGTTTTTCAAATTTTTAGGCCATCAATGTCCATCATATCAACACTTTTTGAATGGGAAATGTTTTCATTGCGGACATGGCTGTGCAATTATGGGGTACGTAATTTAAAAAATAACTTATATAAGAAATACTACTTTGCAATATGTCGAAGGGTTAATGGTATTTGTATTCCATTAACAGATTCCATTCGGACAGCTCTCCAGGATTGATCACAAATAAGAGTAACCAGACCGAAAACGAAGTATATCCTTCAGAGGAACAAGACACTATTGGTGCTAGATACTACTTAAATACTGGGAAGGAGAATCCGTTTTGTCGTGAGTACTATACCTAATGTCGAATATACCTAATGTAAAGCCTCTTTCCCAAAGTCAAAAATAGTATTGATAATCGGAAACTACCATGAAAAAATGCCGGATGCAAGGCAAGGACTTTTTGTCCGTTGCCGCTGCACAAGATAAAATCAAGTTTTGTGTATACAAGTAAATAGATCATTTATGACTTTTTCTCCGTTTCAGAGCGACATTACAAGGTGTCCATACAATTAGCAAATCCAAAGGGTGCTGAATCGTGGGTCCAGGTAAATAAAACATTCATCTGCCCAACGGAGCGTTACGTTGGAATCTATAGTTAGTTCTACGACTCTTGGAAAATTATCTGATGGATTTTTAACGCAAATTATAATATTAGGTCCATCCTAATATCTGTAGAGGTCTAGTATTCAATCAAAGCTGCAATAAACTGGTCTTCTTACACAACGCCTGCTACGTATGTGAAACTAGCTTATCTCTAGCACTATGCACAACCAACGGGCCTCTCTGAATTAATAACTTGATACTTACTGGTTCGGTTCTTCAACAGGGATTTTTAAAAGTCACATTGATGTCGGATCGGGGAGTCATACGAGGGATGGACTTGACGCCAAACAACTATGTAAAGTAAGGTCCATGAAAATTATGTTGTAAAATTATACCAAAGCATTTAACAGGACTTACAGAAAACGATTTGTTTCTATTTATTAATCATGACCATTGTCTTTTGCAGGTTAGAGCATGGTACCTCTTATACCATTGTTGTGTCCCATCCAATGGACATGGGTGGTAAAGTTAGGAAGGTAATATTCATGAAATCAGGTATACCTAGTTACGATAAGTATACCTATATAGATAGTATGATAACTACCTCATCGTCATTATCATCAATCCATATCCGCGGGTGAGGTTTGAACCGGGTCTCCTTTCACTTCTGTGTGGAGGATTAGACCATAATCCACCACGGAGGCCCATATACCTCCGAAATAATTCTCCTATATATAAGCATAAGTTAGTGAGAATCCTTGCAATTAAATTGCATTTCTCAAAACGTGGATTATTATCTATTCAAATAAACCTTTATAATAAACTTTATAATATCATAATTTGGAAAGTTAAATACAATGAACTAGGTTTTGTCTGATCTTCTTATATTGGTTCAGTGCTCGGGTGTTACGAGTAAGACTATTTACAAAGATTGTCATCTTCAGGTGGAGTTATCGTGGGAGTACGACATGAATGTACTGGAGCCGCGATCTCTATGCATCCTGTGGTGCAACGACCGACTGTACGTCAAGTCGGTGGTCGTTGACCAGATGGATCTGCCGACTAGAGGGTAAGATGCTCATCCTCTTTAAATAGCTTTAACAATCCATATAGCATACCCAATATGCCCACTGCTAAGTACGGGTCTCATCGCACGTAAAGAAGATTGAGAAGAATTATCAACCACGGGGGCCCAGTCCCTGATTGATGGATCGATAACTATGTTAGGTACCTGCGAAACAATTTTCGGGCGTGTTGATATTCTCAGATTTTTTTTCAGTCACCGACAAGTGCGTGATAATTACGTAACATAATAATAATATGTTTTACAAGAAACATATTGGCATGCCCCCACAGTGAGATTTTAATTCTGAAAATGATACCACTGCGAAGGCGGATGTTTTCTCACTAGGCTATCGCCGCATTTATATTTCCTAATGTTTTTTTTGTAAATTTTAGGAAACGGAATGTGGACTTCAGCACAAAACTATGCACACCAAAGCGAGAGTTTGCTGAGATTCCAAACCGAGGATCCGCCAGTTTTTACGACTGCGGACGGTAGCTGAAGCTGCAACTACAAATGACACGAAATCTTACCTACCGTTAGAAACTTGGTTGGGTCTTTGTAAACGCTTTAGAAACAAGGAAGCCCAAGTGCCGAAGCTGTGTGACTTTAAATGGTCGCGTGCTGCAAACCGGAAGTCAAAGCCCTGTTTTAAAAGCGGCTATTAAAATGTGACTTTGTATAGGTACAAGTGACAGTAAAGCTCGTGCTGTGTCCTTAATTTAAGGACACTGTTATAGTGTAGAACGGTGCAACGATTTCTTTAAACATTTATTAAAGCGTTCGGGTAAAACTATGAACTTTCAAAGTGAACTTGTGTGATTATGAGGTCAAGAGAGATGAGCCTCAAGTGGAAACGCGACGTGCTGCGAATTACGAATTAGTAATATTAAGTACAGGGAGAACGTGTGACTATAAATTATAATGTTATGTCTAAGTAAGTACATTATTAATAAGGTATATCTACTTACATAAGTAGAATCATTGTTGCTAAGATTGCAGTCAGAAAAACAGTCAAGCTTACAACTTATTATTTCTGTATATATATCGCTACATTCTTAATTGACTGCTTTACTGAAAGTTATATGAATTATTTACTATATTATTTAAACTTGAAAATAAATGTGTATACTAACTTGTATATCATTATAATAAAATACTCAACCTTATTGACTTAACTATTGATTTTTTTTTCTACCCAATTCCCTTGAAATTTGCTCCATTTTCAACTAGCGATCACGGCAACATCAAAATCGGGAACGTGTATAAAACGTCCTTGTTCAAAATACCTCTACGGTAAATCCAAACAGAAAGCGTTTTATCCGACTGAAAAATAAAAACTGTATAATGGTATTGCCAGAGGATATCAGTTTCCGGTTTCTAACGCCATTTGCACGCTGTCAATCAAACTGTCACTGTCAACTGCCAAAATAATTTAGAAAAAAATGAATATTCATTTATCAGCTGTTGCTGTTATGTGAAGTAAAAATCGAGCCATGGAGATTTAGTAAAAATAATTTCAATGAATAAGTACAGTTAAAACTATGTCATCACATACTTCCAAGCTTGTTTTGAGCATTGCATTAGCTGGAACCATTGGTATTGTTAGTTACGTTCACATAAAGCAACAACAAGACAGGTAATTAGTTGGTTTTGTTTGTAATGAGATTCTCTACTGTACCATATCAATAAAAATTATATAACGTATCTTGATATTATTCAATCAGTTCCGCTTGTAGCCACCACCCACTTCAAAAGCGTCAGGGGCACTTGAGCAGCCTTCACTGACATCAGAGGCTGGCACCCCATTTGATAAACAACCAATCAAAAACTGAAAAGCCATTGTCTACCCACATTCCAATGTTAGCTTCACAATTTGTCCCAGAAGATAGATATTAAATTCACTGTGTAACTTCCTAAGTTAAACATGCTATTTCTAATGAGCATGAAGAGTAAAGCGAGATGTCATGTTGAATGATTGTATAATTTTTAGAAACAGGTAAATACTTACCTGAAATGTGTTTGATATTAGTTCTTAATTTATACACTGCATATGCACGGATCTACTCAGAGAACAATTAAAATCTTGTCTCTGTAAATGCTGCATGCGAGTGATTAACATGTTCACTGCTGAAAACACATGCTTGTTGTGTTTTTTATAACACAACTGTTGTGTTAGCGGTATGGGAAGACACAACTGTTGTGTTAGCGGTATGGGAAGACACAACTGTTGTGTTAGTGGTACAGGAAAACACAACTGTTGTGTTAGCGGTATAGGAAAACAACTGTTGTGTTAGCGGTATTGGAAAACACAACTGTTGTCATAGCGGTACGGCAAAACAACTCTTGTGATAGCAGTACGGGAAAACACAACTATGTGTGTAGATCCGTAACTGTGGCAGCAGTGAAAGTGTTATTACCCATTTCGGCACTAATGCAACCTGTCACATTAAAAATGGGAGAAGCTACCAACTCGCTACTGCTCTAACATACAAGTTGAATACAAGACTGAGAAAAGTAAGGTACAATTTGATTACAAACACAATCATGTATTGTGTTTGTAATCAAATTGTACCTTACTTTTCCTTTTTTTGAAACATTAGAAATGGGATATTTACCATGGTAAATATCCCATTTCTAATGTTTCATTATTGTGTTGGGGACCATGTCGGTTAAAACCTTATAAAAGTATAATTTTTACATATGTAAGGAAGTCAATTTTACATTTCAGGGACAAAATGCATCAAGGTGTGGTCCTGGACATGGAAAGACAACAAAAACGCAAAATAGAAAACATTTACGTACTAGAGAAACAGAATGAATTAGCAAAGCAAATGAGAAAGGAATTGGAAAATTCATAGAAAGATAAGTCAAATAGTGAACATATTTTATTTCTAGTCTAAAATAAATGGGATAATACTAAAAACTGTGCTAGTTTTTCTTCTCCTTCAACCAATGTTCTAACATAACATCCTTAAGGTTCAAGTTTATTCCTGTGGGGTGTTTTTTGTCAGTTCCATCGATGAAACTATCGAGTTCGATTTTTTGTTTGGCAACTGCAGCAAGGGACTCGAAAGTGCGAGGTTCCCAGCAAGCCAGGTCTGACAGGGATTTTCTGTCCAGCATAATGTTGGCGCGTTCTAGTCCTTCCTTGAGAGAAAAGTGTGTCATATTGTGTTGTTCGCAAGCTGCGGTGATGCGAGTGTTCCACAGTTCTTTCATATCCGCTCTCTTCAGCCGTCTGGCTTTGGTCGCGTACACCAAGGCTCGATGAACATTGCGCACAGCAATAGAATAGCAGTTCCTACGACGACCGACGTAGTGAGCTGCCAATCTGAACACCCTCCGTTTTCGCCAAAATTCATCGGGACCTCGAGCTCGAACATAGTTGATAATGGAGAGAAAAACCATGTCTGCGAATAAAGACCCTAATTAAAGGCAATTCCTCGGGAGAAACCGACGTTACGTGTTGGTTTTTACTTTTTCAGTTTTACGAATTATTTTTTTAGTTAGTTCTTACTCTAGTCTAACCTCAAAAGTTTCCAGGTTTTTTGATTCGATTTGACATTGACATTGATTGATAAAAGCAAATCTGACACTAAGTGCTTACCAGCCAGTATAAATGACATTTACATTTTTTTTTGTTTTTGCTACTCGCGATCTTTGCATGTAAGCCAGTGTCAAGTTATTTCGTCACATAATTTTCTAGCTTTTATACCTAATGCTATTTCGATATTAAGTATATCGGCTATCAAGTCCCAGCGAGATTAGTATATTCTTTGTCCCAGTTAGTCGACTTCGTCTCTAATCTATACTAACAGGAGGCGAGATTTTTTTACCTAAAGGTACTTAATTAATAAGACGTATACCAACCTATATGTATATAAATGTACTACAACTTACTCACTACAATATCAGACTCACGTACGACTTAGAAGTTGTTTTAATCTCAATGGGGAGCCGGACTCCATCCCTCTTCCGCTTGAAATTCTCTCAATTCCTCCATATCTTCAGGAGAGATTGAACTAGAACTATGATATTCATCAAACTTGTTGTTCACAGGCATTATATTCCTCACATCATAACTCCTGCTCTTTTTATATGCGGTGTTAGGGACACTTATACCAAAAATTAGCGTGAGTAGTAAAATCTGTTGAATATTGTACAGTTAACTAATTTACTAAACATAAAAAGTAAGTACCTACTTACTGAAACCTAATATTTATGTAGCTTAACTGCTATAGCTACAGACCTTTGCTAGATCTTCAGGCTATAGTCATATTTATTAGTCAACATTGAACTCTCTAAAATACTTACAAAAAAGTGGTACAAAATGTTACCAAGTAGTTAATAGAATCAGGCGTTATTTTGCGGAAATCCATAATCAATAAGATAATGTAAAAACATATAGTTTTAATTCCGCCTAAGTAATTAAAGTTAAATTAAGTTTTAAGGAATTAAAACTATATATTTCTACATTATCTTATTGTTACCAAGTATAAAAATAGCGGATATGAATATCAGTCAACTGCGATATTACAACATACCTCAACGATGACTATCGAAAGAAAAATTATTAAATGAACGTTTATCGATATCATGTAGGCACGAAGCATGTTCTGATTGCAACCCTTTGTGTGGATTGAGTGGGTACCCAATTCTAGAAGGTAGTTTGGTACGCATGTTCCGCTTTTACAACAGCTACAAGTAAAAGAAAACTCATTCGTAAGACAATAAGGTTTTTCTCCCAATTACCTTAACAAGCGGGAGCGCAATGCCACGTGCATTGCGTTTCCCCAACTGGGAATAAACCGTTTTTAGTAGTGTCCCGGGACACTACACGGTCCGGGGTCAATGTCCCGGGACTTCGACACTTTCTAAATAAATAAAATGGCTGCTAACAAGCACATTGCAGCTTCTTTCATAAAGAAACATTATATATTTCTAAGGTTACTATGTATATAATGAATTTATTTACTTCTGTAGTATATAGTCACCTTACTTACCTCAATGGCACACTATCAGATACAGTGAGATCTTTTTTTTCGTCAACCCTTTTCTGTCTGGTAGGGTCCCATTCATAGTTTTGTATTTTTTCGTACCAATCCTGGTGGAACCAATCTTTGTATGAATTTACCTGTAAAAGCAAACGTGCAAAAATACCTAGGTCAACAAAGGTATACTAACTGCGCATTTCTATCTCATCTGAAGCGATCTATCTTAATAATCTGAATCTGTATATAATAAATAATACTTTATTGTACGCACAGCAGTTAAAAATACAAACTGTACTTCACAAATTAAATTAAAAAAAAAAACATGAACACACAAACATGAAACGTAAATGATCCTCAATATTATTAAAATACAGCATTGATGGGCATAGCAAATGTCATTTGACCCACACATGTACCTATCTACTTTTAGAATTACGAAGTAGACAGTATCCAGTTTTTTGCCTGAACAATTTTCTTCCAGATAATCTTAGTTGGTATTTACTAGTATCATAAACCGATAAATCATACCTATTTACACTTACCCCACAACATTTCAAAGACCACTGCAGGTTATCCATGAAGCGTTTGTATTTGGGTACACTACGATAGTGTTTCATGCTAAGGGCTATGCACTCCTTAGTATCGATCATGCAGATTTTATGTACGCAAAGAGCGATTCCCAAACAGTTTATAACTATAATCCATATGGTTAACATCCAGAGTGGACAGCACAGGACTCTTGATTTGGCACTAGAAAAAAGGACTAAAACTGGACTGGACTTTAGCTAACACTATTACTTGGGCACATTGACTTTTCAAGTCCTAGTCAATAGGTATGTACCTTGCATTGATATAGTTAGATGTCTTTCGAGTTACAATGCCTACTTTTTATCCCGGGAAATGTGCGGTTCCTGCGGGATTATAGCCAACGCAGGTGAATCTGAAGTTAGATACCTAAAGCTAGTTATACAATATTTAAAGGGAGTAGCTGTACTACCAAACACGTGTATGTGTGTATGATTTTTATGAAGCGCTCACCCTGAGACCAAATTCAATCCAAACAATACGATGACTATAGTAGGCCGAGGCAATTCGCGTTACTTTTTACGAAAAGAACTGTCCTCTGGGAAGCGTCG
Source organism: Campaea margaritaria (assembly GCA_912999815.1). Taxonomy (NCBI): domain Eukaryota; kingdom Metazoa; phylum Arthropoda; class Insecta; order Lepidoptera; family Geometridae; genus Campaea; species Campaea margaritaria. The sequence goes on from OU538794.1 coordinate 5,649,105, forward strand.
CCCAGAGTGACCCGTGAGGTAGGTACCTAGGTAAATCATTCTAGTTTCATCCATATTTCAGGTGTAAAGAATTAATGTGTTGCGCTGATTATTTATATTGAGTTAGTCGTCGATTTTGAAATATAATTGAATTTCTTATTGGCGATCTGATTTACCCCCTCGATCCGATTCACCTCAGTCTACTAAATCTAAAATAACAAGCTGTTTTACTGTATCGTCTCTCCATTGGATATAGTGTACAACATATGGACGTTAGTTGGAAGCATTATGAGGCCCGATAGCAGCACCAGCGCAATCACAAGGTCTGTGCCTGTTATTAACAGCATATCGCCCATACCTGACAAGAAAAATAGCCTGCAAATTAGATCTCCCATTACTAAGCTCTAGTCTATATAATATTAATACCGACATAACTTGAGGCCAAAACGATTTTTTAATGTAGGTTTTTGTTCTTGTAGGTGCTTACTTAAAGTATATTAAAGCATCGATGGTTAAAAATAATTAAAAAAAGAGTAATTAATTTTTTATCCAAACTTCCCAAATCAATGTTTAAAAACTATCATCAGCCAAAAATGACAAAATATAATGCCAATATTGAAGATCTAAATACTTACCCACTACCCAGTTGTATGTAGGTATCTACCTACCTACTTATAAAATAGTGTTACTTAATACATTCTTCTGAAAAAACTTTTAACTTACAAAAGAATAGAAATAGTGCCCATAATATTGAAAGCATCGATATAAACCATAAAAAACTTGAGCCCCAAACGACGAATGGGTGGTTGGGCCCACTCATAATACGCCAACCAAGTTCTTCAAAGACTGAACCTTGATATAAAATTCAGAAAAAACTTCGTAAAATAGATTTTATGATGTTTACAAAATCAAATGGCGTGTTTGTAAATCTTTCTTCTCTTATGCTTTGGCCAAAGAGAATATTATATAACACTACCTTATAGTATTGGCTTCGCACAATTAGTGCATTAAGCCAGTGTCAATAATTAATGATTTTCAAGTTTTGGTAAAGAGGTGGGTTCCTTTATTTAAACTTCTTGGAAATTTTGGATATAACGCGAAGAGGCAGATCCAAGGTTTTTAGAACACATTAAAGAAGACAAAAAAAATTATATGTAACCAAAAGATTTTAATAACAATTTTGAGCACCTATGTGGAAAGTTTTATAAGAATTGTAATAACTATAAACATAATGTAAAATAATTAAAAAAAATATAGAATATCAATTAAAAAAATATCAAAATGTACACAGTGTGTACAATGTGGTCTTACAGTCCTAAGTACTTACACTTATCTTAGTAGAATGTTTAACACAAAGAGTTCATAGCGTTTATAATTACGTGGGCGATAAGACCGCCTATTGTGACACTAATTGTTAAATTTGATTTGTTTTAGTTATTCTTTTTCCTTTGTTCAATGGTGTTTCAATAAAGAGATTATCTATCTATCTATCTTGGCAAGAAGCAATGATATACTCATTGCTTCTGGTAATTGTTCTGGTGCTTGTGGTAAATTATAATATTATTTGTAGTTTTTAGTTTGTTTGAATAATTATTTGTTAGTCTTGAATAAATTGCTTTTGTATAAACGCAAAATAATAACAGTCGGTGTTTTTAAAAGCAATATGTATATTTACGTACAACAATCATACGTATCTGACTTAGAAATTATAAGACTAGCAACAAATCAGTTTTTATTTTTTTGTGCTGGCAATAAACAATTTTTATTCTAGTCTTAGACATAAAATTCCCTTTATCCCTACTTGGTAGACAAAGCTGGCGCGGAGAAAAGGAATAACCCATGTTTTCAACCGATGGACCAAATAAGTACATTTTCAAAATCCCTGTATCTTGTTATCCTACTAAAATCCTTATCCCCAAAATGATAAGGACGCTCATTCTGTGTATATTTTGGTGACGTCTCCCATTTTCTTGATTTGCGGCGCGACATTGAACTCACATCCCGTGCTGGCGACAATATCTTCCACCGTGACCCCATCGGCCAGCTCTGTGAGCGTCAAACCCTCACCCTTGTTTACTTCGAATACACACTGGAAAGATAATAAGTTATTTTCATTTACACATACATTATAACAGTGCCATAAATAGGGCGGTGTCAGCAGTGCCCAGGCATAGAGCGCAGACCCTGGAGGGGCGAAGAAAGAAAGCAGTTTGCTTATTTTCAACAAGAAAGTGTTACGTGTTACAGGAGCACGCATAAAAGGCAAGTTACGGCTCTGAACACAGTCATAGTGCGTGTTTTAGTGTTCCAGTAAATTAAAGGAAGTCCAGGTCCGGCTGCTACAGCTACTAGCATGGTACGGACTACGGAACACTGATTAGCGAACTCAGGGCCCGATTTTTAAATGTGATTCTATGAAAAAAATGCTGATTTTCACTGATTTCTTATAGGAAATGGGCCAGTGATATTCAAAAATCGATGCCCAGACTCGCACTTGACCGCTTTTTTACCGAAGACATCATATTTTAGATGTATGAATATGATTTGACCTAGGTAGGTACATTTGAAGTTTATTTTTTGAAGATTTTTTAAGATTAAAAATATATTTAAAAAATCATTGTAGTGAAGAAGACTGATCAAAACTTAATGGTAAAAGATTACTAGCAAAATGGTAGCAGATGTGTTTCGTAATAATAATGAGGAACCGTTTCATTTCCTGTCAACTTAATTGATTGCTTCCATCATTATACCATAAGTATCTACAGAATTTTGATTAATATTATAGTTAATTTTTATTACTTTATCTACCTACTTTACACACGACCACAATTCTTAGAATTGTATCAATGAAACATGCCGCCAAACGATTATATCGAAACATCGTTTAATATCTCTATGATCTTTATCTGTAGGTACCTAGGTCGGTTCTCGATTATAGATTCAGAGATAAGCTAATTTGAGGGCAAAACCTGGTTCAAGGCAATAAGGTTTATTGTTGTGAAACTTATTTTTCTACACAAGTTTTTATAAGAAACGTAGATATTCAGTGCAGCAAGCTGATCAAAATGAACCCAAACACAATCAATCTACTGTTAGTCAATGAGGAGTTTTATTTTCTGCCTTCCGTCTCAATCATCACTGTCACCATAAAGTGTATTCAAATCTCGTAGGGAACAATTGACAATCGCTATCGACCGTCTCGGGGACCTTTTAACATACCTTCTCCGTTATAATCATATCGACACAGTTCTTCCCAGTTAGAGGGAACGAACATTCTGGTAATATTCTGTGCGCGCCGTTCTTCGACGTATGCTCCATGGTGATTACGACCTTGGTGCGTGGCGCGGACACGAGGTCCATGGCTCCACCCATGCCTTTAACCATTTTCCCCTGGAAAATTCATTTAATACATATCATTTTAGAATTTATATTTACTTAGTACGGGGTCGCTTTCACGCTCTTCAAGTCTTCAATGTTCGGTTTTCTAATTATCACAGTCAGTGATAAATCTCTACGTGCTTACACTAGGATTCGAACCGGTGACCCTCTGCTAAGGAGGCGGACGTTCTCCCCACTATTCTGCGTCAAAAACTATTGATGGCAAAGAATCAATGAAGAATGGACTTACAGGAATCATCCAGTTGGCCAAATCCCCATACCGGGAGACCTGCATAGCGCCGAGGATGGTCAAGTCGATGTGTCCACCGCGGATCATGGCGAAGCTTTCATCAGATCCGAAGTATGATGAACCTGTAACCAATTATTTTACAAGCTTTTATTTAACTTGCTATGTATGCAATGTCCGGTATAGTGGATCACATCGCCGATATAATTTTGGCACATGTGGGTTATCCTGCTAAGTTATCCTTCAGCGAAAAGTGAAATGCAACATGTAGTCAGATTCCAAGGTATCATAATTATTGGAAATCGCATTGCAATCTCTTCAGCAGTATTTACGCTGCCAATAAAGACCAACAGACAGACAAGGCCATATATATTTTTTGTTAATAACAAGCCTTAGTCCTAAATTTCGTCACTTATAAAAATAGAAGACTAGCTGCGCCCCGCAGTTTCACCCGCGATGAGTATTATCTCAAAGGAACTGTTATATGTATTAATTCAGGTAATGAACTATCTGTGTGTCAAATTTCATCCAAATCCGTTCAGTAGTTTTTGCAGGAAAGAGTAACAAACATCCATCTATCCATCCATATAATATTAATTAGGAAGTAGGATATTAGGAATAAGGATAGATATATATATATATATATATATGTATATGGATAGAAAGATTTTGTATGATACATCCAATAGCTATAATATAAGTATTAGAGTTATATTAACCTATTCATATTTCATTTCATTCAGACCTCGTCAAGTCATAATCAGTATAATTCATCATCATCAACCCATAACGTCCCACTGCTGGGCACGGGTCTCTCCTCACTTTCGTGAGGAGGGTTAGGACATAATCCACCACGGGGGCCCGATCCGGATTGGTGAATAACATACCTACCTCCGAAATAATTCTTGGGTAGGTATGTGGGTTTCCTCACAATGTTTTCCTTAACCGAAAAGCGAGTGATAATTACGTACTTATGTTTTACAGAAACACATTGGTACGTGCCTGCACTGGGATTTGAACTCACGACCTTCTGATTGGAAGGCGGACGTTCTCCCACTAGGCTACCACCGCTTATCAGTATAATTATATAGGTAAGATTTGTAAAGATGTAAAGAGGTCATTGTTATGCAATGTCATCGATATCAGTTACAAAGAGATAAGGATTGGATGATGGAAGACACATGAGCTCCGCGGCGCGGGCGGTTACCATTTTCTCTGTGTCATCTCTTTATCTTTATTTGAGCAACTGACTGCATGAAAAGTGAAAATAACTGATAGATAGCAAGGTTTATGGCAAGGTCTTTGATAAGTTAGTTTGTTACTTACTTACTATAACACTATATATTCTGTGCTATAACTACACAGCATAGAAACAACATGCTTTTTGTGATTTTTATCAGACTTCAAAAAGGAGGTTCTCTATTCGTTTGTATTTTTTTTAAATGTTTGTTACCTCATAAATCCCTCATTTATAAACAGATTTGTTTTTTTTATTTGCATGTTATTCACTTTACATCAGAATCGGTGTAGTATTTTGTCTTTTAAATCGAAATAGCTGGCAAAAATATGTAATCCAAGTAACCGAAATTGCGTATTAGAAGTCGGTTTTTTTTTAAATGATGGTAAACATTAGTAGCTACCCTAACAGTGGTGTCAGCGGTGCCAGTTCTTTTGTAGGAATATAAATTTTAGTTGTCCTGCCAAATTATTTGTTGTCACTTTTCAACCAAATGAAAATAAAAGAGATGGCTATAACTTTGGAGCTGTCTAATTAAGTTTCAGTTTATTTTGTGCAACGCCAACAGAATTGGTAACAGTATCTTAGTAAGTTTTAGACTATATTCACCGATAGTTTTGAGATAAAAAAAACTGTAAAACATTTTCAAGTCCAAGGAACATAAGGTGGAACATAACTTTTTTTTACATACCCGGGAGAACAGTCACGGTCTCCTTTCCAGCATTAATGAGGTCTGCATCGACCTCTTCTTCAGTCGGGAACGGTCCCAAGCCGAGAATGCCATTTTCTGACTGCAGCAGCACCGTGATGTTCTTAGGAATGTAGTTACTGGCCAGCATAGGCATACCTAACAAAAAAAAATAAGTTTGAATAAAAATATTTTTTTTTAAGTATTGGTGGCCTGTCTGCACATATTAGCGGACTGTAGAGCTTAAATCCTTTTTATACTTTATTTGAGAATACACGTTATTGACTCTGATAATTATGATATTGTGCTTCTTACCAATTCCAAGATTAGCATACATTCCATCCTTAAACTCCAAAGCTGCTCTCCGAATGATCCTTTCCCGAGTTGAGTCAGACTTAGCCTTCCCAGCAGGCTTTGATAACGTCCTCCTTTCTATTCTTTTCTCATAGCTGTCACCTTTGATAACTCTATTAACGAATACGGAAGGTACATGGACACTGTCAGGATCAATCTCATCGACAATCTCTTCGACTTCCGCTATAGTTATTTTAGCAGCTTGGCACATAGCCGGGTTGAAGTTGCGAGCGCTTTTTCTGAAGATCAAGTTGCCGTGTTTGTCGGCTTTCCACGCTTTGATCAGGGCAAAGTCGCCGGTTATAGCTTCCTCCATTACATAGTCTTTGCCGTTGAATTGTTTGACGTCTCGTGGTGAGCTTGGTATGTCAACCTGCAAATTAAATGTAGCTATTGTCACTTTTAATTCTAGGACTCGATAATGTTTTAGTAACTTGAATTCTTGATTGATCGGAGTTTCACTTTTCGGCATTTCGCTCATTTGCGACAACAATGGACAACAATTATCTCAACACGTTCTTGTCGAAAATGAGCTATTTTTCCATCCATATAACATCGTTCACATTTCGTTCTAGCGAAAACCGTCTCTCGAGAGACAGAAAGGAATTGAGCTGTGGAAAAATCGAATTTGGTGAGTATGTGAACAGTCCCCCAGAACAGTTCCAAACAGTGTTCTTCCCAAGTTCCTGGGAACACCAGGGACCCTGCGGGAAGCCTGCGGCGTAACACCCAAGCTGCTGGACTTCCTGGAGGACATCGGGTGGCTGGAGTAGCTACTGCCACCCTCTCACGCAAAAAGGGCCGACCGACGGCCTAATTGCGGATAAGAGCCCACTTACCAAGTACCAAGTACCAGTGTTCTTCCCATAAATGTAGATTTAATTTTTAAGGGGACTAAATACATAATCTGTAGTTACCTTTCCATCCTTAGAGTACTTGATAGGAGAACCACCTTCATGAACGAGGGTCCCAAAACCAGTCGGGGTAAAGAAAGCAGGTATACCAGCACCACCAGCTCGTATCCTCTCAGCTAACGTTCCTTGAGGAGTGAGCTCTACCTACAAATAGGTCATACATAAGTGATAACTAGTCATATGTGACCTTTTTTTTAATAATCTTTTCTTATTTATAAAGGGTTTTGTCATGTCACCCTCATAGGTACTTTCTACATCTGAAACTAATCGTTCTAAAATTATTAAAGCGAAAGTAACCATGTCTGTCTGTCTGTCTTTGAGTTTAACGGCCAATCGGCTGAATCAATCTCGATAGAATTTCGTATGGAGCTAGTTAAAGCCCTGGTGAAAGACATAGGATATTTTTCATCGTGATTTTATGTTGTGTTTTTTTCAGTCATATACATAGACACGGGTTCAAGCTAGAAGGAAGTAGTAGAAATTACTCACCTCTAATTCTCCACTTAGATATTGCCTCTCAAATTCAGCATTTTCACCGACATAGGAGGAAATCATTCTCTTGATTTGTTTGTTCTTAAGCAAAATGCCAAGGCCAAAGTCGTCCACACCTGTTTAATTAATTTATTCATCCTGAGGTATTCAGTAGGTACAGAAAAACATGTTGAATCAATACTTAGCTATTCACTAACAATACTGTGAAGGTTTTCATTATGTTTACCTACTGGTTTGCTATGTTTCAACAGAAGCACCACTTTTATAGAAGAATGAGTCGCAAGTAGAAACTATGGTTTTTATTATTCCTTACATGCACAATTTAACATGTTCACTGCTGAAAACACATGTCTGTGTTTTATAATTTTACAGCAAACGAAAACATGCCTGGCCTGCAAACCCGCACTACTGTAATGGCCATTTTATCACACCAGTTGTGTGCACCCACACTGCTGATTGAGTTAAGTTACAACACAATGCCAGTAAGCACATGTTGTGTGAAGATTCACAAAAGAGCCAAAAAAAGTAATACAGTACAGCAGTGAACAAATTAAACATAGCAAAATATAAGATTTCAAAAATTAATTTGAGCCGAGACGCAAGCTATCAAATCTATCTACCGAAGCCTAGAAGTTAACAAACAGACCAATACTATAATACTCATTATTTGTTAAATTGGGTACAGCTGCCTCTAGGATCAGAGTTTATCAGGTCATCTGAGGGCCTCTGATGAAGCTTAGCAACTGCTTTCAACCGATGACAGATACCACAAATAGCTTAATGAAATCCCCCACAAAAATTATGAAATTAAGTTTTTATAGCAGGCTGAGGATTTAGAGTCTGTGTCATAAATAGTCATTGATGAAGATTCATTTAAACAATATAAATAAACACACGTTACATTCACAGGCTCAATATTAAATTCGAATTTTATAGTAATCCCATTACTCTAAAAAGTTATTGAATGTCACTTAGTACAAACTTGAACTGTGTAATTTTTTTTTTTTTACATGTATTTTTTTCAAAATAAGGGGGTAAGTGCTTTGGTACAGTTTTGTAGTATTTAAAGTGTTTTTTTCTAGTCTTAGATATATTATAGTAGTTTGATACCTGCATTATTTGAAACAACGGTTAAACCAGTGACGCTTTTAGTGAACAAAGCTTTAATTAGGTTTTCCGGTATTCCACACAGTCCAAAGCCACCAACTAAAACTTTGGATCCATCTACCACATCTTTTATGGCCTCGTTGATATTGTTAAATACTTTACTCCTTTGTGGTTTAGTGCTGTAGCTGGCGCATGTTGTTACCTGTATAATAATATCGAGGCTTAAAAAGTAATTCATAGTTACATGGTCATTTCAATAAAATAGGTACGATCAGCCTTAAAAATAACTGAACATCTCTGAATCCATTTTCAATTCTAATAAAAATAAATATTAAGCGTGTTTAATTAAATTGGAATTAGGACAGTCATGTTCAATTCTGATGCCGAATGTACATTTTTAATTAATTATACAAATATAAAAACTTACTTGAAAGTTAAAATACTTTTTTGGACCATAATACGCACAAGTTTTTAATCTTATATATCTTCTTAAACACGTAGCAGCCATTACTTAGTCTTTATTAATCTAAAATCACAAAACATATGAAAATTACACAAAAATCAGAGAATTTGCCGAATCGCTAATCGCTTTATTTTTGTTTCCCCGCGGATCACTATCGTGCACGCACTGCATTTAAAATTTTCAACTTTGTTATCTTTGTGTATGTCAAACAAAACTCAAAACAAAATTGTCAAAATATCAGCTGACTGTCACTGAGTAATCGACTATTCGATATCAAAAAGTATAAGTGAAAAAAAATTAATAATTTTATTGGATTTTGGAAGATTCAATTCTGCTATACTTAACTAAAATAAATCTCTGCCACTCACTTGGGTTTTGAAGTATTGCGCAACTACGTTAAGAAGATAACAAAATCAGAGCCAGTTGTTTGTGTTATGCGAGAATTCGAGGTCAACTGAAGATAAATGCAAGCTAGAAACGATTTTTACCACCACCACCACAAACCGGCTGCGTAGGTACTTCGGCGCTGTTTACTTTATCTGTAGAGAAGATACTAGTTAATTTATATATTCTTGAATAAACTAGTTTCATGTCCCGCTATAGCTACTAAGCTAATAGCTAATGTAGGTAGTGATACCTACCTATGTTGTATTTGGCTGTGCTGGTACCTATGTGTTTTGATCTATTTACAATAACAGGATAATTTTATTACTTACTAGCTGCGCCCCGCGGTTTCACCCGCGTAGTTCCTGTTCCCGCGGGAATATGGGAATAAAATATAGCCTATGTTACTTGCTGTCAATGTAGCTTTCCATTAATGAAATCATTTTTTAAATCCAAGTGGTTTAGCCGAAACCTTACATATTTCGATACATACTTTCATCCCCTATATTTTTTTTACAAACTTTGAATGCCAAATTTATTTATATCTAATCATAAGCCTAAAAAATAAATTTCAGGCTTCTAGCTTTAAAAATTACGAAACTTCCATCCCCAAAACCCAAACCCTTTCAATGCTTTTTTCACATTAAAAAGTACCCTATGTCCTTTCTTAGGCTCTAGACTATCTCTGTACCAAATTTCATATCAATCGGTTCAGTAGTTTAGGCGTGAGGCGTGAGTGTAAGTTGGGATGTAGGCACCTACTACCTACCTACCATGTTTTAATGGATAATAGTTTTTCTTTTTACTTTAAAGTCAACCTTGATATTACTATGATGGTTGTGGTGTTGGTGTTGGTTGGTCATTGGTAGCATAGTGGTAATAAATTGGTGTATTTTAAACAAAGTTGGTAGGTGTCTACTGTCTACATACCAAAATTGTTTGGGACTTGGGCAAAAACATTGGTGGAAATAATGTTGTGTAGCAATTTAGGCCAAAAAATCAGTATTGCTATTCAGCGTGGTAACGCAGCTAGCATTCCGGGCACTGTCCCCTTCACTAAAAGGTCTGTTAGGTTTTTACTTATAAGTTTTATTTTTCCGTGAATAACTATTTTGTCAGTTTTTCCACATAAATAAAGTTTCAAACCCACCTTTGAATATCATCTAATAAGCAATGGAATTAAAAAATCTTAAGCTTAGTTTATTACCTACAATACAGTGCACTATTATTTATTATTATTCACATCAACGTACCTATATATACACACTAAACTAATTAACACTGATAACTAACTAGGTAGGTGTGTAGATCGATTTTGAACTGCTGAAATCCTTATCAACCCCGGAACCCATATCTCTGTAATGATGAATGACACCATGATCATTATTTAATTAGGTACCTTTATGGGTAATGCATGAATTTTGAGGAAATGAATAACCGCCAAGGGTAGAATAAATTAAACAAGTTGGTATGTACTATTTAAGATTTATTAATTTAACATTCAATAGATTTTCATGTCATACACATAAATATAAATCTCTTTTGACTCAATATGTCATATAAATATAATTAATCTTAGACACCTACATTAACGAATTCAAATATCATAAAAGTTTAATCATAGTAGGCAGTAGGTTAAATTTGTTTTAAGGAATGTTTGTGTTCGCATGAATATAAAAAGATATTGTATTACTTGTTTGTTACATCCGTTATTTTTAATCAATATTCTTATAGTTAAAATGATATAATATGTGAGTAGAAAATACACAATCACATATTTATTTCATGAGTTAATAGTGACATTGTAACTTTCATTGCAGTACTTAATTATGATTTATAATTTGCTCATTAATTTTATTTATCTAACCGACTTTTGACAGAGTACTAAGCTATTCAATAACCAGTTAGGCCATTAATTTTGAATGAAGCCAGCATCATCGTGCCTAAAGGAAACGACTAGATATTTTATTTCTGAATTCTGAAACAACACCTAACCTACTCTAGGTTTAATTGCGACCCTAGAGGCCCTATAGTCTTCCATTTTTTAATTCTAACATAAATTATATTATTTTAAATAGGTGTACAATCATACTTAATTGATCAAACACACTGATGATTCTAATGACTTCTAAGTATATAATAACCAAATATATATTAATAAGTATTATAATAGAATAATGTAAATAGGTACCTATTATGCAGTCAACAATAGTTTATAATATATATTTCCTCACTATATTTTATTTTATTGTATGCCTTAGCTTAATACGGTAGACTGAGATAATACATTTTAATATTGTAACATAATATAATTATGTATCTACTTATGTTATAATGTTATTAAAAAAAACACGCACAAAATGTTGAGTGAGCACTACACGGTTCATGATAAGGTAATGGTACCTACTCATAGATACATAATATCACAATCAAACAGGTTGTAGCATACACTAATTGTACCAAAATGCGTCTACTTACTATTACTACAAATAAAACTTAAAGGTTCTGATGTTTTACATTCTCAGTAAGATAAAAAACTGATTTCTTTTAGCTTAGCCTTCCAGATCTAGCATCAGTAATAGCTCCCCATAACTCTATTATAAACTCATCTGTGAAACCAAACTCTTGCAGGTCACTATTGTCAATTGCTTCGGCCAGTTCCATGGAATTAGTCTTGCCCTCTGAAAGATCCCACATCTGAGAAGCGAGCTCTGCATCGTTGATTCCCATGAATGATTCAAGCAACTCGTTGATCTTGTCTATGCCTGCTTTAGATCTTTCATCGTGCTGAAATCATATAATAATAAAATATTATCATGTTATCCATTGGACAATACGTAAACGTTTTTATCTGTGCACTAGTTTAGCTTTGTAGAAAAAAATTCACCATGATGAATCATAAGTTGCAAAAGTAAAAAAATAAGCAATATTTGCTTTGCTTGTATTATATTAATCATAAAGTCAATGTTATGAATCATAAGTATCATATTCTATCGATACTTTGACTGTTATTAATGTTATTTATTTATGAATGAGGAAAACGGATCACACAGTTTCAGTTAACTTTTTAGCTTGTTTCATGTGTTTACTTTGCAGTGGAGCTTATAATAATATACTCGATGATAAATAACTGTCAATAACTCAACAGACAGTTGTCAATTTAGTAGTAATTGAAAATCTGAATGTGATTTTCATTTACACAAAAAATATTGATAGTAGGGTAGCTATTACTATAAAATTTACCTCATTTTCTATAGTTGCTTGACCATTTGATTTGAACCTGAGTGTTTCTTTCCCAGAGCCGAAATTTTGCTTTTTTCCAGATTTAGCACCACTTTTGGGTCCTATACTTCCAAAACCACTTTTCAAAGGCTCGACGAGTCGAATTATAAAGGTGGTTCCTTTTGGAATTTCTTTTAATATCTTAGCTACTTCATAATGTCTTTTTCCAATCATATTTTCTCCATTCAACTTCTCGATGTGATCTCCAACCTGTAATTTATTAGAATTAGCGGGTTTAATGGCGTAATAACTTGCTTCCTTTTAATTTCTTAACAAGGGAAATGAGACGTACACGCAATAAGTGCCATGCTACTACCAAGAGACGTTTGTTCACAGAAGAATAATAATCTATCCGAGTATTTGTTTTGTTAAAAGAACAGTTGCAACAGTTTTAACGCAAACAGGGATAGGAGATTTTATTTGGAAGTATCAGATTGGAACAAAGAAAAAGACATTGATTGCCTATATCTATTCTATTCATTACGATAACATAGCGAGTGCGTGCGTGGCATAGATTTGCGTGACACATTCTAGGAATGTTATTATAATTCTCAACAATGCGATTACAACGTAGATATACTTAATTATAAAAATCTAAGTAGGTAGGTAGGTAGACACATAAAACAATTTACCTCTATATGCGGTATTCTCGATACAATTGATCCTTCCTTTATTCTCTTGATAAATGCATATCCTGCGCCATTGTCCGTAATTGTCAATCCCAAGGCATCTTCTGTCTTCACTATTTCTATTTCTTTAGGTCGACCTTTCCTATGTGCAAATATGAAATCTTCTAATCCTATTTGTCCACCTAGCAGTTTCTTCATGTCCACTTTGTGTGTGTTCAGTGTGCAAAACAGAATCTGTAACCATAGAAATAAACTGTAATATACGTTTTATGCCAGTTCAAGCACAATTCAAATAACTAATGTGATAATTCATTATTCTGCATACGTGGTTATTGCTATTTGTTAGAAAGCGGTCAAATATGTGCAATGACAGAAAAATTGCATTAATTTGCTGATTAAACAATATTTATTATACTTAGGCTTAGGGTAGGATTAGGACTTATTTAAAATTAGAGCATTCTAAGTAAAGTTGAGATCAAAGATTAGGATATTTTTTTTGTAATTTGTTACAACGACAACATAATTTATTTTTACACTTGGAGTAACCACTTCCCATGTGTACCTTAGTAGGTACATACCTTTTGTGTAATACCCAGCTCAATATATAAACGAAACCTCAGTCTATAAAAGAAACATTAACCTTATTAAACAAGCCTACGTTTTCTTTCGTGACCAAAAGACATAGACCCTCTAAGGCTCGCCCTATCGAATCTCATTTAATTCATATCTATTTGTAGCAGTGATTTATTAGTAATGATTGGATTTTAGATACGTTATGAAAATGCATTTATTTTTTGTCTGGACATCAGTTAATACATATTATTATACATAATTAATTGCTTCTTGTCGCTGAACAATCATAATAAATTAGATTTAATATTTCAATTAAGTGGAATTTGACTATATGTGATTAATTGCTTATCAATAGATAGGTACCGTCCGCCGATAACTGCGTTTGCGATGGAAAATGGTATCGATTATATTTATTCATTATTTTCATTTAATTGAGTTGTTGTTTATTAAAGGCACTTTATAATGTAATCATTTATTGCAATAACATCTTACTAAATAATGCAATCCTTGTCAAATTGATAAAAAATTATAGGAAGTATAATTTACGTAATTTAAGATACTTAATTTTATAAAAATAATTCACCAATATTATAATAAAGTACGAAATACAGTATATGTTACTGCTGATTAACATAAATAACGTTGGTAGACGTATCGTCTCCTTATTTTTGCAATCCAGGTCACGCACATATTGGCTATTATTAATAAGAATCGATGAATTTTAAAAAGGTTCTCGAAAACTAAATCAACTTAAGGAGTAATTAAACTAAACTAAGCCATTTGCAAAGAGTGGATAGTTATTTGTTTTTGTATTTTTTCACAAAGGTAGGACAGGACGTACCTAATCTACTAGTAAGTACATAAATGTGTAGTAATGGAGTTATGCGCTTCACTCCGGGATGCCGACAGTATCATGCGGGTACGATGCTATGTTATACTACCTATGCTAAAAGGTCTGGGCGTTCAACGTTCATCCGGTCCTTGACCCAAGTGTTGTAGGTCATTGCGTAGCACCATACATTACGCAGTCGGTATGGCGGCAGAGCGTATCTGCAGTCACTTGCCTCGTTCGTTTGTATGATACGAGAGCGAGACTGCGCCCCTGGGCCAATCCACTTCCTGGCTGCCCAGCCGTCCGTGCTTCCGCACGCAATGACATTTTTATAAACTTATTATTTTTGTACCTATGTAACAAACAACGTTTATGTTCATCTACCTACATCTACAACTTAGCCGTACCGTAGTCTATGTAACTTATCATTTATTATGTCGTCGGCATAGCTAGTGACATATATTACAGCTAGGAATGGAAACAAAGATTCTTAAAAAAAAATCCGATATACCTTTATAACTATAAAATTACACCAAACTTAACACAGACAAATTATAGGTAAGTACCTACCATCCTACCTACCTATTGTCTATCCGAAATTAAAACAAGTTTCGTTATACTTAGTCGAGTGCTAGGCACAAAGACGTAAAAATTAAGAGAATACGAATTGTATTATCTTGATTCTCACGAACGTGCCTTGACAACCTTGGGTATTTTCACAAAGCGTGAAATATCATGAAATTAGCGTTCATGCCATTTTCGCTAGTGACCTTTACGCGGTTCGATCGAAGAAGGCTAGGTAGGTAAGTGGAATTGTAGATCAGATATTTTTCTACAGATCTATAGAAAGATTGTAATACTTTCGTATTCGCATTTTTTTTTGGTATTGGTATGTAAATAGGTAACTGAGAAGGTAGGTTATACCTTGCACCACATAATAGATAGTACTACTTAATCTAATTATAATTAGGTAGATTAGGTAGCTATAGGTACAATAATAATATGTAAGTATAGTAATTACTAGCTATCCTACATACGTTCAAACATAATAATTACCTATCATAATCTATCCTCCGTTTATTGATAAATAACTATTTAGCCCATGATGCAAAATATCAGTGCATCCTACTTCCCATAACCACCTACTAAGATATTTGGACTGTTGCAGGCATAGCCATGGTCTCAGTCACGAAGTTCCTAGCCAATACCTTTCAATATAACAAAATATGGCAATTGAGATATATTTTACATAGTATAAAATAAATTGGCATGTGTGGTGCGTGTATATATGTATATATATATATATACACGCACCACACACACATATATACCTAATAAATTAATAACAAATTGATAATAATCAATAATCCTTACTTCCTTACTCCTTACTTATATTATAAATGCGAAAGTAACTCTGTCTGTTGCTCTTTCACGCCTGAACTACTGAACCGATTGAAATGAAATTTGGTACAGAAATAGTCTAGAGCCTAGGGAAAGACATAGGCTACTTTTTATCACAAAAAATGCATTATAAGGGTTTGAAATAGGGGATGAAAGTTTGTATGGAAGTATCGTCATTTTTGAAGCTAGAAGCTTGAAATTTATTTTTTAGGGTTTTTATTAGATATAAATAAATTTGACATTCAAAGTTTGTAAAACTTTACCCTTGAGGGGTAAAATAAATATAGGGGATGAAAGTATGTATAGGAATATGTAAAGTTTCGGCTTAATTTTCTCTAATGGAAAGCTACATTGACAGTGAGTAACATAGGCTATATTTTATCCCCATATTCCTGCGGGAACAGGAACTACGCGGGTGAAACCGCGGGGCACAGCTAGTGAACTATAAATTGTACCAAGTACCGATAAATTTATGTCAATAAAGACCACGTCAACCATTTACATCTATAAACGTCTGATTGAAAGGGAAATAGACTTGCGCGTCAGAAATAAAACATGGAATTTGTTTTGTGGCTCTGAATAAGATGATTGCGACCGACGATATTAAGAAGATTCTTCAAGGGGATAGGTTTTCTTAAAAAAATACTAATACTTGTTTAGTGTTCCTCGGATTGTGGTTGGTTAATTTTAAATCAGTAGGCTTTATTATTGCTGGGTAAAAAAATGTGCAGCTTTATAACAATGAATATGTTATATCTTCTAAAACAAGACTACTAGTACGTGTAGTGTACAACAACTAAACTTTCTTATGAATAGTTTAAACAGCCTTCTTGAAACTATGTTCAATA
Source organism: Campaea margaritaria (assembly GCA_912999815.1). Classification (NCBI taxonomy): domain Eukaryota; kingdom Metazoa; phylum Arthropoda; class Insecta; order Lepidoptera; family Geometridae; genus Campaea; species Campaea margaritaria. The sequence goes on from OU538794.1 coordinate 5,665,913, forward strand.
TCGTCAAATATAACCTATTTACCCCTAAAAACCTATTAATAAAAGGGTGAGTAAAATCCATCCAAAATGTATTTCGCTGGGTTAAAATTTGTCGAATAACGGGTAGTTAGAGAAACTGATATAATTCCAAGATAATTATTATGTCCTTACCTAGGAGTCTAATAAGTAATGTATATAAGGTAAGTACATTTCTGTCAGACGAGTCACGTCCCGATATCTGATTAGTTAATTATTACAAATTATGGATGGATGACGGTATAACGAATATTTTAAGTCAAATATTGCTAATCTTTAATCCAGTTAACAATGGACAATTGAATTAAGTTAAAATATTGCATGACTGTCACATTATTATATGATAACAATACAATATTATCGTGACAGTGAGCTGCCCCTTCATTCCGTAAAAAGAATTGTTCAGTGCTTTCAGTTTCACCCAAATTCAGTACATTACTTTTGCCTGATTGCTACAGCTGACTGCTGAGGCTGACATCTGTCCTGTCAAATCCCTACAAAACTAACATTTTAACAGCAGCTATCGGGACAGGCCTGCTGTGATGATAGAGAATGAAAGAGAACCACTGGAACTCCCTAGCAACTAATTATAGTAGATTGATGGTGTTTGGGCTAATTTTGTTTGATCACCTGGCATTACTGAATACCTAAGTATATTCTATAATTACTGATAACTACCGATAAATAAGCTTGTCTAGACAACTTTGTATTAGTAAGAAACTAGTTTTATCACACTTAGGAATGCTATCATTTTCCCTAGGGAGGGTATAGTATGGATTCTTCGCGTACTAATATTATCTTTGTAGCTCTGCTCACGGCCTTCCCGTAAAAATATAATCTATACTAATAAATAAAGCTGAAGAGTGTGTTTGTTTGTTTGAACGCTAGGATCTCAGGAACTACTGGTCCGAATTGAACAACTCTTTTTGTGTTGAATAGTCCATTTATCGAGGAAGGTTATAGGCTATATAACATCACGCTACGCCCAATAGGAGCGGAGCATCAACGAAGAATCTGGCAAAAACGGGAAAAATATATTGCTTTTAAGAGAGTTATTGTGAGAAAACTTGAATTATGCGAGTGAAACCGCGGGGCGCAGCTAGTATTATATAATTATGTATACTTCCTCAAATTATTATTACTTTCAACATGAGGCAAGTAACTAGCTAAATACCAACCATTACACCACCATTTTGGTGACTATTTAAGTAAGTATATTCATTATCAATATTATCATATCATTAAAACTTTAGACTGAAATATGTACGTGGATACAAATAAACCAACGCAATCACTGCAAAAATATATGTAATGGCTTGATTTAGAATTCGAATTTCAATAGGACTCAGTTTGGGTTGTACCTCATCAGTCCTATCAACCTACTATTGTTGTAATAATGAAAAATACTTAGTGGTGGTGGTTAACAACAACGCAACGCATCACGATCACATACATTGATACTGAACCCAACTAGGATTCCCTGTATCTAGGGAATTAGGAACTACGAGGACCATTGTCCTACAAACACCTAAACTCAGAACAAATATTTGTGTTGCCTGTACTCCCGTACTGGGCAAAGAATTTTGTGACAGTTTTTGAAATATATCTGCAGGTTATTTTACAAAATGACTGAATTTAAAGTATATCTGCAACATGTAGGCCTACTTGGTTGAGTGGATAGGTACCTACATTGATTTAGTTGTATGAATCCAAGTTGTATTAAAAAGTCCTTACATATACTTACGTGTATACCTACCTATATAATTCCACTTGAGTTTCTACTAGGTGACTGGATGGTAATACAAAAAAACAATCTTTACGTATTATGAGTATGAGTGAGCTCAGAAGGTAGTCATTGGGATGGGGAGTCATCACTATTACATTATGATTAATCATTGTAAGCACGTGCTTAACTAGCTGACTATAATGTAGGTATACCTGTCTACCTATGTACAGTTTTCATGAATTCGTCAATAAATATATCTAAGTAGGTAGGTACCTATGTGTTTTGCAAAGCATTCATTTATGAGAAGTAGGTACGAACTAATTTAACAAACGCTAAAGGTAACTTACCAATTTAATCTTGCAAGAGAACGCGTTTATGTAAACACCACGTACGCAAATATTTGCTTATATAAGTCATACCTACCTGATACCGCTTCTTCCTATATTCGTTAATTCTTATCTTATAACTTAACCTATCGAAGTTATCGAACATACTAAATCCGGAAATACAAGTTTTATTCAAATTAACTAGGTACTTAGGTAGGTACCTAAAAGAGCGTTCTCCATGCTTGGTAAAATTAAAAGAAAATAAATGGCTTACATCTTCTGGGGGGAAGTCGTAGCATTCTGCAATTTTCTGGTACAGTTCCTTGACATTTGAAAATCCAGAAATGAGTCCAAGGGGGCTGCCGTGAGCTTGCTGGCAGTGAAACACCAGCTGCGACTTCTGCGATCCGTTGTTGTTGTCAACACCATTTGCATGCTGCGACTCCTCAACCGGAGGCGTCGGTGGCACTGGAGGCGGGGCGTATTTCGGTGCTTTCTTCTTGAATAACGACATAGTAAAATAGCACTACGTAACGGTAATAAAGTTTTCCTCCGACGAGAACGTCAGTGCGCGCACATTCTCCACTCGTGTACAGTAAAAATTTAATCACCACACGTTCGCTTATCTTGTAAAGACTTTAAAATATATCGTCGCGTCATAGCACGATAAGTTATCGCCCAATGGCGATATTGGTTTAGATTGTATTATTTTAGTGTTCGGGTAGATATCGGAGCGACCGAATAGGTGCCGGCACGCGGAGGCGAGCGGCGACCGACTGCCCCAACTGGTGCCCGCAACCGCGAGAACGCCCGCTCCGCCCCTGCCGGTGCACGTCATCACGCATCCATCCATCACGTCAGTCAATTCAGTGCTATTGTGGTTGTGGCCTGCGGCAAGCATGCATTCCTTAGGTGGGTAGCCACTGTTCTCGTGCATTCTCAATACAGTAAGGCTATCCACCTACCTACGAAGAGTACCTAGGTACCTTTTCTGCACTATATTATACTGTAGGTCACATAGAATAGAATAGAATAGAAAAGTCTCTATTTTTTTTCTTTTTTCTCTCTTTATTTTTTCTCACATAGGTAAATAATAAAATGAATAATCAATATAAAAAAATGCCCATAAATGAAATAGGTGTGGTGCTTTTGAGACGATTAGGTTAATGACAGCTGTCATTTCTTTGTAACGCCCAAGGAAGTTTTACTAAAGTAACTAGAATATATACTAAATTGGTAAACAACTCTTCACTAGTTATTCACTTATTTTGTTCACCAAACCGTCCGTAAAATTTTAATTTAGTAGCTAATCTATCTTGTGGACCATACTTGTAATAATAAAAACCATGAGAAATTTTCACTCTAGTAATTCGATCTTAATGTGAGGCAACGCCTACACAATATAAAAGAGCAAGCTACTATTTACCCAACTGCGACAGAGACAAAGGAGTTCTCCTCATTCACTGTGATCAAGGCGACAGTTGTCTCTATTGATCACCCTGAATGTAAAATCATTATTTGAATCACCTAGGCGTAAGGCTGGGTATTTCACGGTACCAACTGCCTCTAATAACATATCTAAGCAACCGCTATTTGGAAACTTCGCGCATGCGCATATTATTATTAATATTATTTTTAACAGAATCAGAATATTTTATTGTATAAATTGTGTACATTATGCTGTTGTTATTACAATAAAAAGTTTCAACAATTTACCCATTTCGGGCGCACAATAATTAACTTACTTATACACTAGATAAAATTGGAAAACAAAACAATTAACCATATTTTAAATAGATTGTTAGGAATTTAATAACATAGTTATTATATAGAAAAGTATTCTTTTAAATTATAAAAACTATTTCTCTTAGTGGTGTAAACTGTCTCTGGAAAAGTATAAAATCTTTTATCAGACTTTCGTGCTCCTCATATTTAGAATTTCTCTGACCACCATGAGAAAGAAATAAATTATTTCTTTCACAAAAACGGGCATCCATGATCGGCACCAAAACATTCAATGTCGGTTATGGCCGTTTCATATCCCCCACTCGAAGGCCTCATATCTTGTATTAACTATTGTTTTGGTAGCTCAATGTATACCAGAATTACCAGGGTAGCCTAGGACACAAGCCCTTATCTCTTGTGCCATTCAGTGTGACTACCTTGTATGTTATGCGAATAAATCTCTTCAGCTAGCCTAATCTGGAAAAGCCATTTTCCCATTAGGGCAGCATATTCTATATCCAATGTGTATCTATGCACTCCATGGGGGTTTGCAAGATGTTTTTGTATGAATAAAAGATGGAAGATTTTTTAACTTTTTTTATTTATTTTGCAATAAATCTACGATGAGGCTACAGTTTTCTTGGGGGTGGGTTTGCCTTCCTTGAAACCGTTGCGGAAACGCCTCCTCACGATTTTCAGGTGACGCATGCGGCCAGTTCCGGTGGTCTTCCTGCGCTTAGCCTTCACTGACCAGTGGTCTGAAAACAATCACAATATGACATTAACTCCTTGTACATGTATCATTTCAGGACACCAGATTTTTAAATTGTTGTCTTATAGTACCGCTAACAACAGATTGTTAACAAGTTCAGTGCTGATAACACAACTGTTGTTTTTCACAACTTGCCACAAGTACGGCAAAACCCTACTTGTGTTTGTTGTATGGGAAAACACTATGGCATGTGCCACACCTGTGGCTAGAAAAGCAAAAGGCTCAGCAGTCAGTGTTAATGAAAAGCTTGTGATAGTTACATATTATATTTATTTTTACAAGAAACACATTAGTATGTGGCTGCACTGCCATTTCCAATTGCAATCCTCCGCAAACATTCTCCCTCTAGCTTATTAGCTTATTACCGCTATCAAATCTCATAGGTACCTGTTGTGGTTTAGATTTTTGGTTAGAGTTTTGGTTTAGTTTCATAACTTCAAAGCAGTAATTGGTAAAACTACATAATTTTATCAATAGAAATATAACATCTATCTAGATATGGCTTTAGAAGTTCAGACAATTAAATTCTACCAGAAACCAGTAGATGGTGTTGGGAAGTTGGTGTACTGCTTTCCGCTGGGATTGTAGCATGAGGAAAGATGCAGTCTCTACCTATCCCGACGACAACCACCCACAAACACAACCACACAACCATATTGGGATAGTTCTCAAATAATTGCCGTATTTCATATACACAGGTTAATAAGAACATACAAGTTCTCCACTTTCCTCTAGAATTGTGTAAGATATCGGCCTCGATGCAGCTAGTGTCCTTTCAACTATCCTAAGAGTTACTTTGCCCTAAATCGGAAAACAAAGTTACCACTACTTTAAATATTCAGGCAGCTGAAATCGGCAATTTTTTGAGAAGTATATTTTGATTGAAATCAACATAACACTAACAAAAAATGTAAGATATATTCTTAATGATTGTAAATAAAAAGAATAAGCGAGTACGGGAAAACACAACTGTTGTGTTCATGGTATGAGAAAACAACAGTGTGTGCAGATCCGTACCCAATCGTCGTGTTGTATGGCTAGACGAGAAAATCGGCTCAGCAGTCAGTGTTAATCACCATCAATCTATTTCTAATCACTGCTTCTAGCTTCTCCCGTCATCAGCTCATTATCAGATATTATTATATTTTCATCATTGACAGGAAACAATGCAAAATTCCACCTCTACTGAAAAATTGACACGAGTCATCTGGGATTTGACCGTACTTATTATCACCACACTGGTTGTAATAAAAACTATTAAAAATCAATCAAAGCTGTATAAAGTTATTATCTAGCTCACAAGTTCAAATGCTTGTATTTAGTACCTGTATTATCACATTCAAATGAAGAAAACAGATCAGTAGCTTCAAGAATAGGATAAGTAGGAATATATGTAAGCCGGTCGGCTTACTTATGCTTTGTGCTAAACGAATATTACAACGAAGTTGAGGTTAGAAATACAATCAAAGATTTTATCGGCACTATTTATGCATTTTGAAGCAAATACGTATGTTCATAAATACATACACCAAAATGAACTGAAAGAAAGTTGTGGCGGTATCATTACATTGATTACAATGGAAATAGCAAATATAATATCAATAAGTTCAGAACTTACATGATCGCAGTTTAGCTGCGGGGTATCCACACTGAGCACATTTGGACTTTTGGATGTGGTAGGAAGATCTACCACACCTTCGGCAAAGGGTGTGAGTCTTATTTCGACGTTTACCAAAGCTGCTGGTACCCTTCGTCTGGAATAAACATTGTAGGTTATGATCACACAGCTCAATTAAACCCAATAATAAACACTATTTTAACTCCTTGAGATATTTTCAACAATTTGAATAGAAACGTTACGTGAATTCACTCAGTAAAATGCTAGATTAATTTAGATGAAAAAATAATTTAAAGAAATACGCTACCATCTTGTCAGTTTTTGACAATCCAAGAGAAAAAGAAAACAAGGGCGTCCGTAGGGATGCGAATTTGAGGATAACCCAATAGGAGCTTTGGAAGGCTGTGGCAAATAGCAATTGAATTGCCGAATGAATAGTGAGTAAAAATCGATTATTTGAAAAATATGTGATAAATCGTTTATTTCAGGTATTTAGCCAGTTTTAGTAACGAAAGTTAGCTTTCACAACTGATACTTAATTTTAATCAACTATTGTAGTTGGTGTCCATGAAGAAACTCATTGTCAAAACAGAGTCACAATGTAGATGGCTACCACGTATTATAAAAATAGTGCGTGGAGTCCCTCCGCGCGGAAGAAGTGAAACTTCGTGATGTGGAAATGAAAATAGGAAGGGGTAGAAATTGATTTTTAGTGAAATCATATTGTTTCTAAAAATAAACTTTATTAACATTGCTTACAATTCACAATTGATCGCATCTTTTAACTATCAATTTTCGAGTGAAGATCAAATCTATTACATTTACAGTGGGATTATGATTACTAAAGAGCGTTAAACGTTTAACGCAACCTTGTTGGAAGTCGCATTAGAAGTTTCACTTAAATAAAATTATGAATCGTGGTTTTACCCACATTTACTTAAGTCCCATAGGTATCTTACTCTTTTCCGGGATGAAAAGTATTCCATTACACCCCAATACTTAGTTATAATTACTATCTCTAAACAAAAAACAACATCAAAATCAATTATAATTGGCGGAGTAATCGCGTAACAAACATTCAGTTGAATTGAAAACCTGCTCCTTTTCTGAAGTCGGTTAAAAACATATCAATATGTTGCACCGTGAAAACAGCTATTATAAATCATGTTCTATAAAATTGATCGTACGGAATCCCAATACATAACATTAGAATATCGATATTTTTGCGGAACTAAACAATGTTTTAGACATCCCTACATTTGATACGTTCTTTATGTTTTCTGTGGTACTGCTTCGGGTCTTTATACCTGACTGTGCGACGCAAAGGAGGGTATTGTGTGTTACGTTTTTACAAAGATCCTAAGCATAGATAAGGTCTTGGCGTTTTTATTACTAATTAAATAAAACTGACGACATATTTAATGTGTGTTACAATTTGCTACTGAATTATGTCATGGCTTGAAAGCTTTGTGTACGGTTCGGTTCGGTGAACAAAACAAGTGAACAGATAAGTTACATTCTTGCAATTCTGATCTGGCGACACTGACTGATTGAATGTCAAATTATTGTCATTGTCATTGGCTGGCTGGCTGGCTCGGGCTAGAGATGTGAACCGTTTACAATTTTACACACCGGTTTGTCTTAAAAAACAAAAAACACTTTTGAACGGTTTTTGAGGTAAAACTTCTTTACACACGCTTGAGTCAGGGAGTAGCTAGAACCGAGAATATAGTTGCGTAAAACGACGCTCTCTGACGCGGCATAGCCGTAAGATAACGCAACAAGTGATAGATGAATGAATCAATATTTATTTTTTCACTAAAAACGGTTTTCGTAATCAACATCGGTTATAGTGGTTAAACCGGTTTTTACCGGTATTCTTCAAACCGGTACACATAGTACACAATTACACATCTCTAGCTCGGGCTGCTGCATGATGCAAACAAAGAGTTGATCAGATTTCGGTTCATTATTCACAGAATAAGTCAGAATATTTTGAAAATTATCACTAGAGCCTCCTTGTACTATCATTATCATAAAACTTACTTCGTTGTACAAAGGCTACTTGTTCTGCGCTAGGGGTATACTGTTGCGTTACCTACTTACGGTGAGTAGTGTTCCTTGTGCTGTATTTATTTCCTCACCAAAAATTGTATCGTAAAGCTAGCTGGCACTGCCAGAATTCCTCGAATATTTAGTAATTACCATTAGTTTCTAGTTCCACCTTACCCCTGTCCGATAACATCTCAAAAAGTTAATTAGTTTTTGCTGTATCATTGTGTAGTAGTGACATGAAAATAGGTGCTTATTACTCTTATTAATGATTTATAAGTATTTCGTAGCACATTCCAAATAATTTATTTTAATAAAGTGCCTACTGTATTTTAGAAAAACACTCACGACCATGGACCTCCTAAATTTAATGAAAAATTTAACAATTACACCAACTGAGAGTGACCAGAAGCTATTTAAATCCATTGCAGCTGACATTGATAACGTTCCCACTGAAATAGTTCTGGCTGAATATACTGATGAAACAATGCTGATTATTTCTCAATATCAAAAACTTGGGAGCATGCTAATGATACAGAAAGATCAAGTCCATAACCCTTTAGGCACTGATGACATTTATACCACAAAAGTAATTTTTGGTGCTTCAGGAGAAGAGCAGCAAGTTGCAGCGCGGTATCTGGCAGAGGCAATCAAAATCACAAATACACTCTGCATATTTATCAACTTAAAGTCTTATGATATTGAGACAGTTAAAGCCTGCACAGATATCATTCTGGGTCTGAAGAGAGAGGACAAAATCTAAATGGAGTTGGCAAATGTAAAAAGATTCAAACCTGTACAAAGATATTATGGTCAACTGGTCATTGGCCCTCCTGGTGCCGGCAAAACTACCTATTGCACTAAAATGTCAGACCTGTTGACAAAACTGGGCAGACAGGTGATTGTGGTTAATTTGGACCCTGCAAATGACTCAATGGCTTATAAACCTGACATTGATATAAGGAAATTGATTGTGTTAGAAGAAGTCATGCAACAGTATAATCTGGGTCCTAATGGTGCCCTACTGTACTGTATGGAATATTTAGAAAAGAACATTGATTGGCTTTTGGGACAAATAAAAGGAGAGAATAACACAAATTTTATATTTGATTTGCCCGGGCAGGTAGAACTATACTGTCACCATCAGAGTTTGAGTAAAATATTTGCTCTGCTGTCAAACCTTAATATGCAGCTGTGTGTTGTGCACTTAATAGACTCTCATCACTGTTCTGACGCTGGAAAATTCATATCAGCCTTGATGCTATCTTTGAGTGCGATGTTGAAAATTGGTCTACCACATGTAAACCTTCTATCGAAGGCAGATTTATTGAAGGAGCATATGGACAAGCTGCCATTTGGAATAGATTTCTATTCTGAAGTGTTAGATTTAAACTATTTGTTAGACTGCTTAGATTCTGACAACTTTACTGCTAAGTATAAGAAACTAAACGGCGCTTTTGTATCCATAATAGAAAATTACAGTTTGGTCACATTTCAACTAGTGAATATGTTTAAAGAGAAGAGCCTAATAAATGTTAAAAATTTAGTTGATAAAACAAATGGATATGTATTTAAATCTGAGGAAGGTAGACATATAAATAGTATGTTGGCCTGTGCTATGGGTGTCGGAGATCCAGTTGACATAGATACAGGTTTTTAATAAATAAGATTTTCTTGGAATATTTTGCATTTTATTTCTTTCAAATCCTACTACTTCCTCGTTAACTTTGTTGTGTAAAACATAACAGTCCATGTCAACGCTGACATGGATTGAGAAGGGTTTTATTGCAAGTTCTGATTCCAGATTATGAATCCATTGAAAGTTAGCGACAATCAATCTGCAGTGCATACAATTAATTAATTGCTATTGAATTTGGAGTAAATCAGTGTTTAATACTCCATTTGTATACAGGAGGCAGTATAGTGTTGAGTGTTTTAGGTGCCTTTCTAAATGTTGACAAAATTAGCACCAAAATATCCTACAAACCACTACAAGTTTTCAGAGGAAGATTTATTAATTAAACTTTGTTTCATTCATTACAGATGTCCAAAAGTAAAAAGGAAGTTTATGACAAGCTTGTAGAAACAGAAATGGTGATTGACCAACTTCTTTATGAAAAGAATAAACACCTACACGTCCACCTGTTACATCAGTACAATGATATCAAAGATGCAACACAAATAGTCATAAACCATTTAGCTAACATAGAAGGGACCACTATTACCAAAATACACAAGCGGTTAAACCTTGATTCATGAAATAAAACAACAATTTATAATGGAACGTTTTATTTGAAGACAAATACAACTCTTTACAATTTAAATTCATCCAATATATTTGTGTCCAACTAAATAAGTATGAACATTTTAAAATTTTTACAATGCAGGTTTACATAGGTGTTTAAGTTATAAGTGTTTTCAAAAAGCCACAGTTCCACGTTTGCTACTTCAATTACGAAAAATGTTATGTAGTATAATATGACAAAAATTCTAAATACTTTGATTATCTTAAGTTGATAGTAGATAATAATAGTAAATTACCATTGTCCGCAAACAAGTTTATAAAATGACAGTAAAAGGTATTATATTGTTGAGTAATCTAAAACTATAGCGAATAATGGATTAAAAAGAGAAAAATAAAATCTACTTCTTTCTTGAAATCTAAGTTTTAAAATATGTTAAATGTTTAATAGCATGAAATATGGCGAATCAACAAAGGCTAGTTGTTCGCCGAAGATTTACAATATTCTCGTAAAAGGTGCCTTTTAAATATGTAATTTCTCTATATAGTGAGAGTTCACTACCTCCCATAGCGAGAAAGATATTTTAGCATGCTTTTATGGTTGATACACATAGTTCTTATAAATCAAAAGACAATTGAAGTTAAAATTCTAAATGCTAATATTGTATTTATTTAATAAGCAAGCAATAATATATGTTTAAATGTATAGTATAAAAGTGCTAGTCGCATGAGGCGACAGCTCGCGAATACTTAGCAATGCTCACGTACGGCATCCGTCGGGAGCCAGACGCGCCGTTGCTGCGGGCAATGCGCCCTCGACACGTGGTGACACGGTACAGTCAGATGCATTAAACTTTCATTTGCAATAACTCACTTGGAACAGCGTAGTGGCTGCTGTATGTTCATGTGCATGGCACTTGAGTTCTGTTCATGTTTTGATTTCAAAAAATCACATAACACGTTATCACGGCGACATATCTCGTATGTGCCGGCCAGGGTTACAAGCATTCAAAATTGTAAAGTCTTCATTTAGTTCCATTCTCAGTCAGTGGTGGCCGCTAAATCGTTCTGAATGTTCATGTATTCAATGGAATGTAACTTATGTGCAGATAACTAGTTACAGCCTTTAACACCGACCGAGTTTCAAGACTTTGTCTCAAATATCCTTGTTAGTCACTCCAGCTAAATTTAAGTATAACAATATAACAAATTTACAAAAATACATATAAAGTGAACAACATTCGCACGTTGACTTACCAAAAATGCATATAAATAAATATATTATCACTAACAATTCTATTTTTTTTTCTATCGAAATAATACCCTATAATTGAGGAAAGTCAAAACGCGAATGTTAGTTCAGTTTCAATAAACGTTTATCGTTAGACTTAAATCTATTAGTTTCAGACTCGTTTCAGGCAGTCCCTTTAATTTCAAAGCACCAACAATCAATCAATAAATGCAAGTCCTATTCTAATAACATTCTTCCTATCACGGTATTAGGGCGACTTAGGGTTGGATTCCACAATCCGCTCGGAATCATTATTTGTGTGATGAATGATATCGTCTCACCGCATTGGACTCGCCCGAATTCGACCGTGTGCATGTGTGTGACGCGAAAACAAATAATTTGAAACCTCGGTGATGGATAGGATCGCTAAGGAGGAAGTTATTTTAGTATTAACCGATGCAATTTCCAGATTTCATAGCAAACCCTGCTCAATAAATGAAACGACTAATGATTAGTAATTCGATTGCACCCTATGCTTCAAAAGGTTTTTTTTAGGTTTAGGTTATGCAATATTTCGGGTTATTCCCACAATCCAGACCAGGTTATCACCACTAAGGGGATTATTTCGATACCAGCTCCGACGGAGCAGGAAAGATACGCGCGCGTTCGTTTAGCGTCGATCGAAAGTCGGATCCAACCCTCAACCCTTATGAAGATATTCAAAGATATTTTAACAATATTCATAATTATCACTGCCATAGGACGAACCTAGCAACCCACAATATACCCAGATTAAACTGACTCGTATCGTAATCCGCAATATGTGGATCGACTTCTAGGATTGCGCCAACGCTTGCTTCATACCATTGTTATAAACATTCTCACACACGCATCAACACGCCTAAACATCGACCGCATCAAGAAATCCCAAAAACAAGTCTGAAATGATTTGGTTAAATCTATGTAATCAAAATATGACGATGGTTCAATAAACCAATTCCTAATAGTAATCACTCGATGGTGTAAATTTTATTGCTAATTTATTATTATAAGCCTAATATGTGACATCGGATTACATAGACTAAACCATCTTAAAAATAAAACAATGATTTGGTAAATTGTAAATATACTATGTGTAAATAAATCATAATGCCTCGGCACATCACAATGCTTACAAAACATTAGTTACCGAATCATTAATGTTAAAAACCATGACTTAACAATCAACAGGTCAATTTAACAATACATACTATCACTTGTCAGATAAACCGCTGCTTTTGGGTGCTTACCTTTCTAAGATATTGCGCTACTTCAACAAACTGTAACCGTTTGGTTATCTTGCACTCTCTATTGGTAGAGATAATTCTCGTTATTCAGTAGCGTATTAGAAAATAACCAGAGAGGCATGTTTTTGTCTTATTTGGATTTATTGAAGCTATAAAATTAGCCTCAATACAAAGTCATTTGTCTTTATCATATTATTATCAATTGAACACTACATGTGTCAATTATAGTAATACAAAATCAGTCTCACAATAGGGAAGTCTTTTAGATCTTCAGGCACGTATACCCACGAACGCTCATTACCTTGCTTACAAGTACAATATAATGCAACCTCAAAAATACGTGCTAATTAGTTACAATCCGATGTTTAGCTTAGTTCCCAAGAGGTTTGTGTAATTCCAATGGTAGTATCATAGTATATATGAGTGCTTGTGATAATCACATAACCTCCGAGAGGTTGATTGAAGATATAAATCTGGGTTTATACTTCCTTATTATTATAACATACAAGTTTTGTGACCATCACTAGCAACCTTTATAATCCGTGTTTAAAAATGGTAAGCTTTCCTTCAAAATAAAATAAAAACGAATATCAACATATACATAAAAAAAATTAAGCATGAAAAACTAACTACATGGAGACCCGACCCTAGTACAATAAACGTGAAATTACCTTTTTTCACAAACATTTAATTGGAAACAGGTGCATCACCTTGACCAATGTGTTCTTTGTCGGAATTGTGGCTTTGCTCCGCCACCTAAAACGAAATATAAGGAAAGAATATAGCTATGAAAATGTAAAATAATATAAAAGGAAAGCTTGTCGTATTATCCTATTTGTGTCGTGTTGGGAAAGTTGAGGTTTATTCGGCAGTAACCTTGGTTTGAGGGCCGTTAGCCTCCAACGCTTGGCCGACGTCGGCTTTGGGACCGGATCCCTTCCTCTTGCCTTTACCGACATTCTTCTTTGAGTTTTTAGATGATTTGGTTTTCTGAGGTTGCATACCTACGAAAATCGAAAATAATAAAGTTATACAACACGTTTTCTAATACAATATAAACGTAAATGGTTTGAAGAACATTATATTATACCTTCAGCTTCATTTTCGGGCGCGATATTTTCGTCATGCGGGCTTCCTTCCTCAGCATGAGATGCAAGCTCATCCGGCCTCACGGTTTTACTGAATCGTCAAAAAATAAATTAAATTACATTATGTTTTTTAGACGAAGTTGTGCTCAATTTCTATTTTTGAGGGGTTTTGAAACACATAATGTGGAACAGATTAAGTCTCTTACTGTCTTTGTCGGCATTTAAGAAATGACAAATCGAAAAAATAGTGAGAAAATTACGTAAAGTTTGTTGCAAACAATTTCAATCAACTGATTGTAATAAAGACCTATTTTATAGCAGTATAGGCAAGCATTTCAGCACAGTCTCATCCGATGACGCGATCGACAGTAGAGCACGCAAGCCGCATACAATACTATCACATTATAAGAATGCAAAAACAATGGTTTAAGACCTTGATTAGGTGATATTTTTTCTTACCCGTTGACGGTGAGAGTGGCCGGCTTGGCTGGCTGGTTGTCGTCATCGCGGCGAGAGCGTCGCGGCGCGCGAGGGGCCCCGGCGCCCCCTGTGCCACGCCCACGCCCCCCTCGACCCCCACGGGCGCCACGCCCGCCTCCTCCGCGCCACGCGCCGCGCCCACCGTAAGAGTTACGCGTCGGCGGCGTATATCCCACGTAGTTCACTGGTTGCTGGTGCAATAGGAAGATGTTATTGTTTGTGTGCAAGAGTATAATAAATGGATTACTTATTATCTATACTTGTGCTGACAATGCTTGTCCTAATAACTAGGACAGTTAAATACCTGCGGGTACCGCTGCGGGCGCGTGGGGTAGCTCCCGCCGCCCCACTGCCCCACCACCACCCCGGCTATTTCGAGGCGCGCGCCGCGGCCGCGGCCACGCCCCCAGCCGCCCACCACGCCCGCCACGAGGGGTAGCGGCGGCATCGCGAACTCTACCTCGAGCCCTTCGAGAATCGCCTTGCGCATGCGCTCCACCTGGATACGGATATGGATGATAGTTGAATCAGCTGTAGCAATGGAATCTGAAATAATCTGTTTTGTTTTAAACATTGTGGCGAAAGGTTTAGCCGGCTGGACTGTGCTGACTACTCGCCCAGGGTGCACCGATTTAGCCTGATCCATCCTCCGTTGGGAGAAAAAGAAGATGATTATCAACTGTGACTCGAGTGTAACCGCTACCAGTAGGCAACATTTCCAATAAGCTGGCAGCATTGCATTGGCATTGGACGACTTGCTATAGTCTCGTCACTCAGTCAAATAAAAAAAAACATTTTCTTGTGGCACACTGTGTTTTTTGGCAAACTAAAGGCCAGCATTTTGGGTTCGTCGTGTTACTACTAGGCAAGTCTACCAAAAAATTGAGCCATCACAGTACGCCGGACGATGTGAATCACCGAAACTATTTTATGTATGTGAAAATCAGTAACGAAATATTCAAAGATTTCAGCCAACATGTCGGTTGGTGTAGCGACACACCGTCACTCGCGTCAGCTAGTCGGACGGTTCACATCGATAAGATCATAGTCGGCCGCGGGTACCTTGACAACGGTGTCGAGATGGTTGTCGCAGAGCATGGCGAGGTGCTTGCAGTGCGCGGCGCGCTGCAGGTTGCGCTGCAGCAGCTTGCCGTCGAAGTAGAGCCAGGGCGCCGCCACCAGCCACGGCACGGGCGCGCCGCACGCGTCGTTGGCCAGCAGCGCCGCCTCGGCGCCCGCCATCACCAGAGCGCCGAGCTGCACGCCGCGCGAGCTCACCGAATTCACCTGTGACATCGACACGATTCCAGATTTCTATAAGTGAAACCTTTAGATGGACCGAGCGAAAGGCCGCGACGTTCGGAGTTTACTGACGGGACAAATAATTTGTATGTATGTTTGTTAGACGATATGTTGCGTACTTAGCCTTACTAGAAGATATAGGGGATGCGAGATCCAGTTCGGGCGAACTACTAGTTTATCTAGAGCGCTTATAAACCATAACAGCTAGACCGATATAGATGACATTTTTGTAGGTAGGTGCATGTAATTTTTTTTTTTTTTATATTGGTAAATTTTAATTTATTTCAAAATAAAAATGGAAACAATATTTAGTCTAAAACTTATCTATAGAACAGATCTTTTTTTATAGGAAACGGCCGTTCAAAATTCATAGAAAAATCGCTTAGACCGCAGTGTGCTATATATTTAATATTTAGGTCGAGTCTTAGCATTAGTTTGATTATTGGAGCTACATTAAGTAAATAGTGTTCAGGGAAAAATATGATGTTAATAAATACACAAAAACTCACGTTATGATCAGCCATATGAGCCAGCTTGAATAGAAATTTCTTAAATTATTTTTTTGAAATTTTCATTTTCCTTTGAATGTTGTTATCACACCGAAGTAAGAAAGTATTTCCTTCAAGTAGACTTTCCTTGCGAGTGAGCATGTACTTACATTCATTTCTTGCAAGTGGAGAGCGTTCATGAGATCATTGGAAAAAGCAGTCGCCAAAAATGCATCCAACTCTTGGCGACGAAGGATTTGAATCTGAGATGTCATAATAAACCTATGAAAATAAATAAATAGATTAGTTTGGCATTCAACTTTTATCACTGGGTCGAATACGCAACTTTGATTACAACCGATTGATTGTAATAGATAGATAGATAAACTCTTTATTGAAACACCACAGAACAAAGAAATCTTAAAACTAGAACAAAACAAACATTAATAGTCAAAACATATAACACATTTATTCCAAACAAAACAAGTTAAGTTAACAAGTCAGAGACTACATCTTTCCACATGCTACGATCCTGACACACCTCTTTCACTCTTTCCACTTTCATGAGTCTGTTAACCTAAAATAAACCCTACACTAATCTAATAAACCCCTACCAGATTAAGATTAGGCATTGCCAAACAATGTGGCGATGTTGCCAGCATTTTGAGAATATTGCCTACTGGTAGCGGTTTATTAAACTGCGAACAACTTTAAGTGTTATATCAATGACGGATTTCAATAATTTCAATTGCAACCATAGTTGGATAAATAGTTTAAAACAAAAATAAGTACTCACCTCAGCACACTGGCCAATATAAGCAGATGTTGCGGTACATAAGATGTGTTCAACATTAGCGGGGTGTCAGATCTCATGCACGATAGGAAAGCCCTCATTCGGCGGCACTTGTCATCCTGGGCAGTTCTGCAATAAAATATTATGTAGCATACAATAAAAAAAGATCTTTATTAAACTAGGCTGGAGAGGGAAAGAGAAGACTAAAGTGTGGTGACAATCGGCTTTGATGGTGGAGCGTGCAAAAGAGTGTCGATCGTTCCGACGACCTTTCCGATTAAAACATGCGTGAACACAAACTTTAATGAACCATATACAAGTACATGTTATCCACTCAAATAAACCATGTTCAGACACAACCAGGCTTACAGCTATTATATCCAATTGGACACGAAACTAGAAACCGAAAAACCAAAAACAGCCTTCACAGATAGTGTGCGAGTATGGAAGTCTTAAACAAACATATTTTTTAATAATGAAACTGCAGTTCCTGTTAGAAAACGTGCTAGAGCAAAACTAAAAGGGTCTTCTAGTGAGATGGAATACAAAGGCATCAAAAACAAGCCGTGGGCTCACCCGAACCAAAGCCTTTGCACGGTGGGCACGGGCCAGTCCAGCACCACTCCTTGCACCATCTCCGGCGACTTGCCCGGGTTGAGGCGAGAGTAGATCCACTCCGACACTTGCACTACGGATGAGCGCTCCACTGCAGATAAACCGCTGGTCGACCCCTCCTCTGGAATTGGACAGTGGCTTATGTCACTTTGGTTAAACCAAGTGTACATTGAATGGTTGTTACCATCTATCTGGTTTTGGTTGTGAAGAACATAATTTTATAATGTTTATAGAATACAGAAAATCGGAAACGTCAATTCTTCGTATATTTTAATGACCGTAAAGGACTAAAATGCTTTTCCTTAGTTTATGTCCACTTTATTACAAACATAGAAGACAAATTACTACATTACAATAACTCATGTGTACCTATTTAAGTCAATAGTGAATAGAGGTTTCATCTAGGCAAGCCTCCTGCGGCCACATTGTTGCTTCCCATCAGGTGAGATTGTGGCCTAGTACCTACATAATAAAAAAAAGAATAATCAATGTTATGTTATTATAATATTCTAACCTTTAGCTTTCTGCGCCATAAAGCGATGGTGATGCATGTTGTACAATATAGCGTACACATTCTGCCTGATCGGTCTGAAGAAGTGGTGCACCGAGGGTATCTCCCGGTGGTTATCGTCCTCCATGACCACGGAAAGCGTGATCTGACGGTGCGAGAGGATGGAGAGCATCTGCGGGTGCATGAGCCCGCGTGCGTGCCGCTCGGCGCACGTGCGGAGCACCTCGGCAGGCGCGGAGGGGCAACTGTCGTCGGCGAGGGAACTGGGAAGCTTCGAGGATTGGCGACCCTACATTGAGATTTAGTTGTTATACTAGTCGGTAGGTACTTCCTTAGCGTTCCTTTCTCGTAATATTTCTTATGACGTCTCTGAGTGTAGCAGATAGTCTATAATGGTAATTGCAAGAAAATACCTAACCTACACGTTTATATTGGCCCATAAATCAACATGATAGCAAATTGCATTGACAGTAAAAATTTCATTTTAAATTGATTTCTTCATACTTCTGCAGAGTAAATGTACGATTTTAGCTAAGAAAAATAAGTGCACCACAATGAGTTTCATTAATACTTTAAAAGTATTAGTTAAAACCATATAGGCCAGTTAATGTCAGTAATTGAGTAAGTTGAGCCGTGTCTCCTGCACGTGTTTTGGTCTCCATACTACACAAAACATTTTTGACAACATAATCCTATTTGATATGAAAACATAAAAATATATTAAAAAAAATATACAAATGACAATGTGTTGTGTACAGATTTTTGTGTAGTGTGTAGACCAAAAAACGCGCAGGAGTTATCAAACTTGAACTTGTTTTTTAAATTATTCTTAAATCAAAGACACCAAACCACAATAGATGTTAAAGTTCACACCTCTTTCGAAGCTGATCGCTGCTGTTGTTTTTCGTTTTTGTCTACTGGACTGAGTTGCTGTTTAGGCGTGGTTGCATCGCCCGAGTCTAGAGACAATCCCGCCATTCCGTGATGGACGTCGCTGGAGTTCTCGTCAACACTAAAGTCGGCATTCATAGACGCTTTCGCAGTTGCCAATTTGTAATCTTCCAAGCCTTTTTGCTGTAATTGCAATTTTCACTATCTGAAGTGCTTTGTGATATCGAAGGACCAAAAGTAAACAAATTAAAAAGTGGTAAGTGTTAGGAAATTGACAGACAAGGGTGAAAACATAATGGGAATTTTGGGGACCACTCGGCACTTAGATGAATCATCAATTTTGTGTTTAGTAATACATGCACATGAAAAATATTCAAACAGATGCCAATGGTGTTAATGACGATGCAAAAGGCGTGGATGATCATAGCGATTACAGCTTCTTTTGTAAGATATAAACCTCATGTTCCGATGATTCTGTTGCTAACTTGGTAGTGTCCATGTCTACAGAAGTAGGAGGGCTGGATTGGCTTTGTTCTGACTTCTGGCCCTTTCTGTTGCTCTTTGGGCGACGTGCTGTTACAAAATAAAATACATATAGCAATTAAAGAAGAAATAGAAAGGGGAATGCGGATAACCCTTCACTGAATTCCCATCAATAAAATAAATGAGCTCATTGTCATTAAGTTTACTAGGCTCTTAAAGGCCAAAATATTTGTTTATGTTACTTACCAGAAGCCGTTCTATATTTCAGGAAACCATCTTTAGTACCGTTTAAATAATACTGTACGGCTTGTTTCAGTTTGGCAGCTCGGAGATCATTCATGTCGCCAAAAACTTCAATGCAGGCCGCGTCCACATCCGACGACGGCAGTTCTTTGACAAATTGGCAAATAGTCTTCACTACAGTCTCGGATGGTATTGGTGTCTGCAACATACAGTTAATTTTTTTAAATATGTCCCTGTCACAGAAATACATAAATAAATCATTTGTGTTCTGACTTACAGTCAGAGAGTCGAATGTGTTCCCATTGTTAGGCTGCAATGAAACCAAAATTCCATTTGTTTTTGTTAATTTTGATGATAAAAAAAACACAAGACAAGCGACCAGCAAGTATTGTTAGGACAAAAAGTTTGCATGCAAGGGATGTATCCATCCGCTTCGGCGGTTAATATCTCAGATACCAGTATAACCACATGTCTCACTTTCTCTTATAACTTATCCATGAGCAGGGAATAGACATAATAGCGTCGATACAGATGAATGCGACCTTTTTGGGTAAGTAAGAGTAAGAGGTTTAAACTTATGGCTCTTATTCATAAAAAGATAAACATCCAAACATTGATATTAATTGTGTCTTGTCCTATTTTTGTCTTTGAAAGTTCACATTAGCGAAAGCACACATTAACTATCACAGGGTTATAGAATGTTATCTTTTTATGAATAAGGGAGGTGGTCTCCTATTTAATGACTTCCTCAAACAGGAATATGATGAGATGAGATGATAGACTTATAGCTATTTTCATTGTACAATGAAGATGTATGAATACATATAAGTAAGTAGAACCACAACCGCCAACCTCATAAGGTTAGAAATGGATCAAGCAAAAGCAGAGATATCAAGCAGTAGGTTTTAGGTATAAATGAACATAGTCTGAGAAATTTTGCTATATAATAACTTATTGTAAACGCAAAAGTAAAGCACTTTGACATGTGAAACATATAAATACAGAAAAAAATGATCAACTAAACTTTTGCAATACCTACGCATTCATAATGTAGCTTCTTTTATAAGGTTTGCATATACCTTCTTTTGATAGATTCCCAGACGCTTGTAGAAATCAATGAGGCTCTGTTCAGAGAGGATAGTCCCCCCAAGCAGGGCTGCTGCGAGACAGAGTCTGTCTTGTGGCACATCCAGTAAGTTTGGCAGTTCATGCACCATGTACTCTTTTGTCTCCAGGGATGACTGAAATAAGGAAAGACAATGAATTGTTATATTAATAATGATGTGACCAACAGGTAAGATTAACACTGAGGATTACAACCCATATTTCTCAGGTTCTAACCTAAAGAAATTTCAGTATACGATATTGATATCATGCATAGGTATAGGTATACATTATTATTTATAATGTGCACATATTCATATGAAATATACATACCCTGTATGTCAGCTTCAACTGTGCCGAACTGAAGTATCTTGGTGGTTGGAACACCATATATTCCCCGGAACACCCCACTAGGCCTGCATAACTCTTCTCACGGCACAGGCCTACTACCTCCTGCCAGTGATCATCTGTAGATACCATCTAAAAAAAAATTTTTTTATTTATTATTTTGTTTATGGCGATTTGATACGATAACCGATGTAGTTACCAGCAACTGAGCTTGCTTCTTTTCTATGAGAGGAGATTTTGATCAAGTCTTGAACTTTTTTTGCATAGATACATAGAGAAAGAAAAGTTGGTACAATAATGAGAGGTACTCACAATAGGTATATTGAGGTATCTCAAAGCAGTCCTCAGGCAGGAATGTAGTCCAGTAGGTGGTACCCACCATACTTTGGGAGGTGGGGTGCCCTTTGATACAATATGACGCAATACCTGTAAAAATAGTTACTATAATGTGATTGTTTAGCAGTTTTATGGGTACATTGAAAAAGTTGATCCAGAAGTTGCTTGTTAACACTTTACACTGCTGAGCCAATTTTCTTGTCTAACCACAGGTGCGGCTCTGCACACTCCATAGTGTTTTCCCATACAACAAACACTGCTGTTGTGTTTTCAGCAGGGAATGTGTTAAATACATTAGGTAGAAGGAAATATAGTTTAATCTTTGAGTCTGGTTTTTATTTTTTATTTTCTTAAAGGATGCATTGTTTTCATGAGGGTTTTGCAACCTTCAAACTTGGTTTGTTAATGTTGACATCATACTTACAGAATTAACTCTCTGTCTGTATGAGGTCTGGGTTTGCATCCAATGCTGCGGCAAAGCTGGGGGTGTTGGGTGAGACCCATTGAAGCAGACGCAGAGGGATACTTGGTGTTCGGCAAGGGCCTGTGCTAGTGTGGTGAGGAACTGGACACAACGCGCCCATTGTCCTCCGCAGGCCCAATCTGTTTACATAAATAGTCCATCAGGATATCAAAAAAATTATTTAAAAAGCTGTTAACATTTTATATTATAATACTGTCTAAAATTGAATATTTACCTGAGAAGAATCCTCCATAGAGGCGGTCTAAGCACCCTTCTGCATCAAGGACTAGACGGAACCCTCCAGGGTGATTTCTAGCAATCCGAAACAAATCAACCCCAATACCCTCATTTTCTAAAAATGTTTGTATATCTTGAATACCCATGTTTCAGCAACTATATTTTTGTAGTACAAACAAACACTTTCTTAGCGACAAATAAATTATTATTCTGAAACGGAAAATTATACACCAGACGTAAATAATAGACATTGGAATCTACAATACACAAAACGAAGAAGTACCGAGTAGGTACCGGTATAACTATATCGAATTGTACAAATATGTAGGTATTACCTTGATGTGCCATTGAGCATTGGTGTAATAAACTATAATAAACAAAATCAAACGGGTAAACTAAAAAATATTGATAAACCACACGATATTGCCTGAAATTCGCCGGCCCGGTACGTAGTTGCTAGTTAGCAATGGCTAAAATTTGGTCCATCTTAGCATCACAAGATCATAAAATTACGTATAAACCAATTTTCACAATCGTAGTAGTGGAAATTTAGTAATAATCGACACGAACCTTTAAAAAACCATGCCAGAAGAAATTATTAAAGCCGTGAGATGAAAACGGAAGCCATTTGTAATTTTTATAAGTTTTTTATTGGCCATTGGACATTTGTCTTGGCCTATCGGTATTTTGACACAGTACATATTTTGTGACATCAATGACTGGTAACATTTTCGTCAATCCACCCGATGTGATTCTGACTTTACATAAAGATTATGTTACCTGTGGTCAATGCGGCCAATGAGTAAGTACTGTCAATGTCACAATGTCAAAGAGTTCGAAGACACTATTCTTCAACACTTTTTTTGACAGATTATATTTTAATTTTTTAATTTTGATGTTTTGGCTTTGCGTTTTTAACCAACTTCAAGACGTCCGACATGAAAATTTGTACATGTATTGAAGACCAATGACAATTCAAAATTAATTAAACTGGCCAAATGCGAGTCGACTCGCGCATGTAGGGTTCCTTATTTTGTTATATGGGAGCCCCATTAAATATTAATTTTATTCTGTGTTTTTGTATTAGAATGAGAGTTACGTTTCGTATATTTTTTTAAATATATATTATGATAATATATGTTTTTTTTTTTTATATTTTTTGTTGTAGTTTTACTTTTACAATGGGTCCCAGCACACATTTCGTTTTTTGTGGTTGTTCTTATCTTGCTAACGGAGAGTACTTACACACTCACAACCAAGTAGCCAGGATCATCCACCAGCATCTTGCTCTTCAATATGGCCTTCTCGAGTCAAAAGTGCCGTGCAGTACGCTTCAGCACCAGTTCTCAAAAATGCTCGTGAGTTGCTCTATTGGGAGCACTCCGTCATCACGGCAGGACTATTGTAGCCAATAAGCCAGACATCGTGCTGGTAGACTAGTCCGAACGCCGAGTAGTGCTCGTCGACATCACCATCTCCAATGATGAGAACCTCGTGAAGTCGAGAAGGAAAAGCTCAGCAAGTACTTCGACTTGGCTCACGAAGTAACCGCCATGGAGGGATGCTGACTCGACAACCATTTATAGTTGTTTTGGAGGCTTTGTAACGAAGAGCCTCGATGGATTTCGCTAGACGGCTTAATCCAGCCGGGTCTGATGCTAAAAGCAGTACTGCTCGACACGGCGCGTCAGGAGCTTCGTCGTAAAAAGGGGTACTTCAAATCAAATGATAAATGTGTAGTAAAAGGCACCTCCTGCTTTTTGCCACAAAATTAATTATTTGCTATTTATATAGTTACTAGCTGTGCCCTGCGGTTTCACCCGCGTAGTTCCTGTTCCCGCAGGAATATGGGGATAAAATATAGCCTATGTTACTCGCTGTCAATGTAGCTTTCCATTAGAGAAATATTTTTTTAAATCTGTGCAGTGGTTAAGCCGAAACTTTACATATTCTTATACATACTTTCATCCCCTATATTTATTTTACCCATCAAGGGTAAAGTTTTACAAACTTTGAATGCCAAATTTATTTATATCTAATCAAAAGCCTAAAAAATAAATTTCAAGCTTCTAGCTTCAAAAATGACGATACTTCCATACAAACTTTCATCCCCTATTTCAAACCCTTACAATGCATTTTTTGCGATAAAAAGTAGCCTATGTCCTTTCCTAGGCTCTAGACTATTTATGTACCAAATTTGATTTCAATCGGTTCAGTAGTTCAGGCGTGAAAGAGCAACAGACAGAGTTACTTTCGCATTTATAATATAAGTAAGGATAGTTTTAGTTGTGCTTGATTTTACAGCGTGTCTACCTTAACTACAATTTATTAATTATTTCTATCTTCGATCTTGCAGGATTGGTTATATTAATCCTATTGGATAGTAAAAATAATTTGTTATCTATGATATTGTTCACTCACTAATTTGAATACTTTCTATGTGTGCAACTATCGCTACTTTGTGTGCTACCTTTCGCTGTAGATTTACATATGTGTGCATTCTTAGTTTGACGTTTTGTGTATGTGTGCAAATTTTTGACATTTAAATGGTTTGTTTACTTTATTCTTCCACAGTTCCAACTTAAGAGAATTTTAGTCAGAAAACTACAACTCTGTACTCATACAAATAGAGTCTATTCTTGTACTGTCAACAACATTATGATAACTTTGCTGTGGATGATATATATAATAAAATGGGTGTACAATGTATATGTGTATACGATGATTGCAAAACACTATAGAAAGAGAAAAAAGGCTATCTCGTTGTATGCGTTTTGTTTTTCCTGATAAAACAATAATTACGTTTAATTAGAATATTAGAATCTTATGAAATAATTTTTATAAAATAACAAATGATTATTAATATTATTACTCAATTAACTATTGAGTAATAATATTAATAGTAATTTATTATTGAATTATATGATTTTAATCATTAAAGGGCGTGCGTCCCAGCGTTGGCAATTTTTTTTCGGTCAAAGAGGGCTTTTTTCGAAAGCGGGATATATAAAAAAAAACGTACTTATATAATCAGTAGTTTTATACTATTACTTTAATACTTATCCTTTTCAATGATGAAATTGATGATAGACCATAGAAAATGTATGAGTACTTATTTCCCAATGTCAGGGAAGAACAGTGTTTCTAGAGCGGATATTTTTTCTTTATTTTGAAAAATTTTGGGAACACGGAAATATTGGGGAAATTTTCGGTGACATAAAATGTAAGTACATACCTAACGTTAAAATTTCATGAATTATTCTTTCATCCATGCGTGATCTGTTGCCTAAGATGCGAGAAAAAGTCAGACCGAAAGAAGTTTTAACTGTGTTCACCTGCACTACTGGCTGTTGGCTGCGTGGCTTGATGAGGATTTCTTTTAAAGACTGATTTAAAAAAATATAGATCTAGGGTCGTACTAAATAATAGATTGTGTTCACATAAGCTTACATTAAATTTAATGGGTAAAGGTTTGTGTGGCCATGTGCTAGGTGGGGTTGCGCTTCTGTGCACTATTTTATTGAATTGCCTAAACATAAAATCGAAATGTGGGTTGGGACACAGTAGAAGTGAAACTTTAACGGACAAAAAATTATATAAGTCACTTAAAAAATGCATCTAAAAAGTGCGCTTGCGGTTTTATCAGAATGATATTGAACAATAATGATGTTTTATTGCAATATAAATATTATTAACCTGTAAATAAATAAATAGAAAATTTAAATGTGTATTTTCAAAATAATTGGGCAACACTTGTCTAAATAGTATAGTTATGGGATTTTTTTCTCTGCCTTATGAGGAATTTTCATCGACTTCATCTGAATCTGAACTAGCAATGATTCACCAGCGCGAACGCAAATTTTTAATTTCCTTCAGAAAGCTGAATAAAACACGTAACTCAGAATGTTATTGTACAGATTTTTTTTTGGTTAAGTATCTGATTTCGAAATCAGAATAGGAAAATAAACTTATTAGCATATTTCCAAATTTTGTTACATAAAGTATCTCACTCAATAGAAATTTTAGCTATTTACATCAGAATGGGTAATAAAACGTAATTCCAAATAATATTGGAGAAGTTAGCAATAATTCAATAGCGAATGTTTTTTGCTCTTTTTATCAGACTGGTGAATGAAACAATTTCAAACGCTGGGTCCGCCCCAACCCACTTTGACCTGCTACCTACTAATAACTTTAGAGCGGATCACCTGTCTAATAGTTAGGTTTTAACCCTCCCAGCGGCAACCCAACAGCACGGCTTATTCCAGAAATCCCAAGCGAAGATTTTTTACTTTTTGTTCATAATTATTCCTCTGTGCATGCTGGAAGGGGACAAAAATAATTAAGAAACGTCCCTCGTATATCAGTTACCCGTTCCCGTACACATCGTGTATGTGTGTACTTTGCAGAAATAAAACAAGTTTTTTCATGATTATAATTTTATTGAAGTAGTACCTAAATAAATGCAATCTGAGGTTCTCTATATTTATATCATCATCATCATCATCAACCCATAACGTCCCACTGCTGAGCACGGGTCTCCCCTCACTTTCGTGAGGAGGGTTAGGCCATAATCCACCACGGGAGCCAGATCCGGATTGGTAGATCACCTCCTCCGAAATTTTTCTCGGGTAGGTTGTGGGTTTCCTCACGATGTTTTCCTTCACCGAAAAGCGAGTGATAATTACGTACATATGTTTTACGAGAAACACAATGGTACGTGCCTGCACTGGGATTTGAACTCACAACCTTCTGATTGGAAGGCGGACGTTCTCCCACTAGGCTACCACCGCTTTTTATATATTAATATGTTTGTAATTATTAAATTAATGAATTCCCATAATCCTCACCAAACATCCTGGTGGAAACAACTTGATAGGGATTATGGAAATAAAACATGAGTGCAAACGTCTGATAATACACAGAATAAAAATAAAAAAAATGACTTATACACAGGTGAAAATTGCATTATATAAATTAATTTGTACATACATAGAGTTACTAAATCATGTTAAATAAAATGCGCCACGCGGTTTAGGACCGGCGCCATAAATGTTGAGTAAACTTAGTCTTCTTTGGTGTAGTTTTTACCCTTGTTAGTTCCTTGTGAGATCTGGAGCTGATGGAATGGCGATTTTAGAGTCAAGTACTTTCTTGATAGAGGCGCTGCTCCATATCTTGGCTTCTCCTCTTTCAATCTCTACCATTATTTCGTCTATGCCTGGCAGTTTGTGACACCGCTCCCAAAATACAGCTGAATATTCCATTATCTAAACAAATAAATCAATTATAAACAAAATTACAGTTTGAAGATGGGCAAGGAAGGATGGAATGAAGACAAGTTTCTTCTTCTGTTCTCCATGCAGATTTCGGTCATGGTCGCTATTTCTACATTAAGTATAATTTGCCTAGAGCAGCTTCCTTCGGTACTAGCAATGGAGCGCCCTCAACGCGGATTTCCGTGGGTAGCGGCCGACGCGACAGACGCGTGTTACAGTACACTAAACTTAGAGTACAAGTAATGTATGCGCATACCAATCAAATGATTTATGAGGCTCGGAAGCCTTTTTTCCGTCAACCGTCAACCTTTATGTACCCTATTTTATTAATGAGAATGATTAAGTGTAGGGTAGTTATTAAAAACACAACAGTTGTGTTTTCAGCACTGAAAAAGTTAATAATAAGGACACCTCGCAACGCTGGCACAGAATAGATAGTACTAGCGCTCCAGCGCCCTCAGAGGTCCTACTTATACCTCCTATAGCTACTAATTAAGTATGCCTCTAGTGTAAGTACCCTAAGTAATGATAAATGAATGATGAGGTGACAAATTAATTGTCCGAAGAAGCAATTTCACATTTGCTATCGCACATTTCTCATCCTTAACATAGGTTGGCTTCACAGTAAGCGCACAGAATAAATGGTAAGCGCGACTGCTAAACGGTCACTTTGGCCGCCGCCGTGTAATGGGCACAGAACCACAGAATAGATAGTACTACGAAAAGAAACGATTCTTGTTGTTTATTACGCGAGCCGCGTGCCAACCGCGCGTACGGCTGCGCCGGCGCATCTCGAAATTTGTAGGTATAAATCGCTGTAGGTACGGCGGAGTGGTGGAGGCCTGACAGAACACTATTACTTCTAACGAAGGACTAATAGGTATGAATTTCGCGCGCTGTGCGTCGCCCTCAGAAAGCTTAAAGATACCTACAGTACGTAGAATAGAATAGAATAGAAAACTCTTTATTGTACACCAGAAACAAAAATAAACACAGTACAGAAAAATTACAATAGTTAAACAAGGGTAGTACAATGGGCGGTCTTATCGCTGAAAGCGATTTCTTTCAGACAACCTTTGTATGGACAGTTAAAAACATTTTTCAATAGTAGGGTGGGTGGCGTACGTTTGCAGTAATTAATAAACACGATACGTTAAGTACGATACGGTACACGATACGGTAGTACGTAGTTCTATCTATTCTGTGCGAGCGAGTACGGTTCCGTTCGGTGGCCACCAATTGGTTACGATTCGCTCGCTAATGTTCGGTTGGTCTGTATCTACCATCAGAAGAAAAAGTTCGAGCGCCATGTGCTGACTGTTGTTATGACGCGGCTGGGCAGCTGCAACATAACTACCTACTAAATAATAAGTATACAATTTAATTACAATATTAATTATTATACAATTTAATTGAAGCAAGTAGTATAATAACAAATGCAATCTGTAATTCCCTATATTTATTATGTTTGTAACCAATAAACTAATGAATTTCCGTAATCCCCATCAAACATACCCCCTGGTGGAAACCAATGAGTGCAAGCGTCTGAGAATACTAATACTTACCTAAATATAACAAATTCTTGTTTTAACTTATACTTATTAATCGTGTAATACGTATAAATCGTGTTAATACTTTGACTGCGGAGCCGTTTTGCTTGTCTAGCCACGGGTGCGGCACTGCACGCGCCATAGTGTTTTCCCATACAACAAACACAGCAGTTGTGTTTTGCCGTACTCGTGGCAAGTTATGAAAAACACGACAGTTGTGTTTTCAGAAGTGAACATGTTAATAATTTAAATACTGTGCCTTCCTCCTTAACCCGGGCTTAGGACCGGCACCATGAATGTTGAGTAAACATTTATGTGGCGGAGTTACACAGTCATTCGTCCCATATATACCATCTCAAGGTCTCTCTCAAGACTCCTGTGCCAGAAGTCCAAAAGCAACAGGGACTGAGTGGTTATTACCATCTACTGCCAATATAATATATAAAGGCATCCCGCAATTATTAAGACAATATGTGCCATCTATAAGAATGTGGTCCGGATATTCTGCAAAATATGAAACCATCCAGGAGAATTGAAAATATATTAGCTGTGTTATATGTCCAGCAGTCATGGTTTCTAGAACCATACCCGTATCAGACTTGAGATCTTTTAAAAGAGAATCTAAAAACCTATCTTGATTAGTCCGATGCAGAGGGCCGGATTGCAAATTTTGTTTATTTTTAATATTCCAAAGTGTTTGAGTACTAACACCTATACCATGCTCATCTCTCAGAAATTCTTTAACTTTACCTACGAGAGTATTATACTTTACAAATAAAGTAACACTATCTTTAATCAGTTCTGTAGAGTCCTTGGTTTTGGTTATAATAGTATGTGAATCCGGATTCACATGTACACGTGGTACAATATAATCTAGACTCCGTAACCCCTTGTTGGTGGAATACTGTTGGAAAGTATTCTTATCAACTGGGTGTCCACAGTGTTCAACAACTAACGATTTAATAAGGAAAGCTTTATGTTTCGTACTGTATGAAATGAGGATATGAGCTGGGCAGCCTATTTTTGCGCTTCTCTGGAGAGGACGCAAGCCCGACGAACTACTTTGGTGATAACCATTGTGAGCACAAACAAAGCGAACACTTTGATACCTTTATTCGGTAGGCAAGTTAGTGTTGTTCTGTTTGTTATAGGTGGGTATAGTTCTAGAATTGCCAGCGACAAACACAGGACTGTGGGTGGCCCTTATAAATTTTTCATAATTGTCAGCAAAATCATTCCAAGAAGCAAATGTCATACCTTCGACAATGAGCGATGCGATACCCACATCTACAAATAATATTTTAATTTATTTTATGCCAAATAATTTATTTTTGAAATGCCTATAAAATCTGCCTTATACCTAACCAATTTAACCAAAGCACCTAGCTAGGCATAATCGTAACTAAATGAAATATCTCTAGACAGTTTTGATGTGGGTTAAATCGATAAGCTGTAGTACAATTTTTTATGAGTTCATAAATGTCAGTAGGTAGGTATGTAAAGTGAAAGGAAGTTTGTCTGTAGGTGCTGTATCTTCCATAAAAAATGGGAACTGATAGGGCTGAATGGGTATTGATAAAATTAGGTGTTCCTACTATGTTTAATAATACTGCAGCTATCTTGGAAGGTTAATTCAGTATTATCGTAAATGTTGTAAGATAATTTAAATAGTTATATTGTTTTACATTAATTTTGGAGAACAATCAGCAACAAAGTCAATGAACGTCTGGAATATAATATTGTTCTGTTTGGAGTTTAGAACCATATAAACCACCTATTCATATCTTGTGTAGTAGGTACCTGCTAGCTGCAATTATAAGATTGTCCTTTCATACTCTAAGATAAAAAGTTAATTGAAGCGTTATAATTATAAAACTCAAATCATTTATCGTAAATAGGCAAAATATTGCACTTTTACACATCAAAAATAATATCTTATACATAAGTATAGAAAAACAAAAATATAATAAGTCAAAATATTATGATCTACGAAACTAATGACTATTATCTAATTATGGTTTGAGTTTGAAAAAGGATATTTCCCTTTCAAGTGGTGACTCATGCTGAATCTCGCATAGGAAAAGGAAAACTCCATTGACTCTAGCAGTGCTTCGGAAATACGCCCGTTAGAGAAGATAGCACCAAGAAACTCTACAGGGAATTTTGCTCTGTTAAAGTAACATGCGGTATTACATTTAAAGTAAAACAGATATAAAATTGTAAAATGCATTTAGAAAAAAAAGAAAAAATACAAAAGAAAACATTTGTTTGGTTCCTTGTTGTAGTATGTATAATATTACGTCTAAGTATTTTTTCTTTTTTAACAAATGCATGATAGACACTGTTGTCACAGTAATATTTCAAATAATAAGCTTACCATGCTCTGTAGAAAGATCAGGAATACCCTGTAAAAAAGACATAATACATTTAGTTTATAATACAACACTTTCTACTTTTGACATACCTATTGTATATTTATATATATGTTAAGAAAACTCACAAATGTTTAAGATACCTCTTATAAAAAAACTATAATAATATATCTGTGATCCCAATATATGGGCAATGCCTATTTTAGGACAATTAGCTGATTATAATTATCTATCCAATACATTATATTTACCCTAGTAAGAATATAACATGAAATTGTGTTTATTTATTTATTTAACACATTCACTGTTGAACCAGTTTACTTGTGCAAATCATCACATAAAGTGTATGTTTACTGTTTAATGGCGTTGTGTCATAATTAAACTCAATCAGCAGTGCGGGTGCACACAACTGGTGTGATAAAATTGACAATACAGCAATGTGGGTTTGCGCACCAGGCGTGTTTTCGCTTGCTGTAAAATTGTAAAAACAGAGACATGTGTTTTCAGCAATCAACATGTCAACATTTTGACTGCTGAGCCGATTTGCTTGTCTAGCCACAGGTGGGGCTCTGCACACTCCTTAGTGTTTTTCCATACAATAACAGCAGTGGGAGGCCTCTTCTGCAAGTGGCCGCCTGGGGAAGTACCACACCTTTGCCAGATATTCATCCGCCAAGCAGTAGTGTACAAACATTACTGTGTTCTGGTTTGAAGGGCATTGTTTTTGCAGTGAAATTACTGGGCATATGAGACTTTAGAGTCGATGTCTCAGGGTGACTAGCGCAGTGCAGCGCCGCACAGGATTCTGCAATGCAGTGTTCTGGGTGGTGCTGTGACTATTATGGGCAGGCGTAGCGCTTACCATCAAGTGAACGACTTGCTCATCTCAATTATATAATAACTTATCAGCAAAACATTGTATAGACAAGTGATCACTAACTGATAACCAAGAGATGGACTGAGGCCTTCTGGGCGGTCATGGGCGGTCTGACAACACCTAATTATACTTATCGAAGGAACCAAGTTTGGATACCTACTATTGGAATAAAACACTCCATAGAATATTGATTTTTGTTTACATGCATGAAGTAACTATTTATCAATTTCCCACTAAAATTAAATTCTATAAATTATAGCAAAAAACAACACTAAGATTTTTTTGAACCTGCAGAAAACTTGAATAATATTACAAAGTCTGCATGCAATGGCATACACCAATGCCTTTGAGAACTTTGAGTAAATTCTAGAACAACCATTTAATAATTTCAAATCTATTGGATGTGAAGTTAGACATAAAATACTGCACGATAGCGAATCAGGGTGTGAATCATAAAAGAGTTTAGTCCTATGCATAGTAAGCTTGCAGCACCTTTTGTAGCTGCTATTAAGTTTGCGTACCTACCTACTTTAAACTGCAACGAGGCTTTATTTATTTCAGATTCAAAAGCAGCATATCCCACAACAAATGCCATATTATTGTATACCTATACAAAAGCTCAGGATCTTTGGGAACAACCCCTGCAGTTGCAAGCTACCTACATATCAACAGTAACGAAAATGAAATAAAATTAACGGGTCATAATTAAAAAGATCCTGTTCCTATACTAGGATTCCTCGTATCTAGGGAATCAGGAAATGAGTAGGATAAAAGCAGTAGTTAACATAGACACTTCGTTTCGTTGTTTTCAGTGTGTGTTTTCAGCAGTCAATGTGTTAAGTAGCAACATTAGCAACAAGTCATGGACGCACACCCAAAAATCTGCAAACCACTTTTGCAGCAACCGTTAGGAAAACTCTAAAGCAAGTAAGTAGGTAGGTAACTCACGATTGATTTCGGGAGGGACATCACGGAATCATGTGAATATTGACGTTGGTGATAAAGTAATGGAACAATAACAGCATCTGCAACAACTTGAAACTTATCTTGATTGCGCAATGCAAGCTGCAAGTTGTTTAATGGTTTTGAAAAAGTCACAGGACACAGACAAACTATCTAAATATGTACGATCAACAGATAATACAATTTCAATGCGATGTTCATTCCCATAAAAGATTTCCATTCCCGTGGTTACGTAGGCCTTATTATTATTATTATTACTATTATTATTTTTCTGTGGTAGCTGTGGATGAATAGTTGCGGCCGAGTTCGAAGACACTATTCTTCAACACTTTTTTTGACAGATTATATTTTAATTTTTTAATTTTGATGTTTTGGCTTTGCGTTTTTAACCAACTTCAAGACGTCCGACATGAAAATTTGTACATGTATTGAAGACCAATGACAATTCAAAATTAATTAAACTGGCCAAATGCGAGTCGACTCGCGCATGTAGGGTTCCTTATTTTGTTATATGGGAGCCCCATTAAATATTAATTTTATTCTGTGTTTTTGTATTAGAATGAGAGTTACGTTTCGTATATTTTTTTAAATATATATTATGATAATATATGTTTTTTTTTTTTATATTTTTTGTTGTAGTTTTACTTTTACAATGGGTCCCAGCACACATTTCGTTTTTTGTGGTTGTTCTTATCTTGCTAACGGAGAGTACTTACACACTCACAACCAAGTAGCCAGGATCATCCACCAGCATCTTGCTCTTCAATATGGC
Source organism: Campaea margaritaria (assembly GCA_912999815.1). NCBI lineage: Eukaryota > Metazoa > Arthropoda > Insecta > Lepidoptera > Geometridae > Campaea > Campaea margaritaria. Next base: position 5,700,101 of record OU538794.1, read on the forward strand.
CTTCTCGAGTCAAAAGTGCCGTGCAGTACGCTTCAGCACCAGTTCTCAAAAATGCTCGTGAGTTGCTCTATTGGGAGCACTCCGTCATCACGGCAGGACTATTGTAGCCAATAAGCCAGACATCGTGCTGGTAGACTAGTCCGAACGCCGAGTAGTGCTCGTCGACATCACCATCTCCAATGATGAGAACCTCGTGAAGTCGAGAAGGAAAAGCTCAGCAAGTACTTCGACTTGGCTCACGAAGTAACCGCCATGGAGGGATGCTGACTCGACAACCATTTATAGTTGTTTTGGAGGCTTTGTAACGAAGAGCCTCGATGGATTTCGCTAGACGGCTTAATCCAGCCGGGTCTGATGCTAAAAGCAGTACTGCTCGACACGGCGCGTCAGGAGCTTCGTCGTAAAAAGGGGTACTTCAAATCAAATGATAAATGTGTAGTAAAAGGCACCTCCTGCTTTTTGCCACAAAATTAATTATTTGCTATTTATATAGTTACTAGCTGTGCCCTGCGGTTTCACCCGCGTAGTTCCTGTTCCCGCAGGAATATGGGGATAAAATATAGCCTATGTTACTCGCTGTCAATGTAGCTTTCCATTAGAGAAATATTTTTTTAAATCTGTGCAGTGGTTAAGCCGAAACTTTACATATTCTTATACATACTTTCATCCCCTATATTTATTTTACCCATCAAGGGTAAAGTTTTACAAACTTTGAATGCCAAATTTATTTATATCTAATCAAAAGCCTAAAAAATAAATTTCAAGCTTCTAGCTTCAAAAATGACGATACTTCCATACAAACTTTCATCCCCTATTTCAAACCCTTACAATGCATTTTTTGCGATAAAAAGTAGCCTATGTCCTTTCCTAGGCTCTAGACTATTTATGTACCAAATTTGATTTCAATCGGTTCAGTAGTTCAGGCGTGAAAGAGCAACAGACAGAGTTACTTTCGCATTTATAATATAAGTAAGGATAGTTTTAGTTGTGCTTGATTTTACAGCGTGTCTACCTTAACTACAATTTATTAATTATTTCTATCTTCGATCTTGCAGGATTGGTTATATTAATCCTATTGGATAGTAAAAATAATTTGTTATCTATGATATTGTTCACTCACTAATTTGAATACTTTCTATGTGTGCAACTATCGCTACTTTGTGTGCTACCTTTCGCTGTAGATTTACATATGTGTGCATTCTTAGTTTGACGTTTTGTGTATGTGTGCAAATTTTTGACATTTAAATGGTTTGTTTACTTTATTCTTCCACAGTTCCAACTTAAGAGAATTTTAGTCAGAAAACTACAACTCTGTACTCATACAAATAGAGTCTATTCTTGTACTGTCAACAACATTATGATAACTTTGCTGTGGATGATATATATAATAAAATGGGTGTACAATGTATATGTGTATACGATGATTGCAAAACACTATAGAAAGAGAAAAAAGGCTATCTCGTTGTATGCGTTTTGTTTTTCCTGATAAAACAATAATTACGTTTAATTAGAATATTAGAATCTTATGAAATAATTTTTATAAAATAACAAATGATTATTAATATTATTACTCAATTAACTATTGAGTAATAATATTAATAGTAATTTATTATTGAATTATATGATTTTAATCATTAAAGGGCGTGCGTCCCAGCGTTGGCAATTTTTTTTCGGTCAAAGAGGGCTTTTTTCGAAAGCGGGATATATAAAAAAAAACGTACTTATATAATCAGTAGTTTTATACTATTACTTTAATACTTATCCTTTTCAATGATGAAATTGATGATAGACCATAGAAAATGTATGAGTACTTATTTCCCAATGTCAGGGAAGAACAGTGTTTCTAGAGCGGATATTTTTTCTTTATTTTGAAAAATTTTGGGAACACGGAAATATTGGGGAAATTTTCGGTGACATAAAATGTAAGTACATACCTAACGTTAAAATTTCATGAATTATTCTTTCATCCATGCGTGATCTGTTGCCTAAGATGCGAGAAAAAGTCAGACCGAAAGAAGTTTTAACTGTGTTCACCTGCACTACTGGCTGTTGGCTGCGTGGCTTGATGAGGATTTCTTTTAAAGACTGATTTAAAAAAATATAGATCTAGGGTCGTACTAAATAATAGATTGTGTTCACATAAGCTTACATTAAATTTAATGGGTAAAGGTTTGTGTGGCCATGTGCTAGGTGGGGTTGCGCTTCTGTGCACTATTTTATTGAATTGCCTAAACATAAAATCGAAATGTGGGTTGGGACACAGTAGAAGTGAAACTTTAACGGACAAAAAATTATATAAGTCACTTAAAAAATGCATCTAAAAAGTGCGCTTGCGGTTTTATCAGAATGATATTGAACAATAATGATGTTTTATTGCAATATAAATATTATTAACCTGTAAATAAATAAATAGAAAATTTAAATGTGTATTTTCAAAATAATTGGGCAACACTTGTCTAAATAGTATAGTTATGGGATTTTTTTCTCTGCCTTATGAGGAATTTTCATCGACTTCATCTGAATCTGAACTAGCAATGATTCACCAGCGCGAACGCAAATTTTTAATTTCCTTCAGAAAGCTGAATAAAACACGTAACTCAGAATGTTATTGTACAGATTTTTTTTTGGTTAAGTATCTGATTTCGAAATCAGAATAGGAAAATAAACTTATTAGCATATTTCCAAATTTTGTTACATAAAGTATCTCACTCAATAGAAATTTTAGCTATTTACATCAGAATGGGTAATAAAACGTAATTCCAAATAATATTGGAGAAGTTAGCAATAATTCAATAGCGAATGTTTTTTGCTCTTTTTATCAGACTGGTGAATGAAACAATTTCAAACGCTGGGTCCGCCCCAACCCACTTTGACCTGCTACCTACTAATAACTTTAGAGCGGATCACCTGTCTAATAGTTAGGTTTTAACCCTCCCAGCGGCAACCCAACAGCACGGCTTATTCCAGAAATCCCAAGCGAAGATTTTTTACTTTTTGTTCATAATTATTCCTCTGTGCATGCTGGAAGGGGACAAAAATAATTAAGAAACGTCCCTCGTATATCAGTTACCCGTTCCCGTACACATCGTGTATGTGTGTACTTTGCAGAAATAAAACAAGTTTTTTCATGATTATAATTTTATTGAAGTAGTACCTAAATAAATGCAATCTGAGGTTCTCTATATTTATATCATCATCATCATCATCAACCCATAACGTCCCACTGCTGAGCACGGGTCTCCCCTCACTTTCGTGAGGAGGGTTAGGCCATAATCCACCACGGGAGCCAGATCCGGATTGGTAGATCACCTCCTCCGAAATTTTTCTCGGGTAGGTTGTGGGTTTCCTCACGATGTTTTCCTTCACCGAAAAGCGAGTGATAATTACGTACATATGTTTTACGAGAAACACAATGGTACGTGCCTGCACTGGGATTTGAACTCACAACCTTCTGATTGGAAGGCGGACGTTCTCCCACTAGGCTACCACCGCTTTTTATATATTAATATGTTTGTAATTATTAAATTAATGAATTCCCATAATCCTCACCAAACATCCTGGTGGAAACAACTTGATAGGGATTATGGAAATAAAACATGAGTGCAAACGTCTGATAATACACAGAATAAAAATAAAAAAAATGACTTATACACAGGTGAAAATTGCATTATATAAATTAATTTGTACATACATAGAGTTACTAAATCATGTTAAATAAAATGCGCCACGCGGTTTAGGACCGGCGCCATAAATGTTGAGTAAACTTAGTCTTCTTTGGTGTAGTTTTTACCCTTGTTAGTTCCTTGTGAGATCTGGAGCTGATGGAATGGCGATTTTAGAGTCAAGTACTTTCTTGATAGAGGCGCTGCTCCATATCTTGGCTTCTCCTCTTTCAATCTCTACCATTATTTCGTCTATGCCTGGCAGTTTGTGACACCGCTCCCAAAATACAGCTGAATATTCCATTATCTAAACAAATAAATCAATTATAAACAAAATTACAGTTTGAAGATGGGCAAGGAAGGATGGAATGAAGACAAGTTTCTTCTTCTGTTCTCCATGCAGATTTCGGTCATGGTCGCTATTTCTACATTAAGTATAATTTGCCTAGAGCAGCTTCCTTCGGTACTAGCAATGGAGCGCCCTCAACGCGGATTTCCGTGGGTAGCGGCCGACGCGACAGACGCGTGTTACAGTACACTAAACTTAGAGTACAAGTAATGTATGCGCATACCAATCAAATGATTTATGAGGCTCGGAAGCCTTTTTTCCGTCAACCGTCAACCTTTATGTACCCTATTTTATTAATGAGAATGATTAAGTGTAGGGTAGTTATTAAAAACACAACAGTTGTGTTTTCAGCACTGAAAAAGTTAATAATAAGGACACCTCGCAACGCTGGCACAGAATAGATAGTACTAGCGCTCCAGCGCCCTCAGAGGTCCTACTTATACCTCCTATAGCTACTAATTAAGTATGCCTCTAGTGTAAGTACCCTAAGTAATGATAAATGAATGATGAGGTGACAAATTAATTGTCCGAAGAAGCAATTTCACATTTGCTATCGCACATTTCTCATCCTTAACATAGGTTGGCTTCACAGTAAGCGCACAGAATAAATGGTAAGCGCGACTGCTAAACGGTCACTTTGGCCGCCGCCGTGTAATGGGCACAGAACCACAGAATAGATAGTACTACGAAAAGAAACGATTCTTGTTGTTTATTACGCGAGCCGCGTGCCAACCGCGCGTACGGCTGCGCCGGCGCATCTCGAAATTTGTAGGTATAAATCGCTGTAGGTACGGCGGAGTGGTGGAGGCCTGACAGAACACTATTACTTCTAACGAAGGACTAATAGGTATGAATTTCGCGCGCTGTGCGTCGCCCTCAGAAAGCTTAAAGATACCTACAGTACGTAGAATAGAATAGAATAGAAAACTCTTTATTGTACACCAGAAACAAAAATAAACACAGTACAGAAAAATTACAATAGTTAAACAAGGGTAGTACAATGGGCGGTCTTATCGCTGAAAGCGATTTCTTTCAGACAACCTTTGTATGGACAGTTAAAAACATTTTTCAATAGTAGGGTGGGTGGCGTACGTTTGCAGTAATTAATAAACACGATACGTTAAGTACGATACGGTACACGATACGGTAGTACGTAGTTCTATCTATTCTGTGCGAGCGAGTACGGTTCCGTTCGGTGGCCACCAATTGGTTACGATTCGCTCGCTAATGTTCGGTTGGTCTGTATCTACCATCAGAAGAAAAAGTTCGAGCGCCATGTGCTGACTGTTGTTATGACGCGGCTGGGCAGCTGCAACATAACTACCTACTAAATAATAAGTATACAATTTAATTACAATATTAATTATTATACAATTTAATTGAAGCAAGTAGTATAATAACAAATGCAATCTGTAATTCCCTATATTTATTATGTTTGTAACCAATAAACTAATGAATTTCCGTAATCCCCATCAAACATACCCCCTGGTGGAAACCAATGAGTGCAAGCGTCTGAGAATACTAATACTTACCTAAATATAACAAATTCTTGTTTTAACTTATACTTATTAATCGTGTAATACGTATAAATCGTGTTAATACTTTGACTGCGGAGCCGTTTTGCTTGTCTAGCCACGGGTGCGGCACTGCACGCGCCATAGTGTTTTCCCATACAACAAACACAGCAGTTGTGTTTTGCCGTACTCGTGGCAAGTTATGAAAAACACGACAGTTGTGTTTTCAGAAGTGAACATGTTAATAATTTAAATACTGTGCCTTCCTCCTTAACCCGGGCTTAGGACCGGCACCATGAATGTTGAGTAAACATTTATGTGGCGGAGTTACACAGTCATTCGTCCCATATATACCATCTCAAGGTCTCTCTCAAGACTCCTGTGCCAGAAGTCCAAAAGCAACAGGGACTGAGTGGTTATTACCATCTACTGCCAATATAATATATAAAGGCATCCCGCAATTATTAAGACAATATGTGCCATCTATAAGAATGTGGTCCGGATATTCTGCAAAATATGAAACCATCCAGGAGAATTGAAAATATATTAGCTGTGTTATATGTCCAGCAGTCATGGTTTCTAGAACCATACCCGTATCAGACTTGAGATCTTTTAAAAGAGAATCTAAAAACCTATCTTGATTAGTCCGATGCAGAGGGCCGGATTGCAAATTTTGTTTATTTTTAATATTCCAAAGTGTTTGAGTACTAACACCTATACCATGCTCATCTCTCAGAAATTCTTTAACTTTACCTACGAGAGTATTATACTTTACAAATAAAGTAACACTATCTTTAATCAGTTCTGTAGAGTCCTTGGTTTTGGTTATAATAGTATGTGAATCCGGATTCACATGTACACGTGGTACAATATAATCTAGACTCCGTAACCCCTTGTTGGTGGAATACTGTTGGAAAGTATTCTTATCAACTGGGTGTCCACAGTGTTCAACAACTAACGATTTAATAAGGAAAGCTTTATGTTTCGTACTGTATGAAATGAGGATATGAGCTGGGCAGCCTATTTTTGCGCTTCTCTGGAGAGGACGCAAGCCCGACGAACTACTTTGGTGATAACCATTGTGAGCACAAACAAAGCGAACACTTTGATACCTTTATTCGGTAGGCAAGTTAGTGTTGTTCTGTTTGTTATAGGTGGGTATAGTTCTAGAATTGCCAGCGACAAACACAGGACTGTGGGTGGCCCTTATAAATTTTTCATAATTGTCAGCAAAATCATTCCAAGAAGCAAATGTCATACCTTCGACAATGAGCGATGCGATACCCACATCTACAAATAATATTTTAATTTATTTTATGCCAAATAATTTATTTTTGAAATGCCTATAAAATCTGCCTTATACCTAACCAATTTAACCAAAGCACCTAGCTAGGCATAATCGTAACTAAATGAAATATCTCTAGACAGTTTTGATGTGGGTTAAATCGATAAGCTGTAGTACAATTTTTTATGAGTTCATAAATGTCAGTAGGTAGGTATGTAAAGTGAAAGGAAGTTTGTCTGTAGGTGCTGTATCTTCCATAAAAAATGGGAACTGATAGGGCTGAATGGGTATTGATAAAATTAGGTGTTCCTACTATGTTTAATAATACTGCAGCTATCTTGGAAGGTTAATTCAGTATTATCGTAAATGTTGTAAGATAATTTAAATAGTTATATTGTTTTACATTAATTTTGGAGAACAATCAGCAACAAAGTCAATGAACGTCTGGAATATAATATTGTTCTGTTTGGAGTTTAGAACCATATAAACCACCTATTCATATCTTGTGTAGTAGGTACCTGCTAGCTGCAATTATAAGATTGTCCTTTCATACTCTAAGATAAAAAGTTAATTGAAGCGTTATAATTATAAAACTCAAATCATTTATCGTAAATAGGCAAAATATTGCACTTTTACACATCAAAAATAATATCTTATACATAAGTATAGAAAAACAAAAATATAATAAGTCAAAATATTATGATCTACGAAACTAATGACTATTATCTAATTATGGTTTGAGTTTGAAAAAGGATATTTCCCTTTCAAGTGGTGACTCATGCTGAATCTCGCATAGGAAAAGGAAAACTCCATTGACTCTAGCAGTGCTTCGGAAATACGCCCGTTAGAGAAGATAGCACCAAGAAACTCTACAGGGAATTTTGCTCTGTTAAAGTAACATGCGGTATTACATTTAAAGTAAAACAGATATAAAATTGTAAAATGCATTTAGAAAAAAAAGAAAAAATACAAAAGAAAACATTTGTTTGGTTCCTTGTTGTAGTATGTATAATATTACGTCTAAGTATTTTTTCTTTTTTAACAAATGCATGATAGACACTGTTGTCACAGTAATATTTCAAATAATAAGCTTACCATGCTCTGTAGAAAGATCAGGAATACCCTGTAAAAAAGACATAATACATTTAGTTTATAATACAACACTTTCTACTTTTGACATACCTATTGTATATTTATATATATGTTAAGAAAACTCACAAATGTTTAAGATACCTCTTATAAAAAAACTATAATAATATATCTGTGATCCCAATATATGGGCAATGCCTATTTTAGGACAATTAGCTGATTATAATTATCTATCCAATACATTATATTTACCCTAGTAAGAATATAACATGAAATTGTGTTTATTTATTTATTTAACACATTCACTGTTGAACCAGTTTACTTGTGCAAATCATCACATAAAGTGTATGTTTACTGTTTAATGGCGTTGTGTCATAATTAAACTCAATCAGCAGTGCGGGTGCACACAACTGGTGTGATAAAATTGACAATACAGCAATGTGGGTTTGCGCACCAGGCGTGTTTTCGCTTGCTGTAAAATTGTAAAAACAGAGACATGTGTTTTCAGCAATCAACATGTCAACATTTTGACTGCTGAGCCGATTTGCTTGTCTAGCCACAGGTGGGGCTCTGCACACTCCTTAGTGTTTTTCCATACAATAACAGCAGTGGGAGGCCTCTTCTGCAAGTGGCCGCCTGGGGAAGTACCACACCTTTGCCAGATATTCATCCGCCAAGCAGTAGTGTACAAACATTACTGTGTTCTGGTTTGAAGGGCATTGTTTTTGCAGTGAAATTACTGGGCATATGAGACTTTAGAGTCGATGTCTCAGGGTGACTAGCGCAGTGCAGCGCCGCACAGGATTCTGCAATGCAGTGTTCTGGGTGGTGCTGTGACTATTATGGGCAGGCGTAGCGCTTACCATCAAGTGAACGACTTGCTCATCTCAATTATATAATAACTTATCAGCAAAACATTGTATAGACAAGTGATCACTAACTGATAACCAAGAGATGGACTGAGGCCTTCTGGGCGGTCATGGGCGGTCTGACAACACCTAATTATACTTATCGAAGGAACCAAGTTTGGATACCTACTATTGGAATAAAACACTCCATAGAATATTGATTTTTGTTTACATGCATGAAGTAACTATTTATCAATTTCCCACTAAAATTAAATTCTATAAATTATAGCAAAAAACAACACTAAGATTTTTTTGAACCTGCAGAAAACTTGAATAATATTACAAAGTCTGCATGCAATGGCATACACCAATGCCTTTGAGAACTTTGAGTAAATTCTAGAACAACCATTTAATAATTTCAAATCTATTGGATGTGAAGTTAGACATAAAATACTGCACGATAGCGAATCAGGGTGTGAATCATAAAAGAGTTTAGTCCTATGCATAGTAAGCTTGCAGCACCTTTTGTAGCTGCTATTAAGTTTGCGTACCTACCTACTTTAAACTGCAACGAGGCTTTATTTATTTCAGATTCAAAAGCAGCATATCCCACAACAAATGCCATATTATTGTATACCTATACAAAAGCTCAGGATCTTTGGGAACAACCCCTGCAGTTGCAAGCTACCTACATATCAACAGTAACGAAAATGAAATAAAATTAACGGGTCATAATTAAAAAGATCCTGTTCCTATACTAGGATTCCTCGTATCTAGGGAATCAGGAAATGAGTAGGATAAAAGCAGTAGTTAACATAGACACTTCGTTTCGTTGTTTTCAGTGTGTGTTTTCAGCAGTCAATGTGTTAAGTAGCAACATTAGCAACAAGTCATGGACGCACACCCAAAAATCTGCAAACCACTTTTGCAGCAACCGTTAGGAAAACTCTAAAGCAAGTAAGTAGGTAGGTAACTCACGATTGATTTCGGGAGGGACATCACGGAATCATGTGAATATTGACGTTGGTGATAAAGTAATGGAACAATAACAGCATCTGCAACAACTTGAAACTTATCTTGATTGCGCAATGCAAGCTGCAAGTTGTTTAATGGTTTTGAAAAAGTCACAGGACACAGACAAACTATCTAAATATGTACGATCAACAGATAATACAATTTCAATGCGATGTTCATTCCCATAAAAGATTTCCATTCCCGTGGTTACGTAGGCCTTATTATTATTATTATTACTATTATTATTTTTCTGTGGTAGCTGTGGATGAATAGTTGCGGCCCAAAGAGTTACCTTCTGACATCTTTACTTGTACGTTCATTAAACTGACATTATTTCATTTACTTGTGTGGGTGTGCTGCACTGTTGGTTAGTGTATTTCAACAAGGGCGTTGTAAATTACAAAAATTAAGAGACAAATCTGAAACTATCGAGAATGTGTACATTTTATTTTAATTGTCGCCAATAACATTACTGGTTAAAAAAAACCTAACAACACGTATAAAATGTTGTAGAAGGCTGCGTCTCTGCGGTTGTCACTGTTCTCGCGTCTTGAATTGATTTTGTAGATAACTACAGGAATAAGTTATGCCGGAGCAAAGCAATGATTATCGTGTTGTAGTTTTTGGAGCGGGTGGTGTTGGCAAAAGTTCTCTTGTGCTGAGATTCGTGAAAGGTACTTTCAGAGAATCTTACATACCAACTATTGAGGACACCTACAGACAGGTAAGATAACCTGAATTGATAAATTTAGATCTATGAGGTTGTTCGAAATAGATTTCTATAGGGCATTGCTAATAATAAAAGACAATGTTATGGAGTATATAATGTAAATGTTATCATCTTTTGTTGATAGTAGAAGCTAGAAATATTGGCAAGCTATTGTTATCAAGTAGGTATGCTTTAATTAGGTAGTGTTGTGGAAGTATTAGTGTTAAAAAAATCTTGATACTTCCTGTTCTGCAAATACAGCTGTAAAGTTACACCATAATTCCATTTTTAATTTACTTACTCTAATTATTTTGACTGGTTAAACTTAAAAATATGTCATGTTCGATAGATTAAACCAAAATTGCCGATTTACATAGTCTTGAAGCATGCCCGTGGCTTCACCCACATTGACTACACTCAAGTTTTTTAATTTATAATGATAAAAATACTAGTTTTTAAAAGGATAGATAACTCATGTAAATTTATTTTGCTAAGATTCTATACATTTATTGACACTAATAGCCTAGGACAAATAAAAAAATATATATATTAGTGCAGATAAAGTAAATTATGCCCTATAAGGCCAAGTAAAACCTTGAGCTCCTTGAATATTTGCCAAGACCCTGAAATAGCAATTTGGTGATATGCCAATTTACCCATAGCTATGTCCTTCATATTAGGCAAAATATTCATACACATTTTGTAGCATATTTGGGGAGTTCCGTAATAAAAGTCAATAACCCATTTTACAAGGGAATTCTTTTTTTTCTCTGCTAGTCATTTTTCGCACACATACCATGAATTACTCAGAATGCAGCAAATATTGTTAAAATGTACCAAATTGGGACCCACAGATGAAGAACAAATACACATATATTTTTAAAACTTATTTAAAGATTTCTTTTTTTTTCGTTTTTATTTTGGCATGTTTTAGGTTACTAAAAAACTTAAATATTCACATGTATTTTCTGTAAAAACATAAGATTTGTATTTATTGGCTTTTGTTCTGGAACTCATTATTTGGAATCAGCTTTCACTTAAGGTGATTTAAGATATTTTTGGCCAAAAAAATCTTAATATATTTACATACCTCGTTCAATACATGCTTATTATATTTTCACTATTTCTTTAACACATCATTTTATTTATTATGTTTTGTCAAGGAACCTACCAGACAATTATTAAAAATCTATTCTATCTAAATCTTATGAAAAGTTAAGTCTCTTAACTGGCTTTACCCACTTACCATGCAATGCTTATTTCTATAGGTGATAAGCAGCAACAAAACAATATGCACCCTCCAAATAACTGATACAACAGGATCACATCAATTTCCTGCCATGCAACGATTGTCAATAAGTAAGGTAAGCACATGTTTGAAGTCCTTGTGTGTCCGGTGTACAGTTTAAACAAAAGTTATCCATATATTCCACTCAATAGGGACGCACACCCTGTTTTATCTAATAGGGTATACAGACAAATAAAGATAGAAGAACAAGAAAACAATATCAATGGCCATGACATTGAATATTCCTATTTTTGGTTTGACATGGATGTTCTGAAGCAATTTGTTTATATAGTCTTAAACTAAATATATTTTGTGCATCCTTTTAAAAGTTGCTATAAGGAGTAGGAATCACAATACTTCGTCACCAAACAATATAGTGCTAACATCATAACAATATTAGTGTTTTCTGTGTTTATGGACATCTGATGCATGCAGTGGGATGATGATTTTGAAATGCAAAGTACTGGGTGGCACTGCAATTGTTATGGGCAGTAGTAGTTCTTATCATCAGAACAACCTGCTCTTCTTATTAATCTGTAGTATAAAAAAAATATTTGGTACATCATTTCAGTATAAATAAATATGTAAGCTAGGATTAATGAATCAACACATAAAAAATGTTAAAGTTTGCAGACCTACAGTTTGGTTTATCAGTTGTTTGGATGACCTACATTTGGATAACCAACACTCTACTGAATTTAGGTATTTTCGTGGGAGTTAGGTTATTAGATTAAGGGAGTGTTATATATTTAAAGATATTTATGGATGTGATTTGTGCCCATATTATAACCTATTTAAACAAATTTCAGTAATTTTCTTTTACCTGTGATAAAGTATAATAAGCTCATAAGTTCTATTATTAATTTTCAGGGACATGCCTTCATTCTAGTCTACTCGGTAAGCAGTAAACAGTCCCTCGAGGAGTTGAAGCCAATATGGCAGACAATAAAAGAGATAAAGGGCACAGAACTGCCAAGCATCCCTGTAATGTTGGCAGGGAACAAATGTGATGAGAGTCCAGAGATCCGTGAGGTGTCTGCATCAGAAGGACAGGAACAAGCTCAAGCCTGGGGTGTGTCCTTCATGGAAACATCTGCCAAAACCAACCACAATGTTACTCAGCTATTTCAGGTTTGTGCCCCAAAATTAGATATCTAATGAAATTCGGTATACATTTTGGTAATACTGAAATTTGGCAGCTATTATCAAAACCGGTTCAGCCGAATGTAGTGAACTTGGGTGAAGTTAAAGTTTGATACTACATGTATTAGGTCAAATAATCATAACAGTCAGACTTACATAGTACACTTGGATATGTCCAAGTGTACTATGGAAGTCCAATAAAATAATAGTTATTAATACTCTATTTAGGTACTATTTCAAATAACTGCCTTCACCCTGTGATAATATAGTCAGCCATAATAGGCCTTGAATTTATCTGTAGCCAATATTTTCAACATTCAGCTTATTCCAATATTCTGAACAGCGGGGCTATGCAGCACAATGTGGATCAGCTCGAGTTTGTTTCATTTTGACGTTTAATTGCCACGGGACTCGTCATTCATATTGAAATTACGAGTCCCGTGGCAATCAAACGTCAAATTGAAACGAACTCGAGCTGATCCGCACCGTGCTGCATAGCCCCGCAGGTCATATTTGACAAATATGTGAATAAATAATTTGAATTTGAATTGAATTTGAATTTGTTCTGTAGTTCAAAATTGTACTGCTTTTTTTACTTGATGAATGTTTAACATGAACCATTTATATTTCAGGAGCTACTGAACATGGAAAAGAACAGAAATGTGTCCCTACAGGTAGACGGCAAAGGGAAGAAAAAGAAAGACAAAGTCGTGAAAGAAGCGGGCGAAGGTGGCTCGAGCGGCGGCCGGGAGAAATGCCTCGTAATGTAAATACGGTAACCATTCCGCTTAGGAGTAAACCTACCTATACCTATATTTACAAATTTACAATAATTCGTAGTCATTTTGATTCTAGTCATTAAATCATGTCCTGATCGAGATAAGCATGGACTTAGTATAAGTATTATATCGCATTTAAAAAGCAAAGTAGTTATAGTATCGTAATGCCTTTTTATAATATTAATTTCTATTGTGATGGAGCTTAGAATTCATCTAATACATATTTTGCTAATAGTAAGTTATTGATAATATAATTTAATGATGACTGATGTGACATAATGAAAAAATCCATATTGTTAGTGGTGAAAATACAACGAAATTAAGTCTTTAGGGCTTACTGTTAATCGATCGTATGGTGATGTTAAACAATAGTAGGGTATTGTAATTTGTGATAATTACCTTTGTTCTTTTCAAACATTCCATGTGAATTATATTTGTTTGCAAGTGAAAAGATGATTGTTTTTAAATTTACTTAGTGTTATTTCAAGTTATCACCAAATACGAATAATGAGACTCGAAGTCTTAAAAGCTGTATTTAAAGTCATGCAAAAAGTTCAAGTATCTAGTACATATTCCTATTACAACAGGAATTAGAGAATAGTATCTATGTCTAATACAAAGTGAATGCGGATTAAAAATAGGTATGCCATAGTGGGAAATTAATTTGGTGCCAAATTGTAGCATTTTCTATAACGAGAAACGGTATAGTCAAAGAAATTAAGAACCCTTAGCCTATCTTAACTTCCTGAGCAAAAAAAATTGTATGTGTTGTGGTTTTGTGTCATGTCCACCCAGCCAGAGTTTAGACGAATTCTTGCACATACATTGGCCTTATCACTGGTAGGGCTTCATTCTATATATTGCCATCGGTTTTGGAGCCGATTTAGCGACTTATAGTTCTTCTAGCAATTCTTATTTTAGATCAGGAAAACAAACTATTCAACTGTAGTGGCTGTAACAGTAAATTAATAGTGAAACTTGTGTGACAATACATAAATCGCGCATTTTAGGATTTCTCGCAATGGCATTACCAATTTTGATCTTATAAAACAATCAATTGTACCACTTTTAAATTGATCTATTCAATAATAAAATTGTTAATCATTATAGGTATTTAAAGTTTAGTGTAGCTAACGCTAGTTTATAATGCACTTTATTTGATATCATTCACTTACATATCCAATTAGATTTTGCCATAATAATAAAGTTTTATCTAGTCGATTCACTATGTCACTTAAAAGTTATAGGAATATTATCATTATATCGTATGATTGATTAAGTTGTGACAGGCGATTTACGGTTTACACAGGAGTCATAGTAATAGAAATCCAACAATTATAGTACTCATTAGGAAATAGGCAATGTATTTAAAAGAAAGGAAATGGGTTTCTTATAAACCCATTTTAGCACTCTATATTATCCCTATCTTGACTTACAAGGAATATAATTATTGTGATTTACTTATTAAATTTCATTATCTACATCTCGGTTTACAAGGAACATAATAATATACTTGCTTTATTATTGAAGCTATATACCTATTTCCTAACGAGTAATGTATGAAACATTGAAACAAGCGATCTTCTTGGAACAGCAGATCTGACTTTTAAAGTGATAAAATAGGTGCGAACTTATGTTATGCGTTCTAGGGTAGTATAGACACGTCGAGAAGTATATAGTTTTATGTAATGATACTAACATTATTCAGCTCATACATTTATGACTAAGAAATAAGAATTTAATTAGTTTTTCCCAAGTTTAAGCGAAGCACGAGTGGTAAAGGGTGCAGGTTATCAATTAATATGTTTAAATTCTTATGTAAAATAAAATACCTAATCACATGCACTATATTGCCAAGATCTCGTTTACCTATATTGCACTGTTTTTGCTTATTGGCAGAATTGTATTGTATATTATGAGATAGTGATTGTTAACTGCTGATTGTTATAGCTGGACCAAAGTTGTTTCATGTTGATTGATGTAAGTTTATGGTAGTTTTTTATTTATATTTTACCAGATAATAATGGTTGTCAATTCTATTTGGCGTTCGCCTTTAACAGTGTTCGAACGGTTGATATTTCTTCATTTCCTCTATCTACCACTTTACTATCCTAACCTTAAAAGTTGCTATGTAAACTCTCTCACTGATTTGGAAATATTGTATTATATACCTATTGGCTAGGTAAACAATTTATTACACAACTTATGTAGGTATATTCCATTATTGTTTAAGTCTTGTCGAATAATTTGGAACATCTGTGTTTTAGCAAGCTCTAACTCTTCCTAGTCGTATCGTCGGTAACAGTCTAAAACCGCAACCATCTCTTTAAACTACCTTATGCGGTCGTCCGTATATCATTAGGCTAAATTCCATTTAAGATACGATAAGTACTTTTGCTTTGGACGACAGAATTGTAGTCTGAGCCTGTTATTCTAATCTCAATATATGTGATACAGGGTGTAAACATTACCTTAATGATTAATAAAATAATGTGGTCGGCGAAACGTCTCGTTGGCATATTTGCTTTAGGTGCTAAAAAGTATGCACATTATTGGGTATATTGTATTAAAGGATGGCTCTACCATCGATACAGAGCAATTTTGTAATTGATGTAATGCCGTGGTTATTTTTACACCCTGTATAAGTATTCTAGTATCTATTTTATCTGATCGAAGTACCTATCTAGTCATTGCTTTTAGCGCTCTTTTTATTCGATCTAATCTAACTAAATTATACTTCTGTATGGTGACCATCTACACACTGCAATAATATAGGAAGTAAGTGATAGAGGATCCGATATTGTACCTACTATTATGCGTGTTATAGGCCAATATATGGCGTAGCGTGATTTTTGACACATTAAAGGGAATATACATGCTACTATGTAAGGAGTTTCAACAAGCATTGGTTGTGATTGTGCGATAGATTACAGTTATTGATACGGAAAAAAATGCTACTTTAAAATACCAATTCGTAGTTGGGTTGATAGTATGTTTTTTCACACACTCTGTAACAAGATTACCAAGTAGCATGTTCATTCCAGTGTACGTAAACATTAGAAGGACTTAGTGTAGGTTCCTCCATTGACCAGTATCAGATTAGGGCTAGTAGCATTTAGACATGCGATTTGCCTTTTTTAAAACTACTCTCAAATATTTTGCACTGGACTTGTCGTTATGTAAATATTTCCAGTTAACCCTATCAATCACGTTTGTTTGATCACGTCTACATATTTGCTGATTGTAAAACGGCATCATGTGGGAGTTATCTATGCACCTTGTTAATTCAAATGTTGAATGAAACGAAGGGATGTACGTACACAAGTGTACCTGGTCATGTTGAGAGTTGATGTTCTAGTTTTATTGTACATAAAATGTTTTGTTGAATGTTATTTATACTGAGGTTGCAGAATGCGGACGTTTGTTGACCAATAGCAAAATAAATTTAAGCACATTTTAAATCGAAATTAGAATTTGCTTCACCTTTTAAATCCCGTTTATATCGTTTTTTTGACGAAATATTTCGCTTTGTCGAATGAACTGAATGTTTCCATTTATTATACTTAATTAATTTTTAATTGATCTTGTGACACTTCTCACTAAAGCATCACGAAAGTAAAAAGTAAAGCAAATAAACTGTTTTATTATTTCAGTAGTACTTGTAGATGAAATCCGGAGCTTAGCTGGTAAATTGATGTTAAGGCATTCCAGTCGCGGGTTCGAATTTCTGTTTAGTGTAGCAATTAAAAAAACCCGTAAGATAATATGATAAATACATGCATTTATTAAAAAATTATCACAGTTAAAATGTTACTAAAACGTTAGGCACTTCATATTAAAAATAATCTTGGCTTTACCATTTCATGATTAGAATATTTTCAGGTCTTTTCCGTTAGACTTGTGCAGTTGAGGGACAAAACTCCCCGAAGTATACTGTACGCGGAACTTTGTCCCAAGTGTGCCTTATTCGATGCAGTTGTTAGCGATTTATTTTGACGGACAAAAAAGTACCCGCGAGGACTGTCCCTCGTCAGCGCAGGCCTTATTGCGCATCGCCACTACCATCTTGAAGCTTGTTCCTTCTTCTTGGTACATTTTCGAAGGTCCAGGAATTAGCTTCATTAGATACGTGTAGATTTGGCAATCTTCCCGTGCTAGCCGATCGCCGTATAGCCGGCAAACGCACTGTTGTTGACGAACTTGACGGTAGCATAGGGTTATCTTTATTCCTACTACTCGGTGCATTATTCGACAGAGCTTTACTGCATAAGTCTAGGATCTTATCTACGGTAGCTTGGCTTATTCTATCAGTATTTTGAACTGTAGGAGCTTCTCGGGACATACTGCGTGTGAAAAGTGTTCTGCTTCGTTGTCTTACACTGATGCCAAATAATCCAAACAGGAAGCCCATATGAAATGGAATGTTCAGGAGCCAGTTAAATATTATCATAATAAAGAAGAATATTAACGAAATGTGGATGAAGACCATTAATATTCCGTACGTCATCTTGTCGAATGGATACCATAGACCATCTGGAAGAGAAAAGATCAAAATTATTGAATGAAATAATTATGCATTAAACTAAAATACTTTAGAACCGTTTTGGTTTTCACTTTCTCCCTACCATGCTTTCCTTAAGGCATGCATACTTGAAAACTATCTATGGAGTCTTAAGAGATGTATGAAGTAGTTCGAGCTGGATCAATATGACTTAGATGATTGGAGACACCTAGTATAAATTATATACCTGAATTATCTATACTAAATTTCATCAAAATCTATTCAGCCTTTTCGGCGTAAAGAGAGGACCAACACAAACTTTTGCATTTATTATTAGTGAGATAAGATGAATCAACCAGCAGTTCCCGCAGGTTCGCCCGTGTTGATTATAAACCATAGGAATCATACTATTTTTCAAGATGATAAGGACATAAAATGTTCATAACAGATATAAAAATCAACCGTTTCAGCATGTCCGGCTTGCCTCAGGATACGGTTTTTTTCGAGACAAGCAAGTCGTCTACCTGATGGTAAGCGCCACACTAGCCCATAACAGCTACAGTGCCACTCAGAACTTTCTATTACAAAATCCTGTGCGGCACATATGATAGAAAGAGTATTATGCAACAGACCTGTGATCCCATGAATAATAACATCGACTGTGCCACTGATGACGATAACAGGTTCTGCTAACAATGTTGTGACCATCCTTATAAGAATCTTCAACGGATTCATGTGTTTAATAAATATGAGAGGGTCAGGCGGTGGTACTTCACATGTAGACTTCCAGAAGAACCATTTGCACTGGTCTACAGCTGATAGAAATTTGTTAAGCTCATTTTGCTCTGCTTCCTATGAAGAGAATATGTAAAATTTTAATACTGAGTAGTGGGAATAATGATGAACCATTTCATAGTTATTCTCGTTTTCCCCTCTATAAAAGGCCTTACATCTTGTATGGCCCTGTATGACTTTGGTTTGTCTTTTCATGAGGATTGGTCTGTTTGCCAAAATACATAATGCGATAAGCTATAATGTAAACGTACCTTGTATGATGTGACAACTTCATAAGCATAAAATATAATGAAAATGATTATAATGACATGCTTGTGTGACATGTGTATCCACAGCCAGAATAGTGTTCCTGCGGCAGCTAGGAACCCTAGTGTCCATGTGATATAGGTCTGAAATATACAGTCATATTTTATTATAGATCTACAGACTACACCCCTATACTTAATAATAAAGGGGAAATTTACGAGTTTGTCTGGGATAATCCTTGAAAGTACTGGAGGCTTACCATGACGTCTTATAGCGATTCAGTTGCGGACCTAAACTGAGCCGCGTCGCATAATCGTACCGTGACGTATTATTTTTTATGTTGCTGCCATTTTCAACCTAAACTAGATATAGTTTAGGCTGAAAATGGCTTATTAGCGACTCAATTTAAGTTGCTACCATTTTAAACCTTAACTAGATCCAGTTTAGGTTGAAAATAGCAGCAACATAAAAAATAAGACGTCACGGTACGATTATGCGACGCGGCTCAGTTTAGGTCCTGAACTGAATCGCTATAAGACGTCATGGTAGGCCTCCTGATATCAGATTTTATTCTGTGATCAGTATCACTTATTCACAAGTGTTGGAAATTTGTTTGAATTGGATTCCGACAAATTCATTTGCATTTGATGAATGTCATTCACAATTTCTACTGGAGTCATTTTTCGAATGCATAGGATCAAATAGAATAGAATAGACTAGAATTAAGATATAGATGAACAATATTAAAAAATAGTACAAAGTGGAACAGTATCAGTTTAACAATATAAACTTACCTTATACTCTGAGAGATATGATTGGACGTAGTCACTCCAAGCCATAACAATTTTGTCTGCAATAGATGGCTTGTAAATGGAGTCTTGGACGAAACCTACTGTCCTTCGCAGCATATCTTCTGATAGAGGAATGTCAGACTTTAAGCATCCTTCCAGCGTCTTCCATTGTTTTGGTTCATATTTCATTTGTAGTGATATGTCAACACTTCCATCTTCATTTTTCTGTAATAGAACACAGCATTAATATCTTGCATGTGTCATTAAGAGAAACAAAGAACTTTAACACTTTGACTGCTGACCCTATTTCTTGTCTAGCCAAGGGCGCAGCTCTGCACACACCGTAGTGTTTCCTCTACAACAAAACCACAGTTGTTTTTTCCGTACTCGCGGCAAGTTATGAAAAACACCACAGTTGTGTCTTCAGCAGTGAACATGTTAAAATTATAAAAAACACAAATGTGTGTGTTTTCAGCAACCATACTCAACATTATCATATCTTAACCTTTAGGGTCTTTCAGTCCTTAGTTTACGCGCAGAGTTTAAACAAAAGAAAGCAAACTAATACACGTATTTATGACATAAGATCGGTGTGGGCAGGATTATTGTAATGTTGTCTGATTCGTGCAACAATTTAGTCAAATACTACAAACCTGGGTTTGTCCACCTTTGAGAATAATAGCAAGTGTTCGTCTGAAGAACCATTCACCTATTCCCAGTTTATTTTCCGTTAGTGCCTTCGTTTTCACCGGCATTCGTATGTCTGGAGGAATATTGTAGTCATCACTTATTTGGGGTGGCTTATTATCTTGGTGCCAAGGATCCGGTCCTGACTGGCTGTTGATTTGCGTAATGTATATTGATACAAATACGCCAATCCATATAATAGAGTACATTTTGATTTGCACGTGTCTATAAAAAGTTTGTAATCAGCGGGCAAAACATCGTCCAAGTAAGCAAACTCATAGGGATGAAGATGAACCACAGAACATTATGACAGATGATTTTACTTTACTAACGAGGGATGAACTCTCATGACTGTTACAGAGTGGTGCGAGTTTGAACATTTTAGATCGTTTCGATAGTTCAAACATTTCGTCGTTTCTCGATGATTTTGTTTTGCAGTCGCTTTAAAGTGGATCCAAGATGTTCTCAAGCATCTGAGAGGAAATAATAGCGATTATTTCGCGTTTAGAACTAGCATCGACGCTGCTGACTCGAATTGGCTGTGCATATACGACACTATACAAACGAGAAGAAAGATAGTGAGCGAAGAATGCGAGGATGAGCTGTTAGTCATCGACTATAAACAATCGCAAAACATCTCGATGGTTTCGTCGAGGAGCAAAATAGTTCATAGACTCGATTGTAATTTTCCAAAGAATGCAATTTACTCGATTGTTTATCTATTTCGGAGTTGAATAAATTGTTCCCCACCGTCACCAACTATGTGCACGCTGCTAGAGTAGACATCTTTCATTTCTAATTAATTAATTTTTATTTGCGTTTCGGAGTTAAAAATAAATTCGTCGGAAGGGTTGAAATAAAAATGAAACAGTTGATGTCAAATAAATTTACTTGTCAAATATCAGTCAATCAATATGTCAAATAATATCATATGGCAGTTGGTCATGTCAAATGTCAAAACTCAACAGTAAAATCAAAAAATAATTTTGTATTCTATTTCCCATCTATTTATACTATTTGTACACGGATAGAACACTTTATTCTGACTACTCCCCTCATCCTCTACCACAAAGTATCTTGGCAATAAACATCTAAATAATATGTCCTCCATCGACTTCGACCCGTCCATAAAACTTTGCCTCAAGTATTTACATTCAAGCGCTCCCGACTCCACGGAGATGTTGCGGTTGACTCTGGATGAGCACATTCGTCAGACATATGGAAGTGCCAAAACTCTTGCGAATGTGCTGCCCAAGAAGTATCTAAATGAGGAGAAGATGGAATCTTCAAGGTCTAAACATAAAGAAAAGGCCAGTAAGACTGTGCCCGTTCCACAGCAGAGTCCGCAGCAGATCCAAATTCCTGAGCGCGACACTGATGACATGGATGGAGAGCTGGCCTTTGACCTACTCGAAGAGGACTTGACCTGTGCTGTGTGCCGGCAGATAGCTGTGCAGGCCGGCAACCGGTTGGTGGAGTGTGATGCATGTCATGCATTGTATCATCAGGTAATTATTCATTTACCAGCCTTAATTTTTTTTAAATTGTATACTGGACCGGACAACACTATTTTTGTTTTGATAAAACAGTCACTTCATAATTTTTATTATCTCTTGAAAGTAAACTAATGTGATAAACAAACTAATGACAAGTTCTAAAAACTTATTATATTTTAACCTGATAACATTTAAAGTTGTTAAAATCAATTAGTCATTATACTTTTTTCCTCAAATGGAAACCTAAGAAAATATTGAAATTTAATACTTAAAATTATTTCAATTTCCAATCTTATTTTTTATTGTTCTCAGGATTGCCATAAGCCGGTGATCAGTGACAATGACATGAGCTCTGGCTGGCAATGTGCTTCCTGTCTCCAATCTCAAGGCTTGGCTGTCGGCTACTCAAGCAAGGTGTCATCTTCCTCCAAATCTCCTCCTCCCATCTCCAGACCTACAACTCCTGTAAAGATGTCTTCAAGAAGCAGTTCTTCATCTTCATCCCCATCTAAAGTTATCACAACCAATATTAATATCATAACTGCTGATAAAAGATTACAAAATATGAAGAAGAAGGCTGCTAAGCAGCATGAGAAAGGAAGAAAGAGTTCCAAATAATGTCTGTTCACTAAAATGTAGCGTTTACCTCAGTTATATATTTAGTTCGACTATTCTCTGTTTGTAAATTAGTGAATTCGATTTAGTGAGTATTTTACCTACTAAGAATTTTGCATTTATAACTTAGTTTGCATAGTGTTGTAGAATGGTAGACTAAGAAATAAAGTATTATCAGAAAGATAAATTGACTTATTATGTTACAACATACCTTGTACCATTTATAAATACCTACTATTAAACTTCTATCAATTTCTAAGTTGTTGAGGAGGAAAACATTGGTCATAAAGCTATAAAATATAAGGGTTCTTTTTACCCAACTGTGCTAGAAGGGGGGTTATGTTTTTACCTTGATTATTGAGCCTGATCTTTGGCACTTTTATCCATTGATTGTAGGCCATCTGTCACCCACTGTTGGTGTGGTGCGGTTTCTTTCCCGCAATTAGGTATGGGGTCGGTGATGTCGGGTAGTGTTCGTGGGTTCAGCCACCCAATATATCTTGTACTATAGAAAGGGTAGTAGTTCTCAGAGTCAAGCGCACCGGGATTCTCGGTGCTCCCAGGAACACCACCTTGATACACCGCCTAATTGTCGGGAGTTGACCGCGCGTGCCGAAGCAAATCGTAGTGGTAAATGTACGAGGGTGAATCAAAAAATTCTTGGAATCAATATTAAAAAATGCAAAGATTTAAATAATAATATTTTATTTTTCTACATAATCTCCCTCCAATGCAATGCATTTAGAATAACGCGTTTCTAACTTCCTTATTCCTTGTGAAAAAAAAATATTTTCTTGACTCTCGAAAAAGTCCTCTACGGCAGCTATAACCGCGTCATTATCGTGAAATTTTGTTCCACGAATTTCCTCTTTTAATTTTGGAAATAAGTGAAAATCACTTGGGGCTAAGTCCGGAGAATATGGTGGGTGGTCAAGGAGATTGAAGCCAGCACAGCGGATTGCGTTGAGCGCAACTTCCGATCGATGAGCAGGAGCGTTATCTTGAAGGAACAACACGCCCAACGACAGTTTTCCACGACGTTTTTCTTTAATCGCTTCACGCACTTTCGGGATTAAATTTGCATAATAGGGTCCAGTAATCGTCTGGCCTTTTGGCATGTAATCAATAAAAAGGATTCCTTCACTATCCCAGAACACAGAGGCCATAACTTTGCCAGCGGTAGGAGCAACACGAAATTTCTTAATGGATGGAGAGGATGGTCGTTTCCAAGACATGCTTTGTCTTTTAGTTTCAGGATCAAAATGGTGGACCCACGTTTCATCCATGGTGACAAGACGACGGCAAAAATTATCCGAATCACGCTGGAACATTTCGAGATTACGCTTGGAAATTTCCAAACGTCGCTTTTTGTTTTCGTCGGTTAACATTCGTGGCACCCATCTTGCAGACACTTTTTTGAACCCCAGTGAATCAATTAAAATGGATTGAACGCTACCAAAAGATATCTTTAGGATCTCAGCTATATGTTTTATAGTCATTCTTCTGTCTTCCAAAACCAGATTCTCAACCTTTTTGACATTTTCTTCTGTAACGGAGGTTGAAGGCCGCCCAGAACGCGGGTCATCTTTACAGCTTGATCTACCACTTTTAAATTCAGCCACCCAGTACGCAACCGTAGAATAGGGTACAGCATCACCCCCTAATGTCTGCTGAATGTCCAAAAAAATTTCCTTCGTAGACATTTTTTTCAAACTGAGATATTTTATCACCGCACGTAACTCACTTTTATCCATAATTTTGACTTTTTAGCAACTCGTTGCACAAAAAAATTTATTACATGCGAACGAACTGACAAAAACAAGTGACAGTCTGCATAAATATAGTGTGATAGACACTCTTTAATTTGAATATCGAACTTGATCCAAAAAGGTTTCATATATATGCACTTCTAAGAACTTTTTGATTCACCCTCGTATTCAATTTGACATTTGATGTCTTATTGCGTTTACCATTACATTACGATGCGCATATTGGCAGTTAGGTTACTTACCTGTTGGGTATTTTCATTTACCAATGTCATTGTTACCAGACTGAACCATTTCTTTATGGGTGAGTATAGGCCTCCCACAAATCTCAAAATGCCTACTCACGGTCTTCGGAGCTTCTCTGCCTATGTTCAGTCTTAGACACATGTATGTATAATACATACTTATTTATCTACCGATCGAACCACTTAGCCAGGAACTCTCTGAAAGTCCTTTTTTATGGAAGATGGATATGCGACATTTGTTTTTTTTTTTCGCAATCTTCAGTTGTTTCTTTTGTTAGTTCATCGCTTCAGTATTCCCAAGTGACTTGTGTAACAGCTAGTGTTGAATAAATTATTATTTTTTCTTTCATATTGCTAAAGCACCATGAGTCTATTCTGCGTTCCCGCCGCTGGGACATACCTACGCCTTCTCTATCTCAGAGCGAGAGTTCAAAATCCACTAATGATCGAATGCAGGCTACTTAGCGGTTGTCACATCCTTGAATTAATATTCATGGACATGCTAATTGTCAGTTTCCACAAGGCCTCCTAATTCTGAGATATACTTGGTGGCTAAACCTACAGGAAAACACGACAAGAAGTTTCCTGAGAATAATTCCAATTAAATAAAAACTACGTTAAGAACGGATGACTACGAAAGGTACTAACGTGAGTAAAAAATAACTCGACGCAAAGTAAATTTAATTTTGTACATAGCAAATGTATACTGTTCAAATGAAACACAATAACAGAGGATCATTTTCCGATGTTTTCACAAGCTTGTAACCAATCCTGAAAGACGTCCCTTCCCATTGGCCGATCCCGGCGTGGGCGGATCGGGATACACAGACTCCCGGCCGAGTCAGTGCTGCTACATGCTTTCTAACATGACATTTGTTTCTAAGATAATGTGGTACAAGTTCGTGTATAACAGAAGCCACATCTGTTACGCCTCTTGTGATTTATCTATCTTCTTTCGACAGTCTGAATCCATAACGGATTGCTTTCAGTCTTGAGTGCTAACTTGCGTCCTAAAAGTTAGGCTAATCTCGCGTGTAGATATAATACTGGAGTGCGATAGGATACTTTACGGTTTAAGTGATGTTATTGAAATTTAAGTTGCTTATGCACCTGAGTTTTATCAAATAATTTAAATACCTAGATGCAATATATGTTAGTGCTAGTGAAAGAAATTTTAATAGAAAGGTGTCCGAAAAAACAGCTAAAGGTGTCTGAAAAATATACCTAAAGGTAAGTTTGAATATTTTTTCGTCGTTGAAGTTTTATTACCAAAAATTATTTTAATATTATTTCATTATAAGGTATTTAATAGTGTAGTTTATGTGTGTAGTGCAGTATGTGGGTATAATTAGGTACTACCCTCTTAAGTAACCAGAGAAATACGTGTGAATACAAATCAATTCATATTAATAATATACGACTTCACCTTTTACTCTGTGTTATTGTAGCCATTTTCAGAAATCTTATCGTATTAAAGCCTTAATCATAAAAACAAGTTTAAAAATTCGTCCATTTTTTTCTCCAACCAGACCTTTGAATATCTAAATCTGCCAAAGAAACAATACTGTAAAATGAACAGTGGTAGAGCGCGAGTGCCGAAATGCGCGCGGTGCAGGAACCACGGTCTGATCTCCAGCCTCCGAGGACACAAGAAAGCCTGTGCCTACCGACACTGCCAGTGCCCGAAATGCGGACTCATCAAGGAAAGACAACGCATCATGGCTGCTCAGGTATTATTGATTATTCAACTAGCTCGCCCAACGACTATGGGCCTTATCTAGGGTACAAATGTAAGATAGACGCGAAAATAAAGTTTAAAAAGCCTGACCTGGAAAATCAAAATCTTTCATGGCGTTCCAGGCTTTAGGGCCTATGCAGTGTTTTTTGCTTGCTGCCAAACGCGCGCCACGCTCCGCCGCTGTTGCCCGCATCTGTATTCACTATCAGTAATATCACTATAAATAATACATTAATTAATTACTAACCAAACTCCAACCAACTCATGTGCTTACACAGCTTTCGAAGCTCAAAAGGTGAAAAAAAAGAATATAGATTATAGACGACTAAACAGACAGACGACAGGTACCTTATTTATGCGGTAACTACCATGTAGGTACGCGTGGATAACTGATAGCTAACTTTTTCAGTTTTATACCCAACTAAAGTTTATTAAGATTATCTAAGTAAATGAAAGCCTTTCAAATCCAATCCGTTTCAGAATAAATCTCTGAAATTATTAGCTTTAATCGGATTCCAACGCAGGTGCCGAAGCTTTTAATCATCAAACACCAACAAGGAAACACCGATACCTTACTTAGTACCGAAATAACCACCAATTCGGTGGCGTTAATGCGTTTTAATGTACTGAAATCGAGAGCAGCTAATGCTGCCTAAGTTTGTTTAAACAAGTGGCACGTGTTTACACGGAGACGCCGGATGAGCCATCGATCGGTTGACTCAGTAATGCATCGCTGTCGATGTCCCGCCCCGCCACTTGCATCTGATCTATTTAATGTTCCTTCATTTATGTTGAGATAGAGTTCTGATCACATTTCATTTGATTTCATACATGCAACAATGTTGGGTTTGTTTCTCCTACGTAATAATACTTATAGTGTAAGAGAAGTGGTGGTTAAAGTTTGAGTAATTTTTAAAACCTGAAATAAGCTGCCGAGAATATGTGTGAATGAAAGTAGCTACCTGTCAACTTTTTCGTTTCATTCTGGACCCATAGGTTCGTATGAACTATTGGGTTATTTGTGTTCCAACTAACATAGTTGGTATTAATATCGTCGTGTAGCACTATACAACCAAGTCCTAGTACTTAGTGACCCTAGTTCTATGTGTACAATTGTCCATCAGATTATATAACTAGCTAAACCCCGCGGTTCACCCGCGTTGACTAATATCCCACAGAAACCATTAATTTTTACGGGATAAAAGTAGTCTATATTCTATGCCAGGATTTAAAGTATCTATATACTAAATATCATTGAAATCTGTTGAGCCGTTTCCGAGCTTATTCGGGATAAAGTTTTAGACAGACAAAAAGACAAGTAATTTATGTTTATTTATTAGGCATCGTACAAAGAGCAGTTTTCACTTAAATTTTGGATTTTATGTGAAAATCCCAGATAGCCATTTAATTTTATTATTGGTATAAATGTCCCAGCGTACCTACTTGAGTAATGCGATACCGCGTATTCTACACGGGTCTAGCAGTAATTTGATTTCACAAGATTGAGTTTTGTTTAGTTTTCCAATGAAGCCACCGGCCCCAGGGCTGCGGGTCGTCGCGGGCTCTCTCAGGGGTGACCGCTCACCGCAAACACAAACATTGTCTGTTTGTCATTGATTTTACGCTAAATTAATTTTCTCACTTCATACGATTTGTCATGTGTTTCGAATGTCTGAATTGATTTTGTATGCCTTTCAATGATTTTTAGGACGAATAAATAGCATTAATTTGCAATATAACAAACAATATTAAAATATTTTAAAATTTAAAATTTTAAGTTTGAATCCGGTTAGAAGGTTAGAAGAAGGTGAGAGTACGTAATTCATTATGTCAATTAAAACGTTGAACATAATGATTTCAATGTAAGCCAAATGGTACGTACCTTCGTTCTTCGTTTAGTAATTAGTATAGGATAGAGATCTGTGTATAGGATGTTCAGACAGAAGGCGCAAATTAGAACTCAAAAGTTACCGCATAAAGACAAGCCCGCGTTCAAAATTATAAATTTATTACAATTAATTAAATTTCATTTACACAATTCGTTTTCATTCATCACAAATAGTACTCTTACTTTGTAAGAGTCAAGCATCTCAGCTCACCACTAAAAGCGGAATAGTCACCGTAACCAATTGTTGGTTCATATTATTTCAATGTTTTCTTGAGAGGAATTTTCTTGAGAAGAAACATATCTGTATTTTATATTTCATTCCCCTTTATTACATTAAGGTCGCCCTTAAGCGGCAGCAAGCAGCTGAAGATAAGATAGCCCTCCACCTGGCGTCCGTAGAGAGCGGTACGGCTCTGGATGCGTTGCCCCCGGGTCGCATCTACGGCATGCGGGTGACGCAGCCCTGCAGTCCAGGGCCTGAACCGGACTCTGCCGCGGACGATCAAGCAGTAAGTTTAATGTTACTATAAAAAAAAAAAAAAGAATGACTAAATTTAAAAAAATGACATCGCCGTAGAGTTTCTTGGTGCTATCTTCTCTAACGGGCGTATTTCCGAAGCACTGGTAGAGTCAATGGAGTTTTCCTTTTCGTGTGCGAGACTCAGGCATGGGTCACCACTTGAAAGGGAAATATCCTTTTTCTAACTCAAACCATAATTAGATAATAATCATTAGTTTCGTAGATCATAAAATTTGACTTATTTTTTTTCTATTTCTATACTTATGTATAAGATATTTTTTTTTTTTTGACGTGTAAAAGTGCAATATTTTGCCTATTTACAATAAATGATTTGAGTTTGAGTTTGAGTTTATAGATACTATAGATAGGACGAAAGAAGTAGGTTCAACTTACTATGAACTGTGAACAAGGAAGAAAAAGCAAAAATCCTCATTTACTACGACTTATCTCGATTTTATAGAACTAACGCGTCTGCGTCGAGGTCGGTTTTGGCACCTGCTTTAAATTCGGCGTGGCGTCGGCCACCGCATCCGCGTCCGCCACGGCGCGGCGTTAGCGAGTGCATCGACATAAGCGTTAGCGTTCTTGTCCGCGTGTACTTCTTCGTCGGCGTCTGAGTTAGTCATCGGTGCCATCGGCGTCTGCTTCACTTTCGTCGGCGTTTTCGTTGATGTCAGTGTTTGCATTCGCGTTCGATTAGGCTTTCTCGCAGGAGCTGGTATCGTTTGTGATAGTGTCTCACGCAGACTAGTAGACATAATTAAAATAATAACATCAACCGTACGTCAACCTTAGCATTTTACATCTCTACCTTCGTCCACAGCCGATCCATATCGACAGTGAGACCAGCGACTCCATGCCAGATTGCTGCAGTGTATCTCCAGATTCTGCCGGCGCTACCTCGGCATCTACATTGCGGTAATACTTTATTTTCCTAAAATATTTCACTTAAAATATGTCATTGATTATTAGAATTAATGTTTTTCCGTACTGTTCAAACAGCGTCGGACCAGAAGTGAGTCCCGAGGACGGTCAAGTCAGCACGGCCGGTCTCGAAATGCTACGCAAGCTGTTCCCTGGCAAGAAGCGCTCCGTGCTCGAGCTCGTTCTCCGCCGCTGCAACCACGACCTGCTCCGAGCTGTAGAACACTTCAATGCTACACATGTGAGTGTACCCTTAGTTGGAATATGATATGATTTATTTATATTTGATGCATAAGATGTTAATTTGTTTGTCATAGCACTTTTTTCTTACGGATTACTCAAAAATAGACTGAAGAGAATGAGCGAGAAAGAGAATGAGAAGAAGTTATATAAACTCCCATAAATGCAAACAAATTATTACGATCTCTTTGGATAAATGTCTCTGGTCGACTTATGAACGCTTAGCGATATTGGTGGTGACAGTTAGCAGGCAGTTCAGTTTGAGGCTTTAAACTGGATGGATTTAACTGTTCGTGGTGAGGCACCAGGTTTACATTAGGCCTGACCTTAGGTGAACTATGTCAAACTGACACTTTTATTGGCTGGACATAGTGCAGTCAGCGATCGCCTTTGTTTGTATAGGCATAAAACTGTCTCAGAAATTACCCAATGGTTTTTGTTTCGCTTTTAACTTATGCGGAGCTTGATTTCTGAACCCAACGGACAACAGCTGTTGTAAGATTTCCCTATGATTTCTAGTTACCTAATTACTATTGTGTAAATTAATAGCAGAAATATTTAGGTAAAAAGGGCTCTTTGATTTGGTTTCGTAAACATATTTATATTTCCATTTTTCTCGCAGTTTCAAAGCCAGCCAGTACAAATATGTCCTTACATTGTTGGCAGGATCCAAGAGACAAACTGGCTGGCAGCAGCACAATTGGGCCAAGCTTTGAATCCTCAGTATCGAGCTCTGAAGAGGTGGAATCCCGCTGGTCCGCCTTCAGGCCAGTGGGACCGCGCGCGCCGTTCCTCCCAGCATTAGTGATGGGACGAGTGTGTGGCTCCGACTGGTTGGTGCCACTGCCTACTCTCCCAGCACTGTCCACTCCACTCTTCGCGCTTCAGCACCACGCACCTCCGCCTCAGTGCAACCCGTGCGCGCCTGACTGCCGACAGTGTAACAACCACCACTAAACTTAGATACTAAAGCAATAACAAGCGCTAAATTTTGTAATCGTGATGAGTTTTGTAATCAGCCATGTCACATAGCTAATGAATCTATTAATACATTTTGGTGCTGGTTCATCAAATGGTTTTTGCATTGCTAATTAGGTAATGATTCTATGCTTGTATAAACATGTGCAATTTCTGTTAATACAATTTGAGGAAATCCACAGCTTTTGCGCGTCTCTAATAAAACCTCTACACAAAGCATGCAAAAATGTTGTCAAAAACAATAATATTTTATGTAAAAACACACAGGAGATTTAGCTTAATGTAAAGGGGGATATAAATAAAGGGAGGATATCAATTAATGCTTCTGTCAAGTGTAATGCCAATATTTCCTGTTAACGCCAAAGATGTTTTATGTAGCTTTTTAATATGTAAGCCGATTATAGTTATTAAGTTATAATTGATGTTAATAAATGCATTTAACTCTAGAAAGTGGTTTGGTTTTTACATAAGGATCCTTTAAATTAATGTTGAACAGATTTCACACTAGCTATGTCTTAGTAACTTGACTGGAGTTCTATTTGTGGTATTTTTCAAACATGATAAACAGGTACATTCTCAGTAATATACTTTCTACGAGTAATACAATCACTAAGATAAACACGAGGGATCTGAGGAACCCTATATGCCCCCGGCTATTAACATTGACGATAACAAATCCGTGACAATCCTCCAGCTATTTTCTTCTTCTAATAGGAATTAAGAGGATCCGCTCTATTACCGGCCTAATGTTTAGTGTAAATAGCACGGGTCATTTTGTGAAGTTGGGCATTTTGCGTCTTAAATAAAACGCAGTAAAGCATTGCCTATTCTATTCTGATTTCACAAATTGATTCAGATATTTCACAAAACATAAAGACTTGGCTCAAAGGTCGGTATGTAACAATGGAATAAAATGTTCCCATTTCCATCCAATTAATATTCGGCTGGCAGTGCTAACCGTCCGTCCACCTTTTTGATTAGTTGCCAACACTGAAAACTTTTAATTTAGTTACTATGTTATACCTGAGTTTAGTTTTAATATTTATACTTCTGAATATAGTTTGTGACGTGAATTACTTTATAAGGACACTGTTTACTGTGCTAAGGGCACGGATATTCCAGCAGGGGCGTAGTTTGGATGATATCACTACAATTTACGGTAAGCTCGCTTGAATTTATGTATTTATACTTCGAATAGGTACCTATTTACTACGCCTTACGACCTTACATGGAAACTGGTGATAGTCACACTTTATGTGCTACCTAACACGAGCTATACAATCACCGTGTCATAAAAACAATGATGATTTGCAAGTTAGCAAGTTTGTTTGGTATCTTTCTCTGCAAGTCCTGTACCTAGACGTCATAACAAAATAAAATTAAACATAACATCGATAAACTTATGAATGTAAATGATTTCTTAGGTCAAAAAGAATCTTTCATGAGGAATAAAGTTTTTTTTATTTGACTGAGTGACGAAACATGCAAATCGTTCACCTGATGGTAAGCGCTATGTCTGCCCGTAGCAGTTACAGTGCTACCCAGAACTTTGCGTTGCATAATCTAGATAGTGTTATCCGACTATACTCGTATCTGAGCACATTGTTACACATTACTAAAATATGACAGATTTATAAGAGTCCTATGTCTATCTAGATAACGTTTTTTACAGGAATAGGCACATATCAAGATTGCGATGTAAACTTAAAATTGGTTCGAGAAGCAAGATTGATCCGGGAACTAGACATGGCTCGGTACCATTTCTATGAGTTGACGGGCATCTACCGGCGGAGTATGGACCTCAACATCAAATCATTGCAGGGATGCACCTTGATTTTAACCATGCAGCCGGTGCCTATATTTTCACCTTATAAAATTACCACGAAGGTAAATAGAACCTGCCTGCCTATCTATAGTCTATTGACCAAAACATTTAATAATTGTAAATTCAAATGATGTAAGTATAAACGCCGACAAAACAGCAGATGTAGCTACTGGTAAATATTGGACCAATAACTTGGGAGTCATCGAGTCCCGAGTGAATATGAACTTCTAGGTAAGTGTGCGTGCACCACCGTAGACTGCACCATCAGGTGTGATGGAAAAAAAATCATAAGTTTCATTCCAGTGTTGTTGTTGTTAATGAATGTTCAATAACCACTAGGTTTGCTGTTCGCCTAGCCAAGCAGTTTGATAACAATGTACTTTGTTTTTTAGTGCCCAGCAAATCTGACTTCTAAAAATCCTCATATAAATAACGTATGGTTCAAAATTCAAAAGACATATTAATTTTTCTTTTAGCTAGTCTACTGGGATGATCGCACGCTCTTCTTAGAACACGAAGTAATCACTCTACGCGACGGCAAAAGACGGTGTTTCCTTCTTTCCCGTCAGCACGCTCTCGGAAAACACGGCCAGTCAACCGAAGCACTTCTCAAAGACCTACCTGGCTCAGAAGCAAGACCTACTTGCCCTGAGTACATAGAAAAGTGGTTGGAGAGTATGAAAATATCCAGTTCCAAATTGAGATGAAATGTTTAAGCTTCGGATTTAAAAAGAAGCGCGTTGATGTCTTTTGGACCAGATTTTACTGCAAGAGTGTGTAAGATGAATGTGGTTTTTTATTTGTTTTTTGAGTTTTGTTTTATAATAAATAAAATATAGTAAATGCAACTTTCAAGTTTATCAGTGAAGACCAAGTAGATTTATCTATTCGGGTATTTCTTATACAAACCCCAGTTTATGTAATGAATTTCCAATGAAATGCACCAGTCTATCAATATACTAGAGTGAATTACTCGCAGACTTTTCAAATTTAATATCGTTTAGAAGAAAATTGGCTATCAACATTGAACATAGTTTAAATTAACAGCGTGATTAAATACCCAATAATACATAAGATACAGAAAGGTTACATAAGGTAAGATACAGAAAACTAGTACATTTATAAGCAGTAATGAGAAAGCAAAGTACACTTTACTGTTAAGTTTGATGATGACTTTGGAAGAAAATATAACTTTGTTAGATTCTTCAAACAAGAATGGCATGAGTTACTTTACTACGCTAGCTTCATTCTATCAAAAATATACTGCTTATGTAAAGTGATGGTCAACGACTCCATCCATAGATATGAAAATAAATATTCACAAGACCACACACATAACCTTCGCCGCTACGGCCGGCGCGGCTGCCCATGGCGTCATTTATTCATATCTCTTTCTAAAATAGGAAGACAGAAAAGGAAAGATAATTTAATTGTGTCTTGTAGAACGTTGAAAACTCGTTGTTGGAAAGATATTGCAGGTGTTTGGTTCCAAATAGTGCTAAGAGACTTGAAGAATCACACTACACTGACCGACTCGCTACGAATTTACTTTAGTACACCTCAGGAAATGAGTAAAGTTAGTGGTCTTACATTTAAAAATATAATTTGATAGTGTTAAAATGTATTGCATTATAGCCACGGTGATTGCACTAGCATACATTTGCTGGGATGTGAACTACTTTCTACGGATAGCTTTCACGATTGGAATCGGAAGATTGTTCCAAAAGAAATGCGGGGTGAATGATACCACGACTGTTTACGGTAAGTTGCAATTTATGATTATTAAACCATGGAATGTTTTTTTCATAGAGTATTATTTAAAGTTATAATCAAACAATAGTATTTACTTTTATATACTTACGCATCTTATCCACCCAATTTTATGTAAAAAATATTTCAATTTTATTGTGGTTTCTGTAGTATTTATAGTTTCCTTGTTTGTTGAATGAGGCCTCTGGTGGTGTCAGAATCAGTCAGGCTGCCCAAAGGCCTCTGACGTGACATTTCATAGTTAATAATTTACCAGGAATAAATCATTAGTATTGTAATCCGGTACCACGTTTAGTATTTAGTGAGATCGACCGAAATACTCACCGAAAGTGTTAGACCTAGGATACATTAGTGCTTATTATATGCCAGAATAGGACAATTAAGTACAGCAAAAAGCGGCCTGACTTTAGTCTTTCCTTTGAGGGTATAGTTACAATAAGTACTTAGTTACTTTATCTAAGATAAGAAATGTTAACTTTGCTATGCGTAATATTAATAGGTCGGGATACAACGTACAATATTTTGTTCTATAATACCAAACCAATACAAAGTTAGGTACTCAATGTTCCAAACGTGATTATTCCAGGTTTCTGCACAACCCAAGATGTGGACATCTTCCTCCGTCACATGAACAACGCCAGATACGTGCGAGAACTTGACTTCGCCAGGTTCCACTTCTACGATAGGACTGGCATTTATGATAACATCAAGGCAGTCGACGGACATGCCCTGCAAGGAGCTTCCAGTATTCGGTACAGGAGGACTATACCGATATTCACTGCGTACAAAGTTGAAACAAAGGTGAGAATAAAGCCACATCTCATAGTTCATTTCGGATTTTGAGTTATGCAACTAATGATTACAAAAATGATAAGATTTTATAAGTATAAAAGAAGTAAGTACTGGAAAAAAGTAAATGTAAGCCACTGAACTCTTACTGAATATAAATACATTTAATATTTTTGGTGTCTGCCTGTTTGTTCAGGTAAATTTCTGAGCCAATTGCAATGCGGTTATTAATGTTTGGTAGCTTAAAATCTCAGGTCAGCTTTTATAAACATTATCCTAAATCCAACGAGTAGGAATGGAGCTATTGATAAAAAACAGTTTGCAGGAAGGCGCTGGTATAGGCCACCGAACTTTGGTGGAAAATTATAATATTTTCTAATATCGATATGACATAAAATAATACCGAGAACAAAGTCGCAGTTAACATGTAGTTATTTATAAAAACAATTATAATGGTTAACCTTACAAGCCAAACTCCGCCGCACCGGAAAGCTGACATCCATAATGATTATGTATAATATGCAAATTTTGAACTGGTATTTAAATTCAAGCAAGCGAAAGCTTCTAGAAATTATCAATATGAACCATAAAAGTATTGAGTGTTAGACTGTGGTAAAAGATCTACAAATTTCCTCGAATCCTAGTTAAGGGTCAGGACCTGTGTATGTGATTTTGACGCGTTATTTTTATTTGTAAAGGGGCACGTTACAGTATAGGTGTCATTTGGAAGCAGTATAATTGTTAGAGTATATCTTAGGCGCTTCTATCGTTTTTTTCGTTTTGAATACTTTTTCACATCGCTTTCTCTGAGCACTCCAGTGACACGGTATTGTGTATAGTCTACAAAGTGCCCATGTGTCTAACTATTGTCAAGAAACAAAGGGTCTACTTAAGTAGATCAATATATCCTACTAAGTACAAAAATGTTATGTGGTCAAAAAATCCTTAACTATCTGATTATATACATCCACCTTAAAATCATTCGTGCACTAAGCAATACAGATACTAAACACCACATCGTCAGTAACAGAGTAGTGTACAGTTGGAATATATATATATATACTCCCGGACAATGTTGTTTTTGTTTTTTTTTTCAAACAAACTCGATAACTGGCTACGAACCAATAAATTATTGTTATAGAAGTGAACAATGTTGTAAAGTGACTTTAACACTGTGATGTAGACATATCGGCATTTATGCTGCTCGTCTATAATTAAATAACTAAGTTGCCTTTTCCCCGTATTTACAGCTGGCATACTGGGAAGACAAGACTCTCTTCATAGAACAGAAGTTCGTTACACTCAACGACGGGTTCGTCCGTGCTGTCGTGCTTTCCCGCCAGAACCTCATCAACGTCGACACTGACAGACTGTTCAAAGGCATCCCCGGAGCAGACAAGAGACCAGAATGCCCTGAGGAGATCAAACACTGGCTGCAGGCTATAGAGATCTCTAGTGCGAAGCTAAGGAAGAAGGATTAAGAATTTGTGACTAATTGTCATTAGCTTGATATCATATTTGTTTTTGTATTAAAGGGTTCGGATTTGTGAATATAAGTAAGGAAAGTACCTGATAGATCTTATTACAATGCCATCTTCCTGAAACAATTGGGTACAGTGGGTAAATCAGTAACGAAACAAGTCTAAATTGCTTAAGAGTGAAGAGGTATAGGTTAGGTTTTCGCTAGTAGGATAATATAAATTGGCTACAATGACGATGGTGATAGTTATAGTTTTGATGATGGTGCCTGTAAAATAATAAATTTGAAACCAACGCAGTTGAAACCAACCAAAGCATCGCATAGAGGGACGTGACTATTTTCACAATTAAAACTTTATACGGGCATCGAGTGTTTTCACTGTCATTCTCTATCGTAGATGATAGGGACTTCCAATAATGATAATGTTATTGATAGTAACGGATGTTCAAAAAGCAACACCCAATAGCTTCATTCTCTTTACATTGAACTTTTTAAAACGAACCACAAAATGTTGAAATAAAAAGTAAAAGCAAAACAAAATTAAATAAGTATCGTGTTTCACCAGCACAGCACTCTGGCGCTTGTCACTGCCTCGTGTACAGTTACTGTTTACACAACCTGCACATTATGGACACGACTTTAGGGATTTATGGCTGTACCCTGTCCAAATAATTTTCAACTTACTGTCGAAAGCTTACCGATTATAATGCAGTGACAACGCCAACTGTGATCTCTGTTGTGCGACAGTTGCGATGATTTTTTAGCGTTGCTCCTTAAAAAGACTTAATGCTCGCATCCAAAAAGCCAATTAAGACTTTCACGCCAGGTAAATTAGGTTCAGAATATAATAACGTTTTATGCCTAATATTACCTACACAATTCTTTGATTTATAACAAATATTAGTTCACCTAAATTATCTGTATGGGTAGTGAATCAGTTTCAGGTACAACATTTCTGAACCTAACTATTTTATTGCCTTTCATGGTTGCTTGAATATTAAATCATCGCGCCCTTTATATTACAGTACATAAATAAAATTAAAATTATAGGTATCCGGAAAACATTCAAAGCGTGACATTCATGTATAATTTCATGCATTCGAGCGAGCCGCATTCAAATCATTGTAGATGAGAACCTATAGGTACCACTTTTATTGCATATATCTTGCAAAGTGCGACACACGTTCTGTGTCATATTCTTGTGGAAGTGAATATTTTGTTTTTGTAAGCTCTTTAATTAGCAGTTTGTGGCGGGGAAGCCGGCTCCCGAATTCCCGACCACACACCGTCACCGGTCGTGTGCGGACCGACTAGTCTTGATCATATTTTGATCTCAAATTTTAATGAAATCATGCTGGGATTAAAATATCATTAT
Source organism: Campaea margaritaria (assembly GCA_912999815.1). Taxonomy (NCBI): domain Eukaryota; kingdom Metazoa; phylum Arthropoda; class Insecta; order Lepidoptera; family Geometridae; genus Campaea; species Campaea margaritaria. Next base: position 5,738,450 of record OU538794.1, read on the forward strand.
AATTTATTTTTAGTTGTGATCGTTCCACTGTAGGGCAAAGGCTATCCTCCATTTCCTCTTTTCATTAGAAGATTAATAATTATTAAAATTTAAGAAATGTATGTTCAAAGAAAATAATAATCCACAACGAAGTTACAGGCGGTTAAAAACGGTCTGATTGGCCTAAAGAAAAGCATGGTCAGACTATGCCTTTATTTGCTCGACTTGGTGATAATTGGACCAGATAATTAAGATATACCACATAAACGCTGACCCGAGAAGAAAAAAAACAATTTAATCTTCTATTTTCATTAATATAATTTTAATGGTGCCTAATAAATTAAATAGCTTTAAAATTTTGACGGTTTCATCATACCTTACTGCACTGCGACTTTCTATCATTAACTTGTACTAAATCACTAGTATCAAGTTTAGTTTATCTGCAATCAATAGGTTGGTGGCGCTAACCGCGTGTGTCTTGTCGCGTAACAATAACAAAATATCCATTAGCTTTAGTGGATTCCATTCCGGACGAGTATTAAAAACATCAAATGATTTTTTACTTTATGTTTATTTAATAAGCGTCATATCTCACACTGCTTCGTGTAGGTAAGATATTTATGACCGCAGTCACCAAACAGACAATAACAGCGTTATTATCTAAACCCAATAAATTTTCTTCGAAACAGAAGCGTAATAGCAGCAAACAAAAACAATGACTGTAATTTTATGAAATGCCTTTTTGAATTTTATATTTGAAGATAAACTGTTTATATCGTGAAGATATTGGTCGTGGTTCCGTGGGTTTATAGTAATTTTGTACTATATGTAGATAGACACATGTAATGTGATGTGTATTACTAATTCACTATCCATATAGAATAGAATAGAATAGAAAAACTCTTTATTGTACACCAGAAACAAAAATAAACACAGTACAGAAGAATTACAATAGGTAAACAAGGCCCGCTACCGCTATCAGGGGGCTATACCGCTATGAAATCAACAGACCTAGTGCTCCTAATTAACAATTATTATATCATTTGTGTTTATGTTAAATTTTAGTTTGAATAAATCTCTCCATAGCTTGGTTTCTATAAGTTGAAGTAAAATGTAATTCATCTAGACACGCGGTGGGGTGTCAAGCCAAGTTCAAGCTAACAGAACTGGCGAGCAGTACCATATTACACGAAGCATGGAGTCACTTATTTATTTTTTATTTTATACCATTGCACAAGACATAAAACATTGAAAACGGCATTGCAATCGGTTTAGTAGTTTAATGTGAACTGATATCATACCTTTTTTCAAAAAAGTTAAATTTTTGTTAAGTACATTCCATGCTTTAATTCTCCTAAACCACATATTTTTAAATATATCTATGTATAATACTAGCAGCATCCCGCGGTTTCACCCTCGTTAACTAGTATCTCGCTGGAACCGTACGAAATAAAATGTATCATATGTTATATTCCAAGGCAAAAAAAATCATCAAAATCCGTTTAGCTGTTGGGGCGTGAAGAGAGAAACAACACATTTTTTTGCATTTTTAAGTTTACTGTGATTAGGAGTACTTTCAATAGATGTAAAAATAAAATTGTCCTTCACACTGTTATTGGTTATAGATTAGATAAAACGACTTACGAAATAAACCTCACACAAGGCTACAAGATCCTTTACTTTGATTTGGTATAAGTTATCAACATTACATATTAAGTCACAATACAGTACCTGCGACCACCAATTAAAAAAATAGATGAATGGTTTTCCTAATACATTTGTGGAACTCAAGAAACAATATCGACCTGTTTTAATAAAAATGCCGACTTATAAAGTCAGACCTAGCAAGAAATTACTATTTGTAGCATGCCAATGTTGGCTGCAAGTAAACTTCATCAGTCATGTCGTTTTATCATTTAATTTCACCCTCGCTAGGGACGCCGCCGGCACTAAGTATACTGCTGCAGTCCATAATCAGTCAGTACTTTACCCACTCGTACTGTTTAACTATAGTTTCAGAGGATTCAATCGATTTAATTCTCAATTCTACTTTTACATACTTAACCCCCAACGGAACAGTTGAAGGACTAAAAGATCAGTTATTGGGAGTATCAGAAAAAGGATGTTCAGATTACATAGTCAATATGAGAGATGCAGGATTGTTCATGACCGCATTCGACATCGTCAGCAAATCAGGAAATATTCGAAGGAGCGATAGAAAAGTCATATTTTTACCATACCCGGTAGATGATAACAGCGAAGATAGATCTCTAGATTTATTTTCCATGAGAGCAACGAATTTCGTTGCGAATATACTGATGATTTTACTAAATAAAGATGTGGTCTCGGAATGTTATAAATACGCTTTGGTTACTCACAAATTTGGAAGTTCAAACGAAGGCATTGACCAGCCGCTGTACCTAGATGAATGGGATTCGTGCACAAGGATGTTTAAAACAAATTCTAATTTGTTTCCCAATGATATCAAAAGTTTAAATGGGAAAATCGTGAAAGTGGCTTGTTTTACTTACAAGCCGTATGTTTTTTTAGATTTGGATCCCGCATTAGCACCTTCGGGTAGAGATGGTTTGGAGATGAGAATCGTTGAAGAATTTTGTAGGTAAGATAACTTTCAGCACCTTTTCTTGTGAATATTTTTGAAGATCTATTCTTGATTGTGTGATCTTTTGTTTAGATGGGTTAACTGTACTGTTGAAATAGTAAAAGAAGATAAAGACCAATGGGGAGAAATTTTTGAGAACGGAACAGGTATCGGTGTCATAGGAAGTGTTGTAGAAGATCGTGCTGATATGGGAATCTGTTCGTATCGTTATTCTTTTCTTAATGCTATTTAATAGAATTGTTTCTTACTCAATAAACGCGCACTTCTATTGCAGCTGCTCTATATTCATGGTACGAAGAATTTGTGTCTTTGGATTTCTCAGCAGCATGTATAAGGTCGGCCGTCACGTGTCTTGCCCCATCTCCAAAGTATGTAAAAATATGTTTGACAATGTTTGACGAAGGACGTATCAGTCTTGTCTTGAACTAATTCATTTTTCAGACTTCTCGCAAGTTGGGAAATGCCACTGATGCCATTTACATTGAATATGTGGTTTGCTGTTATTATCACGTTTCTATTAGCGTCAATTGCTCTTATTATGGCGAAGGGATGTTCTTTTGATGGGACTTTTCTTATTGTTTTTGGGGTGATGATTTCACAGGTAAGTACGTAATTTATTTCAGTTATTTATTACGTTGATATGCTTAAAACTTATAGGTAGGTTTTATGGAAATTGTAATGATCCACGGGTGATGTTATTTGACAAACGTGCATGTGATTACATCAGTCATTATTTGCGTCTGGTCAAATAGTGCCCTGCAGTAAATTAGTAAGGAACAAGTTATGTGTCACCATATAGCATTCCATGAACAAGGCACTGCGAAGTATTCTAATTACATAAACGGTTATAGCTCCAGTAAATATAATTCCAAAATATAAATTTTGATAAAAATGTATTACCCTTCCAATACCTTTTAATACAATTAAGAACTGAAAAAGTGGTAATTCAATGAGATAATTATATTAATAGATAATCAACATTATCAAGATGCTCTTACAATTTCAGTCTCAGAATAAAGCCGAGACAAATTGGCGCGTTCGAAGCGTGACGGGCTGGCTTCTAATGGCAGGCTTGATCCTCGTCAGCGCTTACGGAGGAGGCCTAGCTTCCACCTTCACCGTCCCCAAGTATGAACCCTCTATTGACACAGTGCAGGATTTGGTTCACAGAAATATGGAATGGGGAGCCACGCACGACGCTTGGATATTTTCCCTTACTTTGTCAACTGAGGTACCTAGCCTACCTGTTTTATTTATGCTAGTTACCTATACAGTTAAATTAGTTAGTGGAAATATGGCTCTGTTATTTTTTCAGCCTTCGGTAAAAAAGTTAGTGAGTCAGTTTCATATTTACTCAGCAGAGGAATTGAAAAAGAGAAGCTTCATGCGAAAAATGGCATTTAGTCTCGAAAAATTACCAGCAGGTTAGTATTGTAAGAAACTAATTAATATCAGTTAAACTAGCGATGAAACAAAGTATAATTAGTAACTGCGACATTATTGTGTAACTCTAATGAAAATGAAACTAAACTTCATTTGACATTTTTATTATGAGCAAAATAAATATGAAGTCCGGCTTCATTTTCATTAGCGCACAGGTCGCTGGTTATTTTGTGTAGCTATTTAGTATTTCTAACGCCCTTAAATACTTTGTTGCAATGTGGTTGGCAGGCTACTTTGCTATTGGAGACTACATAACGAAACCGGCATTGCGAGACATGACACTGATGCTGGAGGACTTCTACTACGAACAGTGTGTGGTGATGATGCGAAAGAGTTCACCTTACACGGAGAAAATGAGTGCATTGATTGGAAGACTACATCAGTCTGGACTTTTACTGGCTTGGGAAACTCAGGTCTCAAATATTTTATACCTGGTTACTTGCATAATATATTCTATATATGTCAGGGTTAAACTAACGTAAAAGTTCAAAAAAAATATATATTCGTCCCCTTTATTTGGTTTGGTTGATTACGATATTACTCATATTATTTATTGACTTGCTGTGTGAAAATAAATGTTTTGATTTAAATAATTAAAAATAGTAGACACCTAATAGTACTTCAAAAAGTATTTCCATCTAAAATAAGAGTAGGTACCCAAATACTTTGTGTTTTGTTTTTATTATTCAGTTGTCGGATAATATGTTACTCTCCTGTCATTTATTTTTATAAAATAGATTCCAAATTAAGTTCATTACTACAACATACATTTGATTTTATGATTTTATTTTCATAGGTTGCTTTAAAACTTCTCAATTATGAAGTGCAGCAAGAAGTTAAATTGTCCCGATCCAGGACCGACGTTGCCGTTATTCAACCGTTGGATTTAAGAGATGTTGTGGTGCGTATACCTACTTATCTTTTTTTGTAATAAAGTTAGATAAGTACATATTTTTTAAATACCAACTCATTTGAATGATTTCAGGGCATCTTCATACTGTATGGCATTGGAATCGGAATTTCAATGCTGCTGTTATTAGTCGAGATATATTTATCAAGATTCAATTTTAGATCTTAGATGATCAAGAGAAGATTATAGTAGTAAGATTGGCATTGTAGCGATTAATCATAATTATTAAAGGAAGTATGTTTGTACCTCTTTGCTTTATTTTTTCGGTCTCTTGGTCGTTTATATTGGGGGTGGGGGGGTGGGGGGATAGGGGGGGAGGGTTGATAGTTTTGTTCATCGTCAGTCACTATCTTCAAGGTAAGTTAGCTCTTCGGTTATCGCAACCGACCGACGTTCGGTAAGGTACCTACCTACTTTTCATTCCATTAGGTGAAACATCGGTCAAATCTTTAATTGAAATGCTAATATTTGCTAGCCTGTTGTATTCGGTAAAGAAACTTCTGTTCATACTTTTATAGTCTGTGATGAATCAAGCTTAGTCAAGCAATTGCAGCGTCAAACCATTCGTCAAACCAGCGTCAATTACGTCAGGATTCTATCAAGCTTGTACTTGGCGGATGTGACGCATTTCATGACCTTTACCAGAGATGGGCATTAAGCTACTCGAAATGTTTATCGATTTAAATTTAATTGATATAATGATAAATGAAACAAATTTAATTGGAAACTAATGGTTTATGTAAACCAACGTGTGTATGTAAAATGCATATATACGCAATTATCACTTTTCGGTGAAGGAAAACATCGTGAGGAAACCCAAATAGCTATCCGAGAACTATTTCGGAGTTCGGAGGCAGGTATGTTAACCACCAATCCAGACCGGGCCCCCAAGGTGGATTATGGCCTAACACATGGTTCTTCACGAAATTGAGGGCATACCCGTGCTTAGCAGTTCGATATGAGTTGTTGATGATGATGTTGATTAGATATTAGGATACTTCTGAAGCTGACTGTACTTTCTTACTACCATGGTATTGATGATAGGTGTGTGTATAATTTTGCAAATAAGTTTAAGATTCCCGCGGACTTATTCAGTATGAACAGAGCTATCTGCAAAAAAGAGTAAGATACCATAAGTGGTTAAATTGTTGAAATAATATGCAAAATGTATTATGCTTAAGCGTGGATAAACCATAAATGTTACAAAGCCCTTTACAAAGTTGGTGTCCAAAGTAATTAGCAGGAGTGAGTGGCGCTTGCCCTCAACACATATATATTACTCACTATATTACTCTAAAAAGGTGGGTATCTTAAAAATAATATTGCGGGTTATTAGTTATTAAAAATGTTTAGCTTGTTCTTCAAATATACTTTTTACTAAAGTGAGAATCGGAAACGAGTTAGAATCACTATTTGAAATAATACGACCACCATAGAATTTAAATACGAATAAAAGAAATCGATTCCAAATCGATTTTAAATTAGGGGAATCTCCTCTCTAAAGTGTGGGCGACGTAGCGTGTTCCGTGCGTGTGCATAAACGAATTGAAAGGGGAAGAGTTTTGCTTGTGTGCGTGCTCCATTGACGTACGAACGGTACGGACGAACTTCGAAGCGTAGCCGAGTGTGCGGCGCGCGCGGGCGGGAAAATCGATCGATAATTTTGTAGAGAGCGACGTGTTTCGTGTAGTTTGTTGTGCTAGTCAAACATGCTAAGATAAATCAGTATTTAATTCAATAAATATGGCTGTCTATTTATTCTTATGTCTTGCGTTAGTATCCTCGGCGTCAGCGGAGTTCACATGGAGACATCACAGTAATGAAGAACTACCCTTGATATTGGAAGAAGTGCACCAAAAATGTCCGAAAATAACGCGAGTGTACACTTTGAGTGAACCTTCTGTTCGAAATGTACCTTTATTTGTTATTGAGTTCTCCGACAACCCTGGTTTTCATCAGCCCTGTAAGTACAAATTATAATTCTCATATTTATAACAAACCAAAAATTAAGATAGTAGAAAAATATTTTGAATATTTCTGTTTGTTTATTTTTACCAGACAAACCCGAAGTAAAATATATTGGCAATATCCATGGAAATGAGGTTCTTGGCCGCGAGCTGCTGCTGGGTTTGGCTCATTACTTGTGTGACCAATACTTGAACCATGATCACAGCATACGGAACCTGATCCATAGCACCAGAATTCATTTACTTCCCTCGATGAACCCTGATGGATGGCAGATTTCTACCGATCACGTAAGAAAACCTACACAGTATATGACGCACAGGATTATAATATTTTTCTTCATACTTACAATTTTTTTCCTCTCATAGGGTACTCTTGATTTTTTGATCGGGCGTACAAACAACCATTCCGTGGATCTGAATAGAAACTTTCCTGATTTGGATGCTATCACATTCGAGTTCGAACGCCAAGGGATCAATCATAACAACCATTTGCTGAAGGATTTAACCAGGCTCGCTGCACCGGTAAGTACAGATGCTTTAGTTTCCAACAAAATATACAGTTTAACATGGTGACATGGGATATTCACCTGAATTATCTCAGAGGTATGTGATCCATCAGTACGGATCTCCGTGGTAAATTACGGCACAATCCTCGTCACCTTCTTACAGATACCTTGTTGCATGTTGCAGTCGTTAAATATTCAGTGGACTTTTAAAAAAGTTTAAGATGTTACGATTTGGGAATTGTTTTTAGTTGGAACCGGAAACCAGGGCTGTGATGCGATGGATCATGTCAATACCATTCGTGCTTAGTGCGGCGATGCACGGAGGAGACCTTGTTGCCAACTATCCTTACGATGAGAGCAGGAGCGGTGCGCCCGTGTCTGAGTACTCTGCCAGCCCCGATGATGATACTTTCAGGTAAATAGGTCTTGCTTTCATTATCTTCAATGCACCTACTGTTGATTCGAAACGATACGTTAAAGTGGGAATAGAAAGGAAGGATACAATATAGCCAAGAGAATCCAAACCAAGCAGCATAACGAAGTATCAGGAGCTCTAAGCCAATATAATCGTTTAGAATAGAAAATAAACTTTTCAACTTATACCAAAGAAAAAACGAAATATAGTAAAACAACAAAAATTACAACAACAAATACACAAAAAATTACGATATATATTCTGAATTATCCATTAGTCAATGATAATTCTTTTGGTCGTCTTGGCAGTCCTCATATTTTCTGTCATTATATCAATGTTATACGAGCACGGTAGATGCTTTTTGCTTGAAAACGTCGATAACAATAGTTGTACGTTTCCATGAGAATAATCATCTGCACCTATTTACATTATCAGTATAAAAATAGTAACATAATAAAACTTGAGGAAACCCACATTTCCCGACAATTATTTCAGAGTTATGTGATATTCTGCCAACCCGAACGCCCGTTGGTGAATTATGGTGTAATCCTCCACACGGAAGTTTTCTGAGGCTAGTGTTCAGCAGTATGTGGATATGGGTTGATGATGATGAAGTTTCTAACCGTGAGGCATGTTTCAGGGAGATAGCCATGGCCTACGCGTCGTCTCACGCCGACATGGCTTCAGCAACCCGTCGCGGATGTCACACCACGAGTTCTGACGAGTCCGCTATGTATAACTTCGGGAAACAGGGAGGGGTCACCAATGGTGCGGCTTGGTACAGCTTGAAAGGAGGTAAGATTTATCTAAATTACGGCTTATATCATAACATATCATCGTGTCGTATCGTGTTATGTCGTGCCGTGTCGTGTCGTTTGATATCGTATCGTTTCATATTATTTTTTGTTCTGTTTCCACATGTATCAGCATGTTAGCGTCTTACAGTTTGTTTTATAATAGGCATGGTCTTTTGTAACCTAATCTATGCCACTCATATTAACATTTTTAAAGGGTGTCCTCGAATTCGTTTCGATGTTTAACTAGGCTCATAACATCTAACGTCCATTGTCCGCAAACAAAGAAAAACGTTACATCTAGTTGAAAATGTTTACGACCGACGAGTATTTTATGTTTTTCAATAACTATTGTACGAGGGCAGTGTACGACATCTTTTTTGCAATGTTTGTGAAGAACTTAGTAGAAACGTGTAAACGTGTGTGTGTGTACGTATGTGGTGTGATGAAAATTCCTTCATGTTACACCCATCGACAAAGTCCATCAAGCACTAACTTTCTCATTAGACCCTCGTCACTATGCTGACTAAAAAAAAAACCATTTTCGCCGATGATTTCAACAAACGAAGGGTGTACCTCTGAGCAGATACTGAAGCGTTCGATCAACCACCTACGTATATTACTGAAACATTATCAGAACAGTTTATAATTTTAAAATTTCATAACGATACAACAATCAGAAGAGGAAAAAATTTAATTACGTAGACATATTAACGGATTTAGGTTGGTTGTTACGTAGAAAAGTCCTTGGTTGTTACATACTTAAATATACATCGACCTAATAAAAGCGTGTTAAAATCGCGACAGGCGTGAAAATAGCGTAAATTTGCATTCTAGACATATGGCTTCCAGATGACATAATACCACTGATCATTCAAAAGGTAAAAGGAAGGTTGTTGACTAAGCAAGGTCGTTGAGATTGAGATGATTCGGTTTCATCCAAAGAGCTACCAACAGGATGCTCATAATATATTCGTTATCAGAATGTGCACTGCGACCCAAATTCCTAAACTTATTATAGATCGAGTTTCGAAACCCGATGGCAGATGGCCTATTAATCTTATTGCTGCTAGAATTTTATTGATATTTATGAATATTGAAATAACTAACCATAAACATCTTGACAGCCTTGCTAAATTGATGGATATTGACCTACTATAATGACATTATCTACCTCTACATCTGCATTTAATTGAATTAGTAATTCCGCCTTGATAAGTCACAAGAAAGCGGTTACGAGCAAAGTCTGTAATTGTACATGATTGCTCTCTTACTACTTGGCATTGTTATGAATATTATCTATTGTTTATTCTTCCTTTTTACTATTCAGCTGTGTCAAATAGGAAGTGCTTAAAGCAGGAAGAATGACAATTGATATCTGCGTACGCTGACATTTAAGTTTACGTTAAGCTGAGTTGGCCATGAGGCGTGGACTGGTTTAGCATTACAAATTGAGAGTTATCTTGGTTACTGGACTACTAATGATCTCAACAGTTAATCTGGAACTAAATCGCAAATGATTTTCAGTTAATTCTCACTCAGACGTTACTAGTTAGCAGTAGTAAAATTTTTACAGAAAAGGCTTAGCAAACGATGCTGTCTATGGCAAAATTAAGTAAGCGTCGTATCTCACATGGTAACAGACGAGCTAAATAGTGCTTAATAACGAGTCTCGGGCATTCCCCAGCTTATAAAATTGTAACATTTGTAACATTGTTAATGGGTGTGTCCTCTTAGCATAATGTTCACATCCTGTTTCTTCTGACGCTTAGGTTTGTGTAGAGTTGAGACACTTAATTAACGACATGGTCAATTCCGTTTGGTTTGGTGACGGTTGAGCCGACTGCGACTTTATATGACGGGTTTGATTCCCGCGAGTTTTTGGTCCGAGTCTGGGTGTTTGTGCGAGTATGGTCTTCGTATTTCCTTTCGTACATTCAGGGGAAAAGGAAAAGACAAGCCTAATAAGAAGGCACGGTCTATATATTATGTGATCGTGATACGTGAGGCGTTGGTTTTGGATTATCATTATTGATTTCATTCTACAACACTGCCTGTAAATTGCTCGTAAGGAGGTTACAGTTTACTAATATTTGGCTTATCCATTACAGGAATGCAGGACTTCAACTATCTGGCAACAAACGCCTTTGAAATAACCCTCGAGTTGGGTTGTGAGAAGTATCCATCGGAGAGGGACCTGGCCAAAGAATGGGTGCGGAACAAAGAGGCTCTAATAGCGTACATATGGCAAGCACACATTGGAATCAAGGGGACGGTGTGCGACGAGGCTAACTACCTAGAGAACGCGATTATATCGGTGGTCAATATTACTGGGAACGTGCCGAGGCCGATTCGTCACGACGTTACCACTGCAGGTTTGTTGGCAACCCCATTGAACTTTGTGGTGCTTTACATGCGATAAGGAAGACTCTTTAGTCTATTGATACTTTTCTGTCAATCATTTGTTTGTTTTGTTCTAGTTTTAAGTTTTCTTTGTTCTGTGGTGTTTCAATAAAGAGTTTATCTATCTATCTATTGCGCATGGACAGTGATAAATTGTGTAGGTATAATCTGTGGTATAACTATGTAAATAAGTGTGGGTTTAGGACTACTCCTATGTTAATACTAATATTCAAAACAACATACAGATACCTACGTATCTGTATATTGTTTTGAATGCATTTTAACGGTGTGTTTTTGTCGTGACATTTTCTAGGCGATTAGAATGGGGAATTTAATCTTGACGATTAGTTTTAAAATCTTAATTAATGTAGAGGAAAAGTTATCTGAATTTTCAGAGGAAAACCATAATGGATGTAACTCATTATTGAATTAGCAAAGTGTGTCTATGAGATGAGCTATTAAAACCGGCTATGTAGATATCCGCGTATCAGCGTAGTGGGTGCATAGTATTATTTTTAAACAAGTTTTTCTTTATATCAAATTTTCATTATCATTCTCAGAGTTTAATTTCAGAATATTCATTTTGTATACGATTTTAAACTAGATGACCAAGACACGTCGACATTAATTTAAACAAGAGTCATATAAAAAAATAATAGAGAAATATAGAGAGAGAGAGATTTTACAAGCTTTTACTTAACTTAGGAAGTAAGGAATCGTTAGTAGTACTGATTGTTATGTAACGAAGTTAACGGGTTATAAGTTATAGGTCCCCTATCGAAGTTTTGTTTGTAAATAAGCTATTGTCCAGCCAGTGCATGGCGTTAGCAGTTGTTAGCATTCAGCTCTGTAATTTGAGCATGCTGGTTGGCAATAAAGTGTTTCCTCACAACTTGACTTGGGTCATTTGAGTCAATTAGTATGCGTCGTATGTCTGGAGATGCAATGGCCATTTGATCCACATTCCTACCTCAATTCAGTCCGTTGTTTCGATACTTTAGCCTATTGTAGCAGAAGATAACTCGATATAATAACATGGTCAATAATATAAGTATCATCTTTGGAAATCGGAACGAGGTTTTAAATATTGGGAAATAAAAAATAACCCGAGTAAATAAAAAAAAAACATTTTCAACGATAATACTGGCAGCACTTTTTTAAAAGGAGACCGCGCAAAAACTATATTTATAAAGAGTTGTAAAAACCAAGAATAAGTTTTAAGAGGTATAGGTACTCGTATAAATCAGGGTTTTTTTTTTAAATAAATAGTAGTAATATAAAATTATTTAACGATGCCAAAGTCAATACGTCCGCAGAACCAGAACTTGCATGTCCTACAGAAGGTCAGAATAACTAAAGATAAATTTCTAGTCTAAACAAATAGATTATCCAATAATAACAACGCGTCACGATAACGTACAAAGATCCTGACCCCTAACTAGGATTTCCTGTATCTAGGGAATCAAGAACTACAAGGACAATGGTCCTACAAACACCCAAACTCAGACCAAATATTTGTGGTTCACACAAATCTTTACTTTGAAATGTCATATATACTTTGCTAGTGATTGTGTGTTTGTTTTCATCATCATCATCATCATCATCATCAACCCATAACGTCCCACTGCTGGGCACGGGTCTCTCCTCACTTTCGTAAGGAGGGTAAGGCCATAATCCACCACGGGGGCCCAGACCGGATTGGTGGATAACATACCTACCTCCGAAATAATTCTCAGGTAGGTATGTGGGTTTCCTCACGATGTTTTCCTTCACCGAAAAGCGAGTGATAATTACGTACATATGTTTTACAGAAACACATTGGTACGTGCCTGCACTGGGATTTGAACTCACGACCTTCTGATTGGAAGGCGGACGTTCTCCCACTAGGCTACCACCGCTTACCACCGCTTGTGTTTGTTTTATTATCCACCAATCCAGACCGGGCCCCCGTGGTGGCCTAACCCTCCTCACGAAAGTGAAGGGAGACCCGTGCTCTACAGTGGGCCGATATGGGTTGATTTTACAAAGCGACAAATTCAAAAAGAATTTGAAAAAATGGTTATTAACCCAGGCTTTTTATAATTTAGATGAATATTTTAACACTAATTAATATGTTATTATAGTTTGTATTTGTTAAGAATTTAAAGAATTTATTGCTACTTTGGCGTAACTGTAAATTAATATTGTATAATGTTACCACATGTTTAAAATAATTATTGTATGTTCGAAATGGACAGGCTGTTGGAACTTTTTTAAATTTTAAGACCACAATATTGTTTTGTACCTACACAGTTTTTAACAATAAACGTATTCTATTCTATTCTATTCTATTCTATGATGATGGTTTGTTTCAATTGATATGACTTGTTGTCAGGCCCGTATGGTGATTATTACCGCCTGCTGACCCCGGGACACTACGAAATAACCGCGAGCTTCCCTGGATACTTCTCTGCTTCCCGAGTGGTGACTGTACCTTATCACCAGACTTCAGCTGTCGTTGTCAACTTTAGGCTTGAGGTAAGTCAAATAAATGTGTTCTTTTTAAGAATTAAATAGCATAAAGGTGGCGTGAAAATGTGTCGTTTTAGTATTTTTTCTCAATCTTATGATTCTTTTTCTGTTAATGTAATTTTTTTGTTGGAATAGGCTGTTGGAACTTTTTAAAATTGTAAGACCACAATAATGATTTTTGCCTACACAGTTTTTTGGCTATAAACGTACTTATTTTATTCTATTTCATATCGACATGATATATGCGTCACAACTAATAAAATACATTTCACGACACTTTGTCACATGTGTAATGCTGACCATGCTTTTTTTTATTTTATTTTGTATTTTATATTTTAGTTTATTTGACTAAGTAAGGAGACGAATAAGTCGTTCATCCGATGGTAAGCGCCACGCTTACCCATAACGGCTACAGAGTCACCCAAAACTATCCATTACAAAATCTTGCACGGCACTGCACTGCGCTCGTCACCCTGAGACATCGGTTCTAAAGCCTCACATGCCCAGTAATTTCACTGTTTACGTTACATTCCTCCTAAGCCGTCATCTTTTTTACGCTGTTGGTGTATTTATTATAATCTACAATTGATTCTACATTTATCGAAGCACGGCCAAGCTTTCCTCTGACGTCATTCTCCTTTGCGTAAACCGAGTACCTGAAAGCTCTGACGTCAATGGTTATGAGTGGGTGCTCCTTTTATTTTATCACTGATAAGGAACTTGATAAATAAGTTTAACAGCCTATCTGAGCGTGAAATGAGTTTATTATCACTTTGAGTTAAATGCGACGATTATATTTGAAAATTTTTAGCTTTTGAATTGTGAATCAATCGAAATATTAACACAGTCCATAAAAGATGTGTCTATTTTAACCTTATTACACCACCAGTTTTTGTAATGGTTACAGATGGAATTAAATTTATTAATTCTGTAGATAACCATTAGATTAAAAAAGTATTTACCTACTAGTTGTGTCGCGTGGTTTCACGCGCGTTGCTTATTATCCCACAGGACCCGTATTTTTTTACGAGATAAAAAGTATTTTATCGTTAAGTCGGGTAATAAACTATATGTGTGTCAAATTATATTCACATCCGTTCTCCCAATTTTGCGTGATTAATGAACAAAAATTCAAACTTTCTTCATAATATTAGTAGGATTATGTAATGTCGGTTGTTTCTAAACCAAACGACTGTATACGGCTTGCTCGTCTCGTCACCCAGTCTAATAAAAATAAATAAGCAGACAGACAAACAGATACTACAAAATTATAAGGGTTCCTTTTTTTGACACAGCAGCTCTAAAAGGATACATTTTACGATTAAAATAAGCCTAATAGCTGTGCTTAATAGCTCGATTGTTTCGAATGCCTAGACTTGTCACCGGGAAGTGAAACACAATTTATCGAGTCAACGTTTTACTTGTTCGAAAGGTCGATATCAAGGTCGCTAGTAATTTTAACCTGATTGTATTCTATAAAAAGATCACTTGAACTGTTGAAAGTAAATATAGAAGGTGTAATTAATTAAGTAGCGTGCCTACGCAAGTTTGCCTACGTAAATATTTTAATACGGCATTGACCTTTAGGTCTGGTGGCCAGACGTACCTATTATTATTTTAGTCTAGATCCATTCTGACACTATCATAGGAAATATCTGAATTAGAGTGACTGGCTCGGAGACCGAGTCCTTATAAGAAGTCTTATAAATTTAGATCGCCTTCACTGAATCCTAACACATTTTTATATGCTGTTTTGTCTTCAGAGCTACATGTCATTATTATGTTTAGAAAATGGCATGTTATCTTAAACATGTTTTATTGTGCTTTGGAGGAAATATAAGGTACATCCTGCTTGGTTCTATATGAACAAACAGTTTACGTTTTAATGGCCCGGGAGGTTCAATATATGAGACGTAGATAGGAACGAGACTAATAATAAATGCATTAAATGCATAATAAATGTTTTATTAATAAGACCTTAATACTATTGCAGCACTCTTCAAACTGGTTCGACGACGACGCCCGCTTCGGCTTGGATTCACTCAGCATCTCGCAACAACCCCGCATATACAAACGTTCTATCTTCGAAAAAGTAACGAATACCATGCTCTCCATGAATGAAACCTCCCACTAATAAATCCATGTTTAAGGAATCCTAGGATAGTAACGGACTTGCTAAGTATTTTTAGATTATCTGTAAGCAATATTGAGTTACCATTCCGTGATGCTTTAAATGTGAAAGTCTGTCCTCTTCGTTATCTTCTTTAATTGGCTGTCGAAATATGATGAAGCTAAGATTGTGATTGTGTCAACTCTATGGTTTATTATTCTGTACAAATTCATATCCTTCCAAGTATATGTATAAACGTTAATGAGAAATTAGTTGAAATAATTTTTAAATTGTTTCAACTAATTTACATTTTAATTTAAATTTTTCACCTAATTTAAATTTTTTTGAAATAAAGTTAGCACGTCAAGATTACATAATTATGAAGAACTTGACCCATAACTATCTGTTCTGGGCACCGATTTTTGAATCTCATATGATGACAAATTTCCCCAAAATGGCCGTATTTCTATACAAAATCGGTGGAAAAAAGCCATTTATCGACCTCTGATCTTTTGTTTATGCCTTAAGTTAGATTACTTTACTCTGGTATGTACTTCGGATACAATTTCAAATTCAATAGGTACTTGTGAAGATAAAACAACTATGAAAATTATGAATAAATTATGTGGTCATAATGAATGACACTCAACAGACGTTACTCAAAATGTTTACAAATTCTGACATTCGATGAAATTACCTAATAAAAAGTGTAGTTGTCATACTCGATTTTGGTTTCGAGTTCTCAATTCTGTAATGGTACCTCCTTATTGTTGCCCTCTTAGTTGCACATTATTCCTTCTTTTCGAGTCACTTAAGTACCTCTTATCCAATTGTGTGGTACCCGGCCAGATTTATGTAATCAACTTGGTTGATCATGCAAGTCAGTTCTTATGTACATGCTTTATGTTGTGACACACTGAACTGTTTAATTATGTATGCGATTGTGGTCGAATACACACAGGAAATGCAAGATGATAAGTGCCATAAAATGTTCCAGTAAACTTATAAAATCAATTGGGTACTGCTTTTTCCAGTGTTACTGACACAAGTTGTAAAATAATTTTAGATTTTATTTTTGTTGATGTTATAAAAGAATAAACAATAAAAAATATATCTTTCTAGTCTAATGTTTGAGAATGTCTTTTATGTAATTTACTAAACACAATTGTATATTTAAGTATAGATAGTCTTGTAATGTAGAGCAATTTAAATTGAAATTATGTACCTTTAAGTAATTATAAATGTTTAGCATGTGTATTATACCTACTCGTATCATACGGAGTTTCAAGTAGAAAATTTATTATAATTATACGAGTAATACTTTTTTAATTTTCTGCTGGAAACTGTCGTTCTTCGTCAGGTAAAAATGAGCGTCTTGCCACTTTGAGCCTAACTTCTAAATATATATAAATGTATTAATTATTCAGAACACACTGTATTCTGACTTCATTAGAAAAATACCTATAATTCGTATATTATCATTATTGATACGATATATCTATAATCATTGAAATATAATACGATATAACATTTGTAATACAGTGTTTAACACTTAAATAATATAATGGTTTGTCTGCACATGGATGCTTTTTTTTCTCACCCTCAATTACTAGTTCACTCAACAGTACAATACACACTCATTACTAGGTACAGTTACAAGGGAAATATAATATAGTTCTCTTATAATTTACAGGTCACGAAGATAAGTTTAGCTATATAAGTATACATAGAAGAACGTGAGAACGTGTAAGCACGAGCATGAGATCTGGACTTATGATTGTTGTCACTCATTTAGACCCATTTTTCCAAGATGTTCAAGCATTGAATTGTGTTTCAAACTATTGGTCAGGAGCATCCAATGGGAGATATTAACGAAAACAAGGTTGTAGTATGTGTTAAGTCGTTTATTTTTTCACACAGACACAATTACAGTCCTACGTTTGGTTCTTAAGCTAAAATTATTCTATTTCCTCACATTTTCGACTTTTCTTTCGTTCAACGTTGTATTATTTACACTCACTGAAGTCTTGTTTAATTTGAGCACTCACAGCACCGTGTGTTTACTATGTGATGTAATTATTGTGTTCGAATTAATGGTTCATTCACGAATTCTTATAATAGGATCAGTTACATTACTAGGTCACAGAGATGATGTGGTGTATTCACTTATATACTTATTCCAATTAGACTGAAAACCGATTAGCTACTATTCTAACATTATGTTTTTAGTTGGATATCTATATTTTATATATATGTTCTGTATTTTATATATATGTGAAGATAGTTTTCTATAATTTTCAAAATTGAATTTATTTCAATTAAGATTATTTTGCGATAGAAACGGGTGTATTTCTATCAACAGTTTTATGATAACCTTAGTAAGTATAACTTACAAACTTAAAAAAATAAGTTCTAAAGTAGTTTAATATAATTTAGGCCTAATGTAGCTATCTCCCTACTCAAAATATACCTATTCTCCAATTTCAAAGCCTAATAAAATAGGATAGCTTCTTCCTAGAAGTTAATTATTAATATTATCTCTATAATAATTCAATTCGTAGGTAATTGCTTAACTAATAAGACAATTTGGACGGATTCGTTGCTTATAATAGGCCCTACGCACATGAAGTCAAAAACATCAAAACATCCAAACAAAACATCAAAAACATCAAAAAATCCAAACATCAAAACCCAAAGCATCTCCCTAAATCAACTTAGCCATTCATAGGTGTTATTTTTGACGAATGTACTAGACTAACAAAACTAAAAAACCTTTTGGTAGAAAATTAATACTTTAGCAGTTGAAGTATTTTGCCTTGATATGCGCTGGGCCTTAAATATTTGACAGGTAAACAAATATTTAAATTATTGTCTAAAGGTTCGTAAATACAAGGTACATGAAAATTATAATGGCACGAAGTGATTATAGAATTTATACAATGTTTTATTCTTTAAAGGTAACGTTACTATTACTTACATTAATGTGGGTCTATAAGTCAATAAAGTAATATGTAATCTATAGAATGATAGTTATAAGATTTCTTCTGCCAAAACTCATCGACAAGAAATATTAAGGAAGATTATATTTTTCCTTTCAAATCGATCTAACCAAGACGGGGCGGCGCGAAAAATTAACTTATTGTTACATTATAGTAGATATTTAAATTCACTATTGTCCCAAATGTTCCAAGGAAAAGTCACGAGATGGAGCTGTTATAAAGGTTCTGTAGTATTAAATTATGGACTTTCAAAGAGCTTTTCGTTGCTATTCAAAACTGACTCTTAAAGTAGATTTTCATGAAGTGATTATATGATGGCTCTCTATCTCATACCCTACTTTCATGGTCCCTTAAGCAAGGCGTTAGTTAAACTTCAATTAGATTGCAGTTTACCTTTCTTAAAAGTAAGCTTGCACCTCTTGTATCGATCTAAGTATTAGTATACATATCCTGTATTTTTATATTAAATTAGTTATTTCTAATTGGGTTTTTATGAATATCCATAATTCGGCAGTGAAACCTGGTCCATTTCACGAACTAGGCATAAGGTGACACTTGAATAACTAAATTAACATTCTATTGTCATCACAGGATATCCAGCATATTTGTTTACCTGAAAAGCAATAAGAAAATGAGTTACCTAATTTCATTTCTATAGAATTATTGGACCAAGGCAAGTACCTTTTAACTAGGTACTACATAAACAGTTGGGCAACCTACAAGACATTACTGGCTAATGAGTAGCTCAGATATTCACTATTCGTTATTCTGAATTGCTACCTATCCTTCTTGTAAGTTTAATATTTGGCATTCCGTTTTCCTTACACAAAGTTCTGCGAAGAATCACGACATTTTCTACGCAGTTAATTCTCACCATGACGAGCCCCACCTTAACGGATATTTTCTAGCACGTGGCACGTATGTAATATACAATACAATCATTTATTGAACACCATATAAAAGTTAAGTACAAATAGTTACAGGTAAATTTACAAACATGAAAACGAAAACAAAAGAACTATACGAAATAAGAAATCAGAAAAACATTTTTCAGTAGACAATTTCAGTTAACTTTGACAGGACTAAACTGAAATGTAATCAAGTTTATTGCAGTTTGGACTACAAAGTTGGCACAAATATGAATTGATCATCAATCAAATACGTAGGTAATTATCGTATTAGGGCAGAGCATAGATGAATGACGCAGCAATGAGAGATGAATGAGGAAAGCCGATATGGGCTGAAGGAGATGATGATAAAAATACGCATCCAGATCGATACCTGATTAATGTCTCGTCCGATGCACGCCCGAGTGTCGACTGCCCGGCCGGGACTGCACTATTGCGTAGTGGTCACTGTTGTCCGAAACTGACCTGTTAATTACAATATTCTATTATAAACGGTTCGGGCATAAACCTCACATCGTTAGTGTGATTAATAAGTCTAAAATGAAGCCCTAGCTAAATGATATTTAAGACACACACAATTATCTATTTTAGTCGGTTAAAAACACATAGCGTTGTTAGATCAAAAGAATACGTATATTTTGCTTTGTTGAATTATTATTAGTCAAAAGGTGTCGTTGGTGATCATATTCTGAAGTATCTGGAATTGCGTAAGTGGGAAAGAAGAGTGACGTGGTAAAGGAGTCAATACTCATCGTTGGGGAGCCGCAGGCTGAAATGATGATGATGATTTGATCTTACCTCGCTGAATGAATAGTGGAGGATGGGTACCTGCTGCCGTACTGGCTGCCGTGCCAGCTACGGTATGGATCGTAGTCTTCTACCACTGACGGATCCTTTTCGATTACCTGAAGATGACAGACGATTTTATAATATTGAAAAAGTCTGACTACGTCTTAGCTCTTTTTTTATATTTGAACGAGTGACGAGACGCTAAAGTAAGCGCTACGCCTGCCTATAATAGTTACAGCGCTACCCAGAACTTTGCATTGTACAATCCTGCGCGGCGCCGCACTGCGCTCGTTACCCTAAGACATCGGCTCTAAAGTCTCATATGCCCAGTAATTTCGCTGGAAACAGCCGACAGCCGATTTCTTCATACCGGAACACAGTAATCTTTGCACACTACTGCTTGGCGAATACTTGGCGGCTTTCATACCAAGATATTCATTCTATCATACTACCCCAGGCGGTCTTTTGCAGAAGAGGCCTCCCACTACTAATTCACATTGGCTCTGTTAATTGACATTACGACGCATAGCATATGATATATCGATAATCGAGTTAAGTTCTCTCATGAATAATATTTTCTATGGGATTTTAAAAGCACTTTTGAGAGTAGGTATCTATACTTTAAAAAACTGCATGCTTTGAATCTTGATATTCTTCGCACTTCATTAGACATATATTGATAGATCTTAATGACACTTAATGAGATAACCTTCGGTCTGATATTATTAACTTCTTTACGTATGACAGATCCTAGTAAGCGTTAAATATTACCTAGACCGTTTTGTAGTTTGAAACAATGGATTTAAAAAAAAGCCCTAGCTTGAAATATTCAAAAATATTAAGGTTTTGACTTTTTTATATCTTAACACGTATAATAATATGTATAAAAAATAATAAATGCTCATGGATGGTGAGTTGTGTTAGCACATCAGGTTAATATTAAAACCATACCATTTCTTGTAGCCACGCCGGTTGACGGCAGATGATTATACCATCAAAGACGAAGCACTTAGACCGCGGAAACGCATCGTAATGGTAAACGTGTTCAGTTTGACATTTGGCCCTTACTAAAAGCGTCACAGACGTTTACTATTACGACTTGTGTCTAAGGTCAGCCCGTTGGTTGGTTTAAAGAGGCACTTACATCAGTCCTAGCGCAGGAGCAGGTCATCGCCGTGCAGAGGAAGCAGTTGACGAGCAGCATCACTAGGAACATAACGCCGAGAGCAATGGCCAGGTAGAGCAGCCACAGCGGCCGGACCGTGCCTTCCATACAAGACAGGGCCGCAACTAGAAACACAAAATGTAGTTTAAATCACAGTTGAATGTACCTGTTTGTGTGTAGATGACGTTTTTAGAAATGATAATCCTTAATTCGAGTCTGTTAAGAACATGCTTTAATGTATTCCCCAAATACAAATCGAATGAATTGCTCTTGTTAAGGCGATGTAGATAATGATTTAGTTTCAAAGTATGGAATGGAATAGACATGTCTCTTTGCAATACATAGGTATGTACTTACGAGTCAATCAAAACACGCTCTTAGCATAGCCTCAGATCTTAACGCCTTTTTTTTTTTTTTTTTTTTTTTTTACCTGGGGAATGCAATTACGCATACCACCAGACCCGGGTGAGGGCCGGGTGGTTATGTGGGACTCCCCCGCCAGTCTGACGGGTATACCCACTAAACCCCAGGGTGTTCCACCGGGACGCCTTTGTTGTCGGGGCTACGGGTGCGAGAGTGGACTTCCGCAGCCCCGACGGCGTTGGTCCTCCAGGGAGAACCCCATCCCGTTGGTAGGAGTGGAGAGGAGTGCTCCACTCCGTCTAACTTTGTGAGTGTGGCGCGCGGGAACACCGCGCGCGCCGCCTCGAGGCATACGAGTGGGCGGCGGACGTACACCCGGTCCGCCGCCCAAGCCTCTGTTATGGGGGCCGGAGCAGGGCGTTGAAGAATACTCTTCTTCGACGCCCCGCTCGCCGGCTGCGGAGGGGAAGTTCGGAGGTGATCTCCCGTTCCCGCTCTGCAGCCTCCTTCTGCGACATCACCTCTTCGCAGAAGGTTTCTCCGGCTTGCCAGGACCTCTCGTCCCCGACCATTGACTTAATCAAGGTCGGGAGCGAGAGGTCGGCCCCCACTGCTGCGACGAGTTCACGGCGCTCGCTTGCCCAGCCCGGGCACTCCTCAAGCGTATGCTGCGCCGTGTCTTCGTCGCAGCCACAATGGTGACACTTGGGTGTCGGCTCTCTTCCGGCTATGCGGTGCAGGTACTTCCCGAAGCACCCATGCCCCGTAAGCACCTGCACCAGCCGGAAGGTGAGAGACCCGTGAGCCCTGTCCAGCCAGTCCTGGAGGACCGGCCGGACAGCCTCGACAGTCCTTAGTCCCGCTCCAGGTGCGGCCAGCCTTTCTGACCAATTCCGGAGTAAGGACTGCCGAGCATGGAACTTCCACACTTCAATCGCCCTTGGCGGGGGGCTTTCGCCTTGGAGGCGGAGGTTCATGCGCCACTCGAACAAGCCTTCTCGGCCTTTTGGCTAAGATCAAAGTGTAGATCTTAACGCCTGGCTCAACTGGGACAAAATTATAACATATGCGTAGCTAATTATGTTGGTTATTTATTTGGATTGGACTTATGTAAGTAATGTTAATCACAACTCGGTTTTATCGAGGAAAATTCGACATAATTCTAGAAAGCTACCCGTAGCGTCGTTGGGGTCGAGTACGAATATCCCCGTGGATGCCGTGACGGATGCTTCTTCGTCGCCAGTTTCTGCTTTGCCGTCCTCTGAGCAGTCCGCGACTATGCAGCTGCTTGCTGAAATAAATAATGATGGTTTTAATTATTTATATTGGTTAGACGGTCCTTTTGATGAAAAGTACGGGTAAGTTTTATAATGTCATGACCACAATCTCCGTGGTTATGACGCAGTCGATCTAACTTGTATGTGAACATACAAGTTCAAGTATCACGTTATTCAAAAACCGATGAAATGGTAAGCTTATACTGAACTCGTCTGCCATGTGTTTTTACGATATGATACATACATTTATGTGTGTTATATGATTGTGTAAATTAGACTAGTAAGTACAAAACAACCCAAAATTCGTTCCAAGACTCCATCCTATTCATGGCTGTAAGTCCCATTATAAAGAGACAGTGAATTTGTTTGTTTTTTTTTGAGTGACAAGAGATTAATTACGATGGCAGAACTAAAAGGAGGTTTTTGCTAAGAGGAGGGGAGGAGTAGCAAATGCCCGTGAAATACTCCTCATAATTGGTAAACTTACTTCTGCAAATACCGATATCGCACTGGAAGTTGACCTGTGAAGAGTCCGGGAAACGGAACATGGATGGTATCGACAACTCCGCAGACCCACTGGAGGCGCTTACCACTAAGGACTTATGTGTCACTGGGCATCTGTAAAGATGAACAATAATTTATTAAAAAAAACGTAGCGTTAAAAAAAGTATTATGTAGGAGCGATGAAGTATAATTTTTGGTCGTATAGGTTCTGTTCATACTGTAAATAGTGAATAAACCACTGAATTTGCGAAATTATAACGAAATAAAAAAATGTAAGTATGCTATTTCAAGCCATTATTTTCCACTTCTTGTTTCACTCGGCTTGTGAATTGTGAACAAAATTTTCTTTGCTATGCTAATAAAATATTTACCCTCTATTATCAAGAAGCTCAACAGTGTTATTCCTCATGTTGAAAGCGAAGCAGTTCTTCATTCTGATTCCGTGTGTTCCTGAAAGTAAACAGATTCAATTTGAAAAATAAATAAAAACGTTTCTATAAAAAATTGTGCCTACCTAGTTGTGAGTGTTGTTGTCTTCATCAGTGCTTCGAGTAATCAGAAAAGAATATTATTGACCACATGAGACCGTGACTTCATTCACGGTGTTATTTTATATCGATATTCATGTTTGAATACATAATATATTTGATATACTCCAATATAATTGACCTGCGTGTGATCATTATTACAATAGACTAAAAATGAATTGTCCATACCATCGGCTTTGCTCAATTCAGCCCTTAGCGTGTAGGGTAATCCAAAGGCAGCGTTCAACACCTTTCGCCCTTGGTCGTTCAATATTCGCAATGATACGAGAGAAGTTTCGTTTCTGTAAAACACAATGTACAATTGTACAAGTTATATTTGAGCTAAAAAGCTTCCACGAAAGATGAAATATAGGTTATTGGTCCCGCGAGGGAAATATCTGTAATAAATGGATCTGCAAAACAAAAAGTTTGTCATTCATACTCTCTAGCGTGTAAGCTACAAAGTATTTTAGATTTATATCATCCTTTGTAAATGTTAAATATTTAAAGTTACGACAGGAAGAAGTGTACCCAAGGTGCACCTCCTGAACATGCCTACTTATATTGTAAGAAATATTTTTTGCGAAAAAGTCCTTTTGAAACTCATATGAAATTGTTGTTCCTATAACCGGCGAGCATGTATGAAAAGACTTATGAAAGTGGAAGAAGCGAAAGAGGTGTGTCAGAATCGTAGCATGTGGAAATATGTAGTCTCTGCCTACCCCAACGGGAAATCGCGTGACTGTATGTTTGTATGCAATTTTGAGAATTAGGCATTCTGCGCCTTAACATGCGATGCAATATGCATGAATTTGTGTCTCCAATACAGGTGACGCAAAGGTGTAGTTAACCTTGGTGTAGTTTGGCTCTAATGCAGGCTATCAAAGCCCGGTGGTTACATAAGTGTATTCGAAGTCTATGAGTAAGTGATTAGTAATAATTACCGTGCATTTCGGAAACCTGCTTTGCCACAGGTGATGACGAAGATCTTGTCGTCTGCCAGCTCCAAGGTTCGGTGCACGCGCACGGCCAGTGGCAGGGATCGTTCTTCTGTTCGCTAAACCCAGGAAAATAAAAACCAGTTTTGATAAATACATGTTCTCTACTTATGCGATGCAAAATTTGCCTTAAACATCATCATACTACAGATAGTCACGGAAGAGATCCGTAGTCTCTTTTCCGTCTCTATCATCAGAACAGCTCACTGTCACCATAATATTGTGTTGTCATCAGAAACTGACAGGCGTGCTTTACTTCAACTTAGATAAAGAAAACTGGGTCGAAATTGACTTGCAAAATTTGACCTAAACAGACATTCATCCATACGAACTACCGAGTGACAATAAAAGCTAGTAAAATATAAAGACGAAAATATATTTTCGATACCTACATGCTTTGAAGGACTTGGTACTTAGGCTTACAACTAAACAAAAGAACTGGTCGTCAAGCTATCCAGTTTTATAGCAATGAAGCAGTTCTATCAAGGCTTACGTTATTCCAAAACACCCCACAGTAGTCTGGTGAGCCCTGAGGAGCAATCAGGTTAATGTCATAGCTTAGGGACTCCGTGCCATTACCCAGCGCCATACAAGCTGGTGATCTGAAATGCATAAAAATAATATGAAAACAGGTTTGCTTTACCTGAATATCTATAAGTTTTATCATTGGAAACACTAGTCACGACGTCGGCATCGTGTCAGACTTAAAGTGAAATAAATGAAATAGTTACTTATTATTTAGTTAGAATATTTTTAACTAGCTGCGCCCTGTGGTGTCTACCGCGTCGTCCTAATTTTAGCATAGGAACTATAATTTTACCGGCATAAAATAACCTATACCGTTCGGGAGTGGTGTAGCTTTCCTTTTTCCAAGATCTTTTTCAAAATCGGATTCATAGGTCCAGATTTTCATTTTTACTTTTTCACCCGCCGAATTCCCGTTTTCCCGCAAGAACATTGCATTTTCCTGATATAAAAACAGATTGGCTCACTCGGGAGTAGGGCGTTTTCCAACAGTGAAATATTTTTTAGAATTGGATCAGTGGATCTAAAGCTTACTTTTTTCCCAGCGAATTTGTCATTTTACCGAGATAAAAATAGCTTCTGTCACTCGGGAATCATTATAAGACACTCCATCTAACTTGTACGAGTTATTGAATAAATACCTGAACTCTCTGGCATGAACGACTCCATTGAACGGCTGGTTGAAGTTGATTTTGATGGACATCACACCGGTCTTACATATCGCAGTCACTACAGGCGCGAAGTCGCCAGTTCCGTCGGTATTCTGAAACAAATCAAAAAATACTTTTTAATTAAGCACGTTACAATTATTCATTATAACAATTCCAAAAAATATTTATTTTAAATACAGTTTTTTTTAAATGAAAATCATGTATTTGTATGTACATTTGCAGTATTCCCGTTAAAAAAAAAGTTTTATAACGTATACACGCGACATAGGCAAATCATTTCATCTTTCGTAAACCATTTTTTCACTCGTAGAGTAATTCTCTAACTCATCGTCAGCTAAAAATATTATATTAGTTAAAGCGTTAAGTAGGGTACTGAATAAAAAAAAACGCGTCGCGATCACATATGATATTATACATAGATCCTGACCCTTAACATCCCTGTATCTAGGGAATTGGGACCTACGAGGACCATGTTCCCACAAACACCCAGACTCTGAGCAAACACGTATGGTTCACAAAAATCTATACATTAAAAAAAAATAATAAAAAATAAATTAAGAAATATAAAAAAGGTAGTGAAAAATAAAGAGGTTTTCATATCGTAGATTAACATATGCAACTGCTTTATCGCTTACTGAATACAAGGAATAGAATGTACGCATCTATTAGCTTTTTGTGGTATTGTCTACAATTATAATGGTCCATAATTCGTCAACCGCAATTTGTTCGGTGTACTCATAAGGAACGTACACATGGACTTCCTGCACTGTCGTTAATTCTGTTTCCTTACGCGGTGACTGCACGTCGGTATGTCGCACCCACATTATGCACGTTGCCCATTATACTGTGTAATGTATCTACGAATACATTTACTTGGTGTTGTATTGTATAAGCTTCGGCGCCAGTCAGGACTTTTTAGCGATTACGTGATGTGAAATCATCGATTTTCATCATGGATGCGTAATAAAATGGACAAATATATAATTATGTTCACCACAAGCATTTGCTGTTCTGTTGTTAGTGTGACGATGGTCCTCAATTTCCCAAGAAACAAGGAATTTTCGTTGATTTCAGCACTTGTACGTGTAGGTACATGTTGAGTAACAAAACAATGAAAAGAAATATAAATAACACTAAAAATAACTGACTGACTAGAATATAATATGAACATATTTGACTAAAACTGGAAGAGCAAAATAAGGGAAACAAAAGTACAAGATTACAGTCAATTTGACCGTCTGACGGCGGAGATCTAAAACTGCGCTTCGGGGCAGTGAGGACTCACGAACCACACGACCTGCATAGTTCCTACCATTACCTACATCTACGGACATCGACGTAAACACCCAGTAGATTTGCACGTTTCTATACACGACTTAGGTAGGTAGGTGATCCACCAATCCGGATCTGGCCCCCGTGGTGTATTATGGCCTAACCCTCCCCACGAAAGTGAGGGGAGACCCGTGCTGAGCAGTGGGACGATATGGGTTGATCATGATGATACACGACCTGCGTCATTAGCTTGATATAATCTTCGAACAATAACGTTTTGTGAATTTTAAATGCCTAAATAACAAACAAAACACAAACATCATTGTTTAGCGGTAAACATCTATCGCTAAATGTTGTAGATTTGACATCACACGGTGTACAAAACAATTTGACCATAAGACGGCGATGCAGTGCCGTAATGCAGGGTTACATCACAGGGCAGAGACCACACGATCCAAACTGCCTCATCGGTATCTTCCTATGTATACCTTAATAAAAGCTATGGATGTGATGGTGGTAAAATTATGAATGTCTGAGAATAACCCTGGTTATCTATGGGGCACATCGCCTCTCCTATCTGTCGAATACTTGTGGATGGCCTGTATGAGATGGAATTTGTACGGGGTATATTATATTAAAGTTGAAATTCATGTAGCCAGAATATTGTTTTAAATTAAATGCTAAGAAAATATTATGTTATGAATTATGGTACATTATCTTCATTGATTTTAAAGAAGACAAAAGCGTTTTCAGCACGCTCACTATCGACATGGTGGATGGACCTTTGTAACATCAAAAACAGAATGCGTAAAGTAAAGTATGAATTATTTAAAGGTAACAACACGAATGTGTCACAGCACAAACACGCATTAGTCAAGGTAACAAGTTATTGGTAGGTACACGTAAACGATCGCGCAGTTCTGTCATTTGTAAAAACAATATTTGTTGAAGGTCAAACACTTTTGAATGGTACTAGGTACCTGTCGGTCAAGTAAATGAGATAAATAACCGTGAAGTCTTGTGTTACATTTAACTTTTCAGCGTAGGTACCTTATATTTGAATAAGAATTCGCTGTGATTATTTGTAGCGCAGGTTTAGCGTAGCAAAGGATGAAACTACTTGACAAAACACTTAAATACCTTAGTCTACTTGGCTCTATATTTTATTACGTGCTAAGATAAAATATTGTCATAGAATGAAAGACTAATTGATCGTTCTAAACTTAAAAAACCTAGCCAGTAGGTACACCTAAAAATTGTGTTTCCGTTAACAGTTTTAAGCTTGGCTTCATGGAGAATTTATAATATTCGTCGTATATGCGTATTTATCGTATATGCGTAGATTTCTTGCGATACCAGAAAAATCTCATCCTCATCTCTAACTCTATTAACTATTAGGCATGGCTACAACAACGCATAAAATTTGAATTTCAACCACATTTCCTACGTGAACGTAAGAATCAGATATTAGAATGTATCTCGCAATTCGTTTTACGTAATTTTCCATGGATATGAGCCTAGTCCAAGTTGAATGAAGCCGACAGTTCCGCTACTTGAGTTAATCCTCTTGCGTGGCTTGGTGCTGTAATTTCGAGGTTTGTAGGGCTGGCCTGAGTAAACGTATTCTGTGCTTTAAAAAAAATCTGAAATGCTTGATATTTAATTAGGAACTGTAAACAAAACAGCATCGACAAAGACAAACAGCTTCTGCTGCCTAATTAATCATTTCACTGCCTCTCTAAAGACAAAACTGATAACACCCCTCTACTTTGGAATGTATTTTCTTTTAAATAAACTCTAACTGTTGACTCGGCATTAATTATAAATTACGGCATTCTTAATATATTGTGTGCATGGCAAATGACAAAGTCATCGATTGTATCTTTTATATTCTAAGCTTTAGCTTTATTGTAAGTTTCAGATGAGATTTAATTCCGTTCCTTTGTACAAGAAAACGAATTAACATGTTTATGCCTAAACGAAATACTGCTCAGGTAAAATATTTTACATTGCCTATTACGTAGACAACCTTGATTTATATTCACAAGCAAGAGGCAAGGGATTGAGGAAACACGAGACCAATTTGTCAATCTCTCTACAGCTTTTGAGCTTGTGTTGATTACAGAGAGTGGTATAGGAACTGCGGTCTTTGTAATCCTCAATTGGATAATTTCAGACATTTGCAATTTTGTAAGTATTACCTGAATACGTACCTATTATATTCAGAAATGGAAAAAAAGATCTCTTTTATGGCAGTATATTGTACCTACTATGTTAAATCATCATTTTCATCATCATCATCTTACTCGGCTGGTATATAATTTTCGTTGTAATTTATAACATGAAATAATTATATCGGCAATAAGTATACTAATTAGGTCGATATATATACGAGTATCTATATGTAGAAGCGGTGGTAGCCTAGTGGGAGAACATCAGCCTTCTAATCAGAAGGTCGTGAGTTCAAATCCCAGTGCGGGCACGTACCAATGTGTTTCTGTAAAACATATGTACGTAATTATCACTCGCTTTTCGGTGAAGGAAAACATCGTGAGGAAACCCACATACCTACCCGAGAATTATTTCGGAGGTAGGTATGTCATCCACCAATCCGGACTGTGCCCCCGTGGTGGATTATAGCCTAACCCTCCTCACGAAAGTGAGGAGAGACCCGTGCCCAGCCGTGGGACGTTATGGGTTGATGATATGTAGATGACAAGGGTGAAATAATACAAGCGCCAGCAGTGTGTCGCTAACACCTCCCTACTACATATATAATTATTATGCCCTATCCTATAATACGACGTCCTAGTGTTAAAAAGGTCACTTGTTTTTTGGCATCGAGACTCTATTTAAATAGGTACCAAAATCTATTTTTATATTTTATAATTTCATAATTTCAATACATAGGTCATCTTGTAATCACAAACAGTGTACTTGATCAAAACCTCGAATGTCTTGTTTAAGTTCAATCGATCTTACGAACTTGAGCGAGAGGTAGTCCTTCTAATGTCACAGTTTGCTGAACCGCCCGGGGGCCTCTGACATTGCTCAACGGCTGCTATCAATTGATATCATTGACAGTTGAACATGGCCGCCGATTGACAGAGCGCTTGGATGTTACCAGGATAGGGATGGGCCCCTATTTGGGTGCTTAACTTTGATGATTTTAGACCCCGTTTAAATCAAATACTACACATAAAATGAAATCCAAAGACATTTAACGCAGGAATTTTAGAATAGGGCTCGCACTTAAATCAGGCATCGAACACTTAAATCGCTCGTAAAACAGTGTACTACTCGGCATAGTCGGCAATTGTCAATGTGGTTTCTGCCCTCTGACGAGGTCATCGTACGACTGACCGTAGACGACTGGGAGGTTTCTTCACGGCGTCTCTTCAAAGTTAGAGGAACAATACACCGTTTGTGCGCCGCTTTTCTATTCAATATCGTGTGTGCTGGTTCATGGCTGCGTTAATGACTGTTCACTGTAGAGTATATTGGGGTACAATTATGTTGTCAAATGATAGGAAGAGCTTTTTGCTAGACATTGTAGTCATTCTATGTGACGATGGAACATTGAATTCTTCTAAAGTAACTAAGACTCCAGTTAAAATATTGATTGAATTAGCGTAACTGCTATACAGTGAAGTGAAAGAGGAAAAAATAAGAGACGTGCATACAATGAAACTCACTTCGGTGCTTAGATATGGGGACCAATAGAACCCGTTATAACCACAATAGCATTCGAAATCTCGAAGGTCACAATGCCTATGCAATGCAGTTACAAGTAGGCAGTAGATATTACGAAACTGAATATTTGTGTTTCTATTTAGAAACATTTTATTTCCTACCAACTTGACACAAACTGACTCAAAGTCTTTAAGTCGTTGGCTAAGATGACTCAAAGTTAGCAAGGCTGTTAACTTAACTGTTAAAGTCAATCATATTAGTTGTAGTTATACGATGCCACTACGGCCCCACTGTTATTATTCTTAACGGTGCTTCAGAGTAAACGCCTAAATCTAATCACTGTACTTAGACCTTAATTGTAACATTAGTCTATTTCTCATAGAGCGGATGTTAATCAACAAATTGAGCGAATTACACGGGCATGATACGAGAATTGATAACATATTGTGATTTTAGAGAAGCCTCGCCGTGTAGAACGGTATCGTTGGCCGCTTGCTGCAAATTGATGGGTTTCGATAATGGCTATTATATGTTATCGCATGACTGGATCATTTTTTCATGGCTTCAATAGGTATGAATTTCTATTATTACCTTACTAAGGTGGAGCAAAGGAACGGTTAAAAGTATTTGTCAAATGTATGTATTTTTTGATCAAGGACGATAAAAATAGCCCTAGCTATGTATTGAATGCATGTTATTGGACAGACTTCGATGAATGAGGTGTTAATCGATTCGTCTTTACCGTCAAATTTCATACGTCCGCGTCGTCAGGTTTCCTTGTTGCCTTTTCCTTAGAACAATCAGAGCTATTGTAGCACGGCGTGTAGAGCTTTATCTATTTAACTTGCCTTTCTAATCTACATAAAATCCAGTGGATGCTCCGAAGTCATTACCCGTATCCTTCACCCGTATAGATTATGTTTACGTAATTATTCCGACCGGAAAATGGAATGTTCTGTTCCGCTGATTCAAGTTTAGAGGTTGATTTAATCTGTAATTGTTTTAATAACAAGCAAGTGCGATGATAATGTATGATTTATGCGCTTACCCCATTATGTTGCGAAAGAGTTAAGTTTGGCCCTACGTGATCCGCTCGTGTTCCTTTTGAGATTTACGTAGTTGTTGTAACTGATATAAACTGTTATATAATGTGGACGTTAGTGGATTCGTTCCCATATTATAAATCGGTTTGATGCAATGAGTGAGCAGACCGGTTTCGGCGGCCCCGATATTTCTGCCGACGCGACGACGTCATCATTTACCTTACCACTGTGGGCGTGCTATATTAGTTAATATGTTTATTTCAGCTTATGAAACTATTTATCTTTACATCATAACCAACAACTACGAGCTTGAAGTTACTCAAATTTTGAAAATTTTTTTTTATTTTATTTTTAGTAATTTTGAAACGCAAATTGGTTTATATTTCCATTTCAAGGGAACGTTGTTGTACCTAATTTATAACTTGAAGTTGATGCTGCTATTAATGATGAGGTATAATGATAAAATACACATTTCAGTTCAATTTGAAGCTTCCGTAAATACTGAAAAGTCCCTAAATCAAATTCTCAGGCAAAGCTGGGCCCGCGTAGGGCTACCACAATCTTGGGCTATTCAAGCATTTAGCACTTCATAGCGGTAAGTTTCTATCAATTTGTGACTTCCCACGGAAACGTTGCTGCATTGTTGGCCCAACGCATTTGGCGAGTGGGAAGTGGTCAATGATGATTACGGACACCGGCAGATCAGCGTAAATAATGACAAGTCATTTGTCCGTCGTGACCCGCCCATGCACCACCCGGGAATCGGCAAATTGCGTAGTTATTGCGGTACCTATTGCTTTTGAAACAATCGCAATTTCAACATCCTTAAAATCTTTTTAGAAGCCGTTTATAGTATTTTAAAATATAGAAGATCCTCTTACATTCTGTCGATATCTGTCTGACACGACATGTAGAATTCGACAAGGCTTTTGAAAGTACGTCGCCTGTCGGTCCAAGACAATGTGTTACGGACACGCTTGTAAATCAGATAAGTCGGGTCTTTCAAAACGAGTCCAGCATAGCATTTCCATACCTCGTATGACGTAAGCTCCCAATCGTGACTAAATATATGTAAACTATAGATACGTCATTATTTACACGTGTGTTACCTAAGTTTGAATAGCTTTCTGACCAATATTGTCAAAAATAGAGTTCAATAACAAGTCGCAAGTTCGTTTGGTAAAACTAAAGGTTGCGTTTGGTGCTTATGTCACACCTAACTTGTACATCGTACTGACTAAGTATTATTATAAACGAAAAAGTTTGCGTGTCTGACACTAGCGCTGAAACGGCTGAACGAATATTAATTAAATTTGGTAACATATACAGTTTTTGGAAAAACATATAGGATTATTTTCATTATCACCTATGGCCGAGTGAAACCCCGAGGTGCAAACATTAGAAATTGCATGAGTAAAAAAATGGAATCGATAAAGTTGTAACACTCTGACTGCTGAGCCGATTTTCTTGTCTAGCCACGGGTGTGGCTCTGCACGCACTAACTAGTGTTTTCCAGTTCACAGTATTGTTTTCCCACACTCGCGGCAAGCTATGAAAAACACCACAGTTCTGTTTTCAGCATTGAACGTGTTAATATCTCAATATTTCAGAACTGAACCGGGAAAGATTGATTATTGTTCTGTAAGATTTGTATCTTGAAAGGCAAAGCTAAGTTCAAGTAGTTTAAAAGGACGAATATGGTCAGTAAACAAGGGTTACCGAAGCAACGGACACTTCCGCGAGTGTCGTTATCCAAGCACGATCGGCCCACGGGGCAATCAGAGCGTTGCTTGCATGCAACGCGCATACACAGCGATTGTCTTAGGCTAAACACGGCTAAACTGTTATTTTCACTTGATAATTATGTAAGTGAATCTTAATTACACATAGAAATACGATTGAAAAGAACAGTCGGTCGGTCAGAAACGCATTGTCAAATTGGCAAAAAATAGATCTGGAGTCACGCACGACTGCTTTTGATGAAAATTATATGATGCGCTCAAGTAGGTGCTTACCATAATATTGATATTACAATCTGCTACAAAAATCTATGTTCCATTCTCTATCATGCACGCCAGCCTCGGGATAATAAATGTAATATGTACCATAGGTCAGCAGATATTTTCAAGTTATTGCTATCATTATTGCGAACGATTTTGCTTTGGGCAAACCATGTTCCGTTTTCATGGCAAATTGTTTTATACCGCTGTGTGTTCATTAAAATGTATACGCCGAAAGAAAAACGGAGTAGGCTCATGCTGTGAATAAGTATGATCCCTTTTTTATGCGCGTCCGCGTAACTCTGATCATCATTTGGTTAAAATGAAGACGGTATAAATAATTATGTGACTAGAATACTTACACTTCGCTAAACTATGAATAAACATCACATTAAAACTAATATAGAGGTAATAACTATCTTAGTGTAAGTTATACATAAGTGATAATGAGATAACTTAAAATGAAACGGATGATGAATTACAAGGTAATGAAGGAGGAAGATGCGGCCTCGCTCATGGCCGGAGGCCTCGTGCGCCTGCACAGGCTAAATCACTTAGCTGCATCGAACACTCTACTGCCTTCATCACGCGAACTTAATGCCTTTTCAACTGCTAACGAATATGTCATTCTGACATTCGTTACTTTCTCCGATGATAAGTGCATTTAGTGTTTTGTGGGTGGTGGGAAACAATAAAACGGTTGACCTTTGAAGTTATTGTGCGGAACGTGTGATGAAAATGATGTTGTATGGAATCCATGGACGTGGACTTAAGGCACTGAGACTGACACTTAAGGCAAGACTTAAGGCACATTTACTACAAAAACTGTTAATATAGATATCTGTTATATATAGCCTGATTCTCTATCCATGTACCTATCATAAGAAGGTTCGAGATTATTAAACTGTATTTAAGGTTTTTTTGATTTGGCTCGCTTTTCGGCAAAGGAAAACATCGTGAAGAAACCTACATACCCACCCGAGAATTATTTCGGGGGTAGGTATGTTATCCATCAATCCGGACCGGGCCCCTGTGGTGGACTATGGCCTAATCCTCCTCACGAAATTGAGGGGAGACCCGTGTTCAGCAGTGGGACGTTATGGGTTGATGATGATTTGGCTTTGCATGATATTTTTGTAACAACGAAGGTACTGTGTGATACAAGCATTATATTCATTTCCTATAGCGCAAGTGTAGGTGTAAGCATACTGAGTTATGGCCTCTCTTCCTTTGTAACAAGGCCACAAACAGACATTCGTCATTACTCACTGTCAAAAAATATAATACTAGTACAAAAATCCTTTCAACTCTCATATCCTATTATGCATTTTCTTACAAGATGTGAATTGTTCAAGTTAGAATAACTAATTTGTTGGAAAGTATATTTTTTCAAGACAAGCTTTTAAAAACTAATACGACGGTATTCAGTAAAAATGCAACCTGTCAAAATGAGCCCAAATACTTATTATCAATTTACTATTAGTCGCTAAGGAGGTCCGTTGACTTCATTAGTCTCTGTCATCCTTCTGATCAGAAGACCTACCATAGCGTCTTATAGCGATTCAGTTGAGGACCTAAACTGAGCCACGTCGCATAATCGTACCGTGACGTCTTATTTCTTATGTGGCTGCCATTTTCAACCTAAACTGGATATAGTTTAGGTTGAAAATGGCTTATTAGCGACTCAATTTAGGCTCCTGCCATTTTTAAACCTTAACTGCATCCAGTTTAGGTTGAAAATGGCAGCCACATAAGAAATAAGACGTCACGGTACGATTATGCGACGCGGTTCAGTTTAGGTCTTCAATTGAATCGCTATAAGACGTCATGGTAGGCCTCAAGATGGTCGCACCACAATATTGTATTGTCATCGCCACTTGACAAGGCATTTCAACTCTGATGTAGTGTTTATATATCCTAGGTTAGTGTTTAATAAAATAGAAGTAGGATATACCAGGCCCTTGGTTTATATGATCTTAGATTTCAGCTCAATTGACAAACGGGACCTGAGCCAAAATGGGCACGCGAGATTTGAACTAAACAAACAACTATACTAACTAACAGTACAGTTAAATAAGAGCTTGAAAACACATATTGTAATTAAAAATACGTCTTACTTCCATGGAAATCGCCTTGAGTGTCGCATACGTATTCAATACACGAGTCGTGTTGGACAACGCGTACCTTTTGTACTGTGATCTGATGTCATGTCGTATGTCCGTGGAGTTATTAAGCTATGTGTGCATTCATACTTATAACTCCAGCGATCACTTGTAGAATTAAAGTTGATTAATGCGAATTTTGACTTCTAATATTCTATTTCTCACATCATACTAATCCAACTCTGGATTATAAGTATGCTGAGTAAACACTTCACGTAGTTTGAAATGAGATATGGCTAAATAAAGACCAAATTCGCTTTATAGATTTTACCCTAACACTCAGAATCCAAGGTTCACAGTTTGAGAGACTATTTCGCAACTCCAGCTGGAGGAATAAATGTAAACACATCCACTGTGATAAATAACCAGATATATACTCGTGCAGTAACACCAACTACGAGCATGTATTTACATAAATAAAGACATGTTTTTGCGGCGTTCCAATCTGAGTCGAGAAACTAATTAGACCGGACAATGAATCCAGTTTTTGAGTCGAGAGACGCCATAGTAAGATCAAAATTAAATGATATTCTTATACTGGACGTGACCTTCAGAGTGAGAGAATAAAACCTATCCGCTTCATATACAATGCATTGCGTGTTACATTAGCACTCGCTGTTTCATCACGAATATATTATAACATACTCTTATTCAACTTTTGTTGTCTAATGTTTGTTGTTAAATCTCAAGAAGAAGATTTATGCTCCATTTTAAATACAGTACCTAAATCTAAGGATGACTTATGAGCTTAAACGACACTTTTTAATTGACAGTTATATAAAATTACCCATCACCTAAACAGGGCCAAGGGTGTCATCAACTCTTAGATAAAATGGAACAGTGATTATCAGATTTCAATGGGCAGCTCACATGCTGCTTCACTTACTTACTTACTTACTTACTTACTTTGTTAGAGATCTGTAGCTATCAATGCTATAAAGATACGTTCGTAATTAACATTTAATTTATCTGTAAACAGACTCTTGCAACCCGTTCTATAGAAGGATTTTTAACACAACCTTTCCTGCTTGCGGATCTTCTATTCGTACAGATGGATTGCAGAAGCCTATCTCTCTGTAATAGGTAGACAGATATAAGTTATTATAAGTTATAATTATAACTGCATGAAATTGAAGTGTCGCGCTTCGTGAGCCATGTGGTGAATTATGAATACGACATATTGGAATGTAGATATTTAATATTCAGGAGAAGAAACGCTTGTAGGTATAAGAATAATATTGTCAATACACATAGTTTTTTGTTTTTTTTCAAAATGTGATTCACTATTGACACAGCAGTGTACTAGTATAAACAGTGACTCAGAATTGAATATATTGTAGGTTGTGATTGAGTCACAGCTGTTTCTGTGAATGAATGAACATATAAGCGTTTTAGTATTTAAGGAATTGCCCGCTAGAGCTGAACATGAACGTATATGGAAAAAGATATTAAAGTTTTTTTAGCATTATATTAGCCGAAGCTGTTTTCATTCAAGAGAACACTTTGTTTTCTTAAAATGCCTTACATTATTATTTACAACTAAAATACTAAAATTACTTACGAAAACAGGTACTTTTGATAATATTTTAATTAGGTAGTCGATAAATAATAGAAACCTCTTAGAATAGGTATTCAAGCTTAATAATTCTAATAAAATAATCCCCAATAAAAGTCTTTTCTGCTAAGGCAAGATAGCTTTCCTAGAGTTACGAAAGGAGCTTGTTCTTGGAGTTTACAGCAGTCCTATGTATTGGCAGAGTGCATATATAACCAACCTACACGTCAAGTATCAGTATTGTGTTTCAGCTTTAGTAAACTGGCTACTTAATGGGATGCGTGGGCGCATTATAACCTTGCGCCTGCGCCGCCACCGCACCTAATTCAGCGTTGGCAACCTGGCATTGGCACCACGGATATTTTGTGCCTTTTAAGGCTCAAATTGGGAGCAACTCAGTTCAACTTACTCTTACCTTATAAAATGTGTCTTTGAGCTATATTCCACTTTACTCTACAGTGATATATGTTATGGTAAACCGAGGCGATTCGGATCACTTTTTACGAAAAGAGCGGTCTCCCAAATGGACCCGTGAGGTAATATCAAGCTAAATCATGTTCGGCGCGTCGTGCGGCGGTGGATAGAAGCAATTTTTTGCGCTGTTTGGTTTCATGTAGTTAGCCGTAGATTTTTAAATGCGACCTAATTTCTTTTTGGTGATCCGATTCAACCCCTAATCCGATCGCCTTGGTCTGACATACATTCTTGGCGTGTTCTCAATAATGTTGAATTTAAGGTATTGCCTTGTGGCTTAGGGTGCAGCTGCCCATTTAGTATCTAATCGGGCTAAGTTCATAGTTTTGAATAGAAACACAGACAGTTAAGATTTATTTACTTAGATCCAATGTGATAAATACTACCAGAAGGTAGTAATAATTTCAATGCAGCCATTTAGTTAGAGCCATAAGTTTATTTTCATAGTTGGGTCGACGGGCGAGTCATAAAAGGACAACAGAACTGCAAAACAATGCCTGAGCGAAGGTGTATAAGTTGATGCTCCCATTTATTCAGCCGCGCAGCTGATCAACCTTCCTCAAACTCATTTACATAAAATCTTCATACAATATTCAAAACGGATTACTCAAACAGAATACCGATCGTTTGAGTACCTATAGCAAATACTGGGTCTGATTGAACAGATGAGTTCACATCCAATTGAACCCATAGTGGTGTGAATTCTTCGATGCATCGGGAACTAGGTTAAACCGAGTTACGCGGCCGTACATAACATTTGTATTACAACAGTTACTATTATAATACGTAAGACGTTATTTTATGATCATCAAGCTATTTTAACTGTGATTAATTATACGCTACAATTAACTAGGTGGAGCTTAACGTATATTTTGTATGTAGCTCTATCTTTATGATTATTTTTAGCCCAAATTAAGACGCATTATCTAAACTTTTAGTCGTTATTTGTGGGTTTATGATACAATTCTTGCCGTATTATGTCTACTATAAAAATGGATTTTGTATTAGATCATAATTTCGTACCAGTAAAAACTTGTTTTGGCGGCTGGGACTTAGTAGAGATTCTACGTATTTTGGTGGTCAGCAATGTTAGTTTATTATTTATTTTAATTTTGAAAACTCGTATGGGTGTTGGGTAGGAACTTTTTATATGTTCCTCAGTACGTAGTAAGGTATTGAATTGTCTGAAATACAGAGTTATAGAATTATATCAGATACATAGGAAAATATATATCTACCTATGCAATAAAAATTTCAATGCCAAACCAATTTTACAACACGGTAGAGAACTGCCCTGTCAAGTGTTTGTAAATGTAATAAATGTCAAACTTTTAAGTCATAAAACAATACAGCCCTATCCATCCTCATCAACGAGGTGAAGGCGTCCGATGACGAAACTGATTAGCAAGAAAGACAACAAACGCAAAAGGCTAGACAACAGAAGTTGGGGTTTTTTTTGGTGTTCAGTAAATAAAGGTTACCTGGGCATGCGCTGCCGCTAGCAGCGTGACGAGGAGGCACCACAGTGGAGACATTGTCCTTGATTCTTTGGTTGTCACAGTAAGCACTTGTCAGTAAGTTTGACAGTTGTTAAGCGCGGGTTGTCAGCGCAGCATGGCGGACCGGTCGTGGCGCGAGACGGGGCAACACTGCTGGCTGGCACGGCCATACCAACTTTACTTTCCGTGAGCGCCCGCGTTCACACCAACACTATTGAATACTTGCACTATTCGTTATTCTATGGAACTTTGCTATGAAAACCTAGCTGCACGCTCCATTAATTTTATATTTATTACTTACAGCTATTTGCTGCTTATAGTTATAAAGTGATTAATTGTAGTTTTTATCGGTATCCCTATGTTTTATACCTTTAAAAAACACTTTATACTAAAATAAATTTAAAGGTAGTTTTTAAATGTAGCACCATGTATGTCTACCGTTTAAAAAAATATTCTATACCTACCTAGTAGGTATTCAAATCAAACCCAACATTAATAGTTGAGGTTTGATTTTATCCGTCTTAAAACATCCCTGACGCATTTTTATATGTACTTATATATTTAAGGTTACTACAACAAAATCCATTTAGTAAAACACCTTTTCTATTGTTGTAATAGACACTTTAAAATGAGCTCCAGTGTGATCACAGTTCCAGTGCTACGCAATGGAGGCTCGTGGCCGCAGGCGGCGGTGGCGGCGTGGTGTTACGCCACACGCGCACATGCCCACCTGTCTCACGCCGCACACACACGTGCATCGAACCCCGCAGGTATGCCACAAGCTGATCCTGCCGATAATTCTTCTGCAGTTTATTTTATCCCTTTTCTGATCACAGAATTAAGCGACTAACAAAGATGTGCTCATTCGGTGATGTTCGAATGTTAAGTTACATGATCAGATGTTTGACTGCTGAGCCGATTTTCTTGTCTAGCCACGGGTGCGGCTCTGCACACACCATAGTGTTTTCCGATACAGCAAACACCACAGTTGTGTTTTCCCGTACCCGCGGCATATCATGAAAAATACCACAGTTGTGTTTTCAGCAGCGAACGTGTTAATAGATTTTTTTTAAATATAATAGGAATCATATGGAACGAACTAAATTAAAAAAAGTTACGTACAAACACACTAATCAAAGATAGTATCGATAGATAGTAAGATAGTAGTAGTGTTTAATTAATTTTGTTTCTGGTGTACAATAAAGAGTTTTCTATTCTATTCTATTCTATCTAATTTTCAATTTTTTCGGACAGCCCTCAACATCGCCATCGTGACAGCTACCGAATTGGTTTGTTTGTTAAGTGTTTAAGTTATTAGTATTGAATAGCAGTAAAGTGATAGCTATAAAAAATCTATAAAAGCTAGCTATAAAAGCTATAAAAAAATATTATTAACTTATAATAATGGACCTTAAAATAGTAGTGCAAAAGACATCAACGCGTTCTTCTTACTACGCAGTTTTGGATGATAATAATAATAATTATTGTAAAATCTTGCATTTATCCTAAATATTACAATAAATTAAGATATTTAATTGAAATTATGCTCAACAATTTAAACTATTCAAATAACTTGACTGGAATAGTGCATCATCTATGTACATTTCCAACCTCAGCTTCTATGATACTGGTAAGTTAAAAAAACCCTGTGAAATCCAAATAAGTTTGGAACCTCACCCAAGCTAAGTACTCGTTAATTTTAAAGCTGCTGTAGTGTCGCCATCTGGCTATTGGGTTCATAAGCTGAAAGACAGTGCCAGTTTACAGTTGGCGCCACTGTCGGCCGCGCCGCCCATTGCCGCCCAAAATCAATACCGAGGCGGGCGCGCGCCGTCCCTCCGTTTTCACATCAGTATCTCAGGAGGCATCTCCCTTACTGCCCATTTTCCTCACCCGATACCGCGCAATCAGTGCCCGAAAAGCGGTTACTTCTTCCCACAAATCCAGCTCAAAAAGTAAGTACTTATTTTTAACTATCTACTAACAATCTCTTTGGATTCTGAATTAATTCATGAAAACCAGTGAGGGGTAGATAAAGGGACGAAATTAAAGTATTACATCGTGGGGAAAGCTTGGGTAGGTATATGGGGCGGGGAATGACCTCGTTGTCCAGATTTGACTTATAAACTATATCAAAGATGATGAATGATTTTCAGTGAAAGTGTCCTGCAAAGTTAATCAGTTAGCTGCCTGTTTATTGTCAAAGCATATTAATGTACTATGACTCGGATTATATCGCGATAAAAAGCACGTGCTATCATAATGTAACAAAAAGCAAGCAGACTAAATTCTTTTGCAATTATATTAAACTACTGCTGAAAAATGCTTTTAATTTTGTTTTTTAAACGAGCGAGGTAATTTAAATAAACATTTTTTTTTTCATGACGAGTCGTCCTAAAATTGTCCACCCTACGTATTAGGAGAAATTTACGTTCGCGATTCCATTTCGATTAATTCCTGTACCTTTCGATAAATTTTCACATATTAATGCTTGGATAAAGATGATAATTTTACCATATTGTTTTAGAAGTATAGATTAAAAAAAAACCAACGAGTTTCTTGCCGATTCTTCTCGTTTGGATGTAATTCCGAATCTGGCGGTCGAGTCAGTGAACTTTCATAAGTGCCCTCTTGGGGCCTATGTGAATGAAGATTTTGACTTTTGACTTTGACTTTAACATTATAATAAGCCCATACCCCAATAAACATCAAGTTAGGTAACACACAAAAGATCGACTCATATTTGTCACGAAAAGAAAGGGTTCCAAATATATAAAAGGAAATTCTTATCTTGAAAGTCATGATAATATTTTAAGGCTATGTTATAAAAAGGGGCACGCAAAGGGGTGGCAGATGTGTAAGCAATTTCCCCGAAAATCAGTGACTACAAGCGAATATTGTATGATATTAATAAAACCAAGAAGGAAACAACAGGAAGTCAATTCTTCCGTCGTAGTTTTCCTTTTGTCGTATAGGTACATATAACGTGATATCAAATACATTCCAATTGATTCCTATCAAGAGACGTTTCATTTCTCTTATTGGATGCACAGCACACCACAGAAATTTTTAACGTCTGTATATTTTTATTTATCAAATATTGTGTGTCATTTATATGGATTTTGACTTTTGACGTGAAGTTATTAGAAAAAGGTCAGGTACTCGTCGGTCGGTGTGACCCAAGAGAATACCCCTAAGAAAGAAAGTAAAAGATGTTTTATAAAATCACTTGGGACTACTTCATGTGTCGGTATAGAATTTATTATAGACCCATGCAACTGTGTATCGTAAATAATAAAGGTAAAACTTGATCTTGGACTACATAGTACGGAGGGTGCAGTGTAACAAAATGTGCATACCATTTTCTTTTTAACAAGGGAAATTAATCAGTAGAGTCAAAAGAACATGAAGCTCCTGGTGATTTCAGAGCAGGCGATTGGTTTTTGAAAAAACGTTATAACAATAAAGGTAATGTTTTATAGATTTAATATTAATTCTACTCTTTTATGGTTTTACACAAAGATACATAAAAGAGGAATTCTAGAATAAAATTCATTTTTACCATACATGCTATGCAAAAGCTTTTATTAATATACATAATGTACTTACTCTTTGTAATATAGAATAGAAGCTTCGTGATACAAATTAATAAGTTTCAAATCTCATTTGAGGCGCATCTATTAGTCAATTATTTTTTTATTAAAAGCACAGTGCCTGCTTTCATCCAGGGTATTGGTTAGTGTGATCGTCAGTGTTTAGAGAACAATTATCCTGTGTCCGATCGGGCAATAAAGTTTT
This sequence comes from Campaea margaritaria, assembly GCA_912999815.1. Lineage (NCBI taxonomy): Eukaryota > Metazoa > Arthropoda > Insecta > Lepidoptera > Geometridae > Campaea > Campaea margaritaria. The sequence continues at coordinate 5,782,333 of OU538794.1, forward strand.
ATTACTTCGGGCATTCTGCGGAACCCCTGTGGGACGCCGCCTAATAGATGTCGTTAACCCTATGAAAATTACATGAGTATATTCGTATACTGTTATACACGGTCGGGCTGCTTTATTCAATACACTTTTTGTAGTGAAGTCAAATATTATTAGAACGGACAAGTGCCTTTATTTTAGAATAAATTTATTAACAACTACAAAGTGCCTTCCACTGACTTCTAGATTATGGCAATTGACAACCTACAACCCGTTTTGGGCTAGTAAATATAACAATTTACGAGCTATGGCTGGATTTTATGTTACCCAAGTTTAGTGCTCTAGTCCACTACGAGTATTAGTACTTAGTAGACATTCTGGCGGCCGCCAATGCTAAAATACCACAGTAGAAATTAAATACTGTGTGTATATGGATGTACTGTGTGTGTATTTATGACTTGCACAAATAAATAGAGTCATGGGTTGCCCATGGTCCTAATTCTATTTTTTTGGTGGTTCGACCGCTTTTTTATTGAACAGGGTTTTTTAACCAGTCCTACCTGCGTTCGACGATGATGCACGCTTGCCTAGCTATTCATTCGTGAATTGAAGACACTCTGATTGTAACTATATATCGGCAAATACTGAATTCGGCATAAAGTTCCACCCCGGAACGGAACGGTGCATGCATATTGATGAAATATCCACAATAAAACGGTGACTTTTTATCCCAAAAAAATTTTGCGGCTCCCGTGGGAGAATCTACGTGAGGTGTGGCTAGTGTATTTTTATACCTTCTAGTCGGTTGAGTTCAAATGAAATCAAATCAAAAGTTTATTTGGAGTAGTAAGTTCTATAGCCAAAAATATCTGGCATAATGCTATACGATTTAGTAACTCTACGGGCAATAAAACAGTAGTTCCGCACGTAATGCTTCTTATTACTAGTAATATCGAAAAACGAATGACCCTTGTTACTACACCAGAACGGTAGAACTAAACGATAACGATATGATTAATTTTCGATAATAGGTACATTGATTCGCCTCTACAAAGTGAAAAAAGACAAAAAATAATCTACTCCAGAAGAGCGAACAAAAATAAATGAATAAGCGAAAATATTGAAGTGGTCACCGGTTTTTTTTATAATGCAGGGATGGTTTTGGTTATTTGGTCATTTGGTTATTACAAGTCTGAGATTCAGGTCCACTATTTTTTTAAATAAAGCTCTAGCGCCGAAACAAGGTTTCGCTCAAATAAAGTTTAGTTATTCTTAGTTTACCATTCAATTACGTTCGGTCACATTTTCAACTTGTTTTCGTTTCAAAGAAAAATGTTAACGTCGAGTTTAAGCGGCAATGGAAAAGGCAATTGCAACAGGCATTTCCCCGGATTAACAGTAACCGTAGAGTAAAAACATAATAGGTTTGTCGAGTTCCTCGCATTGATTCACACGGATCCCAGGGACATGATGAATGATGGTGGATTACACGCGACCATACCATTACTTAGTCCTATGTTTTGTTTTACAGTAGTGGTTTGCACGAACACCGATGGGGTGATTTTGTGTTTGCATGGAATACCTCTAGCTTTCAGGGACATTTCATTCTTATTATTTCACGTTACTCGTTAAATATTTTTACTAGTAAGTTGGTACACGAAAAATCATATTTTAATCTCTGTTTCCCATTATCTGTTTTATTTTGATAAATATTGCTAGTTTCTCCTTTAAATAATTAAGGCAGTGCCATTTTTCGCCACATACTTTGCAATTATTCTATTTGAATAACTAGAACTTTCTGTTAGCGAATCCAAACGCTTCGATAAGGTATTTTTCATTGATAGCTTATATTTACAGTTTATTTACTTATCTGCGTGATCATTGTGTAGCAAAGATATTTATTTCAGCGACTTTATTACATTTCTTTATTACAATTATGGTAATTTTAGTTCTCTTTAGAGTCTCTAGTTCAATGCACCCCTCACAGGCCATATACAGATTGTCGTGGTGAAAGCGCCAGCATTCTTCCCTTGGGATAGATCCTTGGATAATAGCGGGTAACGTGTTCTGGTTTGGATTGTAGCCAAGTGGAATATATCGGCGATAAGCGACAATTTGCATTTACCATTAATCTTCATACCTTGAGGTGCAATGTTTCTTTATTTTAAGGACGCCCCCGAGTAGTCTGAAATGTCGACTTGTTAAGTTGTTATACAAACGCATATTCTGTGTAATATCAAAATTTCAATACAGGTCCTTTACCTATCTTTGTAGATTATTGTAGCTATTTTCAATTATGTACAGGAAACAAAAATATGCTCTAGATTTTCTATTACCTATTACTACTTTCCAATATGAATTGGCTAAACCTCAAACAAGAGCATCGTTTCGTCTTGAGACGTGTTTTGTAGTAGCAAAAACAAGAACTAGGCTCAATTATTTAATTCCAACCAATAACTACATCTCATTCCATTCATCATTCCTACATCTAGAGAGATCGATAATTTTACAATTGTAATAGGACTGGCTGCCGGCCAAGTGATAGCTAATAACCGCTTCTTACACTTTTTGCCCATGGTACGTGCTCAATATGAATAAAGTCCTTACAAAAAAAAAACAGCTGCTTTCTGCAACACTAACTCGAAAATTTATTTTTCTTATGTGGCAATGTTACAAAAATTGTGGGATACATAATTATGTACATAATATTAATTTTAATTTCGATTAAATACAATCAATTAGTTAAATTTATTAAATAATAAAATAAAAATTAATTGCACAATATAATAAAATAATAAAACAAGTAAACAAAAATTGAACAAAAAATTAAAAAAAAAGTCATTACCAGATCATGAGCCTTGCAACAATGGTTAATGTACTGGCAATCAAACCTCATCAGCAAATGCCTTCAGAATGCGGCTAGGGCTGCCCCAATCCCGGCGCACCAGGGATGCGCACAGTTACCGCATGAATGCATTAAAGCAGTCCGTCCACCCGTGCCTCGGTGAAAATCCCTGAGGCGCTACAGAACCGTGGTAGTCCCAACAAAATCCTGAAAGCATTATTGAACTGCACACGTAAGGCGCTGTACTGGCTCTGCGTATAACTCGCCCACATAGCGCTTGTGTTAAAAGACATATTCAGTTGCAGCTGGTGGTTTAAAATCACCATTATCATTGCACTTCAGCACCTCGCATTGTCAGGGCCGTACTCAAAAATAATAAATTGTACGAATAGCTTTAAGCAACTTCCCCAGCGGCAGACACTTGGATAGGTGAGCGTTTAGTGTTATATCACCTGCGGTTCGTGCTTCAGAGGGCATGTTAAATCGTTGGCATCGATTGCTATCAATGAATACCAGTCATTAAGCCATGTCACAGACCCTTCGGCGGCCGTTTAAACTCTGATACCAGAACGCCACTACCTCATTCTAAATCGATCGATCGATATGTCAATTAACATCATAGTCAAATCATAGAAACACCACCATAATATAACGACCGTTATTATATCATTCATATGACGATCAATAGTATGCAAATTATAAGGTTGTCGATGATGAAATAGTATTCACCTACTTCGATCCTTTGTTAGCAAAACATCAAAGAACTTTAACCCCTTATAATATTATCTAACTAACACTTAATATGATAAGTAAATCAGATCGGAATTGATTTTCGACAGTTATGTTAACCTGGCGCATCTCATTCCTAGAAATTTGACAGCGTTCCATAACATCAATCCATATACTCTACCTTCGTAATTCGTAAATATAAAAGAATTGCAAACTGCATAATGTAAAAAAAAAACACAATAAAATGACACAATAGAATGAAAAAAATGACTGAAGATACACATAGACCAATTCAAATTTCAAATTTCCTTTGTTCTGTGGTGTTTCAATAAAGAGTTTATCTATCTCTCTATCTATCTACAGACACACACCGGCTCATATATTGGCACATACATTGGCGTTAACTCGAAGCAGTAGTGGTGAAACCAGCAGTCGTCCCAGGGGATCGATCCTTACGTAATTCCTCCCGTCACAGGCTTGGCTGCCTGCCATGAAGTAGTTAACGGACGCTATTTGTCCACGTTATGATTTGTGTCGCACTAAAATGTCTCTATTTTTTTTGGGAAAAATGCTAGTAAAGGATTTATAATGCAAAAGCATCGTGTTTTTCTGTGAAAAAAATAAAATCATCGGTCAGCGATACTGTAACTAAGTAATCATGATTTGAGCAGGACACCTTAGATCGTTGTATACTTCAAAACACATTGTTGTTGCTTCGAATTTTAAGTTCAAAGCTTGTTTCAAATATTTCTGTATTTCTTATTATGAGAGAAACAAAGTCCAGACACAGTGGCCACAACATTTTCATCCTACACGTGTGTGCCGAATAAAAATGTTTAAGGCCGGTTTTCAGGGTCACTCCATCTAGTTAACCTTTTCATCCGCATCGGGTTAGTATTCCTTACCCTTTTAAAGCCCTTGCTAAATAATTAGTGAGTTGTAATTTATTAAAGCCAGTCTGCTGTTTCCACATTTTTCCTTTTTTCAGGACTTTTTTATTTACCTACATACATACTACTTGAACTTTTTTTATGCTCTGAATCTGAGTGCTAACGGAACCATGGTCCTCGTTGTTCCAGATTCTCTAGATACAGGTGTTCCTAGTTTGGTTAAGAGTCAGGAACTGCAAAAGTACCCATGTTATCGTGTTGTTTTGATTTGATTGAAGAGTACCTAATCCAGAAGTCGATTACACAAAGTACTTGTTCCACTCAAGTCTAACCTTGCGTAGCGGTTCATCCAAAGAGGGGTTGCTCTCAATACGCCACCCCAGCTTCTAGCTTTGTATATGTAAAGTGTTCTTTGTTGTTATATAGAATTGGTTTTAGGGCATTTCGGGAAAGTAGAGACGTGCGAATGGTAGTCAATAGGCCAAAGACCTGTTATGCCCTGAAAGGTTACGTAATGGAGGAAACTCTCGTGGCGACTAGATGTGACTTCTGGGCCCCTTAAAGTATCTGGCGACTAGCCAGGCCAGGACCCTTATTCACTATGACCGCCTAGACTCTTAACGTGGCCACGTTACGTTAAGTTACTGTGATCCGCCAATGTCAAATTTCATATAAAGTGACTTGACGCGTTACGCACTCGTTTTTAACTGTCAAAATAATGTGCAGGAAGCTAGCGCGTAATACCCTTTTTTAATACCAAGTCGTGGTACGTTTATGAAACGCGCTTAAGTTTATAGCGCGTTATGACATCACGCGTTTTTGGCCAGACATCTCATGTGGCATAGCGAATAAGGGCTCAGCGTGTTAAGTATGCCCAGTAAGTTGATATGTTATAGTTCTAACATATCAATATATACTGCTGGTAGCTTTATCGATTCAAGCCGGCTAGAATACTAAGCGAAAAGGGACTGGTCCAGATAATCGAATAAAGCAAGTGCCGGTAAAAATGTAAATATGACTGGCCAGAGGGACTCGTGCAGAAAATATGACGAATGCTGGAACCGTAACTATTTTGCCACAGTTCTATGAATATAAAATAGTCGATATACATATGAAAGAAGCAAGAAGTGGTTGGTAATGTAATAGGAAAAGGTTATTTTATTTTCATTTTTACAATGTTAGAGAAGAACCAACTAACCTGGATATTATCGAATGAAGACGTAGTCGTCGGTGATAAGTGATGGCACTTATAATAAAGAAACTCTTCCAAACACCAAACATAATTTTAAACAAATTTTAAATCGTGTTTTATTCGCTATTTGTGTTATATTCGCCAATAAAACCACGTGTTTGTTGTTGTCTTGTACTGTTGTAGTTTGTTAAATACAACTTAGAATTTATATAAGGAAAACAAAAGAATTTTATGAAGGGTTTTTTTAATAAGGCGAATAAAGGTTTCTTAGTAAATGGGACAGTTAGGACTCTGAAGACAGTTTAGGGATATCAACGTTTCCCGCCGCGGTCGCGCAATAAGTGTTCCCGTCACGTCTTTGCTCAAGGCCCTCCTGACTGAAATATTAATGGGTATTATTCCCATACCTACCGAACACCAGATGTCATTCTTTTTACACCAAAATAGCCAACTGAATTGATCCCAAGATAATAAGGTTCAGTATTGGGTATTATTAGGAAAGGCTCTGAAGGGTAACAATACAATGGTTATAACTTCGAAAGTTTACCTTATTGATAATATTAAAATAATGTCAACTATATAGGATCTAAAATAGCCTCCAACGAATCCCAAATCTATACTCTATACTAATATATAACGCTGAAGAGTTTGTTTGTTTGAACGCTACGATCTCAGGAACTACTGGTTCGAATTGAAAAATTCTTTTTGTGTTGAATAGTCCATTTATCGATAAAGGTTATAGGCTATATAAAATTACGCTACAACCAATAGGAGCGGAGCATCAATGAAGAATGAAGTAAAAACAGGAATAAAATATTGCTTTTAATTATGCGGGTAAAACCGCAGGGCGTAGCTAGTCATTTATACTTCAGGAACCACTAACTGAGGAAAAAATCCTAGAGAAATTACGCTTGTTGTACAAAGCGAGAACAACGAACCCTATCAGATTGAACACAATAGTGGTGTAGATCGAACCGCTTTCCTTCAGAGAGCCGATGGCAAACAGCTAGTACGGAAACGTTATTTACCAACTTGTACAACTGCAGGTAGTCACTGAACCCAAGTCGAGCCCATCGCAGCCGTTTGCTACGCCATTGTTGACAAGTGGCGCATTTGCGAGTAGATATCCCGAGGTAAGTGCTATCCCTGTTCGTATTTACGTTACACTGTTTGTGTAGATGATCCGAGCTTACTGTTATCCTTATTTTATTAGGCTTCATACAAATATTGTCGGAACCAATGCTGGATTACGGATAACATTATCTGCGAAATAAAAGTAAAAGGTATTGATGTTATTGATACCTACTTAGATAGTTGCTTTGAGACCCTTTCCAGCCCATACATCTTTAATGTCATATTATACGTATTTTTTTTACTTATGGACTTGTCGCCTGAAGGATTGGTGTTTCAATCTGACATAAACATAATATAGACAAAGAAAAACGCTTAAAGTTAAAGCTTCCGTTCTTTTTGGGAATTTTACACTTTTGGAGACACTGCTTTCGTATAGGCCTTACGGCTGATGCCTAGAACGAACGAAAATCTGAAAAACTCTACGTGCAAAATGAACTTATAACATTAGAAATTGATGATATTTTTTCGCTGTTGTATAATAATAGCTGTTATCGTAGCTAATTAAACCGTAATGAACAGAAGGGGACGTCAAAATAGAGCGTGCGGGGTGCCCTGGGATTTGTGGCCCGCAGGCCGCAACCACAGCAACCCTGTCTTTCTCAAGCTTCCGAACGTCCTTCACCAGCAATGTCAATTACCTGAAACGAAGGTATGTCGAAATTTGTTGTGCTCTCTCGTCTATGTCTTATTGTCTGTTAAGCTTGCATGTCTGTCTTTCTGCTTGTCTGTCACATAATACCTATGGCGCCTCAAACCATGCAGATTTCCGTTTTCCTTTTTGATTAATGACTACATGACTACACTTATTAGCTTATGCCAATTTGTCACGTAGTACTTACGTGTAGAATTTATAATGTTCCTAATTTTAACGGAGAGTGTTTTAATCCTTTAATCACGGTAATCTGATTTTAGCAGAGCTCATCACGCGTTTTAAACACGACCCGTAGGGTAATAAGTCGCGAGCACCTAAAATTAACTATGACGTAAAAGTAATTTTTAGCTTGTGAGATTTTAAAACAAATTTATGGCACCGTAAAAAAGCCGAGACCGCTTCACCGCGCTTCCACCCTCCGCACCGGAGCCACCCTGCCCCGTCCCGACCCGCCGACCCTCCCGCCTGACTCCCAGCCTGACCTCCACTCGCATACGTGTAACACCACTCATCTGCTCAGTGATCCTATACGTGATTGCAGGACCGTTGTCATTCGATGGGCTCGTTATCTTGCACCACCGAGTGGCAAACGCGGTTCAAATAGGTATATTGCATGGCGCTTGCCTCGATGTCATCGCCGGTGCCCGTGATTCAATGTTGTCGCTTCACAGATTTTATTCTTGCATTCGAATGTTCTGTTAACCTATTCTTTAAACCATACGATTGGTTTATTCTAAATGTTTTTATTTCATTGTTGAGTCTATTTACGCATTCGAATAAAAAAATATCCTTATATATTAATTTGGGAAAGTCTGATAAACGTATTCAAGATCGAGTATTTGAATACCCTATCGACTCGACCTTTGATTGCTGTTAAGCTCCGTTTGAGACGGAAATTGAATCAATTTCTGGAAGTGACAGGTCTTAAACGTATTTTGAAAGAAGGTAAATTGGTTGGAGTAGAGAGTTGAGTTGAGAGTTGAGTGGCTACATAGTGTGATGACTTGTCCCTTGCGTGGCGCGTGCGTTGCGGCGCGGTGCGTGTGCGGTGGCGGCGTGGTGGCGGTTTGTGGCGGAGTAGCTCAGCGGAGGCGTTGCGCAGATTCAGCTCGGGCGATCTGCAGTCGGAGTGCGATGAAGGCGAGGTGGACCCGTACACCGGCCGCCCAGCCACCACCAGCCAGCCCAAACCGCAGAATCAGAGGCCGACCTCCCAGTGTAAGTTTAATTTGATTTTTTTCACATGAGCTTGGTAATTTACGGAATGTTTAAAAATTATATTTCAAACATTTAAATCTTTTATGATATAGCGACCGGGGGCAGCATCGGCAGCGGGTCCGGTCCACCGCCAGCACCTTCGGCAACCGCTGCAGCCCCTACCGCAGGCTCGGCTGGGGGCGGAGACCTGTCGCTGAACTTGCGTGGAGGCTCCCGCGGCACCTCGGCACCCTCATCGCCGGCCAAGTCGCGGGAGTCACTGCTGCAGCGTGTGCAGTCGCTCACCGGAGCTGCGCGCGACCAGGGAGCTAATTTGCTCGGTAAGGATTAGAAATTTCAGTTTTTCTTCAGGTATGTAAAGAAAACATACCTTGTCAAAGTGATCGGAAATCTAAAGGCATGCTAAGCCCACTAAACTCTAGTGGTTTTACCATGTCAAGAACGTATTCAGTGAATCATGCGCATTTATTAATTTCGGTCATCATTCTGATGCGGTACAGCATGAAAAGGATAATATATGTTAGCGAAAACTAAATATCCCTATGATAACAAGCAATTTCAATTCTTAACTTTCTATGGTAAGTATTTCGGGATCCCTAGCTGCTATTACATTTGGATGGAGCATGAAATAGTTTTTCGCCAACAGGAAGTGTAACATCAGTGGCGTCGGTGGGGCGTGGCTACAACCGTGACCGATGTGTGACTCTCTTGGTCATTGACGACCAGAACACCGACTGGTCCAAGTACTTCCGCGGCCGCCGCCTGCCTGGAGAGTGGGACATTCGCGTCGAACAAGCAGAGTTCAGGGTAAGTAGCAAGGGAACCTGCTGTGGAAGAGTTTCTTTTCTCTTTCTTAACCCCCGACGCAAAAACTACGGGGTGTTATAAGTTTGACGTGTCTGTGTGTGTGTGTGTGTGTGTGTGTGTGTAGCTTTAGAATAGATGAACCGATTATGATTTTGTTTTTTTTTTTGTACCAATTAAGTCACTATAACTAGTTTCAATATTTCTGTTATTCCTCCTCTAGTCATTATACCCGTGTTGGAGACGACGCTATATGATTTAATGAGCAGGCGTTACTGCTAAAAATCATACTAGGAAACGAATCTTATCGAAACTTAATGGTGTTGATCAGGTCGTCCTCTTAGTTGTGGTTGTAGAATTATACGGTCACCATAATATACTTAGAAGGCATCGTCAGTGCACGTTGGTGGAAGTACCAACTTTAACAGTTGTTGGTTACCTGTACGCCTAATTGCTAAACGAGGCATTTTCAAACTGCGCACAAGGCGACTCAATCGAAGCCGTAGCAATTACAGTTTGCAGATGTGCCAATACGTAATGAATCTATTATTTAGAGCTAGGTAGGTATATAAAGAAAATAGGCGTTGATACAACATAGAGTAGATTAGTTTTAAACATGGGTGCGTCCTATTTACGACGCTGTTCTATATTTTATGTACCTATAATAATCCCAGTGCGGGCACGTGCCAAAGTGGTTGGTTGGAAAACATATGTAACTCATTATCACTGTTTTTCGGTAAAGGAAAACATCTCAAGGAAACCCAAAAATCTGAGAATTATTTCATCCCACCAATCGGACCGGGCCCCGTAATGGATTTCGGCCTAATCCTCCTCCTAACCCGTGTTCAGCAGTGGGTCGATATGAGTTGCAATTGAATGATTGTATGAATAATCCCTACCTGAAAGAGGCTTGGTCTCTAAAGGTTGATGGAAGCTAAAGCATCATCAATTAATTATGCAAATTAATATGTTTCAAACTACAGTTGTTAGGTGGCAACTGCTTTAATATTCAGGACCACCTGCCACTTGATTCTCAGTTTGTTCTCACTCCGTAGAGATATTAATAATTTGGTGAGCTTAACGTCCCTTACCGTCATGAAATCTTTCCTCCCCTCATGAAATGTAAATGATACGATCGCAGTTACCGCTTAGCTAATAGCCGCCGGGGACGCGTAATAAAAGTAAAATAGGCTAATATATTGGTCCTTTCGAACGGGTTCAGCTTTTTATTGTCTCTGACGGAATATTTAAATGGTAATTGGAATTTGAACAGGAGCTGTCTGTGACTGCGAATGCCGACGGCTCTAATGTTTCGATGGCGGTGTACCGCAGCGGGACTAAGGTCACTCGATGCTTCAAGTGAGTATTTCCTTACAAACAGTTTATTTTTGTGACTAGTTCGTTAATCCTATAGGTTTGCATCTGGGCGTTTTGTACCCAGATTTTTTGTCTTTCAAGTATTACATATATACTCCGATGCGGCATTAAAAAATCGTACAGTTTTATACAGCGTTTGTGTCAAGCATTAACTTATTGATTCGTCGTGTAGACCCGACTTCGTGTTGGTGCGACAAAATGTCCGCGACGCCGGAGCAGACCACCGCGCGCTACTTCTGGGCCTAAAGTTCGGTGGCGTCCCCGCCATCAACAGCTTAAACTCCATCTACCACTTCCAGGTACATTGTTGATTGGTCTTTTATATGTCTTTCTTAGCCTATCATAGGATTTCAGAAACAAATTAGTGAGCTCGAACCGCGAAAGATAATGCGAGATGTACTTGTCTACTTCAGTGACCATAGATTAGGCAAGTTTTTTATTTTATTGAATGAGTGACGAGACGAGCACGTCGTTCACCTGATGGTAAGCGCTACGCCTGCCCATAACAATCACCACCCAGAACCCTGCATTGCATAATCCTGCGCGGCACTGCACTGCGCTCGTCACGTTGAGACGAATGAGTTACTTTCTCACGAGCAGTTTTTGGTAATTAATGAGTTTAACGACTGTCATACGGTGTTGTGTGCTCGTAAATTTTTATATTTTGGCTTGTTATTAGCATTTTCATGCCATTACTATTTCGTTTTCTTCAGGAGCTAGTGAAAATATCTTTCTTTGATGTAATAAGTAATATTGGTAGTTAAAATTGACATATTATTCAGGACCGGCCCTGGGTGTTCGGGCACTTGCTTCAGCTACAGCGTCGTTTAGGAAGGGAGAACTTCCCCCTTATAGAGCAGACCTACTACCACAACCACACTGACATGGTGAGTACCTAGTTTCAACATTTCAGGAAACGACACCTTCACGGATGTTGCCTTAACTATTATGGCAGGCGATATTCAACCGATTTATACTATGACTATAACTCTACCACGTGTATTATAACTAATATGTACTCGCGGTAGGTAAAATTGTTTATTATTGGAGAAAAAAAAACAAAATAGAAGTGTTTTAAGCTTTTATTTTATCCTAAATATAACTATAACATGTTAATTTACAATAATTAACTTACAAATAAATAATACAAAAATAACGCTAAAACTAATTTCGTCCGTAAAGACAAACAACAAATTTTGGACCATCCGAATGGAAAAATATCTAAAAAACAAGTATGTATTAATTTGAATATCCATACGGTGCCACTCTTTGAACGAACGTTCAATTTATTTTTCATGTCGATAATTGAATTTCTGATAATTGAATTAAGCAGAATTGGACTTCTAATAAATTATTGTTAGTGAAATATTTGGCTAAGTGAGACACAGCTGCAATTGTTTCTTTAATTTAATGAGTTAGGTGTGAATGAGTGAAATTCAAATTTGTATTTCCCATGTGAAGACGTGATATAAAAGGTACATTAAATACTGTTTTCATCGTTTATGACTCAAGTCATCGTGCTGTTGAAGTGCTGAGGCTGCAGGCATCGTGTCAGTGCTGGGGCCCTAGAAAAGGAAATATACCATTAGAATCATTGTCTAAAAATATGAAAAAGTAGCATCGACACTGAAAGTACCTTATATTCAACAATCTCTTCTAGCTCTTTCCACATCAAATATGTGAAAAATAACCCTATTTTCACCTTTCATAAATACTTCGAGGAATTGAGGAAAGTTACTGTGCCACGAAAGGGAGTGAGCCAAAGGGCACTCATATAATACCCATAGCACGTTTTGCACCCCAAATGGGAAATCAATAAACTGAACTTCGGCAAAGCTCTATAAATAATGTCAAGAGAAAGCCCTACGAAGAAGGGTTTTCCCGTCGACGCGTGCTGCTGTATAATAATTTAGATCGAACCGATGCGTGCTACAATACTAAAATTAAACGTAGCATTAAAGTTATACGTTCTCATAATTATTGTGCTATGCCAGCACAAGTAAAGCTTATGTTTTGTTCTCCCTTAAGGTGTCAAATTTTCAGGCAAAGTCTACAGTAACCTGCTAAAGCTTGTTTACTCAGTACTAAACAAAGTTTATGAAAGGGTTTGCGTGTAGATTGTAAACCACTTTCAGGGTTCCCGGAAAAATACGAGAACATTGTCGCGATGAGGGCTCCAAAAGTAACATAATATGTAACTAAATTATTACAAAATCTTAACATCTAAGGAACAATCTCGTGTTTGACCAAAGTGAGGTCAAAATGGGAAGCAGCCCGTGCTATATCAGCATCTCATGGCTTGGTTGACAACAATAGAGGGATTGCAAGATAGATATGGCTGTCCTGTACAACTTGAATGAAATCACATCAGAGGTATTAACTCGCTTTGTTTATTTCGAAGCTGGCCATTTAGGAGCTTAAATATATTTTGTTAAGGGTTCATTCATCAAAGATCTATTGAGAAGCTGAGATGAGTAGAGCTCTGCATTTTATTATAACTCAACTGCGCGCGTATCGTATTCGGCAACTTTGTTGGTTAGGAATTATTACACACTAGTCTATCGGTAATTTTGTTCGTCAGAGTTTGTTTTACCTAGTCCATCGGCAGCGTTCTCCGCGGTCGTGCAGGCAGATGCCGTGTCGCTCGTAGCATTCGTTATAGTTCGACACACAGGTGTTCCGCGACTTTGATCGACGACGATTCACATGAACCTGAAAACATAAAAAAACATTTTTTACTAATCAAGAAGTTATGTCGTAATAAACAGTTCCAGGCCACAAAGTAATCAACGTTCTTCGAGCTTAATCCTAATAAGTTGTGTCTATAAAAATAGTTTTATTAACGTCTATATAGCAAGGATTATCTGCTGTATCATCGTAATAACACGTAAAATGTTCAGATTTCTTACGACGTCTACGGAAATGGTGTTCTTATGGCAACCATAAAAATATGTATTTAAGAATCTACTTATGAGGTAAATATGTAGGTATAAAACTTTGGTCAGTATTGTCAGTATCATGCATATGCAGTACCCAAACGAGACGTAACGGGGTAAATAATTTAAGTGTAATAAATCGTTAGGTATAATTTATATATACGTGTGATGTTATAACTTAAAGGTTAATTTAACTGTATAAAATAATCATTATAGATTTTCCGGGGGAAAAATAACTTTTTCGAAATAATACACACCTTGCAAGTACAACCCTGTTTATACAGGAGCCTGAATCCTTTTCTCTGGCGCGGCGTCATCTCTCTCCATTTGCTGGTGTAAGTACACAAGTCAATATGCGCTTCTAAGTGTGATATTCGACCTGGAATCATACACAAAAACCTATTAGTCATTCCATATTCACCCGGCGATGATCCAATCTTCTGTATTAAAAAAGGCAAAGTTTTGGCAGCCTAACACAACTATGCACGCACAGCCTTGCTGAAAATAGAAACCTAAAGTTTGAAAGATAGTTTCATTTGGCGATATCGCAAGCCGCAAAGAAAGGAATTTTCGAGCTACGTGGGTGGTTATATTGAATAAAGATTCAAAGTTCTATTATTCATAGTTTGGGTGTGACGTTTATCCACGGCAGGTCACAAAGCCGTGTATGCTATTGCTAGTGTATTTCCATGTTTAGAAGGTGATAAGTATAGCCAGCCAAAATCGCAAATAACCATAAATTCTGTTTGTTTGTGTAGGCTCATTTAACTTGTAAAGATCATCAGTTATTTGTAAGTCCATTTTATTTATTAACGTGGGCTCAAATATCTTCAATAACAAGATTATAATATTCATTTGTTTATTGATAATGTTTTTATCAAGGCCAGAAAAACAAAAAACAGCAGTAATAAGCAATTTTTTTTTAAATTGATGTAATAAATTGTTGACGTCACAATTTAGTAAGTAACAGATTTTTTGTAGAATACGCAAGCTTACCTGTAATGACATAGGTTTCTCTGGGCTGCAAGGTGACTCCGCATAGCGACTCTTGTGATGGCGTTAGTAATCGTCCAGATTGCAGCGCAACCTTGGCTTTTGCCGTCGCCTGAAATATTACAATCCGATATAAAACGATTATTGGTTCCAGGTACATTAATTCGCGACTTATTGTATCACTTTACGACTACAGAGGGGGATAAAAAGTTAAAGGCCTCGTTCCGAAACCATGCGCTCTTTATTGTGTCCTAAAATCTTACGACTGCAGTTTAACGGCCCACATCCTGCTCACGCGTCTAGGTCCGATTGTTCTGAATTCCTAACTATAGTGTTATTGTTATATAAATCTAAAAAAAAATTGCAGTAAAATCGCATAATAATTTAAGGTACTCACTTTGTATATGTTTCGAATTTTCACTTTGTAGGCGTCGTAATCATCTTTTCCCCGGAACGTTTTCTGTACTCTGCCGACGATTACTGAAACCAAAAGGGGAATTAAGCGATGTCACATATTCACTATTCTAGAAACATCGATAATAATTATGGTACAATATGGTACAGTATACAATGAAATAAATGGGTTCAATTTAAGAGAAAAACTAAATTGGCCATGATGACTTTCCGGAGCTACGGTGCTTAGTGGAATAAATTAACAAAGACTTATGGATGTAAATTTATTCCATTTCCATAACAAATCTGGGAGTTAACTTGAAGCAAGTGATTTATGCTGAACAAATATCTACCAATGGAAAAGCTATAGCAGCACTCAATGAATCTACTTTGTTTTAGGTATGTAGGTAGACACAGAAAACCTAACAGGCCAATAGAAAGCTTATAAGTGAAGCTAGATAAAACCTTTTAAGGGACCCACGCACTATGCGGATAGCCGGACGGCCGGCCGAAAGGTTGCTATACACGTTACGCGGATAGTTTGTCAACCGTATCCTGCGGCTTGCCGATGCCGCTAGCCGCACGGCTAGGCTGTCCGTAACGCGGCTAGTCGCTTAGTGCGCACGTGGCCTTAAATAGCTTCTGTACTAAGGTTAACACGCAAAGTTTTGGTCCTCAATATCACCGGTAGAGAACTATAATATAGGCATGTTCTGTACCAGTAATGGTATCATAGAAATACTACGAAACGAGGACATATGAATTTTTTCTTATTGTCATTTGATGGATTTTTTTACGTATGTATAAACTTCCTTACCAAAATCGCTATTACAGTAATGCGTCTGCGGGTGCTCGAGCGTACACGTGCAGGCGACGGCGACGCGACAGCTCGCCGCCACCAGCGCCAGCGCCAACCACCTCGTCAGCATGCTCTTTGTAGAATCTGCAACAACCATAATGATGCTATTAGTACTCATGCTCATTTTTTCAAGAGCTGGTGGATTATTTTTTTTTTATTATGGGTGTTTACGTGGCGTTCAACTGATTTCTTAACGTGCCTTTAGACTTGATCCCCAACTTCTTTTATTTGTGTTGTTAGATACGTATATTATAAGCAGTCGAAGAGTTTACTGGATGAATTAACTTAGCCGTTCTAATCTATTATGTTTAGACTTGACTTTTGAATTAACAGACAGATTTCGGTCCTAAATAATATTGCTGAAAACTTTGCCCTCATTTCGTGAATTTTAGTAATTATTAATAAAGTCCTAATATGGAACTCTCGGGTTAATTAATGCAAACTTAAATACGCGATGGTCGAATGACGAAATCAATTATTGTTAATAGCACTTACAAATGAATACCTACAAAATAAAACAATTCAACTTCACAATAAAAGAGTAGGTAGATATGTAAACGTGCAACCTACCTACTTAATAAAAAGTTTAACATTTATTTATTCAAACAGTGCCAAGCGGTACTTGAAATGAAACTAAGAACTAAAACATTTAAAGGCAACATCTGCAAATGTCACATAAGAACATAATTATTATAAATAATGCATGCTCATGTGCATTTAAAGTAAATAGAGAAGTCATGAATTGATAGTCAAATTTATTGTTAGCCGTGGCTTCTGAATTCCAGTCCGCTTCAGCCACGATTTTCCCCAGACTGTAAACGAAATGAGAAACCTTATAATCACAACGTCGCTTAATAAACATGAAACTACGCGCTTTAAATTAATTAAGTTTGCCACCACAGCTATCAATTTCTACTGTAGACACGTAGAGCCGGGAACAAGTTACGGGTAATTTATTAGCACCTTCGGGATACCACAAGATGGCGATGTTGACCTACATACCGCTAACCTGGTTTTTATTCCGTTTATACTTTGTCATTACTTTAAACAACAAGAGAACTGTAACTTTTTATTCGCATCTAGGTATATTTATTTTTTCCGCTCTTGCAAAAACAAAGCGACCGCGCTGGGACCTGAAAGAGCCTTTATTTACACTTTGTATGAGAAATCTTAAGTGTCATCCTGTCATCCAAAGCGTAAAAAGATACTCTTAGCTATTCTTTTGTAAGGCGTTGGCGTTAATCCGACTTACTCAGTTAGTCTCACGACTTGAATGAGTCCTTTTAATGCGTGAGTGTTTGTAAGTATTAACGGATATGGATCGGTTCAAATATGCTGGTGAAAAGGATTAGATCTCGACCTCCAAAGATTGGATTAACGATACATTTCTCAGACTACTTTTGTAAACACGCCACCCACAAATTCAATCTGTGTATTTTATCGACCCCCAGTCCAACGGAAATGAATTGGAGACGCAATGTTGTCCCTGTTTCCTTATACGATTTTTCCTTTCTACAATTTGCTATCGTATCACAAGATTCTTTTTCAAAGGAATCTACATAACTAAACCCAACAGTACAATAGAGTCGTGATATTACATTCAAGTCACTAAGCAACATTTAAAATAAGATTTGCATAATAATAAGCTTTAGTTAGCAAACAATAACCAAGTCAGGATCGGAGAGTGTAGGAGGAATACGAGATGGGAGGGCAAGAAAATGTGTTCATTAACTTGTTCATTACTATACAGTTAGTATTTTGAATATTAATTCATGACGAAATCCCTGAGAAATGTCAGATTTCGACTAAAAGGTCCACAACCTGTACTTAATAAAATAAATGAAAAATATCACTAAATATAACTTCAGATTGTAAAATATATACCTGCTATGTATTAAAATTAAATAAGATTATAAAACAGCAGAATGCTTACTTCCATGCCAAATATATAATTTTGTCACAATAACTAATAAATTCAGTTTACAAGGGCACACCAAGACTACTGACAGTTCAATAATAAGAAAAAATCATTTGCTTTAATAATTTATGATGTAATATTATGTTAATCCAAGTTATTATTTTCCATTCTATGTCAACTAACATAAACTTAAAGGTGGGTTTATGTAGATTGTACACAATTTTATACCTACGTTAAGTGATATCATTGCTGTGTTTTAGATTTTATATTTTCAATGTTTTAGTATTTATAGTGATCGCTCAGATTGTTATAATGTCGGCTGCATTATTATAATGGTATATAAAGGTTATTGGTAGGGATATGTTTGAATTATAGTATAGGGTGCTATGGTCGTAGCATGATCGTAATGCATTTAAATTCCCGTATTCGTGCCGGGCGGCGCTGGGGGTGATGTAACATACCAGCCCTAATATACAAAGATGATTAAAACATGGATTTAATATTATCAGACTTCTATGAACGGCGATTACTACGAGACGCGAAACTATGCAAAATAAAAATGAATGTAATAAAAAAGGACTTACAGAAGTTGCGAAATCCGTGCTTTTGCAAGTCACATCGCGCACACCGCTCCGCTGAAGAACGTCCTTTCAAGTACGTGGCTTTATGCAGTCCGCTCCTTTTGTATCGACTACATGACTACATAAAGGAGTACCGGCGGGCGCCGGCGTTACAGCTCATAACTAGAGGTTTTCGGATAAAAACCACGATGCGGAAATTTTATGAGTGCATTCCCATAGTGTCGACCCCGTGTTGAACGCAGTATGACGTAGTTCCAACAATGGCTCGTTTGTCAGGGTTCGTCAAGAATATTGACGCCCATAATACTTTTATACCGTGCTTACGGGGATTTGTATGCATGTTGGTATACGACGGCCACGTTCTTTAATACAATCAAATTGTTATACCATAACAAACGGACAATAAAAGTAAACTGGGTTGGATTTACTAGCTTTTTTATTGTAATGGATACCTGCAAACACGTAAAAGTATGTTCCGACCTGAAGTCTTTTGTTTCTTGACGCAAAACCATCACAACTAATCATTGGTTTATATTTCTCGGTGATGTCATTCGTTAATTATCATTATATTATGATAAATTCAATCTGAACATAATAGCGTAGCTAAGTGTACCTACTCAGGCTTTTTTAGTTGACATTCAAGTTAACAAGAGCAAAAAAAGCGAGCCGACGAGTCATAATCATGTTAAGCGTTCAAGCGATAGATTCAAGTAGGTACCCATTATCGGTGTGAATACATGCCTAATTGAAACACGTCCCTTCAAAGTCTGTCAGGACTTGTTTACTAAAATAGTCACGTTCTGTTAAGTAAGGATTTCAAACGAAATTCATTAAATAAACGAAAAAGTTTTTGTCGGCATCTTTCATGACTGCAATTGAATACAAAATAAAGTCCGTCAACAAACTAAAGATTTATCAAAAGTAAAAAAAAGCAAGGACTATAAAGGATCAAAACTTTGAATAAACGTAAGCCTTAATGGAGTATAGACTAAGCTTAGGAGTAGTGTATTCGAAATTGTAATTTCGTTTTAGATAGCGAGAGACTGCCTTGAGAAATACCACCACACCTTTGCCAGATATTCATCCGCCAATCATTAGTATGCATACGTTACTGTGTTCCGGTTTGAAGGGCAATTTTTCCATCGAAATTACTGGGCATATGAGATGTTAGAACCAATATCACAGAATAAATAGCACTACGAATCAATATGTCTCAGGGTGACGAACGCAGAGCAGTGATGCGCAAGATTATGCAATGCAAAGATTTGGGTGGCACTGTAACTGACAACTGTTATGGGCAAGCGTAGCGCTTACCATCCGGTGAATAACTTCCTCCTCTTAATAAAATAATTATAATTATTACAGTAAAAATATCCTTAGAACTATGAACAAGCTCAAGTTATTTATTGACAATAGGCATTAAACCTGTCGTGAAAATAAGTTATAGTTACCAAAACCTAGCCTTTACACAAATTGTGTAGCTGAGTGTAAGGTACCAGTAACTAGGTATGTAACTATGTTACGTGCCATCAGCGTTCTGTGGTTTTAGTTCAAGGCGTAAACAAGAATTGCGGTTTGTCATGTTATAGAGTATTAGGCAAATAAGTGTCCGTCGTCGGTGGTCGCTCAGTAAACTAAGGACATGGCCGTCACTGAAAACTGGTTGCGGAAAGCATGGATCTACTTTCCTTATGGCTTATAGAGAAACAGTCTCAAGTAATAATACGCAAGTATATTTTTCACGAATTTATAATAATTTAGTATTCAAACGTTTACTATCTTATAGTATATTTGATTTGAAAACTATCACCGTATCGCCAGTTTCGTGGTTTACTAATAAGATTTTGTAGGATTCTCGGGTTTTAAAGCATATTGAACTTTTGACTTAGGTGGGTATAATATCTTATATATATAAAAATGTTATGTTGGTTTGTGTTCGCTTCAAAAACTCAAAAAGTTCTGCACCGATCGAGCTGAAATTTTAGCACGATATATAGTCCGCATTAAGGATTGTTTTTATCTATTTTTTTCATCAGTGACATATCAGCGAATGTACCACAGCGAAGCGTGGCAGGGTACAGCTAGTTATAAGAATAAAACTGTGATTATGGAGTGTAAAAAACTAAACGATAGTAAGAATGGAGCGTTACATGGAGAGTTTTATGTTCAGCAGTGGACGTCTTCCGGTTGATGATTTTTGTCTCAATGTTATGAACCATTATACCTGTGCTTTGAGATGGGCTATTAAGGTTGAAACATCACGGTGTTTTCCAGTATATATTTTCTAATTCGTATGATTTAGAAAAGGCTGCTAATAATCAGAAACAATAAAATAAAATAGTTTCAACAGCTTCATTTAAGGGCAGATAGTAAATGCAGTACCCACGCGTAATTTGGTCATTCCCCACAATCATATACTTCGAGTATCACTGGGATTACAATAAATATAGAGTTATTTCCATTACTCAACATCCATAATTAAGTTATCACGAAAACCAACGTATATTATAACAAGCTAGGTAACAACCGTTGCTCAAATGCGTAAGTGTCCTACCATCAATCTTCGATTATTAGTCTCGAGTTACCGTCTAACGGCACCCACCGCTGACACTGTCAGTCTGTCAGAAAAACATATGAACCACATAAATCCAAAGAAGTACCATCCTTCTCCCCTCGTGACACATCAATTATTATAGTAAACATGTCAATCAATCTCGATGCGGCGCGGCGGCGGCGGTCTATCCGTCGATATTTTGTTACCTGCTTTTAGTCGTGATCATGTTTATTTATACCTACCTTAATACCTACCTTCTTAGCTTCCTTAGGAACGTAATCTGAGATGGCTATAGAGTAGTTACATATCATTTACACCAATCCGGACCGGGCCCGTCTTGCGGATCTCCCCTCACTTTCGTGCTCAGTAGTGGGTCGATGTGGATTGATGATGATGATGAAACATTATTAAATTAATGTCTTGTTTTCTTTCCGGCAGCATTTTACGGGTTTCAAGACGATATAGGTAAAAAAAATTTTTTTACTTCATTATTGAATAAACTGTGTAGCCATGAGAATATTTATAAGATAGGCTTGAGATGAGCTTATGAAAGCTTCGGTAAGCATAATTTTATACCTTACCTTATTATATGCTTAGTAGCAAAGACAGTGACAAATAGTGTCCATTATAATTTGGTTATAAAGGCAAAAAATGTGCTACCGTTTCATAACACACGAATCCCGAAAAGTAAAATTTACTATTATTGCAAAAACCCCTTTCGTTTAAAAAGTTCCAATAACCAAACTGACTGCAATAATGAGAATCAATTTTTGAACAAAGGAAGTAAATTGAACCAGCAATTTGGTAAAAACATTGATTGTAAGTTGTACGTAATCACATGGCGTTTAAGTAACCATCAGAATATTTAATGACCTGTGGCACGCTTGGCAGCTAAGTTGTATAAAAAGCCTCTTCAACCGGCTGTCTGTACGTCCGGTCGTTAGTTCCCAAAAAATCTCGAGCCGGCTTTTTTCTTACACATTTCTTTTTCTTTATCAAGGTTACGATATATTTTGTTGCATATTTTTCCTTAAACTAAAATATTCTGGTTTAACTTTTGGAGGGCCCTACTTGAGGTTAAACAACTTACTTATTGTTAGCTTTCGACTTACTAACCGTTGTATACAATTTCTCGGAATTGTCCTTATCTCAGTGAGTCAAAGTATAAAATAGAACGGCAATTTCTCCTTACATATTAAATGATATAAATCACTGATGAACAATTTAATATGGGCCATTGAATTTGAAAGGTTAAGTACCTAGAAGTTCCCACCTTTCATCAAATATATTGCTCCCGATGATAAACGACAGAGATTACATCCAAATTATACCTTTTCGAAATAAACTGGTAACATTCTCTAACAGTTTAAATAACTTCGTTTTCAACTTTGTAGTTATGCGCCATAAATAATATTGAAAGAATACACTTATGATTTTATTTAGGTAATCGGTACTGCGTGTTGTCGCCTCAACGTGTGGATCCATTATGCATTCATACTTATTTCGGATCCTGCAAGATAAATGTAAAAAAGTCTTGCCGTTGAAACGTTAAAAGGTAGTGCTAAATATTGGTGTATTATACGTGTTGACAGTAATGTAACATATTTTGTACATTTTTGCAACACGGTCGCCGTTAAAGTGTATTTTCGTATGTAATCTGCCATTTTTCAAGATGTTTCCAATATTAAATTATTGTTTAAATGTTAAGTATATATCGCAGTAAGCCCTACACAAATGGGACTTCAAGAATGATAAATTTATGCCAAAATCCTCAAGAGTTACCGTATCGAAATCCATCTGCTGACTGAGATAATAATTAATAATGAAGATAAAAAAGTTCCTTTCACTTGCTCACAACTAATTTTAATACAATAATTAATTCGTGAAAGGATTATGTCTCAACAAATAACGACTACTGAAAGAGCTATAAAAGGCTTGAAGAATTTTAAAAGTTTAAAAGCGATCTTACGACATCCCACACATGAACAGAAACTGGAATCTCGCTCGTATGATCGGCCCGACTCAATCTCAAATAAATTAACGATAATTCTATTGAACCATGTAATTCGATTCTGTAAACATGTTATTTAATCTTACGCCGAATTTAACTAATGTTTATCTAACTCTAACGTGTAATTTGATAAAGTGTTTGTACTGGAATCATTCTCGATTATAACCAGCTGGTACAAATTGGTAAACACGTACAATCTACATAAACTCAAGTGCCACTATACTGTGACGGTGAACTTCAATTATAAGATGCCCTTCAGATAACACTATTAACTGGATGTTATGTTTGCAATTATTGTTATAATAATTAAACTAACTGTCATTAATTATAAATTGTTGATAATCGTTACAGTTTAATTGTAAGATAGGTGCTTATCATTGATTTCCGTGTAGTTTATGCTTCCTTGTCAGAAAACAATTAAAACTATAACATAATTTGAAGATTTATTATATTTTAACTTATAAACCTGTAAAACTATACCCTTATTCAGTTACATCTCAATGCTTGGAACATTGAAAGGTAAGAAGAAGATTGGTTGAGTAATATGTACTTCAACATCTTTTTCTATCTTTTTATATTACTTCTTGTATTCTTTCTTGGTGTAGTTCAACCATACGGAATTGTGGTTCAAAGATAAGTCTTCCCATCAGACTGATTCAGTGACTTCAAAAACGTTATATATAATCCTAAATATATCTAGAAGATTAATCGTTTTAGCTTTCATTACGTTAAAGTACCACAAATAGTTAACGAATGAGCCCTTTTGATTTTAATCACCACTTTAATTCATCGATATGGTGAGTTAAAATCATCGTATATCTCCAATGATTGTACCAGCCATCGTCCGAGGCTCGTTTAAATTGTAATGAACTGTTTGTTTACCAATAAGTGCTTTGTAATTGCAGTGTGGGATGCAATGTGGTGTATATGCCAGTTCTTTTGTTGCTTTTTGATGCCGTAAACTTTGTTTTAAGTGCCAAACCATCCCAGTAAAAATTTTTGGCGAGGTTTTATACTATCGTTGACTACACATATTTGTAATAGTTGACGTTTGCAGCACAAATTTTACATTGATATTTGAAATCTTGACGAATATAATATGAGTCTGTTGGCAAGGTTTCCGAATTTTAACTTCATCTGTGTGAAAGTTAATTGTAATATTATATTATTTCTATAAGATCTCAGACTTTCTCTAGACTCTTGCTCAAGGAGGTCTTGGCTAATAAGTAACATTCGGATTGGATTGTTATATAATTATGTCAGATACCTTTTAATTGTGTGGATACTATAGAGTCTATAGAATAGACACGCCCGTTCCCTTATGATCTTCTTTATTTTGAAAATCTGTACTACTATTCAATAGAAATAAATTTAAATTTATGAAATGTGAGCACAAAATTTTGTCTGTGAAATAAGGGCCCGTCTGCAAACGGTTCGTGATTGAAACTCCCGATAGTGAGAAATATACTGAAAATCAATAGCCCTCGTTCGCAATCCCATTGTATGATTCTGCAAGCGCTGTGCATGTAAATGAAAGTGTGAGAAAGGAAAGGTGCAGTTCATCCGATCTGGTTATACAACCACAAATACGGAACAAACAAGAAGTATTAAAATGTATTGTGTGGTAAACAGTAGCACATATTTGCGGGAACGTTACATCGCTCTTTAAGTCCGGATAAGCTTATAAACAGCTTAAACTTTTTCTGCAATAAAAAAGAAATAAATTGACAGGATTCAAACACTACGTAAATAGGGCTTTCTGGAGAATAATAGCCGATTTGTCGATTTTGTTGAATTCTAATTGTATCGATCTGAAGAGCACTGACCCTAGCAACATATTGAACAGAATAAAATACAAGAGTGATATCAACGCTAGAAAGCGTAAACCCTGTAACCCTTTGACCGACCCGAAAATACTTTTTTACATATTTGGAAACAAACCCACATGTCAACGTCCCCTAGGAACTTTAGGATATAACGAAGGTAGCGGTATTGTAGCTTTCTATGTAACACACCAAATATCCAAAATTTATTGAGTTATGATTTTTTTTCAACAAAAAAAAAGTTTGGTGAACAATTTTGCGTTTCAAGGTTACAGCGTTTACGCTTTCTAGCGTCGATATGTACATCAAGGGAGACTTTACACATTAAGGTTCAAGATGGCGATGGCGTTCGAATGGTTATAGACGACCGTTTAGAATCAAACGAAATAGTGAAAATGCAAATAATACCTATGTAGATGTACCTACAATAAGTCACATTCTCGTACGATTGTCATAAAATTATGAGATAAATTGTTATGGTAAACATTAACATTGAGTATGTAGAATAAGCAGTGTCGCTGTTTATGCAATGTTTGAGTGCAGCGGCACGTAGAAGGAAAATAAGTGTTTGGTATGTGGCCAACTCACGTACTTGGGATGTGGGTCGCTCTCCGAATCTCTGTGATGCCCTCCAGTCGGCGCCGGCGCACTGCGTGTCTGCTCACTACTATGTTGATGATACTAACAGAGTAGGAAGCAAACACCCGCGTAAACACTAATCTCTTTTCATTAAACAAATTTCAATTTAAATGTTTTCCGCCAGCCGAAACAAAGGAACCGTATTTTTCAATCACGCGAAAAGTGTCTATTGAAGCAGATGTTCAGTTTCAATGCTCACTGAAGTGTATTTATTAAAGTCTCTCGGATTTAAGGATTTAATATTTATTACAGCGTTTCAAATGTTTCATGACAAGTCGTCCGCGTTCTCAGCTGTTACTGTTTATAATTACTCACGGGTATTAATTATTGCCACTATATACCACATTTACTAGTGTTTTATCTGCAACTAAACCACATTCTAAACCAACGACAATACCGAGAAATATGAGCAAACATCCCAGTCTAATAACAGAGTCTGTATTGGGCTCCAGGAGTTGCCGTGTGATTCAAAGCGGCTCGTCTATTCTCTATGCGGCGTCAGTGAACCGATGACCCCTAACAATGGATTACAACAGCGAACTTGACCGCCCACGCGCTCTATCTACCAGAAACCTTTAAGTCAGCCCTAGATAAAGCATTGCAAATGCAGATATTACTACGAAAAGCTCACGCGGCATCTGTTTCTACGATCAATGGGCCTAAGCGGCCATCTGCGGCTTCGCATCAGGCACAGCTGTCAAACACATCCATTAGTCAAGATCAATCATTGTCATTCTTTTCACGGCGCTTGTGACTCAATTCAAAGCCGTTGTCGCCCGGTGCAGGCCGCTTTCACAATCATTATCCGAAGTATATAGATTGCGGTCCCCGGTACCGATATCACCCTACAGCTCTCGTATCGGACCATTACATCGATTTACGAGACGAGATCTCATGTTGGCGACACGTAATAAATCTTTTCGCCAATTTCGTTCGATCACAATACCGCGCTACCTAAAGCGGTATAAATATCTCAAGCGATTCACTTTGATCGGGTCTCCTGTTATTTCGTAAATTGATACCCTCCACGACGTATCAAATTTATAGAAAGATTTGTGAAGCTACTTCCATTCATTTCATTGTTATTTAGATCATCGGACCACCTTTGATGTAATTTTATTTTACAGCTATTAAACGAGATAGGTACTCATACTCGTACATGCTTCTTCATGAAAATATTAGCATCGATTTAAATTCATTAATGTAATTTACCTCCTGGGGCAATTAAATGGTTGTAAAATACTTAGCAATGTTCTAAAAATATGCATGACAATGTTATGATGAGTCACGCTCGCAGATTGTTCACACTGTGTTCCTTCGGCGAGACTACGGGTATTTCAGAAATTATGATTACTCGGAGACCTTCAGTTGGATTTTCTTTTTAAGTTGTTAGAAATGCACGAGTATCGTGTGAATTTAGCTCCGTTCTGCGAGTGTCGGCGAAAGCAGCCTGCGGCGGCGGCGGCGCAGCGGCGGGCGGCTGCGCTGGCGCACCGTTAATCTCGCGGTGCACTAAAGCTCAAGGTTAACTTTCGCGACTGCCTGCCATTTCGCTGCATCTTACTGCTGCGCTCATACAACATTCAATAAGAATCCAAACACCTTATCTAATTGACCAAGGTGCCATTTATTAATACATTCTCGTACCTACCTTAGCTAGGTAACCACGAGCAACTTAGAGCTACAAATTAATTATCCCGTAAGCATACGAGCGTTTGTATTTATAGTGTAATTAAAACAAATAATAAATAATTAGGAGTTTGGGAGTAGTGTTTATTATATTTTACTTTTTGCGCCCCGCGGTTACTCCAGCGTAATTCCAGTTTTCCCGCAATAACTCTGTATTTCCCAGATTAAAAACCACCACGTTTCTTAGCAATAGCTGCAAATCACAAAAAATCAAATGCAGTATGTTTTACAAAAACATGCATATTTAATGTAATAATTAATGCAAATAACGTTTCTCCATTCATATTGGCTATATATTTTTTGTGATGGTCTGTCAAATTACCTTTTCTGAGTAACAAATAAAATAACGTAAAAAGTAATGAACGGAACGTGTCCCGCATTACCATAAGGTCGCGGCCGCCCCCGGCCGATAGGTATCGACATGCTAATTTGGTATTATGCGGGAATTTGCCGAATCCAGAACGATCCGCTAAAATGGAAATGTCTCTTTGTTACCATATCCTACATCACACGCCGACTACAACACAACGAAATTAAGTGTTTTCAACAAAAAACACTATTTATATGTAAATCGAAACTGTAACCCAAATAGAAATACATCCATTTGTTATGTAGTATTACAGCATTAAAGGAACTTGGTTCAAATAATAAATTTCGCAGAATGTCTTTTATCGCAGCGATAAGAATTACGAAGTTGCGTCATTTCAAAGAGCAACTGAATGGACCATGATTCACGTTAAATTATATTTAGCACAGTATTTGTATTTTACTACGAAATAAGATACGCCACACGCCCATTGATACAATTTTTTAATTGATAATGTCCGATATCTAATGAACCTGATTCACTGCGATTTGTAAACACTATTTTAGAACAACCCGTATTTTGGATACTGATCCATGTTTATGTTTTTATAGCGTAATAGATTTAAAAACATAACAAATAGTACTTATTAAATGTTATAAATATGCCTGTTCCTGTATTACTTAAACACATTTTATGGGATTTCACTTTTGCAACAATTCGAATAGGCAATATTATTACCATAACAAAATGGATGTGGACAATGAGAATATTTTCATTTTTATCTTATTGTCCTGGAATTTCAAAGAGCCCTGAAATCTTAAGATTAAATAAAAATAAGTCGTGGCCTATCCTGTCTCGGCGCCCCCTATCTGCTGGAGGTATCGTCCGCTTTTTGTTGGTGCCTTCATGTATTATTCACGAGGTCCCTGCCTCACTTGTTCCTGCATTGTCTACGCGTCTGCAATTATGAAATTTATGCGTAAAGCCTTTAGGCGAACGGAATTAATAGCGAGCCTGAGTCACCGCCGCCGTGGTATAATCGAGGCTGTCCACTCGGTCACCTGAATGATGCTGATTTATCGGACTCACATCGATGGTGATCGATGTGTCTGAGAAAATGTTCCTACACATAGAATGATAATCATCGTAAATTGACTTAAACCTACCGCTATCCTGTACTTATTACTAGGTATTATAATAAACAGTTTATTGAATAAGTTGTGGGAACTCTTTGATATTTTTTTCTCAGGGGTTTCTCCCCATTTTATCCTCAAACGTAGATAATATTTATTCATGTTTTCGAAGATAATGTTTATCCACCCCGTAAGTGTCACATGCATAGTTGAAGCAAAAGAATACAATACACACAATTTTGTGTGAAACACGCGACCATTTTTACGTTCCACATAAAAAATATAGTACCTAACCCACCTATATAACATCTTAGAGATTTGAATAAAACATGTATTTATTAGGAAAATCATTATTTGCTGAAAGTTAAAGTTCGGAGGGACGAGTAATAATATATTGAAGGGTCTTGGAAGTTTTCTTTGAAGATCTTTGCTTTAGTTCTCTTGACTCGAAGTTCCCGATGTGGGATACGAATCTTTAGAAAAGCTTTATGAGAAATTGGATATTTTTTCTGTTCCTTTAGTAGATGCGTTATTTCTGTAATGTAATTCAATATATCCCATTCTTCAGCTAAATATCCTTCCCATAGACAACAGAAAAGGCCAAAGAGGGAAAGCTACATTTTTGTCTATCTGAAGGTAGAGTTGCTTTGAAAAACATTACGTCATAATTAATTGTAACTTGAATCATTATTGGCAAACAAGTTAGTGTTATCAACACATACGAGATTGTACAAGTGGTAACTGATATGAATTATAGGCGCACTTACAGCATTGGGTTTTCATACTTGAAATCAGCGAAAATATTTAGGTGCAGTATCATACGTATAGAGGCTAATTAATTTCAAGGATTTTCTTGGACGGTTTATTCGCTAGCCTTGTCACCTTTGTCCTTTTCAACATACAATAAGTGAAGATGATATAGAGCTAGCTAGCATTTTACCTTGAATATTTTATAGGCACTGGTTATGTTTTGTTTTGTGGCTTAGGGTATTGGCTAAAATGGTTGATTTAAAGTCTGTAATTGGAGATTTAAATAATAACGTATAGTAGACCAAGGCGGAAATAAGCGGTGGTAGCCTAGTGGGAGAACGTCCGCCTTCCAATTAGAAGGTCGTGAGTTCAAATCCCAGTGCGGGCACGTACCAATGTGTTTCTGTAAAACATATGTACGTAATTATCACTCGCTTTTCGGTGAAGGAAAACATCGGGACGAAACCCACATACCTACCCGAGAATTATTTCGGAGGTAGGTATGTTATCCACCAATCCGGACTTGGCCCCCGTGGTGGAATATGGCCTAACCCTCCTCACGAAAGTGAGGAGAGACCCGTGCCCAGCAGTGGGACGTAATGGGTTGATGATGAGACCAAGGCTATTCGGATCACTTTTTACGAAAAGAGCGGTCCTCAGGTAAGCGTCGCCCAGACGGCCATCATTTTCGGCGCTTCCTGATAAATAAAAGCAATGTATTGCTCGGATTGGTTTCATTTAGCTATCGATGGAATTTGAAATATGACCTATGTTCTTGTTGGTGATCCGATTCAGCGCCTGAACCGATTTGCTTCGGCTTAATATATTTTGAGATTACTAAGTAAGCAAAGACAGAATATTAGTTAATCCAGGATGAAGGCGGTTTAGTTGTTAGGTAATATGTATCTAATAGTCACATCTGTCATGATATTATTTTTCGGAGTTGTAAACAACAGCGTTTCGAGTCGTTTTGTCTGCGCCGTAAATCATACATTTAACGAACGGAGCTGTCGAGCCAATAAACCATTTTAGGATGTGGTCGGTGGCCAACTGCCTCATATTATCTTCGTCGCCCTGTCGTTAGCAAGAAACTGGGTTAGCTTGAATGCACTGCTTCCAACATACATGTAGGCAATTTATGTTAAATAACAGTAAGAAGGGAATTAATACAATATTTAGTAACATTAGGTCCGAAAATGTCCACCCGTTTGTCAAAAGACGTGCAAAAACACAAACGCCAGCATATTCGTAGGTCTAAAATTAATGTAACATAAGTTAACAAATAATAAATCATCCTTCCTTGCCAGCTATTTCATTGCAAATTTAAAATGTGGTAAGTACCTAATACCTTTTTAATATAATACAGTTACAAGAACCGTTGAGGAAATTGCTAATTATTTACTTTTAATTGGCGTACAAGTTGCTAATTTACCCTAATTAATAAGCTGGTTAAGTTCATTCAAGGTAGCTATTAATAAAGTGTGGGCGTGTAGATTATAGCTCCAATAGAAAAACAATAACTTTCCCTTTCATGTGAGAATAGCTTTATTCATTGAGTTGAAAAAGAATGAATTATGCAATACCTCGTAAGAGGAACAATAAAGCATTAAACATGGAATATTGAGTCTTGGATATTGAAAGGATACATGTTTAGGGATTGATTGGAGAGATCCTCAACGAGAGTCGACATCGCCGCCTTGTCAGTGACACCACGTCAAGGAGAGGCTACAGAGTCCGTGTCGAATGAGGAGAGGCTTCGATAAATTATCGTCCAACGCGATGACTATAGTCGACTACTTAGTCGACTATAGTCATGTATCTTATGTCGCTCTGATTTCCTCATTGTCCAATTTTATCATTCCCACCTCAAGTCACATTGTTAATTCTTATATTTTGACCTTTTATACAATTAATGGATGAACATCATGAAATTTAATGTAGTAGTAGAATCATTATAGTTGTAAACGACAGGTAGAACAAAACTAAAAAATAAAAATATAATAAAATTATCGAGGCTAATAAGTTTAAAAGGGTGTTCATTGTGCATGCTGGTGATGACAGCATATGAGCATTGAACCATTAACTGACATGCGTGACAGATAAAAACCCTCATTAAAGTCAGCCCCTTGTGAGTTTGTGCTTTGTATTTTTTGCATGCTTTACTCACCTATTCATTCGGAAGAATACGAAAGGTAGATCTTTCTGTCTATATCGATAAGTTTGCTATATATATTTATAATAAATGAGAATATCCCGTCACCATGTAAACATCCCCCTCTCTGGACGCAACGGTTGAAATGTAGACGCAAAATAACAACTGTTTGGTGACATCGGTAGGTAAACAAACCAACTATTGCATAATTTCTAAAATTAAAACTGAATAGTTTCCAAATGTGCAAACATAAACTGTGATTTACGACCGTTGGCGGCTCTTAAACCGAGTTTAAGTTATGAAAGAATGCTCAAAACAATCTGGAATACTCGGGTATAAAACCAGGTGGGCTCGCGAATAAAAACAGCGTTCGGCCTTCGTTTATTCATGTTTTATTCTCGAGCCTGTTGCGAAGAAAAGTGAATGCGTCTTGTACAGGATTGACGCGGCCTCACCTGTTCTCAAAAAGCCAATTCGAAGATGTATTGCCCTTTGTTCCTCGGACCCGCCTGCAAGCCGCATAGAGGCTTTTATTGCAACTTTGACGAAGACGGCTGCAGATATTTCGTTTTCTTAAGGCACTTATAATCTTTAGAAACTTAAAATTTTGCTAAACAAATTGAAGTAACATTTTTACGTAGTATCTATATACTACCTACATACGCAAATATCATAGTTTTCATTTGTTTCCACTACTTTCCAGTTCTACGCATCAGTTTCCATTTGTCCCTATAGTTGTATCATTAGCATAGTTTCACCAATTCGCGACGGTTTAGGTACACAGTGTTGCAACACGTGGCCGCTTAGCTGCGTGCTAAACAAACGAGTGCTGCTTTCGACACGGGTGCAGTTAGCGGCCCTTCATATGGAGATGTCGCGTGTCCCGCGGTGTCGCGCCAACACTCTAACGACACACTTCGTACGATTTCCACTGCATTCTTCGCTCAACAGCTCGCCACTATGCTAACTTTCATTGTTACCCAGAAAACGGAAATTAGAGCACTACGATTGCTGAAAATTTCTCCCATAGTTTAAAATGTCATAGAAACCCATGATTCAACGGTTTGGAAACATGACGACAGGCAATTACGAAATTCCGATCGCACTTTATGAACTGGATCGATTGCAAACATTTTGACATGCGTCCATTAGGGAAATTTTGATTGCTATTCCCGAATTCACAAACAAACGTTTTACGAACGTATGACACAGTTTTATTACTTGAATCGTATTTCCAATCCCACAAACAAACGTTGTGCAATGTAAACAATGAGTCAGGGAAGTCTAGGCGCACGTAGCTTCTGGTCTCGTATTCTTAGGTAGGTACTATCGATTCCTTACTTTCTCCGTTGCAAAACAGGATATCAGCAATAAGCCAGTCATATTAGATGAGAAGTGAAATCATCGCCGACCCTTTCTAGGCGTTTCAGCGTTCGGCTGCTAAGGGCACGAATATTTTCCTCATTATTCATATAGTCATTGATAGTCTTGAATACCAAATGTTTGGAAAAAACATACTTAGGTCATTCGCAAAACGTCTGAGTCATTCTTGAATATGTAGTATCAATATTGGTGTTTGTTGGTAAGTGTGGTTTTTTTTTTTTGACTGGCATAGTCGCTGAGCGACTAAAGTCCCTAAACAAAAATTAGATTAAAAGTGTGGTTTTGATTTAACGTCCTAATTAGTATTTCTGTAGTAGAAAGAGATAATGGAGAGATTTCCCAGCAGTGACATAGGTTTACTAAAAAACCTGTGACAGACTGACACGAGAGTAATCTTACAAGGGTTACGTTTTTTTTTCCATTTGATGGAGGTATCGAAACATAAAGCAAATAGAAAATTATTTATTATCCATTATGGGACGCGATAATGCTGTGATATGGATAAAACTACGTTGGTTGCCATTCCAAAACAACCAACCAACAACCATTCCAAAACAAAAGTAAATCCCGCCACCTCGTTTTTCGTTTTCATCCGAACGCAGTGTTGGTCTTGAGTGTAGCTACGTACGTACTGCCAAGTGCTAACGAACTAGATGGAGTATAAGTATCGGTATATTTGTATCGTGATTTGCCTAGGTCAGACAATGGACTCAACCTCGACCTATATCAGAGACATAACACCTAATTCAGTTACCTATTGAGAATCATCATTTGAATATCAATTTAGATCTGATGAATGAGCTGTTGATAAACGAGCACGCTGTATAAGTAGATTTATGTTGTCATGAATCATATTTATGATTATTTCTAGCTTTATATTTTGATCTCCCTGATTCAATGATTTTACTTCATTAAACTGCAATCACATTCTGTATTAAATGATGAAGATCGCCACAAAAATAACATACTAGTAGCCCCGCATTGGTCCCAAATATATAAGAGTACTAGCTGTGCCCTGCCACGCTTCGCTGTGGCAAATTCGCACATTCGCTGATATGTCACTGATGAAAAAGTTAGATAAAAACAATCCTTGATGCGGATTATATATCATCCTAAAACTTCAGCTCGATCGGTGCAGAACTTTTTGAGTTTTTGAAGCGTACACAAACCAACATAACATTTTATATATATAGATTTATTTCCAATTCTAATCCAGTAAAAATATACGTTTCCAATTTAACGTTTGAATAAACTTTTACAGGAATAGTGTTAATGAAAACAACGTCGCTTTGCTGCTAACCAAATTGAACTTTATTTTTAGACTGTTTAACGAGAAAATTGTAACATCATTTCTGTTTTGCTTGTTACCTGTTATTGGTCAGAAATGTGTTGTAGTACCTACAAGGCAATATTTGAGTCAGTGTCAGAGTACCTACCCGTGTACTTGGTACTTGCCTAGTGGTGGAATGATTCACCAAAATTTTGTAGCGTAAGGATAAAGTACTAAAGTCTCCTCACTGTTTGCGAATTCCAAAAAGTTATCAGGGTCTCGTGTTTCATTGCGATATTTTATTGTTCCTAGAATAAGCTACGGCGTATTACTATACCTATTGCTTTGTGAATCACAAATTCGTGTTACAATTAGACAAAAGTGTATTAGCAAATGTTAGCAAGGAAAATAGGAGTTGAAAACAGGCACAGACATTATTTTCTTGGAAAACCCAAACAAAAATGCACTATACAAAATAATAAATATAATTCTTAACAAAACAATGGGTTTGAATAATATACGACTAACAAACATAGTGGCCTACATGATGGTTAATGTTGGTCACCATACCACCCCCGTCTATTGACATGTCTTGTAGGTAAAACCCATCGATGGTTATACCAAAGAAGCAGAGGGTCTCTTTATTCTTCTTTCAGTATCGCATTCCATTCACGCAGTAGATTATATACTTGCGAGCAATATATTATCATCTGACAAATGCACTCTTTCTTTTATGAGTACAAGTAGGTTCATACACTGCTCGCTATAAAGGGCTGATCCACTTTTTTCACTAACTGGTTATTGGATATATTTATTGGCGCTTTTTAAAGTTGCTCCAAGGTCGACAAAATTGTCTTTGTAATTTGCATAGCCTTAATAAATCTTCCATACAATTTGTTTATAATATAAACGAGCCGACGCTACATCTGAGGAAAGGAGATACGCGACCAGTATTGTGACTTTGACAAGACATTTCATATCGCATACACTGTCAGCGAGAAATCTGTGCCAACTAGGCTAAAAATAAGATCGTGTTGCATTATTTAAACAATGATTTCGAAAGATACCAAACCCTCTTTGAATTTGTTACTGCACGCCGTTTCTAGGAAGCTAATGAAAAATCCTTTGGCGGACAAAATTGCTCAATTATAAATAGCCGTAGAGTAATGACTCCAGTGATGCGCACGAGTCATAGATCACATAAGCACTGTTCGGCGCACGATTGCAGTGCACAATAAGGTCCCTTGTTGCTTAGAGATTGACTGTTTGATAATGCATTTCAATTTACAGCTTCGTTGATCACGACCTCGAACTATTCCAGGTCAGTCAGTATCCCAGATAACGTTTCCTTTGACCTTGCGCGTGTCAGTTTATGAGACAAATCTGATGATTTTAACTCATAAATATTATGCATGTCGTCTTTCCTTGATTAAACAATTTGAGAACCAGACGTTGCCTTGATTCAAATTCTAAGGTTTTTAAAATCCTTCAATTTGCATAGCTTTTAAATTATATCGCTAAAATATACTATTAGGTGTCTCTTCCGTGATTCGTGCTTATTTTAAATAGTATCGTCATGATGCAGATATGTGATAATCAAACAGTGATTAGGGTTGGTTTTATCTGTGTATCTTATGCACCAGGGTATCTAGAGGTGACACATATACGAGTAATTATGTAGATAGTAGGCATGGATAAACATTCTTCTCTTATCAGGACGCGTCGTGCCAAGGTCGAATTAGAAAAAAAATCTACGCTGTTTACTTTTATAAGAACTAACGAGGTAGACTCAGCACGTTCCGCTATTTGAACGTATATTTATTATTTAGAATTTTCGTATTCGCTCCACACATTTTCTACTATTTTAGGTTTTTTCAATTTTAATAATATATAATATAAGATATAAGATATAAGATATATATATATGAGTAGTTGCATTATAAAG
Source organism: Campaea margaritaria (assembly GCA_912999815.1). Lineage (NCBI taxonomy): Eukaryota > Metazoa > Arthropoda > Insecta > Lepidoptera > Geometridae > Campaea > Campaea margaritaria. Next base: position 5,818,486 of record OU538794.1, read on the forward strand.
TTCTTACAGCAAATGTTATATGCAGGCGCTTACCATTCGACGAATAGAGTATTTACTAGTATTGTCACTTAATTGACTAAAATTAATGCATGAGTGAAAAAAATAGGTTAAACTTTTTTGTGACGAGACGGAAAAGGTCGTTAGGGTGAAGAGTATAGTAATTAGTCTCGTCACTTCGTCGGCTGTCCGTCTGTCTATTCTTTCAGTTCCCTGACTTGAAGAAAAGTTTACACGTAGCAATTTGTAATGCTATTCGTAGAAACAATATATACAATAAGTATCTATGGAATCTACCTGGTTAATAAATCTAAATCCGGTTCTGCCGCAGATAAGTTTAAAAAAGTTCCATTATGGGGGAACTCAATTTACTGGTAGGTACATGTTGGTTTTTTTATGAATAATAAAATTTAGGTAGGTATATGTACATTCCATTCAGTCAGTGCAAGATTATTTCTATTGATTTTGGTGATGAGTCTACCCTAGCTAGAGATTTACTTATATAAGCAGTGATAAGCAGCGATCAAGCTAGTCGTAAATAATATAATGACGAAGTATTTTTTTTATGCAATACAGATTATATCCATAAGATTTAGTAAATATAATATAGATCATTGCTGGGATTCAGATCAAACATAACTTTTGTATGACTTCTCACATTGAATTCACAATGTTTAAGCGTGGGTGTATGAAAATTTGCCATCATTGGCTCTAGATAGATTGAAATTTTATTCTTATCGTCTAAGAAATGATAATCCTGTGAAATAATGAGTATGGAATGTGAACGGCTTGGGACAAATAAGAAAATAATTAAAGGAAATTAAAAAAAAAAAATTACCTGCTCTTATGTTGCTGTCCCTTCACGTGAATAATCCATAGAATTAAACGCGGAACCGGAAGTCTTGGCAAGGAGAGTGGATGCTCTACCAACAGTGCCAAATATCATTTTTGTTTATTACTATCTTTGAAATGATCCAAGCAAGCACAACAAGACGCTCATTAAACATCTATCCAAGTTTATAAAATTAATATCAGTAGCACGGCAAACATGTGTTTAGACTTGAATAGCCGCTACTTTATGTGCAACTTGATGCAAAAAAATATTCAGCAGCTGTTGCAATTTATGGCCCTTAAAGTTATAACAGTTTGCATACATACTTGGCATAATAAACGAGTGTTTCTCAGGATAAATGGGGCAAGTATTCTGCATCTCAGATGCGCATAAGCAATCTGACTCGATTCTAATTATAGCTCAGTGGGAATGTCGCGATACCTGATGCTTACTGAGGTATCAGTCTTCGAGACACCACACTTAGCGGATAAGGTTTTTTTCTGACGGCTTGTTGGACTCAATTAATTGATGTGGGTAGCTAAAAGAAAACGTATAAGGATAAGATCTCTTCCATGCAAGGATTGGGAAAATAGTGCTGTCCCAATTTCGAGTTTGTTTAAGTATCCACTTCAAAAGACACCAGATTTTTTTGAAATTCTAGACAATGACAAGAAAGCAACAAAAACATATTTTATTTTATTGCCGAATAGGCAAGCACATGACCGTAGTATCACTTTGTGGTAAGCGTCGACACGGTCAATGGTAGGGGATGCTTGCCTAGAAGATACCTATTCACTCTCGACTTGAAGACTTTCAGATTATAGTTTTCGGGAAACATAAACGCTGGTAAGGATATTCAACACATTTTTAAAGGTTATTCATTTAAAAATTTGAGAACGACGTAAATCCGTTAGTGTTATTTTCGTTAGTAAAACATTTATCACCGACAACAATGCTCGAAACGTATATGTGCCGTAAACGCATACGATACTAAAGTTTTATGCGTTTTTGAACAGTTTATTGCAGGTCTTCATCGCATCATCCTCCGATTGGTCTTAATTGAGGCATTGCAGCTTGTTTTTAGAAAGTTTGGCTCGAAGCCAACAGCTGTTCTTTATCAACTCTGTACCCGGATTTTTAGTTCATCGCAGAGGTCAGGGTTACTTGGGCAAATAATGATGTGGGCAAATTCAATTAACTAGTCACGGTGAAAATTGCGTTCCCAGCCCTAATTCAGAGTAGTTCGTGCGTTCCGAATAAGATAGCGCCTTACGAGGAATGCACCATAGAAGACTAATTGTAGATAATGGTTTATTAAAGCTCGCGTGCAGTTAAGATTTTTGTCCTTGGAAACTAAATTTAAAACACTAAAATAAAATTAAAAAAGTATAATAGAATAAAAAAAACCACAAAAAACACTTATTTTATAATACACTTCTTACTATAGGTATTCAATACCTCCAGATATCGCCCCGATTTTATTAGTGGACTGAAGTAAATAAACTTATTTACCTTATGCGGTGTTAGTATTAGTGAGTGCTGCCTATAAAGAACACGCAAAAAGTGTCTTCCCCTTAATTGAGACAATAAGAAAAGTGCTATTGGACACATTCCTAGTTAAAGATTATTTAAAATTTTATGTTAAAATTAAATTACTTATTAGCCTTTTATGGTGCTCTCTAGGCAAAGTAAAAAAAAGAAATACTTATTCGGTGAATAAATGTGTTTGTAATGAATATTGACATTGTCGTCACAGCGTGCACAATAGTAGTACCAGTTTAGACGATAGTACATAAAAAGATTTCATTACTGTTGGTTTATGTCATCGTAAACAGCGGAATAGAATTGGGAAGTTCCACGCGCTTCCTGTTGTTACATGGGATAGTAAAACTGACGCGGGCGCGTCTGGCTGTAATCCAACCGACTGCCGACTTATTATTAATGGATGATTAATAGCACCTTCCTACAGGCGGCGCCGGCGATTCATCATCGACAGCGCTATCTCCCTAACGCACGTCCAGAGTTTCCCAGCCCATGAATTTCGTAATAATCTACGGCAGTATCTTCAATTGTGATTCACTCTCCACGAGTAACTTAGTGCAATGACACGCGATGACGACATCAACAGCATTTTACAACGTAGAACATCACTAGAACATAATATTTATTATACTTACACGCAAGGTGCAAATATTTTGAAGATATATGGATTACAAAGAATTTTGTTTGCCTTTAATGTAGCATGGTTGCATAGCGTGTTTACTTTTCTTATCTGATTAATGTTTCAGTTTGGAATGTTGGTCGAAATTACTAAACTGGATAGATCTGTAATCATCCTATTGCGCTTCAGCACTCAACCTTGGATGAGTAGGAAACCTGGATTGTGTTATTCATCACAGCCCGTTTACTCGCAGTTTGTTTACATGAAAATTCAAAGTGCAAATGAGAATCTAGGTGATAGCTCTAACGTTTTATGATCTAATACATTACGTTAGAATAACATCACCGTTTACAAAAAGATGCCAGTCGATAAATACTTACCGAGAGACACGTTAGCACGACGGCGTTTAGCATCAGCATAAATACACATAATGGTTAACGACCAGCTGACCTTGTCAATATTAGGTATCCCCGTATTGTGATGATTAAAGAAAATGTACATTTTCGATGTACGTTTCTCGTAATTGCCTCCTCTTGAGAGATTACGTCATGACGTGTAAATGGTAGGGATCACTTCAAGTCAATCGACATTCATTCCCGTCTGTAAGTTGTCTAGACTTTAATTTCACTGAGTGGGTTGTAACTGAACCAACTCTATTAGATAAGAAAACGTCTTACTTTTGTTTAAAATTACTCATTTACGAGCCTTTCTGGGCAACTTTAATAAGCTTTGGTCCATTTTAGCAAATCAATTAAGCTCATTACCTCCTACCTAAAAGGTTTCTACCGTCCGCAAACACGCCAAAAGCGAATTCCCTCGAAGCCACAAATGAAGTCATTATGACTTTACCAGACTGTAGCGGCACATGTCTTTCCTCTGACTCAAGTTTGTTACGTGCTCGAATCGCTACGAAACTTCTGTTTATTAATGAACCATAGTAATCGGCTTAAATGAGAAGAATTTCTGCCGGTTAATCCTGTGTTTATTTATATGGGTGCATTCACATTATCGGCTTGCATGACGCCTTTCCCGAAATCGTCATCGTTCATGTTTATTTTAAGAGCTACGAAACGCAGTGCATTCGGCATGACTGATACAGTATGGTTGTTTCAGGGAACACATAGATAAATATCTGCTCGTAATTAACTGAACCTGGAGATTCTTTTATTTCACAAAAGATTGTTTTATATTTATACAGTATAAGCGTTCCTCTATTTATCTAGCAATACTCGTATTTGCAAACTCATAGGGGAAAATCAAATAAACTAGTCACCCGAGATGACAATAAAGATAATTAATCTAGCTGCAGCTCATAGAATAGGGATGCATTCAAAGATATAATGTTCTTGTAAAATGAGTAATTGTTTGAATAGATTTTCCGGATTAAAAAGAATACATATACGTACTATGCATGATGCAACAAAATGGAATAAGCTTAATGATACTAAGTTCTTTCACCACATCTGCTCATAGAATATCTAAGAGTTTATTAATTTCTATATCCATACATACCATTTTTATAAGAGTACATAACTTAGCAACTAACTAAATATTATAACATGATTTAATACATGGAACTGCAAAGGAAAAGGCGGTTATAAAATCTTGTATATGGGACAGTCATATAACTTAAATCAATTCAGAGTTCCAGCGACGGTTAAATGTAAAAGAGCGACAATTGGTGCAGTGAACTGGCCACCTTACATAAGGGACTCAGAACCAGGTCAACAGAATAATGTCACGGAGCTGTAACGGCGATTAAACTATACACCATTTAGTATAAACTTCGCAGGGCACTGTGTAAACAAATTTATTGAAACATCGAGCAAACAATTTGTAACAATAGATAATGTCTGATGTAAAGCCGATCGGATTACGGTTTCAACTGAAGTCATACTTCTGTTATTGTTAAGCTGCATCAATTTAATTAATTTTCCAGTAATAAAGATTATAACGGTTCAAAGTATATTTTATGTAAATATACAAATCGGCTGAATAGCCTATAGAATATTCTCTCGGTGATTGTTATCTTTTTAGTTTAAAATGTACGCAGTTCCTCCGTCCCAGCTCCGACAAATTTCCAACTGATGTCGCAGTTTCTACAAATCTCGAAGTTATAATTGTTTCTAAGAAATCCTTTTCAGTTTGAGAGTGGTTGTATCGAGGGACAGGCATTCTCATTATATTTGTTTGTAATTACCGAGAGGCTGTTACATTTTGTTACAGTAACGACATTTGTTGTGGATTCGCACATTCCATTGGGTCGAATTTATTTTGATTACGACATCCAAAGCCTAGCTGACGGTTTATTATTATACTGCTTCCCTTGACGGCTTTATTAAACTTTGATCTGTCCTGAGTCTTCTTTTGGAACTTTTGAAAGCTTGCTGAAAAAATTTGCGTCGTAAGTTATTTGGTACTGATATTTTTGCACCGATAAAAATATTAAAGAGCGAAATAAATGAATGAATTACTTAATGATTAATGGCCATACGTTCGAAAATTATCGTAAAAAGCGTGCATTTTCGAATCGTGTGTGTGAAACGCGTGAGCAGCATCTTTTTGCTCTCATAAAAATAATTGTTTCTTTTTTGAATTGCGTCTGTTATTTTTATCCTTCCGATATGGAATTCCCGAGTACGATATCTGGGTCGATCGATTGTTTACAAAGACATTCCTAGGGCCTGGAATCGTCGGCGCGCAGCGTGATTACATCATGGGAATTCTTGATAATGGCGCTACTACATCCTGTTTCTTTATTGGGATGTATAAATAGTGACACTCCATGCGAGAGCTTTTCCCTGGTGGATATCAGTGGGGTTCTGGAGTGAGCTTATAGCTTAACGTAGGCATCTCGTATTACCGTTATGGGCAAGCAGGCGCCAAGCCGCTATATAGTATGCACCGTGATCATGATTAAGTTTCAATATTGTAATGTCCTAGTTTGTACGGCAAACATTATGGTTTATAACACGATGCAAAAACAATTGAAGTTATTTTGTAGGAGACGCTTTCTCAGCAACAATGCCGAGTAATGTTATAATTACCAACAACGTCTCCCCCGCGGGCCTTGTTATGGCATGTCAGAGTAATGATTTACTATCTTGGAACAACAAAAATATTCTCGACCTTTACTTTAGTAAAAAATTCATTACATTCGACCTTGATATTGATATGTTTGTTTTTTATATGAGAATAAATCTACAAAATGAATTATCAATTTAAATATTTCCCGATCCTGAAGAGATTTATTGGAATTGGTAATGATCGAGTCGGTATTACATGGGCACCAAGTCATCTGGAAGGGATAAAGGATGAGAAATGGTGGGATAAAGTGTAGCGAGCGTCGCGTCGCATCCAAGGCGGGTGTGAACGGCGCTTTAGAGCTTTTAAAATTTACGAGAAAATATTTATTACGTATTCACAAAACCACACATGATCTTAAAAAAAATATGTTAGATTTACCTACATATTTTGCGAAAACCCATGAAGTGCTAAGATATTTAGCGCGTTAAAAAGTTTTCGTGTGTGAAGGTTCTATAGACCCTAGGTCACATATAAATCGTCGGCTCCTGTGGGCGGACGCCATCATCTATAAACTGGAGATGACCCGCACCCTCGGGGAGACATTACCGCGTGAGAGTAACATAAACTGGCGGTCACGACTTGAGCCCTGCATCTGTCAAGTCCTTTCAGTTACTTGAGTACCTGCTACCTACTATTATTCAGTTATAATTTCCTGAAACAACTGAACTGTAATATCTTATCGCTTCTAAAATATTGTGAGTGCACCTTTTATCAACTTTCAAACATACAATCATAATAATATAGTAAGGTATGCTATTAATAATATAATAACTTATCTATCTTCTGATTTATTTAAATATGCATCCGTAGAGTCTTCTCCATCCATAAGTCGATTTACTATTGACACTGTCCGGCGTGACTAGATTTACTTTCTCGGAAGTTTATCACGGCACGTAGGTACTACGTGTACTTTTATCTCCAGTTACATCTTTGTTATCAAAGTGTACAATTAATCTTCGTTTCTATACACTAAAGTACCTACAGTGAACCCCTCGCGCGGCACTCGAGCGCTTTCAATCTGACGAGGCACGTTTTATTGTACTCTCAGCGAAGGTATTAGTGTAGGTATGTTGAATATAGCCTCTATTGTCACCTGCGAGCTGCGATAGACCGACTTATTGTTTTCATTCCAGCCATGAAACTTGAGCTTTGCGGCACTTGCGGCTTCAGCAATTACGCAAGCGATCAAAGTTCAATCTACTTCGACTACTTACAGACTGCTAACTCAAGTCATTCCAAAGTGACTTATAAACATTTTACGATTATGTTTACAAAAATATTCGTCTATCGTAGCCGCTTTAATTTATTCCCATTCTTCGTGTTTCTTTATGTTCGTGAACTCGATCGATAACTGCCGTGGCTCGCGTTTTAAATTAAGATAACAGTTTTATAGGTCTCTAATTCAATTTGTAGAGAATTTTTCTTATCTTTTCCACTTAAAGCTTTTCGAGCGGTGCTTTCACGTTGCAACATTGCATAGACAAGAATCGACGGTTCTCATTCACGAGTTGAGCTTGAACTTGGCCCTATGCAGCACGACTCTGGGTCAACTAGCCGGGATCTCGCCGGAGACATTCCTGCTCACAATTGCACCGACCAATTAATATAGTGCAATAATCAGTTGCGACGTGCTGTGGATTCTACTTGCATCTATTTGTGCGCTGTCTATCCTACTGAATCTGTTGAAATGTTTATGTTCTTGGAAATTAGTATTTATGTAGGACGCAGCTGCGCAAATACGTTCAAAAATGTACGAAGGTAATTTTTTTATGAACAAAACAAATTCCTTGAATAGTTTATCAACTTTTGTGTCCATTTTCTCCGTTAAATTATGAAACTGTAAATGCTTAAGTATGAAACATAAATATATGTAATATTTATGTCTCTATTAAATGGAACTGCTAATACTAAAGTGTCACCCATAACTCAAATTGGCATAAGTATAGTTAGGACGTAAACCTAAAGCCCGCGACAGGGTGAGATTAATTTCTTCCGCGTCAGGGTCAACAGACACGGGTCAGGATGTGACTCCAGCCCTTTCTATTACGCGAAATCAACACGACAATTCTTACATGACAGTTACTTACTTTGGAAAAGGTAAAAGAAACTGCTTTTACGCTTAATTAAGTATACATACATACATCTTTTCAAGAAATATAGGACACTGCACGCTTCATTTTAAAATACCTTTCGACCGACTCATAATTTGTATACCGATGCATAGATAAGAGCGTCACGATGTCCGATATAACCTCGTTATATTGATCAGGATGCTGATGGCGAGCTATTAATAAGTAATGAGGAACAATCTTGAGAATGGGGACATAATTTGAAGAAGACTTCCTTCATAACAACAGGAGCGATGGTCTAAATCTACGCAGACTAGTCGAGCAATTCAGCGTGTGGCCATTATGCAATAAAATCAGTTGAATTAATCAATAGAGCGAAGTGGGTCCTGCCACCAGGCTCGTAACGACGCACTTCCTTGCTTCGTATTCCTTGATGTATGAATTGTCCTGAATTTAGCACCCAAGCGTGCCGACTAATGAAATTTTGACTACGCATCTTTGATGAACTAATGAAAGCTACGAGCAATCACAAAAAGCAACAATTATAACAATTACCTTATCGGGTAAATACTTCACTAATTGGTAAATAGCTGAGGATACGACCTGATGTTTTATTCGAGTTTTATTCTCACAATAACGTTTATTTGTTTAAAATGTAGAGGGGAGAGATTAAAGATACTTCATAATTGTATTAATAGGACAATAATTTTAGGAAAAATGCCGGTATGTTGATTAGTTGTCTTATTTATTTAAATAATATTTCAGAAGTAGTCTAACATGTGGATCACAAAAAAAAACGATATGCCCTTTGGATGTCCTGATCCATTCATACAAGGTTATTGTTACAATCCAATGGATTGAACCGTTGGACAGAAATAGGACGGCATCCACTTCTTACGATTATTAAAAACCTATTCTAGAAATAGGATTCAATAGCAGCAGCAATGTGAGCTCGCTGCAGCCACATGGTATTGAAGTTAGATTTGTTCAACGCGTCTATTTCTGGTTTCGATGCAATTCTAGAATAGCTTCGTACTTAATTCACCCATACTACCCCCATACTAGGTATCTTATAGCGAATCACGATACGTGTAGAATTAGCTTAAGTTTAATTTAAAGGTGTCATATTTGTTTAGATCCATAAGCGCATGCTTTTCTTTCCACTCTATGAAATTGAAACTTGTTCGCGAAAATGTAATTTATTTTTGCTATATTTTTTAAAACTGACGCTTAAGAAATATGTATTTACAAATGACAAATACATTATGTAATAATATATAATATTTACTACATTTATTTTTACGCGTCGATCTCAGATAATTCAGACCCTCATAAAAAAACATCTGAGTTTAATTAAACCTTCTTATTTCAAGGAGAAATAATATAGCTATACATGGTGTTACAAATTTTCTATCCCAGTTGTTCCAAATGCACCGGCTAGCAGCCGTGACTCTGTGCCAAGATTCGGAGACCTAACATTAATGTTAAGCATATAATTGTACACTGTATGCACTGTTCATTTTCTCAGAATAAACATAACCCCAATATGTGCAAGAAACAACTGCACATGACCTATATTAGGCGTGAGTCTAATTCAATAACGCTTGAACAAGAAATTACCGACAATTGTTCTAACTGACGTCATTTTGGTCGTTATGCATTACTTGCCAATTCGTAACGTAGGAAACGTTTAGGTAAATACCTACTGGTGAAAACTCGAGCAATGTTGGAATTTTGATTGGTAGTTAAAATTATGTTTGGGTCTTCAAGGGGCAAAGTTCAAGATCGTATATCATCACTTGACTGTCAATTAATTGAACATCGTTTTTCTTTATTATAAAAGTCTCGCTTGAGTTACGCGAGATCTTATAATAAGACCGTTGGTGTTGGTAAAGATAAAACATTATTTCTTAAGTTCTAAAACACCTTTACGTTTATTTACCTTGATCAACTCTTATGTGTTGGTATATTCTCGTAACTGCTGTCAAGAAAATCTTACAATGTGCACAAGATCTTCTCACGAATTGTATTAAATTTCTCAAGCCTTATCATAATGTATTAGTGACATGTAAATAAATATATAAGCAGTTGCACCTGCACTTGTAGACTGCAATTTCAGGGACACGAATCCAAGGTAGAGCACAAGCACTGCTACCGATGCACTCACTACTAATAGCTGTCCAATAGATGTTCAAACAGAATTGGTGTAATGTCAATATTGTCGATGTATCGTGCTATCGTATATGCTCTCGCGCAACTTCGAGATCGTGGAGTGTGCGACACGCGCTCCCCGTAGCGGACTATCAGTGACTGAACGTTCGGCCGCGCCGGACCAGTTATTATGCGCCCACCGATGCCATCAATAACTCCACCGACACGTGGGTCTGCGTATTCTCATATCACACATGTAGGGTGCCGCATCGCGCCTCGGCTATCGGTGCATCGCCGGTAAAAGCTCATGATTCACCAGAATTAGGTTTCGCGCGTGACATCACATCACCGGGTTATGCTAATGTAAACAGCTTGTCGAAAGCCTCATACCTACTTTACCACATGAACTAACAATGCACAGGTACATCTACCTGCAGGACGTGACGTCTACCTGTATACTGATCATTCTAAATATTTACCTTCACAAGGCAATGTGTGAGAAAGATTACGTGGAAACGCGAATTCCAAAGATACTGCGGAATTACCGCTGCGGTTCGCGTTAGTCGGTGTCGAGTGCCGTCGAGGAAATTATTGTGGAAGATTCACTCGAATTTCACCACAAGAATCTCTAGACGAGTGGAAACTAAAGGACATGCCTTCCCGAGTATTTAAAAGTGATTGATATATACTAGATCGAGGCGAATCAGATCAGTGGGTGAATCGGATCACCAATGAGAAATTCGGTCATGACAATGTTTCAAAATCCGCGGCTGACTAAATTAAACCAATCAGCGCAACAGATTGCTTCTATACACTTGGATGCGCCGAGAACGATTTAATTTAATTTATTTATAATTAATGACATTACCTCATGCCCGGGTCAGACTGGGCGACGCTTCCCAGAGGACCCGCTCTTTTCGTAAAACGTGATCCGACTTCCGAGTCGCCTCGGTCTTCTATACTCCATATTTCTAAGTATAGTGACCCCAATACTGAAACCTAAATGCCTAGCTTCTATAAAGTTAGTCGGTGCATATTCAAGCAACTAATTCTTCAGAACTGATTTAATAGAGGGGATTAAGCTATAAAATAATAATTTATCTTATTCAATGACATCGGTAGCTTTATTATGAGTCAACCAAATAAAGATTTATATCCCTGACCCTTGTCCTGCCGCCCACCATACAGAGTATCCACAGGACGTGATACAAAACTTTTACAAAGAATTATTGTCACACCGAATCCTGTATACGATTCTTGCAGATTTGGTTACTAATTTTATTTAATGAATTGTATATATCTACTTCATAATTGAATTACTTTGTACATTGTTACGAGTAGGTGTGTTCAATGCAAATGTTGGCTCTCCTTATTTCTGCGCACTAAATCTAAAAGCATTGTTATGCGCGACAAAGGTAGTATTGCGTAACGCCATCATTAAAAGTTGAGCAATTTCTTCCTTAGTTTCTGTGAATATTTTTAAATCTCTATAGATAGCTCAATGCTTTTAATGTGAGTTTCAGACGTCGCCAACATAACATCATTGTTCATAAAATAAGACGGCAAAACTATAGGGATTTCCCGGTTAGATAAGCATCTCACGACCAGATATGTTACAATTACAATTATTACAAGCTAGCTCGGAGTGAAGCACATTGTTCCTAGTTCTCGAGTCCAATTAATCTAAGGTTTCGATTAGTTCTCCGTGTTTACTGCGGCTGTTTGCTGAAAGTAGTTGTACCTGTGCCTACGCGGGCCCTTATCAATGTGGGTCGAGATGTGTTGTAGCAATGTTTCCTTCATGCTGTGTACCTCCGGCAATCCTTTCGACATAATGACGTTACTGATTAGCTTGTACGTTAAATTAATATTTAAGAAGAAAATATTTTATGGGCTTAGGGCACATAATAGATAGTACTCTTAGAGTTAGAAACAGAATAAAATGCAAGATTAGAAGGTTCCTACAGAATTCGTTTTTCGATTTCGTTTGGATTAGTTTTCGTTTTTCGTTTTTCGTTTTCCTGCGATATGGCGTCAGAGCTGCAACATGGAGTCTTTCAAGAGAACTATCAGGTATAGGACAGTATATCGCACCTGGTACTGTGGATGGTGTTGTGATGAACACATATCACAATAAGGTGTGCCGCTTGTATCATTAAAGATAACGCGTACTACATCTATCTATATATATATAAAAATGTTATGTTGGTTTGTGTACGCTTCAAAAACTCAAAAAGTTCTGCATCAATCGAGCTGAAATTTTAGCATGATATATAATCCGCATCAAGGATTGTTTTTATCTATTTATTTTCATCAGTGACATATCAGCGAATGTGCGAATGTGCCACAGCGAAGCGTGGCAGGGTACAGCTAGTAATAAATAAAAATAAAAAAATAACGCGTCACTATCAAATACATAGATCCTGACGCCTAACTAGGATTCCCTGCCTCTAGGGAACCAGGAACTACGAGGACTGAAAGAGGAGGAGGAAGAACAGGATCCAATTAGTTATTCTCCATAGATTGTGATGGTCTGCCTGTAGAAACGGATTTGAACCTCTTCTTCCTGTATCAAAAGAGGAGTTATTTTCTATAATTCTTGGCGTGGTGCCCTCACCAACCCAAGTCTGAATGAAGGCCACAGCGAATGTCCGAATTGGAAAACAAGCTATTTTTTTCGATTGAGTTTTTACGTTACGGGAAAATCCCGTTTAGCTAAATTGCCTTCAAACTTTAAACAATAGAACCGTTCCCGAAATACCGCTATAAAACTGCATACTAGTACCTCGGTATAAACATAATAGCTTTGTTTGTGCCAACCAATACCCGCGGTTTCCTAGATTTAATGATGTCATTCATCTATTTGTCTGGAGACTACTATCTATTACACCACAGTCCTTAATATTGTCGTGATAAGTTACCGTAACTATCACGATGATATGTATGTTACATACCTGCATCATAATAATTTCTTGGTACTAGGCATAGGTAATCATAACTATTATCATCAAAAAAGTACCTATTCGACCTATTACTTCGTGAATAGATTTAGGTCAACTGCTATAGGACAAAATAATAACAATGAATTATCAGGTTTCTTAAAAAGTCTTTTTAATTATCAGTGGTATTTTTTACAATTACTTGTGACAATTATAATTAATTGTAAATTCCTATTTCTGTTATCAATAAACCTATTGGAAAATTTGCAAGGAAAAAACTTTTGTTATTTATTATACTTAATACAAAATATTAAATAATACTCATACACACGCTTTTTTCCCGTTGGGGTAGGCAGAGATTACATCTTTCCACATGCTACGATCCTTTTTTTTCCCGGGGAAATGCATTACGCATACCACCCAGCCCCAGGGGGAACTGGGTGGTTATGTGGGACTCCCCCACCAGCTAGTCTGACGGGATTTACCACTAAAACCCCGGGGTGTTCTCCTCTCCGCATGTTGGGGTGGTCCCGGGATCGCTGATCGCGCATCCGCAACACATGCTACGATCCTGACGCAACTCTCTCGCTTCTTCCACTTTCACGAGTCTTTTTATTAAATAATATGAATAAGTATCATAATATTCCATGGATGATAATGATAACTTGTCGTTTCAGTTTAATTATTGATTAATGTTAGCGGTTGCGTGTAATAACTAAATTAGGTAAAGACATCTATATATAAAGGTATATAAGAGAATAAACATTAATATTGATATTCTTTTATTTTGCAATAAGTAGGAAGTTAATCTAAGTCTCACGGATAGGTTTATCTACACGTTATTAATACACAACAGGAATAGCTATTGTAATAATACACAAGAATAAATAGTATATAAGCCATTTACTTTACTTTCAAATAAGTAGGAAGTTAATGTAATCTACATATTACTACACGACAGGAATAGCTATTGTAACTCTCAATAATTAATTTAAAATATAAGCTTCATTTGGAAATAAGTAGGAAGATAATGAAATGCTCACATTAGTTGTATCTATATATAACACGATATAATTTAGCGATTGTAATGTTCACACTGATACACAATATTGATAACTATTGCAATACACATAGTAAGTTTTAAACTGAAGATTAATACACATACACAATAATAATAGCTTTCTAGTTAATAGATATAATAATAGTACTTAACTTATTTAGTTGGGCGGCGTGTCCGCCCTGTTCCGAGGTACATTGAGAAGTGAATCTGCCTTTCAAATGCAAGGCTATTTATACCGGCCGCCGTGCGGCGAATAAACAAGCTCAGTAAACCACGTGTTTCCTTAAATTGAAACTAAACGTTTTTACTGCTTGATTTTTATTACAATACATGTTAAAACCTTCTAAATCAATACATATCCACAGATATGTACACTAAAGTTTGTTTAATCGTGAATAATTCCAATTATTATATTAAATGGTTTTCTAACAGTAATAAAGCTGTTTCATCGTTTATTTTCAATTACCAATTATCTTACAAATACAGAGATGAATTATCGTAAATGATTCGATACATTAATACTTAAGAATATTCATATTAGTATGAATATTGAAGAATTAACACAAGTCAATTATCATATCATTAAATGAAATATGGACGAAAATACATGGATTAAATCTAGCCGCAGAAATCATAATTATTTGATAATTATCAGTCAAACTTTTTCTAAAATACGTACAATATTAATTATAAACATTAACGTAATTTCCTGTTTATTGGAAACCAGTGAATGTTGCCAAATTCATCAAGTTAAGTCCTCAAACAAATGTTGCCATTTGAATCTTTACTAAATACATACATTATCATCAGATACTCAAAACGTATTATTTAGTCATGTACCTACGTGGTTTAATTATAAAAGATACTTATCTTGACACAAGGTAAGTTTAGCATCATCAGTATTTGAATATTGACAACAATTACCATGGTAAAATTCAAATAATCTATCACGGCCATACTGATATGTACTTCGTTCTCGAAGTACCTACTTAATCACATTTCACAAGTCCAAATCATTTTATATTTTTATCATTATCATCATCATCACCAGTATAACATTCTTTTTTTTTTTTTTTTTTACCAATGAAACCATTCTCTTTTCTTTTTTTTTTTTTCATATCATTCACATTTTTTTTTTTTCATTCTCATGATCTATGACCAGGCATATAGCACATTAGTCCTTTTACTCGCTGCCAGTAAAATCTAGACTAATCAGGTTTAAGATCGCCCAGCGACACATTTTTTTTTTTTTTTTTTTTCATTTCTCATACTTATTTTTTTTTTTTTTTTTTTTTTTTTTTTCTTCCCTCATTTTCATCGTTTCATTGTGATCTATGACCAGGCATATAGCATATTAGTCCTTTTACTCGCTGCCAGTAAAATCTAGACTAATCAGGTTTAAGATCGCCCAGCGACACAAATACTGGTATGATGTGACCGATGTGACAATCTCAGAATTTAATATTTTAAGTGTGTCAAAAAAAGTACCTGTCCTAAGTAAATTAGCAATGTTACATAATAATGATAATTCAAAATTAAACACATTCATAGTTTGATCTTAATAATTATGTGATCTACATGGATATTATTTTGAATAATCTTAAATTTGTTAGCTATATAATAATCTATCACGGTTCTCTTTTTGACAATGATATTGTTTAATAAGTTATATTTGTTTACAGTGATTCTTCAAAGGAAATGTTTTGTTCTACCCATTCACCAGGCCAAACACGCAGTTTTTCTTTGGCAACAATAATATTTCTTAAATTATTTTGACCCCTCAAAGAAAATCTGTCATGTGGTAATATTTGTATTATTTCATATGGGCCTTTGAATTTTGGACTGAGTTTATCATGACGTCTATGATCTTGACTGATGTAAACTAGGTCTCCAATACTATATATTTTATTGGTTCGTCTGGTAGTATCAAAACGTTTCTTAAACCTATCAGCAACATCTTTGAGCCGTTGTCGTGCTAATTCACGATCAGCTTCTAAGTCAATACTTGGTTGTATTGATTCATCTACAACATCAGTTAGCCGAGCTTGTATGGAAGGTATATTTCCTTCCCTTCCTAGTAAAAGTCTCATTGGGGAAAAGCCTGTGGTTTTCTGAACAGTCGTATTAAGAGATTGTTGTACTTTCCAAAGAACGTTTGGCCATTCTGACAAATCATTAATCGTGGTAGCTAACATGTTTGTTACTGTAGCTACATACCTTTCAACTTGGCCATTACTACGAGGAGTACCAGTGGATATCATGTGGTGTTCAATTTGCATTTCCCTAAATAAGGTTTGAACTTGATTAGATGTAAAGTTTGTGCCTCTGTCCGTAATTACAAGATGAGGTGTGTCGAATAATGCAATAGTTTCACGTATGGCAAACAACAATTCCTGTCCGCTCAGACTCTTAAGGGGTTTGAGGATGCAATATTTTGTAAATCCATCTATGACTAGCAATACAAATTTAAAACCATCAGCTGATTGTCTAAAAGGCCCAGTGCAATCCATATGCAAAGTATGGAAAGGAATAGATTTCTCTATAGGATATAATATACCTTGTTTAGGTCCAGAGTGATTTTTTCGTGAGGTACATATGAGACAATGAGAGATGTATTTTTTAACAAACGCTGCAATGCCAGGAAACCAAAAATGTTGGCGGATTTTGTCAATGGTTTTATCATATCCAACATGACAGTTATCATCATGAAATAGTCTAAGTAAGCTAAGTCTATAGCCTCTTGGAATATATAATTTCGGCATAGCATTAGCGTCGTTTTTATAATAGAGCAATCTATTTATGATTAAGTATTGATTGGTATCCAATTCACCTGACCGAACTTTGTCAATTATAGTCTGAGTCTCAGTATCATCTCGTTGAGCAGATTCTAACCACGATGGCGGACGACTCGCATCGTCATTAACCACGTTAATTACAGAAGGGATATTTTTGTTTGTGTGGACCGTTTTAGGGTTGATTGGATTACGACTTAGGTAGTCAACATGACCCACATATTTACCCTTTTTGTAGAGAATTTTGAAGTTAAAATCTTGCATAAAGGTCCACCATCTAGCTACACGCGGTGAAAGATCTTTTTTGGTCATGGTAGGCTTAATGGCATTACAGTCTGTTACTATAGTGAATGGGATACCTAATAAATACACCCTAAAATGTTTAAGGGCGTTATAAATTGCCAATGTTTCTAAGTCGTAAGAGCAATATCTTGATTCGGCAGGGGAAGTACGTTTGCTATAGTATGCTACAACTTTATTCTGATTATCAACTTTTTGCATTAGAATTCCACCATAACCAATTGAGCTAGCATCAGTGTGCAGTTCAGTAGGTAAGTTTGGATCAAATACAGTCAACAGTGGTTTCGTCACCAAGTGCTTAATAACATAATTCCTAGCTTCGTTCTGATCTTGACCCCACTCCCATTTCTGGTTATTTTTTGTGAGTTTAGTTATACTGGCAGTACGTGAGGCAAATTCTGGTATAAATTTACGGAAATAACTAGCTAAACCCATAAATTGACGCACTTCTTTGATAGTATCAGGGACAGGAGAGTTGATGAGAGCCGAGACTTTATTATCACTTGGCCTGATACCATCTTCAGAAATGTGTCTTCCTAAATATTCTATCTCTGTCACAAAAAACTTGCATTTTTTCAAGTTTATGGTAAATCCGGCATGACTGAGAGCTTCGAGAGTTTGTTCTAGGTATTGCAGACCCTCATTTTCAGTTTTAAATGGAATTAATAAGTCATCTATATACACTAATAAAAATTTCAAGTGTTTAATGGCTCTACTTATAGCTCTCTGGAAGACTGATGGTCCGTTACAAATTCCAAATGGCATTTTCAGAAATTCGTAATGCCCATCTGGGGTTACGAAAGCTGTGTATTTTACGGAGTCCTGTGCTACTGGAATTTGATGAAACCCATTTTTCATATCAATAGAGATATAGAATTTAGAGTTTCCTAACTTATCAAGTTGATCCTCGATGAGAGGGAGAGGGTATCTTTCTTTTTCTATTACTTTGTTAAGTGCTCTAAAGTCGACACACATTCGATCGCTGCCATCCTTTTTCTTTACTAGTAAAACCGGACTGGCGTAGCTAGAGTCACTCTCCCGTATTATTTTTTTTTTGTAATAAATCGTCAACGATTTCATTAACCTTCTCTCTCTCAACAGGGGCTAATCGGTAAGGCCGGTAATGTATTAATTCATCCGTTTTCAGGCGTAAAACCATTTCACCGGTAGTAACGGTACCAATGTTGTTGTCAGATGGCAACACAGACAAAAAAATTTTGAAAATATTTTCAATCTTTGTTTGTAGCTCTGAATCTAAATGACATATTAATCCGTTTAGTTGATCGAGTTCGCTATTACAACTGGTTATTTGATTAACTACTCCAGTTGGTTCAAGCAAGTGAGTACGTGTCAGTCTACACCCAGAAGAGTCTACTATAACAGCAACGTCCGAATGACTAACTGCATCTCTACCGATCAAACAATCATAGCTAAAATCTTTATCCCTGGCTACATTAAATTCTATTTCTAGACAGATTTCCTCAAATTTTACAGGGACAGTTACTTTTGCAAAGATATGTAATTTACCATTGCCTATACCATCGAGCATTTTTGAACATGGAGTTAAATTGCAACCTATTCGCCGTGCAATAGAATCCTTCATGATACTGCAACTAGCACCAGTATCAATAAGAGCTTCGACTGTCATATCCTTTATCACAACTTTAGTTAACTTTAGATCAACCTTGGTTATACAATTAGCGTCATCTCTTTTTGTTACTGTGGTACTTGTGGTAGAAAGCTGTTTAAAATAACAAACTGATTCAGTGTGTCCGAATCTTTTGCAATGGGAGCATTGGACTTTGTTTATGGGGGGACGAGCTAAGTTTGTCGAAAAACTTGTCCTAGGGGCATTATAGTTTCTGTTCTGAAAACATTGGGCTGAAAAATGACCTAGCTTGTTACAAGTGTAACAACGTTTTTCATCAATTTTTGGTTGTTTGCTAGGAGAACTAGTTGGGTTGTCAGTAAATTTACTTGTAGAATCAAATGGACGTTTCTTAGGAATCTTCACATAAGTCGTAAACAGTGATATCAATTCTGCAGTGGTCTCCACACGACTATTTTGTGATGCCATTTTTACATGCACATCATGTATACCTCCGCAAACAAGCTCAACTAACTGTTTTTCGGTGAAAACTATCCTAGTATTCTTAAACAATCTAAGTTTTTCCCTAGCATAATCACAATACGATTCTGCAGCTTCAGATGTTAATAACACTGCCTTTGTTAATTTGTCTGACAAGTTCCTCTTTTCAGGATATAAATCTTTAACAGTGATTTTAAATTGTTCCCACGTTCTACCTTCATCGGGCTCCCAAGTTTCATACCACAGTAATGCAGAGCCTTTCAAGGCTTTACCTGCTTTTGCAACGGTTGTGATGTTGCTCCATCCAAGATCCGCTGCGATTGCATCGATATTGGTGCACCAGCTGCTGGCACCGCTGTCGTTCTTATCAGGATCGAACGGCGGAAGAACCACATCGTCTCCACGAGGTGTCCCCGCAACTGCATCTCGGATCGCCTTGAGCAGACCTTCTACGACTGCCGAGTCCATTTCAGAAACCACACCCACAATATCTGAAATATTACATAATACGTTAAGATTAGTCAGGTCGAATCCCACTTCTGATAATAACTAAATTAGGTAAAGACATCTATATATAAAGGTATATAAGAGAATAAACATTAATATTGATATTCTTTTATTTTGCAATAAGTAGGAAGTTAATCTAAGTCTCACGGATAGGTTTATCTACACGTTATTAATACACAACAGGAATAGCTATTGTAATAATACACAAGAATAAATAGTATATAAGCCATTTACTTTACTTTCAAATAAGTAGGAAGTTAATGTAATCTACATATTACTACACGACAGGAATAGCTATTGTAACTCTCAATAATTAATTTAAAATATAAGCTTCATTTGGAAATAAGTAGGAAGATAATGAAATGCTCACATTAGTTGTATCTATATATAACACGATATAATTTAGCGATTGTAATGTTCACACTGATACACAATATTGATAACTATTGCAATACACATAGTAAGTTTTAAACTGAAGATTAATACACATACACAATAATAATAGCTTTCTAGTTAATAGATATAATAATAGTACTTAACTTATTTAGTTGGGCGGCGTGTCCGCCCTGTTCCGAGGTACATTGAGAAGTGAATCTGCCTTTCAAATGCAAGGCTATTTATACCGGCCGCCGTGCGGCGAATAAACAAGCTCAGTAAACCACGTGTTTCCTTAAATTGAAACTAAACGTTTTTACTGCTTGATTTTTATTACAATACATGTTAAAACCTTCTAAATCAATACATATCCACAGATATGTACACTAAAGTTTGTTTAATCGTGAATAATTCCAATTATTATATTAAATGGTTTTCTAACAGTAATAAAGCTGTTTCATCGTTTATTTTCAATTACCAATTATCTTACAAATACAGAGATGAATTATCGTAAATGATTCGATACATTAATACTTAAGAATATTCATATTAGTATGAATATTGAAGAATTAACACAAGTCAATTATCATATCATTAAATGAAATATGGACGAAAATACATGGATTAAATCTAGCCGCAGAAATCATAATTATTTGATAATTATCAGTCAAACTTTTTCTAAAATACGTACAATATTAATTATAAACATTAACGTAATTTCCTGTTTATTGGAAACCAGTGAATGTTGCCAAATTCATCAAGTTAAGTCCTCAAACAAATGTTGCCATTTGAATCTTTACTAAATACATACATTATCATCAGATACTCAAAACGTATTATTTAGTCATGTACCTACGTGGTTTAATTATAAAAGATACTTATCTTGACACAAGGTAAGTTTAGCATCATCAGTATTTGAATATTGACAACAATTACCATGGTAAAATTCAAATAATCTATCACGTGCCTCACTTATTATGGCAATATTTGTAGAAGCGCCACTGACGTCTTTTAGCCTACAATGACTTCCACAGACATTTTACCCGATGTAAGACGGTTGTATTTGTCCTTTCTACTGTGTTATTTGTATTGTCTTGTCAATAAACATTTATAAAATTAAACACTGACTAATCACTAATCATACATGAAACTTGCATACCACGTCTTATAAATCGTCAACTTTGTTCAAGCACGTGTTTTAATTGTAGAATAACACAATTAAAAAAATACATCTATTTAATAATTAACGTTAAATAAATAAGACAGCAAATATGAAGTAGTAACTTAAAAAACTTATGAGTATAATTCCATTTGAATCTTGTATTTACAATTCTAGAATCGAAGCAAACGTAACTTGGCTGTGAAATAGGAATGTTGGCAATTCATGGTCCAAGTGGATGAGCTCAGACCCCGGATTAAAACAACATAACCATAAAAAATCCTGAGATCTCTTAGACTGGCGCCACATCAATATTTGTCTTCAGACAGTTGCCAACAGTGAGAAAATTGGCCGATTTCGTGTTAACCAGAGAATATTGGAAATCACCATAATTCGGGACACACCTACTGAATTATACGCTACATTTGCAATTCAAATGTTTTACAAACCCTGACAAAAATTACACCTCTCTTGGGAATATTCAAAATATATTTCATATTTCTTTATGTTACTAAGTAACGAGACGAGCAAGTCATTCACCTGATGGTAAGCGCCACGCCTGCCCAAAACAGCAACAGTGCCACCCAGAATTTGTTCTGCGCTCGTTACCCTGAGACACGATTCTAAAGTCTCAAACTCCAGGTTTTATTCAGAGAGCTTTTCTGGTTTTCCCGATTAGCAACACTATACTCATTAACGCCTGTAAACGCGTGCCGCCTATACGTAAGGTGCATTAAAGTGCTAATTATTACGGACGCAATCTCGTCGATGAACACATTTTCTCACCTTGGCTGAGGTCAATAACAGAACCACTTAGCTTAATGTCATGCATGTACTTACCGTCTATTATATTATTTTGATCTTTATGCCACGATATTAGTCCAGAGACATGAAGTCCTATATCCATCTGGTACCGTTCAAGAAGGGCCTATCACATAGTGCTGATTTATGATGGTATTCATGTAAGACTTTTAGCGGCGAGATAATATCACGCTTCAAAGGCGGCCATTACAGTGATAAATGACAATTGTCTTGTCCTCTGAGGACAATAAATACACCATCGAGACTCGTGCAATATTATTTCTCGCCTCTTTATGATCATTAAGAACTATTGTCAGCAATAGCACTGATATTTGAATTGAATGCTTCCACAGCCGCCACAAAGTTATCTCTTAGATTGATCTATAGATAACTACCGTTTATAATGAGGCGAGTTAAATGGTAGTCGTTATTTATAACGGGCGCCTGGATTTCATTTATTTGTTAATAATAAAGTTATTCGTAACTGCAGATCTCATCATGCACGTATTGGAAGTAAGTGCGGAGAGCGTCATGATTTCGTCAGCAATAATCTTTGTAATACCTACATAACTACTTATCGCGCATGCATTATTATTATACTGGCTCAAACGTCAAATGACGGATGAACTACAAATGCGTGGTTAGTTGACTGTGATCCAGAAATAGCATTCTAGGTAGTTATGGATGTTAGTACGGTCAGTTATCTCGCCCAAGTCAGTGCAAACCTCAAGTAGGTCCAAATAGATGGGCGTCACACGGACGACGCGCCATAAATAGTAATATACACAATAGTTATTTTCTTGTGATGAATGGAATATGCATCATCGATACAGAGAAGGAAGCGTGCTTCACGGCAAACAGCAACACTTGACTCGTGCCGCCCACGATGACGCCTCCGTGCAGACATGCCGTGACGTCACATTGATTGACACGGCATTTAATTATGACACAAGATGAAATACAGACCTTACTCACCTACCAAGTGGTTGTTTTAGTCTTATCGAACTTCTAGAAAGTAATTTGTTAAACAGTGTATGTAATTCAATAATTTACAGAGTAGTAGATTAACTGAAACCTGCTAATGTTTGCTATGTTTAAATTATTAGCTACCGACTTAGCAGGCGAGTTTTAGATCTTTGGCCGAGTTTTCGAATTTACTCGAAGAGGATCGATTTCTAGGCGAAACCACAACCCGGTAGAGGAAATTTTGAAAGCCGGATTATTAAAAATTCGTATAGTCTAGTGAATTCGTCTCTGGATATAGGAAACTGGTACACGCGTACCTTTCGTCACGATACATCTGTTTAACACCCTGTATATTGTATGTAATTATATGCTCGAAAGGAAAACAAAAAATCAAAGGTTTAAAGTCTAAACATGGGCTTATTCCTATGAAATGGAGTTTCCCACTACATTCAACAGTTTCGTCTAGGATACAATTTTCACCCCCACTTCATAGAATATTGTTTTGAGAAACAAGTCTCGAACCGGCGCCTGCGCAATGATTGCCGACTTTGGTTATCCTATGAAGATATTTGCAGATTTCACATACATGTCTCAGCAAACGTCTTACTTAGCATCAAGTTACCACACAATATGACAAGTTGTCGTATCCACTATCTTTATTATAATCAGAGTTGCTTGCGGTACCAAAAAAGGAGACACGTTCACGCAACTATTATACCACTGTGGTCAATTATATTATTATAAATCCCTTACAGAGGCCCTAATAAAACCGTGAACGTGATTCATAAAATGTACATGCCTGGTCCTACCTATATAGATACTGCTGAATTAAATAAAATTAAAAAAAACTGTAGGTTTTTATTTAGTAATAAAGGATTGATTTACCAAATAAAGCCATTAGTCCAGAGATCAAGCCATGCCATATATCTACTTATTTTACATTTGTTTTTAATCACTAGTGGTTTAATTGAAATCTAATTGGTTTAGACTTTACAATACGATTCGCCAAATAGACTGTATGCAAAAAAATTTAGAAGACATCATTTAATTTTGGCACCAAAAGTTCCGCCATTTTATGTTTTTATAATATTATTTTTATATACCTAGTGTCACTCTCACAATTAAGACCAATCTAACGACGTCTCTCAAGGTAAAATCGGCCAAGCCGTCTGGCTAGAGAGCATACCAAAGAAATATACATGTATACAAACATACATTCGTTCGAAAAATATAACCCTCTATCTGGCGCAGTCGGGTAAAAACACAGTACCCTAATAAACAGACTGTTATGAGTGTCTGGTGTAAAATTGATCGATCGTTTCATAGCTTTCACATAATTTCATATAATGAAAAGTATATAGTATAATGCATTACTCAAATGTAAGTGACAATCAGACTCAACAAGATTATTTTTGAGTAAAAAAAGTTTCCATAATATTATTAACAGTGATTTAAACTTTGCTGCTGGTCATTTAAAATGATTTATTGAAGCACTGCCAATTTCTGTCTGACAACCTACACATATTTCGATGGGTTGGTCATTGTTATATACATGTTTGTTTGTTTGTTTTATAATGCATTGCTGATGTAGATAAAATAACAAATAAGTATCACGAAGAACAAATTAAAATAAAACAGGAAGTACGGTCTGAGGCAATTGGGAAATGTCCAAAGAAAAGGCAAACAAATAATTTTACAACTGCACTGCGCTCGTCTCACGGTCGTTTATTTTATGAAAAGGCAGTAATTTAAAGAATATCAAAAATGTAAAATTTATTTACAATGTTTCCGTGAGAATTGTTTCGTGGATAAAAAAAGAAAATTACAAAGAGAAAATAGCCGCATTATTTAATTCTGTTAAAAAGTGGCGAACTTAGTTTCATAATAGTTATAGCGATTGATGACCGATTATACTGATTACTACACGGGTGTTCATTCCGTGCTCCGATCCATTAAGATCGTATCACTCCTGTAAAATTAACCGAACGTACGAGCTACTGACACCACCCCAACATGTGTTTGAAATGATTACTTACAAGCCTATGATTACAATAGCGCCCTTTTATAAATACGCCGTTGTTTGGCCACTTGCCCTAATTTTGTGTGAAAATGAAAGGGCAAACGTTCAAAAATGGGCAAAGGACAAGTAGGTACCTGGAAAGTAGAACGGATTAAGGGCATCGAAATTTGGACGTATGTATACTCGTATATAGATTGCAAAAAGTTTTGCCGGTTGAGCCTTCAGTAAAAATATTTTTTTATTCGTATGTTCTAAGCTTAAAATTAGGTGCGTTTGGGATTTCTACCTTACTTTAAACAGTTCATTCTATCCTTAAAACAAATTCTAATCGGAATTTTGTTTAAAAGGTTTTTTCGCGACTGTTCTTTCTCTTTTAGTTCCCAATACATTTCTTCCAAATAGCTTTTGATGCCCATGTCAAATAAAACGATTGTGAATCAAATTGCCATAAGCATTCCGACACAAATTGAACCAGTTATATCGACTTCCTATTATGGCATTTTGAGTGGGATGGTGACATAATGGCGCACTCAATTGTTGCAGGTAACTGCTCCGAAGTTCCCGGTGGTGATCAAGATAGGGCACGCGCACAGTGGCGTGGCCAAGGTGAAAGTGGACTCCTTGGCCGACTTCCAGGTACGAACAC
This sequence comes from Campaea margaritaria, assembly GCA_912999815.1. NCBI lineage: Eukaryota > Metazoa > Arthropoda > Insecta > Lepidoptera > Geometridae > Campaea > Campaea margaritaria. The sequence goes on from OU538794.1 coordinate 5,844,437, forward strand.
CTCGCAGCTCCGCACCTCGATTAATATGCTAATCTGGCTCGTTTCAAAGCGCATGTTCCGAGTAATAGTTTTCAAAACACGTTGCTAGGTTTATACGCGCTGACCTTGTTATTGTTTTGTCTGCAATATACATCCTTCTCTAAACAACAACTCTTCGAAAATAGAATTTTTACCTTGGTATAGTAACCGTGATTGTGAGTCGGGAAAGCTCCCAATGGGACTAAATCTACTCCATTCTAAAGGTATTATCAAGAAGCTTTTATAGGCTTTTAACATACCCTAACGACCGCAGTTTGGAGACAAACGGGTTGTCGGTTTATCGCAGACAGTACGGAGTCGGCGAGGGTCGAATAATTAACCGATCACGTAACATTGTTAGATGTTACGTGAATCGGGTGCAGACAAGGAATTTTGCCTTGACTTTTAATACATTCTAGTTCAGCCCTATAATTATATAGACTCTGACTAGAGTCTATATAATTAGAATCCTTACTTCCTTAAAATTCCTTCCTGACTTCCTTACCTCACGGTGCTGATTGTAAAATTTCAATGTTTATTAAAGGATATTGCTGGCGTGGTTTCTATGCTGGGAACTTACAGTACAGTTGAGCCGTACATCGACGCAAAATACGACATACACATACAGAAAATCGGCAATAACTACAAAGCGTTCATGTGAGTATTACGAACTTTCAGACGCCTAAACTAAACACATCAAACGTCTCTACAATGTGAACACAAACAAACGATAGGCGTCAGAATTATCTATTCGCGTCGATTATGCCTCGATCTGTTGTTTGTAACTAAACTTCTGTTGATTTTCAGGCGCAAATCTATTTCCGGGAACTGGAAAACTAATCAGGGGTCGGCCATGCTCGAGGCTATCGGCATGAATGACAGATACAAGATGTGGATAGACGAGGTACCAATCTTTCTTTGTAATCGTAGATACTAAGATTCTTTTTACAGTTTTGATTATTTATACACGATGCTTAGTTATACGCATCAAGACAGGTATTTGTTGAGAAAGAAACAAATTTAATTTCGGTCCCATAATTATAGTACGCTTTTATGTTCCGGTCGAAACCGTTTGGTACGCAACCCTAAAACCTCTTGTAAACACTTCTCGATAAAAGCGCTCCATTAACAGCTACTTCAAAACGGTTGGACAAAACCAAGAAGGTTTCCCCAGCGTAATTACTCCTTGAGGAAAAATCACCCGAGAATATAACAATGCCTCGTCGCCCCTTATATATTTTCAGATTGTATCAATAACTTGCCCACTCTTTGAAAGCCATCGCACATTTTCAGGTGAGCGAGATTTTCGGCGGACTCGAAGTTTGCGCCCTAGAACTAGTGGTGGGTAAGGACGGTCGAGAGCATATCATCGAGCTCAACGATTCGGCCACTTCCTTCATGGGGGATTCGCAAGAGGAAGACCGTCGGAACTTGTCTGATCTTGTGCTCCAACGCATGCAGGTATATATTATTTATATTTATAAAGTACATTTAAAAAATTATGGAGGAGCAAATACTCTAAGAATTCCTTTACAATAGCCCCCCCCCCCCCCCCCCCTCACCCCTCGGTATCTGCCTCGGGTTGTAGCAATATTCTTTCGTAGACAGAATATTATGTTAAATAACTTTCTAGTTGCCATCTTCGAGGCTGCATGATAAATCAAAAAGCTGTTCCTTCAAATAAAACTAAGAAGTTTTCTGGTTTAAACCTGCAACACCAATTTATTACAGTCAGTCTGCCGCCCCGGGATAACAAAGGCTACATCCCGGAGCTCTGTATCGGGAAGCTCCGCGGCGGCGTCTCCGACCGAGGAGCGTGCGCCGCCCCTGCCCGGAGCCGGGCCGCCCACCGCGCCGCCGCCCGCGCCTCTGGCTACTTCAGCCAGCATCGACCGCCCTCTGCCGCCCATCCCGGCTGAGCCCAGCCAGCCGCCGCCGCCACCGCTCACGCGCCGCGACTCGCAGGGTACGTACGCATCAGTACAGTACACTACAAATAATCGGTTCACGTACTAATAATATCGTAAAAAATCTTTACACTTGTTTTCAAAACATTAAAGTTATGTATTTCGTTGAAAACTTTGGAAAGGCACGTGGTTTTGCAACGGGAACTCACGCGCTAATTTAATGAACGTGAGACTTGTGTAAAAGTTACCTACGTACTTTTCGGATGGAAGCAGTAAATAGTGAGCTACTGCATCCGAAACCGTTTTTTTTTTTTTATTGTAAAACAATTATTTATTTTTAATTCTCACTAGTGTTACCACAATTTCGTTATTTTTCTAGCGGGCCATCTGTTGACAACAACTTTCAATCAAAATTATTGCAAACTGAAAAGCTTATTGCAGCTTTGTGTTACATAATTCCATTCAAAATTAGCTTACACTACCAAAATGACATTAACTTTTAAACACTTACTCCATAATTACTTACATATGAGTCCATTCTAGCAAAACCACACTTCAGTAGGTTCTAAACAGAAAAGATATCTGCAAGAACGGAGCGATACTTCGAAACCTCGAAATTTCGAAACTTCGAGAACTTCGAATAAATATACCAATTGAAACGCTTCATTATCCCACACTATTATAATATAGAACAAATGAAGCTACGTGTGGAATTGCACCCAACTTCTCACTCCACTGCCTCGCACTACTTAGCTGGACAGCCCGTTAGTAATAAGCTGACCGTAGAATTTCTAGAAGCTCCTCATTGCAGTGAACCAATTCCAGCTTGTAAAGTAAGAGGGATTTGGAGATATGTGGCCGGCGTAGTGATGTGTGTAGTCAAGCTCAGCATCAAGCTCTCTGCTGCCTCGACAGAGCTCGAAGTTGAACCTGACTATACCACATTGCACTCATCATCATGCCGCCACTTGAAGCACCCATCACTTGAAGCTCATTAGAATCACAAGTCGCTTCCTCCTCATCCACATCTCTAGTAAGTCTAGTAGAGTGAGTAGAGTAAGTAAAACGTATATCCAGCGTTAGTTAATTTCGTGTATAACAAAACATTTCTTAGAAACCCCACAAATAGCTGCTCAAACAACGCCATTTCAAATTTTGAAAATTAGATGAACCCCATAAATTCGTGATTTATTTTTAACAACGATATTTTATTCCAGGAATAATCTGTTATTATTGATGATTATACCCGAATTTCAATTTCCTACATTTCAATTCGCACAGATAGGTACGGTGTACATTTTTAAAAATAAATTAACTATCTTTGTATCGTCAGTGGGAAATTCTTAATGACGATTTCTAGATTATAGAGGTCTCCATTTTAGCACCACGCTCACTTGATCGCAGCAATAGCACAAGCATCAGAAGCGATTAATGTATCTCCCTAACGATGAGTCATCATCAGCTCATTTACACAACGAACATTAAATAACTAATATTTCCTTTCGTTTAAAGCTTCCCAATCGTCTACTATGTCAGCGGCGTCTGCAGCCCCGAGCACGGCCAGCAGCACTGCCCCTGGAGCCGTCCCGGGCTCCACTGGCGGCCGCGGGGGCTTCGCCCGCCAAGGGTCTCTAAGCGCCACACTCACTGAAGACGCTGAGGATACTATGAAGAACCTTAGAAAAACTTTCGCTGGCATCTTTGGAGACATGTAAAACCACGAAAACAACAATTGGGAAACATCCCCGTTCAATTTTTATTTTCTATAACAAAAAACGATGCCTCACCGTTCATCCTTTTATAACTGAGAAGAACTAATTAGATTCGTTGAGAATCAAAGTTTGTTTAGAGTATCCATGAGCAAACGTGAGCGATCAGGTTGATGGGCCCTAAGAACCGAGTGGATTATGAAAATCCGCAACAAGCTCCACCACGAAAATTACATGATAAAAACGTAATGTTTATTGTAAGGTTGGTATTTCCTCAATTATTATTATGACGCATATTGGGATAACTGCAAACCAATTCAAATAAAGGTATGATGCAAAATTTCTCATAAAAATAACTTTGAGTTTGGCAATAAAGAACTGTTTTTATATTATTAAATGTTATCAGGCAAAAATAAAGAGCTCGTTGAAATACCTCTACGAAAACATAAATAAAATAATACCGAGAAGCGTGATCATTTTGAAGATAAAGTTCAACAATGCGAGATCACCTGAAACTTGTTTCTTGGTCTTCATTAATTGACGTTAAAATCCGCAAGTCTTCTTTAGTAGAATAATTTAATAGGTGCGCCCTTCGTGACGAGTGTAAAAGGCGACCGTTAACAAACTTAGCATAGTTTAAGGTACGATTAATATAGGTTTTTTACAGTAAGTTATAAATATACGAGACTCAACTAAGCTGCATTGTGATCGAACCCCTTAAATGCCCGTCTCGATGCGGAGCTAGCTATTAGTCTCTTCACATCTGACTGTCTACAATTTCCCCTTCTACACTCGATGCACCTTCGTAGATTATTTCCCATAGGCCTGGGTGGTCAAGAAAGTCTTACTCATATGTAGCTGGCATGAACATGTACCTACCTACTTGCTTCAAACGATACGTGGAGCTAATTTACAAATGATGCTCGTCTACATTTTGCACGTGCACTGTGTCCTACCATATAATAAATATTATAACATAATTGCTCTCATGCTAATCATCCGATTTTCTATGTTATTAGCCTTTGGTTAAGCCGATGACTGACAATCAAAAAGTTTATATTGCGACATAAAATAAACTCTGTCCACTTACGCCTATGATCTTTTAAAACACTTTGAACTATGCACTTTATCAAGGAACGAAAAGATTTATTAGAAAATGGCAATAACTAATTATGAGTTAAAAATGTTAAAGAATGCGGATTAGTTATAGTATTTCTCTTCAATTTCCAAATGGATTGGAAACGGATTGGGAAAAGGTGTGAATTCGGATTGGATCCTGAAGGACTTGTCAACGAATGTCCTTTTAGATTAAAAATGTTGACAATTGAGATATTAAAAGAGCAATGCTTTTAAAGACAATATTGTTAAACGCAAAATTTAATCCACATTTTATATTATATACCATTTAATAGTTGTATCTTATAGAAATAAGATCATTCTGATTGAGCTTTATGTTTCTGAGTGTTAAGTTATCAAACACTTATGATATTCTTATTGCATGTTATATCTTTCTGCATTATAACATAGCTAGGATCATGAAACGTTGCATTGCGCATTTTTTACAAATGAATTTGCAAAGTAATATTTCTATTGTCATGGAATGGAGCACAAGCATGGGGCTGGAGTGTGATCGATAGTCATATCAGGGTTGTTGACATTATCCATCTTTGCAACTTTATGAAGCTTTCATTAAATAAGTCTTCAACCTTCTATTGAGCTATTTATACGTACTTAGCTTTCTAATTTTAATACATATACTCGTAATAGCTCTCATATGCTATCAGAAGTAGAAGTTTAGTGTGTATGCAATGATTAATTTGATGAGAGTTAGTAGATCGTTTATGCCATTTACTAAAAAAATATTTATACTTACTTAAATATATTTAATAACAATACATAATATAAACATTGTAATCGAAACTTGTTATCGTAGATTTTACAACGAAATAGATAAAACGTTTACAAAATGTAAGTATTTCTCATTACATTAGGACGATGAATTTGATCAGATGAGCAATGTTAAGTTTGATAGAACAATAGTTGTTAATCTTAATTTTAGACAATTTCTCTTTTGTTGTTGTGGCGTTTGTGCGGTTTCATAACCTTTTTAAGTACCTAAGGTATAATATGTTAAAGATATATTCTACTAGTATATGCACCTGTAGGTAGAATATACACGAATGTTCGTACTTGTAATAGCGGCGCAGTAGAAAATTTTAACATATAATTAATTAAGTTATTGTTATGTCTACGAAATGCGCAATTAACAGGACATGCCATTTCATTTTGTAATTTACAAACCGACAAATAACCTTAGTAAATATATAATTTTATTAGACAAATTTATTAAATACGATGAGTTAAATTTTGTAGATCTCTTATTTATTGATCTGTAATATATTAATTTCATAAACGTAACTTTAGTTTTACGTTTAAACATTTCAAAGTTTGTTATATTTACTGTTAAGATAATTATATAATATTTAACACTCAAATTAATATAAATGCTGTTGTTGTTGTTGCTAACCAGTTATACAATATTATGATATATTATACTCAATATGAAAATGGGATAAATAATCTTTAGTAGTGATTTGTCACGGTAAAAAAATATATTGGAGCCGAGCGTGACCTTTACAAAAGGGTTTGGTTCCCTTTGTTTTGATACCGCGGCATATCTTCGATAGTCTAAGATAATATAAAAGGGCATCGAATGTCACAAAAGGTTACAGAATGCGAGATAATACAATCTTTTGAATATCTTAGGACTAAATTCCATCGGGTCCACAATTTTGAAATTGTGCATATTTTTTGTGGCGTTCATGTCGAGACGTTTCGAATGGAATATGTTAATGGAATTTGAATGCATGTTAATCTATATGATGTAATAAATACCTCTTTTGGTAAGTTAATACCGAAATTCATTGCATTTTTATTTGAGTTTGACATTAGATATAATTGTGTTAGGTAGATTTAGGAACCTAAAATAAAACTAGCGATAAATTAAAATTGCTATGCATATATTTCAGCGTAAATTTTTCCAAACCTAAATATCTAATTAAAATGATGATGCTGAATCAAAACTCTAAATATTATCAAAAACTTCTAAATAGCTCATCGATTTTTTTTTATCACGATTCACGATTAACATTATTAAACAATAATTATATTATTGTTTACTACGATACCAAACTACTTTATATACATGATCCACTATAAAATATAACAAACAAATACAACATAACATAGGCTAAATGTAAAACATGGATGTTCAAGTCAAAGAGTGAATAAATCATTTAGGCAAGCCTACTAATCTTCACATCATTGCTTCCCACTAGGCTAAATAGTGGCAAAAAGCTAGGCTAGTTCATTATGAAAAAAAAAAAGCTGATAATAAAAGACAACAATATTAAACAAAGTTAGTGTCCGGCAGGATCCATGCCAGTGTTGAGGCTGTAGTTCCGATACATGCCTGCAGAGGAGAGCTTGTTCGTGAAGTCTTGCCCTGCTGGGAAGAATACCGTGGGTACCGAGTAGATGCCTGTAAAAGAACAGCACTTAAAATGTCAGTGAGATGAGAAAGTTTTGAAGTTTTTTTCTGGAAGTTTTCAAGTCGAGAGTGAATTAACATGTGTATCTTCTAGCTACGCAATCATGCTCCAGTGTCGACTGCGTCGTCACTTACCACCAGGTGAGACTGCGATCAAAATATACTTGACTATTATGCAATTAAAAAAAGTATTTAACATCTTCGTGTAGGTCAGAAAATTGTTTGAGTCTATAGGCGTGTCTCCTGCGCTTATATTGGTCTACACACATTATACAAAACATTGTCATTTTTGAATGCATATATTGTTTGATATAAAAACTTCAAATTTTTTCAATAAAAATTACTATATTTTGTGTAGAGATTTTCACACAAAATATGTATGTAATTGTGAACACGCTCAAGAGAATTAGCTTTAGAAAAACAAAGGAACGTAGCCGCTGGCCACTACAATAAACTAAGAATAACTGTAAAACTTAAAGGGTCTCCACTCAATTCAATTGAAAACCATAACAAAAAACTACCTTTTAAGATTTGACCCAAGCATACAGTATTATATATCACAGTGATTAAAATAAAAGCAGCTTATTAAATATTGTAAATGGCGCACTGTTTGAAACGGGTGATAAGCGCGTTTGTCAAATGTAAGATTGTCGACTGACTGCAGGCATGCATTTGATGTGTGTGTTGCTTCTGTTCTACTCGCACTTTCAGCTACAAAAACTGCATATTTAATTAAAATAAAACAATATTGTAGTTTTATAACATAATTTTATTGAAATCACGAGCTTAAAAATACAAATTAACATTTTGTTCATTAAAAATAATATTATGACCATCTACAGTATGATCTACTTTATGAAATCAGCACGCTTAAAATGATGTGGTTTATAGGTGCTAAAGCTCTTTGTGAACAGGTTTTATCGTAAGTGAAACTCCATCTTCACCGGGGTATTTTCCTTACCTTAGAATTATTCCTTAATTATTTCAAAATAAAACTAACTAAGAAGTAAATCAGGCACGACAAGAACCACAAATACCTTTTGTTTTGTACATAAATGCAATATAAATATTCGTTTACATCGTGAAACGGCAAACTGTAGTATAAGTTATTAGTCCTATCTGTTCATATCAAAAAGTTACATCCTCTTTGCCCTACAAAGGTTCAAAAATGTATCTTTAGTCCCGTGTTGAGAGAATAGTTCCGATACATGCCCGCTTCCGCCATAGCGCTGGAGAACCTCTGTGACCTTGGGTGAAATATCGGTGGAATTGTATGCGGACCTAGAACATATTTATTTGGAATATAACCACTAGTTAGCTACACTAAAAACGCTTTTCCCAGCCATACCGATTGAGAAAAAAATCGTTCATGTTATACATTTACCTGGGGGATACCATCCGTATTCACTGGCGGTGGTCCTGTAGAATGGGTGCTGTTTGTTCACTTGACAACCGTAGCCATTGAACCAATCTGCGAAAATATAGAAAAAATATACTCAGTAGGTTTTAGTTTTGAGCCGCACTCATTGCTTCACAGACGCCTTCCCCGTCAATTTCCCGTTTTCCTGAATTTCTACCCAACTTTGTCAAAGCGTCGTTGCGTTTGCCTATGAGACTTTAAAGCCGATGTCTCAGCAGTCAAAGCCGCTCAGGATTATGCAATGCGAAGTTCTGGGTGGCACTGTTACTGTTATGTGCAGGCGTAGCGCTTACCATCAGGTGAATGACTTGTTCGTCTCGTCACTCAGTAAAATATAAAAAAAATGCAAATATTCAACCCGTAAACAAACATTTACATAATTACTTTTTTATTAATAGTAATCAAAAGAGCAGCAAGATTAATCAGAAACGCAAAACTCTCGTAATTCAAAGCCTTTTGAAAGGAGCCACTCAAGCAATCTCAATACAAAAGTAAAGAAGGATCACAGATGTTTGTTAAGATTTACCATTCGGTATACATTATTAGATCTAAAATAAAACCTTCTAGAGCACTAAACCTTTTACTTGTTGGATTATTGACTGGAAAGTAACGTGTTTCAAACGATCGTCGTTAATTCTTTCTATCATAGCATAAATTTGCAACATGTGGTAAAGTTTCATGGTAAATATTTTTATTAGAATTTATTGTATTAAGTTTGATGGAATCACATCGACGCTCTCGTTAGCGGAGACGGTGTACCATCAACACTTAAAAGAGCTTTTGAAGTAAGTAGTTTGTAATTTTTTCTCGTCAGCTATTCAATACATGAAAAGAGTCACGATCATGTATATCACCAATACAAAAATATTTTTTAATATTTTTTATGTTTTACTAAGCCAATAGACAAAGTTTGTAATTTATTTATTAGTTTTGAAGTAAATTATCGAAAATCAAAGAAATGTAATTTGAATATTGAGCAGGTAAGTTCAAGTTAATGAAATTACTTGTTTAGCTCAGGAATAAAATTGTGAACTGAAAGTCAATGTTATGTATCTAAAATAAAAAATACTTAAGTTAAGCATTTTGTAGCGACGAAATGCTTAGCCAAAACGCACACTACAATATTATAGAAATAAATGGACATAATATAATTTAGATTTTTGATAATGTGTTACAAATATCAAGTAACTTTTAACCTATCAAGTTTTGAGAAGAGGAGTCAGACATTCGACAGCAGCTGCCGCTTTAAAGACAACAGTTACATTTGTTACACAGGACAGGATTACGTGATCGCTATTCTTGAATACAACTTGAACAGGTACAACCAATCTTGATTGGCTGTATCTAAATACTCAAGAAGTATAAAAACATGGGGGCCAACAACCCGTTACTCCAATGAGGAGTCTTTAGTTGTATTTAAAGTTTCGTGCCAACATTGTAATCGTATATGTAAAACGGTGTAAAACTTCATGCGGGCAAGCTGCGGGTCGCCAAAAAGGTAAGTAGATATTGTTACTATTTTGTTCATCGTATCGATGTTTTAATTGTGACATAAGATGGGCTGTATAAGTTAAATACTGCCCAGGGTATGTTGGGTCATCAGGGTTTTGTAGAGTTAGAGATGGATTTATTAAAACATTAAACTCGACTTCTGTATGTTCGCTCCAATTCAGAAACTATCAAAGGATTGTTTTTATAGTTCATGAGAAACTAGTGTAGGGATTTTAATTCGGTTTCCACCAACAGATAAACTGATTGATGAGTAAGATTTAGGTTTATAAATTTTAATGTCATCGTCATCATCATCATAATCATCATCATTATCAACCTGAACCGGCCCATTGCTGAGCACGGGTCTCCCCTCACTTTCGTGAGCAGGCTTAGGTTATAATCTTCACGGCGGACCGAACCGGATTGGTGAACAACATACCTACCTCTGAAATAATTCTCGGGTAGGTGGGTTTCCTCCAGATGTTTTCCTTCGCCGAAAAGCGAGTGTTAATTATACCTACATATGTTTTACAAGAAATACATTGGTACGTGCAAGCTCTGGGATTTGAACTCGCGCGCGACCCTCTTCTGGGAAGGCGAACGTTCTTGTTCAATTTTAATATTATATAATTTTATCAATTTGCGCAGTGAATGCTATGGAATCAATAACTCCAAGATATGCTGAACATTTGCAATTCTTCTTCTTATGTCGTGTCGATGTGTCGATTTTATGTACAAATGGATAGAGTTTTAATTAATTTATTATAATACTCACGCGGATATTCGAATCGTTTCGGCAAATTGCAGGCCGTTAACACATCAGAAGTCTTTAGCTCCTTCCTGATTTCTCTTTGAAGAGATTCTTTGTCCATGCACGTAGCTGAGCAGTAGCCGATTGGAGCATCTGCAGGAGGAGCTTCGAGAGCCTTTTCTCTACTCATATTTGACGCAGAAGAATGTACAAGTAAGGAGGGTTAGGAAGAAATGATTAATGTTTAGAAAAAAAGCCCTCGCCAGCGGTTTTCGAGTTTGATCAAACAATGAGCTGCTATGACAACCTGGGATAACATGACAACGGCTCGTGACAGTATGGCTCGTTTTACACTATCAATATTATTGATGATACAGATAACGTGATACTATCATCAATTTTGGTAAAAAATATACGCAATGTTAATATTTTTGAACCCATACCCCTTGGATCGCGGACGTCTAGAATGTTTTTAAATCCGTCAATACTACGAGATACCGTCAATACCATCAATACTGGATAACGATATCGAGTATCGCGTGATATTATTGACAGTGTGGTTAGGACTGAAAATTATTATTGAGGTTTTATTGCAAAAATAAAAAAATAGGCCGTAATATTATGCCGACATAAAGGTACTAATCATAAGCACAGACTTCTGTAAATCAATCATTAACGTACCTAGAGCTAGGTACCACGCTACTTGGGGTGCGGGCCAGGTAACCTCCACGAGTGCCCGGCTGTTGTTCGTCCCTCTTGATGCGTTGTATCCGGAGGGAAGGGCAGCAGCTGGGACGGTGCACCCTGGGGTTCGGTCAGCAATTCTCCTAAGGGAATTGGTGGCCGTAGCAAATAACCTGGCGAGAAGAGGTCCTTCGCGTGTCCCTCTGATCAACAGAGGGCACAGCGAGGGACCAATAACGGGGACTTTTGGGCCGCGGATCGGGGGTCCAACGCCCAAGTTAGAAGTCCCGAGCTGAGGTGCGGCCCGTGTGTTCCGGGACGCACCCAGCGGAGAAAGAGGCCCAACCCTCACGTGGCGAGCCCGGGTGGGCGCCCGCAGAGGTGGTCGCGGAAGCGCTGTGCGAACCCGTAACCACCTCCATAATGCGGAGAGGAGAACACCCCGGGGTTTTAGTTTCCATAGTACTTCATACATTTTGTATGGATTATTATGGAGGTCAGTAAATTAGATAAAAATGAATCAAAGAGGACTTAGTAATTTATAAGGTTATAGTTAAGCTTAGACTACATAGTTATATTGATTACGTACTTACTTCCAAACGTACTTCCATTATAATGGTGCCTACTTCAACGTATAATACAATCATCTATTAGTTCCATGACTGAATATTAAAAACGGTGAAGTATCTTTATGATAATTAATTTACAAAATGGAATGCGGTGCGAGTAGCTTTAGCTTTATCTACCTTTGTCAGATACTAACTATATAAGGCTGAGCCTACAGTAATACGAAGCGCTAATGAAGAAGGGAATACAAAACTAAGCAATTTTTTAAAAGAAAGTCAAGTCATGACCACATAGATCCTGACCCCTAATTAAGGACATCAAGAAGCATTCTCCAAGAAATACCTAACTTAAGGAAACATCTGTAGCTTGTACACTTCCCTTTTTTTTTTTTTCCCCTGGGAAATGCATTAGGCATACCACCCCAGCCCCGGGGGGAGGGGGGGGGGGTTATGTGGGACTTCCCCGCCAGAACGCGGTCTGACGGGGTTTACCCACTAAAACCCCGGGGTGTTCTCCTCTCCGCATTGTGGAGGTGGCCACGGGTACGAACGGCGCTTCCGCGACCACCTCTGCGGGTGCCCTCTCGGGCTCGGCACTTGAGGCTTGGCCTCTTTCTCCGCTGGGTGCGTCCCGGAACACACGGGCCGCACCTCAGCTCGGGACTTCTGACTTGGGCGTTGGACCCCCCGATCCGCGGCCCAAAAGTCCCCGTTGTGGTCCTTCACTGTGCCCCCTGCTGATCAGGGGGACACCCGAAGGACCTCTTCCCGCCAGGTTATTTGCTACGGCCACCAATTCCCCTAGGAGAATTGCTGACCGAACCCCAGGGTGCACCGTCCCAGCTGCTGCCCTTCCCTCCGGATGCAACGCATCAAGAGGGACGAACAACAGCCGGGCACTGGTGGAGGTTACCTGGCTCGCACCCCAGCTTGTACACTTCCCAGTCAACTTATCACTAACTTACACCAAGGAGGCTGTAATTTTTCTAATATTTACCCGACTACGCCAAAAGTTTATCATAACTTTAAAACAGAATCTAGAGTATTCCGTTAACAGAGATAACCGTCCAAACTTAAAGCATCATATGTTAGAGTTAGACTTTAATGTTCAGTAAATTAAAAGTAGGTAGGTAGTAGTTATATATATCTTACGTGCCCATACAACTGCTGTGCTTGTGTTACTCAAACTCCAAACTTACGCTACGTACCACTAAGGAAGACGTAAAATTTCGCTGTCGTAATTCGCAAGAACTTAGCTTGAAACAATACCTAGCACGGTCCAGTCGTAACTACTCCAAACACGCCATACAAAGTTGCTTAGTGTACAGCTAACAGTACAATAATTATACGCATGACTGTAGTTAGAACTCTTTGTTTTAGCTTTAATAGCTTTATTCTAACGTGCGACTCGGTTGCCATCGGTTCATGCCGACAGCCGATTAAGATCAAAAAGATACTACTCCAGTTTTATCCATCGGTATGAGGAAGCATTTTATCCTAGACCACGCTCTAGATATCAGCAGTTAACATCTAGTGACAATAGTAAAACATCAGCTTAAATGTATATTTATAAATTACTAGCTGCGTACCGCGGTTTCGCCCGAGTAATTACAGTTTTACCGCGAGTGCTCTACATTTCCCAGGTTAAAAAACAGCCTATGTCACACATGAAAATAAGCAGCTGATGATAGCAAAAAAACTAATTTTAATTGCCATGACTTCATATAAATATCACACAAAAAAAACGACTTTGTTTTTTCCAAATTTTCCATTTTTTCTGGCGGTTTTTCATAATTTTATTTCGCTAAAACCTGATCGGAATTATTACAAACATTTTAAAACAAAAAATATCTAAATCGATCCAGCCGTTCTCAAGTTATGGCGTGACCAAGAGAAATAGAATTTATTATAAATAGATAGATAGAAAAATATCGACCCTTTCAGTAGAGAATAGTATGTTCCTAAATCTGATGTCACTGCTAGAGAAATAAATGTTTTCCACGTCTCCTCTAAATGTTAGAGGAACGAGTGATTGCCCATAAATAGCAACAGAGAGAGATCAGCCTTTGTTAAGCAATAAACAATCTTATTCATTGGAACCCATTGTGCGTTGAAGTTTACCTCATTCGGCATGCATTGGTGTGAATATATTAGCTGTTATCAGCGCTATCAGGACGAGTGGGTGACTATCAGGCCCGCCTCCCGTCGAGCGTCGTGCTTAGTCAATTGTGCTCGTCCTTTAAACTTAGCTGTTTAAACAGTTCAATTTTAACTATTTTAAATTACAACTTGTAGTGTTATTGGTGTGGTTTCGGAACATTTCTTCAATGCCTTTGACTGTTTAATTTCCTTTAGTACAACCTACTTTGTATATTACCTATTTTGAGTTGTATAAATACTCTTTGATCAAAGTTATGATACTGACATCTACTAAAACGATGACATGTTGCGACACAAGTTATTACCTGGATTTATTTGTTTGTTTATAAGTTGGTTTACATGTTTGGGATATGAAATCGAATGTTTCTACAATGAAAACTATAAGCGTAGAGCAGCCAATAAACTTAAAAGTGGTTAGATTTGAATTAGATTTCAGTTCGCTCATAGAAAAACCACCACAAGAAAAGAAAATTAAAAAAATCAACGTACCGAAAACCTCCGTCAACATTAAGAAGAAACATTCAATCCCTCTTCCTCCACCTCTCAGAAACAATAAGGTAACTACAACGATGAGTAAAACTACTTCAAAGTATAATACCTTTTAATATTTAATTACATGTTTCGCGTACTTTCCATACACGTCTTAAAAGTATGCAAATGCAATTCATACAATATCATCTCTCATAGTCAAGCTTACCTATACCTTTCTGAAAATCTTTCCAACTACTTTACGGGCAGATCCCATTTCCTAGAATCGGTGACTTATCCCATTAAACCTAAACTTAGGCCCTTGCTTGAGGGTCTAAGCGTAGGTCTAATAATATAATCCTAATACTTACAATTATTATAAATGCGAATGTGAGTTTGTTTGATTGTTATGCTTTCACGCCTAAACCAATAAACCGATTTTAAAAATTCTTTCATCAATAAAAAACTACATTATTAGCCATGAACATAGGCTATATTTTATCTCTGTATTCTCACAGGAACGGGAATTACGTGAGTGAAACTGCGGGCGCAGCTAGTAAAGAATAAGTCTTATTTAGTAACCAGCAAATAACGGATTAATACTATTTCAAAGGGCAAACCAAATGTAAAGCTTCTTTACGTCAACGTTTCTGTTTTCCCTAACGTTTTTACTTATTCATGTGTCGCTCGATCAGTGGGGTTACCTAGTCTATGAATATTTCACAGAAGCGTGAAACAAAAGACCTTATCGAAGAATTGTTGGACGAACTTTACTCGGAGCAACGTGAATGGAGTGGACACAGCAGCACTGACTACAGTAGAGGGTATGATGGCTACAAGGCTACTACTTCCGACTTCTTGCTGATTTGTTATTTGTGATATAAAAATTTATCAACATAGGATTTTATCAATTGAAGTGACAATACGATCAAAGATTTAATGATAATAAAAAAATCACAAGAAACAAACGAAAGAGATATTCAAATCATTCATTCATTCATTCATTCTCAATCAAATTACCTCTAATTTGTCAGTAAACAACAAATTTATGGGGCAACTTATACCCGTATATTAAATCATGAAATAATAAATAAATAAATGAATACGTCGCTCGCCTCAATAATATCTTCCAGAAGGCTATTTTGAATTCATTTGAAGCTCTTTTATTAGTCACATGTAGAGTAGAGACTATAGATAGATACCTACCTACCCTTAATGGCATAATCTGATTTATCAGTGAAGCCCTTTACCTGCATTTTATTTAAGATAACTAGAAGCATGGATATATATACATTATTACGTCCTGTTGGTAGTAATTTTATTGATGTTAATACTATTTGACTATTCCGAATAATTTGTTGTTTATGTGTGTTTAAGGTCCACATTGGTACCTTCTTTGGCGTCGTCTCATTCGATCTACGAAGAAACAGAGTCAATCGAGCGAAGTTATTTGGAATCCTTGGGTAATTAAAAAAATGTTCCATCGATTATTCCTCTGTTAAAATATAAATCCATAAGGTACTAAACAGGTATAAAAAACAGATATTAGTCGGTAGTCAAATATTTTAACTGCCGACGCAATAGAGGTGACGATAAGTTTGAATTCATAGTTTATCTTTGTCTGTGGGTGCCTGATGGAATTAATCGTTTAGAATAACATTTTATTTGTGTTAAAACTACTCTGTCGTAATCAACTAAGTCTACCATGACTGACAGATATCACTGAGCTCAAAGCACAAGCATCCGAAGGGGAAGTCCGGCTACAGCAAGCAGGTGAAAGGCTCGCAAAGTGCGTAAGGGCTCGAGACCGGCTCAGAAGACATCAAAAACGACTATGCGCAGCATTTACCGTCCTCCTTCGACATATAAGTAAGTACAGCTAGAGCAAATAACTTGTAAAGTGAACTCTGTCAATATGAAGTTAATCAGGTTGCGTAATGTTTACTAACTTATATAGCCAGTTGGGAATATCCTCGCATCCCCCCTAACTACATCGTATAAGTGCTTTACCAAATTCAAGGGTAGGGAAGAAATATCGATAGCAAAGACGTAGGTTTACTATCTAACGAAATAAATGGGTACCCAATTTCCACGCTGTTATTCTTGTCGTTGTGCGTTAGTTCAAATAGAACCGCTTTCTTATTCGTACTATATTTATCTTTTCAAACAAGAACGACTTCATTCATAGAGGCTTAATATAGCAATATGCACATCAAAGCCACTGAATACCTTTTCCCTTGTATCTGCTTCCGACACTGACGTACACAGCGGCGCTCAATCGATACGTAACGCACACAGACATCCTGGCATTGTCCCCGCGCGCATGCTCCTAGCGCCTATCACGATATACACCGACGCGACGCCATCCATTTGACAGGCGACTGTTTTCTCTCTCTTCGCCAGCGATGGCACTTCGGACGAGGGCGGAATTCCTATGCAGTACGGTAGTACGGGACTGGAGGCCTCGCCGCTCCGTTTCATGACTTTCCCAGTAAACATCGCATCAGCTGGCCGACTACACAGTATCAAATGCTTCCGAGATATGGCCCTTAACTTATACCAATCTTCAGTCGTTTTATTGTTGCCGTCACTTGTTTCGTTCGTCTGTGAAACGTTCGCGACATGGAGTAATTTCAGCAGGATGTGTTTTCCGCGTGCGCCTGCAGTAATCCTGCATAGAATCAAGCTGTCAGGTCGTTAACTCTGTGCTTAGTGCAGTTCTAATGTTATGCGTTTATTGTCAAATGATTGCTGTTTACAAGACAGATGAGTGCACTGCTAAATTCTCTAAGGAACTTAGCGAGTTCGTCGAAGACCACTGCAGGTATGTTCATATACAAATTAAAGGTTATGTTTTGTAAAATCAGAATATCGTCAATCAGCAATGTTTTATAGAATCGTACTTGAATATTTGTTCGTGTGAGCGTTCGTTAGCGAAAATTTTTTGTACTGAATCCCTATCATTAATGTTTTGCGTGAGCTACCTAAATTATCTTTCTTGTTAACCGAATGCTACGTATAGGTGTGTTTATGTGAAGTTCTTTGTTGTATAATTACTTTAGCCGGAATGTCAGAAATTCTAAGAATAACCCACCCAGGGCTTGTAATATTTTAGTAATTAACTATATAACTTGCGTAATTTGTTATCAGTTATCAGGTTATCACATTTGAAACCCCCAAATTTTTGTATGGGTATTCAAAAAAGAAAGTTTGTAAGTTTTATATATAAACGACAACATTTAGTTTTAAATTTTCGTCAGGAATAACCCAATAATACATTTTCGTCTTTTATACCTTTCCACGAAGATAACTTGATAACAATATTTAAAAAATCCCACTAAATTTTTACGTTTATTTTTCTCTGAGGAGTTTGTGTTTCGCTTCATCAGAGCTTATAAAACAATGCTCAGATCTATCAGCGTCCCTGTCAGACGTAAATAACAAAGAAATGTTTTGAACTATGACCACCCACGACCCAGGGTCACTAAAACTTTACCTTTTGGTAAAAGCGATGGAATGGCTTTGTCATATCCGCAGGTTTAGATCCTGCTCAGTGGTCGTATTTTGCGTTTTTTAATCAGCAGACTTTACAAAGTCTGCTGAACCAGAACCAGATCGATCTCAAAATACATTTTGAGATTGATCTGGTTCGTGGATGTAAAGATACGTCGATCCTGGCTCCTGACCAATAATTTTGCTACCGTCGGTAATTTGTTTAGGTGGTGTAAGCGGAGCCCGATTCGGCGTGACACCCAGCGGGGGCGAAGGCCCCGGCGAGGGCGGGTACGCCGAGTGGCACCAGGCGATGCGACTAGTTGCCCGACTGCCAGCCGGAGTTCCGCATCATTTCCGAACAAAGGTATATAGCTATAGTTCCTGGATTACCCCTATACAATAAAGGCAATACCAATTTGAGAACAGATAAAGTAAATCTATTTACTTTCACAAGTAGGTACACACACACACAATCATGTTTGTTTCACTTTATCTGTTTCTCCTGAGGCAATACTTATACTTATTATGGCCTAATCCTCCTCACCAAAAGTGAGGACGATTAGGAGAGATCCGTGCTCGGCAGTGGGACTATATGCGTTGATGATGATGATGATGATACTTATACATTAACTTCATATAATTAACTGGATTTTCTTTCGTTAGCGTTACCGTTGTCACATTCGAGATATCTTCATGTTTTTCCCAGTCATAATTTTCGAATAGCTTTAGGTGTTACGTAATATCAGTTGCGTTTTGAATAGTGTCAGATTCATTATTTCAGCATTCTTCTAGATGCACAAGCCATAGATACTTAAAACGTTTATTTGGTAGAGTTTTATGACTTACTTAGCCGTTTCATTATTACTTTATACTAAGTTATATACACTTGACTATTAGTGGGCTTTCAGGGTACTTATATGCAATACTGTCAGTAGGTTTAATTCCCACGTTGTTTTTCAAATTAAAATGTAGAGTGAAACATTTCGTACGGACCGCACAAGAATTTTGATAGGTACTCTATATCGAAAGAGAAATGCGTCACAGCTAATTGAATAAATACTTTCGCAAATTCGTGACTTTCGTCTGCGTTCCCCAGAATTTACGACTGGTAATCGCAAGCAAATTTATCATATCACCGTATTTTACTTTGATTTTCTTTCTGTTAGAATAATAAGCCATATTTAGAAAATTTGAATCATTCGAGTATTCAATGTTCAGTAAAATCTTTTAAGCTGATTTTTGCTGTTCAACGCAAATATGAGTTTATTCTTAACAGTTTGACTCGCGTGATTTTCAAGTGAACTGTTCTTTTCTTTGTAGACACAGCCTGATAAGGCATTCCTTATTTTAAAGCAAATATGATTGTGATTATACCAGTTTAGTATTATACATTATTTGGTTTCTTTTCGTCTACTTATCTATGTAAATTTTCAGTACAAAATTTACTTTGTTGTAAGTACATTATTATAGTGATGGAGATCTGCCAAAAATCGGCATCCAAAAAGTTGTAAAAATATTGAGATGAGTTTAATGCCCCGAATATCAGAAAAGAAACATTCCTTTTTATTTCGTGTGTAGCCTTTTCTCATTTGATTGAAACAAAACATATCTGCTGAGGGTTTTATGAAAACATCATCTGGGTTCTTGAATCATACTCATTAGAATGTTATTGCAGAATAGAGATCCAATTTCAAAATAATTTAAATATCATTGTATTATATTTATGCTAAGTATGGGCTTTTACGAATTAAATGTTTAACCTATCCACGTTTTATTTATTAAGTATCTCTAACTGTCATTCTTGTTCTTATTTTGCTTTAGTATCTATTCGGCTTGGGGTAGAGTTTGGTTCTCTACTCTATTTTGCCTCTTCCACCTCGCACAGTTGTTCGCACCCACGGTGACGAGTCCATTTAATGAACTGCATTGCCTGCTAATCCTCTTGCACAAATCAGCACCGCTCTTTGATCTGTATAAATAAATTGGATCTATATCTGCATACACCGGAACGATCGGAACAGACACATTGGAGCTTAAACGGAAATTGCAGCTAGTTATCCATTACTGTCTGATACTGCGTAGTGAGATTAACAATCCAAATATACTACCCGATAGACAATTATTTGTTCCCAATAATTATATGCGAACCGGAAGTCGACGGCACCAGTTGTTCGCATGTTCCGCGCCGCGTACTCACCTCGCTGCGCCTACGCCGCCGCGGGCACTGTCGCTCTTGAATGCACTCACGCAAGAGTTCCAACATGTCGACATTTTCAATGATAATTTGCATTAAATAAGTTTATACCTTAATTTATATCTAAGCCGTTATAAGATAGTGTGCGCTTTGGTCCTCGTACTGTAAGCTTACGATCTATGTTTAAATAAATACGTAAATATATTATGTACTTGGTCTATTCTTACGTCAGTGGCGCTACTATTGGTATTATTATAAGGAATGTAAAAACTTTATTTTTGGTGTTAATCCAAGTTTTGTTTCTTCAGCTATGGCTGACACTGGCCGAGCGTCACCTGACTGCCCGAGGCGTGGATTGGCCTTTAGCAGAACGTGCCTGTTTCAGAGGCACTGCCCAACCAGACGACACAGAACTCGGTGCTCAGATCATCAAAGTAAGTTATACTTATCGCAAGGTTCAATTTATCTCATCTCATTGGATCTACGCTGACGAAAGATGACGCCGACAGTAGGTATATTATATTTAAGCTTCTTTCTGTAACGGCTATTGTGATGTTGAATATAACAAAAGATCAAGTTCTGAGCGCCCTTTTGAAGTAAATCTCTTATAAACCTATTATTTAGTCTTGCTCAAAATTGCCCAACAGACTAATAAATGTGTCTTATATGGATCAGTACAGTAAACAAATAATTCGTTATATGAATAGAAATATCGTGAGAACTCGTGATCAGCTTTACATACTGTAAATCCGCCTGTCGCACTAATGTGATTTTTTTGTATTAAGTAGATAGAGTAAGTATTTCATACAAAAAAAATATCGCGTCGTCCGTGCAGAAGGAACGCGCAACAATTCGGGTAAAGAATACTTACAAGAAACAAGCCTCGTAAAGCATTCTACTTAGAATAACTTATTCAAAGGCATTCTACAATCTTAAATTATTAAGCAATCAATCTTTGAACAATTCCAAAGTTGGTTTGGTACAGGTACAGGGTACAGGGTATAGATTACTCGTTCAGATAGTATCAAGGCCTAGTCACACGAGTTTTTTTTATTGTTCAGTTAGGTTTGCGCAATATATTTTTGCTAAGATTTTTTGTTTATGCGAGCTAGTTTTACCGTCAAACCACAAGCATTTCCAGAAAGAAGGACTCAGAGGTTTAGAAGTGTTGTGGCGTGGCTATTTGCTATGATGGTCTTGATTTTTATACGCAGGAGTATTTATTCTGTAATTATAATACAGATCTTCTTCTTTCGTGTCGATGTTTCGGCCATTGTGGAAGGAATGAACCTGTAAATAACTTACAAATCGTTATAACACAGCGCTGTAACGGTCCCGAATTGGACTCGCTACATTTCACAAAATAAAAATACACATTTGTCAATTTTGGCAGAATACTGAGATTTGCATTGACAGATTGGTGAGATTTTGGCTACACATTAATATTGCATTCAATCGAAAAAAAACCTAATTATTGCAAAGGTAGAAACTCTATGGTAAGAGATTAGAGGGTCAAGTCTGTCTGTGACAAGGCGGAAATGGAAAACGGATAATTAATTATATAATAATATAATAAATAATTATGAAATTAATAATTATATAATAAATAATTATGAAATTCGAAGGGAGTGGTTAAAAGTACGGGAAGGACCTCGCGATGTTGGTAACACTGGAAGGAATGGGCGAATGAGACAACAGCATTGTTAGGAAAAAGAGGGAGACGGAAGATTTAGAGCGGAGGTGGAGAGAGGCGCGAGAGTCTCTGGCTTCTTGGCTTGCGAAACTACGAAGAGAACGGACGTGCTTAGGAAAGTGAGAAAACCAAAATGGCGAAGTAGTGAAAAGTGCGTAGGAATATGTTTTACGGATCGCTAGGTCTCTTCCAAGGGGATTTGGTGATCCTTAAAAGCGATTCTGGGGAGATAGGAAGTGATACTAGGGCCTGTGTTAGCTTGAGTCAAACTGCGAATGTTCTGATTCTTGTTGATACTGGTAGGGCGCGTAGGTTGGCGAATTGAAACGGTGCTTGCCAAGAGTTTAGCTGATAGCCTGAGGAATGTGGTGACCTCAGGGGCGTCTTCCGGCATGGGTGGCTAGAAGCGCCTGACCACCCATTTCGATCGTATTTTGTGTACGGGCGGAGTGATTCCTCTAGACAGTGACGAAAATATATTTGCCTGTGCATAAAGTCGATCTGAATGGTCCCCCACACACACACACGGCATTCCTACATGGTTAGGGCGATTTCCAACGACAAAACTTCCTTCCCAGTATGACATCCGGGGCGA
This sequence comes from Campaea margaritaria, assembly GCA_912999815.1. NCBI lineage: Eukaryota > Metazoa > Arthropoda > Insecta > Lepidoptera > Geometridae > Campaea > Campaea margaritaria. The sequence continues at coordinate 5,867,138 of OU538794.1, forward strand.
CAAACTACGACGATAGGTTGCCGTTTGGAAATCTTAGGGTGGCCTAGGGCTTAGAAATAAGCAAAACTCCCGGTGCCTCCGGACTTGAGATAACTAGTTAGAAAAGGACAACCTTGGAATTTCCCTGTGGGACTTCTCCATGCACAATTAACTTGGGAAAATCTGGTTATCATGACTCCGAAGTTGTGATAATCAGGCTTGCTTCTGTTAGGTACACACCATTTTCTTAGAAGCTAGACAGGTTTTAGTTCATAAGAAACTTAGGGTAAGTAGATAAAGATTCATAAGTGTATGAGTGTTATTTATAAGAGCTACCTAGATTATAATGTTAACGATAAGAGGTGCTAGCCATAGGAGGTTCGTAAGTCCCTATGAGTTAGCTAGTTTATAAGAGCGTAGGGCCACACACACACACACATTGGACTTTCCTTACACCGGGTCTGTTCCAATTTCGATAGGTAAAGTTAAATGTGGGCTTCGGACAGTCCTGAGTGTTTGACAGGTAGGTACACATATCTTTAGCCTAGGGTTCTTCTGATAGGGAGGTATTAATGCTGTAAGACAGGATCATCTTAAACTATAGGAAACTACATGAAATCAAGTCAAATATAAAACAACCACTAAGGGGAAATTAAAAGTTTAATACCATGACAAAGAAGGTACACACATATCTTTAGTATAGGTTTCTTCTGATAGGGAGGTATTAATGCTGTAAGACAGGGTCATCTTAAATTATAGGAAACTACATAAAATTAAGCCAACACAACAAAATATAAAACGAACACTCGGGGAAATTAAAGATACTATGACAAAGAAATGAACTGGTGAAACGTAAACTTCCTTGGGAATCAATTATATTACTATAAACTATATTGTAATAAACTTACAGAGTCATTAAGTCAAACATGAATGAGTAAACATCTAAACAATATGATGCCCGGCAATCAAACTGATAAAACTAATCAAAAAATCACTAAATATGTACCTACTTTGAAAGAAACAAGTTTTAATACAGGTTAATTATTTTATTACCCATCATAACAATGCTATAGAGCCTAAATATAACTTTACATACTCATAAAGTAAACATCTGGGGAAACAATTAAGAAATTAATATAATTTGTGACTGAAAGAAAACGAACTATGAAAACTAAACATAACTGATAAAGAATCAATTAAATCACAATAAGTTAGGACTACTGAATGAAACTGCAAGGATTAAATATAACCTACCTAAAATAAAGTAATAATCTGGACAAATTAACTATAATTTAACTTAGGCTTGGTTCGGAAAGAATAATTCTGATTTCAAGATTAATTGCACAAAGGCACTGGACGACAGATATGACTAAGTTTGTCTCTTTTGGATTGGCTACTTATGGGCAATGACCTATTACCTTCCCTGGATTTTCTTATTACTAAAAGAGAGTGAGATTCTCCATAAGGCTCTTCGAAAGTCACTAACTGAGGCTTACTTTCAACTTGAATCGCTCCAATGTTGAATCCTTCCATGCAATAGATATGGTATTAACTATGGCACTAGAATTCTTAGTGTTTACAGAATTATCTAGAAGAACTTTCTAAAAAATCCTCCGATAGAGAGATAACCTGAAACCAACAAAGAATTGACATTATACCTAATGGAAACTACCATCAAACCTTAGAACAAAGCTTCTTAACCTACTATTTAAATAAAACTAGTACTACACCAGAAAAATGGTTCGAAAGGAATAATTCTGTCCTTAACATTAATTACAAGAAACAACGAACGACAAATATGAATGAGTTCGTCTCTGTTAGATTGACTACTTATGGGCAAATGACCTATTACCTTCCCTGGATTTTCTTATTACTAAAAAAGGCTGAGAATCTCCATAAGGCTCTTCGAAAGTCACTAACTGGGACCTACCTCTGACTTGAATCGTTCCATCGTTGAACTCTTCCATGAATAGATATGGAAAGAACTACAGCTCCACACTAGAAATCTTAGTGTTACAGAATTATCTAGACGAACTGTCACTTTCTGGAATTAAAACAATTCCTAGGTTTTCCAATGAGAAATAACCTGAAACAATAAATAATTGTTGTTACCTACACCTAAAGGAAAAATATCCTTAAACCTTAGAACAATGCTTCTGAAATACTAACTAAATAAAACCAGTATTATTACAACAGGGGAAAATATAACCTCTTACCACATAATATAATTCTACAAATAGAAACCTGGACAATAGTCCCATATTAAGCTAAATAAGCTAGGCGTATGTACAGATGGGTAAATAAAGCCTAATGTATTATGTAGTTGCTCCTAGTAGGTAGAGCTAGGATAGGTTTAACGAGATTTTAGATCTCTAAATATTGGGGCATCTTTCCCTTTTGCTAAAATAAGTAAGTGGGATTGAGGAACCGCATGAACTAGATAAGAAGGATGGAAATTCGACCATGGCGGGGGTTATGTCCGCTGATAACCCTTCATCCTCGTTGAATCATGAATGGAGGTTGTGAGATTGTTTACGAACCGGGTATGAATGAGATCGAACCGTGAATACTCTTTAGATAAAAGAAAAGAAGTCCCTCTTTATGAAGTTCTCTTGCTTAGACATACTAGACTTATTATAATAGGCGAGTTTCACGGTATTTCCTAGCGGTAACATAAAGATTTCACATCTGTTTAAATGAGTTTGGACGGGTGACTTTGACAAGTAAGCTTATTGTCATGGAGCGATGTTAGCTGCTGTCAGTGTCATTTGTCCTGTGAGAGCGACGGATAATAGAACGATGAATTGAGATTTGATGGAAGACCACAGATAGACAAACATAGTAAAATAAATGAAAGTAAATACTTTCCGTCGAGATTTCGTAACTGCGAGGCGGTACTTAATCCCGACAAGCGGTGGAGAATATCCAAGTCTGGTCCGACGAAATTCACAACTTAGGGCGGGGCGGGGCTCTAAGTTATAGCCGCTGTCATGATCGTAGATTCAGAATGGAAGTTTTAATCATAGGCTCTCGTGATAATTACAAAACTATAAGGTCGAGCGAAAGGTTGATGAGTTACGAAAAATGTAAGGTTGATGAAAAGTTGATGGAAGGTTGACGATTATTAATTTATAATTTTGAATGAAAGGTTATATATGGGACAACGAAGGACTAGGATTAAGACCTACTTGGTTAGATAGTTAGATAATACAGATTTGGTAAGAGGTAGAACGGAACGAGAATATTAGGTTGAGTTTATTTAGGGACGCCATATAATAATTTAGGAATGGTAGAAAACGAATGGTATTAATTCAGCGAAATCTAAATTCAAATTATTTATCTCTTGTGATATTTACTACTGACGGATTGCGAAGCTATACTGAACATTCAAAGGATTTAGGTTACTACACGCGGAACACAACGAAGGGTTACTAGACGATCATCGGGCCAAAACAAAGTAAAATAAAGTAAAGCAAACTAAAGTAAGGTTAAGTAAAGGTAGAGTGAGCTAGGTGCGGAGTTATACGGAGTTGTACTGAACGTTATTAGTATTATTAGGAGAGAGTAGAAGAGAGTAGGGTGAGGCGATTAGTTTAAGTTAAATTTATTATTTTAAATTCGAAAAAATTATTATGAAATAGAGTCTATAGAAAAGAGGGGAGAGTAGAAGGGAGAGGGGGGAGTTACAGCCCTAATAAAGGTTGACATATCATAATACAGAACAACTGCGATATTGTGATTGCACAATTTTTGAGGAAATTTTATGTAACATAGATATTTTATACGTAGATTTACACATGTATTCTGAAAAATTTTAAGTATAAAATGTGTACCAATACTGCGTAGGACAGGTTACAAAATATCAACTCATTTAGATCATAAACTCATATTGCTGAATGTAACATAGAAGAAGTAGGCTAGACTTGGAATGATCTTACCATAAATATAATGCTGTCGTATTTTTCCGAAAACGCCAAATATCCAGGCCAGTCACGACTTCCACCAAGTATAATAATTCTATATTATTTGCTACCAACAAAGAAGAATCTTGTATTAGTGCCAAGTTTGGTCCCATAGTAACGGATGGCTATCTGTAAATGTCCAGCTATTAAAAGCCTTCCTAAATGATTTGTAATTACAAGGTAGGTACAATAAACGTGATTTAATAAATTGCCGATGGTTAACAAATTCGTACAAAGCTCTCACTTGTAAGCTCACCGCACTCACCGCTATAAATTTTTATCTATAAATAACTGGACTATGACAAGTTTTAATTCATGTTTTTTGAATATGATAAAATAATATTACTAGATCACAGATTACGTTTATGTCTTTTATACATCATGTTTGTTGTCAGTTTACACCAGTATAGGTACAACCGACCACGAAGCAAGGATAGAAGCCCCGATTTTCCGTTCTTCCGTTAAAAGCTTTAGCTAGAGATTAGACTCTTTTGACAGTATGGTTTATTCGTTTTAGGATTTACATCGGACCGGTTGCTCCCTTTTCTGTGGCGCCGAAGGTCGAGAAAACCAGGCGATGTTGCGGCGAGTGCTGTTAGCCTACGCCAGGTAAGGACGCCGTGAACTTTGACATTACAATGAAGGTAGGCAATATAATATCCCGCCATGAGCCTGTCTTCAACACTGCCCGCGGGCCATCCTCATTATTATTTTATTTACTCGTAAATAATGTCTTTATTCTCTCAAAGCCTTAATAGTGACTATAACTTTTATACTCATAGTAATTGTTATTATGATCCGTGGGATATTAGAATGGGCCGGATTAATCGGGATTAGTTTTGATGAAATGTTTTGCGTTGTAGATGGAACAAAGAAGTTGGTTACTGCCAAGGGTTCAACATGCTTGCTGCTATTATATTAGAAGTCATGGACAAGTCCGAGTCAGATTCCCTAAAGGTAAACTGTTTGCTAATGAGTTTCATACAATTGTTCAACGATATTTGTATAGTTTTTTCCATCCCCGAAAAAACCACTATAATTAAGAATCGGTTTTCAACTGTTATTTAGTTATTATTGAAAAATATACCTAATCACTACACAATAGAGACATACTTATTTATAATATTCAGTATAAATTAAATTCTGGAAAAACAAAGCTTCAAACATAAAGGCCATGAAAATTTACTGAAATTTCGCACTAATATTTTTATTTTATAAACTAGTCTTCGTTTGTTTGTTAGTTTTGTGTCAATCGTGCTCGTTTACAGGTCATGGTATACTTGGTGGAGGCAGTCCTTCCTGAAGGCTACTTCGCCGACGATCTTCGCGGCCTCTCAGCGGACATGGCAGCTTTCAGGGACTTGCTGAGACTACGCTTGCCGCGGCTTGCTCAGCACATGGACTATTTACAGAAGATATCTGATGGTAACTATTAACTTATCTTTATCCTCAAAAAATCACATTGGTCCGATAACTACTTATGTGATCTTGTCAAATACATACTTTGTAATTTGAATGTGGATCAAATTTGTAAAGAATAGGTACGTAGAAGTAGGTAATGTGCTGGTAACGAAGCGGGAAATTGTTAGTTTGATTCCCGCATAAAGCAAATATATGTATGAACCACAGTTTTACTGAGTCTTGATATTTGTAGTTCCCGATTCCCTAGATATAGGGAATCCTAGTAAGGTGCTCTAGATTGATATTCGTGATCGTGACGCGTTATCGTTATGATTAATAAGAAATGTAACAAACTATAATATTTTCATTAATTTAGGTAAAACCTATTTTGTAGGTGGTGGGGTAGAGCCACCTCTACCAGACGTGTTCACAATGCAGTGGTTCCTCACACTCTACGCCACGTGGCTGCCCCGAGACTGCTTGCTCAGGATATGGGACCTGGTCCTTCTGGACGGCAACGAGGTTCTTCTTCTAACTGCGTTAGCTATTTGGGACTTGCTTCAAGAGTAAGTGATACATTCGATAAGACATTTCATGAAAAATAGCACCTTTCCAAAAAGCATGCCTTGTAGACTTACAAAAAATGCTTCTGAATCCAATCTTTTCTGCGTTTGTTGCTTGTAAATGTGAAGCTACGATACGTAACTGAAAAAGACAAATGACTTATTTAGCATGAAGAGTGTCTTCATAACGCAAAAGTTATGCTTTCGAGAAATAAACATACTTTCAGCATTATGATAAGAAAACCATATTTCATGAAAATATTTTAAAATACAATTAGTAGGTACCTACAACACAATTTGCTGCGGATATCGTTAAAGAAGCCATAACTCACCGTGTTGATATTGATCCAACCCGTTACTCCACGAATTGAATACAAACACAAATCAATCATCTGAGCCGTATTGTCTTGAGAAATAAGTAGGTGCATTGTTTAGCATTCGTATCCATATAATACAAAGTGATATAAACTGATATCAAAGAAACGGAACCACTAACAATTCTTTGTGTTTATTAAGGGCGTTTTTAAGTAAAGATCCCTAAACTAGCGAACTGTAATAGGTACAGTAGGTACTAACTAAATGACTCTTATGAAGAAATATGATGCCATGCAAAAGCGCACCAGTAAGAATTAGTTATTTCTAGAAGGTAGGTAGGTACCTTATTCGTTAAAACATGATCAGACGTTACACGATCCAATCATAATGGCTCTATCCCATCTAATAATGCTAGGAGTCTAATTACATCTCCATTGAGGTACATAACACACGCTATTTCCAGTCGCATACTCTCCGCGCGATCAGCTGACGAGTTCTACAGCTGCATGGGCGGTGGTGCCGGTGTTATCTGGGAAGCTGGTGAAGCGCTGGTGGCGAGGGTGGTGGCATTCGGCTCTGTGCCTGAATTGCCACGGCTGCGCAACCTGCATAGATACAGGGTAACACCCCCTGCTCCACCGACTTCTGCACCGATATATCACCCCCCTTTACATTCTGCAGTGAGTTTCCATTTTTTCGATAATCACTATTTGTATATCTCAATTAGTTGCACACGATTATCTTACTTCAAATCCTTTCTAGTCTGTTTATACTTAAAGTTTTTCATCGCATTATCGGTACAATAAGTGTTGGTTGGTTCATGAAAGCTACTGAACCCAGCCTATCACATAAAATGTGTGATAGAATAGTATGAAAAGTAAATTATATTATACCAGCACCAGCTAAATGTATAAATGGACCTATTACATATTAAAAATAAATTGCAAATATTAAATTACAGATGCAATCAATGACGAAAAGAGGACTGAGACTATTTTATTCTGAAGACGAAGGAGATTCTAGTGACGATGGCAATAAGATGGCCCTAGCAACGGTAAGGCAATAAAACTCTTAATGCATTCCACAGCCAGTTCTGTCTACATTATATTATTAACTACCAGCCTGTTATCCACAACAAAGTCTCAGGGTATGTGAAATTATGTAGGAAACCAAGTTGTTACTGGTTCAGAGAAATACGATCGTTTCCTGTTTTAATATACTTATTCCAGTCGCTAGTTTAAAGCAAAGTGCTCACTTAATCGTAAACTTATAATAATTTCCAGGTAATACCAAGGCGTGAAGACCGTACCGGGACAGGTGATCGGCTTTCTCTAGACATTGGCGCATTGAAACGTCAATATGCAAGACTTCGGGAACGCCAAAGGCAGGCTCATGTCATTTTGGCAGCAGCTTGTGCAAGACACGCTGCAGGTAAACGTGGATTCTTCATCATCATCATTAGCACCTGCCACTGCCTTTGTTCCATTTACTGCTAGGCCTCTCTTTTATATTGCAATTCGCCTCGGTTCTGTACTCATCGGATCCAAGTTCAATCCACGATCTTGTTTATATCATCGATTCATTTTGCTGCTGGACGATTGATGCTTCGTTTCTCCCTTGTTCGTGTATTTGCCGCCACTTTGTCATCTTTTATTTCACCCCTTTGCCGGACCATGGGTACTTCCCATCTCTATTTAAGTCTCATAGCAGTAATTTCGAGGTCTCAAACTCTTTCTTGTATGTGTATGTTAATATTAATTTTTTGTTACAGTTGGAGTGCCTACGTCACCGACCTCACTGACAGTAAATAATCTACTCCTAGGGAAAAGTGCAATCGTAAGCTCACGAGGAAGAAGACTCGGTCCTCCGCCTGGTGCAGTTCCTCCATCGAGACAGTCACGTAGTCATGAGAAAACTGAATCTCGAGCCCGAGTACGTTCTACTGACACCATCAGTTGGCACGAAGAAAAAAGTAGAAAATCACTAAGCAGACGTAATTCTGTGAAATGGAAGGATCTCAAAAAGGACAAACCAACAAAAGGTAGAAAGGCATCCATTGATTTAGAGGAATCTGGTGATGGAACTATAGTGTCAGAAGTAGAAGCTAATGAAATGATTGCTACTTTAAGATCAAGAAGCTCAAGTGATACGTCATCATATTCATCGCATACCAATTCAAGCACAGACACGAGTCTATGCGATGAAAATGAGCGAGGAAGTGACTCTGAAACAGATTTACCTGATGATGATGGAAATAAAAACGTAAGTTCTAAGAAACATAAAGGACCTGTTTCTTCCAGTGTTAAAGACATTAAAGCATCTCATCAGGCGCCAAAGAAAGAAACAATGATTACAAATTCGCCTTCATTTATTCAAACGATTGACACTACTAGTTCCGTAAAAGATATTACGGATTATTTAGATTCCGAAGCCGGAGAACCTCTGCGCACGTATATTGATGAGTTCGAATCTAAGCTAAAAGACAATTTAAGTTTGAATGAACCTGAAAGCTTTAATTATGATAATAAGCCTAAAATATATACACCCAAAAGCCCTTTTGATCCAAAAGACATATTAAGGTCTTCCTCGCCTTTGCCAGTTTTGAATCTAGCTCCTCTGCCGTCACCTAGCAAAAGAACTTATACATTTTATGACAACATGTTAATTTCTCATCGGTCACTATCACCAGAAACTACACACCTCATCAAAACGCCAATTCTGTCTCAAACAGAAAGAAGAATACCTCAAGATACAAAAATAAAGACACCTGTAAATGAAATTGCTCGTCCGATTATTATGACATCGCTACCGATTTCGCCAACTCTTATATCTCCATCCAATAGTAACACTGAAGAAAGTTTACTTCGCAGATTAAGCTTCAGCAATAAGATTGATAATGAATTCATGAAATCTGAACATGTTAATAGATCTTCAATATATTTGAGTCCTGTTGATTTAACGCCTAATAATTGTGATTTCTTGTCAAATCTTCAAAGTCCAATTAATCGGACCCACGTAACTGATATTAGACCGCCAGACATCATAGACAGCTTTGCAATGTATGCTAATTTTGTCCCTGACATAGATTTGTCCGACAATAACTCTCCCGACATAAGAAGCTCTCCTCAAAGCCCAGATGAAGAAAGTATTATAGTTAGCGAAGATGAGCCTCCAATCCCACTGAAAATTGATAAATATTTTGAACACAGTCCTGAATTCTTTGGAGCCCGTGTAACAGATCCAAATAATGCGGATATACCTAACCGACGATCTACGAGAAGAGTCTCACGTTTACCAAAGAAACCGGATTCATTAACCCTGCAAAGTAGTCACAATGAAAAATATATGAAAGAGGAAGTTGAAAGAGCTTCCTCACTGCCACAAAGTCACAGTTTTACAAAAAAACTGTTAGATGAAGACGAAAACGAGGTGTTTAAATCGATAAAACAAATAACGCCAGTTTCCAGTTCCCCCAAAGAGTTTGTTATTCGAACTGGACGAAAAAATAGTGAGAGAGCATTACAAATAATACAAGAGAATTCCAAAATTTTAAACAGAATTTTGACAAAACAGAATGTTTCCGAAACAAATACAAGTTTCAGTGCTATTAACACTGAAGATTTGATCGAGCAGCCAAAATATTTTCATAGACCAATCACGGAAAAAAGTGCTGATAGCAAACCGATAGAATCTCCATTGCTAAAGGAATCTACGTCAGACTCTTTGATTGGCTGTAAGAAAAGACATGTTCCTAGCGAGACAAGTGAAACTCATGATTTCATACGGATAAGACCAATTTCTATCGATGACCCGTTTTCTTTGGAAGCACGCAACATTTTGCCAATAAAAGAAGATTTACCGAAAAAGTCAAAAAGTCCAAGCGTCGATTGTATAGGTAATAAAACTGACACATATGGATGGGAAAATAAGGGGTTTCTGGCTAAATGTGACCATTCACCTTTCTTAGAAAAACCAAACAAATCGTTTGATTTCGATTTTAAACGTAAAACCATACACGTACCCGGCCATGAAGATCGCGTTGCTGAACTTAAACCCACGTTGACTTCAGACTGGTCTCGACATTCGTTTTCGGGAGAATCAAAAACCTCGGTCACACTACCTTCCGTGGACCCAAAAAACACGTCAACATACGGCAGACGATTCACGTCGGAAGACCTTAACTCTCCCCTCTCTAGCAAGTATAACGACTACGTGCTATCTGAAGCCAGTGATATATGCAGAAAAACCGTGAATCAATTACCAAAAGTCTGCGATAATTTACTTAAGACTGATGACAGCCAAGCTAGCGACTTTTCTCATGTCGTGACTTCCTCGATCAGCTTTACTTACGAACCGTCGATAGACGACGATTCCCCCACAGGAGCAATAAGCAACTCAAGCGATACGTTGTGTCAAATAACATCTCTAGATCAGGTATCTACTCCTATTTCCCCAAAATTGTTCTCAGTTAGAGACACTCCTACGTTACCCAGAGATACTATAGAGAAAAGCGATACAATCAAATTGGAGTCTGATGATACATGTAGTGCTATTACGTCTCTTCTCGAGACAGATACGTTATCCTCGTTGTCTTACCCTCGAAGCCCTTCAACAGGATCCTATCACCCGTTCCCCACTCGTCCTTTGCGTATGCCTAAAGAACTTGGTGTTAAGTTAGGTATGTATCCGAAAGATACTATCAATTCTGCTCCAAAATAAATATACGATAGATCCTATACTGGTTCACTAATTTTATTATAAATTTGACTACTCGTATTAACAATAATGTATATTGCTATAATGCCGCATTGTTTTGATATCTGAATTTTTAAGCTTTAAAGGTAGTAAAATACTAAAGTTAACGAAAATAGCGGTTTTTGTATTAGGTACCACTTATTTCCTCGTTATACAATTAATTAGCGTTTTATATTGCGTCTTTTTAAATCTACTCTCGTAGATACGACTGTTTGTATTCTAATCAAAATAATTTCATTTAGTGTATGACGTATCTTACGTATTTTTGTATAAATAAAATAATATTCTCATGTGAATATGCTTTCCGGCTGAAAATTATTGCTTTGTAATAACTAAAGTTACGTAATGATTCAAATATTTATTTTGGGATACGGTATTATTCGTAAACGTAATACATAGGCATACTATTTTAGAAATAATAATGTATATTGTTAAGAAATACGAAGCTTTCGTATTCGAGTAATTTTAGCTGAAACAAAACAAACGTTGCCTTGAATACAGAAGTGTTAGAGTGTTGGTAATAAATAACTAATAACATAACTATGTATGTACAGAATTGTGTCGGAGGTAGAATTACTTGTTCCAGTCAATATTATGTCTATGAAATGACAATGAAATTGTATCTTATTATAATGCTATGTCAATCAACCCTATCTCTGCGAAATAAAAACGTTTTGTTGTTAGACAATATATTTTATTTCATGGCAATACTTTCAAAGAGTACCTACATAGTTTCCATTCATAATTTTACATTGATTTCAAATATTATCAACTTAATTACGTACCTACCGGGAATAATATAATGGCAATGAAATAATTTACTGACCCCCTTATCCATAAAAAGTTAAGTGACGCTTAATAAAATTGCGCACGACAATATTATATTGCGCAAAACTAAAAACGTCTGAAATTTTTATTTTGAATAAAGCTGTAAGTACTGTAATAATGTTATTTGATAGTATCTTTAGACTGTATTATCATAAATTTTTAAAATTTAGTTCAGGACTATCAAATTGGAAATGATTCTAACAATTAGTTATAGGGAATTTCCTTTAATGTTTCCTACACAAAGTCATCAAGTACAGGTGGACACGTACAAACGAGATGCTTATCTCCATACATATCATCGATACGGCTGACTGTTGGCCATATCTTCGTTTCACCTTTGACAAATGGCTGCAAAACAAGACAAAAATAATTAGCCACGTAAAGGAATAACTTAAAAGGGAAGCGAACACATAACGGTTATCCTGGACACATCATTATGTACACACATAATGATGTGGCTTCAAGCATTTGAATGCTTGAAATACTTGTGAAATGCTTGAGCATTTCACAAGTATTTCAAAAACCTTAGCAAAATATGAAAACTGAAAGACTTACAGCTGGAAAAGCGGCCTGCTCTCGACTGTAAGGTCGGTTCCATTCTTCTGAAATCACTTCCTCTTGAGTATGCGGCGCCATCTGTAGGGAACATTGATAAGAACAAATTAATATTAATCCTAATTTTTTTTTTCTCAAAATCTAAAATAATACTCAATAGCAAGCGTCGTCGTCAGTTCTACTTTCCCTTCCTACTACCGCCCGTATAACACTATCGCACACCCATTACCATGACCGAAGTTAAGTCGTAAGAAAGCACCGCGGATCCCTTAAATAATTTTACCTTGAGAGGGTTTAATCTTTTATCAATTAGCCCATCTTCAATATCCTTGATTTCTTTTCTGATGGCAATCAGGGCCTCGCAAAATCTGTCTAGTTCCTGCAGATCTTCAGATTCCGTTGGCTCAATCATGAGCGTGCCTGCTACAGGCCACGAGATTGTTGGTGCGTGGAATCCTGAAAGGCATTCGATAGGTATAATAACTGTATAAAGAGTTTTTTTTCATCATCATCTGTCTTATACGTATGTATATCTATTGAATGATTAAATTGAATGATTTGAGTTTTGAGTTTTGAACCAGGTCGTACAGGCCTTCTTTTCATTAAGCCATTCATTTCCCATCCTGTGCTAGTCTCATTAATTGGCTTCTAGACGTATTCTGACTTTATTGGTCATCAGCAAAATATATTTGAAACTATAAACACTTTTTGTATAAGTAAATGGGCTCTCACCGAAATCCATAAGTCGTTTCGCGATGTCCCCAGGCTCTATGTTAGCTGATTTCTTCATGTCTCTGACATCAATTATGAACTCATGTGCCACCAGTCCCCTCTCGCCTTTATATAGAGTCTTGTAATGACCTTCCAGACGTCTTGACATATAATTCGCGTTGAGGATAGCTACTTGGGTTGCTCGCTTTAATCCTTTGGGTCCCATCATCTGGAAAGGCGGAACATTTTATTATTTCGGCAACATTATTTTTACTTTTCCCGCATTGCAGTGAAATATTTCATTCTAACTCTTGTTTTTATACGTGTAAGGTTTTGTCACTTACTTTGATGTATGCCCAAGAAATGGGTAGAATGGCAGACGATCCAAATGGCGCAGCACTGACGGATCCAAAACTGTGGGCTGCGTCTCCCAAGTCTGCGAGTGGGTCTACCACCGGATGTGAAGGTAAGAATGGCGCAAGGTGTGCTTTTCTGAAAATGTATTTGCATTCCTAGGAATTGGTCAAAAAGCTTGACTAGGTTTAATGGAACTCTAAAATGAGCCCGACTGTATGTGGCAAATGATCTGCATTATCGTCGAGAGCGGTAAAGCCATAACTGAAGATAATCAATCACATACGCGTGAGGCAATCTAACAAGATAATGCTTTATGTTATGATTATGTTATGATGATTAATCAAGTTGGTACCACGACAATATCGTAGATTTCTCATAATGAAGCGTTTACGTACTATTTTTAAGCAATATTTTATAATCGTAGGGCTTACTAAACAAGCAATAATTGCTAAATCAAAGACTGATTATAATACTTACACTCCAATGGGGCCCATGCCTGGCCCGCCACCACCGTGTGGAATACAAAAGGTCTTGTGTAAGTTCAGATGGGACACATCGCTGCCATAGTCACCCGGACGGCATAGACCAACCTGCAACACCACCAATGAATACATTTCTAGGCATTATGAGATCAATCTTTCATAATGGTGACGAGCGCAGTGCAATGCCTTTAGATTTGCAACTTTGGATTGCAAAGTTCCTGGAAGGCACATACCATACAGCTTCAGAATTAGCAAATATATTCCTGGAAAAACGACGTCTAGAACAATGTAATGATTTCCATTCTTAAGGAATTTGAGACTGGGTTTCATTCATTTTAGCACCGCTCAAGTTACCCCCTTTACGTGCAGCAATGCATAAAAGTCAGGCGCTCTCTCTTCGAGCATTCTCATCGTGCTAGGATAACTCGGCATCAGGCACGACATACTCTCACTGTGTTCCTTAGTTCATTCATTTACAAAATATCTTATGTGTTGTACCTGTGCGTTCATGTTAGCTCCGTCCAAGTAAACTTGCCCTCCATGCGCGTGCACCAAAGCACAGATGTCGGCCGCTCTCTCCTCGAACACTCCAAACGTGCTGGGGTATGTCAACATCAGGCAAGATATGTTCTCACTATGTTCTTCCGCCTAAAATATAATAGGTAACCTTTGAAAATCTTTTACTATAATAAATATGTACATTCACTTCAAAATAATTTTTCAATGTAAGCAACAGGCATACCCCTGTGGTGAATTATGGCCTAATCCTCCTTACGAAAGTTAGATAGGTAGTGAGTGGATAGGTATAAGTCATGATGATGATGATGAAACAACGAAAGGTTTTGTAAGTTATTTGTAGAAAGGTCCTGCCAGTTTGATGGCGTTCTGGATTAGTTATTCCACTCTGATCGGTTTTAATTGTTATCCATCTTTGCAGGCACACATGTGAGGTACATGTACGCATGGTAGCACCACAGCCTAACGAGTTACTAGTGGCACTCTCACAATATACAATGGCCGCTGCTTTTGTCTGGAAAAGTCATGTTTTTGCTTTACAAGTATACAATTTCTAATTACAGTAAAATTTTGACCAGGTTCAGCTATGCATTCTACCCACCTCGCCACGTAACAATAACTCCTATGGAAACCTTTAGCATGACTGTACTTCATCTCAATTAACTCATACTGAGAAACCATTACAAACACCCACACCACATCACGTGTACCCTGACGCCACCTGGTTTGGTCCCGTGTGCAAAATACCTATATTGCTCTTAAAATAATCCAGCGTTGACCACTCATAGATGTAACCGTAAATAACAGCGTCAATGAGAAATTCATAATAGTTCAACATCATTGCCTTATTTGGTTGCCAACATTGGGTTTCTCTCAACTGAAGTCAGAGCCGTGACTAGCCACGCTGGCCCAGTGTGGGTAGCTGATAGTTACAGCAATGTATTTTATGGACTTATCAGTCCCTTACGATGTTTCTTTGCTGTTTTGATAGTATAGCATCATCATTCTTCACCCCGAGAATTATTTCGGAGATGTGTGATCCAACGACCCGGATCGGGTCGCCGTGGTAGATTATGGCCTAATCGCCGTCACCAAAGTGATGGAAGACCCGTGCTCGATATGGGGTGTTGCCGATATGGGTTGACGATAATTATAGATTTATTATTTTTGATTTATAGAGTTACCATATCCTTAAGATGTTCCATGTCGATATCTCCCGAAGGCGTGACCCGTATAGCACACACTCGCATGCCGGCCATGTGCGCAGACGCAGGGTTGGTTCCGTGCGCCGAGACGGGTATCAGACAGATGTTCCGCTTGAACTCTCCGCGGAACTCGTGGTAGCGTTTGATGGTGCGGAGTCCGGCGTACTCACCTTGGGCACCACTACAAAATTATAAGAACAGCCCATCTTAGTTAAAACATCGACTTAAAAGATGATGTAGCCATATAAATAAAAGTTATGAAATTTGCGTATAGCCAAAAGCTATTAACAAAATTTATTCCTTTTGGCTTTCGTTTAAATATGGCTTCCGAAGGCAAAGGCTATTAATCTCTGTCTGTCTAGGTGAGCAACGAAATTACCTGTTTGGTTGGAAAGAGACTCTATCATAGCCGGTAATGGCGCACAAATCATTGGCTAACTCTTCAAACAGCGTGTGGTAACCCTGGCACTGATCGAGAGGTGCAAACGGATGAATGTCGGTAAATTGTTTGAAAGAACATGGCATCATCTCGGTTGTTGAATTCAGCTTCATCGTGCAGGAACCCTGAGAACACCAGTTCAATTTATTATCTTATACCTACTTACTTTGCGCATTTATAATAATGTAGGATTGTGTGAGATCACTAACCAGAGGTATCATGGAATGCACCAGCGATATGTCCTTGTTCTCGAGCCGCTTCATATATCGCACGAGTCTAGTCTCGGAGTGATGCATGTTAAACACAGGGTGCGTCAGGTACGGCGACGTCCTTCTAAAAGCTCCTTGCAGGACGCTGCGGGATTTCACGGCGTCGCTAGATTGTGTCACCTGTAAAAGAAATGAAATTCATGTATCTACCCTAAAACTTTGAAAACTCCCCGACCTGTTGAATCGTAGTACTGACACGTTGGTGTCTTGGAAAGACCTTTCTTAATGTGTGTGTCGTATTCGTGGATCTACCTCGTAAGCCGATTATGTTCTAATTTATTCTTCTTCTTCTTTCGTTTATAAAACACATTGAAAATTATAGTGGCATTTTTGTTTCATATCAACTTGTGTCTCTTTTTTATTTGGATCTTTGATCTAACTTATATCTTTTTCTACAGAGTGTTCTAAAACAATAAACACTAGATCCCACCACTAGATTAGTAAACATACCTCATCCACCTTATTGCAGTCAAAAATCCAAAGCAGATCGTCGACATCCTGCTTGGTGGTCGTCTCATCGAGTGCCACTCCCACTGCTCCGTCGTCGAAGTACCTCAAGTTGATCTTCTTATCTACTGCTCGTGACTTTATGGAGGAGGCATCGTGGTCGGCTACAGGAACCACGTGGAGGGTGTCGAAGTAAACGTCGTTGGATTGCTTGTGGCCACGCTGACGAATACCTACATAAAGCAGGGATGAAAAGATGTTTTCCAGGTACGGACGAGGAGATATAGGCTCTCTTCTCTATGTCTGTCAGTAGGTTTTAGTTCTTACCGTGGTCAAGCACAAGTGTAGCGTTGTGTACTCTAGTGGCGATGTCCCTCAGTCCCTGCGGGCCGTGGTACACCGCGAACATGGCAGATATGTTGGCAAGCAGCGCCTGCGCTGTGCAGATGTTAGATGTGGCTTTGTCACGACGGATGTGTTGTTCCCGCGTTTGGAGGGCTAGTCTACGAAGGAAAAAAAACTGTTAATTCCTCTTTCGTAACACATAGTTCTATATGGATAAAAAAACAGATAACAAGGATAACTGTACTGTGCAGGTATTATCTAAATAAGCATAATTTTCACGCCACAGCGTTCCGCCAGAGGCAAATCAAAGTCGGCGGAATGTTACATCTTATATGCTCACCTATAAGCATCCCTTCCAGCAGCATCTCTTGTAACTCCCACCATGCGGCCAGGCATAAGCCGGACTAGCGGATGCTCAGCAGCAAAGAACCCGGCATGAGGCCCCCCGTAGCCGAGAGGAACGCCGAGACGCTGCGAAGTCCCCACCGCGAGGGCTGCACCACACTCTGCAGGCGGCCGCAGCAGCGCCATTGCAAGGAGATCCGTAGCCACGACCACTAGGGTCTGGGAAATACAATGGATCATTATGCCCATGACAGTTAACTTGCCATTTTCTTACGTCGCGTCGTTTGAGGTTAATGTTCGCATGGTTTAAGGGTTGGTAAACTCCTAGAGTCTAAGTAAGTTAAAGAGATCTATTTAAGTTTCAAGTAGTATAAGTATTAAGTTTAGTAGTATGAGGTATAGAGATGTTACCAGACGTCTACAAAACCGTCTACAATCAATAAGATAAAAAATAGAAAACTCGCAAAATTAACCTTATTTCAGTAAGTAGGTACCAATGTCGTGAATAATATAAGAATAATCACCCCGTGCTCCTGAGCAGCAGCTGCTAACCCCGAATAGTCATAAACCAACCCCCTTGTATCAGGGCACTGCAAAAGAACAGCTGAAATGTCTCTCTGAGCGAAGTCCACCTGCCGTACATCAGGTACCACCATTACTTCAAGACCGAGAGCATCCAGACGGGTCTGAACTACGGCCAAGGTCTGTGGGTGAATCCTCTCTGATACCACGAACTTCATTCTTTTGTTGTGTCTGAAAAATACCAAGGTTTCGTTGAAAAATCTAAGAGAAATACAGGCTAAAGTAGGCTAGTAGGGCTTCCAAGTATTCTGCCACAACAACTGGACGTTTATATAACCACAGATTCAAGGGCTTCAGAAGGTAAGACAAGACTTACGTATTGTCAATAGTTATCAGAGTGAATAAATATTATAATGATTTGATTTATTGTGGTAACTGATTCTAGATATCTAGGTAGGTACTACCTATGACAGAGTGACAACGCTTCCGCAGCAGCGGTTCCCTCGTCGAGTAGAGAAGCATTTGCCACGTCCAAGCCGGTCAGGTCGCTGACCATGGTCTGATAGTTAAGTAGACCCTCCAAGCGCCCTTGCGCTACTTCAGGCTGGTACGGAGTGTATTGTGTCGTCCTGGAATCAAAGGGTTGGCAATAACTATTCTACATCCCTAGTAATTGTACCAATCTAACTTGCTTTTCTAAGGCATGTCAAGTTATTGATAGAGTCGGTAATAAGTATGATGAGTCAGATGCTTTTCGTTAGATAGAAAACAATCAAAACAGTGGCGGTGAGGCCAACGTTGTCTATCAACTTTTGGCGTTTGCTTATTGAGTACTTTTTCACCAGCGTATGTGGTAGATGAAACCACGGTCGCCGTCATCTTGGCCTGTTATTGCCTTAGGAGGGTTAAAAAGTATCTAGAACAAAATTTGTTACCATCCCGGATTCTCGAACATGTTTCTCATGATTGTGTGAGGAACACAGCAGTTGTGGTATCCCATGCCAATATATGATCGCCATATTTCATTTTTCTCAGCTATTTGCCGAGCCCTTTCAATAAGATCGTACTCACCTGAAAGCCAAGAAATTAAATCGAATTTGTTTGATAGTCTTAAGTAGTACCTGATACTTAATAAATAATAATAATTAGGTCTACGTAGGTATAGGTAAGGTATGTAATACTATAATAATATCTTCTGTGGTATGTATAGTTATTATAATTATTTATAACTAGCTGCGCCCCGCGGTTAAACGCGCGTAGTTCCCGTTTTGACCCACGGGAACATACTATCGGGATAAAAGTACCCTATTACTGAATCCTGGTTATAAACTATCTGTGTTCCAAATTTCATTCGAATCAGTTCGGTAATTTTTGCGTGAAAGAGGAACAAACATCCATCCATCCATTCTCACAAACTTTCGCATTTATAATATTAGTAGGATAGTATTTGAATGCACTTACTCATCGGCTCGCTGATATTCATAAGACCTTGCAGTTGTATCTTCTTTGGAACTGCATCGTTTGTAAGCAGATCCAAGCTCTGTTAAAAATAACCATTTTTGTTTAACTTATTTAATTTTTTAGTAAGTAACTTGATTTATATGGAAAATAATCCACAGCGTACACTCCTACACCTATCTTAAAGTACTTTATCTAAACAATCATGCAAATCATTTTGAGGCCATTTTATTGCATTCAGATTTTGAGGCCTTCATATTGCTGGCATTATAGCCAATGAAATGTGAAGTTACAATTCGAAGACTAGGATCCTTCAATTTAATTAGGATTCTGTCAACGTATTAATGCTGAGAATGTAAGTACAGTCAGCGATAAAAGTCAAGAAATTAAGTCAAAAAATTAAAGTAAGATCATAATTATCATCATTTCCTTTTAGTTTTACGCATAGATGCTATTGCTCATCTTGAAGGTGATGTTTGTCGCTAACTGTACCATAGTCCTAGAACCTACCTTATAACCTAACAAATCTAGCATAGTCACTAAATCCTGATCCCTAGGTCCAATGTGCCGGCTGGGGAAGTCGACTCTTTCTGGAAAGAGGCTGCTCGATATTGAGCTTTGCGTCACACATCTTGCGCCTATCCTCAAGGTTTCTTCTCTTTTGCCACATCTCTGAAGACTAAGAACAGTTTTTTTGAGTTCCAAACTGCGATTTAATAATCTATACATCTTGTCTATTAAAGTGACACTGTTACGAATTAAATTATCATGATACTGTTTGTACGTCCTAAGAAAGCGACGGTAATGTACTGAACTCTTGATACGAGGGTCAAAGCATCTACAATATTGGAGTGATAAGGAGCTATAAGCAAATATAATAAAGATTACGCGAGCATAAGCAATGGTCATTACAATGACCCATTATCATTAGGGCTTTATAAATGTTTTGGTAAACAAATACAGGGTGTACCTAAAGCCGTATTATAGAAATAAAAGGTGTGTACGCACACTCACAAGTAGGTATCCCTACAAAAATATAAAATACTTCACTAGTGGGCCCAACTAACGTACCTACTGCCCTGAAAATCAAATACCTAGAACCACCACCTACCAGGAACAATTGTGTTTTTAACCCATTGAAATACACACACACAAATTCATCCAAATCGGTCCAGCCGTTTACGAGGAGTTACACATACAGAGTTGAAAAAGTAAAAAAAAAAAACAAATTTTACAGTATTGAAAGTAAATTGAATAGCTCAGCGGTCGGATTCATAGTCCGGGCGGCGCGGCTGGACCGCCCACCCGGTCGTCAGGCTGGGGCGGGCGGGCGGCGTGGCGGCCCGCTAAATTATATCTCATTGAGCGACAACCGTGCCTCAATAAATTTCTTGAAAAATCTCACAGAGATAAGATAAGATAAGATAACAACTCTTTATTGCACTCCAAGACATACAAGTAAAAGTAAAATGATCTTATAACTAAAGGTACAATGGGCGGCCTTATTGCTAAACAGCAATCCCTTCCAGACCATCGGAGGGTAGGTATAATGTTATCGATTAATTTTATTTACATAATTATTATTAGATAGATAGTTCATTAAAACTCATAGGATTGTATTGTCGTGAAATAAAACTTTCAGGTGGTATTAAGTCTTATTTTCCTATCTGCTATAGCTTAGCCATACGAAAAAGACAAATATCGACAATTTTAGTAACGTTATTTTTCTCTTGGATGTCTGAGAAAAATAAACATTCATCGAATTCACGTCAAAAAAGTACCTATCAAGGAGAACAGCTTGCAAAGTAAGCTATATAGTTTGTAAAAAAAAATAACTACCAAATTATGAAATCAAGCATAATTTTAGTACAAGCTGGCTTCGCTATAATTCTGAAAATATTATTGTAAAAATAAATTGGTACTTAGATAATTTCGAATGACTTATTAAATATTATCTTCCATTTCAACCTGAACGGCATTGCCATAGAACTACTCAGCACAGATATTTAGTAATAACCATTTTCTGGTATAGACATTTTGCCAAAATGGGGGTGTTGCGGGGGTAGGTTAGGTAGTAGTGGGAGAGGGGAAAATTAGTAGGTACGTTCAAAGAGAATAACTTCTCCATACTGACTTTGACATTCAGAATTCGACAGTTTGACTTAATATAAATTTCGAAAATTATTATACTTGACTCTGTCTAAATGCTCAAATTTTGCGAAGCCACTGTGTGACACTGACATTTTCATTGATTTGCCATCTGCGTCAACGTCCGTTCCATAGGCTTTAACCGATTTGCGTGACCATTCGTGGCCGATATTTACCATTTTGGCAGATTTGGCTGTTGAATTTACACTTTGACATGTTATTATGTTAACGAAATTGCTCGATGTGGTCTTCTGTCTAAGAGAAACCCTATGTATAATAGCCACACTTAGAATAATAACTAATACCATTTACAGTATAATTTCCATTGGAGATCCGAATAAATAAATTAATAGAATTTGGCAGACTTGGGAATGTTTGCCTAAATCCTAATAAGTTTTAGAGATTTAACATAAAACCAGCAAATACGGACATTCAATTTTGTAGGAAACAGTTTTTCTGACCTCATAGTTAACTTTTTCGAAATTTTTCACCATACATTCGGAAATTTTACCTAATTATGGCGAAATATTTAGACTTCAAACGGTTTTTTCGTTTTTGGAGTTAGACTGGGTAAGTATCTACTAAATAATGTAAAAATTATTGCGAATTTCATTATCATTTACATTTACATACTTACTTACTTAAACCGGGGGTTTAGCTCTGAAGTGAAAAGTTGTTTGTAGTTTAAATTATATTCCGAATCAGATTAAGTGTTACGAATGAATAACTTATGGCTCATGTGAATTCTGTGTTCATCTCGAAGTTATGGTCCTTAGTCCCTAATAAATACCTACCATAAAGTTGTATTATTTGAAGTTTTTACTTCATACTTTAGTTCTTATTTTATTTCAATCCCCATCGTAATGCTTAGCGTAATAATTTTAGCATACTATTATTGTGGCATTTCACTGAGAGCGTTGGGCTGTTTCTAGAAGATTTTATACTTTCTCAATGGTCACCCTGTAATAAAGTAAAAAAGGCTTACCAAGTACCATCTACTCTTTGGTAAGGACTTTCCCAAGTTCCCATTTTCCTTATTTCTTCGTAGTGGACTGTGGAATAGAGAACAAGTAGAACACCATTACAACATACAATAGTATTTTTTAAGTGACGACGACGACTTCGACTTCGGCTTTGAAATCGACGGAATACGGGATTTTCTTTTCCAGTGAATGGGTTTTTTATACTTTATAGTATACCATTATTATCTTCAAGTGAACAGAAATGACTGTATCAGACTATTCTCAGCTAAAAGACGAAGTGGTACGGTCCATCGAAACCAGGGACAATTACAATAATCTTCTGCAATCTTTGAAAGAATTGTTTAAAGATGGGATCAACTCGGTGAGGAGATTTGAGCAAATCAGGAGAGCTGATCAATTGATTCATGTTTTGGAACTCAGGGGTTTGTTGTCTGAAGACGATGTGAGCCCCTTGAAGCTTATAGCAAGGAGAGTCAAGAGTCCAACCCTGTTGGATAAAATAAATGAATATGTTAAGAACCACGAGCCTCGGGAGTATTCAAACTATTATAGTAAGTATTATCACAGCCTCCATACAAAAAATAAACTGATTATAATTCTTAATTTTTATTTTACTGAGTAATGACATGAGCATGTCATTCACCTGATAGTAAGCTGTAGCCCTGCCCATAACAGTTACAGTACACATGCACCTAATCTTGCACAGCACTGCACTGCGCTCACCCTGAGACATCAGTTCTAAGCTCTCATATGCACAGTAATGAACAAGTATTTAACAAGTTCACTGTTGAAAACACCTGCGTTTTTTATAACTTGCTGTGAGTGCGGGAAAACACGACTGTGGTTTTACCTGTATGGGAAAACACTATGGTGTGTGCAGAGCCGCACCTGTAGCTAAACAAGAAAATCGGCTCAGCAGTCAAAGTGTTAAGCCTCTACTGTAAGAATTTATATTGCTCAATTGCAACAAGAATATGTTGTCATGTTCAACATTCTTGCAACAATTTAAAAAATTAAAATTAAATTAATTAATTAATTTAATTTTTTTAAGCAATTATTTCCTCGTTTAGTCAACGCTGCTGGTGACAAGAGGGCTGGCTCATTTCTCGCACAGAGAATAGCTATTGCTATTCAACGTGGAAATGCAGCCAGTGTTCTTGGCACCAGGCCTCATGGACACCCTCTTTTGTTATATTTTTAAGTTTTTAGTTTTAGTTAGTTTTCCTTTTATTTATTTTATTATTTAAATCAACATTTTTAATTACTTATGTGGTGTAAAGTTTACTAAGCTTAGTAAAGTATTGATTGTTTCAGCATCAGAAAAAGTAAACACATCATTGTCATCGGGTGATTTTATCAGCACCAAGCCAGTCGTCCCGGGCCTTTGTGATAAGAAGAAAGACAGAATTTTCAAAACTATAATAGAACAGATTGGCAGCTCCTGGAAAGACCTAGCGAGAACCTTGAAAATCAGGGAAAGTGAGATTGACAATATTGATGAGAGCCATAGGACAATGGCAACAAAAGCATCCGTAATGTTAGATCTTTTTAATAAAAAGAAAGACAGTCAGAGGTGGCCTTTCGTTCTCTGTGATGCATTGGATAAAATTCGCAGGAAAGAATTAAGACATACAGTGCAAGAGATAATGATGATGAACATTTAAAATGAAATAACAGAATCAATTTGAGAAAAGGAGATATTGAAAAAATCATTTTGCTTAGCACAGTGACATTTTATAAAGCATTTTATCAGAACAACATAATTATATTTTCATACATTTACATACTATGTAAATAAAAATCTAAATATTTTTCCAAAATCTTTATTTATTTATTGATAAAACAATTTGAAAGATACTTTTGTCAATGTTTATCATTGGATAGCATGATAACAGATCAATTTCCATCAAGGATGCTATGCTATATAGCTATGGAATATAATAATATAAACATAGCAAACAAACAACTTAACTGGAAAGCACATCTTCATCACAGACATTTTCAATTGATATTCGAGGCACTTGATTTCATAACATTTCATAGATTCTTACACATCTAATATAAACACTATTTTACAATTAAAAATATAGACAATACCGCTCTTCCAGCATACAAAAGTATTGAGAATAATTGCATTGGCCCTTATTAGCCGAGTCCACAGCAGGCGCACGGGCTCGCGAGGCTGCCTCACTAGTTTGTTCGGAAACAGGCAACCTCGCGAGGCAGGCCGAGCCCTCGAGCCTACATTGAAATTGCCTCGTGAATCGAAACCGCCGTCCACATCGAACGAACACCCCACACAGGCACTTTTGAGCGAGTCCCGTTTAACGACAGCTGACGGCTCGACCCCGAGGCACTCGGCAAAGGCAATGTGCGCCCAAACGACCCCGAGGCACGTCCATACAAACCGAGCATTTGGCTCGCTAGGCTGCAGCACGAGCCCTTGCGCCCATTATGTATTGCACCGGCTATTGAAACATCCAAACCATATCTACACATGGCAAATTTCGACACTGGAATGCTTAGTTAATTTAATTTCATTGATAACATGAAAAGATTCTTTGAAATCAAAATTGCATTAGGAATGCATTGACATTTCAAATAATAAGGAATCCCTGTTAATCCCCTGTAATTTGTCTCATTAGTCTCATTACAAAAAATGTTTTGACTGATGTGTGTTATTCATTATTCTTTACATGGCTCTTTGTAGAACCATCTTAGATAGCTTGACAACCGCCAAAGCTGTGCAACCAAGATAAGTGGCGAGCTAAGAGTCATTCCAAGAGGGCTTTATTTGCTTATTTTCAGCCTGCGCAGCAATATTATTGTTTAATCTTTTCCTATATAGCCGCCCATATTCTTAGCACAGCTCTGGTGGAGATCTAGACTATAATAATAATAAGACTTATAGATGTTAAAATAGAAGTTATTGTTGTGTGGCCCAGCTATACGCGTTTTGGAAGAGCCTTTGCCATGGCGATGCTTGACTGGTGGGGAGTGCGGGGCGAGTAGAGATGGGAGGGGGAGTCGGGCACTGCCAGCGGAGCACGCAGCGCTCAGGGTGAGGCATCATGGCCACGTGACGGCCGTCGCGAGACCGGACGCCCGCTATCCCCTCTGTGGACAGAAGAATACATGTCAAACTATGTCAGCCGTGTCCACTCGTGGAGAAGTGGTCGCGGCAGGTCTATCGGGGGATAAGCAATCTTGATCTTACTTTATCTTTGCAACTTGTACTAAATGCTTACTGAATATGAACCCAGTAAAATAGTACTGGTTTGACAGGGATTGTATCGGAACAAAATTACAGGGCCACATTACTAGGAAACCAGTGTCACAGTATAACTAGAGGGGTGCTAGATATTGCAATCTTTAGCAATTGCAAACAGGCGATGGGCCTCGCTCAGTTCTTTGATAAAAAAATTGCCATGACGAGATAGGTACCTGGGCTGCCGTTAGGGTTCATCGGATAGACCTCGGTAGGAACACCATCATCGTCGACGTACTGCATGGCCGTCTGGCCGTTCCTATTCAGTAGTTGCAGCAGATGTGGTTCCGCCGCTGTGAACCGTCCCTCGCCGTGCGCCACCCACACGCCGAGCACGCTGCCGCCCATGCCGCGGAACCACACGTCGGATTTACTTTCTGTGATCTTCACTGCGCTCCATCGGCACTCGAATCTGAATTGATATGTGCCTTTGATCTATGTATTCTGTCTATAGTCCAGTCATTACTTAGGAAAAAACGGGGTAGATAAGCATGTTAACCGAGCAAACTAAACTTTAATATTACGGGGATCCTCCTGTGGGATAATAGGTAACGCGGGTGAAACTCTGGGGCGCTGCTAGTATGTTCTATAGGGTTAAATTAGAGAATACAATTCCGGGCTGTTTGTAGGTACTGAAAAATCTAGAATAGGACTGGCTAATCCTAGTATCCTAGTATAACCTCAAAAGCTTATTTCATAGTAAACATATTAATAGGTTCACCTTTCCGAAGCATTACGGTCTAAAAATATCTGCGTCCTGCTCGCTCCTCTCGCACTGGTGTCAGGGTCGATCCAACCGAGTAAACCCATCAGTTGGCACCCATTGCACACTCCCAGAGAGAATGTATCGCTCCGGTCCTTGAAGTGGCCGAACTGGGAGCTCAGTGATTCTGAGAAGAGGATGCCTGCTGCCCAGCCTTTGGCAGAACCTAGCGTGTCTGTAAACATAAAAAACTAAATTTAACTTTACAAAATGATAGCCAAATAGTCCCAAAAAAATTATAACTTAATCATTAGTAGATCCGTAAAATTATTTTTTATTGGAAACTTTCAAAATGTTTGATAGAATAGATGGTCGATGGTCCTTAATAGCTCGAAAATTAATCTTTCGATGAGAAACAATACCTAACTGAATCCATTCGGTACTCTATCGAAAAGGTCCAAATCGCCTAGCAAGCCGGTTCACGTGTAGCCGACATTAATCGTTCTAGATAAACGAAACATTTTACCTGCATAACTAAAGCCACCTGGGAACACCAATCCTTGGAACGCATCCAAGGTGATCTTTCTGTTCTGCAAGTCGCTCATGGTCACGTCGAAAACGTCAAAGTTGGCCATCATAAGCGATGCGATCATTTCTCTGTCGCCATTAGTACCTGTAAGTTCAAACATACATTACTACAAATGAGCTTTTGTATTCTAAAGATTTGATCACGCTCAGGAAACGACAACACCGTATAAAGAATCATTTTTCCATCTATGTAGCTATTGTAAATTGTATATAGACAGATAAACTAGAACAAAACAAGGTTAAACAATTTTTATTTCTATAGTTATAAACATTATTTACCTTCTTCACGCAAAACTGCCACTCTAATGGACTTGGTCTTAATTAATGCCGCAGATGGGTCGAAAGTCACGTTGTATGTCACGCCTTTACGTTTTTCTAGACCTGTGAAATATATTTTAAGTTAAAAAACTGTATATTGTGAGAAAACTTTTAAAATAATGCTAGTGAATCTAGTGCATAATCCTCTGTTATTTGGGATACAAAAAAGAATGACTACGAAGCATGATTTGAACCTGCTGCCTTGGAATTACGAATGTATTTCCCATTGAACTCCTGTGTGTTTAATCTTTTGAGTTACATGAACAAATAAAGAAACTATTCAAATTATAATGAAATCGTCCCGGCGCCATAGAATAGAATAGAATAAAATTTATTACATTTTTTTTTAACTATCTATTCTGTGGCCTTAGTCAATTATTATGCCCCCGTATTTTATTTTCTACGTAATAAATGAGGTTTATCACACTTGGCACCTCCGCCGTCGTCTCATTATAATCTGAGTAGAGGTTAACACGTTACCTCTCCATTCCTGTTTAACACAATCCGAGTTGGCTTGCAGACACTCCAGTCTATAGCTTGTTTCTTCCCACATTCTAAAAACGTCTATCAATGGCGATTCTACAACTTTCTCGCCGTTGACAGCAATCACAACCTAAGGAAAACAAACAGAACATAAAATTAATCTCTATTATATTAAATTTAGTCGAGTTCCACAAACGTATTCGGCCTTATAATTGGCGCCCAACGAGTGGCGCCAATTATAAAGCGGAATACGTTATTGTTAAATTAAAAGATTGTGGATTCGTTCCTCGGTCGCAATTACTTATTCTGTTAAGATCTATAGTAAAGATAAATGTAAACCAATAGATGTTATGGAAATATAATCCTTATTGTCTACGTTGTTTTTAAATGCCATAGAGAAAGTATCATCATCAGCCTATATTGATCCACTGCTTAACGTAGGCCTCATCTAGTGAAAACCACTGAGACCGATTTTCGGCTCTTTTCAACCCAGTCTCTGTCGGCCGTTTTTCGCAAATCGTCATTCTACCAACCCACCGGCGTCTATCACTATGTTTGGCTAAACGCGGTCTCCACTCTAGAACTCATCTACCCCATAGATTGTCGGTTCTTCTAGAGATGTGACCGGCCCATTGCCACTTCAACTTGCCTATCCTTTGAGCTATGTCAGTTACTTAGGCTCTGTCGGATCACCTCATAGAGAAAGGAGAGTAGGAATAGAATACTAACCTCAGAGTGCATTCCGTATTTCCCAGTAGTACCAATGCTCTTGGCATTAACACCGTTCTTTTTGTATTCACTTAGGACATGCGCCACATCTCTCTGGGCGACCTCGAGTACGATACCGAGTTCTTCGTTGAACAGTGCTTCGATGGAGGAAACGTTGGTATCTACTTGCACATTGACGTTTACTCCGCGGATCCCACCGATGCCCATTTCAAGGACTGTTGTTATGAGGCCGCCTTCGCTGACGTCGTGTCCAGATAGAAGTTTTTTTTCTAAAACAAATATGATGTCGAGATAAGGACGCACTATAGTCATCATTTTTTACATATATAGAAATATTCTATCACAGCGACGTTCCACCGTAAACTAGATTAAAACTGTAGACTTTCGTTTATTTTACTTTGGTATTATAATTCTGTGAACTAAAAAACCGACTTCAATTGGATATACTTACTAACAAAAGCTACTTGGCCGATTTTTATGTAATGTGCTATACGGTGCTATGCGACCAATCTGAAAGTATCCTAAGTATCCTAGTGGTAGTCCTTTCAAAATCCGAACTGAAACCGAAAAAACTCCTTTCTTAAACGCGATTAAAAACAAAAGAAAATATAGTTTGCCGCGATATAAAGTATTCTATGTCCTAGTAGATGTTGAAACTATCTCAATACGAAAATTTAATGCATATCCGTTCAGACGTATATCAGGAGCAAACGGACAGTTACTTTCGCTTCTATAATACTACAATAGTATGATGTTCCACCTCTACGCACGAAACGATTTGCGTCTACATTTATTATGCGTTCTGCAAAGGAGTGGAACTTCATGCCTCAATCTGGGTCCCGATAGATATAACCTGGAAATCTTCAAGTCACGAGTGAATATGTTACTTCTAGGTAAGTGTGCTATCGTCGCCTGCCTCAATTCAGATATTGGGCAGACGCGAACCCATATAATAATAATAAAAGCAGTGTAGTGAGTTAGTGCCTTACATACCTTTCAACAGCTTTTGTGTAGTTTTGAAGAGCGACTTCAGAATAGCAGGTTCGTCCAGATCTGGGGGGTTGTCGCCGAGCTGTTTGTAGCACTGAGCCAATGCTGACCCACCGAGTCTAACGAAACCAATTAAGTATTAAGTATGAGTTTAACAATCTCGTGTGTATGCGTGACACACATATGTGTGTGTATGTTGTGGATAAATTAACTCTTTATTGAAACCAAGATTATATAAAGCACATAACTGAATAAGAAGTTAGTAGGCGCTATTATCACTTAAAACTATGTAGATTGTATAAACTTTAAAAGATATTTCGCTCATTTACGACACCAATGTGTCGCGTTCAACATTCACGTTATTTCCACTCAAAAGAAAAATCATATGAATTAAATACTTGTAAGTAATATTGTAAAGCGGTGGTAGCCTAGTGGGAGAACGTCCGCCTTCCAAGCAGAAGATCGTGAGTTCAAATCCCAGTGCAGGCACGTACCAATGTGTTTCTTGTAAAACATATGTACGTAATTATCACTCGATTTTCGGTGAAGGAAAACATCGTGAGGAAACCCACATACCCACCCCAGAATTATTTCGGAGGTAGCTATGTGATCCACCAATCCGGATCTGGCCCCCGTGGTGGATTATGGCCAAATCCTCCTCACGAAAGTGAGGGGAGACCCGTGCCTAGCAGTGGGACGTTATGGGTTGTTGATGAATATTGTAAGTATTTATTACCTGTATTTTCCCGGAGAAGCTGGTACATAAACCAGAGCCGATCCCTCTTCCTTCAAAGCTGGTTCAATCTTTACTGTGATATCGGGGCATGGAGCATATGTTGATATTACTAACGTACCCGGTGATTTAACTGTAACATAAAAAAAGAACATGATTTCAGAATGTTAACTTGGAACATTTAATAGGTAACATTGCTGCATACACATTTTTAAGCTGTCACAGCATTGATTTCTGTTGCAATTTACCCCTGGGTACCATACAAGGCCTGCGGCCTAATCCTCCTCACAAAAGTTAGAGGAGGCTTGTGCTCAGCAGTAGGCCGATATGGGTTGACGATAATGATGACCAATCAAGGTCCTTAGAGACAAAGTCTCCCCTGTCTAGTCTTGGCTTTGAATTTCGCCGAGATAATTAGAGAATGTTGATTACAAGTGGTTTATAGAGAGGCTTAGATATGGCTATGATACGGGCCCAGAGCCTAGTGTGGAACCGCTGTCATTTGTTTTGGAAATTGTACCTACCTTAATTATCGAACTATTAACAAGCTATGTATGTAGATATTAGTAGCACGGAAACCACCATTAATGTGCGCAACCGTACCTCTCTTGCCGGCGACGTGTGCACACATGGACAGCGAGTCCTTCCCCCCATCCACGGCCACGCCCAGCGTGCCCATTGCGCTGCACAATGCGTCGCACGCCACCACTAAAGTTCCACCCTCGACGCCCGTCTTGCCACCCCACATCCAGTTGCCTGAACACTTCACATCTTCGAGCTCCGAGATGCCAGCGAATACCTGCGATGGAAATTATATAGTTAATTTGTGGACTAAGGTCTCTGGTATGTTCAAAACCGGTAAATTTTAAAGCGCAGGGCAGACTGCAAGCGAATTTGGTTTACTTCGTTTATCTGATTGCACAAGTGATCTTCGCTAGCTCGCCCTTAAATGTTTAGATTTATTGGCAATAAAAAAGGTTTAGTAGTGTAAAAGAATGGATTTATTATCAGCTCTGTGACAGCCTCGTGGACTTAAACCCTAGACTATGAAATAGACTCACCAAGTTAGTCAGGGCCTCTCCGAGGGACATCCTGGCGCCGGCTGCGGGGTCCAGCAGCCCCTTGATGTTCTGCGTGCCGATGGAGGTGGCCGAGCCCACAAGGTCGCCGTAGGAGAGCGCTATGACGGCGCAGTCCGCTAGTGGCGAATGCAGCGGCCCCACGCACTGTTGCTGCGCCACCAGGCCCGTGACGCAGCGGTCAACCTGGAAACCAAACAGGCCACTGACAATCAGGTGCACACATGCTTGTTTGCCACCAATATAAAAAGAAAGGAAACATGTCGCCAATACCTTTGCGAGGTGTTCCAGTCCTTGAAAGTCTGTCCCCATCTAGGCTTAGGCGCAATGGCTCAAACCACATACATAATTACATAAGACGTGCAAAAATTATAGGCGCGGACGCCTTTTCAATTTAATTCTAAGCTAATGTTAATAAGACGCAATTTCGAACACACTGAATAGTGATTAATTGAATAAACCTGTATGCCAGGATGCGGTGGCCTGAAGAATGAAATAGCTACAAACCAGTCAAATACCAATGTTTTTCTCACCTTATTTGTCAAGTATCGCTTGCTCGCTACGTTAACTAGCCTCAGTACCCTGTCCAAGGCTGACTTCACCGTTATATCCTTGGGCAGTGAGAGTGGTAACTTGGTCGTATTGTCTCGTTTCAAGTCGAAAGTCTTACGGGGCATGTTACCTACATCATAGAATTGTTAGCTTTAGAATATTGTTTGTAGATTGGTTTATACTGACTGCTATTGTTATTAGGTCTTAGGTATGCAAGCAGTGGGATGGAGTAGGATGGCAAGGTAGCGCGCTTCATTGATAATACGTAGTTACTTGGCGTGCCCTTCCTCGTCTCGCCGCTTCCATACCTAAAGCGGTGATAAACACTTCCAATTTCGAGCACGCATTCTAGCTTGAGTTATCTATTCTATCTAAATCTGTAGTGACATACCTAATACAGCTTCTAAATGCAAATCATATGGCAGTTTTGCCTTGAATTCTGGTTTCAGTCTGTTAGCTCGCTCGATATATTCTTCTTTGTATGAATCTTCCACAAGGCTCATGTAGCCATCTCCCGTCACCTCGCCGACGAACGATACGGGACATCTTTCACGTTTGCAGATCTCTGAAATTAGAGAAAGTATTTTCAATCTTAACTTGATGACCTGTAAGTACAAATTGAAACCGACTTAACTATTTGACCGGTAATCCTACAAGTCAAGTATTTATTTACGTAGGAATATTCACTCTTAGCTCCTAACTATTATTAGACCGATTACGACAAGCAATTGTTATTGTCTATTGCTTTATTCGCCTTGACCGCCGAATAATTTAGAGACAAGGACAGGTCACCAAAAAATCAGTATGGCGGCCGCGCGCCGTTATCATCCATTTTATAAAAATGTTTATACCCGAAACTGAAGAAGAAAATGTTTTGTGACAGAAGGAGGGTTATCTTTTGATATACAGGGTGGTCCAGTATTTGAGCACAGTATTTTAAGAGTTTGTTAGGTATCCATATAGCATTATGAAATTTTCGAAAATAAATAAACCTATGGTTTTTTAATACTTATTTTCCACTTAGTAACGTTTTTTTATATACAGGGTGGCCCGTTGATTGCACACAATATTTTAGGAAATTGTTAAGTATCTATAACAGCACAACTTTTTTTAGACTCTTACAAATCATTAGACATCATCCCATTATCAGCATTATCATAATCATAAACCCACAAAAAAAGCCAGATATATTTTACCTTCAAGAACAGTCCTATTTTCTTTAGAGCACAACATGGCGTCATTCTCCTGGTACTCTGCTCCCCATAGCTCGAGGGTGGTGAGGGTTGGATCTCCCAATTGGAACTCCTTGGTGAACACCACTCCACCTACAGGCTCTACCAGTTCTTTGAGGACATTGCCGTTTCCGCCAGCGCCTTGGTCGTGTATAGCTGGAGACAGGAATTACGAGTCAACTTTGTCTGGATAGTGACGGAACTTCTATGAAAGCATGACCCACCCCTCTAAATCTTGCGACTAGTCGCGCATACAGTTCAAAACAGAAATGAAAACAAAAGACCGCTATATTGTATTTTTGTCAGTCTTCTATCTAGCTATCTAAAGGCTAATGCATGCCGGCATGTTCATTAGCTAGATGGCGAGTTAACTTGGGAACGTGATCGCAAATTAGCGCATTGTTTGGGCAGACATTACTTAATCGTCCACTTGCTACTTAACAGGTAAATTTCTGTCAAAATGATGATAAACAAGTCGCAAGTTAACTTACCACTTAACTGATGAATATGTAATTCCGGTCATGCGGCCGGTTTGAGATCGTGCCCCAGCCTTTTTGGTCGCTTGTATCAATTACTATTCAAACAAAATTATGGCTGTTTTGTAACATAATTACTAGCAGAACACTTGTGTTTACTGATAACTTACATTCAACTGGGTTGATGTCAGATTCCAAGCATCCTCTTACAACACGGTTAAGACGGTTTCCCATTTCAGCATCACCTGTAGAAATGAAAATATACATAACACATAATTTATTTTTTAACTGACATCTTCTTCTACTCCAGTCAGAAAAATAAAATTGGTTTACATTTTTGAAGTTGCCACTTCAACTGCATTATGGTGTATTCCCAAAGTTCCTAGTGACCGCCCCAGCGGGGGGTACGCTAGTACGGCTAGGGGTACGTTAGTGTCCTTCATGAGTTTCTTGCCGGTTCTTCTCGATTAGATGTATTCCGCAGAGTTAGCGATCTTTCATGATTGTTCTGATTGATTGATTCTCTTGGGGCCAAGGTAAACTAAATAGAATGGCGCAACAACTCATAATGAGTCTTGTCCTCCGATGATAAGTACCGCCACTTCGCCCTGTCTTGGGGCAAGGTGGATAAAGATTTTTGACTTTGACTTTGAGATCTTCTCTTATACCTAATCTTCTATTATGGGTATTTTTATAATGGTGTTTTCTGTCTCTTTCTCACCTCTTTGCACGGCCCCGAAGTCCAGCGCGTGATCGCGAGCGTCCCCGCCCTGCACCGCCACGGAGGAGGCAGCGCCGCCTCCCACGCCGATGCGGTAGACCGGCCCGCCCACTTTGACTAGCATCATTCCTGGCAATACATTAATAGTGCTAAGATAATTTTGTAATAGTCAAACTAATAATATGTAATTTCTTTCCAAAGACTTTCACGTAAACATTATAAATAATAAATAACGGGCCACGTTTACATACATAGAACCTTAAGTAGGCTACCCTAGAAATCAGGAACTACACTAACACCCATACACAGAGCAAATACCTGCGTTTTACACAAATCTTTCACCTGTGCGGGAATCGAACACGCAACCTCACGGTTTGCATTCGGCTCATCACCCGCTTACGCCACGGTGGCCGTCAGTTATACGCATATGCATTAGGTACTTGAATTTGGTATTACTAGATTCCCGTAGTCCCGACATTAGGCGTCCCGGAGGAACTAAATAGACTCGGGATTTAAATTGAGTGAGAGACTAGACTGTACTGGGAAGTGGTCAGCAATTTGTTAGATAATTTTGAAATCCCACTCACCTTTCTCAGGCTTGTTCTTCTTGATCATTGAATGTGGCATGTATCCGATGCCGCCACTGAACATAATGGGTTTGACAAACTCCTCTCGCACGTTATCGCCGTTCTTTAATCCATATGATTGGACAAAACCTAAAAGAAAATATATACAAATCTGGTTATTTTCTTTGTGAACATATTATTATGATTTGCTGGACTCTATTAAATACAATGAATTCTATTTCTGGTAGTTTCTATCCTGACAATTTGTTTTTAAACTGATTCAATAATGAGTTCAAAAATTAATGTGAGACGATTTGAGCATATAATTTTTTCCAACAAACAATATTATACTAGTTAAAATCAAACCTTTTTTACAAGCTTCTAATTAACTTGCAATGTTTGTATCTATATACTGGTAGTTGGTAACACACGCATAGTTACTGTGATATCAATTGATATATTTTTTTTTATTTAACTGTAACCTATTTATAGGCATTTATAATAAACGAGCGAAACTAATGTTACTTGCAAATGGAGATAAGGAGGCGTACCATGACCTCTTATAGCGATTCAATTGAAGA
The DNA here is from genome assembly GCA_912999815.1 of Campaea margaritaria. NCBI lineage: Eukaryota > Metazoa > Arthropoda > Insecta > Lepidoptera > Geometridae > Campaea > Campaea margaritaria. The sequence continues at coordinate 5,902,742 of OU538794.1, forward strand.
CCTAAACTGAACCGCGTCGCATAATCGTACCGCGACGTCTTATTTTTTATGTTGCTGCCATTTTCAACCTAAACTGGATCCAGTTAAGGTTGAAAATGGTAGCAAGCTAAATTGAGTCGCTAATAAGCCATTTTCAACCTAAATCATATCCAGTTTAGGTTGAAAATGGCAGCAACATAAAAAATAAGACGTCACTGTACGATTATGCGACGCGGCTCAGCTTAGGTCCTCAACTGAATCGCTTTAAGACGTCATGGTAGGCCCCAAGATCAGTGGAAAACCACAATATGACGTAAGAAGTAAGTAAATTACCTGTGATAACTGGTTCCCCGAACTTGTTGCCATAATCGGAGGCGCCGTTGCTGGCTTCTATAATTATTTGAAGGGGCGATGCGAAGTTGTTCGGGTATTCCCAGCCTTTCTCTTCCCATGGCTGGTCATAACCTGTGAATGAAGGGACAGATTTATCATCACCATCATTATCTCAGAACGCACTGTTAGGCCGGTTTACATTATTCAAGCCTGTAGTAGAGTTCCTATGAAGAGTGGTTTAGTTGAAACGTGTAATGTGACTCGCTTTAGTACTATTTAACTTGCTTAAGATTCTAAGTAGATAATAAAGCACTTGCTTTACTAGTTGAACTGAAGCACTCTACTAAAGACTAGGATAAGGCAAACCGGCGATTAAGCACAGGTCTCACCTCGCTTTCATGAGAAGTATTAGGCCATATCCAATATGGTGGCCTGGTCTAGATTGATAGATGATAGAATTTAGATACCATCGAGTTTTATTCAGATAATTTTAATATGTATGTTAGACTAATATTTTAGTTGTAATTATTTGTTTTCTGAAATTACCAGATATAAAAAGTTATTATTATTATCTTTCATAATGAACCGTAAACTAACTCTTACATGATAAGCCGTCTGAGCCACAACAAGCGGTTATTTCCGATAGTAACGTCTGTTTACTTTTCATTGCACAATGCACATTGATATCTTTGTTTTGCTGACTTATAAAAGTTATTGGTTTCTTTAAAGGATCTAGTGTTGCTGGCTTTATATTATTGTTTTGCTGGTCTCGGAAGAATGACATATTGACCTATTACTTCACTTACTCAGTGAATTTAGGGACGAAGAGTACAATTAAGTTAGTAATTATTAAGGGCTGAAACTGCGATACGCGGGCGGTTTTGCGGATTCATAAAAAAGACGCCCGCGACGGAGCACTTTGTATGAATACGCGCGAGCGCCCGCGTAATGCAGTTTCAGCCCTTTGCCAAAATCTCTTTCGTCATCATTCGAAAGCTCTCATCAATATTTATAAAATTATAGTACAACTTTGCTCACGAGTCTTGGAACAGCCAAAGACCTAACACTAGACTAACCTAAGACTTAACACTAAGCTTACCTGGTATATGCAAGTTGCCAACGCTATACCCCGCCGTGCCAGCAACAGTATGCCCTCCTCTCCCCACTCCTTGTACGTCCCTAATCCTGCCCCCCGTGCCCGTTGTGGCGCCACTGAAGGGCGCCACTGCAGTGGGCATGTTGTGAGTCTCAGCAGTAAAGATTATGTCAGACTCGGTCTCTTCTTGGACGACCTGCGATGGAGCGCGCACGTTGCTTGGTCGGATCTTCTTGTGCTTGAAGCCTATGATGGCACTGAAATCCATTAAAGTTACCTATGTTACTGTATTTGTTACTACTGGTGCCACAGAATAATTAATAGTTACTATGTGTAAAGAATGACTAGCTTACATCTGTTTGATTTTAACCAAACTATACCCACCTGCTGTTATCTCCAAATTTGATGACATTATTGTTGTTAGACGTGTTCTGTGTTGATGCAACCATATCAATAAGTGACTGATCAATTTCTTTGCCATCTAAGATAATTTTACCCTGCAATTAAATAAAGATTATACTATTCAAATGTAGCTATTGTTATTTAACTTTAGGAGTTTCACAAAAATGGTTATCAGCAATGTTTTTTTTTTCTTTGTGATGAATTGTTCTTTTGTTTCATTATAATTTATTAAGATTTTGATTTTCCTCTTTGCCAAAGCTTATTAAAACACCGGCGCGGCGGTGTTAATTTCATAGTTTTATTGACTTTAAATATTAGATAACTAGTAAACCTTCTAAGGAATCATTGAACTATATTTGAACATTGAGTTACCTTGAAGAACCAATGACGAGAGTGTTCAGAGTTGCTCTGAGCGAGGTCAAATAATTCGACACTTGTCGGGTCACGTTTCAGCTTATTGACGAACAGATCCATGTAAAAATCCATGTCCCAGGAATCAAATGCTAAACCTAGAAACAAGAGGCATTTTGGACCCAATCAGAATAAGTTACTTAAGTCACAAGTTCACTTAATATCGCTATGGCGTGCTACATCTAAGAAATCTGCGACGAATTGACGCTATTATAATACCTATTGAGTAATCAATGTCATCGCTTCACTGTGCAACGTCGTTCATGCGATGCCATTATTATAGATTTATGAGCTATCGCTAACCAGACGATCAATATGTATACGGCTAAACTAGTTTTATCCAGACCAGAAAATCCGCACATAAACTTGCCTATTAAGTTATTACAAGGTTAACAAGTAAAAGTTAACAAGGTGTTTCCTAGTCAGTAATGAATAAGTAGCAAATAACTTTTGAAACTTACCCAATTTTTGATTAACCCTTTCCATAGCATCTCTGCCTTCTTTCTGCAGTGGCACAACATACCACGGCTCCAAATCCTTAGGCAGACCTTCGTTGAAACTCTGTCTGGGTAGATTGGCTTTTGTATAGATACACTGTGTCATCCTATCGTGGAGTAGCGCCGCCAAATCTTCGTATAACTGCTTTGAAACATCCTTAGGCTTAGAGAAGGTGATGAGATGCCTCGTGGAAACTTCAAGTCGTATGACATCATGTAAGCCAACGCTTTCGCAAATCTGCACCGAGTTACTGGAGTCTGCTGTTGAGAAATTGAACCTGAGGGGGTGAACGACACATTATTGTAGATAGTATTTAAAACTAGTTTTTGAGGCGACTACCGAGGGAAATGGCGATGTTTGATTTATGCTTAAAGTACCTACTCAATATAAACTGCACCTTAGGCCATAAATATGAGAGAAGGTTGAAACAAATTCTTACACCCCTTGGCCATTCTCAGTACACTCATGTTTAAAATAGTAGAGATTGTTCTACCTTAACAATGGAGTAACTGATAATTGCGCATTCCATAATATGATAAGTTGTTACATACCTGGGTCCAATTTCAATCACAATTTGATTTTTCTGCACACATTTGTAGTTTGTCTCATTTCGTAGAGCATACGGCTGAAGTGGTGAACTGAGCAGCCATTTCAGAATCTTTATCTGATTGATGTTCAGATAGTCAGTCCCAGCGCTGAGCTCCACATGGTAACAGTTTTCAGTAGATAGCTGTGAGACTTCAGAGTCAACAACCTTTAATTTGTTTAGTATTTCTTTTGTTTTGTGAGCACTAAAAGCCTCAGTTGAAAAAAATCTTATCAAAGTCATTTCAATTTAAAACGTTCAAACTGATTGCTCTAAATAGACTGAAGCGTAACTCTGTAATTCATGGATGTAGTACGACAATTATTCTTACATCAATGTCAAAGATCAACCACTATCAGTCTATGTGGCACCGCTATCTGGAACAAATAATGAGCAAACATCAGCTTATGCAATGTAAACAACTTCGAAAACAGATAAAAATCATATGGAATATTTGTCTACTCTTGCTTGAAGTATTTGATGACACAAAAATATTATAACAACAATGAATAATAGCACAAACATATAGTGCAAGATATGAAAAAAAAAACTATACAAGGTCATCTGTGACAAAGTATCCGGTAAATAGTTAATACCTAAAAAGTACTTGAGTTGCATTGAGAACTTTTATGGGCAGGCGTAGTGCTTACCACCAGGTGATCGACTTGCTTGTCTCATAAATAAGTGAAATTAAAAATATTGCGAAATTGTTTACAACTGTTATTTTTTTACTTTGCCCATTATTCAAAAGGGAACAAAGAAAGAGAAACAAACATTGCTTCACAGAGGTATGGTACAACCCTCCAGGTTTACTGGCAGTCTACAGAATTGAGCATGTCTAGGCTATAGTTTAATGTTGTTATCCCGGGTCTGTCCAGGAGCTTTCTAAGCTCCCAGTATTGGACCAATCAGTGAAGGACGGCCCTCACTATTCCATTGAGGGAGTATATCAATAAATCGCCTTATACAACATTCTATGAAATCGTAGAAGTAAAAATAGCACAGAGGAAAAGTAAAATCCTTCAAACATTACCATAACATCCTACACCTAAAGTAGCCGAGCCCGGCATAACATTAGCAGGTCTGGGTAAACCCTCCTGTCTTAGGGGTATGCTAGGATGATCTTTAACTCTTTGGGACTGGTAATACTCTTTAAATAATTCTTAATAATAAACAGCCTAAAATAAACTAAGGAAAGGTATGTACCTAAATACATACATTTGTTAAGGAAACAGATATCAGGTAAATATGTTACATCATACAGTCACACCTTTTCCTTGGTGTATGCAAAGATTGCATCTTTCCACATGATACGATCCTGACACACCTCTTTCAGGTACATTTAGAAATAAAACTGAATTTAAAAATAAATCTATATTGATAGCATAATGAATTTTTAAATGGTAGGTAACTAGATGGATATTTACCTAACTGGGTACCCTACATACCTACCTATAAGTAATATATTTTGTCAGGTTAAAAGAAAAATAGCTTACTGGATAGTTATACAGATAAGTTGAGTAGGTATATACCTACTAAGTATAGAATTTTATTGTGTCAGATCCTGCAACAGCCTAAGGATAAGAAATAATAAATATATAAAAAAGTTAAAGGTATTTAGTGACAGAACTTAACTAACAAAATAAATAAAAGGAAAACTAACTAAAACTAAAAACTTAAAAATCTAACAAAAGAGGGTGTCCATGAGGCATGGTGCCAAGAACACTGGCTGCATTTCCAAGTTGAATAGCAATTGCTATTCTCTGTACGAGAAATGAGCCAGCCCTCTTGTCACCAAAAAAGTTTGAAGATCTTATTTAGGTATATAAAAATGTTATGTTGGTTTGTGTACGCTTCAAAAACTAAAAAAGTTCTGCACCGATCGAGCTGAAATTTTAGCATGATATATAATCCGCATCAAGGATTGCTTTTATCTATTTTTTTCATCAGTGACATATCAGCGAATATGCGAATGTGCCACAGCGAAGCGTGGCAGGGTACAGCTAGTAAGTTATAATTTATTTATATTTTTGCCTTTAAAAATGTATCCAGACTCGATAACTAGTTTGGTGAAAAATGAAAGAGAAAGATTAGAACAAGAGGGATTCAAAGCAGCAGGAAGTTCCTTGTTATGAAGGCAAAAAAATAACTGTATAGAGAAATTATACTTCCTAGGTCGGCCTATGCGCACAAACTGGGGTACAATTTAAATCAACTTACCCAGCGATTCCAATTTTATTATATTTTTATACTAAATGTAAATTGAATGACTGATTGAATAAAATGAAAAGTTTTCAGGGAAAGAAAAACAAACTGCAAAAATGTACGTGCGCACACGCACAAGTTTAAGGTACGCACTACGCATACGTACGCTCGCTCACACGAGCACAGATCCAACCACAGATTATATAATACTCAGAACTCGGTGTTTACATTCACAACCTGACGCGAGGCACCTATCGTACCAAAGCCGTAGAGTTATCGTAAATGGACCAAAATGGGTCAAAATTATCGTACAATTCAGGATAATGGCTATGGTATAAAAAAAACGAAATGTGTGCTTGGACTAGACGTGGCAAGAATGCATCTTTAGCGAGATTAGAACATTAGATCTGAAACACTGCCGTGTGCCGGTTCCCAGATATGCTTCTTTAGAACATTCGGAACACCTTTCATAGAAAGAAATGTATCCTGTGACACGATGTTCCGGAATTAATAAATATCTACCTAAACGATTTAAGTAAATGAAACTGTTCTCGAATATTTTCGATCATTTATAATTTTATATATTATTATCCAGTGCCTAACTTGCTTCAAATTAGTTTAAATAAAATAAATATTTAATAATAATAATAAATAACTAATATTCATAATTAATAATTATAATAATAATTAATATTATTTAATTAATATAAAATTATTAAATATTCAATAAAATTAATATTAATTTATATTTAATAATTTTCTATTTTGTATATAAAATCCTACTCAAGTCGCATGACTAACTAGGTATTTGCAATTTGCAATCGAATCAAAACGAGAATCGCGATTTCAGTTCTAAGTTCAAAGTTCAATCTGCTATGCATCTCGCTCTTACTATTAGGCAATTGTTTGTTTATTTCTTTCACACATGCGCCAGGCTTCGTGCACTGTCGGCATTAGTCGGGAAACATCGCTCGACTCGCGTTTGGTTCATTCATTCTTAAACAGAGTCTAGTCTATTTACCGGGCCTCGAGATCGAGATCTGAAGAGCCGTTTGTTCGACAAATTTGATTCCAATCTTTTCTATCTCGCTCATGTTTCAGATCATAGAGTCGGTTCTCCAAAGAGTTACACACGTCTAGCTTGGACACATAGTTGAAGTCAAACTTCCACTAACTCCGGTTTTTCTCCGTTCATTTAATGGCCGGAGCAAAGCAACCAAGCAGTCAAGCCAAGCAAGCACATCACTAGATTCAATCAAAGAGTTTACCATTTACCACACCACTATTATTTCCAAAATGGCGGTTGAACACATTTTGCGCGTTGCTGTGAATCTATGAAGTTTTTACAAATTACGTCGTAAAATGCAAACAATGCTGTTTTCTAGACCGTAGATATCATCTACGTTTGTGTTTGGATACTCAAGGCAAAGAATTAACTATTATTTGTTGAATTATTTCGTGACAAGTGTTGGCGTCCCTCCCTCGCGCTACGAGGGTTCACCCTTTAATTTTAGTGAAGTATTGATTTTTCCTCGCTTTCAAGATGATGATGTACACGGTAAGAACGATTTTATTTTATAGTTCAAGGTAGCTTCCATGTCATATCTGCAAATACTCAGATCTCATCAATTTCCGGACGATGCAATCCATTGAATAAATTAATTCTTTTGTTTAGGGAACCAGTACGGAGCAGGACACCCGCTTCAGCGACAAGGAGAAGAAGCTAATGAAGCAAATGAAGTTTGGTGACTGCTTAACTCAACAGGTTAGATTGGAAATATTTGCAATGAATGAGGTTAACATAACCTAAACGAATCCATCGTATCGTTAAATCACACGCAAAGTATAACACTTTGACTGCTGAGAACACAACTGTCGTGTTTTTCACAACTTGCCGCTAGTACGGCGAAACACAACTGTTGTGTTTGTTGCATGGGAAAACACTGGAGCGTGCAGAGCCGCACCCATGGCTAGACATGCAAAACGGCTCAGCAGTCCAAAGTGTTAACACGAAAACACCATGGAGTGTGCACAGCCGATCCAGTGGCTAGACAAGAAAATCGGCTCAGCAGTGTAAGTGCTAAGCACAGTACAGTGCGAATCCAGTGTTCACATTTTCATCAAGATTTATTTCTACTATTGATTATGTCCACAGTTGTACCAAATGACTGAATACTCGCACCTAGAAATAGAGTTTGATATATAAAATCAAGTCAATGGTTATTTTAGCACAGCACCGCTTTATACCTTGAGGGTAGTATACACACTTCATATTTTTTTACATATTTATGGGTATATATGTATAGTACAAGTAAGAATTCTACTGTGCCATGGGAGACATGCACATCATACATATATAGATAAACTCTTTATTGAAACACCACTGAACAAAGGAAACTTAAAAACATTATCAATTCATATCGTCCCACTGCTGTGCACTGGTCTCCACTCACTGCTGTGAGGAGGGTTAGGCCATTATACCTTACAGAGGCCTGGTTTGGATTGGTGGATAACATACCTACCTCCAAAATAATTCTGAGGTTTGGATGTGGGTTTCCTCATAATGTTTTTCTTCACCGAAAAGCAATTTTAATTATGTACATAATAATGTGCTATTTACTTTAACACACTGGTACATGCTCGTACTGGGCTTTGAACTCACAACATGTAACAGTTTAACACTGACTGCTGAGCCGATTTTCTTGTCTAACCACAGGTGCGGCTCTGCACACTCCATAGTGTTTTTTTGCAGTCATGGCAATTTATGAAAAAAAACAGAGTTGTGTTTTCAGCAGTGAATGTGTTAAATAATTTGTTTATTTACCAAAATTTGTATAATAATAGTAACATTTAGAAACTGTTATTTAGGTGGACATGTCCAAGGTGAAGCTAGATGTCCTGAAACCCTGGATCACCCAAAAGATCACAGAAATCCTCAAGATGGAAGATGATGTTGTCATCGATTATGTCAATAATCAGCTTGAGGAGAAGGTGATTATTACAATTTAATATCTCCAATCATTTATTATAATAACCAGATGTAATCATTGCAGTTTCTTCCCAGTCAGTTTCTCTACTGTTGTAAGAAAGTTTATCATGTGAGTTACTGCGAAAAGAAACTGCAATTGAAGTATGATGTCAAATATGTATTGATTGCGTATGGATATTTTTATGGTCTCCACCGGTTAGTGAGCCGTCGATGCCGCCCGCCAGCAGCCGTCTGCGAGCCACCGCAGCCCTCCGGCTCGACTCGTTGGAGGCCCTTAGTATGAATCGGTATTTACAGGGAACCATTAATAACTCAGAATAAAACAAAATGAGCAGTGGAGCTCCCTAGTTCATGAAACAAAACTTCATTTTACTTCCAAATAACCTAAACAGTGTAAAACAAAGTCATCAAGAGGTTGATTTGACTCGAGACCGGGAAGTTCTTTCTAGTAGGCTTTGCGTTCAGCATAATGTGGTTGTCTCGCAAACCCCTTACAGATGCAAGAGTGAAGAATGAAGACATCGCACCACCTGTCATCTCAGCATAGCAGAGCTACATTGCAGACTTCGAGCTTCACTGCGTCTTCCCATCTCAACCCGTCGGCACCATCCCCGTTACTTCAAGATCAAGAAAACTAATCATTTGATGTATTCTCTATTGCGTTGTTTACTTCCCTATCCGAGTCAAATCAGCAATGTGTTCAAGGCGAATTTAGAAATTCAATTTCGGGGTGTCTTGATGACTTTTTGGTTGAAAAATTTTTGTTTCTCAAACCAACAAAAAATCCAATTGAAGGAGAATTGGGCTAGAGTGTTAGTGAAGATTATTTTGAAGGTAACTAACGAAATCCTGTTTTTTCTCCCGTTCCTGTCTACAAATCCTAGTTTCCCTGTCCCAAGAAAATGCAGATCAATTTGACTGGATTCTTGAACGGGAAAAACGCACGGCTGTTTATGGGCGAGCTTTGGGAACTGCTGCTCAGCGCACAGGCCAGCGAAAATGGAATTCCAGAGTCCTTCACCCAGCAGAAGAAAGAAGAAATAAAAAAGCGAATGGTAAAGACTTTTTGAATTGGAATATTTCTTGTTCTTACCAGATTAAACACCTTACATCATGGAAAAAACAATGTTTATAAACAACCATTGTTTAAATTCTTGGTATGGAAAAATAACAGTAAGCATTTTGTATCCCAGGAAGAGCAGCAAAAGGATAAGGAGAAGGATCGGCGTCGAACGCGGTCGCGGTCCCGGTCGAGACGGCGTTCCCGGGAGCGGCGGCGCTCGCTCTCTAGGACACGCGATCGATCCGGGGACAGGAAGTGAGTGCAAACCTTCGCCAATAATTAGAAACTTCATTTGCTTACACAATGTTAATAGTCCGCTTGGTTTTTTACTTACAGTGTATGTAGAATTTATGAGGGCTAGGGTTCGGAAGGTGACCATAACCCTTATAGTTTCTGTTCCCTAGATACAGAGAATGTTACTTAGTCCTTCTCTTGCGACTTACAAGAAGAACTTACAAGATGATTTACAGGAAGGCAATATAATTATATATGTTACATGGAAAAGTCCTCTTTGTACATATTATTTGTGTGCTAAAGTATAAATAAATAATGAAATGTAAGTTAGTCGTCAGGGTCTATGTATGTGATTGTAGTAACTTGTTTGTTTTAAAAGTATGTGTTATGTAGATATTCGGAATTAGTGGGTACTTGGGAAAATAGTATTTGTAAAATACCTGTAAGTTACAAAAGTCAGTTGTGATTGTAAATCTAAAATAAAATGCAGCTCTGTTCATGAATTGGTGTTGTTAATTACTACATCCTAGAGGAAACATAAAAGTGGCGACGAGGATAACCAGAATGACGGCCGCCAACATCACAAACCTAGTTTTGCCGGGGAAATTCGACCCAAATAAAGATGTGTGGGAGAATTATCGTGAGCAGTTAAACTTCGCGTTGGAGGCGGCGGGGCAAATTGGAAGCGTGCAGAAGAGAGCCCTGTTCCTGTCCCAATGTGGGAAGGAAGCCTATGGATTGATAGTGTCATTATTAGCACCTAAAAAACCAAGTGAAGTGGCCTTTGAAGAGATCATAGTTATTCTCAACAAGTTTTTTATACCGGCACCCCACCCTATTTTAGAGGTGGATAAGTTCTACAAAAGAAAACAAAAAGATAATGAATCGATCACGAGTTTTGTTGCAGCCTTGCACGATATAAGTTCCCGTTGTGATTTTAAAGACGGCATGCAGCGGCGTATTGTAGAACAAATAATCCTGGGGTCGCGGGATAATAATTTGAAAAAGGAATTACTAAAGATCAAGTTGGAAAACCTAACCTATAATAACGTAGTACAGCTGGCCTTAAATTTTGAATCGATTCAAAAGGGAATGCAGACTCATATTTTAGCAAGGAACCATAGTAGTGAGGTCACACAAACAAAAAGCGTTGCAATCACGAATAGCACCAGTGTTGAGCCTATGGAAGTAAATACAATCGACAACTCGAAACGTTGCGTGCATTGTGCAAAAAATCATGGTAATGCACTTTGCAGGATGCGGAACGTAACTTGTTATAAATGTCATAACAAAGGACATACGAAAGCGGCTTGTAAAAGCAATACGAGCAATAGGAAGCCACGAGTAAACAAGTGCAGCGAGTGTTCAACATCGGAAAACAACGATAAAAGTGAAGACAATTTTGGTCTACAAGAAAGAGTCGATGAAGTTGGTGAAAACGGCGCGAAAGAAGAAAAGCCAAGTAAACCTATCATGGTGGCGGTCAAGATAAATGGCGTTCCCTTGAAAATGGAAGTGGACTCAGGTTCAGCGCGGTCAATCATGCCTCACTGTGTGTTTCTACAATTCGCGAAAGCATTCCCGACCGAATTACTACCGTTCACGAATAAGTTAGTTACGTGGACAAACAGTGAGCTAAAAACGAAAGGCCAAACCACAGTGAACGTCGAGTTCGGCAACAAATGTGTAAAGCTTCCATTAATAGTGAGTTGCGGCAGAGGACCCCCACTACTGGGTCGTACGTGGTTCGAACCACTCGGAATTTCCGTACAAGGGGTTAAGATCCATGCTGTGGACGAAAAGACAGCAGAAGATTTTCCTGCAAAGTTCCCGGAGTTATTTGAAAACAAAATTGACAAATACAAAGGACCTCCGGTCCACATCGACTGCAAAGAAGATGCTACCCCAGTATTTTTGAGACCGCGAACAGTACCATTTCCGTTAAGAGATCAAGTGAACAAGGAACTGAACCGAATGATAGAAGATGGTATATTGACACCAGTCAAGCACTCACGCTGGGCTACACCGCTAACTATAGTCCCTAAACCCGATGGATCTCTACGGCTTTGTGGTGATTACCGCAAAACAGTGAACACTATGTGCGTAACAGAGAGTTACCCGTTACCTACATCAAACGAAGCATTTTTCCAACTATCAGGAGGCAAGTGGTTTTCGAAAATTGATTTAAAACATGCGTACAACCAACTTAAAGTCGACGAAGCTACTGCAGAATTACTAACATTGAATACACCACTGGGTTTAATGAAAATGAATAGACTGGCTTACGGAGTCAATGCAGCCACAGCAATTTTTCAAAGGTTAATGATGTCAATACTCGCAGGTATTGATGGAGTGGCATGTCTCCTCGATGATATAGCCATATGTGGGTACACCCTCAACCAACACAATGAGAGAGTGGTTGAAGTGCTAAGGAGGCTGAATGATATCGGGCTGAAAGTGAACAAATCAAAATGTGTGTTCACCACGAATAAAGTAAAGTTCCTGGGGTTTGAGATTGACGAAAACGGGGTACATCCATCGCCAGAGAAGATCCAGGAGATAGCCAACAAACCCGAACCTAAGGATAAACGCTCGTTGAAAGCGTTCTTGGGGCTATACAACTTCTATGAAAGATTTTTAAAGGAAAAAGCTGTGGTGTTGGAGCCGTTATATACACTACTGAGAGATGACATTCCCTGGAACTGGGGTGAAAAGCAACAGGTGGCATTTAACAAGGCAAAGTGCCTCCTAACATCAAATTTGACTTTAACTCACTATAGCTTAGAGAAAGATTTACATATGATTTGTGACGCTAGTGAATATGGGGTAGGAGCAGTGCTCGTGCATAAGATGGAGGATGGCACTGAGAAACCCATTATAATGAGCTCCAGAACACTCCAGGCACACGAACGCCGATATGCACAACTGGACAAGGAAGCCCTAGCCATCATGTTTGGATTAAAAAAGTTCCGACAGTATTTACTGGGGCGTAAGTTTGTGATATTCACTGATCACAAGCCCTTATTAGGAATACTGGGCCGAGGCAAACCTATTCCAGAACTAGTTTCAAGCCGGATGTTACGTTGGGCACTGACAATGAACACCTTTGACTATGAGCTAAAGTATCGCCCGGGAAGTCAAATGGGAGACGCTGACAGTCTTAGCAGATGGCCGACACCATGCGCAGAAGAAGAGAAGGAACAAGAAGAAGTGATGCTAATAGAACAAATGGATATAGATCTAGGACCAGATATGATAGCAAAAGAAACAGAAAAAGACATAATACTAAAGAAAGTGAAGTTTTTCATACTGAACGGGTGGCCCAATGAAATTGACATACCAGAAGTGCTACCATATTTTAGAAAAAGAGAATCCCTGTCTCTAAACAAAGAGTGTATCATGTGGTCTAACAGGGTAGTCATTCCAGCCAAATTACAAGAGTCGGTACTAAAGGCTCTTCATCAAGGTCACAGTGGGACTGTACAAACCAAGATGCTAGCTAGAGGATACCTCTGGTACCCATCCCTAGATAAAGACATAGAAAGAGTAGTAGCAGAATGTGAGGCATGTCAAATGGGAAGAAATAACCCACCTGTCACAGAACATGAATGGAAACCAGAAAATAGACCATGGTCCCGGGTGCATATTGATTTTATGGGGCCCTTTATGGGGAAAACTTTCTTGGTCATAGTAGATTCATTCAGTAAATGGCCGATTATTGAAATAGTGCCATCAATGTCAAGCAAAGCAGTAATCGAGTTATTAAAGAAAGCTATTGCCGATAATGGGTTGCCTGATGTTATTGTGTCCGACAACGGGTTGGCATTCACATCCAGTGAATGTCAAGAGTTTTTTAAGAGGAATCGTATCCGACATATAACTGGTGCACCCTATCATCCTGCAACCAACGGCCAAGCAGAAAGGACCATACAAACTATCAAAGCCAAACTCAAAAAACAATCTCCTTTACCTTGGGCAGACCGAGTAGCAAAAATTCTATTTCACATGCGTACTGTACCAAGCACCGTAACTGGCAAAACTCCGGCAGAGTTATTGAATGGCCGTAAATTTAAAACCTTAGTTTCATCGCTACACCCAGATACAGAGATAAAAACTGACAATGAAGGAAGGAAAGATGATGGACAAAATAAAAAAAGGTTTAATGTGGGAGATTATGTTTTAATGAGAATGTATAATATGGCCCAAAAGTGGCAAAGGGGAAGAATTGTAAGCAAGCAGGAACCAGCAGTATATGAGGTGGAGATAGAGGGTGGTGCCAGACACCGCAGACATGTAGATCAATTACTTAAAACGAGACCACCGAATGCATCAGGAATGCCTGAAAATGAAATTGATAATTCAGAGTATGATTACGGAAACGATGATGATGTGATAATACCACCACCGGAGGAATGGAGTGAAATAATAGGTTGCTAAAAAAAATAAAATAATATTAGAGTACTTTGAATGATGGAAATTAATAATCAGAAGAATGTGTACTTAATTTATGAGCATAATATTAGAGACTTTAAAAACATAAAATGTTATCAGTTAAAAATTAATAAGAGACATGTTATAGCTAAGAGGGGAAGTGTTATGTAGATATTCGGAATTAGTGGGTACTTGGGAAAATAGTATTTGTAAAATACCTGTAAGTTACAAAAGTCAGTTGTGATTGTAAATCTAAAATAAAATGCAGCTCTGTTCATGAATTGGTGTTGTTAATTACTACATCCTAGAGGAAACATAAAAGTATGTATAAAATATGTACCTATTAAGGAATTTTTTTTACATATTGTTTGTTAACCAGGCATCGCAACGGAGGCAGCCCGCGGCGCTCCCGGAGGCGCAGCCGGGACAAGAGCAGGGACAAGAGCAGAGACAAGACCAGCCCAACACGTGACAAGACACACCGGGAGCCCACTGCAGTAGAAGAAGTCAAACCAGTCGAGCCTAAAGGTAACACTTCATAAAAACAAGCTTTGAGGCCGCGACCTCGTAAATGCGAAAAAAATTTTAGTTGTTTTCGCTTTTATAATATTAGCCGGATGTAATTGTTTGTTTGCATAAATATCTCACAAACCACTGATCATATTTGGTTCCTGTTTACACTAATGCTTAGCCTCATTCCCCAGAAAGGTTTTAATTAGAGTATTTTCATCTGTAGGTGAAGTCGCGGGACGCTTATTAAAACCCGGAAGGTTTATAGGAAAAGCATCTAAGTAAACATTAGTCTAATCAGTGTTCAAATTAATGTTATAATATAAATCAATTAATTATTATCAACTGGTATTGTATCAACATTTTGTGCAAGCATTTAAAACATGCTAAGTAAATAAGCGATAATTTCATAAACACACATAGCACTGTATTGACTTTGTGGTAAATTGGCATTATTTTTTAGAGGACAAATTAATAAATTATTCTGCATCATCAGCCCATTTGGTAGGTGGTCTGCCATCTGACCTACTAGAATTTTGATCATCTTTGATACCACTCTACTATGCTTTTGGTCCTCCTGTTGTCATTCTATCTGGTCAAGTGGCCTGCGCAAGTATTCATGCTATTTTTGTTTTAGTACATATATATCTGCCATTTATGTTTTTTGCACAGAAAACGGGAAGTCACCAGAGGAGCAGCAGGAAGCAGAGCAGAAGGTCGAGGGAGTGGATACAACCAACGAGTCCATCAAGGAGCCGCCCACCAATGAAGAAACCAAGGATGTGCCTGCCACTGCTGACAAAACTGATGACGAGAAAGAGAAACCTAAGTCCAGATCAGCGTCACCGGAGAAGTAAGCACTTTTCAGATTCCCTTATCTGATTTTGTAAAGTGTCAAAATATTAAAGGTCTAAAATATCCCTCAAAATACTACCATCATGCAACTGATGTGAAATTCTCATGTAGTTTAAATCAATTCAGTTGACAAAATAATTTGGATTGTATCTTCTCACAGTTGCAAAATTACATATATTTTTTTCAGTTATAAATAACATTGTCATTTTTACGTAGAAATTTATGTTATTTTGTAATACTATATTTTTTTATTCAGGACCAAACAGGAAGGCGACAAAGAGGAAGAGAAACCAGCAGAGAAAACTCGCCGCTCTACTAGCGTAAGGCGTTCAACATCCGCATCTTCTCGTAAGTGTTTCTTGGTGCACCAAAATTCAGTAGTAGTGTGTAAACACTATTGTATTCCAATTTGAATGGCTCTGTTACCAGTGAATCTACTGGGCAAACGGGACTTAACCTATGTCTCAGGATGATAAGTTACAGGCAGGTGTGGTGCTTATCAAGTGAACTATGTGTTGGTATAGTTATTCTGTTGTATAAAAAAGTCCTGCATTGCTAGCCTGAAGGGGATGTTCTCATCCCCTTTTCAAGCAGACAATTTCAAGTTCAAACGCAGTGTTGGCACATAATTTTTTTTCATGTAGAAATATAATGTCCATAATTATCACTTGCTTGTCAGTGAAGGAAAACATTGTGAGGAGAGACATGCGTAAGTTATTATTATTTTGGAGCTTTGTAATCAACTAATCGGTCTCGCATATGCAGCCACATTGTACAGTGTGTCATGAACCTTGAACAAAAAAAAACCCCTGGATACTAGGACAAAATGGATCAACTAAAAACACAAAAAAAAAGACAAAAAAACAAATGTGGGGTCAAAGGCCCATACTAAATACGTCAAATAAATCGGATTTTCATTTGTATTATATAGTTAATACGGCTGCGGGTTTGTGTTTTGGTACTTAAACATTCACAAGTAGGTTTAATTTTCCAATACAGATGGCAGTGTCAAGAAGCAATCGTCGCACAAGAAGCGGCAGTACCGATCCAACCGCGATTCGTCTGCCAGCGTCAGCCCAAGACGTAGTTCCCGTAGAGAAAGGTGAGAACATTCTACTGATTTATTGAAGCTTGTCTTGTCGTGTCTCGGTCTGTTTGACCACTTTTCATGGCAAAACAGCTGAATGGATCTTGATAATATTTGTTAAAAATAGAGTTTAACTCTGAACTCGGGTAGTTTTTTCCGCGCGGATTAAGTCGAGCGAATAGTTAGTTTATAATGGATTCATTATCATACTGAACTATTATATAGAACCACAGTAGGTTCTACCTTATGTAACCAAATGATAATCATTCACATAATTTTATTTCGGCTTCGGAAATTGCAGTTGTCTTGTAGTACATTTAGTTGTTGCTAATATATAAGAGTGAAGTGATTTGCCACTGGAATAAAGTAAGAGACTCTGAGCTAATACCTGCGGTTCACATAAATTGTACCTAGCGCGGGAATCGAACACGCAACCTCACGCTTCGCAGTCAGCTCATCATCCCACGACCCCACGACGGCCGTCAAAAAAACTTGCAGTAAAAATGGGTGGCATTTTTTTACAAATTGTTTGTTTGCAGAAGTAAGTCTCGTCGTCGTAGCAGCCGCCGCAGGTCACCGGACCGCCGCGAGAGGGAGCGAGAGCGCGAACGCGAGCGGGAGAGGGAACGCGAGAGGGAGCGAGAGAGGAGACGACGTGAAAGGGAGAGAAGGGAACGGTATGCCTCGCTTATCAGCTTAGTACCTAGAATTATATTTTAATTTTCTAATTTATGTCATAACAAGTTGATCACAAAAAAAGTCGCTTTTCTAACCTGGAAATTGTTTCGGCGACATTTTAAGTCTATTTAAATTTATTCAAAAGTTATTTCAGTAAATGAATTGTTTAGAAAGCAGCAGCCTTTAATTGACCAGAAAATCAAATGTATTTTTGTTTGCCATATTTTGTCACTACATGCAAATAGTGTAAATAATGTTAGACTTTGTTTCTACATTGCATTAGAGTGCGTTTTATATTTTATTAATACTCGCGCCACACAATCATGTTTTCAAATAGTATTTTGCAAAGTCACTACACAGCTATGCATAGAAAAAGATGTCTCGAACGTGGTGCAGATAGATTTTCTATCTCACTATATCCTTTTGGCTTCGATTGTAGTTACATGGACACAGTTTTGGTGTGCCTTGGCTCTAGATCACTCAGTTACAACGCGCACATAATCAGATGGTTATAGTTGTAATTTTTAACTATTGCAATTATACTCTTGTTAATGTTACGGTGTCATATTCACTTAGTGTGCGCAAAAGCCTTTTATTTCCGATTTAAAAATGGTATATATTTCTATTCGGTTGCTTAACCTAACATTATGAGTTGTGTGGCCCGGGTGTGAAACAAAGACAATTGACAATTATGATGATGAGTGCCAATGATTAATTACTAGGTCGCGCGAACGTCGCCGATCGCTTGAAAGGCGCCGAAGGTCTCGATCACGCTCTCGCCGACGTTCCCCAGACAGGTATCCCGTCTTTAACTGATCTATATGTTGCATTTGCATGGCCTCACATTGTTCCATCGTATTGCTTATGGAGCGTAGCGTGTTGTGATTGCAATTCTAGAACAGTTCAGGATGATCTGATTGGTCAGCAAAATTATTGACAAATATTGACTTATGAGATCCCCTGTCCAGATTCGAAACTGATGCTGACGCATTCTTCTGTACCCTGTATTGAATGATTGCGCCGGTCTCTGTTCTCTCCACGCTACGCTTCCATATCTACCGCAAAATAATCGTATTTACTTTTAATCACCTTTTTAAGTAGTAACCTAATGTGATTCATGCTCAATATATATATATACACATAATTATGTAGATATAGTACATTACTGCCGTGATTTGTAATGACTGCGTAGCTAGCAGTGATGATGATGGCCGAAAGCGCAGGTCCAGGCTATCGCAGCGAGGCCAGCATTGAAGTTCTTGATGGCCATGCTGGAATGGACCCGAAGGTTGAGATTTTTATAGCGCGGACAGCTAGGGCTGCAATGATGACCTAGCTTGAAGACTGAAAACGTAGCTAAGCTAAGCTCGAGGACATCAGTGTCGCCAGCGGTGCAGTCATTGCAGACTAAGGCTTCCATAGTGCTTCACTCAAACATTGCTAGTAATATAGTTCATTTTTAAAAATTTATTTTATATATCACGAAAATTTATGGAAAACTGCAAAAATTCACCGCGCCGCGTTTGATTTTTACTAGGCGATGATGTTTGTACTGCCTATACCTGGACAGCAAATTTCTGTATAAAATCCTTTATTGCGCCTGACTTTTTTCACTGTTTGGTAACGATACTCGACAATAATAGATTTTCAAATGAAATTAGGGGTGGCTAAAACTCACCAGCAATGGAATTTCATATATCTATGCTGGTTTCATATATCTATTCGAGTAACGTGGAAAGGACGACGTTGCTCAAAGAAGGTTGTCAAAATAATAACCACATTAAAAGCATTTTTGATGATTACTAATTGCTAATGTTCTAACTATGCCTTTGTGTTACTAAAAGTAACGAGCGGTGTTTCTCAGATCCCGCGATCGTCGTCGGTCGCGTTCGCGGCGCCGCTCTGCGTCGCGGCGCCGCTCAGGCCGCGTGTCCCGCGAGCGCCGAGTCTCGCGCGACCGCCGCACCTCCAGGGATCGCCGATCGAGGTCCAGGTCAATATTTATTTACTAACACAACCACAAAATGTAGATATAAATCACGATAACATAGGATGCGACGACCGTTTGAAAAATTAATAATGAAGTGACCAATTTTGTTTGGTTTTTGTGTGTAGTTCAGATTACACCTATAATGCGAATGAGCCTTGATATAAGGTATTGACCCAAATGAGTTGATAGATGTAGTTCTTTTTTGGAACCCGCGTACCATGTTATCGTGGTATATTTATACCGATTCTGTTGGCACACACCAAAACTATTCAAAGATTTGAAGTTCTTAGTGTCCCAAACTTTGAAAGAGACAACCTATCGTTCGAAATGACATCACTTATATTAAGACTAGTCAGTGCCAGCAGAATTGACCCATTATCTATAACCATTCGGTTATTGATACCATTGCCTACAATTAACGTTTCTCACCATAGACTGCACTGCAAATTACATTCATTACCTACATACTATCATAAGACTATTTTTTTAATCTGCATATGCCTGTTGCTAACTTCAAATGGACACATCAAAGAATATTGTAAAATATTAAGGACCTCCTATAATAGTCAAATTGAAATATTTCTCATATCTACTTGGCCACTTCCGAGTGTGATTTTGTTCTTCTACAATAGTGTTTGTTGCTTATAGATATAATTTTTCCACCAAGTTATTTTATTACCATTTTTTATCACTATCACGAAAACTGTTTATTGTGAACAGGGACAGGAGGTCGCGAGACCGCGTCGTGATTAAAGACAGGAGATCAAGAGAAAGGAAATCCCGCGACAGGCGGTCCAGCGACCTCATCAAGGAGCGTTTGGAGAAGTCTGTTTCGATCCCGAGGAAAGGTTCGTTTAACAACTATAAAATATTGTTTTAAATGAAATTAAAGTGGTTACATCGGGTCCTAACACCACTTCTCTCAAGAGATGGCGCCACTTATGCAAATTTCAGGTTTTTATTCATTTATTAATTCATCTTTGCATTTAATTTTTGGCTCATGATAATTTATTTTGCCTGTTCTTTTATCGATATATATTAATCTAAACAACACTGTAGGCTTTATGATATAAAAATCTATAGAGTATATTGATAAAGTATTCAAGTTATAGGTAGTGTTTTCTACAAAACAAACACGGCGAATACGGGGAGGATAGTGAAAATTGACAGACTGGACGTCATGGTTCAAAATGTTAACACTAGAATCCTTTTTCCTCCATTTTTGTCACATGCACCAAAGAGGATGACATGCGTGGCGATGCATGCCGCCTCGTCTTGCCGCGCGCTGACCGGTGCTGACGACGCAGCAGTGCGCAGTTGGCGGATATGGGTGATGGATGACTGATGATGCTAGTAATTGAACCTATACATTTATGATTCCGATAAAAACCAATGATGTGATATGAATGATGTTTAAAAAAATCCTATATTATGAAAGAAATCAATATGTTTTGTCAACTAAATATCAATACAAAGAAATAATGCTTTCAGTAAAACTGAAATTCGTAAGAATGGCAACGTCACCAAACAAAGCACTACAAATCGGTAACGCCGCAATACATGATAATTATAACACCACCACATGCGTTAAATTTATAGAAAAAGTAGTTTGGTATTTAATGCTTTCTAGTAAATAAATATAAAATGTTATTGATTTTGTGGTTATAGAAGTTGTTTAAATTAAGTCATGATGAGTTTAAAATCTTAACAGGAGACGTAAAAAGGTTAAGCAAAGTTTGTATGGAAAACCTTTAACCTTAATGTTAGAATAAAGATATCTATCAGCTTTCATGTATTGAGTTCGGAATATTTGGGCTTCGTCACAGGCACCATTGAAGGCGAGCAATGTTGCACGCTCAATACCCAACGACTTCTCTGAGTGACAGAATAGTGCTTGCAAGGGAGACCGACCCCACTCACAAGTATACCGATTTCAAAAATAATTCGTATTGTAAGTGATCATCTTTAAATAATCTTAACTTTATGTAATTACAGAGAACCTAGAACAGAAATTGCGGAAGAAGTCTGCTGAACGAGTACCGATCCAACGTGAGCAGTCTAAGGAACGTGTTATTTCCAGCACAAGCAGGGAATCGTCAGTTGCGAAAGAAAAAACGGTCCCTAAAAAGGATACCCAAGAAAAACCAGCAGAACACTCTTCCGATGAAGAGGAACACAGAGATTTTGTTACTATTCCAAGTCTACGCGAATATTCTAAGAGTTTGTCTCGTACACCTTCCCCTTTCCTTCGTAAACATGAAATTGAGCGTAACAAAAAGTCTAACGAAAAATCTGAAGACAATGCATCAGAAAAGGAACACAAGGAAGAGGAAAAGAAAGAGAAAGAAAAAGACAAAGAAAAAGAGGTAAAGAAAGCGAAGCGTAAAGCTCGTCAATCTGAATCTGAAAGCGAGAGCAGTGAAGAAGCCTCTAAATCGAAGAGCAAAGGGAAACTTAAACGCAAGGAGAAGGGGAGCTCTAAGAGAAGTAAGAAATCCAGAAAAGACAGTTCATCATCGGAAAGTGACTCTGAAGATTCTTCTTCTAGTGACTCTGAAGATGATAGGAAAAAGAAAAGCAAGAAGACCTCCAAAAAGAAATTGGCGAAGAAATCTCGCAAGAAGAGGACGCGATCTTCAAGCTCAGAATCTAGTTCGGAGGAGGAAGTCAAACACAAAAGCTCTAAATCCAAACAAAAAAACATTCCAGAGGAATCGGACATAGATAAAAAGAAAAAGCGAAACAAAGATGTTAGTACTGAGCGCTCAAAGCCTGAAAAGGCAGATACCAAACAAGCCAAATCTAAAAAAAATGACAATTCTGAGGATTCTCATGATGATAGTTCCGATAGTGACGAAAAATCTAACAAGAAAAAATTGGCAAAGCGTGACTCAAGCTCCGATAAGGAAGTTCGTCGCAGTAAAAAAGTAGAGGCAGTTAAGGAAAAAGAAAAGGTTGCTTCCCCAGATACGAAATCTCGGAAAGTAGAAGAAAAGGCTCCTAAAGCTAAAAATGTTGAAGAGGTTAAACTAAAAACACGAGAGGATGGCGAAAAAAAGGCGAAAAAGCGCGAAAAAGAGGAATCTTCTTCAGACAGTGACCAAGTGTCAAAGAAGAAACCAAGAAAGAAAGTTTCGGAATCTGACTCTGAGTCTGACAGTGATGAGCCTAAGAAGTCAAAGAAAGCTAAGAAACACAAGAAACATTCTAAGAAGCATAAGAAACACAAGAAACATAAGAAATCCTCAAAGAAGAAGGACGATTCCTCAGATAGTGATGAGGCTGAGGAGGAGGAGGAAGGCAAAGTGAACAATGAGGACTTGGAAAAGAAACTTCGAGAACGGGCATTGAAGTCTATGAAGAAACAGACCAGTGCCTCTGGGTCGGATTAACTGTAGTTATATGTCGTCCACCTTTCTTTTATTTACTTACTTTACCTGTGTGGCTAAAATAGTGTTTGTTTAACAATATTATTACAAATAAAGTTTCGTAATGGCGTAGGCATGTATGTTTGTACATGTATTTTAAGATAAATTGAATGTCACTTTGTTAGTAATAATAAAATTTTAAACTTATTCATCATTGTTTTATTCATTTTTATGTGATAATTATACATGAGTTGTAGGATGATCAATGTTGTATTATGCTTTGGGAAGTACTTTGGTTGCTTACACTATAGCGACAATAAATTAATCTTAATTGCTAATTTAAATAATGATTATTTCCTTGAATAGCCTCTATAGCCGGTGACTAAGCTGGGAGTGACGCCGCCGTTGTAAATGTTACCATAACCGGGCCGTCTGTTGTAATATCCGTATCCTGTATGGCCATAGCCTTGGTAGCTTGGGTTATTGTATCCGTAGTAGGAATTGAGGCCTCCATTGCCACCGCTGCCGCCATAGCCTCCGTAACCTGCGTTTGTAGCTCCGTATCCGCCTCTATAACCGCCATTTCCTCCATATGCGCCTGTGCCGCCGCCGTATCCTGAAGGTCCGTATGCAGCCCCGCTGCCGTAGGATCCTTGGTAGCCCCTGTCATAGCTGCCGTAGTTATCGTAGCCTCCTACGCCGCCGTAGCGGTCGTCAACAGTGCCATAGCCTGTGACACCGCCCGCACCGTAGCCTGTGACGCCGCCCGCGCTATATCCCGAGACGCCACCACCGTATCCTCCCGCACCATAACCGCCGGGGTAGCTGCGAGAGCCATAGTCTGAGTAACGGTCATAGTCTGAAAATAATATTAAGATTCGCGTTTGAATCGTTAGCAGTGATAACCATTGCCAACTAAGTATTTCAAGCAGCATCAATGGACCTCGACCTAACTAATATTATAATAGGGAATGTGAACGTAAATCAAAGATTTTTACCAGATTAACAGATTATCTAGGCTATGCTCTTTTATAGCTATCAGATATACTTATTTAATCTATCTGTATATATACAAATGTTGTGTTGGTTTGTGTACGCTTCAAAAACTAAAAAAGTTCTGCACCGATGGAGCTGAAATTTTAGCATGATATATAATCCGCATCAAGGATTGTTTTTATATATTTTGTTCATGAGTGACATATCAGCGAATGTGCGAATGTGCCACAGCGAAGCGTGGCAGGGTACAGCTAGTAATCAATAATGTAAATGTATAATCAATAAAATGTAAAATAAGATGCAAATAGAATTGCACATTATAGAACGAAGGAAACCATTTGGCATCCGAATTGGAACTATAATTCCTAATATTATTATAAATTTCAACTTACAAAATATTACGTTAGAATGGGGTTTACCCCCCTCCCCAAGATAAGGGTATGTTGATTTTTTTATACCTCGGGACCATGGCCTCTTGGTACTTACAGGAACTGGCTTCCATGTTGAGATCACTCACTGAATCCTTTTGTGTTTCTGCAGCAACGGATTTGGTGGATTGCGGTGTGTTTTGTGCAGGCGCTGCGCACGCGCAGCCGATTGCCAAGAGAGTCATTAATTTTAACATCATCTGCAAGAGTAAACGGCAGTTATTATTAAAAATTATAATAATTTTATTCAAAAGCAAAGTATATTTGCTATATTTTAACGGTTTTGATAAAATTTGGTAATGGAGATTCAAAGATAGTTTAAACATCGGGGAAGGTCATTAGATACTTTTTATCGCGATAAATTGTAGTCCGCGGCGACTATATAATATTATATTATGTACGTGGTGCCTGTAATAATACCTACCATTATAGGATTTGAATTGCCTGTGATCGGTTATGTCCATTTATACATATTTGACAACCTCCGCCGACCTAAGTGGGAGGGGCGCTAAATTGCTTTACGTTGCGGAAGGAATAAGGCCAAAGGATATGTTAAAATAGCAATTATACCAAAGTATTAAACGCAATTACACCTACGTTTTGGTTCATAATCTTAATTACTAACTCTTATCAATATGATCCGTCCCATTTTTTTTATTACAATCAGTAATTCTTATTTCTTATAGGGCACCACAAACCAATCAAATTTGCAGAAATTTTGGCTTTTTGGTCTTAATCATACCTGAAGTACCTTCTTGTAGAAGCTCAGTACCCGCCTAGATATAATTATCATCTATATCTGCCTAAGTGAATGAAGGCAACAAAAACACCCGCCTCGACCCTCAAAACAATCGGCAGTTTGTTTTAGACCTAGGTAAGTATGTAACGTTGTTCTCACGTCATTAACTACAGTTCAAGAACGAGGCAATATGGAGCTCAATTACTTATTATTCAGATAGGTAGGTACGTTGCATTTCAACTCGGATTCTTTGCATGTACCTACATACACATAATAAGATCTTTACTGTATCGATCTCATTTTATTATATCATGGCGAAAAACTCAAGCTAATCTTATACACGAGTTTAGTCACTCCAGATATTAATTGCGTATAGTAGGTACCTAAATATTTTAAGTATACCTACTCAGGTAAGTACATATCTAGGTAACTACTGTGGAAGGAAAACTCACGCTGCTTGTTCCATGAGGTTTAGAAAAGATGGTTGGAGTTCTCACGGCTAGTTCTCTTTACAGGTTTAATTAAGTACTTACTTTAGTTTTCCTCAAAGATAACTTATAAATTGAAATAAGTAAGAATTTTGTAAAACTTGGCCAATGCGGTCATTTCAAGTGATTCTAAAGATCAACTATCAAGGTAAGTTCTTAATAAGTTTTCATTGGGAAATTTATTTTTCAGACAAACTTCTGTTGATAAAATTACACACACATATGGTATTGCAAACTGATCTCGGAATAGTTCCGTTTCCTATCTCCCGTTTCTAGACTAGAATAGAATATCTCTATTGCAAAAACTGTGTTTAAAGGGTCTTAATGCTAAATTATGTTACAACAGTTTATTCATTGCGAACACAGATTGCGAACATGTAATTATAGTTTACTATTACCTCTATAATCAGTGATGTATTGTTATTGGAACTTGAAAGCTTCTAATGATCATCATCAATCCATATTGGCCCACTACTGAGCACGGGTCTCTCCTGACTTTTCCAAGGAGGGTAAGGCCATGATCCACCACGGGGGCCCGGTCCGGATTTGTGGATAAGATACCTACCTCCGAAATAGTTCTCGGGTAGGTATGTGGGTTTCCTCACAGTGTTTTCATTCATCGAATGCGACTGATAATTACATACATATGTTTTTACAAGAAACACATAGGTACGTGTCCGCACTGGGATTGGAACTTACGACCCTCTCCTTGGAAGGTGGACGTTCTCCCACTAGGCTACCACTGTCCATTCTAATACAGAGAGTTAAATACATAATAAAATCTTGTAATAATTATATAAAACTGACCTGTGTGCCATGTGGTCGTAGTTTATATCGGTTCTAATAATATAAGTAAAGAAAAGTATCCTTCTCTATAGAGTCTATAGACTATACGATTATTTCGGAAGCTTTTAAAGCTTAGCAAATTAATTTACCTTCATCTACCTAGTCACTGCCATGAATTAAAGCCTCTAACACCATAATTACGTAGTATCTGCCGATTATTTTATTAGAAACTTTTACGAGCCTTACAGGGAAACTCTGAAAGATGAGAACTGTTACAACTTGAAGAAAGTCAACAAAATTAAAAAATGTAATTCATGCCAATTTAAGCCGGGTGCTTGAATGACAGGTTCAACTTTCACGAGCCCGGCGAACTTGAGTAGGTATCATTAACTTTTTGGAATTCAATTATTATTCAATGTGATATTGTTATGAAAGAGAAAGAGGTAGGTAGAAAGCAAGCAACTGGTTGAAGATTGCGAAGTTATAGTGAATACCGACTCTTTTCGTCATTATCGTCATAATAATTACGTGTGAATACTCACTCATATGGGATAAGAATATCGCTATTTTACTGGTAAAGCTTTTTTGTGCTTATGTGAATCCTTTCCTTACCTTATGAAGTTATGAGTTCCAAGATACAGGCGTCGTGTCTGGTTTGAGACTCGCCAGAGAGCATGTTTCTGACAAAATGTTCGTTTCTTCTCTTTGCTTATAATCATATTGTGTATTAACATTTTGGCAATGAAAATTAATTTATTCACGCGGTTAACCATTTGAAATAGACTGCATTATAATCATTTAAGCTGTCATTAAATATTGACGTTTATTTCCGTGGGAATAGATACCGGAAACTCAATAACTGTAACCAATTCTTAAGCTCCGTGGTCACATAGATCAAGATCAAACACTCTCACTTTATTCTTACTAATAGGTACAATTAATGCAAAAGTTTGTGTGTTTGTCCTCTCTTTAAGCCGAAACGGCTGAACGGATTTTCATGAAATTTAGTATACAGATACTTTATGTCATGGAATAGAAAATTAAGAAAATTGTCCACGCGGTGTCGCGTGGTGCTGCTAGTATTCAATATAATAGTGATTGTGATATGCTATGTAAGTAGTGGCGAATCCAATCTTTTGGTTTGTATGTAAATATGCATGTTTAATTATATTATTATTTCAATGCGCCACCAACAGAAAGGTAGCTATTAATCTGTGTCCTCCCCGGCCGGCGGCCTATTGTTCTTTGAAAGAGATCGCTAAGCTTTTTAGCGATAAGACTGCCAGTTACACCCTGTATTTTTTACTTTGTATTTTATATGCCTTTGTATCATATAATATCTACATATAAGTACTTATTGTACAAATTACAATAATAATTACGCGTCACGATCACATACTTACATAGAGTCTTAGGCCTAACTAGGGATTCTCTGTACCTATCTAAAGAATAAGAAACTACGAGCAGGAAAACCATGGTCTCGCGAACACTAGACTTACAGTAAATACTCATCTATGGTTCACATAAACATTTGCCCTGCGCAGGAATCGAATCTCCAACCTCACGCTTCGTAATCAGTTCATCAGTAATTTTGTACGATATGGACATTATATACTACGCAGACAACATTTGTGTAGGTATTGTTACGAATGTCATTATAATATAAAACTAATGCAACAGATACTCACAGTTAATGTTAGGAGATAATGCAGTATTTAGATATCACGGTTTTCCAGTAAAGCACTGACACAGGCGGTACGATATGAGCGGAGATGCGCTCTGCGTGAGTACGCACACGTTCGGACCTTTATAAACCGTGGGAGTTTTTGTCTTATAATTGACAATGGTCACTGGGGAGGTAATGAGTCCGTTTGTAGTCGATGCGTCCTTCTGTCAAGACACTATGACGCATACGGTCGTAAGCAATGCAATAGAACCCAGTGGCACCTAGCGAATAATGGAGCGCCTATTCTCTGCGGAGTGTTATTGTGCACACATGTTCGTAATTTCCGGAGATTTCAATGACAAACTGGTACTGTAAGACATGCTGATATTAGTTCAATTAGTTAGTTACTGATTCCGGGACTCTCGGCTATTATATAGCAGTTCAGCGCTTTGACAGCATCTCTTTGCATAGTGTATACGCTACACTATGATGCATACTTAATTAGATCGTCTGCCATTCAGTTTCTGTTTGATAGATATGTAACTCATAATCTTGTAAAGCCAGTGAGTAATAGAGCTTAGTTCAAGGTAGATTTCTACTCAAATTGACACCCACTATATAAATTTGAGTACCTTTGTCAGAGAGAGCTTTGTTGCGGTGTCGTGTAACACGAATTGGCAGAACAACCTATCTGATAATTGTCTACAAGTCGAATAAGGTTACCTAACTGAAGGATGAAAGCCACAAAGACTGGCGATGCTTTAAATACACCTCAACATTATTTGAAACACGTACTAATTCAATAAGTGTTTCGCGAGTCCACATTTTATAAAATGACTGATTAAACTAGGTACCTCAGTATTTTATAAGCGAGGACAGTAAGGATACCTATTTGGCTAGGCTGCCCGAATTTAGGCTCAAAGGTTTGTCTGACTACCTAGGGTAGAGTTTGTTTTGGGGCTTGTTTCAGGTTTGATTTATTTACCCTCTGTTTGTAGATCAGCAGCCATTTTGTTTTGTGTAAGATAAAGTTGTCAATTATGGCTTTCGTGAGCTAAATTACTAGTTGCTGTTTTAAAATAATTATAAAATAGAAAAAGTGGAGGCACGAAAAGGTGTGATTAAAATCAAGGGTTTGAGGATAAATCGCCTTTAGTCAAAAGGTATGGACAAAAACAAAACTTATGTAGTTCCTTATTTAGAATTTTTTTACTAAGTATTAATTAATTTATAAGGTTTCAACAACGATCTCTAGGTTTAAAACTCTCGGTAGAGTGTAACTAATGGTTTGGGTAGGTATACTATCTATATATATATATATATATATAAATGTTATGTTGGTTTGTGTACGCTTCAAAAACTCAAAAAGTTCTGCACCGATCGAGCTGAAATTTTAGCATGATATATAATCCGCATCAAGGATTGTTTTTATCTATTTTTTTCATGAGTGACATATCAGCGAATGTGCGAATGTGCCACAGCAAAGCGTGGCAGGGAACAACTAGTATTGTATAAATTCAATTGGCCCTGAAAGATTCTAGGCGATAATTTCTAGATTTATTACGTAAGTAGATAAGTTAAGTAGGTAAGTACATAAACGTCATCGAAGATTTTTTTAATCGTTTTATTTAAATTAATACGTATGTATCATTACATTTCTGGTGAGGTATAGGATAGCCTAAACCTACTCCAAAAATCACAATGGGGTAAGTACTAAGTATACCAGGAAGAGGAAGTGCGCGATGTATGGATAATTTTAGTGAAATTAGTGTAATGTGACGTTTAAAAAGTTATACGCTTGGCTGGCCAGGTTAGAGGCCATCTTTGCAAGGTCACGTCTTCCCTATTTCGTCGTTTGAAGCAGGTAAGAGTCACTTCACTTGGGGACATAGAATTGTTTTTACTTTTGTCTTCTTCGCGATCTTCTGTTGTTCGTTCATGGCTACGTACCTCGTCAGTAGTTACACAACTACTCCTTGTATGTAAGTAATTCGGAAAATCCAATGTCGCAAGTTATGGTGTAATCTAACATCATAATACTGGAGTGAAATGGCTTTGCTTCTCTATGAGTATTGTGCAATTAAAAGAACTTAAGTAGTACTTAAAGTTAACCGTTTTATGGTTTAAAATACTTATACTAACCTACCTACTTTATTTGAAGGTAAGTGTAAACGCTGTACGTAATGAATAAGTGTAATGGCCATCTTTTAACAGTCTTAAAACAAACTAGGCAAGTTAAGTAGGCATACCTAATATCTACCTAAGTTAGAACATTACCTGAGGATGAGATATAAAAAGACGCGACTTAGCAGATGCAAAGCGAAAGTATACGTTATTTTTATTTGGACCAAAACTTATAAAGCTTATAAGAAAAATAGTAAAATTTGTACATTGATAAGTGATATTCTGTAGGGCTTAGATCGAGGTTTCATTAACACTTTGACTAATGAGCCGTTTTGCTTGTCTTGTCGCGGGTGCGGTTCTGCACGCGCCATAGTGTTTTCCCATACAACAAACACAACAGTTGTGTTTTGCCGTAGGTACTCGTGGCAAGTTATGAAAAACACGACATTTGTGTTTTCAGCAGTGAACGTGTTAAGAAACTTCTATTTATCTCGCACTCAACGAAGAAATACTACTACCTAAAATAAAATTTAAAAAATCGGTTAAATGGTAATCAATGGAATACAAACCTTGCTAGTACCTAGGTACTTCATACGTACGTGCAATTCCAAAGCATTTTGTGTTTATCATTCAGGATGACAATTTTACGCTACTATGTAGGTACCTACATGTCATAAAACAATTGCTCAAATGCCTCCCTAATTTATGCAAAATTATTGTTTTTGTCTTATGTTAAGGTAAAGCGAGCAGTATAGTCGAACTTCCAGTTTTGTGTAGAATTAAACTGTGTAAATTTTACAGTAAACTGACTTCTCGAGCCCAGTAATAAAGTTCACATCACACAGTCGTAGGTTCTAGGTAGACTGTACGGAAATCTATCGGCGAATCAAAATGACGGCGCGACAATTTTGTTGTCTTGAGACAACGTGAAGGTCGGTATTCATAACGTCCCATGAGTCATGGTCATGGTTTGTGATTACCATTTTGTAACACTACTTGCGCCTAGCGGCATCGCTTGCAGTTAGGTTTTATTTCCACAGAAAATCTGTTAGCTAGCTATATTACTATACGTTCGTAATTGAATATACTATGTAAGTACTTAGTGAATGTTGCTACATGCAGTTGTTTCTGCATAGGCTCTTGCTCGCAGTGACCTGTGACGATGCAAGTGAGTCACAGTCACTCATGTGAGTCCACGACACACGCCAACATACCTACTTAATATTTTTTATTTTATTTGACTGAGTGTCGAGATGAGCAAGTCGTTCACCTGATGGTAAGCGCTACGGTTACAGTGCCACCCAGAACTTTGCATTGCATAATCGTGCGCGGCACTGCACTGCAATGGTATAATGTTGCTGCAGATATACCCTGAACGCCTATTTGGTGTCGTATTTGTAGTGGTGGTGTTGAAATCAACCGCTCAATCAATCGCTCTGAGCGATAAGACCGCCCATTGTGACACTAATTGTAAAATTTGTTTTGTTCTAGTTTTAAGTTTTCTTTGTTCTGTGGTGTTTCAATAAAGAGTTTATCTATCTATCTATCTAAATCAACGTACCTTTTTGCATAAGGCATTTTACAAATTAGGTGCCTAAGTAGGTAGCGAGTCCTTCATCTAGGAACAAGTGTTCGGCTAAAGTTGATAAGTAGGTACCTAATATCGTCGTTTTGCATGATATCAGTAAAGGACAAACACTCATTATCAACAACCCACTGTTGAGCACGGGTCTCCCCTCACTTTTCTCGTGAGGTGGGTTAGGCCATAATCCACCACGGGGCCCGGTCCGCATTGGTGGATAACATACCTACCTCTGAAATAATTCTCGGGTATACATATGTATGTGGGTTTCCTCACGATGTGTGGACAAGCACTATGAGTTCTAATCTAAAAGTTATTTAAAGCTAAAAGAAACTTAAGCTAGGTAAGTAGATATGTTAATTATAATAATTATTATAAGTAGGTAACACTGTGTGCTTGCCGATTAAAATTAAATTTTATTTCAAAGATCTTTTTGCGTAGATTGAAATAATACAAGCAGATACTTTAATAAAATTTTATTTAATTATTTTCATTTTTACACGTATGGTGGCATGGCGGTACGCTGCTGGTTAAAAGGTTTTGACTACCTATACAAAAGTGACTCATGAAACTTGCGATGCATAGCAAGGCGCTTTATTATAATTAGATACTTAAAATATACAATATAATTTAAACTTATGACGTAATGAGTAATAAATATTAAAAATACGTCATTTA
Source organism: Campaea margaritaria (assembly GCA_912999815.1). NCBI lineage: Eukaryota > Metazoa > Arthropoda > Insecta > Lepidoptera > Geometridae > Campaea > Campaea margaritaria. The sequence continues at coordinate 5,934,944 of OU538794.1, forward strand.
TACAATTCTGAGATCGTCCAAGAATTACTATCAGACAGTCTCAAAATTAATATATACCATTCTACTCGACGTGTTCCTGTTTAAAATCTCACTCATGGCACTTATTTTCTACATTATTTTGCTTCTATGCCTTTAACAACTCCGTATTTTCTCGTGCTCATTTTGTATTATCAATTTATAACGGTGTCTCGGCCCTTTCTCGCGCTCTTAACAGACGCGTCACCATCTAGTTTGATGGACGATTTGGACAATCTACGTATGACCTTCCTCGAGGGTTTGATGGCTTGTTTCAGGAAGTGCTCGAGTTCTGTGGGTGACTTGAGTTCCTTCAAGTCGCTAAAGTCGACGCTGCGGCCGCCATTCAGTCTGCCGAAGTAACTGTAGACATCTCTGCTCGCCTGGCACTGTGCGCAGTTGTATGGCATGGATACAGCGTTGGGGAAATTACTTTGAGCAGTGTGCATGCTCCCAGCGTTTCCTGGGCAGTACGGTACGAAGACCACGGGAATAAAGCCGATGATGCCGTAAGGTTGGTAGACTTGTTGGTGCTGCTGTTGTCCGTTAGGTCCTTGAGGTAGTTGTCCCGGTTGTCCCTGTTGTCCCTGTTGTCCCGGTTGTCCCTGTTGTCCATATTGTCCCTGTTGTCCCTGGGTCGTGTTGTTACCGGGATTCAGAAGGTAGCATGGGCACGAGCTTGGGCTGGGTACGATGGGTAGCGGGTACGGTATGACGTAGATCGGGAACGGTGGCATTTGACCAGAGGACGGATAATAAGCAGGCGGCTGTACTCCAGTACCAGTAGGCTCTCCAACTGAGTCTGAAAAATAAAACGAATCGTTATTAATTTACAAATAAGTAGTTGAGTTAGATAGTAGTGAAGCTATCAAAGATTTATTCGTATTTATTATAAACTAGTGACCCGCCCCGGCTTGTCACGGGTGCAATGCTGATACTAAATACACTACAGAATGTCTTTATAGACAGCGTTCACAGCTTATTTGTCATTAGACAATACAAACATGTTTTCTTTAGAGTTTACTCTTGAAAGAGGGACACAAGCACAATGATTAAAATTTATGAAATGCTAATTGATAAACATATTACCTGGGTAACCTGGCTGACCAGGCTGTCCAGGGTATCCGGGCTGACCGGGTTGTCCTGGGTAACCAGGTTGTCCTGGAGTTCCAGGTTGTCCGGGAATGCCAGGCTGCCCAGGTTTTCCAGGTTCTCCGGGTGTGCCAGGCTGTCCAGGTGGATATCCTATAAAGACACAATTAACTGCAATGCTGTTTCGGTCTTGAAAGATAATGATATCATAATTATATGTAACAGTAACAAATTAACCGGCAATATTCTACCTAGACCTAGAAAAAATACTCTAAAGGACGGTTGTATCCTATAGTTATATACTTGCGCCTTTGTTATGTTAGTGGGATATGTCCCACTAAAATAACAAAGGCGAAAGTATGGGTAGTTTTTTGTATCAAGGATACATTTAAAATGGCTTCAATTTCACTATGTAAGTTTCTGAATGTTATCATTATCATGTTAAATAACGTAGCCTAAAAAAAGTAAGTCCGGTAAGCACCAATAAACACCTATCACGTAAAGTAAAAGTAGAAGTAACTTATTTCATAGTCTTACATTTATCATTCTAAACAAAGACATTTTAAAGTCGCAGCGCCTTAACCTTCCTTTCATTACAAATCTAGCTCAGACTAAACCAAAATAAATTATAGACAACTTACCTGGATGTCCAGGTTGCGATGGGCCTCCAGGGTAGTAACCGGACTGACCAGGTTGACCTGGTTGCCCGGGAGTACCAGGTTGTCCAGGCTGGCCTGGTTGTCCAGGTTGGCCGGGTTGACTGGGTTGACCTGGACCTCCAGGTTGACTAGGGTTATATCCTGCCTGTCCTGGTTTACTAGGTTGTCCAGGGGTGCCAGGTTGTCCGGGGATGCCAGGCTGCCCAGGCGTACCAGCTTGTCCAGGCTGTCCAGGTGGGTATCCTGCAAATGTTTTATTGTAGTATTTAAAAATATTATTTTGACCTAACAGATTTAGAAGATTTCGGAGTGTTGTTGTTAACGGCCGGTTTTAATGACTAATCCATAACTGCTTACTATTCGTCGTAAGTCAATATCGATGATAAATCTATGCCAGCTTATTTATTAATAGACGTATTACCTGGTTGTCCAGGCTGGCCTGGTTGACCAGGGGTGCCAGGTTGTCCAGGGGTGCCAGGTTGTCCGGGGGTGCCAGGTTGTCCTGGTTGACCAGGTTGCCCAGATGGATATCCTGAAATTTTTCATTGTATTTTTATAATATCTATTATGTATTTATGACATTTAATACATATTACAAGATTTCAGAGAATCGTTGTCAATAGCGGATTTCATTGAGCAATCTATTCCTGCTTGTTAATCTATGGATAATTTACCTGGCTGTCCTGGTTTACTAGGTTGTCCAGGGGTGCCAGGTTGTCCGGGGGTGCCAGGTTGCCCAGGGGTGCCAGGTTGTCCGGGGGTGCCAGGTTGCCCAGGGGTGCCAGGTTGTCCGGGGGTGCCAGGTTGTCCAGGCTGGCCAGGGTATCCTGGTTGGCCAGGCTGCCCAGATGGATATCCTGCAATTTTTCATTGTATTTTTATGATATCTTGTATGACATTACAAATACATAACGACCACTCAATTCCTGCTTGTCTATCTATGGACATCTTACCTGGTTGTCCAGGTTGCGATGGTCCTCCAGGGTAGTAACCTGGTTGACCAGGTGTACCAGGCTGTCCAGGCTTTCCGGGCTCTCCAGGTTGTCCAGGCTGACCTGGATATCCTGGTTGGCTGGGTTGACCAGGACGTCCTGGTTGACTGGGATGATCTGGACCTCCAGGTTGACTAGGGTTATATCCCGGTTGTCCTGGTTTACCAGGTTGTCCAGGAGTGCCAGGTTGCCCAGGGGTGCCGGGTTGTCCAGGGGTACCAGGTTGTCCAGGGGTACCAGGTTGTCCAGGGGTACCAGGCTGTTCAGGTGGATATCCTGCAAATTATTATTTTATTTTTTTAATTGTATTACTTTATGTGGTGGGAGGCCTCTTCTGCAAGAGACTATCTGGGGAAGTACCACATCTTTGCAAGATATTCATCCACCAAGCAGTAGTGTGCAAACATTACTGTGTTCCGGTTTGAAGGGCACTGTTTCCAGCGAAATTACTGGACCTATGAGACTTTAGTGCCGATGTCTCAGGGCGACGACCACAGTGCAGTGCGGGGCATAATTGTGCAATGAAGTTCTGGGTGGCACTGTAACTGTTATGGGGAGGCGAAGTGCTTACCATCAGGTGAACGACTTGATTGTCTCATCACTCAGTCGAATAAAAAAAAACCTATTATGACGTTACAGATACGTATTACTCCATAACTCATATTACTCATTTTCATATTATTCCTTTGTTCTGTGGTGTTTCAATAAAGAGTTTATCTATCTATCTATCTTTTATTACAAAATTGCAAGGAATCCTTGTTAACAGCGGATTTTAGGGATCAATCTATTCCTGCTTGATTATTTATGGACATCATACCTGGTTGCCCTGGTTGAGATGGTCCTCCAGGGTAGTAACCGGGTTGACCAGGCTTGCCGGGCTCTCCAGGTTGTCCGGGCTGGCCAGGATAGCCTGGTTGGCCGGGTTGACCAGGATATCCTGGTTGACTGGGTTGACCTGATCCTCCTGGTTGACCAGGGTTATATCCCGGCTGTCCTGGTTTACCAGGTTGTTCAGGGTTGCCAGGTTGTCCAGGCTGGCTAGGATATCCCGGTTGGCCAGGCTGTCCAGGTGGATATCCTGCAATTTTTCAGTGTATTATTTATAAAATTTATTATGAAATTACAGATACATATTACAAGATTACAAAGAATAGTTTTTAACAGCGGTTATTTAGGACCAACCTATTCCTGCTTGTTTATATATGGACATCTTACCTGGTTGTCCAGGTTGTGATGGTCCTCCAGGGTAGTAACCGGGTTGACCAGGCTGACCTGGTTGACCTGGTGTACCGGGTTGACCAGGCTTGCCGGGTTCTCCAGGTTGTCCAGGCTGGCCTGGATAGCCTGGTTGGCCTGGTTGACTAGGGTTATATCCCGGCTGTCCTGGTATACCAGGTTGTCCCGGGGTACCAGGTTGTCCGGGGGTGCCAGGTTGTCCAGGCTGGCCAGGGTATCCCGGTTGGCCAGGCTGTCCAGGTGGATATCCTGCAATTATTCGTTGTATTTTTATAAAATATATTAAGACATTACAGATACATAAACAGTTTTCTATTCTATAAAAAATCATAGTACAAGATTTCAGAGAATCTATGTTAACAGCGGATTTTAAGGACTAATGTATTTCTTCTTGTTTCTCTATAGACATCTTACCTGGTTGTCCGGGTTGCGATGGTCCTCCAGGGTAGTAACCAGGTTGACCAGGAGTACCGGGTTGACCAGGGGCACCAGGTTGTCCAGGCTTCCCGGGTTCACCGGGTTGTCCAGGAGTGCCCGGTTGTCCAGGCTGGCTAGGGTATCCTGGTTGGCTGGGTTGACCAGGGTTGTATCCCGGCTGTCCTGGTTTACCAGGTTGTCCAGGGGAGCCAGGTTGTCCAGGAGTGCCGGGTTGTCCAGGCTTGCCAGGTTGTCCAGGAGTGCCAGGTTGTCCAGGCTCACCAGGGTACCCTTGACCAGGCTGTCCAGGAGGATATCCTGCAATTTTTCATGGTCTTATTTTATAAAATCTATTATGACATTACTGATATTACAAGATTCCACAAAATCATTGTCAACAGCGGATTTTGTGGACCAATTCCTGCGTGTTTACAATAATCATCTTACCTGGTTGTCCAGATTGCGATGGTCCTCCAGGGTAATAACCAGGTTGACCAGGCTGACCTGGTTGACCAGGAGTACCGGGTTGTCCAGGCTTTCCGGGCTCTCCAGGTTGGCCAGGGGTGCCAGGTTGTCCAGGTTTGCCAGGGTATCCTGGTTGGCCAGGCTTATTAGGTGGATATCCTAAAAAATATTTTTTATTACATTTCAATGTGCCTATTGTGAAATTTTTGCCCATGATAGATCCAGTATCGTATATCGATATTCGATATCATAGTTACTGGCCGATATAAATGACTAATCTATGTCTGCCCAATACTCGCTGTACAAACTAGCCCCTCTACCTTAAACACGAAAACTAAAAAAGACCAAATAAAGTCTGAGTAACCTATGTTACATGATTTGTTTAACAAAACGTTTCTATAGAGAACTTAGTTAACTAAATGTAAAATGATCTCGTGGATATCTTACCAGATTGTCCAGGTTGTGATGGTCCTCCGGGGTAGTTACCGGACTGACCAGGCTGACCAGGAGTACCGGGTTGTCCAGGTTGTCCGGGGGTGCCAGGTTGTCCCGGAATGCCAGGTTGTCCAGGCTGCCCAGGGTATCCTGGCTGACCAGGCTGACCTGGGCCTTCATGTTGACCAGGGTTATATCCTGGCTGGCCAGGAGCACCAGGTTGACCAGGTTTGCCAGGTTGTCCAGGGGTACCAGGTTGTCCAGGCTGGCCTGGGTATCCTGGCTGGCCGGGCTGGCCAGGGTATCCAGGTTGATCAGGGTTATATCCTGGCTGTCCTGGTTGGCCAGGAGTACCAGGTTGACCAGGTTTGCCAGGTTGTCCAGGAGTGCCAGGTTGTCCAGGGGTGCCAGGTTGTCCAGGGGTGCCAGGTTGTCCAGGTTGACTTGGGTATCCTGGTTGTCCAGGTGGATATCCTGCAAGTGTAATTGCATTATTTACAAAGCCTATTTAATCATTACGGAAATTGCTATATTCTAATAATCATTGTTATCGGTCGAATTTGATCACCAGTATCCATATTTAGTTTCTCCTTGTTGTATGTAAGTGTAGGGTTGTAGATGATCAGTATATTTCCCCTTTTTATTTTTGAATATCTTACCTGGTTGTCCAGGTTGCGATGGTCCTCCAGGGTAATAACCGGACTGACCAGGCTGACCTGGTTGACCAGGAGTACCAGGTTTGCCTGGTTGTCCAGAGGTACCAGGTTGTCCAGGCTGGCCGGGGTATCCTGGTTGGCCAGGTTGACCAGGTGGATATCCTGCAATTGTTTATGATTTATTTATTTAGCCTATTTCGACATGTCAGCAATTAGGTAATTCTTGATAACGACTGGTTTTATTCAACAATCGACTTCAACTTGTTAAATACTCGCTGTAATTCTTTATACTGAAATAAGAATAACTAACAAAAACAAAAAGTATGAGTAAGTACAACGTTTTTTAGGAAAAACTTACTGCAATATGCATTATGGAAAAACAATGTAAAAATATGAACCTCGCGACATCTTTCAAAGTGTTAGGTAGGTAGTGAATTGAATAAAAAACTACTTTGGAGAAATCCATATTCAAATAGAAGTGAAAACATAATTATAGTTTTTTTCTATATTATTAGGCTGGTGCTAAAAGTAGACCTATCTCTATGCTATTATTTTTATGGACATCTTACCTGGTTGACTAGGTTGCGATGGGCCTCCAGGATAGTAACCGGTCTGACCGGGCTGACCTGGTTGACCAGGAGTACCGGGCTGTCCAGGTTTGCCGGGCTGTCCAGGTTGTCCAGGTGTGCCAGGCTGGCCAGGGTATCCTGGTTGGCCAGGCTGACCAGGGTTATATCCAGGCTGTCCTGGTTGGCCAGGAGTACCAGGTTGACCAGGTTGTCCAGATTGTCCAGGGGTGCCAGGTTGTCCAGGCTGGCCTGGGTATCCTGGTTGGCCGGGTTGCCCAGGGTACCCTGGTTGGCCAGGCTGATTTGGACCTCCAGATTGACCAGGGTTGTATCCTGGTTGTCCTGGTTTACCAGGAGTACCAGGCTGTCCAGGAGTACCAGGTTGTCCAGGGGTGCCTGGTTGTCCAGGCTGGCCAGGGTATCCTGGTTGGCCGGGTTTTCCAGGCTGACCTGAGCCTCCAGGTTGACCAGGGTAATATCCTGGTTGACCAGGAGTACCAGGTTGTCCAGGTGTGCCAGGTTGTCCAGGGGTGCCAGGTTGTCCAGGGGTGCCAGGTTGTCCAGGCTGGCCAGGGTATCCTGGTTGGCCGGGTTGGCTAGGATGATCTGGACCTCCAGATTGACCAGGGTTATATCCTGGTTGTCCTGGTTTACCAGGAGTACCAGGTTGTCCAGGAGTGCCAGGTTGTCCAGGGGTACCAGGTTGTCCAGGGGTGCCTGGTTGTCCAGGCTGGCCAGGGTATCCCGGTTGGCCGGGTTTTCCAGGCTGACCTGAACCTCCAGGTTGACCAGGGTAATATCCTGGTTGACCAGGAGTACCAGGTTGTCCAGGTGTGCCAGGTTGTCCAGGGGTGCCAGGTTGTCCAGGGGTGCCAGGTTGTCCAGGCTGGCCAGGGTATCCTGGTTGGCCGGGTTGGCTAGGATGATCTGGACCTCCAGATTGACCAGGGTTATATCCTGGTTGTCCTGGTTTACCAGGAGTACCAGGTTGTCCAGGAGTGCCAGGTTGTCCAGGGGTACCAGGTTGTCCAGGGGTGCCTGGTTGTCCAGGCTGGCCAGGGTATCCCGGTTGGCCGGGTTTTCCAGGCTGACCTGAACCTCCAGGTTGACCAGGGTAATATCCTGGTTTACCAGGAGTACCAGGTTGTCCAGGAGTGCCAGGTTGTCCAGGGGTGCCAGGTTGTCCGGGCTGGCCAGGGTATCCTGGTTGGCCGGGTTGGCCAGGCTGACCTGAGCCGCCAGGTTGACCAGGGTTATATCCTGGTTGACCAGGAGTACCAGATTGTCCAGGTTTTCCAGGTTGTCCAGGGGTACCAGGTTGTCCAGGGGTACCAGGTTGTCCAGGCTGACCAGGATATCCTGGTTGGCCGGGTTGGCCAGGCTGACCTGAGCTTCCAGGTTGACCAGGATAATATCCTGGCTGACCAGGAGTACCAGGTTGTCCAGGTGTGCCAGGTTGTCCAGGAGTGCCAGGTTTTCCAGGCTGGCCAGGGTATCCTGGTTGGCCGGGTTGTCCAGGCTGACCTGAGCCGCCAGGTTGACCAGGGTTATATCCTGGCTGACCAGGAGTACCGGGTTGTCCAGGTTGTCCGGGAGTGCCAGGTTGTCCAGGCTGACCAGGGTATCCTGGCTGACCAGGCTGACCTGGGCCTCCAGGATGACCAGGGTAATATCCTGGCTGGCCAGGAGTACTGGGTTGTCCAGGTGTGCCAGGTTGTCCAGGGGTGCCAGGTTGTCCAGGCTGACCGGGGTATCCTGGTTGACCAGGTTGGCCAGGCTGACCTGAGCCTCCAGGTTGACCAGGGTAATATCCTGGCTGACCAGGAGTACCAGGATGTCCAGGTGTGCCAGGTTGTCCAGGGGTACCAGATTGTCCAGGTTGGCCAGGGTATCCTGGTTGACCGGGCTGACCCGGTTGTCCTGGTTGGAACTCTGCAATGTTTTTTTATACTATTATTACATAATCTTATCGTCTGCATACTGGGGCATAGGAGAGGAAAGAATAAGACTGAACAAATATGCTCGTCACTCATACATATTTCGAAATAGATCGTTACAAAGAGTTACACGGGCCTTCGCCTTCCTTGTTCCTTATTTTATTTGTTCGTTCGTACACTGGATTTAAATACAGAACCCACTATGGAAACTTGGAGCTACTCCTAAGACGAAATTAGATTGATATTAATATTAGCTACGGACCTCCAGGTTGCTGTCCAGGGTAATAACCAGGCTGTCCAGGCTTGCCAGGGGTACCAGGCTGGCCGGGTTGACCGGGTTGTCCAGGCTTGCCGGGAGTACCAGGCTGGCCAGGTTGGCCGGGTTGTCCTGGGTAACCTGGTTGTCCAGGCTTAATGGGTTGACCTGAAATTAAATGGATGACCGTAAATGAGCTATGTCTGGGCAAATTACGTTAAATCAAAAATATATTTTATTTACTTTCGTAGGTACTTAAGCTAAAATGATTATACCATTGGAATTGTATGAAGATAAGCGTTCCATGTCTTATGTGTCGATGGCATAAAACACAATACGTAAGTAATGTTTACACACACATACATGACACATGAAACCATAAAATTGTTATTTTTTTAATGTTTCATGTAACGTTCATATGCATTAGTACATCCTTACCTTGATCTGTGCCGTCCGGGTATGAGCCAGGGTAATATTCTGGGTAGTAGCCGCTACCTAGGTCAAGTAATGAAGAATCGTGTTAATGTGGTGATTCATGTTAGTCACATTGTTATCAAGCAAGTGATTAATTAATTATTAATTATTATGTTCATAACAGAACATGAGACTGATTTGTGATATTATGTTTATGAGTGAACCTCAATATAATCAAAACAATTGTTTGATGAATATCGCACGAATTACAAAAAATCAACCAACATGCATTGGTGCTTAGGTACCGTAATAAATAATGTTGTAGTTGATTTTGAATAAATAAATAAACGAAAAATAAGTTAATTATTACTAGAAAATTGTCTGTTTGCTGATAGTGAACTTCAGTGATCGAGTAACTGATTTATACAACCTGAATCTGTAATATTTCTACGCCGAAACGTTTCGCACTGTGTAAATTATCGATTTAAAAACCATTTACGTGTGTCCGTTAATATGAGTGAACCACGTGTATTTTATTATTTATAACATCGCTACCAGAGTAAATAGCGATTCACAAAATCCTATCTGTCCAAATTCAACCATGTAGTCACAATAATCTCTAATTAAAATGGCTGTGACAAAGGGACAGACATGAAGAATTTGTAAGGGTCTCGATTTTAACATTTGACTATGAAACCCTATGAAATCTTACCTTGGTTGCCGCCATCTGGATAGGTAGGGTAGTAGCCACCTTGTCCGTCGGGACCTCCTATGAATAAGCACGATCAAAGCATTGGTTAATAAAGGTGACCGATCACTTGTTCTTGACACAGCGATAAAGCAACAGTGATATTTAGGTTAATCACAAAATGGTAATAGTTCACATAGAAATTTTTAATGAAGTCATGAAAATTCTAGTTCGATAACATTATTGACCAAAATCAGAAGTGTAGATGTAACATAGAAATACTTTACCTTGACTGCCTCCTGGGTAGTAACCGCCTTGAGAGGGACCTCCTATAGTAAGATGGATGACGGTTAGCAATGGAATTTAAATAATGAAAAAAAATTGATACAGGAATATTGGCTTTTATTATTGTGTAATATGAAACTGATTATGTTGGAAAATGTAACTGAATTCAAAAATATAATGAAATAGCACTAATCCTGATTTTATTTGAAATGTAACTTTATCGTTGTTTTGTTAATGATATTTTACCTGTTTGTCCCTGATCAACGCCGCCGGGATAGTAGCCTGGACCGCCGGGACCTCCTGGACCTCCTATTATCCGTAAGTAGGCAATGAGTCAAAATGTGGTAACAAGATAACTCGGTAGAGTCGGTATAATAGCAACTCAGACAAGAAATTTCAAGTTATAGTCGCATTCTGTACTTGAATTAAGTATTTGCAACAATTTGATCAACCTGGTCTGAGCGCTATTTCTAAATATGTAAGTGATTTGGTTCTAGTCTGTCTTCAAGACTGTTGAGGATTAGTCAAAACCACAAAAGCTTCCTTTGCATTTTATGAATGAATCCCAATGGTTGTGATAGAAGAGTGGTACTGGCACATTTCCTTAGTAGTTAACCTATATCATACTTTTTTTCTTATTGTTAAACATTTACCTGGTCCTCCGGGACCTCCAGGGCCTCCAGGGCCTCCTGGACCACCAGGTGAGCCAGGTGTGCCGGGTGAGCCAGGAGCGCCAGGTTGAACAGGGTAGCCGCCTGAGCCGGGGCCGCTTATACCACCGGGACCGCTTGGACCACCGGGACCGCCAGGTCCGCCTATGAACAAACGGGAAAATTGCTTAGTAAAGCAATATGCTAGTATCTATGTACCTGGTTGTCTGGAAGAGATCGCTCGGAGCGATAAGACCGCCCATTGTGATACTAATTGTAATTTTTTTTTTGTTCTAGTTTTTTAAATTTTCTTTGTTCTGTGGTGTTTCAATAAAGAGTTTATCTATCTATTTTTAGTCTTTGCCTTGAACCTTAATTTGTTTTTGTACATAAGATACAAATAAATAAAGAACTATAAGTACATCAAGGGTATTTGGACTAACGGGAACGTATGATTGATGCTTTCGAACTGTATTAGGTACTAACCAGGGCCTCCGGGACTGCCTGGGGTGCCGGGGGAGCCTGGTGTACCGGGGGTACCAGGTTGGCCGGGATAATAACCGCCTGAACCAGGCCCAGATGGGAAGGGTGGTCCACCAGGTCCTCCTGGACCTCCTGGACCGCCTGGGGAGCCGGGGCTACCGGGCGTGCCGGGAGTGCCGGGTTGTCCCGGATAGTAACCACTGCTTGAGCCACTGTCGGGACCTATCGCTGGAGGGCCACCAGGACCACCTGGGCCACCTGGGCCTCCTGGACCACCTGGTAATGTTTTAATGTTTTACTTACTAAAATAAATTAAAAATATATATATGAAAAGAGGAGGACAATAATGTTCAAAAATTTCATACAAATGCGCAAGTGAGTTTTCGGTAGAGGCAATCCGCAGAGAACGATTGCAAATCTGCAAACGGTTTCTGTAGATTATAATAGCAAGGTACAACTATTGTTGTTTTAGTTACATGTATCACTTTGATAAACTCATTACCTGGGGAGCCTGGTGTGCCAGGCGTGCCAGGTGAGCCGGGGGGTCCAGGGTAATAACCGCTTGAGCCAGAGCCAGGGGGTCCACTGGGTCCTTCTGTAAAATTAATTAAAACAATAAAATATGACAGAATTGACACATTGGCGCATGTTTAGCGAGAATATAATGTTAAGAAATTATTACATACAATTTGTTCTCTCATAGAACGGACTAGGAGGCTTAAGAACGTAATGTATATCGGACGTTTGAGGAGTTGTAAATAAAGTCATGAAATTACCTGAACCACCAGGGTAGCCGGGGTAGCCTGGTGTTCCGGGGGTGCCTGGACTACCAGGAGTTCCAGGGCTGCCAGGAGTGCCAGGACTACCCGGAGAGCCGGGCGTGCCGGGTGTGCCGTCAGTGCCAGGGTAGTAACTGCCACCGCTTGGGTAGGAGCCGTCGGGGCCAGGTGGACCACCCGGGCCTCCTGGACCGCCAGGGCCTCCTGATCACACAATTAATTTATTGATTCTGTGTTAAATAATAATAAAATATAAAATTATTAGGAGTAAGCAGTTAAAGCCGAAGTAAAAAATATCGAACTAGGGCCATTATTAATATACTTGTTTACTTGAATAGCCAAATCCACCGCCCTTCTTATATCTCAAAATTACATAAGACTTATTACGATTTTTCTTTTCCTTTTTACGATTTGATCCCAGTTATGACGGAAAACCACCTTTAAAAATAATATTGACATCAAAATTAAAGAATAATACATCAATGTGCATTTCCATTTTTTCTTATTATAAGTATTATTATTTAGTCATACCTGGACCGCCGGGAGAGCCTGGAGAACCTGGTGAGCCGGGAGTTCCAGGGGCACCAGGGTAGCCTGGATAGTAGCCACCCGTTCCTGGACCGTTGGGGCCGTTAGGGCCGTTAGGACCTCCAGGTCCACCGGGGCCGCCTGGACCACCTAGAAAATACATTCGCAAATTTTTAAGTGTCCATATCTTTGTTTGTTTGTCCGTAATGCTCTTTTATCTGCACTGCCCATTTTCTTTCAATTGAAAGCATACTGCGTTTTAGATACAAGTGCAAAATAATTTAAAAGTAGCGCTTGCTTAGCGCCTTATAATTTATTGTTGTGATAAGAATAATAATTCAGTCGAGTATGAAAATACGTAAGTATCGTTGCTAAAGTAATTTAATATTGTAAGGTGCACATTCAACGAATTAATATTATGTAAAGTCTTGTTACCTGGACCGCCTGGTGATCCTGGTGATCCTGGAGTTCCAGGGGTTCCAGGTGTGCCTGGGGTGCCTGGGTAGTATCCTGGAAATAAAATCAAATATAATTTTATATCTTTTTATTATAAAATGAATGTACGTCTACGTAATAAATTATAGGTCTACCATTCTTAAGGTACTTTCGTATTTAGAATATTATTGGTAAAATAGAATAGGATTATAACTTACCGGGTCCTCCGGTACCGCCAGGGCCGTAAGGTCCATTGGGGCCACCTGAATTAAAACAAGATACATTATAAACATGGTTAATATTCAGGTTTTTAATTATTTAGGTTTAGATCCCTAAATTATGAGATTAACCAATAATATTCTCCTTCTTCCAGCTGGGTGATGCCCACGAGTGATTTTCTCGAGATCTATGAGAACGAAACGATAAATTGAGTTTTATAGATTTTTATATTTTATGCCTATGACACTTAAAAATTCCATTATAGGTCTCTTTTCCCAACCTTAGTATTCTGCGGTGGTAGTTAATTATGTACCTATGAATACATTACAGAATTCTAATCCTAACGGCACGTTTGAAAAAAGAACGTTATCGCGTTTATAATAACGACTTGACGTGGCCAATTAGAAGTAGGATTTTAACGTCCGAACATCGTACTACCTATCATATTAATTCCAGTATAATAAAATGTGAAGATTTGGATATTTGTTTGAAATATATAACAAAAAATATTAAATTTTGGGGCTGTAACATAAAATACTTTACGTCAAAAATCTGCACAAGGATGAAACGGGATTTCAGTATGCTACGATTAAAAAAAAAGCAGACGAATCGCGTCGTGCAGTTAGCTTTATAATAAAGATCTCACCTTGTCCAGGGTATGCTACTCCGGGTTTCGGGTTACTGGTTTGTCCGGAGCTGTCGACGGGTTTCGGCGGTTTGGGTTTCGGTTTCGGATAAGGTTTCGCAGGTATACCACCGGGAGTCCTGCCGCATCCCTGCGGGAAGAACAGCTGCTTCCAGGGAATGATCTGACCTGGCTTCGGAGAAGTTGCGTCGGAACTGAAAGAAATTTGTCTTTACGTTAATCGTTGTTAAAAAACTTTAAAGACTAACTAATATTGATTGTATCACATGCCGCAGTGTTGAAAATTGTGTAGATAAATTATTAGCTGTGGTTTTTATACGCGATGTGATAGTTTATTAGGAACTACAGTGTATTGGGCAACAGAGTAACTGCATTTCATGTCGAAATCAACATAATCGTGATTTTATTAATTAGCGGGCAAGTTTGTAGCCATGATTGTAGGAGGGTCGAGGTAACCGTATCATCCGTTCGCTACGGCGCCCGCCCTGGCGCATAATAATAATAATGTAATGTAATAATGTAACTTACATATTATACATAATATCATAGAGACCCTTATGTGGGGGAGGTACTCACTTCTCATCGTATTCGTATTTCTCATCAGGGTAGACTTCGACCGGTTTCTCTGGTTCCACGACTCTGTAGCCATGGCTGTCGGCGACGTAGTGCGTAGCGCGGAGGAAGTTGTCGGGGTCGACGTAACCGTAGCAGCCGTATGTGACGCCGTCCGGACCGCGGTTCTCGTGGTGGAACTGACCGTTGGGACCGACATCATATCCAAAACCATATGAACCTGAATAATTGACAATATTAAGAATAAGTTCTAGATGTCCAAGACGTCGAGGTCGTCCTCGGTGAAGGTGGCGCGAAGACGTCGACTCTTTTGAAAATGATTGGAAGGAAATAGCCCTGGATCCAGACAAGTGGAAGGAATCGAGTGAGATCTTTGCCCAGCAGTGGGACACTACAGGTTAGATAAAAAAGTATAAGTTATCTATCTATACTAATAATAAAATTTAAGTGTCTGTCTGTGTCATAATAAATTCTAAAATTACAGTGAAAACTTTTATTTATACGATACCTATTCATAAATGATCGTTTTTAGAATTGTTGTCTGTCTGTCTGAAAGTTGATCCCAAATAGGCTGCAAAACGGCTAAATGGAACTCAATGATATTTGGTATAGAGATAATTTAGATCCGACTGTGTTGGCAATAAACTAATTTTGACCATATCGACATTTTGCAAACCTGTTGAGTTATTTTATGTACAAAGGGTTAGACGTATAATTAATAATGTATCGCAATTCTAATTGAACAACGTGAGCACAATACCATTAACTATCTCCTTTCAATTTAATTGCAATAGGTTATTTAGCATGTAAAGCCTGCCTATTAGATACATTGAAAAAATATCATATAAGTACTCATAGTTTGCTAATTACATTTTCATTCACGCAAACAAATGTCATCATTAACATGTGTGTGTGTGTGTTTACATAGATTCGCAATAATAATGCTACTTATTATTTACTCTGACAACTAAGTTCCGTCCATTATCGTATATTGTTTCGTGCTCGGTAACTAAGTAAACAAAGATAATAAGTACACATAATAACAAACATAGTGGATGCGGTATTTCTATATCCATAGATAGCGTTTCCAACGATAATTTAAAGAAAAACTATGTTACATACTACAATAATCTGTATATATATATAAATGTTATGTTGGTTTGTGTACGCTTCAAAAACTCAAAAAGTTCTGCACCGATCGAGCTGAAATTTTAGCATGATATATAATCTGCATCAAGGATTGTTTTTATCTATTTTTTTCATCAGTGAAATATCAGCGAATGTGCCACGCTTCGCTGTGGCACATTCGCTGATATTTCACTGATTTTCACTGATTCGCTGATTTAGATCTAGTTAATAATAATAATAATGCATCAAGATCACACACATAGATCCTGACCCCTTACTAGGATTCTCTTTATCTAGGGAATCAGGAAATACGAGGACCATGGTCCTACAAATACCCAGGCTCAGAGCAAATATTAGTGGGTCACACGAATCTTTCCCCTGTGCGGAAATTGAACCCACATCCCCACGCTTCGCAGACGGCTCATCTACCACTTACGTCACGGAGGCCGCAAATTAGGTTATCTACTAGAAAAGGATTTATTAGGCTGTGCTACTATCATGAAGAGAATATGCCCCCTTTGACACATGATGTGACGCTCAGCGTATTTAAAAACTAACAAATAAGTACATAAAAGTTCTAGTAATGTCTTGTGATTTCGTGTTTGTGTAGTGCTACCATATATAACCTACGTTATTATTACCTTAACAATTCAGAGCTGTAACAGCTACGATAATATTTGAAGAATATAAACACAAACACTTCAGGTTTATATGGTGTAACATAAACTACAATGTATGTAAAGAACAAACAATATGTGGAATTGGATGGAGAATATGGCAATACCGTCGAAGATAGTGAACTGCTCTAAGCTTTGAATGGAATTCGAGGATCCCTGCCGAATGCCAGTGTCGATAGAAATAAAATAAGGTAGGTATAACTCACTTGTATTATAATTGGTTTCATAGTATTGCGTCTTTTCGTCGTCTTCGATATCGACTACCACATCACTGTCTTGTGAGCCTGGGTAATTCTGTAGCTGACGACCTTCCCTTTGATCGAACGCTGCTTTCACGTCCTGTTTCAATTTTGCGTTATCCGGAGCATCGGTAACGGTTAGTCCACCATATTTAGCTAGTTTTTCACTTGTAGCGGCTAAAGCGCTTGTCCTCGCTTTTGGGATCACATCCTCAAACTTGGTGATTTTGATAGCCTTCGTGTCGCTTTTTGGTTTTTCATCGGTTGCTTGTGCTATAACAAGCGTAGCCTGTGAACAATAACATGCATATATGTAGAATCGATAAACAAATGAGATCTTCATCATCACCATTAACCCATATCGTCCCCCTGCTGAGCACGGGTTTCTCCTCACTTTCGCGAGGAGGATTAGGCCATAATCCATCACCTCCGAAATAAATAAAAACAAATGAGATACTTTGATCTTACTTTAATGGGTTATTTAAATTTAAACTGACTTGGAAGCTGTTGCGGTGAAGTCTAGTTGCTTAATTCTAGCGTTATATAAAATGGCTTCGTAATTTTTGATATCGTTTATCAAATTAGAACAACCTAATTAGTATTCATTCGGGCCGTAAATTATTCCTCAGATTGATGTTAACCGAGTTTCACTTTGAGTGTTTCCGAAGAGGACAGATTGCCCAACGAGTGCATTGGTTAGTGCTTTGCGCAACCGTAGGTTACTAAATGTTATTATTGCCTAGGCACGCCTTTATGATGTCATTTTCATGTTCAACTTTGCTATTTAAACATAAAAATATTTGAAAACCAATAATGGGTGTACTTTTAATACTCCTATTGTAAAAAAAATGTTAATACTCAGATAAAATAGGTACCTACTTCATTATTATACCTAATGTTTCGAGGATGCGCATATTTATTATCTGTTTAATTCATGCACATAATGTATAATATAATTATAAAAGTTTGTAATAAATTTTGTATATCGTTGTTATTTTAGAGTGAATAATAATTATAATATGAAACACAACACTTGATTAGCAGTTAAAAACCATAAACAAATCTACGATACGACAAGATCGTGTTATCTCCTCAACATGTTGAACTTGAGATAACACGTTCTTGACGAAAATTAGCGATTTGTTTAAACAGCGTTAACGATCTAAATGATTATCAAAACAATCTTATAAAGTTATTATTGCCATGTACAAAGTATTACCAAATATAAGTGAATATTGCGAAGGTGTCAATGTCCATCTTTTTGTTTGTTTACTTCATGGTTCCAAGTGACGAGATGTTAATTGTGATTATTGCAACACTTTCAAGGTAACTAGCTGTTTCGTATTACCACCCAAAGAGCAAATGTTAAGTTATTTTAATCAATTTTATAAAATATTACCTATATTATTATGCAGCAAGCACCTGGTGAAGGCACTTTGTTTGATAAAAGCTTATGAACATTGAATAAATATTGTTTTCATGGTACCAAGTTAACCAATAATAATTCGATGGGCTAAGTTGAGAGGTTGTTTTATGTTTTATTTTTTAAATATAAGATACGCATTATTAAACACTTGTTAACACGCATTTATATCTAACTTGTTTTTAAAGTAGGTAACTTTTTTATAAACCTCGAACAGAATATTTTAGTATTCTACCAAACATTTCGAAACTTTGCCAAAAATCAGAGATATAGCTTTAAAGTTTGAAAGCCTTAACTTAATATTATGAACGACTTTGTTTCGGAACACCTAGCTGAATATTTATTAGCAGGTAAGCTTATACGGGCAAACTGTGTTAACGAATTAAAAAAAATGTTTAAACGGTCTTATCTTTTTCAAGAGAGATTATTATCAAGTCGGTCAAAGTAAAAGGTATATGCAATGAGCATTGTGGTTTAGTCCAAATTCGCACGAATTGAAATGCGGTGCGCGTGAGGTTCAAACTTTGGCAGTGTCCGCCAACGTCCGTGACCGTAACCCGGCAATCCGACGGCTTGCGTTACAATCTCACGTACCGCAGACAACCATCAGAAGTAAATTGTTTTTTGATCTAGGACATAAACGTGTATGTATTCATAAGCAGTCAGTCCGGCGAAAATTTGCGAGACCATGTCACAGTTTGGCATAGAAACCCAAACACCTTGATCCCTAGTCTGCTCACCGAACATGGTTCGGAATAACTTAATTTCCAATTCTCCAAGTTACAAAGTTAAGTTGCGGTCTCTACAGGTTTGAACTACATATAGCTAATATTATTTCTAAACTGCATGAAGTTTGGTCAGTGTGCAACTAGATAGACCAAGTGGCAGCAGTTCCGAGCAATAACTTTCGCTAGAAAAAACGTGCAGCACCTCCTAATGTTACTCTATTGAATCTTTTGTAGGTTATAAAGTCGATCGGAAAGCTACTTGTGTTGCTGTATGATTTTGTAGTGCCGAATTGTTTAGTTAGGTATTCTCTTGTTTATACTGACGTAAAATTTCAATGGCCAAACAAGACAAAACATTTTAAAAGTCAGGCCACCCCGTATGTTAAGTTAGCTAGCCCGGCATAGTTCAGTTAGATCGCCTGGCTTAGCTCTAAGATTTATAAGGCTGTGGCTCTATGAAGTTAACGGTGTGAACTTAATTATAAATAAAATAGACGCCTCAACTACGTGAGCTAAGCTGGGAGCTTCAAACTTAGCTTCGCTCTTAATGAGGCCTCCGCTTAATTATGATATACCCACCCACCTAATGTTTTTATTACGAAGAGAGTTATTATAAATTTTACTAAGTGTCTATTAGCTGGTATACTATTATTGACTAGGTTCTATAACGTCTATAACCCCATACACTGCGGTATCTTAATTATTATGACATTTATTTTCAAGGTTGTATATATAATTATTATTATCTACTGCCAAACCTATACTTAGATACTTACAAAATGGATGACAGTCTTAAGTAACTTGTTATGTTAATTGATGAATTTATAGTAAAGGATTATTTACATCAATAGTTTACTTCCCATCAGATTACTCATACGCATAATTATTATTCAAGAATTCTATTTTAACGCTGATAAATTCAACATAAATATTGTTTTTACCTTATGCATAAGTTCGCATGCGTATTGAGCTGTTTTAATGATGATGCTTACATTTCATTGAGGTTGAGGATGGTCCGCGTATAATACTTATGTATTCATAAAGTACAGTAGGTACATGTTTCATCCTGGTTTAGTATCGTTAGGTTCATCTTTATGGTTCAGCACTTATTCCTCATTACTGTATTTCCAAGCGGATCTTATATTGCTTTCCTGCCCTTGTATTGCTCGTTGCCGTTAAAATATTTATTTAATTGCAACTTAAGCCACATAAATATCTATTATAACGACAGCAGATTCCTTGTGACATTTAACGATGAGGTCATTATATTAGAATTTCAAATACTTCTTGTTTGATTTTTATTAAATTATTAAGTTGGATTATTTCATTACTCGTAACCGGAGATAGGTGAGATTTTATGAATCTCCGATTTCATAGGGGCATAGGACTCCTGCGACACAGGCCTTACCTAGTGCGGGACTACTGGGAAAGGTTTTTTTTTAAATTTCCTTTGTAAATAAATACCTTCACTTCTTAGGTTATAATACGAAAAATATTCAATGAAGCCTTTCGTGTCGTGTGTAGAGTCAAATTGAAAATTTAAACCAGAATTTCCATATTTTTTAAAATAAAACGTAAAAAGTAGTATGGCACAAGCGGCTGGTGTGGCGGCGAATCTTCGTAAAAAGATGTAATCTTTTTCGTAATAAAATTTATTGTTGTCCACCGTCAATAGCGGGTCGGTGTCAACCCTGAAGATTTGCATAATTTATTACGTTGCCAGATAAGGGTGGAGATATATATATGTACTTTACCTACAGTCGGGAAATACGGAGTATTACGCCGCCGCCGCGCCGGCCGAGATATAAACATTTCAAATTTGAATAATTTCTCAAAGACACATCGTAAAGGCGTGCATACGTATATATATATATAATTATGCTATTTGCAAAGAAGGTAACCATAGAAGCTTTTGACAAACATGGTATCATGTAGTAGATATTTTTTATACCACAAATGATGT
Organism: Campaea margaritaria; assembly: GCA_912999815.1. Classification (NCBI taxonomy): domain Eukaryota; kingdom Metazoa; phylum Arthropoda; class Insecta; order Lepidoptera; family Geometridae; genus Campaea; species Campaea margaritaria. The sequence continues at coordinate 5,955,531 of OU538794.1, forward strand.
TGAAAATATAAGCTTTATTTTTCTATTTATTTATTTAAGTTACGAGACAAACAGGTCGTTCACCTGATGGTAAACCTATAACATTTACAGCGCCACTCGAAATTCACATTGCATAATCTTGCGCGGCACTACACCTCGAATCAATTCAATTCGACTTAATCAAACAATCAATCAATTCGATTCTACTTAATTTTTTATTATTATTGATGTTTAAGGTTTGTTGTTTGCTTTGTTTAGATTTAAAATTATTTATGGTATTATCTGAGCCCCACCTAGTAAGCATACAAGAGTTGGAAGTCAAACATCAATGACTGTAACTAAATGTGGGTATATAAAATACCTAGTGTCTTTTGACTTCAATATATTATTACACAATGACTTCAAATCTATAATACATAGTACCTTATTTACTTTGCCTTGACGTAGAGTCTCCGCTTAGAATCAAAATAATATGATGTTCATATGATTAGAACGTTCCGAAGGCGCGTTTATCGTTAGCTCACCTATTTAACAAAACATGCATGCACGGAACCAGTTCGGAATAATAATGCCCATCAATTCGTATGTCCATTTACAATAAGAACGGCTAAAATTAGACAACTGTTTGAGATCACAGTGGAGAAACTATTTCAATGTAGAAAAGTTTTTGGTAAAAATAACATATATTTATCCAGACAAGCTTTTATAAAATACGTATTCGGTACTGCAAGCTGATCAAAATGAGCCCAAACACTATGAATCTACTGTTTTTCACTGAGGAGTTCCGTTGTCTATATTCCGTCTATATCAACAGATCAGCTCGCTATCACCATAACACTGTATTATCATCGGAACTTGAGAGTCATGCAAAATTTCAACTCAATTCCACAACGGGGACAGGGTCAAAATTAACTTGCAAGGTTTGACCAGAACATACATACACACTTACATACATACAAACATTGCAAGTTAAATCAAAGCTTGTAAAATAGTTACGCTTAACATATTCCAAAACCTCCGCGCACGTCCTAGATGTAAAACCAATTTAAAGTTTAACCTTCCTGGATTCCAACAGGGACCACCAAAATTTACAACGCTCACATTGTTATACCGACCTAGTCTTATTTTCTACGGTAAGTCAAACAGCCTACAACTTTTATATTGACTGATGTGCAGTTAAATTATTTGCTTATTAATACAAATAGGTACCTGTATTAGGTATGTCAAGGTGCGGTGAGATGACGCCACTGGGTTATGTCACACACTCTCCGCGATTTTGTCCGGACTAGGCGATAAGTAGAACCGTAAACCGATGAAGGTCGAACGCATCCGGTAGCGGTGTGACTAGCTAGACGCTCGACGGTATTTATAGTGAAAGTCATCAAGGGACAAGCGCTTTTCCAGCATTCGCTCTTTAAAGCATGTCTGAACATACTTATTCGGATGCAACAACGTTTCAAATTGCGCTATAGGTTTAAGCGATTCATTGTTATCCACATTAAATTATTTCACGATCTTTTTATGTTTTGGTATTTTAGTGTTTTTTTTTTTAATAAATAGCTCTCGAAAAAAATGTATGTTACTGAAACATTTGAAGTAAACCATTTAATAATAAAGGATCATAAAATATCTTTATCCGCATGAGCTCTATCCCCGGTTTCGGAATACATCCAGCGAGGCGCTTGAACGATTTGCCTCCATTGATTATGAAATATGTATGATCAAAATAAAATGTTGCCGAACATAGCACTCGAAGATTTACAGAAAAATTGGCGTATCTTTAAATTGCGAATTGTACAACCTGTCTCTAGTTTACATCATAGGTCAAATGTTTATCAATGCTTGAATGCAGTACTTTTGTTCTGTGAGGTCAACATTCCTTTTGTGCGCAGTTTTTTAACACTGCACCGTTGAGCTGCCATCAATAACTAATGCTTGATGGGTCTTCATTTTTACCACACGGGGTTTTGACATTTGATTAGGAAGTTCATTAAGATGTTTCTTGTATGACGACGCCACGACGAGACGTGAATAAGGTTGATGTATGCAATCTATACTATGTAGGTATAGTTTTAGTTATAAAATTGTGGTAGGTTATAGCTGTGTACAATATGTTGTATACATCTCCGCTATATTATTTACAAGGTGGGTAACTCCACAGGACACCGATCAACAAAAAAATATTACACTTAACTGGTCAGATCCTAAATCGGTTCATCCATAACTATTACGAAAATGTAAAAAAAGTGTATCTAATTAGTGGCTATACAATGTTAATACGCATATCGTGCGTTCGTGGGTTTCTAGTTTTACGTGTACGTGAAGATTGATTCCACTTTAACATAAATAATTTAGTAAAATTTGGTATTTAAATTGCATAATAAAGTGATTAAATATGCCTTTTACAATCATAGCTACAAATTATGGCGTAAATTTTAAACTACAGCTTGTATAATCCGCTTTTAGGTCTATTTTACATATACGCTGTTAAACAGAGATTTACAAGAAATCTACGATTTAAGCAATGGTTGGCGTTCCTATGACATGGGACTTAAGCTACACAATTTTGCTAAATTCTACAACCTGCGGAGGTGGTGTAAAGGTTCTATGCCTGCGGTATAATAACTTCGTAACTTAGCCTGGCTTAGCAACGGTCGCGTAAAAAAATTTTGGGTTCGAATAACGTCTTGTTTCAGTGAATTTATAAGGTGTGTCAAAATTAATAAACATATTCTATATAAAATGAGAATTCTGTGTCAAATTCAAATTTTAGTAGACTCAGTCACGTTCATCATTAGCTATTCGGCTTTGATTTTATATAATAGGTGGATAAAGAATGGATTTCTTCACCGCCATGTAATATTATGGACGCATAAACCGGTGTCGTGAGAAATGTCTGATTGCTCCATCTGGCAGATCCAGCCAGACTCACAGAACAACTAATTTACTTTACCTACACTAACGCCCCGCGACCCGCTGGTGAATACTTCGGCTTGATCACTATTTGCTTAGTACATTGTCTGCTAAGTTTTATTAGAGTCACTATAGCGAATTTGATATAGGTTGTTAAAACGTTAAATCATTTAATAACATAAAAGTTCAATAATTTTTAATAACATTTCATGTTTGATAGATGTGTTGATCGAAAATTAACTCAAAGCAAATACTTTAAAAATAAATATTTCCCTTTGATCATCATATTACCTACCTATTTATTATTTTCGCGATGTACTGTTTTGGTAAATCTCATTAACTTTTATTATAAACGGATATCAGCCAGGTACTTTTTAAAAATAAAACAGATATGTCGCCAACATTTCAGCTTTCCTCAAATAGAATTGATTGACAACCTTACTACGCATTCTATTATATTCTATTCTATTCTACTCCTAATAGGTGAATGGGGCAAAGAATTCGACCAGCACGGATACATGCACGGACACTCCGTGAGAATAGGAATGAATTGGCTAACCGGGTGCTGTTTTTAATAAACTTGATATTCTTCGCAATCTAATAAGTTTATCGAATAATAAATTATGCATGAAATCTTTCGGAACTTTCAAAGTTGCGTAGATGTCAAAAATCTAAGTCCCTGAGTCGTGACTCATGGTTCTCACACCAGCTCCATATCATAAGCTTGTAGGTATGCTGTACAAAAAGCACAAATTGAGCACCGTCAATAAAGTTTGACCTTTGTAGAGTTGTATGGATTTCTAGTCGTCTCGTCATCTCGTTATTGCCAGGTTTGTTATGGGTCTCTACATACCTAAAATTACCTTCTATATTCATTAGGCATACTTAGTAACTTGTCTTGCCTTTTTTGTTTAAGAAACCGGCTGATTTTAATACACAAGGTGAAAAATATTGGTGTCCTTGGTGTTCATTTAATTCCGTTTCAACTCCAACTTTAATTTTCCAAAATGTTTTATCACTATTAAAACTTTAATGTTTATTGAACCTACAAATTGGAACAAATGTTGGAATCATTGATTAGAGATAAATTCAAGGACTAAACAAATACTGCGAGCGAAAAACTTGGAACGTTTGAATCGTCAAAACCAGAACTTCGCCTCTGGACAGGTCTGGATTAACGTTAAAATCAAGAATTCGATCAGTTAATTTATTTGCCAAACAAATAAACGATGTGGTAGGTAATTAAATTATTTACTTTACAAATTGAATTCCTTAGTTTGATAGTGGAATGAACAGAACCGCGGAGAGAACCATTCGGCTGGTCCGCACGCTCGACTCATGTGAAGAGAGTGGAATCGTGACTAACATGTTGACTCCTCGTAAAGGATCGACATTAAAGCCTTTGTTTATTCACTCTTGGGATATTATACCACATCCTGTTTAAGCCTGCATATGTAAGCCGATGCTTGATCCTCGTATCGCAAGACCCAAAAGTACCTACACTCGAACAAGCGCCGTGCGTGTCACGGTTCCGGTGTTTTGATAAGTGCAAATTAAAGGTCACCGAGCAAGCTCTTATAAAAATGGTATTAGATTTCCTAAACCTTCATCGTATTTTCGAAAGGCTTTATCATCGCATTATATAGGATAATTACGTCATACCGTGACCCGGCTCGTGAGGTGAACCGGCAAGCATCCTCAACCTTTAAACTATTTAAACTTCTAGCTACACCATCAGCGAAGACTGATGATATCGTTAACGTGTGAACATTGGCTCACCTTATCTCAGTAACATAGTTTTCATATCGGATTTAACATTCTTAAATAAATCAAATTGGCATTATTGAGACAAAGCACCCAGCAGTTTCCAGATATTTTGTGCACGTTTGATTTCTAGAATGGATACGACCGGTATATCGTTATATTTTCGACAAAGCTGTTTAAAAGTAGTGATGACTCAGATTACGCATTCCTAAGAAGGTTATTTTGTTTGAATTTGTATTTTTGCTTTATTAGGGTTCCGTGGACATTAATCAAGTTTTTGTCCAAATTTAAATGTGTGTGAAATGAGAAAAGGGAATTTCGTTACACCTTTTAAATTCTATAGGTTGAGAGTAATTTGGGATTAAAAATAAAGGAATACCGTCTTTTGAATATTTGGAAATCTACGACGCTATTATATCTACACGCAGAGTGGTTCTCAAGTTGTACCAATTTTAGGTTTCTTACAGTTTACACTTGACATGTTATTCAATGTACCGATATAGTAAGCCTAGGATTGTCAAATGTTCTTATAATTCTGACGATTGATTGACAGGACAATGAGCAAAACCAATTTGTGTCCAATCCACCACGCCTGTTCAGGGTTACTTGCGATTTTAGCAATGCCAATGACCCCTATAGCAAATGATATACTTTACTTGCGTCGATAACCTGTTATGTATCATCTACATATTTTATTTGTACTATTCTGCCTGTCAAATTAAATTGTAACAAATAGCTACATAGATTTTGCTCAAAGGATAATCTCGATCCAATAAAAGAATAGACGACGCGAAACTTACTTTGCGAGGAAATGCTCGGCCGCTTTATCTACGGAATCTTCTTATCGTTTTATTCAAGTGACCTTTCAAGGTTCTCGATTTCAATTGACGCCCTTCGAGAAATTATAGGAAATTAATTTCACGGGATCAAATATCAGTCGAACATAAATGAATACAGGAGAGTTTTATCAAAAATAACAGGACCGGATTAATCAACCAAGCGATATTTGTTTTGTGGAAAAGCGTTGAATTTGAATTAGGTTTACATTTCTTTAGCTTTTCATAAAAGCGAACCGGAAAAACTAAATGTATAATAAAATAAATAGACTATGATCTGCAATAGCGGTAGCTATTTAACTTGCGGTGCATTGTCTTGTGATAGCTTAGCAACGATGTTCTGAAAGGAAGTCTAGCGACACCACAGCTTGACTCAGAGGCTACGTCACGAGTACGTAGCTCCATAGAGCTATTGAAGGTATGGCTTTGTAGAGTCCCCGCCGCCGCCGGCACGCTCTACTATCGAATCATTTGTTATGTAAACCAAACAATGCACGCGACGTTTACGCTAATGCCACTTCGATGTACCCACAGCTCAACCCGGTTACCACTTTTGTCTTACGGTCTCGTGAATGACTTCTACGAACTGGCTGTTCCACAATGTGATTAACTGGCTTTCTGTCTAGACAATATACAACAGGAACTCAAACAAACAGTTCATCGAAACAGGTACTTTGTCACTCACTAAATGAGAATTACATACTTTATCGGCTTATTGTATCAAACAGACGCAAGCTCGATGTGAAGAAATCCAAACTTATTTCTCCATTAAGTTTATTGGAGCAAAATAAACGCGGGTGTATTTTTCTGAGGTTAAACCTCTCCCTCAAAAAATACAGCGGTCCTCGAAACCACGATAATTAAGGAACAAATCCGGTTAAGTAAGAGTCGGGACTCAGTTTTGTGCAAAAAACATTGCATTCGCATTTTCCAGTGCAGACTTCCGCGAGCTTTACTAAGTGCTGCATTGTGTTTGAACTTGAAGCAATGCCACTGCATGAAAATATTAATATTCAAATCCGTCTAAATCTTTCTTTAGAAATCATTTAACACAATGAACGTCCTGAAACTGTTAATGGTTCGTAGACCATCTATCAAACCTAGATTTGGTATTTCGATATAAGCCATTTATGTGGGTAGCATTAAATCATAAATTCGAGCAATAAAATGACGTCATGGGTTGAGTTTTTGCGACATGAGAGGTCGATCAACTTTATACTTTTGATATTAAAATGAGTTTTTAGCGACAATGCTGTGATCGATGATGATACAGTTCTAATAGCTGCACGGAGACATGACTTTTAGATCTTTGATACAATTCAATTGGTATTGTGTCCGCAATTTATCACTGATATTATCTGATGTGGGTGTACAGGAGGAAAACAATATTATATTCATATAATAATACATTTGTTGGCTTCGCTTTGTGTTTATATTGTTTGAATGCGATGTCTTATTTTTTAATCTAGCACTAAAACAACATAATAAGACCTACGAGTACTCACATAATATAAAAATACACTAACGTCTTCTGAAGTTATACCAGCTATCTACAAGGTGGTAGGTACATTTGTATACACAATAACTACGAATAGTTTTCCAACGTTGTGAAATAACCTACAGAACTTTTTATTTTATATTTCTGACTTTGCTTAGCAACTGAAACCTACTATTAACGTCAGTGACCCTTACCTGTGATATTTATCCCCTTCTATACAACGATGGAAAGTTCAGCTGAAAATATAGATAGAAACAACCTACGCACCCCAGAGTTATACATTAACCGCTACATTAGTTCGGCTAGTGAATGATATTAAATCTGAGAAATTTTCAACGATAATCGATTTACTCTATTCGTTCAAAGTCGTGCCACCACGAGACAGAGAGTTGTCTCGTGAATGAAGTCATGGTGTCGTGATGTCGACCTTCAGCATATTTCTAATTCGGTAGGTTTTACCGGTTATTGGCTGACAACTTGTTTAATACATAGCGAATAAATATATTTTTTGCTATGGTATCTTTTTTGGAAAAGCTAGATAATGGAAAATTTGGCAGTGATATTTTTATTTGGTTTTTATTTCTTTTTGCAGCGCTTTACAAAACTAAGTGAAAGTTATCATTGTCCGAAAATTATATGCAGATACAATCATAACAATGCAAAACTAATATTTTATTGCGTATAAGCATGTCCTAACAAATGTTAAATGCATAAGCACGTACTCGTACATATTTATAATATGTTTATTTTGGTTAAAGTTCACGGACAAGAGACTCTTATAATTTGTGATTGCATTACTAAAATTACTAATCAAACATTATTAACAACTCAATAATTATTTGACTTTGCCATAAGTGCAATCAGGATATGACTCATCTACTATACATATTATTAAATACTTAATTATTTTTTACCAAGACTCTACTTTTTACAGGAAGACAATGAATTTTAAAGGATTTCAAAAATACAATTAGAATTGAGAAATGAAAATAAGTATCTTTTCGACTCTGTAGTAATGTGGAGAATTTTATTCAAGTTCCGTAGGTACCCAAAGGATCAGAAAGAAACTCTATATTTTTGTGGCAACGCTGTCTTTGTGCTCATTTATCTGTCACGGAATAATGGAGCCGAAACGAAATAGCTACGATAGGAAATTATGCACTTCTGTGGCCGAAGGTAAAGAAGCGCGTTTTAAATTATTATACATACGTCAATAAGTAACCCATACAATAAAGGTATTTACCACACCCACACGGTCGACGTCGATCGATGCCATCGATTGACAGTAGAATGAGATCAGTCGACGGTGATCGAGAGTTGCATCAAATCGATCTGCTTTATTGTTTAATTCTCGAAACGATCGATCGATATTCGTCTATTAGCAAAAAAAAATACTAATGTCAACTGATGTCATTGATCGTCGATCGATCTTTTACATAAGGGATGTTTTTTTTTTCTTTCTTGGTTCCGATAGGTATTTTTTTATTAGGTTAGGTATTTTTATGAGGTTAGGCTTAACGTTTCACCATAATTTTACCTGGTTGTAGTATGTTCGAATCAACTATAGCTTTAGGTTTTAGGCTGCAATTATTAGGATACTAGCTTTTAGTGTAGTGGTTGGGTATGTTGGCTTATAAAACATAAATTAGAGTTTCATTCAGGCCTTCTTAATTAATTTTAATTGCCCCCTCAATGAGATTTACTTCAACAGTAAATCTATTTCACGCTCTGTTGACTAATTATTATGAGAACGTTAGGCGTTATGCATTTAAACGCTATAACTGTCTGTAGTGGGTGACTAGGTAAGGACTAGATTATAACAATCATAAAATTGTCATATTAACTTAAATACGAACCCTACTTATAAATATAATATTACATACTGTTTAACCTGACCTGTTAATCCTGACTTATCCAAAATTTTATTATCATTCTTAAATATATTATTTATTCATAGCTAAAATTTTGAGTTTTGGCAAACTTTAGCTTTTAAAAAAGTTACGACGATATTTAAAAAAAAAAACTCTAAAAATATGTGTTTGAGACAAATAAATATCTCAAATTTAGAGAACGTTGGTTTAGCACAATATTTTTTGTCGTGCCTATCATTCATTTGTTAAAAAAAATAAAAATTTAAAGAAATCTATTTGCAAGTAGCAGCATCCCTTCACCGCTTCAGTTAAATTCAGCCAGAAAGGGTATACTCCTGTTAACTAGTACTTACCAGAAAATAAAACAGTATTCCCGGCCCCATGGCACGGGTGGCCTCCCAGGCCGTGGCTCCTTGCAGCAACAGTCGCCAGTCCCGATCACAAGCTTCAACGAAGCTCCTCGCGATTCGCTAACTCCTATACTCCGCTACTCCTTTATTCCGCTAACATCACCCGCCCGCTCGACCGGCTTTTAAAACTAAATGTGCAAACTCGAAGATGCGCCTCTTATATTACTTCTTACGTTAACGACGGATACCGCAACGTATTTGGCATATACGAGACTCGTGCGCATGTGTGAGTCGATTTTGGCGGAGACGGTATACGGTGTGAAAAACAGTATGGACAAGTCTGTTAGGTTGTATTTAACAGCGTCGGTATTTTAAATCCCGGTGCAGTGTTTCTGTAAAACATAATTATGTACGTAATTAATTATCACTCGCTTTTCAGAGAAGGAAAACATCGTGAGGAAACCCACATACCTACCCGAGAATTATTTCGGAGGTAGGTATATTATCCACCAATCTTGACCTGGCCCCTGTGGTGGATTATGTGAGTCATGAAAGTGAGGGTGCTCAGCAGCTCAGCAGCTAGTCTTTATGGGTTGATGGTGGTTGAGGTGGTACTTTATTTATTCGAAGACATTTTTTTTTGTTGTGATCGTGTTTTTTATCCTGTTATTGCATTTTCATTTCAGTTCATTTCAAATTAGAGTTCTCTACAATCGCAGAAGGTTTCAATTACCAATAATTCTTAAGCTTAACTCACTCTTTAACTTTTATTGGTTAACTGACTAATACCTTCTGGTATATAATAGCGCTTTGGTGTGTTGGTGTGTATGAACTCAAATTATACTCGTACAAAGTAATCATACTGTTTGTATATTGACACAGACATAGTAACAGTCACTGCGAGATTGAAGCCTCCCTTTGCTTGTATGCGTATCGCGACACTGATAACGACACGCCCTGTGTGTGCGGGAATGCTACATCCTTTTACCATATTTTTGGACCAGGAGTCTCTTTAATCAGGTTGATTAATTTCAGATTAGACCACTTTAAATTTTTACAAGCTTTTTTACCTAATTTGTTGTAATGGACTTCTTGGGATTGTGTGCTTTCCCAAAAATGTTTCCTTATTTGCATGACTCTGTTTTTACTCCATGTGGACGCTAAGTGGATGCAAACAGTTATTGCATGGAAATCAACAGCTCTAAATCTATTTCATGGAGCTCCGTTTTTTTTAATAGAAACCACGACAGGTTTTTTTTATTTGTGGGTGTTGAAATGGCTTTGAAAGGCAATAAAAACTGTCACTATGTCGTTAAACTATCAAATCCAGAAGCGACAGAAATACTTGCCTTTTAATTTTTTTTTTATTATATTGTTGTGGTAGAGTGATCAAAGATTTCCTAGGCATATTAATCGTGCACTTCTTCTTTGCGCAAGGCTTACCAATTCCACGTTTTCTTCTTCATGGCGAGATGGTCCATAGTTTATACGATAGCTTGTAGTTGAAGTAAACTCCGCATCATCAACGAACATGAGTATTGGCTCTTGAGTCAACTCTTCGGAATGTAACTCTTTTAGAGGATCGCATTAATAATTTTGTCTAAGTCGCAGATGATTCAAATTAAGCTCCATCTCGACTTGTAGCTATTTGAAACGTTTTCCCGCGTAAGTGTGTGTCCATCTCATCTAAATTTGCTTTTGAAAAACTGACTAGTTTCTTCATTAGTCTTTTTCAAATGGCTGTTGGCCAAACTATAATTCTTACTCATTCATTACTAACAAAATTACTTGTTAAATTTTACTATTAAAAAATTTCGTTAGTATATATCTTCCCACATTATTGATTATCTTCAAAGTACCATCACTGTCGGGTTGTTAGAATAACGTGTTTAACATTCAAATGGCATATCACGGATCATGTGAGACATCAAGATATAAGAATTTACATTAAAGTGACCGTGTCAAAGCATAGAAAGAAGGCAATTAGATTTTTCAAGGATACAATAGGCTTTTGCATTGACCCGAAACAACATCCTTCAAAATTCAGAGCGTACCTCTACGGTACGTCTTGTAAGTTACCAGCGGATTTTACTGGTCAACCATTCATTTGAGATGAGAGATCGGTGATCAGTCATAAATTTTTTATTCCCTTAAAAACTTAAATTTAATTGAATTAAAGTGTAAATTTTTCGACCAGTATTATACAGTAATGGAATTTGTGAAGTATAACCATAAACATTTAGAAGAATAATGTAGATGTACGGCTTTTCCCTTTACCTTTACAATCAGTGGAATTTACAACCACTTTGCCTGAATGGATGCTTTTAAAACTCGTTCTTTTTATTTTGGGCCTTTTGTTAATATAAAATTAGACACTTTATAATGAATTTAGTTCCTGAAGCAAACACATTAATCAGTTGCCATATAATGGAAGAGCGAGAGAGTTAAGGTATCCAAGGTTCGAATATTTGTTAAACTTTTCCAAACTTCGTAGGTATGAATGTACCCCCAAGGCACGCGGCTTCTAATTAATTTCTAAGAATCTTGTGTATTAAAATTTCTAAACTTACTTAATCAGAAAAGATTTTTGATCATTGAAACTTTTCAAGCTTTTGTAGAATCTCGAGCTTCATTTATAGCGTAATGGCAAACGGGAATCGACGTTTACGTTTATGAAAACGTAGTGTTATGTACAGTGTACATTGTACACATTACATTGCAAAGAAATTGTTTATATAATAATTAGGAGTACTTATATAGACAGATGAAAACTGTCTAATTGTACCAGTTTCATAAGATTTCATTATTAGATACATTCAAAGTCCCAATTATCCAATAATTATGTAAGTTTACATTGCGGCAGGATGTATAATCAAAATTAAGCTATATTAAACTGGCTCTACGGACTCTGTTCATTGCTCTCCGTTTTCTGTTTATTTCTTGACTTGTTCTCACCCGTGGGTGTGCCTGCACCTAAAGAGTACAATGTTGTAGAATCAATTTCTAGTCTATATTATATGTTATCAAAAGGACGTTTGTATAAAAAGTTTCATCTTGTGACAGTGCGCTTAGTATTTTTTTTTCGTAGAAATCTATTTCTCATTATCATGATGCATATAATACATGCAGAACTATTTTTTTTTTCAATAAACATTTAAATTATCATTATAATTTATAAGTTTATGACACATTATGGTAGTATAAGCCACATTTTATAATAGACTATGAGGTCGGGCCGACCACAGCGCGACCAGTCCACTTCTGACTATGTTTCCGTTAATCTAAGTTCAATATACCTATCAATAACAATAAAATGTTAGAGATGCAAATTAATATTTTATCATTGTAAATTACTGAGTCACATCAAAATTTTTAAAGTTGCTAGTTTAATCTCGGACATTTATGCTTTTACAATATTTAACTTAAAAATATGTTGGAACAAAGTAACCCTGCTCGTAGATATAAAAAGTCCTACCCCCTTATATATAAAAAGTTATCGAACGTCACTTAGTACTGCGCAGTACAAATTTGTAGTGCGCGATTTTATGAAACGTCACATTTGGTAACTTTTTATGAATAAAGGGGCCAGTATTGAAAACAGACATAGGGATTTAATACGAAAAATCAGCTAAAGGGACAGTTGAATAATTAATACAACTGCTAAAATTCAGTTTCTCCGTTACACAGTTGGTTGACATCTCTAAAGGTATACCTACCTACTACTATTAGGTATAACCACGATATTAATTACCTAATTAAAAATCACGTGCTTTGTAGGTGTAACTTAATATCTGTTTTTCGTCTCAACAAAAATGTGTTCAGTGATAGATTGCTGAACAAAATTGAAGTATTGAAACAAAAATATTTAGCTTATTTTATTTATATTAAGATAAAAAAAATGTTATAAGAATAAATAAATAGTAAAATGACTTTGGTTCAGACGTAAAACCCGCAGTAACAGATACAAAATAATATTTAGATATGTTTGAAGATTGCCATGGGCGGCGGTTTGAATTGCAGATAAATAATGCCTAGACGATAGTTGGTTTGATATGAAGCGAAGGCGTTGATTGATCGCTCTACGCGGAACGCGCTACGACATGGCCGACGGGCGCGGCGAACTACTGAAAAAAAGTCTTATTTAAAAAAAAACATGAAAAACGTTTCCTTTGTTTTATTTAATCTATGGCTCGTACGATTCGGTACAAAAAATTAATATATATATATATATATATAATTATATAGCGGTGGTAACCTAGTGGGAGAACGTCCGCCTTCCATTCAGAAGGTCGTGAGTTCAAATCCCAGTGCAGGCACGTACCAATGTTTTTCTGTAAAAAACATATGTACGTAATTATCGCTCGCTTTTCGGTGAAGGAAAACATCGTGAGGAAACCCACGTACCTACCCGAGAATTATTTCGGAGGTAGGTATGTTATCCACCATTCCGGACCGGGCCCCCGTGGTGGATTATGGCCTTACCCTCCTCACGAAAGTGAGGAGAGACCCGTGCCCAGCAGTGGGACGTTATGGGTTGATGATGATGATGAATTATATAGATAGTTATTTCACAGCTTACTTGGGCTCTATTACGCGCGATATTTGTGCTGAGCTGCGACGAGTTCCTAATTTGGGTCTGTGTTCATCAACGGATTTCACATAAAAGCGGTTTAATGTCTCATTAGTCTCACTATTAATTAGCAAATAATACGTCAAACATCAAACATCTTCTATGCAAATTACAAAACTTTAACTGAGCCATTCAAATCAAAGAATACTTATATAACTTTGCAAATCTAGCTTTTATCGGGACTATTTAAAGACAACTAAACCCAAAAAAATATAATAATTTTCAGAGTTTTCGGTCGGCTTGTGTTTTTTTACCTTAAAACGGATGATGGTTTCGTCGTTTAATAGTTTTGGTTTCTATTTAAATTGCGATAACTAAGTGACAACTTTTTACTAATTTATTTAACAATACAAAAATGATATTTTCACCCTTTTCTAGGGTTTGAGGTCCTAAACATATCACAATGACGTAACACATCGTGATAATCCACGTGCAAGAAATCGCGGGCAAAAGTTAGTAACCAACAAAAGGCGAATTAATAATGAACCGAACTAATATCAGAAGAAAAAAGAGAAAGTAAACCAGGCAAGCTACATTATGCATCCACACAGTGTCTCCAACCCGAGTCGTCAGACGAAAAAAGAGGAATGAACAAATAACTTTTCGATGCAGAAGTCCCGCCGCTAAAAACGAACGAATAAAATAATTTCGGCACGAAAATATATATAAATGTGGGAAGAGCGTGTATTATTTTTTTCTGTGGGACGACATTTTGGGAATAAATCAGAATTACCGGAAAATTCAGGCTCTTTCATTGACGTTTTAATAAGAATATTTTTATTACTTAGTTATTACTAGTAAGTGATCCTACAAATTTCTTATATCACCGTAGATAGTTATTTTTAAAGTATGTATCTGCACACCAAACCTCGTTAAATTTACAAGAGAAAATAACTATGCGCTGTGGCACACAGTTATGTTCTCGTTATTTAACTTTACCTCTCCAGGGCAGGATCAAAGAGTAAGCAAATACTACAGAATGAGCGTTTGTATGTTCACTCTAAATATGTCTATATTAGTAAAGCTACAGCCCAAGGAGTACACTGTGTGCGTACCTACTCCCCTATTTATGAATATGTGTACTTTAGCTTCTGACCTCAGTAACACACAGCACTACAGATTGTACAATCGAACATTTTCGCAGCAAAGTGATAATGACTAAAAAATGGGGAGGCCTGCCTTATAATGGAATGAAGTAAACAACGTAATACCAGCTTAAACAAAAAAACACGAAAACATGTTAAGTTCGTGCTTTGCTCGCGTCCTCCTGGTTGAAAATTTATCTACGAAAATATTTTAAAAAGAAAACACTGCGATACTAATTTATTATTTTTACAAAAAAAAAAACGTGCGATTGAATAGTAAATAAATAAATGTAAAATTAGATTAAGGGGCAATTTTTAATTCTTCAGATAAACGATTCAATAGCTGTTGAACGATAAGTATTAGGCTCTTTTGTCAGATCGTTAAACTCCGTCGATAACCTCTATCTAACAGTTGAAAAATTTATAATCTTAATACCAATGGAATAAACCCTATCTGATCTTTAGCTGAGGAATAAAAAGTTGGCGCTAAGGTAATTGAGGTTCAATAAAACAGATTTAGTTATATTTAGCAGCTACATTCCAGGCAGGCGATGTGTACAATAAGTTTCATACAAAATAAACAAAAACCCTGGTTAAGTGGGACGTAATGTGGTGTAACATTTATTTTTGGATATCGAGGTAGCGGTATTCTCGTGTGAAAAACTTGCGGTAAATTTGGGTTCTCGTCCATTCTTCGAAGGTAGTCGCGGTGCAAGAATCGCACGTTCCGATATACGATATGGAATATTTTTCTCCTGTTGACTATAAGGGTCAACGGCCTGTTTTAATGTAACCTCTACATTTTAACGAACACATGCCCAGTTCCAGTAAGTAAAACAAAAACTTATCTCGTCTGCTTTCTTCGGAAGCGTAATTTGGGAGAAATTATTGCGTTAAGTGCACCAAGTCGTTACCTTTATCTGGCAATCAAGGTCCAGCTGGCCTTGTGAATTCGTGTATGATAAAAAGATCGCTTATGCCATGCAAGTTTTTTTTAATATTTTTGAGGCATGATGTCCGATCAAGTGATCTGTTAGGCATACCTCATACCTTGAACTTTAATCTTCTATGATACCTAATACATTGATTAACCGTCACGAACACATAAATAGATCCTGACCTCCAAGTAGAATTCCCTGTATCTAGAGAATCGGGAACTACCAGGACCATGGTCCTAAAAACACCCAGATTCAGAGCAAATGTTATCGACAAGGCAGGCTCTATGTATAGAAAGATTTAGATATAATTTTACTGTAGTTTAAAATTAAATAAGTGCACATACTAAAAGGAAATACGTTGAACTTATCTTGCTGCAGGGGATCAGTTTGTGAATGTCATAGGGTGACAAAATTTCACCATAATGGCCGATTCCCGATAGCCGATTCCGAAATAGAATATCCGAATAGAAGATTCCGTAAAATTAAAAAAAAACAGACACGACAATCAAAGAGTTCAGTGCCTCTAGTAATAACAGATGTTTTTGAATCGATTATGATTACTATAATTTTATCTGAATTATACGATTAAGCATACAAAGTACATAAAGTAGTATTAAAAACGTTAAAAAACTAACCAGCGCTTTTGGACAACGGTCTGTTCACAATGTACGATTAGGTAGGTAGATCTGAGTAGGTAGAGTTTGAACATGAAGCCTTGTTTATACACACGTTTACATATATTTTATCACGAGGTAAAGGAGGAATGAGCTAAAATCACCGTTATAAGGATTCTTTATTTTGTATCGAATTTTTAGTAGTAAAACCAGTTTTTAAAGTTATGACAGTAAGTTTTTGGAGATGAATGAACTTCATTTGGTAATTTGTATAATGTGGAATAGGTTCATACAGGTACTTACATTTATAATAATAATGGTGCATGTGTGTCGTCTCTAAACCTGCGTTGGTATGTACGTCACAACGATAGTAATTTTATTAAAATTATGTTTTTCGGTTTTTTTTTTTATCAATTTATATCTATTAGTATAAAGAGAAAAATGACTGTATTATACTTCGTTAAAACATACACACATTACTATGAAAATAAATTTACAAAAAAACAGAAAAAAAAATACATTTTTTTTTTAAATACAAATTTTAATAATTTTATTACTTTTTTTTATATCTTCACGTGCACAATTGTAAATAAAAACCTGAAATTTTGACAGATTCACGCGTTGAAGTCTTTTCTTTTGAAAGGTAATGATTCAATCTTCAATGGTATGAATAGAATAGGTGCGGTAGCTGTTGCGTTGCAGTTGTTATCTTTATTTTTTATGTTGGAACATTCCTATGAGGTGTTTGTTTTTTAATTTTCAAGTTGCGAATATGAAAAAAACAATCGGTTTTTTGCCCCTTTCATGACGTGCTTGTATTTTTAATTGAAGGAGAAACATTTATCTCAACATACTCGTAACCCGCACGTACCTATAGTTACATAAATTGTGTTACATAAACACGTCTCTCCTCCCTTTGACATGTGAAACGAGTAAATTTAACTGTTTCCTGACGTGTTTTCCTCAATTTCTTGTAGAATTTAAAAGTAAAGCTTCTTAAGAAGTGACACAGATTTGGTAGCAACTGGTCAGCAGGAGACACTCGACGACTCGACTCCTTTTTGCAGCAAGGGTGTCATTTTCACATCCATTTTGTGAAATATTCAATTATTTAGTTAAAAAACGTTACCCAATAATCCTGTCATTTAAAATACGACGTTTTGCTATTAAATATCTGAGCAAGCAACCTTTTTTGCTACATTTCGCAACCAGTAGTTCACAAAATAATAATTTAATCGGTTTACACAGTCAAACTCGTGAAATTAATTCGTTACAGCAATTCCAATTAATAACGAGGAGCGCTTCAAATTTGATTAACCCGTTCTGTGTATTTGGACAACCATTGGATTTAATACACCCACTAACTGAATGCTCTATGTTAATTCAATTTCACATTCAGAAAAACAAAGTAGCAGTTTGCTCATAATAAGCGTAATTGTTTTATTTACTCACCAAATTAACGAAATAATGATGTCATATAACGGGTTAATGTACTTATCGGTTACATTGGACATGTTAATTGGCAAATTAATTTTACACTATTAACCGAGCTTTTGAAATGTTGATTATGCATGCCGACAGATTTTTTAACCTTCTGTCTTGTTAGGCTTTTATAGAATTGGACATTTTGTGAACTGGTTCTATATAGATAGACCCTTGTACGATAAGTCGTTCACCTGATGGTAAACGCTTCGTCTGCCCATAACAGTTACAGTGCCACCCATAATCTTTCGTGGCACTGCACTGCGCTCGTCACCCTGAGACATCGGCTCTTAAGTCTCATATGCCCAGTAATTTCGCTGGAAAATAGTGCCCTTCACACCTGAACACAGTAATGTTGGCACACTACTGCTTGGGGATGAATATCTGGCGAAGGTACTTCCCCAGGCGGTTGCTTGCAGAAGAGGCCTCCCACTGCCGTTTTTAAGAGTAGGGCATTCGAGCCTAAATCCAACTATCTATCTAGTAATATTAGTAACTTCTACGCGTACGTAAACTATCACATACCAATGAATCTTTTCATATTAACACTTATGTATAAACTCATGTGTTAGTGTACAGATGTGTTTAAACATAATTTAAAAGTTTCGCACACGTTCTTTGTATATTTTACTTGGTAACGGGAACTTCACCTGCTTAAATAACACATTTGAAGAGTAATTTGGCATTTGATTACAAAAGGCACGTCGAACCTTTATCTTGGTGCCATAAAATCCTACACAATATTCCTTTGACTCATGCGAGGATGATTATCAATATATACACCGCCTTTAAATTGTCAATATTTTAATTATTTTTATACTGTCAATTAGTAAATATATTCAAATAAAAGGAAGAAAGAACTGATGCACTGCGTCTTATGTTACTTAAGAAAAATGTTGATTTATTAAGGTTAATTTAAATTAATCAATCGAATCCATTTGGTTGAAATTTGTTATCCCGTAATGTGTGTTCGTTTCTGCATCTTTGAGAAACGTAGCTTGAAATATATTGGTTTGCATATCTAAGAAACCTTACAATGCAAAACGTATTTGCATATCGGGAATGAATAAATTTATGTCATTTTATTTCACTTGCAGTCAGAAGATGAAAAGGGTTCGGTGACTCAACAAAGTTACACATTCTACAGTTGATGCTGCAAAAAGACTTGGATGATTTTATTTAACAGAATTGGTTTTGAAATAGATTAAATATATTTGCTTTTCTCTCAACGGTATTATTTTTTATTTGACTGAGTGACGAGACGAGCATGTCGTTCACCTGATGGTAAGCGCTACGCCTGCCCATAACAGTTTGCACTTATTATCCACAGGAACCGTAATTTCTTCCGGGAAGAGTAGTCTATGCCACTCTCCAGTAGTGCTCTTTTTAGTAGTGGCTTGTATGATTAACTTTAGTTATATTTAAGGTTAAGTTTAGTTTTTAGTTTATTTTAATAATATATATATATAAAAATGTTATGTTGGTTTGTGTACGTTTCAAAAACTCAAAAAGTTCTGCACCGATCGAGCTGAAATTTTAGCATGATATATAATCCGCATCAAGTATTGTTTTTATCTATTTCTTTCATCAGTGACATATCAGCTAATGTGCGAATGTGCCACAGCGAAGCGTGGCAGGGCACAGCTAGTCTTATATATATTAGTGAGATTACCACGGTCAATAGCAAGCTAACAGATAGGATCACACGGCAGGCGCTCGACAGTTGACGTAAAAATATTTGTCAAGAATCTCCAAGAACACAGAGGTTTTTAAAAATTATACTTAACTTTATCATAAATCTCAATAGTGCTAGATAGTATATTATTGATGATATTTATAAGTGATAAATGTAAGTAATAGCCTTGGTAACATTTTTCTGTCAAAACACAAAACATCGTTTTAATATTCTTTCGAACATTTAACTATATAACTTCACACGGAGCTGTTAAAACATAAATTAACGTTAAAATCCTAAGGCTGAAGACAGATTGTTGTGTAATTATAAATTGCGAGTTAACTTTACGGGTCATTAGCATCGCGCAGCCTTTGGTTCAATCTTTATGGGTGACAGTGACATTTGATTGATGTCTACCGTGTAGGAAGAATTCTTTCTATCGTAACTTTGCAATAGCAGGTGTGGAACATTATTGTGTATTTATACGTTTAAATGGATCTAAAACTACGTTTGCTTGAGTAACACATTTAACATCTTCAGTGCTGAGAACACAACTGTCGTGTTTTTCACAACTTGCCGCGAGTACGGCAAAATACAACTGTTGTGTTTGTTGTATAGGAAAACACCATGGATCGTGCAGTGCCGCACCCGTGGCTAGACAAGCAAAACTGCTCAGCACTCAAAGTGTTAAGTAGGTATGTACCTACTTAACACTCAGTAGATTGGATATACGATGAGCTGGTCGTTTACCTGAAGGGAAGCGCCACTTTTGCACATAACAGTTTCAGTGGGAATTGCAAAATTTTGTGCGACACAGCATTGTCATAAAATGTCAAGGATTTCTTTATGAGCTAATACGAAATGTTCGTTAAATCATTACCCTGTCTCTATTAAAAGTTAATCGACTTCTTCTATTAAGAAAGAGTTTATTAACATGACAGGATATCTTTTTTTCGAACTGATGCTTAGGAGTGAATGACCTATACTGTAACATGTGACAACCATAACCACCTACAAACATTTATTTCTTTTGAATTCAAATCGATTAACTTTCTGACGATGGTTTTATTTAGGAGGCAAATGAGAAATATATGCTAATCAAATGTTTTTAAAACAGTCCGGAGAAACTCCCGTACTGTTTGAAATATAGCTTCCGGGATTTCTAAGGATCCGGGAGCTGAGAAATGTATATAAAAATCGATGTGTGGTTGTATGTACGGACTGCATAACGGCTGGACCGATTTTGATGAGACCTTGGTAAGTCTTCAGAGGACGCCCACAAAGGTTCCTTGCTCAAAAATAACTAAAAAAACCAAACCATTCTTTTACTGCTTTACTGCACGCTTCCAAAAGGGTGCGTTTCAAAATATATGAAGAGTTCTTATTTATTAACTTTTAATTTTTAAGAGATCATCATGAGATTATAAAAATATCTAATAAAATAAACTACGATAAACCTAAAATAAAATAAGTTTATTAAATTCACACCAATTTTCCATAGCTATTTTTGTTACCTTCTCATCGTTTATTTAGTTTAGATTCACATAACTTTCGGTCAAGTTTTATTTATAACGACAATTTAATCAAAATTAGGTTGGTAAGTAAGTATGTCATTTTTAGGGTTCCGTACCCAAAGGGTAAAACGGGACCCCTATTACTATGGCTCCGCTGTCTGTCCGTCTGTCCGTCTGTCACCAGGCTTGTATCTCATGAACTGTCTAACTATAATAGTTAGACGGTCGAAATTTTCACAAATGATGCATTTCTGAGGCCGCTTTAACAACAAATACTAAAATTAAGAATAAAATCAATATTAAATGAATAATACAAAAAACTAGATTTTTTTGAATAATCAGTTATATATACACTTTAAAATAAATAATTAAAAAAAAAATTAAGGGGGGCTCCCATACAACAAAGTACGAAACCCATCGTGCGCGAGTCCGACTCGCAATTGGCCGGTTTTGTTAGAACAGCGTTTCCAGGCTCGCAGTTTCCGGGATGCAAGCCGCCATCAATTGCCGAGATTATAATCTGAAGAGGAAAACTTCATCCAAGCTTGGGTTTAGGTTTTTTGCGTTAGTTGCTTTAGGTTTAACTCAGGGTTAATAATGTCCGTAACATATATGTATGACGATCTAATTTTTTTAGCTCTACAATTCTTTTTAGTAGCTATCAGGGAATCTATTAAATTCATATTTATTTTGTACGCTTTGCTATGATGTGTACAGTATGAAACTCCTACATAAACAAAATTCTTTCAGTCTGTACATTTTTATAGCGAATTCCTAAGTACGATAAATTATCTATGTATCTAAGTACTTACCTAATTCTTGTAAACAAACTTCTTGTGCAATTAAGTTTATTTTTTTATTATGTAATGTGGTTACTTAAATAGTTATAAAACACGTTGACTTGAAACTTCTTCGGGAAGCGCCAGTAGCGAATAAACTAAATTTGATGGCTATAAACCAATTTTGATAGCTAAAATTGTACCAGGCTATTAAGCACTCATCGCAACGCTATTAAAGTAACGGTGCTATAGCCGGAGCCTATTAAGTTTTATGACCTGAAAAAGTTATACGTAGAGGTACTTATGTCTATTTATTTAGAAAACCAATTATTTGGTACTTATCGAAAATGTTACCTTTTTTATTTGACTAAGTGGCGAGACGAGCGAGTCTTTCACCTGATGGTAAGCGCTACGCCTGCCAACAACAGTTACAGCGCCACCCAGAACTTTGCATTGCATTAAACATTGGAACATGGGAACATTTATCCTGATTTCACTGTGATTTTGACGACTATTTTGTAATAAGTAGCTTTTGCAGTTTCACTGTTTGTTCAACGAAGAAAGCTGTTCAAATGTCATTATAGAACTATTTTTTTAAAACTGTTGTTTGGTTGATTACACAATACTCGTAAAATGATGATCCAGATTAACCTGAACTCTGTAAGATGAGAGAACTAAAAAAATATGAATAAATAAATATGAATTTTACGATGACGGTCGCAAAATCACACAAAACGGTTAAATTATTTAAAATCTTATAGTTAATAAATGCTAAAATTAATGGAACAGTGGCTGGTACAACCTCATTATGTTTTGTTTGTTGCTCATAACTGTACTGCGGATGTCACAAGAGACCGGAGGTCTGACTAAATAAATTCTTTGTTCACTTAAGAAATCTTCATTTTGGAAGCACTACTTTATTAAAGTAGTACACACAAATTATACATAATTCAACACACAAAAAAATTAAGAACAGAAAAAGTGAACATTTTTGGTATTGAGGCATTTTGGAATTGTTGGTTGGTACATGTTGCGGTTGCTCAGTTTGTTTGGAACATAATATAACCTACGCAGGAGAGTATTGAATTTCGAACTCTATATAATAATATGCTGTATTTAGGTTCAGGTGAACGACTTACTAGTCTCGTTACTCAGTGAAATAAAAAAATAAAAATAGAGACCCCGGTGATTTGCGTCAAAACTACGCTTTATCTCAGGGTTACCAGTTGCATAGTATCTGACTAGGAAGCTTTTTGGAAATTCACGACACGTGTTGTTTTAGGTAGGCGGCGCAAAATGAAATCAACTGAATAATTCAACAGTTCCACGGACATGAAAACAAGAGAAAATAAATAATACCATTTTTTGTCACATATTTTTTCTTAATCCTGCTTAGATTCTAGGCTAATGGCCATTATTATAATTTAAAACGTAGCCATACCGTTATCAAAGCTAAGGTTGCAACCTCAAACCGCCACAAAAGAGACCACGCGATTAGAGTTCTGGTTTTGCCGATTTTGGCAGGTTGCACAGCACGTGCTTGATTTCTTATCTCGCTACTTTGTGGACTTCAAAATGAAGGAGGTCCTCAATTCGATAATTTATTCCTGGGATTTTTGTATCAATTTAGATACTTTAAATTTTTAATCTAGATATACCGTTACTGCATAAGTTTCCGCTCGGCACCATTGTCATTTGTGTGCTTTGCAAACCGACAACACCGTGTTTAGGAATGGTAATAAGTAATGTGTAGCTTTCTATCGCTCACGCTTCAGATGGTACATTTTGAGGAGAATGCCTATCGAATGCAATAAATTAGTAGATAAAGTACCTATCTCTACCCAAAGGTCAGAGTAAGGCGTTCAAATTAGATTTGTTATGCTACCACGGATACAGCCTGAATGGTTTACATCCCTAAAATGTTCTTTGAAGTCATGAAAAAAAAATACAAATGGATCTTAGCGCGTTTAGTTAACGAGTCTAGGATTAGGTTAAAGGATTAAACATAATATGTGGGTACATAGATTTTTTTTATATCTAGGTACGTAATTTGGGTAATGGCGTAGCTATATCGTGATGTAAGAAGTAGTTTTACTGATGGGTTGATAAGGTTTTCGGTGGGTACATTTATAAAGTCGCGTTATGTTGTTAAATTATTAGGCATATTTGAATTCGTTACCCATATATTACTAATTTTGTTAAAGCATTGAAAAATGCATTACTAGGAATAGAATGCTAATTGAAACAAACTAAAAGGGATGTCCAATTAGGTATGTTACTATTAGAATAAATCGTAATTCCCCAACAATGACAAAACGGAACTAGTGTTGTGTAATATTTATTTAGTTTTACTTCAACCTTGGATGTTGAAGATGTGGCAATTCAATTATCATGTTTCTGTGGTTTCCTCAGTAAAAATGTTGTCCTACTGCATCACGGATGCTGGTATGTTATTCAAATAGGATCTAAGGCATACCTTTTAGCTCTATAAAAATCTTAAGTAGTAACTGAACTTCAGCTTCTTTGAAAGCTTCTGTATCTGGTGATATTTTTATCGTAAACCCACCATCATCATCGTCATCATCAACAGCTGGAAGACGTCCACTGCTGAACATAGGTCTCCCCCATAGATCGCCATAATGAGCGGAATGTACAGCAAGTACTTACTACAAAACTTACAAAACTACTATGCGTTCCGAAAAAAATCGTTTATATTTAAAAACAGACTGGCAGTCGGTAATACCACCGCGGGTCGTCTATTTTTATTCAATTATCGGGCCGTGTATTGGTTTCTTTGCTATGAATATACAGTTCGGGAAGTCCGGGAAGGGAAGAAACACGCACATACAATTCCTAGCCGCTCTCCCATCGAAAATGTAAAAATGGAGCTAAGAGAAGAGTCAGTGAGATCTATTTATTAAAACCACTGAGTCCATTACATAAAACTTTCCCAGTAGTGATAAACAACGTAATGATTTTGCCTCGTGCGATGCACCGTAAACAGCGGCATCCCGCTGAAAGAAAATAAGCTCGCATAAATCTTGCATAGCGAGATGCATTCCAAGCTCATGTCGCGAGGATTTCGTTCTCAAAGCACGTCTGCCACAGGCTTGCTTTCGTATTGTAAATGTGTTTTGTATCTCTCAAAGCCTACGTGTAAGACAGTAGATCAAACGGAGGATGATTGTTGAATTATAATGTAAAAAATCGCGATTTCATTTGCACTTAGCTTTGACATACACACTTAAGGTGCTCATACAGTAACATATTCGTATGGTACCTACTAAAAAGTTAGTCTGCCAATTGTCCTTTCAGTGGGCTAACTTAACTCCAGAAGCGCGCGTGCGGCGCGGTCCTAAAAGTTTGTTTATTTTTGCCGAATAATAAAGTATGAATGTTTAAAGTGGAGGCCACACCGCCGCGAGCAAAGCTTACTTGGTTTAGCTCGTAGCTGCAATTACTTTTCGTAATTCTTTACACCACGAACTTTGCAGGCTAGCTCACTTGACGATTCTAGTTAAACTGACGTCCCAAAGCTTTCTATTTTTTTTCATCTCCTCCTTTACCTATACGAATGACAATAAGACAATAACAACTGGTAGCTAGCTCACTAAATCTTTTCTCATCGGTGTAAACCAGATATTTTAGTTCCATAGCTTAGTTTAACTTGCATAGCTTAATTAAGCGCATAGCTTAGTTAAACTCGCATATCTTTGTTTAACTAACATAGCTAAGTTTAGCTCGCATAGCTGGTTAAGCTACGTGAGATAAGGTAAGTTAGTTTTTTCCGCAGTGTGGCCTGCGTTTAACAGACGTCGGGATAATGTTACCACGCTCGGACATGCAATACGTGGGCGGGGCTTCAGCTGCGTGTAGGGCATACGAAGCAGGAAAACAGTTATCTGATGAATGGAAAAATTACGATTGAGTCCTGTAACATAAATACTTTAGGCATTACGAAGTGAACACCCCCGATCTTAAGCTAAAGATAAAATAAGTATTCTGTGCCTAAAGTAAAAAGCAAGTCGTCGAAATCGATCTGTTGCAGTTTAACATTCTAGCCGTGGTCTGCGCAACTAGGTATGGCGTTGTGATACTTTAAAACAAAACAACAATGCACATAAGCACTGAATACAAGAACAATGTTCACCTAAAATGGAAATGTGTCGTGTCTATCGTAGAAGCACCCTTTGGGAAAATGACGTCGTGTTTATGTTTTCATTTCGCTTTGCAGGCGGAAGCCTACTGAAGCCTAGAATACAATTATCACATCCAAATGGATATTGAGTGGCGTAAGTACGCGCAATTAGACAACTGTTGGCAAATTTGTTTCCTACCCAGATTCTGTCACAAAAATGTATTATTAGACATTTGTTGACTCTACAATAAAGGTGGGTGTGATGTTCCTACACGAAGTTTGACTCGTATCTGAGGCCTTCTTTTGTTATATTATCCAATCTCCTTGTTACTCTTCTCCATGCATGGTCTGAAAGAGATCGCTCTGAGCGATAAGACTACCCATTGCGACACAAATTGTTCAATTTGTTTTGTTCTCGTTTTTAAGTTTACTTTGTCCTGTGTTTCAATGAAAAGTTTATCTATATATCTATCTATCTAACCTAACTCTGCTATTTCACATTTCAACATAGTGCGTATATTCAAACGCGTAACTAATGCGCAAATCGATAAAAAAATATCCGGAGACCATTATCAAAATAATTATTTAAGTCTTCGTAGATAGCTGATAACCCGTATGAATTATGGCATACACTGGTCGCCATTCGGCGTCATTATTGTAATTACAGTGTAATAAATTCTACCATGTCTCGAATATCCTCCTCCGTGAATATTCAAGCGCTATAGATAGGCAACATTAAAAAGCGCTCGACCGAAGGATAACTGTAATACAAGTTTGGTTGTAATATTATTGTCTGTGACAGTTAGCGCTGGTGGACCGCTAAGGTCCTCGGCAGGAAAGGAAAATTTACGGAATGCGGATTTTATCAAATTTATGGGGCCTTACCTTTAGAATCCGATTTTACTGGATATGGAATTATTTTGTGACTTCAGATGCAATTCATATGGGATTTGTGACATCATGCATATATTTTTTAGTATGAATACATTTTATTAAAATTTATCTAATGTAGAAATAATAGTCGACCAAGGCGAATAGGGTCAGAGAATGAATCACTTTCAGCGATAAGACCGCCCATTGTACTTCCGTTGTTTACCAATTGTAATTTTTCTATGTTTATTTTTTTGGTGTACAATAAAGAGTTTTCTATTCTATTCTATTCTATTCTATGAATCCGATCACCCATAAGAAATTCAATCAAAATTAAAAACTCAAATCATTTAAGTATTGTAAGTAGGCATAAATAATGCACTTTTACAAGTCATACACTTAAGTCTCATATAGGTACATAGAGAAAAAACAAATCAAATACAGTCGTATTTAAAAATCCGCGGCTTACTAAATAAAACCAATAGGAGCAAAACATTTCTTTATCCAGTTGGATGCCCGAGAGTGAGTTTGTTTGATATCACTTCACGGGTCAGTCTCGGCGACGCTTCCCAGAGGAACGCTTTTTTAGTAAATAGCTATACGATGCATTTCGTAAGGTTGAATAACTAATTTGTAAATATTAATCTTACAAACATTTTATTATCACTGTAACGAGTACGTATTAAATAGGTACTTATCAGTTATCCTGCTGAAAATTTTGTTGGGATTGTTGTTTATTTCGTATTTAATTTATGGCATGCCAAGTGCTGAGTTACAATTCAAACGGAAATAACCAACATTAAGTTCTTTTTTGACATGCTCAGCGCGTGAGAATTTTTTTCGTCCATCATTATTAAATTATGTCGGGAGAATTCCCCAGACAAAAATTAAAGCTTTCGCTAAAAGTTCACAGTCAGAACTCGTGTCTGCCGAGTTTAGTGACACGTCATTATTTATTTATTTTAAAACTAGCTGTGCCTGCGACTTCGTTCGCGCTTACAAATACTTATTGGCTTCTTAAACCAGCAACATGACAAAATGAAACATGCCCGAAAATATGAACATTTTCGTGTATGTTTTAATCCCTAAAATTTTCATCGATATCCGATGAGCCGTTTTGGAACCTATCGGAAATAAACTTTCAGACAGAGAGACATAGTTCTAAAAATGGTCATATAAGATTCGGCTACGTATACTTAAACTTCTTATACTAAAATATTGGAATTTATTTTGATATCACAGACAAGCACTTCAATTTTATTGTTCGTTTAGATGCCTGATACCATCCTGAAAATGATGAAAATACCATCATGAAAATGTCTCCCAAAGCAGACTATTATATACATACAGTTGTAAATTGACTCGAATAGCGAATTTCTTTACCATTAAAATGTGACAATTATCAACATTAATTATATTTGCCTTTTGAATTTTGTTTACAGGAAGTTGCAATTATTTCTGTCTATAGAATGCTTTCAGGCAAGACAATTTCAAAATAATGATTGATTAATTTGATAAAGTCAACCCTTATTAATTTGGAATATTTGGACGAATTTTTAGCCTTTGTTTCAAATATAGGTCAATATTTCAACACTTGAACAGGTTACTTACTATTACTTGTTATTATACAGTGGATAATGAGCTGAGAAAATGAAACCAATTATAACAATAATTAATTAGGTAATTTATTTATCTGAGTATCATAATCTTTACAAAATACTGTGACAAATGTTATGCCATGTTTGTCACAATGTGTAAATATTTAAACTATGTAATGTACAATATTTCTACAGTTTATATATTTCATAGTCCGGATCTGCACTCAGATCATCAGCATCAGGAGTGTTCTCGACGTGTATAATTTTTTCCACGTTTTCATTGAACGTTACCACTGATTTTCTCTTTGGACCTCTAACTTCACCGAACTCATCTTCAGAAGATTCATCTGCAGCATCTTTGAGTTTGTCTATTGATTGAATAACTATCGGCGCTAGCGGTTCAGGTGTGGGCATGTCTAAAATGGCGTCATTTCTCGGAGATATAGGATCAACAGTGATCTCTTGAATTGGGGCATCTAACATTTCTTGAAGTCTTCTTTCACTTTTCTTCAGCTCTCCTATATCAAGTCGTGGCTTCGGCAAGACTTCGGGGCGAGGGAATTTATCGGCAGACTCGTTCCTAGACGCCAAACTGTCCTCGTCGCTAAACTCGTCATAATTTCTGTTCTTCCTCCTGTAAGCAAAGTACCGTTAAGTACGTGATTTTGGTAAACTAGTCATAAATAAGTGGAATGTAGGCAACGGTATTCTTACCATCTAAGGTAAAACCACACAGCTATCAGCACTAGTGCTATGAAGAGGAGGACACTTAGGACTATCGTGGCGACCAACAAGCCTATATCACGTCCCGCGATGACGCATATCTCCTGGCCCTCTAGATGATCTTGCAACGATAGCGAGCTCGCCACGGTGACCGGACCAGTTGCTATGTTACTTATATCCCTGAAAAGAAGATACAGTTGGTTAATTTCATGCATTGTTGGAAATTTGATAATATAATTGATTAAAGTGCACTTACTCAGCGAGTTTGTCGACAGCAACCGGATCTCTTGCGATCAATCCATAAACATACAGTTGAAGCGTCGCGCCTGCTGCTCTCGTAACGTCTAGTTTCTTCCTTGAGTCCACTTCATCAGTTTCGACTTCATCTGAGATGACGACAGATCTCAATACTTTAACTTCGTAACCGACAGCTTCGGTAAGAGACGAAAGAACAGTTTGTTCGTCGTCCAAAAATGCATCTCTGATTGTGACCACGGCAATGTAGTTCTCGTCTAACAGTCGTACCTAGAAAAAAATATCATACCTTGGAATTATGGTCCATAAAAGAGCAACAGGTTAATGCTCTGCTTGTTATGTTAATACGATGATATCCAAAGACATAACAACTTTATGAGAAATGGAAATACAGTAAAGGTCATCAGCCATCTGAGTAAATAACCGAGGATTAGTGTTATTGTTTTGGTAATTAGCATAATTTATTTTAGGAAAACTGTTTGAAATTATTATGAGAAAATATGTTTGTTGAATCAACAGGATGGGGACCCATCCGGTAAATTTTAAAGTGCTTCGTCCGTTCGTGCTGTAGATCAATTACTCACTTTAAAAAAGGTCTTTATAATCCAAAAATTAATTTCAGAATTTTTAGATTTTTAAATGTTGAATTTATGAGAGCAGTTTAGTAACATTAAAATATAAATAGCATCTGGAGACTTTTATACAGTGTGCATAATGTAATGTTTTATATTTTTCACATGGAATAAACTACCTAATAAAAAATTTAAACTGCTGCGGTAGAAAAAATCATAAATAGTCAAAAATACAAACCTATTATATCACTTGAACCTATCTAACTCTGTCTGGTCACGGAAACGACTACAATTTGCTCAAATAACTTTAAAAACCTTTTGGAATAAAAAGCATGACTGCAATTATAACGACAGACAGACTACATCATACATGGTGGTCAATGTAGTCATAAAGCTGCTCCTTCGTATTTTTGTTGCGCCATAAACACCTTTTTGGTGTCTCTAAACCTTGAGAAACTGTTAGTGACTCAGAGATGGATGATCCAAGCTTGTATTTTTCACATTACTTAGAGGCATTATAATCCTAAGTGTTTCCGAGTTACTTCATCAACGATGTTAGGAATACATTTAAAAAAATATTCTGCGTTAATCGGTGCTATTTTATTTAAATTAGATTCAGTTTTATCCGTTTTGTTCCGGGTTACCGCAAAAACTTTTAACCAAGCTCATTACCAAAGGTGGCGCTTAACTCATGGATGGAAATTTAAAATGGCTCTAAATCTGTTTTCATTACAAAATAAATAAAAACAAACAGACAGGTGGCAGGAGGGACAATTCATACAAATTAAAAAGAAAAACGAATAAGAATTACTTCCAATTCGGTAGCAGGAAGATGTTCTTATTTGTTTTTCCCCAATTACATTAAGCGGCCAATTAATTTTATTTTCTTATTATTTAACAGTATATTCGAAAAATATACCAAGATTTTCCAAGCTCACTGACTGATGAAACTGTTCGCGGCCAGGGACGTCGCGGCTCGTAACAAAAAATAAGGCCAGGTGACTGAAGTCGTGGGTAAAAGCTAGTCTCTGATAAATTAATTAAGACTAAATTGCTAATCTTGTCGTTTTCCGCAACCTTCAATTACGAGTATTAATTATTCAGAGTTGGGTGTGTGATCATATAAGCTTCAAGTAACCGGAGCTCAAGTTTATTAAGGCTCTGTGACACAGAGATAAGTGGGATCCTTCATTATTGGTTTACTTACACATCATGGCAAATATTTTGCCGGAGTTTTTGACGGGAAATTGAAGCAGATTGCTGTGATTTTGCAGTGATTTATAGTTCAATGTGATTTTTTTATTATACATATAGGAATATAACTCCCTATATCCCACTTGTCATCATCGCAGCCCATATTCACCCACTGCCGACCACGGGTCTCACCTCACTTTCGCGAGAATAAGGCCATATCCATTGAGGCGGCTCCGTCCGGATGGTTCTATCACATGCTTCGGAAATAGTACTCGGACATGTGGGTTTTCGCGTGATGTTTTTCTTCACGGAAAAGCTAGCCACTACCCTTATATATTACACGGTAAATATCCCATTTTTAATGATAATATCGTGTGTGTACTTAGTTACAGTAACTAATCTACCATTTCCCTGATGGCATCAAATACTTAATAGTTGCGGTACTGATAGGTTCACACTGAGAGAAGGGATATACCAGGCCTGGCACAAACTCCACACTAACATTTAGTGAGTCTTGAAATTTACTTACTGGCTGAATGCACACACGGTGCGATGCTCCAAAAAATAATAAAAAAGTTTAGATTAAAATATGTCGTCCTCGATGCCTCCCCATCGCTTTCTTAGAAGCGGCTTATCACATGAACATCGTCTTTTTAACAAGAGTAATAAATTAATTAAATGTATTTCTGGCAACCGACGGATCGGGGGATTTAAGTACTTTTATATTATAAGGAAATTGTAATGCCTCGGAAGTTGTTAAATAACTTTGTTTATATCAAAGGAGACTAATAACACATATTGTGTGAGTAAAACGAAAATTATTTGCCTTGACGGTAAATACGTCCTCATAATTTATGGAAATTGACTATCGATGAAAGAAAACATTAGGGCAGATACATGTACCTATTTACTATCAAAAACAGATTTCCACATGAAGTGATTCCGTCACCTGTTCATGTCACATTATTTTACTAAATTCGGAGCTAATATAACGTAAGTATTCAGGGGTGTAACGGCCTGTTTCATAACCTTTTTATACCTACTTGTCCCTACTAGGGTTTGAAAGATGGGTACTTATTACAGCTACGTGAAGCTTACATTTATTTTTGGTTTCTAGTTTAGGTCGGATATCATAAAAGCCGTCGTTAAAAACCTAGTTTCATTATAGATTTAGCCAGACTGTTTTCGACTAAATCGTTCCTGGACACTGAGTGGTCATGCATATTATCCACTAGCAATAAAAAGTCTTTACCAAAAGGTTTATATTGCCAGATAACCCCTCTCCGTTCCTGTCAGTGGCGCTGACGGTCAGCGTGACGCCATTCTCCAAGGTAGCGCCATCCCGCAGATGGATAAACCCGGTGGCAGGAGCTACCGCCAGTTCTGGCGCCGCACTCCAGTAGAGAAGGGCAGCGTTTTCACCGATGTCAGCGTCGGTTGCCTGAAGTTGGATAAAAAGTTAATGAATATTTAAAGCAAATGGAACACAGACAAAATCAGGCAAATTGTCTCCACGGGCTCGTCGTATGCTAAAAACGAGTCACTAATATACCTAGGTACATTTTGGTACAACTTTTACAATGATAAATGGACATTTTGACATAACATAACACCTTCGTAAAAGTAACTTTAAATATCATGGGTCAGAAAAATATGAACTATATTATGTACCGACCTACCGGAAAAATTAATGCCGTCCAATATCTGTCCTGCTACGGAAATTAAAGACAGAACCTATCGTCGTTCCATTTTTATTATCTGAGAGTCTGGCCAGTGTGCCCATATCAAGTGTGAAAGGCGTTTCGAACTGTACCTTAGCTAAAAATAACTCTTCTACTGCGGAGTATGTAGAGGGTTGTCCATTTTCGCGTGTAGTGTATGGTTTTTAACTTTTCGCCTAGTTGGAGACACTTTATGGATTAGAAATTATGCATGGAAGAAGTAATTGTATTATAAGAAGGCCAGATGTCTGTGAAATAAGGTTCGCGGTATATCGTAGAAGTATAGTGAAAAATGATATACAGAATCTATAAATTAAAGGACATGTTCTAGTTAAGCCGTACTGGGCTAGCATGGTGGATGGCCCACGCTGTCTTTAGGAGATAAAGTCTGTGTCCCATCAGTGGATGCATAATGTAGGCGATGAAAATATAAAAAAGTATTAAATAAACAAGAAGTAGGTAGTCGAACAAATTAAGTAGGTACCTACGTATGTTGAAAAACTCAATGGTCTGGCCAACGAGTTTAAACCTCCCGTCAGATTGTCATAAAATAATCCTACCTGTAGCTCAGCCAAGGATCGAGGGAGAACTCTTTCTGCTAAGGCCGGTACTGGATAGCCCACCGCAATAGGTTCGTTTTCTTTGCCCACGAAAATGGGAGCATTGTCATTGATATCGTTCACGATCACGTTCACAAAACTTCTCCGAGAGTTGTAAAGGATCGTATCAGTGAGAATCCATTTATTCTCGCCGTAGTCGTAAGGACCGAGTGCATCAGAGGTTAAGGATCGTCTCGAGCGTGTCGCGTCGCCTTCACAGTGTAGAATTACTTCCACTTGCACTTGCGACACCGGCATGAAAGCAATTGACTCGTGCTCTCTGTCGATTGCTGCTGTATGCAAACCTCCCTCGTCTACGTAAACCCATGTTTGGTCTAATGGCCAACGATTTGCTAGAGTTAAATGACAGCTATCGTATCGGGTTCCGTTTATCAAGTCGTAATGAGGTTCCTCTTCATTAACGTCCAGCACTATCAACGGAGGCATTACGAGTTCATCTCTGCATACGGTTATCGCTTCCACGGATAAATGTACCTGTAGAAAAACAAGTTTTGAGTCAACGTTTTGTTAGATCAAAAAAAATTGATGGCCAAATAAGTGTTCTAGAAATCTAGACTGAGTGGACGTTATTGCCACATATCTATGTGTACGTACCGGGATATTTCTAGACCTTCAAGATAGTCAAGTGGTATGGGGTTTGGGATGCCTGCCTACCTAATATATTTTAGGGTAGGCATGTAAATTTGTTGTTGCGTGGTGAACTCATGCCTTATTTGAGTCCAATTTAAGGTTGGTTCAGAAAAGTCAAAGTGTAAACGTGTGATGTTCCTTAAGGTGGTTAGATTGCCATACAAACTTAAAAAGTAAAAAGTATCCGCAAAATCCATTTCCATGTACCCAAATGCAAAGATAAATGAATACATTAATAAAAAGCTGAAATTTGCATAAGTGGCGACCTCTCTTGAGAAAAGTGGGACCAGGGAGCGAGAGTAAAAACCTTAACGACCTATATCAAATGTTCCTGTTTTTTTGTTAGTACGCGATATCCCGGTGACCAAACAAAGACTATTTAAACCTATAAACAAAGAATTGAGTGCTTTCAAATATTTACGTAAAACAGCGTAAGTAAATTAGCTAAAACGCAGAATCATTAATGAATTCTCAAAGTACATTCACCTACGCAGTAGGATTAGGTAAAATAAATAGTAATGCACACACGTTTACGGACACTGCCTATTTTATTTTGAGAAGTATAAAATTATCTACAGGGGTTTTCTGTTTTTATTAAATTGTATAAATACATAAGGCAGAACATTGAAACATTATTATGTAATTTAATTGTTAAAACCATGTACCTTTAAATTCATCTGATATACAAGAAGGTACCTATAGACTAGGCATACCTATCAGGCAAATTATAGGTAGGTAGCCTACATATCACTTTATTTATATATAAAGAAATTTAAACTTGTCATTCCAGTCGCTATCTACTGCATTATTAATTTTATTACCTAATGCTATTTTTAAAATGATTCCTTTAGCATAGCACAGATGCCTGAGATATCATAAAGTTCAGAAACATTATTTACGATACTTAACAAAAAGAGTTGCCTAATATTTCTTTCCTAGTTCTTTCCTCTAGTTCTATATAAATTTGTTATTTATAGTATCTCAGTAAAATGTGATATTTCCAAGTTCTTGAGTTATTTATTTCTTACCACAGCAGTGCCTCGCGTTTGCGTGAAAATCGTTGTCGCGACAACATCGAAACTGTAGGCTCCGCTGTTGACAGGTGCAGATAAATGTAATTCGCCCTCAGCGTTTACACTCAATCGCTGTTGTAGATGAGCTGGAAAAGAACGAGTGTATTACACTTTTCAATCTCGAACACACGCACTGGCGCTGTCACAATCAATCAAACTAGCTTGTCTCGCTATTCAAGTCAGTAATATAAATAAAATTAATTATTATTAATGTATTTAGTTCGGCTTGCTAAATCGTGTATTTTTAGTTTTTTTAACTTTTTTTTAAGTTTTTTTTTTATTATTGTATTGTCATTGGTCCTTGATAAGTAAGATAAAGTTCGAGTTAATCCAAAGTTATGAAGGGGATCAAAATCATTTTCAAAGTTTCCGTTACATACATACTTACATTACATACTAACGTATACGTCTGAAGCTAATGAGAGCGTGTTAAAAAGACTAAATAGGACAAATCATTATGATTCATTTCTACAGACGCCATTTATTGTGATACGCAAAATGATAGACAAGACAAGATAAACCAGCATCATAACAATTTATATCGAATTCGTCAAAAATTGCCTACGGGAAAACAACAACAGAGTGGCCGACGTGCAAATTTGCTCGGAGGGACGTGTAGGCGTGGGTATCGAGTAATAAAACATTAGGTGTTTTATCTTTTGTTTTGACATGAGCAAATATGAGCAAAAAGCGGTGAGCAAACACAGGCTATGGGAATTACGAGCTAGCGGTCTAACTAAACGTGCCGGTGCCGCCACGTGTCTGACAACTGATGGGTTAACGTGGGATTTGTCTGGTTACTTTACTCCAACTACTCGGCCAAACTAACTGGGCTTATAAACTTTTTGTGAAGTCATAAATTAAACTATTAAACTATAAATAAAAAAAAAACTATTTATAAATTTAATTTCACCATCAATGTATTGAATCATATTTAACGAAAGTGAAAAATCGATAAAAGTTCGTTGTGCAAAAATTAATTATTTAATTAATTATTATTATTGCCTTGTCTCCTGCGCGTGTTTTGGTCTACACACTATACAAAACATTGTAATTTTTGAAAATTTTTGATGTTTTCATATATATATACAAAATATATTATTATTTCTATATATTAAATATATAACAAATACTATTTTTAAGGTTTAGATCTTGGGATAGGAAGTTATACAAATTGTAGTCAAAGATTGACAATAGCTAGTATTCATTTGCAACTGATTCTAAAGTTTCTAGAATGTCTCATCTACCAGTCCAAGGTAGGTAGGGAACTTTCATAACCGAGGTTCGGACTTTCGATATTGATTTCTGAAACTGAAGCTTACGTATATTCAAATTAGTAGGTAATCGTAGGTACTTTGTAGTGCTTCTAGCTATACTAGGTATCCTCATCATCATCATCATATGCAGCTCATCCAACCCACTGCAGGGCATAAGCCTCCTCCCTCTTACGCCATTCATCCCGGCTTTGGGCCGATCTGGTCCATCCTACTAATCCACTAGGTATCCTACTAATGATAAAATAACAGTGCTAATAGTTGTGAAGGGTTGTATGTTGGGTTTGTTTGTTAGGTACCTATTTCGCCAAAACGGCCTAACGGATTTTTATGAAAATTGGTCCAAAAATAAACTGTAACACAAGGAAAACGGCGGACACGAAATGGAAAATGGCGGATTTTATTTTCTAATATTTCATTCCATAAAATAATAATTACGTACCTATATTAAATATATAAGCCTACATCCATCCTATTAGTCTGGAGTTCCAGAAACTAGTAGAGGGTTTCAGGGAGTCGGTGTACTGCTTTTCGCTGGATCGTAGCATGTGGAATGATGTAATCTCTGCCTATCCCAACGGGAGGAAGGCGTGACTTTATGTAATGCATATTTATCCTGAGAGGTGTCATTTTAAAGCACTTTGTTTGAACATTGTCAAAATGTTTTTTCTTGTAGTTTATTAAATACACACGTAATATGTGTGTACCTAAATTAATAATTAATTACTAGGTAGTCGCTTATTTACGTTATTTTAATCTTAGGTTTTTATTTATATATCTTATTTCTTTTTATTGTTATATTTTAATCAGTTTTAATTATTTATAAGTAGTTTTATCTAATAACAAGACAAATGTTTCGCTAAAGATTTTGCTGATAACAAACCTGCCATAAATACTCTACTGTTATCGTTTTAAATCTTATTGGCTGATATGATTAACCGGCAAATATCAAAGTCAATGCCATCAGTAGCATCA
The DNA here is from genome assembly GCA_912999815.1 of Campaea margaritaria. Classification (NCBI taxonomy): domain Eukaryota; kingdom Metazoa; phylum Arthropoda; class Insecta; order Lepidoptera; family Geometridae; genus Campaea; species Campaea margaritaria. The sequence goes on from OU538794.1 coordinate 5,993,102, forward strand.
GTAGGTATGATGTACACAATGTTACCAATTAACCAATGATCTATTAATGAGGCTTTCGATTGCCCTCCACCGAATTCCGGTTACCTTCGTTAGTAAACATGAAAGCGTAGAAAAACTTTTTATCGAGATTGTTCCCTTTTATTTTCTGGTGATCACATACCAATTTCAAGTTATTTACCTACGTAAGTACGTTTAATTAAATCGCCATGACCGAGATAAATCTTGTGTTGTTAATTTTATTTTTGTTTACAAAGTAACTAGATATTTGGAACAAACAAGAGATTACTGAAAATTAGGGTGTAATTTACTTATTTAGTTGGTAGCGTTCAGTTTATAAACTTACCCACCATAATATAGGACCAGGGGTTGCTGGTACAGTCAAAATCAAAAGTAAATGATGATAAAACCAGTTTCAAAAACCATGTTAACCGAGGGAGTTATGACAGAGAAATTAGATTATATTGAAAATGATTATGATAAGTCTAATACCGGTCATGGTTTATGAAAATGTCTAATCATCGTTTACTTTTGTTGTTGACTGTACGTTAGACTCTTAATAAAGTTAATTATGTTCACACTGCTTTGTTCCTACTGTTTCTTACCATTGTCCAACTGCAATGAGTAGGCGACTGCTTCGCCATTATCTGCGGAAGCTTGCACTTGCCCCACCAGGCCAAACTGGGAGATGTCCACGCGAACGGCGTATGATGAAGAACTGAACGTAACTGTTGGTAGCGTTGGGGTTTCTGAGAACAAATCGATCGGTGATAGATATGGCAACTTTAATAGGGACAGAAGGCCCTTAGACAGTATGCTACCGGCATAGGCCGCCCCGGTTTATGCCGCACTAGCTCCCCGCTTTGACAGCATGCTCCCGCGACACTCTTTGCCTTGGCGCCGGCGAGGTCAGAAAATGTCGGTGGCATATCTTCACAAAATCACTACAAAATAATAATTCCTCTATCTTGGCTCATCGGTATGATGAAAAAGAAAACAGACCTTTAATAATGTAGCTTTATTCCTCCAAAAAGTTAGTCAGACGAATGAAAGATAGGGATAAGTTGAAAGACCTTCAAATCTTTATTTTTGTCTTTAGTATGGGGTTCTACTTTTCGTTTTATCATTAACAAACTATTATTATTATCATGGTCAAAGTCAGTGAAGCAGCGTAGATAGTCGTTATACATACGTATATAGTAGGTACTTCTAGGTATTATAATATTGTCTGAAACGTAGGGATAACTATGCTTAGTTACTCCCACTCAAGATTCAAACTGACGAATACAAAGCAGGGCCGGGGGCCAGGGTTACTACAAATGAAATACTCCATCAGCCAATAACTTCAACACAGATTGAATATTTCTAAGATTTGATATTTATATAGGTACAACTGAGCAAATATTTAGTATTGTTTGCAACTGAGCACAATATCGCATGCCTACTGCGAGTACAAGAGAAAAATAATTGATGGATAATATCCTTATAATAAACGAAACAAATAAATCATCGAATGCTTAATTGTCACTATTATAATTTTGTGACAATAATGGAAAACCATGGCCTAGCAGTGGGACAGTATGGATTAAAATATATATATATATATATATGAAGCATCTTACCACTATGTATAACGTTCAGCAGCAGCACTGCCGATGCGGAGCTAGCTTGGAGCTCCAGAGGCACGTGGCTGACGTCAGCTGGCAGTGCCAGGGTTCCAGAGGCACCGACCGTAACTACGCCATTGGTCAATGTAGCCGCAAACTGGGACGAGTATTCTAAATATAAGGAAATATTAATGTTTATACGGATTTCCAAAAATGACGGTTTCCTAAAAGCAGTAAGACCTGGCTAGAACTGCTTCAGAGAAGGAATTCATGACGTAAGAGGAAGGAGGCTTGTGCCGATAGTTGCTTATACCGATCGGCTTTGTAAATCAGGTAATTAAAAGATATTATTTAAATCAACTACTACATCTACAAGTACAAATGTACTTTTTTTAAGATTTTTTTACTCGACTGAAAATCAACAGCGCGATCAGAGTCGGAGACGGAAAACACACAAAAATACAAGAAAATTTAGACACACTATAACAAAGAAAATGTATAGTTATATGGTTATACTTTGTTTTTGTGATCACAAGTTGGTATAGGTAAAATGTCGAACCTCGTTTTTACCGGTTCGAAAAACAGAATAGTGACTCTCTTTTTACAGATTTTGTGATAACTGTCACTCTTGCTTTCATTTGAACAAAAGGGATACTAAAATCGTCTAAAATAAGAAATGTCAAAAACGGCCAAAATGACTGAAAGAGAACACATTACTACAGAATAGAATAGAATAGAAAAACTCTTTATTGTACACCAGAAACAAAATTAAACACAGTCTTCTTTGATAAAAGGATCAGCAAGCTATGCATGCTTACCTCCCTGTAGCTCGACATTCGAGCCGGAGAATCCTGTGATGGTAATGGTTTCATGGTTTACCACCCCGTTTTGTATAATGCCTGCATAGAGAACTTTCTCAAAAGACACATCCAAGCCTGGCTGCGAATCTGAAACATTTAGGAAAATAATTAAAACGAAACAATATACAGATATACTGACCGGGGAAAAAACCTTAATTCTAATATTTAAGCCTAAGCCTAAAGTCCCTAAGAACGAAAACCACAGTCGACCTAAACCTCATTGATATACCTAATGCTGAAAACAAACAAATTGATTATTTATGCACGCAGCCAGACAGAAGCGAGGTATGTAATAAAATATAATAAATAATGTATTGTATCTAGATGTGAAGAGTACTTGTAACGTGACGTGTAAATGATATCTTATCGAAGTGAGGATAAGAATTAATGACAAGTTTTCTTTATAGAAGATAAATTCTCAGAAAACTATTGGACCTGGCTAATGGATTTTTTATCTACATACCATAAGCTTTCGCATTTTATCTGATAATTCGTTCGAATTCGTTACTACGGTCTAAACTATTAAAACCAAACTGCATTTAATTTCTTCCTTTTGACACAATATGCTAGAATGAGACAATTATTAAAGACATGGTCAAAAATACATACCTAAACAGAAAATAGTGAGGGAAAATGGTTGCAATATGATACCGATCTCGTAAACAAGGAATCAAAGTTTAAATAAATATAAATATGTATTTTACCATATTGAATAATATTATTTTTACCGTCATGCAAAGTTATCACTATTGTGGCTCTCGCCGTTGCGCTGCCAGGTCTCTGCGCATTGACTACGAAGACGAGCTGTTGGTTGTTTGCTAACACTGCTGCCGGGATTGGGCTAGTGAGCGTCACTGTGACTGAATTGCCGCTCTGCGCCAAACCGAACCACTGAGCGTTGTCTGCAAGAAAATTTCCAATTTTAAATGTAGGTCACTAGTGTCATTAAACTAATTTTCGAAATTTTTTGCGTCATGCATATCTGAGACTTACCTCCTTCGCGATCAAATACGACGTCGGTATCGTATCCTTGGGTCAGAGATATCGGGGTCGGGAACGAGAGACCATCGGCGGCGGTGTACGAACCGCTGTAGAATGTTTGGGCGAAGATCGGCTCGACGACCGTGGGTACTTCGACGTCCTTAACATATTCAATCACGACAGTGGCGTATGCGGTCATTGCTTGTGATGCGGTCGCTTGAATTGCCAGCATTATTATTCCGTTGGCAGGTATCAATTGTTCAGGAATGGTGCCCGGTAGCGTTATTAAGACAACAGCTCCTTGTGGCGTCAATGTGAAGTAATCAGCCAGTTCTGTAATATGAAACGAGGCGTGGTAAGTACATTGCTGATATGTTATATTCTCGTTGATACAATTATCGATTTCCCGCTTCGTTTGAATTGTTCGAAATGTTCATATTATTGTTTTACCTCCGTGCAGCGAGAACGTCACGCCTTGCATGAATCCCTCACTGAGAGTGATCGCTGGAATGTTTGCCTGGTTGTTCTCGATGGTGCCGAGATACGAGACGCGATCGAATCCAAGGATGACAGATCCTTCTGGGTACTCTGCAATAATAAGTAGGTTATAATTTTATAATCAGTACCTAAGTTTAGTTTTCGTAATGTAACATAATTATTATGACTAACAGCAGAGTCCTGTCAGGTACTTACCGTCAAGAAGAGAAATGACAATCGTGGCTCTCGCCGTTGCGCTGCCAGGGCTCTGCGCATTGACTACGAAGACGAGCTGTTGGTTGTTTGCTAACACTGCTGCCGGAATTGGGCTAGTGAGCGTCACTGTGACTGAATTGCCACTCTGCACCAAACCGAACCACTGAGCGTTGTCTGCAAGAAAATGTCCAATTATAAATGTAGGTCACTAGTGTCATTAAACTAAGCCTCGAATTTTTTTGCGTCATGCATATCTGAGACTTACCTCCTTCGCGATCAAATACGACGTCGGTATCGTATCCTTGGGTCAGAGATATCGGGGTCGGGAACGAGAGACCATCGGCGGCGGTGTACGAACCGCTGTAGAATGTTTGGGAGAAGATCGGCTCGACGACCGTGGGTACTTCGACGTCCTTAACATATTCAATCACGACAGTGGCGTATGCGGTCATTGCTTGTGATGCGGTCGCTTGAATTGCCAGCATTATTATTCCGTTGGCAGGTATCAATTGTTCAGGAATGGTGCCCGGTAGCGTTATTAAGACAACAGCTCCTTGTGGCGTCAATGTGAAGTAATCAGCCAGTTCTGTAATATGAAACGAGGCGTGGTAAGTACATTGCTGATATGTTATATTCTCGTTGATACAATTATCGATTTCCCGCTTCGTTTGAATTGTTCGAAATGTTCATATTATTGTTTTACCTCCGTGCAGCGAGAACGTCACGCCTTGCATGAATCCCTCACTGAGAGTGATCGCTGGAATGTTTGCCTGGTTGTTCTCGATGGTGCCGAGATACGAGACGCGATCGAATCCAAGGATGACAGATCCTTCTGGGTACTCTGCAATAATAAGTAGGTTATAATTTTATAATCAGTACCTAAGTTTAGTTTTCGTAATGTAACATAATTATTATGACTAACAGCAGAGTCCTGTCAGGTACTTACCGTCAAGAAGAGAAATGACTATCGTGGCTCTCGCCGTTGCGCTGCCAGGGCTCTGCGCATTGACTACGAAGACGAGCTGTTGGTTGTTTGCTAACACTGCTGCCGGAATTGGGCTAGTGAGCGTCACTGTGACTGAATTGCCACTCTGCACCAAACCGAACCACTGAGCGTTGTCTGCAAGAAAATGTCCAATTTTAAATGTAGGTCACTAGTGTCATTAAACTAAGCCTCGAATTTTTTTGCGTCATGCATATCTGAGACTTACCTCCTTCGCGATCAAATACGACGTCGGTATCGTATCCTTGGGTCAGAGATATCGGGGTCGGGAACGAGAGACCATCGGCGGCGGTGTACGAACCGCTGTAGAATGTTTGGGCGAAGATCGGCTCGACGACCGTGGGTACTTCGACGTCCTTAACATATTCAATCACGACAGTGGCGTATGCGGTCATTGCTTGTGATGCGGTCGCTTGAATTGCCAGCATTATTATTCCGTTGGCAGGTATCAATTGTTCAGGAATGGTGCCCGGTAGCGTTATTAAGACAACAGCTCCTTGTGGCGTCAATGTGAAGTAATCAGCCAGTTCTGTAATATGAAACGAGGCGTGGTAAGTACATTGCTGATATGTTATATTCTCGTTGATACAATTATCGATTTCCCGCTTCGTTTGAATTGTTCGAAATGTTCATATTATTGTTTTACCTCCGTGCAGCGAGAACGTCACGCCTTGCATGAATCCCTCACTGAGAGTGATCGCTGGAATGTTTGCCTGGTTGTTCTCGATGGTGCCGAGATACGAGACGCGATCGAATCCAAGGATGACAGATCCTTCTGGGTACTCTGCAATAATAAGTAGGTTATAATTTTATAATCAGTACCTAAGTTTAGTTTTCGTAATGTAACATAATTATTATGACTAACAGCAGAGTCCTGTCAGGTACTTACCGTCAAGAAGAGAAATGACAATCGTGGCTCTCGCCGTTGCGCTGCCAGGGCTCTGCGCATTGACTACGAAGACGAGCTGTTGGTTGTTTGCTAACACTGCTGCCGGAATTGGGCTAGTGAGCGTCACTGTGACTGAATTGCCACTCTGCACCAAACCGAACCACTGAGCGTTGTCTGCAAGAAAATGTCCAATTATAAATGTAGGTCACTAGTGTCATTAAACTAAGCCTCGAATTTTTTTGCGTCATGCATATCTGAGACTTACCTCCTTCGCGATCAAATACGACGTCGGTATCGTATCCTTGGGTCAGAGATATCGGGGTCGGGAACGAGAGACCATCGGCGGCGGTGTACGAACCGCTGTAGAATGTTTGGGAGAAGATCGGCTCGACGACCGTGGGTACTTCGACGTCCTTAACATATTCAATCACGACAGTGGCGTATGCGGTCATTGCTTGTGATGCGGTCGCTTGAATTGCCAGCATTATTATTCCGTTGGCAGGTATCAATTGTTCAGGAATGGTGCCCGGTAGCGTTATTAAGACAACAGCTCCTTGTGGCGTCAATGTGAAGTAATCAGCCAGTTCTGTAATATGAAACGAGGCGTGGTAAGTACATTGCTGATATGTTATATTCTCGTTGATACAATTATCGATTTCCCGCTTCGTTTGAATTGTTCGAAATGTTCATATTATTGTTTTACCTCCGTGCAGCGAGAACGTCACGCCTTGCATGAATCCCTCACTGAGAGTGATCGCTGGAATGTTTGCCTGGTTGTTCTCGATGGTGCCGAGATACGAGACGCGATCGAATCCAAGGATGACAGATCCTTCTGGGTACTCTGCAATAATAAGTAGGTTATAATTTTATAATCAGTACCTAAGTTTAGTTTTCGTAATGTAACATAATTATTATGACTAACAGCAGAGTCCTGTCAGGTACTTACCGTCAAGAAGAGAAATGACAATCGTGGCTCTCGCCGTTGCGCTGCCAGGGCTCTGCGCATTGACTACGAAGACGAGCTGTTGGTTGTTTGCTAACACTGCTGCCGGAATTGGGCTAGTGAGCGTCACTGTGACTGAATTGCCACTCTGCACCAAACCGAACCACTGAGCGTTGTCTGCAAGAAAATGTCCAATTTTAAATGTAGGTCACTAGTGTCATTAAACTAAGCCTCGAATTTTTTTGCGTCATGCATATCTGAGACTTACCTCCTTCGCGATCAAATACGACGTCGGTATCGTATCCTTGGGTCAGAGATATCGGGGTCGGGAACGAGAGACCATCGGCGGCGGTGTACGAACCGCTGTAGAATGTTTGGGCGAAGATCGGCTCGACGACCGTGGGTACTTCGACGTCCTTAACATATTCAATCACGACAGTGGCGTATGCGGTCATTGCTTGTGATGCGGTCGCTTGAATTGCCAGCATTATTATTCCGTTGGCAGGTATCAATTGTTCAGGAATGGTGCCCGGTAGCGTTATTAAGACAACAGCTCCTTGTGGCGTCAATGTGAAGTAATCAGCCAGTTCTGTAATATGAAACGAGGCGTGGTAAGTACATTGCTGATATGTTATATTCTCGTTGATACAATTATCGATTTCCCGCTTCGTTTGAATTGTTCGAAATGTTCATATTATTGTTTTACCTCCGTGCAGCGAGAACGTCACGCCTTGCATGAATCCCTCACTGAGAGTGATCGCTGGAATGTTTGCCTGGTTGTTCTCGATGGTGCCGAGATACGAGACGCGATCGAATCCAAGGATGACAGATCCTTCTGGGTACTCTGCAATAATAAGTAGGTTATAATTTTATAATCAGTACCTAAGTTTAGTTTTCGTAATGTAACATAATTATTATGACTAACAGCAGAGTCCTGTCAGGTACTTACCGTCAAGAAGAGAAATGACTATCGTGGCTCTCGCCGTTGCGCTGCCAGGGCTCTGCGCATTGACTACGAAGACGAGCTGTTGGTTGTTTGCTAACACTGCTGCCGGAATTGGGCTAGTGAGCGTCACTGTGACTGAATTGCCACTCTGCACCAAACCGAACCACTGAGCGTTGTCTGCAAGAAAATGTCCAATTTTAAATGTAGGTCACTAGTGTCATTAAACTAAGCCCCGAATTTTTTTGCGTCATGCATATCTGAGACTTACCTCCTTCGCGATCAAATACGACGTCGGTATCGTATCCTTGGGTCAGAGATATCGGGGTCGGGAACGAGAGACCATCGGCGGCGGTGTACGAACCGCTGTAGAATGTTTGGGCGAAGATCGGCTCGACGACCGTGGGTACTTCGACGTCCTTAACATATTCAATCACGACAGTGGCGTATGCGGTCATTGCTTGTGATGCGGTCGCTTGAATTGCCAGCATTATTATTCCGTTGGCAGGTATCAATTGTTCAGGAATGGTGCCCGGTAGCGTTATTAAGACAACAGCTCCTTGTGGCGTCAATGTGAAGTAATCAGCCAGTTCTGTAATATGAAACGAGGCGTGGTAAGTACATTGCTGATATGTTATATTCTCGTTGATACAATTATCGATTTCCCGCTTCGTTTGAATTGTTCGAAATGTTCATATTATTGTTTTACCTCCGTGCAGCGAGAACGTCACGCCTTGCATGAATCCCTCACTGAGAGTGATCGCTGGAATGTTTGCCTGGTTGTTCTCGATGGTGCCGAGATACGAGACGCGATCGAATCCAAGGATGACAGATCCTTCTGGGTACTCTGCAATAATAAGTAGGTTATAATTTTATAATCAGTACCTAAGTTTAGTTTTCGTAATGTAACATAATTATTATGACTAACAGCAGAGTCCTGTCAGGTACTTACCGTCAAGAAGAGAAATGACTATCGTGGCTCTCGCCGTTGCGCTGCCAGGGCTCTGCGCATTGACTACGAAGACGAGCTGTTGGTTGTTTGCTAACACTGCTGCCGGGATTGGGCTAGTGAGCGTCACTGTGACTGAATTGCCGCTCTGCACCAAACCGAACCACTGAGCGTTGTCTGCAAGAAAATGTCCAATTTTAAATGTAGGTCACTAGTGTCATTAAACTAAGCCTCGAATTTTTTTGCGTCATGCATATCTGAGACTTACCTCCTTCGCGATCAAATACGACGTCGGTATCGTATCCTTGGGTCAGAGATATCGGGGTCGGGAACGAGAGACCATCGGCGGCGGTGTACGAACCGCTGTAGAATGTTTGGGAGAAGATCGGCTCGACGACCGTGGGTACTTCGACGTCCTTAACATATTCAATCACGACAGTGGCGTATGCGGTCATTGCTTGTGATGCGGTCGCTTGAATTGCCAGCATTATTATTCCGTTGGCAGGTATCAATTGTTCAGGAATGGTGCCCGGTAGCGTTATTAAGACAACAGCTCCTTGTGGCGTCAATGTGAAGTAATCAGCCAGTTCTGTAATATGAAACGAGGCGTGGTAAGTACATTGCTGATATGTTATATTCTCGTTGATACAATTATCGATTTCCCGCTTCGTTTGAATTGTTCGAAATGTTCATATTATTGTTTTACCTCCGTGCAGCGAGAACGTCACGCCTTGCATGAATCCCTCACTGAGAGTGATCGCTGGAATGTTTGCCTGGTTGTTCTCGATGGTGCCGAGATACGAGACGCGATCGAATCCAAGGATGACAGATCCTTCTGGGTACTCTGCAATAATAAGTAGGTTATAATTTTATAATCAGTACCTAAGTTTAGTTTTCGTAATGTAACATAATTATTATGACTAACAGCAGAGTCCTGTCAGGTACTTACCGTCAAGAAGAGAAATGACTATCGTGGCTCTCGCCGTTGCGCTGCCAGGGCTCTGCGCATTGACTACGAAGACGAGCTGTTGGTTGTTTGCTAACACTGCTGCCGGAATTGGGCTAGTGAGCGTCACTGTGACTGAATTGCCACTCTGCACCAAACCGAACCACTGAGCGTTGTCTGCAAGAAAATGTCCAATTTTAAATGTAGGTCACTAGTGTCATTAAACTAAGCCCCGAATTTTTTTGCGTCATGCATATCTGAGACTTACCTCCTTCGCGATCAAATACGACGTCGGTATCGTATCCTTGGGTCAGAGATATCGGGGTCGGGAACGAGAGACCATCGGCGGCGGTGTACGAACCGCTGTAGAATGTTTGGGCGAAGATCGGCTCGACGACCGTGGGTACTTCGACGTCCTTAACATATTCAATCACGACAGTGGCGTATGCGGTCATTGCTTGTGATGCGGTCGCTTGAATTGCCAGCATTATTATTCCGTTGGCAGGTATCAATTGTTCAGGAATGGTGCCCGGTAGCGTTATTAAGACAACAGCTCCTTGTGGCGTCAATGTGAAGTAATCAGCCAGTTCTGTAATATGAAACGAGGCGTGGTAAGTACATTGCTGATATGTTATATTCTCGTTGATACAATTATCGATTTCCCGCTTCGTTTGAATTGTTCGAAATGTTCATATTATTGTTTTACCTCCGTGCAGCGAGAACGTCACGCCTTGCATGAATCCCTCACTGAGAGTGATCGCTGGAATGTTTGCCTGGTTGTTCTCGATGGTGCCGAGATACGAGACGCGATCGAATCCAAGGATGACAGATCCTTCTGGGTACTCTGCAATAATAAGTAGGTTATAATTTTATAATCAGTACCTAAGTTTAGTTTTCGTAATGTAACATAATTATTATGACTAACAGCAGAGTCCTGTCAGGTACTTACCGTCAAGAAGAGAAATGACTATCGTGGCTCTCGCCGTTGCGCTGCCAGGGCTCTGCGCATTGACTACGAAGACGAGCTGTTGGTTGTTTGCTAACACTGCTGCCGGAATTGGGCTAGTGAGCGTCACTGTGACTGAATTGCCACTCTGCACCAAACCGAACCACTCAGCGTTGTCTGCAAGAAAATGTCCAATTTTAAATGTAGGTCACTAGTGTCATTAAACTAAGCCTCGAATTTTTTTGCGTCATGCATATCTGAGATTTACCTCCTTCGCGATCAAATACGACGTCGGTATCGTATCCTTGGGTCAGAGATATCGGGGTCGGGAACGAGAGACCATCGGCGGCGGTGTACGAACCGCTGTAGAATGTTTGGGCGAAGATCGGCTCGACGACCGTGGGTACTTCGACGTCCTTAACATATTCAATCACGACAGTGGCGTATGCGGTCATTGCTTGTGATGCGGTCGCTTGAATTGCCAGCATTATTATTCCGTTGGCAGGTATCAATTGTTCAGGAATGGTGCCCGGTAGCGTTATTAAGACAACAGCTCCTTGTGGCGTCAATGTGAAGTAATCAGCCAGTTCTGTAATATGAAACGAGGCGTGGTAAGTACATTGCTGATATGTTATATTCTCGTTGATACAATTATCGATTTCCCGCTTCGTTTGAATTGTTCGAAATGTTCATATTATTGTTTTACCTCCGTGCAGCGAGAACGTCACGCCTTGCATGAATCCCTCACTGAGAGTGATCGCTGGAATGTTTGCCTGGTTGTTCTCGATGGTGCCGAGATACGAGACGCGATCGAATCCAAGGATGACAGATCCTTCTGGGTACTCTGCAATAATAAGTAGGTTATAATTTTATAATCAGTACCTAAGTTTAGTTTTCGTAATGTAACATAATTATTATGACTAACAGCAGAGTCCTGTCAGGTACTTACCGTCAAGAAGAGAAATGACTATCGTGGCTCTCGCCGTTGCGCTGCCAGGGCTCTGCGCATTGACTACGAAGACGAGCTGTTGGTTGTTTGCTAACACTGCTGCCGGGATTGGGCTAGTGAGCGTCACTGTGACTGAATTGCCGCTCTGCACCAAACCGAACCACTGAGCGTTGTCTGCAAGAAAATGTCCAATTTTAAATGTAGGTCACTAGTGTCATTAAACTAAGCCTCGAATTTTTTTGCGTCATGCATATCTGAGACTTACCTCCTTCGCGATCAAATACGACGTCGGTATCGTATCCTTGGGTCAGAGATATCGGGGTCGGGAACGAGAGACCATCGGCGGCGGTGTACGAACCGCTGTAGAATGTTTGGGCGAAGATCGGCTCGACGACCGTGGGTACTTCGACGTCCTTAACATATTCAATCACGACAGTGGCGTATGCGGTCATTGCTTGTGATGCGGTCGCTTGAATTGCCAGCATTATTATTCCGTTGGCAGGTATCAATTGTTCAGGAATGGTGCCCGGTAGCGTTATTAAGACAACAGCTCCTTGTGGCGTCAATGTGAAGTAATCAGCCAGTTCTGTAATATGAAACGAGGCGTGGTAAGTACATTGCTGATATGTTATATTCTCGTTGATACAATTATCGATTTCCCGCTTCGTTTGAATTGTTCGAAATGTTCATATTATTGTTTTACCTCCGTGCAGCGAGAACGTCACGCCTTGCATGAATCCCTCACTGAGAGTGATCGCTGGAATGTTTGCCTGGTTGTTCTCGATGGTGCCGAGATACGAGACGCGATCGAATCCAAGGATGACAGATCCTTCTGGGTACTCTGCAATAATAAGTAGGTTATAATTTTATAATCAGTACCTAAGTTTAGTTTTCGTAATGTAACATAATTATTATGACTAACAGCAGAGTCCTGTCAGGTACTTACCGTCAAGAAGAGAAATGACTATCGTGGCTCTCGCCGTTGCGCTGCCAGGGCTCTGCGCATTGACTACGAAGACGAGCTGTTGGTTGTTTGCTAACACTGCTGCCGGGATTGGGCTAGTGAGCGTCACTGTGACTGAATTGCCGCTCTGCACCAAACCGAACCACTGAGCGTTGTCTGCAAGAAAATGTCCAATTTTAAATGTAGGTCACTAGTGTCATTAAACTAAGCCTCGAATTTTTTTGCGTCATGCATATCTGAGACTTACCTCCTTCGCGATCAAATACGACGTCGGTATCGTATCCTTGGGTCAGAGATATCGGGGTCGGGAACGAGAGACCATCGGCGGCGGTGTACGAACCGCTGTAGAATGTTTGGGAGAAGATCGGCTCGACGACCGTGGGTACTTCGACGTCCTTAACATATTCAATCACGACAGTGGCGTATGCGGTCATTGCTTGTGATGCGGTCGCTTGAATTGCCAGCATTATTATTCCGTTGGCAGGTATCAATTGTTCAGGAATGGTGCCCGGTAGCGTTATTAAGACAACAGCTCCTTGTGGCGTCAATGTGAAGTAATCAGCCAGTTCTGTAATATGAAACGAGGCGTGGTAAGTACATTGCAGATATGTTATATTCTCGTTGATACAATTATCGATTTCCCGCTTCGTTTGAATTGTTCGAAATGTTCATATTATTGTTTTACCTCCGCGCAGCGAGAACGTCACGCCTTGCATGAATCCCTCACTGAGAGTGATCGCTGGAATGTTTGCCTGGTTGTTCTCGATGGTGCCGAGATACGAGACGCGATCGAATCCAAGGATGACAGATCCTTCTGGGTACTCTGCAATAATAAGTAGGTTATAATTTTATAATCAGTACCTAAGTTTAGTTTTCGTAATGTAACATAATTATTATGACTAACAGCAGAGTCCTGTCAGGTACTTACCGTCAAGAAGAGAAATGACTATCGTGGCTCTCGCCGTTGCGCTGCCAGGGCTCTGCGCATTGACTACGAAGACGAGCTGTTGGTTGTTTGCTAACACTGCTGCCGGAATTGGGCTAGTGAGCGTCACTGTGACTGAATTGCCACTCTGCACCAAACCGAACCACTGAGCGTTGTCTGCAAGAAAATGTCCAATTATAAATGTAGGTCACTAGTGTCATTAAACTAAGCCTCGAATTTTTTTGCGTCATGCATATCTGAGACTTACCTCCTTCGCGATCAAATACGACGTCGGTATCGTATCCTTGGGTCAGAGATATCGGGGTCGGGAACGAGAGACCATCGGCGGCGGTGTACGAACCGCTGTAGAATGTTTGGGAGAAGATCGGCTCGACGACCGTGGGTACTTCGACGTCCTTAACATATTCAATCACGACAGTGGCGTATGCGGTCATTGCTTGTGATGCGGTCGCTTGAATTGCCAGCATTATTATTCCGTTGGCAGGTATCAATTGTTCAGGAATGGTGCCCGGTAGCGTTATTAAGACAACAGCTCCTTGTGGCGTCAATGTGAAGTAATCAGCCAGTTCTGTAATATGAAACGAGGCGTGGTAAGTACATTGCTGATATGTTATATTCTCGTTGATACAATTATCGATTTCCCGCTTCGTTTGAATTGTTCGAATAGTTTATGACAACACTTGGCACCAAACTGAACCACTCCAAATGGTCTAAAACAATATGTCGTTTATTGTTTATGGATTAGATTACTGATAGTAGAATGCTGCAATATAAGGCGTCAATATAAATCCATAAACAAAAAATTACATAGGTATGTATAGGTAATGCTTTAATATGCCTATGTTGGTAATGCTTTAAAATACATACCTCCTTCCAAATCGAAATCCACAGGTTGATCCATTTCAGTTGTTAATCTTATTTCGGAGTCAAATTGTAATAGTGCTGATTCCATATAATAAGTACCAACATAATACGGTTGCTCAAACTGAAGCCTTTCTGCGTTATCGTTATTTATTTTAGTGTTTTCAAGAATAATTACGGTATGAGTTCTAATGTTTGTGTTTTGCGCTTCTAACGTAAACACGAAAATATTGGTCTCTTCCAATATCTCGCTTGGTAATGGAGATTCCAGTCCCAAACTAAATGTTCCGTTTTGGTTCGATAGCTGGAAGTAATGCGCATAATCTGAAAAAAAAAAACTTAAACAGTTATTTTCATATTTAACTTTTTATTTTAATTAAAATTGTGAGACATACCTCCAGTGAACGTGTAATTCACAACATTAGTAGAATCTCCAAGAATTATGTCGCTCAAATTTATGTTTCCATCTTCAATGTCACCGTAGTAGAAATCTTGTTGAAATCTGAATGAGCTATCCGTAAAATCTATAAAAAAAACTGAATATAGTACAAACAAAATAACGTCATTTAAAAAACTTGTAACGGGTAACGTTTTGACTCATGATGCACGTAATAAAAATCAGCAGCTCTAGTTTGTCGCTTTAATTTTATTAGAAAAATTAGAGAGTCTACCTATTTGCTTGTACGCGGCTTAATAAGACTTTGTAGAAGCAAGTTTGTTATGGCAGAAGTCTGAAGAACAGTAAAAAATGGTTGATTCTCTTTGTCCCCGGCAACTTTGTCTCATCAATAGTGTCGAGATAAAAGATTTACTTTTTATTTTCCACAGCATGGAATAAATGATACACCGCTTGTCCACCTCCGTCGTCACTGAGCCGTCGACGAAAACGATGTCGCCGTAGTAGCTCTACATTACTATAGCCAACGCTCGTCATCTAGGCACCGCCGTCTATCCGGACGCTGAGATTGCGATTAATTTGGCGGAAGTGCTGGCAATCCAAAACGCGTATGGACTTGTCTATTAGAGATTAACGGAACGTCGCCACCGGTTGCATTTATGTTGCGTCGAAATTATAACGCGGTCGCGTTGGACATATGATCGCCTTCACGACGTCATTCCGAACTCATTCTGTAAAAATCTCGTTTCTGGACGACGGCGGCGGTAAACACGCGCATTTAGCCATTAAAATACATTTCATAAATTAAGTACTTAGGAAGTAAAAATGTCTATTTGGTTTAGCATTTTACCTTTAGGCAAATCAATGCTTATTACTGCACGTCCATTAATATCATTTGGTTTGTTAGCGACAATTGTAAACAAGAGTTGACTATTATTTTCTAAAACCTCTGCTGGGACAGGTGTGTTCAATACTATGAACAAAGAATTGCCTTCCTGGATTGGTGAGAACCACGTTGATAATTCTGAAAATGAAAATAAAGTTGTATAGTAGATCATGATTGTTAGGTAAACCATGTCGACCATACTATAATATGGCGTAAGTACATAGTACACAAATACGTACAGAACATTAAGTAGGTATATATAATAAGTATAAGTAGGTAAGTAATTAGGAAGTACTTATTACTGTGTCATCTGTGATTTGTACAAGGATCGTACAATGGTTCAATTGAGTATACTTAGTCATGTACTTACCGCCGGTCAATCCAAATGTTACTGTTTCATCGAACCCCTCAGAAAGATTTATGATTTCTTCGAATGTCAATCCCTCTCTGTCAGTATAAACGCCTGTGTAGTACGCCTGACCGAACACAGGTGTAATCACTTCTTGTTTGACGATATCGACGATTACACTCGCCCACACTGACGCGGCTCTTTGTCTTCTAGCTTCGATCTCTAGCACTATAAAGTCATTGTCTTCAATGACTTCATTCGGCAAAGTGTTTAAGCTTGATATTTCGATTACGTTTTGTGTATCCGACAAAGTGAAGTGATTGGCGTAATCTGCGAACAAAATTTACTTAGAAAAAAAAATTACATACTTTTATTTAGATGCAAAAAATATTTACTACACTTACCTCCAGTAAGCAGAAATTCGGTGCCTGTTCCATATCCAGTATCGAGCCCAATATTGTCTACAGTAATTTCATTGCCTTCCAGAGTGCCAACGTAGGTGTTCTGAGAAAACCTCATGATGGCTAAATCGGTTAATTCTGAAAGTAATCTAAAGTTCTAGATTAATTCTATAGACTAAACCCAGTCTTTCCGTGTCCGCTCACATTTTCTAGAATTAATAGTCACCTAAATTTTCGACTATAAAGTTTCGTGTTCCGTAAAAACGACATTTAAGTTTTATGGCGCTTTAAGAGAGCAATAAAAATGTTCGCAGTTAAATAAAATTGTTCATTTCACCTCAAGTCACCGGCAATGCGAAAGCAATAGAATTTATGAGAGAGATTTCATTTTGGTATTCTTACATCTGATTTTTTTTCCACGTTAGGCGACCGCTTATGGATATCAAACATATTTATGGTGAGCTCAGAGACGTGTAAATAAAATGTCGAAGGCTTAAAGCAGTAATACGCAATTTCAGACATCCAATATTTGGAGTGAAAGGCTTCTAATGAAGAGTTGAATGAAGTAAGCGTGAATCGGGGACCCGGCGGGTTCAAATCGATTTTATTGTAAAAAGCGCTTACCTGTCGGGAATCTAATTAAAACGGCAGCATTCGCTCCTACAGTAAAAGCCTTGTCAGCAAACACGTTGAATAGCAAAACTTTTTCGCTGAAAATCACGTCCTCCGGGATAGGAGATTGCAGTGTTATCGCTGCACCATTTCCGTTATCACTGATGCTGAAATACTGGGCGTGAGCTGAAATAGAGCATTAAGTGCTACATTTTATTTTCATATCTAGTTACTGAGAAAACTTTTCATGCAACTTCGCCAATGTTGTTAATCTACGTTCACATTGTTAAGTTCTACATACCTCCATCAATTCTGAACGACACGCTGTTATCAAATCCCTGCGCCAAATTAATGTCTTCTATATTAATGGTACCTCCAGAATATGTTCCATAGTAAATATTCTGGCTGAAGACAGGCGTTGTTGTATCGTCTTTTATTATTTCCAGGAGAACGCTCGTGCTGGTCGTTATGGCGTTAAGGCCAGATGCGGTTAGGGTCAACATGATGACGCTGTTTTGTGTAATGGCGGCATCGGGTAGAGGACTCGGTAATGCTATGGTCACTTGATTTTGTGTATTTGTTACGGTGAAGTAAGTTGCATAGTCTGAAATTTAAATAGCATGTTAGCAAAATATAGCGCTGTTAAAAAATATTGAGTTTTAGTAGGCCGAGGTGGTTCGGATCACTTTTAACGAAAAGAGCGGTCCTTTGGGAAGCGTCGCCGTTGCCCAGACTTTCCCGTGAGGTAATGTCAAGCTTTATCATTCTCGGCGCGTCCAGATGGGTAGAAGCATTAACTGGCTTCATATAGTTAGCCGAGTTTAGTTCGGTTATGCAGCATTTGCTGTCGTGCCCTCAGTGCCCTAACACCTGCACCTTAACCGACCTCTATGAGGCTTCTGCCCCCGGCGTGGCAGTAGCCAATTACTGGTCCAAAACAATCTAGTCGTGGATCATCGACACGAAGAAGAAGAAGAAGAAGAATATCATCATATTGAAATGTGACCGAATTTCTTATTGGTGATCCGAATCGCCTTGGTCTACATTAACTTTTTTTTGAAATATTATAAAAAAGCGCTGTATTATGTACTTACGCGAATTATTCCAAGCAAACAGAACAGCATCAAGCAAGCAGAATGAACAATGTGAAAAGCTTTTATAAAAATAGTGCTTTTTCACTTAGCACTTAACTAGTAAAGTTAACAGAACATGCACTCACCGCCGGTGAGGCTAAAACTGACGCCTTCCTCGTACCCATTACGCAGCAGGATACTGGTCACCATTAACACATTACCCGTAATAGTTCCCCTGTATGTAGACTCCTCAAACTCCAGTTCTCTAGCTGTAAGCGAGTGTTGAAAGAAAATAAAGGAAAGATAGCCCCCATAAGTCGCGCTAACGGCCTTAGGAAGAATAAAAAAGGCTAGCTGAAGAGTTATTGCAGTGAAGGAAAATAAATAAGAATGAAACAAAAGATTTAAGATTAAGAAAGAAAAATCCAATTACATGAAATATTGCGATAAAATATCACATGGTATTTAGTTACGTTACAACCAAGGGAGAACCCAGGAAAATTTTGGGAAGCAGCATTCTTTAGGGACGGTTGAGGCTGCGGATAAAGCTATCTTAACAATTTTGGATGACTTTGAGGTATTACATTTTTGTATGAACCCGCAGGGTCAGGGTCACCGTGGATTCACCCTTGCTTGAAGAATGATAATGTATGTGCTAATTATTTTACATAATTAATTTTACATGCCCTGTACAATCAAAGGCTTTGAATTTTATTCAACTAAAAATACTCAACGTGGGAATTGTGGAAACTGAAATTGGAAAACTGTAATGCCCACCCAAAGACATGATAAATTATATGAATAAACTTGCGGCCGTATGTTTATTTATTTATTTTGCCCGGAATGAGCGGTCACTGTAAATACCGATGTTGTTTGTGTTTTGGTGGAATGAGGTACTGCTGGCCTCTGTGTCAGAGTTTGACAGGCCGCCAATGGTGACTGACGTGGCTTATCGACTGCTAGAAAAAAATATCCGGCACCTTTAATGTGCCCCTGAAACAAGGACCGATGGGAATCAGTCCGTACATAAATCATAACTATAAAATCGATACAAAATATAGACCGTGGTTTTCGTTCATAATACCCAATGGTTTAAAGTATCTGTAAGTGAAACACAACTATCTTATAAAACAATATAGAATGCGTAATTGATGACAAGATAACCAAGTTCCTGTCGATAACTGCCAATCAAAATACATTCTTAAAACGACTTCAATAGAGTAGAGATTTTGATTTCGTGCTTTGACGAGCCTAGATATAATTGCATTTGTATGCAAATAAATACCTACTAATCAGGGAAATCATTATCACACAGTACATAATTATTATGAAGAGATAACAAAATTATTGGAAATTTGTATTATCGTTATTAAGGTTGATTTACCGTTTTCAAATATGTATGCGATTATGTTACCCTTAATAATAATTATGTTATTGACTGGCACAGGATCCACATAGAGGCAGTATAATATACTGTGATAATAATATACTATGTACAATAGCTTATTATCTTATATCCCAGTGCATGTTTGTCCTGGGACAGTAAATAACTACCATTAATAATATGTTACCTGCAGGTAGGGCGATGGATATTGCAGCGTTAGCACCAACAGTTCTAGGTTTGCTCGCTTCTATTGAAATCAGTATGTTCTGTTGGCTATACAATTCAGGAGGTATGGTCGACGATGTTAGAGTTATTATGAGGCCGTTTCGATTGAATTGGAAGTAGTCGGAATATTCTGAAATAAACACACACGTTATTTGCAGCCAAGCAGATATTTTAATATCACAAATGAATTTAGTATTTCATTGTAAATCAGTGTAAAGCATATAAAGTAGCTTTTGCCTATTTTTAAAAGAGTCCATAAAGAAATTGTTCCTGTCGAAACATAATCGAAAAAATGAAAACGAATTTATGATTTACCTCCAACTAAGCTGACATTCACAGTTTCATCGAAGCCTTGGACAAAAACGATTTGCTCCGCAGTCAAACCTGTGGCAGGGTCATAAGTCCCGCTGTATATAGACTTATCAAAGACTGGAGTCACATTGTCGTCCTTAATAATGTCGAGATTAACTACTGTACTTGCGACGCTACGGCCGCTGGCAGCCACCACTTGTGCCGAAATGAAGCTATTATTGTCAATAATATCCTCCATTAGTGGTTCCATTGTCAATGTGACGAGATTCCCCTGGACTGTAGCCGTGAAATAAGTTGAGTATTCTGGAAGATAAGAAGTTTATTATTTAGGTCAGCTAACTCAGCAATATAACGAAGAAGATCCAGATAATTCCTGGGAACTCACTAAAGAGCGTCAATTTTATACCAATTATTAAGTTTTTTTGATTAAACTTTGTGTACCCAATTTTAAAGGAAAATCGACCATTGTGAGTCAATTTACTTAAAGCTTCAGCGGGCTTAGCATAAATTGAAAGCTGGAAATTCAACTTTTTCAAAGGGCTTACTAAAGCGTTCGGTTTCTAGAATCTTTTAGGTCAGTTAACGCGTAAATTAGCGAAAGTGATTACTTTTTGTATTAGCATTAGCTGTTTTACCGGTAAATTATAATGTTACACTTAATATATAATATACACTATTATGTTATGTTGTGTGTTGAGTTTATTTATTAATTTATAAATTTCCCTATTTAACTGAACAAACTAGAAGGCTTTGTAAAAAACAAAACACACTATTATTTTAATTAGTTACATTTGATTGAAACCAAAGATCTTAATCAAAACTGAGTTTGACTTGGTAACAGCTGTCTCTTGCTTTACTTATAAAATAAATGTTGAAAAGAGAAGTACATAAAATGATAAAAGATGGTTATCGCCGGCAGTTTGGGAGTTTTGGAGGGTTTGTAGCAATCTGGACAAGGTAAAGTTTAATATTAGCTGTAGGCAAACAAAAGTTAAGGGGACAGAACGATGATTGGATAAAATAAGGGAGCTTTCTTACTAGCACGTCTGAAATTGCCAAACTAATGCAAATTTTCACATGGGTAATGTATTTTTTATGTTTTTGGCCAGTTCTTCTTGAATGGATGAATAATTACATTCATTCCGGTGGTAGATTCAATTCGGTAAAATTTCATAAGTTTTCTTTTTTCTCTTTGGGCTTATGCGGATATCGATTTATTTGGATTTTGTATTTTATTTACTTATACCTTAAATCAATAATTAAAGTACGTTACCTCCGATAACTTCGGCTGACACTGTACCAAGCTCGTACCCCTGGCTCATAACCAACGGTGAAATTTGCAGAGCATTATTGATTATAGTTCCTTCGTAGTGCACCCTCTCGAACTGCAAAGCTACTTCTGCAAATCAAAATTATAATTATTTAAATCAGTATTTAACAACAACAGTATCTACCTATAATAAATATATACACCAAATACTCAATTAATAACTAAACGTCTTCCATACCGTATGCTATATCATTTGTTGACTAAACCGTAATAACTATGTCATTTGTTTTTATTCAAAATATATTTTGCCCTTAAATTAGTTTAGCAAGGTCAAACTATAAACTACAATAATAACTACAAAAAGTTATCATAGCCTTATATTTGTTTTAACTATTTTAAGTTTAATTCGTGTATTTACAGAAAAAAATAACTCACCGTTCTTTGGATTTACTGCTGTCTTATATATTTTAAATTATACTTTTACATCCTTCCAAAACAACTGGCTCTATGTGTAACGGTATTAGAGTTCGAACAAAACTATCCAAGTACCCTCACATTTAATTTCATAAGATCTGCCTTTAGCCCCACTACTTTGGTCCCATGGAGCTTAACAATAATTATCCATCTGTGGTAATTCATCATTATTTCATCCGCCCACTGCTGAGCACGGGTGTCATCTCACTTTCGTGAGGAGGAGTAGGCCACTATATGTAGTATGACATTGTGATACTTACCTTCGGGTAATTCCACTATGACGGTGGTAGTGTCGCCGCTCGTGAATTCTCTAACTGCCCTCACTATCAGGAAAATCTGCCTGTTCGGCCAAATGTCAGGAAGCGGACTAGTCACTACAATCGATACTTGGTTCCCGTTAACACTTAAATCGAAATTCAAGTATTCTGTGGAAAAATGTACAGCTATGTACAAGGGAATAACATTCATGTGATCGGTAATTATTTGGATGGTTGCTATTTACTCACAACCCGTATTTATCGTGTCTACCCGTCGTGCATCGGGCATAATTATGCGGAATTTATTGTTATCTTTTGTTTAATCGGTTCGTCTGATGTTCGGGGGTTGAACCACGACCCGTATTTAACGGGTTGCAATTTTTGTTGTAGATTTGTATGCGTATTAGTAAGTATTTTAGATACGCTTTTTATAAATAGCTTGAATTTAAAATAGTATTCATCTACTAGATGTATAGGCACTACGCAGAACAATAATTATGAAAATCTTGCAAAGTAAAGAAAAAAAAGTACGTGTCGTGTGGTTCCATTTAATTTACTGAAGTGATGAATGAAAGACGCCACAAAAAAAACCATCACGCTGTAGCTACGTCAAGCTAACTGTGACGTAACTTTGTGTTTCGCTGTCGTGCATGAGGTGGTCATAGGAGTCTCGCATTTTGTTTAGAGAACGCATCCCGACAATGTTTTACTCTTACTTTACCATACAACGTTAACAACTGGCCAACCGATAAACTGTAGTCGTAGTTAGTATGTATAGAAAATATCATAATTATGCGTCTACCGTCTGAACTGTCTGTCTGGATAGTTGTCTACAACCAATTTAAATTTAAATATGTGGTCCACGTTACCTCCTTCCAAAGCGAAGGTTACATATTCATCGAATCCCTGCTGTAACGATATAGTTTCGAACAAATTTAATTGGTGGTCCTCGGTATAGTTTGCTAAGTAGAATGTTTGACCGAATACAGGCTCTTCGGGAAATTGGAATTCTGAGTCCCCCACAATACGTACTGTGGCAGTCGTCGACCTAGCTGGGTCGTTCGTTTCGTCGACGTCCTAAAAATCATAAGAAATATTACATTTGGCCCGTTGCACATGGCGATTTGGAGACCAGTTTGATTATTCGACCGTAATGTAACATTCAGAGCGAGCTTGTTGTGTTACGGGGTGCCTCCTGAAATCCACGTATCATATGCTACTTCAGAACTTTGTGCTCGGTCGTGCCTCACTTTCCAATTATTGTTAATTATTTAGTATACGACCCGTAACGTAGGCGAAACACATCACTCAAAGGGATTCATTAACATCATCAATTCGATTTTGTTTTCTCTGTCACCTTTGATGCCGTACAAAGGGTCCTTTTTTATAAATTGCATGCACCAATTCTGTACATTTTCAGTAACATTAAGATACCAGTAAATCTTTTAGGCACCATAATTAGGGAGCCACTTCATCGTTACCTAAAAGCTTTGTTAAGTAAGATGGAACCAGAAATTTTGGCATACTGCCAACTTAATTTTAAGTTAGGTGGTAAACTAACACTATCCTCAAATACGCTATCTTATAATATAACACATTATAGTTTGCAGATCACTTACTGTAGCAGTGATTACTAATGTGACTGGTTCGCTTATAGATCTTATGAACGTTGTAGTTCGCAGTATAGCTTTAAACTCTTTAGCTACTGTTGTGGACGAGTCATCATACTCAATCTCAAAGTAAGGATTGTCCTCCATGGTAAAATTTATCCTTTGCGTCGTCAGATCTATGTCTCTGACAGTAATATCATTGAGACATCCAGTGATCAGGAAACCAGGTGGCAGCGGCGGTGTAACGACAAACTCAAATTCATCCGTCGGTAGAAATTGTGGAGAATTGTTGTTGGTGTCTGTTATATCTATCCATACCATCTAAAAATATATAATTACTGATTAGACAGATCTTAACTAGATCCCATTTCGTACCAACTATAATAAAAAGAGAACCTGTTCGTTCTGGTTCCCTTAAATGCAAAATTTCAACTATCTTTCTAGTGAGTATTCATATATTACTGTGCTTTGAAACGTTTTGATTCAAAATTCTTTTATATTCGAATTAAACCCATGACGTATAGGACCTATACAAAAAGTAGACACATTATGGACTCAAATTTAATTAGGTAATATACTATAGAATCAACGGTTTTATCACTAAACAGATATCTCTTCCAGACAACCACAGGCTACAAAACATAACATTATTCTGGAGAGTCATTATTACTAACGACAAAGTCACCAAGGCAAGCCTAAGAAATATCTTCAATAAGATTAGATAAGATGAGATAAGATTACAGATAAGATAAGATACAATTTAATATCTAAGAAGATTATAACTATGTAATTTTTATGTACTATTTTTTTTGTGTACAATAAAGAGTTTTCTATTCTATTCTATTCTATCATATTTTATTTAACTGCCCAACCTAACAATGTGTTTGTGTAAGTCTCCGAGCTATAACTCCTTACACCTCTTCGTCTGGATTAGCATTTAGATTAGTTTTCATTCGCATTAAAGCTTACAACGTGATGAGCCCCAGTAGAGAATTCAAACTCAAACAATGTTTGACTACCATACTTACTAATGAACTGGTACTTCCTCCAGTGCATCTAAAGACAACAGTCAATGACACTTGGGATTCCACCTCAGTTTCTTCATAATTTCTATATTCAGAGTTTGTCTGGATCACAAACTGGGAGTTAACAAGTGACAGATCGAAGTAAGGCCCGTTAATAGTGGCTTCTCCATAAGTCACGCCAGTTATCGCTGTCGAGTAAAATTCAAATATATGAATAAATCGCATTTTATTTAGATTTTTAAGGTTTTCTTTTTTATTTGTCTGAGAAACAAGGCGAGCAAGTCGTAAGCGCCACGCCTGCCGTATTATTTTCACAATGTTGCTTGGCGGATGAATATAAAATTAATAGACATTAATTTCATCCCCAAAATGAAAAAATAATAAATGAACAATGGATGGATTTGGATGGGATGTCGAATTATAATTATTGACGAAATTAACTCTGAGGGAAAAGGTTGTTTCACATTACACCGGACGGGGCCGGGTCGGCAGTTGTTACAATTGAATGTGTGGGTGTTTTCTGAGCCAATGGTCAGTGAGCCTATTAAACATTAAAAAAATAACCATGTATGTACCAAGGTCCGAAGCTTAAGGTATCTACCGGTATTTTGAATAAGGTTTTAATAATTGGAATCGTCTGAATCATCCCATCCCATTTGGGGATCATCTGAATTAACAGGGTCTAGTTGCCCGCAAAGCCTTAGTTGGATAGAGAAAAAAAAACCTGTTAAGCGACGGTTTTATATTGTGCTAACGAGCTATTCTATAAATAACCTAACTCATAAACAATGAAGTGAAAATAATTTCAATATCCTCAAGAGAAAATTTACCGATGTAGCGAAAAAGTTTACGGAAACGGATAAAAGAGAAAACCCAATCCAACCATTTGGCGATATTTATGTTCAATGCCTTCCCCTAACAGTATTCGTGGACGGAACGACAGTCACGTCTCGATTTTTTTTAGGTAATACTTTTGGATATTTTGTTGGTAATACGCGAGTTTGGACTTAGCCGGCCGGGACGGCCTCCGTGGCGTAGTAGGTGATGAGCTGACTGCGAAACGTGAGATTGCGGGATTGATTCCCGCACAGGGCAAATATTTGTATGAACCACACTTTTTGCTTTGAGTCTGGGTGTTTGTAGGACCATGGTCCCGATTTCAGAGATACAGGGATGGAGTCAGAATCCTTTAGGAAAGTTTCCGTTCAAGATTTTCGTTGAATTCATTAAAAGTGATATCGTTATGGATATCTAAATTGGCTAAATAACTAGCGTATCAAAATTTTCTTTTAAATGGTACTTTTATCAATCGGCAAACGATGTATCTACATAATAATTGCGTTGAAAGTGAATAGTGATATTTGTAAAACAGCTCTGGATAGAGAATATGAGCATTTCTTTGGTTCAATGTCCATGAATGTTATCCTATAAAGTTCATATACTAACCTTCAATGTCAGAATAGTCCCTACTGATGACTATGCCTTCATAGGTATCAAGTATCGTTTCCAATACTGGAAAAGCCCAATTTGTGACACCTTGTATTTGACATCCTGCAAACACAAAATAATGGGCATACACTATATTATGTAAACTTATAAAATAAATAAGAACACCTTTAAAACATGTAATTGTTCTACAAGTGACCCATTCAGATGGTTCAGTGTGGAATTCGACACTTTAAAAGTCGTAGACATTGGTTCTGAGCAATCACGTTGTCGTGGATTTTGCAATTAAGAAAAATTGTTAAAAACATTTAGCACCTGCACTACCTGCGGTAAAACTCGGTAATTTTGATTAAGGATATCATATGTTATTTTATTACGGAAATCGACAGGGTTGATTGTAAATAATAAATCTTACATACGGAACCTCATGCCCACAAAAAGGAATATGCTAGATTTTATTATTTCATACAGTTCTAGAACTTTTCTTATCATTTGCATTTCTACTATCAACCATATGTAAACAATTGGTTGAAGAGTCTACTTAAACAACACACAGTCCATTGATTTATAAAGATTAATCATCCATTTTTTAAAGCTTAAAATTTTTTTTTATATCTCATTTTCTACAGGTATATGAACGTGGTATATTATTATTCACTATATTTATTTAACTTCTTAAATTTAAATTTCTTTTACAATGCTTTACAAAACTAATAAAAATACAGTCTAACTAGTAAAAATATTATAAAAGAAACTTAAACCTAGGATACCACCGGTAGCGGAGTAAGGCCCAGGCTACCGATGGTTAGGGCTGCAGAGAGAGGAACCTCCTGACAATACGCGCCGTGTCGAGGAGTACTGCCTTCTGCATCCGACCCTTAATCCAGCCGTCTAGCGAAAGCCTCTTAAGGTGTTGATCGAGGCTCTTCGCTACAAGGCCATTCGCCGAAACAACTATCGGGACAATGATCGATATATCGATGATATTATTATTATTATTAATAAAAATAGAAAAGACACTACATTAGAACTAAATAATATCGATAATGTTGACTTACCATAGCTGATATGGAGAAACGTCGCTAATAATATGCATAAAATCACACGTTTTCTTTCCCCCATTTTTCGTCTTTGATAGTATTATTTACGTAGGCGATGGCATACCTATAATACAAATATTTTCACTTTCCTTGTTGTTCTTAGTTAAGAAACAAGAAATTTTAATTTCCGGGACTCACCGGATGGATGGAGAAAGCTTATTGCATTTTTAAATATTTTTTCACAAGCAAATTGTATGAGTAATCTCGTAGCACTTTGAAGCAATCCAAAACTAATATCAACACGACAGAATGTCTAAAATATGAACATGGTACTGAATAAAGATACCATTGATGACGATTGCCTTTATCTATTGATTGATATCTCTGCAAGGAAATAACCCGATAGAAGCATAATCAGTCGATAACGTGCAAAACAAGCAAATTATCGTAAATGCTTAATTAATTTAGAAATTATGTAGATATTATACATGAAGGAAAAAATGTTGATTAAGCTCCATCTTTATCCGTATACTAAATTAAAAAAGTGGTTAAGGCTCCAAAATGTCAGTAGGAATACAAATTTTTAATTATTTCTGGCTCTTATCCTTCGGATCTCTCATTCAATTACAATGGTGGATTTGAGCAGTAAATGTTAATGACCATCCGATTTATATTCTCAAGAGTGACACCCTTTCGTTAAGAGTTAATAGATTCTTTGGAATCGTTTCTATTTACCTACTTTTCTTAAGTGTTGTTTTTAAGTCCAATTATCATTAATTACCTCGTATGGGCCGGTCACATCTCTAGAAGAACTGATAACCGATGGGGTAGACGAGTTCTAGAGTGGAGACTGTGCTTAGCCAAACGTAGTGTAGAGCACCCGCAGGCAAGGTGGAGTGGCGACTTGCGGAAGACGGCTGGCACGGACTGGATGAGGAAAGCCGAAGACCGGGCTCGGTAGCGTTCATTGGGAGAGGCCTACGTCCAGCAGTGGACGAGTGTGGGCTGATGATGATGAAACGCGTTTGGCAACTCCATTAATTTTCTAAAATAATGATCTAATTGGAAAAACTGATGTACTTACATGCATTAGAAAATGTACAAACTCTCAACTTTGAAAATTATATGAATACATATTATATGTTTTAAATAAATACAATCTGAATACAAATAACAATATAACAGTTTAAAAAGTAATTAACTACGTTTTAAACATCGTAGTATTTTATTAAGGTACTATTATACTCTACTAAAAATGATAGTAACATCCTTTATTTCAATCTCATTGCCTTGATAGATGACAATAATCGTACCCTTTAGTAGAATTGAAGTGTGTAAAATATATGTACAATAAAACTCTTCAATAAGTAGACACACAAGTATATTAATTTCTTCAATACTACAGTAGTAGTATTGAAGAAATTAATATACTGTACCCTGCCACGCTTCGCTGTGGCACATTCGCACATTCGCTGATATGTCACTGATGAAAAAAATACATAAAAACAATCCTTGATGCGGATCATCATGCTAAAATTTCAGTTCGATCGGTGCAGAACTTTTTGAGTTTTTGAAGCGTACACAAACCAACATAACTTTTTATATTTATAGATAGATAGATAGATTTTCTTTCCACTAGATGAAGAATATGATAGATGAGGCTAGCAATAATACCGATGTGGGAAGGCCCTAGAATACGGAGTACCGTATTCTTTGTATTTTACGAACTGTGTCTGAACCCGATTTAGGTACTGCTCCTGATTTTTCACCTGACATAATTTTACTAAAACGCCTGATCCTATACAAGATATAAAAAAGCTGATAAGAGAAAATGAAGCCTAAGGATCACTACCTAAAGATCCCTACCCCTTAACTTGGATTCTTTGTAGGGATTTAAGAGGACCATGTTCTCACAACAGTTATTTTAATCAAATTTCTAGGGCCTTCCCACATCGGTATTATTGCTAGACTCATCTATCATATTCTTCATCTAGTGGAAAGAAAATCTATCTATCTATCTATAAATATAAAAAGTTATGTTGGTTTGTGTACGTTTCAAAAACTCAAAAAGTTCTGCACCGATCGAGCTGAAATTTTAGCATGATGATCCGCATCAAGGATTGTTTTTATGTATTTTTTTTATCAGTGACATATCAGCGAATGTGCGAATGTGCCTCAGCGAAGCATGGCAGGGTACAGCTAGTATTTAAAATGAAAAATTTTTAGCATCACTCGAAGGTGATAAACATACTAAAATGTAATCTATAACTTAAATATTATTATGTGTATCAAAATATCCCTCTCACCCACACACGGATTGAACATGTTTAATGTTTATACCATTGTCTTCACATCAAAGTAATGTGAAATTTTGTATGTTTGGATGTTTCTTACACAATCACGCAAAAACGGCTGAACGGATTTGGATGGGTGAAATTTGGTACACATATAGTTTATTACCTGAATTGACATACACTTTTTATCCCATAACAAATTAACGATTAACGCGAGTGAAACCTCGGGGAGCATGACAATGAAACCAACTAATTTAAAAGTTTTTGCCTACATGTCTCACCTACCGGCAAGCGTGGATACCCACTGGTGTTATGATGAGTAATATTATTAAATGTTATGGGTTATGGGTTATGGCCCAATTCAGTGGGCACGTTAAGATGAGCATAGAAGGCCCGTACTATGCCATGTCGTCAGGCCGAGATTACTGAACGTTACGTTATGAACGTTGTGAACGTTATGGTGCATGTAATTGTATAATTAACCGAAAATACAACTGCGAGAAGTCTACAGGGACGCTTCTGATAAGTCATTAATTTTCCACGAAGCTACCACGAAATGATAACATTTCAAATCTTGTGGAAAGCTATTAACAATAGCAATTACATTACGTGCCAATTTTTGGTAGGTGCTTATACTTTTACTTATCGATGAATTTATTCAACTGCATGCAATTACATGGAATAATGGTAAAGGAGGGCTTTAGTAACCTGACCAATGATTAATTTTATACATACAACACAACACATACAACAACAACAACAAGGCACAACAACAATATAAATGCATAAAATGTTGTTTTGGGACGTATAAGGTACTAGTTAACTTACGTAACTAGTACAAACCAGCAGTAGTGGTAGTATTAATTTACAAACTTAAAAAAAGGAGGATTTATCGTGTTTTTTAGCGTAAAACGGCGCGTTAATTTACACATAACTTGTCTTGGTTTGGCACTATCATATTATGTGATACAAAAACCTAGGTTTCTTGGCTATTTTAAAATACATACTAGTGCAAAATAATCCTTGGTCATATAGTGCCCTGTATGTATGGCACTAAACTAAACAGACAGCACTTAAAAAGTTCAGCGTCAGTTCAATGTTAGGAAATAGTTCAAGTATAGTAATTCCTATTGCACAATTGCATACCGCTAAATAAATGTATCAATTAGTCATAATACCTATACGCATTATATTATTCGTATACAATATTATCGCTATTTTTAAATAACGTTTGTCATAGCTATTTTATCTTATGATTAGAATAGCTTATCGAACAATGAATGTTGGATTATTCTTTAATAAAGACCGCGTTTATTTCATTTGTGTAATTGTGACGTTCAAGGAGCTATGAAACTTATCTAAATTAAATTATGAGTTCATCTTTATGGAATTTGTTACCTTGAAATATAACTACAGCATGTACAAAATTCTAAATAGTAATTTTTTTTTTAATTCTGATGAATAGATAACAAACAATAGTTTCCAGATTACATTTTGGAATTTATATAAAGTATGACATATCTCAAACTGATAAATGTAAAATACGTAATCACAAGTATGTATGGAGACGCGACACGACACTTTAGTGCCAAGAATCTACAGTTGTAACATCGTGGTTCTGTTCCATGCTGTCCTGAGGTTTCCTGTTGACTGACACGTTGAGAGCCAATAGCTGATGTATAGGCAGCCTTGGCGACAAGTTCACCATACTGGCCCATTGTCCAGAGCACAGCTCGGGAAATTTTAACTTCTTCAGGAAATGTCCTTCCAAGTACCAAGGCGACACACATAAGGGCGAGTAATCCCATATCTTCATTTCGTTTAAGCGAACCCATCTGAAAAACAAATCCCAATATTCCCAATGCCGTTCATTTAATTACGGATGTAATTGGATATCCGTAGAGCTTTTGCAATCATGGTAGATTTGTAACTTAAATAGTAATCAATGTAAAGTTTTGTGGTAAAACCTGTACATCGTATTATTCTATGCCAATTCCAAATGTTTTCAAACTACCTTATTAGTTCTTCTACTTGGGAGACCTTTGTAGGTCGATCTAAAGGCACAACTAAAAGGTTAATCTAAGCCATGCTAAATTCTAAAGGAGTAATACAATCGCTTTCTGAATTAAAGACTATTTTAGTAACTAATTCACAAACAATAGGCGCCCACATAATGTTCGTAGAGTGAATTTTAAGCTACGACCTGGTGACCTTTATTATATAATTGAATTCTACAGTAACTTTTTACTACCGATAGTTTCGTCTCTAAAAGCTTCGTAGGTAATTGTTGAAGTTAAGGTTTCGTTACGACGTAACTTCCTTAGGAGCAGATGTTATCTAATTGTACCTTAAACGGATGTTTCTACTTGTATCGCATAGAAGGTAAGATTGTAGATAGGGACTCGCTTGGTACGCCAGTTGAAGGAACGGAAATGAAGCCACATTCTGATAGCCTAGATTTATAATGCGAAGAATTCACGTATAGAAGTATAGAGAAGCTTTGTGCTGACTGTTTCAGTCTATTTTTTTTAGGTGAAACGTTTATTAGACTAGGAGGAAACTTGATATGACCCTGAGGTTTAAATAAATTACATTATTTTTTAAACTTTCAATTTCAGGGATATTGGTGATTTTTTATAACTAAAGATTCCTTATTTATTCTGTACTACTAAAGGTAAAAAAATCCCAAATAGGTTGGTATTCCAAAGGATGAAATGGTAATCGGAACTGATGAAAAAATAATATAAGTGCCTAAGGCCTCTTGCCAATAATTTTACCAGTTGAAAACAAGTGTTTGCAGACTTTAAGGATCCAGCTAAGATTTATGGCGGCAACCGACATTTTCCCTACGACAAAAAACTTGACGCGTTGTAGGCAGAAAAGTTTTATTGAGTTGTTTTAACCACCGAAAGTTTCCCCAAGTCGTCCTGTGGGGTTATTTAATCTTGATGCTTTTTACATTTTCGTAGAATTTCTAGTGAGTTAATGGTACTCTAGGGGATACACATAGGCAATCTTTGTTTTAAATAGCAGTTTAGAGTTTGTGATTGTAGTAAAATGGTTGCAATAGACGGAGAAGTGCAATAAATGTTGAATTTAAAGATACTCAACATGTTATTACCTACAAACCATTTACATGCAAATTTTCAAAAGGGTTTATTTTATTCAGCAATTTTCTTTGTGAAAATATTTTATTTAAATTTACGATATTACTTGGCAAATGGCACAATGAAACAGAAAGAATAAAAGATGACGTTTTAGCGAAGTGCTTTTCTGTAGGTAGGCTTACCATCCGGCGGATAAAATACTTTAGAATCAATTAGGAATGGAATGCTTTGCCTTCGTCTGTGTTTCCGTCTAAATTTAACTCTGGGCTGTTCAAGTCGAGAGTGAATAGGTACCTCCTAGGTGGGCGTGCTTTACCTTTGGAGATTGATTCGGTGAGATTGTGGTCAAACGATCGCCTAGTACGTAATAATAAAAAAATTAAACCCTGTAAAAGTACCATATAAGTAGCCCATTGTGACCCTAATTGTAAAATTTGTTTTGTTCTAGTTTTAAGTTTTCTTTGTTCTGTGGTGTTTCAATAAAGAGTTTATCTATCTATCTATCATATATGTAAATTTAATTTCAATGTTACAGGCCATGCCAGGTGTAAAACATTGGAGTTGCTGAGAACAATATAACTGGTTACAGTTAAAAAACAACTTACGCGGAAATATACAAGGCATGGCAGTCGCAGTGCCACGGGTTGCCTGATAGTTTCACCATAGCTAGTTTTGGCATGTAGTCCAAAGTACGAGATGGTAGGGAAGGAAACATGTTGCCGTCCATATATCTGAAAGCAACGAAGTAAGGTATCCATTACTTATTAGGTTTGCGGTCAGTTTTACCACAGTAATTCGTCTGGCTGACGGAAACGTTACAATATAAGTAGCCTTGAATATAAGAAACAAGTTGTCTGTATCATGAATGTGTCCAATATAGCACTTTGCTTATTGTCACTTTTCTTATTAAGGGGAAAATACTTTCTTGCGTGTACTATATAGTCTTGCAGTCAAATACCATAGAATAATTATGAAAAGTGTTTGTTTGGTTGTTAAAAGATAACGGTGAAAACCAGCGCAAAATAAGGACATTAAGATATTCATAATATTTACTGACTTATACTACACAAGAAAATTAAAAAACCTGACCAGGCTTAACAACAAAATAAAACTTACAGTGTAGTGAGATTCTTCAACGTGGAAAACGTTTTAAAGTGCACTTCATAAAGTTTATTCTCAGACAACAAAATCGAAGTAAGATTTTCTAATCCATGAAAAGTAGTGACGTTGAGAAAAAGCAGTTTATTTCTTGATAAATCTAGCTTCTCCAAGTTCGTACAGTTGGAAAATACGAGGTCTGGCAACTCCGATAACGCGTTCTCTTTGAGGTCCAAAGTGCGTAGAACTTTGAGCCTCTCAAATTCCACACCGGATAGCTAAAAAGATCATAAAACATTGTTTACTAGAACCGTTACACCACGAGATAAAAATATCTCAAAACTAAGCGGATACTTACGCTCATCAAGTTATTATAAGATAAATCCAAAAATGTCAAACATTTCAGATTGTAAAATAAGCGACTCGGTATGTTTTGTAATTTATTCCTATCTAATAATAGAGTTTCAAGTGTCACTAAGCTTTCGAATGCCTTTTCGCTTATATTAGAAATTTTGTTATCGGAAAGTTTTAATATTTGAAGCGTCTTTATTAGAAACGTTCCGTTTTCGATTCTTTGTATTTTGTTCTTCGATAAGTCGAGTGCCAGAAGCGAGTCGAGTCCCACGAAGCTGTCCGGAGGCACGTACATCACGTGGTTGTTTGAGATGTCGACAGTTTCCAGAAAAGAATTGTTCAAGAATAATCTCTCAGGCAGCGTATACAAAAAATTATTGGATAGATCTACGTGAAAAAGGTTTTTCGCCAATCTGAACGCTTCGCTATCAATTTCTTCCAAATAATTTCTTTGAAGACGCCTGTAATAGATATTGTTTTGTGGTCATGCGGAACATAAAGAAGAAAAATTGAAAATTTCATGTTATTATCGCAAGACTGAAAACATATAACCAGCCATTACTGTTGTAGAATTCCATACGTGACATTTACCGCTTACCATCGGGCAGAAGGCATGTACCTACGAGTACAAGAAGTAGCTATACTTCAATTCAGTGTTTCGTCCCATAATTAGGCCGAACGGGCAGCGGGAAGAAACACTGAATGAACCAGTAGACTACAAAAATAAAAATGAAAAATTGTATATCTTTTAGTGGCCACAATATATAAACTAGTGAAGCAACAAAAATACCCCATTTTAAGCTAGGCCAAAAGTGCTGAGAATAAATTGTGCCCAAGCTACGTTTTTTTTTATTAGAAAAGCAACACAAAAGTCCTTCAGATGAAAAGTCAGATCAAACAAGAATATCTCCATTGTAAAGTAAGGGGTCAGGATTTAAGAACCTACATAATATGTATGTAATAAAAAAAACTTTTAAGATGAATTTAATATTTTCAGCCTCGAAATAAGAATATAAAAAACTACTTCGCAACTCACAGAATCCTCAAATTGACTAAAGAATCAAATATCCCGGGCGGGAGGTACTCGACGCGGTTGTCAAACATGTCCAATTCAGTGAGCGAACGCATGCCCTTGAAGGTAGACTTATGTAAAGTTCGCAGCTTGTTTGTGCCCAGGTCTCTGAAAAGATTGAAATTTACATATTTTCAAAAGGAAATAAAATGTGAAAACTTTAAATTGAAACCCGGGACCGCCCGTCGACAATAGCCGCTTTGTGACCAATCTACTGCCAGAGTAGAAAAATAACAGTACTGTTTCTGTTACGCTACTGCCTACTGTCCAAAATGACTGGGAACGAAATTTTAACACCTATTTTTGGGAAAATATTATCTTTTCCTACTAGTCAATTATGAGTTTCTGATCTCCAAATTCGTTTGGCAAATTAATAAACAAGTATTTCTAGCGATCAAATATCAAGAATCGATCAGTTTCCTAGCTGAATATATTCCGCTTCCACTTACCCATGCTTAGAAGGCTCGAGAATTTACGAGCAACAATCTCAAAAATCTTGAGCTCACTTCGAGAACCTGTATCATACCTTATCTAAGGAAGTTAATACGTATTCTTGTTTAAATAAGTTAATCCAAATCTAATTTCATCGCACGGCATCACTAAGGCTAGACTTATTAAACATGAGAGCTAGGTAGAGGTTAGGGTATTTGACAAATCGAAACAGTATTAGTGTAGGTACAATAACTCATTTCTTTCCTAATTAGATCAGCTGCGTTCGTTTCAATGCCACAAATGTGTAAAGAAATTAGACTCACTTGAAGAATAAATTCAAACCGTTTGCGTAACCAAAGTACAGGTTTGAAAAAAAAGTTCTTAGCGAAATATGTAACGAGAATTTTCAAAGGTTTCACAGTGGGCTTCACAATAATTCTCTGGCTGAACAAAGTTTTTTTAGGTAGTTATATAACAAGGGTCGAAAAACTCTTTTTCCACTTATTTTATTTCAAAACTCGCCTTATTTGTTGTGTTGGCAAATCACATTGCCAAAGATTTATTAGATAAAACTTTCTATAATATTTCCCTCCAAAAATGTTGACATGACTCATGACGCTTTCAATCAATTTATTTTGGAAAGGATGTAAGGAGATACATAGAATAGGATGTGTAGGATATTCGAGGAGAGTTTGAATGAAGAACGTTCATTTATGTTTTTTTTTTTAGTTTAGGATGTAGTAAAACTAATAAAACTTTTTCGATGTGTCAATCTTCTTTGGTGTTATTATTCGTTTTGGGGTCACTCTCGGTAGTTGTTCTGTTGTTTTGTGTTTAAGATAAAAGTTTTCACCGACGCAATTTACGACTCTATGATTACTACTTGCATACCACCGTCTCGGTCGTCGACGGTGAAGTCTAAATAATATAAATAGACGTAAATAAAGCGATTCAATATGGATAATAAAACTTTAGATAGGTACTGTTAATTGCAGTGTGCCACATTTTTTTTTCCAATAACAACCTGTTCCGTTGCACACTATGTTACATAGCATTTTGTATTTTCTCAAATTTTTAGAGCGAGTGGAGTAGTAAAACTCCTTATTGCGCCGCTTGAGGCACGCTTCAGAATATGGATCATTTGTCAAATGTTTCGCGGGTGAAAAGGGTGGTAAAATTCTTTATTGCGAGGTCAGGCAGTTATGCGTAAGTTACGTACTGCATCGCTGTCATAGTCGGAAATAACCAAACGAAAAGAAGATTAAAAGAAGAACAACGTCGTTTAGATTCCGATGGAAGTGATAGGTAGTCCAGGCCAGTAGTCCATACTTACCTAGATTTTTATAAAATGTTCGAAAATATTTCAACAGCTTGTCACTTGCAAATTAAAATCTGTAGGTGTAGGTAACATGGTAAGAAAATGTTAACATGAATATCTATGGCAGCTACAGGGATAAGAAGATATGCGTTATTATAAATCTAACCAGATATTTTCAAATAAAGAAAATTTGTTGAATTTTTTTTATTTGTTTTTGTCGTAAAATCTCTGGTTACCGTATTGTTATTTTAAATTGTATATTGATGCGGTGTACCTACAATAAAGGGACATCAATATTTTTTTATCGTGGCAATCGTTTCTGCTGCTCGTAACAAACAAAAATAACGCTCTTCCAACTTAGTAAAAATTTCTTTCACTTTGCAAAAACCCTCTTGAACATTGTCGACCACAAAACGTGTAACGAATAGCACACTATTAAAATTTAAGTCCATACAATAAAAATTATATTCAGACACAAAATTATCCATTTAACCCGATAAAAAGTAACTTAGGCGCTAAAATGTATACGGTATGGTAATTTAGGCTTATTCTGGCATTGCAGCGCCAAACTAAATTATCTTTTTTGGCAAAGTTCACCCCAAAATCCGCACCACCTTGCCTAAAAGAAAATACGGTTTCATATTTGGAGCCAACGTATATTCCTTGCAGGGAGCCTTAAGATGAAGTTGATAATGATTACAGTTTATAGTATGTAGGTACTTAATACTCGTAGGTACTCGTAAGGTACCTACTAAGTTCATGTTTGTAAGCAGCACTTTTTATAGCAGGCTCTATTACCATCAACCATGTGTTTGCTTTTTCTTTAAATATTGAAAATGTCAGAAAAAAACTTAGGATATCTATAACAAGAAAAAAACATAATAAATACTTGACCACTTTTATAAAGCTTCAGGCCGAGGCTTCAAGCAAATGAAAATTATTCAGGAAAATGTCAAAAATTTTAATAAATTTATATTATCTTCTACCAACATTCCTATATGACACACTAAAACGCTCATTATAATTGAATGTTGTCACGAAACAAAAACGAAGCTTAATCAGGCAAGAAATCGTCCATTAATCACGTGAGGCACAAAAAGGGGGGATGGGGTTCGGAAAAAAACACGAAATATAAAAAGGGCGGGAGAGGGAAGTCTAGAACCTCACCACGCATCACCATGGGGGAGGGGGGTTAACATGTTGCTAAAATCATCACGTAATTTACCGACGACCGCAATAAAATAATGTTATAGGAACGTCCTAGGTTATGGAAGTTATAATTCTATAGCTCTTACTATTTCTTTAAGGCGAAACTCTACTCATTCACTCAGCTAGCTAAAGCTCAGCACTAGTCTAACTTTAACTTAGAGCAATATAAAGCAAGAACAACGGGTTTTGATGACATAACAAAAGACTTTAAGAAAAAACATGCCTACGTTTAACCAAGAGTTCACAGTGGTTTTTTTTTAATGCGTCTTCGAGAAGTCAACCAATTTTTAAAGGGAAATTGTAATGCGGATAATGCGAAGTTATGGGTAGATAAGTATATTTAAAGTACCCAGTATATCGGGTATTAGAAACATCGAATACGCTTTTAAATTGCGGTCATGATACGCTATTATATCTATTACTAGCTGCAATATTTAATTCTTACATATTGACAAGATCAGTAGGTGCTACCAAGTCTGCAGTAAGAGTCGATAATCCAGATCTCCAGCAGTTGAGAGAGCGCCGAGCAGAGTCACAACGACAAGCACTCTTCGCGCACTGACGCCACCGGGACTGACCGAAACTTATCGTCCAGTCTGAAACATAACATAAATATACAGTAGACCGAGGCGATTCGGATCACTTATTACGAAAAGACCGGCTCTTTGGGAAGCGTCGCCAAGACTGACCCGTGAGATAGTGTCAAGTTTAATCATTCTCGGCGCGTCCCGGTGGATAGGAGCAATGTGCTGCGCTGATTTAGTTAGCCTCGAATTTTGAAATATGATCTAATTTCTGATTCACCCCTTGATCCGATTCGCCGCTGTCTTACATCTGAATTATACCTATAAGTACTTTATTCAAAAAGAAGTCCAAGAAACAATTTAACCTCCCTTATAGGGTGCGTAGTCACGGATCCGGTTAGACAGCAATTCATAATCTCATAATAACGATGATGTTCTTCTAGACGTATCTGTTAACGACGATTCTTGTTAAAAATAATTTAAAATAAACCAAACCAATTTGAATGCCAAATCTACCAGCGCACAAATTTTACCACTTTTTCCTTCAAATAAATTAATGAATAACAGACCCAAAGTGCTTACAAAAAGCGGATATTGCGTTTGTGGGTAGGTAAATACTAAAGTATACAAGGAGATTACCTAATATTTTCATAAAATGTTTTTTTTTATTCTTCCAGAAAGCTTATCTGATTTATGAGCTCACACATTTTTGCTAGAATACTTACCCGTGTGAAATTTTACACTCGGTTTTACATTAAAAGGGCGCGTGAGGACTCAAGAAGAAATTTCCACGAGTTTTCATTACTGACATTTTTAAGATCGATATGATAAATTTTACATGGAAAGGTCAAAAGCTCGTCGTTGCTACAGCACAAGCATGCGATGTCGTAAATCAAACTTTTATGTCTTTCATATCTGTAATGGATCAGTGTCGTTGCCTTTGGGAGTGCTTCAGTTGAACAATGCAGCTATGAGTTCACCAAGTATTTTGTACTAATAATATCTGATAAAAACATGGATCCAAATTGGCAGGTAAAATAAAAGCAAATACTGAAGCTATAATGACGAGAGTCCTTTGAAGCAGACGCCATTGAGAATAAGCTCACAGCTTGAAATATACATTTCAAATACAAAGAAACATCCTTATTATATTAATTAATCTCGGATATACGAGGTGACTTGCAACATAAATTATTAAGTTCAATAAAAATTGAATATTTTATAAGTATCAAAAATATTTTTGTAGACGTATTAGCAGTAGTAGGGATTCCCCGGTTCTGGCTAACCGCTCCGGCTCTGAGTCAGAACTGGCTGTAAATATAATATAATATAGTGGTAAATAGATTAATAAAATGAAACATTATTCATTAAATACACGTGTGGATCTTTTAAGGGTATTGAAATAACTAAGTCATGTTGTTGAAAAATATGTTTTTATTTGTTCACAGTTTAATAAAATACAGCTAAAAATAAATTATTTACATAGGTACATAATTGTTAGGTATCTAATCTTACAGAATAATCATTTTAATTTCACACAGTAAAAAAGTAAAGTAATACAATATACCTACTACAGTTATTGAAACTAACTGTATACATTAAAATTATAATCAATATTACAAAATGTACACATGTACACATGTACAAGTAAACATTGTAGTTAACATTATTTATTTACAAATTAAATGAATCGATAATTTTATATTTCAAACAATTGAACTACCTTAAACTATAATGACCCCACGCTAACGTGTCAACAAGATTTGGTAAAATACATCGTCCCGTGTCATTATAGGATAAACATATTTTATCAATTTTTTGAGTAAATATTGTATGTTTAATTGATTTAAATCTGTACATGCTACAAAATTTAATAGTTTCATTAACGAGACATGACTTGTAATCTTCAATATTCATTCTTTTTGTAACACATTTATTTACACCTTTCGCTTTGGCCGTCAATTTATTTTCTACTTCAAATGCATACATTTTAGATTGAAGTCCTACGAACTCTTTTAAAATTTTACCATTATTTTCATCTTTAAAGAAACCTAACTTTTTTTTGTTTATTTTAGGATAACCAAATATATTATCATCAGGATAGTCCGATGTATCAAATCGTGTGAGAAGATCAGGTTTGATATCTTCATAAAAATTGTTCGTAAAGATTTCATAAATTAAACTGTCAGTATCAGTGTATAATATTTTTGTTTTATCGTTAAATTTTTTTAACATGTAATTGTAATGAAAATCATACATAAGAGTTTTTGATATGTCTAATATACAAAATCCTAAATAGATGGGTTTATTATGAATCAATTTTATTTTTCGTAACTGTACTGCAACTAAGTTTTCAGAAAAAACTGATAAGCTGTGAAATTCTGGTTTGGCAATTAAGTCTTGGGCACCTAATATTTTACCTCTATTTTCCCAATGTGTTAATAGTTTTACATTGACTCGTTTCTCAATGTTTTCCAATGTTTTACCAAACACGGAGTTATTCATTAGTTTATAAAAATCTTTTTCAAAATCTGACGTTGCCTTTGTTCTTAATTGCGTATTTAGATCTATGTATTTTTCTAACCAAGGGCTTTGTCGGAACTTTAAAATTCTGTAAATTTTAGTCAATTTCATACCCATTGATAAACATTGTTTGAGATTTTTATAATGAATTATGTATTTGATTTTATTCATAAGATTTGGAATTAGTTTTTTTTCTTTAGAACCTGAACCTGCACATATGTTTTCCGGACACAGTGGTAAATCTGAGTGTAAATCGTGAAGTTCCGCTGGATACTCTAAATCGACTTCTAAAATAAAACCGAATTCGGATGTATCAGGCACATCAAAATTTGTATCTGGGCTGACCCATTCAAACCCACTTACCGGAAGGTATTGAGACATAGCCCAACCGTACAGATTGTTGGCATCGAAATAAACAAGGTATGACTTCGGTTTGTTCTCATCAAAATCTTCCAAGAATTCATTGTTTGCCTTTGCATGTCGTTTGCTACATTGAGATATACCTCCTCTAATACCTGCTCTGATAAATGCCACTTGGTCATAATCTGTTAATAACTCTAGTTCAATTTTAGTGTATTTTAACATAGCATCCCAACTAAGTCCTGGTGCTGTATAGTAGTGAGCAGGGTCTAAATCATAAGTTGCAATACAGATATTTCTAAAGTTTTCAAACACATCAGCCAGCAACAAAACATCTGTTTTTAAGTACAAGTTAGAGTAATCCAACATATTGGAACAGTTAAAATGATGCCAAACATCCTGAGCACGATTATAATCATCATCAGAAACATTCGAATCGGTCAATGAATTATAAAACTGACATTGACTAGGGAGAGATGTTAGTTTTAAGCAGTCATAGGATGTCATAAACTCATAAGGGTAGATGCCTTTTTTTCTAAGACGATTAAAATCTTCATCTTCAGGGAAACATCTCTTAAGTGTGTAAAATTGTTCATCTTTGAGATTATTAGCTAATTGGTTAAGACTGCATGGCAAAAATTTAAAAGAATCTACAAATCTTAATTGAACTTTGTGATTGTTTATAGTTAATAGTTTTGAAAATGAAATGTATCTCTCTTTGTTTTGGGGAATTACTTCCACTTGCCCTTCAACAAAATTTAATGCATGGACAATGAAATGTGCATCGTAGTTACTGAGGTTATGCAGAAATACTGGAATGTGTCGTGGGGCTTGGAACTTTTCTACGCAGACTTCGTGTGCTATACCTCTAAAGTTCCCCGTTTGCCAATCAAAATCGAGAACGTTATCTCCATTTACATTAGTTTCACAAATATAACATTTTGTAGAATTAGCAATTTTATTTTTATCTGCGATTGACAATGGTTTGGGACATTTTTGAAAAC
The DNA here is from genome assembly GCA_912999815.1 of Campaea margaritaria. Classification (NCBI taxonomy): domain Eukaryota; kingdom Metazoa; phylum Arthropoda; class Insecta; order Lepidoptera; family Geometridae; genus Campaea; species Campaea margaritaria. Next base: position 6,035,635 of record OU538794.1, read on the forward strand.
TATTTATTGCACAATTTTTTTTTAAATCATTGTATAGACGTTCCATAAATACTTGTGCACAGTTTGGTCCACTGTAAGTTTCGTATTTTGACAAGTTGTCATCATAGGAACATTTTATATAATATCCGAAACTATACACTTCGTGTTTATGAACATTGTTGGTATATGACTTAGACAGATCATTAGGACATGATTTTATTGGGTTTAGCAATGCTTCGAAATCAGCGTATACAACAAATGGTATTTTTAACTTTTTTTGAAATCTATCAAACTTTATTTTATCGTTAGATACTGGTTGCCCAAACCAATTTTTGGTTGTTTTTTCATTACTTGGAAGTTCTGTACAAATGTGAGAACAATCATGTTCTTGATGGTTAGTCAACCTCTCTTCTGATGGAAAGTGTACTAAACAACCATCGCAGATATAAACTGCATGCTCTTGGTTTGAAATCTGTTTGCTAACTAGCCGCGATAAGTTTTTAATGTAGCAATAGTGACTATTTGTTCCGTTTTGTATGTACATTAGATTTATATGACGGCTTTTGCGAGATTTCGTTAAAAACAGTGGACCTACTACGCTATGTTTTTTAGTTTCTTTGTTAAATTCTAAGCCGAAAACATTTATACTAATATCATTTAATTTTTCAACTTTAGATATATCATTTAATTTGACTGGGAAAGATACACCATCAAACTTAAGTTTGCTAGAATGCTTACTGTATGATGACACGCGATCTGAGTTTTTACTGACTGGGTATAACCCTGAGAGCAATGCCCATTTAAAACATAAATTGTCTGCATTTTTAACATTGATTATAGCTTTTTTTAATTTTATATCATGAGGTAAATCAATATATGAAGTTCCTCGCAGGGGGTTAAATTTATTTATATTCATATCAATAGATTTGATTTCACTAAGACTCCATCCACTATCTTTTTTCTCGAAAGCACTTACTTTGTTTGTTAAAATGTCACATAAAGACGAAAAGAATATATTTAAGTCATCTCCTCGAAAAATTATGTAATTACAAGTTTGAAAGTCAAATGAATTTGAAATATTTTTAGTTTGCTGTACAAAGTCAGCATTCAAAATGAAATTTACCTTAAAAACAGTATGCTGTTGAATAGCGTCTTCAATTAAAACGAATAATTCATCTTTTATCGAATTCAAAAATAATTCAGGCGTTTCAAATACTACTTCAGATGTCGGATCGATTTTACTGTTAATTTTATATGTTATAATTCTTTCTCCAAAAGCAGACTCAACAACGGAAACATTTGGTAAAGATCTGTGTGATTGCCATACATTATTTTTGTGTGAATTACTTTTTAAATGATTGGCAAAATACCGCTTGTTAACTAAAACCTTGCACGTACTACAATTTACCTGATCAGTGAGTGGTGGAACTGTCAGTGATGGCGTTGCAGTTGAAGTTGAATCTTCTCCTTCTTCAGTTCTCGATTTTTTTGATGTCACCATATCTGCTGCATCTTGTGTAATCCGATTTCTTTTGAGAGCTCCTCCAATATGTGTCGGTTGACTATAATGAAATATAAAATTTATGTTTTAAAATTTATACATATAGATAGGTAAGTAGATTATATTAATATTTTAGTAAAAAATCCAAATAACTTACTTCAAAGTTTTTTCAACATCAGCACAGATATTGAAAAGCTCATCATCGTAAAACGAACTATTCAGCTCATTTTGTTCTATAGTTTGACAGAGATTGTACAAGTTCTTTTCATCATCTTCATTGAGTTGCATATTAAAGACAGCACTGACACACACTTCACCACTTGGTTCCATTTTGCTTGATACTACTGTAGACGACTGCAAGGACTTGATGTTTCGAAATGATCACTGTTTGACTATTTATATTACTGCGACAGAAGGTGATTATGAAAGTAGGGTAATTACTATAATAGATAATTATGAAAGTATGTTATTGAATATTAACCGTGAACAATGGATATAATTATACTGATGCACTCTATTTGTTATAAAAAAATACTTTTTACAGTTATCAGTTTTAGATATTTCTTTTGCGATATTGTATACTAAATTTTTACTATCCATGTAGTTGCTATTTTCGGAGTCTGTATAGTATTTGATACTTATTTCGGCGTTTTTCCAGTGTTCTGATTGAGGTATTTTCACCATTTTTTTTCAGATCATATATTTCTATTTTTACCAAATGAGTCGAACTATCATCAACGCTTGTAGATAAGCTAGTTATACCACCCTCCTCGTGACCTCTTGAGACCGCTGATGATAGCTTCCTTTTCTTTACTTGTGGCGCTTCAAACAAATCATCTAAACTCTCCAGTGAGGTTTGGTTTCGCTTTATTTTTGTTTGTTTGGATTTAAGCGGCTCTTTAATTGTCAATTCATCGATCGTACAATAAAAGGTACATCATGTACAATCAAGGTACAATAAAATATGATTTGTAATATGTACTCACCTTGCATTAATTACACGACCCCATCGACTTGAAATACCAATTTATTACTTTCAACTTAACACTTGCATCTGATCATTTGAACACAGAAGTGTTTTTTGTATGCATTATGGATACAACAGAGGTACAGAAATATTTAAATACAATTCATCCGAGCTTGCAATATAATGTATATGCTGCAAATCGATTGCCAATATACACTCAGAATCCAACATATATAATAAGCAATTTAGATCCAGACACAAAGCCGGGATCTCACTGGGTAGCCATACACATTGATATAAACGGTCTTGGACAATATTTTGATTCGTATGGTCGCCCACCAAAAGGCTACCACCAAACATTTTTAAAGAAGAATTCAAGGCAATGGTATTTCAATAGGTATACGATACAAAATGATTGGACTTCCGTATGTGGCGAGTACTGCTTATTGTATTTGAACTGCAAGTACAATGGTAATACAATATCTGATTTTATGAGATAATTCAATATGGAAACATTGTTAATGATATATTGCTTTACAATATGTTTAAGTCTCATTTTATTGATAAATAAAGAGCAACGAAATAATAAAGAAGTGTTGTTATTGAACTTTGCGAATACTAGCAATACAATAGGTGACCGTAATTAGCAATATTATAGTAATTAGTCTGAGCAAACATCTGAGGTAGTAGCTGAACTTGAACCGTCATTAGGGACAATAGGACAATGAGACTAGGTTTAATTAGGGGTACTGGAGCTCCTGAAACCTGAAAGCTATCTCGTGATCCGTAAGAGATATCAGAAATCTGATAGCACAGATCAATCGGGCGTGGCCGATTTACTTTTTTTTTTTTAGGTTGGACAACTTTACTAAGTAGGCAAACAGACAGTTCTGACTCAGAGCCGGAGCGGTGAGCCAGAACCAGGGAATCTCTACTACTGTTAGCTGTGCGCGTCTACAGCGGGAAGTAGAGCCCTAACTGATACTTGCACATATTTTTAAATAGTTACTAGGCTGTTCTATAGCTCGCAGTCGCCGGTCCAGCTGCCTCCAGTGTAGGTCCGTGACAGCAGGGCAAGGTCCTGATGAAGGCTGTTCTTCTCTCCGGTGACCCTCGATCATCATGTTAAAAACATCACAGGCGTTTAGGCTACATTTTACGTCTGCGGCTTGGCATGCTGAAACAATTTTAGTATAGCAATTATAATAGTTGAAAATATATGTATTAATTGTCCCGCTTGGATAATGATTTGTATTGTTCCATGAACTAAAGTATCTACAAGTTTACCTAATTTCATTAAAATCCGCCCAGCCGTTGCGAACCTACATAATGGTAAAGCGTAACCCACACCGCGAGCGAAGCTACGAGTGACTTAGATTATCTCACGTACATGGACTGTCTTCTCATACATGGGTTCTCACCCTAAACTATAATACAAAATAAACTACGCTAGCTATGTAAGCTAGCTAGCCCGACCACGTCAACTAAACTAAGTAAATTCCGTAGAATCTATATTAACTTACTATATAAGTACTATTGTAGGTTGTAGATTTTTTTTTTGACATGCTTTTATAATAAAATACGTACTGGAAGCTGATCAAAATGAGTCCAAACACAATCAAACTACTGTTCGTCACCGAGGAGTTCCGTTGTCCAACTTCATTGTCTCTCATCAGATTAGCTCGCTGCCATCATAATATTGTATTGTCATCGGAACCGAACAGGCATGCAAACTTCAACTCAATTAGACAATGGAACTGGGTCAAAATTGACTTACAAGGTTTGACCTGAACATACATACATACATACAAAAATTGCAATTTAAATAAAAGCTTGTAAATATGGCACGTGGTTACGGCTATAGCTAATATTCTGAAGCAGACTGTGCTTAGTTTTGGGTATAGACGCCCAATTTCAAAAACACACGAACAAAAAAGTCCGAATGGGATTTGAAAGGAGAGTAATCACCGGCAATTTGCGACTATATCGTTCCAAAACAAAAAGAAACTCACATAAATCCAAAGAGAAAAATGAAAACATTCAGAGCATTTGTACCGAATGGGGCTTGGAAACCTATCGATTGCCAAATTGCGTGTTGGTTGGTGTATTTAAGTAAGATCTGATATTTTTGTAACACTGGTCAACGTCCCGTTAAGAACACTTTATAATTACTATACTTTGAACCAAATTTATTAAAATTAACTGAGCGCGTAAAAGGTCAGTCAGCCGAAAAATTGGCAACACAAGAGCTAAGGAATATTACTAGATATTTTTTTGAGGAAAAGCAAAGAAGGCGTTAATATTCTTCATTTTATAACTTATCCAATTATTTTACTCATTGTGAGACATTCAAAATCGGAATACACAGAATTTAACCTCACCCTAGAACTTTTGGAGCTTAGACCATTTAACATTCAGCAAATCCTCGATTACTCTTGGTGAGCAGAGGAGACTGTCGGCGACGGGATTAATGTAGCTGATGCTATCCCATATTTTGGGACTAAGTACAATCTTTATCAATTATAAACCTATTTGTAAACCGATGTGTCCTACTGCTTATAAATGTATGTTTGAAACGTCGTAAACTAATATTCCAAAGCTCTACGTGGCAATTCAGATATGGAAAGTAAACATTTCATCAAACCATATTTAGGTAAACGTATTGAATAGGCAAGTACGGGTATAATTGAAAAAATACAGAAAGCAAATTACAAAATCATATAACAGTGATTTTCATATCGTGCCAAGAAACACATTAAATGTAAATTAAGTAAATACGAAACGTTAAACAAATACAAAATCTAGGGTGAAATTCCCTGATGTTGCCGGAAGGTGTATCTGTCACCTGTCACGACTCACAGCACATGACGCGGACGTGGAAAAATGACCTAAAAGTGAAAATAGTAGCGCGATAAATCTAGCTTCGGACATGCACGTCCCGCGTCAAGCTTCAAAAATATCACGCCACGTCAAGTATTCGATATACGAAAAGCTGTATGACTTAAAAATAATCCCACACCTTGGGGCAAGCATAAAGTGAGCGTGATTGGTTTATCTAATTATTAGGTTGGATTTTAAATTAAATAAGTTCAATTAAAAGTTCTATGATTCAATTTGCTTCTGATGAAAACTTATAATTAATTCTCAAGAGGTTTGAAGACATCCGAAAGTGTGGCGTTTGACAGCTTCGATTTCCTGAACAATAATTACGACTTGTTTAGAGAACAATCTGAGCGAAACAAATTAAATTAGTTATTTACCTTTGGTTAACACGATTGTTATGAAGATACTCGTTGGAAGATGGTTCATTTTATATTTTTCTCAATAGAAGTCCTCGCGATGGCTACGGATTGCGCTCTGTGAACGTGGACGTCCAATGATTTCGTTATAACTGGCCATTAGCGTACGCATTCAGTCACAGTGTTGGCGTTATGCAACTTTCAATATCAATAATTTTATTCTCGTATTGTGCTAGGCATAAGCTTTACATGCCAATCATCATGGAAAGATAATTAGCACTCGCGCTCTAAAATTAGCGGCGATATTTGTTTTTAATGATGTTTATTTGAGTGTTGCAGAACTTGCAACACAATACATCAATGTTTATGACCGTGTGATACGAAATAGAAACAAACACATAAGTCTGTTTTTATAAAGCAACTATTTCCTCGATTAGTCAACGCCGCTGGTGGTGGCTCATTTCTCGTACAGAGAATAGCTGTTGCTATTCAACGTAAAAATCGCAAACGTAAATGCAGCCAGTATTCTTGGGATCATACCTCATGGACAACCCAGTTTAGTCAGATTCTTAACGTTTAGTTTTAGTTTGATATTTAATTTTATGTAATTATTGTTTTGTAAGTTCTGTAAATAAAATATATCCAGTCTGTTAGGAAGAACATTAATTCGTTAGCAGTCATATTTCAATGTTGAGAAAATGATTATCATATTTGTGTGTTGAGTCATTAATTGACTCGATAACTATTTTCGTCACCGAAATATTTGAACTACAGCTACTAGTACTAGTTGCTTGGCGTTTAGGGCATGCAATGATCATGATAAAATTTAAAACCTTGTAAATAAAGGAGAAAAATTTGAATGCAGAACATCAAGGAAAAATTAATAGGGAGGCAGACGAACAGACGGACAGACTCTATCAGGAATTGACGACCTCGCTAACAAGATTTGATTTATTTTTGTAAATTTATCGGAACAAGTTACGAAAACTTCTAGTACATTACTATTACATAGTAGCATGGGTTTTATTATTTTTTATGAGACGTATATAGCGGAATAACATAGGTGCTATAAATAAAGCGAGCGGTCTCTTGGTCCTGTTTTGTGTGAATCCATCCAATGTTTTACTACAAATAGATACGCGAATTAACCAGTTAGGCGAATTGATTATCGGCGTCCGTTGTCCAGGCTTGACCGTGGGCACCGACAATTTAATAGACGAGACTCATTATATTAAGAGTTTGGAAGCATTTCTATGACAATTATCTAAAAAAATCCAATTCCGATAACAAGATAGGTCCCTACCTACCTTGTTATCGGAATTGGATTTTTTTAGATACCCTTCATGCATGCATGCATGCACGTAAGTAAGTCATGAGTTATTATATTAAGTTGCGCTATGGGTGAAGATTTTTGCAGAACATTTTACCTTTTACCAGAATTTCAGAATTAAGTTGTATGCTTGAGTTTTTAACCTCTCGGTTTTGGTTATTTCGTGCTATTATGTCAATCATAAAGGAAAACATCAACCTATTATAAGTAAATGAAACAGTCAATTCTGTTGCGTCAGGCGTGCTTGTGTTATATTTTTATAGTCCCTACAAATATTAAATTACTCTACATTTCCATTTTGTGTCGGTGTAGAATAGAATAGAAAATTCTTTATTGTACGTACCTACACTAGTTCAGAAATACAAATTCACATATAAGGTGTACTCTTCTTTGCAAAAATTTTTATTGAGATGTCGTTATTTTCATACAGAAACGATTCGGCTCAACGACTTCAGTTTAATTAAATTAATAGACATCCAGACCAAACATCTGTTCAAGTTGTTCAAGTGTTGTTAACAACGAGTAGTTAATTAAAAGATTCGCATAAAGACTGCCAACAACACTCCGTTGTTAAAAGGACATTGGCTTTGAACTTGGCCTTTTAACTTGAGTATAATGAGTTAATGACACAAGTTTGAAGTTAATAAATTTTGTAACTATGCGAGAGGGGTTCAGGTGCTAATCAGCTCTTTCTAACGTTTCGTTGAAGGCAGTTACGTGTAATAGTAGTTTATTTGCCGAGTTCCAGCTAATACTGGGCAACCACTGAACCAGCTTGTTTTTAATTGCCGACTAGTTATATCAGTAAAGAAAAAATCAAAATCAAAATCAATTCATCCGTTCGAGAGCTACGATGCCACAGATAGAGTCACACACACATACACACACACACAGGCAAGTCAAACTTGTAACACTCCATCGTTTTTGGGTCGGGGGTTAAAATTAAAAGGAAGGTGTAGTAGATTTATGGAGGTTTTAAAAAGTATATTTTAATGCCAGACCAGACGACATTGACATTACGAGAGGAGAAGGGTACTTTAGGCTACAATACGAATATGTTATATTTGCTTTCTTCTGAGGTAGATAGGTATATAGGTCGTTTAGAAGTTAGGTGGATATATGTTAACTTTAATCGCGACTCATATTGTGTGTTAAAATTTTATCACTCTTTTTGGTGCCGCTTATCTGACCCCTACTGAGTATTTTAGTATAACTGTTAAACCCTTATGCTTTACTTCAAGCAGCTTATGTCTCTATTTATTTAGCCTTAGCCTGTTTAGACACAAAGATAACAGAGTAAGATAATAATGTCACACATAGGGGTGAGTCAAGTAATGGTCTTATCTGCTACAGTTCTGCAAATCTGCGTATAATATGCTTAAAGACACCGTTTATAGTAATCTAAATCTGTCTTACGGCTGGTCACAATGTCATCATCAAGTCCAAGTTTATAGTATGTATTCTAGGCAGGATGAGGTCACAGGCTTCTCATATCTACAGTTTTACATTACTCGTGATATTATAAAGTAATAAATTTATCTTCGTCAATATGTTTCTTTGTAGGGGATAATCTTCGAAAGTACTTATCTGTTTCTGGTAATTATTTTACTAATAGGAAGTTACATTATCCTTATAGGCTATGTTTAATCCCGGGATAATGCAGAGTTTCTGGCGGCATATGGGAATTAACCGGGTAAAACCACAGTGTTCAGCTAATTCATAATTTATTCAAGGTAAATAATAGTTCCAAACAAATTATTTCGCATATGTTCTATCTGAAATGGGGTGAACCCATTCCTTTGATGATCCACATTTAACCATGGTTCAATAATCCTCGGTAATTCTAAGCAAAGTTTCAACACATGGAAATACAAAATCCGCCCCGCATTATGTGACTATAGTGAAAGGTGTGAAAGGTAATTTGGGAAACTTTATGTTTGACCGTTTCCCGCACCAATCGCTGAATCAACGTAAGTGTTATTAAAAAACTTTTTCATTAATCTTATCCACTGAAGCTACGTAGGGTCAATTGGTTTAATTCTTTTAAGTTAAAATGGCTGTAAAGTATATAAGCCGTTTGTATATGGAATGGACAGTCATAAATCACTTCTACCACCGTCAAGAATAGTCGCTAATTACTATTGGCTACGCGCCTAGCTACTAATGAAAGCAGTATGGTGCGGTCAGAGTAGCCAGTAAATAATAACGTCCACCGGTCACCAACCTATCATGCTCATAACTAAGATTCTCAGCATTTAGGAAATAAGCAACGAGGAACACCATAGTTTTCAACCACCCAAAGACAGCAGAAATACTTTAGCTTTTTAACACGGGTCTCCTCTCACTTTCGTGAGGAGGGTTAGGCCATAATCCACCACGGTGGCCAGATCCGGATTGGTGAATCTCCTACCTACCTCCGAAATAATTCTCGGGTAGGTATGTGGGTTTCCTCACGATGTTTTCCTTCTCCGAAAAGCGAGTGATAATTACATACATATGTTTTACAAGAAACACATTGGTACGTAGGCACGTACCAATGTGTTCCAATCCCAGTGCAGGCGCACTGGGATTTGAACTCACGACCTTCTGATCCATGGTTCCATGGTGATAGGAGAGTTTAAAATATTCAAGCATGAAGCAGTACAAAAGACAAAAATATGCTACCTAAGCGGATAAAAAGGGTAACGGCTGTGTGACGTCTAGAGGTCACTCTAGATCAGGAGGCAGATGTCCAGCGCGATGTTCAAATGATATCGTTCAAATAACAGTAAAAATTTAATATAGATTAGTTTAACACCAGAACGATTGAAGCAATTATAACGAGGCTTATATCCAGCAATAGACTGAGACAGGTTAATGATAATATTACAAAAAGTAATAAAATAAATTGATTAAAATTTAATAGATTTTATTTGGAATCTAGACACGCCAGAGCTATTATACAATTTCGGGGTTTCTACACAACGGCGCCTTTAATTTCTACATAGTTAAATAGTTAAATTGATGTTAGGTACGTACGTACACTGCTTTGTAATAACTGACAGATCGTGGTGTTGTCGGCTGAAGTACTCAATAAAGCTTCCTTGCAAGTCTTATACTTTGATGTGGGTGTCTAAAGTACGTGTTAAGTTCTCAGCCTCTGGTGTGGCTTTCCTTACTAATTTATAAATGATGAAGACCTTTTAAGGGCCTAGGGACGTCTGTGTACACATCGTAACAGGCTGGAGAGAAGTAAATTTTAACTAAGTTATCGTCATTCGCCCTGACCTTAGATTGAGCTGGCTATACCTTAGTATATTATATGATATCGTTATATAAGTACTAAAAGGCACAATTATGTAAATTGGTTCATTTGTGAATGTAGATTTTTGTTTAGATTTTTGCCTGCATCTTCCTCCGTGCGGGCTGCAGTCTATCACGGTAAAAAGTATCCTACGTCCTTCTTCAAGGTGCAAACTATCTCCACACCATAAATTAACATTAAATAAATCAAATTTCATCAAAATTGGTAGATTTAGTCGTTAAAAGAGCAAACCGACCGACAGAGAGACAGGACAGAGTTACTTTCGTTATTAAAATATTAAAATTAAGGATTTATATCAAAATACAGAGGACCACACTTCAAAAACATCACCATTAAATATGAGGTGGTGCCAGTATCATTCTGGAAGAAGAGCCAAACGCTTCCTTAGTACATCGTGATAAGCTGGTTTAACTCATGACAACAAAAATATATTTTACCTCTAACCATAACAGCCAGCGTAAACATTTGGTTTTCATCACACTTCGTGGATCTTTACATTTATTTAAATAACACCCTTTCTAAAATGTTCAGTAGGTCGAAATTTTATGCTGTTGAATTTATGCAAATATAAGTACATGTAAAACTTGCAATTTTATCTCTCTGAAATAATTATTTTACCACTAGTAGTTTTAGGTTTCTGAATAGTACAAAACACACTGTTACTGCTATAGAGATTTAAACTTAATCTAACATTTTATGAAATAAATGAGTAGGTACAGAAGGAATATAATTTTGAAAGGAAATTCGAAATGTTTAGCGAACAATTTCAAATTTATTGTGAAATTATCATAATAGGAGCGTAGGCAAAAACAATTCCCTGTTGTGCAGGATGACAAAAATAGATGTGTTCTTCTATAAGGTATAATGTCTTAGAACTATTTCAATAATCATTTATATTTTTATAAGTTAATCGAAATATATCATTATTACATTTACCGTATTAAAGTGAAAGAGGTGCTATTGAATAAAGAAGATCAAATAAGGTTATATGGTATTCAACACCAATATAAAAGTATTGGGCAAACTTTGAACTACTAAAAATATGAAATTTGTTTCACGTAATAATTTGTTGATAAAGGCGCTACAACTAAACAAATGATCTTATTTCTTAGCTATCACACGGCAGCATCTATTGACAAGCCATTATATGCCTAGCTAACAGATTTTTACGACCGTATTACAAATATTTTTATTTGCCGTACATTGTTAGTTGTGCAAACTTCTCGGTCATGTTGGAAATTAGTAGTGCTATCTACGTGTACAACTGGATTAATATGTCCACAGCAGAAGTAACATGACAAATAAGGTTTCACAAATGTGCTCGATATATTTTTACCCGACGCTCCAAAGAGAGTAATCTTTTTCGGATGTGCGTGTTTATTTTTTTGAGGCATCTATCCTATAGTTTTAACGGCTTGATTGATTTGAAGTGTCAAAATAATCTATATGGCAACTGTGAGCTGCTATGTTCGATTTTTAATGGAGCAAATAATTAACGAAGTTTTTCGAGTAAGGTTTCAATATAAAGCTCTTAGCGTTAAGTCCGCCATTTGTACTAGTTAGTTAATCTGTGCAAAAAAGTATTAAATAAATAATAAATAAAGGTGTTAGAAAGGCCAATCCAAATATAGATAACACTTAAACGTTATAAATTGTTCCGATTCTAAAACAGTTTTAGACCGGCGGGCGGCGGCGGACCTACGACGTAAGCTCTGTGACAAAATTAAGTTTGCAGAAAAAAAAAAACGTACAATCAGTCAGGTAAAAAGAGGTACATTCCGACTGGATTAATCAAAAAACAAAATCTTGTTGGTCTCTTTTCAGTTATGTTTACAGTTGGGTTTTCTTTTTTTTCGTATCAATTATCCCATATGTCTTGGTAATGTAGGTATAGTAGGACACTATAGTGTTCACCCAGCTAGCTACCACTCTCAATCCGAAAACCTATCGCCAGGCCTCTATCTAAGTTTCCAACAGCAGTTATTCCGAGCAGTCAGCCAAGAGTGCTTACTATCTACGAATACATGAGAGTGGTCAAAGGCTAGCCTATAATAAATATACAAAAAAGCATCCATAGAATTCGAATATCACCGAACATTCAACATTAGTTTCGCCGTCTGGTACACACAATACATCTTATATTTCATTTATAATAGAAAGCCGTGAGGTCCTGCTAAACTTTTGTTGTTATGTAGAGATTTATGGCGCTAGCCCAACGTTGAAGCCGACTAGAGCTCGAGAGCGGCGGCTCGTCGGCTGCCCGTGCCATTCGCTAGCGATATCGCGTAGCGGCGCGCCGCTTCCGTCGACTGTGCGTCTGAAACTTTCCCTCGCGAGATTTTCCGAAACGGTCACACATTTGAAACGGCTTAACATAGAAATTGAACTTTAAAAGACCTGTGCTACGTAGGGGTTATTATTGTAAGCTTAAATTTTATTTCTAATAAAGTTTTTAAATATATTCTGCTACAAATTCTTAGTAAAATTCAAGTTTTCGTCTCATTAAAGTATTATTTAACTTAAGCAAAGTGAAATTTAGGCAATGTAAAACTTTTCAAAGTAGTTGTTAAATTTCCTGTCTTAAATTCGTATGCAAATAAGTCAGTGATGTGAGTTCCAGTGAAGACAAATGCATGCGCGTATGAATCGCATCGCGAATGTTTCACGACCAAAACTGCCATTCAACGTGCTGTGATATGTACGAAAATTCGCGCTGAAGTTTACAGAACTAATTTCTATGTGAAGGTTAAAAATCAGTGGCTACTAAGTGCGCAATGTCAACTTTGGGAGCGGGGACAAGCGTGCTAATCGTTTCGCAAACAAGCTGTAAGTCGGAGAGGTGTTTTGTGCTCGTTGTATGCGGTGTGTGTTAGCACAGTGAGCCAAGAAGGCCTTGTTGAACAAAGAACAAAGGATACTGTTATCACCCGCCACCATCCTGCTCCGCACCACGGCTTTCTTCACCATGGACACCAGGCAAGTGCTCGTAAAAACACTCATAAACCAAAAGACCTTAGATAAGTAAATTTGTCGATCGTTAATCCAGTTAGATTAAATAAATTCTTTCGAAAAACATCGGAACTCATTTCCGTTTACGTAAAAATAGATCCTTGGAATCACGAATTTGTTTAAAGACCACAATCAAAGTAAGAGTATACCTACTCTTGCTTCACATACAAAGTTTATTTCCTTGTCATTATATTACATTTTATTCAGCATTTCGATAAAAGATTTCAAGTTTTATCTAAAAACATTAAAATTTGCAAGTCTGTGTGGTACAGAGCTGGATTTTGGTCAACAACTTGATATGCATGCAACGATGCTTATCTTGATTTTCTTTGTAGACGTTCACTAAGTATAATATCACGTGCGTGTTTTGATTTAACTATCTTATTTAATCAGGACAGGAGTTCCGCGTTTCACAAATGAAAAAATAATAAACATGCCATAGCTAAATATACACAAATCAGGACAATACGCCTACGTATGATAAATTATACTTTATATTTATACAACTTCAAATTAGATACCTAAATAAATTCTCTACCATAAATCGGTTTTTCTCTTTAATCTAAGAAACTCTATTTTAGCTTTTTAATAGCTAGAACGAGAATTTGTAAACTAGGAACTAGGAATACGTCTTTCTCATTAAATCGTTTCAGTCAGTCAACCTTCACATTATAGGCTTCATGAGTACGTAACTATACTTATAGTAGTAATAATTGCACTACAATGGATTGAATAGAATTTTCAATGCTCGTTACTCCTGCAGTGACCTACCTGTCTTCGATACGTTTGGCTCCGTCTATGTGTTAACATATTATTTATACGGATATCAAAATGAAAATAGTAATCCTTCCAAGATCATAATTGCTAATAGAAACTTATTTGTCGTAATGATAAATCAACAAAGATCGAATATCGCAGAATAATATTATGTTTTTATTATTATTATTGAGTTCTATTTTTGCCAGAAAGAAATTCATGTACTCATAGGCTGCCAACAAAGTAACTTTAACAGCTATGTGCCTAAATATACCATAAATTATGCTCACAGTAGGCATAAAAGTAAGTCATAGATAAGTGGCAAGTCAGCACCTTTTATTAACGTAAACTTGTAAAGAATTCTGTATAATGGTAACGGGAGATAAATGACATTGTGTGTGGTAGGTAAAGAGGATTTAGTAATCACAAAATTCACAAACGTATTTACTTACGTCCGTCGGTATCAAGTTCATAAACGTGGTAGATTAACGACTGGTGAAATAGCGTTAATTTCTTTGCTCTTGTTTATTTTCCTGGTTCCATGTGGAATATTTTCCTAAATCCGTATTGAAACCTATTATTTTCTTTTGAATACCTCAAGGTCACAAAACAAAAACTAGTATCTAGGTGTAAAGCTGTATTTCAACGATATTAACAAACGCAAAACAAAATTAAATGTCACCCGGTCAATGGGTCAGGCCATGGTCAATCGACGAATAATTAGAGTGACGTAAAGACTCGCATCTTGAGCCACCAATCAGTATTCTCAAAACGTGATACTTCCTTTGGTATTAATCTGCACGATTGCATTTAAGCCAGTCCTTTTCCGATCCCACGTGACGCCATGAATACTTAAACCGCCCTAAAGGCAGGTTCTCAGCTCCCAAATAGTTTAATCCATAGGGTACGCGAAGCACTTGCCGTAGTTGCCGTACAAGCAAACATACTCAACGAGCTAGTTTAATAAGTACACACCACAGCCTACGAGTGCGAATTTTGATTACATGCGCTCTACATGTTTGATAAGATTTGAATAAGTATGTAAATGACATGTTTCAAAGGGATATCGATTGGAGTAGAACCTACCGGTATTCAATTACCTAAAGGATCTCTTTAAGTGATAGTTTAGGCGGATACATTGCCTTTGCGATTAAATATACGATAAGACGCTTAAGATGTAAGCTTTCTGTCAGCGAAAAGCTCATTAGGTTTAGCCTCGTTACTACAGAACTTAATCTGGTCGCTTTTGGAGACAGCAATCTTCGCGCTCCAAATAAGCTTTTTATTATATTTATAAGCAGAAGAGACCCGATTTTTATTGGAAATGTTCTAAGGCCTACCTATTGATTTGACTTTAGTAAGCTGTTTGAACTACCTAATTACTAGAATCCATTAAAAAAACGTATAATTAACTTCCCACAGTTAAAATAAAGGTCATCCTAAATGGAACCCTCGTGTGATAAATCTTTAGACAAAAGGGCGTAGATTGTAACAAGGGGCTTCACTTCATTAAAAACAAACCTCAATACAAAATATTGTTTTACAAAACAAATACATTTTAAATGATAAAGATAAATCATGGAGTTCGTAATTGTAACGAGTTTTATCGGCTCTATAAACATATTTTTGTTATACTTGTCTATTAGCTCATTAAGCTGTATGTTTTACTGGTAACATGCTTAAAACCGTGGTACATAATCTGCATGAGGATACAAATAGCCTATACTTTTTGCGATACTTATTATAACCACCCCCCATTCAATAATTTAGGACATAGGTCTACCTACCTATCTATAAACAAAGTTTTGCAATTAAGGTACGTGCAAACATCAAATTTCCGAAAATAGCCGACCTTTCTCATTTAGTTATACTTAATTTAAATAAGATAGATCAACAATCCAACAACCTGATCAAACTTGAAAATTAGGAACCATTCGACAGCGCCAACTTTTACTAGGGTACTGCGCAGTGTGGGGATCTCCAAAATAGATAGGAAATATATAAAGTCTCAATGAAAATTTGCCTAGTAATGTAATCGTGGGAGCAAAAAGGGTGACCAAAATAACAGCGGTCTCAGTAGAAAGGGGATTGATTTGAATGATGATGACGCAAAAACATCTGTTTCACAAATGTTTCAAATGGGAAAGCTTTTTCTAGCTATCTCACCTGTTAAAAGTGAAGGGAAGGTTAAGCATAAAGCCAGCTTTTATCGTGTCTTAGTTGTTTTATCTATAGGTCACGCTACCTGAAAAAAAATCAAAGTAGTGTTGAATCGAAATCGGCGCGAGGGATAAAAAAAAAGATATAGAAAATAAAAGAAAGAGAACTTTTTTACGCATTGGACGTATTATAATGTCGGAGACACGTCCCTTTCTCGTTTCATACAATGAATGGAATTCCTTATTGACTTCCGCAGTAGGCAAAGTAGTCTAATATAGAAATGATTATGTGGGTGTGCACCTTTTTAATGATGCTATTATTCTTACAGTTTAATGTGGTCGTTAACAAAATGGAGTTTATCTTTGGTTGCAAGCTAATGCTTTGTTTATAGACTGTTGTAAAATACTATTATTGAATTAATTTTTTGACATACTTTCTCACACTTTGATATAACATACTTGATAACTCAATTATGTTATACCAAAATATAGTCAAATGTTTATGTCACTTTGTTTATTGAATTCGTTCGTATCCGGCCAAATCAATTAAAGGATTACCCAAAAAAAAACATCACTGAATACTTTTAAAATAATTCATGTTTAACATCACTGTGTTCGTGTTTGAACAGGCCCTAACATCTAATGTTGCTCGAGATATTATACAAAAAAACAAGTTTTTTCTTGTAAATAACCCTTCAATTGTCGTAACTTTGCTGAGGGTACCTACCTACTACTTTTAAACGATATGTTTGTTTCTTGACTGTATACTCGCTCTAGTGTTTACAATGGGGCGTGTTCCTCTGTCAGGGTGACACTCCTACAAAGGAAACTTTTAAGCCCTTGAACCTTTGAGCTCCATTTTTCAGGTCATACACCGAAGGCGGCATTAAAAACAGAGTAGGTACAGTAATTTAACCGTGGATTTTGGGTAGGTTACAATAATATACCAACTGTTATACACGATTATGGGCTTTATTTTTTGCTAAGACAGAAACAAAATATATTCTTTTTCCGAATAAATCTGTATTTCTTAATGTATGTATTCTTTACACTTGTGTGCCGAAGAATTAATAGTTAATTAGAGAGGCCATCAAAAAGTCTGATTATCTCTTTATGTGGATCAATTAGAAATGCACGATATAAAAAACGATAAAATTATTAAAAAAAAACTAAAGCTTAGTTTTTTCTATCATCACTAACAGCGATAAAAGCAAAAAGGAAGAATGTTTTCAAACAAAACACCTTTTTTTTTACCCGGAGAATTGCATTAGGCATAACCCCCCCCCCCCCCCCCCCCCCCCCGTGGGGGGTTATGTGGGACTCCCCCGCCAGAACGCGGTCTGACGGGTTTACCCACTAAAACCCCGGGGAGTTCTCCTCTCCGCATTGTGGAGGTGGCCACGGGTACGAAAGGCGCTTCCGCGACCACCTCTGCGGGTGCCCTCTCGGGCTCGTCACGTGAGGCTTGGGCCTCTTTCTCCGCTGGGTGCGTCCCGGAACACACGGGCCGCACCTCAGCTCGGAACTTCTGACTTGGGCGTTGGACCCCCCGATCCGCGGCCCAAAAGTCCCCGTTGTGGTCCTTCACTGTGCCCCCTGCTGATCAGGGGGACACGCGAAGGACCTCTTCCCGCCAGGTTATTTGCTACGGCCACCAATTCCCCTAGGAGAATTGCTAACCGAACCCCAGGGTGCACCGGCCCAGCTGCTGCCCTTCCCTCCGGATGCAACGCATCAAGAGGGACGAACAACAGCCGGGCACTCGTGGAGGTTACCTGGCCCGCACCCCCAAACAAAACACCTGTTCTAAATAATTCCAACTTCAATAAACTTAGCAGAACTATTTTTATATCAAAACTTTAAGTTTAAAGTTTAACAAAAGTTTTTGAATAATAATAAAGAAAACTGGAAACTTTTTTTACTATAGTGACATATAATGCATGTTTATACAAATTCTAAATGCATTGTGTATTATATTCTTTATATTCATATCTACATTAGATATCTCAATGTCCAAAATGATTATGTTATGCTCCGACGAAGAGGCCTGGGGGATCGACGCAGGGGTTACCAACCTAATTTAGGAACCTGATGTCTCCTCTGCATCTCATTTTAAATTAAAAAATAACGCGTCGCGACAGATACATAGATTCTGACCCCTAAGCAGAATTCCGTCGAATTCATTCCCGATCCGACGCATTCAAAAAACGATATTCGGACGTCGGATATAATCGGATTTGAAAACTTTTGAATGGGTACTGCTGTCTTTGTCATAAATAAAAAGCAGTTACTATTTTTCAAAATCTTATTCAATCTCTATAGTTGGTCCTACTCACCTGGCGCTTTTTATTTTGTAGCCTTATTTTTCCTATTCTCAAGAATTTCGTGGAAGAAGTCATGCCAGGACTGATGATACCCAAGAGCGAAGTCATTTATCTTAATTACTGGCTAAGTGCGCAGTTAGAAGCAGGTGAGAGAAAACATAACCTACTTACTTATTTCTTACATCTGTAAAAAGCTTACGCAGAAAATTGGCATTACGCATAAGTTTCAAAGCTTTTTAGCAATTATGAAAAATACCAAAAATATCACAGCTGTTATTGCCTACAACAATTTCTCCGAGACAACCTTTGCCTCAATAATAAATTATCCATATATTATTATTAACACGCTAGTTTTTCCACAAGAACTGTGTTTCCAAGGCTTTTATTACCATGTTACTTAGGAATAGACGAAGATCACATGAAAAACAAATGTAAAAACGTGAGTTCATACAAAAATCTCATAGAAAAAAACATTGTCAGCTTTTCCCAACTTTTTCAATTTCCCGGGAAACTTATCAATTTTCTCTTCATAAGAACCTTCCACAGGCTGTAGTAGTGGGAAGTACCACACCTTTTCCAGATATTCATCCGCCAAGCAGTAGTGTGCAAACATTACTGTGTTCCGGTTTGAAGGGCAGTTTCCAGCGAAATTACTGGGCAAATGACACAAATTACTGAATTGGTCTAGCCGTTCTCGAATTTTGAGCTTAGCAGCACATTTAGCCATTTATATGTTTATTTATTTCAATAGATTATATTAATAATAGGTTGTACAGCGTTCCGTTCCCACTACGGATACATCTGATATTTTTATTCGTTTCTTGACATGTAAACATAAACATATAAAATCTTATTTGAATCAGATTGGAGGAATGTTTTCTTTCAACAAATAAACTAGAGTTGGTGCCAAATCGTGTGATGGTACGAAATGAGTGCGGTGAACGTTATAGCACGTGTAGGTTGCGAATTTCAGTAGAATCTTATGTTTTCTTCTCTTTAAAATATACCCATGACATTCAAGTGAATGTACAGACTGCAAAGTAAATAACAAAATTAGACACGTTTATAAATACCCATTATAGGTACGTATCCAAATGGCTAAAAGGGTGTCGTTAATTTACACGCACTAAGTGACGACACCTTTTCTAGAGGTTAGCCTTATTTAGGACATCATGATAACCATAGGAAATGTTTCAACTGCGATTCCTTGTCTAAGACAGTACATTAAAACTAGCTGCACCACGCATATTTGCTCGCAGTTTACCCGTTTTACCGATTAATATTTTTGATTGCCGTTGACTGTACTTTTAACGAATTTCTTGGAACCCGGTGGAACGCTTTTGCAATACCTCTAATAATATAAATGCGAAAGTTTGTGGGTGTATTTATTCCCTTCCCAATCCGCAACAGCTGAACGGATTTCGTATGCCTACAATACCTACTGTAATTCCTTGAATTACACATAAAATACGTTTGATCCCGTTATAATTACCGGTTCCTGGAGGGTAATAGTCCATGCGTGTATAGCTGCGAAGCGCAACAAGTTGGTTTTGTAAAAAATTGGAGCCCAAAGCCCAAAGCAAAAGCTTACGTTAATTTGGAGATTTTGGGAAGTAACTCCAAGTCGAACGGTTTCTTGGAGCGGTGTGTCGTGACGTGAACCATATTATTCAAACATGATTTTCCATATTCCAGAATACACGTAAAATCTATTCACCAAATATGATGATTCAGCCATTACGGAGAGTTTTAGTGTCGTATTAACACCCAAACTTACAAAACCCTATTTATAAACGTCGTTAAGACATGTCAGAGGTCCTGAACCATAGACCTGACAAACTTTGACACCCGACGATCCCACTACCTAACTCATTCGAGATCGATCGACTTTGTTTCCAGAGGTACAAAAATAAAATCTACAAAAAATACCTGTACATGTCGTACATATTGGGCATTATTTTTTTTATTTTATTATTTTACTGAGTGTCGTGACGAGCATGTCGTTCACCTGATGGCAAGCGCTACGCCTGCCTATAACAGTTACAGTGCCACCCAGAACTTTGCATTGCATTATCTTGCGCGGCACTGCACTTTACTATACTAGTGTTCTGCCTAATTTTAAATAGGTGTTTGATAAAAAATGTACAAAATTTACTCGCGGGACTTGCAAAATTGTTTTTTAAAGTTTCCCCTCATGCGACAATTATATAATTTCACTGTAGGTAATATACCTAACATAACATTACCAGTACGTCATGGAACACTGCTTTCATCCTCGTAATTCCAATGTTTTTGTTTAACCAACCACGCGCCGCGGCTTCTCTGCATTTTTTTAGTAAGTACCTACATCAATATTAAATTGGTTGGCGTTTCAGTTCAGGAAGTAAATTAAAGCGTTTCATTTTGTTCTTGTTATAATTTATGTACCGCATTCTTTACGTGGTTACAAGATTTACAGTGAAGCTATCTGAACTGGTGCGAAAGTCTCAATAAAACGCCTCCACAGTACCTATATAAACAGAATAATTATCAGAATTGATTTTTATTTGGTGCTAAAAGACTTGCTTCTACCTTCGTAGAATCAGTAATAAAAGATGAAACAAATAAACGCTGCTATTTAGTGTAATGTTGTTAGGCAGATATAGACCTCCGTGTCAATGATATAAAAGCGATTATGAAGTCATAGACACATTGACACGGCTTGAAATTATACGATATGCGAACAAAGGCGATATAATGCTCTCAAGAAACCGTAGAGCGATGCTAGAGGCACTGGGGTGTTGTAACAAACACTTCTGTGTGAGTACATAAAAGCACTCTTAAGTATATGGCCATAGAGTTGTTTGTGATGGAATAACAGACATTTCACGACTTAGATTTTGAGAGACTACGTGTGTACCTACTAGAGTAACTTCAGGCGCAACTTTAAACTAACACAAAATTAAAGTTCAGTCTAAGTATTTATTTCACATTCCCGCAATAGTGTTAAGTGAAGCACTCAATACAACCTGTGTACAAATGTATTAAAATGATGATAAGATGGTACATAGTATCACCATCGCCAATATTTAGGCGCTACAGTATACAATCTGAACACCTAAAGGTTTTAGTAAAAATCATTCAAAGTAATAAGTAGGTATCTATTTTCTGCATTCTTATTTTGCGACCTTAAGTTTGTTCCAGAAAACTCATTATTAATAAACCATTTACTCCTTTCTTCGAGCTCCTTCTCAACTTCAAAGTCTGTAACAATCTAATATTTATTAGCCCTTTCTACCTTTCAATCTGTCTCTTCATTAGTAGAAAATGAGTTTGTTTTATTTGAACCCTTCAGTAGGTACCATTTAAAAGCTATTTTTAATAAAATTCAAAAGCTAAATACCTTGGGTAAGTCGTTTCGTATTGATAGATCAAGTTATGAAAGTTTTCATTTATCAAACTGGTAAACTAACAGGCCTCACTAGTTTTGGAAAGCGCTTAGTTGAAATCCAAACTTGGTAGGTACAAGTTATTTTAGACAGGTCTGCTCTTTAGGGGGCCTTTATAAATAAACGCTATATTATTTCTTGTTATATGAACGAGCTATCGTATCAAAATTCCTATTTGTTCTTTGTTCATTGGAATTGTTGTTTTATCCTATTGTAAACAAACCGCGGCAAGTACATTTTATTGAAGGTACAAGTTAATTCCTGTAAAATTATGTGTGTGTCCGGTAAAATAATGTAGGATTAAAATTATAAAGGTAACACCCAATATGAAAATTTGCGTTTAGATAAGCTAGATATTATAGACTTCAAATTAAAAAAATACTATACGACCAACGAATGGCCTTGGAGCCTTGGATGTTAGGGGTTCCTCACAAAATGGCGCCTAGAGGCTTTCATTATGCAGAATTATATTTCCATCTAAGCGCACCTGCATCATTAGGTTCACATCCTCAGGGAGTAGAGAACAGTACAGAATTAATGGAGTGTAGACGTATAATAGTATAGATATTTATAAAATAAAGTAATTTACAAGCCCTCTGCTGTCACAAACCGAGTGGCTTCTTTGTTATCTGTTGGTTTTTTTTCTATCTTCTTAACGATGTGATACTGTCGCGTTCCATACGTCCAACGACGTCACAGAGCTGTGTGTCACTGACGCACGCGAATGACGCTTGTCGTGGTGATCAGAGGAGAGGTACTTCCCCAATGGGAAGTATCCCAGTAGTGGGTAGTAGTAGTAGTAGTAAGTAAGTATCCGTTGATGACGTAATCCGATTATGTGATCATTGGATCACATAATCGGATTACGTCATCAACGGATCACATTTGAAGTTCCAAAAGTCCGCCACGGTTTCTTACATGGAGGAGGGGGGAGGGGGGGGGCGGCGGCATTTTTTTTACTTACTTATTTGCTGTTAAAAAGTACGAGTATATACCCCAACTTTATCATGTATCACTCTGTAGGTAAAAACCGAATAAAAATCACTAAAATACAGACAAGGCTGGCGGGGAACTTTAATTTTATAATTATGTACCTACTTTGTGACATTTATGTTCATTTTTTTTACTTTATGTTCATGTCACTGCACTATCGCATTGGGCCCTACCTGTAATGATAGTTGCAAGTTAAGAATTAAAATAAATAAATAAAATAAATTTATAGTAGCCACCAAACGCCACCATTAACACGATGACTTCAATTAGTCTCCAGGAGTTCTTGAACTCTGCAGAAACGGTTTTCAAGGGAATCACAAGTAACTACATCGATTTAAACTTCCCGAATCCCAAAGAGTTAAATAATCTTGATTAATCAAAACCGTTTTGTATTCGGAGGATTCGTAATTATCTACCAAATCCTATTCATTAAAACTGAATCGGTCCAAAATCTAAACTTAATAAGTCGGCAAACGGTAAATAAAATCCCGTTTCCAAATTTAATACTAATGTTAGGTTTAGAACCTTTAAAACCTTATGTACAAAAACCTGTTCCCTAATTGTTTCAGTAATAACACATTTCAAGCATAAAACACGGCGGTTTTAATGAAAATAAAAACATTTTTTTTCCATCAAAGTAAAAACACTACCGTAGTTGCCGTATCAAGTAGGTACATGTAGGCACTTTTTCTTTATATGATTGAGCGATGAGACGAGCATGTCGTTCACCTGATTATAAGCGCTACGCCTGCCCATAACAGTTACAGCGCCACCCAGAACTTTGCATTGAATAATCCTGCGCAGCCCTGCACTGCGCTCGTCACCCTGAGACATCGGCTCTAAAGTCTCATATGCCCAGTAATTTCGCTGGAAACAGAGACCTTCAAACCGGAACACAGTAATGTTTGCATACTACTGCATGGCGGCTGAATAACTGGCAAAGAAAACTTCCCCCTTGCAGAAGAGGCCTCCCACAACTTGAGTTTTCCAATGCGGTAAAGAATTGTATATTTAATTCAACATTCATGTTTAAGAGTTACAATATAGTAACTATTATGTATTATGAATGGTTTCTTTTGTCCATTGAGTTTCTAGTCGCCAGCCCTTACAATGGCATTCCGAAATACTAAGTAGATTGTAGAGTACTTTCAATTGCTCTTAGTAGATATTTTATCAACCGTAATGTGCGTGGGCTATTTTATTTTAATGGATCCCTTTTATCCTTTCAGAAGTAAACGCTCAAAGATTTCTTTGTTTTATCGACGTAAAGTCCGTGAAAACATGTTTGAGTTGGCCCTTCAGAAGTTAAGACCGTTTTTGTGAATGTTTCAATAGAATTTTATTGCTAAAATATCAAAATAAAACCTGGATTTATCTCAATGAGGAGATAATATTTTGCTTATCCGGCTGGACTCTTCTGAAGCTTTTATTAATATTACATTTTATTTTTATTTACTTTTTAACAAATACCTAGACGAACATCATCAGTATATGGGAATAATTAAAATAAGAAGATAACCTTATAAGACTTTAATAGTTCATAATTGCAACATGTTCGTTAATCAATGCTTTATCTTTGGATTAGCACGTGCCGCTAATTTATAAGCACCATCCAATAGAACGAGATCTCACTATCATCACTCATTCCCAGTTTTGTGCTCGGTATCGGATACGCATTAATTATCTTTGGGACAAAATCAATTATTTTCGACATCATCCGGGACAGGCCTTTATTTCCCCCGATATTGATATTGTTTACAAAGAGATCGGGAGTCATTTGCTCGAATACAAACCACGTGCAGATCACCGATCCTAATACTCTTTTGGAATCGATCACCTCACTCGATTCGATAAGTTTTAACCGATCAGAAGTTCTTACTTTTAACTAAACTTTGATAGCACTTTAAAACTTGACGTCAGTCTTATTTTAGTTTGATACCATGCAAGCTCTTGAGAAGAACCGGCAAGAAACATGAAGTATGTATGTGGATACATTTTTCATGTCGGTTCTTTTCGAGTGTTTGTGATGGGAATCCAATGGAATCTCAAATCTAGTAATAGAATAGAATAGAAAACTTATTGTACACAATACAGACATACAACAAAAGCTAAGTTAAGGCTAGTAATATTACTTTTATGAAATACTAGCTGTACCCGGCCACGCTTCGCTGTGGCACATTCGCACATTCGCTGATATGTCACTGATGAAAAAAATAGATAAAAACAATCCTTGATGCGGATTATATATCACGCTAAAATGTCAGCTCGATCGGTGCAGAACTTTTTGAGTTTTTGAAGCGTACACAAACCAACATAACATTTATATATATATATAGATAAGTATATCTGGAAAATCTGTAAACATAATGAATTGAAAGTCCAAAAAATAAACACGTGAACCATCATTCATCATTTAAACATTTACCTTTTAGTTGCTGCGCCCCGCGGTTTCACCTGTGCTTACACTAATTTCACAGGAACCGTTAATTTTTAGCGAAAATAAAGTATCTTATGTTCTATTTCAGGACCTGTACATGTACTAAACATCAAAATCCTTTCAGCAATTTCGACGTGAAGATGGAACGAACACTCTCACACACAAACACACGGGCGCGTGCGCATACTTTCGCATTAAAGATTATGAGTGAGACGACATCTCAAAGGCATTTTCTATTTGTTTTAGCTCAACAAGCTCAACACAAGATGACGACGCAGACTGGTCAAGAAATACAACAATAGAAGAATACATTTCACAAAATGGCACGACCGACACCTTTGGTGAGTGACTGACAATAAGTACACACATCTATTGTTATCTTTTTCAGAAAACTGACTTCAATAAGAATATTGTCATCAAAAAAGATATCAAAACAGGTACCTACTTCGTATCACACTTATATTAATGTAACTTTCAAACTTTGTTCAGGAATTCATTTTCATTTAAAATATTAGGAGAAAATTCTTAGTGAATGAAATTACCACTTCCATTTATCTTCATTAATCAAAACAATCCTCTCCGACATTTTAACTTAATTTTCTTTTCATTTAACTTTTACCATTTGACGTAAAAAAGACGATTGAAGCAACAATTTAGAAGTGCTTTAAATAATTATATCTTTGGGAACCTTTGAGATTAAAAATTAGGTCGGTACATAGAAAGAAAGCGTTAGATGATTTTTAAGTAAACTTAGTTCTTTGCCAACTTTTATTGAAAGACTTTTACGTATACCTAATCCCTAAGGCTTGAGTAAGTGAACTAGGTCGATTATTCAAAGAAGCTTTGAGATTTATAGCAGGGGGTTGTGTGTGACGTCAAGTTGTAACACCCTCTTGGGTCAAAACTATCGAACCTCGCCCTTAGGTGGTACTATAATATAATTAGTACGAGCTGCGCTTCGCAGCGTAACCCGCGTATAGACAATGGTGACAAGTTATTATGACGTAGGTATTACGACGTAAAGTTCTTGCGAAAATCGGTCCAATATTATACAATGTGTTTGTGTAGTATAAGCAAACCTACCAACAATAATAAAACGAGGATAGAAAAATATACTAAAATAAAAAATTACTGAGTAAGAACCGGTGCGATTTTCAATAAAACTTATTTTCGTAAAATAAATCACAAAATTAACGCCCAGAAGAGCGAAAACTAGGTCAACACCACAGCTCTTGAAAACTAAATGTAGCTAGAGGAAAATAAATGAGATCAACCTCATCTAGCGAAGTTAATGAAGTAAAGTCAGATTAAGTCCAATATGAATAAAAGTTGCTATAATAGACGTAACAGCATTAGAAAATAGAGGTCACGAATATTAAATGTATTAGGACCTTTGTCCACATTACCTATAACGATAACTGATTCATCCGTGTCGGTCGAATATGAATATGAACACAAATATGAAAATATGAATGTCAGCCATCGTCGGAGGTCATACAAAAATATAGGCAGCCATAATACGATACTGACCGTGTCGATCGGTGATAAGTGAACAAAGACTCAATCGAGGGTAACTAATTTTATGAGAAAATATGATCAAATCATGTTTCTAGTTATTTTAAACGTTTATTATTTTTGTAAAGCAAAGTTTGGAATTAAACTAAGATAAAAAAATCGTCGCAACCAAACCGTTTCTGAGATGGATTAATATTCGTTTCAATTCATCAAGTTTATGAAATATCTGGAAAACCGTTAATTGAGACTGACTGTCGAGATGGATTCTTCGAATAAGTCTCCCGCTCTGAGTGCGGGCTGCGAAGAAGAAATCATTAGTAAGCTTTTCATTGATGTTCCGCCTGAACGAAAACTTTTTTGATCCGTAATCTCAGTCCTCCCAGAAAATTAAAGGTGGGCTCAGATTGATTGATATTTAATGGTAACCTATTGTTTCAGATACCTTGTACGTCGTTCCAACAGGGATGATAGTGCTCCTCTCGTTCCTCTATGGCTCAATCTCAGTATTGGCCGTTGTTGGAAACTTCCTTGTGATGTGGGTAGTTGCCACCTCGCGTCGGATGCAAAGCGTCACGAACTGTTATATAGCTAATTTAGCATTAGCTGACATAGTCATAGGATTATTTGCAATACCATTCCAAGTAAGTGTCTACTGATAGTTTGAGAATTATTTTAGTAATATTTTTTTATTGCTGGTAAGCATTGACCGCAGTTTCACTTGGTGGTAAGTGTCGACGCGGTTGATTATGGGGCATGCTTGCCTAGAAGATGCCTATTCACTCTCGACTTGAAGACTTTCAGATTATAGTTATCGGCAAAAATAGACGCTGCTAAGGTGCTCCATTCCTTCGCTGTTCGGATTTTAATAATGTAACTATTTGTGTGCTTCTACTATAATTTTGTTGCATCTTCTATGTTAAGAGTTTTGCTACTTCAAATTACATATACGAATACCACTCTAAAGCATCCAATAACTCAATTTTTTTTATTTTTGGCAAGTTTTAAGGTTGACTAGTGATGATTGACATCTCTGAGTGTGGCAATAAGGTAATATCAAAGTCTCGAGTAGTACCTACTTAGATTAATTAGTATGAAGTAAAGACTCAACGAAATTCTTTAGCTTATTAAAAATAGCAAAGCCAATTTGTCAAAGTTTGTGAAATAGATCACTCGCAATTATGTAGTTCCTTGAGAAAAGTAATGAAATTATCTTCCAAGATTAATCATAAAGTATAATACGTAGGATGATACTAATTTACGAAACAAAGACAGAACCGACAACAACATGACACAACGACACCCGCAACCTTATTTGAGCTTATTCGAAAAATGAATCTCATCCAAGCTATAGATAAAAATATTTGAATCTCTTGGTAAAATTTTTTGGAAAGACACTTGCCATTAAATTTTGTAACAATTCAAATTAAAGATCTAAAAAAGTTCTTGTACGACTGATTTCTGCCGCAACGAATTACGAAACAAAGATTACTAGACGAGCATTTTTATTTTAACAGCTTTCATCATCATAAAAAAGTTGCTTTTAACAAGAACCACGCACCTTTCAAACGCGAGACTTTTACTAACATCCTGTTTATTTAATTGTGAAACCGTTTATAACACCACTTTCAAAACTGAACAAACTTTGTGGCTGTCAAAGAACATTCTTTCATACGCCATTATGTTGCTCATATTATTATAGTCGTACATTTTGTGTGTATGTTTGGATACATTTTACATTGGTGTTACTTTTGATACTGGACAAAGCCCAACCTGTTCATTTCGCAGATGAATACGTTGGATATTCGAGCCAATGCCAACCGGGCCATCAATAAAATTAGAATCCTTATCTGCTACCATTATTTGCGGTATATATTACAGTAGCTCTCTGAAATGGCTTCGATTTTAGCGCTAAGTTGCTGATATGAACGATAAATATCGGCATACAAGCCATTGTGGCACTTGCCACTGAATATATAATGGCCATTATTACGCTGTTAATTTTAAGCCAGCATCATTCTATAGCGATTAGCATATCACACACGGTGACTCGTCGGCGCTCGCATCCCGGAGCAGGACATGTGAAATCAATTAGATGTGACAGGGGAGTCCACAAATTAATCAACCTCTGTATCACCCAATAGGGATAGGATTTCGCTTATCACCCCCTGTATCAATCAGTGTTAAGGCTTACAATAATGGACGATTATGACTTATCAGTTTCGGAGAACGTGGTAGAAGGCTGCAAATAATAAAATTATATTACATACATTTTTTTTTTATGGATGGTTAAACTACTGGTGAATGTACAATCTGAAGAGTCATAAACCTAAGTAAAGTCCAATTTAGGTCCACGTGGCCAAAGTTGTCAGCAACTGCTAGTTCAGAAATAGAAACCGTTTTACAAGCATGTTTTCGAATCAAAATCACCCTATAAATCAAGATGATCCCACAAAAGCCATTGCAAAAAAACAAAAATTCTTATACACATAGAAAATAAACACGATGTTCAGCAGATTTAAAAATAGTCAATCGTTAACCGATTCAGCAGAATAGTTGCGATAATACAATATAGCATAAGCAAAGCAAGCAAGCATGAGCATTATATTATTATTGCAAAGCCTTTGAAGATTTAAAGTAAATACAACAAGACAGTGCTTAAATGTATATTTTTTAATTTCCTCATTTATTATACAGAATGAGGAACGGAAACTTCGTCCTTTGTTTTTTGGGACATAGTCATAAAACTCGAAAAAAAAGGGAGTCTTTCATATCAATTTTGTATAATTTCCTAAGATACCTTTATAATCTAAGCATTTCGTACAGTAATATTGGTAGAAGAATACAGGACGTTTGATTACTATGTTGTGTTTATTTAGCAGTAATGTTTAAAAAAAGTTATATTGATTAAATGTATAAGAACAAGAAATGCACATACCATAAATTAATATTTATCTTTATCTATGGTTTTAACGACTATTGTGTTATCCACAGTTCCAAGCGGCGCTTCTTCAGAGGTGGCTGCTGCCGCACTTCATGTGTTCCTTCTGTCCGTTCGTGCAGGCTCTAAGCGTGAACGTCAGCGTATTTACATTAACAGCAATAGCAGTCGATCGACATAGAGCTATTATAACGCCGCTTAGGTGAGTATCCTACGTTCCTATACACGTAAATTTTTAGAGCAGATAAAAGCCTCTAGAATTCCAATCGTGTTTTATGTACCTACTGATATTGGAGAACAAATAAAATGTTTCTCTACGTTTATATAAGAAAATGTAACATTGAAAAATGTTGTCCAATGCTGGTTTCTTATAGAAATATCAAAGTTTTATAAGACTGCTGCAGAAATATGTGGCGATACAGAGCGGTATTGCAACACTTATAGAACAATATGAACCATCTGCCACAACAGTTTGTATCGTGTCGGACACGTGCTGACTTCACTCCTTTTTAGTTTTATAAAAGAACTTTCTACCTGCGTGGAATTCTACGCTTATTTGGTACTAAAATAAATATGTTTACTTGTCTGACTAGACATGTTTAGGTTGTTATTCGAGCAATGAGATGAGAGTGGAATATTCTTCGGGATATTTTTAATTTAACTTTCATAATATTAACACTGTTTTCGAGATACTTTAATCAACTTTTTTATACCAAAATATAATATATATATCGTGATAAGGGTAGACCACCCCTTTTTAAAAAGTGCAAAACCGCTGGCCTGCTGACCACCGGCTTTGCTATTGCAATGTAAATGTCTACCTAGTTGTTAACTTTACTCACAAGGCTAACAAAACACACCCTGGAATTTAGTTTGAAATAAAAGCAGATGAATCACTGATAATTATAATTATTTTATTGAATTATTTAGCAAGGATTTACTCACAATGTTTTCGCACCGAGAATCCAACTCAAAGTGCCGTCAAGAAACTAGCTCCGATAGTTCCCAGCCACCATTTTTTGCGCTAACCAATAAGATGGTAGCGACTTACAAGATATGAAGATAGATGGCGCTCATGGCGGCTTCAAACTATCAGAACTAGCTTATTGAATTAGCAATTACTAAGCAGAAGCTTTTAATAAGCATTACTAAGATTATGAAGCCTAGTACGGCTAGTAAATAAGCATTACAGCAATCATAATTTTAAATAGGAATAAATTTACTTTGAAATGACGATAGGAAACGATCGAACTGAGAACTATTTTAAGTTAGGTAATCATTTTGAAGGTTTTAACTGGATACAACGCAATTAGAATTTACTCTTAGATTTGATGTCATTCAAGCATACAGATTACTGATATTCAAAAACAAATCTTAACTTAATCGAGTCTTTTCGACTCGATGACGTAGGTGCCTGATTTATCATTGCGGCGGCGGATATACTCAAACATAACTCTTTTAGCTTGATAAATTAACTTAGAGATTGTAAATTGACAAAACGCTATTAAAATGGATGTTAAGGTTTAACATTATTAAAGGTTACAAATTGATAATCTTTATAGATTAATCTTAAAGATAAATCGAAGTATCTTTGATAAATGCCGGAGATTCCCGAAAGCTCCCGATTCGTCCTCGCGGCGACACGGCCATTCTGCGAGGCGGTGCGTGCTCTGCACCTGCCGCGGTTTCTGGAATTTAAAGTTTTCATTTGAGCTAGGCATCCGTACACCGGTACGCTAGCTGATAACTAAGTTTTACGATCGCTTATTTTCTGCCTGTTATAACGTTGTATTGAGAATTATACTCGGACATCATTGTCGGTATTTGTTAGTGTTAAGGTAATGACAAAGTTATCAGCCAACTTTTTAGTACCATAAAATATTTCCATAAGCAATGTTTATGAAGTGATTATCACATGTATTCAAAGCATTCATTGTCTTGCTAAGGAATAGATACAATTGATTTGCAGTGCTGTACGTAGGAATGAGCTGAGTTGATGATTTGCTTGATGCAAACACTCCACGCATTTTGCACAAGTAGTTTTGTTATTATGTTAATGCAAATGCTCCACGCATAATTGCATTACTTTATATAGGTACTCGTAGACTGGGATGATGCTGTGGTCTGGGCGGTCTTGTACGCCGTGGTCCACAGAGGCTCTAAAGGAAATGGGACTAGGTCGATGCTGTGGTCTGGGCCTTAAGTATTATGACCGTGGTCCACAGAGGCTCTGAAAATGACAAATGGGAAGGGATACCAAGAAAGTAAATGGTTTGTACAGTCTTACCCACAAAATGAAAATATTATTTTACCCTTCTCAAAGATAGGTAAATGGATGTGTAGTTATGAATGATGTAGCAGAGTAGAATGAAACGTGCTCACCATGATTGTTATAGTAGTGATGCGCAATGTATGTTGTGTTATTCAGTGGCGGCGACGTCACCATCAGTGTCGTCAACCGCTTGTAGCGTCACCGGGGGTAGAGCAGCTTGCTGGTGATCTTGAGGCGACACGGCCGCCTGGGCGACGTCTCCCGGCTGAGGGGCGCGCCGCAGTTGATCGTGCGCGACTTTGCGGGGCCGCCCATGGTGGCCCACCACCTTCTTGACGAGGTAGCGGTCGTTCTCTAGGACTCTGTAAACTTCATAAGGCACGCTAAATTTCAAATCGAGAGAAGTCTGATTTCTGGGGTTGTTTTTTTTTTATGAGAACGAAATCTCCTCGCTGAAAGTTGTGAATTCTTGCTCGTCCTCTGTCGAATCTGATTTTATCTTTTGCAGATAGCTCCGTCATTCTAAGTTGTACATGCCGATCCAAAGCATCAAAGTCTATAGACGTGTTATCAAAGTTTACCAACTGCAGTAACTCAGGTGGCACGCAGTTTTGGCGACGAGTCGTTGTTCTATGTTGATCCATTCGAGATTGTTTGTCATGGTATTGACCGTCAATGGATCTGGATTCCGACTGAGAAAGTCGGCATGCTGCATCCGCTCGCCCTTCCTGTATTCTATTTCGAAGTCAAAATTTTGTAAATACGCCCACCATCTATGTATGCGAGGTAGCAGGCCTTTCTTATGTTTGGAAGCCTTCAAGGCGTTGCAATCTGTGATCACTTTGAACTTACGTCCGTAGACAAAGTGACGAAAGTGCTTGATCGCTCGCACTACGGCCAATGTCTCCAGTTCGTAACTATGGTACCTACTTTGTGTCCATGGTCGCATGCTGAAGTAAGCGATCACATGTTGTCTGCCGTTGATGACTTGGACGAGAATCGCACCAAATCCGAGACTGCTGGCGTCAGTGTATAGCTCTATAGCCTCTCCTTGGAATATAGTAAGGACAGGCGCAGAGGTGAGATGATGGATAATCTTTTGACGTGCCTCCTCATGAACATGAGTCCATTGCCACCCAGTGCTTTGTTTAGTAAGATCGTACAGGGGAACCATAGTTCGGGCGAAATCAGGAATGAAACGGCGAAAGTAACTCGCAAGCCCGTTAAATTGACGCACCTGTTTAACTGTAGTCGGCACGGGAGCTTTTAGAAGGGCCTCGACTTTTTTTTTTTTTGGGACTTGGACGAACCTGACCGTTTTCTACCACATTACCGAGGTACTCAATAGAGTGCTTGAAAAAGAGGCATTTTTCAATATTTATCGAGAAACCTGACTCGCATAACGCAATCAGAATTCGCTCCAAGTATGCCAATCCACTAGTAAAATTACGGCACTTACTGATGACATCATCAATATAAACCTGCGCTACACCGTCATTATTATTATTATTATTAGCGTCACTATTTGCACTACCTGCGTTCAACAAGGGCCCTAGGGCGCGATTTATGTATCTCTGGTACACGGAAGGTGCGTTGCAGAGACCAAATGGCATCGTGAGATACTCATACAACCCGTCAGGTGTTACAAAGGCTGTTTTCTCAATACTGTGTTCAGAAATCGGTATTTGGTTAAAGCCGGATGCCATGTCAAGCGTCGAATAGAACCGCCCGCCTGCCAGTTGGTCAATTTGATCCGCGATCAGTGGAAGCCTAAAATGGTCGCGTACAGTGTTGGCATTTAACTCTCGATAATCTACACACATGTGATCGTCGCCGTTTTTCTTTTTAACCAAAATAATTGGACTAGGATATGGCGATTTACTTTCACGGACAATGTTATTCTCAATTAACTCACTGACGATCTGTTTAACTTTCTCGCGCTCGACCGGGCTCAATCTATAAGGCCTTCGCTCAACATATTTGTCTGGGTTCTTTAATCGAATCTCCAATTCACCAGTGTTGACGCGAGACTTAGCAAAACCGCGGGTAAAAACATGCGAGTACTTGTTAAGCAAAATCATCAGTTCGTCAATTTCAGATGTGTTCGTCAAGTCGTGGTTAATGTTCTCAAACAAAGGGCAGTTCGATCGCACGTGCAAGACGCGGGGCTGAGATAACAAAGTTGCACTATTTTTTGTTACTATAACACTGAGACCGGTCTCGTGAAGTAAGTTCGCACCAATTAACACGTCTGACGTCATTTCGTAGTCTGACAGGACATGAAACATGATTTCAACATTTATATTGTCAATGATGCAGATCGCAGTGAGGGTACTTGTTGAAACAACAGGAAAAGGACCTATTCCACGTAAATATTGAATGGCCTGACGTCTTTGCCCGGGCAATCTGTTTGCGACAGACTCTCGCATCACAGAGCATTCCGCACCGCTATCAAACACAGTATCTAGAATTTTGTTACCAACGCAAATACGCATCGTATTCAAACTGGATCTATCGTTAGAGACCGAATTCACGTTAGAAACTACCCGTTCTTCGCGACGATAGCAGGTGTCAAACGTGTGACCTGGTTTTGAACAGAATGAACAAATCTTATCACTAACCGGCCTAGGCATTGTAGCGGATGACATCGTGGAACTTTTATCGGTCGGCTGGGCATTTGAATCGTTTCTGTTGCGACAAATATTGAAAGTATGGCCGCTCCTTTTACAGAAAGTGCAATAAAGGGGATTTCGGTAATCAACATTAACCTTGGAACGTTTCAACGGTGGTTGGTTGTTATTACTTTGAATCGGGCGCTTCACGCGAATAGAAGAGGCAACAGATATCAATTCGGGCACTGAGATAGCTCTGGAATTCATTAATTCAATACGGAGACGCTCGTTACTCACCGTTTGTTGCATTAATAACCGATCACTCATATGCTGCATCATCGTCATCATATTTGAGAAAAAATCTGGGGGTACATTACCAGATTGTAGTAACATTGCCGGTGGTGCTGCAATCGGGGCCATGGCAGGTCCGCTCGTCGCTTCGCATGTCGTAGACACGTTTGTACTCGCTGGGGCACCAGGCGCTGCATGGTTCGGGGGTGTGATTAGGGTAACCTGAAAAATTATTATGAATGGACAGAAAAGGATCGTTGAATTCCATCCCACTTCTGATATCGTGATAAGGGTAGACCACCCCTTTTTAAAAAGTGCAAAACCGCTGGCCTGCTGACCACCGGCTTTGCTATTGCAATGTAAATGTCTACCTAGTTGTTAACTTTACTCACAAGGCTAACAAAACACACCCTGGAATTTAGTTTGAAATAAAAGCAGATGAATCACTGATAACTATAATTATTTTATTGAATTATTTAGCAAGGATTTACTCACAATGTTTTCGCACCGAGAATCCAACTCAAAGTGCCGTCAAGAAACTAGCTCCGATAGTTCCCAGCCACCATTTTTTGCGCTAACCAATAAGATGGTAGCGACTTACAAGATATGAAGATAGATGGCGCTCATGGCGGCTTCAAACTATCAGAACTAGCTTATTGAATTAGCAATTACTAAGCAGAAGCTTTTAATAAGCATTACTAAGATTATGAAGCCTAGTACGGCTAGTAAATAAGCATTACAGCAATCATAATTTTAAATAGGAATAAATTTACTTTGAAATGACGATAGGAAACGATCGAACTGAGAACTATTTTAAGTTAGGTAATCATTTTGAAGGTTTTAACTGGATACAACGCGATTAGAATTTACTCTTAGATTTGATGTCATTCAAGCATACAGATTACTGATATTCAAAAACAAATCTTAACTTAATCGAGTCTTTTCGACTCGATGACGTAGGTGCCTGATTTATCATTGCGGCGGCGGATATACTCAAACATAACTCTTTTAGCTTGATAAATTAACTTAGAGATTGTAAATTGACAAAACGCTATTAAAATGGATGTTAAGGTTTAACATTATTAAAGGTTACAAATTGATAATCTTTATAGATTAATCTTAAAGATAAATCGAAGTATCTTTGATAAATGCCGGAGATTCCCGAAAGCTCCCGATTCGTCCTCGCGGCGACATATACTAAAATAAAATTAGTAAATTACAAAATGATACATCAACATCAAAGTGATGCTACGTGATATTTTTGTCAAATCACTGGCTGAATTTTATATGGTTCTACTCGTGTGTTATAGTTTATGAAAAGTTCAACATTACCGAGTTATATGTAATGCTAGCGATAAGTTGAGAGAGGCAGAACTGTAAGCGAAAATTATTCCAAATCTTGCTCACTTTCAAAATGTAAGCAGCGCTAGGGTTTCGTCTAGTATCTTTTATCTTTAAATGAGCAATTCTTATATATATATAATAATTGGAATCTCGGAATCGGCTCCAACGATTTTCATGAAATTTAGTATATAGGGGGTTTCAGGGGCGATAAATCGATCTAGCTAGGAATCATTTTTAGAAAATGTCATAAAAAAACAAACCGAGCAAAGCTCGGTCATCCAGGTACTATTTAATAAACAAAGATATATTTATGGTCTCACGAGCACCGTTGTGTACTTTTTCATTTCGCTTACAGTTTCTTCTGGAATATTCTTAGACCCATTGAATTATTAGATCAAAAATGAAGTGTGTTTAACCGATGGCAATAAAACGGAAGTTGTAGTTTACAATCCAGGAGTTTGTAAGCACTGGTTATGATTATAACGGCTACAGAACCCCACCTTATGCGAGACATGATACGCATTTAGCTATATTTTACACTATCGATAAGTATAAATGTATTACTGTCGTTAAGTATGTTAAGAGATTATTGAAAGAAAAAATATATTTTCAGACTTTATTTAGTTTATCAAACACTGGCATATTATGCCAGTGTTTGACATCTACGTACATCTTTGATCCGATCGTTTCTTAGTAAATTCAAAACGTTACGACTAATACGAATTTAACGGCAAATAAATCAGACTCCAATTTATATCGTAGATAGGCAAACGATGTTTGTGCCAAATTGTTTAACAAGCTCAGTTCACACGTTGTGCTATTTCGATATTTTTTTTTATTGTTAACCAAAAGCTCTCATAGGATAAACTTACTATTTTTAAAACTTTTCATGGCAGTTCATTTGAAATTACATTATCTAATAAGTAAGATATTGAAATTTTGACCATATAATTAACATATCTATAGTAACAAATAAATATAAATTATAGAAACATGTCGTGTGTATTAACTACCAATATAATCAGTCTTTTACAAAATTTCCATATAAAAAAAAAAAATGTAAAATGTTTCCATGTAAAATTACCCAATAAGATTACATTAGAATTACATAATGATAGAAATAATATACATTATTGTAATAAAAAAAGTAGGCTTAATGGTTGAATGTAAACATGAAATAACCATAATTACAGCAACCCAGAGATCACGGCACCACAAACATAAAATATCATTAATTTACATTTAGGGGCTCGTCTTATAATACAGGTATCAAGAAATACGTAAGAAGAAAAAAACATCAATAGATTTTACTTATATCTCCATTTTGTGTCGCGTCAGTGGAAACTCTTTGTATCCCATGTCAATTAGCGTCAATCACGGTAAATATAAAGAGAGACTTGAAGAGTTCCGGGGCTCCAAATGAAAAAGCTACATTACAGCTACGAATAAATTCCCTCGCGCAGATTTTAAGAAGTATAAGAAGACGTGGAAAATTGAGAAGAAAGCGTTACTTACCTACAAAAATGATCAGAAACATTTAACTTATAACGATATCGTTTTTATGATTTGTATCTTTCTTCTTAGTGTTTGCTATGAATATTGTATTGCTGTTGTATTATATTCTAAATGTATTTTTTTTAATCATTCAGCAATTTTAACGCTGCAAAATATTAGATAATCCTTAGTTTAATAAATCATATTCTGACTTATTTTTTCAATAAATGATTTGAGTTTTGAGTTTTATACGAATGCAAATCAGAAATTAATATGACAGTCTGTAAAGTAAGATTGAACCTGATCAGTGACCGCATATTTCACTGGAGCATACCGTTCCGCCTGTGAAGACAAACAAAATGGGCAGAAAATAATTATTACCGGAGACCCCGAGTCTTTCAGCGGGCTTGTAATATCTACAAGATAATAACGCTGAAATAACAAGCGAAGCTTTATACAAACTTTCCACAATGACGAAACAAACAACGTGATAGATCTTGTAGTATAAAGCCGAATAACTGTACTGTAATCAATAAGGTTTTGTATTGTTTCAGCGCGCATACTTCGAAACGAGTGGCAAAAGTAATAATAGTATTTATTTGGTTGCTGGCTTTTTCACTCGCGGCTCCTATGGCGATGTCGTGGGAAATTACCATGGTAGATGAACAAGACAAAGGTGAGAATCTGTCTATTGGTAAACAACTTAAATAGTAGCAAGATAAATAATATGTCAAACATTTATGTGCTTCTAGCTAGGAAATTTCTCTTTAAAACCAAGTTCGTTGATTTCTTAAAGTAAAATGTAATCGTTTTGCATTTGTGTTCAAAATACATACGAAAACATAGCATACTAAAATTCGAGATACTTTATCAAGATCCCCCAAATATTTCCCGAGTAAGCGTGGGTTTTTAGATTATTTACTAATATTTACAACTTTTGCTCACCCACACAAAGTAAACTCCCTACCTACTATTTTTCGTTTAAATCTCTAAAATTGGTCATGACTTTTGTCATTTTATTAAAATAGATCTTCTTTTGGCTATTAATATATTTCGCTCAAAGAATCCAAGTACCTAAGTATCATTTGTATTCTACATCTAAGATTGGGATGGTATACAACAAATAATTCGGATCTAAAAATTTATTTATTGTGAAAAAGCTACTTTTCCAGGCTTTGTTCGTTGAACGAATATAAATAGAACGATTATTGTTTGCAGTTACCAAACTCTTCTACAAAAAGCCGTTTTGCGCTCCAAGTGATTTT
The DNA here is from genome assembly GCA_912999815.1 of Campaea margaritaria. NCBI lineage: Eukaryota > Metazoa > Arthropoda > Insecta > Lepidoptera > Geometridae > Campaea > Campaea margaritaria. The sequence continues at coordinate 6,074,792 of OU538794.1, forward strand.
GGATCACATTCACTAGCCATATACAGACTACTTTTGTACATATTTCAGGTAAGTGGTTATACTGTTTGTTTTTTCAACGACTTTGGTCTTTGTACTTACTCAGTTGGAAAACGAAAGGGTCTGTTGGAGCAATGCTGGACTACTCGATTTTACAGCCTTTAATTAAATTGTTAATGGATGGATGTCCGGAAGTTAGTTTAGGTCAAATCTCGCAAGTAAATTTTGACTCAGTTTCCCACTGTTCAATTGAAACATGCCTGTCAAGTTACAATGACATTACAATATTATGATGACAAGAAGCTGATTTGATGATAGAGACGGAAGGTAGGCAGCTGGACTCCTCATTGACTTTCAGTTATAGTCTTTGGGCTCACATTGCGTAGCTGGTTTTTCAACATAAACCTTATTGCTACTTTAAAACTTGCGTTACTTATTACAAAAATGTGGATGTTTATTTTCCATTTATTAAATATCCACCAAATCGGCACACCACGAGTGATTTTTTCCCACCCGTTTCATATAAACATCTGTGGCCTCCGAAGACCCAAGTGTACAGTTTTACGACTTTCCCTCTTTACTTAATGTCTCCATAGCACGCTTGTCTAACCTTGTTTATATGTCTTCATAATAATTTTCCATCGCGTTTAGAAGATTTACCTACTTTTCCAATAAACGGAAAAATAACGAACTATTTTCCTATTAGGGTCCCATTATTCGGGGACTCAGAAGTGATTGAAGGAAAAACTTTTTTTGTGATTGTACCTCGCGTGCTTACGAAGTTCATTCTCATTCAAACATTCGCAAACAACTGATTAAATCCGCATTTCCCGAGAGCTTTGTATCCTTCCATCATTGACTAACTTATAGCTAACAATCATAACTTTATTTATACAAAAAAAACTCAGAGAAGATTACTTTTTATTGCTAGAAACAACGTGAAATAGACGGAAAAAGCAAAATTCTAACTTAATCTAATTAGTTGCACGTAAACAATTATTAGATCCTTGAAAGTCCGGCATGCTTACATTATTACTATTACAGTTATTAAAGCCTTATATCGTGATTTAGGAACCCAAAAAACGCAAAAGACTCGTTAAGTCCTTTCTATCTTGATTCAACGTTCTAAGCCGATTGGTATTATGAGTGGACGGGCTAGTCCGTGTTACAGACGCATTTGAATAGCGGCAGTGTTAGGTATTCCCTTTTCTCATATATTATTGGGATAATTTTGTACAAATGATTTTGATTTTACAAAATTTTACATAACATTTAGGCCTATCAATTCTACCTTTATTATGATGATTGTATATTTATCAAATACTAGCTGTACCCTGCCACGCTTCGCTGTGGCACATTCGCACATTCGCTGATATGTCACTGATGAAAAAAATAGATAAAAACAATCCTTGATGCGGATTATATATCATGCTAAAATTTCAGCTCGATCGGTGCAGAACTTTTTGAGTTTTTGAAGCGTACACAAACTAACATAACATTTATATATATATATAGATATAAGTAACTAAATGAAGAGAATTTAGCTCAAGCAAAACAGGAAGACTGACAAATAGATTGAATTGGCACATTCAAATGTGCCTATCAATCGAGAATACAAAATGGCATGGAGGTATAACTCGGATCGACGGATACAAAGTATAGAAACGATTTTGTATCAGCGAGCAACTCTGCTCGGTTTACAAGAAATGTCATGCCATTGGACGGTACCAATAGAAAACTAATTCAAATCGCAATGGCCGTGGTCAACTCTAGCTAGATAGGTAGTGATGAAGTGGAATTACTCCGCATCTACGTAGTTTAATATTCTGTCATTATTTAGTGTAACAGAGATAGAAACGTTGAATTGTGTGTGTTAGAGAATGGAATCCCTTTGTAACATTAAATCTTTATTTATTTTGAGCTAGCTTTGACACACGCTTTTATTCACCAAAGTTCGTGATATTGTTTTACCATGTTTTGTATGGCAGTTCCACATATTGTATATTACGAAACAATATGTAGTGCTGGTATTTTTAATTTACTACAGACTATTATTAAAAGTAGTTAGGTAATATAGTTTTCATAATATTATGTAGATCTGATCTTTTATTATCATCATCATCAACCCATATGAGCTTGCTGCTGAGTACGGGTCTCCTGGGTCGAGGTGTATCACATACCTTCGAACTAATTCTCGGATATGTGAGTTTCCTCGACCCTCTCCTTGGAAGGTAAACCCTTTCCCAATAGGCTAGCACCGCTCTAGCATCTCTATCATGTTGCCGAAAGTCGAGTAAAACTTATGTCATACGTGTTTCTAGATTCATTAAGCCATATCGACTTCCCCTCCCTACTGGATTCTCCAATAGACGATGTTTGATTTTCTTTCTCTGTTGCAGTATGTGATCCCTCTCTTCGTTATATCATTCGCCTACGTTCACATGTCCATGAAGCTCTGGGGAGCGCGGGCGCCCGGCCACGCCTTGGAAGCGAGGGATGCTAACCATATGAGGAATAAGAAGAAGGTAAGAAATAAAATATATACGAGGATCGCAATCGTGAAAGATTTTGGTAAGCACAGAACACTATTACTTGAGCAGATCTCTACTAATCCGTGTTGGTACGCGTGGATGGCAAACGTGACAACGTGACGTGTCATTGCTATTATTGGGTTCGTGCGATTTGTGCAAATTTTGTTATTCCTAATCCAAGCTTTTCTTTGATAACAGTCATAGTCGAGTTCCAGTCAGTCAGGTATTCAGTAAAGTGGTGCATACTGCATTCCTTGCCGAAACTGCCTGAACAATTTTGGAGAGAACATAAAATGACACAATTTTTATTTACATCTCGAGGACTTATTAATAACCTAACGATTTATATTCCACCAATATTGCATAGGTATAAACAAATTTGAGGAAAATGTCCAAAATCAACAACGTCACATTTTTCTACCGCATATGAATGTTGTATGCGTAAACAACAGCAAGAAGGAAATGTAAATAGATTACCGATGTGCCATCTCCTTCACTCTCTACGCATGTCGAGTTCTAAAGAGTGAAGAGTTAGAGTTGGGGTAATGATTCATAACGTAACATGCGTAGTAGCTTATTTGCTAACCATCATTGCGGAACAAAACCTTTCGCAACATTAAGCTAAAAGATTTTTATAAAAAAGTAACAATAATAATAGCTAGAATTCCGCCAAAGTTAAAGAGTAAACCAATTCTTACTATTTTTATAGTTAAAAATATTAATTGTTCCATGTGTCAATTTTCCATTAACGACAAATGCTTTCATTTTTCCTATATTAACCAATAACCAGATCCAAAACTTAAAATTTATGTTATATGGCGGATAACGGCGAGGCAAAACACAATCTATGGACTTAGGTATCAACTTAAGAGTGCCGTTGTTATCTACTAGCCCGTAAACAATTACTGTCTAAATCTCTTTCCATCTTTACTATCGGCATTACACGAAAAAATTTAAGGAAAGTTTTCCTTTTTTCATAGTATAGTAAAATATAATAAATACGAAAGCTTCAATGTTTGTTTGTTTGTTATAAATCACAAGAGTCCAGCTAAAACGATTTTAATGTTTAGCAAAAAATATAGACTAAATTTTGAGGTGTACATTGCGTAGAAACTTTTTATTTCAAAAATCCGTCTTTGTCTTTCACCTAACCCTAAAATGGTGAAATGCTATGGTTATATGAAACAAATACCGCAGGTCGTGAAACCGCGGGTCGCAGCTAGTGAATAATAAGTAAATGTTTTCAGGTAATAAAAATGCTCGTCCTGGTCGTTGCGCTGTTCGCGCTCTGCTGGCTACCGTTGCAGAGCTATCTACTGCTGCAATCCTTCTTCCCCTCTATCAACGAGTAAGTCATAGTAAACTGGCCATTATATTGGAAGGGAAAATATTTACAAGACCAAAACGGGTCTAATTCTCGACAAACCTCGACGCGCTGACGCTTGTAAAAACGAGACTTTTCGATCCACTTACTTTGACCGAACCGACCGACTTTTACTTGTGGTTACCAGAAGGCTGGGGAGTGCGGCAGGTGTTATTTCCAAGTACCCGTTTAATAGGAAAATATTGGCAGAGATTTCTGAAATTAACCAGATGTGTCCTGTTGTTTACAGTGATTTGGGGAAAATGACAAGTAATCGAACATAGAATCCAAAACGTAATTAATCAAATTCTACTAAATTTATTAAAATTATTGTTAGAAAGTTACATAATCCTTCTATGTTGCATAACCCGAATGCATGTAAAATATTAAATCATATTATGACACCTTTATTAAAGTTTTTACTAACATTGCAGTTTGTCTCTAGGTGTCCCTGACAATTAGCCAAAAGATACATACGCTTATTAGTTGTTGGTTGAGTGATACGCTTTTAGTCTCTCTGACATACTCTCAAGTGTATTGCCTACAACATCACGTGGCTTTATTAAGATACAAACTTAATTCATAATAGAGGAACAGGTATCACCTTTCCATAATTTACCCACCTCTAAATTAAGCCAACCTTTTCGATACTAATTTATTGACTTTCATAATAATACAGCGTCCAAAGTATACACTTAATTATGCAAAAAGTTGTGACAATAAAGAAGGAGAGCCCCATCAATTACAGACTTTTCCAATTAAATGACTTCGGTTCTATTTAGGCTGGTGTCTAATACTCTTTGTAAGTTACACCCTCTTAAGTTACTTATAAAGTTAGTGTGAACACGATTTAATCTATATTATAATTGCAGGTACAAATACATCAACGTGCTATTTTTCTGCTTCGACTGGCTCGCTATGAGCAATTCTTGCTACAATCCCTTCATCTACGCGATATACAACGTAAGTGTTAATCTTCACCTTTTTCACAGTAGGTAATGATTCACAGTGGGCTTTTATCGTTTTATTGTTTAACTTGTTCTCTTTGCCGCCAATACAATCTAACACGTCAATTCCTTTTTATAACTATGTATAGGTTAAAGTCTGATCACAATACCTCTTCAGTTGTTATATTCAATGAGTGCATTTCATTTGTTTTAAGCTTCTTTGTACCATTGCTGGTATATTTGTCTCTCTTATTACCTTCCATGTATTCCTATACATAAACAGTTTCACCCAAAGTAAAGTAAAGTTAATAAAAAAAAAGTAAGTTAGTAGTTTATAAAAGTAGTATTAAAGTTAATTTTAGCTCTGAGACATCTTAAGTTATTTAGAGGTAAATAAAATAAAGACCTATCCCCTCTCGATGGGAAATACGACAATAGATAGATAGATAAACTCTTTATTAAAACACCACAGAACAAAGAAAACTTAAAACTAGAACAAAACAAATTTTACAATTAGTGTCACAATGTTAAATTAATAAACTCGACGATTTCAACGAATAATTATACTGATGTATACAACTTTTTGTATCTGACCCTTCGGCGTTCAAGTGACTCGCACTTGTATATCATGTATACACGTGTGTCGTTGAACACATTTAATATCGAAGTCGAGAAATGAAAAGGGTATTCCTCTAAATATTTGCGCTTCGTTAAATATGTAGAGTCATATTGAATACCAAAGATCCGATAGACTTGATGTATGAGACATCATAATTTCACATCAATCATTACATGAAAAGGCCAAAACTCGAGTCATGTGGGTGTATAATATATTCGTGTATAAGGTTTTTGTCAAACAGTCATTCAATATGAATGAACGGATGTTTAGAAAGAAACTGTAGCCAAACGCATGCCTCTATTTTGCATATAACAACGCATCACGGTCATTACACAGAGCCTCACTGCTAACTAGGCTTACCTCTATTTAGTAAGCAATAGGATCTAAAAGGGCCACGATCTTACAAACACGCAGACTTGATGCAGATACTTTTGGTTTACATTTATATTTGTCCTATGCGGACTAAAGAAATACTCAACTTCAATTCCATTATTTCAGCAATTTTGATTATACTACAAACAATAAGTTACTTGGAAATTTCACACATTTTACTCCAGTAACACTCTTGGGGTCTCGAGAAGGCACGACGTGCACCAGAGTACCGGATCAGATTTATTAACCACAAAGGGATCAGACGATGTAACTCATATTGGCGTGCGGTGAAATTACGAGCCGGCTGTGACACGTAATTTGTTTTGGTTTTGTCGCTTACTTTTATGTCTTTTGCTGCAGGAAAAATTCAAGAAAGAATTCAAGCAACGCTTTACATTTGGACAAAAACCCAGCAACAGATATGCTAATGATAGCTACGAGGTGAGAATATTGCCTTACAATGAGTATTTTTATTTTTAAGGTTTTGAATAATATATTTTCTACGGTTTTATACAACACATAGTTGATACTGCAAACTGATATTAATACTAGCCCAAATACTATCATTGTACTGTTAGTCGCTGAGGAGATCCATCGTCGACCTTCCATTTCCATCATTCCATCATTCATAGTCATCGGAACTAAACAAATATGCAAAAAATCAATTTGTTTAACAAAAACTGGGTCAACCATTGATTTACAAAAGATCCAAACAACACAGTTTATAAATAAATAAATGCTTGTTAACAACATAAACAAATGCTAGAAAACAGAAATTTCGTTTGATTTTATTTTACCACTTTCAGGATGGCCAGTCGTACAGGACCAGGATATTATCATTTCGTTCCACTCACGACCGGAGCGCATATTCAACGCGGAAGTCAATCAATATCACGCCTGTTGATGGCATGAAAATTGGCAACCAGAATTCCTGTCATTGTATGGCGTCACAGAACCGGGAAAACGGGTTCAGTTTCGGGAAACCCGACCAACTTGACACGCCTAACAACGCCAAGAGATACCACAACGTGCGGTTTGAGAATAAGGGGAAAAACAAAAAGAAATCCACACAGAAATACTCAGAGGATGAAATACCAATAGGCGACGAGAGAGTGAGTGAGTTGTATATATTTCCCAACAGTAACATTGTCGAATTTACAGACATATCGTACGACGACAAAGTGTAAATAAGTTAGTTATAATGCAATGGAGTAACTTTAAGTATTCAGTAATTAATTGAAGTGATTGAACATTATCTAGTAGTTGAAATCGCCAATTAAATTAGTTTGTCAACCAACTTTCGGTGTTTTAATTATCACATTTAGATTTTATCTAAATTTGCGAATACTATTCGTGTTAGCCGAGAAATTAGATTTATGCTATTCTAGTAGATTGGTATTAAATTTACCGAGAAAGGCAAAATTAGATTTTAACAATTTGGGTAAGCAGATATTATTCACTAATATTACACTATCTGTAGACTAGGCAATAATAATCCTCATCATCAACAACCCATAACGTCCCGCTGCTGGGCAGGGGTCTCCCCTCACTTTCGTGATGAGGATTAGGCCATAATCCACCACGGGGGCCAGATCCGGATTGGTGGATCACATACCTGCCTCCGAAATAATTGTCGGGTAGGTATGTGGGTTTCCTCACGATGTTTTCAATGTATGACATATGATATGTATTACAAGAAACATATTGGTACGTGCCTGCACTGGGATTTGAACTCACGATCTTCTGCTTGGAAGGCGGACGTTCTCCCACTAGGCTACCACCACACTCAATAATAATCCTACTTCCTACTAATATTATAAATTTGAAAGTTTGTAAGGATGGATCGATGTTTGTTACTCTTTCACGCAAAATCTACTGAGCGGATTTGGATGAAATTTGGCACACAGGTAGTTGGATTACCACACAGAATACTTTTTATCCCGTAAAAATTTACGCTTCAAGTGGGATAATACTCAATGCGTGTGAAAACGCAGGGCGCAGCTAGTAAGACATATAAGCCAACCCTTTCCAATGGATGAAACCGAGGCAAAAATATCAACTATGTAATCTATAACATGGACCTATGTCCACTATGTGACCATGGCAATAATTATAGTTTCTTACATAGAAGTAGTTCTATTATTTATTGTATGCTAGACGTATTTTATCTGAAAGCACCCTATGACGACGGAAATCATGCGAAGTGGTTTTGGCTCTCTGCCAATGTAGGCCGATATTGCTTGTGAAGCAAAAGCGACATATCAGCCTTTGCTTGATAAAAAAGTAACTACTATCATGGCAAATTAGTTTCAGAACAGGCTCTCAGAAATAAATAGACGATATAAAACGTAAACCATCAAAGTGATTCGTCGTCCGACGTAGTTTAATTTGGCCTAAATCTGTCTCTTTTGTACATTCCATCACAATTCTTAATGCTACGTATAGCTGACTAAGCTAGCTTCTATGCATTCTACATTAATTTAAAGATATCTTGAATCTTCGATAATTGGATATCTAGCATTAGTTGGCCACTAAACTAAATAATAGGCATTAAAATGTTCATTGTCCGTCCAAAAATTATCGCTTTTGCACCTTATGGTGTATGTCATTGAATTTAAAATGCATTGTTTTAAATGATTTTGCTTAAAATACTCGTAAGTATATGGGAATGGTGACTCAGATTGTATTTCAATTAATATTAGTTTCAGTACCAACTTATTGGAGCTTTTTTTAGGACCCATCTTTAGACTTAACTCAACGTAACCAGACTCATCAAAGTTAGGTATCAATATTGGACGATCAATAGATTTTAATCACTATGCAAATTTCAAATCAACTCAAACCAAACACTTCCGTCAGCAAACTCAACTTACCCATTCAAAAGTAGACCAAATGAAACGTTCAATCAAACAGTACCGAACATCGGTTTGTAGGCTGGTGTAATAGCTAAGGAATTGTAAACAACTGGGGTAATCAAACAAAGTTTTCGATTTACATTAATTTCAATACATATAAAACTTTGGTTGCGTAAGTACACAGGTATACATTTGAGAAGCAAACATTACAAAGTTACATTATTAATTTTCGTCTCCATATAATTGGGAACAATTAAGCGTTTGTCTTGAACAAAGTAAATTTTGAATAAGTACAGTGGGTATAAAACGATAACAATACACGACATAAGTCACGAAACAGATGAAATAGTCAAGATTTGAAAACTGAAGCTTATATCGTAACTCATACCTGAACCTACTTAAAGTGTCAGTCAAAACTCGACAAGTTTCCTCATTTTAACTTCATTGACATAGGTTAGGTAGGTTTATTTAGATAGTGCCAGGACTCCAAATTACTCGTCAAAGATACAGGTTCTCAACATGATGCTTATGACACGGTACGGATCGGCGTTGGCGGCGGGACGACGATCTTCTAAATAGCCCTTCTTATCTTCAGACACGGCACGGGGGATTCTGACAGAACAACTTCGGTTGGCAACACCTGCACACATAAGAGAACTACTATGAATTCTATATATTTTTTTATTTAACTGATTGACAAGGTGAGCAAGTCGTTCACTTGATGATAATCGCTACGCCTGCCCATATCAGTTACAACGCCACCTAGAACTTTGCAAGGCATTATTCTGCGCGGCACTGCACTGCGCTCGTCACCCTGGGACATTGGCTCTGAAGTCTCAAATGCCCAGTGGGAAACAGTACCCTTTAAAACCGGAACACTATTATAATAATATAAAATTAACATGGAGCATGTACGTCATGTGGTTAAAAAGGATAAAGCACTTTGCCCACCTGAGTAAAGTGATTGTGATCTGACACGTTTGCTTTGGTATGTTTCGCGTGAACAGTCAATCTCACGCGTCGCGCGGTCGCTCACGTAATGTATTTTACACAATACGCGACACGCGGCCGCATAATCAAATCACACCCCACGCTACTAAGGTGGGCACTCTGACTAAGATTGTTCAAAAGCTGCATACTATATAGACTCCCCTTCCACCCTCTGCCCGCCCCTTCCCCTACCCTTGCCTGAGTATACAATCAAAATCCAATAATTTTATCACGTGAGTCACAAGAGCGCCACCATGAAACTGACCATATATTTACTAGTAAAAAACGCTACTTGCGGACATGGCAGAGAAATTATATATCAACTTGTATACACTGGGTAAATTCAATTGATAAAACCTAATAAGATTGTATAAATTGAAAACATGTGGAGACCCAACCTATCCTGTTTTATTATTAAACTAGCTGTACCTTGCCACGCTTCGCTGTGGCACATTCGCACATTCACTGATATGTCACTGATGAAAAAAATAAATAAAAACAATCCTTGATGCGGATTATATATCATGCTAAAATTTCAGCTCGATCGGTGCAGAACTTTTTGAGTTTTTGAAGCGTACACAAACCAACATAACATTTTTATATATATAGAGTGTTCCTCATGGTATTCTCTGCTGGGAACGAAGTAACTAACGAACGAAGGTTTTGGTCGTAATCGGTCACGTGGGACAACTAAGGTTTAATGGGTATGAATGAAAAAGAGTCAGAGAAGGAGGTGGAGAGAAGGAGGTGGAGAAAAGGGGGGTGGAGAGGGGGGTGAGGTCATTTATATGCTATAGGACACACTGTGTATGATACAATCGTCTTATGGCATAGGTAATGTTTATGTGCCTATCTACAGGGAGAGGCCTACCTAAGCACTCACACTCTCTCTCATACACAACAAACATACACACACACACACACACACACACACACACACACGCGTGTGCTCGCATACACCACAGTGCAGTACAGTATAGACTATGGCAATCTCATCCATGAGTGAACCGCAAACCTATCTCAAGGCAGGTAGACGAAATTGTGTCTACTACTCTAGGCTACTCTAGCTTTTTAACATTCATGAACACCCTCACAAAATCTGGTTAGTATTCTATTTCGATTTAATAGCCGTCGCCAGCCATGTTAGATTCTACACCGAAAATTCTAAATCATTTACTGATTTGCCACAAGGAAAATTGAGTTCACAACAAGCAGTCTGCGTTTAGCCCCATTCTTTGGTAAATACAGAAAAGTTTCCTGTTGGCCAAGTTATGAACACTTACATCTTAATGGAGGCTATTCTTAAATTTTGCTGCGGGCCTTTGTTGATGTCGTTAACATTTCCGACTAATTACTTGCTTGTTGATTGTTCTATAAATAATCAGAACTCATTTTTTGGCCGCTTCTTAAAAATACCCCGGAGGACTTAATCCGAACAGCTGACTTTCTGTTATTCATACAAACGCTCTTTCCGGTCTATCAAAAAATATAATCCATCCATGATCGAAACCAAACTTTTATACATACCTAATCCAGTACGAAATTACTGGGCATATGAGATTTTAGAGCCGATGTCTCAGGGTGACGAGCGCAGTGCAGTGCCGCGCAAGATTATGCAATGCAAATTTCTGGGTGGCACTGTACCTGTAACGGGTAGGCGTAGCGCTTACCATCAGGTGAACGACTTGCTCGTCTCGTCACTCAGTCAAATGAAAGAAGAAAGTACATACCGTTTCATTATTTCAAAACACCTAAATATTAGAGCTATTTGTTAATTTTGAACTGAAAACTAAAACCAATTTTGTTATTATTTATTGACACAACACAAATCGCCTACACAGCTTATTGCACTTAGGGTTTCGTACCAAAATAACTGATGTTTCTAAAATTCTAAGTTCAATTAATCTAAACGGGTGCCCTAAACCACGAAGAGTAGAAAGCACAAATTGATTATTGATGTTACGTTAAATAAATTACTTTAACTTCGGCTCCATAGATAGTCCGACACTGATCAATGATCAATTAATTTACACAACACAGTAAATATCAACCGAAGTGCGCGTCTGCGTACTTTGCACCATGACATCATAACTCTATTCCGAGCTCGCATTATATCCCAGTCTTATACGTTTTTTATTACCACTTCATTGTCTACAAGCCGATAAGAAAAGCTTTAACGCCAAATTGAAAAAAATAATACCGGGAACTATTTCCCGCCAACGGTTTTATTTCCTACGTAAAGTGTTTATGACTGACATGTGGTTTAAAACGCGTTAACTGTATTGTAACTCAATCTGCACGACTTTATATTTAGCACTTCGCACTGAAATCTCATTATCCTTATAAATAAATTTCGACGCAATGCTGTCTCAAGACTCGTTTTCAAGCTGTCCGATAGCTGTTATCTGATACGTGGTTTTGGAGATAATCTGAATGGAACATTACGCCATCATTTCATTGTGTTTCTTTCATTTATAACTTGACGTGGATTTGTGGTAAAATATTAAATAGTAAGATGAAAATGCGTTATCCGTCAATCGCTTCAGGGTTAGGTACTTTTTAGCAATATTTAATTGCTCTACGAACTTGTAGCCATATGCTACGGATTCGTAGGACTACGTAACGAAATGCTACGAGACCTCTACCGTATAAGTGCTACGAATCACACAATCCGGATTGTAATAACATAGCTTTCTTGCAAGCGCTGCGCAGTGTAATAAAGGCAGCAGCACATCCGTATAAAATATCAGGCACGACTGGTCCTACGTACCTACATACAAAAAGTAGGCTTTTCTCAGAATTTCGTCGCCCAAGCTCCAAAAGAGTTCTTTCGCTAAGTCTCGGTTGTTTTATGTTTTACGATCTAGCTTAGTTTGTGTAATATCAGACTTATAGCTTTAACTATATCAAAAGAAGCTTTGCGAAGCCCTAACGTTATAAAAGATGGTGTAATGTTGGGCTTTCTCTTATCTTAAATGTAAGGGAAGGCAGAATGAAATCTTCGAAATGTTGGCCATTCTGTAGAAAATTATGGAACCGTTGAAAGTTATAATGATGAAGAAAAAATTATTGTGCTTATTGGGAGTTGAATTCGAACAAACTTTTCCAATGGTGTTGAAAGTACAGTTAAATAGCTCTAGTTTTCCTGCTGTTATATAAATGAAATAACATGTTGCCAGCTAGTAACAGCGCTTACGATAAGAGTTCATTATTCGGCCTATCTCCACTCAGTTTGGTTCTGAACATTTGCACAATAAACCCCATAGATATTTAGGGATTTACAACACATGTCGATTATATTCCAAACCTAACGAAAGCTTTACTCACCACTGTTATTTAGATATCCCATCGATCACCCTAATGCGTGCTGTGTAAACGTTTACATAAAGGATCAAACACGACGGGAGATAAATGCATTCGGATCGTTTAGCAGGTGGAGTATTTGAGCTTATAATACGATTTATTCGCAACTTAAACGCATTTAGCAAAAAGCTTTGGCCGCATTAGAGGAACGAACTCATAACACTAAGGCTTAGGAAGCGAGGCGTGCCACTCATGGAGGGCCTGCGCGCTTTTATAGCATTAAAACCACTTAAAATGATACCAAATTACCGAATAGAGCCTTCATTCTCCGCATTAAGCTTTTTATAGGTATTTTTTTCCTGCTCTCAAACTCTCCTGTAAACATATCAGAAGCGTACATTTTTTTATATTCACAATTATTAAGAAGGCGCCTTTCAAATAATCTTTCAAATTGATACCAGTGAACACCAAATTATTAGAGAGCGTCTGCCTACCATTTCATGGTCGGCTAAGTGAAAGTAAAGCGATAAAGAGCTTGAGTTTTTCTCGTTTGGATTTAACTAAATTGAAAGTTGCGGATGATTTGTTAGAATCCGTCTAAAGATGAGCTCAGACGTTCACAGACGGACTCGTAATATAGGGGTTTGTTACGTCACAAAACGCAAGACATATTGTTACCTGCAGTGAAGTCTCGCATGTGGGGCATCCCATCTTTCCCGGTGAGACGCCGTGCGTTGTCTGCGCCTTGGTTGGCATCGTATTCGTTAATATGAGCGCCGTGTCTACGTGCTAGCTTATCTATGGCTCTCTCAATCACCCTGTGGACAAAGACGTCATTAAATAGTGAGAATTTTGTAAACTGCCCTTCTATGCTAATGTTTAATAGCTTGATAGTACTAATTGATATTCAACTTCATTCATAGCTCGGCTTTTTTTAGCTGAATTTAAATGAAACGTATTTTGTACTTGTATTATTACTTATGTAATAATTTAATGTAAGGAATTAATTAATGTTTTAGGAAAGAGCTAGTTAGTGGGTAGTATAATAACGATAGCTCCTTGAAGGCGTGAAGGCTTTAAGTTGAGCGTTTGAAAGTGATCGTAAATTACAGTCAAGGGTAATTTTATAGTGAATGCGCAAACAGGCAACAAAGTTAAATATATACGTACAACTCTACCCGTTTAACTAGTTATGTACTTAACTTTTACATATTAATACTCAAGCGAGCAAAACGGTGCAGCGCGAGAGGTTGCGTTTGAGCGTCTCAGCGGGAGAGGTTATGTTTCAAGATAAAAAAAGAATGCGCTTCTAGTATTAAATTTTAGTAGAAGTACTAGGAGTAGAACTAAATGTCTAAGCAACAACTACTATGCAATCATTATAATATCATCATCATCAACCTATATTGGCCTACTGCTGAGCACGGGTCACCCTCACTTTCGTGAGAAGAATTAGGCCATATTCGGAATAGTGGATAACATACCTACCTCCGAAATAATTCTCGGGTAGGTATGTGGGTTGCCTCACATAGTTTTCGATGTTTTAATTATAATATAATCTGAAGTAAATCATAAAAAAACATAGGGTAAGACAGCCAAGTATTTACAGTTCCATACACCTATCATACACAAGAAATAATGTTGTATGTAGATTCAGAACTTCGTCTACCATAAATCTTTATGTAAGGCTGTTAAATCCATGTTACTGGCAAAATTAGACGACGAGAAGACATAATAAGGGTAAGTAAAGGAGCTGGAAAGTCCCAAGCGGGGAGTTGGAAGTGTAGGCGTAACAAATGAGCAATCCCTTATGCACAAGCATTTACTATACGTCGACATAAAACAACGGGGTGTAGGCAGATGACGGCAAACATCTTGCATTTGAATAATTCTTATCTCTCGTTTTATCTATCTTTACGATGAATACGCAAACAGAATGTGAAACATCTGACCCCTTTTCTATTGCCCAAATGGGAAGCGGATATAAATGAAATACTTTTACCGACACCGTGTCTGAATGTTAATATAATTTGTGGTACTCTCGTGTCATCGCATACTTTGGTGACTCCTCTGTGTATTGTACGAATTTATTTTGTTTTTTTATCGAATATATTTAGGCGTAACCATAATGTTGTATTTTCCGAAAAACATTTTTAAATTGACAATTCACTAAAAAAATATCAGCAAAAAAATTTATGTTTCATATTTTTTTCATTAATAGATCGTGTAAACATCTATATCAATAGGAAAACGCGAGAACCTATAAAGCTACGACGCAAAAAAAATGTACTTACAAAATACCATCGTCCTCCCTCATATCTTTCGATGAGAAATAGCAAAACGTCCCGTTCCCCGGCCAGTTAGGCACGGGCTGCGGCTCAAACGTCGCCACCGTGCCGTACTCCTCGGCTAATCGGGCCAAAATGTACCGCGCCATCCACAAATCATCGGCTGCCCTTATTCCGGGGGTCGGGCCAACCTGTTACAAATTATGCAAATCAAATTATTAAACCCTTGAAATCCTTCAAAGGCAAAGTTCTCCCCGCAGACAGTTACAGGGCCATTCCTCAAACTTCTCAAAACCACAAATTGGCGATTGACTAGCAATTACACCTAGCGGTTAATATTCTGTTTTGTGATCTGTAAAATTAAAAAAATATCTGACATTCTTACACGGCAATAGTATTATTAATAAGTTGAAGTAGACCATCATCTGCACATAAAATAGAGAAAACAATTTTTTCATGCTTACCTGAAAGTTCCATTGGGAAGGTGCTGTTCCAGGATTTATTCCGTTTAAATGTACCCCTGCATAAAGGCAGCACCTACAAATATTCCAAAGCGTATAAGATTTCTAAAATACGAAAATTTCTATGGAACGAAATGACTTCAATTTCCATCAAATATGTTAGATATCGTAGTGAAACGTTACCACTTCGCTATCACAAGGGGTATCAATAGTGACAAATAACTAGAGAGGCCAAAAATTTTAAACTTCAGGATAATAATAATAATAATAATAATAATAAATTGTTTATTGCCATTAAATGCTTAAAGGCACAGGGCGGTTGCCAGGATCCTTATCAGGAGGCTCCATGCTCAGCGCAGGCGTGGATTTGTCGGGCGAGAAGAATAAAACAACTCTCTCAGTACTACACACTCTAATCAGCTATTTTACAATGATTCCATGAAATACGACGTTAAATACAATCAAGATATTTGAATTAAACGATACGCAGAGACACTCCACCGAACACGTAATGCGCAAGCCCGATGCAAACTGATTTTTCTGCCAATCTAACGGCCACCCATCCGTTTGCTTGTCTCTGGTTGCACACTAGCGCCCGGAGTTGTGTCAGAGTGGGGAAACTTCGACTGTCACAAATTAGTTACGTTTCTTGCCACTCTAAAATAATCGACGCGCCGTCACGGCCGGACTGACATTCGCACGTCCTCGTGCGTCTGCCTGTGTAGGTACAGCTCCTGTCCTCCAGTTAACCTGCAAAGATGAAACACAGCTGGAACATTCATCTCTCTACGCTCGTCTATCACTGACACGCTATTTCTGTTTGCCAACCATTTAATTTCATCTCGACACCTGTCCATCACGACACGTCACAACACGCTGGACCGGACAACTGAACTCTGGCATCCCTTCGACCAGTCATCATCTCAATGATGACGTGGACCGGATAACCCATCAGCGTCCCTTCGACCAGCCCTCCCCGAATATCGCACAGATTCAGCATAGTGATATGATCCGGAACTTCGACCCGCATAAGCCAGTTCCTTAGACCTTCCACTAGCTGCACATACCAACGTCACACACAGGTATTGTAAGCTGACTTAGGACGTCGACCCTTATGAGCCAGTCCCGTCGTCCAGCTACTCTACCGCCACATACCACACACGACACACGTAAAAGCCAACACGGAGACACGAGAATTAACATGGACAGTAACAGGGGTCACAGATAAAGTAGACACTTAATAGCACTTACGACTGATTATTCGTCACGCTCAGAGGCAGAGAGGGTTTCAGAGCTAGCGGTAAGAGTGCGCGAACTAGATACTGAGATTGTATCACTATCATCATCAGATGGCATCACTTCCATCTCTTGACCGTGGACCGCCGTCTCGGCCTCCTCTACGTTATTAATTAAGGAAGTAGCTGCTTCAACTAAACCATCGTAGCCTCCGGGTACTGCACGCAAGTTTTCGTGAGCATATTTGTAAGTTCGGTTAGACCCATCAATGTCTCTTAACTCGTACCTATCGTTATCTAAAACGCGACTGATAATAAATGGACCTCGGAACTTTCTCTGTAATTTAGTCTGGTTACGCTCACTACATTTAATAAAAACGAAATCATTTTGAGAGAAGTGTTTTACAGCTGCCCTACCGCGGTTGAAGCGTTTTGTTTCTAATGCGGCTGCCTTCTCGATATTTTTGGACGCGTTCTTTCGAATTGAGTCTAAATCTAAACGAGGCTCAAGTTCTGAGTGAGGACGTATGCTAGACATTCCTAATGACTGTGATCGTATGCCGAACATCAGTTCCGTTGGCGTATAACCTGTTATTCTAGAGCGCGTACTATTCAATGCCAGTTGGACCTCGGGAAGTTCGTCGCGCCATGTCTTGTTTGGATCTGTTAGCGCGGCAGCTAAGCTGTATAGGCTGAGCGCGCCTCCAATGGCGGGGGAAGGATGGCTGGTAGAAGAGTAGTACAAAGGAACTTGGCGACTAACCTGGTCTCCATGCAACTGCAATCACCTCGGTTCGGGTCCGTCTCCAAGCTGCTTGTTCCTTCAGGATGTTATGACGTTCGATGTAGTGGACTGTATTTTAGGCGGTTGGTGCGTGTCGGCAAGGAGCGTTTACGCGGCGGGTTTATAGCGGGTTTTGTTTATATTTGCGCGTCGAACTCACGTGGACCACCACAGAGGAGCAGCAGATCCAGTACTTTGGATTCGGCGAGAGCGGCAGCCGCGAAGGACGAGGGTCGATCGCAGACTACTTGCGGCGGCAAGCAGTTTTCTCGTGGATACCACGATATGAGCGACAGAGATAGTCGCCAAGAAATGATAGGAATAGGAAGGTAGGAAGGTATTATGAGTGCCAATGTAAGTGGCGCGAACATTTGCCCCCGGCCTAAAAACCATTGGTTTTTAAAAGAAAGCGGGAAATAAAAATATAAAAATAAGAGTTAAACTCTTAAGCCGTCAACGGGTTAAATATAACATAGCGGTTGACCGGGGAGCAAGGGGTTAAATTATTGGGTAGGTAAGATACATAAACGGACGACGGGTCTCTGGTAGACGCCGGTCGCCGTTTTTACTGACGCTATTCGACAGATGCCATCGCCGCCGACATGAGTGGCCACGACGACGCCGAGAGGCCAGGATAGCGGGGGAATATTATCAGTGATAATAAGAACAATAGAACCTATTGTAATGGGATTCGAAGGTGTATTCCATTTTCCTCTAGATTGAAGTAAGTGAAGATATTCCAACTTCCACCGTTTGGAAAATGATTGTACCATTGGATCCAATAAAGCGTACCGTTTCAATAAGTGTCCAGGTTCATCGGGAACCGTGCAAGCGGGCAAATGCTTCAGCGGTGCGGTCATTAAGAAATGTGAAGCACTCAGCGCGGTCGGCTCAGACGGATCTTCGCTCAATAACGTTATAGGACGAGAATTGATAACGCATTCTATCTGTGTGAGTACGGTTAACATTTTTTCATAGGTGAGTAACTGTGAACCGATCGTTTTATGAAGATGACTTTTAAACGCTTTCACATATATTTCATAATTCCCCCCGAAGTGAGGACTTCGCGGTGGATTGAATTTCCAGTGTATGCGATTAGCTGATAACTCATCTGAGATAGACTTATTATATTCGTCGGAATTTAAAAGATCCGTTAACGCATTTTTCGCATTTTTAACGCATTCCGTTAACGCAGAGACGGGAAGGGAGTCAAGGAGCGCGGGTGAGTTACTAGCCCATTTGACGAGATCGAAGCCCCCGGCCTTGAGCAACTCGCAGAGATCGTCTCTGAGTTGTAAACAAGCCGACAGAGTAGGCATGGAGTAGCACACGTCGTCCATGTATGTGTTGTCGCTGATAAGAGATGCTGCGAGTGGGAAGCGGGCACCGTCGGCGGCGCACAGCTTTCGCAACACTCGCATTGCAAGGAACGGACTGCTACGTAGACCAAAACAAACGCGGTTGAATTGGTAGGTATCAAGCGGAAAAACGGGATCGAATCGATACAGGAATTTTTGATATTTGCGGTGGTCCTTATTTATCAAAATTTGTAGGTACATCTGTTTAATATCGGATGTAAAAGCGATTGGGTAGAGGCGGAAATCCAAGAGGATTGTAAAAAGATCGTTTTGTAAATTATCCCCGGTATATAAAACTTGATTCAAGGAGAGGCCTGAGTCAGTTTCAGCACCGGCGTCCATCACCATACGCCATCGAGTTGTTGTTTTTTGTAGTCTCGCAATGGCGTGGTGTGGCACGTAATATCCAGTAAAAGGACTATCATTGTCGATCAGTGAAATGTAACCCTTCTGAATGTACTCTTTGATTATAGCATCGTACTCTAAGCGCAGAGCAGGTATCGCGGCGAGCTTACGTTCGAGATACATGAAGCGTTTTTTAGCGATAGGGTAAGAATTACCCAGAGAGGTCGCGGGATCGCGGGAGGAAGGTAACGCTACAGAATAGCGTCCCGTAGGATCGCGGGAAACGTTATTTGTAAAAATGCGTTTACATTCTATAGCGTCTGGGCTCAAAGTCGGCGTGCATTGCACCTCTTCAAGCTGCCAGAAGCGTTGGACAAGATTATCTAAACGTGGTCCTTCCGTAAAGGTACAGAGGGAAATATGAGAGCGGCGTCTATCTTCAACCAAGGGGTCAGTGATAGAAACAACGGTTCCAATATGAGCGGGCGTAACATGAGCGGGAGTAACATGAGCGGGGGTAACGGGAGCGGTCCCGATTACGATAAAACCAAAAATGGTTTCAAAAGCGGTTGGAGTACCAGGCGGACCAGCGGCGCGGCCTGATAGCAATATTTCAGAAAAGAGCGGCGCGCCTATAAGTATGTCGATCTCGGAAGGCGAAGCGAAACTGTCGTCTGCCAGAGGCAGGCAGTTCAGGTATGAAAGGCAGGATACGTCAATTTTCACTGCCGGTAAATTGTCTGTTATGCGGTCGATAACATAGGCGTCAATTGCAATAAAATTATCATTTAGGCGGGAAGATAAAGTAGCAGAAACTGCTCCCTTGATTGGGTTAGATGCGGAACCTATCCCTTTAACAACGGTGTTCGTCACCTTATTGCATTTTAAATTTAATTTAGCGCAACATTTTGAAGTTAAAAAGTTACTTTGGGAAGCCGAATCAATTAAGGCGCGTACTACATGGCGGCGACCATTTAAATCCGTAGCATAAACTTGTACGGTTCCCAGTAAACAAGTAGTGTCATTAGGCTGCGAAGCGGGGCGTATATTACACAGCGACACCTGTTGTTGTGATGACTGATAAGCAGTTGTAGGTAAGTTCGTCAGCTGAGCGCTAGCGGAGCCCGCGACGGGCGGCGGCGATGCCGAAGGCGGCATGTGATCCCCGGCGGCGGAGAAGTTGCCAGTTCGCGCGCGCGGAGGCGGCGCGTGCGCCTGTGACGGAGCGCTAGGGTACGGGCGATTGTCTTCACGGGAAGATGATACTTTGCGGCATAACATAGAATGATGTTTACATCCACAATAACGGCAATTAAATTTAGAATTGCAAGCAGTATTTATATGCGTAGTGCTTAGACAATTAGTGCAACCTTTGCTTTGTTTTACAAAAGTGTACCTGTCGTCGATAGAAAGCTTATCAAATACAGGGCATCTATATAAGTTAGCGTGATCGGCTTGTTTGCAAAGCGGACAGTGAGTGACGCATGATGCTGCAAAAGACTGCGTAGACCTTGCAGTACGCGGCCTGTTATCACTGCGGCTAAGAGAATCGGTCGTAGTGCGTTCCAATATTTTGCTTTGTTCGCGGATGAATTTTAAAAGTTCATTGTATGTAGGCATAGATTTACCTCGCATGTGCATTTCAAACGACCGTGCAGTACTTGAATCTATTTTCTTCAAAGCGAGCGATAGTAAAATAAAATCAGACACGTTATCGAGCTTGAGAGACTTCAAACTTGACACAGCCGTGCAGAATTTATCTAGAAATAATTCTAAGTTTTTATTCGTCGCGGTGTTAAAAGATTTAAAATCAAGCATTTGATCAAGATAAGCGGAGGCTAGGTTACGGTTGTCGTTATACTTATCGACGAGCGTCTGCCATATGATCGGATAATTATCACCGTTAGGTACGATACCAGAACAAACTGCAAGGGCCCGGCCTGACAATTTATTAATTAAATATTGGACGCGTTCGTGATCAGTGAGATCGGGATTTTCGTGAATCGTGCGTTTGAATGACTCATAAAATATCCTCCAGGTCATCGGATCTCCATTGAAGACCATCAAATCGAGTTCAGGAATTCTGATAGATTTACGTTGCGGGGCAACATTGAAATCAGCGGTTTTTAAAGGCGGGTTAAGTTTATTATAAACAAACTGACAACGGCAAAACATATCTTCGAAGACGTTTATAGATTGGTAGTTTACCGTGTACGAAGCGTTGAGAGTCAACTCGGTGACATTTAATTTGTTCACAATTTCATTGAAATCGGAGCGTAAGCGGTCTAACGAGATCATTTCACATAGAAATAAATCCTTCTCAGTATCATCAGTGAAAGCCTTTAAAGATCGGTTAAAAATATCTTGTAAGCGGGAAAATATAATGTCACGTTTACCTATCAAGGTCAAACGTTCGATTTGTAACGTATCGAGCGCTTTTGCGTCCTCGTATACTTCACTATCTTTGTCTTTTGAACGAGTAGCCATAGCCATCTTAACAAAGTATAAAAAACTAGATAAAGTATGAAATTCCTAATTTACTGCAACTGCCTACAGCATTTACCTGCCGCGCGCGCGGCGTATTGAATACCCACGTGGAGACGCACGGGCGGTCGTTAGGAATACCTTCACTTTTTAATAAAAATTAAGAATTACGGAAAAATCGTTATTTTTACTATTTAGGAATGCGGAATACACGAAATAAGTATATAAGAGCGTAGTAGGATAGTACAGGGTACTATCTGAACTGTAATTGCGGGCGGGAACACGATAATTATAGGAAATTATCGTTGGTAAAAATACCAATATAAAATTGCGGGCGGTTATGAAGAGGACTATATGAGGCCTAAGAGGGGCCAGAGAATAGCGGGAGGACCAAAGAAGATCCGGCGGCGGAGGACCAACAATATGTTAGCGCGGCAGCTAAGCTGTATAGGCTGAGCGCGCCTCCAATGGCGGGGGAAGGATGGCTGGTAGAAGAGTAGTACAAAGGAACTTGGCGACTAACCTGGTCTCCATGCAACTGCAATCACCTCGGTTCGGGTCCGTCTCCAAGCTGCTTGTTCCTTCAGGATGTTATGACGTTCGATGTAGTGGACTGTATTTTAGGCGGTTGGTGCGTGTCGGCAAGGAGCGTTTACGCGGCGGGTTTATAGCGGGTTTTGTTTATATTTGCGCGTCGAACTCACGTGGACCACCACAGAGGAGCAGCAGATCCAGTACTTTGGATTCGGCGAGAGCGGCAGCCGCGAAGGACGAGGGTCGATCGCAGACTACTTGCGGCGGCAAGCAGTTTTCTCGTGGATACCACGATATGAGCGACAGAGATAGTCGCCAAGAAATGATAGGAATAGGAAGGTAGGAAGGTATTATGAGTGCCAATGTAAGTGGCGCGAACAGGATCATTCTCTACTATTGTAAGTAAGCTTTTTAAGGTGCGCATCACTCGCTCTACTTGGCCGTTAGCTCTACTAGAACCAGTTGCGATGAAATGGAGTTCTATGCCGTGATCACTACAAAATTGTTTGAAATCTGCACTAATATAGCATCTACCTTGATCCGCGACTATTCGTTTTGGTGCGCCGAAGAGGCAAACCGCCTTTTTTAGAGCTTTTATGGCACTAGCTGCATCTAGTGAAGGTGTATACTCGAGAAGAACATACTTTGTAAATGAATCAATTATAACTGAAGCATATTCTTTCCTATCGCTTTTCCCACTTAGTTTACCCGTGATGTCGATATGTAATGTGTGCCAAGGAGTGGCAACTTTCGGGATTGGGTGAAGTTGGACCTGCTGGGCCCCTGAACACCCTTTTGACGCTTTGCACACAATACAAGAATCAACGAATTTTCGAACTTGCTTAGCCATTAGTGGAAACCAATATTGTTCGTATAGCTTATCTAGAGTCTTTTCTGCGCCAAGGTGCTTAATTTCTGTGTGAACATGATTGATCAGAGTCCATGTTAAAGATCTCGGGACTACTGGGAGCCAAAAGGTATTCCTATTGCGTTCGATTTTCCTATAAAGTATGCCTTTACGTACATCGTAAGTGTGAGCAATCGGTTCGGGTAGCTCTTTATTATTGTGCTTACTGATGAGATCTTTAATTTCACTGTCACGTTTTTGTTCCACTGCAAGCCACCCTTGGTGCAGTTCTATAAAATGGATGTCTCTACTTTTTGCGGGTATGTCAGATTCGTCAACTGTTTTGGACGATCCCGGCGTTGGATCTGGGAGAGGGTTCCGTGACAAGAAGTCAGCATGTTCCATGCTGCTTCCCTGTTTGTGCATTATGTCGAAATCATAAGCCTGTAGGAAAGCCCACCAACGATGAACGCGTGGGGTCAGATCGGTTTTCGATTTAGACGCTTTCAAAGAGTTGCAATCAGTAAAGACTGTAAAATGCTGTCCGTATAAATAATGTCGGAAATTCTCAACAGCCCGAACGACCGCCAAGGTCTCTAACTCATAAGAATGATACCGCGATTCTGTGTCAGTCGTTCGGCGACTAAAGTAAGATACTACGTGGGGTAAATTTTCTTTTCTTTGGATTAGTATTGCGCCATAGCCTTCTGGGCTCGCGTCGGTATGAAGTTCTATAGGGGAGTCACGGTCAAATATTGTCAGAACCGGTTCTGAAGTAAGTATCGCCACAATTTTCTTGTGGATATCATTGTGGACACCTGTCCATTTGATAGGACCTTTTAATTTAGTTAGCGGGTAGAGCGGCCCTACAATACGAGTAAAGTTCGGTATGAAACGCCTAAAGTAAGACGCTAGGCCTAAGAACTGCCTGACGTTAGTAGCAGTTTTAGGGGTTGGAGCATCTACCAAAGCTTGTACTTTCCTGGGATTTGGAGTAACTTCCCCTGCCCTAATCACGTATCCGAGATAATCCACTTTACTTTTCATAAACGTACATTTCTTAACGTTAAACGAAAATCCAGCGCCAGAGAGCGCTTTCAAGGTCAAGTCCAGACGTTCCAGCCCTTGAGTGACGTCATCGGAATAGCATAAGACATCGTCCATATAGGCTAGCGCTGCCTGATCTTTTAACGACCCTAGAGCGTTGTTAATGCACCTTTGGTACACGGACGCCGCATTCCGTAAACCAAAGGGCATCGCCAGATACTCGTACTGACCGTCCGGAGTCACAAATGCCGTTCTCGCTATGCTGTCACTGTCAGGGTCAACTATTATTTGGTGATACCCTGAAGCCATATCTAATGACGAGAAGTAGTGCGCCCCGTGAAGCCTGTCTATTTGTTCGTCAATTATCGGTAAAGGATAGTGCTCAGGACGTGTGTTAGCGTTTAGTTCCCTATAATCTACGCACATCCTATCAGTGCCGTCCTTTTTTTTGACCAGCAGAATGGGACTAGCGAACGGCGATGTGCTTTCTCGAATGACGCCTGCTTGCAATAGAGATTCTACTTTTTCCTTAACTATTTCCTTTTCCGCGGGGGCTAACCTATACGGGCGTCTCTGTACGGTTTTGTTTGGATCGATAGGATCTATGCGCATAACACCCGTCGTAACACGTCGCGTAGGTATGCCGTCGATGAAAAAGTCACTATACTTTTGTAATATCTTAATTAAAGCAATTTTATCATCACCTTGTAAATCAGTGTCAATAGCAGTAAAACCGAAGTCACTTAGTTTTTCGGCCACATGAACTTCCTTTTGCAAGGAAAATGCAACCTGCTCATTGTCGATTTTAACTTGAATCTTGTTTTCTAAGAGATCCCTACCTATGATCACCGGTTCGGCGATGGTATCGTCAGGCACTATATGAAACAGCACCGACGCTGAGATGCCTTGTACATTGATGGGGCTAAGAACCTGTGAAACGCATTCCACATTATCTCTGCCTATACCTTTGAGGTATACTAAGTCACTACGCAAAGTACCCGGAAACTTCTTGGCAAAGCCACACGTCACTAACGAGCAAGCTGATCCACTATCGAAAAGAAAGGAAACGGGCTCACCAGATAATGTAGTCAAAGTGCTCCTAGTCGCTCTGCGCTCACAGACGTGGACCTCTTTGACCGCCGCTGCACCGCTGCCTCCTTTTCGGTCTGGACACGCGGATGCAAGGTGACCTGTCTGTCCGCACACAAAACAGGTAATCGGTCGGGCTTTGTCGAAAACCCTCGACGTTTGATTCGGAGTTTTGTCTGTAGCAGCAGACTCTTCTCGTCGCTTCCGGCAGTCGAGCGCTCTATGACCTGGTGTACCACAGCGATGACATGTTCCGGTAAAGCGAGGTTCATTATAACGAGTTCTTTTCACTTCAATTTCATAATTTTCATTACCGTCAAATTTTCGCTTTAGTGAAATTCCATTGAGAACTCGAAAAAGTTGAGATCTGGTAGAAAGGTTGTGCGAATGAAGCTCCCTACGAATCATGACGTCCTTTTGACACAATACTGAAGACACGAACCCAGCAACTATATCTTCAGCCATTTCCATACGTGGAATTCTTTCAATAATGCTCCAAAGACGCATTGCCGCCTCACAAGCAGTTTCCTTTGGACCGATTTGAAAACGCAACACTTCATCGAAATAATCTTGAGGCAACATAGGTTTTGCGAATTTTGCTAGCAACAGTTCCTTTATTTGAGGCCATGTTAGCTGTGAAACCTGCAGCTTGGTTAAGCAGGTAGCAGCTCGTCCTTTCAAGGCGTGCGTTAGCAACAACAATAACTCGGCACCTTCTAGATTTTTACTGTTAACTATGATCTCAGTAACTTTACACCAACCTTCTATGTCTGCATCGGCATCATCTGGGTTAAATCGGATTAATTGTGTTGTTGTGTTGCTCGCAGATTGAGGTTGAGGGCTTGACAATAATCTGGATAGCAACATCTCCATATTATGTAACAGGTTTGGCGCCGGTGATGGACCGGGTGCATCGTTTCTTCGTGTATTCTCCTCTGCACGTAGCCCTTCACATCCCACTTCTGATAAAGGCACAGGGCGGTTGCCAGGATCCTTATCAGGAGGCTCCATGCTCAGCGCAGGCGTGGATTTGTCGGGCGAGAAGAATAAAACAACTCTCTCAGTACTACACACTCTAATCAGCTATTTTACAATGATTCCATGAAATACGACGTTAAATACAATCAAGATATTTGAATTAAACGATACGCAGAGACACTCCACCGAACACGTAATGCGCAAGCCCGATGCAAACTGATTTTTCTGCCAATCTAACGGCCACCCATCCGTTTGCTTGTCTCTGGTTGCACACTAGCGCCCGGAGTTGTGTCAGAGTGGGGAAACTTCGACTGTCACAAATTAGTTACGTTTCTTGCCACTCTAAAATAATCGACGCGCCGTCATGCTTTTACAATAAAAATCACAAAAAAGAAAAAAAAAACAAAACAACAAACAACAGTTGTTATTGTTTGTAATTGATAAGTATAGTACCTGTAGAAAGCCTCCATCAATTCTCTAGCGACGATTTTGTTGGCGCCAATAGCACAATAGTAGGGGCCAGGCGGGGCGGGGAAGCCGCCAGGCGGCCAGCCGAGAGGACGACCGTCAGTTGAATTCAGGATGAACTCCTGATTGAAGCCAAACCAAGGCTCTTCCACCTCAGCCTTCTCACACTGTATGGCGCAGTTCTTGCGGTAATTTGAAGCTGTTCAGTATGAAATGAGAATTTTAACTGTCTTATTACGTCCAAGAACTAAAAACAAAGTCGAATTGTTTGTAAGTTGTGACTTTTTGTGGAACTGATTTTTTTTCTCAAGAGTGACCCGTGAGCCATGGCTTCGTTCACCATGGTATTTTTTGTATCAATATAAGAAGACAATGGCTAGAAATTATTTAAGCACTGCCTACTAGGTAATTTTATCAATAGATTGGTTCCTACTTGGATTTAAATGTATTGTTATATCATTGCTTAGGTGGCGCAAAAACAAACCTACAAGCAGATAGATAGCATTTAAAGAAATGGTCCCCTTGCTCAATAGCTTGTTTTAAGTAGCCCATTTAAGTAACCATTTCTTGTTAAAATAATATCATCAATGTTACAGCTTTTTGTTCTATTTAAATATAAGAAATTTTCATGAAATCTAAAATTCATTGTAAAATGTCCAACTTGGTGTATATAGTATATATAACTTGGTAAGTATAATTGTATATAGTCAAATTCAAAACATTATTTATTAATATTACTCTACAATTTTAGAAACTTGAAATTAACTGCACAACATCGCACATAATCAATCAAAAGAAAGCTTAGGCCTCAAATGTGGCATTAAACTAATGAAGCGTCAAAATATAGATAGGCACGTAAACTTATATAATTAAACTCCTAAGTTCACAGTCACAAAGCATAACAGCCCGTAAATGCTGCTACAAGATGGCTAGATGTCCCATAAACTGAGCCAAACGAGGCTGGCTCTAACTTCCGCACATTAATAACCGTAGAGCCTTAATTGCTTAAGA
Source organism: Campaea margaritaria (assembly GCA_912999815.1). Classification (NCBI taxonomy): domain Eukaryota; kingdom Metazoa; phylum Arthropoda; class Insecta; order Lepidoptera; family Geometridae; genus Campaea; species Campaea margaritaria. Next base: position 6,102,698 of record OU538794.1, read on the forward strand.
GTAGTTCGGGATACTGGATATAGAACCATATTATGTTACTGGTTTTATTAAACTAATTGCAACATCTAGCTGTCTTGAAACTAACATAAAAGGGCCTTGAGAGACAGGCAGATGGACAACAAAGTGATCTTATAAGGGTTCCTTTTTCCTTTTGAGTTACGAAACCCTAAAAAGTGGTAAAACAGGGAAAAGTTGAGTGTTGTCGCAGTTATAGTCTATCGATCATAGCAATGATGTGTGTGACAAACAGACCCAGAACAGGAAAAAAGTAGATAATCTATTTGCCATCTTGAATATTTGGTGTCCGACTGCGGTAAAATATGTGCAATTGGTAGAGTTAATTATCGATGATAAGTGTGATAAGTTATTTGAACTTATCAAACTTAAAATCTTAAAATGTATCCATCTCTACAACTCTCTATCCATCTCAACCATATTCGTTGAATTTTGACCGGCGACGACGACGCTTATAGCTGGTTCGTCGTACATTAATAGATAGATAAATAAACTCTTTATTGAAACACCACAGGACAAAGAAAACTTAAAACTAGAACAAAACAAGTTACAAGTAGATCAACAATTATATTGTCGTCATTTGCAAACATTTCAACGCCACTTTAGCAATTCAAAACATAAATGTACAAACAAAATAAACTTGCTTGCTAGCTCTTGCTGTAGTAAACCACTTTTATAATCCCCCAGCGCATTGAATGAAACACGTCCTAAAAGCTAAAGTTTATTTAATTTAATGTTTTACGTCAAAGAGCGCTCTTTAAGGGTACAAAAAGTAAAAGTTTAATCTTGCTTTTTGCCGGTAATACATTATGCCCATATATTTTACCTATATGCTAAAAATGTTTACACACATGGATTGCTATGTAAATGTAATTAAATTATTTTTTTATAAGTCTATCGCTGAGATAGTGGAACTTTGATTACAGAGTAGGTATTTAAACGTAATCTGTGGGAGAAAAATTTAAAACTAAAAATAACGTGTAAAATAGCGGGACTAGTCTTTCATATTCAAGGTTTCGTACTTCAAGAACCTTATCTTTATTATGGTAAGACTCATTTCATGAACGAAACTGGGTATAACGGTGTAAGGAACCCTTACAAGGGTAATTTTCATCCAGTTAACAAAAACTAGGTCACTAAGCTTCAAATTCTCCGATATCCTTTATTCGACCCGGGATTTTATTATGCTGCATTCTGTTTACGTTTACTTCTAATTGGGACCTTTGTCTTCAGCATACTAGGGTCTATTTCTGGATAAAAACATGTTCCAAATTTTTTCGACAACTTTAGACTATCGTCAAATAGGTGTGTTATAGTGTAGACAGATTTAATTTGAGCTGGAAACATCAATAAGATATTCGGGTTAATTAAATAGCTATTTATAGCTTATCTCTGCCGATGTACCTAACGCTTAACCTACATCTTAATATTTCAGTAAGAGTAATACAAGGCTATAGAATCCATAGATATGACATTATAGAGCGAAGGTTACTCTATTTTCGACATCCATTTGTTCAAATAATTGGGGCAAATCTTTTGAAGGCTTTTCAATCAAATTGCTATGATAAAAAATTCAAGTAATAAACAATTTAACAGATACGAAGTGTGATTTAGAAACAACGTTGTCATATTAATTATGATGTAGCTAAATGTTTTCTGTATTACTTTGAGTAGAAAATAAATAATAAATATGGACATTAATGTTTTTTCTTATTACTGTTGCTTTAATTATTTCTTAATATACCTACCTACATCTCAAATCTTACCTGAATATATTTCAATAGTGGATAATGTGGCTTTCCTATATTCTCTATTTTCATGGGGAATAAGGATTTCATATTTGGTTTTTCTCAGAATATTAACATCAAACTATAATAACGTCTTTGGGGTAAATAAGAAGCATAGTGAATTTATCTAAGCTAACTTTTTATTTTCTTACGTCATCGCTGTGGTACACCGTGTACCTGTATGTGTATGTATCATATATGTGTGCGATAAGACCGCCCTAATTGTTAAACTTGTTTTGTTCTAGTCTTTAAGTTTACATTGTTCTGTGGTGTTTCAATAAAGAGTTTATCTATCTATCTATCTATCTAATTACGTTTTTAGAGTGCCTACGCCAATTTATGCAAGTGTCCCACGGGGCGACAACGAGCAAGTAATTTATGGTTTCTCGAAGAAAGATGGTACGTATGGAAGAATAATAAATGAGAGACCAAAAGGGCCCAACGTTACAGTAAACGTGTTTTTCTTTGTATTGGCCAAGCTATTTTAATTCATAATCAGAAGTTTATAGAGTGACCTATTGCATGCCATGCAATGTAATGTATGTTGATAGATCTATAGGTGTGGCACCCGTAATGAAATTGCATCGTGTAATAAATTATAAGATTCATTCATAAGTGATGACTTTCTTTTTATAAAAGTGGTTGTTCATAGGAATGGCATAATAAGTTTGAGCACAAAATAATTAATGGCGTTTCAAACAGACTTCGTCATCAGTAACTAGCTTTGTTATTAGCACAGGGTATATACAACTAATATTTAGTAAAATTTGCTTTCAACTTTCGTAACAGTTCAGCGCCGAGAAATTGTTAGAAGGTTAAAGAAGACATCACGATATGATTCAAACTCTTTTAGAAATGTATTATTCTATGTATAAAACCACTTTTCATCAATACGCAAAAAACTTAGGCATCTGAGGCTCCTAAATTTCAAGTGCCATAGTAATTTTAAATCTCATAAATGTGAAAAAAAAGTTCTTTAATGGCCCAGGACCTAGGACATGGGTACGAGAGCTGACGCTATCTCACTTTACTGTAACATTTTGTTATTCAAAACATTAGGTTCTGATATTTAATACTGTAAGCTGCTCAGACGTCGAAAACATTCAGTGCGTGCATTCTTTTTATTTATGTGTTGTGTTGTGTTGTTTAATAATGACATATCATCGGACCGTTGTGGTCTGCCTATTATTTTCAGACTCTTGGACATCTGACACTGCAGTAATCTTCCCACCTCATAAAATTAGTAACGTCCACGCACGTCTTTCAATCTACATATTATCTCGACAGATTGTTTTACTAGAAGTAACATTGTAAGATAAATTTGTTAAAGTATTTTTCTTGTGTTGGTGGTGAATTCACCGTTAATATACTCACGTGTCGGCTGGTAGTTATACTGGTAGGTATCTGCCAGCACCATTATATGGCTGCCCCGTCTGAACGGATCGTGGTAAATCACTTGCGGAAATATAAACGTGTCAGAATTATCCGCGCTCGCCTGCGATGTGTTGCTACCATCAAAGTACCAAATCGGCAGATCTGGAATTGTTAAACGGCAGTTTAAAACGCTCTTTGAACAGTGCGGTTTATGTGGTCAGTAAATGGATTTAGAGGTTACACACTTCGATCAAAATTCATTGATCTAAGGTTTCACAGAACAAAGACAATTATCAATGCGGGGTTAACAAGATAACTCTACTGAAACATTGAGTTCAGTCAGAATTACTGTTAAAAGCTCTGAGTTGGGTAACACACGCATGTGCGTCTTTTTTTGTTGAAACATTATCCCAGTGAAATTGTTTTCATTTTGAACTGCAGTGTATACTATACCGAAAGTGTGAGCGACGTCGTTATAAAATAATTGAGGAAATAATTCTAGTGATTGCGCGCTTACCCTTTTGACTTTTAGGGACAAAGTCAAACGTTCTATCCTTGGATCTTAGATTTATTCCACTGCCGTCTACCCATACGTAGGAACAGAGTATTTTATCGCAAGGCACCTCAAGATCATCATACTTTCGCATGGCAGCTTTGTTCAAGCCGAGCGGGACGGAATTCATGGCGATGCCTAAATTCAAATAAAATGCGTTATTTTCTGTTTCATTGAACCCCGATACTTTAAGTTTTTGATGGTAAAGTTTGGTTTGGAGCTAAAAGGAAAATAAAAGTGCCCTCGGAGTAAGACGTCAACTTAAAAATTATTACAGTTGTGAAATTGATACTAACTTTTACCAGGTAAAATATTTTTTGTAGACGTTGTTGACCTCTCTTGGTGTTAAGTAACGATGTGGTCGAAATTGGTAAACATGCCAACCTTAGAATGAGACAAGTTGTCGAGTCTGTCTTGAGGACAGTTCCCGGAACCTCTCGAGAAGGGTCTATGATGTGGAATATTTCCTGATAGAGGCTGATATTTTAATGATGCGACGGAGCGTTCCACTCACCTTCTGGTTGATAATCAGTAAGATGAGTCAAATTTGTCATAATAATTTAAATATCTGAAAACAAAACAATTTTTTGAATTTGTTTTCACTATGCTCCCAATATAAATTTAGTAGGGGCCGGCTTCCAGGGTCAGAATGAACAAAGATGGTTCTGTGTCTATGTTCCCCGAAAACTATAATCTGAAAGTCTTCAAGTAGAGAATGAATAGGTATCTTCTAGGCAAGCATGCTCCACGATCGACAGTGTCAACACTTACCACCAGGTGAAACTGCGGTCAAATGCTTGCCTATTCCGCAATAAATAAAACGATACTGACTTTTAACTTCAAATAAATGGGATAAGTTTATATGTATTCCTGCCCAGATAAGCAGTTACCTGAATCTGCCGGGTCTGCCCCGGCCTGCATATATCTTCCTTGAGATACGTTCACGGTCGTCACGTGAGCTCTTACATAATTTGTTAAGCCACTAAAGCTCTGATGAAGATGGAGTAGGTAGGTATACTTCATTGGCAGGTGCAGGCGTTATTTAGGGTTATAATTTTAAAATATTTTATCGGTAGGTGGATAGACTAAATATTAGGACCCAGCGATAACAAACAATACTATTATTGTGTTAGAGACCAGACAACGAGGAAGTAATAGGGGTACAATCAGAATTTATAGTAATTGGGTGCAATCGGCGACGCTTCTAAGAATTTCCGATGCTCTCTGAACAACTCCATAGCATCATTTTGCAATCTAGCTGGCTACTTTGATTCGTCACTGACATGCTAATCTCAATTCTAAAATATTCTAACCAAAGGCACAATAGTTGTTTTCTCAGGACTTCAGTCCATACTTACCCAGAAAGAAAATCGTGGATTGATTGAAAAATACTAGCGGACGGCCATAAAAAATTTAACTATAAAAAAAATCACCAAAAAATATTAAATGATAAAAAACATCACACAATGAAAATGTAACACTGCGTTACGTTTGACATCACGAAACTGACATAAAAAACAACTAAATGATAGAAATGAACATTTATAAACCGCAGAAAATTACGACTTATTGTTTATTCGTAGACTCCTCTGATACTCTCAGATAAAAAATGTACGAAAAATAGAATACCAAACTCTTTCTTTGCGTAGAATGCAGTATGCAATAGATCCCAATTTGGCCATAGAGGTATAAAAAAGTGATATTTTGACAGATAGGTTTCAAAAATCAGCATTTTGGTGGCCATCACGTATTTTTCTCTACAGCTACAAGCAACAAATCCTCGATTAAAGACAATATCTTTGCAATATGGAGCTAATGTTGGGTACTACGTGAAAGCCAGCAAATAGGATACTCAGCAGGTCCAAAGCTCATATAGCAAAGGTCTGAATATTTGATATAGTCATTTCACTCTATGTTCAAAGGGCAAAAGAGAATCAAGGGCAAACTTAAATGATATTATGAAAAGATTTAGGTACCCACCTGAAAACCTGTAGTGATGTGTTTGGCGGCAGGTGCATACGTTGTATTTTTATTACTTGAAGATGTGATCGTTGGTTATTATTCTACCGATGCTGCCACCCAGGATCCAAACTCAAACATTTCGGATATAAAAGCTGCATACGATGTATATCAGAAAGACATGGCTAGATCTCTAAGTAAAGTTAACCAAAGTAATGGTAAACCGAAAGTCCACTACTTCTTTAGCATCTCACCGAGGACGTCCGATAAACCTCAAAAGAACTGGCAAGGAGAAAGAGCCACTCGTAAGCAATATCAATTTATGAATATGCTATGGAGAAACACGAGAATGTCTGTGAAAGACAATAATATCGATGCAACAACTCCACATAATGAAAACAACATAAATATGGTTACATTAAAGAGATTTAAAAAAGAAAATCCTACCATATTAACCTTTCCAACTTTACCTCCGAAAACTGCTACGTCAAGCAACATAGAATTTTATTACTTGGATGATACAAATGACCATGAAAAAGGAGAGGCTTGCGTAGAGCCAAATTGCCAAGAGAACCATAGTAAAATAGTTGATTCTAAAGCAGATTTAGCGATGCATCCTTCGTTTCTTGTATTTCACTTAAAAGGTACCCCAAAACCTCAATACGTTAAATTGACAACATTGCGCCTGAATGAGTCTCTATTTGTTAATGAGCAAGCTATTATTTCTAACATACTGCTGCACAAGCCTCGGCAAGTTACACGAGTCAAAGAGAACCAAAAATCGTTTGCAAAGGGAAGTTTACTTCATACAAAAAAATATTTTATTGACAATGCGCCTTTGGCACAAACTATGAAATCATTAGTAACGTTACAAAATTTAACTGTTTATGCTGGTAATAATATTAGTACAACTGAAAAAGAAGTGACTGAATCGACCACTATAAACGACAAAATAAAGTTCTTTGAAATGTACGATCAGAATACAAAGGCATCGAATATTAAAAAGATAGAGACATCGAACAATGTCGATGAAAAAAGAGTTAAAAAACAGAAAAAAATATTATTAGAGGATGTAGATCAAGGCAGCTACGACCACCGACAAGCTAAACACGAAAAGAAACATATAACCGAAAGTTATCGAAAATTTGAAAAAGTTAACCCAAAAATAAAGGTCTACGAACTAAATGTTACTCAAAAATCTCAAACCAATGGGACGTCACATATATCAAAAGATAATTTGAAAATACATGCCCAAAGCGACAGTAAAACAGTTTGGCCTTTTATAAATAAAACCGCTCGATGGTCTGATTATCCTTACGCAGCTGTTTATATTTACGAACTTTCGCAGGTATGAACGACGTACTGGCTAAATTGTTAAAACCTTATACATACGATTATGAAGACGTGCATGAGCGACTTACCGGTAATTTTATCCGAACTTTATCTGACTGGAGCGAGATTGTTGGCACAAATAATCCAGCGTTTGAACTCCAAGTTACAAAATATGATAAAACTTTGCCTTCCAGGCTAAATTTTATAGGAGGTAAAACTTTTATACGAGGGTTACTAATGTTTTTAGCTGTACCCTGTGTTATAGGTTCACTGTGACGCTGCAGGCATAACAGCCCATTGGTTGGTAGCATCGGGCTCGTGCATGTCCCGTGTCAGCAGGAGCCCCAACGGCGAGGGGCGGTCAGCTTTCGTGGCCTACTGCGGTGAGAAGTGGTGGCAACCAGAGAGAGTGGCTTATGTCAAGTACAGCATCGTGCATCCCTGGTACCATCACAGAGATAAGACGAGAAGACATCTTTATAATATAGGTACAGCTATTTTATGAAAGAAAGAAAACAAGATAAGAAAATGACACACAATGGCCGGCACGCAGTGATGTCAGAAAAGGTCTGAGCTCAGCATAATTGCTGTGGTCCAACCACAACGCTAAATTTCAGCTCAGGCCTTTGGTGACACACGGACTTATTAAAATTTATTCTATTTTTTCAATATTTTGGTTAAGAATTTTCAAGTCTATTTCAAGACAGTTTCTGTTGTTTAATTAAATTGTATGTTTGACAAATTCTAATGACACAACTGATATGATGTTAAAGATGGAAGATAACGGAACCCTTAATATTAGTGACTAACAGTAAGTTGACAGTTTTTGGGCTCATTTTGATCTGATTGCTTCATCACAATCAATAGTACAATTAAATTTTATAACATTTTCCGACCAAACCATACATTTACCGTTAGTTGAGTTGTTTCATTGGTCAGATTTTGTGCATGCTTCACTTCATTACGGCTACGGCTTTAAAGCGTAAATAAAATTAATCAAACGACAGAATAAATCTGGTTGTATATGGTTGATCGTAAAGTACCCATTCAACGAAAATTTAAACAATGATCTACTTTTTGTGAACAAAGCGGCGGGCTTTTATAATTAACAATAAATACCTTCCGACTTGTTTGACGGGGGGTAACGTTTCGCTTTGTTTATACAAGGTTAACCTTTCGCATAGGAGACCCCTATTGACCTAACTAACTGGCCTCTTGGTAACAAGAGGGAACGACGCTACGCACATTTGAAGAAAGTGATTTTCTTTAGTGATTCAATCTAATAGGTCCACATTAACATTTTCCACTTGTTAAGTACAGTCAAAGGGTAACGAAGGTATTTGCTTTTAGCAGTAAGACCGCCCATTGTGTTGCGATGTCCTAGAAATATTTCAATTTAGCATTTTTTATCTGGTGTTCAATAAAGAGTCATTAACTACCGTACATCAATAAAATAAAGTTAGATTAATCAGAGTGAAACGGACATATAAAAAGTTATATATCGCTCTTACAGAGACTAGCACTGAACTAAATCTTAAAGTATTCTTATTACCTGATAACTTTGATAAATATTTGGACCTTGAATCCAACTTTGTTGAACAAACTTACAGTCTGTATAGAATATTTATTGAGGAAGAAACAAATTCTTCAGTGATGAATGACCATGTACCTACAAAGAATATTTGTAACTCATTGTTTGTTATGTACTCAAAAAAATATGTTTAATTCAAGAGACTTTCCTTTTCAGAGCTCTTGATATTTTTTTCTTTAATGCTTTTGTGTTTATCTTTTTTTTATTTTCTTTTACCGTGCAAACTAAGCTGTGCGTGATATTATTTTCCTTTCTACATTTGAACGTGAATGAAAGTATTATCCGTTTGTACCTTCACTTATTTATTTATTCGTTGTGGCTTTCCTCAGATCTGTTCCTCTTTTATACCAAACTGAACCGATTTAATGCGGTGATTTGCAATTTGGCGATTGTGTACTTACGAGCGCACACTTTCCATGTGTTTTCTTTTTGCAATTATATTAGGAGAGCTTAGTTAGTATTCATCCATCCAACTAAGCATTCCTAAAATTAGGATTTTTTTGGAAAATGATTATGATCCTGTAGATTAACGTACAAACACCTCATCACAGAATAAACTTGGTTTTGCTAAATGTTGGCAGTATGTTAATAAAGAAAGCTTCAAAATTTTACACATAATTATCATCATCAACAACCCATAAAGTCCCACTGCTGGGCACGGGTCTCCCCTCACTTTTGTGAGGAGGATTAGGGCACAATCCACCACGGGAGCCAGATCCGGATTGGTGGATCACATACCTACCTCCGAAATAATTCTCGGGTAGGTATGTGGGTTTCCTCACGATTCCTTCACCGAAAAGCGAGTGATAATTACGTACATATGTTTTACAATAAACACATTGGTACGTGCCTGCACTGGGATTCGAACTTACGACCTTCTGCTTGGAAGGCGGACGTTTTCCCACTAGGCTACCATCTAATTTTAATAATGATAATTATAACGCGTCACGATCACATACACAGATCCTGAACCCTAACTAGGGTTCCCTGTATCTAGGGAATCAGAAACTACGAGGACACACCAAGACTCAGAGCCTGCCCTGTACGGGAATCGAACCCATAACCTCACGCTTCGCAGTCGACTCATCGCCCACTTATGCCGCGAAGGCCGTCAAACCCCGCCGTTTATAATTAGAACATTCATTCACATACGTACCTAAATTCTAATCATCAACTAAAATTTGTAATAAACATTGTATATCAGAACGTTTATATTCATCATCATCATCATCAACCCATAACGTCCCACTGCTGGGCACGGGTCTCTCCTCACTTTCGTAAGGAGGGTAAGGCCATAATCCACCACGGGGGTCCAGTCCGGATTGGTGGATAACATACCTACCTCCGAAATAATTCTCGGGTAGGTATGTGGGTTTCCTCACGATGTTTTCCTTCACCGAAAAGCGAGTGATAATTACGTACATATGTTTTACAGAAACACATTGGTACGTGCCTGCACTGGGATTTGAACTCACGACCTTCTGATTGGAAGGCGGACGTTTATATTATTCAACATTATAAAAGCTAAACAATAAAAGAATCAGCTTACCTAATCCTTTTGTAGGTCTGATACAAGTGGTGAACTCGATGACGTCGGCTTGCACTGGCTGGGCGCCCGTGCATCTCATGTCTCACCAGTTCGTGGCTGAACCTGAAGGCTCCGAGGCTACGGTTGTTGGTTGGGGCTTGGACAGGTTTGGAACAGTATACATACATTCATCACCATCATCAGCATGTTGCCTAAGCGAACTACTGGGAGCATTAAATGATGAAGCCCTGCTAGAGTCAATGGAGTTTTCCTTTTCCTGTGCGAGACTCAGGCATGAGTCACCACTTGAAAGGGAAATATCCTTTTTCTAACTCAAACCATAATTAGATAATAATCATTAGTTTCGTAGATCATAATATTTTGACTTATTTTTTTTGTATTTCTATACTTATGTATAAGATTTTTTTTTTTTGACGTGTAAAAGTGCAATATTTTGCCTATTTACAATAAATGGTTTGAATTTGAGTTTATTAACTCGTTGTTTGTCTCATTTCAACGCACAACAGATTTTAATCGATGTCTGACAGGATCCCAAACAAAACATACGACTGGTTAAAATACTCATACAAGTAAATACCCTTACGGCTGTAACTGGAGTCTGCTCTCATATCAGGGAGAGGGAGTAAAGAGGATCTAACATAATTATAATCAGACAGTGTTTAACTGTTTACGTTTAACGGGAAGTGTGTTTATATTTGATGCGTATAATGTTAAAAGTATCGACAAACTTTATTTTATGTTTCGTGCTTTGTTCAAAAGTATTTTAATAAAGATAAGCCGCTCAAACTTTGGCAAAAAAAACAAAGCATGATATATTATAATTATTATAAACTGAAAAGGATTTCACTTTGTTAAAGTTTGTTTAACGAGTATTAGTAAAATAAGTGTAAGCTTTTAAATAAATATTGTGATGTTTACGAAACATTTACATAATTAAATGTTATTTTTTAACTGAGTTGTTAATATAATTATTTGGTTCAGGCATCCATAAAACTTAAACAAAGATAAAATTATAAAGGTTTGGAAGCAGACTTCAACAAACATTCTGTTTGTTACTCGAGCTCTTTTGGGTTGTTTAAGTGGGATTACTTATTGTTGATGTTCTAAAGTTTAACTACTCCAGATACGACACAAGATATGGCGCCACAGAGTTACCGAAAATCCCACTGATGCTTTACAAGGGCCACGTGTATTTCGACTCGTGCCCAGGGAACGTTGGATACAGGTATGTTATTAATGATGATGCTTGTACAATTGGAAACTACGCCTAGAGCCCTCTCGGCATTTACTTAATCTCTGATGACAAAGGTTATACAATTCTCTGATCACCCTCGCGACGGAGTAATTCGGCAAATTGTAAGCTTAACATCCTACTTAATATGCTGTAATACACACAATAAACACTTGAATATCTGTAACTGTTTATGTAGTTAGATTTAATATAGAACGGCGGTGAATGATACACAAGCTATTCAACATTACCAACCATTATTAGATGAACCCTAAGTGTTTGAAAATTTAGAAATAATGGTAAGAAAATCGGATTTTGGTCGTGATTTAGGGTTTGACTATACAACAAACATACTATTCCAAAAATGTAAACCGTAAATTGTTTGAATTGGTTCGTCAAACAAAGTTTCTTAACAAACCAAAAGCATTCAAACATTCCCCAGGTCTCACTTTCCATTAAGGCTCCAATGTTTCTCCTTTACAAGCGGAACTCTGAACCGTGGGCGTGTTCCCGCAGACATATTTTAGGTGTTTCTATTTCGATTCCGAAAATCATGATAACATAAAACATTCGCTATTCAAGCCCACTGGCCCTGGCATAATTTATGATTTCTTTTCAGTAAAGCGAAGCGGCTCGACGAAGGGGGCGGTGTGAGAAACGTTCACTGCTTATCATTGCCACCTTACTCCGGCGAAGAAACTGATCCAGTGCACGGAGGTTTGCTCCTAGTCGGCGAAAAACTAATTGCATTATATTTACAGGTTGGATCGATTTTATTGCCATTGTAGACTTGGTAGCATTTATATTTGTTAGATAGATAGATAGATAGATAAACTCTTTATTGAAACACCACAGAACAAAGAAAACTTTAAACTAGAACAAAACAAATTGTTCATTGTTATTAATTGAATTACTGTTTAAATTAGCTCGTATTGATATTTTTCTTATAATTGCGCATTTTCATTATGACAGAGTTTTTCTAGTTAATTACGTAAAACTATTAAACGTAGTGTTGGTTTTAGATTATTAGTCACCTTCAACTTAGTCACGTGGCTCAGTTTGTTGCTCCCATATGAAAACCTGAGTTTTGGAACAGTAAATATTGTACTCAATTTTTATAGTCCTCAAAACTGTATATCCCTCAAATCAGCCCAAACAATATTTGTTAGTGCCTATAGAAAATCAATGAGTTGTGGAAATAAATCAATATAGCTTTGAAAATTGGTACAGGTAAGTAAAAAAAGGTTCAACAACAAGCAATATGCTTATCTAAGTAATGTCTCCGACCCATGTCGGACGGAAAGAGCGGAACAAACAAAAAAAAAGTAAATTAACAACTGGAAAGTAATTTTACTTCGCATGTTCTGTAGAGCTCACATTATATTATAGTATTATAAAACAGTTGTTACAACTATTGGAAAATAAACGCTTACTCACAGTAACATGTACAATTTGCTACAACAATCATACTTACGTTTTTTGATTGAAACTCTTCTCTTGTACACATTCAACCTCATTTTTCAGTTGGAAATAGCACCTCGTTATAAACGTTTACTGATGGAAAAAAATTCAGCACTGCATAAAATGTGAATTGTAAATTGAACAAGGGCTTCCAATTTTTCACCTAATTTACACATTTAATTTAATACTTCGGAATGGTATATTAACCTTGGAGGCGATTATGAAAGTGTAGGGCCTTAAGAAATATGATTGTTTTTTTTACTTTCGAGAAGCACATCCGCATTTTTATAAGAAGCTCGAAACTAAGCTGTTACTATGCTTAGTGCGTACATAGCTTGTAAGATAATAATATAAATATGTTAACACGTTCACTGAGGAAAACACAGACGTTGTCTATTTATAACTTTACGCGGGTGCGGGCAAACACAACTGTTGTGTTAGCGCAGCTTACGTGCCGGCTGTGCGGCGGCGGCGGCGGCTACTACAGTACGGCCCACACAGAGGGCAAGTCATTGTTGGAAAACACACACGTTCCGTAACGGTGCCCAATATAAAAACCGGTTCAGCAGTCAACGTGTTAAGTATTTACCTGTACTAAAATACTTACCACATTGTAAGAAAAAAAAAACTTGGGGCGAAGAGACATTGAATCCAATGATGTCCGTTTATATTGGTATCTTGTGTACCAACTCGGACTTTTATTTATTTGTCCACTTATCTTCATCGAAGCTTTCTTGTGATTCATTCTTAGTAATAGACTTTTCATTTATCTCAGCTGGGGCTGTCTGGCTTTAAACCGCCGTCTGTGTCGTCTGGCGGCACATTGTTTTTTCGACCTTACGTCTGTCTGTGTACTTATTTATTATGTGGTCTGTTTCTCTAATCAAAGACAACTTTTTCCAACAGCATGTATTCTTTATAAATGCCTAAATTTATTCACCATCGCAACCATTGCAACACAGTTTACTAAAGAATTAGAATACAATATCGTTTATTATTTTTATTCAAAGTGCATTTCGTTTTGAAATAAATCCCATTAAATTAACCATAATCAAATCGCTATCAATCTTCTATCTAATAAAGCCCTCGAAAATCTCGGTTCAATCTAAATTATTTCGCTTCTTTCCAACTTTCGTCCACTCCGATCGTATATTTTTATTTGTTCTCAATGTTGAGTATCTTTTGAAGTTGATTAATATTAGTGTATTTTTTTTTCCAAAAATATGTAATCTATGATTCTTTTCGAATATCTGGAACCTAACTTTTAGTGATGCAATCTATCCATATAATGTCTATAAAACATAACCATCCTTTTGGCAGTCCGGTAAAAATAAGCCCCCAGCTTACTAATGCTCATACACGACCGTATAGGATCCAGTTGTCGTCCTCTCATCGGGTTTACAGGGTTGTCTCACCAAAATCCCTGATGACAACCCAAATAAGTAAAAATTAAATGTTTCCTTGAAACAGTGCTGTTAACAGAATCTGATAGATAAGGCCCATAATTATTATAATGACCACACTATCTAGTTACATTACATTCCTTTAAAATCTCTAGTTTGATTAGGTTACTTAATTTCATGATGACTTACCTATTGTTCAGTGGTCCCCAAAATAGTGATTTTTGGACTCTAGTTTCTTAGAAACCATTCCAACTAAATGTATTTAATTTGGAGTAGGTTTTGCTTTATTTCGACAACTTTAACCCCTCTCTAAGTAAACCAGATCTGTAACTTAACTAACCTTGGAGACAGAGAAAATGAAAAACGGCTCGAAATAATTCGTGTAAATAAATCATGGCAAGTACTCCTGTTATTACTGTGTCACAGCTAACGCTCGGTCGGTTCATGAGAAATCTTGGGCTGGCGCACTCCGCGCGTTTAGTTATAAATAGCCGCCGCCGGCACAAAAGATCTTGTTAATTAATGAAGGGTTCATAATTAATTATTGCAATTTGATCAGGAGGAGCGCCGCCCCCGGGGCGAGCAGTCGGCGCAGTACACCGGGATCTGGCGTCTTATACCATGGATCATGGAGGTGGCGAGGGAACCTGAGGAGTTCATCTTTGAAATATAATACTCAATGAGGCTTGTCACACGCTGTCTTGTCACGCTGTCGATTCGGATTGTGGATCTGGTATGTCAATACCTCATTTTGATACTTTAGTACTTAACCCGAGACTGTTCAAATTCATATAATCAAAATTGCATCATTATCTGTATGAATACGTGATGAAACTGATTTATAATAATACGTATTGTTAGTAGGAGCCCCAAATGTTCTACAATCACTTTCTACCAAATCTTTTGTATGCTGAAGTCAGTGAAGTTGAAGTTTTTTGAATAATTATTATTTTTATTATTTGATTTCATTTTTTTGTTGTTATTTTTATTATGTTTTTGAATCGTTTTAATTAAAACTGAAAAATATTTACTTTTGTAGTTATTTTAATTTCTATCAATTCATAATCCGAACTATCCGAGCTATAAGTAGGAATTAATAGAACACGGTTGTAGAAATAAGAAAAGGCAAAATAAATCATAGAGAGACTTTATTATCATCTAAAAATATGAGACTTCTAATAGCAAATAGGTATAGGAACATTCCAATTTCAACACATACTTTACTGTAGCTTAGACTGTCGATAGTGAAATACGTGAAAATAAATTATCATTATTCTAGAATAGTAGACTCATTTATCAACATGGCCTGTGTTAGTGGAAAGTACTTGAATATTATTTACGCTTAGAAAATATATCATACTTTTGCGGGTTTACTTTACACAGAGCGTATTTCACGCAAACAAATCTCTAATGGCATTCTGCACGCTTCCTTAGCTAGATTAATTTTCCAAGTGTTTACACAGACCCCAAGGCATACGTCTCATACGTAAAGCGAAATGCTTACTACGATCTGTATAAAGTTTCGTAATGTATTCTACACCGCGTCATCTGTCTAAAATTTTCAGGCAACTTTAGAAATTCGAAGAAAATTTATACCATCATTTTTGGTTATATACATTGACCCCTAACTTTATACCACCGGACTGTTTTATTTAATTAATTAAATGAATCCATCTTAAGCTGCAACATGTTACGTAGATTACTTGGTCTCGTGAACAAAGCACGTTTAGATGGGTATCGGCAAAGTACAAGCGAGCTCAAGGTTTAAACCACTTTAAACCAACTGAAAATTCTATTAATGAAATTTGATTTAAATGTGGTTCAGACTCAACGGAATCCGCCTTGCTATAAAACAAGAGAGTTTCTACGCAGATCAACATCATGAAGTATATTTTACAGTAATTGATATTATTGATAGGCTATTCCGTTTTTGCTGGGACTTTTTAGATAGTTCAAGTAATAATATCCCGAATCTATTATCCAGAATTGTAGGTATTTAGTCTATTATGATTTTAACAGTAACGCCTGTGTAATTCTTGAATTTTTAGGGAATATTTTGGTCGGTATTTCTATTTGGAGAGGGTTCATAGTCGCAGATTCGAGTTCGAAATTTTACCATTTAAGTAAACTTAAAAAATAAAATTGGACAGCCAGTTTCGTCACGGTTTTTCTTTCACCGAAGGTTGTGCGATGATCAATCCGCGTTCGAAATTGCACAGACTTCACCGTGTCGGTTCGGCCTCTAACACTTATGGTCATAGAAGAATATGCGTTATTCTTCTGTGGTTATGGTAGATAATATTATATTTAGTCAAAATACATGTTGTTCATGACGCTCCTCATCCACGCCACGTACCCTGCCGTCCTCGTGTAGATCCCATACTTTCCACGCTTGCCACAGCCGTCACCGAAACTCGTAATCCCCTGGAACATTACAATCACGAAAATCAGAGGCCTTCATTGATAAAATCATAATTATCTTATATTGGTACTAGCTGCTCCTTTACGACTTGTAATGGTTTTGACAATTATTATAAGCAGTAAATGATGATGATATTGAAAAGTATCCTATGTGTTATTACAGGACTCATAGTATATTTTTACCAACACAAAACCCGTTAATCCTTTATAGTACCAGCTAAAGAAGTTCTTCTACTGTGGTAGTGCTTTCGCACTTTTAATATCGTGGTTATCGATGCTGTCAAATTCAATAGTACTAATTACATATTATAAATATGAATCAATCTCCACACGGCAATGTTATCGCGGCGAACAAAGTGGCTTTAGCCGAGCTCAACGTTCAATCGTCGGGATATTTTCCCTCGTGGAGACAGTGCCTTATGTGGCCGGATTGCGAAAATTAAGCACCTACCTAGTACTTACTGGATGCCAACGAAACCTCGGTTCGTCCGAATTCATAAAATATTTTGTGTGATGACGTCCCGACGCGAACATAACGGGAGGTTCAAAATGAGCTTCGCTATTATTTACAACTCGTGAACGGGTAATTTGATAATACAAGGACATGGTGATCACGCTAATAAAATAATTCAAAAACATTAGTCTCTTTCTGGTGCAGTCGAGTAACAAAATTATGACAGAGATTTAGACTGAATCAAAAATCATGGCTTTTGTTTCACAGTTCAACTCTAGTCCGATTCAAAATGCGCTGTAGCTAGAGAGAATCAAATAACTGGCCAGTAAACCCCAAAACCTGATTACTCAGGGTGAAAGCACAATTTAGCGGCCAGCAAACTTGAGAAGGCGTGACACTTGGTATAATCGATTGCTATTTTTGCCTAGCCATAAATCTCTTTCACTCAGGTTGAAAACCTTGGTAACGCAGCTCAAGCACTTCGTTAATTAAGCCTACAGTTTCACAGACTAAAGCTTCTTAAAAGTCTCTTCTGCCGTTAAGCTTTAACTACCTAAAAGGGGTATGACAAAAACTAATCACAAAACCACTGTAACCAGAGTTCTATTTTAACTTAGACTGGCGGCTAACTCAAATGGAATTGGTAATCTATATCATATTAATACGTGACTATTCTTCCATCAAAAGTACACACGAAGAACCACAAGTTTGAAGGACAAATCCAAAACAAGCATCGTCATATTTTCGGTTTCCTGCCAAAACACTTTATAACCTACCTACTTAGAGTGAGAAAGTTTGACCCTCACAGAGACTTTCCGAGTATTTCTACACGTGTAACCATAAGTGTTGTTACCAACGTGGGTAGCAGGAAATACCACACTAAATCTATTTGTAATACCTATTTGAGCATTCTTCAGAATACTAAACATTTAATTTCTGTAGGCAGACAATTTCGGCGATAACCGCACCGTGAGTTTTGAACATGCGATGCCTATACATTTAGATATCCTACCATGTTTCGCAGGCCGCTAGCGAGGGCGGACGCGGGAGAGAACCGCAGCGTGAGTTCTCAGCCGAAATGTTTCGCTTTACTTTTGTATCGGAAGACTGATTCTGATCTGGCTAAAGCTGAGATTATTTCTTATATAAAATTTAATTTGTTTTTAAGCTCAACCTCAAGAGATTATATTTATCTAGATAAAAGTAAAATTACATTATTTATTTTTAAATGGTTAAGTACTTAAGCAAAAACATTATTGAAATGTGTTGACGAGGTGGCTAAACTGGCTAAGGAGAAGAATTTGTAAGGATGTGTTTATTCTAATAACGTTTATCACCGGCAAGCTTATGTTTCTCCGCTAAATGACATAATATTTGATGTTTAGTATAAAATTCTAGTAGTTTGACTTGAATTCGTACCTCCAAGTAAATAAGCCTATAAGCCTAATGCTTTTTTATGATCTTCGTCAGTACCATTGCAGCCGATCAAGTATCTTAAAAATGATGTGGGATGGTTAATTTACTTCTGTGCACTCAATATATTATAGTCATGTAAGGTAACATCACCCAACATGACCAAAATAATTTCAGTTTAAACTTTAAATCTTGACACAGTACGAACCAAAACGTACATGAGTACGCTTTCAGAGAAATACTGTTTATACTGTCACTTTAATTAGACTCAAGACTCTGTTGTCTCTCAACAGCTGTTTCAATAAATGACTAGAAGGTAATATAAATAAGGAAACAGAAAGGCTTAGGGATTATCAACATTTTTAACGCTATCAGAAAAGTTTTAAAATAATTCTGTATAATTCTAAAGTGTTATAATCGTGAAATGAAAACCTCGGGTTATACGTCGATCTGTCCTCCTGTTTACAGAGTGTCCAGTATATAAGTAAGTATAGAATAAAAATAAGGCTCAGATTTCAACATTTATGCAAACAGCACTACGTACGAGTAGGGCTCGGATAGTATGGCGGACCCTTGTTTCAATGTTTGGGTACGATTTGAGACAGACCTATTCGTCAAAATGTTTTCGTGCCAGTCAAGTCTTTTCGTTTTCTCCACAGTTTTTTCTCTGAACGCATAAAATCGAGGCCGTCACGTTTTACGTAGGACCTTTTGCCTATTACGTTCGACCCGGCGTCCGGCCGTAAGATTTTTCATACAACTTTCTGAGAAAGAAGAAGTCCTGTAAACTTTTTCCAATATTTCACTTAACTGAAGGCAATGGATGTAATTGTAGTCGAGTTAATTACCTGTAAATAATACCGCATATTGCGATCCTTGCAGAGCAGAGGCCCGCCCGAGTCCCCTGCGCAGGAGTCCCTTCGGCCGCGTCCCGCGCACACCATATCATCTGTTATCGCATACTGCCAGTACGAACGGCGACAAACTCCTTGTTGTATTGTTGACACCTATTGAAATTAAACAATTTGGATTTTATATGCGCGCCAGCATAGGCTACAGGGCGTTGGTGGGAAACCTTTTTCCTAACAATAAATTCATAATCACACTAACATGGCATTAAAGCCTGAGATAAGGCTAACTTTAACAGGAAATCCTGATAACAACCCATGTTGGAAAAATAAATTGCTCACTCTGCCTGCCCTACTAAAGATATGAACGTGCGTAAGCCTCCGTCGTCGGTTGGAATAAGGGTAGGTATATTCTGTCCGTGCCTGGTTCGCATCACTACTCACACCCTTACAAATCGCGGTGCAATTACATTATTTATCTACTATATTACTTTAACACATTTTCACGAAACTCCATGTGCTCATAAGTGTTCTTATGCGTACAATTTCATAATCATAAAAATGTTGAAAATCGCGTTTGTCGGTTCAGTGAGGCATAAAAGTATATACGTGTTCAAGCGATTTATTTCCTAGACACCTACATTATTACGCTTTGGTGAAAATCAACATCGTTACAAGATATTTATGAGGAATACTAACAAGATACAAAATAAAAGTAAAATAAGATTCCGAGTACATTTGATGGTAATGGTTTTATTTAGATTTGGGCACACGTTCGGGTAGTAGGTAGGTAGGTATGGCATAGAACGTCTAGTGAGGTTGAAATTTTCCTCTGACCTAACATATTCTACTAGGTAAAGTAAATATACGAAAATTTAAGATTGAAATTGTCTCTCACATAATAGCCTCCGAAATAACACACTATCCTCATTTTGGGAACCATCTGGCTCGAACAATGAATCCGCACATGGGCTACTTCAAAACGTTGTCTTTAATAGAGGTTTATTAATTTAGAACCATATTATTGTTCTATTGTAGGTTCCATTATGTCGAGGTAATGCATATTATTTTAACTATGAGATTTATCTTCAATAAGGTTATATTTTTCAGCAATCATATTTTTTATGTGACATTGAAAGATAACAAATCGAGACATAAATAATTGACTAATCTTCTGAACATAACCCTTGATTAAACTTGGCTCAGACAGTAGGTAAGCAATTTGATGAACAATATTTAATCTGGCAAGTAATCAACTAGTTTGTTTGGTCTCTTGATTTGAAAATAATGACTATTCTCAGTATGTTATCAAATTAATTTGCAAAATACAATGAAAGCACAATCGTAAAAAACAACCCTCTTTCTGGCGCAGCGAGTAAAATTGTTTCCCAATGACAAACAAATAATCATTGCGTTTTTCCTTACAAAATGGTTGACACAATTCGTCCAAGGGCTTGAAATCAACAATACCACCGTAAACGAAGTTATAGATGAAAGCCAAAATTCAATATTTTTAAATTTTATCATGAAACGTACGTAGGTACTTGTAACAAATTGAATTTTCTTTAAAACAATAGTAGCAAAACCAAAGGCAATATTTGTCACCCTAAATTCTAAGTTCAGGCAAAAGATTGTTTAAGTTAGAGCTCTTTCATGCCGATGATCAAATGAAAATTGGTATGCTAAGAATAATAAACGCTGCGGCACACGTTCTAGTTTTTGGCAGCTTTCGAGGTGGAACGTATAGGTATCGTATCAACCACTAAGCATTTTGGGGAGTGACGACGCTGACAAAATGTAACTTTCGTATTTTACGCACTTTTGCGTTTACGCGCTCCGTTGCTATCATGTGAAAATCCTGGGGATTTGTAACCATGTTTTTATTATTATACTTGTTTTTACAAATAAATATTTTATTTTCATTTGAGAACTGTCTCGTCTTTGCGATGGGTACACTTAGTGGAAAGTACAGTGCCTAATAATAGGCCGAACGAAGCACGGTCATGGTAGAAACAGTTTATCTTAGCGTTTTGTAATCGTATTTTTATATAATAATATGGTTATTTATCTTTATGAAATTGCTATACTTTGTTATAACTCAAATGACAGGACAATAAGTCTTTAACAGGACAATCTATCTAGATTAGATAGGGTTTCCACTTCGATGTGATTTCATCCGCACCAGAGCATTGCATTGCTTAGCAGAGAGTTCCTCCGTCCGGGTAAATCGCAAGACACGTCCGTCAGGCACGGACTTGATGGGATTAGGGTAGCGGAACATGCCAAGATGCAGCTCGGTCGGTATAGGAACATTAGAATATGCATGTGCATATAAATAAATCTTGACAATTTTTTACCTATTTACAAGCAAATGGTTACTTTACTGAATGTGATATTTTTAAAACGAAATAAAAATACTAATCGCCCAAATGCACAGTTCGATAAAAGGACTTTTGACGAATATTGATATTACCCGAATTTAACCAAAAGAACGTTGTAATTATTATTTGTATCCATTTGAGCGCGACCAGATCTGATGGTAAGTCACGATTGAAGATGGAGCAGGATTGCAATATGGATAGCCGGTGGATCAAGGATGCCCTGTTTTTTTTTAATACGTCACCTGTGCCTCGTGCAGTACTCTCGTGCCATGGACGTCTGTAGCTCGTCTTTTGCCCCATCCAAGTATGACGCAGGACGTGTGTGGGGGAAGGGCCTGACGCGGTTGCGGCAGACAGGCCACGCCGTGACCGAGGTCTGGCCGAGCGGGGAATGGCAGTCTGGGGAAAAACAACTTAAGTACTTCAATAACTGGGGATATAAGGCGTTTTTAATGCAGCGAAGATTGAATTCATCATTGCGGAAATGAGTAAGTAATGTATTCTTTTGACTTTAATCTAGGTTCAGTGCGTCCCAACCTGGCGACATCGTTACTTTTTTCGTTTATTACATTAGTGCCTGACTTTTAATTTTATGGCTTAGTTAACCATAATATTTCTAATAAATATATATGAAGAAATATTATATCAAAAATTACACGGCACTTTAGCACTAACACAAGTACGGTTATTAAGCACACACCCTGACAGTAGATAATTACAAAATAAGCAATGTTGTAAGCGCTCAATTTAAATCGGTGAAATCCAAAAAACCTGAACAAATAAAGTAGTCTGATCGGTCATTCTAGGTACCAAAACAGCTAAAAGGAACGTCAACAAAATTAAAAACATCTTCGATGGGCCGGCGACGCGCGACGGATGCGTAGACCCAAAAAGGCCTTCGAAGATGTTTAGGCAAGTGCTATGGAATTTAATATCGTTATCGTATCAACAAATACTGATATAAGCAATAGCTATTAGGTATGTTTAAACAATAATAATTCTAATTAATTTCACATACTTATAAAATCAATACAAACAATAAATAATTTGGGACAACCTTTGGATGGACAGGAGTTAAGTTATAGAGTGCCTACCTCAATATGTAATGTCTAATGCCTATTTGTCAATTTGGTCAGCAATGTTAGGTAGGTACTAAGTAGGTATATGACTGTAATTCAACTCACTATTAATTGTTTAAGTATATGGCAAAATACCTGAGGATACGAGGATCTAATGTCAGGCATGACGTGTATTTCGTCTGAGTCTGTGGGTTTGTAGAGCCCCATGGCTCCTCGTAGTTCCTGATTTACTAGATACAGGGAATCCTATTTAGGGGGCAGGATTGTGTATTGATTTGGCGATCCATACGCGTTATAAAAAAAAATGTTTGCTAATGTAAAATATTTCTGATAGCAATTGGTAAATAAAATAGATGAACATAATCTATCTATCTTTAAAACTCTATTTCAAATCGTGACATGTGCGATTTGTGACCGCTATTACTGCCGTATTTCGAAAATCTACAGACCCGTGGAGCGACCTTTCTAGAACTATTTCCAATATTCCCAAAAGCCTAGGAGACTAAATTACGTATACGAATAGTTTCCTTCAAAATGAATTCGACCTCAAGGGCGATACTGGTTCCTTTTACCTATTATTATAGATAAACCACTGTATGAGGTACTAGGTCTTCTTCTTTCGTGCCAATGTTTGAACCATTTCATCATCGGTCCTCAGATGCCCGTTGATTGAACCATGGTGGTGACAGGAACAGCTTTCTACCTAGATGCCGACGCAGTCTAGCTGCTCGAGGTTCGCTGGACGATTTTCCAATCATAGGGGTTGGCTTAATAAAACTTCATTCGGAAAACTCTCATCTTGTGTTGTGCCTATATAGGAACCAACTAGTAAATCAACATAGACATATTAAATACGGCAGTCCCTTCCCTATCCCCATCTGCATGTAACCGTGGCATAAGTGGCGACCGTGAAGCGCGATGCAGTTGGTTCAGTTCTCACGCATAGCAAATATATGTAAAGCACAGTTATTAAACAATCTATTACTTGCTTTGAGTCGAGGTGTTTGTGGTCTTCGTAGTTTCTGATTCCCTAGATACGGAGAATCGTAATTAAGGTTCAGGATCTATATGTCGTGATTGTAACGCTGTATTATCTCTCTAATGGATTGTGTTTTACAAATTTAGAGAGATCGTCAGGTAGCGTGTAAAACTAAAATAGGTAAGCTAAAGAATAGAATAGAAAATACTTTATTGTACATCAGTTTACAAAATAATACACATGGCTACATACTGTATACATGTGTCTATGAAATGTACATTAAACTCGTATTTTGATGTTATTATTATCTTAACGGTTACCTTATTTCTAGACTATGTCGAGGGTTAAAATGTAGAAAGCTTGACGAGCCAGGGTGTTGTATCGAAACTCATTTTAAAAGCTATAAAATGTACGACATAAAATTTCTAGAGAGGTCATAAAAGTTTGCCTATAAAATAGGCGAGGGCGATACTTTGTTTGAGCCAAGAAGTATTTGTATCATTTGAAAGACTGCGCTAAAACTTTGAAATTACGTTCAATAAATTGTTTTAATTTCTTTCTGATTGAAAATCATATAAAACTTACCTAGATTAACCAGGTGAAAAATATCAAACTAAAGAAAGTGCAGGAAGGACTTTCCTATCATAAAAGCATCGATCATGTGATCGTAGACAAAGCAATTCATCGAAAGTTGTTCAAACAACATTATCTTAAAAATCCTTAGCAAATGGTTTCAATAACATAGGACCATTATTCACTTGAGGCTTCTCACTACACAATTAACACTTCAAGTGGAACGTCCGTGGTGAACCCTCGATGTGGCGCGGACCGTTTAAACAAAATATACCTCATGTGTGCGATGCGCAACGTGCTACCGCCAAACCTATAATATAATTATAGGGGTAGAAAACATTTGACCATTACCTTAGCATTGCCACATCGTTGACCACGGTGTCGGGGTCGTACCGCGGGTGCACGACGGCTTCGGTGACCCTCATCTCGACCTCCCCGCGGTTCCGCAGAAGCAGGTCGTGCTCTCCCAAGCGGACGTACAACCGCCGCCGCACGCAGTGGGCTGCTGTCACCACCCAGCGGATGGAGACGAGGGTCCCACCACAAAATGCTTCCTAAACAATAGCAAATAAAAATTTAATAACATCCAATGATCTTAGGATTGGCACAGCGCCATTCCGTAAGCCTCCGTGACGTAAGTGGGTGATAAGGCGACTGCGATTTAAAGTTGTACTGAAATGGAAGGGCGTTATTTCACCGAACTCTATTTTTATTTTAGTCTGCTATTGCAAATACAACAAATATGTTGAACAATCGCGTTTTAAGATCTGTATTTAACGCTTCACCAAACACACTATGCGTTGCGCATCATTAAACTGTTTCAGTTCGCTTCCCTTCAATTTATGAGACACTAGCCATTCTCGGCAATTTTACCCGTAAATGAACTATACCTATGTCTTATTCCAGGACCTAAAATTGCAGTAAACTTTATATTAAATTTCATTAAAAACCGTTCACCTCTTCAGAATCTGAGTAGCAACTAACATTTTACACATTACTGTCGCCTATTATAATATTGGTTAGAATCTGATAAAACTTATTTCGAAAAGTATTCAGAAATTTTATGCAATATCGATGAAATCTAGTACGAATCTGCTATACGTGTAAGCAAAACAAATTCATGTTTGATGAATACGCAATTAACGTTCTGACATATCCATTTACTGGAGTCACAATTTTTACTCGACATTTTCAGTGTGAAGTGATTTATTTGGGTTGTATTTTCAATACCTTATGAGGCAACGTTTCACCAATATCTCACGTTATAAGTGACGATGTGTTTGAAGGTGGTAAATACGTTAAGCCTATAATGGGACAGGCTCTCAAGGACAGCTGCCAGAACAACTCAACAACACTTGGCGACAGATTTACAACGCCGTACTCAAAGATTTTTTCTTCAATCGGAAGTGTCATTGAAGAAAATACATATTTCCAAGCATTTCACCAAATTACTAGCCTACAGTTTTCTGATAGAAATAAACGTAATATTGAAACCGCACACCATACCAAAAGGTACAGTAATCACCTAACCTAAATAAAAGGAAACGAAGCGAAAAATTCTTTCAGTCCAGAAATATTTGCCTTTTAATCTTACCAATTCCATCGCACATCTACATATATTTCGGCTCTTGCGCCAATTTGGTTTTCACATAAAGGAAAATGCTTTCAGGTGGGGGGAGCGATGTTCACCAAATTGAAGGTGCCTTCCGGTAGGCTTGCTTTAATGCGGACGTCACTCAAAAACACCCTGAATCAATCTGTTTGTTTGCAAGACAGTTCCGCTACCGTCTAAGAACCAAAATAACTTTTAACTAAATAATGAACTAAATGCATATATCCGGTATTGTCCCATTATTGGGTAAAGACCTCCCAACTGACTTCCAGGGTGATCCTGAGCATTAGCTCAGGATCACCCTTAGCTTGTGTTCCTTTATGCATTAGCATAAAGGAACACAAGCTAACAAAGAAGGACAGACAGACAACTTCGTGGATGGTGGTGAAGCCTGAATCTGATCCATCAACACCCGTACAGTATGACATTATTAATTACCTTAGGTAGGTAGATAAAGTTAATAAATCGGACAACATCCGTAACATAAGTTGGTGATGGATGACCCAGCTATAAAACGTTAGGGTGCGGGCTTAATTCTCGCACGGGCAAATATTTGTGTGAACCGCAGACATTTACTCTGAGTTTGAATTTTTGTGGGATCAAGGTCGTCGTACGATTTCCTAAATACAAGGATTCTTAGTTAGGGGCTAGGTTCTATGGTTTACCTTGTACCGATTAAGCACAGCCACTTGCCAGGGCCACTTGCCCGGTGGCGCCGGTCTTCCTCCAATAATCCTAATCATTTCTTTCATTCGGCCGCGCATCCTCGCGGCTGCAGACCCTCGGTATCTTCCTAGCTTGCCACATGACGTTATCATGGCGGCTGAAGTCCTGGACGGCACTGATCTGGAGTCATGAGGGTGGATTGCTGGAGCAGGTGTCGGCATCGATTCAATGAAGGCATGCTCAGACCCTGTAAGAAGTCACATACACATAGTATCATTTTTAAACGTGACAAAACATATGGCGTATATTAAAACACTAGTATTAAAAGTTAAAATATGTAAAGATAAGTATTTAAATTTTACTAAAAAACCATTACAATGAAATCTTATTTTCATTTTTAGTAGGATTTTTTAAATTGCTATGGTTAAAAACTATCTGTAATGCCATAGAATAACTAATCTATTCCTAATTAAATATGAAAGCATAGATGTTTGTTTGTTATTTAATCTCATCAAAACGACTGAACGTTATTTGATGAAAATTTAAATATTTTTAAGATAGAATAGAAAATACTTTATTGTTCACCAGTACCAGATACCTGTCCTGGAATAACACATTAAAAAAACGTTGACTCTCGAAAAATTGTACGGTTCTTCTGGAAGCACTATCCGCGCAGGTAAAACCACGGGCGAAACTAGAACTATGTTAGCTACATATCGGCAAAAACAATGATAAAAGATGAAAGTCTCACTCCGTGTGAAAACGTGCCAATACACGTATAATAAAAAATTTTAATACAATTTCATGGCTTTTTCTTCCATTTCACACTCAAAGATATCATAGGGAGGTAACGTGTAATATACCACGGTAATATGAATACAGGAAGCGGATTTCTGAAATAATAAGATTAACCGTCAACACCCGACGAAAACCACGACGCAATTTATGAATAATATATCACGCAAGCGAAGGAAATTCAGAAAAAGTGACAATAAATCATTGATGTTTCAATAAATCCTTTTTTTCTGAAACCTATATGGAAATGTTTACGCTTCTGTTTGTTTTAAACGAATAATATTTGCATAGAGACAGCACTGTGTTGGTTACTCTTCGTACTCGCCTGGCCAATTATACAGGAAGTCTACGGACTTAAGTATTCTGAATTTGGATACTCAGGAACAAAAGATGTCCTTGTAACTACAGCGCTACCCCAACCACCAAAGAGTTCTCTGATTGTTCCTCCAGTAATCGGCTCACTGCTGAGCCCGGGCCTCTCCTCTCCTCCGGGTCTCCGTGCCGTAGTGAGTGATAGGCCGACTGCGAAGCGTTATGTTGCGGATTCGATTCACGCACAGTGCAAATATTTGTGTGAACCACAAGTATGTGCTCTGAGTGTGGGTTTTTGTACGTTCATGGTCTTCGTAGTTGCTGATTCCCTAGATAGAGGGAATCCTAGTTAGGGGTCAGAATATATGTACTTATGCGATCGTGAAAAAAACGCATTTTAGACCTCTGCAGGTTTAATGATCTGATCACATCTTGATTGTAATTTATAACAATCAGTTGTTAATTTCGTCGCATAGTGAATCTTATCCTTAATAATACAAAAGTTTATGTAATAAATTAAAGTTATTTAATAGCTTTGCTGATTTTGATAAAATTCATAAGATAGAAAAATATCTTTGGTCCTGAAATATATCATGGGATACTTTTCATTATCATCATCATCCATACCTTATCATCATAATCAACCTACGGGGCACAGCTATTTTTCATTATCAATCTTTCTATAGCATCGATTGGAAACATAGCTTCTTTTCGGTCGGCTGATAATTTAATAGCATTTTATGACGCATTATGAAGTGCGAAATCACCATCCAAGTAGTGCTCGCTAACAAAGTAGTGTCATAAAACTCGCATTCAAAACATACACTCCATTACTTCCAATGTAATGTAGGGGGCTCAACAATTTGGATGCTCTCCTTGGCCCAAACTCGCATCGCTAAAAGTAAATCATTTTATAAAACGTAAGTACTTCCAGGAAATCGATCCAACAGCCAACTAAACATCGGTCAAGTATGTGCCGGGTCACGCATGAGGATATCTTTGGATAGGGATATCAATAACGCAAATACCTATCATAAACCAATATCACAAATTAGAAGAGACACAATTGTTGACACAAGCGTAAAGTTTATTTAAGTTGACCAGGGATCAACTACCTATGATTTACTAAAAAAGGGACTATATTTTTGATCCCTAGTAGCGTAACCGATAGGTAGTGAAAAAGTGTGGTAAAATAACTATCTTTTGTTTTTATCCCTACTGTTTGACCATGGAACAATCATCTCAGGCCGATGGCTGTAGCTCGTAAACTAATCGACTCTAGACAGTCGTAATTTTCTTCGCAATTTCGTACTATGTTCTAAAGTTTGAACACGTAACTCCAAAAAGTTGCAACTAGACAAGAAAACATTGTAATTAAAACTAGTAAGTTTATTCTGCACCCAAACATCTTCCTGACACATTAATTTGAACTCATCTCGGCAGCAGGCACGCGGCCGTCGGCGGCGGCGAGCGGCAAGAGAGATAATAAAAATTGCGTCATAAGGTGGAATCTCTCGGAGTTGTTAAATCCCCTCACTAAAGTTAAAAAAGCTCTTTACAGCTTACAACCTTGAGATACCCCAAACGTACCTTATCTGCCGGGAAATATGAAAATGCCTCCGGCTATGACAATCACATTCAATTTTGACAGTAAAATTGTTATGAAGGGTTGCGTAACAGATTGATAGAGGCTATTTGGAGGCTTAAAACGAGGGTTCCTCTAAAAACGGAGTTTTGAAATGTGTGTTATATGGAAATGGGTAGGATTTAAAATCTGCATAAAAACGATTGTAAGGTTCAGTCTTTCATCGATATGTTTTCGCTAGTAAATAATCACTTTTTACGAAAAGAGCAGTTTTCTAGAAAGCGTCGCACAGACTGACCCGTGAGGTAATGTCAAGCTGAATCATTCTCGACGCGATCGAATTTCTCATTAGTGATCCGATTCAGTCTCTGATCTGATTCGCCTCGGTCTTCTTTAAACCAATTTTTAATTATATGGGTGATTTTCGACATCATATTTTTATTATAAGTTATTTCTAAACCTACTAACATCGCAATAATTTAGCTTTATACCCTTTCCACTCCTTTGCATATGAGCAGGCCAAAATTCTTGGGAAACCCCACTTCGTTCCACATTCTTTAGCATATTACGAGTAAAAACCTGTACCAAGGAGTACGCAACAATTATATTTTATTCTACCTTTTTATATCAAAGATTGGGGTGTCTTTAGCGAATGTTGTTAGTGAAGTACCTATGTGCAAGGTCACCTGGGTCCTTGCGCCGCTGCATCTTGGTGCGGATCCAAAGATGGCAGTATGTGCCTTCCATGTAGCAATAGGCAGATTGGCGGACCACTTGGTGCCCACAAATATTCTGCCGTACACAGCGTCTGGGAAAAAATATAGTTTTACATACTTACCTACTGTTTTGTTTGTCGAATGAGGTACTGCCACCCTGCGTCAGTTTGTCAGGCCGCCCAAAGGCCTCTGATTTGACATAACTTTATT
Source organism: Campaea margaritaria (assembly GCA_912999815.1). Taxonomy (NCBI): domain Eukaryota; kingdom Metazoa; phylum Arthropoda; class Insecta; order Lepidoptera; family Geometridae; genus Campaea; species Campaea margaritaria. The sequence continues at coordinate 6,132,997 of OU538794.1, forward strand.
AAAAAGTTGTAAATGAAAAACTTTATCTCTCGGCATATTTACCATGTATTAAAAGAAAAATACATGGTAAGTAACCCCAATTTCAATTATCATACTAATGTTAGTGACCATGCACTTTACATAAGTTTTAACACACAACTAAAGTTCCTTGCATTGTACATACATTTAAATAATGTTACGTAAAGATAATATTAAAATATTATTCAAAGACAATTATAACCTTCTGAGAAAAAGCACTCCCGAGAAGGTCAGCCACAAACCTAACAAACTTTCTTAAATATAATCATATTTCGTTGATTTCAGTCGGCACAAATGAGATCATTTTCATAATTTTACTCGTCATGTGAATTTTCTATCGCACCTGGCACCATAACTTTAAGCAACCAACATACTTTTTCAATAATTTCCAAATAAACAAAGGTTGGTAGGGTTGGTGCGTAGCTGCGCGTTCATACATTCATACATTAGCTATGTAAATATTATAGATTTTCCGAGTGTCGCTCCGGTATGAACCTACCGCACTTGAGCAGCCTTTATATTTGATTGTATTACTTCATGAAATTTTTCTGCACCACCAAGCGAGTGCCGCCATTTGTAAGGATAACCTCGTTGGCCGATTTCCCAAGAAATGATATCGAGGTTGTAAAAATAAACAGTTGCTTGTTGATGGAAAATATTTACTTATTGGAGGAATCTAATGGCTGGCAAATAATAACGTATACTTATATTGAAAGTAAGTTTTCTTTAATTTATAATACTTCTTATCAATAAGTACATCATTAAAATTACGATCTAGCCTGAAAGACTAATGAGTAATTTGCGTTTAACATAAATTGCTAAGTAGAGTTATTGCTAAGATTGTGTCCATTAACACATTTCTTACTAATAATATAATATTCTTATATTAAAATATTGTATGTATATACAATTTTGTCAAAGGTATTGCGTGAAAGAAGATTGGGGATTTGGGATGCTAATTTGAAAATTAGGCTGAAGTCTCACCTGGGCTAAAGTATCATACTTAAAAATGAGAGGCCCATTGCATGAGAGCCGTGTAAACTGTTGAAATATATGAAAAAATAAAAAAAAATAATAAAATAAAAATAATAAAAACAATAAAAAAAATAAGTAAATTTAAGACAGGAAAACACCATAATGATCGTATATGTGTTATTTTTTAAATATATAAAATATTTACCATAAAAAGTATCACGTGTTATCAACTTATCACAACAAAAGAGTTGTATTTTTTTTCTTGTTATTAATTTGTCGAATTACGTAGTGCTGGCCTCTTAGTCTCGGAGTAAATCAGGCCGTGCACTCCGAAGCTAACCTAACCTACGAAACAAGGTGCCGAGGCTTCGAACCCGGCCTCGTGGAGTTACAAAGCGCATTAGTTCCCGCTCGGTCACCACCGTTCATTCCGTTCATTGTTTTTAATTTCTACTCCAATATTATGTTACCGTCGTCTGGCTGTGACACATCTTTTCGAACAGTTGCTCCATGGACTCCACGGCGAGAAACCTCGGAATCTTTTCTGGACTTCCTCGGCGTCCAACTGACGCTTATGAGGCTGGAATGAGAAACGTGTTGGTTACTTATGATTTTCAAGAATATAAGATTAAATAAAAAACAAAACGCTGCCCTTTATTTGGTGTTATTTTGTACGACTTGTTTAATAAGGTACCTAGTTTTATTTCATTTTTAGCTTGTTTAAATAAAATCATTTCTTTGTTAACAAAGTTCTTGAATACTTTTTAATTCGTAAGTAAAATAGAAACAGATTTTACTGTTCACCATGTAGAATTGTTGAGCGAAACCCTTAATAGAGATGAATTTCATATATTCAATGTCTTCTTTCGAAATGTTATTCTGTTTATAACTTATGACAATTAAAACTTAGGTAATCTTGAATAGAACACATAACATTTTCAAAAATAGTGTTTTTTTTAAAGGAACGGAGATTAGGCAGTTCGTTTTTCGATCCTAAAATACACTCCCAGATTTTACCTCTGTTTCTCATCTAATCAATTCAGATCCATAAGTACTGGGCCCGCGTCAGTTAATGGGTAATTAGGGCTTGTTTACATAATCGTACCTACTTACACAAACAGATTCAACATCCGACGGGTAACAAATTATTGCACGATGAGTAAGATATTTGGGCATAATACCAAAACCCTATTCAGCAAGTCAGGCGAGAATGGAGAATTTGAGAATGGGAGCTATTGAAGGAAATATCGCGTTACGGAATTTGGGGTACGCGGTATTAGTAGATATATTTCGATGTTATGTCGTGAATGTGATCCCTGAAAACAATATTAACTAGTAATATACATTATTAACCCTTATTTGTGTAATTCCGTATTTATATTATGACACTGATGTCAACCGACCCTTTTTTTTTTCCCGGGGAAATGCATTAGGCATACCACCCCAGCCCCGGGGGGGCGGGGTGGTTATGTGGGACTCCCCCGACAGAACGCGGTCTGACGGGGTTTAGCCACGAAAACCCCGGGGAGTTCTCCTCTCCGCATTGTGGAGGTGGCCACGGGTACGAACGGCGCTTCCGCGATTACCTCTGCGGGTGCCCTCTCGGGCTCGGCACGTGAGGCTTGGGCCTCTTTCTCCACTGGGTGCGTCCCGGAACATACGGGCCGCACCTCAGCTCGGGACTTCTGACTTGGGCGTTGGACCCCCCGATCTGCGGCCCAAAAGTCCCCGTTGTGGTCCTTCACCGTGCCCCCTGCTGATCAGAGGGACACGCGAAGGACCTCTTTCCGCCAGGTTATTTGCTACGGCCACCAATTCCCCTAGGAGAATTGCTGACCGAACCCCAAGGTGCACCGTCTCAGCTGCTGCCCTTCCCTCCGGATGCAACGCATCAAGAGGGACGAACAACAGCCGGGCACTCGTGGAGGTTACCTGGCCCGCACCCCCTGTTTCTCTAATCAAAGGCAACTTTTCCCAACAGCATGTATTCTTTATAAATGCCTAATTTATTCACTATCGCAACCATTGCAACACAGTTTACTAAAGAATTAGAATACAATATCTTTTATTATTTTTATTCAAAGTGCATTTCTTTTTGAAATAAATCAACAACCCAACCCCATTCCCGGTGTCTATCTTCAAAAGCTTTAAGCGATGAAACCGCCCATATTGGACCCATTAATAAGTTTTGTATTTTCTGTGTTTCATAAATCTGGTATCAGAGTAAACAAAGTACATAAAGAGTAATCTATTTACCTATTATCAGGCCTTTCGTGACTATTGTAGAATGTATTATCTTTTAAACTTACTTAGGTAGCCTGAAACTAACGAATGATGATGATGATGGTGATGATTATTATGATAATAAAGTTGTGCCAATCTGCTGTCAGTATTCGTCAGACCACCCAAAAGCCTCTGACTTGGCTTAACGACTGCTTCCATCAATGGATAACAATCGGGACTGAGTGCCCTTCGAAGTACGGAGCGATGGACATCAATGATTTTTCGCGGTTTTGAGCTCACTCTCCGTAGGTTGTAAAGTGCATAAATGCCAACCGTAAATATTAGTAACTAATAATAATCAATTAAGTACTCACAATTATTAAATGTGCGTTTTTTCTGCTCTCTGTTAACGTCTTCAATCGTTTAGCGTTTTTGCAACTGTAAATAAGATCAAAGTTTGTTTAAACGTGTTCTTCATCTGCCGTAAAAATCTTACTTCAATTGCGTCATCGTGGCTCATTAGATTCTTTGTGAGTCCAGAGGTATTTTTTGTAATAGAAAAAGTTTACAATGTTTTGATAGTAATACAATTTAGAATGTATTTACTTACAGGTAAAAAACGTATATAATAACGCATAACAGGTAACAACATATAGGTCTGCATCTTGGTCTAATACTCACAATATATACATTTTTTTCTTTGAAAAAAAATTGTTTTCAATTGTAAAATTCATGATGTTGCAATATTTTAAACAGATCTAATAGTACGGGAGGATTAATAGTTATTAATTGGTAGAGATTACATTTGCATAGCTTGTAACACACGTAACAAAGGTACGTACAATCTTCGTAAGCACATGTGCCTAGCTAATAGTTAAAGTTGGGATATAAACTAAGACAAGTTCCGCTAAGTAGGCAGTAAAAGTAGTAAAACGGTGAATAAGTATTCAAGTAAGCACCTCGCTACTTCCACTCGCAGCGAATCTCCGCAAATGTGCCTGTGTAGGCAGTGTCGCCGCCTGCTCCGCGTGCCGCCTTCGCACCTACTCCACCGGCCCCAAGGGGAAAATGCTGGCCATGTCACGTCTAAAAAAAAACGAGATAAAGCTTACCTTTCCATTTTTAAGGTACGACACAAATCAATGTACAGTAACCGACAAAACTCGCTGCTTCGAATTTAGCTATGCTTATGGTTGCTGTCATTTTTTGTTTTTAACCCCCGACACAATAAGGACGGGATGTTATAAGTTTGACGTGTGTGTGTTGTGTGTGTGTATGTGTCTGTGGCATCGTAGCTCCCGAACGGATGAACCGATTTTGATTTAGATTTTTATGTTTAGCATTGCTTTTACTTACAGTGCTGATGAAAAATAGTACAATAATGCATAAACTGTGCATGCTGAAAAATAGTACAATAATGCATAAACTGTGCTGCGCTGTGGCACATTCGCACATTCGCTGATATGTCACTGATGAAAAAAAAATAGATAAAAACAATCCTTGATGCGGATTATATATCATGCTAAAATTTCAGCTCGATCGGTGCAGAACTTTTTGAGTTTTTGAAGCGTACACAAACCAACATAACATTTTTATATGTATAGATTAATGCTAATTTGTTATGTGGAATCAGACACGCCCATCATCAAAATGGATTGCCTACATTGTACAAAGTTTTAACAAAAATGATTGGTGTTAATATTTGGACGATCCTACATAGCTATCTTAGTTACAGAACCTGAGCAAATACGTATTGTTTGAAACAATGGGTTTGCAGTAGGTAGGTAGCTAATATTTAGAAGCCATCGAGATTGCTTACGTAATGACATGTTGACTCACCGTTTTCAAAAGCAGATTTTTCATTTGTTTCTCTTTCTCGAATAATGGTCATATTATTTTGGCTAGCGCCAGCATGCGGTTTCAATGTCGACTCGGAATCAATCTGAAATTTTCATAACAATGGGTCTTTATTGTAACACTACATAATGGAATAGCACGTATCGACAATACATTTCCCATTGGGAAAACTAGGCCAAACCTTTTCAAAACGAATTGCTTCCCTGACAATGGGCGCAATCATTTGATAAAGCAAGACATTTTTCAATTTGGATGGACGCCAGACATTTTTTGTGATGAATGCATTGTCGGATGCAGCTCTATCAGCAGCAATGGATATTCAAAAGCTTTTGAAAGTATGTATCTCTCGATATACATCGATGCACCGCCTTTCAATGCGATCATCTATTCGATACTAAACAGTCGATTGTTACGGGGAAATTTATTGCTCATAAAAGTTGTAGAATAGCAATTGGAATTATAAATGGAACTTGAATAGCCTTGCTAACTGGTACTGACGTGATTAAGTAGACTAGTTTCGATGATAATACTAAAAAAGATAAAAGGACACGGCCACTTCATATTCCCCAGTCCTCAGCTTTGGAGTTCCATCAGAATTCGGCATCTGAAACGAGATTGAAATCAAATAATGTTCAAATAGATATCAGTTTTGATTAGGCTTCGCTACTTCGACATTATTTATGCGAAGACCCTTAAATGAACATTGAGGAAAAAAGAAAGGACCCTTAAATGAACATTGAGGAAAAAATAAAGCCTTATAAAATTCATTCTTATTCACAAAATAACTGATTGCGAATTGAAAGAGATACGTTATAATTATCGCCTGTCTGTACACAAATACAATATCTATTTTACGTATCGTATCGGCTTCATCAAATATCGTATATTTAGACACATATTATTCACTAGCAGCGCCCGCAGTTTCACCCGAGTAGACTAATATTCCAAATAAACCATTGATTTACACGAGATAATAATGATTATATGTTCTATTCCAGGACTTAAAGTATCTAAATGCCAAATTTCGTCAAAATCTGTTGAGCCGTTTTGGCGTGAAGAGAGGACAAACGCACAAACTTTCGCATTTATTCTATAATATTAGTGAGATGTCTCCTTCTAAATCGGGAAATATTTTTTGGGTATAATGATGTGAAACGCCACGACTCACGTCGCGTCAATCGCAAAACCTGGTAAACTGTACAAAATACAGACTAACAACTTTAATATCGGTGCTCCCTTTTATCCGTAAAGTAACCCACGTTTTACTCCGCAACGAAACCTACCAGCAATTTGATTAGGAAACAGGAAATTCTATTTAGCCCCGGAAGACTTAGAGCTTTCTCCAAGCACGAATTTATTTTTAGATAAGCTAAAATAGTCACAACGTCTAAAGCGATAGGTGCTTTTAGCGAACAAAACGGTACATAACCAATTACATAAATACATAAAAGGCCGTCTGCAAGAATAGCTCAAGAACAATGCATTTAGCATTCAAGTGTGATAACTAACATCAGATGTGTAACGCGAGCCTTATAGAGCAGCTGCATTTTGATGTCGGCATTGTTCTTTTCTTATGATAGCCAAATTGTCTCGACCAAAAACAGTTACAGGTCAAGATTATCAGACGCACAGAGAGATTCAAAGCGTATTTATCTGAGGCCATCTCATACCAATTCAATGGTAGACATTTTTTATACATACCTAGGGTTGCCATCCGTCCGGGTTTCCCCGGATTTGTCCTAGTTTAGAGGGCATCCGGGGCGACCGGGCGGGGTTTCACTTGCTTGTAGTACTGGTTAAAAAAATTATGTATGACATTTTCAACTGCTTTTTTTATTACACTGACTATTTAAAAAAACCTTTTGACATGTCCGGGTTCTGGGCTCTAAAATTCGGGGTTTTCACGCGATTTGTCCTGGTTGCCAAATTATAGAGATGGCAACCCTATACATACCTATCTATCTACGATCAACGTTTTCTCAAATAGTAGAAATATGAAGCAATAAACGTCAAATAGATTTCAATTTTATTCACCCGTGGCTTAGTTATCAGTTTTTTATCGGGGCATAGATCTCCAAAGCAATTCGTCCCTACTCAATGGCTGTAGCTATTCAATTTCGGTCCCTCGATCTGGAAGACTCATTTATACGTCTCAATTTGATTCTGTAGCTGGCAGTGAGTGGCACACTCGAACAAGCTATTTATTACCTTCCTATAAAAAAGATTGAGATCTATTGGATTTCTCCTTATGACATTTTGACTCTTCCACCTTCGCGTAACTCGCGCAACTGTTTTAACAATTGCATTGCAACATCATAATTATTGGGTTATTAAGTCATTAAAATTTGACTAGAGACAGTTCAAGGGGAAACTTATTTTTGGTAGTATTGTCCAGACTTTAAACAGGTGTATGTCAAAGAATATTATTATATAATTATCGTACTATTAAAAGATAAATAAGATAAATTTAACCCTGGGTTGTTCAAGTCGAGAGTGAATAGGTACCTCCTAGGTGGGCGTGCTTCACCTTCGGCCACATCGTCACTTTCCATCGGGTGAGATTGTGGTCAAACGCTCGTCTAGTATGTAATAAACAAAAATCGGCATAGAAAAATTAACAAGATAAGTGCAAAACTTTTATAGATTCCTAGCACAATCTCCAGAGATGTATTGAAAGCTAGAAACAATAATTGTATGTGTCCTGTGACAGTTATGATATTCGAGACGTATTGGAAAGATATGTCGTAAACTTCAAATTTTTACGATATGTCGTACCCGAACAAGATGGTATCGAAATGGTGTTTTTATTGAATTCTGCGTTTCTTGGTTCACGTCAACGTTGCAAATAGAGCTTGCGCGTTGTGTCTTTACACAGCAAAGTTGGTAAGTTCAAAGATAATACAATAATAATTCCGAAAAATGGTCTATTGAATGGGGATCTCATGTACTACTTATAAATCTTCCAACTTTAATATCCTTTGAAGTATGAGTTCAAACTTGCTCTCTTTTCTAAAATCTTTGTTCTGCGCCGAAAACAACTTTCCAGTAATTTTTTTTTAACTTCTATGAGGACTTCGCTTTCTGTAAATCTGTAGAACTTAATAGAATAGAAAATACTTTATTGTAGGTCTTGCGCCAATTTGTATGGAAACTCGAATAAGTAATTAACTAATTTTTAAATTTTATTCTCACTATAGTACCTTGTTTATCTATGTTAATAACAATAACATAATTACCTTGTATCTGGCAAATTTCTAAAAGGGATTTAACCCTTAGCTAACACCCTTTTAATTATTACAAAACTGGAGAGACCAAACTTCCGACTGTTATTACCTCTGTTTCAACTATTACTGCTTTAATTGTACCACTTTAACCGCAGCCTTTGTAGCTAGTCCCGAGGTTCCTCGAAACAAGGTAAACCTGAGCAAAAACTTAAAACTTCAACAACGGTACAAAGTCAAATAAAATGTCACGAACCTTTGTAAGAAAACAGCGAAAGTTTCTTGGACTGGTGCTGCTGTTGTTTTCAGTTCTACCACAAAATATTAATGAGTAAGAAACCAATCTTTAGTTTCTTCTCGAAGTACTCGAAGTTTGTTTTCCACTTTTCCACTACATATTTTACAATCCATCAAATTGTATTTACTTACATTTGTTTTGTGATAATGTTTGTATGTGGAACGTAATTCTATAATATTTAGGGGGTTCTACAAGGATCCATTATTATGTAGAGCTCTAAAACAGAGGAATCGCTGTCTGTGTTTATCACCCATCCATTTGCTCATGCGTCAAACTACGCATTTTTTTTGCGTACATTGGTGATGATTATTTTTATTTATTTATTGTACTAAATTTTACTAGGTTTAGGTTGAATCAATGTGATGCACGGTAATATTCCATCTTTGCTCTATTACCCGCGCCGCAGCGCATAGATTTTGGAAGCAGTGGACCGTTGCACGAGCAATTATCAATAAATAACATACACTTGCCGGAAATATTTGTACCTATGGCTGTCTATAGGCTATATAGCGTGCCCTTCAGCGTTGCGGCTCATCGCACAAATTATTTAGCTCATAAATGTATCTACAATCTAATATTGCTCGGTTTTTGTAGTCACTTTACGCTGATTAATAGGTACATCACAAGTGTCATAAAGGTTTTGTCCGTGACTTCACTTGTGTTGACTTTTTACTGAGCTCCATGATACTGCTTATACATGGTATATTATAGGTATGGTCAAACTATAGGGTAAGTAACCTTAGAAAAGAGAAAATTTATGAACACAATTTTCTTTTTTAATCTTCAAACATGATTTATTAATATAACGTTATCGGCTCAGGGATCCGCTACACTGATATTTATTTTGATAATTTTATTAGAGCTCTATTTCATTATTTTCATCATAATATGTAAATTCTACAAATTACCGGTTATGGCAACAGAACCCCATCATTAATTTATATGAAAGCATCCATAGGTACCCGTGGAAAATCTCTATGTATTTAAGTTAAGTTCCGCTCGACCATTTAGTGAAACAAACATTCTTGCAATTCACGTCTGGCATAGGCTATGTGATTGCGTAATAGGACCCACCTATGACTCCGGACTGCTAAAGACCGACACGGGCCTTGGATCCCGATCATTGGTTTGCATACATTACTTTAATTAATTGCTTGCAAACGCTATAACAGCCCAAAATTAATTTATGCTCCATAAAATAATTGCCTACTATCATCTGAAGTCATAATTTTTCAGTTAATTTTGTAGATAGGCCATACGCACTGTGACAATAGGCCTGACTTGGAAATTAAAATTTCAAGCAACCTTCAATTTGTGTAGAAATGTGTTTAAATTATTTCAAACATCGTGCGTGACTCATGGATAAATATGTAATATAATTGGAACAGTTTTTTATTTGATATTCATACTGTTTTCTAGATAAAACAATTAAAAAAAAAAGAGAACCAGCAATGAAAAACGAAAGTAGCGTATCCATATTATACATATCGCATGATCTCGGCAAATGCTCGTTTTTGTATGAGAAGTGAGAAAGAGTAACTTTGAAGCTGTAAAAACCGACATAGCAGAACCTGAAAGTATTGAAAATATATGTAAGTAAAATGGAAATAAACTAGCTTTTGTAATAAAAATATGTTCAAGCTGCCGTAGGACTTTTAATCCATAGTGAATAAATTTCTCAAAGATAACTTCAACGCTAAACCATCTACGTTAACGATCTAATCACACATGTATGAAGATGTACGTTCTTCAACTTACGGCTTTGCGCAGTTGAAAAAATATTCAGATGGGTTTTATACGTCATAAAAATGCAAATTGATTTGCGCAGGGGCTCATTTCAAACCCTCATTGACTACCGAAATGCTTTTATTAATATCCTTACACAAATTGAACACGCAAGAAAAATCTCTTTCTGGTTTTTATGCGGTGAATTAAATCATTTATCAGCTAGTGTCTCCCAAAACCTTGAATTTCAAAATCATGCGTTTTATTTATTACGCTCATAGGCATTGGTTTTTCAGTGAAATTCATGGCCAAGATGTGATCTCCAAGAATAATATGTCTCGTATCCATAGCAACCTTTATAAATAATAATATGGCAGACCGAGGCGAATCGGATCACTTAAGATAAGATAAGATCGGATAAGAAATTAGTCATGTTTCAAAATCCGCGGCTATTAAAATAAAACCAGCCAGTGCAACACATTGCTTCTATGCGCCTGGTCAATGAATGGAATCGAAAGTCATTGTTATTTAGCTTGAAGCAGAATTATTTAGCTTGACATTATCTTGCCGATCCGTTTGGGCGACGCTTCTTCTCGGACCGCTTCCTTCGTGGTGTCAAACAAATAGTGGCAAACCGAGGCAAAAGTCCCAGAACATGTCCAACATTTTTAATTTACTATTCTGCTAAAAATATATATTTTATACGCATAAAGCTAAATTTGGAGCCACTTTGCAGCTGACTGTACACAGACAGGTACTCGCATAATTTTCAAGCTTTACTATCCCAATGCTAGGCCAAGGTCGCCCGAATCTTTTCAGAAGTTAGTTCCGCCACACAATACTAAGCAGAGTCATCACCATCATCGCATGATATAAGGAAATAACGTTTATCCCATTAACCTACCTATCCCGTGCGCATAGATACGCACTGTCCTTGACTTCGTCCGTCTGACTGAACACACCATCAGACGATGTTGGAGTTCGATGTTTACGTAATATTCGCACTCATATTTTGGCAACTGTGTACACATTGGATCTTTTTCAGCCTAATCGTTTAGAGAAAGGAAGAGCAAAAATAACGAAGTGTGAAAAATCAGGTTTCACGGTCCGCATCGAATATCATTGTTATGATAATTTGGTTAAGTTTAAATCCGTGGATTCTAGAAATTCTAATAGATACTTAAGTATCGTCGTTAAGTATTTTTAAATAAATTCAATAGTCTGATATTTTTTTCTTATTTTGACTTCGCAAGATTTGTGCGGTGTCAAGCTTTATTACGTAGATATCAATATTTTAACCTATTGGTAGTAGAAGATACGGGATAATTATATTAAGTAGGTAAAACAAATCATTGTAGACTCTCAGATGTCATTTTAGATCATTTTCTTTCCCGCCTAGAAAATAATAGGAAGTAAAGTATGTCAAACCACAAAGTGAAATTATTACGAAGTTATCTGAATTTCTAAGACCTTTCGAAAATTTTCAGGCCGCTTAAACTTACTTTTCGCAAGATTCATGAAATTCAAATCCGGGCAGTGAATTTTCCAGAACCGTTTCATTAAACTACTTAATGTTATACGAAAGAACAATAAACAATAATTAAATGAGAATTTACAACATGAAAAGGGGAAGAGAATGAGATATTAATTAAGCTTGTCACTACTTGTCTGTTGCCGTCAGCAACACGGTGGAGCAAATGGTAATTAATCAATAGAAAAAAAACTATGACATAATATGACAACTGAAGGCTCTGCAACCACTTTTTATGAAATAAAATACAGATATGTATAATCAAACAATGTCACCCTCCTCTTAGACTCAGAAAAAAATATAGTTTCTCCAATAAATAAAGCGTATCCATAAACTAAAAAGGTGTGCACTTGGTGCTATTTAGACGTATCACCAGTCTTGAAAATGGAGACAAAATAAAGTCGTTGTTTGTAAAACTAATCAATGATGAGATAGTTAATAAGAACAATTTTTAATAATAACTTCGTAGCAACAAAACATTGATAACATAGTTATTAAAATTATTATCAAAAAAATTCATAACTTCCTTCATTGGTGAAAAAGTGTATAGTTTTAGTAAAATTTCGCTTAGAACTAATATTTTACGATGTTCTAATTATTTATAAAGATAATTTATTGACCTTCGCAAATTTATCGTAAATGACCCATTTATTGCTTAGTTAAAATTAGAATTAAAAATCTCAAACTTAGTTTTTTATTGGTATTTCACAGTTGAATATTGTAATTAGGGACCAACGTTATCACTTTGATCATGAAACGCATGCGATAATTCTGAGTGTTCGTGTGTAATGTTAATCTATTTGATAATAATTCGGATTAATCGTCGTGCCTACGTTTTAAGTTTGCACACAAGTTCAGCCCGGCTTAAGTTAAAATTATGTAAAATAAGTATCTTCACGACTAGTTATGTGACAATATTACAAAGAGGTACATACTTGCATAGACAAATAAATCCTAGAGACAAATTCAGACACTAACTAACAATTTACATAATTCTAAACCGATTACAAACTCAACACGAAACAAATAAAAAAAATACTCGTACTTTTATGGAACTGTCCCGTGAGTTTTTTTCTTTTCAAATAAAAAATAATCATCGTTGTGCATTTAAAACAACTTTTTTTTCACCAGGAATATTCTCATTTGACATGAATTGTCTTTTCAGCCAGTTAAACTACGTTGAGAACTGGTAACAAAATCAGAAATCTTTCCGCAGAATCTAACTTCTATCATCAAACAAAACCATTTAGCGACGGGTGTTTATTTCTCTTGACTCTTGATTTCCTCGACATTTCTGTGAATCGAATATCGAAACTCATTGAAGACCAAAAGATAAGTTTTCTCATTTCCAATTTTCCCATTAATTATCATTGATATCTGAAGATCTTTCTTTAATTAGAAAAGATTGAGAATATTGATAAATTACATAAATCACAACTTTAATTTCTTTTCAATCTAATTTCAGTCTCGGCTTAGAAATTTTTTTAGTTATTTAAAGTGTCAGACCTAAGACATTGAAATTTTTATTAAGATTTTATCGCAGAAAATTGTACGTATAATTTAAATTTCATTTAGGCTTAAATATCTTAATTTTTACGAAACCACAAAACTTTAACACGTACATCTCTCCATACCTAATAATGAAAACAAAACACTTACCTCAAACAGTCCGTTGTTTGTTTGACAACATCGTTGGCTTAAGATAACAACTGACGAGCGTAACAAGTAACAACTGACAACAGCTAAACGCGGTGGTCTCGGAACAAGCTCGCCTGCGACTAGCTGAGCAACTCTCCATGCGGATCGAGTGCGCGAGCGCCACCCGCCTGTCGTCACTATACTCTCTAGGCACACTGCTCTATACACATTTGTTACCTTTCAGTCAGCCTTTGACGACTCCATAAAGCATAAACCTCAGAATTTAATCGTCATAATTTAACTTGCATGTTCGTAATTTATGCTAAAAGAAATGCTACTTATCGTTACCTTACTCGTATATTGTATATTCCTTTATTATTGTTAAGTCTATCAATGTTTGGTAATATTTAACATCTTTCCGGTTTTCCTCCTTCATTATGCTATGCGAAGCGTAAAAAACGCATAATACAACGGGTTGTTAACTTGCTATCATGTTATGAGTTTCCGATATGTTGGCACTATTGCAAACGCCATGAAACTAAATTCATAAAAGTTCATGTTCATATAAAAAATCTCTTTGGTTGATATTTATGAAACCTACTTATCAAGGTTACTTTGAGATTAAGTTATACCTCAATCCATTGCAGGACAAAAACATTTCCCTTGGTAGTATTATCAATCATCAATATACCCACCGACCGTACCAGTTACCGCTCCAGTCAGTTTATGCCCACCACTTAGAGTGTAAGATCTCCGCTCTCTATTAGGAGATAGATGGGGCTGATGGATTAGTACGAACGTTTGATGGATTTGGATGGATGGCTGTGACACTGGCTTCTTTAGTACCTAGTATACTCTCCGAAAGTACACATCGACTCTACATCTAACCCTAGAGTCCCTAGAGATGTTAAATCCTTACTTATTTTATATTATAAATGCGAAAGTAACTATGTCTGTCTGTCTGTCTGTTGCTCTTCCACGCCTAAACTTCTGAACCGATTGAAATGAAATTTGGTACAGAGATAGTCTAGAGCCTGAGAAAGGACATAGGGTACTTTTTAATGCGATAAAGGCATTGTAAGGGTTTGAAATAGGGCATGAAAGTTTGTATGAAAGCTACATTGACAGCGAGTAACATGGGCTATTTTTATCCCCATATTCCCGCGGGAACAAGAACTACGCGGGTGAAACCGCGGGGCGCAGCTAGTGTTATATATTTGCTGATACGGAATCTTTACTCAAACTATGTTTTGTCAAATTGATTAAAGGATCGTATTTTTGTCATTTTGGACTGATCAAGTATTCACAGGAAAGAATGAATTGACAATTTCCATTCAAATTCGATGAAGTGCCGGGAGGAGAAAACTGGAAGCTAATTACTTGAAAATCGGGCGCAGTGCGCAATCGTAGAGCAAAATGATACGATTTCTGTCGGTTTCATATCTTTAAAATACCATTAATTCTTATTCCAAACGTTCTAATTTCCTGCTTGATTTCATCGTTACCATCTTCCAAGTTGTAACGATGTTAATTAAACCTCATAATTACGTTAGCGCTCATTAAAACAAATTTGTTTGCAGGTGACCTCAATTAATCATTTTGTAGACACCCCAATAATAAGGCGATGAAGGAACATAAAAGGAAACAATGTTAATTATGTTAATTAACAAGTGAACGCTGAATATATTAAAGTTTCTACAACTAAAAAAGTTGTAATAATGATATTATTTATATTTACAACAAACTTGACAAGTATTGACAACTAAAGACCAGACTAAAACACCAAAACAATACGTAAAATCACAGATTACATTAAGTATTCAAAAATGAAAACTATACAGATGTAAATACTTATTTGATTATTTAACTACAGGTTTGTATTTATATCCTAACTGCATTTTTATAAAATTTTATGCCTGATACTATCTGAACAAAATGACATAACATAGGTACAAAACAACAGACGGATAGACTGACAACGAAACTTTGAAGTTTCCGTTTTTAACTACGGAGTCTTAAAAAGAATGAATTAATCACACTCTAAGTACTTACCAAGGTGCCTATTTCCTTTTTCACGAGTACGAATTCGACAACGATTTCCTATTCGAAGACGTAGTCCAAATGACAGATACCCATTCACAGTTATAGGTACATAATACTAAAGATCAGAAGATAAGTGATAATAGCAAGCGCAATGACCCACCCGGGATTAAATATTTACACAGCCCTTACGGGGTGTAGGCAATCGCGATACTCGTATCTATACCTACCTGATAGTCGTTACATTTTATTAAAATACTCACCTAAACCCGAAATCCAATAGTTACAATGGATATAAGTACTAATAGTATTTCATTTGAAATCTACAACACGTCATGAGTGCGATCTTCTATATTAAAGAGGAGGGATGACAAAAAAATAAACATAAAAACACACACACAACGTGATTGAATCTGACCATAAACCTTCCATTTCTGTAAAACCTAAATCAATTTTCAATTGTAAAAAAAAATTGAACAAGTAAACAATAATAATCTAGGTACAAAAAGCTCAATTTATTACCACAGAATAACTATAGGTAGCTATTTTTAAACGTTCAGAGAAATCTGCTTCTATTGGCAGTAAATAACCTAGGTCCCTACAATTTGATACTTTCTAATTATAACATTTCAACTGCAATAATCGTCAATCAACTTTACTTAACTTATCTGTGGGCCGGGCTACTATCTTACTGAATCGTTTAATGTCACTGAATGGAAAATGTGTCGCGATTGCAAAACGAGTTGAATAAAACTCAGGTACGTATTTATAACTACTAGTTTAATTATGTTATCATTAGTGTGAATAATTGTGAACTAATTATTAGATGAAGAGAATAAGGCGTTGCAGACAATCCCTACTTCCCTACTTATATTATAAATGCAAAATTAACTCTGTCTGTCTGTTGCTCTTTCACACCTAAACTACTGAACCGATTGAAATGAAATTTGGTACAGACATAGTCTAGAGCCTAAAAAAGGACATAGGGTACTTTTTAATGCGAAAAAAGCATTGTAAATTTTGTATGGAAGTTTCGTCATTTTTGAAGCTAGAAGCTTGAAATTTATTTTTTAGACTTTTGATTAGATATAAATAAATATGACATTCAAAAATTGTAAAAAATTACCCTTGAGGGGATAAAATAAATATAGGGGATGAAAGTTTGTATGGAAATATGTAAGGTTTTGGCTAAACCACTAGGCCGATTTTGAAAATTCTTTCACTAATGGAAAGCTATATTGACGGCGAGTAACATAGATTATATTTTATCCCTATATTCGCACGGGAACAGGAACTACGCGGGTGAAACCGCGGGGGCAGCTAGTTTTTTATAAAGTATGTATTCGGTATCAAAATGAATCCAAACACCATCAATTTAAGGTTAGTCACTGATGAGTTCCGTGGTCTACCTTCAGCTCAGCTAGCATGTACCATAATATTGTATTGTCAATAAAACAAACTATCACTGCTTATTAAATAAAAGCTTGTAAATATAGCTGCGCTACAAACTTATAAAGTGCCCATCAAAAGTCACACAAAGGGCGAAGGATAAAAATCCCATTTTACGTTCGGAACCCAAAAAAGGAAACGCTTTTCATGTACCTTTACGGCGTTGTATCATAAACCTAACGTTGTAATTAAAAAGTATGAATTCGATTTTACGACGGCCTTTGTCAACCACAGGTGGTGATCATAAAAATCGGTTAGTAAGAAAGGTATTATTATTCTTAAAATTAATATTGAGTTATCAAGCGTTGACGCAGATGTTTGTACCACAAGGATTTTCTGTGTCTCAGTGTTTAGTCTATTACTTGACTTCAAATAGGTATTCTATTGACACCAATTTATGTTTGACTCTCCTTAGTCACGGTTGAATAGCTCAGGGTCTAAATCCGAGCAAGTTAATGATATCACCACTCCAGCAAACCTAACAAAGCCAAAGATCTGGGACTCATTAGCAGGAGTAACATTCAGAAATAATATTTTTTTATGCAACCGAGAGAAGTAACAAGTCATTAATCTGATAGTAAGGACTACGCCTGTTACAGCTGCAGTGCCGCCCTGTTTTTGGGTGGCAAAACTTGCACTTTATTCGTTACCGTGTAACCTTAGTTTAAGACCGCCCATTGTGACACTAATTGTTAAATTTAATTTGTTTTAGTTTTTAAGTTTGCTTTATTTTGTGGTGTTTCAATAAAGAGTTTATCTATCGATCTATTATTTTTATCTCATATACCCAATATTTTTACAAGCAATACACATTATATATTTTTAAGTTTATTAATTTTCTTCTTCTGTAGTTGGTAAACGATTTCTAAAGTTCCATTAAATTAATGAATTACGCGCTTCAATTCATCAACACTCTCTTTTCTCCACAAATATCTTTTGTTAAACCTCTCAAAAACCCCTCGGCCTACTTCCTGGGCGGAAAGCCAAATATTTTCGCACCAAATTTTATCCTCGAGCAATATATTTTTAGCTAGACGAAGATTTTTTTCAAATTCAAAATATTTACAGTCTTTGAGGTGCCATAACATGACAGGCGTCAAAACTTTTAATGCAAAGACTTACTAGTAATGACGATTGTGCTAACTTTATAGGTATTACTTACCTATTACTTACCCTAATAAGTTTCCCTCCTCAAGAGTCGCGAAGGAAAAAAAGTCACATAGAAATGTTGAGCGTGTTTCATTTCTAATCAATTAATAAAAAAATGACTAAGTGTACAGTTCTTACAAAAGACATAACAAATCCAAAAACTTTAATACATTTTATTTAAAACACTACTTTTCAGAATTCTGCTGCCAGATAGAATTTAGAGACGCTTTCCCAATAATGCAAACATAGTATTTGGTAAGAATTTGTGCATTTTCTAGAAATATGAAGTGAAATATTGCCTCTGGTAAATATATTCGACCCGTGCAAGTGCTTACTCGGGCTTGGAGCTGACACTGATAGTGTTTCGACCTACATTTGTAACAGAGAGCTTCGATTTGCCAAATAATATAGGGAAACGTTTTTAAACCAAAGACGGTTCCTTTTGAAACCGTCATTGTTCTAACCAGGAGGTACTTAGCGAGTACTTCGTTATTGTGCGTACTATAGTGATCGATTGAATGAGGTAGTGGCATCGTTTGATGTCAGAATCTGTTCGAAGGGGCTCTGCTATGCCACATGCAGCTATGCAGCTTGATAACAGAAGAATAGTCAGGACCAACAACGACAGTTTGAACTTTAAAAGTGCCGTCCGAAGCACAGAAGCGCTCAGTTGTTATTCCACGAAACAATCACCCGTTCAAGTGTGTGCTTCCGGGGCCTTTGTTAGTCAAACTATGCCAACGTGCACTTCATAGTTACTCTGTACACCTACTATAGCTGTTATTCTGTGCAATTACGTATCTCAAATTGTCAAATGTTATGTTATTCACTATACAAATATTCCTAGGTTGCCAGAGAGCCATACATATATTTTATCGGATACAGTTTAATTGGTTTTTAATAGCCTCCGTTGATATTTGAATGTGAAGCATGGTGGATGTGAAAGCGCTAAACTCGAAGGCAGTTTTCTATTCATTCCCTGAAATAAATTTACTACAATGAAAGTTAAAACTGTAAAAGAAGCTTTATTTATCTATTGGTGTCTCAAAAATGAAAAAGATTGAGTTGAATTATTTGTTACGGATGACATTTTTATTTAGATTTGGTTGGATAGAATCCTCTTACTTTCGTCCATTTCCATGCAAGGTAAGATTCGTAATGATTCAGGGCACAATAAAAATAGTACTAGAAGCCGTTGCCAGTATTGCGAGCTTTTTGAACATCTGCGTACCTACATAATAATAGACATTCGGGCCCAGTAATCAGAACTTTTTTGGTAGAGGCGACAAAAATATGATAAATTGCAGTAAAATTATTCACCGGTATATCCGCCGACGTGACATAAATGTTATTTTCACACGTCGTAATCCAGAAAAGCGGTAGGTACTGGCGGTGTATAGTGTACTACTGTCAGCTGATTTTCCGTATTCTGCTGCCATATAATGATATTCAGATTTAAGCCACGGCCTTCGCGTGGAAAGACTGATCTACGTCTAGATTTATTATGAGGAACTTCTGACGCAGCGCACCGCCGGCGCCGGTCTACGTGGTTTGTAGTTACAGCAGCTTTTACTACCGCTGTACTGCACAGAGCTATAGCGCCAAGTGTATGAACGGTATGGAGCACCGCTCGCTCGCACGACGTACCGCCAGTCCGTGCAGAAAATTGCGTGTAAGGACTGATGCTATTTTCTAAAGGCTCAGCAGATTACCTAAAGCGTAGTGAGACAGAAGCGATCCACTTGACCAAGTATTTGAAACGGGCGGCAGGTTGAGCCGTGTGAGATTTATACGCCTAACCGTCGGGCAACATAGCGCACGCGTATGGTCAACAACCCACAATATTATTCTCAAATAAATATCAGGCTCATGCATGATGACGTGAGTGACCTACTAATCCTATGACCTAAGTATGAATCAACCATGCTTCGAGTGATGAAGACTCAATAGTTGCAGATGTCCATAGGCGACGAAAGTTGCTTGTCATCAACTTTCGGGCATATTGATTGCTGAGTTAAATATCGATGAGAAATTTCAAAAAGTCGTGGTTTATTTTAATTTAAAATATTTATAATTTTCTTAAGTATATCAATCCTGCAGCGCATCAAATAGATTGCCACTACTGTTTTTAATTAGTTATAATAATTTGTTTAAGATTTTCTTGTCGTATATCGTATCGTAAATGGTTATTATAGGCCAGCTGATATAATAATTATCTAGCCAGCATGCTGCTGGCGGCATTGCTCCGTTGAAATAAGTAGGCCAGGAGTTTAGTCCCACGACGCATCGACCAGGCGCTATGACTTAAGATTCAATTTTAAAGACCTATTGGAAACTTACACTTCTAAAAATGAATGGCAAATACATATGGCATGAATGAATCTATATTCTTCCTACAATGCGTAGGAAGAATATAGATTCTTCCTACGCATTGTGTTGTGTATGCCATGAATCACACCTAATCTTCATTCGTGTTTATTCCATTAATCTTACTGAAATGGCTTTGTCAACTCTTCGCAGTTACCTTCAACACGTAACGGATTTTAGGTAACAAGGAAGGTACGTAGTACGTGAACACGCAGTGGTATTAACGTAATCCTCAGTATAATTGACAGGTTTGTTTGTCGAATGTGGTAAGGAGTCAGAGTTTATCAGGCTTTCCAAGAACTTCTGACGTGGTTTAACGAGTGTTATCAATCGATAACAGCCAGTATGCCCTTCTCCAGAGATTACAGCTCTGGCCCTTCCACTCATGCTTACCTACCAATTTATGCAAATTAATGTAATGGATGTCATTTTAGTCCATTGAAAAGTTACATTTGGGGTTGCGTTTTTTAGAGGACGCAATTTTATTTTTTTGATGTGTAGGGGGGGTCAGTGTAAAGCTAAAACCAAGTTTGTGGGGACGCTACCCTTGTCCCACGGCCGCCATCTTGAAAATAGGGGTTGAAATGGTTTTTACGATATATCTCTTAAACTATTTATCTGATAAAAAAAAATTATTAACATTTTTTGTTGCAAATTAAATTCTCTACAACTTTGGTTGAGTAACTTTTTGTCGTAGAACTATAAATAAAAAAGTTATAAGCGAAAATATTTAGAAATTCGAGAAAAAAAATTATATTTTTCGATATAACTTTTTTTTTATCATTTTACGAAAAAATGATATCAGACCATTTTCCAGCAACATTTTTTCATTAAGTCAATAGTTAAGGTTTTACAGCACTCCGAAGTGAGTACTATTTTTCAGTACTCTTAACTAGACTTATATTATACGTGTGTACTAATAATGTGTCATCAGTTATTGTTATTTTTTTTGTTTTTATTTTGTTATTATAATTTTTTTAATTATTAATAATTAATTATTGACTCTTTTCCCCACCACCCACGAGGTAGAGTCTAGAGGCGAGTTTTTTTTTACGTGGTATCCCCAATAGGCATAATCCACGGTGATTTTCTAAATTAGAACTACTCCGTCCTCAGTCTTTTCGATGGACCAGGCTGCGGCTCAGCATCTGATCGGCTTTCTAAATTAAATATCAGTGGGATAACTGGAGAAGGAAGGGGTGTTAATGTCGGCGGTTCATCATCAAAGTCATTTTCATTTATTAATTCTGAGAGCTCCATTACGTTGCTGCAAGTCTCTCCAGAACAATGGAAACAAAAAAGAGTCAATAATTAATTATTAATAATTAAAAAAATTATAATAACAAAATAAAAACAAAAAAAATAACAATAACTGATGACACATTATTAGTACACACGTATAATATAAGTCTAGTTAAGAGTACTGAAAAATAGTACTCACTTCGGAGCGCTGTAAAACCTTAACTATTGACTTAATGAAAAAATGTTGCTTATAAAAGTTGTTCCTCAAAAAACGATCTAAAAAAAATGGTCTGATATCATTTTTTCGTAAAATGATAAAAAAAAAGTTATATCGAAAAATATACATTTTTTTCTCGAATTTCTAAATATTTTCGCTTATAACTTTTTTATTTATAGTTCTACGACAAAAAGTTACTCAACCAAAGTTGTAGAGAATTTAATTTGCAACAAAAAACGTTAATATTTTTTTTTTATCAGATAAATAGTTTAAGAGATATATCGTAAAAACCATTTCAACCCCTATTTTCAAGATGGCGGCCGTGGGACAAGGGTGGCGACCCCACAAACTTGGTTTTAGCTTTACACTGACCCCCCCTACACATCAAAAAAATAAAATTGCGTCCTCTAAAAAACGCAAGGTTAGACCTCAAAAATGTAACATTTCAATGGACTATTTGTTTTTCCGCAATTGTATAGATCGCAGCCACCTAAGTTATCGCTTCGTAGTTACAGGAGCTGAAGTTGAATCTCCAAGATAGGTACCAATTTAATGTTATGTGCTTGCTAATAGTGTCTTTAAATACGTACACATAGCCCAAATTGGATGTAATAACGAATTGGAATCTATAAGTTAATGGTACAATTAAGGGTACAATCCATTTTTATAGCAGTTTTAAAACTTGTAAACAAGGAGTTTTCTTTGCGTGGATTGATTTCGCGTGACTAAGCTAAGTACGTATTATTGATTGTTGCGTAACCTAGTTTTTAAATTGAAGTCATTGTAAAAAGCCCGTTATTCATTCAATATTTTAATCTGGAACAAACAACTAGGCCTATAAAATATCTAATAAAAAATGAATACAAATATCCGAGTCATCCCAATTTGTAACAATGGCATAATAATTGTATCTACAGCGTCAATTAACTTCTATGTAATACTACGTAATTACCTACCACTAGATATTCAGTATATGTACATATGTACATCTGTACATATGTACGTAATTATCACTCGCTTTTCGGTGAAGGAAAACATCGCGAGGAAACCCACATGCCTACCCGAGAATTATTTCGGAGGTAGGTATGTGATCCACCAATCCGGATCTGGCCCCCGTTGTGGATTATGGCCTAATCCTCCTCACGAAAGTGAGGGGAGACCCGTGCCCAGCAGTGGGACGTTATGGGTTGTTGATGATGAGATATTCTGCGGTAGGTAGGAATTCAGGCAACTTCATCGCTTATTTTATAATAAACTTGGCTTACAACTAAGGCTCGCTTACGCATTCTAAAATGGCCTTACTTGTAGCCCTAAAGAAACGCAATATCAAATACGTTGATTGGAATCCCTTACGACGTTTTCCTTCACTGATTAGCAAAACAAGCGGCATATTAACCGCACTTCATAATAATATGATGTATTGAGAGATCACATCCGCATTATATGATATCTAACGATATCCGTAAAGATATAGATAGGTAAGTAGGTAGTTCGAGTTTGTTGTTCAGGACCATTAAGGACGTAGTTAAGTGAAAAGGATCGAAGCCACACAAAGTCACTTTTGAGATCTTTACGTGCCCATAGATATGGGTTGGTTCCGGTGTTAATAAACAATGAAAAACAGCTGTTTTTACGAGCGTCTTTTTAACTGACCGATAATATCGATATCTAGCAGTAGCTTGGTTTAGGTACTTAAGTCACTTTTGACAATGTTGAGGTGGATCCTTTTCGCTCCATTCATCAATGTCAGATTTTTGCGGGTCCCGTCACCGGAGTATTTCATGACAACCTATAGGTAATGCATTATCCGGATGTACGCACCTAATTTTATTTATATAGGAAACTCTCTAGTAACACCTCTGCGTCGGTGTAGTCTTTTTTTTTTTAATGTTGAGAATATAATTTTGCTACAATTTGAATTAGGGTCAATTACGTAACTATTATTTCGTCGTTATAAACGACATATTAACTACAATCTTATATCTTTAAATGAGCAATTCTTGTATATATATATAATAATTGGAATCTCGGAATCGGCTCCAACGATTTTCATGAAATTTAGTATATAGGGGGTTTCGGGGGCGATAAATCGATCTAGCTAGGAATCATTTTTAGAAAATGTCATAAAAAAAAAAACCGAGCAAAGCTCGGTCATCCAGGTACTTATAATTATATAGAGAAAAGCTTATAGTTTTGCATGGATTATGGCCTATATGATATACTTGTTCTCATGTTAGTGACTACCGCAGTCTTTTATGAGAATAAATTTCTTTAATTTGGCCTAATCCTTCTCACGAAAGTGAGGAGAGACTCATGCTCAGCAGTGGACCGATATGAGTTGATGATGATGATGCAAATATTTACTACTTGGCATTTGAGACTTTACAGCCGATGTCTTAGGGTGACGAGCGCAGTGCAGCGCAGTGTACATCGCAAGATTATGCAATGCAAAGTTCTGTAACTGTTATGGGCTGGCGTAGCGCTTAGCATCAGGTGAACGACTTGCTATACTCATCACTCAGTCAAATAAAAAAAAATTGCAATGTTACCTACTTAAAATGAAATGTAACTTGTCTTTATCTTTAGACAATCTGCTTTGATATAGTATTCAACGAAATATCTTTTTACTCTACACTTCTAACAAATTAACTAGTTTGTACGTTTGTCCAACTGTTATAGTTGTAAATTTTTATAGTAGGTACCTTGTTAGTTATCGTTTATATAACTACACTTGTCCGTTGAAAAAAAAAAGAAAAAAATAAATATCCATCTTTTCTTTTTATTTAATTAATCAAAATAAGTTCTTAGTATAAAAAGTGAAGCAATAAATAACTGTGTCACAAAATATATACGATTTGTCCAAAACCTTATACATTGAAATGTCAATTTACATTATTTTTTATCTTAGATATATTTAATATCATTTATTTCTTGCATAATGATTAGTAAAATTATTCACAACTCTTTATAATTTTGTTTTTATATAAAAAAAAAATATATTTGATCTTATAATAAAAAAAAGTCTTCGAGGTAATAACAATAATCAAATTAATAAGTGCGATGTCTTAAAAATAAAGTCTTAAAATGCAATAGTGTAGAAAAGTTTTGTGGTCCCTAAGCGACTCGTGAAATACTATATTAATAATTTGATGCTAATAGTGTTTGTTATTGGGTATTTAATTATTTATTTACAGGAATCCATCAACTTAAACTTTGTTACTTTGACTTTGTTATTTAAACACAAACGTATAATTTACAAACACTGGATAAATAGACACGTTAGTTAAAAGGTCGCTAGATTTTTTTTAATTCTTAATATTAACATCTTGTAGTCTAAATAATTTCAAACAATCGTCACAATACTCCTAATACTAGAGAGCAAAGAAAGCGTCATTCGAAATTAACCCAAAAAGTTTTAGGAACCCCGGGTTGTCTCAAGCACTCTCTCCAAGTATCAGCATAAGCAGATTTCTCTTCAATCGTAGCTTTCCCCAATATTTCTTTCTTAGCCATCTTCGTTTTGCATCCGAGACTTATGTAAATGCTGACTTTATCCAAACTAGCTTTGAAAATTGACAACTTGACTGTGGAGGATTTGGGATCCCATCTGGCCGATATTGCGGGGACGAATCTATCGCTTTTCCAGTAGCACTCGGCTTTG
The DNA here is from genome assembly GCA_912999815.1 of Campaea margaritaria. NCBI lineage: Eukaryota > Metazoa > Arthropoda > Insecta > Lepidoptera > Geometridae > Campaea > Campaea margaritaria. The sequence goes on from OU538794.1 coordinate 6,158,608, forward strand.
TTCGCCTCCAGGATCGTAGCCTTCAGGTACAGAGGCGCTGAAAAGAGAAAATTCTTATATTAAATTAATTTTTGATTAGACAAATGTTTGATCAAGTTGTAATATCTATATCGCTTGTCGGGAAACCTAAGTGGAGGTGAACAGCTGTTACGTCAAAGCTTATAGCAGCGGTCCCGGCTAATAGGCTTTTAATAGTGTTTACTGTGTCCATAACGGGCTTTACAATCGATTATTTTATCTTTTTAGTACAAATTTTCATAATGCCTCCAGGAAGAAAATTAACAAGGCGAAATTCTTTGACGAGTTGATTATTTAGCCAAGTAAATTGAAGCGTTTTTTTCCTCATATAACACCCACTTTTACAGTTGACTTACAAGATTAATGGTCATCATTAAAGACCTTCGCTTGTGTAATTTTCCCCGGGAATATTTAGGCGGCCATAAGACTCTCCATTAATTATAACATTCCTCATTTGCAATATTAATCAAGGCAACTGAAATGTAGGCTTTCTTACTGGCAGCCTAAGTAAGCGACAGACGTGGGGGAACTGCCGGAATAATTTGATAGCTTTTTGAAATATTAAGATGTAGTTTATATATATACCTGCCAATAGTAAAATTGAAGTGTGATTCCAAAATTATTGCCAAAAACAGTGAAAACTACTATTAATACAAAGCCTAATTATTATTTATAAGTGACCCTTTATAGATTTTTTAATCAGTCTGTCTGAAAGTTTGTCCCGAATAGGCTTCGAAACAGTTTTACGGATTTCAATGATATTTAGTATATAGATACTTCAGGTCCTGGAATAGAATAAAGGATAGAGGTATTTTTTGCCCGTAAAAATTAACGGTTCCTGTGACATACTCGTAATAGTCAACGCGTGTAAAACCTCGGAGCGCAGCTAGTTTTTAACAAAAACATTTATTCACATAAGTCCTTCAAGAATTTAGTCAACGAAATAACATCACCCTCTTCGAAGTTTGCAATTATAATGTTAACTTTAAAGTTCCTCTAAGACTAGACCTCTAAGACTTCCTCTAAGACTAAAACTTCCAGAGGTACCCAGACTTTTTAATCTCATAGATCACTTTCAATATTTAGCTGGTTCCTGTGGACCCCCTGCAGCTACATTTCTAATACAATCTTATTTATTTCCTACTATTATATTATTATTATTTTTTGTTAAGCCAACGTAGACCCCCGTCGAGTCTCCCGTGGACCCCTGGGGATCCACCTGAACCACTTTGGGAACTAAGGCTCTAAACGTTTGTAAATGTAATAAGAATTTCAAAGCCGAGAATTTCTGTCTATCTCTCAAAGCGTACATTTCGAAGCCTTCAAATGATATATAATAAGTTCAAGCAATTTGGTTGCATCAACAGCTCTCTCCTGCTTAGTAATCAAGAGGCGTAGCACGCCTAACGGGGATCAGAAAATTGATATCAATGAACGCAAAGTTATTCCACGTAAATAATAAACTTTGTGCATAAATTAAGGAGTATGAATAGAAATGGTACCAGGATACATTTTATACCTTGGAAAATGCTCGTAAACTCATTTGTACAATTAACCGTCGGATCGAGCAGGTCGTTCACCTGAAAGGAAGCGACTAGCCTGCTTGTAAAAAATACTATACTTTTTTACTTGCCCCACAAAACTTTAGATTAGGTATCTTTAAAACAGTAATTAGAGACTTTGTAATTTTTGGGGTAAAAAGGGGGAAAACTCTGTAAAATAAGTGGAATCTTTAAAATATACCTAGAACTGTCTAATTATAATAGAAAAGATAGCTACCCCTAATACCCCGAAATCCAGAGGCATCCTGTTTTTAATGATACTAGCTACACCCCGCGGTTTCGGTTGTCCTTAAACTACCAGAACAGCTACCTTTTACTGGATAAAACGTATCCTATGTTTTATTCTAGGCTCTAAAATATCGATATACTTACGAAATATAATCAAGACAAACACACAATCTTTCGAATTTCCAATATTAGTAGGATTAAATAGGTAACTACCTATACTAAAACGTAATTAAGTGCAAAACATTCTTCATAGTCGTTGTTCCGTGTCCATTTGGCTTTTAAAACAAAGGGAAAACTCGAATTGCTTTAACAGTTGCGTGAAAAATATACTGTTGTGACGCGTCTCTTTGTTAAAATTCCAATAGCGTTAAGTCATTGATACCATGATACCTACGATAAGTAACGTTTGAGCGACATCGGAAGGTAATCAAAATCAAAGGCCGATATCAAACGTTCTAAGTAGAGAGAACCATTCCTAAAATAACTAAAAATAACCTGACAATGTAAGCACGATCATTATATAAAATAGAAATTAAATTCATCAATCTCGTCTGTCTATCTGTTTGTGGATATATTTCCAGAAAACTACCGATTGAACTACCGACAGAAAACAGATTTTCTTTCGGCTACCACCAATGCTTATATAATTCTCGAATAAGGCTCTAACTCATATAATTAGACTTAAATTTTGTGTGAATTTTCCGATTGCTCGACAGAACTATTATCACAGATCACCTATAGTTTTTCTATTATGCTATTGTGACGATTTTTCTCAAAGAAGTCGGTAAAAAGTTAACCATCCTCAAAGTGTTTTAAATAGCACATAATTCGCTGCGAACACTATAAGATATGCTTGGAAATAACACGATGATTTACTAAAAGATTGACCTACTTAAAAAACTGTTCAAAAAGTACACATGTACCTAGAACTAGATTATTGTATCATTGATATAAACCAATTCTAAAGAATAAAAAAAGAAGAGTTGTTTGTTGTTTTGTTTCACAACAAAATAAATTCGCGGCAGCGCATCTGCCCACACACTGTCAGGTACTTTGTGTGGTTATAGTGTAGACAAGGACTTTCTACAAATCCCCCTAGAGTAGAACATCACCGCGAGTGAGTGGTTATGTGAACGCGGGCGATATTAGAAACTAGAAAGAAACATTTAGAAGAATCCCGGACATAACCCCGGGCGGAGGCGCGAAGCTAGATCTAAGAAATAAGTATATACCTACTTTACCCCGTCTAGAATTCCAAGAGTACGCAGCGGTGTCGTATGATCTCGCGACATTACAGCCCCTAACGATACCCAGGACGGTCAGAAGTGATACATGGTCGTAGCAGACGGCTACCTCATTAGTCAGGCTGATTTATAGCACAGAATAAGTAACAGTGTTCACCTTTGAACTGCTCCTGCTCCTGCATCGTTAGCACGCTGCATCGGAATCTGTTCACTGTGAGTTGGATGATGTCATTGAGGCCGTCCTCGCTTGCTGTGTACAACAGCGTTACCTCCAACTGGCCCTTCTTGTTTTCTCTCTGTGGATACACAAGACACATTTTATTAGAGAAGAGTTTACATCGCGACTTCGTACGTGCAGAAAAAAATAAACAGCAGTATATCGGGATAAAAAAAGTATCCTCCGTCTTTCCTCAGGGTTCAAACTATCTCTTTAACTTAATGGTTGTTAAAGTTATAATTTGAATACACAGAAATGTTTTGAAATGACAAAGAAGTTAAGTACCCGTGTTACTAATTTATTTACGTAAGGTGTTCTGTAGTTAGGTATTGTATAGCAGATCCCAGAGTCACGCTCACCGCTCAACCACAGAATAAATAAGGTAAATGGCTCAAATTCAACAAAGAAATAAATAAGCACACGGTATCTTCAGAAAGATTATTTTTTTAAAGATATATTATAGTCTAAGAAGTCTAAATACAATATACAAAGACGGTGTTCAGTCAAAACCATGTAACAATTATTTATTGCAATGTTACAATGTAACAATAATTGTATGAGATATTGTTCTGACTCTGTTCTGTTGTCTCTTCTATTCTTTCATGTCACATCTTGGTCATATACAGGATGAGTTTTTGAACGGCGATCTCTATGGCAGTTACGCCACATAACCGTAATAGAAAGGAAGATTTGTGTTTAGAAACTCATCTAGCTACACCTTACAATAATATTAAAACACCATTCGTTTGACAATTTAAATGTTTAATACATATGTGTTTTAAATCTTTCCTGTGTTGCGCGCACAGTTTTAAGAGAAGAACAGAAAACATTTCATATCATATGAAAAACACGCGACTGTGATAAGCAGCATTTTCGATATCTGTGAAAAAGTTTTTAATTTTGGACTTATGCAAAAAAAAAGGTTTGAGAAAATAGACGGATTTTGATTAATCTTCCTTTGATTATTTAGCTGCTTAATTTCCGTATCAACAATTGGCTCTCTTCTCCAAGACATCTTCCTATCTGTTATTAGCTTACCTATACTATGACGTGTCATAGAGACCCCTAGTCATAAACTCATTCTGTACTCGAGTCCAAACTAGCCTCGAACCGGTCCCTAAGCGAGGATCGGTCGAGGTCAAACGTATTCTATTGTCGACTGCACCTACATACAAGCAAATCAAGATTGTTCACACGTAGCTTGCCAGTCACATCACTTATGTATGACTCACACTTTAATTGGCGTCTTTATACAGGTATTACGTTGTCTCTACAATTCACGAGTCTCTATCGCTTCTCCTTTATCAAAACGATTAATTTCTGTTCCGCTTGAGCAGTGTTACATTACATTCCAAATTAACAAAGGGGATTAGTAATTATTAAATTAAACCTCCCTGGCGTGTGAGCCCTTTAATCAAATTAGTTTCCTCCTAAGTTACCAGTACAGAGCACTAAATAATAGTTTGAAGGTACTAGTTTTACCACAATTCTCGTTATTATAGGGCATCCGTTGATACCCCTGAGACTAGAAATTGTTAGAATTTAGATTATTGGAATAAGGAGTATAATTACGGGAAGCCTTATTTCACTTTTTCACCTAGTAGAAATGTGTATGTCATACCTTTTGTCTACCTGCCGTAAATACTCCCTTGAGAAATACCCTAGAGCCCCTTTCATATGGTTGGCTGGCTAGGTGCAATTTCACGACCTTTTACCTAATAGTTCGTATGCTGAAATTAACGTGTCCCTTAATAGATCATAGTTATCGCTTTCCATCAACTTATTTTTAAAGATTTAATAATATTAGAGCAAAGTTTTGCAATACAACGTTTTAGGTGGCACTGCTACTGTTCTGGGGAAGCGTGGTACTTACAATCAGTTACATTACTTAAGAATATGACAACAATTTCGTTAAAAACTGCTTTTTTTTGTAATAACTGCGCAGTTATGTTTAAACTGAATAACGTCGGAACTGTATTTTAGGTAGTTCGCACGTCGTCATTTTATTTCACTGGTAGTTGAATTAACTGAAACAATAGCATCCACACCTACTGCCAGTTTTTATTTCGACTCGATTCTTATCGCCATATATTTTTCCTGCTTTAGTTAACCATAGCTCATAATGAGTAGGTGAGTAGGTATATTATACCAAGGTACGAGTATTGTTTGTTCTTATTGCCTTCTACATATTTCTATATTTCGAGATACCAACTCATAAATTCTACAAATTATTCACAGCTGTTCTGAAAAAAAAAAATACTAAAAAGGAAAGATTAAACGTACCCGAGAATCAGCAGCTGTCAGTCCACTCGTAATAGCGTTTATCGGTCTCCAGATATCAGGAGTCCCAATAAGCCCATTCTTGAGATCATTCTGGAACAATTTTGAATCGAAGTTCCACGTCGCTGCGCCAACCGTCCGTCTCTTCTCCAATATAGACTTCTGAGCTGTCGCTTCAGCTTTTGTCGATTTAAAACTAAAAGTTTTGCCTAGAAAACCAGATTTAGCTTTTGGTTCCTCTTGGTCATTCACTTTAGGCGTTTTTTTCGCGTCTAATTTGCTAATGCTCTTCCGTTTTTCAGCTTCTTTTGGAGGCTCCAATATAGCATAAATCGTGAGCGACAAAAAATGGCCCGCGAGTAAAGTTTGGAGGTCATTTTTTTCTGACGATTTCTTTTGATCTTTTGGTTTAAGCTGGAACTTGAAGTCTTCGTTCCATACTGGCCAGGAGCTCTCTTGTAATGCTGTTTCAAATTTACTCTCACCAGGGAATAGTTTCACCTGCAAGATGAAATCACAAAAAGTTCAGAGAGACAAAGATAACTTTTTTTTTGTTTTTATGCCATTCTAAAGAGATAAGCGGCCTAAGGACTAAATTATATTTTTTCAAGAAAGTGAGACTAAATACAGACGCACTTGCTTCTTATTTGTGACTTGCTTTACTTAAGGAAAATTAAAATATTAATGTGCTAGAGCTAGATAGAGCAACATAGTTTTGTGATAATATATTAGATTGGCAGGTCCCTATAAGATCTCGTTGCAGACTTTCACACATTTTACTATAACCATATATATGTTACATGAGATCGCAGTACCTAGTTATAGAGTAATGTATACAGATCGCTATCTCCCTACCTACACTATCAAAATCGTTGAATGCTATTCGAGCGACTTAGTTAGAAATGCATGGCAAAGCGATAAAAGAGTCGATAACATTATCATTCGAAATAATATGAGCGTATTCTGGAAGATAATGCTCTTTCTTTGATAACACACAATTATTAGATATTTAGGTACCTATAGCAGACTTGTGTATTCATACATGCGTTTGTGGGGTTTTTTGAGCTGACCATGACGACTTGTTTAGCGACACCATTACTCTTATTAGCAAACTGTTGAATAGGTGTACATAATCGTAGCTTCTTCTATGATACCGACTGATGTCTGCTTTGTTTTTAACACGCTTTTATTAGCTTCGCGTGTAACTCGTATGTATAGTCTATGTAACGGAATCTTTGAACGTAAATTTTACCAACTTCAGGGGTCCGATTAACTTGAAAATTTGCACAGGTATTGAAGAACGATACCACAGAATAGATAGTACTATGACGATACGTAATGGTTTTTTTTTACTATGTAAATATGTTATACTTAACCATTTTTTTATACTTAAATATAGGTATTTATATTTTTTAGTTCGGCTTCTTATTGTAGTTTTTTTAAATATTAATAGGTGTATATTTTTTTAGTTGTTTGTAATATAGTATTCTCATCAATAAATTAACCAAAATCATTTTTTATTTTAAGGTACAGATATTTTTTTTCAAGGGAAATATTATAACTAAATGCAGAAACAACTAGGACCAGGTAATTTAAAAGATATTGAAAATACATGAACAACGATGAAATAATTACTGAAGCAAGTAGAAATAATAGTGATGGACAATAGTTAGATTAAATTCAAATTACAATTATCCACAATACATAAATATTATTTTTATGCCAAAAAAACGACGGAGACTTAGTACTTACACCTAATACTAAGTAGTTTTAAATAAGATACTCAGAACCCTGAACTGTGTATGTATGGTCGATTTTTTTTTATTAGGACGAACACTGTGTCCGTTGAAAATAATTTAGCTTGTTCGGCTTAATCATTCTCAATCATTTAACGCTCCTCGAGATACGAGAAAAAACCTTTCATTAGATCAGCAGTGCGTAAACATTGATCATACCGCGTCTGTTGCGTGCCGAAAATAAATTCACATTATCTAGCGATAAACAGTATTTAAAGAAATTATAGACGTTGTTTGAAACGCGCCAAGGAACTGTCTAAACAGCGCCCGTCTGTCTCGGGTATAAAAACACTATGAAATCATGGTAATTTGTTAAAAGATGCCAGTTTCCAAATATTATCTAGTTTCTATATTAGCGCTAATAATAACACACCTACACTCTACCATTACATACTGTTTTGAAATATAGTAAAACCGTTCACATCTCCATTTGACGGCCCCCATGTCGTAAGTGGTGATCGGGTTCGATACCCACGCAGGGCAAAGATTTGTGTGAACTACATGTATTTGCTCTGAGTCTGGGTGTTTGTGGGACCATGGTCCTCGTAGTTCTTGATTCCCTAGATACAGGGAATCCTAGTAAGGTGTCAGGATCTATGTATGAGATCGTGACAGGTTAATTATTTATTTATCTAGACTATAAGTATACTCTTATTTTGCGACTATGCTTGTGAGGTCTGCCTATACGCCTACGCTAGAGGTAGGTTGTGCGTAACGTAACCTGTCTGGCATTTAATGCTATTTTTACGCATTCTTACAAAAAAGAAAATTTTAGATTTATGCCTTTTCTAGATTATTTAAACTATTGCGATGAATGTCAGGTTCGATGCGGTACAGACACATACCACCAAAAATAATCTACAAAATAAAAATGGAGGCTTTTTTTATCAACTAACCTTACTACTCATAAAAACCTAGTTAGGGGGTCAGAATCTATGTAGTGATCGTGACGTGTTATTTATTTTTTATTTAATTAAACCTGGATTGGAAATTCGGCCACAGACCGCTGGAAGGTGAAAATTCGGCAGACGACTAAGTCGTGAGACAGGGCGGAAGTGATCTACCCTTCTTTATGTAATCCGTCGTCATGCGTGCAGTGAAGTCTCGCATCTGGGTGCTGGAATCTGTGCATTTACTATGGGTAAGCACTAGCATCATTGTAGGCAATGTAGCGACCTTCTCGCCCCATTCCGTTAATACTAACAATACAATTCCGAGCTAGAGACGTACGTGAGTTAAATACAGTCCATAAAGTCTTCCGCTTACGTCAGCAGATGCCTCAAATATGAGTTTTTTGAACACTAATAAATAACCACTTGTAGACCTACTTTATGTACGTGTGTTTTATAATAACAGATGTTTTATTGTTTTATAAAACTAAATTAGTTTCATTGTAGGTTTCACCCACCTTATTGAATTCGTGACTCACAACGATAGAAGATTTCAGAGTTACCTAGGTAGGTGGATGTGTGTTTTTAATAGGCGGCATTGGCACACATTTATAAATCCTTGATCCTACATTACCTCGATCATATTTTATTCTTTTACAACAGCTCGTGTTTGGAGCAAGAAGTTCTTGCACTCAAAACAACGTCGGTACACAAGAGATAACAAACGAACGCCGCCGGGTCGCCCTCAATTAGGACAACAATTACGACTCTCTAATAACTTAACAGATATCGAATGCGATGACCGCATGTAGGTAGGGAAGTAACGTTAATTGAATGACCCTAGTTACATACTTACGAGACCTGCGTCGGAGTTGCTAGGAGTATTATAAATTCAGGTTTTATCCCTTTTTTAAGCGTATGCCATATTTTTTATATGAGCCAGCGTTTACGTTAAATGTTATTAATTATGCTTGTACTGTGTGTTAGATTACGTTCGCGGTTTTTTTTTTATCGACAACTATATTAGAAGATAATTAGGTATACCTAGCTTCCTACCGAAAGAATACCGGTTCGCCGACTACCAAAGTTTTTTATCCTAGCTCGATAGGTACTCGTTGGGTTTAGGTGAAATGTCCGTATGATTGCACAACTCAGATTATTAGCTACCTAATTGTGAAAACTACATTGCAATCGGTTCAGTACTTTTCAGTTAGATGCGGAAACAAACAGACACACTAGCTAGCTAGATTTATACCATTTAGAAAAAATGTTTTACATAGTGGAGCGTAGACAACTTCACTAAGCCATTTCTTTATATTACTAATAGGTATATTTGTATAGACTCCTTGTTCTTTACAGTTTTTAATGTAGGTATTTATACTCATCTTCCATCGAAATTACTTCTTCAATCGAAATAAATTGGGAACAATGTCGACCTATTTTTTCCGATTCCCTAAACACAGGTAAACCTAGGTCTGTTTACCTACATTCATTAAATAATCGTAAATTCATTAAAATTAATGTAAATAATAGAATTCTAAATTTACAATTTGCTTCTAAAAATAATAGCAATGACAAAGTTTGTAAACAAACAACTAATATTGAGTGAAGGAAGGAACCGAACCTTCGAACTTGCTAAACAAACGTCTAAATGCTCGGAAATGTCCACATTCTTAGCTACATAAGCAACCGTTTTAGTAGTATTTTGGTCAATAGAATGACAATAGGTGGAGCTCGGTGGAACTTGCCTTAACTAGGTATCCATGGGCACGGCTGAGTCCAAACAGCGACGGAAGATGCCGGGCGCCGATTACAGTGACATGTAGTGCTTTACTGATCGGCTGCAGGGCCAATTTGAAACCAATCTCCGGCTCCAAGCTCCCGCTTCCAGCAAGCTGCCCATCCTTGTTATTGTTCAAGAAATTCTTCAATTTATTCAACGAAAATGCCATTGTACACACAGTCGCGTTTCCGCCGATCCCACTATCGCGAATAAAACGCGCATTAAAACCGGTTTTTTGAATAATTAATCACGCAACGCGACTACCTCCTATGAAACTTCATCGATTTCCATTGCCAGGTGCTCTTTTTCACCATGGTAGGTTAAATAATTAGGTTCCAATTTAACTATGCAACAGCGATCGAAAGTGACACCGCGTACGTTCACAACTATGCGCGAGTAATTGAGCTAACTTGTTCAATTTGAATGTGTTTTAACTCACGACTTGCGATAGTCGTATACTAAAAGTTGTCACTCACTATTCTGCTCGGCTCACTCACTCACACGCGTGCATTATCAATGATATTGTGATAGTACTCAATCAATGAACCATTGTGCTTATCTACCCAACGGGGTCGGATCTCTCTTTCACGCTAGATATTTATCAATAAGTTAAAGTGAGGCAACAAATTCATTGAAGTGTCATTTCATTTTTGCTGTATTATAGTTGGCGCAAAACTGCTGCCATCTATTGGAATCGTTTGATGTTTTAACATCTTGTTTACAGATGGCGCTGTAAAATCAATAAATTGATCGATCTAAATAGAACGTTCCCTAACGAGTTTTAGCTGGAAACCGAAAATGTGATGTTGTAGATTTTATTTTATTTTTCTCAAAATTGGGTTTTTTCTCGTGATAATGGCGGCTTCATAATTTTAGTGGGACGATTTAACCGAGTGGGACCGAAATAGAAATGCAAAAACGTGCAATTTCGTGTTATTTTCAAAACTGCCCACGTTTCACTAAAGCTTCTACCCTTTCAGCCACCACTACAGAATCGTGACGTTGGCTACGGTGCGGATTGACTAGACTACTGCGGACCATAACATACCATAGCGTAGCGTACATTGTCTACTGACTGGGACTCTACATTATATCAATTTGACAAAGACGTTTTAGTCCCAGCAATTTGAATTAGACAGTCTACATGTCTAGACTTAGTAGTCTGATTAATATGTTTGAAGAAATCTACAGGCTAAAAATTACAACGTCAAATCTCAACTTATTCAGTCATTTATTTAAAAGCTTCAATTTATATTAGTACTATACATTGTCCGTACTTGAAATACGAACGCAATAATAAGGATAATTATATTAATAATCCATAATCATAAAATATTACTATAACTTCCAACCACTCAAACCATAATAGCGTGCCTTAAAAATAGACAATCACAACAAAAACTAAGTCTTTTTATACATATAGGTACTTTAAAAATATTCAGTAAGTATTCGATAAAAAAAAATGTAGCACGCCAGAAAATAAATTATAAGTATGATTAAAAGATTGTTCCTCCGAGTTTGACCTTGTTTGATAAATAGGTAATTTAATGTTTTTGTTTTATTGTGTGTTTTAACGAGAGGTTAAAAGAAAATTAATTCAAGCATAGTGCTCTCCGTAACTCAGAATTCATAAGACATTTTGGAAGGCCTCAAATTTTATTGGTCAATTGATAAACCCCGAACATCTTTACATATAGACGTATTTTGCCGAGCAAAATTTGCATTTTTTAAAGCAGACTGATCATAACACATGAAATTAGGTAACGACATGTGCACCTTTGCAGTAGTATGATAGAATAGAAAAAATAAATGTAGGACAGTTCAATGTGATCAAGTTATAGTAACATCAAGATTACAATATAGACAAACTGTTGATGTCAGTAATTTTAAGAATAAATTATAGTCAAGAATTCTCTTGAGAGTGTAGAGATGGCATTTCATTTAGAAAAAGTTTCATACTTAGGCAGGTTTACACTGTCGACAGTCACTGTCGCCAGCGAATAGTGTCACTAGTGTTGTTTACACGTATCTACTAACTTCAGCAAACTTCTGGCGTGCCACATTTCCTCACATACCGATTTAAAAACACATGAGCTGCTTAATCTGGTCAGGTTTTAAAAACTCAAGATTTTGTAAGCAACTTAGCCACAACTTGAACGATTCCGTCATAGTAGTGGATGATGATGGACACGATGAGCACAAACATCGCGAAACAAATGCCAGTGATGTACATAAACTGGCTCGCTTCTTGCGGAGTGGCCAATAACTCTTCGCTGCTGGCATCACGGTCTAAAGCGTCGAACTCTGATGTGTCTGGGGAAATAGGAAAATAGACACTTTATTTATTTGTTGATGGAAAACATTTTTAGGAAACCCACATGCCCGAGGCCAAGACTTAATTCGGAGTATGTAATCCACCATCCACAAATCCGGCCTAACTCTCTCCACCAGTGCTCAGCAGTGGGCAAACAATGGTTGTGATGATAATGACTTAACAATATCACAACCGTTTTGCCTGTCGTACACACGCACCACTGCTTCTGTCTGTGTATACTCATCATCATCTGAATCCAATAAACAAGCTTCCATATTTTAACATACTTTCGCATTTCAATATTATTAGGATCTTGGCTTATTATGGTGTAGAAGTTTACCAGCAGGTGTCTCCACGTTGCACACGACGTCCCCTTCAGTGATCTGTAGATCTAACAGCTCCCTCACTGACAGCAACGCCTCGGCGGGAGCTTCCCCCGGGAAGAGGTAGTCACACAGGTAGAGAGAACCCACTGGCACGAGGACTCGGCGGGGCGGCTCGTTGAAGCAAACTTTCTCTGTAAGAAAAACAATACAATAGTAATAAACAGCTGTCCCCTGTAGTTCCAGATTTCTCGTAATAACTGTGCATTTTACCGGGATAAAACATAGCTTATTGTATTCAGGGATAATTATAGCTTCCTATTAGTAAAATAATTTTCGAATCAAATCAGTAGTTGATTTTATTATTAATATTAAAGATTGCTTTGGTATATCTTTTTACTAAATATTATTACACAATAGTATAGATCATATTAGTCTAATTAACAAGCTCGCTTATACAGTGCGGCTCACACAGACGGCGCGCCATTGTTGGAAAACACACGGTCCATACTGGTGCCTAAATCTAAAAACCGGTTCAACAATCAACATATTAAAAGGTCCGTAACTCGTCTTCTAATATTAATAGTACCTTCAGGTAACAAATTATCATCAATCAATGCATCACAGTGCATTGTAAACCGGGATGCCAGTGACCGCACAATGTCTTGTTTCACTGCAGCTACAGCTTCGCCGGTTGTCGCTTTCGGATACATAAAGACGCTTGAAGACACCACACCGCTGAAGTGTATACTGCCATCACACTCCAAGTACTCTACTGCTTCGGGTAGAGCATTTTCCTGCAAATATACAAAAAAATATACAGGCCAGTTGTCATATGAAAAATTTAACCGAGGGTTACCATTTAATACAAAAAGTACAAGTTAAATTAGGGACCAAACTTTGTAGATAAACTATGGCAGCAGTTTACAAAACTGCTGAAAAAAATTTGAGTGAAGTTATGTTAAGAGGAACTGAAAAATAAAGCTTAACACATTCACACGGTTTTAACTGTGTCTAAATGTAAAACCGTTCATCAGTCAACATGTTAAGGTGTAGTTATATATTTACATTTACAGCTACTGATACATTATAAATATGGCCCTTTTGTTTTATCTACAATAATTTTGATTTCCATCTCGCTTGCACAATTTTATTAGAAATGCAACAATGTTTGTATGAGACCTGTATGGAACTCACACCGACCCTGTTACGGTTTTAAAAGTGATCATTTGGTGCTCTCTGCAAAAATATACTTACGAAAGGCACAAATAATGACACATGCATTGATTTAGGAATTTCCTTTTCTGTACACTTTGAATTGGTTTTAGTTTTCTTCTTTTTGATGAGTTGTTCCAAAGGCTCTGATCCGTCTTTGAGCTCCCCGTCTATGAATATGACACTGGACTCTATGGTTTTGTGGGCAGACTCCAAGATTTGCTGAAATTTAAAAAAGAGTGGATATGTAAAAAGTTTGAGCAAGTCATTTAAAACTTTGACTGCTGAGCCTATTTGCTTGTCTAGCCACGGGTGCGGCTCTGCACAATCCATAGTGTTTTCAGCAGTGAACATGTTAATTGTCATCTATACTAATATAAAGATACATTAAAAAAATATACATAGTAGAACCAATACAATCTAATATAGAACCTCATCCTTTTTAAAGTTGGTTAAAATAAACTGTTAACTATTACTATTATTACTATTGTTAATGGTTAGTTGGTTAACTATTCTAATATTGCTGTTGTGAAATGACAAGCAAAAACTAGTTATTGTCATAAGGTACTGTCTCATGTTAGACATAGATAGGGTTTGGATTGAAATTAAACCCCATATTTCATTAATATGTAGTTGTAATAGTAAAAAACATAGAAAAATCGGAGTACATGGCCAAAGCGGCTTGGTAAGAAAAAAAGAGTGGCACAGTATTTGACTACCTCACATATAAATTAAACTAAAGAGCCTAGTCAAGTAACGTTAGCAAGCTGTCAATAATTGAGTTCTCTCGCGCGATGCGTAGGCGCGAACAGGTACGTAACTTTTCCTACTACTATTATAAATGTGAAAGTTTGAGAGGATCGATAGATGGATGAATGGATGTTTGATACTCTTTCACTCAAAAACTACTTAACAGATTTGGATGAAACTTAGCACACAGATAGTTTATTACCTGAATTACCACATGAGATAGTTTTGATCCTGTAAAAATTAACAGCTCCTGTGGAATAATACTGATAGCATTTGGAACTTCAAGGTGCAGCTTGTAGGATAATAAAGATTATATGAAAAGCTTACCTGAAATTGCTGTTTAACGGAAATTCCACTTTTCTTAACAATCACCGGATATACCTCATCAAACTCATAATAGCAGTCTAATCTCTGCCACTGTTGCGGTTTGGGCAAAAACTTCCATTCCACAGGCTTGATCACTGTCCCTTTAGCAGTGCCAACTTCTACAGTTTTACACGTCAGTACTTTAGTGTTGGTAGACATGTGTAGTACAAGACGTTCATTTGTGTTAGTGCAGTTACCAAACATGTACTGGTTTGAACTGAGAGCTTTGTATGTATGGTTTAATATGGCCTTTACTTTGCTAAAGCTGTTCGGATCTTCAAATATGTCATCATCACTTGTGATGAATATTCCTGTAATGATAAAGTCACTAAACTATTGTCTATGTGAAATAAATTATCTTATCAAGATTTGTAACAAATTAGATTTACAAAGAACAATATAAAAAAAAAACATGCCATGTAAATCAGTTGTAACAGATGGAAATGAAAGGAGTTGTGTTACTTAGAATAGTATGAGGATTGATGTACCTTGAACAAACAAGCCACCTGGCAGCATTCTAGTAACATGCTTGGCATGATCTGCCACCCAGACCTCTGATACTCCGAGTAATGTTTTCACAGGATCCAATTTATCCATAGGGTAACTATTTTCTGATGGACTATCAGATGGTTTCTCCTCCGGTGTCCGAGCCAAATGTATGACATTCTCTCTTGCTTCTATACTCTAAAAAACAAGTAATCTTCCGTCAAAGAAGCTACAATATGCTTTACGAATAATGATTAATAATTAATATTAAACGTATACCAACCTGGCCAAGAATCAGACCAATAACAAAAATTTCCTGTGACGCGTACTGTTCCAGATACTGCAGACAATACTCCGGCGAATATACTGTTCTGACCATTTTTTTATTTATTATTTCACATGTACATAAATAACCCACAAGAAATTAAATTTAATACGTTCCAAGATAGATATTTGGAAGTAAATTAAAAAAATTAAATTATTTACTTTGTCGAGTGTCACTTGTCATGCATGCGTGCATGATATTCATTGATGACAATAGACGGTTCTACTGTTTATCTATATGTCAATGTCAAACTGCGAATCAAAAATCATGACTTTGGCATACTTGAGTGCGTTTACACATTCAATTTTATTGAAAATTATTGTACTGACAATAATATTGATGATAATGGTGTATTGAAATCGACATAACGAAGCGTGGCTGATATGTTAGCTAATAGGGAACTAGCAACCTACGTAATGTTAATACATAATTATGGCGTGCACGAGTGTAGGCAACAAATAACAACAACAAACAAACATACAAACTCAATATTTTTAGTACTATAATATTATTACTCTCGCCTAGCTTCTTTAAGCGGAGTACCTACTGGTACACCTACGTGTAGGTGGGTAGGTAAGTAGTACCTAACTATATATTTAACAGTATATAAAGTAAAACAAAATTCCACTCAATAATTACGTGACGTGACGGGTTATGTAGCTCAGTATGTGAGTGATGCATTGATAGGTTTACATGTAAATCCAAAGAATACAAAATAGGTTTACATGTAAATCAAAAGAGCGCAACTTCGCATGCGCTAGCCGGCCGCCGCAAGTAGCTCTACGAGGTACCATGCCTGAGGTGAGGACGTGCGTGAGGAGGTGCGTCCATGAGGACGCATGGTCGGCTATTTTTTTTGTTTTTGTTATTGTGAGGAGAAGGTTCTTATAAAAGAAAAAAATAAGGAAATTGGAAAATTTGGAAAAAAAATACTGAAAATAGTTTATTCTGTGAATTTTATTTTTCTCACGAACTCGAGAACTCGCGATTTAACATTTAATTAAGATTTTTTTGCAATCTGCAGCTATTATTTTGTAACATTTTGGTTTTTGATCCGGGAATGCAGAGTTATTGCGGAAAAACAGAAATTATGCGGGTGAAACCACTAGGCGCAGCTAGTACCTACATATATAAGTATATTGCGTAACAAATAATAAAATATGTTCATTGAAAACACCCAAGCAGACTAGGCTAGACAAGGGTTCGGGCGAATTAACAAAAAGTAGCTATAGGCACAAAGGGTAGAAGAGAAATCAATAGTTACGAGTAGGATGCGGCGAGCGTGCGCACGCGATGCGCGCGCCTGCGGCCACCCCCTGCCCTGCCTTACCCTACTTGCCCGCCAAATCCGCCAATAAATGACGGAAGTCTAGCACTGAAACAACCGAAGAATTAATTTGAAGCATTGAGATACATATTTAACACTATTAGACAATAAGTACATAGATATCGTAGATTTAAATATTCATTTTATCGTAGTAGTCGGGGAACTAGTATGAAATTTTAAAGACAACAATGGGCTGTGGAGATCTGGAAATAACCCACGGATCCGAGATTATTCTCGAGATATTCTAGTAGGTACCTAGGTACTGAAAGCCGGTAACGCTCTCTAGCAGAAAAAAACATTGAATACGAGAAAGTTATTCTAAAGGTTAGGTAGGTACTTATTTATTAGTACCTAATACCAATTTACAAGGACTGCTGATTTATATGCACACGAACATCAAAAACTGAGATGTCGCTTTTTAATCATTGATCATCTCGCCTTGATGATGGACAAGCCACAATGTGACTTGCTACTAGTATCACATTAGGTATACCTATTGATAAAGTACTCGTAGCTGTGGTGGCTATAAACATAATATATACAGCGATCTACCTATATGTGTAGCTAAGATAACTTATCTGCGCTCTAACTATGCAGTATTTGAAGTTGAACTTCAATTTCCTCAAACCGACCTATGAGGCTTTTGCTCCGGAGTATGGCAGTGGCCAAATATTGGTCATTAGACCATAGCGATTAGATCAACACGAAGAAAAAGACATGATTATGGTCAAAGATAGATTGTACGGTCGAAAGTATCTGAACGTCTCCATACTTTAAAAATCCATAGTAAAGGTACATAAAAAAAAACAATTTTGCGCGTGTAAAATAACTGAAGAAAAGCTAACATATCCGTTACTCAAACTAATTTCTAACTATGGAAGAAAAAGATAATAATTTACGGTGTGTAGAATTAAATTGGAATACTTCAGCTACACGCTCATCTAGAATCTAGAAGTAGGTAACCTAATCATTCGTGACTAGAAGACACTCAGAATATTATTTGTTACCAATGAATTGACTACACCATACCACAGAATAGATAGTACTACGACCATACCCATTATAGCTATAACATAGTAGGTATATCACTACCTAGCTGATAGGCTGACGGACGCGTCGCGTCGCGCCGAGTCGGGCGCGGCGGGCAGCGCGGCGGCGCCGGCGGGCGGTCGCCCAGACGGGACAGGCGCGGCGTGAGGCGTTGCACAATAACGGGCATGCAACGTCGCATTTCGCTTTGCTTGTGTTGTGTTTATGTCGCCTGCGCTGCTAGTTTTGTACTGACTGGTGAGGGAGACACGTCGCGAACACGCCGAGCGTGATACTATAGTGACACGAACGTTTTGTTACCAGCTGGCGCGACAGACTAGATTATTATTGTTTTTATCTGGATCTAGAACGTTCTCGAATTAAACGTCGATGCTAGAATCAATAATTACTGAAGTACCTACCTACTTAGGTACCTTTTAATTTGTTGTGCTTTCAGTCTCCGTCTTTTTATATTTAAGACATGGATGTCGAAAATCTAATCAAGTGTGTGAAAAGAAACGTTTGCCTGTATGACTCGAATCATAAAGATTATAAGAATTCCAGTTTAAAAAGATATATTTGGGAGTCCATTGCAACGGAACTAGACGTACGCTGTAAGTATTCTCTGCTTCTACATTTTATAAAACAACGTCTGATTGAACGCGATAAACTTAGAAGTTTTACATGTATAATTCTTTAATGTTTTATGTAAATTGGTCACAATATATTATTATGACGATTATTGTTGGAGATGTCGGAAAAAACAAAGCCGACTGGGAGCGTTCATCGAAAACGCTGCCTAATCCCTTTGAGATATAGCAAAACAATGTACTGTGAAGTTATTCTTCTTTTATAGGTCTACAAAAAAGTCCGCGCTGGCATAAGTCTATCTTTTAAGGATAGCTTACTGTACCCATTTTAATGTTTTAAAGATATGTTCACAATTAATGCGGTATTTGGAAAGCTATTTAGACGGAAACGATAATCAGTTACTTTAATCATTTCATGCACATTATAATTGCGCTTTACACCATACTATTTAAATCCATATCTTAGGAGTTGTCGCAAAATTAAAAATATTATGCTCCGCTAGCCGTACGAAGCCAGGCGGGTCGCTAGTATTATTGATAGGTATTGAACGACGAACGATACGCGAACATGAACAATTAGGTGACTAAAATGTCTTAGCTTGAGGCGGCTCTGTGTAGCGGTTTGCTAATCTCCCTCAAATACGGTGAGGCTATAAACGAACAAAAAAAATATGCTTTAATAGCAAGCCGAACTAAAAAGTAAAAAAAAAAAATTTTATAGTAAGAAAACGTGGGGTGCTTTTGACTAGGTACATCAGCTATCTGCCAGTGAAAGCTCGTCAAAATCGATCCAGCCGTTCCAGAGATTAGCTGAAACAAACAAACAAACAGACAGACAAAAATTATAAAAAAATAAATTTTGGTATATGCGCCGTTTATACATACATTTACATGCATGTAGGACAAAGTGGTTATTTTAATATTACAAACAGACACTGCAATTTTATTTATTTGTGTAGATTATTTATTTTACCCTTTGATAACAAGCACCCCACGCTTTTTTGTACACAAACTCCTGCCAAAGGATTCTATATTAAACCATAAGATGCACAAAAGAAACATAATGCTACGACTCAATGAACATATCATTCCTTCCAGTTAAAAGTTTGTCTTATTCGAGCTAACTTGGGCCAAACAATTTATATATTTTCAGGTCATGCCGCCATCCTTAAATGGAAGACCGTAAGGGACGGTTACACAAAATATAAAAGGCAGTCAACGAATGATTTCGATAGTCAAAAGAGAGCCAATTATTATATATGGAGCTCCCAGTTACAGTTCTTGGATAATTACAATGTGAGCAGGAAAGGCAGACCCAAGAACACAGCAAACGCGAGCTCCCAAGTATCTATCCCAGTATCCGGACCAGTAAATCAAGCCAAAAACTTGAGGCCAGCTGTTTTAATACAACAGTCTGAAGACGCAGAGGTTATTTCCACAGTACAGCCTTTAGAATCGCCGATATTGGTGCCAGACTCGCCGCCGATGTTAGATCATTGGCTACATTCGCAGGAGTCGCAACAGTCTTCTTCTTCGGAACAAGCTTGGTGCAATTACCAGGCACCCTCACCAGATCAGTGGTCCTCACAACAATCGAATGTTTGTTATAGTAAGTAGGTTCTTAATTTGTCGAGTCCCCTAGCAATGACAATGACAGTCAGCCCAAATTTTTTTTAAATTATTTTCTGGGGCACAAGCCCTGCCATTTTATTATATTCGTCATTTGTTTAGGGCTAGACAAAGGCAGCAATGGGCAGGTGTAATGCTTACCATCGGGTGAATGATTTCCTCGTCTCGTCACTCAATCAAATAAAAATAAAAGTACCAATATTAAATGCAATAACTTGTATTACCATAAATTCTAAACGTATTTTAATAATAGCGAGGGGAAAATACTTTTCATTCCTTGTAATTTAATACAGGGTACCTTTTGTTCTTATAATCTACACTTAAAAGTGTGAAATGTGGTGTCAAACGTATTAATAAAATATTAATATATAGTTATTATTGGATTCCGACTTGCGAGACTTCAAATATTATCTTAATTTCCTTAAATTACGAGATCAAGCCACTGGGACAGATCATATAATTAGTAGGTCTGATTAACAACGTATGACTATTAAATTGCATATTTTATAAATGTTATTAAATGTAGTAAGCGCACTACAAACACTGTCTAGTTAATTAGCGGTCGCGTGAGCCCATCGATGTGATCGATGGGGAATGTTGAATGTTGATGCGAATTTACGCGGCAACAAATGTGTGTATTTTCACGCGGTACAGCCAAGGGGAAGGCAATATGATATTTTACCCTGTCTGTTTAGTAAAAAGGAGGTCTAAACATATTATTGCGTACCGAAGCACTGTAACAAGGTGGTAAAAATAACTAGACCTCCGTAATTCCCTACGTAGATACGCGAAAGTAATTACCACATAGGGATAATGATGAGCTTGTTCGAGACAGACCGAAGGGACCCAGTTTGCGCGTGAACAGGGTGTGCGGGCGGTGCGGTGCAGGGGCAGCCATCGCCGATGACGCTAGTCACGAGCCGGATTTAATACTGCCTATCACTTATTCTGTGGCAGAGCTAATACTGAGTGCTAGATATTCTGCGACAGGGTACCGGAGGCCGGTACATAGCGCGCCCCTCGCCGCACGCGGCCCCGGCGCGACGACGCAGGCGCGCGCTTTAGAAGCCACGCTCACCCGCTTGGATCGATAGATAAACGCGCAACCCCGCTTTTCAACCGGAATCAATACCGATTCCATCGATTTTCGCCGCCGCAGCCGCCGCTGCCGCACACTGTATTCGAGGGTCGCACGCGGTGGTTGCGCGCACTGCGCTAATTTCGGACGCTATTCATATTTTTAATTTTTGAACTTTTTCGTGTGTTAGTGTTGTACAAACCAAGAATGCTTTTGGCAATGATGGATTGGAGGCATCGATTTCATTGATCATCGCGTTTCCAAGGTATGGAGAAGAGTTCCGAGCTGTCTGTATTATAACCCAATTACCCACCTACATGTTGTAATGTATTTATTTATTTATTTATTAATATAGCGCAGCCACATCATACACTTAATTTGATGAGTATTGACAAGGTACAATTCTGATGTGTACGACAAGTACGGCGTACATATTGTCATATCAATGTATATATTTGTTCGTTGTGTATATTTTATACATAAGACCTTGCAGGATAATTCGACGGGAAACTATTTTTGATTTATTACATTAACATATTCGTATTAAAACGCAATCGCTTAAAAGTTAGCAATGTAAAATACAATTATCACAATACGTTACGCTATTTGTAAAAATAAAATCCAAAAAGTTTTAATAAATGCAAATGTGTACTGCTGTAGACTAGACAGTCACACATAGACATGCTTCTGCCTAGCAATCAACTTTGGGTGGTGGTCATGGTGGGCTGGGCACACGCACCGCAGTCTCAGACACCCTAATCGAAGCATGTTCCACAAGTTCATGTAGATAGACATTGCGTAGGCGACAGCCGTAGCCTGTCGTAGCATCTCTACGACAAGCGCGTCTTTCTTTCACGGTGGTAGGTGTATTATTGAAACTAAATATAATTTTGGTGGTGCTGGTATATCTTAAATGGAATAGACGGATTTATCCACCAACGCTACCGCTACCCTGTCATCCGTCGCTACAAATCTATGACAAAAAATTGTCGAAGCTAAAGATAGCACAAAAGTGTTTGATCAAAACTCAATTTCTACTTGTTGCATTAGATTTAACGTTGTGGGGCATCTATACAATTTTATTTTTTAAGTCGGCTTTTGTTGTTTAATAGGGAGCTGACACCCTACTAAACGAATGTCGCATTGCAATCGGTTTATTGTTAGTTTTAACGTTACGTAAAACTTAATAGGTGGACACCATTTTCAAGAATGTTATATTTGATTATTTAGCACAAATTCATAATAATATTTTAATGTGTAAACAGAAATAAAAATAGTTCTATTGAGAGATGTGGCAGGCAGCTGGCAGGCCGAGAGAGACTGGTGATATCGTCGATAAAAATGTGCAAGCCGCAAAATTGTGCTCGCTCGCTCGCGTGACTGGACTGCCTGACTCACCCCTCAGTCAGACAGTAGTCGATGTATTAACAAAAAACCGGCCAAGTGCGAGTCGGACTCGCGCACGAAGGGTCGCGGTCGGACTCGTGTACTTTGTTGTATGGGAGCCCCCCTTTAATATTAATTTTATTTTAATTTAATCATTTATTTTTAAAGGGGATAATATTACTCAATTTTCTGCGGATATTTCAAGCGTCTACCTGTGGCCGTTTAGATTCGTAATATCGAGCAAAAACGAGCAAACAATCACGTTAGTTGTATGGGAGTGCCCTTAAATATTTATTTCATTCTGTTTTTTTTAGTATTTGCTGTTATAGCGGCAACAGAAATACATCATCTGTGATAATATCGACTGTCTAACTATCACGGTTCATGAGAAACAGCCTGGTGACAGACGGACCGACAGACCGCGGAGTCTTAGTAATAATAGGGTCCCGTTTTACCCTTTGGGTACGGAATCCTTAAAAGCTAATAAACAAGTACGTGAAGTCGATAGTCATCAGTATTAGCAGATACCACTAGCTGGTCTCTGATATTAGTTACCTCTAGCACAGAATATTAATAGCTTAAAGGTACAAAATAAATATGTGCTACGGTATGTAAATTACGAACGTACCAGCTACAGGTACCTGACAAGTTATTGTCCAAGCCCGGTATTGTATTTGATCTATTGATGAAGTGCATAAAAAATGTTTTTCTTGAAACCCAAAAACAACCTCCAATGGAATCCAAAATTTCGCGCTCTCTAGGCTCACTTGCTAAATGTCTAACATGATAAATTTATAGTTTTTTTGAAGTAAATCATCTTTACGCAAAGTTGACTTGGGGAGTAAGCTGTGGTGAAGGCTTTACGAAAAATGTGATCGGGCGAGACGTTGAGAGGTATATAATAAAAAAAAATTACATGAATATCAAAAAAATAAAAGCAAAAGAGACAGATACATAAATTTATAAGATTTAACGTGGGGAAAATGAGATAGTAAGCATTATGTTATTGTTTGTGCGCGCATGCGTATGGTACAAAACTTGAGAAAAGGCTCCACAACAACCGCGGTGTTTTGTATACGTGTACGTAGGTATTATTTATAATAAAGGTCTTCAAATATGCCGAAAACTAATGCAGAATATTGTCGCGATTATCGAAAAAAAAAAGGGAAAACAAGATTAAAAAAGTAGCAAAAAGTTCAACGGAACGTCTTCGTGAATTTCGTGCACGCCGAAAAGCGTTGTTGAATGCCAAAAATGATAGTTATATTTCGCATGTTGATGATTTTACTGTTCAAAATAGTGAAAATGATCATAGTAAGTATACTCAAATATTTTCTAATCAACAGATTTTGTCCTAATACGCACTGCTTGTATGTGGAGATTTTAATGTAAATTTTGCATCGGATACAGCGATTCCGTTGATTGATTTTTAGACGCCATATTAATTTGAACATGTGCAGCAGCCGCACTTTATCGACAACACAACAAGATCAAAAACAGTAATCGACGCAGTATTTACTTTTGTCTCAAACAACTTGAAACCAAAATCTTTGTAGGTCTTCTACCACGTATGAATTGCTTTTCTTATACTTTTTTTGCTTTACTTTTACTTTTATACTTTTTTTTATTATTTGATTATGTAACATATTTGGCTATTTTCGGATATTGTTTTATTTTGTTTCGGACTTTTCCTTGTGACTGCCGGAGACACTTTCTGTGCACCTGCTTTCGCTATTTGATTGCTGGACTGAGATATCGAAAGGTTATTAATTACTGAATACTGGCCCGTAGCACAGTACTACGTAGTACGTACCCGTAGTACCCACTGGCCAAATAAAAAAATGTACGAAGCCAAAACAAAAAAAAAAAACAAAGTAAAAAATCAATTATTTTGGAAATCGGTCGGAACTGTTTGTAATTTTATATTTGTTCGGGGAGTCCGGTGTAATAAAACTTATTACTTAGTATTCTTAGCATTAGCAACTACTCTCTCTCTCTCTCTCTCTGTGTCTCTACCCAGTACCCAAGGACATTTTACATTTCTACCGGGTAATAAAATAAAATGATCGTTTTCCTTGATTTCTCGCAGTTGGCAATGAAGATGAAGACGAAGCTATTGCAACCATGACTTCGTCGGAAACTTATCAGCTGAAATGGCACTCTCACAGTGCCCATTTGAACGGCTCCGTGGCGGCGTTGCTGCGGTCGGAGCGGTTCACAGATGTGGTGCTTTGCACCATGGATGGCTCTCAGATTCCCGCGCACAAGTTCATTCTAAGCTCGTGCAGCGTTTACCTAAGCAGCCTCTTCGATGGACAGAGGTCTGTAATGCGGATGGGCGGCATGTTGTACGTGGTGCTTCCATCGGAGATTACCACAAAAGCACTCAAGATACTCGTCGAGTATATGTATAAAGGTTAGTGCATATTTTAATAATAATGATATGTACAAAAATGCATAAATATGGGCCTTGTTTGTCCTTATTGTAGTCACTTTTCTTAACTATAGTGCTCCCCGGACATATTAACTCCTGTAGGTCAGCATAGCCTTATAGATTTTTCTAGTAGACGCATACTATACTTATAGGCTTTGTATTTGTGGATCTGGCCAGACAACAATTATTATTACTAAAAATCTGTTGTCTCTGTAAACCTGCGTGCCAGAGATTAATAGTAAAAAACTGAACCCATTTAATGTAAAATTAATAATCATTTGGTTTTAACTTTCTAGGTGAAACAACAGTTTCAAATGAGGTGCTAGACACAGTGCTTAAAGCAGGTGAGGTACTTAAGATCCGAGGATTATGGCGGCAGCTGGACGAGGCAGGTGGAGACTCCACACCTGCCGAGAAGATTGTACCGGGAACAACACAGGCCATTGTCAACAAACAGTCCATTGTGAAGAAACCAGATGATCTGCCCAAATTAGGCATGAAGAAAGATGACAAAGTCATCAAGTTCAACCCAATGCAAACACAATCTGGGGTCTCAAGGTAATATAAATCAACCCTTTACTACCTACTAAAATTTTACACAATCTCTTCATATAACTTTGATGTGTAAAATACTGATACAATTCCTGAGGGCCATACTAGATGGGTGGTTCTCCCACAGTGTGAATCCGCCCCAGAAGCACACTAGATACAGTTAAATATACTCGCGCAATTTCCCGTCGCGGCTTACAAGCACGAGAAAATCGACAGCTGCATGCAGCGTCAAACCGCCGCCAATAACCACTCCTTCAAACTATGCGATGGCGGTTTCCTGCTATAGCATCAGCGGCAGCTTTCTTGAGCTGATTCCCACGGCAGAAGAACTGACACTGTAGTTGTCCTTTAGAATGGACGATTCCTCCTCTGTTGCCAGTCAACTGATTCAGGTGAATCAACTGATTAATGTTATTATTTTGAGAAGGAGCTAACTAACAAGATTAACAGAGGCATTTTAACATCCCCTTGGGCACATAGGGCCACACATTCCTACAGTGTACAATTTCATGCAATACATATTTTTTAATTTAATTTCAACTTATTCATCCTGTAGGCCAATGTTCATTGGGCCTCCAAAGCTGGTGTTCATCAAGACTACAGAAGGTGGCACTCAAGCTGCATTGCGCCCGGGTACTCCTCTTAGTTCAAAGGGACAGACCATACTGGTCACACCCACTTCTGTTACGACTCAGGCAAATCAACAACAAACAGTGGCCACAGTAGCATCTCCTGCTAGCAACGTGACTGTTGCTTCAACAACCGTTACTGAGGATACAACTGAGGAAACAACAGTTCCCAGGTAAGCATAGCCAAGGCCCTACTTAACATAGTAGAAATTAAAGATTTGTTTTCATTTCACTGTTAGAAATTATTCATATAATATGTGTCTGTCCTAGTTAGGCGTCAGGATCAGGGGGGGGGGTACAGTAGGCATTAGAGTTGAATGCTTAACTGCATTCAACCATTGCGCTAACGTATTATATTATGATCCGTTATTTATGTGTTTATCATAACTATTCCAGGGTGTTGAGGAGACATGCAGTTGAACGGAAATATGGAAAGAGACAAAAGACTGAAGGTAATAGTGTAGATGGAACTGCCAAGGAAAAGGAAAAAGACAAAGAAGAAAATCAAAATGATAACTCTGGAAGTGAGTAATATTTTATAGTAGATAATAGCACAACTGTAAAAACTTTACAAAAAAAATTCTTTTTCAACTAATCTACTATTTTTAAAGGTCCCCTTTGTTGTTTAAGTATAAGTATTAATATAGGACAATTTAAAATTTCAATCAAAACCAGTATTTATCAAAAGTGATTAACTTATGGAGTCAATAATTCAGCTGACAATGTGGCTTATGAATATAACAAAATTTCCGTCTAGTTTCCTGCTGGTTCTACTCGGTTGAATGTATTCCAGATCCTTGGGCCTGTATGAATAAGCATTTTTTACTTATGTCATTACCATCTCAATAATTTTAGAATCATCACCGATAACAACGGAGATTATGATCAAAGATGAACCCGAATGGGATGCAAGCAGCATAGAGGAGGAAGAACGGTCTATAGCGGAGATGTTTCAACAGGAGATGAGTGTTAAATCTGAGCCCATTGATGAAGTTGATATTGATGAGGATAGCTTGGTGAGTACATGCAGTGCTGCCAATTTACTCTTATATAAAAAAATCTGATGTATTTCAACATTGTTAACTCGAAAATTGGATTATTTAAAGAATATGAATTCATCATCAACCCATAACGTCCCACTGCTGAGCATGGGTCTCCCCTCACTTTCATGAGGAGGGTATGAATATAAGAATATGAATTATCTACTTGAAATATTTTTATACTTAACGCTGGCTGTATGAATCGTGCGAAGCTTGAATGTAAAAAAAGTTGTTAAGTTAAGGGCTATGGTTTTTTTAATCGTCCTGCCATATTATCGAGTTTTGGCAAATATTTGTGCTGAAAATAATTTATTTTAAAACTGGAGAAAAGTGTTGACTGTTTTAAATTGAAGTCTTATTTTTCGGCGCGAATGTTCGCCGAATTTAATGTGGCCGTGGAGTAAAAGTGTTTGTTGTTGGCAGGTGTACAGTCCGCTTGCGTGCGAGCTGTGCGCAGAAGTGTTCACGGTGCCGGCGGCCTGGGTGCGCCACGTGCAGGGCCACTCGCACTCCGACCAGCAGCACGCCAGGAAACGGAAGCATTCCTCGGAAGTCAGTACAAATGTCATATTTCATAACAGCTTTTATTTTTTTTATTATTTTTCCCTCTTTTTTTCTGGTCACGTGCGGGGCTCTTTGCCCTCACATAGAATAACCCCCGTATTCACAAGCGTCGCATAGTGCCCACGAATGCACTTTTTGCACTTTTTGGACGCCAGCAGTCTGCTGTTCAAAATTTGATTAAATACTAACAAACTCCATAAAAGGAAATCCGTCCTGTTAATATTTATTTTGAACTTTCAAATTCCAGAGTGACGACGAAACGATGGTACTGCTACGTTGCGACCTGTGTCAGAAACACTTTCTGAACCCGGCAGAGTGGGTCCGCCACATTCAGAGCACGCACACGGAAATAGGTCTGTAGCATTCCGCATATCTAGTGTGAAATAAATAAATACATGTGTAGGCAGAACCGCGCACGTAATAGAAATTAAACTTAACAAATATACATGAGATATTTAGTGTGAGAGACAGAGAGCATCTCAAAAGGAATACAACAATATAAAATTTCAAAAATGAAAACTTTATCTGAAGGCGTTTGTTTTGGCCTAAACAGTACACAATAACCTCTACACAAAACATTGTCATTTTTGACAAAATATGTTATCTTGTTTGATATGAAAACGTTTGATACGTTTACAAAAATTCATTTGACAAAAGTTACAATATTTTGTGTAGTGTGTAGACCAAAACACGCGCAGGAGTCACAGCTTTATATTTACATTGTAATTGGTTTCTCTCCCACTCATATTACTTATATTTTGAGGAAGTAAATTTCATAATAATTGATTTAGTAGGTACCTACCTACTTAGTATTTTCCTCAGTAAATCCGTTTGAAGTCGGTTATTTGGTTTCTAGAATTATAATTTTCTGTAAAACATATTTATATAGACGATACATTATTATTTCTCACCTACTTTTAAGTAAAATTTAATATTCATTTATCCATCTAGTTTTGTTATTTTACTATTAATTTTTTTTCGTTTTAGATTAAACATAAATCAGCGTAAGTGGTGAAGTTAAATTATTAGTTTATTACTGGCATGATTCATTATATCCTAGCTTTAACCACTTATTTCTAACAAACTGCCTTATCATTGTGTTAAAACTAAGACGTAATATTTATGTTTATTCTAAAATGCATCTTGAAACTATGTACCTAAATATCATAATCCGTCAACATTATATTTAACCTACTAACATAGCTGAAACCTGATTGTTATGTATGTGGCTTAGACAACCGAACACCACAGACAATAGAAATATTTCTATAACTACTTAATCACTATTTTTTAATGCTTCCTATCACTGTTTCTAACACTTCACTTGCAACCATGCTACTGCCATGATAATCACTTCAGTTATGTTCTGATTATGAATAACAATTTGCGATGCTTTGTCATTGTAATGCTGAAACAAAGCATTGCAAAGATGTGATTGTTATGAGCGAAGGCACCCGTTTTTGCAATCACACCGCAAACAGTTATTTTCACATATTATTTAGGGTTAAAGATATTCTATCTAAGCCCTTTTGGCTATGATTATTGTTACGTGTACATACAGATGGTTGTAGTGTGCGTAAGATCGAAATCTCTCAGTCGCTCGTGTACACAGGCGTGTCGCTACTTAATCTGAGTAAGTATATCTAGCCTGAGTGGTCTACTTGGTTTTAATGAAGGTACAAGCTTCGAGTATAATAATTTCACAACTGAAACATGTACCTCGCTGTTTCACCTGCATAATTCCCGTTTTCCCGCACTCTGCATTTTCCCAAGAGAATAGCCTATATTACTCGGGGAGAATGTTAGTGATAGAATTTTCAGAATTAGATCGGTTATTCCGATCATTACCTCCTACAAACTTCCAAAGTAAGTTTCATCAACTTCATCGACCTATTTCGTCCCCACTGCTGAGCATGGGTCTCCTCTCCCCTTACCCGTGAGGAGGGTTAGGCGTTGGCCCGGTCCGGATTGGTGGATAACATACCTACCTCCGAAATAATTCTCGGGTAGATATGTGGGTCTCCGCACGGTGTTTTTCTTCACCGAAAAAGGAATAAAATAATAATATAATAATTATGCTTTTTACATAATCACATTGGTACGGGATTTGAACTTTGCCTCTTTATAAAATCTTATACATACATAATATAGTCACGCCTTTTTCCCGTTATAAGCAGAGACTAC
This sequence comes from Campaea margaritaria, assembly GCA_912999815.1. Taxonomy (NCBI): domain Eukaryota; kingdom Metazoa; phylum Arthropoda; class Insecta; order Lepidoptera; family Geometridae; genus Campaea; species Campaea margaritaria. The sequence continues at coordinate 6,188,847 of OU538794.1, forward strand.
ATCTTTCTATCTTAGCGTAGTCAAAATAAAAGACGCTCGCATAAGATACTTGTCGATGTTACTGTATTTATCACAGACAAGAAAGCTTACCATTCAGCCATATTTTCTTCCCCATCATCATCATCATAGAATAGAATAGAATAAAAAAACTCTTTATTGTACACCAGAAACAAAATTAAACACAGTACAGAAGAATTACAATAGGTAAACAAGGGTAGTACAATGGGCATCATGGCTTTATGGGTTGTTGATGATCATCATCATCAACAACCCATAAAGTCCCACTGCTGGGCACGGGTCTCCCCTCACTTTCGTGAGGAGGATTAGGCCATAAACCACCACGGGGGCCAGATCCGAATTGGTGGATCACATACCTACCTCCGAAATAATTCTCGGGTAGGTATGTTTCCCTTCACCGAAAAGCGAGTGATAATTACGTACATATGTTTTACAAGAAACACATTGGTACGTATTTGAACTCACGACCTTCTGCTTGAAAGGCGGACGTTCTCCCACTAGGCTACCACCGCTTATCCCATATCGCTTATGCTTCCCAATAACTGAGAGAAATAGTAAACCGTCAGTCATATTCTAAGAGGGATATTTCACGAACGTATGAAGCCTGGGCTAGAACTATCTACACTGTTTGTATGTACGTACATCTATGTAAATTAATTTGTTTTGAATGCGGTGTCGTTGTAAGAATGCGTGCCCGAGCGGTAGGCTTTCTAACATTCTAAATATGTGGTTCGATGTTCGGTTGTCTAGAATTGGCCTTGTCAAACAACAGAGCCCCACCCAAACGTCACAATCGTTTCACAGAGGGTGTGCAAAACAAAATTTGTACGCACTGCAAAAAGACGTTCCCGTCGCACGCGTCTATGCAAATACACATGCGTACTCATACCGGTGAGTAATTAATTTTTTTTTTTATTATTTTAAATAAGCTAGTTTTGATCGGTAGAAAATGCTCTTATGGTGGCCATACACCATGCTGTCTATCGTCCAGTCTGCATGACAAACATTGTATGTGGTGTATAACCATCATTACGGGAAGCAAGTCCGCAATTTCGTATATAAAATGTTAAATATTTCATTGTGTAAAACTGTAAAGTATGTGAGTTTGGCGGTTTCCGTGGCGAAAAGCGGGTTCGATTCCCGCACATGGAAACACTCACACACACGACACAACACATAAACACTCAATTCCATACCAAGTAACAGCACCTATGAGTCATCTGTACATAATAATAGTAGCTAACAAAAGTTCTAGATACCGACAGCGTATTTATCTTAGAAACAATAAAACAATTGGACTCTATTTCAGGCGAACGCCCATACATATGCGGCCTCTGCAACAAAGGGTTCAACGTGAAGTCCAACCTACTGCGACATTTGCGAACGTTGCACGACCACATAATCAGCCCGGCTGTGGCCGCGGGTGCGGACGAAGACGACGCCGCGGCCGTGCCCTCGCCGGGACCCAGCGAAGTCAAGCGAGAGACCTGAGGGCGAGGAGGGGGGGCAGGTCAGTTCCTTTCCAAATAATCGTACGAACAGATGCAGTAGTATACTAGCGGAACCACTTTGGGATACCGCCACAAAGTTGTATCAACTATACTTCTTTTATTTATTTTTTTATATACTACCTGTGCATTTAGCCAGTGTGCAGTATTAAAAATGTATTTTTTTTTTGTCAAAATGTCCGGTATTATAACGTGATAACCTTTTTGGAGATTAAAAAGAAAATTTTGTCTATTGCAGGACGAGGACGAGGCAGAGGGCGCGGGCATCGCACAGCGTACATGAACGCTATGGCAGATGCCAACCGACGCGCTAATGAGAAAAAGAAAGAGACGCAGCAGCCGCCGTCTCCCTCGTCCGCCGGTGCCGTAGAACCACGCAAGCAGAGCTACTCGCTCTTTCTTAAACAACGCGCGGTTCTGTTCTCGGCCAAGAAGTGGAAACAGTGATCATGCATTACGTATTGCGAGGGAATTATACTATACATCATTTACAGCATAACAACTTAGAATTTCGTTTTGGTAGATAGTTGAATAAACCAACTTCCATACTCCATTGACATATTGGATGGAACCACAGAAATCCATGTAGGCAATTCAACATCTGTATCAGTTAATGATGCAGCTCTTGGCTGCGTAGGCACGGATCTGGCCATATAATATAAAAAAGGTTGTCATCAAACAGGGTCAATCTACTAAATGCTTTTGACGACTGGGCTCAGTAATTATGAGCTGCGTATTATTATGATGATACTAGTTTTCTCGCAATACCTATGTATATATTAACTTCATAAAGTTATTTCAATGATCTCTGTATCCTGCTCCACCCTCCTTTTAAATTTTAAGCTATCGGTTATTTCTTATAATAATTAGACATAAGTATATTTTTTTGTTAAATGGCAAGTACTAGTCAATATATTTTGTAAGTGAAACACTTAAAACATAATTTTACTGCTAGTAACGCCTCCATTTCGGGATGCTAATACTTTAATTAAAATTTATACATAGGGAGTTGCTTTGCTTATCTAATACAGTACATTATTTTAAGTAATAGTTAATAACATTTTTTTGTGTATTAGTTTTAAGTCTAATCTATTCTAAGCATCATACTGAATTCATGCGCATTTTACTAAGATAAGGACGTTTGACACGTTCACTGCTAAAAACAGACGTGTGTTTTATAACTTTACCCGGGTGCGGGAAAATAACTGTTGTGTTAGCGCAGCTTGCGTGCCGTCTGTGCGGCGAAACAGACGTGTTTAACGTAGCGCAACTACAGTGCAGCTCACACAGACGGCACGCCATTGCTGGAAAACACGGTCCGTAACGGTGCCTAAATGTAAAAAGCGGTTCAGCAGTCACTAAAAGAAGTCAAATCCATTTTAAATTTCATACTGCCTAAATGTGCGTATTACTAGGATAAGGTATTTAGGTTTTGTAAGACGGAAAGGTAGTTAGGTATATATTTTGGCAAATAAAGTGAGTGTTTTAGTTGTTTTACATTGTATTACTCTGATAGACATTGATGTTAGTGTTCATGGATTGTATGTTTACGATATGTATTTTGTGTAGTTTCCTTAATTTGTTTGCGTATTTTGTGCACAATACTCATGTGAGACATGAATGCAATTCGTGAAAATTATTTCTCAGTATGTGTGAAAATTTTTCTTTTAATTGGTAAATAAAATTACAGATTAATGAAATACCTTTATTTATTGCCGTTCCTTTTTTGCATTAGTGGTAAATTTTTCCCACAATTTTATTTTGTACATACACGCAGTACAGACATGATCAGAGAAAGAAATGACGTTATTATAACGAGTAGGTTACAAAAACTTAAATTAAAACTGGTACATAATTTAACTATCCTCTTCTTCGATTTTGGGAGCCAGGTAGTAGCGGATGTGGCCGATGTCTTGAATACGGTACTCTACAACTAATGGCACGTCTGCAGACATGGAAAGCTGCACCTGTAGATTAAAAATGGTTTAGTTTTAACAAACTTCTATCAAGGTGTTTATGAAAGACCTGATATTTAGAGGAATCATGTTTGGAAACAAAACAACAAGCCAAAACAGACGTGGCCTGGACAATTTTCATCATAGGCGGTAATCTCGACATGGCTTTACAACCGATATCAGTCGATAAGTCCTAATAGCGTCTTTTCATATTGGAAGTTTTGTCGGAATGTCGCCTAGTATAGGCGAACAATGGCGAATACACGTATACATATCGAAAGCCAAATAATGACGACGAATTTGAAGAGCCATCATTACGACTTATCGGGCGATATCGATCGTAACGTGTCCAGAAAACGTTGGTCACAAAAGGTTGTAAAATCATTGTAAACAACATTTACCTGTGGGCTCAGCGAAGTAGCCTTAGTGAAGTAGTTAAGATACTGGCACGCGAAAGTGAGGGTCACTGGCTCATCCATTTCTATGACAACTGCCTCTTCTTCCTTGTCTATGGAAGCAGTCTGCGCTAGCTTTATATTAGCGGAACCGATATCACCGGTTGCTGAGAATTTCACACCTAGAAAGAGAAATAAGATTTATGAAGTTTCAAACCTAGTATAGGCGCGAATCGGCGCTTATTAGTCTTTAATATTGTAGGCGTTCATGCAATATCATAAGAGACATCGTAATTTAGCATTCGCATTTCGCATTCGGACGCGTACAATCATATACACTGCTACAATAATAAAGCTAGTAAGAGGCTAGAAATATCCGGAAGATAAAAACACAGCTATGTAAACCATAACCTTAATTATATTGGATTAACACTGTATTATTATTATCAACCAATAATATTACACATGTACTGATAACTGTCAAGTGGTCACTACATAACTAAAGAAGAAAACTAAACCTTTCAATTCAATAATCAAGATTACCAACAGAAACAATAACATTTTGAAGAGAATTGTGGTGGTATCTTACCTTCTTTTGTGCAAGCAATCACCATGGACTCCCCGAACTGCGAGAGATCGCGGCAAATACGTGCAAACTCTCCACTTGGCATGCGGATAGTGCAGCTGTACTCTGTCTCAGGGATACCTGAAAGGAATTTTAAAGGTTTTGGGTATTTTTAGGTGGCTGTTAATGGGTAGGTCTAGAGTGACTCGAAAGTTAGGTCAAAATCTATTGTTTTGTCATGGAAATTTCGATTTATATATATGTAATAAGTATTGTTTCAAGCCGACCAAAACGCATAGGAACTCAAAAGAGGCTAAGTAATAGCAAACATATTTGAACTTATTTACCTAAATGCTCCAGATCTAAGTTCATCAGTTTCATCTCATAATCGGAGACCTTCTCCTGATTGGGGCTCTCAAATGCAAATGTGACGGTGTCAGCATTGTCCTGTGCCTTCATCGTCACTGTGTCTTTGTCGCCGGCGCATTTCAGGATCTTCGACATGCTAGAAACCATGACATGATGAGATTGGAATTTACTCATGCATACATATTACAATAAACTACCACTATAAGCCTATACAAACATGCAAATTTTTTTTTTATGCAAATCATTTATGTTTATTTCATCTGGGAATGTTGCACTTGAGATGGAATATACCAGTGTACTACAAAAAATCTTTTACAGTTTTTTTATGGTAAGTGCTATACCTGCCCATAGCAGTCACAGCACCACCCTGAACCCTGCATTGCATAATCCTGCACTGCAATCATACTGATGTGATTAAGGTTACTAACCTTCCGAGATTCATGCCCATGGAAATGTTCCTGTCACATCGATATTTGTCAAAGCCATCTGCTCGCAGGGTGAGTGACACAAGTGACACATGAGAGTTGTCCATTGCCTAGAAGTAGAGACGTATACATGTATATTATGTACATAACACTTTAACGCTTTGACTGCTGAGCCGATTTTCTTGTCTAGCCATTGGTATGGCTCTGCATGCTCCAGTGTTTTCCCATACAACAAACACGACAGTTGTTTTCAGCATTGAAGGTGTTAAAAAGAAAATAATATATGGCTTCTAAAGATCTCTATTGCTCAAATGAACATTTGAACCACAGTGCAGAGGTTGTATTCAGTGCACGGTTACTACATCTTATCACATTCACTGCTGAAAACACAACTGTGGTGTTAGCTGTATGGGAAAACAGAACAGTGTGTGCAGAGCCGCACCCGTGTCTAGACAAGAAAATCGGCTCAGCAGTCAGTGTTAATATATATCATTCTTCTATGGGTTCCTAGGTTGTTTGATAACACAATTGTACCCAGTAGGTGGCTCTGCCTTCGGGTTCTAGATTTTTGATCTTCAGAGCAGGACAATGTCTGCCAGGTTTGCTAGTTTCTTATAAATATTATACATATAAAAATGCTGCTTAGAAATCATGATTTCTGTTTAAGAAATAACAGTAATATAGGTAGATAAAGACACTTTTTTTGGAACACCACAAAACAAAGAACTCGTGGTTGATAATAATTAGATCTACATGTGCAAATAAGGCAGTTAAATTAGTTACTTAGGTACCTGCAATTGGATTCCATTGTCATCGCAGTCAAATGTGGCTTGTGTGAGAAGATCTTTGATGGCTTCCAGCACTTTCTTCAAAATAGAGCTTCGTAGTAATCGTGCCTCAAACATTTTCTGAAACAATAGTTGAAAATCCTGTAACTAGAATACTTTTACAAGTAAAGTCATGCGAGCATGGCAGTGCCAATAGGTGAATCTACGCGTAGTAGGAAATCAGAGAAAAACTTAGGTTGGTACCAACTGTTCAAGTAGGTAACGATAGATTCTTGCATGCCATGCAAGAACATGCAGTTTCTGCACTAAATAACACATTGTCGAGCACCAAATAAGAGGTATTCATGAAATAACGGAAACGAAGAATGACAAAACCATGAAATATTCCGGTCTGTAAGTTTTGAAGTGTTTCACATGCAAAATACCAATAATTCTTTTAAAGTACTCACGATTTTGAGGATGTACGTAAATTCAACAGAAAATTGCAAAAATTATAAAGAAAAGAAAGACGAAGCAGAAAAGAAGTCGCTGACTGACAAAATAAAACAAGTTGATGACAAGACAAGCGACCGGCCGCGGGAAATATAGGCGCGAATTTCATAACATTAAAATGTCAATGTCACTTGTCAGTAGCATTACATTAGAAATTGGAAATATGTGTATTATTAGCATAATAGAAAAAAAAACAACATGACATATTCTATGAAGTCGTTACCAAGAGTGAAAAAGAAAAAGAGAACGTCAGGCTAAGTCAAAACTTTAATATAAAGAATTCTCTTGAATTGTAAAATGACAAGATAAAAACGGAAAGTCCGATTAAAGGCTGGTGTAGGCCAAGAAACAAATCTAATCTAATTAGTAAGTAGGTATAATACCTAAATGCAAAAGTTTGTGTTCCTCTTTTCACACCGAAACGACTGAACAGGTTTTGATGAATTTTAATATTATAGATACTTAAGGGTCTAGAATAGAACATATAGATACTTTTTATCCCGTATCCTGGGATAAGACTTAATAGTAAACTTGTAGTGCCTAATAATGGCTTGTTGTGGCGCCACCAAAGAGGGTGCCACACTGTTCAACCGTCTGTTTAGGTGACTAGACGTGGGCGTATATACGACAAACGTTTTCTAAAATAAGCCGCGATTACGAATATAAGCTGACTTCGTTTGCAACAAACATTCGAAGTTCTCGAGGAAAAAAATAAAAGAATGACTTTAACAAATACCTTTTAATAAAAAAAAATTAACAATTAAATTGTGCTTTTAGATAAGCAGGTACCTAATCAAATGCAACAAATCTATTGATATAATATAATAAAATAAAAAAGTTAGTCAGATAGCTTGACAATTTGATTTTCGGCTGGATAAGGAGGCAGTGCCAGTTTATATTTTTCTATTATTCCTGGGGGTAAAAATCTACCTCCTAGAAAGTGATGTGCATCCTTTAGTATGTATGGCTTGGCACATAGTTTGGGTGCTGATAAAGAAATCAACATGGCTGGTTTTAAGGCTTTTTCTTCCGATGGGCCTTTTTCTACATCCCATCCACTGGGAATGTCCACACTGGAATAAATTAACAATTAATATCTTTCTTATTACTACTGGCAATACTATTGCAGAGATATTTGCAAGATACAAAAATGGCACTACACTTGAAGTGGCGTTGGGCTGGGCACACATCGAGAACTACAGACAACATGTGTTTTCATGCAGATGTACATAATTACAATATTAACACTTTCAGTGCTGAAAACACAACTTTTGTTATTTTATAACTTGACACGAGTGCGGGAAAACACAACTGTTGTTTGTTGTATGGGAAAACACTATGGAGTGTGCAAAGCCACACCTGTGGCAAGCCAAGAAAAACGGCTCAACAGTGAAAATGTTAAGGAAAGAACACATTGTTGCAAATGAATGATTTATATTGATGGGGTATAGGACGGGAATCTCCTTGACTAATTTTTTAATAAATCTATATCCTTATGAAATGAAAAATGTTTGTTGCACCCTGGGTGGGAATCTAGATGACTAAATGAATCTTCTAGGAATAAAAACGAACTAAAAGATAGATACATAGATTTCTCAGTTATCTAAAATAACAAATACCTATGAAGGTAAGAGACAATACCTGCAAACTGGTAGATCTGAATGAATAAGCGCTTCCATAGCCGGCTTCAGTTCTTCTCTCACTGGTGGTTTGAAACTAAACCCAAAAAGTGCATCGACTAGCACACTGTAATCATTTTTGAGAACAGTTGGGTCTGGGAGTACATTAACAACATTTACACCAAACCTCTTGCACTGTTCAAGTAAATTTTCATATAGGGGTTTTGCTGTTCTCTTCGGGTAGTATACAGCAACAGTGTAGCCAAATAATGTCATGTGCCGCGCTGCAACTAAGCCATCTCCACCATTGTTGCCCGGTCCACAAATGATTAAAGCAGATTTATGCCTGTAAAAAGCTCCATATGAGTTGGCTGGAATTCACATGGGGTTGTATATTCGTGCATTTGGCATTTAAAAAGGGATTCAGTTATGCAGACCGATATGTATCTGTTTTTCAGTTAGCAAACATTTTCGTATGGAGATGATAGTTCGGAAACTGGTGAAGGACATAAATACTTTTTATTGGGTTTAAAATGTAGTTTTTTAAAAAGCTGGTAAAAAAATAGCATACGTAGCGGGTGAGAAAGTGGAAGCAACGGCCGCAGCAACACTGAGTCCAGCTAATTCCATTAATTGGTCAACACTAAACTTATATTCGTTGAATAGCTCTTGATCCAACGCGATTGCCTCAGACTGCGAGAGGTACCGCATCGCTCCGGCAGCAGTTTTTAACGGACGGGCCTGGAAGTCGAATATAAATCCGGAATCCAAATAGAATTATGAATATGACCAAAACCTGGCTACCGTCAACTTACCATGAAAACGGTGTTGAACGCGTAGCGATGTGAAATGTTTGATTTCTAATACTATAGCACAATTTTGTATTTCAGAATGAGTTTTCTTTCTCACAGCACAGGTATATATTTTAGAATTATTGGAATTTTATAATCTAAACAATACAAACTAAATTTGACGTGCCGGCAGGGAAGTCGGTTGACATTTGGTACTTAACACTTGACGACAGTAGTTGACAGACTCACAAGTTTTTTGGTTTTTTTCTTTGTTTTGGCTTCGAACGATTACACATTAATTAAATCATTTTGACACATAAGTCGACTTTAAAAAAGAGGAGGTTTAAAGTCGGTGCTAAGCCGACAACAAAAACTTATACACCACCTGACTGACTGAACGTACCGCACCACTTATTATATACTCTTTGGCACCGACTGCAAACCGATCGATCAGTAGCTATTATTCTAGGTAGCACGTCATGTCAATAATAATATTGTTTTATTAAAATTATAGGTAATTAACAATAATTTCTAATAATACGTTAGCACAAGAATTGTCACATTATAATTAATATGAATAAATTGTATATTTCGCTTTTTGGTGTAGTGACTTATATATTAATATATTATCGATTATGTTATTTCTATAGTAAACTCAATGTATAGAAAATAATTTAATAATTAATGTGTAGAGAATGTCTTCTAAAATTTGACATATTCGACGTTGACTGACAGTGTGACAGCAGTCAGTCATTCGTTAGCATTTTGGTTTTCTTTCCGATCCATCACAAAAATGGCTGCGTTTCGAGTATTTAGTCGTAATATACCGTATTTACGACAACAATTCTCGGCATTGTTAGGAAATACATCTCCTTCGGTCAAGTTCATATGTGCAGTCGTAGCTATTGGATACGTATTATCTTTTTCCGATGATGTAGTCAATGTTCTCAGTGTAACTCCAGGGTATCTGTTGCCACCTTCTTTCCAACTGTGGTCCACTTTCACGTTCTGGTTTCTCGAGATACACTTATGGGAAGTGATCATCGACATTATTACTGTAGGGCTGTGTGGGAAACTCATAGAACCGCTATGGGGTCAAATAGAAATGATGCAGTTTTTTGTCTTCGTCAACATTGGAGTCGCGTTTATGACAACTTTTTACTATCTCATGATATTCGCGTGCACTGGACTGACCTCTTACTTGTTTGACATTCATGTGCATGGGCTGGCCGGGTATCTGGCGGGGGTCTGTGTGGCAGTCAAGCAGATATTGCCAGACCATTTGTTGATAAAGACCCCACTGGGTAAGCAGATTTTGTTTACTATTTTCTTCGGAAGATCAACAAGGGTTACCTAAACTTTCAGAGTTGACAGGATTCATAAACCCTATATAATTAGCAAGAAAGGTGCCTAAGACACTATTCAAATTGTATATATTTTCTAGTTTTTTTTTTACCGTTTTGAACTTATAATTATTTCTTTCAATAAATAATGTAATATGCATACCAAAGTATTTGTTGGATCCTTAGTTACTGTAATGCTGCAAACATTCAGTGAGACTTCACTCACCAGCACTATGACTGACCATAATGCCCTGCAAGGTTCCATTAACACGTTCATTGCTGAAAACACAACTGCGGTGTTTGTTCTATTGTACCCGTGGCTAGACAAGAAAATTGGGTCAGTCAAAGTGTTAAAGTTTTAGGTCAAATTTCTTAATGTCTTGAATCTATTTTTGGCAGCAAATCTTGATGTTAAATGCTAAGTATAAGTCATCAACAATAAAATCAAGTATTGTTTTAGGAAAACTAACAAACCGGTCACTGCCGCTGCTAATCCTGATCGCAGCCATCATACTCTGGGCCATCGGAGCCCTGGAGGGTACATACCCTTGTATGTGGGGCAGTGGCACTATTCTCTCTTGGATCTACCTGCGTTTCTGGCAGCGACATAGCAGCGGGACTCGTGGAGACATGGCTGACAATTTTAGCTTTGACAAGTGAGTTCATGGGGTAAAGCTCATATTCATGGTAGGAATCATCTGCAACGACTGTTGTAGATTAAATATCTGAAAAAGGTGTGGTACTTTCCTATGTGGACTCGCATAGGAAAGTACCACACCTTTTTCAGATATTTATCCACCAAGCAGTAGTTTGGATACATTATTGTTCTGGTTTGAAGAGCTCTCTTACCAGCAAAATTACTGGGCATATCTGACTTAAGGAGCAGTCTCAGGGTGACTTTTGCTGTGCAAGATTTTGGAATGAAAAATTTAGGACAGTGATTTTATGAATAAGATCCCAGGCCATACACTTTCTTAACACTATCTTTTCACTTTCCATTATCTGCTACTTCATTCATAGTAAGTAGTATGTATATTGAGAATAGAAGATTGTGTGAGGCTGCTCTTACAGCCAGGATCAGTAAGATAAGGAGTCTGCACTAGTTTCGATTGTATTCCAGTTTCTTCCCAACGGTCCTCCAGCCAGTTGTGCGAGGCATCCTCGGCCCACCGCACCGGTGTCTCGTGCGCCTCGGCGTGTGTGCGCCGAGTCAGCGCCGCGTGCATCTCGCGCTCAGCCCCCGCGGAGTCACCATATCTATGCCGGGAGTGGAACCACAGGATATGGAAAGGAGACGGTAATCAGACTAAACAAATACTTTTACTATACTTTTACGCACCACAATTTACTTAGTCTTGTCTAGCCACAGTTACGCATCTGCACACACTGTTGCATTTTCTCATACTGTTAACACAACAGTTGTGTTTTCCCATATTCGCAGCAAGTTATAAAAAACACAAAAGCTACTACAGCTTTTGTGTTTTTCATAACTTGCTGTGAGTGTGGCAAAACACAACTGTTGTGTTTGTTGTATAGGAAAACATTATGGAGTGTGCAGAGCCGCACCTGACTAGACAAGAAAATCAGCTCTGCACTCAATTTGTTAATTGCTTGTTGAGTTCAGCTTATTTATGAGCCCAGCTCCTATTAGTGGATTAACAACCAGCATTCCCTTTCTTCTTCCTATACAACATAACATTGTTTTCTTGGGGGAATAGTACCCCATAGAATTATAAGATGCATGTATAACTTATTATGATTTCCAGGTTATGAGTATGTTATTATTCTACATTTGTGTTGATTTTTAACGTGAAATTTACAGACAAATCGCACTCAAAGCTCTAAGTGAGAGATTATCAAAGACTTCGGAACAGACACGACAGAAGAACCTGTCAACCAAAGTAAACATGGACACAGTGAGAAAAATGCAGTCATCACAAGTCATACCTCAGTTCTCAGAGGCCGGTCCAAGCCAACCTGCATCACCTCCTGAAGCAACTTTAGTAGACCTGGTGACAGAACCAGCCCCACCAACAACCAAGCATTCATGATCTAAAAGTCAATTATTGAGATAAGGCTGTATAAAGAACCAATATGGTTACTATTGGTATGTCCTAGGGTATTTTTGTTGTTAATTAATAGACAACTTTAATGTCTGAAGTTATAATTGAACGGCGATAGTTGAATCTAGCGTCTAATCCAGTAAGCATTTTTTCCGAATTTCAGTATTGCATTGCAGTTCTGTGTGGATATTTATGTAGTACAGAGAATAACTGGGTAAGTTTGAACTAACTGCTCATGAGGCCTCTGAATGCTACAACTAGGCATAGCCACCTATACATATTGATGGAATTGTAATGAAATTGCTGCCAAGTGCTTTCCTTTAGTTTCATAGTTCATGTCTTTGAACTGCTGGGAAATTCTTAATTTCAAAATTTTATTGAAACATTTGGCTTATGGCGGGAAATTTAAATTTCAACAAGTTTTTTAGTTTTACGCGATAGACCGGACTGGGCAGCTAATTTAAATTATAATTGAATTTCATTCATTTGGATTTCTTTTGGGAATCATACTTTGCGATATTTAACATTAATACAGCTGATTAATCAAACAGGTCAATAAACACGTCAGTCGTCATTTTCACGGTAAATTGGCTTATTCAACTAATGTTGTGCATTAGTGTTAAATATCTTTACATAGTATTGTAAAGAATGATCTACTATTGTGGCAAATTTCATTATCATTTAAATTAGATACCCGGCCTAGGGCCATAAATCAAAAAACTGCTTAAAATTTGTATTATAGTATCCCGCCACAAGTGAAACATATAACCTTAACTTACCATTAGATCGAAAAGTCTATGGTGATGATCCGTTTCCGTGAACATTGACCCAAATAATGTGATGGTACAACAATTTATTTGTCTATGTTTATTCTACAGTTAGAGGTTTTACGACATCATGTCCAAATGATTGATTGAATCAAGTGTCGTCTCTAATGTGATACAACATGAGTAATCTTGTAAATTATGTACAGTGTTTGTTTGTCATGCTAGAGTCAGGATGGAAAAGAGTGTTCTCTGCCTGCCCTGTAAGGACATGGTTTGATGAAAAATGGCAATAAAAAATTACCATTTATTACCAACAAATTTCTGTGAATTTTGCAATTTTGTTAAAAATTCATGGCAGTGCCGTTACATGCACTTATCAGGAGTTCACAGCATGTGGCATTTTTTAACCCTGTTTTTAAGACTTGATTGGATCTAAGGAAGATTGCACACCAGTAGTCCAAACCCAATGGGTGTCAATATCTAGCAATAAATATGGCGCCGGTCAAAATATTCACAACTCCATTGCGTTTATAATTTCACACTTGAGTTAATATTATAGGCACTGAATATGAGTATTTTTATTATCCCAATAATATTTCTTTAATTTGTATGGTATGTTCATTCAATGTTATGAGGTCTAAAGGGTGAAATATTATTTGCAAAATTTTAATGCATTTGTTAATTATTGTGTCAAAGATGTGTGAATGGTGAGTGATGTAAATATAATTATTGATATTGATTAGTGTTAATAACTTAAATAAATAATATTCAATCACTTCCGTCTTTTTCTTGAGTTTTATTCCTTTAGATACAACAACAGTATTGTGTATACTAATATTCAAACTTTTAGAAACTGTTTACAATAGGTCTCCATTATAATCATAAATCTATCAAAAATGAATTTATACCAAATAAGTTTATGTGACAAAAATATATAATATAACTAATATTCAGTAAATATATAAGATCCACCTTTACATTGCAATAAATAAACTTGAAATTAATGTAAAAATTATCTGTAAAATGTAAGTAAATAATATAATAATATGCTATTTGAATTAATGTCTACAAATCTACATTAATACATCTATTTACTATTGTGACAATATGTACATACATAACTATACTCTTAACTATCTATTCGAATCGAACATAAGATTATATCAGCCTTGTGTGTAAGCAAGTTGTAGGAAACATAGCCTCCAAAGTTAACCAATATTAAATCACATAAATATGTCGGTTAACTTACAATAAAATGGAAGACATTGGTATACTACTGCTAGTTATGTCCAGTAGCTGACAAGCTAGGCTCGAGTAGATACCATGGCCAGTAGCTAAAGGTTAAGTACAAAAGTGGACCAAGGTAATCATTAAATAATGGAGTTGTGGCGAAGTTTGTGGGACAGATGGTAGGTCGGATGAAATAAATATGCAGCTAATTAGCGTGACGAAAGGCCACAGAGGTGCATGGATATAGACCGAAAAAGCAGCCAGAAAAAAAATTGCAAGAAGATAAGTAATACACAATAGGTTACTAATAGACATTTAGAGCTTGATAATGTAATCACACAAGAACAACGAAAAATCTAACAGGGTATGATATAAAGCGCAAGCAAACAAGGCGCGGGCCTGGGCGTGTTGAAGACAAAAGGTATGGCGCTCAGGCTCCATGCTCGCTTGCTGTATCATGGCCCTAAACGTTAGGGCCTAAAATATTTAATCAATTCCAAGATGGTTACCTTACTTGACCATCAGATACTACCTCCCGTTTATGTACGACTAAAAATAGCAGGAAGGTGCTAATACAGTAAACATTGGCCTCTTTGGCACACAAACTTAGGAGCAATCTTACATTTTCAGCATGAAACAAAAAAATGTGTGGGTGTTTCATAAACTATAGACTAATAGATGTTACTGCCCGACTGTTCACGTTTTTTTAGAATACAGTATCTCACAAAAGTCCGATGGCCTATGTAGGTGCACCACTTACGGATAGTTTATATCAACAGCTCAGTTTCTATTCACATGTAGATGTAATTTGTATATGTTATCAATATTCTACACCACCAAATAGTGAAATACAAATGGGCACTGCAAAAATGAAATATTTGTATTCAGCATTAGCTTTGACGAAAGTTTTTAAAGGGTTCGTCCATTAATCATGTGAGGCTCGAAAGGGGACAGGGGGGTGTAGTGAGATATCACATGTATTTACTTTATCGTTGAACATACGATTTTTGTGAGGTAGCCTAGTTAAATTCACTATTCAGTAAAGTAAACTAAAACCTCACTACGTAAAAATGTATTACGTGATTAATGGACGACCCCAAATATGCCTTTATAGATATAGGTACAGAGTTTTTGTCCTTTACCCATTGTTTAATTACATAGATAAAGACCTGATCATACCAATGTTAATACTTAAGTCACTCAACAATTCTATCTCAGTTGTTTAATATTTATTGTGTTATCATTATATTATTCACCATCTAGATATTATAAGATAGACACATAAAAATTACATATACATTACATAGAATATTACTTAAACTATCCAGAAGAAATCAATGAAAGTGATTATTATGAGTATTATGACTAACATTCGCTAATAAGTACATTACATTATATATTTATTGCTATATTTGTTAATAATTAAGGTTATTTATGAAATCTTCACAAGCTTTGCACACCACCTGGGTAGTATGGACTTCTAGCCAAATATTATTATTTTATGCTGTGCCAAAGACATCTTTTACCCACATTTTAAGGTAGCAAATGCTTTATCAAAAACCCTTAAACTGCATTTATTATGTAGATTGTTTCATGTTAGTCAGCTTGTAAGGCGTTGTTAAGGGCTGCTGACCTTTACTTTGGTGTAAATTATATTGCTTCAATTAAACATTTATTATAAATGAAATATATTTTACAAAGTCACAACCAATCCGGCCATGCACAATATTGCATATTTGCATAAATCTACAGTCATAATGTGTATAATGACGTTATGATCAAATCGGCATTATCAAACCAATTTTTCTTAATTATAAACTATATACTGCATACCTGCATAGGCTATCATTTCATTTGCGAAACCATGCAGTTACATAATGTTGCTGCATAACATTTTAATCATAACTTCGCTTCTACACCAATTTTCAGTTTCATAAGTTGAGCAAAACCAATGCTTCTGTGAAAAAAAATATCACAACACTTCTAAAGCCACTTATTCCGTCTTCTTTGAACACTGAGTGAATTAAATTGTTTTATGCACAAGCATTTTGACCAATGTTAACTCATATATTTCCCACTACAGTTTAACACTACTTTTAAAACTTGTTCCGATTGCAATAAAGCACAGTAAGTACACTAGAGACTTCTTTCAAGTTCTCATTTACGGTCCTGCTGCCGGAAGTAGTGGTACGTCCGGTAGGACGTGGCTGGACGTCAGTTGTACGGTCTTTGACGTCGCCGGTACAAAGGCTATCTGTAGTAGTGGTGTTGGGCCTGCGCCCACTGCTGGGCGGTCGGCGTGGTCTGGTAGTTGTCTGACCAGCGGGAGCCATCTTGTATGTTGCCGACACCGCCCATTGGCACGGCGGACGAAATTGGTGTTACGCCACCCATGTTCGATGACATGTTACCACCTGTATATGTAAAAGCACAGTTTAGGTAGATTCAGAAGCAGATATGGTACGGTCATTTGTCATTGCAATTTGACGGCAGCCGATTCTAATCACGTTCCACCAATAACTTATTTACTAATGGACTGCCTGCAGATTTGTTATCCCTCAGAACGGTGCAGTGACATAACTGCTCAACTCAAATAATATAGTTTTATGGATGTGTGACATCTACCAACCAATATTGGTCCAATGATAGGTGAAGTGACTTAGCCCATGCTCTCGGTCCAAAAACGTAAGAACTGCCCAGTGGCAGTGCAGGCTGGTGTAAGCAGTCTTGGATATACTGGTGTGATAATACCTCGCGTCAGAAAGTAAAAAAGTGTAGGGTTTCATATTACCTGACTGTGCGTAAGTAGAAGGCTGTGTGGAGTATGGCGCAGGCGTATAGTACGGTGGCGGTACAGACATCGAGTGTAGTGGGACACCAGACACCGCAGGGAGCGCCGGAGGCGGCACTGGTTGTGGCGGCTGTATGAAAAAAATATACTCAAAATAGTAATTAACAATGAGGTTTGTCATTTATTTAACTATTTTAAAAACATGTTATGTTTTTGATTGATTGATTGTAAAGGTCTTTTAATAGTGGGACGCTAAAGGCCGTCGCACACCGTAAGAACTCGACACCACCTCGACCCAAAGTAAAGTATTGTATTTAATATATTGTGACACAGCACATTTTGCTACATAACGACGTGTGAACGATCTATGCGACTTCTAATTCAGTAATAACACCCTAAAGCGTGCCACTGCACTCTGTAGGCCGACTGCAGAGTTTTTGGCTCTGTACGTTTTCAGTAACAGAGGTAAGTTAAGTTATTATCACAGTAGCACTAATTTATTTCGCTATGTACAAGACACAGTGTAATATAATAACTGACCGGATACGAGTAGTTGTAGTAGTTGTGGTGGTCGGGTTGGTCCTGTATGGGCACAGTGATGAGGTTGGCACGCGACCGCGGGTGCGTGTGCGCCCGCGGGTCCGCGGCGCTGGGTGGCATCTGGGAACAGAGATATTATTTGTTAGTCTTGGCATAAGCAATGCTCCATCAAAGTGGTGCTAGTTAACCTAGTCACAGGCTTAATAATTATAGGAAGTACACAACAGAAGCAATTTAATGCTTTGATAATGTCACAGGCGATTCTGCGTTTCGAGTCTAGTGCATCTTATATTTTTACACACACCTGCTTTAATAACACTAGAAATATTGCAAGATAAAAAGTAGGTGTGTGAAATGGACCCGAGAACATTCTCCCAGTGCTAATATACTCACGGTTATTGGCTTGAGGATGGCAACAGTGCTCTGCATTGGGTCCACCTCCTGCTTGCTTTCGTGGTGGCCCGATGAGATGTGTCTGTGGTTAATGTGCGCTTGGAGATCTCTCTGTAATTTAAAATATTTTCTTTAAAAAAGTATTTATTAACCAACTATAAGGTCTACAGTTCATAGGTAGGTTGCAAATATCTCAATATGTTTATCTTCAAAAATGACAAGTTTGCATGCAAGGTGTATATAATTTACCTGTGAGAGATAGGTCCTTCTGCAGCCAGTGTTGCCATACCTAGTCCCCGAGTGTGTGCACATGTATACTGTTCCTAGGCCAGTCTGCTCCACTCTGAGTACCTTTAATAGAAAATATATCTGTAATTAGAGAACAGATTTACCACATTGACCATATTAATCTGAGATCCTGACATAGAAGACATAAGATTATCTAACATCATTCCATCTCTCTTTAATTCTCTACAACTTGCAATATTGTAACAAAGATAAATTATTAGTCTTGTTTCTCTTTATGTCATTGAGACTCCATTTGTCTTCTTCTATTAAGTCGCCTTGTAAAAGGTGTCTCACCTTCTCCCTACATCGAGGGCAGTGTGTATGATCAGCTCGAGCACAGGACAAACAGAACACATGCTTGCATGGTATCTGAAAACAAAGTGGATGGTATGTTAGTTTGCAAACGTTGTATTTTATCATGGAACCCTTGGCTTAAAGTACATATTATATTCTATTTCATGAAGAGCACCCAGCCTAGAATGTAGATGTTATATTAACATTATTAACTATATGTCTGTGTGCGTGCATGTCATGGCGGAAAGCTCTTGAGCTTACTCATATGGATACTTACCCATTAACACGTTGACTGCTGAAAATACAGACATTTGTGATTTTATAATTTTACAGCAAGCAAAAACACGCCTGGAGTGCGAGCCTGCACAGCTGTATTGACAATTTTATCACAACAGTTGATTGAGTTTAGTACAGTAAACACACAATGTGTGTGAAGATATGCAAAAGTACCAAAGAAAATAAAACGGTTCAGCAGTCACTGTGTTAAAGCAATTATAGCCAAAGAGACTTTATGGCATAGAATAATTATCTAGGATAGAATCTAAAATCTTGATATTCATTAGTACATTAAATTTATTCGGAGAAATTAGTCAACAACTTCAGAGTTTGACTACTACATATTTTGTATATTTATGTCTATTTTAAGTTATGTTTTTGGAACAAAGCAATTAATTTGATCACTCACCATCCGTCCATAAATAAGTATAGGTTTAGAGCAGATATCGCAGCAGTAAATCCTGGGGTTTAGTAGCTTTTCTCCAATGAGTGCAGCGCGGTGACTCCACTCCAACCGGAGCATAGGCTCGGGAGGACCTCGTGTTAGTGTTGTGAATACTGGAGCTTCCAATTGAGATATGTCTGAAGGTACTTCCACTGATGAAGAGAATAAAGGTTTTTATCAGTAGAGAAAGAGAAAAAAAAATAGGGTGAAGATTGTGACAGCGCCAATCCTGTTTAAATTGATGGATTAACACTTTCACTGCTGAGCTGATTTTCTTATCTACTGGCCACTGGTGTGGCTCTGCACACTCTATAGTGTTTTCCCATACAACAAACACAACAATTGTGTTTTCCCACACTCACGGCAAGTTATGAAAAACACAATAGACAAGACACCCGTGGCTAGACAAGAAAATCGGCTCAGCAGTGAACGTGTTAAAACCATTTCACATAGTAACATAAATTTAACTCGCTAATTAAGGGTGATAAAGATTGGGGGGTGATTAAGGGTGAGAGTTGAAAAATTAATGAATCTGGGTCATATTGTGGGTGGACACATTGTGTTGCTATTGAACAAATTGCAATATGTAAAATATGTACATACTTTAGCTAAGTCTGATAATCTTTGTGTACTTTAAACACTATAATTGGTCTAGATTTTGCTTGCAGATCCCAATAAGTCATAAATAAAATCCCACAGTACTATTTTCTAAATTTTATGGACACTAACAATGATTTTGTTGAAGGATATTCGTCTTTGATATCTCATGAATACATTAATAAACATGACACTCTCACAGATAAAAAATAATGCTGTTTATCTTGTAGTGCTTGTTGATAAGCGGCTATGGCGATTGCGCCGGTTTGTCCTGCTTCTATATTTGTTTGAAGGTATATTTTCATATAATTCAGCCCTTAATGTGGACATGTAAAATTTTTTAGAACTCTGTCATTTCATTTTAAATGTGACAGAATTATACTTACCAAGTTGAAATTGTGTTACATTTATAGGTATTCCACAAAGGCTTAAACTTACACTTGGGCGGTTCCGTGGTTTCAGGCTCGTCTTTCGTATCTTCACTTGTCGTTTCCTCCGGTTCCTGAGAGGTCTCTTCCACGGAGCATTCTTCCTCATCACTGGACATCACTTTTAGCACTTTCTTGCCTCTACCGCGGCCTCGGCCACGGCCTCTGCCCCGCCCACGGCCTCTGCCTCTCCCACGAGTAGTTCTCTTCTCACCATTCATGATTATTTAAACAATTATAATGTTTCGTTGGCTAATCTAACCTCAAAGATAGTCCGTTTTTATAGAGACCAGAGGTATATTCAACACTATACTAAAGGTGTAACGAATGCTCTGTTTTTTGAAAAATCAAGGAGCTTTATTTGCATATTTCTGTAAAGAATTAAAACGGAAAAATTACAATCGTCACAAAACAAGCGGATCCAAAATCCAAACCGGATCATCGATTTTATTTGATGTTAGTGATGCTAATTTCTCGAAACGAATAATAAAAAAAGGAAAAAATTATCGAGTGAGATCCAAAAAATCGACTAAATATGCGGCGACCTTTCGATTAACATGACCATCTCTATTTAATTTTACGTTCCGTTGTAGGTTTCATCAAAGCGTTTCACTACACTCAGATATTTCAAAATAACTAATTATTTGTTCTAGTCTACCCACTCTATAGTATGCATGCATTTCTATTAGGTATTACTTAAGCAATTATTATGCATTGCGTGCTGAATTTTGGCGGGAAACCGTAAATGTAAACTTGTTAACTTTGATTTTTTTATCTACACCTACTTATTTATAATAACAATGTGTATTAATTTTTGGAATATACAAGTCAGGGGCTCTGAAGTGGCATTCATATAATTATCGTTTCATAAGATTCACAAAACGCCCAGCGTACCTTGCAGTATCAGTATTATCAGTGGGTACTTATATCTTTCTAGCGGTGGTAGCCTAGCGGGAGAACGTCCGCCTTCCAAGCAGAAGGTTGTGAGTTCAAATCCCAGTGCAGGCATGTACTAATGTGTTTCATGCAAAACATATGTACGTAGTTATCACTCGCTTTTCGGTGAGGGAAAACATCGTGAGGAAACCCACATACCCGAGAAATATTTCGGAGGTAGGTATGCGATCCACCAATCCGGATCTGGCCCCCGTGGTGGATTATGGAAAGAAACGAAAGTGAGGGGAGACCCGTGCTCAGCAGTGGGACGATATGGGTTGTTGATGATGATGATGACTTATATCTTTCAACCATACCATTTTTAGAGTCCTGCCAACTTCAACTAGGATATGTTTTTAGACCTATCCTACATTACGATGTCTCAGGGTGACGAGCGGAGTGCAGTGCCGCGCATGATTATGCTAGGCAAAGCTTTGGGTGGTGCTGTAACTGTTATGGGCAGGCGTAGCGCTTACCATCAGGCGAACGACTTGCTTGTCTCATCACTCAGTCAAATGATTAAAAAAATCACGAGTAGGTATGTAGGTAGGTAGGTCCTTAGTTGCAAGATCAACACGAATGGTGAAGAATTTGGAAACAAACAACAGTCAGGAACTCAAGTGACGGGCGAGTTCTGTAATATAATAGTCCACGCATAATAATAATTACGCAAGTGTTCAGTTTAGCGGCCTGAGGATTTGCTGGCAGCAGTATATCAACGCGGTCAGGGCCGGTTGTCGCACCGCGTGCTCTCAAGGGCTTGGGGGCAAAAAGCGCGGAACATACTGTGTGTTGGTTCTATACTAAAATAATAAATAATTATAGTCATCATTATTATGGTTTTAATTTTATTCCTCGTATGTCTCATTTCCGGACGGAATTGATTGGATTGATTTTTAATTGTTGCTTGGCAGGATCGTTGACAAAACATACTTACCTACTTGGTTTTAAGGCGATGTTGCAGTTGAGCTCTGCGTCTGCGATCGGATTTATTTGTAGGTTTTAGTTTGAACGAGAATTATTGAGTGATATAGGGCGTTCTTTTTTTAAACACCTACAGATAGATCATGTATGATGCAGTTATTGATCATGTACTTACCTACAGATGATGCAGTAGGTACAGCGAGAATCGAATCGGCGCGGGCGCGGCACCCTTTTCTGACACAGCAACACCACCTACGAGTAGGTAGGTACATCACCAAAAAAGTTTCCAATAAAGCGTTTTTTATTATTTCTTCACAAGCTATACTTAGGTTTTTATAGGTAAAAAAGAAAAAAAAAAAGATAAAGATATAGCAGAAAAGCTAGATCAACTTCTCGTAGATTATACGCCATGTAGGTATGTTACCTAGGTACATCTATTATTAAAACATAATTTTAATAATCATTTCTGTCTGGAAAATCAGGCTGCAATTTTTGCCGAATGTTAGAGGGACAGATATAAAAGGTAGGCACCTATCCTATACTTAGGTACACAATTATACTGTACTATACTATACATAGTATCCTTATACATACTATATGTTACTATGCCTATCTATGATCTAGTATAATGCGATAAACGTACCTACCTATCTACCAATATAAATATACCTCCTAGACCCAACAAAAATAAACTTAGATTTACGCAGCAGATAAGCAAGCAAGGGTTTTAGCTTCAGGTATATTATACTAGAGACTAGCTGGCGCGGCAGGCGTTCTGCCCTTTCCCACCCGTCGGAGCCCACTAGCTAGTACTATCTATTCTGTGACCTAGCTCTATAATATGAACCATCGATCGTTTTACTCGACAAAACCTAGGTACATTGTTGTGTGACCTCAAACGGTTAAATCATCCAAGTTACACGATTAGGTACCAAGTACCAGCCAACGAATACCCAATTATGTAGTACTAGCTGCGCCCCGCGGTTTCACCCGCGTAGTTCCTGTTCCCGCGGGAATATGGGGATAAAACATAGCCAATGTTACTCGCTGTCAATGTAGCTTTACATTAGTGAAAGAATTTTTTAAATCAGCCCAGTGGTTTAGCCGAAACCTTACATATTTCGATACATACTTTCATCCCCTATAATTTTTTTTTACAAACTTTGAATGCCAAATTTATTTATATCTAATCATAAGCCTAAAAAATAAATTTCAAGCTTCTAGCTTTAAAAATGACGAAACTTCCATACAAACTTCCATCCCCTATTTCAACTCTTACAATGCTTTTTTCGCATTAAAAAGTACCCTATGTCCTTTCCTAGCCTCTAGACTATCTCTGTATTAAATTTGATTTCAATCGGTTCAGTAGTTTAGGCGTGAAAGAGCAACAGACAGACAGAGTTACTTTCGCATTTATAATATAAGTAGGGATGTAGGGATATATCAAAGTATTACGATATTATAATTAGAGTAGGTAGGTAATATCTATAAGTTGATTCATCGATGATTTAGATTATGTAATGCACCTAATCGATTAAACTGCAAAACAGCAATCTTCCTGATTCTAGAGCGGTAAAGATTTTGCCACCGCAAATCGGTTTAGCAGTAGGTATATTTAGATTTGCGTACTTTTTTTTGTTTTCCGGTATGTCAAAATTAGTGTTTGGGTAATGTAAATATTTTTTATTATCACTATTATGATTACAACTAGGTATTCCTTTGTGTACGGATGACAACCCAAGCCTGTGGAATCCAAAGACTGGTAACACTGCAGGTGTTGTGGCTACGAGCGGCGCTTACTATTTGATCATTAAGATGGTCATTCATGACCTCACTCGTTCGAAGAAAGAAAAATTGCCTAGCAGCGAGTTCACGACTTTTAAAATAATTTATTTAATGAAGCCTTTTTATAATTTTCCATCAGATATTTCAGTGGTTATTTATTATCTGCTTCCTATTGCGCGAATTCCTTGGTTTCTTCCTCATTTTAAGCATATTTATATTAACGCCAGTCCAAAGTATCTCGTGAATATCGATGGTAAAGTAAAAATAAATATTGGCAAACATTTCTCACTTCCTTGAACTAGAGTTTTAGTAATGACGTCTGATAATAAATTTCCTCAAACGCGGGATTTTTAATTTTCTTTCAGTTGGTAAAACCATCATGGAGTTTTTTTTCAGATTCTTTCAAAGGCAGGTAGGTACTTAGAACTACATATTGTGACCTAACATCATCATGAATATTTTTGTACCACGATCTTTTTTTGTTTTGCGCGTTTTGTGTATTTAGCCAGTATCAAGTGGACCAGTACCTACTTACTAACTAATAACAAATTCAAGCGTTCAGTCCTAGCTATGCACGTTTTTGTGTTTGTATCATTACTCATTAGGTTCTACACTCGTGCACTTTTCCAATAACTTTCAACAAACGAAAAACAAAAAAGGAACAAACAAAATTGACAACGTTTATGTTTTCCCGCCATATCCATAAATAATTCCAAATAAATTCATTTAAAATTAGCGTGTAACCAAATTGCACTCGATGTATGATCTAAGATACTTACCTATTTAATTACCTAATGATTATGTCATTGATAATGATAAGTAGATAAGATTTATGCAAGTCAAGCCTTAAAGTACCTACTATACATTTCTATACAGCTTCAGGCACCAAATTCACGTAGGCTAGTAATTGTACCCTAAATCAAAACCTAAGCCAAAACAATATAAATTACGTCGACAGGTACTGAATAGTCAATTAGTTTAGTAGGCGCCATAATATTATGCTTCATTTGCAAGTTAAAAACTACTTATTTACTTAGTTTATTACCAGGATTAACACAGGATACTTTTTATCCCGGTTAAATTAACGGTTCCCTTGGGATAATACTCAACGCGGGTGAAGCCGCGGGGCGAAGCTAGTATTAATAAAATATGCTGTTTCATGGTTAGCCCCTCCTAAATCACAATCCTGGATCTGTCACTGACTAACTAGCTAAATAATTGGTAATAAGTTCCTAATAAGGACATTATTAGGTGCAGTACGCCATCATTGGCTTGTCTGTGAAGCCTTGAACGCTCTGCGACCTCTCCCAGCCTTTTAGTTTAGTCTGACGTCAGTTCGGAAGGTCTGATACGGGTACTGAATGAACGTATAGTACTTAAATACACAGGATAATGGCGAAACTAGAATATTACAGTGCACCTATTTGTTTAGTCCAATTTGGGAAAGCCGCAGCAACTATATAGCGTATACGGCGTGATTTTTTTATTTGCCAGAACGCCAGGCGGCGGGGGTTACGTATGAATAAATAATGATTGTTTACGATAAGCCTAGGCTCCAAGTACCAATTTGTATACTTTGTATTGTAACAACAGAAGTTTGTAACAAAATAAAAAGTATAAGAGAAGGGAAAGTTATTTTGTTCTCATTTGCTTCTGACTTCATCCAGTCCAAGTGACCCGTATTCAACCGCATAATATTTTTAAATAACATCAGATTCATTAGTCTTTTATTTTTACGAAAGATGTTACGAGCAGCATCAGGAGTTGATATTACGCCACTTTCTTGAGTGTCTAGAATGGCCGATACGAAATCAACAGACACGGCCGCACTGTACCGGTTAGGACGAACCGGTGATACCCCTGATGGTAGGGCAGTATTAGGACGTTGGTGTCTCTTGATACGTATAAATTAAAAGCCAATACATTGAGCCACGCCTCATCATTTTCATCATTAGTTTCGTAGATCATAAAATTTGACTTATTTTTTTGTATTTCTATACTTATGTATAAGATATTATTTTTTTTGACGTGTAAAAGTGCAATATTTTGCCTATTTACAATAAATGATTTGAGTTTGAGTTTGAGTTTGGGAGACCTACAGGTACAATCTTTCCCCATTGTCCTCGATCTTCTGCAAGCGGCTCCCAGTTAGTATGGTCTATGCTAAAAGAAGACTAGTCACGTTTTTGTAAAATAACAAAGTACAATTTACTTTGTATGAGAATGTAGAGGTGGCACAACGCGTGAATCAATACTACAAAAGGGACATTTGATGAAAGGAATTTTTTACACACTTGTGTAGTCAGGGTCATGAGGAACCAACAATGAGTACCGAATAAAATGTATGCTTTATAATAGGATTATTTAATAAGATCCTTGGTTCCGTAGATAATCCAGCAACCCTTATTTTCATGATGTGTGTGTCACAGCCGTAGTTACCAG
This sequence comes from Campaea margaritaria, assembly GCA_912999815.1. NCBI lineage: Eukaryota > Metazoa > Arthropoda > Insecta > Lepidoptera > Geometridae > Campaea > Campaea margaritaria. The sequence goes on from OU538794.1 coordinate 6,215,314, forward strand.
TAGACGTTTTTAATTTATCACGGAGAGAAAATATGTTGAAATGTCGTGTTAAATATACTTATATCAAGCCACTTGAAGTTTTGTAGATTGTTGAAGCAGATTTAATATCTAAAGTAGTTATTGTCGTGACTGGGTACGCTATGGCCTTTGGAACTGGGGCACTAACCTATTCCCTTGATTTAAAATTCAAACAGGCTCTAGAGACTTGCAAACATGGAAGTTTCTTGCAACCAACGGTTCTCTTGATGGTGGTCTCGATGTGACCACTGATGTCGACTTTAGAGCGGTTTGCTGTTGACGGAATTATATAAGTGTACATTGTTTTGTTTCCTGTGAGGGCACGCACCATGATGTTTTTTTTTGTGATAAACCCGTAGTTCTCACTAGCTTTTCGGTGAAAGAAACGGACATGCTCGAGAATTATTTCACAGGTATGCCTCCGTGGTGGATAACCTTTGTAATAGGTTGGCGGATATGGGTTGACAGTTTTTGTTTATACTTACTACTAACTACTACTGTTTTAAGTTAAGGTTGAATGTTAATGATGATTGATGACTCATTATTAGTAGGTAATTAAGTACTTATCTAGGCCATTGATTCATTATCTGGCAGATTATCATCAGTCATAATTCGCCGATAATCATTCTTCTGAATTGAATTATAATTAGCTTTAATTATTATGCAATTTGATTACCTATGTAAAAGCCAAAAGGTTTTCTAAATTCTAAAGGTCTTTCTCTTCAGTTTAATGCTATATATTTTTTTCTGTTATTCTCGGTAGTCTTCACTAAGTTTACTTGAACAATTATAAAAGTGTCGAAGCTACGTAACCACGTCATACTGCGATAATAGAAAGCATTATTTATTATACTAATGCTATTAAAGTATACCTACTTCGTCCAGACAGAAGATTAAATCTTATTTACTTTATTTTTCATTTGAATCTATGACCTGAAGTGTACTTTGGATTGTGCAATCAATGACGCAATAGTATCAATAATTTCCATTAAACATGATTATTTTTCTGATTCAACAATTTCAATGCTACAATTTGACTATCGTTTAATTTTTCACTTCGAAATTACCAGGTTTCGTCGCCTTGGCCCGGATTTACACGATTTGGCTTTTATGAGTTTTAATATTATTTTCTTTGGGGATTTTGTTTTACTTGAAGGCGGCCATGTCTACCTACAAAGGTGTTTGAATAGAAACCAATTGTTTGTTCTGAGTCATCCTTGTTTGCCACCATTCGCTACATACGTTATGAAGTTTCGGAGTTACAGTAAGTATACCTGCTCTAGATAATAGATGTGTAGCTATAACTATACTATGCTATGTTACAGTTATACGATTGTCTATTCATAGGGGGATAGTAGTTTCAGTAGTTTTGTTTACAATTTTATAATGATTTCAATTTCGGAATAATATTGTCTGCCCATAGGGGATTTGGTAACAAACCGCGTAGTATGTCGTATTGTTGGGCACTACTGCCGCACCTTGCTCTATATTTAAGGGATGTCTCATTTATATTACCTAAACTAAGGCTTATAGGTATATTAATATGGATTACCTAGACACTACAAGCTTTTAATGGCTTAGAAATGTATCATTATAAGATATTGCTGCAAAACATCTATCATATATGTATCTTTTAGTCAACGCTTTGGCTTGTCTCCCAGTATCTAATGTTTGCTTTATACAGCAGTCGTTTCTTTTTATCATCTTATCAGACAGCTTTAAAACTGCTAGCACTATCAGTGTCACCACTGTCACCTGAATTCCCATAGTATACAATCGCCCTCCGAAATCGATTGTGCTCGCGGCATTGACCCCCTATGTCGATTTTGTTTTTCGGTTTATCTGCGAATTGTTGTTCCTGGCCAGTGTAACCTTATTTGTGTAGTCGATGACCATTAACTTACATAATGATGTTTTGAAAGAGAACTTAAGAAATTTGTTTTACAAAGATTTTAACAAAAATAATTATAGCACTACTTACTATAGACTTCGCAAATTAATCAATTGCATTCTTTAGTAGGTACCTGTACCTACCAGGGTCCCATAAATTCTTAGATGTATTTTTTAATACTTAGTATTTTATGTGGAAACAGAACAATAAATGAATATGAATACGACTTCTACAATATGGAAAGTGCAGTACCAGACTCAAGATTTCAAGGTTTAGTATCTTACCAGCAGTCTATTTGCGTAGTTTAATGAATGTTCACACAATGCCGCCAATAAATTATATGATGCCGCTTGGAATAAGCGGACAGACTCTATCCATCTACCTACAGAACCAAATTAAAAACACAGTACGATTCCTGCCATTTTCCTCGTACTCGTAGTTGCTACCAACTTCTTTTGATCATATCATAAAATTTATAAATGTATTAGGCATCGTTTATATTCTTCGGCCCTCATACATTTACATGGGGTCCTTCGAATAATTTCGATGGGGTGAATTTTCTTTGTAAATGATGCAAGGGACGTTCACATTATACCCTGACCTGGGGGTCGTCAAACTTTGACTGAACATCTGGTCTGGTGGGCTTTATCTCTGTTTTGGTTGCGTAGATTTTGGATTACAATTTGGTTATTGTGATCTATTTTACATTCCACGTATGAGTATGAGACTACTCGCATGAGTTGAGCGCTAAAGCAATGATTAGTAGACTAGAGATTTTTTTTTCATTATTCCGAAGTTGCCTAAGGTCAGTTTTTAGGGTTCTGTACCCTAAGGGTAAAGCGGGGCCCTATTACTAAGGCTCTGCTGTCTGTTATGTCTGTCTGTCTGTCTGTCCGTCTGTCACCAGGCTGTTTCTCATGAACCGTGATAGTTTGACAGTTGAAATTTTCACAGATGATGTTTTCTGTTGCTGCTATAACAACAAATACTAAAAACTAGAATAAAATAAATATTTAAGGGGGCTCCAATACAACAAACGTGACTTTTTTTGTTCGTTTTTGCTCGATATGAATTACGGCAACAGGTAGACGCTTGAAATATTTACAGAATATTTAGTTATATAATCACTTTAAAAATAAATAATTAAATTAAAATAATTTTGCCGTTTTATAGATAATGGTACGGAACCTTTCGTGCGCGAGTCCGACTCGCGCTTGGCCGGTTTTTTTAGACAAATAAGCGAAGAGACGAGCAAGTCGTCGATATCATTACTTTTTGTTCTCCTATCTGTCCATTAAAGAATATTAAAGGCATTGCAAAATCTTGATTTGATGTTTCGCTGATACATTGTTCTCATAACGAAGAACAGGAGGCCTACCATGACGTCTTATAGCGATTCAGTTCAGGACCTAAACTGAGCCGCGTCGCATAATCGTACCGTGACGTATTATTTTTTATGTTGCTGCTATTTTCAACCTAAACTGGATATAGGTTAGGTTGAAAATGGCTTATTAGCGACTCAATTTAGGTTGATACCATTTTCAACCTTAACTGGATCCAGCTTAGGTTGAAAATGGCAGCAACATAAAAAATAAGACGTCACGGTACGATTATGCGACGCGGCTCAGTTTAGGTCCTGAACTGAATCGCTATAAGACGTCATGGTAGGCCTCCAGTTAGTGGATAGACAGATAGTGGACAATTGTCACAGTGAACTTTTGAATGCTCATTTGATCATCATCGTAAAAGATCAGCTGGTGCAAATAATCCGGGCTCAACTTAAACAACGCAATATCCACAAAAGAACAATCCCTACACAATAGGAACTCTATTCGATTCTGATAAGAGTCACATTGAAACACCGGTCGGGTCGCTGACTTTAATTCTGGGTCTATGCAAACATTTTGAATATCGCGATTCAAACATGCTCAAACCAAACCTTGACCCAAACTACTGGCATAATATGCCAGTAGAGTTAAGCCGTTATTGGCATGTTTATAGCCTAGTTTCCAGACTGGCGAATTCCTGGTCCGGTGATCTACTTTGTGTATTCAGACTGTGACACATTTACTGTAATTTATTTTAGTTGGAAATGCAAAATGAAACACTAAAATTTCAAATGCGACTCAAGAGCTTGCCTGTAATTCATTTTTGAAAATGATAACTGTCTATTTCTCGGTACGCTAATCGCCTGCAGCCAATAAAACTTGACCCGGATGAGTGTGTAAAGATTCTAAGCTAATAAAATTGATTTAAAATAGTGAACGATCTTTATTTTTTTTTTGAGTGAGTGACGAGACGAGCATGTCGTTCACTTGATGTTAAGCGCTACGCCAGCCCATAACAGTTACAGTGCCACCCAGAACTTGACATTGCATAATCTTGCGCGGCACTGCACTGCGCTCGTCACCCTGAGACATCGGTTCTTTCTAAAGTCTCATATGCTCAGTAACTTCGCTGGAAACAGTGCCCTCTAAATCTCTCTTTTAATTTAATTAATAATCTCTTATTTTTATTTCAAGTATTGAACCGAGGTTTAAAAGAAAAATGTTGCTTCGTAGTACGTCCGTGGCGTAGTGGAGCATCAATCAATCATTGTGTTCATGCAGACGTACCTTAAATAATAATAATATTATTTACAGAACTATTTTTTATTGAAACACCATAGAACAAACAAAACTTAAAAAAACTAGAACAAAACAAATTTAACTATAAGTGTCACCATATTTTTTATTTACGGTCTTCTCGTTCGAAGCGATTTCTTCCAGACAAGCATGCACGGAGAGGAGTAACAAGAAGATATGAAGATTTAATATATTAGTTAATTAGTAATTATTATATGCCGGGTTCCCACTTCCTATAGGTATACCTTACTACATCATCAAACAGTTGGCAATTGGCGTCCATATTAACTTATATAACGTATTTTAAATAAATATTTAAATTAATAATATTTATGCAGCAGTTATTTAAAAACTAAACTTAAATTTAGAATGTTTCACATTAAAATTGCTATTATTTATATAATATGTATTATATATTATTTTAATATGTATCTTGTCTTTAACACTGAATAGGTTAGGTAAGTACTTTGTCATTATTAATCATGCTATTATAAACTTTATTATAGAGTCAATGTTGTATTGATTTTATGCTATGTATGAATTCATAAAAAACATGCTCAACGTCGACGTATCAATTAATAGTTTAAAATAATGTATATAATTATAATGATATATGTATAATCTATTTCAATTAATTAATTTCAAATTGAGACATCGTGAGGTAAGTAGTAGTTTCTTAATTAGAATTTTAAATAGCAAAGGCTTCTACAAAATCTATTATATAAGATCCTAGTAAGAACTTGAGAATAAACGACGTGACGTGATAATGGGTTCAGTAAAACAACAAACAAAAACAATAAAGTTTACGTGTTCTGGTTTCGTTTGTGTGTTTAAGAAGGTGAGAGCTGGTTTTTTCCTAGGCATAGCGTGTTTATCATCCACAACCACATCATATCTATTACTGGATGTGAAATGGTGGTCTAACGCTAACCTATAAGTCCTATAAAAACAAGAAAAAAGAAAATCGGATCAAGTTCACTTCCTTGGGGAACACCAATCGATAATTATCTTCGTGATAATATCTGAAATAATAAAAAGACAAAATAAGTACCAAGTTCGAAAAAGATCAATGAGACATTCAGAAATGAAGAAATACCTATGTAGAAAAACAGAAATAAATGCTGAGTAAAATGTAGATTTCTTGCGTGCGTCGCGTCGCGTGATTGTGTTTTTATCTCTGAATTAAGACGCAATAGATAGGACGTGGCGATTCGTAAATGATAATAATATTTTAAACTAGTATGCAAATGTCGTAAAACTGGCTAAAGAAATAAATCTGTTGATTCGGGCTTTGCGAATTCAACTGGTAAGTAGGTAGATAGAATACATTTGGTGGCGTGAATGCTTTAAATGATTTCCGGCACACCTCAAATCTTTTGTTTTATGTTGCATATGTTTAAATAGGTTTATCTGACTCAGCATCTGTGGGTAGATTGGTGACCATGATACCAATTGCTTTGTTAAACTGCAATGAGGTTACCAGGTGTAGGTAAGTATGTGGTGTGTCTACCTATAATTGTTATATAACATTTAACGCGTGACATTATTTATAGACAGTAGCTCTTCTATTACCCGCAATTTCTTCGCTGTGGAATTTCATAAAAACTATAGCATTAAATAGCAGTTAGTTTCCCAACAATTTTTTAAGTCAGTTCAGTAGTTTTTACTAGAGACAAAAATAAGCAGTTACAGTATCTGAAAATCTATAATATACAGGTAGAACATGACATTAATCAACTTATCTAAAATTGCAACAGATACGAGTGTTGCAGATATAGGTTGCACAATAGTGCGATAAGATCAAAGTGATCTTGTGTATTGGAAAATGACGCCATCGAAATAGTAATGACTTAGGCATTACGTAATTAATTATTTTTTACAGTCTTCCGTGAAAAGTGTAGGTAAGATTATTTGAAAAGAACAGGCTAAGAAGATACGTGGAAGTATCTAGAAAAATGATTCATATACTATTTTAACGAGAACACGGAAGAGAATTCCATTTTCATAATTTTCTTATGTGGAATTAGGGAAGATTTGTAGGAGGCCATCATCAAACAAGAGAACCATGCCGCTGTAAATCAAGAAGACATAAGATTTAACATTAAACCTCATGTCTCAACGAATATGTCTCAATTGACACAGAATCACAGTAGATAATATGTTTAGAGATGAGCCGAAAATGTTCGGTGTTACACTACAGCTGTTCAAGGTTGAATCAATATCGCGATCACTTTAGTGAAGTCGCAAATATTAGTGTTGGAGGTTGCTCGCAGAAATAACTTCGAATCACGTGCTCAGTTTAATTGTCTGGAATTTGAACGAACATTCTCAATATTGCGAAAATACAAGTGATGTTTTGATGATATGTGGTTGATAAATTAAGAATTTAATTTAAAGGGAACATTTTCTGGAGACTATTCTTCTCACAATTTGCTTCGTATTTCGTGTTGCTCGTTCCACTTTCAGCCCTCTCAATTCCTCGAATGTTACAAAAATTCTGGATCTGGACGAAACGCCTAAGTGACACTTAAGCTATGAAGTAGGTGAATAGTTTCATCTGAACATATAGAATTACAATACTAATCCATATTTTATGCACTAAGTAATAAAGCTGCTTTAGCAAACTTGGAAAATGCCTTTTCTATGCCATTTTTTGCCCTGGGAAATGCTTTACGCATACCACCTGGCCCCGGGGGAACCATGAATCAACCTCTGAGGTGCAGAACAACACTTTAAATTTACAATAAGGAATTGATTTTTTCCCGAAAACACTAGGAACAGAGACTGCACGCATGAAGCGGTTCAACCACAACATGGAAAAAACACTTAATCAATACAAAAAACGAATAACTAGAGAAAAGTTCAACAGTTACCTCAAGGTCTGCCTGATTGTCAGATGGTAGGTAGATGGTGGTCAATCAATTTGGCGTGACATTGAACTGCTTGCCCCTTCCGGTGCGTAGGACGGATGAATGGGGGGTTTCTTAGTAGTTTTTTAGAATACATTTTGTGATATTTCCTGCATGGACTTTTTGCAGAACTAAACGTCTCGTTTGTAATTAGTAGATTTTGTTTTATCGTGGTTATAATGACTGTGCTATCTAGTAAGGTGACACGATAATTTGGATCTTTATGTAATCTTTCGTTATTCGTATAATCTTAGTCTTCTTATTCGTATAATCTTTTGTTAATCCAATGTCAAAATGTATTAAGAAAATAACAATTTTTATTTTTATCCTTATAGTCCTTGCAATCGGTCGTTTGGTTTTTTTCCATACTATTTGTTATTCTCATATTATTATTATTGTTATCATTTTTTGATAAATAAAATGGTATGAGTTAGATTAAGCTGCCATGTAATTAACCTACTTATCTGTTATGATAATGACAAAATAATGTCAGAAAGTTTATGATACAACAAAACAGGTTAGCTGTTATACCCTTATAACTTAACGTTTAAGACCTCAGCAGGTTATCAAAATGTAAACTGAATTGCATTAAATCAATAAAAGACATCACGTACCTACACGTAGAGTTTCTTCGTGCTATCTTAACTGACGGGCGTATTTCCGAAGCACTGGTAGAGTTAATGGAGTTTCCTTTTCCTGTGTGAGATTCAGCCATGAATCACCACTTGAAAGGTAAATTTCCTTTTTCAAACTCATACCATAATCAGTTAATAATTAGTTTAGTTGATTTATTTTATATGATTTAGTTTTAATTTTTCTCTATGAACTTATGTGACATTTAAGTGTTTGACTTATAAACGTGCATAATTTTTGTAGCTGTTATAAATAATTTGAGTTTTGTGTTTGGAGTCTTGAGTATGCATAATTATATACATTTCGGAACTGCATCACCCGTAGCGGTCATGCGAGAATGAGCTTACTAATAGTGAGTAATAGTTAGCTAGCTCTTGTGCAACTGACAAACAATAAGGAGAGATGGTAGAAATTAATATCTCTGATTTAGACTCACCATGAAATCAAAAATATTGATTTCTGTTCTGTGAAACACATTGAGTATTCCCAAAGAATTCGCATTCTTTGTAAATATACAAACAAAGGCCGAATTGTAATACAGCCAGTACTTACCCAAACCTAGCTACTATTAATAGGTAGGTATTAGCTGATCAGCTGCTGCCACCATGCAGACAGTCCTTCAAACCGTTTATATGTTAATGGCAATTTTAAATTTATTCGGCGTGTTTGTGTACGAAATGGCAAGCAATGCTTTCTCGATTGAACGCGGAACATAACAGGCCAGACGAGGACGTGTGGCTTCCTATCGAAAATAAACCGAAAAATAGGAATTCCGCTAGGTAGTTGTGTGCTTAATTAATCTTAATGCCAAATGGTTTAAGTTGTACGGTTTCCGCATCAGTTCGGACTAGCGAACATAAGCGTCTATCGATATAATAGGTTACGCGACCTATCTTAAGTCATAATATGTTATGAAGTTGCACGTTTAAAGTGTAAAATGCATGTAAAAATAGAATGCATGTACAATCTCTCCAGAGGTTCATAGCGGGTTTGTCCGTAACCTATTTCTGATTTAGGTGATGCCACGTGGCCGGTCACCTAATCAGAAACCTTTTGGGGGAGTCATAGTGCAGCTCGTTAACATTTTTGACACGGTAAACACACATCGACCCAGTTTCTAACATCGTTCAGTAGCGCACGCGAGCACGGCGCTTAGCCAAATCTATTTTGATTTTTTATCTGCGTGGCCGCTCACAGACTGCCTCTCAATTTTGCAATGTTTACAGTTTTTGCCACGCGGTAATCTACGATTCACGTGTGAAGATAATACAGATCGACTCCAATAATATACATTATACATACCACATCCAACTATCACCAAAGCTATGGTCGTAAAAGTTTAATCGAAGCGAAATGCGCTCACTTCAGTTTCGACTAAAAACGATCTTCTGTTGTAACTATAACCCTTATTAGACCTATATTATCGATTCTAGAAAATAGACCTTATAAATCATAATCATAGTTACTGAAGATGTATCTAATAAGTTATTATGGGATCCAACACCCATTTGGATTGTTGGAGTAAGCATTTCTAAGCAAGCAAAATTGGCAAATAATTTACGGAACAATAACATTTAGATGACTGTCATCAGAGTTTTCTATCAACGATATTGTCACAATGATGTTTCAAATTGTTCGTAAATGTTTTGTGATAGTTTGAGATGGTTTCCGGCTGCTTGGCCGGTTGCCCAATTCATTTTAAATTTACGTCAAATCCATTTGCGTTGGCTCCCGGCGGGTCATAAAAATAATGTCAGTGCATGGATTCAAAAACAATGGTCATGCTTGTCGTTCTGGTGTTGGTAAATACATATTGGGTGGTTAATTGTTGGTTTTATAACTAGGTATAGCGTGCTTGGAGACATAGTTGAAAATTTTAATAGTCCTGTAGCAAACGCCATTATTTTTTAAATGTTTTTTGTATAATATGTCATTACCACTTCACTGGATGGCTTGTGGCTACATAACTTTAGACGAAGAGACGGTAAAAGGTGTGGCATAAAATATATTTGTACAGTTTGTCTCTATCATTATTTACAAGAGAAAAGATTTCAAACCACGCGGTGTTACGTCACATGTCACAAAACTCCGAGTCGTGGTTTCGTAAGCGTCCGCCGCGTCCACGTTGGTCATCCATTACACTTCCAGACCTAGCAACGAGTTCAACAAAGAACTACCAAAATAGCACAATTCTCCTACATTGTATTAGAATTTAATAGGTACGACTCCTGCAAAGGTGTTCCGTGCCAAAGTTTTATAGATGGTGCTATTTCTGTAAGAGAAAATAGCTGACGCACAAACCTCCGGTCAAACACCGCTTGACGTCCATCTATCAAGAGTTCTTGGCTATTTCTGAGCTATTCCTGGATACCATTTCCTCCATTACGCTGCTTGATTTTATTGCTGAACGACACTGTGGCGTTATTATGGTGTCAGTTTTTACACTGAGCATCTTGCTGATTCTTTAATGTAGTTAGTTGGTAGTCTTTATCACTGCTTTCAACCACGAAGCTAACGTGGCGGATGAGGTACGTATGCCCCCACATTTTACATCTCTCAGAGAAGGCCTGTGTCTCAGTAAACGCAAGTTTTAGGCTGATTATGAAAATAAAGTTCATGTTATACCTCCAAGGGGTAAGCTTGCTTTTAATTAAGTATTCTAGATATCAGTGAAATCAACGTTGAATAATAGCAACACCTCACAATGAAATACGCGATAGGAAGTGCATTTCTTAGCTTTGTATTGCTTGGGACATAGTAATGGCTGTTTTAATTCGTTGTTTCTCTATATTTGACACTAGCTCACATAGTTTGTTTCTTTATTATATTTTCAACGGAATTGCGTTGTTACCTCAATATTTTAAGAGCCAGTACAAATTGCGGCAAATTTCATGACAGCACAACATGTTGCTGGGAAATACCGTTAATTTGTTAACGGTTGAATCGACCTTTTCACTATTCACCCCAAAAGCGTTCCGGCATTATATCTCACGGCATGAGTGACTAACACGCTCATGCAATTACAAAAAGTTACACCAGTCGAAGGAAAGAGTAAGTTGAGGGCACCGGGGACATGAATATTCAAGCTACCATAAAAAGCCGTCCTGTAGATAGCGAGTTGGCAACTGCTCATTAGAGTAGAACGTTTACGCACTGCACACTTGCAATGCATGTTATTAGCACTTTTACTTTTAAATGGTACCTTTGTGCCAACCAGTTGACGCAGGTAACGTTGTTGTAGATAATGTAGGATACTATCTATGGTCTAAAAAGTCTTTGACCATATAGTGCCCACCATCTGGCACCACATTTATAGAATATTTCAAATTGGTATCTATCTGCCTTGCCTACAATATAGATTCTGACCTTTGTCAATATTGACCTTTGTCCTCAAATTTGTACTGTAATTGAGTAAAAGCTGCAAATCATCACACGAAATCACCACAAGTGAAGGTAGGGACGTTTATTCGCGTGCAATTCAATATTATTATCAGATCTGACGCAGTGCGTATGGTCATAAAAGTATCGTCATGGAATGTTAATCTTGTCAATCTTTACATACGATCTTCGTTGAATGTCCGGATGTTAGGTACGTACCTACAGTTGTGAACCTTAAATAAAAAGTCAGCAAGGACAGTAGGAGTTGTGACTAAAACAAGTGCTGTAAATGCACCACCCACTTCCCTTTATATGCGCTCTGGGCCGTAACGGAAAGCCTGACCTACTGGCTGGTAGTTATAAATTGTACCTTCGTACAAATAATTACACTTTATGCAGCAGCTTATTGTATTTTGCTACAAGGTGGAGCTACTGCTCTTTACGTTCTGCTTTGATGAATGATGATGTCGATACAAAATTTAAGCTAAAGATATTGTCTGAATCGTCAGGACGCAATTAAAGCTAAAAATCTGAAAATGGTCGAGTTTAATTCTCTTGTCAAAATAGATTTTAATTTATTGCAGTTTTTCTTTAATCTTAATGGACGATCCTTTGGTTCTTTAGAACCAATTTCTTTATTTCTAACAGTTTCAGATTTTTCTATACTGACCCATCTCTTCTACTACTAGTACGAGTATATGAAGCTGCTGGCGATGTGTTCTGCACTAGCCAATTTGTCAATGTGGTTGCTATGCTGCCTGACCTATCGCGTGAGTGGCAAAAGTTTTTCAATTCCTGAGTTCGACATACCAAACGAGGTTGAGCATAAGTTTCTGCGAAATCATCCCGCGAGAGGCCATTTATTTGCCATCGAAACGTTTTACTAAAGGTTGGCGAGGTCTGGAGTTTTCAGCATGTCTTTCCAAGATCTTGCATGCCACAAAGGGCATAGTCGACTTCTTAGCTACAAGGCACTCCTAAATATTTGCGCCAAGTAAATGACACTCCATGTTTATTTATGTACCGATACCAAAGAAGTCATTTGGATGCTTAGATGAACGTGAATGCAAAGCAATATCAGCCCACGAAGCTCCTGCATTCACATGTCTGACTTCATTTTGTTGCCTTAACAGGGATCTAGCAGTAGCTACCTATTCCGTTTACGACTCTAGAACTGCGGTGAAAGGACGAGCGATTTTCGCTTTAAAATAATTGCGAAATTCATTAGCGTTCGATTAATATTCAGCTCTGACGCCTGACTACATCTTTCGGCCATAAATTAAGCAACGGACGGAAGTCGATCCAAATTTCAATTCTGATCGATAATTGTATTTTTTTATGATTGTGTTGTATAAGCGACAGGATACGAAATTGCGTCATTTTTGCCTAAGCCTCTGGTATTTTATAGAGGAATGGGCTCGAGTTCGAGAAGTGATACTGCCCAAGGTTATGTTGGCTATGCAAATGCAGGCTATGTAATTCTACGGAACAAATTATAGGCGTGATCCATTAGAAACTGGATCTGTTGCTGGGACTAACTAAGCAGCTATTCTATGATACCGGTAGCACGGGTCCGACCGGCCGGAGAGGCGGAGATGCAAGTTAGATAACTCATAGAGTTATGGGCAATCAACTTGGGTTAAATTGGATCTATTAAATATACCAGCGTTTAAATACAAGCACAAAATGGATCTGATAGCCGTCCATGCAGACGTATAAAATTGGACAGAGGGCAAATAGGAAAATTTAGAGCTTCATAATGATTTCTAGTGTTGGAAGTATTTATCTATGTATCTCTCAATTATCACTAGGTATGATGTTTGTGCAGGTTGGATAGTATGGGTAGGTATAGAGTATGATTAAAGCCGTCGAACTGACTGCAAGCGATACCTTTGGCTAGTTTCCAACTATTATCGCGAGAACAGTGTAAATTGTGACTGCTGATCACTAGACTACTGGCTATACAATCTCAGATGAAATACCAGTGCTAGCGAAGCGATGCTATGCTAATATAGATGTTAAAAATATTATGGATATAGATGTTTAAAATATTATATTGAATTATTAAAACAACTATTTCATCTTCTGAATGTTCGAGTCTAGGCTATACCCTAAGCTAGGGTAACTTCAAGAGATTGCAGTTTTAGCAAAATTGAGCTTTGTTTTTCAGCACCATTAATTTCATCTGGTTCTGTGTTTCACATAATAGACCATCTTCACCACATCAGTGACCAGACATGGCAGCAGTCTGTCTATATCTTTGTTATCATATCGCATGCCCATTGCTTAGCAGACTTTATAAGTAGTTTGATACTAACATTTGACCTTCCTTTTTCAGCTAGTCGCTGACTGGCCTAATGGTCGACGTAACAATTGTAATGAGATTTGTACTAATCTGCTTAAATTATGTACCGTCACGAAAGTCGTGTCGGATAGCAGTTCCTATGTTGTTGAGTTATAAATCATTATCTGTTTTACATAATTAGGTGGAAACGTTAGTTTATAAGGTTGGCACAGGCTATACTCGAAAGTTCTGTTCAGATGAGTCGTCCTTCCCTCTCTGAGAAGGTAAGTATTACCCGTGGAGACTCATCGTCTTCATCAGTTGCATGATAAATTGATAACGTAATTTAGTTTGAGTTTTGACTTTCACCATGTTACGAGTATCCTTCCATATTGTGTAGAGGCTTTGGTCATTTCATAGACCTTTCCATCGATCCATTCCATTTATTCAGACTTTCTTCAGTTAGTTCGGATATTATTCCTCTATTCTACCTGCCTGAAAATAGTAGTGGAATACCTTAACGCCATTGCTTGAAGCATTGGAGACACTCTGGAGTAATTTATGACCAATAGGAATGTGGTATGTAATCGTTTACGAGGTATAACCCGAGGATTGTCCAACGAGATTCAACCAATGCAATGGTACCAATTTTGTTGGCATAAACAAAATGTAAACTACTGAATAGTCCCATGCTTATCAACATCCCTTTTGTTTTCATAATATTGGAAATTGACTACAAATCATTTCACAGAACTAAACTAAGAATTATACTAGTTTGTGACTGAAACAGGGTATATATCAGTTGCATATCTAACGATATAAGAAAGACGGAAGTGTTACCAAAAGTATCTAGAAAAGAAAAACATCGATATTAGACAAAGCTGTAGCGGGTGACACAGTTATGGTAAAACACCTAGCTATGTCTAATCTGATTAGTTTCATTACCAACGGCCGCGTGTAGCCACGATGTCGGGCCACGTCAGGATGTCACGCACGACCGAACAAAGGTTTCAAACCATTATTAATAACCATTTAGATATGTGTACTGAGCCTCGATAGGTGATTCACTCTTGCATAGCTCAGGTATATATTAGTATTCTATGGCTCAGGTGAAGAGCTTAGGCTGTTATCAGTTGGGTGAACTTGCATGGTGTGAATGCACTCTACATCAGAATCTGCTGATTGCCATGGGCACATAATGTGTGGATAAAATATTATCAGTGGGTTGTATTGTATTTTACTATTAGAGATGGTTGATTTATGATAATTATTAAATAGATTGATAAAATGATAGGCACTACAATAACTTACTATAAATAATAAATCTAACATTTAGCTTTATAGTTTATCCGTGATTGTGTGTTACAAGTTTTTTTCATGCTGCAGCACTAAATTCTAGTTTTTTTAATGATAATCTGGAGACTAGGACAGGAAGAGATATATTCAAAGATTTTATACTGAATACACTTAGTGCTGGATAAAACTCTTATTTATTCCAACACTCTAACCCGCTAACCGATTTTCAATTAATGTTCTGGCAGCCTTCGATTAATACACTGGCAACGACCGATCCCAGATGCTACCTCTCGACCTCAACAAATCCAGCGCACTTCAGTATCAATGCCGACCCAATGTCAAGGGATAAGGGGCAACATTAATAAAAACAACAGCTATAAAAGTAAGGTGAAAACATCTCTATACAGGCCATGTGGCAAAGACTCGTGTTGCCATGTGTCAGCTGTTTTCCGAAACGAAAATAACGTACTGCGCAGCAGATAGATCGAATACGGCACAGCTAAATATACCTAAGCCATACACAGAATAAAATATCACTACAGAAGTACACATGTAGAGTAAGAGTGGCTATTTGCCTTTGGAATTGCGCTCTACGAAAGCAAAGCTAAATTCGTCTTTCGCTTGTGGCGGATGCGATTTTTAGGTTTCTTTTTATTATAATACTTGTCTACGTTACCAGATTGATACTGTTGCTAGAATAGTTGTAATTCATTAGTATTTTATGCTTGCTGATAAAGTCAACTTTTACTATCAAGATTTTCACGGTCCTCTCGCCGTTACTTTCTATCACTATGTCTATAACTGTTATACAGTTGCTAGGCTGGCGCCACGTTCCTACTCAGAACTGAATATAGAAAGCCGAGCACTAAACGAATGTGAACTTTACTGTAAGTATTGTCTTCATGGTGATAGCATTCGTCCTGATGCTGGCGGAGTGCATTATCTCGATCAAGCACGTAGCTTAGCTGAGATAAGATGACAATCGAGGCAATTACTTCGGCTAACAATTAAATTGAATTAATTATTGAATTAAGCCTTGAGAGCGTAGAGTGGGGTAAAGTGGCGTGTCCAGAATTTTGAGTAGATTGCAATACGGATTATAAAAAATGAGTCATTATAGTCAGTGGGTTGAAAATAGTTGAAATAAGCAGGTGATGATAATAATGCTGAAGCCCTGAGTCAACTATGATTCAAATATCAGAGTTAAGACTTCGAGTTAGACTGATAATCACGGGTATTTTCGTCACTTTGTCACCCTGTGAGTCTCCGAACCGAGCCGAGGCCGTGTTCTTCGTATTGCTAGACGAGCCACTTATTCCAGGCCGGCTGTGAGAATGACCTGGCGAAAGTCGCTGGCATAGCTCCAAGAGCGGTTGGTTCGGTAGGTACTCTATACAGAATCCATGCGACCGCGTGGTCGCGTCGCGTCCGACCTATTGCAACACTGTTTACATAATTGATACCACACGACGACTAATTGAATGAACAAGCAACTATGCAAAGTGGTTTAAGTCTTTTATCGATGTTATTGTAGAGTTCTGGAAAGTTCGGCGCTGCCAAATGTTAATCATAGCATGTTGGCAAAATTTAGGACGCATAATGCGAATGTTTCCTGGATTCGGACGTCAGCGTCCCCCTGTGATTGGCCTGAATCTATGACGCGATAAAACTAAGAATCAGAAATAGACTGCCCTTCGAAATGTGGCCCCAAATCTTTTTCTACGTCAATGTTAGGTAAGTAGCGAACTCCTTAAATACCAATGAACCAGGAAATTTTGGTGATGTTGACAGCTTTGCGATGTAGGTGTAAGAAGCGTGTAATGTCACATGTATGATTATTGGTTGTAACCTACCCAAACTCATTTAATCTGTACTCATTCATACCTTCCAAATCCTTACTCCACACCTGAAAATATATAAGATTACTTAGGACTTCTAATTCTGATGGGTAATAATGGAAACGCCGACTAACAAATCTTCAAGGTGCGGTCCCAGTTGCTAATGATAATTTGCGAAGAGCTCTTTATCACGGACATAATAGATTATTGCATAATTCACAGTGGAAATGCTCTGTTGGCTGAAATTAACTAATACGTTTGCCGCAAACTTTTGGTAAAAGAGAAAAAAGAAATATCTTACAAAAATATTACAATAGAAAAGTAAAAGTAGTAAACAACTGAAAAATAATTATGAAAATCGATTTTCACAACGAAACGGGTTTAGAAATAGTAAGAAACATTGAATCGTTTACGAGATTCTTTGAACCCGTTCAACAAAACTTTCAGTGTCATGATTTTGTTGAGTCGGGTGCTAATAATATGCAGAACATTTTTGAAAGTTCTGGAATATGAATTTACTTTAGCTAAGTATGAAATATTTATACGTTTTAATTTAGAATTACAGACAATATTATTTGTTTTTTTTTTCTTCTTAGTCGCTAGTAGAAGCGGAAGAATCACGATGCAAAAGTACAACGACATCCTATCCTAATGCTGTTTTATTTTCTACTGTTAAAAATGTTTGAGCTAAGTGCTTATTCCTCGAACCCGTCTTATGATTTTAGAAATTCAGAACGAACCTGACCTACCCATTAACTGGTTCTGTATGCTTATCATACATGATGTAAGAATGAACAGATTTTGCATCAGTTCAAACTAACTGTATGATGAAATACGGCTACAACCGCATCGTCCGATGTGCAGCAGACTCATATAATATGTATGTGGTGACTCATACAATGGTATGACTGGTTTATTATAATTTCTTAAAGCAAACTGAATTGAATTTAAACCTATCGTATTGTTATGTCTGGGTGTTAGCATTTCTCAAGTATTGTATTCTATTCCATGCAGTGTTTGTTAGGTTTTTATGTTATTAGCTTTCCATATAGTACGGGAATCACTGTTTTCTGTTAGCTTGTGCGGCTTTTATTAGTTTAAGACTTTTTAAATAGGTACTTTATAATTTTTCCTAGTTTTACTTCATTTGAGCTTTATTCAAAGTAGATACATTTGTTACCAAATGCACCATCTCTTTAATCGACGTGGTGTGCAATTATTGTGGATGACATTAGAATCATTTGATTACAGTCACGCCATGGTGCTGTGATGATACATTTCACACCTCTCATACATTTTTATGTGTGAGAGAAAAGCTGTTTTTGTATACAATCTTAATAGTAATAGATAAAACAATGGCAGATAATATTTAGTATAAACCATAAATAAACCATAGTGTTCCGCATCACACCTTAGGTACTAATTAGTTAAGTACGGGAAAACGGAATTCAACATTTGTTTTATTAGAAGCGATAATACCCACTGGCGGTTATTAGCAATACTTGATATTGCTCAACAACATCGATATATATTTTATTTAAAACACAGCTGACGCGACCCTTATTGACTTGAAAGATCTGTGCGTCAGCCAGAAGATCTACACAACTGTTTGAGCAGCAGCTGCCTTATTGTGTAACTGTGATCATAATACCCTTGGTAATGAAAACGAAACTGAACCTCATTTGTCATTTTGCCCAAACAAAAAACATCAAATTAAGTTCAGTTTCATTTTCATTAGAGTTATATAATAAGGCCGCTGCCGAATAGAGCCAATTCAATTAAAATTTGTTTGATAAATTGATATCCGGACCGGGCACCCGTGGTGGATTATGGCCTAATCCTCCTCACGAAAATGAAGGGAGACCCGTGCTCAGTGGGCCGATATGGGTCGATGATGATGATGATGATATTGATTTAACGGAATTTGAAATCACTCCTTTACGTGATGTTTTGATAAACAAATGCCTAACAATTATAAACGATGTTAGACTTTGCGGAAACGTCGGTTTGTAATTAAATGCCGCAAAGTTGGTGTAGTACACCAACAAATAATCCTCTAACTTTATCTGTGGTGTGTTACATAAGTACTAAATTATTTTAGCTGGCAGTAAGAACAAAACAAAAGTAGAACAAAACAAGAAAAGTAGAAGAAAAGTTTGACAGTTTGAACAGTTTGACAAAATAGTCATATTTGGTAAGTTTACCAATACATATAATTAATGACTGTTAAAATATAACCATTCCTTTTGGATTTGACGTAGTCTGACAAAAAATAAAAAAGACGTACCCACATAAACAATTTGCTAAATAACTGTCCTCACAATATATCTTAGTAAAGAATTTGCTAATTTGTTATCATGACTGTTTAAAAAAGGATTTAAAAGATTTATAAGATACCTATTCGAGGAAAAGGAAGGTAATTGTGTACAGACTTTGATGGACTGTTTTACAGCTTTTGGTGATTATCCAACGTTGTATTCGATTCACGGTGCCAAATATTCGAGAAAGTATTTGACGAAATATAGAGCCAAAGAAGTTATTTTGTTTATACCAGACAAGGACGAAGAGATTGATTGGAGAGTTTTATGCAACCGGGCCACGCTGGCCCAACAACGTGAGCAACACCAGAGTATGTCATAGTTTCGCTTTGATAAATAATATAAATTACAAAACTCCCTAGATTACTGTTTGTTCTCCTGTTGTAGGTGGCTTCTCGACCAACTTGTATTATCGATAATTGTGTACCTAAAACACACATGCGACATTGTTTTGTGTCAATTCTGTCACATTTACAAGAATATGTATATTTACTATGTTTGTCCTAGATTTAACTCGAAGGTTGTTTGAGTCCGCGTATTTGTCCAATGGAGTGGCATCGGATGATGGAAAACATACTATTTACCTATAAAATTGACGTCTATTCACACACATTTCTATTTGATTTTAACTTTAGTATAATTAGCGTTATCGACTCATCGTACATTTTGGAAGTTAACAAGAATCATAATTTTATTTCACAGTTCTATGGCTGGATAAATTCAGCAAAGCAGTCGTGTATATTTGGGTTTGTAATTGTGATAAACAATTTATAAATAGGTTTTAATTGAACATTTAAATCTGTTTATGGAGGCGATACTGCAGTTTGCCTTGCACTACTTTTCCGACTTATGTCACGTACCTAGTTGAGATTACTTACGACATAATTCGAATCTAGGTGATGAGAACCACTTTCTTGGCGGCGTTTCAGGTACCTTCTTTCATCTTATTGGTGTTACGTACGTGTGGAGTTACATACGTCAGTTACATATTATTATTATTAGCCGTGATTATCCCACTGCAGGGCAAAGGCCTCTCTTCCCTCTTTCCATTCCTCGCGGTTGAGAGCTTTAGTGGTCCAGTCGTTGCAAAAGAAGTCAAGCTCGTCCCGCCATTTCCGCCTGGGCCTGCCGCGCCGTCTTTTGACGTTCTGTGGCATCCACATTGTCGTGGTTCGGGCCCAGAGATCGTCCGACATGCGACAGATGTGACCAGCCCAGTTCCACTTAAGACTAGCGGCTTTGTGTCCGACATCGGCGATTTGTGTTTTGGAGCGCAGTATTGTGTTCCTCACCCGATCTGACAGTCTGATACCCAGAATACTGCGCTCCATGGCTCGCTGTCACACCCCGAGTTCGGACTTTTGTTGAATCGTCAGAGACCAAGTCTGAGCACCGTAGGTGAGGATAGGGAGAACGCATATGTCCATGAGCTTTTTCTTGAGTGTAAGGGGAAGCCCACCTTTCATCAGTTCTTTCATCGACCAATAGCTCTTCCAGGCGTTAGTTACATAAGGGTAAGTAAATACTTAATTTTTTTCTTTTGCATCAGTATTTAACTCAAATTTTTCAGTTAATCAAAACGTCACATTACCATTAAAGAGAACGTACCACACATGCTTCACAATTCACAATCAGAGATAATGATACTGACAATGTGAGAGAAGAATTAAAACCTACAATACATTTTAAAGGTCCTTTCCTCAACTTTTCATCGGAATATTACTCAAAAAGGTCGATTTGAACCACAAATACTGGCGAGGTCGTGCGTACGTGCCGGTGCGCACAGCAAGTTGTTTACTCGAGGCGTATGCAACTCGATATTGGGGCATCTATTAGTAGATAATTTCATAAACCCGGTAATCACAGTAATCACTTTGTCAATTATAGGCTCCTGTGATTGCGCCCGAATGTTCCATGACAGTCACGGAACTTTCCAAACGGTTTTCTGATCTTTCAGGTTTTGAAAGTACCGACGCGGCATGGTGCGAGTAAACACGGGAAGTATTCAACATGATTAGGGAAGGTAGTTTGCTCGAGATAGAAATGGATGGAAAACAGGAAGAACATTCATGTGTCTAACAACTAAAAAAATAAACTAAATTTACATTTAGAGATCAAAACCATAAATATGTCCAACAAAGAGTATAAAATAACATTTTAACATTATAAAGGCTTCATACCTAGTCAATGTAGACCAATAAGAAATTTTTACTAACGTCTGGGAATAAAATCCATGGAATTAGTATGTACTACTTCTAACCACGGGTTTCAGGCACGTCGTGTAGTACTATCGCCGTTGAGTCGTGTCTGGTAGAGATTGCTTTAAGCGATAAGACCGCCGGTTGTGCCAATTATTTACCTATATTTTTTTGCTCTATTTTGTACTTATTAGTGTCAATAAAGAGTTATCTCTCTATCTACTATACCAGCTATTAGTTCCATGTCGAAAACGGACGCAATGACCTACTGTTTGTCTCTCATGTCATTGGTGATCTTCATGACTTTGACGTAAGATTGCCAGTAATAAATTCAGGGTCAAACAAAATCAGATGTTCTTCGGCTTAATATTATATTTATAGAACAAGGTATCTAGGTCGTGACCTAATTTTGACCAAGGGCCCTGTTTTATTTTGTTGATAAATGTTTCATTAATCAGTCAAAAGGTAAGTGCGTACCTAGTTAACTGAAAAATAGCCCCCTTATTCATAAAAAGTTATCGAACGTCACTTAGTACTGCGCAGTACAAAATTGTATTTATGAAACGTCACATAACTTTTTATGAATAAGGGGGTTAATCTTTTGTAATTAAATTACCCATTATACTTGTTACTTGTTATCATACTCGTAGTTGTTAAATTAAAACCCTCGTAGAATAACTATCTGTTACTGAAAAACACTAGGGTCAATAGAAATACCTGAAACCTGAAAATACCTGAAAATGTGGTGATTTTGAAAACAGTGCTGAAAATCACAAATGTATCTGCGGGAAAATCTCAAACATCTACCATCTGAGTTTAAAATCAATTAAGATAACTATCGCTTAGATTTAGCACCAAGCGATACTAGTGATCCTAATTGAAACTAAGATTAGGTACTAGTATTTATAGCTATCAATGCTCATTTATCGATTTAATAAATAAATTATTGATATTTTGTACATGATTCAAACGCGTGCCAAACTGCCCAATTGACAGCAAGGATAATTATGGTCGTGATACAAACAAATTTAAAGAATACATAGGTTCCAAATACAAATAAAAAAAATAGTTTGGAAAAAAGACTACCACCCATTGATGGGTAATTTACCAGTTACAATTTTGTAGGTACTTCTTACCTTTCTACCTTATGAATGTTTAACTTTGGAGCAGTGACAATTTAATTGTTAATGTGAAAGCAATTAAGCAAACTAATTAGGTAGGTTAGTTGTAACAGTAATAGATCCATTTTGCCCCAAGTGGAACCCTTAAAAAACGATATGGCGTGAAACAAGCTTATCTACACAAAGGGTAACGAATTCAATTGAAACATAAGTATACAACTAAATTCCGATATTACGCAAGCCTTACCCTATTTAAATATCAACGACCCCGAACGAGATGAAAACCGCCCTAGTTCCATTCACGCGGGAGTCTCGGAGGGGTGTGGTGCGGCCGTTGACCCCGTTACCGGTCGGGGCAATGACCTCGCATCAGCTGTTGCATAGTGCACACTGGGTCGAGCTTAACCTACTTCGCACACATTGACAACGCTTGGTACTTCGTCGTCAAATAATAAGTTAATACTCATCATTATACCTTTTCCGCTCATTGGCATATTTTATTATTATATTTTAAGCGTAGCGTACCGTTTTTTTTTTTTTCTGTAGGTACAATGAAGAGTGTTCTATTCTATTCTACATCCGTGTCTGGATCTTGTGGGACCAACTAGGATCATGATTCATGAATGATAGTGAAATACTCGTATATTTAGGGGTCACTGCTATTTAGATATTGGGACAAAACCTTGGGTATAAAATATCTTAACACTTTGCCTGCTGAGCCGTTTTGCTTGTCTAACCACGGGTGCGGCTCTGCACGCGCCATAGTGTTTTCCCATACAACAAACACAACAGTTGTGTTTTGCCGTACTCGTGGCAAGTTATGAAAAACACGATATAATAGAATAGAAAACTCTTTATTGTACACCAGAAACAAAAATAAGCACAGTACAGAAAAATTACAATAGGTAAACTAGGGTAGTACAATGGGCCGTCTTTTCGCTTAAAGCGATTTCTTCCAGACAACCTTGACAGTTCCAGACAGTTGTGTTTTCAGCGGTGAACGTGTTAATTACTTGTTAGTTCATATACTATACTTTACAAGATAATTATGACAATGTGAACTGAGAAATTATGCCATTTCTGTCTATTGTTTCGTCTCGGCAAATGTAAGGCACCTAAATAATTATGTAATGCGGTTAATAATGTAAATAGTTGATAAATAAAGTAGCCTCTAGGTACTTGGAAATAAACACCTACCAACTTGTATAGGCTATTCTTATTATGGTGATAATAATAACTGTAATTAATGAATAATGTAGGTATGTGTTGAAGATAAGTAGTGAATCATAGTGCTTTTATTTCTTTGTGTAATTTAATTATATCGACATAATTATTTGACCCACTTACTCGTATGTAGGTAAGCATAATAAATTTACTAATATTATGTTGACATGGTTATGTACCTATAATCTTTACCACCTTTTTGATTGAAACTTGTTGAGATGTCTAAGCGGTGGTAGCCTAGTGGGAGAACGTCCGCCTTCCAATCAGAAGGTCGTGAGTTCTAATCCTAGTGCAGGCACGTACCAATGTGTTTCTTGTAAAACATATGTACGTTATTATCACTTGCTTTTCGGTGTAGGAAACGTTCGTGAGGTAACCCACATACCTACACGAAAATTATTTCAGAGATGATCCACCAATCCGGATCTGGCCCCCGTGGTGGATTATGGCCCAACCCTCCTCACGAAAGTGAGGGGAGACCCGTGCTCAGCAGTGGGACGATATGGGTTGATGATGATGAGATGTCTAAAAAGCTAGTCTATGTGTCTCTATCTACAGATATAGGGTAGCTATTTAACCGACTTCAAAAAAGGAGGAGGTTTCTTAATTCGATCGTACTTATATAAATTTTTTATACGTTAAAGTTAGCTTGCGCCTGTGCATGAACTTCAAAGGTAGTGCATATGACCGTATGAGGTTAAAAGTAACTGTTAATATTGTTTTTCTTTCTTACAAAGTTTTGTTAGTGTTAGAGTTTATTGCAAATTTAGCCACGGTCGTTAAACGTCGTTAAACGCTCCAAGGAAATCGTTAAAGTGTTTCATAGATCATTTTAAATTTTATGGTAAAGGAAGTTTAAAACCAAACATAGTTTTAATAGTACAGAACATAAGTAGGTATGTAGGTACACACTTATTCATAGCGAAAGTCATACAAAAATAAAAGGCAAATACACGGAAAAACTATAAAAGAATATTTTGCCAGACGTGTGAATTTTAAATTTTTGAATTTATTAAACCAAATTCATTTTCTTTATTTTTTCTGATAAAAGATTAGGTATATCTGCCATCGTGTAAACAACACTGAGATAAAATGCTTTACACACGGTATTTATACTTCAGAAGATAAATTTAATATATAATGGCTTATTAATATTGTATCTTTGCCAATCATCGGGTAGTAGCACTCAAGCTATCAATGGCTCAAAACTTTTATAATCAACACAAAACAAAATGAAAATACACGAAAAATTCAATTAAAATTGATTAGAAGAACATTCGTTATTAATGTATTGTACACAAAAGCTTGAACTCTACCTATACACATAAGTTTCTACCATTCACATCACTGTAGGTGTACCTACTATACAAAACAAAGATTTTTTTACAATATAAAGTATAAAGATGAGCCGGTCGTTCACCTGATAGTAAGCGCAACGTCTATCCAGCCCAACAGTTGCTGCGCCACCCAGTAATTTAACCACGTCTAGAAATTGGCAAGCTCGACACTTCCTTCTGTGCCAAAAGAGTTTTCATTTGTAATTGAATGCTTGCAGTGAATGACATTATATTATCGTGTTCAAACAGTAGGCTTGTAATTTAAACGCGTGGGATCACATCACTAGCTACAGTAGATGTATTTCCTACGACGACGCATCATCAATTAGGGTTAATGACTCTACATTCGGCTGCTAGCACAACAGGATGGTCGCTAGACAAAAAGTTGGTGTAGTGTTAGTTATAGTCCCTTGGCGATGACTTTAAAAACTATGTAGAATTTCTTCGAAATGTTATTTTGGCGGAAGCGACATGCTTTTGATGTTTGTGGGGTAGAACTCCGTGTCGTGCCATTCGTGCAAAAATATATTTTTTTACTTACAAAAGTTTTCGTCGAAGTCAATTTTGAAGTAGGTGAACCTGAAAATGCCAGGCACGAATCGCTACTTTGCCAGTTAAATCAGCGTCAAGCTTCGTGTCAAGAAAGATTGCCTGTTGTTCTGGCGTGCCTTTATTTCTATAGTAGTTTTATAGGCTACGCTATAAATCAATATTTCTCCTAGTTTCGTTTAACTATGCGGATGCCCCTCCCGTCACAAAGTAAGGTACAATGTCAGTGGTCTTGTTTCGAACAAATGGTCCAGTCGGTCACCCACCATTGGCCACCAGCCCCGGCGGCCGCCTGTTCTGTCGCTAAGAGATTTTGTATGGTAAGGTATGGAGGCCCTATTCACGTGGACTTTATTTTACAAGAAGGTACTTTACTTTATTTTTGGCTTTATTAAAGTTTTTGTATTTATAACTTTGCCATGTGCGACTTTGCTTCGTTCACGTGTTAACGGACCCAAGAATAATTTTCCCGGAAAATTGCTCAAAAGTTAGGTTACAAAAGTTAAGAAAGTGAGTTCGTAAGCATGAACCTTTAAAAGTGAAGGACACGACGATGTCATAATTATACGAAAATAAAGTTTGAAATGGCGGTTTCTTATTGAAATAAATGAAATATTGATAGCGATTCGGCATTGTCTTGGATTTCTTTACTTTCATATTCAGCGTTGCGCCATCCTCCTTTTTATTACGGGTTGAATGAATTCGTGCACGAAAAATAATCTGAATCAAATTATCCTAGAACACTGTTTAATAGCTCTCACTGTAATAATAAATATGTAAATAAAATAATCTAAAGAAAAAATAAAAGACGTATGTTGCCGATAGAATTTGCAACAATAATATTCGCAATTTTGGCCGAAGCCCCTGTATTTGTTTACTTTCCAGATAAAGAGACTTACTGCGGAGTTTGTTATCTTTCTTATCATGTGTGAATTATAAACTCTAAGCTTAACATTAAATGTAGAGACTTATTATATAGTGGACAAAGGAAACTAACTACTAACTACTACTACTGCAACTACTTTATGGACCTCCTTTTGGCATCGTTAATTCAGAGTTTTCTGAAATATTTCCAGAATAATAAGTGCCCAGATCTTTATACACTTTCCTTCATGAATCAAAGTACACCTATGCGAAATAAGGACCAAAATCGATTCAGTAGCTTATGTTATCTTTCTGCACAGACGGGCAAACAGTCAGACAGACAGCCAGACAAACACGCAATTGGTTTGGTACTTTGTTTTCATTACATAATATTTTTGTAGTTATAGTATCTACTGATAATGGAGTGGGTTGTTAGGTATAAGTATTTAATTATCTTACTCTTGTTTGGTAATTTAAGATCAATTAATTTACAAAAACGGATTATGGATTTAATGGATTTTTATATACAACTAGCTGCGCCCCGCGGTTTCACCCGCGCAGTTCCCGTTCCCGCGGGAATACGGGGATAAAATATTGCTAAAATGGCTATTAAAAAATAGGGGTTGGTGATAAAAGGGTAATAATAATTTAGGTTTGTATGTATTTTTTAATGCGACATAATAAAAAAATAAAGAAATTAAAAAAAAATGTTAAGGGTGGACAACCCTTATCACTAAGGGGTATGAAAAATAGATGTTGGCCGATTCTCAGACCTACTCAATATGCTCACAAAATTTCATGAGAATCGGTCAAGCCGTTTCGGAGGAGTACGGGAACGAACATTGTGACACGAGAATTTTATATATAAGGTTTATTTATTTATTAACGTGGAGTATAGATTTGTTTGGAATGTGAGTCTGGGCCGAGATTACGGAACGAATGTGGACTAGATTTTCGGTTGGGTATTTATTTATATCTAATTAAGTTTATAATTTTTGTAATAACGTTTATTGGGCAATGATATTTTGGGTTTGATATTATTAAAATAGCCTTTTATAACATAATATAGGTAGATAAAGGATTAATGATTATACTGTGAGCTGTAAACTGTAATGTTTGGGTACTATTTCAACGATATTACATACTTAGATATTTTTTTATTTTGTCAAATATCATTTTATGACATACTTAATATAATACCTTTACTTACTATAATTTTGTACCACATTTTTTAATGACAATATTAAAGTTATTATGTGATAATAGTCACTTACGTCATTAAGTCACTTTGAAGAGTTTCAAGGTTATCTTTGTTGATACTTGCATAGGATATCTATAGTTCGGGATTTAGTTCCGCCAATCTTAAATCGTTTGTTTACCTTTAGATATCAAATTGTTTATACCAAGAAGGAATGTACATTGTACCTACCTAAGTTCCTTCCTTACCGGTACAGTCATTGTTTTCTTTTTAGTCTTGATTAAGACATTATGTAATAGCATGATTCAATACCTACATACAGAGTTCATAAAATCTTATCGCTTATAATAGGTATTACTACGATAGCGCATTTTTGCTAAATGTTTACGTGTTTATCGATGTAGACAGCAGATAAGGATTTCTGTAAAATATTAGTAGGTATAGTGGATTTCATTAAGTTTACATAGGTAGCAGAGTTGCTGAGCACGTCCCGCGTAAAAATCGGGACGTGCTCAGTCCCGCTTTTCGGGGATAACTCGACCGACCGTTATTTTTTTATTCTCAAGACGAATAGGACTCAACTATTTAACGACAGGATAAATCTGATTAAAATACATTTTCTGAGGCTATTCAAAATTCAAATAAAAAGATAAATACTCTAAAACATCTGCTTAATTATATAGGTTCGTCTTTTACTTTGTCCCGCTATCGACGAAAGAATTTTCACTCAAAAAGTTCAACAATCCCGATTCGGCAAAAAAAATACAGTCGACCACTGTTTGCCTGTAACTAAATAACAAGTAACAAAATTAATTATTATGACAGAGATTAGACATAGTCGTGGGTGGGAGTCAAAAACTACTATTAAATTATCCAAACAAGGTATGGTATTTATTGGGCTGTGGTATTGCTTTACGGCAGGGCAGTTTGGTCACATAACAAACACAGTAATTCACCTTGAAACGCTTTAAAAAATTAAGTATGAAGATAAGGGAGCCACAATAATCCTGTTCATTACATTCTTAGTACAGTGTAAGAAGCAAGAGATACTTTAAGCCCCGGGAAAAATATGAGTAGGTATAGTGGGAGGCCTCTTCTGCATGAGACCGCCAGATATTCATCCACCAAGCAGTAGTGTGCAAACATTACTGTGTTCCGGTTTGAAGGGCATTGTTTCCAGCAAAATTACTGGGCATATGAGACTAGAGCCGATGTCTCAGGGTGACGAGCGCAGTGCAGGGCCGTGCAGGATTATGCGATGCAGTGTTCTAGGTGGTGCTGTGACTGTTATGGGCCGGCGGGCGTAGCGCTTACCATTAGTTAGGTGAACGACTTGCTCGTCTCATCACTCAATGAAATAAAAAAAAACATTTAATCAAACCAAACAAATCAAACATTTAATTACATGTTACTTACTTATATTCATAAGTAAGTAACATGTAATTAAACCGAATATATGTGACATGTAATTAAGCCGAATAAGGGCTCCCGGTCCTAGCGGAAGGTTACCGAATAGTTAGTGTGGTTCAATTTATGAAGTCATAGACCTTTCAGGCCTATTGTGTTTGTATCACGCAATGGGAGGTAGAACGCAATGTCTGAATACAGTTTGATATTAATAGATAAATGTCACGAAACGGGATGTTTACGCTTTTAAAACAACTGAGTCGAACCTAGCTGAAATACAGCTTGGTATAATATACAGTCTGGTATTATATACCCTTGTGAGGTAGGTACCACCCAAGGCAAATATAATTATGGGTGATCCACCTGGTATTTGCTTTAAGTCGATGTTCTTCCCAGGCATCCTAGTATCAAGATCTATTTGTAAGTGATCATGACGTCCGTTATCGTGATTATTACTCTTTACTATATAAATATGAAATGTATAAAATAATCATTACCGTCTTCTGCCATATCGTCGTTATTCATACAAAATGTGTCAAAGTGATAGCGCCGCGCTACACCACCGCATGCCCGCGCCGCGCGGTGCTGCCTGTCACTTTGACACATTTTGTACATTTTGACAGCGCCGTGCGGTCGCATGGCACGCTGCGTGGCGCCGCCATGCTGCATTGATTTGTCTTTCGCCGTAGGCCCCTTAGGCCAGTCCCGTTATCATTATGAGTTGTAGCAGTTATACTACTTACGTATTTTTCTTGGATAGGCTAACGATATACCCAGTGCTTCTAGAATACCTAGCTTTCATTAAAATGTAACATCACTTTGACCGCAGTGACGCCTTCGGATAAATTTGACGTCCGGTTAAGCAGGTCATGGATGGCATACATGGATTTGTATGTTATACTATTCCAACACAGTTGCAATCAGTTAATAAAATACCTACTAGATAAGCCTTCTAGATAAATAACCAGTACTTACTACTAACTATATGTATAAAGTTTGTAAGAAGCGCACCATAGCTTACCACTTTTTTGATCATAGCTTCCCATTAAAGGGTGTACTGTACAGACTGTACGGTATTATTGTGGATAATCCGGCAAGTTCTTGTGGGGAATACCGACTGAAACTGCTCAGGAAGGGCCTGTTATTTAAAATTCTAGCTATGAGCTAAAGTGGCAATATACTTGAAGAGTAGAAGTTTGGAATACCTATGTAGGATTAATAGGACACTGTATAATGGAAGTGGGTGCGGCAGTATTTTCTGAAGCGCAATAAATATTTCAACAAAAAGGAATTACATTTTCATTGATCCTGATAACTGGGTCACGTGAAGCCACGTTTATGACAAACATGGACTATGTTGCCGCACCGATGCAATTCAATGATACATTTGCTATTGCATAGTGAATGCGTTCTGCCTGCTTCGTATGCAATTTCGCAATCCAACATGGTTTCCTGTTATGTTAGCCGAATGCAAAACGTTGACATACAAACGCTAGCTCCTTAGGTAAATTCATTTATAGAAGCTGTAATGCGTCTATTGATATCAGAATCATCAATCCGCTTACAACATCGTTGTCGATCGTTCAAGAATTCTAGACAAGCTACATATATACATACAGTAACGCTTTTCTCCCGATGGGTTAGGCAGATACTACACCTTTCCGCGATCCCACGATCCCAGCTACGATTTACGATTAGCCCACGATTTGCTACGATCCCAGCGGAAAGCAGTACACAAACTCCCTGAAACCTTCTGCTGATTCCTGAAACTCCAGACCAATAGGCTGTGTAGTCCATGCGTGGTGGTGGACAAGCTAAACATAGATAAGTATAATCATAGAATGTAGCAAGACTATGCAACGCAAAATTCTGGGTGGCACTGACCACTGTAACTGCTTATGGGTAGTCGTAGCGTTAACCATCAGGTGAACTTGGTCGTTAATTTTTTTAATGTTACAAAGGAGCTTGATAAAGGAAACTAAGTAGTCCAGCGTATAGATTAAGCGATACATCAAAATCACAGAGCTTGTCAATCTATGTGTAAAGAAACAATAATCTTAGCGTGTTGATAATGAACAAAAATTTTGTGTCAGAAATGTACAAGACCCGAGAATGGTCATTAAGCCAATCCAACCAAAAGGTCCATTATCAAAAACATTGCTATAAATAACAAAGTGCCTAATACGATTGAACATGGACTCCCAACTGGACTGGGCAAGGTTAGAACACTTGGGATACCTATTAAGCCTGGACCTAGAGGTTGTCTGACTGTTTAAATATGATATGGAACTTGGCTAGTTGTACTTGGTAGTACTGGAGTTGGTTAATAAAGGCACATAAATAGAAAAGCAATCAAGACGTGCGTTCAAATAGTGTTTCGCAAGGATGAATTAGATTTTAGCAGAATCGGTATGACCCATTTACGTAATGAAAAGTTGATTCAGCGTGGGCGTTCCTAATTGCTTTGGAACACAAAAGGCCAGTCAGCACTTTGATACATTATCGTTAATATTGACCAAAGATCAAGTTGGTTGTTATAATTTGATTCTCTGCAGGGTTTTTTCTTTAGCTATATAATATTCGGTCATGATATTTATATCGACCAACGCATCAACACTGGCTTTAAAGATTTGAACTTCTACAATTAGGTGTCTACGGTTTACTACATATAGATTAAATTAAAATTAAATATCATCATATTTATATTTCAATACGAAATCTTGTTTTTATTTCCTAGATAAACACGTGATGATAGCCATTATGATTATCACATTGTCTGTGGTTTTAACCTTTGCCATTTAATCATTTATACGCTTTCGATAACTATTATCGATTATGTTTGTACCTTCAACTTCAACTACGCCCATGATTTTGCGCTGTGCTTATCCTACTAATATTATAAATGCGAAAGTTTATGAGGATGGATGGATGTTTGTTCCTCTTACACGCAAAAACTGCTGAACGGATTCGAATGAAATTTGGAACACAGATAGTTTATAACCAGTATTGAGTAACAGGGTACTTTTTATACCGATAGTATGTTTCCGTGGGACTAAACGGGAACTACGCGGTTGAAATCGCGGGGCGCAGCTAGTAAAGCTATAAACTAGGTTATCATTTTTCGGATCTAAATGCGTTGGTTGCAGTATGAATTTAGGTATTCATGTCAATTCATTTATCTTCAAATCATTCGCAGAAATCGCAGATAATATTTTTATTGGTAAGTAATTAGGAAGCTCGTGTAAATATGTATAATTTCTACCAGGTAAGTTTTTATTGTAAGTTTACCATTGTTCTGATAATATACGAGTACCTTTCTAGTTAGTTAACATTTTTTTTACCTAAATCAGACGGTCAAGCAAGAATGTAAATATTGAACTTTTACAAGTAGATATTATAGTTCCTCTAACTTGCTACTAGTTCACATCTGTATAACGGAAGTTGCATGAATAATTAAATACAAACATATTTCGTAATTTCATAAAAATACGTAAACAACTCTGAAGGTATAATTTTAATAATTAAAAACAGCGGAAGTTAAAAACAAAAGATTCTTCTTCGACACGAAAGGAGGCTGCATCGCCTTGTGATCTTCTGATATTTATTTATTGTATGCTTAGTTAGTATGATAATAGAAGCATGATATAGTGTAGTTCACGAAAGCATGCGAGATATAAATAGAAACTCATCTAAGATTTTTACTAAAATGTAAAGAACGTCTTGGTTTTAACGGCTATATCACTGCATTTTTATTATTGATAGGAGCTTTCAGAAACTTTCATAAAACGTTCTACGAGAGAAAATGTAATATATACTATAATGAGCCTACAGCAAGATTCAGTTTGGTATACTGAAATTTACTAAATCTGTACTTTTTTATATAAATTGAGTGTATTGTATATAGACTAAAAAGCTCAACCTGTACTTTATAATGTACTAGTTAACCCTCGAGACTATGGTCATATTATATTAATTTGTAAGTAAAATTATACCGTAAGGAAAGGCTGATGCTTAAGCATGTAAATTGATTTACATACAAGATTTCCTTTTCTTATCCCGGAGTTTTTTGGCACCAACAAAAATATTATCGTCGCAGACACTTATCTACTAACTTTCATATATTTTTAAATTTTGAGTCTGTCAATGTTTTCTACCTATTAAATAATTTTTTTTATCATACTTCTTCCCAGGATATACAAATACATTTTGCATACTATGAAAATATTTCTCATCATCATCATCAATAATAACTCATATTGTCCCACAGCTGAGCACGGGTCTCCCCTCACTTTCGTGAGGAAGGTTAGGCCATAATTCACCACGGGGCCCCGGTCCGGATTGGTGGATGATATATCTGCCTCCGAAATTATTCTCGGGTGAAAATTTATATAAATATTCCTAATATTCCTAATCCATTATAATTTAGTTTTGACTAACTATACCAACTTAAAAAACCTACTTGTGTTAACACACCAAACTTTATCCCGGAAATCGTAGGTACCTATAAAACTTTACCGATATCTATATCTCGAGGTTTAATTATATCACCATCCAATGCCTTTTTTAATAAGTGTGATAATATATCGTGTCAGTTTGCGTAATCAGCATGTTTTCGTTTTGCACCATTTTCGCCGTTATCAGGGCCGGTATATCAGCGGGTTCTCGTGCGTTAGTATCAGGTTATCAATGTCTGTTTTTAGAAGATTGTTATGCCTACATTCTAGAATAGGTACCTAACTTGTAAGGTGACCTTTTAGGTTCGACTTTGTGAAGCTTTTGCAAGATTCTCCTTTAGTGTCATCATTATACTGCTACGGCATGGATTATATGGTTATTTTGGATTGAAGTTTTACTTCATAGGTTTTTAACACATATTTTGCTCAATAGCCTTGGTGTTCTATAGGACTTAGGTAGTTATTTTAAGGTAATAACCATGCTCAGTATAGATTGGGTCTGGCTTTCAAGGACCGTTGCTGGAACACCCTGACAGATTATCTACTTGAATGAGGGTGACGTGGTAGGGTGCTCTACCAACATTTTTAACGGCATTTCCATTCCTTTGTCGGGAGAGAAGGAAATACCAAAAAAAAATCGTATTTTTGGCAAAAAAAAGCAATATGGTCAGGTTGTCTGGAAGAAATCGCTTTAAGCGATAAGACCGCCCATTGTACCACCCTTGTTTACCTATTGTAATTCTTCTGTACTGTGTTTATTTTTGTTTCTGGTGTACAATAAAGAGTTTTTCTATTCTATTCTATTCTATTCTATGGTAAGTACGCATAACACCACGTGTAGCCTGTTTAAAAATCGGCTCATTTCAAAAAATTAAGGCGCACACCAAATCAGCCACCTATTTATTAATTCCTCAACAGCACTGCTAACCTTGACCGAAAATCCAACATACCTATCTGCTAGAATAATAATCTACAGCAGTTTTTTGCGTTGTTACTACCAAACTTGTTCTGTCGATGTATAAAAGCAATTGAAACATAACTGGTTATTGATCACGATAACATTCAGAATCAGTTATTTCTTTTAGTAGAGGCAGAGGCGTCTACTCAATAGTCAGTGAAGGATTCTAATATAACTACGGATTTGAAATTTAAAAATGCCGCAGAGAACCATGGATGTGGAACTTTCCACACGAGTATGTAAATTGTTCGTGTTTGGTTTAGCCGAGTATCGCCGAGTCTTAAGGCATCTTAAGGTGATCGCACACAATGCCGGAGTCGAACGTCCCGAACGCGGTGAAGTCTGCTCTACCCGATTTCGGCGCATCGTGCGTATCTCTTCTAAGCTCCATCATAATTTCTCCATGGATTTTCTTGGCGTCTGAATTTTACCGCGTTCGCCTCCTGTGAAACGTGCGAGGTTTCATTATATTTCTGGGAAATCATTTCACGTTGACTGCTGAAAACACGCACGTTTGTGTTTTTATAATTTTACGGTAAGCGAAAACACGCCTGAATTCAACAACAATTCAAACAAACAATTCGAATCCGCACTGCTGTATTATCCATTTTATCACAACAGCTGTGTGCGCCCACACAGCTGACTAAGTTTAGTTACGACATAACGCCAGTAAACAGTAAACACACACGCTGTGTGAAGATTCGCAAGTACCAAAAAAAACCGGTTCAGCAGTGAACGTGTTAAAATCGATTCTTTCGGCGCGTTCGGCTGTGGTATGTGTGCGACCACCTTTACACTCACACACATGAAGTTTTAAGTTATGTATTCGAAGGTGACATCATCTGCTCGAATCGTGGCATGGCGGTAATCTGGACAAACTTGTTGTGAAGCCTTGTTAAATGAAGTAGCTAAAATGAGACAACAGGCATTTTGTCTCAACACTCAATATTTAGAACTGGGAGCAAAGGAAAACAATATTCCACATTTATAGTATTTGTAAATGTAAGGTTTATAACAGCCTATAATTCTTCTTAAATTTATTTCTAAAAACGCCCGCGACCTGTAATGAGTTCTGGATAATGTACCTTCTTACAATTCCTGGGAGATTTATACGTGAGCACTACGTCCCTAACATCATTAAAACTTGATATACAATTTTACCAAACATCCAGTTGAAAAAGATTTAAAGCTTTATGAATTGTATATCATTCAAAGTCTAGCTATTTCCTGGATACACAGGAATACGAAAAACATCAACGCCATTTGTGATATGTCCATCACACGTATCAGAAGTGCAACGAACTTTGTAGATAAGGCTTTTTGGATATAGATACTTCTTTTGTACATTTCAAGTAACCCCAACTCTCCATCTCATATTGAAAACTATTCCACAGGAATAAGGTTTAATCCAGGTTGGGATATAACTTTGATGTTGATCGGTTTAAATCAATATAGAGTGGTATATTTGGAGATCTGACTTTCTGATGACGATAGTCCTTGACCGAAGACTCGTGTAACGAAGAGTCAGGTGAAATATCGTCCAAATTCACATTTCAGGTGAGATGTAAGTTCCATTATGGAACCTGATTTGTTACAGATAAGTTGTTGATATCAATTGATTTAGTACGCAAGCTACAATCGAATTGATCGGAATAAACAAGTCAGCTCGAAAAAAAAGTTTAGAGAAAACTATGAAGTCAATATTTTGTACGTTTTGTACTTTTCAATAAATCAAATAGCCTAATTTATGACATGCTTTTTCACTAAATTTCAAGTTTTACTTTATAATATTTAATTTTTATAATTATTTTAAGAAAGTTTATAATAAACTTACTTAGTTTATTTAAATCATATAGTTTCTAACCTGGTTATTTGGTCTTGTTTCTAACATGTAAGGTTTGTATTTTAATTTCAGGTCGAAAAAGAAAGGCTTTCTTTGTCGGTTTGAGATTTTCAGTAAGTATTCGTTTTACAATATTTCGGAAAAACTGTGTATGATATTTATCAAATTTTGGTTCTATTTTACTATTGTAATTTCTGTGATAATACTGATAATAATAAGTATAGCATTATCATTATCAGGTATCTACATCGGTAAATAGCTATCATTTTACAATTTTTTAAACAATGTTAAGTAACTAACATAATCTAATATCACGTAGGTTATATTTTTTTATAATGAAATGCAAATGCATCATAAATAATAAATGGTAAAGTCGTGTTTGCCGCAATGGCTAAGGTTTTTTATCAGTTCACCCACGCAGCCGTATTGGCCTTGGGTATTAGAAGTAGAACCAGAGAATCTATCAATAATACTTACTATAGGGCTCAAAATATCGAAATCTAGACGATATTAAACCTTATCTGTTTTTGAACCTTGAAAAATCTTTCTCTTCCGGGTACCTACCATAAGAACGAACGTGCTTAACAACCTTAATTTCGAAAATGTATCCCAACAAGATCCCTAGCAGTAACTACTGGTGTCTATGCGTATAGTATCGATACGTACCTGGTATTCAAACTCGATCGAACTCCGAAGTCAGTAAAGCGGTGGATCTTTACTGATACTCAACCAGGATGGTGTTAGAAATTACACGAAATGACACGTTTCTTGTGTTTGTGCCATTTGTCTACATAATTTAGTCGAGCCCCAAATTAATAATTCTGCTGTAAACTGCCGCGGAGCCGAGTCAATTGATGGCGATAATTGCTGTTTACAGTTTCCTTCGCTAGCGCTATTTACCTTCATTGTTCTACCTTGTCTAACAACAAGCTAGTACATATTCAAGGGTGGATTTATAAATAGAAGGCCAATCTTCTATAGGTACTTTTCTGATCCATGCAAAAAAAAAAAATTCAAATTTTTTGAATTTTTTCTTTTCTTTTCTTTAATGCATGTGATTAAAGATTTTCTGATTGATACATAAAAGATTAAAAAAAAGAAATGTGTTCACTACCTACTACTTCCCTACTCTAATTTTACATAAACACATACGTAAAATACATACCTAGACTGACTTTAATTTTATTTAACTTGTAGATCGGTATGCTTCGCCCTTCCATTCATTCCAAGATTAAGGTTAGGCTTGTCTTATCAGTTAATGTTAGACCTAGGGTCTTTATTTACTTACTATGGTCCGACCTGACGTCAATCTGTTAGTGTCATTTGTGTCTTTAAGATAAAGTCTAGTAGGTATACTTAGCGTCGCATCTACTAGCCTGTTTATATATTAATAACAGCCGACCAGGGGCCCAATTCTATAAAATAACTAACCTATCAATTGTGTGTCGGTAGTGTCTCAATAGGATGGTCATTGACATTTGGTATTCTATAAATTATTATTTTTGCTAACCACACTGAAAACTATTGTACTGCCACACCACAGGCATACAATCGACACACTACTGAGACACCACTGAGACACCATTGGAGTTTTCGCAGAATGCCAAATTTGCAACAGTGGCAATATAATGTCTGTAGTGTGTCGATAGTATTGCAATGGCGTGTTGCTTTACTCGAAGTTATAGAATTGGACCCCTGTTACTCCTAGTGTTTAGCTATAGTCGTATAGATAGTTGCTCATTAGACTCCGAGCTATATTGACGCCTAATCCTAAACTAATCCCCTCACTTTCGTGAGATGGATTAGGGGAATCCATCTCACGAAAGTGAGGGGAAACCCGTGCTCAGCCACTGCTGAGCACGGGTTTCCCCAGCCTATACCAGCCTATACCGGCCCACTGGCCGGTATAGGCTGATGATGATGATGATGATATTAACGCAAAAAGTCTTATTCAGCTGGCACAGGCTTGAAATGATGATGAAGATACAGAATCGGTTTCGATTGTACAGTTATCACCTATTCAGAATATTCTATTGAAATAAGTACCACCTACCGGTATGAAAGAAAACATTGTTTGTGAACATTAGCATTCTAACTCAAAGGATACGGTGATATGAAACTCTAAGTACGCAGTAATACAAAAACTTGTATGTGGTTCACATCTTTTCAGCCGTAACTCTTGAAGATAAGAAGAAAAATTGCTCATTTTCTAAGACTTGAGGTGATCGACACATCACTGTTGTGAGCCTCACATGTATTATACATGGAACAGCGCAAAAAGTTCACATCAGCATTGTAAATTCTGTTTTTCCATAACCTTGGTTTGGGTGACCGCATGATACATACAATGGCTGCCATGATAATAATCTATTTTCTAATGTACTTACCTATAGCACTTCCATAACAGTACAAATGTTAAATTTACTATATAAAGTATGTAAAGAAAGTTGTGGTAGTGAAATCAATTCGCGGCCTACCTTTATGCATGCATAGAGTTTCTATTTGACACATACCTAAATAAAACTACTTCATCTCTAACTTATAAAAATACCCCCTTATTTATAAAAAGTTATCGAACGTCACTTAGTACTGCGCAGTACAAAATTGTAATGCGCGATTTTATGAAACGTCACATAACTTTTTATGAATAAGGGGGATAGTCTTTCCGTCTGAACTACAAATATTATAAGTATGTGAACTGACTGGTCTGAGACGTCGGAAAGCTAATTTCCATTAGTGATAACTTGATAAGCATATTGTAGAAAAAGAAAAGGAAATTAGTTAAAGATATTACTGATATTATTCTGGTGTCGAAGTTCTTCGTACACTGTTTTGTTCCACGTCCTCATTTGAAATGTTACGTGTGTAATTTTTATTATCAATCATTATACATATTATGTTACTTCTACTCATTGTCATGCTGTTAAAATCAGTGGAAAAAGCCAACCTATCTGTTGTTCGGATTGTTTCGCTGTTTTGTGGCTTTTGTCTAGACACTCCTCTACCATCTCGTCAACATTCCTAATGTTTACTTGTCACGCCTAACTTTGGCTTTGTTACCAACTTACTTTTGGCTGTTTGTGTAACTTTATGTTTTGTATTATTTTAGCTTTAAAACATTTTGGTCTTTAATCTTATCTATAGAACCTATATAAATTATGTTCTATATTTCATTAGTCTAACCACTATATTATCATTTTAAACAGAATCTAATTAATTTCCAAGAGGTTAAGGTCTCGGAATGGAAATTTCGCCAAAACTGTATTAACATGTTAGCGGTTAACTACTGATTTTAATTTTAGATTATGGTTAGCCCGTATTGTCCCATTGTTGGGCAAAGGCCTCCCAACATGACTTCCAGACAATGCATCCCTGAGCTAAACTGTGGCAAAACTGTGGCTTACATTTATTTAATAAATTAAATTGGCATGATTGTTGGTCAATGGTCATATTACTCGTACTCATACTAGACCAGTGTTTGACCACAATCGCACTTATGTTAACTGACGTTGTGGTCAAAGGTGGTAATCATGCCAAGCCCCATCATTATGAGTTGGAATCTAGACCTATCTAGATACCCATGTCACTAATTACCCAAACAAACAATACGGAGTCATAACGACTTTACCTTATACATAAGTCAATTTATCTTTAACATCATCTCTGAGTCTAGGTTTTCTTTGAATAGCAACTCAAATATTTACTAATAGCTCTATTTATTCAAACACTTTACTAATCATTCACACTTTGTGAATTACGCAAATCGTTCGTAGTCAAAGATTCTAAGAAATTCGCCGTCTTTTCTGGGGAATCCAATAATAGGTTTACGTTCACATTTGTTTACAATTGATTGTTGGGACCGCTTTTAATAGTCCCATAATCTTGCTTGAGGCGAGCATTGAAAAGGGGAATTCTCCTCAAGACACTATTAAGTATTCTGTGGCAACACGCCAAGGTTCTTTGTATGAGCGTCAGGTGGCACCTATACAGTGATCCGATTTAAGCCGTAAAATAGGAGCCCAAAATTGAACACAAAGGAAAAAAAGGTCCTTGGAATATCCCCTTTGCACTCGTTTACCAACAACATAGTGATGCTTTTGGGATCTTTCAGCTTTAGCTTCTATTTTGAATTCTAAGCGTGACGTTGTTGAGACTATTTTGGCTTGATGGGTTTCGATAAAGACCGTCTATTTTAACAAAGACAGTATTACAAATAGCTATAAACGCACCCTTGCACGGCTTGCACAGTGGTACAATGGCGGTCATAACTATTTAAGTCATAATAATTATATACACGATTCACTTGGTTTTCCGTTTTTTTTTTTTGCTTTTATATTCTACTAGCAGTGCCTAGCGGTTTCACTTGCTTTTACTACACACACATGATTCGTCACATATTACTGGATAAAATCTTCTATGTTCTATTCCACGACCTAAAGTATATGTATACAAAATTTCATGAAAATCCGTTCAGCCGTTTCACCGTGAAGATGGAACAAACACACACAAGCACAAACTTTCGCATTTTCAATATTAGTGAGGTATATTTAATCGATTAAAATAAATAAATATAAATGAAATCTGAACTAAAAATTAACTTAATATCTCATAGATATAATTATATATTATTTCATTTTTGTTTCGAAAATAACTTTCGTAGAATGTGCTACGCCGAAAGCTACGACGCCAAAAATACTCTTTAATTCACTTGAAAGCAGCTAAAGGCAGAAGAAAGTATTATAATTTTAATAGATACAATTATGTCATTGTTGATTCATGTAGTGTGAAAGGTGAAAGTTGCCTGCGCTTATGTGTAATTCTATGTATAATAATAAGGGAGTCAAATATTTCATAAATATATATGCCGTAGCACGCAAACATTGCAAACACATTACAAAATATGACAAGATACGAAATTCACACCTTGATCTTGGATTTCCATGTCAGATTGATGAATTGAACTATTTTCGCTAAATACAAAACGAATAAGTCACTGATAACGATAACAATAAGTTGCAACAATGGAAATGCACTCACTCCGGCCGGTCGATTAATAAGTGACAATTAGGTAATTAAAAAGGCTAAACTATCAATTTGATATGTTTAGACATTTTGAGTAGAACATTTTAGTTTTTTTTTTTTTTAATTTTAGGTCAGAATTATGGGCGGTAGGTAGGTCGTATCACTGTGCCATGGGAAGTATGTGCTCCTTAGTGCGTGATGGCGTTGTTGATTGCTTTAACATTTTAAAGGCATGGAGTATCACAACATAACATACAGCTACCTACTTATAACATAATTCCGGGTAGATACTAAAAGGCAATGTTTGACACGTCTGGTTTTAGTTTAGGTATGATAGTATTTTTATGAGTAAAAACTCCTGTCGACCTTATTAATAACTCTACACGGATAGAAGCTTAGAATACTTATCTACAGAGAGGATTTAAAAAAAGATATATCTATAAAACACAAGCGCAACAAACAACACACACACACACACACACACAGGTTATTTTTTAATACTAAGGGATGAGGTAAGTACGAATTAGCATCTAACAAAATCGAATGTAGAGTATGAAATTGATGACCTGTTTCTTTTAACAGCTTAAATGTAGAAGGGAACCCTATGTAACCCGCTGTAGAATTTCAACAGGCGAATTAAAACCCACGACGTAATATCTACACTAGATATAGAGATATCTGGTGTGGCACCGAATTCGTAACGACTTGGGCCTACGCTTAGATTAGTACCGAGACAAAGGGAAAGGGCCCCATTTATGTTATTATTATTTGAGTTATATAAACCTACGATTTATATACTTACGTGTGTTCATTGAAATATTCTATAGCGCTCATAGTACGTATATGCCTACTTTACCTGTAAAGGTACACGCTACTCGATTTTAATAGATAATGTCCGTTTCAGTTCATACTTATACTTCGTTCACTGCTGTTTCAGGGTATCTTTTGATACCAAAATATTGGACCATTGATAATGTCATGATATATCATGAACATGATCACGAAGAAGACTTATTTAAATGATAATGTAGACCTTCGTAATATTGTCTTTACACCTTGTTTGGTACCCTATATTAATTTGGGCAATCGAATAATCTAAGACGTAAGATAGATGCAAAGCCAAAACAAAAACAACTATTGTGTATCTTATGGGCATTATCGCCCTGTTTACGTATATGACATCCATAAAAATCAGTAGTTTGATGTCATAGATGATCGCTCATAGATATGCCCTCATCTCACCGCTTCATCAACATACTAGAATATTGCGTAGAATCTTGTTTTTAGAAAACAAAGATCATCTGACACGTTTTTTTGGCGATAAACATCTGTCTCATACGATAAAGCTCCATCACCTGATCGTGAGTCCTACGCATTACCAAAATCTCATTAAATGTCAGCTTGGCTGCTAGGCTATGATAATGGAACAGCCGAATTATGCAGGTATGTCGATATGGCCACGTTGCGTTGGAGCTCGAATTGCAAACGTTTGGTTGGTGAAGTGTAGTTAAAGCTTGCTTGCGGTACTACTTGTTGGGGTTATGTTTTTGTTATTGTCAGTCACGTAGGCCCTCGAGCGAGAGGTTCGATAGCGAGCAAGAGACAGCATGCTTAGAGCAGGTGTGCTTGATGCCGGAGCGGGACAGAGACATGGCGTGACAACAAAGATGGCGGCGCCGGTTGAACCGGTTCGGGGGACCACGTGCGATTTGCGCCGTCGCCGCAGCCTGCTGCCGTTCCCGCAGCTTGTTTGTCAACAAATGCCCTGCGAAGGTCATTCATAGGAGGGTTAGGAACACAAAGGATTCTCGATTGCGTAACCCTCTTACAATTACAAACAACATAAGAACTGAATGACCCACATTCAAAAATTTGCTTCAGAAATGAGTTTGCATAAAGGTACGACTTATTAAACTGTCTTTTTAAAGTGGGTATAATAATAATTATACAATCATCGGATCCAGTGTACTATGATAAAGAGCCCTGACGCTTGAAAACAATGACTCATTACAATATGGTTGATTTTGCTAAAGCTATGTAAATTGACATTTTAGAATATAAAATTGTTGATGTGCATTTGAAAAACGATGTATTATTGATAACGGCGATGTTATCGATCTTCAGAGTTTGTCTTCTAATACGAAACCACTAGGAACGATTTTTATTCATGATGTGGCCAAAATAGCGGATGATGATGTAGTTATAGTTTGTTACTACTCATTCAAACAATTAGCCGCTGCCGTATTTTTAGATGAGGAGTTAGGTGCGTGATTACAACACGTAAACCTTGATTTTTACAAGAAATAATGGTCTTAAACAAATGGTAATAGTGTTACTGGTCTGTAACATCGGGTAGATACTTACCTACTTGGATATAATTTATAATTTCAGGTCTTATGCCGATGCCTGGTTACGAGCGCTGGGAAAAATAAGCGACAAAAAATATAAACACGTCAGTAGTGGCAGTGGTGTGAGTGAATACGCATGCGCTTGGCTGGCGAGGCGAGGGAGGCCACAAACAACGACGCACTACTAGGACCGGCGGGGTGCGACGCGAGGTACGGGGGGGAGGACCGCGGGTTCGTGCGGGCCGGCCCGGCACCGGCTCTCCAGTTGGATTTCAGAACATCGAACGGGCGGGCGTGTGTAGGATGGATCGCTAAAGACACCAGCAGTTTTTTTTTTCATTCCGCCTTCTAGCAGTGTTTGTTTATAACCTTCCGGCACATTAATTTGTCCTTTTCGACGGTGGTGCTTTATGATTTCTGTTTAGGCGTTTTATTTTTTATCTTAATTTTAACGCCGTTCCGATTTCACGTCGAGAAGGCAGCCGCAACAAGATTGAAAGCGGCTTTTCAAGAGTACGCCTACTGTACTCATTTAAATTCTCAATATCGCTGCATCAACGTTTCAAGCAATCAAAATGGTGAAGAAGGTTTCAGAAGAGAGTATCGATAGCGGTAAGTTTTATTTTTATTTTACATTTCTGTCTCATTCTCAATATTTCTTAATTCGTGTATTTGATTACTGTCAAATATCTCATCTTTGTAGACGTAGAGTAGAAAGAGCTTAGTAATATTGTTTACAAATATCCAACAAGCTTTTGTGATTATTGCGTATTTGAGATTATGCCGTTGGTAGTTGCTACGCAATCAAGCATATGAGTTCTAGAACATGATCATGGTAAATTTGAGATAATTAAAGCCAATCAAGAAGATTTTCAATAGCATTATACCTACTAAGCTTTCTTAATTGCTTCAATCATTTTCTCAATAAAATCACGATTAAGGAAAATAACACTTTGTGAAAATATTGAAAAGATGTTTTCTTTCATGCACTTTCGGAGAATCAATTTATGAATATACATAGAGATACTACAACATTTTTTCGGAAGAATGGAAGGTGACCTAAAGATAAAATGTTAAAAATGAATATTAATGTCTAGTGCCATGCAAGGAATTTCGTGAAAATAATGATGGGCATTTGACTTTGTAAAAATTGCATCATCTGTAAGCAGGGTAAGTAATAACCCCGCTGATACACTTTTACACGTTGACATACGTATATTATTGTTATGAGTGTCATTAACTTTGTGTTTATACTGGCGTGAAAAGCATAACCTGACGTATT
Source organism: Campaea margaritaria (assembly GCA_912999815.1). Lineage (NCBI taxonomy): Eukaryota > Metazoa > Arthropoda > Insecta > Lepidoptera > Geometridae > Campaea > Campaea margaritaria. The sequence continues at coordinate 6,260,308 of OU538794.1, forward strand.
TTATACATCATTGTAACATATATTATTAATTATGACAAAGTGTTTTCGATCGTCATTTGCTCATTAAAATTTAGCTCAACTCCTTCTGACTACATGGCAAAATTTTCTAAACTTGGCGTCGCATTGATTATTTACTGAAAATTATCATGTCATTCTTGGAATTGTTTATGTTCTGGAAGATCAGGGCATATCTGTCAATAAGCCAAGAACACTGACCGTACTCAATAATGCAATTCATACTGCAAGTTTACGACTGACGGTGACGCGGCTATTGGTGTTGCTGTTCTTATTGCTTTTCAATTATCATTTTCGTCTAGAACTCTCAAGGTCTCGTCTAACAATTTAAATTTTTATAAGGCCATTAGAAGTTCTTAGAATTCCCATTTCCAGATACATGGAATCGTAGTGGGGAGTCATAGACTTGGTGATCGGTATGCGTAAACGTTGAACTAAAAAAACGACTCATTCATGACTGAAAACTGTATAGGAAGCTAGTCGACGTTGCTGATACAAATGCCAAAGTTCATGTTGCTACAGAGAACATTGACCGGCCGTCCCACGACGTATTTTGCAACAGTTTCGTAACATCCTAACTGTTTTACAAATATCATCGTGCAGGAAACATATCAGCAGTTCGCATGGTATGATGACTAATTATTAGTAAGCAGGTATATGCTATGCTTTATTTTTCGTTGTCACTTTAGCTGATTTATTATTTGCTTCTTCCTGTCAACCAATTTATTTACAAAAAATGTGTAAATGTTTGCTAATCGAATTTCTTGCTGCATTTTCGATTATTAACGGTTATGCAGTCATTCACTGTCGTTGTATAAGTTTACGACCGTGTTGTTTAAAAATCCTATTGGCGAGGAAGGCGTTCATAATTGTAAGCAATTCCATTAGTCTCCAGTGGCAATCCAGCGTGGTCACCGTACCGCGACGCCCGGGGCGCCCCGCCGTTCACGGCCAAGGTCACCTAAAACAAACTGCGCACTTAACTCCTGTTACCAACAGTAACTAAATAACATTACTTACCTAGTTCCTCTGCTTTTATGCATTTTCGAATCGTAATAGGATTAAGGTCGGTCATATAGATATCTAATCGGATCTTATATTTGCTTATTTTTATCTTTTTCATTTGGATCAAGGATCTTTCGTGTTAGATTTCTATTAATAATAATAATCATCAATTCATATCATAAATTAAGTTTCCATATCTCATAGATTTGGATGTGGAAAATTTCGAATACAACAATCCGGAATCGTATGACTTGTAGGTAAATACAGTGAATTTCCAATCAATTGATGTTGATTGTTTAGCCGGTCACTCGTGACTATCGGCGAGTAACGCGGAGTAACCTTGACCATGATTGCTCCAGCGTAATATCAAACCTCCCCCACCCACTCCTTCATGCCCTACAGCGCGTGCTTGCAAATCAATACTATCCCCACTTGCACAGGGTGTCTATCATATGACCAATTTACAATTTGGTAACATGCTGCGTCACACTGAAATTTCAACCATTTTGGAGTGAAATTAAGTCTCATAACTGAATTACCTTTTGTTTCGCCTTGTTTATCTGGTGCTGGACTCGCCTTTTGAAGTTTTACGTGTATCTCCGTGTAGGTAGTAGGTGTACTGCCTCTGTTTGGAGTACAAATGCGTCATTCACGATCCTACTGGTTGAAGCTGAATTTTGGACAATCGCATTCTTGATCAGTGCCTAATGATCAGTTACATTTGAATTTACTTTGTGTGCGCTATCTTTATTATGTATCAGTGAAGTTTAGATAAACTTTTTAAGGTAAATATGAGTAGAAGTTTCATTGAGATTATTATCAGACATCGTTCGGCAGCTGGCAGGCCGACTTGGCAATTTGTTTGAGTCAGATCAACCATCGTGCGACGTTCTCTTTCGACTTTGATCTGATAAAAGTGATTATGATGCATTGCGGGACCGAATTAGAAATGACAGCATCTACTTTTATAACACTAATACTTAGTAGTTTAACTACAGCTATTATTCATTGCTTGTAACCTATTTAAATTGGTCTCCTAATATCTCGGTTAAATGAAAATCTCAGCATATCATTTGAAATGAAATTTCACTTTCATGGTAATCGCTGAAATGGTCCGAGAAAAAAAATTGCTGTAGAACAAATGAAATCAACGATTGGCGCTGTGAAGCAATTTATAAACATAGATTTGTAGGCACGGTGCATTTGCGTTGCAATTAGAAAGTGATTTGATTTCTTCCAACAGCTTAGGGGTATAAAACAAAAGTATAATGGTCTTACGATCAGCAAACCAGAGAGCGTATTCGTGGCCAAGCGTTAATGCCAACCGACCAGATTAGAAAGTAGAAACCTCCAGGCCCAGGGCACGAATGTCTCACAAGAGGTTTTTAACTTGAACTTACACAACTTACACTCCAGTACATCTAAATAAATAACAACCTGTATATGTACAAAAATAATATTAATTATTCATATTAGTTTAGCATATAGTTAATAATCCGTCAGTCATTCTGATAGAAGAATTAAACGAATAATGAAAACCAAAATAACATCATGCATAAACATCACGACCGGGCTAATTTGCGAAGCCATAATATGTTGCTACTTGCGATGAGTCAGCGTCAGTCACTGTCCAATAGATTTTATATCTATCAAGCCTAAATTAAATACAATTTTTTTATCTATGAATAGGTACGAGTATTTGTTAAGTTTTGTAACATCCATTGTTTCCATGTCGGCCTCGACAAATCCATTGCAAAGTTTCCCTTCGAGTAGGTCTCGTGACTCTCGTGAGAAGTTTGAAAAGAAATTAATCTGAAGGATTTGTAGGGCTGCGCTGTGTTATTTATAAGAGGTTTATGAAGCCACGTTGCGAGTGGAGCGCCTCGTGAAACCGACCTGGCGGTCGAGTCACGCGACGGACATGCGACACCTGCACAAGTGTTCGAATACTTTGCTGCAAATACGACTGAAGTCCTGATTGAATTTCTTCGCCTCTGCTGTGGCACTCGCACATCTCGTATGTCTCAGTCTCGTAACTTAATATGTACCTATACATGTCTATAATTGTACATGTCCGAAATACCTTGCCTCGATCCTTGATAACAAGGCTTGATGACTGCTTTAATTTTGGTATATATATGAGACAAAGTGTAGGAAGCGGTTTCGTGACACATAAAATTTGGGTATCGCTCAGTTGACTCATACATACTCGACTTTGAATGTTTCAAGTTTCTCTTTGTTTTGTTCAAAAAACAGAAATTAATTATTATTTATAAACACGTCTATTTATTGTTGGTGCGTGTTGTTTCTATGAGCCTAGAACAATTGTGTATAAACAGGAAGTTCGTATGTCGAAACGGGTGATTGTGTGCGTAGGTGTGGCTAGCCTGATTGTTGATCATACGGTTATATTGCGCATTTGTTCGACGCTGTCTACCGTCGCTGGCGCGGGCGCCGCCGCCTGACGCCGCTGTCGTCCCACGCCGACCTCCAGCTATCAATTAACGAGTTTCGCTTTTATCATTACAATAATTACAAACGCATATATAAATGTAAAACACACGCACTGTCCAATCATGCATGATACGAAGCATCAAATTGTGCTACAATTAGGAAGATACGTGTTGTAAATAATGTCTATATAACAAATCTAGTCACGTCTGGTGCTAAGCGACTTCCTCTATTCCATTTTTTTTCTCGTGCATTACTAATCTGCAGCAAACAATAGATTAGATTAAGATAATGACTGTTCCAATTACAGCGTGTAACGCGCTAGAAGCTTAACTAATGTTAGTAAAGAATAAGCTGTTAATCTGAATTAATCTTCACTGGAATCGGAATAAGGGGTACGCAGCCTAATTGACGTGTAGAAGACCCGCTTGGTTCCTTTGAAGTTATTCGCCAACTTATCCATCTGTCAGCACTTCGCACCGTGTTTTGGCACTATTGCAGAAAATCCAATTTAGGTAGATCGTCGGGAAACTTCGAGGTGACGATAGCTTTGAAGTTACAAGCAATCATTGCATATTAGGTAGGTACAGCTCTAATATTCTAGCCAGTAAAGCTTTTAAAAAGATCATCATCGTAGAAGATTAAAATGCATGAAAAAACAAAATAGCTTCTATTGGAACTCCTATTAGATTTGAATTACAAAAAAAATACTAGTGGATCATATGGGAAACGTGTGTGCTTTTTGAGTCTAGAGTGGGAACGGTCGCGTAATGTGGGCGCATACGCAGCACAGGGCGCGGCCGCTTCGCCGGGTCGTTGAACCGGCTTTGTTTGCCAACTCAGCCAGCCTGCCTGCACGCCACGTACCTACGTCAGAATAGCATTATCGATGACGGGTGACACGCTCTCCCTGATAAAACTAGCATCTGTCTTCCTCAAGTCACTAGCTAGGGACTCGTGGGAGGTTCGCAGATTGAAGAGGCCTTCTGTCGAGTTTATTTTTAATTTGATCACAACATTATTTTGACAAAATTAATAAGTAAGCTTGTCTTCATAAAATATACTTGTCATGATAAACATGTTTAGGTATTTAAAAATTTAAGACTGTATACCTATTCGAGACTATCCATTGATTGACTTATAGTTTCTTCCTGACTTTCATAGGAAAGTCAACGTTCTTTATTACATCAGCACTTAGAAGTAATATTTCCCTTATTCCGGTTTCTTCATAGTTAAACTAGCTCATGAGCAACGAGCCTATCTGTTATTCAATAGATTGTAAACTGACAGTGGGGGCTTTAAAATTGTAAAGCCAAACGCAGGGAAAACTTCGAACAATGGCTTGGCTTAAAACCAAAGAGAGAGTCGTAAAGTCGTAACAAAAAACGAAGATTCAGCGTACAAATGTGTTTGTTATTCAGATGCTCTTGCAAAAGAAAAGCTCTCCCTAATTACTGTTTCAGTGATATTTATCAACCGTTCGTGCAACAAACATGTTTTTATTTTTTAAAGACAAAGGATAAGCTGAATTAAGGATATGACATCACATATTCCAATCCATCATCGGGAATTTAGGTTAGATATTATGTGCTCTTGCAAAATGACTCAATTATTGATAACGTTTATTTATTATCGTCATTTATGTTGTTATCATCTCAGTCTATCATCATCCGTTAACCTATCTCACGAACTTATCTAATGATTAAAAACAAGACCAAGTAAAATTTTTGGATCAACTATTATGATTATGTTCGGTTGTCGAATGAGGTAATCACGAATATGATTTTTATAGCCTATACCTGAATTAGGGTAATAATAACAATACTTCTTTATTTGGAAACTGTTAAAGTAGTATAGTAAGCGTGGGTAGTTAAGGTAGTTGTGTAATCTCATGAAGCAGTGATTACGTCACTTATAGCAATATTCTCCTTGTCTGCAGGTGTAGGGCGCTGCAGCAGTCAGTCGGGCAGTGAGCGGGAATCAGATGAGAGTCCTCATGCGGAGCCATCCGCGCCGGTTTCTATTCCCGACTCCGATGACTTGCAGCGGCGCAAGGAAGAGGCGCGCAGGAAGCGCAGGAGGAAGAAGCGATCGGGCAGCTCCGTGGTCACCTCGTGTTTTCAAGGTGAGGTGACTTCTTCGATCATCCAGATATCAAAACTCCGTTTCACTCTGACGAGGCTGAGTGGCTTCTCAAAAAATTGTTCCAGAATTTGTTGGAAGTAACCGTTATGACTTTCGTTCACTATTTACCATTTTATATTGATCCTTATTTAAAACCTCTACTGAGTAGTTCTCTGTTACCAGATTCAGTGTTAAAGTAAAAGTAAGCCCTCGGATTTCCAGTCTTATAATATAATGGCCATGATAAGTCATGAAACGGCTATTTATGTTGAAGACATTCAAGTTTTTTAGTTTGATGCCATTTCGAAACATTTTCAACATAGCGGTACTTATTTAAATGTGATCATAAATATAATACGCTATGAGCCTCTCCCGAACAGTGCTATGAATAGTAAACAGTAGTAAAAGTAAAGAAATCTATTTTTGACATATAAAACCTTTGTTGCTGCTGATTATCACAAATCAAGACATTTTTGATCTCATTACAGACCTGTATAAGTTAACGGGTGAGGTGCTTGGCGAGGGCGCGTACGCCTCAGTGCAGACGTGCGTCAACATCTACACGGGCCAGGAGTTTGCAGTAAAGATCATAGACAAGGTGCCAGGTCACGCCCGTGCCAGGGTGTTCCGCGAGGTGGAGACGTTCCACTACTGCCAGGGACACCCGAACATAATCCAGCTCAGTGAATTCTTTGAGGACACTGACAAGTTCTATCTTGTCTTCGAGAAGGTGAGCACCTCTTTTCAGTTCGTGATCATTTTGTAATATTAGCATAGGTACAGATATTTCATAAGATGTCGTTTCTTCTGAAGACATTTCTTAAATTGCACGTATAGTTATTGATTTTAGAGCCAAAAACGTTGTCCTTATTAAAATCAAAGATAAGGAGATGAAAGACTCTATAAATAAATAAAGCTCGCTATTTATAAAGTGCATCAGGTTTTGGCCAATTGTTTTTTTTTTCAATTAGAGCGGAATCGAGTTTATATCCGTTAAGTTCCACTACTGTTCAAACACTGCCATCATTCATGAAAGCGATTCGCTCCGCAGTTGCCCGCGATTGTTGATTTAGCGAACTTAACTGCTGACGTGCTGACACATATGTTTGGAATTTTTCTTTTTCAGCCGCACCTTTCTAGGCGAACTTAACACAATTCCGTCATGGTTGATTACACGATAATTTTCTAGAAGGTGCGACCTATAAAATATGTGGAAAGGCCTTTAGTTCCGCAATTCGAATGTAGGTAGGTATACTAGCTTACTGGATGTTTCCTTACTAAGTACTATAACTGGTAGGTATATTATTATAACCTATATTTAATGTTCACATGGGTACCTAGTCAAGGAACGGGAGCGGGCGACGGTGTTTTAAATAAAAAACTTATTTTAGTGGAATACGTCCAAACAGAGTCGGATGCTCGAATGTATTAACGGAAATATTGTACCTTAACCTATAATGTAAACAGTTGTAGCGTGTGAAGTTATGCATTGAAATAACAAACCTTATCATTTGTACCTTAACCTATAATGTAAACAGTTGTAGTGTGTGAAGTTATGCATTGAAATAACAAACCTTATCATTAAAAAGGAATGCGGACACCTTAATGTAAATTGGCGGTGGTCCTCCATGTTAGGTACCTTAGCCACATGAGATGTACCTGCACATATGTGAGGTAAGGCTGGGTACATAACTTCTCCCTCCTTAAGAGAGAAATCACCCGAAGATTCCTGATTCGGATGATTTCGTTTAAAACATACATTGGTGAACTTAAAAATAACAAGTACAATTACGATTAAAAACAAGATTACATAAAGGATTAATGTTCCTAGGCTTATACTGTTAACTGTAATTAACCCGAAACGCTTTTCGTTGGTTTCGATTTCACTTTTTGATTTTAATATGTATGATAAATGCTTTAAACTGTCTAAATTCACGTTTTTTAAATTCACTGTCACTTCACTAGAAATGTTGTAATTCCTATATTTAGGCAGTTCTGGTATCGTGGCCAATTTGAGGCTTAAGTTTTTCCATAAACTCTCTGATGACGTAGATGCAAGTTTTTGATAAAGAATTCGCAGTTTTCTTCAATGTAGATGATGTAAGATCCATGTAATGATTCGTGGAAGTCATCGTTGTCACATCTCTCTGTTGACATAATTTTGTTAGTTGTATAAACTATCCAAGTATTCGATTGGATACGTTGGACCTTGAGTTCCTCTATTTCTGCCATTACAGGGTTGCAACTTATGAGATCTTGGTGGATTTTCATTAACTGCTCTACACACGTTTCCTCAGTGTGCAAGACAATATTGTCTTCGGTACACATGTACTGATGATTTTCGATCTGCGTGCAGGGACGAATGACCGACAGGTACTTCAACCCTTTCACCATAAGGTAGGGGTACTTAGGAATAATAACGACCGTCTTATTTAAGGATTGATCGAAGGTAGGAAATGAGTAGATTTTATAATAATCGTATGACTCATTATCAGTCAGGGGTACTTCCAATATAAAGGTTATCTGGTTCTCTTTTACATATGTCTTAACAGTTATTGTTGGTTCTATTTAAACTAAATTACTTAAACTTATAGGATATATTAGATTGTTTGTCTTGGATTACATTGTTTATAACATATTTAATAATTCAGTAGAGTTAACAATAGTTTGATGCCGAACAGAACTTTGTTTAAGGTATGAGCTATTTTTGACTTAATCACACAAATAAAGTACTGAGACTGTCTTTAAATACGCTAAATATTTTTCGAAAATTCGTGGATAAACCTCAATTCATTAACTGAATATTTTAAAATTAAAATTAGAAAAACTGAATATAAAAAATATTTTTTTTTGTAAGTGTTAATCTATAATAAATAAAATCTGATTCATTGTTTCTGATACATTAATATAACTGTTGAACATTTTAGAGACCAGGGTATGTAATTAGAAATGGTTACTTTATCGTGATTTATTTGAGAAGTAAATTTAATTGTAGGGCGTCATTATTGTACAGATCGGAGTAAGTTTTTATAATAGTTGAAAATCAGTTCAAATCAAATCAGTTTAAAAAGTCTATTCATATTTTAATAAAGTTCTGCTAGGTGTACCCTAAGGTAGTATTCTTGGGTCATTACTATTTTTAATATATGTTAATGAGTTACCACTTCGATGCAACTATTTACATGAGTAAAGGAAACCTAAGTCTGAATGAGTTTCAAATAAAAATTAACAAATCTGTTGAAGCAGTTGTGAGCTGGTTAGAAAATTTAAATCTAAATGTAAATGTCGATAAAACGAAATTAATAGAATTTGGAAACTATAGACAAAAATCATTACCGTTAAATGTTCTTATTAAAAAGAACAAAAGTCGATATTACGAGTATTACAGAAACCAATTTTCTTGAAGTTACTATAGATTTTATAGATTATTTAAATTGGAAAGCTCACATTTCCAAAATTAACACAAAACTTTCTCAATACATGCATGTATGCTGTTTCAATATTTAATAGAATACCTAAAGATGTTAGAGAGTTACCGATTAAAAAATTTAAGACAAAGCTGTTTAAGTGGCTTATTAAGAAATGTTTTTATGATGTCAAGGAATTCTTTAATTAGAAGGAGTTTTTTTTTTATTTTTGTATAATAATTGTCTGACATTATCATTTACAATATTATTTAAATTCATTGATAAATAGTTTAAATTTCATAATATTTCAAATTAACTAAGTTACAAACATTGGGATTGATGTATTACTATTAAAGTTACTGTTATTGATGTATTCAATTATAGTTCAATTTATTCAATTATTGATGTATGTCCGTCATGGATAAATTGTTGATACCTGTAATATATTTTTAAAATCTATTTCTACACAATTTGCGCAATAAATTTATGTTATTTTCATTTCATTTCAATATTAAAATACGAATCATCAAAAATTGCTATAAACACGTATTATGGTTACGTTTATCCTTTTTTAAGCTATGGGATTATATTTTGGGGTAATTCTGTAGAAGTTGAATATACTTTTCTACTTTAAAAAGATGTCCAAGATGTATATTTAATTCAAATAGTACTGAAAAACTTCGAAATGTTTTCGTAGAGAATAACTTCTTTACACTTGTATTTATGTCTATCAAATTTGTATATTTGTTGAAAGCAATTACGACTACTTTTATAAAACAAAATCCAACCGATCTAAAATTCTAAGGAACAAATACAAGCATAATATTTATATGCCTATGGCCCATAACACTTTGTATCATATGAGCTCTTACTTCATAGCCATTAAAGTTTATAACAATCTGCCTCTAGACGTTAAGATGCAAAGATGATCAGATTTCAACAAAAATTAAAATCTTGGTTGCAAACGCAAAGTTTTTATAATTTAAAAGAATGTTTATCAAAAATAATAATTAGTATTTTAAATTTCTAATAATTTATTTAAAATGTGGTTAATTGTTTTGTTTTCCAATTTTATTTAGTGTATAAGTAAGTTAATTATTGTGCGTCGGAAATGGGAAAATTGTTGAAACTTCTGATTGTAATAACAACAGCTTATGTAAACAATAGATACAATAAAAATATTCTGATTCTGATTCTGAATAGAACCCAACGGATTAATGAAACCTTTCTTAAAACAACGAGGAACTAGTTGTCTGTATTTTTCGATAGTAAAATCGCGTAGAAACTCTGCATATATTTTAATACACTTAATTTGTATACGAGGAAAAATATTCAAAACAATAAATGGAGCTTCGTTTACTACAGTTAAGATCAATAAAAATTATGAATAATGAAATATAAAAAATATGAATTAAGATCAATAAAAATTATATCTAGGTTTATTTCAAGTAAATGCAGATTAAAAGCTGCGTTGGCATCGTTATTAAAAGTATAAAGCGTTTGCAGAAGTCGTTTATTTTTTTTAAAGAAGCCTTGGTATTCCTTTTCTTCAAACGTATTGGTACTACATGTCGTCCGGGTTTACCCAAAAATGTTGCTTTAACAAATTGCAGTTTGTTTTTAACAGATCGCGGTTTGTCTTTACTTTTTCTTTGATTGACACTTTTAGCAAAATTAGGTTTAGCTGGAAATTTAATTTCTTTTTCTCTACTTTTATTTTTCTTAACTTTCTCTTTCTTTGCTGACATTTTCTTTGCAAAAATTTTATTATTGTCTTTTATTGGCTTTGTATTTCTACCTATTTCCGGATTATAAGTTGGTAGAAAAACTTTTTGATTTTTTAAAGAAATTTTTTGTACCTGCAATTTATTTTTCAACGCTGAGGACACTAAAATTTTATTCGGTTTGAAGTCAATGTCCTTATGTAAAATTGGTATTTTAATTGGTTCTAATTCTGCAGCTGAATGAATTGTAACTGATTTGTCAGATTCTAATGGGATCGGATGCTCTGATAACTTTTCTATACTAACAGATACTGTGTCAGAGTTATGAGTAACTATTGCTGTATCATTTAAGTCTGAAATCATTATCATCGATGAGTTATTCACTTTTTTCATTTCGTCAGCGCTTACCATCAACGATAACGATTGACTTTCGTTATTTGATCTAGTATTTACTTTAACTATAGGTAACGCTTCTATGTAATACGGTTCTTCGTTATCAGCTAGAGCTCGTAATTTGAAACTCTGCTGTGCTCTAAGAGGCACCGATCTCATAGACACGTCACTAACTTTAAATTGAGGCGTTTGTACTTGTGGTGGTGTATAATTGATTTGTTGGAGTGGTCTGTACTCAAAATATTGGGGAGGCCTGAAGCCATAAGGTTGAGTTTGCCTGTAATCAAATCGTTGCTGCGGTTTAAACACTTGTTGAGGTCCACAACCAAATTCGAACCCTGGTGGTATACTCGGCACATTCGGTGCTGCAAAAGGACTTGAAGTTTGGGCGCTACCATAGAGTCGGTTACGAGCGTGGTATTGTTCGAAGAAGTCGACCTCATTGAGTACGATACTCAAGGCCTCTTCTAAAGTCGCGGGTAATTTTAATCGAACTACTCGCACCAAATTCTCCGGGAGGCTGTATAAAAATACATTCAGTGCTGTACGATTGTAAATGGTTATTTTATGGCGTTTAATTTCGTTATCTCGAAGTATGTTCACTTTTGAAATTAATACAGACCGTACACTTTTTATTCTATTGCAAAATTCTAAATAAGTTTCACCAGATTTTATTTTTAATGATTCCAATTCAATACACGGTTCACTACGCGGATCTCCAAAATGTTGCTGCAGTAATTGTTTTAAAGAAGACCAATTCACAATATTGTCACAATCAGATAGAAGCGCCGCTGCGTCTTCTGTCAGTCTACTAGTTATCGCGCGATAGACGTATAAATTTTGTTCTTCGTTACCATTTTGGTTAAATCGTTCAATCACGTATTCACAGTTTTTCAAATATAAATTTAATTGACGCTTATCACCATTAAAAAGTGGAATAAGTTCAATCACGTCATTCGGTATCATCACTATCGGGGCGGTCTCGAAGGCTTGGCCTTGCATTGTAGAGTTATAAAATTTAAGACAGAACGTAAAAACACTTAATATGTCAAAATCTTATAATATAAAATAACACACACAGTATAAAAGTAAAACACACACATTAAAATAAAAAGTAGAAGAAACACAGTTAAGAAATTTTATATGTGAATAAAATGTTTTGTTTAAAATACTATTTCAACTTAAATTACTATGAGGTTACGATTGATTTAAAGATCAATTAACTTCACTTTAAACTACTTTTAGAACTTTAGTAAAATTTCATTAAAATTTTTAATTATTAAAAATTTAAATATATATTTTTTTTAAATGTAAATTACTGTAAAGTTTCAATTGATTTAAAGTTCAATGAACTTCACTTTAAACTATTTTAATTGTGAACATTAGTAAAAATTTCATTACTTTGAACAATTAATAAAAATATTTTATTAAAAAAAATTTTTTTTTTTTTTTTTTTTTTTTTTAACTTAAGCTACTGTTAAGTTACGATCGATTTTGAGATCAATTAACTTTACCTTAAGCTATTATTTTAATTATGAACGTCAATAAGAATTGCATTATTTTGTCCATTCTATATTAATTTAACTCTATGTAAATTCTATTTATAGAACTAAGGTTAGGCTTTATAAAATTTCATATAATAACCAACCAGACACGTTAAAACAAGAGAGAGAGATCTCGATAATAACATGAATAACAATTGAAATTTAAATGAATATAGGAGGAATTTACCGGTAACAAAGGAATGACGAAAAGTTTGATTCACCAACCGATGACCGTTATAGCTCCCATATTGTAAATACAATTGACAATTTAATAATAACACTATATGTAGGAAGTTCACTACATTAATAACTTAACTAAATTCTATGTTTTCAAAGAGTTTGATAAGAAAACCAGATAACAGTTATGTCGGGAAACGTTCAATCCCTAAATAACACAAGGAAAATGGCATAGGATGGTGAAGAGGTTTACTCACCAGCCGGCCAGCACCATCGCTCCAACTTTCTCGACGAATTTATTTGGTTCGTTTACGGATGTCCTCGGTTTATAGCCAAAGCACGCGGATGTAGATTCAATCGGTGTTCGAAGATCGGTAGAAGTTGATACGCGAAAATCGGTGACGTCGAAATGAAAATCCGCGGAACTCGGCTCAACCGTTTAGGTACATCCTTACAGGCTGCGCCAGTCAAGGAACGGGAGCGGGCGACGGTGTTTTAAATAAAAAACTTATTTTAGTGGAATACGTCCAAACAGAGTCGGATGCTCGAATGTATTAACGGAAATATTGTACCTTAACCTATAATGTAAACAGTTGTAGCGTGTGAAGTTATGCATTGAAATAACAAACCTTATCATTTGTACCTTAACCTATAATGTAAACAGTTGTAGTGTGTGAAGTTATGCATTGAAATAACAAACCTTATCATTAAAAAGGAATGCGGACACCTTAATGTAAATTGGCGGTGGTCCTCCATGTTAGGTACCTTAGCCACATGAGATGTACCTGCACATATGTGAGGTAAGGCTGGGTACATAACTACCTACCTACTTGTTATAAGTATCTAGATAGGAAATTATTACGCGCTACATTTTCATTGTTTATGTAAATATCAAAAGTATACTTGAAAGGTAGGTAGGTAAGTATTAATAATTCACATACATGATAAATAAACGTTTTATATATATTCCATCTGGTATAATTTAACCATTAGGTAGTACATTAGAAATATTTATTATATATTGTGCGATATTCGTTTATTTTTATCAAACTTGTAGAATCTATACTTAATAAACATCTATAAAGTGGTTATTACCTTTATATCGGAAAATTTTCCCAAATTATCAGACAGGTTGGTGCAAAAATAGTCTAATATTTTGAATTCTGATAATAGATATTATAGATAGATTGTAATACCTACATTGTTTACATAATCGATATCTTGTTGTCTGCTCCCTTAGGTGAGTACCTACCTAACCTACCTACTTACTTACAAGTAGATACCTACATTAATATTATTATGATAACTTCTGAACTACGCACAATTTGAGTTATTGCTTATTGTCTAACATTAAGGCATCGTGAAGGCAGTTAAAGGTTATATATAAGTATAAAATATAGTGCTGTTTTATTGCCTTTGTTCCCTTGTATCTTTAATAGATATAACGAAAGAATAGGTTCCTTATTTTGCGATTATGTCACCAATTCTAGTTCTTTGCATAGATTTCATTATTTGTGTCTTAGGCTAACATCATTTAGAGGTGTTATTTAACTTTGTTTTCTTAAAATTTGTTAGGTTGTTAGGTAGGTTATGTACTATTGTTTTGTGTAGGTACCCTCATATAAAAATATACCTAGTTTACATTATAAAATTTGATCTTAAATGATCTTTGCTATTTTTATCATCCTAGTTGGTTACAATTTTTAACGTTGTCAAGTAATTTAGCATCTGAATAATTGGGATGGCGCTTCCCCAGCAGACTCTTGCAGGAGAGGCTTAGGTTTGACAACAAAATGGTCTAGCATCCATTCAAATTAAATTTCTCTTGTTGCAGATCAACGGCGGTCAGCTCCTGTCCCGGATCCAGGAGTACCACTACTTCTCAGAGCCGCAAGCGGCGGAGATAGTACGTGAGATCGCGAACGCACTCCATTTCTTGCATGGCAAGGGAGTCGCTCACCGGGACCTGAAGCCAGAGAACATTCTGTGCGTGCATCGCGACAGGCTCTGCCCCGTGAAGATCTGTGACTTCGATCTGGGTAGCGGGATCAGCTTCACGTCAAGTCTTGCGAGCCCGCTGGCCACTCCGCAGCTTATTACACCAGTAAGTGTTCAGCTTGTCTAAAATTTGTGGTCTGTTCGGAAAAACTTTTTGTTTAATGATAGATTGGCAAACAAGCCAACGGCCCATCTGATGGTGGCCACCTCGGGGCGTTTTCGTTACGCTGTCTACTCTCTAGCTCTTTTTACTCTTTCCTTTAATAGCTGCATTTTATACTTCTTCGGAAAAAACTTCTGATGGCCTATGCGTAGAGAAAACTTTGATCCATATTTCCATAGGTCGTTATAATCAACGATAGTATTATAATTTTTATATAATTTTTTTATTTTCTTTTTTGCATTTTGCTATATCGAGTACAAGGAGCATAAATAATGATTGGCTTATCGTTAGCATTTTACAATGATTGCTAAAATGGTCCTTGACTTACATATGACTTTTTCGCATATCGAAGACTGTTCGTATAATCTTTTAAGACCTACTTACTTAAATAAAAACAATGGTATGATGGATGAGTTCCAGGGAGACGACCAGCAGCTAATGTAAACAGGTCTGGGGTCTCGGACAAAGTGACTAAGGTTACAAGAGTTATCAACTTATCAGTAATGGACGAGATTTTAAAACAAACTTTTAAATACCAGGTCAGGCTGCTTTTAAAGAGATAAAATGTCAAGCGAGAACCTAATTGATAAACGGTATCTTATATTTGCACGTTAGTTTAATTTACTGGAGTGAAAATAAAATAAATATTGCTGGTTGGATGACGTCACGGTGATTATGTATTTGTCAGGCCATTTCTTTGATAATGAACCTTTGTGGATAAAAAATAATGTAGGTATTATGAAGGTAGACAGACACGCGAAAGGATTTTGTTTCGAAAGGCATCGCCACTTGGAAACCGTACGCATGCACGCCTGTTGTGAATGAATAAAACTTAACTTGGTAGTTATAGTTAGTTATAATTATAAGCGTATAAATAGGTAGGAATTACTCTTGAGCTTCCTCTTTCATGTGTTATCTGTCTTCACAATATCTGTTTGTACACACTACACAGTACACACACAGCTAAGAAATCCATTCAACCTTAAGTCAACAACGAATTAAAACATCAATATGATTGACGCGATGGTAGAATCGTGATTTCCCCATGAACGTCTTGTAGGTGTGCATACAAAGGGCTAGCAGGCCCTTCGTAAACAAAACATTACGTTACGTAGGTACCCAATTGGAATGCTTCGTACATAATTGAATAAACCTTGGATCGTTGAATGTTTAATATCGGTTTCCTGTATGCAGTTTACTTGTTCCTAATTATGGCGTCATCTCTAACTTTATATTTACTTGAGTTTTTTGTTTTTTTATCTTGTTGTTGTCTTGAGTTAAATTGACTTTGAGTTGGTGGTGTGAATGTAACTAAAGATAGTTAGGTATTAAAATGTAACAAAGAAATAATAACGCCGAGAATAATTAATACTTTACTGCTTTGTGTTGGTAATGTGCGTAAAGTGAGGTAGGTTGAAACATCAGCTGTAAAACAAAGAAATTATAATTTTATGGATGCGGATTTAGCTTCCGTAGCTATCAGGCATTATGTTCTCTTTGTTATAGACAGAAAGTAATGTAAAAAACTCCACATTCAACATCATTCCGCCATAACTACACATTTTGGGATGAATTCGTTGCGTAGACCGTAGTCTACGGCGTAGACTTTGATCTACGCAAAGACTACTTAGAATGCTCTCTGGTCACATAGTTAGATGGATCGTCTAGGCGCAATTTCGTACTTTTTTTCATTATTTCATCGTCACGGGATTCCAGTGATCAAACACCTACCTAGGGATATTAAAAAGTCCCAGCCAACTGCTTAACAAAGTTTTCCTTTGTCCACCAGGTTGGCAGCGCGGAATTCATGGCACCAGAGGTGGTGTCCCTATTCGCAGGGTCAGCGGCGGAGCACTACGACAAGCGCTGCGACCTGTGGTCGCTCGGCGTGATCGCCTACATCCTGCTGTGCGGATATCCACCATTCCGCGCGGATTGTGGCTCCGACTGCGGGTGGGAGCGCGGCGAGAACTGCCGCGCTTGTCAGGAGCTCCTGTTCACTTCTATACAGGTTGGTATTGATGCTTATATACTTTTTGGCTTCTCAAAAGCATTGAGCAAATATATGATTGAAGTTACATATTACGAAGTTTTTAGATGTTTTAAAGGTCTCAGAGTTGAAGTAAGTGACATGTTTCGCTTAGGAAGATGAGGTCAGCACTTACGAGGGTTCTAGGTAGAGCATTTTGTGCATCCTCTCATGCTCACTGTCTAAATTTCTTTGTTCTTCCAGGAGGGGCGCTACACGTTCCCCGAGGAGGAATGGGCGCACATCTCGCCCGAGGCGAAGGACCTGATCCAACAGCTACTGGTCCGCGAAGCCTCTGGCCGCCTCAGTGCCGAGCGCGTGCTGGCTCACCCTTGGCTCCGGCGCGCAGATGCTCATGCGCTCTACCCGCCTCTGCAGACACCTATCAATATTAAAAGGTAAGACCACTATCAGCTTTAAACATAATTTATAGCTATCACATCTACGTGTTTTCTGAAACTTTCGTTTTTTATGGTATTCATGAATCTGTGATGAGTGCGTACATTTCCAAGATCACATAAAAACAATGAGCATTTATTTTTGTGATAGTAATTATTGTGTTTGTAAGCTTGTTACGATACCGCCTACTAATATAGGGTATCGCAGGCTGTTCTCGGTCCTTTAAATGCAAATATTTTCATTGAAATATTTCGCGCTTTTAGGAACATGTCAGCGCGGAACCTGTCCAACTTCGCGGAGTCGGCTATGGCCGTGAACCGCGTGATCCAGCAGCATTTCTCGATGAACTACTCGTACATGGAGCGTCCGGCGGGCGCGCTCCGCCACAGCAAGTCCTGCCACCCGAGCGGGCGGCAGCGCAGCATCCGCGAGGAGCTGCCGGCCGGCCGCTGCGCCGCCGAGCCGCCGCTCGGCCTGTCGCCGCCCACCGAGTCGGAGCTGATGCGGCGCCGCCTGCACGCGCTCGACAAGCCGCTGGCGGTGCACTAGCGCCCGCGCGCGGCGCCCGCGGGAGACGACGGCTCTCTCCCGGCAGTGCCACACATTCCACCGAGCGCGCCGCGTCAACTCTGTGCCAACGGATTATTCCACCAGTGATAATGATAATGATATAACTATATAACCTTGACCGATCGCACCGCGACCGGACCGCCCGCGCCCCTGCGACGGTTTTATTTGAGCCTTTTAAATATATATTTTTATGAGTAAATAAAAACGACTGAATAGTTTTTATCGATAGAGTATTTTGTGAGTTTATGTTGAGGCGGTCGTGCGCCGCCGCGCCGCGGATACCGACTACGGTCGATAAATATCGTATTATATTGAGATAGTTGTGCCGATCATACTTTATTATCGATTACGAATAAAATTTATTTTCTTTTACTTTGGATTTCAGAAATCCGTTCGAAATTGGAGCTTAAGTATTGTGTAATTGCCTTTCGTTTGTGGCCTATCCTTTTGCAATAAATAGAAATTATGTAATTTTCGATAGAGTTTTCGGATACTAGTCTGTGTATGTGATTGTATTTGCATTTTTACCAACAATGGAAAACCACATCTCACTAATTAAGAATGAATTGATTGTTAATAATATGAGAGTCGTTACAGTAAGGGCAATATGTGACATTTTGCTGAGAAGTGCAAGAGTAATAAGTACTATAGTCGCTTGTAAGTACTATTTCGGTCGTTACATAGTGTACGGTTATGTAAAATTATATATCGCTTCGTCTGTCTAATGAGCACCTAATAGGCACTTTTTTACTAAAGAATTGGAACCCAAGTTCTAATTCTTGGTTCGTACTGAATGAAATGTCATATATGACTCGGCTATGTTGGTACATAATATTAGAATTGTTAGTGTTGCATGGAGTTCCATGGAACTGCCATAACATTGTGATCAGTTTGAATACTTTTTATATTGCTGAAAGATTAGAGTGATGGAGTACCTAATGTTAAGTGTAGACTTGCTAGACTGTCTGCGTATGGCTTGATTGGAAAAAGTCGGTACGAGCAATGTCCTTTACGTTATCGTTTACATATTCAGATATTATATATTTTGCAATCTGTAAATTTTATAATTCGTTTATCTGATAGACGCCTTTGTCCAATCAATTAAAATTATTCTCGCAGTTTGTTAAAGTTTTGTTTTCGACTAAATCATTGATTTTGAAGTATCATTTTGAATTACAGATGTTTGGATTTTTATTTGGTTGTTTCTATTTATTTGCCCTCTCTAGGAAGTTATCTAAAAATGTGCAGTAAGTACCTCGTAATGTACTGCTCTAGGTAGGTAGGTATCATTATTTACGGCTTTAAAATTTTTTCCTTCACATGTAAGACGTTTTTTCTTGCCAAATTTCATGATTTTAGGTCAACCGGAAACAAGTACCCAATAATTTCCTTGTGAAATCACGTATTATGCGAAAATATACGATCACATTGACTTACAAGTTTGATTTTTTCACAGCTGAAAGAAATCGTAGACCCGAGTATATAATATAAAATTCAACTTAAGTAATACCTTTACGCGTTTCTGAGAAAAAAGGTCTTGACAAACAGACAGACGGAAAATAATGTGATCCTATAGTGGTTCCTTTTTCCCATTTGAGGTACGGAACCCTAAACAGATAATAAATCATGCTTTACGAGAGAGATACGTTTAAGTACTTTTCTCAATCTAGTTTGAGGGGTGCCTTAGGCTAGAGGTCTAAATTTGTGGGTAAAAACGAATGAACCGGTTGCAAGGCGGTTTTAAGTAGCTTAATCTGACTTTTGCGATTAAAAACATAAGCCGACGAGTAGATGCAGAGCTGTGGATTAAAAACCAAGAGCCAAGACGCTTCCTCCTCAAAAATAATATCAATGAAAGATAAAATAAACTTGGCTTTGACTTTACCTACCTAAACCTACTCAAACTTTTAAATAGGCAGTTAGTAGGCAAGTACTCGGAATCGGTGGTCCACCGATTCTGTAAATTGTTCCTACGAAGTATCACAGAGCATAATAGTAAATCTTTCGTACTAATTATGTGACTACAATTTCCGGTTCCTAGGTATACATGGTCCATAGAACCTACATGGTAAACCTATCCTTTGCTCTACAAAAATATTTTTCATCCCATCTATTCGAAAAGAGGCATTTTGCTCCTCGATGAGTGTGAGCAAAGTGGTCCATTTCCGCGCAAATAATAACAGCGACGAAATGAGTTTTGAATTTGGAACACTGTTTAATTAAAAAGTTTGAACGCAATTCGCTTCAATAAAGTCCTGGCCGACAATAAAAAAAAACAGCGCGTGCCGACGAGGCATTGGCTATCCAAATAAAAAAAAAAATAGGTTGTCTGTAAAGTTGGTTTACGAACGATATTTAAACGTGACAACTTCGTAACATATTGATGAAGTGATTGCATACTTTTATGAATAAAGATGAATCATTTTTTAATAATAAAAGAATAAATACTTTAAATTATACTAGTAATCAGATTTTTAAAATGCAAGAATAATTAACCTGTCAAGAAGAGAAGAGAGAAAGATGCGGCGCAAGCGTACAATAGCGTTACGGGACAATGTGTCAACTTTTTCGTGCATGCAGCCGGCGTTCATCGATTGATTAGTCGTCATAAGATTTTTTTCTCGTATGATGATTTTTTCATAGCGTAGGATGAAAAGTAGTGTGTACCACACGGTAACAAAATTATTTAAGCTCGAGCGAAGTACTTTGACTCCCTCGCTACGCTTAAGATTCTACTCTAGAATCCTTCGCTTCGCTCTGGATTCAGAAAATCGCTCTCGCCGTAAATACATTATTTGGTTCCCTTGTGATACAATCTACTATTTTTATACTAAAAGTTACTAAATAATCAAACAAGATACGTAAAAAACAGAGAACACTACTCTACCGTAAAAGCAGAGTCAGTGGATGTATGCAGAAATCGTGTAAAGTCACATATAAAAACTAAAATCGATTTAAGGATTTAGTCGATTATTCATGTTCATGAAAGTTTGTAACTCAAGTTTACGATGATTACTGATTCCAATACTATGTTACTCTATGGCTGATTCACATCACTATCTGACGTTTGACGTACGTAAACATTGTCAAAAAATCAATTCAGAGGGCGCTGCTAAATTGCTCGGCCACGTAAGTCAGGGTCGTATTTTTCTTCCTTGATTTATTTTAACTACGCTATTTTACATTCTGTGATAATATGTGAGAATGGTATAGTGTTATTGAAGTGTCTGTGAAGTTATATCCGTGTAAGCCACCAGCAAACCGCGGTAAGTAGTCATATGAATTTTGTGTCGTCCATCGCCCATCCGTCATCACAGTGGTGAATTAGCATGTTTTAAATGAATCTTCATCGATAAAACAGATTTTAGCACAAAAAAAAAAAATAGAACCGTATAAGGCGCCTGATCACTTTATGTAGAAATTATGCTTGGGTTAATTATTTTCACTAAACACGGATTTCATGTTTCCAGATTGTCAAGCCATGTCCAATTTACCACCAAATCCCTACAATAACATTGCGGGAGGGCCTCAAACGAACGCTAATGTTGGCCCACCTTTATTCAGTAATAACCAGCAGTTGAGTCAGGTGCCACTTACCCAATTACCACCGGGATTTATACCAGGGCTAAAGCAAGATGCTAACTCGAACAGCCCTCAACATGCACCCACACCTGTTCCCCAGAATAATGTCCTGCAAAATGTCAACAACTACAACCAAAGTGGCAACAGTTCTCCTGCATTTAATCAACCAGGGATAATGCCTTTACTGCCTTCAGGGTTACCATCATCACCAATGAGGCCAGCTACATCAATAGCTCCAAATAAAAGTGCTCTGCCTCCTAATATTCCGCAATCCTCATCTAGTCCTAGGACCGTGCCTAATTCCAATGCTTCTCCAACTCCTTATACTCAGAATTATCAACCCCAGCGTCAAATCAATGACAATGCACCACCCTTGGTCGCTTCTAGTCAGTTTAGTCAACCTATGATGAATGGTCCACCCATTTCTACACCTGGACCAGCCATAACTTCAAACCAATTTCCTCCAACTTCTAGTGGTTTTAGTGCTCCCCTGATGCCAAACAAACTATCAAATCCTGGTCCTGGATATAACCCACCACCCATGACACAGGCTTTTGGACCACCACCTGTGGCTAAGCCCCCCGGGGTGGTTCCAATGGTTAGTCAGCCTAATGTACCTTTCCCTGCCCCATTGGCTGGTTCACAAAGAAATAGCCCCTTGGTTCAAGCGCCACCAATAAGTGGACTTCCAGTTAATGGCCCCCTCTCCGGTCCAATGGGGGGTCCGCCTTTTGGGCCTTCTCGCTCCATGGGAATCAATGGTCCATCAATAACTGGACCTCAAATGCCACCTCCTGTGTCTGGGCCACCATTAGGCCCACCGAAAGGTCCTGGATTGCCATTAGGGCTGATGGGTGGACCTCCTGGCCTACAATTAAGTGGACCTTTGGGGTCTCAAATGGGTGGACCACCTGGCCAACCATTACCCGGCCCACCTCGAAACGGTCCATCTGCCTTTCCTCCAAGTGTTATGGGGCCACCAAGTGGTCAACAGAGTCTCCCCTCCCAGTTTCCTCAGATGCCTATACAACCTCCTATAGGACAACCCATGGGCCCACCACCTGGTCTGGCAAGCCCCCCCGGAGCTATAAAAGGCACCATGCAGAGCCGATATCCACAGATGCCTGTGAACAATTTCAATAATCAGGCTCCATCAATGCCGATGCAGCAATATAATACTCAGGCAATGACACAGCAAATGGGACAGTTAAGTGTTACCAAGCAAGGGTTCGATCAGCTCTGGGGCCATAATATGGTGGATCTAATGCAGTGTAGACATATCCTGCCTGAATACCCCGAGGATCCCCCGGAAATAAAGCTGGGGCATCAGTTTGCAGATGCCTCTAATTGCAGTCCTGAGTGAGTATTGAGTAGCTTTTATGATATTTTATTAGTGACATCTGTTTCAAGGTCGGAGGGCATAGAGGCCACAGATGCATATTGTAATGGTAAACAGCTTTAGATTGAACAAAATGTTACGTTCAGTAAATATTTGCTATTATGATGAGCATCAGCGGTCTAGGGACTGCATATTGAATGAAAAGTTAAGGCCTAAATTATGCTCTATAGAATAAACTACACTACAATAAATTTACAATGAGCTAATTATATACCTTTAACATATTCACTGCCAAAACCAACTGTGGTGGTTGTTGTATGCAAAACACTATGGGGTGTGCAGAGCCGCACCCGTAGCTAGCCCAGAAAATGGACTTAGCAGTCAAATTGTTAAGCTAGCAAAACTGGCATCTGAACCTTATCATTGTTTGGATCAAAATTTGCCAGTTAAATAGTAAGCAAACTTCTGTTCAAACAATGATGAGGATTTAACTCCCTAGTTGAGCAAGTTAACTCTATTCTTAACTAATAAATGAGTAAATCAGAATTTACTTTATTTAGTGGTCAATATTACCAATGTACATTGAACCTTCTTTATTGCATACTCATCGTTCTAAATCTTCTTATCAATCTGAATTATACTGTGTGAGTATTATAATATATTGTTGTGTTATAAATGGTAAAATATATATTGCTGTAGTGCTCACAACATTTGTAACCAGTCAATTCAAAAGTAAACACATTGAAATTGTTCAAAAGGTCCTAAGTGAAAATATCTTAGCCTTCAATGTAGTCGCCGTGGAGTCATCTCAGAATACAAAATAGAATGTTGTGTAAACTTCTAACATTGAATGAGCGTTTTCCGCCTAACATTTGTACTTTCTAGGTCATGTTATGGGTTATTGGGTAGATTTCAAACTGGACAATAGTAATGTGTATTGCAACATCCAAGACACATTTTCATAATATGTTTACTCTGTGACGAAAAAGTATGTCCAATTTTAAAAGAATCTATGTTTCTCATTTATATGTACAATCTATGTTTCTCATTTATATGTAGATTCAGGTTGCACTGCGAAAAACTGCCTGCCGTAAAAAACCAAGTGCACAACAAACCCACTGTGACAGAATCCCTTCCTGAATTTCTTATACTATTTTGTTCTTGATAAACGTTGTATCTACAGTTGAGTTACTGGCCCACCTACCATAGACATATATGTGTAACACTGCCTTTATATCTGAGCGACGTACACTGCGGTTCAAATCCAAGATTATGATATTTTTAATAGAGGACGTGACTTATCTCAGTTGTTTTGATAACATTTGCTTACCTACTTCTACCATTTCCTTGTGAATTGTCTGGAAGTTAAAAATAGATAATAGTGAAGAAATTGCTCTCACTCTTTGTATAATAACGGTACCTACTTAACGTTGTATAGCCTAATGATAATCACAGCATACTACAAATATGAGCTGTATATTAGTCTACTAATCGAATTGCGAAAGTAAGGGTACCAATATATCACTATTAAATACACCAGCAGCTATTTTTTTAAGTAATTTATGTAGTAAGTATACGTATTACGTAGACGTGGATGGGAAGAAATCTGTTTACCGCATCTGTGTAGAAACAATCAGCACTCAAGTCAAATTATTTTGTGTTAATTTGTGTAAAAAGTTCTGCGAGATTATATTCCGTAAATATATCGACAACTGACAAGACGACTGCAGCAAGTGCAGCATCTTCTATTCGGCAATCAATAATATTTACAGACAAATTCGGGGGAACGTTTAAGTCTAGTTTCTCTTCCAATGTACAAAACCAATGTTCTACAATAATTGTGTAATGGGGAAAGGTACTTGATATACTCGTAACATTGCATAACCGAGCCACATTACCCATTCACATTAATTAATTACCCATGAATGCGGGGATTTTGTAGCACTATTTTGCACGTTATGAATTTAATTAGCATTGTTCAAATATATTTTAACTATCGTTGTTCAAATATACGGTCAGAACAGGCGTAAAATTCGTCAAATGCTTTTGCTGCCGTTATCTAAGCATAAATGTGAACTGATGAATGATGAGAGGACTGAATGTAGGTTATGCATCTAGGTGATTTCAATTGACTAGATACGCTACGCATTGTAACTATGGGCCCCTCGTTGGAAAAGGTTATAAATGTTTATAGGTAGGAGTGTATACAGATTTAAATATAGTTTTCGTCGACCAACTTTATATGTTGTATATCTAATTTCGTTAAAAAGCTTGCTCTTTAGATTCTAAGTTCACATGTCAAGGCTAGTTAAAAAAATAAATATTTCTTAGTTACTATTGCTATCGCGTGGCCAAATTGTCTATGCGTGCTTTAAAATTTCAGTAATATATCAGACACAGTTGAGTTTATTATCGCATAATTATCAGTTAGTATCAAATGAGATAACTATCTCATAATATTTACCTAGTATTAGTGGTATGAGAACCTACGACACACCGTAACGACGACAACGCAGTTGAAATATTTTATCTTTTTGCGGAAAAGAAAAAAAAAAACATCTTTCATTCATGGCACAGGTACTGACCGTGTGTGTTTTCCAGCAATGGCGTGCCGTCTGTGTTTCGCCACACAGCCGGCACGTAAGCTGCACTAACACGACAGTTGTGTTTTCCCGCGCCCGCGTAAAGTTATAAAAAACATGTCTGTGTTTTCAGCAACGAGCGTGTTAGGCACAGAATACCCTATACCATCACTATATCTATACCATCTTGGAAGTTTCAAATTCTCAATCCATTATTCAATTGAGTTAAATTTTTGCATGCCTATCTAATTCAGATGACAATACAATATTATGGCGACAGCGAGCTAATCTGATGACAGAGACGGAATGTAGAGGACGGCACTTCTCCGTGACTTATCATAGATTGATGATCATTGGGTTCATTCTGATCAGTTGCAATACCTTATAAAAAAAATGTATAGTTCCTTAGAAACTCATCTCTATGTTTTATTGTCCGCAGAATCTTCAGGTGCACCATTAACAAAATACCAGAGACAAACAATTTACTGCAGAAGTCTAGACTGCCTCTAGGTATACTAATACATCCATTCAAGGATCTAAATGTAAGTAATGTATTTGTTTTTAGTATTGTGAGTATTCAGGTGGTAGATCGTATGTACGCTTGTGCCAACCACAGAATCCATGACATTGAAAGTTGCAATCACTTGCATACAGAATTGATCATTTTTGCAAGGAATAGCCTTATTTATTAAATAAATAAGGTTATCGTTATTGTCTATTAACGTGATAATTTCGTGAAAGTTCAAGACCTTCTAATGACAGCCTTCCTATATAAGTGGTCTATATCACCAATCAACTGTAACATTTCTGAGGCATAAAAATATGTTATGATAGGACGATAAGTCAATAGCAATAGCAAATGACTTGCTTTCGTAATATGTTGCATAAATAACTTAAATTGTCCGTTGATATGAGATCTTACATCGTGGGTAAAATGCTTACAGGCACACAATGAGACCAATTTAAAACCGAGGCAACAACAATAAGTAAAAAAATCTTCAATGTCAATGTTCGCTACACTGGGACAATCAATCTATTTGCTAGGTTGAAGTTATTACTACTCATTTTCAATGTGTTTTATTGTATTCTACTAGATGTCACATCATTGTTTTCTATTCCTTTCCAAAAAATACCATTGATCAAAATAGATTTGTTTCTACAATTAACTTAAAGCGCAATGACTAAACATTGCCGTACAACGTAGCGATGCCGTCGGTATATTGAAAATGTTTTTTATTAGTAGAGGGTTATGAGCCTGGGTATGGAATAATTCTAAGTTAGTTAGTTTTAGGTGAGTACTAGCGACCCGCCTCGACTTCGCACTATGATATACCTAAATCTTCCTCATGAATCAGTCCATCTATTGGTGAAAATCGAATGAAAATCCTTGAAGTAGTTTCTATGATAAGCGCAAATAATAAATACATCTACATACAGACGAGGCGGACGACTTCAATTAATAATATGTAGTGTATTCAATGTTCAATTAATAGTATGATAGTGTTTGTAATTGTTTTCACGATCCATTATTTGTTCTGTAACTATAAACTATACTTCAAGCCGCACGCTCGCCGTTTTTATGGTCAGAAAGACTGATAATATTTTATTTGAAATTTTCATTACTTCTACAAACCTGTACAATTTTATTAGGAAGGTAAGATCCTCGTTATTGGTCGATGACAATCTATCGTTCCAATAGTGTATGGAGCATGTAACGGAATATATCGGTTTTTGATGATTCGAGCTCGGCAATTTTCATTGATGTCTTCTACATCTGCACTATTATTTTACTTAGGCATTTTTTTTCCATTAGGTCTCTTTACTAAAGATTCAATAATGTAACCCAAGGTGTTAAGAAACTTTACATACAATTAAAAACTGTTGATGACAGAACTAAATAATGTACTGCAGTTTTAGAGAGGATATCAACATTATGCAAAAAGATACACGATACCATATGTCCAACTATTATAGTGTCCAAATAAAAGTAATATTTTATCTTTCTACCTACCCGTGCGAAGTCGGGGCGGTTCACTAGTTGTGAATAAAGTACAAAAAAAAAAATAGTGTTCGAGTCGGCACCGACGTCGATCGTACGAGTTTACCTTTCGTCACATCTAACTATTAAAAAACTATGTAACTTGTCTTATCAGTTATTTCATGCACCTCATCATGCAACTATTGTGATATCAACCATGCTTGTATCGACGTAAAGTATGAAATAGAAGACAGCAGAAGGTAAATATATGTTTATTTACCAGCATGCACTATTTTGCATTTTTTTCTTCATAGATAGCTATTTAGAGATTTTGTCCGACGCATAAATAAAGTGAACTCATTTCGTTCAATGTAGTTGTTTAATATTGTAGGTCAAAAGGACAAAGTACTTTAGCAGTCGCCAATATTGCGAGCAGTTTCAATTCAATGAGTTTTGCTGCAATTCACGTTGTCGATGGACGAATATTGAGTTTTAATTTACATGCTACGCACTAACATTTTGATTCCTCCAAAATGTTAGCAAATTTTTAGTAAAACAAAATATTATTAAATGTTTAGTAAAATATCTATTATTTATTCACAAAGAAAAACATACAATTTCACATTACGAGCAGGTCACATTACACATCTACTTTTATTATATTCAAAGGTTCATTACTATTGCCAACATATTGTTTGCAATTGTGTAAACAAACGCTAAGATATTCCATTATGTTTAAAATAATTGTACTTCATGTTTACCTTACCTAATGACGAATGATGATGTGGCTGATTAACGATACCTTTGCTTATTGATTCAGAATGGAAAAACTGTAATATCAATAAAATCGGTCAAGAATAGTTGTATAGATTTAGTTCATATTCCAATATAACTAAGCGCTGTATTGGTGAACCTTATTTTAACTTTTCGCATCACTACCTCGCTTTTCTCTAGGATAGTAGGTATAATATTATTTTATTGGGCCATGACATTTTTATATCAATTGGCATGATTAATGTAGACCTTATAACGGTGAATAAATGGGCACCTTATATTTTTACAGGTAATGCCATATGATTTAGGATGTTATGAAGAGGTAGCAATACAAATTTTCTACATTACTTACATCAGACCAAGAAGAAAGAAAGTATATACTTAAATACTCGGACTCGGTCAAGTGTAGTAATACATATTTAATATGCTCATTCAGTTTTGAACCAACAACGCTACCTCTTCCTTTCTTCTTTTTCTGAGATCAAATGAAACTTATATATTATTCTGAATCTTTCGACGCAACTATGTGTCATGGTGTGTCGTGGAATGCCCTCAGGCAATCACCTCAAGCTAAGGTGAGAGCCGGAATCTACGAAGCGACACGACACACCAAAACAAATGAAATTTTCGCTTTTTTAATGTTAAATGGTACAAAGCGTTTGCTTGTTGTTTGCAGCATCTGCCGGTGATACAATGCAACACGATAGTGCGGTGTCGCGCCTGTCGCACGTACATCAACCCGTTCGTGTACTTTGTGGACGCCAAGCGGTGGAAATGCAACCTCTGCTACAGGGTCAACGACTGTAAGTTGGATGCGTTCATATATCTTTATTTGTAAACACAGATGTACTGTTTTGGTTTATATCGACCGATACGTCGTGCACAGTTTAATACGTAAAAAATTGCATATTGTCGTATGTTTTCTTTGAGTTATCTTGGTTTTGTCTCTCGTATTTTTTTGGAATGCGTCATTGACTAATCTCTTCACAATAATGCTTTTTGTGTGCATTTTTGTTGTGATTGTGTCTAAACTTGTGTTTGTTTTGATATACATACATTGTATTCCCCAAGAATACTTTAGTTGATATGAAAAAAATAATGATAACATAAAAGCCCAGTATGAGTAATTTCGATCACTTTGTCACACCCACGCTTTTTTATGGCAATATAATCAGTATAATTTTAACTTCACGGTTGTAGTCAGTCATGTATTCTATTTTTATGCATTCTGTAGTATGTACCCACATAATAAGAATTACTATTTATCAAAGATTCTTCATAGTCAATGCTATTTATACTCCATCTATTATATTCTATTTCTTTTTCTTAAACTACAGAGTAAATATACGAGAAAGTCGATCACCTTATTTCAGATTAATTATTATGATTCCGTGTAGTTTCAGTCGACAGATAATCATGCATGCAGCTCAGCCGGAACTTTTCAAGTCACGATCAACAAAGATGATCTATTTCACCACTTCTTACTCCGTCGTTTCCAATTCCAGTGCCAGAGGAGTTCCAATACGACCCCGTGAGCAGATCATACGGTGATCCGTCAAGGCGACCCGAAATCAAGTCGGCAACCATTGAGTTCATAGCGCCTGGAGAGTACATGCTACGCCCTCCGCAGCCCGCAGTCTATCTCTTCCTGTTGGACGTGTCGCATCTAGCGAGAGACTCGGGATATTTACAGGTAACGAGCTAAACATAACGTGTCTTTTCTAGAATAGCCAATGAGAGCGCGTGTTTTTGAAATACGCTATAATCCGACATGATTACAGCAAAAAGACGCAATTTTTTAAAGTTATTTCTTTTCTATTTCGTAGAACTTTTTCCTGAAATACAATGCTACTTTAATCCCGTTCCTGTCCGTAATAACTGCCATTGATTTTTCATGATGTTATAAGCGAGCGTCTGACCACGATCTCACCTGATAGGAAGTAACTATATGGCTGAAGGTGAAGCACGCCTTTGCCTAGAAGATAACTATTCACTCTTGATTTAAACACACTTGCTTTGTATTTAACCGAAAATACAGGCGAAGGCAAAGCATTCCAGTCATTTGTAGCTTTTAAAATGGATGAAGGCATGAGGCTTCGTTCATAACGTGAAAAGGAAGTCGTAATATAAGCCCGGGTTGCGGGCGCATCTATACAGCGTCTATAGTTCAAAGAGCTCAGGGTACACTGGTACGTCTAGGGTTTTCTCGTTCAACCAGTTTTCCATTAACCTCTTTCATTATGAACTACTAATAAAAAGTTTTCGTTGATTCCAGGTGGTATGCGAAACTCTGAAGGCCAGCCTCGACCAGCTGCCGGGCGATGCGCGCACGCAGGTCGGGTTCCTGTGCTTCGACTCACACGTCCACTACTACAACATGAGCGAGGGACTCACCAGGCCTAAAGAAATGACCGTGCTCGATATTGACGGTGAGTTTCGTGGTGTCGTTTTCAGAGGAAGAGATGGTGGGTCAGGTGATTGCGGGACGCAGGGGCCGACAGATCAAACAATATTACAAAGCCGCGCAGTTGAAATCTGTTCACGCCCCCTTCAGTCAGAGACCGAAAAATCGGCTGTTTCGTTTTTCAAAATGTTTGCCGACCACTATAACTGCTGATATGTAACGTACTAAAACGTCGCAGTGAAATACTTTGTCCATATAATCTCCTCGAGTACTTGTAAAAAATATGTACGTAATTAATAATTATCACTCGCTTTTCGGTGAGGGAAAACATCGCGAAGTAAACCACATGCCCAACAAATATTTCAGAGGTATATGATCTAACAATCCGGATCCCGCTCCCGCGGTGGATCGCGGCCTATTTCTCCTCACGAAAGTGAGTTGAGGAGACAGTCATGTAAATGTCGTTTGTACACGCGCCAAATTTAAGCGTGTGTAAGTGCTCAAACTTACTATGCGACAAAAACAAGAGACAAGTATGAAGGTTCATAACTTCATACTAACTCGTTTGTCTATTACAAATGGGCGTGTAATATTGACTGACCTCCTGAAGCCGGGGGGGATTGCGGGGAAGCGGGTCGAGGAGAGTGGAGAGTGTCCATTTTATGTGTTGTGCATGTGATAGGATTTCGTTTGATGATGACGATATCTCCAGATATCTTCCTGCCGTCCCCCGAGGCGCTGCTGGTGAACCTGGTGGAGCGGCGCGAGCTGGTGAAGGAGCTGCTGTCGGTGCTGCCGCAGCGGTTCGCGGCGCCCGGCGCGCCCGCCAGCGCGCTCGGCGCGGCGCTGCAAGCCGCGTACAAACTGATGGTCAGTGCCAACACTGCTCTATATGTATATGGATTGGGGATGGATGGATGTCTTTATCTTTTTGATGCTGTCATGTTACGCTTTTAATAAACCGACGCCGCTAACTGCGATAATGAAGTGATAGCGGAAATCGGTACTTTAAGCGAAATATTAACGGTACCTTTTCACACCGAAAAATTCGGCCTTTTCTTTTTACCTGGCTGATTATATTTTATTGATTATATTATATTATATTATATTATATAAGAAAATCAGGATACGTCATTAAAACACCATAATTCGGGACTAACTCGAATTTCAGTGATAATTTTGTTTTTGCCTCCTTAATGTTCTTTGAAAACTTTCATTTAAAGGAAATTTAAAAATATAAATTTTCTCTCGTTCGATTTCAGGCACCGACAGGCGGGCGGATAACAGTCTTTCAAACCTGCTTGCCTAACACTGGACCCGGCGCCTTACAAGCCAGGTAGGTGTCTTTCAGCTATCCTGCTTCGACGACTGTCCTAGATGCTAGTTGAAATAAAGGGAAGAATCAAATCAATTTATGAAAACAGTACTGACTCAGTCCAGGAGTTCCTCTATATATATGTTTGAGTCTGCTAAAGTGACATGATTGTGTTACAGAGAAGATCCCAACGCCCGGTCTTCCGCGGACGTGGCGCATCTCAACCCGGCGACAGACTTCTACAAGAGGCTGGCTCTGGACTGCAGCGGAGCGCAAGTCGCAGTAGATCTCTTCCTACTGAACTCGCAATACTCAGACTTGGCCACGCTTAGTGAGTATATCCAAGTACTTTATTACCCGACCGCCCAAATTAGGGTTATATTTTTCGGTGGTATGTATTGTATGTGTTAATAGAATTTGATAAATTATCACAAGAGTAAAAAAATAAAAGAAAAAGAAAAAAAAAACTATTAAACCGATTTGGGTGCAATATCTGAGGGATCAGTTTTAATGTATAACAAAATTCAACTTGGTTGATTAATGACTTAGTTCCGATATAACAAATATTTTGACTAAAAAAATTACAACACTAAAAAAATCTATATTAAAAAGTAAAGGTCGGATCAACGATCATCAATCAAATAAATAAACGCAAACTTATCTTTGTATACTCAAAGATCTCGCTTCGTTCGGTCAAATATGTGCATGTTAAAAAAACAGTTGTATTTTCCAGGTGGCATGAGCAAATTCAGCGGCGGCACGGTTTACCACATACCACTGTTCAAGGCGACTCGGAGCTGGCAAGCAGAGCAACTGAGCAGAATGTTTAGTCGGTACCTGACGAGAAAGATCGGCTTCGAGGCCGTCATGAGGGTGCGGTGTACTAGGTAAGGGTTGGAAACTAATAATATAATATTAAATATATATATATATATATATATATAATAATTATAATAGGGTAACTAACTTCTTGAAGTGCCGTTTCATTTCGGATTATTGAAGCACGCCCATCTTAGCTTTGCTTGTTTGGCGATATTGCACTAAACTGCTGGCGCTGCTAGGCATAACTCATTAGAATTCAAGCTGACAATGGGGCAGCATAGATCGTTTAGCTCGGAGCTGTCGATTAGGGGGTTTGAGATAACTTTATTTCTCACAAGAATACAATAATTCACTTACATGAGAAATTATTATACTTATTATTAAATACTTAAACTACTTAATTAAGCAGTAGCATAATTATATATTTGTTGGGTGAATTGAGCAAGCTGACCATAAACCAAAATATAAACTTAAAAATCTTCATAAATTTAAATCAAGGTGTGAGGGTAGCGCGAAATATCTAACAGTTTGTGCGCTTCTCGACTTCGCATACAACTAGTTACACAGGTCGATTCGGTAAATTAATAGTGCAGTACCGCGTAAGATTATGCAATTCAAGTTCTGTAACTGTTATGGGTAGGCGTAGCGCTTATCATCAGGTGAACAACTTTCTCGTCTCATTACTCAGTCAAACAAAAAAAAATATGCCAAAAAAACGTGTATATGATCACAAATGTCAAAACGGGCGGTCCGTATAATCGTAGGTACGTACTTGTTACTTAACAGTCTGCTATCACTAGAGTTACCAAGTTGAAAAACGCTTTGTTCCAGGGGTATAGCGATCCACACGTTCCACGGCAACTTCTTCGTGCGCTCCACGGACCTGCTGTCGCTGCCCAACGTGTCCCCCGACGCCGCCTTCGGCATGCAGCTCACCATCGAGGAGTCGCTGGCGGAGCTGCAGCAGGTGTGCTTCCAGGCCGCGCTGCTCTACACCAGCAGCAAAGGTGAGCTGCAGCTGACCACCCATACACTCGTGTTACATTCTATATCCAACGAGTTGGATGGAAAAATAACTTGCAAGCGAGTCGATTGAGGGCAGTGAAATCCGAACCTATGTCACAGAATAAAATATAGTACTGCATAGAGAATGGACAATGGGCACCACACACCGCGCAATCCATGGCCCCATTTATTTCAGGCGTATTCATTTATTTCAGGCGAAAGGCGGATACGAGTTCACACGATGGCGTTGCCGACAGCGAGCACGCTGACCGATGTCTTACATTCGGCGGACCAGCAGTGTATCATAGGGTTGCTTAGTAAAATGGGTCAGTAACATGTTATACAATTTCTCTTAAAGCATAGGTGTTTCTTATTGTTTCCGAAAGAGTGTTTTCAAAAGGGCATACATATTTTTACAGTTTAGAATTACGTGATTCTGTTATTATATTCTGTTTTTTGGTATCTATCTTTCACTCGTCTTCTTGTATGTATCCTTTTTTGAATAAATTTCTCTTCAAAGTGAGTCCTGTTTTTACCATGTGTTACCACGTTCCAGCCGTGGACCGCGCGATGTCGGCGTCGATGCCGGAAGCCCGCGAGGCCGTCATGAACGTGGCGGTGGACACGCTGTCCGCGCACCGCCTGGCGCAGAACCTGCCGGCTGGCGCCGCCGGCGCCGCGCTGCACGCGCCGCTCTCGCTGCGGCTGCTGCCACTCTATCTGCTGGCGTTGCTCAAGAGGGTATGACACTAAATCTTTCGGAACTGAGTTCATATTGGCGCATTTTTACTTTATGTAAATAACAATTTAAACGATTTATTCACGAAATTGAGCCTTTACGTTTCGGGAAAGTTACGTTACGCAAAAGAGCTCACCTAATCCTGGACGTGACGTTTCCAGCGCGCGTTCCGCACGGGCACGTCGACGCGGCTGGACGACCGCGTGGCCGACATGTGCGCGCTGAAGAGCGCGCCGCTGCCGCTGCTGCTGCGCGCCGCCTACCCCGCGCTGTACCCCGTGCACGCGCTGCGGGACCTGCTCGTGCGCAGCGAGGACGGCGAGGAGCTGGTGCCCGACCCGCCGCGCCTGCACCTCACGGCCGAGAGGTATGCGGGCTCGCCCGGTAGGCGCCGTCCCGCGCGGGACGTCGGCGCGGCTGGCGACGCGTGGCCGACATGTGCCGACACGTTCTAGATTTAAGTTTTCTTTGTTCTATGGTGTGGTTTTATGTTGGCGTTTCAATAAAGAGTTTATATATCTACACATCTCTAACTTGCTTACAGGATAAACTCAAACGGCGCGTACCTACTCGACGACGGCGAGAGTATGCTCCTGTACATCGGCCACAACGTCAGCCCCGCGTTCTTGTCCGAGACTTTCGGAGTGACGGCGTTCAGCCAGCTGGCCGATGAGGCGCGGAGTCTCCCGCGACTGGACACGGAAGGGAATACTCTGCTGCACGCGCTTATTGAACGACTCAACGACGACAGGCCTTACATTTCAGACATTCTTGTGCTGAGGTAAGTTTAGCTTGCTGTTTTTTTCTGCGGTTTCTCTTGCGTAATTTCCGTTTTCCCGCAGATAACCTACATTTTCCCGGGATAAAACTTAACCTATAGCACTCGGTGATCAGGAAGCTATTGGTAGTATATTAGTGAAAATTATTTTACTAATACGAAGCTACAAGCCACAAAGCCACTAAGAAACAAACTCATAAAAAAACTTTACCTCTTTATAATATGTGACGCTTTATAAAATTACTCACTAAAATATTGTAATCACGAGTGACTTCTTCTGATATATTTATAAGAATAAAGCCTAAAGGCTCAATTACGAGGTTACTCACTTAGATGTTTTGAACAGTTCACATATTTTCCGCTATCTGTTGGACGTGAACTTGACCCTCAAATATTTAACACGTTCACTGCTGAAAACACAACTGTTGTGTTTTTTTGTAACTAGCCGCGAGTGTGGGAAACAACTGTTGTGTTAGCGGTATAGAAAAACACACTCAGCAGTCAGTGTTAAAGCAAAGACCCATAAAAACACATCAATAACACATTTTTTTCTTTACAGAGACAACTCGCCGACTCGACAACTATTCACCGAGCGACTGATCGACGATCGAGTGGAGTCAGCACTTTCCTACTACGAGTTTTTACAGCATGTTAAAAGCCAAGTGAAATGAGAGTGACAATCGAGTGACGCGAATGGACGCAAGTGTCGCGAACGTGGAGTGTATAGGTAGCGCTGGCAAGGACGGGTTCGCCAAAGGAATATGGTATTGACACGACACTGCCCTAGGTACTTTAAGATTTATAATATCCGCATTTCTGGATCTTGAGTTTCGTAATTGGAATGTTAATAACGCATTTTTGTAACCTTAGTAGGTAGATTATAAAATTATATGTACTAAAAAATGTATCGAAACGAAACTAAAACAATCCTTTGCGAAAAATATTGAATTTGTTGGAAATTCAAAGGTTATGTTATGAGGCTAAAAATAAATTTCGAATTGAGGTACTATTAAAATATACTTTTGCAATCTCTTATGATTAGAATATTTTTATAGAAAAGGCATCAGGTTTTCGATATGTTTCGAAGCACAATTATTTCGAACGCAACTCGATCCAGAAGTGCTGTTTTTGTCTATTATATGACAATAGAACTCGTAGTGTCGTTCGCGAGCCGATCGATATGACGATATGAAGCTAGTTAATACGGCGTGTGACGTCTGTGTATCGCTAATTTTATTTTTGGTAACCTATCACAATAAAATAGAATGTAGAAACATTTTCAGCGTCACATGCAATCGAATGGTGTAGGTCAAGGGTCGTTTCATATAAGATTATTCAATAAAGTAGCAGTTTGTGTTGATACATAACATAGTTTTAACCTTTATTCAAATGCTGGGCATTGTTGCGCTAGTAAAGGCATGGACCATCCATAAAAAAATTAAAGTAGCTGGCAATTGTTTCCTTTATGAATCGCACTATTATTATATGATTCGTGTATGTTTTTTTTTAGACTTTAAACCAATGCAGTTTCAAACGAAAGATATTCGTTTATTTAAGTCAGATGCTTTATCAAAACCTTCTAAGTACGTACTTATTTGAGTTGAACAAGGTTTACTAATTTAAACTAAATGTGTTAACGCTCTTTGCCTTTTCTCAGTCAACTATGCTAAATATTTGAATACACATTTATGAAAAAAGTTACGCAATAAACAATGTTGTGACTGTCATAAAGTTCCTTGTTAGTTACTTCGGAGCTTCAGTTGGATTGTTAATGGACTTAAAATATTTCCCTTTAAATTACTTTATAATTTATCTAAAGTGTTTGCGAGCGTGGATGAAACAAGAGGAATAAAACTTATAAAACCATGCTGTTAGATGAGAAATCGGCTTTCCACTAAAAGTTAATCGTTATTTTTGTTATTTCTTGCCGATATTTTATAACTTTTGTTCCGCGGCGGCAGTTCTTGTATGATTCGTCAGATCAGAGGATGTGTGGGCTTTGTACAAACTATATTTTTATTGTTTATTTAATCTAGGGTGTGTCTCTCGTTGTTGTATATCACTATTATTTCCAATTGATGCAATAAAACGTTTATTTTTTATTGTAGTATCGGTTTTAGGTGTAATATTATTAGTGACCCCCTGTATGTATTTGTATACTATCGGTAATTCGATATTAATTCGACTGTAAATTGAATGAACGTTATTTATAAAATTATAGGTAGTGTATTTTATACTGAAATGAGTTCGGTTCCGGTTCGAAGCTTGTAATATGAATGATTATGTAGAATAGAATAAAATAGAAAACACATTATTGTACACAAAAAAAAAATGCAGTACAGAAAAATTACAAGAGGTAATATTATGTAATTAACACGTTCACTGCTGAAAACACAACAGTTGTGATTTTTATAACTTGCCGTGAGTACGGGAAAACACACCTGTTGTGTTAGCGCAGCTTACGTGCCGGCTCTGTGGCGAAACACAGACGTGTGTGTGTAACGCGGCGCTACTACAGTGCGGCTCACACGGACGGCACGCTATTGCTGGAAAACACACGGTCGGTACCGGTGCCTAAATGTAAATATCGGTTCAGCAGTCAACGTGCTAATATCTAGTTGGTGAAATTAAATTGCTAATATCACTGTGAGTCGCGTGGACTCTGTGATTCGTCACCGTGGCAGCGACAGTTACATTGCCATAAAAAATATGTCTCGAGTATGACCAAAAAATATTATCATTTTCGTAGCGAGTGTAAATAAGGCACAAGTAACTTAAGTCGCTGATCAAACGGTTTACTCGCCGATCAAATCTCAGTTGGTTTATTTGCCAACAATTGATTGCGCGTCATTGAAGCTCATGACCGACGGCCGACGTTGCGCCATGTTGCATATCTATAGCAATTAGCATCAACATAATGCACATCATAGTTGCCAAATTTTTACTATACGTCTCGAAACAGGTACAGAGCGACACCGCTTTTGAATGTATACCCGGCTTCAGCTGCGTATATACGTCATTTTAGTTCTTAAGCGACAGAATACGAATACCTCATAAAGCCTACTACACACCATGCACATTTTTCTCAATACGGTGTCGCAAAATTTGTCCGGCATAATGTTGCAACGATTTCTATGTGTCTGATACTCGTTTTTTTTTGAGACACTATATCCATAAAGTTCTCGATCATGTACACGGAAAAGGACGCGAAGTCACGCCACATTTGTAGCAACTTGTGGCTGAATTATGTCACGATTCATGGAACACGACTTGTAACCAGAGTGGGTTAATTCAACCGACCGCATGTGGGTGCAACTATCGCGTGTGTGTCAAGATGCATCTGCAACTATTAAGTCGCTCACGTGTCTAAAGTTGCTTGACATCAAATATTAT
The DNA here is from genome assembly GCA_912999815.1 of Campaea margaritaria. Taxonomy (NCBI): domain Eukaryota; kingdom Metazoa; phylum Arthropoda; class Insecta; order Lepidoptera; family Geometridae; genus Campaea; species Campaea margaritaria. The sequence goes on from OU538794.1 coordinate 6,299,018, forward strand.
ATTTTGCATATAGACGTGCACGCAACCGTTAGACGGGTCGTGTGACACGATAGTCATTATGCATCTAGATGTACACGCGACTGCACAGTCGCTCGACCGACTGATTAGTCGCTCGATCGTCTGATTAGGCGCTGCTGTACGTATTTTCTTACGCAATAGTGGTCCATATGCTAAACATCAAGGTGACATTTCGTGACGGTAATGGCCCTAGCACAAACATGAAAATTAATTCATTCATCAACCATAGAAGTTAAATAGCAAACAGAGATAATAAAGAACTTGGTCACGATTGTTATGATAATGAACATGTAAAGGATATTTATGACTAACAAGACATAATATTAGACAGGCCTACATATTGTTATCACTGTTATTAGCAAGGACATATGTTTATTGTTTAAGGTGGAACATAATTATATTACTAAATATCACACGATAATTTAGCTGCTTTCGTTTTACTCTATACGAATTTACATGACACCAGCGCTAGGGAAGCAATGCGATATAGTTCAACCAACGAATAAGAATTTACAGTAGGTACTCGCAACCCGTGTATACTTTGTTTATACCTATGAAGCATATAACTGTATTTCGAGACCAATAAGTCGATACATCGCAGTCATCATATTGTGTGATGAGTTCATGACTGATGATTGATTATAGTTGTTCATGTGCTGCATAGCATCGCTTATCTGGCCTAGGTGGAAATAGACGCTTATCTGTAGATATCATTATGACTGATAGGTAACCACATTATTAATAGGATTGTTGTTTTTGTTATATTGCTCTGTTTGCGGACTGAACTCGAAAGCCTTGTATATTGTTTCAATATAACTATTCTAAAATCAAACGTGTTTACTTTTACCTTTGTATTATAAAATTTTATGTAATAGAACAAAAATATAAAGAGATATAGACTATAGACATTAAACAATATAAAGTATATATTATATATAAACTTAAGAAACCAAAGAATTTGGTTCTACATAGTAAGTCCTCGTGTTCATTAGGCCGCTTTGTCCCGGGATACGAGTCGCCACTCGCAAGACATTGTTTCACGTCCGTTGACATCTAGATAGTTTTAGCAGTGTTGTGCCAAGTCAGTCGATACTGTTTCACGGTATCTGGGCCCTTATTCTAGTGAAATAGACATCAATATCGAATTTGACAACGCAATAAAGTGACAAATCTACATATTTCTCCATTTATTGTCCCGACGTTGTCGAAATCGACACTGTGTGTAATAATCAAGAATCAAGGCCTAGTGAAGTAGTGGCTGAATATCAGGTACAGTTATCACTTTTTACTAACACAGATGTCGCAACAATTGATGCAATTCTCACACTTCGTGATTCTTTTGACGTCGAGTGGCTTCGGCCAGGTCTCTTTCGGGCTGAAGTCACTGCGGAACATGTTGTCCTCTATGAGGGTCCATAGCCACAGGTAGGATCGTGCGCGTCTGAACTTCACGATCGTTTCTTCTACAGCGGCGACTGCTCTTTGAGCGATACGGTCGTGTTCGTAGGCCAAGTTAAAGCCGAGGTTTTGTAAGTTACAACGAAATACCTGTGGATCAATTTTATCTTTTACTCAAGTACCTAGACAGTTATTATGTTGTTTCCGATAGGCCACCTAGGACGACACAGGCTGCCTGGTCTAAGTATACCAAATCAAAAGTACTTAAGTAAGTATATTGACTGAGTTTAGAGTTTCTCTTATTTTGAGTTTGATCTCAAGTTTTTACCTCATATCCACACATTTCTACTACGCAGTAGTTCTGATACTCGACTGGGGAAAGGTCCACTCGATAGCCAAGCTTCTGAAGGTGATCTGTTAAAAAAAAGTAAGTTCTAAAGACTGAAATAACATATAGTCATGTTTTTTTTCAGCACGACCTATATTGAACCAGTATTTTTACCCTTACTAGGCGAGCGTTTGACCACAATCTGTCCTGATGGGGGAAACTATTACGAATCCTATACAAGAGACTAGAGGATAACTTCGCTTATTGGAGTCCACAACGCTGGTTAAAACAAATTATATTTCTTACCTCTGAGACCTCTTAGTTTCTGAGGTCTGTGACTCCGAACGTGGAAAGAATCACAGGGTCCATAGTAGATATGCACGTGGCGCCAGGACATTTTAAACTATTGCAGTAGGTCAATCAAATTCAAGACCTTTAAAAGGTCGGTTGACAGTCAAGGAGCTAATATAATAATCGAAATATTAATAATGGAGGTAGGTAAATATTTAGAAAATCGATACTTAGTAGAAACAAAATAAAAAACATGAATTTATAAAACGCACAGACTGCCTAGTACTATAGAATATGAACTATCATCGTCTAATAGAATAAATCCTAATCTACACTGCTACTACCATGGAATAAGAAGTAAAGCTTAAGCTACACCATCTAGTTGTTTTTGACGTGAATTCATCGTAAAAAACACCCTTGTTGATTAAACCGCTTTATTGTATCAAGTAGGTACCTATCAATCTTTGGAAACTAAAACAAAACAATTAAGAATATAATTACAATTTACCCAACATACATTAATTAGCACATTAATTATTATTCAACTGAGGTTAGGGATTATGAGGTGGTATATACCGCGTCTTGTATAATTTGACACCGTTGCAACTTGCAAGGAAGTATTATTTTATTATATCCATTTTACTTTTTACTGACAAGAATATCGCAACATTTGCAACATTCTTGTAACGTCGCGGTAGTCTTGATTTTGTTTGGACTAGTCCAGGTATCCTTAAGGAAATCGCTACGGAACATATTTACTTCTAGAAGGGTCCAGACCCATAGGTAGGAACGCGCACGCTTGAATTTAGTCGAAGCATTGATGACCGCGGCGACCGCTCTTTGAGCTACAGGGTCGTATTTGTAATATGTGTTAAAGCGGAGGTTTTCGATGTTGCAGCGAAAAATCTGTGAATAAATTAAATTTATTTAAAATTGGACGAAATTTCTCCCACTGTGAAAGAATACAACTCTGCACAATTTAGTTATGTGTATATACCTACCTAATTATTTGTTTTCATAGCCAATATACATATGTTACAACACGGGTGAAAATGCGAGGCATGTAATTGCACAAATCAGAGTAAGCGACTAAACAGTGGAAACTGTATTATAATCGGTTCAGTAGCTTTACGTGATGCGAATACAATTACAAACTGACACAAACTATTACAAAATAATATATTTTAGGTCTTCCAGGGGGGCTATGCAGCACGATGCGGATAAGCTCGAGTTCGTTTCATTTTGACGTTTGATTGCCACGGGACTCGTCATTCGTATTGAAATGAGGCCTGATCCACACCGTGCTGCATAGCCCCGCAGCTCCGCCATGTCAAAATTGAAGTTTCTAACTATTATATACTTGTTTTTTTTTTGTTACCTCATGTCCACACATTTCTATGACACAGTAGTTCTCGAAGTCGACTGGGCAGAGGTCCACTCTATAGCCATTCTTCTGAAGATAATCTGTCGAGAGTCATTTATTTGTAAGATCTTAAAACTGAAGACAAACTCACCCACCCACACCCACCACGAAAATAAAGCACATACAAACCTACCTAATAAACTATTGGCAGACCTAAATAATTAGTCAAATAAAATAACACAGAATTTTTGGCAATAGAAAGCTTAGGTTTATCTGATGGAGTGATAGACACTTGTTAAGAAACATACGCTCGCGTTACAGCTTTTCAAAACTGTATGGTAAATTTTATGTCCTATTAATATAATACAATATAGGCACGGAAGCTGCCAATGTTCCTGTAAAAAGTTAATTGATACTACCATATTAGGTAATGGGATACTCTGCAATTTATACTATCAGGTAACACTCTTTGGGATAAATATACTTAATTCATTTTATGATTTTATTATCTCACCTTTAAGACCCCTTACTTTCTGAGGTTTGTGACTCAAAGTGTTGAAAGAATTGCACGGTCCATAGTGAATTTTCACACTATTATATGACATTTTAAAGTATCTATAAGTAGGTATTTCGCACAAATACGTATAACAATATTTTATAGTTCTGCTGTAAAAACCTATTTCAAAAAATTCAGAGCTAAATGTAAGGAAGATTGTCATAATAGGAGTATTATTTTTCTGTGATCATAATCACGTCAAAATTTCCGCCAAAGAGTAGATACTATATCGTAATGACTGTCTCTAACTAGCCTACTGATTTCCGCCTTTTGACTTCTCGGTATTTTCGCTTTTTACATTAGGTACCTATATTAGAAGTATAAATATTATTTTTATCTTGCATTTTATTTATTCATACGTTTACCTACCTATCTACTTAAAAACCTAGGTAGAGATAAGAAGGTAACCCTGGCACAGAAAATATAATAGTATAGGTGTACCTATCTGCTATATTATGCCAGTACCCACCCAGGATGGGTTTTGAATATGTTAAAATAATGTTAGAAACTATAAAACATTACATTGGTGCCTACATTTTAATTCACTTAACTTTAAAAGTAGTAGAGAAGGTACTACAGATATCACAAAAAAAAAATAAAAAATGCACAGAATTATTAACAGAATTATTAACAGAATCGTAATGTGTCGCTTTTAATAGGAAAATTGACTATAAATACAATTTTACATAATCAAAAAATATACTCAGCAGCAATATCAATACTTTTAACTAATGCAATTTAAACACATGTATTCTAAATCTATGTTTGACTAACTACCAATAATAATTATTGCTTAAATTATTTATAATTAAAATACAACCAGGGGGTAGGTTGGCCGACTGATATCTATAGCCTAGATAGGTCTTAGAAACTTAGATATTACAATGGGATCAGCAGTGTTAAAATGCGAACACGGTTTAATATTATTTTTACAAAACTACCTTATATTTTACTTACTTCTAAATTTTTAGTGTTCCGTACCTCAAAAGGAAAAAAAGGAACCGAATAGAATCAATAAATATTCTTAGGTATGGCCGTTTATGCCGCATATTTTGATATTCAAAGAATTAAAACCTAAAAGACTAAAATCTCACTAGAGCGGTTTTTTTAAATTAAATATTCCTCATTTTAAGTTTGAGTGGAAGGCCACCCATGACTCCTTGCACGATGTTGGACGCGTGATTGATTTCTGGTATTCTGAGCGTGCGGGCTGATGGCTCCACTGAGAACTTGTGTAGCATTGCAGCTAGCCCAGCTAAGGACTGCATCTCGCCGAGACGAGCTCCTGCGGGTGAAAGGAACAGTTAGGTACATATTAATAAAATATTTTTTAATTCTATATTTTTAAAAGGAGTTTTATTAATTTGATTATGCCACTCGCACATCTTAATTTATGTAAGTGTCTATACATCTATGACCTTATTTTTCTAGATCGATAGATTGTACGTACTAAAAAGTCTATAGTAGATAGTACTGACAGATGGATGAGTAGTGATGACTGTTGATGAGCATCATGTGTCGAGCCATTGCGTGAAATATTACATGCATGAGTGAACGCGGGGTACGTTGTCCCCTCCTAAGTATTTCCTTGATACAAAATCATCACCGCTCTGTTATAGATTCTAAAGGAATTACACGGTTGGTTACGCGGTACTATAGAAAGGTTTGTTATCAGATTAAACATCTCAATATTATCTGCAAGGAAACCTAGAATGAGGCCCTTATCATTTGACATAAAATTACGGGCTATGGAAAGATGAAATTGTTTGTTTTATATAATTTTATAATACTTTTGAAAACTAATAAAATCTTGTTTAAAAAAAAAGAAATTTATCATTACTTCCATTAGATCGGGTCCCTATGAGCTTCGTAGATTTATTTAGGTATGTGAGGATTTATAAATAGACACACTAGGTACTTTGCAGACATGCCTAGTTTTCTCTTATCTGTTGCTATCCGCTACAGATAATGTTAGGTATTTTTAATTATTATACTATTTAAAAAATAATCACATGGTAACAATATAACCAAAGAGCGTAAAGCAACAAAATAAAATGTTTAGAAGCATTGGATATTCTCATCATGCGGCTCCATTTTCTTATTATATGACCAAGGATTGTCGTTTTGGTTTTCGAACTTACGTATACCCTCAGCAGAGGCTCATTCCGTCCCTCCTATTCTGGGTCATGTCCATGTAATTCAAACAGAAAACACCCATTACTACCATAATATACATAATAGGACGTAAAAAGGTATAGCGAGAAAAAGGGGGTGAACAAAGTAATGTTAGGTCACAACCTACAGTCTGCTGAATCAGTCAGTCAAGTGACTGTTTATAGACACATTGCGCGATAATATCGCTCCTTCTTCACGTATGCCCTATACCATTATAGGTACTATTCTGAGGATTTCTCTAACTGGTTAACATTTTGAAAAAAACTTACCAACGCATGCTCTTGGTCCAGCACCAAATGGTAAATACGCGAAGCTGTGTCTGTCTGCATTTGGACCAGCAAAACGCTCTGGTTTGAACTCCGACGGATTATCAAAGTACTTCTCATCGTTCTGGATAGCTTGCAAAGGAATTTGGATTTTCACTCCAGCGTCTATGGTGATGTCTAGCCCGGGAATAGTGTATTTTTTTGCGCACACTCGGTGCAGGACTCCAAGGGATGGAAACATTCTCATCGCTTCTTTAAACGCATTGCTCAACATTGTCATTTCAGCAACTGAGTCGTAGCATAGTTCATTGTTATATTTTGCCAAAACTTTGTCAATTTCATTCTGAATTTTTTCCTGTGTTTCTTGGTGGAATGCTAACTGATGCAGCATATAACTGGTGGCGGATGATGACGTCTCGAACCCAGCTGCGAAAAATATGAACACCTGTGCCACCATGCACTGAAAATCCATTTCCATTTCCACCTGAATTGGGGTTCCATCGGTATTTCTGGTCTCTATTGAATCTACTTTAATTGTACCTTTATTTTGCAATTCCAAGAGCAGGTCAACAAAGTCATTGCGCCCAGATGGCTGATAGTTCCTTTGTTCGCAAATAATTTTCACAATCTTCGCGATGCCCATCTCTAGTCGGTTGTCTATGATATGTATGGCTTTCCTTAATTCAGGAAACGTTTCCCACAAACCGGTTAGAAATTTGGTTTTCCAAGAACGCGTGAATATCATCTTACCCAATTCTCTAAACATAGAATTCTCATTGTTTATAGAGTCAACTTCGATTCCGAAGCCGCAGGCACCAATGAATTCTGTGGTGAAGCGTGCCATGAGTTCCCGGATGTCACACTCGCCGTTTTTCTCGGTGATGATGACCTCGCCCACCACTTGCAGCTTCTTGGCACAGTTGACTACAAGAGGAAACATACCCTTCAGCTTGGCAGTGGTGAAAGCCGGAGTGATGCGCTGTCGCAGCAGCTTCCACAGATCTCCATCGGCATGAAACAGATTTAGGAGTAGCGGCTCTATTTTCGGATCTCTTCCAAGCCCCCGTGGATAAAAGTATGCAAAATCCACAGTTAGAATAGTTCTGGCGATATCAAGGTCTCTGATGATCAATTCCGGTGTCGATCCCCTGAAGTATCCTACGACTTTCTCTTTGGGATATTTATTGTAGAGTTCTGTGGATAGCTCGATGATGCTCCTTATTGCGAATATATTGCGAAAATGGTTACCGAAAAGCGGAACTGGGGCGTCGTGTTTCACATTTCTCTTCACCCAGTAGTCATGATTTTTGATCGCGTAGAAATATAAAGCAATCAAAAATAACAAACATAATACAGCAATCATGCTTCGTGTTTACGCGTCGGGTACAGACTGATTGGTCGTCATCTGGAAAGCTAATAGTACGCTGCTTGTATATCTACCTAGTCTGTGTTAGTATCTTTTAAGCGACCGGTTATATCAAGCGAAGTTGGACTTTGTACCTTGTTTGTTGTAGGTGGGTATATGTAGCATTCATACTTAACATTCTGAATTGGTATTGCTCGTGTGTCAATAATACTAAAATGGTATGAATAGGTACCTGCTAGGCATATCGAACATTTCGAGAATAACTATAATACATATGATAATATTTTTTCAGATTATACTATGGTCAAAATTCTTATTTTAAGTTCTATAGATAAAAATAAAAATAGACTGCCATTTATTTATTTTCATAATAAATAAATTATCGAAATCTGAAATTATTATAATACAAACCCTGAAAACTGCCTCGATTTACAAAAGGAAAAATTATAACCATGGCCCCGTGAAGTTAGTAACACATCTACAGTAGTTATTTAGTATGTAGGAAATTAAATATCTCTAGAAAAATTCGTTGACGCTAAATGGATGTCTGTATTAGATAATGACCAAAAATGGTTTAATTCAATTCTTAGAACTTTAAGACCTCTTATCTACCTACAACTACGAGTTAATATTTCTCCAGTATAATTGAAATAAGTAAAAGCATATTGAGGACAAAACATTTATTCATAAAAACATAAAAAGGAATATTATTATGTATAGGTTCATATTAGCATTACAATAGTTACTAAAATAACTATAATAAATGAGATTTAGATAATATAATTATCTATTATAAATGCCTTATTATCTGTAATATAAAAATAAAACTGTAACTATGGTGGATAAATATATTATTATATTGATAAAACGAATTACTGCTAATGTCAAACGAAAGTATCGAGTAAGGGAGTGATTTTAAAAAGATACATTATAACCTACTTATAATTATTTACAGAATTTTCCTCAGTCTAAGTTTGAGTGGAAGGCCACCCATGACTCCTTGCACGATGTTGGACGCGTGATTGATTTCTGGTATCCTGAGCGTGCGGGCTGATGGTTCGACTGAGAACTTGTGTAGCATTGCAGCTAGCCCGGCTAAGGACTGCATCTCGCCGAGACGAGCTCCTGCGGGTGGAAAAAAAATACTAAGTAGGATTACAAGCTCACTCACTTCTTTCATAATCTAGTTATTTGAACATTTAAACCTCAAAGACAGCCTTATAGACAAGGACAAGCAAAGTAAGAGATTAAACGAAAAGGGAAAACAAAAAGGCAAAGAGAACGCTAAAACAGCAAAGAGTACACGGATAGTCTTAAAAAGGCTAAAAGAAAAGTTCTTCAGGAAGACAATGACAATTCATTGACCGATGATGATAGTGAGGACCTAGAAAGTCATTGTCTCATTCGCGGAGAATTCGGCCGAAACAACGAGGTATGGTACCAGTGCATTTCTTGTGGGCTTTACGGCCGCTCTGCCTGTACTACTGGTTGGAATTTCGCAAAGGGACATGTGTTAGATTTTGTATGAGACATGTGTTGGAAGTATTTTTTTATTAGGCTGAGTGACGAGACGAGCATGTCATTCACCTGATGGTAAGCGCTACGCCTGCCCATAGCAGTTACAATGCCAACCCAGAACTTGCATAGTCCTGCGTTAAGTATTTGAGCATCATGGCTACCATTTCTCCACGTGCGTACAATGGTGGTCCAGTATTTTATTTTTATTTTACAATTTTTATGTAGTAACTCTAAAGACGATTTTACCGATCTCAATTATTAGTCCATTAATGTAAACATGCAATGTTATGTTTTTAAAAAAGCTGTCATTTATAATTTGAGTTTTATTCCAAAAAGTGCTTGACTGACCGCCATACCCTCTACCACTACTCCAAAATCGCGAAGTAATTACTCACATTAAGTAAGTACCTTACCTAATTAGTCAAATCGCTCGTTTACGACAGTTATCGACTTAGCGGTATATTGAGGAGATAACACGTTCTTGTCGGAAATGAGTGAAATCTAGTAATAGTTCCCCATTTCAAAGTTTTTAGTTTCATCCTTACCTTATCACACATTTGTAATCGTAACTAATTCTTATTAACAGTTTTTGTAAATAACATTTGTTATACTTATGTGCAAACTTACATCATATTGAAATAGTCATCATCATCATCATCATCATCATCATCATCATCATCATCATCATCATCAACCCATAACGTCCCACTGCTGGGCCCGTGCCCAGCAGTGGGACGTAACCTAACCCTCCTCACGAAAGTGAGGAGAGACCCGTGGTCTCTCCTCACTTTCGTGAGGAGGGTTAGGCTATATTCCACCACGTGGGCCCAGTCCGGATTGGTGGATAACATACCTACCTCCGAAATAATTCTCGGGTAGGTGGGTTTCCTCACGATGTTTTCCTTCACCGAAAAGCGAGTGATAATTACGTACATATGTTTTACAGAAACACATTGGTACGTGCCTGCACTGAGATTTGAACTCACGACCTTCTGATTGGAAGGCGGACGTTCTCCCACTAGGCTACAACCGCTTCATAAAGTCATAAAGTAAATAGTCATAGCTCTATAAAATATAAATTGTATATTATCTTGCCCCTTTAGTTGATTAGTTCTGATAAATATTGTTCAAACGATATAAGAGGAACGATTAATGAAACTGTTAAGAATATTAATTACACTAGGAAGGTTTGTCAACACCCCATTTAACTTCTCATTTTGTCTGTCAGATAAGATGTAAGCGCCTCGTACATTTTGAAATAATTATGTAATTAACTTACCAACGCATGCTCTTGGTCCAGCACCAAATGGTAAATACGCGAAGCTGTGTCTGTCTGCATTTGTATCAGCAAAACGCTCCGGTTTGAACTCCGACGGATCCTCGAAGTACTTCTCATCATTCTGGATGGCTTGCAAAGGAATCTGGATTTTCACTCCAGGGTCTATGGTGAGGTCCATTCCAGGAATAGTGTATTTTTTCGCGCACACTCGGTGTAGGACTCCAAGAGATGGAAACATTCTCATCGACTCTTTAAACGCATTGCTCAACATTGTCATTTCAGCAACTGAGTCGTAGCATAGTTCATTGTTATATTTTGACAATACTATGTCAATTTCATTCTGAATTTTTTCCTGTGTTTCTTGGTGGAATGCTAACTGATGCAGCATATAACTGGTGGCGGATGACGAGGTCTCGAACCCAGCTGCGAAAAATATGAACACCTGTGCCACCATGCACTGAAAATCCATTTCCTTTTCCACCCGAATTGGCGTTCCATCGACATTTTTATTTTCTATTGAATCTCCTTTAAGTGTCCCTTTATTTTGCAATTCTAAAAGCAAGTCCACGAAGTCGTTGCGTCCGGACGGCTGATAGTTTCTCTGTTCACAAATGTTTCTCACAATCTGAGTAATGCCCATCTCTAATCGGCTGTTCGTCACGTTTATGGCTTTTTTTAATTCAGGAAACGTTTCCGTTAAGGCAAAAAGAAAACTGTTTTTCAAAGTACGTTTAAATATCATCTTGCCTAAATCTCTAAACATCGAATTTTCATTGTTTATAGAGTCAACTTCAATTCCAAAACCGCAGGCACCGATAAATTCTGTGGTGAAGCGTGCCATGAGTTCCCGGATGTCACACTCGCCGTTTTTCTCGGCGATGATGACCTCGCCCACCACTTGCAGCTTCTTGGCACAGTTGACTACAAGAGGAAACATACCCTTCAGCTTGGCAGTGGTGAAAGCCGGAGTGATGCGCTGTCGCAGCAGCTTCCACAGATCTCCATCGGCATGGAACAGATTTCCGAACAGGGGCTCCTGTTTAGGATCTCTTCCGAGTCCCCGTGGATAGAAGTATGCGAAATCCACATTTAGAATATTTTTGGCAATGTCAAGGTCTCTGATGATCAGTTCTGGTGTCGATCCTCTGTAGTAACCCACGACTTTCTCTGTGGGATATTTATTGTAGAGTTCTGTGGAGAGTTCAATAATGCTCCTGATTCCGAAAACATTGCGAAACTGGTTGCCGAAGATAGGAATTGGCGCGTCGTGTTTCACATTTCTTTTAATCCAGTAGTTATGATTTTTGGTCGCGTAAAAATATAAAGCGATACAAAATAGGCATAATAGAAAAGTAATCATGCTTTACTTTGGCGCGTCGACGGTAAAGGATTGATTGGTTGCAGTATCACCTTCTCACAGGCTATATATAGTTCATTTTGTATCCAGTTATTGCGAACTTTGTACCTATTTTGCTCCGAACAATCTTGCACAATATTTGCTTTTTATTAACTAAACTTGGACTTTGGAAGGGTTTCAAGTCGTCATTGTTTGTTTATCATATCTATCACATTATGACTGTGTTCCTAAAACACCATATATATATATATATATATATATATATATATATATATTAAAATGTATATTTTTGTGTCTTCAATGATTTTAGGGTCACATATATAATAAAAATACCGTTTGTGTTAGTGTATCTTTAACGATGATCCTGTCTTCACCTGATTAGAATTTGTCCAGCCTTGTGCCAGGGATTGCTTTTTTGGGAGATTTTCTCTTTTTCTTGGACTTTTCATCGCCTTTCATTGGAAATTTTCGAATCATTTCAATAACGATTTATTATTTTTATGGCTTGCATCTGATGAAAATATTTCAGCTGCATTAATAAGAAACCGAAACTTTCATAGTTGAAATGTACTTATAGCTCGTTTTATCATTCGGTAGTTGTTTAAATGAGCTAATACATTTTGAAAATTTTTTTTTTTTTTTTTTTTTTGTATTTTTATTTAATGAATCTCTTAAAAAAACTAATTTATCTAGTTTTGATCTTGATGTGTGGCATAAAATCATTCAAATACATTTATTTACTTTTAGATACAAAAATTATCTAGTACTCACAAAAAAAAAAACACGATAAAAAACTTTAACGTTGACTTTGAATTGGAATCAAAAAAAGGTGTTCAGTTCATAGTGGACGTTCCCCGAAGAGATCATGTCAAAAAGTGTAATGTGTGCAAATTGGCAAGACTCACCAGCATTCGTATTAACATTAATTTTATTTTATTCTTAGTTGAAGTGAATTTTTGTACCACTATTTATACTAATATCATTGGCAGATAAAACAGAACATGTGTTTTAGGTAATGGTGAAGAGAGATTTATTTAAGTAGGTACCTAATTGATGTTGGGATAGGTAGGTATAAAGGTTAGATTCAGGCAGATAGATTGTTAGACAATATTATATCTTAACACAATAATTATCATCATATTTCGTTACATGCACTGATAGCGTTAACACATTAAGTGTTTCGTTGAACCTTTTGGTACGGGACTTTAAAAAATAATTCTATCAGGTAATGATCAACTTTTTAATTTTAATCAGACCTGTAACAACGATATTAACCGCGACTAGACTGCCCATTGTGACACTAATTGTTAAATTTCATTTGTTTTAGTTTTTAAGTTTTCTTTGTTCTGTGGTGTTTCAATAAAGAGTTTATCTATCTATCTAACTCCGACATAATTGTGTTTGGTAAACCTTGACATTTAACAATAACAACAATGTTTTGAAAATAATCTCTAGATATGTATGATTGCAAAATGCATTAAGAATAAAACAGCAAAAAAATTAAGTTGGCCATCATAATATTCTTAATAAACAAAATAGTACATAAAATCTGTGTGATATACTTTTTTAATTTTATAATCGACGAATGAAATATTTCAGTACACTATAATTACCATTCCACTCACTATAATTCCAAAATTACCATTGATTAGTAACGATCCATGTTTATTGATAGTTCTTTAGTTTATAAGTACAAATTTCAGATTGGTACAAAGGTAAGATACGATTGGTACAAAGTTATATTATAACTAAATGATGATTCTTTTATATCCTCGCTACACTCGAAAATTTAATATCTTACTAAGTAAATGTGGTAATAAAATTAAACGAATAGGTAATTAGATACGTCATAGTAAAGTGGACGTTAAGAGACTAATGGATACCTACAATAACTACATAGATCCAGTATATATAATATACCCATTTGGTAGGACTATGTAACCTCATCGCGTCCTCTTTTTCTAGTCTAAAAGTGGTGCACAGTGATACAATCTCAAGGCTAGAGCCCGGAAGTGGCGACACCTGAGAAATTTCATTGAAATAATAATAGACACGGTTTAACATTCCTCAAATGATTGAGTTTTATAATTAGAAATTTAGATTTTATTTTACATGGCTATAGATCCCGTTTTTCTTTATGAATTTCAAGAGTCATGGCGTCATACGTAGATTCTTACTTTTCAAGCTCATGGTAGTAATTAGGTAGTAAGTATAGGCAAGCCGAATTCTAAAATTAATACGCTCCAGAAAAACAAACAAAAACCCTTCATTGAAACCAAAAGCAGCCGATGTAAACAAAGTAAGCGTCATTCCCGGCCGAGAATAGCCGTGGAATGCCGGATATTGCAGTCCCACCGACTCCTGGCTGCGGGATGCCTCAGGTGCTTGCGCCGTCCAGCCACGGGGCTCAGTACGCGCCCGACTATCCTGCGTGGACGCACGCGCCGATCCAATCCGACGAACACTCGCGATCTTAAACACGATATAACAAACTTTTGACTATAAACTTTGAGAAACATTAAAATTTAACAAGATATTGCCATCTTTTAAAAAAAAATAGTCGTTTTTGATGCAACTGTCGTAACTTTAAACGATATTTTCGATAAAGGTGGAAAAAAGAGTTATAGTGAATATCAACAATTAAGAAGTGGTTAATTAAAGGTGGCGATGAAAGTTCTTTCAGTCCAAGATAAAGTAGTGTGTGTGGGGGAGAATGAGCCCACAGTAGTGGCAGATACGCAGAAATTAACCAAGGAGGAATTGAACAGGTAACATGCGATTCTCTTTACGGACAATTAAGAAGATTAAACTAATAATTTGCCTGTCATATATAATATAAAGGAAAGGAAAGGAAAGGAAAAATTATGAAATAAAATATAATTACAATCAAAATCCAAGTATGATGTAAAAAGTTACATTACAAATAATACTCATCAAACCAAAGTTTTTTAGTTGAACATTTTAATATCTATATAAGTATGTATTCTAAATGAAAATGTAAAATGTAACTGTAACGAAAAATTACAAACAAGGAGTTTTATGCAATCTATGCAATAGAAACATAGAAGGATATCTGAGTATTTAAGATATCAATGAAAAAACAAACGAATAAGTATATCAGAAATAACCCAAAAGAAGGTCAAGGAAAATTCTCATTATGAACAGCTGCAACTGAAATAAAAAGTTCAATGCTAGGCTCATAAATCTGAACAACAGCAAAGATAAGGCCTTAAGCGAATAGTTAAAGAACGGCCATCGGCTAGGTCAGACTGAACTCGCAGAGCTGGCACCCTGCCAGAGTGACACAACCCCGGGGAATGCGGTGTTTACCCGCTGAAAACTTCACTTGTATTGCGAAGGAATGTCTGTTATGATATTTTGATGATCTAGTTTATCGAGCTGAACAAATTAGATTGCATTTATGTAATTTGAACAACTGCGTCTGTGGTTAGATGTAAATGGTTTATTTTAGAGCTCTGTAAAATTTGACAAGGCAAGAAATCTCACCGGTCTACTTATCTTAGAAAAAAATATATTTCTAGACTTGTTGAAAGCCACGTTGTTGCCAATGTCAAGACTTGTCATCATGTTTATACAATGATTAAGGCAGTGTATTGGAACATTGTGGACATGACGAAAAACATCAATCAGGCTCTAGGATATTGACTTAGCTATAATAAAACAATCTTTTGCAGAGGATGTCCCCTTGGCGTTTCCCGGATCACAAACTATCTTTACGTCTGCGGGGCTCACGCACTCCCAGGGGCTGTGAGGGTCCTACACCCGGGCCTGATCGTGAGTGCTGCTCCGGAACTGCCGCCACCGCCAGAAGACTACGTACCGAGACATTTCGTCCCACTGCTGGATACTCCGAATTCCGATATGCTGCTTTATATGGATGGAGTTGCTGACCTGATTAATGAGGTAAGGGACAAAATATTTTAACATTACAGAAGACACGATAATCATTAAAGCAATAATGAACCTCTTAAAGTCAAATTGCTCACATTTATTCAATTTGGTCCTTTTTGCAGAGCTTTACTGGAACATATCACTGATAACAGGATTAAAAATAGGAACGAGTTACAGTCAAGCGCCCCAAAAGTAATTAATTTGACTGCTCATATAAATTAACATCAAACAGAATAAGCATTATCCTCATTTCGGAGTGCAATATACTGCAGATGTTGATCTAAATAAGTCCAAATAAAATGGTGTCTGTCACGTTTGATAAATTTTATCCTTTGTTGGCAGGTGGTCAGGAATGGTGCGATCGTGCTGGTCCACTGTGTAGCCGGCGTGTCAAGATCAGTCACCCTCTGTCTAGCGTACCTGGTCAAGTGGCAGAAGATGACCCTGCGGGACGCCTACCATTACATGAAGCAAAGACGGTTAGTAAGATAAGATGGTGATCGATTTCTTACACCACGTATGCTGCCAACAAGATCCATGGATTGGCTAATCATAGAGGTTTGCTTTGAGTCAGAATACTTGTGGGACCGTGGTCTCCGTAGTTCCTTAGATACAGGAACCGTAGTTAGGGTCTGTTCAGTATCTATGTAAATGATTGTGACACGTTATGTTATTTCTTAAACACTTCATTGCAGCTTTCGCCATTAGATTCAACTTTGTTAGCAAATCGTTGAGTTCAGTTTGTTTTATAATTTCCTTAAAAGGCCTTTCTTATTGTTTCAGACCCCAAATCCGACCGAACACCGGTTTCTTCAAGCAGCTGATCAAGTATGAAGAGAGACTCTTTGGCGAAGCTTCCGTCAAGATGGTCTACTGTGAGGCTATCGATAAAGAGATTCCTGATGTCTACGAACCTGATTACAGCGGGATGACTTGGTTCAGGCAACGATACGGACCTATTGAGAAGTGTTGAAGATTAAGAAGTACAGGCGCAACCTTAGGAAAACTTTTATGTCCATCAACTAATATCTATAATAGTTCTGGGAACATTATCATGTTCAGATTGGAAGAACATTGTTTATCGGGAAATTTGTTCACTTTCTCTCTCTAACTTTAACATTTATAATATCCAGTATGTTCCAAGTTGGTTATTTGGTCAGCACTTTATGGCTATGACCAGATTTAAATATTTTCATTTGCAATATGTTTTCTCTAATTATGCCTAAGGACAGTAATAATGTATACCTACTTTAATAAGCTTTAGCAGTAAGATAATTTACACTGTGATTAAGTAAAAAAGCAAAAACGCGAAGAATGCAGACAATATAAGACTGAGAGATGAATGAAAAGTTGTGAATGTCATAGTTAATAATAAAAAAATCTCAATTTTCGTTAGTTTTATGTACCTTTTTTGTAACGTGTTATATACTTTTACACTTGCAGTACCTGGCTGGAAATGTAGCACATCTTGATCAACACACAGTTATTCGATTACATAAGTACGAGCCATATTCTTTTACGAATGACGTCCTTAATATGTGTCGTCATTTAATTTTGTACTTTTTGTTAGGCAATTTTACTAATGAAATGATAAACGAAGTGAAACTAGCCAATTTGTTCGAATCGCAACTTGTTGTTTTCGATGTGCTATAAAAAAGCGCGGGAACTGTAGATGTTTTCACGTTATGAACACTATATTTCTTAATAACACTATTTAATATCTTAAAGTGTAAGTTCACGTGATTGATTTAATAAAAAAAAAAAAAAAAAAAATATGTTCATTACAGCTTAACATATTTTAAGAAATGTGATAAGTTAACTTAATTGTTAAATTTCGATGTATTACTATGTTTTAAAAATGTTTAGATATTTATTAAGGGACCAAAATAAATAAGTTATGAATTTCTTCAGGTGTTTTTATTAACCACATTGGTTTTTAAGTTAAAAATGATTTCTTTGTGCAAGAAATTTAAAATATAGGTTACACTTATCAAAAACTCTACTTTCTATAAACAAAAATTATCACCATAAGAGCGGTTAAAAACCGTATCATAAACCCTTCGGCTATTGATAAATTACCCCACGAAGTAGGTTCACATTTTGAAAGGAAGTCACAAAAAATTCCCGCCTGTACAAAACTGCACGAAAACAGTAATCCCGCAGAAAAACAAGCAAGTAATATTTATTTTAAAAACACCTATTACCTAATTGCGCGAGCAAATGAGTAATTTCATTGAGCGATGCTGTTGGCCCCGTGGCATTGAGCTGTACCTGAACTATGACTTATTCTGTGGCTGTACGGAAATAGGCGCAGTGCCATAGAATATACAAGAGAGTTAGCGGGAGCTTTTCTATACAGTTTGTATGCGCAGGCGCAAGGAACAGTAGATTGTGGACGGGCAACAATACGCTTCCGCATTGTGACGTCACGCTCGTAATTTCTTAATTGCGGAAAATTTAGACTGGCCTAAACGCTTGTCTTTATTACTTTTTCGTTGATGTGTTTCACTAAAATTAGCAGGTTAAGACAGGGACAGAATTAAAGCCGACTAGTTGCATTTCGTGGTTTCGTCCAAAATAATCAGTGAAAGAGTTTTCAGAATCGGTCCACTAGCTTCAGAGATTAGCCGTTACAAACTAACTTAAAGCAAACTTTACTCTTTAGAATATTACATAATATAGTGTAGATGCGCTTAAAGGTAGAAAAGGTTTTTAAAAGGCTTAGTCCGAAAGAATCCCGGCGAACAAATAATGCCAACAAAGTAGTACCTACGGCTTGCTTTGTATGGCTACAGTACTGTCCATACAATATAATTAAGTAGGTAGTACTTACTGAATTAATATACTTAATATCAATGAATCTTCAAAGCAGGTAGGTAAAAAACTCAAAACTCAAATAATTTAAGTAGGTACCTAGGACCTTGCTTACAAGTTTCCAAGTATTATTCCAGTTTTAACCAAAAATATAATTGTAGCCGTTGGTTTAGTGCCAACCTTAATTGCGTTGCTGAAAAGGTACATGTGGTCCGCTATTATTAGGTGTTTTGTCGGTACCATTGTTCTGCGAGAACAAAGAGGAACGCCCAATAGAGGAGATACGTCAGCAAGTTACTGAAAAAATGATGTAATTTTTGACAGCTAGTCCACATCAACCAAATTTAATTTTGTGCTTTATAGAAATAAAGTAGAACTTTTTAGTATCTACAAGTACATGTTGCTTTTTTTTCTCTTTAGTGTGTATATTTCCTTTATTCTGCTCCGAGGTGTGCTGTTTTGATAGAAAACTCATGATAAGAGGATAAGCCATATAGCTAGATGGCAAGGACACAGTTTAGATGCACAGGGTGCGTTGGATGGTATAGGCTGCTTATACTAATTTGAAAATTGTCTCCGCACGACTTTTATACATGATGTTTTAGCAGGTTTTGGTGACCTTTTATTACGCCTCTATTGAGTGCGGTCGTCAATGTTTTGGGAAAAAAATCTCTAAAAAGTTAATGACATAGACATAACTAGCAAACCATTTTTTTAGACACAAAACACAAAACACCTGAATAGATAGACAGATTGGCAAAGTTTCATGGTACAAGTTCAAAGTTTTCCTGTAATTAGCTATCTGCCTACTCGTGGAGGTAATTAGAGAGATTTTTGGAACAACTTTTAATTTTTTTATCTTTACTGATTGATGGCTGATGTGAAATTTAAAAATAATGTTTGTTACAACCATGTGACTATTAATTTTAGAAATGCGTGGAAGATGATTGGTTTTAGTTGGTTGTCAATCAAAGGCCTTTGTGAAAATAAAGGGCTAGATTATTTGCCTTTTTAAAACGATACGCCAAGCTTTAAAACTTGTTTACGTTGACAGGTGATCCCATAATTTAGGAATAGGATCAAGGTGGCCACCCTTAGACGTCATTGTTGTCACTGTGGTTCCACAAAATGTACTAAATAATTATAATCCTAACTAATATAATAAAAGCAAATGTGAGTCTGTTTGTTTGCTTGTTACGCTTTCACGCCTAAACCACTAAACCGATTATAAAAATTCTTTCACCAATGAAAAGCTATATCATAAGCCAATAACATAGACTATATTTTACCTGTTTACCCCCATCTTCCCACGGGATTAGGAACTATACGAGTGGAACCGCAGGCGCAGCTAGTAATACTATAAATAAAGGAGGAATAAAAGGGTTTTCAGGGAAATTACTGGGCATATGAGCCATTGGAGCCGATGTCTCAGGGTGACGAGCGCAGTGCAGTGCCGCACAGGATTACGCAACGCTAAGTTCTGGGTGGCAATCTAACTGTTATGTGCAGGCGTAGCAGTTACCATCAGGTGAATGACTTGCTTGTTTCATAACTCAGTCAAATAAAAAATAAATAAAGACGCAGAATGCCCAATTCTCAAATGAACCAATTCTCAGAGAGTCTTACATAACAAACTTAAAAGAGCCCACCATCCCACTTTCAATAACCACCCAGACCTACTTCACAATTTAAGAATTTCGCAAGAAACAGCAGGCAGTCAAAATGTCAAAATAATAACGCTGACATTGAGTTCATTTAAATGACATTTGGACACGTTCCCAAGTTATTTTGTCCTTGTAGGTGTTCCCTCGGGTTCCAGTCACGATTGTGACTGCCAAAGTATTATTTGCCATAACCATTAGTAACGAATGGTGAATGTTTCTCTTGCCAAATTATGCCACTGGTTAAGAAATTTCTTTATTTATGGAATGTTCTTTTTTGCAGTGTCCTAGTGACGATATTGCCGATATGCATTTACATACCTACAGTCACGCCTTTCTCCCGTTGGGATAGGTAGAGAATTCACCTTTCCACATGCTACGATCCCAGCGGAAAACAATATACCAACACCTCTACTTTAAGACACAAGAAATTTGTTATTGTTGTTGTTATTTCGATTCGTTGGTAGAAATAAATGGTTACAAAATTTGTTGACTTGTCCAATCTTTAAATTTACGTTATATGACAATGCTTTCCTTGTGGAAAGATCAGCATTTTCACTACGTCACTCAGCGTTTCGACCCCTGAAAGACTCAAACATGCACCCTATAAATTTTGATTAAATTAATAAAATTAGAACCTTTCTTCTTAACTAACAGTCTGGTAAACAAAACAGATCTACTTTGAATTTTATGACCAAATGAGTGAGCACGTACTTTCTCTATGATTCATTCTGATTGCAATTTTTAACCCAAATTTCTGATAGTTATCATACCAATTATAACTACAGTGAAATGGGGGCGCTAAATAATGTTTCATACTTTGAAGAGCAACATTATCGAACGTAATGTAATGTGAGAACTAATCGACAAATTGTTTTACAATTTATTTTACTAATTTGCAACAATTTGTTTTCATTAAGCAAAATTTCAGCATTAATTTTCTAACTATAAACATAATATGAATAGTTTAGGTAAGTACCTTAAAATAGATTAAAATGTCGGCCTACTAGATTAGTAGTTTCACTATAAGTACCTACCTTGTAATTGCAAAACATTATAACCTAATCGAAATTTAAAATAATGTTAATAAAAATTTTGTAATCAAAAACAAGAAAGATGAGAAAATACACTTCAAGATATCCAAGATTTAAGATTTGATTATTAGGGTTGGTTTACATCTTCGCTTTAATCACCTATTTCAACTTTGCTGAGATTACTCACCTAGCATCACCTTTGCTCTCCCAATGAATTCCCTCTATTTCGACATGGCCATTAACATTTCAGAGCGATTCTTGAGCGATGGCTCCGCGTCGCATTCCGACCCGTGTCAATCTGGCCCACTGCCAACATAACTCCATAGGGCCGCAGTTGAAACGCAACCGCGACGCACCTCAAGTGTGTAGGTGTCTTTATTATGCCCCCAATAAAAGTCAGTGTAATATTATTTTATTGCTTGTCTACTTCAAAAAAAAATATTGTCTGATAACAGAATAATGTTAATGGCGGCTGAATCAGCTTGTTTATGCGATGTTGGTAGGGTTATGTATGACTTTATTTAAACCACGAATATATTTCATGAATTTTATAAAACGGACATGAAAGATAAAATATACTGTAAGGATATTTTTTGTTAAGTTCAGTTTTAGTTCACATGTGTCTAATTACACAAAAAGTTCTAATTATGAAGTATCCACGTAAAATCTTGCTAGCTTGTTCTCTAGCAGGGTCGCCATGTAAAATGCATCTTATGGAGAGGCAGAATCGCCATGTAATGATGCAGCACTGGTCGGATCGTTAAGTAATGATGGTTGGTTGGTGGGTTTTTTAATTTTTCATACTTATTATCCACCTACTGCTTGGTAGTTAATATACGATATATACGATTTTCAGCTCTATGCAAGTCTTTACTGTATGGATGTTTCTATAACGTGGGCAGAATGTGTAATTACTAGCAGTAAATAGCAGATAGTACAATTCAGTTTCGTATTTAGTTCCAGTGAGACCGTACAGAAGCGAACTGCTGTAGTATTAGTTCAGAAACGTCAGTCAAATAACAACGTCCGCGTTCTGTCGAACGTAACACGTGCAGTCGACTTTATAGCACCTTCAATTTAACAAACAAATTGAACCTTGTTGCCCATCGTTAAGGGTGTATTATTTAACTGTTGAAAATCGAATGCATCTTTCTGATTAACTGTATTCTCGGCTTCCTTTGATCTCCTAACATAGCAGTTGACTGGTTCGATTTATAATTAATTCATGTTGCGAGTTTAGTTTAACTTTAGACTACAAATAATTTTAGCTAAAAACATAAAACAATAAAACATTGCGGTTTGGATCGGATTAGATGTGGTGTTTTGATATCGTTTTTAATGGAGACTATTAAAAAATATATAAACTATCAGGTATATTTGTGATCTTCAAATTAAAATTCGTTTTTACCCGGAACTAAAAAGCCTCGCATCGTATTTTTTACACTATTGTCTCTGGTTTTGAAATGTTCGCACATTTATGTGACCCTTCATTTCAACCCGATATCAAATCTGAAATCTGTCTATGATCGTTCGATTTACATAGATTATTATGAACCTCTTAAATCAACGCATGTAGTTACATAACACCATGTTTCAACTGTTTATATGTTCGATACACAGACAATTTGACTTACCTACGTCAATCTAAATTATAATGTAAAAAAAATGCTTTACGATAATATACATAGATCCTGAACCCTAACTAGGATTCCCTATATCTAGGAAATCAGGAACTACGAGGATCATGGTCCGACAAACAGCCAGACTTAGAGTAAATATTTCTAGTTCACACTAATCTTTGTCCTCTACGGGAATCGAACCCGCAACCTTACGCATCGCAGTCGACACATCACCCACTTACGCCACGGAGGCCGTTGTTAATATAATATATATGATATGCTCCACAAAAAATTTAAGCTATCCTTCCTTCACGATCTGAGAAGTTTACCAGCGGAAGTGTAAATATAATTTGGCGAGCGGTGGAATGCGAGGCCGCCAGGTGTGGTCCGTAGGGCTCCGTTGGCGATTTGACAGGTGTCTTGGTGTGATGAAACCTTGTACTGAAAATATTGTTTCCAAGATTTATTAATTAGTCTTCTTTGTTTCATTAGTCATTACCGTACGAAAAACATACAAAAATCTTGTCTTCTCGCAAAAATGTATCAGCTCTTAATAATGTTGTTATGCCTGTCGCCGTTCTAGATGTAGCATAGCTCGATCTATTTTGTAGTGTAGTTAAGAGCGTCACAGATTTATGGCAGTAAATAGATAGACGTTAGCACTGTGTGTCAGTGACCTTAGCTATTTAGAGAACATTTTAGGCGTATCAAGGAATGAATCATCGTCTAATGTTATCGATATCAAATTCCGCAGACGATGGTGGAGATTATGACGAGACACGTTATTATCAATGATTCCTGAGTAGTCTGTACTATTCACATCTTTAATAATTCCTGATATCACCAAAAATACATTAGAAATTGTTAATTTCATACTGATAATGAACTCTGTTATCTACTGTTTTTTATAACTCTGTGTATACCGTATTCTGTGTGTGTGTGTGCGTGCGTGCGTGTGTGTTTGTGTGAGTGTGTGTGGCCTTGTATACTACCACGATTGGTACCCGTAAGTGCTGTGATATGAGGTCAAAGTTTAAGTAGATTTCTGATTAGCATTAGTGCTATTGAAGATAATCTAGTCTAGACTTTCCATAGTAATCTTTGGTCTAGACTGAATTATCACGCACATTTAACGTTTTAACAAGAGGATGTAATTTATCGCGTCGTCTTTAAATCACTTCTGGTTCATATCGACTTCAGACTTTGATCAACGAGCGCCAGCGTTTGTGCGTAAAAACACCGCGCCCGAGAGCTAGCGCATTCCTCACCGTGTTTACGCGTTTTGTGTAATCAGAGGTGATAAAAAAGAATAGTAATGGTATAGGAGTCTGAATGTTTTACATAATAGCACCGAAGCACCAAGCAACTAAGCAGTAGTGTGAAAACAATACTGTGTTCCAGTTCGAAGGCCAGTTCAGCCTCTACGCGTTTTTGAGAAAAAGGGTTGGCGGACGGACGAACTGACAATAAAGTGATCGTATAAGGGTTCCTTTTTCCTTTTGAGGCACAGAACCCTAAAAACAAAACAAAGACTGAAATGCTCTACTAGCAAAATAAAAATCATGTGAGGCAGGTTATGAACTTTACGACATATCGTGAATGTCGCGTCTCTGCAGATCATTTTATTCACTACAATTTTATATTTGTATTGCATTTTTGGCGTTTGTCAATGCAAGTCACTTTGGATTACACATTTATGAGTTCTTTGGCAGTATAGTGCTTGTACAAACAATGTTTTCATCGATGTTTATAAAGGACAAAGACTTTAATTTTATTGAATGATGAATGTTGACTCAGGATGACTGGCAGAGAATGCTACTTAGAACTGAGTACTCCTTGTACTTTTCTATTGTGTGCTAAAGAATAATTAATAAATGTTTCTTAATTTCTAAAAATTGTGTTGTATCTGAGTAATGCGCAGATCGAAATAGTGAAAAGAGAATTATTTTAAAGATATTATTATGTAGTACCTACACACTTATTTTCGGAAACATAAAAGAAAGTGGATGAATCGTGACAATTTGTTTGGATCAGAGTATCCGACCAAAGAACTTTTTATGTTAACAAGATTTACAGTGCTAAATGTAAGGTATTAACCCAAATATCAAGCCATCTGGAGTAGACACGTCATGAGTGAAGTCGGGTGAATGCGATCAGACTTATCAATGTCACGATGATTCTTAAAATATTACTTCTATTCTAAAACAAATAAATCCCTGGTATGATTTTTTGTATCAAAACATGCGCGGCGAATTCCGCGTGCATTTAGTGCACGCCAAAGCCTAATTACATGCCTACATTTAGTAACTAATCATACTACAGTGCCAGACACGCGTACCGCTATCACACGAACACATCAGTTTATTATGCCACATATCATTCCTTCTGGATTCTCCGGTGGCCCACATACAGAATCGTCCACCGATGTCCACGGTGCCACGGTATGTCCTGAATACCTCGCGTTCCGCACTGAGCTGCAGATTATAATTTAATGGGATGCACTAATGCTCGTGTCGTGTCGTATTTGGGTAGATTAGGTCTTGCTTCGTAGTAAATGGTAAGACAGTTAACTTCAGGTGGTAAAGTAGGGTGTTACTTGTTTTCTTTATTTCATGTTACTATTCTGTACCCAAAATGATTTTGGGATAAAATGTTTCTTTTGTATATTCTGTTTGTAATGCCGTGCAGTAAGTACCTGGCTCCAAAATTAAAGTGTGATTTTCTGAAAGGATCGATCCCCGCTTTAATGACGGGTTTTTTTTATATATCCCACATAGGTTTCAAATTTATGGACATGATACCTCATTAGCCTTTTTTCCAAAGCCTAGTTTCTCTCGTTGCTAGAAAAATATTTGAGAAATTTTAGCACATAACTTAAAATATCTGCATATCCATCCGTCGATTATCGCCCGATGATGAAATATAGAAGTTTTTAGCCTAATTACAATACTTCTATTATTCCATGCCAAATCTTAGAGTAAACACAGCAAGGTCAGATAATAGTAGAAACAGACCGGTTGATTTATTGATCATCGATACCGAGTTGCCAACGGATGCGGATATCTATTTCTTTCGGATGTCCGTTGCATATGAATTGAAGAATTTTAATAGGTTTTTATTTTAACGTTTAGATAAGAGGGAAGAAGGAAATCAAATGTGTGTTTTGCATTCTATTTTTAGTTGCCACGTATTTGAAATACCTTATATTATACCTTTGGCTGCGAGGTTATAATAAAAAAAATATTTCTTACCCTTTACCCACCAAAGATTTGTTTATGTTTTACATTTCAAATTGGTTTCAGATTCCTACTTCGCTTTCTGACAATGCGACGCTTTTGATTTTACGAATTATTTCTACAGACGTCGTATTTCTATTCACACTCCTGTAAATTATACCAAAAGCACGATCGTTTCCCGAAGTATGTGGAATTTTGTAAACAAGAACAAGGTCCGAAGACTGGAACGCATTCCTTACAAATTTAGCCTCCTGTGACAATGTAGGACAGTGGTAGAGCTTTAAAAAGTGAAATTGTACATGACTAAAAGTTTTGCACGGATGTCCAATTAACACTTACACACATGGCCTTATACGTGTTTTGCAGACGATTTTAACAGCGTTTGTGTTCTGTGAAAAAGACTTACGTTGTTGGCTATAGAGACCAACATGGGAACTTCAAGGTTGACCACACCGCGGACAAATGTGGGCTGCAGTCAAGTTATCTGTAGATGGATCAGCATAGCTATTATGCTGTCAGTATTAAACAGTATTAGTACAAACACTCAATTATCATTTCTTTATTAAAATATTTGCTTTTGCTTGTACCCATCTACAAATTTCCACATGACCATAATCAAAATATTAATTAGCCTCAAATAAAATGTCAGGTCCAAAATCGTGTCGCCTGAATAATTTAAAGTAATACATTGTTTCGATAGCAAGCGCCATAACTTGTAGATTTCTAATGCCGACAACTAATCAAAAACATACTGATTGACTGGACACCCATGTTGACTATAACCAAAAAATGCATAATGTCCATAACTGTGCAAATTTTGGTATACTGTGCCCTCGTGACATGCCGCATAAAGTTTACGCCGATGTGGCGCCGGGAAAAACAAACAAGCGTTTGATGTTTTACCTCGAGCAGTTATTGTTTGTTTTGTGGAAATTCCCTGGAATTTGTTTGTGATACCCTTGATGAAGACAGCGGGATCTGACACTGTTTAGATCTCAAAACGGATAGGTTGATTTCGTAAGAAAAATAAATGGAAAATAGTAGTACATTTTCATAAGACATACTTGACTCTATGTTTATACGCCCTAAATTTATATTTATTTAAAGAAGATAAACTTTTTAAAATTATTTGAAACTTAGGTTTTAAATCACAGCCAAACCAAGTAAATGTACTTAGCAGATAAGTCATGTGCCTTTACACAAGTAAAAATGAAATTGTATTAAGCAAATCTGATACGCATTCTGTAGGCCGCCATAACAACTAAGATCTTATAAACATCCTCCAATTTAGGCGCCGCCGGATGTAATAGCATAACATTACGCGAATCTCGTCATGGTGCGACTGTTTGCATGACGTAAGTTAATGAAAAATGCTCTGTGCTGACGTAGGTACTTGTGACCGGGTAGTGTTAATCTTCTTCCTTCGTATTGAAGTTATATTATTATGCAATATAAGATGGGTTTGTAAAAAAAACCCGATGCAATTTTGAAGGCAGGTAGGGGAGACCGGGTATGGTTGTCACACGAATTGGTTGTAACAGCGGCCATAACAAACACCTGAACGAACGATAGATAGGTTGGCAGGATAACTCATTCGTTCGTTCAGGTGTTTGTTATGGCTGCTGTGACAACCAACCCGTGTGACAACTATACCCGGTATCCCCTACTGTACGAAAAGGGGTATCGTTTAAACATCATAGTGGCCGCATTAGTCAGCTAAAGCAACTCTGTCAAATAACTACAACATTTTTAATTAATTGGCACCTCTGAGTAATTAAGATGCCAGTTAATTTAAGCACTAAATGTGATGTAGGCGTATAAAGTTATTCAACTGAGTTATTTAGACGTTAATTATATTTTTTTTAAATTAAGAAACAAAAGGCGTTTTGCCTGTTTATTTTGTCGTTGCTCATCTAGTTACTCAGTAAAATAAAAAACCACAAAATATGACTGTCTAATAAATAGTGTAAGCATCAGACAGACAGATAAACATTCCACTCGAGTATGTAGATTCCATCGGGATGATTTCAGCCTAAAAAGTGTCTGGTTGATGACGTATTCAGGTCAAGTTCAAAGAAGTTTTCGGGCGTTGCCAATCAAAAGTTGTGCTGAATTTTCGAAGTTCTTTCATCAGTTTTCCTACACAAACTTTGATATACTAAGAATATTTTCTTATGCATAATTACATGCCATACAAACGTCTTTTCAAACAACGTTGTAATCGACTGGGAAAACGTAAAGCGTCTCACCTGTCTCATGCCCAGAACACCGACAGTAACGTCCGTCTGCACTACATTGCGTATAACAGTATGAATTTTATTCAGTCAACGACCATCCTTACTTGACGCGAAAGTATTCTATTCAGTACTTATATAGATTTCAATCCGCAACAGCGACACAATAGTCACGAGTCAGTCAAAAACGAAAGTCTCTTTCTCTCTCTCTCTCTCTGTCTGTGTGTGTGTGTGTGTGTGGGGGGGGGGTTTGTTTCTTCGGCTTAACGAATTTTAATGCAGTTTGTAGATACTGTAGGTTCTGGAATACAATAGGTAGTTTTAATTCTGTAAATATCATCGGTTCCTGTGGGATGAAAGTCCACGAGGGTAAAACCGTGGTGCGCTAATTATACTATAAAACACTGTCTGCATTTTTTTCTCTACCTAATTACTCGGCAAGTCTTCTGAAACAGGAACCAACCAGAAAACACTATCCTGAAACATCTTTTCATAATTCCTTTCACTGACTGATTAAACGTGGCAACTTTTATGAACTAGGTGTCATACAAATGACTGATACTTCTCTTACTGTACAATAGTTGTATGAGTATCCACAGACTAATGACAATAGTTGCTGCGAAACTATTTCTTCTTGTTTTCTGACGCATGCCGCCAGGTGCCTTATGTAATTTCAGCAACTGAAATATCATTATTTTCGTCGGCGTAAATATGTTTTTCTTTGAAAGTAGAATTCATTCATCAATGACATATTTTTCTAGCGTTTTGAATGGAGACTAAAGTTAGACACATAAGTTACGAGCCGTTTGCCGAAGGCTAGCACTATTTCACTATTATCAGTAAGGTCATTTTGGTTTACACTTCATTATAACAAAGTTTTAGTGTTGTGCTTAAATGAGCTTAGCTTGTAAGAGCTTAGTTCAGTGCAGCTCAGCAGTATTAAGCTTGATCAATCGCAAGCTTGAATTTTCATGTCCTGCATTTTCTTGTTCTTTTTTGCCCACACTTCCTTCTTTGTTTGTATGTTTTATTTGTTCTGTGGTGTTTCAATAAAGAGTTTATCTATCTATCAATCTATCTGTCTATCTATTCTTCTTTGTAACTGAAAGACAATGCAATGGCAACGACAACTCTTGGGTAACTAATCTGCTGATATCTCGTTTTCGGAATCTGAAGCTATTTGGCATGTGCTTGTTCATTTAAAACTGAATTACCACATCATGGTCACCGCATTGACTAGTTATAATTCAGCTTCTATATTTTTATCTAGTAGTAGTAGACAATCTACATCAAAATATATTGGTCTACTTCTACTCTATGTTTGAAAATTTCTGCTCCTATCTCCTTTTTCTAGTATATTTTTTCTAGTATTGTTAGCACCACCAGCCTGTGACGATACATGGTTTATCTCTATCCAAAGGTTGACTGGAAAAAATTGCTTTTAGCTATAAGTCCGCTTATTGTACTATAGATTTAGCTAAGTTTCCTTCTGTTAGTACTTTGTTTTGTAATCTGGTGTGGGGTTTTTTTTTATTTTACTGGGTGACGAGACGAGCAAGGGTATAATAAAATATTTTCTATTCTATTCTAGTAGTAGCATCGACTATGTAGTCTACTTCAAAAGCTATTGCCGACTTGTACTCAATGTTTGAGAATTTCTCCTTGGTTTTAATTAAAACTTTCAATTTTATTACATTCATACCAGGCGCATTCCAGTTAGAGAGTAATTTATGTTTCCTCGAAGTCCCTGACATACAATTTCTCTGTGTAAGAAGTTTTGTTATTATCTCAGGAATTCCTACAAAGTCACAATGGTACAACGATTAACCTAGTAACTTTTGTCTACAGCGAGCGTAGTTTTTATGTAATTGTTGTTATCATTATAAACTAAACATTCATAGTAGTTAGGTAAAATAAATTGACGACTAAGTATAATATATTATAAACAACCTTTATTTTTATATAGCACCGTATAAAAAAATTGCGTTCGGATTTGTAACGAAAAATATTGATCTTGTAGCCAAAATCTCCAATGAAACACTCGGAGACAACAATTTACTAAGCACTGAGTGATTGGTTGAGGCGACATAAAATTAAGCTTGACATTTTATTTCAAGAACGCAATAAATATTAGGAGCCAGATACAAGGACCCAATTTTATAGGCTAAATAAATTGGGTGACAAAGTACGAAGCCAACATGTTTTCTGCAGAGTTAGAAATAGATAAATGTAGGTCAGATAGCGAATTTTATTTCCTCGTTTCTAAGTATTTCGATTTTATTAAAGAAGCGATAAATAATAAAAGTCACGTCACAAAGGTAGGTAGATTGAATATTCAAAAAATATTTTTAATATACTCCGAGATTTGTCATACATTCTACAGGAAAACGATGGTAAGATGCGCTAGGGAGGTACCTACCAAGTAAATAATCAAAGGCACAAGAATCTGAAAAGGTACTTGAAGCCGTTACCTTAAAATATTAATAACTAGCTGCGCCCCGCGGTTTCACCCGCGTAGTTCCTGTTCACTCGCTGTCAAAGTAGCTTTCCATTAGTGAAATAATTTTTGAAATCGGTGGAGTGGTTTAGCCGAAACCTTACATATATCTTCATATATCCATACATACTTTCATCCCCTATATTTATTTTACCCCCTCAAGGGTAAATTCTTACAAACTTTGAATGCCAGATTTATTTATATCTAATCGAAAGCCTAAATAATAAATTTCAAGCTTCTTGCTTCAAAAATAACGAAACTTCCATACAAACTTTCATCCCCTATTTTAAACCCTTACAATGCTTTTTCGCATTAAAAAGTACCCTATGTCCTTTCTTAGGCTCTAGACTATATCTGTACCAAATTTAATTTCAATCGGTTCAGTAGTTTAGGCGTGAAAGAGCAACAGACAGACAGACAGACAGAGTTACTTTCGCATTTATAATATAAGTAAGGAGTAAGGATTTTTAAAAAAACCACATTTTTTCTTAATATTTGTGACTAAAACTTTATAAACACAGCTCTTC
This sequence comes from Campaea margaritaria, assembly GCA_912999815.1. Lineage (NCBI taxonomy): Eukaryota > Metazoa > Arthropoda > Insecta > Lepidoptera > Geometridae > Campaea > Campaea margaritaria. Next base: position 6,330,467 of record OU538794.1, read on the forward strand.
ACGGGTTGTGTTATAGGCACCGATTTATTTTATGAGTGACTTGGATAAAATAAGATAGACACATAAACTCTTTATTGAAACACATCCGAACAAAGAAAACTTAAAAACTAGAACAAAACAAATTTAAAAATTAGTGTCACAATTGGCGGTGTTATCGCTCAGAGCGATCTCTTCCAGACAACCGTGCATGGAGAAGATTAACAATAGAGGAGTAAGAGGAGTGGAAAAGTACATATTTATTTTGCATAAATTATTGGAATTATAAATAGAAATTCATCATAATACTTGTTTTAACTCTTGCACTTGTATCCAATTGGATTTTATGAATATTCCTTAAAATAATTTCGAGTGGCACTTCAAACATCTGAAATATATTAATCGAGAATGAGGGGAATGCTATTGCAGAAAGGCCATCGACGATTGAAACAATATTATAATAGTAATAAGAGCAACAAACAGTAATGAAATTGAGAAATAATCTAAAACTATTTTACTATTAATTTAATTTTTTTTGTATTAAATGTATCGTGTTTATCAAATACTGTAAGTACGCCACCCACCCTACTATCGTAAAATGTTTTTTACTGTCAATCCAAAGGTTGTCTGGAAGAAATCGCTTTCAGCGATAAGAGCGCCCATTGTACTACCCTTGTTTACCTATTGTAATTTTTCTGTACTGTGTTTGTTTTTGTTTCTGGTGTACAATAAAGAGTTTTCTATTCCATTCTATTTTAACTTCACGCAGTTAAGCAAATGAATTCAAAGAAAATTATATCTTTTTGTGCTAGTATGATTGAAAGCTGACCTAAAAGTTTTTAGATTCCAATCCAGATGATACAGTTAAGTGCACTATTATTTTCAGTACAGTATTAACATGTTTCAGCGGCATGTCAGTTGTCAAAATTCCTCCTTGACTGACTTCGCAGTCCCTTCATCACATTCCGGTCTGGCAGGGAGCCAACTAGTTAGGGTTGGCAATCAGGTGTCTAAGTGTTATTTGCCATTTAGTTGGCTATAAATTCTGCATCGGAGCTAACTCAGAGGTGAGTAGAGGTCTAGATTGTAGAGACGATGTTCTTTGTTCTCAAGTACAAAGACTTCTGCAATTTCCTTGCAATTGATAAAGAAATTTAGAATTTGAACTTTAAAATTAAATTAACATTGATAACGTAATCATGATCAGAATTAATATTCTAGCACCAGTGGTGCAGCGCCGCACAGGATTATGCAGTGCACGGTTCAGGCCGGTGCTGTGACTGTTATGAGCAGGCGTTGCGCTTGCCATCAGCCGAACGACTTGCTCGTCTCACCAAACAGTTTTTTTTAAACTATGAGATATCGATTTGAGATAGATTGGTGCTATCACCGCTTAGGCGCTTACGTCCTACATTTTACGATCCTAACCTACTCATAAAATTGTTTGTGATAAATTACGTGAAATTATCGTGAATTAGTTTATTCGAATGTAGAACATTTTTCGTATTATTTTAAACAGTATTTCACTACTCGTAACGCTACTGTGCAGTCACTATTCTGTTCCAAACATCGGAATCTAGATCACGGCGTTGAATTCGGCCTTTAGATTTTTACTGCTTACTAAATTGAGAATACACTCCAATGTTTATTTTAAATGTTAATATTTGAATAGTAATATTCGCATAACGCTCCAAGATATTAAACATGCTGTACCGGAGAATCAGAGGGTATCAATGTGTCCTCGAATAATCTATGTAATTTGTTTGCTGTCGCATTAAATCTTTGCAATTCGTGGGATCCGTTACGATGCTTATATGTTATCTCGATATTTATTACTTGTCATATAGACTTTATAGACTTAATACCCATCGTTTATTGCATGCTACAATGTTACACAAGTATGCTTGGCATGCAATTACATATGTCTCAAATATATCAGCTTTATTTTACAATTCTACTCGTAACTTATACATAAGTCTTCTGTGCCAGCGAGACCATTCTTGAATGGGTCCAGGACAAAACGCTCGCAAACGTAAATAGCAACAGAATATTATTCACCAGTGATGAATAGCATGACCTCATCAAATATGTCAGCTACTAAAATGGACTGCCAGCAACTAAGGTCAATCAATTAATTCAATTGAATTTGATAAACTTGGTCAATGTAGCAATTTAAAATAGGTCGAGAGAATTTGTCTATCATAAATAGAAATCCATGCTAGTTTTATCAGAAATAATTGGAATATAATAATATCGTACAGAGCACCTGCTAACTGCGCACGAGCAAGCGCATGACATATAGATAGTCGTAGAAATGAGTCCGTGCTCCGTCAAATCCCCGGATTGTGCTTTGAAATGCACCTTTAGAGCTCTTTTATTTTCGGGAGTGCAGTACCACTTTGCGCTGTAGGTAACCGTTACACGTGCAGTCTCCGTTCGACCCGAAATGCTCGGTATTCTCGCGAGTGACTCACAATGCGTCATGATGCGTTTCTCGATATAACCCTCCTACTCTCGGTATATTTAGCTACGTCTTATTTACGAACTGACAAAGGTAATATTGTTGGCATGAGATTGTTTCGACAATTTGCGTGCCAGAAACAAGGATTTGGGAAGAGCTGAAATGATTTATTGAGGAAGATACAAACAGGTTTTTCCTAATTATTTTGAAGGATTTGGGGAAATGCTAACGCATGCCGGGTGAGTTTGGCCACTTTGATATGCATGTAGGAAGCAGTCACGGTGGCATTTGAGTAAAAAAAGTGATTTGACTAATTGCATCCATCGGAGTACTAAAAATATCAGTTCATCTTCTTCATACTACAAGAGTAGAGTAGAAGAATACAAATATGATGCTAAAACAAGTGATTAGCTTAATTTCTTATACTTTAACTACGCGCTAATGAAATGACCATGAAAAAACCTTGTCACTAAAAGATACTCAGTTGCTTATCGACATGGTTACTAATTTCAAAGCCCTTGAAACTTGTAGTACCCGACCTCCCATCCGAATTCCTTCGTCTTCGTCGGGAATTCCGCAACTCTTTCAAAACAATGACACTGAAAATAGCCATGCGTGTCACGCAATAGCATTCTCCGCATACCAACGCCGACCTAGTAAAGTTCTCTCTGGAAAAAAATATGTTTTGTCAACCTTAATAACGCTGGAATAGCCTTCGTTTTGACAGTTGAGAGTGGTCTATGGCTATTAATAGTTAAAACAACATCGCAAAACAAAACTACAATTCAGAAATTTGAAATGAAAGATACATTATAGAAGCTGTACGTATCCAGGAGTCTTGGGACATTCTCGTTCATATCTGGAGAGTCCCATAATGAAGTTACAAATCAATATGATTGAAAGTTCTTTTTAAACACTGCCATCACCCGTACTGTCCTCTCAATATCAGTAACAACAAAATGAAAATTAGTCTATTAACGAACTATTTGAGTGACTCATTGGCAAACATGTTGAACTTGAGAAAGGTCAAGAACGATAACAAATCCATTAGATTGGAGACGAAGTCATTATACAACGTAAATACTGCTGAAATAATGCAGTTACAAATAAACTATCCAAGTATTACCCGCGGCTTTGTTCGTACAATTTATGCTCGTAAGTTCTCTCTTTTTTAAAGTAAATTCCTTTAAATTTAAGTAGACCTTCTCGAGAACATTGTCAACGTCCAAAAGCGAAAGATGAGGAATCCAGTCGTTACTCGTGTGATGAGAAGTTTTATTGTCAATAACAACAGCACTGCTATTTAAAATACTAGATGCATAATAAACTTAGATTTTTTACAATGTTATAACTTACACAAAAGCTCTATAGATTTCGAATATTGGTTTAAACCAATAGTCGAACATAATATAATAAACATCTACGGTTAGATTGAACACTTATTTGGTCTTAAATTCTCAGAGTATACAGAAAGACAAACACACATACTTACCCTTTTATCAACAACTAGATCAGTATAGCGTTAGTCTAACGCAATTCGGGCTGCGGTAGGTTGAAGCATGATGTGCCGTGTAAATGGTAAACAAAATAAATTGTTAATCTATGCTTTTTTTTGCTCCAATTTATGTTTCCTTTGAGCCGTAAGTACCAATTAATGTTCTTAATGTTGTTTTAGTGTAAGAGCCGGCACAACTTGCTTTTGAATTGCATTGTAATAAAGGATACTTATCAAAAGTGGCAGATGGAGATGGGAAAAAGTTTGAAAAGAGGCATATTATCTGGCAGGGTGATGTTGGATTGGATATACATTGTACAGTAATGTGTTAAATAATATTGTACTATAGGTTACTATAAAGAGCGGTGGTAGCTAAGCGATTATTTGCTGCACTTCACATTCCAACGGCACCAGGTTCAAAACCTCGACCCTACACCAATGACTGATTTCTTAAGTTATGTGTGGATTTTGATGTCTTAAGTTATGTGTAGATTTTGATGTTTGTGGTCTAAAGCGGTGAAGGATAACATTGTGAGGAGACCCGTACGTCTAAATTTAAGGACATCTACCATATCACGTTGGGTTGGCTGGTAGATTAAGGTCCAGACTGGAGGGTGGAGTATATTTTCTTGGTGTACTATAATTTTCTCCTCTCGACTATGCATTATATAACATATGTGGTTAAGGAAATAATTATGATTCCCTGTTAATATCTATATTATTTTAAAAAAGAACCTCCATGCTCTTGCACTACCTGACATTGAAAAAAGTCATGTTCATGACCAAGAATAAACTAGGAATGCACTTTACGTAAAATGCAATCTTTGTTTCTTTCATTCTGAAAAGTTGTTATTTCTATTTCAATTAGGTTGAAACCCGCACAGAACTATTGCAAATCAGCGCTCTGGTAATCTGTCTGCTATGTAAACATACGTAAAAATGAAGGTCGCTTGAAGTCAACTTCACGAAGAACATGCAGGGTTGCTAATCATTTATGAACAATAGGCTTTATAATGCAGTCAACTATGGTGCATCCTTAACTGAAATAGCCTGTTCCCCCCTAACTTAACAAACGAACACGATTAAAGTCACAGAACAAGTTAACTATCAGCTTTCATTTTACTTATTTTCCTCAAAAAATTGGTTTTCATGCGTTAAGTTAATTTGGAAGTAAGAACTAGACTTTTATCGTTGAGTGTACTTAATTAAGGTGTAATCTGAAAAATAAATATGGATTAAAATATGGTGCATTATACATTCTGTTATCATCAAATCCGACTAATAAAATTAACTAAATGAGATAAACTTTCTAGGACTTCGGTTAGAGTGGCAACCCTGTAAAAAAGAGTATAATAGATTTATTAAGAAACAAGTGCGTGAAAGTGTCTGCAATCTATTATATGGATAAGTAGCTAATTTGTAAACATGCGCAATTCTTACTGCGCAGTCACCGCTTTGTTTCGCGGGATTTGGCGCGGGCTGCCGGCCGTCCAGCTGCAGACTTGAAAGATAGGGACGTATTTATTGAGTACTGTCACCGCTGATTGCTGATAATTTTTCCATGAAACAAGTACACTTTCATCAAATCATCAACTAGATGCTCGCCTATTTACCACACATTTCGCGATGCGAGGCGTAATAAGATACCTATGGGATAGGAAATTGTTTGCCATCGTTATCGTGTTTTGTTTCTTTCCTATTCTTTTAGTCGGTTCTTTAGCTGAGTGTACAAAACTAGCTTCTACCTCCTACCATTTTTCAGCAAGAGAGATTACGACCTAACGCCACGAACCCATCACCGGAGACGGCAAAACAGTTCCCAAATAACTTTCAGCGCATTCCAGACGGCTCAGTTATTTTCGCCGGAACTTTTACAGATGTTTAAAAATATAACAGGCGCAAATGAAATGTGTAGGTGCTTAATAATAAGTCTTGTTTTTATAGCGGCGACAGCACATCTCGCTGGAATTTGGCTAGGGAGCAAGGACATACATATTATTGTCAGTAATTACCGTATAGATAACAGCAGTAAAGACATTTGATCATTCAGATCTGATTGAAACAATAATAGTTTCTTTCGAAACAATATATGTCTATCGCCTTCTGAATAACGTTGCGTTGTAACATTCGACTTCACCCGAGAAAATTCGCTGAATTTTCCTCGCGCGATTTTGATTGTCGCCACTGGTACGTATCTTATCATTGCCTGGTAGTCGAAGGACGTAGAAGCCCTGTAAAACCAACAGAAACCAGAATAACCTAAAGAAAGAAACCAAAACCAACATACTCCATTTATTTCTTTATTTTACTAATAACGAGACGAGCAAGGCGTACACTTGACGGTAAGCGCCACACCATAACAGCTACAGTGCAATTCAGAACTTTCCAACACAAAGTCTTGTGCGGCACTGCATTGCGCTCGTCACCCTGAGCCATCCAGAATTCCATATAGATCAAATCATATTGGTTTTGGGCATGATTATGCTACCTGTTTACCTATACACGAACACGCAAAATAGCATATTGTGTTTTTTTATTGTGGCCATAATCGCGGTGAGATCCATGTAAACGCTTATTTAGGTACGTCAGCGTTTTAGTGGGCGTGGGAAAAGATTTTTAAAATTTTACTATGTTTCGTTACTGTTATTATTGATACATAATCGTTCTCATTCGCTACGTAGCTTTAACGTAATCTGTGTCAGAACACGTAGTAACAGTGAGCTGAACTGTGACGGCACTCAAAATCAAGGGGCTATGATGTAATAGGTTACAGTGTTGGTTGTTTATTAGATTAGATGACCAAATTCCTCATCATCATCTTCTTACTGATTATTAATATTTGCCTCTGCCATTGTCTCCAGCCTATTGACGCTTAGTCACGTGTTACATGCCTTAGACCTTTTCATTTTTGCGCCAGTTGTTCCGGTTTCAAGGCAATTTATACCACGTTTTACGCGATGCGGACCATATAATCTACCCATTGCGCTGACGGTCTAGCTACTGGGCTAGTGTGTCCTCTAGGTCATTACCACTTTTGACCACCTGTCCTTATACCTGCCTCTCTGTCTTACTAAATACTCTACCGACTTCAATTTTAATTAAGTTTCATTATGTACTTTTCGATATTCTATCCGTCACTTCTTTCTTTTTTTCTTACTTCTCTTTTTTTATTTGCATGCTTAATTTTTTTTTTAATCCGAATTTTCGTGCGTCTTTATATTATTTTTGACTTAGTGCTGAAACGGTTGACAGGTTTTTGATTACATTTGGTAGGTATAGCTACATATTATTTAGGTGTTGGAATAACGCATTAGGATACTTTTCGCCATTATCATCGTCATCTACGGATTACCAGCATAGTTAAGCCACAGGGCGCAGCTAGTTTAATACATGCTAATTATTATCATAATCTGTTATAATAATGTGGTTTTAAAAAATGTCAATGTTCTATATTTCTGTGTGTGTACCGAAATGTTAATATAACACAAATAATTTTATTAAAACAGATTCTCAACGCTGTGTTTATGTGAATTTGTTATTTTGTAGAGAAAATAATAGCGGCGCTCCCGACTCAGAGCAAAATAAACAGATTAAAAATAGACCGCGAAAATATTTAGCCACTAAATATAATTCTGTATCGAGATAACAAAAATTATTCAGTAAATACAAGTGCCTAACTACAGTAATATCTATAATAACATAACATATATAACATCTGCGTTCCTTCTTTTTTAATAATTTCGGCTTCCAACTCTGAAACTTAAAAAACTTTCAAATGTTTTAATAATGGTATTCTACTCGTACTACATTACAGCTCAGAATGAACTTGTTGCGTTTTATGCCGTCAAAGTTGAAAAAATCCGCTCTGAGCGGTATTTTTAACAGAGTTGAAATCTTTATACGCATTCTCAATTTTAGTAGCACTAAACGTCCATTTTATTTAAACTGTAACCAGAAAAACGAATGCGTTGTGAACATTTGTAAATCCTAAAACTTGTTTTTATTGCCGGTTTAATCCGCAAACGCCGCTAATGTCCGATTGGCACAAGTTTTCGAGCGATAAACCATTTCAATGTGCATACATCTGAGACGATTGTAGAAAGATTTACATTTTATTCAAACAAACTATTATAATATTATCAGAACATTTTATTTTATTTCATGGTCAAATGTGGCGCTTACCGACGGGTGAAAGACCTGTTCAACTCATTAAATATGTGTGACAGTTTTTAGTTAATAGTTAGTTTTAGTTCTATATTGAATGTATCTACATAGGTAATTATTGTTTTCAAGTCGTCTCGTCACTGAGCAATATTAAAAAAAAAGTTATGTATGTACAAGAATAAAAAATTGGTAATAGTAAAAACTGTACTAATTGTAACAGTTAAAACGATGTAAGTAGTTATAACTTCTACAATTATTTAAACAACTAGCTGTACCCTGCCACGCTTCGCTGTGGCACATTCGCACATTCGCTGATATGTCACTGATGAAAAAAATAGATAAAAACAATCTTTTATGCGGATTATATATCATGCTAAAATTTCAGCTCGATCGGTGCAGAACTTTTTGAGTTTTTGAAGCGTACACAAACCAACATAACATTTTTATATATATAGATGACCCCCTTATTTATAAAAAGTTATCGAACGTCACTTAGTACTGCGCAGTAAAAAATTGTAGTGCGCGATTTTATGAAACGTCACATAACTTTTTATAAATAAGGGGGATATTGTACGAGCCCCGATGCAAAATAGTTCGTCTAGTATGGAAAGTAGTGCAAAGCGTAAAATTAAGAAGGTAAATATTGGTAAAATAATCAAGAACGTTTAATAAAAAGTATACCACAATTTGAAGAACATTTTAAAGTTTATTTTAACATAACTGAAATTCTTTCATGACTTTACAAAACATAAAAAAATTCAAAAATATTCTAAAAAACATAACGCAAAAGTATTCGTCTACCCTTGTCACTCACGCAAAATAATTCGTCTACCACTTAGGTGTGTCGCCTTTGCTCTCAATTACAGCTTTGATGCGAAGAGGCATGGTTGCAACCAATGCTGCACACTCCTCAGGCGTAATTGACTCCCAGACAGCCAAGAGTTTAGCCTTTAAGTCGCTCTTCGATCTTGATGGATTTTTATGGAGAACTTTTTTAATTTTCCACGATAGGGTTTCGATCAGCGACAAGTCCGGGCTGTTAGATGGCCATTCAATTGTAGGGATGCTTTTCGCCAGTAGCCACGTCTTTGTTGTCTTTGCAGTATGGCAGGAAGCACCATCCTGTTGAAAAATGAAGGAATTTTGATGCTTAAGTGACGGAATAGAGGGCAGTAAATAATTTCTTCCATAAGGTTTTGATACCTTGCAGCATTGATAGAACCATCCACAAACTGCACACCACCAACACCTTGTGCAGATATGCAGCCCCATATCATAAGAGACGCCGGAAACTTCACTTTGCGTTTGAGAAAATCTGTATGGAATGAGTTTTGTTCCGAATTACTTTTTTCCCTTCATCGCCGACTGTCACTTCAAATTTGGACTCGTCACTCCAAATGATACTACGCCACTGATCGGAAGTCCAATTAAAATGATCACGAGCAAACTTCAACCTCTTTTTTTTTGTACAGCAGTCAACAGTGGTTTCTCCTTAGCAGTGTAAAATCCGTAACCCATTCTTTTTAGGACTCTTTTGCAAGTATCAACTGAGACGTCTTTGGAATCATGTCTTTCCATTGCACCGTGAGTTCTCCAGCTCAAGCACGACGATTATTTTTGATAATTTTCAGGCTTCTGTTTTCTACTGCACTTGTGATGCGTGGTCGACCAGTTTTCTTCAAACAAGAAGTCGTTCTATTCTTTTTATAGTGCTGAATGATAGATTAGACTGTAGACCTGGGAAGTTTCAAGTCTTTAGATATTTGGTAACTTGATTTGCCAGCATCGACCCCACAAACTATTCACTTTCGAAGCTCTCGAAGAAGAAGAATACACGGGTTTGTCACGACCCATTGTTATTTGAAAACCAATGAAAAAAACTGAAATTTTCAGAATTTATACTGTCTCACTTGTCAAGTGAGACAGAATTACTTTTACAAATTTAAATTATGCAACATAATTGTATAAAGAAGGAATAATCTTATTTAACTCACCGATAGACGAACTCTTTTGCATCGATTAACAATTAGACGAACTATTTTGCTTATAGCTTCTTCGGATTTAAAACGGGATATGTTTAAATTTAAAAAGCTAAAATAGTTAAAAGGTTCATAATTAAAAAATGGCATAAATAACGCGACATGTGATAGTAGAACAGCTATATTTATATGTAGATTTACAAAAATAATGAAGTTAGAAAATATCTCACAGAGAAAATTTCACACTAGACGAACTATTTTGCATCGGGGCTCGTATATTGATTTCGGGTGCGCCGAACTTAACTAAAAATAAATTTGACACCCCAAAATTGTTGCTGGAACTTTTAGTTTCATCCGTTATGGACACTAATGTCCCCTTACACTATAGTAAGAGTAGCGTGGGGTGAATATTTGCGATTTTATATAACTTTGCAAAACTTAATTAACATATTTTTTTAATAACCAACGCAATCCAAATTTTATAACAGGCAACTCGGCTGAAAAATAAGCCGTAAAAATTCTTTTCGTGCTTTTATTATTATGGACAGTGGCATTTTAGTACGAAAACGTTAAAAGCGGCAATGATTTTATGAGTGTTATAGCTAGCAGGTGGAATTTTGAGATTGTTTTAAATATCGCGTATGAGTCATTCAGTAGGAACACGACTCGATATGAAAAATAATATTTAGAACGAATCAGCAATATATGCACTAAAATTTATGAGCACATACTTTTGCACTTATTTAATTTTAGAATAAACTTTTCTATAACTACAGGACTTAAAAACATAAATTAGATAGAAAAAAATATATTTTAAGAACTACTCGTATCTAATTTAAAGTAGTTAACTACATGTAGTTACTTATTTGTACCTATGTTGCTACACAGATATTTAAATCATCATTATCAACCCATATCCGCCTACTGCTGAGTATGGGCTATAAATAATTCTATTATATATCGTACAACACTAGCAACTCATTCATTTCGTTCATTCATTTACTCGCTATGCATTTCCTTCTTGTAAAGTTGTAGTACTTTCCCTTTATTGATCATTTCCGGCGTATCCACGTCGAATCGTAGTACATCATCGACGTATCTGACACCATGCGTATTTTTACTACGTAATTTCTGCAATTTTTACGGACTTCCCACCTCGTCACATGACGGTTACGGTTTTGTAAAGGACGTTTCACATTTACCTAACTACTACTTGTAAACAGTGTTTTTTTGCGCAAATTTATTAAAGTTGATTAAATTTGTCCTCTGAAATTAAGGACATGTGTGTAAAAGGACATCCAGTACGTCAGTATAATATGGTTTTAATATTGACCTTCAAATGGGTATAAACTTTCTGTTTATATTTCGTTAGAGCACTATCATACTGCAGCTATCAATATTTCTCCGTCGAAAACATTGAATTTCCAGGTAAATAAAATGCGGCATAGAATTATTATAGCACCAGTTGGCTCTATCGTGTCATCATCTCTTTAAGTAGATATTATTTATGTTTGAAACATTCGTAGTAAACGTCCTACGCTCGCACAGTAAAGTTGTGTATTTTGGATTCATTCAGTCATTCGTTCACAAATATGTTTTGTATGTGGGGTGTAGAGTCTCACTAACATTATGTCACGTGACCGTGGGGCTCGGCTGGCTGAAAAAATATTATGTTGGCTATATGTAAAAGCTGACGGTTGCCTAAGAAAAATTAAAAATAAATCTTTTGCCGCGAAAACAGGTGTTTATGTGTGTGTATGTGTCTAGTTTATACATGTAGGAGTATGAATTTAGTTATTTATTATTACATACTATTTGTCTTCTGTGATTTATTTTCTACTCTTCCGGGATCGTTGGATTTCATGAGAATTATCTAGAAAACAAAAGAATTTCTGATTTTCTTGTGTTCATTTGTCATTGTTAGGTATTAATTCAGTCGGATTTCTGCGGTGATCCATTAGTTTTATTTTTAAGAGTTTGTGGTAGGTACCATTATATCTATACTAAAAAAGTTAGTAGGTATCCATATTCTATAGATTCGTCGTATATTGTAGAGACTGATCCTAGCTGAAATACTAACATTATCCTCTTAGGAATTCCTCTGACAAGCGATCCGAAACCACAAGCACAAATCTGACCAACTAGTCGAAATAATAATGAGTGAAACGATGCAGATCTTCACACTAGGAGTTATTTTTATTTAGATATTCACGTTTTAATTTTTTTCATAAATTTATATCTCTATTTTTTCTTTTAGGTATTTAAATACGATAAAGAAATGTGTTTGTATATAACATACAAAAATTTTACGTAACAGTTTACCAGTGGTCCCGGCACTAGGTCTGGCTTGCGTCGCGGCAGACTCTTTGGAATTTGGAATGTACAAACATAATTTAAAAAAGGAATACTGTATAAGATATCGTTTTCAATAATACAAACACATACATGTAGTCACCTTAACACACACACAAATGAACCACAATGAAAACGAGCCCGCCAACATTCTTGCCCATTGATGTGTGACGTCTAACTTTTATTCTCGTCCCTGGGCAAACATCTGATCACATAAACTATTCGAGATGAATGAAAAACAGCTCACTTTTGCCCAGAAATAAAAAGTTGACTAATAGTGTTGTTTTACGCGTTTTATCATTTAGTGTTTTGTTTCCACGGGTAAAATAGTACATTAAATTTGGCGTAAAATTCAAAACTTAAATCATTTATTGCAAATAGGCAAAATTAATGCACTTTTACAAGTCTCTTAAATATATACGTACATAGAGAAAAAAAAATAACTAAACTAATGAGTTGGGTTATGGATTGAGCGTGAAATTCTTCTTTGGAAATTTTGAATTTTTCTTGGAGATTCTTGGCTGCATTTCGTTCAGCAAAAGGAAACTCTATTAACTCTACCAATGCTTCAGTAAATAGTTTAAAAATATGCAGCCCTGATCGACAGAAGAGAAACGCATTATTGATTGCTAAAATTACAAAACTGACGACATGATATAAGTATGGAGTTAAGAAGAATTAGTTCGTAATATTGGATTAGGAAAAACTATTAAAGTCAAATTAATAAGCACTAGATTTATGTGTGAATGTAATCATAAATGAAATCTTTGAAAGTATTTTTTCCAATCCATAATCATATTTTGCTAGAGATTTCTACTCTATAACTAGTTTTTCAAATCTTTCATGGTTTACGTTTACTTTAATAATGACACCTAAAAGAAGAAGAGAGAACTTTTATTTTTCTCAATAAATTATATTTTATGTCAGAGATAAAATTTAAAAATTAAAACACTTGAATGCCATCTACGTAGGGATCATGGAACTAAAAGCGTTTTCGCACCTAGTGAAAGTGTACAGAAGACTGGACGCGCGAGCTTTTGACCATTTCTCCTTTTACTGAGCATGATTTTGAGCTTTTAAGATAGATGGCGCTATAGTTTATTAGGTATTGTAATACGAACAAAGTGACACACATTTAACTTTTATATAAGAGTTGATCTACTACGAGTATATACCTAGATACAATTTATGTGTTCTGTGCCGTAAAAATTGAATAGGTGTTAACTGTCTTAAATTAAACGTATTTTGTAGCACTACACATAAATATAAAATTCTATATGAAATTACTTTTTATGGTGCATATATTAATAAATAGTTTCTTAAATTATATGAAAGCAGTTACATTTTAGGTTGTTCTAGCTTAAAACCTACTTAACACAAGTCGAGTTTTAATAAATCCATTTTATTATTCAGAGCTCCATTTTATATTTTTCGTCAACGTCCAAAATTAAGTTTCCATTTAGCGTTTTAACGAGTTGAATTCCGTAAATGACTCGAAACTGCAATTTTAGCATTAATCTCGCTGGCTCTCATTTAACCTCGGCCAAGTTTCATTATTGAATTATAAGCAGTCCTATTCTAGAACCAACCCACAAACGCAGCACATCTAACGATCCTGAATTTACGAAGCTTTACGATACGATACAATAAAAAAACTCTATATTGCGCTTGTAACTACCAGTTACAAAAACAAATTATAATAACTAATACAAAATTATGGAAAAACATGGTTTATTGATTAAAGTAATCTCTTTCAGACAGCCTTTTTTTTTTTTTTTTTTTTTTTTTTTTTTCCCGGGGAAATGCATTAGGCATACCACCCGGCCCCCGGGGGGGGCGGGGTGGTTATGTGGGACTCCCCCGCCAGCTGGTCTGGCGGGGTTTACCCACTAAAACCCCGGGGTGTTCTCCTCTCCGCATTATGGAGGTGGTCACGGGTTCGCACGGCGCTTCCGCGACCACCTCTGCGGGCGCCCTCCCGGGCTCGCCACGTGAGGCTTGGGCCTCTTTCTCCGGTGGGTGCGTCCCGGAACACACGGGCCGCACCTCAGCTCGGGACTTCTAACTTGGGCCAACGACCCCCGATCCGCGGCCCAAAAGTCCCCGTTATTGGTCCCTCGCTGTGCCCTCTGCTGATCAGAGGGACACGCGAAGGACCTCTTCTCGCCAGGTTATTTGCTACGGCCACCAATTCCCCTAGGAGAATTGCTGACCGAACCCCAGGGTGCACCGGCCCAGCTGCTGCCCTTCCCTCCGGATGCAACGCATCAAGAGGGACGAACAACAGCCGGGCACTCGTGGAGGTTACCTGGCCCGCACCCCTTTCTTTCAGACAGCCTTGTTTTATCTTACTCAACAGATATTTAGTATTAATTGATAATTTAAAAGAGATATAATGACTTTTGGTTATGAAAATCGAATCTCGTCCAAGAAATTCCATAATAAGAGCATCACTCAAAGCGCGGGAACGCAAAAATCTGCATAATCGCGCATCCCCGGGGAATTCATTATGTCGTATGCATAAATAAATATATATTTGGATAACCCGGTCTAACAATGGACAATTTATTATTTAGATTCCGGCTTTTCTCCGCGGGAATTTTTCATGTAAATGTTCACGGTTTGCATTTTTTGTGTCGAGGCCACGGTGATTATGGTACAGAACGTTAGATAAATAATTGTCGGGAAAAATTCTGAATTTGTGCGGAATAATTGTGCGGGTTTCCTTGAGGTTTTCCTTTTTTAATTGAGCCTTTAAAAAGGAAAGTGTCCGTTTGTTTTGTGAGCATCTCTGTTTTAATGGTAGAACTGTTGAAATTAAACACTAAAAATATTTAATAAAAGTGCATATTTATTATATTTCTTGAGACCATGATGTATAAAGAACAGAAAATACATTAACTTAGTTATCTATCTATTCTATGTGATTATCCGAAGAGACGCTTTATGATTTTTTTTATATTATTGGCATAGAGTTAAAATTACTACAGATTCAGTTATAAGGGTCTAAATTCAATTATTTCTTAAAACTTTATATTGATTAATAATTTGGTGAATAAATTAGGTAGGCATGTAGTGTGTGGGTAAAAGGAA
The DNA here is from genome assembly GCA_912999815.1 of Campaea margaritaria. Taxonomy (NCBI): domain Eukaryota; kingdom Metazoa; phylum Arthropoda; class Insecta; order Lepidoptera; family Geometridae; genus Campaea; species Campaea margaritaria. The sequence continues at coordinate 6,345,987 of OU538794.1, forward strand.
TATAATATAACCATTGAAATGGCTAAACTCAAGTTAGTGAAGAAACACAAAACCCGGAAAACTGCCAGGTCCATTTGAAAACAATTCCGTCGCATAACTTGGGATTGAAATCCAATATCGTTTACAATTTACAAACAGACAAACGTTGGCGAAGAAAATTTAATTAAACAGACACTGAGCTGTAAAACAAGGCTTTATTGGAGACGGAAGCTAAGGGCTGGCCCTCACCATAGGGGCTTTGCGATTTCAATTCTGTTTCAACTAGAAGGAAAAGTAGAATATATCTATATCTTTTTTATATTTGAGTCCCGTATTGAAACTAGAAAAAAAAAACAGACGAATTGATAACCTCCTCCTTTTTTGAAGTCGTTTTAAAAAGAAGAATACTATCGAATTGAGAACCTCCTTCTTTTTTGGAATAAGTTAATAATCGTTTACACGTTGATTTTCTTAATTCATGTTATTTTATTACATACCTGCAAAGGTTTAACACACTTTTCAGTATTTTTAGGTCAGATGCCAACATTACTAAGTAGTAAACTAATATTTACCAGCCACGAATAACCAGCTCTCGATCTCCTGGTTAATTTATCTGAAGCAGCAGATAGGAAGAAGATAATTTCGGTTCAGAATAGTGATTGAGACATCAGGTTCTTTCGTGAGTGCCGACCTTAGGGACTTGCTTTATGTTCCTGAGACAACACTAACGATTAGTTTTAATTATTCTGCTTTTATTGGCTGCCAGTGATAAACGATCGTTCATTATCGTTTTAGGCCTTTATTTCTGTGACAGGTCAATAGCAGTTTCTTTCTTTATTTTTTTATTAGTTTAGTGACTTGTATGAGTTAAAGTTTTATTTACTTTAAAATTTAAAGACTTGCTCTAACCAGTCACAGCTTCATTCTTCTGAATCCTTGAAGACGTCGGAATGAAACATACACGAAAATATAAGTTAAGGATTCTTTTTAAATACCTGAAACTTTCATTGAAATTTGTTGAGCCGATTCTATTTTATAACGATTATATAAATAGTAATTATCAACATAAAATATTTTTACAATTCTTTTACTTTTAAAACGATGGGTGGGTATTCAATATATTTTATTATGACCCTTTTACGAATATAGCTAAAGTTTTTCACGTATTCGCCTTTAGAAATGCATTACCTAGGTGTTAAAATCACCTTCTTTTGTTCATTTGAAACCTTTTCTACTAGTAAGGAAAGTTTTTGCGTCGACGGAACTTTGCACAAGTTTTCCCTTCATGTAATATATATATATGAATTTCAATAAAATGTAATTCTTGAACAATTTAAATGTTACTTTTCCTTACCTTTCCTGCCTACATATATTTTTCTCAATTTAGTGTAGTATTGCCAGCTGATACATGCTTGCATCGTTTATGTTAACGTACTTTATATGCACCTTAGTTATTGTAGTATCCCTAGAATTATTCACTGTAACTTAATAATCTTGTCAGACCACTGTAACTAATACCTAAATTCACCACAAAGGCCTACCTTAGACACAAGTATAGACAATTAGACATAGTGTAGAGAATATTACATGTAACTTGTTACGAAGAAAATACAATAGGACGCGCTTGAAGTACGCGTCGCGGCCGGTTCCCAAGTAACTCGTTACGGGACAAACTGTGAAGGATTACGCAAATATAGACTTGGCAGGAAGGATTAAGATACTTGTTTTATAGAGCAATTTTTTTGGCGATTATGACTATAATAGCATGCCGCCTTTATTGTCGACTTCCTATCTGACATATGACCTTTTAGACCGCTGTGTAAAGTAGTCGAAAGATTTTGATAGATTAAACATACACACGTTAGATTTGTGTTATGATCGATGATCTGATTATGTTCGATGCTCGGTCAAAGTGTGTTAAAGTTCTCGCAACAAATACCTATAACCTACAAAGTTTTGAGCGATTGTCTCTCTGGGATGTATCCCATGTCATCTCTACCAACTTGAAAACCTACAGCCCAATCTCGTACATATAGGCACGGTATTTGCCCGTACAAAGATTAGTAGAGTCGCAGCCGGCGCGTCCCACACCTGCGTCTCTGTAAACAAACCTGCCACTTTACTGCTAAAAGGCACGAAAACACGAATAAACCTAGGGAGTAAACGGTATAGGCAGTAGGACAACTTGCTGATGCACAGACTCATGGCTAGTGACCGCCATCATTTGAATGATGTGATTAAACCACAGTAAAACATACAGTGTAACATGTAAACCAATTTCATGGTAACTATGTCTCCGTGCATCCAAAATGATCGAGTGCATACTATGCAATACTAAAAAAGCCTATGCTCTTTGCTCATTGGTCGCTAGATAGAATGTTACCTACTGTTCTTAGATTGTACGTTGCCCTCAATTGTGAAAGTACGAAGGGTACGGAAAGTCGTAGGAATCTATTGAAGTTCAGGTGCTAAGTACGGTTCCACACCTTCCAGACGTGTTATAGTTTTCAATTTTCCGTAACCGCTGGGTCGTCGACGATATGATGATACATGACGTCACCGTTCTATAGAACAAAGAATGCTATAGAATTGTGACGTTCTTTGTGATATAATTTTTCTGTAATGCGTCTCTTGGGGTCATCAATATGGAATACCATACATAAGACCTTTGGAAATACTATGTTGTTGCATAAATATAACAAAACAGTGACCAACTTATTTGTGTTCCTTACCTAGGATAAGTCACCTAAGGTTACCTTACCTATAGACTTATATCGTATAGAACGGACTTAACAAGGCGGTTGCGACCGCGGTGAATCCACACAGTTTCTTGACAACTGTAAATATTTTATAGCACACTGCGGCCCGCCTCGGTCTGAGTTAGTATGTTTGCTTTTAAAAGGGTTTTCATTTATTTTAGAAACTCATGTCCTAACACACTGCCCCACAAACCCCAAACGGAGTCCTGAAGCACCTCAGTATTAATTACAAGTAATCACGGCACAATTAACGCGCCAGCTGAGTTACAAAGGGCCGCATGCCTTTGACGCGGCGGAATGTTGATCAAGTAATTAGCAACTTACATAAACGACGCTTGGTTGTCCTTTGCGGAGGTCGGTTGGCTCCCATGGGCTGCTTGGATGTGCTACCTTTTATCCTTGGTCTAAAAGCTTCGCGGTTAGCAGGTTCTGTGGCTATGATGGTACTATTTTTTTTCATGTTGAAGTTTGATCTCTTGTGTCTTGGAAATTGAGTTCGTTTATCGAATGAGAGTGCTGGCTTCTGCTTTCTGAGTTTGTCAGGCCACGCAAGGGACTTTGATGCGAGTGACAACTACTATGCATCGGTAGCAACCGGATGGACCGATGGCAAATATAGTAAGACCGTAGTAAGACTTATTCTGTTTTTTTTTTAATTTCTGATTTTGTATGTCTTGGGAGAAGTGGAAAACCGCATTTCAACGGGTCTGATTAGTCAGTAAGACTTTAAATAAAGAACCTATATTTTTATGTCAAGAAAATTAAGAAGAAGCGAAGCTACAAACTGCGCGCAATCTCATTAGACGTAAAGAACCGAGGGTGAGACTCAAGCGCGCCTTGGGAGAGCCTAATCCAGCAAAGGACTAAAGGCGGTTGAACTATATGCCGCTAAAGCTCTTTTTAGATAGTTACGTTAGATAGTAGGACCGATGAAGAAATTAGTTTCAACGCAATGCCTTCTCCACATTTCCTAGGCTCGTCATCATCGAAGCGCGAACTCAACTTGGCGCAATAAATCCTGCGAACAAAGTTTCCATTGAGCGAGTGACGCCTCAAACTCGGCTAATGGCACGCTCTCGATTGAATCCGAGCTCGGAATGATATATCACTTGATTTATGGCACATAGCCTGTGGCTTGACTGTGTAAAATACTTTTGTATAATATAGTTTTGCAATTTGTTTGTGACGTTGGTCCTCCGTAGCTATTATCGTGGTCCGTACCTAAACCTTCAGTACTGACCATCTGAAGACTAAATACGGGCCAAGACTTTTACGAATTCAAATTCAATGTACAACACATTTGTAACCTTAGCTGGTTTGGAGCGCTTTGGTATAACATACTTAAACAACTTTTAAATCATACGTACAACATACAACATACAACATACATACAACAGTTTCCAGTAATTATCAAATGTGAGATTGACGTTATATTTATTATCCTACAGCAATAACATATAAATTATGAGGTATAGGTGTTATTCTAGAACCATCGCTTTGAGCCAGTAACAATCGCAATTCCACAATGGGAGCATGTGGAATCGAAGTTGCTCTTTGATAAAGCAACCGGTCCATAATGAGCCGAGCTCATTTTCTCGTAAAGCGGAAGGCTTTGAGATGAAATAGCAGTGAAAAGTTTAAAAGTTTTAAGCGTGAGAAGGTTCTCTAGAGACTGATGTTCGATTTTGAAGATTGAATCACAGAAGAACTAAATAAGGACATCCAAATAGCGAGTTTTTAACCTTTATCAGATTCGGAAACCGTCTGGCAGACGCAGAACATGGATAATGGGCTCGATCCTTAATTTGTAAGATCGTGTATATCGTACCTTTGATATAGGAATAATGCCAAATTTCTTGGAAAATACTGAGTGGAGGTTTGTAAAGTTTTCGCTACTGAATGTGTAGCTTAAACTTGAACTTAAAACATTAATGAAACCAGAATAAGATAAGAGATTGCAAAGCAATATACTTAATTATCTATGGGCTTATATGACCAGAGTTTTGGCTAAAAGCTTAGAATTATATTGAGTATGATTATGGAATATGATTGCTGCTGTCGCACTTATAAATAATTACCTAATATAATTTTTTTACACACGATGGGTAGGCAATTCCCTATTCTTGAATACTTTGAGAACGAAAATGTCACACGCGCTCACAAATAACCTGAAGATGTCAACGTGCCAATAGCACCCTTTCCCATTTCAGACAACATCTTGGTATAAATAAAATAAAAGTATTGTGTTCGACATAACTTAAGTAGCATGTCGGGAGAGTTCTGAGTAGCGTAGAGCTCGTTTCCAGTATATCAACATTTGACTTTCATACTTCTTGGGTTAATTTCTTTTATTGTCGGTGTAGTCACCTTCTATAGAACAGATCAAGGTCGCAATTGCACTACATTAGACGCCTGGAAGACGGTGCAGCGTTTTTGTCATTACCTTAGTTCAGTTTCTCTATTACGAGTTGGACATATTCACAGAAATAATTAGATCTGCGATTGTATGTACCTATGTATCATTGTTATTGTTGTGTTTCTATTCTATTCTATAATACTATCAAAAAAGCTTTTTAAATAATCTTTGAACGATATATTAACTGACTGCGTATGAGTTATGTAGAGCGTATGGCGTGTAAGACAATTTTTATTAACTCATAATAGGAACGAGCTATAAGGGTGCGTGCACACCTGCCCGCGACACGCCTCCATAAATCGAAGCCTCTCGCGACTGTCGCCGGCGTCCAATATATGAGAGTTATAGGCCAGGAAATTAATTCTGTCGACGCAAGTAGGGTTACGTCGGGACCGGGCAGGGTGTATGCTTCTTTTTCAATTTCTTGGAAACTATAGACTCTCCGGAAAAGTAATTTCTAATTGGTCATAGTATTGAAACACTTTAGTATCCATATCAATTAAAGACGTCAACGCCCAGGTGGAGACAACTTGTGGATATAGTTGGATGGAGGCACAATTCTCAAAAAGTGCGGGAACGGTTGAGAAGAAGAAGGAGAAAGAAAACACAACATAAATAGCTAACAAGAACATCAAATAATGTTCGATAAATAAGTAATTTTGGAACACTTCCATCTTTTTATTAATAGATTAAAAAAATATAATTATATAAATATATATTATTAATATTGTTTTATTACTTAACTTGTGCAACATTTCCGTGTTAGACTACTGCCTAGTACCTACTAATATCGAAATAACTCTTGATTATTTAAAAGGGACGCCCCAAGGACCTAAAAATACACCACAAAATCTGCGTCCTCATAACAAACTAAGACCAGATCCAATCAAGAAGTGGTATACCAAGATAAGGGAACGAGGCTAAACTCAGAGGAAACTTGAATAAAATCCCATTAAAAGTTTCATGGTCGCCCTATCGGGTGCGACAAACGAAATTGATTTTTCCTATAAGCCGCTTAGATAGCGGAGCTGACGAAATAATAACTGTGTTTGGGTGGTCTCGTGTGGCATGCACCTTGGTCTGATTAAACATCGGATCAGCCTTAAAACTTTAACATATAATGTTATCTTTCTTTATTCATTATGAGTGCATTTCGCCTTCTTTCCGGTCTTAATCATAATTGGTGGTTTTTTGTGTGTATTTTGTACTTGTCTCAATACATTTTTAAAAATTTCAGTTTTTTTTAACCGGTCTAATCCCACTGCTGGGCAAAGGTCAGTTATGTTGAAGTTTTATTTTTAGTTTTATTTTCTTGTGAGTGTCTTGGACAATTTGGGAAGATTTTTCGTTCAAATCACAAGTTAAGAGGCACCAGCTTGCTCGATAGTGGACCTTGTTACTTAACTTTAACTATTAAACTTGTTTCAATCAAGCAACCTAAATAAGCAGATTTGGTTTGATTGATCCAATTGAAACGAAACCAGACTTTGAACTTAAATGAAAAAGAAAAAAAACAGAACATACATCGTAGTAGGGTTTCTTTCTAAGCTGCGAAACCTGCATCCAAGTGTAACTATTTTTGAAAACCAAAAGTTAAAGTTTCCATTTTTGCAACACCATTCCAGTTACCGTCCAAGGGTTCTCGTCACACGTACGAGAACCTAGATACGGTGGAGGAAATAATAACGTCGCTTTGTTTGCGTAAGTACCTATCTGTAGTTTAAAACTATAAGTAGTATGTACCTAGTCCATTAAGTCGATATCTTATATCTTTAAATGAGCAATTCTTGTATATATATATATATAATAATTGGAATCTCGGAATCGGCTCCAACGATTTTCATGACATTTAGTATATAGGGGGTTTCGGGGGCGATAAATCGATCTAGCTAGGAATCATTTTTAGAAAATTTCATAAAAAAAAAAATACCGAGCAAAGCTCGGTCATCCAGGTACTAATATTTTAATTATGGAAGTGTGTGTTGGTCTTTCCTTCACGCAGCAACGGAGAAATAGATTGACATAACTTTTAAGATATGGATAAGGGCCTGGAGAATATCAAGCTTTTTTTTATCTCAATAAATTATATGGTACGAGTATCTGTGAGAAAAGCCATAACTTAAATTTTTGCAACCAAATGTATTGATTATTATTTGTAAACTTAGATAATTAAATATCAAACCAGTTTCCAGTATTCTTAACAATTTGCCAGAACCCTTTGTGATCAGCTTAGCAATCAGTGAGCGCTTTTTTTTATCTGTGTGAGTGACGAGACGAGCAAGTCGTTCACCTGATGGTAAGCGCTACACCTGCCCATAACAGTTACAGTGCAACCAGAACTTTGCATTGCATAACTTTGCGCGGCACTGCATTGCACTCGTCACCATGAGACATAGGCTCTGAAGTCTCATAATATGCCCAGGATTTTCGCTGGAAACAGTGCCCTTCAAACCGGAACACAGTATTGTTTTCACACTACTTAACTGTTTGGCAGATAAATATCTCGCAAAGGTGGTCTCTCTGCTTCCTCGGGCAGTCGCTCTTGCGCTTTGAAAGAAATTTGATAACATACCAATTCCGCCAATGTACATTCCTAGCAAAGAGCGTGTAAGAACCACAGACTTTAAAGTACCTACACGGAAAGAAACACGCCTCTGAAACCACGGTCATTAGAAGGAGTGCCACGGTTTAGCTGCGAGCCAGTGATAGCACAAGTAGTAAGTCCTTACGCCTTTGTGTACGAAGTGTCTTGTGGAATAGAAGTGGTAGGTACATTGTAGCGTCTTGCTCATTAAATAGTGTGATGTTAAAATATTTTAAAATGTATTTTGCTTCGCCTTAGTACATTAACACTTTGACTGCTGAGACGATTTTCTTGTCTAGTCACGGTTATGGATCTGCACACCGTTGTGTTTTCCTAGTTATAAAAAACACAGCAGCTGTGTTTTCAGCAGTGAACGTATTAAATAATGTTTGTATATATGGAATAAACAGCCATCCACTCCCCTAATAGTTGGCCACTAAACTACTAGGAGTTATAGTATTGGATATATATTTCTTCAACATAGCTTTTAGTTTTGGCGGAGCGCTTTTTGCGCCCAAGCAGCAGTAAGGTGACTCTATCAAAGTTGTTTCCAGACCCACGTATATCATTTATTTAAAGTATTATTTAAGCTGATTACGAGCAAACCTACATATTTTTCATTATTTAACATGTGAAACAAACAATTAATGCTCATCCACAGATGCTATTTAAAAACAATGTCCGAATAAAAATAAAAACAGTCAAGTGCGAGTAGGGCTCGCGCACCTAGGGTTCCGTACAAACTTGTAGATCAAACTGGGTTAAAGGATCGTTCGATCCATAGACACGGTTATTGCACCAATCGCAAATAATAAGTTTGTAAGAGTAAATTAGCTTTTTTTCAATTAAACTATAATTATATTTACGGTTTCAGAGTTCTAAACGTGATTCTATAAGGGTTTCATTTTCCTTTTAAGGTACGGAACCTTAAAAATGTTAATTTAATTTAATAAAGTACCTTATGGGAAGCCTATCATTTATTAGTTCACTACATAATCTAGGCCAAATGGCCAATGTTAGGCTTAACGATAACACAGAGAATTTCCGATAAGCGCTACGATACCTGCGACATGGTTTGGGCGGGACTCTGGCTCAGGTTGTCGGGATATATTAAATGCTAAACCTGCTGCTATTGGAAACTAGGGCTTATATCTCATCTAACTAAAACTAATATTATAAATGTGAAAGTTTGTGAGGATGGATGGATGTTTGATACTCCTTAATGCAAAAACTACAGAACGGATTTAAATGAAATTTGGCACACACATAGTTATATAGATAGATAGTTTATTACCTGGGTTAACACATAGAAACATAAACAATACATAAACAATTTTGCGAAAAAAATACGTAACGCGGGTGAAACGGCGGGGCACAGCTTGTATTATAAATGCGAAAGTTTGTGCGTTAGTGTGTTTGTCTTCTCTCCATGCCAACACCGCTGAATGGATTTTGATGAAATTTAGTATATAGTTTAAGTCCTGGAATAGAAAACTGGAGAATTGTTATCCCGTAAATATGGAGCTTCCTGTGGGACAATAGTTAGCGCGGGTGAAACCGCGGAGCGCTGCTAGTAGAGACACAAAGCTTACTTTTAGTAATTGAAAAGGTTTAACTTTGAGATCAGTTACATGTAGAGAAAAACAGACCTGAAAAACCAAAATAAAATGACCTTGCAAATACAAGTAACCCCTAACATTACTGAAGACTTTAATCAAATGGACGATCTTCCCAACTATCCAAGTGACGACAAAGGAATTTTCTCCCTTCCTAAGATGCGCCTAACTGGCATTACATCATAATAGCGACATCCAGGGGGCAAGGAAATATCAATCGCTCCAAATTGTGCCCTCCTGGGGGACCTTGAATGCCAAACTCACGACTTGCCTAATGATGCATTACTCTGAATCACTGTTTCCCTATCTATTTACGATAATCACCATTACATGCAAAATTAAACTTTATTTATTGGAAACTAAGACAGAACATTGAATGGGGTTGGTGTGAAGGGAAGTGTCGGAAGCAGGTTATCGGCGGTTCCGCAACTATTCAATGTTATCGAAATGTCAGATCCAGTCGCGGTACATTACTGTGCGTTTGAGGCCAAGTGTAAATACCTCCCTATAGTAGGTAAGTACATGTAAAGCTATGGTAGCTACATTATCATAATAATATCCTACGCCCTATAAATTGCGATGTGCTAATCCAAGCTTGTGACTAAATAACAAATATGCCACCGTATTCAGTAAGTGTAATTGAATTGCTAATGACCAACATTTTGCTATTTGTTTTTTTTATGATTATTTTAATAAGTAAGGTAAGCCTTTTTTTGTCTTATAAATGTAAAATTTACAAGATGGCGATCTAAAATTAAGTTTAATTTTATATGAAGTGTGTTTTTAAGCTGCTAAGGTTATAGGTACACACTTACAAATATATCCCAGTACACAACATAGATTGTAGTGGGAGGCCTCTTCTGCACTGCAGGAGACCACCTGGGGAAGTCATCCGCCAAGCAGTAGTGCGCAAACATTACTCTGTGTTCTGGTTTGAAGGGCACTGTTTCCAGCGAAATGACTAGGCATATGTGACTTTAGAGTCGATGTCTCAGGGTGACCAGCGCAGTGCAGTGCCGCGCAGAGTTACGCAATGCATAGTTCTGGGTGGCACTGTAACTGTTATGGGCAGGTGTAGCTCTTAACATCAGGTGAAAGACTTGCTCGTCTCATCTCACAGTCAAATTAAAAAAAAGTCTGTCAAATTGCCAACTTTTCGTCAACGTGTTGTCGTTGACTGAACCCACATTTATTGAATCAAATATTTTTCCGCCGTTACTTAACTGCTGATTAAGATTTGTGACCAAACAGTTTTGTGACTTTTCCACCACTTCGCTCAACTTAATAAGCCTGGGCAACAATGTAATTGTTTAGTTAATCCGGAACCGGCACGCAGGCTCGTGTTTGTACAGTGGTAAAACTGGGCTATTCGCTCGTATATACGTTCTGTTACGATAAGGTAAACAATATACAATTTTTCAATATAGCTTACTTTTGTAGTAAGAGCCAGTTAATTTACTTCAAGGAATTCTAAAGAATGCATACAGCTAAGCACTGGGATCGAGTTTTAGAGTAGAGACTGCGTTTGGGGACAGTGTACGATGTCTGGTTCTAGTTGGAATGAAGTTTGAGAGAAAGGATAAGGCAAGGGCTGGATGAGGAGAGCCGAAGATTGGGTTCAGGGGTGTTCACTGGAGAGACCCACGTCGAGCTGCGAACGAATATGAGCTGATGATGATGAAGCACTGGGCTATCGTGGTAATTTGTGGTCTATCTCTACAATCTGAGAGGTTTGAGAGGTTTCTCAGTACAGGTGTCCCAGTTATAAGGACAGAATAGGGTTAAGTCGACGGTCATAATTAGATGTCCATAATAGTTTTAGTTTAAATCCACCACTGATGATGAAATAGGATGGCTCTGTAAACGTATATACAGATAAGTTTATAACTTAGAGAGCTTACAACTGTAGTTGTGCTTTATGTCATACTTGTGTCATGATTTATGTCATACTTAAAAAAGACTTAATTCTCAAGTTCACAAACATGATCACAAATCACAACATTTCTATGAAGCGTACGAAGTTTCTTTGATATAGATCATTTGACCAAAATCCCCTACCATACCCCAAAAATATGTTCTAAGTGAAATCGTAACCCCATGCTCCACGTATGAAATTGTGTACGAAAACTTTGTTAGCCATTTCGGAAACGGTCAAGCTATTCACCAAGAATGCGTGAGGCATCCCTTTTAGCAGACATTCCTCGCGAAAGGGCTAAGCGGCAAACATCATCAAAGGCATTTGAGAATTTGTCGTTCCTTGATTGGGCACGTACCCTGCACGCACCTGCGACACCCTTAGCTAAGTGCCAGTCCCAAACAAAGAGATCAGGGGTTTGTGGCATAAAACACAAGCGGTGTGTGATCCCTATACTGCTTATGGTTTCTCCATCCCAATTGAGCGTTAATTTGTACTAGAATTTTCGTTACCCAAACTGCACTAATAGAAGTCCTGATTGCAATGATATGCCAGCTCATCATCAGCTCGTTACGTTTCCACTGGTTAGAATGTAATCTTTGGCGATTTACTCAGTATGTCTCAGGTGAGGTAAAAATACATTTTCTCAGCCTAGCCTAATATCGTAAATATGGCTCAAAACGTTACACTAACTAAACTAGTCACTACTAACTTTTAAATAAGTTTTAGTTCTTCTCCAACTTTGTAGGGGCAGGGTTATTTTGCAAGAGTCTGTCTGCCTGGAAGTAGTGTGCAAATATCACTGTGTTCCTGTTTGATGGGCAGTGTTTCCAGCGAAATTCTTTCTACATCTATCTCCGCCCTAGACTAGTACCCTTCAGAATTATCATGACTGACGAGTACCTACTTCCATTACTTTTGTGAGCACCTAATCATATTTTTGGGCTTAACGGGGCACTATTCTATTCCTGAGAGAAGCCTGACTTTCAGCAAGTAGTGGGTATCTAATAGTAGATGATAAATGAAGATTCTTATGAAGAGACATATGTATGCAATTTTAATCGAGACGCACGCCTCATTATTTTTTATTGAGACTTGTGCCTCAACAATTGGAAACGTTATAGACCGATGACAACTAAAATCTATGGTCTTATCGCTTGATGTCTATGCCCTGTGCCGGGTTTAAAAACGACAGGTGCACCCGATTGTCGTCTGCGGCACTTGAATGTCTGATGCAGGCATAGAGTCGTAGCTTTTAGCGGAGAGTGACAACCATCACTGGGATAAACGAGTGTGGGGCTTGAAACCTTTTGCTGGATGTTGTCAGGGATGGAAAGTTAAATGTTTGTCTATATAGATATAATTGGCGCAGATGTATGGAACGAGATTAAAGCAGGTTGTACATAAACACTGCATTTGAGGCGGTTGATACTATAAAATATTAATTGTGCATGAAGGCTTTTCTTCAATTGAACTATTGTGTTGCGCGTTAAAGGAACATGTTTTTTTTTAATATTAATAATTTTAATATCATGGCAGAATGAAATGTACCAACTATATAACTTTAGTTTACCTTAGGAACATTTATGTAGAAACTAATTAACAACACGCTCTTAGCTCCCTACATATCATCCCACAGCTTATCACACGGTACATCTTTACGCAACCACTAAAAGAGAGCCTCTCGAGTCGAAACATAATTAAACTGAAGAGCTGTTATCCGATCAAGATAATTTTCCCCTTCAATGGCAAAGAAAATCTTCTTTAGAGCTCGTCTCACCTTGTTGAACTTATCGCCGCTCTGTGAGTACTTCTATAGGAAGTGTTAATGGGAACTCTAAGTGGATTGAACCCTCTGAGTTTAGCAAAAATGTTCTTTGAGTTTTTTATGGAATATTTTATGGAATTTTGATATTATAAAAATTCTTGTACGTAAGTAGAGTGTCGCTTTCTCATTCTCTTATACACGTTAAATTTTTTTTGTATCAAAGTTATCAAGAGTACCTAATTCAACATTCCCGTCAAAATAATAATACGAGTAGTCACGCATCTGACGTATCATTTGTTTTTGCCAGTCAGTTTGCCAGTAAATTTCATTCAATGGCTACTGAATCTAATTCTACGAATTCAAATTGAATTGTTTTCATTTGTCCTATTTCCGGAATTGAGGTACAATTTTAAATACTTCCACCCATGATAAGGGTATGAGCACTTACGAGTTTGTAAGGAAATTTATCAAAAATATTTAATTTGCCTGCAACAAATCATCCCCACCCACGCATTCCATGTCTGCATGCATGCTGAATGCATTCCCCGACGTTTTTATGGTCGGAATTAAATATCCATTGCCGGCACCGCTTAGTGAAAGCTATGCAGCGCGGCACTTAGCCAACGAGGAAGAAAACAACTATGCATGCCGATGGCTTGAGCCTGCCAAAAAGCACGCTGACAAAGGTCGAACCATACCTAGAGAGATCTACACAAATGATTTGGTTTATAGCTAAGGTATCACAACCAAAAGTCTTGTTCCCAGTTGTTTATAATAGATTTGATCACCAAGTTGAAGATAAATTACAAAAAAAGCAGTTCAATAATAAGTGCAACATTTGGAAGTCCTGTCGCTCAAAGCGATTTCTTGCAGATAGCCTTCGAATGGAGAGGAATAACACAGAATAGACGGACGGCAACAAAATGTTATCATAGCCGAGGGCATCTTGTGGTGGATTGGTTTTTTCGACTAGGATTTTATAGAATTTTATAGAAATAGAGAATACGAGCCCAGCACGAGCAAAGAGTAGGTTAAGCAACACCATACATGGTATTACTATGTCTAAGATGATATGTAAGCAAGCGATGATAGACTCAGCTTCGGACAAACTTTCGATGATGTTCAGCAAGGCCGTTTAGATATGCGAATTGACTCAATGTAATCTCCGTGCTTCGGAGGTTACATTGAGTCGTCGGTCCCGGCTGTTATAGATTGATAGCAGTAGTTAAGAGACACTGCCTCATTCGATAAACAAACAACTGGGCCTTGGTATAGCCCGACCCTGGTATTCAGGCTCAAGCATGCAGGATAGAGCAGACCAATAAATCAGTATGCGTCGAACATTAAATCTGGTTCCAGTGAGCGCTGCCAACAGGACTACGACGGCTTCCTATGGAAAACAACAGAAACCGCCCGCCCCGTGTGCGCGTTTCCATTACAATCTATTGAATAAGGATGAATAGAATAGTCTAACCGTTGATCCTTTTAAATTAAATGATTCTATTTGGTGAATAAAATGTTTGTAACACTAATTGGTTTTTTCATTGTTTTAGAAAAAAAACTTGTCGTATTTGGTAGTTACATTTAACAAAGATTAATTTCATCATCAACAACCCATAACGTCCCACTGCTGGACACGGGTCTCTCCTCACTTTCGTGAGGAGGATTAGGCCTTAATCCACCACGGGGGCCCAGTCCGGATTGGTGGATAACATACCTACCTCCGAAATAATTCTCGATTAGATATGTGGGTTTCCTCACGATGTTTTCCTTCACCGAAAAGCGAGTGATAATTCCGTACATATGTTTTACAGAAGCACATTGGTACGTGCCTGCACTGGGATTTGAACTCACGACCTTCTGATTGGAAGGCGGACGTTCTCCCACTAGGCTACCATCGCTAAGTTTAATTAAGATTAATTTAATCTTACTGAATTCTAATTTGGTTTATTCATCAATATCATGGTTAATATAATAATTTAGGACACTATTTTTTAACAACTACTTTAGTAAGAAAAACTTTTATTCAGAGAAGACTGAAGACAGCACGTGTATTCCTATCAATCAAATAAAATAAAAAATAAAAATATTATGATTATTTCCACACAATGGAAACATTAATAACGGAGCACTAATACTCCCAGCAAATACTCTGACGATGAGACAAACCTCATGCAAACTCCGAGGGTGGCTCAGACAGCGACTTAAGACTTGTTGCGGTCTCCCTGCTATTACATATCACCCCAAATTATTTCTCAATCTCCACACAAAATTCTACTCTATCATAAAATCGTAAGGCTGTTTTTTCCATGTCATGTTGTTCTTTTGTAACCAATGTGAAATATGATAATTCCAGACTGATGATGGTATTCATAGTTCGCAGGGTAACGAAAGAAAGAAACCTTAGAAACGGAGGGGAAAAATTAGTGTGTATTTTATAAGATGGTATGTAGCTACTGTTTAGGAAGCATTTGAGTATACATTTCCCGGACTACAAAAGATTTCCGTTTGTAATTTGTCATGATAAGAGGTTTAGGGAAAGTTGAGTAAAAGTGTAGCTATAATTTTTATTTAAAAATACAGACTTTTATCCTAAAACTGGCCGTGGAGATTACCGGACCATTCGCGATGATGGTAAGCGCCCATAAAAATTGCAGTACTGCCTAATATAATAGTTGGATTTTGTACTGCAGTCGTCGCTCTGAGACATACGTTTTTGTTTATTCTAGTATGCCCATTTGTCCAGTAACTTTGCAAAACTTTTTATGTATTTTTTTTTATCTGCTGCTACTTGTAATGTACATCGTTGGTATTTAAATAAGGATAATTGGAAATCCTATGAATACTTTGAGCACTTTTACTAGGGGTAGGACTGATTAACTTGTTATAAGAAATGCGATCCAATTATGACACCGAAGCTCCTTAGGGAATCCATAGGAATGGAGTTCCGAGTTCTAAGGAGCGCTGCGTCGCCAATTTTACTTTATAGAACTAAAAAAAAACAGGGAATTCATAGCGGAGATAGGTTTCCATTTCTTTCTTGCATTTTTAACATTGGAGCGCGAAAACTTTTAGCTATTTCTATCAGTCAGTGGTGAATGAATCAGTGATCTGGCAGAAATTTGGAGGGTCTCTTAGATTTTTTATTTGACTGATTAACGAGACGAGCAAGTCGTTCACCTGATGGTAAGTGCTACGGCTGCCCATAACAGTTACAGTAGGATATGTCATATGTCAGTAGGATAGGATGGTAGAAATTAGGATAGCATGCATTTACAATGCTCTATGCTTTCGATCCGAGCAGGGTTGAAGGTAATTGAATTACAACTCCTTCGGCGAAGCAGAAAAATAATACAAGAACCTTACTTAAAAGGCTTCATAAGTTATTGAGCCACGATATGAGCTTGTAGCGGCGACGTGAATGGCCGTCAGGAAGGTCCTTATTTCGGTGTCTTACAACTCTCACAAGTTCACAAGTACTTGTAACTAAGTATTTTTGACATGTATAGAATTTGGTAAAAAGGTATAATAGAAGATACTGTAGTTTTTTCCGCTCTGTATATTAGGTACCTGCGAATAACTTAAAAACGAGCAATTTTTAAATTAAAATCGATACTTAACCTAATTTTTGAAAAGTTTCGTTGTTATAGAAGATATCTAATTATAATTATAGATAGACAACTCTTTATTAATTGACTCCAAAATGTATAAAAACAGGGAAAGGCATGACTTTCTAGTAGATACAATGGGCGTTCTTATTGCTTATTGCGACCTCTACCAGACGATAATAGCGTAATCGGAGAAAAAAAAAGTAGCAGACAGCATGAGAATCCTTTTTAGGTATGCTACTTAAAAGAATAACAATGAGATAAATGAAGCTTCCGACTTGTAAGCTTTAAGAAATGGGGACCAGAATTCTAGCTTTTATTGCCTCAGACCTCGAGTTCCATACGTACGGGGCTTAAGTTATAGCCGGTGGAATTGTGTGACGTAAAAGGACATTTTAATCGGAAATAAAACCTGTTCTTTCCTTGGATTAGGGTTCTTTTTTGTTTATTATAATAGATTTTTATGGTAGATATTGGTTTCATGTGTTGATTATTATTATACATATCGAATATATTATGTTGATATTAACACGTTCACTGCTGAAAACACAACAGTCGTATTTTTCATAACTTGCCACGAGTACGGCAAAACACAACTGTTGTGTTTGTTGTATAGGAAAACACTGTGGCGCGTGCAGAGCCGCACCCGTGGCTAGACAAGCAAAACGGCTCAGCAGTCAAAGTGTTAAAATAAATATTCGTTCGTACGACGCATTGGGAATTGAGATCAATTGACTAGTCCCAATACCTAATACTTTCGTCCCTTATCTAATTAGAAGTAAATATTATAGAAAGAAAGAAAAAACATTTATTCTGACACAACTGCACACAACAGCGAACAACGTACTTATTTAGAGAAAGAAAACACACGATGAACATAATAGTGTACGCAGATAGCCGATAGCCGATAGCAGATATAGATAAACTCATCTGTAAAGCACCACAGAACAAAGAAAACATAATTTTAAGCATTCCAAAAGTATATAGTACAGTAACAGTTATTTAGAGACCTTAACATTAAAAATAAATTTAATTAAACTTGAGATAATTAGAAATTAAGCTTGTTCTTCATTGATGACGGTTTGACGTAATTGACTCATTCAACGCTCATTGACGTTACAATTCCGTCACATGACGACTAAATCATAAACAAAATCCCACCTGTTGTTTGTTTGCACGATTAACCACGACCGTCGCAAATAACAACCGATCTCATTACATAAGCAAAGCAGGATGCTGTGACTGGATGTAGTGATGGCAGATGGGAGATACTTGACAGCTTAGAAGGCACTGGGAAAAAAAATGTGAACGTTAGTGTTCAGTCGTGTCGGAGATATCTTCCTCTCATACCTACTTATTAGAGACCGACTCAAAAAGATTATACATAAAAAGATCAAAATGATGGCATGGTCTTCATCTTCATGGCATAAGGAAAAGAAAAGTATACGTCATACTATTCCATTCAAAATACATACATCGAGTAAAGTGAGTTGTTAAGTTACATAAAAATGTCACGAGAGTTTTTTTGCCTGAAATCAACTAGCTGGCTCACCTTCGATCAAAAATCCACTCACCACAATCAAAATTATTATCTTTTCTAAAATGCATAAGTATTATAATTGCTTATTTGTTAAATGCTGCGCAGGTTGTATTTTGCGATAGACTAAACTACATTATCAGAAAATCTCGTTCCCCATTGGCCCTTTTGTTAGTCACGCTACGTCTATTAAATATTTTTAAGGATTTATGTATTTACAGTTACCCGGTTTTGGTATTGTTATGCTAATTTGTTGGTTATTTACAATGTTTTTATTTAAGCGTACATTGTGAATTGTTTGTTGTTTAGGTTTGTAATGGAATTGCGTGAGTTGTCAAAGTTTGTTAAGTGATTTAATGACGAACTTGAATTCAAATTAAGCTAGTATATATAAGAACTATCCGCTGATGTACAGGTTGTCACAACTCGGGCAGTCGGTCGGCTAGTAAATGAATAACTTAACTAAGATTTTCATCAACATCAAAATATGTTTCCAATTTCATATCGAGACGTAGGCCTGATTACCAACAAAAATGAAAATAACCTCTATTATGTCTGGGAGTAGGGATCGGTTCAAATATTTAAATATTTCAAGTAGTTTCGAGTAGTTCAAATATTTAGACCTTCATTTTATTTTAACTTAACCAACAACTAGGTATGTAGGTATATAAAGCAGGTGTGCTAGATACTACATAACGTTTTTCTCTTCATATTAATACAAACTATGACTAGCAGATATAATTTCTTTTAATAACCCAAAACTAAGCTAGTCAGTAAAAAAACAGTTAGAATAAACAACGAAAAAGTTTAGCTGCTCTTTACTAACCAATTTCCACCCCTTAAACTAATTCAACACTAAAAGAATTCCGTCGCAGATGTTAAAGAATACATTAAAGAGATCGATCGCCTTTTCTATTTCCATTCTATTTTAAAATACCTACAAAAGCACGGTTCGCGAACAGGGGTCGTCAAAGGATATAATTACGCGCGGAGCAGTGACGTCATCTGTACTGTAATTTCACGCTATCTCTGCCCACATGGACAAGGGGGAAAATAATCAAATTCACATTGATATAGCTCCTATGAATAGCATGCTTTATAAAAGAGAGTACGGCGGATTTGTATCAAATAATTTTAATAAGTGGGAAGGTATAGTTTAGGGGACAAAAGTAGCTAAACAAACACAATTTAAATCATTCATTGCAAGTAGCCAAAAATAATGCACATTTACTCGTCAAGCACTTAAGCCTCATATACACAGAAAAATAAAAAATAAATCAATTATGATCAACTAAACTAATGGGTAACTGTATATGGTTTGAGTTAGAAAAAGGATATTTCCCTTTAAGTGGTGAAACTCCATTAACTCTACCAGTGCGTCCAAACTTTCAATTCATTATTTTGTACAAAATTTTAATATTTTGCTTGATTTTAGCTTCACGGGAAGGGATCTTGTTAAACATAGAAATATATTTCCATATCAAGTACGATCGTGTTAAGTTTCACACTGTGCACACAACATTATTATAGACAATATCTCAAGGGGGCAAATACAAAATTAAATTTGCAAGTTCTCTATTCAACTCTGCCCCATAATCACTCGTAATTGTACTTCACCGAAGGGCGATATTTGCATAATTTTTGCTCTCCCGACTCCCACGGGACCGCTTTATACATTCTGCATATATAAATATAAATGTAGGCGGCTTTGAAACCGACCACTATCGAGTTTAGAAGTTATCCCCGACTTTCGCGGCGAATATTGTGGCAGATTTCAGTTAGAAAAGTTGAGCGGGCTCGATTTTTAGAATATTTATGAAGTTGTTGCGGTCCATCAAAATAGTAGTACGTCTCTTTTCCAATTGGTAGTAATTATATCTTAAGCATAATATCATGATACATGCGAATTTATTTGTTTAATCTAGTGTGTATATTTGTGATCCGTAACGGTGGAATAGTGGAATGGATATTGATGAAAAACCCGGGACATTTTTCATTAATATCTAGATGAATAAACTCATAGGCACAGCTCTTATAGTTTCATATCAAATATGTCTCGTTTATATATCACTATATAACAGCCATAATAAATTGACAACAACATTAAGAATGCTTTGTCCAAATGGTGAGGTATCTATTTCGAAATGCCATGCTGAAAAGTTACACCAATATTAAGTAGTACGAGTGCGAATCTAGACCGTAAATACTAGCTATTCCAGATTAAAAAATGCCAACCCCTCAACACCACGAATCAAAGGGCCCATCTGCAACATTTCATCATTCGGTTCGAGGACCAAACAAACACGACTGGGGGTATTAACGCCTCCTGCGCGAGGAATTAAGACACGACAAAGAGTAAAAGTCTGATATAGCATGATGACGGAATAAGGAATTATTTGCAGGGGTTCTTTCGTCACCGAATTACAGTTTAGTGCAAAAGGGTCATCGAAATCACACGATGTTTACATTTTCAAAAAAGTTATTTAGGAAGCCCCAGGATACCCTAGGTGTGTTTATTTGTCAAAGTTTTATGAACTAATCGTATCATTAACAAACGAGTTATATTAGGGGTACCAAAGTAATCTCTAGAATCTTTAGAACATTTTGTGGACGATAAAAGGATATACCTCTACTTTCGTCATTCTTTTGTATTTTAATTGTAAGTCGGCTTTTGTTTATTGTATTTATAATTTTATTACATGGAATAACCATATGACCTATTACAATAAAGCAGAGAACCCCCCTAGGCCACCTGCACTTAGCTACATCCCTGTAGCGGCAGTAAAAAGTATGAAAAGGCTGTATTGCAATTGGTGGGGTATAAAGGGCCCTCTTGTTTGTGGTGTGCGCTATCGTTCCATCGATAGAAGGTGGTATTCTCATTGCGCATGTTGTGTTTTATACGTAGCTTTACATTGTGTGATTTTTTTTAAATATTTTTGTCAACTCTGTCGGATGAACGATGCGTGAAGACGAACGATTTTATCCGATAGGACTCGCACGCTACCAGTTTATTTGCTTACGTTAGTATTATCCCAGAAATTTTGTAAAAGCTTGCAGTTATAATCATCCAACCAAACTAAGACTTTAAATAATAAAGGGGTGTGTGTACACACGTAAAAAGTGAACTATTCTTCTTTATCTCTCATTCCAACCCGTCAAACATGCAATAGCATTCGTTTGCTAAACATTATAGCGAGCGTAACAGAAAAGTGTGACGGTTGCTATAAAATTTCTGCCAAACGTCGATGAAAAATTTCACTTCAAAAATAGCATCGGATACATTATCCTGAACGCGATTGTACGCTAAATCGTCGATTGTTTGACGTTGGCATTAAAACATCGAAATGTCAATATTTGGCGGCGAAGCTCGGAGGGCGGAGGGCCCTAATCCCTCTCTCGGCAAATACCGAGAGATTCCGCCGATGTCGCCTTTTAGATTTTACCCACAGCGACAGATCTTAGACTTACGCATTATGTGCTAACTTCCTTCCTTTTTCAACCTAGATAATTTAACCTGTTCTCAAAGAGGCTTAGCACCTGCATTACCATATCTATTAGTTAGGCTTGATTCTTTGTTACAAATCGAACGTTTGGGAAGCAGTCTCTGAACCCTATGATCATCTAAGCTAGGATATTAGCTATTATGCAGCAAAGGGTTGTGAAATATACGGTCTAACGATTTACCGATTTTCTCATTCGTTCAGCGGTTTTATCTTGTAATTCTGGAAAGACCAAACTGGAGGCATACCATGACATCTTATAACGATTCAATTGAATACCTAAACTGAACCGCGTCGCATAATCGTACAGTGACGTCTTATTTTTTATGTTGCTGCCATTTTCAACCTAAACTGGACCCAGCTTGGGTTGAAACTTCATTTCACGTTTTTAGCGAGAAATAAATGTCAAATGTCGTGCAGTTTCATTTTCATTAGAGTTACACAACAAGGACGCTGATCGTCGCATCTCTCTCGAATTCCAAATTAGCAGAAGGAATCGGACCCAGTGGAGGTAAAGATCTTTTGTAGAGCCTCTCTTCTCCTCTCCAGTCGCGCCTTTTGTTCGCAATCTCATTAATAAACATCGAAATTGCGGCGAAGAGCAAAACGAACCGTTTCCACAATAGAAAAACAAATAACTCTTGACAAAACTGAAGAGATATTTGTTAAGAGAGTGAGAGAAAGACTATGGAAACCATCTATAATTAATTATCTTCCCACTCCCTTCGCGACGTGTTTTGGTATGAATTAAAATTGCCTACAATATTGCAGATTCAACTTCACTTGAAAATTTTGAAGTCATGCTTTTGACATAGACAAATATTTTACTGTTTATATTAACACATATTTATACAAAATGCTGCCTTCACATTTATAATATAACTATCGCCCCCGAAACCCCCTATATACTAAATTTCATGAAAACCTTTGGAGCCGATTCCGAGATTCCAATTATATGTATATATACAAGAATTGCTCATTTAAAGATATAAGATAAAAAAAAAAAAAGAAAAAAATAATAATAATAATATTTTTTGTAAAATTTGTTTTGTTCTAGTTTTAAGTTTTCTTTGTTCTGTGGTGTTTCAATAAAGAGTTTATCTATCTATCTATCTAAGATAAGTATAGTAAATAATGACCCTAGTTAACCCACTTAAACCCTGTCGCTAACATTTAGGCACCTTTCTACTCTATGAGCATTCAACCTTCGACATAACGGAAAAACCAATTGCATTTAAATGATCACTAAAAGCATCAAAGTCATAAATATTTAAAACATTTTCTTCTCCAAAAAAAGATACGACACTGTCAACCCCCAAAAACCCGTGGTTAAAAATAACACTTGTAAACACACAAAAAGATGCAAATCCCTTACCGCGGGCCGCTATCAATTTTCCCGCAAATTTTCTCGTTCCCCGTGGTATTATTTATGCCCAGAATGTGGCCTATTACTCACACTTCACCACCGTCGTCTGTCCGTGTGTTTGTAATTTATTGGCGAGTGTCAAAGGTGTGGATTCGGTGTCATTTTTTTTGGGAAAAGATGGTTTCGGTTCGAGATCTTGGACCCTTCAAATTATTATGGATACTTTATGTTACGTTATAGGTTTCTTGGTTCATATTTTTCTCGTAGTTCGTGTGAAAAGTGTGTGTGTACGTTTAGAAAAGGACACTCGTTAGATTTATGAGTTACAATCGGTTACCTATTTCACATGGGTTTGCCTAACAACATTGTCTGTCACCTATATCATTTTTGTGCCTGATATTGCAGGTTCGATTTATTTTCAACTGTTAACAATGTACACCCTAACCCTATAACCCTATTATCTACCCGAGAATTATTTCGGAGGTAGGTATGTGATCCACCAATCCGGATCCACCAATCTGGCCCCCGTGGTGGATTATGGCCTAATCCTCCTCACGAAAGTGAGGGGAGACCCGTGCCCAGCAGTGGGACGTTATAGGTTGTTGATGATGAACGATGTACAAATAATAAATACAAATTGTAGTCCTGTGACGTGAAGATGCTGTTCAAGATCTAAATCATGGTAAAGTTTGGGACAGAATCTTTTGATATGATATTATGTAGATTGTGGGGTTTTCGGAAGTTTTCTTAGGGTTCGGAATACAAGTTTGTGAAATAAACTGTATTTAATAAGAGGGACATACTTTGATGTCCGTTGCCTTTCCTAGGTTAAGGACTAGGTTTAGTAAAAGTATTTGGATATGAAGTAAATAAGAATTTATTGTAAGTAGACAAAAATAAAGCACTTTTACAAGTCAAACAAATAAGTCTCATTTACATAGAAGGAAAGCCACCGTCCGATGTCCTAATTACTCCTCTCCGTGCATGGTTGTCTGGAAGAGATCGCTCTGAGCGATAAGACCGCCCATTGTGACACTAATTGTAAAACTTGTTTTGTTCTAGTTTTTAAGTTTTCTTTGTTCTGTGGTGTTTCAATAAAGAGTTCATCTATATATCTATCTAAGAATACATAAATTATGATTAGCTAACTAAACTAATAAGTAACTGATTATGGTTTGAGTTTGAAAACTGAAAATCGTAGTGATAGGCCTCTTCTGCAAGAGATCGCTTGGGGAAGTACACACTTTTGCCAGATGTTCATTCGCCAAGCAGTAGTGAAAACCATACTGTGCTCCAGTTTGAAGGGCACTGTTTCCATCAAAATTACTGGTCCTATGATACTTTAGAACCGATGTCTCAGGGTGAAAACCCCAGTGCAGCGTCGCGCAAGATTATGCAATGCTAAGTTCTGGGTGACGCTGTAACTGAGGCAGGCATCACACTTACCATCAGGTGAACGACTTGGTCGTCTCGTAACGCAGTCCAATAAAAAAAGGATAATGAAACTTACAGACATAATTGACCGGATGAACTCTGTTTAGTCGAGTTAGTAGAGTAGCGAGTTAGCGACCCTACATAATCCTAAATCAGGCATATCGCAGAGATAGCAATGAAGATGGCTATGAGAGACAGGTTATGAATTAGTGCGCAGACATTCCGGCGTCGTGCCCGCTCACTCGGAACATATGAGTTATTGCGGCACACTACATTTACCAGATAACTCTACTGAAATCTCACATTTAGATTATGATTGACCACGTTGAGGAATAGATATGACATTATATGATAATGGTATTTGATATCAGAACAAACTATGTCGCTATTCTTTACAAAAAAATACAGTTTTTTTTTTATCTTGACAGGTGACAAAATGGTTTCTTACCGATGTCTTAAAGGAATATGGCCATTTTCGTAAAATTTGGCTATCTTCAAATAAAAATTGGATCCATTTTATACAAATATCATTTGTTAATATCAAAGAAAAAAAACAAGAATTACGAAAGTACTAAAAATATTTGTTTAATTTTATAATAAACTAGCTAAAGGATATTTTTACACAGTTAACAAACCTAGCGTGTTTATTTAAAAAAATTAGTACACATTGAACTAAAGACTGAAACTGAATATAATATATTTTTGCTACATTATTATTGTGTCACTGTATTGATTATCACTGTATTAAATCAATTCCTAATGCCTACATAAGACTATGAAACCGTCGATGAAATGTGAACAAAGGTTACGAACTAGATAATAAGACGATGGCTCTTAAACTCCTTATGAACTATAAGAGCTAATGGACTGGGAGGAACACAAAAGATCGACGAAAATTGAGGAAATGTAAGACATACCTAATGGAAGAAAATGCTACGTCGAAAGGAAAATAAACGTCTCTTTTAGTAACGAAACTAAACGTTTTCTTTTATAAATAATGAACCAACGATAAGAGACGTCTGAATATTCATAACAAATTGTAATTAAAAAACTTTATTCATTTACAAGTCTGCAATTTATGGTCTAAATTTTAAGCACGGGTAATCTCCAGGAAGTTTGTAGCAGAGTCTACGTTGTAGAGGTTGTGGAAGTGCTACAACTACGGGCTACGCGATAGCTACGGTAGCGCTACGTAGAATTAAATAACTAATCGATTCTATTTCTGACATCGATTCTATTTTAACCTATGCCGATGGAAACGATGGAATTTCTACTTCCCTAAATACTGTTAATTACCTATTCTGACAAATAAATACATTACTTAGTTTCCAAGGAGACACTATAACTCAAAACAAACAAAGAGCTGGTATTTTCCATGCCTCATTGCATGAATTTTAAATCATCATTAAACGTCGGTTTTCACATTTTCCCCGCAATACCCGATACAGTATTAATCAAAGAAACATTTTGCTACGTGTACCTAATTAGTCGTCAAGGCTACAAACGATGGAAGAAGCTTTGATGAATAAAAAGAAGAAGATACGTTATGGGAAGTGTCGCTTCATTTGAATACTGAGTCAAATGGGCTTAGGTAGACAATTAGATTAGACTTCCTTGCCAATTTTGGCTATGGTGATTGCTTTCTTTTTCAATCGGCATCAGTCGTGTGATGCATTTAACTAAATTGTATCCTATTTTTGTTGTTAACGTGCGCCTGTAAACGCGTAATCATAAAATAAAACCGGCCAAGTGCAAGTCAGACTCGAGTACGAAAGGTTCCGTACCATTATCTTTAAAAACGGAAAAAATATTGTAATTTAGTAATTAATTTTTAAAGTGAATATACTATTAAATATTCAATATATTGCAGTTATCAATATCGAGCAAAAAAAAAATCACGCGTTGTTGTATGGGAACGCCCTTAAATATTTGTTTTATTCTGTTTTTTAGTATTTGTTGTTATAGCGGCCACAGAGATACATCATCTGTGAATATGTCAACTGTCGACTGGTTTATGAGACACAGCCTAGTAACAGACGGACAGACAGCGGAGTCTTAGAAATAGGGTCCCGTTTTATAATTTGGGTACGGAACGTTAAAAAATCATCGTACTCGCATCTTTCCATTTTCACTAGGGAGACGGTAAAATGTATTTTTAAAGTAGTCAAAGAAGTGGACATATCATATCGATGGCAGCTCCAAGACGTGTCGACTCCCCTGTAATTAGCGCCCGGCGCCTCGCAGACTGTTCAAGTAAACCGTTATTTTACAAACAATAGCTTTTGTGAAAATTATAGCTCTATTATACTTTGGATTGGTAAAAGACTTTTCGATGAAGAACAATTTGTTCTATGATTGCATTGATTACTGGTAAGGAAAATGGAATCCTAATTAATACTGAGGAAAGGGGAAGAATTGACTTCTACTAATCTTTAAACGTTAGTTTATATTGTTTTGTTTTTTTTTTTTTTTTATATTAAATCTCAAAAAAAAAAATAATTAAACTTTATTATATTCTATGCCGAGTCATACAATTAAATATGTGTATTGTACCCATACAATTTGATTATTAATTTGACTACAGGTTTAATATGTTATTATTTATTTTATAATTGGACACTACGGATTCTATTTAGATATATGAGTATATAATCGGTTCTGCGCTGAAACATATACTCGTATATTATTATATAAGCGGATTATAAAAAAGTGTTAGAAAATTAGCTCCTCACAGTAATATAAAATCAAATCCAATCCATTCTTCCACATTCAGCCTGATCTTTATAAATTTTCAATTTGGTATTCACGAATAAAGCGGGGTGCATTGAAAAGGATGCATCAAGAATTCCGCTCAGTACGGTACATTGTGAAGGCCCGAGGGAAAGGATCCTTCTCAATCTAAGAGATTGATGCCTATCTCTTTCCTTCGAGACTTGCCGTTTCAGATAGGAATAAAATAGTTGTTGTGATAGGTTGGTTTCTTTTGTAAAGATTTATTGAAAGCAGGATATATAATAATTTTATAAATGTTATTATGTAAAGTGATTTGAATTATCTTTTTACCCAATTGCCAAAATAAAGGTCATGTTCTTGGATGTACTTCGTTCCTTTAGCGCGTACTACAGACTAAACGGCTTGATGGATTTTGGCAAATGAAGTATCTTTGGATTCGTTATAATCTCGAGAGTGACATAAGGCTACACTGGCCATCGGGTTTAAAAAAAAAGTGCTAACATATTAAAACGCCACCTGGGGAGGCTCCCGTACTGCACCCAAAACAATTAAAACCGAAAAATACGCAGGCAGCGTACCTGCTTTTGTGAATAAAGATTGCAGATAGCCACTCCACTATTGTTCTATTTAATTTAGGAGATCTGGTTCTGAGTACCAAAAATGTAAAAAACCGCGGGCGCTAGAGGCGCACAAAGCACAGAATTTATCGTCCACCTCACGTGCCCGAAACACTCTCACAAAGATACAGTCGCTCATTTACTAGATGAGCCAATATAATAATAATTATATCAATTCGTCTCTCTGCAACCCTAACGATTCCCTAACCATCCGTAGCTTGGACCTGCTCCGCTACCCATGGTACCTTAAGTTTAATTATTTTATAATATTTTTAATTGTTTTTAGAAATATCGTATTAAAGAATAATACAACCTAAGAATTTAAATAAATAAAGTATATATCCTGTAGGAACTATCAGGACCATAGTCCTACAAACACTCAGAAATAGAGCAAATCTTTGCCCTGTGCGGGAATCAAAACAGACCTAGCAGAAATAAACAGACCTAAAATACAAATATGTTTTTTACTTATGACATTTTTATTTTGTATAATATAAAAAGTATTTTATAATCAGCAGTGGGCCGATATGGGTGGATGATGATGATAAAGTATTCTGTCTGAGCTGTACTAAGAGAAACTGAAAATTCCTAAACTTCTATTTACCGTTTTGCTTTATATATTTTTGCGTGCGTAAAGTTAACTCCGAAGTTAAGATATGTTTAGTGACTTTTAACTTTTGTTCGCGCCACTTACATTGGCACTCATAATACCTTCCTACCTTCCTATTCCTATCATTTCTTGGCGACTATCTCTGTCGCTCATATCGTGGTATCCACGAGAAAACTGCTTGCCGCCGCAAGTAGTCTGCGATCGACCCTCGTCCTTCGCGGCTGCCGCTCTCGCCGAATCCAAAGTACTGGATCTGCTGCTCCTCTGCGGTGGTCCACGTGAATTCGACGCGCAAATATAAACAACACCCGCTATAAACCCGCCGCGTAAACGCTCCTTGCCGACACGCACCAACCGCCTAAAATACAGTCCACTACATCGAACGTCATAACATCCTGAAGGAACAAGCAGCTTGGAGACGGACCCGAACCGAGGTGATTGCAGTTGCATGGAGACCAGGTTAGTCGCCAAGTTCCTTTGTACTACTCTTCTACCAGCCATCCTTCCCCCGCCATTGGAGGCGCGCTCAGCCTATACAGCTTAGCTGCCGCGCTAACAAATTGTTGGTCCTCCGCCGCCGGATCTTCTCTGGTCCTCCCGCTATTCTCTGGCCCCTCTTAGGCCTCATATAGTCCTCTTTATAACCGCCCGCAATTTTATATTGGTATTTTTACCAACGATAATTTCCTATAATTATCGTGTTCCCGCCCGCAATTACAGTTCAGATAGTACCCTGTACTATCCTACTACGCTCTTATATACTTATTTCGTGTATTCCGCATTCCTAAATAGTAAAAATAACGATTTTTCCGTAATTCTTAATTTTTATTAAAAAGTGAAGGTATTCCTAACGACCGCCCGTGCGTCTCCACGTGGGTATTCAATACGCCGCGCGCGTGGCAGGTAAATGCTGTAGGCAGTTGCAGTAAATTAGGAATTTCATACTTTATCTAGTTTTTTATACTTTGTTAAGATGGCTATGGCTACTCGTTCAAAAGACAAAGATAGTGAAGTATACGAGGACGCAAAAGCGCTCGATACGTTACAGATCGAACGTTTGACCTTGATAGGTAAACGTGACATTATATATTCCCGCTTACAAGATATTTTTAACCGATCTTTAAAGGCTTTCACTGATGATACTGAGAAGGATTTATTTCTATGTGGAATGATCTCGTTAGACCGCTTACGCTCCGATTTCAATGAAATTGTGAACAAATTAAATGTCACCGAGTTGACTCTCAACGCTTCGTACACGGTAAACTACCAATCTATAAACGTCTTCGAAGATATGTTTTGCCGTTGTCAGTTTGTTTATAATAAACTTAACCCGCCTTTAAAAACCGCTGATTTCAATGTTGCCCCGCAACGTAAATCTATCAGAATTCCTGAACTCGATTTGATGGTCTTCAATGGAGATCCGATGACCTGGAGGATATTTTATGAGTCATTCAAACGCACGATTCACGAAAATCCCGATCTCACTGATCACGAACGCGTCCAATATTTAATTAATAAATTGTCAGGCCGGGCCCTTGCAGTTTGTTCTGGTATCGTACCTAACGGTGATAATTATCCGATCATATGGCAGACGCTCGTCGATAAGTATAACGACAAACGTAACCTAGCCTCCGCTTATCTTGATCAAATGCTTGGTTTTAAATCTTTTAACACCGCGACGAATAAAAACTTAGAACTATTCCTAGATAAATTCTGCACGGCTGTGTCAAGTTTGAAGTCTCTCAAGCTCGATAACATGTCTGATTTTATTTTACTATCGCTCGCTTTGAAGAAAATAGATTCAAGTACTGCACGGTCGTTTGAAATGCACATGCGAGGTAAATCTATGCCTACATACAATGAACTTTTAAAATTCATCCGCGAACAAAGCAAAATATTGGAACGCACTACGACCGATTCTCTTAGCCGCAGTGATAACAGGCCGCGTACTGCAAGGTCTACGCAGTCTTTTGCAGCATCATGCGTCACTCACTGTCCGCTTTGCAAACAAGCCGATCACGCTAACTTATATAGATGCCCTGCATTTGATAAGCTTTCTATCGACGACAGGTACACTTTTGTAAAACAAAGCAAAGGTTGCACTAATTGTCTAAGCACTACGCATATAAATACTGCTTGCAATTCTAAATTTAATTGCCGTTATTGTGGATGTAAACATCATTCTATGTTATGCCGCAAAGTATCATCTTCCCGTGAAGACAATCGCCCGTACCCTAGCGCTCCGTCACAGGCGCACGCGCCGCCTCCGCGCGCGCGAACTGGCAACTTCTCCGCCGCCGGGGATCACATGCCGCCTTCGGCATCGCCGCCGCCCGTCGCGGGCTCCGCTAGCGCTCAGCTGACGAACTTACCTACAACTGCTTATCAGTCATCACAACAACAGGTGTCGCTGTGTAATATACGCCCCGCTTCGCAGCCTAATGACACTACTTGTTTACTGGGAACCGTACAAGTTTATGCTACGGATTTAAATGGTCGCCGCCATGTAGTACGCGCCTTAATTGATTCGGCTTCCCAAAGTAACTTTTTAACTTCAAAATGTTGCGCTAAATTAAATTTAAAATGCAATAAGGTGACGAACACCGTTGTTAAAGGGATAGGTTCCGCATCTAACCCAATCAAGGGAGCAGTTTCTGCTACTTTATCTTCCCGCCTAAATGATAATTTTATTGCAATTGACGCCTATGTTATCGACCGCATAACAGACAATTTACCGGCAGTGAAAATTGACGTATCCTGCCTTTCATACCTGAACTGCCTGCCTCTGGCAGACGACAGTTTCGCTTCGCCTTCCGAGATCGACATACTTATAGGCGCGCCGCTCTTTTCTGAAATATTGCTATCAGGCCGCGCCGCTGGTCCGCCTGGTACTCCAACCGCTTTTGAAACCATTTTTGGTTTTATCGTAATCGGGACCGCTCCCGTTACTCCCGCTCATGTTACTCCCGCTCATGTTACGCCCGCTCATATTGAAACCGTTGTTTCTATCACTGACCCCTTGGTTGAAGATAGATGCCGCTCTCATATTTCCCTTTGTACCTTTACGGAAGGACCACGTTTAGATAATCTTGTCCAACGCTTCTGGCAGCTTGAAGAGGTGCAATGCACGCCGACTTTGAGCCCAGACGCTATAGAATGTGAACGCATTTTTACAAATAACGTTTCCCGCGATCCTACGGGACGCTATTCTGTAGCGTTGCCTTTCTCCCGCGATCCCGCGACCTCTCTGGGTAATTCTTACCCTATCGCTAAAAAACGCTTCATGTATCTCGAACGTAAGCTCGCCGCGACACCTGCTCTGCGCTTAGAGTACGATGCTATAATCAAAGAGTACATTCAGAAGGGTTACATTTCACTGATCGACAATGATAGTCCTTTTACTGGATATTACGTGCCACACCACGCCATTGCGAGACTACAAAAAACAACAACTCGATGGCGTATGGTGATGGACGCCAGTGCTGAAACTGACTCAGGCCTCTCCTTGAATCAAGTTTTATATACCGGGGATAATTTACAAAACGATCTTTTTACAATCCTCTTGGATTTCCGCCACTATCCAATCGCTTTTACATCCGATATTAAACAGATGTACCTACAAATTTTGATAAATAAGGACCACCGCAAATATCAAAAATTCCTGTATCGATTCGATCCCGTTTTTCCGCTTGATACCTACCAATTCAACCGCGTTTGTTTTGGTCTACGTAGCAGTCCGTTCCTTGCGATGCGAGTGTTGCGACAGCTGTGCGCCGCCGACGGTGCCCGCTTCCCACTCGCAGCATCTCTTATCAGCGACAACACATACATGGACGACGTGTGCTACTCCATGCCTACTCTGTCTGCTTGTTTACAACTCAGAGACGATCTCCGCGAGTTGCTCAAGGCCGGGGGCTTCGATCTCGTCAAATGGGCTAGTAACTCACCCGCGCTCCTTGACTCCCTTCCCGTCTCTGCGTTAACGGAATGCGTTAAAAATGCGAAAAATGCGTTAACGGATCTTTTAAATTCCGACGAATATAATAAGTCTATCTCAGATGAGTTATCAGCTAATCGCATACACTGGAAATTCAATCCACCGCGAAGTCCTCACTTCGGGGGGAATTATGAAATATATGTGAAAGCGTTTAAAAGTCATCTTCATAAAACGATCGGTTCACAGTTACTCACCTATGAAAAAATGTTAACCGTACTCACACAGATAGAATGCGTTATCAATTCTCGTCCTATAACGTTATTGAGCGAAGATCCGTCTGAGCCGACCGCGCTGAGTGCTTCACATTTCTTAATGACCGCACCGCTGAAGCATTTGCCCGCTTGCACGGTTCCCGATGAACCTGGACACTTATTGAAACGGTACGCTTTATTGGATCCAATGGTACAATCATTTTCCAAACGGTGGAAGTTGGAATATCTTCACTTACTTCAATCTAGAGGAAAATGGAATACACCTTCGAATCCCATTACAATAGGTTCTATTGTTCTTATTATCACTGATAATATTCCCCCGCTATCCTGGCCTCTCGGCGTCGTCGTGGCCACTCATGTCGGCGGCGATGGCATCTGTCGAATAGCGTCAGTAAAAACGGCGACCGGCGTCTACCAGAGACCCGTCGTCCGTTTATGTATCTTACCTACCCAATAATTTAACCCCTTGCTCCCCGGTCAACCGCTATGTTATATTTAACCCGTTGACGGCTTAAGAGTTTAACTCTTATTTTTATATTTTTATTTCCCGCTTTCTTTTAAAAACCAATGGTTTTTAGGCCGGGGGCAAATGTTCGCGCCACTTACATTGGCACTCATAATACCTTCCTACCTTCCTATTCCTATCATTTCTTGGCGACTATCTCTGTCGCTCATATCGTGGTATCCACGAGAAAACTGCTTGCCGCCGCAAGTAGTCTGCGATCGACCCTCGTCCTTCGCGGCTGCCGCTCTCGCCGAATCCAAAGTACTGGATCTGCTGCTCCTCTGCGGTGGTCCACGTGAATTCGACGCGCAAATATAAACAACACCCGCTATAAACCCGCCGCGTAAACGCTCCTTGCCGACACGCACCAACCGCCTAAAATACAGTCCACTACATCGAACGTCATAACATCCTGAAGGAACAAGCAGCTTGGAGACGGACCCGAACCGAGGTGATTGCAGTTGCATGGAGACCAGGTTAGTCGCCAAGTTCCTTTGTACTACTCTTCTACCAGCCATCCTTCCCCCGCCATTGGAGGCGCGCTCAGCCTATACAGCTTAGCTGCCGCGCTAACAACTTTTGACTTCAACTTCTGCCTATTTTTTTACTTTTAAACTTCGTCACGATCTATGAAAAATGATAATGAAATTGTGCACCAAGTGGCTGGATGGAATACTTGCCAGGATAATGCAATTTTTGTCAAGTACCTACCTCCCACAAACAGAGTTAAAACCAAATGTTATAAAGAAGAAGGAACTTTTTTTTCAAGGTTTTTTTTTATTTCTATACTTATGTATAAGATATTATTTTTGACGTGTAAAACTGCAATATTTTGCCTATTTACAATAAAATATTTGAGTTTTGAGTTTTTTGAATCACTAAATTATCTGAATACATTTCCACCAAGACTGCCATTTCCATTGCAATATGCCAATTTAGGTGCCTATCATGCCCCTGTCCGTATAAACAATGCGGCACACGGTGGAACTTTCTCTTTGAGCCTGCACTGAATATCGCGGGCGTACGGGATACTTCACTGGAAAGATAATGTTACACACTAGACTCCACCTGTAGTTAATGTTGCGGTAAAGTTTTTGAATGTGCTCACAACGTGGAACCATTTCCTCTTGTGTAACGAAACTCAAAATTTGTGACTAGTTAACGTTCAGAAATTGTAATCTCGAAACGATTACGAACATCGAGATAAAATGGACATAAACGATCGCGATGCGCTCACTCAATTAAAACAAGACAGATCAGACATCTCATTGCTCCTAGCTGCCTAGTATTGTAATATAAGAAATCCATAACTTGTATAGTAATAGTTTTGCCAAAAATATATTGCACGATGTCATCATCATCATCATCATCAACCCATAATGTCCCACTGCTGGGCACGGGTCTCTCCTCACTTTCGTGAGGCGGGTAAGGCCATAATCCACCACGGGGGCCAGATCCAGATTGGTGGATCACATACCTACCTCTGAAATAATTCTCGGGTAGGTATGTGGGTTTCCTCACGATGTTTTCCTTCATCGAAAAGCGAGTGATAATAACGTACATATGTTTTTACAAGAAACACATTGGTACGTGCCTGCACTGGGATTTGAACTCACGACCTTCTGATTGGAAGGCGGACGTTCTCCCACTAGGCTACCACCGCTTTGTACGATGTAATCTCCTCTAATTAGATATACATTAATTAATAGCCATAATGTACTTAGAACATACTAATAGTGTAATCTCTATTGGAGATCCAAATCTATATATATATAAAAATGTAATGTTGGTTTGTGTACGCTTCAAAAACTCAAAAGTTCTGCACCGATCGAGCTGAAACTTTAGCATGATATATAATCCGCATCAAGGATTGTTTTTATATTTTTTTTTCATCAGTGACATATCAGCGAATGTGCGAATGTGCCACAGCGAATCGTGGCGGGGCATAGCTAGTTATAAATAAAAAAACATCATTTGTTACGAATTTCGACTAATAATTAGTGGATATATTTTATCTTTCATTTTGTTATTCTATGCCATGATTCCATTTTCTAGTATATTCATTATAAACTCTATAAAAGAGAAAGTATTCTGTAAGTATATATTATTTAATTTCACCTCTCTGTAATTAATAAATAAGCACAATTGACTTCTATAGTTTTCATCACAGAATAGTTAAGTATTTGGAGAACTACCCTAGCAATCGATCTTTATTATATTGCGCTATAAAAGGTGATTCAAGTTACAAATAAAGAAAGACATTGCCTCTAATGTTCTGTCGCAGCCAATAGTGAAGGAAGCTTAAACGTCAGCGCCGGAAATAGACGCATCTCACGGCACTTTCACGTCGGCCGGTGTTCCTGTAATCCCTTAAAGTGCTCAAAGTGAGGTAAATAAGGGTTAAGTTTTAAAAGCACCTTATATAGAGCGAGGAGTATGGTCCAAGGGAAACGTCAGTGCAAGAAGTGGTGGCTTGAAATGCTAAATTAATTGAAAAATTAGTAAACGTACAAAATAATAATTGATACAAGCTAAAGTGAATTTTCACCTTCATTAGTTTAGCTAGCATATCTACTTACTCTATTTAAGGCGTGGCAGCATGTTTGACTTAATTTCGGATCTTTTTTGTTATGGAGTTGTGAGGAATTTTAATTATTAGTCAGCTATCTTTTTCAGCTTCTAAAATGGAACTCAAGTTTGTCTTAGGCACAGTTTCATGGTGCTATATTAGCTGACGGGCGTATTTCCGAAGCATTGGTAGAGTCAATGAAGTGTCCTTTTCCTGGGTGAAATTCATGAATCACCATTTGAATTGGAAATTTCCTTTTTTGAACTCAAACCACAATATGTTACACAGTAGTTTAGTTGATTAAATTTGATTTTTTTTTAGTATGTAGATGAGATAAGAGAGTTAAGTAAGTATTTAACTTGTAAATTATTTTTATTTTTGCCTATTTACAATAAATTATTTGAGTTTTTGTGTATAATCCTTAAAACTTACGAATTACTAAGCCCCGGAGGATGTAATTAGGTATCTCCCAAATGCCAACCTCGAACCTCTCAAGACTGGCGCCAACCAATCTATCGTACATACGACAATCGGATCCTGTTTTAAATAAATAATGAGGGAACCTGCACACCCGGCGCTCCTCGCCCCTAGACGGGCCAATGTTGCTTTTACCTTTTTAATAACACTTCTTTGGCTAATAAGACTTTAACTTCGACTTACTTGATCGTTTACCGATAGTTTTGTGTTTTTAAGGTTTTTTTTATTGAAGTCTTTAGTTTTTATTCATAGTGTTCCTTTGTTTAGTAGCTTATACTATTTCTTGTGCGGTGGTGGTAAGTTTTAGAATTTACAGCAGTTTGTTTAACAAAATTTAGAGGTAAAAAAATATTTGTAGATGTTCCTAGTATTACTAGAAACATAACGACAAACTATAATATCTATTTGTGAAACTACTTGATCAGTTATTCCATTAGATTCCTATCATTGCATTTTGAAGAAGTGATAAAAAATTGAAATAAAATTGTATCATAATACATTATCATATAGTATTGTTGGTCCTAATATAAATACGATCAATTAAATACTTCGTTCAGTTCGTACACATTTGGCAGTGAAAGCTTTAATGAATACAAATGGGAAAACACTCGACAAACAAACAAAAAAATCGTCATGGTCCCTTTACATCGAGACGGCAATGATTTTAAAAGATTACAATTTTCAGCTGTCGGATAAAAGTTTTATTGTAATTGTTTCAACTCAATTCAATTATTTTTAAGTGACTTCTGTTATTACAATTTGTGAATTAATTTTAAAATGATTCGTTGAATATTATCTCTATTTCGCGAACACACTTAATGTGTTTTTTCATTAATAAGAGGAAGTTTCTACCATACTAGAATATATTGGAGTAAGAACCATTTCAGCACGTTGTCACTACTTTGGTTAATAAATGAAATATTATTAAACTACGAACACTTTTATTTGTGAACTGATTACAGTGATAACCACAAGTTAGATTGGCCATCATAGCATAGAATATAAATGCAGAGAATCGTAGAGATGAGACACATAGTAATTTTTGAAAAGTCCTCACATCTAGTGAAAAACCATCACATCAACCAACACGCGACACCTCTCCCGGAGTTTTGACTGGGTACAAATTAAATCAATTACGGACCAGCCTGGTTTTTTAAACCAAATGTCCTTTCCATTTGTCAGTATTAACGGTTTGTTTTGTTTGCAACTTTGCACAGGGCGTGATTTTTAGATATAAATTAAATCTATTCTTTTAAATATTAGTTTATTCTGAAACAAGCTTATTTATTTATAAAAAAAGCAACATTATAACGTTTCAAATAGGTGATTTATCAAATTTTAAATATTGATTTCTACTTATTATTGTATTATAATGTAAAACATAATTATTTTTTTTACAATTGCTACTAATAAAATAAATAAATAATTGATTAAAACCTGTAGTAAGTTTTTTTTCCTCAAATCATTTATTGTAAATAGGAATTGTGAACTTTACTATTAAACGAGAAAACGTGGAAACATACAGCTTTAATTCCATACTACTATTAATACTACTCCTAATACTTACTTTTAATATTCCCACGGAATTTAAATCAGTTGGCTTGCATATTTTTCTAAGCATTTTTAGACTAATAACTAATAACAAACAATAAAGACACATTTACCATTTGTTAAATCGTGAACACAAAAATCAAAGCGATCAAAATACACATCAAAACGTGAACCCAGTCTCGATTGGCAGCACTCAAAGAAAATCAATAGAACCATTTACGTGGAAACAAAACAAAGTAAACTGTACAAAAATTACTGGCCCCATTTCTTATGAAACTTTTCAATAGCTCTGAGTACCAAAGTCTTGTTCACACTTAACAATTACTCAGAAAAAAATAATCTGGTACATATTAATAGGTATCCTTACTCAATACACAGCGCTATAATAATTATGGTCAAATGCCCTAGATGTTACATTTTACTAGGGGCCCTTTTTGAATATCTTTCACCCCTGTATGCAAAAATAGAAACTACAATCTTAATTCTGTGGTTCAATTATAATACAACACTGTAAAAAATACAAAAACATAAAACGTAACAATATATTTTTCAAACTATGAAAAAAGTGGCATAAAGGAGAAGAAACATAAGGATGGATGTGTTTATTATTTGTCTGCTATGTGTACTTGAAGCACGTTACTAAGCCCGTGTGAACATAACACATTATAGTAAAACAAATTCAAACGAAATCTTTTGATTCGAAATGGAACAAAGAAAGCACGAATAAAAACATCAATTGTGAAACGACGTGACCGACGCGCCAACGTCGATTTCCTCCAGACAGCCCATTAAAAAGAAACAATTGATTGACACTGGCTGAAAAGGAAAAAAATCGTACAAAATGAAAATTTCCGAACTACCCTTGGCACTGGTAAAAAGTCACAAAGTTATCAGCAGCCGATAAATTATGTAAACCTCAATATTTATTCAGATATTATTTATTTGTTTTTAATAGATATTACCTTGATCCAGCACTTTATATTAGTCATACTCTTTATATTATGTGAGAAACAAACAAATAGATACATTTTATCTACTATCCTATTCTCAGCCAAAAATGTGAAAAGGCACGATTGGTTGAAAAACCCAGCCATTTTATTCAACGATCATAAAGAATAAAAAGATTCTTAATGCCTCCAAACAGATTTCTACCTTCAAAGCTTTAATCTCTCACCAAAATTGGGACTATAAACAATCATTTTTGTCCGCTGGCCATTTTGCGCTCACCTGCAAGCGCTTGTTGACGATACTTTGCATATTCAAATAGCTGAAGTGAAGCTGGACGAAAGAGAACTTCGGCCGTAAACATTTTCGCGGCGCCCCGATGAAAAAGGCGGGCGGCCACAGACAAAACCGCAGGCAAAAAGTTGAAGGAAAACAAAAACCCGGCGACGTGGTTTTGTTCCTACTTTCCACTACAATACTCTGTTTGATAAATACTTTGTGTACATTTTTATACTTTTGCTCCGGAATTGTGGCTGAAAGTCAAATATATGAGTTTTTTAGTTGTGTAAAGGATTATACTGCAAAAAAAATTTGATTAATAGTTTTCATTGGTATTTTCAGCTACGAAGATAAAAATAGGTCATGTGATAAATAGATTAAATCGATTCTCAATTAGATATCAAGTTATGTAAAGGAGACTGCCCTGCCCTGCCTGGGCTTCCCATACATGTAAAGCAGTGGTAATTTACAATGAGCATTACCATACATAAAATCTGTGATTATACTTTTTAAAATCTGATTTAAAAGAAGTTGTATGTCATCATCATCAACCCATAACGTCCCACTGCTGGGCACGGGTCTCTCCTCACTTTCGTGAGGAGGGTTAGGCCTTAAGCCACCACGGGACTCGTTATTTCAATACGAATGACGAGTGCCGTGGCAATTAAACGTCAAAATGAAACGAACTCGAGCTGATCCGCACCGTGCTGCATAGCCCAGCTGGCGAATTACTTATAATTCACTAAAATGTGACTACACATTTCAAAGGTATTGTGGTTTTCATAAATGCCAAGGCTGACCACTACAAAAAATATTTCTAAACGTGGCCAGCAGAAGCCAAACAATATTATAACTCCTTTGAAACCGACCGCCAGTAACATTAGCTGCCCTGTTAAAGCCGCTTATAAACTTTGCGGTTATTTAAAATTGAATTTCGGGTCTCTTATTTCTATTTGAAATGTCATATTAATGTACGTGTATTTTTTTATTTAATTACCACATAAATATATTTCATAATCCTTACCAAATTTTAAAAATCCTTTCGAAATATAAAAATATAACGCAAAAAGATCCTTCCAAATAATCGCTTAAGAATTTGTTAACTGTCTATTTCCAGTCTGCTATTACATCCCAAAATCAATTTGCAACTCCTCATTACCAACAGACAGGATCCCATCGCATAAGCAAGTATTACGAAATTCCTTCGCAGCATTTTTTGCCTCTGAATACACTTAGTTAACTTTCTCAATTTCCGAACCTTCAAGGAATTACGCACTTTTATTGCTTTAAACGCTGTAACAAGCGCCGGACGGACATCAAAGCCTGAGATGATCCAATAAAGTGAATTACAGGTCCGGATAATTTGGAGAGCGCCCCCCACTTAATCAGGAGAGATAGAAGAAAGCTCCTTTTTATATTTGCCAGGTAATAATGTCAAAATGTGACGGCTTGATGAATTAGGATCAAAAGTTTTTGGTAAATGAAGACGGACCGCCCCGTCTCGCTGTTGGTAAAAAGAAATCAGGAAAATATGCCCCTTGAGGGCTTTCAAGGTTTTGTTTAAATTAACCTGTAATTTTTGTTAAGAAGTATACTCTAAGAAGATTTTATATTTAATTCGTATGAAAACATCAAATTGGAGATCAAAAGT
The DNA here is from genome assembly GCA_912999815.1 of Campaea margaritaria. Classification (NCBI taxonomy): domain Eukaryota; kingdom Metazoa; phylum Arthropoda; class Insecta; order Lepidoptera; family Geometridae; genus Campaea; species Campaea margaritaria. Next base: position 6,386,618 of record OU538794.1, read on the forward strand.
TAAATAGTTAGTTAAAAGTTAAATAGTTGCATACTCTTCCTACTTCCTAATTCAAACTTTACCTACCTCGGTTTTCTCCCGACGTCTGACATCTTGGCGCCATGGATTAGTTCAGCGACCTCCCTTTTTCTATTTACCCCCACTTTCTTCCTTTTGTTCGCAAGCGCCTTATCTCAGTCCTAACGGGACATTGAATTACGTTGTCACGACAAGATTAATGAGATTATGTCGATGCTTTCTTTATCTCATAGCACAGTATATTTGTATAGAGACAGTACATAAACTTGTAAATCTTTCAATGTTTTGGGGATCTCGTTGAAGTGTATCTTTGTCAATGAAAAGTACACTTGTCACTGAGAAAGGTACACTTCACCTTAGTGTGTACCTTTTTATTTATCTTTCCATTTTTTATTTTTTTATGGTATTGATATTTGGCGGTTTAAAAAGTATAACACTTCTGTTGTCATTATTAATTATACAAACTTAGTCTCAGTCTAGGTAGAGATACTAACGCACAACTTTGTATGGGACACCGTTCTTGTCCATGTAGACACTGTAAGCAATTACGAAAACCGTACTACTTACACTTAACCATGTTATAAAGATTGCAGCAGATCGTTATCAGTGCTTCAGTACTGTCTTGCAGTGTATACTCACAGTGTTTTTACAATTCTAAGTGATTATGTTAATCTATTTACGAGATGAACGAGAAATGAGAATGTAGAGCTACATTTTATTGTTTGTTTGGATTAGATCTGTTGAATAAGAAGCATGTTTTATAGCAGAATAAAAACTTTCCCAATTTATTACTACGTATTTCTGTAGTAAACCACTGAAATACGTAGCTAAAGAAAGATTCACATGATCTTATAGGTGCAATTGAAACTCTACGTCCACTTTTATGATTCAATGGACAATCAATGATTAATAACTGATCTTATTTTTCATTTTTTTAATGGTTCTTGCTGCTCTTGTTTGGTACGATATAAATAGATTTTCCCAATTTTCTATAGTCTATAAATTTGTTATGCTTAATGTAACCAATATCAAGGCTTTGTTTTATGACAGACCGTATGAGGTATCTGCTCTTTAGGATTAGAAACTTTCTCACAATTGAGAATAAGGGTGCTTATTCTTAACTATTGAAAAGCGTTTATTGACAGTTCGGGATTATTTAATTTGGAATTGCCAATGTCATCACAGTTGTGCCAACAGATAATCATCACGAAGGTTCCACGGCCTATGTGACAGTGACGATCCTGATTAGTTTGCCGAGATAACAGGAAATGCGAGTACCGTACACTCGCAAACGGAAACAAAGCAAACCCGTATCGCGCTCGCTATTCCAATATTGGTAAAAGCGAACTTTAGGACGTGTTTCAACTATTTTATAAAACTTATCTGTCTTTTTTTAACATGTTTTTACGTAACGACTCTTCTTCCTTCAATAACTTCTTTAGTACCTAACACATGACAACAACAATATTGGTTGACTTTTTCTTTTTTTTTTACTTTCTTTTTGTGTTTTGTTTCTGAGCTTCAGTTGTTTTTAACACGCTTTTATTAGCTTCGCTATGTGACGGCATCTTTTTTTTAATTATTAATAATGTTTCTTATCAATAAGTACATCATTAAAATTACGATCTAGCCTGAAAGACTAATGAGTAATTTGAGTTTAACATAAATTGCTAAGTAGAGTTATTGCTAAGATTGTGTCCATTAACACATTTCTTACTGTATCTATTAAGGTGAAGGTACTTTGTTAATGTGTTCTTTGCTAGTAGATTTAAACCAACACCTTTTGATTTAAACCAACACTTCACTGTCACATCACTACACTAACTCGAAAGGTTTCTTCCTTTTTAGTCTTCTCACTATATCCGTGTTGTCGAGGAGCTGGATAGCCTCGACGTTCACGTGGTGGTGAAGTCTATGTTCATGAGCTTCGGCAAACTTTTTAATGATAATTGAGACGAAGTCCACTTTTAGGTCCCGGTGAAGAAGGTCTTCGTTTCTAATGTACCATGGGGCATTGACAATACCTCTCAGCACCTTATTTTGGAATCTTTGAATGATCTGTATATTATTTTGGTTGGTACAGCCCCATAGCTGGACACCATAGGTCCATATTGGCATAAGGTCTTGTTTATAAATAATTAAACACTTAAATAATTGCAAACTTATTGAGGAATGATGACAATAAAATAATAAAAAATACATACGTAGTAAGAAAATATAAAAAAAAAATAAAGCTAAAAAACAACAACTAATAAACACGCTGTAATAGCAAGCCGAACTAAAAAGAAGAAAAATAATTAATTTTATTGTAAAAAAGCGTGAGGAGCTTTACACTAATTGGTAACTGGGCGGTTACCTGTAATGGGCAGGCGTAGCGCTTACCATCAGGTGAACGACTTGCTCGTCTCGTCACTCAGTCACATGAAAGTGAAAACAAAACGAAATATAAGTAGAAAGCTATTGTTTAAACATTGCAATTCAAATATCGGTGAACTTCAGCCTGACTACACCAAATCCGACCATTGTTTTTGTTAACCAACCGCCTATTTATCTGTGCTCCATCGCTCGCTGAATTATTGCAAGTGCATGCTAATGCAACTCGTAATCTAAATGCAAATCTCTTTACGGGCTAATTACGATCAAGATTATTTCGTTGCGCTACTGTTCCGCTGCGATTAAACGTTTACTGTTGATGTAACGCGGTTTTATTGCATTTTTATCCAACTATCAGAAGTAATTTTTTTCGGATACGTACCGTGCGTGACTAAAATGAATCTTTATCTTTATAAATAACTGTCAGTCTTCTTTAAAAATGAAATAACATAATTAGAAGATCCATTGTCTGAAATGAAAACGCACACTGTAAATCACTATAGGACTGAAACATAAAACTGATATTAATTATTCAGTTTTTTTTTTTATAATCAGATTAATGAAAGGCCATGACGTCAAAAGTACCTATGAGTAGTGAGCATGTATGAACGGACACATGAAAATGGAAGAAGCGAAAGAGGTATGTATGTAATTTTTTTTTTATGATAAACCCATGAGAAATAGTTCACGGTTACGGTAATAATTCACATTAGTCTTCATAGCACACTCGCAGAGCAGATATAAACTAACAAACACGACTTCATCTTGTTTCGAGCTACGTTTCTAATATACGTTTTGTGCAGCTGCAATCCACCTGGCACCCATAAATACCTACGCTCTCCTCTTCTTGCATACAAAGTATTTGTTAGCGTGGTTTATACCCTATGAAGGCTATAAACCATTGTGCACACACTACTTTGTGTATAAACTGTGTGCTGAATTACTACTACGAATGCTACGAGCTCTACGGCTGCTACGACTTTTATAATCGAATGTACCATTGTGATTTTAAATTAGAAAAATACGACGGTGTTAAAGGAGGAGGTTATACTTTAGCATGCATGATCTTAAATTATCAGGTTGATTCACATGTTTTTGCCTCAAGAAGCGTACAAATATTAATTTTGGTTGTAAATTACTAATTACTCGGAATTTAATGTATATGTTTAATGTACTTATATGATGTTAGTAAGTACATCACCCACCCTACAATCGAAAAATGTTTCTACTGTCCATCCAAAGGTGGTCTGGGAGAAATCGCATTCAGCGATAAAACTGCCCAATATACTACAATTTGTTAAGACGAGTGGACTGTATCTAGGGGTTGTTGAGGTTATGAAGAGGAAAATTGGTTGGAAAAAAACTCACCGGTGGTCGGCACTTAACTTCCTTTGGAGGCGTCGTTGGGGGCCCCCTTTTGCTAATTGTTGATGGTACACTGATGGTTATTCACTGATTATATTTTATTTCATGTTTTTGATGGAGCGACGCACCGTGTCGGTTCGTTAGAGTTTTGGAAGAGTGTCAAAGAATGAAAAGGATTGGTAGAGTGAATGTGTAGAAAGGACTGAACGTCCATAATGGGAACGAATGAAAGGGCGGGAAGGTTTTAATTTGGAATGGTTGAATAAGAGGCTTTAACATTTATCTTCCCCCCCGCTGGCGAATTGATGAGACAGAAAAGTCTAAAACACATTAAAATTTGTTCACAACCACCAATGCAAAAATCTTGACATATGATAATTGTTATAAAATGATGTCAAGTGTTATTATGATTTAATGATCTGTTTTGAAATGAACTTAATGTATAATTGCTATATTTTCACACACAAAAAAAATAATAAAAATTAAAAAAAATTATGAAATGATGTCTACACAAACTAGTCATTATTTGGTAGGGGACACAACTTCACAAGAGGTCGATCGAAAACACCTTGTGCAGTCCTGACTGAGGCAGATCGAGGGATACCGTCACGCCCAGGATGTAGTTTAATTATTCTACCAAAATGCCATCGCAGTGGGTGAGTAGTTTCATTTTTTATGATAACGAGTTGATCAATGTTTACTGGAGGTGATGCTTTAGTCCATTTCAATCGCTGTGATAAAGTGGTAAGATACTCACTATGCCACCGAGACCAAAAGTCTTGGTGCATTTTTTGCAACAGTTGCCACCGTGTAAGTCTGTTCATGCTTATGTTGGAATAATCAAGAGATGGCACTGTTGTGAGAGGCGCTAATGTTAAGAAATGTCCTGGGGTTAAAACTGAAACATCTGAAGGATCTGAGCTAAGTGGACAGAGGGGCCTTGTGTTCAGGATTGACTCCACTTGAGTCAAAAGCGTGTTAAGTTCCTCATACGTTAGAATTTGTGTGCCAACAACGCGATACAAATGTGTTTTTACGGACTTAACACCCGCCTCCCAAAGTCCTCCGAAGTGAGGTGCTCCTGGTGGGTTGAATTTAAACTCAATACGCTCCGTTTCACACGCGGCGCGCATGAGGTCTATCAGTTGCGACTGTGCGCCCTTAAAATTCGAACCACAATCGCTGTGGATCACATTACACCGACCACGTCTTGCTACAAACCTGCGTAGGGCAGCTAAAAATGCTTCTGTTGATAGGTCAGAAGCAAGTTCTAAATGTACTGCTTTGGTAGCGAAGCACACAAATAAGCACAGATACGCCTTCACAGAACGCGTACCACGATAACGTTGAAAAGTTATGTTAAACGGTCCAGCGTAGTCACAACCTACAGACTGGAATGCTTTGATCTGAGTAACACGAGAACGTGGCAAATCTGCCATTTCAGGTTCAAAATTATGGGGCTTTACACGAAAACAACGGTAACAATTTGATAAAACTTGACGAATTGCTCGTCTTGGAGACAAAATCCAAAAATTTTGAAGTAGTAAGAACTGCATTGTTTGTAAACCAGGATGAAAATTTTCGTTGTGAGTACACTGAATGATAAGTTGTGTCAAACGATGCTTGCGAGGAAGCAAAGCTGGGTGTTTTGATTCGTAGCTAAGATCTGACTGAGAGAGCCTACCCCCCACCCGCAAAATGTGATTTTGATCCAAAAATGGGTTAAGTTTTCTGAATGATTTTTCAGGGGAACATCTGAACAAGATCCGCTGGAAATCACAATGTTCCTCTGCAACACTAATCTGCCTGTACATTTGCCGTACATCAGCAGTGAACATGATGGCATGGAGTCTAAAGCGTAAAAGAATGTTGGTAATATCGGCTTGAAGCTTGGGTCCTGTCAGAAGAGTGTCGTTCAATGAATGACCTTTGTTATCCTTGGCACTTGCGTCGTACACTACACGCAAGTCCCGGTCCGATTTTAAAACTGCGTGATGAGCAAGGTAATATGCAGTCGACGACTGACACTCGTTGGCAGGTACCCTCTCCATTTGCCCACTCGACAAATAATCCATGACATGTTGCTTATATTTTTCATGAAATGCCGGTTTTGCCAGGAGGCGCTTTTCCAGCTGCACGAAGCGACGAAGCGCAATTGGGTATGATTTTTCAAATGATGGTGGTGATTGATCACGAAAGGGCAAGTTAACGATGTATCGCCCAGCAACATCCCGTTTATGAGTTGATTGAAATATATCTTCACATTGAATATCTTCCACGGAGTGAGATTGCTTGTTATCTCCAGTAGGTATGTTGTCTAACTCCCAAAATTTCTGAACCGCAATGTCCAGGTTGGTGTCCACTGACACATGATTGATTGATAAAGGAGTGGGGAATGATGAATTTGTCAACGTTTTTCCCATAAGAATAAATCCAAATATTGTATTGATAGCCGTCGCAGCATGATGTCCACCGTCAATTTTTCCTGGTATTAAAATTTGTGGGAATATCTCACCACCAATGAGGATATCCACCGGACGAGAAGAATGGTAATTTTCATCAGCTAGTTTCAGATTTGCTAAGTGTTCAAAGTTTTGAACATTCACCGGATGGGTGGGCATGTTACCACAAATTTTGTCTAAAGTCACTGCTTCCGTTGTGAATGTGGGTTCCACTTTTCCAACTGGTCTAATTTCCAGAAACACTTTGCTTGTAGAACATGCAGGAACCTCACCAATTCCAGACATAGGTGTTTGAGTCTTGTATTGGGACAAGCCTAAACGACGGGCACATGTTTTGGTAATAATGTGACTTTGACTTCCTGGGTCCAGCAGGATGCGCACCTTTTGGAAAGTACCTTGGCCATCCTTTACCTCCACCTCTGCAGTCGCAAGCATGACAAAATGACTACCTGATGATGAACCTGAAGACACATTTGACAATGATGTAACTGGAGTGATCACACCTTCCTTGACATTAGAGTAGGATGACGAAGATGTTTGATGGTAAGCAGCACTTGCTTGTTTATGTTGGGGGTTGACAGGACCACCAGTCTCTGTCCTCTTAGGAAAATGCAACAGACTGTTATGTCGCTGATTGCATGTCTTGCATGAGTGAGTTGAATTGCAATTTATTGTTATATGATTTGAACGCAAACAATTGAAGCACAATTTGAATTGTTTAATCACTTGAGACCTTTCTTGTGGGGTCTTTGATAAGAAGTTTGGACATGAGTAAAGAGCATGGCTTTCTTTACACAAAACACATGATTGATTGTTTGATTGAACCAAAAGCATTGTTGGTGTTGACTTTGGTTGATTGGTTGAATTCACACGCTTGTTATGATAATTATTTTGTTGCTGAACTACTGATTTGTTATTCTCATTTGAGAATAATGAGCGTTCTAGTGCACTGCATCGGTCCAGTAAAAATGATTTTAATTCATTAAAGCTTGGGAAATCTTTGCCTGTGCTAGACAACTCAAAGGCTTCACGAGATGCTTTATCTAATTTTGTTAACAACGAATGAAATAACACAAAGTCCCATTCTGAAGTTGGTAATCCCAGTGAACTAAGCATCGCTATGTTTTCACCGTAGACATCAAGCAAGTTCCGCAAGCTCTGGGCTGAACCAGAAGGCATGGCCTTTAAATTATTAATTTGTTCCCAACACATGAATGCTAAATACCTTTTGTTGTTGTATCGATTCACTAAAGCTTCATAAGCGCTCATATAATTAGCCTCAGACACATGAAAAGCACGAATTATATTTATGGGTTCCCCGGACAATGTTGTGATTAGGTATTGAAACTTTTCTATGTTTGTTAAATCTGTTCGCTGATGAACAAGTGTGTTAAAGAGGTCAATGTACCCCGGAAAATCTTTGAACTCACCTGTGAATGTAGGTAATTTAATCGGTGGAAGTTTAGTCTTTGGCTTGGGTTGATGACACGGTTGAGAAGGAGAAGCGAACTCCACTTTTGATTCTTTCAAGTATTTACGTTTTGCTTCGAGTACTTCGAAATACATGTCATCAGCTTGCTCTTGGAACACGGACTGCCCTTGCAACTCTTTATCATCTACACCGGCCTTTTGTAATTCACAAACCAAATTGATGTGGGCATCGTTAAAGCCCTCCAAGATAATGTCTAAACGGGAACACCATGTCTCTAACCGCGTTATAAGTTTCGGTTCGGATTCACAATTACGTGCACACAAAAGTGCATCGCTGAGCCGCTTGTGCGACAGGCTGCGTTTCGACTCCCAATGCGCAATCACGGTCTCACTCATTTTGAAATTTGATAGTTGTTATCACTTTTAGCAGAAATTTTACGCCTAAACTTAACTTATTATCGCGCAAACTTTTATAAAACACACTTTACGAAAGTTTGATAGTTTTCAAACAGAAACGAACACGAAACTGTCACTTGTTTGTCAAAAGTCACAGCATAAACACTATGAGAATGACCGTATGAAATGATCGAACGAACATCGACGAATTTGATTCGGTTTGTTCGTATTGCCGGCACACAAACGCAATTTGTCGGCACACAAACAAACACAATCTTTGCTTGAGTTACTTAGGCGCTGTATGTTACACGTAAGTATTAACACAATTGTTTAATGATTTATCACGATAAGCTGTTATTATTAAGTGTCGCATGTTACACATAAAACAACGATTGAAATGATAATTAATGTTCAATTTCACAAAATTGAATACACGAACACAAATGTTTTGATTAAATGGACTCTCCCAATGACACGATATGAAGTTGGACTCACCCACAGAACGAACACAGGTCAATACTTCCAACCTACCTAAACTCCAGCGCGTGTGCGCAGATCGGTGAAATACAAAGTGTAGGTATTTTTACACCAACTTTTTGCAAAGTTCCTCACACAAAATGAATGACTGAGTTTGTTTGATGAATTAAACACAAAATATGATATGCGTTGTGATCGATATGTTGATATGATGCTAATAATTCGAATTATAGGTTTTGCAATTTGGTTGTTGTGTGCAAATATGGCGGCTTGATGACGCTAAAATTTTCACAAGTTGAAACGAGTTTACGATTTGAGCATAGGAAACCGATTCTAAGTCGAAATCCGGTTCGACGAGGACCAAAAATGATGTTAAGACGAGTGGACTGTATCTAGGGGTTGTTGAGGTTATGAAGAGGAAAATTGGTTGGAAAAAAACTCACCGGTGGTCGGCACTTAACTTCCTTTGGAGGCGTCGTTGGGGGCCCCCTTTTGCTAATTGTTGATGGTACACTGATGGTTATTCACTGATTATATTTTATTTCATGTTTTTGATGGAGCGACGCACCGTGTCGGTTCGTTAGAGTTTTGGAAGAGTGTCAAAGAATGAAAAGGATTGGTAGAGTGAATGTGTAGAAAGGACTGAACGTCCATAATGGGAACGAATGAAAGGGCGGGAAGGTTTTAATTTGGAATGGTTGAATAAGAGGCTTTAACACAATTGTTTACCTATTGTTTGCCTATTGTAATTTTTCTGTACTGTGTTTTTTTTTTTTGGTGTACAATAAAGAGTTTTCTTTTCTATTCTATTATATACGTTTAGTAGCTTATTTCGATTGAGGCAACATTTTCTTATGATATTGTTGTCTCATTACAACTTGACTTGAAAACCTGATGAGATGACGAAAATATTCAATAAACCAAAAACAAAGATATAAAGGTATAAAGTGTCTAACGCAAAGTGTCTGGGAAATTATTTTCATGGGACAACGTTAGAAGAAAAAAAAACGTTTCTCATATTATCCAGCCAGCTGTCTCCTCAAGTGACTGACTGCGGAGGAGTAGGCCTCCGGTAGCATGTTACATTTATCTCAAATACTCGTCATGTGTCTCGTCAGATGAATTAAAACATGCGTAGCGAGAGTGGGTAAAGTTGGGGTGCCACTGCAAGCGTGGACCATGAAATAAGAGTATCGAGTAGAGTCGATATTTAGTACATCATATCTTATTTTTAAGTGATTATTTTTAAGATTAAGTGATAGACTATCGATTTTTTTTTAATCATTTTTAAATTAGAATTACCATAAAGATGTATTTAAAAAAACTATACATATCCATTCATACATTCTCTGTGACGCCAAAAGCAATGTAGTTTTTGCATGTACTGAATTGACAACATGATTGTTTGAAATCGATAAAAAAATATTGTGTTAAAGATTTGTATCTGGCTTTTGATTCGTAATATTTCATGTTACCTTGCACTTTTTTATGGTGTGTGTGTGATGTAAATTATCTTATTCGTTATTCATTTGTGTGTTGTTCGGTTCTAGTCCAAAACGACCACTCGTCATGATAAACGAACTTTCTTAAAATCGCCATTCATTTGTCTCTTCTCGCTAGTTCTAGAGCTGCACCTCCACACCAAGCCGGTGTCTCGCTGTAAGGCTGCCGAGCTACAATCCGCACGTATAATTTCAGTAATTTTCGAGCCCATTGACCGGGAAAATATGAATTCGCTGGCTATAGTTCAAAGAGATTAGAGAATTAACTTGATGAGTGTTCTATACGCATATTTATCTCTGGGAAGGTATAATTTGGGTGTGTAATTAGCGGAAGATGTCGAATTGCGCTTTCCTCTCGCAGATACACGAAACTATAATTTGTAGCATATAAATAATCTACCTAATATTCACGTTCATACATTTACGTCTACGCCATACAGGGGTTTAGGGTAGTGCTATAAATGTATAACATACATCACATTATTAATTAGAGAAAGCGGAGTTGAGTAAAATAATTTTTAATAAAAATATTGTTTTTCTAATTTCCTAACCATCTACATGAAAGTGAGGGGAGATCCTTGCTCAACAGTGGGACGATATGGTTTGATGATGATGATGAAGAGATAAATAAATAAACCAAACAATTAAACCTTTCTTCTGCATATAATCACATTATTTAGCGTACCTCCATATTTTGCATGGGACCAAGTATCGAGCCCACTCTCGGGTCGGGTTCACTCTTTTAAACATTTTGTTTTAATAAAACAACGTTATGAAATAATTATACTCGCTAACAAAAGCTTTACATAACACCCTTTTGTAGGATTCCCACGAAAAACAAATGAAATTCAAGCAGCAAGCCAAAAAGACAAAGCGTTCGACAAATTGGTCTCCCGGGCAGCTTGTGACGTCACCCGCTGCCATTCGCTCATTACGCTCACTGCATGTGGACTGACTGCACGGTTCATAGCTAGTTTACACACACGCTCTTTCGTCCACGAAAGCGCGTTACATAAAAAAGGCAATAAGATTATGGTATAAGCTGCTTGACACACGAAACAAAGATAGTAAATGACTATGTTTGGAATGTGAGGTAGCTTTTATCTATTAAGATCGGAAATTTACTTACCTAATAATATGTTGGTTTTTGTATACCATATAAAACGGTAATCATTTTATCGTTCTATTCAATATTAAAAATAAAATTCCGTTCCTCTGTCAGGTTTGCTTTGAAATTTCCAGTAGGTTTAATCAATAAGGAAAATTAATATGTAAGTTTGAGCCTTCTATAAAGTCGAAAGCAGGCGTGAAAGCGCGTGCTTGTAAGTCACACTCATTGAATACGTGCCGAGTGCTGACTGACGCATTGGATCGTGGCGGCACGTGTCGCTGACGTCAGTGACGCGCGACGCTCCATCGGTCGCGCGACAAATGCAAAAACGCTTGACTTGCTGTTTGTTCCATTGTAACGAGGCGAACTTGGAATGAAATTTTCGGTTTTTCTCCTAAATTTTCGTGATAAGTTAATATCTTTAGTTAAGTCATGCTTCAAAATTGAAATAATTGGACTAACTTTTTTATTTTAATGCTTCGTAACAGAAACTTGCATATAAGAGGTAGTGAAAACTTTTTCAACACAAGAAGAAAATCTAGAAGATTAGGATTTGGCATTACTTAATTCCATGTTTGCTTTTAGTCATCTACAAAGTCGACATTAAATCTTCCCTTAAAACCTAATTAGATAGCAGATGGATTATTTTTCTATGTTTTAATAATCTAGCAACCAAGCAGGAGTTTTTATTTACGGAGCTTTTTCAACATTACCTTTAGAAAACTGTACCTTTGACAAGCCTATAAGCTTTCCCAAGTGCACTAATACCTTTGACAATTTTTTCAGTCTTTTTAATCCTCAAAAGGCGTGATGTATCCAACTGGATACAAAAGGCTCATTTGATGCTATCTCTGATTCTCTGATCATTTTTAGCGTCTGATCACAGGGCTTGTTAAGGCGACGCGTGCACCGCACGTGATCAGAGCAAAGTGTTCTAATTGATAATGCTTACCCTTAATTGTACCCTTCGCATAGTTTTTAGGGGGACATAATTGTACTGTAATGGGATGTGATGTGAATGGAATATGTATGCGGCGAAAAGAAGCAATTAACTAAAATGTATAAATTGTTCCGACATTTTTATTTAAGTACGACGCAAAAAAGTGCCGTGTCGGAGCAGATTTTTTCTTTCTCGCGAATGGAGCTTAACCATTTACTAACTTTGGTTTTGTAGAAGTTACTTGTGGTTATGGTAGCCCGGGACTTTTTTAAGTCACCATCATCATCAACCCATAACGTCCCACTGCTGGGCACGGGTCTCTCCTCACTTTCGTGAGGAGGGTTAGGCCATGATCCACCACGGGGGCTCAGTCCGGATTGGTGGATAACATACCTACCTCCGAAATAATTCTCGGGTAGGTACGTATATCTTGTTAATATGTGAAAATAATGGAACATACGGAAACTTAGGTTTAACTACATTTTTAAAACTCACAGGTACATTAACTTAAAGCCTTCAATTTTTAACCTATAAACTAAAATATCAATACGAGTAGACCACAGAATAACAAATAGCACGAACAGATATTGCAAGCCAGCAAAGCAGTAAACCTTTTACATTCAACATTTAAGTCCGTTTCCCATCAAAGCGCCTAGCTCGTAACAAATCTTCTTGGCATATGAAATATTTATTAAGTTTCCGGTAAGTAAGCTCGTTCTACATTTTGCGACCACAGCGCCTTCGGTAACAAATAGGGTTTCCTGAGAGGTTCGAATCTGGACGGCCATCTGTGCCCAAATCTTACTGAGATACACACGGGCCGGAAGAACATCTTACAGATCCAGTATTCAAAATGAATAAAAATTTAAATTGAAACTTCAATTTTATCTCAGGACTTTAAATTTATGTTTTATATGAAGTCAGACACAGCAGAGCAGTTTCCATTACTACTACCAATATAAAATTATAGATGACTTTTTGTTGAATGCTTAGATTCGGAATCTAATCAACTCCGAATCTAACTTCGTTCATCATCATCATCATCAACCCATATCGTCCCACTGCTGGGCACGGGTCTCTCCTCACTTTCGTGAGGAGGGTAAGGCCATAATCCACCACGGGGGCCCAGTCCGGATTGGTGGATCACATACCTACCTCCGAAATAATTCTCGGGTAGGTATGTGGGTTTCCTCACGATGTTTTCCTTCACCGAAAAGCGAGTGATAATTACGTACATATGTTTCACAGAAACACATTGGTACGTGCCCGCACTGGGATTTGAACTCACGACCTTCTGATTGGAAGGCGGACGTTCTCCTACTAGGCTACCGCCGCTTAACTTAACTTAACTTCGTTATTGTGTTTAAATTGTTTTTTTTTTCATTAAATTTCAATAATCTTTCATGAGTAATTTAGTGGTCGAGAAAAGGGAGAAAGGATCGACTGACTCACCCGTGAATTCCTTGTAAAGCTTCTTCGATAGTAAAATGGATGGCTGGTTTCGTGGGCGAGTTGTCTTTCTCAACCATTTATGTTGAGGTGCGTTGATTTTGCTGATTTTCCTATATATGTTGAGGTTCTATGCTTGCGGAAAGGATTGCGGCGAAACAGGCTAACTGGAGCACTATTGATCGGCAAAAACTATCCTTCCTTGGATCCGCGATGTTAACGGTAGCGAAGATGGACGCGCAAGACAATGTCGTCATAGGGCATCTGTCAGTCGATCGGGATGTGGCGTAGGGAGGGAGGATACGGGTAGGTGTACCCTCACATGAAAAGATTGACGTTTAAGTATGACATTCGTACCCTCCATTTACAAGTTGAATGCTGAGGGCTGAATTTACATGTGATTGATGAATTCGTAGGCGTACATTGCACAATAAACCTACCATACCGCCCCCCAAAGAGCTACCTAGCTCTTTCAATTAATTAATATAAGTTGAGGATGAATCTAAAATTCTGTGGTGAGGTTCGAGATCAAAAATGGTGAGCCTCTTAAGTTGAGATTCTAAGTGGAAATTCTAAGTTGAATTTCCTAAGTTGAGTTTCAAACTTGATAAACTAAGTTGATTTTCTAAGTTGATTTTCCAAGTTGAGTTTCAAAGTTGATAAACTAAGTTGATTTTCTAAGTTGATTTTCCAAGTTGAGTTTCAAAGTTGATAAGCCAAGTTGATTTTCTAAGTTGATTTTCCAAGTTGAGTTTCAAAGTTGATAAGCTAAGTTGATTTACATAATAAAATTTAAGTTTAAAGTTGATATTCGACTATAGATTGGCACATGGCATCAAAGGACAAAGTTTCACTGTTGGCCTAAGAAGCGTACCAGATGAAGTTCTGAGCTCAACGACTCTCACCGTACCATCTGTACCTGGGCAGGTTCGAATGACGCGAGCCTTTCGCCATTGAAGCGGCGGCAAGTTGGGTTCCTTGATTAGTACTAGATCGCCTGGCTGCAAGTTCTGGGACTTGTGGAACCATTTGGGACGCTGCTGGAGAGTATGAAGATACTCTGCTTGCCAACGCCTCCAGAAGTGTTGAGTGATTTGGCGAACTAGTTGCCATCGCTTCAATAAGCTTAAGTTCTCTTGGCATGAGTCCTGCTCTGGCAGGGCAAGAAGAGGTTGTCCAATAATAAAGTGGCCGGGCGATAAACTCTCGAGCTCAAGGTCGTTCGGGTCGTTGGTGACCGAAAACATTGGACGAGAATTTAGCGCGGCCTCGACCTTTGAAAAGACCGTGGCGAGCTCTTCGAAGACGAGAGAGCGGTCGCCGATGATTTTACTTAAGATGAGCTTCGCGGATCTAACTGCGCTCTCCCATAGGCCACCCATGTGCGGGCTAGCCGGGGGATTGAAATGCCATGAGATTTGATGTCCGACCAAGGATTTTTGTATTTCAGTCTGGGATTCACGTAGAAACTTTGAAACCTCTTTAAGATAGTTGCACGCGCCTATAAAATTCGTACCGCAGTCACTGAACACGTCGCTCGGGAGACCTCTGCGGGATACGAATCTGTCAAAACAGGCTAGAAAAGCGGCCGTTGATAGTTCAGAAACTATTTCTAGATGACAGCATTTGGTGGTGAAACATACAAAAATGCACATGTAGGCCTTTACGCTTTTAGCATTGCGCATGCGGGAAGTCTTCAGCATGAAAGGTCCAGCGAAATCCACTCCGACCCTTTGAAATGGTCGGCACGATGTGACTCGGCTTGCCGGCAAGTCGGCCATGAAAGGTTCAATGGATTTAGGCCGCAAACGATAGCAGCGCTGACATTGAAAAATACGATTTCGAATAACCCTACGCGCAGACAGGATCCAAAATTTGCGCACGAGCAAATTCAGAAGTGTGTTTATACCAGGATGTTGGAACATCCGGTGGTAATGATCCACTAAAAGATGTGTGACGTGATGAGATTTTGGGAGCAACAATGGATGTTTGATATTGAAATCCAAATCAGACTTGACAAGTCTGCCGCCAACTCTGACGAGACCTTCAGAGTCAATGAACGGATTCAAGCGCATCAGACCAACCTTGACAACCTTGTTAGCACGCAACAGTTTCAGCGGTTCTGCAAATTCCGTAGACTGGACTAGTTTGACAATGGTGCAAACACTATCGTTTAGCTCAGCGACCGATAGGTGTCCAGTACGTTTTTGAGCTGGGTTTATTTATTTATTTATTTATTTATTAATATAGCACAGCCACATCGTACACATTAATACATAATTAGATGAGTAAGGACAAGGTACAATTCTGATGTGTACGACAAGTACGGCGTACATAACATTCACCGTGGGTGCTCGATGAGCAAAAAACAAGTTTCAATATGAGTACGTAGTTTAAACAATAATAAGGAAAATAAGAAAATTAATGAAAAAAAGAATTTAAATTTTTGTTAATTACAAATAAAATAAAATAAAGAAAAACTTAAATTAAACATATTAGTCATATTAGTCTTCTGGAGGTCTTTGTAAGTATGGACTGAAGTGGGTTAGAACTTTGCGCTTGAAGCTAGGTAGAGAGTCATGGAAAACATCGAGATCAGGTAATTTGTTGGCTAGTTCATTGTATTCGTTGCAGATACGAGTTGAGGGGTTTTGTAGACCTAGGTTTGTGCGAGAAAAAGGAGTGTGAAATATATTGCGAATAGGGTTTCGTGGATATTTGTGAGGAACATAAAGAGGGAATTTCTCAATTATTTCGCTGACGTTGATTTTGCCATTTACGACTTTATGCAAAAAACACATGTCAATACATTTTCGTCGGTCACTTAGATTAGTTAATTTGAACTTCTCGAGTCGCTGGTTATAAGGATGTCTATGTGAAAAAGTGGGAGTTTGAAAAGCTAGATATCTGGTAAAAGCACGCTGTAGACTTTCAATACGTTGGGAGTGTACGCTGTAAAATGGGCTCCAAATGATGCTCGCGTATTCGGTGTGGCTGCGCACTAATGCCTTATATAATAATAGTTTCGTTCCTGGTTTAAATCCACGACTGTTGCGTTTTATAAACCCTATCATCTGAGCGCTTTTGGATACGACGTTGTTTGTGTGAGATATAAAATTGAGTTTGCTGTCCAATATCACACCTAGGTCGCGAATTTCTTGGACTTCTGTTAGTTGTGTGGTGCCACATTTATATGTAGAAACAAGGGCCTTCTTTTTCCGGGTAAATTTTATAAAAAAACTTTTATTGACATTAAGAAACATTCTATTTGAGAGGCACCAGTTTAAAATGGAATTTATATCTTTTTGTAAATGGAGGGAGTCTAATTGAGAGTTAATGTTTTTGTATATTTTAATGTCATCGGCAAATAAGGACATTTTGCAGTGATGTATATGTTGTGAGATATCATTTATAAATAATAGGAAAAGAGTCGGACCCAGATGGGATCCTTGTGGGACACCGGACTCAGCTAAATAAAATTTAGATTCGGAATTGTTAATGGCGACTAGTTGAGGTCTTTTCGAAAGGTACGATTCAAACCATTTAAGCAAGGATCCACCGATACCGTATTGCGATAACTTTTGCAAGAGAATTCTGTGGTCTACCTTATCAAATGCACTGCTGAAGTCGAGGTAGGCCACATCTACTTCACCCCCATTGTCAACAGTTAGAGATATGTCCGAGACGAAAGTGATTAAGTTAGTTTGAACAGATCGACCATGCCGAAATCCATGTTGGGAGTCGGTCAAAGCATTGTCTACATGTTTATACAACAGGGGGCATATAAGAGATTCAAATAGCTTAGAGAAACAACTGAGAATAGATATAGGCCGATAGTTCTTGACGCTGTTATGGTCTCCTTTCTTAAACACTGGTACGATGCGAGCCTTTTTCCATTCAGAAGGAAAAATTCCGTCATCCATGGATCGATTAAATATAATTGTCAATGGAAGTGTAATAGCATTAATGCATCGTTTTACAAATAGAGGGGGAATGTTATCACAACCAGAGCCCTTCTGGGGGTCGATATTTGAAATTAGTTTACGTGTTTCGGACTCTGCAAAATTTAGCTTAGCTAGGTAGTTGTCGGAATTTGGTACTATTTGGTTATCGGGTGTATCAGAAACAGAACTAGGTGTGTATACAGATGAGAAATGTGTGGCAAATAAGTTAGCAATGTCAGGGTTTGTTTGGGCGACTGTGTTATCTAACTTCATCTTTGCAGGCAAGGCGTTTAGAACACTTCTCTTATTTTTAATATAGCTCCAGAAAGGTTTTGGCCCCTTGGAGATACCTGATTCTATTGTGTCTTTGTATTTTTTAAAGCATCCATCATATAGCTTGTGACAACGGTCTCTCAATATTTGGTATTCATAATAGTCACGAGGGTTCTTGTAAGTTTTAAATCTTTTACGGATCTTTTCCTTTTCTTTGAGTAGTTTGGTTAATGGTTTACTAAACCAAGCAGGGAATTTAGGTTTGTTGTTGGAATTTCGTTTAGGGACATATTTATCTATTACTACTTGCAAACTATCATAAAATACAGTCACCATTACATCAACATTCTCACAAGTGCCGAGCTCTTCCCACCAGTCCACACTTAGTAAATCAGATACAATACTTTCATAGTCACCCTTAAAAAAATTGTAAACATTGCGGGCTTGTGGACGGCTGTTAGTTACAATTGTTAGTGGTAGGCTTAACAATAAACTGGGGTGTTTATCATCTAATTTCGTTAAAATATCTATGCTATTGGTGACTTCAACATTTGGTATGTTTGTTATAATTAAATCTAGCATTTTATTATCACAGTTGTTAATGCAATTAACCTGGTTCAAATTATTCAGCGATAAGAAATCAATAAAGCAATTTCCAATTTTAGTATTATAGTTTGCAGGAGTCATGTGGGAACAATTAATTTCCTTAGTCCATTGAATGAATCCTAGGTTGAAGTCACCTAGAATTACTATATCATTGGTATGATTGAGTACAAGATCAACTGAGTCCAGAAAGCTGCTAACAGACTTCAGATTAGCTGGTGGTGGTAGATAGACAACACACAGTGCAATTTTTTTCATGATTTTGTTAACTTCTAAGTTTATAATGATCCATAAGGTTTCGTTACTATTTTCCCACATTGAGACTCTAAATGATGGAACATCACGTGACACAGCTATCAAAACCCCACCACCGTCCCTTTTAGTGTGTCTACTACAGACTCGATCTCTGCGGTAAATTACATAGCGAGAGTCAAAAACTTCTTTATCTGAGATGCTTGAATTCAACCATGTTTCTGTAAAAACAATAACTTTATAGTTACATTCCAGTACATTTCTAAACAAATCTTCTGTTTTAGTTCGCAATCCTCTTACGTTTTGATAATATATGTCTAACATTAAAAATAAAAATATTACTTTACTTATAGAACTATGAGGTTAAAAAGAAACAAGTAATTTAGTTCCTTACTAAATTAAGTAAAAAACTAATAATAATCTGGAACAGTCGTGTTTCCTATTTAATTTGATCAAGACCTTCAAGGTTCTTGATTATCAAGGCTTGACTAAATTCGTCCTTTCGGACATAAATGCGCCCATTTCGGGTCCATACAAACTTATAACTAAACTCTTTCCCCTTCTTCCGGGCTGCAGCATGCAGCGATTTGTTGGCAGGCGTTAGGTGTTCAGATACGAACACAGGCCTGCGGGTGCCTCCGATTCCCAGGTGATGAGAACTCAGTTTCTCGTTGGGATTTTTCTTGTTGAACTGGGACACGGCGGCTAGAATTCCATCACGATGACGTGGAGACCGAAGCTTAGCGATAATCCCTCGTGGTCTATCATTGTCGCGGTCCAGTTTTGCAATTCGGGTCACATTTTGGATGTCGTCTACAGTAAGGGGATGGTCTATTGCTTTTGAAATTAGAACGACCGTATCAAACAGGTTTTCAGAGCGGTGTTCTGGAATTCCATTGATTTCGATGTTACTCTCCCTCATGTGGAGGTCCACTGTGTTGAGCTTGGTCGACATTTCCTTCATGGCTTCCTTCAGATCTTTATTTTCACTCTTAAGTTGTTCAATGACAACCGATTTCTCTTCTAAGCTTGTTTGCATGCAGTCAAACTTTTGGCTGAAAAACGACAGCGATTCTCGAAAGGAAACGAACTCTTCTCTAAAGTTCTTCAGTTCAGTCGTAACTTGCGCTTTGTTGGCCTTGAGAGCGGCAGACAGCTCTTGTTTAAGTATTTCGCGGAATCGGGTTTCGGTAACGTACTCGCTCGTTTCAAGAGAGTCTGGCAGGAACCTGGGCGCCTTGTATCTTTGAGTTACGTTGATAGAATCAGCTGGCGTACTCGGAGAGGATGAATACTCGCGCGGTGGGCTGTCTGCGCACGGGCGCACTGGCGTATTCATGTTACCATTTTTCGGCCGTTTACTCTGACAAGCAGGACAATTCCACGAACCTTTCTTGAAAGAGTCCATCGAGTTAAAGACTTTGCATGATATATTTACGCAGTCGATATCATATTTAAGCTTACAAAGCGTGCAGGCTAAAAACTCCTTTTTTGGCAAAGCCTTAAGGCAAGCCGCGCAAGTGTTGGACGACATTGTAGATCCAATAAGTAGTTAATGCGTATTAATATAACATGCATATAAATAAAAGCGTGTTAAAAAAGTTTTTTATTGTTAGTGTGGCACTTCTTTATTTGGCGCCCTCTAGTGTTATTTGACTGTACTAGGTAAGAAAAGTCAATAGCGGCAATCCCAAATTCCCAAAACCATAGCCAAGTTGTTTACGAATAGCACAGCTAGATGGCGTTAGTAGTGTTCAATTAGTGAATTTTGCGGAATTTTATTCCTTAAATTTGTAGGTTATTTAGCACACAATAGCTGAAATAGGGTTTGTATCATCACAACCTGGTCTATACATAGTAAGCGTTTCACTACTCCACACCAAGTTCATTTAATTTTCCACTGTATTTAGTTCTTAGCTAGATAATAACGCAACGAGGTCTGGTATTTTTGCGTTAATCACCGACCTTGGGGCTTCTTATTTGGGCGTTAACTTAAGCACAGGGGTTCACTGTATACTACATAAGCAGAATTTTCACTTATTTAAGTTTGATATTCACTGGAACTAATTAAAATTGTTTTTTGTTTACGAGCCGATGTTAACGCGCACAGCGCTCGAAACGCGTTTGCGCGCGTTATGGATGAAGCGTTTGCACCAAGCTACAGTTGCCTGTAGTTTGGGAAACGAACTGAATCTGGTTAGCAAGTCGGTTGCAGCCTGAACCTGCTCGGAGATTTCCGTGATTTGGATAGCATGAGATGCGAGACTTGAAGTTGCGGATTTCAATCCCGGTAAATCTGCGTCATCAACAAGTTGATAGTTTCCAGGCCATGACGAAGAATCATCTTCGAGCCATGCTGGTGACCACCACAGCGGGTGGTTGACTAATTCTGAAGGCGAGAGACCGCGACTTGCAGAATCAGCTGCGTTTTGAGCTGATGGGACGTGCCGCCAAACAACGCTTGGAGTCAGCGACTGTATTTGGGACACACGATTTCCCTCATAAGTTTGTAATTTGTGAGGCGAAGTTTTGAGCCAGGATAGCACGATAGTGGAATCAGACCACGCTGTCGTGCTGTCCAATAGAATCTTACCTCCTATTATTTTTGTGACATGTTCCAACAAGCGAGCCAATAGCAACGCTCCGTTTAGTTCGAGCTTGGGGACAGTCAGTTTTTGCTTGAGCGGCGCTACGCGTGATTTAGCCAGAAGCAGCTGAACTAAAACGCGACCGCAAGCGTTTTGAACGCGCAGGTAGACGCATGCTGCGTACCCGCGTTCTGAGCCGTCACTGAAACCGTGCAGTTGACTGGACACCAGTTGATCAGTGACGACACACCGTGGTATTGAAATCTGATTTATATTGTGGAAGTCAGACATAAAGTCAGTCCACACATTGCGAATGTCTGAAGGGAGGGGGTCATCCCACCCTGAGTTGATCGACCAAAGCATTTGCATGATGTATTTAGCAAAAAATGTGACCGGGGATAAGAACCCGCACGGATCATACAACCTGGCAATGTTGGACAAGACACCGCGCTTGGTGAGGACCTTGTTCATATCGGAGACGCGGTAGATGAAGCTGTCCTTGTTTGCGTTCCACTCGATGCCCAGAACCTTGAAGATATTTTCGCCATCCTCGACGAACCTGTAAGGAGATTCGCGGTGGTCGACAGGAAAACCTTCCAAAAAATCTTGGGAGTTGCTGGACCACTTGCGCAAAAGAAAACCTCCCTGGGCGAGAATGTCAGAAATCGTTTGAGCAAGGTTCCTGGCAGAGTTGACATCATGAGATCCACTCACAACGTCGTCGACGAAGGTATCCTCCAACAAAGTTTTTGAAGCGGCGGGATGCTTGTCTGCATTGAGGTAAGCTAGCTCGTGTAGAACGCGAATAGCCTGGAACGCCGAACTCGAAACGCCATAGGTGACTGTGGTTAGTTCGAACTGCTTGAGTACGTCGTCAGGAGATTCGCGCCATAATATTGCTTGATATTTGCAGTCATCGTCACGCATGCGCACCTGCCTATACATTTGTTTTATATCGCAGGTGAAAACTACTCCATGCAATCTGAAACGCAAAATGATGTCTTCGATATTTTGCTGAAGCTTGGGACCGGACATGAGCACTTGGTTGAGCGCAACACCTGAGGTACTAGGCGCAGACGCATCAAAAACTGCGCGCAACTTTGTGCTTGTGCTATGCTCCTTCAGGACCCCATGGTGTGGTATATAGTAGCGCTGACCACCAGTCGAACATGGCACTTCACGCATGTGACCGGCTTCAATATAATCCCTCATGAAGGCTACATAAAGTTCACAAAGTCGAGGTTCCCTAACCAGCCTGCGCTCCAAATTATGGAACCGCTTCAAAGCAGTGAGATGAGTGTCACCTAATGGTTTGTGGTTCACCTTAAAAGGTAACGAGACAACAAAGCGACCATCACTATCCCGTTTGTATGTTTCTGTGAAATGCTTCTCACATTGGATGTCCTCGGGATCTTGAATGCGTAGCTTGGGTGGCTCTTCAACCTCCCAAAACATCCTCAGTGCGTGATCAAGATCTATGGTGCAGGCCATCGAAGTAGCGGTGTACGTGTACTGCGATGCTGCTGGAGCTTTTCCCATGATGATCCAGCCAAAGATAGATGAGTAGGCAGTAGGCATATTTTCACCTAGACTGATCCTCTTACCATCCAGAATCTGGTCATAATATTCTATACCTAGAAGCAAGTCAATTTGTCCGGGAATTGTGAAGTTACTATCCGCTAAAACTAAATTTTTGCAAAGTTCTAATACTTTAGGATCAACTGGAACCGAAGGCATACGGCCAGTTATTTTCTTTAAAATGATGAAGTCCGATGATAAAATATGTAAATTGTTCCGTGTTGATTTGACATTGCAATGAACTATACCTCGAGTCTCGTGAACAGACGAAGCACCTAGCCCACACAAGCCGCCTGACCTTGTACGAGGCAGCCTCAACTGTTGAGCCAAGGTATCAGTCATAACTGACACTTGAGAGCCGCTGTCTATTAGAGCACGGGCTGTGTGAAATTGACCGTCAACATCCTGCACGCTGATGAACGCTGTACCTAAAATCATGGTGGATGTCACATCGACACCATGTAAGGTCTGAGACTGGACTGCGGAGCTATGTATCGACACAGCAGGCTCAGAGGGGATGGGTGCAGAAGTTGGGTCCGAATGTTGATTTTCTATTGAATTGTTGATGTGTAGCTAGTCAAGGAACGGGAGCGGGCGACGGTGTTTTAAATAAAAAACTTATTTTAGTGGAATACGTCCAAACAGAGTCGGATGCTCGAATGTATTAACGGAAATATTGTACCTTAACCTATAATGTAAACAGTTGTAGCGTGTGAAGTTATGCATTGAAATAACAAACCTTATCATTTGTACCTTAACCTATAATGTAAACAGTTGTAGTGTGTGAAGTTATGCATTGAAATAACAAACCTTATCATTAAAAAGGAATGCGGACACCTTAATGTAAATTGGCGGTGGTCCTCCATGTTAGGTACCTTAGCCACATGAGATGTACCTGCACATATGTGAGGTAAGGCTGGGTACATAACTTCTCCCTCCTTAAGAGAGAAATCACCCGAAGATTCCTGATTCGGATGATTTCGTTTAAAACATAACATTTTGTTCCATACATTGGTGAACTTAAAAATAACAAGTACAATTACGATTAAAAACAAGATTACATAAAGGATTAATGTTCCTAGGCTTATACTGTTAACTGTAATTAACCCGAAACGCTTTTCGTTGGTTTCGATTTCACTTTTTGATTTTAATATGTATGATAAATGCTTTAAACTGTCTAAATTCACGTTTTTTAAATTCACTGTCACTTCACTAGAAATGTTGTAATTCCTATATTTAGGCAGTTCTGGTATCGTGGCCAATTTGAGGCTTAAGTTTTTTCCATAAACTCTCTGATGACGTAGATGCAAGTTTTTGATAAAGAATTCGCAGTTTTCTTCAATGTAGATGATGTAAGATCCATGTAATGATTCGTGGAAGTCATCGTTGTCACATCTCTCTGTTGACATAATTTTGTTAGTTGTATAAACTATCCAAGTATTCGATTGGATACGTTGGACCTTGAGTTCCTCTATTTCTGCCATTACAGGGTTGCAACTTATGAGATCTTGGTGGATTTCCATTAACTGCTCTACACACGTTTCCTCAGTGTGCAAGACAATATTGTCTTCGGTACACATGTACTGATGATTTTCGATCTGCGTGCAGGGACGAATGACCGACAGGTACTTCAACCCTTTCACCATAAGGTAGGGGTACTTAGGAATAATAACGACCGTCTTATTTAAGGATTGATCGAAGGTAGGAAATGAGTAGATTTTATAATAATCGTATGACTCATTATCAGTCAGGGGTACTTCCAATATAAAGGTTATCTGGTTCTCTTTTACATATGTCTTAACAGTTATTGTTGGTTCTATTTAAACTAAATTACTTAAACTTATAGGATATATTAGATTGTTTGTCTTGGATTACATTGTTTATAACATATTTAATAATTCAGTAGAGTTAACAATAGTTTGATGCCGAACAGAACTTTGTTTAAGGTATGAGCTATTTTTGACTTAATCACACAAATAAAGTACTGAGACTGTCTTTAAATACGCTAAATATTTTTCGAAAATTCGTGGATAAATCTCAATTCATTAACTGAATATTTTAAAATTAAAATTAGAAAAACTGAATATAAAAAATATTTTTTTTGTAAGTGTTAATCTATAATAAATAAAATCTGATTCATTGTTTCTGATACATTAATATAACTGTTGAACATTTTAGAGACCAGGGTATGTAATTAGAAATGGTTACTTTATCGTGATTTATTTGAGAAGTAAATTTAATTGTAGGGCGTCATTATTGTACAGATCGGAGTAAGTTTTTATAATAGTTGAAAATCAGTTCAAATCAAATCAGTTTAAAAAGTCTATTCATATTTTAATAAAGTTCTGCTAGGTGTACCCTAAGGTAGTATTCTTGGGTCATTACTATTTTTAATATATGTTAATGAGTTACCACTTCGATGCAACTATTTACATGAGTAAAGGAAACCTAAGTCTGAATGAGTTTCAAATAAAAATTAACAAATCTGTTGAAGCAGTTGTGAGCTGGTTAGAAAATTTAAATCTAAATGTAAATGTCGATAAAACGAAATTAATAGAATTTGGAAACTATAGACAAAAATCATTACCGTTAAATGTTCTTATTAAAAAGAACAAAAGTCGATATTACGAGTATTACAGAAACCAATTTTCTTGAAGTTACTATAGACTTTATAGATTATTTAAATTGGAAAGCTCACATTTCCAAAATTAACACAAAACTTTCTCAATACATGCATGTATGCTGTTTCAATATTTAATAGAATACCTAAAGATGTTAGAGAGTTACCGATTAAAAAATTTAAGACAAAGCTGTTTAAGTGGCTTATTAAGAAATGTTTTTATGATGTCAAGGAATTCTTTAATTAGAAGGAGTTTTTTTTTTATTTTTGTATAATAATTGTCTGACATTATCATTTACAATATTATTTAAATTCATTGATAAATAGTTTAAATTTCATAATATTTCAAATTAACTAAGTTACAAACATTGGGATTGATGTATTACTATTAAAGTTACTGTTATTGATGTATTCAATTATAGTTCAATTTATTCAATTATTGATGTATGTCCGTCATGGATAAATTGTTGATACCTGTAATATATTTTTAAAATCTATTTCTACACAATTTGCGCAATAAATTTATGTTATTTTCATTTCATTTCAATATTAAAATACGAATCATCAAAAATTGCTATAAACACGTATTATGGTTACGTTTATCCTCTTTTAAGCTATGGGATTATATTTTGGGGTAATTCTGTAGAAGTTGAATATACTTTTCTACTTTAAAAAGATGTCCAAGATGTATATTTAATTCAAATAGTACTGAAAAACTTCGAAATGTTTTCGTAGAGAATAACTTCTTTACACTTGTATTTATGTCTATCAAATTTGTATATTTGTTGAAAGCAATTACGACTACTTTTATAAAACAAAATCCAACCGATCTAAAATTCTAAGGAACAAATACAAGCATAATATTTATATGCCTATGGCCCATAACACTTTGTATCATATGAGCTCTTACTTCATAGCCATTAAAGTTTATAACAATCTGCCTCTAGACGTTAAGATGCAAAGATGATCAGATTTCAACAAAAATTAAAATCTTGGTTGCAAACGCAAAGTTTTTATAATTTAAAAGAATGTTTATCAAAAATAATAATTAGTATTTTAAATTTCTAATAATTTATTTAAAATGTGGTTAATTGTTTTGTTTTCCAATTTTATTTAGTGTATAAGTAAGTTAATTATTGTGCGTCGGAAATGGGAAAATTGTTGAAACTTCTGATTGTAATAACAACAGCTTATGTAAACAATAGATACAATAAAAATATTCTGATTCTGATTCTGAATAGAACCCAACGGATTAATGAAACCTTTCTTAAAACAACGAGGAACTAGTTGTCTGTATTTTTCGATAGTAAAATCGCGTAGAAACTCTGCATATATTTTAATACACTTAATTTGTATACGAGGAAAAATATTCAAAACAATAAATGGAGCTTCGTTTACTACAGTTAAGATCAATAAAAATTATATCTAGGTTTATTTCAAGTAAATGCAGATTAAAAGCTGCGTTGGCATCGTTATTAAAAGTATAAAGCGTTTGCAGAAGTCGTTTATTTTTTTTAAAGAAGCCTTGGTATTCCTTTTCTTCAAACGTATTGGTACTACATGTCGTCCGGGTTTACCCAAAAATGTTGCTTTAACAAATTGCAGTTTGTTTTTAACAGATCGCGGTTTGTCTTTACTTTTTCTTTGATTGACACTTTTAGCAAAATTAGGTTTAGCTGGAAATTTAATTTCTTTTTCTCTACTTTTATTTTTCTTAACTTTCTCTTTCTTTGCTGACATTTTCTTTGCAAAAATTTTATTATTGTCTTTTATTGGCTTTGTATTTCTACCTATTTCCGGATTATAAGTTGGTAGAAAAACTTTTTGATTTTTTAAAGAAATTTTTTGTACCTGCAATTTATTTTTCAACGCTGAGGACACTAAAATTTTATTCGGTTTGAAGTCAATGTCCTTATGTAAAATTGGTATTTTAATTGGTTCTAATTCTGCAGCTGAATGAATTGTAACTGATTTGTCAGATTCTAATGGGATCGGATGCTCTGATAACTTTTCTATACTAACAGATACTGTGTCAGAGTTATGAGTAACTATTGCTGTATCATTTAAGTCTGAAATCATTATCATCGATGAGTTATTCACTTTTTTCATTTCGTCAGCGCTTACCATCAACGATAACGATTGACTTTCGTTATTTGATCTAGTATTTACTTTAACTATAGGTAACGCTTCTATGTAATACGGTTCTTCGTTATCAGCTAGAGCTCGTAATTTGAAACTCTGCTGTGCTCTAAGAGGCACCGATCTCATAGACACGTCACTAACTTTAAATTGAGGCGTTTGTACTTGTGGTGGTGTATAATTGATTTGTTGGAGTGGTCTGTACTCAAAATATTGGGGAGGCCTGAAGCCATAAGGTTGAGTTTGCCTGTAATCAAATCGTTGCTGCGGTTTAAACACTTGTTGAGGTCCACAACCAAATTCGAACCCTGGTGGTATACTCGGCACATTCGGTGCTGCAAAAGGACTTGAAGTTTGGGCGCTACCATAGAGTCGGTTACGAGCGTGGTATTGTTCGAAGAAGTCGACCTCATTGAGTACGATACTCAAGGCCTCTTCTAAAGTCGCGGGTAATTTTAATCGAACTACTCGCACCAAATTCTCCGGGAGGCTGTATAAAAATACATTCAGTGCTGTACGATTGTAAATGGTTATTTTATGGCGTTTAATTTCGTTATCTCGAAGTATGTTCACTTTTGAAATTAATACAGACCGTACACTTTTTATTCTATTGCAAAATTCTAAATAAGTTTCACCAGATTTTATTTTTAATGATTCCAATTCAATACACGGTTCACTACGCGGATCTCCAAAATGTTGCTGCAGTAATTGTTTTAAAGAAGACCAATTCACAATATTGTCACAATCAGATAGAAGCGCCGCTGCGTCTTCTGTCAGTCTACTAGTTATCGCGCGATAGACGTATAAATTTTGTTCTTCGTTACCATTTTGGTTAAATCGTTCAATCACGTATTCACAGTTTTTCAAATATAAATTTAATTGACGCTTATCACCATTAAAAAGTGGAATAAGTTCAATCACGTCACTCGGTATCATCACTATCGGGGCGGTCTCGAAGGCTTGGCCTTGCATTGTAGAGTTATAAAATTTAAGACAGAACGTAAAAACACTTAATATGTCAAAATCTTATAATATAAAATAACACACACAGTATAAAAGTAAAACACACACATTAAAATAAAAAGTAGAAGAAACACAGTTAAGAAATTTTATATGTGAATAAAATGTTTTGTTTAAAATACTATTTCAACTTAAATTACTATGAGGTTACGATTGATTTAAAGATCAATTAACTTCACTTTAAACTACTTTTAGAACTTTAGTAAAATTTCATTAAAATTTTTAATTATTAAAAATTTAAATATATATTTTTTTTAAATGTAAATTACTGTAAAGTTTCAATTGATTTAAAGTTCAATGAACTTCACTTTAAACTATTTTAATTGTGAACATTAGTAAAAATTTCATTACTTTGAACAATTAATAAAAATATTTTATTAAAAAAAATTTTTTTTTTTTTTTTTTAACTTAAGCTACTGTTAAGTTACGATCGATTTTGAGATCAATTAACTTTACCTTAAGCTATTATTTTAATTATGAACGTCAATAAGAATTGCATTATTTTGTCCATTCTATATTAATTTAACTCTATGTAAATTCTATTTATAGAACTAAGGTTAGGCTTTATAAAATTTCATATAATAACCAACCAGACACGTTAAAACAAGAGAGAGAGATCTCGATAATAACATGAATCACAATTGAAAGTTAATGAATATAGGAGGAATTTACCGGTAACAAAGGAATGACGAAAAGTTTGATTCACCAACCGATGACCGTTATAGCTCCCATATTGTAAATACAATTGACAATTTAATAATAACACTATATGTAGGAAGTTCACTACATTAATAACTTAACTAAATTCTATGTTTTCAAAGAGTTTGATAAGAAAACCAGATAACAGTTATGTCGGGAAACGTTCAATCCCTAAATAACACAAGGAAAATGGCATAGGATGGTGAAGAGGTTTACTCACCAGCCGGCCAGCACCATCGCTCCAACTTTCTCGACGAATTTATTTGGTTCGTTTACGGATGTCCTCGGTTTATAGCCAAAGCACGCGGATGTAGATTCAATCGGTGTTCGAAGATCGGTAGAAGTTGATACGCGAAAATCGGTGACGTCGAAATGAAAATCCGCGGAACTCGGCTCAACCGTTTAGGTACATCCTTACAGGCTGCGCCAGTCAAGGAACGGGAGCGGGCGACGGTGTTTTAAATAAAAAACTTATTTTAGTGGAATACGTCCAAACAGAGTCGGATGCTCGAATGTATTAACGGAAATATTGTACCTTAACCTATAATGTAAACAGTTGTAGCGTGTGAAGTTATGCATTGAAATAACAAACCTTATCATTTGTACCTTAACCTATAATGTAAACAGTTGTAGTGTGTGAAGTTATGCATTGAAATAACAAACCTTATCATTAAAAAGGAATGCGGACACCTTAATGTAAATTGGCGGTGGTCCTCCATGTTAGGTACCTTAGCCACATGAGATGTACCTGCACATATGTGAGGTAAGGCTGGGTACATAACTAGCTTGCTATGGTGGCGCTTGCGACACACCTGGCATACACTTGTTGAGGTGCACTTAGAAACCTGGTGAGTGCGCAGACAATTAAAGCAAAGTTTATGTTGAATTACAAAACTCTTCCGTTGCACCGGAGTCATGTTCTCAAATTTAGAGCATCGATATATAGCATGGTTCTCCGTGCAACATGGACAAGCAAAGGCATTTTTGACCTTGTTGTGCTGTTTATTCTCATTAAAAATATTCAATGTGTTATTGCCTGACGCTGACCTAGATGTAGACCCACCAACATTTTCTAAGATCCTAAGTTGATTTTCTAAAAAATTTAGCAATTGGCTGAACGTTGGGATTTTTAAAGTATCAATTGATGATTCAAACTTTGTACGCAAATCCATCGTCAGCTTTTTGAGGATGATGTGAAGTAAAAGAAAGCTCCATGATGTGACATCAAATGTCAAGGCTTGTAACGCGTGTGTATTCTCCTTTACAATATTGATAAACTTACCTAAAGTTTTACTATTAAGTTGATTTAGATTTGGCAATGACAATAGAGATTCAACATGTTTGTCCGCAATCATCCTGCTATTTTCATAACGATCTGTCAATAACCCATAAGCTATTGCATAATTTTCAAGCGAAATTGGCAAGTGTTTGATTAATGAAAGGGCATCTTTGTCCAAGACACTTAGTAAATAATGCATTTTTTCTACAGAACTCAAATTTGCATTGTCATGGATTAAACTATTGAAGATATTAATAAACCCAGGCCACTCTGTATGGATTCCTGCAAACCGTGTTAATGAAATTTTTGGTAGGTGAAAGCCGGTGCTGATTGTGGGTTTTGATTCTAATGGCACGTAGTGATTTTGGAGAGTTTTGATTAAATATACTTTCTCCTCACAATTGTTGAATTTTTCCTCGATTTCATGACGCTCCGCTTGTTCCGTATTGGCCATGACTACCGAGAAAGCCTTTTCCATTTCATGCCAGTGCCTATCCAAGTCCTTATACCTGGCGAAGAAACGACTCCTGTCGTGAACGGATATCGTCTGCTGAGATGTTATTTTAGTAGTTAAATTGTACAAATCTTGAATGAAACGCGCACAATAATCGAAAGCAACGTTGCTTATCTTAGGATCACTCATGTTTATAAACTTTCACTCCACTTTTCAACTTGGAAACAGTAAATTAAACGAAGTTTGAAACAAAATAACAAAACTTACGAAATGTCAAACATGTCAAACAAACTTGACGTTATGAGGTTAATGTTACCACTTGACTAAAATAATAAGATTCGCTACACACTTCAAGATGATTTACCAAAGAGATCGATTCGAACTTTTACCACAGAATATTAAGAAAAAGTGAATACAATTCGAAGTGAATGAACGAAACTCAATTTCAATGTGGGGTATATTCAAATATGGCGGATGAAAAATGCTAAGTATACCTACGATTAAGAAAAATTCAGATTGAATTTCCTAAGAAGGATGCTAATAAGATCGGGTTTTGAAGGACCAGGGAAATGGTCGAGAAAAGGGAGAAAGGATCGACTGACTCACCCGTGAATTCCTTGTAAAGCTTCTTCGATAGTAAAATGGATGGCTGGTTTCGTGGGCGAGTTGTCTTTCTCAACCATTTATGTTGAGGTGCGTTGATTTTGCTGATTTTCCTATATATGTTGAGGTTCTATGCTTGCGGAAAGGATTGCGGCGAAACAGGCTAACTGGAGCACTATTGATCGGCAAAAACTATCCTTCCTTGGATCCGCGATGTTAACGGTAGCGAAGATGGACGCGCAAGACAATGTCGTCATAGGGCATCTGTCAGTCGATCGGGATGTGGCGTAGGGAGGGAGGATACGGGTAGGTGTACCCTCACATGAAAAGATTGACGTTTAAGTATGACATTCGTACCCTCCATTTACAAGTTGAATGCTGAGGGCTGAATTTACATGTGATTGATGAATTCGTAGGCGTACATTGCACAATAAACCTACCATTTAGCCTCTATTTTTAAATGACTCTAAATACAAATATAAGGATATAATCGTCAACTATAAAGATACGTGATGGATGTAAAAAATATCTATCAGTAGATTTCGAATTGAGTCGGATAACTTATACATAATTATGTCACAGTCACTTAATTTCACTCTACGAATGTATGTCTATGGATAAAATACTTTTTGTATACAGTAGACATATTTTCTTTTAAAAAGCGAACCCAATATCTATCCTTTCCAGCCACTAATATAATATATTGTGTTTTTTCTCTCTCGTCGGACGTAAAGTCTTTACAAAAATGACTCACTAGGAAAGTTTATTTTATACAGGGTGACAAACTTCCAACCCGTGTTCCCCTGCATTACAAGGTCGTTAAAATTCAATTGTTGCGGCCCTCCCGGCCACCTCGGCCGTCTATTGATGTAATAAGTCCATTGAGACTGCATAATTGCAAATCATTTGCGGGTTTTGTCGTTTCTTGGGGTCCACCGTCCCTCTATTATGATGAAACGCAGTTTTTTAAGAAATCGATACAGTTGTTAAAGATATTTTAATGGAGAGGTGAAGCTATGATTAAGTCTTTGGGAAGAGGAGCAAGTGGCGTTACCCTTTTTTATTGTATTTTAATGGAGCTGGGTATACATTCAAAAGTTTCATGTCATGTCATCTCTATAGCTGGATAAAAAGGACGATTTATTTATGTCTCAGTTTGTTTTTTATGTTATTATCTGTATCCTTGTCTTATTGTAAAAGTAGAAAAACTAACATATTAATAAAAAATATTACGAAAACTGATAAAACAAAATAGAAATCGTTTACTAAATACTCAAGGTACAAAAAATCTTGGTAATATGGAAAAATAACATTACATTTCACGGTACCTCGTAGGAATTGCCTAGGCAATAGGCAATATTAGCTTTTCTATCTTTACTTCTCTTATTTTTCAATATCACAAGGACATCTCATATCGATTAGATAGAAGCTTGTAAATAAAATTGTAATAAGCTTGTTCTGTTTATTTTCTTAGAATGACTCATCGTCTGATCTTGTCCCCTTGCTTGTTTTAACGTCATGGGATATACAAGTCGGCAAAAATATTTTTTTCTTTCTAACTCTATAAAATACGACCTTATTCTGAAGGACGTTAGGATTAAAGTATGCTGCGCCTTTTTGGATAAAAGCAAAAAGTAAAAATAAGTGTGTGGGTAGATTGAAAGGACATCTTAATAGGAAGATGGAAAACTACGTCTAGAACCAAATTGGCTTTCATTCCGTTCATTTATACATTTTATTGACCTATGGGGAAAAAAGGAGGAGTGTTATGTATTTGATGTTAGGTTTTTAAGGGTAAATGCGTGCGTGCGTTGGTATCATCGATGGTGGTGTTGACACCTACTCGTAGCATTTTAAAAATTTGCGCAAAATCTTGCAAAACAATTTTAAATTAGTTTCCGTTTTTCAATTGAGTCGTAATTTTCCATGACTGTCACGTTCTAATGACAATATAAAATTATGATAACATCGACGATCTGACGCCGGCTAGACAACCAGACTCCTAAGTAGTAATAACAGATAAATGAACTTTTGGCTCATTTCGATCAGCTTGCAGTGCCAAATACCTACATATTTGGAAGAAACTTGGGTGATCAACAAATGACTACTTATATTTCTTTTGGGCATATTTGTACGGCTTCTAAGATAATTATGTATAGGTTTCTAAAACATCATACTGTTTTTATCTGACCACAGCTGGCTAGACAATCGATTTGAACACGAGACGGCTGATTTATTTCCCACCATTACAATTAAAATGATACAATGTACTAGCCTCCAGCACTAGCACTAAACATGGGGTATAAAAAAGTGCGGTAATTGGCGAGCCAAATTGGCACCCCTACAGGGGTGGCACTAGGGCAATTATCAAGGGGTTCTATTTCGAACGTGCTTAACCTCATTTGTTCGGCTTATTTAACGACTTAGTTGGTGTTAGTCGGCTGTGGTGTAGGATT
Source organism: Campaea margaritaria (assembly GCA_912999815.1). Classification (NCBI taxonomy): domain Eukaryota; kingdom Metazoa; phylum Arthropoda; class Insecta; order Lepidoptera; family Geometridae; genus Campaea; species Campaea margaritaria. Next base: position 6,420,650 of record OU538794.1, read on the forward strand.
AAGGTATTAACGTCTTCTTATGGCGATCATTCGGGGTGAGGTGATCGTAGGAGTGAAATAAATCTAGTATACAATTTGAATGTTTTTTTACCTATATTCTGAAAGAGGATAAAAAAGTTAATTGAGAGAAGGTGCACCTTAAACCAAGACCTACTCTAAACAAGATACTATTATATTCTATTGTGAAGTAATCGGAGTATGAAGACCATAAACCTAAGGGTACCTAAAACTGATTATGTTATTGGTTTTTCTGATCCATGTTATCGTGGTTGATCAATAACTGTGATCATTTTTATGATCTCAACTGTCTTCCAAGACAGATGTCATATATCGAGAAGTTATAGAAATTGGTATTGACGATCAATAAAAATCAAGTTTATTGTTATGAATTAAAATATTTACTTGTTTTTCTTAATTCCCAATCTTTGAAATACAACAACCAAAATTTATTAGAGATCTTAAATGGTTTAGATCGGATGTCATCGTTATGCATAATTTTAGACGATATGATATTTCTCAACAAAAATCAAACCTGCACCCCAATAAAGCAGTCTCAATACCAAATCGATAAATCTTGCATTCAATTTCATCTGGCACGATGTGGCCGGGCAGTGCAAGCGATGTGATAGCGCGGCAGACGGCTTATCCTGCCGGCATCAGAATTACTACCCTCTGATCGGCAAGGGAGGAAGATTATATAAATCTGTATACAATATAGTTATCGGATCCGTACTGTGCACATTTTACTGATCAGATGGCGGGAGGCACAAGAAACTCCGAGAATGTAAATTTTTCCGCTATTGAAACGTCTCAACAAAAGATAACGTCTGGTTCTTATTTGTTAGACAGAGCGTTCAATAAATCAGAAATTTGATGGGTGTTTTGTGTAGAGGCATATAACCAACATTTAGTTTAATAGTAACTTGGATTTGTATATTTTTAAATCAATATAAAATGGTTACTCTGCGATAGGTGTATCGCAAGTTTAATCTCATCTTCCTGTTCCATTAAAAACTTAAAATCATGTAAAGTCGACTGCATCGTCCCATATCATTAGGTTTATAGTAAATCACATGCATATATTTTTTGTGTTAATCTTGTCTGTGTATCTTTCGGAAAAGGTCCCTTATGCTCCATAATAAGAAGGGTTTGTATTAAAACATTTCCCTACTAAAGTATCTATAATTTTATAAAAACTCTGCCTTGATTATTGAAGCCTACAATTTGCTAAACGAAACAATGCCGACACAGTTAATTATTTATTCCCCTTTTATTTCCCACAGTTCCATTGACGCCTTTGAGTCTTGTAATTTTGCTTACCGCTAATGATGTCACGATGACATAGTACTCAGGCAGGATTGTCTGTAATTACCGAAATCAAGGCATTCGGGGTAATTCCACAACAGGACTACGGCTTTTTGCTCGTTAGGGCCAAGGTGGGGCCTTTGAAACGGCGATAAACGTTATTACAATGTCAATTGTTTGCTTAATGTAGAATCCAACTTTTTCCACGATGCGTGTACTTTATTTTACATTATTTCAATGTATTGTAATTTTATTGGCGTCGGTAATTTTTTTTTAAAAGTAGAGAAAGTCTATTCAGTGACGTTCTGTGCAGTTAATATTAGTTTTATTCTGCTACCAGAGTCAAACGTAACACATAAATCATTAGTATGTAATACACGCTTAACGCTTTATGTAGCGTCACAAAGCACACTCTACGGAGCGTGAAAACGCCGCGTCATCGCTGCGTAGATGGCCGGTTGATCAGAACCCCGTGAGAACGTACCGTGTCACTGTAAACCACTTCAGCGTATTCAGGGAACGCCTTAAATCGGGGGGATAATTCTCAAACTTTTGACATAGCTAATTTCCCAAACCAGATGTTCTAAAAGCTATAATTTATTAGCTTACGCCTGAGACTGCAGACTACAGTTTACCGCGATATAAAGTATCCTATGTCTTTCCTCAGGATTCAACCAACATCCATCTCAAACTTCATTACGGTCCATTCAGTCATAAACAGAGCTACTTTTGCATTTATAATATCCTATATTGTTAAGTATGGATTACGCGTAAGTATTAATAAAAATATTAAAAACCAACATTTTTAATGTGTGGAGTGAAGTGAAGTGTGATCATTGCATAAAAAAAGTGTGCTTAACCTTTACCTACAACAAGTACTACCTATGAACCTACTTTCTGATTTTGGATGAAAGTTCAAAAATCTTAGCAGACCTATACGTCTTTTTAACACTTTAATACTTCCTTTCTCGCTCCTCTTAAACTGAAACATTTCAACTCTTCAAGAAGAAATCCCAACATTAATTACAAAACAATTGAATCAAATTCCATGGGCCGTTGCTCACTCCCTCTGACGTAAACCGTTTACGATAAGCGAGTATCTCAGATCTCTGAGAGGTTTCCAAACAATAAGACAATTAGACAATAAACTTGCCGGAATGGCTTAATCTACAAGCGATGTGCTGCCCCGGTTAGTCGGGGGATGGTACACGAGTAGTCAAATATAAAATGGTCTGCAAATCTATTAATTATCATTTAAATTATTATAAGCGAATTCCAAGCAGTAATACGCTACTAGAACGAGGTAATAATAAAGTTGGCTAATTGTTTACAATGATCATGCATTTTACTCGGTCAAGTATTAAGCGTATTATCCTACACTTTTTTTTATTTTTTTTTATTTATTTAAATGGATTTGTCGCTAGGCGACCACATTGTCCTGTAGAAACAATAAACAGAGATTAAAAAAACAACAAAACAGTAACAAAATTAACAGCTATTTTGTCAAGGCTAGATCTGCTAACCGATACAATATTTTGGCTTCTTCTGATGTGGGACAAGACAAAGTACTGTTCAGAAGTCCAATGTGCAAAGTTCTATGTCCACCAAACATTGATTCCTACGCTTTAAAATAAGATTGATTTGCGTATAATATGGTGTTTTCACCATGGTGTTATGGTGTTTGTGGTGGTGGATTATGGCCTAATCCTCCTCACGAAAGTGAGGGGAGACCCGTGCCCAGCAGTGGGACGTTATGGGTTGTTGATGATAATGATGATGATGGTGTTTGAAGATTACGATATTTTGCAAATATGATATTTTCAGACGTTTTTTAAGTGACGGAGCGTTTAAAAACTCTACAGCTAAGGGCGTTTATCAATATCGGTGTGCATATGCGACCAATTGCAGAACGATACGTCACACACTACCGCAAACGCAGGTTTGGCATTATATTAATATATACCAACCTATAAAAAAAATACAATATACCAATATCAAAAAAACAATGTATTTGAGCGTTAGAAAACCCGCTCGTTTGCCCAAGCTTCTGAACCATTGTCACCGCGCAGTGTTTCAGCGACCTGGCGTTCTTAGAAATCTCCGTAACCGTCATTTACAATTTTCCACTGAAGAGAATGGTCTTAGAGAAATGAAAAATGAAATTTCATGAGCAGCTCCCAGATATCCGCTTTACAGCACGAGTAATTAATTCTGGGAAGGAAATCTTTATGGAAGGACTATTAGATATTTGCAGTAAGAAAAACTTAAAAAACGTAGATTTATTAGTTGTTTTAACCAACTAGCTCATTTAAAACAATGCCCACAGTACCTAGTAAGTCATTATTAAAATTAATTTTCTTGGAATGAGTATAATTTAGTTCTAGATACTTTTCCTTATTTATCAATAATTCATCAATTCCACATCTTATTTTACATGCATTGGCCTTAAGAGGGGCACTCATGAAGATTGAAACTTATCACATGCTGAATTTATTTGATGTCAAAATTAAGGCAGTTATGAAAATGGTCTCAATGTTTTAACTTAAATCCTAGGAAATATCTCTATTTGTCTACTTTATTAAAATCTGTTTTTCTTTTCAGCGGTCGGAAACCACACCAAACTTTCCTTTAACATCGTCGCCACTCCCCGATATTTGAAAACTGGTATTTCCTAACAATAGCAAGGGAAATGCACCATTATTGGCTATTGACAGCGAGATGGCGGATTAGAAAGCATGGTCATGTCCGGAGAGGATGCCTGTCTGTTTGAGGAAAAGTTCTGAAAAGAAATGCGGAGAAAACTATACGTTTGTTAGGGGCATGAAACAGCAATAATATTGGTAGAAAATCAATGCGAACTAAGAATTGGATGTAGGCTTGGATATAGTAGAAATAACGTGTTGATTTGTTATATAGGGCACTTTTTAAGATAACTGGTAAAACGATGGAAGGTAAATGCAAGTAAATGCAGTAAAAATATTTAAAAAATTTATAAACTTCCGTTGTAGGCGATTTGCCTGAAATAAGATCTACTAGCAGCGGCCCGCGGTTTCACCCGCATTAACTATTATCCCACAGGTACCTTTAATCTTTACGGGATAAAAAGTATTTTATGTTCTATTCCAGGACCTAAGGTATCAAAATTAATCAAAATGTGTTCAGCGGTTTCGGCGTGAAAAGAGGACAAACATGCGTTTGTACGCACAACTTTCGCATGTTTAATATTAGTGAGATGTAACCTATGTATGTAATATTATGTTCCTAATTGTGGGTTCGAGTCATATCCGTAGAATAAAACGATTCCACTTGAAAATATTTACATGTAGTAGGTAAACATTTTGCAATGTATATCTCTGTAGAGCTGTATACTGACTGCAGACGCATATATACAAATTATCCACTTGAGTAAACTCAAAAACATCCGTCCGTAGTATAAAATACGAGTCCACTCACAATGCACTTTATTCTCAGCACGTACAAGCTGTTTGCCGATAGCTTGTGTACGAAACAGCTTCACTGTATCAGCTGACATGAGCGAACATTTATAATATTTATTGACCAAAATATATGTCTGAAGCTTGGTTATACGTAGCCGTTTTCATGGGCGTTTTGAGATTTAACTAGTTCTTCGCGGACTTGTGATTATAACTTTGGCAGAAACGTTTATTTATTCATTGCGTGCTCTCTTTATGACACAAACTCAAGTATTTTATTTTATTTGAATGAGTGACGAGACCAGCAAGTCGGTCACCTGATGGTAAGCGCTACGCCTGCCTATAACTGTTACAGTGCCACCCAGAATTTTGCATTACATATTCTTGCGCGGCACCTCACTGCGCTCGTCACCCTGAGACATCAGTTCTAGAGTCTCATATGACCAGTAATTTCACTGGATACAATACAATATCCATCATCATAGCTCTAAGAACATTTTGTTTAGACGCTTTCAAAATAAGTTGACAGTCATGACCAAAAAGCAGACTCTAATTTTAAGTAAAAATATAGAATGATCATTATTTCGCCTCTTTATACCTCCTCTACTATAAATTATATCTATGGTAGGGGACTTCACAGTCCACTGGCTGACTGAATTATAAGACGGCACTAAATATAGCGACAAAATTTATGAGTTGCCGTAAAATTTGATGAGTTTCGACATCTTGAAATTTAATTACCGGTTGTAATTGTTGTTTTACTCGTATCTCCTTTACGTCGAGTTGTCAAAGTTATTGCGAACATTTTAATCTATAGCTTTCCTATTTGCCTTACCTGCATTTGTTACCGACTTTAAGAAGATAAAGGGTCTCAATATAAAAGCTGAATTTATTTTTTATGTATTAAATTATTGTATCGGAGGCTCTGTTAACTCTAATTTTTATGTTGAAATGAGAGTAAAAAGTTGTTTAACAAAATTAGCTTAAAAGTTCTCTCTAAAATTAACTAACTAATTCAGAATTCCTTCACCAGAACAAACATTCTCACGGCTTGACGCAAACCAGGCATGGTGCTACCACGGTCTCACTAAATTAATAGTACCGATCATGACAAAACGGTTACCGTAACCGGTTTCTTTCTGCCACAAAAACCTTCGAGTCTATTCAAACCGTTATCACCCCATAGACAGCGAGCGAAGCCGGGTGATTGATATTAATGGCGACCCGCCTTATCTCCGCTTTGTCACCAAAGGTTGCCTTTTCAAAAAGATCTTCTTCCTTTCGGATTCGACGGAGTTGAGCAAAAACTAGGTCGTTCATAGTAATAGTTGGAAAGTTTAAGGTTATGGACATTCAAGATGACTCTCTGAATTTTACGTATTTTTTGACATTTTATTTGAGTTTTAGATGATTCATTTTTAAACAGCTCCGTGAAGCTGTATCAAATGTTTACATATAAACGATATGTACAACAATTGTCAAAAACGACATGCCTAGTTACATTTGATGGGCTATTAGAATAAAATAAAAGAATTAGATGTGATGTGACTGATGAGGCATTTCAGTTAAAGATTCTTTCTACAAAAAAATATATGTAACTCATTAAAATTATTGAAATCTTAACTTAATGACAACACATTACAACACAATATTGCGTAAATTAACGCTTATGTTGTAGAACAATAATTATTCACTCATGTCCAAAAGCAATTAAAAAAGTTTGTGATAGTGTGCAAGTCTTGCAACTCCGTTTTGATAACTAGGACTTAAAACTTGTCGGTTGGCCGCCCTAGTTAAAACATTGAAACCGAGTTACATTTTCGTTCGTTGGAAGTCGAAGAAGTACAAAGTTGATCTACGTATTCAGACTCAGCGAAGTTGAAAATATTATTTAAAGTTAAATCGAAAGAAGAAGTTGTAGTTACAATTTATTCTTACTACAAGTCGCGAACTGAGTTGCTCAGTTATGATTCAGTTACGTTTCTGTAGCCAAAATTTGGTACTAGTTGTTAGTTGCATAATACGATATAGCTGATCTGCCTAATAAGGTGCTTATTATTGCTATTCCACGTAGAAATGCAGCCAGTGTTCTTGGCGCTATGCCTCAAGGATATCAACTTTCGATGGTTTAGTTTTAGTTTTCTCTTTTTAATAATACTAATTTAATATTACTGGTAGAGTCACATTATATTTATTATTATTATAGTATTCCAAAATTAATAATTATATAATTTAACCAGTATTTAAAACAATTTCAAAGCTATGCAGATATTCACCATTATTACATTAACAGCTTTATAAACGAAAAAATATCAACTTTGTAGCATTAATTAATTTTCGCTTTAGCATTCACAGTTCAGGAATTTTTCAATTATGTTCATTTTGGAACAGTGTAAAGAGGACATACGTGTGGTACGCTAAAAGTTGCGACTCAGGCACGTCAAAGGAAAAATTTAAAGCCTTTCGGAGGTTTTGTGGTAGGTACATTTTAAATTTTATAATGGTAACATTGCCAACCGGCTTTTAAGTTCTTTGAATATTTTATTCTGTGTAGAGCAAATACCTTTTTTATAAAAGGGGAAAATGTATCACCCTTATAAATACATATTTATAAATGCATTATGTTGTGTGTTTATGTTTTTATTTTGCCCATTTAAGCAATTTTATATTTTATACTTTTGTTGCCGATAGCCAATTTCAGAAAAGCCGAAGAGTGAAATTATCAGAAGTAAAACATCCATTTTAACACTAAAGTCGTGTATAATATTTTTGCTACGAAGAAAATAGGAAACAGTGTAGGAAATAATAAAACTTCGCTTTTGAGCGGCGAAGAAGGAATTCTCTGTAAGCAACCGACTGAAAATGTGGGAATACCTTCACGCAACCAAGTTTCATGTTAAACGGCGTTGTGTTATGTTGATGGGAAGAAAATTGCAATTTTTCATAGCCACTTGTTATGCTGATAGGTTTTCTTGGGTATCGGTAACCTGTGGTATAGTTTATAATGTATTATGTTAAGTACATGCATGTCATTTTAAGTGTTAATAGGACGATATACCCATATAATACGTTTATGGTCTGATTGAGATTAGAGAAAACTTTGTCTATCAATGTGGTTAAAAAATGCCCATTTCATTTTTTGGTCGAAGTCACTTCAAACGATAAGACCAAGGATTTCGTTCTATGTTTTCTTCTTCTTTAGTCTGTATTGTACCTCTTCATTTTAATTTACTTCCAATTTTTATTTTGTGTAAAAAAACAAGAAATAAACATAAATGATATTTGTAATTAAAGTAAATATAAATAAAGAAACATAATAATATAGTATGTTACAAAATCCAAAAATCTTGTTTTCAATCCTTAAACCGAATAAATCACTACCATCACCATCATTATTGGCAACAGACCTGAATACGTTACAAGACAAAAGCTCTCCCTCACGTCACTCCTCCCCATGGCATACCTACAACCTCTTAATTTAATGAACAACCCTGAACTAACCATCCTGGGACATTTATCACCAGCCCATTACAAATAACAGGCCAGACCGCCCTGTTTATCAGTAAGAAACATCGCAGACGTGTCCAATCCGTAGAATTGGACTCAGATCTACGAGATATAAGTCTAATTGAAACTGACTTTAGGGTGACCAGATTGGATTAGCCTGGGCTGGGTTAGAAGTTGTAACTATGTTGTAGTGTGTCATTGTTAGAAATTACTTTTTGTTTTATCAGAACTTTGTTTTGTAATATTTCAAACAATAATAATATTTCTGTGTTCCAGTTTGAAGGGCATTGTTTCCAGCGAAATTACTGGGCGTATGAGACTTTTGAGCCGATGTCTCAGGGTGACGAGTGCAATGCAGTGCCGCGCAGGATTAAGCAATGCAGAGTTCTGGGTGGTGCTGTGACTGTTATGGGCAGGCGTAGCGCTTACCATCAGGTGAACGACTTGCTCGTCTCGTAACTCAGTCAAATAAAAAATAAAACACTAAATAGCCCATATGATGCGTATCACGTATTGGTTGGTATTTCAACACCAAACGCTTGTGAAATTAGACTAGTTGAAAGCATACAAATAAATAAAAAAAAAAACAAAAGAAAGATAAAATGGAATGCACTACAAAATATCCTACAATATACTTATCTGCTACGCTAGGTATAGTATACAGATATACAAGCGATTATTCGTAGAGATGATTAAAGACGATTAGAAATTACGAGATCCAGCAAAAGTGTCGCTTTGATATTCTCCAATTATTATCAAGGCCGAAATCTTTACCTCAGCATTATTAATTCTGATCATCGACGTCTTCAACAATCAAAGAGTTAACGACCGCTTAAAATCTTGGCACTGGTCTCACCGGCCAGTAATTAGTGGCCAGCAAAACTTCCGCGCCATTAGTCGCCGCGGCTCGTTACACCACTAATTGCGGTCTGACGGACCCATGGTCCCGTGGACCCCCTTGTTTTTGCACCCAATTAGTTTGCTCCGCGAAATATAATAGTTTTAGGACCTTTAGAATCGGGGCTAATGATGCTGACGTTGCGGATTGACGGGTTTTCTAAATTTGCTTATGTTATCAGTATTAGTTGTTTCGCTTTGTTTAAATTTGGTTGGTTGGAGTTTTCGGAATCGCACGCTGATGTGGTTCTCATATTTAGCGTTACTAGAATATTGGTTATAACTGTGTAAGCTGATTTTGTTGTAAATACCAACCTGTGAATGTAAATAACCTAAAGATTTGTTGTATAATTATAAAGGACTGAAAAGTATTTTTATGAAATTTTGTACATATATATTTTGAAAAAAAAAAAACGTACTTTTGTTTAATAGCTTATTTTTAAGTTATTTTTAATTTCTGTAAATTGATGTCCTTTTGATTAGTTTTTACTTTACTACGAAAATATGTGTAAATTATATAAATACTTAAAGCACATTTTCAGTAAATACATTTCTAAATAAACATGATTATAACATTTTAATAGTTTCAGTTCAATTTATTCAGCAATTCCATTCATCTTGGCACTGAAGCAGAGCAGGCAAAGCATCCCAATTCATTAGATCGAGTCGTTCGGTCCGCATAATACAACACAATCACAAGCAATAAAGGCGTAACATGGTTCCATTCATCGACCGTTCGACAAGATTTGTGGTAAGTGCCGTCTAACGGAAGAAGGCTAGAGAAACGTGGCGCCGCGCCGGGTGAGACAAGGGCTATAGAGCTAGAGTACTAGATGAGGCTTATGGTATCCAGACCATCAGCCAATGTGATGCACCATCTATGAGATAGACAAAGGATGAAAAGACTAGTGTATGGGAATAACACGGAAGTGGTTTTACAGCTTTATTATTGACTACTTGAAAAGTGATTGCTTCACGTGCCCTCTAGCAAATTTGTTCAGCAAGTAGAAATCTTTCACAAATTCAGTAACATTATTTTTTTAATGTTGTAAATGAATCCGTAAACTTTATGTCGTTTAGGCGCAAGGCATTTGGATATTTGGCTTTTCGTTTCTTAAAGGATAAAAAATTGTAGCTGCAATCGCTAATACAAACTAGATATGTCCATTATATTCCCGCAGCCGGCGTCAGGATTCTGCCATATTATTTGAGATATATGGCACTAGGATGTCCCTTTCTAGATTGTTCGTAGTCTTAACCTTACATTTTGTTGTACTTGGACGTAAAATGATTAAATAATGGCTACTATATTCATGCTAAACGACATTACTCTTATGATGACCTACATAATACGTGTACTCTATAGGTACTCGTAACTTACAAGGTTGTTTCGTTCTCACTATCGAGATTCCCAATACAATCTAGTCCACAACGTGCCCCGGGGACGGGAGGGATCGCAACCGGACGCGCTTGCGGCTGCGACGCGCGCAATTTATCGCGCCGCATCGGAAACGCCAGTGGGGCGCCGCCCTAATGTATTGCCGTCTTACAAGGAAACTGCATGTAATGTATGTGGATATTTGATTGTTGTTCCTTAACAGGAAGTGAAATAATATAATATGATGTATTTATAGCAAAGTGCGTTTCTAAACACGCTGTGCTCACGATATATCTTCGGTTTGTGGATAGGATTTAATTGTGGTAGATAACTAATGTAATATAAATCAAGCAAATCGCCAACCAATGAGCTATGAATGAATGAATTAACTATCTAAATAGCCAGTCACATAGAAAACTTATAATATTGTTTTACCTACAAACTCGTTTTCTGTTACAAGAACAATAACCTTAACTGTGCCATTACATCTCTTAGTTCACCTTCCAAGGTTATTTCTTTATGACGTAGTAAACTATCTAGTTAATTCAAACAATTGCCAAGGACATTTCATAGCCATCGCTCACCCAGAGAATTGCCGACGATCATATAAAGGTATAGTCTACATGGAAAACTAGGAACCTAAATTCGCTCAATGGACAGGCAGTGTGTAAACACCGTTCCAGCGCCCAATCCCCCGTGCAAATGTGCAGTCCCCAGTTACAGTCGATACGTCATATTTAGGCGCGCCGATCAATCAGTGTGTGCCATTACTCAATTAGGTAGATGATGGATGCGGCTGCGGGGACGCAGGCGGGAGGTTTTATGCACAGGGCAGTGTATGTTTAGCATGGGCATAGATCGATGTATGGCAATGTACAGTGTAAAGATATGGAGTAATTAGTTAGGCTGTGCCAACTGCAAAGCAGTTTAAAACGTTTTGCATTAGATTACTTGTAAACAAAGACATCTCGCGTGATTACAATAAAATGTTATTAGTATTGTAAATTTAGTAGTGTTATCGCTCCTACAGCTTGATAAAAAATTGTTCTCACAGTAATGCTGGAGATGAAAAAAAAACTTATGAGTTTTCATTTAATTTTGGCACAATATCAGACAATTATGGAAATTGTTATTATGATTGATAATTTTAGAATTGTATGGCGGTAGGTGGAAATTTTAGTAGTCACTTAACTAGCAGTAATTAATAGAATTGCGTGGTAATTCAAAATACATTTTGTCCTAATACGTAGCCACTATTTTTGTAGGTACAAAGTTCCCAGCTCTCTAATCTCAGTAGGATTGTTTGTAGAAAGAAAATAAAAGTACAAAATGGCGTCCTAGTCTTCTAATTGGCACTAAGCTCTCAGCAACAGTTAAGCCGACAACCCCTCCAATAGTTAGAGGGCTGTCATTCATCTCAGCTGTTAATCTCTTGAGGGTGTCAAATCGCCTAACTCCTGAACTTGGGTAAGACTGGGCAGTAAGATGCTTGGTCTATGGGTAAGGTAGCGCTTAGTGCAGAAGTTAGAGACTTCAATTTTAAAAAGGTATAGGCCTGTAAGCGGTAAACTAGACAAAAGAGGTACAATGTTTCGATGTAGCCAGCACATTTCAGGGCACGGTTTTTGGCGAAAAAATATAGTCTAAGATTTTTTTGTATGCGTGTAAAAAGTGCCGGAACTACAATGACCATGGTTAAATGTAAATTCATATGTATAGAAAATAATGACATCATTTTATTTTTCGGGCATAAAATGCCTCTGGATTTAATTTAGTCACACCACCAACCCTAGAATTAATGTTAGAAAAAGGATACGCACACAAGAACAGGGGTGAGTAATTTCATTTGTAACGTTGTTTTTTCTTTTATAGATTCCCGCTACAGCCATCAACGTAACCACACCCGATCCCGTTGCAAGCGGTGTTAGTAAAGCAAATATTTGTGCTAGTAATTACCAAGTTGCAAGTTACCGAAGTTCGAAGGGAGCTGGCTCTTGTGAGGGTATAATTGTTGTCGTTTAAGCTTGCATCTTACTAACATGTATTGTTAAGTTTCATTTAAAAACAAAAGGATATAACTTAGCTTTATGATACTTAAGAAAAGGAAAGCGTACCTTACTAATATTACTTATAAATGCAGGTTTTCATTTGACATATGTTTCTTACGTGTATTGATATAATGACCATTTTAATTATACAAAATTGGCTTAACGTATATTCTTACTATAATTATCGTATTTTTATGTTTAAAAGATGACTACCTCTTAAGTGTCTTTACTCAATAATTATATAAGTATTTCAAATATAGTAAATTTAAACACGGGGTGTAAATTGTAGAATTTCTGAAAACTAAGTAAATTTTTATTTATAACAACAGTATCTGAGTGAAAAAAAAATTGCCCAGAATTAGAGATTTATTCAGTCTAAGTATTCAAAGTTACTTTATTTCGTTATCGAAGTAAAATACAAGATAGTTTCACTATCGCGGCTTTGTTAATTAGACCAGAAACTTTTGTTCTGCTGCTTCAGCGATGTTGAAGAGCTAATATCAAAATCTACGCGTACTCATCAAGAAACTCTCAGATCGATCGGAAAACTTTGATCGTTAAACTGCTTCTGAAAACGTGGAACTGCAAACATTCGAATTTGCTCATCTTTTGGATACAGTATTGTTAGAAACAGTACCTGTGCTTACGTGATTTTGGGATAGAACGATAGGATAACAGACTCAATGCGATCGATAGGATAGATAAACTATTCAGCTAGGTAAATAACATCATATTATTATTGAAGTAAAGACGAAATTTCGTTCACCACAACATCATCATTATGATTGATTTCACAGATTAATTAACATGGGAACGATTATAATTGTTCGGTCTAATACGTGAACATAATTTTAAGTTTCATAGTAAGGTGACTATAATTCAATATCCAAAACAGGTCACGTTTTATCTCCAATTTTTTTTTTATAATGCGTAGTGCCTAATTGTACTTTAATTTAGAAGACACAATAATTATATTATTATGTTATTTAGGAACAGAAATGCAAACACACTAAAGAGTGATAGATTAGTGAACGGTCTTTTATTCTAAAACAAAGAATGATATGCTGATAAAAAAAACAGTAATTTGTAGGCCTTAGGTATCAAAAGTAACTGTATTAGGTACTGTTTTACATTGTGTTCTTGGGACAAAGGTGCGAGATTGGCCCAATTTGAGGAGAACACGTACAGGGGGTGAAGTTCCTACTGATAAATTGTTGTGATTATATTATTATCACTGTGGAGTACTAAGTTCTTTAAATAGGGCACCACGGAATGTAAATTATATTTAGATGTTTATTAAAAAAGACGTTGACGAAAATAAACTGTTGAACTCGACATCTATGGTTAAATTTACAGATATAAATTGTAAACAAAATGTTGAAAATCTTATTGATTTAGGTTCCTACGGAATTTAGGTGATGTAAAGCAATAAACCATCGACGTCAACTAATGAGTGCTAGAATTGAAAATATTTGTTTTATACAAAAGATTTTATACAATGAGAGCGTAACTTATACCCCAATATCACTGTTTTACCTCGTCGTAGGCAAAATAAAACAGACATGCCTTAGATAGCGTGTAAACTAGATACATTGTACGACCATAAAAGTATTCAGTATGAAACACTATCTAAATTCAGCGACATGAAGAACAATTGCTACAAAAAAGCTTTCATACCTAATAATGCTTTGTAAATAAAAATCCTACAAGTTACTCTTCCCAATTTCTTCCCACTTTCGTGTTTTGTTTCATACCCAACGAGTCTAATAAAACCTTTCTTATTATAATGCACTAGCATACACCCAGTCAGTTAAGTTAGTTAAGTTTACCTACTAGCCATTAAAGTTTGAAAGATTATCTATTTTTTATTTACATTAGTTATTTTAGAGCAGACGTCTTTCCATTCCCATAAGTTTATGATATTATTAAAGAACGTAGCTTTCTACTTTTATTTGTTCCCATTGTTGTTTCTTTAGCACTAAAATTTTACTGTCACTTAAAATCAGATAAAAATGTCATAACAAAGATTATGGATATAACGAGTTTTCTATTATTTTCCAGTCGATAAACCTAGACTGTGAATAAAAATGATGGTAAAATTTAATGTTTTCTTCAAAGATTATTTTGGTTGTGGCAAATACCTATCTAGGTGCATATTGCATTGATAGTTATTAAAAAAATATATGTTGTACAATAAATGAGCATACAATTTTAATGTAAGTAAATTTATATATTTTTTTCAACAAGAAGAAAAAAATTAAATAAAAACTGATTGAACTATGAGTATCGAAAAAATTAAAATTTACTAATACCTATTTTGGTGGTCACGACAGTAATTATAACTATAAACAGTACACCACTAATTTCAAGCAACTAAATCACCATAATGTAAACATAGTCATGCAGGCTCAATCGAGAACAATAAAACAGTGGAGTTCCGAATTAAACTTCTACTCCGTCGAAATTAACACAAAATCGCCCGTAGCGTCGCACAAAGTTAATATCTTTAACGTTTCAGTAATCCTCTAACTAGATTCCGAATTATTCGGATAGAGCTTTGATCTCTATTCCGGCTAATCGAGTCGCAAAGTAACAATTTAACTTCCATTTGAAGTCATTCGTCTTGAGGAATTTGATTATTTAAAGGAAAAAGGACCTGTCCAATGCGAAATAAAAAGGCAGGGGTTTAAAGTTAGGAACTGACTAATCGACAAGGTTGCAATTTGCGGTGGTAATAAAGATTAAAAAAAACACAAGCATGACATGAATAATATGAAATAAAAATATATAGTCCTCGTCAATGAGACCGTTGTAACTTTAATGGCCGCACCTTTTTATTTTTTTTATTTGACTGTGTAACGAGACGAGCATGTCGAAAACCTGATGGTGGTTTTAGGAACTGTGCTGCAATATACGAATTAATATTTTAGGGCGATTTTACATTATTTAAATTTGTATGATGCATGTTATATACCTAATTGAAGTATGAGTTACTTACCATTATATTGATAAGTTAAGATACTATTTTCATGGTTATTATAAATACCTAACTTATACGTTTTTAAACATTTAGTTTTTAAGATAATAGGTTTTTGTTTTTTTTGCAGTAAATTAATTTTTCATTTTCAAATGATGTATGAGGCAGGTAACATTTTATCTTGTATTTATATGCGCCATGTACAAAATTCAAATAGCTTGTAGACGAGAATTATAAAAGCTCTTATCTCGTGAGCTTGCAAATTGATACGTTGGGAGCTTGTGAAACAATTAGACAGGGGATATATTTACTCGGCGAGTAACGATGCAATAATCCCTCGACGGTGCAGAGGTCACAGTTCAGAAGGGAAGAGAGGGAGGAGATGACAAATGCCAGACACGTTATAGTCAAGTTTTTAATGATAAATTAGTAGTTGAATTAGCTTTTCATACTTTATTGCTATAGTTTTATCAATCAGCCATTTGTAGAAAAATCTACTACCATAAAGGTGAGGCCACCGTGCTAAACTTTTTATCTAGTGAAAACAAATTACTTCTAAAATAGCCGTCATTCAGCGTGCACGGTTCGGTTCTATCAAAATGGTCCTTTTCACAACTTTTGTGTAAAAGCTCGTGAAAAGTGAGTGAAAAATGAAAACATCACAAACACTCCCGCACCCGCACCCGCACCCGCGCCCGCGTCCTGCGGCGTATTGTCGCACTACTCCCCGTCGAGAGGAAAAATGATGGGTCAAAGAATATATAAATAAACAGGTATTAAATAACTATATTAATATACATAAAATGAGATTGAAAATAATTTAAAGTTTACAAAAGATTTAATTTTAGTGTATAACATACTAAACTTTTACACGGTTTCTATTTTTCAGTGAAATACCAAAAATCGTTCACTGTAAAGTTTGTATTTGAAGAAGCTTTATTAAAAAACAACTGCCTTCTTTTAATGCATTTTTACAACACATTATAAGATCTACGTACTGCATATAAAGGCACAAACTTCCTATAGAGTAAATTCAGGATCTCGCGTTGGGCGAAAATAAACTTATCCAAAATACTCAGCCATCTGTTGTTTGCACACTCTATGCCCCTCACAAAAGCCGGATATGGCGGAAATTTTTCAAAAGTTCGCTGTATCCTGCTTGTTGATTGTATGCAACCAAGTGAAAGAGCGATTTTTTTGTGCCGCTGTCCCGTCTGAAAGGGACATACAAATGTAAGGCAACATAAAGAACTAGTCACGGACAGGACGCACTGAGTATGAAATGAGATTCACTTTAAAATAATGTGGAGAGAAACATATAAGCGTGTTTTAAAATGCAGCGTTTTGTAAACAAAAGAAGGCTGCATTCTGTGAGAGAACTTGTGAAAGAACTTCAAACTAAATATTTTATTCCACCTCTTACAATTTTTGAGTTGCTTTTTTGTAAAAAAAAAAAACAGTAAACGAAAATCATGCAACGCTTGTTTTTAAAATTGTACAAAAACAATACAAAATCTTGCTTATTATATTGCCCATTATATACATACCTATATGTATTTAATTATGTTCTTCGTCAAGAAAAGGTACAAGCCCTTGCCCCTTGGTATACTGCAACTTCAGTGAAGAGTTGACTGCCATAAAAACCATGTAGGTTAACATCTTGACGTTTTGCCGACTCCTCACAGATCAAACGATCATTAGGAATGCACCCACGTAAGATGAAACTGATCCTGTTATATCAATCTTCGCTGACAACTTAATGGATTATATAAAACGTCTTCGAGGGGAGGCCTAGAGAAACAAAAACGTTTGGTACACCCACATACAGATCGTCTGTTTATGTTGATTCTCTGGATGTGAGATCCTGAAATACCGGCAGACGAATTTCCGAGATTTTTATATCTTCGTAGCATATAAACCAGTAAGCAGTTGAACGGATGTAATAAAACATATTTTGTTTTGTGAAACCCACGATTCGCGTTCTTGGGAAGTTTTATTCGCTCAGATAAAATTTAAAACGCACAACGCCACGTGTAAAAATGCAGCTTTACTCTTTTACCAAATCAAATTTTGCATATAAATCCAGTTTGGCGCCGCGTTGTCGCGTTGCACCCAACTAGCAGCTCGGACGTTTTGTGTTGAACCCGACGGTTTATTCCATTGCCAACCCTGAACAGACACCGTACAACCAGTAAGGGAACTACGTTATATAAATATGTTCAGGCCCGTAGACCTCAAACATACTTTGTAGAAACAATGAAATTTAACTAGAACTTCAAAGCATTTTAAGGATTTCGTTCTTTTTCTCGCTTTTCTATCCATAAAATAAGTAACATAAAATTTATTTATATAATTATGCTTTTCATCAAATTATTTATTATATTTTTAATTATATTTATGATACCTATTAGAGTTATTATATTGTGACACTGACAAACACGGTGACGAAAATGCTGATGCAGACGCATTATAGGCATCTTTGACATATATGAAATTGCATAACTAACAAATCAAATCGTTAAACTAACTTTGAACATTCGCGGGAAAAACGTCGTTACTGTTTTTATCGTACCATGATATTACTGACTACACATTCCTAGTTAGCAGTGGGATGAATACAGAATGGACATATGTAGACCATTAGAATAATGGGAAAAGAGAGCAGTCTCTCTCATCATCATCAACCCAAATCAGCCCACTGCTGAGCACGGGTCCTCACCTCAGTTTCATTAGGAGCGTTAGGCCATATCCACTACGGGGGCCCGGTCCGGATTCACGGATAACATACCTACATATGTGGGTTTCCTCATGATGTTTTCCTTCACTGAAAAGCGAGTGATAATGACGTATATATAAGTGAACTTAAAACCTGCTGGGAGTCTCAAAACCATTATTTATTACTGTACTTGTATAAGCTTTACTATAAAAATAGAGGCCACCATGGTTACTAACCATAACTAAACATCAACCTATGAAATTAAAAGACATAATAACATTGTAAGTACATTTATGTCCCACCTATTTCCTTACCCACGATGTTATGTTTATTATTTTAAATCTTATATTCATGGTTTTTCATGTTATTTTTCATATCGCCAGCAACAAAATTTTGATAAAACACGCCAAGGAAAGACTCAGAGTCGTTTATTATGTATGAACCCTGTCTGTCACGAGATGAAATTCAAATGAGCAATAATAAATGTTTATACGTTTGATGTTAACCCTCGAAAAACGCGAGATATTCTCAAAAAAACATAAAACTTTACCGACGGACGGTCACTGCCGATGTATAGACTTAACAGGGTTATGTTGGTATTTCTATTTTAGGTGGTTGTTTGTATGCATTATCATATTTTATTTATCCGTTCGTTTTAACTATACATAACATACTTATTTATGTTTCTTGTGCTGGATTATAATAGTTATTTAAATTATGCAGTGTTCTGAGTGGTTCTGTGACTGTTATGGGCAGCCGTAGAGGCGTGCTTACCATCAGGTGAACGCCTAGCTCGTCTCGACAAACAGACAAAAAAAAAATATTCCCAATACATTTTTCCCATAGTCTTGAGCGTTGGTAATTTAGGCATCAAAACTCTGTTGTCCGGCTTATACAAGATCATTTGCTTACGCTTGTGCAGTTTAATATCATTTAATATTCCACCAACAATACACAAGACAGGGAAAAAAACAGCTTTGAAAAAAAAATACATAAGCAACATTACGCCACATTGCAAAGTAGCACTATCAACACAAAAAAATTATTCAAACTCAAACTCAAACTCAAACTCAAATCATTTATTGTATATAGGCAAAATATTGCACTTTTACACGTCAAAAAAAAATATCTTATACATAAGTATAGAAATACAAAAAAATAAGTCAAAATATTATGATCTACGAAACTAATGATTATTATCTAGTAGTATCATAAAGTGGATACCAATAATTCAACTTTTATTTCTTGACTCCAATTTTATGCCAGCAGTGCTAAAATTTATACTGCCGAAAAATTGCAACTACCACTGCGAAAAGCTCTTAACAAACACCTATCAAAAACTTTACTACAGAACACTTGTATCCGCGGAAAATAAAAAAAACAGGACGATCAAGCAGACTCCGCACATTAATATTGAAAATTGGTTATCTCTTATTGTCTGGGAGTCGGTAGCGATTGCCGATTCAATGACTAAAGGACAAAGTTTCTGATATTAACATAAAACATCAGAACTCGCATTAAAGTGTCCAAATTCGACTCCCTCGGATTTTCCCCCTCGTCCCTGCCTGGGCTCGGTGAAGCGGGGGCTTTAGCGACTTGTGTCCCAAGCGACAAGTATGAAAATGCCAGTGGATTAATAGTAAATTGAATATATTGCAAATGCACAGAAGTTATTGTACCATGAAATCCCTGGAGTGTCATGCGCATAGTCTGAACAAAAGAAACATTTCACATAATTTATATCTATAAATCGTAGGACCGGTTTATCCAACTGATTTACGTAGTTATCTAAATACTAATTAACTTCTTATACATAAATTGATAAAAAAACCTTTATAAATTGTATACATTACGTTAACGCCAAAGTATGTTGTATGCAACTTTAGGAAGATGTCTATCTTCGTGCTCATCTATAGAAGATTTAATTACTTTTCGAGAGCTTGTCTTAGCGCCAGAACTTTAAGCTCCACATCCTATTAATCGTAAGTCTGATATTTTTTCGGAAGCTGGGTGCGGTTATTAAACGCTTTATCGTGATACTAGAACCACTATATAACGCATAGAAACCTAAACGATGCAGCGTCAATGCAGATATGAGAAATAGCCGAACACAATATCAATACATATGGCTATTGAAACCCAGGTCTGCTAGAGAAAAATCAAACATTTAATCGCTCAATGTATGATTGAGAAAGGAATCTGCTCACAACTATTTTCATCTTTAGACCACGCGACATAGCAGTTCCTATATTTTATTCAGCTACATTGAAATACTTGAACAATATAATAATTATCATTTATCGTTACAGGTTTATGTTGCGGAAGAACCCGAAGGGACGAGCCGCCAACTTCTGAGAACGATAAATCTAAACTTAGAAGCAGATATGAATTGATAAAAAAAGTTAAAACTGTATTATGATTTAAAAAAGTTAGTATATTTAAGTAGTTTCTATTGGATTATTGTGCCGTGGAAGATAAATCTGAACGAAGTTTGGACACATTATGTCGTAGGTATGCCTATTCAATAACGCTGGCTTATCATGGAACACGCATAATCAGTAAAGAAGGAAGAAAGAAAGAGAAAAACTGCTCACGGCAACAAACACGTACACATTAAGAAACAAGACAAATGACACACGACGAAAAATGATAGTGTACGCAGGTAACCGTCGTGCTGTGATGTTAATAAAGGTTAAAGAACCCTTACTTCCAATTGTTTTATAGACAAACCATATGTATGTAAATCCTCCAGCTTTATTTGCACCGTTCTTCCTTCCATTCAACAAAAGTGCTCTCATCATCTGTCAGCGAGCAAAGTGGCTGAGCCTTCCGCGTAAGTGCACACGTCAGCCGTCCCGTCGCTCATCACGCTCCTTTGTCCCGGCGTCACGGCAGCGGGACATCCTTCCTGGCGCGCTGGATCGTGAACCTTGGATTTGTCACGGTTGCAAGAGGGAAAGGAATGTGGGGATGACCTCGTGATTGCGATACGTAGTCCACTATTGAGTAACAAAATAATGGATTTTTATAAGAGCTATGGGGAAGGAAATATTTTTTATTTCATAATATATATTAATAACTAACTATGCTCCGCGGCTACAACCGCGCATTTCTTCCCAAAATAAAACTTTACCACTCGGGAATAGAGTGAATTTCTATGAGTGAAAGAATTTAAAAAATCAGATTAGTAGTTCAGGAGATTAACTCTTCAAACACAAACTCACAAACAAACTACCTCACAGACACTTTTGGGCAGGATTACGAGCAACATATAGAAACTGCCCAATGTTTGCACACCTAAGTAAGAAAAATAGTATATGTATTTTGTTAATATCATAACCATAGAGTAATACCTAACTTCGGATCAGACTGTACCAATTAGGTCGATCGAAGGAAAACCATTTTTATTTATAGATAATTATGTAACGCAAATAAGTCTGCGTCAAGTCCTCCTTGTACATGTTATTTGTGTGCTAAAGTAAAAATAAATTAATATAATATTAGTTATACCTACAAACTTACACCTACATGTTTATGAACCTGAAAACTCTAGCACAGCTTATAAAATAAAATCAGAAGATCTCTGTAAACACGCTCAACTCCTTCGAACTGTTTTCCGTTCCGGTTTCAGACAACATGTGGGGGATAAATGCCGTGTAATGAGCCATTCACTGCCAAGAGTTCACTGCAAAGAGAGCTCGCAATCAAACCGTGGATTCAGACGAGATAATACCTCGCGATATACGAGATTTGTCTGTATCACTGAGAATAAAACACATTGGCAGTTTCAAATTCCTGCCTTTTATCTTACTTTTTAAGCGACTTCAAAAAAGGAGGAGGTTATCAATTTGACTGTATTTTTCTTGTAATACCTATGGTTGTTTTTTTTTTTATTGTGAATGCAAAAAAGTTTTATATATAGTGCCTCAGTATAGTAGAATATGTATAAGAATCATGTGTTTATTTCTCTCAGTCACTTTTAATTTAGAGACTAATGAAATCCGTATCTAGTTGTGTCCCTTTTTGTGCGAAACATGCAACGCCAGTTAACTTCTAGTTCCAATATAAGATCTATAACAGTAACCAAGGTGTTTTATTAAACTAAGTTGTAATTTAAAAAAAACATTTATGCATCGAATAATTCACTAAGTGCGCATTGACGAATACCCAACACCCAAATGTAAATAAACACAAACTGTGAACCGGATTATGACGGCCATTTGGTAACTAAAAAGCTCTCAATGTCAATCAGAGGAATGGAGTGGGGGCATCAATGGGGGAGCAAAGTGCATTGCTGTGTTGGGGGATCAGCCGACATTGATATCTAGTCAGCGAAGACGAGCAATGTACGCATGATTCACCATAAGTAGTGCGACGAAAATCTATTTGCAAGTTTATCCTAAGATTTTTCCAAAAATAAAAAGTAGCTCTTTTGTGATAACAATATGACGTAATTTTAACCCGTGTCTTAATTAAAAAACTACAGCTACGCTGAAATTTATTTTTTATTTCCTTTCCAATAACAACGTAGTATGTACAAGTGAATTAGTAGCGAGAGTCATCCATGAAAGTTTTTTTTTATTTGACTGAGTGACGAGACGAGCAAGTCGTTCACCTGTTGGTAAGCGCTACGCCTACCCATAATGGTTACAGTGCCACCCAGAACTTTGCATTTCATAATCCTGCGTGGCACTGCACTCACTCTCGCTCTAAAGTCTCATATGACCAGTAATGTAGCTAGAAACAGTGCCCTTCAAAGCGTAACACATGAATGTTTGCACACCACTACTTGGCAGATGAATATCTGGCAAAGGTGTGGTACTTCCCCAGGTGGTCTGTTGGAGAAGAGGCCTTCCACTACTAAAGTATTATATACAACGTACCTACATCTTAGTGATATGAGGCGATCTGAACAAATCCACAAGTTACCAGCACCGAGCTTGTCTTTTATCAGTTGATAAAATATATACTTATTCGAACTTTTGTATTCCTGAAAGTAAACGATCACCGTTTTCTTATAAACTGGTACCGTTTTCAAGTCATCTTCAGTCAAAGTATGGTGAATTTTACATTTGAAGTTACCAAAGTTGATCCAATCAAAAGCATCTCGCAGACGCTTTTAGCCGCCGTTAATAATAAATCGGGATTTAACCCGTGAACTAAGTTAACGAACTTATTAAAAAAAATACCGAGAACCTTTCACTTAGATTAAGAAAAAATATTAAGCAGTTCGAGTAAACATAAAGTTTTGGCACCCACTAAGCATTAAGAGGTTTTTAAATTTATTCACCCTTCGATTCGGGAGTTTCTTGAGGAAACTTAGAGGAAATTCGAGCGATTAAACCGTTCGAAGTGCAGAAACTTAAGGGTTGTATTTGCATAACGATCGACCCGCGCGGTATGGTGGTGACGTCGATGTTTACCACGGTGTCTCAGTATGAATATGCAAGTGATGGCAGCTAGTCATTTAATTCATGAAAGTCATTAGCATTGTATTTCACAATGAGGATTTAACTTTATGTAAAAATAAGCTTTGTTTCTATTAACAACACAAAGGCGTCTTTGCATTGTACGATGTGGTTACTACAAATACATTTGATAATATTTAGCTGACTTGAAATTCGAATAGCTAGATTAAAGCGAATGACAAATCAGCTGCTATCACTTCGATACATTTGGACAGCGCCGCGCGACGCTGTAGTTACGATGAAAATGTATTAAAGTGACAGCGCCGCGCGACGAACCGCACACCACGCTGCATTGATTTGTCTATAGCCCAACACCAAATATTTAAAAACATTGTATTTTATCTGAAATTTTCTAAACTAAAGAAACAAATAGTGTAAACATCTTACGAATTTCGATACTGACGATTTAAAAAGTATTTTTACGTGTAGAGCTTCTACGAGATATAGTAGACCTTATTGCTCAGTGTAAAGGTAGAGAGATATTTTTTTAGTATTCGTGATTGTCTCTATAGTGGATAAAAGCCTAATGTCAACAACAGAAAAGTACTTTGAAGTTCTAACGACGCTACGAATCGTTTTACCTAGCGCTACGAGCCGTCACCGTAGCTCGTAGAAGCTCTACAAAATAAAATATTTTATTGGTAGTAGCGACTTTTAAATACTCACTCAGTTCCTTTGTAACTTTACTACAAAGGTTTCACAGAACTACAATATCGGGAACAGTAATAAACACGTGAACGTGGAATTGAAAACCAATACCTAGATATTTATTTCTATTGCATTTTCCACGCCTTTGTTTGCTTAACGGCGTTCAATAACACGACATATAGTAGAGATTAGAGCTGTCTGCAGTGTTGGCACCCTTCCTAACCTCCGTCGCATTACATCGTCCACGCTCGAACGACCTGATGAGTCGCCGTAAATCAACTCGTTCCTCGGAAACAATATCTCCACAAGATAGACGTTAAAAGCACAATTTGTTATCTCCATTGTGCGAACACGCCAACAGTTTGCTCTGTGAAGAGTGGATTTGTTATGAGAGATGTTTGTGCAAACTGTACTCGAATGGCGGACAAATACTTGGACTGCTCCTTCCTTTGTGGGTGTGCGATATGGGAACGATAACAAAAGTGAGTGTCGGTGTCATAGTTGGAACAGTTAATGGTTAGAGGAAGCGGAAAATAAATTTAAAAGCTGTTTCTTTCTAGATATAACAAAGTCACGCGATATTACTTACTCTTTTAAACAAAAAAAAATGTGTCACTATCACATATTCTATGTGATTCCCTGTATCTAGAGAATCAGAAACTACGAGGACCAGGGTCGTACAAATACCCAGACTTAGAGCAAATACTTCTGCTTCACACAAGTCTTTGCGTTGTGCGGGAATCGAACCCACAAACTCACGCTTTGCGGTTCATCACCCAATACGCCATGGAGGGCACCATGATAGTATGTCTAAAGTTTTTTGAAACCATCAATTTCTTTTTCAACAAAATCCCTTTACATTTATTCATGAACTTGGCAGCCTATCTTGATAGTCGCGGATAGGTTTTGTAGTTCCAGCCGCTCTCCCAGCGTCTTGTCAAGGGCTCGCGAAGTAAGCGCCCTCCAATTAAGGCCAGCCCTTGTGTACGCCCGGACTCTGCCTGCCGGTTTTTAAATGTTTTCCGAGAAGCTTGTTAGTTGCAGCTGTGGTTAACTTGTGGTTTTATCAAAGGATTGTATAGGAAATCTACCGCAAACCAAAGCTAGAATAAATTTTATTGAGCTAGTCGTAAATGGAATACATTCTGATTACTTGACCTATAGTATTGCAGCCGACATAGCTCAAAGGATTAGCAACCTGAAGGAATAATAATAATAATATGGATCCTAACTCCTTACTAAATACCCCGTAACTAGGGAATCAGGAACTACGTGGATCCCGCTCCCACAAACACCAAGTTCAAAGCAAATAACTGTGGTTCACACAAATCATGGCCTTGTGTGGGATTCGAACCCGCAAGATTTTCACAGTCAGCTTATTACCCACTGCACCACGGAGGCCATCAGAGGCCTAAGTGGCAGTGGGCCGGTCTCATCTCTAGAAGAACCGACAACCGATGGGGTAGACGAGTTCTAGGGTAGAGACCGCGTTTATGCAAACGCAGCGTAGGACGCCCGCCGGCAAGGTGGAGTGACGACTTGCGGAAAACGGCTGGGAAAAACTGGATAAGGCGAAGCGAAGATCGGGCTCAGTGGCGTTCACTAGGAGAGGCCTACGTCGGCCTCTTGTTAACTTTAGTTTTTTTCGATGTTAGATGGTACTTGATTCTCTAGTTAGAAAATATAGAATGCGATTTAAGCTTATGGCACTTTGTTAAAATTACAATATAATAGTTGTTCACCGCACTTCGCATCATCATCATACCTTTGACAAATTCTAAATTCTGGCGGGATGTCAAAAGAGCCGCTATACTCTGGGGTATTTCCATAGAGGTACAATAAATATTGTGAGCCTCTTCAAAAGAAGCAGGGCAGAAAAGCATCCACTACGATCTCAGTTTGCAGACTACATTAAAAAGGTGTTCCCAGGGTATTGCTCGACTTACGATTTAATCCTCTTATATTTAAATATGTACTTATTCCTCTGATATTTAACTGTTCAGGTCAAACAGCAACCTTAATAAATAAGCAACCGAAGCAATAAAAAATATCGAATTCGCGTAACATAAAATATTACATGCCTACCTGAGCTGAGCCTACGAGTGCGTTAGCTACATCGCATGATTTTGTAATTCTTCGCTGAAAGCGGCGGCGGATCGAAATCGCAGACATAACAACTTCATCTTTATGACGGGCTTTCTTCAATATAACGGAATGGAGCGGTGTAACTGCCATGTACCTGCGTCGCAAGTTATAAGTATTTACTGGAAAAATTATCTACGATAACAAGATAACTTAAAGTTATGTCTTTGGACTCATGGGCGTATTTTTTTTTGTAGGTGGTATACTCGTATTATGTGCAAGTTAGTGTCTATTATCGCAAACGTTGTAGTTTTCTAAGTAAGTCGCACACATAGTAGTACGTAGTAGTTTTATTTGTTCTGTGGTGTTTCAATAAAGAGTTTATCTATCTGTATATTTTCGACCACCTCTGTCAAATTGGTGTCAATTTGCCAGTTTTTTTTATGCGTTAATGAAACTAGGAAGCTATTTAGCTAACCTTACGGAAAAATTTCAGCTTACAGAATACCAAAGGGCAAATTAATCTATGAAAATATGAACTGGAACACACTATGAACATAATTGAATGTAGGCACGGTCCTAGACAAACGAAAATCATAAATTCATCGAGAAATTATGAGACAAAGAACTATGTAAAGCAAAATAAATCACGTTTTCTATATCATCGGATGATTGTTCAGCAGTGCGTCGTGCGCTGTTAAGTAAGCGCAACAGTTCAAATAATAAATAACTTCCTTTTATCTTCCCTTCAGTTTTTCATATCAGCTTTTCACTTGTACCGCGGCACAGGAAAGTACAGCGCCGGAGCTTGGTCTCAATTATTAAACAATGCAATCGTCTGCCCCGCAACCCTAGCGTTAATACTTGAATACCTGTATCTAGGTCACGGTACGTGATACGTTATACTCGTAGGCATACGGATCATTATTTAAGTAGGGTCTGTTAACTGCTTACAAAGTAGGAGGAAGACTTAAACTTTTGAATACGTTATGTGTACTTCAAAATGCTTAGATGCAGCTCAATTTACAAAACTGTGCTTTACTAGATATTTCTTCATAGAGTTAATCAAGTGGTAGTGGTATTCATCCGCCAAGCAGTAGTGTGTAAACATTACTGTGTTCCAGTTTGAAGGGCATTGTTTCCAGCGAAATTACTGGGCATATGAGATTTTATAGACGATGTCTCAGGGTGACGAGTGCAGTGCAGTGCCGCACAGGATTATACAATGCAGGGTTCTGGGTGGTACTTTGACTGTTATGAGCGGGCGTAGCAGTGCTTACCATCAGGTCAACGACCTGCTCGTCTCGTCACTCAGTCATATAAAAAAAGTTAATTTATTTTGTTCATAAATTGCACTTAGTTTATAAATAAGAACTTATACTTCATTGTATTAGAAACAATAATTCTATCACCGATCTGTATCCAAACACCGCAATAGACTTTGGCAAAGAGTACACAAAATGTATAAAAGATTGCTGGCTTTGGTGATAGTATTGATCACTTGTGTATTTCTCCTCCATTATTTCTTTTGAATATGCTCGTTTCGTGTTTACTTATTTAGATGTGAGGTACGGACATCGTGCAGGTGACAGCGTAAGAAAATTATTTAGTAAAGGAACATTTCCGGACAGCCCAGTTGTAAATAAGAAATAGGGCGTGATGGATTTTGTGAGTGTCTCACCTGTTTTATGACTAGTCCCTTTGGATTTCAGCTTAGTAGATTTCGATTACACTTTGCATATTTACGAAGGTCTTATTGATGCTTGGTTTACTAATAATGCATGTGACTACGATCTTACCTTTTACTTCCTTAACGCATAGATTGTATGAAAGGTAAGGTGAGGGATAGTTAAACTGAATTGAAAAAATATAACGCGTCAAATAGATCTAGGATGCCCTGTATCAATGACTTACTCCCCTGAGTGCCCCCGTATCTCTCTCTCTCTCTCTCTCTCTCTATGTGTGTGTGTAATTAGTGCAGTTATAGAGGTCAATTCTATTGTATTTATCTTGTTCTAATATTAGTTTACCTACGTCATAGATAGTATGGTTTGATGAAATAATTAGATGCTCATTAAAATATTTTTAAGGAATTAATAAAAGGGTACAAGTCCAAATGTTTATTTTTATTTAAAAGTTTAAAATCACTACTCTGTTATTATCTTAACTATTTCAAATAATTTAGTCGTGTATCTAATTTGGTTCGTTATACAACTACATAATAATTATGTTTTTTAAACATTCATCGTCGTAAAATATTAAGCGATTCTAATACAATATTAATGTTTCAAAACAAGTACGTCTTTAAACTACGTTGTGTAAACAGTTTTACAAAATTTAAGAAGTGATAATAAAAGTTACTAATTGTAATTTTTCGCTACGGAAATTATAGGCATGACTTACACAATATTCTATTGTTACTTGTGTGTATGTGGCTTTACTTACACTACTACAACACAAACTCACAATAATTATTATCCTTGTTCTAAATAACTGAACGCATTGAATAAATTAAGCACTAATTAGGTAATTGTAATAAGTTAATTAGTGTAGTATAGACCCGAGCTCATTCTGAGAACGTCCCTTTCTTTTGCCATCATTTCAATATTTAGGCCTTGTAAAACAATTTATAATATAGCATTGTTAATAAAATCCTCCGCGAAATTGAAATAACTACTGTTCTCATTGCTTTCCAAAAACTTATTTTCAGAAAACCTTTATTTCAGTTTGGGAAGCATCTTCTTTCAACAACTGTAGCGCAGTCCACTCTCCCCATTTCCCTAAATATCCTTGATATATTCACCAACATACTAACGTCGTTGTTTCTACACAACCAAAGGTTTAAAATGTTCTCTGTAGGAGAACAAGTATTCGAAAAGTAGTAATAGTATGAAGAAATCTTTAACTTCTCGGCTAACAATCTCCAGTCATTCCCTTTTGACGATTGACTGTCCAAAAGCTTGCAAAGTATCACTCGGTCCGATTTAGTCAAAACATTACAACGATAGTTATTGTCCATGGAAAAATTACTCCTAAAACTATTGTTCTTGTAAACAAAATCGTATCTACCCTCTTTTTTAGTTAGCGAAGAATAGTTGAAGGGATTTTCCAAAATATTGACTGTGTCCGCACTTGAACAACTGTATCTCTTGCAATAGAAATTGGAATTTAAGTCGTTGGTCTTAAGATTGAAATTGACAGAGTTGGACTGTTTCTGCTTTTGGTACACGCACATGTTTAAGTCGAAGCAGTTGATAGCGTCCGTCTGTTGGAGCACGAATATGCAATGAAGAGATCTGACCGTCATGTTCCAAACTTGGGGATAACTTAATTCTTGATATTTCCCTCCCGATTGAACCTTCCAGCCGACCCCTACATCTCTGATATTGAAACATAAATCAGAGCAATTTTCCTGAAATGGAATAGTTTTGGGATCGCAAAGCAAAGACCCGCCCGACCGCCTTTCGCTTTCAAAACACTCGTAGAACGCGTAAGGGGTGTCGTTGAACACATGTATCTTCAAGCTGTAGTAACTATCGTCCATTCTTTTAGACATGAACACGGCGAGTTTGAGTAACTTTGCGTCTAGACCGCTGAAACTTCTGCCGACTAGAACAAAGTCGCTTAGAAATTCGCACACGAGGTAAACTTTGGCGGGATCCACTTGAGCAAAGAGGGGGCTTCCAGGCGTTTCTTGGCCTAAAGTCAAAACTTTGCGCCATTCCCTTGTGTTGATCTCTTCAGGCCGCTGCAAGATGGATAGGAGCCAGCTGGTGTTCTTGAGGGCCGCGCAATGCGGGAATGAAAGAACCACCCCCTTGCCGAAGTGAAAGTTTTTGGGGCCACAGCGAATCACCGGGCTTAGTTGAATCTCACCTGTTGAACAATTATGTCAGTTAAAGTTAAAAGAAATATTCAATTTAATCTATCAAATAAGCAACAGATAAAGTAACCAAAAAAATTCATTTCCAAAAAAGACTTCCGTTGTAACTTAAAAAGTAATAAGTCTGCGTCAGTTTCTAAAATAAAATGTATTTTGTGATCTGGATTGAATAAAGTCCAAATTGTAATTGGCAGTTTGAATCTCAGACAAATTCAAAAGATATTCTGAGATTGAGGTTACTCCTAAAAGCCTACAAGCCCAAATAGGTTGTCCCAATCTAACGCCCCAAATAGACTGCGCCGAATTGGAACTATTGCAATGTGACCTGACGTTTGAAATTCAGGTCAGGTCTTCGTTATTTTCTAAACTTGTAACTTTTAAAATAGGCCCCAATCGAAATCAGAATTCAAATAGAGTCTAAAAAAAATTACTTTAAAATATATATCAGGGATTGAACTAGTAAAATTTATTGCAGTGACAGTAGTTTGAATTATTTTTCAATATAGCTGGCATGAGTACCAAACCTCGGGTAGTATTCCGTATAGCTCATAAGGTTGATTTCTAATTTTAAAAAGGAAGTTAACACAATTTTTTCTTAGTTGGTTCCAAAAAAGTGCACGCAAAAATAACACGGGAATCGAGATTCTTATATAAACCTTCCAAATAACCCCTAAGGTCGCATGCCCTGACATTTCGGATGTAGGTCATGCCTCACCGCGGCTTAAGCTAATCCGGTCTCTGTAGGCACAATAGACGAGGTTTAATATTAACAGAACTTTCTGGAAGGGTTGCAGGTGTTTTGACGGGACGGGGCGATGAAATGTCGTTAGGGTTACTTTATTGGGGCAAAGTTTACCGGATTTTGGTGTTTTGAATTTTCATGTTTGTGTAACAGATGGGTGAAGCTAGAGTTGCGGCTAATACACCACGTTTAGTTTACTGTGCGGTGTGTCTAAATATATCTCAAATTCACAGTTTTCTATAACGTGACTACCACTTGTTAACACTTTGCCTACTGAGCCGATTTTCTTGTCTAGCCACAAAACACAACAGTTGTGTTTTCAGAAGTGAACGTGTTAATTCCACCTTCACTTTAGTAAACTTAGTAAATCTAACAATAGTAAGTACATACCATCTTCAAGTAATGGTCTGTTCCATTCCTCATCCACAATCTCCACTGAGAACAACTCCTCTCCTTTCTCAACGACACCATCCGGCACAAACAGGTTCACACCGCATTTATCCAGTTTCAACCAGTTGCCATCGATTGACACAATTTTTGAAGTTGCCGTCTCTATGTTGCCGTCTGTGTATTTGGCTTCGATGGGCGCATTGTTTTTAAGCGATGGCGACATTTCTACACTCTCGTTGCCATATGATGAGTTAGCTAAAATAAAATGATAAAGTTAGACTAGTTAGAATAGCTGATAGGGATTTCAAGCAAAAGGTAAAGCGATTTTGGACTCTACTCTCTAGTGTTAAATTTCTTTATTCTATTCACATACGCTCAAAACAAACTCAATATGACTCAATGCGCTTTCTTTATAAAAATGAAATGCAAAGCAATGAGAATATAATATTTATGGCTGAGTTTTATGATAAAGATACTCGTAATAAATGACTATTTAATAATGTTACTGTTGAAGTGTATAATTATTAACCTGTACTTTCTAATCAACAAGGAGGTACATGTGAATGTGAATAAAGAAATAACTTATAATATCTGATGCAATGTTTATAAAACAAGCAGTCTTCGTTTCTCAAAGAAATAAATTTATGGACGTAATAAATCAATTTCCAGATCAACTGTCTTAAACACAAATAGTAGTTTTGTTACAAGAAGTGACAAAGGATGTAGATGCTAGAAAAGAGTCTATTGGTGCAATGGACTCACAGCTCATAAAGCAGCTAGAGTCAGATCGGTTCGATTGAACACTATCCTTGCAAGCGTGCGTCCTCTCACTGCTCGGTCTGTCAGTCCTTACCTCAAGGTCTAATGGTGCTATGTAGCTGAAAATATAAATAAATAACGCTTCACGATAACATACATAGATCCTAACTCGAACTTTACTAGGAGTTCCTATATTTACATAATCAGGAACTACCAGAACCATGCTCCACAAACATCCAGATTCTGACAGATTCAAATATTTGCCCTGTGCGAGAGATGTGCTCGAAACCTCCCGTTTCGCAATCTGCCATCTAATTTTAGACAAATAATGATGCTAACAAAAATATTGACATTTTGAAAGCAATAATAAATCAAGAGCCAATATATAAACAAATTGAGACAATAGAAGCTGAGACAAAGAATTCATAGTTGTCACAGAGAAGCCTACGAAAATATTTAGAACAGAGATAAAATATCATCATCATCATCATCATCATCAACCCATAACGTCCCACTGCTGAGCACGGGTCTCCTCTAACTTTCGTGAGGAGGGTTAGGTCATAATCCACCACGGGGGCTCGGTCCGGATTGGTGGATAACATATCTACCTACGAAATAATTATCGGGTAGGTATGTAGGTTTCCTCACCGAAAAGCGAGTGATAATTACGTACATATGTTTTACAGAAACACATTGGTACGTGCCTGCACTGGGATTTGAACAGATAAAATATAACGATGATCAAAGCTTAGTCAAACTTACCTATTAGCTAATTGTGGAACTTCATACAAATGCTCGTGTCTTGTATTTATTGACGTGCTTCTGTGTCTGTGCGCCTTTCTAGAATCTATAGTGTGAAACTCTTCGTGTATAGTTATATCAGGCTGATTGGTCAGTGTCCTCTTTAGCACACTTCCCAAATAATTTGACCCTGTAGAAGAAAACACTCCAATATTAAATTAATAAAATGTTTCCAAACACTAACAAAAAATAAATCAATTACTACGGTTACTTTACCTGAAGGTGGTTTGACATAAGGTGAATTTTCGTTAATTTTTATCTTCATATATTTTATACCCAATATAATAACAACAACAAATATTAAGAAAGCAATTGACAATGCTAATAATAATGGCCAAAAGGATGATCCTGAAAACGAAGACACAGTTAATTTTAACAGTTCAATAAGAAAGGAAAATAAACTTAATAATATAAAATAAATTTAATAATTTATAATAAGTGTGTGTGTTAAGATTGTATTATGTAATCATAATACAATCTTAATATTAAGATAACCAAAAGGATAGATCTAAAGGAAGAATCTAAATATTAACAAAATATCCTAGTCTAAGCTAACAGGGCTTGCTAGAAAACGGGGCTTACATACATATTTATGAATAAAGCTTACCCCAATAAAAGGGAGAACAATCTCAAGATATATATACGAAAAAATAAAATAGCTAATGAGGATGTTCCTCATGAGATCCTTGGTTTTCTTACCATCGTTTATGGTCTCAGATTTAGACGTCCTTACGCAATGTGGACATTGTACCTCTACGTAATCCTTGCCAAGGCAAGGAGTGCTAGTTAAACATCTTCGTGTTCTCGTTTGGATACAGTTAAAATCACATTCAGACCATTCTGACCACTGAGACCAACGACCTGAAAATTATTTTTGATATTAGAATGAAATTAAAAAAATATATATGTTATTATTCACTGTTGTATCTGTTTTATCTGAATACAGTTCCAGTGCGCCGCCTACAAAAAGCTTTGTATCATTAGCTCAATTTATCTGATTTTTTAGATTTAAATTTAATGTAATTGTATCATTATACGAGTTAAATTCTAAAATACTAAACAGTGGTAACTGCTTCACATAAAGACAGCCAGATAGACAGACACCATTTTAAAACAAATATTATATTCTTGTTCAGTAACTTGTTTAATGTCTCCTAGACCATTTACTTTTAACATAATTTATAAATTACTCTTTTCTTAGTATAGAAGGAGATTGATATACATAGATTGCATAGTGCCTATAAAAATAATAATAGAATGACGACTTTACCAAGTACAACCGATGATTCGTCTGCTAGCGCATCAAAGCTGTCAACATAGAGATCTGAAAGAACGGTTTTGATTATTTCTTTGTGTACAGTCAGATACAAAAGAATGCCACTGAATACTATCCCTTTCAAAATTTGATTGCGTCATGCTAAATTGGAAGTTAGAACTCGATCTGCTACTTTTGCTTTATAATCATTAAACTTTTTTTTTAAATATAATTAAGACTATTATTTTCAACAAATAAGTATACCATGATCTAGAATTAGGAAAATTATAATTATTAAATCTCTATTCACCGAAAAAAGGACCAAAGAAAAAGAAGTAAAATAAGAAAAATAATTGAATTACTGTTTTTGTCTGATTGAGAATTTAGAGAAAGTTAATAATTTTATTAGTTTTCTATGTTGTTAATATTACCCATATCACAGACAGCGCAGTCCTGGGTCTTCTGGACATCAGGACCCATGCATGGTTGTCCACCGTTAAGAGGCCTTGGTGCGGAACAGCTTCTCACTCTCCTTCGCCCTGCCCGTCGTCTCCCACATTCACATTCGCTCCACGCTGACCAAGTGCTCCAACCACCATTTACTAAGTAAACAAATATTTACAACTTTATTTTTTACTAGGACAAAAATAATAAAAAATAGAAATCAATTAAAAAAAAAGAAAAACAGACACATCAATTAACGCTATTGAAACATGGCTTTTAGTGGTAGGTCATGACCCAATCCTCCTCACGAAGGTGAAGTGAGACCCGTGATATGCAGTGGGCGAATATGGGTTGATGATGATGATGATTATGAAAAATGGTCCTACGCAGAAGTAAGAGATTGAAGAGATATATCTAATTGGTACCACGCCGTCCATAGCCCCGTTGCTAATATAAATGTAACAGCTGTTAACTTCTACATCAAAACAAAAAACAGAGCGTGCGAAAAAACTAGACATTTC
Organism: Campaea margaritaria; assembly: GCA_912999815.1. Lineage (NCBI taxonomy): Eukaryota > Metazoa > Arthropoda > Insecta > Lepidoptera > Geometridae > Campaea > Campaea margaritaria. The sequence goes on from OU538794.1 coordinate 6,455,905, forward strand.
ACAACTCTATTCAAAATTCCAACTAAAAAAAGAAAGTTCACGTGAACATTCGTGCGATGCGAATGCAAACATACCAAATACAGTGAGTAAGGCGGGCTCGGAAATCCGCTTGCCCGCTAAATTTTCCGCGACGCATGTATAGTTCGCCATGTCCTGAAAATGGAGTTGGTTTTTCATCTAGAACATCTAATGGACCCTAATTCTAGTGCAATAGTTCGACAATGTCGAAAGAAAGTGACAAAATATGACACGAAATTAACACTGTCAAAATAAATTCTAATTCTGCCATAGACTTTAGTAAAAGTCGGATGAAATTTTTTTAATGTCGCAGTGTTTTTATTCTTTATTTTTCGTCATGATCACAAACATAAAACAACAACAAACAACAACCGAAACAACACCGATCGATCGAACGATCCGATTTATCAGTCAACAGTTGAAACTCACCTTTACAATGCAAACAATGTAGTACATATTATGTGCCTGCTTTTTTACTGGTAAATATTCATGAATTGTTCATGACTTTAGCTCCATTCGATATTTAGCTTGCTTGGTGTTTCATTCCAGTTCGAATTGTTTCGCTACGTTTGTTTGTGCAAATTTAAATAGGTATGTTGAGCAAATTGGAGTAACAATGTTAGCTTGCTATTTATTAAATGCACTAGTCACGTCGGTGTACCCTAATGATGGCATTGCTATTTTGAGATTTATTGGGATACTACGATTTCTTGGTCAGAGAGACAGAAGTGTCGAAAATCTTATAGGAAATAGTGAACTATTACACCACGAGCTATTTTATATTGAGCAGAATTACGAGTTATTTGGGAGGGTTATTTCTTCAAACTTATTTATTTATTTATTCTTTAGCACACAAATGGAGTACAAGGAGTACTTAATGCTAAGTAGCATTTTCTACCAGTCAACCTGGAGGTGTAACTGAAATGGTGGTGGTGTGGCAAAACGAGAGAACAGAGAAAAGTATATTTAAAAGATATTTAGTTTAGTTACTTACCAACAGAGTCGCCTGCTTTATACCCAAATCGCCATCCTTGGAAATCTGTACATTATCATCTACCACCACTGGGGCGCCGTTTTTCAACCAGTACAGTTGGGCGAAAGGCGCCGCCGGTGGAGGCTCACATCGGAAGGAAACTGGGCTGTACTGTTTCACTAGTTGCGATTGAGGAGCCGCTGAGAAGTGCTTCTTTATGTCTAGTATGAAGAAAGTTGGGTCAGAAATGAGGTTCTACTACCTACAGTAACTGTGGTATTTGAAGTATGGCGGTAGTGACACCATATGAATTCAAGCAAACTCAAATCATTTATTGTAAATAGGCAGTTTTACACGTCAAGCTGTCATTTGTTTCTTTTTTTAAATTTATGTAGATCGTTACAGTGCCTGTTGCTGTTATCAGTGCGTAAGAAAAATATGCATAATAGTTAGATACTGCAAAAATAACTCGGTAACTTTTGATAGAGTGTTATAGCGGCGTTGGTTTATAATTCTATATTGGTAAAACTTACAAGCAAGCTCAATCGTAGCAGGCTGGCTCCTAATATGTCCTCTGCTCGTCCAGGCAAAGCAAGAACATTGGTACTTATCACTGCCAAAGTAATCGTCCACATTTTCCCTGGTCACTTTGTGCTCGCCTTCAATAATCCTGACTCCAGTTTGGGGGTCCACGAACTCGAAATTGGCCGCTTGGGTCTTAATTCCGTTACATTTGAAATATATCTTAAAGAAAATAAGTAAAGGACCAAATATTAATAGGTTTCGCGTCTTTTTTTTTTTTTTTCTTCTTTTTCTTTTCTTTTTTTTTCTTTTCTTTCGATCTAGTCGAGTTGAAGTGTGTTTTGATACAATTAATAAACAGCCATCCACAGAGCAGTTAAATTTTTTCAGAAAGGAAGGACATATAAAAAAAAAAACATCGAATTAAAATTCCGCCAATTTGACAAGTTTAGAAATAGTATAATCCACAAAAAAATGTCAAGCATAATAATATAAATAATTTTAAACCTTCTTTTACATAATTAACCCACTAATCCACTTTTTTGTGATTGCTAAATCTTTCCATTGATTGTTTTTGGGAATGCAATCTTCCTCATTCTCAGGTAGTAAAGAAAACGTATAAATTTTCTATTAGACACTTTCTTCGCCTCAACTAATCGTATTAACTCAAAGGTACTTACTTCCAAAGCATTTGCCGCGCGACACTTTAATATCGCTGGCTTATTTTTAACAACATAAGTATTTTCAGGCTCCAGCAAAAATATCGGCAGGTTATCTTTCGTGGTGTGCAACGGTATCTTATCGTCCAGCGACTCTCCTTCTACACTCGTTCTTGCCGTCGCTAAATCAGGCGAGTCTTTGTAGTTCGTTTCTTTAGTATCATATTCGTAATCTAAATAAGGGCTTTCGTCATCTTCGTCTTCTATATCATCGTGGTTGATGAAAACTGGTGGTAGAAAATAATCTTTTGCTTCGTTTGGGTGATTATATTCTAAGGGCGTATCTTCATTTTTGTCCTGGTTCGTGCTGTCATCTTTGTTGGATATTTCTATAAAAGAGGAGAGATTGAAAATGACAAAAAAAAAATCGATAGTCATCCTAAATCTTATTTGCCAAACTGTTGGGCATTTTAGACGATAATTAATTTTTTTAACATAAAATTATTGTAGTTTAGATTACCTACTAACGTTTCACCATAGTCTAACGATCACATGTAATTCACTTTACATGTGATATATATAAGGATAGCAATATTTTATATTTAGTTTAATTCGGGATCGGTACTTGTTACAATTTTATCGAGAAATAGAAATAGAATAATTGTACTCTGTTACTTGCTTACAAGTTATTGCCAAGAAGTACCGTTAATAATATTAGGCTTACTATCGAGACGGCTTCTACATTTATTAACACCTTTAACAAGCACTTGTAGCTATTTCAAGCTTTTTATAAAAGTTAACACTATAAACCCATTTTTCCTAATAGGGACTTGGATACTTACACCGACTAATCACATATCATATTCAAATAACTATTAGAGCAAGCCCTTAGATATTTCAAAGACCGATATCTAGTTCTGTATAGTATGTAGGTACATCAAAATAAAATATAAAACTGGTTGGTACTTACTTTTGGAGGAATGTTCCCCATTCACATGTAACGCCAACACCACGGGTACAATCAAGATGCATATCCAAAAATTCACTTCCATTTATAAACTCAAATGTATCCAAAATATTTACAATTGCATTCGCTTCGACCACATCATTTTGTTCCATAACTGCGATAACTTTATTCACATTATCAAATGTATAAACATTTGAAACTAAAAAGAATTTCCTATTTTTTTTCACTGTACCATTTCACTTATGTCCTTACGGTATAACAAGAACAGACGCTTCTAAAATTTAGAAGTAATTGTCGATAGACAAATATTTTATTGTTCGAAAAATTTGTCGTAAAAGTTTACTGCTGATCCTATCAGGGGTGCAATATGTGTGAACTGCGCGGTGATTTCTATAGCACTGGCGCGTTGGGTGAATGAGGCAGCTCCCAACCTACAATACGCCTACTGCGCATGCCTGAAACTTTTTAACACTTCGCAATCTGTATTCAAGTTCAAATAAAAGTTGGTTCGTATATTCTTTGTGATATTTCATTATCAGTTACAAAGTTATACCTACCCGATGACAAGATTCGCGGGAAAAATGATTCGGTCCAGATATAAGTTCTTGGTGGCACTGTATCTGTTACGGGAAGGCGTAGCGCTTACCACCAGGCAAACGACTGCTCGGCTGGTCACACAGTCAAATAAAAAATAATAATATTATTTTACAAAATAAGTAATATTAGTACGAAATCTAAGGTAGGATAAAAGAAATCGTTGTAAAACAAAGTGGTTCAATATAATAAACAAAAAGGCATTATTACAAATTCTTATTAAAACTATTCAAAGATAGATTTAATATTTATGTGATCATTATGAAATGACAAGTAATAAAACACAAGCAAAAGCGAAATTAATATTCATTTAGGTTCATTAAATATTCCTGAAAACAACTGCTCCGTTCCAACTTGGATGTAAAACAGGAAAGGGTGATCTGCTTGAAACTTGACGTCGGCCATATATGCAGACAAAAAACTTATGTTTATGCCTGAAAAAACAAAAGGAAACGTCCCGACCATACACGTAGTTGGTTCCTAACTAATATTCCCTGTATCTAGGTAATCAAAAACTACGAGGTCCATGGTCCCACATACACCCAGACTCAGAGCAAATACATGTGGTTCACACGAATCTTTGCCTTGCTTAGGAATCGAACCCACAAGCTCACGCTTGGACGGTCGACTCATCACCCACTTACGCCACGGAAGCCGTTAAACCAATGCCAAATCACGCCAAAGTGAACAAAGTTGTGAGTTCAACTAATCTAAAACAAGTCTTACATTATAGTACTTAGTATGGTTATTTTACTGCAAGTGTGTACTTAGGATCAAATAGTAGATTGTACCACAAGGGAACAAAATAATGTATTAACGGCGAGAGCGATTTTTGAATCCAGAGCGAAGCGAAGGATTCTATAGTAGAATCCCGAGCGTAGCGAGGGGTTCTAGAGTAGAATCCTAAGCGTAGCGAGGGAGTCAAAGTACTTCGCTCGAGCTTAAATAATTTTGTTACCGTGTGGTACACGATACTTTTCATCCCAAGCTATGAGAAAAGTTCATCATACGAGAAAAAAATCTTTTGACGTGACAACGTCTAATGAATCGATGCATGCACGAAAAAGTTGTCACATTGTCCCGTTACGCTCATTGTACGCTTGCGCCGCATCTATCTCTCTTCTCTTCTCGACAGGTTAATTATTCTTGCATTTTAAAAATCTGATTACTAGTATAATTTAAAGTATTAATTCTTTTATTTTTAAAAAATGATTCATGTTTATTCATAAAAGTATGCAAGCATTTTTTTTAAATTTGGATAGCCAATGCCGCGTCGGCACGCGCTGTTTTTTTATTGCCAGCCAGGACTTTATTGAAGCGACTTGCGTTCAAACTTTTTAATTAAACAGTGTTCCAAATTCAAAACTCATTTCGTCACTGTTATTAAGTGCGCGGAAAAGACCCACTTTGCTCGCACTTATCGAGGAGCAAAATACCTCTTTTCGAATACATGGGATGAAAATGATATTTTCTAGTCTTTCTAGACTCTACAAGGGATAGGTAATTATTTAAAGGGTGTGTTTGAAATTTGTCCAAAACAGTCAATTCATAATTTTGAGCTACACAAACTATCAGAAGTTGCACTTTAAGTATCAGTGGAAGTTAAGGGTAAGGAAGGTAAGTCGATTTCTTACCCGAAGCCGCGGCTGCTTCTGTACCTTTTTCATGCACTTCTATAACAGCTTTCTGAACCGCGCTACTTATTTCAAGTTCCTTGTTCACTACTATTTTTTTGAGTCCTGATTTGGGTTTGAATATGTGCTCCATTCCTATCTGCAATTATATACAAACAGACAGAATATAATGTACAAACTTTGAACACAGCGATGCAATATAGACAAGAGTATAGAACTCGTTGTATCTACTTATATATTAAAGGAGTGTTGCTATATTTGGCTTCACTCTCCAAACCAATAAGTTTTATATATTAATTAAGTATAAAAAAAGCAATAATTTAAGAATAATATTTTATCTATGGTAAAATTAAAGCAGATTTCATTAATTTACCAAAAATGACGAGAAAATTTAAGGAATAAGGCAAACCACAACCCCAATCCAATCTAGGCAAGTTATTTAATCGTAAAATAAATAGCAATGGGCAATATGGCTTTATATTCTATGTTTAAGGGTAATTTATGCTTATATCGACAAATTAAAGCCCGATTTCATTTGTTACAAACCTTACACGCATGATAAAGTAGTTTCTTACCTTTTCATACATATTTTTAAGGTCCAGTGACGTAGTTATGGAGAATTTGGGTATCGACAAATCCACATTTGTACTCGTTAAATTTTTTATGGTATCTTTCAAGAGCTCTGGATCGGATCTCAACTTGTTTAGAAGCACGAGCAGACTACTTTTATTAACTATTGAAGGTAAAACGATGATAAACGATGCCTTCATACCTTCGTAGGGTATTTCGATTATCTGTTAAAATAGTCACATCATAATAATCTTAATAATCAGAAATAATACACAATGGAAACCCTCCACTCCATGCGATTCGTTTCGCTTCACCTCTACCCGAAGTCAGGAGGACAATCGGGAGGCTTTTAGATTTTTTGATATTATTTACTAAATCATGCCAAAGCGGTTGTACGGATTTGAATGAAATGTAAAAATTTAGACTACATTTGAGGTTGTAGGGTAAACTATTTTTTTTATGTAAACCCCATTTACATAAAAAGAGGTAAAATCAGCAGTTAATTTTTTTTTTTAATTTAAAAAACCCAGAAACGCAGAGTTATATTTTACGTTAAACTAGTCAGTGGTCAGTTCTGCCTAGCAAGAATCTATCCCAAGTCTGGACTTGTTAATTCTGAATTCATAGTAACTTCTGCGACCTAAGCAGCACGTATCTACCTAGAAAAGTGGTTAGTATGAGGTTTCCGGGTCCCTTATATTGGCAACCTTTTTGGCGGTTTACAGAAGACACCTGCCTTTCAACAATGTAGTCCCAATGGTCCCCAAGTGAAATGGCTGTGACGTACAGACAGTTGGACGGACATAATGATGAATTTATAAGGGTACCCTTTTCGCCATTTAGCTAGGTAGGTATACAGGACTCTAAAAAAGTGCTGTTTGAAAATTCATTTTCCCCGTTTAGAACTGAAACGTATAGATTTTCGAGTATATTTAAAAAATATTTTTAACACCTGGGCATTCAGAATTTCACTTTTCCCATACTTATAATGAGACATACGCGACATCATCTTAACATTTTTTTTTCCGTAAGGCGCATGGAAAACTCCATCTGCTACTGTAATAAAAGGATGCTTCCATTTCCCCTGAAATTAACAATTGAAGCGACTTTGTAATCATGAAAATAAATAATGAAATCAAACACCAATTTAAAAAAAAAGAAAACCTTAAAATATATGGCGTTTACTATGAGTAAAGACGAATCTGGTGTTACTTGGCCGGGATTGAGTAGCGAAGGAATCATGCCATCGGTTTCTCTTGAAACCTGTAGACAAAAATATATTTATTTTAAAGGTAGAGTTGATTTACTATATTTCCCATAAAATCTAGCTGTGAGCTGGTAAATATTTCTTACTTACCCAGCCGTTGATCTCGTCACATGCGCGCTGCGGGTTCTTGAAGGAAATCTGTTCCACGCCGGAATTGAAAACTTCTTTCGAAGCTTTGAGGAACTTTTTCTCAATTTCGGTGTTCTTCGATACGTATATCCTACTGGCAATGTCTAGTTTCACGCCAGGAAGGTGTTGGAGGTCGCTGATCAACTTCACATACGAACTTTTTATCTTTTGGGATGAAAATTACTGTATAGTTATAGTTAGGCGTACAATACAATACAATAATTATTTATTGAAAACCGTAAAGCTTCAGTAGACACAGCCGGCAATACGCGTACTACCCAACTAATTAAATGTAATTCCCAAAACAAATTGCTAAACGATGCTGAACTTTCTCGAAATACAGTACCTACTCCAAGAAACGCAGTTAAATATTTTCTTCTATCTCTACATACAAAAAAATTATATATTTTATTATTTTACTATTGTTCTTTTTTATGTTACTAAGTATGAGCAGGTTGTTCTCCTGATGGTAAGCGTCACGCCTGCCCATTATTATTACTGTGTCATTAAAACTTACCTTCTTGGACTCTGTCACTCCAATCATATCAAACAATTCCTTCTGAGTGCGACCCACAGCACCAAATGCAAGTTTCCCTAGAGGCAACAAGGCTGACACTGGCGAGCAAACCACATTGTTCCAACCTTCATGGAAGGCTGCTTCCTGAAAATATAGACAAGTAACGTATGTAGTTATAATGCAAATTAAAAAAAAAGTGTATTGAAACAAAATAATGTAGTTTCCTGATCTGAAATTATCGCACCTTCATGTTTGAGCCGACCACACTTACTAATCCAAGACACCTTTGAGCTTTGAACATTCCAAAAATACTTACTATCGCATATTTCTGTCTCAATTTCCCCTTATAACTAAGGTCTGTATTGTTTACGTCTGGAAGATCACTGAAACCAACATCCGATTCTTCGCTTGAATCAAAAGCAGATTCCGAAGATAAACTTTCTGCACTTTTACTTCTTTTTGACAAACTTAAAGGTAGCGTTGTTAAAAATACATCTAAAAAATCATATTCATTATGTAGGTAGGTAGGTATATAGTAGGTTCTAGGCATTCCTTATCTAACCCACAGGCCTGAGTGATTTTGTAAGTATGTGATCCACTAATCCGGACCGGCCCCCCTTGGTGGATAATGGCATAGCCCGTCTTACGAAAGTAAGCTGAGACCTTCCTGTTAGCAGTGGATGGATATGGGTTATGGTTATGATATTGATGGTAATCAGTTAATCTATAATGATTATGTTTGACATTAAATTCAGATTTGCTTACAGGTGAATATTTTCATGATGAAACTTTACCTACTTATCTAGGTTTTACATGACTTGTTGTGGCAGTAACCTACTGAGATGAAATGATTTAAATTTTAATGATTTTTCACGGTAAGTCTGCTACGACAAGCCATAATAAAACTCTGATAAGTCGATAGCGCAACAGTGGTTGCAGTCTGCGCGCCAATAACTGAAGGAATCTGCTGTTGTTTGGCCAATCAGCTTAAAATAGCTCGTGTAGTTCTGAAATTTGGTACAGTTACTCTCTAAGGTCGACTGAAAAATATACTAAAAGTCCCCGTGGGTAAGGGTTGCTTATAATTATACTTATCTAAAACCGTAAGAAGTTATATAATTACAAAATACACATTAAAATCATTGTAAATATTAAATTAATTTCACGCTTATAATCTTTTTAAAATCGACTCTATGTAACCTATTTAGTAACCAAGTAGGTCTAGGCTTTTCGTAGACTTTATTATTTCTAGCAACAGTTCTAGTTGTAAGTAAATAATTGTGTAGTTTTATACTTAACCTAGTTTTTCTTTTTCGTACCTACCTGCCTACCTACATTCTTATAATTACGTATGTGCTTTTTCAAAACAGTTCCAAATAAAAAATAATAAGAATCAGCACCCGTATTTTTTTTCAGTTTTATTATATTTTGTGTGAAATGTGTATATTGGTGGAAGTTTTACGTTCGTCGTGGACGAGTGTGGGTAAATAATTTTATTTTCAGTTTCAGTAAGTTATTCAACAGTTTACTGAATCGTGATAAATAATAACATTATACGAACTGGATATAAGAGTAATAGCCAATAAAAAGCTTTTATATTTTCATTACGACTTCGTCTCGTCTCTAAGTCAAATAAAAAAAAAAGACGTGTGGCACTCGGAGACTGCCACGGTAAAGCTATTGCATAGCATTTTTTATCAACTTATGTAATTATAATTATTTATTTATTTTATTTGTATGCAGTATTTTATTTTACGCATGCGCTGTAACGCCGATACAACCAATGCCACCTAGAGGCGATTTGCAGAACTAAAGAGACAAGCGTGATATTTCAAAAAGTCATTAAAAGTTCTGCTATTCATCGATAGATGGCAAAACTAAAAAGTATCACCGCTGTGCCGGTCGGAGTGGGGGGTGTTAGGTTATTTTCGTGACGGAATTTCTGGATTCCGTCTCCACGCTCAAGGCCCGCGATAGAAGCTATGCAATAAGCTTAAAAAATAAGTAAGAAAATTCTATTATTGGTACTCGTAAGTCGAGGCGATATAGTCAAAAAGACTTGACTGCCAATTATATTGGATACCTAACTTAAAAAAAGTATTGTCAACAAATGTCAATGCCAGTTGCCAACCTGTTGTAACTGTCGTCTATGCGTGCCTTTGGTTTATTGCGTTGTTTTGTTTTTGAATAAAATTAGGTCGATCTAGTAGAGTCCACATAAAAATTTTGAATAGTAAATAGTCAAATCCTAAAGCAAAGGACATTTGTGTTTCTTTTAGTAAATAAAGAAAATAAATATCAGACTTCTTCCATCAAATAACAGTTTAGCTTGAAATATCGATCGTGGGCCACCGACTGCCACAATGATTCCGGGCGAGATTTTCGCTGAAGATTTGATGAGTACAGTAATACGCTATGGGCTATATATCGGCGCGGCTTTCCAGTTGATTTGTTTGCTGGCTTGTGTGACTCTCACCGACGAGCAAAGTGATCCACATCTCTATGAAAAGGTACATACAATTTATTCCTACAGCACTTAACGCCTCTTGAATCATACAATGTAATAGGTAAAACTTTTCTAGTAGGTAGCGGCTTGTAGGAACTACTATTTGGCAGCAGTACTTTTCTCTACTACAAGAAACTTGTTACTTGTTTCAGAATTATACTGACAGTGATGAATGCAGCTCGGAGCAATCTTCACCAGGTCATAGAGCTACAATGTCACGGGCTCGCCGTCATGATAAGAAGAAACGTCGCTAGGTTTATTTGAAAATCGCTCATCTATGTAAAAACCAAGCAGAACTTTGTACTGTATAGGCAAGATTAGTCCTTTTCTTTGTACTAATTCTTTTCTAGTCAATGGTAATAGGACCTTGGCTAGAAATGTATCTAACGTCACTGCATCCATCCATCAGCTAATGGACAGTTTGTATTAGAAATAGTGAAATGTTCCTTAGTTGTTTATTTATTGATACTGGTCAGTGGTCAAGTAATAAAATGTCTGGACACAAAGTATGACCTAGCTATTTAGATGTAGTAGGTACCTTAACACTTTCAATGCTGAGCAGATTTGCTTGTCTAGCCACGGGTGCGGCTCTGCACACTCCATAGTGTTTTCCCATACAACAAACACAACAGAGCAGCGCCCGTGGCTAGACAAGAAAATTGGCTCAGCAGTGAAAATGTTAATTTTAATCGACAGTTTGTATTAGAATTTAGATAAGTTCCTTTGTTTATTAATCAATATTGATCTGTGATTAATCATGTAGTAAATGTAGAGGGTGTCTGGACACCAAGATATAGGATGTACCTTATTTTTAATTGACATTATAAGAACAAGGCATTTTGAAATTAAAATGGGAATGGCATGGTTGATACTGACAGGCAAACAACTTACTTGTCTCATACATGTAGGGTGCATAGTCACGGATTCGGCTAGACAACAAAAAAATCGATTGTCTCTGTAAATGCCGTATGCTAGAGATTAATTAAAAGATAGCAGCTATTCAGAAACAATCATATGCTAGATTTGAAAAATTGCAGGCTTTATAAAAAATTGGATGCAAAGAGAGGTCAAATATTGTTTTCATTTAGAAAGGGATTATTTGTATTAACTGTAATGTTTATGATATTAATCCATTGACAAATATCTGATTCTGTAATACTTGGCAGTAATACTTCCTTACTTAAGTTTAATTTAATTTTGTTTGATAAAAACTAAACATGATGTATGATCTCAGTGGAAAACAATTTTATTAATAATGTAATTAATAAGTAAATAAACATGTTTATTTAACAAGCGTTTATTTTGTTATAAGGACTAGAAATCTTACAGCATTACATTATTGCTTGACAACTAGTGAATAAAATCTCATTTATAAAATTATTCAACATTTTGTAAATTTTAAGCTCAGTGTAAGTACAATAACAACATTTAAGGCACTGTTTACACATAAAATAGCACCAGAATTCTATTTATATTATATAGTAAAAATCTTCAAAAATTTAACCTTCTAATATAATTTACGATAAATATGGCACTTCTAACTGGCAATAATAAAGGCACATTGTTTCACTAGTATAATTGGAAAATATTTGAGAGGATTGCAGTAACTAATTTAATTTACATGACTACTGGGATGTTTAAATAGGATTTGGAAAGATCGGCAAAATATGTGAATTAATGAGAAATTAGCACAAAATCTTTGAGCATACTTTTCATAGTTTATGATTTTGGTCCATCCAAGCATGTTGAAAAACTCATCCTGTATCATAAATACATACTATGTTAACAAATAAAATGCAGTTTTTATAACTGCTTGCTGTATTGTGATGATAGACATCTCATAAATGCTCTGAACAACAATAGACAAGTTGACACTGAGTATAATTATATGATATTTAAAATCTTTGGGCATATCATTGCACATTACAATATAACAGGGGTAAAGCTAGTGTATATAAAAGAAATATGCAATCTCATAAGGGTGTATATATACTGACTACTAAGTAATATTTGCCGTATCATCTTGCAACGCTTTTTTGCAAGTCAGAGATAGCGATAATACACAGATTAAAAAGAATATAATATCACAATTCGATCGTGATCTGAAGCTTGCGACTTCTTTAAAATTTTTAAATCTTCAGAAACATCAATGGTTTCGAAAATAACACAAACAATAAGTACATACAAATAGACAGTGATGCTTAAAAAATGAACAAAATATCACAAATAGCGGACTACAGCAAACTGACAGACAATGCAATCCAATGCTCTGTACATGTTAAATGCAGGGTTTGATAAAGCTACTAATTATAAGCTTGTGGTTAGGTTGTGCGATTTGAGAGCTTGCACTAGATCGTTATCATTCAAAAACTGTTTGAATGCATCGAGTTTCTTAAAACATATAGTGACACAACACGATTTTTTACTTCCTTCACTTCCTCCACAACATGAGCCCTCCTTCTTCGATGAGCCTGAGTTGTTAGCTTTACTACTGCAACTGCCTTCTGATGGTTTGCATGAGCACTTTAGACTTTCAACAATAGCTGTGGAAGGCACATCTTCCTCACATTCGTGCAGAGTAAATATACCCAGATCCTCCAAGTTTGAGTTGTTATGGCGCTTGTGGTAATGCAAGAAAGTGTTGTGATTAGTATCTGTCGCGCGACCGCATCCAACAGCACACTTCATCTCAGCGTGATTGCATTTACAGTCGATACATGAACATGTATCCTCTCCACATCCCGATGGCTTGACTGCGACTTCGTCTTGGTTACAGTCCCTACATTCGCCATCGGTGGGATCGCATTTACAGTCCATACAGCCACAGATCCCCGTATCAGCTGCCAGTTGCTCCAAGGCGTTCCTCTTAGCTATCTCTTTTCCAAAAATATTCTCTGTCCTCACGACATACATGTCCGACGGCGGCTCGTTATCGAACAACAAAGTGTCTTCTAGATCTAAATCTGTATTGAAAAGGACGGAGTTTGCGGGATTTATTTCGATTTTTTGCTGCACTTTACACGGCGGAGGAGTGTTCAACGATCTATCGTTGTCAGATTCTAAGAAAATATTGATGTCTGTGTCTAATTTAGGTTCCAAGTTTGCGTCTTCATCGTGATGGAAGAATTTTGCAGGTTCTTCTAAATCGGCAACAATCCCGCTATCGTTGAATAGTTTACTAGGCTCTATGTTCGTGACGATTTCACTGTCGTTGAAAACTTTATCGCCAACATCGCATATGTTTGGAGTATCGAGATCGAATGAGGTATGAGTCATGATATTGGCCGTAGGCGCTATTTCAGTGCTCAAGTCTATGTAGCTTTGCATATGTGTGGGTACAAATGTTGCTAGAGTAAAGATGCTTTCGGGCGTTTTCTCCTTTATGCTCACTGGGGTTTCGGATATAGAAGCTGCGAGGGCGCTGACGTCAACCCATGGCGCTTGCACTTCTATTTCGTTAGCTAACGCCAATTGCATGGCTTTAGACTTTATTTCCAATTTCGGAGGGATTATTTCGGGTTGGAGTGGGACTGTCGGCTGTAGATTGTTTATGTCGACCCAAGAATCGTTTGAATCCTTTTTGTCTGTTCTGTCAACGAACGGTGAGAGAGATAAGTTAGCGAGATCGTAGTCTACCGTTAGATTCGTGTCGTTAGGCTTGGAGTTGTTAGTAGCGTTATCGAAGAGTAGCTCTGTGATGTCGACAGTGTTTACAGCTGTTATATCTTCCAGGCTGCCGTCAGTGGAGTTAGATTCTGTGGTAATTCTCCCAAAAGATTCGAGGAGGCCCTCCCAGCTCATCAAGTCGGTGGTGGCAGTTTTCATTGGGGGCGTGTTTTCTGTAACTTCTACGGTGACTGATTCAGCTTCAACCTGGAAATACAAAAATATATTTATCAAATAAACATTTAACGTTAACTAAACTTATACGGTAAAAACAGTTTTAAAATGTGCCCTCAATTCACAGTTGGGCAGAAAAAAAATGCGGGGGCTTTGAAAAATCACGATTGTGTATAAAATATCGCTCATTTGCGACAAGAGCGTGTTATCTTACGTTCAACATGTTGAGAAGATAACCCATTCTAGCCGCAAATGAGCGATATGAGAGGCTTATGACTACATACTCGGATATGAACGACTTATTACAGTGAGAGTAGGCGACTTGAGCCTGAACCAAGTAACGCTAAATGATGAGACATACCTACCTTAGATCCGATGCAGGATATGCAGACCCATTACCTCAGGGAGAAGATAAATGGAGGCTTTCCAACAATAACATTTTCCGAGATGTTAAATTTAATTGATAGATGAGCCAAGCGGTTTATTAGTAAAGACTCCCGCACCAGATTTGTTCTCAAAGCGAATCCTTTACAAAGTAGAATAGGATAACTATGCAGTAGAAATAATGTTCTTCCGGTCTACTCAGTTCATCTTGTTCGGTCATTCAAATAATAAATTTTTGAAATCTGACTTCAATTTATGTATGAGTCCTCCCACCCCTTGACACAAATGTCACAGTTCACTGACCCCCTCCCCCTTAACGTGTGACTTAATTTATGGATGACCTCCTACCACCAACCATTTTACTTTTACGTAAGTGTACCTGATGTTTTTTAGCATGCGTCCTGAGACTAGTAGGGGTGGAGAACAGCCGCCCGCATCCGGGCGATTCGCACGCATGGGGGCGCGACCCGGAGTGCGTGCGCCCGTGCGCTTTGAGGTGGTGCGACGCCGTGAACGATTTCCCGCAGCCTTCTGTTCTGCATCTATAGTGAAAGGTGCTGGTATAAAGGTATGCCCAAAACAATAACAAGCCTCCTTCATAGTACCCAGGCGCCGCCGCCGAGTGTTTGCTTTCATAATCTCCAATTTCACTTAATATTATAAATGTGTAAAGTTTGTGTTTTCTTCACGCCTAAACGGCTGAACGGATTTTGATGAAACTTATTATATAGGTACTTTAGGGCCTGGAAGAGAACATAGGATACTATTTATCCCGTAAAAAATACGGTTCCTGCGGGATAATCGTTAACGCGGATGAAACTGCAGGGCGCTGATAGTAAGTATACATAGCTTAGGACTTCAGAAGGACTTACACAATATAAGAATAAAAAATTACAGATTCTTTTAGTCGGAAACTTCAAAGGTGACAAACAAAAGACGGTAAGTGGGTAGATGCGTTGTGATAAGAAAGTTACCTAATAAATAACCTAGTTATTTTTCAGTCTTATCGTAGGTAGTATGAATAAGACGATCCACGAGACGATCAATTGCGATTGTCAATTATTGATATGCTAAGCGTTATCAGTTTAGAATTTGCATAAAAAAACTATAGAGCTAAATATTTTTTTTTAGAGCTAACAATTGACAATCGCAATTAATCGTGTCGGGGATCCTATACTGATTGTATCTGCATCCAAGGCAGGGCTAGGACCATGGTCCTACTGATACACGTATCAGTAGAACGACTGTTAGACTTACTTGTAAGGCCTCTCCTGCGTATGAGTACGTATATGTTTTTTCAGATCGCTGAGTGTAGTGAAGAATTTGGCACAACCATCCGATTTGCAGTTGAACGTATCGCCGCTGTGCAACCTCTGATGCGCTCTTAACCTGGAAATAAAGAGGAAAGTAGCTAAGGTGAAGTCAGCTCTCAAAGTACAGTAAATCTTTTTTGATTAGACCACGCCCGAGACAACACGTGCGATAAAGAGCGCGCGAATAACTCAGCGGCGAGTCGGTCGACTCGAAACATTTCGATGGTTCAGTCGAAGAGCGAAATAATTGGATACTATTTTGTAATTTTGTACCGAAATCGATTCTTTCATGTCGGACTCGCCCATATTCAATCATCGATCAATCGACATCGTTAACAAGTTAGAATGTTTACTTGTTATTCAATTCAAAACGGCTCAACGGATTTTAATTAAATTTGATACATATATAGACCATAGCTGGGGTTTTCATACAGAGTTTATATTATTAGTGTTGTTTTTTAACTATTTTATAATTCATAAAAAATGTACCCCCCTAAAAAGGTACAAGTAAAGTCAGTTTATCAAAACAAGAATATCGTGGGGCGCAGCTAGTAGTCTAATAAATAATGACGTCCAGAATTCACGCGGTATCTAAAGGTCGAAATTAATCATAAAATACTTAGATAAATAGATATAGGATTATTTTAATTCGTTATCTCTTTGCTTAATCTTCCTAATTATCCTGATTTAACTAAATACATACAGATTACAGACGGTCGGTACAAGTGCACTATGATTTATATATATTTTTATGGTTACACGTGATACTGCAAATTTCTAATCATTAATCAGTTACAGTGGGAGATTATAATTATACACCTACTTAGATTTTAATAAAAAAACACGTTTTGAGGCATTATAGTTGGTAATTTATGATAAAAATGAACTGCGCCCTGCGATTTTATTATTATTCCACAAGAACTAAACGGCTGGATTACGGTTACGGTCTAGATCCTTAATTCCCAAGTGGTCCAGGACCCCTGGGGGTCCACGGGAGATTTGACGGGGTTCTACGTTCGCGTGACAAACAATAATTTATAGGACAGGAAATAAATGGGTATATGGTAGAAATCTAGCTACAGGGGGTCCACCGGAACCAGCTAAATTTTGAAAGTGGTCTATGAGAAAAACAGTCTGGGAACCTCTGGGCTAGATAGTTCCGGGATTTGTGTATGTGATCGTGAAGAGTTATTTAATTATTTTTTTTTAACATTATTTTTTAATATAGTTGCACTGTAAGACTAATGTGTTTAGGCAGAGTATCTGCCAGAAAGTAAGTAGCTATCTAGCTACAAAGCTTATCCGGCTTAAATTCTTAGTCCTATCCAGTCTATACCGGTATTACCTAATAAATCGTTTATCACCGTCACGCATGGCCTGATGTACAAAGATGGATAAGAAGATATTTTTGGCATATCACCTATATCGTACATAGAAACAAGATACAGACAGACACCAAAGAAAAAGAACAAAACTGAAAAGACGCAAACCTAGGCTCTAGATCCTTAGTTCCCAAAGTGGTCCACCTGTGGACCCCCAGGGGTCCACAGGAGACTCGACGGGGGTCTAAGTTGGCGTGACAAAAAATTATATATGGTAGGAAATAAATAGGACTACGGTAGAAATGTAGCTGCAGAGAGTCCACCGGAACGAGCAAAATTTTGAGTGGTCTATGAGAAAAAGAGTCTAAGGAACCTCTGCTCTAAATTGTTGATTTATTTATGTGAATCGATATGAATCTAAAGCGCATTATTTCAGTAAAATACTTTTCATCGTGAGCCAACTATTAATCATCTAATAAAATGAATACTGATCTTTCTAAGGCATAATTAGCAAAGACTGGCCGCGTCTCGTGGCTTCACTTGCACTTATTTTGTTCGTTTTCCTGAACAGTTTAATTTTAATTTGTTCATGCTCGGAAAACGAATCAATAGAAATGGACTGAACTGGAAAAAAGCGTCCAACATTTGTATTTAAATAGTAGATTGTATCACATGGGAACAAAATAATGTATTTACGGCGAGAGCGATTTTTTGAATCCAGAGCGAAGCGAAGGATTTTATAGTAGAATCAAAATGAAAAAAAAATTATAATAAAAAAATCAAACAAAAACAAATAAAATATTTATTTATAATATTTTTTTTTTGGCAATAAAAATGTATTTTTATTGATTCATTCATTTATATTATTACCACTCTTTTTTGAAAAAAACTCAAAATTAAGTTCGCGGAAATGACCCACTTTGCTCGCACTTAACGAGGAGCAAAATGCCTCTTTTCGAATACATGGGATGAAAAATAATTGACACGATGAAGCACGTGGTGTTAACGGCATCGCCCGCGCAGTTATCTGTTTACTATAATATACCAAGCAAAGATAAGCGATAACGACAACAAAATAAAGAATACTAGATCTCCGCCGCGATTTTGATCGCGTAATAATTATTTCTTGAAGAATCGTAAACTTTTGAGAACAAAATATATACTTACACGTAGCACAGATTATATTCTAGTATTGAAATTACTAACAGTAGATCTATACCTACTACTTATAAATATATTATTGGAAACTTATAGGTTTCGGTAGTTTCAGATTACGTCTTACATACAAACATAATCTACCTACAGTATGATTCTTTTGTGGGATAAAATATAAAGCTACAGTGAGTAGTTATGTATGTGTAAACGATAGTATCAATGATGTGTGATAATATTGATAATAGATAATCAAAATATTGTGTGATGCGCAATTATAGGAAATTGTTGTGCAATTGTATCGAAAAATATGTAGAATGGTTTTGCAAAATCGAGTTCTCATCATAATAATCGTCATCAGCCCATATTCGTCTGCTGCTCGACGTAGGTATGCCTCTCCTAGTGAACCCGATCTTCGGCTCTTCTCATCCAATCTTTGCCAGCCGTTTTTTGCAGGTCGTCACTCTGTGGCGATCGTGATAGCCTTTCACGACCGCTCCTACATTTTATATAATTATTATCATAATAGAATAAGCTCTTTATACCTAAGGTTGTTTTGTATTCTGTGGGTCGACGCTACAACACTAATTGGATAGCGTCGATCCACATCACTAGCGGCCGCGCGGTTTGGTCTATGGACACTTCCGCCCAGACACCGCAAGCAGCGCTCACGCACAACGATTTATTATCTTTATATCTAACTTTCTTTTATATTTCTTGTCGTGTATATTACTACCTTTAAAATATACACCGTTGTAACCACTCGGGCCTTTTATTCTACCGACTGGATGCACCTCACCCTCGAAGAAGCGAAACGATAGTGGGACCACGGGGTGCTTCGACTCCTATCTCCCCGGTCCCCGAACTGGTGACCCCGACGTGATTTGAACAGGTCCCCAAAACTCTACACTATACAATTAATTTTATAGTGCTACATTATGTCGTGGATTTATTCACGTTTTCCGAACATTTTCGATACGTTTGTTATCTTTCCGTGGTCTTCTTACAATATTATATATTTTGGCATAACAACGGGCGAGGTCACGTACCTACCTACCAAGCCAAGTTCATAATATCGAACGTAACTGGTACGTAATAGAATAGTTTATTGCAATATCATAACAAGATTACAACATAGTCATACAAATATTGGGTATGCTAATCGATTTTAATTATTATGTCTACAGTAACAAGGCAGATAATGTAATATGCACAGGTCCATATATTTTACATATCTGGCAGACCACCAAAAACATAAATTAAAAAATAATTTCTGACTCACTTATTTTTGTTTTCCATCCCCGTGATTTATAACGAGATATCTATCTGAGAAAGAAATAAATTAAAGTTTTTGTCTTTGAGTTTCTTATTCTATCCGTTGAAAAATTGTGTATGATTGTTGGACATTTGTTTTTTTTTAGCAAGAAGGTCTTATCTTTCAGCACGTGATTAACGCCGTATTTATTTGAAATTGTAGATGATATTTTTATTTTATGTATTCAAGTGTATGTGTTTCGGAGTTATTCGAGTCAATGGTATACCGATACAGGATACAAAGACAAGTATACCGCATACCTTCGATGGTCCAAGAGAATTACATCTAAAGCACTTCCCACGCCTATCAATTTCAACACTATGTATGTTTAGGGGGTCTGAATAGTTTGCGAGTGTATAATTTCTAATAATATAAACACAGAATGCAATATTGCACGTTGTCGCCCATTCGTCTCCATGCTCGCGCGTTTGGATGTTGCATGCCCATTTCATGCACGTGATGCAAATCTCATATATTATGCAAAAATAAATGAGATGCGTAATTTCGAAGCCAACTTCTACTAAAGGTACGCTAAAATGTGGTGGGTATTCATTTGGTCACAATGTTGCGAGATATGCTGCGCCTTGCGCGTCTAGTTGAGATAAAATAAAAAAATAAGGAAAAAAATAATATAATAAAAAATTCAAAAAGCCAAATGCATAGTTAAAGTTTATTAAATATACTTAATAGACTAGATAGGTATACTTTGAAAAGAAAAGGCGTTCCCCGTGCATGTGTTAATTCACAGCTATATTTCAGGAAAATTAAAACACACTTCTGTCTCTACCAGTGCTTCGGAAAGCACCAAGAAACTTTAGGTAATGTCTTGTCTTCTTTCATTAAAGTCTCACACTTGTAAATATAGCGAAAGTACACTAATTATACCATACCCTCTAACTCAAAAAAATTGACAGTCGTTCAAATGCCCCTATTCACAAGTATCGGAAAGATTTCGAATCCAATTCCGACGAATTAATTCCCAATTCGAAGCATACATTATTCACAATTTCTATCAGAATGTTATTTTTCGAATGCGTCGGATCGGGGAACGAATTGGTGGGAATAGGATTTGAAAACTTTCCGACACTGGTGAAAAGGGGAAGTGATTGTAAGTGATAATAATGTTAATGTGTTCTGAAGACCTAATAAATCGAACTGATAAAATGTTAACTAACCTGTACAGTGTGTTAAATGCTTTCCTGCATCCAGGGGTGGTGCATGCAAACGGTTTCGCCTTAGTGTGGGCCCGCACGTGAATTTTCAGACTGTATGACGTGAGAAACGCTTTATCGCAAGTTTGCATTGGACATTTGAACCTGTATTCACCTGCAACAGATTGTAATGTACAATGTATGAGATGTAGTGGTTGATGTGGATGGGACACTGGGAACCTAAATAGATCATCCTATCATTGGATTTCAGAACTTTCGTGAAGGCCCTTGAATTCGGCGTGCTAGTGCTGTAGGTCAGTGGTGTGGGACTTTTCGGAAATAAAGCTGGCAGGGTGTTGTCATTCAAATTTCATTATCAGTAACTACTCTCTCTGTTATGTCTATTAGAGTATAACCTTGTGTATCAGTCGCAGAGAGTTTGTAATATCCAATACAAGATTTAGTGTCGTAGTTAGTTGTAAGTATGTAGTCCATAATCTTGTAATTTACTTCTATTATAATGATAGTTATCCTATATCATGTGCCAACTTTGATTAATATATTGAAACACTTTGACTGCTGAGCCGTTTTGCTTGTCTAGCCACGGGTGTGGTTCTGCACGCGCCATAGTGTTTTCCCATACAACAAACACAACAGTTGTGTTTTGCCGTAGGTACTCGTGGCAAGTTATGAAAAACACGACAGTTATGTTTTCAGCAGTGAACGTGTTAATCTTCTCTTATATACTAATTTAAGATTGATAATGATCGTTCGTTGATGTACTTGGATGGGTGACCGTTTAGTGGGGTAACATGCTTCCATGCTTCGGAGGGCACCAGCTGTTATCGATGGACTGCAGGCGCCATTCATTCATATCAGAGGTCCTTGAAAACCTTAAGAAACTCTGACACCTCAGGATGCCATAACCTCATTCAAGATCGCTCGAGATTTCAGGATGATTACAATATTTCTTGTTCTAGTTACAATCCTGTTCATAATAATTATGTTTAGCGTTTCATTACCTTGCTGTATGCACAGTTTGCACAGTCATTATAAAATGACAAAAAGTGAAAAAAACTGGGCAAAGTGGCTACAACTAGTTAGATCTAGTCATTGTGGCTTATCGAATGTTTGTTTGAATGTTGAGTATTTAAGTTTGTATTTACCTATACCTACATGTCAAAATATGAAGAATCTTTTTTATTACCTGCCTCTATTACTGGTATTCGTACTTATTATATTATCTGATTCTGACTGCTTTTTGCAAAGCTCTGAATTAATCATAATATCTGTGAAATAATAGACAGACGGCGATAGAGCAATTATGAAGGCCTGTGCATACGAAGAACTTTTGTCCGCGGATGACAAAAATCTGTACCTACCTACGCCAATCCCTTATTGTTCGGTCCCTTGTGTGCGTTATTCGTTGTTGTAATTAAGATATGGTTTTTGTCGGACAAAAAGGGAGCAACGACTTTCCCTCGTCTGCGCAGGCCTTAAGGGCTCCTTGCCGGACTACGAAACCTTAAAATTTAGGTAGGCCTACCCACAACCCACGCCTACTTACGTGGTAACTACACGCCCTCCTAATGTGTTCTGTATTTAACAATGCGCCACTGGTGTTCAAATTTATAGGACCAATTAAGACTCCACGCGGCACGCTACATAGGAAAGCCTAATAAGGAAGGAACTGCGTTACGCGGGCGCTTGCGCAGTTTCATTACAAACTGCTCTGTCGCGGGAACTGCCACGGGCGTCTTGTATGAAACAGAGCGGGCGCTCGCGTAGCGCAGTTTCTGCCCTAAATCCTTCATAACTTTGGAAGAAGGGCAGAAGGACGTATAACGTCTCCATACAAGCCGACGAAACGCGCCTCCCGAATTCTCGTTATCCATTGGTAGGTACACATAAGTCGTGTGCTCCGCAGTACTTACGCAGAGAAGCCTCGTTTCGAAAGGAAATTGATTCTAAAAAAGCACAATCACTTTGGAATTCCTAGCGCAAATCTCTCGAATATGGTTCGTTGTCACCATTATGTTACTTTTCTCTGTATACAGCATGTCATCGATTATTTTGCGTGGGCCTTGTTTTCAACTCGTGAAATTGACGTGGCAGTCAACAAACCATCGGCACCAATTAGTTTGAACAGCTAGAGTCGACACTCGCCAACCTATATAATTGACACTCCATCAACTGTCACTTGTGGGCTCCGACTGCTTTTGAGTAAACATGCCATATCATCATCATCATCATCAACCTATATTGTCCCACTGCTGGGCACGGTCTCCTCTCACTTTAGTGAGGAGGGTTAGGCCATAATCCACCACAGGGCCCCGGTCTGGATTGGTGGATAGCATACCTACCTCCAAAATAATTCTCAGGTAGGTATGTGAGTATTCACTTTAGGTGGATCATCAACAACCTATTTATTAATAACTGAACTCCAACTAATAGTGGTTAAGTTTTTGTATCTTTATAACTTACTTTTGACCTAAAGCTAGATTCTAAATTACACACCTGTCCTGTAAAATTGAGCCCAATAAAAAGTAGCTGAAATATTTATACCTTTATGAGTTTTCATGTGTGTCCGTAGATTCCCAACTGTACTGTATGTGCGTTCACACCCTTGATATTCACATTTGTATCTCGCTCCGTTATCCTCTGGCTTTCTCTTGTTCTGCTCCATGTTAGAATTTGTGACATCAAGATTGGACTTAGACATTTCGGGTGTTGGGTCATTGTTACTGTAATAAAAACATTTTTTTCATCATCATCAATCCATATACACTCATGGCTGAGCATGGGTCTTCCCTCACACAAAAAATATACTAATATATTTTTTTAACTTAAATTATTAATACTTGACAATGGCTGAATGGGTTCATTGTTATTAAAACAACCCCCTTTTTATTTGAATTATTGATATTTGATACTAGCTGAATGAAAAATCATGCGAAGCCAAAACTATAGAAAAAAAAAAACTTTTATAATATAATTACACAAACATAGCGATAACTTATAACACTTATAATTTATACATTGGATCACCGGCAAAGTTATTATGAATTCATTCATAATATTAATTTAATTATGGATGAAGCCATACGTAATAGTAATTATAGATGAAGACAACATGAGTTAAATTTGTTAAAAAAGTAATAAAACATAATTATATCTCAATTGTAATTTTTTTAAATGTTTTTTTAAGCTTGGCTCTAATACATTCACTACTTTTCTTAATTTTTATTTACATTAGCTTTTCATTTTGCAGCTCTTTTTTTCTGTCAAGTATTTGCTTCATAATATTCATTTTTGTTTAGCTCATTATAATTTAGTTTTCTATGTTGTTAACATAGATAAAAACAATAAAAAATTTGTACTATTGTTGTTTGGTTGATATATATTTCTAAATTATAAATTCACCTAGTTTTCTGACCAGTTTTAATGTTAGGTTCATTAGTTAGCGCCTAAATAATACCTATCACATTTATTTGTGTTAATATCGACACAACACAATAAAGTATTTCCTATTCTATTCTATAGCGGACTTGTGTGGGTGTGATGTAGGTATAAAGCAGTTTTTTACTGTAGATTATTTTGTTACTCAGCAGGAAGAAACACTATCTCAGGTTAGTAGAGGTCCTATTTCGGCTAAATTTTAGGCAATGAATTACCTACGCTAGGAAAATCAGTGTATTTCCTACCTTGCGATCGCCTTTCAATTTGTATAATCTTGTGAGAATACAAAATTAGGATGTTCGCATCACATCGTGATGGTAATGTACCAAAATAGAATGCCCAAAAACGACACAACGTAAAAAAGAACAACTATAAAACAACACCACGAGTGCGAGAGAGATACAACATTATTGACAAACAGCTGATTGGATAACTTCAAGAAACAAACTTTTTGTAATTTATTTTAGAAGATTGTATTACACACCGTGGAAATAGTACTTATGTAATGTGATTATGAAAGTAATTGTATTACTTACAGTGATAATCCGCGAAAGTTTTCCTTCAAATAGTCCTTTACTTTTCCTTCGGAAGTAACGTTTTTGTTGCCGCCTAATTTTGCGTCGTAATTACACTTTTGGAACTCACTAAAACTTGTATCAAAACTTTTGTATTCAATGTCTGTCTTGAAATTTTCTGTTTTCAATGTTCTTTGAATATTATTAGAAGAAATATCGGATTGCCCAGTGTCACCCAACCATGAGGCCATGTTTCGGATTCGGGATTAAAAAATACGGATAGTGATGTCCGTCGTCCGTCCGTCTACGGGCCAGTGTTGCCCAGTCTATAATAAATATATCATCAATCTGCGCTAACTGCTCTGCCTTTACACTGAACCTATTTTAATTAAGTAATGTGTTTGTCCTGTCGGTCTGACATTCTGACTGAACAAGTTTGAAACATTGCATTGATAGATTATTTTCCATTCAACATTTATCAGAAACCGATAAACCGGCTTTGTCTCTCCGATACACGCTGTCAGTTAATCTGTCATATGATGATATCATATTGCTCAACTATTCTGGCAGATGGCGCTAAATTTAAAAATTTTCTAGCAAGCGAACGAACGTAAAGAGACCGCAAGCAAAGTAAGTAGGCTCGCGGCCCGCTCTGAGAACTCCTGGCTGAACTCCCGTTATATTGAACATCACTTGTTGTCTGAGCGGGCAGTGCGTCGACCGCACGCCCTTCCACTCACGCGAATGTGTCACCCTTACATTCGTGAAAAAATTCGCGTTTAAAAGTGTGTCACCCCAGTTATTAAAGTATTTAATAATTACTTTAAAGGATAAATTATTATCAATATATTTTTATAATGTGTTCAAGAACTTTGTATATTTTCTTTCAACTGGTAAGTTGTAAATATATTTTTACTTACGAAATGAGTTTACACCTATCAAAGATTAAGGAAACTTATATATTTATTACAGTTTTGTCTGAAGTGTGTAGTGTAGTTTTGTTCGTTTGGTGTCTAATTCGTCTTTTTGTATTTTTATGGCAACTATATTTTTACGTTTTAAATCATTCATTTAATTTATGAATTTCATTTCGACTAAGTGTCTGAACTATTAACCAACGGCAAAATAATAACTTTGCTTATATGTAATATTATTAATTTAAGTATAACTGTTATGATCGCGTTTCAAAACTTTCTTTTCATTGATAACACCGCTATAACATACGGTTTCAACTCTTGCGAATTTAACGAGCTTTTCCTTGTTCCCATTTGTTTTACGAACGCACCTTTCTTTCTACTCCCATTTCTCGAGTCTTGGTTTCGTCTACTTTTCTTCTTTTTGCAAGAAGCTTAAACAGCATAATTTACAATTTTGTTTGATTGTGGATCAGGCGCATTATGTGCAGCTTAGAGTCATGGTTAGGATTATGAAATAATATTTTAAAGCTAAATTATTTACTGCACAGTTGACTGACTCATTGCTTATGCATTTGGAGCGAACGAACGGATCAGGGAGATAGGTAAAAAGTATAGAACAGTGAGTGAGGTTTATCTTGATTTACTGTTACTCACGGCATGCCGGCACCCATGCGCCGTCTAACGAACATTAACGTGTCATTAGTTGAAGGTTGCTGACCGACATCATGTTCTATATTGTCGTGACATTAGCACGATAACTAGCTGACCAAACATAGAACTTGCAAAGCTTTTATACAAACAAGACACAAATAGCGCCTTTTGTAGATAAATCGCCAATTTAAAATACCGTTACATCTAAATTTTTGATAGTTTATCTGTTGGTTGAGATCTGTGAAAAGAAAACCGAAAACTTTTATTCTTACTAGAGTTACTAGGCTGATGATTCACCTGTAGCAATATATGAATAGTAATATTATGCTAGGACATAGGAATGTTGGGCGTAAATAGAAAGTGATTTTGTTATGAAATTACTCAGAAGAGCTATCTGATTTCACCAACCAAAATTCGCTAAATGAAGTTCTAAAGCCCGGGAATTCTTGACAATTTACACACAAAAAGATGAAAATGATAAAAAACAACACTTTTTAACTAATTAATTATAAAATAAAAATAATAATAGAATAAAATTTATTGCATAAAACTTAGCATAGTCTATTTTTACCCCGTTTGATAGTGCATATATATAAAAAGAGCGAATTTCGAACGCAGCCCTTAAAGTTTACCAAAACTTGCGTTTTCGCTTTCTTTTTATAAATATTATGTTTTTTAGGTCAACTGCACTGTACGGTCAGTTTATTACTAGGAAATCGGACATCTAAATGTCGTTCAAAAACGTGCAAGGCATACAATAGACCCGAGAGACTGCCAAGCACTTTCGCTGCTTTTCTTTACTCAAATTTCACTTTTGAATCAATCCTGTCCCACAGGGGATTGGTGCCAGACATAACACTATGATAATCTTACTACCCCATGAGGCAAAGTTGCATCAAACTATTCTATTAAGTATTCCAATTATGTATTTAATGAATTATTTATAGTGATATAAGTTCATAATAATAAATCGAAAATGGAATGTTACACGTTAGATTAGCAAAATCGATAACTCTATATTGATTCATGAAACACAGAAAAAACAAACTTAATAAAAGTACAATGTGCGGTCTTATAGCTTAGAGCGACACATACCGAACAACAACAACAACAAAACGAGAAAACTATTATAATATTACAGTTAGTCTTCTCCAGTCAGAATGCTATTGTTAATGTTATACCACTTGTCAATATTATACATAATAATTATTCATACAAGAAAGTGACATTGCTTTTTGGTGTCACGCCTACTTAAATCTAATAAGAGAAATTATCAAATGTCAGTGAAACTTAACAATATACCTACACCTGACATCCACCTGATGTTTCATTCAAGCGCAGTTCAATGACATGTTATTCACACATGACCTAGAAATCTAACTCTGACACTTTCTTCTTGGGACTTTTCAATTCACTGCACATCGATAGGTTGCCCTTTCATTTCCGGATAATATAAGTAATAGTTCCTATAATTAGCACCAATCGATACGTAGACATTGTCAAGAGAAATTTTTGTTATACTTAATTACAATACATTATATTTTTTTTAAATAATATTGACACGTGGGTATTTTTACTGCAACTTGTCTTGAATCAAATAATGATCAACACCATCTAAAAACTTTCATACTAACATAAAATTCAAAATGTAAAGCAGGTTAACATTGAAAAGGTTAATATTTACCATTATTTTGAGTTCCCGGTATTACTCTTAATTTTTAATTTTTTTAGCTAACAGATAATGATAGACAGTATCGAACTTTACGTCTATCGTCACTATTAAAAAAGAAAATTCAGCTGCCTCAATATTGCTGGCCTATATACCATCTTTTATATTATTAATTGTCAATTATTGTGCGTATCCAGCGATGGGTTGAGCACGAAAAAGGACGCCTTTGTTAAATATGGCCCGAAGTAGCACTTATGGGATCTGTGTCATTCGGCCACGGCACACATACCGCCTCGACGGCAACTCACGCTTAGCAATATTTCGTGCCATGATCATCTTATACCAATATTCAAAATAATATCATTTTCATAAACATTTTCATTTAACAACAACACTAAATTAAATATATCTTAGTAAAATAAAAAAATGATTTATACTACATCATAATATTTTAATAATTGAGAAGTTTAATACACATACGAAAATAGTTTTTAAAGGGAAAAAAATATTTTAGCGTAACCCTTTTCTGATTCAATCTTAGGCATTGTGCTAGATACCGTATTTTTTTCTTTTTTTACCCATTAATAATCATATTATCAATTCATCGCGAGGAAATCCACATACCTACCCGAGAAGTATTTCGGAGGTAGGTATGTTATCCACCAATCCAGACTTGGCCCCCGTGGTGGAATATGGCCTAACCCTCTTCACGAAAGTGAGGAGAGACCCGTGCCCAGCAGTGGGACGTTATGGGTTGATGATGATGAATCATATTAAACGCTATATCTAACTATCTAGTTATTCCATTTAAAACAAAACTTTTATTAACAATTTCAGGCACTCTTATCCTGTGTGATAGCAGATTGCGGTCCAAGATTAAAATATGCGTGGGGTGATGCATTGCAAGGAACAGATTGCCCAGGCCCAGACGGCACTCCATACCCCAGGTATGTAACGTGGATGACCTGGATTAGACATCACTTACATTGACACTGATAAAAAAATGTGAAAAACGGTTAATTACAGCTAATAATACAACTTTGCATCATAAGCTTAAGAATTAAAAAAAAATTCATGTTACCAAATAATAACATCCTAATTTCCATTACAATATACGCCTCTATTTTTTGGAGAGATGTATTCTGCCAATCCTAAAGGGCAAAAGGCGTGACTGACTGTATGTTAAAATTATTAATGCACGAACATAATCGATTAAGGGCTGTCCCTTAATCGATTATGTTTATACATATCCCCTGGGCTGTACCAGGGGATATGTATGAAGACAGATAACCGAATAGTTCTGAAGCGTTATTCTGACTCAATTAAGTAGGTACTTAAATATAAATAATGAATTAAAGTGACTAAGTATAAGGAAGACGGAGCGTTTTGCGACATATTCGAAAAAAATGAGAAAAATTTACTATCGTGAACGTCGAAAGTAACCTAAGCTAAGAATGACCCGATTACGATGAATAAACGATTGATATGATAGATGTTTTCTTGTTTTTTTGGAATTCTTTAACACCAAAATTCTTCTCATAAATCAGTTAGAGCTAGGCCGCAACTGAGTACCAACTTGGAAAGATTCTTAAAAAGTGTGGCATATTTGGTTACAATCGTTACAATAGCATGCTGGCTCTAGATGACATTAATATCAAGTCCCGTTATGAACGAACAAAACAACTTGTAACTTCTCACATCTCGTGGGAATATTCCCACAGGTTTTGAACCCCATTTTGTGTTCATTTCCTGTAGTTAGTTACTCATCAGACAGACGCAAGCTAATGTTGGGAGTCTAGCGTCTTGCCGCCTTATAACGGAACCTGAAGCTAATTTTAGATATTTATCTAGTTTGGCAGCCTGCATAGATTTAAATAGCAAATACTTACCTACCTACTTGAAGCAATTATTAGGCAGGTATACTACTGCACCTAGTTATTACCTCGGATCTTCCTTCACGCTTGCTTTATGTTACCTGGGAGCTTTCTAGTTTTTATCGATATTCGATACCTGCCTAGTCAGCGTGAAATCTGAAAGTAAGCTCTTACGTTTTATAGTTTTGTCGGCTTCCGTGGCGTAGGTATTTGGTGATGAGCCAATTGCAATGTGTGAGGCTGCTGCAAGTTTAATTCTCACACAGGACCAGTATTTGCTGTGAATGCCTAAGTGTGCGTGTTTGTGGGATCTTAAATGATTGTCTTAGTCTTCGTACCCCGTAGTTTTTGATTCCTGTAGACGCCTACAATAGCCTACAATAGAACCTAGCTATAGGGGCCTGAATCTAAGTATTATGATTGCCACTATATTTGTCCTCCTAGTGAAGTATATCACAAGGTTATACCCACTTAGTAGTCAGCCTTCTTAATTTATTCTCTGCTATTCGTTTTACTCTCGTCACCTTCTATGGTTAACAGGCATTTATTCAGATGTTTTTGCAACCAATCTTTGGACTTTATCTTTAGTTAAGGTATACATAAATAATGAAAATGCTGGCGGTTCTTCAGTAAGTTATAAACTAAGCCCCAAACTTTGCTTTGATTTCCAGGCACCTAGTGAACAGACTGCTGAAGTCAGGTCCATGGGGGTCAGCGCGGCAGGCTCGCACTGCGAGGACAGTAGATCCTCAGATCATGCGGCGAGCGCTGCTGGATGCACATACTGGATACGCGGAGGACTCGGTTAAGGCACCAAGTGGCAATAGAACCGGTAAACTAAACTCTATGGCTTTAGAAAATCATATAGTAACTATAACATCACATACTAGGAGTTGAAGTTTCGGTGGGAACCACCGCTAATCAGAACAATGGGAGAACTGAGCAGGGTCGCGCTGCTAATCAACTAGGCTTATATGTGGCTTATAAAGACATAATAAATTATCTTCGATTCGATTCATCTGTCGATGCTTCGATCTTTATGTCCTGAGATTGGCTGGTTTGGTAGAAAAATCGTGATGATTTATGATTTAGATAAACCCAGGTTGCGCCCTACCTTTTTAAAATCATAGGAACGGCTCATTGAAATGTAACTCAGCTAGATTTTTGTTTTGTACTTCAACTATTTCTGTCCTACTTTAAATGAAGATCTTCCTATTTGCGATTCCAGGTCGTGCCACCGCCTTCCCCGGTCTCAACCCCGCGTCTTCTAGCACGTGCGGCAGCGGACGTCTCTGTCGTACCCGGTATAACACCACAGCGCCAACGTACGGTGTCTCACTCACTTCGGGCCAGCCGGTCACCATTGTACAGAAGTTCCCGGATCTTCTTCAGCAGGTCGTGTTCGAGGTTTGCGAGTGAGTACAATGTATTTTGTTGATGGTGTCAATGTTATTGACTGGAAGCGGGCACATTATACCTAGATATATCTGGTGAAATATTCTTGACTAGAACAAAGCTCACATAGACTTTGGAGCCTTCGCCGTTAAGGATAATTAATACTGAGCTACGTGTTGATAAGGTAGTCTCTACGCCTCACCATTAACCAGTCGTAGGGCTTATCATAGATCCTGCCAGGTAGGATG
Organism: Campaea margaritaria; assembly: GCA_912999815.1. NCBI lineage: Eukaryota > Metazoa > Arthropoda > Insecta > Lepidoptera > Geometridae > Campaea > Campaea margaritaria. Next base: position 6,487,466 of record OU538794.1, read on the forward strand.
AGCCATAGGAGGAGTTAAGTTATACATATCTGAAAGCTTCAATATCCATGTTTCTCATAATCAACTTATTCCCTTTTCAGATCAAGTGAGTGCTCAGTCGTTCGAGGTACGTGCACGCAAACTTATATGCCGTATCTGTTCCTAGTTCTCCCTCTAGGACCTGTTACTTTAACAGGACAGGACTACGTACTGGTTGAATCTGGATGCGTCTGCAGGCCTGATCCTATGCCGTAGAGAGTTGGGTCTGGGATGGTTATTTACTGTAAGCTGTTTCGAAGGAAGACAACACTTTTTGATATGAATTGAGCCTGATTTCACTTGTGCTCCCTAAAATTTGTAGAGATCGGCCTCAGTTTGATTGTTTTTGTCTGTGACGTAGTGAACTGTTACCCAAATTCCGGGGTTTTTGTAAGTTTTCTGAAATGTTTATGTAATCCAGCATCCGGCTTAGTTTCAATCGTACACGTAGCAAAGCTGCATTGCTCTGTTTTATCAAACAAATCTAACTAATTCGCTCTCTCCAGCTGTTATCTGACGCGTGTACTCGAGCCTGCTTTGCTGTTAGAATAATAACTACCAATATATTTGTGCCAATTCTGTTCGGACAGACTACCTAGTCTAGATTTCGGATTGTCAAATGACTTGTTGTCACTTTCAAACCTTAGGTAAATGTAAAGGGTAGCACTTTCAGAGTTGTCAATTTTACTTTAAGGCCTTACCTTACCTCATTCTGTGGTTTTAGTTTATTTGGTTTCAACAGAATTGGCACCATTTATTACTGGTTCCCAGTTTTCCTTGTGTCGCTCAACGCCATTAAGTATTTAGGTTTGTCTAAGCTGTTGTGGCCACTAATAAACCAGTTCCTAGCAGATAAACTGGCCTGGTATGTGTACACAGTACTGGCCTAGTGTACGAAGAGGCTTGGAGAAAGTGGGTGAAAGAAATAATTAGGGCTAGACACCACTGTTTCCGTTGAACGTGAGTTGCTTTGTCTTCAAATCTGGGTGACAGTCTCGCAAGTTATATTGTATAATCAATTACATCACCGAATTTATCGTCGCATCATCATCGATGGACACTATAGTATAGCTAAGCAGGTACTTACCTAAGAATTCGCATTTGTTATGTACTTTAGTTCATGAGTACGGTCTTAAAAAAGACTAGAAATGCATTTAAATAAGTTAGTGTACACAATTATTGAAGTAATGTTCCGTCCGTACTAAGAAATTGGCTAGGTGTCAAAGGGTAATTCGTAAAATTACTGTAAAATTGCCGAGAAATTATCATAATATTGATAAATTGAATCGATTTATCGGCCATTTTGCGGTTCATCTATATAATTTATTAGATTTTTAATTTTAATTTGTAGACTGAATTTATTTATGTTATGTTAAAAATTAAATTATTTATTACTCTTTACTCCGTTTGGTAACGGTGTTGAATATTTAATAAGTAATGCAATTTATAAATATTATAAATTATTATTTTTTGTAGGTCATTACGAACAACGAATGTAATAACGACGAATAAATTCTGTAATATATTCCTGTTATTTTGTTATACCTTATTAATATAAATTTTAGTTATTGATTATCCTATAGATCTAATGAGATATAGTAAAAACCTAGGTTATTTATGGCCTTATTTTTATCTTTTCACCAGCAGTGCAGTGCCACGCAGGATTATGCAATGTAGTGTTCTGGGTGGTGTTGTGACTATTATAGGCGTAGCGTATTATAGGCGAGGCGTAGCGCTTACCATCAGGTGAACGACTTCAGGTCAGGTTACTCAGTCAAATAAAAAATACATACTTTATTTTCGTTATACAGTCAAGTACTTATATAAAATTATCAAGCTTTTTTTAAATTTTATTTCTAGCCTCAGTTAGTAGGTAGTCTAATCAAAGTCACGATTCAGTAAAGTGGTGGGTACTTTACGTGCCATCTTCTTGGGAGTTTTGGAGAGAACACGAAATAGCACGTTTTTTAGGTTTAAATCATTTGCCCCCACTCGTACACGATATTCTTCCAATATTATACATTAGCACACGAAGAATTTGAGGAAAAAATATTAAAACAACAAAGTCACATTTTCGGTTTACCGCCTAAACTCACACCAGGTACTTTTAAAAAGAGAAAGACAAACTTAATAATAAGTCCATTCACTTTATTATTATTTATAATAAACTACTTAATTACAATATTTTAATCATACAAAAATATTAATAGTAACGACTAAGTAACAAGGCACATAGCATCTAACACACATCCTTAATTTTGCTGGCAAGTTTTAGGTAAAATTAAAAGCAGCAAATCATACATCAGCAAATCACAGTAAAGACACAGAAGAATAACATTGTAGAAGATTGTATTTTAACAGCTTTCGTAAAAAAGGAAGAGTTTGAACGGTTTTTGTGTTTTTAGGTTCTTGATCAGAAGTTATTTTGCTAATGAGATAATCAAACGAAGGGTTGATTTATTATGGCAGAACCGCATTAAGAAGAACTCAAGTTTCTTACACTACAATTATGTTAGCAGTGACGTTTCTAGGTAGAGTTTTTTTTGGCTAGAATTATAAATTTAAGATTAGTTTCGTAGATATATTGGAATCCTCGGGATAAGAAAGAAAAAGTGATAGAACAGGACCTTTCAGTGCAAGGCGAAACTGAAGATCAACATGAAAAATAAGAGGATTTAAAAATTTAGAGTAAGTTTTAAAGGATCATGACATGAACTCTACAAAAAACAGGATCCTGCCCCTTAGATGCGAGGATTGACTTTTATCTACCTAACAACGGCACCACGACTAAGAACAACACTTCTTATTGCTCGTAACGGTAATATTGCTGAGGCTGCGGTTGCGCTTGTGGTCTGGGTGCGTGCTGCTGTGGCTGCGAGTATTGCTGAGGTTGAGTGAACTGTTGTGGCTGAGTGTGTTGCTGTGGTTGAGTGAACTGCTGTGGCTGAGTATGTTGCTGAGGCTGAAGAGTTTGGGGCTTCGGAGTGGGGACCTTGACGACGATGTCAGTAGGCTGGCGAGACACCTATGGAAAGCCAAATCTACGTTAATTCCATAAAATTACAATTAGTACTTTCTTAGTGACTTCGTGTAGCTGATTTTTTCGTAGTTCCATAAAAGTTTGATGTTGCCATAAAGAGTATACTTTACTTATTCTATAGTAGAACTAAACTTAAACTTTGGAACCCATTCACCAGCAAAATTACTAAATAGAAATACTCTGCGGATTCAGGGATGTCATTGATTTCATTATATTAATACCTTGACTGCTGAGCTGATTTTCCTGTCTAACCACGGGTGCGGCTCTGCACGCGTCATAGTGTATTCCCATTCAACAAACACAACAGTTTTGTTTTCAGCAGTGAACGCGTTAACTAGGTCTAAGTATTTTAAATGAGCTAAAGTAATGCGCAGCGTTTTACCTCAGCCTTGAATCCTTCTTTTGGGTCGGCGGTGTAAGACACAGTCCTGATGAAACCATCGCTGTCAACCACGGAGTATGATCCCTTGATGACGTCACCGTCTCTCTGCTCCTTACGGTTCTGGTAGTTGGTGTACTGGTCATCGTTCACGTCGAAACCGAACTGGTAGGAAGGATTAGGCTGAAATAGAAATATATAGGTCGTACTTAGTTAAGGATTCGAGAAAACCCCTATCAAGGTTCAGACGAGTAATGATTTTTTTTATTTAGAGTTTAATATCCGCGTCAAAAATAAACAGAGAGGGCACGGCTGAGTGGAAAGCTTTCTGATATCGTTGCTGTTACCAAAGCCACATTTATGTTTTTTTTTTATTTAGTTGACTGAGTGACAAGACGAGCCAGTCGTTCACCTGATAGTAAGCGCTACGCCTGCCCTGTTTAGTAATCATAAATGTTTACTAAGGCATATATCAGGCTAATGAATAGCTATAATTCCTGATTTTTAAGCATCACCTACGAATTTGCTGAAATTAGCATGACCGATAATAATTATTTCAAGTATTTAGGTACCATTAATTTATTGTTTTCTCTCTCTGTGTGTTTTACACAATTTGGTGTCAATAAAGAGTTATCTATCTATCTACCTACCATTAGGTCTAAGATTAAATATGAGACTGCCATATGACTATAAGGATGTAAGCTTATCTACTGCATAATTACTAATGATTAGTCTCATGAAAATTTCTAAGTACGTGATCGCTGAGACCTATAATCTTGAATGCAAAGATCACGTACAATCAACCCGCGCATTCAAGCGTAATGAATAGTAATAGCACCCCCTTGTTGTGTAATAAGTCCAAATTATACTTTTGCATTGCCTAACATGCAAAAACTAAGTTTGTAGGAATATTATCTAAAGATGATGTATAAAGAAAGAACAGCAACCCTGATCCATTTACGAGATATTTTCTGTAATTCCACTGGCGACCAATTTTTGACGTTTAAAGTAGGTTAAGGTCTTTTTTAGAGCTCCTTTTGTCGTTTACTTTGGGGGCGAAGACTTCAATATAAAAAGAAGGCCAAGACGCACCGTTTCCTCACAAAAACAACACGAAATTCATGACAATATTTCCTCTATACAAATTCTAAAACCCAAATCACGGAAGAACCGAATCAGGTTTCGTTCCACACGAACGAGCTTGAGACGGCAGCGGCAGATTAGCGGCGCACCGGACAACTTTCACTGAGGAACTGGCCAGGCCGATGCTCTATATCTACGTGTGCGGTTACTTTCTATGGGACTACGCAACGAGTAAATAAGGTCTGGACTATACTTGACTAATCTGAATGGTAGAAACAAAAGAACATGGATGTGGAAAATCAAAATCTATTATATCTAATGCATAATCATTTTATATATGACAGAAGATTAAACTTTCATAGGTTTATTCTTATAATAATCCGGAAAAGATGTTGAATGATTGATGTGCCTAAACACCGGTGTCAATTAGGTCTGAGAATATAGAAATCGCAATAAAGCCACATTCCTGAGGAGAAGTAACGTTGCCAACTGACGCTCAATTATCTTTATAGACAGTCAGCATTCACCACATTCAACGATGATGCCAGATCAAGCATTTACTATAGGTCACTGTAATAGATACTTTATTTATAAACACCTGTATTTCTAACACGAACAAGACCCCAATCTTGTGCCCTTAAATTTTGTGTTGAATTCAACTAGAACTGCAACTAATTGGGGCCTGTGTATGGGCTGGACAAGAATACTATTCGGTCAATGACTAAAGACCTTAAAGCTTTTGTTATAACTGCGATCAACAGGGATTACGCCTGTAGCTTATTTTTTGGCCTAGTTGGGATAGCCTGACCGATGACGGTGACAAAAGCGTATGATGATATAATTATGATAAACGGTCTACAAAAGAGTACGCCATAAACACTTACGTCATAATCTTCAGCCTCCTGCTGCTGCCTCTGTGATTGGTACTGGGGTTGCGGCTGCGGCTGTGGTTGCGGCCTATATTGAGGCTGGGGCTGGTACTGCTGCTGTTGATACTGCTGCTGCTCTGGTTGTTGGTAGGCCTAAGAGGAAAAATAAACAATTATTAATAATATGACTCATTGAAGTAACAAAAGATTGTCGCAATTTAATAGAACTAATCCCATTTAGGATGATGATTCGTCATCACAATATAGGACTTTTACGGGCGCTTTACCGCGCGGAACTAGGTACTTGGGTCTAGCCTGACTAGACCTTTTGGTGTTTCACAATTATTATTAGCATTCTTACGGCCTAAAGACTTGCATTCACTACAAGACACAACATGTCTTCAGAGTCGTCTTGCAAACCCACGAGCTGGCGCCAGACGTCACCATACTTTGCACTACATTTGGCAACATCAATGGGTTGAAAAATTAAAGAGTCACAATGTCTGGAGGCTCACTGAATCACCAGCAATATCAGATGGTGTTTCTGGCCACATGTGACCAACTTAAACAAAGTGGTCTAGGAAACTTAAATACTTCACTAGCTAAAGAATTTGATAGTGCTTACAATTCTAGCAGGTGCAGGTGCAGCTCCGGGGATGTGTGCTGGCCTGGAAATGACCTGTGTCTGTGCTGGCACTTGTCCGTGACCACCTTGGTCTGCTAAGTACTGTCTGAGTAGGTGTGGGGGGATCGCGGCTGCCTGTTGACAAATGAGTCTTTGAGTGATGGTGGAATTTCAAATGTTTGAAGCGGTAGAGCTAGTTTTCACTGTCGAAAACCGATAAAATAAAAAAAAAAAGCTTGCAGTGGAAAATTCAAGAGTCCTACGCGCGATTTACGATATTTTGCTTACTTGTAATTACAATGTTTTTGCAGGTCGTTTTCTTGTGATCTTTGTAATACATGATTTGGTCACTATGAAATACGCTACGGTTTGATGTAGACTGTAAGTACTTAATAGAATATGAGCTGCTAAGATGTTCAAAGACACTTAAATATCAATAGCTTGCCTAAATGTGTTAAATCACGGTAGAGCTTTTTTCAAATTGCGAAGAATATTATTCCGATGCTACAGGTGTAATAGTTTCTTATCTTAAAGTAACTTATCTAACAAAATAATAATCTAAGCTAAAAAAGACTTCCTGCAATCTCGTAACATCCTAAAAAGCTTTACTCTACATGCCTAGCCACCGTCTTAACAATTGCACCACTTACTTAATTACCGGTCCAAATTAATCGTCAATTAATAAAAAAAACAGCTGCAAACGAGTCTCAATTACGTTACATAAGGCCAGGTCTTGTTACGGGTTTGCTTACGAAATTGTAACACTTTACCTGGGTCAGTCGGCTGGCTTAAGTCTCGGCCTATTGGTCACGGGTTTTCAAAACGCACACACGTTATTGTGACCATTGTGCCGATCGGTTGCCTATTGTAGATGTACCTATTGTGCTTTGTGGGTCGATGCTCCATTTTCCGCTCTGTTTGTTGGCAATGCTCCTTGGTTAGGAATTCGATGTTGCAAGGATGGCACACTGTCCTATGCTGAATTAATAAATGCAGCAGGTACATTCGTAGGACAGAGCTCAGCATAGATTTAAGAGTAGTGTGTTTCTCTGATACAAAATGATCAAATGACAAGTTAAGTAGTATCATACATAAATTTAGATTAAGTACAAGATAAGCGTTGCAGTGCTTGTTGCACGTTGCATTGATACGAGGCGGAAAACTGGTAGGAACATTTTGCTTCTTTTCTTTGTCTGTTTGCCATAGAAATTTCCCGCGTCCTAATTTATTTACACACACATATCAACTACTATTGAATGCCAACTAGCCCTGCCCTGTGGTATGCATTGTAAATTCTATCAGTAAAATGTATTGTAGGTACCTACACAATGAGCTTATTGTCATTTAGTATGTAGCCTATCTATTATATTTTGTAGCTTACACTGCCTTGCCTGATAGATGTGTATTTTTTGAAAATGTTTAGTAGGTGTGACTAGGCAGGTAAGTAATACATAAGTAAATAATAATATGCAGGTAGATAGGTATATAAATATAACCAAATAAGTCTCTACGTATAATCCGTGTTTCTTGTTAGTTTAAAAGAATAATTACAATTTACCCGATTTTCGTGATGGAAACCGAAATAACTTTTTATACTTACCTGTTTTATTCAAATCAATTGTCCTCGAAAAATAAAAACTTTAAACATAGGCTCCGTTAACCCCCAAAAGTACAGTCAGCATAAAATGGTGAGAAATGTTTCCCAGAATATACGAAACCGAATGTTTACAGGTCAAGAAAATACTGACTGTACCTGCTGTTCCTGTACCTGTGTTGACTTTACCTGCCTATTTTGCTCGGAGCTTAGAAGAACTAGGAATATTATTTTGGAAGAAGGGAAAGGTGCTTTCTATATTTGCGCTGGAAGATTTTAACTAACTAACCAACTAACTCTAAATATCGCCTGAAAAGCTTCCTGTCCTTTCAAATAGTTTGAGATAAGCGTTGTCGGCACGCAATATAGAAGTAAGTAAATATTGTAATTATAGGAATTGGTATAAGGAAATGCAAGCCAACAAAGTTTAACAACTCTCTCTGTAATAGCTAGAAGAAGTTACTTCCCTAACCAGCAGTTTATTAAACTATCTTCAATAATAATATACTTAATAACTAATGAAGTGTATCATGATTAGGGAACTTAGGCTTATAATATAAAACTAGGTTTTACAAGTGACTTCGTCTACGCGGAAAAAAACTTTATTGCAATAAAGAGTATTAATTATTTGTACTGGCCCAGGGTTAAAGTAATTCCCTAATTTAAGTTACTACATGTCGTTTAGTCATAAAGAAATGGCACAAAGAGACACAGTGACAGACGGACATATCGATATAATTAGTTACTTTCGCTTTAATAATATTAGTAAATGATTTTTAAGGGAAGACCACCTTAAAACGTTTTTCGGAAAATTCCGGTTCAGTGCAGTTCAGTGCTTCAACACAAGTACAAGAATCCAAAACTGTGTTTAAGAAAAGTTACTTACTTGTTGAGGCTGATACTGATGCTGCGGTCTGGCCACCGCTCCAACCACCACACACCCCAAAACCGCTAAAACCGCACTCTGCCGCAACATTTCCACTCACAAAAATATACAATTCAAATAAAAAAATGTGTGATATGACCTGCACTAGCACACGCGCGGTTTTACGTATTGCGATGCATGTAACCGACTCTCACTTTATATAGAGGCACCCCTTCTTTGCGAGGGCGGGAGAGAAAAAATACACCGATACAAATTCAAATTAGAACGTCGGCTGTGGCTATGGGTTTTGTTAACTCAGTCAATGGCATTGTCTTCCTTAGTCCTATTCTATAATAGCAGCTATAGACTAGATTTTGTATGTCCTTGAATGCAGTTGCTTCATTTGTTTCATATATTAATTTTCTCTTTTGCAGGATGTCGGTAAACAATCCAAAGAATATGCATAATTGAAACGAAGGTTAATAAAGAAAAAAAATATGTTTAGGACACCAATTGAAAAATGTTGAGCTGATTTAATTTTATTCACTAATTCTTGAAAGAGGTTTATCTTCTTACTTTCCTCTTTAAAAAAGTTATGTAACGTTTAATAAAATAGCACACTACAATATTTTACTGCGCAGCACTAAGTGACGTTCGATATTTGCATTAAGAGTTTGAAGTATATTTTCTTTCATATCGATGTTTTAAAATATTATTCCATTTACCCACTAATCTATTTACCGTGGTTCTGGTTAGTGAGTAAGCATACAAAATCCATCTTTCGCATATATTTAAGCATCTGTACTTAGAACAGCGCCTACAGCGCTATTATTTATAGTTCGGGCGAAAGACCATCTTCACCGATGCAGAGCTAATAATTCTCACTGATTCAATGCAGTCGTGCAGTTGTAATGGCTTTGCCCTTGCAGCTAATGCCATTGCACTTTACGTGCAAAATGCCAATGCCTTCACTTTGGTCTATCCGGTGCATCAGTAGTTTTTATTAGGGATCGTGGGTGCGTGTCTATGAATTATCCGGTGGGTCAGGTCAAAGGGCATACGTAAAGGCTTCAGAAGTTTTTTGGCATCTAACCAATTATCAATAGCATCTTATAAGTTTTTAACCATCATGGTAATCCATGAGCTAACAAAATTATTTAATTAATATGAGATTCTTATTGGTAAAATTATTTAATTGGTACAAAATGAACACTAGTGACGTTTAATCATCTGTCGTCATAATTTCGATCCTCTAAATCCAGATACAAAGTGGTCCTGAAATTTTAAAGAACGCATCACTATTTTCTGCACTTTTGTTGGAAATTGAATTTCAAGCCATTTTATTATTTTCATTTAGCCATTTTAGTGATGCCCCGTTTCCTTATTTTTTTTAATGAAAATCAAGGTTTATTTAATGCACATGTCACTATTTAGAAACTATACTACTACTTGTACTTACGAAAAACGAAAATGCGCATAAGGCCCTAATTAAAGTTTAATTGTATTTATCTACCTAATGTCTTCAACGTCTTTCTTGAGGTGGGCGTAACAAAAAGTCTCTAATGGTTCTTTTTCATAGCCATTACATCAATCTTTAACCTCTCTATAATATGCATGTTATCTATTTAGAACATCTAAAATTATGTGACTATTGTAGCTATTATCATTGTAGAGAACTTACCTACTCTGTAAAAGGTAAGATATTAGAATTCAAATCACAGAATCGGCGGTATACACAACTCTTTCTGAAAATAAATGTATTTAGCAATCCTTAAGAATTATGGCATGAACTATGGCAACATTCTTCGTTTGATGAGCCTACTTAGGTTTGTATATATTAGACCGTGGCGATTTGGGTGACTTTTTAAGAAAAGAGCGACCATGTGGGAAGCGTCCGTGTCATCCAGAATTACCCGTGAGGTAATGTCAAGCTAAACCATTATCGTGTCCAGGTGGATAGAAACAATGTGTTACGGTGATTGGTTTTATTTAGTCAACCACGGATTTTGAAATATCACCGGATTCCGTTTTTTTTTTAAGTAAAACATCTTTACACGCTCTTGATTTGGGGAGTAAGTTGGTGAATGAGTTACGAAAAATGTGATTGAGCGAGGCGAACGGAAGTTGAGACGGCGATATAAGTTAGTGAAGATAGAACAGGTAAAAAGACCGACTTACGTTGCGTTATAAAATATTTTATTTGTAATGTTTAATGTTTATGTTGAAGTTTTACTTGTACTAGGTATGTTTCCCCATCACATATTTAGATTTTTTTTTATTACGAGACGAGCAAGTCTTTCACCTGATGGTATTGAAGATCTGCTATATTTTAGTACCACTTAATCAGATTGTGAAACATGGGTATAATATTTTTCGCTAATTACTTAAAACATAATGTCGTAATAGTAATTAACTGCCCAATCTCTCACAATTATGACTCAATTGACATCTTTATGAGTTGTTCGGTAAGTGCTCTTTGGTTTCAGACACTCTACTTACTGCTTGGCTGTCAGAGTAAGGGACGTTAGGTAATCTATTGTTGTTTTGGTAGATGTCCAGTTCAGCCAATTAGTGTAATTTTGAAAACAATGTATCCTAGGTACGGTCAGCCTTAAAATAAGGTAAACTATTTAATCAACGAAGAAAAAAATAGGGTGTCTAAAATTAAATTGGAAATTAGAACATTTTAACTTATTTTTAGGCGAATTTACATGTAATCCAAACATGGTTAGGCTTAAAAAAAAAACTACAAAGGCAGTACCTTCCTAAAAAGTAATCATATCTGAATCTGGAGAGAAAAAAAGTTACCAGTTATAGTCATCTTCTAGTAAAATTCAAAACATTAGTAGCTCTTTATTGTTTTACTTGTACTACTTCATAGATACCTCGTATTTACTCTACCGAGAAAATGGTATAGTTATGGTTTCGTTAAGGTAACTCATACATCACCTATGTTCAAAATATTTTACGAGCTCCAAAGATATACCTGATGGTGAAGTACCTTTACTTATACAACTTCATGATCCACTATGCAGGCAAGGTAATTTGTTCTAAAAGTCCTAAAAAGGTTCGATCGATAAAAAAAAAAAACAAAAGAAATCTCGGGAGAATGACTTTTATCAAAAGCTTTTTATTTAACAGTCTCTTGAACTCTTGCCATTACGTATTAAAATCGATAGTTTCAAATGTGAAACGGGGGCTGGTCACTATCAACTTGTCAACATTCTCACGACCTGCGGCTTTTTATCACGTATAATGATAACCGGTCCCCTTGACGAGTAGGCTGGCTAGGTATTGCAAATTTAGAGCATGTTACTGTAATGTGACCTAATATCGCACTGTCCGCCTCGATACAGCTTGCAAACTAGCGAAGCTGTGTTATTGGAGTTCATATTTTTTGACTTATACACATCTATATACATAAAAATGTTATTTTGGTTTGTGTACGCCTCAAACACTCAAAAAGTTCTGCACTTATCGAGCTGAAATTTTAGCATGATATATAATCCGTATCAAGGATTGTTTTTAGATTTTTTTTTGCATCAGTGACATATCAACGAATGTGCGAATGTGCCACAGCGAAGCGTGGCAGGGTACAGCTAGTAAAAAATATATTCTTGTATACTGAGGTTAGATGATATTGATAAGTTAGCGTCACTTAAACCATTTTTTTATATTTTTCTGAGTAGTGTGACGAGCAAGTGCACTTGATAGAATAGAATAGAATAGAAAACTCTTTATTGTACACCAGAAACAAAATTAAACACAGTACAGAAAAATTACAATAGGTAAACAAGGGTAGTACAATGATTGATGGTAAGTTCTACGACTGCCCATAACAGTTGCAGCACCACTCAGAACTTCGCATTGCATAATCTTCCGCGGCACTGCACTGCGCTCGTCACCCTGATACATTGGTTCCAAATTCTCATATTATGCCATTCATTCCCATGTTCTTTGATAATAAACTATGTACTTTATCATTTTGAATTTAATTGTCGTTGGCCCACACACTCATCACCAACCCATAACGTCCCACTGCTGGGCACGGGTCTCTCCTCACTTTCAAGAGGAGGGTAAGGCCATAATTTACCACGGGGGCCCAGTCCGGATTGGTGCATCACATACCTACCTCCGAAATAATTCTCGGGTATGTGGGTTTCCTCACGATGTTTAGTGTGTGTGTGTGTGTGTGTGTGTGTGTGTGTGTGTGTGTTATCTTTTTCATAAACTTGAATATGGGTTTCCACAAAGTAACTTCTGATTCTATCAACTGATAGATACTCGTACCGATGTTAGCACCGGATAAAGTCACGTGTGCTGGATTTGTAACACGTGCACCCGTATATCGCAATCTCACCTCATGAGGTTACCTGCATTCAGAGGGGCGTGGTCGGCAATCGAGCCAGTGGAGCGGAGAGCGGGCCGCACCCTACCCTACAGTGTTGTATGGCAATGTATGTATGGAGAAAAGTACTATTATTCACCTAGTTGTTGAATTTTTTAGTTTTGATATCCATGTGGCTAGGCTTCTCCTAAAGCTGCTATTTAACTGCTTTTCTTCTTTTGTGTTTTTGTCTAATTGTGTAAAGCGATATATAAAACATATTTTGTTTCTATTTATAAATAAAGTTTTCCAGAGAGGACACCAACTCTGTGTGATATTCTGAGCAATCGCGTGTGGTATTCTTGACTGGTTGGCCTTACCCAATGACTGAAGATTTTTAAGTTTTATGTGCCATGGAATATTGTATTAGGTATTGTGGGGTTTAGCATTAGATGCAAGGACTAAAATTAATTTGGGTGCCATCGCCACAACACTCTTTAAAACTTAAAATGCAATAATATATAATATTCTTTCTAAAGTATACCTTATTAGTAACGCTCAGCAATCACTTTAAAGTGTAGGCGCACGCCAAACAGCACATATGCATGTTGTGGACATTCACTTGAGGACATGCACTTACTGACCTCAAACTGCATAATCTGTACAGCTCAAATCAAAGCCAGTAACGTAGACATTGGTAATAATAACGTTACAACACATGCAACTATATGACACAGGCGCGTAGGCGACCACAGTGCAGGCAAGTGGAGCACATATTCGGACCACCGGCAACCGTTGCATGACCAGTGTAATGAGATAATTAATTTAATAAGTGTTACGTGAAGAGTGTGGGGTGAAGGGAAACAGTCAAGTGACGTTTAATCTCGTATAAACGTCGTAGTGGAAGAGACGCAATGTAAACCGATGGCAACACAGCACGGCAATACAATACCAAATAACCTATTCAACTGTTGTAGGGCAGCCGACTTCAGTGTCTTTAAAGCCGGGTTCCCACTAGCGAGCCGTAACCGTAAGTTGCGTGATACGGGAACGAGGTTCTAGTGTGTACGCGTTTTATAAGCTCCCTTGATTCGCGGTAACAACCGACAATCGTCGGCTCGCTGCGAGTCGCTCGTGTAGCGCTCGTTACAGGATTGCGAACCACGCACACACTGTTTTTTGGTAACAGTACATGCAACGGTTATAGTTACGGCTCGCTAATGGGTACCCGGCTTAAGAGTATACTGATGTATGATCTCGGCGTATTTATGCCAAGAATTAAGTATAATCCAGAGCCAATGCGGGAAATGTCTACGCATCAGACGACTTATGTCATGCAATGAGGACGTTGTTGATGGCGTCGAGTTTTTGTTTAATTTGGTTGGATTACTTTGATCCTTTGATCGGATTAGTTAGCGTCAATTTCATACGAATTTGGCCGTTTTTTAGGTATATTAAGAATTCGTCAATTGGAATTATTCGGAAGTGAGTATAGTCAATCAAAAACCATGAAATCCAATCGGTCAATGTGGTATTCCAGTTTGAAGAAAAAAGCTAAACTGAATTAAACTTGACCATAAAAAAATTCCCCATACCAATTCTAAGATTGAATCACTTTAAAATAACTTAAAGAGATGAGGAGTTGCGAAATTGTTAAGCCACCAATTCCGTAAATGGCTTAAAAATTTGTGCACGTCCGGTAATGTTTTTAGATCCCAATTAGATTTTAAAAGTATAGCCAGATTCGAAAGTAGACCACATCGGTAAGTCAACGTAATTTTATTTGGTTAAATTGAGGCCAATAGTAAATTAGCTACCTATCAACTAACTAAAATGGTTTTGATAGTTTGTGGAGTTTTGCGGTGGAACTGTCGTCATCACTAAAAACCGAATATGAAGTGAAAATGCCGTGCTTACAGTATCCGATATTTCGGCAGCGTTGCAAAGATAATAAGTTTTTAGTGGTACTAAATCCAACCATATTGACGGCCTCCGTGACGTGAGTGGCTAATGAGCCGACTGCGAATCTTGAGGTTGCGGGTTTGATTCCCGCACATGGCAAATATTTGTGTGAACTACAAATAATTGGTCTGTGTGTTTGTAGGACTATGGTCCTCTTAGTTCCGGATTTCTTAGATAAAGGGAATCCGAGTTATGGGTCAGGATCTATGTATGTATATGATGGCAATTGTGACGTGTAATGTGGTCACAAATTTTTAGACCTATTTATTGAGAGAAGTTTTAGTAACACAATCATCTATTTTTTTTTTCAGGCGAATAGCACAAACTTATAATGAACTTTCTATCTATTGGTAGCTTGGACCACATTCCATATATAATATTATGTAAACAAAGCAACACAATATATTACACAACAGTTTAATAAAGTAGAACTACGATGACATCTACGACTACAACTAAATAAATTAAATACATGTATTCTAAAACTGTACGAGAGATGTTTTTATGAGGAAAACTTGTCGCCCACGTGGTGTCTGACTCCCCATTTGTAGTTAGCGTTCTTGTCAGTCTTCACGAAGGTGTGTACCGGCCCTGTGACTCCTGAGGAACCGCGGTGGTCGCTGTCGTAGTCGTGACCACGCTTCGGTCGCTGCCATTGAGGTGGGTCGTTCTCAGGAGTAGCCTCGTGAACGGGCTCGTGAACTGCTCGAACTGGAAAACAAATTAACTGTTAGTACTTGAAATGTAGTTCGATAATCACTTTGACTGCTGAGCCGGTTTTCTTGTCTAGCCACGGGTGCGGATCTGCACACACCATAGTGATTTCCCGCACTCGCGGCAAGTTATTAATAACACCACAGTTGTGTTTTCAGCAGTGAACGTGTGAAAGGTTTGGGATGGCATTTTAGTTGATTTGGTTATAAATATCGTGATTGTGTTATTTTATAAAAGTTATGAAGCTGGAAGTATGGACAAAGTAAAATCTGGGTTAAAATAACATCTCCTATTTTCGAATAAGTAATAAAGTATGCCAGTGGTATTTGTAGTATGCTATAGTTCTGTTGATTATGAACGGTCTTTATGAAATACTATTGCTAGACTTTTCGTAACACACTAAATTATATAGCGCTACCGAAAAACTGCTGACAACAAATGTTTTAGCAAAACAGATATACGCCATAAAAGAATGCCTAAATCGAGTCTTTACAAAGTTTTCTCAATGATAGGGTAAAAATAATACACCATAATTCAAATACCTATAAATATCATTATAGTTTATAACTAAATGAATAAATTGTCGGAAGGGTTTTGATTCAGCATAATTGCAAACGTCTACAAGAGAAAGTCTACACGACATGTACAAGGCAGTCAAATGTTAGATAATACTTATAAGCAAACATGTTGTTTATTAACTAGAACAAGAGCGTTTGATTTACATTTATTAGTTAGAAAGATTTGATCATCAACCCAAACCATAACCAGTTAATAATTAGTTTAGTAAATAAATATTTGATTTAATTTTTGTTTTTCTGTATTTATATAAGAGTTAAGGTTGACTTGTAAAAATGCATTATTTAGCCTACTTGCAATAAATGATTTAAGTTTTGGCTTTTTGAGTTTTATCGTTATTGTATCCAATATGGTATAAGATCAATAAAAGATAAATATAGAATTCACGACCGAATACAGATATAATAGGTATATTTGTTTCTTATAAAGAGAGTTGGGTCTCGAATTTCACTAAATCCTGTGCGATCCTAATTGATCTAATTCCCTTAAAATTTAAAAAGTTTAAGCTTTGTTTCTGACTGGGGGATTGAATAGTCCCAACTCTTGCTGCTTCGTCACCAGATCATACCCCGCGACCTTTTTATTCTAGACAATTGTGGCCAGACATGTAAAGTACCTTCTTGAAAAATATTTGGTCCCTTATTGAAACTCCCAATAAGAATGCTTTATTTCTTTATCTTCGTACATCGGAAAAATCTTACCAGCCTTTTTTATTCAACGTTCATCTTTTTAGTTTGCTTAGCGTGAGAATATGGGCTATAGCATGTCAAACCAATCAAGTTTCTGTGTGTCCAAGGACAGTTAATTTACTTACCAGGTATTCTATGATGAGGTGGTGCTAAAGCGTGATGCTGGTGAGGTGGGACGGCGTATCTGACGACCCTAACTGGAGCCCTGGGTCCAGGGTAGTATGGTATTGACCACGCTGACGATGTAAGCGCCATACACGCTAAAACCAACTGGAAAAAATAATTAGATAAATTAACTAAATTTTTTTTTCGTCGAATATTGCAAAGTATGCAAAGGATTGAAAGAAATTGCCTTAGGTTAAAATAAACTCTACATTTATAAAAATCACAAGAATAACTCATTGGTTCTTTTTAATTCTCAAGTAGGTAATTAGAACTGAAACTGAAAGTATTCAATTTATTTATGTAATTGGTGACGAAACGTCCCGTGGACTTTCTCTTCAACTTCATGCTTGAAGATCAATCGGAACGTCATAACTAAAGATTGATCGATGTTAAACAAAGACTGTTATATCACTTACAGAATCTGTTACGAAATAAGTATAAAAATTAAGTTCGAACTGCTGCTGCTGTAGTTATATCGGTAGAGTTCTAGATATAGAATACCCGATCGAAACGGCAAACTTTAATTCTGCTGATGGATAAACCGAATCGATAACTGCTCACGAACAACGACAATATTTTCTTTAATTAAAATTACAATTTCTAAATTTAATGCATTAATAACACGCATGTTTTATTGTGCACTGTATTATGTCAATAATGACATAAGATCTCGTAATAAGCTTTTATTCTCTTTCAGTATTACGTTGCTCATGATAATAGATTGCTTTTTGATTGGGCACGAAGGTATCAAATGTTAATGGTTATCATCTAATTTGTTTAAATGGTTGGCTGGCAAGCTAGCACTATATCATAGTAATTACTATGTGCTATTACCATTACATACAGAGATGTAAGTATCTATCTGTAGATATGTTGTTTATATGAGAGAAATTCTTCACAATGTAATCCCACGGAAGTGAGGTGAGACCCTTGTTCCGTAGTAGGTGGATATGGTGTTGACAAATGATTCAACAATGAAACAGAAAACTCATATTTAGATTCATGGTGTTGGTGAGTGCTTGTTCAAAGTGTGCTTAATGACTACTGCACTGACGTTTAGCTTTGCCTTGCAAGGTCAGTTTAATAAATGTTTTACGCAACTTACCAAAATGCACTTTTCCATAATTATTGTAATTCTTGTTGTCCTGATCGAATCTTGACGGTAATGACTTGCAAAGTGTCGATCTGTCGCTTATAAATAAGAAAGAAAACGAATTTAAAGCACTTTCTACGGTGGTCACGGCTGAATGCACCGTGATTCGGTCCAGGTCACCAACTATGGTATAAGTAAAACCTTCCGATTCTAATGCGGTGTCTAATACAGCCAGTTGAATAGTGACAAAATTTGAAGAGGGAATGAACAGCTCGCAGAGAAATAGATTCGGTTAAATAATCGAAACTGAGACATATCTGCCACCAATCCTACAGAATATACACTACACTATGCATGTCTTTCTTAACACCTTGCAAAATATTCCCAAGGTATCTCTAGCTCAAACATAACATACCTAGAGTTAGCAGCTGACGACAATACTAATTTTATGTAAATTAGCTCTTGAAAATTATGCATTCATGGACTGGAGTGTCCTTCTAGTCATTCTTTCAGCACTTATTTCAGCAAAGGAGACATTGTGATTTTCAGTGATGGCCTTTTAGACAAAAACGTAAAGCAACGTGGCTTACCAATTACGAAAGCACTTAGCTGTTATGTCATTCTAGATTTAATATACGCTTTCATGAAATTATTTTATTTCGATAACTTTCTTTTGGTGAAAATATTAACTTTACCTTCCTATGACTGTGATTATATAAATACTGAGTAACATAACTGTATTTTATTCAATATTAATTGATAACTATGAAACTCTTCTAATTTCAAAAAAATACCTCTAAGTAGACAAATTTAATGGAAATTGTTTAAGCTTTTAGCTTTTGTTTAGTAGAATCTTCTTTTACACAATAGAATAACTAGATCGATGGTAAGTGCTACTCCTGTCCATAGCAGTGCTATTCAGAACTTAGCCTTGCAAAATCATGCGCGGCACTACACTGCTCTTGCTACCATGAGACGTTGGTCTTCGCATGTGCTGTAATTTTGCAGGAATGCTCTTCAAACCTTGTTTTCAGTTTTAAAAAAACCTGCCAACTAACTAATGCTTAAACTGGACAGAGTACGATAGTATACATATACACATAAACTTGGTGACCGTTAATGCTACCCCATAAAAACCACTAGAACACAACAAAATACTGTGTAAAGCTCTCCTACAAGTAAGTCCCCCTTCCAATCACGTTGTTTATTGTTAACCTGGATGGTCGTGCTCGTTCATGTCTGATGCCGCACTCGGAGCAAATGGTCAGTACTTGCACGGTACCAATCTGACACACTTTCTCAATTTCGACGATGTATCGAGTTTCACAAGACCTCACTGTAGGCCGGTGCTTCAATTCAGGTATATGGTTCGGCTTGTTCTGAATTGGTTGTGATCTAGGTTACTGACAAATGTAACCAGATAATATATAGGTAATATTATACCAACGGGAATCCATGTGTCTTCTTTGACTCTAGCAAGACGTGAATAATAATTCTCATTCGTATAAACGAAACGTAAAACACAGTAGAAAAGCGTTAGAATATCCGTTTCCATTTGTTAAATTTATCTATTAAAAATTAATGACTAATGATTTCCAGACTACAAAATTACTTGTAGCTAATTAGGTCGCTGAAAATAAAAATGTTCACGTAAGCGCATACAAACCTGCCGCTTTTTGCTAAACGTCCGCGTTGAAGTCTTTTGTACTGCAAAAGTGGTATGCGGTAGTAAAATTCTATAATAATTAATGCGTCTTTCTACTCAAACTTTATGTTATCTAGCAACATTATAATATTTATAATATAACTGCATGTACTTAATGCAAATTAAAAATAATAAGGATTAAATTAAACACGATGTTTTAATACTCATTAATATAATCCGTATTATTATAATAATCATGCTAAAAAATGATCGAAGATTAATTATAAAACTAACCTCACTAACACGTTAATTGCATCTAAATAAAATGCAATAGTTAAAGAATAATAAGATGTAATAAAAGTAGTATCTCACTCATTAAAAATTACTATACTTAACTTTAATTGGTATCCCACATCACTATCTCACGAATTCACCACACAAGCAGTTGGTTATCCTAGTTCTCACACTACTATGTTTGAAAAATTGTATCGATGTCAAAAATTGCATTATTAAAGTACCTGTTAATATGACTCAAGTGTAATGTATATTCCATACGTAGCGTAGGTTAGAAATAAATTGATTAAAAACCATGATCGGTACTATTAAGTGTGTGTAGTCGTTTGTCATAATTATTATCAAAATAAGCTGATGAACAGTTTTCTAACAGTTTTTTTAACGCTAACAGTTTGCTTTGCAACATTCATCTGTAATCCTTTTTCCCAAAGAAGCAAGCAGCATTTGTGTAAGACAAATTGTGTATAGGGCTCTTACCGCAATGCACGCAGGTGCAGCCAGGATGCTCTGGAATATATGACCTATATCAATATGGATTGATATCAAATTCAGTTATCAACAACAAAGTTAACAGATTTAAAACAATTACGTGAACTGACGTAACCGCGAGCCGGTGGTCTCATTACACGGTCGTCGCTTACCGTTATTGTTTTTATCGTTTACTATATAACTGCTAAAATTGTTAATTTTCGCTCTATTTCTTCTGATGCGTAAGCTTTTCAGAAAAGCAATCAACGTTGCTCAAGAATCTATGACAAAATGATAAAAATAATTACAAAATGATTAAATGGCCTAGGCTTCTGAGTTGCTACATTGAAATGGATTAGAGAGTCTGTAGTTCTTTGGAAACCATAAAATAACAAAAAAAAACTAATTGACTGGATTAGTCGAATATTAGGAGACCTATTGGAAAAGCTTGATTAGGTAAGTTCTTGCGGATTGAATGAAATCTATTAGTAAGAAAAAAAATATAGTAGACCTTGTTATTAACTAGTGTTATAAGGTTTTTAAGTACGAACAAGAATTTGAATTATTGTGACCATGTTGGTAACAAAAAATCATATTTAAAAGCCCACAGTTTTAGTTTTCCTTGTTAATGGTAGTACTTAACACGTTGACTGCTAAACCGATGTTTTTTTGGCACTTTTGCGTGTGTTTACTGTTGTTGCGGTGTTACTTAACTCAATCACCCTCTACTGGTTTCTGGAACTCCAAACCAATAGGCACATAAGGAAATCTTTTAATTACAATTAAACATCGGAGTGTGGGTGCTACCTACCTGCACTTACTATAATATATTTATTTAGTTTATCTCATTTTTGGGCCCTTTGGCGTCAACCATGCGGATCGACAAATCATATCATCAACCAGAAATTGACAACATTTCAAAAATTAAAAAAAATATACTAAATGTAGCTCTTTCTCTATCTATCTTAACCAACTCATATTCTCCTCTCAACTTCCCTTCGCCTCGCCCGATCACACTTTTCGTAACGCATTCACCAGCTTACTACTCCTTAAGTCAAGCGTGCGTGAAGAAGTTTTACGAAGTTTTTGAAGAAGTTCTATGTAACGGATATTGAAATCATTATCAGAATAGCAATAGAAATAATAATTGCTCATTTAAAAAAAGAAATAGTTATAAAAATTTGTTTCTATGTAGGTACACATTTTTGATAGACTTTTAAGGCTCTCAATAATGCTCTAAAATGATCAATATCTTTTGTGTCATTGGTCACTAGAGAATAGAGATATGAAATGCAACTTGAAAATGAAAACATGATTTTTGAAATGTTTTTTTATTTATAATATCTGGTTCAATAAGATATTGTTTGACATGAAATACAAATAAATTAAATATAAATAATAAAATGACGTGGACGAAGTACAAATTAAATTACTATTTCAAAATCACAACTGATAAGAAAGTCTACAATTTTAACAGGTTGCGGTACCTTAAAAAACGGATGACCAATGGCTACTCACCACTGAGCGCAACGAATTGTTACCGTCTTGTCTATAAATGAAGTAACGGTCACCATTCTTATTGAACTTCCATCAAACTGTCGAGATGTCACAACGTATAAAAACGGTATTAACATTAAATATATTATTAAAATATCATTATAATTAATAAATCCTACCATAATTGAAATAAAAGTAATTGTCAATGATATAAAAGTAATCTTATTTAAAAAAGATTTTACTATGAAAGTAAAATAGAGATTAGTTTAGCTCAAGTGATTTTGATACTTTGGTACTCGTGTTGAAAGTGTTTTAAATGCAAATGTTTTAGTGATCGTGATCAGTGAAGATAGGTTTCAAAGATTCGCGTTCCCTCGTACAAAAAATGCGATCGATTGGCTCGTTGACTGCTGGACCAGTTTATTGTTTTGGCACTTGGGCGAATTTTCACGCTACGTGTGTGTTTACTAGCACTGGCGTTGCGTCGATACTGTATTCTATCTGATGTGCGGCCGTACACAACTGTTGGGGTAAAATAGTCGATACAGCAGTGCGGATTCGCACGCCAGTCGTGTTTTCGTTTGCCGTAAAGTTATAAAAAACACAAACGTGTGTGTTTTCTGCTGTCAACTAGTTAAGAACTACTATTTAATCTACATAATATTTAGACGTAAAAATTTTCACTATTCTATTCAATCGCCAATTTTTTTATTTGAATTTTTAACGGGTAGGGTAGTAATGAATATTTCAGTGTTTTATTATAATTATTTGGTCACCAGCCTCGTTATCCACATTATAATGTGGAATGCTTTGTTTTTGTTGTTTCATAGTGTTTGTTGTATTCTTTGGCTACAAATAAATATTCTATAGAATTAATATTATGAGGAAACATTTCCCTACGTTTATCTTAAATCTAGACAACAGTCAGTAAACTGCTGAACACATTAGATCATAATAGCACCTTTGTGTACATGAACACATTAGATTGCATACGAATCTATATTTGTTTTTTTTGTGTATATTTTCAGGAATGGCTCTGCTACTTTCTGACGCTATATGCTGGGTCGTTCTGGAGACCAGCTGGAGGAGTATCAGTCCCAGTCCGGACTCCCCCTAATAACCCCTCCACTATTGAAGCTCAAGCTAAGTTTTTCCAGTAAGTTATGAAACTATTCTTTTTTGAAGCCTTACCTGTGATATGTTTATTAGATCGAAGATATTTCAAATTATATCAAA
This sequence comes from Campaea margaritaria, assembly GCA_912999815.1. Taxonomy (NCBI): domain Eukaryota; kingdom Metazoa; phylum Arthropoda; class Insecta; order Lepidoptera; family Geometridae; genus Campaea; species Campaea margaritaria. The sequence goes on from OU538794.1 coordinate 6,510,605, forward strand.
ATAAATATAAATGTGAATGTTTTGTAGAGATTCAAAAATATTTTACAACATAATGATTTAAAAGAGTCGATTAATAGACATTGCGACAAATATTACAAAAAGAAAAAATAAAATTAACAATTTTTTTCAGTCGCCTCTACCACGAAATTCAGATAAACAAATAAGAAAAGTTCAATTCACTTTAGTTAACTTAGAAAGCGACCTCGTTACCTAAACCTCTGAAACCTTGAAATAGATTGGACTCTTGACATGCAAATAAGTTTCATCATAGCTTGATTACTTTTATAGGGATTTTTTCTCAGTACAGTTGAGCCCTTACAAGATAGAGTTCGGGCACGTGTGTGAAGACCCTAACACTTGGGAGCAGCGATACGAGAAGAAAGACTTTAAGAACCACAGGGACATGGGAAAAGTAACGTTTTTTCTAGATGTCTCTATCTTCCTCTTCATTGGCTTAATCTTTAAGCATGCTAATTCGAAGGAGTGGAGTGGACTGCGTGACGTATAGTGTACACACTGAGTAGTTAGTGCAGTCATGTACTGAAACCATTAACTTGGCGAGTCCTAAACCATTTGCTCACCATTAGCTTTGAATCATTACCAATTCACGGGACGCAGTATTCACAATTTTTGTCATTCATTATAAATCTTTTCAAATCCAGTGTGCGTTCTATATTATTTACGTGGAGATTAGTACCTGCCTGCAAATATTTATATTACTATTAATTTTTTAATATATAATTATATACATGTACTTACTTATGTATAATTTGTAGTTACATCGATATTCATATTAGTTTATTGTAATAGTATCATGTATACTTTACTATTGTATTTAAGTAATGTTTTATATTATTGTACACTTCTTCTGTTTCTTCTTCTTCTGAGACTCTTCATCCAAAGGGTGTGCGCCTTGAGAGATAAGACTGCCCATTGGAGCACTATAATTGTTATCTTTTGTTTTTGTTACTGGTATATACATAAAAACTATTTTATCGTATCGTATATAGAGCTCAGTTTGTACTACCTGTCCCCGCTTCTTCGAACTCTTGGTCTAACTATCTATGTTTCTTTCTTTCCCGCTTTGCTTCGCTTGTCTGAAGGTATAGACACTTACCTACTTCAGAGGACTTCGATCAAGGCCATCGGCTGGGCAACGAGCAACACTTCACTGAAAGACATGAGAGGTCCAGACCCAGAGCTGGACTGTTCTCTGCTAAAGTATGCTTTATGTGCTTTTAACATTTCTCATTTGCACTTAAAGTCACTTCAGTTTTAGGTACTACACCTATGTTTCATCAAACTGCGACAACCGTCGAAATAAACCAAAACACTAGAAAAAATGTGGTATCTACCTATATGAACTTTTCCAATATATCAAACATATCTGTTTTGTTTTAATTAATATCATAAATTCATTAGTTCAGCTTATGCAGCTATTTAATTCCATTGATTAACGCAAAGCCACTTTAAATAACTACGGCTAACTTTCTGTCTATCACTAATACAAGTTCAAATGAGGTTATTAACAACAACTAATTTAACTACTTCTGTTTTACGACTATCAATAAGGTTTAAACCATTGAGTATGCACTTAACGACAACCTTAAATGTTAACATGAACAATTAACCAGCAATTTCTCATTAGGTACGCTGGGGAGATAAGAAAGGAGGCTATGGCGAACATTACTGGGATTTGAACCATGCTGGTCATACCGATGACCATAATGATGATGGTTATGACAATGGATCAGATGACGGATCATATCATGAAGAAAACAATGACCCCTACGATGAACCTAGCGAAAACTCTAAATCGTATGCCACAGAAGAATACAATCCAGAAAACGCAAGCTACGATGAAAACGGCAGAGCTAAAAGAGCCCATCCCAAAATAAAAATTGAAAGAAAACACACCGTCGAGACCTATGAAGAAGAACAACCCAAGTTGAAACGGAAGCACAAAGAGCAGTTACAAACAGCTGCCACTCATCAAGTCGAAACCAAAGATGACAAAAAGAGGCGGTATCATTACAATCCAAAAGAAAATGGTGACGACGATGACGAACACCAATCGAAAGATAAAAAGCAAGTGGTTCTTGTCGTGAGTCATAAAGACAAAGAGGCAGACCACAAACCTCACAACCAGCCAAATCAATTCCTTACAAAGAAACAACCAGACGTAAATGAATATGTTCCTTATGAGAGTGGCGCTGGGGTGAGACAGCATACTGAGGTGACTGCGGCAGCATCGGTTCCGAGATTGTTCCTGGAGCCCTCAACGGGGCATGTTGTAGATAGGAATACGGGGCAAGCATATGTGCTGCAGCCCATTGCAAATAAATATTAGATACTATTTTTAAACGTAGATTAACTAGTATTGTTAATAATTTATTTTTCTTATTAAATACTGTTACTCCAGACTGCCTTTTATTAACCCTTCTATTTCTTAGAATACTAGCTAGAAGTGTTCCGGGCGTTTTCCCGGAACTAATTTATGGTGCTGATAAAATGGAATTGCATTTATAGTGCCTCCATGATAGCTATTAGCATCTATAAAGGAAAGTAAATCCAGTATCTGCGAGGAAATGAAACAACACTTGTTTTCTCTCTCATTAGGCATAGGGCATGTTGGCAAGTGTGTTTTTGGTCGTTTACTTTCATAATATTAGTTCTGAACATCTGTAGGGAATGTAGTTATGGAATTCACATGAGCAAGTTGGAATCACCAGACAGAGACGCGGTGATGACATAAGGCAGCTTCGCAGGATGAATGAGGGCTAGGTATGTAACCATCGCGTATAAAAAATCTACATAATTTTAATTTTTAGTTTTGTTGAATGTTAAACAGAATAGACACATTGTAATATTACATTTAGATTCTTGACCACAGAAAATAGGTCGTATGTTTTTGATAGCTTATGGTCAAAATTTCGGTATTTTTTGGCGCCACAGGAAATATATTGTTTTTCGTAACATTTAACTCATCTAACGTAGTTGTATTCGTCAGAAGCATCCAATGACACTCTTTCTAGCACTCAGGTAATGTGAAAAGATGCTCGAATACGAGCAAAGCTTTATGAATACAAAGTAGCTACCTGAGGATAAAGAAATTATCTATTCTAGGCTAGACTCAAGAGCCTGGATTGATAGCAATAAACTGGCATGCATATTGCTCGCAAACTTACAATGTAGAGTGGTAATATTTAATATAGGAAATTCTTCATAAGCGAAAAGATGAAATACTTTTATGTTAGATTTCTGCTAGTACATATTCAATAATAAAATTAGTAATGCACAGAGAAACAGTTCAAGTCTAAATTAATCATTTTATTTGTTTCTTATCGCTATGTGCGGGGGAACCTTACAATTTTATCATCTACGAGATAATTTAGTATGAGAGAAACGTCATTATCATAAATTATTGCATAATTTGTTTCGATCTAACTTTTAACTTTTATTCAAATTCCGATTAAATTATATATTTAAATAATTAGCCTACTTGACAAAAATGGGTCTAATTCACGAACGAGAAGTCAAAGCAATAACTTCAAGAACAGCTTCTAACAAAATATAATTTAATATTTCCCCTGATACCCCTTGTGCAGATGCCTTATCAACCAACCTAACGACCCGGGGTATGACGCGTCGAGTGCATTGTCAATGTAAATGAAGGGTCAACATTTCTCACGTCTCCTGGCCAAACAGGTTCGAAGGACGATTGTATCTGTAATTATTATAAAATCTGTTATTTACCGTTACTTGCATGCGGGTAGTGTGAAACGAAATATTTGATATGGTAAAAATAAATATATTTTGTTGAAACTAAGGTGCGGGACTGCATGTACTGATGGTAGAGAAAGAGGACTTGGTTGACTAAGTGGCGAATTTTCATAATAGCTCAGTATTTAATTTTCACCACAAGTATTTATTTTGACACAGAGAATACTAAAGTAATTATTATTAGGACTCCCTGTTTCTAGGAAATATAGAAGCCAGGATCTATTGCCGGGGTAGACAGAGAAAAAATTGCAAGTGATCGTGACCCATTATTTAGTTCATCCTAATTAGAAATAAAAAAAAAATTAGACGCCTTTAGACGTATAGTAACACTAAAAGTAGATTACAAATACAGATTATGTATTAACAAAAAAGGGTTATGTAACGAGTTACAGATTATTTTTACTAAAGGTTAATCACAAGGTACAATTAATTAATTAGTTTATTTATTTATTCAAAAGCAACCACGACATCTTTATAGTACCTAAGCACCAATGCCATGTTATGGTGAATTATTATTATAAAGGTATCCTGGACATAATTATTTTAATGTAACTTTCCAGACACTCACAGCTGGTAAGAAACATTAACTGCATAGTATTGCCAGGAAAAAAGTAGCCAACTGAACAACTATTATTACCTATCCATTGTTTTTCTAGCCCAAACAAATCCCCAAAATCTTTGCGAATCATCATAAATTTTCTCACAGACCAAAACTGGTCAAACTTGTTTTGGACAATGGCTCCGGAAGACACCACTGTCCTTTCATTTAATTGGCATAAGGGGTCGTCCACAAACCAGTTTGACCACTTCCTCATGTGGGAAAGGACACCATGAATGACCCTTTATTTGCATGCATCCTTGCCAAATGTGACACACGGCGGTAAAGTTTGGGGAACTAAGTTTGTTTTTTGATGGGAACTGTTTTTTTAATCTGTGATTCGTTATATTTACTCGAGCTTTTAATTAATTGCTGTATATTGGCTTTTAGCAAGATGTTAGATTTTCATAGTAATTTTACTTATACTCAGATACGTGGTACAATTTTTTTTCTGTGACTTAGATAGCTAAGAATTTATAGCTTATAGCGTATCTGATAAGCTAAAAACCCAGGGCTAAGCGCCCTCCTAGAGATCGTTTTTTTAATCACATCGAAACACAAAATTTATTAAAAAAAAATGGCCGATTTTCTTTGAACATCGGTAGAATCAGCCATTAATTCCAACTCCCTGAAACCAAATTTAATAATATATTTTACTTCGAATAGGTACCTATTTTTATTCGGATGGGGAGGGATACCAGTAGTAAAATTAAAAATGGGAGTATAGAAACAAATGATCTACCTATAAAGGAATTTTAAGATGCACATTCATCATACCCGTATGTCGCATTCATAAATCGCAACCCTTGCAAACGTAACAAGTGCATGGACACCCTTTCACTAGACACAAAGGGCCGTGCAAGGAGGACTATCAATGCAAGACGGACAATAGTTCCCACGACCTTTCTGGTCTTCGACTACACTGGTCAAACAGGTTTGACTAGCTTGTCCTTTAGAAGGGTGGACATGCCCTTTGACCGTATGTGAATTTGTCTGTAGGTATACGTGACGACGGTTATTTTGCAGGGATTAATTTATTTTTATGTGTGGGAATTTCGCCAGGGACCGCTAACGAATTGTTGGATTGTTTAGATATGTAAAGGTACTTTATTGGACGTAGAAAATTTGTGTTAGTAGCCGGAAATAGCTGTACTACCCGGACAGGAATAACGATAATATTTCCCAATATACCTATCTTATTTTACTAGGGTAAGCGTTCTATGCATTTTGATAAAGTTAATGATGTAGGTATAGTTAATAATTATTGGTTATTCTTTGCAAATAATAAATTAGGAGCTCTCCCCTAAGAAACAGTTGGTAAGTATACTTGTGCATATTTCTGTATTTTCTGCTTATATTATAATAAATTTCTCATGTAGTGACAATCAAACCTACAAAATCATCTTAACCACGCTTTATAATAGCATTTAATATTTAATAACAAAAAGATTGCGGAATCCCGACACTTAAATACTCCTATCAGCATCATATTTCTCACTTCACATTGGACCTATCCAAAGGTGATGAAATGTAAAGTTTTACACAAACATTACACTCTTAACATAGGTAAGTCATAACAATAGACTTCTAACAGTACAGCAGCCCTTCCTTACATCTCAAATGCCCTTTTTCCTTTATTTTTTTTTAAGTCGGCGCGTGCTCTTTTCTTGCGACCCAGTGTGTTGAGATGAACTTGAATGCTTTTTATTATTGACATGCCCCCTAATGGTGAGCAAGCTGGATAAAAAATGGAACTGTTTGTTGAACTTATAAAACCATGAACGATTTGGTACTTGCCTGCTGAGTTAATTATTGGGCAAAAGTAGACCTATTCCTACCTATCAAGGTGTAAGGTACTTATAAGTTACTTCAAAAATAAAATAAGAGGCTCAAATAGTGGTAGGAAGATACCTATGGCCTAAGTATGTAGCCTACCAAGTTCAAACAACAGAATTTAATAGATCTGTGGTTAGTCGAATATTATGGCTAGGTAGTGCTATTTATCCTGCGAAGCTAATAAAGTTTATTCTGCCACTGTAGCTATCCCAAATAATAATGCGTGATAGAATAGATCAGTATAAACGTACCTACTAAGGTGCCTACACAGTTATGATTCTTAAGGTTATAGTACCAAATGAAAGCTTTGCAACAAAGCCATCTTTGATTTGCAACACGTTTGGAGGCTTCAGAGTAGATTAAATCACAGACCTAGGATGTAGGAAGATATATGACGAGCCTAGCGAAATAATCCTAGGTCTGTGGATTAAATTTATCTGGACTTGACAGGTGTAGTGTAAATGGACACTATTATTAAATTACAATGACACCTTCACAGACCATAAATCAAAACCTAACTACAGGCCATTAAAAAAAAGGCACCCGTTCAAAAACGCTGTCGGTCAAAAACGTTGCCTTGCCAGCTAAAGAGCGGGGCGCGCTAAAAATAGGGCGGGGAAACACAGACCCTTTCCGAATGGAGTAACAATAGAATAGAGTATGCAAATGCAATGTATCCGCTACCATTTGAAATTAGACGTCAGTGATGTGCAAGGTCTTCTGCTGGCCACTTCTACATTTAGAGTATCAATGTGACTAAGTTCATTAATAATAAGTTAATAAAACACGTTATTTTCTGGTGATGTTTATTTGCGACAAAATTGGATACACCGATAATATTCAAGAAGAAGGGTGGGTATGTATTAAGGATTATATTTATTGTGATTAAATTTTTAATTGATAACACGTGTAATGTAGTGAATGCAATAATATAATAATGGTATGTAGCATACCTGGGAGTACGATAACTTTACTATAACTATGCGAAGTGAGATAAAATTAGGTGACAATATGGCAATAAAAGTTACATGTTGCTTGCTTGATTACAATATTTTTGTTTTTTTTTAAGGGGTATAGTGTTTTACTGTTTTTTTTTTTAATTTTTTATTTTTATTTACTCAGGCTCATTCATCCTGAGACGAGCAAAGTCCTCAAACACGATGTTATCTTCTTCCTCATTTGTGTAGAGAGAGTTTTCGTAGCGGTGTCTTTCGATAGACTGCATTTTTTTCATTGCATTGAAGCGTTGGCGCTCAACAGTTCCTGGGAAGTAAACAATATTTTACAACAAATACGAGGCTGTTTGAAAGCCACTTGCAAAATTAATCTTTCTGATTGCACTGATTTGAGCCTTTGCTTGATTTTGACCTACCTATTACTAGCAGGTACTATTAATAGGTACCTACTTTCATTTCGCAAGACTGCTGCAGTCAGCAATTCGATCTGAATCATGAATAGTAGGTAGGTAGAAATAGACCATTTTAATTCCAACCATTGTATACGTACGAGTAATGGTTTTGTTCTTCATTTTTCCAATTAGTTATGGAGATATAGGCTATGTAGAATTTATTTTTACCTTCAGCGGGATGAAGCAATTTGAACGGCACATCGGTGACAAGTTCGCCACCAAGAGTTCCACAGTTCAGCTTTACTCGAACGGAGTAGGAAACCACGATACCAATAGCATCCGCTGGGCACTTCCCATCAGCAACCAAAGTAGAGCTGGCCAAGTTCACGTCATCTTCCTTCAGATGGCCATCCAGAGCCACACCTGAAAACACAAATTATTAAGTGAGCAATGGAATTAGATAAACACGAGCGGTCTTCATGTTTGATAGTAATAGTGACCTCGAATGTCCTTGTTGCTGCGAGCCAGGGGCACCAAGTAGAATGTCTTAGACAGACTAGCTCCAGGTGTAATTGGGCAACCCTCGCGGCTCTCCAGAGATGCCACATGACGGCTGAATTGAGAATTGATCATGGTGATCTCGACGTGTTGAACCACGACGCATCGAATGTTGCGAACTGATTTACGCGAATTGTTCGAGACAATCACGTTAGCTGCCAGCTTTTCGCCATGGTAATAGATTTCGCGGTCCAGAGTGACTTCAAGATTGATCTTTCCGTTGCTGAAGGTGAAGCCTTTGCTCACAAGGGAACTCGGCAGACGGCGTCCACGAGAAGCGGGAGCATGTTGCAACTGTGGAGAGAATTCACGGCTAAAATAAAGTTTGAATGTATTTATTATATAAGTACAGCTAGTTCGTTAACTCACTATACAAAAGTTGAAAAAAATCTTGCCCAATTTTTTCCCGAATTTTGTTTTTATGTTTGCATTCAGCGGACGGATTCGGCTTTTTTTTGAAGGTACGGAAAAGTCATGTGAAATATTATTTCTTGTTACCTTTTTAATTGCAAGAGCCACGGAGCTCCTCTTGTGACTCTTCTGATCTTCCTGTTCAGCAACATAAGTTCTAACGCAGTAATCAACGCCCATTGGCTTGCCTTGATCTTCTTCAGCAGGTTGCAGTGTCACCTGAGAATTATTATTGTTATTAATGCTAAGTAGGTAGGTATCAATTTAAATTCAATTTACAGTTTCTAAATCAAACTTCCTGTAACAATTATTAGAATTAGTATAAACTATTGTGATTACCGAGCTCGGAGCCATCTCTGGGAAGTTAAAGGTAAAAGGGTAAGCGTTAGGTCCAAGTTTCTTCAAGAGTTTCTCCTGAACAGGGGTCAATTCCATCTTCGCGTTGATCAGAGGCACTACTTGTTCCTGCCCGATGACCATTTCCTTCGAGAACTTCACTCCCATCACTTCATCCTCCTCTCTACCATAGCGGTAGGTGGTCACGAGCTGAACAAAAAGATGTGCACTATTAGTTATATAGTTCAGTAAAATTTATTTTGAATCAAGCAACACTCCACTTCACTTTGTAATACCTGGCTGTAAATTTTTCTTCCTTTCAGATACTCCGTATCGACCACCACCACACCATCCACGGGATCGCAGTAATCTACATGATCAATGAAGTCCCGCTTGCCCAGGTAAACAGTAACTTTGCCATTAGGAGTGGTTTTTTTGAATACTTTCACGGCCACCACAAGTGCCGAAAACACGTAGTCCAACATTTTGCGGGTTTTTCCGTACGAGACCGGAAATATATAGAATAGGTTTGGGTTGTAATACCACGATGTTTTTGGGTATAACTGGAAAGCTGTGTGATTGTCCGGAGGTGTTCACCAGAAATGATTTCTCCCAGGAAAAATTCCTTTTATATGTGCAACATGTGAGGTTTCTTACAGAGTGAAATAACGCCCTAATAGGATTTTGTTTGTAGGCGGGCTAATAAGATTAGAATGACGCATACCTCGAGTCGCGTGTCGGCGACAGTAAAACTATAGGCGCATCACTAATATCGATATTCAAAAATCCGCGCTTTTAAACGTGGCCTTGATGATTGTCCCGTAAAAAAAAAAAATTACTTTGACGCATCGCATTGTTTGACGTTTCTTTTTCTGACTGCTCTATCTGACATTCGAGATCCTATCATCCAGTTTCTTCGTGATTTTCAAAACATTGGAATACGCAGAAATTCTAATATGATTTGGAGTTTTATCTAAAAAAAGGCAACGTAAACCCTCACAGAGATATAATAAAATGTAATTGGTTGATACACAATGTGAGTTTCTATTACTTTAGCAGATATTATCACGACCTATTTTGGAGTGCCGAATCTTTAGTAAGAAAATGTTTCTTTTTGCTTTGAGATCAATATTATCCCGTTTCATAGCTACACCATCAGCATGCCGACGTTCCTGACGCAGGGTCGGCACGGGTACAGCGTCCGATTCTCTCGGACTCGGCCCGATGCTCTCGCGGTTGCCACCAGCCAGTATTACGGTCTCGCCGGCGGTGGAACGCTGTTCTTTCTCGAGCTCACACCTGATGGCAGCACCTTGCTGGAAGTTCAGAAGCTAGAGTGGAGCGACGGCCTCTTTGACGTGGTAAGAGTCCGAATCTATCCTCACTGTTTTAGTGGTGATTGAGATACTCATTCTAACTGCTACATTCATTCTACGTTCTCTACTTTCAATCATGCTGTGGTTTATTCCTTATCAGCTCAAGTTATTGTAAGTATAACTATATTCTTACTGTTAAAATTAAATCTTGGCAGTGTCTTATCAGTTTTTTGATCTAATTGGAAACTAAGTAACCTATTGTAGCTTAGCTGTTGTGTCTATTTTCCTTTCCCATACTTACCTAGATCTATAATTACCAGAAAATAACAGTAATTATTCTATTTATTATAGTAGCTCGGAAGGTCTGGTACCTACTTATTTTTTGCTGTATAATAAAATTGGGCTGTGTTATATATAAACCAGTTAGACTTAAAAATGTTTCGACACAATCTCAGTGACTTACAAGTGATACTTACCTACTTAATGTCTGCTTGGATTTTCAGCAAGTTAAATGGCCTGTTAACCTAGTTTTAAATACCCTTGGCAATATGTTTGGCTGCTCTTATAAGGTTTCATTCTAGTACATTCATAACCTTTTGCTAGTCAGTGAGTCTACAAAGAGGTTAGTAAAATAAAGTCTCCGACATGTTATATATAGATAGAATAAGGCTTACTTGCTATGTTTAAACTAAGGAGTTAGATCTTAACCTTTTTAAGGGTACCTACTGGATAGTTCCCTATGCCAGCTTAATGTAACAGAGAATGTTCAGCTCAGAATTGTAGTGTTATCACTGAGAATACCTATTACAGGGGTTTACAACGGTATAATTACTGAGTGCTGTAGACCCATGATCACATGGGTTTGCCTGAGGGTCCCTTATTTTTGCACATACAATAGAAACATTCTCAGCTGCCTCACTTTAGGGGGTGCCCTGTAGAAGTCAGTTGTTACCATAGTAGCATGCTAATTGATAAACAGGCCTAAGAAAACGGGTGTAATTATGGGTCTGAAGCTGAATTTTCTGGCACAGCATAAGTGCACCATTGGCCATTAAAAAATCATTGCTTGTTTGTTGGACTTCTACATCTATTATTTTGTCTCGAATGATTTCAAACTGTGGCCAATGCAAGCACATAATTAAGCACCTTTCTTGTTTTACCTAAACATAAACAATTATCCAATTAGCTTAGTTAAAGCATAGACAAGTAAAACATGCGTGACAAGTGAATTGATTTTCACTTGCCAGGAAGCCTTACATAGCCATAGTCTGTATATTTATAACCAGTTTACATCAGAAGTTAATGGGATTATATGTGGCGTGGTTTTATTTTGAGGCAATTGACTTAAGTAACTGGATATTTTTTGTGGCCTTCATTAGAGAGTATTCATTAGTGTTCATTGCAAGTTGTGCAGAATTAGTCGTTAACAGGCGTTATTCTAAAAGTGAAATGATTTTCGATATGAATATCAAATAGTCAATATACCATGTTGTTTTAAATTTATGCTGCTATGTCTAGGCATACATTATGCCTGAGTGCTATAGGCAAGTCTTTATCCCAGGAAAATACAGAGTTCCTGTGGGGAAACAGTAATTACATGTGTGAGCTGATAATTAATTAATCTGTCATTATTTTTTCATCACTTAATTTAGAAATCTCACATCTAGTAACAATGTAGTTTTTGTAGCAAAGAATTAGCAAAGTACTATAATTGTCATTGTTGGTTTTCAGACATGGTCTGGCACATCGGACAACACAGCGGCCTGTGGGTCAGGTGATGGAGCAGTGATAGTATGGCGCGTAGGGTGCGCCGCCCCGCTGCGGGTGCTCCGTGCGCATACTTGCGAGGTCTGCTCCGTGGACTGGCCACGGTCACACCTGCTCAGTGCTAGCTGGGATACTACTGTTAAACTGGTAGGTGGAAAAACCTGGTATGTTCCATGTTATACTCATTGATGTACACCCGTATGCCGTTGCCGTAGAGTGCATGGCTTAAGTGGGCAAAGAGGAGACTGCAAAGAGTCAAAGATGAAAGATTTGTGTTAACCATACAAACAAATATTTGCTCTGTATCTGGATGTTTGTAGAAATGGTTCTATAAATACCCTGATCCTGATATGCTAGATCATAGGATTATGAGTCATGATCTTTGCGATTGTAATTTTTTTAAATAATAATATCAATGCCGCCTAATGTTTCTTGTAAATTCCAGTGGGATCCAGAATCAGAGACCTGTCTCAGCACATTCGCTGGTCACTCCCAACTGGTCTATACGGCTGTATTTTCACCGCACTCGCCGGCTACCTTTGCTTCGGTGTCTGGGGATGGGCACCTGAAGCTATGGAGCTGTACTGAACCAGCCAGACCTGCAGCTGTAGTCAAAGCGCATGATGCCGAGGTAAGTTGAACAAGGAGTGTCAATCAAGAGTCATGGCTATCGGATAGGCAATAATGGATAGTGCTTGCCTTGTTTTGAGTTGTAAGGATAATGGAGGTAGTATTACCAAAGAAGAATTAACAGTACATAGCTGTTATATTCTTACAAAATAAATAAACCTTTCGAAGGTCCTTGAGAGCCAGAACCATTCTAGGCTAAGCTTTACCACCAACCACTTTCACTTAACATCAGGTAAGATAGTGACTAGCCTTTAAAATACCGAAAAAAAATATAGACAAGATAAAAGATAAACTAAAAAGAGATATATAATAACAAGAAAAAAAATATGTTAAATTCTTCTTAAATGTATAGCTTAAATGTTAAATGGGAATTATTCCAATGACATCAGTAGAACTATAATCTTCAGGCTGAATAGAGGACATTGGGGATGAATAAGTATTTTTTTTAAATGTTATTAAGTAACGAGACAGTAGTTCACCTGACGGTAAGCGTCACGCCTGCCCTTAACAGCTACAGTGTCACTTAGAACTGTTGGATTACAAAATCTTGTACAGCACTGCGCTTATCATCTTCAGACACCAATTCTTAAGTCTCATAATATGCCCAGTAATTTTGCTGGAAACAGTGCCATTCAAACCGGAAAACATTGCAAACTACTGTTTCATGGATGAATCAGGCAAAGGTGTGGTACTTTCCCAGGTGGAAACTTGCAGAAGCGACCTACCACTGTAAGTAGTAGATAGCCCACCTATCTACCTAATCTACCTTTTGGCAACCGTCTGCCTTACAACCTGAATTTTTTTTTGTACAATTTTGCACTATGCGGTCTCACCATTGTATAATTTCAGGTGCTATCATGCGATTGGAGTAGGACTGAAACTCATGCACTGGCGACGGCAGGGTCTGATGGTTTAGTTAGAGGTTGGGATCTGAGGAGGCTCACTTCCCCCATGTTTACATTAAAAGGTGAGTTCATTATGGAACATCTATCTTGGTACTTATAAATCGAAGTAAAGCAGGAACACAGATTAAAGTGAAGTTATTGAAAATTAGTCTGATCTGGAAAATTTGGTCTATAGTAAAAAGGCAAACGTTTCTACAATTAGTTGAATCCACAGATTACAGAAATGGTTACTCCTTTGCCTTATGCCGAGGTTAAAGCAGTAAAAGAAATGTAAAAAAATATCTTTGTAACATAACAAAAATTAAAGACAGTATAATTTGTGTGTGTGTTTTGTATAATATTTTTGTTGTTTTTTAGGATGCGAGTGCGCTGTAAGAAGAGTACAATTTTCTCCCCACGCGCCATCTGTATTGGCAGCTGTGTCATATGACTTCACTACGAGGTAAGGATAAGACTTATATTGTTTTGACAGCCTCCATGGCGATTTGGGTGATGTGGTTGCGGGTTCGAGTCCAACATAGGGTAAAGATTTGTGTGAACCACAGGCTATCGCTCTAAATCTAGGTGGTTTTGGGATCATCGTCCTTCTAGTTTGAATCCATAAATACAAGGAATCCTGGTTAGGGGTCTGTATCTATGTGATATGGTTCCATTTGATAAGTGCTGGAACGAAATGTCCGTACTTTACTAATGTATCATTATTCTACGAAGATGGTCTCCAATGTTTATCATCATCCATTCATATCGACCCACTGCCGAGCACAATGAGCACCAATGCTTATACTAAAACTAACAGGATCTGGGACCTGAAACGCGGCTGCGACCCGCTAGAGACGATCCGGCACCACTCCGAGTTCACATACGGCCTGGATTGGAACTCGCTCCGGCCGCATCAGATCGCCGACTGCGGCTGGGATTCCCTCGTCCACGTGTTTACTCCGCGCTCGCTCGCTTGCGTCTAGTACGTATGTATTAAGTCCCCATTCCTTCACGTTAGAACTTTACACCGATGTACGAGTAAACTCACACTCTCATGATAAATTCCTCGTACTGGATAATTTGTTACGCTATCGCATATTGTTGCTTCGATTGGGTTAAAAATTAAAATTGTACTTTACTGACGAAATCCATTAGTTCATCTTCAAATGTCTTTTCACATGCCGTCTGTCTCAGTTTAATACAATATGAAAGAGACAGAATATAAAATGTTGCCATTATTAAGGATTTTTAATAATACCTATCTTCTCTATTCACAGGTGCTTACAGAATGGATCAACAGGCTGTGTCGAAAATTAGTGCCAAATAATCGCACATTATAGTACTCATCGCTACGAGTTAGGAGTTGTTATCGGTTGGCGACTCGATGGTGCATTGAAACGGTCAGAAAACAGGGAATATATTCGGTAGGGGAGATGGTGCGGTGACGGTTATTTCTACTGTAGCTAGTGTTATCCTATTGTCGGTATTTTAAAATTATTGTTACAGTATTTTTCTTTCGAAGTTCTATCAACAGGATTTGCTGAACGAAAGTGGTTGGTTAAAGAATGTCTTTCGGTTCATTATAGCCTGTTACGTTGCTGGCTTTCTGATCATGCTGACCAAACCACAGTTAATCAAGCATTTAGTATTGGAATTGTGACTAACTCACTTAACCGAACTCTTTTTATAATCACTCCGCTCTGTTGTAATATTTGAAGTTGTAGATTACCTTGTTATATGGTCTGTGGCGATTACGGAGGCGAAGAGGTTGACGATGTCAACAATGATTATTATTATGATTATCAGTTTATTATATTTTAACAACGATAACGGTCAGAACGTAATGTTCTGATGGTAATGTTCACCTACATTCCTCTAATGGTAAACCTAAAATTTGTATTTTCCTATTTAAGTATAAAAAATATTGTTATTCACGCATAATTTATTGTTAATTTATATATCTCGTACTTATAATAATATGCTGTCAGTAAGGAACTTGCAACTTTAAATTTGACGATTTCAATTTCAACCACCTTACTGTGTGTAGTCGGTTGAAGAGACCAATATACTTTTTTACTCAGAGGGTTTTATTTGGCTTTTGCACATACACTAGGTCAAAAAAATAGTGAAAAGTAACGTTATTTTGAAAGACTAGTCTATATTTCAGTCTTGGTATTTATTTGCCATATCAAGACAAGTGCTTTATTGAATACAGCATCAGCTATCATAATTATTTTTATTTACCAGAAAAAATAAGTGTAAGTTTCTCATTATTTTGTTAATTGATCGAACATCAGATAAGTTTCACCCCGATTAATCAATCCGCATCTTCCCTTTTAACTTCACCCCTTTTCCTTTTTTATTTGCTATTAACTCGGTGGTTGCCTTACCTTGTGTAAACGTGTGCGACCGGGCTTATTTGACAGTTAATTAATGATCTTGTTTTTTTTTAAATCTGAATGCAGCAAAGAGTATTCAGATCAAAGACTTTTCGTTAATTCATTCCAAGATTGTAAATATTATGTTTGTAAATAGTTGTGTACAATATTTATTCGTTGTATAGCTGTTATAGTTTAGATTGTTGTGTAATTATTGTGTAAAAAGTTTAATAGAGGGCTCACTTCAAATAATAAATCAAACTAATATTTACTGAGCTTACAATTTTTCGTAAAGATTATGTTAGCATTTTTTGTACTGTATTTTCTATTTATCCAATGAAATAAAATGGGATAGTTATTATGCACTTTGTTATAATTTACCCAAAAAACACCACAACAGAGAAAGTTTACAACGCCCGTGGACATGGCTGTCCATGTAAATAAATATAACCGCAATTTTACGTACAATCTGTGTTTTAAAAAGCGCCATCTATTAGCAATTAGAATCAACACTCAACTTAAATCTCCGCATTCGACCCTCAATCGCGGATAGCATGTAGTACACTGAATTGAGATGTTCCTTATCGTGCCCGCAGATGTCAGTTTCGTTAATCGAAGGGTCGAGAGCGTTTCGTTTTTCCTTGAGGCGAGATTTGTATGTCTGGCAGGCAAACTCTTCGCAAGCACTCGGCTTCATGGTGCACGCTTCAGAGAATAGTACGGTTGGCTCATCAATCCCCTTAGAGGAATCTATTTTTGTGTCGGAAAACGATGCAAAATGTTTAGCCACTGAAAAATAATGTTACTATACTATGCTGTATGCGGAAAAAAATAAACTAAAAAGTATCCCATGTTCTTCCCAAGGGTCCAAACTATATTCGTAACAAATTTTATCAAGATCTGTTCGGCTGTGAAGGCGTGAAAAGTGTACAAACAGACGGACAGACAAGAGTTATTTTCGCTTTTATAACATTTACCGGATTAACTCGAGGCGAATAGGTGGTCAAGCGCACTTATACTCAGTTCTACAGTTATATTAATTTCTAGAAGTCGAGTGGCCAAGAAAATGAGAAAATAAATTGAATCATTGAATGCTTACTGTTTTCTCTAACTTGCTCCAGATGTTTCGTAAGTAGAGTGCTGTAGTAACGGTAAAATGTGAGGAGATGCGCCTTCAGATTTTCATGCACTGGAAATAAAACAGTTTTACCCTCACTTTACGTGTAGAGGCCCGGTACTACTCTATGTATTTAGGTACCTACTCTGTACTTTATCTGTGTTCTCTGTGTACTGAATGTACAGGACGTAGAACTATCTATTCTGTGGTACAGGGCCTTGTAATGACGTCATAATATTTTTATGACTAATAAAATAATTTAGGAAACTTGAAGGATTTTAGTAACGATTACTAAAAAGGCAATGACTAGACAAATTATCAAATGGTTTTTTTCCTCAAATCTTTAGCTAAACAAATTTATAGGAACAGTTGGGAAAATTACCAAAAAAATCAACAAACTCACTGTCTAAGTCATCAGGATTAAATAAGGAGCCGCTCTCACTGTTCTTTCTATCACAATGCGATTGGAAGTTGATGATGATGGGAGCTAAAAGAAAAGTGAATTATTTACGTACTTATGTATCTTCTTGTTTCTTAAACCTACTTTTTTGCTATACATCATTTTGGAACAGAGTTCACTAGTATAGCGTAATGTCAGCATGGCCTAGCGTTGCCGAAGTGTAACATTACTAATGTGTAGCGTTGTCGTAGCGTTAGCGTAGCGTAAGAGCGTCTCCGCACTACGTCCGATCCGAATCCGTGAAAAGACTGATATTGAAAATTCGGACTGAATTCGGCTCAGGCGCAGGGCGGAATCGCTCTTAGTGAAACGTAGCGTGGTACCTACCTAAGACAAAGCCATTCTTATGAAGAAGCTTGAAATGAAGGAATGGAATCTCATAAGACAAGACTGAACGAGTCTTCGCGCTGTAATCTTACCAGACCCAGTGATTTGCGTTTCAGCTGCTAATGTATCACGAACTGTACAGTTTGATGTCATTACTGTTGCTGATTGCAAGGATGGGGACATCAGAATTCCAGCTGACCGCATATCAGCTTTCAGAAGGGCTTCCACTTCTGAAATGTTCCATTACGTAGGTATTGTAGATTAGATTCTTTGTAAGACACATATTTCAACAAAAAC
Organism: Campaea margaritaria; assembly: GCA_912999815.1. Classification (NCBI taxonomy): domain Eukaryota; kingdom Metazoa; phylum Arthropoda; class Insecta; order Lepidoptera; family Geometridae; genus Campaea; species Campaea margaritaria. The sequence goes on from OU538794.1 coordinate 6,528,651, forward strand.
GTCTGTACCTACACTTCAAGGAAAAAATGTGTTAAACTAACCTGCATCGACCCAACAAATTCCTGCCTGTTTCTTTACGGATTCCTCCTTACCTAGTGGTTTTGTATTTTTACGAAGATAATTGTATTCTGGAAAGGAACCAATAAATACAGTATTATAATATCACAAAACAGATCGCTATGACGGCTACTAGTGATCTCGATGTCATCTCACCAGAATTACTGACTTGTGTCTCGGTAGCTTTAGTTGAACATGCAAAGTGACGTGACGTCATGACAGTCGCTGATTCCACGCTTGGAGCTATTAGCATCATAGCTGATCGCATATTAGCCTTAATTAGAGCTTCAGCTGCTAAAATTTGACAATAAATAGGTAAGTATGTATTGCTAGGTGAACACGCACTTACTTACGTATTAAGATGGATTTAGTTTTTTTTTTAATTTGACTGATTGTCGAGGTGAGAGCATGTCGTTCACCTGATGGTAAGCGCTAGGCCTGTCCATAACAGTCACAGCACCACCCAGAACCCTGCATAGTATAATCCTGCGCGGCTCTGCACTGCGCTCGTCACCCTGAGACATCGGCTCTATAGTATCATAAATATTCTATGAACAAGCTAGCAAGAACTCAACTTTACAAAATATGCCCAAGATTCGATGAGTCCTCAATTTGCGCGTTGATTACTTACCAGACTCAGTGACTTGAGTTTCAGCTGTAAATGTTTCACATGTACGCTGAGGCACGACAGGTACTGCTTGCAAGGAAGACTTCCCAACTGATCTCATAGCAGCTCTGAGAATAGATTCAACTGCTGAAAATTTAAATTATTTTCCTGCATGTAGGTAACTATGGGTGTCTAAGCATATATAATGCATCTAGTCAAGAACTAATAACTACTTGGAACTGAAATTTACCAGCATCTGCCCATCCAAAAGTCTCTTTTTCGTCCATAACTAGTGGTATGATGGTTTTGAGAACCGGATCAAGTCCTGGAAAACATCCAAATAAATAAGTAAGTACTTATAAGTAGGTAGGTGTACACTGTGTTTGGGCATGATATGCGTAATTTTTTTTGAGAGGGGCATTTTGCAATTATTTTTATCGAGAAATCTACGCCTTTGCAATGACCCACCCCACCCCTCCGGGAATGGCAGCCATTTATAGGTGAATCTAGCTACACATAACTGAACTGGGATTAAATTTATCTATCACACATATCCAGAGATTAGACAAGTACCGAGTCTCACTGTAGTCTTACCTATTTTACTGACTTGGGTTTCTGTAGTGTTTGTTTCACATTGACATGTCATGACATTTGTTGATTGGGTGTCTGGAGCCGTAAGATTCGCAGCTGATCGCATACCAGCCGGCAGAGCTTCCATTGCTAAAATATTACATTTTTGTAATGGGACCACTGGGTAAATAAGTACTTGACCTTATCTAATGGAAAAGCAGAGAGACCGATAGCTTAGGCCCATACAAGAAGCTCCATACAAGATTGACGCTACCCGATCAGGATCAAACGTCTTTTTCTTGTATAACAACACCAAAGTCAAAACCAAAAAATGTGTGTGCTACGGAACCAACCAAGAACCATTCAAAAAGATTCTTGACTGGTCGTTTCATTGGAACCTACAATCATCTGCCAAAGCAGAATCAATTCTCACATCCCCTTCATCCTTTGTGGATATGTCTTTATTTGGTGATTTAGTACATTCTTGACGATATTCATTTTCTTAAAAACAATTTAATTTAAACCATAGCTACTATTCTATTTTGACGCTGTTGACTTGTACTTAGGTATTTTTTTTAATTGACACGTACGTACATACCTTATTCAACAGCTCTAGTAGAAAGTGCAATTAACTATTTACATACCTACAATAATTGGACAATATACAAAGCACTACAAGTATAGGTCTTACAACATTTATCTTATCTTAGAATCCCATTTTCTTTTTAAGCCAAATATCTACTGACAACAGAGCAGTGGTTTTTTAGAGCTGCGTATCTCTGTGGAAATTCTTTACCAGATTTAGTGACATGGGTTTCAGTAGCATTACGGTAGAACTTTTTCATCCAATTTCAGAGCATGTTTCTGCGCTTAGATTGTATTAAAAGCAGCTGGTTGGGACTTTACCTGTGTTTGCTTGGCCAGAATTCTGTGGGCCATCTACGCTACCATTATTTATACCTGTAGATGCATTTTCAGCTAGTATTTTGGTATTTTCAGGTATATGTTCTGGAAAATAACCAATTATTATTATTAATAGACGCTGGCAGTTTACTCTTTACCCTGGTCCCTGATGGAACTTTACCTGTCTTTGCTTGACCAAAATTCTGTTGGTCATCTACGCTACCTTTGGTCGTATTTTCAGATAGTATTTTGTTTTTTTTAGGAACATGCTCTGGAAAACCACTAATTACTATTAATATGACGCCGTCGTTTTACCATTTACCCTAATTGCTGAAGGGACATGATATAGCAAGCGTACGGGAAGCGCGCCAGTTGCTCTTTGAAGAAGAAATGTATTGGACTCAATATAGCAACGCACCGGAGCACCAGAGCGTCATACATTATGTCTTCATCACACCCTGGGTGCTTTTCCTGTAACTCTCTTAACAAGTGATAGAACGTTTTCAAACCCGACTCCGACGAATTACTCAAAACTCAGATCATTTATTGCAAGTAGGCCAAAAATATGCACTTTTATAAGTCAAACACTAAAGTCTCTTAAAGGTACATAGAGAAAAATAAAAATAAATCCAATATGATATATTAAACAATTACTGATTATGGTTTGAATTTGAAAAAGGATATTCTCCTTTCAAGTGGTGACTCATGCCTGAATCTCGCACAGCAAAAGGAAACTCCGTTAACTCTACCCGTGCTTTGGAAATACAATAGCACCAAGAAACTTAACTGGGATGTTCTTTTTTTCAATTTACATCATTCATTCCCAATCTGACGAATTCGAAAAATGACTTTCCCATAGTGATTGTAAATAACTTTATTCGAGTGTGTCGCATCTGAAATGGGTACGTCGGATTCGAAAACTATCCGACACTTGTAAATAGGGATACGGTACGGTGGCTAAGTATCATATCCCTAGGTCTTTAGCCTTGCCTTTGGTCGTTAAAATATGATGGGCAATATTGCAACTTGGCTTATACATAAAAGGTCTTGAATTACTTTGACAGCAAGACGAGATCAACTCAATTGGTTGCACACAATGTTCTTTAGGTGGTGAAGCTGGAATAAAATATTGGCCATTAATAATTAGTGTCTTAACTTAAAACGAGCAAAGCTATGAATACAAATCACTAGTTTCGGGCCAAACTGCAGCTTATTATATAGGAAACTTACAGGGGACCGACGGTACGTTTCTATGGGCGCTATATTGAAACACTTTCTGTTTGTGGACTATACAATGCGGTTTATCATAAACGAACAAGCACTCTGAAATAAAGTAATGAGTATCAGGAAGACAAGGAAACTGAAATGAATAAAGTGTGGCAAAAATCAACAACGGTCCTTAATTTTATATTACTTAAAACGATTGATAGTTACAGTTGAAATTAAAGAATTTTTAAATAGTCAGGGCCCTTATTCGCTTCAAACTTATTTTAAACCTCGAAACGCGTCTAAAACGCGCTTGCCACGCGCACGTTATTTTAACAGTTCAAAACGAGCGCTTTAGGAGTATATGGTCAAAGCGTATACTACGTTTATAATACGTTTCAATGACTAACACCGAGGTTTAGGTCATGCAAATATTATCATATTTATTTGGCATAAACATCCACTAAGAATAAATAAGTCTTACCTCCAGAAAGGTCACCGAAACTGTGGTTTTCATTACAACAACGAGACGGACACGGTAAAATACAACGAGAGGTCAGGACACTTGCAGATTTCCGTTCAAGTGCGCAGAAACATTCTGTGGCTAATACAAAGGAGTTACTGAATCTTGACAGATTGATAAAATAATATTGTAAATAAGTAAAGAGCCTACCTATTAACTTCTTTTCAATTTTGATAAGTTAATGGTGATGACGCATTTTTTACTTTTGTAACTACTGTCCAATTTGAGCACAATACATAATTTGGACTCCGGACTTGATGACACTAGAGCAAAATTAAATGAAGATACATTAAACGGCAAAACCAATAAGATCTAAAAGTAAAGTTACTCCGACGCAGTTTGATAATTCCCAAAAGAAGAGCTCCTAGTAGATCTCAAATCTGCTCAAAGTAATAATGGTACCAATTCTTATGGCACAAACTGAACTAAAACTAAATATGAGAGCTCTAAACTTAGCATTATCTTTTTCGTTATCATAACATTTGTAAGTGACAAAGAGTTTGAGAAGACTAAATTTAAAATAAAATAACATAGTTTGTGTTAACAGAATCGGCACTGCTATCTAATAAAGTAAATATTGTAAAGCTCGACTTAAATTAGCTTTTTGAATATTGTAAATAATCAATAATCATATAATTATTACGTAGTAATGTATTACTTACCAGCATCACAGTTCGTTGGACTAGCTTGCATATCTATTTCTTTAATCTCTGTTGACATTATCGGTAAATCTGCAAACGGTAAATTTTCTGTGTGTGAATCAAAATAATCATTGACTGATTTCGAAATTATCTTTTAGCGTACATTTCCCTGACTGACCTTCCTGTATGTTACTGTTCCAATAAAGCTATTAACTTTGTGATAACCCAAGTTCTAACTGAGCAAAGTATAATAAAAGCAAACACTAATTATTAATTTTTTTTTGTTAGTATCAGTTACATAATTATCATTATAATTAATGAACTTTGCGGTGTCAGAACGCCGGGTAAGATCCTCTTCCTAACAATGTGTGTTAACATAAGAATTTATATTTACCATTGTGAATACTGCTTTGGTTAACCACTATTAAATTATTAGCTTTGAATTCACTTGTACCAGTATTTTCAAGTGTAGAGTCAACTTTTTTTTCAACCTCTGTTACATCTGAAACCGATAAATGCACCGTCTATGAAACAATATCATCATCTACAGTTAAAATAGAATTATTATTTGAAAAAGCTTTACCTGAAGTCATATTATCGACCATTGGTACATCTGTATGTTTAAGTGCAGATTGCACAGTAAGCATATGTCTTATTTCTTCAAAGTTCGGTTCATCTATCTTGGTATATTCCATAATTTCTAAATAAAAATATAATTAGAGATGTATATGGACAAATATCAGTGTTCGATGGGGAGCCTATAGACACATATATGAACTGTTTTGTCGATAAGACATAATTTCCCATACCCTGGGCTAATCTGACCCTAAACTTAGTAATCATTTTAATACGTTTTTTGGACCTATTGTTATTATAACTAGATGTTAAAGAATATATGTTTGCTACCTACTTTTATCTACATTTGAAGTGTTCACTTTGATATTGTCGCCGGTCAAATCAGTAGCGACACCGCGGCAGCTGCACCATCGCCGACGGCTTGAGGTCCCCGCTGTAATGTTGCAGCCGCAAACACCTGTTTTTATATTATTCAATTTAAATTCAGTTCAGGGAAAATGACTTAAAGTAAAACTAACTGGCGCAGAGAAGAAAAACCTCTTGAGTAAATCGATATTATGTTTAAATTAAAAGATAGTCAAGAATGAATACGAATAAAAATAATCTCTTTACCATTGTCTGCAGTGCTTTGTCGGTTTGCCGCAATTGAGCCATTACCTTTGGACTCGCTTGTATCAGTATATTGAGTTGTTGAATCAACAGATTTAGAAATATGTTTAGTTTCACCTGGAATATTTTATTTCATTTATTATTTGTTGCCTTTAGTTCTACTTCAGGTACTTAATAATGTTTATTAATTGTTTTTTTAAGGGCTTTTAGTACTGTGACAGCTCCAAAATTACGAGATCATTGGGTGTAGGACTCTTGCCACATCTGACGCAGCCAGGAAGCCTACAAAGGTAGGTCTTAGTCTCTTTGTACGCTACTTAACATTTATTGTTGTTATAGAAGCTTTTCGATAATATAGAGGTACATCGGTATATACCCTTATCTATTCCAGCCTTGATCCAAGTATCTGCATCCAATTTGCTAGATAGAACTTTGTCATTCATATGGAAGTTCGGAACGATGTAGGAGTTGAAATGTCTCGCTGTAGTCATTTGTGACGTTTGCTCATTGTTTGTTTGACCTGAAATGTAATGTAGATACGTTTCAGTTTCCAGGTCCTTCAAATATTGCTAATAAGTGCCATTATAATGTGCAAAAAATAGAGATTTTGTTTTACCGTCAGATTTCGATATTTTCTCTAAATAGTATGTTTCAGAAGATTTCAACATTCCATCAAGGGCACAAGACGTGTACACTGACGCGAAACACTTATTACATTGCTGTAAATTGTCTGAAAAAAAAAAAAAACAAAATCATATCCCAAATACCTACTTATCTGAATATTGCATTCCAAGACTTTTACTACCTACATAATTAAGTGAACCAAAAAGCTGCAAAAACTAAAGTGACACTGTTTTGTGGATATCTACTGCATTACAAATAATTTTATGGACAATAACCACAATGCAATATGATTGCAACTCTAAGCGAATTGACTATGGTTTCACCACCGTCCAACATGATTAAATCTCAGAATAATTTCAATTTAAACTTTTCTTGGGACGCGCAGCCATGTGAAAAGGCAATTTAATTTTATGACGTAGCTAACTCTCGCTAGTGCCAACTTGCCGAGCCATTTCTATGCCAAAAATTCTGCATTAAAATCTGTATTTCCCATGCGAGACTGGAACATGTTTTTTATAATAGGTACATATACATACACATGGTCATGTCTTCCGTACAATCTCAATGTTTCCGTGCCATTAGGCGCAATTGTAAAGAGTTTAGTGAATAAAGGGCGCGGAAAGGCAGCTCGGGTCCTACATAGATCGTAAAGTTGCGTGTGAACCGCGTTTAGTTTGTACTTTGTAAGGGATGGATAGCGCTGAACGCTGAATGCTTCAGTTTATTGAGTGAAAGGTTTCAGAGAAAAAACACGAAACGAGAGTTGTGTCAATCTAATTTTATAGTGAACTAAGCTTATTTTGTCTCCAAAAGCTTCTTTACATAATATAGACAGTTTCTCGCACGCATGCATACATACATCTAACAGCGCGATTCTTGGCAGAACAATTGTTTAAACAAAAGAAAACGTAATACGTAAATATCAATGCACGATATCATACCATCGTAACGGACAGCAGTTTCAGTTTGCACTGCCGTATCTTCTACTAAATTACCCATCGACCGTACATACATCAGACAACTTTGACCGATGCGCTCGGGTAGCTGCAATGCCGCTTCTGTAAAATAATTAGGTGCTAATAGGATAGAAAATAAATATCAGACAATGACTACATATAGAATTATTATTTTATCGTAGAGATGGGTAGCTTCTTAGGGTTCTTCTTTTTGCTTCTTGTTCTTAAATCATGCCTGTGGTGTCTTTGCGTATGACATGGGAATCCTGCGTCTGCGAAGTCTCTTAACGTTCCTAAATGCTAACCAGCAAATGTAATGATAGGACTTGAGGTGGGTATTTGTGGGAAAACTATGGTCCTCATAGTTCCCGATTCCGAAAATATGGAGACTCCTAGTAAGAGGTTAGATCTGTGTATGTGATTGGAACGCGTTATTGATGAATATTTCTAATGGTACCTTTCAGATCAAATTTGCTGCATTGTGTCCCATTTTCAAATCGAATTTGCTTGGCACTGGGAATTGCAAACGACGCGTTCTGTTCAGTGAATTTCGACTCTGGCTTCATAAATGTATTGGTATTCGCATAGAGCCGTTGTGGATATCTTTCTGAAACGTCACACCACGTAGAATAAGACCTTTCGCTTGAATTCGGTCAGCTATTCAAATATCATTCTTCCAAATAATACGAACCTTTTTCCGTTTCAATAACCGAATCATTCCATACGGTATTTGTACAAGTACCAATATCAGACGTGTACTTATTTCCAATTGATTTCTTGTCTATAGAAGATAATAAAATAAAACCTTTGTAAACAACATTATTGCGTGTCAGAAAAAGTAAACGCTTGGGGCTATTCAAGTGACAGTCTTATAAACGTGATTCAATAAAGATTTCTAAAGAAAAGTACTAACATGTTATTTTGTTTGGGATAGAGGTTTTATTTGAAAAAGAAACATGTGTCCAATTGGTCTGTTAGTTATAGGACTGGACAAAAGCAAAGGTTTTTACCATTATACATTGACACGTTCGGATTTCCACGTAAGAAAGCTTGCTCTAATAAAGTATTTATTAACATTCCTGTAAAAATATAAAGTTAATATAAATCTTTAGAAACAAATATAAGTAGCCAAATCATTTGCTCAATCTTACCTGTATTCAAATATGTGTTTAATTGATTCGTATAACTGGATTTTGAAAAAGGAAAATCTTCGGTAGCCGTCCCTAGAAAACATTTTAATTGATTGACTTACACAAGATATTTTTATATAGATACTTGACGCTGGTATGACATGAAATCGTGAGAGACCAAATCCTGAGATCCGTGGAGATCGAAATTGGACCAGATTGTCCTCACAAACAAGCTATTCGGATCCATACGTCAAACAAACGTCTAGACTTTAGACAACAAACGTAAATGAATCGTAAACCCCCGTTGAAAAGTTCTACGCTTGCTCATGATGTATTATTATGGTTTATACAAATTTACAAAGATATAAATTCATAAGGTTTAAAGTAATTTGATATAGTCATTCAGTAATTGCTAAAATATTTATGCTAATGCTTATAATGCTGTTTCTTGTAAAACATTAAGTACGTAATTATCACTTGCTTTTCGGTAAAGGAAAAATTCTTGAGGAAACCCACATACCCGAGAATTCATGCGGAGGTATATTATATATCCCGTGGTGGAATATGGCATAATCCTCCTCACAAAAGTGAGGGGAGACCCGTGCTCAGCAGTGGGACGATATGGATTGATGATGATGATGATGAAATTATAAATACTGTAATACTGTATAAATACAACTTAAAATTCTTACCACAAGATGCAACACCGTCTTTAGCAACACATTGACAGGTTTGTAATAATTGTAAAGGTAGTGATGGTGTACAATAAGCACTTTTTAATGACGCGCTGTATGCCAAAAATCCTGAAAGCGATTAAGTAACAGGTTAAATGTGGGTTTATGTACTGTTTGCCCACAGGAAGGTCTGTCTTTATCCTAATAGCGGATTAACCCTATCGGGGCTACTAGGCCCGTAGGTACGGGGCCCCTTTACTTTACCCTTTAATTACATTTAAAAATATTTTTTTTCTATTACAAAAGTCGAATCGATCACCAACCGAGCATCACGTAGACTTTTGAAAAGAAGAAGGTATTAATTATATTGGGGAAGTATACAAATTTACAAAAAAAAAAAATTGTTAAATAGGCCCCCGTGGGCCCCTAGTCGCTGCGGGGCCCCTAGGCAGTTGCCTAATCTGCCTTATGGATAATCCGGGCCTGCATACAAAACTGGACATTATCTTCTTTAGCCCTTCTTTAGATTTCAATGTCGAACAGTAGAATGTTGTTGATAAATCGAACATTTTAGGTCGAGACTGGCATCTCTTAATTTGAAATGGAATACCTACGTGCGAGTCAAATAAATAAATAAATAACTTTTTTTTTACTTAGTGTAACAACTAAGCTATTTTCTGAGCGTGCCACGTTTGTGTCTTGTTTCTCTATCGTCTTTTTATTAATGTTTTAGCCGTAAAAATTAAGAAGTAATTACCTGAGTCAATGTATTCTTTATTGGACGTCGTCGCTGCTACAGTGTTCAGAGCAATTTTTGACTTTGAAGTCATTTGGTTCTCTAAAAATTAGAACAGTATTACTAAAAAAAAAATAGTAGTGTGATTGATTTAAACTCTTCAAAACTTAGGAAGTTATAATAATCATAATTATTTACAATAATAATTATTATATTCACGTGCATGACAAGTAATGCCACGAAAGTTTCAATATTACAGTACAAAATGTTGTTCAGCAAATAGTAAGATATTTTTTTAATAAATATTATTTTATCTGAAGATTGCCAACAAATTGATTGATTGATTGTTTGTCATTCGTTACATAACGTTAAACAGTAAATAAATGAACCTAACTAATACTTACTTTTAGAACTCAACCTGGGTTGTAAATATGTAACTTGGGCTGCAAAACTTTTTGCCTCTGTGCCTCCATTTGATGTCATTGTTCCATCTGAAAATAGTTCCGTTCGTTTAATTATCTCATTATATTTATGTTGTGTAGTTCAACATTTATTACAAAAAAAAGTTTAGTAAAGTTTCACTATTGAGTTAACTTTTTAACTAATCAGTTTCCATGATGGATATTCTCTAGTATCTATCAGGTAGTATATTTTCAGGATTAATTATCCAAAGTCTTACTTTCTTGAAACAATCCCACTTAAAAGGATTTTCCTGCCTTAAGTTTACGCGCACATGACTAAATATTATACAAATCAAAAAGTTTTTGTTGTCTAGAATAAACAAACACGGTACATACTTGAAACAGACTGGTTAGTCGAAGTCATGATCCCAGCTGAAACCATTTTTGGCGTTAGCGACGATGCCACTTGTGTTTCTGGAAAGGTCAACAACGCAAAATAAATAGCTCTCTCTCTATTTTTAACGGCATAATTAGCTATTTTTATGCTAGAACTTTAAATGGGAAAACAATTCTTTCTTAATACCTTAATACCGTACCTGAATTATTCGGGAGTGTTTTTAGATATGTTTATTTTCCAGATTACTTACCAATGTTGGTAACAGAGTTCAAATAGGGTGACGTCATGATTGATACTTGCTTTTTCATATCTGTATAATTGAAGTAAATTAATAAAATACATCAACTATATTATAATGAAAAGTTACCTATTATTAAACAGTGACGATATATCTAAGCGGTGGTATTGGTGGAGAAGGTCGTGAGTTTAAACCAAATGCAGACACGTACCAATGTGTTTATGTAAAAAGCAATATGCACGTAATTATCACTCGCTTTTCGGTGAAGAAAAACATCGTGAGGATACCCACATACCTACCTGAGAATCATTTCGGAGGTAGGCGTGTTATCCATCAATCCGGACTGGGTCCCCGTGGTGGATAATGGCCTAACCCTCCTCACGAAAGTGAAGGGAGACCCGTGTTCATCAGTGGGACGATATGGGTTGTTGATGATATGTGTTAAAATTGTAAATTACCTGAATTTTTACATAAACAACACGTCGGAGTATTAGCACTTGGTGACGCCATATTCATCATCCATGTTGGATCTGATTCCATTAGGGTACTAGTTAACCTGTCCTTCATCGGAAACCGTTTGTTTTCAGTTTCTGAAAATTAAATTCTGTATAAAGTGGGAAAAGACAATGTAAAAAAACAACAGTGCAATAAGGTTGATTACAAATCAAATTCCTAGTAGAAGTAGGAGTTTCAAATCAACAGTTCCTATGGGATACAACAATTTCCAGCTTATTTCACAACGGATCAAGAAGTGTATATGAAATATTGTAAATAGATCATATAGGTCCTGGAATATATAAGCATAGAATACTATTTATCCCGTTAAATTGTTGGTTGCTATGGGATAATAGTTAAGGCGGGTGAAACCGCAGGGCGCTGCTAGTAAGTGAATGAATAATTAATAATAGTGGTACCCGTGTGGATCCTAATATAGGTACACGTTCTCTAGAGTAAGTTACCTGACTTTTTACATATACAAGACGGCAAAGCGTTAGGATTAGGTGATGGAGTATTTTTCAGCCAAACTGCATCTTCCAATTGCATTATGGTACTAGTTTCGTCGTCTCTCATTGATGAACATATAATTTCAGTACCTGAAAATTGAAATCCGAAGAAAATTTGAAGGGACATTTGAAAAGATAACTACGAAAGCAATGGAGAGAAAGAGGTAAGTAACAAAAAGTTGAACTAGTCAACACTATACCGTCTCTCCTACGCGGTCTAAACACCACAACATTTTTGTAATTTTTTTTTAAAATGTTTTATGTTTTCATATCAAACAAGATGTTGTCAAAAATTACAATGTTTTGTGTAGTGTGTAGACCAAAACACGTGCAGCAGGCACGGCTTTACAGTAACATCAAGCAGCACGCACCGATGCTTATGGCATGCACATTTGCTCTAAGCACCGCACCGCACCGAACGCTTTTATATCAACATTTTACATGAGGCATTTACAATAAATATGGCCCTTCTCAGTGCGCGTCCATCAGTTTTTAGGCAGACTTATGCTACTGACGATGATTAAACTTTAATTCTTACCAGTTTCTTTGTTATCCACAGCGCCTTCACAAAGTATCAAATTGACAGAAGTATCTTTAGTTGCTTTTTGTATCGATTGTGACTTTGCTAAAACCCAACAGTTATCATTCGTTAGATAAAAAACTTTATTTCAGAGTATAAATTATAAAGACTTACGGGCAACAAAAAAACTGTCTGCTGTATGTATGGTGACGTTATTATCCGTTCGCAAAGTGTTTCTCTTGTTTTTATCTACGTTTCCTCTCCAGGATTCAGCAAATTTAATACCATCCGAAAGCTGGTTCTTGATAGGGTCTGACTGAACTTTTAGTTTACCCAGAGATTTTCTTTCTGAAAATTCAAAATGTTTGTCAAAATTTTAATTTTGATAGGCTGTTGAATAGACCGCTTGCACTGGGCTGGGGAGCTTTATGGTTTTGTATTCTTTGCCGGGCCATGAATTTCTTTATTGAACAAGTAGCTGTAACGCGGTTTCACCCGCGTAATTTCCGTTTTCCCGCTGAAATTTTGCATTTTCCCGGGATAAAACATGTCACTTGGGAAAAGTGTAGATTTCCATCAGTTGAAAATTTAAGTTAAGTTTAAGTTTAAGTTACGGTCCCGTGTGTTTTTTTTAAGGTACTAATAGGTGTGTACTTACTAGCATTATAGACAAATGGAAACATAGAAGGACCGAGATTGATTTGCCTGCTTCTAAATTTGGGAATATAGGACTCTGTAGTGGATGTACCTGTAAAACAATTGCAGGTGCAAAGAACCAACAAGTTGCAGATGAAAATTATATTTATTTTAATTCAGATAATACCTAAGTCACTCTTCAACCTCGTGTAGCTAGTTCCAAAATTAAGGAAAGCCCTAATGACTTGTGATTGTTTCGGTCCACTATCTGTTGCTGAAAAGTAAAGACGCGTAAGAAATTAATTTCTATGATAATGATAATCTAATGATAGCAAACATTACCTCTATCTTTGTAAACAAACGTGTTAGTCTGTACGTTAACATCTTCCCAAACCAAGGAGCTTCGTAGAAAATGCATCAAGCGGTCTGCAGCATGAAAAGTAGAAACATATATATATATATATACCTACTGGATTATTGGTTTATATTTTTATTCCATCTATCTACATCTAATATGTATGAGTAAATATTTGAACAAACAATTTTTTTTGATCTTCTATGCGCTACTAGATTAAACCAAACTTTAGCTATTATTGCTGTTAAGTATTATGCGGCTTTAGTAAGAGCATTATCTGACTACATCCCTATCATTTCGTTGTCATTTTATTTAAATAACAACAGCAGATGAACAAGATCTTCACAATAAGCTTGGCTATGTGAACTATCCTAAAAGTAGAACCAACCGTGACCTCAACAAATAAATAATCAAAAAGCGCTACAAATCAATCTTAAAACAGAATAGCCTTACGTTTCTTTAATCTGTATGATTTTTCTGAACACAAGATCCATTTATCAGCAGTTTTCTTCAAAACGCGATTCAAGCGCTTTCTAAAGTCACGCATCGAAATGTTTCTTCGAAACGTGGAGAGCGCAGGCACTAAGACAAGAAAGCACAAGATTTATTGATCTCATTAAAAACTCTAACAAATTAAGCCACCCTACTAACTGTTCCAAATGACTCCAATGTACCGTCGTCGAGTGAAACAACCGTTGCAAGAGAAGTTATTAATTTCTACAGATATTATAATAAAAATAAATACTTATTTTGCCATTAAATATTATATGACAAATTCAAATTATCAAACACATTTTGAAGTAATTCCATTAGGCGTTGTGGACGTTCAGCCGCAAACAAGACTGCGTAGTTTGCGCTCCTAAGCTACTAAATCAAAGGAAGTGATTCTAAAGAAATAAATTTTTCAGATCTGTTACAGTAAATTCTACTTTGATTGTGTGGATCTGAATGTGATCTTGGTAATCTTACATTTGTATCGGCAGCTTGGGAAGCGTTTGTATCTATAAAACTTCTTGTTATATTCCTTGCTGTAATGTTTCTTCCAGTAGCATCGATGGTGGTGATCTAATGAATTGATATAATCTTAAATCAGTGGGTATACTTCTAGCTATTTTAATATTTTTAGTCGTTAATCGGATAAACGCACTGAAAATGTTTAAGACAATATTTTAAACAATAATTTTGTAATTGTTACCTGAATCCCTCGCAGCATCTCCAGTCACCAGTTTGCTATGGTATTGGGATCGAACTGAGTCATCCACACTCGTCATATCTGAGGCATCTGCTTCCTCTTTCATCATCTCATTTCGTGATATGCTGTTGATTGAATTAAAACCTCTTTATCAGTCAGGGAGAGAGGTCGCAATCCTACTAATATTATAAATGTGAAAGTTGGTGATGTTTGTTACTATTTCAAGAAGAAACTGCTGAACTGATTTAGAAAAAATGTTGTACACAGATAGTTTATTACCTGGTTTAACATATTTGATACATTTTATCCCGTAAAATTAACTACATAATATATTAGGTGTAGATAAGAATTACGTATGTCGCAGTTTGGAAAGGAGTAGCAAAAACGTAGACAAACGTAGCAACATGTCAAGAGCAAATATAAAAGATTATTTAAGAGCTTGACTTGGTACAATCAGAGGCAAGACTCGCTGAACATGTTCACTCGACTGAACTCGACCAAACTATGATGTACCTATCCATTGAAAAAGAAAAAGAAATTTCATGAATGTGTTAACTTTTTTTTTCAACCTGCATTGATGACACCATTCTATAGCTGAGTGATCATCGATGCTGCAGTCGTCAAGTTCAGTATCGAACTGGCTCGATATATCATCGCGGGTCTCATAATCCGTTCCATCGAAACTGCTGCGAGTGTTTGAAAATCCATAATAACCTGAAACACAAACTGTTGTTTTGGAAGATACAAGCAGAATCAGTGCTCGATTATATTCTGACAACCATTATCTAAATCCAGCCTACTTACGCTTAAAACTATGTAATTTCGTACTAAGTATATAGATACTTGATATTTGAACATGATCTTGAAACGAATACAACTTAAGGGGGTATGTAGAAATGTGTCTTCTTCGATAAGGTAGCTAAATCTGTACTACATCTACTTATGGAAATATTGATTAAAGGTAGACTTCCATGCATCGCGTCCGACTTGATTACCGCTCGTGACATACGCACGACCATTTAAATGTATGGACCTCGGAAGCGACGTAATACTTTTTTTGTATTTTCTTAAGACCTAACAATGTGCATGTGAAAAAAAGAACAATGAATGAATATGAATATGACATATCGCGCGCGTCAGGTGCGTAGACGGCGACACACAGAAGTCTCCAAGCTTCAACGCATGAGTAGCAACAATGAGTTAAAACCAATCATAGACGTTACTCGAATTGATTGTACCAATTAGCATCAGCAACGGAAAGTTCTGGAAATTACAATCTCACAAATGTTTATAATTGTATGTATTACCATCAGCTTCGAAGTTAGTCGTCTTTTGAAGAATCTCTGATGAGCACACCACGTAAGATGGAACGGTATCTTGATTTTGAGTTTCATGGGGGTCAACGTTTGACGGATATTGGCAGTTCTTGACTTCTACAGTTGGATCTAAAATAAATTCAGGGGGCCTACCATGACGTCTTATAGCGATTCAGTTGAGGACCTAAACTGAGCCGCGTCGCATAATCGTACCTTGACGTCTTATTTTTTATGTGGCTGCCATTTTCAACCTAAACTGGATCCAGTTAAGGTTGAAAATGGCAGGAACCTAGATTGAGCCGCTAATAAGCCATTTTCAACCTAATCTATATACAGTTTAGGTTGAAAATTGTAGCAACATAAAAAATAAGACGTCACGGTACGATTATGCGACGCGGTTCAGTTTCGGTCCTCAACTGAATCGCTATAAGACGTCATGGTAGGCCTCCAAGTCGAGGAAATTAAAGTAGGCGGCACATAGACGTTCCTTAGCTACTGTAATAATAAAGGCATGGTTGAGAATTACAAGCTGCAGGAAATTTAATTAATTAATTTATAGGTTCCAATATAACGTATAGCGACTATTAAGTAAATTTTATAGATCCATCTCAAGATTGAACATCTATCAAATTTATGTTCTGTGGAAATTTGAAATTGGATCTTTGTAATTATCCGCCTCTTATTTCTTGGATGTTATTCAATTATAAAACTTGATAATAGAGTTCGTGGTGTTAATTATTTTTCAATGTACTGAAAAAGAATCGATATCTTTTAGAAGTTTGTTATTTTTACTTGACATTACACGATCATAATAGTAAATTATCACTTATCGATAGAATGCATGATTTAACGAAAATGTCTTCTAGATTAAGAAAAACAAAAATATGTAATGGTATTTTTTTATGTGAACCACATCAATTTGTTGTGAGTCTGGGCCTTTGTGGAAGCAAGCTCCTTGTAGTTCCTGATTCCCAAAACACAGGAAATTCTTGTGAGAGGTCAGGTTCTAGGTATAAAATCGTGAGAAAAACAAAATTAATGAATGAGACAATGAAACCGTGATTATAAAAATAAGCTATAACTACAATAATGATAATGATTAAATACGATTATAGTTTACTTTTATTTCCCGTACAGATAGACGTCAACTTGTAACACTGAGCAGGGGTGGAGGTTTCTTGTGAGACGCACATCAGTGTAGAGGCTATTCTAGTGGGTGCCAACGACGGCTGTGGTTTAACTTTCGATTCTGTAATGTTAAAATATTTACCTCGTAACACTGGCTACTGGCATCTGAGTGTGACAAGGTTCCCAAGAGCCTCTAGCATGGCTATTAATCGCCAACGACTGAGACCAACCGCCGATGGCTTAACGTGCTCTACAATGCAAAGAGCAATGAATATTCTGACATGAGTAAGCAAACAGTACCAATTGGCTATTATTGGCTTTAAAATATTTGTAATAATACCGAACAAATTTTAAGAAAAAAAAAAAAGGAATAGATGCTTGAAAAACCGAAAAGCCGAGCTCGAAATTCAGGAAAAACAAAGTATACACACAAAGATTTTTTTTGCGTGATTTTTGTATGAAGTCGCGGCTTGACTATAACTTGACTATGACACGCGTTATTTCGCGATCTTCAGATGTTTATTTCCTTGTGTGACATGGGCTGCTTTTAACATGGGAAATGCAGAGTTCGCACCGGAAAACTGGAATTACGCGTTTAAAACCGCAGGGCGTAGCTACATTAGTATATGTTCCAAGTGCACAAATTACCGATTGACTACCAAAGCGGCTCAAATAAGAACAATATGTGAACAGTATACCCATTCTTGGTGCAATTGCTGTCTCCACTTCAGACGGCGCTATCAACTGTAATATCTCTAAAGTTTCCGGGTGTTTCGACTTTAGTTCAGCCGCGGGTGTGTTGTTTGGAGGACTCAAAGAACGGTAGCCTATAAAAAATATAATTAACAATAGAATAGTTAGGAAAGTAAATTCGTGTGGATGAGTCGGCTCCAAAAGTAGCTGATCAAGTACCAATTTCAAATCTAACTTTATTCACATAAAATAGTTTTTTCTTTGTGAATATGTTCAACTAATTTTATGGCACTCATTTTTATTTCATGGGTAGAGTGACAAAAGGGCCGCCTGATTTCAAACGGTTACCACCGCATGTTGACAACTGCTACGTTAGAGCCATAATTTGATGTATTGCCGCCTCCCTAAAAATCTTTTTACCTTTATTTTGATGAGCACAGTTATTATTATTATCATAATAATGAATAACATCCGACAGTGACTCATTCTGTACACATTCTGTAGGTTAGAAGCAGAAACGATACTGAAAAGCGCGCGACACCGATGAGCTTTCACAATGTCGAGAGGTACCTACGGGGGTAAAATCGCAGTGGTGGCATGTGCTGCAATAGTTCTTCATAAAAATCCTCATAATAGATTTTATAAAAGACTATTTGCTTTGACTCAAAGTGAGCTCAGAGTTTAAACTATACTTATATTAAAACTTCTAGGTCCTAAGATAGTTACCAGACTCATTATCTCTAGTTGGCCATTCTAAATCAGCAAATATAGCGTTACTGGACATATTTTCCTTCGACATATAACGTTGACGTGGAGAAATAGCAGCAGCAACGAATGCACTGCAAGATGAATCTTCTCGTTCTCCTGTGTAGCCTGAAAATTAGTTTGATAAGCGCCTTTTCAAAATCCACCTCTATTCATCATCATCACCATCACTCCCTATCGTCCCACTGCTGGGCACGGGTCTCCCCTCACTTCCGTGAGGAGGGTTAGGCCATTATCCACCACGGGGGCCCAGTCCGGATTGGTGGATAACATACCTACCTCCGAAATAATTCTCGGGTAGCTATGCGGGTTTCCTCACGATGTTTTCCTTCACCGAAAAGCGAGTAATAATAACGTACATATGTTTTACAAGAAACACATTGGTACGTGCCTGCACTGGGATTTGAACTCACGACCTTCTGATTGGAAGGCGGACGTTCTCCCACTAGAACGTTACTAGGACGTTCACCTCTATTCAGTAGTTCTTAAACTGTTATTATACATAAAATGAATGTTTTAAATGAATCCTTACAGTTTCAATCTTTCATCAAATCAATAACTCAAACAGTGTTGCCGGCAGTTACTCATTAGTTTAGTTGATCATATTTAATTTTATTTTATGTTTCTCTATGTATATGAGATTGAGCGTTTGACTTGTAGAAGTGCATTATTATTGCTTACTTGCAATAAATAATTTGAGTTTTGAGAAACGAGATCAGAAGGCCACGCTGACGGCATAGTGCGTAGAGGCCTTAAGCCCAACATCAATCTTATATAATTTTGATTAACCATGACAACTAATCAATTGCCAGCTTCTAAATTTAAGCTTACCATTGTGGTGAATCTCTGCATTAGCTTCATTTATTATCAGGGGTGACGACGTATTGGAAACAACAGAATTGGTTGGCGTGTTCAGTTCTACGAACTGATCTGAGAGAGAAAAGGCATAAAGCTATTTAAAACGTAATACGGTTATCCTATTATTCGTTCACATAACAATTGAAAGCAAAATCTAATAGCAATATATCACGTAATAATGTGATTGTTGTATGTGACAAGGCAAAGGCCTAAATCTTGTCAATATAACAATAAGCCCGGCAATATACGTCCGATTTATTTTTCGATTGTCTGAACAGACTGTCGATGTCGGGCCGTTTTACACTATCAATATTATTGATCGCCGTAATATAGTGATATTATCATATTTTTAATTAAAAAATCGAGGTAGTAATCACAATATTACGTACTACGTTGAACTCGTAATGTGCTGTTGTTTTCCGTAGAGATACTTACATGAAAAAATTGTTAAAAAAAGACGAACCAAAAAGTAAAAAAAGGATAACTTTTATTGTATTAAACATATGCACTGTTAATATTATTAAAGTCACGCCTATTGGATCGCGGATTTCAAGAACGTTTTGAAAGCCGACAATATTACCGCGACCCCATCAATACCAGCAATAACTCATCAATACTGGATCACGATATCAAGTATCGCGTCATATTATTGATAGTGGAATATGCCCCATATAATCGTAATCGCCTTCGCGCTGCCTACAACGTGGACCTCCGACCCGACTGTCAGATCGGACGTGTTCACACAAATAATTATATGTAACGAACGACTTTCGGAAGTCAGTTCAGACTATCGGACGTGTATGCCGGTCTAAATGGCTACAGATTCGGTCTTTTATATTTGTGGATGGGACATTTGCTATTTTGTAGTCTTTGAACCCTAATATCTACGGTCTATCTTACGGTCACCATAACATGGCATTGGTGTTTACGTACTGTAATAATGTTGTGGTTGTTTTTGAATAAATAAATAATAAAAAAAAAGTCTATAGCCGACAACGTTACATCTCGCGAAGTAGGCACAATTTTCTGTGTTTGTTTTTTTAAGTTTTAGAATGTGGTAGAAATAACGTAATTTGTGACTTCCTTTGAAAAACATGTTTACACGAAATATGAAACGTAAAAACATATGTAAGTAGGTAGGAATAATATAGATAGAATAGGAGTTCATACCGAAAATTCTTGTATTATTGAGGTTATGTCGCGTGTATATTTGCCCCAACGTTGGAATAGGCCTCGCAATGGTGGCAACACGGCTTTGCTCTTCTGGTCGGTAATCTATGAAATATTAACAAACGATCTAGTTCTTATATAAATACCTACCTACTTTTTTTCAGAGCTCTAGTAAATTAGTCCGAGATTATAAGAATAAAATGAACACGTGTATACGACTTTAAAATACACGTACATGGAAATAAACTAAACGATAAAGGGTACGAATTCTCTTCTTTTCTTATTCGTTTTATAATCTTTTTCTTCTATTGGTCCATCACGAAAATTAAGAATTAGTTAAAAGAAGAATAAGAAAAGAAGAGAAGGAAAAAGATGAATAGGAAGAAAGGATAGAGAAATGGTCTATCTTAGGACGGTATAGAGACCAACTTGCCTTGGTTTATTAACAGTTGAACTCTTTGCACGTTCCTAGAATCTCTCAAGAACTGGTGCTCTTTTATCTTAGAGGCTAGGTTCGAAATTTCTCTGCCATATTTACGACGCGGTATGTAACTCGGCTTTAGTTTATTCGCTGTAATATAAACAAAACGAAATAAACATAATTAAAAAGAAGAGTCCTCTATTATAATTAAATTCAATTCTCATGGTTAAAATCTTTTTGTGATTTAGTTAGATGTAGAGAGGAAATAGGTACATTGCTGACCCTTTGTACTGGAGTACTGCAAACTTTTTGCTTCAACCAATGTGAATACGGCAAAAAGTTTATAACGATTTTAAAGATTTTAAAAGCTTTTTTCATTCAAGTGTATCAATTGAATATTTCATCAAACAAAAAAATAAAAGACAATCTGTTAGGTCTTAGATTATTTTGAATCCAGTAGATAAAAATGAGATGATAATGTGGAATAAAACGGTGGCTTATGATATTACACTATTTTACTTACAATCATTTTTGTTCCGTGTACAATTAGTACAAGTACTAGGCCCTGCCTTATTGTCTCCTGTAATCAAAGAATATTTTTGTTTTCTCAAATCTGAACTAATTTAGAACGAGAATCTGTAATTTACAATAGTAATAATTTTACCTGAGTTATCAAGTTTCACAGCTGGTCTATCGATATTTTTCTTGAAAATGTTTATGTTAGGATTCCTTACAATCCTTGGTACCCTGCTAACATCTTTGCATTTACAATTTTTTCCTGGAAATTTTATAAAAAATACCACAATCTGCATTCATTGCTTATAAAATATACACAAACAAGAGAGGTGTGTTTAGGTTTATTTCTAAAAAAATAGTTTAATATTTTTATACAGTTGTCAAGCCATGTAATATTATTTAATGTTATATTTATTATGGAAAGTTTAAGCTTCTGTAACCGCAGAAAACAAGACTAAAGTCGTAGCGGAGAATCATTATTGATACGTATTATTTGTAAGATTATTTTTACCACTATTTTTATGTAGTTATTGGCGCCAAAACTATAATAAAGAAGAAAATAGCGATAATAATGTTGAAGCAGAGAAATGAGTTACGATAATTTCACACCATTAAGTAACTTATCCTTGGATATGCTGCGAAATGGTACATGTTGATGACCTGCTCCTTTTACTGCTATTTTAGATTTTGCATCTTCGTTATCCATTGAATTCTGAAAATACCATGTTCATTTCTTATCTATGGGTTGTCGTTGATCACTTGGTGCTATCTAACGATGTGGTCAAAGATGGTCAACACGCTGAGCTTAGAAAAAAAAATGGATGTTACAGGCCGTAGCTTTTCATGCAGATATTATTTTATTCCCAAACAAGAAAGGCACAAGTTTTTAAATCTAAATCATAATAATTAACACACTATACAAAATGTTACGCAAGCACCGTTATTAAATTAAAGTTTTAGTTATTTATATACACCCTTGGGCACAGAAGAAATATAGTACTACCTCGGTTAGGTATGTTCTTTGTGAATGTATTCACAGATTCTGATGTAAAGTTGAAAGTTACTTTGAAAGTAATGAGGCCTCAACTTGTCCTAATTACTAGATAAAAGTTATCGCACCACTACATTGTGTACACTATCAAGACGATCAAGTAAAATCAAAATTTACCTTATTATGTGGATTACCAAACTAAATTGCAAAGTTCGTATGTTTTCAAAAAATACACGTAAACGCTCACAAATAAATTTAAACCCAAAAACTGGCACAAATAAATTAATAACCCAATAAATGATCAAGGCATTATATTTTTATACCCTGATTTTTTAAATTTGATGGTAAATTTGATATAAAAAGTTTTGACAGTTAATTTGTCACATTATTTGAAAAGTGGTGAAAAGAGTTTTCATTTTCCGCCAATTATTCTGCTTGATTGACTTGCAACTCTTCTTGAATTTTCAGTGCTTGCGCCTGAGCCAGAGCTTCGGCCTTCTGTTCCGCTTGTATTTCTTCTAGTTTCTTTAGCAGGTCTTCTTGAACGCTGTCTACGATTTCTTTTAGATTTTTGGCTAAAAAAAAAACAAAAAATATTAAACCTGTTGTGTAAAAGCAGCATCACCACTGGAGCAGCCGCAATTGACACGAGGCTGCCTCTAATGGAGAAACCACTCCTAACTCTATCTTCTTACCGCTGTACTAAGTTAATATTTGTAACGTGTACTTACCAGTTTTTTGGTTAAACTCTTCGGCAATCAATGATATCTTTCGCAACGTCCCCACGTGCTTGGCGATCTCACTTGCCACGTCAGCCTTTCGCTCTGTGGCGGTGGATGCATCATTCATAACCGGCTTTCGACGTTTCTCCATGGCCACCTTTAACACTTCACTGGTGACCACTGGCATCTAAAAGTGTGACAACCATTAGGTACAAATATTTATCATCATTCTCAACCCACGAAAGGTCCTAGCTTTTTGTTTACTACGCTATTCAGTTCCGTCTTGCTGTACTCGTGTTTTTCCCCGCATGTATTTTTTTTCTTTGTAAAACTAAAGTAGGTACTGCCAGTTCTCGATCATTTTATCAATTTGAATTTCTGCAGCACTGTTCTATTGGTCAGGCAAGCTTTTGGGAACTTTATTGTGCAAAAGGCTGAGAAGAGATCATATGTCACATAGGTAGATACTAGAGAAAACAAATTAAAGACATGTAGAGGCTGTAGAGGTAGAAGACCTGTATTACGCTTTCATATAAGATACATTCTGAGATTAAATACCTTAGGTATTAGGTGATGATTAACGTAATGCATTTTGCACAATATGCGAAACGCGGCCTCTAGAGAATGAAGTAGAACATTTCTTTGAAAATCTTTTACAAGCCCTCTAAGATACTCTGTTCAAACTTTTTGTATCAGTTAATGTTTCGGTCAAGAATGACACGAACTTCAATTGTAAGTAAAATAGTTAGAAACCTTCGGCATTTTGAATGAATTTTTTTCCACCGGGGAAGCCCCAACAAAATCATGCACCACGATCTCATCATCTTCAACCGGTGGCGAGTGAGGAATCCATATTGTATCGTTGGGTAAGAGTTCAGGCGACAACGACTGCAAGGTCTCTATTTGTACTGGCGAGATGGTCCTAGACGGTGATTTCTTCGAAATTATGATTGGTAGTGCATTTGTGATACTATCTACAATTGTTTCTGTAAGTTAAACCAGGATAATGTTAATCTCATTGATATTCACAGGCTTAACATAATTAGGGTAAGCATGAACTTAGGAACAAATAGGGTGGGATGCCTAAAGTATCTAACTACTAAATTTTGTTACAATCCGTTCTGTAGTTATGAATTGGTTTGAAAATACTTACAGACTTAAAACTTATGCATTGGTTTTATTCGTAGAATATAGGAATTATTTTTGAGCAGATGGATTGGAGTTAGGAAATACGTGGAGCTAATGAATCAGTCGGCAGTTAGCCACAAATTGTTTCCACAGTCTCCAGTAATCACATCCCACTTAACGTTTCGCCACTTTAGATTCGATGGCAATATAAAGAAATGTACTTACGAACAATATTTGGAGGAGGTTCCACTTCCTCTCTCCTTCTGGCGGCCAGTTTCCTTGTTATTTCAGCAAGAAACATAGAGCAAGATGGCCCTAAAATGTTTAAGTTTATCCTAGCTGTAATATTGGAAAAAGTTGCCTACAAACTATGTCATGATTCCTAGATTTATTTATCCGACTAATATTATAAATGTGAAAGTTTGTGAGAATGGATGAAAGGGTGGATGATTGTTCCACTTTCACGCAAAAACTACTAAACGGATTCGAATGAAATTTAGAACACAGATAGTTTATAACAAGGATTGAGTAATAGGGTACTTTTTATCCCGATAGTATGTTCTTGTGCGACAAAACGGGATATAACGTAATAAGCTTACCATCACTTTTGCGCTTCTTTGCTGTTTTTGGTTTCGCAGCGGGCAGTTTTTTATTTTTAGCTTTGTAGCGTGCTGGTTTATCCATACCTGTTCATACATAGATATTTCAGTACAATGAGAATGTAAGAGTTTTATGGGATAGGTTAAATTATAGCATTGCAATTCAACGGGACAATGCTGCCAGCGTCTTGAATTGAATAGCTCGTTATCTAGAACAAAGCGTATAAAATGTATAATATTAGTATTAGACTCTGTTGCTTACTCAAAATGAGCGGGGAAGTCCCGATTAAACGGGACCTCCGAATAAGTAGAAAAACGAATGCGTGCTTGAAGAATTTAGAAACACAAAATAAATCAAAACACTGTCAATGTGAACGTTTTGACAAAGTCAAAAAATAACGCGATGGTTTATCTTTGGATTAGTCATAGACAACGAAAAAACAAAAAATTAAATAAAAAAAAAAAAAAACTATTATACACTAGGCAAAGATGGCGCGACCTACACAGCAGCAGCGGCCCTTATGTTTGGCAATGTCTCGAAATATAAGAAAAAGCATTAATTTATTGAATTGACGAAGTTTCAAGTATCATATAAAGGTATGTAGGTAGGTAGATAGATAGATAGATACCAGGGAAAACAAATTAAAGACAATGCATAGGTAGAAGGATGTTTTATTTCGGCGTTAGAAGGTTTTATGACGGAAGTTTTATTTTATGCGTTTCGGCGACGACAGCTATTCTTTGATGATGATTCTGAAAATAAACAAATCAGATAATAAAACTAGGAGCTTGGACTAAACCAATTGTGTAAAAAAGGGACTTTAGCGAGATGTAAAAGCCTGAAATAATACACCTATCAATATTACCCGTACTATATAATACGTAACAACTGTGTGGCAATAAGTATACGAGAAACATCTCCTCCGAGAAGCGAAGTGAAAGCTCAGAGTCGTAGCCTACGCCTCAAAGCCTCGCGTAAAAATACTTACACAAAAAAGATACATTACAGCTTAATTCGGGTGGTCGGTGACTGGCTTCTGAAATAATAAAAAAAAATTATCATATTGTGATACAATAGACCAAGGGCTGGAGAATGATATAGGCCACTTTTAATCCCAGAAAAAAAGTATGGTTCCTAAATAAATATAAATCAATGTTCTTCTAAAATATTTGGGAGCGTAAGAACTGCACCTCAAATTACAACTTCCAGCATGTAGAGATTGTTTTGTAGTTAAAGATTTCTGCGAAGGCGACTTAGCCAAGAGTTCGTGCGCGTTGTGATTGCGAGATCTTGAAGTTACACACCCAAGTACATACATAACAATCTAACGAATTTTTCGTGCCCGTCTATGAGTGCGTGTGCCAGAGGCTGGAGCGTATAATCCAAACAGTGTTTTTAATATAAATAAGTATTATTGTCGGAGTAGGTAATTTACGTTACACCATTTAATAATAAGTAAGTTCATACATTTATAATAGAAGGTTCTTTCGCTGTTGGATCGACGCCGTGCCCATGACTAGATGCTGCAGCCGGCGTCGCTTGTAGAACTTTCGGATTCTGCCCGTGCTCAGAGTGAGCCAACACGAGCGCTCCAGGAGCAACAGCCTTAAGAGTCGCCATCTTCTTTCCTATAAGAATACAAAATTGGTGTATTTTAGATCGGTATTTTTTATAGTTTGTACAGTTATTTTGCTTTGAATTATCACTGATCAGCTAAATATCACAGTATGATTGTTTCTGTCATTATTTTTGCCAAATAATACGTCGACGTCTAGACGTAGACTCAGGAAATTGTTCAGAGAACAGGTGTAAATTGATAACCATTTTACTCCTAGCTAATTTTTTTCACGAGTTTGGCTCTAATTCACCTGGCATAGAGTGAAAACTTTCATCATGAGCATCATAGAACTCCTCCTTTGGAGGCTCGTTCACCATCAGTCGAGGGACAGAATCCACTTCAGATACGCTAGAGGTCTCCGTCTCGCTTCTGCTGGCTGACTTCTTCTTCTTCTTTCTATTCTTCTTCTGTCCGTAACAAATAAAAAATACTTAAAAAAAGAATCATCGAAATCGATTGGCGTGATATTGAGTATGAGCGCACATACTTAATGCAAGTTTAAGACTACGTAGTTTTCTCATGGATCCCATTGTCAGAACTGGACCAAATTGAAATGGGACCACTTGGGAAGCACGAGCTTTTATATAAAAAGAACCATCAAAAGCGGTTCAACTAGTCGAAAGTACAGGGGTAACAAACATAAAAAAAAAACAGTTGAATTGAGAACCTTTTTTGAAGTCGGTCAAAAATAAATTATTGAGCCAATTCTAAGATCTATCTTCACATTCTGATAAACTGAATATTGAAATTGTCCTCTAAAAATTTTTCGCTAGGCGAAAATTTTGTTATCTGCCATAGGAATCCTGAATGTTCCGGAATGTTTTCTATTTTTATTTTGAGAATGATCAGAATGGGGGTTCATATCTATCATTTGCAACAGACCTGTGCTATCTCCCCTGGGGAGATAAAGCGTTATGGTCGCAAATAAGCGATATGTGACTATTGATTAACCTATTACGCATATAAGATTGACTATTATTTATTACCTTATTAACCTTTTGTAAGTTTATTTCAGGGTTTGGGTTTGGGTCAGGCGCTCCCGGGTCATCTTTCGTCATAATTTACGGGTTAAATGCCAAATGTTTGATATCAAGTAAGCTGTTTGAAGCACAGGATTTTCTTAAGTCCGTAAATTTACTATTTAAATCAAGTTGCTATCTAAAACAAGGTAACAATTATTTTTATAGTGTCCACAGGAGATCAAAAAATTAAGATTAACAATATTAATCGTGTATTTTGGGGTAAGTAGATGGTGGTCCATATTCTCTACTTGCCCCTTCGCTACTGCCACTATATCATTTTTTTTAATGACAAACAACAGGTAAAACTATAGATTCTAACCTTTTTTGGGTTCCGTGTAACCAGAAAGACAGAAACAGCATGTGCCACATAATACTTCCCGTGGTCGGGTGCTGGGCGTAGTTTTCTGGATACACAGAAAAAATCGCAATGGGTATTAGGCCTAGCCTGCTTGCACGGTAACTTGTACGCAGTTTGAAATATAGGCTTAAGGCACACTATTATGAAAAGACAAAAATGTTCATGTCATTATTATTATCCTCTTTCCTCTTCCCCCCCTCCTCCTCTTTTTTTTAAACAAAAAACACCAGATTGGGAGATGACCGAGGATTTCTTGTCTTACTTTTCAATGAAGTCAGTGACAATTGAGTTACCATCATTCTGATCTAACCACAATTAGAAAGAGGTCAGGTTTATTTAACAGATGTTTTACCTTTTGTAATCCTATTTAAACTGAGTTCAGAGGAACTTTTGAAAAGTTTCAATTCAGTTCAAACATTTAGATTGGGTAAACTAAATGAAACGGAATTTCAACTCACAATCAGTTCAGTTCAGTGAAGCAGCACTGAACCAACAATTGATTTAAATGAACTAAATACTAGATTTGACTAAACAAACTTACCTTCACCCATAATAATTTTCACAGATATTCAATAGATAAGTACATTTTAAACGAATAAGATGATATCACTGCAAGGAATTACATGTTTTTAATGTTGAAGAAGCTGCATTTTCATCGAATCTATTTTTGTATACATTTTAAAATTGCTCGTTAAATTTCGATTCTATTTGATGATATGTAATTCAATTGTCGAAACTGTTCTATTTTCAAATAAAACTTGATAGAAGATTGACCTTTTTTACAAAATAGAAAAGAGGTAGATTTACTGCATTCAACTTGACACACTCACAACTAAAGAGTATCTAATTTACGTATGTAAGCCTCCTTGGACCAAGTTTCGGCTCTTTTGTGCAGCACGCACAGCATCGAAATATCCATATTTGATAAAAGGGAGAAGGCTATACAGAAGGTGGATCGAACTATCTAGAGTCTAGACCCTTAGTTTCCAAAGTGGTGGACCCCCAAGGGTCAACGGGAGACTCGACGGGAGTCTACATTGACGTGACACAAAATAGTACATGGTAGGAAATAAATAATAATATGGTACAAATGCAGCTGCTGAGGGTTCACCGGAACCTGCTAAATTTTGAAAGGGGTCTATGAAAAAAAAGTCTGGGTACCTCTGGTCTAGACCCAGGAATTTGCTAGTAGGTTCTTTTTTATTTTAATTTATTGTTTTTTTTTTTCTTTCTACCAACAGATCTAGGTACGTTGCATTAAATGGGTTAATATAAGTATGGAGAGTTATAAATAGGTATGGACTAAGTATAAAATAAAACTGACTCATGGAAAGTATCTCGAAAATCTCATAATTTTCTACAGAGAAGTTATGTGGGAAGTCCCGCGTATTGTTTTCGCAGACGATCCGATGTGCAACGAGCCCTGTAACGAACGTGACACGGCGAGACTTTCCGTTATTGGCTGCAGTTCTATTCAAATGTTAAGATTGTAAGGTGACCATACTTGATATCCTTCCTCGGAATAAAGATACTTACAAATAGATCTTTGCAAGGGACTAAAGATGCCACAAAAAACATGGTTCTTCGACCAATTGCTTCCGCATGAACTTCTATGCTTCCAATTGCTTCCTTTCCACTGGAAACAGTGCCCTTCAAAACGGAACACAGTAATGTTTGTATACTACTGCTTGGCGGATGAATATCTGGCAAAGGCGTGGTACTTTCTCAGGCGATGTCTTGCAGAAGAGGCTTCCCACTACAAAA
Source organism: Campaea margaritaria (assembly GCA_912999815.1). Lineage (NCBI taxonomy): Eukaryota > Metazoa > Arthropoda > Insecta > Lepidoptera > Geometridae > Campaea > Campaea margaritaria. The sequence goes on from OU538794.1 coordinate 6,558,276, forward strand.
GGCAGTTGTCTTGTGCAGGCCGTACGACCTTTTCCCGTTGAATTATTTTACAGTTATGTCAAAAGTCACAGACACCCCGGTCTCCCCTGTCGCACATATCTATCTGGAATCTAGACAGTTTTTACAAGTTCAGCGCAGCAAGCACTGGCAATAAATCTCTGTATGCTCAGAATATTCTGGAATATTCCCCGGATAAAAATAAGCGTGATAGCAAGTCAGCGGAACTCGTCCGTGTAATAACATTTTACAACCTAATAAATGATAACCGATTGTTTCTGCGAATTCAAAAACGGTTTATGAAAATTTAAATTTACTTCATTTTGTTTTTCCATATTATTAGCGTATTAGAGCTTCAACTTATGTGTTTAACCAGCGTCAAATGTTTACTTTAAATAGTAAAAATGTCGAGCCCCTACTAATAACCCAAGTAGTCAAGTCAACCCAGAGTCAACAGTATTGTGGTGGATGCTGGTGAAACTCTGGGTATTTTCGGAGAGAACAGGATAGACACATTTAGTTTCTACTTTAATTTGCCTACCCTCGTGCACTTTAAAGAAAACTCAATGGTTAATTAATATATTCCACCGATATAATACACAAGAAACACAAGTTTGAGAAACTAATATAAAATCAATGCTGTATCGGCTTCCGGCCAAAAAAAATCAAATAAGTAGAAGTTATTCGAATCAAAACTGCGATCGAGGGTATTCCCATCACTATACTCTATATCCAAACACGACCGTAAAACCAGTGGTTACCCAAATCACGTACTTCTAAACCTTGTCAAGGCCGAGCTCCTCAAGTTACGACATGTTTGCTAACCAATATATTTGAGTGACAAAGGGTAGTATTATAATATTGGGATTTTATTGCCCAAATCAAATATTGATCAAAGTTTGCCTTCAAAAACGGAATCCATTCAATCTATTGACTTTACTGTAATAAAATTGGTGAGGTACCGTAATTTACAAATATTAAGATGACAGGCTAAAATAGGGCAGCGCATACAGGCGTAAATATCAAACGGGTTAAATTTACCTACTATATAACAAGCGTTTTGTGTTCGAGGTTAAAAGTTTTATGACAAAGCGATAAAAATTTATTTAGTACGCATAGGGCACTTTCCAATAATAAAACTAGTGAAGCACTTATCGAGCACTCCGCGTACATAACTGAGGTCAGTGTCAATCACATCGTAAACCAAAGACAGAGGGCAAGGCCCGTGGATATTTTACGGGCTATATAAAAAATGGCGGCCACTCTATTGGTCCCAAGCCTACATCTAGTCCGGATGGACCCGCGCGGTGCCATATCCTACTTTATTTATGACTATATTTTACGTGGATAGTCAGTTCAGAATACTTGGCATGTGTTGAAATGGACCAATGATACGTTCATCATTCAACATCCAACATTTTTAAATTTTCATCACCACATTGAAAATACGCACTCAGTGTATTTATATGGTTCAGGATGGGTTTGAATTTTATTTTGGATATTGAGGAAATTAATGCATAAAAGTTTGTTTTTCAAGAACAATGGATTGTGGATCTATAGGAACAAGCCATATAATCTAGAGCATGAGTCCCTGTGTATGACTTTTGTATTAATATTTCCAGTCAAGAATGACGAAAAAGTAAAGTTTAAAAGTAGAAACCAAGGCAGGATAAGATAGAAAACAGATTAAACGTGAATTTGATTATGGTTAATCATTGGCAAAAGTGCATCAAAGTATACAATCAGTTTCAAGTACAGTAGATGTCTAAGTTGTATCAGATTACACTTCACGGATTATCAGATTGATTGGAAGCTATTATAATTATAATTATAAGATAATAATTTTGCTCCGTTTGTGTACGATGGATGTCTCTTTGTTGTTAAGAGTTTTCTTTGATCCTTTCATTTTAGATGAAAGCATTGTTTGTTGTGTAGAATTTTTATTGATACGTCGGCGCGTGGGCTTCACGTTCTAAAATTTCGTACCTTTTTTTAAATACGGCACGCCGCGCATTTCATTAATTTTCATCAAAGTGACAACGCCATACATTTTGTACGTGTTGTTGATACATTTTTTTATGAAAAAAGCATAGAGTGACCCTATGCGGCGCTCCAAATGACGTCATGCAGCGGGCCGCACCTCTTAGTTGGTCGATCTCTCATCTCGATCAAAAATCGTACTAATAAACATATCCCGTTCATATTGAGATAGATAGATAAACTCTTTATTAAAACACCACAGAACAAAGAAAACTTAAAACTAGAACAAAACAAATTTTACAATTAGTGGCACAATGGGCGGTCTTATCGCTCAGAGCGATCTCTTCCAGACAACCATGCACGGAGAGGAGTAATTAGGATATCGGACGGTGGCTTGAGATACTCTTAAACATCCAAAGTTTATTTTAAAAGTTGCTCTTGAGCGACAACAGCGTCAATTGTAATCTAAAATGTAAGTCAGTTGACATTATTATATAGCTACAGTATCAACTTCATCTTATTCAGTAACCCTATGAAGACTTGATACTGTAATCTACTTTCAATATTGAATAATTCAACACCTCGTATCACGATCTTTATTCATGTGTTTATACCTTTTTTATTTAAAAATTTGCATATTATTGAGTGTCTGGAAGGACCTTCATTGTTTTAGAGCTCTTTTTCAACAAAGGAAATGCATTTTATTCATCGAATGAACTTGTCTCAGATGTTGAAGTGGTTCAATTTGCAAGTGGTTTGCAATCGTAATGTGTTTGATAGAACGATGGACGAAGTCCCTCCATAAAGTAGTTCGAAGATCATAAAAGAAACCCAACTTTTTATTTTTTATGATACCTGTATTTTATTAAGTACTTACTGTAACCATATCTAGGATGTACTATTGAAAATTCATAATGTCCCCCAATTTTTTAATCATAAACATAATGATTACCCATTAGCTGCGCTCCGCGGTTTCACCTGCGTTGAGTATTATCCCACAGGGACCGTTAACTTCATAGGGTAAAAAGTGTATCATGTGTTAAACCAGGTAATAAGCTATCTATGTGTCAAATTTCATCCAAATTCATTCAGTTGGTTTTGCGTGAATGAGTAACAAACATCCAAACATACAAACTGTCACATTTATAATATTTGTATGATACTTTTTTTATAATGTACTCGTAAGTATCTACTCATCTTTAGGTTCGCAGAACAACCCTTATCTCTCTCTTAATTATATTGTATTAGTGTTGAAAAGGTATGAGATGTACAGGCAATGTTATTTGCAAAGACGGCAATCAGCTTCAAAATTATCAGAACTTCTCAAAATAGTGTTTTCTTAAAGAATAGGAAATTATAAGTTTTGTATTAAAAAAAGTTTATGCTGAGCTACTTTTGAGGCCGACCGAAAAGCATTATCATATGCATCAATGCTATGTTGAAACCATTCAATCTCAACCAAGCTTTGTTCTTTCCCTTACACGTGGCCGAAAAGCTCAACCCAGCTCTCACACAAAAAGGATTTCGCATTAGAAACAAAGCGAAACAAAAGTTAATTTTAATTAAAACGTTAGGGATCAATTGAAAGGAGCCAGAGTTATTGCGTCGTCGCTTCTGACCTCCTTTCGGTGGGTCACGAATACGATATACTAGAAGCCTTGTTTTCAGTACACATAACTACCTGAAACTGCAGGTCTTGGTATCTGCGTATTATAGGTTAAAAAGCGTGTAAAATTGTTTTGTAAATATTATGACGAAATATCTGCAATACTCTATACAGGGTCGTTATAATGATAAAATAATGATATTTAAAATGTGTAATTTTTATAGGTACCTACAACTGGCCTTGGATAATCAACCCATGTCGGCTCACTCCATATTAGTGGATTACATACCTATGAAATAATTCTCGGGTATGTGGGCTACCTCACGATGTTTTCCTTTACGGAAAAACGAGTGATGATTACGTACATTATATGTTTTACAAGAAACATTTATTGGTAACATACATGCCCGAAATGGAATTTGAACTCCCTACCATCTCCTTGGAACGCAGATGATCTTCCACTAGGCTACCACCGCTTAACTGACCTTTAACTAGTAGTAAGTTACAATTACGTTGCAGAAAACTGAGTAATTAACTATTTGTTCAAGTTAATGACTAAGCAGATATATTTTAGGTACACTAGCTAGTCCTAAGCGGGAAAACGTTCGACTCTTTAGCTTTCTATTGTTCCACTAAGTTCGCTTCAAGATGGCACACAAAGCCTGTCACGGTTAGTTTCTCACCAAACGACGCTTAGAAACCCGGTTGTTTTCGGAGAGTGCAAAAACCCATCAATGCGGTGTTTAAACGAACAAAAATGGCGGGTTTTGTGAAGTTTCACGCAATTTTCAGTAAAGAACATTGTTTCCCTCTTTAAGTTCCAAGACATTAAACTTGAAGAGTTTGGTGTTACGCTTTCAAGATTGTTTTTTATATTTATTTTATGTGTTGGTTTTTAGATGAATATAATATTTTCGAATTTGAATCGGAGCTTGAACTTTATTAGTTCCAAATTGTTCCCATTGTTTTGTAAAGTTTATTGTGTATATTTTACGTGTATTTATTTGCCCAAAATTGATAGTGCTTTCGATAGCAAGATCAACAAATCACGCCATATTTCATAACCATAAGCAATAGCTTCCGAAACTTATAACACTTGATAAATATATCCTTTCTTATGATTTATCACTCACGTAACGTTTTGTTCGGATGCTGGAGTTTTCTAAGACATGGGATAATGTTTACTTCAGTGTCAGGCAAATATTTGTGTAAATTATAGGACCCTAAAATGCCTAAATACAGAAGTTTAGTCATTTGTGGGACCATGGTTCTCCCTGGACCCTTGGACCCTCCCCCCATCTATTCTATTCTATATTTCTCACTACTTACACTATAAGTTTGTAGAAAAACAGGTGTCGACAAATTGGTACCGTTCACTTTCATAACACAGGCTTCGTTAATTATAGCGCTTGTCACTTGATTGATTGGGTCGTGATTGAAAGCCTTCGCTATATGGAAGAAGGCTGAAAGGAAATGAAAAGTGCCGAAATGTCTATGTAAGTACCATAGGTCCTTGGTCCCTTGGTAGGTTCTTTAGTTGATTTCCTTGATAGTTCTGTAACAGAATCTTTAGTTAAAATTAACACGTTTTTCCTGTTGTTTTTATTCGAAACTCTTTATTGCGTATGTTGTCGTGACAAATTCCAACTTGCAGGTGAAGAGATCAATTTTTATTAAAACAGCGTGTTTGGTAATGCGGTGTTATTTTTTTTTATTAGACTGAGTGACCAGACCAGCATGTCCTCCACCTGATTGTAAGCGCTACGCCTGTCCATAACAGTTACAGTGCCACCCAGAACTTTGCATTGCATGATCCTGCGCGGAACTGCACTGCGCTCGTCACCCTGAGACATCAGCTCTAAAGTCTCATAAGCCCAGTAATTTGGCGGGAAACAGTGCCCTTGAAACCGTAAATGAACATTTATTATAGAAAAATTATATCTTCCTTCATTTATACCCTCGTACTCCTATTTATCATCCGTTTCTGTCAATGTAATCAGAGATAAGCTAGATACAGCTTAATCCTGGATTTAGATTTATTTCGGGTCATTTGTCTATAGCGATACGATTTCTTGACGCGAGATGCGAGATCGTAGAATCCCTTTTCTAAGCTAAGTCATGGCTTAATCTGAACAAGTACGTCAGCCAGCATCATGGAAAGGGACAGGAAATAGGTAACAAAATATTTTAACCCAAATTATATAAAACAAAATAATTAATAACTGTCACTCTATAGACAAAACATTTTACTTAAAAGATGTAAGCTTACAAATATATCATAAGAAATGCTGTTCTTAGGCAAGTAAGAACAAGCTTAAAAAATAATTTCAGTATTTCGTTCTCTAATGGGACTGTGACACACAATTAATTACTGAACACGCAATTTATTTTAGATAAATTGCCGGCAGACGGAAGCAAAAATGGTCAATGAAATTTTGTGGTAGAAAATATATTTTCCGTCTGCAGGAAACAACATTTCTTAATGGATGTACCAAGTTCCAGGATATTTTTAATGGATGGATTTTAATGATTCCTACTGGATTAGAATTTAAATTACTTTTTAGGCTCAAAATCGGATGCTAGAAACAGAAAGTGCCAACCGCAACTATGTAACTTCATAGACCTAGTCAAACATAAAATAAAAGAATGGAAGTAATTTCATTTCTAGTGATAGAGGAGAGTTAGGCCATAATCCACCACGGGGGCCCGGTCCGGACTTATAGTCTTGACGTAACAAACAAAATATATTCCTCGTCGACTTACACTTGCTTACAATGGTGCGTGTCGCACATGAGAAAAATTTTGCTTTCTTTTATTTAAGCAGACGACGCGAATCCAGCGGATTAATAAAATTATATTATCAAGATTTCTGTGTAGCTGCCTCGGACCGGCACGCCTAGCAATCGCGTGTTCATCCAATCTGTTTAATTTGAAGCGGGTTTTTCACCATTTCTTGAGGCTAAAGGGATTTCATAAATCCTTCTGTAGATCCTGCTATAATATTAGGTTATTGCTGTTTATTATTAAACCGTGTACTACTGAACGATGACAATTTTTTGAATAGAAACACTACATATTCAGTTAACTAGTGTTTTAAGTTTTGGCTTTTTTTCACACGATTAACGATTTAAAACATGTTATAACTACTTACTACTCACTTAGTTACATGAAATATTGTTTTCTTTGTGCCAGTTTTCGTTAGATTGTATTTAATATGCACGAAATTGTAATTTATATAATGTATATTACTCAGATGTTGAGGGTCGTTAATAAATTTCAGATAATCGCAAAATAATTATCTCTATAATTTACGGCTAATTGGGTTTCAAGCTTTTCCTTGATAAGGTCGTTATAATGCTTTTTAGTTGTTTTTAATTAAAGCATTAACATTTTGGTTTGTTTATAACGTAGAATTTTAGTACTATTATTTTTATATTTCTCGTTATTTTCCTACGTGTTAATAGGATTTGTAAAGGAATGAAATTATACAAGGGAAGTCACATTCAAATACATACATTTATTTTACAGTAATCTTAACGACTTAGGTATACAAAATTACACAGTTTTAGTTCCTATCTAGATCTTATTTTGAAAGAAAAAAAGGTCATATCTATCGTGTTTTTCTTTGTATGTAAATTACACGTTAATAATAATTTAAACAGTTTTACATAATAATATTAATGTTAAGCAAAATAAGAATCGATACAATACATAACTTTATACTGTAAACCAGCAATTGCTAGATTATAATAGCTAGCTAGATAGATAGATAAACTCTTTATTGAAACACCACAGAACAAAGAAAACTAAAAAATATACAAATTTAACAATTAGTGTCACAATGGGCTATATACAGACACGGTTTTATTTATTAAATGAGTGGAATTATCGACGAAGCGATCTCTTTCAGACAATGATACATGTAAATCATTACACAAGTTAATTAATGAATATTTTCCTATGATTTAATAAATACTTGAAATGACTAGAGTTTGACTCCAAACCACATTGGCACTTTTACAACTATACTAGACTCATTCAGGGTGAAAAAATTACATGATTCTAGTAATACAAAAGTATTGTTAAATAATTTTAATGAAAATTCTTTTTTTATACCAAAACAAAAGCGATCAAAATATGCACTGGCTTCTCATGTTTTTATGTTGTTCATACGAATGAAAAAAATTAGCAAGATTACAATAATTATTATGCTATCAACTTAACCCTTTATTCATAAAAAGTTGTGACTTTTAATAAAATTGCGGCGCACTACAATACTGTACGGCGCAGTACTGAAGTTCGATAACTTTTTATGAATAAAGCCCTTAGATTATTTGCCTATGAGTAAAATGTAGATGTATCTCAATCTAATTCAGCATTACGGTTACAGACACAACATTCATTTATTTTCAATTTAATTACGAAATAGTTATTTCTAACTTAATGTATTTACATCGTATTTTGGTTCAAGAGATCTATTTATTAGTACAAAAGTGTACACTGAAAAAGTAGACGATTTCTAAATAGTCCCTGTAATTTGGTTGCCATTAATAATTACATACGTATTAGTAGACAAACACTTAATAAGAAACTAATGGAGAACGCTCATATGTCGCGTCAACATTGGCTTTTACTCTGGAAATCTTTACTATGAATTTAATTTTAGCGAAGCCAAAATATAAGCTTTTACAATCTACTATTGTGTTAGTAACTGGTAGATGTATCTTTAGAATTATCTTTCCAGTAATTTCGACTTAATTCCCGATTAGTTAAGTGGAAATTGTGCCTGCTTAGGCATCAAGTTCCGATAACAATACAATAATATGGTGACAGCGAGCTGAAGTGATGATAGAGACAAAAGCTATACAACGGAACTACTCATTAGTTAGTTGAAGATTGATGATTTTTTGTCACTATTTTGATTAGCTTTCGGTACCAAACACGTATTTAATGAAAGCGAAAATAAGCTTGTCCTAGACATAATTATATTTATTGAACTAATTAAAAACTTTTTGACTAGCGTTTTTTCGGAATATTTTACATTTAGAACTTGACTTGCTACATTTTACCAAATAGAAGTTATCAATACTGTAATGTTGTAACGCCTCGCTAATCTTCTTTGGATGAAGAAATAGGATGTAGTTAGGACATTGAAACCTGTTATAATCAGCTCTATCACACATCTATATAGTTGTAACTGAAGTATATTATCTCTAAAATATATTTGTCAGTTGCCTTTTCTTTGTACTAACTAAATTTCTATGACGAAAGCTTTTCATCAACAAATCATTAAATGTTATAAACAAGGTATTCTTATTCGACATTAAAAATTCAATAAGTTTTCACGTAAACGTTTCAGATATTTTTACTTACTAATAGAAACAGTAAAAATACTTGTAAAATGAATGGCACAATTTGCCCCACTACATTACAAAAACGTGTCTTCCCGCCTCCTCTGCGGTGGATGGCAGTTATTGTTGATCTGCTGACCGTCCGGCAAGTGCAGGCGGACCTTTTTAGAGTTGGTGCTGTTGCACTGGTGAAGGCGCTGTTTCGTGCTGGGGTACCGCACACTGTCATCTTTTACCTAACAAAAAAAAGCAATTGTCAATAGGACCCTCGTAAAAAGTTCCATCAGGCATGTGTATACTATTTCGCTTATGGTCACCAAGAAGAAATATGCTAGTGCACATAACGAGCGAGCGTTTTTTTCTGGATATCACTGAAATGCGTGGCAATTATAGAAGTATGAATTTTCAGATTTGCCACTCAATAGACTCAAAATAGTATCAACAGTGGCAATGATATTACAGCAAGTGATCCTTTTGGAATATACATAACAACTCTAAATCTTAAACAGCCTCCTGAAAGTACGCCATTTTTCACCCCTTGGTTAGCAACACTGTACGATCTACGGAAAATGGCTGACAGCACATGAATTGGAAAATAAGTTTCAAATCTTGGACGCATTTCCATGTTTTAGAACGGTTTTTGGTATATCTAGTGGCGCAGTGCTATTGATAGTAATGAAAATGAAGAATATACCCTGATCTCGTGCCGCGTCCTTCTGTGCGATGATGTCAGGAGTTCCGTGTGCGCCCGCGACTCGTTGCCAGCGGGACTGTCGCCGGTCTTTATCCAACACCACAACCACTTGTATGGAGGGATATTCCTGATGGAAATCACGAAGTAAAAACACCAGCGTAAACATCTGCTTGCTGCGGGATCGTTAGAAAGTAAAGGGATAATATATGGTTCAAAAGTCAGGATTTCCAGGGGCTAAGGGGCTCAAGCCCCCCCCCCCCCCCCCATTCAAATAATTTGAACACTACTCCTGAAAGCTGTATTCATGGAATAAAACGGTTACGGTCCTGCTACATCTACGTCATCAAAGTATTCACCAAAATCCAGAATCTAGGACTGGACAAACTGGACAGACGGACAAATTACGTTATAGTTTTTTTTTACAATCTACCTAACCCTAAAGCGCATTCGTTTCCCTTCGATCCGTTCCATTCAATATTTTCTTTTACTTTAACTTCTGGAATGCAAGGATAATCAGTTTAACACTTCTTTTCCATTCACCACAAAAGTGACTTGGATATATAAACCCATTTGTTATGACTACTAAACAAGCCTGCAAAGCAACAAGTCGAAATAAAAAGTTTGAAGGTGAGACGCGTAAACCAACTCTCTTAATCATAAAGCTACATCGTTTACTGTGAAGCAGTACAGGTTTACTGTTATGGTTGTTGTTGGAAGATTTGTCTGCTAACGAGGCTGTTAGTGGATATGATAGTGTTGCGAAGAGCCTTCTGTTGTTAAGAAAATTAATCTTGTTAGCTACTTACCGGAGTATCTAAATTCTGATAATATCTAATGACAAGTGCTATTTGTTCGAAGCGTTGAGAACTGCGAAGGGTGCGACATTTTGAATTAGCCATGCTTGGTTACATAAAATTTTTTGCAGTAAACATTTGTTTAAATTATGACATTAAAATATTTTTATATTGTAAAATTATGACATAAAAAAAAACGAAAATTTAAACGATGATATATCCGTAAAGTTTCTCGGTGCTATCTTCTCTGAGAGGCGTATTTCCGAAGTACTGGTAGAGTTAATGGAGTTTCCTTTTCCTGTGCGGGATTCATTCATGAATCACCATTTGAAAGGGAATTTTCCCATTTTTCTCTATGTACATGAGACATAATAAGTGTTTGACTTGTAAAAGTTCATTATTTATGCCTACTTGCAATAAATGATTAGAATTTTGAGTTTTAACCACGTGTTGGTTTTGTCTTGTTTTTGCAGATATCATAAGAACAAGATCAAACATTATCATCAACCTATATCAGCTCACTGCTGAGCACGGGGCACCCGTCACTTTCGTGAGAAGAATTAGGGTATAATTCACCTTTGAGGCCCGGTCCGAATCGGTGGATACATACCTATCTCTGAAATAATTATGGAGGAGTTTTCCTTCACGGAAAAGCGAGTGATAACTACGTATATGTGATGAACATAGAGTAGATTATTAAATATTACTATTCAGACTATTTACGTCTTTTAAATAAAGTGGTTAAAGTCTAGAGTAAATCGAGTCACTCTCCGAAAATACCATTTTATAAATAAAGTAGCAGACAATCATTGACATTATTTGTACCAATCGTAAATCACGCGGCGACCTAACTTACCAAAATAGCCGGAGCATAAATAACGAAGACAAAATCGTGAGCTTACGGACTAACCGAGCGTGCGATTTCTATTTCTATGGCGCAGATCGTACGGAATAAATTAAGTTGTGTGTCTACTGAGCCAGCTTTACATGACAATGCGACATAGACTCTTATAACTAAAGGTTTTCTCACACTGTTCGGCCTCTGTCACTTTGTGTAACTCTGCTGATAGTATCAACAGCTGCAGGTAATCCGCGGAGTTGAAGCTATGAAAAGTAATTTATCGCCTGGTACAAATTAAAAAATGATTATAATCGTTATTGCTGAGTTGAAAAGTACCTAGTTTTTTTCTTTCTCTTGACTAGGTACAGTTTTTTGGAAGCATAAAATAAACAATGATTATTTTGTGTAAGAAACTACGAATCCCAGACTAAAAATATAGGTGGTAATATTCTAAAACCTTGGTAAAATCAGTTATATGCCAGAACAAACATACTTGCCTGAACGTAGGTAAAATAGTAATATACGCCTACGTTTTTACCAAGTTTGTGTCAAATATAAATAAAAACCATTGGATTTCGTAGCAAAACCGCGTAGCTGTGCTACGCAAACCTTTTACCGAGATGGGTTATAGATAAAAATATGAGTAGCGTGTGAAGAAAAATCAGACAACTCATGACTTAGATAAAGATAATGCAAGCTCATTGGCACCCATCGGTGAAAGGTTTTCGTAGCACCTCGTAGCACTGCTACGCCGTTGTTCCTACCGCCAATGTTTACTGTGAGAAAACAGAGAACGGATATTCTACGTCAACATTGGCTTTATCCAAAATAGGTGGTGATGTCTGTTTATGCTAGCACTTCCCCTGGTATTATTTGTCCAGTGTTTGCAAAGTGGAAAAGAGACCTAACTATTTGACACGTCATCATCTATAAATACAAGATAAATACCAAATACGTAAACAGCGCCATGTGAAGTGCGGAGTGAATATATTTCATGTTTGTCTTATTTAGCTCACCTGAGATAAATAAGGGTGGAAGACAATGGGAAGAAAATTATGTTGATATTGACTAAACATACTGGGAGCACATAACACAGCCAGGTTAGAATTTACCTGAAAGGATCGTTATCGTAATTTACCCTCCTTCCATTCCACCTCACAATCACAATTGGTACGGATTGCTTAAATACTTAGCGAGTTACTTGTTTTGTGCCTCTTCTCGCAGCTCTAATTCCCACTCGGAATGATAACTGTATTTTTTATCATAATGATTACTTAGCGCATTGAAATGTTTATCCTTTTTTTAGGAAAACAAGTCTGCTTCTGGGTTTTGCGTGTTTACCAGCTTCAAGCACATGAGTAGGTAATTATTTTAGTAAAACGCTAGCCAATAAAGAATTAAAAAAAAAACATGGTAAAAGAAATGGCAAATAAAACCGACTGAAGGAAGAGAGGCCTTTTGAGCTGTATGACGATATAATCTGAAGATGTTACTAAATTTTAATATGATTTAACTCACCTCAAACTTATAAATATCCTGCTAGAGAATATAAAGTAGATGACAGGGTTGGCAGCCGAGTTGAGGGGTGCCAGGCTCTGAATGAGTGAGGCGATGGCTATGTTCACTTGCGTGTCTGGAACGTACCCGTATACTTGCAGCAGGTCGAAGATCATGTACGGAGACCAGCAGAGGACGAACACTGAAAAAATATCAATATTAAAAAAAAAAACTAACTTTAAATGTTCCGATTAGCTGGTGGCAACCCTAACGTTGACTTTTTCCATGAACCACAAATGTCATGTATAGCAACATGCTACATTACATTTTCTCTTCGTCATTTGAAACAGAACATTGAAAACCTTTTAAAATTACCTGTCAGCTCACGTACTCCGTTTCATGATGATCACGTAACAGTGACGTTATTAAATTGAAAAACATTCTTTGATTGTTCTCAAAGTTTCACTGAAAATGGCCCACGGTTTCTGTGTCACGTTCTCAGAAGAATCAAAAAGTCTTTTAAAGTACTGTGATCGTCTGTAGCATATAATTTTACAATGACAAGGAAACTTTAAACATAAAAGGTATTTTGTTTCGTTCAATAAATTTTCTACGCTACAAAATGTTGTATTTTCAAACATGAAAAGAATGTTGAACATGTTTTTGCAGATACTTTCGCAATATTATGAAGGGGAATTATGTAAAGCTGTGGAATTTAAAAATTCTGAAAGAATAATTCGAAAAATCTTGGAAAATATAACAGTAAACAGTAAATGCTAGAATGAAAATAATAATAATAATAATAATTAATCTTTTTAGGAAATACTTTTGCATTTAAAGACCACCAGTTTCTTAGAATTAGTACCTAGCAATATTAATATAAATAAATAAAAACAGTTTATTAGTAAAAAAAAACAATCGTGTACAATATTTAGACTGACAATAATTATGAGTGAGAAATAGACAGAATAAGGAAAGATAAGGTCGATACCGTCGTGTGAAGGGCTTCTGTTCCTGTCATCGCAAATCCTGACAAAAAATGGAGCTTACCCGATCAGATATCACAAAATATGGTAATTCTCGTAATCAACAGCCTTAACCTCGCCCTTCGGCCCAGATAGACGATATTGGAACTCAATGTTTTGCTTACAAGGAAATAGGGGCATGAGTAGATGAAATAAGATCGTGGTAATTAATGGCGAGTGTTTTCGATGTCGAAAGTCAATAGGGTATTAGATGTCGAAAACATACATGAATATTAAATTTGACATCGTTGAAGTGGCAATGTATAGTGTAAATTGCTTCTAAAATCGGTAATCTATGTAGCAATAGATATTTTTACTCGAGATTATTATATTGACCATTATGAACGATAGAAACTAGAGACTTCTCGAATATGTGACTCTATCAGTAAACAAAACTTGGTAGAGGATACATACGTGTGTTTATCATAATAAATTATGCTTCCCTCTTAGTTTTTGCTGATTTCTGTGTACAGCGCTTCTCGACACGCGTTTCAGCAAAGTCACTAGGCCGTTGTTTTCGACACATTTGCCTAAAGAGGCAAAAACAGCAATATTCAGTAACGGCTATATTTGTTTTTCTCGGTTATTGCCGTGCCAAATGGAACGTGGCGCGGGTGGTAGGCCCGGCCCGCTTTGCCTTATGTCGACGTCGTGAATAACTCTGCTTCATTGGCCGGATAATGTAGTGGTACCTTTTATGTGAGTACTAGCGTTATCTCTCCGTTTGTACTCATAGCTTTTTTAATTTTTGTTTGGAACATAGTCCCAATGCCTGTTCTGCTAGAATTTAATACCTTCCTTCTACTGCTGTGTTCCATCCGCACTGTGATGTACGTGGTGGCCAATGTGGCAATCCATATGGACACAGCTATTTAATAAAACTAGAATTGACAGAAATACATGGCTGCCCCAGATTAAAACCCCGCCAAAATATCAAAGGTCTGGAGCATATATCTATGTAGGGTAAGTCTAAATAAAAATGAATGCTTGTGTGTTTGTCTTCTATGCGTTCCTAAACCATTGATCCTAAATCATTGTGATGAAACTTTGGTAGGGTCTTTTGAAGACATCTACAAGGGTACCTTGTTCAAAAATATATCTAGAAATAATTTTTAGTTACTTTTTATCAAACACTATATGGCAACATTCTTTTAATTTTTATGGCATCGTAGCGCATGGTGTGTAGGTACAGCTAGTTATAAATAGAAGTTACCAATGAATAATAAGCACTTATTTTCAGAGCATTAGTTCGTAATTCTCATGCTGATTTTATGACACAAGCCGCAAAAACACAAGTTTGACTCAGTTAGACACGCCAGAGGGCGTCGTAAACCGTTTTTATTGTTTCACTTCGTTTTTGTAGCCCCTTGACGTCTACCGGGGTTTATACCGTTTATAGCGTTAAGAGATTTTTGATGATACATATTTTTGACCTTTATGTCTTTTGCTTTTATTAGGTTAACGCCGGGGTTGAAGGCCTTTTTAGGTCACATTTCAGTAAAATGGAAATTCATTGAAAGAGACCCGTTTTCTTCTGAGGAGACAACCATCAAAATGTCTTTCACAAAATGATAAAGAGAGTATGGGACATCAAAAATCAGTACCGGATGCAATATGAGATTTAAGATGCAATAGGAAAATGCGAATAATTACAGCCTCATTTTCTTCCTAAACTATCTGATGTTACTGTAAACCTGTCGATTGGATCACGATACCTATCTCTGAACCAATATTTCACTAACAAATAACTGTGAGATAATCACTATCGTGATCCTGTTTGAATATTCCCGGCGTGTTTGCAGGATCGGTTCCCGATCCTACATTAATATACATCATACTATCCTCAAAAACATGTAGGCATTGACAAGTAGAGGTAATAAATCAGCTTGTTGTGTATTTGCCACTTTTGGCACCTCCTGAACAAACGATTGATGGATAGGCTCTGGATGGTTTGCTTCTGGCCTATGTCCAACCTCGAGGCGTTAGAATTGGCAAGATTGTGTGCTATGTATTGGGTAAATTGGGAGTCTTAAGTGATCGCTGCTAGATTGGCATGTTTCCACAAAAATCTGTTTATTATACTTTGTGTCTTGTTAACTATAAGTGGACGAAAACTAATTCTGAAGTTTTTCATTGAGTTTTTTTGTTAGAATGTCTACAATCGTGTTTTTAAATTTAGTGGTAGGTACAGTCTTGTTCTTTTATGAATGCCTTCTTGGGAATGAATATGTTTGATTAAATTTTAATAGAATTACTAGTATAATGAATAAATTGACAGTTTACGAAATGATGAACGGTCTTCGTTATTTTTGAATTTCCGAGACTTTTATTACCATATTTTGTATCATGATTTGATTGTAATTCTAACAGGATGAAAATATAAGTATCGAGTGATGAGATGGAAATTGTTTTTTTTTATTTATGTATCATATTGTTTGCCTCTGGTTTCATCGACTTGTGTTATTAGACAGTCTTTGTTGAGGGTAACCATATGCAGTAATGATTAATATCGAGGTGTCACGCTACTGTATGCGTTGGCGTGACGCTCCATCAACGGACGTGTTGGCTTTACTTACACGCTTTGTTATTTTAAATCAGTTGGTTGGCTTTCGTGATATTAAATGTATAAATACGCTATTAAATTATTAATGTTGATTATCTGTTTACGTAAACATTTGAATACAATTTTGTGTAATTCATCCAATTTATTAAATATGAATAGGGTGTTCAAATCTTCTGTTTCTTAGTTAATTATTATATTACAGCTTTTGTTCATATACTTATCAGAATTATTCTATGAAACCTCTTAAAGCCATTAAAAAAAATGTTAGTGTTTCAAAAATAAATGATACTAGCTGTTGAAAACAAAAGCCTATTCACCTCATTTATAAAAGTATCCATTTATCTAACGTTTACATGTAAAATGGTACTCGTAAGTTGCAAAAAAGAAGAGTCACACAGAGAGGCCACACGTTGTTCATAGCACGAGCGCCACCGTTTTAAAACGAATCTAGACTTACCGAAAACAATGACGAAAGTCATTTTCACAGTTTTGATCTTCGCCTTCGGAATGATCCCGCGACTGCTTGCCCGGCGACTGTCCAGATCGTCACTATCTAAACATGCACAACAACACAGCATGAACAAAAAACACAGCATGGACAAAACACATAGATACTTTTTCGGGATAAAAATGGTATGACACGATTATCGGAGGACAGTTATCAAAGAGACCGTACTTACGGCCAAATGTGTCCAAGTCGAAAACAAGAACAATTTGCGGGCAAAGTCCATTCTTGTTAGCAAATAGTATATTTTCCTGCCAAAAACATAGGCTGTCCCGATTTCTCAAGCGTCTTGGTCCGGAGGCTAGAATTTATTTTATTTTGCCGCACAACTAAACTCATCGCAGAAATAAACCAACCTCAGTTGTTGGGACGTTTTAGCAACTGTTGAATACGAATAGAAACAAGTACCAGCACCAATTTGATACAATTTAATTCTCAACAGCATTTATTAAATAACTTTTTTAATTATTCACCACCGCGCTGGCACAATACACTCAGACTTGCTTACGTAATATTCTTACTAATATCATGATTTAAATTTACGTCATTCGCTACGAGACGAACTAGGAATTGTAAGATTCTACAGTTAATACTCAGAGAAAGTGGATGGCAAATAAGATAGTAAATTATACAAACGATACAGCAGTAAGTAATTTCCGGCGTGCCGTGAATTTTATTTCCTCACGCAAAGCTCATCCTGCGCCGATGGTATCTAGAGAACAAAGTACTCGACCGATAAAAATATCTATTAACTCCGCCACTTCTACAGAGTAACATTTTTTGTATAAACAAGTTAATGTTTCCGCCGCCATGGTAGGAATTTGCGCCGGAATTCAGTTATCATCCGAGTTCATATTTCAGCAGAGACCCGAGCCATCATCAGTCTCGGCACGTTCCGCCTAATTTGTGCCGATTTCTGGCCAACTCTGGTTTTTGCGGTCATCAATACCTACCTTAAATTATGTAGGCACCCTTATTTTGTCGATGTGGGATATCCGAGTCGTTATTTTTGATGAAAAGGGGAAATTATGGTTATCCCGCACAGCGTAATAATTTCCTGGGTAGAGTTAGGTGATGCTTGTTTTCAGGATGTGAGTTTATGAGATGGAATAACTTAGATTATATTATTATTAATTGTCAGTATGATAAATTTGGCGCAGATATCATACTCCTGGATTTAAGTATTCCGCCTTGCAAATGAAATTTCAACCACCATCATCGCCTCGTGTTTGTTGATGGATTATAAATATATATATATATATTGATACACATTATGAAGAAAATTACAAATTGGCTCCACTTTGCGGTTCTATAGACGGACTTCAGACTATAGACATAAAGTCCTTGAAGTATGGAACCCTGACTATATGAGGCAAGACTCGAAGCTCGACCAGTAATTTGTTTACGCGATTATCGAATATGTGGCTTGAACTAAATAAACTTAAAATAATAGACTCACATTGTCTTGTTGCAGTGGCTCTTCTACCCAGAACTCTATGACTCTTCTGTCGTATGGTGACCACAATGACGCCGTAACAAGCAGAGATAGTAAGCGCGGGAGCAACAAAGAGAGACACAAAGACACTTGTCATCCATATCCGCCACTGCAGCTTGCTTATACTGGACCAGCATTGGGACACTCCTGAATTTAAAAAGAACCTTCTGTAAGATAGAATTACAACTCTTTATTGCATTTCCAAGCATACATGTAAATTAGGTCCTTTTACATCTGATATGTGTAATCACTAATCAATCAAACCCTTACAAAATGTTTTTATATCGTCTGTTCAACTAAACTTGGATTTAAAAATAATATCTAGAAAACGGTGACACTCTCTTGAATTGTAAATGTGTTTATCAAATCGATCATGAAACTAAAAATGTAGTTAGACTTTTAAAAGATTTTTTAAATTGCAATGTTTGTGTGTTAATTTGTTTAGGTCAAATCTTACAAGCTGAATTAAAACCACTTTCTCTTATCCCACGAAGTTGACTTTTTACATGCTGTTCAGTTCCAATGACAATATTTTTTTATTAATATAAAATATATTCCCAATGAGTTGGAGTACTCGTCAGCCAGTGTGCAGTTATTCATAAGACATCTTGTTCAACGACAGTTTCTTGTACAATAGTTAGCAAGTTATTAAAAAAAGCATTAAAAGTAATAGTCCTTGGTATTATTATTCTGCAGCGCAGTGTCTGAGCATCGAGCGTGGGTGTGCGACAGCATTTTGTTGTCTAACGTTAATGAAGAACTAAAACACCCCGTTGGCTTCTCTGTAAGTACGTTTAGAGTAGTTTAGAAGTCTTGAAGCTATAAAATCATTATTTAATAACAGCTTCTGATGCTGTTTTTGTTATTTTGAGCTTTTAGTGGGAACAGGAGAGGCGACAACCTATAGCGTTTGGTACGGCTGGGCAACTACCAAGTTCTAAGCAAAAACAAGTGTAGAATATCAAAAATAAGATAAAGATTTCTTTCTTTCTCTTTATTATTTCACTCATCATCAACCCATAACGTCCCACTGCTGGGCACGGGTCTCTCCTCACTTTCGTGAGGAGGGTTAGGCCATAATCCACCACGGGGGCCCAGTCCGGATTGGTGGATAACATACCTACCTCCGAAATAATTCTCGGGTAGGTATGTGGGTTTCCTCACGATGTTTTCCTTCACGGAAAAGCGAGTGATAATTACGTTCATATGTTTTACAGAAACACATTGGTACGTGCCTGCACTGGGATTGGGATTTATCTCACTAATTGACTAATATTATAAATGCGAAAGTTTGTGTGTTAGTGAGTTTGTCGTCTCTTCACACCGAAAACGCAGAAATCTTGATCTTGATGAAATCTTGTTTATAAATAATTTAGGACCTGGAAATGAACATAGGATACTTTTTATCCCTTAAAAATGAACGATTCCTGTGGGATGATAAAGAACGATGGTGAAATCGCAGGGTGCTGCTAGTACGTGTAATGTTTTCTTACTTAAACTATGTGAAAATTTTCTCACAGCTTTTGTGTGACGCGTTGTATAACCAAGCACATAACAGTATATTTTTTAGCAGATATAAGTGCAAATTATAATAATATCCTGCGACCTTACCTTCCACGTTAGCTTCGTTGAATAGAATCAACATCGGCACGCAAAAGAGAAAACTTACGAACCACGCTCCTAAAATTAGCGCACGTGCTCGACGCCCTAAAAAACAAACAGTAATGAATCTTTTCTTCCAATTTAATTAACACACGTGAAATGTTAACATTTTGTATCGAATCATTTTTTTTTAAACTATAGATAAATGCTTAGCAACTTTCGTCACCATCTTTACTACATAAAGAAAATATTATTTTAAAGGTCTTATCTCAGTTCTATATAACTATTTGAACAAAATACTAAAAAACTATTCTGTCAAACCCACAAACTAAAACCTTTACAGGCCTCGAAGAACCGTTAACATCATGTTTAGCTACAAGATATATCAATTTACCTAAATGGTTACGGGTTTCGGATCTGTCGCTAGTAAAGTTTTATGGGGCTCTAAATACGGTAAGCCGCCATCGATAAAATGTAATTTTGTATTTGGTTGAAAATTCGCGATTGTAGGTCAATGTACTGAGTTTGATAGATCTGGAGGGTCACCACGTACTTATTCTTATTCCATGGAGTTCATTTGTTTCATACAAACTCTTGTTAGTTTTCGAAAACAAGAAATGTTTTGGCGACTGTTCCGTGAGGTCGCGATACGACACGTTTAATTAAATAGTTATACTTGATGCTCTTAAACGATTTTATACTAAAACTATGATCTTACTTACTAGAATTCAAAATATAATAATTATGAGGCTCCAATGTGACCGAAATAGGTACCATACATTAACTTACAACTGCCAGTAAAGTTCATTGGATGGGTGATGGCATCGCATCGATCCACGCTCAGAGCCACCAGAACGTATGTTGAAGAGTAAGTCACTACACCCTAGAACAAAAAAAAACAGTATTTACAATAAACAATTGCAAGAAACAATTTCGAACAAGTCCGATTTCATGCGTCAATATAATTATCTAAAACTAGCTGTACCCTGCCACGCTTCGCTGTGGCACATTCGCACATTCGCTGATATGTCACTGATGAAAAATATAAATAAAAACAATCCTTGATGCGGATTATATATCATGATAAAATTTCAGCTCGATCGGTGCAGAACTTTTTTGAGTTTTTGAAGCGTACACAAACCAACATAACATTTATATATATATATATATATATATATATATATATAATCAATAATTATATACTCGATATTAAAAAGAAATACCTGTAGATATTTCATCATTTTGCAAGTAATTGAGCCAGCCAGCCACGTGATGGTAATGCGTTGTATTAAATCTGGCAGTACACTTATTAGTCCAACTAGTAAATCTGAAACAATACTGTGAATGAATCCTTAAAATATGAAAAACTTGACAATAGAAGTAAAATCTGAAAACGGTTTCTCTAAGTTAGATGTTAGCAAATGTTATACAAATATTACGTGAAATATTAGGTTCATAAAATGCCTTTGATCCTGAAATAATTTAGGATAATAATCTGTTAAACTAATCAAATTAAAATCAGAGCCGAAAAGATCTTTCAAATCAAAGGATCTTATTTAACAGACTGTAAACCTTAAATTACAAGAATATGGTTACCAGCGATAGCCAACTGCATGATGAAGAAGTTCATCCGGCTCTTTCTTGATTTAGTGAGGAGTAAAGCCAGAATGACGGTCGCGTTTCCAGCTACTATAGCCACCAGGAGCACCCAGAGAATAGCTAGTTGAGCAGACTGTAAAACAAAATATAACTTTAATTTGGCAGTAAGATAAGGTTAAGGTGATAAATAGATATATAGATAAACTTTTTATTGAATCACCACAGAACAAAGAAAACTTAAAAACTAGAACAAACTCACTTAACAATTAGTGTCAAAATGGGCGGTATGGTGGGTGGGTGGTGGGTGGTAGATAAAGGTGATACTCGGTTCAACCGAATTGATACACATAGGTTGAAAAGTGCCGAAATAAAGGGTTTAAACCTTTCAATCATTGAATTTTTCACTTTCATTTTGACATGTAACAATTCATCCAAATTTAAAGGCAGTAGTGAATTAGCACGTTTAAACTATAAACGAAGAACTCTTGGTCTTTACCTCTATGTATAATAAGTTTCAGCTTTATTTTAAATACACTTGACATCTAAATAAACTCAAGCACCCATATCAAATATAAAAATACGAGTACAAAAGGAAAACACCTAAAATATTAAGCGTTTTCGTCTTGAGTGACTCCTCTCAAGCTTAAAAGAAGTACCTTAATACCCTAATGGAATTTGGCGTTAAGGCAGTGGGTTCAAGAGATTTCCTATCTTCTTTATAATCATTACTTGTAACTAACAGTATCCTATCTTCCAGAGTACATAACTTCGGTCAAAGGGCGCTGTTACAGAATCCCTTCAATGGTGCCAATATTCTATTCCCAACAAAGGTTACATGCTTGTGGCATTTGGAATACAATAGCGCCCCTAGAGAGTGAATGTCAGAAGTTCAGAAAATCGATATATGGTTGGAAAATTAGTGGAATTTGCACATAACTAAATGCTAGTTTATTATAATCATCATCAGCTCATATCCGCCCACTCACTGCTGATCACTTTCGTTCGACACAAGTTTATATTTAGAACAAAAGATAAGCTTTAAAGCTAGACAAAAAAAATAAGTCACCTTAAAGGTGTTAGGAATGTGTATAAGTGCGCGAACCTTATTTATTCTTTTTCATCTATTCTGTCCCATCTAGTCACTTAAAGTGAAGTTAAAATCGAGATTAGAATACGGAGCCCGCTGGTCTAGACCCATACTTTAGGGTGATTATCTCACTCGGTTCATTAACTCTCGAGTAGACGAGACCATAATCAGATGCTAAAGGGAATTAATTATTTAAAGTCTGAATTTGTTTCTATAAGATGTCTCTGAATTTAAAGTGCCTTTTTAGTGAAAATTATCCGGGTACTAATCGTTTGTTGAGTGGAATATTCAAAATGGACTAAGCTTGTTTAGCCTAATTAGTATTTTTTCGGTTTATCATTGTTCTGTTTCGAAGATGAAGAACAGCAGTGCATTGGGTGTTTCTGGTTATGGTTTCGTTGGGTGAAATGAAAGACAGATTACATCAGTGCGGTGTAGTGTTGTCACTTGAATACATTTTTTATAAGGTGTCAAGTGACGTCACAAAGCGCGCCACATGCCGCACGCCGCATCATATTGATTTGTCTTATGCCTAAAATTAAAATTAATTATGAATTGAACAGAGATTGCAACGGACGTATCGCTACTTATTAGAAAACATTGTAAGAAACAATGAACATTAAATTTCTCAAAAAACTGATCAATCTTTTTAGTAAAATTAAATTGGGACGACCTGGAGAGAATCTTCTTTACCTAATAAGCTAAGCAAGTTGACCGAACAGTCTGAGTAATTCGTGTAGGTACATATACTCTGAAAATCCTCCGTTTGTGAACTCAGTTAAAAAAAGAGGTCATTCCTCGCAGTTATATCAACTTGGAAGGACGGTTTGAACTATTTATATTCGTCATGTTCATATGAGAAATACTTGGATTTACGACTTAGGAAATTTACATTTAGGTCAGTGTGTGATTCGAGTTAGTTCTGATATTTGAAATGTAGAGCATATGAATTCAATCTGCTTATGTAGAATCTGCGAAATATTTATTTAGAAAGAAGAAGAATTCAATCGTATAAAGTTAGGAATAAACGTCCATATTATTATAGTAGGAACGAATATTTTAGTGCTAAATTTTAATTACCTGATAGAAATAGAATTTGTTGATGAAGATAGTAGCATTCCTTGTGTAGTTTCCGGAAAAGAGACTGCTGTTCAGCTCATAGGCACTGCAGTTGTAGCAGTCCACCTCCTCCATGATTGGGACTTCACATTTTGTCCTTCGCATACCTGGTAATAAAGAAAACATGCATTGAAAAATTGTATGTGTGTATTTAACTTGTTGGAATTTGAAGGGAAATATGTAGTGGACCAAAAGAGTTTGGGTTTTTACCCGCAAGAGACAGACGGCTTTATAAAAGTGAATACTATTGAAACCGCAAACCACTGGCGGTAAAGCTGTCTGACAAACAAATGCATGTACTTAGGTACGTACCTAGTACATGCATTATTATTAAACCAAACGTTAAAAAAAACGACAAAGAATGTTTTCCGTGATGTCAACGCAGTAACGTTTCAGTACTCGACAAGATACTTTCACGCCACGACCGCTAGGGGGTTGTCAGACAACTTTACCGTCTGCGGTTTGACGCCAACAAATAAACGGATTAAACATAATAGTTTTGTTACGGTTAGCAAGATTGAACCTTCTCTTCAAAAGCTTTCCACTTTACTGAAAATTTAAACGTTAAATGAAAAGCTACTGTCACAAATAGGTAGGTACTTATTACGGAACTCATATGGTCTTATTTGGCATACACATAGGGAACTGACGAAATCCGAATAAAACAGAAAAGAGAACGATCGGAATATGTTTTTTACTTAAATACAATATAAAAAAAATCGTATCAATATAACTTACCTACAATAATTATTATTCTAGCCATTATAAAAATCTCTCTACCGACTCTAAGCTGTTAATCTAAAAAAGTGTAACATAGGTAGTTCGAATATTTTTCTTTTAAGTCTGTGATATCCATTCACAAAATTAGGAATATGACTCAACTGCTAATTGAAAAATGAATAGGAAAAGTTTTCCGCATTTTTCTTCAAACCATGTTTGCAAGCTCTCTTATTTAATTTTAAGCGGTTCCATCCCAAGTTAAAGTTTAGAAATCTATTTTTAATGTTAAGTGCAGCTGTTGCCGCCGTATATTCTGCATTTTGCAGCTATTAGTTGGGTTGGCAGCTTTTATGCTGGGAAAGGGGACAAAATATCGAACGGTACCATAGATTTAGGACTGTGAATAGTACTATCAAGACACTGCCTCAAAGTTCGATTTAGTGACAACAAGTTAGGTCTTGTCCTGATCCTTAACTAGGATTCCCTCTATCTAGGGGAATCCAGAATATTTGCTTCCATAAACATTTTCCCGATGGCTAAAATAAACAAAAGTCTCATTTATACTAACTTCGCGGTAACCGACGACCAACCGCCTTCATTACCAACACAATTGCCATTGAAGTGTTATAAAATCGTTCTTAATCAATACGCAGGTGTTCTCCCAACCATCCTATTCCAGCAATAAAACAACGCAACTTTAAAACAGTTCTTACAGGTCTTGAATTAGGGCTTACAATTGAATGATAAACGTCGTAGACTGGTAAAGCGTAATCAATCAATCCGGTGCCAATTCAATTGGTATCTGAGAAAATGATCTAATTTATCAAATTTTATCCACTAAGCTGATATCGGTGCTTGTGGGAGGTGCGATTACAGCCAGTGATTTATTAAAAGTGGAGCTTTTTGCTTTATTTTAACAATGAACTTGGATTCTTTTAAAGGTTTCCACACTTATAAGTCACTAAGGATTTTATAGGGTACCTGAGTTGCCTTAGAGTAACAGTATTGAGACTGCAGGTCCGTTTTTAACATAGGTGTTCATGGGGCACTGGTCCAGGGTCCAGCTTTATGGGGGGTATCAAACTCCGGCGTCTCGCTTACTCTAAAAAAAGAGGACCTCAATTTTAATGGACTTTTACTAAAACTCGCCCTTGAAATTTCTAGATCAGAATCAAAATTGGAATTCAAATGTAAAAACTTTAAATTTTCTGAATAGTAAACCAGATTTAATTACACCTATAAAAATGTGCCTTGAACATGTCAGGTATAGGTAGCTAATTTTAAAAATATTAGACAATTTTTTAAAATGTAATATTGTGTTCATCGAAGAGACTTAACTGTTTGGTTCTACCAATATGTATTACGAAGAAGAACATAAATAGGCCTTCAAAGTATTTGTTGAAATAAAGCTTTCATAAAAGATAAACGACTTGTGGAATTAATTGAGGAAAGAGGGAGATAAAAAATATGAAAGCATTCTTTTTTAATACTTAACTTTCTTAATATAAAATGTTGTCTTTGAAATCATAAAAGCCGTAGGCGAGGATTACTTTTGATTTGCGAGAGAAATTTCTCTTTTTTTTCGCGACAAATTGAATAATTGGGCTGTATTTTTGAAGATCAAATTTCGCAACGTAACTTTTATGGTAAAATTTTCCGTGTAAAATTATCCGATTTGTCGTCGAATGCTGACGCCTGACCTCAAATACGTCGTATTATTAACCGACTTACAAACAAGTTATTGCCTCCCAATTTGGTCTTTTTTAAATGTCTTTTTTAAACTCAAACCATAATTAGATAATAATAACTTTAGTAGATCATATTTTGACAACTTTTTTTGTTTTTCTTAATTTTTGACTTGTAATAGTGCAATATTTTTGCCTTTTTGCAATATAAATGATTTGAGATTTGACATTTTTATGCTATTTTAGGCACTATGCACCCTACTGATTACGTCTATAATGACCACCTACCATGACCTACCTACGGGTATTAGTCACTACTTACGTTTTTAATATCGTCATGATTATGTGTAAAAATTTGAAGCCGACGATAAACAAAAAAACAAAATTGTAGATAATAGATAGATAGATAGATAGATAGATAAACTCTTTATTGAAACACCACAGAACAAAGAAAACTTAAAACTAGAACAAAACTAATTTTACAATTAGTGTCACAATGGGCGGTCTTATCGCTCAGAGCGATCTCTTCCAGACAACCATGCACGGAGAGGAGTAATTAGTGCATCGGACGGTGGCTCTCCTTATATACATAGAATAAAATAAACAATAGGTATAATAAAGGTAGATAATATAATAAATAATAGGTAAACGCATAAAGATAAGAGCATGTTAACGCATTAAATTTTACTTCGTCATCGATTATCAGATTAATGGAGTTATTTATAAATACTTCGGATAATAATCGCTAACACATTCTGTGTTACATTTTTTTTAATTGTTACATTCGTTTGTGGATCTTAGATTTTACATTTTAAAGAGCTTAATTACGTATTAAATAAAATGACGGTTAAATAAAAGTGTTGTTTAAAGTACCTTATTTTATATTCATAATTCTCTATCTACGTATTTTGCCTGCTGTATTCACGGGAACTGAAAAACAATTTTGTTTAAAAATACTTTTTAGTGAAACTTTTATAAAATACGTACGTATTTGGTAAGACAAGCCGATCAAAATGAGCCCAAACGCCATCAATCTACTGTTGTTCGCTGAGAAATTCCACTGTCGACCTTGCGCCTATAGAAGCGATATTGTGTTGAAATTTTGATGGTGGTGGAGGATTATGGTGACAGTGAGCTGATCTAGGGATAGCACTAGCTCAGCTCACTGTCACCATAATCCCATTAATCTTATAAATGCAAGTGTGTGTGTGTGTATGATTGTCCTTTCTTCATGCGCGCCGCAACGGCACGGAATGTGGTCCTTTATTTATGTAATACAGTAGGTGCTAGAATAACAGACGATACTTTTTATCCCATAAATATTAACGAGTCCTTTGGAATAATAATTAACGCGGGTGAAACCCCAGGACGTTCCAAGTATGTTTATAAAAAAATGGGCTCTATCTTGTTTTTGTTCATAATCATAATGTGTAGATAAATGTTCTGATAATTTAAACATTTCATCGTGATATGTGCCGTATTTAATATCCGACATATTCACGAAAACATATCAAAATAGGCTATTCTAGGATGAGTATCTTTGGGGTGCGGGCCAGGTAACCTCCACGAGTGCCCGGCTGTTGTTCGTCCCTCTTGGTGCGTTGCATCCGGAGGGAAGGGCAGCAGCTGGGCCGGTGCACCCTGGGGTTCGGTCAGCAATTCTCCTAGGGGAATTGGTGGCCGTAGCAAATAACCTGGCGAGAAGAGGTCCTTCGCGTGTCCCTCTGATCAGCAGAGGGCACAGCGAGGGACCAATAACGGGGACTTTTGGGCCGCGGATCGGGGGTCCAACGCCCAAGTTAGAAGTCCCGAGCTGAGGTGCGGCCCGTGTGTTCCGGGACGCACCCAGCGGAGAAAGAGGCCCAAGCCTCACGTGGCGAGCCCGGGAGGGCGCCCGCAGAGGTGGTCGCGGAAGCGCCGTGCGAACCCGTGACCACCTCCATAATACGGAGAGGAGAACACCCCGGGGTTTTAGTGGGTAAACCCCGCCAGACCAGCTGGCGGGGGAGTCCCACATAACCACCCCCCCGCCCCCGAGGGCCGGGTGGTATGCCTAATGCATTTCCCCGGGAAAAAAAAAAAAAAAAAAAAAAAAAAAAAAAAAGGATGAGTATCTTTGCCATCATGTTTTTTCACGGTGAATTCAAAGATATGAAATTTGAACACCAACAATACATTTGTCTTTACATTGTTATTTGGCTTCCTATTTGTAAATTATTAATTAATTGTAAACATAAAATACTAATAGTTACCGTAACAAAAAAGTTATGACTAATAAATTAAAACTAAGTGAGGGCTGTACATTTTTGCTCTTGTATCGGTTTGAACTGACTTTAATAAAAGCAAATAAAGATTACTCTCGTAGCTTAAAGGTATACTTTCAGTATATTAGTATTTTATGCTCAACTTGCTTATAAGGTCAAAGAAATAAATCATTTTAAGAGAAGCCCCAATTAAGCATCTCTTCTCGTTCCAAGGTCTCGTTCATTATGTCGGATTTGAAGCTTATAAAAAGTCAACGTGATATGCTTTCAGTTTGTGAGCCAAATTAATCGGAGTTTAGATATTTCTGTTAACGGTTCGACGTACAACTTTCAATAGGTAAACAATTCGTAAGTTTTATAATTATGGCAAATCTTGTGCCTTGAGATATAACGTTTTTATCGAATTATTTTCTGACACAGTGGGAACAAGCTCTTAAGCAAGATCGGGCTACGAAGACAAAACTAATTTGGAACTATTTGTTCCTACAGCTCCCTTAATCAAACTAAAGCCTCGATTAAACCTCGAATAAACTAGAATAACAGTAATGGGGAAATAAAACCTACTAATCTCCCCCAAAGGGATGGTAAGGTAAGGTAATTTACCAAAGTTACAGAATAATCCTGTTGTCTGCTGAATCAACATGTGGATGGATTAGTAGTGTTGCTGCTATTGCGTGGATAAAATAACTTTGGATTAAGGACAATATTTTTTATATTGTACGACTGAACAATCTAGCTTGCACTCTGCATTGAGGTCTAGAGAAGGAGAGTTGACGGCGAATAGAAAACTCTACCTTGATCCTATTTAGGTGCATATTTCATTTAGCAATCATAAGACTGTGTGAGTTTGTTTGCTTATTGCTCACAAGCCATTAGGTAGGGCAATAGGAAAATGATGCTTTTAGTGGAACATTACAAAGGGCCAGTTTTTGAGATAGGATTTCTTTGAACATAATGGCAAGGTTCCAACTAAAATTTTTATTTCGTTCACACAACTATTGATCTAGAAAATTTGATGAGTTCGGGAATCAGGTCGGATCTATTTGCACCAACATTTTCTAAAGTAGCTGGAGTTTATTGGATCGTTAGTTCTAGACAGAGAATAACACTTTATTCAGAATTTGGTAATTATGCTGAGATTCCGTAAGTAAACATTCGCTTTTAATTTTACTGGCATAAATGTTTAAGGTAAGCTCAAATCTCTCACAGTTCTTGCATGGAAACTGTACTCAAAAATAAATTACTGTAAGCGCCTAACTATAAAATATTCTTCTGTTATTATAAAAATATAGGTGGACTTGGTCCCATTAGCCAAACCAAGCTTACGATAGTATGGGAAACAATTTAAATAAGATTTAGGGTTAGGTTTAAACCATTTCCAGTGATGATACTATCCATTCAGATGCTAACAATATTAGTGCGATACGAAATTGAAGAAGGTAAAAATTACCAGGCTACCGTAATAAAGTAGGTAATTATTGTAATAGATACGAGTTTCTGTATCACTCCCTTTAAAAGTACATACTCCTACGCAACAAAATGATAATCTTAATTACATTCAAACCCCGTTCTAAACTGCGCTAAATTATACACCGCGTACGCTCCAGGGTTCAAATTCACAATTAACTTCATTCATTTGCATAATTGCATCTGTACAAAACGGTCGTGTTTAAAGCGACAATTTTCATTCATTATGTCAGTGATAATGCTATGATAAAACTATCTTTGGTTTGAATTTGTACTAAACTTTATTATGGACATGCGGCGTGAAAATTATCTTATGTATTAAGAGTTAAAGTACCTATCGATATCTACCAAATTGTACCTATTAGGGAGGTACTTAGCAGTAAGCTTTATAATTTACAAACACAAGTACTAGGTGCAGCTTATTTATTTATTTATTTATTTATATAAAATTATTTTATATATTTATTTATATATAAAAGAGATACGTACAATAAATGAATTTCATGATAAAAATGATCAAGAAAAAATGATCAACAAAAATCAAGGCCTGGTTTAGCTATTCAGTTTACGAAACAAACGTAAAGGGCTGATACAAGAATAGCTTTCATACCATAAATATTCCGCTCAAAAACTTGAGGGGCCAAATCCATCAATGCCAAACACAGGCAGTAAGTATCTTAAAAGCGTAGGCTCAGATAAAAGGAGCAGTGACTCCTAAATGGTTTTATTTTTACAGATATTTGAGAGCACCACGCCATTAGGCATTGTAACGAAAAACCGAGAACTTCACATATTAATACCATGGGTGACCATGCATAAATATCTGATAAAAATAATCAGGATCATACAAAAAGTGGTGGCATGGTAGGACGAGGTCACACCCTCAATAATTATTAGATAGCAATGCTACTAATTGAGAAAAATAAGAAATGACAGCTACCACAAGTAAGGCTAAGTAAGTAAGCAAAGTTATAACAGAGGTACTACCAAAGCCTAACAAATCCGTACTACCGTGAAAGTGTTGTAATAGAATTAGCTTTTTGTCGAAAAGTGTTGAGCAACGTTTTTGTTCCCGGCGGAAGAATTTACCTTTGCTAAGAATCCTAAATTGTTTGAAAGTTTCTGGATGTTTTGCTTCGCCATTCCACAGCTAATGAAGTCTCTCAAGGTGGTTTATTTTTTTAGAGTAGCTCCGCTCCTGCTTACGAAATTCACAGAATGCTCTTTTATTTTGTACCTTAGTACATTGAAACATGGATTTCTTTTTTGGAGTGGTTTGGTTTGAAACTTAATTCACGTCGGCGATTAGCGAGCGACTAACGTCGGCGACTGACGTCAAAGATTATCTGAATCTTATGCATGTTACATTTAATTTAAATTATTTTTAATACATTAGGTTAAATTTAGTTAAACACAAGTTTATCTTCGAATAAATGAGGATTAGCGCTCACCACAAGCCCGCGGGATTATTTTACTAAGGAAATATGGTCTGGGAAAATTGGTGGGATTTCGACAATTTCGTGGGTAAACTTTAATTTTCGTAATTTTGTTATACCGACATTTACGCTGTTATGGGGTTGCGAATGGCTTAGTAGGAAAAAATTGCTTATAAAATATAATTCAATGTCATTACAGTTATAATGGTAATTGTATATAGTTATTTTACGAATATGAAATGAACCAGGAAAAGAAAAAAAACAACAGTATTAAAGTAATGTAATTTTTGATGAATATTAATAATATCCGTCCTGATTTCTCATATAAAAAACGTGTATTTTTTGGGCACACTTATGTCACTTTAAAATATTATACCCAAATTCAAAACGATATTTTAGGCGACAACGAAATCAAAGTAACATTACTCAAGCAGTCTCTAAGGTCTGAAAGACCGCACAGAAATGGCAGCTCCAATGTCTCAGCGGTATCCCAGACCCCACAACTGTACCGTTCGACTATAAACTCCCTAATCACCCAATAACGACCACCCCGCCATCTGAGCGGTTGCAATCTGACTTTAATTAAACCAATTCATCAATGTAATGTAAACTGTAACAGTAAACAGTTTACCTATAGGTACTGTAACTATATAGTACCCGTAGCATGGAATTTAAATCTTGCTGTAGCAACTAAACAGTGTTCGATTACTAACATAAGATAGGAAATAATAGATAGGTAAGTCTAAGTACTTATAAAATAGATCTGCTTGGAAACTTAGACAGTTTTTGTTTTCCAATAAGTATAATCCGGGAGTCTTCAAGACAAGAGCCATTAAGTATATTTCAGGTAAACGAGCTCCTTCGTAGACCGCATCATCGCTTCTTAAAAATCTTTGTAGTTCTAGGAGGAATGCATCAAGTTATATAATAGATATTTTGTAGAAACTAGAAAAAAGAAATCCTCAGAAGATATACATAAAAGGGCACGGCTGAAACATCGTGGCCACAGAATTTCCTAGACTTCCATGAGGTAATTCAGCTGCCTAGGGTACGGTGGTAGATTCCAAAGTCATGGGACACGATTTATTAACGTCACTAGAGGGCACTCTTACCTTGCATCTTAACAAGGACTAATATTTCTACGTTGACATGCACACACCGGCTCATTAAAATTCATATATGCATGTCATTAAGATTATGTACAGCTGCGTTGAGAGTAGAATACATTGCTTTTATAATGACAATGTTTTAAGTAAGGATACCTAAATATATCTAATAGATACTCGCCACAGACCCATATACTCGACTTTAAGTATTGAGGCATGAAAAGTTCATAGAAGAGCAATGAAGTATTTTAAGCTGTGGATGTTTATACCTAGTTTATTTGTAAGTAACATTGTATAGTGTGGTTTTGAAATAATTTATGGTTAAGAATTATTTGCGTTACAGATTGATGGGTATCTGTGATGAAAGACAGATCACTGTTTATTTAAATAAACAGTAAAGCTTTATGCTGTCTGTTTCTATGATCTGCATTAAATTATAAGCGTGTTTCTTTAAGAGTATTTAGTTCAATGTTAATTCATGCAATGTAAACTTATTTGATACCCAAAGTATTTTTTATTTTTTTAATTACTATATGTACTAATTGCCACCAATAGGGAATCGAGCAATGTTAGCAGATAATCAATAACTAATTTTTAATAAAAAAAAAGTATTGAGTTATCTGTCACCAACTCGAATTCACATCAATGAGGAAAAATCATGTTGTACCTATCAGATAAATGTGACATTCATTTCCACGCACCATCCAGGGTCACATTTTTACAAGTCTTACCAAATACCATACACCCTACAACCCACAAAACCGTCTAGGATTTAGAATCTTGAGTCGTAGAAAATAGAATCGAAATTCCTGAAGCGTTTTCATTTTTCAGTGGGTGTCAAAAATGTAGGTCCCCTCCGTGCGTGCATATCAAACTACAGAAAGCGTTGTAATTGTTATTCAAGTCGGGAATTCCGAGCTCTCCCGAAAATTGTCGAGTATTTCCGCCTTTCAAAAGGCACTTTAGTGCACGACTGGTCACATACAATAACTTCTATTTAATGGGAACTTTGGGTTTTGTGTAAAGTAGCTTTTAGGGAATGCAGCATAAATTGTATGGAAGAGGATCTGTAAATTGTTTCTTAGATACTAGCTAGATATTGGCTTTGTAGTGACGGCAGGAGAAGCTAAAAGTAGACGTATTGTAATTAAGGTTATAACTAAGAATACTATGTAAGAATATAGGTAGCCAAATGTGGACATTTTAAGATGTAGGTGTAAGTGAAACTACAGCTGAAGATCACGCCACAAACAAATTTAGATAATGACCTGCATTAATATTTAAAAGTGCAGCAGCATTATTTTATACTTTTCACTATAAAATATCTCAAACTATTATACTGTCTGTATTATATTTCTCTCACTGTACTGTCAGCGACAAAATATTTCCCTACTTTCAAATTACTTTGCTACGTAAAAGTTTAGCATTTGGTGTGCGTAAACCTAATAGAAGTTTAGGACGTGTTTTGCGACTTTTGCCATTGACTATACACCTTGGGGACCCTTGACATATGTACGAGGTAGGTAGTAGGTAGGTACTTACCCGTTTGGGTAACACGTACTAGAAAAAGTAGACTTATGTTCAGACGTTCTGATAAATCAATTGGAAAAGTACAGTATACATTATAGACGAGAACATAACCTAATTTCTGTCGAAGGTAGGCACAATAATGAAGTCCTATTTAAGGCAGTAACTCAATTTGGGGAATGCCTTTGTCCCAAATCAGGTTTCATCAAGTGAGAAAAGGTTAAGAAAATTGGTTTATTTCAAGGATGAGATGTTCTCCAGGCGAAATAGTTGTGAAAATGTAGGTGATAAATTACTAACTCAATAATATCTGAGAATTGGGATTCAGAAACAAGAAAAATGTTCAAACTTATGCTTCACTTTGTCAAAATGCGTTCCTATTGGACATTGTGAAGTACCAAGCACAAACTCAAAAATATTTATTCATCTCAGCCTAAATGGTTCTACCGGTAGTTCTTATTATTATTGACACTTACCATCAAGATACAGCTCATCTTCAATATATGTTAAGTTCTTAGTTGTCATATTCTAAAATTTTTTACAGACTTCAAATAAGTGGTGGTTCTCAATTCGACTGTATTTTTGAAGTGAAACTTCTAATGCGACTTTCAACAAGCTTGCGATAAACGTTTAACGCTACCATGGAGGGGGTATGAAAGCACTGATGCGTTTGAAAAATGATGATTAAAATATGCGATCAATTGTGAGTTGTAAGTAATGTTAATAAAGTTTGTCTTAAGGAAACAATTTAATTTCACTAAAAATTAATTTCTACCCCTTCCTATTTTCATATCCAGATTACGAAGTTTCACTTCTTCCGCGCGGAGGGACTCCACGCACTAATTTTTTTTAGGAAGGAAAGTTCATTTTTATAAATAATTCTTCCAAGTAGATGTCTGTCAGCCAGTTGGACATTAACGATATTCGAAGGAAAATTTCAATCATCAGCTACAAGTCTAGTTTTATTTATGCAGAGCTGGTGAAGTATCCGATGTGATGAGAGATTGTAAATAGTACGAGTTATACGACCGACAGATACGATGCTATTACAAAATCAATGTCTGTATCTCAAAGATAGCGGTTACTAAGCACTGATGTCTGAATAATTATTATATGTATTTCTTTTAGAACGTCACGTTCACTTGTAGATCCGGTCCCCTAACTGGGTTTACGCAACAAAAGCTGTCATCAGCTATCAATGAAGCCTTAAAACGCGTCTTCCGAAGTACAAAACTGTTAAGTTAATTACATCGTTTTTCAAAACAAAAAGCTTATCTGCGAAAATATAAGTTAAATTACTAACTATTTTTATAACAAACTAGCTGTGCCCTGCCACGCCTCGCTGTGGCACATTCGCTGATATGTCACTGATGAAAAAAATAGATAAAAACAATCCTTGATGCGGATTATATATCATGCTAAAATTTCAGAACTTTTTGAGTTTTTGAAGCGTACACAAACCAACATAACATGTTTATATATATAAATATGTAGCGCTTCGTTTGAATCCGCCATACAGCTATATTTTTAGCCAACCATAAATCATAATTTCGTAAATATTGTTTATTGAATCGACCCTTGAAATCGGTTTATTTTTATAAACGTAAATTTTCACTATGTTTCACCTAGTACCCAGAAATAAATTAGGTCGATGGAAATGAATAGAAATAAATTATACAAAAATGGTTCTCAATAAAATTTCTTTTTATCCCTCCAAAATGATGAAAGCATTTACTTACAAGAATATTAAAAACCTGTGTCCAGTATTTTTATATCTACAATTTTAATCAAACGATATAATTATATTTGGGACTCCCCACAAATTGAGAGAGATTTAAAAAAAGTTACACAAAAAAAAAACTAAACTAATGACATCTATCGTAGGTTGGATTACGGTTCAAAATACGAATCTTGACATTTCAAGCGTGGGTGCGCTAAATTTAAGTGACTAGCTAATTATAATTTAATTGAAACGCTTTGAGAGCCTTTTGCTTCACATGAAAGAAAGGTCCTGTGAAGGCTTTCAATTAAAATTCGAAGCTAAATTTTCATCTTCTTTAATTTATCGAACCGTTTTTATAAGTACTTGGATGTGCGACAATTTACCATTCAAATTAAATTTATATTTATTCGGTTTAGGAGTTTATGCGTGATGCGAAAACAAACACTTAGACACCATTTAAGTAAAAAAATTAATGTTTCGAAAGTCAAACTTCAAGAAGTCATAAATAAATATGCTTTCCTTATTGAAAGCCGTAATAAATGTTCCCCGTAGTTTTTTTCCTCTTGTTCAGAATGCTGGCAACATTGTAATACCTATACAAAATTTCATTAGGCTTTCTAATTGCAAAATAAGGTTTTTACACTAAAACTGACTTTTGTACTGAGTTTCTCATAGATAAAGAAATTATTACTTATACGCATATACCTAACAGTCGCGGAGAATACGTAATAAAAAAGCATGTAACTTTTTTAATTTATTTTCATATTTTTTTCTTTGTAATATTTCATAATCTGAATAGAATAATCATATTATTATGTAACATACGCCGCTATTAATAAAAATAGTATAATACAAATGAAACATAATTATCATTACGAATATCTATTTGAAAATATTATCATTCGGTTATTGGTACGTATTTAGTACTATATTATAGTATTATATTATTTGTCTGTACATACAAATATTTTAATTTAACTGCCAGTGCTTATGATAATTATTATTACAACACAAACAAGACGAAAATGGCAAAACGGCGGTGTCTTCTCGTGACTACGATCAATGTAACTTGATCGAAATGTCGAGGTTTGTCAAAATTATATTTATATAATAAGTAATAAGTGTGAGAAAAAAAAGAGATTAAAAAACTATTTTTACATCACAAATATTAAGGGCAGAAATTTCTATAAAACGCCCCATTCAACATAATCGTCGACAACGCCGTTAATTCTCTCTCGGTACAAATCTGTGACAACCCCAAGAGCTGTTTCGAAGCCCTCGAGGGAATCATTCATTTGTGGCGCTTGATCTTCGGGTATGGTAAGAATTGGGAGCATCATAACTGACATCATGAGGCCGCACGGCAGCTTCTGTGAAACAAGATAGTGATGTTAACTTGCAGCTAGATATATATCGTATTACCTACAACTTCGTTGGTCGTATATGTTAGTATCGATATTAGGATATTGTTCCGCACCAAGCCTTCGCGTCAACTCGGAACGGGGTATTATACCAGCGTGGCAAGCTGACGCGGCCTATATCAGTTATTATATCCATTACTAGGCTTTTTCTCATTGGATTCAAATGTAACGTATTACCGATTTTACGGCAGATTTTTAGCTATCAAACTTGGAAACCCGCATTTAGTAGTTTTTACGTGATGCGAAAAAAAATACATTAAAACGGGTATTACATCCTTCTTCAGTATAAGTAATAATAATAGCTTAGCTAGACCATCTGTTTTATATATATCTTTAATAATTACTGTTTTATTTTTTTGTTATAGCATCTTATAGGTACAGATTTTTGTCAGTTCCCACTCACCTGTTTAACCTCAAATTCGAAGTCGTCCCTGGAGAATTCATCTTCAACATCCAGGCCGAACCTGACAAGCGCTGCCCCGAGTTCAGAATGGTAATGGTCTAAGACATCCTGATAGTGCTGCTTACGGAATTTCTGGTCGGTTGCTGTGAAGATGAAGTACAGCAGGTCGTAGACGACACTACCAACCTGGACTGTCTGATAGTCCACCGGAATCACCTCCATGGTACCGTCCTTCGAAAGAACAGAATATAGTTTAATACAAACTATGCTAATAGTAATTTTAATCTGAATTAAATTATTTTTATGGTTTTATAAAACCACAATAATAACAATATGGAGGATTTTACTGTTGTATACTTCTATAATTACGGACAAACATTTTACCCTTTAGGGCTATGTGAATAGAAATGATATTAAAGTATTGGGTTTTTACTTACTTCTTCCAACTTGTGCAGCATGTTACTTGGTCTGAAGTCCATGTGAATGAGCACCTTACGACGCGATGCTTCTATCATGGTATTATATGTGCCTAAATTTGTATTTTCAAAAAATTGTTTCAACTGTTCTTTGTTTTCTTCACGCACTGCAGTCAACGCAGTTTTGACCGACTGACTAAACAACGCATCAAACATTTCGTTTTCGTTAAATATACCATCAGGGCATGTTTTAACAGTATCGTTGAAGTCAGTAGGGCGCTCGTGTTGATAAACCATTGACAAGGCATGAAATTTGGCAAGCTCTGTTATTGCTGCAGCGGCGTATGACCAGTCTACCGAGATGAATCGATTCGCCGACTGGAACCCCCTGCTTGTGAGGTCTTCTAGGACCAGTACCTCTTGTAGACGCGTTAGGTCTGCTCCATAATACTTTGAAAACCTCAGCCGGTGTTCTTCGCTTACACCGTGCTTTTCCTCAATTTGTCTATAAGTCACCAATAAGTTAGTGTACATGAGCCTTTCGTGGACGAAAGGGTCAAAGTGTGTCTGCTCGCGGACCTTTTCACCAATGATAGCGATTTTAGCAAATAGATTGAGGTCATCTTTGTTTTTGCCGGTAATCTTTACGCTGTATAATTTGGATGTATAGTTAGCACCACCAGAAGATACCGGAGTAACTTTTACGTCGTAGGTTTCAAACTTTTGTTCTACTGCAATTTTGTTCAATAAATTAAGAAGAAGGTCGTCGTCACTCATGGTTGTTGCACTCATTTTCACTAAGTTATATTGAATATATTTATCAACTATTTCAGACAAGTAGCACCTCCGTAATGTATTAAATGAATGTGATATGAAGCTTTTTTATATTTTTATGATATAATATAATCAATAAATTACTATCTTATCCTCAATAGGATATCTCTTATCAGTTTACGTGACAAAGTATTATTTATTCTTAGGATTACTCTTGTCAGTATCGGTCATAATAATGTTCGAAGAACTCGTTTCAATTAGCAAGTAAGACAATACATTTAATTTAAGAAGTAAGCAAGCTGATCTGAGTCTAAACACCACCAGTCTACTGTTAATCACTTAAGACTTCCGTTGTCCATCTTCCGTTTCTATCATTAGTTCAGCTCGCTGTAACCATAAGACCGGCTTTAGTGCTCGAAATGACAAGCGTGACCCATGTACGCACCGGCGGCCTGTCGAGCACTAAAATCGGCCTAATATAAATAGTACTGTCATTGAAACTTGACAGGCATGCAAAATGTCAAGTCAATTCAACAACGGAAACCAAGTCAAAATTAACTTGCAAAATTCCCGGACATATGAGTACATACAAGTGATGTTACATAAAATATTTTAAAAAAGAACATTTTTGTACAACAATGGAAACATAAGTAAGTACCAAGATAAATTACTGAGATAGAGATATTATTGTGAGTGACCACTTTTAAGGCAAGTAAACATTAGGCGTTTGGTTTTACGTTCATCGCGCGTCGGTAGCATACATACAGCGCGCTTAGTAGAGCGTTTTACGAGCGTTACCGAGGTGTCCATTACTGTCCATACTACTGGCTCAGTAATATTGGTAAATATTCCTCCATTCTACATGAAAGCGCGTGATCAAATGTACGACAAAATGGCGGCATATATTATGTATCTAGAATGTATCTCTTATGTATCTAGTAGGCTGACGCCCGCGCAACGCGCCTTCGAACTAAAATATAACTATGCGCGTTAGACGAGCGCTTGACAAATAGCGCGCGCTTCAAAACGCCTAATGTGCACTTCACTTTAGTTTTATAAAGGTGGCCGACTTACGTTGGCACAATAACATAATATCTAATAAGAAGTACCTATTATAATATAAGACATAGAGTTTAAGGTACATAAGTTGCTTATTCTTATGTCTTTTTACGGCCTACAGCCAGCTGCTATCATCACGTTAAGCCTTTTCGGGTAAGCAAGAAGGTCATTGCGTTACTCTATTCCAATAATAGTTCGTTTTGGGACTGTAGTAAAGGTCTGTCTATATTGTAATAATTATAATAAGTGTTTCGAATCATATTTACTAGACACTGATGGGTTTTATTCCTGCACAAATTAGTATCAAAATATAAATTTGACAACCCTTGACGTTTCGATCAAGTTACATTGACCGTGGTCACGGGAAGACTCAAAAAACTTGTACCGAATCATACTAAAACTATTAGGAATTGTAAAATTTTAGTATTTTTTGAACATTAAACAACATCAATTACAAAATGGTAAATTGAGACTGCAAGAGTGATGCTCCAAAAATACAATTTCTCATAATGCGGTTGTCTTTGCTTAATAACTAAAATCTGATATTTGATACGATACGTTATTTATCTAAATCGAAAGAGTAGAAATCGATTTACTGATAAAATATTGTTTGCAGGGGGCAGCGTGCAGGTAAATGCCGTGTTTCATCTTCAAGAAAAAAAGTTAAATAAAATAAAAATTCGTGAACGAAGTCTGGGAACGAAGTCTAGTTAGTTAATTGGAATAATTCTTCCTCCACCGTTCCAGGCAAAATATTGTTTAAAAGGGTGTTTATGAGTTCTCGTAAATTTTGAGTGGGTGCCTTCGCATAATTTTACAAGCCTCTTATTTTGCGTAGTGTTTGTGTAAAATAATGTACATTAACTATTATATATGTTACTCATCTTTGTAATATAATAAAGCGCTGCTGTATTATATTGTTCTTATTTTATAATCATGATAATGATTTTTTATTTATTTGTCACTAGCTGCGTCCCACGGTTTCACTTAATGGTAAATATTTGATCTAATAATTATAGCAATAGAAATAAACAGCTTTAATTAACTGATACTAAGTATGTCAATTCAGATGATTATGTCATACAATATGATGGAATAGTTGGGTCACACTAAACAAATACATTTTATGACGTATCCTTAGCCGTGCTTAATGAAACGAAAAGCCGATATATTGTTGTTATTGAGTGGCCAATTAACAGGGTTGGCCATGGCTGAACATTGCTCCAAGGTCGTATTAGTAACTCGAGATAAAAGGGAGTTATTAGAATGGAACTCCAGTTTCGAGGCAGATAGCCAAATTATTGTCTTAAAACTAAAGTTATGTTTAACCAAGGATCCTGCCAGACAACAATTAGAACTCTATTGTGTAAGGAAATGTGCAAAATTACGCAGTTACGCATTATTGATAGTATAATACCTCTCCAAGTTTCATGACGTCGCATTGGTTCAGTTTCCAATAAGAAAGACGATTATACGCCATAAATGCCTTTAGGAGAAGAGAGATGTTTCGTTCCCAATAATTTAGCGAGCCCTTAATAGTGCTTTATGTTTTGTAACTTTATAACGTCATTTGCAAACTAGGCAAAGGTTCATTAAAAGGCAGAGTTTATGTTTCAACTTTAACAATTAATCTTTCTATGACTCATCTTTTGTTATTGCGTGTCGACAACATTGTATCCTAAAAAGGGTTATTTTGGATAAAACATCGTAGTAGTAAGATAATAAATATACAAGCGGTTATTAAATAAATTAATGAAAAATCTTGCTCTATAAGAATCTAAATTTACAATTAATGAATGAATTCGATTGAATTGAAGTACTAAATCTGGCTTTAGTAAGTATCTTCACACCTCTAAAAAAAAACTGGTTGCCTGTAAAGTTGGTTTATGGACGATATTTTAACGTGACAACGTCTTAACAAAACATTAATGAAATAACTACATACTTTTGGAATAAAATTGAATAATTTTGTAATAATAAAAGAATAAATACTTGAAATTATACTAGTAATCAGATAAAATGCAAGAATAATAAACCTGTCAAGAAGAGAAGAGAGATAGATGCGGCGCAAGCGTACAATAAGCGTAACGGGACATGCACTTTATCGTACATGCAGCCGGCGTTCATCGATTTATTAGACGTTGTCACGTCAAAAATATATTTTGTAACACTGTGCTATGACGTCATAGTATCTCTTAATTTATCTCGAACTAAATGCATGTTCGCCGGATCGGCGCCCATAGAATAATATCAAAATATCAGATGCCAATTGTTCCTTAATATTCGTAGGCGACTCAATGGCCCTCAATAGAACAAAGTTCCGAACCCATTCCACCTAATCCATAAATCTCTTTATTCATACCGAAGAGTAACGACACACGAAAAGTATCTGCCGGCGGTAAATCTACCGAAACCACCGGGTCACTG
Organism: Campaea margaritaria; assembly: GCA_912999815.1. NCBI lineage: Eukaryota > Metazoa > Arthropoda > Insecta > Lepidoptera > Geometridae > Campaea > Campaea margaritaria. The sequence continues at coordinate 6,600,459 of OU538794.1, forward strand.
GTCATCGTCACATTTGCATTTTATGTTTTTGTCCAGCGCTAACACTGTAGCCTAGTTTCCGTTCATAACTTGTGGCAGAAGTTTGTAAGTGGTCATAATTTATGCAGCTGATCCTTTAGGTAAAAAATAATGTAATCGGGACGCAGAATTTTTTTTGCATATTGTGCTAAAGAGTACTATGTTTGAGCATGCGTTGAGGGCATTGTTTCCAGTGAAATTACTGGGAATATGAGACTTAAGAGCCGATGTCTCAGGGTGACGAGCAATGCAAGGTTCTGGGTGGTGCTGTGACTGTTATGGGCAGGCGTAGCGCTTACCACCAGGTGAACGACTTGCTCGTCTCGTAACTCAGTCAAATAAAAAAAATAAAGAAGTATATACTGAAAAAACGACAGAAAATACTTTTGGGTCCAGTGCCTCTTTCTTTTTTATGCATAACGTGAAAACTGCTGAATAAATAGCAATGCAGTTTTTTGTGTTTGATGGCTAAAAAAATGACTTATGTAATAATAGTAATTATATCTAAATCCGATAAGTAAAATTTCACCTTTTGATAAACAACTGTTTGAAGGCGGCGTGCCGGATATTAGGCCATCGTGCATTAGTAGAAAACTGTCTTCTAATATAAAAAGATATACCACCGTAACGGGTGATAACTAGTTACCTAATAAAATTAAGTTTTTTGTAAGTATAGTCAAAATGTCTAGTCCCAATCCAACCAATCCATCCATCCATCCATCCATCCATCCAATGATCACCTTTAGCACATATGCCGTACTCTCTAAAATACATCAACGGTTGTGATTATGGGAGTCAAATTTATTTACGCGAGAACCGATCTTCGATGAAGTTCGAGAATCCGGTAAAGCCAGCAAGCAAAGATCTATCAAATATCAGATTGTAGATGGAGTACTTTATTTAAGTTCTGCTTGCAACCTAGGAACTTTAGCACGTGACACAATATTGCACAAGCTGGTGAAGCTGTAAAGAAGCTTTCAATATTAGAAAGTTCCATTAGAATCTGCGGAAGTTTGGAGAGAGTAATAATAGTGGGTTCTAGTTTTAAGGGCAGCCAGCAAAATATTGGGTAAGAGAGTAGGGTAAGAGGTTTACTAGTCTTTCAAATGATTTAAAATGCCTACCAGCAGCGTAGCGGCTCTGAAATAGTAATGTGCATATAAAATACTAGCAGCTCCCCGCGTTTTCACCCGCGAGAACTGTTATCGCACAGAAATCGTACTACGGGATATAAAGTATCCTATGTTCTATTCCAATACCTAAAGTGTTCGTATAATAAATTTCGTCAATATCCGTTTTGGCCTGAAGACAGGACAAACACACAAACACGCTGTACACTTTAGATACATTTTATCTCGTAATAATTAACGGTTCCTATGTGTGGAATAATAGTTTTAACACGGGTGAAACCGCAGGGCACTGCTAGTAATAAATATAGCCTATGTTACTCCAGAATAATTAAGTTTTGATCAGACCAATTGGATCGTTTTGGGTTTATTCGTTACAAACATCCAAAAATATTAGTGTACATATTAAAAATAATATGCCATTTCAAAGTTCCTTCTATACTTTAACAGGTGGAATGCGGAAAGCGTTGGGTTCTGTGCCGTTAAATGAATATAGTGCTATTTTCTATCCCGGGAAATAAAAACTTTAAACAATCATGAAATTTTAACGAATATGTTTTGTTTACCATTACAGAATACATAAACAGGTCGTCCGGCTACAATACCTTTTATACAGAATCATTATGGGGTCCTTGGCATCTATCCAAAGCTACCAAGCTCAAGCCGATTCTCGTTGCGTTGCTTCCGTACTTTCCTAGTTTTTCATGAGTCCGTTACTTTACTACCCGCAAATAAATTACCGCCCGGAATCTTAATAAAGGGATGAATGGTAATATAGAGTGGGAATTCCTGTACAGCCCTAAATTGAAAGCCCTGAAAAATGTTTTCATTAGAGGTTTGATAATTTAGAATTATGGCATGTAAAATGTTATCATATGGATAGTCCAGGAAATTTGCTCGCATTGCATTCACTTTTAAAGTAATCGGGAATACATATTAATTTTCAATGGTCGTAATTTTAACTTTTGAAATGTTTTTAATCCTCATAATTATGTATTGTGTAGATGTAAATCAATGCTAAAATAACTATTTCAGAGCATTATATTATAACTTCTAATGATAAACTAAAACTTTCATACAACCATAATTATTAAAAAGCTCTGCCATCAAACTTTAAAGCAATAATTGAACTCTACTTACAATGACACCGGAACTTTTTTAGTCTTCGCCCAAAATTTTCCTTATCACTACCACAACACCACAAAAAACACTTATTATGTACACGGGAATATAGTGTTTATTACAAAGAGGTAGAGCTCTCAAAGAGCAGTTAAAAGAGTTCACGTGCTCGAGAATAATCGCGTACGATACGGTACGTCCGATCCAGTCAGCAGTCGGTAACAGAATTGGTCCGACTGAAGGAAGTCTGGAGCGAGGATAGCGCTACGCATTGTGTAGAATCTTTGTAGGATTCTTAACTTCTCATCTCGAAGACTTCTTGACGTCATTTGTAGCTTTTGAAAAATGGTTTCTAGCATGAAAACGGGATAGGAAGTAATTGATGTCCAAATTTCCTACGAATCTTTAAAATATCAGAATCTTTGGATGGAAGAATCTTTTTTGAGTAACTGGTCATTTTATTTTCAATGGAAGTTTTTGGGTTGGGAATTCGATTATGTTGTTTTAGATTACGATTCATGTTTATAAGATGGGTCGGGAGAAACTACAAATCGCTGAAGAACACGGTATACAAACAACACAAATTAAAATTAAAGTGGGTCAAAATCGCACCCAAAGAAGTCGGTTACAAACATACATACAGGTGAAGCTAATAAAAAGCGTGTAAAAAAGGCTGAAGAGCATTATCATCTGTAACTAAGATAGACGGAACAAATGCTCAGTTTCAACATAATCACTTTTGTAGTTGACTTGAACACACGTTTTATTTGTTAATCCCACAAACAGTAAAAGAAAATAAGGTCTAACTCTGTACAAAATAAAATGGACCTCTCTAAAATTCCAGCTAACTTTACCAAAAATAGTTGAGTTTAGTATCAACGAGGCATAAAATGAAATGAGAAAATAAAGTCTCATGCGAAAATTGGAAACAAAACCACGAGGAAACTTTTTCTCTTTAACTTTAACATATTATTTTATTTCACTCCAAGTGCCAGGATGCGGTGGCGGGTTAGTTTTGAGAACAAATTGATTGTAAGGAGAAGGTCTGTGTAGAATAACTTTTCATTTAAACATACAAACATTCTACAAGTTTAATAATTTGATAATCTTGGAGTCAGGAACATAATTATAGCAGAACATTTTTTGAATTAGCGAGTGACATTCGCGTTGTATTCATTTTTCTTTGCAATGAATATAATGGTCATTACTTTGCAAAATTAAAAGTATTTTAATCCTGTTCTTTCTTGCTACTATATTTTAGACTACCAAACCCAAAGCCCCACATTATTTGAATTATATCAGCTTTTAATTCGAATACGGATTAAATATGGTAATAATCATGGGGTCCTCATCGTGTATTTGCTTGCGATAATCATTATGAAAATTTAAAAATAGAAAGCAAAATACGCGTATATTTAAGCGGATAATTATACGTTTTAAATAAGTAACGTATTACTTCGTAGTCTTCGTAGCATATAATGATTCCACCTAATTTCCTCAGCAGCGTTAGCGACAAAATATCAATTTGACGCAATCATTCGTATTTTATGCCCCATAATGGAGGCTTTCTGAGATGTAATTAACTTCAGAGTTCGCTATAATCGGCGGGCTTAACCCGTCAATGTCAATGGGACCGTAATCATAGAGAAGTGGTCTAACAGACCCCCGCGATGCAGTTTAAATTAAGACAGTACATCAACTTTTTACAACAAAAATACGTTTCGTGAACATTATTATATTGAAGATTTGGTAAGTTTAAAAAAGTAATATGATAGTCCAGTATGGAGACTGTAAGGCCCTACCAAAGGCCGTTATTGTTATGCTGTACTAACAAAAAATATGTATTGGCATTATTACGCCAATAGAGCATTTTCATAAGAATTTGTGTTGGACACAAACCGCATTGGATTAAAAAAATAGAAAATCATATTGTCAAAATCTATTGATTGGACTATATTGAAAATGTAAGCAATGCAAACTTAAATTAAATGCAACAAGCGGGTCCACTATGTGTCCAATTAAAAATCAAGGTAGCCAATCCTAGTATAATAATGGGCATTTTGAGAATTAGGCATTTGTTGTATTGGTCATTTTAAGAACTGTTTTTTTTGTAGATTCATGTGTGACCTGACTTTTGCGACCTTTAATAATTCTAATCAAACACTTTCTACAGCAAACAAGAGAGTTAAGGTTCTTTTACAAACCTACATATTTCTTGGGTTGCGACGTAGGATGAATTGCCTTGATTTTGGGTGAGAAATAGAAGAGGTTGGCTATTGACATGGTTTCCGAGATCTTTACAAGGACTTGTTTACTTATTCTTTATTTACTTTTTCTTAGTCTCTATATTCGTCTCAGCCAACAAATTCTTAAATAAAAAATAAATATATAATAATTCGTATACACGTATTTTTGTTTGTCCATGTAAAGGTACTTATGAATAACCATTATGCCTATCTAATATTATTTTTTTTATAATTCTTGCAGTTCAGTAGTTTTTCGAAAGTATACCCTCCATCTATTTAAATCAAAAGCCATTCGTAGCATCAGCACTTTAAACCGAGAAGGGCCATCACCTTGAAGCTTCCCGACAGATACAAATTACTGTATCCGACGCCTCTGATGTCAGGTAAACAATATTTATCGTCTACCTCCCATGACTGTCAACCGCTTACAATCCACAACAAATACCTCTACGAAAATGTCCAAAATGTAATTAAATGAAAAAATCCTTAAGAATACGAGAATTAGAAATTCTGATAAATATTTAAATCATAGTTTTACAACAAGTAAGTCTATCTTAACAAACATTGATGAAGAAGTGATTGAAGATTCTAGATACAAGATTTGTTTATTAGTTAGAAGTTTGTAAAAATTTCCAATCGGTAGCTATGTAATAGTCGGGGTTCACGCGTCAACACACTTCAACAAATATAAAAATACGTGGATCCTTTGTGTGAGATGCTATGAGACGAGACAACCTAATCTTGAGTACGGTCACTTCATACGTTTTGGCGAAGAGTTCTAGATGCGTTGCGACACGAAATTACTTAATAATACTTAGCTACTGGTTATCATGACTCAGTAGTTTGGGTCAACAAACGAGTAAAAGTTAAAATCGATGGCAATAAACATTCTATTGTCTATTAAGATGAACTTTGCTTTATTGGCCCTTAAACTTCATGTTACCTACTAAGTTTATTGACCTATTTGTCGTTGTTTGTTACACTGTTAATTTACCCAGGGAGGCTTCAAGTTTATGAGCAACTTCATCTTGGGGACAAACGTACCTAATGCGTAGATTCTCATTTATTTATTTAAGTTACCGAACTTGTACTTTGAGTTCTTCGTTACTAACTATTTTAGAGCCTTACTCCTTTTATAAATTAACTATGCTACTTAATAAGGTCCTTGCAATTATTTCTGTGTGTATTTTATTTTATTTAAAATCTTTGTTAAACACAAAGCTTTCTTCTTTTTTATAATTAAAAGAGGTTTGCGTTTGACCACTATAATAATAAGCCACAATATTCAAAGCTCTAATATCTCATTTTAGGGTTTTACGCAAAGAGTTCATCAATGAATGAACTCTTTCGCGATGTCTCAGTTACAATGTCTCTTTCTCGGTCCTCTGAGAAAATTTCGCACCGTCTTCGGATTTGCTGACTTTTCAGCCCCTACCTAGAGGATGTGAAATAAGAGCTATCTGATCTCTATTAATTTCCATACACCAAACTATTTAGCAGGCTAACTGCGCCTCGATCCCGAACATAGGAATGTCTATGGTTTTGGTACAAACAGGGCAGCAAAACCTTACGGTACGAGACTTGTGGGAATGGATAAGTTTTATTCGAAACTCTCTTGCCGCCAATGTCATTGCAGCCTCCGCCAAGGTCAGCCAAGGGGAAGGGCGTGTGAACCCTTACTTACATAAAACCTGATTATCCTTGACAATAACCATAAGAAGCTTTGACTCTGAGCAAAGTTGAGTAAACCTCGTACAAAAATAGGTCAGCGCGCTATCTACATGCTTTTATCCGGAGATAAGTGTCATGTTTCATGTTGGATTGGGATCGTATGCAAATTATATTATTTAGGAAAAATTGTTAATGTGGTAAAATACTTCGAAGCCTTCAAACTTCTTTTTGGAATAAACCTTAGTTTTAGCTGTTTTTGTTTAGATTTAGGACTTTTCCAAGTTTTCAATGCTCGTGATTAGTATAGTCGATATAGTAATTAACAAGGTACCTGTAGGGACTTGAAGATTTAACGTGGCTTTAAAAAGCAACAGAGCTGCTAAAAATTCGAGAGGGCGAGTCACGTGAGTTGTATGCATTTCCACCGAGCGATGCAGAAAGATAACAGGACAGTGGCTTCCTGAAGATGGAGGGGGCTGCCGAGGCTGACCCAAAGAGCGATGGTGGAACGATCAGGACGACTATCAAGAGAACTGGCCAGATGTAGCGCAGGACCAAAACTTCTGCAAAGAATTGTAATAGCAGTATAAATACATTGGTGCTAGCAAACGACCAGGGAGTAAGGAACCGCGTAAGTATCGCAAACGAAGCTGAGAGAGTATTTACAGGTTCGTAATAAATTAGTTGTAGCGTTTGAACTTTAACTATGTTGTAGGTACGTCAAGAAACTCGGTAACAATCCATCAAGGCGCAATTGGCCGGTCCACGGGTTAACTTCTCTGACGTGCTTGTCAAATTGGCAATAGCTGTTTAACTGCCGTTTTATTGTTCTGTGCAAACGCGGCTTGCATCTGAGATCATGGAATGTAGGACAACTACCCTACTACTCTGTTCATAGAATTTAGAATACCACCTTCAGTGGCGTAGATAGTGAAGAGCCAGTCTGCAAAGTGCAAGGTACCGGATTTGACTCCCACGCAGAAATCAATCAGGGTATTTTTTTCTACTGTTTACACAGTTTTGGCCAATGGGTGTTAAAAATAGTACCACAGTAGTAAAAGCAATTATTCCGTCAATGTTTCATTAACTCAATATCTGAAAGTGAGTTACAGTAGATGTTAATATAGGATCCCCTTAATGCGCTGAATCATGGGGAAAAACGCATTTGATTGTAATTGCAGACGTTTTTATTGCTAACTGTTTTTCACTCATCACAATAAGAAGTATAAAAATGTATAACTATTAGTAAAAAATCTACTACTAACGTCTTCACCAATTTAAATTAGAATTTCATATTGCTATTATAGTTTTAGTAATGTTATGGTATTTGGCCATCCATAACGCCTATTATGCGTCATATCTTCCTCTCACATCTTTGAATGTCTATTCTGAATCACAATTTATGATTTTGTTTTCTGTATATCGAGCACCTCGCATCAATTTTACTGGCAATCTGCTGCACCTCCATAAGTTTGCTTTGAGCGTACAATCCTATAATCAATTGTAAACCAAACAAATTGGTTTCAAATGGAACCTACCCTAAAACAATAAGGTAAAAAGGGTAACAGAAATCTGTACCCTAAATAAATGAGCCAGTCCATCATGAAAGTCGTTTCCCACTCACGTATTGTTTGAAATAGTCCACTTTACTCAATTCACGGTTAATAATTGTTATAACTACATGACCAGTTTTGTACGATACCTCACATACCTTCCCTTTCATAATTGTATTATGGCATTTGTAAGCTAGAGGAGATCGCATAAAAATGGTTAGTAAAACTTTGCGGGTTCGTTTTTGGCGACTGGCCAATAAAACAGTGTGTTTTTCATGTTACAATTTATTGTACTTTATAAACCAACATTATTCATAAAAAATAGAGCGTCTATATTTTATAGTGAAGGATAAAATACGGCGAGAGTAATAAAACAGTTGAGCGAAAGATTTTTGAAAATTTATAAATAAATAAATATCTGGTTTAGATTTAATCGACTCCGTAGGAGAAACAGAAAGGTGTGTTATCTTTATAAAACGGTACGTGGCTTGTTATGTAGGTATGTGTACGCGTTTGAGCGCACGCTCAAGTCACGTACACAATGACAAAATATATGAAATTCCCATGCGGGAAATATTTCACATTCATATTGTTCTAGAGAAGAAATTCACACCCAAAAACATGAACTTTCTACTAACATAGTACATAAAAAGGTCAGAAATCAGGCGAAGTGATTTGCAATACAACTGACCAGAGTGTGACCTTTCGGGGTTTGTTACCAATGAAATGTACCGACGGAAAGAACTGATGAAATAGTCCCCAGGGGATCAACCCATTTGCCCAGATGGCACCACTTTATCTGAGGTTTTGTTAGAACTTTCTCGGACCTTATTATCCATAATATATTTTAACCAATTTTCTAGGGCAAGAGGAGAAAGGTAGGGGGATGGCGGAGATTTTTCTAAGATATTATTATTTAGAGTAAAAAATATATAACAATGGCGACAAATGAATAAAAGTAACGGAAAATAAAGTAATTTACATACAAAGTCTGTCTGAGTTCATAAAGTAACAAAGAAGTTTTTTCCTAAAAAAAATAGCAAATTATTCCCAATTTTTCCCTCCGCAATATTTTGTCTCTAAGCCTGCGTGAATCCGCTAAATAAATTAAATAATCCTTCGTGTTTATCGAAAGTTGTTTTTCGGAAGTTTCTAAGGGATTTTCCGGGCGAAACCGGGCCGTAAAAGGAGCCGTAAAACCTGTTGGCGGTATCCGGGCGACATTGATTCCAGTCAAGGGCAGACAAGGTCGGTTCGGGGACAAGCGACGCTGATGCACAGAATAAGTAATAGCACCACTGATGCTAGGGTGTTTTGCATTTTGCCAAAAATGTGAAAAGTGACGAGGGTGGGCTTCAAACATTCATAAAATACTAGCTGTACCCTGCCACGCTTCGCTGTGGCACATTCGCACATTCGCTGATATGTCACTGATGAAAAAAATAGATAAAAACAATCCTTGATGCGGATCATATATCATGCTAAAATTTCATCTCGATCGGTGCAGAACTTTTTGAGTTTTTGAAGCGTACACAAACCAACATAACATTTTTATATATATAGATAATAAATCGAAACTGTGTTGAAATCGAACTTATGTTTTGAGATATACCTAAGGTTTTAAATTATCACGGTCACTAATATTGGTATACTAATTAAAACTCATAGCAAAACGTAATTCCTATAAAAATATAACTTTTTTATGTTGATAGAGTATATTGAGATATTCAGGTTTATATCAACTTGCTTTGATTGCTACGGTACCTGTCGAAGATATAATAAAATTCTATTAAATCGGAATATCGGTGGTAAAATTCTTGATAGAGATGTCTCATCTCAGTAAAATCTTAGGTAAAAAACCTCTTCCGTAAATCGAAAATTGGATTATCAATGAAATCCTATTTTCATTTTAGCGCGGTGTCCGCAACGAGAAAGCTTTTGAAGTCTTCTTGGAGTGCACTTGAAAGTAAATTAAGGTCTGTCAAATACGAATGATTTTTGTTGAAATATTGTGACTTCTGTATCATCGAATTATAAACGTGATTTAATTTGTTAGGTATACCTACTACTTTTTTCCGTGGCTCCCCCGCGGGGATAATGTTAAAAAGTATCGTAAATATTGTCAGGATACCAAATTAATAAAAAAATTGTTCTCCCATTTTAGCGCGATGGAGAAGCAAACAAACATCCATACATACGCATTTATCATGTTTGTAGGAAGTATCTATGGTCCATTTTTTTTGTTATTTCTCAACTACGAGAGGCGTGTTGCACGAACTGAACATTACAGCGTAAATGAGGGTGACCGCGCACATCCTAATGTATACCCTAGTTGTATGATTGTACACACGCATATTTGTATGTCATACTTTGTAATGGGGTGTATGTAGGCTGTAGGCGACCCTCTGGTCGTTGGCGATGTGGTTTTACACCGCAGATGCAAATTGTACCGTTTCACATTTTGTCGCCCTTAGTGAAGTTTGCACACTTGGCACATACTTTCTACAAATATAAAATATGCGAATGTTTGCATATTTGTTAGTTTATTACTCACACTGTAGAAAATAATAATACAGAGAGGCGCAGAAATTAGATAGATAGATGGATAAACTCTTTACTGAAACACCACAGAACAAAGAACACTTAAAAAATAAAACAAATTTAATCTAACAATTAGTGTCACAATGGGCAAAAAAAAGGGCAAATGTTGAAATATCTATGGGAAATAAGTTATTAAAACAGAATAATTCAATTCATTTTATAACACAATTTACATTGTACGACAAAAACAACATAACAAAATCAACAGAGCAACTACTAAGCTACATTTACCTGAATATAGCAAAACGCAAGGGAGGTATGCCCAAATATTTCACCGGCTCCAAATATTACCAAATATTACAAAATGTAATCATTAACACTATATAAAGGGGATAAAGTTAGCAAACACAAGTTTTCACGCACATACCAAAATACAAAAGCTATTATCAACTTTCTGTCGTCTATTGTCAACTTCTTCAAAGTTTTCTAAACTTTTGCATTAAATTAATTAACTTTTGAAGCATCGCATTTGAAACCATAAAAATCCGAAGAAATTACACAAAGTGCAATGAACCCTGACGTTTATTACAACCAAGTTTTACTGCCCAATAAAAATTTTCGCTCATTTCCCACAATTAGGAGGAAATATCCCAAATCCATTGTAAGTATGTATATAGCCCGTAGACTACAAGAAAATTTGGCGTATGTTGCTCAAAAACAAACCTTGTCTTTTATCAGCTAGCATTCTTTTTTGCTTAACATATTAGGCTTTAATGTTACGAGGATACAACAATATAGTTGGCTTAATTAATTTTGAGAATACTGTTTACTGCTCGTTGTTTTTGCCAAAAGTATTCGAACTCACTTCGATCGTGTATTTGATCGAAGCATGTTCATTTTTTTTATCTGGATCGAGGCGCTTCTTTGTAAAATTCATCCATTTTCTCACATATAAAATGTCCTGATGTGAAAAAGGATGTTGACTTTTTAATTTATAATAAAGAACATGGATGATTGAAAGCTCTTTTATTTGTATTTTGCAAATGTCCGGGATTCCAGCCCTTGTTGACTCGTGCCATGTTCATGGCAACGCACTTCATCCATCCTATCAGTACGTCCTATTTCAATATTGACAGATAGTTAGTAATTTTCGTACCATCCCAAATACCAAGTCTCAACTCAAGCATCGATTTGCAAAGTTTCGCTGTAAAACTCTTCGAAGTAGTAGGCATGGTTCCCTTTGCAAACTCCACGTTATAGGTATTTTATGGTGTTCTCCGGGACAATGGTTGTTGACAAGTACAGGTCCTAATAGAATAGAAAAGAATACGTTTATTGTTAAAAACTGTGTAGGTACAAAACAATATTATGGTCTTAAAATTTAAAAAAAGTCCAACAGCCTGTCTATTTCGAACAAACAATAATTATTTTAAACTTGTGGTAACATTATACAATATTAACTTACAGTTAGGCCAAAGTAGAAATAAATTCATTAAATTCTTAATAAATACAAACTATTATAACATATTAATTAGTGTTAAAATATTCATCTAAATTATAAAAAGCCTGGGCTAATAACCATTTTTTCAAATTCTTTTTGAATTTGTCGCCTTGTAAAGTTCAGTCGCACTTCTAAGCTTCGTTATTTGTGAAATCATAGGATTTTTTTTTTTTTTAAGTCGTATCTTAATCTAACTTATTATACATAGTATACATACAAATATACATCAATATACACAAAAATATAGTAATACATAGGTATATCAAGTTAGAAAAAGATACGACTTAAAAAATCATGTGAATAACCGTTCTATCTGTCAATTTCATCGGATTTTGGATTATTTTAAGGTTTTATTACAAAAGCAAGCAAGAACTTAGGTAGAAATTTGTTTTCATAGAAGACTCGTCAAAGTTTTTAACTCGTTGTCAAACTCGCGAGAAATTTAATTTAACTTGGACAGTTTTATCCGTCGATATGCGAAATACCAATATTGTTATGAAGTGACCATTATCGTCCATGATGGATTAGGTAGCATTCTTAGAATAGAATAGAATAGAAAACACTTTATTGTAAACCAGTTCAGAAATGCACAAGGTGCATAAAGAATAGAACTTATTGGAATAAATTTATGTAGTACAATGGGCGGACTTATCGCTTCCACTCGACCTTTGGATGGAGAGAAGCAATGGAGTTTCAAAGGTCGGCGGTGTAAATAAATAATACATTAATTTAATTTTGTAATAAATATATGTAGTACATTGTGCGTACTTATCGCTTCCAGTCAACGTTTGGATGGAGAGAAGCAATGGAGTTTCAATGTTTGGCGGTGTAAATAAATAATACAATGATTTAATTTTGTTTGTTATGTTACGGGGGTCATCATTACATTTATAGTGAGGTTAATTGCAACGCCAAATAATACATAACTTTTGCCCCCCGGTATGCCCACACTCTGTATGAGGTTGACTTCTGCCTTTCAGTTACTCTTAAGAAATGTAGCAATCAAATTGAATAGTGTACCTAAACATAAAAATAAATCACGCAGTGCTACAAATGAAGTATGTTGTTCTACTTTTGTTATTTTCAGTCGCACTTCAATTTTGTAGAATGGTGGATGTGTAACTTTGGCGTAAATACTCCAAACGCGCTTTCACAAATTGCATGCTAATAAAAATACTTTTGAAGAATGTGTTGACAAAAATGTTATGTTCTAGCTACGCACGCAACTCTGAAAATGTACGCGTATCAACAATTCGCATAGACAAGGCGACATAATCGGAAATTTTATTAGCTTCCTGAAGAAGAATGGTCGGGAGGGCGACGCAAACGTAAGGATTTAGCACTTTTATAGCCGTTTTAAACGCCATTTTGAGACATTGCTGCCGCCGCTGGTCACGTAAAGGTACCTACATCTTTTTGTAAGAAACAGTAACAAAAGGAATATGTTAAAACTCCCTTCAAATCATGTTAGAAAAAATTTTGCCATCATAAAAGATAAACGTTCAAAAAACATACAAAATGTGTTTTATCTTATTTAAGCCTTTGAAATTAGACGTCATTTTTTATATTATTGTCACAATTTGCCACTATCCATAAATATATCCTTCTACTGTGGTGAAATTCCCACACTCTGGTAGTATATCATTATCATCAGCCAATATTTATCCACTGCTCGACGTAGGCCTCTCCTAATGAACGCCACTGAGCCCGCTCTCCTCATGCAGTCTTTGCCAACTATTAATGAGTATATAGGGTACATAAATGTAGCAATATATAGCTGAATGGTTCTACTTTGACAAGCTGCACTTTACTGAGCTTTCCGTTCTGGTGATTATTCAATGTGACATGTACAAATGGAGCACTGTTTCTGGTTTTAATCTGGACTCCGCATTTCGATTGCAATTCTACGGGTGAAAAATGCACTCTAATTGGGTCGCATATTTTTCCAGGCACATTATAGAACTTAAGTATTTAAAAGTAGCTAGTAAATAAAGAATTTAATCACTTATCTGTGAAAAAAATACTATGTTGGTGATAAATTGAAGAGTATGCCATTTTACAAATCGCCTAGCTACATGCTTTTATAAGCGGTAGCCGTATTTATTACTTGACTGGCATATTTGGTTTGCTGGTTTGTATTTTTGTATTTTTGCTTTATGCACTGAACATAAACTTAAATAGAAGTAAATACAAATAAATTATTGTCATCAGTTGTTTGAGTCGTAGAATAAAAGTATTAATAAAATCGAACGAAGGTTACTATATTTCTAAATTTTTATAATTCAATGGTTGATTACTTTTACATCGATTTTATAAATTGTTCACGGCTGATCGAACGTATTGTTATGAATGGATTTGGTCTCGTAGCTTAGTCTGCCACTTTATAAAGTTTCATATTAGGCGTTGGACGCTTCGTAAAACTTCGGATAATACAATTTCACTGCGACATAGACTGGCGTTATTCACACATCACGCCTTCTGAGCGCCAATACAAGTGGAGCATTAACCCCTGACGTTACACATCAGGGCACCGTCTACACGTATCAGGGCGACAATGGAACACTCTCACAGAAAGCAACACCGCTCCCCCTCCTGTTGTTATCGTGGACGTGTTTCGGACGATAGTCGTTGCTAGTAACTACAAAAAGTTTGAACATGCACTATTTTTCATTAAAAAAACCCAAACAACCAACCAATAAAAAAAAAACATAAGATTCGTCCGATAATTTTGTACTTTGTTTTTTTTTGTAATTTTTTATAGTGTTTATTAAAGTGTGAAATATTGTTTTGTTGTATTCTTGAGTGCCTACTGTAGCATAGTGTAAAGGACTACGTAGTAGTTAGTTAGGCTGTCCTATTCAGGCACATAAGTGAATAGTAAGGTAAGTGACTCATGGATCTAAATTTAATCCTAGATCTGAGACGGTTCAACAAATAAAACCAAGTAATAAGAATGTTGGCAATGGATAAACCGCAAATGGTTTGAAATCAAATTTACACTGGTGCTTCGAAGTTTAAGTGGCAAGAGCACTTGCGTTTCCTTTTTCTGTATTCGGTTGGAGGTTGTCCAACTATAGCATAGCAGTAATTTTGTGTAAATTAATTGTTTCAAAGTTTAATGTTTAATAAAACACTCACGCTGTCCATACTCTACAATCAGCACTTTACTATACCTATGGCTTTATTCATAATACATTTTTGGTGAACACATATTTTTCCAGACAAGCTTTTAAAAAAATACGTATTCGGCAAGCTGATCAGAACGAGTCCAAACACCTTAACACTACTGTTAGTCACTGAAGAGTTCCGTGCCTACCTTTCATCTTCATTATCAGCTCAGCTCGCTGTCGCCGTAATGTTGTATTGTCGTCGGAACTTGACAGCCATGCAAAATTTCAACTCAATTCAACAATGGTAACTGGGTCAAAATTGGTTTGCAAGATTCCACCCGAAGAAACATAGTTACATACATTGCAAGTTACATAAAAGCTTGTAGCAAAATATCTAGGTACCGTCACTTAAAACTACGCAATACAATATTTAACATTTTTATGATTAAAAGGATTAGGTGTGACTGGTCTTTATACTGCACTTTATAGTCACCGTTGGTGTTTATAATAAAGTGATTTAATTCTAACAAGAACTGAAAAAGGTTCAAACTATTAGTGGTGTTTTTATTTGAGTCATAAGATCCAAGTCTGCAAACCCCATGATAACGGAAAAGACATCCATGTGAACATGGACAAAATAATAAAATTACACACCCTACTTTTTTCATGTTGCTCTCAATATTTTACGCTCACTAAAACAGATTACCACAACTCTACAATTCTTAGGCTGACCGCACATGGTCCACTATGATATCATCACGTAAGCAGCTAAATGCAGAAGGAACTATCCTACCCCTTAACCGACTTCGCGGTTACGTCTGCATCTAGATACGTGTACATACGCGGCTAAAGTGTCGTTGGACAAACTAGATGCACCTACCGAGTAACATATTTCACTCGCAAAAGGTTGCAACTGCTGCGTCTACACGCACATAAGTAGTTCCTATGTGTGAATAGCCTAAAAGTAGTGGTGAATTTCTAAAGCCTACAAGGTTTTCATAAAATATTGGAGATATCCTACAGACCAAAAGTTCCTTCCGTTCACGCCTATAGAAGAGGCCTGTACCGATTCGGGTACGGAAAGTCTCATCACGTAGCAGCATCACATCCACATTTAGAAAGCAGAGTATTAGCGCAACATCCGAACTACATTATCCGTAAGGGCGATACATCTTACATAATGGCAGCATTCCTATTACATAATTCATGGTGAACCCCAAATGGCCACCTCCAGCTGTATAGAGTATTTCTTAGAAGAAGAGATTATACTGAGGGCCTCTGATCTCAATAACGATGTGGAAAGTGAATGTCATATTTGCAGTTATCCGATTATTGTGTCTGAAAAATGAACAGTAAACGAAAAAAAATAATGAACCATATATTTTACCTACGATGTTAATTATGATGACATAAAAAAATATTGAAACTGTTTTCTTTTTTTTTAAATAGGCAAAATATTGCACTTTTACACGTCAAAAAAAAAATCTTATACATAAGTATAGAAATACAATGTGACAAGAAAGAAAAACAAATGTGTTTAATGTCCTCTGAGATTCACGTTTTACTTTTTTCGTGGTATAATGGAATGGACCGAAGAATTTCCATTTTCTGGTCAGAAACAGAAACGCCAAAGGATATATGTTAGCTCGGAGGACAAAGGACACTCGAAGGAATCCCGTTGCATAGACGATATCGTAATATGAAGATCGCCGGCAGCAATCCTGAATACACAGTACAAGCTATAAACAGATGTTCAGCTCCAAAGTATGTCAATTTATAGAACTTTAGTAGTAAAAAATGTGCAGACTGAACTAACCAAGTAAACTGGTAATAATATCGTATAATATACCTACGTGCCTATCTTGAGCATAATATGGTAGTGCTAGGCAAGTACGTTTTACCCTCACTAATTTCGATGAAACTATAATTACGTGACTGCAGTTACATATGAGTATAAATAATTAAATATCGTAATAAATGATTTATCACAAAAGAGTCTAAAGAAACCATATGAAGTTTTCATTTTCCAGATGCAGCCATGTAAACATAATGCCATCAACTCTCCACACAGTTTTGCATGAATCTAAGTCACTGTCTTTCAGTACCGGATATCTCCACCCGTTCTAAGAACGAGGTCAAAATTCAACCTTCGGGAAGGTCGAACATCGAACTCTTTTATTATAGGTTCACGCCCCAGGATCAGCGATGGAGAAATGTGTCCCGCTGACGGCATTCGTCAACTTTTGACGGATAGGCGTGTTTTTTTTTCTTGAGAAGGGTCTTGTCTCGAATCCCTTTACTTACAATTCGTAACTCGTTCACTTTGGTAATAATATTCAGTGCAGATTTATTTGAAACTTTAGTACTGAACATAAAATGTTATCATCCACCCATATCTGCCCACTACTGAGCACTTTCGTGAGTAAGATTAGGCCATTATCCACTATGGGCACTGTCCGGATTGGTGGATTACATACCAATGACTAATAGACACGTGGGTTCCTTCACTTTCTATTTCACTCTAAGTCATGTAATAATTGCGTACCTGTATTTGTTTTACAAGAAACACTTTGGTACGTACCCGCACTGGGATTATAACTTACGACCCTCTCCTTGGGAGGTGGATTTTATCCCAATAAGGCATCACAGCTAGTAAAATATTGTTGTTTTAATTTAAATTTACTTTCATAAATAATCTGGTGATACTATTATTATTGGAACTTTGGGTTTGTGAAGTAGCGAAACATTCAACTTGACGCTTTTGCTTTACCTAGGGGCTTATACTATATAGGCTTATATTATAAGCTGTGGTAGCCTAGTGGGAGAACGTCCGCCTTCCAATCAGAAGGTCGTGAGTTCAAATCCCAGTGCAGGCACGTACCAATGTGTTTCTGTAAAACATATGTACGTAATTATCACTCGCTTTTCGGTGAAGGAAAACATCGTGAGGAAACCCACATACCTACCCGAGAATTATTTCGGAGGTAGGTATGTTATCCACCAATCCGAACTTGGCCCCCGTGGTGGAATATGGCCTAACCCTCCTCACCTTCCTCTCCTCACCCTCCATTAATCACAAAGCGCTAATACTGAGTAAAAGCAACCGTAATGTGACATAAATTCCATCGTCTGCCGAACGAATTCTTAGTCTCTAATTGAATACCATAGGGTTAGCTAAAGGTACTCAAACCTTAGCTTGGTTGATTATAAACCAAATATAATATCAACCTGTATAATATTTAAGAATAGATGTCCATAAATATATTTACAAGCTCGAAAGCCTGTTGTTCTTACATTCAATGGTTTGGTTTCGATCTACAAACAAACGAGACATGTAAACATTTCAGGGTGTAAAGGAATACATGTCAACAAATCCAATGTGCCGTGTAATGTAGACGTTAGAAAATACATTCGATCAAGCGTTCAAGTGAAAACATTCAGAGAAAACTCGCGTGAAATGTCTTGTCGTAGGATAACGTTTCGGATCACCAGGGGGCTACTAGTAAATGGATCTTCACTTAGAACTCGATTGTAATTTTCTATTTATTTTGCCTTTCTTGGGTCCTTAGATTTCCTTCGTCTTTGAAAAATATCACGTAACTTGAAACCGTGCTCAAAACTCCTCATAATTTTGACCAGTCTAATCTTCAGCAACTTACGCCACGGGAACCGGAAATGTATTAAACACAAAATTTACAATTTTATTTTTTGTAGTGGGAGGCCTCTTCTGCAAGGGAAGTACTTTGCCAGATATTCATTCGCCAAGCAGTAGTGTGCAAACATTACTGTGTTCCGGTTGGAAGGGCACTGTTTCCAGCGAATTTACCGGGCATATGAGAGTTTAGAGCTGATGTCTCAGGGTGACGAGCGCAGTACAGTGCCGCAACAGCTTCTGGGTGGCACTGTAGCTGTTATGGGCAGGCGTGGCGCTTACATCAGGTGAACGACTTACTCGTCTCGTCACACCGGTCAATAAATAAAAAAAAACGTTAATATCATCTACCTACTCCATTTGATTTTCCGCTTAATATATTAGAATGATCAGAAACAGAATGAAGAAAAAAAAGAAATGAAATGATGAATGAATGAATGAATCATCAGTATGCTTATCGATCAGAATGTTCGACTCCTACAGAGAACAGGAGGTACCACACCCAGACTCATGTCGTCACCGATGTGGGGATCAAGCTTTATCGTTTTATTGTTTTGTATTTTCCATTTTACGGATGAAGAGATTTGATTGTAGCAGAAATAAAACAACGATTTTATTTAAAATGGGAAGGGAAATAAAGCTGCATTTTTTTGGTGCATGTTTCATGAACCTATCAGTTTTACTAACAACAAATTTAATTAAACTAAAGCTAAACTAAAATGGAATTCAAATATGAAAGGAATAATCTTGTGGAATCTTTTAAATTTCTTATAGTGTAACCACAAGGTATAAGCCGCAAGATTTGCACATAGCTAATCACTAAACTTAACCCTAGCGTCTGTAACCAGTCTTAACGAAATTCTTCTATTCATAATATTCGAAGCTAAAACAGTTTGATTGTATAATAAACACCAAAAGTAGCAGAATCTCATCTCACTAATATTATAAATAGAAAAGTTTGTGTGTTTGTCCCCTCTTAGTAATAATTAACGGTACTTGTGGGATAATAATTGATTGCGGGTAAAACTACGGGGCGCTGTCCAAAGGCCGCGGTGACCACCTTACCATCGGGTTGGCCGCATGCTTGTTCGAAAATAATTTTATAAAAAAAAGTATGTCAATATTTTCAATTCAATATGCTAAACGACAAGAAACAAAACTTGTGATTATTAGCGTGCGAAGTGTTAAAGCTAGGGAGAGGATACAGTACAGGGATTTTTGTAGATAAATGTACGGTTAGCGTAGAATAGAGTACCTTTAAATTCCTCGAGGACTCAATTACGTTATTTAACTTTGATATAATTTCTCTTCCGATCTATTTTTTTGCCTGAATTCATAAAGCTAACGCATTCAAGCATTAACATCGATATCAAAGGAGGGTTAGAAATAGCGTAACGGCCTATAGGCACCCGATCCCTTGCCAAGATTTTCTTTTCACATGGTTTCGTGTGTCACAAAGAAATGGGAAACTATTGACCTTTAATAACTACAAGAAATGTTAGATTCGGTTGGTCTGTTTGTTTTCATTTTCCTTTGATTTTCTAGTGACGTTATTGGGTTTATTATTTACTCAAGTTACTAAAAATGGCTCAAAGGCAACTATACCATTTTTTTAACGCATCACAATCTCATTTATTGATCCTGACCCCTAACTAGGATTCCCTGTATCTAGGGAATCAGGAACTACGAGGACCATGGTCCTTAAATCACCCAGACCCCTAGAAAATATTTGTGGGTCACACAAATCTTTGCCCTGTGCGGGAATCAAACCCGCAACCTCACGCTTCGCAGTCGGCTCATCACCCACTACGCCACGGAGGCCGTCAATTCATAGAAGTAATTACCTATCTGACTGAGTACTACAAGAACTATAGATTTAATCGAATTGAAAGTCACAATGCCTACCTAAAACCTATTATTACCTTCAACTTATTACTTTACCAGTTATTGTTTTTTCTACTTTTATTTAAGTTTTACATTATCTAGAAATAAAAGTAGCAATTTTATTAATTGTCTTCTTACTCAAAATACTTTTAGTATAATACAACAGAGAGCTGGAAGCCTGATAATTGAATTTAAATTACCTACACAGAAAGTGCTTTTTAATTAGTCTGTAACTCTTTGTCTAAAAGGCCTAAAATAAATTAAAGGTAGCTTTATAGTGAAATGTTCATTAGGCATTCGAATGATAATTATTCGTGAAAAACATTTCAGCAATGCCTATTATGAAGAAAAGGTACCGCAGAAGTTATGTTTTGTGTAGGTTTCAATGATTCCACTGATTAACTGGAGGTTGATTCTAATATACATTTTGTTCTTCTTTACCAAGTACAGATTTTTCGTCCATTTACATTGAGTACAGTCAGCCTCATAAATAGTTAAACATCTTCTAACTTCCAATTTATACGACGAAAAATACAAAAAAATTGTTTAGAGTGATAGAAAATTCAAAAATTTAAGATGATCAGCGAATTTCTTTGCTGACCATACTTACCTACCTTGTAAGTAGTTCTTTTTATTCTTACTTGAAATAGGGGCAGCAGAGCCTGCCCTTATGTCCCGCTGGTGGTTTTATATCAATTTCTTACTATCAGCCTCTAAGGTTAGCCATCTCAATTTGTTTGCATAGCGGAGTGAAGTCCTGAGTTAGTGGCCCATCTCCTCTAATGCCAACAGCTGGTGTGGAAACAGTGGTGATTAACATGGCGTCTATGTGTATATATAATATGACAGGTCGTTGGCACAAGTCATACATTCGACTTCTAATACCATCATCTTTATTCACGCTTCATACTCTGATTTCTTCATATGCCGAATTTTACCAAAATTTTAGACCACTTGCTTTAAAGTCTATGACATAAACATGCTACAATGTGCACTTAAACGTGCAGATATATCAGTATGCGCTAAGCACCACATTAAAAAAGATTCATGGCTTGCGTGGCACATAAACAAATTCTCTTCGTTTTCTTCCTTATTCGTTCCACACGCCAATAAAGAGTGGAAAGCGTGGAGCCATCGAAATCATATTGAATTTATTCAATACTTTTATTCTAAGTTACAAAATAAAAAGGAAATTCCGTGGTCTTTTTGTTGGGTTATTTATGATTTCACTGAAGCATTCAGACGAATTTATTGAATCATATTTTTTTCGTATTTACGACTCTGAAAGTAAGTAAATCAGTATAACCGTCAATAATATTCATAACTTAGAACAAATGGTTTATTCCGAACTCCTTCTGAATTTATGAAACACAAGTCTATAGTTAGTAATAGTTAGTTTACTGATTTGATATTTTTCCATGATTCCTACTTCTCGTGAATTACTTATACTTACTATACTATACTTATTTAACTTATTATAATACAAAATAATATACTACACACTTACGACAACCTATAACAATTAAAAATCTATCGACAATCATTAATCAAACTAAAATAAACCAACTCGTTAACATTATTTTGCTGTGCGTATTAAAATTACCTTGGAAATAGCCTTAATTATATTCTAGTAAAAATATTATAATTAAAAATAACTAGTTTAATTTCATGGTATCTGGCACTGAAGGGTTGAAGTGAATTGTGTTAGATACCATTTTGGGATACTGTTTCGTTAATGATAAAATTGTTTAACAAATTGATGCGGTTGTTAAGCAGTATTTAATTTTATTCAATTATAAAGGACCTTCAGCCGCGTTCTAGACTTGTTAGTAGTGGTCAGAATTAAATTTGCCGGGAATTAATTCTCAATTTTTAAAATAGATTACCACGTTGGTTTACTGTGTCAGCAAGTTATTAATGTAGGTATCTTTGTTACAATCATTTACTCTGTGAAACACATTTAAATCGGTGGTACGTTTTGATAGATGCGACTCATTTATTCGATTTGTACCGATTGAATAGATAACCGCATAAATATTTGTTTGAAATCTGATAAATCTATCTCAATGTAACCTACGCAATATCATCAATTCAATGAGTTAAAAAAGCAATAGATTGTAAGAAATATACACAATCAACGTACAGAGCATGTTGCAATTTCTTCCCTTTTCAAATTAAAATCTAAATGTATAAAAATGTTATGTTGGTTTGTGTACGCTTCAAAAACTCAAAAAGTTCTGCACCTATCGAGCTGAAATTTTAGCATGATATATAATCCGCATCAGGGATTGTTTTTATCTATTTTTTTCATCAGTTACGTATCAGCGAATGTGCGAATGTGCCACAACGAAGCGTGGCAGGGCACAGCTAGTAACGTATGAAAATCTATGTAATTTGACAAATTTACAATACTTACTTTAGCCTTAAGATTTCACCCAATAACTTAACAATATCGACAGCTTACAATCTAGCTTCATCAGCATAGTCTACAACCTGAACAGCTCGAAGTTTGAACTAATATTAAGTTGAGACATTGTGCGCAAAGCACTAGTAGCTTTAGTAATAAACGAACTGCACTAAACCACTTAAGTTACCCACGCGCTTTGGGAAATACTTGGACTAAGACTTGGAGCATAGGAACAACGTCGATAGCATGGAAATTGGATAGAGTAAGAGATTTATTATTGACACACATACCCTCGAGGAAATAGTTGAGAATAGTGTGCTATCTCAAATGATTGGTACAAAGTTTTGTATACCATGGTAAGTGGAAATTTCTAAAAGCTTTCTTCTTTAGCTTTCATAACTTTGAGCAATTGTAAGCAGACATGGTGGTTGCAGTTTCAAATCCAGTGTGACGTACTGGTGTTGTCTCCGAATCGATGGTGTCCCTCTTAGTTCCTGATTCCCTGACACAAAGAATCCTAGTAAGTGGTCAGGATCTAAGTATGACATCGCTGCATTAACACGTCTACTACCTAGTATTTACGTAATTAATTGACAGAACTTAAATAACAATATAAATAAAAAGAAAAACAACTAAAACTAAGAACTTAAAAATCTAACAAAAGAGGGTTGTCCATGAGGCATGGTGCCAAGAACACTGGCTGCATTTCCACGTTTTATTTTATTTATTTTATTCACCTTATTTCTTTTATTTTATTTTATTCACTATAAGATGTCAACTAATGACAAGCGGTCACGCTTAAAATATTTAATTGATTCAATGTCAATTAATTTATCAATTTTGGACATCTTCATAGAAATTATGTCATGTGAACTGAGCATAGGTAAACAAATATTGGCGCATAGGAATCGAAATCGATAATCTTGATTACATAAAGTTTGAACTACGTACATAGAAAGCAACCGCTCAAGTGTTAAGCTAACAACTTGCTTAAAATTAACTTTGAATCATAATAAGTACCTACGTTTAGATTACGTAATTAAATTTCAGAGTATGAATTGGTAACAAAGTAAGCTACAACTTTCGAAAACGGCTGGGAAAACTAACTGTTATTTTTTGTGCATAATATTGTTATTTTACTGTATATAGAAATTAATTGACAAATGTTTTTTTTTTAAATACCTAATTGTACCTAATTGTCAAGAACCAGTGGGCTACTCGGAATACTGTACCGATACTTACCTTTGTTCTTTGACTGATTTCTATAATAATTTCTTTATCTTTTTCTATTATCAGTCCATTCAAAATAAAATTTGCCCTTGCATAGTGTCTCGGCATTTGTGATAAAACTTAATTAAAATCCATAGAACTACTATCCCAAGAACAAGCAGTTTTGTCTATTTTAAGCGCTTAATCGTGGGTGGAATGAGAATCCCTGAGACATTGTAATTTATGTTTAGCTTTCACACTGTATTAAATGCACTGGATAATTAAATATTGTACAGAAGAGGTATTCTGAGAATGAATACTTTATATAGAAAGTGCTATGACGCTTAAGTCTAGTATCAATAGAATAGCACAGTACAATACCTTCTATCGATTGTTTATACGTTAATTATTATCAGATCATACTGCATAGGAACTATGAGCTTTACTTTAAAACAAAAATAATCACCTAGTGCGCAGTGTCGTTAATAGTTTATTAGTTCTGTGGAAACTTTATAAAACTTATTATAAACTTGGCACAACTTTGACGTTTCACTAGAAAGTCTATCTTAACGTTGCTATCCAGCAAAGTTGAAAATGAGTATATTTTTGTGTCTAATAATAGCTTCGTAATTATTATAAAGTTTAAATTATTTTGCGGAATAATTTATAGCTGCAAGTTTTGTGTATATAACCCACAAATACAATTAAATCCCGATCATAGTAGGCAATACAACACATGTTAATCTGTCCTTGTTAAACTAATGCAAGTTGTAGAATAGTAAAATGAAATTCAATGATTTTGGACAATACAGTCATTGTCTGTCTCAGATTCCGTTGGTTAATGTGCTACAATAGTTATGAATTTGAAAGCTGCTAAATAGGCTTTAGCTGTTTGTGGTGTAATCCTTTCTCGCTACCACATACATGTCATACATACATCGTCTAAACTTGTTTCTAAAATAACAATTCCACGGCTTATGCCGTTGGGAAGTAAATCCAAAACGGAGCGTTTTTCTTTACGGTCCATCAAATTCTAGCTTCGATTCCTGAATTCCTGACGCATCAACCTGCCTCATTATTTACAATGCGGTCTTTCGTTTTTACGATTCCTTCATGTTTATTATGCCTACCGATATTTTCTTGCCGTTGATCCCTACTTATTTATATATTTCTACGTTCAGCCAGAATTAATTTATTATGATTCGAAATGGTTGAACTGGAGTACGTATGAGTAGGTATTTACGGAAAAAGCGTACCGTTGGACTATAATAAGTTAAGTTTAACCGAGTTCCCCCTTTTTTGCGGCGGAGACGTTTTCACCACCGCTTGAGAAAAGCGATTACTGGCTGGGATAAGATGTGGAAAAGTTCTGTGCTGTTTTGCCATGAAAATGTGTTTATTTTCGATTTAGATAATCATTTTCAAATACAAACGTTTTCTATCGTCAAAACACCACACTTTATGAGTTATAAAATATTTTTATACGTTACCACAAGACTCTAATCCAGCGCTTAAATCGTGTGCTGAAGTCTAGACTCGGACTAACGCCCACGGTCCTAGGATTGTGTAGAGATTATAAAATGTGGATTTTATTGTTGACTCCTCTAATTCAATTTTGGTTTTACTACTTTAATGCCGGCCCTGCGGGTAGAAGTGTTCAAAATATTAGTGGAGATTACTGGAAAATAAATAAAGTGTTATGTGGACACTACGCAATTGCAGAGAAGTACCAAGAAGGGTCAAGTTTGTACGCTTATAGATGAGAACATATTATTAAGTTTTAGTTTCAAGGCTATCTCAACAAGCAAGAAAAGTTGCGATAGTATAGATATATTGTGGTATTCAGTAATAAAGTACCTAGTCAAGAATCTAGGCTAGAGGAAACTGTTTTTAAAAAAGGCAAAATTAGAATTTAAAAGTATATTTTTGTCCGTTACAAATGAGAGCGTCTTAAAGACTAACTGAATCAAACTTAATTCTAATACAAGTACAAAAATGCATTCCTTATCTGTTATGCACTCCGGACGAGAGCCGGGCGGCCAGACGTAACTCAGCAATTTTGCCGCCTACGCATGTATTGCTACAATGTCTTGTCTCATACCGGAATGCATAACTTCTCCCACCGTAAGTTCGAAATTATCGGGTGAATTTACTTCATCCTGAGAATTTCGAATAAAGCGATACACAAATTTCTTACAATAAAAGAGGATGACTATTACTAAAAGTACATATAAAACTAAAGTACCGATGCTCATATCTTTCACATTGATTACACTTTCATTTTCACTTTTAACACTGACACTTTCACTTTTTGTTAGCACATGGGACAGGTGCTGCAGGTTCAGCAGGTCCACGCCATCCAGGTTTGTAGGTCTCGATTCCGGCGGCAATGTCATCAGCGGCAGTATTTCAGGAAGGTTTATAACTGGTAATGCAGATGTGGAGATTCTCCCTAGGTTCCCTTGATGTCTTTTCAATGTTATATCTTTTATAGTGGCTTCGCAATCATCATCAGCGGTGATTATGTAGGTTCCACGTATGTGGTGATGGGTTATCTCGTTTTCACAAGATTTGGTTATCAGTAAGGTAGATTTAGTGTAGAGTATCCATCTATCTGTTTGTATCTTCTCTATCTTCACATCATCAAATTCTACCAAAATTGGGTGACATTCAGTGGTATTAATGGCAAAGCTCATCAGTTCTATCACACAGGTATCTTTGATCATCAAAGGTGAGTAGTCTTCGTCACATAGGTACAGTGACTCCTCTATCTCTCTGCATGGGCGGAGCATCGACACCGTTTTCAACCCTTTCATTAAAAGGTAAGGGTATTTGGGTAATACTAAGGAAGTTTGGTTAATGGAATTAGTGATAGGAAGTGGAATAATTCTATAATAGCTGTATTTATCAGCCTCTACCCACGGAATGTCCAGGATAAACGTTATTTGATTTTCTTTTGCATAAACCTTCAACCTTATACATTGCTCTAATTTAAAAATGTTGTCTAAGGTTACAGGAAATACAAGTCTGTTCTTAACCTCTATTCTTTTGAATAATGATAACAATTCATTAGTATCGATTATGGATTGGTGCAATGTCCCTAACTTACTAAATGCTATTGCTGTTTCAATTTCATCCAGTCTGACATAGAGCATTTCAAAATTGTGCAAAAACAAATTGTATACGTTAATAAGTTTAAGTTCATTAAAAGCACTTCTGGTGTCATTTAGCTGTTTTCTAATATCCAACATTACTTTGTCTAACTGGATAAAGTTATATTTCGTTGAACTTGAAATGTTAATAAGCGAATCCATCATTTCAGCGACTACTGTCATCTTTCTTTCTACCGTGTTTTGGCTTGTCTTAACATCATTGATTAACCTGTCATACCTTATCGCATCGTCGTTATCTAAATTTCCTGTTACTACTTTTATGAGAGATCCGAGGGGATTTATAACGCCGCGTTTAAATCGTTTTGAAGGTTGAACTAACAGCTGATTTAATCTTTCAGTAGTTATGTTTTTAATATAATCAGTTTGTGTTTTTATGTCATTTACGTCTGGATTAAAAGTTTTCCTGTTATAATAATTTTTAATATGAATGTTTAAATCGGCATATCGGTTAATGTTTAATTCTAAATCTTCACGTATAAAGCTTAAATCTAGTATCTTAACAATAGTCCACTTATCATTACTAACGAGAGCTTGCCCTTCCTTTATTGGAAGGATTCCAGGGTTCCGAGTGATCGGCTGGAGTAGAAGGGCCGGAGTCCTGGACACGTGCATCAGGAGCAGGATGAATCTGCGAAGGTCGTTTTATATCCTTAATAGGGGCTCTAGTATCATGTCCATGAAATTTTACAGGGACTATATTCCTATCTACTTCTCCAGTAACTTTTGCCCTTTCGTAACGAGCTTTATCTTTACTTCTTCTAACGTTAGCACCCTTTATAAATATTGTATCTCCGGTTTTTACATTAAATTCTTTCTCACCTCCGCGCTTTTCTCTGATCCTTTCTTTTTGGTTAATTGTTTTGTCTGTTAAATACTCATATAGGTATTTAGTACGTGCTTTATGGTCCTGTAATAGCTTTTGAGTATAACTTTTATTGAACTCGACGTCAAAGGTACTTGTTGCATCGGTGTGACCAAAAACAACTTCAAAGGGCGTCAGGCCCGTTGTAGAATGTATTGATTGATTGTAGGACATGATTGCATACGTCATTACGGACGCGGCGTCGGTGATTTTATGCTCATATTTTGCTAAACGGTATATTTCTAATAGAGTGGAATGGAGTCGTTCTATGAGTCCCATGGAATTAGGGTTATGAGGAGTACCGATGTGCAAATCAATTTTGTAGAAACTCAAAGTTTCTTTAATTAGTGTGTTATTGAATTCAGTTCCGGAATCCGAACTAATTCTTTGTGGTACACCGTATGCTGAGAAATACTTGATAAGGGCTCTAATTACTTCCGGTGTTGATTTGTTACTGATCTCAATTGCCTGACCAAGTTTACTAAAAGCATCAATTATTGTTAAGTAGTACTTTCCTTCTATAGTGAACACGTTTATGAAAATTTCTTGAAACGGGCGATTTTGTGTTTGGGTTAGTTGCAATTCTGGTTTAAAAGGCTTCCTGTCATATTTCATAGCTTTACAGGTTTCACAAGAGTTTATTAAAGTTGCTACAGTGACATCCATATTGTTCCAAAAATAATTTCTTTTCAGATGCATTATAGTTTCTTTTATCCCGCGGTGGCATGTTTTTCCTAAGTGATATTTCATTACTAGGTCACGTTGGTCATTTTCGTCATCGACGTAGACTACCCTTTGCTTACACTCGAGTAACTTAACCGTACCCTTCTTAAATAGTGCAATTGTTGCTTCTGCAAATTCTTTTCTGTGTGTTTCATGTTCAAAATAAATGAAATATTTTATTTTGGGTTTAATATATTCTTTCAGGAATTTTTTGACTAATTCCGGTTTATTAAGGGGTAGGTGAACTTCTAAAATTTTTTGTTTTGGCCGGGATAGGTCCTTTACAGTCATTTCTCCCCTATACCATACATGAATAAGGATTTGGTTCGGTTTTGTGTCAATAGCTTCGTTTAAGATTGGGATGCCGTCTGTGTCTACGTCATGTGTGGAGTGTTCAGTAAACGTAGGAGCACTTGCAGATCTTTCAGACGTTGCTGAGATGGTGCTACTGGTCGGGGATGGAATTGAAAGAGATTTTTCTGAGTCTGATTTCATTTCAATAGGGGATGCAATCGATAAAGTTTTTTCTGAATCTGATTTTATTTCAATAGGGGATGCAAAAGCATTACTCGTTTCTGGTCTAATTTCTACTTCTCTTAATCTTATGATATCACTCACTACGTCATCCAGGTGTTCTCTTAATCTTTCTTCCGCATCTACATTTACTTGCATAGAACTTTCACCATCTTTACTTAGGGCATTTACTTTCATACGAGAGAGGGCATCTGCAACATGATTTTGCTTTCCGTTTTTATAAATGATGTCGTAATCAAATTCCGCCAAACGTAGTTTCCACCTGGTTAGCTTGCTGTTCGGTTCTTTGATGGAATTTAACCAAGCTAATGGCCTATGATCGGTGTATATGGTAAACCGTCTACCGTATAGATACGGCCTAAAATTTTTGGCTGCCCAGACAATGGCTAAAAGTTCCTTCTCTATGGTACTATACCGGGTTTCCGCGTCATTAAGTGTCCTACTAGCATAAGCTATAGGCTTGTCTGTACCTATTGAGCCTTGAGAGAGGACTGCTCCAAGAGCATAATTTGACGCATCTGTTGTTAAAACGAACGGTTGTGAGAAATCTGGAAACTGTAAGACAGGGGCGTTTACTAAAAGCTCTTTGCATCGTTCAAAGGCTGCTACGTATTGTTCAGTGATTTCAATTTTGTTTCTTTTCTTTAAGCAATTTGTAAGGGGTTGAGTTACCTTGGCAAAGTCTTTAATAAATTTGCGATAGTAACCCACCAGACCTAAGAAACTTTTAATTTCTGTGGACGTTCTAGGGATCGGAAAGTTTAAGACTGCCTCAATTTTATCGTCATTTGGCTTCAACCCTTCTCTAGTTATCATATGTCCAAGGTATAATACTTCCTTTCGGAAAAACTCACACTTATCCAATGTCACTTTCAAATTTGTTTCTCTTAATCGATCAAAAACCATACGCAGTTTATCTATGTGTTCCTGGAGACTGCAAGAGTAGACAATAATGTCATCCAGGTACACGAGACAATGCAGGCCCTGTAGTCCTCTTAGCACGTTATCCATTGCGCGCTGAAACGTAGCTGGGGCGGTCTTCAGCCCGAAGGGCATACGCGTAAATTCAAAGTGTCCGGACTGTGTAGAAAACGCTGTTTTGTGCCTATCCTCTTCTTCTACTTCTATTTGATGGTATCCGCTTGCTAAATCGATTGTACTAAAGTAAACTGATTTGCCTAGTTTATCAAAAAGTTCGGAAATATTTGGCAAGGGATATTTGTCACTTGTTGTAATCTCGTTCAAACGTCTGTAATCTATCACCATTCGGAATTTCTTTTCGCCGGAAGCGTCAAGCTTTTTGGGGACTAAATGGACTGGTGCACTCCACGGAGAGTGTGATTCCCTTATAACGTCACTTTTAAGAAGTTTATCCACTTGATTTTTTATTTCATCGTTCTGCGCAGGTGGATGTCTATACGGCCTAATAAAAATAGGATCCTCATTTTTAGTTCTAATTTGATGCTTTACGCGGTTTGTAAATGTAAGAGGCAACTCGTCGCAGTAAAATATGTCACGATATTCGTAACACAGTTTCCTAATACTTTCGTGCTCTTCTTTATTCGTATGTTCCAGTCGTAGTTTTTTCAAGTTTTGTTTTAGCAAGTCATCTACTTCATATTCATTCCTGTCCGTTGTCAAATTCACCACACATTCTTCCTTTTCATACTTGTCCACCCTGAGGGGTTTAAGAAAAGTCATAGTCACTCTGTCCTCAGACGAATTTTGAATTACCGTATACGCAAATGAGTTAGTACATTTTACGATAGCGCTAGGCATTCTAACTCCCTGCCCGAAATCTATATAATCTATTATCGCATCTCCGTTCTGCAAATTAGTAGGTACCTTTACTCGCATTTCTGACCTTGGTTCGAGTGTTAATTCATATGGGGGATTGTATATGATTGGAATATTAGTGTCACGTGTGCGTAATATCTGATGTTTCATATCGATTGAGGCGTCAAGTTGTTTTAGAAGGTCGGACCCTATCAACCCGTCGTACCTACTGTCTACGTCATAAACATAAAACTTATGTTTCTCTGTACTCTTGAAAGTTTTTAAGAGTGGGATGTAGATTGCTTCATTGTGCTGACTACGAGCGTGCGTGCTTATCACTTCGAAAGGTTCGTAAAACTTGAAGGCCGTGAAGAACTCGTCTACTTTGGTCGGGCTTATAAACGACCTTGTACTGCCGGTGTCTATCATGAAACGTGCGTGAATTTCAGGAATTTCAATATGCGGAAGCTTTAAGATAGAGTCACAATTTATTTGTATTATTTCGGGTGATGACTGGAGGCTCGCGCCTGAAAATTTTCGACATCGTATGAATCTACTTCCTGATAGTAGACTTCCGGTGTCTCTGGATAAGGTTCTATCGCCATTTGGGGTGTATCTATATTGTACATGTAATTTTCGTTGTAAGCTACGTCCTGGTACTCATAACAGTCAGGGGAAACATCGGCTTCATTATTGTAAAATACATTGCTGTTATCAGCTTCATGGGAACCGTCTATCATGTTTTGTCTTAATGGGCGAGCGGTGCGCATGGACACATCGGTATCCAAAGTTGGTTTTTGGTTTTGTACATTTTGATGGGGGATTCCAAATTTAAAATTATTTTCAGGTTGGAAGCCCGGTGGATGTCTTGCAAAGTTATTCATTGGAGACCTGAATCCTTGATTTTGCGGGGGAATTCCGAACCTAAATTTTTGTTGTTGGTTTGGGATACCAAATCTGTAATTTTGCTGACCCGAATTCTGGTTAAATTTCCAGCCACTGGGATTTTGCTGATTTGGGGACCCAAATCTAGGTATGTTTTGTGGTTGATGTGGGATTCCGAACTTGAAATTTTGGTTCGGGGTTTGATATTTATTTTGTTGACCAAACTGTGGGTTTCCAAACTTGAAGTTTGGTGCAAAGCTAGGCAAGATCGCAGATTGCATTGGTTGTGTTGGTTTGAAATTTTGGGGTGCGGGGGTCGGTTTAGTTTGTTTTTTTGCACTGCATTGATTTGTGAAGTTAACTTCCTCAATTACTATACTGAGCGCAGTTTCCAAGCTCAGACACTGCTTGAGGCGTACTATGCGGATTAAATCCTCTGGCAGGTTAAATAGGAACACGTTCAGGCACATGTTATTATAAATAATCATTTTTGCAGCTTTTACACCCTCGTCTCTCAATTGATTCACTTTAGCATATAAGGTACTACGCATATGTTGTATTCTGTGACAAAATTCTTTGTAAGACTCGCCATGTTTCAATTTTAATTGTTCAAGCTCAATTGCGATGCACTCCTCGGAACGAGGGTCGCCGAAATGTTGAATTAGCAGTTCTTTTAAAATATCCCAAGTGTTAACGTCTTCACGTTCACTTAAAAGAGCAGCAGCTCTACCCGCTAGCCTACTAGTAATAGCATAGAACACATACAGTGATTGAACCGGGTTATTGCTATCGGAAAACCCTGAAACTATGTATTGAGCTTTCCTGATGAACAAATTCAACAAGTTTTCTTCCCCTTCAAACTTAGGGATAAGACAAAGTAAATCTTTCGGTATTATACGTATTTGTTCCATTTTTAAACTCTACTTAACTAGTCACAATTAATATAAACTATAAGCCGATATTGGGGCACAAGTACTTAACTAAACACACAAAATATAGCGCCAATATAGGTGCGCAATAAAGAAAATCAAATAACGATTTGCAATCTGGCAAACGGAAATAGACAGGAACTGAGAGGAATATGAAAGGGTTTACTCACAGTGCACTCGAACTCATCCTTCCGTTATAGCCAGGTAGTTTCCTCACTTCAATTCAGTTGACAAATTATTTGGTTCGTGGATTCCGCGCAAATGCAAAGCGGCACTGCAAATTAACTGTATCACAATCGCAAAAACTGAGTTTTGGAGCTTTACGATGGACACAGCCTTCGCGCGCAAAATCCTACCGGCTGCGCCAGTCAAGAATCTAGGCTAGAGGAAACTGTTTTTAAAAAAGGCAAAATTAGAATTTAAAAGTATATTTTTGTCCGTTACAAATGAGAGCGTCTTAAAGACTAACTGAATCAAACTTAATTCTAATACAAGTACAAAAATGCATTCCTTATCTGTTATGCACTCCGGACGAGAGCCGGGCGGCCAGACGTAACTCAGCAATTTTGCCGCCTACGCATGTATTGCTACAATGTCTTGTCTCATACCGGAATGCATAACTACCTAGATGTGCGTTCGAGCGCTGGCATAATATAAACACGTAGAAATAAGGTAGGGGACTTCTTTTAAATTTAATGTAACCCGTCAAATCTTCTATGTGTGAAATAATTATCAAATTGTTAATATGAATTAGCATAACATTTTTTTTCTTTTTTAATGGGTAAACTTGATTTTAAGCTGATAATGGAAGTTGTTAATTTGATGATGGATGAAGAAACATGGTTCTCTTTCGATTCATCATCATCAACCCATAACGTCCCACTGCTAAGCACAAGAAAAAAGGAAAATGAAACTATGCACATTTCGACGAATACGACACGTTTAATAATTCTCTAGAATATATTTTTAAATATTTCATACATTTTAATTCATAGTACAAAAATAATTGTACAATTTAGATAGCCTCTTTTTACATTGATAACTTATTTCTAATAGATACAAAATTAAATTATACTTACGTCAACAAATTTCAAATTCTTACACTTTCGTAAAACTTTCTTAAGTATTTAATCCACTGATACATTCAATCTTAATAGGTAGGTGTAGATAAAAAAAATACCGTCACGAAACTAATAAAAGATGGACGTCTCAGTGCCGAATAAGAAAGTGAATCACTGAACACATGCTGATCCGCTTATAAGGTACACATAAGTTTCACGCCCACGGTCACATCATATAATGCCGATCAATATAATTGGATATTTTAACCAAACGAACGCCACGTACTGATTACATTTTTGCAGCGGTACATTTTCCTTTTTGCTGCATGTTTTCCAGGGTGAAATTGATGTTATATGAACACCTTCATACACACACGCTGCCACTGTTGCTATGTTTCACTTTCGTATTTGGCGTCGTGGCGCACTTCTTTTATATAGGTTCATGCTTTATGGCTGTTATTATTTGAGGGTCCTAGCACACGCGCTGGTTCTTACACTCCACTTACAAAAATGGAGTTCACTGGTATTTTTGCATAATTAAGCGATGCCCCGAATATTAAGAAATCTAACGGACAAAGACAAACACTTTTATTCACACTCCCGTTTTGTGACTATGGAAAAGTATGAATGCAATATAGGGTCAAGAACCAGACATGTGGGGACCACATCAACCTCCTTGTTTGCAGCCCTTCAAAAAGTAGGTTCTTCAGGTCTTTGGTTTCTGTTTATAATAGGTTATTTAATTACTCATTATACTTTGTTATGAAATAACTAGCGTTCTAATGTATAATATATTTTCGTATTTACCTAGTTTCTCCAAACCTCTATGATTATTTTAATACAAATTTTTGAACACATCGAACATTCTACTAGATTCATTTATTTTAATAATCTATTAATATTATCATTATTATAAGTCCTAAAAAAATTTAGAAATGTCCTCTATTTTCAACAACATTACATGAAGAAAAAGTGTTTTACATTATCGAGAGGTGACACTCAGGACAATACTTACAGTGTAAATGCTCAAAAATAAATACAAGATATTGACTAGATTAAGTAAAATCAGTATAAAAGGTATATTGGGGAAATAACTCCAGTGTTACAGCTCGAGTAAGTATAATAGTTCAAATTCTTCTTTCACGTAAATGTTTTAACAATTGTGGTATCAAATAGGCAGAATCAAATAATACTTTTTAAGAACTTAAAGACAACAGTGAAGTGAGCTGCGAATGTAGCTTCGTACAGGTCTCATCTCTCCAATATTCCTCTACATCTAACATTTTTATTGCAGCGTTATTGTGCCTAACTTCACACCCGCCATATAGTTTTAATATTACTATGCACTTACTTGTTAAATAATCTGACATCCGACATTAACCCTATATTACGCTTAAACTAACCGTGTATCTTACAATTAGAACTATTATTCTTAAACTTAATGCATTTTCCTATGCAGAAATACATACTAATATGAAACATTATTATAAATCTATGATAGCCTGACAAGCGTAGATTGAATTTTGTTATTTCACTTAGATAACTTCTTATATAATTATAATAATAGTCTACATTTTGAAAATAATGCTTAGGTACAATAACATAGACATTCTTATCGCGATCAATGCAATTCTTCTTACGTACGGTATTGATGTTTCCACATATTCCCAAAAGTTCAGATGTCCGGTTCCGTAGGCTGAACTAGTGAAATATTTTTTTCCCTATCGTTCAGTTATTGCGCGATGGGTTTGTGGAAAAATCGCCGTCGCAGTAGATTACTAGAGTCTTGTAAAGGGTCTGATTAAAATATAGCTGTGTCAGGATTAGTCAGCTAGACTGCGCAGTCCAGCAACCCCAGGTTGAGCCGAACCTTCAGCCAAAAAACGTCCTTAGTTAAACATAGGGCTCTCCCATGATACAACGTCACACGGTTGCTAGCTGTAATATAATACCACATAATAGAGACTGGGACATATGGGTAAGGCTGGGACAGTACATAGTTACCATGTATTATTATATCAAACTCGTTAGTCGAGTCACAATTAAGATGAAAGTCAAATATCAAGCGATGCAATTGCATGCAAGCTAGCAAAATTTTAAGCCTTTAACACTTGCATTATACTTCTAAGATCAAGTCAGTACATAGTATTTATTAATGACACAAACAATTTTGCTGAAGCATAATACATGATTTCTTTCAATAGATGGAAGTATTCTGTTGTCTTCTTGACTGCTGTAGGTATGCACACAAACGGTTTCAATTTCAAGGGATATCTAATGTAGCCCGTGGCCCACTAATAAGTGCTAACATTATAGTTCTTATAATGAATAAATCGTACGATATCTGACATACTCTTCGTTATAAGAGCGCAAACGCAAACTCACTTTACACAATTTCTCGCACAAGCATATTCCATTGTGGTATAATATTGTCAGCGACCATTATATTATTCACTCTTCGTTCTACTTAGTGCCCGTTATAATGTTCAATAGACGGTGTGCCCACAATTGCACACCCGTCGCTGTCACTATAGCATTACGTCTCGCACGGGCTCGCTAACCACAGCTCGCTGTCAGTCACGAGCGGACGCGAGGACTAGCAGTTGTGTGCGGCGAGTCTCAGGCCGGGATGTACTGCCGCTTCGAGGACGGTTTAGTATCTGTAATAGATAACAGAAATAACTTAAGAAGAATTACCTTAAAAAATTGTTCCACGTTGGGCGCCAATATAATCTATCGAGATTAATACTCCTTATTAACACGTGAATAAACAAAATAAACACAGCTGCTAACGTATCTATATTTAGGTATAAATTGCTCATAAGCCTTACTGGTATTTTCGTTTACGTAAGGTGGAAGATTGTTACATTCAATGAACTTGGCGCCCAACTTGGGATCAATTTAAAAAATGCCATATATCACAAAAGGACGAAAAACTTTGATCAGAGGTAGTTTTAGTTATAAAATCAGTTGGCACAGTTAAATTATTACGCATATCTACTGCAACATTTGAAGAATCAGCACAATTTTTCAATTGAGTTCGAAACTCTCACCGTTGCTACAGAATGTGTGCGTTTTGCATGTGTCGAGCTGAGGAGATCAGAGTTAGCTGTAGAGTCGGACCGCGATCGCAGCGTTCCACGTGCATGGCGCTTGCGTCGTCGCCCCCACCATATCCACTTGTACGGAGGCACTCGTCTAGAAACACAAATCATAAGTACTATTAACAGCAAATTAAATCCATCAATGACCATAAAAAGTGTGAATAGGTACAGTGCAGATACCAGGCCAGACATAAACATCAATAAATTTCAGCGAAATTTTGTTAATTAAAACATCGAAAAACGTATTAATTGCTTTGTCAAAGCATGGACGACATTATCGCCTATTTTACAACCGGATTGATTGATTTCATTGGGCTTACTTACACGTGAATATCATGCAAAGCCTATAAGAATACTTATAATATTTAGCTAAGAACAGTCGGTTTATGTTTGTTACACTTACGAAACATTATTCTGCGTCACATGGAAAAAAATGTCTGCGAGCACGCTTCCAGGTAATCCTGTGGTGGATAATATATTGGTGTCCTTACGATTTGCAAGGGTTTTATTAAGATTGATTGCTGACACCAGGAACTTACTATTGATCTCATAATTTCCGAATGATTTTGAAGTCTAGAGTCAAACCAATCAATATTTATGTAATATAATTTTGTAAATGTATCTTTATCTCTGTCGACTGTGTGTGTGACTACTTTATGTGAATATAATTTTATTGTATGTTTGTGATGAGGTTTTGGTTAGCTTCAAATCTAAAAATCTTAGTATTTGCTGCAACATTGAATACGACAATATTATCATACATACGTAGTATGCTACGGAAACTGCAGAGCTTTAAATTTATTTTCTTCCATGTTATTATTAATGTTATATAATAGTTCCACTAGTCTTATCTAATTAGGTTTGTGTATGGCTAGACCAACAACATCATTATCTGATGACAACAGCGATCACCACGCCATTGGTGACAATACGACAGAGGCTACTCATGCCGCTAGAGAGGGTCTGACTTATCCAAGCTTACCTAAGACTAGTATAGATATGCGGTGAGAACATGCAGCATATCAGTGGGTTGGCGGCAGAGTTGAGCGGCGCCAAGCTTTGTATGAGGGTGGCTATAGCTATGGTGTTCTGCGTCATCGGTATGTAGTGGTAAACTTGTAGCAGGTCAAATACTATATACGGAGACCAACATAGCACGAACACTGAAACAGAAAATATTTTTATGAGCAACAAGTTTTAATTCGATACGTTTTTCAGAGTTACAGATTAGCGATTCACCACTAAGACTATCTGTTGTGGTTATTGATAAGTAACGATGTGTTCAAAAATGAGATAAACAAGTTAAATGCCCAGAATGTGACTGGGTCGAAAGGACTAATGCCAAGACAGTCCGAATTAAAAAAAAAACTATAGCGCCTTATGTTCTACTTGAAATTAGTAGTAAACCAAGCGGACACTAGCGCCACCAAGGGTATTCATTGCGTATTATACTAAAAACTCAAATCATTTATTGCAAATAGGCTAAAAATTGCATTTTTACATGTAAAAAAATTAAGTCTCTAACTAATACATATTATTATAACTACTTAATAATACTGGAAGCTCATGCTCACTTTTGCACGGTTAGTTGACGTAAGATCTGGATAAATGATCTTTTGTATGACTAATAAGGTAGTAGATTATCGGTAACTAAACTAACAAAGTCTTGTCATTAGCCATTTAATTTAGGAATATCTGAAAGAAAAGAAAGCGTTAAAAGTGTTAAAAGCGTTAAAAGCGTCTAAAAGAAAGCGTTACCACAGCAATAGGGTATGTTTAGATCTATTGCATTTTGCTTTAAACCTTCTGAATAAAAATGTTGAAGGGTACTGTTGCTTACCAAAAACTATAACGAATGTCATCTTGACGCTTTTGATTTTTGCTCTCGGTATCAGTCCTCTTGAACTGGCGCGCCTTGAATCCGGATCACTGACGTCAATTTGACCTGAAAATTTGATTTGATATCTTTAGTTGGTAACTGAATCATTTAGTTATGGAGACCTTAGAAGGAGATAGAGAGAATGGGTGTGTAATAGAGAGTATTTTTCGATTTTATCTGATAATATGTTAGTTTTGATGTTGCCGAAATAGAGTCGTAGCTCAGAAAAACAAAAAAAAAACCCTGATGAAACTTTTATTTATCCATAAAATGTTGCATTTGGCAAGCGTGGCCGCTTGTTTATCAGGCAAATCATATGCAAGTTTTTTCACTCACATATAGAAAAAACAACAGCTGATGTTAATTTATATCTCTCGTCGGGATGTAAAGAAAACCATTTATAAAATTAAATAACCTCTTCTTTCTTGTGTATTTCAATTTTGAAAACACCAAAGTTGATCATAAAAACTCACCGTTTCTCAAAGTCTTGGTTCTTCTGGAGCTAACAGGCGGGCTCATTACGACGGCCTTACTCTTCGTCCAGATAGTCAGCACGATGACAGCATAGCACGCGGCGATGGCAAGCGCTGGCAACACAAATATCATCGCCGAGACGAGCGTCATCCAGATCTGCCAACGGCGCGGTGAGCCAAGCTCTATCCAGCATTGGAGCTGCCCTGGAAACAGCATGGAACAGTGTATCTAAAAATACATTAACTAGTGCATCCACAACGCACTTACAAAACCCTTTGTTACACGATGCTTAGTAACTTTTTTAAATATACTACTCTGTTAAGAAAGTACCCGGAATCGAACGTTATCAGTGTGACTAACAGAGTACAGTGGCGTTCAAAGCTTAAAATTAATAGTTTTAATTATAACGACTACAATTTTAATGAGAAGGCGTGCTTTAACCATTGGATGAATGATCTGGCAGCTAGTCAAAGCAAAAAGTAAAAGTTAGATGGTTTTTTTATTTACCTTGAACTTCCTTTAGTTCATACAAAATTAGTAGGGGTATGGAGAATACAATACTGATCAGCCACGCAGACACTATTAGAGCTCTCGCGCGGTTCCCTGAAAATACGATAAACCTAATTAATCAATGGTTTAAAGGTCTTTCACTTCAATAAACGTGATAATATACCTATCAATTTAAATGATAATCGCCAACTAATTCTATCACCATACGAAATAAGAAGACCAACAAAACCTGTAGGTAAAGTGTAGGTATTGGGCGCAGCATTTTTAGCGACTGAAATTAAAATTGTTTTGGAGGATAAAATAAAAAAAATGCACAGAAACAAAAATTAAATGTCAAGTTGCGAATACTGAACAAAGTTTTTAGTGAAACAGGTTTAATTTTTTTATTAACAGATGTGTTTTCATTGCTTGTGACATTTCAGTTTTTAGTGTGTTTTTATGAGATCATGAATACCTACTATAATATTAAAATGTTTCCAAGTGGCTGTAGGCAAGACAATTCAAAATTATATAGATTTACTTAGAGAAGAAGTAATTAAACGCTAATGAAATGATGAACCTTTTTTGAACACTGAATTTTCCTCAAATTGTGCCGATACTTACAGCTCCCAGAGAAGTTCATAGGGTTGGTGATAGCATCACATCGATCTATGCTGAGCGCTACCAGCACATAGGTCGACGCGTACATCACCACAGCCTGAAATATTAACAAAAACCATTTTAAATTTCATAAAAAACTAATAATAGTACTCTAACGCCCATTTTGACTAACCAGAGATTCATTAAATCGATACGGGATGCGGGATTTATTTATTAATTATTTTTTATTTTTTTTATTTTGATTTTTATCCCTAGGCATCCAATTTAGGTTTCTAGGTAAATATTTATGACTTATGACTTTATGATTAAGAACTCATCAACAACTACTACTGAACCTATTCCTATGTTCGATATAATTTGAGATATTGCATAGTGCAGTACCGAATATAATTTTGCAACCCAAGTGTTGCGCTTACGTAAGAATTACACAAAAAGTACCGACACATACCGACATCAAACTCATAAAAAAGTATGAAAATAGAAACACTTCACTATCAAAATAATCATAGCGAAACTTTGAGGCAGGGATGAGATTATGCACCATTTTTCCTCTGTGGTTTCAAATGAATTTTTTTTTGGCTATTGCATTCTGGCTAAAGTTATCTATGAAACATTTAGACAACTGAATGAGTCAGCTCAAAATCACGCATAATTCTGTGGTTCTAAAGCATCTACCATTCAATTAAAAACATGTAGGTATGTGGGAGGCGTACTAAATAATAAAAACACATTTATTACTATATCATAAAAACATCTTCACAAAGCTGCTTGTGAATGATACAAGTTTATTAATATTTTTACAAACAAAATATTTGGAGTACTCTAAATAAAACCCATTATGAAATTTATTGAGATGAGAGTAATGATATTCTATATCCACCTAAGGTCAAGATCGTGCAAGCTTTTCACGGTCAACGTGAACATATCTATTTTTGTTTTGCACGGTGTATGTACTACTAGGAAAGTCCATGTGTCAGTGACCTGACCTGTTATTTATATTATCTCTATTATAAACTTTCTATCTTGGGTATTTATCTTGGTGTTTACTTTTCCCCTAGTTAAGCAAGAAACTATTTCCAAAGAAAAATTGTCTTTATCCACTTATATTGGTAGTTGGGTACTTATTCGAAAAATTATAGTTCGTACATTTTGTACTCCGAAATTAGCTACACAAAAGAGGTTGAATTATTATGTATAATTATCAATACTGAGAACCAATAATGATTAATTTCGAGGTAGGTAGGTAGGTAGATATCAGTCATTTTTATCGACTTTTGAAAGTAATTAACATTGCCTTACAATTTTGGAGTAGACACTTTGTTATTTGGAACTGTGCGTATTGCAGGCTCATAATTTATTCAACTGTTAATAATAGGTGTTGAATTTATAGCAATTGTAAGCACGACTGTGTCCCATGTCATACAATCAAATTTCCATACTCCGATACCCAGTTCGTACATCAGTATTTACAATTATAGTTCATACGTTAAACGGAATGATGAGTGTATTGTTCCTAACTAGTAACGCACTTTAGGTAGTCAACAATGTTTAATCTTAATATTATAATATTATACTCGTAACTCTTCCGTACGTGTGTTTGTCACCTAACTCCTTCTAAACGGTTGGACCGATTTGTATGCAATTTTGTGTGTATATTTCAATGGGCTCCTGAATGGTTTGAAAATACAGTTGTACCCGATAGATGGGTCTGCAATCGGGTTCTAGGTTTTTTTATTTTCAGGACCGGACAACGTCTGCCGGTAAAACTAGCTCATATTTTGCTTCGTACCCGGCGGTATATTTTTCTACTCTTGAATGAAAAATGGCATGGCAATAGTTCGCTTGTTAAAGGCAATATAATCTACTCATATTTTGATCCCAAATCATGAGTCAACCAATAAAAATTAACCTTCGTTAGCAACTTGTACCAATTGCATCGTTTGCCACAGTCACATCAAATTTTATATTGAACTCCCAATTGATTGACAACCTACATACCCAATAACTTTCTGACAGTCAATGATCGCAATAAAACGTGTTCGAGACGGTTCCTGTTATCACAACAAAATGGATGCCAACACAAATGAAAACATTTCCACATTTCCGACTGAAATTAAACGGTTTACTGACATCTGTTGCTGAGGAATAATAAACAGGTGAACTAACTGACGGCTCTGTTAATACTGTACTGGATAATAATAGCACAGCCTAATAAATTCTTTACACTGCAATAATAGACTTGCTGGTGTTAATATAATCAATCTATACAACGTAATAGTTCATCAGTCTTAATTAAATCGATGCGATTTATTGAGTGCAGATGTAATTACATTGCAACTGGTCGACGTGCAAAGGT
Source organism: Campaea margaritaria (assembly GCA_912999815.1). NCBI lineage: Eukaryota > Metazoa > Arthropoda > Insecta > Lepidoptera > Geometridae > Campaea > Campaea margaritaria. Next base: position 6,643,363 of record OU538794.1, read on the forward strand.
GCACATTATGGTAATGACTGATGAAAGATTTAGAAAAGATCATTACCCAGTGGTTGGGAAATTTATATTTGTTTTTTTTTTTAATTAACTGTGTAACGAGACTAGCAAGTCCTACCCGATTACATTGCAATCTTGCGCGGCGCTGCACTGCGCTTGTCAACCCGAGACATTGGTTCTAAGTCTCAATGGCCCAGTGATTTCGCTGGAAACAGTGCCCTTCTAACCGGAACATAGTATTGTTTTCACACTACTGCTTGGCGGATGAATATCTGGCAAAGGTTTGGTACTTCCCCAGGCGGTCTCTTGCAGAAGAGGCCTACCACTACCTATTGGTAAGAAAGTCCGACTTACCAACTTACTTTACTTGAGCTGGGGCTTGGTTAGTAACTGAGAGCAGTTACTCAAATAATGAATCGATTCTTATTCTTAGTCGCTTCTGCACTAGTGAAAATCGTGACTAACTTGCAATTTTACGCATCACTCTACACCATACTTTTTCAGGGTGTTCTGTCCTAGGTTGCTCTTAATTATGGCATCAGGTAATGGTAGACCAGCGAGGGTCTTTATTTTATTTGTTTTTAGTGAGTAAACTGGTACCGCAGTATGTATTTTATATTCCACTTCTGTTCTACAGTTATTGGTTAATCCTTTTTAAAAGTTAATTAAAATAAAGGAATTATCTGCACGCTAAGAATCCCATATAAAATAGACTGACGACCTCTGACACGAGAGGTTGGCACTACCACAATCGACAAACAATGTTGAATTTAGAATGTCACAACAGCACTTGCTACAAAATACACTCACTAACACTCATAAAGTACTTTAATTTATCTGCCTATCACACAGACTAACGACCCACACAAAGTTCATAGCGGCTGAAGTCACAATTACGAGATCAAAGGTTACTGAAGTTTGTGACTAGCATAGGCTAACGATCTGCTTAAAGTTTGACAAACACGCGTATGAAAATGCAAATTAACACTTTTACTTACCCTGAGAGCAGTGAAATAAATAACAGCTTCTTATTAGTTCTTATGGGTAGGGTATATAGCCCTCATATCCGTTTTACTATACTTATAGAAAAATAAATCCTCGTCTGCCATGCAAAGGGTCACATGATCCGATGCGCAAGAAAAATAGATACTTCTTTTAGTTGCAACGGATCATATGATGCGATGGAAACGAATAGTGTGATCCGTTATGACGCCATCCGACCATATGATTCAATGGGAAGTATCGTTCCTATCGAGTATAAAAACTGGGACGTATAAAGACAATGAATAAAAAAATTATTTACCTGTAGAAACTTCACGGATTTGCACATGAACTCTCCGGCGAACCAAGCAATGGTAATCTTCTGTACTATATCGGGGAATACGTAGATTAGGCCGACGAACAGGTCTGGAAACATAAATCAATTAATCATTATCGCGTTACGATCACATATAGATCTGACCCTTAACTAGGATTCACTGTATCTTGGGAATCAGGAACTATGAAGGCCATGATCCCACAAACACCCGAACTCAAAACCCGGGGATCACACAGATATTTGCCCTTTGCGCAAATCGCATGAACCTTACGCTTTGCACGGCTCATCACCCACTTAGGGCAGGGCGACCATCGAAACTAACAATTCAATATTATTTAACACAATATTTTTAATTTCAATATTTCAATATTTTTCATCTAAAGTGCCTTCAACGTGTTTACTTTCTTGCCCTACATTGTATTTTAGGTTATTATTTCTAAACTTTTTTCTTTAAACCCATGTCCATCGTCACGTAGAGTATACATACATCTCGTAAACTACTGCATTGTTTTTATAAACAGAATAGTATTTTTTTCGGCTAAGGATTGTGTAAACAATCGAAATAAGGCTGATGATGTGCCAAGATTTACAATGAAACAACCGAATCACCAAATTAAACTGAACCTATAAAATTTTACAACTTTTTTAGGTTATTATAAACTAGCTGCGACTGCTTCCGCGTAACTTCTCGTTTTATTGCTGAAAATCTGTATGTTCCCACCCAAACTTAGACCACATACCTGTAGTTTTGATTACGTTAAAACTTCTAGTTACTATTATCTACTTTTAGTTAATGTTTAGTAAGCACACGCCGTGCACACGTTTATTTTTTAAGCCTTCTTAGGCCATATAAAAACACGTTACCAACCTTAGATAAATTTCGTTGTATTGAGACAATACGTAGAATTTCAAATGAGGTAAATTACTTACATATTCAACAAGTGATATAACAATCCCAGTAGCCATTACAATAATTTATTAAATAATTAAACCACGTACTCGTTTCGTAGTCAACAATGTTTCAGTTAATTTAAATAATATTTTGGAAAGATTCGTGGTCTATGTAGTGAGTATAGATATAAATTAAAAGATATTAATTAACAAATCTTTAACATATGAAAAACTCGTGAAACTTGATTGTTAGGCCACGTGCCCACTAAGCGGCTAGCCGCGATACGGACAGTTTTCGGGCTAGCCGTTGCAAAGGCCAGAACAAACTATACGCGTAGTATTTATAGATTGTATAGCAACTGTCCGGCTAACCGCATAGTGCGTAAATGCCCTTACACACGGTTATAATAACACGTCTAAATTATGGTATTATAATACAAAAAACGTAAATCTTATTTCTTAAACATCGTTTAGATAATGAGGTTTGCTATGTAAACCTATGCTTTTACCTGAGTACGTTACCACTCATCTGAGAATACGGAAGAAAAAATAGAACAAAAACAAAACTTGTCGGCATTATCTTCAGAAAACACGATTAGCCGCGAGTTTCTTACATCATAATATAACAACAGCGGAAAAGCTACGCGTTTTATGAGTTTTAATATTAGAAAGATGAGATTAGAAACAAACACGTGAACCCCAAAACCCACCAACAACGCTATAATTCTTTTCCTTAAAACAATGTGTACGAATTGGGTTAATGGTTCTGAATAGCTCAACATATGTAGGTTTCCAACTAAAATTCAATTATTTAACGATTTGATGAAAAAAAATTAAGAATCAAGAAAATTGGAATCTTCGTACTCTCTATTACATGATCTTACATAAAATTAATTTATTAATTTATGACATTTCTAACCAAAAGAGGCTCCAATAAGAAATAAGTATGGAAGTCTGTCATTGTCTTTTATCTCAAATAGACTGCAAAAAAGGAGTGTAACATGGCAGGTCATAAAATAAATTTCAAGGGGGCATACCCTGTAGTACTTATCTAGTTAGAAGTCACACATTTAGGCAGATTAATTATAATAATATCCATAACTATATCTTAGTGGATTTTGGGTCTTAACCTTGTTAATTCTACATGGGATGTAAGAAAAGTTTTATAACCACCCAGTATGACGAGGATATGACGAGACGCATACACATGCTTTGAAGTGAAATTTGAAATCTACTTTAATTTAGTGGTTACTTTGATGACTAAAAACCCGACCAGTGAGTATTATTTACGAGAAAGAAAAATATAAATCAGCTTATGTAACAAAATTATAAGTTTGCATTGAGCTACTGCGTATGATTTGAGACTTGCTTTTAGGATCCGGCTATATTAACCTGATATATTGACAACCCGGAGGCAGTGAAATGTTCCCAAACAACTTCTTCAAAGACTGTACGTATACGAATACCAGATGTAGCTATACCTGTGGTGACAAGCGTACACCCAAACTTGCTCCGTATCAAAGCCGCCGTGTGGGCATCACTCCACCGCGAAAAGAAGTCACTAAACATCGACCTGATCGACTTGATTACGACAGAACACCTTATCTTTCAAAATACAACCTTATTATAGAAGCAGTTGGGAAGGCTTTCTATAATTATGTTTCTTTTGAACTAAGTGAGGAGCTTACTAACATTCGTAAGTGACAAGAGATGAACGCAAGTAGACATACTACTGACATCTCAACTGTCGTCGCTTGAGTTCTAAAGCAATAACATGTTCCACGAAACAATATAATGTCGACTGCTTTAAGTATTTCCAAGTAGTAACGTTTCCAATTTCTCTACTAAGGCAAAGTAAGTTTTGGTACAAAACAATTCAACAATAAAGTTAATCTAAATTATTTAACTGGCTACATATAATCGGCCTAACGACGTCGATCAAAACATTATCAAGATAGGCAGTAATAGCAATTAGGCTCATGTGTAGTACTTTAGAAACAATCTGTAATCGTCGGATATAATTTGGCATACTACAATAACTGCCAGTAAATAACTTTAACAATATTACACATTCTCATACGTGATCAAACCAAAAGGGCCTTAATTTCCAAACAGAACAGTTGTTTCTGACACTGTTGAAGTGTAACCCTAACGTATATAAAAACCACAATATTAATACCAATTATAAAAGTTATTAAGACAAAAGTGCTTTAGCTGACATTAGTTGATGAGATTTGTTAATAATAATGGTGGCTTATGGATAAAGCAGTTCTGATTAAAAGGAAAAAAAACTATACGACCAGGGGGGCTATGCAGCACGGTGCGGATCAGCTCGAGTTCGTTTCATTTTGACGTTTGATTGCCACCGGAATCGTCATTTCAATAAGAATGACGAGTCCCGTGGCAATCAAACGTCAAAATGAAACGAACTCGCGCTGATCCGCACCGTGCTCCATAGACCCGTAGGTTTTAGACCAATTAAATATCAATAAAAGTGTGTAAATCAGCGTCGATTGTGGTATTAAATCTGCTATAGTATGGTAGTAAAATATCTCTCTTTGTTACGCTGCACTGCCAACCACAATTACTGTTTGATCCGTATGCTAAGCCTCGTGATCTGCATGCATGAAAACGATCTATGTGCGTCAATCATATTGAACAATGTTCTCGGTTATTGTTTACAATAATGTAGATTGAGCGACTCATGGCATAGTGTTTCTATCTATAGCTGCTCAATCTAATCCAAAGTGCAAATAAGATGCGATCTGGTGAAATTGCAGAATTGTTTGAATAAATGAAAGGACCATAACAGAAATTGAATTTTGGAGACAGAATTACGATTGAAATTTTTATTGGACACTTTTGATCGTTAACACGTATTAACTTTTGTATTTTTGAATACAATAAAATTGCCTGAAAGTTATATCAGGAAACTTGTTTGTACATAAGGAATCCTAAACTCGGGAAATACTCGTCATTTTTGCCGAAAACGCACCCGTTTCTCATTACAGCTTTTTTTGGACAAACTTTAATGAAAAAGTTGAACTGACCCAACTCAAAGTTGATAGAAACAGACGTTTTGGCACAAATACCGCATGTCCAGCGATGTCACAGGGAAATCTCGAACAGATAAATCTTGGGTGTCAACGTTCATGTAAGTTAAACCCAGTTATAAAGTTGAACAGTAGCACAGGTTCTGCCAGTTCATACAAGCCGAGCAATTTATTGTATTGCTTCATAACACTAGCAATCGATTATTGAAATAGAAATATACATAGACAAACCAAACCAAAGTTCTCTAACCAAACCACCACCACGGTTACGGAACCAAATTTACAAGAATGCATTTTTTATTCGAGTACAAATTGCCGAAACAAACAGTAATTATTACACTGGAGTATGCGTGAATCATAAAGTTTGATACATTATTGTATCGTGTGTATAAAAACAGTACCGTGAGTAATTATAATGAGAAGCAGTAAAATTGTATTGTTACGCAAAGCCTATATACTTACACCACCACAGAATATTGAAAAGAACAACCTCTACATCTTGCAAATTCAAACTTGTGTGTAAGTGTGCGTGGGACAATTTTGACGAGTTTAAGTACTGTGCAGCTAGATTGTGCCAATGGGATGGAAAACAAGGGGTAGCACTGATTCAACTGGAGATTAACCCTCGTTCACGTAATTTATAGCAATGGGAACTTTTTTAGCTTATCTCTGTGGGCGGAAGTAATCCGTCTATTTTGTACAATTAATGTTTTTTAGCCATTGGCCTGCAAACATGGAAATTTATTTTATTTAACATTTAAAATTATAATACATTTCTGCTGACCAAATATTGTATTATGGCGACTCTTTAGTTTGCTTACATTATTTTAAAAAGTTTAGTTTAATTTGGTTTAAAATTTTGTTATTACAGTTTTGCAGGTCATCACTATTTCGTTCTAAAAAGGGTCCTAATTTTGTAAACAAGAAATATATACCCCAATTGTAAACTTGGAATGATTGCATAGTTCTAAAAGTCTGCGACGTTAATTTAGAAACAAATTAAGCAGTTTGGACCTATTTAATTAACAGGGTTATGTGAAAAAGGTTAAGAGGACTGCGTTGAACCTTTACTCTGAATCGTTTAAATTTTGTTTTGAATTAGATTTGTGCTTTTTGTCAATGCCACTTAGGTTTTTACGATGATTGAATTTTTATGTGGATTTTGACTGTGTAAACTCTACCGTGGTGATTTTAGGAGCATAATACTCGTAAATTTTATATTACACACATAATACACTCATATTAATTTATTATACATATATAATTTTAGAATTTTTCACGTAGTGGCATTAACAATATTTAATTTTTTGCTTGTTTTGTTTTAAATTGTAACTTTCGAATGACATGCGTTCGGGGTGCCCACTCTGTGTATTTAGAGAACTATCGAATCTCTTAGAAAGCATAAAAAGGAAGTTCCTAAGTTTAAACACTTACCAGCAATGGCCAGCTGCATGATGAAGAAGTTCATCCTGCTCTTCCTGGCATTAGTACAGAGCAGGGCGGCAATGACAGACGTGTTCAGGACTACGATGGCCACAAAGAGTATCCATGTCAGCGTGAATTGGAGAGACTGAAAATATGATGAGAATGGTATTAATTAATTATTAGCTTATTGCGATCTTCATGTTGGGTCTTCTCATAGATATGAAGGAAAGTCCAAAGAGATGGGTCATAATGCACTGACCCAATGCAGGTTGGCAGCTGTCACATTTATTTGAATTTTAAAGTTCGTGGACGTGTCCGTTCCTTTATTATGTTTTCTGTCACCGTTATACGGTACATACCTATTATACGGATCATCAGTGCCTTATAGACTCATGCGCGTGTTTTGGTCTACACAGTACACAAAAACCTCTACACACAACATTGTAATTTTTGACATTGTTTTTTAAATTTTTAATGTTTTCACAACAAACAAGAATGTTGTCACAAATTGCAGTGTTTTTGTACAGGTTTTTGTGTAGTGAGAAGACCAAAACAGGCGCAAGAGACACGGTGCAACCTTTCTATGAAATCGAAACCAATTACTGGTAATTCATCTGGGATTACATAATCACTCTCACCTCTTCTCTACATAATAATATCAACTCTTTATACAAATCTCAAAGAGGATAGTGCGTATACCTAACGCTTCAACCTACTTTCTAAGTCAGCAACTATAACAAAAAGCTATGCATGTAGATAAAAAAGTCATAAGTTTCTAATCTCAGCAAGGGTTAATCTGGTCACCGAGTTTCGTTGGCCCATATACTCTTTGCCCTACTTTTTTGAGGAGTTTATCGCCTTCATCTATGTTATACATCAGATACAAACATGCACTATAGTGAGAGCATAATTTATAACTTCCCAATAAATTGCTATCGGGCTGATAACGCTTCGCAATAAGGTGCAGATGCTTTTTTCAACTTTGAATCGATTTTGTACTTTTTCTTTTTAGACCTCGATTACATTTAAAAATAAGATAGATAGATAGATAGATAAACTCTGTATTGAAACACCACAGAACAAAGAAAACTTAAAAACTAGAACAAAACAAATTTTACAATTAGTGTCACAGTGTGTCAATAAGCTACATTACTATGCACTACTAAACTCTGCTATACTATACTGTTATGGGCAGGCGTATTAACGATTTGCTCGACTTGTTACACAGTCACTTAAAAACAACGTATCAATGTATTGACCAAGTGTTACTGCTTCTTATGTGACAATATTTCAACAACTGTGTCTTGAGATGGACTATTTTGGTTTAAACATCTTATTGGGAATGATGATGATAATGCAATCTAGGTAACTATGATGCATCGGAGGTGTGTAAAATATTATGGACCGATTAATTAAAACGCCACTGAAGGAGAATCCTACCTATCTTACAAGAAACTTTACATAATGCACCTCCCTACTTTTAAATCTAATAATATATTTTATTTCCTAAGTTTATTTAGGCAACGATTTCTTACGCGTATGTATAAAACGTGTGGGATAAGAGTACTTAAGTGTCTTACTCAACCACAGAAACAGCTTAAGTTAAGTGTAATAGAAAGTGGGACTGATAAGATTTTCAATATAATTTCTACCGATACCGATAAGGAATAAAAAGATAACGCCGACGTTTTACACGTCCGCTATCACAAATTGATTGTCGTAGGTAGGTATATGTGGGACGCACAACTGCTAAAAGCTTCCAACAAGTTGACACGAGTGTGCTGATAGCATATCCGGCTATCATAAGAGCCTCATGATAGCCGCAATGACGCGAACTCTGAAATATCCATTACTCGATTAAAGCCTTTCAGTTTTATTGACTTAATCCACCTGAAAATAGTGTGGGTGGGACAAGATTTATGAGTTGGGAGGTAGTGGAAAATCTTTTTGGCGCTATGGTTTTTGATACAGTTAGCGGTAAAGATACTTACTTTGTCAAACTTTCAATTTTTTTTAAATTTTATTTGACTGAATGACGAGACGATAAAGTCGTTCACCTAATGGTAAGCGCTACGCTTGCCCATAACCATCACAACACCACCCAGAACACAGCATTGCATAATCCTGCGCGGCACTGCACTGCGCTCATCACCCTGAGACATCGGCTCTAAAGGGAAACAATGTCCTTCAAACCGGAACACGGTAATGTTTGCACACTACTACGAGTATTTGCTTACGAGCTCTTATTTGCTACGAGTATGTACAGTGTGCTTACTGGTTATGTTATTAAAGGTTATACGTAAATTTAAATTTGGTGATCCTTTGAACTCAAAATGTCAACTTCTGAAGGTGTTTGAATGATTATATTCAAAGGACTCGTTGGTAAACGTGGGAGTTTTTATTGAATCAACTACAGATGAGGTGAATAATGAATAAGAAGGGAAAAAAGAAACAATTCCATGCCTTTAGAATTCAGATTCTACACTTCACATAATTTCTGACTACAAAACTGACACAACATGGTAGTATTGGGGGATAAATCTTTGCATTTACAGTAATGAGAGGCTTTGAATATTTTTCAAGGAGACAAGCGACTTTATAGAAACGATTTGTTTTTCTCATGATTGAATGATAATAGTAGATTGTACCACAAGGGAACAAAATAATGTATTTACGGCGAGAGCGATTTTTGAATCCAGAGCGAAGCGAAGGATTCTATAGTAGAATCCCGAGCGTAGCGAGGGATTCTAGAGTAGAATCCTAAGCGTAGCGAGGGAGTCAAAGTACTTCGCTCGAGCTTAAATAATTTTGTTACCGTGTGGTACACGATACTTTTCATCCCAAGCTATGAGAAAAGTTCATCATACGAGAAAATAATCTTTTGACGTGACAACGTCTAATGAATCGATGTATGCACGAACGTTTTTTTTATTGCCAGCCAGGACTTTATTGAAGCGAATTGCGTTCAAACTTTTTAATTAAACAGTGTTCCAAATTCAAAACTCATTTCGTCACTGTTATTAAGTGCGCGGAAAAGACCCACTTTGCTCGCACTTACCGAGGAGCAAAATGCCTCTTTTCGAATACATGGGATGAAAAAAGTATACTCACATCGTAAAAATAATACATGTTGAGGTTACCCTCAGCAGTTGTATTGGTGACGCCGCTGTGGTTGCTGTGCTGGGCTGGGAACACTGTCGTGAGGAACGCCTGCGGCGTCGTCGTTTGCTCCTCGTACTCTTCCTTCATTATGTCGGAATCCATTTTCCTGCAGAAACAAAAAAAAAATATTTACGGAATCAAAAGAAACGCTCTTGGATGCTAGTTACTTTGTTTTTATGCAATATAGGCAAGCATTGAATTGCGATATCACTTTATGGTAACGGACAAGCTTGTCCTAAAATACTTTACGCTGGCTTTGAAAATATCGAGGTTGTATTTTTTGGAAAATAAAATCCCTGTAATGTGCTTGCTCCATCTCTTAGCTTTAGGTATGCGTAAGAAGTAGTGCGTTGAAACAAAACGCTTACATTTAAATGGATTGTTTTGATGAAAGCCAATGTAGAAAAAGGACTGATAACTGAGCGATGGACTGATGTTAAAAAAAACAATAATTTGATATTATAAATTCATATTATTATAATTTACATACAATGGTAGACATTGTGACGAACATAATTATAAAGCTTTTATTTTATAATTTAGCAAAGATGCGAGCTTCCAGAAGCTTCCAGCTTATCATGTTAAAAATAAAACTGAACAGTCAGACAGTTGTCACTTCGTTAGCACAGAAAAGTCACAATAAGCAGCTTAACTTTTACCTTATACCTTTTAATAATCATGAAACTGCAGTCGTTTATTTTGAACAACTTTTTAAAGAGATACGGAAATTATTTTTTCCCCATTCTCGTATTTTTGCACGAAATATTGTTTCCTCAAGTTTTCAAATATTTTTAACAAGTTTTTGTTTGTTTAACTTTTAATTAGCGTTTGTGCATAAATAAAAAGGCTTCTCTATCTATTCACGTGGGGTGCTTTATTAAAACTAAAATGACATTTTAGTAATATAAAATGTAAAAAAAAAGATTTTTAAAACATAGTTTGTTCAAACTTCGACGTCTTATTGAATTAAAATGACCGTGCAACCGGGAAATGCGGGTAATATCGTCTAAAGCGGCAGGTGCTGTTGCGAATAGACCTGTAATTATATATTAAACATATTATCGAGACTATAAAAAAGTTGTAACAAAATAGTGAACAGCACGTCGGAAGGTAAGTGCAATACCAATGGTATATTGAAACTTCCTATTCATATAATTCATTTCATAAAACACATTTGTAGTTGTTTGTTTGTTAAAAGAGGTAGCTTCAGCCTCTATTGTTAGGTTTTTTCAGAGCCACCGTCTCAGACGTGCACGAAACAATGAAATTGATGATCTCTGTGGTGATAGATGGGTACATAGATAAAGCAAAATGTAATAATGTATGAATGCGTTGTACCTACCCTAGCCCCGGAGTATACCAACAGATATCAACCTAATAAAAATACTATCTTGTTACACAAGCAAAGGTCACAAAGCTGTAAAAAGTAAGAGTAAACAACTCGATGTATCACAATACTTGTATTATCCAGGGCGAAGTAGCAACGACAATACTTTCATCTGCGTTTTGAAGTAGAAAACACTAGTTTTTACTGCAGTTCTCCTAATGAGACCGCTCACTTGTGTGTCATTGTCGGAAACATCAATTGTTTCGCGGTCGTAATTTGTAAAAGTAATAGTATAAAGCGAATTAAAAAACTGAAGTTTGGTTCAGGAAAAGTCAACGAGAACGCTTTGATACGTAATTCAAGAGAATGTTCCAAAGTCTTTGGTTAAAATGATAAGCTTCATTGAACTTTCATATCAAATTTTCTACGGTAGAGGAAACTTTTTTTGTTGCTACACTGTTTGTATTGTGTGAATGTACATATGAAAGATAGTAGATTTCTAATGCTAATCTTTGAAATCATTGTGTACACGTTTGAATTTTAGTGTCTCTGCTTACCTTATAAGTAGATACTAGGTATTCAAATATAATTATTCAAGCTCTATCAATATTGATAAATAATTATTATCTACACCTAATACTGAACTAGACAACGTGTTAAGAATAACATAGTAGTTAAATTTTCCAGCTAGAAAAGTACATTTTGGAATTCGCTATAATTTAGGATTTTAGGTACGTGTAGTCGAGGTAATAAAATGGCTATTTATTATAAAATTATTTACCTATCTACTGAGTTTCATCGTTCTTGTTTTCATTAATTATTGGCAAAGATACTAAATATTAAACGGGTAATTTGAGAAAATAACTTTTCAAACCGAAATTCTCTTTTGTTGTCTTTACTCTACAAGCATTACAATTTCGTAAGTTATACTTTACTTATTATACTTTATTGACATAATTTGATTAATTGGTACATTTATTACGAAATAAGAGGAATATAAGTTGGCGATTTTCCTCCTTGTTTCTTAAACAACATCAATTTCTTTATCGATATTATGATTTCCCAGCACATGTTTTAGTTACACATGATGTAAAGTTCATTTTTTTCGTATATTTAATGATGAATTATTTGATTCCAGGAAGATTTGAATTTTTGGGATATGTGTTTCTATGTTCATAATTCTTTAATGGTTAATTAAAATGAGTGTACATTTAAGTTGAAAGGAAAGGAAAGGAAAGACTGTATTATCTACACAGGAATTGAGAGGCCTTACCTACGTAGCTATATTTAGAAACAGATTCAAACATTGATAAATGGTAGATATATTTGACACGTTCTCTGCTGAACTGCTTTATTTTTTAGACACTTTTAATAAACTTATCACAACGTGTGTGTTTAGTGTTTACTGTCGTTGTGTCGTAACTGAACTCAATCAGCTGTACGCACAACTGTTGTGATAAAATTATCAATACAGCAGTGGGGATTCGCACGCCAGGCGTGTTTTCGCTTGCCGTAAAATTATAAAAACACAAACTTAAATGGTATCGGTGGCATAGCCCCGTTGAATTGCAATGCTAAATCGATAAACCAGAATAAATATCAGCCGTTAATCAAGATTCGCATCAATCAGGTGCTCGAATCGATTTTTTTAAATCCGATGTCCAGTTTGTAAAAAGTTAATTTTCGTGCACTTTAAGTATTTGTGAACCAAACTTTGTATAAAAAGATTGCAGTAATCAAGACAGAAGACACTCATAAATTTCATTGCTTCCGGCATTAGATTCAAGTAGATGTTTATTACACGCAAATAACTACGTAAGTAAACGAGCTATATTTAATTTTAACAAGCATGAAACAAAACGGAAAAGAAATGATTTGAAATTTAATAACTCGCATCCATGATAAATGAGACTTGTTAGATGTCTGACACATTCAAAACATTATATACGTGACGCACGACATGTTTTTAATCGACTTATCATCAGCGCTATTAAAATAATATCTAATGTCACACCACGTAGGAAGCTTTACATAAATCCATAGAGAATGGTAGCGGAACGCCGAGCGGTATTATGTGCGGATTCCAAACGCTTCGTGCTTCGTATTGTAAGCTTTATCATCGGTATTCGTTGTTATCGATTGAAAGCTGTAGTTAGGACACGTCAAAGGCCCTTGAGAACCTTAAACTTTCAGGTAAACAAAAACCTTATATTATGTTTCATTACGAAAACAAGATACATTCACTAAAAATGCAAAAAAAAAACATTTAGAGTTGAGCATCATCCCAAAACCATCGTTTCAAAAGGACGAGGGTTCCATTCCGTCGAAAATACTTCAAATTACACTTCACACAAAGGAAATGGAAAAATCTTTTCATAAACAAGACAAGGAAAGCTGTCCGTAGCCGCCTTGCCCAATTAATCTTAGCAAATGGGCCGTGAAGACATTAAACACAATCATAAATACTAAATGCGTTTCGGTTACACAACTGTTATTTTTTACTCTAAATGAATATACTTATACCTTCATAGTACCAACACGCATGTCTTGTGTCCCAAAAGTCACTTTAGTGGTCAAATGGATATCCCATATCCTTGAATTTTGAGGTTCTTGGACATGCTGGCTTCAACACGATGTTTTAGCATACCAACAAACTACGTTTCATTTTAACACAATTAAACAAAATACTCCACGAAAAAACATTTCTTTTTCGGGAAAACCTTTCGAATCTTCAGGGAATTAGGTAGGGTACTATTCCGAAGCGTGATCTCCGAAGTAATGTAGAAGGGAGTGATTTACGGGAGAACTATTCGTAGCATACCTACCAATCCTACCATATATGTTTAACCTTACGAAAAATAAGGCATACTATAATCCATGATCTTATATAGTTATGCATTTAACATTGAAATCAGTTGGCATAATATGCACTTCAAGATGTTCTTTAGTTTCTTTAATGGAAACAGAAAACATTTATTAACGTTCTCTCGTAGGTATCAGATACCTTAATATGAAAGTATAACATAAACATAAAACCATATCTGCACTCGAGTTTCCGATCATTAAAATAACATGCAACGCGAAACCTTGACTAATAAATGAAAACGTTGTACCTCTCGCGTTACTTCTTTTTCTAATTTACCGTTCTTCACTATGTATCCAAATTTAAAATTCACTATTTTCAGGTATGTGATCCACCAATTCGGATCTGGCCCCCGTGATGGATTATGGCCTAATCCTCCTCACGAAAGTGAGGGGAGACCCGTGCCCAGCAGTGGGACGTTATGGGTTGTTGATGATTTTTAATGAAGGAAGTTTTTTTATAAAAAGCCATTAAAATAGTATCAAGTCAGTTGAAATGGATTGAGTTTTCAATAAAATGTGGCTAATAAATAGTTACTTTTATTTGCAACAAATACTTAAAAGTTTGTTAACTGTTTTAATTGACAAGATGCAAGTAAAATGGAGAAGAGGCAGACTTGTTAGGAAAATGTTCTTAATTTATTGGAGAGCATTTTTTCGTAACATTTTATCAGAAAATTTATACATCTGTGAAAGTTTAGAACGAGGGTTTTACAACACGGTACAGGTGATATTCTTAACGTAGAGTCTGGGTGGCACTTAGATGTTATGGGCCGGCGTGGCGCTTACCATCAGTTGAACGACTTGCTCGTCTCGTCACTAAGTCATATTAAAAAAACGTAGGTAGATCTGTAAAGTGGAGTAGTACGGTTAAAACATTTTAGGAAAATGTAAACCACAGTAACCTTTGAGCAAACTTTAGCTTACTTATCTCTTTTTAGGTCCCCACTAGCTTTATTTTTATCCATACATTTGCCACTTCCCACTAATAAAACGAAAAAATAAAGACACAAAACAGGGATAATAAAGCGAATAACTGTTCTGCGTTTGACACAACTAGTTTCATAATCAGAAATATAGGACAAAAAAAGATTTCGCTTATAATATGTTATCCCAATCCCAATAATAATCTTTTATTCTTTCACTAACAAAGGTTCTATCGAATCAATAAATGCACGTACGCTTGTGTGGCAAAAGTGGCAAACAAATAGCACAGCCTAACTGACTAATAGGCAATTACTTCGTTGATCCGCCGGATATAAGCACCTTTACCATCTGTCTGTTTGTTTCTTGACAGGATATGTACTGAATTTATTAGATATGCCATGTTGCCATAATTTATCCTCTCTGACCTACATATTTTTACCGCAATAGCTATTACGTACCCGCTTCTTATGGTTAGAAGCCTTTCCGTGAAGTCTGGCTGACAAATTACACTTTTGGGTCCGTGTTGATCTTGTCCCATCAAAGAGACTTTCTGATGAGAAGCAACCATCGAAGGACGACCGACGAGGGTGTCACCGTGTTTATAGAATTAAATTGGGTACACAATAACTTAAACTTGTGATAAGTAATTAAAATAATCAGTCGAGACTTAGCGAGAAGTTTCTATTTTAAATTTGTCCTGCTCAGACCAATCATTTTTAAATAAGTGGCTTAGGTAAAAAGATCTGAAATGTCTATCCAAGTCAAATAAAAAGGTCATGGTATGGGTTAAGATAACCGTCAAACTTTCAAGCCTCTCGTTGGCAAACAGAAAGAGTAGCGAAATAACTTATCTTATATTCTAGGCTTCAGCCAACAAACCAAGTTATCTGAAAGTTTCAAAAAGACTCGTAACAGCTGCCAAGTTTTGATAGTGACACCCGTCTCGGCCAAAAATGTATGGCTTAACTTCCGACAGGATAAAACTAGAATTCATCTTGACAGAATAATTTTATTCCTACATATCATTACGTTCTATTTATATTGAACGACTTGCTACTAAAAATATCACAGAATATTGACTTTTCCTCCTGGTTTTTATCAGGAAATAATCCCATCATTGTGCTATAATGCCCATTTTTATATTGCCGCACGTGGTAGCAGCGTTATCAACATTTTGCAGTCAAAATTCTGGGTAGGTACCTACATCAGAAGGCACAGACTTTCCAGTTGCGATGGGCGGTAAAAATATATGTACAAAGAAATATTTTATTTACTTAGCTTAAAAAACAATTATTAGATAAAAACGCTATTTAGTAGCTTAATTTATTTAATAGTCTCCTGAAAGCTGAACTATCGATACGAAGAAGAAGAAGAAGATAAAATTAAATAGAAAACTAAAACTAACTAAATATAAATCTTAAAAGTCTAACAAAAGTGGGTGGGTGTCCACGAGGCATGGTACCTAGAACAGTGGCTACATTTGCACGTTGAATAGCAATAGCTATTCTCTGTGCGAGAAATGAGCCAGCCTTCTTGTCACCAGTGGCGTCGACAAAAATCGAGGAAATAATTGCTAAACAAAATGCTTTAAAAATAATTTAAAATAATAAAAGTTAATTGCCATCTCTTAAAGTTAGAGACTTAATTTACAATGCTTTTAGAATAGAGACTTATGTTTTTGATGGATCGTTGATAGATAAATATAAAAAGGAAATTATAACTACACCTATTGATATTTTAATGGATCTAAACCACTGCTTTACATTTGGAACTGAAAACGACAAACTAAATATATTTTACCTATAAATCTAAGTACCTAAACTTAAAGGTAGGGCAAATAGTTTTCTACCAACCCAGCATCACAACATTTACTCCTAACGACTCCCGTAACTTTCGAGAGCCCAGCTCATCAACGTTCATCTTAAATAAACTAAGAACTTAATTTAAAGCTACATTTATAAAATGCTCTTTGTTTTTTTATCCCTTATATACCTTTAGTAAAACTTAACCTTAAACCACGCCAACAATATGGTAGAATTAAACACTATAAAAGACAATTTACAAGGTCAAAAGAGAATTCATATTAACTGCTGTTAAGTGTTATGTTTATTCGCAAGAACGACAGTGAAAACAAAAATTGACACCAATCAAGACTCTAATATTTACATTTTATTATAGGGTTACCTACGAAGACGTGAAGTTTCGAGATCAACTGCAAACTTATTAAACATTTCATGCTGAAGGAAACTGATCTATAGTTGCACGATCTCAAAACCGAAAAAGTTTTAACGTAGGCGTCTGCTGAATTGACGGATACTTCGCTCACATTACCCGGCGACATCTAAAAACTCGAGAGTGAGCAGGATAATAACGGTGAAATACCAATAAGCAGTAGAGCCATACCGTGTTTGATTAAAACCAAAGTCTTGTCAACATATCCAATGCAACACAGTCATGTCAGCAAAAGCGGACTAAATAGAAACATATCTTACGAGCAAACTGATAAGATAAAGAGATTCTGTGACATATTTATGACATGGGATTCGACGCAAAAGGGCGTCGACAATTAAATTGAAAAAGGTTTGACGAAATACTGTTTTAGTGCTATAACTAGGTCTTTCAAAGGTAAGTTCAAAGCTTTTAAAATCTATACAGCAGCCGTAAAAGCCATACGCTCCTCAAAAAAAGAAATTTTGAACGGGAACAAAGTTTTGCAAACTGCCAACATCTGGTGCTGCTTTGAATAATATTTCTTTGCACTAGAAAACAACCGTGCTTTGGCTGACTCACGCTTCACAACCGTCAGGCTGTGAAAAGGTCTTTTTAGTCTTCGTTAATCAAAACTCCAACCCCTATGTGTCCTATGAATTTATGCATTGCGAATTGCCATTCCAAATTTATAAATGTTCATCATAAGTTCATGCATTTGCTATAATTTATAATAAAACATGATTCATCTGAATCGTAAATTAAGCGGTGGGAGTGAACAGTAAAATGTATTTCTTGCGATTTCTTAATGATTGCTATTGGAAGAATCTACTGACTACATTTATCCCACCGTGAAGTTAAAAGATAGTAAATTTTATTCACGAAACATTTTTCCCGCCTTTTCAATTCTTTCTTTGAACCCGCAATCAAACCTTTTTGCAGTCAACGGCTTTATTGGAAGTCTTTGTAAGTACATGGTAAGTCCTTACTAAAGCTTATTGAACTCTGATAAAGCTCAATGTGTATGTATCCATGGACCTCTATAAGCCTATTTGTAACAAATATCTACAGCAGATTTTCTGAGAAGGGGCATACCAAATGAAATGATTTTATCGGTGACAGCTGGGTAAAGCCGACTATGTGGTAAACTATTAATTACTCTTTAATAATACATAAATTAGGTCACCATGGGTTAGGTTAAGATGGTTTTTTTTTTCACCTCGGCGGAAAACTGCTCACGGGGGTTTGAGTGGGTTCGTGTCTCAGGCACCCCCCTCCGTCACCCCCAGGGCGGAGGGGATAGGGCGACGCCATTTACCCCCTAAAAAAAGGTGGTATTTTTTCGGTTTACGTTACGTTGTGCGAAGGTAGAGGGCAAGTTAAACAACTTGAAAAATCTGTTCAATATAGTGGGCCTTTACTATTCAATTCACACATCTTGATACATTTAATTATTTTGGTTAGGTATTCTATTTGCAAACATACTCGTATAAACAGGATAGGTTATAAATAATTCCCAACAAGCGAAGTTTGATGCGTAATTATGGGACTGGTGTTGTGCTACACACACATTAATAATTTTTACTCGTGTGATTTCACAATGAAACTATTTGTAAAGTTTGTTGTAGAATATTTTGAGCTTTTGATTAAAGAAATATACGAATAGGTACGTCTCTGCGGGTCACTGTTTATCCTATCCTACTTATTGATTATATTTAATTAATGTACAGTTTTAGCATGACGATTTTTTAGAAAATTTATTTTAATATATTATTAAGGTAAGTACATTTGATACTTTTTATTCCTAAAATCCTCCTTTAAACAAAGACACTGAAACGTGCACATCATGAATGTTGAAGACAGCGCATTGTGATCTGTAAAAAAAACTTTTCTGTTCAATTATGTTTATTTGATCTGTATGGAAGCCACAAGCTTTTGAATTAAATAGGACGTACATTGTACGATACAATATTATTAGAAATTCCGAAACAAACAGAAACCGCTACGTCTGGAATTTTGATCAGCCCAAACACGCGAGTATGGAACTCGTTAGGAAATTCAGCGAGCTGATTTGGTTGCAAATTTGATGTGCCCCGTGTCTTAAAGTCCCAAGAACTAGGATTATATTGAAATAAATATTAAAGGCAATATAATAAATATTTCGGAAGACGTAGCGTAAGACGGCCCGCCACGAGGTGAACCGACGACATGGTACGAGTCGCGGAGATCCGCTGGATGCAAACAGCTAGCAACCGCTCGTTGTGGCGTTCAACGGGGGAAGCGTATATTCAGATTCAGACGTCTTCCAGCTGATGATGATAATGATGAATAAACACTTGAAAGCATGTTCCTTGCCCTCCCTAGGCAGGTTTCTAGCATAGTAGTAACACAGCATGCAGTTTCACAAGCCAAATAAATCTAATTATTCCGATTCAGAGTTACCCCATCGCAAGAGATTTATCAGCATTTGAAGTACGAGTATTCCTTTGTTTATGCATAAATCAGTCTTCACAAAATTAATATCTTGTTAATCTCTGTTTCCTGAACATTACTCCATTTGAACGATTTGAACAGTTATTTGGGGAGATAATTTAAACAGAGTTTGAGTGTATTTGGTTTGTTAAATTATATAAGGTTGGAATAATATACCATGATCTTCCAAATTATGGTTGTATTCCGCAATTTCAATGTCATCTTTTGGTTCGAAAAATATTTCAAAATAATTTTATTGATGGAATCATACTAAATATCGAGACTTTTAAACCTAAGCTATTTTTATTCATCAATTAATGGAAAAGTATTTTCATATAAAACAAAACACTTAATGAAAATACTGTTTATAATGCCCAGTAATTTTGCTGGAAACTGTGCCCTTTAAGACGAAACACAGTAATGTTTACACACTACTGCTTGGCGGATGAATATCTAGCAATGTTGTAGTATTTGCGTAGGCGGACTTTTGCAGAAGAAACCAATCTCTATTAAACATAATGATTCTCATTAAACCTGAAACTGAGACTGGAACTGGGTTCTTTCACCGTAAACTTGTTATTCTGCTGGAAGTATAATTAAACATTCATAAATGTAAGTTCTTTAACAACGAAATAGCTTTCTATGTTAGTCTAGAATAGGACTACTGAACTAGATTTTGTTAGTGTAAATATTATTATGATGAACCTAGTTCGCCTGAAAATTCTAGTCTATGTTTGTACAGTTTGTTTCATAAAGTACCGACGCCATCGTTGGCAGTTTATTAGTTAGCGGCATACATTTTAATGGTACTCCTTACTTTTCCACGAATCTCTTATGTTCCAGCAGCGCCCCGCTGTATCACACGCGTTTACTATTATCCCGCAGGAACCGTTAATTTTTACTGGATAAAAAGTATCCAGCAAAAAAACAGAATATTAATTTCACTTGACACTCACTTGAGGTTCGTTTCTAGCTCCACAGCGAGCTCCTCCGACCTCAGCGGCACAAAGTAGAGCCGCCACAAGTTTTGTAGTATCCCTTATCCCATAGGAACTTTGGATTTTTACGGAATAAAAAGTATCCTGTGTTCTTTTCCAGGACCTAAAGCATCTGTATACTAAATTTCATCAAAATCAGTTCAGCGATTTGGCGTGAAGTGAGGACAAACACACAAACGCATAAACACACAAACTTTCGCGATTATAATATAAGTGAGATTGCTTTTTAATAAATCAACTTAAAGTACGCCGCAGTTCAACAGGTGGTTATTATCCAAACGAATGGCTGTGCCAATAGGTAGGTCTTCAACTATAAGTATTTGAGAATTCAATCTTACTTTGATTATTCGGAGAAACGTTAAACGCTTCGATCCATTTAGCTTATGAAACAATCATTTATATTTTGAAGTTAAATTAAATACATAAAGTTGATTACGGTTTTCTGTAACAAAGAAATAGAATTAATTTTCCATATTTTGGACGTGAAATTATTGAGAATAATATTTTTTCTTTGATCTTGAGGACTCTATCTATAGCTGTATATATATCTACTAGCTGCGCCCCGCAGTTTCACCCGCGTAGTTTTGTCCCACGAGAACATACTATCGGGATAAAAAGTACCCTACGAGTATTACTCAATCCTGGTTATAAACTACCTGTGTTCCAAATTTCATTCGAATCCGTTCAGTAGCTTTTGCGTGAAAGAGGAACAAACATCCATCCATCCATTCTCACAAACTTTCGCATTTATAATATTAGTAGGATAGGATTTAAATACGACGGTATGTACAAGCAGCCCAAATGAGAAAAATTTAACAATTTTTAAACACTTGTTAACTTTCAGCGGAACTCATTCATGTAAAATTCATCTCTCGCTTCAGCAAACACAAACAGTTAAGTTCTTGATTAACACAAGTTCCAAACTTTACTTCGAAAGGGTTCCTGTATATTGTTTTATTGGTTACCGTGTTACGTGTATCCGTATAAGACAGGATACATTGGCTTTGTAAATAATTTTGCCAACTCTATATTGTTAATTTTGAATGGCTGATTTCGATACGTTTAGTGATGTGAGCATACTCTATCTTGGGTAACTTTATTGCCGAATATATCATTCATTCGTGAACTGGTAATGTGCTGAAATATTTGGCTTAAATTTATAACAGCTTATAAATACCTTCTTGTTATAGTATAAGTACCTACAGTAACTACTTTATATGTACTATTAGTATTATATTTTTGCTTTAAGCTGCTTTAAGTTAATTTATTGTAAGATTATACTGTGTGTTCATATCTGCTTTATTTTATTTGTAAGAAACAGCTATTTGTATCTTGCCACTGCCACATTTTGTTTATCTCAATGTAACATCTTAAAATCACTGTGATAGCATACTAATTGCATTTTAAGCCCTCTTAAATTGATGGTGTTTTTGACCTACTTCCAAATCGTTTGTAGAATTAATATCATCGATTTTTTACGTGTTGTGAGATAATTGTAATACAGTAATAATATATTAGTTACCGGACTTTTGCAATATACGGTAGTAATGTTTGTTGAATAATAACTATAGATAGTGTGTTTCGTTCTAATTTTGTAATTTTATAAACTACTAGCTGTACCCTGCCACGCTTCTCTGTGGCATATTCGCACATTTGCTGATACGTCACTGATGAAAAAAATAGATAAAAACAATCCTTGATGCGGATTATATATCATGCTAAAATTTCAAGTCGATCGGTACAGAACTTTTTGAGTTTTTGAAGCATACACAAACCCACATAACATTTTTATATATATAGATTGATTATCCTAATAAGTGAAGCAAATCTTCAATCAAACCCAAGCAGTATTTCTGTGCAACCCTTGTTTACCAATTGTAATTTTTCTGTACTGTGTCTTTATTTTTTTGGTTGCAATAAAGAGTTTTCTATTCTAGGCTATTCTACAAAACGTACAGCACTGTCACTGACAGGCCGCTGATTCGATAAACAGACTACTCCGGACAGAATATTCTCTTTTTCATCGAGGCTCTCGAAAAAAACCAATTGAATAAACAGTCCTCCCTTTCATTTGCAGGGAATTTAACATTTCTGGTAGGTATTCACATTTTTTCAGTGAGTTACAGTTAGTAGCGACACGACAATGGGAAAGGGTTCTGTTATTTAATATAAGAAGCTGTGAAAGCGAGATTTCCCTGTTGGCCAGAGATAAGGCACAGTGTTTTGCTTTTGTATTTTGAAATGCGACTTTTTTTATTTGTCTTTGTGACGAGACGAGCAAGTCGTTCACCTGATGGAAAGCGCTACGCCTTGCTATAACACTCACATCACCACCCAGAACCTTGCATTGAATAATCCTGCGCGGCACTACACTGCGCTCGTCACTCTGAGACATTGGCTCTAAAGTCTCATATGCCCAGTAATTACGCTGGAAAAAAAATCCCTTCAAACCGGAACACAGTAATGTTTGCACACTACTGCTTGGCGGATGAATATTTCTTCAGACGGTCTATTGCAGCAGAGGCCTCCCACAGTAGTGGGAGGCCTCTTCTGCAATAGACCGCCTTCTGCACTTCTGCGTTTAGTAAAACGTCTTTTTGTTGAACAGCGGCTGCTATTAGAAACAAACTCAAAGCCAACGTTTGGCAAACTGACAATGGTTACAACAATGGCTACAACAAAGGTAGACGTAGTATTCGCGTGCGGTCTCATTAAAACAACCATCAACGTCACATAACCATTAACAGCCCACGACCAGAAATAGACTGCTCCACCAAAACAATATATCAACACTACACACATTAGAGTGACATTTATAACACATCAGAGGACCAAATAAAAGTAGCAACTAATAATACGAGTCAAATCATAATATTATCTCAAAACAACAAAATATATGAGACGCTACTATCACAACTAAATTGGCAAAAGAGACAAAAAATATCAACATTCGGGGAACACTTAACTTTTTATTGGATTGCCAGGGATCGGAATCCACTATACTTTATAAGGTGTCCCAAAAGTATGTTTGATATCTATAGAACAAGCTCATAAAGTATTGGGCGTTGTTATTGTGCCAAGGTCAAGCTTATGGTAAAAAAGAACTGTGTATGTAATAGTGTACACACGGAAGAAGTGAAACTATTCCTGCTTATTTTTCTTTCATTCCCACCCGTCGATGTTCTATGTCAAGGCATAATAAAAGTAGTAAAAACTTTCATATAATACTCTTTTGATTATAGTTAAAGTCTGTGTCATACTGAGAACGCAGAGATTAGAGATCTCAATACAAACTCTTTTTAAACCTTTATAATGATACTCTATAATGACCTCTTACTCCCACTCTTTCTAATTACAAATTTCTTTCAATAAACCTGTTAAAGTGTCATTTTTATGTGACGCTCGAGTGTAACATAAATGTGTGATGATTGCTATCAAATTTCTCCCATACGTCGATAAAAAAAACACTTTAAGAACAAACATAGGGAAGAGCTTATTTATTGGAAGCAGTTTGGCAAACTGACACCAGATGACGCTACTAACTCTTTCAGGAACGGTTGACCGAGTGACTTTAAAATTATTACATAGACTTAGATTAAAAATTTCAAAAAAACACCTTTCTTTTTATTTAATTAAGGTCTCATTAAGAGTACCAAAATAAACGATTATTATCATATTTTTATTCTTTTAGATATTGCTTACCATATTATTAATATCATTGTCTAAGAAACTTAGTGGGTTTGTACCCTAACACTTTATTGAGTTCATTAACGACTTGCCGACATTTTTATATGTTGCAGGATTTATAAAACGTCCGTCATATCAACGTAATCCTAGAAAAATTATATTGCGAGATTTTAGAAAATCATTTTGTTGTGCATGGTGCAATACGTATTTAAATTGGTTTCT
This sequence comes from Campaea margaritaria, assembly GCA_912999815.1. Classification (NCBI taxonomy): domain Eukaryota; kingdom Metazoa; phylum Arthropoda; class Insecta; order Lepidoptera; family Geometridae; genus Campaea; species Campaea margaritaria. The sequence goes on from OU538794.1 coordinate 6,667,912, forward strand.
AATTTTGGACTACTTAGAGCAATACCTACAAAATATTCATCTAGTTCTATAAATAACAAAAATAACCTAAAAACTATTGTTATTTACCTAGGTATAATAAAATATGACTATTCTTAAAATCTCACTACGACATCCGTGTATATTTTTACATTTGATTTTCACATTTCTCGTTGACATATATATCGAATTATAAATAAAAAGCCCCTGTGAAAACGATAAAACACGAGATTTTTTTACTACCTAATAGTAATATTAAATTAATTGAAAATGTTTTATGTCTGGCCAGTGATGACTATTGTTAGTTTTCAGATAAAGTAGTGGTTACCTCTGCCGTCAGAGTTTCAATACACGGATGAAGCCGTGGATTGCATCTAGTATTATTTAATAATACCCCAATATATGCAACAATATGCCCATCGATGCAACTACTTCCCAACTCTACCTACGTAAGTACCATACGAGTATATCATGCATAGGAACAAGATTTATTCACATTTTTAATCCAGCATCCTCTTTGCAAACCAAACAACGCTTTGTATAAATTACGTACATAGCTAGTATGGACACAATGTTCATAAGATATGATTTTTTTCATGCATGCCCACGATCTACAAAAAAGATTCTTACGGTAGGGATAAAGCAACCCTTACGAAAACCCAATATTGCACCATCTTCCCCATTTTCAGGGATCCATAGCCGAAATATCTAAACTTTATTATTGTGACACCGATAAAATACAATAAAGCTGTGGCAACACTTTCATACTGTCTATTATCGTTCGAAATTAAGTTTTCAATTGCAAGAAAATAAAATAAATAATAATTTTGAAGTTCTCAGCGCCGATATTCGATTTTCTTCTACTCGCTTCTATTGACTGTAAAAAGGAACGTTGGAGAGAGTAAAAAGTCCTAGACCGTAAAATATAAAAAAAAACAACGTCAAACAACCGCTCTAATGAAATAGAGCAATCAGATTGTATAAGTCAATACACCCATACTGTTTGAAAATTATATGTTTGATAAAATGTGAAAATTTTTAAGGACTTGCAAGTGATGATTTACACATAGCATCTTTTCGTTTTTAAAAACGTGTTGCGAGAAGTGGTTTTGTTCTCGAATCTACTAAATGGGTCAAGGACAAACAATATTGGCCATACGTAATAAAAATACAGTATAAAACTACATTAAACGTGCTAATGCCATATAAAAAAATGTTTAACTACCTGCGCCCGCGGTTTCACCCGAGTAGACTAATATCCCACAAGAACCGTTGGTTTTTCCGCGACAAAGAGTATCCCATGTTCTATTCCAGGGTTAAAAATAACTATATGCCAAATTACATGAATAGAATAGAATAGAATAGAAACATTTATTATCATAATTTGTACAAAGTATCATTCATTATATTTTGTGAACAGGGAACAAACTTTCGCATATATAATACTAGCTGCGCCCCGCGGTTACACCCGAATCGACTTTTATCTCACAGAAACCGTTATTTTTTGCGGGGAAAAAGTAACCTATGTGTTAATTCAGATAATAAACTATTAGCGTGCAAAAATCTAAATCCGTTCAGTAGTTTTTGCGTGATAGAGTAACAAACATCTATTCTGGATGTATGGAGTTTATGGAGTGGAGAGAACTTTTACATTTATCATATTTGTAGGATAGGATCGAATTGTGTGATCCAAAAGATCGTTAGGTAAATTCTTTTTATTTTGCAAACAAAATAAGAAAGACAAAAGATATTTTTTGTCCGCACTTGGAGTCAAAACTAAACAAACAGTCTCAGAACATACAGACCCACACGTATTTGATACCATAAAACATGAGTTAAAACTGATATTCATTATCCACATCACAGTTCATTCCATTGTCAAAAAAATTAAGTAGGAAAAAGTACCAACCCACAGCAATAAGGATAATGCAAAGAGATGTTAACAGGCTATATCGAATTCGGAGAACTTTAAATCCAAAGCAATAACTTTTAAAATAGCGTTTCAACATCACAAAAATGTTAAATCAACGATAAATTTACAATATCCGAAATTAATTGATGTTTTCCTTTGAAAAATTAATTGGCTTTGAAGCAGGAATGATATACAGTGCAACGATTTTATATTGCCGGTGCTGGGCGCCGTCGTTTGCTGTCATCATATTTTTTACATAAATGTACACCCACTTACCTACTTTACACCTTTTATTACAATCTTTGCCAGTAGGTTACTTTACGTAGGTATCTTTAACTTTGTTTGATACATTCGATTGAACAAATAACCATAAAAAATAACTAACTCGAAAGCACAAATTCGTTTGACAAATTGGGGGAAATACAATCAAATACGTCTCTCAACATCAGAACATATAACTCGCACATGACCTTTACTGAAAGTACAAATAGCAAACAGTACCTTCGTACAGTAAAATCGTAATTTAGCAGAACTTACACTTTTTATTATTCTAAAAGTCCGGCAGCATAAGGCCAGACACAGTTCTATAAATTATAGTCTGGGCAACCAGACGGTTCCTACTCCTACAGAAGATTATAATAATTGCTATAGAAATACATATAAATATACCTACACACTGTGCGGTAGATATATTTTGTGTACCTACTGTTGTTATTGGTGGGATTGAATGCTGAAAACCCAAATTAAACAGCATCAACCCTTGTTTACCTATTGTAGTTTTTCTGTACTGTGTTTAATTTTGTTTCTGGTGTACAATAAAGAGTTTTCTATTCTATTCTAATCTATTCATCAATTCCATTTAAAAAAATCCCCGATTCAAAAAACAACGACTGTGCGAACGGCCTTCATAACTCGTTAACCTGTAAACGAGTTGATGTAAATGTAGAAATAATCACCTGGTTTATTTAAAGTATAAATTAAAAATGCACTAGAGAACTCAACGCACGCGTGCTTGTTTTCGTTCTACCATTTACACCTTTGCAGTGCGGGCGGGGCGGCCGCGTCGCTCGCACGGACGGAAAGATACCCTAAAACGTATACGGTTCAGACATTTCAATTTAATTAATGATGTATTTTTATTATGATTGTCACATCAGTTACACAAAATATACGTAACTAAAACCTAATTAATTACAGTAACAAAATTTCATATTTTTATGAAAAGATAAAATAATATTACACGTCTCTCACATCTCAAGGAAACCGATCCCATTACTGCCCTATGACCGATCTCCTAACAATGCCGAATCATATTTATTTTATAGTGTGGCCTTGTCGATAATTTGGCCACTATTGACCCTGACACATCATTACAGTAGTGAGTAATCAATTTCAGCACAGCCGTAAAATTCTCACCAGTTATTATAGCGCCGGCTCATAAAATCTTTCAGTAAAATGTCGTAAGGAGTATGTTTTTGAGAGGATATAAAATAATAAACAGTAAAATGATGTCTGAATTGATAATTTAATTGCGCTGGATCTATAACGTGGCTAGTTTTTTTCTTTAACCTACGATGATGTCTTTACATATACGCCCCGCGGTTTCAACCGCATTAAGTATTATTCCACAAGAACTATTAATTTATACGAGATAAAAAGCATTTTAAATGTAAATCCAGGTAATAAAGTACCTGTGTGCCAAATTCCACCTAAGTCGGTTCAGTAGTTTTTACGTGAAAGGGTAACAAACATCCATCCATCCATGAAATTATTAATATTAGTAGGGTGTAAGTTTCAGCGTTTTATTTCTCTATTGATCTTTTATTAGGTGTAGGTGTGGACAGTTTTTATGCCCAATCAAATAACAGTAAAATGGTCCACATCACCCATTGTAATGACCATTGTATGTGCTACTGTTGTTATAGTGGTCAGTTCTATATAAATATAGGACTCGTATATAATAATTACGAACAAGTAGTAAAATTTCCAAAGTCTCACTGTAACTTCAGGTACCTGCTATTTGTATAGGTGGAGTTTCACTTTATTGACTTTCCTAGTGAATATATTTCTTAAAAATTGATAATCCTGTTGGTAGTTACTGAGTTGTGAATATATTTTCAAGAAATCATCTTTAGCATTATGACGATAATTGAGGTTTGAGATATCTTTAATTCTTACAAAAATACGCTGATTGGTAAGTTACCCCTTTGTTTATGGTAATATAACTTGTAACTGTCTCTTATTTCTAAAAGGGGTCGCAATATACAAACTGTTATTAAATTATATTTACAATATAAAATCTCCATCAATTAGGGCAGCATTCTACTTGAATTATGATAAATTCTCAGCGCAAACTTTAAAGCGATAAAAGTTAAAAACAACTAATCCGAATCGTAAACAAAGTTGTTCTCTTTTAGTTCTTAATGAGCTCGAAGACAATAAATTAAGTCCATTTGTTCTAAGAAAGCTCTAAATAATGAAAGCCAAATATTTGTAGAAGTATTTAGGTATTTTGTGAAGAATTTAGTTGTTAGAGGACTTGAGTTTATTTACTGTACAAATATTTGGCGGGTCTTTGTAATTATGTTTATTTTATATCTTTATTTTAAAGTAGTTTAGTTTTTCCTTAATTATTTGGATCCGAAAAAATATTTCACTGCGATACTAACGATCACGTATACAAATCCCAACATTTCAAATCATTCAGCTTTGCAACAGTCAGCAAATCTTTGCCAATTCTTCGCAAACGCAAATCGTAATTAATCGCAGGAAATGAGAGAAACCTTGACTGAAATTCTTCTACGTCCCCTTTCTAGTACCTACCTACGCAAAAGGCACACTCCAGATGATGATTTCAATACTTAATTAAATCTCCCGAGAATGTTATCATTAGAAATAATTAAATGCGACTGACGACTCTAATCCCTACATAATGGGAACCCTTTTTACCAGCCTGTTAATTACCAGTTTGGGTTATAACATACGTGGTGATTATCTGCGAAAAGTCCATTTGTCTTTGGCACGCCTTCGTCTTATGACGACATCAGTTTATATGGCTAACCCAGCTGTAACCTTTATGATATCACAGTTAATACCTAAGAATTGGAATACAGTCAGCGACACTTAGGTACTGTCGGTTTCTGGAACGTTTGTTTACTTTGACAGTAGATTAAATCTAATGCTATCTTTATTTAGCGCTAAACAAATAACAAAGATTACAATAGAATTAATCAGCTGTCAAAGTTAACAAACGTTCTAGAAACTCACTGTCAGTTTCACTGATGTTTCGTTTTATTTAAGCTTTTAATTAAATTCACGCGTCACTGTTATTAGCCTTTTATCGGTAAACTGCCAGTAAACCGTGTTAGGGCTAATCTTGCGCAGTTTTGGGAGAACGTAAGATGAATATAACCAAACTTATTCTATTCAAAAGAAAGACTATCGTTATAACTTTGATTTTTGATTAAATGATCAATGTTGCTAAATATCTCGCGCCTTATGGAACTGACAAGAAAAAGCAAAAGAATAAGTAATAAAGTATACCTAACTTTTACGTTGTCACGAACTGTACCGTACATTGTCAAGGTTAGAGGGCAAAAGGGCAACAAAGACAAAAGTAATACATTTGGGATTCTATGATATAAGCATTTCATATATTGAAATTTTGATTCGCAAGAACTTCAAAGTTAGGCTCTAAACCACTACGTAGAGACAGGTGTGGGAACGAAATCTCACTGATAATAACAAATATGAAAGTTGGTGTGTACATGTTTGTTCTCTCTTCATGTCAAAACGGCTGAACCGAGTTTGATGAAATTTAGTTAGATGAAATTTGGCACACTTATATATTATTATAATACCTGGATTAATTCATAGAATACTTTGTATTCCGTAAAAAAATACAGTTTACCTGTTGGATAAAACTCAATGCGGGTCAAACTGAGGGGCGTAGCTATTCTTTAAATAAAAACCGTTATGGTAAGTTTTCCACGATGTGGTTGTACGTCGCAGGCTCTGTTCATCACCATCAGCGTATTATTCTGCCACTGCCGGACATAGGCCTCTACTAGAACTCTAGAACGAACCGCTGAGTCCGGTTTGCGGTTCATCTCATCAATTCACTGTCAGCCGACATTCGGAAGCGTTCATTCTTTCGTTGCTTTAATCTACTCGTAAACTTGGTTTCTGTTATATTCACTCCTAAGGTAGCTAGTTCTTCGAATGGTACGTGACCAGTGCATTCCCACTTTGTTACCTTATTATATCGGCAGTGCCGTAAGTAGTCTGTAATTTTGAGACATCTTATTGACGGTTATAAATACGATGTTGTAATATTGTCGTTAGATTCAAATATTTTTATATTAGGCATATCTTATGAGGCATAAAAGCAAATGATGAAAGTTGGAAAAATGTCATCCCCGTAGAGTTCTTGGTGCTATATTTTCTATCAAGCACTGGTAGAGTTTATGAAGTTTCCTTTTCATGTGCGAGATTCAGTCATGAGTCACCACATGATAGGGAAATTTCCTTTTTCAAACTCAAACTAATAATTAGTACTCATTAATTTAGTTGATAATATTTCATTCTTTTTTTTTTGTGTTTAAGGCACAGTTATCCTATGCCTTCCTTCTCCACATGCACTGTTACTTGTAAACGTTTTTTACTGACTCCAGAAAGATCTACAAATCGGTGACATTTGATCTCGACGAAAAATAATACAAATTTCTCGTTGTGCTAAAGTGTACGCGTCATTTTGATACCCTCACATGCGGGAATTTATTACTTCGAGAGTTGCTCGCGAGCCATGACCATTATATTTTTAGATACATCAAAGGACCGAAAATGTTACGTAGGCGCCTAAATGGTGAACAATAACAGCAGGTGATGAATTTATTTCTGGCAGCGACATTTAGAAACTCCTATCATTAGATTGGTTCGCGCATAATCTTACTGTATTTTCTTTGTCTTGATGCTTTTTTTTCTTTCCTTTTTGCAAGCTTTACTCTGGTTGCTTGCTGTTTATTTTTATCTAAGTTTCCCTGCTCGTATTAGTGGTTCTGTCTCTGTCTCTGGTAATTCGAAAAGGTCGACCACATTGGCCCGCATCGAACCACCACATTATCACAATCTTACAATACATTACAATTTGCTATGGAACCACAAGCAGATGCGAGCGGAAAACCACTAATACTCGTGTCGCGGCAGATATCCTAAAACACTAGAAATAAAGCGAACAACAAATTTATTGGTTTTAGTGTTTTTATGTTATCGTGATTTATGTATATTTCTAGCGGTCAAAAGTCAAAAAGTCAAGTTTATTGAGTGCCTTTTAAAACGCCTGAAGTAATTTCATAGCACAGCTTTAGGTACACTGTTTTCACTCATTTAAATTTTCCCAAATAAATCATACATAATGTAATTTATCTTATTAAACATTTTCATTGTAATATGAAGTACCTTTTCAATGAAGTGCCTCTACTCTAAACTCATTATTCTTGACGTGAAAGGGCTCATTATTAAGGTTTTGATTTATAGTCTAGCAAAATAAATTATCTGACAGCTATTCGGCATTTTTAGCTTATTTCTTTTAGTATTTTAGGTGCCTATTTCATAAGTATAAAACATTACGGGAACAAGGCCGCTTTGTAGTCCTCTTCTGCAAGAGTCCACCTGGGAAGTACCACACTTTTGGTAGATATTCACCCGCCCAGCAGTAGTGTGCACACATTACTGAGTTCCGGTTTGAAGGGCACTGTCTCCAGTGATATTACTGGGCACATGAGACTTTAGATCCGATGTCTCAGGGTGACGACCGCAGTGCAGTGCCGCGCAAGATTTTGCAATGCAAAGTTTTGGCTGGCACTGTAATTGTTAGAGGCAGGCGTAGCGCTTACCATCAGGTGAACGACTTGCAAACCCACACATATAAGACTAATTTAGGAAGTATGTGATCCATCAATACGGACCGGGCCTCCTTGGTGGATTATAGCCTAATCCTCTTCATGTAAGTGAGGCGATACCCGTGCTTAGCAGTGGACGGATATGGGTTGTGCTGAAGATAATAATTGTATTGGACAGATGTTGTGTCTAAGCCTTATTTAATGAAGTAGAGGCAGTGATTGTCCGTGAAATGAAATGTAGACTTCAGGCAATGTATCTTACCCCCTTATTCATAAAAAGTTATCGAACGTCACTTAGTACTGCGCAGTACAAAACTGTAGTGCGCGATTTTATGAAACGCCACATAACTTTTTATGAATAAGGGGGTTAGTTTTTTGTATATGTACTGTTTAGTCTTAGTTTATTTCTGTATATATATATATATATACATATATATATACATATATATCGTGTTTAGCGTGAATATCGTGAAGTAGGTGGATACTTACGAACGAAGAAGACTGAAGCAAAGTTTATAAATAGCTCGACACCCCGTCTACCCACAATTGAAGTGCCTAACTATAGCGGGATGTTTGCTGGAACTGGAAGTGGTTTTATTTGCCGGGTAGAATCTACTATTAGATGTTCACATTCACGAAACATCTCAAATGTTATTTTCATTGCTTCGAATAAAGGACTGACATTTTCAATGCTAATAATTACTGCCGTCTTTATTTTTAGGTTTTAATTGATCCCAATGGTCGCAACCCTTACGATCTCAAATTAATTATCTCGTATAGTCCTACATTATTATTTATTTTATAAATGCGAACTAATTCACGTCAAATGGTGCAGATTCATAAATTTTAACATCATAAAGAGAAAAGAGACAACCGCACAACAATGCCCAAAATAGATACTTAGAGATATAATTGCAGAACTCTAATGGATCTGGAAGTAGATACATCATCATTTAGTCATACATTTATACATAATCTCCGACGACTTTGCACTGGTTCATGCTGTTTCAAGTTCGCTACGATCTATAAAATAATCTTCCTTTGTTTTGATTCATAAAAAATTAAATATGAAACACTTGCCAACGATAAAATTTGAATGATCATTAAATACGAAGAGGAATCTCGATAGTGAACTGAAACCAATAATAATATGTCTGTCTGTGAATCCGGCAAACCGGCACAGAAGGAATTAGCACAGATTTTTTTAGAATGCTGTGCAGTCGGCTTCAAAACTGTTTGATAAACGGATACATATTAAATTCATAACTATTCATGCAAAACTTATGGAAACCAATCGAGTAGCAAATCAGTTGTGTGAATAACATATATCGATCACATTATGAAGCTACACATAATGTTACGACTTTATTTTAAATTTTATATTGGATTTTATTTTATTCTTCAACTTGTTTGTCCATATTTTCCGATCTTGACACCGCTAGTGACAATATATTAATCTACCTGATTAAGCCATTTTTGTTAGTCAGAAAGTTCATCGTCGTTAGCCATTTATGCTTCTTTGAATAGCTATAGGATTTGGGATTTAAATCTTAAATACTTAAGAGACCCAATGTGGCTTGGTAGATGTTGTCCATGAGGTTTTTTTAAATAGTATCAAGTTGTACTATATTTCAAGTTTTACTTTGCTGTAGAAAACGAAGCGTCATAACAAGGTAGTTAACCTTATAAATAATTTACAATACGTAGCTGTTTCTTTTTTATGTGTAACACAGCAAAAGGAATTACGTGCCCTACTCAATGATCCGAAAACCTAGTTACTAAAGCGACTCCAATCTTGTTACTTAGACCTTTTCGGCAAACTGAATTTGCTGAAGGTTACCTCAGTTTAGCACCTATTTTTATGTTTTCCTCATATCGTGTATTTTCAATGTGCTACCCGCGTTCATTCATTTTGAGTTCGACAGATTTGAAAGTTTTTTATAAGCTCGACAGACCGACATACAGCTAGATTGTCGGATGAAGAAAAAAACAGATGGTCTTGTCAATTTAATACCGACCGACATAACTAACAGTGCTAAAATAAGCTCCAACTTTTAACACGAATTTTGTAAATATAAACTATACACAAAATATTCCATAATTACATGTTTTATACAAAGTATATCCATTAGCGCAACTCACAATAAATTTGCTATATTCCGTTGCTGGATAAAATTCCTAAGTCATATGCGTCTTAAAGAAACATGCAATAAATTTTGGTTCTTAGATTTATGTATTTCTAAATTGTAAATCAGGTTTTTGACCCACATTGATAACAAATACACGTCGGTAGTTGTACTGGTGGCTCCATTACAATCGGTAATGACTATTAAAGTGATAGTAGAGTCCGTAACACGCGTGCCACACACGAATATAGATATCGTAAAAAATTAACACGTCCATATCACTAGGTTAAAGTGGATGGGTCATCATTTTATTATATTTATTGTGCTGAGTAGAATGCAGATTCGGACATATCGCTCGCCATATATTTCAATGACCCATCAGATCACCACACAAGGTGAAGATACTATAATATTTTACCAAAGAGTAGTTCAAGATACCACCGATATATCAAAGACACCTTAACATTCCGCATAAGACTGCAGTTTTTGAAGCTAATTGTTTTATTAAGGCCGCACATTTGCCAAGAGAAGACATCACACATATTTGACAATGGAAGGCTCATCTATTCATTTATGCATCACGATAAGGACAAACACAAAAAAAAACTTGATAGTACAGAAGTGAGTGAGAGAGAGAGTATTATAGATACACCTTGGAACAACGACAGTGTCACGTCACTGTCAGTCACGCATGTTTTAATTTAGCGTTGTTTTGCGTTTTATTTTTGTTTGCGATTTATTGCTCGTATTTATGTTGGAGTTGGACAGAATATGTTGCGATGGCTGCTAGGGGGGAGGATAGCAAACCGAATGGTAGCCATGACCTGTCACATATACCGACCGATCGGGTGACTGACTCACCTATAGAAATTTTTAACGTTAGTTAAAAATATATCCGTAGAGAGTATGCAAAACTACCCACTATGGTAGTGTCATAGTAATGGCACATTACCCACCCACTATCCAACAAAGGCTCTTTCCATTGCAGGTCTTATCAGTTCTAGTTTCTGATAAGATGGAATTATTACTTACCCCTACTTTTGAGTCTTCTGTCCCAATATAGACGCAAAGTATGAGAAAAGACTGAGGAAAAAATACAAACTACTACAAACTAGGAAAATAAAGACCAAAAATATAGAACACAAAAACTCGTGCAATTTGTCGAGGTATCTAGGATAAACAGAGATTTTCCGGGACAAAATATGCTTCAATTTGTCAACCCAATGAGGCTCAAATATTTTCCCACCATCGTAAATGTACCAAAGGGACGACAAACCAGCCTTAATAGGGCAGCATAATCACACTTTTTGACATAATATTATTGTATTGTAACATAAAGTAAGCGCTTGATAGCATAGTTTGACTGAGAGTTTTAATAGATCGCGGAGGGGGTCCGAGAATATGACGGCCGATCTGACCCGATCCAGCGCAGACGTTCGGGGATCGGAGGAGGTGGTATCCTGTCTCCTTCCTCCTCCGTAGCGGGGTCACTGATAGGGAGTCAGGGGACTCCCTGGCGGCTTGCACGGCCCCACGCGTCTGGGAGGTGGTCTTGGTAAGTCAGACCCCCACAGGCGTAGAGGCCCGGACACCACCCGGGCCTACCACCGGGGCAAGATGGTGACTGGCGCGACCCCATCTTGTCCCACCTCAGCGAAGGACTGCTCACGGGGGTTTTTACTAGGTTCGAGTCCCACACACCCACCCTTCTTCACCCCCGTGGCGGAGGAGACAGATAAACGGCATTTTCTCCCTCCTCATCGATAAAAAAAAGTTTTAATTGATCATCAAAGGTAAGTTATGTCCCCAGTAGCATAATACCCTTGGATGGGTGACGATTTATTGGCATAATATCTAAGCATTTCCGTGCTTCAGAAGGCACGTTCAGCCGTTAATCCCGGTTGTTATCGACTAATAGCCCTTAGGCGGCCTGAAAAACGCTGCCGCCAAAAGACGCCTCTACCTCATTTGAGATCGATAGAGTAACGGAAAATTATACCTACCTATATTGAAATGAACCACATACGAAAGTAAAAAAAATCTCTACACATTCCAGTTAGAGATGGCAGTTAGTAATATAAACGATATACTATCAAGGGAAGGAGTAGGAGGGAGGGATGAAGTTACAAATTTGTCGTCCTCCAGAGACTTAACCGCTTTCCGGAAATTAATCTTAATTGATAATTTATTGGCCAGATACTACGCTAACATTTCTAACCAGCTTTATTGCGATGTTCCGGAATAAATTACTTATCAATGTAAATCGAATGGATAGATTTAGTAGATGGAGAAACAGATAGAATATTAAGAGATACTGCCCTTATCCCAAAATACCTTATCTACATTGGTCAGTATTTATTATTAAATAGGTAAGCGTGGAAGGTCGAAAATTGACTGATAGCTATGATTTATTCGGCCTGGTTAAGATTGAAATGCTGACTTCAATTTTTATTTTTTTTACTCTGATAGTTATTGCAAAGTATTAAATTAGGTATTTATGAAAGAAAATGTATTTTCAAAAAAAAATATTTCAAATAAATGTAGTATTTCTCTTAATAGCTGCGTATAGAAGCTAATACTGTCATACTGTCAATTTACGTAAATTTATGAGTCATGAACGGTGTGGTATAATAAAACTCTCAAAATAATACCTACTATCTTCATTTGTATTACTTGTAGCTGTTATTTCCATAATGATGAGGCCGCTAACGGATCTCAACACTTTGAATAACGTTGATAAATCGTAATTACAGTTGACAATTGTTGCCAACAAATAAGATAAACCGTTAACTATTGAGCGGGACAATAAAATCAACGAATGTCTTGGTAAGATTTAAAGCGAAGATACTCAATTGTACCTGTTCTTGTTTGGTACCTTATCTCAGAAATGCTCAGGTTGTACGTAAATCACAGAATAAGAAATAATTCTACTGATAAAGTTTAGTGATATTTTTTCATTAATAATCGTATTAAGGTTTCCAGTTAATCATACTTAGATGCAAGGACGGTATTCATGTTTCTAAAATTCAAAAGACTTGCGTGAGCACAGTAAAGACGACCAAAGTTCGCAAAATCTTTAGTTCATTAAAATTAAACATCAATATTCATTAAAGAATACTGTGCTTACTAAAATTCGTCCCAATCTGTCACGAGGCTGTCAAAACAGATCACTAACGTCCGTCTATCTAACAAACGAACGAGAAATATCCGACAAGGCAGAATCTCTCAAATATCGTACCTATTTTTTTTATGTCAAGAACATCCAGCACTTAGTAATCCCTTCCGCTGCGGCTCCATCGGAAAAACGATGCGAAGACTCTTAAGCTGGGTCGTGGCTAATTAAGTAGGCACCAGAATGGCCAGTCCCAATTATTCTTCCGAATCGTAGAGACTTTTAATGTCACATACAAAAAGTAATTAAGACGATTCTTAGACTTTGAGAGTAGTAATAAATAGCGCGTTAAGCTTGACAAATGACAATTTTCCTTCTTAATTACTGTTATCGGGATAATGCGTTTATTACCAATCTTGCTACAGAAACAAAAGCGCGACCTATATTTGTAGAGTCCAAAAATAAATGCAAAGGGAGAGATTAGTAAGATGGAACAGGTCGAATGTTGATTAAATCAATGAAATAGAACTGACTGATGGTGATAATTATGATAGATAGATGGCGATAAAATTATACAAAGGCAACTAGAGAATTTGCTAAATTCTAGTGTAAAAAGCGTAAAAATTTGGCTTGTGTGTACACACCAAAGAAATGATCACGTTACCGTTTGCCAGCGACATCTGGCGAAACGCTTCCCATCCAAATCATGTCTTTATTGACACGGGTTGTAGTAAAAATGTATATTTTGCCGAAAAATCTTATTAAGAAGACAGGGTTAAGCAAGGCTAGTATCAGATACAATCTTGTAAGAAATAACAAATGCTACTGCGGTAGACACGTCTGCCATAAAATTAAAATAATGGCTGTATAAGACACGGTATCCTTTACCGGAAAAGAAAACGTAGTAAAGAAGTAGGTAGATTATATAACTATTTATTTTCTTGTAGTAGTATGCCTCTTCTGCAAGAGACTACCTGGGGAAGTAAGTGCGCAAACATTACTGTGTTTCGCTTTGAAGGGCACTGATTTCAGTGAAATTACTGGACATATGAGACTTTAGAGCCGATGTGTCAGGGTGACGGGCACAGTTCAGTGCCGCACAGGATTATGCAAAACAAAGTTTCGGGTGGCACTGTAACTGTTGTGGGCAAGCATATCGCTTGTTCGTCGTTTTACTTGCTCGTCTCGTCAATCAGTCAAATTTAAAAAAAAATTGAAAATTACACGATCGTGTCTAAAACCTGCATCTGAAAAAAAAACAAAAAAAGACTATACTGATGCTAAAAATAAAATTGTGAAAACTTAACATAACTATGAACATCTGCTGATCTCCGCAACAAACTTTGCCAAAATGCGTAGGTGGACCTCTACCGAAATAACGTAAACCACACTTGCCGACAAACTCAGTTTTTGCCGACAAAATCAGCTTTTCACAATACCCTTTAACCCTGCACTTTCGGGATAACGGTTAGCCATCGCCCACAGGCTCCACATCCTACCCTTTTGCTACCAAGGTTAATAACCACTCGGGACCGGAACATTAGAGGAATTATGAAATTTCTATAAGTGGCTATTATTTATCTTAATAATAGACTAGGTAATAGGTAAAGTTTTCAAATTTTTGATAATTATTATTGTTTTCTCGATAGTGACCCCTTCAAGAGGTTGGTGTCTACTATACTGTGTCTTCTGTACTGTGTTTATTTTTGTTTCTGGTGTACAATAAAGAGTTTTTCTATTCTATTCTATTCTATACTACTAATACTAGAACTTTTTTTTTTTTTTTTTTTTTCCCGGGGAAATGCATTAGGCATACCACCCGGCCCTCGGGGGCGGGGGGGTGGTTATGTGGGACTCCCCCGCCAGCTGGTCTGGCGGGGTTTACCCACTAAAACCCCGGGGTGTTCTCCTCTCCGCATTATGGAGGTGGTCACGGGTTCGCACGGCGCTTCCGCGACCACCTCTGCGGGCGCCCTCCCGGGCTCGCCACGTGAGGCTTGGGCCTCTTTCTCCGCTGGGTGCGTCCCGGAACACACGGGCCGCACCTCAGCTCGGGACTTCTAACTTGGGCGTTGGACCCCCGATCCGCGGCCCAAAAGTCCCCGTTATTGGTCCCTCGCTGTGCCCTCTGCTGATCAGAGGGACACGCGAAGGACCTCTTCTCGCCAGGTTATTTGCTACGGCCACCAATTCCCCTAGGAGAATTGCTGACCGAACCCCAGGGTGCACCGGCCCAGCTGCTGCCCTTCCCTCCGGATGCAACGCATCAAGAGGGACGAACAACAGCTGGGCACTCGTGGAGGTTACCTGGCCCGCACCCCTACTAATACTAGAACTAAACCAACTCATTCAATTAGGTACAATGAGAACTATAATTAGGTTAATATGACTGTGTAGGTAATTGTCGGATATAATTTATACATATATATTTTCTATTTGACTGATTGACGAGACGAGCAAGTCGTTCATCTGATGGTAAGCGCTACGCCTGCCCATAACAGTTACAGTGCCACCCAGAACTTTGAATTTCATAATCCAGCGCGGCACTGCACTGCGCTCGTCAACCTGAGACATCGACTCTAAAGTCTAATATGCCCAGTAAATACCAATAGTTAAAAAAACTAAAAACATGGCATTTGTTCTTGAAAACGTTGGGTCCGATGATAATACAGGCGACACAAAAATAACCTTGCATCGGTATTTATAATTTACCCAATTCTAGCTCAAGGCTAGCATTTGATGTTTTTATGTCATTTAACACTGATAAATATCCAACACATGCATTGAAGGTAGAAAACTGAAGAAAAAAAAGTCGGTGATGTTAAAACACATAATGTGACAGTAACCCACAAAAAAAAATAACACGAGACATAACTAAATGTGGGTCGTCTTCATTATTTACGTTTATTTGGCGACAACGTAGAATTTAAAGGTGAATGACACTTCACTAAAAATACTCGGTTCTCTTACGATATTATTAGTTCACAAACAAAGATCCGAGAATTCAATGATAAGGTTAACGATAACCTTGCAAGCAGTTTATAAAAATATATAATATCAATTAATAATGATTATATAATGATAGGGCTGTGTCACACCAGTTGGAACGTAATACGTAGATAACGGACTTATGATGTGATTATACATGATCTACTGCAAATTGTATTTTGCACGCTGTTATTATTTGAAAAGCTTTACAACTTGCCCTGATTAGAACAAACTTATCATACGGTTGCTAGTTTAAAAATAACCGATCAAAATCAGCGATAAGCTATTAAGACTGTGCTTACAGACATAAATAGGTGTCTACATTTAAAAATGAGGTAAATCAACCATATTTCACTAAAACCGAGGTATCCGATGATCTTGAACATTTCATAACATTACGCTATCCATCTTGTTCGTTTGTATTTATCAGACAAATGTAAGAACATTTCAAAGTAATGGAATATGGAATGCAGACGTGTGTTTGATATTGCACTCGGCTCTATTATCATTTGCTAGTCATACATTTTAATGGATTGAAACGGTGTTTGACAGCATTCTTCAGGCATAACAACATTTATGAAATAATTTCTCCATTATTTATACTTAAAATAAACAACAAGTGTGTAAACCAAACTCAAACCATAATTAGATAATAATCATTAGTTTCGTAGATCATAAAATTTGACTTATTTTTTTGTATTTCTATACTTATGTATAAGATATTATTTTTTTGATGTGTAAAAGTGCAATATTTTGCCTATTTACAATAAATGATTTGAGTTTGAGTTTGAGTTTAAATGTTCCACGAAAATGTTAATTTAACTTCACCAGGCGTTGTTTTCAGTCCACGCTTGCCTGTACTCACTTGCATAGTTATTGGAAAGAGTTAACTATAATCTGATGTTTTGGTCACCAAAAAGTTTGCTTAAGTTCATGCCCAATATGTAAAAATGTGCATTATGCTTCGTAAAATAATTTTAGAAATTTTCCAAAGCACTCAGTAAGTAAGTACTAGTGTTAATTACATAACCACAAGCCCCGCTGCGGGGCGCGCATGTCTATGCGAAAGCATGCAGTGGCGTTATGAGAAACTCTAGTTATGCATAATTTACGACGAGAGCGAATATTGTGCCGTTTACCCCGCATACTTTTATAGCCTTCTTGGAAAGGGATAGTAAGTAGGTATTTGTTGTCTGCTAAGAATAGGTTTTCTAAGATTGACAAGCTCCGAAGTAGGTCGGAAAAGTTTTATTTTTAAAAGAAAAATCTGCAAACTCTACCCAAACGACAGAGGTAGACGGCGATTATCGTGATGACATAAATTTTTTTGAAGTATCTATCGGTGTATCGTTCTGTGAATGTGTGCGTGTGGTTGTTAGTACGAGTGAGCCGGCGTAACTTGGATGCTTTAATTTTATACCAGGCGAAGTGATGATCATATTTTTTTAGATTCATGTCGCTATCAGTAAACCAACAAGGCAGTGTAAGCGTAAAAGTAATGTCAACGCGACCGTTAAGTTTTACAAGTATATTGTAGATTTATACATCATCAACCCATAACGTCCCACTGCTGGGCACGGGTCTCTCCTCACTTTCATGAGGAGGGTTAGGCCATATTCCACCACGGGGGCCAAGTCCGGATTGGTGGATAACATACCTAGTTCCGAAATAATTCTCGGGTAGGTATGTGGGTTTCCTCACGATGTTTTCCTTCACCGAAAAGCGAGTGATAATTACGTACATATGTTTTTACAGAAACACATTGGTACGTGCACGCACTGGGATTTGAACTCACGACCTTCTGATTGGAAGGCGGACGTTCTCCCACTAGCCTACCACCGCTTCGCTAGATTTATTAGGCTGTGCTATTACTATGTTGTGATAGCTATATCTTTATATGTGTGTGTTAAGTGTTATTTAGTTGGCATTGTCTGAGCGCTGTCGGAGCGTATTACATACATGTTATTTAACTTAAGTCGAAAGAACTATCAACATAAAACTAACTTCATTATTCACTAAAGTCTCTTTTCTGAGACGTAACATTTCCCTGCATTTTCCTTATTTTGTCCCACAATCCACTTGTGTAGTGTAACGGTCCCGAATTGGACTCGCTACATTTCACAAAATAAAAATACACATTTGTCAATTTTGGCAGAATACTGAGATTTGCATTGACAGATTGGTGAGATTTTGGCTACGCATAAATATTGCATTCAATTTGGGAAAAGCTAATTATTGCACAGGTAGAAGCTCTATGGTAAGAGATTAGAAGGTCAAGTCTATCTATGACAAGGCGGAAATGGAAAACGGATAATTAATTATATAATAATATAATAAATAATTATGAAATTAATAATTAAATAATAAATAATTATGAAATTCGAAAGGTATGGTTAAAAGTACGGGAAGGACCTCGCGATGTTGGTAACACTGGAAGGAATGGGTGAATGAGACAACAGATTGTTAGGGAAAAGAGGGAGACGGAAGATTTAGAGCGGAGGTAAGGGGAGGCGCGAGAGTCTCTGGTTTCTTGGCTTGCGAAACTACGAAGAGAACGGACGTGCTTAGGAAAGTGAGAAAACCAAAATGGCGAAGTAGTGAAAAGCGCGTAGGAATATGTTTTACGGATCGCTAGGTCTCTTCCAAAGGGGATTTAGTGATCCTTAAAAGCGATTCTGGGGAGATAGGAAGTGATACTAGGGCCTGTGTTAGCTTGAGTCAAACTGCGAATGTTCTGATTCTTGTTGATACTGGTAGGGCGCGTAGGATGGCGAATTGAAACGGTGCTTGCCAAGAGTTTAGCTGATAGCCTGAGGAATGTGGTGACCTCAGGGGCGTCTTCCGGCATGGGTGGCTAGAAGCGCCTGACCACCCATTTCGATCGTATTTTGTGTACGGGCGGAGTGATTCCTCTAGACAGTGACGAAAATATATTTGCCTGTGCATAAAGTCGATCCGAATGGTCCCCCGCACACACACACGGCATTCCTACATGGTTAGGGCGATTTCCAACGACATAAACTCCCTTCCCAGCATGACATCCGGGGCGACAAACTACGACGATAGGTTGCCGTTTGGAAATCTTAGGGTGGCCTAGGGCTTAGAAATAAGCAAAACTCCCGGTGCCTCCGGACTTGAGATAGCTAGTTAGAAAAGGACAACCTTGGAATTTCCCTGTGGGACTTCTCCATGCACAATTAACTTGGGAAAATCTGGTTATCATGACTCCGAAGTTGTGATAATCAGGCTTGCTTCTGTTAGGTACACACCATTTTCTTAGAAGCTAGACAGGTTTTAGTTCATAAGAAACTTAGGGTAAGTAGATAAAGATTCATAAGTGTATGAGTATTATTTATAAGAGCTACCTAGATTATAATGTTAACGATAAGAGGTGCTAGCCATAGGAGGTTCGTAAGTCCCTATGAGTTAGCTAGTTTATAAGAGCGTAGGGCCACACACACACACACACATTGGACTTTCCTTACACCGGGTCTGTTCCAATTTCGATAGGTAAAGTTAAATGTGGGCTTCGGACAGTCCTGAGTGTTTGACAGGTAGGTACACATATCTTTAACCTAGGTTTCTTCTGATAGGAAGGGATTAATGCTGTAAGACAGGATCATCTTAAACTATAGGAAACTACATGAAATCAAGTCAAATATAAAACAACCACTAAGGGGAAATTAAAAGTTTAATACCATGACAAAGAAGGTACACATATCTTTAGCCTAGGGTTCTTCTAACAGGAAGGAATTCATACTGTAGGACAGGGTCATCTTAAACTATAGGAAACTACATAAAATCAATACAAATGTAAAACAAGCACTCGGGGACATTAAAAGTTTAATACTATGACAAAGAAATGAACTGGTGAAACATAAACTTCCTTGGGAATCAATTGTAATACTATAGACTATATTGTGATAGATTTACAGAGTTATTCAAACATGAACAAGCAAACATCTAAACAATGTTACATCCGGCAATCAAATCAATAAGACTAATCATTACATATGTACCTACTTTGAGTGAAAGAAGTTGTAATACAGTTTAATCATTTTATTATACATCATAACAATGCTATAGAGCCTAAATATAACTTTACATACTCATAAAGTAAACAGCTGGGGAAACAATTAAGAAATTAATATAATTTGTGACGGAAAGAAAACGAACGATGAAAACTAAACATAACTGATAAAGAATCAATTAAATCACAATAAGTTAGGACTACTGAATGAAACTGCAAAGGATAAATATAACCTACCTATAAATAAAGTAATAATCTGGACAAATTAAATATAATTTAACTTAGGCTTGGTTCGGAAAGAATAATTCTGATTTCAAGATTAATTAATTGCACAAAGGCACTGGACGACAGATATGACTAAGTTTGTCTCTTTTGGATTGGCTACCTATGGGCAATGACCTATTACCTTCCCTGGATTTTCTTA
The DNA here is from genome assembly GCA_912999815.1 of Campaea margaritaria. Lineage (NCBI taxonomy): Eukaryota > Metazoa > Arthropoda > Insecta > Lepidoptera > Geometridae > Campaea > Campaea margaritaria. The sequence goes on from OU538794.1 coordinate 6,688,401, forward strand.
TGACTAAAAAAGAGTGAGATTCTCCATAAGGCTCTTCGAAAGTCACTAACTGAGGCTTACTTTCAACTTGAATCGCTCCAATGTTGAATCCTTCCATGCAATAGTTATGGTATTAACTATGGCACTAGAATTCCTAGTGTTTACAGAATTATCTAGAAGAACTTTCTAAAAAATCCTCCGATAGAGAGATAACCTGAAATCAACAAAGAATTGACATTATACTTAATGGAAACTACCATCAAACCTTAGAACAAGGCTTCTTAACATACTATTTAAATAAAACTAGTACTACACCAGAAAAATGGTTCGAAAGGAATAATTCTGTCCTTAACATTAATTACAAGAAACAACGAACGACAAATATGAATGAGTTCGTCTCTGTTAGATTGACTACTTATGGGCAATGACCTATTACCTTCCCTGGATTTTCTTATGACTAAAAAAGAGTGAGATTCTCCATAAGGCTCTTCGAAAGTCACTAACTGGGACCTACCTCTGACTTGAATCGTTCCATCGTTGAACTCTTCCATGAATAGATATGGAAAGTAACTACAACTCCACACTAAAAATCTTAGTGTTGCAGAATTATCTAGACGAACTGTCACTTTCTGGAATTAAAACAATTCCTAGGTTTTCCAATGAGAAATAACCTGAAACAATAAATAATTGTTGTTACCTACACCTAAAGGAAAAATATCCTTAAACCTTAGAACAATGCTTCCGAAATACTAACTAAATAAAACCAGTATTATTACACCGGGGGAAAAATATAACCTCTTGCCACATAATATAATTCTACAAATAGAAACCTGGACAATAGTCTCATATTAAGCTAAATAAGCTAGGCGTATGTACAGATGGGTAAATAAAGCCTAATGTATTATGTAGTTGCTCCTAGTAGGTAGAGCTAGGATAGGTTTAACGAGATTTTAGATCTCTAAATATTGGGGCCTCTTTCCCTTTTGCTAAAATAAGTAAGTGGGATTGAGGAACCGCATGAACTAGATAAGAAGGATGGAAATTCGACCATGGCGGGGGTTATGTCCGCTGATAACCCTTCATCCTCGTTGAATCATGAATGGAGGTGTGAGATTGTTTACAAACCGGGTATGAATGAGATCGAACCGTGAATACTCTTTAGATAAAAGAAAAGAAGTCCCTCTTTATGAAGTTCTCTTGCTTAGATATACTAGACTTATAGTAATAGGCGAGTTTCACGGTATTTTCTAGCGATAACATAAAGATTTCACATCTGTTTAAATGAGTTCGGACGGGTGACTTTGACAAGTAAGCTTATTGTCATGGAGCGATGTTAGCTGCTGTCAGTGTCATTTGTCCTGTGAGAGTGACGGATAATAGAACGATGAATTGAAATTTGATGGAAGACCACAGATAGACAAACATAGTAAATTAAATGAAAGTAAATACTTTCCGTCGAGATTTCGTAACTGCGAGGCGGTACTTAATCCCGACAAGCGGTGGAGAATATCCAAGTCTGGTCCGACGAAATTCACAACTTAGGGCGGGGCGGGGCTCTAAGTCATAGCCGCTGTCATGATCGTAGATTCAGAATGGAAGTTTTAATCATAGGCTCTCGTGATAATTACAAAACTATAAGGTCGAGCGAAAGGTTGATGAGTTACGAAAAATGTAAGGTTGATGAAAAGTTGACGGAAGGTTGACGATTATTAATTTATAATTTTGAATGAAAGGTTATATATGGGACAACGAAGGGCTAGGATTAAGATCTACTTTGTCAGATATTTAGATAATACGGATTTGATGAGAGGTAGAACGGAACGAGAATATTAGGTTGAGTTTATTTAGGGCTGCCTTATAATAATTTAGGAATGGTAGAAAACGAATGGTATTAATTCAGCGAAACCTAAATTCAAATTATTTATCTCTTGTGATATTGACTACTGACGGATTGCGAAGCCATACTGACCACTCAAAGAATTTAGGTTGCTACACGCGGAACACAACGAAGGGTTACTAGACGATCATCGGGCCAAAACAAAGTAAAGTAAACATAAAGTAAGGTAAAGTAAAGTAGAGAGTAGGTTAGGTGCGGAGTTAGTGGAGTTGTACTGAACTGTATTAGTATGTATTATTATTATTATTATTATTAGGAGAGAGTAGAAGAGAGACGGTAGTTTTAAGATTAAGTTTAAGTTGAATATATTTTAGATTCGAAAAAATTTAGTATGGACGTAGAGTAAAGAGCGGGAGAGAGTAAGAAGGGGGGCGGGTTACAGTAGGTTAATATTAATTTAGGAGTAAATAAGGGTCCCGTCTATATATACCCTTGAATGGAACCGTACCACCGTAATAAAAAAACTTTCAGGAAAACAATGGTTTCGTGAGCCCACGCGTTCGTTGAAAGAGGTCAAATGTAAAAATATTGTTCAGTGTCTCAAATAATAACCTACCTAATAAGTTTGTAAGTCCGCACGTTTATTTGAGATAATATAATAATTCTGCCTACAAACAAGTGAAATACGGAACAAACGAGTGCGAATGGGTTTAGGCTGTCAGTCGCAGTGTTCTTGGCAGTTTTAGTCTCATAAGTATCACGAATGAATTTTGTGTGCTACCCATAACACACTTACCTAACTATTTTTTTTTATTTGACTGTGTGACGAGACGAGCAAGTAGTTCACCTGATGGTAAGCGCTACGCGAGCCCATAACAGTTACAGTGCCACCCAGAACTTTGCTGTTCATAATCCTGCGCGGCACTGCACTGCGCTCGTCACCCTGAGACATCGGCTCTAAAGTCTCATATGCCCAGTAATTTCGCTGGAAACAGTGCCTATAAACCGGAACACAGTAATGTTTGCTACAAAAACACTAAATACTAATATTAAACACTATTCAAATAACTAAATTAGACACTGTTTCCATTTTATGATATCATTAGTAAGCAAAAATGAACATGCATACAAAAAAGTGTCAGGAAACTTTTTGGAGTCGGCGAGGTATTTGGAAACTAAAAATAACAACTTTAAATTATCTGTCCCGTCAGACAAAGCGACATTTTAAAACTTTCATAAGCCAAAAATAATGACTTGACCCGAGTTAAGAAATTCATTGAACTTTTAACGGTCGGCGGTCCTGTTACATAAGATCAAGGAAAACAACGCAAATGTTTCCAAATTATTTAAAGCGCTCGCTTATTTTTAAACTGGTCGCTGGTGAATAACATTGAGACGTTAATATTTTGCTATGTACATTCATTATCGTAGATATTTAGGAGAATGTATAAGAATATGTTAAGGACCAAATAATCACCTGGCTAGCCAATAGCTAAATGGCTACCATCCATCATCATCAGCTAAGTATTAAGTATTCTATGCGTAGTGAGTTAGTTAATTTGTCGCTAAGAGCGGGGTGAACCGGCAGCAGCCCCTGAGGGCCAGTCCTATTATAGTGTAGGCGTGTATACCACCTTCGACTTCATCCTCAATGAACACCGGTAATTTTATGGTCAAAATGCATGCTGTAATCATCTAAAAAGTTGAATAATAGGTAGGTCCTATTATTTCAAAGTCCATAGTTACATCTCAATGAGTTACAGGGGGCTACATATCAGGAAGTATCAAAAATAGCGAGCAAAAATCTCTATTTTGGCAATGTTTACACAAAACCACTCGACATTCCTCACCAGGCGCCATCTTCAGCTCTTGATTTATTACTGCACTCCGCGTCACTGTTCGGCGCCGCTGTTTTAATTTTACTCTTTTACTAGCCGTTCTGATAGTTTGCAAGTAATTTTTGTAGTAGCATACGCAAAGCAGACGCCCCTTGATGTTTATTTTGATAACATACGATACTGGTTTACGACAGTGTTTCGAGTCTCTTTACTAAATTAATAGTATCGTGTGTAAAGATTTTATTTTGTAGAACTGGAGTGTGTTATATTGTAATTAAAAATGTTAGGTAATTAGTTCTTAATAATTAGGTACTTACAAGCTATAATCTATTCGAACAAATTGAAAACCTAAATTAAATGTTAACCTTCCAACAAGCCGCTTTTAATGAGTAACGCTCCTAATTATTATTTGGATAACATTTGTTTGACAGCTCTCAGTTATGTTATGAAGCTAATTAGGAATTAGCATTCTTACAAGGCGATTAGGTACGGGTACAGTCTGTAAGAATCTCAACCTCTTGTCACTGGCTTTTCGTATTGTTACCTATGTTTTCCATTGACTGGAACATTGACAGTCCAATTGGCTGCACTTACCATAGTATTGGAACATAGTAAACAATCGAAGGCACGTCAAGTCCTTAAATAAATTAACAGAATAACCACTAGAAATAACAGAACAATCGGTTATTCTATATTCTTAATTGGCCCTTAACTTTTAAAAGTTCATAGATACGAGAAATAGAGAGGCATTCTGTATCAGCTCGTTGTGTATGGTTTTATTTTTATTTAGATATCTCTTTTTTTACGTGTTTTTCACAATTTTACAATGTTATTTGTGACAACGAGCTGATTATAGGGACAAAAGATAGATTATGGGACTCCTCAGTGATTAAAAATAGATTAATGGTGTTTGGTTTTATTTTGATCAATACCAAATACGGCTATTATAATTACTTATCTGGAAATATATAAAATATATTTCAACAGATACTCATAGGTTCGAATAAGTATTCCTCGCTTTCAAAGGATTTTTCGCGAAAAGGCTTTCATTTATCAAAAGGTTCGTTCGCTCCTCTTTTCACCTTCTTCTCGCATTGCTTCCTTGCTTTAAGCACGAAAAGAAACCAAAATGGTTTACATTTTTTATTCGAAAGCGTATGATAAAGATTTAGGCACACTTACGTGAACAGCGTTATAGCGAAACAGATGTTATAATGCGTTAATTCTTAAGTGCCGTTTTGTAAAGCCCACGTCATTTTGCAAATAGCCGGCGCGCTTACTACTTTTTCAAGTGGACATCTTTGGTGCATCGTGAGTAAAAAGTTGCCTCTAGCGGTGGTACTAGTCTGTCGATGTATTCGCAGCTTTATGCGGTTTCCCATCAATAAGAAATTCATTTCATTCCGCTCTCATACGCTCTCAGCTTATTTCATTAACGATTCATCATTTCAATCTCCTAAAGTTAAGTGGAAAGGTAACAATATTACGAAACGTAGGTAGGTATATGTATTTATTGTATGCGAACATTGACTTGCCATATTTTATAAGACGCGGGGAGCCTGAAATATATGAGTTGGATAAATCGCCCTGGTATAATGAGATATGTCAGGGGATGGTATTTTTGATTGTTTGATTATACTGTACAATTTTTAATCAACATCATTATCACAAACAGTTTATATGGTGAGACCTACTCTCAGAGAGACCACGCTCAGCCAAAACTTTCTGTTTTATCTTCTGATCCTCCATCCCACTGTAATTTACTAGCTAGGGAACTGTAATCTTCTAAGATTACTTACTACATTACAGTAAGGAAATTTCGTCAGCCATACACATACATGACATAAAATGAACATGGCCGACATGTATTATACATTAGTACATGACAGCTTGGATCGATTAACAAATATAAATTGCTCACATTATTATTTTTACAAAGCAATTATAATTAAAAATGAAAGTACTTACACGCAAAACGGACCATACCTTATAGTAAAGAGTAATCTGGATTTACTTGAGACATTTTATGATGACTTTCCATAATTAATGCGGAATTTTAATGTGTTTTATTTTCACTGAGGTTTTTAAGTGAGTGTAATAATTTTATTTACGTAATGCCGTACGATAAATGAGATGAATTTAGGGAATGTAAAACTTACATTACGTGTTGATGTGATAAAAATATGAAAATAAGATAAAAAAATAAATCATTACGACTGCAACTATATTTTTAAATGTTCTTACAAAATCTACAGCCAGATGAGATTAATTTCATTTTAGTCGTATTATGACTACATAAATTTCCCACAGGTACCTATAAAATCACATTTTAGCTTACTGTTCAAAAAAATTCATGTCAATTATACACATTTGTGTGAATCTTTCGTAGAAGTAAAAATATTATGCAAAAAAGATTAATGCAACAAAGCGAAAGCTATTTACCATCAGGGAAACGAATTGCCCGTCTCGTAACTAAGCCGAATAAAAATAAAGTCAACTTTTAAAATACATACCGACATATACATATCATTGAAATATTTTTTAATATAATAAAGCTATGCTTGGCTTATGCTCCGCTTATATTATTCAGTACCTACCTTGATAACATTGTCATAGCTTTATTTTTTAATTCATTTAATATTCAATTTCATTATATTAAGATATGTTTAAGTTATCGCTTTCCAAAGAGAAGTTACGACGTCATTCATCCGTCTTTTCGATTATATCGAGCCCTTTATTCGACATTTTATCGACGATCGCCACAAATATTCTGATTGCCTGTGATATTTTTAAAATAATTAAGCATTAAGAAGTTTATTTTCTTGTAAAACGTTAAATTAATGGGAAATGAACTGACGTTGAGTATTTTCTGTCCATTTGTCGTTTAATAATTGTCTGTTAGCACAATAAATAATGTGCTATATTGTTTACTTACTCGTAATCAAATACAATTTTTTATCACCTACGCGTGTGATTGAAACAATAAAGAAAACAATGTGTATTTGAGTGCTTTCAAAAATAGCCTTACAGACAAATGAACAAATATGCTCGAATGAAATCGTTCCGCAAACAAAGCCACTGCTCCCTAAAAATAGATCTGAAAACGCCGGCTCGCGTATCAATGTTCGTTTCTAATCGATTCGAGCACTTGTTTCGATTTACCGAAGCTGTACAATCGATTGCCGACTGTGTATAAATGGCAACTCACTGGCACTGGCCGTGAAACTGAACCAAGTTTATACGTTTATCTCAGCTGTAGTCAACGCGTGGCCCGCTGAGCCTTTCTTTGTGGATCGTCATTTGTTTATTCTCGGTATGCGGTTCACATATAAAATACCAATGTATTTCAACTTGTACTATTCCTTTTTGAGCAATGTGATCTCTTTCTTCAGGTTGTCTATCTAGAGCTATTTTCGTTATTTTTAAAGGTTAATATCATGTTAAGTAGGTACGAATTCATCAATGTCGTTCTCGGATGCACTTAAAGTATCAGTAAACGTCACAAATCTCATGCATAGATATAGATAGATAGATAACTCTTTATTGACACCAAGTTGTATAAAACACATAACATAACACATAACAAAAAAACATAACTAGAATAATAGAATTTATATAGACTATAGAATTTGGGAAAGATGTGTGACAAATATCAAGCTGCGGCCAGAAGTTCACTTAAAGCCTTGTCCAGCGCAAGATTGAGCGTAGCTGATTTATCTCATAGTGAGATCGTAATTGAACCGATGTGTGGACGTCATTCCATCGCGCGCCAGCAGCGTTTCGCGGTTGACGAAATTACACTTTCGACTCTCTGTCTGCTCACGTTTTATGTGTTCCGGCAACTCGCTTGCTTGTTTACCGTAAAAAAATAAACACACCAAAATGAGTTTCTTTAGGGTAAACAAAATATTTTCTTAGGGCCACCGCTTTGGTTAATCTACCGTGAATTTCTGTAATTGGAAAAAATATTGAATTAACGATTTGGAACGAAACGCTTTCAAAAGTAGGTTTAGAAAAACGTTGTTTACTTACTAAATCTTATTATTGGGTTACTTTATGTAACACTCTGATGTGGTGCTGAATAGTTGAAATGGTGAGTGTTGAAATTGGGTATCGATGCAAGCGTTGATGATTCATCGCTGAAGAGGTGTTAAGTAAATGGATGATTTTCCAGATTTTCTTGTGAAATGTTGTTCTTTATGATAACATACTAAAATAGTCTAAATTTTTGGTGAATTATTAAAATTTATAATGTACTAGGCCAGTGTCGTATTATTCAATGGGGACGCTATGCAGTATAAATGTAATAGATTTAATAGGTTTGTAATGTAGATTCATAATGTAACTAACGAAACTGTTTTATAATACGTTTCAATCTGGGTATGTTAGAATTGTGTGAAAAAGAAATATATATACTAGTAGGTAATTTATATAGCGAAGTATACCAATACCGATGCCTTCGTTGTCCCTTCCACACTTCACAATAAGTGACTCTGTGGTCTATTGGTGTTACGATTATCATTGTCTGTTAGACAAAAAAACTGAACACAATTTCACTCGCGGTGTGAATGTATTTTTGGCAAATGTAAGAACACAAACGGCGACTGATACAAATGCGGCACAGGTGAGAATAAATTGTGCATATAAGTTATAATAATAATCCACACTTGAGTGTAAGAATCATGTTCTTTTTCTGTGAACATAGAACATTTAATAATTCTTATTCTTATCGGGATTAAATAATTCAATACTGTATTCATCGTCTGCTTCATTTGTCATGTTATATAACCTTTATTTATACCTATGCGTTCACAGGTTATGAAAGTGCCTTTTTAAACTGTTGACATAGGTACTACATATATGAAAAATCCGGGAATGGAATCCAGTCTTTAAGGTGATGAATTCAATTACCTATCTTTATTAAAAATATCTGTGACAAATGCGCTTTATACTTTTTCATAATAATCGGGCCCATAAGTCAGATATAGGGCAGGCGCATAAATATTTATTTTCTAAACATAAAATATTTAATTTTACATTTTTAATCCGTCAATATTAAATAATATTATGTATCTATGATGATTTCAATATGAGGAAGATTTCCTCACCAACCCAACATAACAAGTCATAAATCAGAAGGTAATAATAAATCAGTACGCATCGCCCAATTGCTGAGAGAAAATGGGCTCATTTTCCGGTGGCGAACCAATATTTTACCACCTGTAATTTATGGTTCTAAAATGAAAAAGTTTCAGTCAAACTCTCGCACTCCCCTCTCGCTAAAATAAAAGGATTTATTATAGCTATATGTTACCAAAAGTACGAGCACCTGCTTTTAAAATCACTGAAGTAAGCACCCAAATGATTTACATGAACTTGAAAATTTTATAACAAAAGTTTATATGTTTCAAAGTCGAGCTATGTTATAAAGACGCCGCGTCATAATTCAATTTCCACGAGAGATCTTTTTACTAGACTTGGATCGCTATTTTCATCTATGCTGAGCTCCTGTTACGAATTTTAGAACATTTTGCGGTATCTAGGCGTAATATTATTATGTACGTGAAACTAAATCTTCAATTTATAATCCCCCGACAAGAATTTTACGCAAATTTATCCAATTTTTTCAATTAGGTTTACCAACTTTGTAATGCTACGGCAATTTAGTTTATGGTATTAGCTAGGTTTCGCCTGCGACTTCGCACGCGTGGATTATCGCGATGTGAGTATATATATATATATATATATATATATATATATATATATATATATATATCACTGACTCCATAATATGTCCATATATATATATATATATATATATGGCAGTGGTGGCCATTTGGTTTTGGTGCAGTTTTGAAGACCTTTTTAATTTTCATTTGACCTCGCAATAACCCACCCGTAAAATAATTTTATTGTAAAGCCGGCGCGGCCCTTCCTACACTCTCCCTTTGATTAAAAGTTCTAAAACTTCTAAACATAGCCTTTGGAAACTTGAGAGCTACAAAAGTCATCTTAAGTTGGGTCATACTGGACAAAACGATGTCACGTAAAAACTCAATAAGCTCTTGTCTTCGAAAACTTTGATTAACTTTTATAGATATGACGACAATCGATATCGGCATCTGTCATTTTATTTTTTCTGATTATTATTGTAGCTCACTAAGAAAAGAAGTGTATGAAACTATAACTTTTGTGAAAGGATGATAGTAGGAATAGATTCCTAAGAAATTATTTATATATGTTGCCTTGAACCAGATATTTACATAAGTATTTAAATTTATGCCAAATATAAGTCGTATAACGTTGGCACACACCATTGGCATCATTTTTGTTGAACCAAATTATTCTAATTTTATTGTATCTACGAACAGGGAAGTGGATACTGGGCCTAATATTTTCTCTGCACTAAAAACACAATAAAATAAAATTACACACCGATTTTTAATTAATTTACACAATAAAAACAAAACACGGTAATAAAATAAGCCGCGCTCACAATCTCTTCAGTTGGTTTAACCCTAAAGCAAGCGTTTATGTAAAATAATATCAAAAATCGTTGTCTAAAATTTTTTTTTCTATTACAGCCAACAAGAAAAAATAATTCTAGAAGATCTTGATCAGAAGCTACGCGTAGCGAATTAACATAATTTCACAGATGAAAACCAATTAGATTTAAATTTTTTGTAATATAATCCAATTAATTCCAAAACGTTTGTTATTCGGCCGCTATGGATAATCTGGAATTCGCCATTAATCTCCCCAATTCATTCTGTCTATTTTCTGCCTTTCATTCTCCAAGCTTATAATTTTAATTTAAGTTATCAAAGCAGCTTAAATCTCACTAATATTATAAATGCGAGTATTTGTCTTCTGTTCACGCCGAAACGGCTAAATGGATTTTGATGAAATTTAACATAGAACATAGTATACTTTTTATCCCGCAAAGAGGTTCCTATGGGATAATAGCTAGCGTGGGTGAAACCGCAGGACACTGCTAGTCTAAAATAAATAGTTAAGTAGGGTTACCTTTTTAGGTAAAATTTAAATGCAATAGAAACCCGGGTTCTACTCTGCCCCTGTGGAAATAAAATCTGCTTCCCTAGCTTGATTATAATAATGAAAACGTTTTATTAGACCACAAAAGCCTCAAAAATATGACATTTCCTCACAACTCGTCGAGTTATTGTTTTTATTAAATGTTCTATGCTAAATCTGTCTTAGAGAAATGTTTTAGTGGGAGATTTATTTTTTGTGTTTGACTTTTTTAGTATTATTTTTTTGATGACAAAGTCTTATTACTCGTATCATCATAATCTTTGGGCTTTAAACCTAATGTGGAAAACGTGGTTCGCTAGTAAAATAAGAACATCAACGTTTTTTTTAAGTATGTATACCTATATAAATATGATTAATTTAAAAAAAACAGCTGATATTAATACGTTCACTTCAGCGCCCCATTAACATCGTAATTCTATAATTTCCCACATCCCCATTAAGTCCACCATACGTCCCACCCTACAAAGACCGTCACAAGGACATTTCTCAAACACCGTCGTCAGCACCATAGTAGGTACGTACATACCATATAAACATTGTATCTAGTAAGGAGACTTTGTAAAAATCTTTAATAATGCTGAGTAACAAGAAGATCGAGTTATTCAACTGGTATTGGTAGCCACGGTGGCCGTGCAGTCATACGTGCAAGCCTTATGACACCTACAGCCGAATTAAAAAAAAATAATATATAAATCGGATTCATTTGACATTTTCCTCATACTAAAAACGTCATATGAACCAGATTTTCTTTTTCATCTCGTTTCGCATGCCATGTCATTGGTTTCAGTTTAGTTATTGATTGATAGCAGTCGTTAATCCACACCGCAGGCTCTTGGGCAATATGACATACTTTAACACCAGAGGTTGGTACTACCTTAATCAACAAACTAAGTAAAACTGGTGCTATACAACAGACCTAGCTGACCATAAAAATTTGCTGTGCTATCAAGAGTATTGGTTGCAAAATTTGTGTCCATCGTAAAAAAGAAACAAATGGAATGATAAAAGCCTCTAGTAGTGTGTGCCATAAGTCTTTTGTTTATGATAATTGAAAATAATCATTTTTGTATGATAATAATCATACACGATAAAGGAAAATGAGTGAGGCCTCTCTAACGCATCGCCCTTACTGTTTAATTTATTTTACTGCATCAGCACTCACAACACTTAAGAGCATATTTTCTTAAATGTCCTTTTCCTTTCCCTCCGTATAATACTTACATTTGGGGACCCATGCGCGTAGGTAAGCGACCATCTATGTAGATAAGGGACACCATTTGTCAAATATGGGTCAACGTCATCTTGGCAAGTAAGAGATTATGATCTTGGGAGTTGTAAAATCCTCTCGTTATTTGTGTTCGGATAATCGTGGTACTTTTTATTTATTTTGATAATTGTCTGCGTAATTATTTTTGTATGTGACATAGAAATATAGTATTTAATTACCTACAATATATTCGTACTGTTTGTGAGGATTAAAATCGAGGTAAATAAACAATGGAAGAGAATTATTGCAGTTTCAAATAAAAATAAACTTCTGACAACAGTTTTGAAATGCAGTTACAGTAAAAAAATTAAATGGTAACCTCCTAAATTTTGAATTCATTTAAAAATATTCTCAGTAATTGCATTTTTTTTCAATTTTAGCAAGCGAATCTGTCAACGTGAATTCAAGAATCTTGTTTGGGCCCCAAGAGAGGTCTCATGAAAGTTCACTGACTTTACCACCATGTCTCTGTTTAAAGTTCTCGACTTTTTAAATATACGATTGAGGAGATTTACATATAAAACCTCCACGATCACATTTTTCCTACAGTGTGACTGTACTCAAAATACCTAATAATTCTGAGACACATGCTGACGACGCTACCAGAAAAGTAGACCGTAACATCCGCCGTGGTTATGAGAACCAATCAGTACGTAAATGTTTATGAGAAATAAACAAGCCAACATTTTATCAATAATCTCGGTCGGTACAGGATGTATTCGGGCTTTTTGAAAAATAAATATTAGAAAGATTTTTTGACGTAAGAAAATGAATTATCGAAATATTGCATTAAGTATACCTTTTTTGCAAAACAGATCGAGATTTAATTAAAACCCCTTGTAGGTCGATAACATACATCTTTGGAGTCTTAAAACGTTGACTGCAGAAAACAGAGACGTTTATGTTTTTAAAAATTTTACGGCAAGCGAAAACAGGCCTTACGTGCGAACCCGCACTGCAGTATTGACAATTTTATCACAACGGTTGTGTGTACCCGCACAGCTAATTGAGTTTAGTTACGACACAACGCCAGCGCTAGTAAAAACACACGCTGCGTAAAGATAAGCAAAAGTCCCAAAAAATAAACCGGTTCTGCAGTCAACGTGTTAAAGTTCATGAAAGCTAACCCCCACCATTAAGCGCTTTTGTAACCTATTACTTATTTCTCATTATGAATTCACAAATCAATAAATGCTACAACTAACAAATCAAATTCATAGCCTTCATGTTCGTTACACCACGAAGGCTGTCAACGTTTTATTAAAAACAAAATAAAATTTCCAACATTTTAAAATGTAGGTCTCTACAAATTATTAATGATGTAATAAGGGGCTGGACTTAATTTCTCCGTAACAAAGTCGTGAACTCTTATTCTAGCCGTAACTAATTGTTAAATACAAACGATAATCATTCTCAATTTATTTAACAACATAATGAATGTAGTAATAAGTAGTTAGCAGGTCGGTAGAATATTATAAGCCTTATTTAAATTAACATATTAATGGCAATAGGCCATTATGTGTGCAATTTGTATTAGTTTTTATAAACTAAACAAATATCTACTTGAGTAATTCTACGTTATACTATATTATACATTCGTTTATGTTGAAATGTATATTTTTATTAATTCGGTATTGCAAGTGGGTCAAAATGAGCCTAAATACCATCAATCTACTACTGTTTATCACCGTGAAGTTATGTTTTCTACCTTCCGTCTCTATAATATCAGATCAGCTCGCTATCGCCATAACAGAATGGTGTATTGCCATAATAACTTTGACGGCATGCAAAATTGAAAAACAGGAACTGGGTCAAAAATTACTTGTAAAGTTTCACCTAAAAAAATATACATTGATTCTAACCGACCAAACTAATTGACACAGTGAGTTTTAAAAGGCTGTAAAAAGGGGGTTTATTTGTAAATATTATTTTATACTTTATTATGCTGTTAGAAGCTAGAAATGCTTGTAACTGCTAGCTTTTTACAACACCTCAGGCGGTAACAACGGCGTGCGCACTCTCGAGTTAACTCTCCTGTATTGTTGTTGCTTTGTGGCATAAACTTAGCTAGGATAGACAAGGGAATACTGGTACTTCTCCTTCGAAGAAGGTGACTTCCTAATATATACAATGATTTATGTCCCTAATGCATGTTCAAAAAAAAGTAAAAAAACACAGTCGAATAGAGAACCACCTCCTTTTTTGAAGTTTGTTAAAAATATGTACTTAGTCATAATTGAAAAATAGGATTTAGATAGATTTTAGTTGTATATATAGCTAATTATCGACAATTTCAATATTATACATTTCTGCAAAATGACGCGTAACTCTATGGATGTAGGTGATGGTTATAATATTTCTAGCTGAAAGTTCCGGGAGTTAATTGAAGCTGTAGCAAACTAAGTCATGAGGAAAAGAGCATTTCCTCTAACTTTCGAATCGAAAATCTACCAGCAAGTACTCCAGCGTGATGGAATTATGGCGCACTATCCCTCCGATTATATTAATTTTGAAACTAAACTAGATTTTGCGTGAATCAAACTATGCTAGCGTTCAGTGAACAAACAAACGAATCTACTCGTACATTGTGCGAATATGATGGAGTAAAGTTATTTAATCAAATAAATTATTTGAGACGTCTCGTCAAGCGTTCCAGCCCCATTCTCCGAAATCAAATGCCACGCCCGGCGCCCCAAGCGTGAGTGGTTCCAAATTCGCGACACAGCTGCGAATCTGCGTGCCCTTTGAATTGGCGCCGGCATTATTAGCATGTTTATTTACTTTGCAGATCGAGCATCGGTTCGGAGAAATTGCAGGTTTCAAGGTTGACAGGCCTGAAAGTTACCTACCTATACTTTGCCGACGGAATGAAATTTTCTCTGAAAAATAATATTATAATGCAAAAAATCTATCGTGGTTAAGTAGTTTTAGAAAAATGGTTTTATTTTTCACTGGACAGTGAGCACTGACCTTGTTTGACACGCCGAAAACTTTATTTGTTGGAGATGATTATTATTTGATTTGTCTTTTTAGTTGTATATATTTTGCCAGTTTTGTTTTTTTAGGTAGGTTTTTAGGTAGGTAGGTGATCCACCAATCCGGATCTAGCCCCCGTGGTGGATCATTGCCTAACCCGCCTCAAGAAAGTGAGGGGAGCCCCGTGCTCAGCAGTGGGACGATTTGGGTTGATGATGATTATGATGATGTTTTGCCAAATGAACTAGTTTTTTTTTCTCTATTTCTCCAAAACCTTAATAAATATCAATATTTCAACTCTTTCAAACTTCCACAAGTAGCTTTTATAACAGTTACAACTAAGTATTACTATTACACTAAATAATTACAACATTACAACATTATTGTACGTACAACATTATTTACATTATTGTAATTACTATTACATTAAATAATATTAACCACATATGATAACAGATATTTTGATGGCAACCCTACCACGAACTATACAATATAACATCATTTTTCTGTGGCTGCTTCTGGCTACGCTCTCCGAATATATGTATATGTAAATGGTTAACCCTTGTAGTACGAACGTACTGACCAAACGTTTTCCGTCCAAATAAATGTTAGGCCCCCGGGATTGTGGTGCCTCATCATCGTAACGAGACATACTCTTCTCGAATGTTAAACATTATCCACTGGGATTTCCGGAACATGTCAGTCCAGAGGTTCAAAACAGGGTTAAGTTAGAAAGCTTATTTTAAGTAGTAAGCAGTTGCAATTTTTCTGTGCTGTGTTTTTTTTTATAAGGAATATTGTACTCTTATTCCACTTTATTCTAAGCAAATTAAATTTCTCACTGTTTTACTCGGTGTGTAGGTATATATTATATTTTAAATTCCATGAGATTTTTGTATAAACTCACCGTTTCACATTTGAATTTTTTCACGATCTGCAGCAATTCCTAAGTAACGTGTTGGTTTTTAACCTGGGAAATGCATATTAATTGCTGGAAAACTGGAATCATGCTGGCAAAGGCGTAGACATATTATAATAATGAAATCACATAAGGTTCCACAACAAAACGCACTACAGTTGTGACTATTAGAAACAAATCTACCGCCCTTTCAAACGTCTTAATAGCACGTTCTCATTTATCAAACATCCTTGAACTCCGAAGCATTGAAAGGGAATTAAAAATCCTTCACCCCCTATTTCCTTAATCAAAGCTAATACTTCCGCATTCACGATAACGTCGATAATTGCAGGTCGCTACTTCCCATACATCTTGGTAAGACTTTAAGCAACTAAAAGTCAAGGGCCAAACCTTGGGGGTAAGGACGCTTCCCCGGTACACACATAATCTATTGAAGCAGGGTCAGCATCGAGATTGTAGAGTGTCTTTGAATATTTCATTCTATGTTCTACCAGGTACATTTTCTATGCTTACAATAAAACAGCTAAGGACAAAGTCCGCATATTGAGGATATCACCTTCATCATTATTAACACATATCCGCCCTCTGCCGAGTACGGATCTTGCCTTAGTTTCGTGTGGAGGATATCTATATATATATAGCAACTCCTTATTGCACTCCAACACATAGAAATAATATACAAAAAAATAACATGAGCCTTTAAAATTGGAATATAAAAATTAACATAAAATACGCAGCCTTATAAGTTACAGAAAAACAATGTAACAGTTTTGGAAATGGTAACTGTAACAACTAACACCAAAAACAAAAATAACTGAACGGAATACAATATGGTTTTCACTATTGGGTAGCTTGGATTACATTTCAATCCAAGGAGTAGAAACCGAGTTTGAGATAAAAGAAAATTGTTCGTTGAGGGCGCGCCGGTATACACGCATGCTACCGGCTTTGGCTGGTGGGAAACTGTCATCTATTTATCCATATGAAAAACTAGCAGTGCCCGCGGTTTCACCCGCGTTAATCATCAGCGCAGGAACTGTGAAAAAAGTCCCATTTTCTATTCCAGGACTTAAAGTATCTATTATACCAAATTTCATCTAAATCTGTTCTGCCGTTTCGGTGCGAAGAGAGGACAAAACTCGAAAATTTCTGCATTTATAATATTTAGGATTAGTCAGATACGAAACGTGAACAAAGTCACGGGTAACAGCTAACTCTAAAATAAGTGTAAGATTTGTAAGGCAGCTCGGTTTTCGTCGGTTAATTGGGTTTGCCGCGTGACTGATTGGTTTCGTTTAAAGGTTTCATTAATAACTAGCAGCGGCCCGTGATTACACCCGCTTTAACACTTTGACTGCTGAACCGATTTTATTGTCTAGCCACGGTTACGGATGTGCCCACACCGTTGCATTTTCCCGTACCGCTAACACAACAGTTGTGTTTTCAGCAGTGAACGCGTTAAATATTATCTCAACCGTTAATTTTTACATAGTAAAACTTTTCCTATGTTCTATTGCAGTATATACTAAAGTATCTGTATACTAAAAAGACACGTTCAGCCGTTTCGGCGTGAAGAGAGGAGAAACACACAACAGACACGCAAACTATAACATTTATATAGTGATATTAATGAGATTATTGTTTCACGTTTTTACTTTGCTTATGTTGACAAGCGTTACGAAGGCAAAGAAAGAATCAGTGAATTTTCAAATCTGTGTACCTGTTGGCTTGTTTACGTATTTTCATTTCCCACGTACCAATATATTTCTTGTTAAAACATAATGAGCAGGTTATTATCACTCCCTTTTCAGTGAAGGAAAAGCTCGTGAGAAAACCAATATTCCCGAGAATTATTTCTGAGGTTTGTGATTTACCAATTCGGAGCGGGTGCGATGGTGGATTATGGCCTAATCTTCCTCGGGAATGCGAGATGAGACCCGTAGTAAGCAGTGGGTGCGTATAGGTTGTGATGATGATTCATGTAATCCCTATCTATAGAATTCTATCTCTCGGTCCCAGTTGTTATCGATGGACAGCACTTGTTAGAGGCCCTTTGGGCTGCCTGAAAAGCTCTGAATTATTCTAACAGTTTTGAAGACATATTTCATAAGTGTCTAAGTATGTCGCGTCATAACGCCGAGTCAAATATTTATAATTCATCAACACCTGTTCGAAACGACTTCGGTAATTCCCTTATTAAAGCAGGGTGATTTACCTATTAATTAATCATAAACCTTCGATAACTAACACTGCTATAATTAATGCCATGATTAATGTCGTCAAATTGATTTGCTTTAGGGACGAAATTCAAAAGCTTGGGTGCAAGTATATCGTGAAACATGAGTACTAAAACATGAAGACGATCTAAGAAAATACCGCTAATGGTAATTACTTTATTGCATAACGACTTTTTCGTATTTAAAAAAATTGGCATTGATAAAAATGTATCCCAAGATAATCCTTGAAGGTTTTTACATATTTCCCACTGATTTTAAGCTCAATAAAAAACTTACGGAACAAATATTTTCTAAAGCTATCAAAACGGGGTTTTCTAAACAACAATCTCTTCCAGGCCACAGTTACGTGAACGAACACATGAAATTTAAAATCGACATAATAAGTTTAAATACTAGGAATATAGCCGGATAACCCTCCACCTTATTTACGCCTGTGGGGAGATGACCTGGCTCACCAAAAGTCACTGGCAGTTGTTAGGCTTTAAGAAAAATAAAGGGTAAGCACTTGAGCTGTTTGAATTCGATTAGAAATTTCCACCGCTGCACTAGAACTTTCTTTAAAACTTAAAAAAATCTAGATCTATACACACAACTGTGCCTATCCTAATGTTTATCATAATTCCTTGAACGGCTCAGTCTTTGATATCAAATAAAACTGAAAATGGATTAAGTATATAAATATACGCGTATACTGTTGAAAGTGTGTTCGCTAAAGATAAAACAATTTCATGGAGTAATAACTTTTCGCGAACCTTTGTTTCTCTTTAACAAAATATGATGGATTTAAGTCTAGTTATCTACTGGTGTAATCATTTATTAATTTGTCAGGTTTTAAGCATGCTTTGTTTGGAGTCAAACAGATAAATTGTTTTAAACTGTGTAAAGATGGATAGGAACCCTAAAGCTCTTGTTTTCGCTTATAATAGAGCACGAGATAGATTCAAATACTTTCTCCGCGTCCATCCTTAATAGGATAAACTGATATAACAGCTTGAAATGAACCTAATCGATTAAAAACTATTATAAGTTTTTCAATTCTTCAAATGTTTTATTTGCTAGAAAATTATTAGATGGAAATATGAAAACGTTTCCAACAGACGCTGAATTTGATTTCATTCACGAACAGAACTTTTAAATGTTTTTATAATTAAAATTCATGGAACTCAGGGCAACCTACAAACTTTTCTAGTGTTTAATTTGAGACTTCTTTTTGGCGTGTTTAGGTAGTAAATTAATAATTGATTATTTTCATTTTTGCTAATATATTTCACAAAACGACGCATGCTAACCAGAAGAAACATCTGCCCATCTCACTCTTCTTATTGTAGGTTCATTCATTCCAACCCGATCTTAAACCTTAACCCGATCCCCGGTAGGTTAAGAACGGCATAAAGTTAGTACTATTTATTCCAAACGTAACCCTAGAAACTATTCCTATCCTGACCTGCGATGTCGTTCCTCCTTCATTCTTATCTGACTTGAAGTACTAGACCGTTAAAATATTTTCTTTTTATCATCAACCCATATGGTCCCATTGCTGAGCACGGGTCTCCCCACACTTTCGCGAGAAGGGTAAGGCCATAAAAGAGATAGAGAGAGAATAGTAGTTAGAGTTTACACACACCTAATTATATACTAAGTAGAGGACCTTCCCAAATGCCCATCTTTGCATAATATTAGGAGCCCAATTTAACGAGCTACTGAGATCGCAATTCGTCCTCGAATTTTTACGATTGGTCCCAGAAATGCTTTTGGGATTTGTTTAATTTCGAAGATTGATGGGACGTCGTTTGCGAGGTTTGATGAAAGTTTGGTGCTGGGCGATATCATTGAGATTAAGAATCGAAAGCTAGGAAGTCATTTTTTTAATTTTTAATTTGAGAAGGAGTTTCGTCACGCAGCGACTTATGCCATCTCCGTAAAAGCGCAATTTAAATAGGTAGATAGGCGAATTTAAATACACTGCAACCACACGTACGTAAGTACGTTTACTCGTATGTCACACGACATACGAGTAGGTTAACCTAATCCATCAACTTGGCTTCCTCCAATAACAGGAAGGCTGAAATAACGTGTGTATACATACCGACGTCACTATCGGTCCAATTACGGCAATATTCAAAGGTCTGTTCCATTTTGAACTGTGTATATAGTACCTAGTACTAAAACAACATGCTTAATATGTTGTTTTTAACGAGAAATGTTTGAAACATTTTAAATGCTTATTTACTATTATAAATCTACACCCTGGCCACATCCTCAACATTAATTTAACAGACATGTTTTCTAAATATCAATATCCTTTAAAAACCACATATCCCCAATAAAGTACCTAACTACTAACTACCCAAACCAAAAATTTTAAAAAACGTTTAATAATTTTGGCGCTTAGCGTCCATACCATAGCGTCCAGTGAAAACAAAAGAAAGATCAACACATAAAGAACAAAATCAACAATTATTTAACCAAAAAATATAAAAAGCCTCCACGCTAACTACTTATCAGAATTATTTTACGTTTTAAGCTTGCGTTCGATCACTACCCATCTCACCTGACGGCGATGATGTGGTCAAAGGCGATAAGCACGCTAAGCCTAGAATGCTAGGACTGCTGTCGAAAGACCTCGAAATGTGCGTTTAGGTTCCCAACTAACACTACTTATGTACTAATACTATTTACGCTACTTACCTATTCTGTGCTAACACGATGCAGCGTGACGAACCGACCGCGGACTAAACCAACGCCATTAAATGATGAGGCATGAAGCCACCAAACACAAGTCCGTACATTAATGCAAAACAATGAAAGGAATAATTATTTAACACGTTCACTGGTTACTAACACGCACAACTGTTGTGTTTTTTATAACTTGCGAGTAGAGGAAAATACAACTGTTGTATTAGCGGTACGGGATCCGTAACCGTGGCTAGACAAGAAAATCGCCTCAGTAGTCAAAGTGCTACTGAGCCATAAAGAAGAAAAAAATATCAAGAAGCGGGTGGTGTCAATAAGGTCGGTAGTTCGGTATCCAAACGGAAACTATGAAAACTCGTCGACAAAATCTGAATCCAAACTGAATGAAATACGGCATCGAAACAATAGCAACTGAAGGAAATTCTCGACGACTCGTTATCCTGACCAATGGCTCGTGATAATGTAGAATTATTGAGCGGTGGACGTGCTGACGTGTGGGAACTGCCATCGGACTGTTGGTTACTTTGTAGTCCTCTTTGTTCCTCTATTACGAATTTACAACATGTATTTTTTATGTCTAACTGATCTATATTCGCAATAGCCGAGCAAAATTGAATATCGGCCCTACGTAGCGGGGGCAAGACTCATGTTATTTTTTTAAACAATTAAACTACGACACGTGATATCGCCCGTCTATCAGTAAACGCTAGAGTTAAGTTAGAGCTTCATCATATATATCGCAATAAAGATATTTCCCAAAAAGTGACTGATGTGTGTACTGAAAGGCACAAACTTGAAATTGAGCGTGTAATGCCGTAAACGAAACGTTATTTGATGATAAATTGTGATATTTCCTGGAAACAAGTATACAAAACAAGATAGGGACCCTCTTACTTGTATAACAACAATGTCAAATAACAATATTTTTTTATAATATTATAACAAGTGGTATAATATTATATTGATTCAAAACTACTACAATAATACCAAATCAACTGTCTGGTAAATATTTCTATTGTAGAAGTATTTGGAGGCAAATGTTTTTTTTTATTTGACTGAGTGACGAGCGAGACGAGCAAGTCATTCACTTGATGGTAAGCGTTACGCCTGCCCATAACAGTTACAGTGCCACCCAGAACATTGCATTGCATAATCCTGCGCGGCACTGCACTGTGCTCGTCACCCTGAGACACCAGATGATGATAATTTTTATCTTCTTTCCTTTTTTTTTCCTTATTTATTTGTCTTGCTTGACTTCAATTATAAATATTGATTTTAAATATATTAGGTACAGTGATCAAACGGGCCTATAAATTAACAGACTTCAGATGACATAATTTAGAAAATATGACGAAACCGGGCCAAACGGGCTTAACCCTTTTAAAATTACCGTAATAAAATAACAGCTATTGATCTTCTCCAAAGCTTACTCATCATTAAAAAATTAAAACGGTTCCAAAATTATTTATCAGCACCCGCTTGGACAAAGTAAACCAAATTCGATCAAACACAAAATTAAAACCTCCAAAATGACAACTCTTATGTTTATCATGAATCGCATTAGCACCTTATTAGGTTATCATTCGAAACATAGAAGAAATGTTAATCTTCGTGAAGGTTCACATAAGTAAATTTGTATGTCCAAGAACCTACGCCACCTACGCCACTGACTGTACTGACCCTTTCGCCAACCTACGCTGGGCCTACACAAGGCGGAATATGATATACTGTTTATAGATTTCCTCTGAAAAACCTGATTAATTCGCAGCATTGGAGACGTAAAGACATAATATCGAACTAATGTTTTTGTTTGTTTTTTTTTATATTTACTCTTTTTATGTATACTGAAATTTTTGCCTCATTCATGTTGTGAAGAAATATTGTCCATTCAACCGTAAATAAGAAACGTAAGTAAGCAACTCGAGATCAAATACCGAACCTCATTCCTAAAACCTATCCTCTGGCATCTATCCTTAAATGATTTACATTTAAAATCCCCGCATACAGGAAAACGGTAGCGGAACTGGGTGTAAACCCTAATCGCATCTCCGTGCAATATTCCCGCGAACAACTTTGACATCAGATAAGTAATACTGTGAAATTCACCCACGCATTTCAGAACGATTTCATCTTCCGTGAGGAAAAACCTTATCAAAATTAAATTCTTCAATTAAGGACGCTGGTTGTGCCCTGAAAATTGAATTAGGTAATAATCTGTTTTTATATAAATAGATATACATAAATAAGGCTGAACACCACTGTGGACAGATTAAAATATTATTTTTCAGACTATGTTTTTGGCTTAGAAATTACAAGCCCCTGACATACGGACAAAGTGATTCACGGAATGGTCACGAAATATAAACTCGTCTTGCTTCGAGATATCGACTGGTTCAGGTTGGTGTCTGTCTAATAGAAATCGAAGTAATGGAAGCGAAGCGACACAAAGCAAAGCTTCAAAATGTCAGTACTCGTGGCTTCGGCCGTTGCGATGTTGCTAATTTGTTTTAATTATAGGGTGGGTATATTTGATTGTATCGCATTGGATTATAGGTAACAATACGCTTAGTATAACTATTTAACTCAAGATTAGGAGGAGGAGGTAGGAGTGGAGTCATCGTTCTATCAGAATGTAATCTATTGTGGTCTGCTAGACCCTAGGGAAAACAAGTGCTTACATCTCCGTTACGTGTTTCCTTTTACGTTCCTTCTTATAACTAAGTTAAACATTTGCTTGTGCTAGTCGCCTCATATCTCATTCAGCTTCTGCAAAAATGGTTTGTGATTTTTTCTCCTGGTACATTTTATATGAAAGAATACAGTCTCAGGGGATCCTCTTGAATGTTTTTCAGCATAATGAAAGACAAGACACTTATAGAAATGTATAGTTTAAAGTTCATCGTTTATTTAGGAATGTCGAGAAGACATCTGAAAAATGTTTATTAATAGGTGAATTAATGCATTACACTTATAACTAGTACTAAGTACAAAATGCATAAATAATAACGGGTTAATTTTATAGTAACTTAATGCATCTTGGGAAATCCTTTAGCCAAATGGACAGTATGCGGGTCAATGATGTATGATGATGCATCAGATCTTTTGGTTACAAATGTCATCGGCACAAAATGCGGGCAAATGATTTACGGCACACTTAATAAGGAAGTGATACTGATAAAATGATATCCGAACTTCAGCCCTGATTTTGGAACTGGTAACATTTTGATGTTTCTTTCTAAATAATCTTTAAAATGAGTAATAAGCTGACTGTTATTAATACCTTTTTTTAGTTTTGTAGTGGGAGGCCCCTTCTGCGTGAGACCGCCTGGGGAAGTATTACACCTTTAACAGATATTCATCCGCCAAGCAGTAATGTGCAAACATTACCGGTGTGTTCCGGTTTGAAGTGCACTGTTTCAAGCTAAATTACTAGGCATCTGAGACTTTAGAGCCGATGTCTCAGGATGACGAGCGCAGTGCAGTGCCGCGCAATATTATGCAATGTAAAGTTCTGGGTGGCACTGTAACTGTTATGGGCAGGCGTGGCAATTGTGCAAAAAAACTGCATAAGTTTACAGGTAGTTTTTTTTGTCTTTTAAAAAATCCGTGATTATATTACAACATCATTAGTAACACTAGGTATAAAACCTAAAATGAACACTTTTCGATGTGAACTTTGACCCCAGTTGAGATAAGACTGTGACACACGCAGTTCTGGGTCAGTGTCAATGCCAGCAAGCGTTCAGCCTAAATGATGTCAATGTTTGTTTGTAGGTAAAAAAAATATCTCACATATTCCTAGTGAGATAAATTCCGGGGCATTCTATATCTGTTTTTGTTTTTGCATAACAAGATAGTAAAACTCTTTATTGAAAACTAAAACTAAGAGTAACTCTTATCGCTAAAAGCGATCTCTTCCAGGCAACCATAAATTTAATATGACGCCCAACGATTAAGGTACATTTTACTTTATATTTGTCGAAGAGGACTTGTCACTTGGTCACCCGGTAGTCGAAATTTGAGCGTAACTCATTAAATTTGAATCGATTAAATTTTTTAATCATATTTCTACTTCTCTATATCTTCTTTTCTCCTTCTCTATATAAACTTTAACTCTGCCAAATCTCACTCTCTTATGTGCACGCATTATACATGTTTTCATAGTTCATTAATTCATAAATCTCTTTAGGTTACAACACACGGGTATAGGTTGAGAAATAGTAGTCAAAAAGTACTAAAGTATGGTCGAGAAAGATAAACCAACGACAATTTTGCTATGCACATGTGAAATGTTAACAGAATTCTCGAAAAAAGCCGGATTTTAGGTAGATAATCTGTTATATGTAGGTAACAGATAACGCACGAGCTAATGTAATAATTAAGCGTATGTCTAGTGAGAAAATCTATTCCCAGACTATAAGACAAATAGGCCACAGATGTGGACGAATCGTGCCTGGATATTTGTTTTACAAATCTTAATTTTAGTTTCCACTATCCACTACCGTGAGTATTACCGTAGTACTTATTACGAGTACTATTTAAAAACCATGAATAATACGTCAATAAAGTCATTCCTCATCATCATAGATAGATAGATAGATAGATAGATAAACTCTTTATTGAAACACCACAGAACAAAGAAATCACCATCGTCGTTGTTTTGGTGTCAATAAAGAATTATCTATTACATCTAACTATATACGTCCTAATAGCCGCACATCTTCAAAACTATCTGTAAATATAAATATCTAGTAAGTTTATTTAGAAAATGTAAGTAGGTATAATTAAGAAGACGTCCAGTGCTTTACACAATTGGATACATTTTTGTTAACACTACATGATTATATTATCAACTTCGACCCCAGATAATAAAAAATTACAACACAGCACAAATTATATTTTATGCATCGAACTTATATTACTATTTTTATCTCACATATAAATATAGCGCATAGGACGCCAATTAAATGAAAAAAAAATGTATTATATGATAATGAAAAAGACTTCTGCTAGATATCAATGGCAGGTCATGTCAATGACAGTCACCTTTAAAATTAATGTATCGCATCCCATCCTGGTTTGAGGACGTAAGATGCCATAAAAGGCGTAAATTAAGTACATACCAAAAGTTGCGCTTCTTAAAATTTTAAATATTTACATGTAGGTATAATATAAATACTTCAGTAGGTACCGACTATGGTAATAAGTATCTACAGGTTGATAATATCATTATTTCAAATCCTTTTGAACATCCTCCATTCAAAGTAATTTAATAACATACATTCTCATAAAAATCATTTAATAAAATCGATAATCCGAATAATCGATATTTAAATTCGAATTGAGGATCTGCAAAAGGATTTCAAAAAGACATTATGTTTATTATTGTAATGTTCACTTTTTAAATACATTAACACAATTCGACTTTGTCTGCCATGTTTACTTTATAAAAGGTTTTGCATGTAAATGAGTGTTTGCGTAATTATCTCAAGATACACTTACGCCGTGTTTATGTAAATTTTATTTTGTAGGTATTTTATTCAATAAATACAATGTTTAAACTAGGTTACACCAAGTTTTACCACCGCCAGTTAAATTATATCAAGTAGACGAGACCTTAACTAGAATTTTGACAGTTATATTATTTTTGTTATCAATTATTTTACTTAGTATAATTAATTAGATTTTTTTTCGAAGTTGATTACTTATTATTACGATTATTTATTCAATAAATAAGTCAAACTACTTCTCTAAAAGAAACATAAAATGTAGTTTTAAAGATATAATTTTCCAATCGTAAATATATTAGCAATCTGAGGGCTATATAATTTGTCCATAGAATGAACACAAGACCTTTATTATATTATGTATCTTGGTAATTATAATGTCGTAGAGGAAAATTTCGCACCAATTTCACCCTGACCATGACCACAATACATAAAACTAATAACATAGTAGATTATGCGCAGGAAAATAATAAAAATATGACTCGGTACTTACTATAGTACGAAGTGGGTACGATAAATAATATCAAATGATTTAAGTACTCTTAGGGAGTTTTTTGTGTGAAACGGAAGTCTTTTTTAAGTCATAGCGCTTACCATCAGGTGGCCGACCTGCTCGTCTCGTCACTCAGCCAAATAAAAACATTGGACTCATGACTGAAAGGGGACAGTTTCAACTGTGTGACAGGTTCAACATATAAATTGTGAAATTTCAAAAAGTTATTTATCTGCCATCATATAATTTGTACAGTAAATTCAGATGATATTTTTAATTTTTATTTCAGTTATATATTCGGACCTAGTCCTATACACTTGTAATGAAGTTTACCCGGATACATTAAAAGACTGACATCTGTTTGATTAACTATCCCTACCAAAACATCTTTGATGATGGTGTATAATACTTGAAACAAAATTGTACGCTTTAATATTATTTTTAGAATCATTGAATAATCTCAGTGACTTTTATGTTTTGAATACATATTTAAAAAACACAAAAATATCAATGTATTTTTTTAATAAAACCGTATAATATTATGTTAATTTTCGCAAAACTTAGCCAAATTGTTAGTGTACATTTGTGAAGAAATAAAAAACAAAATTAGTTTGTGCTGAAATCCCTGAACCGAAAGCAGCTAGGGAGCCATTAGTCAGGTCGAAAGTTAGCTCTACAATTTTTCCAGTGATTAAATCATCCGCCAGAATCCAGGATTTAGTATTCCACAGGGATAGTTGAGAGCAATGTGGGTGTGCAAAAGACTTTATATACGTTTTATTTCTTCATTTCCTGTTTTCCTTTAGTTTAAAGACAAATGAAGCTACTATTTTTACTACATTTGATGCAATGCAACAGTTATATACCTACTTTGAATATTCCAAAGACAAACTATTGTTATCTACGAAAGTAATTTGTGTGAAGTTTTTGGTACATTTATTGGATATCTAGAACATTGTCTGTGGCCTTGTCCTCTAAATTGAATATTGAAGAATGTAAATAAGACATTCCATTAGACAAAGATATATTTGAAATTATATTATTATGATAGACACTATAGCTGCGGCGTGCGGTTTCACCAGCAATTTTCCTTTTTTTCTCTGAAAACTTTCAGGTATCGATTTTTTTAATAAAAGCTAGGTATGTATTAGTCGCAACAATTGTATGCTTATAATGAGGTTTTGAGAGAGGTTATTTTACAACATCAACTATATAGTAAGTATATTGCCTTGGCATAACTATGGATTCATAATCTTCAGCAAAGAGATTATCATGTATTAGAATGGAAAACTGACTACGAAAGGACTGGAAAAAAGCCAGCTGGAAATCTTTTTTTTTATTTAAATATTACTAAGTAACAAGTCGAGCAAGTCGTTCACCTGGTGGTAAGCGCCACGCCTGCCCTTAACAGCTATAGTGTCACCCAGAATCTGCTGCGGCCCTTCACTGCGCTCGTCACCCTGAGACATTGGTTCTGAAGTCTCAAATTACCAGTAATAGGATTTTGTGTTTTGTTCATACTTTACACCCACAAATACGTGTGACGTATTAATAAAATTAAATATTGTCATAAATATGTTGTTTGCTTCATTTCCTTTTCGGATCTTGATAATCGTGGATTATCTATGAGGACCTAGCTTGGTATGTCATAGGGAACCGAAAAGGATGACGACGACATCCGACCCCACCTTTTAAAAAATTAAACAGACGGATGAAATTACTCTGAATATAATTTAAACCTTTTTTCGAAATGTCGTGTATACTTTTAGAAGAATAGAATAAAAAAAATTTTTTTTAAACATTACTTGTGCTAAATGTGCTCACGTGAACCTAAACGCGTAATATATTTGTTAACATTGGCACTCACCATTACATGAGATATTATAAAAGGACAGCCCATTTCAATATAACAACTAAATTTAAATGAATGCTTACTTACCAGACAATGACTATTTCTAAATTGTGAGACTCAATCACTAGTCTCTGCTTTAGTGTCTAATAGAGCTATACTTTCATTTTTAAGACGACAAAAATTTCGTAATCACTCATTATGAACAGAGTGCTGATGTTTGCAAATCAGATTTATCCTTACATAGCCATCTCTAGCACCTCTAATGCCTAATTATCTTGCGGTAACTCAACTTTAATAGCGACTACTGGCCCTCAGGTGGGCATTAACCATTCCGTTTGCCATTTTCAAACGATCATTAAGAAGTATTAAGCCCCAGGTGAAAAATAAGCAACTAAATAGTGATTGGGACAGGTGTCTGCATGGGTGTCTCTTGTAAATTCGTTTTCTATTAATGTCTCGTTTAAGTTTAAGACCGAGACCCAAAAGTCAAATAATATTTACATATCTTAAGTGAACAAAATAATAAAGATAACACTTTTACTTTCACAGTGGCACTTATTAATATAAATTGAAAAAATAAAACAAATGATGCTGACATTTCTACATTTTGTTTTTTTTATTTCATCGATGATTTCTATCTAAGAAGGTAGAATGCGAAGTTACTAACACTGAAGCACCTAAAGCTCAAGACGTTTTCCTAAAATAAATATTTTGTCTATTAACGGCGTAAAACATTGGAGTTCACTAGATCATAATTAGTCTATGATTAATGTCAACAACACGTTCCCAAAAAAAGGAAATTAAATAAAAATATAATTAAGTTAAGGATAAACTTCGCTCGTTTCTCCAAAGTCGTAAGTTTGTGCTGAAAAAGCTATAAATAACGCGAAACAATGTAAGTAGTTATAAATAACAAACGAACATATTTTTTACGCGTGACAACGATAAAATTTTGAAAATGTTTTTGATGGTTATCAATTTACACTCTTTAAAAAGTATTTTTATTCGGTAATTCATTTCAATCATTCATACTATTATATGCAATTGTTGGTATTAAATTTTTTTTTGTTAATAAAAGTATTAGGTACTTACAGTTCGATATTTCTTCAACTCGTAGGTAAATACGCACCAATACTCACTGATTAACTACTTTGAATTTTATAATAATTTAAAAAATAAACAGAAATAAACACTAGACGAAAACTCAGCAAACAACAAAAATACACAACAAACTTTTTCTAACGTCAAACAGTTTACTAACATCTCACAGCGAAAGTTCTGAAAACTTTTTCTTAAAGTTTATTTTTAATACCGGCCAGCATTAGGTCACATCGCTTTCGAACATTTTGATTTTTTAATTTTGTTTTCTTTTTAATATACGATCGCGGGTCGAGGCTAAGTGCGTGCGGCGTTCAGCGCGTTCGCTCGCAGCCACACTTGCTCGACAAGTGAATGAAAAGGGAGCGTTCCCGAGACTCCGTCACTTTACCAAGCGTTGAGTTTTTGCACCCCGGCCCCATGTCAGTCAATTAAAGAAGATTACGCTCAGATTGAACTGGCCGCTTTAAAAATTGAGGGTTCCATAAACGGATATCTAAATTTGAATCTCATTGATTCCCGCGGTATCCAGGTTAAGCGCTCGCTTTGATATCAATTTTTTATTCCTTCCGGTTTAAGGAGACAGCGATATCCCCAGAATGTTATCAAGTCATCTTCACAATGGGCACTGATTGAATAGCGTCGAAGTGACAAACAGTTTTTGCATGATTAATCTTTTTTCTTTGTTGAATTATGGCATCCTTAAACATTCATCCATCAAAAATTCAGTTTAAGATTCTTCTTTAAAGAATTAAGATACTCAACTCTAGCTTTTAATATAAAAGTCACCTTACAAAGTTTAATTAAATATCTTACGATGCGTACGCGTACAATAAAAATAGTTAATAAATCACATAGAGACTACACACTGTTTTACACTAGTGTGTAAAAACAGTAAAAATATTCCTATCATTTCATTCTTGAAGACCTGTGAAAAATCACTTTAAACCTGCTTAAAATATCGACTGGCTTTTGATTTGTCATCTGTATGTAGTTTTTGTTAAAAACTATATAATTCCAGACAAGTTTTTAAAATACGAATTCGGTACTGCAAGCTGATCAAAATAAGCTCTAAAACTATCAATCTATTGTTATTTTGCCTGTCTATCAGCAGACCAGCTCGCTGTCATCGTATCATTTGTATTGACTGACTTTCCAACTTGACTGGCATTCCAAACAACTCAATTGAAGAAATTAAATTAGGTCAAAAATTAATTGTAATATTTGTATTAAACAAAAGCTGAACATTTGTAAAAAAAACTGCAATTTATACTGGATCAATGTTCAGTAAGTAAATTCAGTTGTTTCATTAGTCTATTAGTCGATCCCAATTAATAAAAAAATAGCAATGCGTCACGATCACATACATAGGTCCAGACCCCTGACTAAGAGTCTGACTAAAATTATATGAGTGTGAACGTGAATCTATGATATTGGAAAATACAAACAAAGGCATAGAACTCAGCAAAACAAGTTTAATTATGACTCTATTGTATAGTCACTCCCCAGACACTCCATACAAAAGCTTATTTAACAACTCACACGTATGCCGTAAGCCACACTGAAGAGGTGCGGCTCGGCGCGTAACGTCACTTGATACCTTTTTCACATAAAATGAATAAAATTAACAGCGCGCAGCGCTTCGAGACGCTTTCAAAATGTATGAGACTGACAGCGATTGATCTGTTTTTCGCAAAATTACGTTTGTACGCCCGTTAAATGTTTGTGTTAGTACAGAATCATACTACGTGACCAAAACAAAAGACAACCCGCGTGTATGAAGGTTCATTCAAACCGTTTTTCTGTTGCATTTGGGTGTGTAATATTGACAGCCTCCTGTTTAACTTCCCGATTACGGATAGAGGTGCGGAGAAGCGGCTTGCGCGGGGTGGAGTGTCCACTCTGTATGTCTATGTAATACTATATAATTATGTACTATGTATTTTTTGGTAACGTCCCTACACGACGCTTCATCAAACGCTTTTGACTGGCTGAAACAATTAAAGTAAGTCACTCTTAATTTAGTGTTTACAATATACGTAGGTATTGTGCGTATTTTTTCTTAGCATTAGTTAATAGATTTGACTCTGTGTTAATTTTTGGTGTCGAGGTCTCTTCAAGTTGTTTTTTCTGTTCACACGGTCTGTTTTTATAAATTGCTAGCCGATCCCTGCGGCTTCACCCGCTCTTAATGATATCATAAATTATCCTACATCTGATATTTCAGGCCAGAATATCATATTATAAACAAAATTCCATTAAATCCGGACAGCCTTTAGTTCTAACTGGACTTATACAATAATATTTGTAAGCTATTTACGACATTACATTGCATTCTGTTGTAAGATGACGTAGCGCTCACCATCAGGTGAACGACCTGCTCTTCTTGTTTAATTGATATCGTATAAAACAACCTATTGGGTAGTTTTAAAATCCACCATGACCAAAATAAAATTACTTGATTGATAAGACTCAAACTCGGCCGGTTACGGTAATCGACCGTCCGTCGGTGCGTACGTCGGTCGCGCTTGTCATTTGTATGAAAATTCGGAAAATTCGGTCGAGCACTAAAACCGGCCTAAATGGCACAGCAGAAAACTATTTATATTAAAATTATACCATTTAGCTACCAAGGAGGCTTCAATATCTATGGAAGATAATAGACGATGAATATTAAATAAGCTGTAGGAGGTTGAAGACGATGGATGGAAGGCATATTATAAGTGGCCATTAAAATGTATGGCTCATCGCTAATTTTATTTTAATACTAGATGTGCCCGTGAGTTCATTCGTGCAATAATATTTATATTTTTGAAACCCTGCAAAAGGTACGGAAATGGAACATATACGGGAATTTGAGCTGAAACTCCTGTTTTAATCCCAAAAACTCGATTAAATTCTTTTTGGAGCCTACTCGAAACATACTCTCAGACCGACAGATAAGAAAACGAAAAACGGACACACTTTTTTGTATTTGACTGACTGACGAGACGAGCGAGTCGTTCACCTGCTGGTAAGCGCTACGCCTGCCCCTACCAGTTTCAGTGCCACCCAGAAATTTGCATTGCACAATCCTGCGCGGCACTGCACTGCGCTCGTTACCCTGAGACATCGGCTCATTCAATTCAATTTCAAGTCTCATATGCCCAGCAATTTCGGTGGAAACAATGCCCTTAAACTGGAACACAGCAATGTTTGCACACTACTGCTTGGTGGATGAATATATTAATATTTTCTATGCAAATTCCGAGTAATTTGAGTGCGTAAAGTTATCTTGTTGAGTAGGCTACTTAACTTACCGGCTCTAAAGTCTCATATGCCCAGTAATTAAGATTATGCATCAGAGAGTAAATAATATCAAATAAGATCATCATAAGAGTAAATAAGATTAAGCATCGTATAAATGTCAGTATTCACAAAAATTCAGCGTTTATTTTAAATTACTTAAAGACACTTCAATTTTATTATTGGTATAGATTTGTTTCTGCTAGTGAAGTGCTATTCGCTAGTTTTCAATTGTGTCAGAATTATTCATTAGTATTTCTTGGCTGGGTAACTAAGAAATCTTTTCTATTTTATTCGTCGTAGACCTTATTCGCCAAATGTAGGGCTTAAGGCTCCTCCACACAACAGTTGCGATAGTAAAGATACCATCGCAAACATTACTACGATAACTTTTTTTATTGCATTAAGATAAATTCAATCTTTCACATTTTTCAACCAGGATTTGTACGCGTGATAATGTTGTGACTTGTGAATGCTATAGTGCGACACTATCTTGCCCTTCCTCGGCGGAAGGCTTCTCATGAGGATATTTTTAGTGGATTCGAGCCCATTTGGACCTGCAACATCCTTTTCTGCCATTGTAATGCCTTGTAAATCTTTACTCACTATACAAAGAAAAGCCCACATATCTAATTACAACAGTAAAATATAATTTAACAACAACGATTTGCTTAAGCTCATAAACATAGAAAGTTTTAGGCCATTCTACTTACATCCTCAAAGCTCGCTTAGTCGCAAGTTTACGAGTCATTTATATTAGAAATGTTTTCAACAACTACACTGGTTGGAGCAATTTGTGCCAACCTTTCCTTCGCAAGTTAGAACATACGTGGCCGATATGATTGGTTACAATTATTATCATCAGCATATTACGTTCCTACTGCTGGGACACTTACCATCTTTCAGAGAAAGAGGATGAGCCATAATTTACCACGCTTATTGGTTGAAGATTGAATTTCTTTGGAAATAACTTGTCTTTGATTTGTGAATTTATTTACGTTATGAGGTATTTAAGAACGAGGTTTTTAATCCGGTACCAGAGAATTGTAATGCGCACTTCTCACCGAGCGGCCACCTAATTCTTTTACTCATAGAAAACAGTTGACAGGTGTGGTCGAGGACCTGTTTCTTTTATCGATTGTAATCACTAATCAATGTTAGCGATTGTTTATCCTATAGTAATAACAAATAGTCAAAATGTATGGATAAAACCAGCTAAAGATATTTTTTACATATTTACAACAACAACAATACTATAACATAATCTACTTCTTCTTTTATTTCTTCTTATCTTCTTTTTCTTCTTATTTTCATTCTTATTTTCATTTTGACTGGTAAGAAACAATATTCCCTTAGCAAAATTAAATAGTTTGCAAATATATGTGTACAAGCTTATGGATCTTACGTGCGCTTTATATACCTACCTGTACTGGCAAATTTTTGTGGCGTAGATGTAAGCATTGTTGCATGTCGAAGAGAGAATCTACTAAGATTCTTTAATGCGACTCGCTGTGTTGATATCGATTCATTCCTTGCCCTTTCATTCCGTTTGAGGGAAAACTACTGAAAAGTAGACTGGGTCTATATATTTCGATTTTCGATAAACAATTTAGTTGAATCCCTTTCGCAAACTCAAATTACATTATAACGCACCAGATAATATAATAATATATTTAGTGAGGTACATTAAAAATGAAAAACTGAATTTCTATAATTGATTTGGAAATATCAATCAATCGCTTGAACAAGCTATTCGAAATCCTGCCCCTATGGTAAAATTATTTCCATTCCTTTTATATAGGAGAGGGGGCTATTATGAAACTTGAACCGGGTTTGTTTTTTAATGTTTCGATTTACTATCCCGCAAGCGGCCTAAGCTCTATGTATCTAATTTAATAAGATTGTCTGAAACATAACAATATTCATACAATACGAATGAATTTTTGTAAATGGATTTCTGAAATATGTACATACCCACCTAAACGCGGCCTCTCACGAAAAGTTTTATGAAAATTAATCTTCTCTGTAAGTATTCTTTCATTCATATCACAAACGTAAGGAACCTGCTTAATGAATATAATAATAATGGCAGTATTATTAAAAATGTTTCCATCCTAATCTGGGGTTTTTCGTTACCATGTGCCAATATTATTAATATGGATTATAAAAAAGGTATCGCATTATTTGAGCGGTTTTTACTCACGCCATAAATGTCCTAATGCGTCACTGACTACAGACTGATATAAATACACTACTTATACTCCGGAAAACCCGTGGGCCCTTCCACAAACAGCAGTTAGCTCATTGTTTCAAGAAAATATGAGAATTAGTTACTTTGCTAAACTCTCTATTGGAATTTCCGTGAGCATGTGAGCTTAGTGTTTTTTCTTTGAGAGTAGTGGTACCTTACCGAAGCCTTAATTTGTACGCTTTCCAACTCAATAAAAACTCGGCCCCTGCAACTTATGTGCTAATTTCCATCGCTTATTAACCCGGGTTTAACGAATGATCGCAATAGTTAAATCACGTAAAAGACCCTTGGGCTGCCCAACAATGTCTAACACCGGCCTCCACAAACATACATAACAATTATTTTTAGCAGTTATCGAATAAGTAATTTTCTGTAACATAGTAGGCAATTCCTCAACAAACTTAAACAATTAACGTTTTAGGCCTAGCGACAGGAATCATTAACCCGCCTAAGTAATTTTCTCAGGCTTACTGACCTTTCAGCCTTTGTAGTTCCGCTGTGATTTCTGTTTCATACACGAGCCGACTACAAAGGTCCTTTTGGCAACCCGATTAACCCCGTCTGATTGTACGTCTACCTATAAAGGCTTGCTTACATCGGCCCCGACGGCCTCAACAGCAAACATCACGATGTTTCTCCATTAACTTCTGTCGCAGTCGAGTTTAAGTGAATCCAAGTAGTATTTAAACATCTGAAAGGAAAAATTCCGTACTTATAGTCTAACCGTGCCAAGCCGGAGCGAGACGCTAGTCATTTATAAACATCGCTGCTTAATATATTGCATCACTACTCCTAAAACAAGATGCCAATGTAACATAAATTGTAACATGAATAATAATTGAGGCTTTAACTAAGCCTAGATTAATCGCACAGCAGTAAATGTCAAAGGGTGTGATACACGTTCAATTCTAAGCTTACTACTAGGTACATAGCCACCGTCTACACCCAACCCACATCTTATTGTTCGCTTAAGGGTCAGTCGGTCTTAACTCAGTCCTTATATTACACCTACTTCAAACATTTTAACATATTTTCAAACCATCATCAAAGTCCATACCAATTCACTGAAGGCCTAATTTGACCAAATAGGTGTTTCGAAAGGCATATAAAGCCTTCAGTCCCGGTTGTTATCGTTTGATAGCAGTTGATAAGCCGCGTCAGGAACCCTTGGGCGTCCTGACGAACTTTAACATCAGAGGTCGCCACTACCTCATTCGACAAACTGACAAACAAACCAAAAAAGGTAGCAAATTCGTCATATCAAACCAAATTTTGACAAACACGATGATTTATTATATTACAACGGATTTCCTTATCTATACAAATAAATAAATTTGAAGTGTCCGTTTGTAATTTCAAATTAACAGCTGTTCACTAAATGCATATGAAAGTATATACAGCATTTAAATCAAACAATTTTTTTTTAATTTTTGTGTGTCTGTCTGTTTGTTCCGGCTCTTCTCTGAAACGGCTGGACCGATTTTGACGGGACTTTATAACGGGGCTAATGTCATAAGGAGTAACTTAAGCTACATTTATTAATTTTTATCCCGTAAAAATGAATAGTTCTTGCGGGATAATACTTAACGCGGGTGAAACCGCGGGGTGCAGCTAGTTTCAACAATAACAGCCTAAGAAAAAGAATCTATCTAGGAGTTGGAAAGACGTAGGTAGGACTTGATCTTATCGGACGCTTTTCTTTGAGAGTTTACGCTGCAAACTTCGACAACTTTGACACAAATAAATTGAATGGTAGGTCTGTACATTATATTGATCTCGTAATTGACATCTGATGTGGAAATATATTTGGAGAAGTTGTAAGTATCTATTATAATATTCACGTTTTCACGGGCCAACAAACTCTTGAGTTAACTCAATAATTTGGAAGGTGAGTAGCGAAGGTATTACTTAAGTATAAACTTCCTTAAAGTAGATGTAGGTATATCTACCTATACAGTTATCCACTAAACTATCGTCTTCATGTGCTCTGCATACCTAAACTTCTCCCAGTAGGTAAATACAAACAAAGAGGAGATTAGGGAATTCCCAACCAATGCTCCCAAATAGGATATCTTATTGCAATATCTGGTTATAAAGGTACCTGCCTCTGCGGCTTGGTAAAAAGAAAAAATAAAGTGGTATTTATTATATGGAATGCAATTATATAATAAAAATTGCGATTATAATAATTAGCCAAGCAGTAGTGTGCAAACATTACTGTGTTCCGGTTTGAAGGGCGCTGTTTGCAGTGAAATTACTGAGCCTATAAGTCTATAGAACCGATGTCTCGGAGTGTCGAGCGCAGTGCAGTGCCACACAAGATTTTGTAATAGAAAGTTCTGTGTAACACTGCAGCTGTTACGGGTAGGCGTGGCGCTTACAATTAGGTGAACGACTTGCTCGTCTCGTTACTTAGTAACATATAAATCACATTTGAGTATTTATTGGACAAACAAAAACAATTCCAAGACTCTTCTACGTGAGTCTTTGCACTTACTGTCAGGTGAAATCGCGGTCCAATGCTTGCTTGCCTTTGAATATAAAAATAATTGAAGTATAAACTTTCTTTTTATGTCTATTCTTTTATTCTGTAATATATGTACTTTTTGATTAAATTGTGTTGGCAATTTAATAGGCTTCAGGGGGGTAACCACGTACTTATTCTTATTCCATGCAGTTCATAAATGATACACTCATAAGTGACAAACGTGACGACTGAGAGAGAAAGAGAATGAGATGAAGCTATATAAACTCCCATAAATGCAATAAAAAATGTTTTGGATCGCTCTGTTCGACTTAAGAACGCTGAGCGATATTGGTGGCGACAGTTAGCAGGGCAGTTCAGTTTAAGGCCATAAACTGGATGTATTTAACAGTTCGTGGTGAGGCCCCGTAAGGTACGGGTTCGTTTCGTTAAAAATGCTTGTTTAGTATGTAAGTTTTTCTAATCAAATAAGAATCGAAACAACCTTCCCACTTACATGAGTCACTTTCGACATACGAAACTTTTACTCTGGACCTTATACCTACGTTACGGTAGAATGGAGACGTTATAAATCCTGCCCACTAGAGATACCTAAGTTTGGAGTGGCCAGGGTTCAGTGGCTTCATAAATCCGTATAATTATCCCATGTGTGTTTAGGAGCACGTTTGCCGAGTGTATATACTATTTGGATACGATTTGTGGCTTTATTTTTGTTTACCGACACGACTGGCCACTTTTGACTACTTACAGAGAACTCCTACACGAGTACCATCAAGTTTCCATATAAATCAGCTGAAAATACAACTCGTAAAAAGATCTGTAAGAGAAATTAATATCCGTCCGGTAAGAGAAGGCCCGGAAGTCACGGTGCTGGTTTTCAAACATGTTTTCATTTAGAATGATGCTAGAGTTTTTTTTTTCTTAACACTTTGTTTTTCTCTTCATTTAAGAATAGCTTAAGGTAATTTGGAAATATTAAACTGCCATGGTCACGACTAGATTCATGATAAATATTCCGACCTTATAAAGTGTTTCAAATATAACGTAGAGTATTTTGAAACCGAAATTACGTTACATCTGTTTCTTTAAAAATAGCTTTAGGTACTTAGTTTTTATGAAAAACTTTCTGGGTGGCCTACGTAGAAATGTTTATAGCAAAAAACAAATCAATAATAATCATTAACATTATTATTGTGGTCTTTCTCGTGATTTTTACGATGGTGCTGATTCTAGGAAAGTAAATGAGAGAAAGCTTTTAGGATTTATTATTCCTAATAATACCACAAACTCCATGTTATTTACCTCCCATGTAATTGTTACCTACAAAATCACAACAATCTCTGGATTTGGGTCAGTAATGATTAACCTTTTTCATTCTTTTACACCAAATATTTACTTACCATTAATCGAGCGTGCGGTCTAACAAACGATATATTTTTACAATAACCTTTTGTGCGTCAAAATTAGGTTACATCAACAAATAACTAGTCAATCTTGTGACTGACATTGTCAATTTAGGTTATACTTAGAAAACCTTTTATAAAAGCTTTAGTGAAAATCTTGTCAAACTGTCTGCGAAGCCTTTCTGTGGACATACATTTTCAATTAGGCTGTAAAAACATTTAAAAGTATAGTATTTTGTTTACAAACATCTCACTAATACATAATTCGAAATGCAAAAGTTTGTGTCATTGTCCTCTTTTCACGCCAAAACGGCTGAAAGTAATTTGATGCAATAAAGTATGCAGATACTTTAGGTCCTGGAATAGAACATAGGATATTTTTTATGCCGTAAATGTTCATGATTTCTGTGAGATTACAGTTAGAGCGGGTGAAACCGCGGGTACTGCTAGTAAATAACAAACAAAGGCCTTACTATAATTTCTGTGCACTTCTCCATTATTTCAGTTATTACGGAAACAAATGCATTTAGTCAAAAATCAAACTTTATTGCTTGTTTGTCTAACGAAGTAAAAAAATATATAACCTAAAAAAAAATGATTAACATGCGAGTTTCTGATTTCAAATATTAGGTTAATACATTTGGAGAGAAATACCACAAGCTGTCAAGCTTCACAAGGAATAGGGAGTAGGTACATAACTGATAGGTTTGTTGTACAAAAAAATCTTATTGAAAAAAAAAACATTTATGGTACGATTGAAACTTTCAGAAGTAATCTCCAAAGCCTAGGAACATTTACGGATTATAAAGTTTGTTAGCAAAGTCTCATATTCAGTTTGATTAATCTTGAACCACAATCCTCTTGAAACTCGGAGACGGTTTTAATTCTAGGGATTACGGATAATAGGTTGAACAAAATAGTCAATTTTCAATTAAAAACGCTGATCACAAAACCCAATCCAGCTCTCAGGGTAAACTGTGTCAATTTTTTTTTTATTGCAGAATAGGCAAGCATTTGTACGCAATTGTTTTTTCTGTCACGTTCTGCCCCTTTACAATAGCAATGTGCCGACAAATATAAACCAAAATTAATTTATATGCTTTTGAATGATTGTTAGTACCTGTTTTCTTCATGAGAATATAATATATTGTACCAGTCTCGCAAAAGCTGCTCAAAATGAAGATAAAGTTGAAGTTGAAGACTTTAAAGTGACAGCAATAACACTAGGGCTATCTTAAAGATAAGATAAAGGACTAAATTGGTGCATGCAAAACCGACACCATCGTCACGTTTAATATTATTGTAAATGAAATAAAATGAAATGAAATTATTTATTTGCATTTGAGATTATTTATAGCAAATACGACTAAGTGTAATAACGTTGACTGCTGAAAACATACACGTTTGTTTTTTTAATAACGTTACGGCAAGCGAAAACACGCCTGGCGTGCGAACCCGCACTGCTATTTTGACAATTTTATCACAACAGTTGTGTGCGTTCGCACATTTGATTGAGATTAGTTACGACGCAACGCCAGTAAACCGTAAACACACATGTTGTGTGAAGATTCGCAAAAATGCCAAAAAACCGATTCAGCAGTATTACGTACCAGCAATTCCAGAAGTACCAATCTTCTCAAAGTAACACCTGGATCCTAATACTTTACACCTCAATTTTTATAGCCACATTTCAGCCAAGGTCAGCTGTTACGCATAAAGGATGTATGAAGCCGTAGGGGGGTATTAAATTGACGACAGGTGATTATGACTTGAAAGTGAAACCATGTTGGGAAATATGGGAAGTTTCGTCAAAATCCTCTCTCGAGTTTTGCAGGTTAACGTTAAGGCTTTGATAAGAGTGAGGAGCGGTGACCGGTAGCAGACAATGCACGCTACCTGCTATCGCTTACACTTTCAGACAAGCTTTTACAAAATAGTATTCTCTATTGCAAGCATTTGCATTGCAAATATGAGCCTACACATAATCAATCGTTTGTTAGTCGCTGAGGAGTTCGCTTGCCTCTACGTCCTCAGATCAGCTTGCAGTCATCATAGAAATGAATCGTTATCGAGTTATCACATAAAATATGTACACCCATGTTCGTATCCACCCATGTGCGTAACCCGTAACGTGACCGCAGCTCGCTCTCTCTACGCTCTACACGCGTAGCTTTATTTATAACGTTACTTATGTAAGTAAGCTTGTTTTTGGGACTCTGTGAACTTTACCATATGTTATTTCTTTTTCTGCTTCCATGGCATAGTTTATTATTCATCTTTCAGGTATAATATTACTTTAGCGCTACATTGTCTTTAAATTCATATTATCGATACGATGCGCAACATCTGAACACTGCCCAGCGTGTATAGAACAGCCTACAGCTTTATACATCTTATGTATACGTAAGCATTGTGGAGACCGCAACCACGGATACACCGCAACATTAACGCGTTTGCAACTTACTTGTAGTTCAAGTTCAAAACTTTAAGTAAAGTAAACTTTAAGTAAACCTACTTGTCCTACTTTCGATTAAAATATTTCAGTTTAAGTATATATTGGAGACCCGTGGTAAGTAGGAAAATGTGGGTTGATGGGATGATGATAATGATGATGATGATGATGATATAATTAAATTAGAGTTTATTATCTTAAAAAAATATTATAATCTAACGAGTTAGTCAAAGGTTTGTATCTAGACTTTTTAAACATATAATTGCCTACATTTACTTATTCCTACACTAACAACTGACTACGATATAATATTATATACCAGTATTCCTAATCCAAAGAGCATTCAGACAGTGTATAAATACATGCTAACGACAAAGGTAGATAGATAGCAAAGTTTTACCCCTAATATTCATGAGGTGAGGTCGTCGCCTTGAGGGAATCTTGGCAAATACCACCTAGGTACGTACCGTTTTTATCTACCTCTCAACAATTTTTCACTTGTAGGTATCGCCGGCATCCGTGAAATTGCTACCACAGCGGCAGAAAATAATTCCTTATTAAATAGGTTTTCATGAATAAACATTTCAACAATATCTGTGGGTAAGTCTGTGCTTATCTTTATTTGATCTTTTAATAGTGATTATAAAGCTTTGGAGACAGCTTTTCTGTTTTGTTAGCGAGAGAAAACAATATAATGTCTGAATCTTTCCTTTGTTTTTAACCCAAAAAAGGAGGAGGTTCTCAATTCGACTGCATGTTTTTTTCTTAGGCTTTTTAAATTATCGTTGAACAAAAGATGATCAGCTAAAATTCTAAGCCAGCTTAGACTGCGATAATGCCTAAGTTTTGAAAACCCAGTAAAAAAAGCTTTTAAAAAATAAACCTAAAACCCAAACACAAAAATAACACCCAGCGTCGAGTAAAATAGAACCCAGTTGAAAAGGGACGCCATATCTTCGTGTGTAACAACAGACCATAGATATGTCTATAATACTTACCTACACTCTTTTTTTTTCAGGGTTTAGCTTCACGCCATTTATGCATGTAGGTAACAAGAAAAAGCGGAAACATAATAGATTTAATTCCGCCTAAATCTTCAGATGAAAAACACCTTAGCAACTTACCTTTAGGTTTTTCAATGGACTATTTAGGTGGAAAAACTATATATTTCCACTTTTCTTGTTGAATATGGATTTCCGCAAACTATCGCCTGATTCTTATAACTAGTCAGTAAGTAGTCTAGTCAAGACATAGTTGACGTCACGATTCAGTAAAATCAACAATGTTACGTTTCAGCTACCCGCCAGCACTCTGTAATTTATTTTTAGTAACCGGACCTGCTAAAAGTAGATGACATCAAAAGGATAGCATATTAAAAAAATACACAAAGTACCCCGAAATACTTTTATCCTTTACGTGTGCACTGACACAGAATGCTCCATTTACTTTTTTCAGGAGGAAAGTTGAGGAAATATCCAACTGAATTCAGCTTTTCCCTTTTTAGGGCTCCTTAGTAAAATGGTGAGCAGTAAAGTATCCATAGTCTTCGCTCATGATATTAATTATTTATCCAGGATATAATCATTAAGGTACTTATTTAAGTATATATCGTAAAATTTAAATGTTATTGTCCCTATGTTCCACTACGCATTAGTCAGGATTCTTATATTAACTGTTTTTTCACATTTAGTAAAGCGAGGATATTCAATTTACTTATGACCTCTAATTATGTTATTCCTAAAAAAAAACTAACATAATTAGATATTACAACATTTCTTATGATGAAAACTCATTTCTGAAATATTAGGCTAACTTTTGAATGTTTTTGGATAAAACATACAAAACATAATGTTTCAAAATACGTATGATTATATTTTTTAGTTGATACGTATTTATTTTAAGTTACATCTCGTTAGAATTAAAATACGAAACTGAGGAGGCCTATACACAACAGTAGATGGATAAGGTCTGAATAGATAGAAATATGAATAGATAAAAACACATACTACTTGATGTCGGAACAAACAGCTGCGGAACCCTCCAGTGCGTGTATCAGAGGCACTATTGGCTGGATTTATTTGAAACTGAAAACACGTATCAGTGTTTGCAGTATGATCACGTCCTATTTTATCCCGAGCAAACAGAGCCGGTTAGGGTACGAACTTTTTTCCATATCCTGTTTTTTTCGCAAAAAGTTTCAACTGTTTTTAGTTACTAACAAATGAGTCATCGTAACTTTAACTAGACTACTCGACATTTAAACTATTTTGAAGATATATAAATCTTGATAATTATTAAAACTTGACATTCCTAAAATAGTAAAAACTATCTGTAGCATAATTTGATAATGGTGCAGGAAAAACCGATCGATCTATTTCAAATTAGATAGTGGATTCCTCAGCTGTTCGATTACTAAACTTTAGTTGCAACCAAACTCATTGAAATTGGATAATCGATGGATTAATGCGTATTTTTACGTTTTAACTACAGACTAGGCAGATATATTACGGTCTTGGAATGAATATTACAATAATTTTGGTTAAATCAATAGAACCTGAAACATGTCTCATAAAATACCTAAGCTAAAACTAACACAAGTCGGTATAGCTTTTACATGTACCGACTTATTAAAAAAGGCATTAATAAAATAACATCTCTATCGCTTCTAACTCTATCGCTTGCTAAAGTTAAGTTAATAGCGTTAAAAAACTTGTAAAATGTTAACTCACAGCTGTTAAGTACATTTGATATAGTTAAACCTCTGTTTTTATTGCTAGAAATAAAACCTTTTTTGAAAGGTCTGGATAAGGTTTGTGACTAGCTCTAAATACTGATAGTAAAGAAGTTTCTTCATTTTTTATTTGCCGTAAAACGTTGTCACATGTTGTCAAAGTTAAGCTGATATTAAGTACATTATGTTATGATAAGTACATTACACGAGCTGAAGCGATTTGAAATTGATATTTAAATAGATTTCGTTGACAACAAACATAAACATGTAAGTTAATTTTTATTTTTTATTTTTGTTTCATCATTTCGTTTTTTTTATATTTCCATCAATCAATGTTCCCTCCCC
The DNA here is from genome assembly GCA_912999815.1 of Campaea margaritaria. NCBI lineage: Eukaryota > Metazoa > Arthropoda > Insecta > Lepidoptera > Geometridae > Campaea > Campaea margaritaria. The sequence continues at coordinate 6,733,106 of OU538794.1, forward strand.
TCATGTATATTGTATTATGTAGTACCTACTTGAGTTCCAACCGTGTATTAACATTTGTAAATGTATATTATGTATGTACTAACATTTTATTGCAAATATTTGAAGAAACATGAAGAAACAGAACAATATAAATTGATGAAATTAAATCGGTACTATACAAAAATTTAATGTTACTTATATTATTATCAGCATAATATTTATCGTCTCTCCTACTGCTGTGCAAAGGGATTTCTTCCCTCTTTCAATTATTCTAGTGTATTTCGATTATTCTGGTATGAATAGATTCTGGTATGTTATAACTTGGCAGCCTTTTTAATTAACCCGCTATCGCTTTTTCACATAGTCTGTCCCTGTATTCAACGACCACTGTGCTACACCAAGATACTCCGTACCGCTTTGCATATAAACGGTCGTGCCAGCGACTTCCTTCATTATACGGTATTAGTACTTACTGGTAAGCACGACTGAGTTTACCTTCCCTACCATACTCACTTTCCCAAGAAAGTCCTGGCACAAAAAGGAACCTTAACTCTTACGAATAAGAGATAGGTTAATGTTTCTAAGGAGGTTCTCATCGCGATGAGAGGTGTATTTCTTCCGTTGTTCGATAACGATTGTTTGAACAATTTTTAGCACGAATGAGATCATTTAGAAAACGCTAGTACGTATTTTATAAATAGAATAAGTTTATAGCAATTATGCTATTAACTTACATATTAATGTACTAGTACCTACAGAGGTCATACGAAAAAAAAAATGGAAATGATTATTCCATAGTTAATAGAATCAGGCGTTACTTTGCCGAAATCCATAGTCAATAAGAAAATTTAGAAATATATGACGGAACTAAAACTATATATTTATAAATTTTCTTATTGATAACTCCATAGTTGGTTCTACTTAGAATCTACCCATGTGTTATTTATCTGTCACTTAACACACTTTGTCCCTGAAATTTGACTGAATATAAAATTACTTAAAGTGGAATTTAGTCGCAGACAATTTACTGTTATTGACGAGGAGCTTGTCATGAATATTATTATATAACGGATAAGATTTTCAAACAAGCTTTACTGATATTGGAGATATTGAATTACAGCTATTGCCTTGTTTACGCCACCCATCAACGGTAGACTTTGTTAGTACATTTTCCTCCTCACGTTACTGGCAGCCGAGATGATAAACAAGGGTTACCTACGGTGTGACTATTTTCGATGTTCATTCGTTAACTTCGTTCGCAATAATCGCAATACACTTACTTGCAAACAACAACTTGAATTACACTCTCACTTACATTACTTCCCAGTATAAGTCCAAACATGAATAAACTGCTTGAGTTTTAAATTTGCCGTAAGCGAAACGATCCGCCTAAAGTAGCAAAAGCCGTAGGCCTTTAACTTTTTATTTCCAATTTGCGTGAAGCTAAATAACCCTTTTTGCATATGGCTCGTATAGTTTGAAAATAATGAAAATTTATAAGAATATTCTAGACTCTAGACACACAAATTACTTTTTCATGTTATTTTATCACATATTTTTATTATAATATGAATAGGTTCATCCGATAAAATTAACCTCAAAATGTTATTCTTTATATGTAATTTTCTGAATTTCTGATCATCATTGTAAAATTTACTTCATCAGAAAAACCTACTGAGTATAAGGCCACAAAAAGTTATAGTGACATGTTTTTCTAATGGATTGCGCCTTCATAAAATTATTTTGCTTCTTACTAATTTTTTTGGTTTTTGGAACTAGACCGGGTAACTGTAATACCTACATGATAATGGAATTCGCGATAATCCGAGATTATTGTTCACGTTATTTCATAGAGATATTTGATACACATGCCCTTCCCCTGATTACTCAAAAAGGTCAATAAACACTGCAATCATCAGTTTAACAGTTTATCGACTTATATGACCAATTCTGTGCTTTAGTGCTAAATATCTCCAAACATTTAAAATCTCCTAAGTTGTTGTCGCGAATTACACTCTCATTCACATTCCTTACCCAGTCTAGCTGCAAAAATGAAAAAACTGTTTGACTTTTAAATTTGCCACCATAAGCGAAACGAATCACCTTAACTAAAATCTTTTAAAAGAATAAAAGTAATTGATTTTTTTATTCCAAAGACGCCATCTTTGGAATAAAAAACAATCACTTTTATTTTACTTTTAAAGATGCAATCTTATCTCTCAAAAGAAATCTCGTTGAATATTAGTTGAAATTAAATTGTTTTATCTCACGTTATTCCAAAACATTTACTTGTGTAATGTGGTTTAAAATAATAATAATTTATGAGGACGTTTGATGAGCTCAAAGAAACCAAAATGATAGGTACAAACTAGACACTTTAAAAAACTGGCCTAGTACTCGTATTGTTATAAAACCAAACCGAAAATCATACATATTCACATATGCACACCATTCGTCCCTGAAAACGACGACTAAAGTTTTCGCAACTGGGTCGTTACTTTCAAAAGGAATATTTTTACTGCATCCAACTAAAGGGAAACAAAGGTTCTGGTATTCACTAAACTAAGGTGAACAATTTAATAGACGCAAGAGGAAGTATAAACCTCTGGCCAAAGAGGAAAAAGGAAGTATAAAATAAGACCAAACACCATCAACCTACTGTTAATCAATGAAGAGTTCCGTTGTTCACCTTCCTTAAATTTATATTGGAACTAATTCTTTGGAACTCGAACGCTTGCCAACTTTAAACTCAATGAATTTTCAATGTTCTTTCAAGTCTACGTTTTCACCATTGTGCCCGAGATGAGCTCTACTTACACATCATGGTGACAGATTTTTGGCCAGTCAGACTACAAAGCATCTCCACTGCTGATAACACTGCTGTAGCAAGCTGAAATTACTTAGTCTGTCCAAGGCGGCGCCACACGTTTTTGTCGTATCGTTTATTAAACGTCACTTGAGCGTGGATTGGAACTCTCCCAAAGTTCCAATGCTCCAAATTTTGCAGCCTAATCCATTTGCATTGTTCAGTAATAATACATACATTCTTAGTAAAATGGCCACGAGTTTAGTTCTCCAGAGGTGGATAATTACTGAGAACAGGCTCCAGATGCTTCAACAATACATCTTCGGGCAAATATCTTACACATTTCCATCTCTGGATAAACCCATCAACCGTAATATAAATCCACGGAAGTATATCGTGCTCGTATATTGTAAGCACTGCTCTCGAAGTATTTATGGTTTATAAATAGCGTATAGATATACCCCAGGATGGAGACCGTAAAGATTGAAGTTGAAAAGCGTTGCAGTATTTTATAACACCAGATGATTTCCAAAAACACATGGTTCTCTAACTAGGATTATCGGTATCTAGGAATTTAGGCACTCTACGAATAAGACAATACATGGAACAAAGTGTAGATATTTCTAATTCCGTGGCAGAGGTGCTCACGTGGCACAGAAATATTGTGGCAAATTACACAATTTGGGTGGATGTACAATACTCAAACTAGCTTGTAAGTATCCGCACAAAGACCACAGAGCATAAACGCTATGACGCAAGAATCCGCCAAGAGTACCGAACAGTAAACAAATACGCGGAAAGATAAGCTCGTGTAAAAATATAATAAAACAACTCGCCTACAAACTAAACATTGTGTGGGAGCAATTTTAATAGCTTAGGAAAGTTTTTAGTCCAAAGTGGAGTATTTACCTCGTAGAAGGACTTCAAAACTCTTTGAATTTGAAGGAGATGTAGCATCTGCTGACCCGCATTGGGCCAGCGTGATGGATAATGGATAATGCTGCCTCTTTGTGAGAGAAGGCCTTCCCGCAGCAGGGAGAAAGGTCGATAATGATAACAAACCGTGATTCCATTCTCTCGAATGTTTGTATTGATGTACGTTTTCACATATCTCTTTAACCTATTTGTGAATATCAATCACAGGTCCGATACTCCAACATATCAAATTCTCACACTGATGATCTTATTTCTGAGATATCTAAACAACATCAGTGATTCACTGGATGCCTTGTAATTTTACGCTGAAAACGTTTAGACAATCAGTTCATTTAATATGAATTTCCACATGTGTGCACTATCTAATATGGTAGATACACTCAACGTAGAAATCTTTATCAAAAACGTGAAGAAATAAAAAAATAAGAGAACACAGACAAAGCAGGGGCTAGGAGTTCTTTGAATGAGCAGACTGTAATATTGCTTAAAACTACCTAAATAAAATAGAATCGGGCTGTTCCCTAACTTCCACAGCCCATTATTATCGAAAAATTAACTTATGTGTGTCAACTAAGCAGTAGTGTGCAAACATTTGTGTGGTCCGGTTTGAAATGCACTGTTTGCAGCGAAAGCACTGGGCATATGAGACTTTAGAACCAATGTCTAAGGGTGACGAGCGCGGTGCAGTACCGCGCAAGAATATGCAATGCAGTGTTGTGGGTGGCGCTGTAACTGATATGAGCAGGCGTAGCGCTTACTATCAGGTGAAGGACTTGCTCGTCTTGTGACTCAGAAAACAAAAAAAAACTCTTTCCTAACACAATGACATGAACGATGCCCACTCTGAACCGGGAGACGTACGACGACTTCGCTGTATCTCATTCTGATTACCCATGAACATTTCAATGTGTTAGGTAACACGTCCAAGGCAATACGGCATTCTGTCCACGCTTCAAAGGCTTCATGAACTGACAACCTACAGCGCTCGCCTCTACCGTTTCTAATCACGAGGGGAATCTTTCAATTACCTATGCATCGAAGATAGGGCTGCTGCACATATTATTAACTAGCAGCACCCCGCGCTTCCACTCGCGATAATAATTATCCCACAGGAACCGTTAGTTTTAACGGTATAAAAAATATTTTATGTTCTATTCCAGGACGTAAACTATCTGTATACTAAATTTCATCAACATCTGTTTAGCAGTTTCGGTTTGACGAGAAGACAAACACACTAACACATAAACTTTCGCATTCATCATATTAGTGAGATTTAGAAATAATAATCGGAATATGAATTAAGATTTTTTATCTATGAACGTAATTAAAGAAATAAGGATTTTACTTTTTATAAGGAACCTTAGTTTTTTTAAGTCTAGGTCACTGTTGACCAATATGTTACCAGATGTAACGATGCCACTTAAAGTATCATAAGAAAATTTTAGTGTCTTAATGTAACATTTCGATGGAAAATATAAGCCAAATCAGCCTGACCCGACAACCCTAGTTTAGTGGTGTGCGCACGTACATGCATGACACATTGATTTAGCAAATGCAGCGAACGCACTTATCTGTGAAAGCTATTTCCACGGCTCTTCACTACGGACACTCTGCTACGGAATAAAGAATACACAGCTTAATTTTGTTAGTGAAAGAAAAATGGAAGATTCGAGGTAGAGCATACTCAGTTTGGGTTAGTGTGGTGATTTTTTTTTTAAACTCGCAGATTCATATCCGGCTTCGTGGTCGTATTATTTTTCCGCAGTGTACATGTTCAGTAACTGCAGCAATATACCCACAACTTATAATTTTGGGGTGATGGTCTTTGCAAACAAATTGTGATTTTGTTTACCGCCATTGTGGTTACGACAAAACTTCTTGTAGATGAGTCTAGACGTCTTCCCTCTTGGGTGCATTAATTTGAATATTTCGTCCACGTGTTGGTCTCTCCTTCAAATTTTACTGAAGTATCTACAAGGAAAATGACAAAATTATAATAAAAATAACTAACTAAAGTTTGGACGCGCTCAGCCAAAATCCTTATTCCGAAAAGACCCTCTAAGCTAAACCTGAGCTTGAGTCAGAATCAGAATCATATTTATTGCTTAAACTGTGAAAACATGCTCTCGTGAGATGCTCTCAACTTCATAGTTTCATGTTAAAATCCAGTAGTAAGACTAGACTGTGCCTACATCTCCAGATGGGTTGCACTATTGGTGATATGTTGCCATTTGTGTAGCCGATTGTACCTAACCAATAAATAACCCGAGTGGGAAACGCAAGCGATGCACTGAATCAGGAACGACTTGGTATGAGTCAATGCACTCCATAAAGCCGTAAATTTTAGGTAGAGCACCTAGTAGATATTTCAGTTACAAATATCGGTTATAGCTTACACAAAGCAATGCTTTTCTGAGCCAGCGTTGTAAAAGTACCAAAAGCTTAAGTGGTAAAGATACAAAAAAAAATCCATAGCCCCCCAGAATCCAGATCCAGAATTAAATATGGTCCTCTTTTTTGTTTTTACAGTCTTCGCCTAGTTCTGTGCTAAAGCAACGGTTACTTTACTTAATATTTTTAATATATTATTATGAATATATAATTTATCATTCGTAAATGGCGATTTGTGCAGCTATTTAATTTCAACAGTAGAATTTGTATTGGTAGACACCTAATAAAGTCAAAATTATTTGTGTAAGTCAACATTTTTGGCCTCCCTTTTCTTAATTTTAGCCTTTTCTAAAATGTTTGTGATGTGTTTTTTATGGGTTATGGAATTAAACTAAAAAAAAATACAAAAATCAACACGAAAATTCCAACTGCACATTATCAAACGCCCATTTTTTTCTCACACCATTCCTAATCCCCGCTTCTTCATAAAGGCATTACGAGAATAGAAATAATATCATGAGCTGGCATCATTCCACTCTAATAGTGGTAATTTATCAGACTTTTCATATGGACTGGACGTGATCTTACTTTATTATTACACTGGCCTTTCACCCCGGGACCTCCTGCAGTTTTTTCGTATCAAGAAAGTGTTCGATATTTGAAAAAAAGATTCGTTCATTCTTCTTTGACGAGTCACAAAAAATGTTTATTCGTTTTATTGCACTTATCATCGCTAAATATACTAACATTGTAAGTATAGCTATTGGTAGAAAACCTAAACCCCTTTTTATTATAGATCTTTTCAAATTATTCATCTATAAGAGAAAAAAGTAATAGGACGTGACTTTTCTCTCTTCACGAACTTGCCTAATCTTCCACTAGGAAAGTTTTTTTCTTTATTGAATTTATAAATCAAAAGGATCTCTTTGTTCAGTTATTTCAAAGTTTTTGGTAAGTAGGTACCTATCAAGTAATATTCATTATAACTTTAACATATTATTATTCAATTCAAATCGGAGATGTACCTTATTTCGGCCATTTCATTATAATAATATAAACTAACTATTCATGCCCTCAATTTTAAAAGAAAACTGTGTTTGTAAAATAATGTTAGGCCATGTAGGCTCCATACAATAAAAATGTGCAGTAGGCGTTGTATGTAGACACATTTATAGATGTAAGTATTATACTACTATCATATCATATTTGAGACTTTAGAGCCGATGTCTCAGGGTGATGAGCGCAGTGTAGTGCCGCGCAAGCTTATGTAATGCAAAGTTCTAGGTGGCACTGTAACTGTTATGGGCAGGCGTAGCGCTAACCATCATTCATTTAGAATTTGTCAGCACCACGAGCTTAGTATAAAGCCGAGGAGGGCATACCCTAATTCTTGCGTTTTATTTACCTTTGAAGAAAGTATTCTCGTTTGAATTAATTAACAATATGTTCAGCCAAGTGAAGCCTCAGCTAAGTGGATCCGGGGAAATGCTGTAATGTAAAATAAAAATTCTTTCTTTGTATTTGTTACTCAGACCAGTCCCAAGTGTAGGCTCTTTTCTTAGGCCCTGTAGGTATACATTCTAAAAAGCTTTTTGTGTGTATTTTACTTAGAGTTGTTTTCAGGAGATTAAAAAAAAGTTTAAACTAAAATTTTAATACGTAAAAATAGTTGCGCTGAGATACAAAAATAAATCGATAGTTATTATGTGTTTTATTTTATTCAGCAGTATCTAGTAGGCCGCCTTCTAACAGCCTCAAATCCAGAAGCGCGCAAATCCCATAGTTCAATAAAACCCCCGTTATTATTATCCCACCGCTATTTCCACTGTTTACCATCGAGGTCGGACACATTTGACCCCTGTTACTCCAGCCACCATATCTTGACTTCCCATGCAATGCTGTGACAGGTCTGTCTGTACCTTAGTCCTAAGAGAAAAGGTTTCAAAATCCTATACCTCAGATTAAGTTCATAAAAAGTATCGCCAAGATGTAATGGTCAGAGTGATCTTGGAATGTACATTACGTTAAGGTTTCGTTTACGCTTACGTTATGGATCCAATATCTACCCGTTGCGTTGACAGCCGCCGTAAGAGGGCGTGGAAACATAACCTTGGATTAGGAGCTGTTATACCGGAAATAAAACAAGGGTCAATCTCTGTTTCCGACAGTTTCCCAAATGAATGAAGGTCAGAAACAAACCTATTACTAACGCCATGAAGACTCACATTTCAAATTGGATATTAAAACTATTCTTGTCACAAATGTACATAAGATTTTTGAATTCGCGTATTTATGGCATTTTAGATATATTGTAAGTTTGTATCTATTATGTGATAGTTAGTATTATTAGAATAAAGAAATAACATATATTGAGGCGCTTTCAAGTAGATCGGTATATTCAGTAAAAGTTGCTTTAACTCTGCAACAAAAAAGATTCTGTTCATTTTAAAATAATCCGTGCATAAAACCGTTGTCTGGTCGGTTCATTCCGCGCCGGATCTGGCAAATGACCGGAAATTTGCATATTCACTTAACATCGCAAAATGTGGGAAAAATATTTTATTCGTCCCACAGGCGACGTTCGGAGAATAAGCGTGTAATAAGTTTGATTTTATGATCCGACGGATATGTAATTTACATCAAATTCAAAGAACATTATGACTGTATGCACGTAATATACAATGGATACCCGCTTATGGATGTGCAGTTGGAGTGAATAAATTGAAATGTTTGTAAGTCCTTTTTGTAAATTTATTGTAAACAACTGGTTTACCAAACGAATGGTTGTTGCCCTGGTTAATTGCAATGATGCGGAAAAAAATTATAAACAAAATAATTAGTCAGTATTGTCACTACCAACATCATAATAATACATAATTCTTGCTCCGCTACCGGTGGTCCTAGGTTTAAGTTTCTTTTATAATATTTTTAATTGACTTTATTATTATTAGTTTTTTAAAAGTATTGTGAAAAAAATAATTTAATAATAAATTTTTTTTTTTTTTTTTATTATTTTTTTTTTTTTGTTTTGTTCTAGTTTTAAGTTTTCTTTGTTCTGTGGTGTTTCAATAAAGAGTTTATCTATCTATCTATCGATCTATCTAAGAAGTATAATAAATAAAGTGAATAATAATAACTCATCACGATCACATCCATAGATCCTGACCCCTGTACCTAACAACAAAGATACCAAAATCTTAAGATTTCTTTACTTATATTCCCCGACTAAATAATATGAGAATGGGGTATCGAATTCAATTACGGTAGAGCTAATAGTTTTGGAAAATAATAACCCCTAATTGGAAGCAAAGGTCGCCCCTCCTTAGTGCATCAGCAACAGGTGACCTTCTTAATTAAAACGAAGGCTTCTAACATATTCTTTACAGGCTATTGAACTTTCTTAACCAGTTTCATTAAAATATACTATTACTTATCTGTCTTTTCTAATCCATTAGAAAGTAATGGACCTAAATTGGTCTTTCAAAAAATCTTGAAAGCCGATTAAGGAGGGTTCTTTAAGATAAGGGTGTACTGTAACATTAACCTACAATTAAGGGCTATAAAGAAGTTAATTAGGGTGATTAATTGGATTGAACAGGGCAAACGGTCATTTCGGGAAAGCTGGCTGCTTCGTAGATAGTTCATTACGTGACTAAAACAAACTGATGAAAATAAAACAACATAATCTCAAGAAAAACAAACTAATAATGGTCGTAGTCAAATTGAAATGAAATAATTGAATTGCCTTCTACCCTCTTACAAAAATTCTGCATTGCTTACCACATTGACTATAAAGCATGTGTTTCCCCATGTAAATTTCCCCTACATAGTTGGATCCTACAGTTTTGAATCTTGCTACATGGAACCCTGGTAGCTTTATAATCTTTTGGGAAGCAGTACAAAAAATTAATGAATTAAAATGGGTAGGTATATATAGGCATCGAACGAAGGTAGCTTGGGAGACCAAATGGAATGAAAACGAGTCTAACGAGTCGTCATGGAGTTAAGATAGAGCCCTACTGCCATAATCGGACTTCAGAGCATGGAATAGACAGACGCTATGTGTAAATAGTTTCAAATACATTATCCCTACTTCTATTATAAATGCGAAAGTAACTCTGTCTGTCTGTTGCTCTTTCACGCCTAAACTACTGAACCGATTGAAATGAAATTTGGTACAGAGATAGTCTAGAGCCTAAGAAAGGACATAGGGTACTTTTTATCGCGAAAAAAATATTCTAAGGGTTTGAAATAGGGGGTGAAAGTTTGTATGGAAGTTTCGTCGTTTTTAAAGATAGAAGCTTCAAATTTATTTTTTAGGCTTTTGATTAGATATAAATAAATATGACATTCTACGCGGGTGAAACTGCGGGGCGCAGCTAGTCCAGCATAAAAGACATCAACAAACATCTTGGAAGAGGCATAATTTATTCTACTTTACATGTATAAAATGTGCTCAAGGCTCAAATTAGCCTCAGTTATTATGATGCATGAAGTTCTCATAAATTAGTAACCACCTACATCTAACTTTATACTTGTAGGGAAAATCTAGAAATTCCAACTTTATGCTTAGTGGTTTGGAAAAGGTCGTATAAATTCCAAAATGTGGTCTGAACCAAACTAAGGGGTAGGTAGTATATTGAATAATTGGACGGTGTGTTAGGTATGTACGTAATTATCACTTGCTTTTCGGTGAAGGATAACATCGTGAGGAAACTCACATACCTACCCGATAATTATTGCGGTATGTTATCCACCAATCCGGACCGGGCGCCCGTGGAGCAGTGCAACCCTCCTCGCGAAAGTGATGGGAGACCCGTGCTTAGCAGTGGGACGATATGGTTTGTTGATGATTATGATGATGATGCTGATACTTTAGGTATGGATCAGATTTACAGGCATTCACTTTTTATTTACTCTGTCATGATATCTGTTATTTGAGAATAAATATTTAAATAAATTTCGTTTGTAATTATTTGTGTTTCAATGAATATTCATTAAATTAAAACATTCTGTGTAGCTTTGATATTATATAATTATCTTTAGACCCCAAACTCTGCGCAGTTTGAATATCGGATTGAGTCGTTTTTGTTATTTTTTTGTCTAAGTACATAGTTACGAAAGGAGCATAGGTCTCGTTTACCTGATGGTAAGCGCTACTTGCAGTGAACCTAGATTTAAGTTAAGATAATTTATGTTTTACAGGATCTAACAAAAACTCTATTATATAAATAAAGGGTGTATAGTTGTATACACACATTTACAGGTATCCCAACAAAAATATGAAATAATAATTAAATTAAATTTTCAAATGTTACGAGCAGATTCAAAACACAAGAATAAAAGTAAATTGAATAGCTGAGCGGTTGGGTTCACTATCAGGGTAGCGCGGCGCGTTTATTGTCCATTTGCCCCGCCCAGGATACAAAAAGATGGAACTCAACATTAAAATTAGACGTATAAAAAAATTAACCAAAACTTTTACACCTTGTATTTAAATATAAATATTATTATTATTACAACATCCCGTCGACACTATACATGCATCTCGCGGATATAACAGGGTTTTTGTTACATCCTGTATATACGGACGTTAATCGTTCCGAAATACGGGCCTTTTATTTTTAATGTATAATTAATATCCGGTATACCCGTAGTCAATTACTTACTTACTTAATTAAGAAGTTTAATTTAGTATAATTAACTAAATTCTAAAACAATATTATTTCCATCCTATGCCAAAAAGAATTTCCGCATGTAGCTTTCTCGAATTTAATAAAGAAATTGCTTTATTTCAAAGTTAATAGCTTCTCCTATCAAACCACCTTAAAATGTTTTGGCATAAAGATAATTGATTTAATTTAGAGGTTAATTACTAATTAATTTTTTTAATAACTTCAGCGTCAAGATATTGACCACCCTAATGGTGTGTTGCGTGTTGAATATTCTGTTAATTCCAGAAGGCACATTTTGGCCGAACAGTCCATCTTCGCCGTAACCTCTAGTACTATAGGTACCTTATATTTTATACTCTTTTATTTTTTCTCCTGTTGAATCTAAAGAATCTCACACTTCGATTGTGACGCCCCGTAATGAATGATTGAAACTAAGGACGTTGTGCTTTGAACTCACCACCAGCCTCTGACCTTATTCGACCTCGTCACTGGCAAAAAGCTTTGTGACATTTGATACCATATTGACTGAAGACAAAGCTTAGAATTCCCCAAGATACTCGGCGGATACAAATAATAGCGTAACCGTAAACCGGCTCTCTATCTCGAAACAGTCCATTTCCATAAAAGAGACCTAAATACAGGCTATAAGGAACAGACATTCGATACAACGCTGGACTAACGAACATCTATTTGCCGATCGCATCTGCTTACGATGTAAAGTAGATAAATGTAGTCATCTAACTGGATATAAGACTAAGAATCAGCAAACCTACCGTAAATACTTGGTAAGTACTCGTGCCTTCTGTTTATAGCTCGAAGCACACCTGGGTTACAATTCTCGTTAACCACTCTTAGCAGAATCGCCTCGAATCTCACAGTCATAGTTTCAAAGAATGACTATTAATACAATTTAATTTTCTTTAAATTATTTTTCTTTTGAAGTTGGTTTTGCAGAATTGGGGGTCGTGGCAGCCAGTGTATAGCTGACCGATGCGAATGCCACAACGACGCGCAGATGTTTGCCTTTTCTTCCTTTGATTCCTTTGACCCACTATTTTCATTGGCTTAACTTGCATCTATGCCTTGATAGTTTGTTAGTTTGTTAGTTTGTTTGTTGTTTGTTTGTGCCTTGTTTGTTATATAAGTCTATAAGAAACTGCCGGCCAATCCTATCCTACTAATATTATAAATGCGAAAGTTTGTGAGTGTGGATGTATGTTTGCTACTCTTTCACGCAAAAACTATTGAACGGATTTAAATGAAAATTGGAACACAGATTATTTATAACCTGAATTACGACAAATTATCCCGTAAAAGGAATAGTTAGTCAGTAATAAAACTAATTCAGTACAGTAACCTTATAATTCAACGCCATAAATGTGTCATTGGTAAAGTCCAAAAAAGCTCGAATAAGATTTTGTTTTTAGTCCACAAAATGCACTCTAAAATTTTACCAATTGCAGTCGGCTTCAGGTATATAAATCCTTTTGATTTACAGATTCAATTCCACAAATGAACTAGACTACGAAATTTGCAGACTTGTAACTTCGTAGACCACACTACATTTTCTGTCCATAAAGTTTTATTTAAAACTCGGAACTTGGCATGTGTAGTGTAGTTGAAAGTAGGTAAATATCAAGAAAACAGTAAACATCTTTCTTTAACCGCACCAATTAAAAAAAAATTAGGCGTTATATGTGAAAATACCTCATTTCCAGTTGTTTTTCAGCCACACATCTTTTTTAGCCTCTTGAGTTCTATTTCTAAACGTACCTAAAAGTAGTGGCTCTACCAAACAATGCCATGATTTTTGATATTTCCCCAAGGATCCGTTCACGATCTGCGTATCCACAGTCCACACTCATTTCGGGATAATTCTATAGTATCAATGGCTCCTTTAGGGTCAGCTTTTAGAAACTAACTCTAATATGTATTCTGTGCCAGTCCATAGATTTTCGAGACAGTAATCGGGCCATGGAAATGGTTATAATTTTGATGTTTAAGGACCGAAACGAAATCTTTGTAATTGAACCCATATGCTGGGACTTAAAACGTATTATAATAACACAAAACAATAATGAAAACATTTGATCAACAAGCAGATCTATTGCGCCACAGCTGTACCAAGCTATCAATCCTAAATCGATCAATTATAACCAGAACACAAAATAATAACGGTTCCGCCGATTTCACCGTTCAGCTAAGAAACCCTAAAACATTAATTCATTAAATGTAAAAGTAGGTACTTAGGTAAGAAGGTTTTCTAACTTAAATATAACCGACTCACCCCACGCAGTACTTTCTTAGATACGCAACACAACATTACGAAGCTAAAAAAAGCCATGAATTACGAAAATTTTCTTACATGTTAAAGCCATTCGCAAGTCACTCTATAAAATTGCAGTTCATTACTGTTCCTGTTGATAAATGTATGTTTTCCGCGTAGCCTATCATTACAATATCGGGAGTCCCCCCCACGCAGTCAGATCAGCAGAGCGTGGGTAGATTTTCCGATAATAAAGGTAATATGTAGAAAATTAAACAGAAAGTAAATATTACTTGAATCATCACAGATGAATGAACTTAAAATGGACATCTGCGTGTAGTTCCAGCCACACCAGTGCCTTTCCTCCATCTCCACAGGGCGCCGACGTCACGCGAATTAGTAAAATTGATGTGGCCATACACGTCCTACACCCTACAAATTAGTTGACTAAGGCTATAATGTATAGCTATAGTCTTTCATCGCAGCTATTACTGTCGCAAATAATGCCAGGCTCATCCATCTAGCGGTGGCCGAGGGTGCGATGCGAACGTCATCTGCCGTCGATTTATCTTAGCGGTCATCAATCCGCCAGATCTCCCTTTAGACGCAATTCTAAGGGACGTAATTCCTTTATCTTTATCCTCTATAAAACTAGGCTCTTTTACTACTGTGAGCTAGTGGGGTTGGTTTTTCCACCGCCTGATTAAACCTATCTGAAGTCTGATACATGAATTGTGAGACAAGTTCCTTTATTATATAAGTGATTGTAGAGGCTATAAAAGTCCCATTAGTTCAACGGTCGAACTAATAGATTATATACTTGTGGGAACAAGCCCTATATAATACATAATTATTATTGGAAATTTTATGAAAACTATTGAGTTAGAGAAAATAAAACTGTTGGCATATTTGGTAATTTTTTACAATAAATCACAAATAATTTATGAATTTCAAATCTTTGTTTTTTCAAATCGTAGAACTTTCAAGATAACCTTCGTTATGCCATCTTTAACAAGTAATTAACTTAGTTTTACTTGTTGAGGTTATTTTAGATGACAGATAAAAAGTAAACAAACAAATGACAGCGATACAGCGATCCATCTTAATTCAAAGAGGATGTAACACTACGTCATAACTTAATTGATAGGAGCAAAAGTGGTACCTATGATGCGGTGAAATACAGATAATAATTAGTTATTGCCTTTGACGATAGTTGTAAGTTCTTTGAAACAAAACATCGTATTTTTTTGTGGCCAGGGCTTAGGTGTTATCAGATGGCAATTTTCGTGTTGTAGCCGTGTCTAGGATATTTCGTGTAATTAGATGATGTAAACAAAGTGCTGCCGCTACTGAAATAAAATTAGTTAGGTGGGTAAATATAAATAAAATAGTGTTCATTAATTACAGTAAGAAATCATAGCATTCAAAGGAGTCAAAAATCCAATTTTATGAAAACTAACTTCATTGTTATTTTTTTTGAAAATTACACTTCCTTTTATTGACGAAAATCGGCCTCGTTGGGAATTATTGACATCTAAACTTATTGAGACATCCTAGGGAATGGGTGATTTCCGTAATGTTTGTTACAAATGCCTCTGTTTACACACTGAAATATTTTTTGCAGGTAATAAAAGGCAAATTTAGAACAGGGGAGTTGTTTTCGAAGGAGTCTCGTTTCAATTGATTTTATCTCAAGCCTGGAATAAGATAATAGGTAGGTATATTGAGGGAAGGTAAATCAGTAAGTATGTATTTTAGTATACGTTTACAACCTACCTACTTCGGAAGGAAAAATAAAAAAAGGGTAGATAATTAAATATTTACTGTAATTTTATTATTCATTGAGTTAGTTGGGTATCAATATTCTAACCAGAAATATGTAAGTAAACCTAAAGCTAAATTATTAGTAAAGTGGTAATGGACGGCCGCAAATTAACCAGGTATGGAATGAAGACTTGCGAAAGATAGGTTGCAGAAGATGGACGTGGAAAGCTGAATTTCGAGATTTTGCGTTCTAGGAGAAATTATGTATATAACATGTCTCTCAACGAACGAATAATTACAGGCGGAATGTGTGTGTAGTTTGTATAATATTATGTAGAATATTTATTGGAATTGGATAATAGTAAAATTAGCAATCTTAGGTGTAAACGGAGCTTTAGGAGGTGTGTTCTCCGTAATACCGCGAATCGCAGGGTTTGAACTTGGAATACATGATTCAAATTTATACACAAATTTTATGTTGAAAGATTTTTTCAAACAAGACTTTATAAAATACGATAGTTGCCTTCTGCCTACGTACTGCAAGTTGATCAGTAGATATGAGCTTGAATACCTTCAATCTACTATTAAATTAGTCATTGAGGAGTTTCTTTCTCTACTTAATTTAGTATCTATCATCAGTGTCAAGTCAGAACTTAACAGGCTTTCAATAACCCTGCAAAATATCAGTTCAATTGAGAAACTGTCTCCAAATTGACTTGCAAGATTTGACCTACTTCATAAAGTTAACTACTGTTACTAAGTAGGTACATACATGTTGATATGAAGCTCACGCTACAAATCAAAGACAACTTTTCTTTATTGCTATTAACGGAAGGGTGCACTTTCGGCCAGCGGCCACTGAACAAGTGAGCCTGATTCGTATCTCCAACTTTTTCCTCCACTTTTTCTAACAATAGCCACCCTTTATGCGGCTTAGCAAAATCCCTATAGAGTAAGACCATGAATTCCCATAATAAGTCGGGTAATAACTTGGGAAAATTAGGTCACCCACATATCAGCTAAACTGAGAGCACGTAGGGGTAAAGTAGATTTTTCGCTTTTCTCATTTCAGTGGAGCTTGGCATTGAACAATGCACGTTTTTGCTTAGGAACCTACCTACTTGCTCATACAAGTCCTTCAAGTAGACAGTGATAAAATAGTATTTACACTTAACCACTACCGAGTTAGGTACCTCTGTAGAAGTCTGTATTTTAGGAATTATGTCGCATTTTGATGGTTTTGTGAGGACGTCCATTTGTATAGTCGTAGAAGATAGGTGCCTCAAAGTTATACCTACCACATGCTATACGATATAGAGATAATAAAACAAGGTCTCACTGGATGATCGCTTGATAATAATAATTATTCAGGTCAATATTGGTTATTTAACTATGTAATTTTGCTCACAAGATAAAACTAACCGACAAAACTATAGTGCCTGCCTACAATCTAATACGAATTACTGAAATAGCAATGTACACAATGACCTTTGCTAAGATGAATATTACAGGCTCTTTCGAAGGCCTTATACTTTTGGGCCCTTTAGCACTCTTTAGATAAGGTTACACAATTAATTCACTGCTGGCAACACTGAATAATTCAATGAACAAATATTGAACATGTAATGTCTGCTGTATGTCACCAAATGCCAACTAAACGAAGAAGAAACTGTCAATGTCAATGTCAAACAAAAGTATTCTGAAAACTTGGAAAACTTATTTGTTTATGTTTATGTTTACACTACAGTTTTCAGTTTGTTTGACTTTGTTTAATATTTGTTGAACTTGGAAACTACTTTTAACAAGCAATATTGGTGTTATGGTTACTAATAATGAGTACAAGTACGAGTACACTCCATTGTGGTCCGAAAATGAGTGAGTGCACGTTTACAGATATACCTATACATATAATGTTGACCCACTAATTGTTATTTTCCATTTGATATGAAATACAGTCTTTCGTGATTTGTGTCAAAACATCCGTGTTAATTATGTAAAGAAGATCTTAATTATTAAGGTAATTAACACATACAAAGCATATGCCTGTGTAACCACTAACATTAACATATTATATCTAGAGATTAGTTCAAAATCCTAAGAAAATACCAGCCATACTATAGCCAGTGAGGAAGTGAAATGATTCGGTAACAATGCCAATAATTGCAATCATATCCAAATTATTTTAACGAACCATTAGTTGTGTGTGTAGTTGAGCACCAAGCCATGGGTTATGGGTTCAAAAAGAAAATCTATCGCCAAACTCCTTTCAGTGTATCCCAGTAGTCCACAAGTGCTAGCACAATTTGAGGCTTATTTTAGGTATATACCACATGTTCACATAACAAGCGATGTAGTCATGCTATCCTCCAAAATAAATAAAAATATGTTAAAACATTTGCTGCTGAAAACACAACAGTTGTGTCAGCGCAGAGTTCGTGCCGACTCTGTGGTGAAACAGACTTTTTTTTACGCGGTGCTACTACAGTGCAGCTCACACAGACTGCACGCCGTTGCTGGAAAACACAGTCTGTCATCATCATCATCAACAACCCATAACGTCCCACTGCTGAGCACGGGTCTCCCCTCACTTTCGTGAGGAGGATTAGGCCATAATCCACCACCAGAGCCAGATCCGGATTGGTGGATCACATATCTACCTCCGAAATAATTCTTGGGTAGGTATGTGGGTTTCCTCACGATGTTTTCCTTCACCGAAAAGCGAGTGATAATTACATATATATGTTTTACAAGAAACACATTGGTACATGCCTGCACTGGGATTTGAACTCACGACCTTCTGCTTGAAAGGCGGACATTCTCCCACTTGGCTACCACCGCTTGTTGCCGCACACAGTCTGTACCGGTGGCTTAATGTAAAAACTGGCCCAGCAGTCAATTTGTTAAAAACTATTATAGAGGTTCATTTTAAGGTTACCACTTCATTTTAATACTTTCATGTTTGTTCTTTGTTCAATTAATAACACTAATAGTAAGACCATGGAATGTGGCCATAATTACACAGTTTTGAAACTGGATATACTTGATATAAATTAAATGAATAAGTATTCGGGATATCAACTCTTTATATAATATAAGCTATGAAGTATTCATATTTTAGAGTTTATTGGGGATGACATTTATATATATTAATGGTTGCAAATTTTAATTTATAGCGCTATGATGTTTGAAAATTGAGACGTATGCAATGAAACTGTTGAAAATGCAACTATGGTGTTTTTCATAACTTGCAGTGAGTATGGGAAAACACAACTGTTGTGTTAGCTGAATGGGAAAACACAATGGTGTGTGCAGACCCGCACCCGTGGCTAGACAAGAAAATGGGTCAGCAGTCAAAGTTTTAATAGGATAATAGATAGATCTGTAAACGCTTTATTGAAATACCACTTAAAAAAGAAATCTTAAAAATTAGAAAGAAAAAAATACTTTTAGAGTCTCAATGTGTGGTCTTATCGCTCAGAGAGATCTTTTCCAGTCCATCATGTATGGAGAGGAGCAACAAGAAGATATGGCGGTGGTTTTCCGTTATTATTTTATGGGTAATTTAATTTAGATCAAATCAGTGCTTGAATCGATAACAAATACACAAAGATCTAAGTTTTAAACAAGTAAATTTGATACTGCAATTTTTATTAAGCTATCATGTTTGCATTGCATTTACACCGAACAAACTACCTGTCTGATTCTGCGATAGCGGCGCGTTCCCATTTACCAACAACATACCTCTACTTTAGTCGCGATACGACCAAATCGTTGCCCCGTAATATTGATCACGCGGGTTTTTATGACACGGTAAATTCTTCCCTCGTCCTTATAATTATAGCGTAATAAGTACCGTGACACGCTCACGGAGTCACGGTCACAGATGTGGGCCCAGCTTTACTCGCGTTGTACTGCACTATAACACTACATGCGTAGCTGGTTACCAAAATAGTATGAAGGAAGACGTGCTGGCCGGGAATTTAAGAACCGTGCCGTGTGTAACAAAGGACACCCACGACAAGTGGGGGGTGCGGACCGCGTGAGTGGGCGATCCAACTACACTACAGTCAGTGCCGAGTGAGAGGCGCGGGCGTCGACCGACTAGCCGCCAGCCAACCTCACCGCTGACCTCTTGAACCTTATTCCGAAAGGCATAGCATCCAAAATCGTTCCTAGTGAGTGACTTAACACGTGACAAATTACCAAAAAATATTACAACATGAACGAAGAGAACACAGTGTCAGAGGACCTGAAGCGGCAAGCGGCTATGTTCTACAATACAACACACAGGTTTGTTTGTTGCAATAGCAATTGTTTTGGAATGTCGGCGGATGTGGCATTTCGGTTAACTTGGACCTGGCAAAATGCTACAACTGCTGCGATCGTATCACGTGTTGATAAGGTCTATTTTAACATGTTTCTTAACTACTTGTGTATGAGGCTTGGTTACCCAGCGATTTGATTATATCGTCTGACGGCATTGCCTAAGGCTTTATGGGTTTTCGCAATACCTACATGATAGGGAAAAACTTAACTTTGACAATACTGTTCCTACGTAAAACGGGTAGATCTAAAAATCTAAAGAAGATGAGAAGGAAAATGACCGAAGTGTTTCTATCAGCTGTAAGGTACATTCGTGACCAACTTGTTACGTAACTGTAACGTAATTAAAAGCAACATTTCAATAACGGCTGCGCACGTTGTCTCTGTCTATGCCCATCTATTTTATCGATCATAAAACTTCGTACATCCTTACTTAACACCTAGAAAAAGACACAAAAACCAAATAAAAGTTAAAGAAAATGTAATTACTCATATGTCTTCAACTCTAGCCTTTATCGTATAAAAAAAAACTCCTCGTATCACTATACAAACTATAATATAGATTTATCGAATCGATCAAGTGCATTCTTCGTTTGCTCGGCATTGTTAATACATACATGTATATAGATATAGGTAATAAATTATATGACCTATAAGCATAGTGTACGAGATAAGATTTTTTGTTGAAAATTATTTTGTTTTTCCGGACAAACTTTTATAAAATAAGTTATCCATACTGTAAGCTGAGCCCAAACACCATCTATCTCTAATGTTAGTTACTAAGTACTTTAATGGTCTTCTTCCACTTTCCGTTTCTATTATCAGATCAGTTCTGTCTCCATAAGTTTTATCGTAATAAAGAGTTGATAGGCATTATAAAAAAATTACATCGTCATAGGAAGTTCATAATCACAACTCAATTGAACAACTAGAAAGGGTCAAAATTGAATTGCAAGATTTGACATAAACTAAAATCCATATATACAATATCAGAAGAACACTTGCTTGTAATAAAAAGGAAGACATATTCATTTAGTGAGACAAAACTCGTCTCTAGGCTCTAGGTGCGACAAACAAATTAGATGTACCTATCGCGTAACTACGTGGAAGTACATAGTTGAAATGAATACTAATGAAGGCCGTGAAACGAGAGCTTTGTGCGACAAAATGTGGCAATGTCATCTTTTAATCTTATCCTTTCCATCATCGAAGACATACAGAAATCTATCAAACAAAAACTTGGACTGAATCCCTTGAATGAAATTAGTCCCTTCGGCAGCCAAAAAATTAAAAACAAACACTTTCTTACTGAATTTTACGTACATTTCTGAATAGCAAACCATTTTATTTTACTTTAACGTGTCATTCATTCAATGTACGTGAACTAAGTTCAATTATCTGACTGAAACCCACGTAGTTTCAGTCACGCTTTGTGAATCCAAGCCATTGACGTAGATTGGTGGGTACTCGTATGAGAACATTGTCCCATTATAACTTATCAATGGTGTATCAAAATAGCTGTACAGATGAAGCTGATAATATTCGTTACGGAAATAGTGTATTTATTATGGATAGTTGAGAATAAAAATTAGTTAAAGTTCCAATGTATTTTTACGCCACTGCCCAAGATTTATATGTTGCAGTACTCGTAGTGCTTCAATGATTATGCTTGAAGTTTAGCATCGTATTTTTAATAACCAATTAACACTTTGACTGCTGCTGTTTTGCTTGTCTAGCCACGAGTGCGGCTCTGCACGCGACGTAGTGTTTCCCCATACAACAAACACAACAGTTGTGTTTTGCCGTACTCGTGGCAAGTTATGAAAAACACGACAGTTGTGTTTTCAGCAGTGAACGTGTTAATACCTTATATTGTTATTTACTAAAAACAATACTTAGTCGGAACAAAGCCGTAGTTATACGTGTAGAAAAAATTATCTACTACTGAACCTAACAATCTTATTGGAACAATATGAACGACTATTTAGTTTCGCCATCATTCAATATCCCACTCTTTCTGGACCTTATAGGAAATTGACGTCACGCCGTCATTTTCTGAGCAAATATAACCCTCATACGTCTCGAGAGTGTCGAGCCCGGAAGATTGCCGATGTCTTCGGTGATTTACTTGTCACAGATTTGATGGAACTGTGTCATTGTAAAATATTATTTTTCGAACACTGCGCTCGGATTTTTTTGTAATTTCTTCTACATTCAATAATTCTACTAACTGGCCCGACAGACGTACTGCCCTTTCTCACTGTTAGGTCCTAGCATAGCTATGAAGTCTACAAAACGAATTGTATCGTGTGAATGTAGCCTTAATCGGTCAAATCTTTCAGTAGTTAGGGGTTGTGGTTACAGTGACATGATCACTAACAGACCCACCAACGATTGTATGATGTAAGTATAAAATTGTACGTAGGTCCTTGATATGTTTAGTCTAACATCGTGTGTAGACAACATAACATTACGACTCATAACTCGTGATGGGTTTTCTGATAGCTACCCACCATCAATTAAATTAGTGTCAATTTAACCCAGTGATGCACCATGTCCGAATGATCACATAAAAAATATTTTATTAATCCAACAAACGGAAACTTTTCTATTCTGTCACCGACGGGTTGTTGTAAGTTTAACGCATGTACCTATATGTCTGCATTGTGTATTAGAATGTCTGTATACGTCATCGTAGCTCCGATTCGGATTTTGTATATTTTTTTCGTTTTAATCGAGTGTTCTTAGAAAATTCTGTTCAGCCGTTTGAAGATCATCATGTATTTATTAGTTGATGAATGTTTTTTATGTCTGGGGTTTTTTTAATATTAATGTTATGTCTATTTTGTATTTTTTTAAGTAACAAGAGGAGCAATTCGTTCACTAAATGGTAAGCGCCACGCCTGCCTATAACAGCTACAGTGTCACGCAGAACTTTCTATTATACAATTTTGTGTGGGGCTGCATTGCGCTCGTCACCTTGGGATACCAGTTCTAAAGTCTCATAATATGCCTAATAATTTCACTGGAAACAGTGCCCTTCAAACTGGATTTACACCTTGGCGGATGAATATCAGGCAAAGTTGTGGTATTTCCCCAGGCGGACTCTTGCAGAAGAGGTCTATACCACTACTATAAATAATAAACATTATGATAAATTGAATGATGATGGGTTTTACATGCGACCCATTTTAGTAGATAGGTAGGTTGGCTTCAAATTCATACAATGGAAAACTACAACTCATTCAATGGACATGTGGACATTACCTACCACACATTGTTGTTTTCACAATCTTGTTTGACCTCGAAGGAAGTTCGATCAGCACGATGAAAAATACATATAGAATCATCATCGAAAACGGGATATTTACCATGTCCATGTATAATGTTTGTTTTCAGTTCCCGATATTTCGACAAGCGCCATGATCACGAGTAAACCGATGGTATCGCACTGAAAACTACACTGAGGATACCGATATTAGTGACCATGTTACTTCAAAATCTTATAATGTGAATAGAGTTTATCCTATGTTGGTATTTGTTTTTTATATCATTCTTTCATCGTATCAGTAAAGTACAGCATGGCTGAAGATAATAAAATAATGTGCTAATAACTCACTCTTTTTCCAGCGCTACCAATCACAAATAAACAAAAAATCTCTATTGTTTTGTTATTCGCGTGAATTATTCAAGATCCTTCAATAAATAAATCCAAATCTTCATACGAGATCTTTGAAAAAAAACTAAATAACTATTTTACATTCTTTAACATTTTTTAATTAATGAATTACGATCCAACACTAGTTCAATCCTGCCCCTAACTAGGATTCCTTGTATCTTGAGAATCAGGAACTATAAAGACCAAGTCCTACAAACACCCTGACTCAGCAAATACATGTGGCTCACAGAAATCTTTGCCCTGCGCGGGATCGAGCCCAGAACCTCACGCTCCGCAGTCGTCTCATCACGAAGTTACGCCACGGATGCCATCTATTTCGTAAATTTTTCCATCAATTCCGCACACATGTATTGTAAATAATATTTGACTTTATAGGGATGTACCTGGCTGACCAGTTAGTCGAAACGAAAGATAATATCTTGACATCAGCTCATCATAAACTACGATGAAACGTCAAGAGGTTATAGATTAGATATTAAATTGCAATTCGTAGTCAAAATGATTTAGGAAAATAGCGGCTATATAACATTATGATGTGCTAATAATTAGATATTACGACAGAATACTTTATAGTTCATATAGTTTTTGTTATAACTGACTCTACATAGACAAATCCGAGACTGCCTCATTAATATTTAAAATGATAAAGACCTGTTTTTCGAACGACGACCTTCGCATTTCCTGCTATTACCTACTGGCAATTTTAATTTGAACATAATAATAATACGTTCACGTGTTTAAATCAAAGTACCAATTCTGCAAATATTTATAGCATTACTAACAATGAAAGTACTTAATAAAGAAATAGATCAATATTTAATTGAAATTTTGTTTGAATTTCCTGTCTATCTAATATCGAGCTTCCGCGCTAGCACCTATGTTTATAATTAGCATTTTCCCGTAGGAATTCTGAATTTTTCCACAATAAATAGCCTATCATTTGCGAATCGGGTACCTAACTAGATTTCTATCAGTGAAAATTTTTTTAAGAACGGGTCAGTAGTTTCCGAGATTACCTTTTTACCCGTGGAATTCATGTTTCCCGCAGGAACACTTAATTTTCCCGGGATAAAAAATAACCTACAGCAATCGAGGATAGTGTCGCTTCCTATCTATCTATCTATATATATAAAAATGTTATGTTGGTTTGTGTACGCTTCAAAAACTCAAAAAATTCTGCACCGATCGAGCTGAAATTTTAGCATAATATATAATCCGCATCAAGGATTGTTTTTATCTATTTTTTTCATCGGTGACATATCAGCGAATGTGCGAATGTGGCACAGCGCAGCGTGGCAGGGCACAGCTAGTTAGTAAAATAATTTTCTGAATCTAATGAATGGGTACTTTTAGGTGATTATATTTGACAAAAAATGTTTACGTCTTTAATATATTATTATGTACCTACCTCAACTTGGGAGAGCCGTCTAGTATAGATTCGATTCGAGGTGGGTAGTTTGATATTACTTCGAATTATTTCGTCTGTTATATTAATCTGACGTCAATATTTAACAAGATAACCTTTAAAAGTAAGCACCAATGTTTGTTTATTATGTGCTTCCACCTTCGCTGTATCCTGATGCTATGTTTTTTCTACATTAAGTAATTTAAAGATATACAATTTTCCAATGCGTCGTAGTTCTTACAAATGTCTTTCATGCAGCTAACTACATTATTACGAATTCCTTGACCTACACATTTCTTGTAATCTCACATTTTCCTTGTTTAGGGAGCTGTACATTATTTCTGTTTGTACAAGTATTACTCGTGTGTTACCTAGCTGAGCTCTCAGGACAAATTTTACGGATTTTTTGTCTGCTTTATCTTTTAAGCATATTTGATTTGAGATACTGTTAACATCTGCAATCTTTTCTCGGATGTGGCTATTGTGAACCTGGACATTTATTTACGAAACTTCAGTCGGATAGTCATTTTATCCCTCCACTGGTTGCGCCAGAACAAAGATAATCGTCATTCTGAGCAGTCGGGTAAAAATAGCAAAACCTTTGTTCACCTTGCTGCCATTTTCTTTTCATCATCATCATCTACCCATAACGTCCCACTGCTGGGCACGGGTCTCTCCTCACTTTCGTGAGGAGGGTAAGGCCATAATCTACCACGGGGGCTCAGTCCGGATTGGTGGATAACATACCTACCTTCGAAATAATTCTCGGGTATGTATGTGGGTTTCCTCACGATGTTTTCCTTCACCGAAAAGCGAGTGATAATTACGTACATATGTTTTACAGAAACACATTGGTACGTGCCTGCACTGGGATTTGAACTCACGGCCTTCTGATTGGAAGGCGGACGTTCTCCCACTAGGCTACCACCGCTTCCATTTTCTTTTACGAACAATAAAATTAAATAAATTACTGTTTAAAACTAGTGTAAAAATCAATAGATTTGGCCGAATATGGTCAAAAGCCTACCCTATTTCAAACATTATTGACAAAAAAATAAACACTATTTATGAGGAAACTCTTAGAAAATAATTACGTTACAGGAATGAGGAAGCAGGAATTGGTTCAATTACTTTCTCATCAGCTCCTAAATAGCCTCGGGCCAATCAAGACCCGCTACTCCCCGAGGTTTTATTGTTTGCTTTAATTTAGTATGTTGAAACACTGTGTCTTTTAATGTGTTCAATGTAGATATTATCCCACTTACAATAAAATGTGCAAGTTTGTATGTTTGTTACTCAGTCACGAAATAACGGTGGAACGGATTTATGTAAGTAGATAATTATAAATAAATTACATATAATTGTAGAAATAATTTTGCTAGTGCGACCTCCAAAAATCGGATAGCTTCCTATGTAGATTCCTATATTCCTATATTCCTATGTAGATAATAGGTAATGAAATAAGGTTTCTTAAAATGAGCACCTTCAGACCACCATCCGTCTAACCCTACTCTCTAACAATATTTGACCACAGTCATATTTTTTAACATTTATGTAATTCTTTTGCAGTAAATACACATTTTGAAAAACATTTAAGCAGGTTCTGTTATTATTCTCTACCTACGCAACCTTTTCATATTTTTTTTATTCTTCCTCTGGGTTGCGTTTGCACAGACCTGCCTACAAGGCATACGCGGTCATAATTTTTTTTAAATTGATTCACTAAAAAATACTTACCCACTGGTTTTACAGGTTGTAGCTATCCATCTGTGAGAGATAAGTACTGTTATTATTTTTCTCGCGTGTTTCCATTGAAGGTACTCCATTCAATGTTGATAATGTAACCTTCACATTGACTCTCGGCTTTGCCATTGTGTTGCATCTTTGTATCCGTTTCATCTTTTATATTATTAATTGCTTCAACTTTTCGGTGCCAATACGCTCAAACGGCGACGGATGAAAAAAAAAGTAAGGAAACCGGCTTGTCCATGAACCTCATTAGCATATGCGGAAAGTTATAGGATTTGTAACATCCACTAACGTACACTGGGCCAGTGCCAGTGGCCAGGGCTATGGTTCATTCTCTTTCCTTGAGAGAACGCTTGTGTTTTATGCAGTGGGTACATAGTATGGTAATTATCATGATGATTGATGAGACAGTCTTTATGCAAATTGGAAACATAGGGGCAAATGCACAAGGTCTATTATAATCTTCCTTTATTAGATAGAAGGAATGCTGCACTTTATCTAAGTACACATGGGTACTTATAATGTTTCGTCAATAATTATAGCACGTAAGCTATACATAGCATTACAATAATATGATATAGACATTGAGTTAAATTGGATCACATGGAACTCGTTGGTAACATATTTCTTGAGCATATATCATTGCCTATTTGGAGCCCATGGTGGACCATTTTTGGTCAAATGCTGTAATTTGTAGAGGATCTCAAATCTTCTCACCATCATGGGCGCCGGCAGCAGCACTTGCATCCCCGGTCAGGAAAGAAAATACATAATAATGCCAACCATCGACTACAGAGATTAGGTTTTCGATGATCGAAATATGTTCTATCAAATACCCGCACCCTGGCGGCATCCATGCATACCATGAAAATATAAATATATATTGACTATCGTCAAAACCATACAACGTCAAACGTGACTTCGTTTCAGCTTTAAAAGAGGCTGCCTCTGACGCTCCATTATTGGGGTTGCGATATCATATTCCCTATATGAAATTTTATTGTATCTCATATTAGAATTTCCTTCAATTTCACGAAATCAATCCCAATTGTTTTGAAGTTTATCCCGTAACTTGTTTATAGCTGGTATCTGTACGATAACCGTGACATACTTGACTTTTAGAGCAACAATTCCACGAAACCTTTTTGTTGACTCACTATCATTAAAATACCGAAACTTAATTCTCTACGGAACCTCTGAATTTCCAATTATGTCTGTAGGTTAGTTATGGGTCACTCACTTAGATTTAAAACTGTAATGTACCGGACCCGTATCAAAGCAACAATATATAGTCTGTACAGTCGCAAGCCACTGAACCACAACTATCAAACGAGTAATGAAAGCATAGATAGACATTGTGTACATCCAAAATGTAACTGTGTACGACTAACGGTCTAACGACAAATGCCTGACACCTCAATACGCTAATAAGCCGCGAAGGAAAAACGCCACCTTCGACTATTTACCACTGCTTTACTTTTTCATCTATTTATTTACGTTTTTCTATTTAGACGACCTCGCAGTGGGTGATGAGCCAACTGCGAAGCGTCGGGTGGCAGGAAGAATTCCCGCACATGGCAAAGATTTGTGTGAACCACAGGTATTTGCTCTAAGTCTGGGTGTTTGTAGGAGCATCGACCTCGTAATTATTGATTTCCTAGATACAGGGAATCGTAGTTATGGGTCAGGATCTACTTGCATTAATTTCAATTGTTTAATAATTTGTTGCATTTATCTGATATCGAAATAGAACGTGCCAGTGCAGATATGGCAAAGTTAATACATCGAAACTATGTTTTCTTTCCACCTGCAACAGAAACTTCGAAGGATTTCAAGATATTTAAGAACTTTTCAACAGCAATCCAGTCACGCATTCAATCTCATATTAATTGCACACCCCTGTGTTTGCTAGTTTTCGTCACTAAATAAATATATAATACACTTAATTGTTATTCGTAGCTCATGTAGCAATCACAGAAGATCTTTAGAACAAGGAGGTATGCAGTATAGAGTCGTGGATTTCTAATGGAAGTGCTTGGTCTACATTTTATAAGTATTTTTTCTAGTTGACGTATTAAATAAATTATATGCTACACACGTGTAAACAAAATGTCCTAAAATGACTATTTTCAAATATAGACCAAAACCTTTAACGTCTTAGCTGAAAGTGTCTTACTTATTGCTTCCTCCGTGACTTACGATTTACTGGGAGTTCTTTATTGGCAATAAACGTCCATTATGGTCCAAAACCGCGCTTTGTCCCGACTACCCTTGGGACATTATGCTAAAAGGGAAGTTTTTTTATTGCGATTTGGATTCTGCTAAGAGACACCGGGGCTGAAATTCTATGCCAGGGACATAGAGTAATCTGAAAGGCGATATTAACATCACGAATGTCATGATACAAAATAACGGTTATTTTATTCTGTTACTTTAATTTTGTCTATTACTAGATTTAGTACCTCATAATACTATTTATTTGCCCAACGTCAAAGAAAAATATTATCTACGCGGCAAAAGCCGTTTCGGTGCTTGCCATAAAAAAAATCTTGATTTCTTCTTTATTAAGGCGGCTATTTCGCTCTTTCTTATTCTATTAAGTAGCTACTTTATTAAGGCTGTAGATTTTAATTCTTCGCTATCAACTCTTCCAGACCATGAACCACAAATAAAGAATGTCACGGTTTATTGTAATAAAAACAGTACAGTAGAAAAGTGATATAGACAAAAGCTAATCTTTTGTTTTATAAAGTAGGCAACTGCGATGCGATATTATTATACTTTACAGAAACTCAGCGTAACTACTATAGTTGTACGACTTAACTTTGCTATAATTAACCATAAGGAGGATTTATGGCCTCCGTAGCGCAGTGGGTGATGAGACAACTGGGAAGCGTGAGGTTGCGGATTCGATTCCCGCAGAGGGCAAAGATTTGTGTGAACCACAAGTATTTGCTCGGTGTCTGGATGTTTGTAGGACCATGGTCCTCGTAGTTCCTGATTCCTTAGATACAGGGAATCCTAGTTAGGGGTCGGGATATATTTGTGTGATCGTGACGCGAAAAATTAAAAAAAAAATTAATATTTATGAAACATCCAGTTTGAAGCTTTTACGCCTAAACTCCCCTTGTATTTACTAATAAATAGACTTCTATTATGGGATGCAATCGACTTGAAAACCACCCTGTGTTTGGTAAGCTCATAACGGTGCCGAAAATCTTACCAGCTGCAGCTTTCTCCCATTATACACCCTAAAGTCATTAAAGAGATCTCATAAATCGGGAAAATTAAATGATTTGTTGCAACATTAAAATAGTAAGTGGGTCACAGCCTAATTAGGTCGGGACCATTGTCGAGATATTATGGTTACCATCGCATTAATGCCTACGGGATTTGTTAACGACCACGTGGAAGGAGGGTGATGAAGGCGGCAGTTTTACTAAGTTTAGGCGATGATAGGTTTAGTGATGAAAATAGGTTAGTTAGTAGTATACTTATCTTGATTCATGTTGTTAAGAGAATCTACTGGGTTATTTTCGAATTTTTCTGACATAATGAACACTGAGAAGCCTCATAGTCTTTGTTGTATTAATCTGTCTAGACTAGGTCCATTGTCAAGCAGCGGGGGCTATAATTCTTGCCATTGATAATTTATTATATTACTAGCTTTTGGCCGCGACTTCATCCGCGTTTTAGTGAAAACTTAGTCATTTTTAAAGTCAGTAATGTAAAAAAATATATTTGTGTCCTCGGCTAAAGAAAAATTAAAGCTTATCACTTTTTTTATGAAAGCTCTTGATTTTTGCAGTAAGAGTTTTAAAAATTGGCAGATAAGCTCAAACGTGGCTTTAAATTAAAGTAACATATACCATATAAAAAAATTTTAACTCTAAAATGACCGAGTTTCATAAAATCTTTCATCCCCTATTTTTATTTTATCTCCTGAAGGGTAAATTTTTTACAAATTCGAATGTCATAATTGTTTATATCTAATCAAAAGCCTAAAAAATAAGTTACGAGCTTCTAGCTTGAAAAATGACAAAACTTCCATACAAACTTTCATCCCCTATTTCAACCCTTTTTTCGCGGTTCAGTAGTTTAGCCATGAAAGCGTAACAGACAGACATACAGAGTTACTTTCGCATTTATAATATTAGTAGGGATGGGGAAGTAGGTGTATACAGTACACTTACCTTGTTTTTTGTATGTAAAGGAGGGGACGATAGCCCGTGCACGCGGCCGCGCACGCGTGCGATCTAGTTCGGTGGGATAACTATTACATACAAGTAGTTCCGGAGTAAATTAATAGATGGCGGTTGCAAACGAGCCCCACTTCCCTGCATCGCGGTGACAAGATTCTCCGCGAAATCATGACTGTGCCCGAGTTCGCCCGAACGTATATCGCGGCCTCCGCCCGGCCTTTTGATTTCCGGGACTATCTCTACTTTCGCTACGGGTCGGCCTGGCATCGGATGGGATCGACTCTCACTTCTAAATTAAAAGCCCCAATTAACCCCAATGACCCAATAGTGGCCTATAGTTTCCTTTGGGGCTCATTTTCGTTAGGAACGAGAAACGAAACGGTTTGGTCCCCCCTCACGGGAATCTTCTCGTGCTATCGTAACAAATCCAGAATATTATTGACTGAAGTGATTGACTTGTAAAA
Source organism: Campaea margaritaria (assembly GCA_912999815.1). NCBI lineage: Eukaryota > Metazoa > Arthropoda > Insecta > Lepidoptera > Geometridae > Campaea > Campaea margaritaria. The sequence goes on from OU538794.1 coordinate 6,764,745, forward strand.
GTGCATTCTTTTAATGATTTGAGTTTTAATGCTGCCCGCAATATTTCGCGAGCCCTCCTCCGCCAGCCTCTTGCAAGCCCTCATAATATAAAAGATAAATTAGAAAAGTTACACTCCAGGTTTACTCAACTTAAGTTTAGTCTAAAAATAAAAAGTTCCACCAGAAATATGTATCAATTGGCGAAGCAGTAAGATTTCATTTCCTAGAACCTTGAACTCTGAAAAGGTTAGTCTTTCTATTATTACTTATTCTACGGTAAAGGTCAATAACTGAACTCTCAGTTAATCACCAACATGGATACGACACAAGTTCATTTAACGCCTACATCCAAAAGCATAACTTAGAAAGGTCATTGATTTCAAAGAGGTGCAATGATCTGAGAGGTTAGTCAAGGCTATCATTACCTCGCGTTTAAACCCACTATAGATGCTAGATAAAGAACTATAAATTTTTCAACGTTATAAATAATATCTTCAGAGAAAAAATCATGTCACTAGAAACGTCGTTAGTCACGGTATGAGCACTGGCTGGTAGAGCGGGTCGGAGGCGTAAACAACATTTCAGGATTGGTTTTCTTTGTCCTATCCAGCCTGTCCACATTATCAAATTGAACTCAAGATGTGAACAACAGAAACTTACACTAACTTACCTCCGGACAGGGTATTTTACTCTTAGGCGATAATCGGCATAAAAAACGACCGAAAGCAATATTTAGCCGGCTAAACCAAACTATAAAATTCGTAAATATTCAATTCAACTTATTCAGTCTTAGCTAAATAAGACTCCAACTTATCCATGATAGTTTCACTAGACTTGAGCGTAACATTTACCTGCAAAACGAGATTATCAAACAAAAAATAATAATAATAAGTTGGTGACCTAAAATGCTACTGAAGTGAGTGAAATAAAACATTTATGATTTATGTAAAACTATTTTTGTTACCACGTTCGACCACGTCGTCACCATAGGCAGTGAGATTATAGTCAAACGCTAATCTAATCTGTAAAGTGTAACCATTATGACTGAAAATTGAATTTAGCAAAAGATAACAAAGCTCTTCCTAAATAATATAAAACAGCGCGGCTTTCTTTCTAAATCCTTTGGAGTCTTTTGGTCTTTTGAAGGCCTTGTGATCTACATCTCAAATAACTTTGCGAAACTTAAGTTACCGATTCCAATGTAACAGCATATTGCCGTGAAATTACTAAACTGACTTTTAACAGCTGAACTGTAGAAAACACAGCTTTATTCCATTGTGATAAACGCGGCAATGTCTGCAAATATTTTCCAAGTGTTCAGATCAACTTTCTGTTACCGAACACTGAACAATGTGGCCTAGTTTACAAGTAGTATTTGAGTCTCATTTGAAACGCAAATTAAATGTAAAGTGCCTCTGAGTCTTTATTTAAATAGGAAGTCTTAATAATAACTGACTAAAATTATGGTCTCGATCCAATAAACCGTGTTTATGTCCATTTATTGCAAAATCTGGATATGAATACTAATCAGCACAAATATTACAACATTGGAGATGCTTAGCTTACCTGTGTTAGCTTTTACATTTCAGTTTTCCTTCTACTTTTTTACTTATGGACTTAAAACTGCAAACTTATGCTAATTTGATGATTGTACAAAAATATGGTACGCCATCAACCTATCCTGACGATGGAGTAAAATAAGTAAGTCTTCAATTGCCATTAAACCCATCTAGTTTTGGCTCATTTAATTTGGTTTGGACGGAACCACCGTTGGATTCCTAACACATGGTGACGATCGTCTGATGATGGACTTCGAAGATGATAATTCATTCGTAAACGTATTCTCCGATCCAAAGATTATGATTATAGTCAGTGTTCCTAACGAGGATTCAGTCTACTGGGTCAAATTGGTTGTATGTATTATATATTTGTTCTACGATAACTTGCGTACCATTTATCCGATCTTCATGGAATTTATTTTTATACTAGTAGATAATTGCTAGGTCTCAGTTCGGAGCGATTAACTAGTATTAACTATTTTTCATTTCTTCCAGAGAGCCATCCAAAGACCACCAGATGACATGGCGGTTCTGGAGGCGACGGCGACAAGTGGTAACATTGCTGGCCTTCTTCGGGTTCTTCAACGTTTACGCGCTTCGAGTCAACCTCTCCGTGGCCGTGGTCGCGATGACAGAACCTGTTGAAACCAAGCTGGATAACGGAACTATTGCTATGGTAAATCCTACTAATATTATTAAGGCGAATGTAAATTAACGGACCCGTTTTCCTCTTGTATATATAAATTCATCTGTCTGTCTGTCTGTCGTTCTATCTGTTTGCGCCCTTTTCACCCCTATACTGCTGAAGGAATCTTGATAATATTTCGCATGGAGATAGTTTGAACCCTGGGGAACGTCATAAATTATGACATCTCGATGAACCATAGTTGAAGTCCGCGCGGAAAAGCTAGTATAATAGATACGTGGTCTATGTTTAGTTTCGTCAGTTTCGTTAAAATAATGAAACATAAACAAAAAGGTACGTGTCGTAAACATTATTGCTGTTACCCTGAGTCTGAGCCACGGTACATACATATTATTATGTCTCTATTTCTATAGATATATATATATATATATATATATATAATTATAATTTAAATTATTACTAAGTCTGAGCTATAATATGTTGTAAAGGTACACCTACCTATATCTTTAAATTTCAGGTATTTGGGTGATTAGTTTCGGCGTTTCAAGCGGTTCTTGCCATTCGGTTCGAGCGGTTCGGACCATTGTAATATTTTCGAATCAAATTATAATACGGCTACTAGCATCCACATTGTTATCATCCTATTCTACTTATATAATACGCGATGTATAGTACAATATATTTCGAAATCGCCTAAACTTCAGTTCAGAAATCAGATAGATCTAAAAACCCATAAAACCACTTGCCCACCTAACATAACCACTTCTGGTAAACAAACTGTGTCCATAAACCACCAATTAAACGTATAATATGAACGTAACAAACCAACAGTGAAAGTAACAAACAAAAAGAAAGTAAGAATCAGTTAGTATGTTTCTTTTAACTACCCCAATTAAGACATGTTAAAGCAAATTTTATTATGGAATTAAAAATGAAATATTTTTGAATTGGTAATGATGTTGTAACAGTGTTTACGGTTAAATTTGAACAACCTTTGTTAGAGACAGGCATTTATACAATGCCCATACTTAATAATAATGCATTAAAAAAAAAAGTAAGTAGGTATGTTGTATTTAGGAGATATTTAAAAAAATGGTCTACCTGACTACACTTTGAACACTACAAAAAATTTTAAAATGGTGTCTGTCGGTCTGATTTTTTCGCTCACTTTATCGAATACGTATTTATAAAGCGTGTGTGGAAAAATATACCAATTTAAAAAGACAATAAAATCTCCAAAATCGTAAGCTTACACAGGGTTGTATTGTAAACCGCAAAACATCGATCAGCAATTTCCGTTTTCTGTTCTATCCATTGCAATTGCAGATATGAAAGGATCTAAAATAGAGTGGCTGTGACAAGTAGTTCAATAGCAGGAAATGATTACACAGCATTTTTGTCGAAATAGCAATTCCTTTATGTGTGTATAATGACCTTAACTTTAATAGAATGTGTGATATTAATACCCGGGTCCGCGAATCGAAGGTCAGTTTTACGTTCACATTAAACACATAAAAGGCATCCAGTGAATAAAATCTTCGACGGTTATAATAAAATTTTATAGTCAAGCCTGGCCCCTTCAAGCATTTGAGTTTTATGACGTCATTATAATAAACTCGTGATGCAATAACGAATTGAGGCTGAAACATGCCCTAGCATTGAGCACGATTGGCGATTGAAAGATCCCTTCTAATATAAAAAAAAAAAAATACTCGAAATACATAACATTTATGTCTTTGTATATTTAATAATAATCCGTCCTCAATCGATCCCTCATTGTTAAGGATAATGAATCCTTCCAAGTCCATAAGTTGTCTCCGCCTGCTCCGATCTTTTGGTTTGTCATGTTCACTGGCATATCTAGGTATAGTGAGGGGCTTTGGGCGGTTTTTTGTCTTAAATTTTTCCATTTACTATCAATCTTTCCAAGTTATCGGCGTTTCTAAGATTTTAATAATGACACTCCAGGATTTTAGAAAAAACTGTAGAACACGAAAATTTTGTACCCACGTTTGTCTTTCTGTCTGCCTGTTCGTTTTCGTACCCTATAAAAACTACTGAACCGATTGAAATCCTGTTTTCAATCTGACTTGAAGTCTAATAGGTAGGTACACTTAACGAGTATAAGTCGAGTGCAAAGTACACTACTTCCTTGGCAAGGTCGAGCACGAGGTAGTAGATACAACACAATAAAGAAAAAGATGCCTCATCTCTAAAGCTACAGTCATTTCTGTTGAGTTCTGACACTAAATATCGATACACAAATAATCACTCTAAATGATCCTCCATCGAAATCACGGGTAACAGATGGTAAAAACCTACCTTTTCTTTCTTGACTGGGTTTAGTTCTGTTGACCTAACAGAATGGCGAGATAAAGATGGCTTGAAAATCTTTTTCATTCTTTCGTCTTCTTTCTGTTACAGATACCAGAATTCGACTGGAGCCCGCAGACTAAAGGTCTGGTGCTGAGCTCATTCTTCCTGGGTTACCTGGTGACTCAGCTGCCTGGTGGATGGCTTGCTGCTAAAATAGGAGGTAACAGGTTTGTTCCGTCCTATAGAACTCTTAGCTTTGCCTTGCAAGTTTTAAGACCTTAGCATACATGGAGAAAATGTCTTTAAGTTATTATTTACTTGGGCGGTGAGTTTAAAAGAAAAGCTCATTATTTATGGTTTGGCTCCGTGTGGTTGGTGAATTTAGTGTCAGTTTCATTTCGCCTTGCCATTGTCAAATGGTTCTACAAGTTATAGACACAACTTGTCTAATCGACCAGTAATATTGATTCCTAACTAACTAATCTTAGACTAATCTTAGAAATTGAATTATCCTTATTTAATATGTTTGTTTAGTTAGCCGATACAGCTATCAATTTCCCAACATTACTTACTTAGCTACATAGGTGAGGTAATGTGGTTAGCTGACTATAACCGCAAATCACTGACTCACATCTTCTGAAAACTAGCTTATTAGTTATTACAGCTGCTGTTTTAGTCAAAACGATCGTATAAAACGTACTGTTCTCTATTTTTTTTAATAAATGTCTTCTGCTTACAGGATGTTCGCAATCGGCATTGGCGGTACTTCACTTCTGACTTTGTTCACACCGCCGCTAGCCCATACTAGTACGACCCTGCTTATAGCAGTGAGAGTTGTAGAAGGTCTATTCGAGGTGAATATAATTATTAATATACAAACATCTTTAAAAACTATTTCACCACATGGTAAAATATTTACGTTGAAATTTCGACGGGTTCCATAGAGCTCGTGACAATCCGTCAATTATTAATTTATTGCGCCTAGCGGCTTTATCCTCAGAATTTCCATTTTCCCGCATGAACTCTATATTTTAGTTCTATCGGTGAAAGAATTTGAACGTGATGGAATTTGGAACACGCTTTCAATTATTTTTTTATCTGTTTCGGATCTTTTCATGTTAGATTGCTGGCAACACTGTTTGATTGACCTCATAAAATATTGAAAGTGTAATATCAACTTTAGAAAATCTAGAAAAGTGAATGCACAAGTTACTTCTTAGTAAGCGTGTAACTAATGAATATAATTTATAACACAAAAAAAATCGAAAATTATAAATTTTGTCCAGACTAAAAAAGTGAAAAGAATCCGATTTTCACTTAATAGGTGTTGTATAATACAACTGCAGATGTGATAATACGATATAGACTAACGAACACCCATCTAATATTAAAAACAAATGTTAAAGTTATACGCGTGTGTGTTGAATGTGTTGTGTGTTGTATTCCAGGGAGTAACCTACCCATGCATCCACGCAATATGGTCGCGCTGGGCGCCGAGTCAGGAGCGCGCCCGCCTGGCAACATTCGCGTTCAGCGGAAGCTACGTAGGCACCGTCGTTTCGATGCCGGTGTGTTCCTTATTGACGAGATACACTGGCTGGCCTGGGATATTCTACGTGTTTGGTGCGTCAACTTTACAGTAAAGCTTTACGTCGGAATAAAACAGTTTCTTTCCCCGTCGAGTCATAAAGGCCGCCCGCTTGGCAACAGGCAATATAGTTTCTATTCCGGTATGTTCCGTGTTAGCGAAATGCATGGCTTATTCAATACTAGTTTTGGCCGCGCGGACTAAATAAAAAGGACGCAATAAAAAGTAACCTAGGTACGTCCTTCTCCAAAGCTCCATACCAAAATTCTACTTCTGGCGCTGTTTGAAACAGCTTTCTATGAAAAACGTCATGATGATGGTGGTTCTTATACATGGTTATGATTATTTACAGGTATAATGGGGCTAGTGTGGACGACCATCTGGTGGATCGTCGTCAAAGAGAGCCCAGAAAAGGACACCCATATAACACCAGCTGAGCTTAAATACATACAGGTAAAGACTTGTATAAGATTCGTCCATCTATTTTAAACAAACAATTAAATGTTTGGGCTTAAAATTGTGCCGTAGCGAGACGACTGGCTGATGTGAAACCTCAAAACTATTTTGTATAGAAAGTATGCATGAAAGGATGGTTTATTCTGTTTTTTTTTTTTAATACAGTTTTATTATATTATAAACGAAAAAGTTCAAATAATTTATTGACACTGGCTGAATGCAAAAAAACGCGCGTCGCCACGCCAACAACAGCCGGTTCGACACACCCACTGGGCTGTTATTCGCTATATTGACCTCCGAGACTCGAAACGCGCTCGTTTTGATCTGTCAAATTAACGTGCGGGAAGCTAGCGCGTTTAGAGAAGTTTTGAGGTTCAAAATAAGTTTAAATCGCGTTTTGCAAGGAATGTCACGTGGCATAGCGAATACGGGCCATGACCTCCATTAAACAAGTATGCGTATAATATTGACTGACCTCCCAATTGCCCTCCGGATTGCGTGTAGAGGTGTGGGGAAGTGAATCGCGGGGGCATATGTCTTCTGTGGTTAAGGGTAAGCGACGCGACCTAGAACACTGAAATCATTTACCTAGAAGAAAACATTCAAATTAATTCACTGTATTTCAGGACTCCCGCGGCACGCAGTCGGTGGAAGGATCGAGGATACGGCACCCATGGGGGGCGATGCTGACCTCACCCCCGGTCTGGGCTATTGTCATGGCCCATTTCAGCGAAAACTGGGGATTTTACACGCTTCTAACTTACTTGCCTACTTTCATGAGAGGTATAATAAATTCATCATCATCAACAACCCATAACGTCCCACTGCTGGGCACGGGTCTCCCCTCACTTTAATAAATTATAGTAAAAAAAACTAAATGCACGCATGATACTGGCTAGGAATATAGCCAGCGTTACAGCCACACTTACAGCGAAGGTACCACTGCAAATAGATTAAAAAATTTCGTGTTCTCTCCAAAACTCCCAAAAAGTTTCATTATGTACTTGTATAAAATTAGAAAATGAATAATAATACTTCGTGAAAAAAAAAATTTCGTGATATCTGACTACACTTGACTTTAACGCCATCTTTGGCGGACAATAATAAACCACCGACCAACTAACTAAATATACCCCTTTGCAAAATTGTATATCTGTTCTCTTTCACGCAAAAATGACTGGTTTTTTATATTAATTAAATAGGTTTGCGTTTGACCACTCTCTCACCTGATGTTATGTGATATCTTTCAGATGTGTTCAAGTTCGAGACGTCCCAAACGGGATGGCTGTCAGCTGTGCCGTACCTTGCAATGGCGATAGTGCTTCAAGTGTCGGGACACCTCGCCGACTTGCTCCTCAAACGGGGCACTCTTTCCAGGACCAATATCAGGAAGCTGTTTAACTGTGGAGCTTTTATTGCGCAGGTATTTTTTATGCTGTCACTAGGTCTAATCGGGAAATCCGACTTTCTATCGGTCCATTCCGTCTGACCGGCAGTCAATGTGTAAAGAAATAATGAGAGATAGAAAATCCAATGCAAAGGACTAGATGGCATACCATTGGTGTATAGGCAGGCGTGGCCCTGTTTTAAACTCGATACATTATTAAGTTTAATGATTTTGTAACCCTACACTGTGTGTCGGTCGCGAACTTAGCTGGTTTTTATGTCTTTAAGTTCCAATATACGTACTATAATGGAGCAATAGTAATTAGTTCTATTCAGCCTGTCATCTCAGCCCAATAATACTACAAATATGAAACCTTATGTAATCTATGGTATTCTGCCTCCACACACACACACACACACACACACACACACACTGCACGGTACTGTACTGTGTGTGTGTTCTGTACAGCTGTTCCTAAGTTTTAATTAATCGTTTTCAGACTATCTTCATGATTTTAGCAGCGTACGCGTCCACAGTAGTTGGATGCTTGGTGTTCCTGACAATAGCCGTCGGTCTCGGCGGGTTCGCATGGTCCGGATTTAGGTAAGAACTTGGCACAGACTATATCCTAGTTATCCTTACCAATTAGGTAGTTAGTTTTGTATGTTTGTTGCCACACAGCTCCATGTTACAGCTGAACATTTTTTGATGAAATTTGGTATAAAGATACTTAATTTGACAGTGAATGTTATGGCGAATTATTTGTGGATTATAGCCTAACCATCCTCACGACAGTGAGGGGAGAACAGGGTTGTTGATGAAATGATTGAACGATATGGATTGTTGATGATGAAGATGATGATAAAGATGGTGATGATGATGTATTGTTTCAGTGTGAATCACCTGGACATAGCGCCGCCTCACGCAAGCGTTCTCATGGGTCTCTCGAACACGATTGCTACTCTACCTGGCATCATAAGTCCAGCATTAACGGGACTTATCGTCACGAGTGGGGTATCTATTTGCTTTTACACTAAGCTTTTGCTTATATCAAATCTATTTATAAAATTTAATGGCAATAGATGTGAAACGGAATTAATAATGCACACGACGCGCTAACGAGATTAGGCCCAAACCAAACCACGGACACTCCATACCTATAGGACTATAGTCATGGACACTCCATGACTATAGTACTTATGTCTGTGCCCAAACTGAACTTGGTTTATCTATAGCTTCGTTTATATAAAAGGAAAATTAGAACGCTTTTTTGTGCTAGTAAAATTGTTTTCATTAACGACAGAGATTATTTAATAGTTATAATAATTAATAACAAAGCTATCCTCCACTGACGCATTATTGTTGGTTGACAATATTCCAAGCGATTTCGCAAGTTTTTTCTTTTGTATTCGATGTGTGATAGTGGCTTTATTCTCAATATTTCTCTTTTCAGACTGCAATAGAATGGCGTGGAGTATTCTTCACTTCCAGCGGCATCTATCTGATCGGTGCTATAATCTACGGGTCGTTGTGTTCAGCTGAGAAGCAACCGTGGGTCGTGGAGACTGACTCGGACCCGAGCTTCGACACAGATGGCGCTAGCGTCACTACTGCTAGGGGGTACTACGACAACAAGGCTATCGATAACTCGGAAATGTAGATGTAATAGGCTAATGAATCCAGCTAATTTTGTGTTTGAGAAATATAATATATGTGCGAAACTAAGGAAGACATCACACGTTCTATCTAAAATCAATCATAGATTGCCAGCATAGCCGGCTCGTATCTTTTGCAGAAACGATCCAACCAGCAAAAAGTCATTGATCTTTTGTTACTACAACGGATCTCTAAAACACTTTTCGAATCTCTTTATGTTTGCCTTTCGATAGCACTGAATAATTGTACTATTTTTGCAAGTAGAAATTTAAATACTTACCTCTTAGGCGTGTTAATGTTTTATTCATTAGGAAACAAAGGTTATAAATAAATTTGTGTTACTAAGGAAAAATCTTTATTCAACTACAATTTCTACAGAAGTATTATTGTCTGTCAAAACAACTGTGTGAAATATTATTTACAAAAGTTTTTGACAGTGGTTAATTTCGTACTGTTTGTGATAAGAATTTTTAATTTCCAACTGTTACGAAGACGTGCAGAAAAATATTGAAGATCTAGCTAATGATAAAGAAAAATACCGAATTTAGTGAAATAGATTATGTTTCACATTTCCTAAAATAATGTGCTTACAAATAAAAAAATAAAATATTTTCCTTTATCAGATACTTTGTTTCTGGAAAAGTGGTATATACCCACCACTTTATCTTTAATACTATAAAAATTAGAATGTAGGTTGCTTAAGACTTTAAAGCATGTGATTTTAAACATTCCAATTACCGTAAGGCTGATAATTCGATGTCCCTTGCGAAAAGGGTGCTTTTACTTCATGCTTGGATCTCGTACAAACTTGTCTTTTTCTTTCGAGTCGATGTTATAACTTTTAACCATTGTAAGATATTTACTAGAGGAAAACGGGTCAAAATGTAATTTTGACATACCTCGACGTTTCAGTCTAGTTAAATTGACCGTGATCGTGTGAAGGCTGGAGAAAGCGGGTGTCACCATCGAGAGCTGCAGGTGTTGCTTCCATTGCGATAAACTGTAATCCGCGCGGATGAATTCCTGGTCAAAAACTAGTATTAATATGTATTTAAAACTAGCTGTTCCCTGCCACGCTTCGCTGTGGCACATTCGCACATTCGCTGATATGTCACTGATGAAAAAAATAGATAAAAACAGTCCTTGAAAAAACATGTTACATATCAGCGAATGTGCGAATATATATATATATATATAGATTGGCGATACTAGCGCACGCAAACTCATTATAAACACGATGCGGTTAAAAATAGAACTAATCGTACTTGGTGTAGGAATTATAGGATTTGTTCACTCTACTTCTTTTAATCACTGTTTTGGTCATTCGTGTCGTGCTATTTTGTATGTGAGTCGTATGCATATTAGCCATATTCCGTTCCCAAGTATTTTGGTTCATAATTTAAACAGAATCTCTCGCAGTATCAATACATCTGCCTGACTAAAATATCGATTTTTTTTATCAATATCGAATGATGATGGAGGATTTAATGCAACCAACCAGTCTTAGTAAATAATTGTGATATCTGTTAGATTTAAATGACTGTAATATTTTAAGTGTAAGGTTATTGTAAAGTTTTACTGTATATTATGTAGTTATACCAACATATTCATAATCCTGCTGTTATTATAGAAACTTTTAAATGTTTCATTAAAAATGTGGAGCTTATTGTTTTGTTTTTATTTATTAACCTTACTCAAGTTTCCTATATTAAAAAAAGAGAAGACCCGTATGTATTTGTTTTTGTTGTATTCAATGAAAAGGTAGTCAAGAATCTACGTTAGAGGAATCTGTTTTTAAAAAGACAAAATTAGAAATTAAAAGTATATTCGATGTCCGATACAATCGAGAGCGTCTTAAGAACTGACTGAATAAAACTTAATTCTAATACGAGTACAAAAATGCATTCCTTATCTGTTATGCACTCCGGACGGGAGCCGGGCGGCCAGACGTAACTCAGCATTTTTGCCGCTTACGCATGGTTTGCTACAATGTCTTGCCTTATACCGGAATGCATAACTAGGTTGACGTCCAGGAATAAACAAAAGAGAGATTCTAATTTTAGCTTTATAAAAATTGTTTGCAACTTATGTTTCTTATGATATTTTATCAAGATCAGAGGTACTCAGACTTTTTATCTCATAGACCACTTTCAAACTTTAGCTGGTTCCGGTGGACCTCCATGCAGCTACATTTGTACAGTATTTCCATTTATTTCCTACCTTACACTATTTTAGCACGCCAACCTAGACCCCCGTCGAGTCTCCCGTGGACCCCTGGAGGTCCACCTGGACCACTTTTGGAACTAAGTATCTAGATACTTAGCCGCGAGATGATAATACTATGATTTTTGACCAATAAAAATCAATCTAACAATATAGAAAAGATTTCAACCTACATTCGACATTCGGGACCTACCTATGTAATTTATAACATTTACTTATAATTTACTTAGAAAGGAAACATTAACATGAGAGAACATTTTTATCCCAAACATGTAGCTATCTATATAGATCTACATCTTTTTCGTTATAGCAAAAGCGTCTTGAATAAGCGCCATCTATTGGCTTTGAATAGTACTTCCTGTGGTACTTAGTCGCAGCTACTTTGTTCAAGTTAATCAATTGTTATGACAAAAACTACTGTAAAATCTATAAAATATAAATGTATTCAAAAGATTAATTCATTTAATCCATCTGATTCCATTTCCAATGCCCTTAGAGCGGTTACAAGATAATTCAACACCATCGTTTTCCATTTCCGTTTAGAAACTTGGATAGTTTTGTTTATTTTATCACTCAATCGTAGTAATATTTACAGTTTGGCAATATCAATATTATAATCAACACTAAACTTAAATTTTAAAATTAGTTAGAGGCATTCCTCAATTATTTCAACATTATTGTTGGTCAAAAAAGAATTTTAAACAACCGCCTATTTCAAATTGGCCACTACGTCACATCCGCCGCCTTGCGTTTGTCGGCACAACTATAAAGAGTGCCGCCACTTTGACTCGCCGCTTTTTCGCCGGTTTTCTTTCGAAGCGCACGCGCCAGTGGAGTAGTCTTTCAAAATGGTGGAACAAAGCAAGGATTTGACGAGGAAGCTGCTCGACCTTATGCAGGAGACGGGGTACCCTCTGGTCCAGCACAATGGCCAAAGGAAGTTCGGCCCACCGGCTGAATGGCCCGGCCCTCCCCCGCAGAAAGGATGCGAAGTTTTCATCGGAAAGCTCCCGCGTGAAATCTTCGAAGACGAGCTGGTCCCTCTCTTCTCCAGCGTTGGGAAGATATACGAAATGAGACTCATGATGGATTTTTCTGGCTCCAATCGAGGATACGCGTTCATAACATTCACTACCAAAACTGAAGCCTTCAGGGCGGTGAAAGAGCTAAATGGATACGAGATCAGACCTGGAAGGAACATTGGAGTGGTAAAATCGGTCGACAATTGCCGTCTCTTCGTCGGCAGTATCCCAAAGACTAAGAGCAAGGAGGAAGTTTTCGAAGAACTTGCGAAGAGAGTCTCTGGAATCGTAGACGTGATCCTGTACAAGAACTGCTTCGATCGGAGACTGAACAGAGGATTCGCTTTTGTGGAATTCGCGTCACATCGGGCTGCTGCCATGGCCCGTAGAGCGCTGGTGCCAGGCTGTGTAAAGCTCTGGGATCAGGAAGTTAACGTGGACTGGGCGGAGCCCGAACCAGATATTGACGATGAACAAATGAAAAGGGTAAGTTTTTTTTTTTTTTTTATTTGTATTAAGTTTCTCATTGTTATTTTCTTGTTTTAAATTCTGCTTTGTCTAATAAGTCCTAGAGATGTTTTTGATTGATCCCTTGGTGTAGGGTTGATAATTATAATAGTTGTCGCGAATTAAATTCCTACCTACCTACCCACTTAATCTACAATGGTTGTACTGTTATTTCTGTATTTGAAGCCCATCTGTTCTTTGTTTAAAAGTGTCCCATGTCTGTTTATTTATCTGGTCTCTTGTAGTAACAGGCTAGACGTTTATTAGCCTTATGGCTTTCAGTTGAAGTAGGTACTTACACCAACTTGCTTTTGCAGGTGAAAGTGCTCTACGTTCGAAACTTCATGATCAGGACCACTCCTGATACAATCAAATCTATATTTGAGGCTGCGGTCAATAACAAAATTGAGCGAGTGAAAAAGATATATGACTATGCCTTTATCCATTTCTATGAGCGAGAACATGCAGAGCTGGCGATGAGCAAATTGCATAATGCTGAAATAGATGGCAGTACTGTAGAAATTAGGTGGGCAAAGCCTGTTGACCGTGAATTGTACCGCATTCAGAAGCAAAGTAGAGGTAATGCGAAATTCAACAATAGCCTTGACTTGTCTCAAACTCTATTGCTTTACAAACAGCATTTGGAGAAGAAAGAATATGCAAACTCTCCGAAGGAAGATGAGGGAATTGGATCTGCTTGCGCTGGTTCACCGTGTGGATCGCCTACTGATGTCAAGCCCGTGACCTTCCCACCCAGTGGTGGGAAAGCCAGTTACACACTTGCTCCAGCAAAACTTGACTCAGTGTGTAAGAGGTATGTATTGCCATTTGCACATTCCTATTGTGTTAAATTTTGTTTAAACTGTAATGCAGTGTATTGGTTTGCTATTTTTGACTTGGTGTTAATGTTTACTTCTGCAGATACATGTGGGCACCACCAGTCTATGAATATCAGAAGTATGTCGACACCCGAGGCACCGAGATCTGGGTGGGCAGGGTGGAACTGCCACAAGTTGGCTTACCATTGCTATCCATGCCTCGACGCATTGGGCCTCTAATCACTGGAGTGTGCTACAATATGCAGCAGGCTCATGTTGAGGCTGCAGAGAACGCCTTGAGAGTTATTCAGGTTGGTTATCTTTATTAACATGTTCACTGCTGAAAACTTGTGTTTATTCAGAACTTCCCACGAGTACAGGAAAACACAACTGCTATTAGCGCATTTTACGTAGGTATGGGCTGTGCGGCGAAACAGTGCCCAAATGTAAAACCCGGTTTGGCAGTCAACATGTTCCACTTGTGTTGTTACCCCAATGTATAGAAGAGTGTTGGTGTATGTGTATATTGAATCTAATATGTATGTTATAGCTCCCAAACTGAGGGGTGGGTCCTAATTTTATTTTATTTTTTTGCATGAGGATTGTTGTAAGTTTTTATGGATGACTAATAGAAATATATTATGTAGTACCTAGTAAACTAACATCTTTAATTCATGCAGTCCTTAACTTATTTTTGAAATTTCGAAGTTACACATAGTGAACTCTTTTGACCAGTCTATCTATGAAAATACCCACCTATCTACCTACTTAAACTTATATTATTTTGGATTACAGTTGCTGCGATCTGACCTCGTCCAGCAATCTTCACCAACTCCTATCCAGCCACTGTACACCTCTATTGTGCCGCCCATGCCAAACTGCGTCGGCGTTCCATACGAATACATGAACGCGTCTATCTGCACGCAGCAACTGCCGCCGCTCACGATTCCCGCGCTTTGGCGAAGTGTATGAACTCATAGGTTAGGGACTCTAGGCTAAGTTACTGAAATTGCCACTTTATTTCTGAAATAATAAGGTGGAATTTCTAATACAACTTGTTTTTTCGCACAGAGGCTAGAATTACGAAACTTCTTTTTAGAAAAGAAGGTAGAGGAATTCCAACTGCTACAGTGCGTTTTGTTATTGCTCATGAAATGTAAGTAGGTAGGTAGATGCAAAAATAAGTTGCAATTGTTGAATTGTAATTTTGTTGCACAATATTGTCTAGTAAATATTTGTGACCTTTAGGTTTAGTACGTAAGACTTTTTTTATTTTAGAAAACTAATCTCGACTTCATTAACTTTTGTACCTAACAAATTGCTTTTGTTTACATCTATGACCACATACATTTTGGACGCCTAATCATATTTATCATAAGTTTACATTGACAAGTTTTATTTTGATTTCAATTTCACTTTAATGAAGATTTGTTGTTTTAGGTACCTACTTAAAATGTTATTGTTATGTTAATTACTTACTTGAAACTTTTGTAGTTGATTTTTGTCGTAGTTTTTGTTAAAGGCATTATTTACAAATTGTAAAGCTGCCCCTTCTATTCCAATGCTTCCTTGTGCTTATACCTTTGTATATTCAGAGAGAATGTGTTGTTAGTTTATTTGACAAGTTCCGTTTAAGTTTAAGTTGTTTCTTTGATAAATAAATATTATTTCGGCACTTTTGTTTTCTTATTGTCGATACTTTCGTTGATAGATCTGACTAAATTTATTTGGATCCCTATCTGTATACTTAAACCTAATACGCTACAAAGAGGTTAAAAGGCCTGTTCAAATGAGTGCAGTATAATATAAGGCAGCGGTGCTGCAAAAATGCATGGCCTCAATGTCCCAATCTCCATGATAATGATAAGTAACGTAATTTATACAATTTCAATAATGTAATTTAATAGTTTGGTAATAATGGTATATCATAATATTGTCAATAGAATAGTTTATTTTTATATTGTATATTATGGCTTTAAAAAAAAAAAAAAAGAATGACTAAAATTTAAAAAATGACATCGCCGTAGAGTTTCTTGGTGCTATCTTCTCTAACGGGCGTATTTCCGGAGCACTGGTAGAGTCAATGGAGTTTTCCTTTTCCTGTGCGAGACTCAGGCATGAGTCACCACTTGAAAGGGAAATATCCTTTTTCTAACTCAAACCATAATTAGATAATAATCATTAGTTTCGTAGATCATAAAATTTGACTTATTTTTTTTGTATTTCTATACTTATGTATAAGATATTATTTTTTTTGACGTGTAAAAGTGCAATATTTTGCCTATTTACAATAAATGATTTGAGTTTGAGTTTGAGTTAGCTGATACCTACGCGAATACCTAGGTTGTTACAAGAGTAACAACCGATCATGCTGTATAAACTACGGTACTAACGATATGTCAAGCGCTGATGTGAAAATAACGAAGTTGCGGGTACTTAGGCGGAACTATTACCGCTACTGCCACCGGTAACGGATACCGCTCATGTTCGAATAGGCCTTAATATAGATCTTGTAAAGCAGCCATAGACTAGGTAGGAAGCAGCTTCTCAAAATAACTCTACCCTAAAATATTGAATAGTTAAGAATACTTGCAGTAAGCAATCAAATTGATACTTCGTACTTTCTGAATAACCTATATAAGTACCTACGTAGGTACTTAGCCAAATAACGAAATGTAACTTCTGTGAGTGAAAGATTTTTGTACCTACAGATCTACCTATTGTACTTATTAACACGTTCACTGCTGAAAACACACCTGTTGTGTTACCGCTTATTTAGACTTTTCCTTGTATTTGTGATATCGAACACCCGACCCAATAGTAGAGTACTATCTATTCAGTGATAGTAGTTTCAATAGTAGTACATACAAAATAAAATGTTCACATTGTAGGTTGGTGTTTAGATCGCTGTCGCACATTTAAATATGGGTCACAGTCAAATTAAAAATATATAGTTTAATGAAACATTAAAGTTTATTCAAATCTATACTGCTGGTCTGGTACTAAATACGCAACACAAATGGCACTGAATCACAGACTGAGCTGAATAATAAATTCTCTACATATTTGTTTTCTGACAGTCTGTCGAGTTTTTCATTTCTTTACAGGAACAAATAGGTCCGCACGGTAAACCCTCCGCCTGCCTGAAGAAACCAGGTTTACATGAACAGCCTGGTTCACATACGGGATTCTCCGGGCAAGACATCCTCTTCACCAAGGAATCGCAGATGTCTGACGGACAAGTCCTTTTGCAATCGTAAAACTTTTCGTTCGGATCACTGCATTTATTTTCTGTAAAAATTTCAACATTATAACTTAGTTGCCTACTACATATTAATAGACCTGATAAGAGTCTGTTTTCTTCGTGCATAATCTATATCTATATCTATTTATCTATCTACATATATAAAAATGTTATGTTGGTTTGTGTACGCTTCAAAAACTCAAGAAGTTCTGCACCGATCGAGCTGAAATTTTAGCATGATATATAATCCGCATCAAGGATTGTTTTTATCTATTTTTTTCATCAGTGACATATCAGCGAATGTGCGAATGTGCCATAGCGAAGCGTGGCAGGGTACAGCTAGTTCAACATATTTTTGGAGAATATTTCCGCATTTACTACCTACCACTAAGTTTGCGGTATCAGTAAAGTGTAACAAGTCAATTTCAATAGATTCTACCTACCTATATAAAGTGTTAGGACTAGTAATAATTTATAAGAAACCAGAAAATCGGAGACTCTTGAAAGAAAAGTCAATTTAAAGCAGTTTTTTTTTAATCCATAGAATTGTTGGACTCTTTGCAATCAGCCTTATCTGATTTTGGACAATCACAAATAGGAACGCAGGGTGAATCATGTTGTTTCCTAAGGAAACCAGGTTTACAAGAGCATCCTGGTTTACATTTCGGGTTCCCGGGACATTTAAACATCGCGCGTAAGGACAAGCAGGTCTCTGGAGGGCAGGTCCTTTTGCAGTCGCGGTATTCTTCATTGGGATCGGAGCATTTATTTTCTAAAAAATATTTAATAGATATTTAGGCTAAATGTTGATATATTACGGATTGTGGAGTCTAAGAAGCTTTGAAATGCGGTGAGGTTAATATTCAACGTCATGCATTAGAACTTTTTATTAACGTATAATCTTTTTAATATGTATTTATGTATTTTTAGATGGATACTGGTGCTCATCGGGTCCCTGTTACCATACCTAATATTGTATTGTTATCGAGACTTAACTGATTGAACTAACAGATATTATGCCAAACAACATGCAATAAGTTAAAAATGTACATATTTTAGAAGATTTCGGTGACTAAATTAATAATATCTAACTTGTTTACCACGCTAAATTCTCAACTTAGTTGACATGCTGTCCTTTTACTTACCCTTGATTGGGCATTTATCAACTGGAACACAAATTTGATCGTCATTTCTTGCAAATCCGTCTTTGCAGTAACATTTGCGGTTGCATTGGATGTTAATAATAGCGCAGTTGGTCCTGTTTTGCGTGTCTAGATCTTCGCATACGTTATCACACTCTGAACCGCATGCGAAATACTCGTTCTCGCCTTTACACAGATCTAAAAAAAATAGTACAGTAGGTACATAGTTTAGGTATCTACCTATGCTTTATAATTCACGGTAAAAGAAAGAAAAGGCAAAAGTTTGCACAGTTTGCAATTGCAATACCTATCTCAGAGAAATGAGGAAGCGGAACAGCTTGATGCACGAGGTTGTGCGTATGAGCCACAGAAAGATATAAGAGCACCATGTGATCTTATTGGTCCTTAATGGTTCCGTAATAAATATATTCAGTCAACATAAAAGGCATGCCATGCATGAACAACTTGATAAAATTTTTTGGTTGGATATTAAATAGGTAGCTGATGATCAAGGATTTTCAAGTCGTGTTTAAATTAATGAGAAGTAGGGTCGGGAAGGCAAGCGCGGAAAGCACAGTTTTCCGATTGTCAGTTCGACAGTCTCAATCATACTTCACTTGTTATGCTAAGTATCAACCTATTAGCTATAATCTACAGACAAATACTTACCACATTCTTCTCCGGTAACACAATCTCTATTGTCGTTTCTGTAATAGCCTTGTTCGCAGATACATTTCTGTTGGCAAGGCGTATCTGGCTCCTTACATCTAAATTGGATGCCACGGTTCCTGCAAGATTTTTCTGGAGGGCATTCATGCACGCAGGAGAACACTTCGTTTCGTGCTGAGCATTGCTGTTGCTCTGAAATAAAGTTGGTTTCTCTAAGCAAGTAGGATGCATTTATTTCTCGACGACTACAGAATACCTAACATGCAGTATAAGATAGTAGACATATCGTTTACTAAATTAACATTTCAGTACAATTTTGGCTATCACTATAGCACCACCCGGCAACAGCTAACGTCACAGCACAATCGAGTCCGATCCATGAAATAATTAAGTGAAGCAAACTTAAAACGCCTGACTATATTTACACGTGAGCATTGAAACCAGTGCCTTGTTTCCTTTTTTCATCGAATGGATTCTACATAGTAGTACTACTCTTATCTAATCAACGCAGTCATTACGCAGCCATGCCACCCATTGACAGCGCCATAATAATAATTACTTAGGTAGGTATCTACCCCACTCATGGTGGGTACAGACCAACCGAACATAAGCGAGCGAATGGTCACCAATTGGTGGCCACCGAACGGTACAGTACACGCTCGTTTTCGCTGTTGTGTCCACACCAAACGAACGCATGCAGAGTTCGGCGAATCACGCCGAACTAGTGATGTGTCGTTACCATACGGATTAATAACCAAACTATCAAAACCGTGCGATTATTGTAGTAGGTAACAACTATACGATAATAGTGGATTGTACCACAAGGGAACAAAATAATGTAATTACGGCGAGAGCGATTTTTGAATCCAGAGCGAAGCGAAGGATTCTATAGTAGAAGTCAAAGTACTTCGCTCGAGCTTAAATAATTTTGCTACCGTGTGGTACACGATACTTTTCATCCCAAGCTATGAGAAAATATTCATCATACGAGAAAAAATCTTTTGACGTGACAACGTCTAATAAATCGATGAACGCCGGTATGCAGCCGAAAAAGTTGACACATTGTCCCGTTACGCTCATTGTACGCTTGTGCCGCATCTATCTCTCTTCTCTTCTTGACAGGTTAATTATTCTTGCATTTTAGAAATTTGAGTACTTTAATTTAATTTAATAAAAAGTAACAAAAAGAAAACAAAATTTTAATACCATCATACGAAAAAAAAATAAAAAAATATAAATATATAATAAAAAAAAAGTGAATAATATTTTAGAAAACGAAATAAAAGAAAAGCAAATAAAATATTTATTTATAATTAATTTTTATTTTTTTTGGCAATAAATTTCCTTTTTATTGATTCATTCATTTATATTATTACCACTCTTTATTGAAAAAACTCTAAAAATGAAGTGCCCGGGAATGACCCACTTTGCTCGCACTTATCCAGAAGCAAAATGTCTCTTTTCGAATACATGGGATTAAAACTTTCTTTCGTGTTTTTCAATTAGTCGTGACATTTAACATATATTGCATTAATTTGCTTGAACAAATGAAGACAACTGTTTATTTGAGTTGTCAAATTGAAACTGAACATATTATTGTAGCCTATGGAGTATAGCCCTCCTACTCGCACGCATCAAAACGCTCTATCTGGCTTATTCACTTTCTCCAGCTACGTTGACAACTTCAAGTAGATACTTTATAGTTAGCGGCGATTTATTATAGCGTTCTGACAACAACTATGGTTTCTTATCGTAGGTACATATCAAGTGAGTGAACAAAAGTGAAAAATTATCGTTTTGAAAAATAGATTAGGTAGTAATGCTTTAGTTGAATAACGACTTGTTGTTTCACATCACTAGCTGCTACTAGGTATAATATCCATCGTCTATGCCTGTTTGAGATCAATGTTAGTCATCGTAGTTCACATGCCACCCGCTAGATGGCTCCGTCAAATGAGCCGTCCCGCCTACCTAAGGTCGTTTTAAGTAGCGTTCAAGATAATTGTAAAGTGCGTTCATAAACCTTCGTATTAGAAAATACAAATTATTTTCTCAAGTAAACGGAGTATTATTTTGGGGGATACCAGGGCGACAACATAAGATAGATTACGTGGTCAAGTAGGGGCACTTGACCTTGATAATCTATCTTATGTTTGATGCGTATGAATTATTGATTTGATTACATACACAATGAAAATTAAAGTCAGTCATTTGTAATTAACAAATGAAAACAAACCTTTTATATTTAGGCTACCTAGATACTATGGATAGTAGAGCCATGCATGCTAGATGCGAATAGAATAACTAATCAAAAAGTTCGTCAATCAAAAACATCAAAAATTCTGGTGGTTTACATTTTCCCTAAACTAATCCTTATGTACCTCCTAAACGCGTGGACCGATTTACATGATTCAAATGGATAAAATAATTTTAGACCTATTCCTTTCATTTGACACCAAAATCATTAAGATATCACCACAAACAAAAAATCGTATTTTCAGGTTGCTCTCGTAATTATATAGGTAACTATTATAATAATTATTATAATATCCCACTGCCACAGCCTAAGTTTCTGCTTATACAGCTCTATGACCATCAGCAGTTTTGAGTTAGGCCATTCCATAGAGTTTATAGTTAACTGAGATTTATTATAGCGTTGTGATACCAACTATGGTTTCGTTTCGTACATAACAAGTGAAAAAGTGAAATATATCGTTTTGAAAAATAGATAGTAATGACTTGAATAACGACTGATTTTTGATTCACATCACTAGCTGCTACTAGTCACACCGTTGCAGTGGGTACAGACCAACCGAACATAAGCGAACGAATGGCCATCAATTGGTGGCCACCGATCGGTACCGTACTCGCTCGCTTTCGCTGTTGTGTCCACACCAAACGAACGCATGCAGAGTTGGGCGAACCACGGCGAACTAGTGATGTGTCGTTACCATACGGCTTAATAACCAAACGATTTGAAATGATTATTATAGTTGGTAACTATATGTTATTAAACTTTTCTTCGTGTACACCTATCATGATATTTATATTGCATTTCTGCGATTGCTAGAACAAATCAAGACCGCTGTTTATTCCAGTTGTCAAATTCAACTGAACTAGTGAAATTTTATATTTAGGCTACCTAGATACTAGGGATAGTAGAGCCATACATGCTAAATGCGAATAGAATAACTAATCAAAAAGTTCGTCAAACAAAAACATCAAAAATTCTGGTGGTTTACATTTTCCTTAAACTAATCCATATGTATCTCCTAAACGCGTGGACCGATTTACATAATTCAAATGGATAAAATGGTTTTAGACCTATTCCTTTTATTTGACATCAAAATCATTAAGATATCGCCACAAACAAAAAATCGTATTTTCAGGTTGCTCTCGTAATTATATAGGTACCTATTATAATAATTATTATATCTCACTGCCACAGCCTAGATTTCTGCTTAAACAGCTCTATGAGTCTACAGTTTTGAGTTAGGCCATTCCATAGAGTTTATAGTAAACTGAGATTTATTATAGCGTTGTGATATCAGAATCAGAATCAGAATATTTTTATTGTATAAATTGTGTACATTATGCTGTTGTTATTACAATAAGAAGTTTCAACAATTTGCCCATTTCGGGCGCACAATAATTAACTTACTTATACACTAGATAAAATTGGAAAACAAAACAATTAACCATATTTTAAATAAATTGTTAGGAATTTAAAAAAGTAGTTATTATATAGAAAAGTATTCTTTTAAATTATAAAAACTTTGCGTTAGCAACCAAAATTTTAACTTTTTGTTGAAATCTGGTCCACTTTGCATCTTAACGTCAAGAGGTAGATTGTTATGAACTTTAATAGCTGTGAAGTAAGAGCTCTTATGATACAACGTGTTATTGGCCTGAAGTATTTAAATATTATGCTTGTATTTGGTCCTTAGAATTTCGGATCGGTTGGATTTTGTTTTATAAAAGTACTCGTAATTGCTTTCGACAAATATACTAATTTGATAGATATAAATACAAGTAAGTGTAAGGAAGTTATTCTCTATGAAAACATTACGAAGTGTTTCAGTACTATTTAAATTAAATATACATCTTAGACATCTTTTTTGAAGTAGAAAAGTAGTTTCTACTTCTACAGAATTACCCCAAAATATAATCCCATAGCTTAAAAGAGGATAAACGTAATCATAATACGTGTTTATAGCAATTTTTTTTGATGATACGTTTTTTAGTATTGAAACAGCATATATGTATTGAGAAAGTTTTGTGTTAAATTTAGAAATGTGAGATTTCCAATTTAATTTGTGTCTATAGTAACTTCAATAAAATTGGTTTCTGTAACAATATCGACTTTTGTTTTTTTAACAAGAACATTTAACGGTAATGATTTTTGTCTATAATTTTTAAATTCTATTAATTTCGTTTTATCAACATTTACATTTAGATTTAAATTTTCTAACCAGCTCACAACTGCTTCGATAGATTTGTTAATTTCTATTTCAAACTCATTCGGACTTAGGTTTAATTTACTCATGTAAATAGTTGCATCTTCAGCAAATATAACACACAAATGTTTGATAACAACTATGGTTCCGTTTCGTACATTAACAAGTGAGTGAAAAAGTGAAAGATATCGTTTTGAAAAATTGATAGTAATGCTTTATTTGAATAACGACTGGTTGTTTTTTCACATCACTAGCTGCTACTAGTCATTTGTAATTAACAAATGAAAACAAACTTTTAATATTTAGGTTACCTAGATGCTATGGATAGTAGAGCCATACATGCTAGATAGGTACTAATTATTATTAAAAAGTTCGTAAAACAATAACATAAAAAAATCTGGTGATTTATATTTCCTCCAAATTAATCCTTAAGTATCTCCTAAACGCGTGTACCGATATACATGATTCAAATGGATAAAATGGTTTTAGACCTAGTCCTTTGATTTGACACCAAAATCATTAAGATATCTCAACAAACAAAAAAGCGTATTTTCAAGTTGCTCTCGTAATTATTATATTATATCCCACTGACTAGGCCCTGTAACCTAGGTTTCTGCTTTTATACATCAGCATCTATCATTTATGAGCATCAGCAGTTTTGAGTTAGGCCATTCCATCGCGATTGTAGTATAAAAATCAAAATTATTGTGAACACGACACGTCCGTTCAGTGCAACCGTCGCGACAGAATGAGCATTCGCCTGTCCGTACACACCGCGCTCGTTCGTACGTTCCATTTTTCTTTGATGTACCGACAACCGGTCGGAGCACGGCCGCAGGCAAGCGAGGGCTAGCGGAAGCCACCGTTTGGTTTCGCTCGCTTTCGCCAGGACGTCCACACCAGTATTTTGTATTCGCTCGGTGGCATTCACTCGCGCGTGCTCGCTTGGTCTGTACCCAGCAGGAGCACGGCCGAAGGCAAGCCAGGGCTAGCGAAAGCCACCGTTTGGGTTCGCTCCCTCTCGCCAGGACGTCCACACTAGTTTTTGCATTCGTTCTGAGGCATTCGCTCCCTTATGTTCGCTTGGTCTGTACCCAGCATCATATTATGCATAGTAGGTATATCAGCTGTATACTAATACAGCATGTCAGTCCTTACATGTACTTACTTGTCTCCTTAATAGCTTTTTAAAGTGAAGGCACTTTTGGGTTGTATTTTATTAGGGCAAGAGTAAAGCGGTAAACCTCAGTCAGCTCAAATTACCCCCACGTCTAAACTTTTTGAATTTAATACATTTTACAGTCAAAAAAGTTCGAACATACTTGAAGTCACGTCAAAAACACGATACACCATAGTCGGTCCTCGTATTATATAGTAATACCTACTCCTCGTAGTTCCCAATTTCCAAAATGTTCAAGATCAACGATGACGAAGAAAAAATTCAAGATCAACGATGTCCGAACATAGTCACAGTCCGGTCGCCCGATTCGCCAGAAGTCCTATAAAACCGTTTATCTGATAAAAATAAAATAGTGTTGTCCGTAGTCAAGCGTGAAAAGATCCAAAACCACTCGAACTACACACACCATAGACTTTTAGTTATTTTTCTAAACCATAGACTCACAAACATATTGTTATATGACATTGACATTAAAATAAATGACATTTGACAATTGACACTATTGACGCTATTGATGATAACGTCTATAGTTGGTTTCAGTGTTGCCAAGTCAAGATTTTTTCCCAAATTTGAGGTTCTTTCGTTGCCTTTGGGGTATTTAAATTGGATGAGGAAATATAGAAAGGAATATGGAAAAGAACCCAATTTCAAAAGTTTGTTCCTTTTTTTTATTATGTAGGTTTGTTTTTTTTTTGCGAACAATGTAGCTATTGAAAATAATGTCAGAAGCTATGCAAGGGTTAAATTATTCAAAAAAAACTGCTTAGGTATACTAAATAATGCACTTTTACTTATTGTGTGATTTTTCTTACGACCGTGCTATTTGGGGTAATTCTACCCAGTTTTGGGGGAGGGGCAACTGTAACGGCCATCTGGCAGCACTGCCTGATACTTGCTTCCTAGTTCTTTGACCAGTCGGTGTTTTGTAATTTTTTCCTTGTATATTTGCAATGCAATGTTTTATTTGTATCTAATTAATTTAAATTCTTAGGGTTTTTTTGAAGGTTTTGTCAACAAGATTATGGTTAATCAAATGTCTGTGAATAACTAATTTCAGTTTGTGCATTGTAGTTTGTAGTAAAATTTTTACCGGATAAACTAATCGGACACGAAGATGTGGGGAAGGAGTTGCTTGAAATCTTCAACGCGGTATACGTCCCATTGTATTAGAAGCTCAAGAATTCCAGTACGAACACTAAGAAAATGTTCTTACAATGATATTCTGACACACCAAAAGACTACAGCTGACAATCTCTGTTTTATCTCTAGAAATCTGCACGACAGAAAACAAGATATTGTAGAAAATACGACAATCCAAGATATCAGTTCTTTTACGTACCGAACGCACACATGCGGCGACCTCAGGCCTGACCATGCTGGTCAAAAAGTCACGCTTTGTGGCTGGGTACAATTTTCCCGCCTTTCCAAGTTTCTTCTACTGCGTGACGCCTATGGATTAATCCAATGTGTTGTCAATGAATCTGACCATAATATATCCAATATACCTTTAGAGACAGTTGTTAAAGTCTCCGGAACAGTTGCACTAAGGCCAAAAGACACAATAAATCCTTCTATGTCAACAGGTGAAGTAGAAGTTAACATACATTATTTGGAAATCTTAAACACAGTTGATAAGCTGCCATTTAACTTGAGAAACTACCAGAAACCTAAAGAACAATTGAGGCTGCAACATCGGTACATTGATCTGCGATTTCCAGAGATGCAGAACATTTTGAGGCAAAGATCGGACATGCTGCACAATATGCGGAGATTTCTGATAGAGAAAAATGGCTTTGTTGAAGTTGAAACACCAACACTGTTTTGTAGGACACCAGGTGGAGCGCGAGAGTTTGTGGTACCAACTCATCATTCCGGATTGTTTTACTCATTAGTGCAGAGTCCTCAGCAGTTTAAACAGATGCTCATGTCTGGTGGTGTCGACAGATACTTCCAAGTAGCAAGATGTTACCGTGATGAGACCACTAGACCAGATCGGCAACCCGAATTCACACAACTTGATATTGAACTGTCTTTTACTAACCTAAACGGAATTCTGTTGATGGTTGAAGATCTACTCTATAGTACATTTATTAAACCGCTGTCAAAGCCACCTTTTAAAAGAATGACTTACAAAGATGCAATAGAGAACTATGGAAGTGATAAACCAAATATAACTTATGGACTGAAACTGAAGAATATAAAGCATTTGTTTCCTGAACAAAAACATGACACAAACTTTGGTGCATTTGCACTACCTTATCCTAGTGTTGTTGGTAAATTATCAGTAAAATACAAAGATAAATTAAGAGAGTTTGCTAAGAAGTACACAACGAAAGTGGTTTTACATGAAAATATATCAAAGGAAGTAGGAGCTGATTTTGCTGCTAAAATACAGGACATTGTTGGTCAAGAACATTCTGCAATAATATCGCTAGGAGACCATGAGAATGCTTGTCAATGTTTAGGAGAAGTTAGAGAGATGTTAGCATCTATATTGAAATCGAAAAAGCTGTTGATTATTAATGACAATGTTGAGCCATTCTGGATTGTGGATTTCCCCTTATTTGTTAAAGGAGAAAATGGCTTAAAAACATGTCACCATCCATTTACAGCTCCACATCCTGACGATCTTCATTTACTAGAAACAGATCCTTTGAAAGTGAGATCACTAGCTTATGATATTGTCATGAATGGGAATGAAGTTGGTGGAGGATCAGTTCGAGTTCATAATGTAGAACTTCAAGAGAAGCTTCTTGAAATGCTAAACATAGACGGATCAAAGCTATCACACTTTTTAAACGCACTGAGAAGTGGATGTCCTCCACATGGCGGTATTGCTCTGGGGATTGATAGATTGGTAGCAATAGCATGTAACGCGGAGTCTTTACGGGAAGTCATAGCATTCCCTAAATCCCACGATGGTAGAGATCCCTTGTCCGGAGCTCCTAATGTTATAAGTGAGGATGATAAAAAGTATTATCATATTGCTAATGTTGATTAATATAATAAGATGTAATAAGATAATTGTTGATGATGTAAAAATGAACTTTAGTATGACTTCATACATAATTTCGATTGATTATGTAATTATTTGTGTTATGACCTGAGTCAAGTGTGTGTTGAGGCACACTAAATTATATTCTATTTCTAGTAATAAATAAGTTAAATTTTTAAACTGATCTTTAAAATGTATGTACCTATTTGCTCACAGACCATTTATTAAAATTGCTTATCATTATAGATCATCACAAATCTGAAGCTAACAAAGAAGTACTGTGAGCTTTGATAGGTTGGTTAATATTACTTTTTACATGATTTTAAAAATAATCATCAAGATTCTAAGTAGGTGAGCGGTTATAGCCTAGTAGGAGAACATTCGCCTTCCAATAAGAGGGTCTTGAGTTCAAATCCCAGTTTGGGCATGTACCAATATGTTTATTGTCAAACATATACATGTATATAAATTATCACTCGCTTTTCGGTGAAGGAAAACTTTGTGAGGAAACCCACATGCCTACCCGAGAACTATTTTGGAGGTATAGATATGTTATCCACCAATCTGGACCGGGCCCCTGTGGTGGCCTTATCCATCCTCATCCTTACGCAAGTGAGAGGAGATCCGTGCTCAGCAATGGTGCCGATATGGGTTGATCATGACGATGAAGTACTGTAGTGAACATACCTATATTTTTAACCTCTTATGCGAAAACGACAGGATGTTATATTAAAACGTGTAATTGAACTTGCTTAACAAAACCAGTCTACTAATAATAATAATGGTGATAGCTTAACTTGCTGAGATCAGGTTATTCCCCATAGCCATAATTTACTTAGTAAATATTAACTAAACTAGTTAAGTAAATAAAATGATGTGTTGTTGAAACAGTGCAGTGTCAAGCAAGACTGGTCGGTGGCACTGCCACTGTTACGCGTGGCGTTTTCCACCAGATGGACAACCTGCTTGTTTCGCTACTCTAGTATTAACACTTTCACTGCTGAGCCGATTTTCTTGTCTAGCCACGGGTGCGGCTCTGCACACTCCATATTGTTTTCCCATACAACAAACACAACAGTTGCGTTTTCCCGCCCCGCGGCAAGTTATGAAAAACACGACAGTTGTATTTTCAGCAGTGAACGTGTTAAAATCCAATTCAACACAAAGTGGGGTGGTTGATGGTGACATAGTACATTGGCCTTAGCCAAATAAAATCTTTAGTTTTTAACACGCTTTTATTAGCTTCACATTTAGTATGTAACGGAAACATTAAAAATGATTTTGACCCCCTTCAAAACATCGGATTGAATCGAAATTTTGTACACTTATCAAGGACCCATGACAATACAATAATAAAATAAAAATTCGTACCTACTAAAACAAGAAAATGAAATAATATAGTTAAACAACACACTATATAGCAAACCTAACTGAAAAGTAGAAAAATAATTAATTTTATGGTAAAAAGCGATATCAAAGGGTGATTATAAATATAAAGTAAAAAACACCCCACGCTTTTTTACCATAAAATTAATTATTATTCTACTTTTTAGTCGGGCTTGCTAAAAGCGTGATTTTTAGTTGTTTTTTTTTATTCTTACCTGTTCTATAACCAGCACAGATCAAAAACAAACAGGAAAATAACACATAAAAATATATTGAACTCATCTTGCGTGACCGTAACTCGTTCTGCCGCGGTTAATGTCAGCTTCCTTTTATATAGGCAACTTGTATGTTCATAGTTTTTTTTCACCAGGCACTTAGCTGAAGAAACTATGAAGTAATCTGTGAGGTCGGTACTTTTATGCAAAAGTTTTCTATTTCTTTAGTTTATCCTGTTTAAGTCGCTTAGTAATGTTCCTTTTTTATTTTTAAAATGATAGCAACGTATAATAATATTATTATGCTTGTGATGAGCCGTTGTGGAGCATGAGCATTTCCGTTCCGAGTCTGGGTGTTGGACCATTATGGTCGCAGTTCCTGATTCCCTAGTAAGGGAATTCTGGTAAGGGGTCAGGAGCTATTATGTGATCGTGACGCGTTATTTATTTATTTTTTATTCACTTATGGCATTTTTCAATAGGGATACAAGCCCCGCTTGAATTTCGTTTATAGTTTTCAATGCATTGGCATTTTGGTGGACCGCAAACCTCAGAAGAGATACATTCTTTTTCATCTTCTTTCTTGGGACAGTAATCGTTATAGCAGGAATTGGTGCAATTGTTTACCTCTTCATTTTCACCACACACAAGATCAGCTGTAAAAAGTAATTGCATAAATAGTTGCAAACTATAGATATTAAGTACATACGTACATAAGTTAGGACGAACTATCAAAAGGATTGTTTTCCTATCAAACATGTCTTTCTGTCAAGTACTTACTTAAATATTCGCTTTCGTTGTATGGAAGAAATAGGGGAAAAACTTAAAATAATTGTGTTCCCTACTCTATACCTAGGTATGCCACTTTCTCAACCTCGCTCGATCGACTGATAATGATAACCATTTCTTCAAAACACACTGTCGATGAAGTTAAACTGTTAATGAAATGCTCCTTGAGATTTTTAACTGCTTAGCAAAGTGCTCAACCTACCTAGTACCCACCTAGGTACTTAATTAAAATTCTGGTTGTCTTACCGCTGCACTGATCCTTAAACACACAAGTACCATATTCGTTTCTCAAAGTACCCTCTACGCAGACGCAGCCTTGTAGACAAAATCCTTCTCGCACTCTTGGACAAGCTATTGGTTGACCCATTTGGGTACAGTTTTGGGCACGGCACAAAGCTTGGGTACAGCTCGAGTACTCTTCGTTGATTGGGCAGATTCCCGCTACAAAAAAGAGAAAAAAGTATAATTATGTATAGACAACCTTAATATTGATAGCCTGATTTAGCTTACGTCCAAAAAAAAACACCACTTTTAACAGTTTTTAAAACGGCGATATCAAAAAAAATTCACGATAATTTATCTAAACACTTAAATGAAAACACTGGGACATAAATAGATACTCACGACAATCTTGAATTGGGATACAATTCCCGTTGTCATCTCGTTTATAGTCTTGAATGCACTCGCATTTCGGTGGACCACAAACATCAATGCAGGCAATACCTTCACTATCGCTGTTTAAGTTCCTTGGGCAACCATCATTTTTGCAGGGGCTGGTACATTTATTTAACTTCTCAAACTCACCGCATGTTAAACCTAAAAAATATAGCCGAGTTCAAGATTTTGCATACCTGCTACGATAGTAAGGCCGATATATTGCTTAATTTTCATAATATCACAAGCGCGACGGACGACGTACGACCGACGGTCGGTCGAGCACTAAAACCGCCCTAAAGATATTTAATTGAGGCTGAGTAAATTATGTGTGTGTAAGCCAAATGTTTACCTGGACATTGATCTTCTGGAATACAGCTACCATTAGCAGCTCTTAAAGTACCCGCAACACAAACGCACCCTTGTTGACATGACCCATCTGTTATTTCGGGACAAGATATTGGTTGACCTATTTGGGTACAGTTTTCACCACGACATAAAGCTTGGGTACAGTTTGAGTATTCCTCGTTTTTAGGACAGATACCAGCTGAAATAAAATTAGTTTTACAAAGCGAGTTAGAAAGTAGACATCATTAATGATAAAAAAAACAAATTTGGGTTATATTTTTATTTATAAATTCCAAGACCCGTCATGGATATTAGAGCCTTGACAGCGTCTTGGTACTCTTTCAATTTTACATTCGAGAACTTATTATAAGAACTTACGACAATCAGCATAAGGGACACATATCCCATCGTTTTTCCAATAACCCTGGATACATCTGCATTTTGGATTACACTGCAACACTATACCAATTCTTCCAGGAAGAGGGCATCGGCCTGAAGGCGAGGCCTGGCTGCAGTCGTCACTGGGGCAGAATGGCGGGCAAGAGTTATATTCTTGGTTAGGTTGAGCACCGCAGTCGAAAGGGGCTGAAAGTTTTGTTACGGAGATTTAATTTCTTTCGAGTTGAATAACTCGACATCTAACATTAAAGAAACCTTTAGGTAACTACCTACAGAAGGAAATCATATTAAATTCATTCTTTGTTTTTGGTTTTGATGACTTACGACAATCTCTGGCAGGAATGCAGGTTTCATTTTCATTGCTCCTTTTGTAGTTAAATCTGCATTGGCACTTCGGTGTTCCACACGAGTCAGGAGTCGGGTCGGTTATTGAACAGGTATCGACGACATCGCTTGTGGGACAGAAGTCATTGCAGCTGCCAGGGCATGTGACTACTGTTTCATTCTCGTCACATACCAAATCTCCTATAATAGGTAAAGAATCAATAGAAGTTAGAATTCTGAAATAATATCCGTGGTAAGTAGACAAGACAGTCTTAGACGTATTGGACCTACTTAATATTGTTGATTGTTAATGGTGTAGCCATTTATACTGAGTTGGTTCCGTCCTCGGATCGCACGCCCGCCGTAGGGCGTAGGTTTGAAACCAATTGACCTCAAAAACAGCACGACTTTCCGATGAAGGAAAACATCGTGAAAATCTTTGGTGGTAGGGCACTTTTGATAATAGTGCCTGCCTGGGGTAAACCCGTATCGGGGTGTTCCGTCAGCAATCCGTAGCCACACACACGCTTACCATTGCAGCGATCTTCAGGTATGCAATCACCATCGGCAGTTCTCAAAAATCCAACTTGACAGATACATCCACTTTCACAGGACCCCTCTGCAATAGCTGCACAGGCAAGTGGCTGATCTTTTTGAGAGCAGTTCTGGATTCGACATACGGCTTGAGTACAGTTAGAGTACTCTTCGTTTTCGGAGCAGATTTCAGCTGCAATAATCGTTTTAACAGTAAGATGGTGCGCATTATTATTGAACTTTGTAGATAAAACCGTTTGAAGTGAAACTTACTATACCTATTCATTACAGTAATTGAGTGATTTTATCATAATAAACTCTTGAAACTAGGTAAGGTACTTACGACAATCTGCTATGGGGATACAAGCACCGTTATCATCTCGTGCATAATTCGGAATGCACTGACATTTTGGTTTACCACATTTTTTGACACAAGGCATTTCATTTCCGTCGGTAAAATTTTTGGGACATGCATCAGTTTTGCAGACACTAGGACAATTGTTCAGCACTTCGTTTTCTCCGCACAATTCTGCAGTAGACATCAGTAAATAAATTTCTACAGTCATAGTATCTTTGTTGATGTTAAGGCACGTAATACAATTTTACCACACAACCACAAGCTATCTCACTATGTTAGGATAATTTTAATAACTCCATTACACGGTTATGCGGGTCTTAATTTGCAAATAAGTATTTAATTACTCTGCTGCAGACAAACAGACAATAGTCATTCAAATACAAATTCAAATTATTTATTCACATAAGTATAATAGCATAGAATATGTGAAATAATTATTTAATTATATTGTGTAATATGTCATTCTAGTACTGAGGTAGAAAGTGGAAAGTCCCCGTATTAAAGTATTGTGCTTACAATGATTCACTCTGTATGTATTAAAATAAACGTTACCTGGACATTGATCCTCTGGAATACAGCTACCATTAGCAGCTCTTAAAGTACCCGCAACACAAACGCACCCTTGTTGACATGACCCATCTGTTATTTCGGGACAAGATATTGGTTGACCTATTTGGGTACAGTTTTCACCACGACATAAAGCTTGGGTACAGTTTGAGTATTCCTCGTTTTTAGGACAGATACCAGCTGAAATAAAATTAGTTTTACAAAGCGAGTTAGAAAGTAGACATCATTAATGATAAAAAAAAAACAAATTTGGGTTATATTTTTATTTATAAATTCCAAGACCCGTCATGGATATTAGAGACTTGACAGCGGCTTGGTTCTCTTTTAGTTTTACGTTCGAGAACTTATTATAAGAACTTACGACAATCAGCATAAGGGACACATATCCCATCGTTTTTCCAATAACCCTGGATACATCTGCATTTTGGATTACACTGCAACACTATACCAATTCTTCCAGGTAGAGGGCATCGGCCTGAAGGCGAGGCCTGGCTGCAGTCGTCGCTTGGGCACAATGGCGGGCAAGAGTTATATTCTTGGTTAGGTTGAGCACCGCAGTCGAAAGGGGCTGAAAGTTTTGTTACGGAGATTTAATTTCTTTCGAATTGAATAACTCGACATCTAACATTAAAGAAACCTTTAGGTAACTACCTACAGAAGGAAATCATATTAAATTCATTCTTTGTTTTTGGTTTTGATGACTTACGACAATCTCTGGTAGGAATGCAGGTTCCATTTTTATTGCTCCTTTTGTAGTTAAATCTGCATTGGCACTTCGGTGTTCCACACGAGTCAGGAGTCGGGTCGGTTCTAAAACAGGTGTCGGCGACATCGCTTGTGGGACAATAGTCGTTGCAGCTGCCAGGACATTTGACAACTGTCTCATTTTCGTCACATACCAAATCTCCTGAAATAAATATCAAAAAGTAGTTAAAGTTCTGAAATAATAAAGTGAGTAGGGATATAGAATAGCGGTGGTAGCCTAGTAGGAGAACGTCCGCCTTCCAATCGGAAGGTCGTGAGTTCAAATCCCAGTGCAGGCACGTACCAATGTGTTTCTGTAAAACATATTACGTAATTATCACTCGTTTTTCGGTGAAGGAAAACATCGTGAGGAAACCCGAGAATTATTTCGGAGGTAGATATGTTATCCACCAATCCGGACCGGGCCCCCGTGGTGGAATATGGCCTAACCCCCTACTCATGAAAGTGAGGGGAGACCCGTGCTCAGCAGTGGGACGTTATGGGTTGATGATGATGAAGGATATAACTTTCTATATGTAACTTGAAGTCATCTGCAAGTCACCTCGTAGTCCTCTTAGCTTGCCGCACTGGTTGGATTGCGAGGTTTATCATATATTTATATATATCACATAAAGTAATGGCATATGCCGCATATGCCATTACTTTATATTCCTCGAGGCAGGTATTAATTTGTGAGAACATGTGGAATGATATTTCCCTCAGTAGGCCAAGCTCTAGAACCATGACGAAGACATACAATTGAGACAAACGTACCATGACAGAGATCTTCAGATACACAATTACCATCAGCAGTTCTCAAATATCCAACTTGGCAGACACATCCACTTTTGCATGAGCCCTCTGCTATGGCTGAACAAGGAAACGGCCGACCTTTTTGAGAACAGTTCTGGATTCGACATATTGCTTGAGTACAGTTGGAGTACTCTTCGTTTTCCGGGCAGATTTCAGCTGAAGCAACAATCTTTGTAAATAATAGTGCACACATTAATTATACAAAAATAAAGTCTTTGGTTTATTTAGCTCTCTAAACTAAGAGAATAACGGCGCGTTTAATCGTTTCTCAGGGACGTAGTCAGAGTAATAAACAAAATAAAAAGGCACTAACGACAATCTTGAATAGGAACACAAGGTCACTAGCATAATATTTTCCCGTTTGTAATTTGGAATTTACTGGCATTGAGGTGGCAGATACACGACAGCAACGATGCAATCGCTCTCAGTTTGATCGCTTAAATTCATTATACAATATCGTTATACGGGTATTCGGTAACCCCAGAACAAGCTGCTGGACTTCCTGGAGGACATCGGGTGGCTGGAGTAGCAGCAGCCGCCCGCTCACGCAAAAAGGGCCGATTGACGGCCTAATTGCGGAAAAGAGCCCGCTCACCAAGTACCAAGTACGGGTATTCGTTTAACATTTCGTTTTCATTACAGGTCGTTTCTATATTGTATTAAGCAGTCACGAGAATCAGTGTTACACGTATATAACGAATTTGGTGCACTGTTATCAAAATGACCATTATGTTACCAGGTCGGAAAGATTGGCCTCCTTTTACAAATGACAACATCATAGAAGGGAACCTAGAAGGGAAGAGAGGTGGAGAGGCAGACCTAAAATGACATTTACAAATCAGTTTCAATCAGTTATCAGGTTGCTTTTAGAAGCCTTACCTTTCGGCTTATCTTCGTTATCAGGGCAGCTACAAGCGCTCGCAGAAGCTGAAGATTTTGCAAATGATTTCCCGCCACTTCCAGATTCTGCTGTCGCTGATGGCGATGCAGAACCTCTGCTCTGCGCTGCATCTAAGAACGCAGTGAAATAAAGCGTCACCCTTTTTAAAAGAACATTGAATTCAGTATAAGTATAATAACTAACTACTAAAACGTAAAGCTAACAAAGGGATCGTGCATTAAATACCTGAGGCACAGGGGAGGGTCAAAAAATCACGACTTATTAGGGGGGGGGGATATTATATAGTTAGCAAAAAACTGTGGGTGCTTTATTGAACTTTACCTACCAGTAAAATTATAATATGTTTTCACATGATCACCTTTTGCTTAGGGTGCTTTTGCTTAGGGCCTAACCCTCCTCACGAAAGTGAGGAGAGCCCCGTGCTCAGCAGTGGGACAAAGCTTCACATGACCACAGTTTAAAAACTGCATTATAGTCTGTGATATGGATATGATTATAAACAAGCGTTGTCAAAGATGCAAACTGCTAAAACGTGCAAAACTCTTGTGATCTCGGGGCAGGCTCAGTATATACCAAACTTATGTTTTTAACAACAATAACTTGCCAAGCACAATATAATTTGGTTTGATTACCAACGCAAGCTACGAGTAAAATATCCAATAACTATTATTGAAGTATTTTCGATTGCAAATAATATAACTAGTATTTTTTTATTCGACTGAGTGACGAGACGAGCAGGTCGTTGATCTGATGGTAATCGCTACGCCTGCCCATAACAGTTACAGTGCCACCCAGAACTTTGCACTGCGCTGGTCACCCTGAGACATCGGCTCTAAAGTCTCATATGCCCAGTAATTTCGCTGAAAAGTAAATCATTAACCAAACAGTGACTCACCTGCTGATAAATTTAAAATTAAAATCATATGAATACTAATATAAAAAGTACCCATCTTGTAAAAGGTTCTAAACATAATGGTTTAAATTGTTAACATTTTATGTACAAATAATAAAACCGGTCTTCTGTGTAATTAAAGTTGCTTTGCTTGATAAGAAGTAAGTACACAACTACTCACTGCCAACCAAACACCAGACGCCAGTCCCACCTATACCTACATAAAGCAGCAAAATAACTATTTCACCATCTCCCGATAAATTTTAGGTAAGTACATGTAATTTCACTAGTATGGTTATGATATGAGCATCGGTGCCTAACACGGAAATTCCAAAGTTATTAAAGCAATTTAGGTGATCAATGATCATGAGACGATCTTATATTGAAATAAATAAATAAATAATATTTACAAAGTGTAAATAAGATCATCTTTTTAATATAACCATCTTCCAAAGTACCTCTGCTGGTTTGTTAAAGCTTCCACGTGGTAGGTTAGAAACCGTCACAACTAGCTATCGTAGTTTACCTACGTAAACGTGCCTGCGATTTTTAAATCCAATTGTGTAAACAATCTTAGAAAGGAATACAAATTAAATGATTTATTACAAAATGCTCATATCGTCATCAACCCATATCGCCCCACTGCTGGGCACGGGTCTCCCCTCACTTTTGTAAGGAGGGTTTGGCCATGTACATACAAATATATAACAATAAATAAAAATTTAAAGTACTCATGACAAGCATGTGTACAAATTAAGTACTTAGTCTCTTTAATATAAAAATCATCCCCTAAATATAAAAATTAATGTCAGGAATTAAAACCTCTACATAAAATACCATCACCCACTCAACCAACATAATAAATTACGTTAACTGTCAGATAATCACGTGAACTGTACGATAAACTTTATCAGTAAGTTTCTTTGAATCGTACGAAATATAACATAATGTTATACTATAAAAAATTGGTTCAGGTGTTATCGTACTGTCGCGAATTGGTCATTTGCATCAAAATGAACATAATACCACGTTTATTTTTTTAAGGGACTAGCTGTGTCAATATTAAACACTTTTTTGGTGTGAACAATGACGCACAATGATTTCGCTGCTCTACAGGGTGTCCGGTAAATAGTGGATAATCCTACCTAGCTACTGATAACAAAAACAACATCAGAAAATACAACATAATAAGTAAACATATAAGTGATATAAATTACAATAATTTATAATATTACGAACATTTTGGTATCCTTTTTCACATTCTGGGATATACGACCACAAATTTAGGAGCATCAACTACAATTTTTTTATAATTCTAGTTTAACAATATTGGGTCTTTCAATCGTTCGTTACAATATTGGTAATCGGACACAATCCATGATGTTAAAACTACTAAAGACATTCGCTATTGAAAGTCCTAAAAACTAAACCGCAAGCCGTCTAACATCACGATAGTCCACACGTACAAAGTCGCAGGCAAAAGCTAGTTCTGAATAAAGCGCTCTACTCATATCATTCATTCATGCACGTTTTCTAGATTATTCGTATAAAGATCAAACAGGATCGAGAAATCGCTGCCTTTCAATATTCATAAGTTGATTAGCAATAGAAGGTAGATATATTTAAACACCAACAAAAGAAATAAAGAACAGTGATAAGTCAAAACTTGTTATATTCCATAGTAAAGTTGTTTATGGCTATAAAAAAAATAGATAAAAAGAGCTACAAATATTGTGTGCAATGTATACTTGTACACTACACTAGTAATACAATCACTAAAGTGTTTCGATAGAATCGATACCTACCTAAATCAATAATTCACAATAACAGGACAGACCGTCATTTCTTTTATTTTATATTATAATTTATACAAAGGTACATTTTGAAGCGTTTATAAAGGATGTACAAAAACTGCGACCGAACAATTTTTTTTCAGGTTTCCGTATCCTAATATCTTTCTACACCGGGTAAAGTAAGGAGACGAGCAAATCGTTCACGTGGTAGTAAGTACCACCACGAAACTCTGAATACTCCGTAACATAAATAGTACCAGCCATTAAATTTGAATACAAAACTTGAGCGATACTGCACTATGCTTACCACCCTGAAACATTACCCCCTAAGCTTCAACTCCTACTTAATTATAAAAAGTACTTATAGTTGTTTTTGTAAATCAATAATAACTGTTATGGTTACGAGCATTAGTATATAATTTATCATTGGAAACTGGACCCATACGCACCTGCAACGGTGCCGAAATATCGGGAACTCAATATAGACTTATAATAGGCCTATGCTTGGATTATATATATTTTTTTTAATATTAGATTTTTATTGATATCATGTTTTATTAGTTACACGAAATAAAAAGTTAGCATTCATTTTATTTTATAGTCAGTTTTCCACTTTTCAATAGAATAACTGTAAAAACGGCGCCATTAACTCGTTCTTATCTTTCTTAGCTGCAAAGAAAATATTAATTAGACACGTACTCGTAGGTGGGTATTTTGTATCTTAACACTGAAAATATCAAATAATACTCACGACATTCGTCATAAGGAACGCATATCCCTTGTTTCCTCCAGTATCCTTTCTTACAGCGACATGCCGGTCGGCATTCCAAGACTATAAGGATAGTTCCAAAAATAGGACATCTCCCGTCCAAAGAAGCCTGTGAGCAGTCGTCAGTTGGACATAAGGGAGGACATGAGTCGTATTCCTCGTGTTCACGTTGGCAGGGAAATGGAGCTGTGAAAATGAATTAGGTAAAGTGGAGATCGCTGGGTAAAGCTATAACATTGTATTCGTGACTCACAATTTGTACTTCCAGTTATATCTACCTACCAGCTGTAATTACTGGCGTTATGGACGTCAATCTAATTGACTTCTTCTTGTGTGTGTATTGTATAGGGTAAAAACATTTAAAATGGATAGGTAATTCCCGGCTGGCGCATCTTTATCTTGGCGCATCTGGCGTAGCAAATACTTCCAATGAGCCCTTAATCTATTAATGGTTCTTAAGTTTAAAGGGGTAAACACAACAATTTTCTTAGTAGGAAAAGTTGTAACGTTTCACGTTTTTGTGACATCAAGTAAATTTAATAGCTTAATAAGTTTCACTCAAAAAATTACGCTCAGGCAGAGATGAGTGGGTTTAAGTATGCGGGGCCCCCTTTAGCGCGGGGCCGCGCCGTAGCAATTGCTGCTCTTGCTACGTGGTTAATCCGGCACTGCTACTTTATGTTTATTATAATATAAAGGATACTCACGACACTCCCTGGTAGGTATACAAGTGCCGTTCTTGGCTTTGCTATAGTTAAATCTGCATTTACAAGCGGCCGCTGGACATGGGTTTGACTTTTCACAAGACCGGCTGTAGTTCTCATCCGTAGGGCAAAATTCGTAACATGCAGTTGGGCAGCTGTCTTCAACTTCGTCGAAGCTACATTGTAGTTCTGTTGAATAGGTAGTTTTAAAAACATATGTATGCAATTATCACTCGGTGAAGGGAAACATCGCAAGGCATCGTGCCCGAGAATTATTTCGGGGTTTGTAATCCACCAGTCCAAGCGAGATGGGACCCGTGCTTCGTGAAAAGCTGAAGCCGGACATGGATTCTAAATCAATTACTTAGATCTATTTAAATAGATTTTGCCAGTGTTGTGAATTGTACACCAAACTGAACTAAAGCTAAATTTGACTAAATCCGGTGGTACAGGCCGTGAATATTAATGAGTGCCCTCCCTCATGGGGCCTATGTGAATAAAGATTATTGACTTTAACCGTTCTTAGGCGAAAACAGATCAATGTAGAGCGACAAAATATACAACGCGCCGCACGCCGGGCTCTATTGGTGTGTCTTTCGCCTTAGATTATTGCTGTCACTTTCAAAGTCTATGAAAACACAAGTGATCTTTGTAATAATTTTATAACTGTCAAATTAATATAGTTTGGTGCACTCAGATTTCATTGTTATTTATTATACTAGTGCTCTATGTATGCTCGATATTAGGTTCGTCAAGTTGCACACACTACAGTCCATTGAGAATATTAGACACCATTAATTGAGACATATACATCTACTAGCGACACATACACACACTCGATGTCTTGGCACTTATTTTAGAAGTGTACTCTCAAGTTTTCGTCTCTATTACAAAATTCTAAACGGTTATTAAAATTCAACATATAAACACGAATCTTAGACATATAAAAAGGCAGTTCTTTCCTCACCTGCAGACATCGTGACAGCTAAAGTACACAAGACGATAAACACAAGTTGCGTCATGGTTGGTCCGAGACTAGATCTAAAATAAGAGACTATACAGCCTCGAACATTAATAATGCGGTAGGTACTATCGGTCCGTGATTCCTTGCCGTGCTTCCTTGGAAATGATTTTGTCTGTGAAACGTCATTGATTAGCAGTTTTTTCGTATACGGCAATTATTTGGAAATACCACATCTGTTCCATATTCAATCCACAAAGTAGTATCTACCTAGAGTTCCTGTTATATTAGATTAATAAGTTATTTTTTTCTATTAGCATTGATATTAAGAATCCCCTGTGAACTTTATCAATTGCTTGCTTTGTTGTACTTTAAATAGGTACATATTAAATTATAGAAAACGCCATCTAGAGTTGACGCAAAGAATTAACGTAACTCGAGAGCCTTACAGAGCTACAGAAGACATATTATGAGTAGAGCCCAACTTTACCGCTGTTTTGGTAATGTGGCATAAAGTCTATAGATGTCACTAGTTAACTTCATCATGTTTTTTATCTTATTCATTCTGGAAAACAGATCAGCGACTAGACTCCTCAGTGTGTTGATCCTTCGCAGTGTTTATATTAGGCCCTGTTTTTTTATTTATAATCTATGAGTAACTTTTCAAACCATTCCTAAAGAATAATTCAAATTAATCGTTTAACGAATTTCCTTTTCATTATGCGACTAATGATGATGTACTATGGTTATTATTTCAGATAATGTAACCTACTCGATATAATGTCAACATAGATCAAGATCGAAAATGTTATTGCAGTAATGTGTATGTAGAAAAAATTGCAGTAGTACATGGCACAACAAAGGCGGACTATAAACTATGTCCACGGGTCATAATTGCTTTACTGCCTCGTAACTGTGACGCTCCATATATTTTCCGGCCGACCAGACTTTTTTTTCAGCCAGGCCATATACAGAGACGGTATAAAAAGCACCCGTTGCCAAAATGTGGCTGATCCTGTATTTTGTAGACCCAAAAAGATAGCTCGTTTTGCATCCGAAATACATAAAATACAATACGCTGTAATAACCAATATGAAATTCGTTTTTACATACAAATGATTTTGTTGACTACAGTGAAAAAATTTGCTGAAGTATTTATTTTTTTTAATATTTGTTTAGGGACTTAAGTCTCTCAGCGACTATGCCAGTCCCGAATTATTTATTTTATTTTACGAAATTCGGGAGCTCATAGCTACCTTATCTATTTTAACGTGTAAATGGGCAACTAAAAGCTAAAAACAGCCTCCACAAATTAGGACGACCTTATTTGTGACACCGTCTCTAAAACAATGAGTAGATATCACTTTCTTCTAAAAATATGAGAGTGATTAACAAAGCGTGGTATTCTATATGTATACTGTAGTTTCGAGAAGTATAGACGAATTTCGAGACGTAAGCCTTTCAGTGTTGATCGTTTCATAATTTTGATCTCTGCTCACCCAGTTTTAATATTTTAAACGAGTTATGCCATTTTTGAGCACGCCTTTTAGTTTTGTTAACCGTGACTCCTACTTGCAATTTGTTTTGCGAGTTCGAAGAAAAAATATAAAATAATAAAGTAATGAACCTGTTTCTTATTAAAGGATGATTTGTGTATGTATCTGTTTATAGTTCAGCATATCTCGTAAGACATTTGGTAAAGAGAAACAGGTGCTAGATAAAGGGAACGTAACGGTCCCGCACCCGTATCAAACGGTTTTCAACTCCGGATAAGTGTGGTTGGCCTAATTGGCCGGGTAAATCTGTAGGGTGCTTCAGTTACAAATAGAACCATCACCACGTGCTGTTTGGTATCTACCTTTGAGGTAGATACGAGTATATTTTACAGGCAATGATTATAATATAACGCCTTAAAAGTGGTGCTTTCTGTGTCGAATTAAAGAGTTGTGCGCTTTGTTGCTGTACAGTTTGTTACATATGTTATAGTAAATATTGGGTATTAGGGTATTTCGCACTAGAAGCAGGAGCAATTTGCACCACGCTGTGAAACGTCTAAATGTATTATTCCAATAGGGCGTTTTGCATCACCAATAAAAATTTAAAAAAAGTAGTTTACTTATATGAAATGTTTTTCTTTTTACCTGGAGAGTTTAAAATACATTATCTTTTCAACGTACCTAACATTGTTAATAAATAAGACAGTGTTTTGAAAGTCAGTATCAACTACTACGTAAAACAACTTTGAAACAACAAATACCATACCATACAAATGTTATCATTGGATATTAACCTTCTTAAAATACTTACTTCAAATTAAGTACCGACCCAATCACCGATAGAGTTAACAATAGCTTGGGTGTGCGGTCAAGCGAATCAAGAGTTGATAAAGCGACAAGACCGTCGGACGACCCTTGTCAAACAGTTGTCGAACAATTGGGATTTTATCCCACCTATTTTAGAAACAATGATAAGTAGTGAAGCTGTCAATTAATAAAATTGAAATAGTTGCTTTCAATGTTGAAGGATTTCTAACTGATAAAGGTGTTTCAGAAGAAAAGTGATGATTTTGCTAAACGAACACGTACTTTTTTATATCTGTTGGTAGCTCTTCAATCGCTTTTGCCTATCAGGAAGAATTCTATTTTTGAGTATATACATCAAAAGCTAATAAAACGCTAG
Source organism: Campaea margaritaria (assembly GCA_912999815.1). Classification (NCBI taxonomy): domain Eukaryota; kingdom Metazoa; phylum Arthropoda; class Insecta; order Lepidoptera; family Geometridae; genus Campaea; species Campaea margaritaria. Next base: position 6,808,420 of record OU538794.1, read on the forward strand.
CTAGCTGAATTTCATTCGATATAAATTCATTTTACCGTTAAATAGATATCCAAAAACCATTGCGTTGGGCTTTGTCGTGCTCTAGCAAAAATAAATATTCGACTGCTGTGCGTTAAAAAAAGCAGAATCTTGGTCACAAAAATCAGACTTCTTCGTTATCCACAGCATAAATACTTACAGGGGGTTTACATTAACCTGAATGGATTTGAGAAAAGGAAAGTACGGCTGTGCCTTTGTTTGTCCGACTTAGCGGGGACACTGCCGTGCCCCCAGACTTTCCACACGTGTTTCGTTTAAATGGTTTATCCTAGTTATAAAGGAGCTAACTAGGTATATTAAATTTTCAAGATTGAAGTGGATAAAAGGGCCCGATCGTACGTAGCTCGTATGAAAACGATATCTCTTGTGAGATCGTATTACAAGCTTTGTAATGTACAAAGCTTGTAATACAATGTTAGGGCATCCATCACTCACACTGTCTTGGAATTTTCGTTATTTACATCTTGTGATGCTACTTTTAACATTCTGTGTCTCGGTAGAGACTACTATATTTCTTGATTCCGTGCGTGTATTTACGGCAAGGGCGGTATAAAATGTATACCTAATTGTAGTAATAAATGTATGTTCATAAAAAAAAAAAAAGATGTGCAGTAAAACGTACGTTTTAAACTTCAAGAATAGACATGATGTACAATATCCTAGGTAGACTTAGATAGACATTTATTCTCATAAAATACCAAAGTCACTGACATGAGAAAACAATAATTAAAAAGGGTTATAATTCGTATATGCGTCGTTCCGTCTTAATAATTCAGGTTACCTGGTGGGTGGGGTGCGGGCCAGGTAACCTCCACGAGTGCCCGGCTGTTGTTCGTCCCTCTTGATGCGTTGCATCCGGAGGGAAGGGCAGCAGCTGGGACGGTGCACCCTGGGGTTCGGTCAGCAATTCTTCTAGGGGAATTGGTGGCCGTAGCAAATAACCTGGCGAGAAGAGGTCCTTCGCGTGTCCCTCTGATCAGCAGAGGGCACAGCGAGGGACCAATAACGGGGACTTTTGGGCCGCGGATCGGGGGTCCAACGCCCAAGTTAGAAGTCCCGAGCTGAGGTGCGGCCCGTGTGTTCCGGGACGCACCCAGCGGAGAAAGAGGCCCAAGCCTCACGTGGCGAGCCCGGGAGGGCGCCCGCAGAGGTGGTCGCGGAAGCGCCGTGCGAACCCGTGACCACCTCCATAATGCGGAGAGGAGAACACCCCGGGGTTTTAGTGGGTAAACCCCGCCAGACCAGCTGGCGGGGGAATCCCACATAACCACTCCCCCGCCCCCGGGGGCCGGGTGGTATGCCTAATGCATTTCCCCGGGAAAAAAAAAAAAAAAAAAAAAGGTTACCTGGTGGGTATACCCTACACATTTGACTGATTAAAAGATGTTTAGTAAGTTGGGGCAGGGGGGGTTATCCTGTTACGTAAGTCTATCGTTACTTTTGTTTAAGTTTACCGCTCAAATGTTTAGGTATGCATTGGCAACCACTCCCCTCATGCATTAAATTTTATTTCAGTGAATTGTTTACTCTGCTGCTTCCAAATATTCCAATCCCATTAAGTGCCTAGGATAAGGTACTCACATAGAAATGCTGATTTAACTATATTACTGTTCCTAACACTTAATGTAATTGACAGCGGATCGTTAGCAGATATACTACTAAATCATTTTTGTTATTCTTTCGATGTAACTGTTACTTAATTGGTCTTTTGTATAAACTTCTCGAAGTGTGTCTATACATAATTGTGACAAATAATCCTGAGTGACCGTTTCCGATATTGCTTTTAGATGCGAGTTATTTCTATATTGTAACATTGGTATCAATTCATTGTTGCACTTTCATTTGGTTCTCCATCTTGTTTTTTTCAACAGCAGGTGGAGGTTTTGTCGGTCTTCCTTTTGGAGGAAAATTATCTCGTAGAAACACGCCGCCAGACGGCTCTAGCTCTATTTAGGCTTTTGAATCTTGAAGCAGCTTATTGGCCAAGGAGGAGAGACTTTAAAGAATTTCCCTTCTAGTAATAAACGCGTGTTTGATTATAACGTTCTCCCCAGTATGTTCCCTTAATTTAAAAAAAAATTGCTTGCTTGTGTCCACATCCACAGTTGGCTTCTTCTTAGTTTACTGCGTACACGTTCTGTTTAATTCGGGTGACGTCAATCCCATTGCCTATCCAATGCCCTCAAAAATATTCTGTATAAAAGCCGGAGCTACGCTTCCAAATATTTTTCATACACTGTATGTTGAGCCATCTCGTTTCCACCCTAAATAATACATGAAGGCAATTTTGGAGATCTCTCCGAGGGATTGAAAGAAAACATTTTGTGTTGGAGTGCTTATGAGCAATTTTTTAAATTATATGTTAGGAACGAACGCGTAATAGATACTGTATTATAAGCTACTGTATATTGGTGCCACTTTTGATCGTACAATTTTGGAAACTACATAGGTAAGAAGAGCTTGTTAATCATTATAATATACTTTACCCCAACAGCAGTAGATAACAATAACATCATTCGAATCACAGAGCTCTTGATAAAGCTTCACAGGTTTTGTCATTCTTACAAGCAGCGTCTCAGAGGCCCTGCTATTATTTGGTGAATTTGGGACAACGGGGAAAAAGCCAATAACGCTCCAAAGCTTTCCTTCCACAAAGCGATTTACTAGATTAAACGTTCACCCAAACAAAAAGCCTCAAAATGACAAAAGACTTTACAAAACATTCTTTTTTCAAAGGATAAGTAATTACGTGACTGCAGCCGGTTTCCCTTATCTTTGTCTCTCTCTAATTTAAAAATGATATAGGTAACTTTATGTAGTCGTGAAAGCAAAATCCCTAAGTTAATTAATACCTACAACAAACTTTTCTGCTGCTGAACAATCATTGAAAACAGTGTTGTAGTGTTGTTTTTGTGTGTTGTTGTTTAATGTTGTTGCTGTGAGTTGTTGTGTTGTGTGTTGTGGCTTGAGTGATAAATAGCCGTGCTTGCTTATCGAAGCTATTAATAAGGCTATACTTATTGTGGAAATATATGTAACGTGGAGAAATAACGCAACGAAGATCAGAAGATGTTAACAAGACGCAATAGTCCGAGAAACCATTTAGGAAGTCTTACCTAAGGGGTAGGTTAAATGCTGAGGCTATTAAGTCCTAGGGTAAATGGCCATGGTTAATGGGCTAACTCGAAAGGAATAATATTATATCTTTATTGTAATAGCCGGAGGTAAAGTCCACTTTATCTGAGAGCTTTGGAAATTGTTTTGTAATTTGGCTTTTTGTTTTTGCATTACCTATATTCTTACCAGTCTATAGACGCTTACCGACTATTTATGTTGAAATGAAACACAAAGTCGCCTTTATCTTTGAGTGAGTAATTAGCTACCTAACCAAACACGTACTGAGTACAAAGGAAGGCTTGAAAAGGGTCTATTTTAATACTTTATTTCACTGACAAAAAACATGCGTGTGTTGTGAAAGGGAAATGAAACTAAGAGTCAATTAATCCACTGTCTAGCATTTAGCAAGAATGAATATATTCAATCAATCAATCATCAACAACCCATAACGTCCCACTGCTGGGCACGTCTCCCCTTACTTTCGTGAGGAGGATTAGGCCATGATCCACCACGGGGGCCAGATCCGGAATGAATATATTACGTTTAGTTAATTATTAAACCAAACGAACAATAAAGTTGTACCACTGATTAATTACACGGAATAAAAGGAAGAAGAAACATTCAGTATTAGAAGGTACATTAATCGTTTTTATTTATCTCCAAAAATATTTAATGAACACAACACTTAAAATAAATAAAAATTAATCATAAGTAAACTAAAAGTAAGCCACAATATCTAACAAAACCATACAGTCGAATTGAGAACCACCTTCTTTTTTGAAGTCGGTTAAAAAGTTGAGGCATGATGACATATAATAATTTATTTCAGAGCTAGATGGATATTAGCAAAATCTTTTTAGTCATAGTTATACGCATATATTTAAAACTAATATTTTTAGCAGCAAAAACAAATTAAACATTTCAATCACCACAGCTGCACTGAGAAGATTACCAAGGCTTACTCGTACTACAAAGCGGCTCTAGAGCGGCCTTGCCGCAGGTTTATTGGAAATCTACAATACATGGCTGGAAATACGTCCCTACTCCAACATTCTGCAAATTTCACATAAAAGAATAAGTACTTATGCGGTGTGTGTCTTTCGACGTTAGTTACTTATAATGTAAGTTACCTATTTATCATTTTAATAAAATATTATATGTAGTATAATTATGATAACATTATGTATGCAATATTCTATAACAAGTAAGTATAATTGCTATTTTATGTTTTCTTCCTCAATGTTACCACCACAAGCCGCAACATCTATAACATAATTCCTGTCAATCCAAAGGTTGATTGAGGGAAATTGCTTAAAGCGATAAGGCCGCCCATTGTAGCACCTGTTTGTTTAAATGTATATTGGTATGGCATTTATTTAAGCTTTATGATGTCCAATAAAGAATTATTGTGTTGTAGGTGTTAGTCTTTAAATGTATTATATATAACTCGATATTGTAAATAACTACTTCAACTTTAGTAATTATAATGCGAATGATTTTATTTATCAGTTACAGGCCGACAGAGAGAGAGACAACCATTTCAGAACTGAGTTTTAGACTCTCCCGGTGTTTTTTTAATCATGTAAAAGTGACACCCTCAATGTTACAGTTTTATTAAATCGCCCACAAACACTCTGAAATCCCTAAACTCTTGCAATAACCCGAGAAAAAAGTACTCTCCATTACAAATATGGTAAAATAAAATTTTATCAGCATCGTCAATGTTTGGCTTGTCGATTCGGTTTGTTTATTTCGTTACCTGCGGGTATCGGATTTAAAAAGTTCCAGCGTTGGCTGTATGGATGTTTTTGTCAAGCCATTACATTGTTTGGGTCGTTCAGTGACAGGATACTGAAAATAAAATCAAACAATCACACGTAACATATAATGTAAATTCAATGTTATCATAATGTAACGTGAATTTGAATCCTGGTAAACTTACTTCTTTGTTCTTTTGTCTTCGTTTTCACGGGTACAGTAAAATATTAGCAGGTTAGGCAACTTCGTGCGTGGTGTTTATTAGGTTTACGTTAAAAGACAGTGCTCTACGGCGGGCGGCATATACCAGCGGGCGGCGGCGGGTATTGCGTTTTTACCAATAGCTCGGCATATACTCGTGGGATCTTAATGCTATATATCAGTAAAGTCAGATTCTAAGCTATCAAACACTGATATCATTTTCAACTTTACTGTGATTCGAAAAGATATAGACATACAGAAACTATTTAAAAATATTACCATTACATAATATCTTATTTTGAACATAGGTACTTTTTGCCCTGTACTGTTTTACTATGTAAACCAAAAACGAGACCAAAAGTTTAACTTCTTTATTTTTCAAAAAGAAGTAACGACATGCAATTAAACTTTCTATTCAAAGGTTTCTGTTGTAAGATTGTTAAAATATGAGGTAAAATTAAAAACAGTACTATTTTTGTTGTTTCGAAGTTGCTACGAGATAATTTGTTGTGTACCTTCCCCTTAATACTTTTCGTAGACACCACGGTGAGATTTAAGTAGCACTCTCATTTGGTTTTCAAATGAATTGTTCCCCGGCGTCAAATAACCGGTATTATCTAAACTTGGCGGCGATTATAATAATAAATCAATTTGTAGGCGTCCACTCGGTGGGATTGCTCGGTTTGGTGCTCTTTAAATAGTGAAATTAATTTTGGTGCAGTAATTTCGTATGTTTTATGGATAATGTGTTTGAACATCTGTGTATTAATTAAAGAATTAAAGTAAGTACGGTAAAGCGCAGTCTACATATGAGATCGGATTATATAGTATGCGTATCGCAGACGTGTATCACGATCGATTGTGAGGGTGGGTGATAACACGCGATAGGCCCGATCAATTTCGAGTCGGTCTCTGTTTGATCATCAAAGGTGATCGGATAAGGCACTAACAATTCTGAAGATGCGATACGGCAAAACCAGGCCTATACAACTAGATATAGAGCCTAAGTCAAGCTATGTATCATTGTTATTATTATTATTCAGCTATGGTCGTCCTACTGCAGAGCAAAGGCTTCCATTCCTCTCGGCTCACAGACTTCTGCGGCCAGTCCTTCCAGATGACGTCCAGTTTGTCCCGCCATCTCATTCTGGGCCTGCGCGAATTTATCATAGCGTATCATATCCTATTGGTACTAGGATCTGATACGCCTCCGCAACAGTTGTAGACCCAACTTAATTCAACCTCTTTTTTGTGAAAAAGTGCTATTGTCTTCATTTTTATCTACTAATTTCTTTTTATACCAGTGAACCTGGTTAGTAAAATTAAATCTACGTTAGGTACCTTAATTTACGAAAGCAAAAAATTGGCTCCAGTCCGCAGTCCTAATTTTCGCATTACTTTTCAAGCTAAATGAACATAACGACCGCAGACTAGGTAGATATACTACGTATACATAATTAACAACGCCATTAGTCCAGAAAATTAAGCTTAATTTAACTTTAACCGGCGACACCACGATTAAGCACAGACTACTTACGAACAAGTATGTAATTGTATGTAGATTCGTTTACTTTTCTCTCCGACACCCATGAACGTACCCTGAGATCCACTAATGCCCTACTCCTCTGTACCCCTAAGCATTCGTCTTCCGTCCTAGACAACTCTTTTGGAGTCGTCGCAGTCAGATTGTGGAACGAACTTCCTCTAATAATTAAAAAAGCGCCATCCAAAGATATATTCAAGCGGCTCATCCGTAAACACTTTTTAAGAGATTTGTCATCTATTTAGCTATCACTTAAATTATATTATTATTGTATGATAGTTACCATTGTTTCTATTTATTATATTATATTATTATTTATTATATATATTATATATATTATATTATTTTATATTATATATATATTACTATATTATATTATTTTATATTTTATTATATTACATTCATGTTGTTTTTGTATTAAGCTGTATTATTTTCCATTATTGTTTATTATTATTATTTTTAATTTTTTTTTTTTTCTTGATGAGATATTTTTGATGCACGTGATAGATTATTTGAATTTTACCATGGTAATTGTTGTCAATATTCAAATACTGATGATGCTAAACTTACCTTGTGTCAAGATAAGTATCTTTTATAATTAAACCACGTAGGTACATGACTAAATAATACGTTTTGAGTATCTGATGATAATGTATGTATTTAGTAAAGATTCTAATGGCAACATTTGTTTGAGGACTTAACTTGATGAATTTGGCAACATTCACTGGTTTCCAATAAACAGGAAATTATGTTAATGTTTATAATTAATATTGTACGTATTTTAGAAAAAGTTTGACTGATAATTATCAAATAATTATGATTTCTGCGGCTAGATTTAATCCATGTATTTTCGTCCATATTTCATTTAATGATATGATAATTGACTTGTGTTAATTCTTCAATATTCATACTAATATGAATATTCTTAAGTATTAATGTATCGAATCATTTACGATAATTCATCTCTGTATTTGTAAGATAATTGGTAATTGAAAATAAACGATGAAACAGCTTTATTACTGTTAGAAAACCATTTAATATAATAATTGGAATTATTCACGTTTAAACAAACTTTAGTGTACATATCTGTGGATATGTATTGATTTAGAAGGTTTTAACATGTATTGTAATAAAAATCAAGCAGTAAAAACGTTTAGTTTCAATTTAAGGAAACACGTGGTTTACTGAGCTTGTTTATTCGCCGCACGGCGGCCGGTATAAATAGCCTTGCATTGGAAAGGCAGATTCACTTCTCAATGTACCTCGGAACAGGGCGGACACGCCGCCCAACTAAATAAGTTAAGTACTATTATTATATCTATTAACTAGAAAGCTATTATTATTGTGTATGTGTATTAATCTTCAGTTTAAAACTTACTATGTGTATTGCAATAGTTATCAATATTGTGTATCAGTGTGAACATTACAATCGCTAAATTATATCGTGTTATATATAGATACAACTAATGTGAGCATTTCATTATCTTCCTACTTATTTCCAAATGAAGCTTATATTTTAAATTAATTATTGAGAGTTACAATAGCTATTCCTGTCGTGTAGTAATATGTAGATTACATTAACTTCCTACTTATTTGAAAGTAAAGTAAATGGCTTATATACTATTTATTCTTGTGTATTATTACAATAGCTATTCCTGTTGTGTATTAATAACGTGTAGATAAACCTATCCGTGAGACTTAGATTAACTTCCTACTTATTGCAAAATAAAAGAATATCAATATTAATGTTTATTCTCTTATATACCTTTATATATAGATGTCTTTACCTAATTTAGTTATTATCAGAAGTGGGATTCGACCTGACTAATCTTAACGTATTATGTAATATTTCAGATATTGTGGGTGTGGTTTCTGAAATGGACTCGGCAGTCGTAGAAGGTCTGCTCAAGGCGATCCGAGATGCAGTTGCGGGGACACCTCGTGGAGACGATGTGGTTCTTCCGCCGTTCGATCCTGATAAGAACGACAGCGGTGCCAGCAGCTGGTGCACCAATATCGATGCAATCGCAGCGGATCTTGGATGGAGCAACATCACAACCGTTGCAAAAGCAGGTAAAGCCTTGAAAGGCTCTGCATTACTGTGGTATGAAACTTGGGAGCCCGATGAAGGTAGAACGTGGGAACAATTTAAAATCACTGTTAAAGATTTATATCCTGAAAAGAGGAACTTGTCAGACAAATTAACAAAGGCAGTGTTATTAACATCTGAAGCTGCAGAATCGTATTGTGATTATGCTAGGGAAAAACTTAGATTGTTTAAGAATACTAGGATAGTTTTCACCGAAAAACAGTTAGTTGAGCTTGTTTGCGGAGGTATACATGATGTGCATGTAAAAATGGCATCACAAAATAGTCGTGTGGAGACCACTGCAGAATTGATATCACTGTTTACGACTTATGTGAAGATTCCTAAGAAACGTCCATTTGATTCTACAAGTAAATTTACTGACAACCCAACTAGTTCTCCTAGCAAACGACCAAAAATTGATGAAAAACGTTGTTACACTTGTAACAAGCTAGGTCATTTTTCAGCCCAATGTTTTCAGAACAGAAACTATAATGCCCCTAGGACAAGTTTTTCGACAAACTTAGCTCGTCCCCCCATAAACAAAGTCCAATGCTCCCATTGCAAAAGATTCGGACACACTGAATCAGTTTGTTATTTTAAACAGCTTTCTACCACAAGTACCACAGTAACAAAAAGAGATGACGCTAATTGTATAACCAAGGTTGATCTAAAGTTAACTAAAGTTGTGATAAAGGATATGACAGTCGAAGCTCTTATTGATACTGGTGCTAGTTGCAGTATCATGAAGGATTCTATTGCACGGCGAATAGGTTGCAATTTAACTCCATGTTCAAAAATGCTCGATGGTATAGGCAATGGTAAATTACATATCTTTGCAAAAGTAACTGTCCCTGTAAAATTTGAGGAAATCTGTCTAGAAATAGAATTTAATGTAGCCAGGGATAAAGATTTTAGCTATGATTGTTTGATCGGTAGAGATGCAGTTAGTCATTCGGACGTTGCTGTTATAGTAGACTCTTCTGGGTGTAGACTGACACGTACTCACTTGCTTGAACCAACTGGAGTAGTTAATCAAATAACCAGTTGTAATAGCGAACTCGATCAACTAAACGGATTAATATGTCATTTAGATTCAGAGCTACAAACAAAGATTGAAAATATTTTCAAAAATTTTTTGTCTGTGTTGCCATCTGACAACAACATTGGTACCGTTACTACCGGTGAAATGGTTTTACGCCTGAAAACGGATGAATTAATACATTACCGGCCTTACCGATTAGCCCCTGTTGAGAGAGAGAAGGTTAATGAAATCGTTGACGATTTATTACAAAAAAAAATAATACGGGAGAGTGACTCTAGCTACGCCAGTCCGGTTTTACTAGTAAAAAAAAAGGATGGCAGCGATCGAATGTGTGTCGACTTTAGAGCACTTAACAAAGTAATAGAAAAAGAAAGATACCCTCTCCCTCTCATCGAGGATCAACTTGATAAGTTAGGAAACTCTAAATTCTATATCTCTATTGATATGAAAAATGGGTTTCATCAAATTCCAGTAGCACAGGACTCCGTAAAATACACAGCTTTCGTAACCCCAGATGGGCATTACGAATTTCTGAAAATGCCATTTGGAATTTGTAACGGACCATCAGTCTTCCAGAGAGCTATAAGTAGAGCCATTAAACACTTGAAATTTTTATTAGTGTATATAGATGACTTATTAATTCCATTTAAAACTGAAAATGAGGGTCTGCAATACCTAGAACAAACTCTCGAAGCTCTCAGTCATGCCGGATTTACCATAAACTTGAAAAAATGCAAGTTTTTTGTGACAGAGATAGAATATTTAGGAAGACACATTTCTGAAGATGGTATCAGGCCAAGTGATAATAAAGTCTCGGCTCTCATCAACTCTCCTGTCCCTGATACTATCAAAGAAGTGCGTCAATTTATGGGTTTAGCTAGTTATTTCCGTAAATTTATACCAGAATTTGCCTCACGTACTGCCAGTATAACTAAACTCACAAAAAATAACCAGAAATGGGAGTGGGGTCAAGATCAGAACGAAGCTAGGAATTATGTTATTAAGCACTTGGTGACGAAACCACTGTTGACTGTATTTGATCCAAACTTACCTACTGAACTGCACACTGATGCTAGCTCAATTGGTTATGGTGGAATTCTAATGCAAAAAGTTGATAATCAGAATAAAGTTGTAGCATACTATAGCAAACGTACTTCCCCTGCCGAATCAAGATATTGCTCTTACGACTTAGAAACATTGGCAATTTATAACGCCCTTAAACATTTTAGGGTGTATTTATTAGGTATCCCATTCACTATAGTAACAGACTGTAATGCCATTAAGCCTACCATGACCAAAAAAGATCTTTCACCGCGTGTAGCTAGATGGTGGACCTTTATGCAAGATTTTAACTTCAAAATTCTCTACAAAAAGGGTAAATATGTGGGTCATGTTGACTACCTAAGTCGTAATCCAATCAACCCTAAAACGGTCCACACAAACAAAAATATCCCTTCTGTAATTAACGTGGTTAATGACGATGCAAGTCGTCCGCCATCGTGGTTAGAATCTGCTCAACGAGATGATACTGAGACTCAGACTATAATTGACAAAGTTCGGTCAGGTGAATTGGATACCAATCAATACTTAATCATAAATAGATTGCTCTATTATAAAAACGACGCTAATGCTATGCCGAAATTATATATTCCAAGAGGCTATAGACTTAGCTTACTTAGACTATTTCATGATGATAACTGTCATGTTGGATATGATAAAACCATTGACAAAATCCGCCAACATTTTTGGTTTCCTGGCATTGCAGCGTTTGTTAAAAAATACATCTCTCATTGTCTCATATGTACCTCACGAAAAAATCACTCTGGACCTAAACAAGGTATATTATATCCTATAGAGAAATCTATTCCTTTCCATACTTTGCATATGGATTGCACTGGGCCTTTTAGACAATCAGCTGATGGTTTTAAATTTGTATTGCTAGTCATAGATGGATTTACAAAATATTGCATCCTCAAACCCCTTAAGAGTCTGAGCGGACAGGAATTGTTGTTTGCCATACGTGAAACTATTGCATTATTCGACACACCTCATCTTGTAATTACGGACAGAGGCACAAACTTTACATCTAATCAAGTTCAAACCTTGTTTAGGGAAATGCAAATTGAACACCACATGATATCCACTGGTACTCCTCGTAGTAATGGCCAAGTTGAAAGGTATGTAGCTACAGTAACAAACATGTTAGCTACCACGATTAATGATTTGTCAGAATGGCCAAACGTTCTTTGGAAAGTACAACAATCTCTTAATACGACTGTTCAGAAAACCACAGGCTTTTCCCCAATGAGACTTTTACTAGGAAGGGAAGGAAATATACCTTCCATACAAGCTCGGCTAACTGATGTTGTAGATGAATCAATACAACCAAGTATTGACTTAGAAGCTGATCGTGAATTAGCACGACAACGGCTCAAAGATGTTGCTGATAGGTTTAAGAAACGTTTTGATACTACCAGACGAACCAATAAAATATATAATATTGGAGACCTAGTTTACATCAGTCAAGATCATAGACGTCATGATAAACTCAGTCCAAAATTCAAAGGCCCATATGAAATAATACAAATATTACCACATGACAGATTTTCTTTGAGGGGTCAAAATAATTTAAGAAATATTATTGTTGCCAAAGAAAAACTGCGTGTTTGGCCTGGTGAATGGGTAGAACAAAACATTTCCTTTGAAGAATCACTGTAAACAAATATAACTTATTAAACAATATCATTGTCAAAAAGAGAACCGTGATAGATTATTATATAGCTAACAAATTTAAGATTATTCAAAATAATATCCATGTAGATCACATAATTATTAAGATCAAACTATGAATGTGTTTAATTTTGAATTATCATTATTATGTAACATTGCTAATTTACTTAGGACAGGTACTTTTTTTGACACACTTAAAATATTAAATTCTGAGATTGTCACATCGGTCACATCATACCAGTATTTGTGTCGCTGGGCGATCTTAAACCTGATTAGTCTAGATTTTACTGGCAGCGAGTAAAAGGACTAATATGCTATATGCCTGGTCATAGATCACAATGAAACGATGAAAATGAGGGAATGAAAAAAAAAAAAAAAAAAAAAATAAGTATGAGAAATGAAAAAAAAAAAAAAAAAAAAAATGTGTCGCTGGGCGATCTTAAACCTGATTAGTCTAGATTTTACTGGCAGCGAGTAAAAGGACTAATGTGCTATATGCCTGGTCATAGATCATGAGAATGAAAAAAAAAAAATGTGAATGATATGAAAAAAAAAAAAGAAAAGAGAATGGTTTCATTGGTAAAAAAAAAAAAAAAAAAAGAAAGTTATACTGGTGATGATGATGATAATGATAAAAATATAAAATGATTTGGACTTGTGAAATGTGATTAAGTAGGTACTTCGAGAACGAAGTACATATCAGTATGGCCGTGATAGATTATTTGAATTTTACCATGGTAATTGTTGTCAATATTCAAATACTGATGATGCTAAACTTACCTTGTGTCAAGATAAGTATCTTTTATAATTAAACCACGTAGGTACATGACTAAATAATACGTTTTGAGTATCTGATGATAATGTATGTATTTAGTAAAGATTCTAATGGCAACATTTGTTTGAGGACTTAACTTGATGAATTTGGCAACATTCACTGGTTTCCAATAAACAGGAAATTATGTTAATGTTTATAATTAATATTGTACGTATTTTAGAAAAAGTTTGACTGATAATTATCAAATAATTATGATTTCTGCGGCTAGATTTAATCCATGTATTTTCGTCCATATTTCATTTAATGATATGATAATTGACTTGTGTTAATTCTTCAATATTCATACTAATATGAATATTCTTAAGTATTAATGTATCGAATCATTTACGATAATTCATCTCTGTATTTGTAAGATAATTGGTAATTGAAAATAAACGATGAAACAGCTTTATTACTGTTAGAAAACCATTTAATATAATAATTGGAATTATTCACGTTTAAACAAACTTTAGTGTACATATCTGTGGATATGTATTGATTTAGAAGGTTTTAACATGTATTGTAATAAAAATCAAGCAGTAAAAACGTTTAGTTTCAATTTAAGGAAACACGTGGTTTACTGAGCTTGTTTATTCGCCGCACGGCGGCCGGTATAAATAGCCTTGCATTGGAAAGGCAGATTCACTTCTCAATGTACCTCGGAACAGGGCGGACACGCCGCCCAACTAAATAAGTTAAGTACTATTATTATATCTATTAACTAGAAAGCTATTATTATTGTGTATGTGTATTAATCTTCAGTTTAAAACTTACTATGTGTATTGCAATAGTTATCAATATTGTGTATCAGTGTGAACATTACAATCGCTAAATTATATCGTGTTATATATAGATACAACTAATGTGAGCATTTCATTATCTTCCTACTTATTTCCAAATGAAGCTTATATTTTAAATTAATTATTGAGAGTTACAATAGCTATTCCTGTCGTGTAGTAATATGTAGATTACATTAACTTCCTACTTATTTGAAAGTAAAGTAAATGGCTTATATACTATTTATTCTTGTGTATTATTACAATAGCTATTCCTGTTGTGTATTAATAACGTGTAGATAAACCTATCCGTGAGACTTAGATTAACTTCCTACTTATTGCAAAATAAAAGAATATCAATATTAATGTTTATTCTCTTATATACCTTTATATATAGATGTCTTTACCTAATTTAGTTATTACACGCCTACACCGTCTCTCCTTCACTATGGGTGGTTGACTGGTAGAAAATGCTCTTAGCGTTAAGTCCGCCATTTGTACTAGTTAGTTAATCTGTGCAATAAAGTATTAAATAAATAAATAAATAAATAAATAGGTACAATGTCGTACAAAGCTAAAAACTTTTGTGATTGCCACCGACCCATACGCAACAAGACTGTAAACAGCATTTAACTTCCAACAGACTGTGTAAAAGCTATTTAACTTGTTCAGAAGTTTTTTTTAACATGCACAGTCCACTGCAGAAGTCGGTAACTTATAGTTCCTATCTAGCATTAATTGGTCTGCGAAATATGAAAATGTTGCAGTGTACATTAAATTCGACTCAAATGGGTTCGTGGTAAGTGGGTACTTGTAACTTACATAATATTTTCATAATATCAATCCTGAATAAAAAAGGTATTAGGTGCACATTAAGCGTGGCTTGAGTTTGTACGTTTGTGTATTTGTCATCTCTTCACGCAAAAACGGATATTGATCGAAGCGGATAATGATTAAATTTATCAAATAAATATATTCGGTCCTGGCATAGAACATAGGAATACTTATAGATACTTTTTATCCCGTTAAAATTTACGGTTCCTGTGGTATAATAGATAACGCGGGTGAAACCGCGGGCGCTGCTAGTGTAAGATATGTCACAGTTTAAGTAAATAAAATGTTCTGCGCAATATGTAAAAAACGTTTTCTGCGTTCGTAAGAAGTTTCTAAAATGCTAAATTCGTGTTTTATAAATAATGACTAGACATGTGTTTACATATTTTTCGTGCTGACTGTATACTCCCCGCGTGGCAGCGGATAGTGTAAAAAGTTTTGACAGCGGTCGCTTGGGACCTAAATTAGGTAAAGTTTGACTGTTAAATTAATTTTTAACTTAAAAAATGTTATGTGACTTGATTTGTAGAGGACGGAATTTTTCAATTCGCGAACTTGTAGTCTGCAGGAAATTATAAATGCCAATGTCCTTGACTCCTTGGTGACTTTATTATTCTTATTCGTTTTTTGTTTTTTTTTTACTTGTATTTCTATTTTTTTTTATTTGATCGAGGTACGAGATGTGCAAGTCGTTCACCCGATGGTAATAATAATTACAGTGCCACCCAGAACTTTGCATTGCATCACCATGCGCGGCACTGCACTGCGCTCGTCACCCTGACGCATAGGTTCTAAAGGGGTTTTTAGAATTGTGATTTTTGTAGACTGTTTTATGGGCTAAAATTACCTGAATTAAATATTTTTTTAAAGAGTGTTGGTTTATCCTTCTTTCACGCAAAAACGTAATATCGTGATTTTTGCACTGAGTAGGCTGAAGATTGATACTCGCAAATTTTTATCCCGGTAAAATGTACGGTTCCTGTGGGATAATAGTCAACGAGAGTGAATCCGCTGGACGCAGGTGGTATAAGTCAGAAAATAAACCTGTTCTTGTCTAAAAGCATTAGAAAATTATTTTTTTTAGTAGGGAAGGTAAGTGAATTTATTGGACCAAGAAAATAAATGCTATTTCTTTTTTTTTTTCTCCTATGTGTACCTGACTCTTACGCCAGATGTATTGTATGGATTTGATCAGAAATTTATTGACTAGCTAAGGAGTGGTTATAACTTTGAACGCTTTCAGTGCTGAAAACACAACTGTCGTGTTTTTCATAACTTGCCGCGAGTGCGAGAAAACACAACTGTTGTGTTTGTTGTATGGGAAAACACTATGGAGTGTGCAGATCCGCACCCGTGGCTAGACAAGAAAATCGGTTCAGCAGTGAAAGTGTTAATATACACGTAACATAGTTTGTATGTTTGCTTAGAATACTGTTAGTTATCATTCACACAGGTGAAGCCACGTAAAATGACGCTATGTCTTTATTTTCCTAAAAACTTCTATTCCATAACAGATATTCGTACACGTAAATTCACAATATATGACTGAAGGTAAATCACCCTAGTTCACTATATTCGTAAATATAAAATAAGATAATTCTTTCTCTAAAATCGTGCATGTTTTCGTCCACGAAAAGATAAAAGTTGGATAGTTTCGCTTAACAACGAAGTTTTCTCTGCGGGCCGAAGATTGATGATGTTGGCAACTAAAACGCTTGTCGATAACTAAATCGAAACTGTCAATCGCTATCCTTAGTACAGTGTATTCTGAAAAAAATGTAAGAGCTAAATGTTTCTATCAATCTCAATTGCCACAACCGAAAGAGGTTTTTACATTACGCAATAACTAACCCTGTCTCAAGTCAGGGTTGAGCAGATTTTGGGTTTAGTATAAAGCCCAGGGCGTTTGGGTCGCCCTAACCTCAATGACTTTCTTGCGATTGGTACGACTCACCATAGCAGCAATACATAAGAGTATTTTTTTAATTTTTGAATCAGTTGGGCGCTTCCGTCGTCTTAGTCGACCGACTCAATGTTTGCAACTTCACTGAGGGCTATACACATATACAAGTGTGATTAAGTGCACCTAGGTATCAGGCCACGCCCCGCCGTTCAACAGGGCCGTGTAATAATAATTTTCTTTAGCGACTATGGTAATACATAAAACTTTTTTCTTTTCTCAGAGTTCGAAGAAAAAGTCACTATCAAAAGAAAATTTGTCGAATTGGATGGACGCCTACGCTTTTAGACCTAAATAAATGAAATCAAATCTGAGGGAATCACTGACAAAGAAAAAAATTTAACGGTTCAATTAATTGTCTTCTGAGATCTTCAAATGGAGTGAGATCTCAAATATTTTATCTTCTAATCGCTCATTAGTGAAAGTGGCAGATTCTATGAACACGAATAATGCGTATCCTTTGTTAAATTATTGCTAAAAGAAATTGTAGAATGAGATTTCTTAGTAATAATAACTCGAGGGTTCAATAATTATTCAATATTGGTTCTGCGTCATCTATCGAGTCATTCGGAACTATTTTTAATTAGATAAATCCAAAAAATCGGTGTCCTTGAATACCCCTATTTTTTATCAATGATACATTTAAATGCCATCACCTATTCGCTTCAATTTTTAGTTGTTCGTAACATTATAATGTGTAAAATATACGAAGCTCTGGAGATTATTCCTTCCCAAAACAATTTACCAGAATCATCAATCAAGGCAGTTACTTAGCAAAATCTATTTTAGTTATCTCATAAGGAGTCTACTGAGAAATGAGTGGCTGGTTGCGACCGATTTTTAATTTTCTTAATTCGCCTTTCGTCATTTTGATTAGTTAAGTTGGAAAGAAGTTTGAAAACCTGCCGAGTTCCGATGACAATACAATATTATCTAGACAGCGATCTGTGATCGAAGCGGAAGGTAAGTCCCATGGGTAAGTCAACGAATCTCCTCCATGACTAGACATATTGATAATGTTTGGGCTTATTTCGACCAGTTTGTAGTACCAAATAAGTATTTAACAAAAGATTGCCTGGAATAATATAATTTGTTACCAAAAAAATATTTCATAACTAAACAAATAATAGCCAAGCGTGCGTGGAAAGCGCGCTAGTCGCACACTTATCACTGTAAAGTGTATATACATATACAGATAAAGCTTAACACTCATATTTCAATGTCCAATCTTTCACGTGTGGGAGCGTTGCAGTGTAAGTGAGCTATGCACCTTTATGCTGCCGCCTAGGCACCGCCTGTAGGTACTAGTACCTACAAATAAGACTGCTGCTATTTTTTGCATATGTAACTGAAATTCATATAACAATAATTATTGACAACCAAGTAAGGGCTCAATAAGGATAAAGAGTAACGTATTATATTTCTCTCTGTAATATTATATGCTTACAATTTTCCTTGAACTTAAAAGATAACGCTTTAACAATATTTCCACGATATCCTTAAGGATCAAAATATTGCCGATGAACACTTCAAAGACAAACAATTGCCACAATCTTTCAGAGTAGGCTTCCAAGGATCACTCCTTCAATGACGTAGCTGGCAGGAAACGTCCCCGAGGGACACCTATGGCAAAGTTCCAAATGAGTTTTGTCAGAGAGATAGACTGGGACCATATCGCAATATCTTCAGATTGGAACGGTTACTTAGATATTTGTAGAATTATTATATTAAGAAATCGGTATTTGTGCTATAATGTTGTATTTACTTTATGCACTTATCCTTTTTAAAAGCTTTTATTTAACTTCACATGTATGTCCTGGAATTATGCAATTCAGTTTTGACACAGTTGAATTGAGTTGAAATTATGAACGTCTGTCAAGCTTCGACGACAGTACAATATTATGGTGACAGCGAGCTGATCTGATGATAGACACGAAAGGTAGACACAGAACTCCTCAGTGACTAACAGTAGATTTATGATCTCTGATCAGCTTGAAGTACCCAATACGTATATTTTTACCAAAATCTTATTAACGTTTTCTATGTGATTTAACTTCGTTGTTGAGCAAGAATTTGATCCACGAATTTTCCCTGGCTTTCCTTGTTTTGTATACGACTCTTTGCAATTCAGCTGACGATAATATTATCGCTTATTCAGGTCACTGAACTCTCTTTAGGCAAGTCTTTTATATTCTGTTTTAGGCAAATCTTTCCTTTGGTTACTTTTCAATCTATTTTACTCCAAGTAGCTGCTCAATACGCCCAATTTTATTATAGGGGTCCGAGTTTAGTAGATACATTGATGACAATATCCTAGATAATGCAAGCCGCCTGTCACCAATATCACTTTTTTATTTGTTATATTATTAATTAAGGGGGTAACACGTTCTTGTCGTAAATGGGCGATATTTTCCTATGTGCTGTAAATGTTGTCTGTAAGTGATTCAGAGTTGGAAGCGATTCAGGGTTCACTGAACATGAAACCGAGAACAACCTCTGACTAAGAACCTAAGAATATTCTCAAGGGTGATCTAAACTGACTTGATTATTTATTTTCCTACGATTTCTTTTTTACCACGGCGGAAATGTTGGCCATTTCATTATTACAACAAGTAATCTTCCCATCTCTGTCTTTTCACGGCTAGTTGAACTCAGGATGGAAGCGTTTCATCGCGGCTATCTTTTTCCTGGACTTTGAATGAAGATTTTCCTTTAACTTTCTTTTTTTCTAACAATAATAATATATTTTCTAATCTTAACATGCTTTTCTTGCTTAGATCCGACATAGAACAGGTGATAGTTGTGTTTATCATTGATAGATGCATAGCGGCTTAATATATACCTACGTCACCACTTTGTGGTAAATGGATTTATCATATTATTCTTTGGCTTTATGATGTTTGTGTCATTGGTAGTAAATTTAGTTTGTTTCATAATTTGTGGCATAACACAGATTTAGAAAATTACCTTCAATTCAACCTTCAATCTTCCTGCAGATGCTGTTTTTAGATTGTACAATTTGTAGATCCTTGAAAACAAAAGTGCAAATAGACACGTTTAAAAAAACATAGCAACACAGCAAGAATACTTTTAGGTATGTACTATTTTGATGTACGCCTAACGCCCTCTAACTTCCATTATGGGTGGTTGACTAGTAGAAAATGCTCTTAGCGTTAAGTCCGCCATTTGTATCTACGAACCATTTAATCTGTGTAAAAAAGTATTAAATAAATAAATATTTACATACCTATTAACTGTGTCAAGAAAGAGGTTTATTCAATAGTAAAGTTAGTAAGCAAGATACTCAAAGTTATGCTCTATGCAGTTGCCAAATCGTCGATGCAAACGCTTAGAATGTACGTAAGATCCCTTCTACCTCGCTGTGACCATTTATACCCATGTTGCGGTGTAAAACTTTAATGCTACTGCCGAATCACTGTAAAGCTCGGAAATACGTTGTGAACCCGAAATGTGACGTTATCCAGTTCAGTAGTTCAGTAGTTCAGTTAACTTAGTTTAATGTATTTTTGCGCCCACCTTAAGTGATAATGACATAACATAGGTACTTGGTAAAAAGCGTGTTTTTACGTAGATTTTTACCCCTAACTAAGATTCCCTGTATCTAGGGAATCAGGCACTATGTGGACCATGGTCCTATAAATACCTAGACTCAGAGAAAATACTTGTAGTTTACACAAATCTTTGCCATGTGCGGGAATAGAACCCTCAATCTCACGCTTTGTAGTCGTCTTATCACCCACTACGCCACGGTGGCAGTCCGTTAATTTTAATAACACTGCGACTGTCTGTTGTTTTGCAATTGTAAGTCATTATTTTCTTGAATATCCAATCAACTTTGAATAAAAGACAAACAGTAAGAAAAACGACAATTATTCTTTCAACCCTTGTGTCTTTGTGCCGTAACTACCTTGCAAAGACGTTAATAATACTTTGAGACGAGAAATAATATCTTGGGTTGAGTGGGACTACAAATAATGGTCGCGGTGCCCGCTTTGCTAACGCTTTCTGAACATTTCTTGTTAAATTTGAAGAAACGGAAAGTGGAAAAAATCCAACGAGACAAGTTGGGGACATTACATTGAGATATTTTAAACGAGTTTTAACTTTTATGCTAACGGTATCGAAATGAAATATTTTGTTTATACATAGTCATAATTACGAATATTTTCTAGATACACAGCGAATAAAAAGAGGTAAAAAATTCTTTAAGGAACGAATAAGCCACGGATTCTGCAGAGAAACAGAAAAATAATAAACTTTCTTTTTAATTATACTCGACCCGCTTGTTTTAAATAGCGGTTGCCGCCTATAGACTTCTTGACCTCCTGCCAATGTTTTTATCCCAAGCACTGGGACCGACAAGGAAAGATTTTAAATCTGAGCCTTAGAATGGCGTATCGCTAATGACTTGAGGAATTATACCACAGAGACATTCTAATCGTGAGAACAGCAGAAAATGCCAGTTTCATAGGAGTAAAGGTTGGTGGCAACACCGTCCCTCCAAGATTTATTGTTACACAGTATAAGCAAAAAAGAACAATGGTTTTTGTTCCGACTAATCGAGTTTTTGCGAGGCGTAATATCGTGCGTACTAGATGGGTGGTTGAGTAGATTTTTTTGCCACACATCGTTAGTAAAATGTTAGGCTGTATTGGTGAAAGATTTATCTAGTGTTCCCACGCAAACTAATACTTGCTATTAATCTAGATCTTTAGTGCTATTATTTAAGACTACCGTAACTGAAACTTCTTGTTTTATAATCAAGGAGTTTTCTTATATTTATCATGCCTCGACTTTGTCCTCGATGTCTATTCTCTTTTGTGACTATTTAAAAAAAAATGCGTAGCTTCAAATTGTTAGTTTAAACAAGATCGTGCGATAATATTCTTATGTGAAGACAAGTTCTTAGTGGGGCCGTTGGGAAAAATAAATCCGAGCGTCCCCACTGGTAGGTTAGTTAGTGAGCCAGTTGGGAATACACCCTAAATGGGACCCTAGTACCCATGAAAAGTCTCAAATAACATTCAAACAAATACCTACACTATTTACCTAATCTGTTTGACCCATTGTTCTACAGCTTGCGTGTACTAATAATATTATTGACAGTGACTTGGCACCAGATTCCTCATCCAATTCTCTGCATTTCCATTGTGATTCATAGCTCAATCTCGTTGTGTCCGTTTGTCAAGTCAACCAATGCAAATAATTGCCGAAGCTATCGACATAATGGATGATTCATACAACACCGCGCCGCGTCCGAGCCGGAACGTGGCCGATTCTTGAGAGGATACTAAACTATGAGGTATTAAATGAAATTGTAGCCAAGCACAGATGTCACGATCTTCTATCGAAAACAAGGTGTCCGTAACTGCTAAAATAAACTATATGCATACCTTAGAAGTGCTTATTTTCGTATAATATTTTCCTGTGATTCTGAAATATGCAATTGATTGATGTAAATATCGACATGACAACTCAGCTAGCAAATCAATACCTATGATGTCATTCTTAGGTACAACTGCAGAATATAGCGATGCAAAACAATGACTCTAGTGTACGCCTACCTTGGCTACCATTATATGAAACTTTTTTCATGTCAAGCTGGAACGTTTAAATTTTAATTTTATTTGCTTTGCTCGCGTATCGGGTCGGATCCGGCACGGTGTAGCATGGATCAGCTTTGAAATCAATGCTAATTGGAATTGGTGACCGGTCTGTTGACATCTCTGTAGTTCACTTGTCGGTAGTTTTAGCAGATGAGTAATGACTTTTTGTATCAATTGTCAATACAAAATGAAATTTAATTTTCACTTGTTACGTAACCAATAATTGGGACTAAGGTAATGTTTTCTGCATTAGGTCAGCGTTTGGCACATACAATAAACAAGCATTGCAATCCCGCGCACAAATACCCCTACAAGTACCTACCGACCTATAGGTACATAGAATAATTTAAAAATTAAGTTCATTGACCGGATTATTATCACGTGCCACGAACCACTGTCTTGGCACTTAAATATTTTAAATGGTCCACCGTTAATTTAAGGTTTAACTCATTAATAATTAAAAAGCGGAAGAGACTAATCCTTTCCAGTAAGTGCTTAAGCCGCTTAAGGTCAAGTCACCGAACATTAATTTCAAGAGATACCGTTCCAACAGCAGAGAAAATTATTTTACTGAAAATAAATTGTCGTTGCGAAAGGGTTCAGCTTATTAAAAGCCCGTTTTATAAAGTCGGTGGTTAGTACAATAATGGTGAATTGATTACCGAGCAGCGTATCTAAAGGTTACAGGATAAAGCAGTTTAGTGCTACTGGTAGAACAAAATTTAAGGATTTGTTGATGTATTCCTAAAAAAATTCAACGCTATATGGCGTAATAAATAAGATCTTTTACGGATTTTGATCGATGTGTCCGTTTTATCCACTATTTATCCACATTATCATATCATTCTATTTATTTTCCACTGGCGAGATAAATATCCTCTCTTAGAGAGAGGGAGAGAGAGAGAGAGCGAGAGAGATGGGCGATAAGGAGCCATGCTTGGCTAATGCAGCATGATAGAATAATTGCTAACAACAATTGTATCAGTACCTAGGTATAAGTTTATCTTCGTAAACGCCACCGTATTACCACAGAGTAAAGATAAGGGGGATTTATTAGGCTGTGGTATTAATACAGCTGCTGCAGGAAGTGCGTGAATTTGCCATAATCGATATGAAACAAATATAAGCGCTAGATTGGACAACTGCCTAGCTGCCCGCACATCACTAATTACTATCCATTCATCAGTTATTGTAATGCTGCTACCAGTTTAATCCTGTTCTGCCGGGAAATTGGGTACCTAGCTATTCCAGTTGGCTTTCATTAACAATTACACACAATTGTTAGCCTTTGCAAACCAATAAAACCATTTACCTTTAGTTATACTACTTCTATATTTATTATCTTCCATCCAACCTTTATATATCAAGGATTCCCGCCATTTTTTATCGAACAAAATCCCTCGGCCTACTCGATTTTCAGGGCTGCCATCTTTGAAAAGAGGTTACAGTCCAATGCTGATTTATATAATAATTATTAGTTTTACATTCGGCCTTCCGACTTAAATTACACGTCCTCGTGTAGTAGATACCATTTCTTAAAACTCACGTTATTAATAACTTAAGAATAACGTAACATTTTTCATACAATATTTCAATTCTATTATCTTTAGCACGCTCACTACTGAAAATACAACCGTCGGGTTTTTCATAATTTGCCGCGAGTGCAGCAAAAGACAGCTGTTCTGTTTGTTGTATGGGAAAAACACTATGGAGTGTGCAGAGCCGCACCCTTGGCCGGACAAGAAAATCTGCTCAGCAGTGAAAGTGCTAAACAAACAATTTACTAAGTACAATAATTCAAGTTTGTAATCTTAAACAAAGTAGATAATACACCAATTAAATAATTCACATAACATATTAAATTTAAAGTCGCCCTCGCCTACTTCTGTCAACTATGGTAACAGGCCTTCTGCTCTGAATACCATTATATCACATATCAGGACTAAGGCTATATCTGCCTTTGTCAACTATGGCAACAGGCCGCTTCTGCGCTGAATACCATTATATCACATATCAGGACTAAGGCTATATCTGCCTTTGTCAACTATGGCAACAGGCCGCTTCTGCGCTGAATACCATTATATCACATATCCGGACTAAGGCTATATCTGCCTTTGTCGACTATGGCAACAGGCCGCTTCTGCGCTGAATACCATTATATCACATATCCGGACTAAGGCTATATCTGCCTTTGTCAACTATGGCAACAGGCCGCTTCTGCGCTGAATACCATTATGATAGTTTCTGACCGAGGCTACTGGCGATTACAAAAATGGTAGTAACAGGCCGACTCTGCACTGAATACTACCCTAATAGTATGGCTGCGTCTGCCTTTACTTAATTTGGTTACCGGCTATCTCTGCCAGACTCTCACTCCAAATCTAAGTAAACTTATTTATACAAACCACTTCTGCATTGTTTCAACAAGGCTACTAATTAATTTAGTGAATATCATACATGTCAGCACACAATGTGATAAAAGCAACTTCTGCTCATAACCGCTAATCAGATAAATGCCTTTACCATTTAATAACACCGAAAGGATAACTATGTTAAAAGATGACGTTAAATAAACGGATCACTATTCGCACTCAACTGCTTCGGCATCATCGCTATTAGAACCAGAATCTACTTTGTCTCTATTGAAAATAAGCCAAGGTTTCTTTTTATCTACTACAATAACGGAATTATATTTTCTTCTAGTATTTACGAGGAATTGATTTATCTTCGTTCTGGTATTTGTCGTGATCGAAGACAGCAGTTACACGATAAGGTCCCTGATACTTGGGGACAAGTTTACGACTTTGACCTGACGATGAGATTTCTCTCTCAACACTCACCAAGTCACCAATTTTAAATTTCTTTGGTTCAACTTTGTTTTTATCGTAGTGAGCTTTCTGTTTTTCTTTTAGCTGAAGACTTTATAAATTCACATTCAAATTACCTGTTTCTGACGCTTTTTAGATACGGCAATAACAGGTCAGGCGTATCAAATCGAGCTGCCTCTGCACTTAGCCGTACACTATGATCCTCGATGCCAAATATAATACAATCTACTGCCTTCTTACCTTGAATACCACAACGATTTAGGAGGACAACTTTGTCATAAAAGTATTCTTCTAGAGAATCAGTAAATTTAGTGTGTTTACCTAGCATTGTTGTGAGTAGCTGTCCGTAATTATCATCGCACGGAAAAGCTAATTTTAACTTATTTTGCCACTCTGACCATGTGTGCATTACGCTTGAAAGGCCTTCGTACCACTTCTGGGCAAAACCTTTCAATTTAGGAAGACAAAAATGTATAGTTTGTTTGTCAGTCCAACCATATATCACCGCGCATTCGTTCGCCTTATGAAGCCACATATCGATCGTCTGTTCTTTGCGAGCAGGGTCAAATTCTGGAATTGTATTTTGATTGGACAATTTATCATGATTAGCGTTTTTACCAAACGAATGTAATGCCTGAACTAATTGTACCAAAGTATCATTATTATTTAAATGTAAGTCATTGCCTGACATAGTTTTTGACGGCTGGCCAATATCAGCGTGACTGGCAGAACTGCTCACTCGCGGGTTGGCACGGCTGTAGCTCCGCTGGGTCTGCTGTCGGCTGCTAGGGCTGCGCCCCTGCTGGCTATCAGTGCTGACCTTCCGGTGGCATATCGGCTGGCTGGCGGGGTGGCGCCCTCGCTGACTGATGGGACTCCGCCCTCGCTGGCTGGTGGGGCTGCGTTCTCGCTGGCTGGCCGGGCTGCGACCCCGCTGGCCAGCAGGGATGCGACCTCGCCGGTTGGCGGGGCTGCGCCCTCGCTGGCCGGTGGGGCTGCGCCCTCGCTGGCTAATGGGGCTGCGCCCTCGCTGGCTGGTGGGGCTGCGACCTCGTTGGTTGGCAGGGCTGCGCCCTCGCTGGCCGGTGGGGCTGCGACCTCGCCGGCCAGCAGGGATGCGACCTTGCCGGTTGGCGGGGCTGCGCCCTCGCTGGCTGGTGGGGCTGCGACCTCGCCGGTTGGCAGGGCTGCGCCCTCGCTGGCTGGTGCAGCTCCGCTCACGGTGGGTAAGACGACCGGACGCCTGTCGACTTGCCGGAGTGGCCGGGCTGGCCGGTTTCAGGCTTGATTGCCGCCGGCGGTGCACGCACCTCGCTCCTCGGTCGAGAATGGGACTGCGTGAGTGGTGACTAGCATCACCGCTTCTGTAGATATTGTCTGACCGTCGTTCTCGGCCATGTGAACGCCGTGTCCAAGAAGCACCATCAGTTTCCATATTCTAAAAACACGAAATACTCGCACAGACATTTGGAATAACAGAACTATATAGACAAAGGAAAATTTAACGAAGCATACTTAGTCTTATTATATTGTATTCACATTTCATGTTAATTCATCGATTATATGCTATTTACACACTTACTAACTTTTAGGAAAGGGAAAAATCTAAGGGAAAAAACCGGTTAGTATGTTTTCTAATAAAGGTCAACAAATTTTCTCAACTTTCTAGAAATTTGAATAATATCTAGTATCTACGGTACATGGGTTCACTACGCTTTACCAAAACACGTTTGAACTGATTACCAAAACTCGAATACAATTTTTCATGCAATTGGAGATACTTAGGTAAGTTTTACTCGTGGGCGAAGTAAAATAAGTAGACGACTGTTACTTACCAATCCCGCTTCTGATTTGTTAGCCTTTGCAAACCAATAAAACCATTTACCTTTAGTTATACTACTTCTATATTTATTATCTTCCATCCAACCTTTATATATCAAGGATTCCCGCCATTTTTTATCGAACAAAATCCCTCGGCCTACTCGATTTTCAGGGCTGCCATCTTTGAAAAGAGGTTACAGTCCAATGCTGATTTATATAATAATTATTAGTTTTACACAATTATCATTTATGTAACTACCGCTGTTTTGAAATGAGATGATACTTAAATTGTTCCTTGTGCAAAAGAGTCCTGTTTAGCTCAAAATATAAACATTTTAATTTTAGAATTTTGAGCTTAACAATTTGCATAAACTTCCAGTTATTTCTTTATTATTCTAATATACGAGCTGCGTGTTTAAACAAACAAATTGTATTCATAGCTACTACTATTGGGTTCTAACCCAGAATACCACCAATTATTCTGAGATTTGAGTCACTGACTGTTAACCAACAGTGAATGTTCAAATTATGTTTATTCATATGTAAGGTTCAACTATCGAAAAACTCACGCAACGTAAAGCTGCATACGGATACATTAGTTCTGCTCACTCGTTGATAGGTACTTGAAATTGTGGTCTTGTTTAAGTTCATACCTGTGACGCTCACACAGCGAGGACAGCGATGCAAATCCCATTGTTTGAGCATTCAGTGCATGCGCATAATTAATGCAATTAGAGTGAGTGGTATAGAGAGTTAGTGGGTCGAGTCCTAATTCTGTATTAGCACCGATTGTACGAATTTCGTGTTGAAACCCCAATAATTTATTAATAGGTCAAAACAGAATAAAACTTCTAGTTTTTAACCAAGTATCTTTCCTATAAAAATAAATTGCAAATAATAATATCTGGTTAAAAAAAGCACTAATTAACCGCCCGGATGCCTACAGCACTTAGAACATTTCTCAAGGAGTTTATATATCACAGACCCATATCATACATATTCAAAGCGACCACAAGTTGTTTATGTTGACCACAAGCC
Organism: Campaea margaritaria; assembly: GCA_912999815.1. NCBI lineage: Eukaryota > Metazoa > Arthropoda > Insecta > Lepidoptera > Geometridae > Campaea > Campaea margaritaria. The sequence continues at coordinate 6,836,637 of OU538794.1, forward strand.
ACAGGCTAGCTTCTGAATCTTGCATTGGGCAGGACTTCGTGAACAAACGCGGGCTGTGGATACTAGAGGGGCTGTATGAAACTGTTTATTATCTAGAAATGGTTATTTGAACGGTTATGTGTACATTATTTTAAACTACACAGTAAAATTCGGACGCGAGCCTTGAATACCTATGCCTAAGCAAACTTGTTTGCAAATGGTTTTTGCGTTAAACATGGTACTTTTAGCTCTGGGACTTTATATCCTCATCGCCCTAGTTTTAGTCATTCAGAGCAATGCCTTATACGCATGACATTTTATCTAATCGTCACAGTCCAATGCACTCTGGCACCCGTATTGACTCGATTAGTTTCCGAATATCTTGGATATATTCCGAACCATATACTAACCTATATCGGGAACGACGAGCTCGTTACTGTCTCAGTACATCAGAAGTAGGTGAAGCTCTCTGTATTATTTCAAGAAACACCGGGTGTCGTTGTCGTTTCAACTTAAAACTATCGAGTTTCAAAGCCCACGAAACAGTTTAGAGAAGTTCGGGAAAAGGTGACTTAGTTGCTTGTTTTTCCTACCTAAACATTTGTTCGATATATAAATGTTGTAAAAGTTAGAAAGCGTTTTATTCACAAGGGAGTAAATTTTGTTACAGAAAGCTACTACTCTTTCTGCAGAGAGAAAACCTCAATTCACTCTACCCTTGCGATATGCTAATCTTTCAATTCATCTACATTCGTAGTTATTATAACTAGGTACTTACTTCAATAGTCTAGAGTTTAGACTATTGAACCTACCTTGTTATTGTTTGTATTGTTGTGAACTAAGGGTTAGTTCCCATAGTGGTCCAGGTGAACCCCCAGAGAGACTCGACGGAGGTCTAAGTTGGCGTGAAAAAAAAATAGATGGTAGGAAATAAATAGGAATATTGTAGAAATTTAGCAGCAAGGAGTCCACCGAAACCAGTAAAATTTTGAAAGGGTTTTATGAGAAAAAAAATCTGAGATCTTCTGGTCTAGATTATTTTTGGCGCGACGTGAAATGTACATGCGTCTCTATCTTAGCTTTCTCCTTTGCAAAATGAACTAAGAAGAACTCGTATGAAAGCTAACGTGGTGGGTGGGTGCGATAACAAATTTCGCGAAGGAAACTTAGGTAATAAAAGTAGTATAGTTCAATAGCTGATAAATTGCGGTTGACACTTGTCTAACTGTTATCTCGCAGAGTTAATGGCTCGGTTGCAAGTTGGGCGCCTGTTTAAGGTACAACCTGAGGCGTTATCATCCCTACTGATATAGATAAATGTTCTGTTTCGAAATCGTAATGCGAGTTTGCGAATTCAAGTAAGTTTATTCTACGTAGGTAGTACTATTTTGTTTCAGCAAATATCCAAAATCGGTACATTTGATCTTAAACTTCGACCTGGACAAGGGTGACTAGCAACATCAGTAGTGGCTTTATAACATCGAACACAATTATGACGTCAGCAGTATACAGCTGGACAGAAAAAATGTGAGGTTGTCTGGCAGAGATCGCTGTAAGCGATAAAACCACCCATTATACCTATTATTAAGTTTTTTTAATCTCTGTGTTTTATACATTTTGGTGTCAAAAAAGAGTTATCAACCTATCTATCTATCTACAGAAACCAGACTGGCTACAGCAGAAGATGTAAAATGACAATTCGACAGCTGAACTGCGAGTAATTTGAAATAACCGCTAGTGTAAACGTTTAGTCTCGAAATGGCTCACATTGTCCCCAAACGGGAGTCTTATCGGCCATTCAAAGTAAACTGACCGACCGACAACATTCCGTCGACCATAAACACTATGAACGTCGTCCGCTCACCACCCACCTCATTAGACCCTGCCCACATTTCAAGGTTACGGCATTCCCAGAAGATTTAACGAATATGGAATTCGTGAGTCTTCTAGTATGAGATATAGAAGACTTTATATCGTTTAGTTTTGCGGACGTGTTCCATTTTCTGTTACGCGTAAGGGACTCTAATAAATACTTACAGTAGGAACGAGTCCCGGGACTATTTTCTTTTACAGTACACGGTTGCTTCTTACAAGGCTCGTTTATCCTCATAAATATTGAGAATACGACCCGTTTTTTTTTACACGATACTGTCTTAATCTCAAAGTTAAGGACATTTCATGTGCTGGAGTACTAAGATAAAAAAATACTGACCTCTCTAACAAATAAGATTTTATGATACCGCTGTTATTCCCTAGTTGTACCAATCGTACAATATCGAACTTTGCACGTCTGGCTTGAATCTTCTTTGTAAGTGGAAACTTCTGATGGCCGCTTGCCATGTCTGCCAGATAATGTCGCCGACTGTACGACCCTTCTTGTGACGTAATAGTCGTAGTTTCTCCGGCAAATATATTTTTTAAATACTTTTTTTTAATAAGTTTCATAATTACTGTTTGTACAAACACCTCTCTTCTCTTATTTATGTTACATATATATAACATACTAGCTGTACCCTGCCACGCATCGCTGTGGCACATTCGCACATTCGCTGATATGTCACTGATGAAAAAAATAGATAAAAACAATCCTTTATGCGGATTATATATCAAGCTAAAATTTCAGCTCGATCGGTGCAGAACTTTTTGATTTTTTTAAGCGTACACAAACCAACATAACATTTTTATATATATAGATATATACGAACTTTAGCTCTTCATCCAAAGTAGTCTAGTACTGAAGTACCTTTTTTTCCACACGAAAGAAACAGAGGATAGCTTATATTTCCTTTAGTAATTTCGTAATAGGTAGGTACCTATTACGAAAATACTAAAGGAAATTTAAAGTAGGTACTTTACATCCAAAACCACTTACGACCATAAATGTGCTCTCGTATCAAAAACCAATTTCACCAATCACACTTAAGCCTTGGATACTTACTTCATTTCAAGACTTCATACTAAATGGGTTGGAAGAAAGAGAAACCTATACATTAGCAAAATTATTTTTGGCTTCACTCCAAAAAACTTGTTTAAACCATTGCCTTTGTACATTACTTGTTTCAACAGTATTTTCAATATTAGGTACTATAAGTATATTCAAACTACGGCGAGTCAAAGAGGTTCATTTTGTCGTAAGAGTCAATACACACAATAATGAAAAGACATTTTATAATATAATACTTTTTAATTAACGTTAATCTGTTTTTTTAAAGAATCCCGGAACATTATTAAAAAAAAAGGTCTTCCTTAAATATACAGAGGTTGCCCAGGAATAATTTAATAAAGCTTGTGTAAAATTTCATTATAATTTTACACTCAAGTATTCATGTTTCAAGTTTGAGTTTAACGAAGGAAACCCGCCTACTATATGACATATAAATCCTCATACAATATGAATAAAAAAAAATGATGACTTTACAATCACCACCATAAAATAATGTGTGCTAGTAAAGCACATTTGTCTTACACATTATTATGTATTTCAAAGCTGACAGATTTTCCAAAATGTGTTTTTCATATTTGTTAAACATATTTTTACTTTTTTATCCAGTTCGCAGCGACGGCGACGCCTTTGATGTATGTGCTCGTATCGATTTCAACTCACAGAAGTATCAGTAACAGCTTTTAATGAGAAAACGAAATGTGTTAGACTGAGTTTAAAAAAGATTTAACTCAAAATTCCTCCTACATTTAATTGTGAATTGAACTGAATTGTCTGTCTTGTTTCTAGTTTAAATATTTTTTTACTCTCTTAAGTGAGAAGCAGATCAATGCCGAAGCGTGCGGCGGGTGCGTCGTGCGTCGCTGTCACTTAGATTCATCCTACTAATATTATAAATGCGAAAGTTTGTAAGAATGGATGGATAGATGTTTATTACTCTATCACGCAAAAACTACTGAACGGATTTGAATGAAATTTGGGACACAGATAGCGTATAACCTGGATTAGGAGATAGGCTACTTTTTAAAGCGAAAATAACCCCGTACTCCCACAGGAGCGGGAACAACGCGGGTGAAACCGCGGGGCGCAGCTAGTTTTGTATATTTGAAAGCACCGCGCCATGCTGTCACTTTGATGAAAATGTATGAACAACCAGCGCCATTTGTGAACATGAGTATTCAAACAAATATTGACCAAAACTGCATAGTATAGTAACATTGGGAAAGTTAGTAAAGTATTTAACCACAGCAATAGTGGAAATCCAAAAGTTTCACCACTGTACTAAGAGCCAAACTTCGGACTAAGGCTTGCCACTTGGAAGCAATGGTAAGCCGGGATTACCGCACGAGTGACTGGGAACTGCTCTTGTATACCGAGTCTAAGAGAAACGTATACAATACCGAAGGCCCAAGGCGAGTTGATTAACGACGTTCGATGTCCTGTCCTTTATATGTATGCAAGATTCGTGTGACGGTACATTACTCTGTGAGAAACTGCAAGCGTTCCGGTTTGCCTCCTCGGAAAAGCTAGAATTTTTTATTTTACTTAAATGAGTGACGAGACGAGCAAGTCGTTCACCTGATGTTCAATTCCAGTTCCACCAAGAACTCCATACTGCGAAATCTAGGGCTGTACCAATTTTGTTACAATAATTGTTCGCGCCACTTACATTGGCACTCATAATACCTTCCTACCTTCCTATTCCTATCATTTCTTGGCGACTATCTCTGTCGCTCATATCGTGGTATCCACGAGAAAACTGCTTGCCGCCGCAAGTAGTCTGCGATCGACCCTCGTCCTTCGCGGCTGCCGCTCTCGCCGAATCCAAAGTACTGGATCTGCTGCTCCTCTGTGGTGGTCCACGTGAGTTCGACGCGCAAATATAAACAAAACCCGCTATAAACCCGCCGCGTAAACGCTCCTTGCCGACACGCACCAACCGCCTAAAATACAGTCCACTACATCGAACGTCATAACATCCTGAAGGAACAAGCAGCTTGGAGACGGACCCGAACCGAGGTGATTGCAGTTGCATGGAGACCAGGTTAGTCGCCAAGTTCCTTTGTACTACTCTTCTACCAGCCATCCTTCCCCCGCCATTGGAGGCGCGCTCAGCCTATACAGCTTAGCTGCCGCGCTAACATATTGTTGGTCCTCCGCCGCCGGATCTTCTCTGGTCCTCCCGCTATTCTCTGGCCCCTCTTAGGCCTCATATAGTCCTCTTTATAACCGCCCGCAATTTTATATTGGTATTTTTACCAACGATAATTTCCTATAATTATCGTGTTCCCGCCCGCAATTACAGTTCAGATAGTACCCTGTACTATCCTACTACGCTCTTATATACTTATTTCGTGTATTCCGCATTCCTAAATAGTAAAAATAACGATTTTTCCGTAATTCTTAATTTTTATTAAAAAGTGAAGGTATTCCTAACGACCGCCCGTGCGTCTCCACGTGGGTATTCAATACGCCGCGCGCGCGGCAGGTAAATGCTGTAGGCAGTTGCAGTAAATTAGGAATTTCATACTTTATCTAGTTTTTTATACTTTGTTAAGATGGCTATGGCTACTCGTTCAAAAGACAAAGATAGTGAAGTATACGAGGACGCAAAAGCGCTCGATACGTTACAGATCGAACGTTTGACCTTGATAGGTAAACGTGACATTATATTTTCTCGCTTACAAGATATTTTTAACCGATCTTTAAAGGCTTTCACTGATGATACTGAGAAAGATTTATTTCTATGTGGAATGATCTCGTTAGACCGCTTACGCTCCGATTTCAATGAAATTGTGAACAAATTAAATGTAACCGAGTTGACTCTCAACGCTTCGTACACGGTAAACTACCAATCTATAAACGTCTTCGAAGATATGTTTTGCCGTTGTCAGTTTGTTTATAATAAACTTAACCCGCCTTTAAAAACCGCTGATTTCAATGTTGCCCCGCAACGTAAATCTATCAGAATTCCTGAACTCGATTTGATGGTCTTCAATGGAGATCCGATGACCTGGAGGATATTTTATGAGTCATTCAAACGCACGATTCACGAAAATCCCGATCTCACTGATCACGAACGCGTCCAATATTTAATTAATAAATTGTCAGGCCGGGCCCTTGCAGTTTGTTCTGGTATCGTACCTAACGGTGATAATTATCCGATCATATGGCAGACGCTCGTCGATAGGTATAACGACAAACGTAACCTAGCCTCCGCTTATCTTGATCAAATGCTTGATTTTAAATCTTTTAACACCGCGACGAATAAAAACTTAGAATTATTCCTAGATAAATTCTGCACGGCTGTGTCAAGTTTGAAGTCTCTCAAGCTCGATAACGTGTCTGATTTTATTTTACTATCGCTCGCTTTGAAGAAAATAGATTCAAGTACTGCACGGTCGTTTGAAATGCACATGCGAGGTAAATCTATGCCTACATACAATGAACTTTTAAAATTCATCCGCGAACAAAGCAAAATATTGGAACGCACTACGACCGATTCTCTTAGCCGCCGTAATAACAGGCCGGGTACTGCAAGGTCTACGCAGTCTTTTGCAGCATCATGCGTCACTCACTGTCCGCTTTGCAAACAAGCCGATCACGCTAACTTATATAGATGCCCTGCATTTGATAAGCTTTCTATCGACGACAGGTACAATTTTGTAAAACAAAGCAAAGGTTGCACTAATTGTCTAAGCACTACGCATATAAATACTGCTTGCAATTCTAAATTTAATTGCCGTTATTGTGGATGTAAACATCATTCTATGTTATGCCGCAAAGTATCATCTTCCCGTGAAGACAATCGCCCGTACCCTAGCGCTCCGTCACAGGCGCACGCGCCGCCTCCGCGCGCGCGAACTGGCAACTTCTCCGCCGCCGGGGATCACATGCCGCCTTCGGCATCGCCGCCGCCCGTCGCGGGCTCCGCTAGCGCTCAGCTGACGAACTTACCTACAACTGCTTATCAGTCATCACAACAACAGGTGTCGCTGTGTAATATACGCCCCGCTTCGCAGCCTAATGACACTACTTGTTTACTGGGAACCGTACAAGTTTATGCTACGGATTTAAATGGTCGCCGCCATGTAGTACGCGCCTTAATTGATTCGGCTTCCCAAAGTAACTTTTTAACTTCAAAATGTTGCGCTAAATTAAATTTAAAATGCAATAAGGTGACGAACACCGTTGTTAAAGGGATAGGTTCCGCATCTAACCCAATCAAGGGAGCAGTTTCTGCTACTTTATCTTCCCGCCTAAATGATAATTTTATTGCAATTGACGCCTATGTTATCGACCGCATAACAGACAATTTACCGGCAGTGAAAATTGACGTATCCTGCCTTTCATACCTGAACTGCCTGCCTCTGGCAGACGACAGTTTCGCTTCGCCTTCCGAGATCGACATACTTATAGGCGCGCCGCTCTTTTCTGAAATATTGCTATCAGGCCGCGCCGCTGGTCCGCCTGGTACTCCAACCGCTTTTGAAACCATTTTTGGTTTTATCGTAATCGGGACCGCTCCCGTTACTCCCGCTCATGTTACTCCCGCTCATGTTACGCCCGCTCATATTGAAACCGTTGTTTCTATCACTGACCCCTTGGTTGAAGATAGATGCCGCTCTCATATTTCCCTTTGTACCTTTACGGAAGGACCACGTTTAGATAATCTTGTCCAACGCTTCTGGCAGCTTGAAGAGGTGCAATGCACGCCGACTTTGAGCCCAGACGCTATAGAATGTGAACGCATTTTTACAAATAACGTTTCCCGCGATCCTACGGGACGCTATTCTGTAGCGTTGCCTTTCTCCCGCGATCCCGCGACCTCTCTGGGTAATTCTTACCCTATCGCTAAAAAACGCTTCATGTATCTCGAACGTAAGCTCGCCGCGACACCTGCTCTGCGCTTAGAGTACGATGCTATAATCAAAGAGTACATTCAGAAGGGTTACATTTCACTGATCGACAATGATAGTCCTTTTACTGGATATTACGTGCCACACCACGCCATTGCGAGACTACAAAAAACAACAACTCGATGGCGTATGGTGATGGACGCCAGTGCTGAAACTGACTCAGGCCTCTCCTTGAATCAAGTTTTATATACCGGGGATAATTTACAAAACGATCTTTTTACAATCCTCTTGGATTTCCGCCTCTACCCAATCGCTTTTACATCCGATATTAAACAGATGTACCTACAAATTTTGATAAATAAGGACCACCGCAAATATCAAAAATTCCTGTATCGATTCGATCCCGTTTTTCCGCTTGATACCTACCAATTCAACCGCGTTTGTTTTGGTCTACGTAGCAGTCCGTTCCTTGCAATGCGAGTGTTGCGACAGCTGTGCGCCGCCGACGGTGCCCGCTTCCCACTCGCAGCATCTCTTATCAGCGACAACACATACATGGACGACGTGTGCTACTCCATGCCTACTCTGTCTGCTTGTTTACAACTCAGAGACGATCTCCGCGAGTTGCTCAAGGCCGGGGGCTTCGATCTCGTCAAATGGGCTAGTAACTCACCCGCGCTCCTTGACTCCCTTCCCGTCTCTGCGTTAACGGAATGCGTTAAAAATGCGAAAAATGCGTTAACGGATCTTTTAAATTCCGACGAATATAATAAGTCTATCTCAGATGAGTTATCAGCTAATCGCATACACTGGAAATTCAATCCACCGCGAAGTCCTCACTTCGGGGGGAATTATGAAATATATGTGAAAGCGTTTAAAAGTCATCTTCATAAGACGATCGGTTCACAGTTACTCACGTATGAGGAAATGTTAACCGTACTCACACAGATAGAATGCGTTATCAATTCTCGTCCTGTAACGTTATTGAGCGAAGATCCGTCTGAGCCGACCGCGCTGAGTGCTTCACATTTCTTAATGACCGCACCGCTGAAGCATTTGCCCGCTTGCACGGTTCCCGATGAACCTGGACACTTATTGAAACGGTACGCTTTATTGGATCAAATGGTACAATCATTTTCCAAACGGTGGAAGTTGGAATATCTTCACTTACTTCAATCTAGAGGAAAATGGAATACACCTTCGAATCCCATTACAATAGGTTCTATTGTTCTTATTATCACTGATAATATTCCCCCGCTATCCTGGCCTCTCGGCGTCGTCGTGGCCACTCATGTCGGCGGCGATGGCATCTGTCGAGTAGCGTCAGTAAAAACGGCGACCGGCGTCTACCAGAGACCCGTCGTCCGTTTATGTATCTTACCTACCCAATAATTTAACCCCTTGCTCCCCGGTCAACCGCTATGTTATATTTAACCCGTTGACCGCTTTAGAGTTTAACTCTTATTTTTATTTTTTTTATTTCCCGCTTTCTTTTAAAAACCAATGGTTTTTAGGCCGGGGGCAAATGTTCGCGCCACTTACATTGGCACTCATAATACCTTCCTACCTTCCTATTCCTATCATTTCTTGGCGACTATCTCTGTCGCTCATATCGTGGTATCCACGAGAAAACTGCTTGCCGCCGCAAGTAGTCTGCGATCGACCCTCGTCCTTCGCGGCTGCCGCTCTCGCCGAATCCAAAGTACTGGATCTGCTGCTCCTCTGTGGTGGTCCACGTGAGTTCGACGCGCAAATATAAACAAAACCCGCTATAAACCCGCCGCGTAAACGCTCCTTGCCGACACGCACCAACCGCCTAAAATACAGTCCACTACATCGAACGTCATAACATCCTGAAGGAACAAGCAGCTTGGAGACGGACCCGAACCGAGGTGATTGCAGTTGCATGGAGACCAGGTTAGTCGCCAAGTTCCTTTGTACTACTCTTCTACCAGCCATCCTTCCCCCGCCATTGGAGGCGCGCTCAGCCTATACAGCTTAGCTGCCGCGCTAACAATAATAATTATCGAAATTGTGAAAGTCCTAAATAACTTCGTCTATAACGTTACTATTACTAGCCTACAATTAATATGAAAATGAACGCTTCTACTGAATTTTGTCTGTAACAAAACAATTCCAAATCACCGTGACAGCTTTGTGATTAAAACTTTGTCACACTTTTAGGTAAAATTCCCTTCGGCTTTAGCCAATTACGAAGTTCGTAAAAAGCATTAAATTAACGAAATAATGTAAATCGTAAACAGAGCGAATCAAGTTGCTGAGAACTTTATAATAAGAGTTTCAAATGCTGACGTAAATTGAATTAATCTTACGCTCACTTGCTCCAATGGGAATATTGTTGGACACATTAATTAATTTATTATGAGTTTAAAACTCTCGCAGCCTGAAATTTTACTAAATAAATGAGAGAGGCTTGCAAATTCGTCAACTTCCCTTAATTTAAACATCATAGCTGTAAATATCAACTTCAGAAATATTGATTAAAAGTGTGTTTTCTAGCAAATGCCATCAACAGCTAACCGACTTTTCCTCGGGATGTTTCCCGTCCCTGGCTTTGAGCTCAAAGCTAGGGACAGCTTATTTATTTTTTACTACACTAATTTGATATTTCAACTAAGTTTTACCGTCTTTTATGACTGTGATATGATTCGGTAGTTTCTGTGGTAACGTAAATCGATAAACTATATCCTTAAAAATGAAAATAAATCTCAACAGACACGAGGGTGGTTTTGTAAGTGTTATGTGTTTATTCTTTCTGGTCTTTTTAATTCTTAAAACCACATCAACAGCCGATACGTTCGCAAACGAATCAATTACATGATTTTCTTGTGAAATATTCTGTGAGATCGTGACACTTTCCGTCTGATAATCAATCCGGATCATAAAATCTAATCTACAGATTGATTGATTGAATATCAACCCATTATGTCAAAGGGTAATGGATGAGGGTTGTACATCGGATTTTCAGAATTAGAAATCCCATTTATTTTCATGACGATGCGACTGTAAGAGGTTTTAACAATTTTGATGATATAATAACCGTATTACCTATTTGTATGCTTTATATTTCTTACAAGAATGCTTAGCGAGAACGCTAGTTTCATACATTTTGAAGAGAGCATGTATATAATAATGTAGGTAACGTGACAATAAAGTTACAGGTGGGCCGACACACGCGGCTCAAAGGGATCTCTCACAAAGATGCCGCCACTAAAGCTAAGAGGCTTTTATTCTTCTACTTACCTTCCTGCGTTTTTTTTATGTCGGAAGAACTAAAATGCTGCATGACATTATGAGGCAAATGTCTAGTGCTATACGACGTATAAGATCTTGTGACCACAGGATCTGACCAATGTGGTCAAAATTAATTAAAAAAAAAAACATAAAAGTTAGGCTAGTTCCAAAGGTTTGTCTGGAAGAAATCGCTTTCAGCGATAAAACCGCCCATTGTACTACCCTTGTTTACCTATTGTAATTTTTCTGTACTGTGTTTATTTTTGTTTCTGGTGTACAATAAAGAGTTTTCTATTCTATTCTATTCTATTCTAGTTATTTAAAAATATTGCTTGTACGGAGTAAATTGGAGTTTAGTTCTGAGTGTTTATTATGATTATAATTCTTATCTCTTTTATATATCCTTCTTTATGTAGTTGTGTAGTCCGACGCCTGGAATATCGCAGGGAATCTATTTCCAATTGAGATCTAAAATAATAATTATTTTCGATCAACGAGTTATTTCTTTAGTCTATATATTTTTTATTGCCACAACTTAAATAAAAATAATTAAATAGAAAACTAACTAAAACTAAAACTTAAAAATCTAGCAAAATAGGGTGTCCAGTCAGTCAGTGTTGCAGTCTTGTTTCTTACCTATATCAAATTTTCTCATTTGCTTTCAAGAAATTATATCACCTATTTTTCTTCGAAACTCATAATATATTTTCGAAAGCGTACATTTTAGCTGCCCTGCATATTTTTCCCAGCTACATCGCTTGCGGAGACAGGCTCGGAATGAAAGATTAATGAGTGAACGAGGAGGTCGGGCTTAGACAAAAGGTTTGAAACGCCACGCATTCAACAGTACTAGGCGTTAGATAGTATTATTACTAATGGTGAAACTGACAATTATGCTTAGCTAAAATATGATTCCCTTTCCTTTTTTGTTAGGAGTTTTGTCATTATTTTGTCAATGCTAATGCAAATCACACATCTACTTATAGCCTACATTCATCATCAACAACCCATAACGTCCCACTGCTGGGCACGGGTCTCCCCTCACTTTCGTGAAGAGGATTAGGCCATAATCCACCACGGGGGTCAGATCCGGATTGGTGGATCACATACCTACCTCCGAAGTTATTCTCGGGTAGGTATGTGGGTTTCCTCACGATGTTTTCCTTCACCGAAAAGCGAGTGATAATTACGTACATACGTTTTACAAGAAACACATTGGTACGTGCCTGCACTGGGACATCGCCTACATTGCACCTTACAATCTCCAAAAAGAAATAGGTAGATATACAATTTACAATTTCCACAATAAGATTGCAAATACCAACACCGCTCGTAAACAGGAGGACGTAATTTTATGTGGTCTCTCCGAACAACATATATTTCCTGTCATGTTCGTTTGAAGGCCACGCGGCCGCATAACTGGAGCATGAAACAAAAAGTTTTAAAAACGCAAAAGGTAAAGTGCAACCAGCTGCGAAAAATGACTTCAAAAGTTTTATAATTTATAAGCGAAACATTTCGACAATTTTATACGCTCACTCAGCGCACCCACTGCGCTTGTGACTTCGGTAATTGCACTTCTTATGCTTCGAAAATATGAGCTGGTAGTAACTCTTGTTGTTTTTAATCACACTGCGAAAAGTTGAATTACGTTATTATATTATTTAGTTAGTTTGTGTTTGTTGTGTTATTGTTTATATAGTTTTTTTTTTCGTAGTATTTGTATACGTATAAAATAAACCACGTTATAATTATTATGTACAATAGTAACTTCATTCACGGGAAACAAAACATTGCGATTCCTGTACAATAAATAGACAAAGGACTGGGTAACGTATTCAAAACAAATGTCATAAAAAAATACGTTACGTTTTGATTGTAAAAACAACACGGTTGGTTCCAAATTGTAACTCTGTATTGAAACACGATTGTGTTTTGTTTGTAATAACTCCTGTGTTTTGTTCTGTGCGATTGTTTCACACAAAAAGGTTGTTAAAGCGGACAGATATTGGTAATTTCAATGCGAGCATGAAATGATATCAAGCTTGTTAAATAATACGCGCTAATAATATCTACGTCGGCCAAAATACTACGTGTACTAAATGAAATATAATGAAAATAATAATAGATTTTGCAAGCTTTTATCAAATTCTACGTATTCGGCACTGTAAGTTCACTAAGAAGATCCGTTAAGGTCACTTAACGGAACACCTTTCGGCTTTATGACCATATTATTGTATTAAATTATGCCAAATAACTAAATTGAATAACGGAAACGGAGATGTGTCTTCATTGAATAGCTATAAAAACTGTCTAAGGTAGTACAAAGTCGCCAAAATCTGCAGTTTATCGTCACTGACACAAAAAGTTTTATAATAATACTTACCCACACACGCGACCCTACTCTTTAACTCGGTCATTATATAGCGCCTAACTTCGTAGACAGCAGGTGAGATAATTATTCAGGAAGTTAGACTTCGTCTAACCCAAGTCTACGAGTTTAATGGGGCGAAGATCAACTTCATTCTTCACTGTTCCTACACCCTACCTATTCCTACCTAGTTTTTATGACGTTTTGCAATCTCTGCGACGGACATGAGAAAGGAAATCAGGTATTTTACTATAAGGAACTTTTTGCAGCTTTTTGTTCCTTATTTTTCTATTTAGCTCATTATAAATTCAAATATTTTCATCGGAAAATAAAACACGACTCATTTGTTTTTCACTCATAACGTGAAGTAAAATGACACAGTTTACTAATGCAATCAGGGGTCTTACCACGAATAGTTAACATCCAGTTAAAGGCCTTAAACTGAACTGCCCTGCTCACTGTCACCACCAATATCGCTAAGCGTTCATAAGTCGACCAGAGACATGTATCCAAAGAGATCGGAACAATTTGTTTGCATTTATGAGAGTTTATACAGCTCCATCTCATTCCCTTTCTCTTTCATTCTCTTCAGTAAATTTTTGATGGACGTCACGTCACGTTTGTCATTTATGAGTGGGTGTGGGTTCCAATCTAGGCCGCTCAGTTTAAGGCCTTAAAATGAACTGTATGGAATATGAATAAGTACGTGGTTAGTATATTTTATTTTATTAATAATATAATTGAATTACAGCGATGTCTAAATGGCAGATTTCAATCAGATTTGATTGGAATGAATACATAGTTCAACAAAGATAAATTAGAGAGATCAACACTTTGACTGGTGAGCCGTTTTGCTTGTCAAGCCACGGGTGCGGCTCTGCACGCGCCATAGTATTTTCGCATACAACAAACACAACAGTTGTGTTTTGCCGTACTCGTGGCAAGTTATGAAAAAGACGACAGTTATGTTTTCAGCAGTGAACGTGTTAAATAACCTTATTGTTTCATAGACATTGTAACATTTTGTTTTGTACCAAATTTATTCCGCAAATATAAGTTCTGCTGACAAATAAACTTTTTCAACCCGCATACTAATATGTAACACTTTGCTCTCTCATTTCCTTAACTGAGTTTGAGGCGCTTGTGCATTCAGGTCACGCACAAGTTGAAAGTTGACTTGCCTCAAAGAGTTTCTATTGTATGAGAAAAAGGGAAAGAATAAAGGTTTACAAAGACGGTAAAGGACCCCACAAAAGGTGGTGCTTCAGGGCTCATACTCCACAATGAACACTTAACTGTCATTTTTATTACACTTTTATAGGGGGTTTATTATTTTATGTTGTTTTCATTGTCTTACCTCGTACTTGCTATTTGTTAACCCCAATCTGTCTGTATCTATTACGCCGCCCAGAGTCTCTGAACGGGACGGACAGCCTTACTTAGGTACTTAAATATAATTAATTAAAAGAATTAATAGAAAAAAAATGCTTTAAGCGGTAAGGCCGCCCAGTGTACCACCTCATTATTAAATGTATATTGTACTGACTGTGTACTGCGTCTACTTAAGCTTTATGGTGTTCGATAAAGAATTATTGCATTGTATTGTAATATATTCGTAGTTACAAATGTCTGAATGTCAAGAAATTCTAAGTAGTGACTAGTACAACCAGTAACACTTGATCAAATCCGAATCAGAAGGGCGGGTGTCCATACAATCGATTAACCCACACTCGCACGTGATCAATTTACATTTAACAACCCTTAAAGTGGTCAACTTAATTTGCCTAAACATATGCCTTAGTTAACGAAGTTAAGGAACATGGTTTAAACGTGGTTTAAACTTTCGTTATAAATAAATCCCTTTAGGAACGATATCAGGTATTACCGGGCACGAAGTAGGAATGTGAATAACTTCGCCGAATATTTAACTTAACGACGGTTTTGGGACCAGTTGACTAAGTTTAAATGTGGGTTGAACGTCTTGTTGTCTAGTTGAGGACCTTTTTGGTAACCTTTGCAGCTTAAGGTGAACGTTCATTATGTTTGTGTTACTAAATTATGATCCCTGTCCTATCGAGATGCAGTATACCTATACCTATGCTCGTCCTATACATCTATAAACTTTATGGTGTTCGAAAGGACTAAACAATTATATCAAACGATATAACTGCGTGCATCGTACGAAGTACAAAGGTATAATGCCGATAAGATCAAAACTTATTGCAGATTTTTCATAATAAATTACTGTTAATTACATATCTACTTATTTAGTAATAAAGTTATACTGAAACATTAAAATTAACAATTTAGTACTTCTTTGGTCGATAGAGGGCATTTAACCAAGCACACCTCAGAAATGACATCTCATTGAACATTTCATAAAAACTCATGTAAAGATTTCCTTTTGCCTTATTCAAATCTAAATTATCTCATTAATCCATTTCTGCTGAAAACTAAACTATTAACCAGAAATTTAATATACCGACCCTACAAAAGTTATCTCCGCATTCAATCAGCTCTGCCAATAGATATGCAAATATTCTCTATAGGAATGTAGAGTTCGGCGAAAGCTCCCACCGATGCATAAGTAATTTGTTTAGCACTTAAATGGGTCAGTTTGATTCATAAAATGTGAAAATATTTACTGAATTTCGAACAGGAGGCCTACCATGACGTCTTATAGCGATTCAGTTGAGGACCTAAACTGAGCCGCGTCGCATAATCGTACCGTGACGTCTTATTTTTGATGTTGCTGCCATTTTCAATCTAAACTGGATATAGATTAGGTTGAAAATGGCTTATTAGCGACTCAATTTAGGTTGCTACCATTTTCAACCTTAACAGGATCCAGTTTAGGTTGAAAATGGCAGCAACATCAAAAATAACATGTCACGGTACGAGTATGCGACGCGGTTCAGTTTAGGTCTTCAATTGAATCGCTATAAGAGGTCATGGTATGCCTCCAGGACTTTCTAAGCTTAGTGTTTTATCCTTTATTGACCACATCTTTGACGATGACGATGAGCCGATTTTCTTGTCTAGCCCTGGTTAGAGATCTGCGCACACCGTTGTGTTTTCCCGCACTCGCGGCAACTGATAAACAACACAACAGTTGTGTTTTCAGCAGTGAATGTGTTCAGTCTAGATGACATATTCAAGCGTTTAAACCAAGGAATAAGGAATCTAATCTTTGGCCAAGTTTTAGTTATTGAACTTGTGATATTTCGGCTATCCACTGAGCTAATATTTTTTTTGAGTCCTGCGGTGGCAGTGAGAACTATACAAATAAAAAAATGGAACAATTTTTTTTTAAGAGTTACCTATATGTATCTATCTACAGTTCATTTGGTTCGAGCACGCTACCGATCGATGCTTCCAAAACATCTAAAATTCTAGGCTTTATAAAACAACCACAATGTACCAAAAACAGTACCTTGCGAAAATTGTGGTATACATTAACAAAATTCTCACAAGAAAGATTACTCCATACGTCAGCGCCTCACTGTCGTAAAACGTATTCGTAACAGTAGTCGGTCTACAAAGAATGCAATAAGCAAGGATTTATGAGGCCCAAGTTCTTTTGCTAACCGACTATATAGATATGTGAGCAATTCGTTTCATATTTTATTTGCCTATTTAAATGCCACTTTATCGTTTAGCTTGGCGTCAAGTGCTATATTTTTACGCGTATTAATGTAATAAAACGATATTGACATATTTCAAGTGTCTTTTCGCTCATAAATGTGATCTTGTAGAGAATTTGCAGATATAACTCAAAAATTACAAGCTCTAGTGGTATCAAAACGGTGACTCTGAAACGTAGATAGTTTAGGCAACTCTTCGGTCTATTTTATCTGTCACTCCTGTGTTGCTTTAGGATCTGTATCTCTATACTAAATCACAGAAATACCCATCGTTATACGTATTAAGAGCACTACACTTAAAGGTCCATGAGAAAAAGTTTCATATTTCTCCATTTTAGGTTCAATTTCTTTGGCGCAATCAAATATTTCATTAAGCTGGTAGCGCTTGCCAAATATGATACTATTTTAATTTGTTGTTTTTCTATTCCAAAGTATGTATTTATATTTAAAAAAAAACTTAAATGAATTGACATATTTCATGGAGTTTAAACGTATAAAAATGTAACTAAAACTTCACCCATTGTGTTCAACTACTACGTTACTTCCACTTCAAAAGCTGCTCTCCCCTTTCAGTGTTGCCGTTAAGCACAACATTTACCCTGAAATGGCTAATAAACCCCTCCGCCGTGACGCGGCTTTGTTTCTGTTACTATTGTCATCCCCTTCAGAGGATAAATAACTTTTAGGGGCAGAACAAACATGGGGTTACTGAGGATAAATTATTTGTGTCGGAAAATAATTCGTCGGTATTTAAATTAATAGATAATTTCACCTTTTCCGTTTTGGCTAATAGGCAACTTTTTTGTACCTAGTGGTTAATCCGCTGGCATGACTTGGTGTCTTCCGCAGAACACAGATACTGGTCGTATAAGGCTCTGTATGCATACATACATACTTACACAGCCTTATACACCCAGCATTGAAACCATATACGGTTTATTAACCACATACGGGGACGGAAAAATATAAGCCAAAAAGACAAAACACCATAAAAAATCTGATTATCAACGCGTATCAAAATATTTCTGCAGAAAATAATCACGAACGGTAAACAGACACAAATTTATGGTTTTCCTTGTCCTCCGTTTATACAAGCAATCAACAGAAAGAGTATTATTTTTTCATTATCCTGTATATTCAGACGGAGACTTGCTATAGGTAATAATGACCTCTCCTCTGAAAATTACGTACTATACATAAAATATTATGAAAAAGAAATAAAAGTCAAAGGGCAGGATCTTCGTGTAATATCCGTTATGAGCTCAAGCCTACTCTACCTTGAAATTAAACAGGGCGGCGCTTCATTAAAAAACAAATATCACTTACGTACGAGTATCTACAGGGTTGCCAAATTACCCAAATTAGTAAAAATATTTTAGTCAAGAATTTAAGTCAAATTTAACAAAAAGTAAGTTGGAACTCTTTTAAATTGGCTAAATTCTACTTTAATTGATTTCAAACTTCAGATATAACTTGAACACATTTTTTTTAAATCTTACTGAATTACTCTACGAGCAAAGCCTGATGGTGAGTAAGCGCCACGCCTGCCCATAACATTACATTGCCACCCAGAATTTTGCATTGCATAACAAACACCTGTAACGTATCAGTGACAATTTAGTATAACAAGCCTTTTAAACTTAGTCGCTTATTATATAATACGAAATATACTCTCTTCGCGTGCTAACTTACGAGTACGACCCACACAACCCTAAGAGCCTGGAGAAGTGGAAGAGAGTGAATGCTAAAACAACATTGATCTACCTCTCAACAGTCCTGGATTACTCTACAAATATTTTGTTTCCGCTGTTAGCAGACGAAACTAATGTAATTGTAAAATATATTTTTATCTGCTACTTTTAAACGAATTGAATCTTCACAAACTTGTATGTATTGTACAACCACAGTGGCGGCTTGGTAAAGAATACATTTTTTACGTAGATTATGCTAAAAACTAAGACACATATAATATATGTAACATGTAGTTAACCCACACACCTACCCGAGAATTATTTCGGAGGTAGGTGTGTATCCACCAATCCGGATTTGGCCCCCGTTGTGGATTATTGCCTAACCCTCCTCACGAAAGTGAAGGGAGACCCGTGCTCAGCAGTGGGACGATATGGGTTGATCATGATGATGATGATGATTTATAATAGTTTCTCCTCTTCTTAGTCCTTTTCTTCACGAATGTAGGTCGTATGTGGGAATATATTTATAAATAATCATAGAAAATACCAAGACGATATATGCTTACTTTCTGAGTAGTTCAAGACTGTTTATTAGGTCGTGATTATACTGTGTGAATCGACCTTTGTTTTGTTAATCGGATAAGTGATGTTGTTTTGAAATTGCCAAATTGCCTCCGAGAAATGTTTTACGGGAAATGTTTCCGTTTGTTTAATTAGATACCGGGCTCCCAAGTAACATAAATTGAAATGAAGTGGAGAACTCAACAAGAAATCAAGCTATACGTATACATCCAAAGTAAAATACTGTATAGTCAATTGTTTTTAAATGATGTTACACACTGCATGGAATTGATAATTATGTAAAAACTGTACATTTTAAGGATGATATATTTAGCTACAATAGTGACAAGTTAGTTTTTAATAAGTCTTATGAAAAGCAATAGCAATACAGCCACAAGACATGGAGAGCTTATGGTGGACTAAACACATTTGCTGCTTTTCGACTGGCAGCGACCGACGCTGTAATTATGTTTTAAATGAAGTTGTAATAAGACATAAGGTTCAACATTTTAAACCTTGGCATATCTTTCATATGACGAAACCGGGCCGATTAACACACGCGCTAGTGCTGCCAAAAGTGCGAGGTTCAACGAAACTCCAAATTGGGTCACCAGTCCAAGTTACAAATTGGTTTAAACCGAGCTGTTCGGACGACACTCGTTACACTTTCAAGCAACATACTGATGGAAGGAGATAGCAACCTCTTTGAGAAAGGTGTGTAAACTTTTTGAAAGTTTCTCAATAATAGATAGCGACCTTGTGATAAATATTACCAATATACTAAAATTAAAAACATGGTTAAACATCATCGTCACGTAATTCAACAAACTTATTAGGCTCAATATACTAGCTTTTTCGACTTTTCGCTCCACTTGCACATTCTAATTACTCTCCGCTCGAGAAGTTGAGCAAAGCTGAAGAAACTATAAAGAAAACTGACCAAAAGCTCCTCAACTACGCTGCCGATAGCCGGGGTAATTGGCTCCCTTTTGAATGTCGGAGTGCTTCTTGAAACTATCTCTATCGTATTGTGTGCAGCCTGGAATGCTAGTTAGGAAGGTAGAGCACTTAATTCGGCGATGTCTTCCCTCTATAGAATCTGTACGTACCGTTCATAAAAGTCACTTCTGGAATAGACCTTGCGTTATCATTACATTGTGTTGTTGTGTTTCCTTGTGTTAACATGGCCTCATGGCCATGTTGCCCATCGGAATGACCGTGCTGATTTTGCTTCTCACTTGCAGTTGGCACTAAATACTTTGCAAATTATGACAGACAATCAATTTACTATAATACTCGAGCCATCGTAAGACGTGAGTAATTTATCAATGGAATATCACGGTAATACCATATAACTTCTTCTTAAATTCCCAAATCTTCGAATACAATTTCTCTAGCAATAAATCTCGATGCCGCACGTACCGCAAAGTGCGAGTACCTACTCGTAAATAAGTGGCCACTAGAGAGCTATATTCAACATCATTATGTGCTTAATGTAACGGAATTGGTGAGTTGGTGGTCAATTTATACATATTCCTTTGCAGTCATCATTTTATTTTGCTCAGGAACTGAGGGCGGTGTTTGGGCTTACATTTCCAAACTGATATGTTATTTAACCCTCTTTGTCTAAAAAAAAGACATTTTGCGACGAATTTTAACTCAGTGTCGTCGGTAGAAACTTCAAACTATTGCCTACAGACAAAGAATAAGTTCTTTGCCTACAGGCGACTCAGCTACCAAAAATGATACGACAGAACTCCCGCCGAGTATTTAATTGTTAAAAACAAGTTGGTGGCTAAAATGTAGAGCTACGCAGAACTTACAGAAGTTCCGTTTGAAGGACGCAGGACGCTGTAGCAAGCAATTGCTTAGCATAACTGCTGTCTCATAGTGACAAGAGCTGTACAATGCCGTGCAGAACTTTGCAATTCAAAGTTGGTTCAAATTCAAATTGTTATATAAGCCAGTGTGAAAGTAAGCGAACAATTCACCCGTCTTGCAAATTAATTGCACATTATCCGGTTACAAAATACAGTGTACAGATCTTTCTGTTATAATAATTAGTACAGCCAGAATAATTGCGAAATCATAATATCAACATAATAATACGCGTAATTATTAGAAGAGTATTTTCTGAGAAGTTGGATAAAGGATATTATAATAATGAGGTAAAATATATTAGGGAAGAACAGCAACATTTTCAAGATCTCGGCTTTCGTGATGATCTTGTTATTTACGTAGAATTATTTTGGTTAGCTATTTTTTTATTTAAATTATTACTCATCTCATTAAAGTAGACATCGCTAGACATTAATTTCGAAATAATACATTCATATTATTTTAATGGTAGCTTTTAATAAAATAAAGTAAATCTAATGATGTAGATTTTTTTTAACATCATGTATGAGTAAATGCCGTTTAATGACTGTAAAATTAGACTTTCTGTGAAATCCTATGCTAGTATTATGGTTCTGTGAAACTTCAGTAGATTCTCACAATTGATAGACCCATTTGTTCAAATGGACCCTATCTCCGATCTATCTATATAGAATGTAATACGGAAGCCATCTAACCAAACGTACACGCTATTTACAAGAAACAGTAGTAATTTGTTCTCTGTCCATAATACTTCTCATGAAAAACAATATTGTCTTGTTTTGAAAAACGAAGAATTTTAGAATGAATAAGGTTTTTTTTTTTTCTTTTGTTCTAATTTATTATTCAATATTGCTTTGTCTACTTTCTGCTAATAATTATAGAAGATGTTTTTTGAATACCGGGAGCTATCTCTGCCTATCAAACTTGAAACTTGAAGAGATTGGTTTACACAATAAAAGTTAATTACGTTCCTTGTCACAATATTATCGAACACGGATTATTCTGCTATAGAAACTTGCGCTCTTGTTTGGAGTTTGGACATGTTTTGACATGAGAACATTATTCAAGTTTGTGGCTGTACATTATAAAGACATACATATAACAGCTGTCTTCAAAGAAAACCAATTAATATGTTCAAGTTAATTTATAATTAAATAAGTTCATGAGCGGAAATTACTGTTGTAAATGTGACGAATAGTTTTGCACTTATTTGAGTATATTCAGTTATTAATTTACAAAACTAATTGTACAAGATTCAAAGGCCTAATATGATTTAGCTAAGCCTTACCCATCGCAGGAATCGCAAATTTTAGAGCGCTGTAATCTAATATAATCGTGCGCCTTCGTTTGTAATGCCTATTCTAGACCCCTAGTATGTAACTGTGTATTGTAGCAGTTATATTGCTTGTAATTTTTGAACTACCTGTGTATGATTTATGGCTGGTTACTGGAACGTTGGTTAACTTTGACAATGGATTAAATCTATTGTTGTCCTGGTCATTTTTGATGTGCAAGATAGAGACAACGATATACTTAATCTGCTGTCAAAGTTAACAAACGTTCCAGAAACTGACCGCTAGTGTTATTTTAACGCAGTGTTTTTTTTTTTACCATAATGTATCACGGAAGGGTCATTATTGGTTTTAAGCAAACATATCTTGGCAAATACAAATATATTATGTCCATTGTCTAATATGTCATTTTCAAAAGCTATATATTTCCACTGTTTCACATCATAAACTAAATTTAAAACTGACTGCGTAGGTAAAGTGCTAAGTTTTCAATTTTAAATTTTCCTTCGTTTGATATGTAAAGTAATTTCACCAATACGACTAAATACGTAAACATGACGGTTGAACGGTATAACTGAAACTACACGGACTTTTGACACAAAATTGCTCGTATTT
Source organism: Campaea margaritaria (assembly GCA_912999815.1). Classification (NCBI taxonomy): domain Eukaryota; kingdom Metazoa; phylum Arthropoda; class Insecta; order Lepidoptera; family Geometridae; genus Campaea; species Campaea margaritaria. Next base: position 6,859,723 of record OU538794.1, read on the forward strand.
GTGTTGAGGGAAATTGGATTTCTGGGCTTCGTATTGGAACAAGATTTACAAATTTGGAATCGCTCAACTAACGGCTGATGACTCTGACTTAATAATGCCCGGAAAACTGACCTGTGAGCAGAATATGAAAGAAAATATTGATTAAACATGAATATCACATACGTATAACCTGATCCCGTTTTTATAATTTGAATGACTGACGAGACGTGCAGGCCATTAACCTGACGGTAAGCCCTACGCTTGCCCATGACAGTTACAATGTCACCCAAAACTTTGCATTGCATAATCCTGCGCGGCCCTGCACTGCGCTCGTCACCGTGAGACATCGGCTCTAGAGTCTCATATGCCCAGTAATTTCGCTGGAAACAGTGCCCTTGAAACCGGAACACAGCAATGTTTGCACACTACTGGTTGGCGGATGAATATCTGGCAAAGGTGTGGTACTTCTCCAGGCGGTCTCTTGCAGAAGAAGCCTACCACTACAAGATAATGTACACCGCCGAATATTTTCCTGGCATGAATCTAGTTGGTATTGTTTTCATTACACTGTTTTTGGAAGGAGAAACCCACTCAAAAACATCCATATAGCAAACTCCTACGAGGTCGGTAACACGCTTATTGTGTGAACAGTATCGTATATTGCGACATAAAAAAATGAATGACGAAACTTTAAAAAATGTTATCCCTGTAGTGTTTCTTGGTGCTATCTTCTCTGATGGGCGTATTTCCGAAGCACTGGTATAGTTAATGGAGTTTCCTTTTCCTGTGCGAGATTCAGTCATGAGTCACAACTTGATAGGGAAATGTCTTATTTCAAACTTAAACCGTAATTAGATAATTAAGACCTTTACATGTACACAGTTTTATTCAATACATTTTATTCTATTCTATTCTATTCTTAGTAGATCATATTTTTTAACAGACTTAAGTTTTTAACAGTTGTATAATATTCAGTTATGAAATGAATAGTTATATTTAATCGAATTCTGCACTCGGCGGTGTTCACTGGGTTCTCTAGACATAATGCTCATGTTTAGTACGCTCACCCTATGTACTTGCTGCTTTAATTCTAAATTCTCCGTCTTCGCCCAAACCTAACATAAAGCGTGGTTAGTTGTTTAATCATGTACGTGTGAAGTTAGGGTCAGTCTCCCAGGCTGCTATAAAGTTAGTTGGGCGGCATGTGAAGCTGAGCTGAACAGTTTATTTCCCTGTATTCTATTCTACCGCACAATCTTGCTTTTCCCTAAATACCAGTCAAACGTCGGCTGTCGTAAAAAGCCTAGATAATAAAAGCCGGTTGCTCTATTTCCAGTAATGGTATAAAGTTTTATTACAATCTTACTTAAGTAATGATTTTTTGAATGACACGTAGTTACATTCACACACACAAATACATAATTAAAATAGTTTTCTATAAATTTACATATGTACATTAAAGCAGGTAATCCGATGGAAGGGCCTGGGTCTCATAATACAGGTATAATTGAGCCTAGTGTGCGAACCAGGTGCTCCGCTAGTAATAATATAAGTTTTACCCTATAAGTTTTATCCAAAATATATATTTTAATTTTAATGTTTTTATATAAATTTAAGCTGGAACTTCAGAGATACGGCTGAAGCTACAGGATCTGTGCCAGAGATCTAAGAAAGCAGATCAGGAGGCATACCCTGACCTCTTATAGCGATTCAATTGAATACCTAAACTGAACCGCGTCGCATAATCGTACCGTGACGTCTTATTTTTTAGGTTGCTGCTATTTTCAACCTAAACTGGATCCGGTTAAGGTAGAAAATGGTAGCAACCTAAATTGAGTCGCTAATAAGCCATTTTCAACCTAAACTATATCTAGTTTAGGTTGAAAATGTCAGCAACATAAAAAATAAGACGTCACGGTACGATTATGCGACGCGGCTCAGTTTAGGTCCTCAACTGAATCGCTATAAGACGTCATGGTAGGCCTCCAGTTATAGATAGATGTGTATTCCGCGTAGGTATAGAATATAGACCGTATAGTCCAAAAGCTTTTCAGATTTCGTTTCATTATATTATGCACGTACTTAGCTAATTTGGTATCTCAAATAAGTAAACAACGGGTTGTTAAACCAATATTCTTTAATCTGTAGAAAAGGAGGAACTAAACTAAAATCCTTACTTATATTATAAATGCGAAAGTAACTCTGTCTGTCTGTTGCTCTTTCACGCCTAAACTACTGAACCGATAGAAATGAAATTTGGTACAGAGATAGTCTAGAGCCTGAGAAAGGCCTTTTTAATGCGATAAAAGAATTGTAAGAGTTTGAAATAGGGGATGAAAGTTTGTATGAAAGCTACATTGACAGCGAGTAACATAGGCTATTTTTATCCCCATATTCCCGCGGGAACAGGTACTACGCGGGTGAAACCGCGGGGCGCAGCTAGTTAGATATAAACCATCCATTGCTTGCAGTCATACAATAAAACTAAGACTCCATCCCAGGAGACAGTGATCGAGCGCTATCCGAGTGCATCCGCTCCCACAACCCGCCCGCTGCATTTGTAACGCGTTCGATAGAATAACACAGCTATTAGTTGCCTATAACACTAGTAAATATACTCAGCTACAAAAGTTCCTTTTTTTATTTTTTTTATTTGACAGTTTAACGAGACGAAGATGTTCATCTCATTGTAAGCGCTACGCTTGCCCATAACTCTTACAGTGCTTTCCGGAAGTTTGCATTGCTTAATCTTGCGCGAGACTGCACTGCGCTCGTCACCCTGAGACATCGGTCTCTGAACTCTTTCTTACTCGTAACTTTCAATTTGACAAAATTAGGAATGTGTCTTTTTTTGTTTTTTCTTCGCGCGATAAATGACTCTTTTTTTTTTGGAGAGAACACGAAATGGCACTTTTTTTGAGTTTGTATAACTTGTCAACATTGATTCACGTTAACTGATTAACACTTAAGGAATAATATCCACCAATGTTACACATTAAAACAAACACAAGTTTGAGAAAGAATCCAAAAACGTAAACGTTAGATTTTTGCTTTACGGCCAAAACCCACTGGAAAAGTTCCTGTATATAGTTGACATATTTTTATTTAATCGCAATATGACAACATTACATATTATGTAACACATATTCTTATTTTATTTGAAATTCAAGCTATAAATAATTAGACATGTTGGTATAATTACTCGCCGTAGTCCCTTCGCTGCAGTCGCCGTAGCCCCTACGCCGTAATCGCTGTATCCTCTACGAGTCTACGCCGTAGATTTATCCGTAGCCTCGTAGCTGCATTATGTTTCCATCGCAGTTTACTGAGGTCTAAGATAGATTGCATCGTTGTTGTAAAATATTCGCTGTGCTTAAACTAAGTTAAGTTTAAACTAAATTTAGCATTTATTGGTACTACAGCTTCAGTTTAATGGATGTTTGTTGTTTTAGAAAATAGATTGATGGAAGAATCGTTACAAACTCAATGCAACTTTACAATCTAATAAAACAAATTGTGAACTCGATTATTGAAAGAAGATGAATGGGAAAATAATAAAGTTACAATGAGTTGGTTTGTGTATGTTCTGAACATAAAATCCATTTTAATGTTAGCTTTCAATCCAATTATGAGATTGAAAGATAAACAGTTGCATGGCAGTGGCGTCATAAATTAATTGGAACCTGCTTATTATTTATTGGAAATTGTTAGTTTTTGCTGAATATAGGTCAAAGATATGGTAGGTCATTTAATATTCATGAATTAATATGATATGATTAAACCTAATTTCATGGTAACAATGATGTTTATATTTTTTTGGGTTCCATACCTCAAATGAAATTGGAACCAAGGCAAGGCCCATTTCTCATGAACGCGTTGTAGGTATCAAGTTGAAATTAACATAAATTATCAGGTCTGCTCTTGAAACTGTGGAACAATGAAACTTCTAAGTCAACGCAATCAAAAGATACGGTTTATTATGCTGCATATTTTGATAGTCCCAAAGGAATCAAATCCGGTTGAACTAGAATCATGAAATTTCGTTAAAGCAAAGTCTTTCAGCACAAGTAAAGGAAAAATTCCGAAAACCGTCTATAATAATAAAAGTATGAACACATATTTTTTTCTTCAATTGCTTATTTTAAGCCTTCAATGTACACACTTTTTATCGTTAACAATTTTTAAATAAGTATTTTATTCCTGCATACATCCTTGTCAAGCAAAAAGGTAGAACAAGTTTTGTAAACTTTTTAATTGCAAACGTTGACAGCAGCCTATATAAAAGTTTTCTTTTGCAATGAGCAGGCAAATGACAGGCTGATATAAACAGAACCCATGTCACAATAAACTTTCGGTTTCACGAGCGTGTTTTTTGTCTAGACCCAGTTTTATCAACGTTCTGTATGGGCTGCGCTCACAAAAAAACATATTATTGTGGAAAAGTCCGTTAACCCTAGTTGTAGGCGTTAAGGTCCTGGTTTTCGAAATTAACAATCCTGGTGGAATTAATTCACAAGCTTCGGGTTAGAACAAGTCCAAGCTCCATCACAAAATAAAACGTTTTACTACCGCGGACTAGCGGAGACCGGCAGACGTTGTCCTGTCCTCGAAATCAAAAAAACTTAGAACCCGATTGAGACCCACTTACCACAAGATCCTATTGAAATATACGCAAAAAACTTCATCCAAATACAGCCGCTTAGGAGTTAGGTGACAAGCACACAGACAGATGTTTTATATATATTAAGAAAGATAGCAATGGTAGATAGCACTGCGTGCTGAACTGGTTTTTGCACCGTTGCCGGCACGTAAACTGCGCTAACACAACAGGTGTGTTTTCCCGCTCTCGCGTAACATTATAAATAACACAAACGTCTGTGTCTTCAGCAGTTAACGTGTTAATTTAATACTGGTAACATTTGAACTTAGTTAAAGGAAGAAGAAAAATGACGGACCTAGCTTGTGACAATGCCTAGAGCTACTGAACCGCTAAAATTTTAATAGTTCCTTTAAACACTTATATTACTAGAAATCGACCTACTTCCTGCACTTGTATAAAAGACTTGTGGGCTATAGAATACGGTCCTACAATGGCACATTGCCAGCGATGCTGAGAGAATTTGCCGACAGATAAATTTGTGCGCACGCCCTCTCTAGTATTGTGTGCTTCATGAAACAGGAAAGATAGTGGTCCATGTAGTTCGCTATGCAATGGTGTCGATGGCTCTTAAATAGGTTTCTCAAATGTGATGAAAAACAGAACCGAAAAGCTACTCTCAGAGACCATTGTGGGCGAAATACCCAAAGAGTAAGCAAAAACAACAATATCTATAAATTGGAAATCAAATCAGATTGTCATTTGTTTTGTTTAGACTACCCCTGACCCTCAAGATGAGTTTCGCACGGGTTCACTGGGATTCCGTGCTAGAACGATTTTTAATTTGAAAACAGAATAAAGCTATTGGCATCCTTGTCTGGCACTACATAAATGACAGAAACAGCAAAAGTAAGACTTGGAGTGTGGTGCACCCCGATCACATAATTAATATTTTACACAAAAGGTCACGTGTGTTTTTCCGCACCCGCGTAAAGTTTTTGTGCTTTTCAACGTGCTAATATAAGTTTTACTGTATCCAAAGATAAAAATAAATAAATTAAACGCAACTGCATAACAGCTGCAGACCTACAAGTTAGCACCTACTTTGTATCGAATAAGGCTACATTCGACACTCCGACGTAACTCCGACACGCTCTGAAATTCAGCGGCCCTCTGCTAAACTTCTGTGAATTAAATATTGACGATATCTTATTTCACGCTCTTAGCAGCAGAGTTGTCTACAGAATATGTGGCGTGGCAGTTGTGTCTAGAAAGATATCTAATTTTGAAATTTCTTTACCACTCGATCTTTAGTATTTCTTTACTTTCTGATTTATGATTATTTACAGAAGAGTTGAGTTTACTGAATTTATTTTACGTGCTTATCCAGAACCAGAGAACAAAATCAATTTTGTATAATTTCAATAACTATTAATTGGGTTATTACTTTACGTCTCCAAATATTTCATTCGATATCAAGCTAAAAATCAAATAGGTAAGCAGCTCTTTTGCTAAAAAATCTGTTGAAACCGTCCAAACATATTTCGTTTAAATGTTTTACTCGTCCTCCCTGGAGATACGAACTCAAATATTTTCAACGGCTGCCTTCCATCTGTGCATGCTAGTATAGTATAGGTGGACAATTTTTATTTTATACTTCAAGTCGACCATCGGACTGAGATGAAATATAAATTGAAAAGTGGTCCAAGCGGTTCTTACTACCTACCGATATTATTATTAGTATACTCGTGTTAAATGCATATTTTAGTAAATTGCCAGCAAATGTGCTTCATAAATTTATCGAATCCCTTTTACTACCACTGCGTTGAAGCAAAAAGAAGATCTATGATCTCGACCGGTATTTCTTGTCAAATATCAAGAATTATTGTAGTGGAAACTTGAAGGCTGTCAGAATGTTAAAAACTTTACATTGCAAAGCAGTTTTTGATTAAAAAGTTGATGGTAATATATTTTGTGAATAAAATTCATTTCATTTTAACAAAACTTTGTATTAAAGTGTTAACTCCTTCCAGTTGCACTGTTACTCGTAACTACCGCCAGCTATAGCACTCTCATACCGTATTAAATTGATAGCATTTCACACATCTCATTGCGAGTTGATTAAACACTAGTAAAGCAAAAAGAACTGAAAGTTTTTCATTTCACTGTCTCACTTAACTCCTTAATTGGTTGAAATAGATTAAGCATTACCAAATATTGATATTAATATCTGACAAGAAGCTTTCAACGTTTTAATTAATAATACTGATTCCGGGTTTTCAAGATGGCGGGTGAAATGGAACCAAATGAAATCGGAATACTATCGGGATCTGGAAATGAGTACATTTCAGTGGAGGCGCCTTTCATCCGGAAAATTTCTAATTTGTGTTCGAAACTTATCTGTTCTGTGCAGCTGGGAAGTTGCTCGTGGAAACTATTTTGGCGGTTTTAACTTCAAATTCAACTTCTTTGATAGTACGTGAACTACCTAATTGCGGGTATACTTTAATCTTTGAATAAGGCCTGATAAGTATGGAGTAGGTATTCAAATAACAGCAAAATATGTTCTTATAGATGATGATATACTAGATTTGAATTCAGAGAGATAAGGTGAAGATTTCTTACCAACTTTTATCATACGTTTGATACGATGGAGCGTTAGCAGTGAAATTTTACAAAACTTTCCGCTGTGTTAAACTACTCACAAGTACCTACTATAATACGTAATTGTTACAAAAAATATTTGGTTTTTTTTCATACTTGTTATAGCTAGCTGGATTTACCCTTAAAATGCGATTATATACAAAAAAAGTGCCAATTTTTCCACGAAATGTCAAACAACCACGTACAGTATATTAGATCATACAGGACTAGATAGATAATAATAATATACTATCATACAATGCCTGAATATTGACAGTAGAAATAGGACGGTAAAAATAGAAATAAAGGATTACGTTGCGCAAACCTTTTTCCTTTTTTTATTTTGAGAGAAACTTTTCGAATTCATTTTACGCTAACATTTTCAATGTGTCGAACTTTTTGGTTCTGTTCATATCTTTGTAAGTAGGTATTTTCTTTTTATGAACAAAGTCAAGCTTACGAAATACTTTTAGTAAATCCAAAAGGTTAACCACGCATTCTATTTTATATCTACTATAACCATAGTTACACAAAATCTGATATTTCAATTGTAAAAGCTAATATTTACTGAGATGAGGGCCAGCGAAAAGGACTAGGCTAATCTCACTAATATTATAAATGCGAAAGTTTGTGTGTTTGTCCTCTCTTCGCGCCGAAACGGCTAAACGGATTTTGATGTAATTATATAGAAACTTTAGATCCCGAAGTATAACATAAGATGCTTTTAAACCCGTGAAAATCAAGGACTCCTTGGGGATGACAGATACTATTTGTGGCAGCCTTACTTTGCCGCTGAGATCGATTTCCTAACAACGAAATAACACTATCGTCAAGTGTAAATATTATTCTGATTTTTCCTGCGGGTAACTTTTTATCCCTTAAATATAAACGGTTCTTGTGGGGTAATAGCTAACACGGGTGAAGCCGCACTGCTAGTATACCTAATATAATTTAAAATGCAGCTGCGCAGCGCCCGAGCGCTCTCACTACAATAATCTCTAACAAGCAGATTATGCTCAAATGTTTTTACCCATTTAATCTTTGAGGAAAATACCTTTTTTCTTTGTCTCACTCGATGTTAGAACGGTGTATAATCAGCAGGTGTCTGCACTGTACTAGAGCATTATTTGCATAATCCGTAGCAGGTGGGTTCACTACGCTTTACCGAAACACGTTTGAATTTGTTACATTTCACATATTGCTAATTTGCGACAATAACGTGTTATCTCAACGTGAGATAGCATGTTCTTATAGCAAATGAGCGATATGTCGTCTCATCGAACGCTTATTTAAACTACACTTCCATAGGTATGTTTAACATTAACTAAGTCAACATGCTAGTGCCATTGTCCCGTTCAATAACATTGCTAATTCGATGCACAAATAAGTACTACAAATGTACTGTTACTAAATAGTAGTAGTTACATATTTTACATACGAGTAGTTTATTGTGTACCTGTGAAACATCTGACGTAAGAAGTAGTTTAATACTGAACTCTATATAAAATGTTCCGAACATTGTGCAATGCGAGATTCAGGCATGAGTCAACACTTGAAAGGGAAATGTCCTTTTTTAACTGACTTCTGGTAGAAAATTTGCTTTCCTACACTGCGGGGGGGTGCGGGCTGGCCTCAGTGAAAATACGGGCTGTTTCAGCCGGGAATCGGATGGTCTCCTGAGGTTGTCGAGGGGTAGCAGTAGTTATGTGTATAAAAATGCGGAAAAAGACTACGTACCAATCTAGCACCTCAAGGGGGTCCGTCTCCAGCTACTGTCCATCCAAGTTATCACCCACAGTTCCGTTTTGCCGGCCGGCACACGTGAAATCACGTCACTGCACTATCGTTGCGGTTTGTTTACACAAGCGAGCGGGGGTGAGTTCGACAAACGAGATTCCTATTATAATAAATGCGGGGGATGAAAACACGACACGTTTAATGTTAAATTACGTCGTCGCGGAGCGGAGCATGTGCGATGCGGCGCGTGTGGATTTCGAACTGACCGTTGGAGTGAGTCAACACGATGCACTTCACTCTTCCGGCACAGATGCGTAAATTGATGCGTTTTGTCTATTAGCCACAGAATATACACATAAAAAGAGCCATCCCCCCGGCCTTCAGGAGTTAAAGAAGACTCCTGAACCAACAAAGAGAGAATGATCACCTAAATTGTGTTATCTAATGTCTAAGGATGCGGAAGCGGATGCGGAAGTAATCCGTCTAATAAAAGATAGGAAAACTTGAAAGATAAAAATAAACTATGACTAAAATTGCGGGTGAAAAAAGCGGGGAGGGGTTAAGAATGTAGGTTATTGAGAAGGTAAAACACATAGTTTTACAACAGGGCGAACATAGGTACCATTCTTAGTGCGCACCGTTACCACTCTGACGATTCCGTCAGATGAAGGATGTATATCCTCTACTATGCCTAAAGGCCATTGTAACGGTGGTGAATTTTCAGTTTTTAGCACAACGACAGCTCCTTTAGTCACCGGATTAGACTTAGTATTCCATTTGGCGCGTGTTTGTAGGGTATTAAGATATTCTTGTCTCCAACGATTCCAATATCTCTGAACAACCTGGTCAGTCAAATGTTTACTGCGGACTAAATCTGTCAATGTAGGTTTGTAACGTGAGTCATCATGAAATGACTCAAGCGGACCCATAGTCAGAAAGTCAGAAGGACAAAGTGCCTTGGGCTCTGCGGGGTCAGAACTTAAAACAGCGGTTAGCGGACGACTGTTGAGAAGCGATTCAACTTGAGTTAATACGGTAAGCAGCTCCTCATAAGTAAGCAGAACATCACCGATCACGCGCTTTAAAATTAACTTTACACTGCGGACGTTAGTTTCCCAAATGCCACCGAAATGAGGTGCACTGGGCGGGTTCAAATGCCAAGATATGCCTTGAGATATCGTTTCCTCAGCGAAGGAATCACAAAAGGCCTTGGATTTGAGAAAGCCATTCAACTCGTCCAGCTGGGCTTTAGCGCCTAAGAAGTTTCCACCATTGTCTGAGAACAACTCCAGACAATTGGAACGCCTCGAGATGAATCGACGGAAAGCGCTGAAAAATGAGTCCGTACTCAAGTCTACTGCCAATTCCAAATGAACGGCGCGCGTCACTAAACATGTAAACAAACAGATATATGCCTTTTCTTTGCGGGCACCGCGGTATCTGCTTATCAATACGTTTATTGGACCAGCGTAGTCGACGCCCGTTCGTAAGAATGGTTTAGCCTCGGTGACGCGAGAAGCGGGGAGGGGTGCCATGAAAGGCGCCTCATTACGGGGATTTACTTTAAAACATTTATTACAAAGTCGAAAGCGTTGTTTTACTGTAGTGCGTCCGGAAATTATCCAGAATTTTTGTCTCAACAAAGATAGTAATAAATGTGGTCCGGCGTGTAAATATTTGCGGTGATAATAATCTATTAAAATGTTAACGATATGATCCTTTTTAGGAAGCAATATCGGATGTTTAGCGTCAAAACAAAGCGAAGATTTTTCTAAACGTCCCCCGATGCGACGCAAATCATTTTTTAAAAATGGTGAAAGCGGGATTAGCGATTTTGAAACCTTGCGATTGTTGGAGAGGGCGTTTATATCGTCTTTGAAATATTGTTGTTGAAGAGATTTTACAATAATATTTTTTGCATATTGTAAGTGTGAAAGTTCGATTCTATTAGAACGCGGAATTTTTCCTAAGAAGCGGTATAAATATACTATAATGCGGAGAAGCTTGGACCAAGACGATACTTTCTTAGCAAGCGTGCATAGAAATTGCGGTTGTTCATCGGTGGTGATGAAAACATTAGCGCGTTTTTTGATTTCCAACAGCTTTTCATCAGCTGTGGAGTCGAAAGTGAAGCGATTAATAGGCCACGTACGTAGATCGTCACGTGCCCAGGGCGGACCGTGGAGCCATAGCGGATGACTCAACAGTTGAGCGGGAGAAAGTCTGAATTTTAAAATGATTGCGGTTAAATCTGCCTGTAAGTTTGGCCCCGAGTGTAGAATGTCGTTTAAAGCTACTTGAGTGCTTGACTTCGCGCTAGGGTCACATACAAGTCGTAGCGGCTTTTCTGGTCGGCAGACTCCATGATGAGGGATTACATAATATTTGTTATCGGTGTTCAAAGCGGGAGCGGGGGAAACAATACCACCTTTTAAATAATCCGTCATTACCTTGTCGTATTCGCTCTTTAATGTTTTGTTAGTCTGGAATTTATGATCAAGATAAGAATAACGGCGCGTGGCTGTCGTCAAGGAATCTCCTAACAAGTGCGGGGATTTCGAAAATGGCAATGCGGTTACATAACGTCCTGAATTAACGTCGCGGTGCGTATTAGAAACATAGAAATGTTCACATTCTTGGTCAGCTGTCGACATATGTTTTTGTGTAGGTACCGACTCGAGCTGCCAAAATTTAGTAACTAAAGCCTCAATTGACTCGTCACTCGATGTAAAGAACGCGCGGTGAGTTTGATTATGTGCGGGTTTATGATTATCGGCGGGCACTGAGGCCGTGGACCCCATTACTATATATCCAAAGGCGGTTTCTAACGCGTCAGGTTGTCCTGCAGGGCCCAGCGATTTTCCAGGCCGCAAGATTTCGACAAAGACCTCGGAACCCAATAAAACGTCGATGGGTCCGGGCGCGTAAAAATGCGGGTCGGCGAGCGGTAGGTCATAAAGGTGCGTGACCGCGGAAGTGTTTAGAGAACAGCTCGGTAAATCTCCAGAGATTGTTTTAATGACTAGCGGTTGAATCTTCAAGCAAAAGTTCGGATCAAGGCGTGAGTACAATGTTAGGTCAGTAATGCCTGATATAGGCTGGGAGGTGTCACCTATTCCCATTACTGATTGATTACTGGAATCATTAAAGACACGGAGACCCAACTGTTTGCAGGCCTGCTTTGTTATAAAATGGTTTTGAGAACCATTATCGATCAAAAAACGAACTTTCCTAACAGATCCATCATTTGATTTTACGTCAGCGAGGGCTGTACCTAGTAGTACATTTTGTGATTTCCGCCCGTGACTAGCATGCGAGTAGGTATTCATACTGCAAAGTGATAAGGTTCTATCGTCTGACTTAGAAGAAGTCGAGTTACGTGAATTTTCCCTTCCGTTAGCTCCCTCACTACAGCGGGAGGTATTTGTATCGAGCTTCGACGATAAGGAATGCGGGTTTGCATAATCGGATTCAAGAAAATGTAACATACTGTGATGTTTTTGTTGACATTGTTTACATGTGTTTATGGATTTACAAGATTGAGCGGTGTGTGTTTTACTAAGGCAATTAATACAGGCGTTACAACTTTTGATGAACTTGAAACGTTCGCGGGGCGACAGTTTTCTAAAGGTCGAACATAAATAGAGATTACTGTGATCAGGTTGTTCACACAAAGAACATTTGTTAGCGGTGTTGTTGTTTACAATAAAAGAACGTACATTAGTTTTTGATGCAATTGTATTCTGGGTCTTAGAACCCGATTGGTCACCAGTACGAGTGAGGACCTTTACGCGGTCGCGGACAAATGAAATTAACCCGTTTAAGTTAGGTAATTCTACACCTCGATTCTCCATTTCAAATAACCGCGCGGACTCTTTGTCTAACTTTTGCAAAAGGGTGTAAGACATAACAAAGTCGCATAGATCAGGTATGTTTAAGTTATTCAATGCTAAGTAGGCATTGGCGAATTGATCTATGAAAGATTCAAGGTTACTGGCGGTTGCGGAAGCGATCGGTTTAAGAGAGAACATCTGATCTAGGTATGTAACGGCTAGACTGCGTTTATCTTCGTATTTCGATATAAGCGCGCTATAAATCGCGTTGTAGTTTTCGGCGCAAGGAACAATACCTGTGCAGATGGATTTGGCTTTACCACTTAGTCTACCAACCAAATAATACATTCTTTCGGTATTAGTTAAAGATGCATTTAAATGTACAGCGTTATGGAATGTGGCATAAAACAATGGCCACTGAAGCCGATCTCCATTAAATTCTGGCATTTCTATCGGCGCTAACCTAATTAAAGATTTAGCGGGGGTAGGTTTAAATTCTGCTTTTGGCGGTGTAAACATGGATAATTTACGTTTAATGCGGCAATACATGTCTTCGAATGATAACCAGCTTTGAGAGTCAGGTACACTTTCTTTATCTATTTTCAACAAGGTTATATTGTATTCTTTCGCGGTTGATTGGAAGTTAGTTCTTACGTCTTCTAAACTTTCAATGGAGCATAGAAAATTATCCAGGGCTTCTGGATCTTTTAAATCGCAACATGAATAGTCGTAAATTGTTTGTAGGCGTTGGAAAAATAATTCCCGTTGAGATTCTAACAATTTCAACTTCTGTTCATTCGCGGCCATTATTATGTAGGTATGTACCTATTGTTCGTAGTGGTGTACAGAGATATTGAAATTGAAATACGCTTATGTAGGTTAAGTTTTTAGCGAAATATGCGGAAATAAATATAATGCGGTTGTTATAGGAGCGTAGTTAGTGTTTTTAGTTAAAAATATTAAAGTTTCGAAGAGATTTTAGCGGATGGCAATATGACGCGTGCGCACTAACAAGGGCAAAAAAAAATGGCGGGGGTGTCTAACTTGAAATGTTTGTTAGAAACAGCTAATTTTCACGGAGAATCCGGTTGCTGAAGGACCATAAAATGGTAGAAAATTTGCTTTCCTACACTGCGGGGGGGTGCGGGCTGGCCTCAGTGAAAATACGGGCTGTTTCAGCCGGGAATCGGATGGTCTCCTGAGGTTGTCGAGGGGTAGCAGTAGTTATGTGTATAAAAATGCGGAAAAAGACTACGTACCAATCTAGCACCTCAAGGGGGTCCGTCTCCAGCTACTGTCCATCCAAGTTATCACCCACAGTTCCGTTTTGCCGGCCGGCACACGTGAAATCACGTCACTGCACTATCGTTGCGGTTTGTTTACACAAGCGAGCGGGGGTGAGTTCGACAAACGAGATTCCTATTATAATAAATGCGGGGGATGAAAACACGACACGTTTAATGTTAAATTACGTCGTCGCGGAGCGGAGCATGTGCGATGCGGCGCGTGTGGATTTCGAACTGACCGTTGGAGTGAGTCAACACGATGCACTTCACTCTTCCGGCACAGATGCGTAAATTGATGCGTTTTGTCTATTAGCCACAGAATATACACATAAAAAGAGCCAACTTCAAAAAAGGAGGAGGTTCTCAATTCGACTGTTTTTTTTTTTCTTTTTTATGTTTGTTACCTCATAACTTTTGACTGTGAACCGATTTTGATGATTATATTTTTTAAACTCATACCATAATCAGTTAATCATTAGTTTTGTAAATCATATTCGACTTATTTTTCGTTATTCTCTATGTATATAAGAGTTAAGTGATTGACTTGTAAAAGTGCGTTATTTTTGTTTACTTGCAATAAATGATTTTAATTTTGAATTTCTAGTTTTGAAGTACTATGAGTTTAGTGCAATAATAATTAGTAATTTATTTATTTAGGCATACATAACAGAACACTCTCAGTATAATATTGCTAGCATAAAATAGGTACAATAGTTTAGCGCTGGACAATGTCCCAAAAGATGCGTACACAGCATGACAGAAATTTGAAAACAGTTAACATCGAGAAAAATAATTAAAAAAAAACTTTTAAGTGTAAATTATACAAGATTACAATTAAGACTTAAAATACCAATATATAATAGTAATACCATACCTACTTGTTTTCTTCTCAACAGGATTTTATTGGCCGTTTATACTCGTAGTTAATGGAAAGGTAAGCCAGCACCTCCCTCTATGTTAGCTATTAATAGCCACATTAAAGTGGTTCTGTTTACGACTTCTTTATTTATGTGTGAAGATAATTGTAGTTTCTTCTTCTTCTAGTTAGCTACCTCCAACATTAAAAATGTAACCAATTAATTCAAGATCACAGTCTAACTTTATTAGAAGAGGTAGTATCTTAAAACGTTCACTGTTGAAAACACAACTGTTACGTTTTATTATAACTTGCCGCGAGTACGGGAAAACACAAGTGTGGTGTTAGATGCATGGGAAAACACAACGGTGTGTGCAGATCCGTAACCGTGGCTAGACAAAAATCGGCTCTGCAATCAAAGTCATACAGTGATTTTGACTCATATTTATGAAATCTACTTACGTAAATGCAAAGCAGACACACCGCGCGGTTTGTCTGGCAGAAATCGCTTTAAGCGATAAAATCGCCTGTTGTACCTATTATTAAATTATATTTTTTTCTATATGTGTGTTAATACAGTGGTTATAACTCATGTCTATGAAATCTACTTACGTAAATACAATCTTTTAAAGTAACAAAGCATTGTTTATTCTCATCTAAGAAACTAAGAATAAGCTCTTACACTGAATAGATATTACATTGGTAGGTACGTATTACTTATTTCATCGATAATCGAAAAAAAAGCTGGCATGTGACCTTAAACAGAAGCTTCGTTCACTCAATCTCTCTAAGCTTAGTTTTTATCTGACGCTCGACTTGACTATAATCTACCTCCTGTCTCCAAGATTGATGCCATAATATCAAATACTTTTCACAAGGACTTAAATCTTCAAATAACGGTCCTTATAACGATGACGTGCAAAGGTTATTGAATTTTAATAAAAATATATTCAAGTATCTTAGCTGGAAAGATGGATGTAATGACAAAAATTTGCTATAAAAAATTGGGAGTCATAAATTACTTTGGCACGAAAAACAAGAACCTCATTATATACCTAACTTTGCTATAAATTTTTCAGTTAAAGTTTGTACAGCAGCTGGAAACTATTGAAAAGCGATTATAACTGTTTAGAAACCGTGCTGACTTCAATTATAATAACTTATGACTTAAATTAAAGGAATCAACATTTTGAATAACACCTACAAATTGTAGATACGTTAAAAACACAAGTTATTCCATAGATGTAACTCGAGACTTGGTATTTCTTAATAAGAATTGAAATTTGAAACCAAATTTAAAAACAAAAACGGACTAAACTAAGATATTCTCAGCCCATTATTTATAAAGTTTTATCGTTATTTTGGGCTATAATTCACAAAATATGCTTTGGTTGTTACGGCCAAAAAAGTTTCTTAGCTTATGTAGTACAGGTTACTAAATGTTCGATATTCATCTAAACTTTTCTCATATATCATTTAGACTTGAGCTTACGAAAATATTGAAGTAATTTTATGTCTACGCTCTGTCACAAAATATCATCTTCTACAAAGATAAAATCGAGTTATGCGAGCCGAGCAATATAATGTTACACACATACATCTCACACATACAAACTGCTCCAGCTTCCATCTAGATGTCTGTGTTAGAGCTGACACTTGATCCTCACCGATACATCACAAGCGCAAACACCACTGATTGGTTAACTGTGTGAAGATGCCTCGAAATAGGTTAAAAGCACGACAAATATTGGTAGCTTATGTGATCAATAAGGAAGAGATACGAGATTTTGTACACCAATCTATTGACATAACCAATACCAACCATATACACGTTTTTCACATCGCATATTCACATTTTTTTTCACATTCTATATTAAATGTATATGTATTGTATACCTAATTATGTCTTGGTGCATATTTTATGATATTTTACGAAATATTTTCCAGTTAAAAAGCTACTTTAGTCCATTTCAGCCAAATGGGACGGGTGTGCATTAAACAGAGAAATATAGCGGCTATCTTTTCTGAACCACAAATCCTCAAGAGCGATGTAGTCTGTAGTTAAATTTTTACGTATTTTTGCATTGTGTTCTAGAAAAAATTTGTAGACAGGTTGTAAGGGTTTGTAGGCAGGTTCGCTTATAACATAACATTGAGCTGGAAATTAATTTTACTTGGAAATTATTTTGACTTTGAAAGATTTTACCCAAACACAATTCTTATCAACGCAGCGAGTTAAATAAAAGCTTGTAAAAATATTAAATATAGACATTTCCATCTATCCAGCCACTATCTCTCTACCTAGAAATATCTACCGAGCTGAAATTACATAAAAGTTCGGAGCAGCCGGGAAAATTAAAACTGACAGCAACGAACATCGAGAATAGCAATCAGAAACTTTAGGGCGCTTAAATTTTTTATCTGTTTTTGAGTTTATACGAGTTTGCGCTTGCACAAAAGCGTTAATGAGGATCTTTATAATAAATCTAAGATAATATTATTTTTATACACAAATCATTTATGTGACAATTTTTTGTAAAAAGTGTCACATTGCACCATGTCTGCCTACTGCTAAAATTTAATTACATCTTGTTAGGAGAAGGTTCTACAGGAAATTATAAGTATAATACGTACAGTAACATAATTTAATGAATTTGAAAAGTAAATGATAAAAAAAAATATTAAGAGATGTATGCTATTTAGCCAATAGATCTAAGAGAAAAATCTACAAAATCTATTGAAAAAATGACATACTTACACTTACTTTTAAAACATAACTTCAAAAACATTTTAAGAGGTTACTTTTGAATGTCTGGATTTGGTGTTATCGTAGTCTTCCACAAAGTTATTGCGGAGCAGGGATTAGTTGATCGTTTAGCGTAAAAATGTAATGTACAATATTTAACTGTTGTGCAAGCATTGACATATTATTATATAAGTAATAAGTATATTAATGTCTGCAATGCTTTGTCGTCGTGCAAGGAGGTCGTGTTGTTGTGCATGGTGGCGGTTTTGTTGTGCATGGTGGCGGTTTTGTTGTGCAAGGTGGCGGTTTTGTTGTGCAAGGTGGTGGTTTTGTCGTGCAAGGTGGCTTTGTTGTCGTGCTAGGTGGCGGTTTTGTCGTGCAAGGCGGCTTTGTTGTCGTGCTAGGTGCTTTTGTTGTCGTGCAAGGTGGCGGTTTAGTCGTGCAGGGTGGCGGTTTTGTCGTGCAAGGTGGCTTTGTTGTCTTGCAAGGCGGCTTTGTTGTCTTGCAAGGCAGCGGTATTGGCAGACAAGACGGGGGATTTGGATTACAATGAGCCATACTTGACGCCGAAGCGACAGCTACAGCAACTGTAATAAAAAAATACATGTGAAACTGTAATTAAACGGATATGCTTATCTTTTCAAAATATTATTATTTAAAAAAACTTTATAGCACTCTTATAGTATCCCAATTTCATACTTATCAAAAATTCTAGAGCACTATTCACAATAGTTAAAATACAAAAATTTACCGTAATTGAATACAAAAAAAAATATCTTACCAGCACCGGCACCAGGAGCTGCATAGCAATAACATATCTGTAACAAAACAAAGTCCATCAATGTTTCAAAAGATAATAATAAAAAAAAACACAATAAAAAAAACGTTTTTTAAGCAATTAGTTTTTATAAAATAAACAAAACAAAACAAACAAAATAACAAAATAATAATATGAACAAAATTATTGACTTACCACCGACAAAAGAAGAACGTGTACAACAGTCTTCATTATTTTTATTTCCGAGCCTCGAAGTGTGATCTATTCGATATCACTTAGTAGCCTGATGTTGGTTTCCATGGTTGTCCTTTTATACTAGAGCTAGAACATAGACTACTATAATACTGACGTCAATAACATTTGTAAAACAAAAGACAGTAAACATAAATAAGCATGAAAATATATGGACATACTTTCTAGCCTGCTTTAAACAAGGGATTTGCATAATAATGCATTGCATGTAATATTAATTGGATTCTTGAAACAGATGTGCATATTAATTTATGTACCTATTAAAAGTCATAAATGACGATGTGTCATCGTAATTGATTCAGGTTTCATCGCGACGTTCATCAAATCGTAGTATCAAAAAATCACTTGTCATGACGAGCCCTTTTTTTTCCCGGGGAAATGACTTAGGCATACTACCCCAGCCCCCGGGAGGGAGGTGGGGGGGGGGGTGGTTATGTGGGACTCCCCCGCCAGAACGCGGTCTGACGGGGTTTACCCACTAAAACCCCAGGGTGTTCTCCTCTCCGCATTGTGGAGGTGGCCACGGGTACGAACGGCACTTCCGCGACCACCTCTGCGGGTGCCCTCTCGGGCTCGGCACGTGAGGCTTGGGCCTCTTTCTCCGCTGGGTGCGTCCCGGAACACACGGGCCGCACCTCAGCTCGGGACTTCTGACTTGGTCGTTGGACCCCCCGATCCGCGGCCCAAAAGTCCCCGTTGTGGTCCTTCACTGTGCCCCCTGCTGATCAGGGGGACACGCGAAGGACCTCTTCCCGCCAGGTTATTTGCTACCAGGGTGCACCGTCCCAGCTGCTGCCCTTCCTTCCGGATGCAACGCATCAAGAGGGACGAACAACAGCCGGGCACTCGTGGAGGTTACCTGGCCCGCACCCCTGTCAGGACGAGCCCCTTTCGAGGTACTTCAACAGGAATTTTACCTATGTTTTGTTACAATCATTGCAAGTGATGTTTGTAATGTTATCAAAATATTCATTACTTAATTTTAATAAAAGAAAGCGTGAAAGCGGCCAAGTACTTCTCGGACCATACATAAAAATAAGGTTCCATTGTTATACGAGGTTGTAATACATTAAATTTCTAATTTTTTTGTGATTATGGGGTCTAAACCTGTCATACTTGTTATATACTAAACTTACGAATGTTAATATGCGATTATACAGTTTTATATGTTTTTTCTTTAGATGTTTGTTTGTTTGCTGTCTTTGTTTTTTTTTTTTTTGTGTATCGTAGAAAACATTTGTTTCATATCCGTGATTTTATCCAGGATGTATTATTTATTTAGTATTTTTCATATTTACCAATAATAAAATTGAAGCGTTGGTCTATGATTTTAAATAAATGCTATAATTAAAGTGAATACTGCTATAAATTTACACGATGCCTATATATGACCGTTTATAGAATTTTTGTCTATCTGTCTGTCTAAAAGTTTGTCCCGAAACGCTTCGACATAATTATTTGAATGATATTTGGTATTAAGACATACCTATATGGTTTTGAATTAGAATATATGATACTTTTTATAGGTACCGTAAAAAATAACGGTCTCTATGGGATAATATTCAACGTAGGTGATTCCGCAGGGTATTTTCGATAAAATAATAATTTATATTATTATTTACTTAGTTCGTTACTGGCTCCAAGTTACACGAGAAATCCATTAAGGTATTCGATTATCAAAGGCATATTTGTTCAGACCCTCCGCTGAACCCACAATAAACAGTCGTTATATGACGATACAATACCGCTTTGGAAAGTGTTTTAGCGTCAGATGCCCGCATATTTACAATAAATGGGTTTATTTAAATTAAAAACAGCGTTGGCTTTTAAAGATTTTAAGTCATAAACACTTCAGATAATCATTTAAATTAAGTGTTTCGTGTGTGAAATTATTTTGTAAGTAGGGCCATGTCACCTATTTTTGAGGTCGACTGTTAATAAAACAGTTCGAATATCTTTTTGTGGTTAGGAAAAACTATTATTTGCCATATTAAGGCGGTTTTTAATAGTATACATTCAACCGCAATAGTAAGTAGCATTATAAAGTGATTAACATCGCGTTTTTGGCAGCTTTTTAGATTATTGTATTATTATATTTGTCCAAGTTAAATATTTATTGACTATAAAAAATGGCAAGTTTCTAAAGCTACTGAACCAATACATTTTGTTAGCAGCAACTACATAAAAAATGTCCAATAAACTACTCTAAGTATCCCATTATATTGGATCGTCCTACAAGTGTCATAAACGCATAAATCTGATATATTTTACGTCGAACATAAACCCAATCTTCAATATTTGCCCTGGAATTTATTGCCTATTATTTCCGCTGTAAACCAAAACGAGAAGATTGTTGAACATTTATGCCCTTTGAAAATTAATAATTTTCTTATAAAAATTACTTGTAATAAAATACAAATAAAATTTCATCAGAAGCACAATGCGATTTGTCACCATCTTACAACCAAAACAGCTCTTTTGAAACTACCCCCTTAGTCGCCCTCTGTTCACTGCAACTGTATCTATGGTTTAATTAGTTATGAACTCGTAATCAAGGTTGAAATATTGACATAAAAAAAAGAAGATGTAATTCCATCCGGAATAAAGTATATTTAGGGAAAATATACCTTTCTATTAATTCGTTAAAAACTTCACTGGGATCGTAAATAAATTATTACTATACTTATAATTAATTACATTATTATATTAGTAAGTACATAATATTAGTTTATTACATTTTCGGTATCTCCTTTTGGTGATGTTTACCTACCTATGTTTACTAGTTTATATACTAAAAGTAATACCCCTCAAGTAACATATACTCCACGTAGTATACTAATACTTTATATAAAAAAAGATTTTATTTAAACGATTTTCTTCTATCTAGTGTTAAAAAAAGGTCTAGCCTAAGTTCAGATTCTCTTGGGAATACCCAAATATCTGTCTATCTTCACATAATAAATCTCTTTGTGTCAAGGTTTTTGTAATCTATACGAGTTCTAACTTAATCCTTTGGGATATTGAATATAGAAAGGATATCTATTAAAAAATGGTTAAATATCATGTAAAAATCTTTTCACTAATGACGTTTAATATAATGAAACTATAGCATAAAATCGTAATACACAATGACAATGAAGATTGTACGATAGTCCGCCATTTTTTCCTGCGTAAAATTACCAATATTGGATCTCTCCTCCCATTGTCTATCAGCTTCCTATATTTATAGATAGATTGTAGATACAGACTGTTAATTAACTCGCTGGCGATCAATCCGTACAGTGGTTTTTTGTTGTATTTAGGGAATTAGACGCAAGTTTCTTTAGTGTCGTAATTTTGAACGAATTTTTGGCGCTTTTGGACGTAAGTAAAGCACACATGATACATTTATATAAAGACTTCCTATTACTAGATGCGCTACGACTTTGCTCTAAATTTTCCATTTCGTTACCGATCTGAAAAGACGATTTCATTCTATAATGTGCCTTATTTCGACTAGTAATTCTTGTATCTGAAGAACTACTAGGTATGTCATAGAACATCATAGCTTAGACGCGGAGCCAATGTGTGTGTTGAGTAAATTCCAATTTCACATACCAATCCACGTGACGGATTTATATTATTGTCTTGTTACATTTCATCAGATGGTATAAATTTGGTAAATCTTGTCTACTCACAAGGCACTTGAGTCGCTTGCAGCATTCCTGATCCGATGTATTATTTGGGTCGAAATAATTTTGCGCATATAATGCTGCATTTTGGCACCATTTTCATTCTTATTCCGCATGATGTGCCAAGCTGTTTAATTAATATGATAACCACAAATATAAAAATCAATGTTAACATTTCAAACAAACAATCTTCGATTGATTGAATCAAAAAACGTATACTCGTTTGTAGATATGGTATGTATGCTAAGTATGTGGATTCACTATTCGACTTATGTTGACGATAAAGCGGTATTAAGAATTTATAAATAGTACAGTGTGCGATACTACCTCCTATGCTATCCTTATAATAAAACAGTAAACCACAAGAAGTCTCTACATTATGAATCTATTTAAAAAATCTTGTCTAGGAGACAAAATAAACTCCTGAACAATTTATAAATTTTTTTAAAGGTTCGACATGTTTGTTACGTCTCGGTATGTTTGTTTCCACATCGCGTAAAAGCTAGTGAACCGAATGTAATTTTCACCTTTTGGTAATTTAGGAATCTAATTTAAGAAATAATTACGTTACGTCGTCATTCTACTAACAGTAGCCAAACTTATGTTAAAAAAACTTTTAGTTTACGTTCTGACAGCCTGCAGCGCCGTCAGCACAGTAGGCTGGCGTGCTGGCTTTGATGGAGAACTGTCTTTCCATATAACATAATGAACCGCGATCTTTATTGCGAGTAATAGCCAGTACATAATATCAATCCAACAACATCAATCAACATATCAATATATTAATGAACATGTTTGTTTAGAGCTGGCACCCCTTTATCCTTATCTAACGATACATATTTGCCATAACCAATTATTTTATGAAAAACACAAACAAACACCGACCTCATTGAAAAATTGATATTGGTTTCAAGCTGGGACGCTAACATTGTTAAGCAAAATGTATTAGTATTTCACAGGAAGCTCAGCAGGATATCAAATTAGTTTATTTTTCTTTTCACTCTCCTGGTGTATTTTTTTTCTTCATAAAACCAAGACGACCTATCATTACGAAGCAGCGTTAAAAAAATCTTTCATCCATCTTGATCCTTGATACTGAATGAACTGATTCAGTTGCATTGGAACTGGGTCAGGGCTAAGATTGGCTAAAGTTTCGTCAGAGAAGGAGAAAACAACGTTGCTTTAATTGGGAACGGACGCATTAGCACTAAGCCGTTTCAGTGATTGGAAAAACTGGTAAAGCAAACTCCGGATCCCGCACTGGTTCGAAGCCGGATTTGTTTATATCAAAATCTCATCTTCGGAACCGTTTGAAATACTGTGAGTAACTGGAAAACGTAATGAAGCTTTTCTCCATATTCTTAGCACCCTACGTTTTCTTACCCCTTTTAATTTATCTCAAGTTATTATAATTACCCAGTGAACAGAGGAACTCGCACGATTAAAATACATGGTCCCCTCAAGCGTGTTGCACCAATTACTCGGCCAGAATTTATCACTTTCCGTATCCGAGGGGAATTCACACAATTACGAGCCTTTCTCGGTATAAATTCATTTGAAATTCCGTTGTAATATGAATGGGTTGTTTGAATAAAAGTCGAAGTTTTATTAGGCTAATGTTTTTTTATGAATGTTATCATGTTACTGCAATATGTAACTATTCGTTGCCAGGTGAACTGGTGTGGTGGATTATTGTATTCTATGGCATAGAACATATTATATAAAAACCAGTAAATTATCTGGTGTGCGAATAAAGCTGTTCATTTACAACAAAAGTTTTTAGAATAGTAATGATGAAATGGGATAAGATTTACTGATTAAAATTTTGGTTTTTGAATTTACGTCTTGTTTTTAAATAATTCACTCATATGGTATGATTTGAACATTGATAATAATTTGATTTAGTTGGAGTCAAATAAAAATCTAAATCTTTATAATTAAAACTAATTATTGCAATAAATTTTGTAAAACTTCTCATAAATCCACGTTAATGCCTCAGAGGAAAACGTTATAAACAAGTTTTAATGAATTATATTTAGCGTCCTTAATTTAATGGTAATAAAAGTTGTGTAACTTTTGGCATTTCACAGCGCTATAAAGATAAAGTCTGAGCTTGGAACTTTTATATGAGTATGCTTGATGAGTTTACATTGTAGCACAGTAATATATCAAAAGTGGAAACCAAAGTACTAAAATTGTTAACACAACAGCTTATTCTTAATTGCTATTATTATTCTGTTATTTTTATTATTTTCAGGTGCAGAACAAGTATTTTCTTGTCTACGGTACATGTCACATCTTAGTCTAAATCATAATAACTTAGTATTGAATTAAGTAATAATACACAAGCCATTGCGGAATTAAAAAAATGCCAAACCCAGGTTACTTCTAATCGTAATATATTCTATTTTTTCGTCCTATATTTTATTTTTTATAATTCTGTACAATATTCGAATTTTTAACATAATAATATCTATACCACACAAAAGTAATTTGGACAAACGCAGAAAAGCCTTCCAAAGAGTAGTTACATTTTAAAGGGAAATTATATAAGGGACTCGTTACACGTCCTGAATTCGTAATGAATTGGGCCTGTATAGCGGCCCGATTTAACGACGTATCAGCATTTTGCGGAAATATATCTACCTGAAATGTAGGCAGCTGCTCACGGGTTCTATACAACTTTTGTGCACAGAATTCAAAGAAAAATGCGGAAAGTACTCCAATCCGGCGATAATAATTTCTTTTGTTTTCCCCAAAATCGACTTGAAAAGAGTAGGGGGTGCCAACCGTATTATTTGCGCTTTATTAATAAGCACACGTTCAGTTGATTGTAGGTAAGCCTGCACGTAACCATATCAACACAACTCAGTATCACAAGGGTACTGTTGTGCGTCACACAAACATATTTATTTAATAAATGGCTCCATTAATTTGTATTGATTGTCAATTTCTTCCACTATACCTGTAATTTTCATAACTAAAACTATATCTGGCACAACAACCAATAAAAGCTTACATAAAACTTAAATAGCGACACGGTAGGAAGAAATAAGCGGACGGATAAGTTGAGTACAGGAGTGGGTCGAAAAGACGACCGACGAAGCGAATATTTCGGTCCTTGCGTTTCTTGAGAACATTGTTGAACTTTCAGATATTCTTCATTTCAAAAAGGTCAGAGCATCACGTTAAAAAAACTTAATACCTACCAATTAACAAGCCATGCAGCCAATTATTAACATAAAATTTCAGGGCATTTTGTAAACACCAACAAACACGGACGAGTAGGGACTTAGTCGTATAGTAGATATCTATTATCTCTGAGAGTAGGCCTGTATCCCAACAGTGAGAAGGTAATAAATAGGCTGATGATAATGAAACCCCACGCACATACGACATAAACTTTTAAAAAAACATTGGAATTGTGTGAAGCCTTATAATAAGAATGTTAACGGTGACGACGTGACAGCGGAAATGTGGTGTGCCTGTGTTTATTAAAACCCTCGGAGATTACCGCTCTGGTGATTTCGCAGAACGCTTTGTAGCGCCTCGTTTGAACTAAACCTCAGTTGAGTGCGGATGTTACGTGTCACTGTACACATCTTCTATTCTAAGATAAATCTCGCCGAAGTGTATATTTTGGAAGTAAGGTCTATACTTCCGACGTTATTATAAATCGTTGTTGCGTCTGCAATATCCGCGACGGAAATAACTCAATTTTCGAGAAGCTAAAAATGTTTATTTTTTAATATACCTACAGTTAAAAAACTAAGCTATGCAGAATTATGTCTGCTGTCTCGATTCATTGAAATAACAGTGTATTTGTGCAATTTTAAGGTAAAAAAATCAGCTTCATTCGACACCAACCTAATTGAATCAGCATCTCGCAATCAGCGCGTCTGCCTATAAAAAATCTTTCGTCCATCTAGAATTGTAGAGTTTTATAAGTCACGTCAGATGCCTCTGATGAACTTAGTTCAGCTTGATGTACTCTGACATCACAACCAGAGGCTGGCATTACCTTATTCGACAAACAAAAAGTTTCATAACAATCACGTTTGTCTTTCTCGACTTGCTGAATGTGGGAAAGGGAAAGCGGCGACAGTACCAACATAGCTAGCTAGAGTTTATAAAGCTGAGTACAGACAGACTCTCGGGGAAGGTGTTAATGGCGCTGACACGTGAGCCGAAAATGTGGTTACGTTTGCGTTTATTAATGCGCTGCAGAGAATAGGAGCACTGTCAGAAACTCTTATTAATTTATAATAGCTGTGTAATTAATTTGGGTAAAGTGATGTTTTATAATATGGTTAAAAAGGACCACTGTCAAGTTCCTAGACAGTTGTGTTTGTGAGATTGTATACACAAGGGTTGAGAAAAGTTGTTTTACGGATACCTACATCAATAAGGCTTAGTGCGATTTTACTGAAGGAAAATAATAAATGGTACGCTATTAGCCGGGTGCTGAGATCGAGCATGCAGCCTCGGATATTTATTAAAGTTTATCATCATCATTATGGTCATCATCAGTCTATTAGATACGTTTTTATTGTTGAGACACAAGCCTTTTCTCAAAGAAAGAGGTAATAGACCATAGTCCACCCAATCTGGGTCACACATCCTTAAATTCTCGGTAGTGCCGGTTTCCTCACGACGTTTTCTTTCACCGTTTTTCAGCGATTGCGTTGAAATCTGCACATACTCGTAACTGTGAAATAATTCATTGGGTCGAGATGAATTCGAACCTGGTGCCGTCGGATTCTGAGACGCACATGAGAGAAAATCAACACCAAACCACCACAACTGAAATTTACGTATGTGACGTAAGATAAAAGCTGAGTTACGTACTAGAAATAAGTCCTCATACTTAGTGACAGCAACACTGAAAGAGTATCTTTTTTCGCTAAATTGGAATATAGTTTCAGCGAGAAACCTTCCCCGCCAGATGCTTTCAGCAATCACATTGAACGTAATAAATACAGACCCAATAAACTAGCTGCTTGCCGCACACATCAATATTTATGGAAAAGGGCAGCGCGCCCTCAGTAGAAACGTACCGCGTTTGGAACCTAGCCAAATCATTAAAAGTACGAGTGCGTAATCGATTTTATTTACAGCAGTTTTTTTTAAATAATTTATTTCTATTTAATGTGTTTTCGTATACTATGCTTATAATTTTATCTATGGGTCTGTATACATTTATTTTTATTAAAACAAAGATCTGAGGCCTCACCACGAACAGTTAAATCCATCCAGTGTAAGGCCTTAAACTGAACTGCCCTGCTAACTATCACCACCAATGTCGCTCAGCGTTCATAAGTCGACCAGAGACAGTTATCTAAAGAGGTCGTAACAGCTATATTTATGGGATTTTATATAGCTCCATCTCATTCTCTTTCTCTCTCATTCTCTGCAGTCTAATTTTGAGTGACGTCACGTCACGGTTATCATTTATGAGTGTGTGGTGCTAATCTAGGCCGTTCAGTTTAAGGCCTTAAAATGAAATTCATGGAATAAGAATAAGTATGTGGTGACCCCCCAGGTGGATAAACTGTGTACTCACATTGATAAGTATAGTAAGTATCAGCGTGTGTCACACCCTGAGCTTTCGGTAGATAGTAGTATATTCCTTGCTCTGACCCAGCTTATAGTATTTCGATCCGACTTAACACTGATAGGTCCTTTAAAAACGATCGTATAAAACGATGAATCTAATTCCTTAAGCCGTGTGCTAGGTTCTTGGAAACTGACGAAACTTTAATGCCCACTCAACTTAACTTAGTAATAAGGTTACTTCCTCTTGTTGTACCTAGTCTAGTAAAAGTATAAAATGTTAATTCATATTTCAAACAGAGAGTGGCAATATTTTTGAGCCTCTTAAATTCTCTGTCAGTGAATATTGGATATAATTCAAAAATTACTATGTCGTAGTCAGAAAAAGAATAAGAAGTCTACACGGTACAGTAACGTAGCACATCAATATTTATCAAGTGGCGTATCCACAGAGTATCCCATTAGGAATTTATCGGTACCTACACGGTACAAATGAGAACATGTTGGCGAAACGTGCCGTCGATTTAGCAAATTAGGTGCAAATTCAATGCTAAATGCGGGGTTGAAGGGAATTCTTGTGTGAGAAGGTAAGGAATCTAATCGCGGGCTCGTTTACATTTTTGTTGAGATCGTCGTATCTCCTATTTGATATTTTTGCTAAATGGTATTTACTTGTCAAAATAAAAGCCAAGTAGTCCTAAATGCTAGGCAATCTGTCGTAATGTGCCTCATTTGTTTGATAAGTTCTAAACGCCCTCATGGGGCCTTCGCCGCGGCTAATATTGATGTCGGACGAGGGACATTTTCTGCTAATTTACAAGGTATTTATCCCATTTGTATGTCAATGTGGATCGATTTATCCTTTACTGGCTGTAATATAGCGTTTTATGATGTCTAATAATCGTTTCTATTTATGAACAACCATTTACGGTTAGCTTTCTGTTTTAAGGGTCGGATATGGATTTCCAGTTAATAATTTCTGCGATATATATAATTTGATATTTGTGTTAACAGTAACAAATAGATATCGTCATCATTGGTGCATGGTGTGCATCCGGGATCGCTTTTTTTAATAGCCACGTGCGAATTCTTTGCAGTTGCTACCATGCTTTTGTAATTGTAGTTTGTTGTTGTTTTTTGTTACTTGTTACTATGGAGTCACTAAATAATTATTTTATTGTTGCATAGAATAACGCAAATGGCGCAAGTAAATTTGTATTTAGTTTCAATACTGTACGTGTATATTATTAACTAAATGACGAGACAAGTAGAGAGTTCACCTGATGGTAACACCACGCTTGCCCTTAACAGTTCCAGAACAACAGATTGCAAAGATGTTTAGAGACGTTAGTTATATGCCTATGTCCTAAATGTTATCTGAAGAGGATCGAATTCAATGGTAGAGTCAATAACTTCCGTAAATGTTACTCATATGGCCCATGTGAATAACCATAACATAACATAAAAAGATATCTTTACTAAAGATACTAAATACTAAGATACTAAAGATGTAAAGAAAGTTTTCCGCATAATAATAATACATGGCTGACTTTTACATATCACGTAAAGTAAGCAGATTTAATCCGGTTTGTAGTCAAATATTGATAGGTACACAAAATACCTTTCAACACACACAAAACAAGATAAATGAGTGATCCCCATTTTCATTTCGTTACAAAAACACATCTCTATTTTTCCTGGCGACATTTTTAAAAGTGTTCATTCGTACGCCACTACATACATATGGACGCGTTACGTTTTACGATACACTAGTACTTTTCCTACAATATAATAAGTAACCATATAGCTTTGCTTTAGTGACTAAATTTAGTTTTTTTTCAGCTTATGAATTTACAGCCTTTTATTTGTTTTAATAAGTCGTCAGTCCATTGATCCTACACCTGGACAACTGATCAGGTTAACATAAATATCTCAAATAAGTAAGTACCCTGAAAAACAGCGAAATTACTGGGCATATGAGACTTTAGAGCCGATGTCTCAGGGTGACGAGCGCAGTGCAATTAATGCAGGATTCTGGGTGTTGCTGTGACAGTTATGGGCAGGTGTTGATAGAGAAAAAAACATAGATTTTTATTTTATTTACTATATTTGCTAATACTTTTACAAAGTGGGAATAAAATATATTTCTTAGGATGCAAACAATCCGGGATATATTTTCACTACAGTCAAATAATTGCAAACTGAGACAAAGTTCAGTTCATAATTCAATTTTCTCGCATTCATCTCAGTGACCTCTACCAACACCTGGAATAATTAACGCCAAGCTGGTGAAGGTATTTAGTACCAACATCAAATGCATATTATTAAGACAAATATTTCGCTGCGCCCGGGCGGAGAGTCGTGTGAATAGCGCTGACGCGAGATGAAATGCGGTTTGGCCTTCATTACCGCAGTTTCACTCTTGCCTTCATTAATTATATGTATTTGTACTGCGTATTATATTATATTTATATCCCAATTCAGGTAAACCAATGGTTTTGAAGTTGTAATCGTCTTCATACAAATGTTGCCTGGAAGACGTGGCGAATTTAATGTATATTTAAATAATATTATGTAAGTAGGTATATCAAAATTGTAATGCAAGCACTCGAAGCAATTTTCTAAGTTTATACGTTTGAGGTCTTTTACTTATATAAATATGGAACACATCGTTCAGTATTTTCCATATTTAAATATGGAGTTATTACGAGAAATTTGACATTATTTCCTTTAGGATGGGTTGATTGATTCTTTATGAGAGAAAACCTGTGTTCCAAGAGTGGGAACAAATGATGATGATAGCGATTTTAGGAAACTGTTTATTTTTTTATTAATAAAATTATATATTTACACATATAATGAAATGTTTAGAAACCTATATTTGCAGTCAGTAAATCATTTTGGAATATCTGTTATATGCATTGTGTTTATTTTATAAGATTATTATATATTTCAAATCCATCTCCAGAGATATTCACCGATGCCGGCTAAATAACCTCCGAACAATTTCAGGGGCTATACAAAGTTTGTCACAATTCAAGCGATAAAAGTAAAATTTTAGGATCCCTGGGGCATTTACAACGTTCAGCAAAGTTTACAATTTCGAAGATAGTACCATTGACGTTGTCAAGTTTATCGCCCTTGGAGAAGGTCAACTCTAAACTAGTTTGTAGTTTAGGTTACTTTAGTGTTACAAAATCTACTTTAATAGCTACTACTTTTTACCTTTAGTCTGGTGTTGTATATTGTCCCCAAGCGTTACTTCCGAAACTGTCTTAAATACTAACACCAACAATTTGTAGTAGGGCACATTCTTCAGAATTCATTTTTTTATTTTAATTCTAGCATTGCACCACTTTATATATTCACTTTACATATCTGTATTTAGGTAGTAAATATGCTTAGCCTAGAAAAGGACGGGGTCTCGAGGTCTGGTGCTGGAACACCGATAGCGACATAGCGACAGTTTTCTACGAGGGGTAGCTAGCCAGGCAGACACTAAAGTGGTTTCCTCCATCGGAAGTTCATACGGTACTCTTTTTCTAGCTTGCTGGTATCACACCCACGTCTTATGGTGTGATATCAGAACATTGCACTAACAAAATAATCATCGCAGCAGTCACCTTTTCAAAGTTACCAGAGCTTTAGCGGAATACCGGAAATGCGACGTTCATGATTTTGTATTTTTCTAAAACTTGTGTTTCTTTATGCCTTAATGTGAAATATTAATAATTTGCACGAATGCGGAAAAATGATACCTGCAAACTTTAATTGGGGTTCCTTTTTCCTTTTGAGGCACAGAACTCTAAAAAAGTATAATTTCGTGTTCTTGCTAAAACTCACAGGAAGTTGCAGTAATACTTTACTAAACCCTTATAATAGTACTACCACTTTACTGAATCATGACTTACTATTTTATTGCTATCTGAGACAGGACATTTTAATGAAATATACCTAGATAACACTGGTTATATACTCGTTCTAGCTGCGCCCCGCGGTTTCACCCGCGTAGTTCCCGTTTTGTCCCACAGGAACATACTATCGGAATAAAAAGTACCCTATCACTCAATCCTGGTTATAAAATATTTGTGTGCCAAATTTCTTCCAAATCCGTTCCGGAGTTTTTGCGTGATAGAGTAACAAACATCCATCCATCCATTCTCACAAACATTCACATTTATAATATTATGGTAGGATAGGATGGTAGCAAGTAGGATAAGTAATGCTATGCCAAAAAAACAAAAAACAAACGATTACTTTACCTGAATATGGGGCACTTATGAAGCTTTTGCCACTTAAAATAGAAAAGGTAATTAATTAGCTATTCGTGTAATTTCGCAAATTCAACTCAAGAAATCAGTAATTATAAACTTTGTTCGAAATCCACATTTGGTTTTAAGCCAGCGTCGTCGGCTGCCGGCTGATTCAGTAATTAGGTAGATAATTGGCTTTTATGTAAAGTACGCCTTGAAATAGGCCGCATGCTTATAAAGTGAGTCAAGTAATTACAGTTACCGCAGAGACGTTCTAGATAGCGATTTAAAGATCTATCTAATTCTAGGTACTTCGTATAAGCACACTAAGGATAAGTTATTCTGAGCGAAAGAGCTGGTCGTGAGAGGTTTCGAAAATTGTTTTGGTCAAGATCTCTATCGCTGACGCCGACACCGACACCGACACCGTTTCAGGAAAAGTATGGCTTGTCTAAGAGCCTTTTAAGATTTTGCAACTGCAGTTGCATTATCCTCGACAGATCGAGCAGTCGATGCCCATACACGGACAGCCTATGCAGTCGAGGCAACTGCTTCCAGCGGTTGCTGCTAAATGCTAGGGCTGGCCGTGTACGTCCACTCTTTGACGTATAAAAGTGCAATATTTTGCCTATTTACAATAAATGATTTGAGTTTTGAGTTTTTTGAGTTTTTCCCGGTTCACAACTTCTATCGCATAAACCAACAATAACGTCTGTATGAACCAGATTAAATGCTTACGTCCGAAAACTAAACACTACTTTTGGCAGTCGGGTAAAATGTACTTCAACTGTGTTCAACTCTGCCATTACCCACGCATTAGCAAGCAAATTGTGAAGAAAAAAAGAATGCAAAAACTCTTAACTTTCTAATTTGCTTTGGCCTTTGTTATAAAATTTTACAAGATCGTAATTGTATGCCAAGAAAAATAAACTCGTTTCTATTCGACTCGTGGATGAATCGAGCAATTTGTAGGAAAAATACACTAATTGTTCCCAGAAGTGCCTCAGTTAATGTTAGAAGTCGCACTCCGTGTAATTATGTTTTATAATATCTGTCCTACTGCGAAATTACAAACGCACAAAATGAAACTGCGACGGCAACAATAAAATAGGGACATGTAACGCACAAAACAGTAAACGTGAACGTCCGGAAGCACGCACAATTTAAATACACGAATTGATCGTTTGTGGGGTTGTCAGGTCGTCGGTTCTCGGACGCGTAAACATCAATATACATAATGTGTTGTTTGTCGAATGTGCCAAACGCACCACAAGCCGTACGGCACTGTTACTAAAATAAATAAAACCATTACTACCTCAGCGGGCATGCCTCACTATCAAAACAGATCGTGAGCTATATCAAATGTCCTTGGGTACCTGTACCCAAGGTACCTGACCCTTTTTTTTTTCCCGGGGAAATGCATTAGGCATGCCACCCCAGCCCCGGGGGGGGGGGGGTGGTTATGTGGGACTCCCCCGCCAGAACGCGGTCTGACGGGGTTTACCCACTAAAACCCCGGGGTGTTCTCCTCTCCGCATTGTGGAGGTGGCCACGGGTACGAACGGCGCTTCCACGACCACCTCTGCGGGTGCCTTCTCGGGCTCGGCACGTGAGACTTGGGCCTCTTTCTCCGCTGGGTGCGTCCCGGAACACACGGGCCGCACCTCAGCTCAGGACTTCTGGCTTGGGCGTTGGACCCCCCGATCCGCGGCCCAAAAGTCCCCGTTGTGGTCCTTCACTGTGCCCCCTGCTGATCAGGGGGACACGCGAAGGACCTCTTCCCGCCAGGTTATTTGCTACGGCCACCAATTCCCCTAGGAGAATTGCTGACCGAACCTCAGGGTGCACCGTCCCAACTGCTGCCCTTCCCTCCGGATGCAACGTATCAAGAGGGACGAACAACAGCCGGGCACTCGTGGAGGTTACCTGGCCCGCACCCCAAGGTACCTGACCCTAACATATCTAAACAAAAAAAAAAACTCTACAAGCTATGAAACAACGGCCCCTGTAATTCACTTATAATTAAAATTTATTCAGAAAATGAGCTATATTTTAATACGAGTAACATAGAATTATAATTTACGTGGTGTTTATTTCCTTATTAAACCCTTGGCAGCAAAATGAGAAAATTATTATGATCTTCGTACAAAAGTTACAAATGGAAGCACCGCTTGTTGAGATTTTTAAAAACTTATGTATTTTAAATACTTAAGGATGATTTTGGACACGTAGCTTTAAAAAAACTTTAAACTAGTGTACGTATACTTCGTTGGAATTCTCGGCTTCACCCTCGTAGATAATGACATAAAGTGCCCTATCTATTTACCAAATTTTCTAAAAAGGTTGAGTGAATTTTGTTTTTTTGGATTTTGAGTGAAAACAAACACAGTTTTTACGAACTCCATCGTATTTATAATACTGGGAGAATAGTGAGACCCGCGCGAAGCTTGTAACTCATTTATTCTGTAAGATTTTATTAATTAACATGTTCACCTAACATGCTAACAACTTTAACTATCTCATCATCATCACCCATCATCACAACACAACATCACTTTCGAAAGGAGCATAAGGCCATAATCCACCGCGGGGACCCGAGAGGGCTGAGCTCAACTACCTAATTCTCCACATTAAAAATATGTTAAACAGAATTCATATCAGAAACCGCAAACCTTTTTCTCCACTTATCTAGGACCCAAAAAATGAGGCTATTTTTCTTATCCCTCTGAATCCCTATGACTAAGTGCGACATCAATTTCCCTTGAGCTAACTCTATTTTGGATGTTCCGTACATTTTGCGGAGTTACCCACGTGGACTATCATTAATCTTGAGTATAACACACGAGACAGGAACTAGACAATCTTCCGTTTGTACAGAAGCAATATTCGAGGGAATAAAACAAACCTTGTAATCCTCATAATAATGTACCGATTTTCGTTTCACTTTTTTTTTATTAGACTGATTGATGAAACGAGCAAGTCGTTCACCACACGAGAAATTAAAAAATAGATTTAATTAGAACCTCTTTGTCTAGTAAATATGAAAATTAAAAAAGTTTTCTAACCTCAGTATAATTTAAAAAAAAAAACATATTTGATAGGCTAAAGATTTAGACGGACTGAGTATTTACTCTGAATTGGTATTTATCAATTCATAACTATAAACTAGCACGTGCCCAGTTATAGTTAGTAAGTAGGTACTACAAGCTATAAGTTATTGTAGACCCAAGATTAAGACGGACTAAAATTATGACCAATTCATAAATTATAACAGGCACGTACATACCTTCTAAATTATAATGACTACTACTAAATACAATCTGTTTTAGATGTCGAGTGTAGTTACTGCCCATTCGTCACTTGAGACATGTTTATAGCCCTTCAGATGTGATAGCTTTTATCGTGCCATATAAACTGATACTAAGCCCAGTATCCTGGCATCTTATCTTAATTAAATTGGCTATTAACCCTCACTGTAGGTTTTACATTAACATAATAACCACAGGAAGATCGCAAACCGTCAATGAGGTTGTTCTTTATTATGCGTAAACAAAAAAATAACTGGAGTATTAAATAGGGTGAGACATTTTACCTGAATATTTGAATATACCTTTACCAAAAATATCTCCTGTCATCACTCGGCTCATCGATTTTTTTTAATATTGCCCCAAAAATTTTCGCCATCAAAGTTCTCGAGATAATTTTGAGCCCAATAAAATTTCCTTAGCAAGTGGAGCGCGCATCTCAAGTTTTATAAACGTGAAACGTTAATTCGGAACCCAGCGGGATTCAGCTCAATCATCGTGGCCGTAAAATGTTCACGCACTTTTTTCTATCATAAAACTTGGTGCTACACTTCACCAACATACTTTTGCTTTCAACATGACTCTTATCTATTTAGAAATAAGGTTCCAAGCTTCCGAAAGGAAATGGTAAAGTGATGTTGTGGGATTCGAGCACTGAGAATTGAATGCGTGCGTAAATTCGACGAGATTCTTGAGATAAAGTCAGCGTTCCTTGTGTAGTGAGCATGTGGTTGCTCAAAATATACTACCTTTATTTTCTGCAAAGATTTACGACTAAAAGTGCGTTCAATTAAAGTCTGACATAAGTGCTACAATAGCACGCCTATAGCAAGACGGCAGGTTATGTCTTTGATTTAATGCAAAATAGAATATTCTATAATTTTATCTTTATTTCGGATAATTTGGTAACTGCTACTCTAGCTCAGTTGTTTTAGAACATATGCCGTGCTGAGGAATTGCCGGTCGTGGGTTCCATTCGTAACCTTTAGATAAATTAACGTAGTATCTACCTACCTATTATTTGTGACAAATTCTAGAAGAGCATTAAATGTCTTGAAACGCCCGTGCTTCTTCAAGCGTTTAATTTAACTGAAGGTCCCCAAACCACTGAGTCCTGAGATGCAATTTCAGCTAAAATTTGGTTGCATTACTGTAGATAGAGCTGGACGAGCGACAGAAGTGCGGTACACAGTTAGTCTGAGCGCAACAGTCGTGCTCTGCAGCGCTTCTGCTAGCGTCTAATTTGAAGCTTCGCTATAAATTGAATGAAGCTATAAACTTGTGTGTACACACAGGCATGAAATCTTATTAACTGTATATTCATTTTTCATTTACTTTGCATCAACTTTCCGGAACTTAAAAAGGCTTGGCACACGGTGGCGGTCATTTTAGGGCTCATTGTGATGTATTTTTGAAACGTGACATGAAAGTTTGACAACACTACTCTTACTCATCTCTCAAAGAAACTTGCGTAATCAAAAGCACGAAATCAGTGCGATAAATCGTTTTGTGTTAGCTCTTGGTTACAAATCTAATCTTGTTCATAAGTTCAACAAAGGGTCCGGTACGGTTCGAAATATCTGAAAGCAATTGCTAACCCAACTTAACTACATCATATAACTCTTCTCTAAAGACGCTTGAACCCAATACTCGCAAACTAAATATTTACTGAAAGATCGAATACAAATTACTGTTTATTTAATTTAGTATCTACTACGGCCACAGTGTCCGTAAATCGGTGCCCATGAATATTAATGTTATTACGTACCTACTGCTCACAGTTTCAAACTGAATACTAAGCAGCCGCCGGTACACAAGTGGAAATTTGATTCCCTTACAACTGTATAAATATGAATAGGTTTTGACGATCCTATAATATTAGGTAAGCATTTAGTATAAGTATTCCTAATGACTCGCCTGATTTTGATATATTTCTGTAAGCTGGCTCTGCGCAAAACATCAGTCGAAAATACAAGATATAAACTGATGTAGTTTAATTTGAAAAAACGAATCAAGGTCTCTCTCGTATTGCGAGTGTTTGTGTATGTTTGTTTTGTACATTATATCTATCATCTGTCACAGTCATTTGTCATCTGGCATGTCATCTGTCACCTGTCATCTGTCATCTATCATCTGTCATCTGTCATCTGTCATATGTCATCTGTCATCTGACATCTCTCAGCTGTCATCTGTCATCTGTCTTCTGTCATCTTTCATCCATCTGTCATCTGTCACCTGTCATCTATCTGTCATCTGGGATCAAGAATCTGTCATCTGTCACCTGTCATCTATCTGTTATCTGTATTCTGTCATCTGTCATCAATCTGTAATCTGTCATCTATCATCTGTCATCTGTATTCTGTCATCTGTCACCTATCATCTGCCACCTGTCATCTATCTGTCACCTGTCATCTATCTGTCATCCGGCATCTGTCATCTGTCATGTATCTGTCACCTGTCATCTATCTGTCATCTGTCATCTGGGAGCTAGAATCTGTCAAACTGTCATCTATCTGTCACCTGTCATCTATCTGACATCCATTTTCTGTCATCTGGCATCTGGCTTCTGGGGTCATCTATCTGTCATCCGTCATCTATCTGTCATCTGTCATGTCATCGGTCATCTTTCATCTGGCATCTGTCATCAGTCATCTGACATGTGTATCTGTCATCTGTCTTCTGTCATCTGTCATCTATCTGTCACCTGTCATCTGTCTTCTGTCATCTGTCTTCTGTCATCTGTCTTCTGTCATCTGTGATCTATGTCATCTGTCATCTATCTGTCATCTGTCATATTTCATCTACCATCTATCTGTCACCTGTCATCTATCTGTCACCTGTCATCTATATGCCATCTGTCATCTATATGTCATCTGTCGTCTATCTGTCACCTGTCATCTATCTGTCATCTGTCATCTATCTGTCATCTGTCTTCTGGCATCTGTCACCAGTCATCTTTCATCTGTCATGTGTATCTGTAATCTGTCACCTGTCATCTGGGATCTGTCATCTGTCATCTGTCATCTATCTGTCACCTGTCATCTATCTGACATCTGTCTTCTGTCATCTGACATCCAGCATCAGGGATCTGTCATCTGTCATCTGACATCCGGCATCTGGGATGTGTCATCTATCTGTCATAGATAGAGCCTGGTAACAGAGGGACTTACAGACAGACAGCGAAGCCATAGTAATAGGGTCCCGTTTTACCCTTTGGATACGGAACCCTAAAAACTGCCAACCTTAGCGTAGCATTGAAAATAACTTTTAGAAATTGAAAAAACTATCTTGTCTAGTTAAAGTTTTTCCTTTGGAGCGCCTCGTTAGAATTTTAAATGGCTAAGAATTTACTGTCTAAGCAACCGGGAAACTTGCTCCGAGTGATATAGAATACCTACTTGGAAGACTGGAGACCATTTCCGCTTCCCTCCGTATCTTTGGCTGAAA
Organism: Campaea margaritaria; assembly: GCA_912999815.1. Lineage (NCBI taxonomy): Eukaryota > Metazoa > Arthropoda > Insecta > Lepidoptera > Geometridae > Campaea > Campaea margaritaria. The sequence goes on from OU538794.1 coordinate 6,898,659, forward strand.
GAACATCACCTTATGAATAATCCACTACGATAGTCCAGTCCAAGTTTTTAAATCACCAATCGAAACACCCTGTATTTTAGATCGCCAATCGAAAGTGTATATAATATATACACTTAACTACTAATAAATAAGTAATAACAAGTAAAACCCACTGACGTGGGCGTCCCACAAAACAGAAACACGCTGACATTTTGCTATATTTTTTAGAGTTTTCATTCGTGTAACTTCTCTAATAAAAGCCAGAAATAGCTAACGAAAAAGCTAGTTACGTGTCTAATGTTTCCTTAAAAACGTATAAAAATCTTACACTGAACCACTCTGAAATACGCCTGATCCTTTACTCGTCAGTCTTTTATAATCGTACTACCACAGAAAGGGGGAGCGTTTGCCGATAATTAATTTTAATACCTACCTATTAGTTTTCGGTTCATTGAACATCCTATTAATAGCAAATTTATTGGTATCACATGTGAATATCAGAAACCTCCGGATTTGTATACATAATTATGTGGCATAAGTACTTGATTTTACAATTTACATTAATTTGTGACTAGGAAATGCTTTGTTAGGTAAATCTACATCCACAACACCGTTTCCCCGATCTCGTGACGTTACATCGGCCGGGCCTGTCAGTTCTCGCTGTCAAATGTCCCGGATATTACGATGGCTGGGACATCTATGGCCGGGACTGCAAGGCGAAACAAAGGGCTTCTTTTGTTAGGCTTTGTCTATACCTACATGTGAATGCCTACTGCGTCAATGGGCTTTGTCCTTTACACATCGGATTTAAAACTCATATAAATGCACTTTTAAAATTGAAATACCTACGTGAAATGATCATAAATATCTATAGTATATATATATGCATGCCGCATTCTACCACAGCCTAATAAATCTTATGTAGTTTTTACGCTGTAGTTCTAATAAAAAAATGTATACTTACGTCATAAACCTCCTTTTAATCCGTAATCGAACGTAGTATTAATGTTAAAATGTACCAGAGAGCAAGAGACATTCAATTTGCCGCCAACAGATTCTGTTAGGGTGGGCTGATGTAGGCAAATCCTGGTAATAGAGTTAACTCCCTGTTAGTCGATACATTAGGGGCTCTGTAACCCACTTTTAGTGATTAGAATTCATATAGAATGGGGTTTCCATTGTCTTTGATTTAGTTTGAAATGCTGAAATAGAATCTAAATTGTGTTTATTATAAATAATAGAATAGTAATATACAGGGTGTCCCACTGTTATGCCACATGGAAGGAAAGTACGTTGAATATTGTAGATGGAACATTTTAGAAGATATTATTTGAATTTAAAAAACAATTTAATCTGCATTCATAGATATTTTAATAATTACATGGTTGAACTGGGAATCGAACCCGTGCCACGAGAAAAATAATGACCCTGTAGCTTTATCATACCGATCGAAAGGCTTCATTATGAGGATTATTTTTTGCTAAATAACATGGTCTCAGAAATAAAAGGAAGTTCATAAATTCAAATAATGTCTTCTTTCAGTAAAATGTTCCATCTAAAATATTCAAGGTACTTTCCCTCCATGTGGCATGACCGAGGGACACCCTGTATACCTACACATAATGTAATTATTTTAGTACATTCCTATCATGTACTTTTTATTAAAGTATACTTAAGCAAATTCAATAAAATCCATATAACATTTTATAAATCGTTTTATTTCATTCGTTTATCATTTTCTCTTTTTATAATAATTTGAAGAACACGATTTTAAAATTTTCTATATTACTTCATATTTATCTTTTAAGATAATCACTTACAAGCTAACATCATAAGTACATCAATTTGCATGTAAAATAAAACTAAGTATACATAAAAGTGTATATTAATAAGAAAATGTAAACGGGACGATTTTCTTTCACGACTAACCATATACAAAAAGATACAAATGTGCTTACATTATGTTTATTACAAAAAGGAAAGCAAAATAATATCCCATAAAAGTTGTTTGTAATCTAAGTAATGATTCTTCTTTATGTGGGCCATCTACATAGTCGTTATGAAGCGAGCCTTGCATGAATCAGGCGGATCTCACACGCACTGCCGGCCGCTGCTGCGGTGTGTGGAGGTGGTGAGGTGGATTTTGTGGCAGATGTCAGTCGAGTGCGGCGCTGCTTTGAATGGCGGCGCAAAGTAGTTCAGTGCCACATTTGCGCGAGACTATTATGTACGGATTTCCATCGTTCCTTACTTCGGAGGGCACGTTAAGCCATCGGTCTCGGTTGTTATCGATGGTCGTGTAGCCACGTCAGGAGGCCCCCTTAGACGCCCTGACAAATTCTGACATTACAGGCTACCTCATTCGATAAACAAACAACGATGAACTCGTCGCTATCCGGGGCGGATACTTGTATGCCTTTGGACTTGATGGATTCCCTACTGAGCATATATCGTGTGACATTTTTATCAGTGGCAGGTGGCGCCGTGTAAGATAAGCCTTAAGACTGCTATTACAGAAGTTTCTATCAATACTGTCAACAGCTAAAAGCACTAAAAGAAAGAAGTAATAACTATTCCATTCTATTCCACTAACAAATTATATCAATTTGAAAGTTTGAATGTTTAGACACTACCAACTTATTTGGAATGTTTTTCTCTGACGTTTCTGTGTCTTGACAAATTTGGTGTCAGGATTTCTTAATACAACTTTTGACTTATCGATAAAGAGCATATTTTGTTAGATTATGATCCTGACCCGCTTTGTTACGTTTACAAAATAAAAAATACGACTGCAATGACACTCGTACGTGTCAACCTTTATTAGCTTTCAAACTTACTTTTTGAGATAACGTGTAAGTGAAGCGCGAAAAATAAGATCTATCAGTCTTTAAAAATAGTTAGACAATTATTCAAGAAATATATCCAGAAGGAAAATACATTAATAACTTTGTTGAAAATCGCGAAGAATTAATTCCTCGATTCCTGTACCAGATACAATAAAGTTCTATTGTGCAATGGGAAAGGATACTAACGAAAGTTCTTTTTTAATTACCTTCAACTGCTGGTAGAAGATCTCCCTTATTTCCTTCTAAGTATCAAGAGGTTATTTAAGACATATCAGATGACATCAATTGGCACGCTTAAGAATACAAAATTACAAACAGTACACCTACAAATTATTATGTACTATAATACTTTATTGGCAAAATCCGAACCACGCGTGCTGTAGCATGTACGTGCCATACAATTATGGCCTAACAGAAGTGTACTTCTGTGTCAGAGGTTAGAGAATACTGTCATAAAAACGTATAGAACATAAAATTGTTTTATCAGATCGATAGGTACAACAGTTTACTATTGAGTTTGATAGCATAGCGTTTAAATTGACGCTTTATAATCGCTCGTGAAATTGTTTTTGTTTTTACGCTTTTATAAACTGTACGGACTTGATTGTAATAAGTGTAGAGACAACATTATTACTAAATTAACTGATTGAAATAATCAGGAATTATCACGTACACTCCTTTTCAAGTTTTGATATTGATTTAACGAATTTTAGAAAGAAATTTCAGCGCCGCGATTAGATATCATGATAAAAGTTCGATCGTTGTTTTCCTAAGTAGTCCTGACAGTTGACGCTAGGTTCCCTGTATGGTTCCAAGGACTACAAGGACCATGGTCCGCAAATACTATTATATGAGAATATGAATAAAATATCTTTACACCTATATAGATAACTACCTTACATTCATAGTTTTATATTTTTAAAAGATACCTACTGCAGTTTTATTCTAAACTCGTTCAGATTTTACACATTTTATAATAATAGATATACTTTACTATATTTCTTTAGTTTATTTTCTAGTTATATTCGTTTTGTAATATTATTGGTGTTTTATCTTAATTACACTTTATTTATTAACTTTGAATCACAAAAATATACTTTTTTACTTATCATGGAATAAATATATTTTTCATTCAGACACCTACCTAAGTGCTTTTCTAAAGAATTAGACGTGCATTTACATGTTTTTATAATAATAGGAGTCAAAGTGTCTCTTTTCATGTTAAGAATTGAGCCTTCTAACATCTTTACAATATATATTATAATTGAAGACTTAACATTATAAAACACAATACATACATATAACACAGTTTCCACATTGCATTAGCTACTGATTGAATCTATTTTTTTTTGTTTAGTACCCTTCACGATAAAACATTTATCAAACTACGAAGATTAAACATATATTTTTCACTATGAACAAAAAAACAGATAGTTCTTTGGGGATGGCACAAAAATCTTGGTAGAAATGATAATGGCGGCCATTGCAGATATGTGTTGCGTTGGTTGGGGGTGGCGCAGACGCATGGCGGCGCGGGCGTCAGGCGCGGCGCGGGGCGCTCAGATCGGCTGCAGCAGCGGGCTCGGAGAGCGCGGCCGCCGCAGGCCGCCGCCCCACGGCTCCATCATATCCTCGTCTCCCTGCACACGCGCACTCGACATACTCTCAGCGTCACACTCCTCAACTTCCCAACTCTGAGATCGAGATTTCATTAAATAACTATGAGCAGGATCTAGCCACTAGCGGACAGGACGGACGCGACGTGAAGGTAAAGTGATAGATCTTCTACGGTTACTAGGGGAGGAAGAGTGCGGGGTTGTGCAAGATTAAACCACGTATTACGGTGTCAACACTTACATATAAGAGGTAATTACCATCATCGTGTGAGGCGCAGGCGGCGCGGGGGGCGCGAGCACTGACGAGGCGGGGGGCGGCGGCGCGGGCGGCGGCTCGGGCGACGCCGCCGCGGGAGAGAACGAGGACGGCGCTAGTGGCGACTGGGCTGCAGACAACGTTTGAACCATTTCAATCCAAATCAGCCCAGGAATCTTCAATTTTCACCACCTCCAATTGAACTTTCAGTCAATTAGGGCAGTTCTCCATACACACAATTGTGTGTCTCTTTACACCCGGCAGCAACGGTGCTCATCGCCGCTGGTGCAAAAGTTTTAAGCAACACAACTACATACCTAACATGCATACCAAACAACCTACGTTCACAACTCTTACTTACCAGGCGCGTGATGGAAAGCAGGTTCCCACAGAGCATCTCAGCAGCGTCGCGAAGCTATCGAAGACGGCTGAACCACGTGTGATAGATAAGACTACTCATCGGATGCACTGAGTTCCTGCACGTAGGGCTCCCAAGCTCGGAGCATCCACAACACAAGTGCAGTGCAGCCCGTCGCTACGGTCAGTACTGCGTAAGAAATCGACGAGATGTGAACAGCAGCTGATCCAGAGCTACTTTTAGGGGCAAAACGACTAATACACTTAATAAACACAACACAACTTAACGTGTAGCAGCTCTCGACGAGTCTCGGATCTAGACAACTTATTTAATTGCAGTTTAATCACGTTGATGATAAAAATCATGAATATAAACCGAACCAAGATTGAAGGAAAAACAGCTAAGAACTTTGAACCTCGTAGTGTATGTTGTAATCCCTTCTCATTTGGTAAGTACTCGTATTACAGGCATATAAAAAGAGAGAGAGAAAAGGTGAGAGAGCACAACAAAATGCACAAAAATCCAGCAAGTTTGAACTAAAACAACGTGATCAAAATGCAACTAACAGTGTAATTAATAACTGCAAAAAAGAACATGGTCACCGCATTCAGTGTGCTTAGATAATACATGCGAGTACTAATTCGTAGAAAATCATTTTCATCATCAAATAACGTCATTTAAAATATTTTTTTTTCATTCATACCTTTACGCAAATGAACTAACGAGCTATTTTTTGAATTAAACAATTCCGCAAACCAAGCTACCAAGTCAAATTAGAATTATTAAAGTGTTTACCGCGTCTAGACAATTGTACGAATTTGTCTATTCTGAACAAATTCTACAAATGCGTCTACAGAGTTAAAACAATTCTACAAAGTGATTTGCAACGTCAAAACAATTCCACGAATCTGTCTACAGAGTTAAAACAGTTTCACGAATCTGTCTACAGAGTTAAAACAATTTCATGAAAACGTCTACAGATTTTGAACAGTTTCACGAATCTGTCTACAGAGTTTGAACAATTCCACTAATTTATCTAGAGAGTTTGAACAATTCCACGAATAAGTCTTCGCACGTGTATCTGGATGAAAGGTCCTTACCGGCTGCAGTGAGTGCCAGCACAAACTGGCTCCAGTGCACGCAGCAGCCGCAGCACAGTTGCAGCGCCGCGCGGCGCAGCGCTCGATGCAGCGCCATAAACAGCAGCGGATTAACGGCCGCATGTACGTACGAGATGTGCAGCGTGATTTGAAAGTACATCTGGGTAAATAGAAGTACCTTTGAGGAGAACTGAAACTAATCCTATACTGGCCTAACTATACTGACCTAAAAATCTGATTGGAAGAAACAGGCTAAAAATATATAAAACTGCTAGTCTACACACTGTTTTTTTCTTTTATAGTAAAAGTTTTTTTTTTATTAGAATTAATAAAACGCGTCATAAACATTTAAAAAATTATGAAACCGTGTTGAATAATAATCTATTACATTTTCCATCAGATAAAACGAAACCCTTCCGTGTCAGCATCAGTGTGCAAACACTATTGTGTTCCGGCTTGAAAGGCACTGTATCCAACTAAATTACTGGGAATATAAGACGTTAGAGAACCAATGTCACAGGATGACAAACCCAGTGCAAGATTGCGCTATGCATATATTTCAATGCAAAGATCTTAATGATACTGCAACTATCAAGGAAGGCGTGACGCTTACTATAACGTGGACGACATGCTCATTTTGTTATTCGGTGACATAAAAAAAACTTACCTCATAAGCTATATGCGACGTCAACGCTGGGTGATGCAGCAGAGTAATGAGGAACAGAGGCCCCCAGAACAGCACGTATGCTGCAGTGATGACCAGGAACATGCGGACTCTTCGGACGCCCTCTCGCTCGACCCTGGCTAGGTATCCGCGGAGACGGCGGCCACCACCCAGTGGCAGGTTTCCTGAGGGCCGGCAGTGGCCCTCAGACAAAGTACCATCAACAGTCTGCAAGTAGAATATACACTTAAATAAACAATCTATTAATAGAAACTGAAAAGGATTAATAAAAAACAAGGGAGTTAAAGAGATAAATAAGGAATTATAAACCTAGTAAGTAAATTAAGTTTAACTACATTCAATTAGGTATCGAGAATATTTTTATTACAAGGAACAAAGAAGTGCATTATAAAACTGAAAAAGGTTATGCATTTAGAAGGATTAATCAAAGTTAAAAAACATACAAGAAAAAAAAACTTCTTTGGTAATAATTATAACAGTCAATATTTTTCCAGTCAGTAAAAGCGATTAGATCCAAAGATCATAACTAAGGATAGAGGATTGTTGGGAAAACAGATCATTGGTGCATTTACAACCAGTGTGCATATTATTGTCAAATCTATTCTTTATCAGTCACTCAACGTTGACTGCATAGTTCCAATTAAGGATTACGCTAGATATAATCTAAACAGATCGTGCTGGAGTATTTATAATAGGTATGTGTGTGCTATACAGTGGATTAGTGAGACAATACTACAGAAGTACAGACAGATTGACATACTAACGCACACATGCATAGACTTACCCTCGGTCCAACGCTGTTGGGCAGCGAATCCATACGCCTGTTGTCCCCAGCCATGCTGACAAGCGTAGTCACTAAACCAGCTACTCGAACTGCCTCTACGTTAGCCTGCATGCGATAAGATTTAAATTTATCGGGCACACTCCTTCCGAATCAGAATTTGGCAAACATACGTATTCAAAACAGAATGTTGTTTAGAAAACTGGATATGAACGCGCCCGGGTTAGCGCCTCCAAAACGACTTCGGAAAATTTAAATCTTATTTGCGGAGTGCCGCAAGGAATATTGGCAAGGTACCAACAAAAATACCTAGACCGGCCAACGTGAGACTAGTACGTATAATATGCATATTGTTTGACGACTTCAATTTATGTAGATGACTTCGTGAGTTTCAATACGACTTTCAGAGCGCTCTAGTTCGGACTCTCTCAAATATGATCATAGCATGGCACTACATAACCACAGTGCAAAAATTATGGATTTTTACACTGTGAGAAAAGTTTAGGCGTCCTAGCCTATCTCATAGAACATCATACTTTTCCAATCGACTAAGTCGCAACAACAATGTATTGGTGGCATATGAATATAATATGTCAAAGGTATAGTTTTCATTTGTTTTGAAGAAAGAAACAAACGACAGTTAACTAGGACTCCCAGGTTATTACACAACTATGGCTACTTGTTCACAAAGCTTGATGACGTGATCATATACTGCTCTCAAATGAACACGGAGAAGTTGTCAGCATGATAATGAGTTGTAATGGAAGTCGGTAGCGAACAAAGCCTGTTTACGCTAAAACCTCTCCATGCCATGTGTTTGGTTCTCACGTCTCCTTAGATGTTTGGGGTAGTGATTAATTTGGCATTATGTGCAGCACAAGAGCAATATTTATTACATAAATTGAGTGAAAGAGGTGGATCACTATCTTTTAACTTTGAAGGCACAGTAAAGAAAAATACACAGAAAAACGTCTAGTTATAAATATGTATAGTTCAATTAATTCTTTTGGTACCCGTTCCAATAAAATGCTGTTATTAAAATAAACAATTAGGAAAACCTAGTACTGGCGTGATACTTACCATTGCCCAAGCTCCAAAATAACCTTCAAAAATCATAGCACGTAGTAGAATTTACATATCCTAATATTATACAGCTCTGGCACTAAACACATGCCACAATTAATCACTCGGACCATTTCAAACTGACATTAATAACACATGACACAAACCTTAGTGAGGTCCCGATGTAGCTTCTTCAAGTGGAAAAGTGTCAACCCGACGCAGACGGCGTTCACGCCTATCCAAAGAGCGTTAAGTACGTAATGCCTGAAGGGTCCTCGGACCAGTGGACACGAAGGGGACGGGCCGTAAGACCCGTAGGAGCCGGCGCTGGCGGCTAAGGCTCCAGATAAGAAAGTCGGTCCAAGATTTATTGTGATCGATGCGAACCATATCATGAATGTTCCGAACAGGACGCACTGTAACAAAATTAATTGATCAAAAATCTGCATGACATACGTTATGTTGGTGCATAAGCAGACGTAGCAGCGGCGGGCGTGTTTCGAAATCCTTTGTGAGTTTATTGAGTTCAGATTAGATTCAGGTGGCTTTCGATGAAAAATGTATTATATATTTGTACTGAAATTGCGAAGCCTCAGGTGGAGATAGTACGATGTAAAACATGAAAGAGACGCTTCAATCTCCGCACGTCACGCTTCTTCACAATGTCTGCCTCTTTTTTCTGTGTAGCCCTTCAGACTTGAACGTAATAACTTTATAAAAATACATTTGCCTTAATTTGAGTTAAAGCGCAATTTCCGGCCGTTATAGCGAAAGTTACGCATCTTCCTTCGGCCATAATAAATGTAAGGCCATTATCAAAACGGAGATTATCTTTATTATGTCTTTCCATTTTTACCTGCGGGCTGTCCATCAGTAATGGAGCAGATAAGTCAGCTTGCTCCTCCTCATTTTCCGGGAAAATAGGGCTGTCGTTGAGCACCGTTGTGAGCATGTTTACCGTTGAAACTGTCACCTGAAAAGATTTTCTTTATGAATTGAAGCGAATAACTTGTAGGTAATCTTGTTAACAAATCAGGGTATTTCGGTTGTTAACTTATGTATAATAGTCTCTTGCTATCGTTACAAAATTACTCAGAAAGGCTAAAGATAACGTAACGAAATTCTAAATTTTCTCTTTACAATTGAGATTTTATGTAGAGGAAACGATTCCATTTTTATAAAATTCTGCGAGTTCGTAGTAAAATAAACAGCTGTTTCATTCATAGTACTTACGAACTGACTGAACCTCACTAAATTGAGAACTACTCTGTGAAAAGATATCTGTAACGCATTTGTAAAAATAAGCCTCATACGAAACTTTTGCCTTATTTTGGGCACTTTACCCTTTTCTCCTTTATTAAGCTCATATAAAAGTTACACAATGTTATAGAAGCTATCTCGTTTCGCTAGCATTTTATGTTAGCACAAACAACCACATTTGTTTAAGAACAACACCCTCATTATTTACAGAAATTTTGTTCAAGATACCATCAAAATTAAGCGGCAAGATTACTCTCGGCATCTTGGCCACTCATCCATCTGAACTCTGAAGTTAAGTGCCTATAAATCACCATTTTAGCTCTCAATCTTAAAATTTTCTCGCAATTGTTAACCAAATTCAAGTCGCTCAGTCTCTCTCAAGTTCGTTACTCTTTGCATTGTAAAAATGCGTCGATTCTAAGCTGAAAGAATGAGTTACACAAAGTGATATATTTGAGCTTTTCTGATGGTTTTGAACAAAAGATTTATCGTTATTGGAGATTTTTTTGTTAAAGACGAATGAAAAATGGTAGCTCAGTGGAGCGTCAATTATTGATTGTGTCGTATTTTACAGGCAACCCCTGGAATCTACGTGCATGGAATCAACCACGGTATAAGGGCTTGGGGAAGGAAAAGTTATTCGTCTCTACGATAAAAAAGCTTCTTTTTTTTCCAAAAACCTTAAACAATACTTTTGCTAAAGATTCTTCATAGTTTTATAGGTCCTTAAGATTTCCAACGCATTGCCTCGTAGTGATCATGAACACATTGAAAGACACGTAGGTACGTATTTTACTTACCAACAAAAGGAAAGCCGTCTCAACTAACGAACACTTATAAACAGGCTGACACCTAAACACCGCTATACCCAGCGGTAAGAGAATTGCCGCACGTGCGCAGTCTACCACTGCTTGGTGAAATAAGAGACCGTGTGACCACCTGTGAACAAATAACTTATATTTATTTATTTATTACAACGTACAGTGCCTTCACAGATATTTCCAAAGCGACGTGCTTTCATTTAACTAAAAAGCAACATCCGTAAATGTCGAGCTCGCTGTGCCCAGCGCAGATTCTATTCAGAAATCGAAGAGTCCTAGTAATATGTGCTTGGTGGAGCCCTTTAGTTCTACCCACTGATACCGCAAACACTTTGTTTTATATGCATTTTTTTTTACTTCTTTCGATTTTGCGCAACTGCATATTTAAAATCATTGTGATCTTAAACACATCTACAAAAGAAGTTTATTTTTTTTGCGCCCGTAGCTCTTGTGGCCAGGAGGCATACCATGACATCTAATAGCGATTCAATTGAAGACCTTAACTGAACCGCGTCGCATCGCATCAAAATGGCTTATTAGCGACTCAATTAAGGTTCAAGTTAGGTTCAATTGCAAAAAAATAAGACTTCACAGCACGGTTATGCGACGCGGTTCAGTTTAGGTCTTCAATTGAATCGCTATAAGATGTCATGGTAGGCCTCGAATCAGAACACGAGTATATTCGTTCCTACCTGTGATAGAAATAAATAACTTTTAACAAGAATATTATTAGTAATAGTTAACGCAAGGACAGTATTATTATCAAAAATAAGCTTAAAATCTTAATTAATTCAATATCAGTGGCACGGTGTTGATACGTAATCGAATAAACAAATTAACATATCTCCCGAATCAAATATTTCCATACGCCTCCAAAGCACGCTGCTCGTGGGCTCTTTGCCACATACCTACATGTAACGTTCTCACGTGAAACACGTACGTAAATGCAGGTTTAATACAAATCATGCAATAACGCACGTTTCTGCGATCACGAACCAGCGGTTTCTCATTCTGCTCGCGCTTAATCCGTTTAGGTTGTATGCTGCGAAGATTTGTTGTATGACAAAACTAAGCATATGAGCTGCATGGGTAATAGAAAAAAGTAAGCAGCTCTGTTATAACTAGGTTTGTTTTGCATTCGTGTTGTTTTTGCACATTTCTAACACAATTTTTACTATTTCATAAGCTCAGACACTCCTATAGATTACAGGAAAATGTGCGGAAAGATGTTACACATCAAAAATTGTCTACTAAGTAAAATTATTTCTCAGCCCTTTTTTTCATAAAAGGACCTAGGTATACGCGCCTACCCAAGATTGAAATGAACATCTATCATTCTGGCAACTAAGAAAGGAATCTATATTGGCTTGGGCAATTTATCAATCATAGAAAATGTCAAGTGGGAGAGGTCTCGGTGAGTGACGACCCGCGAAGTGCCCCAAGGCGACGCGTTTCTGCGAATCAGGTAAATATAACAGGACCTGCCTATATTTCATTTTATGTTTCCACAAGGACTTAGGGGGAAAATGCTTCAGAGAACAGGTAGAGTCGTTATTTTCTTAAATTGCCACATTGTGACAAGAAAGATTGACTATGTGTGATGGATTGCCAGAAAGGGCTTGTTTTATTTTTGTTCAAATACTTACTAAGATTTTATTCTTATATTATTTATTGTACACAAAAAAAAAGCATGTTTACAGAAAAAAATTGTAGTAATTGTTTGTGTGTTTTGTTTGTTTTGTAGTGTTTTGTAAATTTTGTGTTTTTGTAGTAATTTTGTAGTTTGTGTTTTGTTTGTGTTTTGTAGTTTATTTTGTAAATTTAGTAGCTTTTCGCAATGTAGAAGAAACACATTCAAAAACCCACAATCACTTTGCATTTATTTCGTCCCTTTTAACCTATTCTAGTATTTCTCTATGCGATAGTGCAATCTTACCCTAAAACGTCTCTCCCAAAAGCCTTAACACCTTTTACCTATATTTATGCCGCTAAAGATAGCCCCCATACAGCTCACTGGTTACAATACCGGCTGAGAACCGAACATAGGCAGGACAGAAATAATTTTTCACCTCTTATCGTGTCAATCTCCAATTCTACAGTCTCTGAAGAGGGATTGAGACGTATTGAAAGTAGGTCAGCGATGAATTTAAGAAAGAATTGACGAATACTTTATGCTGTAGAGAAACAACTTTACTTTTTAATACGTCTCCCCTGAAAACTGGCGATTGAGATATCATTTAAGTAAGTTGTTTATTATTTTTATTATATAGCATGTGATCAATATTCTGACCTATATTCCGAGGCATACAATGTGGTAATTTAGTTAATATTTTATAAACGTTACCTGATTGGTAGCGACTTCATTTTAGTTATATTTAATTTATTAGTTTTTTTCTGATTACATTATTGATTAAAATATCACTTCTTCTAAGAACAATTTACATTATTCCTTGAAAGGACATCTCTTTACGTGCACTTAGCTATAAAACTAAATTTTATCATAAAAAAGTCTGCCTACTTTCAAATAACACCAGTTTTCTCGACTCGAATGCCCTTCACCGATAGGGCCGGTAATTAGATCGCGCCAGATACAACCTTGTGCCGCGTAAATCATATCTGGAGGGTTATCTTCCATCTGGACCTACCCACTTCGTCCGATACGATATGCTTCCCAATTTAGCATCTCACCTTCGTCCGCGAGACAGTTGTTTAAGTGTATAAACGCGCGTTTGACACGAAACACGCCTACAGTAAAGCGCACACTTCAGGCGTTTATAAATTGATAAACTATACTAAGATAAGTATACTACCTTCGTCTAATGTTAAGCATCGCCAGATTATAAATTGCAGTGCCAGCCATTTAGAACGTCTTTTACACTTTTCGGATTGCCAGTAGGCCAGTATTCCACAATCATAGGCACCTACAATGGGATTGGGCGATACGATTCGGATTAAATTTGAGAACGGTTCGGGTCCAGTGAGTGAAGCCACAACTACCGTCGGTACTTTAAGAACACGCTACAGAGGACATCTAAGTGTTCCAAGACGACTTTATGACGTAACCCGCACCGTAGTCATTGCAGGTCTAGGACAACGTGTGGTCTGTGTGAATTTTAAATGATATCGGTACTTGCTAGCAACGGTGTTCAGTATAAATTTTACGAAAGAAAGAGATTGAACTTAAATTGCGTCACAATTTTAAACTGATTGTATTATATAGTTGTCGTAAATACTTGTGAAAACTTCAAGCATTTTGATAAGAGTAGGTACCTTTTGAAATTAATGTTCCTACTCTCTACCACGGACTCACGTATATACTTTTATCTAAAATACTTATATAATAGTAAAGCAGTAAATTACTCGAGGAATCAGTCTATTTGTTCTCGCATTATGTAAACACTACTGAAATGAGCTATTATAACTAACTTTATGAAGGCGCCGCGCCTGCATAGGCATGCATAAGTCGGCTTTAAAGTGGAATTTTAATTTTCTTTTAAATCAATAATAAAAATACAAAGTCGCAGGTTACAGCTGGTACTTTAATTACAAATTAATGTAAAACTTGTTTTGTAATTTGCTTATTTTAACGAAAGACGCTGATTTACAAATAGTAAGACGTAAATGTTTACTCGTAAAAGTATAGCGTTGTTGCTAATTAAGATGACGGCAACAGATAATTGGATTACGCTCGTTAAGATATATAATAATTACGTTATGTTCGTTAAGATGATGACGTTATAACGGACATGTCGTGTGTTGTCGCTATAATCATACGTAGTTACGTTACTGTTTCTCGTAAGTAACAGCTAATAGGGTTTGGGCAAAGATTTTATGTAGATAAGTATATACTTACTATATTTTTGGGTTTCCTGATTAAACAAAAGAAAATAAATTATATACTTAGTTTGATTCCTCCAAATGATCATCCTAATAAAATACTCGCAGCTATTGTTTAGTCTTTTATTTTATTCCTATCTTTCAATCTAGACTATTTGGCAGAACTATGCTATACAATTATCTTTTTCAATATGAATATCGGCAAAGTTATGCCTAAGTCTATCAAGTAGCTCATTTTTAAGCCAAAAAATATATGTTCATAAAATATCACGAGTAAATAACAAAACAATAGCCAAAATGTCGTGGACAAACATAAAGTTTCTGATAAGTGACACCACAGCGCGTTTCAGAATAGGAGCGTGCCCAATCTCGGTGTCCCATCGCAAATTTGACATTATACAAACACAACGACTGACCTCAGGACTTGTTTTGATTGTTTCAGGACTTTTGTACTGTATTCCGAAGTTCTGCCAGAAGTTATTACCAACACTTTTTACGAGTATTACAAAAGACATCCATTTTCTGTACTGGTTGAGTTTTTAGTTGTTTAAAATAGTTGCTACATCTCTAACCAACTTAACTGAGCCTAAATCAGAATAACAATCGTCAAGGCTAGCTGATATTATGCAAGTCCTCAGTGCAAGCGCCATATTCACTCAGCTTTCTGTCTGGAGCTATGTTTTATTTGTTAATGATAAATGAGGAGGTTCTTAAACTTCTTACCTTCTCAATTGCTTCTTGGTCAGAATAACTGTCATCAATGCCAGGTTTGCTGACATGCCAAGTCCCGATAGGGCGAGGAGTGCCGCCGCGCTCGCAGCGCCTCCAGGCGGACAGTGCCTCGTGTTGTTTAGGATGGAAGAGTTCGACGCTCCGGCTGAGCCAAAGCGTAGATTTGCGCCGATCATGGCGACTGCTGACCCTGCTATAAAATATGAAAAGTTATTAGAAGGAACCTAATGCTTATTACATTTAATTAAAATGTTTATAAAAGTGATTTTGGTTTGGAGTCTTCAACATTTTATCATGTCTCAACCGTTCTAGTGACGTGCATGAATTATGGATGCAAATGAACCTGAAACTATTTAAAAAGTTATATATTCTATGCTGCCTGTATCACTGCAAGAGTTCGGTTTCGAGGAGCTCATGTGAGATTATGTTACTCGTATATTTACATGATTTGTGGTTACTACTGTTCGTGGCAATAAATAGTTATATTTCCGCAATGAATTGCAGATTTGCCAATAAAACGTAAATCTCTAAAATATATTTTTTCGGGCCCAAAAGACATAAACGGTACATTCACGGCCCACCAGATGTCTATCGCAGTAGTAACCATTTATCACCATGATTTAGAATTCCATTCCAAATGAAAAATGACTGTCTTCCATTCACAAGTCATAAACACTCGAGAGTCAGCATGAAAATAGTCGTAACGGATCGTAAATTACCTGCCGACATTTTGGTTTGCAGACGTCCGCTCTCAATGGGCGCTCGGTATCGAATGCAATGAATCACGCTGACAGCCAATCAGATCGCCTCCCTCCCCCCCACCAGCCCATTGCATTTTTGCACAAATCACATTGTTTTTTACTGACATTACAATACAGTTTGTATTTTATTGAGTCAATTTTTTGTATATTACGATATTTTTCACTGCACACTTTTGTTTTGTTTTGATTTCATATTATGTCCGTAGTTGGTTTTGCGTAGCTTGACAGCATTTCATCGACATTGAAACTGTAAAAAGAGGAATTGTGTTAGAAATTTTTTTACTAAATCAATTTTAAAAATGCTGTATTATAGTATTGTATGTTTCAGGCTATATATTAGCTTAGAATGCAACGTAATCATATTAATTTATGCCTTGGCATAGCCAACGTGATCTTACTCAACCCGCCAAAATCCTGCAATGCTGACGTGACTCTTAATATTATTTGGCACAGTAGAAAGGTATAACAAACGAGTAGGTATCTAACAATAGCATGTGACACGGTAGTAATTTGTATTTTGTTCTCTAAAAAATTGTTTTGGCCTCGAAATAGCATAATTATGCCACATAAGACAAAGACTCATCGGTCATACGAGATTGACAGAATGTTCAAACTTTTTCCCCAGTGTGCCATTTTCATGGAAAATCCAGTTTCCTTTTGCAGACAGCGTGTTAGGTTATTAATGGATTAATGCAGTGTGTCGATCGCTCAAGGGAAAACAGTGCGCTGTCTTTATATAAGGATCAGATATTAAGATACATCTGTACAAAAACTTATGAAATATTTTACTATAAATGTTTTTGAATAATGCCAGTCAAGAATACGTCTACAATTGTAGATTGCCAACAATGTTAAACAAGTGTCAATAATTTGAGTGTGGGGCCGCAAGTGTATATTCAGCGCTACTATCGTTTAATACAATTATATATTTCACATGCATAAACATCGAAAAATGTACTATGTTCCATTTTCCTGATATGTGCCAGTTTTGTATAATACTTCCCTACTGTATTACATTGCTTATTGAGCTAGTAGGTAGAATATGAAGCTTTTCCCAAAGCTTTCTATTTTACTAATTGGTGGAGTTATATTTGATAGATCGCTCGATGTTTTTGCTCTAATAGGCAAACGAAGAGTGATCGATTTTTTTGACAATGGCTAGATTTCTGACTGGTTTTCTTTTTTTTTTATGCGTGTGAAAACTAACTGAGTGGACAAACAATTTTGAAATTCCTTTTAAACGACTGAGTCCTCCTCACGACATCGCAAGCTCTGAGATACACCAATAATTTACGGTTTTTTTTTTCTTTTGAAGGCGCTACAATATTTTGTAGGTATTGATATCTCAAACAGTTGCTTTCCTCTTTAAAGCGTATCAATTATATTGATCCGTATTTGTGCAAAACTGCGGTAATTAAAAAAGAATAATTTAAAAATCATTGATCTTAGCATATAATAAACTGCACGTCATTAATTTCAAATAAGTAAAGGCGCTAGTGGATACGTATGCGCTCCTTTGGGATGAGATGTGACAAGGGTAGGCAATTCCGAGGCATGGCACATATCGTGACTTCGTGACTGACATGCTCTGCCCCTTTGTGCTCTCAAGCTACGGGGGCTTGAGGTGACTTTTATATTAGACTGTCGTTGAATGGAGCATCTTCATATTAAATTACATACAAGCACATCTAAAAACCAATATATATAATATGAGGTTGAGGTGATGCGCGGATTGCAAAACTGCAAAATGCCGGCTGTGTCGATTGTGTGTGAAGGTATTTTGTGTATGTGCATAGTATTCACATTTCACTTGCTTACCTGCGCTTAGGCAAACCCTCCAATTCAAATCATATAATCGATATGGGAAACTTTCAGATACTATTGGTGTAAGTATAACAGATATTTATACAGGTTTATACAGATATTTAAAATGAGTTTATAAATGTACATGAGCTCTATAAAAACAAATTTACATATTATATTTTACCATCATAACTTGTAAATAAAAGAAAACTGAAAATAAAACATCGCCAGCTTCCTGATGTCATAAATACGGTTCCTTCAAAAGAAGCTGACAAAATCGGAGCGTAATATGTAAAATAATACACAGACCGTTGGTATGTTGATCAATAAAACATGCCTCAACCTTGAACCTTCTCGAACAAAAGAAATAGACAAATCTTTCTATCTCCATAATGTAGTGAGGAGACAGACTGCCACGACGATGGACATTCTGCTTACAAAGCTATGGGCCTAGAAAAGGGACAACATATTTCCATCTCATTTGGGATCTTCTATTTTTATTAGTAGAGATGAACTAAAATAGCAAAAGAATAGACAGAAACGGTAAATTAAAACATCGTGTAGGAATTACCGTAAAATATTTTGATGAAAATTAATGACATATATAATTATATCACCAATAAAACAAAACTATTTTTGATATTGCAAACAATAACAAAGCTATCAGCTATCAAAGTCAATATCTCCGTAATAATCTCGGTAGAATTATGTAGTAACATCAAAATTTTAATCTCCAGTAAGTTATAACCAACCCTGAGAATGTTATCGTAATAGTTTCTTATTGGTGAGTATGGTGAAAGGCAAAAAGCGGTCTTAACCAAAGTCAAAGTTAAATCTATTAGAGGTAAAGGTACAGGCATGTATAGTTAATAGGACGAATGCGAATCTTGAACAAACCGCAGCTAAAAGCCAGGAAGGCCTCAAAGGGTCCATTTGTAGAGGTATCTGTGTGAGTGGCTTCATGCAGGCTTTGAATGTAAACATGTAGGTAAGAAACTTGAATAAATAATAAGCCTTGATAACTTGATATTAAATTTTGTTCAAGTTGAAAAGTACAGTTTGTCCCAAGTGGAAATCAACTGATGGAAAAGAGACGATCTGATTTTGGCCTGAGTGTAAAGCGTTTTCATCACCGCCAATAAATATAGCGTATTTTATTGTCTTCATTGTTTTTTTTTTATTGGCTACAACTGTTAAATCAGATTTTTGATGAAAACCTTTTTAATATTTTTACCACATCGGCCAATATTTCCAACAGCATAAAAATTCACGTAAACTAATATAAATAACTAGCTGCGCCCTGCGGTTTCACCCGCATAATTCAAACTTTCCCGCAATAACGTTCTTAAAAGCAATATATTTTCCCCGTTTTTGCCACATTCTTCATTGATGCTCCGCTCTTATAGATTGTAGCTTGATGTTATATAACCTATAACCTTCCTCGATAAATGGACTATTCAACACAAAAAGAATTGTACAATTCGGACCAGTAGTTCCTGAGATCCTAGCGTTCAAACAAACAAACTCTTCAGCTTTATATATTAGTATAGATGTAGAAGGATTTTGTTTACATTTTTTTTGTTTTGTTTATGTTTTAAGTGCAGAGCCATCTGTCGAATTTATTGGTTTATTTGTAATTCTATTTAAGTTTTTATCGGATGATACTAGATGGCGATCTTGTCGCCCATGCGAAATCCTGCATCGCGCAAGCGTTTGTCGCGCCGTGTCGGGGGTGTTCGGGTGAGCAGGTTACGATCGTTAACCTTCGGTCACTAACGTTAAAGTGCGTTCCGAATTAAAATACTCATCTGGACTCTGGACTGGTGTTATATTTGTCGTTGTACAATAGATATAGATATAAAATCAGCTATTTTTTAAGTTTTGGCTTAGTGCGGCTTCTGCATTTAGTCAGTGTCAAAATTATCAGTTGGCATTTAAACCTACCAGAAACCTGTATATTATATCAAAATCTAAATATTATATTTTTTTACTCTAAAGCCTTTGTAAGGAGCATTTCAACGCTATCTAGTTACAGTTTCAATAAGAATCTTCCGCAATTTGATCCACACTTTTGACAAAATAAAATTCTCTTGACGGCGTTTCCGCAAGGTCTATTATGCGAAGTGTTTTCCTGTTTGCGGAGGCATATCGACCGCTTTTATCTTACCTTATCATGACATGGATCCATTAGACCAAACTGTCCTTAAAAAGAAAGCCTTTTTGTAGCCTCTTGAAATGCCCAAGATATCAATTATTTGGGTCAGGGAGTCAGGACTATAGTCAAATTATTGTGACCAAAGTCGAGGTATTTTTGCTTCGTTTGCTGAGTATACTTGGATAGATTTGGCTTTGTGCTTAGCCTAACCTAGTGCTCATCTACTGAGTGCAGCTCGTTTATCCGAGATTTCCAATTTTGTTCAAAGTATATGTTGGAGAATGTCTAGTGAAGACAAGATTTTTTCGCTAAGGCAGGAATTATCCTAAAACGTTCCACTCCCATTATCATCAAAATAAACAGAATCCATACAATTATACGTTAATCCAATATAATTTTAATTTAAAAGTTAATTAATTGTGTACGCATATTATTTATCCCATTTTCAAATTACAGAAAATACTCTCCTTTTTCAAATTGCTAAACAGGTCAAGTCTTTTTATTAGTTACGTTTCAGTGAACCCTTTTCATGCAGTTTTCGAGAATTATTTGAGCGTTTGAAAGAGTTGTAAAGTTTAAATTCTCGGTGAGGTCTAGGGGCACTCGGTCGACCTAGTGACCTCAGCCATGAATGGAAGCGAGCCGTGCGCTGTTGAACCTCCGCAGGTGTAATATTTGGTGAATTAGAAATACATTTATAATAAATTTAGGAACCACAGTAATACGAATATGGATTGCGGGTGTAGCTTGAGGTGAGTCAAAAGCCGCATGCACTCAAATATACACGTAACTTGATATTGCGGTACTAACAGCGGTAAATCCAAATCAATCCTCTTGGATGGCTGGCTCTTTGGAAATTTTAGAGGCCATGGGTTAAAACCCAAATGCTAAATATTTCAGAACTCTTATTTCTCAAACCAACGACTACTTTTGAGAATGATGAAACAATATAAAGAACAGAGACAATTGTATAGCAATTCATAATGTTGTCTGTCTTTTAATTGTACCTAAACAAAAGGTAACGCGAAATTGTGTGGATTGTTAGTACGCCACAAAGAGAAGAATCTCTAATTAGGTCGACTACAGGGGTTTGTTTGTACAAGCACAACTTTAATCAGCTTTTTTCTGCCTGGGTGACTTTACAAAAGCTGTTTTATGAATTTCAAGGCAGTTATTGTTACAAATTATGTTTATTGCCATGCAAATAGAAAACAAACGTGCACTGCCTTGATTGTCTAACTCTACGGATCCTTGCCACACACCGCTTTAGCGCTTTACTATTATCGATTACCTACTTGGTGGACTATTAAATATTCTGTGAATTGATTCCCTGTATTTTCCGAGAGAACGCTACAAAGAGAATGTGTATGAAATTTCTCAGTAAAGGGAGTGTACGTCGTTACACAAATTATTAGCACTACATTTTTTTTAATTTTTTTGGAAGCTTACCTTATGTATATATTTATTATTTATTGAAGAACCATATTAAAAAAATCACCTGTATATACCTAGCTGTTAGTAATACAAAATACTATTGCGTCCACATGAACGAAGTATCCAACAATATAATTACATTGTACCAATAATTACGTTATTTCTCAAACGATAATAATTTTGGTTTCCACCCAACCCGTAAATTGAAATAGACAAAGTAAACCGTGATTTGCATTATTATCTAAAGTGGACACTTAAGTCTTTAAGAAACGAGTGAAACGAGAGATAGCGCAGAAACTCTTCAAACCCTTTATAAAGTATGCAATTTAACGCGATGAAAAAGAGAAAGAACGATATTCAAATTGTGGGACCTTCCTACAAATCACGAGATAAAAGAGCTATCTACTTGCGATTTGTGGAGGACTCAGAAAGCTTTTAGACATGGAAATACTGTGAGATTTAATTACTGGAGCTTTACCACTGTGGTAGCTCTGATTTGCTTCTAAGTAGGTATCTATGAAAACTACTGAACCAATTGTAATGCGGTTTTCCCTAAAATATAGCTTAGAATCTATATAAAATCCGGTAATTATTAATTAAATTGAATGGGTAAATCGAGTACCAAATATATGAAATTATTAAAACAAACATAAGACCGCATTATTTTACCATCAATCGAGATATTGGTCAAACGCGGGGATAAATTTAATAAAATAATGTTCAAGATTCTATAGCTTAGCTCAGATCAAAGGATAAATGGAGATCAGCTGTATTTGACAAATGAAAATATCTTTTCATTGATTGGTTTTACCAGCTTCAAGACATTTTTGTTAATTCTTTCCTGTGCCCAATTATTGCAAAGCTCCCTTCTACCCCCAACCATCTTTAAAAAAATGGCTGGCTCTTAGCCGCGGTTTTAAAAAAAGTTAAGTTAAACGCAGAATAATAAGGAAAGAAGCGGAAACCTTTTTCAATAATTGGTTTGAACAGTGGCTGCCCCAGTAAAGATGCATAATTCTGTAGATTACCTTTTTTTTGCAGAAATTAGCTGTTTTAATGTAGTATCCAAGGACTTTTAAATGTTACTTGTTTTTTTTTAAATAAGGTAATAGAGATAAGGTATTTATTTGCAATCTGCATCACGGTAAACACGGTAGCCCAACTGCATATAATATAATAATTAATATATTCTCTGCGTTGCCAAGTTTGATTTGGCTCGAAATGAGATCTCAGCACTTTTTCTTTTTCAAAACTTGTTGCTTCGTGGAAATACGGAAGTGCTTGTTTGACATGACGGCTAAGTTGTTCTTCATTTTTTACATGTGATATAAAATATATAATAATGTACTCACATGCCAAAAAAAAATTGTGCGCTTCACTCGTTCTGTTAGATTTTATGTAAGTTTTTAGTAGGGAAGAGTATAAGTATAAAAAGTATAACATACACTAAGCTGCTATAATTCCGGACGCCCTCCGTGGCACAGTGGGTATTGAATCCACTGTGAAGCGCTGGTTCCGGGTTCGGTTCCCGCGCAGGGCAAAGATTTGTGTTAACCACAAGTATTTACTCTGGGTGTTTGTAGGACCATGATCCCTGTAGCTCCTAATATCCTAGATACAGGGGATCCTAGTTAGGGGTCAGGTTGTGTGTATGCGATCGTGACGCGTTATTATTATCAATTGTGTTAAAACGTATAACTTACTATAAACTGTTAAGGTTTCTAAGGCATAACCATATTGTGCAGACATCATATCACGCTCGAATTGCATTGCTATTTCCTTTTGCGTTTTATTATTACAGCGTTTGCCTTTATTATAATATCCTGAAATAAAAGATAACGGTATAGTCAAGTACGCATCTGCCTCAAAACGCAACATAAAAAGTTACGTTGCGATTTACGGCAAGGCCGGCAAGCCAACCTGTTTGCCGCCTTATTGCACAATAAACTTGTGATTATTGCGTTGCGTTTTCCATGCGTGAATTTATGAATACGGCATGTCGACTTTACTTGATTCGAGACATAACTCTCGATTTAATTCGGGCTCCTAAACTCCCAATCGTGCTTAGAAGGAAGGGAAAGTCTTTGATGGCGGCTTTGGATGGGAGACAAAATAATAAAATGTAACTACAGCATTTTTCTCAGATAATAGTCCAAAGCCTCAGGTGCACATTCGGGCACGACATGTAACAGCTAAAGTTACTAAGTAACGGTTTAAGGACTTTAGTTTTACTGTGCCATCTGAGCAGTGGTATAGATACGTAGTACGTACCTATATTGGGGAGTCCCGATACCTGAATTTACGATTATGGTTTATAGCATTCTGGCTACACCCGCGCCATAACCATTTGAAGGGTTAACTGATGGAGTATAATTTAAACCCACGTGTATATGGCTAACTTTTGTTGAGCAACAATTGATTAACATTGTAGATAAAGGACGTTAATATTGCTGGAAATAATGTTTGAATACGTTAAAAGCCTACGTGGTTTGTAGTGGGTCTGATTTTCTATAGCATAACAAATGCATTTAAGTAATATTGACTCTGAAACGTAACCGCAACATCTTGTTGTCGATTACTATCTATTCATACATTGCTTGTAGCGATAACGCCGCCCATTATTTTTGAAGTCATCATGATATGATGGTATTCAATAAATAATTATTGTATTGTATTGTGTTGTAGAATTATTTCAAAGGTAGGTATGTTATCCATCAATCAATCTCCCGTGGTGGATCCAGGCCTAACCCTCACGAAAGTGAGGAAACCCGTGCTCGGCGGTGGAAACATATGGGTTGTTGACGATGATGATTGTGTAATAACCGGGTAATTTACAACAAATTAACGTGATTCCCCGCATACTGCGTTATATACCAAAGCGTAAATTTATGATTAAACCATATTGGCTATAACTCCCGCAGGATAACCGCCTGGAAGGGAACTGAAGCATGTATGTTTAGGTACGTAATTTATGTCGGTACGAATGCTACAGACGTTTCTGGGCCCTTGAAGGTTTGTATTGTTATCGCTAGCGATTGGAAGTTACTGTTTGTAATCTACTATTGTATGGGAGATATCGTGTAGATCAGAATGGATTTAATCTTAGATCAAAATTTCAATTCGCTGATTACAAGACAGACAGAAATGAGTTATTTTTTTGCAAGATTTAATATTGTTGCAGACTTCCGATCAAAATGATCCCGAATACAATCTACTTTTAGCCACTGAAGAGATCTGTTCTTTACCTTCATTGCTAAAAGCAGATCAACTCGCTGTTACCATAACATTGTATTATAATCGAAACTTGACATATAGGTATGCAAAATTTCAACTCGATTGATCAACGAGAGCTGGGTGAACCAACCATCCATTTATCCATATTCGTGCAAGGTAACATAGTAAGTAAAAGCTTTTAGAACCATCGTAGGCTATAAGTAAAATAGTATTTGGTAACTCTAGCCCAATGATTAGATTGTAGCCGCCAGATGTGTTTCTATAAAATTTGGTTTACTTCTGAAATGACACATATACCTACTAAATTTCATCATCATCATCACCATCCACAGCACATCATCATAGTGAACCTGGGTAAGGGGAACTGGGTGCTGAGTAATAGTTAACTAATAACGACGAAGCGGTAAGGATAAATTTCAGTGCATCCCTTGTTTTACACACACACACTACATTAGTAATCCATGACATACGTACATCAGACACCACACATCACACTCCAAACACCATACAACACCCGTTCTAGCCCCGGGTTTCATACTCCAATCGTACACTTTTAGTGAATTGAAGCTTTACTATAGAAGTCACATTAAATAGGTGCATGAATGAACTCACTTCCTAGACACGCTCAAAGAATCTATGTAAACGATGAATACCATTCAGGTTCACGACAGCCGCTGTAATAGACTAAAGGGTCTAGATATCTGTCGGTAAGTAGCTTTTGATCTCAGATGATATCACCGCACGTAGGTGCCCTATTTACTCCGTCTTTGGCACTCATGCTCGTATCATTAACTTACGCAGTATCTAAGCTCGCTATTATCGCTACTTGTTTTGTTCTAGTTTTTAAGTTTACTTTGTTCAGTGGTGTTTCAATAAAGGGTTTATCTATCTATCTATCTATCGGTTGATACCCTCGATTTCACTGCTATAAGTTCCTAATTCCTTGATAAATGGTAGGTCAACATTTAAGTGTGGGCAATCCTAACTAATATTATACATGTGAAATTGTGCGTAAGTGTTTAAGTATGTATATATGTATATGTGTGTTGTCATTCAGGTCTATAACGACTGCAAGGGTCTTAATAAAAGGTCCTAGAACATGATACTTTTCATTCCAAGCGAAACCGCGAGGCATATCGGTAAATATGTAAAGAAGCAACTTGATTAAATACACATTAGACACTTTAGTATCTACTTATATTAGGTATATATATCTCAAACACTGTAAAATGAAAGGAAAAGACCCGACCCATCTAATTTAAAGGCAATTGCCGTTTAGATCTAAAATTTAAGCACAAAATATATGGCCACAATAAATAGACAACTCTTAGCCAAAACCCGTGCTGAGCGCTATTCAAGACATTAATTTTTAGTTAGAGAGTAATGCTCAAAATTAAGTAATCCATATTTATATTATATATATATCTAATATTATATATCAAGCGCGTCATTTCGCTTAGTTTAATTATATTTGTTTGTCTCGCCCTAGTTGTAAAACGGAATTTTGAGAAAAAGTACTAAATGCTCTTGTATGAAGCTTGTATACTGTGTCTGGCTACACTTACTAAGGCTGTGCTGTGACATAGACGCCGCAAATGGCCCGGAATATCTGTTCGTGTAATAAATCAGGGGGTATGAGATGAAGATATTTTACAAGGTGTTTACATCGCGTTCAAATGGGGTTGAATAACAGCACTGAGAAATAATGGAGAAGTGTGAGACATTATGTATTTTCGTTCTACTTATGGTAAAACCCCAAGAATTGTCATTTCGCTACGTAATGATTTATGATAATGACGTAGTACACATTCAATTTAACGATTTACTAATGGCTGTAGTTAAATGTTTTTATTGCGTATGGAATTTTTCACTGCTGAGCCTGACACTTGCTAATTTTCACGCAACGTGTGTGTTTACTAGCCCTGGCGCCGTATCGTAAACTCAATCAGCAGTGTAGGTGCACACATTGTAATAAAATTGTCAATAGGTACAGCAGTGTGGGTTCGCACGCTAGGCGTATTTTCGCTTGCCATATAATTATAAAAAGACACAAACGTATGTGTCTTCAGCAGTCAACATCCTTTTTGTCCTCTTCCTACTTGGAACTTCTTATCCCAAGATACTTCCAAGTTAATAATAAAAAGCTCTCAAGTCGACATTAACATTTAAGTGAGACTGTACTTAGCGGGATCCACCCAGATTCCTTGTACTTATCTCCCGGCAGATTTTGATACTGGCTCATAAAGTCATTAAGATTTCACAGTCTGTATCAAGTTTTAGGTAGTTAAGCCTCCACGTTCTCTTATTTATAGCCTGGCATGGTACATTGTAAATATTATAAGCTGTATCTTCAACGGGATCTTAAAATTCTTGAACTTGGAAGTAGGGAGCCAACTTCTAATTTAAGAATAGTTTGAACTCTATCACGAAATTGTTAAGTCTTAAATTTGTATGTAGATATTTAAGTACGTTGCTACTAGAAATGTAATATTTCGTACATATTATTAAAACAAAATAGCACGGATAAGAATTTCACTTCCTTTAGTGACTGCGCAATAGTAAGCTTGTACTAAAATAGTATTGGGTTCAGTCTATGTTACATCCACTTTGTTGGGATTCAGTTTCGATTGGATTGTGTCTCTACATCGACGAAGTTATTTGATGATTACAATAACGACACTTGGGCTTTCAGTTGATTTGAAAAGAATTGAATAAGATATTCGTAAGTAGGTACCGAAAATATTCTACTGATTAAGGAATGCGTTGCCAAGAAAAACGATGCATAATAATATAATAATAATAATATATTAGAATAAACCACATTCTTCAATAATTAATTAATTGCGGACCCCGAATCGTGTGTGCCTAGTGACGATACATGATGAGTCATCGCTAAACAATGCGAATACATGTACGAAGTAGGGCACTGAACCAATTATTATACTTACCTACTTAACAAAGCCGAAGTTACCCAAACGCTTCCTATCAACGAATATGAAAATACAGAAGTTGGAAAATTCGATTAAGGCGCTTTCATTTTGAGCCTAAACAAATATCGGAGGCATCCGAGCAAGGGAGATTGTACGAGCTTCGTGCGAGCGGTCCTCAAGCCTTCCGCTTACTCTTAATCCAAAATATAAGCTATTTGAATACCGCAATAACTTCCTTCACTAACACGGTCATTTATTTTTACTGAATTAGAAAAGGAGGACCCTTTACTTTTGTTTTGCTTTGGTTTCTATAAAGAACTGTGATTTGACTTCAATACGAGTACTGACTTTAGAGTCTGGAATTGACAATAAAATTAAACTGACTTGTATAAATACGGAGAAAATGTTCATAATCGGCTAATTTTGTTGCCACTGCTATGACGCGGGCTTTATCTCAGAGAGATGATGGCCAAAATTCACCACGCTGCGCTGGACGAGTGGCTAGTGAATATCATAATATGTTCTTACATTTTGAGGAAACTGGCCGAGAGTCAGGTTCTTCAAGAGGTTTTCCTTCACTGATGTTACCATGTAATTAATAATATAGATCACTCATACAGAGACAAGGTTCTGAGGGGTGCCTATGAATTGTGAACCGCGCAAGCTTGCTCGGCCACTACAGCTCTTGAAAATGTTCTATATGGAATGTTGATAAAAATCAAACTAAATATAAAATAAATTGAGTTGTAAAGTTTGTACCTACTAGACAAGGGTCTGAATACTTTAACATCGAGGCTCGAACAAGAGATTTGCGATATTCCCGCACAGAAGCGGCGACACAAAATTATTCACGCAACACCATCACATATCTGTGGGAATTTACGAGCACCCTCCGAAACCATAAAACCGAAGAGTCCATTCGTGCGTGAGAAATACTGAAAAAAACATGATGAGCTCGCGCGAGATATTCGTTTGACATACGCCTCGTATGTGGCATGAAATTGTAATAAGGCCCGTTTGAATTTCTGTTGTGAATGAGGTTTGTGAAGTCCGTTTGTCAAAGCGCTACAAGTATTTAGAACACATAAGTAGGTATTTTAATTGCAACCAGCAGAATTGTTCTGGTTTATCTATCGATGGGATCATTTCATCTGTTCAATATAACCTGAGCATAAAAGTACCAGCTTAATAAACACGTCCGCATGTTGCTGGTCTAAAGAAAACTATAAAATTGTTTTTCATCTATATAAAACTCTTTTTATTGCGCATTAGACAGAAGTGAAGGAACTTCAGTCTAATGCACAAACAATAGTTTTTAATTTCGCTTAAGCGAGCAACTGCCCTTTTTTATTTACAACAAATACGTATACAAGTATTACATAGAACAATTTGACAATCTACAGGCATTACTAGATTGTAGTAGCTACCGTTCCATCCCGCTACTAGTTGGCAGCGTTTCTTATTTCTTTTTTTATAGATTTCATTTGAAGATAGGAGGCAGGCTTGGAAGGAGATGGAGAAACAAGGTAGACTACTATTTGAAGAATTCACTGCAGAAACCATGGAATTAAGTGGCAGATAGGAGCTCTTGCTCTGAAGTGGGTCGATCATGGTGAATAATAATAATAATATATAGTGTTTCACGCAGCCATGCTTCAATAATTAATTCCATTGCATGCATTCCAACTAGAGACGAGTGCGGCTTGATAAATAGACAAATTATATTGACCGCACGTTCAGCCCGGGTGAATAGTGCTTGAACCACTTTAAATAATAAAGATTTTATATACACACTAATCAAAACATTTTATGACGCGATAAATAAAGCATTCGTATATCTCAAGTCATATTTTCACGTAGCGATGCGGTTATAATAAATTTATTCTTGGGGGTGCCAGTGAGAGAGAAAGTTTTAACTTTTCCTTCATTGTTAAATTTAATATAACACAACGCAAAAGGCCGTTAGTAAAAGCTTTATCTAATAGCCGCATTACGTGCCATTGCGTACAATATGCCAGAAATGTCATTTGTTTTAATAAAGGATTCAGTGTGAAGACAATTAATAGTATGCTAACAATTAACAACTTCCTGTAGCATTATAACGTCCATGTAAAAGCAATAGCATAATAGTTTGGTTTATTGTTTGAGGTCAATTGTTTCTACAAGATGTTCGTACAATTGCTAGTAATTCTGCATTTGTATTACAAAGTTATCGAAGGAGAACTATCCCAATTGTTATTGTTTCTCGCAGTTAAATCTCAACAATAAACATTTGGACAATCCACCAACCGATTTGTATGCAAATAGATAGATACCAGTTCAATAGAATGGAATATTCAGTTCATTTTCGTTGGTTGGTCGATAGTGACGTCTTTTTGCACAAGTATACAAAGAGTTAGAGAGAGAGAGTGACACAATGGCCTGGAAATACTTCAATCGTACATGTTTTTCTTAATCTTTGGACCCTTTCACTAGTCTTGTATTTATTGTTGTACGCAGATTCCTATTAGATATCAGGATTAAAATTGATTTTATTTTGGTTTAATAGACTTTCGTGCAGATACGAACAAAGTGTCCAATTTCACAACCCAACTTTTATCAACCCTCCGACCAACGAGGAATGGAAAGGAGCTGTTAAATCTCGAAGTTTTACGAATCTCGAGTCTCGCGAGGGTTACCTTATTTTTACAACTCCCAAACAAGAGGAAAAGTAAGATTACGAGTAATTAAGAGTATTTGCTCTAAGTCTAGGTGTTAGTGGGACTTATATATATTCCTGGTTCCATAGATACAAAGTTTTCTTGTTACAGGTCAGAATTTATGTGATTATGAAGCATTATTTCTTTATAGATTTCTAGTAATTGGAATGTACTCGTACCCTGAATCAGTTGCTAATATTTTGAAAACTTTAAGATACTTTGATATGCACTGATAACTAGGCATTATTATATAAATTGAGACTATGTGATGTGATTGCCAAAACTCTCTCTGGTCGTATTCGTTTTTGTAACAGTGTGGTATCACCCGAGTGTGTTGTTAGCAGGAAAATAAATCTTTAATAAAATATTAATATTGAAACTCAAAAATGTAGGGTTATTAAGGCTGATACCGGTCACGGTATATTGGTCCCAAAGGGCTGTCAACTTCAATATTATGTAAGGGACCCTATTATTATGTATAGGACCTTAAATGGCATACGTGCCAAATTCGTTATAGAGCTTCCACTCGAGTCCAAAAATCGATATGTTGTTGTTTGTTTCGTATTCGTCATGGTGGGCTATTGTTTCACATGGCAGTCGCAGAGAAAGTCGCGAATACTGATGAAAAAAGCTTGAAAAAAATCAAACAGTATTATAAATTAAATACTTACTGAAGCGCCAGACATCTTGAAGATGTCATAAGTATTGCGATTTTTTATCAAAAGTTGATGAATTGCTTACTAACATCAGATACCGTAAAAACTGTAATCGCTACTAACGTCACAAACAAAAATACGCCATATGCCATCTACGCTCACGAAACAGACAGTACAAAACGTTGGTTTAATTATAAAAATTAAGCAAAATAAACAATTTATTAATCGTTAATAATAATATGCTTATAAACGTAACAAAAAGAGAAAAAAAACTAGCCATCGTTAGTTAGAAACAGACGGCAAGAAAACTCAAAGAAGAAAATAATCTATTCTATTTTATGACCGTCCTCCAGATAAACAAAAAGCCACCCAAAGACATTAAAGATCACGGATAGGTCATTCAATCACATAATTGTGTCGTAAAGTTTCTTTCTCGACCGAAAAGCAACGTAACGCAATTTTCGATTCATTAGCCCTCTACCATAGAGAGCACAGTCTTATAGAGGGGCCGTTTTAAACGGCTGCGCTCGTTAGTACAGTGGGTGAGTGAGAGACAAACTCTGACAGTGCACGCTACTGCCTCATTTAAGCGTCATTTAGTTATTTTCGGAAGGAAGTCTTAATTACGAGACTTTAAAACAACAATCGAAAATCGACTAATTAAAAAATCTTTGCATCAATAAGTTGAATATTTCGACTTGGTATCAAATCGTAGTGTAATCGTGTCGTAGCAATCGTAGTAAAAGTGGCGTAATTTTTTTAAGCGGCCTATAATTAAACTACTCTACTCGTCTAAGTGATTGTGTCCTCGATGCTTTCTACTCTCGGCGACGAAAAAGTTCAGCAAGCTTTTGTTTTACAGCGTAGTAGGTAAATATTAGAGAAGTAATTTTAGTTTGTTATTATGTTATTACAAGTTTGTAAAGTTTAGTCAACTCTAGTTTATTTGTAGGTTCCAATTTATTTATTCTCGTTGAAAGGTGACAGCTTTTCATTGAAGGTATAGTTAACGTCGTAATTAGTAAGATATTTCCGTGACATCCTTTTAGTTAATTAATCAAGCCCTCGGGTTTTATTAAATCTGTTTAGGAGGGTTACTTGAGCGTAGAGGTACGGCAATATAATGTACTTATTTTAAGGTTATTTGGAAGGGTCTCGCTTTCCTTGTAGTCTTTTTTATTATTTTATTAGATTGTATGGACGAGATTTATTTTGGCTAATAACATTTTTTATACTCCTGCTCATAAAAAACTACCAGCTAAAATAGGCTATAATGCAACAGTACCAACAATTGAAAACAACGTTATGATAAAATTCAATAAAATCATACATATTAATAGTGATTTAATTAATTAGCCTTATGACTCATTAGTTAAAGTTGTGTCAAATATTACAATGGCCCTAATTTTTTTTTCTAGTTCAGGTGACACTTTTTAAGTTCATTTTGACCCAGTTTCCATTTTTCAATTGAGTTGAAATTTTGCATACCCGTCAAGTTTCGATAACAATAAAATATTTTGATAACAGCAAGAGAATATAATGATAGGGACCGAAGGTAGACAACACAACTCTTCAGTGACTAACCGTAGACTGGTGGTGTCTGGGCATATTTTGTTAAACTTGCAGTGACAAATAAGTATATTATAAAAGCTTGTATGAAAATATATTGTTTCACAAAAAACTTGTCGTCCGTAAATCCACCAGTGAGATGTGCTGTACAAGTTAGAAGCCAGGTAAACCACAAGCCCCAGTCGTTTGACCTACTTCGTGAAACTGACAAAACATAGCGAACCACTTACGATGCCCCACTCTGACGCAATCCAGAAATGTGATAAATGGAGTGAGGCCATTTCCATTTCCATTCCACCGTCTTAAATTCAAGATAGTTTTTCTGAATTGATTTGAATTGATCTAATGCAAAGCAAATAACCCAAAGAGGTCATCCCAAAAAAAGTCAAATTTAACTAAATGAGTGTGAGAGGGTGTATGTTTGTATGTATCTATGTTTATGTGTGTGAAGTTGAGGATGTGTGTGTGTGTTATCCTAAATACGACCAGGTGGTTTGACTGCTTCATCACAAGCTAGCTAGCTAATCCATTCACTACGTGTTTTAGCTAAAAACCCCACCTCGGAACACTCTATTGAAACATCCAACGATAGAAGACGAATTATAATAGTTATGTTAGTGAATAGATAAGGTACCCTTAGAAGTCTGGTTGTTTCTATGTGTAAATATGATCTTACATAGTCTACTACATACATGCTACTATTATAATGTTGAACTTGTTATAATACGTTATTCAGCTATTTTATAAGGTTGTCCATGTTACTTTACATAAACACATCACCATCCGAATCAAATCATACTTATGTAAAGAAAGCGCCAAGTTATTTTCAATTCGTCACTATATCTGCCTGATTCCATTTTCAATTGAATTATAGTTTTGATAGGTAATGAATAATTTACTGTGCAAGCCTAATACACCCAAGGGCAAATTACTGCAACATTGAACATACGGAATACCACCGCCGCTCGCCGCCAGTGAGTGAACAGGATTTACATTTCCCTTTGACCTCACAAGACAGGCGATTTGTGCCACAGCTTAAAGTAGCTTTCGTTAGCAGTTACAAAGAGCTTAATCATTCTAAGCGAAAAAATGACAAATTTTACCTACAACACAAGTATTATAGGCCGTGACATCGATGAATGGATGACATAAATGTCGAGCTAGCTCGGCTCTACAAAATCGGAAACGAACTAATGAATGATTGATGAACCTTTCAATGTGAAGGTATACATAAAAAAGCGTAGAGGGAATGGAGAAGCAGTGGACCAAAATGAAAGATTTTCGCATTGTTGGTACCTGAATGATTATTTACATATCTAAACTAATAGTATAAAGCTGAAGAGTTTGTTTGTTTGGTTGAACGCTACAATCTCAGGAACTACTGGTTCGAATTGAACAATTCTTTTTGTGTCGAATAGACCATTTATCGAGTAAGGCTATAAGCTACTCGTATAATAATATAATATAACATCACGCTACGACCAATAGGAGCGGAGCATCAATAAAGAATGTGGCAAAAACGGGAAAAAATACGCGATATAAACGGATTTGGATGCACACAGATGCACAGTTTATTACCTGGATTACCACATAGGATACTTTTTATCCCGTTAAATTTAATGGTTCTTTTGTGATAATACTCAACGCGGGTGAAACCGCGGGGCGCAGCTAGTATAGAATAAACAGTTACGAGTCGAGGAAATCGACGACAAACTAAACTAATGGAAAAACGTTTTATGTTAAGCTTAGGTATAAGCTTTTAGTACCTACTAAGTATTGAATATATACTATGTGTTTATACGAATTCGTTTTATGGTGATATTATAATAACAGCGATACCATTGTATTGTAGAGATGCGGCGAAATTTGAATGCTATCTCATACTGGAGTTGTTACTAAAATGTTAGCTGAAATGATGATAGCTAAAGTTATTTTAAATTGCTTGGAGATGCCCGGTTGATATTTATAATTAAGATTCACGGTTTAAAAGCTGTATTTTAATTTCCGCTCGCAGTATTAACGCATTTTATAAGAGGCACAGACTTTGACGACGATATTTATAAGGTAGTCTACGCTGCTATGTTTCAATGGGCAGTCGGCGTCAGCATGCGTTGGTGACGTCCACGATGACCGCCTGTTGGTGTGGGGCGCTCGATGCTGCCCATGCGCCGCCCTGTCATCACCAAAAACTAAGCCCGTCCAGGAGCCGGCGGTGGCAGATCTTCATTATTATCTATTGCGTGGTCATCAAAGCTATGTACTTCAGCAACAGCAGATTAATCATTCGGACTATGAAACAAGGCTATCAATAAAATCATAAAATTATCGATGAGAAATATGCTATTGTCATTTCAATATTATATTATATTATAAAATTTAATTGATTTATTATTAATTTACGCCGCCAACCTTGACGCTCCATTGCTGCTCTCCATCCAAAGGTTGACTGGAAGAGATCGCTTTTAGCGATATATCCGCCCATTTTACTATATTTATTTCAATAATTTCTATTCCTTATACCTTGTGTATTTCTGAACTGGTGTACAATAAAGTATATTCTATTGTATTCTATTCAAGATCTGAATAGCAAAACAGGATAACTCATGCGTTAGGATATTTTTCATTCAGAAATATCATCATCATCAACAACCCATAACGTCCCACTGCTGGGCACGGGTCTCTCCTCACTTTTGTGAGGAGGATTAGGCCATAATCCACCACGGGGGCCCAGTCCGGATTGGTGGATAACATACCTACCTCCAAAATAATTCTCGGGTAGGTATGTGGGTTTCCTCACGATGTTTTCCTTCACCGAAAATCGATTGATAATTACGTACATATGTTCTATAGAAACACATTGGTACGTGCCTGCACTGGGATTTGAACTCACGGCCTTCTGATTGGAAGGCGGACGTTCTCCCACTAGGCTACCACCGCTTATTACAGAAATATATTTAGTCGGAAATCCGGCTCCTAATAGTGATTTTTGGATAGCTTATGACAAATAATTCTAACCTTCAAACAACATTTGGACAATAACAAGCAAACATGGCCCGAACTCGCAAAGTCGTCGGGCACTATATCACTATGTCTAAAGTACAAACAAACAATGAAGACGCGAGCCCTTGTCCTTATCTCGGAGTACACAGTTAATCGCGGCTTGGGGTGAACACTAACTTATGGGTCGTTACACACTAGCGTTCGTCAAGCGAAGACTTGCAGATTAGATCGTAGCTACTACAATAGTGACGAAAATATTTGTAGAAAGAATTATTCTTAGATATTAATTCTATTCTGCTCTAGATATTATTGCTAAGGAATTTTTACTAAAGCAAAGGAATTAAGATAAATTGGCAACTTGTCACTAGTTGTTCACTGGTTTTGTTCACCAAACACAAACCTGACTAATCTATCTTGTGGACCAAATAATAAAAACCATGGGAAGTTTTTTGTTTCACTCACTCACGTGTACGTTTTATTACTAAATGTGAATAAGGGAGCTGTGAGACAGCTGCTGCCTTAAAATTTCCTTAAATAGCTTGTTTTTATTCTGCGATTATAGACGTTTTTGATTGTTTTTTTTTTTAATGTTTAAGGGAATAAAATAAGAAATGGCAAGTTGTATGAGAACGCGTAGATCATTTAAAATTATCCCATAAAGCCTGTGTATTGTGAGTTATGAGCAAAAAATTTCAGCATTTTTGTAATAGCATGAAAGTATGTATGTGCGCCCACGTAGGTGAAGTCGCGGGTCGCAGTTATACTCTTATAAAAAAGCGTAAACAAGCGATTCCGACGTAAGTTTGTGAGAACCTTAAGAGCCACCACTTAAACTTAATCCATTCATTAAGCTTACGTCATTTGGGACTAACTTCTGCAGTTGTATTGTGACGCCACAATCCCAGTTTTGTTTTAATTATTAAGCTTGTAGTTTTAATCAGGCGGGGATTTACTGAATTGTATTTATTGCATCAAGTTTTGTGGTTGGAGCTTACCAGCGCTTAATATTCATGTTGAGTATTGAGTATTCGGGTCCTAGTTCGGATATTTAATTCGGGAATATTTAAAATCGACGAGTGTAACTGGTTTGATTGGTTTTCGGTGGAAACTAATTAAGACACGGTGGTGACCATTTGTTTCTTTTTTAAAAAAATCAGTAATTTCAATGACCCGAGTCTGCTTCCCTCCAATTTTATCGAACATACTACAACATTTTGTTAAAGTCACAAAATCTTGTCCTGCTGCTTTTGGGAAAAATCTATAATATTAACCTCTTAATTGCAAAATATTCTACAATAATTCATTACTTTCTTAATCCAGAACATTAATAAAAATTCAAATGCTTCAACAAGTTCACTGCTGAAAACACAACTGTTGTGTTTTTATAGCTTGCCGCGAGTACGGGAAAACACGCACGTTGTGTTAGCGCAGCTTACGTACCGCCTCTGTGGCGAAACACAGATTTGTGTGTGTAACGCGGCGCTACTACAATGCGGCTCAAACAGACGACACGCCATTGCTGGAAAACACACACGGTCCGTACCGGTGCCTAAATGTAAAAACAGGTTCAAGGTTTAGCAGTCAACGTGTTAAAATTGTACGAAAAGTAAACTAGTTTAATATTCGGAAATTTCTCTCTTACATTCCACTCTGTTTTGCGTAGAGCGTCTACGCAGACTTCTACAATCTACGCCGTAGCATATCGACTGTCTACGTCGTAGGTAATGTACTAGCTTCTACCGTACTCGTAGATTACTATGCAAATAAATATACGTTATCAAGACAATTTATGTCGATGTAATTTTAGATTCTGTTACAATCAAGTACACCATCAAATAATAAAGACAGTTCCTGTATGAGCAATTTTTATCCAGATTATTTTACAGCCATAATTTGCTCATCTCACGTCAAATATATGAGCACAAGAAAATGAATGTAAATACTTGTCACATGGCTGGGTACTGTAGGACCATGGTCCTCGTAGTTCTCAATTAGGGAGATGTACAAGGAATCTTAGATGTCATAACAGGGATGCCGTATAGGCCGTTAAAATCGATAGCTAAGTGATACTTTGCAAAATGAAAAATTTCAATAATCTTTTTAAAGCAAATCTATGGTGTAATATGTAATTGTCTTATTATATATTTAAAAATTAAAAGTTACAGACGAAGTCGCATTATTACCAAGTGTACCAAAAATGCCCCTTTACATTTCACAAATCAGTTTTGAAGTTACAAACATCTGTTGGGGAAGGCGCTTAATCTTTATCAAGAAATAAATTTTAATTCAGATTAATTAATTCAAATCCTTAGTATTGTTACGGGGGCTACAAGGACATCACTTAACGTTAATTTGGCGTTAGATGACACACCATCAAGATCTGCAGCCGGATATCAAATGTAGGCCAAGATCTCCCGCCTCTCCCATCCTAATTGCAAGGGGGTGCGGAGAGAAGGACACTTTAAATGTTTGCACTGCTTAGCTTGCTAGCGTAAAGCTAGAAATCCACCGGGATTTAGTTTTTTTATTTGACTGAGTGACGAGACGAGCTAGCTGTTCTCCTGATGGTAAGCGCCACGCCTGCCCATAACAGTTACAAAGTCACCCAGAAATTTGCATTGCATAATCCTGCGCGGCACTGCACTGCGCTCGTCACTCTGATACATCGGCTCTAAAGTCTCATATCCCAGTAATTAGATCTGAAAATAGTCCAAATTTTGTAGCTAACGCTAAGCTACGCCTATTATTATTATTTTAGGCCGAGTCTTCCTTATATTGCCTCATTGTGTTGATCCTCTCAAAACTATTTTCAGAAAAGGAACGTTTGTGAAAAGATTTCCTATTTAACTTTTTACCTGATTGAGCGACAGAAAGGAAGGTATTGTGTTTATCAGTCTATATATGTTTGTTCCTATCTGGCGTTCTAGTTCTAGTAAAAGCACATAGGCTTTTACCTTAACTCATTCCTTACTGACTACTATTGTCTTCGCTCTAATAGTTGTGTCATTATTTTTGCCAAACGTAGGCTGTCCTCTTATTCCCTTCCTAAGGAATGGAGGACATTCGCGGAGACAGTAAACACATAATAATACCACAAAACTTTATTGCGTGGCATAGGGAAATACAAAAACAAAAGAATATCGGCTAAAAGAGTATCATAAAAGATCTTTTATCACTATACAGGGGGGTAACCACGTACTTATTCTTATTCCATGCAGTTCATTTTAAGGCCTTAAACTGAACGGCCTAGATTGGCAACACACACTCATTAAGGACAAACGTGATGTGACGTCACTCAAAAATAGACTGAAGAGAATGAGAGAGAAAGAAATTAGATGGAGCTATATAAACTCCCATAAATCCAAACAAATTAACACGATATCTTTGGATAAATTTCTCTGGTCGACTTATGAACGCTGAGCGACATTGGTGGTGACAGTTAGCAGGGCAGTTTAGTTAAAGGCCTTAAACTGGATGCATTTAACTGTTCGTGGTGTGGTCCTAGGATATATTTTGAAGCAACCTGCAAAAGCTCGTTTGTTTTGTTGGTTAGGTCTATCTTTGCATAATTAATTAATTTATTCTATCGCATTCACCGGGTCCGACGAGAAGACATTTGCAAGTATTAACTAAGTTTGTGCCGGTCGTGTAGGTATCTTTTTACAAGTTGGAGTCAGTGTAATTATGCTATGCGGCAATTAAATGCAATTTCCTATAATTGATTGAACTAAGAAACAGGTTTTTTTTATTATATTTTATTCATTAACAACCACATCAATTCTTTTTTATTTAATATATTTTTTATTTCCGAACTGATTTTTGTCGAGTTACAACGTTTTCCCAATATAGCGACTCAATGATAATTATGATACACTCTTTCTGTTTCTTAGATATCAAAACTAAGTACCTATGGCATGACTAATGGACGTTTTCCTCCCCAGTAATATGATATTGGGGAGAGAGAATGATAATAAATTTTTCTTCTATTTTCAGAATCGCTTGTTTCGTTTTCCTCTCATTGTGTTGTTGAAAAGATGGACTGGGTACAATGAATTCATCTCATTCAATAAGATAACCGATTATTGTCCTTGACACCTAAGCACAGAAAATACAATGTTCCATGTCATTTGTAGAGATTTAAAAGAGTATAAATCTTACATAAGAAAAAAGTTAATCGAAGTTCACTAAATTCAGAAATTACAAAAGATATTTTGCAATTATACTGAACGTGACCAATTATTATTACACGCATGAACCAATTTCAATTTTATTGTAGTAAATTATATTAATATTACTCAATGGCTCAACCCAACCGAATAATTTGACCACTAACCACACAATTTGGCATGATATTGTTCGTTTTAAATAACAATTAACAGCTCAGATTGTGCAATAAATTTCACACTCGTCGATTAACTAATTGAATTAGTCCTCTAATAATGCGACCAATGAAGATTCATCAGCCTAAAGGAAGTTATACAAAAGTAACTTCCTCATCTATGGAAGAAAATATATAAATATATATAAATGTACATTTGAATTTAAAATAATTAAATTCGTCAATAATAAACACACGATGAAATCAGCCCTTTATATTAAATGCGAGTACAGAATTAAATAAAGTATAACAATAAAACATACCTTTAAACCACGTGACCTAACTATAACAAATATAATTAATTCATTTCACCACATACCGGATATTTTAAGTCCATTGATTACATTACGATAACGGGACAGTAAAAAAAAGATAAGAATACTGGCCACTAATAAAACACTTAGAAAAAAATAGTAGTTCCAAATTCGAATGATGGTTTCAGTAAGCTCGAACGCGGGCCTATGTCAAAGTGAGTAAGGGTGGCGCGGGCACCCGTTTCGGCTGCCGGGTGGATACTGGCGCTGCCGCAGGAGCCTGCGTCACAGCCACTGGACCTCGACACCTTTTTGCGGGACCCTAATTAATAACAGAGCGTGACGGAAACACGCGCGGCGCCAAATCTCAATTCATTGGGCGGATCTCGCGAGTGTTAATGAAACGGGTCTTGATAGGGTCATCAGCAAACAACAATTATAGCGCGAGCTCACAGCGTGCAGAACCCACGCTTTCAGTAAAGATATAATCGCGAAATTTCTTACACCAATTTTTACTTTTTATACGATATTTCACGTTGTTTGCTCTTGGGATGAAAAGTTGACGACGCTGCTTGAAGCGAAATAGCGCGGCCATTCATTCCATAACGCCATGTTTACTGGTGAACGAGATTGTTTTCTCTCCGCTTGATTCTTGAAGTAATAAAATCCCAGCAAACAAAGTGTCTTTTTTGCAATTGTGTTAGATAATATTAAAAAGAATATTTATTTTGAATAGGTTCATGTACAACGTTTATCCACACACGTCACGTGCTCGAAGTAATCACACACATAAGGTACTAATCTCTATAATCTGTAGTACCTACGAAGGGTCAAAATCTGCTGGATATATACTTAGCTTTTACGTGACCATAATGCTGAATTAAGATCAAAATAACCTGTATCCGTTTTTTTCTGTACTGTGTTGCTATCTATCTATATATATAAAAATGTTATGTTGGTTTGTGTACGCTTCAAAAACTCAAAAAGTTCTGCACCGATCGAGCTGAAATTTTAGCATGATATATAATATATAATCCGCATCGAGGATTGTTTTTATCTATTTTTTTTCATCAGTGACATATCAGCGAATGTGCGAATGTGCCACAGCGAAGCGTGGCAGGGTACAGCTAGTTATTTATAAATTTAAATAATCTCTTATCGGAATTGGGTTACAGATCTTTTGTTCGAAAACCCCGATACAAATAGAGAATTGGCAAGCGGTCAGCTTGGAATCTGGGATTGCCTGTTAGAAGTATAGTGAGGTTCTGCTCAGAACAATCTCCGCTATATTGCTTTGTAAATCACCAAACAACAAGAATAATAAAACCTTAGATTTTATCGTAAAAGTTAGCATATTGTCGCAGATTTTTCTTAAATCTAATTATTTTATAATATCTGGCATCTGCAGTAACTTTTAAGCTGCTAAAGAATGAAATCGGGGTTATCCATCAACGCTGTGATTCAGCCAGACCGAAAACAATGTTAGGTAGGTACTTTTCTTTTGAGAATGAGAACATGTTTTATATTTTATATTTTTGTACGGAACAAAACAAGTGGGATTTGTGGCAATCAACAAAATTTTAGCTCTATCACGCTCCTAAGCATGCCAACGAGTGAGAGAGACAAACTGCTATAGATATTAATTGCGTATGCAATGTCACAGTCCTGAAACACAGTCCATCTAGTTTTGGAGCCGGATTCAAAACTAAGCTATAATATTTATTTATGACATTTGTTTTTTGTAAAGCCATGTCTTTAGCAGGTTGGTGCAGTTGTTACGCCTAATCAAAGAAACTAATTACGCATATTATATACGTCCTTTTTATTTATAATCGACTACAAGTATTACACTTGAGTTATTTGATATTACGCAAGCTTTTCTTATAATACATAATTTTTCTGTACGTGTGTTTGTCACATAACTCCTCCTAAGCGGCTGGACCGATTGGGATGAAATTTGGTGAGTATATTTCAATGGGTTCGTTGATTGTTTAAAAACACAATTGCACCTGGTTGGTGGATCTGCAATCGGGTCCATTAGTTCTACTATAAAATTTGTACTCACTTGATAAACCTTAGAGTTCATAAAATAGTAGGTACATTGAATTATACCCCTTATTTATTTCACGTCAGTCCTTCATATAAATAGAAGCAGAATTGGGTTGAGGCGTAGCGAATGTAAATCTGTACAAAAGTTTTCCTCAAATTCTGATATGGAACTGTCTAGCTAGGACCGAAATATCATATAATTTTAATATAACGCGATATGAAAATACCAAAATCAAGAATTCAGTAGCGAAATAGAAGGAGGGATATAACCTAGATTCTAAGGTATATTGGTAACACTTTTTTGTTAGCATCACCTGTAGCACAGTGTAGTGTTTTTGCCGTTCCTGTAGAGTGAATGTAGTGGAATCTTTAAACTCTATTCTTACCTACTTTTAGACATCAGAATTATTTGAATATTTTCTCACTGAACCGATGACAATACAATGATTAAAGAAAACTTTTTGGTATGTACTTAGCGGTTTTTTTAAATATTTTATCCATTATTTGTCTTTTTATTGAATGGTGAATATTTAGACTCATATTTATTGGAGTGCATTAAATCTAGCTATTGAATCTGCTTGCATCAGTGTAATTAATAATAATAACGCGTCACGATCACATACATAGATCCTGGACCCCTAACTAGGTATCTTTGTATCTAGGGAATCAGAAACTACGAGGACCATGGTCCTACAAACACCCATACTTAGAGCAAACACTTGTGGTTCACAGAATTTGTTGCCCTGTGTGGGAGTCGATCCCGCAACCTCACGCTTCATAGTCGGCTCATCACCCACTACGCCACGGAAGACGTCAATTATTAACATATTTGTTACCAAGTAGCACAGTTCGCGCACTCTTTTCTAGATATATCACGAGCAAACGACGGATAATAATATAATTCGTGAATAATGAACACATAGGTACTAAAATATAAGATTATTGTGTCCATAAAAGCTACTCAACTGACTATGATTGCTACTAATAGCTAAAATCTCACATACGCAATGGTAAAAGAGATCTAAACGAACCCCCGTACATAATACAGTAGTAAGCATCAAAGTAGCACACATAGGATGTAACGTTTTATTTCTTGCCACGCCACAAAATAAATAGTTTATCTTTGGTGCCCCTTGACGACGCGGCCCAGTAGTAATGAAAAGGGACGGGTCTAGAGTGGACGGAGAGAGCCAATGAATATTTTTGCTCGAATATATTGGTCAGTACTATTTTAGTGTCCACTAACGGGGATTTGGGACGATGTAATAGGTAGTTGTTTTTGCACTTTAACGTTTCGTTTGTTTGTTATCAATTTAGGATTAACTCCCGGGCATTATCGATGTATAACCTGGGTCGTCAAACGTTTCAGAGCCCCTCGGGTGGCCTGACAAGTTCTGACATTAGACGACGCCACCAACTCATTCGAGATCATTAAGTCTACACTGAAACTCAAGTACTTTAAAATTTTTCACTAAGAAAGAAGGATATGAACAAATTAAACGTAGAAAGGAGTACCGTAATTCATCTCAGAATTTTACAGAAAAATGTGGTTCCTATTATACAATTTCCATGACTTGCTAATTGAGTGTCACGAGCTTTTTGTCAGTTAAATCGTTTTACAACATCCATCATTGGTATCATTTGGCTATTATTACATAGCCTTAGGTACTTTTTTATTACTTTACCTCGATAGAGGATTGCCTAGTGAGGTAGCTGACATGTTTTCGGCTAGAATCAAATACTTTCCGCTGCAGTATTAATGAAGGTACCTAATCTATTCGTATTTAAACATTTCTTTTTGTTTTAGTCTTATTTTGAAGTGAATAAAACACTTTTTCAAAATTTCATAATACACATAACAGCTGCCCACCAGGCTCCACCCGCCTGTACTATGATAAAAAGTAAGAAGCGTATTTATTTCAAAATTTCTACAAAATCAGGGGTAACAAACACACATAGGTACCTT
Organism: Campaea margaritaria; assembly: GCA_912999815.1. Taxonomy (NCBI): domain Eukaryota; kingdom Metazoa; phylum Arthropoda; class Insecta; order Lepidoptera; family Geometridae; genus Campaea; species Campaea margaritaria. The sequence continues at coordinate 6,942,880 of OU538794.1, forward strand.
ACTTTCGCATAAATTTGTAAAAAATTTGATGTTTTTTCTATCTTCGATGTATAAAATATATCGTAACATAGATATCAGAGCACAATTACTATGTATGTTCCTATTATGTTCAATGGAAGTTAATTTGTATTGTACCGTACAATCAAGTAGATACATATTGTTAAGATGAGTCGTGCGTGCCTCGACTACCTACCGAACTGTGTTTACTTGATGAGCGTGCGTGGTTAGTGATGTATGAAATCTAATTTATCGTGGAGAAAATCGTGTAAGGGCTGAGGTTGTTGCTAGTTCATTTTCGGTATTGGAAACAACCACGGTCGAAAAGAGCGACTATAACTATAACCTAAAAATAATATGGAGCACATTTTCACTCTTATTTCACAACAGTTTGGTCAGCCCTGGATCAACGAAAGCTATCTTAACGAGCAGTTAGCCCGCGAACTGGTTTTCCATCACGCAATGTATTATATTAGGCCGTAAACTTTCGAAGCGATTTGGATATTTATCAAATATATTTTGTTAAGTTTTCTTTTTTCACATCGATCATAAAAAATATATACGAATTTCGAGATAGATCTAGGCAGACGGCTGCCTAATAAATTAGTTGAAAAATTTGAGACGTAAAATATGATAACACGTAGGTATACGAAAAAACAAATTGAAAAAAAAAAGAGTGTGTGTACTTATGTACACGCGTTAGAAGTTATACTTAGTAGTAGATTAATCGGGATTGCATCATCCGCCCGTCAACAGCTTTCTTCCGCATTTTTACTTCCGACTCACAATTTCTTTTGTTTTATATTGTAAATCTTATTATAATAATGTTGTGGTGAGGAATAAACGCTTACCAAGCATTATATAACTTAATTTTTTTACTTTTTTTTCACAATTTCACAGTGAACACAATACCGGTTTGTCTCATGAAATTAACTGAGCAGAGAAATTTCTGTTGAAATTTTTCCTGAATTTTCTTTGCTATAAACCTCACGGAGCCCGATACCTTTCCAACGAATGCAAAACCGTGGAAATCGGTTCGTGCGTTCTAGAGTTATAGCGTCAGGAAGGAAAACCCGACTAAAAATTCACTCTCATCATTTTTCTCCATCGCGCCAAAAGAAGTATAACTTCAAAAAAAATTTCCTCACTAACTTGCCTCAGTTGAAACTACACAAAGCACAAACTACACAAGAAACAAAAAAGTACACTAATAAATATCATAAAAATCTTACAGAACAGATTCTTTGGGTATTGTTTTAGCTTAATACTTTGTAGCTTACAATAGCATCGTCTGGGTCACGTCTTCAATATGTTACCGACACAGAAACGTCCGCGTTTATGTATCGTTCCCGAAGTTCCTTCAATATTTCTTTTGACTATAGGTCCGCAATAGAAGTATTTGTAGCGTGGTACTTATGGCGCAATAAAGACGCATCGATATTTATACCACTGGCTTTATTATCGATTATAAATCATCATCATCATCATCACCCGGAAGACGTCCACGGCTGAACATAGGTTTCCCCCATGGAACGCCACAACGAGCGGTTGCTAGCTATTTGGCATCTAGCGGGTCCTCATGACTCGCACCAGGTTGTCGGTTCACCTCGTGGGGGCCGTCCTACGCGTCTGACGATTCTTTATGATTTGTAAGTGAAATAAAAAACGGAGTTTAATAATCGCTCAATGGTTCTTGAGGAAAATCAAATAAATAGGTACTTTTTTAAATTATGTACAAATGCAGGGCACTATTTCAGAGCTGAACTCGTTAAGTAACCGGATCTCTTTTCTTTACCATCCATTTTATAAATAGCTAGAATCCACCTGATTTATAAGACAAAGAGACAGTCGCTATCTAGTCAACAGAGTCGAGATAACATTAAATTGGAATTCAACACAAATTTATCAAGATAAAGGTACAAACTCACTGATTACACTGTAGTTTTTATATAGTGGTTACTAAAGAATTGAAAGAAGCCAATTACAGCCTTACTTGATTTTTATCTATTGCCAACTCCACCTCTACAGATGCCCAAAACTGAGGTGTCGTCGATTCAATAAATATGCAGTCAATTTGAGACAATTTAAGTTAATCTTCCAATTACCAGTGGGCACAAGCCCTTAGCTCGAAACTTTATGCAAAGCGTTGGCTGTCAGGCGTGCGCTCTCGTCCCAAATGGTAAAGTTCTAACTTGTCGGAACGCCAACGAATATAAATACGGTGCAAAGAAATTTCCGATTGTAATACTTGAGGAAAACATAGCCAGAGAGTCAGAAGTCGATTATAATGGGGTACTTTTACAAGATGGTATTTATAACTATATCATTTATTTTCTTTTTCATTAATAATCTTTTTAAGCATGTGTACCTACGTTATAATCACTCGCTTTCCGGTGAAGGAAAACATCTTGAGGAAACCTACATACCTACTCGAGAATTATTTCGGAGTTTGGTGTCTTATCCACCAATCCGGACTGGGCCCCCGTAGTGGATTATGACCAAACCATCCTCACGAAAGTGAGGGAGACCCGTGCTCAGCATTGGGACGATATGGGTTGATGATGATGATTTATAACTATGACAAAAAATATGATTTTTTTAAATATTTTTCACCAAAAAAACGGAAGCTACTTCCGTAAAACCTTTTTTTGGTTTGCGAATGCGTAACGCACATTTATTTATATTACTATTGGTATCAATGTACCTCTTTAGTAGTAATACTCGTATTTATCATTACATCTTTATGCATTTATTCATTAACATCTCAAATCTTGACATAACCACATTCACAAGAATACGCATTGTAAAGGTCAAACTCTAGATAGATAACATTAATATAGACAATTTCAGTTTAAAAGATGTTTTGGCCACAAGCTCTCCGTTTATAATGGAAGTAGTTACAGATTTATCGTCGCTCGGTGCGTACTTTTAAACGCTCGCTTCCAAATTTGTTTGCAAAATGTTTGACTAATGCGTCTCCTGGTGCTAACAAAACGGTTTTGATAACGGAGCGACAGTTTTAGGGCACCCACGCCGGGTTAGGGTTAGCCGGACGGCCGGCCGGATGGACACACTACACGGATAGTCTGTGCTTGCCTTGTAACGGCCAGCCGGACGGCTGTCCGTAACGCGGCTAGCCGCTTAGTGCGCACGTGGCCTTATAAGATTTATGTGTATCTTGAAAGTAACACTGTCGTCTCAGCTGTGGAAAAACGCATTACTGCGTTTTCAGACTGGTGAGACGTGGGCCTTGTATCTGTTTTTTCTTCTCCGGGTAACTATATAAATTTTAAGCCTAATAAGATAACTGCAGAAAAGCGTATTGGTATACACCAATACGTTTTCCTGCTGTTATCTTTTGATTAAATGTGAGTACTGTTAGCACGAAGGGTCAAAATTCAGTGTACCAAGATTTAGCTGTAACAGTTCTGCCAAATGAATACAGTTGAATCGTAAATTCCAGAACTGGAACTGTCAAGTGTCATTATTAAAAATTCCCTGGAATTAATTAAGGATTTCATTAGGCCGATTAAGAATTTCAGTAGGCGTAAATTACTTTAGTAGGCTCATAAAAGACATAATTTAGGTCAGTGGGTTATAATAATTGTAAAATATATCTTAGTGATACACCCAAAGTGCCTTGTAGACCCTTAGATAATTATGCTTGTTAACGTTGGTAATCTTCATCCTCTTTTTGAAGTCGTAAACTTGTTTGCTCGGTTGAAGTTAAAACTAAGACACTCCAATTAGGAAAGTTCAATCCAAAATCAACTATCAAAAATGTCTGCAATTGGTTAAAGTGCTAAGTTTTAAACTCTCGGTGTGAAACGCGACAACGACACGACGAACGTAAAGCATGGGCGTAACTAGTGCCTTATTTAAGAGGGGCTGATTGTTCTGAGATGACTAAAAATCTAAAATGTATACCTAGCTCAGAGGTGTGCCGGAAGCCTAGTAATGGAATGAGATCAGCTTTTTAGTAGTCAGTTTATCTATAAGTCTGCGTATAGAAGATAACTTTACGTACAATTTTAAATGTTACTTTTTTGAATTTGTTTGAGTGACGAGACGAGCATGTCGTTCACCTGATGGTAAGAGCTACGCCTGCCCATAACAGTTAAGTTGCCACCCAGAACTTTGCATTGCATAATCCTGCGCGGCACTGCACTACGCCCGTCACCCTGAGACATCGGCTCTAATGTCTCAAATGCCCAGTAATTTCGTTGCGAACAGTGACCTCTAAACCGGAACACAGTAATGTTTGCACACTACTGCTTGGCGTATGAATATCTGGCAAAGGTGTGGTACTTCCCCAGGCGGTCTCTTTTAGAAGAGGCTTCCCACTACAACTTGTCTATCTATATGTCTGTTTGTATCTGGGAACTATCACCGTAATATCAAAATGTAAAAAATATCACGATGAATACAATTTGCTGGCTATAGATAGTTACTAATAACGTAGTAACGTCAAACTTATCGCTGACCGGATTATGGTGAAGAAACACGAAACACATTTTATTTTGTAATCAATCGCTGTAGAGTCATTCTCGTCCAAAACAATATAGTATATTTGGATTTATGAAAAAAATAACACGATAGGGGAGTCATGCCCCAAACTATGTATACCTGCCTTTGCTTACTTAGAGCTTGTTTGTGTAAACCATCGATAGCGGTATGTTCCAAACAACTTTGTAGAACTGTCGAGTTTGTACAAACTTAGCCAATGAATTTTGAAGGACGTCGGTGTATCACGTAGATACAAGGTTACTTCGATAAATACTTTACGTACCTCTGTTAGCTCAGAATCTAATTTTGGATAGTGTGAGAAGCTACATTTGCGAAAAACTACTGTAGAGCTCTCGGAAAATATTTAATACTTTTTGCTGAAATATTTCTCTTTCAGTACACACGTGTCGAAAGTGAGGGGAGACCCGTGCTCAGCAGTGGGCTGATATGGATTGATGATAATGATTATGATGACACAAGTCTCAGAAAGTTTTCGAATTCGATTTTGACGAATTCATTCCCGATGAATTCGAAAAACGTTATTCACAATTATTATCAGAAAGTCGATTTTCGAATGCGTCGAATCGAGAATAATTTCGTCGGAATCGAATTTGAAAACTTTCCGACACGTGTAAATAGTATGAACTTGTCATTTATGTCGTCACCCTGTCTTAATTATTACCGTTACCATTGGGATATTTGGTACGTATCATTAATTTTGCTCGTTGCCGATGATAAAACGATAAATCGCTCTAAAATAATACATATAATCAATACGTACTTGTAGACGAATACGAGCCAACAGATGAACATTTTAAATCCTAAAACAAATTTCAACACCCACGAAAATAACGCATCTAGGGTGACTTAAATTCGAAATTTCTGTAGCGTACCTAACTTACGGGCAAATAAAGCGGACTCCAGTTTTGTAAGTGTGGACATAAAATTGGATTAGAGCGCAGTAGCAGGACCGCAGATGTGGTTCGTTATTTAATAACCCTATCTCTCAAACTAGCCTGTGAACAGAACCGAGTTGCTTTTGTAATTCTGTTATAGTTTCAACAATTGCGGACGTGGCCCGGAAAAGGGTTGAAAATAAGTTCAAATCTTTGGAAATAGAACCTACCTAACGTGTTCTTGAACTTATTACGCTTTGATAACTATCATTTCAACTGGGAATAAGATACAGCTGAGAAGAATTATTTTGATAAGACTTTACCAATACTTTTTGGTTGCATTTTATTCTATTGCATTCACATCCGTCGCATCATCACCCATGCCATTTCATACACATTGTATTCGCTCTACAATTTTTAATCAAAAACATTTTAACAACTTTTTCATCGACTTGTTACATAAAATCTAACAAAATTATTCTTCTTCTCTTTGTATTCTCTTATTTTTTATACAAAATATAGCGTTGAAAAGGTTGAGAGGGTCAAAGGTTAATTAAAACTTCCAGCTGTTGTGTAATTGGATTAAATGTCCCTACATTGGAGGTTAAAGCCTCGCTATAAAAGTAAATACTTACGCGGGTCCTTTACTTTCGTAAGACTAATAAATGTAAATCTTAAAAATGTTACAAGCTGTCAACTTCACTGGTATAAAAAGAGTCTTAAAAACCTTGCAGAGATTTTTGAATAAGCAATTTTTAAAAGCTCATACGAGCTTTAAGATAGCATTTTGTAATTGACTTTTATATCTTTTGAAGGATATCTGAATTTTCCAACTGATCAATTTCAAAGATTGAAAATGGATAATCTCTTTTTATCTTGGAATATCTGATAACCTATTTATTTTTGCTAACGTCGCTAGGTACTTAAAACCCTTTACTTATGTAAAGACCCTGTCCCTATTCTCTTTTTTCATGAAATGTCTTCAAAATCTTTCCATATTTAAAATTTATTTTGTCGTGTTTTGGAAACGCCATGGCGGCAAAAACAAACCGCATTAATATGTCCCGAGACGGTTAAAATTATTTGTCAAGTGCGAACAATTCACTTGCTTGACAAACAATTTTGACTCCTTTATCCTGTGATTATAACTACACATAGTGTGTAATATTTCTTTACTAATCTTCAAATATACACTGGTTGTTTTATAAGTGAAATCTAAAATGCTCCTCATTTTCTGATAAGAACAAATCGAAGTGAAACAAAAATGTTTTTACGTAACGGCCTTGTTAGGGAGCCATTAGGATTTTTTAGACCCAACATTTGTCTGTAGAGAGTCGACACGAAAAGATTTTTCTTTTTCTTTCGTCAATTTTGTACGTTACCTACTTAAGTATTCTATGACTTAAGTCAAATATTTGATTTAAAAGTAAATAAGAATGTTTGTGAAAAACTATGGAAAATCGGCATCGTCGTCATCTTTGACAGCTCAATCTACCTATTACTACTGTAACAGGTAATACTTTTTGTGTCAATCAATGTCGAGTAAATCTACGATAGGTTTTGTTCTAAAAAAATAATGATGTTGACCGCTCGTTACATTGGTCTGCCACGGTCATACTCGTTATACCTTAGGAGGCCAGCAATCAACACGGACGTCTCAAAAAAGTTATTCCTTCTATTGAATATTGATCTAATTACAGAGAAGAGTTCGTAGCTTAGCTATACCTAGAACGCTACTAAGCGTTATTTATCTAATCTAATCTAACTACTAGTCAATCTATATATATAAAAATGTTATGTTGGTTTGTGTACGCTTCAAAAACTCAAAAAGTTCTGCACCGATCGAGCTGAAACTTTAGCATGATATATAATCCGCATCAAGGATTGTTTTTATCTATTTTTTTCCATCAGTGACATATCAGTGAATGTGCGAAAGTGCCACAGCGAAGCGTGCCAGGGTACAGCTAGTTCAGAATAAAAATTAAAAGTATGTCTAAATAACAAAGAAAAAGTATAAGCAATAAAACTCATGAAAGCTTGCTAGAAATTAAACTAATTAGTTAAAATGCCCTCAAGCACTGCAAATCACACTGAAGTTCTATTTATAGTTGCGAATAGAACTTGGGAGCCCTGATTTGAATCGACTCTGACGTTTGGAAACGTACACGAGGGCAAAGTTTTGGCGCCCGTCTAGCCCCTGGCCGATACCTCTGTGTATTTGTAGTTCTAACTTAAACAATTACTATTCTTTGGCAAATATTTATATAAGTGTCTGGTAAGTTAATACCAATAGACCTTGCTGTTACAACGTGATAGGTACCGCTCGCAAATGTTAGTTACTGCCGGTTTGGGAGCAAAGGAATGGGAGAGGGTAGTCCATAGTAAATAGGATAATGAATGTGTTATTTGAGGTAATTTTGACTTTTATTGGGTTGAAATAAATATACCCAAAACTATTTTAAAACGTCACATCCATCCATCATCCATCCAATTCTATTTTTGGTCCCTTTGGCTAAGCAATATATACATAATCTCTAATAGTACTTTAAGTATAAGTATCCAAAAGAGGAAAGACATGACAATTTCTTTGGGAAACAAAGAAAAGTGGCACACCTTACGAGTTACCGAAGTACCTTTTTCACGTTGACACAAGTACTAGGAAAAACCAAACAAATAACATATCGGGAGCCAATTTAGCCAAAAGAAAGTTGCTTAGGCAACAACTAAAAAGGTAGTTTAGTTGGGAACACGCACTATGTAACTAATACGTGCTGAGTCCACAAGGGTCGAGCACGTGCCAGCCTGGTCAGTTATTGGAAGCGGCTTCGATCCCAAATGTCGTTAGTGCTAACTCTGCAAAAATCTGTATGTAAAGGTAACTAAGTAAACCCTATTGTATTTTCTCGTATTTTCTTTTTATATATATCTTTCATTTTTATTGCATTAACAAAACTTAACGAAGAGTGGGCTACAGAAAGCTACTTTGCTACGTCGAACGTTGGAGGAGACATGAAATATAAAATTGCGGAAGAATGATATACGAATTGGTGTTATTTATGTGAATGAGACCAGGCGGAAAGGATGTGACACCACCACGCATGGACCCTACACAGCCTATTGGTCTGGAGTTCCAGAAAACAGTAGAGGGTATCAGGTAGTTGGCGTACTGTTATCCGCTGGGATCGTAGCATGAGGAAAGATGTAGTCTCTGCCTATCCCAACGAGAGAAAGGCGTGACTGTATGTAACAAAACTTTGAAAGTAAAGCTTCTTACTTCTTCTTATTATTTCTTTTTCTTCTCATCTATGAAGAAATGATTATCAATTTGAAAAGTCTTGTGTATTTTAGTTTAATTTTTTTAAATCATCCGTTTGATACTTTGAAATCTAAAACCTCCAAGGTTTCAACCGGCAGCTTTCATTGTGGTGAGGATTACTATAAAGTTCATTTAATTCTAAATTGTTTTAATCCTTTGACATAGGTACGACCGTTTCATTTCATTTGTTGGATATAATGTAATGAGTTAAATTAGAAATCAGTAGCATAATGAGCCCTTTTATGCGGGGTGAGTTTTAAGAAAGTTTTCGAATATAAACTTTTGATGGCCAAATTTGAAACTAAAGACACTCTACTCTATACATTAATTTTTTATGAGATATATAAAGATTGTTGAACCGTTTTGTTGCAATGCAAAATCTGTATGTATGTTTAATTAAAATAAAGCTTCACACAAAATCACTCTGTATGTACCTATACTAACTCGCTCCGCTTAATTTTCCATTCAATATAACAAACAACTAGCACAAACACACACAGACGTAAACACCGCTGGTGACTTAAGCGTCGTTATAACGTTGAGTCATAGTATACCTATATCATTGACACTTTCTTATCAAGAAGCTACAAAGAAAAATACACAGAACTCAGTTACAAAACCTTTGAATTCATTAAATGAATTCTTACTAAAAATTTTACCTTACTTTTTTTATGAAAGATAAAATCCTGGCCTATCTACTATTATGACAAGAACCAAACAAAGAAGATTTACCTAAATTTTCAATGTGTCCATCCGCAAAACGTATAAATACATGAAATTTGGAGAGTAGGTACAGTACTCAGACCAAGAAATAATACCGGCGATAGTAAATACAGCTGTAGTAGATCTATACATATTAGGTAGCATGGATATGTATTAGTATATGACAGATTATCTAACTTTATATCCATCATCACCAGACATTCCAATATATTCGGAAAACCACTTATACTTACGTCTAGAGTTTGAGTGTTAGACCCCAGTACTTAGCTTACTAAACTAACTTTAGCCAACGCAGAAGTTTGACCACAAATAGTCGAATATCCTCTTATAAATGTCACAGCTTATCTTATCTACGAAGATGGCCCTTAAATGACCTACTTATCTGCCGTATTCAGAATTATATTTACAGGTATGTGAAATGGTATAATGCCACAGTGGTATGGTCCCAAGAATCCCTTTTGTCCCTAACAAAGGTTACTGAATCCTTTGTTTTTGTTGTTTAGAACATTGTAGGTTGCCCAAAGCCTAGAATACACTACATGCCAGGTTTCTTGTTTACTACTCAGCTATTCTGATTCTGCATACGTAATGAAAGCTCCGAAAGCTACAGCACAGCCAATATTCATGAGAGTATGTTTTGGATTAGTGGACGTCACTCTGTTCTATGACAAAGCATTCAAAGCTGATCCCTTATCAGTTCAAGGTTATTACATATTTATTACGTAACAATGAGTACATTGCGGTGTAATTGGTTTAGCGGTGTTTTTATGCGAAAACCAGTAGACAGGACAAAGTCATAGATAGAACGGGATATGCCTGCTATGCCATAGAACTTTACTCTGCCATACAGTAAAACAAAGTTAAATAATTAGAAATCCTACGCTGCTTTTAAAGTTAGAGCAAAGTAGAGTTTTCAGTAAGCAAATACTAAACTCAAAACTAATCAATTATCTCCAATACAAACTCGAATCTCGTCAATCAAACTTTTTCTAACTCTACAAGTAACGGTTTGAAGTTTTTTTGGTCTTCGTTTAAAGTGCATATGTTTTTACACCAACCTACACCTTAAAACTTTTACAGAGCTGAAAATGTATTACGTTTCTACCCTGGTTGTAAGACAGGGTAGGTATTTACCTTGCGCCCAAGTTGGTTTTCAATCTCGCTACGTCGTCTCGAGCCGGATAGAATACGAAAGAGATTGTATATTGAACACATACAACATGCGGAACAGTCGCCGAGATGTCAAGATGGTTTACTTATGTAATTCATATAAATATATTTTGGCAAAATTGCCATAAAACCGCATTATTCTCATGCCAGTCCTGAATAAGAATATTATCTATTATTCTGTTCTGTTTATCGTTTCAACTGCTAAATAGTCGGCTTTTTTTTAATTCAATTTTTGTGGAGACAAACAGGTTGTATTTGATAGGAAGCGCTACCTCTACCTAAAGTTGCACTACCTAGAAATGTCCATCCTTTCTAAATCGTTGGCCCTGGCATTAAAGTAAAGAAAAAAAATGATAAGAAAAAAGAAAGTAAATTAATGAAAAGAAAAGTAAAGAAAAAAAGAAAGATATAAAAAGAATTCGTCTCGTACTTCAACGGTTTTATCAAGAATTTTTGAAACGTTCTGATTCAATTCATTGCAAAATCTAATGCCCGCACTTGCAAACCTGCGACATGAATTATTTGTTAACAAAGAACTCGGACTGTAGAATACATGTAAGCCAAAACCGTGTAAATACCTCAAAAATTCGTGAACGTGTTCAGTGTTCAGTTTTCGTAATCTTCAAAGGTCAGTCCATAGCTTAAAAAAAATATTTGATGCTCCGTTATTTACCTACTCGTGAGAGTATGCGTTTGAAGTCCTAACATTTTTATGTTCATCACGTCGCGACATAAACCTTTTTACTGCATCACAACTACAAACTGCTATAAAAAGAGTTTCTCGCAGGAAAAGCGGGAAAATTGCACGAAAGCAACAAGAACAAGTGAAACTCTCATCAAGAAAGATTGATGCACAACATCCGTTGTAGACGCCCGACAAATCGGAGATAAGCAGACAACGATTGAACTAACGCTGTTTATTACATTACTGAACATGACGCCACCAAGATTAGGAGACCATAATACCGGTGTACAAAAGGCTCTAAAATTTTATTGCTCTGCGAGTTTTTAGCTTAACATTTTCCTTTATTTAAGTTAAATCTAGGTCACGGCTTTAGCAAACTTACACTTAACCTGGAGCCTTTTGAAATTGTTCACACAAACATTATGCCTTTACTAATGGAAATTAATCATTACAATCGTATATTAACATTTGTAGCCTCTGGAATCCCAGTTGGTATATGTAGTAGACTAAATTAACTGCGGTGATATCGAGTGAGAGTTTACTTGGTTTATAAAAACTAATTTGGATGTATATTTCTTCTTCGATGATGGCAAATAAGAAGGCGACTAGCCTCATCAGCTCATCAACAACTATAGACATCTGCAATTCCTGAGACTTCCAACAATTGTGTTAAAGATTGTGTTAACCTTTTTTTACGATTTCGTAAAATAAGAACTAGATGGGTCCACCATATCTAATCCTTTTCAGTTTTATCACTTACTAAACCAAGTAATATTTTAGCTAGATAATAGTAATTAGAAGAGGTTGTACTCGTAGTTATCCGGACACTCTGATGCTAGAGGACGCCACTACCTCATTCGAGATCTATCGATGGAGAATACATGATGATAAATTTTCGACTAAAGACTAGAGCGCCAGATACACTGGTCATACCCTGTTGGTACTAGGATTACTCTGTAAGACAGATTGGGGCGTAACTTGGTAACTCCCTAAACCATTAAGTAACCTTTATCTTTGCTATAATTTGAAACGCATATAATAAAGAAACTTTTTTTTCATAATATTTGAAACCTAACTATACCAATGAAAGTTATTTAATCGATTGCTGTATCGTAATTACCGAGCAACACGCATGTCGAATTCGATTAGCTTGTTGAATTTTATTGTGTGAGAATCGTTATACTTACTGTGGCTTTCTTAGCAAATTCCCACACAAACCAAATAGACGGACAAGCGCCATCTCACCAAGAGCAAAAAGTGATTGATGCACCACATTTGCCGAGGACGTTTAGCAAATCGGCTGCACTAAAGAAGTTAGGAATTTCGTCAGAATTACGGAACTTGTATGAAGGAACAAACATAAAAGCAAACGACTCTACTAAGTAGGTAGGTACTGCGAGTTGAAAAGCTGGTTTGAGTTTCAAAGGGGTTTGCTTAAGATGAATTTGGTGTTGAACTGAAAATTTTCGTTGCATTATCTTGGTCATAAAAACTTTTATAAAAACAGGGTGTCGATGGATTCAACTTCATAAACCAGTTTTCTCACAGCCTTTTTTATCTACAGCACTCCAGTCATTAAAGCTTATGAATTTTGAGAGTAGTCTTTCTTCAAGAAACTTGGATATGAACAAATGATTATCTACTACTTATACAAAGCTTTATGGATTGCCCGTCTGACAGATTCTTTACTATCTATTCTCGCTTCGCATTCTACCTACAATAACCTACATTATGTTAGACATAGTCAGTTAACTAAACAGTTTCAATTATATAAGGTACATATTTCCATGAATTTTACTTGTTCCAGTCACTAAATTCTTCCAAAGTATGAGTTCCAAGATATTGTGTGCTCACCGTGTGCCCGAGTTGATTTATTCTAAACTCACTTTTCCCGTTCGAAAATGATGTATACAACTCTATGATATTTTGCTCGGCGTGCATCGATTTTGCGCTGACATGAACGCAGGTTAAATTGTGCTGATGGAACAGGCAGAGTGTTCATTCTCATTCACTGACACGAACTCGTATTTTCCTACAATGCCTGTGAAATCCATTCAAGCTACGTATTTTAATCTTATATCTGTTTTCAATATTTCAGAGGGAATATTTCTTAGTAGAATTTAAATGTATTTTCTTAATACAGGCTCTGTTATTGAGAACCGTTAATGCTTTTAGAATTAACGAGTTTCTTTTGTGAGGTTCAAGAGGAGCGAGAGTGGTATAAGTAATTCAGGTTCGTTTATTTCTCCTCGAAATGTCTGTGCTAATCGATTTAAGCCTAAATATCTTGGCTCTTTATTCGTATAAATCGATTTTGGCGCATAAAGGGTAGTAAATTAAATGATAGATAGGCTATGAATATCTGAAGCTGATGGCAAATACATTATTTACCACATCTATTAGAATCAACTCATTAATTAAATGGCGAAAAACACACTCACGCTTACACCAAATATAAGTAAGGAGGTGCTTTTAATTTAACGTATATTGGTTTTTAATACAAATTAAATAAGTAGAAGGAGACCCATGTTCAGCAGAGGGACGATTTGAGTTGATGATGAAGCTGATGATAATAACAAATTAATCTACTTGATATATATCTATTGATGTAAGAATCTTTTAAATCAAAACCTAAGGTGATTTAAAAATCCTTGACCTAAACCCTGACGATGGTGCAAACATTTTCGAAGTTAGGAGAAGTTAAACAATAACTCCGTAACTTTGCAATAACTTGTCTAGATAGTTTGGAAAGCAATAAATAGTTTTCGAAGTCACTGCGGCTTGGTTAATTCAGTCACGTATATGTGTTTTATTAAGGCACTTAATTTAGTGTCGTGATTGATTAGCAACTTGGCAATATTAACTATGATTTATTAGATAAATGTAGGGTATGTCATTTTAAGTGGCGTATTAAGACAAATAAACATGTATCTGTGTGCGTATCATGTCGTGCCTAAGACTATGCGCGCTCTTCATTGTATACCCACTTTAGCTCTGAGCACCGATTTTTTAAATATATCTTATACTAGCTGCACCCCGCGGTTTCACCCGCGTTGTTCCCGTTTTGTCCCACGGGAAAATACAATCGGGATAAAAAAGTACCCTATTACTCAATCCTGGTTATAAACTATCTGTTTTCCAAATTTCATTCGAATCCGTTCCGCAGTTTTTGCGTGAAAGAGGAACAAACATCCATCCATCCATTCTCACAAACTTTCGCATTTATAATATTAGTAGGAAGTAGGATAAACAAATTTCACCAAAATGGCCGACTTCCTATAAGAAATCTGAGAGTATCGACCATTTTGTCATCAAATGAGAATAAAAAATCGGCCCCTGTTGAAATAAAAAATATCACTGGCGTTTTTATCTCAAGTATTACAATTTACAACTGAGCTCTAAAACATTACATCACGATAAAATCGCCAATATGCCTTACTCAAATACATCAACACAGCCTCCAAGCCTCCTAAACCAGTAACTGGACAATAAAACAGACTTTAGTGCGGTCTTCGCCATATAACACGTTAAATGCTTTATGAGGATGGTCATATGAATCGCCAGAGCAGCAACATCGGGTAAGGGTTAACATTCATAGAGTGCTATTGAATGTGCTCAAACTGAGTAGGTAGCTATAACTGCAGCTATACCAGAACCCCAGTTCTAGTTCGCGTGTGGTGCTTCGGTGTGTGTGAGATTACAACCATCTGTGATCTTATAAACATAATGGAGTATGTACACTTTTACTACAATTAACGCAGTAAGTAGATTTTCCTTGATGCTGCATTTTTCTCTAAAGGGGGTATTAGTGTCGCTGACACACACATACACGCCATGCCCCCATTGCTTCGCTTAGCTTCCGTGTTTGGCGTCCTCCTTGTTACCGGTAGAGTTCGATGTCTAACTCCCCAACAGATTAAAAAATAGTACAGGTCTAGGTTTTTAAATAATTCAATCTACCCTTGACGACATACTTTGTAGGTTGGATGTCTTATACCTAAGTAAATAAGTCAAGTAAACAAGTTAGAAGTGTATGTCTACCAAAAAGTATGCTATAAAAATATATTATGAGAAGACCCCACCTAAAAATTTAAGCATCAACGTTAACTCGTGATTTTATTAATATCGATCTTCAGTTCAAAAATATGATCAATAACTGCCAATACGAGTATGTAATTACCACTGTGGCAGATTATGTAGGTTAGGATTCGCCCTTCGACTTACGAGTACCTAGATAAGGTACTCGTAAGTCACATATCTCGTACATATTCTGGCGGCATTGCCCTGTTGAATTTTAATGCTTTTACACAGCATTTTAACATAAAAATTTAAATGTCAATGTCACCAAAACTTGAATGGGACCAGATTTTCCACCACTATCTTGTGTACGAATTAATAGATATAAAACGTACGTGCTTGTAATTCGATTTCGATTACTAAAGTTATTTTCTTTCACAGGGCTCGAGAAGGCTAGATATTTTTCCTCAGTTCACTTTGGCGTAAGAATGTTATCCGGTGGATACAAGGAAAACCGCTGCCACGCTACTCGGTCGTTAGTCGATGACGCTGCAATGTGTCGGATCCACCTTATCCTCGTTGCTTAAAAGACATAAATAGCAGAATATAGCCAGTTCAACATTATTAAGAGTTTCTTTTCCTAATACGAATCTACTTATCTATACAACCGACCCTAAATAAGCTTGATCTAATTCGCAATGATGAAGAACAGAAGCTAGAAAAGTTTTGTTATTTCATTTGATACTTACGTTCACAGATGTTGCCAGTCCAGACGTTTTTTGATGTAAAACCAAATTCCATTTTGCGTAATAGAAGTCTTTCTCGTTGAAATTTGCTGGGGCTGAGGCTAAACCGCAGCAGCAGACATTCAACAAGACATTCAAGAGAAGAGTTGACATTCAACAGTATCAGCTCTTTTTCCATTCGGTATACACGTAGTATAAGAAATACCATTCGTTTTTACGCTTTGAATAAGAGGATACCACAGGCAGTTTTGCTAAAAGCTGTGGTGACAAACGATTGTGCATTTTAAAGTGCTATTTCAGTATAGGTAACCAACAATTGCTGAGCACGTGGCGCTGCGGTTTGGCTTAATTTGAACATTGGCCTGTTATGCTTTCATGAAATATGCCGCTTTAAAACAATTTGCTTGATATGAAGTTATATCGTAGATATATTGTATCCATACTACGATATGGTGGCAATTAATTTAGCGTAACTTAAGTACAAATGTAGTATATTTAACTCGTCCTCTACTACAGAATAAGTTGGTTCTTCAGTCATGAATCTTAGTTTATTTAATCCTCTACTTGACTGTTTTTAAAACATATCATCTGCATAACCGCAATGCAGACCACTTTGTGTTCAGCATTATTATCTTATCTTCAAGACATAATCTCTGTACCGAAGCTTTGGTACGTAACTTTTAAGGATGAAAGGATGAAATTTTGTATTGCTTTTGATGCCTTTACCCGACACTTTAAAACTCTTCAAGGTTACTTAAAAGTAAATGAATCCGTCTTTCATCAATATTTTTTATGTTAAATTGCTGCTCGTTGATCGTGGACCGATGAAATGCCAATGGTGAGAATTTAAATCTAATTTGCCAACTTATGATTAATTTGAAAGATATTAATGGTCTTACGTAGGTACTAAAGTTAGAATTAAACTTCGATAGTGTCGGTACTGATATATTTCAGTCTATTCTAGCATGACATTGAGGTATCGGGTCCACCACTCACAGTATTCAGAACAAAAATAAAAGCGTAAAGTAAAATGCAATGATTTATTAAATCCACATCTAATTATTAGTCAGGATACTTGACCACTCGATTTGATTTTATCTGCGTAGGATTTATATCTGAAAGGAAATAACGATGAGGTCATTAATAGATACTGTCTGTATCATTTCAGCGCTATAGGGTGGAGGTTTACTCTATAAAATACGTAAGCAATATTTTATGTCAATTCACAGCTTGTATAACAATATGAAAAAATATCGAAATAAAAAATACAATGGGCGAAATTATCATTAAAAATGATCTCTTGTAGTCAACTAGGAGATGAACTAACAGAATGAGATAGGTCGGCGGCGTAAATAAATACCTATTTAGTAAGTTATTATTTCTTCGTGGCAAAAAAATTGGGTTAAAATACTGCGCGCTTCTGCCGTTATTGATCAAAAAAGAGGCAAGGTAGAGCACCTCCAGGGGTTGTGCACATAAATTGACCAAAAAATCTCCGGCCCCAAAAACTCAGTTTTATACTTATGTTGGACCTCTCTACATAAATATAAAATAAAATCGCATTCTACCCAAAATGCACGGTTGACCTCTTTTTACGATGAATTGACCGTACTTTATTGAGACACCGAAAATTTGGACCTTCCCACCTTTAAAGTATCTTTTTGCGATGTTGCCGTAAGCCTGGGCCATAGAGTCTAAGCGACTTATTGCCAGTGGACAGAAGTTTTGAGAAAATATTTCGTAATTTTTGTTTGACGTTTCTTTTTGTGTGAGTTTATAATAAAAAGGTTATATTTTTCTACATCATGTAAAAATTGTACGTAGTACAATATGAAATGTATTTTAAAAGACGCGTTATTAGGCTACTGACATAAAAAAATCACAACGATAGTGCAGAGAATGCAATTACTACATGTATCGAGTTAAAATAACTAAAATATTCTATTACCGCTAAACTAGGAACACATCTTTAATTGCTGAACAACATTAGGGTTAAACCGATAGCTATGTAGGTGCTCTTGCTTGCTTCCTTTTGATTCATCACTGCCGACCTAGAGGTACCCAGCATCAGGGCCCGCGGTTTAACCCGCGTTCAATCCTAAGTGGCATATATTTAAATGAATAACAAACGTCAAATTTCCATTTAGATTCACGGACCTGAGTAATCATAAAAACATATGTACCTACGTATGTATTCATACTTACAAACTCACTTTTGCATTTAAAACAATAGTTATGATACATTTATGGTATGTATCTACTTCCGAGTACCAACTATATTAATATTCCATACAATAGACTCTTAAATATAAATACTCATACTTTATATGGAACGTCTTTGTCTATACTACATACTTAGCTACAGTTGCTTAACTCAATGTTAGCTTTAGGGAAGTACATATTTGTTCAACTTTATTGGAGTTTTCTGAATGGAAGATAAAATGTTAATGATAACAAAGTATGTATTATCAATGTTCACGACCGAAACGAAGGATTATTATGTTCAATTTATTTAAATTATTGCTTCATTATAGTATTTACTGGAAATGAAATTGCAAGTGGCGAGAGTTTGGACGAAGGGAGAGTAGAAAGATAAATTGCGCGGGACTAAATAACAGACTAGAAAATAACGGATTGATACTGAAATCATAAATAGTTAAAAACATGATAATTAGTATAATAGTTACCATTTGCGTGGTCCCAAAGAGTCTCGACATAATCGATAATCTCGGTACCATTTGGATAATGATGAACCGTTGAACGCTTTTCGATCAACTTCGGTACACATCGCACGTCATAAATAGACACAACATCAAATGAATTCTGGCCCTTGGTCACCTTATCCCAAAATTCTTCATCAGGACGGAACCATACAATAGGTTTGTCAACAATGGTTTTTAAATCCGCCAAGTCTGGAATAGTAAGAACTAAGAACCCATTTATATTTTGTTAATAAACCTTTTCTAAGTTTAATAAATAACACTTATAATATGTTAATGATATGTTAATTCTTACCAGATTTCAGAGCATCTCGTTGTTTATCAGATTTACTATTAGTTGATGAGGCTTCCGTAGATTTTGTTTCATCTTCGCCTTTTTGTTCTCCCTTTAGGGAAATCGTTGTTTCTTCTTGAACGCCTTTTCCTATTATTATTTTGACGATTAAATTAGCAATTATTGTCAATGGAAAGACAAGATAAAAATTATGTGTACCTAATGGAATGTTATGACAAGATTTTTTTTGTAGACCTCGTTTTGTAAATAATTCTAAAGTAATATTCGTTATTAGATACTTAGTTTCATAATTTTTAAAACCCTCAATAATTGGATACTTAATTTATGGCTCTTTTTATGTGTATATTCTGTGGCTAATAGACAAAACGCATCAATTTACGCATCTGTGCCGGAAGAGTGAAGTGCATCGTGTTGACTCACTCCAACGGTCAGTTCGAAATCCACACGCGCCGCATCGCACATGCCCCGCTCCGCGACGACGTAATTTAACATTAAACGTGTCGTGTTTTCATCCCCCGCATTTATTATAATAGGAATCTCGTTTGTCGAACTCACCCCCGCTCGCTTGTGTAAACAAACCGAAACGATAGTGCAGTGACGTGATTTCACGTGTGCCGGCCGGCAAAACGGAACTGTGGGTGATAACTTGGATGGACAGTAGCTGGAGACGGACCCCCTTGAGGTGCTAGATTGGTACGTAGTCTTTTTCCGCATTTTTATACACATAATTACTGCTACCCCTCGACAACCTCAGGAGACCATCCGATTCCCGGCTGAAACAGCCCGTATTTTCACTGAGGCCAGCCCGCACCCCCCGCAGTGTAGGAAAGCAAATTTTCTACCATTTTATGGTCCTTCAGCAACCGGATTCTCCGTGAAAATTAGCTGTTTCTAACAAACATTTCAAGTTAGACACCCCGCCATTTTCATTTTTTTTGCCCTTGTTAGTGCGCACGCGTCATATTGCCATCCGCTAAAATCTCTTCGAAACTTTAATATTTTTGACTAAAAACACTAACTACGCTCCTATAACAACCGCATTACATTTATTTCCGCATATTTCGCTAAAAACTTAACCTACATAAGCATATTCCAATTTCAATATCTCTGTACGCCACTACGAACATTAGGTACATACCTACATAATAATGGCCGCGAATGAACAGAAGTTGAAATTGTTAGAATCTCAACGGGAATTATTTTTCCAACGCCTTCAAACAATTTACGACTATTCATGTTGCGATTTAAAAGATCCAGAAGCCCTGGATAATTTTCTATGCTCCATTGAAAGTTTAGAAGACGTAAGAACTAACTTCCAATCAACCGCGAAAGAATACAATATAACCTTGTTGAAAATAGATAAAGAAAGTGTACCTGACTCTCAAAGCTGGTTATCATTCGAAGACATGTATTGCCGCATTAAACGTAAATTATCCATGTTTACACCGCCAAAAGCAGAATTTAAACCTACCCCCGCTAAATCTTTAATTAGGTTAGCGCCGATAGAAATGCCAGAATTTAATGGAGATCGGCTTCAGTGGCCATTGTTTTATGCCACATTCCATAACGCTGTACATTTAAATGCATCTTTAACTAATACCGAAAGAATGTATTATTTGGTTGGTAGACTAAGTGGTAAAGCCAAATCCATCTGCACAGGTATTGTTCCTTGCGCCGAAAACTACAACGCGATTTATAGCGCGCTTATATCGAAATACGAAGATAAACGCAGTCTAGCCGTTACATACCTAGATCAGATGTTCTCCCTTAAACCGATCGCTTCCGCAACCGCCAGTAACCTTGAATCTTTCATAGATCAATTCGCCAATGCCTACTTAGCATTGAATAACTTAAACATACCTGATCTATGCGACTTTGTTATGTATTACACCCTTTTGCAAAAGTTAGACAAAGAGTCCGCGCGGTTATTTGAAATGGAGAATCGAGGTGTAGAATTACCGAACTTAAACGGGTTAATTTCATTTGTCCGCGACCGCGTAAAGGTCCTCACTCGTACTGGTGACCAATCGGGTTCTAAGACCCAGAATACAATTGCATCAAAAACTAATGTACGTTCTTTTATTGTAAACAACAACACCGCTAACAAATGTTCTTTGTGTGATCAACCTGATCACAGTAATCTCTATTTATGTTCGACCTTTAGAAAACTGTCGCCCCGCGAACGTTTCAAGTTCATCAAAAGTTGTAACGCCTGTATTAATTGCCTTAGTAAAACACACACCGCTCAATCTTGTAAATCCATAAACACATGTAAACAATGTCAACAAAAACATCACAGTATGTTACATTTTCTTGAATCCGATTATGCAAACCCGCATTCCTTATCGTCGAAGCTCGATACAAATACCTCCCGCTGTAGTGAGGGAGCTAACGGAAGGGAAAATTCACGTAACTCGACTTCTTCTAAGTCAGACGATAGAACCTTATCACTTTGCAGTATGAATACCTACTCGCATGCTAGTCACGGGCGGAAATCACAAAATGTACTACTAGGTACAGCCCTCGCTGACGTAAAATCAAATGATGGATCTGTTAGGAAAGTTCGTTTTTTGATCGATAATGGTTCTCAAAACCATTTTATAACAAAGCAGGCCTGCAAACAGTTGGGTCTCCGTGTCTTTAATGATTCCAGTAATCAATCGGTAATGGGAATAGGTGACACCTCCCAGCCTATATCAGGCATTACTGACCTAACATTGTACTCACGCCTTGATCCGAACTTTTGCTTGAAGATTCAACCGCTAGTCATTAAAACAATCTCTGGAGATTTACCGAGCTGTTCTCTAAACACTTCCGCGGTCACGCACCTTTATGACCTACCGCTCGCCGACCCGCATTTTAACGCGCCCGGACCCATCGACGTTTTATTGGGTTCCGAGGTCTTTGTCGAAATCTTGCGGCCTGGAAAATCGCTGGGCCCTGCAGGACAACCTGACGCGTTAGAAACCGCCTTTGGATATATAGTAATGGGGTCCACGGCCTCAGTGCCCGCCGATAATCATAAACCCGCACATAATCAAACTCACCGCGCGTTCTTTACATCGAGTGACGAGTCAATTGAGGCTTTAGTTACTAAATTTTGGCAGCTCGAGTCAGTACCTACACAAAAACATATGTCGACAGCTGACCAAGAATGTGAACATTTCTATGTTTCTAATACGCACCGCGACGTTAATTCAGGACGTTATGTAACCGCATTGCCATTTTCGAAATCCCCGCACTTGTTAGGAGATTCCTTGACGACAGCCACGCGCCGTTATTCTTATCTTGATCATAAATTCCAGACTAACAAAACATTAAAGAGCGAATACGACAAGGTAATGACGGATTATTTAAAAGGTGGTATTGTTTCCCCCGCTCCCGCTTTGAACACCGATAACAAATATTATGTAATCCCTCATCATGGAGTCTGCCGACCAGAAAAGCCGCTACGACTTGTATGTGACCCTAGCGCGAAGTCAAGCACTCAAGTAGCTTTAAACGACATTCTACACTCGGGGCCAAACTTACAGGCAGATTTAACCGCAATCATTTTAAAATTCAGACTTTCTCCCGCTCAACTGTTGAGTCATCCGCTATGGCTCCACGGTCCGCCCTGGGCACGTGACGATCTACGTACGTGGCCTATTAATCGCTTCACCTTCGACTCCACAGCTGATGAAAAGCTGTTGGAAATCAAAAAACGCGCTAATGTTTTCATCACCACCGATGAACAACCGCAATTTCTATGCACGTGATAGATTATTTGAATTTTACCATGGTAATTGTTGTCAATATTCAAATACTGATGATGCTAAACTTACCTTGTGTCAAGATAAGTATCTTTTATAATTAAACCACGTAGGTACATGACTAAATAATACGTTTTGAGTATCTGATGATAATGTATGTATTTAGTAAAGATTCAAATGGCAACATTTGTTTGAGGACTTAACTTGATGAATTTGGCAACATTCACTGGTTTCCAATAAACAGGAAATTATGTTAATGTTTATAATTAATATTGTACGTATTTTAGAAAAAGTTTGACTGATAATTATCAAATAATTATGATTTCTGCGGCTAGATTTAATCCATGTATTTTCGTCCATATTTCATTTAATGATATGATAATTGACTTGTGTTAATTCTTCAATATTCATACTAATATGAATATTCTTAAGTATTAATGTATCGAATCATTTACGATAATTCATCTCTGTATTTGTAAGATAATTGGTAATTGAAAATAAACGATGAAACAGCTTTATTACTGTTAGAAAACCATTTAATATAATAATTGGAATTATTCACGTTTAAACAAACTTTAGTGTACATATCTGTGGATATGTATTGATTTAGAAGGTTTTAACATGTATTGTAATAAAAATCAAGCAGTAAAAACGTTTAGTTTCAATTTAAGGAAACACGTGGTTTACTGAGCTTGTTTATTCGCCGCACGGCGGCCGGTATAAATAGCCTTGCATTTGAAAGGCAGATTCACTTCTCAATGTACCTCGGAACAGGGCGGACACGCCGCCCAACTAAATAAGTTAAGTACTATTATTATATCTATTAACTAGAAAGCTATTATTATTGTGTATGTGTATTAATCTTCAGTTTAAAACTTACTATGTGTATTGCAATAGTTATCAATATTGTGTATCAGTGTGAACATTACAATCGCTAAATTATATCGTGTTATATATAGATACAACTAATGTGAGCATTTCATTATCTTCCTACTTATTTCCAAATGAAGCTTATATTTTAAATTAATTATTGAGAGTTACAATAGCTATTCCTGTCGTGTAGTAATATGTAGATTACATTAACTTCCTACTTATTTGAAAGTAAAGTAAATGGCTTATATACTATTTATTCTTGTGTATTATTACAATAGCTATTCCTGTTGGGTATTAATAACGTGTAGATAAACCTATCCGTGAGACTTAGATTAACTTCCTACTTATTGCAAAATAAAAGAATATCAATATTAATGTTTATTCTCTTATATTCCTTTATATATAGATGTCTTTACCTAATTTAGTTATTATCAGAAGTGGGATTCGACCTGACTAATCTTAACGTATTATGTAATATTTCAGATATTGTGGGTGTGGTTTCTGAAATGGACTCGGCAGTCGTAGAAGGTCTGCTCAAGGCGATCCGAGATGCAGTTGCGGGGACACCTCGTGGAGACGATGTGGTTCTTCCGCCGTTCGATCCTGATAAGAACGACAACGGTGCCAGCAGCTGGTGCACCAATATCGATGCAATCGCAGCGGATCTTGGATGGAGCAACATCACAACCGTTGCAAAAGCTGGTAAAGCCTTGAAAGGCTCTGCATTACTATGGTATGAAACTTGGGAGCCCGATGAAGGTAGAACGTGGGAACAATTTAAAATCACTGTTAAAGATTTATATCCTGAAAAGAGGAACTTGTC
Organism: Campaea margaritaria; assembly: GCA_912999815.1. NCBI lineage: Eukaryota > Metazoa > Arthropoda > Insecta > Lepidoptera > Geometridae > Campaea > Campaea margaritaria. The sequence goes on from OU538794.1 coordinate 6,967,399, forward strand.
AGACAAATTAACAAAGGCCGTGTTATTAACATCTGAAGCTGCAGAATCGTATTGTGATTATGCTAGGGAAAAACTTAGATTGTTTAAGAATACTAGGATAGTTTTCACCGAAAAACAGTTAGTTGAGCTTGTTTGCGGAGGTATACATGATGTGCATGTAAAAATGGCATCACAAAATAGTCGTGTGGAGACCACTGCAGAATTGATATCACTGTTTACGACTTATGTGAAGATTCCTAAGAAACGTCCATTTGATTCTACAAGTAAATTTACTGACAACCCAACTAGTTCTCCTAGCAAACGACCAAAAATTGATGAAAAACGTTGTTACACTTGTAACAAGCTAGGTCATTTTTCAGCCCAATGTTTTCAGAACAGAAACTATAATGCCCCTAGGACAAGTTTTTCGACAAACTTAGCTCGTCCCCCCATAAACAAAGTCCAATGCTCCCATTGCAAAAGATTCGGACACACTGAATCAGTTTGTTATTTTAAACAGCTTTCTACCACAAGTACCACAGTAACAAAAAGAGATGACGCTAATTGTATAACCAAGGTTTAACTAAAGTTGTGATAAAGGATATGACAGTCGAAGCTCTTATTGATACTGGTGCTAGTTGCAGTATCATGAAGGATTCTATTGCACGGCGAATAGGTTGCAATTTAACTCCATGTTCAAAAATGCTCGATGGTATAGGCAATGGTAAATTACATATCTTTGCAAAAGTAACTGTCCCTGTAAAATTTGAGGAAATATGTCTAGAAATAGAATTTAATGTAGCCAGGGATAAAGATTTTAGCTATGATTGTTTGATCGGTAGAGATGCAGTTAGTCATTCGGACGTTGCTGTTATAGTAGTCTCTTCTGGGTGTAGACTGACAAGTACTCACTTGCTTGAACCAACTGGAGTAGTTAATCAAATAACCAGTTGTAATAGCGAACTCGATCAACTAAACGAAAAAAATGGGTTTCATCAAATTCCAGTAGCACAGGACTCCGTAAAATACAGTTTTCGTAACCCCAGATGGGCATTACGAATTTCTGAAAATGCCATTTGGAATTTGTAACGGACCATCAGTCTTCCAGAGAGCTATAAGTAGAGCCATTAAACACTTGAAATTTTTATTAGTGTATATAGATGACTTATTAATTCCATTTAAAACTGAAAATGAGGGTCTGCAATACCTAGAACAAACTCTCGAAGCTCTCAGTCATGCCGGATTTACCATAAACTTGAAAAAAATGCAAGTTTTTTTGTGACAGAGATAGAATATTTAGGAAGACACATTTCTGAAGATGGTATCAGGCCAAGTGATAATAAAGTCTCGGCTCTCATCAACTCTCCTGTCCCTGATACTATCAAAGAAGTGCGTCAATTTATGGGTTTAGCTAGTTATTTCCGTAAATTTATACCAGAATTTGCCTCACGTACTGCCAGTATAACTAAACTCACAAAAAATAACCAGAAATGGGAGTGGGGTCAAGATCAGAATGAAGCTAGGAATTATGTTATTAAGCACTTGGTGACGAAACCACTATTGACTGTATTTGATCCAAACTTACCTACTGAACTGCACACTGATGCTAGCTCAATTGGTTATGGTGCAATTCTAATGCAAAAAGTTGATAATCAGAATAAAGTTGTAGCATACTATACCAAACGTACTTCCCCTGCCGAATCAAGATATTGCTCTTACGACTTAGAAACATTGGCAATTTATAACGCCCTTAAACATTTTAGGGTGTATTTATTAGGTATCCCATTCACTATAGTAACAGACTGTAATGTCATTAAGCCTATCATGACCAAAAAAGATCTTTCACCGCGTGTAGCTAGATGGTGGACCTTTATGCAAGATTTTAACTTCAAAATTCTCTACAAAAAGGGTAAATATGTGGGTCATGTTGACTACCTAAGTCGTAATCCAATCAACCCTAAAACGGTCCACACAAACAAAAATATCCCTTCTGTAATTAACGTGGTTAATGACGATGCAAGTCGTCCGCCATCGTGGTTAGAATCTGCTCAACGAGATGATACTGAGACTCACGACTATAATTGACAAAGTTCGGTCAGGTGAATTGGATACCAATCAATACTTAATCATAAATAGATTGCTCTATTATAAAAACGACGCTAATGCTATGCCGAAACTATATATTCCAAGAGGCTATAGACTTAGCTTACTTAGACTATTTCATGATGATAACTGTCATGATGGATATGATAAAATCATTGACAAAATCCGCCAACATTTTTGGTTTCCTGGCATTGCAGCGTTTGTTAAAAAATACATCTCTCAATGTCTCATATGTACCTCACGAAAAAATCACTCTGGACCTAAACAAGGTATATTATATCCTATAGAGAAATCTATTCCTTTCCTTACTTTGCATATGGATTGCACTGGGCCTTTTAGACAATCAGCTGATGGTTTTAAATTTGTATTGCTAGTCATAGATGGATTTACAAAATATTGCATCCTCAAACCCCTTAAGAGTCTGAGCGGACATGAATTGTTGTTTGCCATACGTGAAACTATTGCATTATTCGACACACCTCATCTTGTAATTACGGACAGAAGCACAAACTTTACATCTAATCAAGTTCAAACCTTATTTAGGGAAATGCAAATTGAACACCACATGATATCCACTGGTACTCCTCGTAGTAATGGCCAAGTTGAAAGGTATGTAGCTACAGTAACAAACATGTTAGCTACCACGATTAATGATTTGTCAGAATGGCCAAACGTTCTTTGGAAAGTACAACAATCTCTTAATACGACTGTTCAGAAAACCACAGGCTTTTCCCCAATGAGACTTTTACTAGGAAGGGAAGGAAATATACCTTCCATACAAGCTCGGCTAACTGATGTTGTAGATGAATCAATACAACCAAGTATTGACTTAGAAGCTGATCGTGAATTAGCACGACAACGGCTCAAAGATGTTGCTGATAGGTTTAAGAAACGTTTTGATACTACCAGACGAACCAATAAAATATATAATATTGGAGACCTAGTTTACATCAGTCAAGATCATAGACGTCATGATAAACTCAGTCCAAAATTCAAAGGCCCATATGAAATAATACAAATATTACCACATGACAGATTTTCTTTGAGGGGTCAAAATAATTTAAGAAATATTATTGTTGCCAAAGAAAAACTGCGTGTTTGGCCTGGTGAATGGGTAGAACAAAACATTTCCTTTGAAGAATCACTGTAAACAAATATAACTTATTAAACAATATCATTGTCAAAAAGAGAACCGTGATAGATTATTATATAGCTAACAAATTTAAGATTATTCAAAATAATATCCATGTAGATCACATAATTATTAAGATCAAACTATGAATGTGTTTAATTTTGAATTATCATTATTATGTAACATTGCTAATTTACTTAGGACAGGTACTTTTTTTGACACACTTAAAATATTAAATTCTGAGATTGTCACATCGGTCACATCATACCAGTATTTGTGTCGCTGGGCGATCTTAAACCTGATTAGTCTAGATTTTACTGGCAGCGAGTAAAAGGACTAATATGCTATATGCCTGGTCATAGATCACAATGAAACGATGAAAATGAGGGAATGAAAAAAAAAAAAAAAAAAAAAAAAAAAAAATAAGTATGAGAAATGAAAAAAAAAAAAAAAAAATGTGTCGCTGGGCGATCTTAAACCTGATTAGTCTAGATTTTACTGGCAGCGAGTAAAAGGACTAATGTGCTATATGCCTGGTCATAGATCATGAGAATGAAAAAAAAAATGTGAATGATATGAAAAAAAAAAAAGAAAAGAGAATGGTTTCATTGGTAAAAAAAAAAAAAAAGAAAGTTATACTGGTGATGATGATGATAATGATAAAAATATAAAATGATTTGGACTTGTGAAATGTGATTAAGTAGGTACTTCGAGAACGAAGTACATATCAGTATGGCCGTGATAGATTATTTGAATTTTACCATGGTAATTGTTGTCAATATTCAAATACTGATGATGCTAAACTTACCTTGTGTCAAGATAAGTATCTTTTATAATTAAACCACGTAGGTACATGACTAAATAATACGTTTTGAGTATCTGATGATAATGTATGTATTTAGTAAAGATTCAAATGGCAACATTTGTTTGAGGACTTAACTTGATGAATTTGGCAACATTCACTGGTTTCCAATAAACAGGAAATTATGTTAATGTTTATAATTAATATTGTACGTATTTTAGAAAAAGTTTGACTGATAATTATCAAATAATTATGATTTCTGCGGCTAGATTTAATCCATGTATTTTCGTCCATATTTCATTTAATGATATGATAATTGACTTGTGTTAATTCTTCAATATTCATACTAATATGAATATTCTTAAGTATTAATGTATCGAATCATTTACGATAATTCATCTCTGTATTTGTAAGATAATTGGTAATTGAAAATAAACGATGAAACAGCTTTATTACTGTTAGAAAACCATTTAATATAATAATTGGAATTATTCACGTTTAAACAAACTTTAGTGTACATATCTGTGGATATGTATTGATTTAGAAGGTTTTAACATGTATTGTAATAAAAATCAAGCAGTAAAAACGTTTAGTTTCAATTTAAGGAAACACGTGGTTTACTGAGCTTGTTTATTCGCCGCACGGCGGCCGGTATAAATAGCCTTGCATTTGAAAGGCAGATTCACTTCTCAATGTACCTCGGAACAGGGCGGACACGCCGCCCAACTAAATAAGTTAAGTACTATTATTATATCTATTAACTAGAAAGCTATTATTATTGTGTATGTGTATTAATCTTCAGTTTAAAACTTACTATGTGTATTGCAATAGTTATCAATATTGTGTATCAGTGTGAACATTACAATCGCTAAATTATATCGTGTTATATATAGATACAACTAATGTGAGCATTTCATTATCTTCCTACTTATTTCCAAATGAAGCTTATATTTTAAATTAATTATTGAGAGTTACAATAGCTATTCCTGTCGTGTAGTAATATGTAGATTACATTAACTTCCTACTTATTTGAAAGTAAAGTAAATGGCTTATATACTATTTATTCTTGTGTATTATTACAATAGCTATTCCTGTTGGGTATTAATAACGTGTAGATAAACCTATCCGTGAGACTTAGATTAACTTCCTACTTATTGCAAAATAAAAGAATATCAATATTAATGTTTATTCTCTTATATTCCTTTATATATAGATGTCTTTACCTAATTTAGTTATTACACGCTTGCTAAGAAAGTATCGTCTTGGTCCAAGCTTTTCCGCATTATAGTATATTTATACCGCTTCTTAGGAAAAATTCCGCGTTCTAATAGAATCGAACTTTCACACTTACAATATGCAGAAAATATTATTGTAAAATCTCTTCAACAACAATATTTCAAAGACGATATAAACGCCCTCTCAAACAATCGCAAGGTTTCAAAATCGCTAATCCCGCTTTCACCATTTTTAAAAAATGATTTGCTTCGCACCGGGGGACGTTTAGAAAAATCTTCGCTTTGTTTTGACGCTAAACATCCGATATTGCTTCCTAAAAAGGATCATATCGTTAACATTTTAATAGATTATTATCACCGCAAATATTTACACGCCGGACCACATTTATTACTATCTTTGTTGAGACAAAAATTCTGGATAATTTCCGGACGCACTACAGTAAAACAACGCTTTCGACTTTGTAATAAATGTTTTAAAGTAAATCCCCGTAATGAGGCGCCTTTCATGGCACCCCTCCCTGCTTCTCGCGTCACCGAGGCTAAACCATTCTTACGAACGGGCGTCGACTACGCTGGTCCAATAAACATATTGATAAGCAGATACCGCGGTGCCCGCAAAGAAAAGGCATATATCTGTTTGTTTACATGTTTAGTGACGCGCGCCGTTCATTTGGAATTGGCAGTAGACTTGAGTACGGACTCATTTTTCCGCGCTTTCCGTCGATTCATCTCGAGGCGTTCCAATTGTCTGGAGTTGTTTTCAGACAATGGTGGAAACTTCTTAGGCGCTAAAGCCCAGCTGGACGAGTTGAATGGCTTTCTCAAATCCAAGGCCTTTTGCGATTCCTTCGCTGAGGAAACGATATCGCAAGGCATATCTTGGCATTTGAACCCGCCCAGTGCACCTCATTTCGGTGGCATTTGGGAAACTAACGTCCGCAGTGTAAAGTTAATTTTAAAGCGCGTGATCGGTGATGTTCTGCTTACTTATGAGGAGCTGCTTACCGTATTAACTCAAGTTGAATCGCTTCTCAACAGTCGTCCGCTAACCGCTGTTTTAAGTTCCGACCCCGCAGAGCCCAAGGCACTTTGTCCTTCTGACTTTCTGACTATGGGTCCGCTTGAGTCATTTCATGATGACTCACGTTACAAACCTACATTGACAGATTTAGTCCGCAGTAAACATTTGACTGACCAGGTTGTTCAGAGATATTGGAATCGTTGGAGACAAGAATATCTTAATACCCTACAAACACGCGCCAAATGGAATACTAAGTCTAATCCGGTGACTAAAGGAGCTGTCGTTGTGCTAAAAACTGAAAATTCACCACCGTTACAATGGCCTTTAGGCATAGTAGAGGATATACATCCTTCATCTGACGGAATCGTCAGAGTGGTAACGGTGCGCACTAAGAATGGTACCTATGTTCGCCCTGTTGTAAAACTATGTGTTTTACCTTCTCAATAACCTACATTCTTAACCCCTCCCCGCATTTTTCACCCGCAATTTTAGTCATAGTTTATTTTTATCTTTCAAGTTTTCCTATCTTTATTAGACGGATTACTTCCGCATCCGCTTCCGCATCCTTAGACATTAGATAACACAATTTAGGTGATCATTCTCTCTTTGTTGGTTCAGGAGTCTTCTTTAACTCCTGAAGGCCGGGGGGATGGCTCTTTTTATGTGTATATTCTGTGGCTAATAGACAAAACGCATCAATTTACGCATCTGTGCCGGAAGAGTGAAGTGCATCGTGTTGACTCACTCCAACGGTCAGTTCGAAATCCACACGCGCCGCATCGCACATGCCCCGCTCCGCGACGACGTAATTTAACATTAAACGTGTCGTGTTTTCATCCCCCGCATTTATTATAATAGGAATCTCGTTTGTCGAACTCACCCCCGCTCGCTTGTGTAAACAAACCGAAACGATAGTGCAGTGACGTGATTTCACGTGTGCCGGCCGGCAAAACGGAACTGTGGGTGATAACTTGGATGGACAGTAGCTGGAGACGGACCCCCTTGAGGTGCTAGATTGGTACGTAGTCTTTTTCCGCATTTTTATACACATAATTACTGCTACCCCTCGACAACCTCAGGAGACCATCCGATTCCCGGCTGAAACAGCCCGTATTTTCACTGAGGCCAGCCCGCACCCCCCGCAGTGTAGGAAAGCAAATTTTCTACCAATTTAAACTTACCAAACAAATCCGGCATGTCATACGTATATGTTGATGGTCGCAACGTTTCTTGGTCATTTGGTGCTTTTGGTATAAAATCCTTTCTATATGAAACGGATGGAGAATATTCATCTGTTATGTATCTCGTTTTTGAAATTGATGAGGGTATAGCTCTCTGAGACAGTCTTCCAGGAAAGTTGTCCCCGTACATTCGATTATTCTCCACAAAGGAAGTTGGATCTGTGTATAAAATGTGAGGTTAATACAATAATTTAGAGTATTTTGTTTGATTGGGCCTGTTTATTGTCAAACATTTAAACTCTGGTGATTTGACAAATGGTACTTTGTTAAAACATAATAATGTGTGTCTATATACGTATATGGGTGTTAAGTATTATTATTTATTTAGTATGATGATATGTATTTAAATAGTAGGTACATGATTTATTGACCTTTATTTTGCCCAATTGAGTGACATTGCAACACAACGTTACAACGCTGCTAACATATTGGCAAGATATATTTGTAAGTTTTAGGTACTTCCTAACATTTGTTATTTACATTATTTTAAACTAATAAATAAATATTTTTTTATGATGTAGTAAGTGATTAAATTAAGCTTTAGTTTATATTGTTATTTAGTTACTCCGGTAAAATAAAAGTATATAATTATGATATGATAGGAATGATTTTATCAAATTAGAAATATTTTTGTACCTTCTTCTGAAGGTTCTGTAATATTTTCAACAACATCAGAAATTAAACCGCCGTTGGCAAAATTGTTACCCTCACTAGGTGTTACTGGCGTAGAAAGTTTAGCCACATTGTCTGTAGTTTCATCTACATTGGTGTCCGTAGTCATTAGTTCTATATCGGTAGTAATATCAATACCATTAGGAGTAGTAGATTGAATGGGCATAATGTATTCTGGTTTGAAGTAATCCGTGTCAGTATTCTCTGTTGTCGTATGTATGTTTGAGGAAGGTTTGTGTAGTTCTGATCGTAATACGACGGGGTTTGCATGATTCCATAGCGTACCAGGGTTATCTTGAACACTTGGATTCCACTTATTGTTAGTATCATGTGGGATGTTGCTTATTCCTGTATCAAATGGAAGCTCCGAAGATTTTTCGTATTCCATTTCACTCTCATCATCTTCTACTTCAATAATAGCCATAATGTGGTTTGGGACATCTTTTGATGTAAGTTGTGCATCGTCCTCTACAATACCATCTAATTTATCAACATGATCATATGTTCCATTCGTGTATACAATAATATAGCGTTTTTGATATTTTGAATGATCTGTTACGGTTTGTTGCGGAGGAACAGTCTGTGTTTGGTCGTCTAAAACAAGATTACTTTTTCAATAAAACTTAATATCTAATGCGTTATGTACTTACATACTTAAAAAAATAACTCGTCGTGATCACTTAGGTACATAGATCTCGACCCCCAACTGATCTTATTTGTATCTTAGGAATCCGGAACTACAATCGCCATGGTCCCACAAACTCTCAAACAGTTACCCTATAGAGAACTAAACCTACAACCTCACGCTTCGGTATCTGGTCATCACCAACATAAGTCACAGCTAGAAACCTTCAAAATTAACTTGATTACCAACTTACTTTGAAAATCTTGCTCCGGAAAATTAGAACCAGACTCTGCATTCGCGGTAGACACATTATCTACCTGAGAATAATCTGGGTATGCTTGTCTATTGTATCCGGTAGGTTCTACATTATACTGTGGATCCCATTGTGGCAAATTTTGAGACCCAGTTACAGGCCATTGTGGATATCTCCCGGGTATTGGCATAGGCCTCTGTGGGTATTGACTTTGCATTCGCCTTTCTTGTCCATAATAATTTTTATAATTATCTACTGGATTTGAAATTATCGGTGCTGGCATTTGATACTGTGGATAATTGTTTTGATTATTGACATAATCCCTGCGTGGATCCAGGTTTGGTACAGGATCTACGAAAGTGTTACGGGGTTTTTGAAAATAATCATTTTGTGGATATCTTTGATCACCCCACCCTCCTTCGGATTGTACAAAATTTTTGTTCTGAAGTTGTGAAATTGGTGGTTGATTTCTATAAGCTCGTGACTGTATTTCAGGTATGTTTTGTGGGACGTTAAACGCGTCTTGCGAAACTCCATAATTATTATAATTTTGGTTAGTAAATCTCTGTTCAAACGGCCGGGCTAACTGGATCTCTTGATAGTCATTTTTTTGTATATTATTCGCTGACTGTATTCCAAGTTCTGTTTGCTCTCTCTGCCAGGGAACAAAGGGGTCCTTGTTCAAATTCGAACTTCGATCCAACGGTACTTGGGCTAATTGTTGGCCTTGATAATATTTTTTTGGGATAATATTATTGGCTCTTTGTTGTCCAAAGTCCGACTGCTGATTTTGGTTTCTCTGCAACGAATCAGATGATGATGGGAGAAGGACTCCCTCGGCGTTCCTATTGTCATTAACATTCTGCGAGCGCTGACGTAATTCCGGAAAACGATCCGCTTCGGGTTCGGGTGATTCAAATTTTCCCTCCCTCTCAACTGGTGGAAAAGATACTAAAACAAAAAAAAAGTTGTAGATAACTACAGTATAGTAGTTGTAGGTAGCTACATGCATCGTACAGGTTACGAATTCTATCAAAAATCAAATAAGCTAATATTCATACTTCTTCTTTGACAGAAGACACAGCAATGAAGAAACAAGTTTGCAGTTACGACGCTGAGGATCAAAACAAATATAGGTATTTTAATTAATTTTATTCTTTCTTTTAATTTTATTCTCTGGACCCTGAATTGGAAAAGTAGGTAGTTCTGTCGTCGTTTGATAAACACCTAAAACAAAATCAATGGAAATGATTTTTAGCTTACCAACTAAGCCGAAACATAACACTAAATTAGTTAATAAAAGCACTCCGCGCTCCATGACTGAGCCACATGTGCACTTTAACTATACCATCACACCACTGCCAAATCGTTTTCCTACGGTGAATAAGGTATATAAAAACAGAAGGAAAGCTGTTCAAACAGAGTTAGTTGCCGAATAAGCCATCAAATATGCGTAGGCACTCGTGGGCACAATGAAACCACAAGTGTGACGTCATAACGTTGGTGGGCCCCATTATTTATTCTTACCTACTTAAGTACTAAGCAAATATCATGAGTTATTAATATCGATGTACATTCAATTTTCACAATTAATTATCAAATTGTTTATTAAACAATTTGATAATTTTGCGTTTATTTTGTCATCTAACAGAAGAATTCCTAGAATAAATTTATGTAGATTTACAAAGCTGATTTGTTTAGAGAGTTGGTTTTTGTCTATAGTGCCATTAGCTCGCTGTTACCATAATATTGTACTGTCGTCAGAAATAGACAGGGATGCATAATTTCATCTCAATGGGTTGAAGATAACTGATTTAAAATTAGTTGCAAGATTTGACTTGAACATACATACATACACACATTGCAAGTTAAATAAAAGCTGTTCAAAAATAATCATTCAAAAATCCCAGACTACAAGGCAACATAATAATTAAACTTATAAAAAAATACTATAATATGTATACTATTACTTATAAAAATACATTCGAACTAAAAACCTCCTTAATTTTAATTCTGTAAAAATGTTGCTAGTTTGGTTAAATCCTGCTAATAATATATACATATATGAATGTTTATATGTTTGGATGCTAATTACTCAACCACGCAAAAAGGACTGAAAGGATTTAAATGATATTTAGCAAAAAAAAGAGTTCATTATATGGATAAACACAGGCAAAACTCTTATATAAATTTTATTTACAGAACTTTAAAAACAATCATCATCATAATCATCATATACAGCTCATTCAACCCACTGCAGGGCATAAGCCTCCTCCATTCATCTCGACTATGAGCCGATCAGGTCCAGGTGAAAAACAAAAAAAAATATTTATTAAATTAAACAGAAAACTAAAACTAACTAAAACTTATAAATCTAAGGACTAATGGGGTGTCCATAAGGTCTGGTGTCAAGCACTCTGGCTGCATTTCCACGTCAAAAAGCAATAGCTATTCAATAATAATAAATAGGATAGTATAATAGTTATCATCTCGTAAAAATGGACGGATCCCGTGGGATAATACTCAAAACGAGTGAAACTACAGGGCACAGTTAGTATTAAGATATACTTAATACACTATAGTATAAAGTACATATATATGAAAAAATACAATTATATGTGATAATATAAATTCAAAGAAGGTATATGTAATGCCCAGACATATTGCAAATACCTAGTTCATATTCAGCCGTTATACAAACAAAGTATACTTACTTACACGAAAAATAATTATTTCCTTTTATAATGTAAGACGTACCTAGTATTGTCCATACTCACATACATAACGCCGTTGATTATTGTATTGTTTCAACTGCATTCACAAATACAGCTTCATTACAGAGTACTAAGTAAATCGTATTTACTTCATTTACTTATCCATTGAAGTTGCTTTTTTTTAATTCTCAATGCTTTATTGTTGAGAGGAAATAGGTATAACTATATACGTCACTAAATCGATATTAAATGCTTAGGAAGCTATGACTTCTAAAAATATATCGCTATATTTATTTACAATATAAATAATGAATTCAAATAGTAACAGAGAAATATGCCGACACACAATGCCCCAAAATGCTGGCAGTGCTATTTTTGGGACAAAATATCTAACTTTGTTTATTCTCGAAGGTAGGTAAATCTGTTCATGCGTGAGTTACGACTACTTCTGACTTCATGAGTCACTCTCTGCCACACCCAAATTTTATTAATTTGAATATGAGGCCTGTGCTACGATCATTGTCTCGATTTAATAACTTAAAATTTTATGTTAGATATTTACATTTATATAATTTTTGAAATGATACTTCTAATGCGACTTCCAATAAGGTTGCGTTAAACGTTTAACGCTCCTGGGTGGTGGAATAGAAAGGCACTCGAACGCATGCGCGTAGTATACAATACAATTACAATTTTTATTTATATTAGTAACTAGATATTTGTACTATTATATTTTAAAAATCAAGACCTCTGTGGGTACTCTGTAGGTACTTTAAACCTTACACGTACTGCAAGGGTGAATGTGATATCTCTACAAAGCCCTCTAAAATTGCTTTTCACCATTCAGTTAGCGCCTTAAATGGCGTTTAGTAACTTCATAATGTTCTTAACTGTCAGTAAGTAAGGTTATTTAAGTATGTAAATTACCTACTAACGAGTTCCAAATTTCAAAATATAATAATGAACATTATGAATAATGAAATTGTTAGCTTTTAAGTTGGTTTTAGGATTACCTGATAATCATAGAACGGTGATAACTTTACAGTCATTTCAAGTAGAACTATGTTATAGATTGTTAAGTATTACATAGGTATAGGTAGGTACTAGAGTAAACTTAGAAAGTAGACGTTAACTACTCTAGTTAATTTGAGCCCCGTTCGGGTATATTGGCTTCTAACTTTATTAATAAAGAGTGACTATTAGTCCATCAAACTTGGTAATAAACCAACTTTGTCCAAGAAATAATGGCCAAGTGGTTCTTCTTCGCCAAGTGGTTTAGAAACGTTATACTCACCTCCGTTAAAAGTAATGTAATCAAAAGGAACTCTGTGGTCAAACTCATAACAATCCCAAAACTAGCAAAGGTTCCTCAAACTTTTCCCAAAGGTCCGTAACTGCTAAAAGTTTCATACACATGGACGTAATTTGCGTCGTGTTACGAACTAGTGGTAGAGCTCTTGTTGGCGTGAAATTTTGGACTTTGTAACTAAGCAGTGACTATTTAGAAAACTCAAGCCTGATTTTACTGAACGATGCTGACGTCAGAGTTAGCCTGAACTTCCAAAAGGTCTAAAGGGCATATCCCAGGACGTTTTATATTTTGGATCGTTCAAGTCAAACCCTAAGAAGACACTGACTGTGTAGACGCGTCAGTGTCAGAGTCGGCGGAAGTCTATAAAGACGCAGACACCGACACCGACACAGAACCTGACGTGAAAGCCAACGCCAATGCAGACGCGGCCACCGAAAAAGTTGTCGGTGCTGAAACGCACGCCAAAGCCAACAGAGACGCTAACGCCCGAAAGATGGCGGAAGGCTTCTCAAATTTTTGCAATTCCCATTGTCAGGATGTGCTTTCGGTACTACCAGCTGCTGTAATGTAATGCAACTTAAGCGAAACACGTCGCCTCCAGACAGAAATAGTTTTCAAAATGGCTAAAATCATGAATAATCAGGAGCTCAGCAACATAAACTTCAAATCATACTTGCAAACGAGGCACAGGGATGTTTAATTCTGGTATTTCTGGTTCACCCACAATACCGCTCAGTTACGCTATGAAACCATTTGGCTTTTCCTAATCTAAGTCATGTCTAGGGAAATAAAGATTTGCATTGTGTAACTTGATTATTCTACTTCATTCGGAAGGTAGTATAATACATATTTTTACGACTGCCTAATTAAAATTTATTTTTACTCGAAATGTGCTGTTGGTAGGTAATCTATCTATGAATTCAGGAGAGCCCGGATCGTGCTTTTTTTTAAACAGGATAATAGTAATAGGTCGCTGACCGTAAGCTCTGCAGAAGTAGCTACCACACCTTTACTAGATCCACCAAGCAGTAAAGCAATCATTAGGTACTTTATTCCGGCTTGAAGGATCATGTTTCTAGCTAAATTATGGGCATAGTTACCTACTTATTGTCTCAGGGTGACGAGAGCAGTGAAATGCTGCCAAAGATTATGTAATTCAAAATATTGGGTGTCACTGCAAGTGTTAAGGTCGGGCGTGACACTCACCAGGTGAACAATCTGCCCGCCTCGTTACTATGTAGGTAAGCACCTAGTATAGTATAACTAAAAGTTATGAATGGATATAGACATGACAATACCCTGAATATTATAATATCAAGCTCTACTTAGTCATGCCCACAATTGTAACTTCGCTCACGAATCTCAAAGTCAGAATTTATTAGCCAAGACTTCGGTAATTCTTTAGGGAGGTGGGATCCACGATCCACGTAGGTAGATATATTTTTCTATAAAGAAAGATCTCTTTCGATTTCGCCGTGAGAAGGCCGTTTATCGTTCCCGAAGGCTTTACTGGGATCCTAAACACGTGCGCGTTGTCGTAACATAGCTTCTCATATCGCGACGTCAGTTTGATGTGATAGGCTTTGAGGATAATATCGCTTGGAGACAGCGCTGGATTTTATCAAAGTGAAAAAGACGATCGCTGTATGTCACGATGAGAGTCCCTCGACGATCGGGGCAGGCCGACGAAGTTCGAGTTAGCGATAAGTAGAATACATTCATTTACTTTAAGTTTAAAGAAATTATTTTAACACATAATAGGTAAATAATATGTAAGTATCTAAGTAGATTTAAACTTTTGAGAATAATAAACCTTAGGTATAAACAGGTAGGAATAGTGTAGCTTTCTAATATTCTTCGTTAAATAATGTAGCTATGATCGAAGCTAATACTTAATAGAATTGTTGGAATTGGTTTACTAAACGGTAAAAAGTACTTACTTAAGTAGTTTGATCTGTAAACCTACCTACAAATAGCCAAGTTAAGCTTTACCGAATTTTATTTTTGTAAGTTTGAAACATTTTTGGAAGGTATGTTAGAGCCTCTATCCACACAAAAAACCTCATCCCATTCATACGTTACGAAAGTTCCGTTCAATCAAGGCACCTGAGGTAAAGCCGATAATCCTGCTTCCGTGCCATTTGTTTTCAATGCGCTGTCTTTGTGAAGACCTTTGCTCGGATTTGTTAATAGTTGCCTCACCTTTAGCTGTCCTTGGAATCCTTGGAGGATAATGGAAAAAGAATTTTGAAAGCCTATTCCGCTATACAAAGATCTTACTATAGGCAAAGATCAATGAATGAATGATTGATTTGAAGATCAACTAATAGTTGATAATTATAATGTAGGTGTACCTACCTAAGCAAATACTTTTCTTGCAACGACCTACCTTTATATCACTACATATGTTAAGTACCTAATATTATTATAAATTAATTTTGACATTCACCTCTGTCTGTTGTTTCAATTAAATGAGTTTGAACTTTAAATAGGTAAACAAGTATTCAAGTAGCGCCCAACGTAGGCCGGTAACTACCTACTTTTATAATAAAACGTAAGGATACTTTTCGTTTTTTTTTCGAGTGAGTTCCGTTCGAATCATTTTGTGAGAATGCCAGCAATACAATTTTGGCAGAAAACCCACAGAGTTCACGAACTCTGTGTGGAAACCGTGACGATAAATGTGAAATAGAATAGAATAGAATAGAAAAACTCTTTATTGTACACCAGAAACAAAAATAAATACAGTACAGAAGAATTACAATAGGTAAACAAGGGTAGTACAATGAGCGGTCTTATCGCTTTCAGCTATAAGACCGCCCATTGAGAAATATATATTAATAATTTATTAATTATATATTAAGAAATAGTAACTAAATTAAAACTTTTTTTACGCTCGCTAAATGCACAAATCATGCGAAACCAAAACTGAAAAAAATACAAATACGTAATGGTAGATAGTGACATTGACAGCATACATGATGAAATGTGGTTTGACAGTCAGTGTCAAAAATTCTCTGAGAAAATTGATTTGCTTGATATTTTTTGATGATATCACAATTTTACCACAAACTTTCCGCAGTTTTGTCGCATGTACCTATATTATATTCATTTAAACGACAAACAGCGACAATGAAAACGCGACCTTTACTTTTTCGTTAAAATATGTCAAAGGCGGAGAAGCAAGTGCAAGAAAATAATAGTGTTGAGTTTGATCCGATTTTGCCCGATACAGGAGTGTTGTTCTATGAAGAATGTCCAATTGAGTTTGAAATCGAGCGGCCTAGATTGTTACCTTTGAAGTCCACGACACAAACACGCTTTGAGCAAATTCAGCACGAGGCTGCAAGGGTTTGGAGAGAAAAGCAGAGCACTGCTAAGAGTGCCAAGAAGGACTGAAATACCAGCTAGTAGCTAGACAAACCAGTTTTCAAAATGGTTTACACGTTGTTCGTGATAGAAATAATATCGGCGTTTATATTAGCGGCCACTCTACTGTACAGATATGGAGATTGCTACAGGAATCACATAATTGTGACAGTGTCTGTGTTGACAGCATGGTACTTCTCCTTTGTTATTATGTTTATCTTACCATTGGATGTATCATCGGTGAGTGCAGCTTCTAAATATATCAGGACAATTCCAATTCTGGAGGATCTATGTATGTGATCCTAATGCGTTATTATTTATTAATTAGGAGATTAATTTGTTTGTCTTTGTCTAATTATTATGTGAGATAGTAAAGAATCAAGCATTGTTATAACTGTGGAAACAAATTATTATGAGCAAAGCAATCTGCTATGGGTCATTAACGGTTACCAACTGAGTTTTTGGCACCGGTAATATAAACTCGAAATGTTTGATGCCTCAAAATATTTAGTGCATTTATTTTCTCAATTGATTACATATGTCCTTAGTATGCAACCAAAGTCAACACAATGATGTTTTTCCGTATGAAAAAAAATGGCTAACCATTAAACAGCATTAAAGGATTTCAAGCATTTTGTAAATGACCGCTAGTAATTACATTAGACATTGAAAATGAAATATTTACTGTGTATACCTGCGATCAATTTTTACAGGGTAGAAAGTATCCTATGTTATATGGACCTAAAGTTTCTGTAAACTACATCAAATTCTTCAAAAATTTCATCAAAATCTTTTGAGCCATTTCGGCGTGAAGAGAGGACTAACACACAGACTTTGGCATTTATAATATCAGTGAGAAGTGAGATGGTAAATATTCCATGATCAATGATAATACTAATGTTAGTGACCATATTACTTTAAAACCTTAGAATAGTAATTGCAGTAAAATAGACTAGATGACAATAACATTATGATATTACAGACTTTCTATCGACAATGCCTACAAAGAAACTTGACCACAGAGTCACCAATAGTTCAAGCAGCAGTAAGCAACATAACAAGCACAGCACTGCCGCCTGCTGACCAGTGCCAGAAGCCATGGAGCTTTGTACCTGATAGTGTATTCCCAAATCTTTGGAGAGTCGTGTATTGGACTTCACAGTGTTTAACTTGGTAAGTTTAGAAAATAGAGTCATAATATCTGATGCTTTTACATGTAATGGTGTTGTAATCCAAAAAAGTGTTGCTTTCTTTCATTATCTTATTTTTATTTCAGGCTCATAATGCCAATGATGCAGTCCTATAGCAAAGCGGGAGACTTCACAGTGAAAGGCAAACTCAAATCCGCCTTAGTAGACAACGCTATATACTATGGATCATACCTGTTGATATGTGGTATACTCCTCATATACATAGCATTACAACCTGGAGTTTTCTTAACTGGATCAAGAATCAAAGCAATAGCCTCATCAGCAAGTAACACGTGGGGTCTTTTCCTATTGATCCTGCTTCTTGGTTATGCATTGGTTGAGGTTCCGAGAAATCTGTGGAATAACTCTAAGAAAAACTACACTTTGACATACAGCTACTTCAAGATAGCCAAGCTGAGCACTGATAAGTGCGAAGCTGAAGAAACTGTGGATGAGATTTTGGATGTAAGTACCTTAGTATTAGTGTGTTTGTTTTCATATGAATGTAGATTTGATTTCAACCCTGTATCTTAATTACAGAGTTTGAATTCCGTCACTGCGGCTGTGGGACCCGGACACCCGTTGCATCGACATGTAGAAACCATAGTCCAGAAATTGCCTGTGACACTGCGAGACAGACTTAACTCTAGACCGGCCCCTGAGAGGCCCACGTCTCCCTCGTTCAAGTCCCTTGTGAACTTGCATAAAAAGGTAAAACTATTGAATATTGCCAACCACCATTGACAGCCTCAAGGTCACACCACCATGCAACTTGAACCAATGATGGTTATGCATTGTATCACTTAAATGATAATACCTCTACCTATATGTGGCTTACACCCTGTAGCCAACCGTGGCTAATTGTGCTAATCATTCATCATCATCATTGTGCTCACCCAGTACAAAAAGTTAGCTTGAACATATCCAGCAACCTCTTGCTGGCTCAAGATAAAATGGTTATTTCAACCCTTAATGCAGCCTCATTCAATCCAACTCAATTTAATGAGTTGTAATTAGAACCCAGCTGATGGAATAAAAAAGAAAAAGAAAAAAAAAGACAAAACATTTATTCTGACACAACTGCACACAACAGCGAACAACATACTTATTTAGAGACAAGACAAGAAAATGAAAACACACGATGAACATAATAGTATACGCAGATAGCCGGCGCGCGGTGATGTCAGACAAGGCCTGAGCTCAGCATAATGCTGTGGTCAAACCACAACGCTGATTTTCAGCTCTTGCCTTTGGTGACACACGGACTTAAGAAAGACTTCAAAAAATGAAATACAAAAAGTTCAATGTGCCAACTGTAAGGTTCAATGTGAAAATTATATCTTTTTTATCACTAATAGCATCTAAACAAACGGTGTTACTTGTTATCAATGATAAAGTATTCCACTTACAAACGTTTAGGAGTTATCACAAAATATGTGTAAGCCACAATAAAACCAAACTATAAATAAGTCCATCTTTAATTCTAAATTATTGAGATCGCCCCAAATGTCGCTCATACGTTTTATATAAAATTGCAAAAGATAATGCTATCTAAAAGGAATGGCAGGTAAAATTGCCCATCAAAAATATTGTAACCCACTACAATTATCCTATTGCAGCAAATCAAAGCCCTGCATGTACTCCAGCGTACTGAAACCCAATGGGGTATAATGATTGAGCGCATATTCCACCTTGAAGACATCGCCTCAAACCTGCGCTCGCCCGATAAGCGCTTTCAGCACACTTTCGCTACACCAAGACCGAGAGTGCAGCGGATTTTCTACCCACCTTTGATTGGTAAGTACAAAGTTTTCCTATTTTGTACTGTAATCTTTGATGAACTTTACTAATATTCGTCAAAAACTGTCTACATTACCTATTTCAGTCCACATCAACCCACTACTGTGTATATGCCTAATCATGTGCACACTACATACAGTCACGCCCTTTTCCCGTTGGAGTAGGTAGAGACTACATCTTTACACATGCTACGATCCTGACATACCTCTTTCGCTTCTTCCACTTTAATTTAAATTCTCGTTTCTTCCAGAATGGTACTGGGAATGCTTCTTCAAACAGTACTTTTTGAAGATGATGGCCGTCGTCACGGGCCTCATGTCCATTGCCGTCGTGTGGTCGGAGATGACGTTCTTCTCGAAGAAACCCGTGCTGTCTATATTCGCTAATATCCTCATAGCGGCGAATAATAACTATAACTACACAGCTATTGTGGTAAGTCGCTTTTGTTCATATTTTTCTCCCCCTCTCTCTCTCTCTCTCTCTCTCTTTCTCTCTATCACTGACTCTCCTCTCAACCCTCGCTAAAATATGAATGGAATAGCGATAATTATAAACTTTGAATTGGTGAGACCGCAGACTATAAACAGAGATGCAATCAGGTACAATATAACTAATATAAAAAAACGGGTCTATATCAAAACTTCATAAACTTTTCAGACAATATCAACATTAACCATCGGCTACATGTTCTACTGTGCATACTCAACGGTGCTCAAGATCCGTCTCCTCAACTTGTACTACTTGGCTCCACACCATCAAACCAACGAGTACAGTCTGATATTTTCCGGCATGATGGTCTGTCGACTGACACCCGCCATGTGCCTTAACTTTCTGAGCTTGGTGCATATGGACTCGCATATCATCAAGGAGGTTATTCTGGAGACTTATTATACACAGGTAAGGATTGTATAATAATATCTTCTGTTAGGCCACACAGTCGCGAGATTGTCCGTCGATAACATAGCCGCGTTATTTCGATAAGCGTCCCGCGTTGCTCACAGCTGCTTTTGTATCTTGATATTTCAAGCGGCCTACAAAGCGTTAAATTTTGAAATTAGTACTACTCACTTTTTTAATTTGGCTTCGTAGTATTTGTGCATTCAGCCAGTGTCAAGTATTACTTTTTTATTTTTAAATATTGTCAACTATATACATATTTTCCCTTCGCCTTCCAGATAATGGGCCACATGGACGTGCTAGGGATCATATCTGAAGGGTTCAACATTTACTTCCCCATGCTTGTCGTGCTACTATGTGCGGCTACTTACTTCTCGGTCGGCAGCCGATTGCTGTCACTATGCGGCTTCCAGCAGTTCGTAGGCGACGATGAACTGACGACAGACCTCGTGGATGAAGGCAGAGAGATCGTTAAACGCGGTGAGTGGTATTATAAACTTTCAATGCTTAATAGCAAGGTCTCAATTTATTCTGAATAGAAAGTCGAGAGCATGCTTGTATAAAATATGTTCGATTACGAGGATTTAGTAGTATAGTGGAGATTAAAGTAGTGCTAGCATAAGGGTAACAGCCTAATGGGAGCACGTCCTCCATCGAAGCTGAAGGTCGTGAGTTCAAATCCCAGTGAGAGAACGTACCAATGTGTTTCTTGTGGAACATTGTGTACGTAATTTTCTCTCGCGACTCCGATTCTACAATAGTCATTCAAAATTTAAAATATATTTTAAGTAAGTATATTGAAATACCGCAGAACAAAGAAAACTTGAAAATAGCGCTTTATCGCTGAGAGCGATCAAACTCAAATCATTTATTGTAAATAGGCAAAATATTGCACTTTTACACGTCAAAAAAAAATAATATCTTATACATAAGTATAGAAATACAAAAGACCTCTTCCAGCATCACCATCTCCTCTCATGCACGCAGAATTGTCTGTTTGTAAACGTCACGGCTACATTGTAACACTGTTCGGTGCAACATGTCCATATTTTTTCTTTATTATGTAGAAAAACGCAAGCGCCAACGTCAGGAGGAATCGCTGAACCGCCGACGGGACTACAGCGAGAGATTCTCGAATTACCGCACCCGGGACACTCAAGATGGAGGTAATACGTATTCATTGACTCCTTCAGGCCATTCTAAACTTTATAAGCATTAATTCAGTTTTTTAAAACCACATTTTTTATAATCTAAAATTACTGGACATGTGGAACTAGATTTAAAAGAATTATTATGAAACTTTTCGACCATAGACTAAAATCTCTAAAAGGCAATAATGAAATAACTATAATTGTATTTAGCAACAGCTGAAATTTATTTAGAAAAGAAATTAAACTCATTTCATGGTATACAAAATAATGCATTGCTTTTGAATTGCTAATTTAATTTTGTTTGTTTAACCATTTCTTTTGTGCTAACCATAGATTATAAAATCCATCAAATTAAAATGCTGCACTCAAAATCATCGCTGCACTACATTCCCTATGTTAATATTGTTTTAAGGCATGATCTACTACAGCTGTTCTTTAGATTATTTTAATACAAAGTAGAAACATAAGCAATTCTTGCTACTTTCTTTATTGCATCAAGGATAAATACTCTCATTCACATACACATACAGAAACACTACATCTACTCACATATATATGTATAATTAATAGTTACATATTCTGTTAAACATTTTAGTGCAATTGAAATTTGGATTTTAAAATATCAAAGGCGCGCTGCCATATCAGGGTAACTAATCAGATGAACGACTCACGTGTTTCGTCACCAATAATTGATGTATGAAGAAAACATACTTACTTTCGTACTGACCTCTTCGAAACAACAGCAGCTTGGCAAAAGCCAACGCTAAGAAGGTTACGAATAAAACTGAAATGAAAAAAAAAATAATGTACCCAAGACGTAAAAAGTATAAGGGCAGTAATTGCATAACCTGGGAACATTGAAAAATCTATGCCAATTTCATTATTAATTGTGAAACAAAAGTTGTCGAACTGACACACACTGAGAACAACACAGACACAATACTGTAAATCTGTCACACACATATAAAAAAAATACATTGATGTAATAATTCTACTTCCAAACTTCCCAAGTCTAAAGAACAGCCAATTGTTAATTTGCCTTTTATCTTCCTACCATCACTAATGTCACCGGATATTGTGCATATCTCCACTTTTCAGCCCACACCGGGCTTCTCAACGATGTGGACTCAGATTACTACGTCACGCCTAGTCCGGATCGCACCCAGCATGTCACGGGATACCAGCGAGCGGAGCTGCCTTACAACCGGACGCTAGAAGATGATCTAGATCACAGGTTGGACAAAAATTATACTATGTATTAAAATATTAATGTATCTAGCTATTATGAATATTTTCTGGCGTTAAGCATATGTACCAATTCGGTTGGCACAAACTAAAATAAAATTTATGGCCATCCCTTTCGTTTTCAAAGGGTGAAAAAGTGACAACAAATCATTTTACAGGACTAAACTAAAATGTAGACTATTAAGTAACAACAGAATTGGCATAATTATAATTATGTATCTTGTAGTTATTATATACTTGAGAGTCCGTTCAATACCATTCTAGTCTTGCGGTGTTTACACAAGAATGCTCCTCGGTCGACCGCGTCATCGCT
Organism: Campaea margaritaria; assembly: GCA_912999815.1. Classification (NCBI taxonomy): domain Eukaryota; kingdom Metazoa; phylum Arthropoda; class Insecta; order Lepidoptera; family Geometridae; genus Campaea; species Campaea margaritaria. Next base: position 6,990,453 of record OU538794.1, read on the forward strand.
TACCCTGGAAATGCTTGTGTAATTGTCTATATTAAAAAAATCTGACTTTGCAAACGGTTGACATTGACAGGTTCGGTGACAGCACGCTGCCTTCGATCCGCTCGGAGTTAGAGGAGCGAAGACGGGACAAGATGACGATGCCGCCTCGGGGGCTGTTCGACGACGTATAGACAGAATGCAGTGCAATATTATAGTATAGGAGTCTTCTGCGAGTAGTTTTTGGGCAGTATAAAGGTCACATACTCGGATCAACTCGAAGTTAATCAAATGTACACCTTAGACCTTACTTCATACGGTACTATTCTAAGATAAATATAAGGCGAGGTCACGTAGTCCACGCACCGTCCTTATATGTAGTGTACCCGACCATAGGTACCGGAGGAGAATTGGATTTTTGTTTGTATGTTTGGCTTCGAGATAGGGCGATGCTGTGAGGTGAGCTAGTGAAGAAGCTACTGGCTATGTGAACGTATTATAATATTTCAGATGACATTAACACCGTGTGACGTTTTGTATGCTAGGATTTGCTCAGAAAAACCGTCAGAATAACAGAATCTTGCAATGGTACCAAAAAAATCCCGCTCATTAATACATCATAATTATTGAGTAGGCAATGATTCGAACAAATTAAAATTTACCTAGATACGAGTTAATTTTTTGTTTTTGTAAGAGAAGTCAGTCTTGAAGTCAGAGAAGATTAAAATTAAGCTAGTTTTTACTTCGGCAAATGCAGATAGCTAGCGGAGATCCGGTAAATTATGAACGTGTTATCATCAAGTCATCTGAATTTAGAATTGTATCACGTAGATATAGATCTATTTAACCAGTAAGATGTAAATAGTAGCTGAAAGTAATTTTGTACGTATAAATGGGCCTTAATTAAAAAAGCTTTTAATGGTTGTTTTAAATTCGTATTTTAGAAAAGACACTTCTAGCTACACTTGCAAATGTGAATGAACTTTATCGTAACTAACAACGGATTTAGCCAAATTTTCTTCGTTCATTTAGAATTCTAGACGATTGTTTATTTCTATTGGCCGATTAACTAGGCCAGGCTAGGCAACTGATGATTTGCCTTCTAATTCAAATTATTTATTCTTCATACACAAAAACATATTGTAAAAAAAAATGATTTAAATAACTTAATTTAAAAATAAGTTAATCAAATTTATTGTATTTTATTTTTCTATTTTTATATTTATTTAGTACGACGTGTATTACGCTGGGTTGTGAACGAATTCAATTTTGAATTATATTCAAATCTAAATTATATTAGGAGTACGAACCTCGCGTAAGACTCCCAGTATTATTAATTACTGAAAAAAACATCAGGCACTGTAAAATATACTGGCAGCTTCTAAATGATATAGACAATTTCAATATATGAAGCCAATGACGTTCTACATTCAGCAAACAAAAGCCATTGAAAATTGTAGCAAAGTTTAATAAAGTTAAAGTTTTAGAACATAGTTTAACTGTAAGTATGTGATTTAATTTCTTATTAGTCTAGTTTGATCGTGATTGTTTTGTACAAATTGTCTTGACGTACCTTTTCTAATGAGAGTATTATAGAGACAGCGTCTTTGTTAGTATTAGCTAATGTTACTTACACACTAAACACGTGAAATATTACAACCTACGACTTAGCACAGCACATGTTACGATCTAATAAGCAACAAAAAGTATTGTCACAACAAAAGTCAATTTGAAACTAAAGTGTAATTAAGTATAAATTTTGCTTATTATGATTTATTATATCGTTTATAACATCCACGGATTCAATATTAAAATAATGGCCGTGCGCAGTGGTCGGGAAGAGGCTTCACAGTGCCACACTTTTAAAAATAATATTCAATTCAATATGATACAATATCTCAGTTTTAAATTTTATGAGTTCCAAAGCAGGAGTTGTTTAATATTTTTATATGACGTTAATTGTTCTTCGTATAAGAAAGTTGTGATCCATATTGATTCTGTCTAGATACAAGAGCCAATGCTAAAATATTATGCCAGGTTACAGTTACAGTTACAGTAACTAAATAAAGTTTCAGTATCGAGACACAGATCGACGGCGTTTGAAGTTCTCCTTACAAATAACCGCGGAATGTATTCGGTGTTTGCCCTCGAGTGAATTGAAACAAACCACAAGATTCGACAAATGATATACATCGATGTCATTATCGCCGTATTTCAGTTTATGTAAAAGTTACTGCGTAGGCATGTTGTAATGCCGCAATGAGGCATTACAACATGCATGATAAAATCTAGAAAAGGTACTAAAAGAGAACCGAAGGCTTTCGTTGTGAGCCTGTCTATGAAAAAAATCGATGATAACGACACTAATATTATCTTGTATCGAAATTTGTGGTATAACATTAATAATCCATACGAATCTTGTATAGAAAAAACATCGATCGCCATCACAGACGGCAGTTTGATTATTTCCATTGGCCTTGTGTTTTCTATTTCAATATAATATAAGTGAATCAATAACAATAATAGTTTTTTTCTGTTTAACAGTTGCTTGTGTTAATATGTTTTATTAGTGTGTACATAGAATTATATTTACGTAGCATAGGTATTATTTATACATACGCCTTTAATTTGTTGTTTTTTCATTCCATAGTTTTATTATTGCAAATAGCATTAAACACTGATGTGATATTGTTTAAACACGTTGTTTTATTTTTGAAGGTGATTATCATAAGTAAAGATATATCATATTAAGTAAAGACCTAAAGAACCTTGTTCTAAGGCAATAGTTTTATTTTTATTTTCGGTAAACCTTAAATGTGATGTTGATTGATTTTCTATTAATTTACTCAAACGTTTGTGTAATGAATTATGATAGAATATTTTTAAATAATAAGAGTGTGAGGAAATGAAACCAAAAAAACGCGTGTTTCAGTAAAAATATTTATTCGGATCTGCGACACGGTGAATATGGAAATAATAACCACAAGGGAATAGATTAGAAAGTCTACTTTATTTCCATGTAATTCATACGTAATAAATAAGTAGTATACATACAAATAAATACTAACGAAGCTAATTGAAACAATCTTTGATGTCATCCAACTTGCTTCGTATTTCGTGTGACGAGTCCTTGGACAAGTCTTGTGCATATGTCTGGTAAATGCCTTTTAACTTGTTCCGTTCTTCTAATTTATTGAGTCCTGAAAAGATTTAAAATGAAGATTTAGTAAATACTCTAAACACAGTTATGTATCTTTGATAAATGAGAATAACTCATATCTAGTTTTTTATGTTATGTTGTTATAAGCCGTTAGCCTGCCCATAACAGCTACTGTGTCATCCAGAAATTTCCATTACAAAATTACAAATGCCTATGCGGCACTGCACTGCGCTCGTTACTCTGAGATATCGGTTCTAAAGTCTCACACGCCCTGAATTTTCGCATTAGTGCTCTTTAAACTAGAACAATAATGTTTGCATACTACTGCTTGGTGGATGAATATCTGGCAAAGGTGTGGGTGGTACCTCCCCAGGCGGACTCTTAAAGAAGAGATCATAACTAAAAAGTCTGGTCGCAGCAGACTGAACTGCATATATACCAGCAAAATAATTACGAAACTAGCTTGAGTACCACTCGTAATACAATTTTCCTAGTGGAACTGCATATTTAAAAAAGTAATTACCTGTCAATTTCTTGATGAGAATTTCCATAATGTTGAGCGCATCTCTTCTGTGTCTTACTTGATTGCTGTTTTCTGTGAAGAGAACAAAACGTTATAGTTTGCTAAATTTAGGATTATTGATCTTGACCCAGTAGTCGAACAATACAAGATTAACTGTAAATAAGAAACATTTCGACTCTTCAAATTCAAAAAGCGGAGTTAGCCTAGTGGGAGAACGTCCGCCTTCCAAGGTGAGGGTCGTCGGTTCAATTGCCAGTGTGAGCATGTGTGTTTTGTAAAAAGAAACATGTTCATAATATCACTCAGTTTTCGGAGAAAGGAAACATCGTGAGAGAACCCACATACCTACGAATGTTATCTACCAATCTGGACCAGACACCCGTGGTCGATTAAGGCCTATTCCTCCTCACGAAAGTAAGGGCAGGCCCGTGCACCACAGTGGACCAATAAGGGTTGGTGATAAAATAAAAAAACTGCATTGAAGGCGATCCATTCGGTACTATGCCATAAAGTCACGTAACACGTCCTTTCCGGATCGCTCCACTATCGCAGGAACCTACTCAGTTATGCCTACGCATGTAAATTCTAATCTACTTACTAAGCGTAAATTCGATGACAGATGACACTTGGTCCACCACACCCGCGATCGCCTTGTCCCTGTTCGTCGCAGTCTCGTTGTCTACCTCCATCGGCTCCCCAGCGTTGGCCAGTATTGTCAACCGCTCCAGAACCCGAGCAATGGACGTTAAAATGGCGAGCTGCGTCGACCGTGAACTAGAAGCGTACGATTTGGCGCAATGGTCGAAGAATAAATCTTGGTATTTTTCTGAAAAAGAAACGGACTCATCAAAATTAAATTATTATGTAGGTTACAAACTAATACTCCCACATGGGCTTATGTCCGAAATCGCCTACGACTGTTTACTAGACAAAAACGGGTGTATTTTGTGTAGTCTTCTCGTGACCATGGTCAATGTAACTTGATTGAAACGTCGACATTCGTCAAGAGTGATATTTTGATATAGTCTGTGCGCGAATTAGACCCGTTTCGTCTAGTAAATATGAATTAAATTCCCGTAAGTTCAAGAAGTTCCGATAGAAAGTGAGACAAGATACCTTGCGTGTCCGGATCCTTCGGCCACGTTTTCCCGAGCAGTTCGTACGCGGCTTCCTTCAACGCCGTGAGTTGTTCCCGTCGCTGCCTCGCGCCCTCATTGTCCTCTTCGTCGGAATCTTTACTCATTGAAAACTCATCCTGAGAAAAAAATAAAAACGAAATACTTAGGTATGTAATAGCTAACCAGTAATAGCTAACTAATAGCTTCTCACGAGTTTAATTACGGCTGTGGTTACGGGACCGACCGTCGTTATAATAATATGTTCAACAGTTACGGCAGCATCGTCCGTATTATCTACAGTATAGTTTTCAGTGAAGGATAACCTCGCGAGGAAACACATGCTGTACAATTATTTCGGAGGTATGTAATCAACCAATCCGGACCGGGCCCCCGTAGTGTATAACGGCGTTATCCTTCTCACGAAAGCGAGCCGAGACGAGACCGATGGACAACAGGGAAGGTTGACGCGATGATCGTATTTGTAGTTACCCACCTTAGACAGTATGACTTTAACGATTTCGTAGATTTGTTTAAATATGTCGGGAGTGGCGTGCGGCAGCGCGCGCGCCAGCGCGGCGAGCGCGTGGCGCTTGTAGCCCGCGTCCTGCTTGCGCGCCTCCGCCAGCAGCGCCGCCGCGCACTGCGCCGCCACGCCGCCCGCCAGCGGCGCCGCGCCCTCCGCCACGCTGCAAGTTACGAGCCACGGTTAAAGGCGGCCTGCGCGGTATAGCTCAACTTGCGGGTATAAATAAATAATAGTCCAAATATTTGTGTGAACCACAAGTTTTTGCTCTAGTCTATATATTTGTGGTACCACCCATAATCCTCATAGTTACTGATCCCTATATACATTTTAATTATAGGACAGGATCTATGTATGAGATCGTGTTGCTATTTCCCGACACTAAAGGCCGCTAGCACAAATGATTACCGACACTTTTATCAGTTAGTTAGACATTCGTGTGATATGTGATTATAAGATGCAACTCACACGTAATTCTAATAAGATAAATTAAAATATATGATTTTTGTCTAGTTAGTCAGTACTGACTTGCACAACTCTGCGAGCGCTTCGATGACATGGTGTTTCCCTTCGAAGGTCTTCCCGTGGATGGCGGCTAACAGAGCTCGGACGAACTGCTCTCGTTGCGGGCCCAGCCCCGACGAAGCCTCCTTGCAAATAGTTTTTATTGCGTTTGCTCCCTGTCAACACAAATTAGTAATTCAAACTATCTAATATGAATAATACTGAAAAATTAATGTAACGATATACACTAAAAATTACTTGTTTAATCTCAATTTAACATATAGTATTGCATACAATTTTATCTTTAATTTAATTAGTTTTTGTGTCACCTTAAAACTTTTATTTGTTTGGTTGTCGAATGAGGTAATGCCCGCCTCGAGTACCTGAGTATATCAAGCCACCCAAAAGCCCCTGGCTTAGCTTAACGACTGCTAAAACAAAAACTTTAAACTGAATGACTGCCTGTTGAAACTTTGGTGTTCACGTGACATCTTAACACCTTCAGTGCTGAAAACACAACAGCCGTGTTTTTCATAACTTACCGCGTATACAGGATAACACAACTGTTGTGTTTGTTACATGGGAAACCCTTATGGAGTGTGCAGAGCCGCACCCGAGGCTAGACAAGAAAATCGGCTCAGCGTGAAAGTGTTATATGATAGTGACCTGCACTTTCTTGCTCCAGCTGCTAGAGTTGAGAGCTTCCTCGATGGCGACGCGGATCGCCGGCAGGTGGCGCTTGATGCCGCTCTCTCGCGTCGGGCTGATGTCCGTCCAGATCTCTTCGTACATCTCCACCGTTGTCGCGTCTATAACGATCAATCCTTACGAGAATTAGCAAATAATGGTTTACTTGTATCAATCATTCTATGAACTGTAATTGCGAAATTCTACGATTGCCAATCATTGTTTAACTTACAGCAACGTGAGTGCGTACGCACTTATTAGTACGCGGAAGTAATATAAAATATTATGGGGTTCTTTAAAATAAGGATTAAAATAGTTTTAAGAGTAGGCAACGCATCTATAATGCCTCGATTGTTGGAGGTGTCCATGAGAATCGATAACCGTCTACCATCAGGCAGACCGTCCTATTGTTTGCCGCTCTATCACAAAAAAAAGTTGAGTGAGCCACCATATATGACTGTGTTGAAATATTTTACCATCATCTTTAGACGCGTGCATGGCTAAAAACACCATAGGTGCCAACACCTCCTCATTATCCTTGATATGCTCGATCTTGGCTTTGGCCACGGCCTTGAGAGTGAGCGCGATGGCCGAGCGAGACAAGTCGTCCTCTTTCGTCTCGTATAGTGATACGAGCTTCTTTGCCAACTTCTCTACGGATTGGCTCTGGAATTTGAAAAGATAATATTGTTTAGAAACGTACGAAGGTGGACGGTGGACTTTCGTTTCGTAAACTATGATGGTGGATGTATTTATTTATCGAATTGACTACCGAGTAGCATTGCAACATTTACAACGTTTTGGTGATTCAATAAATTAAAACACAATAAAGACTTTAAAATGCTTTTACGCTAGCCAAAATAACTCTCCACCTTCTAACCTACATCTTTTAACTACACTAGAACTGTTAAATTGAAATAAAATTACATAATGTCATTATAGCTTTTCTGAACACGTAAAATATAGTGCCTGAACTTACCTTAGCATGAGCAGAGACCTGTCCCAACGCCTCCGCGTAATTCTTCCTCACCGTCGCGTTTCTATCAAACGTTCCGTTCAACATATTGTTCATAATCTTCCCCGCGACCGGCTCCAGGTCGGCCCTTAGGTAGTGAGCGGCTAGCACGATGAAATGGCAGCAGGCGACCTTCGTGCCCAGTTGGGGAGACTTGGTGAGCTCGAGGATCTTTGGCAGCGTCTCCTTCATTACTTCTATGTCGATGTAAGGCATACACTGTGGAAGATACAGTGGGTATATAAGCGTAGAGTTGACCTTTTATTTGATTGTCGAGGTAGTGTCGGGCTTGAAGTGTGTGCATCATAATGCAAACGTAGTCATAATAATATCTGTACTTTATGTTTTGCTGAAATGGTTAGTAACTTAGTCAACAAATGTATTTCAGAAGAAACACGGGTCTATTCATCTCCCCAACTTGGCAGGAGTCTGCCAAGGGGTTTTAGGAGCGGCTTTTGAAAAGAAAGTTAATTAACGCTCAAATTTGGAGAAAGATGTCTGCATCAACCAAAATACGGCTGGGAACGACTCGAACATAAAGGAAGTCAAAAGCCACGTGGATCGTCTATTCATTGGTGTCTTTGGTGTTTCCAGCCTTTAGTGACAAAGGTTGTCAGGCCGCGCTTTGGATGATCCCGGTTATCGTTGAGCCAAGTCAGAGGCCTGACAAACTCTAACCCCAGAGGTCAGCACTGCCCCGTTCGCCAAACAAACATCCCAACATTGTTTTCCATCTAGCCATTGAATGTATAACACACTACCTTGACAACAGTATCGGTGGTATAGTGCTGTCGGGCCGCGTTTGCTCTCAAGTCGTCTAGCAGCTCTCTAGTCCCGGTGTCCGTCAGCGCAGTGCTCAAGTAGGACAGCTTAGCGGACTCTAAGTCGCCAGCGGCGCCTACTAATGCCGGTATCAACTTCGGCAGAAACGGTTTCAGGCTATCACCTGCAGCTTGGACTAGCTTCGATACAGTTTGTAAACTGAAATGTAATAAAAATGCGTCACGATCACATATACTCTGACCCCTAAATGGGATTCCCTGAATCGGAAACTACTAGGACTAGGACTGTGGTCCCACAAACACCCAGCCTCAGAGCAAATACCTGTGGTTCACACAAATCTTATCCCTGTGCGGGAATCAAAACAGCACATTTTATATTCTGGAATAACACTTACGGTAATATGAATGGATGCGGATGAAGCTACTAGGCGCCACTAGTATAGGAAAATCATAATGAAATGATAAATATTTTTTTCATTGCATTTCTGTCGACGTTATAGAATATTTTGGAAAACTCGTTCAATGCCACAGACAATGTGTGTTTAACCACATCGAAAACACTCAAACTATTTGTTCTACCAAAACGTCCGGAAACATAAAGACTCACCTGACACTCCGCACTTCTTTCACGAGGTTGATAATACCGGTGTCCAGTAGCACCGGTAATATAACTGACACTATCTCTTTGCCGTCCTTTCCTTGGTTCACATCTGACGCTCGGATACAAAGCTGAAACCAAACAAATAGCTATTACATGGATTTTTTTAAACGTCTTGAGACGCTGTAATGGCTTGTCTGACAATGACATTATAGTTTAAGCTAATACATAATTGATTAATTACCTTAGAAAGCACGTTGGCAGTAGACGTGGCAGATTGCCTCGTGCCCTCGTGTACGTCGTCCATCACTCGGAACAGCTGCGACCAAATCGTTGGCAGCTGATGAAGAGATTCATGCAGGCTTGTCGCTCCTCTACAAAAGAAGTCGTACAATTATGTTGGAGAAACTAAACAGAAAAAGAAGTCTAGGGTGGACTTCCAAGTGTTTATATTTATTAATATATAAGATTTTGTTGAAATTATATTTTTAGAGTCGAGCTTTTGTCAAAAATGTATTCGATACTCCAAGCTGTAGCCCATTTCGTAACATCAATGAAACTGGAGATGATATTTTCGACATTTTGCCCATACTGAAAACGTCTAACGAATCCCATTTTCATGTTCATTGGAGTTACATAATACGGCTACTGATCAAAATGAGCCCAAGCACTATCATTACACCGTGAGCCAACGACGAGTACCGTTGTTAAATTGTCTCTATATTATAAGATCAGCTCCTTGTCACGAAAATATTTTATTGTCATCGAAACTTGACAGGTATAACTCAAATGAACCTTGATCAAAATTGACTTGCAAGATTGATACTTACCTACATCTATCTTATAAAGCTTATAATGATCAAAAAATATTTGCTACATGCCTCAACAAGTCAGCCAACGCGTTACAACAGGACATTCTTACTCTCCACTGGTTCGACGTCAAATTCGCAACCAAGTCGTCTAAGATCTCCTTGTGATACTTGTGAACCTGGTAACATAAATCGAGTAAGTTTATAGTTTTTAATTTTATTCTAGATTTATTAAAAATTTTTTTTTTTTAGTTTGGGGACACATCAAAATTATGTCTAGAATTCTAGATAGCCGGATTTAGAGGCATATCTTTTCAAACGTCGTTTCTAATACGGCCACGAATCAGTTAGATCGCATAAGGCCACTACCACGATAATAGGCGCAATATTATGGGTCGATTATCGGAGGCGCTCTTGCAATATCTCTTTTTAGTACAATTTGTAATAGAGGGCGTGCGATCTTGCGTCAGTTATGCTTAGTAGGACGCTATAAATATCACAAGAATAACGCAGGTGGACGCGGACGCGTTGTTGGAATATCGCATCTAAGTGACAGTGGCTTTATTTTAACGTAGCGTTAACCTAACTGACCGTCTTGATCAGACGTAGTTTCTGATATGTGATTGAAATCTAATCAACTCGATTTTTGGATTTCTTGATTAATCATTCGCTGTTGAATTATGGGAGGGGCCAAACTACGTAACCCAAAACTTAAAGCAAATTCTAAATGGTACTTACAGTGGCTTGCGTGCTCGGCACTATAGCGTGCCAGATGCTAGCCATAGAATTCTGGATCCGCGGCGTCGGGTCGAACCGGTATCGGTACAGGCGCGGCACGATTTTCGGCAAGTGCTCTGTGAGTTGAGCGCCCGCTTGCATTGCTATGGAATGGAAACCGAAGGCGGCTCCTACGAAATAATACACAGGATTAATGTTAGTAACAATGTGATACAATTAACAGTATTTAAGAAGTCAAATATTTGTATACTAACCTTTTTTAGAATTCCATACGGAGTTATGATGAGCAAGATGCATAAATTTGTAAAGCAAATCCGGTTGATTCAAATCGGACGCCAGGGAACACAGTTCCTTGTAAGTGGATAGATTTCCCCTAAAAACAAAATACTATTTCGTTTAATGTGAATTGGGAATTCCTGATACAATTTCTATCTAATAATTGAGGCGTATAATACGTAATTTTCCTTTGTTAAGAACTACACTTAACAGATATCCTATTTAGGTATAGATCCTGTTGTTCTCGCTACTGCTAACTTCAAGGCGATTAAAATCCATCATGAAAACTGCAGAAACCTACCCAGTAGGCGCCTTCCCAAGCTGTCCCTCCTCAAATATCTTGGTGTCTTCAGTAACTTGCGCGACAGCCCGCTTGCCGCTCGTCAGCTGATCAATGATCTGGCCGACTAGCTCTTGCTGTTGACTTTCCTCTGAGTTTTGATACACAAGACTGAGACCCTTACTAGCCACATCTTGGACTACGTCTGCGAAAAAAAAATAGACCTTAGACCTGTGCAATCATATTATTACTAATAATTAAGCCGTGTCTCGGCTACGGCCACGAATTCATACAATAATTAAAGATGTCAGATGTGCGTTTGGTGTTGACGTTAATTAGAATCCGTGGCCGCGTGTGCTACAGTGGAGCTATAGCTTTAATTTATTTGCGCAATATTAAACTAAAGCCGCGGCTAAGATTAGCAAATTTGTATGAATAAGAATACAGAACAATGCTGCAACATATAGTTAGGAAGTGTTGCCACAGCAATATAAGAGGTTCCCTATTTGGTAACATAACCCTAAAAATACATTAATTTAAATCTAATAAAATTGGTTTATCAAATTAAAATAGGGTTTCCACAATGACTTTAAAATTTGAGATATTATTGAATTTTTTTTCAACGTGAAGTGATATTTAAGTAAGTTGATTTTAGGATATTTATAGGCTATTATTATAGGCGATTATTTATAGGCAAGGCTTTATTGACTTACCGCTATTCTCTGACAGGAAGTCCATAAATACATTCTGTAATACTGGAAGCTTGTTCTTTATTGGTTCACGCTCAGGGCAGTTCTTCAGGAGTGCCAACAACCAAATGCTCGTCGCCTGTAAATACAATAATGCATATTAGTTTCTGATTCAGTATACTATATGGCAACTGGTACGTACACGACTGTATCTCCTAATCTCTGGTGAGCGCTTTATATGTATATAATAAAGTAATCTATAATTCAATAATATGCTGACAGCGAGACGATCTGATGATAGAGACGGAATTCCTCAGCTACAGTAAATTTTAAAGTAAGTCTTTGGGATCCTTTTGATCGTCTCGCAGTACCGAATTCAAATTTCATAAAAACTGGGCTGAAAAGATAAATCATCAAAAAAATACTTTATGACGGAAGTCCGTAAGGTAGTTTTTCGTATTATAGTATAATTTAAAATGATAAGTACTTGTCTAGAATGTGGATGGGGATGTTTTCCAATCGTGAACAATTCCTGCAGCAGCCATTCAAGCAACTTGTCATTTTCCCTCAATGCTTCAGCATTCTTCACTTTAGCTGCACCCTGAAAACATCCAATTTAAGCCAACTTACAATGAATCCTATCACTTTGTGTTAAAGTTCAAATACTATCGTAGTATTTTCGATAGAAAATACAACCTTTTTGACTTGTATATTTTAAAATTCATACCTCCTTCGGCAATTCACTCCATAGGTCCCTATTTTCATTAGAGTTCACTCCTTCCACGCACAAAACAAGAGACTCTCCAATTTGTAGGTGTATTTCGAATTCTTTGCTCTGAAAACGTGAAATAATGTAATACATAATTTAATAGCTTTATTAGAAACTAGCTGTGCCCCGCGGTTTCACCCGCATAGTTCCTGTTCCTGCAGGAATATGGGGATAAAATATAGCCTATGTTACTCGCTGTCAATGTAGCTTTCCATTAGAGAAAATTAAGCCGAAACTTTACATATTCCTATACATACTTTCATCCCCTATATTTATTTTACCCCTCAAGGGTAAAGTTTTACAATCTTTGAATGTCAAATTTATTTATATCTAATCAAAGCCTAAAAAATAAATTTCAAGCTTCTAGCTTCAAAAATGACGATACTTCCATACAAACTTTCATCCCCTATTTCAAACCCTTACAATGCATTTTTTGCGATAAAAAGTAGCCTATGTCCTTCCCTAGGCTCTAGACTATTTCTGTACCAAATTTCATTTCAATCGGTTCAGTAGTTCAGGCGTGAAAGAGCAACAGACAGAGTTACTTTCGCATTTATAATATAAGTAAGGAGTAAGGATTGATCAATCAGAACACAAAATGCTACTTAGCATATAGTACTCCTTGTACTCCATTTGTGTGCTAAAGAATAAATAAATAAATAAACACGCGACAGATTTCCGAGTGTTCTATCAGACCACTACAAAGACAATGATAGTACTCAGGAACAAAGCTAGTTACACTTTAAAAGAAAAAAAAACTGGCAGTCTCTATTGTACTTGTTCAAGCTCTGTACCACCATATCCAGAGTATGTTACTGAATATAATTATAGTATATAAACCCGCTTACATCTTTAGCCATCTGTAGAAACCCAATCACAATCTGTTTCGCGAACGGCACCCGTTCCCCGCAACAGAGCAGGCCGAGCGTATATAGCGCCCTCTCTTTTACTTTCGACGGCAACTTTGCGTTGCCGACAATTTTAAACAGTCGCTCGGTCACGCTGAACTTTGTGATGACGTCACCAGGGTCGATGACATTAGTAATGCTGAATGGGTTCTCGTTTTGTAGGAGCGCGTCTTGTTTGGGGGAGGTCGGGGGAAGGGGCAGGCCGCTGCTCCGGGCTATCAGCGACACTGCCGACGTCGCTGTAGTGACGAGCAGCGTTTGCGAGCTCAATAGGAAGTTTGCTGCAAATAATTAAGTTAGTGAAGTATAGTATATTATTATAATATAAAGAGTAACCTGCAAATTATGGATCTTATTTTTAAGCAAAAATAAAGCATTAAGGAGGTATTAATTTATTAAACGTGTGTTAAAGTCTGGTCCCGTCCCGTTTAAATTCGTCTCAGCGCAAATTTCACAAGATATCACTGCACTGATCTGTTAAAATTTACCAATAAGTCATCTAGACTACTTAGGATTCGAATATTAGCTAATGATGTCGAATTAAAAGTATCATGCAATGCAAGTCCCCTAAAGATCTATGAAACGTACCTAAACAAACAGCGCCTTCCTGATACGGCTCCCACTCAGCCGTACTGAATCCCTTCCCACCAAACTTGCCCCGTTTCGACAACACCACACACCTCTCACACATGTGCGCAAACGCACACATATACCCGCACTGTGCCTCTAAAGACTTATTGCCCGCCGCTTGTAATACAAACTCCTTAATCTCCTTGTCTATAGCCGACTTATCACTTGTGTTCACTGTGATTATAGCGTAGATTGCGGCCGCGATCTCTCTGATATCTTCCTTTGTACTAGTCGTGAAGAGGTTGCGTAGGAATGGGAGTAAGTTGGTGTATTTTGACGATATTTTTTCTGCCACGCAACCGACTATGTCCAAGAAGCATGTTAGCGGCATAACATCTGAAAGAGTTGGTGTTTATAAAGTACCGGTTGCAGTTATGCAGTTACTATACAAATTTATCTAGTCATTTTTGTGTTGAATAAAGATTTACATTCAGCCGCACTCAGACATGTCCAAATTGCATTAAAACCCGTAAAAATTCATAAGAAAAAAGTATTTAAGGAATTTAAAAAGTAATTGACATTTCTGAGCCCGGCAAATTAACTTCACTTAAATTTTGGCACATTTCTCTTGGGTCTTCTAAAACTTACCTGGACTGGCAGTCAGTAGTGTCGTTATCATAGTGAGGTATCGCTCTAGCACTTCTGAATCGAGCAAATTTTCGTAGAAGTATTTGGCCAGGATTGGCGATGTCGCGTTGGGGTGGTTCGAGCAATCCTTCAGATTCGCATCGCGGTTGAGGCACATTCGGAAGTAACGTAAGACCTACAAAACATCGATTAATGATTATTAATGTACTTATTGGTAATCGAAATAGTAGGTTTTATATATAATGGTAACATGGTCACTAACGTTAGTATCACTCGTATGTCATAATCACGCTTAACACCCTCAGTGCTGAAAACACAACTGTCGTGGTTTTCATAACTTGCTGCGAGTGCGGGAAAACACGACTGTTGTGTTTGTTGTATGGGTAAACACTATGGAGTGTGCAGAGCCACACCTGTGGCTAGACAAGCAAATCGGCTCAGGAGTAAAAGTGTTAAAAATAAGAAACCCAAAACAACAGGATAAATATCCCGTATTCAATGATAATACTGACATTTTAGTTTCTATAAACTTTAGTAAATTTCTAATGACGGTGATGGACGAAGGCTCTGCCGTTAAGCATAAAATTTTACTATGCAACGTTTTCGGCGGCAGTGACACTGTTACAAAAAATATTGAACTAAAAAAATATAAAAAAAAATACATAAAAGATACTTATTTAAAAAAATATACAAGCATAAGTCTCTCTCTCTCTTTCTATCTTCACTAACTATATCTCCCTCTCAACTTCCGTTCGCCTCGCCCGATCACATTTTTCGTGACGCATTCACCAGCTTACTCCCCAAGTCAAGCGTGCGTAAAGAAGTTTTACTTCAAAAAAATTACCTCTTGATACATAATTGGATGAAACTGCAACACCTGGTTGCTGATCACGAATCTATGCTTAGCATTAGACCCCTTCTTCCTCTTCTGTACTTGATCCCACATGTAATCCACCATGTGTTTGAACTTTGGCACTTTAAACTCTTCCTCTTGCGTTTTGTTTCTGTCACTCTTGGAGGTGCTCTCGTCTATGTTTGCTGTTGTTGTCTCTTTCTTCAATACGTTGTTGACTACGTCTTCTATTTCGGAGGATCGGGAGGTTCCATAGAGACACTTGAGAGCTTCGTTTGAGATTTCGTCTTGACTAGAATGGTAAGAACGAATAGTAAGTATAGACATACCTGCAACTAGTTCATTACAACAGGCAACAATGAGATATCACAGCGCCTATACCTCCGCCTTCAAAAGTATGATACCATCTAAACCTTTGGTTTCCTCCAACAGCGGAGCCGCCATTTGCATGACGGCCGTACTTTATTGTTTTGGACAGTCTTCGAACATTCCACGTGCTTAAGTACGCCATTTTACAGCCATCTTAATGCAACCGCTAAATAGCGCCACAGCTATTGGACCAAAGCTTAAATAATGATAGGATGTTGCCTTCATGTAATATTAAAGATGGCAGACGCTAGCTATATTGTCAGTTGATTAGGTATTATTGGTACCATTACTAATCTTTAACAATTAATATTTCCACAATGGCTACCTGGATTTTTTGACAACTTTACAATAGAATTAAATCTATTGCATTCATTTAGTGCCAGAAAAAGACAGCAAAAGACTTCAAGAAATTTTCTAAAACGTAAGTTCAGAGTGTATTGTGTCTATTTCTCACGAACTTGCCCGAGCTGAACGTGTGTAAATGTAAATTAATTATGCCCGGGTATAGTTATAGCGCAGTTAGTTTCATAGCTTGTTAGATATTGTTACCTGTCTCCGCTAGCCAGTAACAGTAGATATCTGGATGGGATGTGGTCCTGCGGGAATACAGCCGCCGCATACCGCATCGCTATGTACCGAATCATTGGCTCTTCGTTAAGCATATAGCTGTAATAAAACACGACAGATATACATAAGTTTTTTCATTAAAAAAACCGGCCATGTGAGAGTTGGACTCGTGCACCGAGGGTTCCGTATAAACTTGTACGTCTTAAGAAAGCATCTAATATTATTGCTCTAAATAAAACATAAACTAGTTTACTAGAACTAGGCCTTTTAACGCCTTTCAACACTTACTGGTCCAACAAAGCGAACAGTGCCAAAACTTGCGGTTCGTCGAACGGGCTCGTCTTAGCTTTCCCTTCCGCGTCATCGACATCCATCTTCTCAGATTGCGACATTCCCGGCTGATTTGACGACTCGACCGCTGCTGATTTACTTTTCTCTGAAATACAAAATTTCTTTATCTTTTTCATTTCTTTTTAATTTTGTCTATATTATGGTTGGCATGAATGAAGTGATAAGTATCCTATTTAAACACGGACACTTCTAAGTATCATGCCGTATGATCTCATCTTGCCACTCGTTCCAACTTTCGTAGAAGTCAAAAAAAATAAAATGTAAATTTTTTTTTGTTCTAGTGTTAAGTTTTCCTTGTTCTGTGGTGTTTCAATAAAGAGTTTAACTATCTACCTACCTAAGTCAGTTCACAGGCCACGCCAGTTAGGCGGGCGCAGGCGTTGTAATACCAGGTAACAGTTCATTGTAGAAACATTCACCACGATCAGATCGTATTCCCAGTCTTGAGTAAAACATAGCTTGAAATATTCTTCGTACTTTATAATGACTATGTGACCCGTGTCAAATCGAAATTGGATTTTTTAACAAACAGTTTACCTTCGGTACAAATCTTGTAAGCGCTCGTCATTTCAAGCAAAGCGTCACGGAGTGCGGTCTTCATTTCCGCTCCCGCTTCTGGGATTTTCTTCACCAATTCTTCAAGGATGCCGAGTTGTTTGTTCACTGTTTCCGGGCACTTCATGGCTAGGCGACCTGGTGGAGATTTAACAAGAGTTATGAAGATAGCCTTGGGTGCTAATTTAACTGGCAAGGACTAGTCTACATATATGTAGACCGTTACTCTACCAAAACTGAAAGCGGATAGACTAGTCAGCCAACTGCTGTTACATCATTTAGTATTAAAACCCTTTATATACATGTTTGCAATAAAGATATTCTATTCTATTCTATTCTATTTAGTTTTAGTTTAGATTGTGCCAACAGAACTAGCTCCATTGTGTCTAGTGCTGATCCGGATGATTTACTCTACTAGCCTAACTCCGTGTTACCTTGGGGACTGATTGAGAGATAGCAGTTGCAACACAATGTCAAAGCACATTTCAATGACATATCAACACATTGGAGCAGATCAGCAAAAACATATTGACGGGCGAAACTGTGTTATCTGTATTTTCTTGCTAACACAGTAAAAAATAGTTTGCATTAGGTAGCTCAAAGAATGTTCTGTATGTATCCAATGCTCAAGCTAAAATGTATGATGCAACTGCTTTCACTAATACATACCTAAACACATGTATGCCTTTGGTTGATGCTCAAGATAGTCGTCAGATCTAATGAGCTTTAGTAGTCCCTGAAGGAATACTGAGGATACTTTCTTAAGTTGAGTCTCTGCTCCTCTGAAAATAAAGAGTGAGGACTAATAAAATACAATTTGTTTGTCGCAACACTCTGTATGCACTAAAATGTGCGATTATATAACACATGTTAATAGAACCAATGAACAGATTCGATTGTAATGTAAAATCTTTTATAACTGTTTTATAACTGTAGGTTTTACTTACCCATTTATAACATTGAGCAAAAACATCAACGCCATATTCCGTAGTCTGGAATTGGTGTTTGGATCAAATAGCGAAGAGAATACAACCTGGAAATAAATAAATTTGATCAGACAACCCTTTTGCGCCTGTTATTAAGGCCAAACAAAGATAATGCGAGAAATACCTGAACACAATGTGGAAACATAATCGCAGGACCAGTCGCTTTGTTCAAATACTGAATCAGTTTCAAACGTAGCCTAGTGCATGCTGGAACCTACAAATGCAATAAAAATAAGTGACACACTTCATACAATATCATCTTAAATTCACAGTTGTAAGGAAAAGTTAGGGTTACCTTGCGATCATCTGGCGGTACTTTAAGTCCGCCCCAAGTACCCAAGTATAATGAATATAATGGGGCTACGACTGATGGTTGAGACCAATCCACGGAACTAGAAAAAATATATAAAAATTCAAATAATCTATCAGTGGATCTTTATAGTGGATTTTAGTAGACCGAGGGAAAAACACGAGCGTGCAAGCAAATTAACGTAAACATGTACGATGATATAAATATACATATGCACGTATAAATGTAGCAACTATAGAAAAGAGAATTTATTTTTTGGCTAAATAGCTTTTATAGAACACGGTTTTGGTACTGCAAGCAGATCAAACACCATCAATCAACTGTGAGTCACTGAGGAGTTCCATTTCTATCTTCCATTCCTATCATCAGATCAGCTCAAGGTCACCCATAACAGTATTCAGTTTATGGGCATGCAAAATTTTGACTCAATAAAGCAAAACAAACTAGATCAAAATTTACTTGCAGGATTTGACCTAGTTATTATTTATTTATTTATTTATTATCTTATTTATTTATACATTTAGAAATAACAAAAAAAGAACTACATAGATACATACAACAACATTAAATACATTTTACTACATTTTCTAAACATAGTAACAAAGCAAGCAAAGAACAAGGCAGCTTTGTATTTATAAGCTAGTAATAAAAATACCTGTTGACCCTTATAAGCGGGCTGTTTGCGTGATTGGCAACACTGAATCGTGAGTCTGCAGCGGCAACAATCAACGTAAGAAGAACATCATTCATATTAAATATGTCCTTACTTATGAAATTCACTATGGACAACTTCATCTGTGAACAAAATACAGAGCATGCATTTTAAGGCGTATTCAGAAACGTGTGAGGGAAAGAGGTAAGGCATTTAAAAGTAAGTAGTCGTTAGAATCCCTTCCCATGTATGGGATTATAATAAGAAATCTAATCTGTTTTTGAAGCGAAGAACAGTGCAGTTATGTATCTTGCATTGTCATGTGCTGGGTGAACTATATCTGTGAGATAGTGGTGAAAGACTCAAATATAAAAAGAATAGATCAGCTGATAGCTTGCAGAAGCAAAAAACTGTTTATAACCTCTTCAAGTTGGTTAGGATTCAGCTGGTTCTTATCAATGATCCTTTTGTATGTCTTCAAACTCATGCCAGGTGGTACTTGGAACTCACTCTCCCCTGGATTTGGCAAGGCTCTGCAAAAAAAAAGCAATATTACATTATAGTGTTTTATGATTTGATTTAGTCAAGGCCTTCAATTAGATTTGCACGTCATAAATAGGTATTTCAACGCATCGCCATTTTCCTTCATCTACATAATATCAGAAAGAGGTTGAAAACCTGCATAGGTTTTAAAACAAACCTAACAATGTATTAAAATTCAAGTCCAGTTTTTCTGTCAAATAAGATAGTAAAGCTGGATGTTTATGGCAACAATGTGACTTCCATTGAAACATGTAAATAAATATTCATGTAAATAGCAACACAGTAATATGTGGTTAACACTTTCACTGCTGAGCCGATTTGCTTGTCTAGTCACGGGTGCGGCTCTGCACACTGCATAGTTTTTCCCATACAACAAACACAACAGTTGTGTTTTCCCGCACTCGTGGCAAGTTATGAAAAACACGACAGTTGTGTTTTCAGCACTGAATGTGTTAACAATATAGCATGTTTGCTTATTTATCGCTCGCTAGTTCTGTTGACTTTGATTGCAGAAAACACACATGTTTGTGTTATTATAATTTTACGGCAAGCAACAGCACGCCTCGTGTGCGAACTCGCACTGCTGTATAGAAGATTTTATCACACATCTTATTGAGTTTAGTGACGATGCAACACCAGGAAACAATAAACACACACATTGTGTGAAGATTCGCAAAAAGGCCAAAAAGCTTAATTCAGTTCAGCAGTCAACGTCTTAATGTAGTTTTGAAGCTTGTATTACTTCTGTATTATATTAATGAATAAAAATTATGCAGCTAGTGACAAATAATTAAAACTTACCTGTATGGCAACAGCAGCACATCAGTGGCAAATTTGAGTATCAGGTTTGAAATTTTGGGTTTCTCCTTTAAATTCAGATCAGTTTCCTTGATGTTGCCAAGGAGGGGCATGATGAGCATTAAAATTCTAGAAAAATAATAATTTGATATAACGATTACCAATAATTGAAGAGGTATAGAAAATCAAGGTAAAATTCAAGTAAAACTGCAGCATACAGTTGATAACTTACTGATCCTGATGAGCCGGTGGCTTGTTTTCCATGGAGCTAACAAGGGACGAAGTCAAAGTCAGCTGTTGCTCTCGAGGCAACCTCGGGAATCCCATTGTTATGTATATGATTGAGAAGTTCTGCAACAATTTAATGGTGTTAAATATCTTTATGTATCTCTGAGATCTCACCGTCTTACACATTAGGGTTTGTAGAGATTACAATACTCAGAAGGTTTGACCTGAACAAGAAATAATTCAAACTAATGCAATGAGTTAACACCTTCAATGTTGAAAAAACACAGCTGTTGTGTATTCCATAACTTGCCACGAGTGCTGGAAAACACAACTATTATGTTTGTTGTATTGGAAAACACTATGGAGTGTGCAGAGCTGCACCCATGGCTAGACAAGCAAATTGGCTCAGCACTGAAAGTGTTAAAAAATTAAAGCTAGTAAAAAGAATTCACTTACAACAATGAAGCTATTTGAAGTAGCATCTCCGTAAAGCTGAACCAGTGTCTGCACTGGCAACTGTACCTCAGCCCGACACTTCACTCTCTTGTTTACATGGATCAATAACTCCATAACCTTCTTCCGAACCTGTTAATGACAATAAATTACTATATGGATGACTTGCACCAACTCATTCAATCTAATATGGTCCCAATTTACCCTCTGATTAAGCTTTGATGTAGCTTAACATCTTAAGAGTATATAACGCTTTACGTAAACATCAAATGTTCTTGAAGCAAACCACACTACTTTTTAAACAATGACGGCTTTAGCAAAAAACTCACAATAGTTGGAAACGTTTAGCAGTAAACTTCAATATGTCACACTAACATTTTCTCCAGCAGACCACTAGTTTACTCAAACAGATGGTAGTATGTAGTAGAGTAAGAATGACTGTAGAATACTCAGATGAGCCTCTTAGAGTATGCTGTTTGCATTTATCATAGCAGTCCTCACGTAAGCGATAGATTGAGAGCAACCAATAGATAGACAAGTAATTTCCTTTGTCTGCAACCAATCCATCATAATTGCTATAGTACATAGATGCATATTTTGGATTATGACGTATCTAGCTTTCCGCTAAGTTTTCTGACTATGCTAAGTCCTTAGAAGACAAATAATTGTGCACTGCTACCCAAAAACAAATACGTTCTGCATAATTTAATTACAAATAAAAACCAACCTGCTCATGAGGCGATGACAATTTGAGGATTACGGGCGGCAAGAACCTGCCAAGGCAGCTCTCCAGCTGCTCATCCGAGTCAGCATTGCCAAGACGTAGAAATACTCGGTCTAGTAACACTAAAAACAAAACATTTTGCTAAAACATATTGGACACCCGGTTTGAAAACTTAAGGTTATCATATAAAACTATTGTTTGTAAACGCCGGCCATAGCTTAGAAACTCACACAAATCATTTGAGCAATCATTTCCACTCTCCGTCACGTCCATTTCAGACATTTTCCAGTAATTATTTAATAATTCTTACATACAGAAATCGAAATTCGTCCAGAATGACAAACAAAAATTGTTTTTATTTTGACAATAATGAACTCTTGACTTTTGTTTGACACTGACTGTAGTTTATTTTTACTTTATTTCGCACGTTCTGTAGTGTTCTGTGGTTCTGGTGGGCACTCTTTACGTTTAACGACCATAAAGCCTTGTTATTCGTAGTTTTCTTTTCCGATTTGACTTCACATGATTTGTGCGTTTAGCCAATGAAAATTTTATTATCAATAAATAAAAGTGATCAATTATAATAGTCAAAATGTTGATTCCCAGTCAGTCATAGTCCGTAGGTAGTTTAATTAAATACTCAACAACACAGCATTCATAGAAATAATTGAAACTAGTGATGTTGCAAATCCACATGAAAACTAACCGTCCTTCTAATTTCCATCGTATCAATCGTATACATCAAATAATAATACCTATTTATTTTAGTGGTGGCCTGAAGTTCTAATGCCACTAGAGGGTATTAAATAAAACAAATTTATAATTAAAACTATTCAGTTCATACATTTATTTTTAGGAGATTGAGCTAACTACAACACTTACCAATTTGTAAACAAATCAAATGAGACAATTTTTTTTACAATATAAACTTTTCCATTAGAATTCTCAACAGGATGGATAACACAAACTATAAAAAACGCTCACACTATTTCAAAACATAACACAGCACTCAATCACTGAATATAAAAAAATAATATTACTGGCAACCTTAACAATATTTTATTAAAACGACTAAATAATTAAAATTTCGTTATTCGGAATGTTTATCTAATAGGTATATTACTTAAAAAAATTAATAATACTATAAAACGCCAAACTTCTGCCACATATCAGCACTTCTCGTATTCAAAATTTTATACAAAATAATTATTGCTCTCTAGTGACACACCTCGTGGCTAGTCAAAAAACCTGTAATTTTATTATATAGGTAGCGACTGTATGAGCTCAGAAACAATTTAAATATTGCTAGGTAAAAGCATTGGACAATTTTGAAAAGCACTTAATGTTCAAACTAATTTTATGAACAAATTAGAGAAGTTAAACATAAACTATCAGTTGTTCTTTGATATGGACAATAAGTTATTTATGGGTCATTAATTATTGTATTCTTGTGAGAAATAAAGATATCTCAAACCTAATAAGGAGAAGTGAGGCTCTAATATTTTAATTATATTATCTAATTGTCATTATTGAGAAAAGGATCTTATTACTTATTATAATTATTATGTAAAGTAACCTATCCATAGAGATCTTCAATGGAAAGGAACTTTGTCTTATCAAAGCTTTTCATTTCACATGGATGGTACATCCTATTGACCTAGACCCAATGATCCAATTGTAATCTAATCACACACACATTTGACAAATAAGTGTATGTGTAAATTCGTTGCTCGTGTGATTTGTATTTACATTATTAAGGCAAGGAGAAAATCTTGCCTGCATTGAGTGGTATATAATGTCCACAAATTCACACCACTTCGAGATCCTATCGTCTCTTGTATAGGATAGCAAACGCTTGGATCCGACAAACCTTGAACATTTTATTCACTTTGATAATCTTTGAACATAATTATGACACTTGATAAAAATAGTAAATACCATCTATCAATTACAGACAAAGTTCTGATAAGGCAGATCTGTCTCTTGCAGGAACGAACCTACCAAGTGTAGAATGTCCTCGGTTTCTTGTTATCAATCTAAAAAAACACTGAAAGTGAAGTGACGTTTCCCTTTGAGGTCTAATTCTTATAAGTTCCACGTTTTCCTTACTACAACAGATAAGTTGGTTGAACTATACAACTGTTTGTTAGATAGTTCTATACTTCCGCGTTTTCCGTTCTTTAATTTCACATATATTTGCCTAAACAGTCTTAAGCAAGTGATATTTAAGAAAAAGTTAATTAAAAATGCATTAATACGAATGTAATTGTTTCAGTCAATTAGTTATAAGTATGATTAATAAAATGAAATGAAAATGATAAATTTGTGATCCAATATAGCTAACAATAAGGTCATCAAGTGTCACAATGACGTTATAAAGTGTCACAGCAACATTATTAAATGTCACAATAACATTGCCAAGTGCCAAGTTTCATATTTTCGTTCGTATACCAATATGTCTGTACATATTGGTGGATCTGTATCCACCATCCTATCTGCAGAATGGAGAAATGGAACTAACTTCACTGGCAGTATTTGTTCGCTGGCCACTCATTATACAGTAAAGTTGGTAAATCAGTACACTATGCTATTTGTTATTCTATACCATGTGCAAATATCATAACGAGACCGGGTTCCACCATCATATGTTCGTCGACGTGTGTGTTATCGCAATGTAGAACAAGCACCGCCTGTTTGCCCGGTACTCTTTTGCAGACATACTTCTCGTATAACCTGGAGGCATAACAAATGATTGTAGTTAAAGTAACGATTATTCTAATAGGAACAAAGAACTCATAAGATTAGTAATAATATAACATAGGTTGGGACAAACCATTCTAAAACTGAATGCCTCTCCATCAAATTATTTCAAAGTGTGAGAGAAAATATTTATTCCCATTTACTTGTGTGCCTCCAACTAATTAATGGAAACACAACTCGCTCACACACTCAGTAGTCAACTAATAGGCTGACGTAATCAATTACGTTGGCACAAACGAAACTAAAACTGAATTTGACAGCTCTAATGGTATAAATTTTACCATCCCTTTTGTTTTTATGTAACTGCCCACAGGAGGGTTAGGTTTTTCGGCCATATGTAGGTATGTTCATATGGCGCGTCCTGCAGCCTAAACGCCTTGATGGATTTTAATAAATTATTGGATTTCGAAAGTGACATAGGTTACATTGGCAGTCCGGTTTTTTGAGTTCCAAATTAACATAAGGTGGAAAATTGATTATTGGACAGGCCTGAACTAAAGTGTAGATTGTCTGTTAAAAAAGAATTGGCAACCAACACGACACGTACACAATACACATAAATAGATCCTGAACCCTAACTAGCCTTATTATATTATAGAAGGAATTACTTAACTTCCGCGAATTAAATTCATATTTATTACATTATTAGCTAATCCCGGGTTAAAAAAGTATATGAAAACAGTCTTACATACATACATATAATACTTTTCGAGTTTTGTGGACAATCATACGGAAGCTAAAGTTTTAAATATAAACAATTTTGTCTGATACTGGTAAATAGCCTTCAGAATGCTATATAGTCACATACCTCCTATTATTCTGCCTCGTCTCAAGTGATGAGAGGCCCGACGGCCACCGCCTCTCGTGACAGTTCTCCATGAGATCGTCGATTATGTGCGGTGGGCACCCGGACTCTGACAGAGTTCGCTTAATCATCATCTGAAAACATACGCGAGTAAGTTAACACGTCTTCCTTTAATTAAAATTATGAAAGCTTTTTCTAATCACTTATTCAATACAGAACTATTTCTAAACATTTCTTCAAACCAACTTTTCTAATACAGAATAAAATTATGAAAGCTTTTTCTAAACTTAACTAGACAGTCACAAAACTGTTTATTTTAAATTAAAGGGGGACATCCGTGGGTTGCGACTGGCAGATGCGCGCGTCAGTCGTATAGGCCGCGACCCACGGAAATCAACCTCTAGATGCAACTCAAATCAAAAAGTCGTGTACAAAGGTCTGATAGAATTGCTATTTTGCTCTTCGAAACCATCTTCAGATTGAGCCATCATAACATAACGATGGCTCATAAAATATATCAGTTTACAAAATATGGATTGATGGAAGAAACCTGAAACAAAGTATTTTTAATTTATTTCAGGCCTTGAATTGTTTTACAAGCCTTTCAAGTTATAAGTATTGGACAGTCTTTTGACGGCGTGTGATTAGCACGGCCGTACCCCATGTGGCCGTGGATATCTAACTAGCTTGGCATTGAAAGCCAAGTGAAATTAATTTGATACATGATGATAGAAAAATCCTCCAATAACTGACCATTTACACAGTTTTGTGATTACTGATTAGAGATAAGTTTTGTGATATAAATCAATGACTACCACTACCTGTAGGACGTCATCAGGCGTGGAGATCATGCCGCCCCAGCGAGTGACCCGCGCCCGAGAGAGGCTGTTCGCCCAGCGGACCACTTCTTCGCGTTCCATCTGATCCGCTAGCGCGCGCATCGTAGGATTTGAAACGCGCATCGCACGCATGAATTCCTGGAGAAAATGGTATGGATTTTATAGATACTGTGAGAACTTTAATGTTAGTAAATAGTGGATACAGTTGCAGTGAAAATTCCTTATAGAGATATATTGGGCACTACTGCAAGTAGAGGGTCTCAGGGAGTTGATGTACTGCTTTCCACTGGGATTGTAGCACGTGGAAAGATGTAGTCTCTCCCAACTACTGCAAGTACTAGGCCAGCTAGTCGCACTAGGCATATTAATAGATGACAAATAATATTAATCACACTCATATTTCACTGTGTCGTTACTCAGTCAAATAAAAAAAAACACGAATTTTCCTTACCTTTAACAAGGTGAGTTCACGTTTATGCTCGTTGATGATGAGTCGCTGCTCATCCAATTCCTGTCGGTAGTCTGTGAGCTTGCCCTGCTGCGTCGATATGAGCGCCCGCAGCTCCCGCACGCAGTTGTGATTCGCCAACTCGTCCTTCGGAATTACAAGGCCGCAACCCGCCTCGCATGGCATCGGTCTTTTGGGGTTGTATTCACCTGTAATTACAATATCAACATTAGGAGTGATATTTTATCTATATCCTACCAAGTCTGTTCGGTCGAATGAACTGTAATGCTTCTCGGTCGCGATCTCTTAGTTCCAACGCGTACATGCACGCACGCGTACATGTACAATCTGTACGCGTGACAACTGAGCGGTTTTATTATAATATAATTTGTGTCACAATTCCAGAATTTTCAACATTATCTTAGAGCTCTGTAGTAGAGAGCGAGCATACCACTCCTGATATATAACAATACAATAAATTAGTGATTGATATCGTTAAACCTGTCTTTCATTGGTTACCCTAACCCAAAATAGTATGTGACAAAAAACCCAGGCTCAATTATGAATGAATCACGAATTGAAAGATGTAGTCGGAATATTTACCATGAAAATTATCATTTGTTGTGGGTTCCTGACACATCATCACTTCTTTATTCCAGGTCAACTTAAAATTTTATTAATTCATGTTATTATTTATATGGAACTGGTTGACATTTTAATTAAATTTGCACATGACATGGTCATTAGAAAATTTTAACTCAAAACCAACTAAACTTTAAAAGCATATTACTGACATGTTGTAATAACCTGCATGTAACAAAAACAGTAGATAGGTAGGTATACATTGTGAAAATAAATAACATTTTCCTGTTACATACATTCAACTAAATGGGACGCCAGTGAGTCCAGCTTGAGGATAGTGTTGCACCCGTGAGGTTGGTTATCACAGAATGTTGCTAGTCTGTAAACAAACAAATTTAAATTTATAGCAGGTAATATAACTACTATATATATTCGGTGAAGGAAAACATCGTGAGGAAACCCACATACCTACCCGAGAATTATTTCGGAGGTAGGTATGTGATCCACCAATCCGGATCTGGCCCCCGTGGTGGATTATGGCCTAATCCTCCTCACGAAAGTGAGGGGAGACCCGTGCCCAGAAGTGGGACGTTATGGGTTGTTGATGAATATAACTAATGGTCGTGAGTATAATCCCAGTGCTGGCACATACCAATGTGTTTGGTATAAAACATATGTATGTAATTATCAGTAGCTTTTCAGTGAAGGAAAACATCGTTAGGAAACCCACATACATACCCTCGAATTATTTCAGAGGAAGGAATCAACCAATCTGGACCCTGCCAGACCTCTGGTACCAACCAATGTGATTGATTATGGCCTAATCCTCTTCACGAATGTGAGGGGAGCCCTGTACTCAGCAGTGGGCCGATATATAGGTTGATGATGATGATGATGATGATGAATATAAATATTATAATAAACCAGCTATAAGACCTCCCATTGTACTTATGTTTCCTTTCTGGTCTGGTCTGGTTAGTGCGTCTGGAGTCTATACTTTCTTATTTAAGAACTTGTATAAACATGTTTTAGAAGATAAGATTTATATTATGTTACATATTTTTTAAAGTACTTTTCTATTCTTGAATGGATACATGGTGATAGAAAAAAATTTAAATGGCATTTTTTGTTGTATTTTTATTTTTTCTCAATATCAACCTGATACAGAATATCAGCTAATAACACAACAGATTTCTCAAATTAGGTAAACTTTAAGCTCTTGTATGCGTCCCTTACAGAGACATTAGATTTGTTGTCTGTAAAGAATTGCCGTCTGGCCGGACCCATGACTCTACAGCCTACCAGTTAATTAGCTTATTGTCTGTCACCTTTGCCGGAGGGACTTCTAGTTTTTTGGGATCAAAATATTATTGTACAAAAATAACCATTTTCAAATTGCGTTATGGTAATTTTGTAAATCATAATTCTAACAAATACATTTTCCCTGTACCAAATACCTATTCGCATTAAATTAATGCTTGTAAGTTATGTTTGACCACCTATCATTTATACTAGCTCTAACCCGTGACTTTGTTCACGTTGCATTTGGAAATATGTATTCATAACTTTTAAACCCTGTAAGATATCAAAATAGAACATACAAAAAAATTTTAACTGAAATTCTTTTTTAATTCATAAAACTTTCATTGAAATCTATTGAGCTGTGTCAGAGCTTATTCAGGAATAACTTTCAACAAGACAAAATTTGGTCATTATGATTAGTCATTTTATGAATAGCAGACACTTAATTTTATTATTGATATTGACAGAATTTCACGGCTTTTTCCCGCTGGGCAGGCAGAGACCACATCTTTTCACATGCTATGATACTGACTCGCCTCTTTCGCTTCTTCCACTTTAATGAGTCCCTTCATATATTCACACCGGTTATAGGTACTTTTACCTTGGCATTTCTTTAGTACATCCTCAATTTTGATCCAGGTATGTTTGCCTACGTCAACCCCTACCGGCTGGCCTATTCGTACTAGATCTATAAATCTGATTCATCAATCTTTTTTCGTCCATCCTCTCTAGATTTCCAAGCCCTCTAAGCATCCCTTTCCCTATTTTCGTTACTACATCTTCAACCATTCCACATTCCCTTATCACGCTGTTCGCTATCCACTATGTGCATCAGACTTCTCTACTACTACTGATTACCCTCAAATATAAAATCAAACATTATCATGAAATTCTGGCAGCTGTCCTACAGAATGAGTCTCATTCTGGACCGTGTATCTTTGTTTACCATCTTTGACAACATCGTCACATTACAGTAACACAGGGCATGATAGCAATCCAATGGTAGCCTGTAGAGTATGTTATATTAACTTGTTGGCTGCATAGTCACCGGCCCGGCAAGACGCCAATAAAATATTCTTGTCTCTGTTAATGATGCATGCAAGAGTTTAGAAAAGAAGTATATTACGTTAATGGACGTCTTTAGAGTAAATGTGAACTGTCTTACAAATGTTACTATGACCTCACAGTATGCACAAACACACAATAGTTTCAATTGAAACTATTTAGCCATTAAAGTTATATTTAACCGTGCATCATTAATCATTTGGTGAAAGAACTTTCCTGAATGTAAGTCATGTAATGGTCTGTGTATAAAAAAAATACCACACATAACCTCATTATGTCATGTTTGTGAGTCATGGCTTTTTATTATGTTAACCCTCAATCTGTCACATATATTTAGTTAATGCGGTTTGTCAAGTGCGGTCCCTGAAGACCCCAAGAATCAACAGCCTATAAGACACATTAAAGTATTTACTTGTCTATTGTGGTATTCTTTCCTTATTAGGACAAGGAGGCAGTTGCTGGCTAAGGCTAGTTTTTATTAATATAATTATTTCAAAACATAAAATATGATGATATAAATGAACAGCTGATTAATTAGTTTACGTAACTATATTCATTTTTGCCAAATTGATGGCAAATTAATACAAAATCACATCTCTGACTATGAATATTTATAAAATTGTAACATTATTCAAATCAGTTTATAAACAGATGTCTCAATAACATTGATCTATATAAAATATATTTCAAAATAAACATTGCCTCATTTCATTGTTTCAGGTTGGTATTTAGATAACAATAAACAGATATCAATTATATAGGTAACAAAAAATTATATAAGAAGAAAACAATGAGGTTTGTGACCTACAAACCCATGAGTGGTTCCAATAGAGCTGTTACAAAATAAAACTTGCCTGGACAACAGGTTACGAAGTATCCTCGGAACTGGTCTGAGCTGGCTCGCGGTAACCGCCTGGCGATCCACAGGGCAAGTGGGCTGGCGACTGATCCACTCTGTGATACAAGCGCGACAAAACGCGTGTTCGCAAGTGGGCGCCTAAAAAATTAACACAATATCATAACCGCATAGTTATATATTTCACGCCTTATTTATATTGTTGCAAATATTAGGTCACAGCATACTTGCAAAGGATCCTCAAGAACTCCGGAACAAATAGGACAAATAAGTTCTTCGTCAACTATACCGTCAAATCTCTTGGTTTCATAGCCCATGTTTATTATTTTGACTGAAGGTTTATCAACATTTACGTGTGATGTTTTTAAAGGAGGAATTTAACATTTATACACGGGAAAATAAAGAATAAACAAATAAAAAACGGGATGATCTGTCGCTGGCTGCCCGTCACGTCAAGAACGAGACCATTGAATGAAATTAGAACGTCAGTCATGTCAGTCAAAGAAGTGACAGACAAATCTATTTGTGCTACAGACTCATTGAAGATACATTAATACAACACTAGTTTTTACTCGATAACTCAATGATACAAAACGAATCGACAGAAACATCACTTGACTGACATAGAGCAGAACAGATAATAGACGAGAATAAACGTGTTATTAAAAAAAAGCGATCTGCGCTATGGTATTTTTCCTACAAAGATTGCCATTAGCAAATAACAGTTTCCTCAGGTTTTCTATAAAAATATTTTTTTTTCTAACTAGTAAATAAAATTGTCTCCAAACTATTGCTATTCATTATTTTACAAGATTAATTAAATAGAACGCATAACGCCAAAATTCCATTAATGTATTTTAAAGCCTATTATACTAGGGTAAAGGGTGCTTTTCTACTTGTCTTGTCCAGCAAGTGAGTTAAGCTATTGGGGTTTGTCACCCCGGCCTCCCTAGCTATTGCTGTATTTTTTTACTCCTTTCTACTCAAGTGGTATCCTAACCCTATAATTTCCCTGGCTAACTTCCACATCTTATCACACTATTTCTACCTAATTCTTTAACTTTTCCATTTAATCAAGCCAGTTGTTGCCTTGCCGATGGCTGCATGGTAAGGGGTGAACCTAGCCACTAGCGTGGCATTTTATGCCCTAGGACCCAGTGATCCCAGAATAAAGATAGCCTTACCCAAGGACACGGGGTTCTGCTTGGGCGGAATATATCTTCCCGAACGGATTTATGTTCTTTGTGTGATTTAGTGTCAATCACACAAAGGCAGAAAGGATGTGACATACCAACGCATGTACACTACACAGCCTATTGGTCTGTAGTTCCAGAGACCAGTAGAGGGTGTCGGAGTCAAGGAGTTAGTGTACCTACTGGTTTCCGCTGGGATCGTAGCATGTGGAAATATGCAGTATCTGCCTACTCCAACTGGAGAAAGGCGGGACTGTATGAATGTATGTAGGTATGTCTAGTCTAATATACTACATAATAGTAAGAAAATTTATGTCAGCATAATATTTTCGACATACTATGCCGAACTAATATAAGGGGCTTTTGGCTTATGACACAAAGATAATTTCATGGTGATACGAATAAAATAAGAAAACTTTTTTTTGTATACTCTTCTAATTTAATATGAATGAATTTCATCGAAAAAATATTTCCTCAGAAATAAGGAATAGTCACTATTATGGCGACATTTTCTCTGTTCTGCCATTTGCCAGCCAACGAATCTGCCAATTCTTTTTCTGCCATTGTAAAATGGACCCAGGCAAGGGGTGCTGATAAAATTTATTCTTTTTTTCCTTTTAGTTTGAACAAAATTTACAAAATAACATACCAAAATGAGTGTCTTTAAATCTGCTATGGGCTACTTTAGCTCAAGCGGAGCTAACGGTGGTAGTGATAATGATTTCGTCGGTCAATTTGTGGAAATTGGTAACATGAAATTGAGAGTGAAAAAGGTGATCGCAGAAGGTAAGAAATGGAATATTGAGTTTCATACAAACTTTTGAATAGCCCTAAGCAATTAAAGATTTTAATTTATAGCAGTAAACAGTGTTTTGGTAGGCGTAGGCTTTATTGTGTGGGTTGCTGCACTGTGCGTACGTCATAGCATATTGGGGGCGGAAGGGCGCAGGGCGCACTTTAAAACTTATGGTTCTAAATCCAAACGTATAGTTTCTAAACAGTAACCACATAGATGAACTAATTCCTAATAGAGTTGAGATCATGTGAACTTTTTTATCGGTTATTTGAACAATCTCTTTGTTTTCTGACATTAATTACATCTTGATCTTTGTTACCCTGAAGTTAAAGACTCCACAACTACATTCACCAGTCTCAATTCCACACAATGACTCCCAATCAGACTGATAGTTATTTAATTGACTATAGCAATATAGAATAAATGATGTTCCAATGTGCATTTTGCACTGAGCTCTATCATTCATCGGCAAGTTTGTTTGAAGCACCCAGTCAATGTATATAAAAAAAATAGGTATTTTATTAACAGTTTCTACCAATACGAATTAATTCATATTCTTTTTTTATATCCACTGAAGATAGAATAATTATAATTTTTTTTGTTACTTCCTGAACTACATGTAGCTTAATACCTAACAAATAAGTACTTAAGCGAACTGGTGCCCTTGCGTGGTGTGCAGTCTGTTTAATATTAATTATCATTTTGCCCGTTAAGGTCAATTAACTCCTTGAGTGTCGCACATACTGTTTAAACAAAAGAGTCCACATACACACGAGACACGCAGACAGTTAACTTAGTCTTCCAGCTATCTTAGTTTGCTTAGTTAGTTAGTTTATATATGAAAAATATGTTAGTGCTTTAGGAACTACTATGAAAATATTAATGAATCAAAAATAGCCTATAGCACTTAGGGATAATGTAGCTTTCCATTAGTATAAGAATTTAAAGAATCTTATTAGTAGGTACAGAGATTACTGCCTACAAAGTCACTAACTGATGGACAATCAAATAGGATAGAAAACTCTTACACATTGACTGCTGGACCTGTCTTTTTTTTTGGCACTTTAGCTAATCTTCACGCAATGTGTGTGTTTACAACCACTGGTGTCGTGTGTAACTAAAGTCAATCAGCTGTGCGGGCGCACACAACTGTTGTGATAAAATTGACACTACAGCAGCGCGGGATCGTATGCCAGGTGTGGTTTCGCTTGCTGTAACAATATAAAAAAACACAAATGTATTTTCAGCAGTCAGCATGTTAAACCAAGGGTAGTAAGAACAGTCTTATGCACAGATGAGACCACTTTACCTCTTTATATTATTAGTACAGAAGATTATTCAAAGACAAGGGGGGTAAAACTATTGTGATTCATCACCAGGGTTTGTAAAGTGATGATTCTCCTTTAAATTCTGTGTTATTACAGATATTTTTCCTTGTATTATTCAGACAGAACCTACCTGGTAGGCACGTTTTCCAAGAATGATCTAAATTATGGTAAAAAAAAAACATCTGAGTGAGTTTTGTGAAAATGTTTTTTTAATATTATTTTATAATTGTGGAGAACAGGTAAAGGTGGTTTAAGAATGATTATCGAAACACACAGCTATTTTCCATGGTATGGAATGAAAACCAATATTAAAACCATATCATTAAGAATGGATCTGATCTATCATCTCTTATAATGTGATCACTAAAAATAAAATACATAAACATTTATTTGACACAATTACTTACGAACAATTAGATAATTGGCTTAGGTATTAAACACCATTAAAATGACTTGAATTGAATTATATTTGTAAGTCTTAATGCTAAGTTGAATGTGAGTCTGCCTGTTATGTAGTTGTGTCTGTGTGTGTTTACTAGTTTAGTTTCTAAAAAGTCTCACAATAAGGGCCCATTGACAGTCTAGTTGTGTTAAAGAGCCCACTCACCAAGTACCAAGGTAGTCTCAAAAAACTACTAAACAGATTGCAATGCAGTTTTCACTGTTTGTTTAGATGCAGTTAAGACTTAAAAACTGACATATTTATGTTGCAAAGAACTCAGCTACAACTGTAGCTGAGCTATTCACAAGAAAATATTTGCAGGAACTAGATAGGCCTGGCATAGTCCTATGATCAGTATTTTAATACCTTTTGGTAAAAAGAAAAACCACTGCATATGAAGTTTGGTAGTATTGACGAGTCAGCACTCCTATTTATTATTAATGTGCACTCTGCACCCAATGTTGCCAGCATAAACATTGATCAAAATGATCTGACTAATAATTTAATTCCAGGTGGTTTTGCATTCGTGTTTGTCGCTCAAGACATGTCTACCGGCACTGAGTACGCCCTCAAAAGGCTCATGGCGGCAGATGAACATGCAAATAAGAACATCATCCAAGAAATTAGTCTACTCAAGAAGCTATCTGGGCACCCCAATATAATCAAATATATAGCCGCTTCATTTATCGATAAGTCTAAAACTTCGCATGGTATGGGAGAGTATTTATTGTTAACGGATCTTTGTGCTGGTGGCAGCTTGATGGAAGCTCTACAGAATAGGGGAACGGCTTTCCCGCTACCGACAATACTAAGGGTGTTCTACCAGACATGCAAGGCTGTGCAACATATGCATGCTCAAGTGCCCCCCATAGCGCATCGTGATCTCAAACTAGAAAATTTCTTAATATCCAATGAAGGTAATCATTTCAGTTTCTATTCAAAGCTAAGCTAAGAACACCCTAAATATTTACTCTAAAACTCCGCGATTATGTTGATTGCCAAGAACACCAAGATGCAAAAATAGTAAGAAGTTGTTAAACCTTTTTAGAGATCCACACTATTTTATAAATTTTTTACTCTTGACTGGTTCATATGTCCTAGTATATCATCCACTGAGGATGCTCCGAATTTGATATACGGTGGATTTGAAATGCAGATATTGAGAAACTCAAGCCTGCATAGAATACTACCCAATCATATCAAGGTTCAAGGTCAATACAGCAGATTTGTTTGCAAATTTAAAACTTTATTTTCAGGTACAATAAAATTATGTGATTTCGGCTCAGCCACAACAGATATCTATACTCCGAATCCTTCATGGAGCGCTAATCAAAGAAATATGTTAGAAGAAAATGTAAGTACTTTCTTTCGTGATTTCAAAGATGTGGCTTAAAGCTGCTGTTTAATATGACTAGCTTTTTATTTCATTAAATTGACAAATCACGCCCCTCCAGCATTATGGGAATGTTGCCAATTTAGGATAGCGGAAATAAAGTCTACAAACCAGCTTAACAGCCCATTAAGTTGTTCCACTTTATCAATTTGTATAACAACTAGATGAGCTAACATAGTACAAAAGGAAGTCTAATAACATTCTCGTTTTCAGTTGGCACAATTCACAACGCCTATGTACCGAGCACCTGAAATGCTAGACACATGGGATAATCGTAAAATCGACCACACCGTGGATGTGTGGGCACTAGGATGCATTTTATACACCCTATGCTACATGCAACATCCATTCGAGGACTCTGCTAAACTGGCCATTTTGAACGGCAACTATAACTTGAACCCTAATGACCAGCGTTATAAATCTTTTCATAAAATTATAAGTGAGTATTTATTTTAAGTTATACATAGAATGCTGTATGAAATAAATTAGTTTTGATATATCTTTGTTAAATATACATACCAGGGAGGCATAATTGCAGTGTTGAAGAAACCTTTTAATTTATATTTTCAAAAAATGTAGAGTGTAAGATGTGTCATCAAATAATATTGTCCATTACCCCTTGTGATTCTGGGTCAAGAGAAATGCATTAGTAATATGTAGTGTGTAACTCAACCTTTATCTTGATTGAAATTTGATTTGAACTGGTGATATTGATTTCAAATTGAAATTTAAACTATAGAAACAGATCTCAAAATATTTAGCAACAAAATAGAGGTATAGGATATTTTAATTATTAAAGATCATCTTCTTATTTTCTTTCACTCACATGATCTGCGTGTTTTCCTAGGGTGTCGAAACACCTACACGATCGATATGTCGA
The DNA here is from genome assembly GCA_912999815.1 of Campaea margaritaria. Classification (NCBI taxonomy): domain Eukaryota; kingdom Metazoa; phylum Arthropoda; class Insecta; order Lepidoptera; family Geometridae; genus Campaea; species Campaea margaritaria. The sequence goes on from OU538794.1 coordinate 7,027,104, forward strand.
TACCACCTTTACGTGATCTAACAATAATATTATGTTTATGTAGAGCTAGATAGAGTTGAATGTTGTGTTGTCCGCAGGTGGTTGCCTCACTGTGAACCCCGAGGAGCGGTTGACGATCAGTAGCGTGCTGGAGCGATTGGCGGCGATAGCGGAGTCCCACAATGTCAATCTCAAGCAACCACTCAAATTTGAGCGTAAAAAAGTTGAACAATCTGTGGCCACTAGCTCGCCAGGTAATAAGAAGTCAAGTAAATATTACACTACCATATCCTAAGAGAAATCCCGCGCGGCTCGTTCAGACTTTAATCGTTATTACAATCGTGCAAAGTCTAAATTTATTCTACGATCGCGCGACTCACTTATCCATTAAACTTTCGGTCCATCGTTATGTTCTGTTGCATTTAAAAACTCGAGCTAAAAATGGTCAAGCATTATTTGACTTTTTACACTCAAATTTTTTATTTAATCCATTATTTAATTTTGAATTGAGTTCCTTAGAAATGGTTATCGTAAAACGAAATGTGAGATTTGTTTACATTCCAATGTCGATTACTCACCAAAAATATATCATCACCAAAGGTAAGGCAATGTTTAATGAATTGTTCCCTGACATGAAATAAGGTAGTATAGCATTTATTTGACTTTAAAACTTTAATTATTATTATGTCGCTTTGATACTGAAACGCGTAACATGATTTTAGATGTAATTAGATTTTGTATTTATGAAGAATCATATTCTTTGAAAAGAGGCTCAGTTTGGGCGTAAATATTGAGTGCAATATGGACGTCTCGACACATGACAGGATCACACCAAAAGCTTTAATTTGTTGGTTAAGGAATGTGAGACACCACACGAAAAGTCATATTAGGAAGTAGTTTTACAAAGACATGAGAAACCGTTGTCGCAAACAAATCTTTAGATTCGTCTATAAAATAATTTAACCAAAAAGTCAGTGTGCATTTATGAAGTGCATACCATTCTTAGGTTTAGGAAATCCTTCGCTAGATAGATTTTTCTAAGTATATAGGATTTATTATCCTAATACATTCCTCTAAGTATGGGGCCGTATACATTTTACTTGTATAATTCTTTGAACCCCATATTGTATTAGTTTCTATTTATTAATAGAAAAATAGATATACAGGGTGTAAATGCGACATCTACGTATCGATAGCTAAAGAACTTCTGTTTTTATAATTGATCTACATGATCCCACTGCTAGGCAAACGTCTTAAAATAATAATATAGTACTTTAAAAGTTAATTAACTTTATATACTCCAGATAGTCTTTCCCTCATACAACGATATGTGTAGAAGTGTATTTTCTCTGTTACTCAAAGTAGATGTTTCAAAGAGCCAAACGTATAATATTTAATAGAGTTACTGAGTCTGAAACAGGGAATCTACAAACGAGGTAGCGGCACGAGCGCAAGGGGCAGGATAACCCCCCCCTGCTTCGCTGTCACCTCTACGTGCTTATTAGATACATCTTATGGATCATTCATGCTAGCACGTGCCGGAGTCAAGTAGTGGCAGTAGCATGGACACGGCCTAGAAGCACAGCCTAACTAATTATTCCATATCTTTACACTACTAGAAGTAACACTAAGACGCGGCACAGTTGCCGAATGTAGTCATTTGTTTTTTCTAGTCTGTATATATGCTGCGTTACGAATTGGGCACAGATTAAAAATACTGTTTACTACTTATCTGAGCCCGACAAGGACTCGGCATGGTCTAACATAGATCTTTCATTGCTGTTAGAGCTTAGTGGCGTTTTCCATTATCAACAATCGACTGTGTGCCTTGAAAAAAAAAACCGAAGTTTTAGAGGTACTTATAAAAATTGTTAAGATATGTTACAGAAGTTCTTCGGTTATCAATACTAGCCATTTAAGATGTAGTTAAATTTACACCCGATGTGTTTATTGAAATTTATTACAGTGGATCAAAATATTCCAAGGTACTAACTAGTTATTCCACTTTAGTTTCACTGTACTATGTAGTCACATTTTTTTTATTATTCATTTACTTGTACTAACAAATTTTATGAAAATCACAGCTAACAAAGGTAAAAGTTGCGAAATTACACGTATGTTAATGTATAACTAACATTGGTGGCTTGGTGAAGTATAATTTTATTTATTTTAACTATTCTTGGGTCTTATTTATATTTGATGTGTACATAACTAGTCTATGGCTTAAAAATATAGATAATTATATTTTATATTCAGATACATTATATTGATACGTAATATAAAATCATGGGTCGTTCCAACCTTCTTGACAATATAAGGAATTAATGTGAGGTACAACTATTTAGAGTATTTATATAAAAAAATATTAAGTATGTTGAAATGTTCAAGAATTTTGTCATCACAGTTTTGTATCACTCTAGATTTTGTCATGAGGTCATCTATGAATTATGATTTACTCATATGTTGAAGCTTAAATAGAGAAATAAATATGTATATTATTCACAACCATGGTTTTTATTTCTGAAGATAATTAATAAGAGACGCGGAATGGGAAGTAATATAGCAGTCGTTCAATAAACATGGGTAATTATAACATCATTTTTTATCTGTACTAATGTCAATGTTTTGATTTGGGAATCATAGCTAACATAACTGTAACTAACAGTCAAGGCAAGTCATCTTTTGGATAATTTATATTGCAAATTAATGTGGTAGTGGTAACAGCAATATTTTGCACGCTGTCCCCTCTCTCTGTGTTAACCAGAGGGAGACAGCACGCGAAAAGACCTTGCTTAAATATTTTGACTAGCGCGGGCCGCACATATTTTTATATTATTTTGATTTTCAAGAGTTAATACGTGGATATTGTGTAAATATAACCTATTTTTGTATAAGCTCACAGATTTTTACTAACAATGCACTACATCTGCACCATATTAATTTAGTTATTCGTTAATGCTATGTTTACATATTATTATGCCAAAGTAAAATATTTCACGTTAGTGTGTTGCTACTTTATGCTACAGACTTTGTGGAAATATTGCTCACGGATCAATTGTTTTAAACAATTCTATCGCTGCCCCTTTATGCTGATATTCTGTCAGTTTTCTGATATGGCTAAACAATGTATAAATTATATACTGCGTAGGTCCGTAGTCCTATATTAGTGCGTGATAATAATGATTAATGATCAAAAAACTTGGGTCGATAAACTCACAGTAATGTACTAGGTACTTATTAAATACAGGATGTAGATGGGAGTCTCCCAATTTCTCAGAGAACAGATGTAGTTGTCCAGTAAAAGGAAAAGTTCTATAAAATTAAGTTACAAGTTGTAACTTAGGTACCGTCGTGAAATTTAATAATATTAACTAATAATAATGGGTACAGATCCCGATGGCAGATGGGAACCCGGTAACTTATGCCCACAAAATATCTCTCGTTTCTATACGCCCTTGGCTAAGTTGTCGTTGGTTCTATTAACATTGGTACACCAATATAGTAAAAAAAATTGCCACTCCCGTCCTACGCAAAAATCACTATTTCAAGTCAATCAGGACAACTATTTATTAACTCAAATATTTACTAATTCTGAATGAAAAAAGCAAACTAGTCATTATTATAATTTTATTTAATTGAGGTGCGTACATGACAAACGTTTCTTTAGCTAAGAAAATTAGTCCTAACTATGTTTATTATCCTTCTAACTTCTAATCAGCGAAGGGCATTTATCTATCTAATAAGTGATTAGCTAGATAAAATGCTCAAGAACTTTTTGGTAAAACATAGCTCAGTTATCAGTCTTATATTCGAGTACTTGCACAATGAATACTCAATCTGAGTTATGAGGTACATAAAACCAGTTGCCGGCGCAAAATATACCACGCTGGAAAATACTTCGCTTTGTTGAAATATCTTGTTGTATTATCATATAATTTTATATTATTAAAACAGCCCTAAAACTCAATGTTTGAATTATCGTCATAGAGATGCAGTTCAGTTTAGTTTTTTAGTGTGCCATATTAGTTGCCACGCGCTGTAAATACCATTCTAAATGATACGTCCTACTTTATCTATGTTCAAAACTGTAGTCTTATGTTCGTATGAGTGCATGTCTACCTAATTGTAAGATTAGAGTATTGCTTGTTCCTATTTCTTTGAATGACCTACTCATTGCATGTATGTGTCAGTGCATTAGTCTTCTGTTGAGCTCTTGCGCCTTTTATTTTATACTGTAGTATTTTGTTTACTGGAATTTTACTTTAAGAAATATATTTTTTTAATTGTTTTATCTTTTTGGCAAAAATAGACATTATACACATTGTAAAGTTTTGTACACGTTTCATTTAAACAAGTGTATGAAAATGACTCCTAAAATGTTAATACTTTATAAAAAAAAAAAAAAATTGCCAATATCTATTGTCCTTTGAACTTCGAAGAATTCAATAAATTAAGCACTTCTGTGATTTTCTAGAGCCTTCTATAAAAGGCGCAAGAGCTCAACCTACACTGTTATTTTGAACGCTATACATATCACATTTTCTTTTTCATTTTAGGTGTTTTCAAGTTTTTCGGGTGCCCAATAGTTTTCTCGTTTAAATGACCTGCGCATGACCCTTGACCCTTGCAACGGAAACAAAATGACGCTTGGATATGCTCGCAATGATGAGTATTCATTGTTTTTATTTAATAGAAACTTAGTTTTTAATATTATTATTGCACTTTTTATTTTATTGTGCCTGCTGTGTATCTAAACCAAACTATTTTTGTGATAAATCTCAAACGACTTTGAAAATGGTAGCGTCGATTGGAAGTAATAGCATGATATTTAGATTTCATGGCATGTAAACATAGATGCTGCTTGCGGCTAAATTGGCATGTCACAGAAGCCTCTTTACCTATTTCCTATGCCCTGCACTGTACCCTTACATCGCGGAGATTGTACTTTTCGCGGAAGGACATAAACGTTGAATTCTTCTTTATTTCACCCGAATATCCAAAACTTGTATTTTAATAAAAGAGATCTCATAGATACAAAATAAAGTCAATGTGAATTTAAATCGCCACTTATGAGGCGTATCAATTGGCTGCAAGCAGCGTCTTTGTGGCTTTCTTAATTTTCTCGTAAACAAAAACCTAGATTGTCATTAATTGACTTGATAATTTTACTAATAATAAAATAGGTGTTATGACAATAATTACATACTCTTTAATGTGTATTAAGACTGCTAAATTCTTCTAACCTTATTTAAAGGGGGTTTCAAAAACTATTAAAATACATATTTTAAATTCCTGCATTCCAAACAGGTACAAATAGTTAAGAGTGAATTGTATTATTATATTAATTAGTTACCAAGTTGTTAAACATTAACCTAAGGCTTTGTTATTATTTACAGTATTTAATGATGTTGTGTTATACCCTTGTTTATTGACAAATGGCTGCTAATAATGTTAGCCATTTAATTATTGCATTCCCAATTCTTCGTAAAAGTATATTAATTTTTATTAAAAAACGGACCAAGTTAAAGATGTAGTTCGATTCTCATAATAATGTAATCTCGAATTAAAGTTTAAGAGCTGCACCTATGCGACTCATAACCATAATAAACGCAGTTTTATATCCGAAAAAAAAACAATAACTCTGAAGTCACGTCACTATCGTCTATAAAATAGGTAACAAGTTATCAATACACCTAATCGTTGAACGAAATTAAAACCATTATAAATATCCCGTTTCCTGCTGATAAGAAATAATAAGAAAACAAAAATTGGGGAAATACTAAATAGTTGTTAAAAAAAACCGTTCGAAACGCAAGAGAAAAACTGATGCTCGTAACGGCTTGCTAGTAAAGCATGTAACGAGGGGCGTTGTTAAACGTCAAGCCTTATCCAGACGCAGTGTTGCATGGCCCCTGCAACTTCACTAGGTGCGCAACATGCCACGCAACATGTGACTAAATAAGAATCGAGTTGCTTTTTGTAGTGTCTGTTTACAAAGGTTAATTTAAAGGCAATGATAAGAACAACAGACATTATTTATTTTACGCAATTATTTTACCATGGTTGTATCATAAATCGTTAGGTGCTATTTCTCTATTTCAAGCTTGTTTTGTGTAAGAATATTTGCCCCAATTTTATAAATAGAAATGTAGTGTCATTTCTAAATGGAATGCTTTTTATTAGAGATTTTGTTGTACGATACATTCCAAATGTTTACTCATTGTAATCTATGTCTTCATAATTGAAAAATAACTAATATCTATTTGAATCAGTTTCAGTTATCTGATAAAATATAATAATTAGAATAACCATCATAACCATTTGTAATCCAAAACACTTATGTATAACTTATAGTAAAATTTTACTATTAGGCGAAATATACTTACTAGAATTCTGTGTACTTTATTTTAGTCAGTATCGATTTCCGATAGGTAACGGATTTGCTTACTTTTGCACTACTTTGTAAGTATCAAGAACAAGCAAGTTAAATAGAGCTACTGTCCAAGAACTGTACAATTAGGTACATATTTGTACTTGAAATATTTTAACGAATTGTACGATTACAATAATTTATGGTACATATTTTATACTCTTTTTATGATGGCATTAAATTAGCTTCTTTGCTTTGCTTATAGAAAAATATTTATCCAGATATACTTACATAAGATTTTCATTGATTCGTTACTTTGCGAAAGTCCATACCAACTAAAATCTAAATTACTAAATATTTTTTTAAAGATTCAAGGATTATGCGTAATCCTAGTTTACGCAAGGATTTACCATATATTATGATAACATAATTATACTGTTAGCTTCGTAAACGTAATTTTTCAATAAAAAGCATTTAGATAAATATCTAGTACAAGGTAGATAGAAAAATTTAAGATTGTTTTCATTTGAATAACTTTATTGACAGAACATACTTAATTTTTGTGTTTCAGTAAAATATAATATTAATTATTAATATTAAAATTTATGTAGCTATGTGTTCAATTAGATAATGTATGATAATAATATATATCAGTCCAATTTCTTGTTATTAATATCGGCTTTTTTTTCAACTGCCGTTTAATGGTTTCAGCTCAATTTCGAAATATGCGGTAAATTAAATATACTTAGCTAAATATACATGAGCAAATATCAATTCCAGTTTAGGATAGTAATATAAAACATTTTACATATAAATATAACGATTATTAGAGTTGTAATGTTATTCCATCACATTAAACTTTGACGAATAATCTGAAAGGTAGTTTATAGATGAGCAATATTTTTGTTACTATTAGTAATATTAAGACAATCATGTAAAATATTTTATCTAATTTTAGAAATAAATGTCAAGTAAATATTATATCCGTGTTTTAGTGAATTTATAACCAATATTTAATGTACCTCAAAACAGTTAAGCTAATTCTTATAGGTAAAGCACACAAGGCAAGGTCAATCATTATCACAAAATCAACACCATTTCTGGTTGTATTAAATTAAATCTTACAGTACAATTAATTCGCTTAAAAAATAATAAACATCAATTCTTTCATTACAATATTTCTCATATACTTACAAAGACATTGAACTCGGTAGAAGAACAGGCTTTTCTCACACTTTAAATTTTGCTAAATACACTATACTTAAACAGTTGACAACCGACTACAAATGCTATTTTAATTTTCAGCTGTGATAGAGCCTGCGACCGTTCCGCAGGAAGTGGCGAACTCTAGGCCGCCCGAACCTGCCCGTCCGCCGCCCCCGACGCGGCCCCCCGCCGCGCCTCACTACCAACCGCCACCCCCGCAGCCCCATGTCAACTCTGGAGGCCTATTCTCTTCTATCAGAGGTGGGGCCGGCAGTTTCTTGAAGAACTTGAAGGATACCTCGTCGAAAGTCATGCAGACAGTACAACAGTAAGTATGCAGACATAGTGCGCGAGGAATATGCGAACGGCTTATTGTTAATAATCATGTTTGTTTGCAGATCGATCGCTAGGACAGATTTGGATATAAGCTATATAACTAGTCGTATAATCGTAATGCCGTACCCTTCAGAAGGATTGGAAAGCGCTTATAAGACTAACCATATTGACGACGTAAAAGTAAGTAGTTTTTAAACTTGATTGTCTTATGTCCTGACGGAACCACAAAATTTTTATTTTATTTCTATTTATTTATTTTTTATTTATTTATTTCAATAATTAGACCAAAGTAGACAAATTTTTGTAACAAAGCGATAGATATCCTAACAAACTTCCTAATAAATCTGAGTTACCTCAAGGGAAATTTAAATATATATCAAATGTACTTAAAAACTTTTTATACAATTAATGACCATGAGCCATGGAGGCAAACTGCTCAAGAGCCATTTGGCAGTTAATATTTCTTCTGAAAAATATTTTTGTCGTCGATTTTTTCGTCGGTTCTTCCCCATTGTATGTATTCAAAATCCAATTGTAAAGTCAGTTAGCTTTCACAAATGCTTTCTTGGGACCCATGTGAATGACTTTTCTTTTTACATCCACAGGCGTTCCTCGAAAGCCGACACCCTGGCGGTAAATACACCGTTTTCAACGCGTGTCGTGGCGTCCGCAACAGCTTCCCGCGTCACGTGGTCGTGTCGGATTGCAGTCACGCTCTCTATCCCACGGAGATATTGGCGTCTATCTATAACATCGCTAAGCAAATGTACCAGTGTTTAGGGCGAGACGACAAAAGCGCCATTGTGATAACTTGTCAAGTAAGTTTGTGCCGTATGATCACTGGTATAAAGTAGAATGTATCGGCTCCAACCTCTTTATTCGAGTTATTTAGTACAGCTCTAAGGGCGTGAATCCATCACCTATCTATGTAAATCCAGATCAGGGCGTATGGTCGTGACTATCGCGCTCTACCACTAGAAAATTTTCACGTCTATCTACCAACGCTAGCTGCGCCTCGTGGTTTCATCCGTCTTCTTCCCATTTTCTTACAGGAACTCTGCATTTAATAAAACATAGACTGTAGTACTCAATGATAATGTAGCTTCCTATTACTGAAAATAAAACAGAATCGGATCAGTACTAGCGGAGGTTACCTCTTACAAACATACAAACTGACCGACTGTCAAATTTGATCTACACAGGACGGCAAACAGTATTCCTGCCTGCTTCTCTGCGTGTTGCTGCTGTACGCAAAACTGGTCACAGTTCCAGAAGACGCGTTACAGATATTCGCCGTGAAGCGATCGCCGATCAACATAGCGCCCAGTCAGCTCAGATACCTGTACTACTTTAGCAATATTGTTAGGTGAGATCATTGAATATTATTTGATTGAGATGTTGTCCTGGGTAAGAAAACAAATAAAATGTATTGTTTTCTTTACAGGCCAGAACCGATTCTACTACATTTTAGACCAGTCTCATTGGTGTCGCTGACAATTCAACCTGTACCACTGTTCACTAAAGCAAGGTAAAGTTTTATTTTAATAAAAGTTGTGTCTTATGGTGCGAGCGATGCACAGGGACAGGGCGCATACCCTGAAGGGGCGCAGAAATGTTCAGAAATCGCTCAAAAGGGCGCAGTTACAGAAGCTCGCACTGGACGCATAGAAAACCATTATAGTCGTAGGCCTCTTCTGTAAGAATCCACCTAGGAAGTACCACCCACGCCTTTGCCACATATTAATCCGCCAAGCGGTAGTGTGCAAACAGTACTGTTTTCCGGTTTGAAAGGCATTATTTCCAGCTAAATTACTAGGTACATATATGAGACTTTAGGACCTGGGTGATACTGTTGTTGTTATGGGCAGTTGTGGCGCTTACTATTAGGGAATGACTTTCTCGTCTCGTTACTTAGTAACAAAACAAAGGCGAATTATGGCACTGTGCCAATGACTGTAAAAGTTATAGTCACGCCTAATTTGATTGAATTGATTTGGTTTTTTAAATTTACAGGGATGGCTGTCGACCATACGTTGAAATATATAACGAAGATAGGCTTCTGCTGTCCACGCAACAAGACTACGATAGGTTACATCTCTACACTATGGCCGAGGGCAAGGTGAGGCCACTATAAGTGTGACTGTGCCGATGCTATAACTCTAGCTGTTATTTGTTCGTTGAACAGAGATGTGCTGGCTTCAGGTGTCAGAACTTCTCAGGCTGTCTAAAGGTCGGGGCTTAACGACCGCAATCAATTGATAACAATCGGAACTGACGGTTTTACGTGCACTCCGAAGCGTGGAGCTGAGGAAATTCGCACTTAAATCATTAAAGTCATCGGTGCAGGGCCGACGGTCAAACTTGATGTCATCGGATTAAAAAGTGCACGTTACCGTTCGGTCGCCATCGCCCTAATAATAGTGTATCTAACATGTATTTTTATCGGTGGTTCATCGTTGAACGGGTTGGATGTTTGCAGGATCATGGTCCTCGTAGTTCCTGATTACCTAGATACAGGGAATCTCAGTTAGGGGTCACAATCTACGTATGTAGACCGTGACCGTGACGCGGTATTTTGTGTAATAGCATGTTGTAGCGGTTGGTCGGACGTGCGTTGCAGGTGACGCTGCCGCTGGACGCGACGGTGGCGGGCGACGTGTGCGTGTGCGTGTACCACGCGCGGCAGCAGCTGGGCCGCGTGCACGCCGTGCCCGTGCTCAGCGTGCGCCTGCACTCCGGCGCGCTGCCCTACGCGCACCACGCCGTCAAGTTCGCCAGGTGATCGCGGGCCCGTGTTGCACGGGAACGTTGCAGTGACGCTGCCGCTGGACGCGACGGTGGCGGGCGACGTGTGCGTGTGCGTGTACCACGCGCGGCAGCAGCTGGGCCGCGTGCACGCCGTGCCCGTGCTCAGCGTGCGCCTGCACTCCGGCGCGCTGCCCTACGCGCACCACGCCGTCAAGTTCGCCAGGTGATCGCGGGCCCGTGTTGCACGGGAACGTTGCAGTGACGCTGCCGCTGGACGCGACGGTGGCGGGCGACGTGTGCGTGTGCGTGTACCACGCGCGGCAGCAGCTGGGCCGCGTGCACGCCGTGCCCGTGCTCAGCGTGCGCCTGCACTCCGGCGCGCTGCCCTACGCGCACCACGCCGTCAAGTTCGCCAGGTGATCGCCGGCCCCCCTGCTGAGCACGGGTCTCCCCTCACTTTCGTGAGGAGGGTTAGGGCCTAATCAAACACAGGGCTTCGATCCAGATTGGTAGATGACATACCTACCTCTGAAATAATTCTCGGGTAGGTATGGGGGTTTCCTCACGATGTTTTCCTTCACCGAAAAGTGAGTGATAATTATGTACATATGTTTTATACGAACACATTGATACGTGCCCCCACTGGGATTCGAACTCGCCCCCTCATCCTTGGAAGGCAGATATTCTCCCACTAGGCAAGCACCTAGTCCTATTGTTATACAACAAATAATTTCAACTGGTAATGTTACACACTAGAATTCACAACAAACCTATGTTGCATAGTAAACAAGATAATTAGGTAATATTACACATGAGACAAATTTACCTGGCAATGTTACACATTAGACAGGTTCACAAAGTAACTTAACACAGTTAACAACAAGCAGCAAGTCGGAAGCAATGGTCTGTCACTCGTATCGCTATCTTGTCACACTTTTCTAACTCCAACCATTCCACAGGTCTGAAATCGACGGCATAGACGAGTCTTCGCCTCACAACGACCACTTCTCCGCGAACACATGTGTGATCATCAGCCTGGTGGTGCAGAATGGGGAGCGGCGCAAGCCAGGCAGCGACCCGTGGGAAGAAGACCATTCGTTCCCCATCCGGACACCAGACGTCCTCTTCAGTACTACGTTAGAGCGAGACGAGACTATTGATAACTTTGGTGAGTGCTTCTCATACCAAAAAAATCTCTATGATGCTTTATTTGGTGATGAGTGTTAATGTTTATCTCTTAACTAGTTCTCCCACAGGAATTCTGCATTTCCCGGTATAACATGCCGGTGTAGCTAGCCATTAGGGAGAGAATGCTAAGAATCTGACCTTCCAGAGATTACCAGGGGTCTGTTTTGTAAATCCTCAATTAGTATTTAATTGAAAATGTTGGCCAGCGGCAGGCGAAAGTATACCTGTCATTATTTCCCATACAAAGTAAAAATTAAACCAAAACTTGGTTTAATTATATCCCATCGGAAAGTGGATGTAAATATAGCTTATGAATGCAAACAGACTACCCACAGTTAGATTACCTTACAATTGGAGCATGTAATTTTTTAATACAGTACTGTATATTTCTAGACTGTTTTACAAAAGTACGTAGCTATTGACTAAGTAATGTAGATTATTTTTAATGTTTATGTATTTATTGGTACGAGAAATGTAACATGCAGCATATTTTATTATACAGCTAACCTTCGAAAGACTCCAGCCACAGGCCCTAAGACAAGTATGTCGCGTAGTGTGTGTTAGACATGATTTTATATCATCATTTGTAGATATCACTAACAATAAATAGAGTGCGCCAATTTTTATAGTCGGTCTGTGTATACGCGATCTCTGTAAATGCCTATTCTTTTCGTCCTAATTTTAGGCACTGACATTATGCCGCCGGCACGGGCTGGTTTTCTGTGGCGTGGCCGTTCCGCCTTGAATGCCCTCGATAAAGCCAAAGCCTTTCCAGTTGGCATAGCGTGTAGAAGCCTTGAAACTGACTACGATGCGAGTTCCATCCGGGCCTATATGCAGATTAGTCATAAAATTTGGCGCGACTTAGCACCGTCCCATCTCTTAAAACGGAGGAATAGTTTGTCTTCGTTTTCAGTCCACTTTATTTGTAGTGCATGGAATTATTGAAAATAGTTTCCTTCGAGCTAAAGTTTCAAATGGCTGATCTATTTGGCTATTTTTTGTTATCTCGCAAAATCAGATTGAAAAAATATCAGTGAGTGCAGATTAACTTATAATTCAAATACGAATCGTATCATTTTCCTTAACCATTACTGCACTACTTATACCCTTTATTTTGCGTTGTTTTTACCTACAAAATATCTAAAATTAAATCGCATTGAGATGTTTAATAGTCTTGTAGTCCCTCTGTACAATATCATATTCAGAGTCACCCATTGCTGTCTAAAAATATACTACATGCACCAATCGCTACCATACATGTTCTTCCTAAAAATCTCTTGTAAATTGGCTTTAATATTACCTACAACTTTTGTGTATTTTATCCTTTTTATGTTATTTAAGTATGTGTTCTAGAAAACCAATGTCTTCAAATAAAACAGAGGTAAATTCAACAGTGACAGCTGACTATCCACAAAAAGAGACGGAGCCGGAGCGACCGCCGCGCGCGACCTGCCCGCATCCTCCCCGGCCGCCCCCTCCCCGCCCCTCCCCTCCGCCTCCCTCCACCGTCACCGCTGACTTCCTCAACCTCAGCACCGGAGCGCCGCAAGAGCCTCCCAAACCTGAAAAGAAACTTAAGAGCGATGATTCGTTTGACTTCTTCGGCATGATGGGGAAGCAAGACGACGCTTTTGGCGATTTCTTGAGTGGATCGGGTGGAGCTGTTCCGGATAATCCTCAGGTATGTAACTTACTAGCTTTTGTTTACGTCCACGCGGGAAAAAAGTATAGTTATCGCGGTAAAAAGTATCCTATGTCCTACTCCAGGATTCAAACTATGTCCATACCAAATTTTATATCTAGATCTGTTCAGCCGTTTTCCCGTGAAAAGGGTGAAAACAGATATAGAGATAGACAGACGGAGCTACTTTCGCTTTTACAATAATCAGGATTACTTACCTAAAAGGAACTTCCTGCAGGCTGTGACTTGCCGTGGCCCACGTGGAAGTCTCTTAACAGACTCCGGACCCAAGTGGGCCGCTGCAACAGCAACCTGACTAAATGGGGTTATCTCGCCCCGGACAACACAATGTAACTGTGGCGTTTCTGCGCAAACGATGCAGCATTTGCTGTCGTGCCCTCAGTGCCCTAACACCTGCACCTTAACCGACCTCTATGAGGCTTCTGCCCCCGGCGTGGCAGTAGCCAATTACTGGTCCAAAACAATCTAGCCGTGGATCATCGACACGACGAAGAAGAAGACTTACCTAATATATTTCAACATAAGTAGATCACAAACTAAAAAAAAAGGCCCGTATCATCACGATAACAATACTGCGTTTTCTTTCTTGATTTGCTTTTTACTACTTTGTTGATTTTAATGTGTTAATTCCCACAGCCATTTGCTTCTGAACCAATCTTCAGCGACTTGCCGGCGCCGCCGACCGACACGGACGCGGTCAACTCTAACGAGCCTTTGTTCGACCCGTTCGGACTCAACGACCCGCTGCCGAAACAGGAGCCGCTACTAACTCCACTACTGGCGCAGGGCGAAGGTAATACCAAAAAGAAGTAACAAGAAAAAAGGAAGAAAAAGAAGGTGCTATCTTGAACTGTGTCTTGACTGGTGGTTAATTTAGCGCTTAGCGCCAACGTTAGCGCGTTGATTTCAAAACGTGCTATTAGCAATCTCACCGAAGCAGATGTGAAGCTATTCGAAAGCTGCTAATATATTCCCTTTTAAATCAACTTTTCTCACTTCAAAATATGCATAGACAACTAAATGGCTAGATATAGATGTGAATAAGAGTGCTGTAAGGTAGCTCTTGCCTTTTATCTTTATTCCATAACTTGTTCTTATTCTGAGGTGTCGCCAGTATATCAGAACATAACATGAATCATCGTGAAACTACAGTATTAAAAATATCTTCCTTCACAGGACGATCGCAAAGCGTGCCGCTCGAGCAAGCGCAACCGACAACCCGTAAAGATCCGTTCGCCGACCTCGGCCTACTCTCCAACACTATCCCGACGAGCACGCCGACCCCGGCACACAGCCAGGGGAACATCCCCGCGATGTCCGCCCCGGGGCCGATGCCCCCGCCGGGGCAGGTGCCCCCGGGGGCGATGCCCGCGACCACGCCGACGATGACCCCGCGCGCGTCCCCCGCGCACACGCCGGCGCACCAACCGCACACACCGGCGCGCTCGCCCGCACATCAGGCAGACTACAAGTTAGTGTTTCCACTTATCCACTTATCCACTTAATATTCCACTTAGTTAAACTTAGTTTCCACTTAATATTTAAGTCTCAAGTCGAAGTCGCCTATTTTATCAGTTTTCATATCCTGTCAATATCGGCCACCACCAGGCAGGTGCGATATTACAGGTCGATAATATCGCAGCGTTATTCCGGTATGCCATCCCGTGTTTTTTCTACGTGATTCCTTTTTTATATTCGGATATTTTAGCGTTCTATAAAGCGTTAATAAAGCAGTAACTAATACAAAATGTACTAAAAAAACAGATATCCCAAATACGGCTACGATATTGTCGGCCGCCTGGCGGTGGCTTTACTCCAGTCCGTTTCCCTTGTTCCAGTCGCGCACACTTCGAGCCCGCCAAGACGCCCGCAGACGAGAAACAAAAGAAGCCGGGCGACGTGTTCGGCGACCTGCTCGGCAGCCAGGGGTACCAGTTCGCGAGCAAGCGCGACGCGGGCCCGCGGACCATGAACGCCATGCGCAAGGAGGAGCTGGCCCACACCATGGACCCGGAGAAGCTGAAGATACTCGAATGGGTACGACACTTCGTTCGCCTTTCGTGTCGCAGTTGCCGGCATTGTGTCCTGAGATGAGTGTTTTGATTGAAACACGGTGACAGAATTACCAACCTAGTCGTTGTAGGAACTTCACCCGTTTTGACGAGGGTTTACGCGAAAATTGTAATTATTGAAAAAAATTACAGTAGGTATATAAATCTTTTCGCCATAACTTCGTCTAACTTGAGGGGAATTAAAGATGTATAGTTTTAGCTTTAACGTTTTGAATATGATTTTCCAGTAAAGTCCGATCCTATCAACTATCTGATGGTTACGTTTCAGGCGGAAGGCAAGAAGGCGAACATCCGAGCTCTAATGTGCTCGCTCCACACTGTGGTGTGGGAGGACTGTCGCTGGACGCGGTGCGACATGTCGCAACTGGTGTCGGCTGCCGACGTTAAACGGAACTATAGGAAAGCTTGCCTCGCCGTGCATCCTGACAAGGTAAGTTCTGTTCTGACCTGATGTTTCTATAAATCAAATATCATCAAAATCCGTCCAGCCGTTGCGGCGTGAAGAGAGTACAAACGCATTAACACAGAAACACTCTCAATTATCATATTAGTGTGATTATAATAACAAACACAGCGGGGCTTACCCCGACCATAAATCTAATGTATCATGTGATCAGAAACCTGCCGCCTTGTTCGAGTCGAAATTCTGCTATACTCATACTTAAGTAGGGATTTCAAATCGCACAAGTAAATCGAGCCCCCTACTGTCTTCACACGCAACCGATATCTGCGTCGATTAACACGGCTTTTGGACCAATAACTCAAAGTGTAATATTGCAATTTCTAATCAAACACTCATTTGCGTTACGTCACAGGCCTATGGACAGCCTGATAAACTCTGACACCAGAGGCCGCCGATACCTCATTCGACAAACTAAGTCAATAAAATATTTCTTCCACAGCAAATGGGCACACCCAATGAGAACATAGCCAAGATGATCTTCATGGAGCTAAACAACGCCTGGAGCGACTTCGAAAACGACGCAAAGCAACAGAACTTGTTCTAATCTTATTAATAGTGCCATTTCATTTTACTGTTAAAGGCTGCAAGGTGAAGGTATGTTTTTGAATGCGACCGCAGAGAATGCCAGCTACATTGGCTCAAGTCTGTTAGCTATTGAACTGCTCTCTCAAAATCGCCGTAAGTGGCAGTCTTCGCTAACAAAGACTGTTAAATTGGTGACATTTCGACAGAGATATCGCGTTTCAGTAGCTGGTAGACTTGAGCGCCAGTGTTGTAGGCGGTGTTGGCTCCTTATTCTAAATTAGCTCGTTTTAAATCGCTCCAAGCAACAGTGTCGCTACGGCAGTGTAGATACGGCCCGTTGAAATCTTTGTACAGAAGTCGCATTCAGAATCGTAAGAACGGAAACCCATAGCGGCTCACGGACACGATTACGTGTAATTATCTTCTATGCAAGCAAGCTCCATCTCCAGCTCCAGCGTCACCATCAGATGGGATCGCGGTCAATGCTTTTCGTAAAACATACACTATTCTTTTAGATCTACTTATTTAACACGCATCTGACGTCTTTGGTTTTATTTCTGTAGTATCTTTTGACTGTTGTGTCAACTCTTTTAGTACCAAATTAAACTAAAATTGACAGCTATGAAATTATTTGCTGTTTCCTTCATTTTCCTGCAGTTTGAAAAGGACAGCTGTAGTTTTAGAGCTGTCAAATTTAATAAATAGTTTGTTGTGGTGCCCAGATTAGACACAATTTTTAGGGCGCCACTATCTAACAAACACTGTCCCTAGACGTCTCAGTTCCATTTATTTCCATTCAACAGACTATCTTGTCTATTTAGAAAACCGTGGCTCCGTGACCGTGAGTTGGGTTTTCGGTCTAATCTTCGCGCCAAATTGTTTGACTTTTGTGAGTAACCGCGGACGATGCTGCCATTGCTATTGTGCGTTTCCAGTGTAACCCAATGTCTATAATAATTCAAATTGTCAATGAAACTAGTTACCCACGCTTATGAATTCAAAGTGGTCATAAAATTTGGCGCGATCAGCACAGGTATTATATAACTCTAATGAAATAGAATAAAAATGAATATCGCATTCATTTCACATTTTGCCCATACTGAAAACTACATGATTCTGATTTTTATTGTTGTTTATAATATGGCACCTGTACCTTGACAGTGATTCTATATTCAGTAATCTCGTCATTAGCAAAACTTTTAAAGGTAACGTGGCGCGGGGCGCCACCTACTTATGCAATATTATATTTAGCCTTTGCAATGTCCCTTAGGTGTACATAGTACGTTACGTTGGCTGGTTATATTGTACTTAACGCACATTGGAAATAGAGAAAAATGAAATTTTTTGTCAAAATTTTAGCATACAAAAAAATTCGAGTTCACATAATTAGATGTTGTTTAATCTATGAACACTTAAACAGTATGAGTGTGTGTGGATTCGTCACATAGGGTTTGCAATATGAAAAGGTTAATGCAACATAACGTTTATAAGCAATTGCAAATAGTGGTAGAGTGATCAATTTGAATTTGACTTCATTATTTATTTTTTTATTGCAAAGGCACCTTTTTTGTTTGGAGTTGTAATGTTTTTTCGTCTATCAAATATAGTTTAATGTATAAAAAGCTCTAAATTAATAAAAAAAGTATTAGAGAAAGTGACTATAAATTAATAATGTATGATAAAAATGTGTTATCTTCTGGTTTTGAAAATTCAATGTTAGTTATATTAGATGCTTTTAAATATTTAACACACTTCCAACATGTAATTTTTGTGACAATATCTTCAATTTAATATATAGTATTTAGCTGGATTCGGGAGACAGTTCAATAACTTATATAACTAGATGGCAAGACGGTCCGTTAGTTCACCTGATGGCCTTGCATTGCCTGCTGATTAGCCTGCAGTAAACATTGGAGTGCCACCCAGAGAAAGATTGAATCAGTAGACTTTACGACCGAATTTCACTGCTCTCGTCACTTTACAAAACGAGAAATGGAAAATGTAAAACTTACTGTACGTACCTACAGTACGTTTCTCATACAATATGTAGGTACGTATGATAAAAACGTTATACATGTAAAATAAAATGAACTGTCTTCGAAGTTATAATAATTTTTAATGGTGAAATAAGGTAGAGGTCTCGAGTTAATTTGCTTTAATGTCTTTATTAACTTAAAAAGTTTAAAAAGACATTTCAGGCATATTTAAAATGTTACATAGTGCTTGGTATCGTTAGTATTTTCTTTTTTTTTTACTTTATTATATTGTATATGAGCTTATGATAATGTTAAGTTTGTACATTCCTAATTTAATTAGATTTTAACGCGTATATAGTGGGATACTAGGTTTATTTTCTTATCAACAGGCTGCATAAATATGTTAAGAGTTAAATAATTATACGAATATAAATAGTCTGCAATTGTTATTACGCCAATAGTCAATGGAGATTTTGTATAAATATAATAAAGTTTACTCATAAAAACAGTATATCAGTATATACACAGTAGCTTTTAGTTCCACACTAAAATAGTCGCTATAAGTATCGAAATATCACAAAATGCTTGAGTTAAATGGATATAATAACCAATGCATGCTACTGAACGAATTAGGGATTCATAACTTGTTTTTGAACACATTAGGGACTTATCCACAAATCATTAGATCCATAATATTGATGGATCTGATCAGAAAAAATACATTGTTAAAAGCCGTTGCCATTTAAAGACTCACTGGTGGAATGGAGCCAATTATATATTGAGCAGAAATAATTGTTATTCCTTATTTTAGTATACTCTTAAGACTCATCCTAGAATTCGAGCAACCGCGAGACGATTCGCCCTTCTCTAGTAATAGTTATCAAACATGAGTCTTATGGTTATTAAAATAACTATTTAAATGGTCTGACCTTAAAAGTCCTTGGCCGTGCCGTCCTGCCAGTGAGTTCCACCGTACCATGGTTCCAACCATTAAAAGCCATAAATCATTACGAAAGAGGTATTTCTGGTCGAATGACAGAAAAAAGGTCCTCATTAGGAAAAAAATGAGAACATCTCTATTCAACGTCGACAAATGTAGCCTATCCGTTAATTGTGTTTTTGTTGATAATATCTTGGTAAGAGGCTGCAGATTATGCGTTTGGGCGATGTGTATGAAAAAAACAATTAAGCGACCAACCACTTCTATTCTGAATAGCCTCGCAAGCTATCTAATAGCACAATGATTACAATACATGTACTTACTCAGAGTTCCAGTTTATTTTTGTATGTAGATCGATTTAAGTTCCTACTTATAAGAGTACCTAAACTTTAGCTTTAGACTGATCCGTAAATATTCGTTGAATGAAAATAGTACGATTTAGACCAGTGATGGATAAATGTATATGCGTTTCGAATATTGTGTATATTTTGCTTAGAAATAAATAGCGTATGTCCCAAAACAATATTGTTCGGAAATAAATTGATTGCAGAAGAAGTAAGTTTTTGCATTTCAAATACCTTCCAAATTACCCCTTAGAACTAAGATAAGAAATACCTCTAGTTATAGCAGAATTCTTCCTGGCAGAATTGCATCGATGTCATAAAAATAGTTTCCACAGTGCAGTGGCATTTAAGGAGCAGGACGTGAGTTCAAATCCCAGTTAGGGCACGTACCAATGTGTTTCTGTAAAAAGCATTGTGTACGTAATTATCACTCACTTTTCGGTGAATGAAAATATGGCGAGGAAACCCACTTACCTACCCGAGAATTATTTCAGAAGTACGTAATGTATGTTATCCACCAAACCGGACCAGGCTCCCGTGGTGGATTATGGCCTAACCATCCTCACGAAAGTGAGGGGAGACCCGTGCTCAGCAGTGGGACGATATAGGTTAATGATGATGATGAAGTTTAGAACGATAGTTAGACCAGAGAGGAAAATATCTAGTGTTCCTACGATGATTTAACCACATTCCATTGTGGCAAATTATTATATTATTTTTTTTTATTTTTTAAGCTTGATTCTTGACCATTTTGGGACGGTCAAACAGGTCATATGTATACATGCTTACCTAGTTAGAATTACCTAGTGTAGTAATGTGCATCGTTACATCTGCTATAAATACTGTATAATTAAAACACAACATTTGTAAAAAATATATCTTACGTTTATTAAAAATAATAATCAACAACTCTATCTTTGTCAGCTCTCCTCCATCTTAACATCTAAACAGCCATACTTTTCTAGGAGTTCCTGTTTCTTTTTTCTGAGCAGAGCTCCTTCTATGTCCTTCTGGGATGGCACCGCCACGTGCGACGTCGTCGTAGAGATTACTGTGTCGTCGTCGTCGTCTTCTATTCTCTTGTCGTCGGGCTAAAATTAAATACACAAAAATGATCCCAAATATAAAAAAAAACAATGTTTTTAAGCACATGGTTAATCTAGCTCATTGCTTTATCGCAGTGAAAGGCAGGCGTTCCACATACCATCCAAAGATTGACATGGCAACACTTTAGCTATAGTCGGGCAAAAATATAAAACAAATACAAACAGTATAATACATAAAAATACTCACATCTTCAGGATAAATATCTTCTTCTTCGGATAGGTCTTGTTCTTTATTCTGTTCCTTATTTTTCTTCCATTCTGCGACTGCTCTCGCGATTGCTGTAAATGACATCAAATTAAAAATGAAGCCGAGACGGAATGCCTCTTCCAAACTAACAAGATATATTTTCGTCTCTGATTTCCTCCTATTTACTTATCATAAAGGGTCAAGAGGAAAATAATTAAACAGGAGTGAAGAAATAGTACCAAATATTAGCTAAAGAAAAAAAAGCGCTTAAATTTTATTATATGGGTTCATTTCTATCGTAAGAAAACCCGATTGTTGAAGGCCTCACTTAAAGTTCACGATAGCTACACGTCGCGATGTTAACTAGGTTGATATTTATATTGATATACCTTCTTCCTGCGCTTCCTTTTCTAGCGGAAGCAGTAGGCCATCGTCGTCATCCCGGTACCCGTAGTAGTCCGCGTCGACGTCGCGCATGAGATCAGCGCGCGTGCGCCGCGGCGGCGGCGGCGGCTCTTGCTCGAACAATTCGCGCACCCCTAGAGAAGTATAAACAAATGTACGTTGAAAACTGACAGCAATTGTTTTAAAATTAAGTGTTAATTTCCCTAGCGGACACGCTGGAAGTAACACTAGCATTTATTTACCTGGTAAGTCTTTAGCAGCACCAAAGTACTTGTACCCCCTGTTCCCCGGAACTTCTTTGCCGTCTTGGTCAAGCATTTTCGGGCCCACGCGCGCATGGTCCGGCCCTCCGAGCGCCTTGATCTGCACCTCCCAATGTCGCTTCTCCCGCATCAGCTTATTAATCTCGTCGTTTAGATCTCGGATACGAAACTCCCCGAGGCCGGCTGTAATTAATTATTCGTTACAACAGACATGGGATCCTATTGTATGAAGAATAAAGCCTACGATATACATATCACAATTCACATTAGAAACACAAACCGTGCATTTTTATTTAATTTCTGCTGTTGTTCTTCCAAATAAGTAAATAAATAAATTTAGAATGATCTACTTAAAACTTTAATCATAAATACACAATATGAGTAATAAATAGAAAAAAATATTGGAAATCAGTTATTCACATTGTAAAACCATCTTTATCTTTATATAATAAGCGCGATTATTAGGTAAGTTTTATGTTCAGATATTAAAATTCTCTTTTCATCCCATGTATTCGAAAAGAGGCATTTTGCTCTTCGATATGTGCGAGCAAAGTGGGTCTTTTCCGCGCACTTACTAACAGTGACGAAACGAGTTTTGAATTTGGAACACTGTTTAATTAAAAAGTTTGAACGCAATTCGCTTCAATAAAGTCCTGGCCGGCAATAAAAAAAAACAGCGCGTGCCGACGCGGCATTGGCTATCAAAATTTTAAAAAAATTGTCTGTTTGGAAAGTTGGTTTACGGACGATATTTTAACGTGACAACGTCGTAACATAACATTGCTGAAGTGATTGCATACTTTTATAGATAAAGATGAATCATTTTTTAAAAATAAAAGAATAAATACTTGAAATTATACTAGTAATCAGATTTTTAAAATGCAAGAATAATTAACTTGTCAAGAAGAGAAGAGAGATAGATGCGGCGCAAGCGTACAATGAGCGTAACGGGACAATGTGTCAACTTTTTCGTGCATGCCAGCCGGTGTTTATCGATTTAGTAGACGTTGTCACGTCCAAAGTTTTTTTTCTCGTATGATGAACTATTCTCATAGCTTGGGAAGAAAATTATCGTGTATCTCACGGTAGCAAAATTATTTAAGCTCGAGCAAAGTACTTTGACTCCCTCGCTAAGCTTAGGATTCTACTATAGAATCCTTCGCTTCGCTCTGGATTCAAAAAATCGCTCTCGCCGTAAATACATTATTTTGTTCCCTTGTGATACAATCTACTATTTTGTATAGAGGAAGATTAAAAGAAAAATGTATTGTGGTACATAATGTTGAGTTTATTCATTTTTGTATTTATTGGTTTCACTTATTTTTGCCCTTCTTATTAGCCTTTCCCCCTTTTTCCTTTTTCCCTTTCTTTCCGGCCTTCTTTTTCTTTCCCTTCTTCTTTTCTGCGCTGCACTGTTGAGCTATGTCACTGTTGGCAGTTTCCTTTTTATCTTGAGGTGCTTTCGGAGTCACAAGTTCTATTTCCAATTCGGTCTTCTTGTCTTTAGTTTCCAACTTCTTGCCAATCTTGAGAATGAACACGTCTTTCATCGGGTGAAGCACTTTCTCCATCGCTACTGGAACTGGGCAGTTAGTGGGCGTCACGTTTATGATCTTCCTGTTTTTTGTGTCGCAGGTCTTGTTGCATCCAGTGTAAGTGTACTTCAAGTTAGATGTGTGCGGTTTATGGCTCTTGTCAGGTCCGCATAGATCGGGAGGCATTGCGAATTGTATCTGATCGCCGGTATTGTAAGGAGCGGCTTCACAGGAACATAATTCCTGAATTTTGTCGTATTTCCCCATCCTGTCCACTTTGGTGCTTTTGGGAACTTTTATTTTCAATTCGTTAGAGTTTATTGACGTGAGGATTTCATCGTACTTCGCCATGCCTGCATCTACAAACCAAAAGCATATGAATAGCGAAAGATTATTGGCGAAATGCATTAAAAAAGTTAATCATGAAAATCTCAAATGCTCTCTTACCGTTATGATAATTGTTACTCGAATACTGTACAGGTCCATATGACCTCTTTGTTGATATTATAGAAGAAAGTTGCGATCTAGGACTATCGGATCCCCGAGTGGGCAAGCTTCGAGCATAGCACGGCGTTGCTTTCTTATTGAAAATATCTTCGTCTAAAAGCACTTTTCCCTGGTCATCCATTTCTACCTTCTGACAAGAGTACATGGTCATCCCATTATCTTCTTGACAGAGAAAGGACGTTCCTAGCGGTTTTGGGGAAGCAGTGAAAGCTGTGGTGATTTCTTTGCCAAGGAACGACATTCGAACTGTCACTTCGATGATACCTATCGAGTCCATATGGTCGATGTCGCCGCAAGTTAAATAGTACATATTTTTAGAAAGAGGCGTGGACGTGGTACACGTAATGTTGTCTTTAGGTTGTTCTTGCATCCACTTCTTGCAGAGTTCCTCTCTTAACTCAATAAATTCAGTAGTATAGTCCATGTGAGTTTCGCCTATTCTAGAGACGCAACTTGAACATGGTGGTTGTTTCGTCAGTTCCACAACAATCTCAAATTCTTTTATAGAACATATCTTGTCGTAGGTCATTGCGAACAATATTGATTTCCCAACATTCAACTTGGTAAAATTATCTATTTTTCCGTACGATGCATCGTAAAGCACAATGGGCAGCTTTCCCAAAAAAGACGCTGATATTATCAAGTTATTATAATCTATATCAAAGCACTCGCATTTCATGTGAATTTTATTGATTATTAACTCAATGAGAAATAGGTGGTAAGGGAAACTAACGTCTTCTTGACAAACCACAGGTCCGCATTGGCAGAGTTCCTTTTTAGTCTTCACAATATCTTCCGATAGGCTTTTTATGGACTTTCTGAGTGCTTTAGCTTCATTCGTGAGGACTTGGCTCATAGTAGCAATTTTATCTACATTGCTGACGATAGCTGGGGAATGCGGCCCTTCAATACATTCTGAAAGTTGCTTTACTGATTCGGTCAATTCGTTGATGTGATCACTTATGTAAATGCTTTTTGGTTCAAGATGTGAAATTTTTTCTGCTATGTCTTGTCCCACTTGCCCTGATCTGATGCTCGGGGTTTTAGTAGGACTGGCTTGTCGCTGTGGAGACTTTGTGGGTGTAAACGGAGGCGGCCGGGATGAACTTGAAGATCTGAGTGATAGTCTAGTAGACAGTCTAGGTGAGGGTGGAACATCAAGTTGCTGCTCCGGTTCATTCACACTCGGCTGTTTAGATGCACTAGATTCAACGGCTTCATAGTTTGTTTCCTCCATTTTGGGTAAATATGTGATAAAAAATATTATGACGTAAACTAAAATTTTCACATGGTTTTTGCAGTCGTTCAAATTAGTACGGTTTTGAAAGCCATGGCCTATTGGACATGTTACCAAAATAAGTTTTATTTTTTTACAAAATTTATTGTCAGCCAATAATTATAAACCATTGTAAATTAAAAACTTTCATTACTATTTTGTCTATTAAAAATTAAGATTGTTGTTTTAAATGAACAGGACACAACAAACCGAAAATTAGGTTTTCCGGTTTTAAAATTAGTTACACCTCAGTCATTGACCACTTGTTATCTCTTCTAACAATGTGATTGAACATGATAAGCGCGGAAGCCTAGAATAGCTCTCAATGACTGCTGAAGGCTTGGTGAGAATTGGTCGAAGGCAGTTAAAAAACCGGGTACAAATAGTGCACTACCAGCTTCGATCAGGGTGTGTGATGATCAAAGACTTTCACCACGATTTTTACTGATAGTTTCCTTCATTGGAATCTTGCACTAATTTTGTGTATTTACTTAGGCGGTTTCAAACCCTGCCCTACGGCAAGGCGACTTAACTAACCAACTGAATTCTATACATAGATAGATAGAAAGATAACTCTATATTAACACCAACAAAACAAGTACTCGCCCTGGACTTCGCTTTCGGACTTGGTCGTCTCGTTACAAAGTCAAATAAAAAACATAACAAAGTATACCTACCATTTTGTATTTGCGCTACTTTCTTGGCGATCTCTCGGACGATCTCCAGCCGCCATTTCTCAGCCCTGGGCAGGTCGTTGCATTCCGCGGCGATGAATGGTCGCCGCTCGCGCTGCACGCCCGACTCTTGCACTTGGGCCGCACGCCATCGCGCCAGCGTTGTCCTGAATAAAATGGAAATAAATAATGCGTCAAACACAGATTCTGAGCACTAAAGATTAGCTCACCAATCGATTGTCGAGATCAGTCGACATCAACCGATGTGGTAACACCATGACCATGACTAGGATTTCCTTTATCTAGAGAATCAGGACATACGAGGACCATGGTCCCACAAAGACCCAGACTCCGAGCAAATAATTGAAGCTCACACAAATCTTTACACTGTGCAGGCATCGAACCTGTAAACT
Source organism: Campaea margaritaria (assembly GCA_912999815.1). Lineage (NCBI taxonomy): Eukaryota > Metazoa > Arthropoda > Insecta > Lepidoptera > Geometridae > Campaea > Campaea margaritaria. Next base: position 7,053,322 of record OU538794.1, read on the forward strand.
GACACCTCACAGTTGGCTCATCACCCACTCACATCGCAGAGGCCGCCACAACAACAGCTAGTATAATGTATGCTTTATTTATGTAAGTATGTTTGGTTACAGATATGGATACGGGTGTACTGTTTGTGGATATCTACAATATAAAAATATTATCAGAAAATTTTATTACATAAAAAATTATCCAACAACATTTAGCACTGTATAGTACAATATTAATCACAATATCAATATTTATGAACAAGAGAGCTTATATATTGAATCATTTAATGATTCATTTAGTTCACAACATAGATAGAAAGCTAACATTATACTTTTAACTGCTGTTGTAAATATTGCCTTTCTATGTTGGGGTGCTTCTGCTGTTTTACTGTCCTGTCATAACATTTGCAAGCAGTCCATTTGACATAGATACTTACATAGCCTTTTCTGCATTACGAGCCTGAAACAAAGAAACATTTAAATAGGTCAGACTCAAATAATATAATAGGTACATAGTGTAGGTAGGTAATACAGTTCTATGACCACTTTAAGGCAGATTGGCTCCAACCATTTCTCATGCAACTGGGGCGAAGCCAAGGATTTTACTTTCATTGTTTTGCTTTATTAACCTGTAATGAAATTTAAACTTGCAAATAACAAGCGCTTTAAAATATATTTTTTTATAGTACTGTGGTGTTATGCATAATAATTGGTCCCGAAAACGAGTGCACAAAAATGTACTGAATTTTAGCTAATAGTATTTATTGAGACCAAATATCAAATAATAGGGTCATCACATCACCCTTCAATGTTTGTATGGAGAAATGGCTGACTAGAATAACCTTAACACATTTGCTGCTGAAAATACAACTGTTTTTTATAACTTGCTGTGAAAACAGGAAAACACAACTGTTGTGTTAGGAGTACAGGATAACACAATGTGTGTGCAGGTTCGTAACCTAGGCTAGATAGGAAAATTGGCTTAGCAGTCAAAGTGTTAAGCTGGAACATGGTACTGTTGGCTTACTTTTGCATGGCAAATTTATAACAAGGAGGTTGCGGGTACTTGTAGGTCCAAGCTGAAATTCAGCATTCTGGTTATCTTGCAGCATTATGTTACGCTCAGGCCTTTTCTGCTGTGTATAGCTGTACATGCCTGCTATGCATACATAATATAATTTTGTTTTATGTCAAACTCTTATTAATATTTGATTGAAGTGATGTGTTTGTTGTTGTGTATTGTAAGAATATATTTTTACTTTCCTTTTACTTCCTCGGGCGGACTCTAGCAAATGAGTCCTTCCGGTCGGATATACTACACTTTAGATATCCCCAAGTAGGTACCTAGACACAGCACAAATTCACATAATTATTATCTGAGATATAAATGTATGTGCATGACCCGCGCAGAGAATGCATGAGACCTAACACAAAACTATTTACTTACATTTATATTTAGGGAACCCCATGTATCGTTATGTGTATTGTGTGCTGTACTAAGTTATTACGATTATTTATAAAACTTACCATTTTATTTTTATATTATACAAAATCTTGGAAATTTTTCCTTCGAGATTTAAGAGTAGTTCCACCGTTTACCGTAGAGAGTTAGGTATTCCTCGATTTTTTAATTTCAAGCAAATGAAAGAAAACATGAATTACTGTCTGTGTCAGTCTGTGAGTCTGTGAGTGAGTGAACAGAACACAACAGGTTGACAGAAGAACACAACTGAGTTGCCACCTTGCAAAAATTAAAATCACTAGTCGCGTATTTAATTTCCCTAGGTTACAGGATATTTCAAGCAAATATGATTAAAATTAAACTCGGGGATTAAAAAGGGTGTACCAATTGAAACAAAATAAATCTTAATTTCCTTCACTTTATTTTATAGTATGGGTAAATGTATAGATCAAAAACTTCTGGTCCCCAAATTTGCCACCTCTAAAATCTGCCTCCTAGGCTTTAGCCTGCTGATAAATCCGCCACTGAATACGATACGATAGCTCCGCGTCTTCATTCTATCGAAGTTACAACGAAATGAGTTTTAGTCTTTGTTAAATAGGTAGACTTTTTTAAATTCCTTCAGCTCTATAAAGTTAAACAGAAAGGTGCACAATGGTGAGCGCAAGGTGCGACTTGCACCGCCCCTCGCAGCCGGCCGCCCCGGACCATGCCCCTTTTGGCCCAAATGTAAAAACGCTCCTGATCGTGATCACACAAACATTTGTCTCGGGTGGGAATCGAACCTACAGACACTAGCGCAACGGTAGTGGCAAGGTGACCACCTTTAACGCTAACCAGACGTGCAATCTATTATTGTAAATATTAATAACAGGCCTTGGAGCGTGCCATCAGATTAAGCAGCAGAGCTTGAAACATGTAGATCCGAAGAAAAATCAAGGTGGAAGAGATCGGGTCCTGTATGATTATTATAATTAAACCCAAGTGGCGATGGGTAAGATGGATGGCAAGATGTGGCGATAGCAGGTGGAGTAAGTCCCTGACAGAGTGAGAGGCTTATGCCCTGCAGTGAGTTAAAATTAGCTGTCTATGAGGATGATGAATACTAAAATTTATTCAAAAGAATCAAAACCACGAAAAGATGTGAAAAAAAAAAGTTGTAGGAGGAAATTGATACCTACCGTTATCATGTTCAACTACTTTTATATCATTATTTTCAAGTAAAAAATAAATTTTGATATTATGTACTAAAATTATTATACATATCGTCAAAAATATAAAAAATAAAATATACCGCACAAATATCATCCACGGACTGCCGTTTGACGATCAATGTTTTAGTGGAATGTAAATGTAATTAAAAAAATAATAAGTTGTTTCAAAAAATTGTTTTGGGGAATTTTTTGTCCTATGGGGATATTTCACTATATTCATCACACTACTTCATTTAATCGTAAATCAATAATTCTAGTAGTAGGGGCGGCTAGAGAAGAGTGAAAAGTCCCGCCCCGCAGCAGCCATTACGAAAAGTTGAAGTTGTATTTTTGTCTGATTGATATATTTTCAAGGTGCCGCAATGAATATTTGTGCGGTTTTGGGATGTAAGAATACTAGTGAAGTTGGCATTACTTTTCAAAAGTAAGTAGGTAGTGAAGAAGCAGAAAACCTTCTCTTCCCTACTGCTTCTTTTTCACCATACTGTCAGGAACCTTTCGTCCGTCACCACATCAATTCACACCATATTATTATTCAATATTAGTGAGATCACCACCTCAAACTTTTAGCTGTGGGGGAACACCGGAAATTTAGTCATTGAAAATGATCTTTATACTCCATTGAATAAGTTTTAGAAAAAAAAATTCCAGTCAATCTTTTAGATGATACTTATTCGATACTGCAAGCCGATCATAATGCGCCCAAACACCATCAATCTACTGTTAATCACTGGAGGAGTTCCGTTGTCTACCTTCCATCTTTGTCACCAGATCAGCTCACTCTCACCATAACATTGTAGTCATCAGCACTTGACAGGCATGCAAAATTTCATCTCAATAGGTTGAGGATAACAACTTTAAAATTGACTCGCCAGATTCCAGTCGAACAAACATAGTTACTTACATACATAGCAAGAACATTGTAAAAAAAAATAGATCCAATTTTGCCTCTATCTAGTGAGGCCTCTGGAGCTAGGAAGGCTATTTAAGCTATTTAACACGTTCATTGCTGAAAACACAACTTTCCTGTTTTTCAAAACTTGCCACGAGTACTGTAAAACAACTGTGGTGTTGGCTGAATGGGAAAAAACTATGGTGCGTGCTGAGCCACACCCGTGGCTAGACAAGCAAAACGGCTCAGCAGTCAAAGTGTTAAGCTATTAGCTATTATTATATTTAGGCTATTTAAGGCAGGAAACACATCTAACACATTCACTGCTGAAACACAACTGTGGTGTTAGCTGTATGGGAAAACACTATGGTGTGTGCAGATCTGCACCAGTGGCTCGACGAGAAAATCAAATTGTTAAATTAATAATTATTACACAGGTTAATCATCTTCAGTTTATCTTTTTTACTTTATTAGGCTAAGTTCCAGATATTTCAAATTGGAATAGAATGAATGAAGAATCTAATGAATGTTTCAGATTTCCCACAGATCCTGATATCCGTGAAGGGTGGATTAAAGCAACTGGGAGGAAAGACTGGGTGCCACAAGACAACAGTGTAATATGCTTAGCTCACTTTGATGGAAGCCAAATAACTGTAAAAGATAATAAGCGACTATCCCTAGTTCATGACGCAATACCCAAGGTATCTCTACCTTTAATGGTGAGTGAAATAATCCAATCACACATTGAATAAAACTATCATTCAATAATATATTTTATAAATGTATTATTTGTAGGTACCTAGTTCAAATCAACAACAGCAACATACATTTGCACTACAATCAACCATTATATGCTGCTTTATTTATTACCAAAAATATACTCATAAGATGATAAGCATCAGAGCTGGCCCTAGGGCAGTATGAGCGGTGTGCTTTTCAGTGTCAGCAAATAGGGGTTCCACCTAATACACTTATTACACTGTGAAGGTGCAAGGAAAGCACACAAACATTTTGAGCTACTTAAAGCAGTTGGGAAGCACTTGCAAAGTTTTCACTCATTGTGAAATATATCCAAGCTATGCCCATGCTAGCTTTCATGGACTACCTCGTCCATATGAACTTTTTTACTTATCAGTTCATATAATTAGTAAGCTGCTAAGTTATTGTTTTCATTTGTTTTACAGATAAAAATGACTACACCATCAGAAAAACCTGATATTGTCACTATTACAAGTGTGGATGCTGTACGTTTACAACAAATAATTGTAAAGCAAGATATAGTCATATCAAAGCAAAAGACAAAAATGAAACTATTGGAAACTAAACTAAAAAGGACCCTGACCAAATATGACTCAGTAGTATCGTTACTTGGACCAATACAGGAAAAACTTCTTACTTTGAAAAATGTGAATTTGATTGTTCAAGACATACTACTAAAGCACATGAAGGGGGACTGTAAAGGCAACATGAAAACTGAAATGTAGTCGCATGTACCAACTGTACTTATACTAAATTTTCATTCAGTTGTTACCAATAGACAGACTGATTCACTCGAAAGGTTATGAATATAGCATTATCGATTTACGCAGTGCATGCCATGGGACCTATCAAGAAGCACGATTTTTCAGACTTAATCCAAATTAAAAATACATTAGCTAATTTGCACAAAATATTCACAATATACATTTTCAAACCTTCCCTGGGAATTTTGTCTGTCTATCTTTGGTGAAAACTAAATGAAATTCTCAATAGTAGTATCTGAGATTTAGAGTACACATCACACAATGATAGCTCTAGGATTGTAGTGATAGAAGCTTGGAAATTTTTGTAGATATTGTTGATCACAGATTAATTGTTTAAATAACTTTACTCTAGAGCTTCAGGCCATATAAACCAATCACATCGCCAGTTCTGCATAGCACAAACTATATATTTCCATGAAATTAGGTAGGTATATCAAAAATTTACTCGTTCGCTATAATCTATCTATTCATATTAAATAGGGAGAGATTCCTGAAATCCCCATCACCGAGGGTCTTCAATCTATATCAATATCAATAATAATATCGATATAGGACTATTCCTAGAGGGATTTCTGGAATAATACTCAAAATCATAAATTACCGTTTTTAGAATTTTTGTCCGTCTGTCGTGTCTGAAAATTTGTCCCAAACAGGCTTCGAAATGGCTCAACAGACTTCAGTAATATTTGTTATAGATCTTGGAATAGAATAGGATACTTTCTATCTCATAAAAATTAAAGGTTCCTGTGGGAGAATAGTCTACGCTGCACGGATGAAACCGCGGGATAGAGTTGGAATGTAGGTAGTAATGTTTTATCTTGTCAATCAACAGTAATCAATAGTGGGATGAGTAATATATATACGTATAATGTTTGTTGAATAATATGGATAATGAATAATACCTATGTTATAGGTAGATGTAATTTTGGTATTTGATGTGTAAAGCTAGAGGATAATAATAAAATAAATTAATAAAAAATAAATGTTTCTTTGTTCTTAAACCGATCAAGTTGAGGTACGTATGTTATGAAACTACAACACCGTACATTGTTGATGTTGTGTTGAGTGTGGTGCGCAAGCCGTATCGCTGGAACTTTTACTTTTTAGAATTTGAAGAATAGATCTTTAATTTCTTGCCTGATTTTATCAAACGGAACGTAGTTCTGTTTTTTAATTATTACAATGTTGGCAACATTTATTATCGTAAAGTGAGCGCAAGTCTTAAAAATAATTCTATCTCACTCGCACCAATGTATGCCTGACACTGACAGACTACAAACAAATGACTAGACAGTGTGCCTATCGCATCCCTCCATCCACTCCCTTAGTCCCTTACTCGGTTCGATCGATCAAATGGGCGGATTCTGGTTCCTTTTTGCTTGAGAAGTCCAGACATCCGTCTCGCCTTTGTCGAATTGTGAAAAAAAGAAAAGAAAATGTACATAGTATTGATTGTGCCCAAGAAGTGCTGGAAGGGGAGTTTAGGCGAGAAACCGAAAATGTGACGTATTTGTATAATTATTATTCTCAAACCTGTTTCTTCCTGTGTTAATTGGTGGAATATTAACTAACCATTATATTATTATACTCGTTAACGTGTATAAGTGTTTACTGTTAGGAATATTATGTTCTGTCAGTGGTGTGGACTAAGGTACCTACTACATAATTACTTATTTTTGATGAATTGATGATGAACGTTACAAAATAAATTTCCGGTGTTTAGAAAAAGCAATATTACAAATGCAAATTATAATGTAAAACACTACCGAAATATTAGTTTTTCTGTAAATTATTAAAACCTACAGATGTTGGTGGGTATTCTGTCTATCAACTTTTAGTTAATGCCATACTATTGGAAAAATAAATGAAAGGTTACTTTTCACACTAATATATTACTTTTTGTAATCCAGGTAACTTAACTATACCGAAAAGACCCGGCTGGTATACCACAGCGAATCAGGAACATTGTATTGAAAATGGAAACAGCTAGAGAAATTAACAACAAGCCATGGGCTAAGCCTGCCCTGACTTGGAATACATGTCCCCCTGAGATTATTATCCTTATTATTAATAATTTACCACCAGCATCACTGTTTACCTGTATGTTCATCAATAGCAAGTGGAGGAAACTTGTATTTTATATTATAAATGTAAGTATCTGACTAATTATCTTTAGTATACTAATTATACTATTACCTATTGGCAGTACCCGTAAATATGTTTTATCATCATCATAATCGTCAACCCATATCATACCACTGCTGAGCACAGGTATCCCCTCACTTTTGTGATGAAGAATAGGTCGTAAGTCACCACGGGGGCCCGGTCTGGATTAGTGGATAATATACAGACCTCTGAAATAATTCTCAGGTAGGTATGTGGGCTACCTAACAATGGTTTCCTTCACCGAGAAGCGAGTGATAATTTGGTACATATATGTTTTATAAGATACTCCTCGGTACATACCCATCCGCACTGGAATTAGGACTCACAACTCTCTCCTTTACCATTAAGTACTACTAACTTCTTGAAATTCTGGAACACTCTCTTCTCCTTCTCTCCTCCTCTTCTCCTTCTTTCTCTTTAGCTTTTCCTCTATTTTTCTTTCATCTTTTTCCTACCTGATTAGGGGGGTTAGGCAGGGTATATGCATTTTAATTTTGTACATTGTCTATTTTCAGCATAACAAGATTTGGACAAAAGTCATAGAATCAGTATTGTTATGTAAAGAAGACTTTTATATAAGGAGTAAAGATTCAATGGATCTTGGGCAGATATTTACCAACTATGTCCTATGGAATAGCTTGCCCAGATCTAACATAGGCTTGCACCGAGTTCATAAAGTAATTGAAACTAAAGTAACATCTATGTACAGAGGTATGTATATAGGTGATTGAGGAATAATTTAATTAGATATTTTTTTTATGTTACTGAGTAACAAGACGAACATGGTAAGTGTCACTTCTGCACATAATAGATACAGTGCCAGCCTGAACTTTGCATTGCATAATCTTACACGACACTGCACTGCACTCGTCATTCTGAGACATTGGTTCTAAAGTCTCATATGCCCAGTAATTTTGCAGGAAACAGTTCCTTTAATAAAATTTATAATGTAATATAATCATTTGTCTAATTTATTAATTGCATTTATCACATAGAACGTTAACAAATTGAAACCAATTTTTTTCTTCTAGATAATTTGATTGTGGTGGCTAACGACATGGTCTTGTATTACAAAGTGGATACATTTGAGTTGCTAAAGATTGTGACTATTCTATCATGTAAGATATATTCAGATCTACGCCTGGTTAATTTAAAACACTTCATGGCTTCTTACATGCATGCAATATTGTTTTTTATTTTGTTACAATGTTATGCCAGAACACTTTTTATTTAAGCAATGCTTTTTCCACACTGATCGATTTGATAACTTTCAAGTGTCTGCAATGTATCTTGGATGGTGTAGCCAGTGTCAAACAAATGAGTAAGGAGCATCTTTACTTCTTTTGGCATGAACATAGTATAAATTTCAATTAAGCCGGGCACAAATAGCTGCGCGAGAAGATTCGGTCATATACTGCTGCCTGAGCTACGCCTGCTACTTTTTTGACTGTTTTTGCATTCAACCAGTATCAATGCGGTATTTAAAAAATATTAATATTTTCCATAGGCGGAACACCAGTACCCAAAAGCAAATATGGTGGTGGCTCTTTACGAGCAATTAAAATTGTACTAAATAATCCTGTCCATTTTTCTTTAAGTCTATTGAAGCAATATTAGTGTCGTGGCCATCGTGGCCTCGGTTAGCCTCGCTCGCGCCCACGTTTTTGCCCTTTACGTCACATATCCACGCAGCCATGCGTAGCATGTGCGCGGCCGCAATGTGTGGATATGTAGATTATATGGGGGCTAGTATCGAGCGAAGGTGGAACGCGCGTACTCGCGCGGAACGTGGCTACGTTCCACGCGTGTAACGCAGCAATTGGTGCCCGGCCTTAAGATGTCTGTAAAATCATGAACATATTTTACGTTTTAACACGTTCACTGCTGAAAACACAACCGTCGTGTTTTTCATAACTTGCCACGAGTACGGGAAAACACAAACTGAACGGGAAGCTGTTGGTTGTTGTATGGGAAAGCACTATGGAGTGTGCAGAGCCGCACCCGTGGCTAGACAAAATCGGCTCAGCAGTGAAAGTGTTCAGCTGCTACCACACATGCGGGATATCGGTCGATAATGTCGCTTTATTGCATGCTGCGTCCTTTCCTACTTCTATCACAGCGATATTATCGTTGCAGTGTGTAAGACCGCGCGTCCTTATGCAAAATTGTGCTAAAACTAGTTCAGTACTTATCAGTGCCGGATTAACCACGTAGCAAGAGTAGCAATTGCTACGGCCCCGCACGAAAGGGGCCCCGCATATTTAAACCCACTCATCTCTGCCTGAGCGTAATTTTTTGAGTGAAACTTAATAAGATGTGGTATGTTGAATTAGGTCGTGAGTTCAAATCCCAGGGCAGGCACGTACCAATGTGTTTCTGTAAAACATATGTACCTAATTATCACTCGCTTTTCGGTGAAGGAAAACATCGTGAGGAAACCCATATACCTACCCGAGAATTATTTCGGAGGTAGGTATGTTATCCACCAATCCGGACCGGGCCCCCGTGGTGAGTTATGGCCTAACCCTCCTCACGAAAGTGAGGGGAGACCCGTGCTCGGCAGTGGGACGATATGGGTTGATAATGATGATGATGATGTTGAGTTTACTTGATGTCACAAAAACGTGACAATATTTTTTACCACTTTATACTTAAGAAGCCATAGTAGATCAAGGGGTCTTTGAAAGAATTTGCTACGGGCCCGCGCTTGCTTAATCCGGCACTGGTATAATACTTAACTAAAAACCGTTTGTAATATAATACTCTTAGACCGTTATTAATGCGCCTGTGGGTAGACTTTATTGAGTTTTTTTGTTGTTTCATATGTGTTGTGTTAATAAGCTTACCCATTCTGTCCTCTCCCTTTTCAGCCTGGAATATTTTTCTTTCTTTGGCACTTGTGTGCTGTTTTTATATGTACTCAGTAGCTGAGCTCCGCGGTGTCACCCGCGTTTACTATTATCCCACAGGAACGATTAATTTTTACAGGGTAAAAGCATCCTCTAATCCAGGACCTGAAGTTTCTATAATGCCAAATATTGAAATCCGGTGAGCGGTTTCGGAACCTATTCGGGACACTCTTTCAGATAGACAAACAGACAAAAAAAATTATAAACGGTGGTAGCTTAATGGAAAAACGTCCGCCTTTCAAGGAGAGGGTCGTGAGTTCAAATTCCAGTGCAAGCACGTACCAATGTGTTTCTTGTAAAAACATGTGTACCTACGTAATAATTATCCCTCACTTTTCCGTGAAGGACAACATCGTGAGGAAACCCACCTACCTACCCGAGAATTATTTCGGAGGTAGGTGTGTATCCACCAATCCGGATCTGGCCCCCGTGGTGAGTTATGGCCTAACGCTCCTCACGAAAGTGAGGGGAGACCCGTGCCCAGCAGTGGGATGATGTGGGTTGTTGATGATGATGATGATGATGATGTAAAGTACACATGATCATTTTCGCATCTCATAAAAACTAATGAGTCGATCGCAAAGTGATTTTCATTGTCTGGAAGCTTAGAATCTAACCTTCAATTATATTAAGTACCCAACCGAGCTGCATGTTTGCAATAAATACTTGCTTTTCGTTGGTTCATGAGATCCATTCAATTTTTAACGTACAAGACACGGATTTTTTAATCTCATTCTGTGTAAATGGCCGATACTCAATTTGTCACCCGGCAAGATTAAAAAATCGACCCCCTGTACACATGTTGGACGCGTAGTTTGAAAGTCACTTTGTTTTTCATAATTTATTATGTGGTATTTGGTGTTATAGTCACAGAACAAATAACTGTACTTGCTATAGTGCAATGCGACAACGGGAGTGCATGCGCAAGTGTAATTAGAACATAAATATTTAGAATAAACCTTAAGACCTAGTTGTGACTGTAATTTTATGATGTTGATGGAAGGTTTTTTTTTCTATATTTTAGGCCGCGACTTTAAAGAGAACGATCATATGCTGCTTGTAATAGTTGAGGAGGACGGGTTTTGTGTCTTAAAATTGTATGAAAAACTACACAAAAATGATTTCAATATGACACATTCAAACGAAGTTGTATTCAATAAGGTCCTGAGGTATAAGTAAGTATGAAAAACCTAACGGTTCCATGGTCGCAGCTGTGCGCCGTGGCTTGAGTTTTTTTACCCTACTGCCAAAAGGAGGGTTATGTTTTTCGGACGTATGTCGTATGTATGTATGATTCTTAGTCACTAACTACGGCCTAAACGGCTTGATGGATTCTGATAAATCATTGAATTTGTCTCAATCACGCGAGTCACGTAGGCATAATAAACGGCTAAAATTATAATGGCGTATATTAACAGTCATATTGTAATTATTAACACTTTCACTGCTGCGCTGATTTGCTTGTATAGCCACGGGTGCGGCTCTGCACACGCCATAGTGTTTTCCCATACAACAAACATAACAGTTGCGTTTAGACAAGCAAGCAAGTTTAGACAAGCAAAACGGTGCAGCAGTCAAAGTGTTAAGGAACAAAAAATTACCAAAGCATATCGAATGAGTTATCAATGTAAAGGTATATGAAGAACTTTCCAAAGATATATCAAACTGATACCCAAATAGACCGTGTGTAAGCGAAAACTAAAAAACAGGATAAATAAAACATAAAAAGAATAACCGGGCTGCGAACAATACTGGAACGTGAAATGCAGTTGTAGGCATTGCAGTCAAAAATGAAAATGAAACGGTGAGGGTGATGCCTCCGACTGCATTTCCCGTTCCAGTAAAAAACAACCGACTGCGAACAATCGCAGTCGGTTGTTTTTTCATTATTCAATGACCTAAAATATGCTTTATAAGGTTTTCTGATCCATCCAGTATCCTGTGCCAGTATCATAAGATATTAAATGAACTCTTCGTTTCAGGATAATAAATGACCGGTGCTATCTTATAGACCACCTCAACAACCTTCACGTTCTCTGCATAACCCATGAAATACCTGGACAGAATCTTAGTAACTGGACGGATGTGTTCTACGGACGGTACTACGGACCTCCAAATCGATTAAACTTTTTAAACGTCTTTAGGAATGACATAAGTATTATGCTCACAAATGGATCTTTTCTGGTGGTGAATGAAACCTTAAGAAACTTTCAGAAATTTATAAATGTTCCTGTGCCTCAGCTTGAGAGGACAGGTTCCGTTTTCTGTAAAATGTTTCATAAGTTTTGCTTTGTTTTTGGAGGTAAGGATTTAATAAGTATTTTAGGTAGGTATGCTGTTGATAATCGTGCTATTTTTTATTTTATTTGGTCTTTCATGATGTGTGATTTTTTCAGTGCCCGCTTCCGAGACATTTTTTTTTGATCGGTATTCCTTAATGGGTAATACCATATTTTGGTTTAGATGCCCGGGCTTGTCCTGTGCCATACAGCATAACGAAGTTTTGATTTTCGGCTATATAAACGGAATGGTAAGTAGACATAACTTCTGTGTTCGTACTTATCAAGCCTAGCTGATTATTTGTGAAGTATATGTTAGAATAAAACATCGAGTATGTACCTAATGAATGAGTCGTTTTAGTCCCTTGTTAAACAATCTTCTATTTGACTCGACTTGTTGATGTTTGTTTAGGTCTAATCTTTTCAGTTAATTTTGACTTAATTTCCGTTCAAATTGACTTTGATCTTTTTCAGATTGAATTCTTTATGCCGCGATTGTTGGAGACAAAAGGACCTCTACGTCGGTTTAACCTCAAAGACCTGAAAGCAGACGTGGTTGACGTTGCGGTGGTGTCGATAGAAGTGCACGAAGACCATGGGTTTCACCACTTGGTCATTGCCACGAGTACTGAAATCTTCCATTTGCACATAACATATAAGAAGAGTGCAAGCTACATGTGGAATAAATTTCCGAAAATGATGAATTGGTAAATGGACCAAGTTCACAATCATATTCAGAAATCTATCCTACATTTAATTTGTTGTAACATAACAGTTGCTATTGATCCGTCCACATCCTAAAACTCCCAAAGTCTGCACATACGCACTTAAATAAAATTTCAAAGTACTACGAGAGGAACTGTTATAATCGGCTTGCTTGGTTTGATCTAAACAAACATACGAGTTTTGAAAAAAGTCTGACTATGAAGCCGAAAAAGACTGATTGTAAAACTGATTTTTAAAACAAGGTTTTTCGGACCCTTGGTATAAACTGTTTAGAAGTGCTGAAGGTATTGTGGTAGACTCAAACGAGGTGATATAACGTGAATAGGAACTCGAAGATACTAAAGACGATTATTCTTATCGTATAGCATATCATAATTTAAATTAATTTTGATAATCGAAGGCGATAAAACTCCTTGCTTCTCTATTAAGAACAATTCGATCATATTGATATTTGAAATCGTGTTTTGTTCTAAAGATCAAATATTAAGTCTGTGCCTGTCCCGATGGCAAAAAGGCGTGACTGTTGTATATATAAATTAACTAGGTGTACTCTGCCACGCTTCGCTGTGGCACATTCGCTGATATGTCACTGATGAAAAAAATAGATAAAAACAATCCTCGATGCGGATTATATATCATGCTCAAATTTCAGCTCGATCGGTGCAGAACTTTTTGAGTTTTTGAAGCGTACACAAACCAACATAACATTTTTATATATATAGATAGATATAAAAAATTTATTATTACTTATTTATATGTATATAAGATGTTTGCTACTTGCCGATTCATTATAAGCCAATTAGGTACTAAGTAGATACGTAATTATATGGGATGAAAATTGTAACCAAGACATGAAACTAAACTACCATGCGCCCAAAGCACGAGTTCATAGGTGGTCTGGGGAAATACCACACGGTAACCGCACAGATATTCATACGCCAAGCTGTAATTTGAAAATAATGCTGTGTTCCGGTTTGAAGGGCACTTTTTTATGAGACTATAGAACCGTCTGCTTTCTCCGTAGAGGGACGGAGAAAGAATATCCCTCTCGTTGTCGGGGAAGCGAATCGTAAGAGGCGATGAACCTGACGGGTGGTAGGGCCTCTTGTTTGGTCCGCCTGGCTCACGACCACCTGCCTGCTAAAGTGTGCCGCCAAATGTCGATGTTTGGCATCGGCGGGTGCCGGCACTAGTGCGGGTATGCCAGCCGACCGGTGTGGTGTAAAATAGTTAAACTTGGCGACCCATGACAAAAAAAGGTAGCTGTTTGGTGGATTTGGCGTGACAGGTTGGCGCGGGGACCAGGGAGACCTGGTAAAACGGCTGACCGCTGCTGGCCGTTCACGTGCCGGTAGGGGCCGGAACCCAGGCATCAAATTTAATCTTCGCCCTGGGAGGCTGTCCCGCCATCCGTGTATAATCCTGTGTAGTCATTACCGTGCCGGAGTAAGAGACCGGAGTGGATCACTGGTAGTCACTGCCAGGGGGGACCGGGGGCCCTTCCATCCCCCGCGCCAGCCACATTCCTGTTCACCAGAAGATACCCGCATTTGTCATATTGGTTGCTTAGATCATCCGGACTACACTACCCAAACACTATCTTTTCACCCTTGTTATGACCTTGACCTTATACAAACTCGAAAATGCTTTGGTTCGTCGTGCTAGTGTACCTATGCGTGTATGTCAGGGGGGGTATTTGTTGTCGCCGCCTTAACTTTTGCAGAGGAGCCCGGATTCCCTGCGTATGATTATATCCCGGCTGTGTATAGAGTAGAGGAGCGTCAAATTGAGTGTATTATCTACTTACATAAACTCTCAAAACTAGTCAAATCTGTCCGTCTATGTAGTGTAGTTGTGCTCATTTGTGTGGGTCTTTTAAGGTTTAACATAACACTTTTTAATTTATTTAAATAATATTCGTCGATTTAGGGTTTCTGTTTGATATTTATTGTTATTTTTTTATAAATAGATTGTATTTTGTCATTACATTTAGTAAGTAATATTTATTAATTAATATAATGTGTGTCCTAGCTTAACAGATTTTGGTTAAGGAATTCTATGTCATTATAATGTTACTTTAATTAAATGGTTAACAGAAACTGTCAAAATTGAAACAAAATTGATGTAGGTATAATTTATATTAATTCAAAAAAGAATATACAGACACAATTGCATATATAAGTATTAGATTTGATATGCAAGGGCGTTTGAGATTCATAGAAAACAAGTAGGTACATGATTTACTAATTAAACTTAATTAAGTATGTATAATATTTACACTAATTTATAACTTCATATTTTGATTCTAGACGATAATATAGTAATAGTACGTAAGACCAGAGTAATGTAGGTACTGTATGTGAAAGTAGAATAGAATATTTAAAATTTTTCAGATGACACTATATATAATGGTACTAATTTATAGCAAAATTGTAATATTTACTTGATGTGCCAATTGTCTCTTCCTTATAATATAAATTCTCATTGGCGTAGGTCATGATATGAAAATCAAGATTATAAATAGAAACAACAACAAAAAAGTTTTTTGATGGGCGTAAAGTATTCTTAAAGTAGATGGACATCATTCCAATTTTAGTTGATAAGGTGACATATAAATATAACCTGTAGAAATGTGGAGTCGAGCTTTTTAGACTAGTACTTACTAATGATAAGCCTAAGAAAACAAAGACCATTAATATTTTTCTTACAGCTACAATACAATTTGTGTACCAGACACGTTATGTAAGGGTTAAAAAGTAACTACACATTTCATTGATATGCATAGATAGTAAGTGAATACAATATTCTTTGGTGTACCTACTCTACTTGTTAAATCAATTTTTGATGCAGTGTGTATGCTTACTTCAAGATTTAACATTATAACAATAATTCTTTCTGAATGTCATTTACTGTACTGTGTTATCAATAAAGATATACATTCAATACAAATAGTCATTTTTCGAATCATCTATCCACCGTAAACCTCATAGGCTTCTCATAGGTTAAGGATATAGCCGCTATTGGCTTTCTACTCGTTCACTGATGAGAATCGATTAACTCCAAGGCTCCTAAGGACCAATGTCTGAGCTCATCAGCAAAGTGCAAGGGAAATTCGACCGTGACCGCGCCGATTTAGGTTCATATTAGCGGTCGGTGGCGTTGGGGTTGGTGTAGGAGAATCCTCTGAAAGGCTCCTGGTCCATGGAGCGTAGGACGTGGGGTTCCACCGCGGTGAGGCGCGGCCGCTCGCCCGTGAACGCTCGGTCGAAGTATTGGGTGTCTAGTGGATGCCTCTGTAATTAAAAAACAACACTTTTAAAATAAGGTTTTTTTTCTTTTGCCCTATGTATAATAAATTAGAGAAAATGGTAGGTATCGTACTCAAAGACGTAATCTGTCTATAATGCGGTAGTCAGGAATTATCGCTATTATAGGATATTAAAAATCCATTTACAAAATATGTTAACGGATTTTCAAATACTATTCACTTGAAGGTTCGTGTTTCATAGAGTTAAGAATTAGACAGACAGTTGATTGAAGCCAAAAACTACACTTTATTTCAATAAATCCGCCTTTGGTAATCGAGCAAAGTCCTAAAACGGCGAGAATGTAATTTATAAGCCAAATATGAAATAGTGGAATGGAGAAGTATTAGAAGAACCTACCATGAAGTCCTAAGATGAAATGTCGGAGACATTCGTAGGTTTTACAGACTTTTTGTTACGTGTCTACCCAAGGTTCATAAAAAAAGTTGCAGCACGGCATACGTGTGTATACTTAATTTCAGCGCAGGAAGTAAAGGGAAGTTCATAGTAAAATGCTCGCCGCACACTTACCACACGAGGTCTGAAGGGCGCCTCCAGCTCGCGCCTTTCCAGTCGGTCCCAGTGGATCTGATTGAAGAAGTCTTGCTCTCGAATCTCACCGTGCATGCATTCCACGCCGCCCAACCGCGATCGCGCATCTTTGTCCAACAACTGCAAACAATGCAATCATTTAAATAATATAAGTCTGGTCTCGTATCTATAGTATCTACTTAATAATTAGGTACGTAGAAGATAGTTTTGTATGTCACGTAAGGACCGTCAGTCAACTGCCTGGTTGTATTCTTTCTTACCCTAGTGAGTATGGTGAGGGCCTCTTGCGATAGGAAGCGCGGGTATGACGGCATCTCGTTACAAATGGACCAGAACAGCTCGTCCTCATCACAGCCGCTGAACGGACTCTGGCCGATCAGCATCTCGTATAGCAGCACTCCGAATGACCACCAGTCCACTGTCTGGTTGTATTTCAGGCCTTTTATAATCTGCAAGGATAGATATATTATGTAGGTAGATCTCTGTCTGAGGTCTGTGAAACAGAATACAAACAAATTGTGGTCATATTGTTGAGTCACAGAGTGACGCGCAGTGCAGTGCCGCGCAGGATTATGCAATGCAGAGTTCTCGGTGATGTTGTGACTGTTATGGGCAGGCGAAGCGCTTACCATCACGTGAACGACTTACTCGTCTCGTCACTGAGGCAAATGAAAAAAAAACCGGAAAAGAATAGGCCCAAAACATTAAAAAATCGAAAAATATGAATGAATCAGTTCTTTACACCTGTATTCTTAGACTCTGAAGTTAAGTTTGCGTGAATAGCACGGTCTACCAAATCTTTATTATTGTAAGTATCTTGTTGTCGTACCTCTGGAGCCATATAATCAGGTGTACCGCAGAAGGTATCTGCGGTCTTGTCCAAATAGACCTGAAGCTTGCACATGCCGAAGTCAGCTATTCGTACATGTCCATCAAAATCTAGCAGAATGTTGTCTAATTTCAAGTCCCTAGAAAAAAAAAGGAAACATAATTGGTATGTGTCAGAAAAACAAAAATATTTTCTAGTAATTCTAGTTGTTAGGTATATTCGTTTTATGGCTCGTGTCATGTCACAATGAGTAATAAAATACAGGTGGTTTCTAAAATAATAAAACTGTGAGATAAATTTTCGTAATATAAGCATGAAAACTATTCCGCTCCTAAAAGCGTGGGTTCAATATCCTGTCTTGTCAGCACTATTGAGTCAAAGCGCACATTTCGAATTTAACGGATAAGAAAATCCGAGCTTCACGACACTGTCACGACATAAATTAAGTTCGAACTCATTTCTCGTGCGTTTGACCACTATCTCACCTGATGAATGCGGTCTACGATGGTGCACCCTTACCTAGAAGTAACCTATTCACCCGTGCCTTGAATATACTCCCGGGTTGTAACTATTGGAAAACACAGACTCCTTGCCTAGGTCTGTGTTTTATTTTTTTTAATCTTATTTTTCTGCGTAACGGTCTCGTTACAGAGTAACGAGAGTAGAGATTTGCTTGTCCGAGCAAATCGTCCACTTCATTGCGGAACATGCTTGAATAAACAAACCTGTAATATGTAAACGTTAATAATTTCTGTAGAATATACTGATAGTTTACCTGTAAACAATCCCTCTTTTATGCAGGAACTTGAGCCCCGAAACGATCTCGGCCGCGTAGAACCTCGCCCGTGCCTCCGGGAATCTGCCGCTCTGCTGGATGTGAAACATCAGGTCTCCGCCGTTCAGGTACTCCATCACAAAGAACAGGTGAGACTATAGCAGAAAATTAAAAAAAAGTTTAACCAAAAATTATTTCACTGAAAAGTGACGCCCAACCTGGGACTTCGAAATTTTCTGCGTTGGGTGCCACTTTTTATTCATTTTAGGGTTGCGTTTGCACCAGATAATAATATATTATTAATAATGGTAGGTGATAATGCACTCTAGGATGCCACATAGTTGCCCTGATCATCACTGAAGTCCGCATTGTTGACTTTGGGAGTCACCTCTCCTAGTCAAATTCATATAATTATATTTCTTGTTTCAAATAATGACTAGTATTTAGTCCATAATTACTTTTAGTATTATTATTAACTGGAAAAGTTCTCTTAGTCGAATTGCGGTAGATCAGAGGTAGTGTTGTATGTACAAGGTCTGCGAGGCTAGGAATAAGATCGTTAGTATTAGATGTTTTTGTTTGTATGTTCGTAACCTAAATAGCTTTTATGGCTAGTAATTTATTATAATTTACGGTTTACTCACATCAGTCTGAAAAGTGGCAAAAAGATGGCACAGGTACGGGTGGTTGGTGCCAAGAGCTAAAACTTTTCTCTCGATCAGTGTACACTCCACATCATCATCTTCTAATACAACGTCCTTCTTCAAACATTTTACAGCATAATAATATTCTGTATCTCGTAATTCTGCCAATAACACCTGAAAATACAACATGATTTTATCTTAGAGAACATAAAACAAATAAGTAAATAGGCGATAAGACCGCCCATTGTACTGCCCTTGTTTACCTATTGTAATTTTTCTGTCCTGTGTTTAATTTTGTTTCTGGTGTACAATAAAGAGTTTTTCTATTCTATTTTCTATTCTAATAGGTACCTACCAATAAAACCGGACTTTTACTGTCTTTAAAATGGCAAGAAGATATTAAATATTTCGTCAATGACGACGATTAGAATAATCTCGGCCTGCACGACGGTTCCTAATAGATGCATTGAAAAAATAACAAGAGAAACAACTAGAAGAGCACAAAAAGTAAATTAAAAAATTAGCTTTAGATAAATGTAGCAGGAAACGATAGTGACAACCGTGCGACGAGATTTCATTTAATAACGCGAATATAATAATATATCATGCTTTCTCCGTATTCTTGGCCCGGTCTCAAAGGCAATTGGGCCAAGCACCGAAACCAGGAAGACGGCTCAACCTGGCTCACGTAATGTACGCATAATATTCACTCGCTAATAAACATCTTTAGGATAACATAAATCGATTCTACCACTTCAAAATTGGTATCGTTAATTACAGTCCGGATGGCAAACACTTCAAGTTGACAAGATTGTAGATAAAACCACATGTTCGTAATAATTATTGTATCAGCCTCGGGCTACAGCTCGA
This sequence comes from Campaea margaritaria, assembly GCA_912999815.1. NCBI lineage: Eukaryota > Metazoa > Arthropoda > Insecta > Lepidoptera > Geometridae > Campaea > Campaea margaritaria. The sequence continues at coordinate 7,073,447 of OU538794.1, forward strand.
AATTCGAATATTTCAGACGCAAGACAAAAACTTTAATTCGCCTCCCTCTTCCGTTCTACTATCAGACCACGTGGAATGTTATTTTAAACAAACTTTTAATTTCGTGGAAAACAAATTCGTGTTACGATTGCGTGACGCCTTTCGAGAGCGAATTACGTTTGACAAAAAGGTATTCAACGATTTTTGAGTCCGTTTCCACTTGCGAACTGGTATCTAAGTAAGTAAATGTTTAAGTAGTGCAATGTAATATTTTTATTGTAGAGACTGTTGAGAATAAAACATACTTCAATACCCTAATCCCAATGAGAAAGATAAGTGACGTCTATCTAAAGCTGTCTGTTCCCAAAGTGGTCCAGGTAGACCCCTAGGGTCTGGGTAGACCCCACGGGAGACTCGACGGGAGTCTATGTTGGCGTGACAAAAAATAATATATGGTAGGAAATAAATAGGAATATGGTAGAACACACCGGAACAAGCTAAATTTTGTAAGTGGTCTTTGAGAAAAAATGTCTAGGAACCTCTGATCTATAGGCTTAACTATCTATGTAGAATGAAACTGGCTTAGAACAGGGACGCTTTTCTTTTTATAGAGAGGCAAAATAAATTCTAAGCGGTTGGGTCTACGCAGGTATCGGGCATTCTGTTTTGATGTGCCGTGCTTTAATTCATAACTAGCTCCAGAAGTTGTAGCTTTGAGCATGGGTCCTTTAGATCCAGCCGTGAATAGCTGCATAATTTCTACGACATGAAAACTAACTAGGTAGAGGTATTTAGAGATGAATGACCTGAACGAATAAAAGATTAAATTACGTCCGCGTTTAGAGACGTAGTTAACAAAATATACTTCTTATAGGAGACAGTAATTACGTTGAAATTGGCGATAGTCTCAGGGGCCGATGACACGTGTTTAGTGACGTGTTAAAGGTGGCCAGTGGTGTAGGCGCCAGAAATAGAGTGTACTCGTTCGTATTAATCTAGGTACAGTAATGCACGGCAGGTGAACCGCGGCAATTGCGTGACGGTGCAAGTGGCACGCTGCCATTGCAGCGTCGCACTGGGGTTACGGTCAACACGAATTAGGGGTGTTTTGAGTTGTAAATCACGTAGGTACGCTAAATGATTTGCATGATCGCATGCGTATGTACGGATGACGTAGAGCAAACACGCTTGACTATATTTTTAAACGTGACGTAGTTAAATAGGTAAGTCTCATCTTAAACTGTAAGTATCTCAATTCAGTCTGATATTCCTAAATATTTCAGCAGTTCGGTTAACTCAAGGCGTTTCAGAAGTTCATCGCACTTTACGTTGCGACTCGCGATAAATATTATTTCACATATCTCGGTCTTTGATGTTCTTTGCGTCACAATATTTCCTAGCAATTCGTCTCCTACCATCTTGTAGTTGACCTGAGGATCAAATAGTATTTTATCGTCACTTGTCAAAATAAACATATCGGCTAATATATTTCCTACGCCTACTGCGTAACACATCACAGACAGTAGTTAGATGTGTAGTAGTCCGGTATTTGAAAGCAATGCGTCAGAGATAATGCTTTTAAAAATCTCGTTTTGTAATGGTACGGTTCTAGGAATAAATAATAACTACCACAACGTTAAACCACGTAAAACTTACTAATTACAACATACAACAGTTGGATAACAACTACAAACCATAACATGCTCATCGGAATAGAGCCATTCACGTTATTTTTTCTAGTTCTCAAGTGAACACTACCGACGATACTAGGTACCCTAGTTAATTTGTGACACTACTCTCACTTGTAAGGATATGAAGCTTTGTAATGTAATTGAATGACGAAGTGTAGATAAATTCGCTGACCCAGTTTTTCGTCTATTCTAGTGCGAGCTCAGGTAGTAATGTCTATTTCCACTTGATTTCTTCACACTTTGACACAGTTTTCTCGAGCTATGCACGATTTAAAGTTGTTTGTGAAATATAGTAGGGTCCAAGGATTTGCCTTGCAACTTTAGTGTTACAGACTTGTCTTTAGTATAGTACTTAATAATAAATTACATAGGTGTTGTTCTGTGCCAATCTTCTACTCTACAAATGCCAATGGAGAAGTGTCTGGAGAAATAAATCTTATTATATTGCCCGCCGGACGCTCTGAAACCTGGCGTGAATTTATATTAATAAAGCTCGTGTACCTGTATCATTGGCCAATGTAAAAAACAAATGAGGTACACACATATTGTTTTTTTACATCGGCTAGACAAGTTCAAATGACCGTCAGCTCTCCTATTTCAAAGTCTAAGGCGATAGAGAACAGTTACCTTGAAGATGTGTCTTGTTTATGTTTTGCATTTAAATAGTTTATTTGTTTCAAATATTTTTGTAGGATTCCTGAAGGCGTCCGTGTTGTCATAATATTCAATATAGCCGCGTCTATCAACAGCTCAATACTCATCTTCCTTCGTTGCAAATCATCGTGTCTCAATGTACGGCTGATATTTTCTTGGCAAAACTTCTCGTTTCAGTTTTTGGTTATTTCGGGACGAGTTTCCACTTTGTGGCATCTATTTGTTAGGTTTTCTTGTAATTAAGAACAATGAGTGTCTGTCTAGAGAGTGGCAGGTATGAGCTGTATTTTGGAAGGTAAAGGAATATACCTATTTCTACTCATGTGATTCAATGACCTAGTTGCTTTCTCTTGAATTATATTTTAATTAGAATATATCTATATTTAAAATACGTCAAAATAAAAGCTTTTATTTTATTGAACATTATATTTCAAACGCGTAAAAATCATATTTTATATTTTCCAAATATTTTCAAATAAGTTCGATTTTTTAATTAGTTAGCAAAGACCGAATAATACGGTCGCTCAGTGAATAACTCAAAAATATTAATCTATAAGTACGAGTAGATAGAGTTCTAAGCTAAAAATAAAGAAAAGTCGTAAAAACGGATTCGGTGCACTCTCGTCGGCACATCACGCTGAGTTCTGGCACTCAGTCCAACTGCATTTGATCTGGGTCATCGGGGAAAATAATACTATTTATTTGGTTTTAGGATCCGCGAGCTGAAACTAATGAAAATCGTGGCGTAATATTGTTCTAAATTGATTGGAGGCTAATTATTAAATCGTAATGACTTCTTTGCACGTAGTTCGAAACGCGGCGCGGGTTTAGTTGTGTAGGTCCAAAACTTATAAGCATTCCATATTTTATTGCTTTTGAAAACTTTGTGCGCTTCAATAACTATCAAAAAATCAAAATGAACAATTGTGGATGTTATCCGAGACATCGTCCATGGCAGTATTTTTTTGATATCGATCTAAAAGACGTTTCCCACCAAAGCGCGGTGACCTATTACCGCTCGCTTGAGCTCTAATCAGAATAGTCCCCATTTTGAGAATTGTCCTATCTACAAAGTAGGTACCTACCTACCAACCTACCTTATCTACCTACTACACATATTTTGTCACTTTTTGTTGCTCTATTTAAAAAGTGTAATAGATATGCTCACCTTTCCAAAGCTGCCTTTACCCAGCACCTTGATAAATTGGAAGTCTTCAATCGTGTACTTTCTGAAGCGAGGAATCGACCGCGCTGGCGGCGTAAATCTCCCAGTCTTGCGGAACAGCCCGTAAGCAGTAGATTGCTCTGAAAAATAAATAAAGCTATTTTATTTTCTGTGAACTGAAGATAATAAATCAATTTGTCCACTTTCTATAAAGTCCACGATGACGGTGATTGATGGAACAAATGGCCTATATATTTATCTGTCACATGAAAAGGAATAAATGAGAGATAACTATGAGTTATTTGTAAAGAACTTAGGAGAAAATGTGGGCACCTTAGCACAGACCTTAGTTCTAGATCATAAATATGTTTTCAGGAACTTAAGGTGTAGCTACGTAGTACTATCTATTCTGTGGTGTAGCGTTCATTCTCACACAACACGATCATATTTATATTTCTTAGCAATGCAATTGCAAAAGAACATCTAAATTGGGTTTTCTGAGGTTTTAAGAGGTTCATTAATTATCTTTTAAAGATTCGGAACATTGCATCGTCCTCTCATCCTTCCAGATCTCCGGAGGCATTGACATCGCCACAGGGTGAAAGCACTTAGCTCGTCCCGGTCACATTTACTTACATATTCTTATTCAGTGTTTTAAATTAAAGTGTTAGTTATGATTTTATGATTTGTAATGTACGTACCTACTCTACATTTACTACCAGTTTGTAAAGTAACTGCATTTTGTGCTATTTTGTTTGGTGGGCTGGGGTCGATGGCAGTCTAACATCATGATTCAAGATCACGATTGTTTATGTTCCGTTCTGCCATCGTAGTATGACATAACTCTCGTACAGTATGTGCGTTATATTCATTCTCTTTCACCTCGCTTGGGATCGTAAGCGTCGTCGCCGCGTCGCTAAAAATATTAGCTCAGACGGAGCCAATATCAAGGTCGCCGCCGATAATTTTGGGATAATCACGAGATTTTGCAAAAAAAATAACATTCCATTTTAAAATTGACAAAAATCGCTTTTTCTGTCTTTTTCGGGAGACCCGTGCTCAGCAGTGGGCCGGTATGCGTTGATGATGATGTCTTTTAATAAAGTTGCTTTTGTAACATTGTTCGGCTCTTTTGCATCAATTAAGATTATTAAATTAATTACAATTGACTCATAACTAAAATTAAAGTGGCCAGAAATTTGTAACACGCCAAGTGTGTTGCATGTAAGATCGTAATTTAAACGTGTCGCTTCAGGATTTGCCATTCATGTATAACCATTTCATGTCATGATTCTATATCTCTCCATTATGTAACTTGCAACAGTAGGTACTAACTGCTGGTGCAAGCAGTCTTAGCAGAGTTGATGATACTAATCAGTTTATTTGGCATCGGAGCTATCTTTTTAGCGCTTGCCCATCTCTACATATAGTAGGTAGGTAAAGTGTAAATTTAGTACATAATAATGATATTCGCGCTAAATACACCTAAATATGTTCTATGACGTAGTTTAGTTTGATGTTAGCTGTGCGTAAATTGTAATCGGCCAATAGTCTTAGGCATTACGTAACATTTTATGACGACTTTCGATTATTTACGTCATTTGCTTTGCACGGGATATAGGTAGGTAGGTCATCTTTTTAATTTATATGGATTTTCCTGCGCTCATAGATAATTAAAAACAATTAATTTATTTCTTTAAATCGAAACTCCAAAACTAAAATAATTTATTGCAAGCGGGCAAAAATATTGCAGTTTTACAAGTCAAAAACTTAAGTCTCACAACAATATAATGATCGTCTTTCAAAATATATTTCTGGTTTCATCATCATATCTGTATCTACCTATGTTTTCCTTAAATTTATCTGTGGTATGCATTAGGGATTTGGAATCCGAGAGTTTCAAGTTTTTCTGCTACGTAATGTTTCCGGAGAATATTTCAAAGCCGATGCCGTTTCATCTTTGTACAACATCTGTAAGATATTTTGACAAAGGTGATTTCTTTGTCTCTCTTTGCCTATTTATTTTTATAGCTTGTTCGACGAATAATGCCGCTAGTGGCTTTGTTTACTTTAAACACAGCAAAGAGTCGTAATCATTTTTTTTTTATGACCTGATGAAAGTTGCATGGTCTCCGTAACTAGCCGTTTTTCCGCTCAGGGCCGTTGTTCACTATGACCACCTTGACTCGTAACGCGTTCATTCTGAACTTTCAATTGAACTGTCAAAATAGCCTGCGAGAAGTTAGCGCTTTCCGAGAAGTTTTAAGGTTCAAAATAAGTTTAATTTATAGCTCGTTGTGACATCACGCTTTTTCGGCAAGGAATCTCATGTGGCATAGCGAATAAGGGCCCTGGGCAGTATTTCAGCGATCGTTCAGATTACCTCATATTCGCGGAATCCTCTTAGTAAATTGGTGTTAGATGTGTAATAAATTATTCGCTGCATTGAAATATAAATGGGCCCGGAACGCGGAAATTGTATAAAGTGGAGCGCGCCTGCGTCGTAACATATTCAGAGAAAGTCCTGTTATTTGTGAGGATTATATTTTGGGATGATTTCGAAACACGATTCGGCTATTGCCAATTGTGCCGGGAAATAAAAACTCAATTGTTAGCAATCGAGAACGTTCCTGAAATAGAATTTATTGAGCAAAGCTCGGAACAACATTCAGTCAGACATATATTTATATTAGCCTAAATTTTCCTTATTAAGACGGGTTCACATTTTAGTTCAATTAGATGGGATAACATAAAATAAGTTAAATATAAAAAGGGTAAGTATTAATAAAACGAAAAAAGAGAAAATGGAAAAGGGTACACACATGACGTCACAGATTCTTAAAATAATGTTAGTAGCTGCAAGCGTGAATATTATTCAAGAAAAAGTCGTAACTACATACGCTGAAGCTCCAAAATACGCAAAGCTAAATCAACACTTGACTTGAAACGACAATAGGAAATTACATTTTGAATAGGATAAACAAGAGAACATTGTGTATTTATCAGGGTCTCACCAAGCTCTTGCTCTAAGATGTCTGTTGCTGGCAATTGCGCGGCATTGCTTGAAGATGGTCCAGGACTGTCTGCACCTGCACATAGGACATAGAAGTAATTTGCTCTTGAAAATTAAACCGAAGATGTATTGTCCAAATAAAGGTCCCTGTTCTCCAAAGATACCTACATCATAGAATTTAAAAATAACTGGTAAGTATATTAACATTATATTAAAGTTTTCATATTTCGTGTGAATTATAATAGGTTTTGTAGGGAATTTAAAAATAGTACCTAACCGTATATTAAGCTTGTTATTCGGCGAAGAATTATTCAGTGGGCAATAATGTTATTTCATATCCCGTTGTATTGTATAATAGTTTGCTGACGGAATCATGTAAAAAGTTACGAGATAGAATGATTTATAAAGTTTATTCTGAAATTTATAGATGTTATCGTGCATAAAATGTAATATTTGCGCGTTCGAGGTATCATAAAATATGAACGTATTATGAACATACACAGTTAAGCGGATTAAGTGTTGTAAAAATCAATGTATCGATTAAACTCCATGCCCGTGCGCTTGCAAAATTGTTTTTTTTTTTAATCATTATGTACGTATCAATCACATTTATTTACTTGAAATATATAATTGTAGCCTGATTGTTTTTCTTAGTCATAAATACGGAAAATATCTTTTACGCTTTCAGTAGCTTAGTAGGTAGGTAGATTTCACTTTCTAGATTGCTTTTTATCTTGGGATACGTCAAATCATAGGAACCAAAGATATTATAAGATCTTTGATAGGAGCAGAGAGACGGACGCAGATTAAAATAAATGAATTTCAATGGAAAGTTTTGAAAGCAAACTTGAAGGTTGATATTATAAGAAGATAGTACATTTCGAAATCACAAATCAGAACTTCAATGTATTTCAGGGAGTAGAACATTTGGTCGGAAATAAATATAGCGGCAGTGCAATGACGTTTGAAATTCAGCCAATACAATCGGATCGATGTGTCAGTCACGAGATATTACTCATCATTCATCTGTGGCTAGGGATATAGGAATATTGACGGAAGTTCGCTGACATCACATGTTGAGCAAAAGATTATCGAATCATAAATTGAAATTATTTAGTTCTTTTCTCACGTTAACAATAAATATATTAATCTAGTTTTGAGCACTTTTAAAGTAAGTTTTAGAGTTGTTCATGTGAATAAATCTATTTTTCACCTAGAAAGATTGTAATTGATTTGGTTCGTACAGGTGATTGGCGAAAGATTGGCCGATGTCCAAAACGGTTTAACACCTACGCATAAATGTAGGTATCGCAGAAAATAAACAAATAAGCAGTATTTACTTACTTTCATTTATGTAAATAGAATATGAGAATATAAAAAATAAGTGGTCTGGATAATATAAATGGATCGTTAAACATGATATACGGCGTGTTTTGAAGTGAGATCTACTTTTATTAAACAATTTAGATGCCCTTAAATTTTAGTGCAGTTCAACTGCAACCATTTTAAATAGCAGATAAAAGCTCGATTCCGTCTTGAAATAACATTAAACAGACGTTACCTACCTGACTAGTGACTAGCCAATAAAACGTTGCTTTATTTTGAGACATCATACGTCGCTGTGACGCCACTGGTTCTTGTTCCATTTATATGATTACATGAATATCTGTGATATCATCCACATAAGTGCAAAATACAAACCTTTCTTAGATGCAGTTCGCGTCGCCAGAGCTTCCACCAAGAGTCGTTGATTAACTCCGCATAAGTTTGCTGTCAGTTTTTCACATTTTCGATGGCAGTTAACATCACAGTCTAGAACAAACAACGGCATATCCTGGTGTGGCTGCTGGGGGGGACTGGTTCCGTTTTTACATTAATGTACTAAAATGTAGTGAGTTCCGCTTAAAGCCATGCAAAAGCAACATGCATTGGTATAAGTTATTAATAGATTAGTATCCTTGGAAGGCATCAGGTCAGGTTGTATTGATCCTAATCAGGTTGTATTGATAGCTCTGTACAAGTATTTTTCCCTGTTACAATGAACTCACCTTTTTTAATTTGCATGAAAGAAGCAGGTGATGTTGGAGCCGAAGAGTCGAATCCAGAATCGTTGGATCCCGTAGAAACTCGTCCATCAGCGTTGTTTTCACATTCGAAAAACTCGGTGGACTCTTCACTGGTGTCTGATTCTTCCTCGTCATCAGACGATTCATCATCAGATGATGAATCAGACGATTCAGAGGAATGAATTGTTTGAGCTGGTCTTTTCTGCAATGGTCGTGGCGTCGCTATTAAGGGTTTGAGTGCCTTCTCTTCTTTTACCGGCTTTTTCGGACTAGACTCTAGACGTGCTTCATTAGCTTTCACAGACAGTTGCTTCATAGGGTTTATTTGATCTTCGAACTTAGTATCAGCCTTAGCATCTTCTGTGTTTTTCTCTGTTTCTATTTTAACGGAGTCACTTTGTAAAACGGTTTTTGGAATGTTTTCAGATTGCATCACTATAGGTATTTGAGGATTTGTAACGTAATTTGCATCGTTGGATAATATAGTATCTTCAGCGATTGCAGCCTTCAGTATTGGTTGCATTTCAGTATTCATTGAACTATCCGGTGTTTTTGACAAATTACTACTTTTTTCAACAATCACTTTACTTTGAGGTAAGGCTGTCGTTGTTTCATCTTTGATTTTTGCATCAATGGTTGATGAGTTGTTATCAGTCTTATTTTCAACAGAATGAATGGGACATTTCTGTACAGCTTTAGTTCCCTTTAATTTAGGCCCCGAACCTACTATTTCCGTTTTCGCTCCGGCATTTTCACTTGAAATTTTCGGGTCTGCTTTGTTAGCAGATTTATTTTTTCTAGGTACAGGTGTAGCATTTTTTTGTTTAGTGATAATAGTTTTTGTATCTAATCCAGTAACTTTTATTCCGATATTTTTAGTATTTGATGTTGTAGCATCTTGTTTTTGTTTGGGCAAAGAATTATGTTTTACATTACCAGTTTCTTCAGTATTTTTAGATTTCTCTTGAAGTTTATCGCGTGAGGAGGTTACTACATCGGTCTTCTTTGCGGCACTTTTTAATGAAATAGCATTTTCTTGTTTGTTTTCATTTGATATTTCTTTGGTTTGTGAAGGCATCACTCTCAACTGCTCAGTTACTTTTGTACCTTTTAAGTTGTTTTCTGTGATATCGTTTTTATCACAATTTTCTGAACTGTTTTTGTCATCTTGTTTTTCAGAATCGTTAATGTTTTGTTTTGTTTCAGATTCATTTTGAACTTTCGACACATTGTTTTTGGTTTCATTATTAGTTAAAAGTGAACGATTTTCTATATACTCGATTGTTTTTTGTGAAGGAGCTATTACTTCTTGTGAGTTTATTATTTTTATAGGAATATCACACAACTTGTTCTTGGTAGTATTATTTTCTGTTTTAAGAGAGGCATCATCTTGCGCAGAAGTATTGATATCGTATTCTGTTTTCAACGAATCCCGACTATCAGTCACATGCAATTTAGTTTCAATAATTTGCGATGTTTCCATTCTTTCTGCAGGCTTTATATTTGATTCCTTCGTTAATTCGGAAACAGAAAATTCAGTTGACTTTATAGATGTTTCTTTTAAGTCATTCTGTGTGATTTTTTTGATGTCAATAGGTTCTGTTATGACTGTTTTAGAATCATTCACTTTTGGTTTTGGTGAATAGTCTTTCTGAGTTTCTTTGAGATCAGATTTTATCTCAGTGCTGGTCAATAACAGTTTTTCATTTGAGTCTATAATTACTTGCGAAACTATTTCTATTTCTTTATTTTTATCTAAGTTTACGGAAGCTTCATTTAAGTTGTGTTTTGTGAAACCAATATTTTCTAATACAGGTGGAGATTCCAGTTTTTCACAAACTGTTGGTTGTAATTCTATTATAGTTGTCTTTGGAATATTTTCAGTTTGTATCAGAATGGGCGATTTCTCAACAATGGTTTCAGTTGCGGTTTGTTTTTTTTCTGTTTTAGATTCTGTAATTATTTCTCTATTAAGATCGTTTTCAACTTGCAGGTGTGTGAGTTTTGTATCTGGCAAAGAAGGCATGGATGTTGGTGATGTGTCTATTTCATTTGAAATCTCACTCTTTTCTACTGCGATATTTTCTGTATTTTCAGTGAATTCTGTGTCCTCCTCATCTCCAGGAAACCAAAATAATGCACGTTTGTGCTTTTCTTTAACTTCGTCCAAATTCTGCTTTCTTTTCATCAAATAAACAGTTTCTCTTTTGCCTATTTTGTTCCAAAAGTTTCCATCGTCGGGTTCCGGTGATATGGGATCACTGAGTTTTTTAGACTTTTTCTTGATACTGCAACGTTCTTTAGTTCTTCTTAAAGGACTTTGCACAGTAACTTCGTGTGTAGTTGTATCTTCCACAGCACTGCTGAAAGTTATTTCCTTTTTAGGTAAATTGACCTTTTCTTCAACCGTCACATTTTCAATTCTAAATTTTAAAGGACTAGTCGGAGGTGATATTTCAACTGAGGATGTGATTTTAGGTCTTAATTTTGGTTTTGGTTTTTCTTCTGTCCTATTGAGTTTTATTGACGTTCGACATTCTTCGATAGCTGGTAAGTCTGTTTGTACTGGATCTTTAGGAAACTCTGTAATCGAATCTAGTCTGCAAATACTACCACCAGAAGATGATTTTTTTAAACTACGTCGCTTACTAAATGTTTTGGAATCTTTGCAATTCTTTAGTGATTTAAGATTTTCATGTAAAGATTGATCCGATTTTGTAGTTTTTAAGGGATTTTCCCTATTCATAGATTTTTTCTTCTTTTCAATATTATTTTTGGACTCTTCAGTAACTCCAACTTTGCTTAAATCTAGCGAAGCTGTACTAAGATTTTCACTTCTTATCAACGAGTCTAGCACACTGGCTTGTTCTGCTAAAAGTTCCATTGAACATCTCCTTTCTGACAATTTATTGCTTGTTGGCAGTTCGCTGTTAGGTTGGTGTGTTGTAACAACATTTTGAGAGTTTTTTTCTGTTCTTAAATTATTATTTGCTATATCGCTTTCCTGATCACTTGAATCTTTGACTATGAAAGCTTCAACAAATTTTGTGCCCAACGATTTTTTTTCCCTTTTCTCGGTATAGGTTAGATCTTCGGATAGTTTTTCTCTCCAACTTTTTGATTCGTTTGTGTCAATGTCTATTTTATTTTCTGGAATTTCCCTTGAATTTTCCATAGAAGCGTTTTGTAATTTATCTTGCGGTTCCACTGTCTCTACAGGCTTTCGAGGAGAATCTCTTTCCTTTCTCTTCACTGTATGTAGTCTTACCACAGTTCGTCCACGCTTAATTGTATTTCGTTGAATACCTGGGGATGAATCGATGCCCGTTTCAGGTTTTCCATCTACTCGCGGCATGAAAGGGCTTTTTTGTTTATCATCGATGGAGGGTTCTTTCTGCGGCTGCGGCTTAGATAACGGCTGCGGCTTAGGAGCAGGCACAGGAGTAGAAAGCTTGACTGATTTACGACGATACTTATCTCTCGATACGTCAATATCCGCTGTGTTTATATTTATAGGGCGTTGGGTATAACCGGAGGTACCGTAACTTCTTTTTGTTATCGGAATCCTTCTCGGACTATTTATCCGGACCGGAGACAAGTTACCTCGCTCCGAGATGGGGGTCAGCATCGGCGAGTAATTCCTGCTCAATCCGGGTATCCATCTGGAAGTGAGCGGAGCACGAGAGTAGCTGCCGAGCGAAGAGTGATTGGTGTAGCTTCCTCCGGGGTTGAGATACGATGCACTGTAAGACGTACCGAGCGGAGATAGCGAGCTACTGTAACTACTATAGGGGTTGGAGTACGAAGGTGTTCCACTGTAATACATGTTTGATATGTGTTCCGAAAAAAGCGGCATTGTGTCGCGTTAGCACGGCGCACGGTAACCGACCGCGAAGCGCGCGCGCAGACTGACCCGCGCCGCCGCCCGCAGCCTGCGCGTGCTTCAGGTAAGCGGCCGCCCACCGCTGGCCGCCCGCCCAGCGTCAGCGCACCGCTCGTGCACAGAACAACACCAGGTGATTGATTGATGATGGTATGCAGATAATAATAGACGGCTGTGACACTTGTGTTGTTTTCGGAAGGAAGTTTTTAACGAAAATTCGAAGAACAAGTTTTTTATGATCCAATTCGACGCTATCTCACAATCTGTTAATAGGTTCACTGCAGCCTCAGAAAATATTTGCAAATGTTATCCAGTCAGTAGAGTGGCTACTTATACCGAAGTCTAATTATAAAGCCATCCGCGCGTGACAGTTTATTTATAGGCACTATAAGTAGGTGGATAACTATTGTCAACGTAGGAGTTCGCGACTTCTCTTGTATGTGTTTTTAAAATAGCATGCAAGCGATAATAGCTGTTAAGAATGCCACGAATAATTGCATAAGTTTTTATTCCATTCGAATTGTAATTATACTAAGTACGTGCTAAAAAACGAAAATTTTGCTTCTTTAGTGTAATGCGGTTTACATCTGTATATTTTTATTTAATACGCAGGTGACAAAGATCCTGAGAATAACAGAAAGCACCGAGACTGACAGAAGTCACTGACTGACTCAGTCGAATCTTCTGATAGATTTCAACTTATATACACTAAGTAACGGTAACCCATGACTTACAAAGGTGTGCCTACTTCCCCAGGCGGTCTCTTGCAGAAGAGGCCTCCCACTAAATAGTGCAAAACTGCATTGCAAACGAATGTGGTGCGAAAACCACCAGACAGATAGACACCACTTCCAAAAAAGTTATATAGTTACATATTCATGTTCCGTAGCCTATTTTAAATCACCTTTACTAGACCAATTTACCAATAATAAAGTATTGTCAATGTACCTAAAGATATTTTGATATGGGAGGCATGGGCGCCGGCAGCAGGTTGCAAATGATGCACAAGCACGTGCACTAGTCCTCGTGCTAAAGACATAGTAAAATGGAACACAGGGAGGCGGCAGAAAATGACGCGAACGCGGATTATAAACAGGAAAATAATGAGAGAAGAAAAAATTTATTCGACACACACAAAACTAAGTACATAAGTAATTACAATAAAACAAAAAATATAACAAACTAGCTGTACCGTGCCACGCTTCACTGTGGCACATTCGTACATTCGCTGATATGTCACTGATGAAAAAAATTGATAAAAACAATCCTTGATGCGGATTATATATCATGCTAAAGTTACAGCTCGATCGTAGCACAACTTTTTGAGTTTTTGAAACGTACACAAACCAACATAACATTTTTAACACAAGGACTATAAAATTTTGTATTCTATAACGTGTTGTCAATGTGGGGTCTTATGACAGTTCTGACGCAGTGTCAATGAAAAATTGCAACATTATGCTGCTTGCCAATCCATTATAGATTCATGCAAAGGTATAAGGTTCATGCATGCAATAAAAACGCATAATTACAAACAACAAGTGAATCTTTGATTAAGAATTTTCATTATTCTGTGTCTATGACATCATCTAGACCACTCTAGGCTAAGCTGTAGGCACCCAATGGTATCTTGGGTCTACTATACTTAGTTAAACTACATAGGTTCATATAATTAACATTTCCCTACATATCTTACAGTTATGAGCAGGCGAGGAGAGCAACAGCTGCACTTTCAGATTTAATGTTAGTTTAGTTTGTGTTATTTTATTAGGTAGGTTTTAATTTGTTTATTCAATACACCTAACAATAACAACTAAAATGCGCTAACTACCTTAAATAAATTTAGACACAAATCAATAGAACTTAAATTATCATCAAATATGTTGTTGTTGTTGTTAATGATGCTGTGATAACAGAACTGGTAACATTATGCTACGTAGCTGCCATTTCTGATTTTATCAGGATTTTCGATGTAAGACAGACAAGACAGCGCACCATTAACAGCTATACTGCAGTTGGGCTACATTGTTGCAGTCTAGTTGGTCAATCCTGTCATCACAATGTGTTTTCTGTTTGAACCGAACACCTGTCGTGGTGTTCGGCAAACGGCAGATCTCAAAACACAATGGTTGAAACAATGACCCGATGGATGATCGGAGTTATCTTTGTTCCTCATAACATATTACTCGTAAAGCTGCACATGTCGATAATATCGCAGCGTTATCCCGATAATGTGTCCCGCTTTCTGTCCACTTCTATCACGGCGATATATTCGCAGCAGTATCTAAGATTGCGCGCATCCTAAGATGTAGATACTAAAAACAGATATCGCTAAAACACCTGCGATATTATCGACCGATAATAACGCGCCAGTAGAAAGAAGAGAGAGTAGGCTTCAAGCTACGGGGGATACCTTCACATTTGAGCTCCGGCTTGAAGAAACCATAAAGCAGCGCGCCGCAGTGGTCGCAGAAGGTGGGGGACATAAACTGGTGCGGCCTGAACCGATGTGGCACGTCCACTTTGAAACGCTCACGGAGGTACTACAAACAATGTTGAGTCATATTAATGTCAAAACAAGGGACATTCAGACAGTCAAAGAATCGTGGAATCGTAATTGTAGCAGATCCAGGGGAAGGGGGCTTGCCTCACTCCCATTATATTTTGACTACTCGCTTCTACCAAACCAAATCCTGGATCCGCCACAGGCAGATAAACTGTTATAAAATTAATAGTGTACACTCATTATATCAATATTTTATGCTGTTGGCAGTATAGAAAAAGTAGTAGCCACAATATTTAGTGATCCGATATCACAGTCGGATCGTTCTAAGGTCTTGCATTTTCAATAAATAATTAGCAAAAGCACTCTTTCTCCTCTTTGGTGTACGAACAACTAATATTCATTTGTCAAAAATTGTTATGAAATGTAATAAATTGTCGTGTTTCAGTTTCTATTCACAACAAATATTTAATTTCCTTCTCAGTTTGCCCATTACTTGTCATATGCACGAAATTTAGGCATTTACTGTAAATAAATCCTAAACTTACATTATTAGGCTAATTTAATAAGCATAGCGAAGGAATGATGAATGAAGCGATGGTAACCTAGGCGGAGAATGTTCACCTTCCAAGAAGAGGGTCGTGATATCAAATCCCGTGTGTTGCTTGTGAAACATAATTGTAAGTGGTAAGTCATTATTAGGTACTCGCTTTTCGGTAAAAGAAAAGATCATAAGGAAACCCACATGTACGTATTCTAGAATTATTTCGGAGATAGGCATGTTACCCACCAATCTTAACTTTTGATTGTTGTCTTAAAATAAATTATATTTAGGTTCAAAGTTTCTATGGTAATATAGAGAGACACCATACCACAGTGGCATCCGACTGCGCCGACGAACCCGGGCACTTTCCAAGCAGCTTGTTGTGGCATCTCTTGTGGACGGCTGTTTGGCACACCGCACAGCGGTACCCTTAAAATAAATAAAATTACATTTTCGTATAAAATTTCCACTATAACAATTAATTTTAATCATACTAAAAGTACATAAGCATGATACTTTTTGTGATTTCGTAAGCTTGTCCAAAAGTCATTCGCCGCGCGCGCCGTAGGACCTAACATATAACAGGGTGGGTATATACTAGTGTAATGTTTGTACGAATACGATAAAAGAGTCGTGCGAAGGTCTCAAAAGTGATGGCGGAACTTATCATATAATTGTATGATGCTTCTAATTATTATGATTATGAGGACTACTAGGAGTATCAAAAAGCTCTGAATACCTAGAACAGCTCAGTGCTTATAAGTGTTTAGGCATATATAAATATGTGAGTGTGCGGACGTACTCACCTTGCTTGCCAAACCCCCATAGGAACTCTTTGCAGAACGCGCAAAACGTCGGCTGCCGGAAAAACTTTGCCACGAAGCGGTGCCCGTTCACTTCATGAACTCTGAAATTAAAGAAAACACGATTTAGTTCCAAAATAGACTGGAAAAAATTTGTTGGCGTAAGAGTTTAAGCCACAGGATTTAGTGTATTCTACGTCAATGGTAGGTACTTTCCTGGTAATCTGTATTGTAAATGCGTAAAAATATGAATCGGTGAATATCTGCGGTGTTTCTACTTCAAAAATAATCACATTTTTGCATACTGGCTCGTCATGATCTTCAAATCTCACGTCATGATGTTCAACATCAGCATATTTACGTTTATTAGGAAATACGAGTACTTAGGTCTCATCTGATGCGTTCAGTGCACAGATTTTTATGCACTGCGTACAAATTATAAACAGGCGGAAATGACAAAAGAATGATGGATGACGGCCATCTTAGGTGGGTTGTGTTCATCGCACTAGCCAAACAAACTCGACGACATTCAGACATGAGGACGCGCGACTAATGTGCTATTAAAACATTATTTCCGAAAACATTTATTTACTTTAGCATTTCATTTCAGCTCGGGACTAGGACTAATTGAAAAAACCTCAATCATAGGTGGTGGATTATGGCCTTACCCTCCTCACGAAAGTGAGGGGAGACGCGTGCTCAGCAGTGGGACGATATGGGTTGATGATGATGATGATGATAGGAAAACGCCGAGTACCATCGTCCAAATTTATTTTATGATTTGGACAGACATTTTGACCCCTAGAGATAAGGGTCAAAATGTCTACCACTGCATGTAGGTGACCTTCATGTCAATCTTCATGATGTATTGAAATAATGCATTAAATAGTTTTCAGATAAGAATTTGTTCCGCATAATTGAACTGGTTTATTTTGTAAGATACCGACCGAGACGTTTAAATTACGATGTTGTTGTAGGCAGTTGTTGTTCGTAGTAAATCTATTTTCAAACCTAACTATTCAAAATCTCAACATACACATTCATAAAACCAATGTATTGTATGTAGATGTTCACACAACCTCAGTGACTAACATAATAAAAAGTAGAAAAATAATTAATTTTATGGTATAAAGCGGGGGGTGCTTTTTATTTGCCCAGTGGTGGTCATCGAACCCTAAAACCCCACGTTTAGCAGTCAGCTCATTACCGACTAACGCCACGGAGACCGTCAGTAGAATAGGTGAAAGTATAGAAGTTTCCTTACTTGTGATGTTTGATAGCCCCGCGACGCTGAGTGATCCGCTTGCCTCGGGAGCGGCGCACCACACCCTCGCCCGCCTCGCCGCAACCCGCGCCCGGGAACCACTGGAATCACGGAAAAGACACACTTTAAAACAAACGTTATCAAAATATCAGGGATTCAAGCTTATCTAAAAGTCGCAGAGAGTGGCTTCGACAGCGTCGCGTCTCGGTCCGCACTCCGCAACCCCTTTAGAAAAAGGAAAACTCCAAAATCCTAGCCGGAATGACGTCTCTGTTAGACACAAGTATGGTCTTATACCTGAAAGGTGTGGCAGATTCCTCTTCTGTGTGCATTGCAAATATTACAGTATTCTGATTTGAAGAGCACTGTTAGCATTGAAATTACTGGGCGCTATGTGAATTATAAAAGGTAGTCAAAAATATTATTAAGAAGTAGATACATCATTTTATTAAATTATTTCTCAACATTTAAAATTCTGTTTTTAAGTTAGCAAGCCTGTACTGTGATGGATGAATTGATGATGTAGCTGCTCCTCCTACACTGTCAGTCAACGACATCTATAAGTAGTAATATTAAAGCTCAATGCTGTCAGTACTTTCAGTTGGTGTACCTAACTCTAACCCCTCCCCTTCGGCACAGTTTCTCTTTAGATACCTATGTATACTATGTATACAAATGAATACAGATATAATGTATTGTGCACAGTGACTTCGAAGTCTGTAATGGTGCCAGAAATTATAAATCTTGAAACTGCAGCGTATATTAGACTGGCGGTTCTTACTGGACTGTTCTTACAACCCTGCCATCATGCCATGTAATTTTCATTGTTAGTTTAATAACCTCCCATTGCAGCGCCCACTAACTTCATCGTAAAAATAGTGAACATTTCTAATTTACTCCTTCCCATGTGTAATCGTTTGTTGGTCTGTTTCTCAAGCGATAGTGTCGCTCAACGCTAATTGCGGTAGTTTGAGTGTATGCCAACAATTTAAAAGCGCATTTCAGATAAAACGTGGCGTGATTATATACAGGTAAAAAGACGGATTTATGGTGTTTGCATTCTCAATGAATATGCTCTATGCGCTGTCAATATAACATATTGAACAAAATACAGGTAGGTAGGTACTAATACAGATGATGACAGTGGTGGCTGAGTTTAGACCCTGATCGCGGCGTTGCAGTGCCAACTCGACGTGTACGATCACAATAGAATTGAATTCGCCCGCGACGCTACGCATTTGTTTACATATGTGTACCGCAATCCGTGGATGCCAGGCAACAGTTTGTTCCAAATACTGTAGAACTCGCTCGAAGCCTAGATTTTTCGTTCCGTGATAAATTAAATTAGACATTGGACATACCCGAAACCACGATGACATCGCTCTCTGCCGGAGTGTAGCACGACACATCGCCAACTCAAACGTCACAGTCACAGGCGGAGACGGGCAAAGAAATCATACTTGATAAACATAGATTTTTTTACTAATGTAGCGAGCACCCTTTCAGCTGAAGGGACACAACTAGATCCAACGGTATTTGCATAGAAAGCGTCGCGCTCAAGGCCTGTGAATTCCCTGGCATGAATCCGGGTGATTACATCTGTAAAATATAGTGTGTATATATTGAATCGCCAAAATTGAGAGCCAGTTTGTCATAAGCAATATGGATGGAGTCACATGATTGATTGGTGACTCATTGGTAAGGGTGCCCGCTCTTGCTACGAAATATGACCAATCAGATACTGTCAATCAAACTACCCAACCGTATGCCGTCTTACCGTATGCCATAGACCCATAGTATCATAGATCATGAGTTAGTTATACAATCAAAGAGTGTCTCTACGCGAAGAGGTTAATGCCATTAATGCACAGTCGACGAGACAAGTTTCAAACATATCCAATACAAACTTCCATTGGATATAGGTACCCAGTTATAGGTGGTATAGGAAATGGATATGGAACATGGATAAAGGCAGGCACCCAGTTTACACGTGAGTAACACATAGTTTTGGATGCTGCGTGTGTTGCTAAGTATAAGTTACATTTGAATGCTCTACATGTCCACTGACTTTTAACGCTAACATTACCTACCTACTTACATATCCCTCGAGTCAATAAAGGAACAGCACGTAGCCCGTGGCCCGTAAGTGAATCAGTAGGTACCCTTGGTCCCAATAAGATGAACTGGTCCATCCAGTTCTACATAGGTTTCTCCACCATTTCATACGAATAGCTCGAGTAAAGTTATTTGTAACATAAACGTTTGCAGCCGCATAACGAGAGGAGTCGAGCGGGCATCAAGGTTGAGTGGCATGGTATCGTACGGTAAATGCACGGGTATAAATAGAAGGAAGCACACCGTGAACGCGTAAAACGGTTCACATGATGGCACTGTTGTAATGTTTCATCAGTTCGATACTTCGTTCGTAGACACGTCACGGCTCATTCAGAATCAAGAGTCGTTTAATGAATGTTTACCATTGACACTGGCTTTATGTTTACCGTAATTGTGTTATTTTTATCATCATTATTAACATGACTGTACTTAAATAGGTACATTTATCTCACGCTTTTGAGATAATCTTATGAGAGTCCTTTCTCATTGACGATTAGATAATTGGTAATTACAAATAACATACAGCAAGAACTATCATATCACCTTAGACCATATCCATAGGTACATTAATTTGATTATTGATTATTATTAAAGCATCTACTTTTTAAATTTTCTTTGTTCTGCGGTGTTTTATTAAAGAGTTTTTCTATCTATCTATCATACCTACTTGCTTCGAAGAGGTTCACCAGCTATTCATCAACATCATCAACCCATATCGTCCTACTGAGCATGGGCCTCCCCTCACATTCATGAGGAGGTTTAGGCATTGATCCACCACGGGGGCGAAGTCCGGATTTGAGCATAGCTGGTTAATATATATGTATATGTACATATGTATAGAGATTATTAGCCATCCTACAAAATCATAGATTTGAAACAAGCGGGTGTTAAGTTTAAGTTAGTAGTCATCAGTTCTTTAATGTGGGTTTTATATTATTCTTACGTAAGAAAATATAATTCTAGCACCATCTCCTCCTCAGCATATTACGTACTTTTATACTCACGGTTTTTTTTTATTTGACTGAGTACCAACACGTGCAAGTCGTTCACCTGATGGTAAGCGCTATGCATGTCCATACCAGTTATGGTGCCTATCAGAACTTTGCATTGCTTAATCTTGCGCGGCACTGCACTGCACTCGTCACCCTGAGACATTAGTTCTAAAGTCTCAGATGCCCAGTAATTTCACTGGAAACAGTGCCCTTCAAACCGGAACACAGTATTGTTGCTTGACGGATGAATATCTGGCAAAGGTGTAGTATCTACATCCCCAAGCAGTATCTTGCAGAAGAAGCCTACCACTACAAGATATCTACTTACACTATATTATTATTTTACCTTCTTCACTGGTAGGTGTAGGAATAATAATGTATAATATAATGGTATAAGGACCTGACAAAGAGCTTTTTATTCAAGTTTCCTATTTAATTTATACCTAAAATGTATGACGATAAAAGGTAAATAAAATAGAGCCACACAGACATAAACTAGTCATGTGTGAAAAATGCGCTAGCGTCGAACCAACAACGATTGGTAAATAAACAGTCGTTAAAACGGTGACAAGATCATAACACGGCTATCGTAAGCGTAATTAATTGGGTTACGTCTCATTTAGTGTGTTTACACAAGTATTAGTGGTGGAAAACAATGTGAAAACTCACAGAGTCGGCGAAGAGACGCTGGGCGGGCGGACGAACGGGGGCGCGGGCGCGCGGCGCGGTCGAGGTGCGGCGGCGCGCCCCCCCGCCCGTGAATATCATCGGAGCGCGCGCATGCCTGCGGAGCACCTGCCGCGCCGCCGGCGTAGCCCTACGACGCCCGAGCCGACGCCAGCTCCCGACAGACGCCGCCGCTCACCGGCTGCACGTTACCCGCGCACTCGCGTATTTATAAACGGAATTCCACGCGCGCTATTCACGGCCGGATACAACTTTTTACACGACTTTCGGCACTTACGTCGTCCGGAGCACTGAAGAGCCGGCCTCGGGCTCCTGGACCGTCTGCCGGAGTCCGAGTGACTCACGTACCTACCGGACGCCCGCACCTTTATGCCTAAACTTAAATAATAATTATGCTCAAAAATAAGGTGCTTTAAATAATTATTCGGCAGGCGCGAACGATGCAGCAGATAAATGATAGGTTGAACGTTAAAATGTTGCTATATTTAGACGTCCCAAATAATTATTTCTTTACACATTCCGACAATAGCAACATTAGATTATGAAAGATAACATTAGAAAAGATTATTTCAAGCGTTTGTTATTTACAACATACAACAATATTATTGTAACAGTGAGTTTATCTGACGATAGAGACTGGATTTAGACAACGAAACTCCTCACTGTTTGGTCAGTGACACTGACTAAAAGTTAATTGATAGTCAGTGGGTTTATTTTGATTATTTTTTTACAAAAATGTTATGCCTACTAAACTTATTGATTTCTTGACAGAGATAGAAACAGTTGGAAGGAATCAAAGACGATTATAAGCAGAAGAAAGCGGATGAGACCTTTGTTTAGAGCAGTGACACTGTGGAAAACTATAACAAAGAAAAAAAAAATTCACTCATGGTGGACACGCGACTAACTCCTATATTATGGCTGTTTTTATGAACTTTATGAAGCCTGTTCCTATCATAGAGACGTCTACTTTGTCTCAACCAAAGTAGACTACCTGAGTCTACCTGAAAGTAGATAGCTATCACGTATCGTTTACCGAATCGTTATTATTCTTTACCCACGACTCGCTGCTGCGTCCTGGATTCATTCTAAATGCGTTCCCCATTGAACAATAGCCGTAGATAATACCTACCCATACAAATAAATCTCAGCAGAAGCAAGCCAAATGACTTCTGGACGTCGTCATCTGCCTATAAAACATCAATAAATACACGGGAACGATTCAAACCGTGGTCAATTTTACGAGCGACCTCTGTTATGGAACACTGCACAAACAATCCAAACGCTTTTAGGAAACACGCGGATATAACTAAAAGGATGTGGCGAATAGTGGCGATATTATATCAAATAGAATCACAACGACATGGCTGTTATACGTATCCCAGTGGTCCTTCTGAGTCCCAGCCAGTGACAAGGAACTTGATAGGTTAATGATGATTTGGATATTAGAAACTTTGTTTGAAAAGAGAAACTTAAGAAGAGAATTAACTTTATTGAATAGTGTTAAAATAAGATACGTCTACGACTAATATTTAATGTTGAGTTATGTGAATTATAAACAGACAAGATCGTTATTTGCATATTATGTATTAGTTTCATTCTACTCTAAAGAGGAAATTTGAAGTGATAGATCGAAGTTATTTCCGATCCAAGAATGTAAACAGCGTGTAGGAGTGTTTCAAAACCTGTAAGAGAGAAATGTAGTTTAGTTCTCGCTATCACGAGTTTATCATTCGGAAATAACATTACTTATTTAAGCAGATATGCGTACTTTTTTTTTACAAATTTGTAACGAGAAAGGCGGTCAATGCCTGAACGGTACCCCCTGCTACTATAGGGTGCTTGCTCGCTTGTGGCTCCCAATTGACGTTAGAAACTCCTCGTGGCACTGCTCTGTACCATCACTACCAAAATAATCATACAGTACGGTCTTGTAACCATTATGACAGTCCGACAAATGTAGCTAAACATGTCTTGTCGTAAATTATAAAAGACATGCGACTTCTGTAGCTGTTTTTATTATTAGTTGTAATGCGGCAAGATGTGCTTCAGATAAGAGATGTGTCTAATTACAGGTAGCTAGGTACCGTAATATAGGTTTCCAATGTCATGGGCACGACGTACGCGATCCTGGGAGCGATAGGGCGGGAGCAGTACAGCATCATCGCGAGCAGTTGGCGACGGAAGCGAGGGGAGAGTGATAACCAGTCACTGTCGTAGACCGACTGATTCACAAACTCACTCTGAAAGAATAATGGTAAAAAATATATGTCACACCTAAGTTACTATTTCCACATTTGAAAGGTAAGTTACCTATTTGAAACGGAAATATGGCCAAAACATCAAGAAAATGGATCTGTGTAAACTGTTCCTGAACCAAGCAAATGCAAACATAGTTAGTTACCTCATATTTTAGCTGTGTCCCATAATAACAATAAATGAAAAGCTGCCCCAACATGCAGCCCAAGTAAACTGCCATTGGCACAAACTCGGCCGAAAGAATGCTTAGCTGAAACAACATATAAATAATTAACATCCTACATAAAGTTTGAAGCATTTATTGCTAGGTACTTTAATAAAAAAATAATTACGCCAGCAATCTTGTAGACGGTCATACATATCACCCAAGCCATTACAAGAAATTGTACCACCATAGCTTCCCTAAAAATGGATTCAACTTCTTTTACAAACCTGTAAATAAGTAAATA
The DNA here is from genome assembly GCA_912999815.1 of Campaea margaritaria. Taxonomy (NCBI): domain Eukaryota; kingdom Metazoa; phylum Arthropoda; class Insecta; order Lepidoptera; family Geometridae; genus Campaea; species Campaea margaritaria. The sequence goes on from OU538794.1 coordinate 7,097,514, forward strand.
AGTGGAAATAATTGGGTCCCCACCACCACCCAGCATTGAAATGTTTGGTGGGGAAAAAAAGGACTCAAGGAGGTCTCTCTCACCTTTTGTTCCATCCAGTAAGACTGTTTATTGGAGCTAATATAACTAGGGTAGCATTGGCCTCACGGAGCACTCTCGCACCTCTTGCTACATGTAGTATGGCTCTGTTTTAACCCCCGGCGCAAACAGAGGGTTGTTATAAGTTTAACGCGTATATCTGTGTGCCTGTGGCATCCATCGTAGCTCTAAAACACAGTAGTCATACTGGATTGCACAAGAAATGAGGCCTCCTTGTGTCCTATCTACGCAGCTACCCTCACTGGTACTTCTGGTACAAATACACTTATAAGCTCCAAAACACAGTTATACTGGACGGCACAAGAGTCGAGACCTTTTCGCGGCGGGATTATAACACCTTCCAAAAAATAGGTTCCCATTATCCTCACCAAACATTTGAATACTGGCTGGTGGGAATTAAGGGAGCCCCTTTTTGAAAAATGTACTAATACCTAGTTGAGTGAACTTAGTAGGGATTATGGGACAAAACAAAAAAAAAATTAATAACTTATTGCGGGACTCTCTTTTGGTGAAAGTGCGGCATGACTTATGCAAAGATATTCTCAAAGAGGACAACAAACCCACACATAACATCTTTATCTAGTTGAATTAAAAAAATACTACCGACCAAATAATCTGTTTATAATGTTCCGCACATCGTACAAAACGCCTCTGCAGAAAAATACTTTCGTCTTCATTGTCTTTGTAAGCGCCCTGTTTATTGTGTCTTCGAATTAATTGGCCGTTTATTTTCGTACCGTCGTCGTCCGCAAGTTGTTCGAGATTATGTCTGAGCATCTGTATTTGAATTTTGGCTTGGGAAAACAACGCTACAATCGTACAATCCATTGTAACGTTGCCGAATCCTTGGAGAGTTATCGCGATGGACATGTAAGCGTGCGCGACTGCAAATCTAAAAGTATTAAATCATAATGTAATAAAACATCAGAAGAGACTTCTAACAACTGCTGAGATTACTTTAGAGATCGTTTTATACGACAGGCAAGGCCTCGGCCTATAGGTACTCAGAAAATAATAAACATTATTTGATGTAACTTTAACGAAATCTACATTATAAGTACTGAGAACCTATTGAATCAGTTGTTGCTAAATAGATCCCTTGGAGGCAATCTTCCATAATTTTAGTAATGATTATTATGTTTGACACTATGAGTCTCCAGTTTGCTGGTATTGGTAGATACTTATACTACGCCAGAAACAGTCTACTGTTATGTAGTTACGATCAGAAAAGAACTCTACGAGTAGCATAAAATGGCATTTTATATTCGGCCAAATAGGTAAATATTACATAGCGATAATTTTATAATTTACTACATTAATAGTTCTTCTAAATCTTCTAACAATTTTTGATAGCTATTAATCACGACATCAAATCACTTACGCAACAGTCGATGTAGTGTCAAAAGGAATGTATCCAGTGAATTGATCTGGCTCGCCTAATACTCTATTGATGATGGGGAACATGCACCAGAGTAATCCACATGTGTAGAGAGCGACTTGATACAGCTTCAAGATGCGTGGCATCACAATAGCCTCGTGTTTTTGCAGCGCCGCATGATGAGGCTTGGTGACCGAGAAAAGTGGTCCTGTAAAAATGCAAAGTTACCTATATCTATATCATTTAATGTCGGTATTTAATTTGTCGGTAACTTTGGCTCTAGATAGCTGCTGCAGGAACAGCCCTGGCGACAGATTTCCATCTTCAGGCAGGCAGATAGTGTGACTATGGAACATGGTGTTCTGCTTATACCTACTAACCTTAACTTACCCACCACTCTGCTACAACGAAGGTATTTAACGATGTTTTTCCTTCATCGGAAGCTCACACAACCTACTGAGAATTCGTCGCTTCAATCGTCGTCGAATCCAGTCGTAATTTCAAGTTTGTATGAAAGGCAGTTTGTTGTAAGTAAATATATTCTAACCATTGATGAGGCTGATGATGAGGTCGAGGCGTCCACTTCTCAGGTTGAAAGCGAGTTGCTTCCCGAAAGCGTTTAAGGTGGTCAAAAGGATAAAAAGGGTGTCCACCATTTGGTCGGTGCTGTGGCGAGCCTGTACAAACACAAGTACAAGTTAACTGCATAGTACTTCTTGGGTCGGTACATAAGGTAAAAACTTACACGAGCTAGTCTGAATTAAAAAGGACATCAGGCAGACCACTTACTTGGACCACTCTAATCAAATGCTGCAAGTTATAAACAATCACAAGCAGCCACATTAAGATACGATATAAGTAATGTATCTTAAATTTTATAGGAGTCAAATCTTTCAAGACAATTTTGAAGTATCCCACTCTCGCCAAAGCATCAAAGTGCGGTCTAAAACACAGGAATGGTGAGTGAATATCCATCTTCCTCATTATTTTTTTACTTTTGTGACATGGTGTATTGGCAGAGAACAGAATTGAAATAATGGAGAAATAAACATTAGAAAGTGTTTGTGGTTAGTACCTATAATAGGCACTAATAGGCCTAATTAAATGTTAGACCTACAGTATGATTAGGTTTGTTTAATTCAAGAAAAAGAAAAAAAACACACCGCAACGCCAGACGTATTTACCTACTAGTTATACCATATACGTTACACCAGTAACAAAATAGTGAGACCGCTGTGCAGCTTATGATTCTCTGGCTTTTGCAGATACCATATACCAAAACTGTTAATTCTCTGTATATTTTTAAGTGCACAATAAATCGGTGGACAGGTGGCGCCATGCCTTCCACTACTTCAGCCTCAACATCCTATATTGCGTGTCAATACTGTGGAGCTATAATATCGATAGGCTCATATAAAAAAGAATTCAAATTCACTCTTTAACATTTTTGTGATTATAATAACAGCTTAATTTATTCTTTATTACACAAGCTATAAGGTAATTATTGGTTATTTAGCTTCGAGCACAGCCATAAGTCGACGGACAATTTATTATATGTTAAGTACGATGTACCTACTTACCTACCTTGAAATTATAATTAATGTAATGTGCTCTAATCTGCCTGGCTCATGAAACCGTCTAGTTTTTCTTCTATTTTAGTAAATAATTAATCTTGAAACATCCTGTATCACAATGTTGTCCCCAACGGCGCGACAAACACTCGCAGTCGTTAATTTCGCGAAGTGTCTCATTAACACCAATCACGCCGTATCATGTCATTAGTATCCAATTATATCCGTTTGTATAATAAGCAGTTGAGATTCTAATAAACGATACAAAACCACACAATGACAATACTAGAGCAATAGGAACTTCACACTACTATCCTGTACTGTGTGTACTGTGTATTTTATTTAAATTATTTACCATATTTTAGTTTTTAGGGTTCCGTACCTCAAAAAAAAAAGAAACCCTTATAGGATCATTTTGTTGTCTGTCTGGCTGTCTGTCAATACCCTTTTACTCAGGTACGTGTTAAGGCATCAAGTTTAGATTAAGATGTCCCTATATCAAATGCTCGGGTGAAAAAATCAAACTTTTAAATCAATGCGATCAAAATGTCAATCAATATATTAATGTGACCAATGTCGCATATTTCGCGATTTTACAAGGGAATCAAATCCTATACGGTACTTCCGGTTGACTTAAAATCATGAAATTTGGCAAGTCTTACAGCACATGTGAAGGAAAAAATCAGAAAACAGTATATAAGTATAATAGTTTAATAACAAAAAAGCTGAATTCACAAACTTATTATTTGCGGTTGGTGCAATAATCGTGTCTAGGATCGAATGGCAAAGTTAAGATTGACCTTTAACCTAGTTTTTCTTTTAGTTAGAACAATAATGTTAGATGCTTTCTTTGGACCTAAAAGTTTCTACGGAAGTCTAGGTGCGCGAGTCCAACTCGCACTAGGCCGGTTTTTTAAATGACGCGTCACGTTAACATACATAGATACTGAGTGGAATCCTGACCCCTAACTAGGATTCCCTGTATTATGGGAATTTGAAACTACGAGAACCATCGTCCCATAAAAACGCAGACTGTGCAAATACCTGTGGTTTATATCATATTCGTACCCCTTGAGGATTGGTTGCAGAAACGCCAGGTTGAAGTTTTTGTCTTTGGATTCCCGAAGATGAGAGAAAGGCACCTAGCTCTCAACGCAAGTTAAATCTCAAACAAAAATCCCTAAGAGGATGTAATTCATAGAAATAAAAATAAACTAAGATTTTGATTACCTAACCGGCTTTTAAAATATATACAAACTTAGGCCATAGTTACGCTCAATAGATATATTTATGAGATGGGTAAACTCCAGAGTTAGAAAACTCAGTTTCACTCATACAAGCTACAGTAGAAATTTATCCTAGTATGTTCATTGCCTGTTGGTTTCGCCTTCTTTCACACAGCAACGGACCGACGTGATTTACCTAGGCTATCTTTTTCGCGGGGTAATTTTTGGTTCAGAGATAATATTCAACATGGATAAACCTGAAGGTGTAGCTAGTGTCAAACAATAGCACACTCAACACAGTTAATGACGAATTTTTTGTACTATAATAGGTATATTAGAACACTGCAAGGGCAAGGTTAATTCTCTAATGACAAAATGGATATATTTCAAATATTTATTGTTACAATTAGGAAAATAATCCACATCAGTTACTGTATTTGGTATTCAGCTCTGGCCGAAGCGATCAATCAATTGCAACGACTGGAATGTTGTTGAAAAGCCCGGAGCTATCAAATTAATACTAGGGGTATGTTTATTTGTACTTAAATATATGATCCCAGTGCGATTAGCGGAAACGGACATTTCATTAGTAATAATCAACAATATTGCATAATGCTATATTAATTTAATCATAAATATTTCTACAAATTATCTAGTTACATTTACAACAAGATTTTCCGAATCCAGAGCTTTCAGATATCAAATTAATATACTATCCATGTTATTTTACAATTGATGTCAAGAGACGAGGATATTATAGCATCTTAGGTATTCACATCATCTCATATGAGGGCAAAATGGTTAAATATACTATGTTATGAAAGAAATTAATGGAATATAGAAAGTTGAAATCCAACAATAGAGATCAGAAAAACAAGTACATGCATATATAATAAAACACCATGATAACTTCATAACCATTTCACCATCATCAGGGATTTTGTGAAGTCACTATTTTCCAGAAATCTCCACATCACACTGCCCAACGACTTTCATTCACACTGCATCTCAAATTCACTCATTTGTTATCTCCGGACACGGTCGTTTTGGTGATGTCTCATCCTCAACCGGTTCTTTCCTCTTGAGCGCCTTGGTTTCATGGTCTTCCTTCATGCCATCAACATTGGATTTGTACTCTTCAGTCTTTTGCATAGGTTCTGTTTCTAGTCTTTCATTTTTGCTTGTGACATCTTCATCTGTTACGTCTACTTTAACTGTGTCAATGGTGTTGTCTTTGTCGAGATAGTCTGATTCGTCGGCGGCGGCTTCGAGGCGCTCGGCCGCTTGCTGCGATGTAGCATTGAGGGTACATGTGTTATGGACCAGGGCTGTGCGCTTGCTGACGGCGATGCGGGTTGTGAGAGCTCGGTGTAGTTGTGTGATGTCCAGTGGTGCACCCTGTAACAGACGAATGTAGAGCTAAGTAACTGCATGTGTGTAAGCAATGTGAACACAAAAACCCATAATCACTTTCGCTTTCTCTCAGAGATATTCCAAGTGTCAAGATTGCAATATAAAAAACAAATGAACTCAACTTGCAACTTTCAAAATATGTAGTGTAACACTATGAAAATGAACACTGACTGCTGAGCATTTTCTGCACACTCCATAGTGTTTTTCCATACAACAAACACAACAGTTGTTTTCCCGCACTCGGGGCAAGTTATGAAAAACACGACAGTTGTGTTTTCAGCACTGAACGTGTTAACGTGAGGGCGTATCATTAATTAAGCGGCCGCAAAATTAAGAAATGCACTAAGATATTAAAGTAATAAACGGATACTTTCCCACTTGGCCTAGAGTTTAGTTTAAATAATTAAAATGATAGAATGCCATACTCACCATGATTAGGAATAACTTGACTTGCTGTTGCGCATCAGCAGCCGTGATCCTCAGGGACTTGGTCCCGGCGCGCTCGGCGACCATGTCGGGCCACAGCTTGGTGTTGAGCACCACGCGCAGCGAGCCCGACACGCGCGCCACGAGCCGCGCCGCGCCGCCGTCGCCGCCTGCCGCGTCGTTTAGCCGCAGCATGCCGCGCCCGCGCTCTCGCCAACTGCCGCTCTCCCACGCAAATAGACGACACAATATCTGAAAAATAGTTATATCTCTGAATCAGAAAATCGAGCAAAACAGTGTATGTGATATATGAATATCTGTAGATTCTATAATATGTATGGTACTGTGACAGTGCCTGCTTGCCTGAACACAGATTAGCCATCTCACCTGCAGGACGTTGATCTCGCCCTCCTCGCCGGTGAGAGAGAAGGTGGCTGCGGGCGGCGCAGGGCGCGCGTGCGAGCGCTCATACTCCGCCGCCGCGGCCGCCAGCCCCGACCCGCTGCTGACCTCAGCTGTACTCGCCTCTTCCTAACAATAATACACTATGTTAATATTCATCATTGTCATCATCAGCAGATAAAAGTTGTGCAACAATCCACCATGCTGGTCAAGGGGAAGTTGGTGAATGTAACACCCCTATCTCACCTGAGGTTAAGTAATAATGTTTAAAAGTAGTAAATTCGCTAAAGCTAGAATGGGGCTGGCTCTCAGACTAAATAATAGAACTTGATGACTAACTTTCTGCTTAAGGGTGGTATCTAGCCATGGGACATGAGATTGATCTACCAACAATCAAAGGTGAGGAATTGTAAATGTTATAATTAAGAAAAAAGAAGGTTAGAGGACCTGATTATTTTCCTTCACAGATGCCGCAGCATTTGAAAACAACAGCTCATTAGTGCCGTTACTTGAGCTGTGATCCACTGTTGCCTCTCCATTATTGGCTTCTCCGTTAACATTTTCCATTACCACTCTGGCACTCAAATTCTGTCCGAAAACAAATGATGCACTGGAAGTGCTTGACGTAGACTGTGCGGGGGCAGGTACTTGATTTCCAGTACGTGAACCGGTATTGGACCCGAGTGGAACGAATTTAGGAACTTCAGCCTCCTCCTTGGTATCCTTCAATCTGTCTTCATTTGTTTGCTCATTTATTGTGTCTTTGGCATCTGTCGGTTCAGAAACTTTGAGGAATGGATTGACTGTTGGCTTCAACTGAGATGGACGTAGTACTGAGCCTGAAAATTTAAATATTTAGTTTAGTGTTGAATAAGGCACCTTGAATCGAGAAAATTTAAAACAACAACAAGTACAATTTACGCATCACAATCACATACATACATCTTGACCCTAATTAGAATTCCCTGTATCTATACAATCTAACAATGAAGAACAAGGTTCAAAAACATCAGACATGGTCCATGTTTTTTTGTACACAAATATAAGTCTTATTAGCACTATAAATATAACCCAACCACTGGCTATTGCATTACAGAAAGTGTTATGTTTAGATGAAATAAACACTAAACAAGCTATTTCACTAGAAACAATGCATTAATAATTAATCAATGCATTAAAGCAATGTATAAAAATTAACTTTCTTGAATTTTAGGCAGCAAGTAGCTGAACAGTGTAGGTGCAGTCAGTGATAAAAGTTGCCTCGCACAATCAATCTTTCAATTTACTACTATACACAGGATGTGGTAATTTTGAGTATGTAAAGATAAATTGAGGTGAGGAGAGACCTGTACTCAGCAGTGGGATGATATGGGTTGTTGATGATGATGATGATGATGATGAAAGATAAATTAGAATTAGGATGATGATGTTTTATAAAATAATGTTATATTTGAGAAAGGCAAGAGACAAGTAAAACTTTACATGCATGATCAGTATTAACATTGTAAATGGGGTATTTACCATAACGGAAATTAATATCGGAATTAGGGGGAGTCACAACAGTAAATTGTTTTGGTAGCCTAGTGGGAGAATGGCTGTACGGAATTATCACTCGCTTTTCGGTGAAGGAAAACATTGTGACGAAACTCACATACCTACCCGAAAATTATTTTGGAGTCAGGTATATTATCCAACAATCCGGACCGGGAGGAAAGACCCGTGCTCAGCAATGGGCCAATATGGGTTGATGATGATTATATGGTATTTAATTTAATTCGAATATCCGGAATGCTATTGCTTTGATCTTTATCCATGGTCCTGTGGCTTCTTTTTGAAGTTTTTTTACTCAGAAGGATGTTCCATCATTTAATTTAGGTTAACACATACTTAATGCATTTAAACAAAAATCTGTATAAAATTACTTACTAAATGGGTTGGCTGTTTTATTGGAACTGGAAGCAAAACTGGAAGAACCGAAACCACCGAGCCGGGGCTTGGCCAACACCACACGGGACTGGCCGGTGCCATTGTAGAAGTCTTCGGGTGATTTACCTGAAAATTGGCAAAGTGACTATCACATGTATTTACACATGTTACACATAGTATTCATTGCGCACATGCATTCACATGCTTTGCCGATAGAACATTTAAATTAAAAATCTATTCTACCTATGGGTTAATCTCTAAGTTCTATTCTTTATGTACATTGTGTATTTCTGAACAGGTGTACAATAAAGTATTATCTTTTCTATACTAATCTTTAAGCCAAGTAATCATATTAGTGTTCTTGAAGATGGACATTAGTCTTTTACATTAATAATGTTTTGTTGTCAAGTCCTTTCATTTTACATTATAGCAACACATACAATGTAAATCTCTTGGAGAATTACAAGTCTTGTATCTAAACCTAGGAGACCCAATTACGGAACAAATTACAAATTATTATTCCCGTATCAGGAATATTATCCACAACCTGTGTAACCAATAGTAATAATCAAAATATGACACATACCATGGGCATGTTGTGAACGTGGTTTGATGAAATACTCATACAAATAAGATAACTATTATCCAAATTACAAGGAGGCATATGCGCACAAAGAAAAAAAAATATCAAAATAGTGACGACGATGTGTAGGAAAAGTGAAGGCATCTTTTTTTTTGTTTGCTTTGATACCTACTTACTTGCAAATTATTATTCGATAGAATTCACAACACGTTCACATGTTACATGTTAGGTATATTTTATGTAAATAAACTCGAAAAGGCATATTTTTACGCCTCAAGCAAAGATACAAGAATAAAAATACGTTGATGATGCAGCAGGAGGACATTGGGTTAGCAAGTATTTTTGGCTAAAGGGGGGACTTGAATGTAATCTTATATTAATGCACTAATCAGTAACCATAAATATGACAGCAAAAAGGCTTTTCACTCTCGAATCAAGAAATAAATTCACAAAACCATACCTTGCTTTGCGTCTGCCATTGTAGAAGATTTTTTCTTTTTTTTTAATTTTTAAACCAAAGGGTACAGACGAAAACAAAACAGCACAATGCCAAAATACTCTATGGATAGATATCTTCGTTGTCAATAATACGACGATTCCACGAAACTACTGGTGAAGCCATTAATTCGATTAAAGGCAACTGCAAGTGTTAATCTTAGATCCAAAGCTGTCTTAGAATTATGTATACTTAGCTATTTTACGATAAATTATATAATACGACTGCATTGAGTATAGTTATTACTGACAGTGGACAGTATTAGACAGTCATACACAACTGTATCTTTTACCCTACCTTACTATCGTAACTAAATTGCGACAAGCGAATAAGTAAAAAAATCACTACATAACCGTCAAAATAAATAAACTCTCACTGTGAAATCTCAGTTAAATGAACGAGTTCCTTTTTCTTGTTTGTCTGTGAATTAACTAATGAACTACTCATTTCAGTCATTCACTCACTGCTGTCAAAGTCAAAATTATTACGAAAAATTGTTTGTTACTGATTCAATTTCACGTTATTTAATTTTAAGATAAAAACTTTACAAACAGTATATACATTCCGCCCTATAGAAGTTTTAATTTATTCCTAAGTAAGACATGCTATTAACGTATTTTTTGTTACTATATTTAATATGAATTGTTATTTTAACTTCGCTCGTCTTTTTTCAGATTTTCCAAGACGATCATGTTCCTAAACCTTCACGGAGTTAGCTTCGAGTGCATTTATTAATTTTCTAAGAAACATAGAATATAAACAAATAGGTAAGCTGTTTTTGAAGTATATATAAAGTCTAATAAATAGAAGGCCTCCGGCCAATAATTCTTATCAATAAACTTTTAAAAATAAATAGTATCTTTAGTAACTTTATAGGATGTATGAAAGGTTACTGTAACAATAAAGCAGGTATTGAATAAAAACAGGCTGGGAAACTTAATTATCATTGATCCGGGATCTAGCTGACCTCTGATACAAATTAAAACTTAATCGCTCATCTATAGATGTTTGACTACATTGACTTATTCATTTTTAATCTCCTGCATGAGTAATAATTAACAGAGACAATAGATTTTAAGTTACATGTACAGGTCGGGTACGTGACTACACTGCAGGTTGACTTAAGAGCTAGTAAAGACTATTAAATCAACCTGCCTTTTACAATGTATACTATTTTTTTTTTCTAAAATATCAATAACCTAGTTTAATTTTTTTTTATATGACTGAGTAATGTGATGAACAAGCCATTCACCTCATCATATGGGTGACACCTGCCTATAACGGTTACAGAGCCATCTAGAACTTTGCGTTGCATAATCCTGTGCAGCACTGCTCTCTGCTCGTCACTTCAAACCGGAACACTGTAATCTTTACACACTACTGCTTGGTGGTTGAATATCTGGCAAAAGTGTGGTACTTCTCCGGGTGGTCTCTTGCCGAAGATGCCTACCACTACAGATATCCTAGTATTGATACATAATTAACACCAAAGTCTTTTTGGAACATGAAAGAGTTATTCCTTTTCTCCCCCCAATGGGGAGAAAGAACAATCAATTTTTCCCCTATAATGTGTTGGGAAAAAGATATTTCAAGTTGTGATAACATTATCTGATAACCTTTTTTCCAACATCCATGTAAACACTCGGTTGACAATTTGATAGCTGTGTTACGTCACAATATTTTAAAATCTTAAGACCAATGACTTGTACTATTTGCTTGCTATAGTGAGCAAATAATATATTCTTTGTAATAACAAAGAATATATTTTTCTCGGCTGCATAGGCACGGATCCGGCCAGATAACCATTAAAAATCAATTGACTCCGTAAATGCTGCATACGGGAGATTAACTCCAGGTGGCACAGTGGTTGAAAACTAGCCTTTAATAAAAAAAAACATACATTTTAAAATATAAATAACATTTACACTCATTATCGGGCATATGAACTTTATCTACTGTAATATAGCAACTCCATGATATTATTATACAAATAACAAAATGCAATCTCTTTATCTACATCAAATTGTGCTTATTCATTTGGTACTTGTTTGGAATAGGTACAAAGTCATATCGGCTTTGCTTTGCCATGTGCTAAAGATTGGTATTACTGACTTATTATTATTAACTTGATTGTAATGTAGATTATGTACTATTCATAAAGATAGAGCTTATAATAAATAAGTTCTTATAGCAGCACTGTCATACTTAAATTCTCGATACGACAGGAGTGGAGTGGCCACAATGTTCTTAAAGCAGCCTTTGCAGCAAGCCTGTGGTGATGATGCTTTAACACTACTTCTTTACTATATAAAGACGAAAAGAGTGTATATTATTCTTTCAACCAAATTTAAAAAAATTACCGTCATTACAATTCTATTGTTTTATTTCGTTACTGAGATAAAAGCAGTATGTGGCAAGTGACATTTAAAACTTTCGATTGCACCCAATCGGTATGCAAACCTCATAAACTTCCTATGTTTTTTCTTCAGTCTGGATCTCTACACTGATCGTTCTAAAGGTGTTCTATATGAGTAGGCGTTAATAGATGCTCCTCTGACTCGATTTCGTTAATCAGCCGAAGCCCGACCGTTTTTTCTGTATTTCTGTGTTTTGTCTTTGCTTACTAAGCATCTTTTGATATGCATAATATACATAATAAGCATGTTCAGATGACATTTATGTCAATTTCCGATGATAGGGCCGGAGATCTTGCTAATAAACTTGCGGAAAAACGTATACAGAAAGAGATGATCCATCACAAGAACGGGGCGTGGCATGTGCACACAAAAATATCCATTCTGGTTACAATAAAGTTCAATTTTCTAACTTACAAATACCATAAACTCTAATCCCAACCCAACATAGTTTCATTTTCACTTGACAGTGGCATGATTGTAAACTCAGATTATATATTTTGAATCCTTCCATGCTTATTTGCTTAAATTTTCTCAAATCATCAAGATAAATGCTTATTGCTGCTTACCTACTGCTTAACGCTCGAATAGTACGAGTATAATATAATATCCTTTACATTGATATCAGACTTTACCACAGAATGACGAATACCATATTGTATTAGAGTTTACTTGAGTGGGTTTCCAATTCCGATCAGTGAGATCAATTTACTGGAGCACAGTATTGCTTCCAAAACTTTAAACATCATGATGGTGCCTTTCCTGAACGAATCTCTTTAGTTAAAGGCATTCAGAGTACCTACCTCAATAATTAATGGTCTATGTCAATATTGTTCTATTTTATTGAAAAAATGTGACCTGTGGGCAATAGACGTTGAATTATTATCGATAATATTCAAATTATAACGCCAAACATATTATTACTGAAAAATATTGGTTGTCAATTACCTAGCTTTAAGTCGCTGCAGCATCTGCGATTATGTGGATCAATTGAGTAAACAAACGATTTATGTTATGGTTTGGAATTTAAAAAGATTTATGTAAGTAGTATTCGTTCGCAGCTCGGGGTCACATTCTAGTTTTGTAATGTGATAATGTTATTTTTTGTTGAGTCATCGTGATACGATGATCGCACTGCGGTGACGAGCGCTTGGCGCGAATCGCGCACCGGCAGCGGCCGCGCCGTAGTCGCTGCGAGTGCGCCTTTGGATCAGTACGCGAGAAGCACACCCATGCTCAAATCACACTGCCATACGTACGCAGATATATCGCGCGCGAACTATGCGCAACGCGCACCCATCCCAAAGGAAATTAGTGACGAAGTGACCAACAAAAGTTTCAGCATTTTCAGCCCAAAGTGATCTGTAGAAATCGAGTCAAAGTGATCGCTATAAGTCTTAGTAAGACGTGTCCGTGATCTCGAAATTGCCAAAAGTGATAAGCTCTCAATAGTGTATCTAATTTATAATCTAAAAGGAAAGTGAATCTGTGATTTTAGTATTTTCTCAGTATATCTAGTTCAGTTTAAAATGAAATTTGAAGCCAGCAACTTACTGGATTTCAAAACTGGCACTCCTCAATATAATAGTAATGGTACGGAAAATTATTGACTATTTGAGTTACTTATACATTAATTTCCTGTTTTAATAAGGTTAGGCACCTGCCTACCGTGTGGATGCAGAGCCACTACAACTAGAACTACAGGCATACTTGCTTAGTCCATACTCACTATCAAATTCTCGATATGTGTGCACTTACCTATTTAATCACTGTAGGTATTTCCCCGACTGAATAAGCCAAGACTACGGATATGTAAAATTGATACAGGAACATGTAGGTGGCGTTGTCACGGATTCGGCCAGACAACAATTAAAAATCTTTTGTCTCCGTAACCTTTTCCTTGACCCTCAATCTACGAGTCTCATTTCGTCGATCATATCATCACAGTTATCTTCTCTAATTCATCCATAGATTACCCAATTCACCTCTTTTATTTATTTGTTCAATATTCGTATTTGTCCACCTCTGCTTTTGATGATTATAGTGCTATTCATCCATTTCAGTTTGTTTATTTTTAATAATGGATAGGCTATAGCAGTCGTTTTTAATTATGGCATTAGGTACCTGAGGTTTATGAGCACGTTAGTTTACCAACGAATTAATGCATACTTACCATTTGATCACAAATCAAACAGACAAACATTTTGATTTCTTCAAATTATTCAAGACTCATTGAAATGACAAGTCGTTTTACAACTTGTTTCCAATTTCAGATACTCTCACTCCTTGACAAACACCTTCTTATTCATATTCCTTTTCCATCTCGATGGCTATATCCTGCGCCTACCACGACATGGTTCGTTCCCAATTCACAGTCTACAAACCATATCTAGAGCCTCTATATTAAAACAAATTTGTTTTATGTTTGCATCAGGCTTTTTAATTTATATTACTGACAAGTGCCACGCCTTCCTATAACAATACAAAAAACAACGACGCCACACGCGCACATACAAAAGATACAGTTTAAGGTTGCAGAGGTTGGTTGAAAAAAGAGTGAATCTATAAAATAATTCTTGTTGTTCTAGGAGAAAGAATGGAAACAGACGAGGATGTGTTCCGCGGGAACATGCTGGACGATATGCCGCCGATCAGCTGCGAATCGCTGCTGGAGGGCGCGGTCGGTTCCGGCTCTAACGATATCGGAGACATGACCTTCTGCATGGGAAACTACATTAGCGATTTTATGAGGGTGAGTAATAACCTCCTTCCAGTTATCATATTCCTGACAATCCTCACTGTTATGCCACTGTGCGTTTGTTTATGTCTTTAATACTTGTCCGTACTACGATAGCCTAGTTTATAATGTTGCGTGTCATGGCCGATACTGAAAGATTTCTGATTTTATTATATAGGAAACTTCCTGTGGGAATCGTTTTAATTTCAAACACGTCATTTTAATATCTGGCGATTTCAGTAATGTGAAAAAACGCAGACAGTTGATGTCTGTTCGTACACGCATAGCTGTTGTTTTTTACGTAAGATGAAGTCTCAAAGGTAAACGAAATTCACATTTTGGAAAAATAAAATCAGAGCACAGAACAATTAGTAGGTTGATTAGTATAAGGTATGAGAAAAAATGTCCAAGCCAAAGCGAGTGAAAACTCCTAGTCTACTATCTGTAATGAATCGTGGGAAGTAAGGACCTACTTAGATACACTTATGAAAGACCGATAACTTCTCGATGATACTAACCAACCTTGATTCCGGTCGACACCAAATAAAATGGCTAATAAAAAGGAAATGTGAACCGATTTCAAGTTATACAATTATTGTCGTTGTAACCTCATCTTAGTCACACAGTCTTTCAATCCTCAAAGTGCCTGCTTCGCCACTTTTACAACGAGAGGTGTTTCTAATTTGACATATTCTTGTGTTTAATAGATTTAAAATGAAAGATAGATCGTACTCGAGCCAATATTAACCATTATGTGGCTCCAACTTCGTCACACTCAGGGTCGGGGGCTTCCACTAAATGTAAAAAACTGGTTTATAAATGTCTTGTCATCGTAATAAAGTTAATCATCTCAACTGCTCTCAAAAACAATACCAAGAATGTTACTGTCATTGTTCAAGATACTTACTTTGATGAGTTTTCAGAACCATTTTATTTACATATTCTTATCAAAATAAAATTACGCTTTGCTGAGATTACTCATTTCTAGCACGTAACAGCACATTCGAACACCACGTCGAGAGTATATTTTAAATTATTAGCTAAGTAGTTCGTTGACTTACATATTCAGACAAACAAACTGAAGGTTACAAACTGGCTTTTCGCTTGCATACAATTAACGTATTGCAAAGCCCTTGGCCCCAAATTATAATTCAGTGTCGATAACTGCGCTGCGTAGTGTTTCAAGCAGAAATGTATAATGGCATTTTTCTTAAGTTTACACAATACAATGCCTTGACAATGCTATCTTGTAAATCTAGCGAAAACGCGTTTCAATAGCTATAATTTTATACTTAAAATACGTAAATCAGCTATTATATATTTTTTTTACTTACTTAAAAGCTTTATAATACCCAATTCACTCACACACGTGGGAATCCTACGTTTGAAGTATGGGTCAATCGTGAAAAATAGTCAAATGTTAATGTCACCAACATTATATTCAAGATTTTTTAAGTTACGAAGTAACGAGACGTATTTATTTAATATTGGTTTTGCTCTTTTTGCCAGTGGAAACTATTTTCCTTTCAAAATTGGTCTACATTTCCTATCTGACAAGCAAAACAAAGGACTGAATCTCTACAAGAACTACACATTAGGTGATTTTTGTCTCCAGTGACAATAGTGATTGAAACCCCGTTAAAGCAGAAGTCCAGTTTGTTAGGCAATGGTAAAAGCTGTGATCACTAAATAAAAAGATAATAATTAGGGTTGGTCTATATATATCGGCTCGATTAAACCTTTGTTTTATGCATAAGAAACATTTAAGTAAGCCTTATGAGAATGGCGTAAAAGATTCCGTGGTAAAACGGAGGAGACATTTTGCAGTGCTGCAGTGTGTGAATGACGGATGATGAAAACACCTTATTCACAGAATTAAACAGGAGGGCCTTCAAGTATCGTGCTCAATGTTACTACTATTTGCGATTGTGTGATGATAAGCTCAATCGTTGGATATCCGCTTGACGCAGGCCTACGACGAGAATTACGTTTTGTTTTCAAATATTCGCAAATTGCTTGCTAATGAATCCGACCTACATTGTGAGTTGTGACGTCATTGTTTGAATATTTACTTTATTAACTCATGTGCACCGGTTATTCAGAGAAATGTCGCTAGACAATGTTAATGTATGTATTTTCAGACTAAGACATCCGCACTTGGCTAAGACGCGCCTACTCATAATTTTTCCCAAATTCTGTTATCTTTGTATATCCACTCAACGTATGTGTAAAAACAAAACTTATGATAAATATTGTATACGTCTATCGTATACCTACCCATAACATATTTGTGATACCTATGTACGTACAGTGGTGTGATCGATGTCGTTCGAACATTTCGCACGATGCCATGACACGGCAGAATTCGCTTAGGTTATATTCGTGCCGGCCAACCTACCTACTTCGATACTGGGGCACAGACTGGGGCCTCAGCAAACAAATACCTACCGAATAGCTGTTATAAATTTCTATAGCAACATTGGCGCGTTGCTATTATGCCTGATACAGAGCATGTTTTATTTATTAATACACGCCCTGGAACTTTGTACCCTTTACGTGAAGATGATGTGATTCTATTTAAATATTGATTTATCTGCGAAATATTATAATTAATCAATTAACTAGCTGCGCCCCGCGGTTTCACCCGCGTAGTTCCCGTTTTGTCCCACGGGTACATGCTATCGGGATAAAAAGTACCCTATTACTCAATCCTGGTTATAAGCTACCTGTGTTCCAAATTTCATTCGAATCCGTTCTTTTTGCGTGAAAGAGGAACAAACATCCATCCATCCATCCATTCTCACAAACTTGCGCATTTATAATATTAGTAGGATAGGCTATGTCGCAGTTATATCAACATTCAGCCAATATGATTGATATCCTATTGGCTCGTCTTTGTAGTTTGCCTGAAGGATTTCATAAGCATCGTCTCAGTGGCACTCTTTTTGATCATTGACTGCTTAGTTAAGTGAAACATCTAGGAGCGCTTCCGAGTTTCGGACATCAGTGGTCCCGGCCTGACAAACTCTGGTAGCAGAGAACGCTGCACTCTACCTCATTTGAGAGCGATCGGTCGAACAAATTGGTTCTAGGTGGCACATTGCGTCTCCGGGAGCCTCCCCGATTGTCGTTAGGTTCCTAATTCCCTGATAGGTACTCCATACTAGTTGGCTTATCTTTCAGCACTCTTTGTTACAATCGTTGAAATACCGACAAGAAAGAGGTTATACTTGATTGTTAGATATGTTCAAAATAGAGAGAAAAGAAGGAACTAACATGGTGACATAATATTTCACAATCTCTATCTATCTATTCAGCCCGTATTCACCCACTGCTGGGTATAGGTCTCCTCTGTTTCACGCCATTTGTTCCGGTCCTGTGCCGATCTCATCCAGTCTATCCCGACGGACTTGGCGATGTCGTCCGACCATTGGGCTGGTGGCATTACGGAGTGGTGGCCAAGAGTAGCGCAACGTTTGTAAGGCAGACCACCAGCCCGATATTTCACAATACTAATTAAAAAAATATATAACATAGTTAGCAGTAAAGGCCATGTTCCGTTGCTCGTTAACTGCATCACATCAGTGACATACAATGTTCTCTTCCGCAGATGATGTTTACGATGCGATCCCACCACATGCTCACCGACGTTGTTTTAGAAGTCGGCAATGAGCTTTTCCACGTTCACAAAGTCGTGTTAGCGGCGGGCAGTCCATATTTTAAGGTGAGTTTATGACTTCTAAATATACGAAGAAATAGCAAAAGTATGTCAACTCAGTTTTGACTGGTTGTACTAGCGCCTGCCTGCACTAATACCGTATTGGCCACGTCCAGAAATTGAACCACCCCTCAAGAACTTACAACAACACCACTTTACTCGGCGCCATCAGCGTTTATCGTGTTCTAAGCGATCCAATCACTTTGTATGGGATTTAGAAAGAAGGCTCTATACTAAAACGATTTTCTCCATACCACAGATAAAAAAGGAATACTTACCGCAAGGTGGTGGAGTAAACATGTTTGTACCAAAAGCCCTTCAACGATACCACCTAACTAACCATTTTGGACGAACTCTGACAGTTAATTATTATATAACAGTTATTAGTTCTGTTATTAATTCGACTTCTATGAACACAGTTAATATAAAGCTGCTGCGCAGAAACATCAAAACACGTTAGCTTTAACTAGATGGAAAAAAGTTTCTCATACATTTATTTATATGGCCTAATTACACTGGAACCGATAATGAGTTTAATTAACATGTATGGTCATAATATTTTTATCCTGCTATAATTGCTATAATTAATTACATAATAATAAACAAATTTGCGAGTCGATCATAGCCACTTCTACTGTGTCATAGCTGGATTTATTTCCAGCTTTCCCGATATTTAGCCACTTATTTAAACTTAAATCTGTTTCAAACAAAACCTTCAAAGAACATCAGAGTACCTTTTCATGTTTAATTTCCTGTCTAGAAGTGTTATCTTAGAATTTCGTTGACCTCAACTTATCACATTGCTCAATAATGAATAAAGTTTAACCCATTAATGTCCTACGTTTATATGATAAGAAGTTAAGCTGCGTCACCGTGACTTGCAATATTTATCATTCATATTTGTATCTAAGTCGAATATTGTGCAAACTAGATCGGGTAATAAAATGCAATGCCGATTAAAAAATTAACATCAGGTGCTCGTTATTAATTTTAACTGTAAGTGTTGACGCAGTTTGTTTTGTTGTTCAAGGCTCAAGGCTAGAGTGTTGCTTGATAAGGTGATTTTGACATGATTATTTAGTATAATAAAACAAACTAAAATATAGAGTACCTATATTTTCACACACGGGCCATAATCAATTTGTATTTTTGCCAAATGCGACTATTTGACTTTCAGATTTTGTCAGCAAGCCCCTAGTGGCATAGCACATGACTATTGTCTTGTATGTGTCTATGTTAATTAACTTATTTTGCGTAAACGTGATCTAAGGAGGCCTACTCATCCATTGATACTCGTAAATGTATAGCTTCTTGCAGTCACGTGCTTTCCTCTGTACACTGCGCGACCATTCTGCTCTAAGTGTATGACACAATTTAAAAAGCTGGAATTGGGTAAATAGTTAACTACTTACTGAAAGTAAATTATAACTTGCTTTTAAAGGGACGTCTTGCGTTGTATTTTGTTCCAATTTAGTTAAAATTTTACTTTAGACCTGTCTAGCCATTGTTGTCTGTCAAGATGTGGTCATCGTCCGCAGCCTTTACTTTAGAGGTGTCAAATTAACTAAGTTTTAATTTAGGTTGTGCCCACAGAACCGGTACCATTGTATCTTTTTGTCTAGCAAGGCTAGTGTGTCACGAAAATTGCTTTTTTTTTTCATACCTAGTTTAGTCATGAACAATAATTTAATATTTTTAATTGTCATCATAACATATTTGGAGTTAAATATCTATAATGTATACAATGAATATAACAAGATTAGATAAATCTATTAAAATATAAGCTGGTTATTTTCTAAATAACGTTTTTGTTTTCTATAATAACAGAATAATATGTTTCTCATGGTAGGATCTCGTTTGAACACTATCTTGACTCTGTTACTGTTCTGTCTGATACTGTTATTTATTCTGTGCCATGTCCACACTTGCCTAAAGGATTGTTGCTATCGGGTAACAAGAACTTCGGCCAAGAAACAGACTTCAGCTAAATGTTTCTGTCGTTATGTTTAACTTCTCGGCCGCGTAAGCACGGGTCCGGTCAGACAACAATTAAAAATCTATTGTCTATTCTATATTAATGACGCATGGGAGAGATTATTCTAAAATCATAGAATTCGTACTTGCACATTTTCAATGTAAAAATAAAATGCTATGCCAGCCACATAATACACTAAATCAACACACAAATGAACATATTCTAATGAAACCTAATTTGTCCTTAGGCAATGTTCACAAGTGGTCTCAAAGAGTGCGAGATGTCCCGAGTACGGTTACAAGGCGTGTGTCCCTCGGCGATGGCGTGGCTAGTCTACTTCATGTACACCGGCAAGATCAGAATAACGGAGGTGACGGTGTGCCAGCTCCTGCCGGCCGCTACCATGTTCCAGGTGCGTTTATATGCCACTAGCTACACACGCAGTTTTACTATTTTCCCGGGTCGTATCGTGAAAACTGTCTAAGCCTAATTAGCCTTCTATCTCATGTTATTGACGAACTGACTGAAATAGAGCATGCCTGCTCGAAATACTACACTACACGTGTACAGTACACGTTACCCAGATTGTATTCGATGGGGAAGAAAATCACCGGTGTCAAGGTGTTTGTTTCATTCTTTGTTCGTTCGCATCATCAATGTAGAAGCGAAACGTTGAGGATGAATCGGGCTGGCATCTGTAGTGTAGAGTATTATTTTTACGCAAAATTTCAACAAAATGCGTTCTGTGTTTCTTGCATGTAAGGATTGTGAGGTTGCGGATTTTGAGGGTTCGATTCCCGCGCGGAACAAATATTTTCTAGGAGCCTGGATGTTTGTAGAATCATGGTTATCGTAGCATTAAAAACTACGATCTTAGATATAGAAATTATTAGTTAAGGGTCAAAAATGAAAGGATCTATATACAATACATACATAGACAGCACGTGGTTGTAAAGCGTTATTATTTTTTTTGTCTTATTTATGGTCGTTAAGGTGTTCGCCTTAAAGTGGCGTAGGTATATCCTAAGCTAAATATCGGATTACCCGCAAGCAAACTATAATTATTTTAGCTGTATGCCGACAGATATCGAACGTAATAGACGCGTGCTGCGCGTTCCTCGACCGACAACTGGACCCCTCCAATGCCATCGGCATCGCCAACTTCGCGGAGCAACACGGCTGCGTCGAACTCAAGAAAAAGGCTAACATATTTATTGAAAGACATTTTACACAGGTAAATAACAATAACAGGTAAATAGATATGTGGACCAAAACAGTGTTTTAATTAGTTCTCATACAATTTTACAAATTAAAATCCACGTTGACTTCCCTATGGCTCTATTTGCCAGTTCTCGAAGTTCTATTCTTATAGGCCTGCGCCGACGAGGAACTTTTTTCTGTGAAGTACAGAAATCCCTTCTGTACGTTCTGTTTTGTACTAGTACTTTAAGTCCACAGATTATATAACTAAATCCCTCGTGCACGTTATTCGATGCAGTTGTAAGCGATCGATGTTGACGGACAAAAAATCCTTATCGCTTTCAGCGATAAGACCGCCCATTGTACTACCCATGTTTACCTATTGTAATTCTTCTGTACTGTGTTTATTTTTGTTTCTGGTGTACAATAAAGAGTTTTTTTATTCTATTCTATTCTATTCTCCAACGAATGTCCTTCGTCTGCGCCTTAGCCTCAATCCAGAGGGCAGCACTGGGTACACGCCTTCCTTCTTTACTAATCGGACATATCGCTGAAAGTCGTTAAAAATAACATACAAACTAACTGAGTAAACAAATGTAATCTTGCCTACGTAGTTCACTTGTAATTTCCGGATCTTGCTAACAGACGATACGGCTATCAGAAACCCGCGAGCCGTGATAAAGAATGGATTTTGATTGGAACGCGGTAAGCGTACAAGCAGTTTAAATAAAACCATATGACACGACGTGTTCAGTATAAATGAAGCAACTCACGTTCCAAAATTGTGTGAATTTGTTTCGCTGTGACCAAAAGTGATTAGGGCTTTATTGGACAAGTCTTTTTATCGCGGATTTCATATAATCTTTATAGGTATTTCTGTTATCCTTCGAAGCCTCTTGCTAATAGTTGTTTGTTTCCCAGGTTTGTCAGGAGGAGGAATTTCTTCAGTTAACAGTACAAGAACTAATATGTCTAATTCGGAAAGACGAACTGAACGTACCGGAAGAGCGGGAAGTCTACAATGCGGTTTTAAGTTGGGTAAGATTAGTACCAAGACATTAAGATACGCACGACATACCTACATATAGATAAGTACAATAGGCGTTCTTGTCGCTTAAAGAGAGCTCTACCAGGCAACCTTATAAGCTAAAAAAAAACAATGCATGCATGAACATAATCTATCTTGTCCCCGATGAGGTTTTACAATGACGGCGGCAACTGTAATTTATGTAGGATGATGTTCTCGTGTAAGGCACAATTCGCGTGTTTGCTTCAAAGGTTCCAAGTATCTACTGATAACTTTTTTTTTATGTCGAAAACATGTTGACATTTACACAGCACGCCCTGTAGCGTGACGGAGCAAAAATACGCGCAAAAATGACTTTTATTTGATATGCCATGGCATGGTGTAGATTACTGATAAATTATTCAATAAATTGTTTTATTATACGATTGCCTAGAATATAATTTATTCTTGTGCAATCGTGTGCAATTAATTGTGAGGTTGGCTCTGTAGTATGCTTTCGGCCGGTTTAACATTATAAATATTTTGTTTGAAAGATAGATAAAATTTTTATATATTGTTTTTATTTTAGTCTCTTCTGTCTATCTATTACTGTTGTAATAATTTGTGAATTGGAAAATTCTCCGTCTAAACTATTATAACTCAGCGAAATCAGTACAATGATGATATTTTTCGGAAGAGGTTTTGCTCGTTCTAAAGTAATATTTTTGTGATTACATTATTAGATAAGTATGTATTTTCAACGCTATTACGCTTGTAATGACGTATTTCTGACACAACGAAAGAAACATAATTATCATGAACATTAAAAACCACTATTTAAGTTCTCAATTTCATACATAATTATCCTATTATACTTATGTTATTATAATTAGGTCTCTGTCTAGTCTCTACTTACATCTGTAGACTTTAAAGTTTCAATTGTAGTTTTAGTTGCTCAATATGTTTTTTCTGCGATGGCAATATAGTGTGTCTACTTGGACCACGCCTTGATCAATCAAGAGGAATTGTGATTGTGCTATTTTGGACACACAAAAACGCCATGTAACGCGTTAAGTTACTAGTAAAAACTATTAATATAATTTTGGTGTAGTAGATTTAAGGTACGGTGGGGCTGGTATACCAGTGTGAAAAAGTCCATGAAAATTCGACTTACATTTTTACTGCTGAGCCGATTTTCTTGTCTAGCCACGGTTACGAATCTGTACACACCATTGAGTTTTCCCGTACCGCTAACATAACTGTGGTGTTAGCTGTATGGGAAAACACTATTGCGTGTGCAGAGCCGCACCCGTGGCTAGAAAATAAAATCGGCTTAGCAGTCAAAGTGTTAAAAATCATATATAAGTATATTGTATTGATTTGGCATTCCTAACAATGGCCCCTTTTAACTTGCAGGTAAAATACGACGAAGACAGACGACATCCGCGGATGGAGCACATCCTGCAAGCGGTGCGGTGTCAGTACCTCACGCCGAGCTTCCTCAAGGAACAAATGAGCACGTGTACTGTGCTCAAGAAAGTGCCCGCCTGTAGAGAATACCTCGCTAAAATATTTAAGGTAAATATAAATATTTTACTGGTATTTCACATCGTTCAATTATACACATCAATGTTCGCGAATATAACAATGCCTCTGATAAGCGACTTTATATGGAAAAGAGAGATGTTCAGATAATTAGAACGAGAATCCAAGATAGATAAATAGACGTTTCGCCGAAGTCCGTACTAAACACCACCTTAATATCTTTCAAAACATCAATTTTTAGCAATAAATGAATAAGTCCCATGATGATTTTGGCCTATTTCATATTATCCTCAAAACGAATTCTGTCAATAAAAAATAGGTCTGAAAAGAACAGGGTGGATGCTTGTGTCTGATGCAATATCGACGACGGACGCTTTGAACGGTGGAGAAAAAGCGAAATATGCTTCATCATTACTGTAAAGTAGCGATATAAGCCTGGACATCCTTAGCTGATTCTTTTTTACAAGTTGCGAGTCACCTTGGCCACACGTAATGGCGGTAAGACCATAAAATATGTTTATCTATTTATTATACAAACAAAATATGTAAGTGACGAAATATAGACAACATTTTATTTTATTTCAGTCACTTGGCTATGTTTTAGCTATTTTATGTAATAAAGTTACAAGAAAATTGACAAGCAAGATGCTTATGGCACTTTCCACATCAAATATGTCAAGTTCTTGTTACTTGTATTCTTCAAACTAGGACTTAAAACAAGGATAATTTGATCTAAAACATCAAAGTGATAAAACGAAACTTTTTTTCTATAATTACCTTGTTTATTTAGTAAACTGGTGTGCACAGTTAAGTATTTTCTATTCTATTCTATCTTTGCAATTGTTTGTATTTCTTAAGGTCAGAATAAAATTAAAATTTATTTTACGTTTATTTTTTTTGGATTATACATTAGTTGCTAGCGATAAATTCCTATCTAAACTAAGGAACCTCCGCCATATGCGTGAACATAGTGACTCAGCTGGTTTTGCCACGGACAATCGTTTCATTCAACTACTTACATATAACATACATTATTCCGGTTTGACTTTTCCTTCTTCACGGCAGTTAGTTAACTTGATGTTGTAACTAAACATGCATCAATTAAAACTATCAATTACAATGACTTGCACAATATATATATTTTTATAATATCGGATTAGAATAATATATTTATCCTGTTTATCTATTCTAGAATTAGAAAGAGATATGGGTTGCTTTAATTGTAAATCTCTTGTTACGGTTAATTTCTGAAACTATCTCTGATTCTAAAACTTCTCCCACTGATATAAAGCTGCACTATTCCCGTGTGATATAGGGTATGTTCTATCTCGGGAAAATGTAAAGTTCGCGCTAGAAAATGCGAATTACGTGGGTAAAGCTGCTAATAACATTTTGTGTTATTCTGTTAGTCATAAGTATATCAGTGTTAAGTAACTTAACTATATTTATAATAGACTCGTTTTGCAGACAAATTGACCAACCCTAGCAAATTGCGATTTGCGGAATACCATATTTTATAAACCACATTATTATTTTTTCTCTCATTTTGTTAAAACGTTTCTACGTTCGTTTGTTTTAGGATCTCACATTACACAAAAAGCCGGTAGTAAAAGAGCGCCGGCCGAACACCCCTCGTATAATCTACGTCGCCGGCGGTTACTTCAGGCATTCTATAGACATGTTCGAAGCTTTTAATCTGGACGACAGCTGTTGGTCTACGTTACCTCGACTCACCGTACCTAGATCTGGACTTGGCGCGGCGTTTCTAAAGGTAAAGCATTGTGGTTTTTAATCTCCAATGTCATTCTAGCAGGCAACATCCTCGATTCTCTGCACGGCTTGGCTTAGTTCTGAAGACAAAAACAGAGCAAGGTGAAGTCGTGAACAATTTAACTTACTACGTCGTCAAAAAACGTTTTGAATGACCGTCTAAAAGTGCGAAAGATAAGTTAAAGAGTTACTTAAATTGTGTCTATTCTACACCCTGCTGCCATATTTTTCTGTTTATTTACGCTATAAAGGATCTGTTACGCCCGATAGTAAGGTTTTACAATCTACTTGATCAGCAAAACGCTACAATGTAGGTTCCTCATACAACAATTTTTTTGTTGCTGCAACAAACGTGTTATATTATTATGCACATAAACTTCAAAGTCAATGTCGTACACGAAGCCGACGCCCCGATGACCGTCAACCGATACGTTGACACGAGATATCTTACACAACGTGCGTCTGCTTCCAAAATTCATTCACACGCCAAATTTTGAATGATAACAAATAATCGTGTAAACATGAGATATAGTGCTGCCATCTATCGAACACGTGTGCATCAACTTATTAGATATTTACTTGAATCTTTATTTTCCTGATCAAATGTGTAATAAAATATCACATAATTACAACAAAAGGTACAGAAAATACGTCTACCGAACTCATGTCCTTATACCTCAACCATGTTTTGTTCACCATATTTTGTTATGATACAGTCACCATTACTTGCAAAATTATTGTTTTGTTTTGATACTAACCCATTCAAAGGTAAGCTCTGTATATTTGCAATAGAGTTTAAACTATATTGCTCTACCAAACCTAATTTCAACAAACAGGTTACTGAATATGAAACTGAAACAAGCTTAAATAATTGGTTATGTTGCCAGCCAAATAACTTTCTGTGCAGTAACCGTGACTGAAACGAATTCAAACTATCGATTTTATTTGATCTAAATTGAAGCGAATATTTTTCCTTTCTACATTATTTTCTCACAATATAAAATTATGCCTCGGATAAAATACACCGATACCAAACTTCCAATAAAACTGGAGGGTATTATATAAGAAATCCTCCGCGCGAAGCCGAGGGTACTCTGTTATATTGGATCTTATGTCATCTATTCCCAGGGTCTATTCTACGCAGTCGGTGGGCGGAACACGTCGCCTGGCTCCTCGTATGACAGCGACTGGGTGGATGTGTACAACCCGGCGACGGAACACTGGCGACCGTGCAGTCCCATGTCCACCCCTAGACATAGGGTAAGTTAACCATTGTTATATACGGAAAATGGCTCCAGGATGAGGATGTAAGGCAAACGCCACACCAGGTGGCATTAAAATAGATCTATAACATTCTAAAAACGTCCGGCATGCGCTTGGATTATAATAATCTACAGGTACACGGCCAAAATCAAACTTTTGTGCAAGTTATCGACTCGCCCGTATTCAAATTTCACACCAATAACATTTATATTTGTAGGCAGCTAGGTACAATCCAAAGTATTATAATTTCCACAAAAGTTCCATTACATAGTGTTTTTGGTGTCGGATAAAGAACGCGACAATAGCTGATAACCGAAACTCGTTTATCATCCTAAACTATGACGAGGTAGGGAAATACCGCCATACAAATAGTGTTACCCGCAGTTGTTAAAGCGACTTGATCTATACAAACATTATCCCTCGAAAATTATGACAATAGAGAACCTTGCTTTATTCTAATGGGAGCAGCTGCGGCTCAACATAATTTATCTTATTATCTCATGAATTACGAGTAGCGCCATCGTTGGCAAGAAATCGAATAAACTCTTGAGTACCTACTTAAAGTAAAACGATTAAACTTTTAGAATGATTTTATATACACACTGATTCAATCGCAATATCTATTAAACGACAAAACAGTTAAGGATTTTAATAAAGAAAATTAAAAATAAATAATGTTAAATATTAACGGATAAGATAATAATAATATTTGCGAAACAAATTAAATATAGGGTGTGTTGTTGAAAAATGATTGATTTGGGATTTATTGCGCAACTACGTGCTTTTATGATATATTAAACTTTATCATCGCATTACTTTATCGAGTCGATATATCATTCACCTAAATTTACATTATTGAAACCTTTCAATAAAAACCCATAGGTCATCCTAAATAGTTTTTATTCTGCAAAATTACTAGAGTCAATGTTAAGAATTGCGCCGAAGTGTGATGACTTGCTCATATAAATAATGTTTTACGTGAGCGGACGCTCGCACGCCTTACCTTGAGCATAGGGTAGGTTTAGGTACTTACGGGATTGTCTTCTAAGAAAGGTGACTTGTTTCCCTAACTTGTCATATAGATCTTGTAATATTATATTTTTTTATAATATTCTTTATTTTCCTCAGGTAGGTGTAGCAGTTATGGACGGCTTACTATACGCAGTCGGTGGCTCAGCAGGATCCGAATATCACAAATCTGTAGAGTGGTGAGTACACGAGAACGCGCCCCACAAACTGTCACCGGAGGCGGGACTAGCTCGTTCGGCGAGCGACATCAAGTTTCCGATCCGTTTCAGCTACGACCCGGAGCGCGACGTGTGGACGTCCGTGGCGGCCATGAGCAGCGCGCGGCTCGGCGTGGGCGTGGCGGTCGTCAACCGCCTGCTGTACGCGGTGGGCGGCTTCGACGGCGCGCGCCGCATCGCCTCCGTCGAGTGCTACCACCCCGAGAACAACCGCTGGACCGAGGTCGCGCCCATGCACGTGGCGCGGAGCGGCGCCGGTGAGCACTCTGCCACAAACCCTGTCCCTCTGGCGTTTTGGGATATCTTTATATTAGGACGCGCACGCTGCCGCGGTGATAGAAGTGGAAATGACGTAAGATACTTTATTGGAAAAACGATAATATCGCTCCTGTGGTCGGTGGTGCTCGCACGTGAGCTATTTATTGCTTGCACCCACGTTCGGTCAGCTCGGATTATTTATACGTTAATCCGTGCCTGCCCAAGCTGTGCTGTGGCAACGAAATTTTACATAGATTAAAAATAACAACAGCATGAGATACTATAAATTGCGTGTGTATACTTTAGTGTGTATACATAATACTTTAGTTTTTTGTTTTGTCTATTTGCTACCTCCGTCGGGCCCGACGAAAATACACTAAGCATCTATTACTTTCCCCTGATATCATTACTTCTATTGGCTTTTCTCAATATAAATGTTCGTTTACAGGCGTAGCAGCGTGGAGCCAATTCATATACGTCGTCGGCGGCTACGACGGGTCGCAGCAACTAGCGTCAGTGGAGTGTTACGACACGGAGCGAGACACGTGGGAGTCGGTGGCGTCCGTGCAAGTCGCACGGTCCGCGCTATCACTTACCGTGCTCGACAACAAGCTTTATGCACTTGGTGAGTACTTTTGATTAATTTAAAACTGGTAAATATTATAAGATTCAATCGAGAATTTTCTCAGATCAGGATCTTTGTTTTTGACATATCTTCAACATCTTAAGAATAACTAAATTTGTGAGCAATAGTTTAGTGGCTTAGTTAATGTTCACATGCGCTAAAGCTGTTTTAGAAAACCGCTCATTAGTCACATTTATGAACTAAGGTCCTGCTATTACAATTCTATTTATTTTTATTATTATATATCTAACGACGACGCTTTCAACTGATCTTTCCCCCAGGCGGGTACGACGGCACCTCATTCCTGGACATCGTGGAGGTGTACGACCCCGCCACCAACTCCTGGGCGGGCGGCACCCCGCTGACGTCGGTCCGGTCGGGCCACGCGTCCGCCGTGTGCTACCAGCACGTGACCCCCCACTCCGACCACTTAGAACACGTACCCACAATCATAAAGAAACTCGCCAAACGACCGTCCGCCTCAGGCTCCTCGAACGCTTCCACCTCCGCCTCGTCCGCTTCCCTGTCTCGGAGCGACGACATACCCATGGCGAATAACATTATAGGAACGTTATCCAACGCCAGAAATGACTGTATATGATAGTGATTAGATATTCCAATTGTGATAAACAAGTGACTAATTAAGAGTTAGTGTACGAGTGTAGTCATGTAGCGCGCGGTTCGCTTACGGGTTAGATACTATGGGCGCGATTATTTAGCGCGTAGCCAGCTTTTCAAGTAGATAGTGAACGGTGTTTATTCGCTAGGACGTCATCTAAGTGCTAAATCGACCTCTGAGCTCTAAGCTTACGTTGCTGTAGGGTTGAACATTGAACGATCCATATTATACCTTATGCTGTTATTGTACATGGAAGATATTCTTGTTAAGTTTCATCACAACATAGCTGTAAGTATAATACTTCTAGGATAAAATGTATTTATAGCCATAATATACTTCTTAGATAGTTTAAATTAGAACTACTACTGTTATTATGTTAATTGTGAAATCGATTTTTTTTTTTTTACTGAATTAACTTGTTGACAATTATTAGTTCTCTAGAACTAGTCAAAGCTGTTCATTCGACTACGATCAATCATGTTAGAGTTCTACGGGCGGCCCCAGCTTAGCTGGGTTTTATATTTATTACTAGCTGCGGTCCGCTTTCACCTGCGTTGACTATTATCCCACAGGAACTGTAAATATTTGCGGGATATATAAAGTACAAACTTTCGCATTTTTAATATTAGTAGGATTATGCTCAAATGATTAAGGGAGGCAATGCCGCATCGCATACCGCGAAGTGGATTTAACGAAATAGTTTTTTCTTTCTTGGATCCATTAAAAAGGGCAAGATAGACAAAAAACTTTTTTGTCCATGGCTTGTGATGATGTTGCCATATGATGTACATTTTTTAAAATGTAAATCTGACTTGGTTTTCAAATGACAACTAAATTACATTTCTAAAGGACTTCGCTATACATACTGACTGTCTTTTTTACACAAACAAATCAAACTTAAGATGGAAAAATAAAACAGTGCCAAAATTATTATGTTATTATTTAGTCTATACGTTTTTATATATACTCGTCACTTTTTTAGCTAGAATAAATAAATAACGTGCCCCATATTATCATGATTGATTGTTTTACCTCGCATAAAATAAAATTATACGTGTAATAAATTCTAAAACAAACAGAAAAAATTAATGGTACACTAAAAAATTATATTTTGGTATTTAGTTACGAGTTGGTACTACCCAAGTAGGCGCAGTAGGTAGTAACTATCAAAAGATACATTTTATGAACACGAAGTAGGAAGGACTCAAGTATCAATCCAATTAATGCAACAATAGAAATCAGTAATTTCGTGTTCAGTATCAAAACGGTTTGATTAATTTTAAAAATAAAGATTAAACTAGTAAATATAGTCTTAAATACATAATGTGAAAGACTTAGCTATCATTATCAAAATAGTCTTTAGTAAACCGGTAGTATAACTTGAAAGAATGTTACACAAAACAGTTTACGAATGAAATCTCTGCAGGCCTTGATGCTACTATTATTAGAGTGTCCCATAATCCTCACCAACCGACATTGAATGTTTCGGTGGGAGTTATGGGAGCCCGTTTATGGAAATTATCAAAATCTCCTCTGGTGAGGATTATAAAAATAAACCCTTCAAAATCTTAAAATGTATTATTTTTGTACAAGTGACTCGAGAATAAAATAGAGATGACTATAAACTTTGTATCGTCTTCAATTGTTCCTTCCTTCTATATCCTGCCGCAACAACGAAACGAACTGACAACGCTCGCACGCTCCGTCCCTAATAACAAACCTGAGGGATGTCCATAAACCATGTCGGAGGGTCTAGGGCGGCCCTGACGAACTCTAACGCCAAAAGATACCACTATCTCATCTGAGGTCGATCTAACCTAAGGCAGATAGCATGAGATAAGACTCCACGTTCAGATCGGTTCTTTATTGGCAAGGATCGTGTTGTACATCATTTATATTGTTATTTACTTCCTTTAATCGGCCCTTGCATAACGTAGGCTTTGTACATGATACTATACTATATATCAACTCAGAGAGAACGCCGCATTAACCTATCTAGTATTTAAAAACACCAGTGTTCTATAAAAAAAATGCAGAGGTTTTATTAACAGCTCTCTTCTTTGGAGGGCCGACGCGTTGCCGAGTACGTTGGCCAGGTCAAGTAGCAAAAATTCATCGCTTTATTTTCTGTAACCCATCTTTCAAGCGAGACTCGACAAAAGTACGTTTTACCATAAAATATTATAGATTGCATTTACTGTATTTTGAACGAGGTGTGTGGCCTCTTGAGTCAAGAGATTATTAGGCTGGACAAAGATGCCTCTGGTGATTAAATTACTGTTATCAATCGATAACAACTGGGGCAACACCCCTGAAGCAATTGGTGAAAGCGATGGAAGTGCACACACTATAATGTAATAGACTCAATCCTCGCCAAAACCAAGTAATAGCGGATGTCTAAATTACCTATGTAATTTATCATTTCTTTATTGTGATGGAACATTTTTCGCTTACGATGTTTCCAAGCGGTATTAAGTTGTAAATATTATTTATATTTATAAATAGGACTATCTTAAGAAAATTAAAGACTGTTATGGGCAAATCAAGAACGTTTTTTATTTTGTAAAACATAATATACATCGAAAAAATCTTGTTTTAAGGCTAGCTCCATTCAGTGGACCACTGTGTATGAGAATGCAGGCAGCATAGTAAATATATATAATATTATATAAAGAAGAGAAAATAAAATAAATTCATAAATCTATAATCGCCACTAAACTGTAAACGGCAATAACACTTAATAAAGTTTATGAACTTAGTTATGTTGTAATGTTAAGGGAATGAGATCCTATTACTAAACAGGTAATAACAAACTCAACACAATCCTTAATACTTACAGCACTAAAATAACCCATTATCATTTCTTGATAACCTTCCTTCTTCTTTTCATAAATATTCGCACGTCTGGTACATTAGTATCATTAGTCCGAGAGTCCAATGTGTTAGTGTCAGAAATATTCAATGGGGGAGTGTTATCGACACTTGCCATTAAACTATCATTAGAGTTGCAACTTGTATCTGGCAGTTTAGTTTGTGCGTCAGCTTGAACCACATTAGGCAATGTCTTATGTGGGGTTGAAGTAGCTAAAGCTTTTAAAGACACTTCTTGAATCGCCTTTATTGTCTTTACTTCCAAATTTATTTTGTGTGCAAGTTCTTGATTCTCAATAGACATTGGTGGTTGAACACCAGTCGAAATAATAACAGTTTTCACATTTGTTTCTTTTTCTAGGTTACCAGGCTCCATATTCTTATAAATGACCTCAGTAACATCCTTATTTATGGCAGGTTGCATATCATCCTTTTTTTCTACCGAGTCGCGATTGATGATGGTGATAGTATCTTTTTTTATTTTATTAAATATACTTTCCCCATCAATATTATTTTTTGGATTAGTAAAATCTTTATTTGTTATCAAATCGGCAGCATCCTGCGCATCTTCTAAGAATGGAACGCATTTATCTGGTAATACAGTTGTAGATGTTGGTACTGCAGTTAATCCCAAGTCTTCAGGATATATTAAACTGCTACTGTCATCAAACAATTCACAGAATTTAGTTTTAATTTGGTTTGTTTTACATTGTTTCTCTTTATCCTTCTTTTTTTTCGATTCTGAGATTTGTGCTAAGTCTTTAGGTTCAGATTCCTTGCTTTCTTTAAGTTTAATTTTTTTTTTATTCTTAGATTTTTTACTATCATCTGGAACTTTATCTTTACATGGCTCTACAGCAACTCTTTCACGTATCGTTTCTACAGATGTATTATCCCTTTTATTACATTTCACATTCACTTCATTCATCACTAATGCATCTGTAGAGTGTTTGATTGTTTTAAAACTACAGCTTTGATCTATACATGTTTTATCCTTTTCCGGTTGTGAAACTATAACATTTTCCTTTGAGACATTGTCTATTGGTTCATTATTATCACAGTTATCATCGCTCAATTCTAAATCACCCTCAACTACTTCTTTGGCAGTGCCATATTTTTGTTTATAATATAAATCAGTGCTGCCTAGAAATGGCATTTCATTATTATTCGGAATTAAAACTGTTTCCTTTCCTTTCTCTGGTTTTAGAGATGGTTTATTTTCGACACTATTTTTAATAATGCTCTCAGAGTTCTTATTATCTCCAGGCACGTTTTCAATTACTGCTGTCTCTAATAGAGTACTTCCTTTAGTATTTTTATGGTTTTGTCTCTCATCAACTGTCTTTTTGCGTTTAGGAATTTTATAACAATTAAGCTTTTGCGAGTTTTCAAAATTTTTTGGTTCATTCATAATTTTAACATGTTTGTCTTTTCCATCTCTTTCTAAGGCTCTATTTTCGTCAACTTCCTGAGCTTGACATTCAGTCTCTAAACCTTCAAGATCACAAATTTCACCCGATTCGACAGAAAGATTTGCAACCGGATTTTCGATTTCCATTTGCATTTCTTTCCCATTTGGCTCAATTTCCAGATATGGTCTCCTCACCAAAGCTTCTGGAAAATTTACTGGTTTGATGGCCCATGCAGTTATATTGAGAGGCACAATGTCCACATTCCTACCCTCAGCTGTAGAGAGCGCCAGTTTACCATCATCCTTTTTGACAATATACTTTTTGTTTGATGTCCTAGGGTCTTCAAGTTTTGTTGTGGCAGTGAGTTTAATTTCTGATGAAAAGAAAACAATAATTAATTTTTTTACTACATTCTTATGTTAACTTTTGCTTATACTACATTACTCCAGATGGCATAAAAAATCGTCTTTTTCTAAAATTAGTCAGAAAAAAATTGACAATGAAACCAGATAGTGTGTAAAAGTAACATATTTTTTTCTAGACAAAACAGATTCGGCTGGATTACTTAACTACTGACCTCTAATTTGGTGGCCAGAAATGTCTGGATGATTATAATCAGGTGATTCACATGTGGAAAATTTAACATTATCAGGAAAAGGTTCTCCCAAGTATTGCGTCTCTAAAAAATCTCGTTCATCTTGCAATCTCTGATCTTCAACAGATTTTCTATAGTCCAGTTCCATTTTCATCTTTTTATTATCTGATTTATCATAGCTATGTGGAATCGTGTGCTTCACAGCGTATTTTTCTTGACTACGATGATGTAACCTTTCATGTTCAAGATACTCTCTTTCCTTATAATTTCGGTGTGCTTCACGGCTTCGCCGCCAGTGATACTTATCCACTATCGGACTTTCTATCGCTCGTTGCCTGTCAGGTTCAGATCTATGATATGGATCATTGTGAATATCTTTAGGCCCTCTTCTGTTCCGATCAGGACTATGCCTCTTAAGCCTATGAGATGACTTATCTCTAGTTCTATACCTATCATTCCTCTCATTATCATATCTACTGTATGATCTACTCTTGCGAGCATCAGATAATGGTTCATTATATCCATACTTCCTGTCTTCTAAGCAGGAAGTTTCCGATATTCTAGAACTTTGTCTTTCTCTTGATTTATGATCTACATGTCTCGTATCTGAGTGTTCCTTTGACAAGTCTTTATAACTTCCGCTACTGGCCAAGTCATCATCATCTGTACTAAATTTCTCCATTTCCATACTGAAATGACATAATCGATTTTAAAATCAAATTCACACAACCCAATTATACTACTAAAAATTCTTTGTACCCTCTACACTGATTGTGAAATTCTTAAATGAGGACAAAGCTACCATTGAGGCTGTAGCTGTAACTTTGTCCTGTAATAAATCCGTCCACACTACTGCAGTATATCAACAAACAGCCCAAATTGTGAATGTACTTGCCTTGCAGCCGGGTTTGATTTTCTTCTATTTCTTACAGGAGCACTTGACTTGGGCATACCATGGTCATTTTTAGGCTGAATTACATTTTCCTTTACATCAATATTTTTCTCAATTCTAGGATCAGCTTGTTTTGCACCACTGTTTGCCATATCAAGTAATTTATTTCTGATATCACTCTTAGGAGCTGTAGTATCTTTGGAAGGATAGCCTGGTTCTCTCCTAAAAATGTGAGTGTGAAGATTCATTAATTATAGCCCAAATAAATTTTGCA
The DNA here is from genome assembly GCA_912999815.1 of Campaea margaritaria. Classification (NCBI taxonomy): domain Eukaryota; kingdom Metazoa; phylum Arthropoda; class Insecta; order Lepidoptera; family Geometridae; genus Campaea; species Campaea margaritaria. The sequence continues at coordinate 7,133,455 of OU538794.1, forward strand.
GTAACACCTGCAGACTATGGATTGCTGAATAGTAAGCATGCCTGCTTGTAGAAGTTGTCATATTGTTAAAAATCAATGGTTAAAATACCTGTCAGCTGCAGTGTGAGCGGAATGCTTCGTGCCACTGTCAACAGCTTTCCTTTTGCCATCTCTCTCCAATTTGAAATCCCTATCCCTCTTTGGCTCATCATGTGGCCTTCTATTTGCAAGACTTACATTTCTGTTCTGATAACACTTCAGAACCATCTTGTCTTTCCTGAAATAAAAACTTAATTAAAGGGCTCTTGACTTCAAAGGCTAGCAATAGTAATAGTAGGATACTTGATTAATAAGAGTACAGTTATGTAATAGTGATTCATGGTAAATAAATTTCATCTAACTATATAAAAGTCTGGTAAATAATCCTGAAAACTATAATACATCAAATTATCTGTATAGAGTAATCATTGTAAGTCAAAAAGTGGATAAGGAGATAAAAACAGTAAAACAATTGATTTAAATTCAAGTTTCCTTGCAGTGACTTTTAAAGCTTCAGGCATACCGCCACTTCTTATAAGTTCTTAATGAATGGATCACTATTTATTTCCATACAATTATTTATTATTATATATTATAATTATATTAATATTTCCATTCCAATTTAGAGCAATTCATAAAATGACAATAAAAATTTACATAGCCAAACCATTTCTTTGAGGTGCCTTTAGTAACTATGCAAAAGTAAGAATGTAGAATGTAAGTATCAAGCAGCCAACTACTAGACATGACATGTGGCTACTCTAAGGGTTGAACTACGTTATGAGGGCACCCATGCGGTTTCATACAAAAGACGCCAATGCATATCCCTCCAATGGAGCACTTTGTATGAAACCATGCAGGCATCTGCATAACACAGTTTCTGTCCGAAAAACATGTTTGGTGAACACAGTTTTATTTAAACAAAAGATTCAAATATTGTGACAGTGACTTATTATTAGACTAACTTTACTTACTCTAAGTTGAGGTTAGTTATGATTTGAGTTTTTCTTTCAATTTCAGCCTTGGCAGTTTTGAGTAATGATGAGTAATTCTTTTCCAGTATTTTGTACTCCGAGGACACCTTGTCAAAATCCTGCAATATATCCTACAATCTCAATGTGAATCCATCCACAGTTAGTATTAACATCATTGGTATTTCATTTCTAGTTTTATTGTAGGTACAATTGTTTTTAAAATATAAAACAATGTTTGTTCTGTTGTTTAAAGTATTTTAGCTTAAATTAAAAGAATCAAATAAATTTCCTTTGCCTGTGTAATTAACTGTTAGTCAAGTTGTACTATATTGAAATGAAAAAGTAGGTACAAAAGTGGTAACAATTATATATCTCTACTTTTACTCACATTTTGTAAAGTTTCCAATGTCGAAGCGTAATCCTCTAGCTTGGATTTCAATTCTTTATTCTCACTTTGAAGCTGAAATAATTGTAAATCGTCCATTAAATTAAATTAAAGATAACTATTTGCAGACTCGAGTGAAGATTGAAGTAGGTCGTAAGCACCTGATCCCCATGAAAATTATTTTCACTGTCAAACAGAACTATGGATTCCAAACTCCTAAAAAGCTTCGCATAGCACTTGTCACCCCGAGACATTGGTTTAAACCTTTGCTTAGTAATTAGGCGGGCTACAGTGTCTTCAAGCGGAAACACTGTAGGGTGCAAGACACAATACACAACTGCTATGAGGAAGTATTTTTCGATTCTGCAACATATTTGGTGGGTACTTCCACAGGCGGAGTCTAGCAGAAAACTTCACACACTTCAAAATCAAAACCTAATAAAAGTCAGGGAATCGAGGATGTTAGACTGGTTTTCTTTGTATTATCATGCTCTCATAAAACTAATGCTTACCTCGGCAATCGTATGCTCTTCATTATAGTTATCTAAATTGTCGTATAAATCGTCCATCACTGAGAGCAACAGACAGGACAGGATTTACTAAACTTAGTTAGTAAATCTTTCTGTAATTAATTCTATTTGAAGGATAAAGATTTGTATAATTTAATCTTGAAACAAAAATCCTTTTCTTTGGTTTTTTGTTTTAGAATTTGGTAATTTACTTTTTGCGTTTTCTCGCACAAGATTTTCGCTCCACAAAAGTTGACGTTGACATATTGACATTACGTTAGTGAGATAGTGAGTGACATTCATTTGACATTGACATGTATTGTGATGATCCGAGTTACTTGCTGACACGAAGTAAGGCAAAGCGTATCATTTTTGGCGTATACATAAAACTGGCAAAACAAGGGCTTCAGAATAATAGTTTGGCCATTGTAACTTTAAAGTACTATCTTCTCGCACTTGAGTTTGTTACATATTGGGAACGTCCTAATTGAACAAAAAATACCTACTTTATTTTCACGTATTACCTAAATATACTATGTATTGTACTACCTAAATATCTGAAAATAGCTTACAAAGGCACAGGCTACAACGTACTGAACAATCTGAACTGGTGTGTGCTAGTGTAGTGCTAGTCAGCACTGTCACATGATTTGATCTAAAAAATAAGGATTAAAAAAAACCTTGGACAATTATTTTATAAGATGAAATATAACTGTGCTCTTTACCCGCCACAAAAATTTCAATGAAATGAATGAATGAATCCATTTGAAGTTTCCAACCATAGATGTTTTTCGTTATACATTTTATCTTCACTAGGGATTACCTACCAACGACCATTTTGTCGATGAAAAACAATTGAGTTGATAATGGAATTTACGACAATATTCTTTAAAGTATTCATTAGAGATAGTTCAAGTTGGGCCAAAATGATACTAAAATGATTATTGTGCGTCACAATACTTAATCAAATATTACAGTTTCCCCATTCTGTCCTAAATAGGTTAGCAGAAGCTATCATGTAAGGCCCGGCACTACACAATTAGATAGCTTTGTTAGTATCTTGTGTTTACGTGTTGCAGGGTTAAAAACAACGAAATAAATGTTACTGTGAACTTGAGTAATCGATTTCCCTTTCATGTGAAATTCATGGATTAATCTCCGCTATCAGAGTTTACAGAGTGATTTTTAAAGTAATTATTATCGTTTTGTCTGACATTGCGATATCGATAAAATAATATCTATCATCCCTACTTTACAGCAGCCTTACCCCGCCCCTCACCCTCGCGGCTCGCTCGCTCCCTCACACTCGTCTGTTCAATTGTTCATTCATTAGTGTTTTCTATCTAGTTTGTGGTTGGTCGTTTGGTCGGTTTGGTTTTTTTGCTTTTGCGTTTTGCTCCGCCGCCGCCAGGCGTTTAGCTCGCTCGTCGTGGAGCTATATTAGAATTGTTTTAGCGTAGAAATGGCTTTTTCAAGTTTACTTTTGTAATATCTTCTGTAATCGAATAATAATTAGTGTTAACAACTATGCTAGTATATGTGAACTTTATAAATTGCATGATTTCCATGCGATAGTGCAACAGGCGATTGGAAGTGGTTAAGGGCCCGTGTAAACAGAAGGGAACAAGGCTCGCAAGATGCCCACGGATTCAGAATCCGAGTGCGACTTGGTGTCGAAGGAATGGTTGCTGGCGAAGCTGCGTTCCGACGAAAGGGATACTATTTTGATAGACTGTCGGGGTTCGAATGAGTATTCAGTGTCTCACATACGTTCAGCAGTGAATTTCTCGATACCGAGTATAATGCTGCGTCGGCTGTCCGCTGGGAAGATCGAGCTGGCGTCGACAGTACAGTGCAAGGAGCTGAAGGCGCGCATCACGCACTGCCGCACGCGGGGCATCTTCGTGCTGTACGGCGACGGAGCCCCGCGAGACCCCGACTCCGTGCATGGCATCCTGCTCAAGAGACTCGAGCAGGACGGCGTGCAAGTGGTCTGCCTTGAAGGTAACATAGACCAACCCTACCTGTAATATTCTTCACTTGCATCAGAATTACTATGTTTCATATTATCTGTTACAACCTAACTGCTGATCAGTTCCAATACGCAATACGTAGGTATCTAGATTTTCAATCTCTATAAGCACAGATTAATGACAGATACCAATTATTGGCTGAGTCATAAAAGTCATTCCTAGTCGCATCAGATCCCTATTAATAATTAAAAAAAAATGTGTGTAGTGTATGTTTTCATGTATAGAAATGTATGTGATAGGCTAAAAATGCCTACACCTAATACAATCCATGGAAGATGTTCCTTTGAACATTATTATTGATCATTATTATTAAATAAATTTAGTATAAACTTGTTGATACATTCAGTGCTCCCATGCAACTCTTGCTTGTTTAATGCAGAGTGTGACTCTATAATTACTAACGCATTCTAATTGAACACCAGACAATCCTGTTTGATATGCACTGGTTACCTTGTACTTGTTTTAATAATGATTAAAATTAAATTAAATTCATACTTTAATATTGGGAATGTTTCCAAAATTACACTAGTAACTAGCAGCGCCCTGAGGTTTCACTCACATAAACTAATATCCAACATGAACCGTTCATTGTACAGGATATAAAGTATCCTGTGATCTATTCCTAAAGTATCTATATTATTTCATCTAAATCCGTTCAGCCGCTTCGGCTATGGGTTGAAGAGGGAGCAAACACACACAAACTTTCACATTTATAATATTAGTGAAATAAGAATAGTACCCAACTAAAACTAGAAATTCTCTACTCAGAAACTGAGTGTTATGTGAGGTGTTTAGGAGCGGGGAAAGGGGTTGAGTAAAATCTCTTATCATCTCACTAAAGAGAGGGAGGGGGTGGTCATAAATCGTCATAATCGCTTCACGTAATTAATGGATGTCCCCTTGTGTCTCAGACTTTTGTCAATTTTTTTTCTATACTTTATTGCAACTTTGCTAATATGTAGAAAATACACACAAAGTTGGGCAAACAACACTTAATCGCTTCATATGTTGGCTGAGACATCTGACCAATCAGATTTAGTAACCCACTCTTATTGCATTACTCGCTAAAAACAAGACTTGTTATTATATTAACCTTTGAATACCGAATCTCAGTAGCAATGTACTTCTTCCCACAATGAGGCAGGTATGTTCATTCAGAATATATAGCCATTATGTAACCATAATAAGTAACACAGCTATTATTACCAACTTAAACCTACTACAGGCACAGAATAACTATCAGTACTCACTGGTTACATCATCTTCATTGAGTAAAGGCCATTGAAAAGAATTTCTAAAAGCAAATGAAATTATCATTTGTAATGGGGATTAGGTATAACTAAAAACTCTTACAGTGCTGACACCATTATCCATTCCAATTTCTTAAAGTTTTAAACATACTGTTAGCAAAAATATAATGTGCAACATCCAGAACCTAACCTTTTCCAAATGGCCAGTCCAATCAAGTGACCAGTAAAGTCGAAAAAAGATAATACGATTTACTTCAAGGGCCGTTTTCTTTGGCTTTTCTCGTAATTACAAGCGGCGGTTAATAACGCAATTCAAATCTATTCAATAAAACGTATGCTATGAATGAATTAGTTGAAAGACCGGTCCTCGGTCGGAGTGCTCGCATTAAGAAGTACCAGACTAAGACCGGCGGGCGGAGGTCGCCGCGCCGCCCGTGGCATCCGCCCCGCCAAACGTGGGAGAGGAAGTCGTGTACTTATTGTGCTCCTCAATGCGAGACGGTAGATTAAATCACCGACCAGACACCAGGCACGAACTGTGGGGCTCTCGTATGCGGAGGCGGACTCGAACTCGTATGCTGTCGACTTGTTGTGTTCTACCTATAAAACGAGCGTTTCATTGGTCAATTATAATACAATCAAGGTTAATGGAAATAGGTACACAACGCTATCATAACTAACTTGGAAACTATAGAAATAGGTACTATCCAGAAATTCGTATCTGTCAAATCATCAACCGCCTTATAGCACAGCTATTTCTCAGTAACAACATAAGCGGTAATGGGATACAAGAAAAGAAACTCGAGAGTGCCATAATAAATCGTCCGATATACAAACTGGAAGAGCGGCCAGGCCGGATGCGCCGGCACCGGCTCTAGCTGCTGCTTGGCTGTCCGCGCGACGGAAGAGCGCCGCAATTTTATTAATAAGTTCCCGTTTCACGCACGTCCTGCCAATTTCATATGTGTACCTAACTACGCTTTGATATGGCGGACGTATTAATGAGTTCCTATTTCTAAATGCGTGCTTTCGATGCCAGAAGAAATGCTGCTCATTTCATCATAAAGTGGATTTTTTAAGACGTAGACGACAATATGATGTTGTTTGGCGGTATCCAAGAAAAGATAAACAATGTGGTAAAGAATGAGCTGTCAGGATCCATATCTCTAGACTGATATTAGATATAGGTAATGCAGTAATCAATTTCAATAGACGCGACACCGACCGACAATATAAATCAATGAGTAATTTAAAATCTTTGAATACGACATTTGTAATAATGATGCATCGATCGATAGTACATAAATCCATTCACAACGCACGAAGTCGATATACCTAGGTATGAGTATGGCTATTGGCTATGTTAGATCGTAAAGTAATAAAAGGCACGTGCTCCTCGACAACAGGATGTTGCGAACTCTGCGATGAATGTAAACTGTTCGGTCAAACATTTATAATAAGCAAAGGAAACCGTGTACATCTGGCTGCGGTTAGCGCCAATATAGAGCGGACAACGGAGGAAAACGAAATGGGAAAAGGAAGCGAGATCATACAAAACAGGATAGCGCTCGAATTAACTGCGCCTGCGGCGGCGCCGCGCCGTGTGGAAACAATTACGCTCATGTTAGTGCCACTGATTTAACGCGATGCTCATAAGGAAAATAGTAATTGCACACTATGATCTGACTGACCACATATTTCCTTTCCCACTAGTCAACCGCCCAATCAATCCGAACGCGAGTTTATGAATGTAATAGGTACACTAAATAATGAATGAAGAACAAACGAGTACATTTGAAGGCGTAGCATTGGCATTGACAGTTTTTATACGCTGATGTAATGTCCAATTCGCAGATTATAATTTAGCGGCACGCATTGTATTCTGATTTTGTCTCGGTACAGTGAGCTCGAATAGAACATGTACCTAGCTAGTGGGCTTGTTATGCCGAAGAGTAATGTATAAGGTCGCCAATTTGACAATTTATGAGAGAATAAGTTAAATATTATAATATGAATGTCTCATTTGAACAGAGATGTATTTTTACGTAGCCGTTCGGTTCTAATTATGCTTATCAGTATTAGGTATCAGTCGAATTATCTGGTGCCGCCGCCGCTGGCGCCATACTCATTATCGAGTCTAAATCCAGCCGACCCTCAATTAGTTCAACATGCACTGACCGTTTATTTATAAACGTGCATTCATCGGACCCAAGAAAAACCCCAATTATATTTATTATTTAGCTGGTCGTTTTGATAAACTGTAGCCTAATCGTAGGATTTCATTATACAAAGTACATTAACCTGACGCGATATCTCATCCCCCACATTTAGATGCCATCCCTCCTATGCTTCTTTTAAAACTCAACACTTTGCTGCCCTGCCACTTTCAAATACTAAATTATACACCAGTAGTACCTATTTGATTATAATCTTTTGTTTTTCACGAAACAACCCGCTGCTGTTAAATTAACAGCTTTTCCATAAAACCGTGAAATCTATTTTCGGAGTCACGTTTTAACATCGAAACTTCCATACGCACTGATTCCACGGAACTGAATCGAACTTCATCCAGTGACGTCAATGCTAACATTCCTGGAACACGGCTCAAAATTTTTGTAACATAATTTTATTTATCTGCTTCTGTTCTACGCCTCCGGGAACATTAAAAAATAATCTCTTGTGATAAAAAACATGACATCCTAAGCGAGCAGCGTTGTTTGATTATAATAGTAAACAATACAGAAATTAATTTCCAAACAATAGCTAAACCAAGAATTCGGAGATGGATCTTGTTATTTGAATAACGATGTAAGATTATGACAAGAAATTGTATTTATTTCCTATTGTTAAATTTAAATTACGGCTCATAAAATTCTGATTTAAAACCAGTATCATTAAAGACCAAAACAGATTAGGACGAACTTAATGTGTTTTTGATGTAAAACAGGCTTGGTGATTCCAAGTAAACTGATGGAGTCATAACGGCGAAGTGGCACATTTTGAAGAAATCCTTGATTAGTCTTCGCTATTTCTGAGTATGTAATCTAGGGGAAATGATACTAACTCGTTCAGTGGATTTAATTGACCCGCCTGCAGAGTCAATAGACCATGTGCAGTCGTATTTTACAGGGCGCCCACTGACTTCTCTAAATTGGTTCAATTTGTCCCAACAGGCTTGATTAGTCTATTTGAGAAGACGTTTTAGAAGTTTGTAATGCTGCTCGATTCAATAGTTTTGCTGTTTTATCGTTAGAGATATTCGATTACGTTGGACTAACGACTAACACACGTCTAGTTCACGATGGTATTTTTCTATTGAAATTAGAAGACAGTTTTCACCAACTCCTGATAGCTTATACAAGCAGTGCGCCGCTAATCAGCCGTTTTTTTATCATTAGCTCGTTTTGTACTTATTGGATATTTATATTGTATTGTAGAGTCTTCTAAGCTACCAAACTAAGGAAATCGCATTGTACTCAATTCCGTAGTTTTTGCGTGATGCGAAAACAAATAAGACAGGTAGACAGACAGACGACACCATTCAAAAAAATAATTTAACCAATTCTTGTGCAGGAGCTTATTTCAAGTGTCTTTAACATTTTTTTTTGTAAATAATTCCATATACTGCACGTTGGTTTTGTCAGTACCAATCCTGATCCCAGGATTCCTGAAGTGATGTTATTGTTTAATTCACTCAGTGTTCTCAGAATAAAATCAGTCAGGTGTAGTTTTAAGTAAAATTCTTATCTTGCACAGAGGGGTGGACAGTGGTGGACCTGTCGTTATCATTGACGAGACCCCAATGATGTAGAGCCAGCTCCTGACTCGGTGTTCTGTGAAATGGCGCAACGCAAGGTTGTTCGTAAACGGCGCGGGAAGGACACGGGACGGGCCAAGGCCTCCCCCGACCCAGCACCTGCCGCCTACTCGCCACCTACCACCTTGCGCTCCGACTCGTAGCTTATGTGAAATGTAGACCTTTTTCATCGCATCCTTGTGGTGTTTCACGAAGTCTTGCGACTGGACCTCCCTTAAAAATATTTACATCGTTTTTCGCTTTGACAACTAACTGAGGACTATATACAGTTTGTACAGGTACTTATCTTTGAAAATGAGTAGTTAATTAATTGACTGAAGAGGTGGGCGAAGAGTGGGTGCTGAACGTCAACCGGGCGTGTGCAAAACGATCACGTTGTCATGTGGGTGGAATAAGCTGAAGGATTGGGTTCACGCGGCGAGGGCGAATTTTATGGAGTCCTTGGTAGCGAGGACTCGTGCGGGGGTGAGGTGACGCATGCGGGACGTACGGCGGGTTCATTGAGTGCGGCGGATGAATGGGCGCGATGAGTCACCGGATCGATGCCGAGGCCCCGCGCGTCGCTCCGACCGCCCGCGCGGCCCGCGGCTGCGTGATGCCGACCTGCCTCCTACCGTCTCCGACTGCTCCGAGCCTGCAAACGGCCTATTTTCTAATAGACAGACGGCTTGCCCGATTATATAGCGTTACCGACGACATTAGACATACTTTCACGCCTATGACCTCAGCTCGAGTAATTCGTGCAATTTATTCAATTTCGCTTATCTATGGGTAGGTATTTACTTGGGTAGACGCTGAAACTTTTTACTCGAGCATGGTAATAGTGAATGGAGATACTACGTAGGCACGGGTATCGGTTCCAAGTTGTAATAAAGTTACGAAACTATTCTTGCTCTACATTCTTTCTTACCAATCGGTATTCAAACCAAAGTCGAAAGCGAGGCAAACTGTCGCGTCGTCAGCCGTGCTGCCAAGTTTAGGCTCTATTGAACTGTGACGCAACATCTGAATTGAGCATGCTTTGTTTTTACGTCCAGTACCTAATTGAAACATTTTCGATTAGCTGTTCACCGGGAGGCTGGTAAGGTCAAATAGGTAATTATAAGCTGTGTTCTAAATAGCTGCGAGGGACATAATGGGAGCAGCATTAGCATCACAATCGTCGTTCAGTGCATGAGCGGCCGGAAGCAGGCGGACGGACGGACACGACGGAAACGCTTTGACGTACCTAATACCAGCCGCCGCTCCACGCCACCTGCTTTGTGTGGGACGTACTTTATATTCCGAGATGTTATTTGGTAACAACAAATGAGCGAGCAAAACTAATCAAGACGGGAATTCCGGTAACATCGCCGAGCCGCTTGATTGAAGTGGTGTGGTGCTACCCACGCAGCTAACAAGCAAACAAGATATTTTGCGATAATATAATATATTAATTCTTTAGGCCTCGAGCCTAGTTCTATTAAAGAGTCTCTGTTCTCGGAACAACCTTGAATACTATAAACCTTTTCTTAAAAAGTTTAAAGCTCTTGTCAAAATGTTGAGAATTCAATAGTCTTTAGCCTCCATATCAACATTTCGTAGGTACCTCATTTTAGAAATTATTTAATAACAGTTTGAAGAATGTGTAATGACTAGTGATACTAGTAATGCTCGATGACATATTGAAATGTATTCATATTTTGAATGCCAATAATGTATTCACAGTTCTACAATACCGTTTCCACAGATTACGTATGTAATTGTGTATAGTCACCCGCCTTCACAAACTTACATGAGCGGAATGGAAAAAATATCAATGAGGCCCGACCTATGAATGAAATAAACGAACTTGAAAAATTAGCGTCCGTCCGTACGTAGTCATTTGCGTCAATAGTAACTGCCTTCAGTATACCTACTTATCAAACTTAATGAGCTCCGGTGATGTAACCATCTTCGTAAATATTCAACTTAGCACCTTGTCACAATGGAAAGATTTGATACTTCTTTGAATAATTACAGCGTGGAAACTAAGCTACTTTGTACGATCCACTGTGTAATGGTTTTAAGTGACCGTTTTCTGTGATATAATTGTTTCACGTCGACTGATAAGGACTCTGTCCCATTTAAATTAGTAATATTTCGTTGCAAGAACCCACTAAGAGTCGTCGCCCTCATTCCAAATAACAAGCAAAAGCAAGCAAACAAAAAAGCAGGGGAGCAAGTTCAGTTCAAATTCCTCCAAACGGCGTGACAGCGTTCCAAAATCCTGCCCTGAATATCTAAAACTGGATTTACTACAAGAGTCCGGTTAAAAGTAATCAGTTACATCCATACGAGAATAATATAACGATTTCTGGACCGGAGCTATTTAGGTAATACATGTTATATTGGTTGCAATAATGTATAGCCTGGACTGGATCTTTGTCTTTATCTTTCTGATTGTGCACGAAGCCGCGGGTAACAACTGGTCTAATATAACTAGCATCAACACAAATGTTCTTTCTTTTAACATTTTCTTTTCCTGCTCTTTATTATTCATTATATCAAATTCATTAAATGGTACGGAATAAATCGTAAGGCCCGAATATTTTATCAATAATATACTGGTCGGAGTACATAATAATTGAAATTTCATTTTTGCGAGCTTGGTTAAGTTAGTTTAGTAACGATTGTTAATCCCGGCTATTATGGTCAATTTTCAGTAATGGTGTAGGTTGAAGAAACTTATAGAACAATTCTTTGTCTTCAGGTGATTTCGCGGAGTTTCATCGAGCGTACCCGGAGTGGTGCAGCGAGGCCGGGCCGCAGCATGTTCCGCACCTGCCGCTCATGGGATTACGGTCAGTATATCTTACAGAATAAAGCACAATGCTACATTTATTGAACAGGCCCCAGTTTTATAAACGTGAAAAAGGTATTTCTCAGTAAATATTACTCACTCATAATAAACATCTCAAGATAAATATTGTAATGTACTAGTTCTTATGTTTAGGTCCAAAGTTTGCAGGACCATACTATATTATAGTATGGTATTTAAAGTCTCAGAAACAGAAATGATTCAAGGTTTTGTCAACGAAACACAAAATGAGACCCTCATTTCATGCATGGCATAAAACTCATTTGTCAATATGAACTGGTTTGCAATACTCCACACCAGCTCGCGCAAGTTAATTGGAAGACGAGAGAAACTGGCTCGTGGGAATTTGATTTCATGCGCGTGAGAGACGAAGAGGGTTTCCTCAATCACCCGACGAGCACGGCCGGAAAGTGCCAATGCCAGATTCCGGTTACCGATGCGACTGGATCCTCATTCTTACTTTCTCGATAGCGATCGCTTTGATAATGCTCTTGGCCGTGAGAAACTAACCACCACCGATATACTTATCACAACATAATTTCATATCTGAGCGCTAGAAACTGCGTCTTTCCAGATTTTGCCACGGTGAGAGAATGTTTTCTCGGAACATCGATCAGAAACCTGAATTCTTAGAAGGCTGAATGAAAGAATGGCGTGTGTAGAGCCAGTTTTTCGCATCTCGGAAACTCGTTGTTGAAGCGATGACTAACGAAACAACATGCGGATGTGATGAACGTCATGTTAATGGCTATTAATTTTATTTACTGCATACCATCTTAGACATACAATGGCTTGTCATTGTTAAGGAATTATGAGTTTAATTTAAACTTCATCTCTCAACTGTTGGACTAAGGGCAAACTGTTGTGCCGGCGCAACCTGCTGGAGAGTGTCCCAGCAGCCTGTTAGCAAGGCCAAAACTCTTAATTACAATTTTAGCGTTCTTTACCGGACGTGTATCTTCAAGGGGAAGCAAAAGTTTTTGCACAAACACAAACATATCGAAAGGAAACTACAAAGTGCCGATAAAGGAGGTGGTCCTTCCTTATCGTGTAAAAATAAGTGTCGTAAATAGTAATTGTCCTTCAAACGACCCGGATCTGCAATGTCAAGGACGCGCGAAAGGTCACGATAACTCATCGTAGATACAGGCACTTATGTTTATAATTGAATGTGATATTGATGCAGATAGGATAATTTATGGATCGGAATACTTAAACTTTGATCGAGGCGTGGGATGCTCGTAACCGATCGAACAAACGAGCCGGTTCTGAGTACGCAGCCGATGACAGAGGATGTTAGTCATATCAGCGCAGGTTCCTTTCTGCTAGCTCTTTGTTTCTTTCATGATACGTGGATAACACGGTGTACGTGGTTTGCAATGTGTTTAAATATTTACTCCTGTGAGTAATATAGTCAGAGTATAGAGATAAACCCGTAAATACAATGTCAAATATTCCATTCATATACCCGACGGGTTTATTCAGCTGCTGCTAGCACAGTATCGTTTAGTACGACAGTGCTAAGTGAGCGACCATAAGGATTCCAAGGCTTCACATAGCAAACAATACCTAATTACTGCGTTAGCCTGCTTGTGTACACCAGCCATATCTACTGATAAACAAGACCATTACACGCGAAACGTCCTCATACCATTTCAAGTTTTGGTGTCCAATCGAATTGCTTTCGAAATGTATAAGAAACGCAAGGTTTTCTCCAACAACCTTGCTACTGTCAAGTCAACCTTAACTTGGCACAGCCACGTCATAAATTGCCTCACCTTGTCGCGTTGCAGTTTAAAGAGTTTGGTGAATAAACTCATTCATCACTTTGATTCACGCCGCTACCCCGTCTCGGTGTCGATGCGCGGCGCAGTCTTCGCAGACAATTGCAGAATACGCTACAGTTACTACTGCCGCATGCCACAGAATAAGATATAATGAGTAACACCGCCGCCGCCGCCGTCGTACGGTTACCTAAACACGTAATTGCTGTTGCATTAGAACCGGTGAAACTGCGCTGCGCTGAATGGAGCGCACTCCATTCATGCAACAGCTTATGTTTCGCGTGCGCACCACGGATCGTTCACTTCATTGTTACATTTAAATTTTCCATGTGCTCAATTAATTCGATATCCATGAATGTGAATATATTTTGCGATTCTTTTATTTAGGACATATTTTTCGTATAGTCGATACGTGAGATGACCGCAGCATGGACTGTGTTACTCTGTCAACATACTTTTTACAACTTTACATACATTATGCAACTTTCGCGACATAAATTTCAGACATGTGAGCGTTAAATGAAGTGCGGATTTGGTCAGACCAATGCATCAAACCTGTATGTCGCTCTTATGCCATTACGAAAATGCCCTTGGAAATCGATATTTGAAGCGGTAATATCTAATGATGAAAAACAGTTCTGAGACCGAAGTCCTTCCTTTACGAATTTAAATAACGAGAGGAAACTCAGCATCCTCTTGTTGTTTTTCTGTTGTCAAAAGTAAGCAAAGTCATTGTGAACTGTGCTTTGAAACATCAAATTCTTTTTTCGTTCACAACTCACGTGAGACAGACGAAACATGAGCTTTGAATGGCAAGACTATCAGTTGCGAATTTTTCCATATCAAGTTAGATTTGTTATCGTCGGGGGCGGTGCGTGGGCTCGCTGACGGTTCCTTTCACGATATAGTATCTATGCTATATATAGAAGTGTTCTTTATGGTGTAAATGTAATCACGCCCACGCGGCGCGGTAGCTTGGAGCCGCGGGCTGCTCCAACGCGGGCCGTGTGGGTGAGCCCGTGCGATCCCAACCACATTTTTATTTAACAAATAAAAACATTTTAGGAACTGCGTAATTTATGTGGTATACGCACCTACCTATAGTACACGTCAGTGCTCGAGAACATAAAGCATTAGAAGAGAACACGATATCGATGACCCCGAGATATCTCAGGATGACGACAACAACAACAACAAAATATTTTCGAATCGACGAATGCTTTTTTTCATGATAAGTTTGAAGGTCGATGTATAGTTCCAACAGTTGACGAGCATTACGAACTGAACCGGAACCTGCGTGGGATTGTTTCCTATTAACTTTCTTAACCCCTTAAAGGTTATTTACGATAACCTTTTATTGTAGTAGGCGGTCACATGGCAAATTGTTCTATTTAAGTAACGTTTTTATAAACGTAGTGGCCGCCGGTCACGCGAAGGGGCCTTCGGTCAGAACGAAGCCCTGAGTCCCCAGGACTTGACGTCAACCGCTCGTACGACATCGAGTTTTGTCCAAAGCGGATACGCTCAACTTGTTTCACAACTACAAGGATGTGCTTTCACTGAGGCTCTTTGAGGTAAATATAGTGTAATAGATAAAACATTGAAGGATATACAACCAAATTCCGGGCTTTTGAATACGTCTTGTATAACTTAGAATTGAATATCAGTGTGGGCACTGGGGTTTACTTCCATAAGGAAGGAAGCTGTTATTTACTAAACATTTAACTTAAAGCAGTTTTTGACATATAATTGTGGTGAGCAACTTATAGTCCTATACTTACAGATGACTGGACAGAGCTGATGCAACCTGAAATGCCTACGTATTTACTCACCGGAGAATTAAATGACGCTTCACGATTTATAGAATTGAACCATATAATATTACAAATGATGAATCATTAGACCACATGCATGAGTATTATTAAACCTTCATTCGGCTTCCTGTTCCAACCGTCAGAAGATGACGCCAAACCCGACCTCTACCAATAATAAAAATAAAACTGTCGAGCGCTGCTCCCGCGCGGTGTCTGTCATTTATACTATAACGTCACGCTACGGAACCAAGGACGGGATGCTCTTATATACAAATGTACATTACGTACCTGTACAACATTTAAAATTTTTAAAAGTATAAAATAATTCAAACATGCAATAATTTACGTTGTGTGGGTGATCGGAAGCTGCTGCTGTATAGAGTGTGGACGACACCATCGAAGTGAACCTTTATAGAACTGATTATTTAGAACATTTTTGGCTTAAAACAACCAAACTTAAGAAAAAAAAATACAATCAGAAATTTAATTTAAATGACTTTCCAGTAGACATATTTTTCGCTCTGTTACTGTTCGTTGTCGTGGCGTTCAATTTATTTTTCGCAACAGAAGAATTACTCATGCAGTGTGGACGCTGACCATCCTAGATGCAATTCTATGGTGGTGGGTTATGTAAAATTTGTGTGAAAAGACCAGTCCCGTAGTGTATGGGCCATGGATCCTAGCGAGCTAGCCAGCAGCGCCGCGGCGGCGGCAGGTTTATCGGCTGACGTCACGCCGCCTGACGTCAAGGAGCTCGTGAGTTCATTCACGAATTTGTCCGGCCAGGGTCACGGCCGATGACGGATTACATGTATTGTGCATTTTTTTAACTTAGTTATACTACTTACTAGTTAGAATGGCAGAAGAGTTTTTTTGCTTCTGCGCCTTCATGGACCACTACCTTAGTCTAGGGCCTGTTCGATACAACGACCGACGGTCGACCCCCCTACCTGTCTGTTATCGACGAGAAATAACTGGCCCATCTTCAAATTGCTAAATCTGGCTTGTTTGCCTCTTTTCAGTTTGATCGAATCATCCAAAAAAACTAGGTAACTAGCCTGCCATGCTCACGTTTTTGAGCATATAGTTATTCAGATGCTGATGGGGTACAACAAAGGATATTATTAAAATATACATGAAATTATAGTGGTATTCTTAAAGCGCTATGAAAAATCACGACCCTTTCGAACTTAATGATCACTAGAAAACTACATCATAAAAGCATTCCCTAGTGCTGCGTGTTTACTCTGTCTGATTAGTGATTAGATTGTAAAAAATATTTTACATCAAATTTAACAAAACAGAGCATGACCTTTGCTTAGGATACCCTCTCTATACTTAGTATACAGCTCACTGTTTATAACTAATTTTATTTTTGTAAAGTCTTTATTTGTAAAGCGTTCAAAGAAACACGCCTACATGAAGGCTTCCAAAGTTTCTGTTAATTGAATGTTCCCTCGAGGCGAGAATCTGAAAATAGAGCGTTGTTAATTTTACCTCACTTCATATTAGGTACATCGCGTAGGCGTAGGTGCAAGAAGTGGCCTGCGACTGGCTGCGACCTCGACACACTTGCTAAATACAACGTCAAACCAGCGCTCGTCCATGACGAGCGTCCGATGGAATATGTATACAATTACTGTGAGACGCAATTTAATATCATTGTAGCATATTAAACGCGTTAGAACGCCGTAACTTGGACGAGGATCGAGTGAAGGACTCGAGACCCCTTTGTCCGTCTCGGCTCGTTATAAGTCCAGGACGAGAACGCGCAAGGCTCGCGTTCCGTCGTAAAAAACCGTCCCTTGCAGGCGGTCATTGGCAGCGGTGGGTCGAGTCGCATTCCTGCGCGCCGGGCGCAGCGCACGCACTCGCACGCCCACACGCACCCGCTCGCATTGGTAACCGGCCGGCGCGCGAGGACCCGCGCCCGCGCAGCCCACCATACCATTCGGTCGCCGAGCCCGCTCCAGGCCGCCCATACTCGGCGGACTCGTTCATTAATACACGGCCGACCGTGTCACGGCTTCCGGCCTTCGCCCCGCACCCGCCGGCCGCACCCATTCAAATAAGAATTATTGTATTCGCACGAACCTACGCTGTCACTCACTTACACAATGCACTACTACAAGTACCTACCTATTATGTTGCGCATTCAAATGGGCGGTTTTCGCTCATTGTTTTAACCGAGCAACATTCCCCGTAGTCGGCGTCGGCGTCACATCGTAAGCACCTGTGTATCGGCAATATTGACGCTTACGTGTGCTTGCTTACGTTGCATTTGCGTGATAAATAAAGCAAAACGAGCTCCGTTCACCAACAGAATAGGTATAATCGAACTATAGAGTTGGTATTATCAGATCAGTTGGAACGACAACGGCAGCGGTACGTAGGCGGGCTCCCCTGAATGGACATAATGTCGGATGGTCGTCGCCCACACCGCCCGCGGCCCACGCGTGCGTCGCGCCGCTACCTACCCGATTCGTGCCTACCGAGGGGCGAGGGCCTATACCAGCCTCGAGTCAGCCTAGTATAAAACATGTGCCATTATTATACAACTGCCTATGACCACTGGCCACTGAAAATAATTATTTCGAGTACCCACCACTCGCCCAACGTTGATCTAATTTATTTCATATGATTGGCCGTCTGCTACAGTTTATTATAGAGTTGGGAGGATTATTTTATACCTACGTTATAATCGGTTATAGACTTGCATTTTGACCTGTGCCGATGAAGTCACGGTGGTGTAAACACGCTAAGCCTAGAATGGGTAATTCCACAACCAATATAAATTCACAGTGGACTTCATAACAATGTTTGCTAATTTAGCGGTTCATTGCAACTGATCTGATATCCCATAGGCCATAGATTTAATACAGTCAGTGCACCCAGATTTTAAATTATATTTATGTCAAACCTATTGATTCATGTTGTAGACTTTAAACAAACGTTTTATTTAAAACATTATAGGTTATCATAGGCCCGAATACATTATAAATATCAACGACTTGCCTCACCCACCTACCACTGTACCATACTTACCAACTAGTTATATATATGTATAGAGCTTATAAGAGAACCAATAATCAATATCTTGTATAGCTCATTGTTGTGTAGTTGCTTTGTCACAGGCAGAGGTCTCGGGTATGTTGTATGGTTGCGATGGAAGGGCTTATTCCCGTTCCTACAACATTGTATTCCTAAAGAATAAATTATTTATTTTACAAATTTGCAAAGAGATTATAATAGAGATAAAATTATCGAGCTCCCTAGTTCCTAGGTAGTTTTTAGTCATCTTCTAGATATAACGATTAAACGTTCCAGTATTCCAGACATGTTCTAGAGTTCCACCACCACCACAAAACCACCGGTTTCTTCATAATATTTTGCTATCATTATGTTATTGTGAGCGATGGCAAAGTTTGCGACATCTAGAATAGTAATGCCTTAACACAACTGTGGTGTATTTCATAACTTGCCGCGAGTGCGAGTAAACACTAGGTGCAGAGCTGCACCCGTGGCTAGACAAGAAAATCGGCTCAGCAGTCAAAGTGTTTAAATGACAAAAAATTATATCAGAATAATGTAAAACACAGGTCTTTTTGTACATTAGATAAATAAAATACGAATATTTATTGTTGGCAGATAATTATAAGAGAAAACTCGCAAGTATTGTGAAAAACTCTATGTGAAATTAACTTTTTTCAACTTTTAGCTTTCATTAATTGCTGAAAATGCTGATATTTATTAAATCAGTTACAACTTATAACCCAAATGTCAGAACAGTTTAAAAGGTTTTGAATTTTGGTAACGATTGGGAGTAAGTTACAAATTATAATTGTATCATTAATGAGCGTTTGTGGCGGCCGTGGGTGTAAAGTCACATTCGAATAATTTGATTGCTTAGAGAGCAGCAAACTGAATGGCGACAGGACGATTGAGAGGGCAAATTTGGGAAAAGTGAAGCGTGGGAGGAATCGCGTTGGTGGCGCGGGGAAAGAGGAGGCGAGCGCGGGGCGAGGCACGACGGCGCGTGGGCGGCCATTGAGCCGCGGGCAGGTGGAGGTGAATGGAGAGGGGTGGCGCACCCCTGCCTGACTCCCACCCCATTGAGTTGCCCGACGCCCGCAACCCTGCGATCGATCGACGCCTGTGCGGGGAGCGGGGTGCTGCTGACCGCCTACACACTCGCCTTATACCTATATGCATTTCCATTGTTTTGCTGCTTTGAGGGATTGAATTACTACATTGAACCTGAATGAGCAATAAGTTCTCTTAGAGATTTGTTTCTTTATTCTCTAATTAACTTGCTAAGTACTACGAGATTAGTCAGTTGAATGTCTGATGAAATCAAGGCCAATAATTCTGCTTATCGCACAGTGGATTGTACATTCGTTCTCATAGCTGTTACGAGCATGATTGATGCTCTTGTTTAGGGCAGATATGGGCTTGGACGGCGGCCCTTCGCTCTGTTATTACATTAACATGTTAATTTAGCTTATGAGTGGCTCTTTTTATGTGTATATTCTGTGGCTAATAGACAAAACGCATCAATTTACGCATCTGTGCCGGAAGAGTGAAGTGCATCGTGTTGTGTCACTCCAACGGTCAGTTCGAAATCCACACGCGCCGCATCGCACATGCTCCGCTCCGCGACGACGTAATTTAACATTAAACGTGTCGTGTTTTCATCCCCCGCATTTATTATAATAGGAATCTCGTTTGTCGAACTCACCCCCGCTCGCTTGTGTAAACAAACCGCAACGATAGTGCAGTGACGTGATTTCACGTGTGCCGGCCGGCAAAACGGAACTGTGGGTGATAACTTGGATGGACAGTAGCTGGAGACGGACCCCCTTGAGGTGCTAGATTGGTACGTAGTCTTTTTCCGCATTTTTATACACATAACTACTGCTACCCCTCGACAACCTCAGGAGACCATCCGATTCCCGGCTGAAACAGCCCGTATTTTCACTGAGGCCAGCCCGCACCCCCCCGCAGTGTAGGAAAGCAAATTTTCTACCATTTTATGGTCCTTCAGCAACCGGATTCTCCGTGAAAATTAGCTGTTTCTAACAAACATTTCAAGTTAGACACCCCCGCCATTTTTTTTTTGCCCTTGTTAGTGCGCACGCGTCATATTGCCATCCGCTAAAATCTCTTCGAAACTTTAATATTTTTAACTAAAAACACTAACTACGCTCCTATAACAACCGCATTACATTTATTTCCGCATATTTCGCTAAAAACTTAACCTACATAAGAGTATTCCAATTTCAATATCTCTGTACGCCACTACGAACATTAGGTACATACCTACATAATAATGGCCGCGAATGAACAGAAGTTGAAATTGTTAGAATCTCAACGGGAATTATTTTTCCAACGCCTACAAACAATTTACGACTATTCATGTTGCGATTTAAAAGATCCAGAAGCCCTGGATAATTTTCTATGCTCCATTGAAAGTTTAGAAGACGTAAGAACTAACTTCCAATCAACCGCGAAAGAATACAATATAACCTTGTTGAAAATAGATAAAGAAAGTGTACCTGACTCTCAAAGCTGGTTATCATTCGAAGACATGTATTGCCGCATTAAACGTAAATTATCCATGTTTACACCGCCAAAAGCAGAATTTAAACCTACCCCCGCTAAATCTTTAATTAGGTTAGCGCCGATAGAAATGCCAGAATTTAATGGAGATCGGCTTCAGTGGCCATTGTTTTATGCCACATTCCATAACGCTGTACATTTAAATGCATCTTTAACTAATACCGAAAGAATGTATTATTTGGTTGGTAGACTAAGTGGTAAAGCCAAATCCATCTGCACAGGTATTGTTCCTTGCGCCGAAAACTACAACGCGATTTATAGCGCGCTTATATCGAAATACGAAGATAAACGCAGTCTAGCCGTTACATACCTAGATCAGATGTTCTCTCTTAAACCGATCGCTTCCGCAACCGCCAGTAACCTTGAATCTTTCATAGATCAATTCGCCAATGCCTACTTAGCATTGAATAACTTAAACATACCTGATCTATGCGACTTTGTTATGTCTTACACCCTTTTGCAAAAGTTAGACAAAGAGTCCGCGCGGTTATTTGAAATGGAGAATCGAGGTGTAGAATTACCGAACTTAAACGGGTTAATTTCATTTGTCCGCGACCGCGTAAAGGTCCTCACTCGTACTGGTGACCAATCGGGTTCTAAGACCCAGAATACAATTGCATCAAAAACTAATGTACGTTCTTTTATTGTAAACAACAACACCGCTAACAAATGTTCTTTGTGTGAACAACCTGATCACAGTAATCTCTATTTATGTTCGACCTTTAGAAAACTGTCGCCCCGCGAACGTTTCAAGTTCATCAAAAGTTGTAACGCCTGTATTAATTGCCTTAGTAAAACACACACCGCTCAATCTTGTAAATCCATAAACACATGTAAACAATGTCAACAAAAACATCACAGTATGTTACATTTTCTTGAATCCGATTATGCAAACCCGCATTCCTTATCGTCGAAGCTCGATACAAATACCTCCCGCTGTAGTGAGGGAGCTAACGGAAGGGAAAATTCACGTAACTCGACTTCTTCTAAGTCAGACGATAGAACCTTATCACTTTGCAGTATGAATACCTACTCGCATGCTAGTCACGGGCGGAAATCACAAAATGTACTACTAGGTACAGCCCTCGCTGACGTAAAATCAAATGATGGATCTGTTAGGAAAGTTCGTTTTTTGATCGATAATGGTTCTCAAAACCATTTTATAACAAAGCAGGCCTGCAAACAGTTGGGTCTCCGTGTCTTTAATGATTCCAGTAATCAATCAGTAATGGGAATAGGTGACACCTCCCAGCCTATATCAGGCATTACTGACCTAACATTGTACTCACGCCTTGATCCGAACTTTTGCTTGAAGATTCAACCGCTAGTCATTAAAACAATCTCTGGAGATTTACCGAGCTGTTCTCTAAACACTTCCGCGGTCACGCACCTTTATGACCTACCGCTCGCCGACCCGCATTTTTACGCGCCCGGACCCATCGACGTTTTATTGGGTTCCGAGGTCTTTGTCGAAATCTTGCGGCCTGGAAAATCGCTGGGCCCTGCAGGACAACCTGACGCGTTAGAAACCGCCTTTGGATATATAGTAATGGGGTCCACGGCCTCAGTGCCCGCCGATAATCATAAACCCGCACATAATCAAACTCACCGCGCGTTCTTTACATCGAGTGACGAGTCAATTGAGGCTTTAGTTACTAAATTTTGGCAGCTCGAGTCGGTACCTACACAAAAACATATGTCGACAGCTGACCAAGAATGTGAACATTTCTATGTTTCTAATACGCACCGCGACGTTAATTCAGGACGTTATGTAACCGCATTGCCATTTTCGAAATCCCCGCACTTGTTAGGAGATTCCTTGACGACAGCCACGCGCCGTTATTCTTATCTTGATCATAAATTCCAGACTAACAAAACATTAAAGAGCGAATACGACAAGGTAATGACGGATTATTTAAAAGGTGGTATTCTTTCCCCCGCTCCCGCTTTGAACACCGATAACAAATATTATGTAATCCCTCATCATGGAGTCTGCCGACCAGAAAAGCCGCTACGACTTGTATGTGACCCTAGCGCGAAGTCAAGCACTCAAGTAGCTTTAAACGACATTCTACACTCGGGGCCAAACTTACAGGCAGATTTAACCGCAATCATTTTAAAATTCAGACTTTCTCCCGCTCAACTGTTGAGTCATCCGCTATGGCTCCACGGTCCGCCCTGGGCACGTGACGATCTACGTACGTGGCCTATTAATCGCTTCACCTTCGACTCCACAGCTGATGAAAAGCTGTTGGAAATCAAAAAACGCGCTAATGTTTTCATCACCACCGATGAACAACCGCAATTTCTATGCTCGCTTGCTAAGAAAGTATCGTCTTGGTCCAAGCTTCTCCGCATTATAGTATATTTATACCGCTTCTTAGGAAAAATTCCGCGTTCTAATAGAATCGAACTTTCACACTTACAATATGCAGAAAATATTATAGTAAAATCTCTTCAACAACAATATTTCAAAGACGATATAAACGCCCTCTCAAACAATCGCAAGGTTTCAAAATCGCTAATCCCGCTTTCACCATTTTTAAAAAATGATTTGCTTCGCACCGGGGGACGTTTAGAAAAATCTTCGCTTTGTTTTGACGCTAAACATCCGATATTGCTTCCTAAAAAGGATCATATCGTTAACATTTTAATAGATTATTATCACCGCAAATATTTACATGCCGGACCACATTTATTACTATCTTTGTTGAGACAAAAATTCTGGATAATTTCCGGACGCACTACAGTAAAACAACGCTTTCGACTTTGTAATAAATGTTTTAAAGTAAATCCCCGTAATGAGGCGCCTTTCATGGCACCCCTCCCCGCTTCTCGCGTCACCGAGGCTAAACCATTCTTACGAACGGGCGTCGACTACGCTGGTCCAATAAACATATTGATAAGCAGATACCGCGGTGCCCGCAAAGAAAAGGCATATATCTGTTTGTTTACATGTTTAGTGACGCGCGCCGTTCATTTGGAATTGGCAGTAGACTTGAGTACGGACTCATTTTTCCGCGCTTTCCGTCGATTCATCTCGAGGCGTTCCAATTGTCTGGAGTTGTTCTCAGACAATGGTGGAAACTTCTTAGGCGCTAAAGCCCAGCTGGACGAGTTGAATGGCTTTCTCAAATCCAAGGCCTTTTGTGATTCCTTCGCTGAGGAAACGATATCTCAAGGCATATCTTGGCATTTGAACCCGCCCAGTGCACCTCATTTCGGTGGCATTTGGGAAACTAACGTCCGCAGTGTAAAGTTGATTTTAAAGCGCGTGATCGGTGATGTTCTGCTTACTTATGAGGAGCTGCTTACCGTATTAACTCAAGTTGAATCGCTTCTCAACAGTCGTCCGCTAACCGCTGTTTTAAGTTCTGACCCCGCAGAGCCCAAGGCACTTTGTCCTTCTGACTTTCTGACTATGGGTCCGCTTGAG
This sequence comes from Campaea margaritaria, assembly GCA_912999815.1. NCBI lineage: Eukaryota > Metazoa > Arthropoda > Insecta > Lepidoptera > Geometridae > Campaea > Campaea margaritaria. The sequence goes on from OU538794.1 coordinate 7,157,933, forward strand.
TCATTTCATGATGACTCACGTTACAAACCTACATTGACAGATTTAGTCCGCAGTAAACATTTGACTGACCAGGTTGTTCAGAGATATTGGAATCGTTGGAGACAAGAATATCTTAATACCCTACAAACACGCGCCAAATGGAATACTAAGTCTAATCCGGTGACTAAAGGAGCTGTCGTTGTGCTAAAAACTGAAAATTCACCACCGTTACAATGGCCTTTAGGCATAGTAGAGGATATACATCCTTCATCTGACGGAATCGTCAGAGTGGTAACGGTGCGCACTAAGAATGGTACCTATGTTCGCCCTGTTGTAAAACTATGTGTTTTACCTTCTCAATAACCTACATTCTTAACCCCTCCCCGCATTTTTCACCCGCAATTTTAGTCATAGTTTATTTTTATCTTTCAAGTTTTCCTATCTTTTATTAGACGGATTACTTCCGCGTCCGCTTCCGCATCCTTAGACATTAGATAACACAATTTAGGTGATCATTCTCTCTTTGTTGGTTCAGGAGTCTTCTTTAACTCCTGAAGGCCGGGGGGATGGCTCTTTTTATGTGTATATTCTGTGGCTAATAGACAAAACGCATCAATTTACGCATCTGTGCCGGAAGAGTGAAGTGCATCGTGTTGTGTCACTCCAACGGTCAGTTCGAAATCCACACGCGCCGCATCGCACATGCTCCGCTCCGCGACGACGTAATTTAACATTAAACGTGTCGTGTTTTCATCCCCCGCATTTATTATAATAGGAATCTCGTTTGTCGAACTCACCCCCGCTCGCTTGTGTAAACAAACCGCAACGATAGTGCAGTGACGTGATTTCACGTGTGCCGGCCGGCAAAACGGAACTGTGGGTGATAACTTGGATGGACAGTAGCTGGAGACGGACCCCCTTGAGGTGCTAGATTGGTACGTAGTCTTTTTCCGCATTTTTATACACATAACTACTGCTACCCCTCGACAACCTCAGGAGACCATCCGATTCCCGGCTGAAACAGCCCGTATTTTCACTGAGGCCAGCCCGCACCCCCCCGCAGTGTAGGAAAGCAAATTTTCTACCAATGAGATCTACGGAATTTCACTCGCGCTTTGAATAAATGATAACTAAATGTTTATTTAGACTTCATAGATCACAAATTCCTCTTTAATAATGTACCACGAAATATTTTGTGTCGACGATGTGTCAACCATTGGGTCCTGAGATGGAATGAGGTTAAAAGATTAGCCAATTAGACTGCGATGATGCGATACTTCTTGTCAAACCGAAGATACTATCGGTAGTATCAGCATTAAGGATTCCAAAACGCAACAGTCTTTCGTTTGAGATCTTTCCTTCTTCACCCGTGATACAGATTGCTTGAGACTTGGCATTTATGAAGAAAGCACGACTAAAAGAATATCATCCGTTAGTTTTCTTTGTTCTGTGGTGTTTCAATAAAGAGTTTATCTATCTATCTATCTATCTCATCCGCTTTTCCACACTCTTAGTGGCTGAAGTAATCGACGTCCCCATATCCAAAACAACATTAAAATCGGCTTCAAAGCTGTAAACAATACGCCAGCTTGCGGCCTTTATATCTTTGTTGAAGTTCTAAAGTGTTCTGTATCTTTTTCCAGGTCGCTCCGTATCTCAGGGTCGGGTTGTGACGACGCTCTATCTTCAGGCTCGTCGTCGGAGTGTGAGGACACTCACACACACATGCAGCAGGAGTTCCCTATCGAGATCCTGCCCAACCTGTACCTCGGGAATTCCACCAACAGCGAGGATTGCGACGCGCTTGCAAGGCACAATATTAAGGTGAATATGACACTTAAAATTTATTTTGAAAATAAGAAACTTTATTTTTTTGTATTCTATATCTGGTATGCTGAGTTTAGTTGTCTCGTCCTAGCTTGAGCTAAACTAAGGCAGAAAATATTCAGTGAATGTCCTTGCAAACTGATGAATAAAATGTCATTCCTCCAAGTTTAAAAAGTACAATTCACTCTAATGAATAATATGATAATTCAATCATTTCCAAAACAACTCGAGAATGTTTGTAATAAATATATTATTACAAACATTATATCGTCATTAAATTAACCGCAAATATAAATCAAACCAAATAAATAGTTTCCCTAATTTAATTTCATTGTGGAACTCCACAATGAAGTACATTAGTACCTTTGCTCTTTCCTATCGTTATCTAATCATCTGTTTCCCGTTTCCAGTACGTGTTAAACGTGACTCCGGATCTGCCGAACACGTTCGAAGCGGAGGGCTGCGGCATCAACTACCTGAAGATCCCCATCGCCGACCACTGGAGCCAGAACCTCGCCGTGCACTTCCCACAGGCTATACGGTTTATTGGTGAGTACTAACACTTGTGTCCTTGCCGAGTTTGACGAATGACTTGATCCTAATCTGAACTTTGACGTTCATTCTCATAATTTTATACAACATAAGTGTGTACCTAATTTTAGCAGTAAACATACTTATGCGTAATGCATGTGTGATTAACTGATTATGTACAGAGTGGGTAGGTATACGCTTTTGGAATGAGTTAGGAAGAACAAAAAGAATTTTAAAACTAAGATTTATCCTGTTTTGTGTGTGGGTTTTTTGTGGTTTTCATTAAACTATAAATACTATAATAGATCGTTTAATAAAAAATGTGCCAAATGCCTCGCTCCAGAGTCATACCTTATCACCTATTAAACTAACCCAAATTAATAAAAAAAAACAACTACTTCATAATGTTTGATTTGCGTTAATTGACGTCTTCTAGTGCGGGAGGTACATATGTTCAAACTGAACAACTAAATCTCATCGTAGTTGAATAAGCCATTAAATGTAGCCCAAGTGTTCTCGCCCAGTGTCAGTTAGCAGCACACCCAACACGCTCTGCCAATTCGATACCCTCCAAACCGAGCGGTTATTCGTGTGAACCACGGGTTTGGATCCGAGTTTGAGTGACACCATAGTTCCCGGTTCCTTAAACAAAAATAATTCTTTAGTTGGATGTTTTTTTAGTCTCTTAAGCGGCTATGCTAATTCGAAGATTCAAATAAGACGATCGTTTCGTTCCGCAGAGGAGGCGATGTCGGCGCGGTGCGGCGTGCTGGTGCACTGCGTGGCGGGCGTGTCGCGCTCCGTGACGGTGACGCTGGCCTACCTCATGCAGCGCCACCGCCTGTGCCTGCGCGACGCCTTCGAGCTCGTGCGCTCGCGCAAGACGGACATCGCGCCCAACTTCCACTTCATGCGCCAGCTGCACTCCTTCGAACGGGACCTCGGCCTGCACGAGCACAGCGCCAGCTTGAGTAAGGTCTGATTCTACTCCACCTACTAACCGCCGCCGCCGCGCTACACCTCCGGCTTTCGCTTCGGGACTCGCGAGCGTGGAGATCGATCCCCGGCAATGTGGCCGCTACTGCGGTCGACTATGCCGAATATTCTCTTCACGCTCGCCGAGACCTGCCGTCGCTCCGCTCGAGAGTACTCCAGATTCGCGTCGGACGCTTAGATAAGAATCCTTCAACCGAGCGACGGACACGCTTTTCGCATATCGGCTTCGATGCACAGAGCTTTAGTGATGCAGGAGATCCTACGTTATTGTAAACTAACGCGTTCATTCGTCTCGTCCAGGTGTTGGAGGAGCTGGGCGTGCGTGAGCTGGCGGCGCCGGACTCGGGCGTGGGCGGCGCGGAGGCGGCGGCGCGCGGCGCGGGCGGCGCGGCGCCGTGCGGGTGCGCGGCGCCGCAGGGCGTGTCGCCCGACTCCGGCATCGAGTTCGACCGCTGGAGCGCGGCGCGCGACACGCCGCAATGACAGTTCTTCTCGCCGCCGCGCCCTCAGCCCCCGGCCTGAGCGCGCCCCGCCGGCCGCCGCCCGGCCCGCGAGCGCCGGCCTTCGCGGCGAAGATCTTCGGCTCTCTCCCGGCTCTCGGCGCCCGGCGTCGCACTCGGACCATCGTCGAGTCGGATCAGAATAGACGCTCGTTCCGCGTTCGACTCGAATCGCCAGTGATGGGTCTCCTAGGATTATACTAGATGTAAAAACTGTCCGAATGTTTTACTGCCGACGGCGATGATGAATCGGATCCGAACTGTCGGATCCCAAAAGTACAAAACACATTTGTATCTCGTTTTACTTTTGTACCTATGTACCGTTAGGGGATGCCGACCGTATACCGGCGAAGGTTTCCGATCGTGCCGACCCGTGAGTGTGCGGCGCTCGCATTGTAACCTCATTGTTCCGTATACTTGTGCGGTTGTTTGTTCGAGCGAGTGTTTGTTACCGGTGAGTGCAGAGAACTCGTGAACTATACGAACGATGTTGAGCGACAAATATGTGTAGAGTTATTTGTTTTCATAGCACGTTTTTACATAGTTGTTTGTGCACGCTGCTAACTAATTACACGAGTAAACTAGATAAAGTATATTTCTAGCGGTGCACTTACGTTGTTATAAACAAATGCTTAGTGCCACAGAGCGTATAGTTATTAGTATTATAGATAAATCGATAAGAGTATATAAAAATGTCCTTTATACATATTTGTTAAGTCAATTTTTATAAGTTTGATATTGATGTATTTAGGGTATATTGGATACATAACTTGAAATGCATTCCTGACTATGATATCTTCCATTACGCTACGCATTTCCGTCTCCGGTCGATGAGTTAGTTTCGCGTTACTGTGCGGTGGTTCGGTGGTGCGGTGGTTCCGCGACCAGTGTACATGTTGTGTTGTCCATGAGTGCGTCTCCTCTGTGAGGGTGATGCGTCGTTACTGTCGGTCGTCGCCGACTCTTTTGTGCCACATTAAATCCAAATTCTTAGTTTATGTAGGTATAATTTGTAAGAATGGTAATCGGTTGTTATTCGAATACAATATTTTATAACTCGGATATGTCTATTTTTCATAATAATGTAATGATTAGTAACATGGGCTTCTAAAAACTCTTCCATTGTTGTTGATAAATACATACATACATATAAAGTTGTGCGTGTGAGTGAAAGGATCAATTATGTAGATATAGTTAATCGCATTGTAATTAATGTATTACATTGTTATTATAACGAAATATACTTAATTTACTGACCACTGCTAGCAGAATCATTTTAATGAACATGTCTTTGCTTTTATTTATTTTGAGTTAGTATAATATATCTAGCTAGGGTAACCTACGAAAAAAATATTTTTCTATTAATGTTCTGTAAACTCTATCGAAATGTAGAATATACGTTGTAAAATTGTTTAGTGGTCAGTAAATAAATTTAGTTAAGATATTATAGAAATCGAATAATAGAGTCTTGATATGACTATTTTTGTATGACTGTATTCTGTATAAGTACATTGAACCTAATAGTTACGAGGAGCTTGTTGATTCTAAATATCAATAGTCGACAGCCCTCGCTCGCCTCGCCTCGTAGGTAGCCAATGCCTAAAACTGTTAAATTTGTTACTCTATTAAAATGATTTCATTGACACACGGACAGATATTTTTGTATTTCTACAAGTTGCAAGCTTTAAAGTTAAGTAATATTAATTACTATAATGTAGTAAGTTGTTACTGTAAATTTGTTATTGATAAGAATCGAGATTCAGCTTCCTTTCTAAAGATGCCAACTGTTTTTCTATTGTGCTTGTAAAAATCATACCCACATGATAATGCTTACAGTTCAAATTTCATAAAAGTCAAACTTTATTAGAGTAATTTGTTTAAAAAATTATTCAAGGTTAACACCAAAGCACATGTGGCTATATTTCTTTAGATTTGTGTTGTAATTTCTATATTACGTGTTCTTTCATGTATGTGTTTGAAAAATTTCGTATATGTACATTGGATACAAACCGCCTTTAGACTTTTAGGTAGACAAATTAATTATTCCTTGGTTGCACTCTGATTGTAGAACTAGAATAATGTTAAAATAATTGTAGTGCACAAAACATACTCGGTCCAAAGGTCTACAACGGCCCTAAGACTCACGTAAATATCTAATGATGATAATAATGATTTATTGACTAACGTGAATGTAAATAAATTACTGTAACAATTTTGTTGTATCATAAAATTCGTGTTATCTGAAAATGTTGATGATGTTTAGAAATATTTTAGTGCTTTTTCTTAAAGGTACCTAAAGCCATAAGGCACACGTAATATTAACCACAAACAAAAATATAAACACTGTTAATTGATTAATGTGTTTTATTTTATGCCTTAAAATTAAATAGAATCGTTTTCCTCTCCTCTCTAATCTTTGTCATTCTTTGACTAAGCACCTGTCTTCAAATTGGCAAAGACCTATTGTCTCACTAAGTAATTCGGTACTTTCCAAACATCAAATATAGCGTTTGGTGCAGGGGTCCTGACCTTTACATAGATTGGATTTATAAATTATATGCTTCATGTAAAACCTAAAAATTACACCCAAGTATTTTTTGTATAAAGAGTTACATAAAAAGTAGTTTCGCTAGGGTGATGTTGGACAAAAGCATTAGGTATTACATTGCGAAAGTATTCTATAAACCAATCTACAGGCGATCTTGACTCTGGGACGTGTTAGGAATATGAAAATTATTAATGATTTTATTTACTTCATGTCTTAATCAGTCAATCGATATTGATGCAAATATAATTTTTCAAATTCATTAATTACATCTATATATATATAAATGTTATGTTGGTTTGAGTACGCTTCAAAAACTCAAAAAGTTCTGCACCGATCGAGCTGAAATTTTAGCATGATATATAATCCGCATCAAGGATTGTTTTTATCTATTTTTTCATCAGTGACATATCAGCGAATGTGCGAATGTGCCACAGCGAAGCGTGGCAGGGCACAGCTAGTTATCGATAATTTTAATAAATCCGGAAATACACCTGTAAATGATTGATTAATTAATAAATAATATGGAAGGGTAAGTTCATCTGCGCATTTTTTGATGAACGTTGGAGGGAGTCCGTCTTTGCCGTGGCTATACTTACTTTTTAAACTTTTTATAGTTTGGTTTACTTCGTAAGGTTCTACTGGTCTTAAAACAGTGTATTGTGGGTAGGCTGGAGAACAGGCCGGCCGCTAGCTGGCGGCGCCCCACCATGCGTTCTCCCCACTGACGCGAAGTACTCGATAAACCTGTACACTACTTTGTTAGGTTCAAGAAGAGGTTAGGCACAAAAATATTCATTTTTTTTATTTTATATTTTTGTTTTTATTTTTATTTTAGTTTTGGAACTTTTAATGTTATTATTTGTGCGCTTCCTAATTATCTTCCACATAGATTTAGTTTTATTCGCTGTTTTTTTTTTTTTTTTAAATATTGGTTTCTTTTTGAAAAAAATACGTTGTTTTAGTACTTTGACATATTTTTTACAAATAATTAGTGATAGTAGGGCTTTTAGAATAGGTAACTAAAGGTTTTAATATTCGTTTATTTTTACTAGACGTTCTAATACCACGCGTTAATCATGTTGGTTTTTTGTTTGTTTTAAGATTTATTCGTTTATGGGGATACATTTATTTAAAATTTCAGTCATCTTATTAATAAAGGCTTTGTAATTTTAATTTATTCCTTCGTCCAGGTTTATAAAAACCATTATATTTTCATTGTGGACAACGATATTTATATCAAAAAATTATACGCCTACCTCAAAGATTTTCCTAGCTACGCTATTATACTGCAAGCTTTTATATAACAGGCACTTGTTAGTCCGTTTTTTTCGTATAAAAATAGTTTTTCTTATTTGTTTCCTTCATACTTCGCGCGCATACATACCCTGCCCCCGGGTCAAATTATTATTACTATTATTAGCCGTGATCATCCCACTGCAGGGCAAAGGTCTCTTCCCTCTTTCCATCCATCGCGTTTGAGAGCTTTAGTGATCAAAAGTGTATTAAACTTTCCCATTGTTCTGTCAGTTATTTAGTAGGCAGGATTATTATATTAAAATTATATTAGACCCAATAAAAGACAACTTTCATTAATTTATTTATTTCTCAAGATGTAGATGAAATACAATAAAATTGTTAATAACAATACATTTACATAATTCGTGTACTAACTACATGTTTCGAATACGATGCTCCGTTAATTTTTTGTGTATTGATATAGTAATATTATAATCTAACCATAAAAAATAATAAAAATCCTTCCTACACATAAATCTCAATCATTACTAATTGACTATCGTTGGGTGAATACTGAGAAATCTCTCAGGCACTAAGCTACGAGTAATTCTATTTTTTCGAATAGGCCTCGCGTCCACTCATTCCACTATGTAACTCTCCATATAGTTCTTAAATAAACTTTGACATATACAAACAGGTGTATATAACCTCAACATAATACTTTAAGAATTCCACTACCTACTCTATATACAATGGGTCGGTGCTGATACTCTAAAATACGCAATGTACATACTGCCTAGTATATAAACCTTCTAAAGGACGTAGTCATCGTATAATACGAATTTGTGACCTCAATATTTGTGGAGCTGCCCAATTGTAAAGTTTCCAAGAAATAATTTATTATTAAGTGATAATATTTTGCAGGCTTCTCTTGAACTAAGAGTAGGTTCGATCCGACCTTGTTGAGTGGTGGTCGGCGATAACAGAGGCCTTTGGCAATGCACACGCTACGGCCGCTTGGGACAATTTTAACGATTCCAAGTGTACCTTATATGTAAGCTAGCCTAGCTTTACAATATTTAATGGCGACCCTTTCATAATGTCCTCCTTGTGTTTTAAAATGTTTGAAAGTAAAATCAGTAACTTTGGAGCTCTTCAATTTAGTTTTGTTTAGTGCACGAGAATCGACACCACTGTCATAATATTTTTTTGCATGGCTCACTAGCGTCATGTCAATATTTCAAATATAGTTTTTTCAAGTTCTGATTAGCAAATTGAGGTCTAGTTCTAAATCTTGGATCTGAAGGATAACTATCAAATACTATATAATTATATCTATTTAAGTCCTTGTTCCGAGCTTATGTTTAAACTATTACAATACGGGAAAATGATACCTGATATATAATAAAATTTGATTTGATCCCTAAAGTGTAGATGCAGAGGGGTAGTTAGCTAGACATGAATCATGCTCCCGTGACAATGCTAGTGTGTGTGCTTTAGTATCTGCTACAGTTTATTGATTTCGAAAATACTTTTGTTTTTACCCCTGACTAACCGGTTAGGCCGATATGAATAGGGGCGTGTATAAGCTGCCTGCAACACACAAATATTCCTTTGCCAGTTAGTTTAACACAGTTTTGGCACAGTCGTGTGCTTATACTTACTTAAACATAACTTATATACAACAAAGGCTCTTTAAAGTTATTGCTTTAGGTTACAATGTTAATGCAGTGATTTATAATAAGACATCGCTTAAAAAAACATAATAGCAAATATAAAAGTGATAATGATAACACACAATATAAATAATAGCCAAGCACATAGATAGAGGAATGCATTAAAAATACAAGCTGGATACATCGAAAATGGTATGCGTTGAACCAGATGCTCGATTATTCCGATATCGTATGAGTAACATAGTCAGCGACACACGGTGCTGAACTTATGCAATGTTTCTATTTACATTTACATTTACACAGAGTAACTATTATAAAATAATTGATTAATTGCCGTGTATGAATAGAAAAATTGAACGTGTGGAACATGTTCAGCTACTTTTGTCTATGACTATACAATAGGAAATCTATAATTCAGTGTTTCTTCAGATGAAATGTTAAAAATTGGCTTGTTTGTCAGACTTGTTTATCGATACCATTTCCGAATAATCCAGTGGAAAGAGTAAAGAAAATATTTTCTTTGGAATGTGTCGAAGTTAGTAGAAACATGATTAGCAACGTAAACGAATGGGTATATCGATTCAATTTCTAAATACTGAGGACAAAGGCACCCGCCGACTGCGATTTCATCTATTGGTCTTCCTCGAGTATTACATGCCTATTAAAATATATTGTAATAAATGTATAATAGTGTAAATTTAATATGCTATTATAATGGCACAGTTGTCAAACTTTAGCTGCTTTTTAAAAGTGCCGTCTAAATTATTCCAAAATATGTATACCTACCAGGTACCTAAGGGAATATTTAAGTTTAATATCATAGACCAATACAATTACTCCATTATAATAATTTTACATCCTATCTGACGTTTAGTATAATAGATACAAGCAACAGTAGGGAAACAGTAACAAAATATGGTTTGTTACTTTAATCTACTGTTGATCATCTAACAATAAAATCATTGCACTAGCTGCTAAGGCGACATCATGTAAACGTTACTCAAAACTAGGATAATGTATATAATTTTCAAATATAACTTACGATACGTACCATTGACATGTGAAAATTGGTGCATAATTTTTAAATACTGAGCACATATGGCTCAATTTAAGTCATATCCTAATATCTTATGTAAAATAAGTATGTATATAAAATGTAACTTTCCGTTACCGTTTGACATTGCTAAGATAATTTCTTCTTCATGTGTGATATTTTGATTGCATTTAGACTTGGGACGCCGTCGGCGGGCTCCGTCAACGCACTGCGTCTATGTCTCGTTGCGCGCGTGATATTTTAACCTGCAACAGACAACTCATATTAGTGTTCAAACGTTTGCATATTTATCATTCTTCAATTTACAAGGATAAATTAAATTAGCGTACATTTAGAGTGCGTCATGACGTAATTCCCTCGGCGTCGTTTTCACGGACGGATCATCAACAGAATTGGGAGTGAGGCCTTTGATGGGACATCTGATAAGTAAATGAAGATGTAAACAAATGATCAGAGAGCCCCACACAATACAAAAGCGGTAATGTTAGTAAAATTATAGGTTACACGTTAATCATACAACATTCTTATCCCAGTCAACAGTAGGCACAGGGTGAAATGCGAGCAAAGTTTAATCATTTTATTGTGATGACCCAGAATGTTATAAGTCTGGTTATCTATACAAAAAGTATTCTGCGGTTAGAAGCTTGGTAAAAGCGAGAGGCTCGTACGTCTACCCAGCAGGAGAGTAAAGGCTGCAAAATGATGATGATAAGTCTGAGAGCGCGATGTAAAGATTGTACACGTGTAACACTCATAGTATCTCAGCGTGTACAAACTGTTTGCCACGAACACTACGTGCCTACATTAGGGCAGTAGCGTGTTCGTTACATGTACAGTGGGCGCGCGAGTCGATTTCAGTCGCGGCCTTGAGCTGTACATCGTGCACACCTTAGCTCGGTATTCAACTCGCGCGCCTACTGTACATCAGGGTTGGGTGCGCAATTTTAGTGTTACAGACGAGCGCGGCGCGCGGCGGATGAAGTTTATAGTACAAAGCTACCCCGCCTCACGCTGCGTCGACAACGGATCGTATGTAGCGTCGGTGACATGTGCACGTGGCAATATTGACCTTATCCTTGGGCGTGGAGGCCTCGCCGGACTCGAGCGCGAACATCTTCATCTTCTCCTTGAAGGAGAGCTGGTCCGGCACCGGCGCCGGCGCCGCGCGCGCCTGCGCCTCCGCCAGCCGCCGCGCGCGCGGGTCCCTGCGGGCAGTCGGCTGTCACTAGCGCCGGGCTTGCAGCGCCCACGCGGCCGCGGAATAATAACCCGCTAGTCAGAGGGCCTTAACTCGACCAATCGACGTCTAGGCGGATTATACGACGACTGATTCTAGATATCTTGGAGGTTTATGTCTTTCCAAAAGTCGGAATGAACTCGTTATTGTGGATTCGTAGTGTTATTTTTAGTTATAGTGAGCAGATTTAATATTAGCTACGAATTGCAAGCGAAGTACGTGACTTTTTCTGTGATGGAAATTTATCATTAAATAGATTAGAAACGCTACCACCTACTGATTCTATGATTCATGTGTCTGAGGATACATTAAGATCACTTAAAGCTAAGCGCATTAGCGTATCGCCGAGTACGGTCTTCAGACTGAGTGCGAATGAGAATTAATTCAATATCCTCGATGGATCAATTGGGCTGCCCTAAAGTGATCTATTTCAACAGACTGAAGCCACGTACCTGTAAACCTCCTGCGCGCCGATGACGCCGGGCGTGTGCGTGAGCGCGGCGGAGGGCGCGCCGGGCGCGGTGGGCGTGGTCGGCGACGCCAGCATGGACTCCGCCTCCTCCAGGAACCGGTCGGGGTCCTCGCGCTCCAGCGGCGGCGGGGACGTGGAGGGCGGCGCGGGGGGCGCGGCCGCCGACCGCTCGTGGAACGACACGCGCTTGTCGCGCGCGCTGCCCACGGGGGACCTGCGGGACGAGTGGAGATCGACGTCAACCTTACCCCTTTTGCCCTATTTGTTGCACTAGATATTTGAATAAACTAGAACACTAGATATATGAACAAACGTCATTTATATATGTGTGAGTTGTCAAAATAGCTTAAATAACACTAACACTTTTGTGAACTGCCCAGTAAACATTGATGTGAAATTTAGTGATATTCTTGATTTGAAGCCAAATCCCGTATTAAGATTACTCACTGCGGCGTGGGTCCGTGCGGGTCCTGCGCGGCGGGCGCCTGCGGGGACAGCGCGCGCGCGCGGCTCGCCATCACGGCGAAGGACGAGCCGCGCGCCGGCGGCGGCGGCGCCGACAGCGCCAGCAGGGACATGCTGTGCGCCATCGCGCCGCGGCTCTCCTCCACACTGGCTTGCACCTGGGGATACGGACACCGACGTTGTAAAAACTATACAACAAACAGGACAACACTCCCAGTACAGACGCAGTGAGGCTGTTAAGGTAGACTTCCGTGCTTTACGGCAGGCGTGACTGTTTTTTTTTTAATTTAGTTCACTGATCAGATGTAACACCTTAGAATTAACATATTAAGAATATATTTAGTTGATATTCAGTGTTTATCCTAAAAACAGTAAAAGCATGACTGATGCGCGCGGCAATACAGACGTATTATTCGCGCCTAAGTGGCGCGGATTTCTACCTTCAAGCCCCGGTCAAACGACGCATAAACGCGAGCCAAGCCCAGCGCGGTAGGGGGGCTTTCTAAGTAAGAATGTGGCGTACCGTTTCTTGAGCGTAACCGTTAGTATTGGTGACTTCTACGCGGTTAGTCTTGAGTATGGACTTGGGCGGGTGCGACGAGGAATGCGCGGCGGGCGGCGCGGGGGCGTGGGCGGCAGTCGCGGGGGGTGAAGTGGGGGGCGACGGCGTGATGTGCTCGTCCTCTTCTACGTCGCCGTCTGCGGCGCCGCGCTCTTCCTGTTGGGGTGGACGTTGTTTATGCACAAATGGAAAGGAATAACTTTTATGCGTAAGATCATGTTTTCTGTGTTATTGGGATGTACAAGTGACAACTGGGGTTTCGACGGGAATACGATAAGGAGACATTGATTTGTTAAATTTTTATCAGAAACATGTGGTTGTTTTATGTAATATCGGTGGAATTTTAACCAATAAGTGTTCGGTAATGTGCACACTGCACAAGTGTAGAATGTGTATGTCTTTGTTGTGTTGTTTCATTATCGATTACAATTTTTTGTTTTTGTAAACGTACCCGGTCTTGTTCGGTGGCGCGCAGTTCGAAGTCCCGCTCGAGCTGTAGGGCCCGCAGCTGCTGGCTCTGCACGGCGGAGCGTGCCGCGCCCAGCGACACTAGCGCCGCGATCGCCGCGTCCCTGCAACAGAACAGATTTAGTTTTTTGAAGTGAAAACTTCTTTAGGCACTAAGTCGACTAAGGGTGCGAGAGAGATATGGTCAACGCCCGCGTAGTACCCCGCCGGCGGCTCCAGCGCGCTCGCTACGTACCTGCGATGGCGCGCGGCGGCGCGGCGCTGCTCGGCGCGGCGCTCGTGCTCCTCGCGCTGCCAGGGGTTGTGCGCGGCGGGGGGCCGCTCGGCCGCACCGCCGCCCGCGTAGTACCCCGCCGGCGGCTCCAGCGCGCTCGCTACGTACCGCTCTACAACAGAATACCACTCTTTGACCTTGCCGTTTCAGTTTATAAAGTGGAATGCTATGTCCGGTGCCAACCTATTTAGATATAAGGCGTCGTAGCGGGCGCCGACATCTGAGCTTCGACGTCACGAAATTCCTCTGACGTATCTCAATATGTAGAGCTAAGATCCATTGAAGCTAACACGTGTGATGATGAACGATTAACAGGACCTCGAAAGTTAAAATAACCTTCTTTTTTCTAATTTAAAATTACATACCTAAATCGAAGTAAAAATAAGCCCGTTAACTAGCATTACCTTCATCGGGCTCCACCGTGCTCGCCTGGGGCTGCGGTTGCTGCGGCTGGTAGTATTGTTCCTCTGCCTCACTGTCCGGTCTTCTTGACATCTGCTGCGGATGATATTACTTTTAAACTTTTTTTTTTATGTTGAAATACAGAACAAATTCTTTTTCCTGATGATTAGCGCTACCATCGCTTAACTAAAAGTATAGCTGATAAAAATTGTGGGGCACTGTACTGCGCTCATTATTATAAGTGAGGAATTACGCAATCATTTTTCATTCAGTACTAAAAAGACCAAGTAAATCTTACAAGCGCTACACTTTCTTTTAATATTCTTTTAATAATATACTGTTTACAGGAAAGTGGAAAATTTAACGCATGTTTTTTTTTAATTTATATTATGTGTATAATAAGTATTGAAACTTACCTGTGGTTTTGGAGCCACAGGCGGCTGAGATCGCTGAGGGGAGGGCGGTTGGTGCCACTCATATCTATAATAAAACAAACACAATGTCACGATACTATACATTTACTTGACGAAATGACTGTATGACTGAAAAAAATTACTGGATGAAGCTGGCACAGGACCGGAACAAATGGCGTGTAACAGAGGAGGCCTGTACCCAACAGTGGGTGGATACGGACTGAATAGATAGCCTATTAATATTTCTACATCAATATCTATATATATATATACAAATGTTATGTTGGTTTGTGTACGCCTCAAAAACTCATAAAGTTCTGCACCGATCGAGCTGAAATTTTTGCATGATATATAATCCGCATCAAGGATTGTTTTTATCAATTTTTTTCATCGGTGACATATCAGCGAATATGCAAATGTGCCACAGCGGATCGTGGCAGGGTACAGCTAGTTATAAATAAATATAGTTTGTAACTTTACTTATAACGGCATAATCTATGGCACTTACTGTTCCGAATCTGAAAATTCTTGTAAAGCTATGTTTTATCCCGAATATAACAGAGTTCCTACAGGCAAACATACGTAACGCGGGCGCAACCGCATAGCACAGCTAGTACTTAATATGGAGAAAACGATCTTTAAGTGGATTATCGAGATTTACCACATGAAGCTCATCTATAGATAGATAAATAAATAACTCTCTATTGACGCCAAGATGTATAAAACAGAAAAAAAGACATAATTTAATCACTGGTGCAATGGGCGGACTCATCACTTAAAGCAAAGCTAATAATTATATACCTACGAGCCTATGAACAACAAACCTCTGTGGTGTGGAGTGCTGGTGATGCGCAGGAGATTGCATTTGTTGCATCTGCTGTTGATGCTGTTGTTGTTGTAGCTGCTGCTGTTGTTGTAACTGCTGTTGTTGTTGTTGCTGTTGTAGCTGCTGTTGCTGTTGTTGCTGTTGTAGCTGCTGTTGCTGTTGCTGCAACTGCTGTTGTTGGTGATGTTGTTGCTGCATCTGCTGCTGTTGTTGTTGTTGTAGCTGCTGCTGTTGTTGTTGTTGTAGCTGCTGTTGTTGGTGTTGTTGTTGAAGCTGTTGCTGCTGCTGTTGGCTCGCATGCATCATTTGCGGACTTTGACCTGGACCATTAAAAAACCAATAAATAACGATATACACATAAATAGATTCTGACTGCTAACTAGGATTCCCTGTCCCAACTTCTAGATATATATGTTAGATAGATAAACTCTTTATCGAAGCACCATCTTCCATCATCAATTCTTTATCGAACAAGGAAATTAAAAAAAAGTAGTACAAAAACAAACTTAACAATTAGGGTCAGATTGCATGGGCAACAACCATGCATGAAGAGCTACTTATAGTAGGATAGAGATCTAGTTCCGGTTTGCAGCTCTATTATGTAACTCCAACGATAGTGAAATTGAAAATGGGATTCATTTGACCGATCAGCAACTCCAATGATAATGAAATAAATTAAAAGAAACAATAATTCGAGCGATCAGTCCTGCGTAATGCGTCACCTGGCTGCAGCGCGGCGTGCGCCAGCGCCGGGCTGCGGTGCTGCAGCTGCGCCTGCTCGCGCCGCGCCACCTCCTCCGACATCTCGGCCAGCTTGGCCGCGCGGGCGCTCATAGCGTTCGGTTGATTCTGTTTTCAAGTGTTTAACATGTTCACGGCTTGAGCGTTTAATGCAACGTCGTCGCAACAAATGTATGTTAATTATGAGGTTTTGACATGGGATAGGTTCTAAACTAGTTGCGTGCCGCAGTTTCACCCGCATCGCGGCATCTTCCACGATCAATAAATTATGCGCTGCTTTCGAAACCATATTTCAATATAACGGAAAGCAAATACATCATGAGAAAACCGTCATGTCCAAGAACCTCTAAATTCAAAGATACGTGACATCGTTAACATCGAGTACGCACCCTGCACTGGGGTAAAGGTAGAAAATTACGGCCCATTTGACTTTGAATTTCCATTTGGCTTTGAAATGCCTGTGTCTTAACGGTGGGAACGTAAATTGACTACCACATAGGTTGTGATATTAGCAGTCAGTTATTTATATCGCAGCGTTATTCCGATGATACGTCTTGCGACCCTTCCACTTCTATCAAGTGGACATTATCGCAGCAGGGTGAACGAACACGCGTTCTTTAATAAAATGTGCTATTAACTTAAGTAGACTTAATAGGCTGATATTTATCACCTGTTGGTGTAGCGGGGAGTCGGGCGCGGCGTCGCCCGCGCGGACGTTGAAGTGCGCCGAGTGCGGCCGACTGCTGCCCGTGGAGCTGCGGAGCGACGACCATCTGGAACGATCCACATGTATTCAGACTACTTTACTAATTTAGTGGGAGTGGGGCGTGACGATATCAAGCGTTCGGACGGCTTGAGATTATTCCCCTGGAAGCGGGAATGGACTTTTGCATTACACGAGATGTAATATGCGTTGGCACGTTAGCCCCTTCTCGAATTAGCGCGCAAAACTCAAGTAAATGATTCCGAGAAAGCAAAAATAATGCACTTTCACAAGTCAAACACTTAAGTCTCATATCATCATCATCATCAACCCATATCGGCCCACTGCTGAGCTCGGGTCTCTCCTCACTTTTGTGAGGGGGATTAGGCCTTAATCCAAAACGGGGGCCCGGTCCGGATTGGTGGCGATATGATCCTCATATACATAAACATTTAAAAAAAACTGTATCTGTAAAAAATCTATATCTATTAAAATTATTCTATCGGAACACTCCCCATTTATACGTAGCGCCGCGCTTCAAGTTAGACTATATACTACGACAAGCTGGGTCTATTAGTGATCGGTTTGAGCGCACGTTTGAGGTGCGTTGCGTAAATTGCAGGAGTATCTATAAATCAGTATAAATATACTATAAATCAGTATATTTATGTAGTGGCGAGGCGTGCCTCACCTGTCCTGCAGCGCTAGCTGCTGCGAGTGCACGGCGGAGAGGTTCTGGTAGAAGGCGTCGTGCGGCGCGCCCGCCAGGTTGTGGCTGCTGCGGGACTTGTGCGCCCACAGCGCACTGCTCGCCGCCTCCGATACGTTCACACTGCTCGCACTGGAATTAACATTATGAACTAGTGATTTCTCGCTCGTTCTTCGGATCGCACGCCCCAGGCCGTAGGTTCGAAATCTCAAAAATGAGCACAAGCATCCAATGAAGAAAAACATCGTTTAAACCTCGGTGGTAGGGCACGTGTTCGCCAGGCTCGCTGCCACTCTCATCTGTTGTTAATGGCCCGTCAGCGAACCTCGAGAGTTAGTCCCGTTTTAGACTGAAAGTTTATGCCACCATCCACCAATACTAGCACAGCGAGTTTTGTGGTCTGTTACCTGGAGGGCGGCGGGTGGTGGTTGTGTGCGTGGGGGTGGGGGTGCGGCGGGGGCGCGGCGTGGTGCAGGGCGGGGGTGCTCTTGCTGGGCTTCACGGGCTCCGCGGCCAGCCGCGCCGGCAGGTCGCGCTCCGACGCACGGCGCAGCGCGCCGCCGCCGCCACCGCCGCCTGCTGCATACACACACATTTTTTCAACATTAATAAAAACCCAAAAAAATCATAAGTAAAATACAAAAATTTCTGAACGATTTTAACACGTGCGTGATTTTTATTATAATATTTAACATTCCAAATTATAAAAAAAAGCATTCGCGAAAAAAAAAAGGGTGTAACCAAGTAAGCGATAGAATAATATGTTTCGCACTAAAATCGATAAAGGCTTGCGGTGTTGTAGACGAAACTAAAGTCGAAAAAATAAAAAAAACTGTATACATTACAAACCCGTCATTCGTGGATTTCAAATAAAGAACATCGATCTACAGCCTATATATCTAAACATAAACAATACAGGAATAATAAAAATAAAAATAGTATGTGCCATAAAATAAAGTACACGGTAAGAGGTGTCGGGTAGTATAGTGCGTACATCTAAACACGTAAAGTCATGCCGGCGTGCATCTTACGCGAGCGCGCGCGACACAGCGCGGGGCACGAGTGGTGCGCGCTGGCGCCCGCTGTGGCGCCGCGGCCCCGCGCGCTGCGCCGTAGGTCCGGCAGGCTGTGCGCCGCGGCGGGGCGCCAGGGGGGCGCCGCCGCGACTGCGGCCGGAGCCAGCGGCGCCTCGGCGCCCTCGCTGTCGCCGACCGAGTCGCGGCTCCTCGCCGAGGTGAAGCTCGACCGGTTCGACTTGAGCCGGATGTTGTCGAGAGTGATCCGGCGCGGCTGCCGGTCGGCGATCTCCCCGAAGGCCATGTGCGGCGGCGCCGCGTCGGATCCCTCCTCGGACGGCAGGTTGGGCAACTCGAACTCGTTCCCGTGCGCGAGCGTGTCCCCGCTGCCGCGCGACCCGTACTTGGACCAGTCCTCGAGTTGGATCAGGATGCTCTTCACCTCGTCGTCGGACAGGCGGCCGCCGCCGGTGTCGCTGGTGTCGGTGCGCGTCGACACGTACCGGATGTCGGCGAGGCTCGCGCTCGTCAGCGGCCGCTCAGCGAGCCGCGGCGCGGGCTCGTCCCGCCCGCACAGGTTCGGACTCGACCGGCAGTTGCGTTTGTAATTTTTGACGCAGTAGGTGAGATTGATCGAGTCGAAATGCTTCGTCAGCGCCCGCACCTTCCCGAAGGCGGGCCGATATTCGTCGGGCGACTTCCACGATTTTCTGTCGATGTCCTCGAGGACCCGCCTCGCGGCGCCCGCGACCGGCGAGCGGGGCAGAGGAGCGCCGAAGACGTCACCGCGGTCTCCACCGTCAAGATTCGACTCGGACGCGGAACACGTCGACGGGAACTCGCTGTCCTCCGATCTCAGCGAGTATGACGCTGTCATATCGAACAGCGTCCTCCGTAGTCGACTGTGGACGGACCCTATTTTCTCGGCCTCGTTTCGGACGTCCAGCGATAGTTCGAGTTTTCTGGCGGCCGGCGTCGGGGGGATCGGGGCAGGATCGCGACTCATTGGCGTCGGTGGCGTCCATCTCGGAGTCGACGCCGTCACTATCGGCTCGAGTTCGATAGGGGTCAGGGGAGTCTGGCATGTCGCGTCGGCCGTCTCCGGCCGGTCGAGCGATAGCTGCGGTAGGATCCGGCGGACCTTCGGGGCGGCGACGCCGTCGGGGATCGTGCCGTTTTCGAATATAACCGGGTCCGCGTCGGGCCCGTCGATAAAGGGGATCGGCTGCAGGTCCGGCTGCGGCGTACGGCAACAGTCGCAAGCACTGACGCACTCGTCGCGGCCCGTGCAGCGATGCCGGCGCTCCACCACGCCGCGTTCGTGGAACAGATCGAGTGTGAGCCGCGGGTCGATGGGCCGCATCTGCGGCGGCAGCGGAGCTGGCGGCGCGTCACCGCTCTCGCTGGAATCACGGTCGCGGCGATCGCACGCTTCGCACGCGGGCGGTGGCGGCGGTGGCGGCGGTGGCGGGGGCGGCGGCGGCGGCGGGGGCGGCGGCGGCGGCGTGAACGCGTCGTACTCGCTGGAGGGCGGCGAAGGCCCGTCGCAGTCCTCACAGGTGAAGGTGAACACGGGGATGGGGCGCGACGGCGCGGTGCGCAGCTCGAGCGGGCAGCCCGGCGTATCGGGCGAGGCGTCATCGCAAAGGTGCTCGTTCTCTCGGTCGAGGGTGATGATGAGGCGCGGGATGGATCCGTGGTAGTGCGCGTGACAGTCGACGCTGGAATCGGAGCTGGACTCGCTCGACTCGTCAGGCGGCGGCGGCAGCCAATGAGTACGCCGCACGCGGCGGTCGTATCCTGAAACGTCAAACTTTAGTAAACCGCGACCTCGGGTCGCGAGCGTCTCTATCGCTCGAGTAAAGACGGAAGCCAAATATTTTTTTGCAGAAACGACGAGTAAACAAAAGAACAGCAAAGAAACTGAAAAATAAATTACAGGAAATAGGAATTTGACCAAAGACACCTCCTGTTTGAAAATTGTTAAAAAGAAACGAAACCAATGAAAACAAAGCCGAAATAATAATAAAACAAAAAAACCAAAACTGAAAAGAAACGAAATCAGAAACCGAAGTGAGCTATAAATCTTTCAGGTGAACAATGAATGTTTTATGAAAGACTGTAATATGGCTTCGCGGTCTCAGTGCGTGCATGCGGTTATATTTGCCTGCGGTGGCGAGCTCGGACAGCGGCGAGGCGGCGCGCAGGAGCGCGGGGTGCGGGTTGGTGAAGGTGCCCGAGTTGCGCCGCAGCCGCGTCTCGTACTCCACCTCCGCCTCTGCGACACACGCTACGCCTTCATCATCAACACAACACATATCCGCCTCCTGCTAAGCGCGGATCTCGCCTCAATTTAATTAGGAGGATTAGGCCATAACCCACCACAGTGCTCAGTCCGGATCGGTCACACGCTACGTACGCAGAGCGAATCGCAACAATTAAAATTTGTTTGCAGTAGAAATATAATTAAAACCCATTGTATAGTAACTTTCGTCTCGCAATATCTGCCAGAAAGAGGGTAAAATAATTGTTACGAGATCATGGCATTATTTAATTGTAAGATACAATGCTTATTCGAGATATTTTATCCTTATCATTAACCCAATCGATTGGATCAGTAAAATAGTGACCGACTATTTTTTGTTGATTCGATAATCGGCTCGGGTAAGGTTTTCAAAAATATCTCTGAATGTTTTCAGTAAAATTAGGTATCTTCAATGTTTAATGTACTTTCCCTCCATGTCCCGTTTTGTCCATCCTGTATCGAAAAATTATAAAGAAATGTATAGTTTGGTACCTGCTTAAAAGTACGCGTAATAAAATCGTACATAATAGTAGGGGAGCCCAAGCGGGGATTTCGGGATTTACTAAAGCGCGGCAGATTAATATACAGGGGGATACCTTGTACCCGGTTAAGTACCTCCACAAAACATGAGGCCCATATATAAGGCCGCCCGTGAAGGATACAGGATCAGATTAGTAAAAAAAAATTGACCATCAGAAATTCTCGAGCGCGTCAGATTAAGGTAGGGTGAGTTAATTACATCCTAAAAAGTGTATATTCCACTAATCTGACAATTTGAAAGTGACGTAAAAAAAGGGGAGGGCAACAAAGTTGTAAAAAAAAAAACGTCATCTCGACATTCTCGAGCGTAGCTAAATTTTTTTTTATTTTGAAGGAAATAATTCAAGAATAATGAAAAATATAAAATCTGACGATTTCCGCAAGCCGAAATAACAAAAATTCGTCGATAAAGTTAAATGCGTGCAGCTGCGTGATGCCTACATTTCCTTCTCCGCGTTTCTATTCCTCTCTCACTCTTTCTCTATCTATTACTCTCTCACTCCGTCCCCACTCTGGTTTCTGTTGCCATGACACCATCACAGCTGATCATAAAGACTCGTTCGTGGCATACTGTTTACAACGTGTTTCCAACGTTTTGGCTTTTTTTGCTATTTTAATATTAATTGTGTGAATTAAAGTTTATAAATATTTAATATGAGTGATATTAATTTAAAATGTGTATTTTGTGGTGAAAGTACCTTACAAAAAACAATCAAATTTACGGTAGAAACATTAAAGAAATGTGTATATATTTTGGAATATCGTCGGAGCAAGCCGGTTATCCGAAAGTCTCGAGGAACATATGATAACCTCCAATTATCGATGGAATCATCATTAAATGATTTATATCACGCACAGTGCTATAAATTATTTACTGCAATTAAAATACCGCGAGACTTTCAGTATTTACAAGATCAAAGTGTAGTGGAACATGACAATACACCGGAAGTTTCGGGAAATAGCTCCGAAACACATGCTCCTGATTCTGGAGAGTGTTCCGAAGCACATGGTACTGTTCATTCCTTGTCTGAGCTCAGAAATGTCATAAGTACAATTTTAAGCACCCAGGAATGGAATTAGCGGGAAGTTGCAGGGATGGCCTTTAAGGTAAACCGTTTTTCTAATTTTTTTTTGTCAGATCAGGCAAATCCCTCTAGATAATCGTCAGATTATGAGACAGTACGTTTAGAACATAAAGATGAACCATATATATCTTAATCTGACGCGCTTGAGTATTTCAAAATGGCGAATTTTTTTTGCACATTATGAAAATGGCCGCGGGTTTGCGTCTCATCGAAATCGTCAGATTAGTGAATGAGAGCTTTTTTTTGGTGCACTTAACACTCCCTTAGAAAATCTGACGCGCTCGATTAATTTTTTTTTTTTTTCATTTTCAACCCTTAAATACAACCACCCCCATCATGCAAACGATCAGATTAACATACGTACATTATTAAAAATACGTAGGACATTGATGCTATCAATATCTGACGCGCTCGAGGATGCCCATGCAACAGTTTTTTTTTACATATTTAAAAATCTATAGCCGCTTCCCCCACCGATGTAAAGGTATATATCATATAACATTTTTTTCTTCTTATCATCTAAGCTTTGCATCCCAATAGGTCTCTACGACGTTCGAGTAAATCCCCATTTAGCATCGTGGGCTCCCCTACTATAACGACAATCATCGGAATTATTGAAACGCCAAATGAAAATAAATTAGCGTTTCCTAAAGTAGCAAGTTATAATAGTTACTAGTTTTGTTAGTAAGTTAGTTCTGACATCCCGGTACGTACCGGCCCCGGGGCGCTGGGTGCTGTGCGCGGGCTGGTGCAGCAGCGTGGCGAGGCCGTGCAGCATGGCGCCCTGCTTGGCCACCTCCAGCGTCACGGTGGGGCCCGTGCGGACCAGGTACTCCGCCGCCTACGGAAACCAACATCATTAAGAAAAAGATATTTCTTCTTTTGTTTTTTTTTTTACTAAGATAATATGTTATCGGTTCGTATATTGTAGAACTAGGCTGGTTTCTAAATGCATCAACAATTTGAAAAAAGAAAAACTGAATCTCAACTTCGGTGATCTTCGATGAACTGGAAATTCAGTGCGAGATTTGTATTAAAGCAAGGTGAAATCACGAATATAAGATAGGAATAGCACATTTAATTCGTTCGGCACTATTACTAAGTTAATGTAATGAATTCTTTCCGAACAATTACAAACGCCCCACACAAGTAGAGCGAGTTGAGAACCATGACGAAATAAGGAATGTCACTCTCTACCGTTAGAAAAAGTTAACAGCTAAGTAGGAACCCATTTGTCAAGTTTTTCTTGCTATCACGGTCATTACCTTCTCCTGCGTGATCCCGACGAGCGACTGCCCGTCGACGGACAGCAGCTGGTCGCCCGCCGCCAGCCGGCCGTCGGCCGCGGCCGCGCCGCCCGGAACCACCGACTTTATGTAGATGCCCAGCTTGCTCTGCCCGGAACCCTGGCGACATAGCGATCAAGTTCATTGTCATATACATTATATGGACTAGCGGACACCCTGAGAATTATTATGAACTAGCTGTAATGCGCGTTTTCGTTCGCGCAGTATTTAGACAAATATATTTATGAGTATCGTATGAATTCCCGTTTTAAATCCCTGATAGTATCATTGAAATCCGATAAATCGTTTTAGAGGCTATTCGAGACAAACTTTCAAACAGACAGACAAAATTTAATTTTATTATTGATATCTCACTAATTATAAATGCACAAGTTTGTGAATGTTTGTATCTCTTCAAGCCGAAACGGCTGAGCGGATTGTGATACAATTTTGTATTTAGATACTTTAGATCCTGGAATAGAGCATAGGATACTTTTATATCAGATACAGAATACGGAATAAAGTGTTAAGTTGATAGAATGAGCGAACGAACGAACCTTAGCGGCGACGATGCTGAGCCCCATCCCGTTGGAGTTCTTGTGCAGCTGTATGATGTGCACGCGCGGGTCGTGCGCGCGCGGCGGCGCGCGGCACATGTACACGGCCCAGTCGCCGCGCGCGTGCGGCTGGTGCGCCAGGCGGCACAGCGCCGCGCGCTGCAGCGGCGCCACGAACTCCGCCAGCCCGGGCGGCACGCCGCGCACCACCTCCGCGCTGAACCCGTCGCACGGGATCATCAGCTCCACGGCCAGCCACGAGCTCTCCTCCAGCCGCACCTGCGTCCGAACGTTCATCGCCGGTTACTTTTTACATCCTTCGTGTCGACAGTTTCTGCCGAAGAGGACGGGCACCACGTTCTGTGGGACTGTCCTCTCTATGACATCTTAAGAGCGATAATTATGGATGTAATCACATTCACATTTCGCATCGCATTTTCGGTCCGTACAACCGTAAGGTTGGCAGGACCATGTTTCCTATCATTGTGCTTCGAGATGGGAGTTTCGGTTGAAATGTGTCGATGACAGAATTCACCCGCTATAATGCGACGACGCAAGCCCTGCGCGTCAAAACAAATAACGCAGTTTAAGTTTTGTATCGGGCTACAGTTCCGACTCCGCACTCTCGATCGGGTGCCGAGCTACTGACCTCCCGGCCGTCGGCGCGGCACAGCTCGTCGGCCAGACTGCGCGCGTGGGCGGCGGCGGCCTCCACCACCTCGGGCGGCGCCAGCGACGTCAGTAACGCGCGAACTTGTACGGAGTTCAGCTTGGAACACGACGTGAGCGCAGCCACCACCTCTCCTGGCGTGCGGTACGTCCGTTGGATCAGACGTGCTGAAAATAATAAGGAAAATTAATTTTCGCGGTAGACAAATTTTATAAGTTTTACAAATAAAAACTCAAGTCGTTTTTGAACTTAACTTGATGGTGAGCACCAACGCCTGGTTGCAGTTTTGTTCTATGTTCTCCGACTTGCGATTATTGTGTGATACCTACCGGCTTGGTATATCCTGGCGAGCTGGCAGTCGGCGGCGATCTCCGAGCCCTGCCGCAGCGCCCATGCCGACAGCAGCGCGAGGCGCGCAGTGAGCGCTACGCCCCACTGCGGCGTTATCATGCTCGGCTCCGTTACCAACTACAACATAACGAAACGGCCATTAGCACTGCGCAGCTCGTGTTCCTCTGACGGAACTGTCGAGCGACCTCGTCATTGCTTGTTTTGGTACGATGTAAGTCTTCACATCTCGGATTAGCGAGTGATCACGTGATAAATAAAAAACCGAAATCTGTGACGTAAATTGGTGATAAGTCGACTGTGAAGGTTGGAGGTTCAACCTCCAATCTCAGGGTAAAAACTTATATGAACTACGAAGGAAATATTTATGTGAATAACAGGTATTCGTTGAGACTGGGTGTTTGTGGGAGCATGGCCCTTGTTCCCGATTCCTGAGATAGAGGAATAGAATAGTAATACTTTATTACACACCAGTTTAAAAAAAATACACTAAATATTAAATACTTAAATAAAAAACAGATTAATTTAATAAATGGCATAATGGGCGGACCTATCGCCAAAAGCGATCTCTTCGAGTCGGCCTTTAGATGGATAGAGCTAATGGAGCATCAAAGGTCGGGTTACATACAGGGAATTCTAATTAGGAGTCAGGGTCTAAGAATGAGAACGTGACAGGTCATTTAAATAAATGTGGTTAATTGCGTGACTAAAAGCATATCACTGATATAACTATCATCTTTCATGAAACATAAGGAGAAGAAACAAGGGCAAAGCTCCACCGAGGCCACTCGCCTTGTTGAAGCACACGGAGTTGATGTAGTAGAAGAGGGACGAGAAGAGCTGCAGCGTGAGCGCGGCGTTGACGCGGCACATGCGCAGCAGCACCACGGCCGTGACCAGCGCCTGCAGCGTGCCCGCCGTGGCCTCCGCCGCCTCGCCGCCGCCGCACATCAGCACCTCCAGCGCGGGCGACAGCTCCGCTTGGAAGCACGACACTAGGTTGCTGGGGTGATAGAAACCACAAAGGTATGCAGTCACATACGAAACATGTCACTTATGCTATGTTATGAATCCTTTTTTTAAACCTGAAACATACCCTGTACACTTGGTACGAAAGCTGATTTGACAACTCATACATATAAATTACGTTTTACACGCGCCAAGTGTGTGTAAGTACACAATCTCTCTAAATCATAGAATAGAATAGAAAAAACAGCGCGCATTTTAGTCAAAACGATAGACAAGCCGCTAGTATGAAGGTTCATACGAATCGATTGTCTATTACATTTAGGCGTGTAATATTGACTATTCTCCCGATTGCATGTAATTGTGCGGGGAAGCAGGTTACGCAAAATAGAGTGGCCATGTTGTATGAACTATGACTGAAAAAAGGAATATCCATTAAATTAACTTCAGACACAGAAGACATAATATAGTATCTACATACTATATTATGTCTTCGGTGTCAGTTAAATTTAACTTTTAAATTTTCTACGAACCTGAAAGCAGCTTCGACGGTTTGCGACAGCACTTCCTGCGCTTGCGTCGAGAACGACGATATGTGGCGGTCGTACTTCAAGAAGTGGAGCAGTTCACTCGCATTCGCCATCCAGAACGCTTGCGCCGCCGAGTGTTTGCACCTTTCCTGTAACATAACATGAACAAAAGCATTAGCTTTATACCAACAACATTTATGCGTACGATTCTTGACAGTTCCATACAAATTTTGACGCTTGATACATATTATGTAGATGTGAAAAGGCAAAATAAAAATTAAATTAAATACTTGGACAAATCGCTGACGCCGTCAAATTTTCATACGCAAGAATATTATTGCATTAGGACGATCATATAATATTATTATATCCTTGTTAGTTTTTGCAGTCGTTTTCAACAAATAATATTTATGTATAAAAGCTCATTATAGAAGATATGACATACCTGAACAGTGGCGTGTATGAGATAAGCGACGTGATGTAGGAACGCAGTTAGTTTGTGAGCCCGTTCCGTTGGCGTCAGTTCTGGTCGGTAGTGAGTTGAAGCGCGGTACCTGAAAATATTTATTTTATTTAAATAATAATAGATGTTCATATTCCGGGCCAACTAAGCGTTGTCTATTGAGTATCAAAAATCTACCCTAGAAGAGTGAAATGAAGTCTAAAAGTTTAAGTGGAAAACGAGAAACCGCGGGTAGTTAAAATTAAAATCCAAGTTACCTGGCGCACAGATACAAGGTGTAGACCGGCGCGAGCTTAAAGGCGGGCGCGGAGGGGTCGAGCCGCGAGATGACAGCCGCCAGGAACTGCACCTGCCCCCCCTCGGGGAACTCCAGCACGGCCGGCAGGATCGCCTCCTGCCCGCCGGTGCCGCGGACGCTCATCCTTTAGAAAACAATCACTATTTACACCAATTCTTAAGCCATCACCACACAGGCGCGATATTATCGGTCGATAATACCGCAGAGTAATTGCGATAATGTGTCCCGCGTCCTTTCTCACTTCTATCGCGGCGATATTATATTATCGCAGCAGTGTGTAAGATTGCGAGCACCCTTATACAAAATGTGCTAAAATCAGATATCGCAAAAACGCCTACGATGTTATCGGCGATAACAACGCGCTGGAGGCCTACCATGACGTCTTATAGCGATTCAGTTTAGGTCTTCAATTGAATCGCTATAAGAGGTCATGGTAGGCCTCCTGGTGTTTAAAAGCTTTTTCACGAAGAGTAGCCCGGGATACGGTAGCGACGCGTACAGACATATAAGCGTGTCTGTGTGCGTGTCGTGACAGAGCTTTCGAGCTTACGCACACTGAAACATGGTGCACGTACATGTACCTAACAGCACCATAGCATTCGTAGCGCAACGAAATTCGTGACATGAAATATCTGTAGATTGGGTAGTTGAGCTTGTAAACAGCGATCATGCTCGTTGGCGGCGACGGTTGCCGACGTCAGTGGTTAGTTGCGCGATGAGATCGAATAAAGATGCGACTTTGAGCAAAATTACAGAGTGAGCCTAATACAAAAGCTCATTTTGTCGGTATATATTTTATAGAATGTATACCGTATATAAACCTTTATTTTTATAGATTTGGAGTCTGTTGTTTATTTATCTTTAAAAACTTACAAGCGAACCACCACCACAGGAACATGGAGCAATATAATATTATAGTACCTAAGTAACCTAAAAATCTTCCGTTTTCTTTATACCGAAGCCGTTGTTAACGCACAAGCGCCAGCGCTTTAGCGTTAAATCATTGTATACATATTTTGCTATAATTACGTTTTAACATAAATAGAATAAGCAGTGTGATTAAGATAACAGTGCCATTAGAAGAAAAAGGTGACCCAAAAGAATCTAAATACCTGTTGTCGTGGCCAGACCCTCCGCTCTTGGCGCTGCATATGCTCTTCGTCTCGACATTTCCGTCGAGATCGAAGGTGGTCTCGTAGTTGTCCTTGTAGTGCGAGCCGCTCCTGTTGGCGGGCGCGCCCTGTTCGTACACCGAGTCGGAATGCTCGTCCTTGGAGTCGAGGTGCTGCGACATCATGAGCGACTCGTTGTCCAGCTTGAGCGTGTTGTTGTTGTAGGGCACGGCGTCGGGCCCGTCGCGGTAGTACGCGTCGTGCGACTCGGGGCTCGCGCCGCGCAGGTACTCGTCCGCGTCGGCGGCGTCGGCGTCCGCGCCGTGCGACGCCAGCGACGTCGGCGACATGGCGCCGTGAGCCTCGCCCGCGGACGCAGGCGATCTAACGTGAGCGTGACGTACACAAGCGGATGTTCGTGAGCCAGTGATACAAACATGCGAAAGAAAACGATGACGAACATAAAATATACCGTGATTAGAGAAGCGACGGGACGTGTTCGTGAAGAGAATTAGTTCAACATAAAATAAAGTATACGGGACGACAAAAAAACGTTGCGAGTGAAATGAAGAAACATAAAGTTATTCGGGTGTATCTAAAATTCACTATAGGTAGAGGGCGGACTAATCACGACATAGAGGTGCGGTTAGTGCGAGAGTCTCACCTGTCGTAGATGGACCCGGAGCCGTAGTGCTGCGACTGTGCGAGGTTCCGGTTGATTAGCATCTCCTGCGCGGGGTCCATGAAGCGGTACGTTGAAACGCGTCCGAATTTGAGCAGGCACCCGTGCTGTAAAAACATAAATACAATTCTATAGCTCGCTATTGGGGGTAACCGAGAGCTATGTCTATAATTGAATCGGGTCGTCTCGGAGAAATGGGGGCCAATATCCCGGAGTTAATAATTTCATCGGGTCTGACCAATAAAGCTAACTAAATATTGAAATGTATGAGCTACGCAGTATTAGGACAGTATAATTGATTAATTCAAACCTGAGAGGTGAGCCCGAAACGAGCGACGATAGAACGTGGGCGACCTAATACTAAACTAGCGGCCGTAACGTAACCCATTTACTAACAGCGAAACTATTTAACCTTGATCCATAAACAAATATTTCTCACGCACGAACATTACTTATATCTGTCAATGGCTAATAAATGAACTAGTAAGTAATGAAAAGTATAATAAAGTAAGTATTCTATACAGTAACAGGTATAAATTTGCGCCCGATAGAAACTAGATTACAAGATCCGAAGATCGGACTCAGTAAGGTTCATAATTGAGGGAATCAATCGGTCTAGCAGATGATGATCGATGATTGTTTTAAATGTAGCATAGCCAAAATATAATTAAATGAAGTAAAGCAGCTCTCTGGCTCCAGTATCCTCAATACTTATATATTCTATGGATACACCTTCGGGAAAACTCGTCGTGGGCTATTTACATGTAGGCTAATGCTATTCGCGAAACCGTAGTGGCAAAAACGTGACCTCGAAATTTTATTTCCCCATCGGCACAGTAAATAAATTAAAACTTGTTTCTAAAGGGTTTGCTAAAGAAATATTTCATGTTTCAATTTAAATAGTGTGTGATCGGCCGAGCTAAGATTGTACTGGGGAAATTCCACTTATGAAAAATGAAACATGAAAATTCTGTAAGTCGATATCATACGACATAATATGTAGAGACATCAATACCATACATGCAAAAAGCTGTTATCGATAAGGGCCGTACAATACTTTTAGTCTGTGTGTTTGTCATGTATAGGCATCCTGTCCTTTACTTTAGTATTCTACGCAACTTTTGAGTACTATGCGTGTGTAAAGCTTTTGTCACTGACACACCTATTAAAAAGTAGAAGCTCAAGAGCTTATCATCTATTTAACATGCGATATGATTTTATTATGAAAATTATGAACAACTCGATTGATTAAATTTTTAGTGATCTGACCTGTTTCCAGTTTGATACCGAATCACATAAAACGTGCATAAAACCATATAACCAAAACAGTGACGTGAAAGGTCGCGCTTAGACGTCACTTTATTTCATTATTAAAGAAAACTGACCCTTCTATAATAAGGTCACCTTACATTTTTTAATACACAACACGTGGATCGTGAAATTGTTGTAATAATAAAATTAATGTTCAGAATAATATACTTATAAACTATTGTGAATCTGCTAGAAACATGCACAGATCAAAGGACTCATATCAACTAACACAGTTGGCCATTTTCAAGGTAGGATCGTTTACTATCATTCTCTTTTTCTGTGCTAACGAGTATTTATTCTCCATAAATATATATTTTGGCAAGACTTCAGAAAAGCGATGTTAGGCTGAAACACTAGATGTATTCTAATTAAGTAGGTACTTTAAGTATTGGACTGTGTCTCTTGTAATTGTGACTTATGCTGAATTGTAACTTATGATGAATAAAGATCACTCATAAATCAAAAACAAAACAAAGGTCACAGCAGCGTCTTTTATTTTATGGCTTTACTATTATTTTAATTGATAAAACTTTGGTGACACTCACTAAACCATACGCATCAAAATGAAAAAAAAATCCTAAATGTCACGATGTCTAAGTCATAAGACCTTTGTATGTAGTCCAGCGACTTTTCTATAAATATGCCTCCGTTAGAGTATAAAGAGAGGCGGCAAGTTTATTTATAAAGAATTGGTTTGGCAATGAATGCGGCCCGAGTCACGGGCTAAACGTCGCTTCGTCGCAATCCAACGACACACTTTTCTTTTATAAGCACTCTATAAATCACATTTTATTGAGATGTTTCTGTGAAAGTAAGGAGTAAAACGTCTTCCCAACGCGTGCTTCTAACAGCCGATAGAATGTTTGTATCATAAAATATTTCTTAGAAGTATTGAACAAAAATAGTCAATATCAGCGGATATTGACTATTTTTGTTGTCCTAATTGTTGTATGTCCAAATTTCAATAATATCTGTCCATCAAAATTCACCCATATCCATTAATTCGTTCGTTAAGTCGGGTCGTCGTTATGAACTTCCAAATATGGAAACACGTCCAAACTTCGGTTATTTTACTTTGCCGCTTTTGTAATGAACGTGTATGGAGGCACGCTTGAGTTTAGCATATTTTCCACCCTAATGAAAAGGATGTGACGATAAATAAATTAGAGAAACTTTGGGCCTTTCTGTATTAGCACGAGGGCTTGTTAATTATGCAACTTAACAGACATATGTAAGTAATGTGCCGAATTTCACTAGATATATATGTTATTTCATTTGGTTTGCTCACCTTCATTGAAATTAAATAGATAGATAGAAAATACATAAATAGTTAAATAAGCAGTTTTGCGTAGTAGATAGCCGTTTCTAACATTTATAATGTTGGTCATAATTATCATCATCATCAACCCATATTAATCAACCACCGAGCACAAAGATAAAGACTGGACAAAAGTCATTACCTGACTTGATCATTCATTTTGTTACAGCATACTAGAAACGAAGATATGCCCCATGTTGTGCTGGTGTACGTTACAGATCACATCCAAGTAGTTATTGTTGTGTGTACATTCCCATTGTTTTAGTGTACATAAGCAGACGTCGCTACTACATCCTGGGTCGAAATGTACGGTTTAGAATAGCTTGTCCCTTACCTGTAACCGCTGTGTATGTAGCACGCGCTGTCCGTTGAGGTAGACGTGCGCGTCGGGGTGCAGCGGCGTGACGGCGTAGCCGCCGCCGTCCGCCGGCGCCACCACGCAGTGCCGCGGCTGGATGGACGGCCCGTACAGCTGCAACGTCGTGCTGTTGCCGGAACCCACCTAGGGAACACACACGTTGCTTTAACACTTTGACTGCTGAGCCGTTTTGCTTGTCTAGCCACGGGTGCGGCTCTGCACGCGAAATAGTGTTTTCCCATACAACAAACACAACAGTTGTGTTTTGCCGTACTCGTGGAAAGTTATGAAAACCACGACAGTTGTGTTTTCAGCAGTGAACGTGTTAAAAGAACAGTTCGCCTCGCCTCTATCTGACAAGGTTCATGTCCCGGGTGCGGCCGCGGTACTCATTATATGTCGCTCTAACGAACGAAGACATGTGAGCGACAGAAACGGTAGAGTTACGGAAAAAGGCGATTCCGTGCGAACGAATCCAACCCTAAAGCTACAGTGATAAAATCGTTCTACCCCTTGCAAGGACGTCAAAGCAACAAGGTCGAAGAATTTATGACGCTTGTCGTCGTCAGGGTCTCAAACTCGTTCCGAAGCAGGTACACTGGCAGATTGAACGTACCAAGGAACCATCTGCTCAAAGATTAATAGGAATGTGCAAAATTATTATTGGTTCACGCGCAGTTAACGTACTCCATAAAAGAAGCAGCTATCACCGTTCCCATTCTGTTTTATGTTGTTGTCATCCGTCCGTACATCCACGCCGGAAAACCCCTAAAAGCCGTTGCGGGCCGTTAAAATGTCAATAAAGTACAACGATTTATTGTCGCTCTGAGCTTTCAGCTTCATCCGAGCATCCATATAATATTTACTTTTTAAATACTAATAAAAATATATTTGGCATAGGTTTCAATACATTCAAAAAGACAACTAACAGCCTTCTAGGAATGGCAATGTCAGCTCGTATCATGGTAATTGGTCAATCAAATATGTATGATGCGTGCATACTAAGTCCCAAGAGGGAATAGCCATTATAACCCTATGCAAACGCTTCGCCCTATTATCGCTTTATATTCAAAGTTAAAACGAATAAATGAAACACGACGCGGACGGGGCAAGCAAGTATAAGGAGATAATTTATTCATCCATTAAAAATGCACGTGTAATGTAGGCTTTGATCACGGGGTAATGAGCCTGGCCCCCGCCCGCTAACTTCATAATGCAGGGGCAGCTTGAGCGCAAAGTAGATCGCAACTACATTAATTGGGGTAATTCGATTGCCCGAGATCGTGACCCCACTGTGGAGCATCAGACCAGTGCTCGGATACTACTTATCTAATAAGAGTCATTAACTAAAAGCCGGATCCTGATAGAAATAACGCTAAGTAGTTAACGTATTTACGTCACTTTTATAGTACGGTAACCTACATTTTGACTGTAACAAAATTTATAAACAGTTGTATACTTTATGACACATTCCAGTTCCAGTTAACATCGATCGATTGGTCACATGTATGTTCCCCGCACAACCATTATACCACGATGTACGACATGTGTGAACTGAGCCGAATTCGAATTGTTTATATGATGAATGTTGAAGAAATAATGGATACATTTATATTTCCATTTCACTGGTGCCGATGATTTTACGCCTTCTTTTGATTTATCGAGAAAAAAAAAACTATTTTACATTATATCTCAGCAACAACATAACGTAAATGCCTTTTCTCTTCCTTGTGGATGACTGTAAGCATAGACACGCCAGATGTGTATGTAAGAGTAGAATATGCTTTAATTATACTTCTGTTCTCAGATGAAAGACAATAAGGCATTATATTCAACATATTAATTACAGTATTGAACAATTTCTCCAAAGCGAAATGCAGTCCGATAAATAATTCATTTAACTGCGCCGATCCCTCGAGATTGGACGTCCATTCTCAAGCGATTGGAGTATCGGCCAGAATATTGAGAATCGATGCAGTGTCTCCAAATGTATTAATTATTTACTATCCAGCGTATTGCTCGGGCGTTGTCTTTAGTTCACTATTCGAATAGATAAGAAGCAACTCATCAAATCTTTTCTTAAAATGTATAAATATTGGGCCTCAAGAGAATAAGTCTCTCATATCATTAACTCATGTACAATTGCCATGCATGTAACGTCTTTGTGTATGAGGTATAAGGCCAAAAGTTTTTGGAACTACCCATGGCAAAGAATGTTTCCGTCAGGTGAGAAGGTAGAAGTGGATCGCGGAGGTATATTACCTCTACAGCATCTGTGATCCTGATCCGACGTCCGTTCTCGAGCGGCGACGCATCGGGCGCGACCTCGAGCAGCACGGGCTCGTTGCCGGAGTCGTTGCCGGGCCGGCCGCCCGTGCCGGAGCCCACCTTCTTCTTCCGCCGCCGGGGCTGAGCGTCCGCCGGCCGCCGCCGCACGTGGAACATGATGGAGCCTGAAACGAGAACTTTTTACATATTGGGGTTTGGAGACACTGTATGGCGGGACATCTGTGCGAGGAACGGAGCGACAAGATAGGAAAAAAAAATAGATTAAGATTGCTTAATTTGTCTCATCTTCGCGTCTTCCGCTATATTATTGGTGAATTTGCTACATCTCCAGTGAACACCCACCGTAATTAAAATGTGGAAAAACACTAAATAAAATATAAAACTCTGAAAAGAAGGCCACATCAATATGTTTCAAAATCTGGCCAATGTGAATTCTTATTCTGTATAAACTCAGAAAAATACTGAGGTAAAATTAAAATAAAAGCGGCATAAAAATGAAGTTTTTAAAAAAGGTACACAATTTCCCCATTGTTTCTGTTATTAGCGCAGGTTATAACATTTATGCCTTTATTTGATGCAGTAGGTGAACAAGTAACTTGTGCACTTTATTAGGGGCATTGAGGTCATACAATGACCTCTGAATGTCCAATAACTTTTATTTAATAGGTACTACCTTAACGTTTAAATAAAAACCAAACAAAAGAAACAAATATGTTGACAAAGTTCTTTTGTTTCCACAAGCCACCACAACAAATTATGATAATAAGAAACGTGGGAGATCAGGTACAAAACACCAAAACAAAATAATAAAAAGAGAAACACAAAAACTTTGGTTTTTTAGAAAACGCCAACTCATTTTGAAATCTACACAGATTTCAAAGAAACATCAGTTGGTAAACCTGAGTGGCATGCCACGGTACATTTTAATCAATACAATAAAGCACATTCTACTAAAAATCTAGTCAGGAAAACCGCAGAATCGATTGCTTAAAAAACAAAACTAGAATAAGTGGTGTTGAATTTTTTTGAGGACTGATCGCCTGTCAACGATAAATTTCAATGTATAATTAAAACTAGAGTATATCCATCAATCAGGCTATCTATGGATGAATAGAAGAGGGTATAATAAATCCTAATTTATGTGTACTTGTTTATACGACTAAGATTTCCTCGAGCAGGTATGTAAGTACTTATCTACGTATTGAGTGAGTTTCCCCCAATCCGTCCCTACACACGGCAGAAAACCAATTTCACGTACATTATTAGGAGCGAATGGGCTCTTTATTTTCGCAAACAAAATCAGGTATACGGAAAACTAATCTGGTGAA
Source organism: Campaea margaritaria (assembly GCA_912999815.1). NCBI lineage: Eukaryota > Metazoa > Arthropoda > Insecta > Lepidoptera > Geometridae > Campaea > Campaea margaritaria. The sequence continues at coordinate 7,194,014 of OU538794.1, forward strand.
AATGGATGACGTGGCGCCTGGAGAACATACTAGTCTTGCTGTCTGTACGTCAATAAATGAAATCAGTCAATGAAATAAACCACTGCGGTCAATTCTTTATTCAAATATTTTTCTCCAGAGATTCTAGATGACTGCTTAGGGTGCTGGTCAATACCATAATCCTTAGGTTTTAGTCCGTGTGGTAAAAGAATGCGGCATGGTAATTTTATTTGTACAATTATCAACCTAAGTCCAGCTTGAAAAATAAAACAAGCGAAGCTGTGAACAATAGCCGGTATATACAAAAATAAAAACATGTCAACATTATTGTGAACGAAATCTGTCTGATTTGAATCTGACTTCATTTCATTTCCATCACGAACCGAAAACATAATTGAAACATTCAAACAATACCTACATAATTATAGCTTGTTGACTTATGTTTGACCAAGTAGGAAACCGTTGAAATTCAGTTTCCTTCAAAAATATCTATTCGAGCAGTTCTGTGAGACAGTCACGTTTGAAATGGCATCGTAGAGTTCGTAAAGTTGTGGTAAAGTGTTCATGAAAGGTGGCGATAAAATGGCATAACACAATTTAAGTAACATCTTAAGTGGTGGGTTTTGAATAGGTAGGTAAGTAAGTGCACTCAAAGACGCGCGCGGGGATGAGGAGCCGCGGCGAGGGAGCGGAAGTGAGGCACGACAAGCGCGCCTCTAGTGTCAACATCATTAGCGTAGAATCGTCGCAGAGCTCTACAGGAGCTACGAAAATTGCTACGAGCTACAACTTTACGTAGCCGTGAACTCGAGAAAAATCTTGTAGGAAAAAACAACTTTAGATATTGAATTTTACTATACAGTTTTAGAGACAACATTATATTGTTTACTTATCTCATCGGCATCACGCTTACAAGTGCATTTTACTTTGCGGATAAAAGAGTAAAATATAGCATAGTATCTAGAGTCCCGAAGCGCAGCCTTAGCAAGCAGTAGTCTAAATCAAACAATGTTGAGAGCGTGCCCAAACTATACCCTACTGCATGCTAACCAGGATAAATCACAACAGCGAACAGTTACCGCGCCTGTTAGTGATCAATTCAACAAACCGAAATCGTAACTTCATTTATCATAAAACTAAAGTTAAATTATCGATTTCTTGAATAATCCACTTCAAATATTCATAGATGTTGAGTATTTAGCCCCACTTCTCCTCCACAACTTAACTGATTTTCGTTTGTCACACAAAATACCCATGTCACTTGAATTGGAAACTAGGCCGCCAAAATTTATTAAAATATGAATTCTCTTTGTTAGAGCTCCGCCTTTCCACAATGCCGCTTTTATGATAAACCACGTTTGAAACAATGCATTTCTATCGGAAAAAGCGACGCTAAAGCACAATAGTTTGTGGGTAAAGCGGGTGGCTAAATCAATAAGCTACCACCACATCGATTGCACGATCAACTAATTTAGCAGCTATTTATTCAAAACGACCAGTCATCGACGTCAACCGTCAGTCTGCCTCGAAAAGTAAATGATGTATACTATAGACCTAATATTAGTCACCAGTCACGACGTAATTGGATGACAAATTGTCTAAAAGGAATATGTGCATCCATCTATTCTTACAAATCATCATCAGCATCATAATCGTCAATCCATTTCGGACCACTGCTGAGCACGCGGTCTCCACTCACTTACATGAGAAGAATTAAACTATAAATCTGTTCTTACAAATAACACTGCCCAAAAAATAAGTTAGTGCAATTTTTATAATCCACAATTATCACTTGATTCTTTAATATATAAGTATACAGGTACATAATGAGGAAAAATATTGGCGCGGTGATCATAAAATTATCTATTCGTGAAGTTGTGTATTATGTACGTAAATGGACGTAAAATTGTATACCTTTTATAGGGTTCGTAGCGAGGAATCGGTAGCCACATCAAAAAAATACGAGAATTTCTTCGTTCGGAAACGAACCGCACACACATTGACACGTGAACAATTTCGCATACCCAATAATATTTCCTTGTTGTCATTCCGTAAGCGAGAACTAAACGATCTGCTGAGCAACATAATATCTACGTATACGTGAACGATCGTCGTGAACCATCGCCCTCTGATAGCGTGGCGCGTACTGGTACAAGTTCAAACCGAGCGGCGGTCTAATTGTTACTGTAGTAGATATGCCACACATGACGTCACGAGCATCGCCGCCGAAGCCGCCGCCGCCGCCGTCACCGCGGTCGGCGCTCCTCGAGACGGTGCAATAAACAAACACGAATATTCAAAAAAAGCATAATTATGTCAATGAAATTACCACCAAATTTTTAAATATTACCTTGCTTTTTAAGCTTGATTTAATATTCGGCTGGCTCCTAAAATATTTGCATACTTTGAGTACACCCTTAGTAGGCATATCGAGTAGTATATTAAAAGCGATTCGAACGAGAACGTTTGCGCCAAAGTTTTAGTTCCAGTTAATTTACTAAAACGTTTTTTCAGCATGAAGCCTGTAAGTATAATATATAGCTAGAACATTATTTTAATTGGAAAATTCTTGTTTGAAAATATGAACGTATGCAGCCTTTTCCCTGCGTATATATTTTTTACTAACCAGGCGAACTAATTATTCGAACACCGGATGAATAGTATTTTCACTTCGATGATGTTTTACATACACAATCTTCGGACCTGCCAAATGATATATAATTAAATTATGTACATTATCTATCAATAAACTTCTATAGCTATTGCGTACGATATTCTATTATTTCCAAATCTCAACGCGTCGTTGTCCTAACAAAGAGCAAGTCAATCACTCTTGTCGCAGAGCTCGACATTGAGTTTCGAGTTCGACATTCGAGTTAAGCTACATTAGTTTACACACCGGCCGCGCCTGCCGGGCCTTACGTCGCGTGACCCACTGAATTTGTATAGAACTATCTCACCTGTTGCCTCTCAACTAATAGTACGACTAATATTTAAACGGGTTCATTAAATTTTCAGGGCAAATTGTAAGTACATAATATGTGACGAGGAAGAGTGGGTGACCTAGTGGCTATAGATTATTTTATTGCTTTGTCTCCGTCAACGAAAACATTTTCTTTGTACACATTGAACTAGGAATGTTCTATTAATGTTTTGACACCTCATGAACGTTTACTATGTAAACCAATATTATTTTGTGTGTAATCTGTCAACCAAGTCACCGTTGTATGCAACCATCACAATCAACCATAGAAGCCTACGGTACAGTACAGTACAGTCCCTTTCAGCGTACAAACGCGCTGGTAGTATAATAGCAATCGGGATTCAGATCTTTATCGGATCGCTGAAACGCCACTCTACATTACACATAGCGATAAAACCCTCCGTAGTATAGGACCTCTGGGGCGAGGTTTAGGAAAAGTCTTTTTTTCACAAATGTGAAAGGTTAACGGGAGTATAAATTTCACATACACTTTGTCAGTTTTGATGCTAAAAATACACCTAAATATCGGAGTCTTTCATATAGTAAAAAAGCAATTCGTGATTCAGTGTTTCTGATGTGAAATTATTTTTAGTAAGTATAATAGAAATAAAAGGTATAAAGGACATTGTTAACCTCAAGCGTAACAAAAAATGAGAAACGGGACGTTTTAGAATATTTATTAAAATAGAAAAAATATGAAAATGAAGAGCGTGCCCGGTTCCCTCGCTGCAACATTTAAAATGCAGCACCACTCGAAGCGTCCAACACTGCGGTAGAGTTAAATGAAATGCAGGTAGTAATGTTATACACGCTATGGCTGTTTCAGGTCTTTACTTTTGTCCACAGATTGAAATCAGGTAAAAAAAGATAACAAAGGAAGAAATTGTACCGAACTGAAATTCAATTTGTTACGTACCGGCCGAGACGAGTCAACATCAAATTGAATTATCAGCGGTGTACATTCAACATTTCAATACCCTTTTCAAATTGAAACGATTCTGTATGCACAAGTGAATTAAATGACAGTAGAATCATATCAGTGACTGTGGAGATGTATGGACATAATAAAGGGCGATAACATCTGAAGGTGGGTGCAGCGATATATGGCTCCTGAGTAGGATATAGCACGCAATATCGCCGCTCAGCGTTCGACGGCAGGCCTTGCGTAAACAATGGCCCGCATGGGCTGGGCTCAGCGAACGGACATGCCTGAACAAGTACTTCGTACAATACACGCCTGCTGTACGTACTTGACAACCTCGTCTTTTATAAAGATCATAATCTTCAATCTCACAAAAAGAAGGAAATAAAAAACTGTCCAATCACTATTGTAGAGCACGAGAATAGGCCATCATACCGCGACCTTTGAAAAGGGCGGGCGTGTGCTGATTTCAAACTGGCGTTTTTCAGAGCTTGATATTTCACCAAATAGTCTATAAAAAAATTATGCAATGAAATGGAAAAGATATTTAACCGTACACCAGATCACAAAAAATAATGAATGATGTAAAAATGTATTGATCAAAACAGAATGTTTGTAGTGTTTTTGTTTCAATCGTTAACTTACACAATATGTACTTACTACTTACTCGTAAGGCCATTATATTTAGATATGGGTTGGCATTATATCTGAAATGTTTCCACTAAGTTCACTTTCAGAGAATCGAAATGTTGGATGTATAAAACTTTGTATTTGAGTGGGGTCCATTGTGAGATCTGCTATTCAGAAAGATTTGTATGCATGTTCTTCGTTCGTACCCAAAGAGGGTGTAACACTACTTTTATTCGTCTGAGCATATTCTTAAATGAAATTAAAAAATAAAACGATATTTCAGTCAAATAAGAATAGCCTCAAGATTTCGATTCAGCTAGGTCAAGTGTATAAAGTAGTGAATCACGGTTCTGGGACCCATTTCATTTTCAATTCACGTAATCTTTGAAGAACCTAATAGGACTAATGGACGTTGTAGAAAATTAACCCGGCTTTCAATGCTCGGCCTTTCATTGAACGTCGCGAGCGTTTGCCCGACTCCTAAGAAGATACTCGTAATTCTGAATAATAAAGTGTTATTTTTTTAAATGTTAACGTTATTAATTTTGCAATTCGACATAGACTACCTTTGTCATAGATATTGATTTTCATTGCAAATTACTTTTCAATTCGAGTAGTAATGTAATGTAACTTCTCATTTGACACGGGTATGGAAACTAGAAAGTAAACTAAATTCAAAACAAGTGGTCACTCAAACCGGCAACTTTTTCGATATTTAGCATGTGAGTCAATATTCAGTCGTTGTCGTCAAGGGGATATCCGTTTGTACCAAAAGTATATTTCTGTTCAGGTGGAATCTACCCTGCTGACACGTGCCAGATTATTATGGCTTCCTACTAGTCAGTTGATGCGCCTTTACTAGTACCCCTTTATTAATTCTATTTTTAACATTATGCAAATATGCACATGGTGTCTTAAAGCTAGTTTTATATGATGTACTTTGCCTTAGACCGTCAATAAAATATTTCATCTTTATTCCTTGACTTACGAATTATTTAGCGTAGCACAAAGAATACTTTCCAGTGGAGTAGTTTTATTCATTCTGATCAAAAATTCAGTCCCGTACTGAGTATATATATCAGAAAACAAAAGTCGGAGATCCAATAAAGATGTAAATGTAGTATTTGCATTACCCCGCTCAAAGCTATAAGCTCTCTGAGCTAAGATATCGAAGTCGAATAGTTGTAAAATGGTTAGTTAGACGCTCACAATTCTGCGGAGTTTACACTAACTTGAATACGACTCAACCCAGTCAACTGTAAGCCGGCGCGGCGCGGCGAGCAAGTAAACAACTATGAGTTAACGTAACCTTTCGACTATTAATACAAACGTGTTATTATATTATACATAATATATTACACTTTCGGTAAAGATTAATTTATCTGTAATAACACATGTACTTAATTACATACATGATAAAAAAAAATAGTTTTCAGCGATTCGATGCTGCAGATCTTCAAATTACAGTATGTTGACATGAATTTAGGTAGAAGTTGCTTTGCTCAACCGCGTTGCGATTTACAATGAGATAACTGCGTACTAAATCTGATACAATACTTATAGTATCTAGTACCTAAGCGAGATCTGTGATCGAAGCTTTATCTGATCTCGTGGCCTAACGCTGGCTATACTTCGAATGTAAATTCAGTACCAAACGGGACATTACAAAGCGTATTAAATTACATCACAAGAAAGAATCATTCAAAATAGATATCGGTAGAGACGTCAATAAAAAATTAAATGAAGTTATATTTCAATAATATTACAGAGTACTTATTTAACAATCTCTTCAATAACCAGGAAGTTATTTAACTCAATTACTTCATAGCTCCATCAGATAATCCTTTCAGATCATCTCTAGAGATCTCTAAATATGTTATTATATCGGAAAATGGTAAACTATAGCTAGATCAGAGTTAATTAGGGGCCACTAATGCCACTTACAAAAGCTTAAATGTTTCATAGAAGCTCAGTTCGGTCTGACTTTGGTGCTCAATCACAGGATACAGTTAAGCTGTTCAGATGGCGTGTATGTATACGAGAATTACGGTCATTTTTTCTCCGTCATTTAGATACGCAAATGTAAGTTGAGCGGATTCGGTAACGTCCTAAATGTCCTAAGTTATTAGGGCAAGTGCCAGTCCTACTGCCAGACTGACATCCCTACTTATTCTGAGGACGCTGTACAAGTGTACAGGCGTACCTACAGTTATTTCACACCCGAGATATATACATAAGTGCCTTAAATTCAACTAATCAGAAATAAAGATCTATGAATCAAACATCGTTTACAGGCCAATAAACATACGACAATTGGTTTTGGATGTCAGAAGAAATTACGCAAAAGAGAAGTTAGAGATGCAAGGCAAGCATATACGTATTACGTAAATAGTGAATGCAGTCGTTTTTCTCTGAGGTAGCATGAGTAAATACTTTCTGGCTACTGCATAAAGGACTATACTAAAGAGCATTATAACATATTCCACATCACCTATAGCATTTTATTCCCTGTTGAAATCTAACATACTAATAATATCACGCCACGATCACATACGTACATTCTTACCATCAACTAGGACTACCTGCACCATTTTTAATAATTCATGTGCAAATGCGACTATACACATAGTGAACAGTTTAATGTAACAGTCCGTCGCGAACGTGCTTGGTGTCTTTCCGTAAGGTAATTGAAAGTATTATATAAGATTTGAGGATTCCATTCTACAAGTATATTTTTGATATCAAATCGACACCGTATTCAAAGAATATTGAAAAGCTGAAAAGGCTGGTGAAATGTTGACCTACTTTTTATGGCTTTGATGTGGGAAATGCGCTTTATATTCTAATTCACTGAGTGGAAAACATGATCTTATGCCGTATAAATACCGCGATATTCTGTGCAATTCAATTTCGTTTACCTATTATAAAAAGGTCAGGCTCTAACGTATTTAGATTACACTTGTATTCTATGTAGCTTTTAGATCTAGTAGGTACAGGGAAGGCACCTCGGTACCATGTTTTATTTTGAACTTTGTTCCGCTCCCATATCATATTAGTTCGTAGATCTTACCTATCTCATGTCAGACTGTAATCCAACCCCTATAACTTATCTTCAACTTGGCCCTTTTTCCTCCGCACGTCCAATGAAGGGAATCATTTGTCTTCCCTAACAAGTCTCAAGGGATAGCTCCCAATATAAGATACGAGTAATGTGTTAAAGGTCACTCTTACTTTTTAAGTCCCTTTTTATTGGATTGCAATAAACTGTTGTTTATCGCAACACACTACGAAATAAAACCGGTTTACCTCGAGACAAAAGAAATAATATCATTTATTATTTGCGACTTTATCAAAACGTGTTTTAGAAAGTCCATAACTTCCGTGTCATATCGACAATATAATATGAATGAAACGGCGTCTGAACAGCAAAAACTTACGTTCCTGGGGTGAAACACAAGTCTAGCATGGATCGCCAAAGTCACAACCAATAATAAACTCTGTCCTAACTCTCGCAAAAGTTAAGACTTTCAAGGACGATTTTATGCATATCGACTCCGCGAAGGAACGGACATCGAACCGCGAAACGAGTTAAAAATACCAGCACCGGGGCCAGTCGACCGGCATCTGCGGCCACACCGGTCGGACTGCTCGAAGTGGCCACATGCGTTTGTTTACTATCGGAGGCGATCGCGTTGGCGGCGCCCGCGGCACCGGCACGGCCGGGTGCCGCCGAGGCCGCAGCGGCGCAGCGGTCGCTCGGCAACAATCCGAGAAAAGTTTAAGTAGTTTTAAACTTACGGCGGATGCCCCAGTCCATGTCGTGGCACGTGGAGTGGCGGCGCGCGGCGCGGCGTCTACCAAGCGACTGCCGCGTCCTGCGCCCGCCCGCTCCCGTTGAAATATTCCTATTGTGTGCCACGCCGAGCATTGTCCGACCCAGGAGAAACATTCTCGCGGAAATTGCGGACTCGCAGACACATAATTATAAAACTTCGTAGGTTACACTGCCGTGCGTTCGCCTTTGCAATTACCCAGTCTCTATCTGACCAAATTACCTTTGTACGTACGATACGACGACTTTAACTTTTATAAGTTGTTTCAAATTAAGGGAATTTGTCACAACCTACCCAAATAAGTGATTTCGGAACTCAACTTTAACTTCTAATCACGAAACTGATGACACCAATCAACAAACTTTAACCATTCTCGATAGAGCACAAGTTTTGATTCTTGTATCAAAGTTGGAGCTCTGTTTGTAGGTACATTGTACAATGTTGATGTTACTTAATTTCCTTCACCGACTACTACGTGCCATATAACCTACGTTTATTTACCGCAGTAGCACGTATAGTATTGTTAGATTTTAGATTCATTAGTTAGCTAGAATCGCCTCCGCACGCCGCAAGTTCTCCAGTCCAGTCCATTCTAATGATTACAGGCGAAAACCGTTATCGGAGAATTTGTTGCGTCCTACTTATTTCCCGGTGGAAATTGAACCATTTCGATATTTTTCAGGTTGGTAAATTAAGGTATAGCAAGTTATTGCGACGCGACGTTGTCGGTAAATATAGAGGTAGTAAGTAAGTATCCGTGTTTCAACATATTTAAAACGATAAGTTATTTCGTTGCATACAAAAATAGGTAAACTAATTAGGGCTCCATTCTACTTGGTGAATTGTTATTATAATCAAGTTACAACGTCACTACCTACTTGTTTACTGAAAACAGTTGCAGATATTTTAATAAGTTTTGCATAATTGTTACGTTTTATATGCCAATTTCCACTAATTTAGAATTACTCTAGTGCACGTGGCGCTCAGTTTGCAAATTCTCTGCGCGTTTTAAATTCCCCTCGAAAGTGTTAATAAGCGGATTGCGAATGTAAGCTTATTGGGTACCTACTTAGCGGTCAGCGTGAGCTGAGTTTAACATTCGCTCTCATATCCGGTGGGCGAGAGACGGCGGCTATTTCGGTACAAATCTATCAATACTTTAACACAGATCTGTTTCCTGTCTTATTAACTTGCAATCGTGTTTGAGAGAGCATATAAGTAGAAAAACAATGTCGCTTAGACATTGGCAAAGTTTCTTCAACCTCGGAAACCTAATAAAACCACTGATTCTCTTTTGGTTAAAGACTTTGACCTTTTATATTTTAACATATATATAAGACGAACGAAGAGGAATACGACCAAAAATTGGGTGAAACGCGGTTAAAGTTAAGAGCCCGTCAAACCGTTAAAGCGCTTCATCCTACCGAAAGAAAATGACATATTCCAAATAGCTGCTGTAACCGCTCCAGGAATTCGGAGGTCACTCGTTTATCTCAATTTCAATCGGGAATATTTCATGAGACACGAAAAACTTTTCTCTTACATTTTTAATTTCGATTTGTTGAGTAAAAGTTAGTGATGGATGACGATAGGATATCAGTTTGCAGATTGAAAATGTATTAGAGAAAAATCTGTATTCAATTAGTTTACAGGCGGAACGTCCAAGTTCGGATCGAAGACAGAATGTTTATTGGCCACGATTTAGACATGGAATAACTTTTGTATTTGTTTAAGCTAGGAACGGCCGCTATGCAAATACACGGTGATCCAAAATGAATAAGTAAAATGTTGGAATATCGATTTGATTCGGTCTCTTTTTTTCAGTTTTGGATTCTCACATATTTTTTCGTTAGTTTTATATGCAAAGTTTGCCTATTATAATTATATTTTAAATTATTTTGCTACGTCTAGAGTCTAGACAACGTGAAGCTACATAAACTTGAAAAAAAAAAATCTCTTGTGAGATAATTAAAGCTCTCGCTAATGGAATACTCGTCTGATTTAAATCCAATGGATTACAGTGTGTAGTATATATCAGAGGCCTATAGCTTGTGATATAGACTACAGAGATTGGTCTGTGCTACTAGCCATAAAAGTGTTGAATCGATTAAGGCAACACTTATTGAGGAATGGTAAAAAATAATAACGAAAGAAGTGCAGAAAATATTGCTTTGTATCAAAGCCAAGAGTGGTTATCTCAAAGAGAATAAGTTATTCTTTGCTACTTTAACAGTTATATTTTTAGTATAGATGACAATTTACAATAAATAAATAATATTTCATAAAATGATTTATAAAACCTTTCGTCATCGTGTTTTTGGTCCACTCTGTAGTTATAATAACATTCACATATAGGCTCGACTGTAAAAGGTAAAACTAATATTATTGGGTGTATTACCACATAATAGATAGTACTACATTACTGGCTACTATTAGCTTACTTTTATTATTAGGGGTTATTTACATAGGTCGGGTTAATATTACGAAGTTTCGCGGGTCATTTGTGTACATTTATGTAACGAGTTCCTCAGGTTTCAAATATGTATGTTTATTATTTCCATGAATTTAAATAACTCTAATGGAATAATGGGGATAAACTAGTAAGAATAGGGAGAAGAGTTCATGCTTTTCAGGCCACTTCGCAGTTCGTGACAAAAACGGACCATGAAATTACACACATCCAAGGAAACTGGTATTGCCGCGTATTTTGTACTTAATACTATCAGTTACTCTGAGCTTCTAGTAACTATAAATAAACTATCATTCTAAATGCATATAATAATATATTCCATACTAAACTAAGCGAATACACTCCTTTAGTCCGTTCCGATCCCCACAGCGTACAATACGAACAATTTACATGAACCCGATATCTCCATGCAAATAACCTTGTACATGAATGTATGAATGGCGAAGGCCTGAGCCATTTTATCCGCGACAACCTAATCGTTTTATCAGAACGTGAGAGAACTTCACAACTTGTCGAATGCTCTCCCAACATCATAATCTCTAAATACATAATCGGCTCAAAATTAAATCGCTTTACTAGAATTTTAAAGCAACGCACTCACGTAAAGGACTATTAGATAGATAGATAACTCTTTATTGACACCAAAATGTATAAAACACAGAGATTATAAAAAACATAACTATTATTATATTATTATTTATTTATTTTTATATTTATTTCTATTATATTAGTATTGTTTTTACATCGGTGATTATTTTGGAAACGCTTATTCCTTGTGATTGTGTGCGTGATCTCGAGTAGATCGCAACTCGCAACTAAATGAGCAATTTCAGTCAGGATATCTAGTGTAAGTCAAGTACAGGTGCCTACGTTTAAATGAAGCGAAGCCAATAAACATTGTGTTACATTATGATTAATATTTTTAATGAAAATGTATTGTTTTGGATTAAATTAAAGTTGGCTTACAATCTGTGCGTGCCCAATGTTGCATGTGTCCTTTACCCACTACTTCGTAGCTCAATACTTAGTTTTATTTGGCTCGTACTTGCAAATTAGATTCCTACCCAAATGGCCGCGAATGCGACAGTGAATGGCGAAGCGCCATTTTTTTCGTATTTTTGCGACTGATGTCTAGCGGGACAGTGCGTGCGAATTCACGTGAGAAATGTAGTGCAGAATTTACATGGTTAAACACAAACAAAATAAAAGCGCGATCTTTAACCCTCCTTTTATCGGATAACTGCTGGCAAAGTGCCACTCCGCTCCGTTCCATTACTTACGTAAATGTAAGGCAGTTAGAGAGGACGTACCGCATTTATGAAATACACATACACACATACACATAATATGCATATAAATTATACATTTACACATTCACGCTCATCTCCTCGAGCAATTTCATTCATTATTTGTTTTTAGAGACCCATCGACACATTAGTGAAATAAATAAATAATAGAATACGGAAATAGAACGAAGGCATGCATCCTATATCAAAATTGCTATCTCTTATGATTTCACAGCGTTGTTATAACTTAGTTAAAAATTGAGATAACAGCGTTTTTAATTCACATATAGCTTGACAGGTCTATGACATTGATTTTACAGCATGGTACGATGGTTTGGTCGGTCCCTGATACAGAATGATAGGTACATTAGTAGTGAGACAGACAAAAAGTCGCTAAACAAGGCTGACACAAAACGAAGAGAGAAGAAAGGTGGCCTCGTTGACGAGAAATAGAGACCTGTAATAATGATTACATAGAAACTGCAAAGGACTATAATAATAAGAAAAATAATACGTTTATTTTCAGAAACTACGATGTAACAACGAAAACTCAAAAGTGACTTACTTCGTGTCATGTTCATCAATGCTAGCGGGCACTCGTCGTCTTCCAATATGTACTCCGTGTTGTCCGACTTGTCCTCCTGATAAGCAAAAACACAATTTAAGTATTCAAGCATTATCAATTATTAATTGAATATTACTATTCCCACTGCCAAAAAAACAATTTATTCAATAACTAGCGACCCACCCCGGCTTCGCACGGGTACTAAGTATTTTACAGCATTTATCGCTTACAAGTACAATAATTCCATCATACATTACTTTCATATAACTTTAGAACTTTACGTAGCACACGCTGTGGAAGCTCTCAGAATGTCTGTTTTTTCATTAATCATCATAACATTAGCTAATTTGCACAAAATACCGTAGCCTTCCTCGTGAATTAGTCTGTCTATAAGTAAAAATTAAATGAAAACCTTCACAGTAGGGTCTAAGATTAGCGCAAGTATACAGCACACCATGGAAGTTCTCATGAGGCATGATATTCAATCCGTAAACTTCAACCTTCCTCGCGAATCAGATTATCTATTAGTGAAAACAGAATGTAAATCCTTTTAGTAGTTTCTGATATAAGAGCGAAGATACAGCATGTAATGGAAGTCTAATCAATGTAAAAACTAAAAACCTAATCAACGTAGTGACAGTGAGTTAATGATTTCGCTAAATAAATAAACATTAACCTGCACGATACAATACTGCAGCGGGTCGTGGTGCGCCATGCCGTACTTGTCGAGCGTGTCGCGCAGCACGGCCGCGGCGCTGTCGCTCACGGACAGCAGCAGCGTGATGTACGCCACGTCGGGCCGCAGCACGCCGCCGTATATCCTCAGGGTGCCACCTGGGACCACAAAACCAATACAAACACATCATTAAGTGTAGTATAATATAGGTTTGACAACTTTCTAACCTTTTGATGTGTCAACAAATACGCCCTTAAGTGTAGAAACTGGTCTAGAATGTTAACTAAATGAACGAACGAATGAACGAATGTTCTGGTCTAAATGTTACCTTAACTACTTTGACTTTTCTTATTTTATTTAGGAAGAGTTAGTCCACCATCCGCCACAGAAGTCCCCAGGATTATTATGTAACTCCAATGCAAATGAAAATGGCGTTCATTTGAAATTTTTCCCATACTAATAAAAAACGTCAAATGAATCCTATTGGCATTTTCATTGAAGTTACATAATAGGCCCTAAGATCCGGATTGGTGGATCACATACTTTCGAAATGGGTAATTCTTGAGCACGTGGGTTTTCTCACAATGTTTAACTTAACGGAAAAGCGAGTGATAATTACGTTTATATATTTTTAGAAAGACATTGGTACATGCCCGCACTGTGATATAAACTCACAACCCTCGGCTTTTGCTTAGTTCCAACATAAGATCCTACGTAGACGCGATAACGCGACGGGTTTAAAATCGTACCAGTATCCGGGCCTCCGTCTTTAGACTTAAATTGCTGCAGTTTCCGGCCGAGCTTCTGCTGGCGGCGGCGCCGCATCACCGCCTCGGGATTGCTGATGCTGCGCATGAATGATGACTCTGGCAACTCTGTCGAACAAAATGTACAATGCAATTGAAACTTTATCAATGTGATCACTTAAGATAGAGGGTTGAGCGTGAAGGATGAAGCCTAGTAATGAATAGTGTTTGGCATGTCTCGATTAGTCCGATATACTACGAGAAGTCGCGCGACATGCGCGTTGATACATGTTACGATACTGGTATCGCGTGAAACAGATTTAGGCAGTGAAGTCATTATTTTCGGTAATCGAATTGGAATATCTCATTGACTGGTCTTGCTACCCTACACAGTCTATTTGAAATCAAAACTAAAATAAATTAGTTTTATAGATAATTATCACTTTTTCAAGTCAATACAAAATAGATAAGCAAGTATTTACAAACCTGTATAGAGTTTTTCAGCCACAGGTCTGTTCTCGTCGTTCGTGTCGGATTTCAAGCGGGATAGCTTTTCTTTCTTTTTCAGTTCTTTTTTCTCTCGTTTTGACAGTTTTCTCTTGAAGTTCTGATCTCCTTTATCACTCACCGATGAGGGATTCTGTAATCAAAGACAAAAGTGGATATTTAAAACACTTACAAATTTCTAATAGCCATATAAAATACCCGAAGTTTATTATAAAAATATCCTACAATATATTAACATCAAAAGCATTTCATGTATAAAATAAGAAGCTAAGATTTACGACCCTTATATTCTTTAGAAGTAAGACCTGAATTTCCGTCAGTATCGAGAACAAGTAAATTATTATTTTACCGAATTCGGATCATTTTAAAAGTAAACCCTATTAATATAAAATTGGGATCATATCAAAGTTGAACATTATTTAGTGCGTCGCTGAGACATAAACATGATATGTAGTATTGAAAAAATGACAAAAATAACAATAAATTTACCTTAAAACATAATTGTGAGTGGATTTTATGAATGTGCGATGTCAAATATATACTAATAGAAAGAGCGTTATATTATTTAGCACTTAGAAAAAGATACGTTTCGTCTTCAGTTACAATTTCCCAGTATAAAAGTTTATGAAAATTATAAAAACGTTGTGTAAATAACTTTTCCCGTATGCAAGATGAGCGGGACAACATTCTTGAGAAAACCTATCCCTAAAGACATTTCGAACAAATTGCGCATGTAGGTACATTTTCAATAGCATTATTGTTCTAATTCAGCACAGCCTTGCATGAATGCCTGCCACATGTCCGTAATTGCTATTACGAGCTTACGAAGCCTTTGAGGGATTTCTTTGAATGCTACGTAGGCTTCAATGGCCCTTATAGTACGAACGAACGGATTTACCACATATGAAAGTGTATTGTGTTCTATGTACTAAATTATTGAATGGAGTTGTTCAAATGAAGTGAAAAGACAAAGCGTACTCTACGTAAAGGGACGGGGTAAGTTTACTCAACGTTGATGATATGAGTTCTTTTAACATTTATCACCTCATATAGCGAGAACAGAAGATAAATAAATACCATAATAATAAATGATAAGTTCACTCGATAAATAATTTCGTATTATATTCTTAAACAATAATCGTCTTAATTATAAGAGGCTAAGTAGGTCCGTTCGCCCCATTTTCACGACTTAGTATTTTTTCCGCGCTGACTATTTCACTTACTAAAGCTAATACTTATTATAGTAAGTGATTCGTAACTCAGTCATTGTTTGGCAGCAGAAGAACAAACATCGCAATGGCACGCAGAAGGACTCTGTCGAAAGAGTCTCTACCGCCGGATAGTATAGAATAATAGTCGTCAAGTACTGGTGATCCATACCTCGATGTCAGTAAGGCACTTGAGCAGGAACCGCCCCTCGCGGTCGTCCGCGTGCCAGTTGAGTTGCACCAGCAGCGGTTTCTCGTGCGGCTCCAGCTTGCGCTCGTCGTCGGGCCCGTGCGTCTCCCACAGCGAGTACGACGGCAGCGACAGCATGCGCATGTCTGGACGGAACTTCTCGATCAGCGTTTCTGGAACAAAATGCCACCGTTGATTAAACGCTCGTCGATTGTTAATCGCGAACTACCTTTTGTATACAAAACAAACAACCGCGGTGCGCTGCTGTTACAAAATAATGGCACGGAAACGCGTTTGCACCACCGATGCGAAACGATGAGAACGGCATCGCCAAATACTCCATCATTATCTCGTACATTGTTCTTTATATGACCAAAATAACTAGCTCTGCATGTGTGTCTTGTCTGTAACGGACAGCTGACGGTCGTGAGTGCCTCGTTTGTACTACGTCGCCGAGGTTGGTCAATATACGATGGATTGTGTGTAAAGCAAGGATGTAAAACATCCGATAGATTTACAAAGTCATTGTTACCTATGACATCGCTGGCTGTGGCGTCGGACGCTACTCGAATGCATTTTGTTGCGATCTTCTGGCCGGAGTCTTGGAAGTAGAAGCGCATCACGCCGTGAAACTCCAGGCTCTGAAATAAAATACCAACCAATGTGAAATCCTTTGTCTATCATATAGCCTACTTTTATTAAGATATCTTCGAACACAGGTTAGTTTTGTTAATTAGTCAACCAAAAAGGTTCAAGCTACCTTCCTGTAAATTATTTTATGGTAGGGAAAACCTTTCTTTAAAATCGAGAGAGCTTATTACATCAATGAGTATTATAAAATTCCCAGCACCTAGCAAATTATCTCTATTAGGTTTTTAAAAATCCTAGATTTCCAGACAGATTTCAAAAACCTACTTATGATTTTAAACACTGGAAACAAACAACCGGAAACAAAGTTATCTCTACCAATGGTTTCATTTATGATAAGGATATAAATGCAAAATGTTTGACAAAGAGACATGCTTGCTGAGTCACAAATACACAATAATATACTATCGTACTATATTATACACCAAGTACTCGTAGCTTTGAGCAAAGAGAAAAGACTAGAATATGACAACGAATAAAACTAAGTATCGTAATTATGCCAGTTTAAAGTTTTATATGACTAAAACTAGGTAGCTTTTATTTATAAGGTTTTCTTTTCAAACCTGTAAATAAAAAACAACCTAGCTACTTGGGAATAACTGTAGATCGCGAAAAAAAAACAAATTTTAAATCGAGACGAGCAAGTCGTTCTCCTGATGGTAAGCGCTACGCCTGCCCATAACAGTCGCAGCACCACCCAGAACGCTGCATTTTTGGATTTTCCTAAATATTTTAAGGAACTTTTCCAATTCTACCTAAATCTAAGAACCTTCCACGGAATGCAATGTATATTAAAAAAAAAACTATTCCAGCGCCTAAACTGTCGGTATACAAAATTTCATCAAAATCCGTTCCGTCGTTTTGGCGTGAAGAGAGAACAAACACACAAAACACACTACTCTACACTTTAGGTTCTGGAATAGAACATAGGACACTTTTTATCTTACAAAAATTTACGGTTTTTTATATCGGCCCAGTAGTTTAGAATTAATTCGTTAGAAACACACAAAAATACAAATCTTTATAATATTAGTGGAGATGTGTTATAGATTAGTGTAGATATAAGAAGATAGATCGATGAAAAACGTTATTATTTATGCCACGATGTGATAATTACTACAAACATAAATTTATTAGTCATATCAGTTTCATCTATGGAAACGAAGGAGAGACGTATATCAGCATCTGCATTATGCAGTTGCTAGTACCTATATAATATTCAGGTTTATATTCTTAACCAACGAATAGGTATCTATCTTATGCACAGAAGATATCATCTAATTTTACTGTCTATAATAAAAACCCAGCTCTCTATGAAATGGAATACCTAAACCAATTTAGTCATTTTTATGAGTCACTTTACTAAATGATGTGCTATGTCACAGTCGGACACTGGTCGACTTGATATTGCCAATGATTATGTTATATTACAGAGTGCACAAAAACACAGAAATTGGCATCAATAAAGCCAATCAGAAGATGAGAGCATACAAACAATCCACACAAGTATACAGGCTCAGAGAAACCAGTTTAGTTATCAAATGGAATCTCGACGAATATAGTATATAGTACCATTGAATTTTAAGTCAATATATTTCAGCCCAAAAAGGAATATTGACCTTTCTAGATAACATTTCTTGACCTGTTTTAGTCTCTTGCTCTTGTTTTTCGACGAAGGACCGTGATAGACAAACCATGACCGTACTTGGAGACGGACAAAATGAAACATTGGCGTTGCTATACCTCATTGGGTTCGCTGAGAGCAAACAGATCCAGCCTGTTGGCGTTCCATTGCTGGATCATGTTCCGGAGCGCCTCACGCTCCAACATCCGCTTGTCAGCCGCGTCCATCGTGTCACCGCATCAAGTCAACCTGGAAACCAATACCAGAACGTAAGAAATTGGAGTAGTCAAAATCAAATGTATTTTATTATCAAGGGGAAAACTGTACGGCGATTAATTAAATACAAGCAGATGTTGCAGCATCAATATCTCTGACCATTACGCATAGCTGAGATATTATGGTGTGATAAATTAAGGCATCAAAAATTTATGTTTTAAAAGTATTTGGGTTTAGTACCAGCGCAGGAACAGACCAAGTTTATACGAGCACAGGTAAAATTGGTTGGTATTTTAGGATAATAACAAAAAACTTCTGTCAAATATTCGACGCTTTGTTTTGAATATAATTATTTAGTATTGAATTGGGTACTGACACGCAACACGCAAGAGACATCAAAATATCTGACTATTCGGTTTACTGAAAAGAACTTCCCAACGCGCTCCTTAATTGTTATCATTTATCAATGTTATTGGAAAACGGGCCGTTCTACTGCCCCGGTCTGTTTTTTTCCATAGGGTTTTGGCAGAGAGAACGACATCCCCACGCCCCGCCCAGATGTCATTCATTTTCTCTGCCAATACCCAGTGGAAAAAACAACAACACAGAGAATATAAACACCATAAGGGGTCAATATAGGATAGGATGTATCACGAGTAACATTTTTTTCCCTAGAATAACGCGTTTTTACTTACTATTGTGTAAACTTGCATTGTTACACAAGTTTGTACTGCTTACTCAATTTGCTTTCTGATATCGACAAGGCTATGGTCACGGATTAACGTTAAAACAAGTAACCTACTAATCTTTAGTTACAAATTATTATTTTTTTACAAAATAATTAACTCTAGGTGTAACAATGTAGACTGTTTGATAATAATAAGGTATACATGTAGTAGGAAAGTAGTGTTCCACCTTATCTTAAAGAAGATAATGGCGATAACATAATCGTTCATAAATTGTAAGGTAGAGTAAGAAGGTAGAGCTATAGTTACGGGACGATAGGATATCTTATCCTTGAAGAAACAAAGTAAATAAATTGATATTTCTCATACATAATCGGAAATTAATCCATTCCCCTTCTTTTCTCATAAAATTTAACTAATTACCGCACTTATTAGGCGACTATTCCGTAGTAGCAGACATTGTTATAACCAAATGTTTTTGCAAGCCTGTAGGTCCTGCACTATCTAGGTGATATCCCATTAAAATCTAGAGGTCCTGTTACGTACATGATACGAAACCCTTCCAATATGATCTGCTAAACACTAAGTAGTACATCATTATTGCTGTGATGTACTTAGATGATTGTTTTAGTTATATGCTTTTCTCATTATGATTTCTTGATAATGTGTGCGTGAATGAATGAAAATGTAATACCTATTTATAAAATTAAATTATTATAGTTACTAAAAGAAGATGTAATCTTCAATTTGTTTTTAAGTGATCGTATTTTATTAGTGTGAGCTGTTGAGTAAGTAGTCTCTGGCGCTGTTGCATATTCGGCTGTTGAGCATTATTCTGCCGTTCACTTAAGTTGGTTCATTCGGTCTGTCATTTCTTTCCGCTTATTTGATTGATGTACGCTAATGTTTGTTGGTAAAAGCTGACAGTGAGGCATTAAGGTTTTTGCATCTCTCTTTTATGTCGGGGGGGAGAGCCGGCCCATTCTAGAGCTTGCAAAATATAGAGTCATTATTGTATCAATGCTTAGCACAGACCTATAGATCCTCTGGGTATATAAGTACATAAACTACCTTTAAAAATGAAAATAAGTGGGCGGTTTTTGGCATGTATACAACACAAGCACGCGCACGCAGAAGCATCACCGGACGCATCGATCGATAAGAATAAAATATAATTAACGTAAACATATGGCCCACCGGTCGTGAAACTGTGACCGTCAATATCCGTTTATTATTAGCTTTATAACCAGTGAAGGGTATACAAAAGTTTATTTTTCGATAACAATTTATTAACTGTATAATATGTCTAAGAACACCAATAAGAGAAATCTAAATATTGCTTCCTTAAATGAAAGCGTTTAAATTTTGCGCCAAAGTTCAACATCGATAAATAAACTGTTTGTTTAAACGTGTGTAACGTAACCCAAAAAGATCTATGAATGAACTTACAAGCGAGTATACCTACTAGGTATGTATATTATATAATATGCTAATACTTTGTGTAAGTAAATGCATGTTACGTCTTCATATTTAAACAAAGTTAGCCTTACGAGTAGGTGTACAACGATATCTAGATCCGAGCAAGTATTCGGCAACCTGCAATCGCGTATACAATTTACTAACTTTTTTATTTATTAACCATTCAAACGGATAAAAAGTATGTATTTTAGGTACGCGCGATACTCGGAAACGTGTTCTTATTTCATTTCAGTTTTCACTTGAAGCCGGTTTATTAGTGTAGTGTAAGGTGTCAGAAACCGAAACAGCCGTCAGTCAGCGTTGTTATGGTTAGACGGGCTTCCGCCTTTAGCTGGCCAGCTCACGGGCATGGAACTACGCTGCACTTGAGTGTGTACCTACTCGATACTAACTGTTACCTGATCTGGGGTACAGTGGAACGAGGAACAGTGCAACACGGATCGTTGACTTGTTAAAATAAACACGCATCGGTAGCGGTCCAAATAACAACGCAATTTTTCTTATTGCTGCCTCAGTCATAGGAATCTAACCAACAACCGTGTAAATCCATTGTGTTATTAACACTGGTGGATGAGACTGTCTCCTTACTTATAATCGTAGTGATCATTTGATATGTTTTATTTAAAGTAGACAAAGGAGTCAATAGGTGGCTCTGTGGTGGCAAGCTTCACGCTCGGGTGCCGACCTTGCCTCTTCCTGCGAACACACCGACAGATCCCACAGACTAGGTCGCAGACACTACCTACTTCCATTTCGATATCTTACATATTACCTACGGCACTTTTAGTAGAATGGAAATCGGTAAGTGAGTTACGGTTACGGCGCAGAATAAAAAATAACCATGCAATAAAAACTGCCTATTACTACGGTATAATCACGCTGTAATCAGACCTGAAAATACCTACGTAACAACTTAAACGTAGGAACAAGGGCAGTGCAATGAAGTTGATATTTCTATTCAATTAATCAATACATAAACAAAACATACTGATATTAGTTCCCATTGAATGCTATTGAACAGGTTAATTCAGCTTATGTGCGGCGGCGGCGTGGGAAAGTGTACAGTTTAAATAATAAGTGGGTGCAAAAACTACGGGTTGAGCACCGACCCCTGCGGCAAGTGCATAGGGGCGGAACAAGTGGCCCTATCCTTCGCGGGGATGTGATACGTACCGCTATTGAGAATAATAAAGCCTACGAATACATATATATATTATGCACTTCCAAACGGTGTTGAAAGGTAATCCCAGATTCCAAACCTCTTAGTCGAAGGATCAAGACCAAGACCTTTCAAGAGCTAAAGTTTAATCAACTAACCAAGTGGAATTTGTGGACGGAGTCCTGGCTGGCCTTATAGCCCGAGAGGCTATTAAGTGATGATAAGAAATACCTAACGCGATTAGGTGCCCCATTACCTAGAGACTCGGGAAGCTGTTCCATTTATTTTATCTTACTTATTTAATAATTAAATTATTCGATCAAAAATTTATATTTTAAATTTATGTAAAACAAAGAAGACTCGTAATGCGTGCGTAGTAATGCTAGTAGACAATGGGGATGAGGATGCGCTCGCTAAGTAGCCCAGCTTACGGGAATCGTGAAACATGATGTGCTCGCGATTCGGTTGATGATCGCGACCGGCGACGACACAGCTCTGAGAACTTTGTCCCCTCGTGTGAAGGCTCCCATGTCTGTTATGTAAGTGAACAGTACTGTTATAACCACGCAACAATGCTAAGCAATTAACGGCCGAGATGGCGAAGCTTCATCTTCGCATCACATTGTGTCACCCGATTCTCGGTTGTCGACGCGCCTTATCTCGAATACGGCAAAACATTCCAAAACCGGCTCTTGAATCAGCGCAGCGCTGCACTACTCGACCTAACAAGTATTTAGATCACATTTTTCAATGTGAAAGAGATGATTATAGGGAAGTAAATAAGTACTTGTTAGTCGGATATGGCACGCTGGCTGGAACAATTTTATGTATTTCCAGCAAATACTAAATAAGCAGACTAGTCTGTTTAATGAAATAATTTCAATAGGATTATCCATCCCTACCATTACTATCAAGACTACTATAACAAAGCTATAATTACTCATAAGAATGCACATAGTTATAAATGGAATGCGAAAGCACCAAGCTCAAGGTATCACCATGAGTCACATGGAAGGCATGCGAGACTCGCACCCACCACGAACCGACTTGCTTAGTATTACAACTGGGCAACCTTTTGCCCAACCTTAAAAAGCGATGAGTTTTCTACTAATATTAGTACTACTAAGGGCAAAAATTGGGTATTCACAGTTAAATAGAAGAAATGTCGAACTATGGTTGTTCTGTAAATAAAGTCCAAAACTGTAGATAGCACGTGGAATCTATTTAGCTATTGGCCAACACGGTATTATTAATAAGTCGAGTTGAGCACTTGACACTGAGGGCTATGCACCTGCTTCGGACACGTACGCTCCTCATAAACTCGACGTGACTTAATTCTAAAATTAAATTATATCTGTACGGTTAAACGGTTGTATCAAATTCGTTCAAACTGGAAAAGAAACTTAGGTAACTGTGCGAGAAGGATAGAAATGTTGGCAAAGTGATAGTAGGGCAACGTTGGCACTGTGCCGTCCTCTCGATCGCAGTGTCTACGTCTGCTCTATCGCCGAATACCGATGAGAAGATTGTGACGTCTAGCCACCGCCGCCGCCGCCGCCGCCGTCTCCATCACGTTCTAACAAAGTTATCAAATAACCGTGACTGGAACCCGCGCTCACTCTCGACGAAAACGGGATGAACTGAATCAGCGCTTGAGTTCATTATTTCGCTTATTTGATAGGCGTTCGGCGAGTGGACAAAAAGTTTGCGGCCTTTGTCGAATTTACGAAGGGGCGATACCGGGGTGCGCGGTAAATTGACATGTAGCTATAACGGCCACAGGCACGTACGAGGGGAGGCCGGAGCCTGGCACGGAGTGTGCCATGCAATAGCAACCGCTCCACCTCACGCAGACTTTTGAATAGTGAACCTGACACGAAAAATATCATACCCATATCGGCCCAATTTCTTATCGATACAGCTACTCTTATTGTTGTTTATTTAACTTTCATACCAACTCTCCTTATATTGATGTTTTTAAAATGATGGTGAAATATGCAAGGGCATTCTTACACTCATCCATTGAAATAGTATTTACGTGAGAGATAATCTCGGACAATACCAGTCTTACACCATCGATTTTTAGACAAAGCGAGATGCCTGTACAAGCCATTGTTTACTGAATCTGTTTTGCAATTCAGCTATTAACTTAGCCGTTCAAGTGGTTTCCGAATCGGACACTACATCCGCTCCCAAAATCGTATTAAGTGCAAGAGCTAATTTAGTCTTCTGTTGACCTACTAACCAACCCAGATTTTAGTAAAAATTAAGGCAATATATAATTTATTATGTATACCTATACCTACCTGTTTTAATTATTACGATAGTACGCTTAATGTTTCGAATCTACAGAGTTACCGTTTTAAAATTACGAATCAAGTGGTGTTCAAAGCTAAAACCAATAAAACATACACCATCAAACCATTTTATTAGATTATCTAGTTAGTTCAATGTATTGTATGTAACTAATCCGAAAGTTGATACTCGAGAACCCGAACCAAATAACAAAACTATCAGAGCATGTACGAGTAGTCTAAGAACTGGTAGTTTTATAAGTTTGTCTCCGATGACAAACTTTATAAAAAAACGTTGAAATTCAATAGGTACATACTATCTCCTGTTTTGACATCAAATATAATTTATACTGCCTGCATGAATGGTTGTGAAGGTAGATAACGTAGAACAAAATTTGATACGATAAAACTGTAACATATTATCTAATCACCAAAATAATGATTTAATTATGGTGGTTTTTAGGGATCAGCAAGTAGTTCCTAAATGAGTACTAAATAAATACAATACATTGGCTATCCGCTGAATTTAGAACTACCTAACTGGTCAGAGTCTTAACTCTTTAGATAGTAACTCACATTCAAAGGCAGACAGGCAAATTGAACTTTCCAAAGCTTTCATTCATACGAGTATGTAGATACGCAAGCAAGACGTTCGCGTGGAATCTTGCAGTTTCACAAACGTAAATAGACGTATTTAGTTACGTAAAGCTAACGTTGAGAGTTCGTACATACAAGGCGGTCAGTCAGAGAGCTAAGCGCGTTCTACTTGCAGCCTAATTGAATTAGAAGCAATCGGCGCCAGTAGTGCGCCAGTGCCGGTGTCGCCACCCTCATTTAAGCGTCCTAAGGTCATTGTTCCCTCCCACGGACTACATCTCGTAAACAATAATTATTTTCACTTCCCAATCCGTCTTTTAGCGAACCTAATTCGTTTCTTTGTCCGAAAATCGGCCGGGGTCCTTTACTCTCTTAAATTTGCCATATATATGAGTCACACTGAATTATGGCAATTTTAATTCCACGAAAGTGTTCAACTACTAATGGCCTATTATCACAGGTTGATTAGTTACAAATGGTCTTCATCTACACGTGATTTAAACATTTAACGGGTAGCGTTTCCCTCAGTAGCTTGCCGTAGTCCGGCAAAAAGAAAGTAAGAAAGCTTCGTTGTTGAAAATAAAAAAAACCGGTTTAGAGTAGTAATTTTACCATTTATCGCGAAGGGGAGTAGTGAAAGTTAAAATCAGGCTTAGAAAACTGGCTATTGCATTTCTGACCCACATGCACGAGAAGTAACACATGTAAATTCGAATACTAACGCGTTGTCTGCCCTCATTGCAGTAGCGTGCTTCAGACGAAGTATACACACATTTGCTTTTCTTTGGGAAGGATCCTTCAAAAGCGGTTTACCCCAAGGCGTGGAACAGTTCCACGGCTATGCCAACACAAGAGAGAGCCTATTTTAAATTTTGATGTAAGACGAGGATTACCCGCAGGCGCTGCGCCGCATTGACACAGGGGACCCTTGTGCTGTGGTGAAACTGTCGCCGTGAGAAAGTAAAAAGACGCAATCAGCGAGAGAAAAGCGCACATAAACCGAGACCGAGCGACTTAATCGAGTACTTAAAAATTCAGGACGTCGACCTACTGACTTCGGTATTTAACATCTTCGTCAGCAGCTCGCATTGGCTCATTATTATCATTACCGTGTTCACTATAATAGGCCTATCATTTTAAATTAAGAAACCACCGGTGGTTTCTTAATTTAAAATGATAGGCCTACTTTAGACCATCTTTCAGAATGATACGTAACAATTTTCCATTTAAAAAAAAAAAAACATACGTAAAAAATTATAGGATTATACCTACACTGGTATTTTGCGTAAATGAAATGAAATAGACAATGTTTAAGAAATTTTGTTGCTGGCTGTACCTACTTCTTCGGGATAGTAGTAGATATGTATTATACATAGTTACAGGGTATCCCAGAAAGTGTTTCATTCTTCCCTGTATTTCAGCTAAGTTTTCTATTGGTTTTAGGTATGCACTTTTTATAATGGGATGAATAAATGAAGCCGCTGAGGTTCAAATAGAAGGATGTGCTAAACTTTTTGATCGATAACCATAGTAATAAGACGTTATTTGCCGTAATTATTGAGACTTGTCCCGTTGCCGGCTTTTCGTCACATTCTGAATACCTTATTTATTATACCTATAATATTAGGTATGTGTTCACCTAATCATCACCTAGCAAGAAGGGAATAAATTGGACGAATCCTTCAAAATATAGGCGTAGTCTATGGGTGGGCAAGGTACGTACTTGCCGATAACATACGTATGAGTTATTATGTGGAGCTGTAAAACTAATTTAAATAACTGTCTATGGACTTAATTGTAATGTTCCAACGACATTAATATCTGTGATAATGGGGTCGGCATTTAATAAAAATTAGCACAGTATGAGTTACACCAATTGTCAAGCCACACCTAATATATAGGTTTGCATTACACTTCAGCCGTTTCATACATTGAACGAATGCTACAAACAGTATGAATTTTTCTAATAGTACGCTGTGCAATATCTTCTATATATCGACGCTAGAAAGCGTAAACGCTGTGTAGGGTAGGTATATATATATATATATATATATATATATATATATATACATACTAGCTGTATATATATATATATATCACAAAACATGCGAAATTACAGGTTACAGGGCCTTGCGTCACAGAATAGATAGTACTACGTACTTGCGTGTCAAACTAATCTAGTGACTTCCAAGAAGTTAATAAAACTAGTCATCTTAAAGATCATAATTATAATCAACTAAACATAGAGTAAGTAGGTACCCGAGCCTTGACAGTCATTGTTCTTAACTTTGAGGTCTGAGTCAACCCAAACAGCACAGGCAAGTAACGGCGTGCATCTGACTCACTTAAGGCAACGACCGCCTGCGACTAATAGTAATTCGTTCGCCATCTACTGTTGATAAGACCTTGGCACGTGAAGTGCACTACATTCAGGCGTAAATGAACAAGTGGGTAACAGGTTGGGTAACTATGGATGAATCCTGGGTGTACCAATGTACTCAAATCAAAACAACAACTCAAGAAGTGGAAAAAATCTGGTGAACGTACTCCACAGAAAGCGAAGGCAATTTTGTCACAGGCAAGGTGATGGCTGTTTCTAGGATGTTAAGGGGTGTCATCATGGGGCATGGTGGACCATTTTTCGAAAAGCGAAACAATAAACTCAGCGTATTGCACCTTTTTTGTCGTTTACGTACAAAAACTAAACAGAAACGTCCGCAATTTCTGGGTTTTGAGTTTTGACAACGGGAACGCTCATGTTCTAACGTCCGTAGCACAAAAATGTGTTAACACCTTGGTGGCCAGGCCTTCTAATCAAATAAAGAGGTCAAAGCGGCTAAACCTTTATTTTAAACACTATGAGGAATCAGAATGAAATCGGTCTGGAAACTTACGAAATCTGGTGTAAGAAGTAAATTGAGCTAACTACGTGGATATTACGTCTTAATTTTCTTTGTCCTATTTCGTTTAGTCAAAAAGGTCGCGAACTTTTCAATCTACCCTCGTACCTATCCAGTCTAACTGATGAATGACTTTTGTGAACCGCAATTAAAATAAAAAAGTACCTGCGCAGCAATTTTATTGATGTCCTATTTATTGCATTCCTAAGCATGATGTTTGTAGGCTCGATCACGAAGACATGACTGTCGACCGCCCAACGACTTTAAAGCTAATTAAAATGTATAGCTCGTAGACGCAAAAGGTATATTCAATGGGTACTACCACGTACTACACACCCCGACTAAAATAGTTTATAGCAAAAGCAAAATGCTGGTGCGAGTCACGATTGTGTGATGCTGTCGATGAAATGACGGTAAAAATGTACGTTTCCATTGAGATAATAGCTAACTCGGGTGAAATCGCGGGACGCTGCTAATTAGGCATACTCCTTCATTTCTTGTAGACCAAACCATTCACTATCTCCACTCTTTATTTTACCTGACTGCCCAAAGGAGCGTTATGTTTTTTGGTGATGTATATAATATGTATACATGTAGGTGTATATATTCTCCGCTGGCGCATTCTCAGCCTAAATGGCGTAATAGATTTTGATAAACAAGGTATCATTTGATTCGTCATAATCACGGGAGTGAAATTAGGCTTTATTAATAAGGGTTATATTTTTTGTTATTTAAATAAAATATGCAATAATTTTCACCCAATCTCATGTTGTCTGTGTCAACGCAACGCATCCGTCATAGCATAATGAAACAACTCAGGTTTTCACTATGTAAGATATGCTATGGAATAGAGGAGATCCATGAAAACAAGAGGTCCAAGCACATGTGTTGTGTAGTTGGTAATCTGCTATGATATTCCGTTCAAAAAAATTTTACATTTTCACTGCTGAGCCGATTTTCTTGTCTAGTCACGGGTGCGGATCTGCACACTCCATAGTGTTTTCCCATACAACAAACACAACAGTTGTGTTTTCCCGCTATCGCGGCATGTTATGAAAAACACGACAGTTTTGTTTTCAGCACTGAAGTTGTCAAGAAAATGTATATTCAGATTTGGAAATAGAGTGTTTTGTTTTTTATTATGTAGACGTGGTTCAACGTGGACTTGGTTTGTGGCTGGCAAAGAGTTGACTACAGAAAGTCACATTACTACAAGGAATGTTGGACCATGTATGGACTCTATGGATCTGGAGTTCCAGAAACCAGTAGAGGGTGTAGAGGAGCAGAAGCACTGCTTTCAAAAAAAATTTGCCAGCCCTGAATGTGTTGGACAAAATCAAAGATCACCAAATCATACAGAGGTATTGATGGATGCGGGTTCCAGTCCTCCTCTGTAACTGAAATATTTCATGAGAAAAATAATAAGATTTCATGGGCAGGTGACCAGTCTTGTCCATATATGACAAGATTGATCTTGATTGGCTCAAGTAATTAGATTGATAAACATTAACACGTTCACTGCTGAAAACACAACTGTGATGTTTTTCATAACTTGCCGCAAGTACGGGAAAACACAACTGCGGTGTTAGCTGTATGAGAAAACACTGAGGTGTGTGTAGAGCTGCACCCATGGCTAGACAAGAAAATCGGCTCAGGAGTCAAAGTGTCTTTAACATTTTGACTCCTGAGCCGATTTTACACCTGCATATTTCGGGTTTCATGCCTAAAACTCTTACAAATGTCGAAACCAAGTGTTTTAGCTACTTACCTTGTAAAATTAAGGGTAGTAAGTCCCAATTTATATTTTTGAGATAAAGTCATTTTCAAAATAACAACACCTACACTTTCATGATAATTATTAGTTTAAGTTTCATATGTATTATTGGTTTGTTAAAGTGCTTTATTTATTTAAGACCAGCTGCTACCCCCTGTTTCCTTAGATTAAGCTAGCACGGGCCTGTAGCTAATTCTTACAAAGAGCCCTTGATCTAGTATAAGTTTATCGTGGTGGTCTTATGTATAAAGTGGTAAAAAAACAATTGTCTTAGTAGGAAAAGTTGTAATGTTTCACGTTTTTGAGACATCAAGTAAATTCAATATACCGAATCTTAATAAGTCACTCAAAAAATTACACTCAGGGAGAGATGAGTGGGTTTAAATATGCAGGGCCCCCTTTCGCACGGGCCTGTGGCTATTGCTACTCTTGCAATGTGGTTAATGCGGCACTGCCTGTTTCACCTGCATTAACTATTATATTAAACAGGAACTGTGACTTTTCACAAAATTAAACATAATTATTTTATATCCTATTCCTGGACGCTAAGTAGCTCATAGATAGATAGATAGATAGGTCAACTCTTTATTGAAACACCACAGAAAACAGAAAAATTAAAACTAAAACAAATCAAATTTAAGAATTAGTGTCACAATGGGTGGTCTTATCACTGAGAGCGATACTACCTCATACTTGGGAAATAAATATACTTTTATATATAGGTATATTACTTAGATACTTTTTACTTTTAATTATCATGGAAATAAGTAAGATAGTTAATTTCAATTTTATTATCAATACCACAGCAAGATCTCGCGAGTCTGATATTCCTGATCTCATGGGATCTCGGTTTGCCCAAAATTTTGCAAAATTGCATTCACTAGTTGGCCTGTTTTTGTTGGTGAGCATCCCATACAATGAGGCTTAAAGTACCAACTTAATAGAAACTTTAGTAAAGGCAAAGAAGACCCAGTGTCGTGAATATATTACCTACAAATTATTTCGTTGTGAGTATTCACGCACGGTGATCGTAGACAAGGTAGATAACAGCGCCAAAAAAGGTACCTACCTGTGACAGACAGATATCTACGTTTCTGGTTTCTAGCTACTTATTGCAACAAATTAGCCATAGTTCACGAAAAAACATACCTGTAAGTAACTTGTAAATGCATATCCTGGTGTATAGACACATAATTCACAAATGTTAAGGCAATTATGTTAATATAATCACTTCAAATAACTTTTCAAATTCAACAAAACTTAGATGACACTTTTGAAGCACCAACATGAACACATTTCAAAAGTTTTAGCATAACTTTTGTAAAACTTTATTAATCTTTATTTAAGGCACATTGATCTAAATTTTGCTATAAAGCACGAAAATAGTCTCATAACACTCGAATATCGTCTTTAGCATTGAAATTGTATCGTACAAAACTTAAATACGTGTAGAACAAAATTACAAATGACGCTGACTGACTGACCGAACTGTGGTGACTGACTGACGTGACTGACATTTTGTATGCAGTATTGCCAAATCTATGTTCTAAAATAAGCTGAACCAAAATAAAATAAATATCAAAAATTCTTGACACGTTCCGGAAAGTGCGGGATAAAACAATTTTTGTGTTTGATGTAGCAGTAAAAGTGTTAAAAAAGCTTGAGTAGGATAAAAACATAATTATCACACAATCGGCAGTAACGGAGTTTTCCCAGGACAACATACCATGTGTCACTTTGATATAGTGTAACTTAATCAGTTGTTCCAGAGTTTAGTTCAGCTAAGGTAATCTAAGGTATTCAATCAGTAGTTCCACAAATTCAGCCTGTAATTAATTCATCAAAAAAAAAAAACCGACTGCAAGCCAAATTTCGAGTCGAGTTTTTTGTTTTAATATTAATAATATTTTCTTTATTAGATTTTTTTATGGCAAATTACATTTAAACATATAAGTTGCTTATATTTTTGTGAATCTTTTTTAAAACCCATAGAGTAGAATAATAATAATAATAAGGAACCATCATAAACACTTGCCGAATCGTACGAAAGTTCTTGTCACTAAACCAGTGAAAATAATCAGTTTTTCGTTTGGCCAAAAGCCCGCGAAAAATGTGGTCTTCCTCATCTGATGAAAGAAAATAAAAAGTATAAAAATAAAAAAACTAAATTTCTGCTTGGACACATAGTAGAAGTAAAACTTGAACTAAACTTACTTAAAAACTCTCCCTCTTTTATCTTCACTAACTTAAATCTCCCTCTCAACTTCCGTTCGCCTCGCCCGATCACATTTTTCATAACGCATTCACCAGCTTACTCCCCAAGTCAAGCGTGCTTAAAGAAGTTTTACTTCAATAATAATAATAATAATATGAAACATAGAATTTGACACCAAAAATCTGTCATTTTATTTTTTATAGTTTTGTTATGACCAATTGCCCAGTGTTGTGCTCACAATAATTAAGACAAAACATATCAATGTCAAAATGACAATATTTTGTATGGAGGTTTTTGTTTAATGTGTAAACAAACCAAAACACACGCAGGAGACAAGCCTTAAGAAATCGTTCTAAGTTGGATCATGCAGATTGACACTAAGCTACTTGTGTTGCTACGAACTGAGCTAAGTCTAGATAACCGAAAGCAAAGTTGGCAACACAGCCATGACGGGCAAGTAGGCCAATATTGCCAAATAAAGATGTTTAATAAATCTATATTTAATTGATATTATGGTTCGTCTGTAGTCAAAGAAAGCACTCGCAGACTATAACATAGGTAGTGGTGGGCGAGGACTGGCTGGCTACTAGGTAAAGTCCGCGCCACAAAAGAAGTCCGTATACGAAGCACCGCAGTCGCGAGACAATGTTCCAGCTCACCAAGTAGCTAGTCCGGACACCTATCTTACTTGAACGTATAAATCGAGAATTTAGATGGGATTTATCTCGATTTTCTGATCAGTCTGGCAAAAACCTCCTATCCTCTTATAATTATGGAGCTTGTTCCAGACTTTGACCAAAAAAACGCATCTACTTCTAAATTATAGATCTTAGTTTTGCCGCGGGACTTCTTTTGTGGCCCCTATACCCAACAAATCTGGAATGATTGAATAGGTATATAAAACGTTCTACAAGTACCTAGATAACAGACATACGGACGGACAACGAAATGATCTAATAGCGTCTAATAGGCTCATTATTTTATTTGGAAAATTAGTTCTGAATAAAATCAATTAATTAAGTGGAGTTTAAAATTTCAAGATTTATTAATATATATTCTTCTAAAATTTATCATTCACCACACACACAATATTATTGATAGACAAAAGATACATAAATACATTTACACGATTATTAATATGAAGGAAAATAATACTAAGATGCCTTTTTTTTAGAAAAGAGGGTAAAATGGTATGATTAAAAGTATTCATAGTCACTATTTATTTATTAGAGAATAATACTTGATTTTCAAGTCAAAATAATATGTAAATCTACAAAAATTGTATGTATGTCTTATTTTAAATCAAGAGATTACAAAATACCTATGATAATCTACAAAAAAAAGAGAATCTTACAAATTAAATCTTAAAGTTGTACGTTACTAGGGAGAGCTATGTTATTCAAAATTTACTTATGTGAGATTCGATTTAATTTTACAAAATACCTATACCAAATAAATGCATCATATAAAGGAGAAATAATTATCGAAGCTATTTCTTATCTTACATTTTTGCTCTCTCACATAAATAAACTTTAAATAATCTCATAATGAGAGTTTGTATCGCCAAGATAACCCTTTGTGATACTTAGTTTCACTAAAACTAATGTTGTCAACACATGATGCTGCCTGATTAAAAAGACACAAGGAGAGTTATCTTGACACACAAAGAATTACACTAAGATTTAGTGACTTGGTAGTCGGAGCCCTCATATTCTTCATATTCGTCCTGTTCTTCCTCAGATGAAGTTGCATCTTTTTTAGGAGCTGCCTCCTTGCGTGGTCGTCCCCTGCCTCGGGTCTCTGATGTACCCGCGGCCTATAAAAGAATCACTTATTAATAATGAAAAGACAAGCAGCGACTACATAATTGAATAATACTAATTTATTTCTACTAACCTTTTTGGCGGGTGCCTTCTTTTTCGAACCCTTAGGTCGGCCTCTGCCGCGTTTTGCTACTGGTGGCTGCTCATCATCAGAAGACTTTGCAACCTCTTTTGTTTTAGCCGCAGGGGGCCGTCCTCGTTTCTTCGCATCTACCTTTGCTTCCTACAGAAATAATTACCTATTTTATTAAAGGTAAACTACTTCGTTTATAAATTATTATGAATGAAATGTAAGAAAACTTTTAGATTAAATCAGAAACTGCAAGAAAAAGTAAAGTACATAATAACATGTAAAATTATAATCTTTTTATTATTATTATTTATTTGACTTAACATAATTATATTATATATTTGACTATTTCTGGGCCACCAAGGTGTTCATTATCAAGGATACCAGTGGAACCCATCAACAGTTATGAATTAACTCATAAAAGCACTCATCATTATTGTATGATAGTAAATGTGACAACTTTATAAATAACATTAAGCGTTGCCCTAGACATGTTGAGAACAATGATATTTAAAATTTTATTAAACTCTTGAGCTAAGCAGAATGTTGAAATTGGTGCCTCCTTATTAATATTAATGATTTAATTTTCTTACCGCCTGAGTTCCATTGGCTTTTGGTCTTCCACGTCCCTTTTTCTCCACAACAGGTGATCCATCATCAGACATCTTGTTCAAATTATATCTGAATCAGGTCTTTCTATAAAAAAATATAGTAAATAAATAATATGTACACTAATGTTTACAAAAACATAAAAGATAACAAAAGTACCTATAATTTCAAAGGCAATCAATCACAATACCTACAGATCGTTTCTAGCTTGGTTGGTAGGTTATCTAAAGTAGGTACAGACGTCGACTGAATGAAGCATATTGATTTTTCCTTTCAGTCAGCGTAATGAAGACCATATAATTATAATTGAAGTGGGTACATACCACTCGCGAGATACCTACATCAAGCAACGTTTTTACAATAAAACACGCAACAAAACAAATAGAAAGGAAATGTCAACAACCGCATAAAAAGAAGGCGGCGGCGAAGTTAATTACGGCGCCCTATTTAGAGTCATTGGTCCTTTCTTACATATAAAAATAATGAATTTTAGACACAGTCTGAAGAAGAATTAAGGATACTCAAAATAAATGAGAGACTTGTATCATCAAGGTAAAAATTCACTTAGCTTGGCCTTTACCTTTGGCAATGGAGTCGCTTTGTAAGGCGACTGGAAATGTACACAATATAGGGTGTAGGAAACAACGACAATAATAAGTAAATATTTAAAATTTTCACCATAAAAAGTATTTCTTAAAAATCTGAGAATTGAGTAAAAATTCTTACCAATTTATTTACAGCAAGTCAAGCGATAACGCGATCGGCCGAAGCGAAGGAACAATTTTATGGCGGGCACAGACAAGACAGACAGAGGATTCGCGTTTATTTGGCGTCTGTGCAGAGGGCGCTGATGTGCATATTTAGAAAATTTATAACGTTAAATGGATTTATTATAAATTATACAATTATATTACAATAAAAAATGAGTTATTATAAACTCAATTATCTCTACTAGCTTACAAAAGACTGAAAATTTAATGAAAATAGACAAAACGATAACTGCATTTGAAATTCGCGGTTATTTTTCTCCAATGATTGCAGATGAAGTGGCGCTTATTCATTTCCTATTCGTTCGTAGAGGTACAATTTACAATACATAGATAGTCCAAAGCAAACTATTCTGTCAGCAGCACAGAATGATAATACCCAGGAGGTTAGCATCAGCAGACTGGCAGGTTGGTTGGCAGAAAACCGCTAGGAACAGCTTGATGCCGCGCGCGCCCGGTGCATGAATTTTAGCAGAAACTGTTTTTTTTTCTTCAAATTAGTGTTTTTATGGTGTAATACTTTAAAGCACGGCCACGGAAGATTTTCTTTTTTCTTGTAGTACACTTTATTTTATGAATGTGTACTACAAGAAAAGAAAGAAAATCCTCCATGGTCGTATTTTACCTAAAGTATCACACGTTTCTGTATGTGTTAATGTGTAATATTAGTGGCTTAATTTCCATTTAGTGTTTGTAAACGTGAACGAGTATGGGCTAATGATATAAACAAAATCGCTGAATTTCATGTTTTCTCAAAAACTCAAGGTTTAGAGCACGCACATACTACTTTACTGAACCATGACATTGACTAGACTAACCACTTTAAATTTTGGCTAATATCTTAATCTAAAAAAATTGAAATGTTAACACTTGGTACTGGCACTACTGGCTAAATGCACTAACTGTGTAGAGCCAAACCGAAAAAAATAGTCCTCGTTCCTTGTACCCATTACCTCCTATAGATGTTATTATTAGGGATGGCGATTCTTTACGAAAAAGATCGATTTTTAAATCGATTCGAATCGTAGTCTAATGAATCGATTCACGAAAAAATCGAGGCCTACAAAATCGATTCTTAAAAAATCGATCTTTTTTTCAAGTTTGCGTTTACAATGTAAATTTGTATCAATTTTACTAAAAACAAGATTAATATTGCAATTAACGATATCTTATCAATAAAATCAGGGAATTCAAAAATAGCTATTATTTTTATTAGCGTATCAAACTATAAGATCAACTATAAAAAAAAAAAGTATTTATATACTAACGGCCTTACTAATAAAAAAAAGTTAAACATCTGTGTAACAACTGTATTACTATACAGTGAGTAAGCTATGAATAGGCGTTACACACTCCCTTTATTAATAATCCGTGGGTAAACAATGCATAGTTATCAATTCCTTATAACAAAAACCACTGGCAACTTTCGTCAGAAACGTTCGAAAACATTACGTCATAATATCAGAGTCTTAATATTAGTTCTAAAAACGCTCATAACTTTGATGCATTAGTAGTGAAAAATATAAATTTTATTAAATTAACTATCTTTTTCGTTCTTTAATTACTGTTTTACTTTCACTTAGCCATTTAGTAAGAGTAAAGGATACTAAAAATACAGCCATCTCGCGAGTTTATGAGTAGTTAACTCTTTAACCGGCAGCACTCTTATAATTCAGGCACATTCAACTAAATGCAAATAATTGTATGGTTTATACCAAAACAGAAAAAATCGAATGTCGATTTTCAAGGGTGATATATCGATTCAGTGAATCGATACAGTACTTCATATCGATTTAAAAAATCGATATTTTCTACTCGAAAAATCGATTCTTCGATTAATCGATCTCAGATCGCCATCCCTAGTTATTATATGTCAGTCAGTATAGTCTGAGGAGTGGGTTCATTTCATTCATTTCGTACGTAATTTCATTGTCTGTGTGATGTTTACTAGGAGGTATCGATCGTCCTTAATGATGTTTACAAATTAACACTTGCTCTTAGTTTTTGTTTCCATAGCCTGATAACGGTTTAATGTACGTAAAATAATCAAAATACTATTGTAAATATCGAATACTGTTATTCAAGTCAGTACCTTTATAAATTATATTCCAGTTGTTCTATGTAGGTACTAATTTATTTATTACATCACATAACTTCATTGTTGTATTAGAATCTCATTATATTCCAGTATCCTATCCTGCTGAAAAACACTGTAGTGAAGTTGTATCACTTGAGGTAATTTCATTGGAAGAGTTAGTAGGTATATATACTTACTAGTATACCCTTAAATTGGTCGAAGAGTATACCTACAAAATGAAAGAACCAATTGAACCAAAGAAAGAAGATTGCTGTAATAGTGGTTGCAATCCATGTATATTTGATGTTTATGAAAAACAGCTGAGTCTTTTTCGGTCGTATATTGAATCTGGTGAAAACTGTCTCACAAACGTGGAAAATGCTATGTCTCAAATAGAATACAGCCTATTTGATGTTGTAAAAAACATTGATGTGTGTAAAGAACACAGACTCCTCGTGTTTAAAGGAGATAAATCGGTAATTAATCAATATGTGTTCTGGAATCCTGGTGATCATTTTCTATTGAAATATTCTGTTGCAAAGCATTCTTGCACTCGAGCCTATACACCAATCAAAATGGACCTTAAGTTGGAAGAGGACTATGATTTTGCTATAATTGTAAAAAGATATCACAATGGACTAGTCTCAAATTATTTATATGATTTAAATGTTGGAGACCACACACTGTGGCGTGGGCCTTATGGACAGTATCAAGTGAACTCTGACAAGTTTAGCAGAATTGTTATGGTTGCACAAGGCACTGGCGTAGTGCCTTTCTTTACAATCATAAAACATGTTTTGAATGATGAAAACAACATGACAAGAATAATTTTATTATATATTTGTGAATCCATTGATACCATTTTGTTAAGAGATGAACTTTACATGTTAAAATCATATTGGAATTTTGACTACACAATACATGTAAGCAAGAAATCAGATAAATGTTTATATAAGTATAAAGAACCCATTAAAATGGACAGGCTGACTTTAAAAGATTTATTTAATTTAAAACCATTTACTGATTCAGATCAATTTCTTTTGTGTGGTTCTGATGAATTCATGAAGTATTACAGCAAATGCTTAAAAGAAGAAAATGTCCAAAGTAAAAATATTGTAACATTTTAAATAGGTAAGTACCTACCTACCTACAAAGTATTTATGCATGGTTTATGAGAAAATAAAATTTTCATAATCAAACCAATAATAAAATGGAAGTATGTCTGTGATTTATAATTAAATGCCAAAATTTAAGTGAAACTGATATACCTACCTAATGTTCTATTTTTAGAATATTTGTCTCGAATAAGGCTCGGAAATGGTTCAACGACTTTTAGGGATTAAAAT
The DNA here is from genome assembly GCA_912999815.1 of Campaea margaritaria. NCBI lineage: Eukaryota > Metazoa > Arthropoda > Insecta > Lepidoptera > Geometridae > Campaea > Campaea margaritaria. The sequence continues at coordinate 7,232,293 of OU538794.1, forward strand.
GGGAATTTTATCTTGATTCGAATATGTTTTATTTGTATATTTTCCAGTGGGGCTATGCAGCACGGTGCGGATCAGCTAGAGTTCGTTTCATTTTGGCGTTTGATTGCCACGGGACTCGTCATTTCATTACGATTGACGAGTCCCGTGGCAATTAAATGTCAAAATGAAACTAACTCGAGCTGATCCACACCGTGCTGCATAGCCCAGCAGGGTGCAGAAGATATGAATACAAATATATTTTTCTAAGTATACAGAGCAGACGAAGTCGCGAGTTGCAGCTAGTTTGTCATATAAATGTGTCCAGATATGGATTACCAATCCTTGAAGGAGGCGTTCTTCAACTATTTTGATCAATAAATCTACCCTCATAGATTTATCAATTAAAATAGTTGAATAACTTCCCCTTCAATGACATACTTCACCCCCAAACCAACCCGCAATGGAATGGCAGCCATTCCTTTTTAAATAAAACGTCACTCCATGTACGAAAATGCCTATCTGTATCTATAATCTATATATACTAAATTTCATCAAAATCTGTTCAGCCGTTTCGGCGTGAAGAGCGGACAAACAAAAACTTCCGCATTTATATTATAGTAGGTATTACTGAGATATTGGCATTACAGACTAGAAATAGTAGATTGTACCACAAGGGAACAAAATAATGTATTTACGGCGAGAGCGATTTTTGAATCCAGAGCGAAGCGAAGGATTCTATAGAAGAATCCCGAGCGTAGCGAGGGGTTCTAGAGTAGAATCCTAAGCGTAGCGAGGGAGTCAAAGTACTTCGCTCGAGCTTAAATAATTTTGTTACCGTGTGGTACACGATACTTTTCATCCCAAGCTATGAGAAAATATTCATCATATGAGAAAAAAATCTTATGACGACTAATAAATCTATGAACGCCGGCTGCATGCACGAAAAAGTTGACACATTGTCCCGTAACACTCACTGTCCCGTTACGCTCATTGTACGCTTGCGCCGCATCTTTCTCTCTTCTCTTCTTGACAGGTTAATTATTCTTGGATTTTAAAAATCTAATTACTAGTATAATTTCAAGTATTTATTCTTTTATTATTAAAAAATGATTCTAAAGTATGCAATCACTTCATCAATGTTATGTTACGACGTTGTCACGTTAAAATATCGTCCGTAAACCAACTTTACAGACAACGAATTTTTTTTAAATTTGGTTTGCCAATGCTGCCTCGGCACGCGCTGTTTTTTTTTATTGCCGGCCAGGAGTTTATTGAAGCGAATTAAGTTCAAACTTTTTAATTAAACAGTGTTCCAAATTCAAAACTCATTTCGTCCCTGTTATTAAGTGCGCGGAAAAGACCCACTTTGCTCGCACTTATCGAGGAGCAAAATGCCACTTTTCGAATACATGGTATGAAAAATATATTCATAATCACAAACAAACAAAAGATGAGAAAAATCGTTGGAAAACTTTTGACTCGTCCTCAAAATAGGTGTTTGTGTTAGGTAACAGACCGTTTCTGTGTATTAATAAAAGAATAATAACAATGTAAGTTCGTAGTGAAAATTGTTAAAATTTTCAGCTTGTATTGAAAGTACGCCTCCACGCTCGGCTCAACGCGCGCCGCCGCGCCTTGGTGGCCACTGTGGTCATTCAATCTCACCGTGTTGTTTTGCTACTCTACGGAAGATGGCGCTATTAATATTTAGTTCCACAAGCATTGTGTATCTATAGCTAATCAACTACGTAATTATATTAATAAAACAATCTTTGGAAATAACATCCTGAAGAACAAAATAAAACTATTATAATTTTGTTTGTAACTTCATAATATGTGAAGATATTTTGATCATTTTTAGGGGTGGTAACACTGGCGATCAACCTATGCTCGTTATGGATTTTTTCGCGCCGCGTCGCCGCCGCCGGCTCTAATTATTGGGTTTGCTTCCAATTTCATAAGTATATTTTTGAGTCTATTAAAATTGTACCAAATTTACATTAAAATCTGACAAGTCAATTACTATGTGAATATTTATTCTTTTATAAATAAATGGTCAACGCGACAAATTATGTGTAAACATAATTTAAAGAAAAAAATCGATATTATGCCTCTGATGTAAGTCGGTACAGGCAGAAGTGCGTTCGGTAAAAATGGGTTCCATCGTGTTGAAAAGTTTGTCTATCCTATTAGGGGTGTTTTTTATATTTGTTGGAATTACAAAGTTAACACCGTTTATTTCCAAGGAATTGCATAAAGATTTGGTAAGTTTTTCTTTTTTATTTCTATGCTGAAACAAAGGTCGCTCGGTGCATTGAATTTTTTTGTGGCAGAGCGATGTGGATTGCTATTTTGGTATTTGGCTTGCGGCCTAGTCCTACGACTGAGCTGTCTGGTTTTGATAACGAGATGCGTGCGTTCGCACTTCGCATATAATATGTTAAATCACTTATTATATTATGTACATGCCAACAATGCCTATATCGCTGCCGTGATGTTATGACGGAAGTCAAGACAATAATATGTTCCTAGTGCATTATTTGTATAAACTTGCACAACACACTAATAACTTATTTAAAAAATATGTTTTTTTGTTCCATAGCCAAATGTTTAAAACTGCTGAAACCTCTTATTTAGATCTGGTCCGTCCACTTGTTTGGCTAAAAGAGTTACCGAGCCCGGGAAAGGCTGGACAGCCTTTTTCACTTTTTTTTTTTGTTATTTCCGTATTGGGAAATAAATCTTTTACTTACTGTACCTAGTATCCCAAAATATTCTATTTCTTTCAGCTCGGAAAAGGCATCATCTCCTAAATATGTACACTTTTTGCGATAATTGTGATTCTAGTATGTCTGCGTACTGTTTTGGGAGCTTTGTATGGAGTTTCTGTAAAAGGCTTTTATACCATACTTTACTAAAAGCTTCCGCCACATCTAAAATAGAGTGGCGCATATATTTACTGTTCGATTTTTTTTTCTATGAAGTTTGTTGTTCTGTGCACTTGATCAATAGTTAAATGCTTTTTCCGAAAACCATACTGGTGTTCCACCTGGTGTTATTGACTTCTGCCTTTTGAGTAGCAACTTTTCAAAAACTTTGACATTGTAGGAAGTAGTTCAAAGAGGCGGTTTCCCAGGCTTTGGTGTCATTATTACTTTAACTTCTTTCCATAAGTCTGGGACATACTTTAACTGTACTCTCGGCAGATTACGAAGTATTTCTCCAGATATCATTATCTAACATAGACATTTCGTGGGGTAATGCTTAATTCAATTTCTCTAGGTGTGGTTAGTTTCATAGTTCCTTCGTCCAAATATCATGATACCTCCCAAATTAAGGGCTTCGTTTGCTTCATTTTCAACTGCCGGTTCACAGGCGATAGTCATCTGCATGCCCAATCAATAGTAACATAGTGACGGACGGATGGATGAACTAAAAATTACTTCGTAAAAACATTACTAGGGCATTTCTGTCAGAACATGTACCAAAATCAAAAATCTTTGATTTGAATTTTTTTTTATAAAATATCATAATTTTGATTTATTTGCTTTCTCACTTTTATAAACTTTTGTTTGAAATAGTCATTTCTTATGAATTTGAGTTAATTGTATTTTATTTGAATAAAAGTTAAAATATTGCACTGAATTATGTCATATTCGTTACCAACCAAATATTGCTGATAAAATAAACAAATTTTTCATTTGACGCTTAAAAATGACTTCAACGTGTTTTAATTGCGTTGTTTGCCAATTATACATTGATCATTGTTTTGTTACATTTTACTTATTTATCATTTTTACAGTAAGTGTGTCCGTACCGTTACTTTTCGCCATCCATAATATACCATTTTTGATGTTTTATATCAAAAAAATTAACTAAAATTAAAATGTTTGTTTCTGGTATTCTCTTAAACATTAAATGTACATAATTTTACGAAAATGCCCACTAACACAATAGTAATTATTATTATATTATTATTATTAATTACTAATTATGGACATACTCTTGGATTCAGTACTGTAAATCACTTTTGGTATTTGTTGCAGAGAAAAGAATATGTGCGGTACGCTAAAGTGTTCCCTCTGACGGACACATTAGACTTCAAATTACCGTCGAAATGGTACAGAAGGTCTGTAGGTGCACTCGAAATTATTTTCGGACTCGCCTTAGCAACAATACCGAGTCGTAAGTACCTATGTATCACTATTTGTCGATCCTTGCTTAGAAAGCCTATACAAATGCAGTTTCTGCCATGGTGGCCGTGCGCTAACTTTCTGCAATTCATTGTTCTAGATAAGGTAAAGAACGCAGCAAATATAGGCCTTCTTCTGTTGATGATCTTGGCTGCTTACTCCCATGTAACCGTAGGCGATCCTTTCGATCGCTGCGCGCCAGCTTTGGTCTTCTTCTTCATGCTCAGTGGAAGACTTGTCGTGTGGTAAGTGAAACTCACTATAATAGGAGTCAAACGCGAGCCTAGGCAGGTATACAAAGGGGCCCTTCCCGGTCCGTTGAACTCAAAGTACAACGCAAGGATGGCCGCCTAAAAGCTTGTTGTTTCGTCCAACGCAATGTTTGAAAAAGAGGCACTGAAAAAGGGATAGAGCCACGGTTGGCATTCGAAAAATTCATGTTAATTCCGAATAAAACAAAAAATTGTATTTAGAAACATAAAACTAGAATTAGCAAAAATTGCGTTAACTATAAACAATTAAAACATTTGGCCTTTTGATTTCTGAGAAGCAGTCGTCGCATTGTAATGTGATTACCAACCTATATACCCAACGTAACTCCTACCTATATAATAAACAAAACTTCTTGCCAAACGTAAATGTTATATGCTCTGAATATAGCAAAACTTAGTGGTCGTTAATTTATAGTTTATAGGATACCATTACCGACTATAGAATTCAACTAACTGAACAAAGTATACAATTGGATAATATTTGGTTTGCGTGAGGTGTACTTTAAAAGTTTACCGTAATTCTGTCCTAACGTCATAAACATTTAGGTTTACGAAGGTATTACACGTTTTACTATGCATAAAATGTGTAAAGATCATTTAACACTTTCACTGCTGAGCCGATTTTCTTGCCTAGTCACGGGTGCGGCTCTGTACACTCCATAGTGTTTTCCTATACAGCAAACACAAGTTGTGTTTTCCCGCACTCGCGGCAAGTTATGAAAAAAACAACACTTGTGTTTTCAGCAGTGAGCATGTTAAATTTAGATATTTTATGCTGCATGCATGACATCAGAATCGTAAAGATTATGAATGCATATTTATTTTATAGTTTCTCACTACACCTTTCAAATAAACTCATTTCTATATTTTGATAAAATGAAATGTCTGAAAGTTACCTACAATGACATAATAATAAAACACGATATGCTACGTTTTTTGTTTGTATTATTTGCCAACACTTGTGCACAACAACGAACACTTAAGTGTTTCCTGCCAGAGCTCTCCAAATCATATCACATTTATAAATACATTTTTGTAGTGCTATCCCAGGCCCGTATTCCAGTGATGGACAAATATATTTTTGTTAACAAAATAACATACTACTTAGATAATGATTTAAATGTACATTTTGTCGCACTTTTTTTTAAATGGTTTATGCTTATAATCCCCACCAAGTTGTCCCAACTAGTATGGATTATATGCAGGCCCTAGAATTGTATTGAAATAAGGGAATCAATAGCAGAGTTTAAATTAATGTGTAATTCCATTTTCCGATTCTAACAATATTTTACAAGAATCAAAACTTCTTATTAGCTATACCTTGACCAATTTTGCATAATGTAAAACATCAGTTACGAAATAAAGTTATGTAGCGATATCGCACAGTCGAACGTCGAGACTGGGCAGCTTGCCAGGGATTCCACGACGACGGACGGCGGTGTCGCTCAATGTGTTCCAGTCGATCAAGACGAAGATTATTCAAAAGTTCAATAATCATGTCCACTGGCTGCTTTAACATCAATATCAGTTGTTTGTGTAATATGTTAAAATTATGAAAAAAAAATAGTCATTATTTATCAACAGCCTCGCTTATCCAGAAAGTCTGTCCTCCGCTCAGGTGTTATTTATTACGCATAATTACTAGTGTTTTGAACTGTATATTTTTGTGTCACAGAAATATTGACGTCATGTCCTATTTTTTTTTAGGTATCAGACCACCCGCAGGGAAGAGTTAGAGCAGGCAGCTGCCACACAAAACGGCAACGGGCTCAAGAGGGACTAGCTCAACATTATTAAAATAAAAAGCGTAGTTATACACGTATCTAGTCGGATCACGAACACTTTATTTTTAAAATGTAAATAGGTTGAGATAGGTGGTGTTGGTGCGTGACCTGTATTCAGACCCAGTGAGTGAGACGCGCGGTTAATTTATACTTCGTGATTGGATAATCGCAAAAAATGTCTATAAATTAATCACTCTGTGATTAAGCTAGTCATTCGTTCATATTTATTTGTATTATTTAAGGCTATTAACCTTTATTATTTTAACATTGATGACTGCAACTCTGTGAATTAAACGTTGGCCATCTGGTTGTCTAAAATTAGAACATCAAACAAAACCATTTAGTTTATATCTACTGATACTTGTGCAGGTTAATGCGCCTCAGAGAGTATCTGTAGTTTATACCTAAAAGTGATATTAATTTAAGCGATACGTGCTAGATTCATATTGTATGTGTGTATGTCGTGTGAGTAGTTATCGTGTATGTAGGATCAAACTGCCACCGCGTATTGGAGGGTAGTCGTAGCTAATGTTCACTGCACAATATATTTAATATTAATAATGCACAATTTATATAAACGAAAAATATAATTTGCTCAATTGTAGAACACGTCCCACAGCTTTTTAATTTTAGTTAACACAGTGTGGCGAGAACCAAACGCTTCCATTGATTAAAGCAATGCATAGTTTAATTAAGCTTCTAATATAATATTTAACTTGATTTTATTATTTAATGTTACGAATGTATTTGCGTAAATCCAATACTACTTAATGTAGGTATGTGTGCGTGTGTGTGATGAAGCAATATTATTATGGTGTTTGATTGTCAATGAATAAATGGATGGAGTACTAAACATAAATATTGTTTCATTTTTCAGTTCTAAAAATAATAAGGGTATCAAGAATATGAAATAGGTATATTATTACAAAATATATTTTATTAAAAATGCAAAATCAATATTGTGATGTGTTAACTTATACTCTTATAACTTATCATAAAAAGTACAATACAAATATATAATATTTAATTAATTACATGGTGAGTTTTAATATAATACAAATATTAAATATCTTTATATTTTTGTAATGTAATTGTTTTCACTGAATTTTTATTGTTCCAAATAAAAGAGCACATTATAAAATAATTTAAAGGTGGTTTTAGACGTGACTAAGTCTAGTTAGTAGGAATGAAATGCTTAATAATTTATTTTTCAGAATAGTTATATTTTTTATTTTTGATTTATGATAATGTAGCATCAACAAGCACATACATTTTACGAATACAAATTATAATATTTATGTAATAAGTAAATACTATATCATTGAACAAGTACTCTAAAATATGACACATCATAATTATGGAGTCACTTGTTCACCTTTTCACCTTAAGAAGCTTCTTGTACCATTGTTTTATAATATTGAAATATAATTTTACAAATCAGAGATGAACTTAATATTATAAAGATTACATACCATTGTAACATTTCAAGCTGGGTCACGACCCGTGTGCAGCAATTCCAAAGCATTCTTCAAGTTTGTGATAGCAGTTTTAACATCCTCATAGTTGAGAGCACTGCTGGCCCACTTACAGTATTTCTGAGCTTTAGATATCTGATCAGGAGAGAGTTGTGGTAGAGTTGAAGAGCTATCACCATATAATGGAGTGGGTGGAGTAGGTTGCGGCTGTTGAGATGGATCATATGGCACAAAACCTCCAGGATTGGGATCAGGAGTGTACGGGACAGGTGGAAGTTGAGAAGCAGCTCTTATTGCAGTGTTAGGGTCCGGGAACGAGTTGCCGAAGCTGGATGGGGCGATTGGCGGTGTCGCTGGCTCAGAGGTAAAACCTGGCACTTGGGGGATGTTGGCTGGTGCTGGTGGCATGTCACTTGTGGAGCTGGTAGGATCCTGTTCACCATCTTCAGACTGCATTGGGCCTAATAAGAACCATAATATGCATTTGTTATTAGAAATCAAGCAATAAGGTTAGAAGTCACAATAAATTTAATATCACCAAAACGCAATAAGCACAGCCATACCTTAAAATGTTGGCATTGATTTTTTCTTATTTATCTACAAAGAACAGAAGACAGACTGAATTTTTCAAAATCTCTATACATAAATAAAAGCGAAAAATACAGTCAGTTTGTGAATTTTTACTAAAAACAGAAGTAACTATTGTATTGGAAAATAAAAAAATAATCTCAGCTGTTCTTAGTTGAAAAATTCATAACATGCTAAAGTTACGGGAGTATGGCAGCGGTATTTGCACATTTCTCGTGGTATTAAAATTTTGTTTATCAAAAAGGTCACAGGCAATTTTTTTCCTCAATCTGATTTTAATAATAACTAGTGAAACTCTTGAGATTGTCAGACTCACAGGTCATTTACATGATCATAAGCGCTATCCATGCCTGATCATAAAAATTCAGTGAGCAATTAGAACTTGATGAAAATTTCTGTGGCACTTAATGATTTTTATACAACACATTTCAGGCCCTAGGGTGGCCTGATCCACACTAACACCTGAGGCCAGCACTGCTTCATTTGACAAACAAACATAGTTGGTAGCTGTGGACTTGTAAAGTCATAAACCCTGAGTCATTGGTTTGTGTGACTCACATTATGCTGTTATATTGATGGAAACAGTGCCCTTCAAATTAGAACACACTAATGTTTGGACACTCTTGCATAGGCAATATCCGGCAAAGATGCTTCCCCAGACAGCCTACCTCTACAAGAAATTAAGCATAAAAGTTTAAATCCCACACTAGTACACATCTAATATTGTCCTAAATAAGTTTTTATAACAAATTTTTCATTTATTTTTTTAATCTAGTGAGTCCCATTTTCAAAAAATTATTCCTGATTTTCTTGTTGATTTATTATTAGTATGACTACAACTGAGAAATTTTTAAGCTACTAGATAACAATGTTACTTCAAACTTAAACTTTACCTGGTACAGGTGTCTCTCCATTTTTCAGACAGTTGTGAATGTAGGCAGCCTTCCACTTGGCATATTTGCAGTTTTGGGCAGCTTCATCAGTCAGCTCCCCAAACGTAGTAAGGACATCATATATCATACCTGCAGTGTAGAATGCTTTCACAATGTTCCTGTAAGAAGATAAGTCATAACTAAAGTACTATGCCTAACACTTTGACTGCTGAGCCGCTTTTCTTGTCTAGCCACGGGTGCGGATCTACACACACCATAGTGTTTCCTATACAGCTAACACCACAGTTGTGTTTTCCCACACTCACATGGCAAGTTATGAAAAACACCACAGTTGTGTTTTCAGCAGTGAACATGCTAACTCATTCACTACCACCCTATTTTATTATCCATGCCATTTAAACAATTGCACAGCATGCAACAGGCTACATCCCAGTTTGTACACGGGCAGTGTACAAACTGGGATGTACAGTCAAGAGAAATATTGATATACAATTAAATATATTCATGAAAAACTTACAGATGCATTTGGCAAGGAAAGAGTTAACTTTTATTATAATTGAGATGCAAGGGGTACAAGAAGATTGCTGTAGTAGTGGAATAATAAAATTGAGAATAGTGTTAGAATATTTACTAAAACATATTGCTTTGTTCACTTACTTGCCATAGTTCTGTTCTCTATCTTGTTTATCAGCATACAAGAAAAGTTTTAGAGCGTAGTTCTCAAGATGTGCCTGGGCAGCGACTTCAATTGAGATTGCTTCATTATCCTTGTGTGTTTTCTTGCATTCCTCCAGCCAGTCCATTAGACCTAATAAATAGGTAAAGCTTGGTTTTGTTTGCCACTATTTTTAGTTCTAATTTGAAACGAAAAGTACCTAACAGTTAAATACAAGACTAGTCTCTTTTTAACCAACGATAAAAATACTTAGAGCAAGTTTTCACAAACAAAATAAGGCTAAACATATAAACAATAAACGTAAATCAACGATTAAATAATTATTCTCACCCACTAAAACTGCGGTTTCTTCTGGAGTCTTCTTCGTTGTAAGTTTAAGACCAACTTGTAAAGCGTGTAGTCTGCACCAGTAGGCCACCACAGGGTCCCTAGTATCATGTTCTTGCGCAGTCTTTAAGTAGTGTTGTATGGATTTTAGGCTTGGGGGGCACTCGGGAATGTTAGCCATTATGTAGGCAATTTATTAGGGAATACAGATATGCAACTTGAATTTATATGAACGCACGGGATTTTCCCTTCCTAAAATAATTTAGGATATGAATGAAACAATGGAAGTAAATTTCGCAAAAACGCAATTAAATTAATTCGATATTCGATATGACAAGCTTTTGACTTTTATAATGGTTGATTTATGATTGACATTTAACATTTAAGATAATTGACATTTACAATTTCTTTCAGGATGATGCTTTTTTAATAATTATTTTCACATGTCGTTAATATTGTTTTTTTCACCCCAACAAATTAATTTAAAGCAAAACTCATGCGAAGCCAAAACAGAAACAAAATGGCTGTCAAATGATAAAAGTCAAAGTAAGTATGTAATTCAAGTGCATACCTTTTTTTTATTTTTACCTAGGGAATACATTTTGCAATTTGCATTACGTATACCACCCGGCCTGGGTTAAGACCGGGTGGTTATGTAGGACGGACAGCCAGCCAGCATGACGATATACCCACTAAATCACAGAGTGTTCCACTGGGACGCCTATTGTCGAGGCTACGGGAGAGCAACGTAAAACGGTCTTCCGCAAGTGTATTAAAGCCTGTGGTAACTTATCTGACATGTCACTCAGCAAAGCAAGAGTTTTTTTATTCTGTACTCCGTCCGTCCAGTCAATGAAAATTTGCTGAAAACTTGTGCGAGATTTACTTGAATTCCATGAGTTGAATTATTTATTTAAAATTCATTGCCTTCAAATAAACCTTTATAATTATCAATAAAAAATAAGTGTTATCAAAATGCCGTCAAAGCAAAGAAAGATTGCTATGATGGGCTATCGCTCAGTTGGTAATGGTCATTTAGATCTTAAAATGTTTATGCGTCGTATTTTGTCACGACGCTGATAATTCTACTGTTTTATTTTTCAGGCAAATCGTCTCTGATCATACAGTTCGTAGAAGGCCAGTTTGTTGATTCATATGATCCTACAATCGAAAACAGTAAGTGTTGTTTCACGGATTGTTGTATTATTACAAAAGCATAATCATAAGTTAAAGTAAAAAAATAATTTGAATTAGCACATAGGAAAATTGTACTGCCTATTCACAGCGATTCAGTTCAGTTTGCACTGAGACAACAAATATGACAGTATTGGGTATTATTGTACTTCAAAATACATAAGCCTAAGGTTCTCTTCTGACCCGTAGAACAATTTAGTAATGTTGTGCTCTCATTGAAATGCTAATTGCCTAATTTCAAACTTTATTTAAATTCAATATATCATCTTGAAACTTCTTAATGATTACCAACTCTCAAATAACTGTTGGTTAGTAAAGTTTGGTTGGTCACTAACAGCTGTACACATAGTAAATAACCCAATTCCCATTATTATTTCTAATAACCAGGTACTATAGTTTGAATGCCAGTGACAAATTTTTAAATGTATCATTCCCTGCGCTGCTTACTGCCAACTAGATTTGAGAACTAACATGTTACTAACAAATCCCAACTACTCTACTTAATATTACAAATGGGAAAGTAACTTTGTCTGTCTGTGTGTTACGCTTTCACGCCTAAACTACTGAACTGATTTCAATTAAATTTGGTACAGAGATAGCCTAGAACTTAAGAAAGGACATAGGCTAGGAGCTTTGAAGCTAGGAGCTTGAAACTTATTCCTTAGGCTAGAAATTAACAGTTCCTGTGGGATAATACTCATCATGGGTAAAACCGCGGGGTGCAGCTAGTATAATAATATAAATTTTTAATTAATAATTCTTACACAAATTGTATAGTTAAACCATTATTTTATTTAGATATGCATAGTAAAAATAATACTTCCCATACAACATAAACAAGAAAGAACACAAAAGCAAGCGCTAAATTAAGGGACTGAGTAGTGGAAGGCTAGGAATAACTTGGTTTCTTTCTTATTTTTCAAACAATCATATTAATTTTGTCTAAAATAATGTTTATTTTTATTTACAGCATTTACCAAATTTATCCGCCTAAATTCGACAGAATATGAGGTGAAACTGGTAGACACAGCGGGTCAAGATGAATACAGCATATTCCCTCTCCAGTACAGTATGGACTTCCATGGCTATGTGCTTGTATACTCCATCAATTCCAGCAAAAGTTTTCAAATAGTACAAATAATTTATGATAAGCTTTTGGATATGGTTGGCAAAATACAGTAAGTTTCTACATAATTTTTAAATTTTATTTAGTTTTTTTGGATTGTCTTAATTTGAAGCTTATTTAAAAATATTACAAAATTACAAAATGCTGAATAATGACGCTCAGTGAAGTTTTCAAAACTCACTATGTTTAATTTTGCTAACTAAATATACAATTACAAAGAAGTCACAGCAAATTAAGTAAAGGTTTTATAAAAAATATTGGCACACAGCACCACAGGTTTGCTCTTTGTCTGGGTGTTTGTGGGGCCATGGTCTTCATAGTTTCAGATTTTTTAGGTACTGGATATGCTAGTTAGGGATGAGAATATGAATGCAATTGAGATTTGTTATTAATTTGTATTACCATAAGTATAAAGCATACACAAGTGACTTACACTTTCATTTAAAAATATTAAAGTGTATGTTAAGTGTGTTATTTATGTTCTTTTCCAGTGTACCCATTGTGCTAGTGGGTAACAAAACTGATCTCCATCTAGAAAGAAAAATAAGTACAGAGGAGGGAAAAAGACTTGCTGAAAAATGGAAAGCTGCCTTTGTTGAGACCAGCGCTAAAAGAAATGAGGTAAGATAAAGTCGATTTGTTAAATTAAAGATTGATATTAACATGTTCACTGATGAAAACACAACTGTTGTGTTTTCCATAACTTGCCGTGAGTGCGGGAAAACACACCTGTGGTGTTTACTGTATGGGAAAACACTACGGCATGTGCAGAGCCACACCCGTGGCTAGACAAGAAAATCGACTCAGTAGTCAGTGTTAAAATTTCCAAGTTTTAACTATTACTCTCAGGCTGTTTATCCACATTGACTGCTACAGGTGACCAATATATTGGTACAATATGCATTATGATTGGTCATCATCATCATGTGGACAAACAATTATACATACACATTATACGCCTCCATCTATGTGGGAATGTGTTGTTTTGTCATTACGGTCACAGTGGACAAAGAGCTATCCTTATTATTTGTCAAATCTTAAGTTTTTTTTCGGTCATATTTAACACAATCCAATCTTTATTTATTTAATTTTGATCATATTTAAATCTGTGTGTATTTTGCAGTCGGTGACAGACATGTTCCACGCTATCCTATTAGAAATAGAGAGATCAGACGGCCACATACCAGACAAAAACGGATGTGTCATCTCTTAATGAACCACAGTTTTAATAGACTATGTGCTGTAAAGCTGAAGTGATCTATTATTGATAAACTTACTGTCAGTGTGCACAGCCTAGTTATTGTTGCATTGTTGCACACAGCATATGAAACAGGGCTAATGTGCAAAATATAAGTATGGATGTTGCATTTTTTTCTTAATGTATGTATATCATGTAAGACTTCGAACCTTATGCCATGGGGCCACAGCGGCCATTATAACTTTTTTCAAAAATAGTGAATAGTTTTGGAAAAAGAGTAAATAGCTCCTGTGGTACCTCAAGCTTCAAAGGAGAAGTTTCTCGGACCTTTGTAATAAAAGTTTAGTGTAGGTAATATGCAACCGTAATATTAGAAGCTTCATGTTGATATTGTTACTCAACTTATCACTTTAAAACTTTTTGATATTTTTCTTTTATTATGAATTGATTTAGTCTAGCATCAATTTAAGATCAGATATAAACTGCAGTAAAGAATAAAGAAAGAATATTATATTAAATCCAGTAGAATAATAAAGATATCCGGCACATCAAATAATAGCCTGTGAGGCTTTTGATGCCTTTGGGAACTCTGAATGGCAGCTAACAGAATGAATGAGAGTAGTCACAGGCTAGAGTATCCTAAAGTTATATATTCTTGATCAAAACTTTATTATTTAATAAATTATTCAACTTCAATAAAAGTCAGAAATGTAATTGTGAACAAGTCTAGGAAACGTTAGTGGGTAAGTAGTACGAGTGAGCACTATAAATATAGTAGCATTCTAAATATTATATCTAACAGTTCCAGAATTATTCTTGCTACTCTTTCTTGGAAGAACCTGTAAATTCAAGCAGTAACATCTTTTATTCATATTTTATCTCGAAAATAGATAGTAAAGTAGGTATGTAATCTAGATGTTAATTTACATAGTACCCATAGAACCATAAAACTGGGTATACATCATAGGTTACGCATCTTTCAATGGGCGTGACCTTCGTTTTTTTTTATTTTAACGTCATTGTTTTTCATGGGAATTTATAAATTTCACTACTTTAGAAATGGTATTTAGAACATTTTTTTTTAATTTGACTGAGTGACGAGACTAGACAGTTGTTGACCTGATGTCAGCCTGAGACATCGGCTCTAAAGTCTCTTATGTCCAGTAATTTTGCTGGAAACAATGCCCTTCAAACTGGACAGAAATGTTTGCACACTATGGCTTGGTGGATGAATATCTGGCAACAGTGTGGTACTTCCCCAGGCAGACTTGCAGAAGGGGGCCTCGCACTACAAAAATGTAATAATTACATGATTTTTATAAATGTAGTTAGTATTCTTTGTTACTGTTAGTCAACACATGTCCAAGATAAATTATGTGAACATGAGAAAATAATTCGTCATAATTATTACAATTTTCAATGGCGGTTATCATTAAATGATTGCTGATTTAATTATAATTTTTGGTTGACTTTTTAATCGGTTATAGGCTACCGTTTGACCACAATCTTACCTGGTGACATGATCGGAAATTGTAATTATACTAGCCCTAGAATAGGACCTCAGCCAGAACACCTCACTTAGCAAGTTATTTTAACTTTGCGAGTGATAGATACCTAGACAGGCGGACATACCACCAAGATATTATAGTACAAGTTGTACTATAGGTAAAGCAAAACACTGTTGTACTGTACAACAGTGTTTTGCCTTACCTATAGGTCATGCTAAACAAACTAAGCATTACATACAACCAACTTCATAAAATCATAAATGATAAATGATAAATGATAAATGAATTTTTATTGCCAAAAAAGTTAAGTGTTACAAATAAAATTTACAAAAAGAGCAAACATTATGTTGAAACAAGGATTAACAGTGAGTTCCAAACTAGGCGCGGGGCCTGTGTCTTGGGACCCGAGTTCAACTTCATAAAAGATGGGTATGTATACACCCTTTCCATTCGTTAATTCTAAACGAAAACCGAAATGTATTCAAAGATATGTAAATGTTAAGTAAATAGGTGTTAATTTTCATGGAATAATGTGTTACAATGTTATTATTTAAGTGTGTATAGAGAAGTATATTTATAATAACATGATTTGTCTATGTATATAATAATATATTTGTTAAATTATGTATACTAATAATTTGTACATTTTATATTAAATGTCGGCATGTATAAAAGTTTTTACTAAACGAAGCATACCATAATGATTATTGTTATAATGAAATATTTTAGTTAGGTCAGATTGCATTTAGTTGACATATTAGTTCAGTAAGATAACAGTTTTTATTAGAAACTATTATGTAATAAAATCATGATTTGCTTAATAAAAGTAATTATTTAGTAATCACTTTTGTTAAGCACTTACAACAACTGTTTCAATATACCTAATAATGGTTAATAGCTGCCAAATTCGAGGGGTCACTTAAGATAACGGTGCCTGATAAAAGCCTATTAAACAATATTAAGTAGGCGGTAACAATATACGTACATAGATAATCTGACAAATTTGAAATAAAAAAGAATTAACATAAAGTTGAACCAAACTATAAACACTCCTCAGTAGCAGTGGCTATCTGTCTAAGTGTCCTTTCGGTTGTCCTTTCTGCCCACAGTAGGCACCAATTAAACAAAATATTGATGTATAAAAATATTCTAAATCCAAAGTTGCAGTGACCACTGTCTAGCAATACAACTGCCGAATAATTTATTTTCCTATGTATATAATATGTTCATCATATACGTGCTTTGTAATATGTTTGTTTTGATTTAACTAAAATATCGAAATTATAATGAAAATAGACAACACGAAACTCGCAATATGAGTCCAATAATACCAAAATGATGAACCAATATCAAAACTGGTAGACAGACCTTTATAAGCTGATGTAAAAAGTCCTAATTGTTCAAATGTAAATATTTTTTGTAATGTGATAATTTGGTGTTATTATAAATATTTATGATGGGTGATACTGATAAGTTTTTGTAAATTTTATGTAAGTAGCTTATTTTGGTTGTTTGGTTTACTTTTTACACGAGCTCTAATTCTGTAAAGATTTTGCGGCTATCCAGAGTGAGTTATGTATGATAGCTAAACATTAAGTCATGGCTTAAATTAGTTATAATATCGATTTTAGGCAGAAAACTGCCATGTTGATCAAATAACTTAAATCCAGTTTAAATTGGTTTGATTAACTTTATATTCTATAGAGATCCCTGTACAAAAACTGCTGTATGTCTACTGTATGCTCAGCTCATGCCAGGTGGGGTATTCGCTGCTCATATCATATTATGTTGTATGTTGCCTTGTATATGATAAAAGCACACTAAGAGGTTGTCTCACCTAAGCTTTCATCGACTGTATACCTAATTAAAATTTAACTTAGTCCCGTACCTACTCCATAGTAGTTGATGCTATTCAAAATGCGTTTGCGCCACGTCGCTGGAAGCTAAGGTTGCTGGCTGGAGGCTGGATTTATGGCCATTCTTGTATGAGTTCTGTGATATTAATCTTCTTAAAGATCTTTTCTGAGAGCTAGCTAAATGTGCTTCAACTATCGCAAATTTTCTTTAAATGACTTCTCTGTCTGCTTATTTAGGTACCAAAATAGTAATTAAAAAATAATTAGTAGCGAATTATTTCTAGATCTTGACTTTAATTTTGTTTAAGACGTACAAGTTAGATTAAAGTTGCTATAAAATTATTTTAAAATATTTATTATCTTTTTATGTACAATACAAGCTTTCTTAATCTTAAATATGAATAAAAATAGTGGGTTGACTAGCCTAAAAGCTCCTTAGATTTCGCACGGTTACAGGCGGCCTTTAGAATTTGTCTCTGTAAGGTTTTTGCATCAAATTTACGTCTAGTTTCTAGTACCTACTATAATTAGGATTATAATCTAAGAAGTCGCAACATCAGATATTTGGAATAAGTGCTATATATGTTGTAAATTATATATCGATGCAGATTATTCGGGACAAAATCAATGTCGGGAGCTTTCTCGTTGGAACAAATAAATATTCCTCAGTCGAGAGCATTGAAATAAAGTGTGTACTGTGTACCTCTACCCCTACTGCTGTAGGTAGGATAGGTGTTATAGTATGCACATTTGCTCAATAACTGACTGGCTTAAAGTCTGATTGTTAGGCCTTGTTGTTTAATGTAACTTGTATCGCGTCACTTTGTTAACCAGCTTGCCGCTATGTAACGTAAAGCCGTGTGTATGTCTTCAATTTGAGTACCTACGATACATATATTTTACTCAAACAGTTTCAACTTAAAAAACAACTATAGATAAATCAAACTATCTATTTAACGATCAGCTCTAAGTTTGTCAAATAACTTCTAAGTACCGGGCTTTATATGCTTCACTTTATACTTGGCTCTAAACATGTTAAAGATCTGTGTGCATATAATATAATGTGGTTGATTCTATCTCTACTTTGACTAAGCTTTTTCGGATTTAAGCATGTTTTATCCGTATACAGGAAGAGTTTTTAAATAGGCATCTCTATGGCAGCTCAGCTTCCCGTTAGAGAGAACGAGCATTCTATTTTACCTAGAGATTAACAAACTTATAAAATTAGACGGTACATCCTCCTATCACTTATTCTAATGGGTAACCTAACAACCAGCAGTGATCCGTTTTAAAAAACTTTCTGTATACCTACCTAGTTGTCTAGAACATATAAAATATTGTTCTGTGTAGCTTCTACTTGTAAATAACTTGTAAAAAGTTCAATAAACTACTGCCAATAAAAACTATTTTATTTTTATTCTGCTCAGTGAGCGGGAGACAAGTTTGTACGCCTCTACTAGTGAGCACTCCTCACTCACAATATAGACTCAAACTTGTTTACTAGTAATTTACAAGGTACGCCTCTAGTAGAGGCGTGCTTGTCTCCCAGGCTCCAGCCTGTGACTATCACATTATTATCCCATTAACATTGATTTGATTGATTGGGGTCCTCAATTTGTTTGACCCTCGGGAGGGCTTCAATCAGAGGACTTCAGGTATTGATCTCAGGGTATACAGTAGGTCTATTGGTGTTTGGCATCAACATAGGAAACTAGCCAGACCATGCAGTACAGGCATTGCTCTGCAATACCAGAGAATGACTAGGAAATAAGAATAATCTGGGGCACCCCGCCCCGCCCCAGTACTTTGCTCGTTACCCCCATGCCCTCATTGATAAATTTTTAAGTCAGACAAATTGAAATACTTACATGCCATCTAGTGTCGAGTAGCGAAGTGAAAAAAGTTTATGGTTTTTTTTAGGCATTGGCCTATGCATGGCATGGCGCAGTAAGTATCTATAGGGAATAAAAAAATTGGTGATGGCAACTTATTCGTTTATATAATCTATCAATAGTTTCTGAACGAAGAGATGAAATGTCACTTGAATTTGAAGTTTCAATTTTCATGTCAACAACTTTTATTGTGAAAAATGGCGACCACCGGAGTTGGTTTTCGGTGGATTGATATTTTAGAAAAAGAATTCGATAAAGCATGTGTCGAATTAGATACGTCTCTAGGTAAGTCCTATAAATTTCATGGACCTTCCTGATCATTTACATGTTTTTTGTCGATTCCAGGAGTTCATACGACGTGTACACTCCTTGAAACATGTTTTTTTCTTATTTCAAGCTATAACTTAGTATTGTTCACACTACATACATAGAAAATTCTATTGAATGACCTTAGCGTGTATTTAAAATATTTTAAACATTGTTTTTAGAGTAAAATTCCTTTGTTCCGACCTCAGAACTGCTATAAACTTGGTGGTTTCGGATACGCTGGATACCCGTGCCATACCGTACGTAACATTCGCAGAACTTTATGAGTTTGAAAAGTAAAGACGGTTTATCTAGTTTTAATGTAATGACTAATGACAATATAGCTGAATTATTAGGAAAGTGAGTATGGAGTATTTTTCAAGTCAATTTGTTCACTAAAGTAAATATTTACTCTAGAAACTCAAGTGTGGCTATCTAAAACTTTCTGTAAATTAATTTAAATGTGATTTGTCCACAGGTTTCACTCTACAGTCTGGGTGTTTGTGAGACCATGGTTCTCGTAGTTCCTGATTCCCTAGACCTAGGGAATCCTAGTTACGGGTCACAATGTACATATGTGAATGTAGTGCGTTATTTACTTATTTGATTAATAAAATACCAATGTGTTTACAGTAGAGTTGGAGGCAGAGGAACCAGAGGTGGTGTTCAGTGCCCGCCAGAAGATCGCCACCCTTGGCTCATGTTTTTCACAACTCACACACAAGGCTCTCACTATATTTCAAAACAGTGCCAAGATGGAGGTAAGTTATACAGTAATAACTAGCTTTTAGCCACTAATTAGCTTGCACCGAGTACAGTTTATCGCAATAAAAAGTATTGCATGTCATTCCCGGGGTTCAAACTATCACTTTACCAAATTTTATCAAGTTTCATTTAACTGTTTAGCTGTGGAAATGGGAGCAAACATGCAGGGATACTTTTGCTTTTATAAAATTAGTAGAATAGCTTTGCTCCTTTTTATTGCACATAAAGCTATTTAACTTCTCGGCTAAGTAAGCACAGATCAGGCCAGATAACAATTAAAATCTATTATCTTTCTAAACGCCACATGGAAGAGATTAATGCTACTTTCTGGCCTGGTGCTAAGCAACAATGTGGCCCTGTGGCAAGGTTTGAGCATGTCAACATGGTCTAGAAGTCGTCTTGTCTTCTAGATGACTAATCATAGACATGTCTAACTTGTCTCAACTCCAATGTAGAGTGAGAGAGTGTGTATGATATGTTTTACATAACAATGAGCCCAATCACTATTATTCCAGTTAGTCACTGAAGAGTTTCATTGTGTACCATCTGTCTTTATCATCAGATCAGTTCGGTGACACAAATTATGTAAGTCTAACCCTTTGCATTCCTTATTGATTGAAGAATGAATAAAGAAAAAAAGTAGTAATTATTTGCATCAATTTGTTCTATTGAACACCCTCAATAACACATTTTTATGGGCTGTGTGACCCTTCAATAAACCTTTGGCCTTTCCTGTGTTAGGTAAGACATAAACAACAGGTTTATGGGCTACAAACAGTATGTAATAAGTATTTAAGTTGTAGGCTGCATAGTCATGGATCTGACAAAAAATTAAAAATTAAAATGTATTGTCTCTGTCAATATGCCGCAAGCATATTTTTTTTCTCCTTTTTGTGTACAGAGTTTTTGTCCTGTACTACTTTATCGATAGGTAGACAGATAAAATAAAATAATTATTTTGTCAGCTGCAGCTGCAACCACACGATCGGCCATAATGTACCAACATGTTTTGAGATATTAAATAAAACATCAGTTATAATTGCATAGTTTAAAGGTAGGTATATCTTATGGCAGAGATGGCTTTAGTTTCGGGCCGCGGTCGTACGGGTGTTTGTGCAGATGTCTCCGATGCGCCGGGCGCGCGGTAGTGCTGTCGGCGCTCCGGTCCTGGTCCGTAGCCCCGCTCAGCAACTGCCGGTCTTCGTCCATGATATCGCCACCGCCGTCCTCGAAGTAACCGGCTTGGTCTTCCCAGTCATCGACTTCTTCCTCTGCTTCTTTTTCACTTCTGACAAATTGAGATAAATAGTTTTGATTTAATCATTTTATCCTCTTTGCTATTGGGCGGCCTGATAAAGTCACTAGAATTGCTATTTTATTCGACAATCAAACAACAAACATTTTGGTTTTAGCGTATTAGAGGCTAAAACTTGGTTAGTAAATTACCTTTAGTTAGAATAAAATAGAATATATTTTTCTTTATATTTATCCTGTTCGGTTTATATCTCTAGAAGATCCAAATTATTGCCGAAACTGCATTATTGTTGTTTGAATAATAAATAGGTCCGCCATGAATTTATCTGCACAATGATCGCTTAGGCATTCGATCTGATATATTTCTTATTGAAATTGATTACTTTATCTAAAAGCTTTGAAATCCTTTGCAAATAACTAAGGTAAATACGAGTATTGAAAAAAGCAAGGCTTTGTGGTCTGCTGAAGTGGAATGAGCTGCACTTAATAATACAATTAGATATGAGCAAAACGTGCGTTTCGAGAGATCAACATGGCAGAAAGCACAACTCACTTAATCCTTTTGAGTTTGAGCATTAACTTGTCAGCTGCGGCCGTAACTTCGGATTCTGGCATGGATTCATCGGCGTCGTCGACAAATTGCAACTCCAGCCGCTGCAGCGCTGCGTCGGCGCGATCAGTCAGGGCCACGAACTTCTCAGTTAGTTGTTTCAGTTCAGTTTCCTTGAAAATTCCGTGAGAGCTGTTGCGGAAAGCGCTTTCAAGACGATGGCATGTCATGTCAGCCTGGAATGATAACATTATTCAGTGTATTTTATAAAAATACTAGCTGTTCGCTGTGGCACTTTCGCACATTCGCTGATATGTCACTGATGAAAAAAATTGATAAAAACAATCCTTGATGCGGATTTTATATCATGCTAAAATTTCAGCTCGATCGGTGCAGAACTTTTTGAGTTTTTGAAGCGTACACAAACCAACATAACATTTATATATATACAGATTATTCAAGGAAAGTATAGTCGGTAACCTTATTTACCTGTGGAGCCGCACGGATTGTGTTGACGAATGTCTTTACTGAGGTGTCGTGATCGCGTACTGAGACTTGAATGCTCTGCAACTCGCGGAATATAGATGAAATTCTAAAAAGATTTGTTTTATTTTAATAACTGACTGGCTACGACTACACTACTACTAGTTTGAATAGAGAACTCATTACAAAAGTTAGGTAATTTCAAAACCAATCACTTCCAACAGTCACTATTATCAGGAAGCAACAACCTGGACCAGATTGGCTCAAAACCGTAAGAGGTAGGAGGCTTGTGTCCTGGAGTGGGTGGAATGGGCTGCTCATATTTCAACCCCACTACAGGAACACAAGCCTTTTCTCAGAGAAAGATCGATAAACTAAAGGAAATGCATAAAATCACTTACTTATCAATAAGGGAATCGAACAATTTGTCCAAAACGTTTGCTACGTGGTTTGGATCGTCTTGCTGTACTCGCTGGCACGAGTCCACAAACCGTTTTTGGGCATCCAAGACTTCTTGCATCTGAAACATTCCGTTTCAATAAAAATAGGCTTTTGACTATTGGGACGAACTTCCTCTGTGCCCCAGATGTTTTAAAATATTTTAAGAAAATAGAAATGTATGATACACTTGGCAAGGCTAATTGGGATCTAGGTTCATCGTGGCTTCAATTGGTCACTGTTGAAATCTTATTTATCATTAATCCTACATTGTTTTCTTGATGAGATACAAAAGTATTTGGAATCATTACCTTTAGATCAATTTTATAGGTGTTGTCATTTAATCGTCTCGCGAAGTTCGCTTCTATATCGGCCGACGTGTGTCTGGCGTCTCGCTGCCTCCTCGCTAGGGCTCGCAGCCCATCGGCTAGCTCCCGTCTGGTCACATTTACAAGGGACAACCCGTCGCGCATAAGAGCCTCTAGCACTAATCCTCGGTGCCAAGTGTCGGCATACGCGCCGTTCACCTGAAAAATAAAATTAAACTTTCAAGTCGTACAATTCTATACTTGCTCTCAAAGAACGAAAGGTGACCTAGGTTGTTAGGAATACACGTGACCGCTGTTGATCGGTAAAAGAAAAGAGAAACCAGGGTTCTCTCCTATCGGCCTATCCTTATGTAATAATCATTAAGATCAGGCTTCATTAGTCCGCAGAATCAATAACCTCGACATTCAACTTTCTTTGGTGCAATCAAAGTCATGGCAGGTCAAGCGCAGGCCAGTCATCAATCTTTACCTTGCCCAGCCCACTGCCAAATCTGTCATTTAATTACGTAGATTTATGGGGTCTTGATTAGTTGTGCCTTCGCTAATTAAGCTTACCTTCTCCAATGAAATTTTATGTGTTTTGATTTGATTAGTGAGATTCTGAGCCAACTCCGCTATTTTGGTTTGGCTGCGTTCTATTTTTTCGCTGCTCTCTTTAATGGACGCCTGAAAATACGTAATTTACGTAAGTTGTTACCAAAATCAATCTGTCTCTAAGGAAAAAGCACTAAAAGCTCCGTTGAAAAAAGCCTTAAGGAAACTCACTTGCACATTAGTCTGCAGCATATGTAATCTATGTTCGAGCCGTTCCGCTGCTAATTGTGCCCTTTCAAGCTTCAAAGTCAACGTCGTCTCCACGCGATCTGAAAACAATAAGGCGCTTAACAGTTTCCTCGTTAACGATCCTTGTCATGCAAAGGACCCTTTAATTTATTCAAACTAGCCCCATACCCAAGCGGATCCTTTAACCAATTGATTGTCGCTCCTGTTTGTCCAATTGCCACCACCGGTCCGAAGCATTGTTGCGAAAGTGTGTACCCATGCACATCGTAAAATAGGATATGACACAATAGGTACACATACGTGACTCATTAATTCCCGGATGAGATGTACCGTGTCATCTCTATGCACTGCCCTTTGCTTTGAAAACTCTTGCCATTTAAGACTAGCAATTGCATTACGAAGACTTTGTTTCATTACGAAACGGAACAGCTTAAACACTGTTTGCATATTAATGTTGAAAACGCTTTTCTGTTGGGCTGTTTACAATTTAGTCCTGTTTTCACCTAGCTGCTTTGTATATCGCCAGTATTACGGTCAAGTCAATTGTAGAGCAAGAGACAAGTAACTGTTTCGCGGTAAAGTGACGTGATTTATTTGTCTTTGATTGTGTGCTCACCAAGTTTGTCCTGTATGACGTCGAGGCGGCGCGACTGCTTCGCTTGAACAGCACTCACTGTATCTAACACCCGTAGGCGTTCTTCTATGTTTACTAAGATACTGCTTAAATCCTGAAAATAGCAGGTCGTAAGTTCATGAACCTGATTGAGGTTACTGTTAACACTCGGATTGATTTTAGACTTTTCGTGGTCTTTTCGTATACTACTAGCCATTTGACTTTCGTAAAAGCTTTTTTGAAGCACATGTTGTTCTTTTTTTCACATGTTTTGCTGTAAACTTATAGGCTTTTCAAAGTCAGACGTGGAGATCCACATCTATCGGAATATTTTATTTGTCATATAACAATCGCGCATTTTATTTTGTTAGTAAATGCTTTACCTTAGTACTGTGTATATTCTGTGAGTACAATCGTACGTTGTAGGGTTCAGCAGGCGAGGTGCGCGCCAGGCAGAGGCACGCAAGCGCCGATACTGCTACGCTTAACATCGCCCCTTCGAATCTGAAAAATCAACATCACCACATAATTTATTGTAAATTCAATAAAAACCTGATTTAGTTAATGGATTTTGACCATTGGAAATAACGCAGTAGGTACCTATGTATTTAAATAAATTCATCACACGATGATGGAGGAAGTCTAACCACAGGTTGACTGAACATATAAAAGACGACGAACTTACAGGCTCATAAGAGCTTAGATAGCTTCATAACGCAAAACCCATCGGGTTATTGCTTAGCCTAGATAAATGGCGTGACATTAGTGCACGAAATTAACGAAATTAGGTACCCATAAACTTGTCCAAATGAACGGTCAACTGTCAACTCGATTCAATAAACCTTATTACGAGCTGATTATTTATTACTCAAGAGCGATTGATATGCACGTACTTGCCGATACCGCCTACTCTTGCTGCAACTAACCGGCCAAATTAGGGTTTTTAACAGCCGTTTATGTTTTACGATCTTCCGGTTTTGTACACAGTTTGACACAAGAAAGTCATGCCTTAGTAGAAATTCATTGTTATTTATGGGCAATCGTGACAAACTCTTAAGTGTTATGCTACTTTCCCGGAGATATCGTACGGCCGAATGTGCAAGTGTTTTGCATTATAAAGTTCCCAATGATTTTATTACCACCACCTGTTCTGCTTATGGCCCGCTCTCGGGATCATAAACGATTTGATTTGCGATTTTATGGTGCTTTATCATGTTTTATTGGTACTTGTTGTTTATTCCTTTCGTGTGATGCGATATTCTGTTATGCTAAGCAGACCCGGCGGGAAGTCTCGCGTGGACGAGGTCGATGATAGCGATGCGACGACTGTTTCTAATTGTATAATAACTACATAACATAGCGATTCCTTTGGGAGTGCTCATTCAATCTGGCTATTACTTGAATGTTGAAATCAATTATGGTGCGGCTTGCATGCGATTGCTTTAAAGCCGACATTGGTGTCCTTTTAATGGATAATTGCACTTTAAGGGCGCCATACATGTTTTACGGCATTAGATAAACATGAATTTTAATGACATTATATTGGCCGATATTGAGCAAGTCCGTAATAGGTAATGTTTCCAGCGGGACTGTGATGGATCGTTGTGATGCGTTTCATTGATCAAAAATGTACCTATTCTATATCAACCATAATATGTAACGATTATGCATTCATTAGGCGGTCGGAGCGGTCGCTACATGATCTTGTATTATTTACGCTAAGAATAGCGGTTCTATTGTATGTTAGGTGTAAAAGTTTGCTCTATTTTCAATTCAAATACCTTTATGCCCGTTATATGTTACACATTCACCCATCGATGCATTCACCAATATACGGCTAAACAACAGAATACTTAATAGCACAGGGATAAACACAGACATGATGAGTGCGTATTGTTTTTGATTACAACTGCTCCAAAAAGTTCACATACGAAAATACATCATTCCATCACGTCAAGAGAGATTTCTCATTGTCCGGGATTCCAGGGCAGCGGCGATGCCAGCCGTCATTAGGCGGGCGCGGAGGCACGATTGCATTTATTGTTCGTATCACGATCAGCGACAGGTGTTCAAACGAACGGGCTCGTCCTGTTTATGCGCATCTATTTATTTGCATTCCGGTGCAGTTCACAGACCCTGGATATTGTATTACGTACATATTATCAGCGACACCCACGCACAGTTTTCGTCAGCCCTATCACGCCTTCCCCGTGGGGTTACGTAATCCCTTAGTAATAGTTATTATTATGTGTAAAGTCAGGCGTCGTTGGCTCTTAATCGTGTGGGGACTGGGGATAAAGGAAAATAACATAGAAGATTAGGCCTACCTACCAGCACTTACTCTATACAGATGAAGAGTGAAATTAATGAGTAGCCATTACAGTATACACAATGAACGAGTTGTGAGTACTTTAATGTAAATTTATTTTTGGCCAACAGCTTTATTATTTAAAATTAAATCTACTAACGCTGTAGTAAATATCAAGTACCTAGCACCAGATAGATCAATTAAGGTTGGTAGCATTGATGCTATGTATGTAATGAACAATGTTGGCGTAACCACCGCTGGCGAGTTCAACACTGGTCGCCATTTCGATTCGTCTCGGCCCTCTGCTCTTCCCAAGAGATGTGTAGCACTGTTAATTGACATCCCATCACACAGTACTTGCAACTATAGAGCTTGTTCAATTCACGCTCTTTCACATGAACCCTTCAGGCGAACGCAATCACTGACAGCCAAATAATTATGATCAATGGATGACGATACAGCAATTCCATTTAATGATACATCAATAAAGGCAGTCCCGCATACATAAAGTTCGATAAGTGCACGCTCCCAAATCTTTAGTGTTGTTAAACATGTCATGACAACTAATAAGGAAATATTGTTGTTGGCCGAACACAATACAACAGAGGCACCCCAGTCATTACATTTTTGTTCCTGTTACATACCTGAGGGCAATCGAAAAATCAGAATGAGTGAGGTAATGTGCACATTTGGAGTGCGTCGACCTTGTGTTGCTGTGGACTCGCGATGTGAGCACAATTGGAAAAAATCTTAGCCAAATTAAATAATAAAAGTTTTTAATGATCAGGTTTGGTGAAAACAACACGAATAAAGCCAAAGTAAATTTTCAAGATCAGTTTTTATTGGGTAACAGCTTCTGTCTATACTAATTAATTAAAATGTTATGAAATGCGTTAGATAACTTTGCTTCACATAAGCTCCTGAAGTGCCTAAGACGGATGTGTTACAGCAATTACACGGCGCACCGGCTCCTTGTCAAAGTTCAGTGGAGCTGGAAACGCGCCAACGCGGCTACGGCGCGCACTTCCAGGTGCTACTTTACTTTCAACGCACTCATTATTCTTTTATTGGACCAATTTATATCTTAATCATTAGGAAAAGACTCATGTATCCGTCAATCCTTGCCTTTAATCAACCATGAAATAAAATATGTTTAAAGGCGAGGCTACCGTTCCCGATGAAAATAATAGAAATGTTTGTTTTTACAGAGTCATTGGCCTCTTATTTCTTGATTCGTCTTATTGTAAAGCTTCCTGGTGAGTTCACGTTTATTTCCAAGCTCCGGCTTTCGCTGCAATCTCTACCCTAACCCTTTGTCTGCATGCGAGTCTCTGCGATGTTTAGAATCTATTTATTTCAACAGATTGGACGCGTGGAGCGGGACAACGGTGTAAATTAATCTGATTCCGTTCTTGCTAAGTCACGGCGCTTCCGTTGTTAAATTGAAATGTAGGAACGGAAGATGTCCTATTAATTTTTTTTAAACATCGTGATACGAAGTTGTATTGTTCGGGACAAAAGAAAAACGACGCAGACCACCCGAGATAGCTGGCTGACTTTCAAGTTCGGTTTTAATTGTTGAGTTGCGGTCATTTGTGATGGGCTTATAATAGAACTTGTTTGAATTTGATAGATCTGACCAAAAGGACCTAAAATTACCGTCAATAATCACTAAAATGTCTTGAAATATTTTAATCTTGTTATATCATGTCATTTCTGAATCCAGTTATCATCACTCTTTCTAAGTCTTCTGAAAATGGAATTTAAACTTGATTGGCCTCGTTCCTCAGCAGGATTGTATTTAGTCTATTTATACAAAGGTGTTACGTCACACACGTAGACATTTGTAATCCGCGTTGAATGCCGATCCCTTTGCCGCGCCTAACTTATGAATGTCGTAGATCTTAATAAAGATAAATAGCAGATCAACTGCAGGCACTCGCTTGTTAAATCGCTTAATTCCTTTAAGTTTACTGTCACCATAAAAATAATACTCGACATATTTAACATGGTACCGTACTGTATACGATATAGAAATAAGGTCACCAAGCCGAAGCTTTCGACATTGAATGTGAATCGATTGGAAGTATCACGGCGGTTTCATAAATTATATTTTCCATGTCATCAGATTTAGGGCGGTCATGATTAATATTTCTCTTAATTAGCATTTGCTTAAGTCAGATTTATTCAAGCGTCTAGAAGTTGTATCAAGATCGTAGTGCGGTAGGGACTCGGCAGCGGAGTTTACCTGTCGCGACTACGCGACTACGCGGGTTTCGAGGAATGTGGTCGGGTAGCTGATTATAAATTTGCCTTCAAGTTGCAATTTTGTGACTCACCGCTGCAAAAATTGTCTTTTGTTTAAAACTCTCTAAAAGAAATATTAATTTTGAAGAAACAGGTAGACTCATTCCTTCGGTATTCAGAATTTAACAACGTAATAACTGATTTTAAATTCGAAACTAATTTGTTTTCAACCAATTAACGTATTTGCTTTAGGAGCATTTCACCTATTGAAATAAGAGGCTTTTTGGACATCGCTTGTCATCATAGAGCAGGCCCTCATCAGACGCTTGATGCATGACATGCGACTGCCGCTATCACGCCCATTACAGAGTTTGTTAATCCACTCGATGACGTGTATTTATTTAAAGATATATTTAACTAGTCGAGGTTGACGTCCTGACTGGAGATGTGGTAGCCCTGAAGCTGAGCAGTGTTTGCTCTCTTGCAATATCAACACTAAACTGTGTTAATATACCTAAAGATAACTAGGAATGCTTTTAGATCGCGTTATCAGCTTGCCTTAGGTCGCTTCGCTGTCCTCGTTTCGGGGCTGATGCATATAGTCGTCGTATCACAAAAAAATGGAGAGGTGATATGTGCCGATCATACTGACACATGGTTAGTAGTTAATTTTGAGTCCAATTACCTGGCATTTGGCACTTTAAACCGTTAAAAGTTGTTGTGGACTGTCATGGGCATGCGGCTTAGTATGACAAGCCGCAAAAAAGCCGTCAATGCAATTGTTTGAAGAGGAAAGTCGAGGCTGCTTTCAGTATTATTTTTAAAAAGAAACATTGTTTAGCTGTTACCGTCGGAATGCATTGGTCACAAGTAGGTTAGTGCCGCAGTAGACGGCGCGGCGGCTCTCGCGCAAACCGGCTGCCAATTATACTCTACTATAGCTCACGTTCATCAGATTAAACCTATCATTATATTTTAGTTAGGCTTTACCTACATTATAAGTCCATAATTTGACAGAGCTGATCAGATTCATCCAAAATAGACGTTCTGTCGATTCGAACATATTTTCTCGCTGCCAAAGTATTATATGTAAGTATATTTAATAGACAGACCGATGTGTGTCAGCAATTCATAGGGAATTATAAACACACTTACAACTATCGTACATTTTAGCATGTTAATATACTTGCATCTGTATGGAAAATAAATTATAATTATATTGACAATGATATAAGTACTATTTAGTACTTTTGTACTGTCTCGTAAATGTTAAGAGTCATTTGATTTATATCAAACGCGATAATTGTGTTTATTATGACGATACATAGAACAAACTACTGACATAAACAATAGAAACAATTCACAGAAGTGTAACAGTCTTAGCAGTAAGGAATATTTTACGAAATAAGATCAACGATAGGATTTGTGCGGTCCCAAAATATAGCGTGATTTATAGGAAGGCGGCGCGCGGTGTTGCGTGACTGCTACCGTCGTCCTAGTATTATTATTGGATCGCAAGGTGGAGGTAAAAATCTTTATTGTATTGGTGTGCATCTCAAAAACCGTGTTAAATTGTACCAGATACCATAAAGGAAAGTGGTATCTCCGAAATAGTTAATGGATACCCTATGCCTTGATAAATTGCGTGAGCCGCATCGTGGGCCCAAGTAAATTATTACTTAATACATCTACTAGATAATAACGTTTTTCATACGATTGTTAAAGATATTACGAAGCAAATTATAAAGAATTTTGATGATTCACACGCACTCTCCGACGTCAATCATTATTTATTCCTCAACGTAAGCTGCGAGCCTGCGTCCGGCGCTTACTCGTGGAGCGCGAATGACATAAAGCTGGAAGCCAGTGCTTTTATCTCCTCATCGGATAAATGAAAAGTCGGCGTGTCTCCCTCGAGAGCCATTTACAATTAGGATTGTGCAATTGCATAGAGGCTGCATATTTAAGCCGGAGTAATCTGGGTGCAACTACCCACATTTTAAACGACTTAAATCGTAGCACGCGCGTTCGTTGTAGCTACTGCTGCCGTAGATTCTAATCAAATGCACTCCTCCAAAACAAAACCTATTGCTTCATGCCGCGCCTTAAGTCGACCTGTTGCATTGTGTTGTCGTCTTAACAATTCTTGCTTTGACAGGTCCTCATGTCCCAACCTTTCAAATGCATTCAGACCTATTTTTAGAATGCAAGGAAAAGGACGTAATATTTGCGTTACCGGTGCGGTTTTCATTTATCAGTTGCTAAATATTATGATATATCATAGTTTGCCTTTATTAACGAGACGGAGACGTACTGATAGAAAAGCTGATTCACACTTGCGGTGTACCGAGACCGAGGTGTAACTCACGTCAAGTGAGTCACTTTCCAGGCTCAATGTCTACTCCCTAATGCATTCTGGGTTTAGAAAACTTTTAAACAATACTCCATAAATGTTAAAAGGTAGATAAAATAAGCTTTCAAATGTAAGTAGAGATGATTATAGAAAGGATAAAAACGTACATGCGCTAGTTTTCGCTTTCATTTCCATTACAGCCGTTGATGGATAAGTGGTTAAAATGTAAACTGGTAATGTGTTAGCAGTACACACTCAGACTAATATCAGATAATACAAACAAACAAGCGTTAAATACGTATGGAAACATGAAAGACGATTATCTGCAATAAAGTTTTCCCTGATCATGATTAATAATTACAAGTATTTACTGAGGATAAAATTGCCATAATATACCGTATAACTTAATGCTCGCGCACCAGGATCATGCGAAGATGCCGACAGGTGGACACCAGTTATGTCAGTCTGGTGACATCTTCGCACTCGACTCTCGAAGAACCGGCTTCGCTGCGATGTTATCTTAATTACAATATTAGCATGACGATGATTCGGTCTGAGCACACATTAGGCGGAGTTACAGCGGCGACGGTTTGCGCTCTATATGCAAATAACATCTTGAGGAGATGAATCGCTTCGTGATCGCTTTTATTATTTAGCGGACATCAAAGGCCAACTTCTCTGTTTATAAGAAATACATTATTGACAAAGTAGTAGACTTTGCAATGGACTGTTTTTTCTAGAACATTGTTTATTTATACTTTAATATGTACAAAACGTTTGATGATCTCTCGTTTTCTGACTTGTCATTTATTTCTACGACCAGTTTTCAAAAGATAAACTCAAGTACTGGTACAAGCTAACATGTAACTGGTGCTGTTAAGTGTATTGTTATGAAAACTAAACATGCAACAATATTTTCTGAGCAAACAAATATTCGGTTTCGATTTTCTTGTTTCAAAAGCCGGGGTTACGAAATACTAGTACTTTCTCTCTCGTTTCTCAGCTGATACGGGCGCAGTATGGAGGTTAAGATAACAAAGTATCTTCGCAGACATCAGACGCAAATCCCTTAAGCATGTCATTATTCACTAACGTAAACGCATTTAATACTACTGGTTTTTTGGTTATAGAAACTGGATCTATGTTACAAAACTAGTTTGCTTACAACACCGATCGGAGGATTGTAATAATTATCTTAAATATCGATACTAAAGTAAGTCCAGCTTTGAATACGCCTAGAATTTAGTCCGAGCCACCGATATGATTTTCATTCCGGTGAATGTAACTTCGTATGTTTAGTTAACATTAAATACAGCGCTATAGTTTATCTTTCGGTAGGATATCGTTTGTCCTTATGTTATTATCTTTGTAGCACTTCTCGGGACGTGCCGGGAGCTTTATTTGTGTAGAACAAATACAAGGTGCCTGTGTAGTTGTCTGCAGCGCCCGCGCCGGCCCGAGGCATGTTAGCTTCATGTTTGCTCACGTTGACATGCATTCCTCCTGGTTTAATGCGGTGCGAGGGAAGTTTTTGAACCCTCACAACAATTAGAACACCTGGATATCTATAGCGTTTAATGCTTCTTCCGAGCAGCGTAACATCGGTGGTGAATATATTACCTATTTTGATCTTACCTCTAAAAGTTGCTTAATATCTGTTGGAGTAAACAATAATTATCTGGATATATGAAGTTAATAATTTTGTTTACATCTATTATGTTATAAAATTTATAAGTTATATCATATAAATAAATTGAGGCTCATGGTATTTCTGCGCGTTATTTCTGTATTGGCGCCTTATAACCAGTTAGTACAAGTTAACTAGTTAGAGGTCATGCATTTTTTAAACAAACATTCCTGCCATCTTTACCAGCATGCTGTTGTGCTGTGTGCCTTTTTGAGGTGCAAGGCAGGAGCCTTCTCCAGTGACGTTACTAAATCGTTCCTTATGATTCTAAAAACGTCCAGCGCACCATAGACAGCTAGACTTCGTCTACGTCATCGTATTATAATTTGCTGATTCTGCCACCAAGATGTTTTAACTATACCCTTATTCCCCCCCCCCCCCCCCATCTTATATCTGCATTTGGGATATTTACTGACCCATCCATCCTACCAGGGTTTTGAAACACCGACAATACAACTCTAGAGACAAATTCATATTGTAGACTAAATTCATACTTTACTATGCTGGATCAATGCGAGTTAGTCAAAATTCGTAAAAGTCATCGATTTTTAAAACTGAAGTCCCACCATAAAGATATTTCGTCTTATTGAAAGTCTCAAGCGAAAGTTCACGGAGTTTCTGTTATTCCCGTCTCAAAAGCGTTCCGCGGCTGCGCAATATTTATGGCCCTTAATTATAATTGCACGCGGTATATTGAATTTGCTGTGCAAACTCTGTACGAGTTTCTTCTTTATTTAACCAGCGCTTGTAACGATGATTTATTTCGCATTTGATTATTCGTTATGTTTATACGTTGGCTTCATTATTTTATTAAAAATTGCGGTTGTAATTCTAAACATTGAGTACATTGACTAGCTGTTATGCAGTAGCTTGAAATAGTTTACAAATGAGATGAGACTGCCGACGTCGACCGCTCTTGCCACAAGGGCCTTACCCAACAAGTGCTCAAAATGCTCAAGGCCTACGATCTTGCATTTACTATCAGCCATATAAATAATACCTACCGCGATATAAATAATATTAACGTATCTCGATTTTATGACATTACGGCAATACGTTACATACCTACGTAATTAGAAAAATATATGGCGTTTGAGGTTTTCCTTCAACCGTTTCCTTGACCGGTATGAAATCATCGGTGCAGAGTTAACGAGTGTTTACTCATGTAATGCCGTTCACTCGATCGCTCGTCCCACATCGTTATGCAATGATAGGGCCCCTTAGGCCGGTGGCCGGTCCCGATGCTTTCAGGAGCTGCAGGCGAGGCCCAGCCAGTAATTAACGCTAGTTTATGTCGGATCATTGATTATGATATCCACTTGGAACGCGGCGCTTCCTCGGCTAATGCCGGCCGACTTATGCCTTGATTTATGCCGCTTCGTCCGTTGATCCGTTTAACTTCTCTGTATTGGTAGTTCTCTCGTATCCGCTACATTTTCCATCTACTTACTACAAATACTCGTATTACATCGTTATAATTTTTGACATTTTTAAGACTTAAATGTTGAAGTTCTTTGTTTTCAAGGGCAACAGCAAGGTATCTTGATATATAATTAGCACAAAAAGATAACAAGCGTGTCCCTAGCCATTATTCCTTATTTAGGGTATCAGGTAAGGGCTTCCTTAATACCGAGGCACGACAGAAAATGTAATTTACTTTTCTAAGTATCGCACATATTTTCTCGTAGAGGAAATCGAATAGCAACCCCAGCCAGTGCTATGAGCTTCTCGGATCATTATGCCTCGGAGGCTGTCCTATGTCCTCAAAACTATACATACACTCATTTAGTTATATTAGTCAAACCGTTCAGTTTATTTTAGCTTATCAGTTAAGGGCGTCGGGTGATCAAAATGTGGGCCCGTAAGCCTGTAACCAATCTGGGTTACCTCAGAGCCCGGGTTTAGTGGGCCTTGCCGTTAGCATGTGTATAACAGCAAATACTGCAGTGAGGTTTGGCAACCGGCCCCTTTCCGATCCATTGAGATGCGTTTATTTTCGCCCTCGTATATTAATGGTCACTTTCGCTTGAACTCAGTCGGTCTAATTACCGATATGAAATTATTTCCGGTATAATTTTGCTTGATGATTCTGTCTGAATTGCGTGATCAATTAAAGTTGTTAATTTGAGAAACTAATACTGAAGTTGAATAATAGCAATTGGATTAAAATAAACTTTGCAATTCAAGTAGGTAATTAAAATGTTAATAACCAATTAAAAACATTGATGTTACTGTTATGTTTAAATTCGTGACTTAAATTCGAAGAATAAGTGGTTTGGATAAAAATATTTTTTCCGGCAAACTATTATGAATCGCATATTCGGTTCTGCAAGCTGGTTGGAACCTATACTCTATTATTCTGCTGCTATTCGAGAAATTCCGTCTGTATCATCAAATCAGCTCGCTGTTACCGTTATATTGTGTAGTCATCAAAATTTTACACGAAAGAAAAAAATCTAATCATTCAAACAATGGAAACTGGCTCAAAATTGACTCTCAAAATTACACCTAAACATTCATCCATTCATCCATGCTTACTATCTCAGTTAATTAAGTAAAAGCTTGTAAAAATATTTATAACGTTGTAACTTGACCAGTTCCGTAGTAAATCTGCAATCATCACCAGCCTATTTCAGTATATTGTCGACAAGCTTCAGTCAGAAGCATTCCGGAGTTTTCAAATTAATCCGAAAATGTGACTCTGACAGAGATTTTTCAACTTTCCATCCCATCCGTAATATTTGAACTTTTCAGAGCTTTTATCAAGTATTTTAAAACTTTCTTCGTATTCCTGTATAAGCTAAGCTTGTACAGAGGTTTTTTGTTTTATATCCACCCACCCATGCCGTGGTGTAAAATAATATTGAAAACTACCTGAGCCCTGCGGTTTCACCTGCGTAGACTATTATCCCACAGGAACCATTAATTTTTACGTGATAAAAGTATCTTGTATTCTATTCCAGGACCTGAAGTATCTTAACCAATTATCATTGAAATTCGTTGAGCCGTTTCAGAGTCTATTCGGGACAAATTTTCAGACAACTATCAGATAAAAATTCTTAAAACGATAATTTATGTTTAGGCATCGTATTGATAGCAGTTTTCATATTATGACATTTATTTTGAACTCGCAGCAGACACTTAAATTTTATAATTTGTATAGATGTACACCTAATGATATTTTTTTTACCTGATGCTATTTCAATACTTTCTAACCCACTACACAATTTAAACATAATGTTGCTAAAAAAATGTTAGGTAACTCAATATTAAATACAATTCAAAAACTTTATACTTAATAACACGTATATAGTATAACAGCGCTTTATCCTCATATCTTTATAGGAACCAATAGGTACAGTATTTACGTTTAATTAACCAATTGGGTATTTCATACCATTGTTCCCAATTGGTATTTCATGCCATTGTTGTTCAAAATATACAATTCAGTCAAAAAGGGAATGAAGCAGGAAATTCGGTGTCAAAAACGTAATCCATAAATGTTAAGTATAATAAAGCAAAACAACAATGTTCAATATTTGTACGACGAGAAATGGCGTGCACAATCAAAACACGCGATATTGTGATAAGAGGATGATAAAACATTGCGCTACCGACCTCGGGTTGATCCAGAAGGCGCAGACACGGGTCCTCTAGGGCCGGCTTCTCGTCACTGTCACTGAACTCTCACTGGTCATATCGCAGAGTTATTAAAAATCGCGATGTTTTTGAGCACGTGCGTGTGTCTAGTTACGAGTGGTGCTTCGTGCGACTGCGACAGGTGCGTCTACCGCAGCATCCGCGGAGACTCTGCGCGCGCGCCGCTGCGCCGGCAGCCGCCGCACCGCCGAGACCGCGCGGACACGCCCCTTGCGTGCGTGCAACTCCCGCCCGCCAGGACGAAGCCTTCACGAGTTTTCAGACGCTTTCCACATTACACGCTTTTCCATACTCTCTCTAACGCTTACGACATGTTTACCATAATTAATGTTTGTATGTTGTTTCCGTACCTATCTTTTAATTACACTTATTACGTACGTTCTCTTTAATGCGAAGGTTTTAGTTACCAATTACGAGCGTTTTATAGACATTGGAGGCTGAAGCTTCGGAGAAATAGATACTATAAAATACATCAGTGAAATGCGCTGAATCTCGTCAAGTAGGCTGTAAAGCGCATGAGAAAGTTCGCCTTACGGTCCCATAAATCGTGTATTCGATTATACTAAATGAATCCCTTGATTGGATGCTAATTGAGACAGCTTGAGAGAAGAAGACACTCGTTGTAGGGATTTTATGGTGAAATCATGTCGCTTTCAAAAGTATAGGTACCTAATATATTCCGAGCACTTGTCTTGCATCGGGTATTTGAAGATCCCAAATCATTAATCAATATTTGTTTATTGCTCGTTACTTCAGTTATATAAATGTACTTTCCCTTCATTGATTTGTTGGCAAGTTAAACATGCATTTTAAACATTTATCATTTGTCGTCTCTTGTTACTTGTCTTTATTAAAATCCAGATCCCTGTCGTGAAATGGTATCCAAAAAGCGCAATGTGTCTCTCAAGTAACTTGCTATAAAGCAATCACCACCTTTATGAAATGATCACCTAAGTAGGTACATTAGATGAGTATTGGCGCCTATTACACGGTCAATCTTGATCGCGATCACGAATTGCAAGTATTATGTCGATTTTTTTCTTGTTCTGAAATAACAATTGATACCTATGAAAGGCTGGGCAGTAGCACCTAACTGATTTTAAGTGACCGAGATTTAAATTGCTATGTTTATGGTATGGTTCATTCAGAAGGCATTATCACATTTCACGCCGATATAAATTTTTATAAGACGATTAAATACCGTTAGTTGAAACTTTACACCTTCCGATGATAGTTTGATATTTATCTCGTCAAAAATCCCCACATTCCCAACAATTTGTTTATATTAACGAATGCTGATAAATGATTTGCCATTCTTGTATCATTTACATTAGGTTTTATATATCGCCTCGGTGGCGCCCAACGCGGTGGTCTATATTTGCAAGTTAAATATTTTTGATCGTACTCGTAAAGATAGTGAGCTGAGAAAATGATAAAAGATGGAATGTAAGATGAAATAACGTTAAGCGGCTCGAGGCGGTCGCGACGTGGTGCTATTGTGGTCTTAAAGTAATTAGCCAATTACAATTTTCGATTACCACGAGCGTGTCTATCCGACCGCAGCCGGCTTCGCGACAGGTTCTGTAAGTTTTACTTTATAGCATGCCCCTGCGCCTGTACTATACGCCGCGCCATACGGGTGGTCAACTGCCCTTTACCGGCGGTGGAGGATCGACGCGCGACGTGGCCTCACTCACCATTACTCATAAAGCTTTTTGCATATATCAAGTACGGCGATACTGCCGTACAAGAGTCATATGTTTGCTCCCAAGGACTTCACCTATTGGATGTTATCTAGATATTCTGATGGGATTCATTGAAACCTCTGCCGTAGCTCATCAGTTATGGTTGTTATGATTTACAGAATGATTCACTGGTTGTAGTTCTCGCCAATTTATTAATAGTTCACGTAATGCTTCAGACTTGTTACTCCAATCTGCATTTATTGTCGCGCCAGGCGTCAAATCGTATGCGAACTTAACGAGGCTATTAACTTTAATAGATGGGGGGGATGCTGCCCTTTCTATGTGAACTTAACATTTTTGCTATGATATATCGGCACGTCATAGTTATTTGATGTATATAAAGTAATATACATTACTGGTGAATGGCTGATCATAAATCAGTATACATTTAAGCACATGTAAACAGTAAACAGGCAGTGTTCAATGCGGCACTTCCTCATTGGCGAAATCTATCGACCGCAATTTACTGGGATGTTACGGAGTATTCTGTAGATTTACAACTCACGGCCTGCGAGCTCGTGTTCTAACTTTATTATCCTGATTGATATCGTAACGTTGCTCACTTGAGTTATAGTTGGATCTGTATAGATAAGAGTAATTCTTGTGTATATCTCTCAAGATCCAGGCACCAAAGCCTCAACTAAAGTTGAGCTACTAATGAACACAATACTTGAAAGGCTATATATAGGCATAATTTAAAAATCCCTTTTGATTATCAACGAGTTTGCGCTTTCGTTGACAGTTACATAAATTGCATGTATTACGAAAAGCTTTACACTGCTAACAAGCTTAGAATGTAATTTGTGTCATGTAACTTTGATATAAACCGCTTGTTATGCTCACCATACAGGGCATTTTCCATTCGTTTCGTATTGTAAATAGTACACGACGAATTGAACTGCCCCAATATAAGGCCGCCTATTCATTAATCGTCATTGAGTTATTGATAGTATCTGTTGTCAACGCCAAACGAGACCTTACAAAATCGTGCCTGCCCTAATATGCAATGGATTTATGATAATTGTCACGTATGAATAACAGGACCAAGTACTTTGCCTTGTCCAAGAGATATATTGTGCATATTCGAAAACAGTCAGAACAAGTTCATTGCTATGCTTTATTGATTATATATTTATCAAGCGCGCCTGTCAATAAGGCACTTGCGAAAGTTGCCAATAAATCTTCCAAGTGTCAAAACATGTACACATGCTTGCACACGGTTTCAATTTACCAATGGGAAGGTATTTGTAAGAGCTAATGTACTCACATGAGTATGAATGAGGAAGTAGTAGATAGATTGTGTATCTTTAACGAATATATTTCTCCATATTTAGGTTTTATGAATTATTGTCAGACGATAAAATAAAATCACTTGGAATCACTTGGAAAATAAAATCACTAGCCAACTTTATGTGCTTTTCACTAAATAGTTCTACTAGACCTATTTATTTTTTTTGTTACTTTAATTGTACTTACAAAACCAATACGTAGCTGTGAAGTTTCATGACGACTGTACCTTTTATGCACGTTGATAAAACGTCTCGATTTTATAGTCCACATAAAGTGAGATGAGAATTTCCTGATTGATATAGCTCTTTGCAGTTCATTGGACCGTTTTGTAAGTTGGTACACTGTTTTATAGCTTACTACAAACTTAGCGTTATGACACAAACGAGCAGACTGACAACTTGAACGAAGTGTTGACTGCAGTTCAATTTCAAGGAAACCGGTTTGATTGTCGGAACTGAGATCACGCAATTAAAATCAAAATTGTCTTCGAAATAGGCAAACTTAACCTACCTATAGGCAAACTTTCTTCTTTCAGGAGATTCGGGAAAGATGATTTTGTAAACAAGCAGAAATGTAGCAGAGTCTAGAAGTATCGTACGAAAGGGCGTTAATAAGCGCATCCATACATAAAACATAATTTTATTTAAACTGGCTACATTCCAGAATGCGGGGGTGCAAACGTCTGGTACGTCTGCAAAAATGGGCACTCGGTCACGTCCGTGCAGTTTTCACGTTTGACTATGATAATATGACAGGGCCGCCTTGTCGCTCGTGGGAATCTCTCGCCGCAGGATAACACATATTGGATACACACACTACACACTTAACAAAACCATTTAATTATAATCTAGTTGTTTGCTTAATGATTTCTTGTAACTATACTCAAACGGGATTAGCCAGTAACTAAACGCGGCAAATTTAACGACTCAAAGAAGCTCTACCTATAGTACTCTCACTGATTGGCACTTTTACGTAGCAGTTCCAATCGTTCCTACTTGGAAAGCTTGGGTTCGAGATTCTGCATCCGGCAGTTAAAGGAAAAGCTTGGGCTTTTCATTATGTTGATATGCGGACGAGCATGCATTCATCAGCTTTGATTGATAAATAGCTGGGATTAGTTTCGATCTCTCTTTCGGTCGATTTGGTTTAGTGTTCATTTTATGCCTTTTATGAAGGTTCATATAAGACACTTCAAATTATATTTAAGCGTATTTTTGTGATAAAATCTCATGTAATGTATCTATTTGAAATCAATGTGAAACTTACATTATGATGTTAATTTAGATGTCAAGGGCTCGGAATTTCTCGTAGCAATCAGATTACATAAGCTGCGAGTTGCGACCCAAGCAGGTTGCTCAAAGTTTTTAGACTAAATAACACATGAATCGATATGAAAAACATAGGTTACCTTCGAAGCGTGCCCTCCTAAAGGCTACTTGGAAGTATTCATGCCTCCTTCCAATTGGTTTTAACTCCTTCAAAACCTTTTAACATAGAAGTATTATCACGATGTAATGATTGTTAATAATTTGAAATTATTGGAATTTTAAACCTTTTCTTTCATCGACGCCTGCATTTGAAACTGTTCCTAATTAGGATTGATCACTATGCGAAGATGTAGTAAAGAGAAGTTATTACCAGAAGATGCAGTAATAAATGAGATTTTACAGCATTAGAAATAGAAATGCAATTA
The DNA here is from genome assembly GCA_912999815.1 of Campaea margaritaria. Lineage (NCBI taxonomy): Eukaryota > Metazoa > Arthropoda > Insecta > Lepidoptera > Geometridae > Campaea > Campaea margaritaria. Next base: position 7,273,758 of record OU538794.1, read on the forward strand.
TACTCGGTCGTGATGTTTTCGCACATAAGTCCCATCCAGTCAAATGACTGTTATTTTCGCAATTGTGTCCTCTTGGGGAAATGGGTGTTTGATTAGCGTGAAATCATATTGTGATTGCTTGTTAATGATTTGTTTTTACTAAACCGACTGCCCAGAAGGAAGGTTATGTTGTTTGGGCATGTTTTTATAAATGTAAGTATGTATGTAGTTTAGTTTTGCGTCTTCTATAATCTAAAAACTTTATCCTCCTTTTGGGCAGTTGGGTAAAAATCTTGATGGATTTTGATAATTGAGGGGGATATTGTATATTTTTTTTACAAAACTTATGATTTTGATCAAATAATGTAATTAAGCTTACCCTGTAAGGTAAGTAATTGATGAATGATAAATCTGAGGTCATTACGCTAGGTCACTACGGAGTCCAATGATATTCAATTTGTAATTTATTTAATAGTAAATTTAAATCATGATAGTTTCTTCGTTATGTAAATTATACACCAGCAAATTATGACTATGGTCGTCGAATGAATCGACGTCGTGACGATGACTGACAGTGACGATAAATTATTAGCGAGGTTCGCCGAGCATGGTCCGCGTATTAACTGCAAGCAATTTGCATTTTTGTCTCCGTGAAACATAATGGTCGTTTTATAATCTTGTCGATGTCGCCCAGGGTGTCGTCGTGTGCAGAGGAATTTAAATTACGCCTTCCATCCGCTTTAGGACGAGCTTGTATGTGCAGTGCACTAACCACTACAAGCAGGCGATTAGCGTTACGTGAGTTACATCAATGAAGTGGCTTTTTCGCGTATCATTTTTTTTATATGCAAAAAAATATGTTTAATGTGGCTTATTGTATTGTACGTGCGTGACCATTCAATAGACGACTCGTCTGTCAGCAGCAGATTAAGTTTTGACACAAGATCTCGAAAGCGACGATTCATGGTTGCTATTGTATTTCCCCTATTCCGATATTCGATATGGGACGAGATGCGCGTTTTAGAATCCATGTTTTGAGGTTTTGTGGGTGGCTTAGTGAAGCAGAGCACTGGGGCGGCGGCGGATGCCTCGGCGGTCCACTTTGTGGTCCCCTCGAGCGTGCCACCGTCCCTCGGTCATCGTGACCGCAAACACCGGTGCGGGCGCGCAAACCCGTTCTATTCCCGAGTACGCCTTGTTCGATTTGCGGCTAACTCATTGAACATTACTATTTCCTTCGACGACGCGGCTAGCATCGCGGTATGGAAACTGATGTTCTTCCATTTGATGTGTTTACTTCCTACTCATTCTCCCTGAAATACTTTACTCTTTATTGATATTTCAAATTCTATTCAAATATGTACTTCGTACACTGAAACGTCGTGAAACGAACCCACGCAAGGGATGATTCATTGTTCGAGTTCGGTAGGTACCCTAATCTCGATGCCAATTTTACTTCTGAGTAGAACACTCATAAAACTACTGGAGTTTATAGCTGGGAATTATTTTAACTCTTTGTCGGTTTTATGATACTTGAGTTGAAGCATTGTTTATCCATGGACGATGAATAATGAATACCTTCTCCAACATAAAAATGAGGACGTGTGTTATATTAAAAACAACTTTCTGGTCTGCAAAAAATAAGGTTTTGTATTTTTGAGGTGATATTTGTAATATTTCACTTGTGACCTATTGTGGTCACGAGTCTTCCTCAAAACCAGCGCTCTTCTGGTAATGTAACTGATTTATTCTTGGTTTTGAAACAATTTCCCATTTATTAACACTTGCTTATAAATAAACTCATGATATTCTATTCCCGTTGCGCCAGACCGCAGAGTTCGACACCGTTTGCACTTTATTGCAAATGATTTTCAAAGTAGGGCACTTGTGCAATTACACGCCTGTAAATAGGTCCGCCTCTACCTGAATCATTAGCCGTGGTTAAAAGGAAATATCCCTTGATATCAAAGGAATTTTCGTGGTTGGACTGTTGCAACGTGTGGCTACTGACAACGCATTACCCTCGTGCCTACTTCATATTATTTTAATCAGTTGCCTTAAATCAATTTTCGAAAAAGAGATCTACGGACTGATTGTATTTTTAATATAACCCTTATAAAATAAACCTACTCTCCTTTAGAAACTTACTCTCAAAGAGCCCTTTTCAGTAGTCCCTTAACGCGAAGTGAGCCCTTGGGTTTTCTATTGATGCGTGGAAAAGGTGTACAACAAAAACTGTAAGGCGTAGCAAATCCGCAATCGACACAGGCCCTTTTCGAGTCGACGAAATTCACAAACTGTACCTATCTATGCAAGTACATATGTTCAAATATCTTTTCTCAACTAGTTTTCACTTTAGGTTGAAAGCCTTCAATCATCGCGCTCTTCATAAAGCGATCGGCTTGCGATTTCTGATTACAGAAAACGTAAAACGTATTCGTGTCACAATTCCCGGCAAACATGCAAACATCCTAAATGATCAACCGCAATGTCGACTTCTATAAAATAAGGTTTAAAGACTATACAATGCTTAGCTTATCCGCATCGTACTGAGCTTTTATAAAACCCACATACAGACAGATTACGTGAATGAATATGAAAAAAAATGACTCATCACTTCATCATACGCAAGTCGTAGGAAGCTCCAGTGTATTACTTTGTAATGAATGACTCAGAGCAATTATAAACAATATATCAATCACACGCAGCTTTCGCAAATAGCTTTTTACATATTCATTAATCACGATTTAAGCTCATCAATCTGCTTGAGTTAGTTTTGTTAATTCATTTCTGTTTGTCTTTACAATAGAAAACTTTTGTAAGGTATCAAGTGTGAGTATGCAAGCAATTTAAAGTACCGCACCGGTTACATAATTATATCTATGGTGCGAATGTGTATATCTTTCCTCCAACTAAAGCTCCGTCCGCTGCTGCTTATTTTGTGTATTCATGGATTATATAACCTATTGAAGTGCAGCGCTTATTCTTTTGAAAAACGGTATGCATCCAAAAGTAACAGACAATACGAGTATAACGTTGCGCTAGTCTTACCCACTATGTCCTTTACTATAAAAGTTCTACAAATGCCTCATACATAATTATTGAATGCCTACGAAAACGAAACAGAAGTACGTTGCAGACGGACACCGTGTGTAATTGTGTACTTTGTAGGTAGCTAAGACATTAAAGCTGAACAGACAGAATCTATTACTTGATGACAAGGTATAGCCTGTAGGTAATTTAACACCGAACATTTATAGGAACTCTGACATTAGCATATCCCCATTCGGCTTGCAGGGCATGTCATGAGCTGCATTGATTCACTTCTCGGAAACATGCGTCGCTAAATCGCAGCAGACAGCACGACAGCCGCGCGCCTGCCAGGTGCGGTCACGATGTACAGATTCTAATGAAATGTAAAACAACTTGTGATTACGTTTGTTGCTTCTAAGCGAAATGGATGTTCAATGAAACATCTTTTGAATCCAATTTGCAAGCCTGTCATATGCCAAGCCGTGGATAATCTTTGCGTTTGTTGTTCTGATAAATTGTAGATTTATTATAACGTTAAACACTCGCGAAACTCTCTGTAGAACGACTTTTGGATTAGCTCCAATGGCCAGCAAGAGTAGTTTTCGACAGTTATTATACATCCAGAGCTAGACGCAATAAACCCCCTATTCTTCGTGGGCACAGCATTCACGTCCACGAGTTATGGTCACATACGTTAAATGTTCACCCCAACATATTTAAGTGTGAAATCTTATTTAGTTTAATTTCACCTTTACCCGTCAAGGCATCTTGAACTACAAAGCACTATATTGACATTTCCCCATGAATGCCGACTATTTATTTCTCGTCACTTTGGCAACAGTAAACAGTCACACTCCATGTTCGAACTTGTTTTGTGTCATTCGAGTTGTCTGTTTAGTTATTTTCAACTGTTCACAGATTCTCCTTTCTACTTTATATGAGAGAAACATGAAGGATGAGAAAATGTTTGGTCAGTTAGTAAGATAGAGTGTGTCTTGGCTCGAAGCGTGGCCCTGGCTTCCCGCTGCGTCCACATGCTGCCACCCTGATAACATCCATTTCCTGGGTGGCGATCTATCACCTTTGTAACTACAAACTCTCACCATTGTTTGAACACACTTGCCTAAACTCAGTCCATTCATACAACCTCTCTAACTGATCACATGTCTTGGATGATCGGTTTTAAATAAATTTTATGGTAATGCATTCATTGCAGCATTGCGTGTAGTGTAGACTAATAGAAGTTCGGAGATCGGACCCGTGCATTTAATATATGGGTGTCAAGTATCTGCAGCGTGGGTGCACACTTTATCTTGCAACCTTATGGCCGCTTGAATCGCATTGAAAAGAATCACAATAATAGCACAGAATCGTAACGAATATGTTTATACAGAAAATTCCAGAGATGTAGCAACAATGTGAAGGCAAAACAAGCTTCTGTTATGTTAAAGTTGCGCCCATCGGAAAAAAGCTGTTGTGCATTCAGGGTATGCGTTCATTACACATATTTCAAATGGTTTACGCAGCGATTAGCATATTGACTGGCAATGAGTGAAAAGGCGGAGGACAGTTGTGTCGGGAGCGTGATGCGACTGCGGCTGCGGGCTCCTTCCAGACGCATGCAAATGAGGAGTTGCACACGGTGCGGACACGAGCACCCGCTATAACAATGCATGTGGGGCGTGCACCGAGCAGCGCCGCGCGCCGGCGAAACAACGACCTCATCTAAACCTATACACAGATACACCTACTGCAGTGTCTGTCTTGTTGTGTGGCGGGTGCCATTGTTTGTGCGTCTTGTAAACTCTACCGTGAGACCAAATAAATTATTTAAAATGTGACTACAATTTGACTTTAAGAAAGTTATTTTTGAATAACTTACCCCTACACCGGTTTCAATGACAAACTAATGCGGTTGCTTGGACTAGTTTACCCAAAATGCCTTTATTTGTTTGTCACTACTTCAACATAAATTTCAAATATTATTTTATTCCGTACACTCGATCAGTGTGGTCTCCAGTAAATATGTCGAGACTCGAGGGCTTTCATGTACAATCTACTACACTAGTAAAATGTGATAGCATGTGCTGTTATTCAAATGAGAATCAAATTTCGTGTTGTAAGACAAGCGTGGAGGAAACGTGTCGACATGGAGATTTGAAGATTTATTATTGTTGCTAAGCATGAATTGTCAAGTCCGCGTGTGGCTCGCATCGTGTGTCGGTGCAAAGGCGGCGCGTGCGCCGGTCAAATCGTTCATGGATCTGAGATGCGTGCAATGATATCGAACAGCGGTGAATCAATCTTCCGCCGGTTGTACTTTATCTCAGATCGGCGCCCACACAAGCGTGAGGAAAGGGCTTTGGTCTACACAGCCAGAAGCGCTTCAAACCGCTGAACTTACTACAGCCGACTTAAATATTAAACTCGCTATATTTGCTGTGTTATCAACTACCAACATATCGCAATAACTCGCAACTTAATTAGAGAAGAGTCTAAAGTAGGGAACGCTGTCGTCAGCGTCGGCATTCAAATTGCCCTCGGCTTAAAATACGAGTATGTTACTCTCGTTTTATTATTGCCCTAATGAGCTGCATTCATTGTCTCGCGATACGATTTAACTTGATTTAATTGTTCATTTATTGTTAATGGTTTTTATATTAAATATAATATTATCGTATCAAAGAAAGAGGGGTCTGTCTTTTATATGGAGTTTATAATATATACATCAGTCTTTAGGTCTCTACCACAAACTCATGCCCACGCACCATTCAGGCGATAATGATCTTGAAATCGGCGTAGGTCGTGTTTATTGGTTGTTTGCTTTACAGCCGAGCTCATCCCAAATAATATCTGCCTATTTGAGTATTTCCTACGTACTCTGTATAAAACATCTTTATGTTCTTGCGTGAAATCATGTGTGCCAAGGATAATGGCACAGTGCAAAGGAGTGTCTCTGAAAGTAAAATGCGCAGAAACAAGGTAAACATGACGACGGCGCATTGGCGATAGACCACGTACTAAATTGAGTTTCATTGTATTATTATGCTCCAACTTTGGTTTCTGTGACCTAAATTCAGCAGTGTAAAGCAGCGTTAACCCCTGTCAATTAAACAAACCACTAATAAAACGTTGTTGCCAACAAATTACACACTCAGTTTTGCGTGAAGGATGGCTGAATAGTTGAAAATGTCACAGTGATGTTAAACAGTGGCCGACTGTGTTGAAATAACGCTAACTTATTAACTGTTTTATTGAACACTACTGCATCCTCTTATAAACAAATTTATTTCATATTTGTGGTATACAATACAGACTGTTATAATTACGTTTGATTTGATATTATTATTCTCGTCGTGTGCATTTTTGGATGGAAAAAATAGTGTGTAGACAGTATAAAAATACCACGAGGATTGAATTGTTTGGAAACAGTCAGCAAGTAGAGCCAGACGAGAGTGATGGTATATTATTACGAGCTTAGCGCGCTAGACCGCCGCTTGTACACAGCTGTATGCGCGTGCGCCGTGTGGCTTCCATTCCATCCACTTGAGATCGCATGGGCCGGCTCTCCTATCGGTACATTACACTGGCACTTCCGCCTATACACACAAGTCCGTACAGCTCTTACCACTGAACTTGGAATTCAGGAATTTCAATGTGAGCTATCAAATTGAACGTTCTTTGTGATAAGTGATAACACTAGAAATGGTGTTTGGTTGTATAATAAGGAAAAAATAAATTCAAAAATGATTTCATAAAGAAGTCTTGAAAGTACGTGTAGGTACATTATACCACACGAACTTTAGTCTCCAGTCTGGGATGCACAAAATTAAGCTCGAAGTTGTTAAAGTTGTTATGAATAGCATGACAACTTTAACAACGTTGAGCTGAATTTTGTGATCTGTGTTGCAGTTAATTATTTACCAGTCCAATAAAATACCTTTAGCATTTACTTACACGTAATAAGTGTTTATTTATATAAATAAGTAGGTATGATAGAATGCAGACAAATTCTTTTAAAACTTTTATTGGCGTCTCTTAAAAGATACCAACAATTCTTAGAATTTACTGAATTGACGATCGTAATCGATCTAACCGGAATCTCAACGAGGCAGTTCACAGAATTGAATTTGCATGAAATGATGTGACTGGATGTGGTGTGAAGATTAAATAAGTTTTCCTTTTAAGGTTTCGTAATGCGCTGATCATCGATTTTACATAGAATGTGTGTAGATGTATGATTCGCTTGGTAGTTCCATTAGCTACATGTACCTAATCCTTGTGTAATTCTTTTTAATCGTGTTATTACGAAACAACGACAGTGTAACCTTCTTCAATCAATGTAGGTGTGCGTCTCGTATTAATTTTATTGTCATTAGTTCAGAGATTATGTGTCCACTCCATAAGTCAGTTGACAGTCTCAAAGCTTCCACTAGATGTGCCGATTCATCATACATGTCGGACGTCTGAGATCAGCTCACATATCGCCCAATTATTTTGGCCTAATTCCTACGCCGCGTGACACATTCAACTGGGCTAATAAAATAAATCACCAAGTAACATGATTTGTGGGGATTCGATGAGGGTACGGAGCTACGTTCAGGTCACGCGCGATTCGAGGGTTACAAACAGAAGTCAAACGATTTATGTGCACGTGCCGATAAGAATGGGGACGTTCTCTCGACCACATGCCACATACATACCAATATGCGTATCCGTTAATTCGGATTTACGCTGCCATTGATTTCGGCTCCAGATTAAATTCTATTGTTGGGCTAAATCAAGCCCATGACATTCGACACTGCTTATTGTTGATATATGAAACCACGCCATCCATTCGTCAGCGAGATTCCAATGTAAAAGATAAAGATTTTTTTCTATATTTTTGCAGGCAGAGCTCGTGGATATGAGGGCCGAATTGATTCAAGCGCGGGCGGCGTCAGCTGGTAAGCTTTTTGTAGATTTTGTATGCGAATAGTTGTATCCTCCAAACTGAAACTCGATACAATACTACCTTTGGTTGGCGCTACTATTCTGTGAGAACACATCAAACGTTTTTCCTGTTTAATTCTGTCACAATACGGGCATTGCCAAAATACACCGACTTTTCTCTTTTTGAATGTTGCTTTCCCGTACTAGAGTCGATGCAATGTTTGCCAGGAGGTTGCCAAGAGGGCGGCGACGTGGCAGGCAACGTGCCTGACGCAGCGCGAGCTCGCGCCGAGGCCGCCCAGCTGGCACGGGAGAACGCAGCGTTACGGGAAACCGTGCTAGCGCTGCATTCGGAACTGTTTGGAGCTAGGTAAGGAAATATACCAAAAAACTTACTGATAAAAAAATTGTCTAGGTCCTTAATGAACGTCAAGGTGCTTGTCAATCAGTGGACTACGATGATCGCACACACGAAGCGCTTCGCTACTATTTCGGTACTGCTGAGCTCTGGAAAATACATACTCTGATCTTATATCCAGAATTTTAGAACACATTTTTATTTATGCTCCTTTCGAATATACTTTGTCTAGAATAGCTTATCTATTATGAATCGGTTAAGATATGACAAAGCCCAGGTATACATTGATTACTCTACACAAAAAAGACAAATATCAGATGACGTGCTTATAAGCAGTGAAGCTTAAAGCTCAGTTACAAAATGATCATTAGTGCCCTTTTTATGTGCGTGTTGCGTCGACGCCAAACATTTGCGCGTAGGCCGCGAGTAACCCTATAGGTCAATAAAGAGGCGCATAGCTTAGATTTACGACTCGTTTCACCTATCATATCACAATATAAATAACAGAATTTGACAATATTTTATAATATTACTTCCTATTCACCATTAATAACAGTATTCTTTATTGGATTTATTGAGAATGCACATAGAATTATTAAGGTTTATAGCTATATTAATGGCGTTAAGTTTCACTTTTATTAGGCATAATCACGTGTAGTGCTTGAATGGCGGGCATAAAATATTCGTAATAATCGTGAACGGCTTTACATAATTAAGTGCATCTGCAGTTCGGATTACGCCTTTGGTGTTTTCCTTTATTTCTACAAGTACAGCTTTGTTTGACTTTTTTAAACTGGGAAGTACGGTCAGGGCGATAACATCATCTTATTGAATATTTACGTTGTCAATAAAGCGTTGTTTTTGATTCTCTAGATTAGTCTAGATACAGGTAATTCTAGTTAGGGGTTAGTAATAGTCAGATCTATGAAAATGATTGTGTCTGAAACTTTATTATTATAAAGGTATTAATTTGTCCTGCGCTGTTATTTTTTTCAGCAATAATTATATCCCATAATTTCTCGTAGACGCGGTGTATGTAACTTTTGCTTGTCAGTTAATGTAAGCTACTATGACGGTAAACTATCTTTTTTTAGAAAAACTGCCGTAAATTCTTTCTAAATTTGGCCCACTTGTACTCGATTAACTTTTACGTGTTTAATTTCCAGACTCGCGACGAAGTACCTGGACAAAGAGCTGGCAGGAAGGATACAGCAGTTGCAACTCCTGGGCAGGGACATGCGAGCTGAAATTAGAGATTCGCTTTGGGCGCAGGTAAAGGTTTTCAGCTCGTCTTTCGAAGGGTTCAAGGTCTATTTTTTTAGCCACTTGGATTATTATGTGTATATATCGGTCGTACCATCATTCCATACTCGTCCTCTACAGGTGGAGGCGGAGATCTTGCTGCAGCGGCACAAGACACTGGTGCGCGTGTGCCGCGGGCTGTCGCCGTGGCCGGCGCGGCCGCCGCCCGCCGCGCCGCGCGCGCGCCCGCGCACCGTGCGCGTGCGCCGCTCGCCGCACCTCGGGCTCGGCATCTCCGTCACCGTACGTACGTCGCTCCGCGGCAGGTGGAGGCGGAGTCCCGCCCCGCGGCACAAGGCGCTGGTGCGCGTGTGCCGCGGGCTGTCGCCGTGGCCGGCGCGGCCGCCGCCCGCCGCGCCGCGCGCGCGCCCGCGCACCGTGCGCGTGCGCCGCTCGCCGCACCTCGGGCTCGGCATCTCCGTCACCGTACGTACGTCGCTCCGCGGCAGGTGGAGGCGGAGTCCCGCCCCGCGGCACAAGGCGCTGGTGCGCGTGTGCCGCGGGCTGTCGCCGTGGCCGGCGCGGCCGCCGCCCGCCGCGCCGCGCGCGCGCCCGCGCACCGTGCGCGTGCGCCGCTCGCCGCACCTCGGGCTCGGCATCTCCGTCACCGTACGTACGTCGCTCCGCGGCAGGTGGAGGCGGAGTCCCGCCCCGCGGCACAAGGCGCTGGTGCGCGTGTGCCGCGGGCTGTCGCCGTGGCCGGCGCGGCCGCCGCCCGCCGCGCCGCGCGCGCGCCCGCGCACCGTGCGCGTGCGCCGCTCGCCGCACCTCGGGCTCGGCATCTCCGTCACCGTACGTACGTCGCTCCGCGGCAGGTGGAGGCGGAGTCCCGCCCCGCGGCACAAGGCGCTGGTGCGCGTGTGCCGCGGGCTGTCGCCGTGGCCGGCGCGGCCGCCGCCCGCCGCGCCGCGCGCGCGCCCGCGCACCGTGCGCGTGCGCCGCTCGCCGCACCTCGGGCTCGGCATCTCCGTCACCGTACGTACGTCGCTCCGCGGCAGGTGGAGGCGGAGTCCCGCCGCGGCGGCACAAGGCGAGACGTGACGCTTGCACTGCTTGTCCACCGACTGCCGTCACCTTCCCGTCAAGGGGAATGAGATGACCAAAATAGCGATACATAATGTTACTTAAGGCCACTCGTCGGGCGCACGATCGTTTTCCGGGCGACGAAATTGCGAGTAGTTCGACCCCGTATATGATGACGAACCCGAAATCCTGGCGACACAAAATACTTCTAGGATCTATTTTGTGATGTAGGATAAAATCCGACGAAAATCTCGTTCTCGTTGACGGCTCGGCGACGCCAATGGACAAGGGCGCTTATCGTCAAGTGAACGAGGTCCTCGTGTCGCTACTCTTTTGTATTAAAAAAATATCACTTTTTAACTTGTCTTCAAACAGATGATCATATCGCCTCGGCCTAGGATTGGTTGTACCGGAATCGCCGGCACTAGTGTAACCTTAGCGTTGTGTGGCGCAGGGCGGGCGGGAGCACGGCGTGCCGATCCTGATCTCGGAGCTGGAGGCGGGCGGGCCGGCCGCGCTCACCGGCCAGCTGTACGTGGGCGACGCCATCCTCGCCATCAACGACCTGGATCTCACGCAGGTTCGTACACACACGTGCACTCGTCCAAAATGCGCCTCGTATTATCTGCTAATACATGACATCACTTTCTCCGTGACTTTCCCTTCGAGGTGTTTAGTAGTGCTGTTTATGTTCTTCAAGAAACCTAAAATGTCTGAGCTTTATAATTGACTCATAAGTAAATCTATCCCGTTCCTAAAGAAACCTCTCCCCCACGTTTTTTACACGTGTTCTTCTAACCAGATTCTTCGTTTGCCAGATTGAAAGACTATAGTATAACACTTATACTGGGTTTTGATTTACCTAATGTATCTTGGGGACAGGTTACACGGCTAACCTTGGCGGCTATAAAGCCTAGTCTTAAATGCATTCACCGACATATTTGGTCGCTTCATAGAACTTTCTCTTTCATAGAACTGTCAATAGGTCCTATTGACGAACCCATCGACTTTTTTGATGTGAAACGTTTGTAAACTATTATTGGCCAAATTTATTTTCAGGCATGTCACAAAGAAGCCGTGCAAGCGCTACAGAGTGTGAAGGGTGACTGCGCTCTTTGCGTCCAGTTCATAGCCACTGACGACGATGATCGACTATCAGAAGATAACTATAGGTAACGAACTAATGTTATCTATCGTTCCAGAAAAGTATCAACTAGGATTATAATTTTTTAATATGGTAGGAGATCAACTTGATTTTTTTTACAGGTACGTATAAGTTTTTTTGGCTGGGAGTCGTCATTTTGCCTATTTTATTCAGAAAACTTGAAATGCTTTAACGGTTGACCTTGGTTAAATCCACCAAACGCACGATAGCAAAACTTAAAAAAAATATGTGTGATTATAGGTTTCCTTTATACCCCGAGGATGGCGAAGTGTTCGAGCGGGAGCCGGACGGGTCGGGCGCCACCCCCACCGCGCCGCGCACGCCGGACTACAACCGGTACGCTACTGCTTAACTTTTTGTTCAGCCTGTATATAGGTACTCGTTCGTTCACTACTGAACGTACAGTTCAACCATGTTGTGGCGATCGTTCGATTCCACATTTAAAAGTTGGTAGCAACTGTAAGATTCACTAGATAAAACGGGTCTAATTCCCGTTCAGGTTAATATTTTATTTATTAAATAATTGAAATCCTTTCATCGAGATGCAGGTTTGATTTTACCTGATGACCACCATCCCCACCCTTTCCACAAGCTGTTGCCACGAGCGAATGTATGCGAGGCCGAGCTTGTAACTGAAGGCCGTTCCGCCCGCAGGCGCGACTCGGACGCGGAGAGCGGCAGCGAGCGCGGCGCGCCGCGCGCGGAGGCGGCGCTGCAGTACCCGGCGGCCGACTACAACAACATCAACAACAACCTCAACATACTCGACATGGACGACGACTCGATCAAGATCGAGACTAGACTCGAGGTTATTCGTCTTATCAGTCTCTATTATGAGTTTTTAAACTCAAATGTTTATGCAATGTTCTAGGTGGCACTGTAACTGTTATGGGCAGGCGTTGCGCTTACCATCAGGTGAACGACTCGCTCTTCTCGATACTCAGTCAAATAAAAATCAAAAAACTGAACTGTTTAAATTCCCAAAAAGTTATAGCCAAAACTTAAAATTATAATGGTGGATCAGAAATGCTTTTGTGTTTTTCTCGCGGTTTTTTCAGTCACCAAAAAGATTTGACGTGTGGGCCTTTTGGTTAATTTAATCTAAGTTGAGTAGTGAAAACCCTCCTCCCCTTCCGCAGTGGTCGGGTGCGCCGCGCTACTCGTCGGGGGAGTCCCCGCGCTCCACGCCAGTGCATGCGCGACACAGCGTAGGGAAGAAGAAACGCAAACCGCAGGTACACGCACACACACACACACACACACACACTGTTACTCGTTGTGCCCGCGACTTCTTACGCGTGATAATATTTATATTCATATCTTACGAACCCTGCTAGATATTGGAATTAAACATACACAATTAAGTTTAAATCCCTATTTGAATCTATGAATTTTTCATTGACATCCATTGAACTGTTCCGAAACCTATTCAAGTCAAACTTTTAGACAGCCAGGCAGATAGACAAACATTCTAACAACCTTTATTTATAATTGGGCATCGCATAACGTGCAGTTTCATATAAATTGTGACATTTATAAAAATAAATGTCATTTAAAAAAATTACATATGATCACCTCAAATTGATTATTGGTTTAGATATATTATTATTTGGCCCGTTTTTCATAATGTAAAATGTTGTTGCAGGACTGGCGCACTAAGGGCGCCTACCGCGCGGTGGAGCTCGACGCGGCCTCCTCCGACGAGCCGGGCGCTGCGGCGCCGCCCGCGGCCGCCGGGGACGTCGACCACGGTCAGTGCACACTAATAAATGCATACAAATAGGATATGGCATACGCAATGCGCATGTAGTTCATTACTTGAAACAGTCACAATACTCTTTTATTTGGTAATGAATTGAAGTGCGAGCGACGTACATGATACTTAGGGCACGGATGAGGTGCGGACGCTTTGCCGCCCATTTTAATTTAATTCTTATATATGTGAAAATAGGATGCAATTTAGAACACACTGAATGACGAGAACCGAGCGCATCATTCGGGCGCTTCACCATTCTAAATCGTTCGGCGTTCTCCCGGAAGGTACTCGGCGTGCCATCGTTTGTTTTTAACGATTATAAATAAATATTAGTGTAAAAATTGTGTATTACAAACAAAACTAGTGCCAAGCGAGTACCGTAGGAACATGTGACTCATTATGAACCTGATAATATTTTATGACTTCTCTAGTTCTGGAGTCCCCCGTGGCGCCCCCGGCGCCCGCGCCGTGCGTCGAGGCGCCGCCGGCGCCGCCCCTCGTAGAGCTGGAGGCGTCGCCCGTGGCTCCGCCTGCACCGACACTCAACGGGGACATCAAGCCTCTTAGAAGGGAGAGTAAAGGATTCAGGTAATTGATGTTACATGTCGTGTGTCACAGTGACACGATCGAACGAGAAGAGCTTCTGACACAGTAGGCTTCGGATCCTGAAATAACTATTGTGACACGTAACAATGTCAGGGATGCCTAGAACCGTGGCGCCTTTCGATCCGTAATTTTGTAGTCATAATTATGTTAGAGATGAGGACGGGGTTTTGGCGGAAAACTGAAAGAGAACACATTGTTAATTTTGTATTTTTTATAAAATTTGTTTTTATCACGAGTGGCAAATGATACTAACCCCAAAATCGTGTATTATAGAGTTCGCTATAAAACGCAAGGCCCAAGAAGTTTCAGTAAAGCATCCACCACTTTACTGAATCGTATGTTTATCGTTTACGTTGGCTGCGCTGTAATTCGTCTAACTATTATCAACTAATGACTGGAATGGGTTTTGATTACTTAATTTAAACAGAAAACTTGAAATATTTGAATCCTTGACACTGTTCAATGCATAAATGTGCGAAGCCAAAGCCTAAAACAGAAAAGGTAAGACAGTGTGATGTTGCAGGATAGGGTCGGCGCGGCGCGTGACCGAGGCCGCCCTCAGCAACGGCGCGGCGCCGCGCGGCAAGTTCCCGCCGCGCCTGCGCACCGGCGACGGAGACCCCGACTTCGGCACTCCCGTGTGACGCGCCCGCCCCGCCCGCCCCGCCCCGCCGCGCCCCGCTCCGGAGACGCGACACATCGGTTACTCAAAAGTGACTGAAAAGTCTTGTAACGATTCTTTATAATCTAGACTCTTCTTATGTTTCGCATAGCGAGCCTAGACACTTAGATCCGGTCAGTTTCGCTCCGATGTCGGTATTGCTTGCCGATTCACTGGCCGTGTTTGATTTCGTAGGTCTATAGAATGTACTTAACAAACTAGAATTTCGCAACGATGATTTAGTTCATTAGTTTCGTTTTCCGTTTCTGTATATTTCCACCGTTAAAGGCAAAATTTGACACAGTAATGTCCCAGAAAAATAACCTCTGTCGCTGAAAGAGTGGAGTGTCGATCGACGTAGGTGAACGAAAATTTAGAATAATGCTGATCTCAAGGCGATCGCAGTCATCGGCCTACCGATACTGGGCACTAGGATGCCCGCTGTTGGACGCTGAAGTGGTACTCTTTATTTTGGGTGCTTATTTTTTTATTCTCAAAAAGGGAAAATAGATGCCGCGTAGTGTATCGCGCTTAAATGCGCGCTGTAAGAGTAACATTCATTTTTCGTTTATGACCATAATATTCCATTTCACCCTTACGAAAGAGTCACTCGCGAACTATTACGAAAAAGTCTGTTGTTTTTTTATAATTTTATCTTAGTTTATTAATGGTCTCATAAATTAAAAGTATCGCTTGTGAAGTTGGTCATCAGAAAATTCAGATATATTGTATTATTTGTGCTCCAGTTTGTTATGGTGGTAGTACCGTCATCGTCAGACTTGTCTGTTTTTTCCGACACTAAATTGTACCGAACTAAACTAAAATGATACTTAATCGTGCTTGTCAAACAAAAGTATTTTATATTTATTAGCGTATTTACGTTAATACTATAGGAGGAACTAACCGTGGCGATTTTAGAAACAAATTAAAAATTACGTGTAAAAATCACAGTAAGTGCAAGCACAGTGACGCGCTATGCTGCTGAAATAACAACTGTTGCTTTGTAGAGATATACAAAAGAAATAAAGGAGATTAGGTAGGGCCAAGGAATGCACATAGGCAGTTTATTGTTGCCAAATCGCTGATTGATACGCCAGATAGCAACGTTTCTTGTAGATCATTAAACCGTCTCATTAGCGACTGCACGTGGACTTTTGTCATAGTGCCAATTCGCAACACGTGTTGTAGTACTTGTAGTGCTATATCTGCATATTTAAAGTTGAACAAGAAGGGTTTAATAGTTAGGTGCTGCCTCTTAGGTTTGTCCACTGGGTCGGCCGGGCTGACTGCAATGTATCTCAACAATTCGGCAACCATACATTGACAATAAAGCCGCATCCGCTACAGGCGATCCCGATGAAAGCCATCAGTGCATCAGTCCATTTAACAAAGAGTGTAAATTATCTATAGAATAATGGTGATATTTTCTCTATAACCGAAAATTCAGAAAGAGAACGAGGAAACCAGCTGAATAAATAATAATTGGTACTTATCAATGAACTAGATTCTTTACCGCTCTTTGAACTAGCTGCAAGAAAGCACTCATCGCAAAAGGTCCTTTATCAATGTGAACCTACACTTTCTTTTTTTTCTTATCTAACCCTGTTTTTATAACTATAAAAAATACTATCTAGCTCTAGGTACATTTTGTAAAGTATAACGCATGATTCGTCATATATTTTACGTACTAGTGTTACATTTTTATAGTAAGACTTTATTTTTATATTTTATGTACCTAAGTAGAACTTCTACTTGTCTGTGTTTTTAATCTTTGTTTTTTTTTGATTTGATTGTATTTTATATGTTTGATTTTCTTAATATTTTATATAATTTTCAAATTCTATGTGGAATGTATCAAAGTATTGAGCCTACATTCCTATTTTATCTATGTAGTTTAAGGTCTTAATAAAATTAATGTAAATACATAAAGTTAATGGAATAAAATTATAGTAAAATGAATAGATTAGGAACATTAACATTGCCATGTACCTATATATTTAATTCATTCGTTTTAAAAATACTGTATCGAAATTAAAAATAGAGTTCGACTGGCACGGGCAGCTTCTAGACTAGAATAATTATAAAATCCTGATCAATACCGAAATAATTTGTATCCAAGTGCTAAATATCACCATACTAAGTTTCAGAAATACTGAACATTTCTGACACAACAGCCGCAATAACTAATAGTTCGCTGGTATGTACTATTATAAAATAAGTTCTTTCAGTTGTAGTGTTTTTTCGCTTTCTAATAACTATAATAAGACTTTCAATTGCGTCTAGATGACGCAAAATATTCACAGATCAGGAAGTAACCTCCTACATTTCTCACTTTGATGTTTAAATTAATGAGGTAACAACATCGATGTCTCTAACTTTAAAGTACCAATTTTTTTTTTTTTTTATTATTATATTTATAATAAATCATTGGATTCGTGTTATTAGATACTAGTTACTAGTAAGTAGTAACCGATAATGATCACAATATTTGCTTTGGTATCTAAATTGCTAGTTACAAGGTACAAAAAAGAATGTAAGTATCGGTAAATGGTTGTAATAATATAATTTACGAATTAATGTCTAGTTGGCGTCTCTACATTAATTGACCGGAAAAATGTACTTGACGACAATCGGAGAACATTTTAATAATACATATCAGAGAGCGTTGTGGTCTGAGGCGCGAACGACATCTGTTGAAACTGGACCTCTGCCAATACCGCATCACAAACACACGTGAATAAACAAATTCAATACGTTTTTGTTTATATTCAACGCGTCCAAAAGTATTGGGACTTTATGATACTAACAGGTATATCTCATTTTATTATTTTTCTATAAGCCATGCCATTCGAATTGGTTCTTCAAATAATGATTGTTCGGTTTTTAAAACTTGATGATGCGTAGGTAACGATTTTATTGTGCATATGAAAAGTTTTATTGGATATAATGTCACCTTACACTGACCTGTGTTCATTTTATTTTAGACGCAGTAACCTTTCTTTGTACATTTTAAATTGATTTGTTTATTGATTCGTGTTTTATGCAAAATTGTTGACATTGTATAAACTGAAAACTATAGGATGAATTGTTTTTTTTTTTACTGTGGTTAAAATGTGCAATAGATTACTGATGTTTAAATAACACAGAAAATACCGACATTTTGTATTAATTGTAGCTATAATAAGTATATTTAATTAAAATGTAGAGTGATCTACAATACAACTAACCAAGTAATTGGTGTTTGTTAGAAAAGCTCAAATTGCGTGGCTTCATCGCTGACTGTGCTACGAACATTCCGCTCACGCTGGCAGTGTTTCCTGCATCATTTGCACTGCAAGTGCGTGTATTCTCATTTTATATTTACAGGACAGTATGCATAATATGTATTATAAACAGTAAAATTTATATAAAATGTAATGGATTTTTATTTATTCGTAACAAATAAATAGCTCGTCACGACATGATCTCGACCCCTCACAAGATTCCATATCAAGAGCTACGAGAACCGTGGTCTTGTAAACACCCAGACAGAACAAACACCTGTGGTTCACACAAATCTCTACCCTGTGCGGGAATCGAACTTGCAACCTCACGCTTCGTTTTAGTTTTAGTTTTTTTTTGTTAGTTCAGCGCTTCAATATTTTCCACTAACGTGGCTTTTTTTTACCTGAGAAATGTAGTTCTTGCGGTAAAACTGGAATTACGCGGGTGAAACCGTGGGCGCAGCTAGTTGAGTATAAAATAACGCGATAATACCTAGAAAACAAAAAACATTATATGGATAAGGAAGGGGGTAACCATATATTAACCCATTGTTATACATATTATATTCCTTGTAACTTGTATATTTCTGAACTGGTCTACAATAAAGTATTTTATATTCTATATAATGTGGGCATCGTGCAGCGTACTACGAAGACATGAGGTCATCATGAACTCGATGACATCATTTGCGTTAGTGTGTATGATGTTTATTTGATGTTACATTATTTGAGCTACGACCGTTTCCATTATACTAAATACGCGGTACTACCACTACCAGAGAATTCAGCTAGAAATTTGACAAATGCTCCATAAAACAACGCCTGAATCTATATCTTACTGAAAACGGTTCTAAGGCACGAACAATGTGCGTGTTTAGATAGACGCAGCCGCGTAACGCCCGCGCCACGCCTTTAATTTTAACGCTCGGATGGGTAGATGGAAATTATGGTGGGAATACAATACAATATCAGCGATAATGGGTCAACAATCCAGATCAAAAGTTCCACTACGAGTGTATTCCACACATTTTGAACTAAATATATCAGTAGCGTGGTAATTTTCTTTGGTTTTTGTATACAACGAGAGAAAGCTATGACGTTACGCTTGTAACCATAATACGATTTTCGCGTAATATGACGCTGGAGTATTATTTTATGATTTTAGATTGTATTTGTCGCCCGTGTGCGGAAGACATTAAATGTTCCTCGTTTTGCAAAAAGCTACCATTGTAGTAGTATTTAATTACCGTTGCATTATATTGAATGTGTGCAATAAAGTATTAAATAAATAAATAAATTTAACCCCATGGATTCATGATGTTTTGCTGTAGATAATAGCTAACTAGCTGTAGATCTAGCTTAATAAGGGAGTTTTTAATAATTGAGTTCTTGTAAATACCTCTACACCCATGTCATATTAATATTAACATAAAAAAATATTTTCTGTACTTAACACGACCTGATACGTCTAAATTACCTACTATGCAAAATGTATGTACACTACGAATAGGAAAAGAAGTGGTTGTGCTTCGCTTTAATGAAACTAACTGATAGTTTCAAAGAGAAAACGAGATAGCATGCTTTTAGGGTTTCTATCATTTGTCCACACTCGTGCATGTTAAAAAGCACACGAAGAAATAAAAAAAACAATAAATTTTCGGTTTCCACCAAATCTCCCATTCATAATATTATCTTGTTGACTTCACTTTTAACTTTTTTATTTTGGTAGTTTCTGCTTCTTTAAAACTGGTCACACAGGAAGAACTGTCACTAAAATTATTATTATTACAACAGACTGTCTAATGGCCAAGCCTATTTTTCTCATAAAATAATATATTCTAAAGCCGTTATTTCGATAGTTTTTGTGCTAAATAATAGTTTACAATAATGGTGGTCAAAGTGTATATTAGTGGCATTTCTGGGAACAAAGAGGTAAAGTGATATTAGAAAATTCCTGGGACAACCGGGTGCCTTCTCGACATCTCGATTGATTCATGTAATGATTGTTTTTGATTACGTGAATATTGATATTTGTAGGTAAAAAAGCGACAGCAGCGAGTATTGATGATATTGGACTCGAAGCACATAAAATATGAAACCATTGACATAACGGAACCAGGGAAGGAGTCTGAGAAAGACTTCATGCAAACAAATTCGAAGTCGAACGGAGGAACCGTCAGCGACCCAAATCCGCGGTCCGCGTTACCACCACAGCTCTTCAACGACGAGGAATACTGTGGGGTGAGCACCATCTAATTATCATCTTCGAAATAAGGAATAGTTTCATAGACTCTATTATTTAATAGTCCTTGATAAGCTTTCTCCTGACATTTTACAAGGCTTACTTGCTTTTTAAAATATATTTTAACAAATCAACTATGTATAGTAATGTCACTACATGTTGTTGTTTACTCAGCACACAAAGGAATGTGATGACTCATAACTTTCAAATCTAGTGTTGTTGATAAAATAAACTCATGCTAATTGATAAAACATACACAACTAGTCAACAATGTGTAGGTCTTTTTCTATTTCATTGAAAAAGGAAACCGTTGCTAAATTTATACTGAATTTGTTAATCACATTGTTTATTCCATGTAGGTGCCTAAAAGGTTATCTTCAATCATTTGCGAATTGCGTGCATAGAATAGAATAGAATAGAAAACTCTTTATTGTACACCAGAAACAAAAATAAACACAGTACAGAAGAATTACATTAGTGAATCACAGTAGAGAAAAAATGTTTTGCATTATGGTAGACATAAGGCCAGTTAACTCTTGTCGTAGAAAATGTCACTGGATGCTGTGTTTGAGCAGTTTCTAATAAACACTAGTAAAACCAAAATCAACATGTTGATTTCATTGTTTTTGTTCCAGGATTATGACCAATTTGACCTTGCCAATGAGATGGACACTTTGGAGTTGTTCCTGAAGGTTGAGGTTCCGCCGGAGCAGCTTGAACTAGCTGAAAATGATAAGGTAATAGTTCTACATATAGATATACACTATATTTAAAAAATGTATATTTTGTCTTATATTTTTGACTTAGTGAACTGAGAGATGGTAGTCAAGCTGTAACTTGTGAGCTTAGCAATCCTTTAATGTTGGGTTTGATCCTCGCCTTTGCACCAATGACTATTCAAGTTGTGTGTATTTCCATTGCTCTATGCTCCGGAAGCCATAATTAGCTGTCAATCTCGGTTTTTATTGATTGATAAGTTTTAAGTCATATCTGAGACCCTTGAGTAGGCTGAAAAAATAAAAAAATGCTGATTCGTCCCTTTTATTTTACAGGATAAATCTTTGAATGGTGATGTAAACAAGGTATCCAAGGAGAACTCACAAGAAAAAGAAGTAACAGAGATCGAACCGGCTGAAGATGAGGCAACAAATGACATGGAACAGTCACCTGTCAAAGAGGGCACACCCTCAAGAGAAGCAGCGGATAAAATAGCATCTAAAGAGGCCACTCCTGCAAGAGACGATGGTCAGGAACTAGCTAAAGAAGAATCGACAAAAGTAGCGACCCCAGAAAAGGAATCCTCTCCTGTAAGGCAAAAATCAGTAGAAAAAGAAGGCACACCAGCAAAAGAGGAATCATCTTCTAAGGAGGTTGAAGAACCAAAAGCTGTCCCAGAAGAAGCCCCCACCGAAAATGAAACTGTTAATGAGAATGGAACTATCAGTTCTCGTGACCAATCTGCCGAGAAGGAAGCTGCAGGTGACGCTGGAAATGTTGCAAGGAAAGCAGACCCTTCGGAGTTACTCATTGAGAGTGAGCAAACAGCTGCAGCAGAATAATTGACTGAAGATAACTTGCTTTACAGCTCAAAGCCCTTACTTAGCACTAAGCAAGCACTATTCACTAAGTTCTATTATTATAGTAATGCTATTTGGCTTCTTTGACATGATAAGTCATTGTATATAATGCAAAGAAGTATTTGTTGAGAGCTCCTGTTATGTGGCGATGTATAGTTATGTTATCTACAGCAAAGTGGCCTATTTACACAGTTATTAAAATTAAATTTTTCTATAAAGTTCTATGAGAGTTAAGATATCTATTTAACATGTTTTACTTTTGTCGAAGCTTGTATTATTCAGAGTATTAATATGATTTTTTTGTTTTATGTAATCCTTAACATCGGCAATATTTTTAATGAAATATTTTTACTTTAATTTGAATGTTTTATTGTGTTATGTGGATGTAACTCATTAATTAGTATTTTCTTTGCTGCCATTGTAATCTAATCAGCCGGTATGTGTTGGAACTTGTTCATTGCAGAGGTTGCTCAACACATACCAGTAAACGGTATTATTTATTATCATTACCCACTGAAATGTATTATTTTAATTAATTTAATAAGCACGCTTTTGGTTGTAATGAATTACCCTTTCATGACAAATTTAAATCATCAATTTATTAATATTTAAAGACATTTTTTAACATTTTTCATACGAATTATATAAAATGCGATAAAATTGGCTTTTTTTATTTTGCTCATTAGATTTACTTTTTTATAAGGTAAGAGGCACAACACTAAAGAACATCGTTCATCTTTTGCATGCCATCTGTCATGTTCATATAAAATGAGGAGCAGGCACTAACTTGGCAGATTCTTTGTTGGTGCAAGTAAAGGTAACATTAAATCTATGCATAGATAAAATAGAAGTTTAGAGATCGAAAGATGTAGTGGCTGTAGGAACCTAGGGGATTTATACCGCTATGCTATTTTTAAATTACTACTAGCAGTAACTTTTCTACTCTGGTTTATTTTATAAGGTAGTGATGATGTGATAGTCTCGTTTCATACCTTTGTTAGACCGATTGTATTATACAACTGTACATACCTGTAATTACCAACTTTTATTTAACTGCAGTACCCATTTAATGTAAATCGTTGATTATTTATCTGTGGGTCGAATATTCACTAAATGGTTGTGGGAAGATTGTGGCACGGAGCAGTCATAGTCAAAAACATAACCCTCCTTTTGGCGTAGTCGGGTAGAAAGTGCGTAAACACCGTTTAAATAAAAAATACAACCGGCGATGTTTCAGGGTAATCTCCTCAAGTTATAAAAATAAATTAAAACATCCATTCTAGAAAAATAAAATTAATATACAAGATACATACATAAGCGAAAAAGTTATATTTCAAAATCAACATTTTGAGCAAAAAATTTTCTTAACAATTTTATTCTACATTAAACTTATAGTAAAATAAATAGTAATGGAATAACATGATAATAAGTAAAATCTATAATTGGAAATGTAAAACGTTTAGGTATCTAATTCATTGTAAATAGACTAAACAGTATCTACATAATAATTCGACTATCGACCTATAAACAGCCTCTTTTCTATCGTAAAAAATCAATTAAATCTCTTTTTTATATTTGGTGAGGGGGAGTTGCTAAAATCTAGAATTGGCTCTCTGGGGAAGTCTGGCAGTAGAGGTTCGACCGGTAAGTCGGGTCTTTGGCGATGTCGCACGTCGGCGTCGGGGAACTCTTCCAGGTGGCAGGCTTGGACGTGCTTGTCTCGCGTGACTAGAGTTTGGTGTTTGTTGTTGAATTCTTCGACCATGCTGAGGTTCCTCTTGATGCCGTCGACGAGTTTGACGACGGAGTACTCTCCCATGGCGGCGCCTTCCTGCAGCTTGGAGCCGGCGCTCTTGGCGAGCGAGGAGTCCTTCACGTCGGCCACGAGCTGCGCGCACCACAGCCACAGGTTGCCCAGCACCTGCATCGGGCTCTCGTACTCATTCGGTACAATCCCGTCCACTTCTGACTCGAAGAACGACAGCAGCGGAAACCATATTCTCGTTCTGCAAACAGATACATCGTTAGTTTTGATGATGTAAATGGTTTTGGAAATGAAAACTTGTTCTGATTCTTAATTTATGGTAATCGGTTCGCTGCACGGACGTCCTATATTCGCAGCGAAACTTAAACTTAGTCGCTGTTGCGCAACAAACAAAGCATTTTATTTAGCATCGATCGAAATGATCAGTCGGCCGTGAAACTGCGATGCTAAAATGTTTGCAGATATATCTAATAAAGCTACTTTAAAATCTTTCTAATATTATAAATACGATGGTTCCTATATATTTGCACTCAGCTGAACAGAACCAGAACTACGCAAGTGAAGATGAAGATGTAATTACCTGGATGAGTCGTTCTGCATGAGCGCCTGGTTATTGGACAGCGTGTGGTAGTACAGGAAGAGGCGCGACGTGATGTAGAACGCGATGAACACGTCTATCGAGTAGTGCTCGTGCGCCGCGAGGATGAAGAAGATCCCGAACATGTTCATCACCCACGTCAGGATGTGCAGCAGGTACAGGTTGCGGGATGTGTCTACAAGCCGATGACAATAAGGTTTCAATTTGAAAAACAAAAACTCCGACCGTAAATAATCATATGTTGTATTGAAATTGAATACAGATTGCGAGATACTTAGGCGGGATGAGAGAGGCTAACAAGCAATGTTAAAAGGGTACTAATTTATGTGTTTGTGTCTACTTCTTCTACCTAGGCGAGAATTATACTCTACGTCCAACCAACGGGGCCCTTTCCTATTTTAAGGCTTATCGATTTAGATGCCATACCTAACAATGCTTTACCGACGTACCTGGGAGCCCGCTATACATTAATAAAGTTTGAAGAAAAAAATCTGCGACTATAAGGGTTTGAACGGGTTGACCCTCATATTTATTACCTGCATCTAGGAAATCAGGAAATACGAGTTTAGTCCCAGAACAACCAACGCTCATAGTAAATACCTGTGGTTCAAAACTTCAAATATTTGCCCTGCGTTGGAATCGATCGTATGACGTATCGCAGTTCGCTCATCACCAACTTCCGCCACGGGCTCGCTAACTCTATCAGTATCTCAGACCTCGCACTCTAGCAAGCACTAAAACGTGCGGCCGCACTTTGAACTCGTGGGGCGGGGTCCAACCATTATGAGTTCGGGGCAATAAAGTGTGTCATTTCTTTTATTACATACTCGTTGGGAAAGTTCAGCATGACATTGACGGTATCGATTTCTCATTCCTTTTCAAAGGTAACCCGGTGATTAAGCCGTTTTCGCAGTAATAACCACCGCAAAACAGTCTAGCGTGTTACGTTACGTGTAATGAATTGATCGACCACATTTTACCTCTTTCCCTGCTCTAACTAGAGTTAGTGACCTGTGCGACCTCAAATATTTACGTTTCACATCAGGCACAGACGCCGACGCGGACGTGGGTAACTTTTTATGACGCTGTTACGGTATTTCTTTCTAATCATTAGCTAAGACGCCACGTGCACTGACACGCTCGCTACATTCGAATACAGTTTATTATGAGAATTAGTTTGAAAACAAAATTTAGTTGGTAGCTGTAGGCTACATGAATTTTGAAGTAGGTATACTTACTCGTACTTAGGTAAACGCTCTTGGTCATGTAATGATATCAATCTTATCATTATGTACCTGGCATAATTTTTCTGCGCATTACTGCACAAAAACAAAATAAGGTTCAAACCAAAACAATATGCTTCAGTAACCAAATAAAATAATAAACTTAAAAAAAAAACATAGCATAAATGTATTGCTTGTAATATTAGAAACTTTATCTTGCTGTGGTCGTTTTCATATGTCTACTAGGTAGATAGTATATTTAAATTGATTTAGTGCGCGTTTTATTTATCAAATATAACATAAAATGATGAATGTTGGCCGTTTGTACTTTCATGAAGTAAAACCGATCGAACTGATATTGAGAAGCAATATAAATAAAAAAAACCTAAAAGTTTAGGTTCTAGCTAGAGCTTCTTCGCTTAGGGTGCAGCGTACGTACAGTCGCGAGCATTTAAAATATTTAATAAAATAATTATGTATCTATTAAAATAAGATATACACAATACGATATATTTGCATTATTCGTGCCATTTTATCAGAATAAATTGCCAAACTTTCCTCATTGTACATTGCGTTATTTATTCTCCATTTTCCAGGAAAATTTAGTTATCTTTTGAAACAAGGTCAACTTTGCGATTAGTCGTAATAGGTACGAAGGAGTGAAAATGATAAATTCACTAAGTGCGTAACTAACCCAACATATTTCTTTATGCATTTAATAAAAAATATTTATACAGCTGTGTTTTTTGTATTTAATTAGTCAGATTTTGAATTAGTATTATATGGCTATTGGCTTACATAGCCATTGTCTATCTCTTTCCCTGCCAAAATACTGTCCACCCAAAGGTTATCTAGAAGGGATTGCCTTTAGTGATCTCGTTATTTTTGTACAACAAAAGCGAAAATGACAAAAGTTTGGTGCAAAGTGGCATCCCATCTCTATATCTATACCTGTCTATAACTTGGGCGTTGCGTCATCATCATGTTCAGGGTCGAGTTTTACGTAAGGTTTATTGGGTGATCTGCGGTTTTACTGAAAATCGACACTTCATTCGAGTGATCGAGTATTGTTCTCTGGTGTCAGTGTTCCTCAGGCCGCCTTCCTTAGGGCTACTGAGACGATTTAACGACTCCTATCAATCGATAGGAAACGAGAACGCCATGCCCTCCGAAGCAACTTGGATGTACAGTCGGTTCCACCCAGACGCCAAAGGTCATTGAGGGATGGTAGGTGTCACCTTAAACTCGTTATTTAGGTCACCACTAGGCCCTGTTCTTTCTTAATCGTCAAACTCGCTCTCCGCGACCGTTTCATGTAAAAACCTAGAAATATGTACAATATAAATAGATCCATTTGGTTCCCTTCCGCTGTAATTAAACTCATGAGTAATTTTTATTTGCAATCCGAACCGCA
Organism: Campaea margaritaria; assembly: GCA_912999815.1. Lineage (NCBI taxonomy): Eukaryota > Metazoa > Arthropoda > Insecta > Lepidoptera > Geometridae > Campaea > Campaea margaritaria. Next base: position 7,300,655 of record OU538794.1, read on the forward strand.
TCGCTTATGAAATAGTAGTTTAACTGATAGTAACTATAACTTATTATGTGGTTCCACACTTTAGTCTGTTTATGTGTTTTTCATTGTCTTGGCACGCGTTTGTATTTGCGGAATATTATCTTGCGTCTTTATTTTTGATCGCATAATAATAGTGTTACGATTCCATATCAGTCATTACGCTATATTAAAGTGATACGAAATGATCACTTCAAAATTGCGAAAGGCTTTGGAGGTGGGTTGGTACAGTAATCAGTGCAGTGGTGTGCTCCACGGCTTCACACAATCCAACGGCACCCGGTTCGAACTCTGGTTCTGCACCGAAGATTTTCTAACAACATAAGTATGCGCAAATTTCAATGCATTGTAGTGAGGCACCGGCCATTTAACCTGGAGACTGGCGTGTCCAAGAACCAAAAACTCAAGTACATGTGACATTCACCTAATCCCACACCGAGCCAGAAAGATGAAATTAGATCTACCCTCCTCTCTCATTAGAAAAGACACGTGTCCCAACAGTGGATCATAATAGGCTGATAACGTAAGCGATACAAACCGAAAATGCGTACCGGAACTGATAAGATGCCAAGTTCCAGCCGAATGCCAGGATTAAGGTTATCGGAAATATTATAAGGGCAATATCGCCTCATCTCAAGAGCAAAATATTTACGCGCTAAATAATACTAAACATTCAACGATATCAATAAAACATGTTTATGTCGTGGCCTAACAATATTATGAAATAAGATGTGTTAGTACAATTATTTAAACAATACTATAGAAAACAGTGGGTTTCCTTTCAAAAGTTCCAACCAGTAATGAAGAAATGTGCAGAGTCAGAGTCAAAGTGACTAGATCCCGAGAACATGATGTCCACAGAATCCGATCTTTGACATTACACACGTAGAGATTGTAAGTTCTGTTTAAGCTGCCCACCGACATACGTCATACTGAACTATTCCATTCGAACCCTTACTCCTAGCGCTAGAACCAAGGGTCCGAATATCTCTTTTCAACTTACATTCAGTAATGAAGAAATTGAGCAAAGTAAGTGCGACAGTGTGTCCCGAGAACATGTAGTCTCCACAGGTCCTGACACCGCGCACCGACATGCCCGCCCCGCTCCAGATGTCGTACGCCTGGCGCAGGCGCCGGCCCCACACTGTCAGGTCATCCGCCGGGGGGTAGGAGCGCGGCTCACACTTCAAGTGGGACCCCGGCACGGACAGTGAGGTGATCAGCATTGTGAAGCATCGCAGAAGGAACACGGTGCCAGCAAGCGCGAAGAACCGTCGCACTAGGATGAATCTGTAAACGATTGCTTTTTAGATCTTTGTCAAACTACATACTAAATGAGTAGGTAGGTACCTCATAAGGTGACGTTTTTGTTATTTTAGTTCAACCGATAAAGTTTTAGGGGAAATAGTTGCCTTACATAGTGATGCTATTAAAATATAATTTATAATGTTATGGACATGACGTCGTGCGTGGCGTGACATATACTTAACACGCCACGCACAACGTAGCGGATAAGCTAAATCGAAGCCATGTTATTATTTAAAAAATAGCTTTGTTTTTTGCGCCGCTAAGTTATGTTGCAGCGACATAGAAACCGGATTTTTGTATTCATTCATATATCCATAGTATTATGTTAGTAATACAAGCATCATACAAGGCATATAATATCAACAATAGCTGAGGCGGTGGTTGACTTTCCGAGGCAGGGTAAATGCTAAATCTAAATAAACTTTGTTCTCTTTGTATCATTAGGACTTTGACGCGTATCGTGTTTCGGGCTTTGTGTCGTCAATCTGTTGACTTACTCATCCATTGTCAGATTACGAATGCCTACTCAGAGACAAAGGCCGCTTTACAAATACAAACAAAACAGTATACAACACACACACAACAAACAGCACAGTGTAAAGATTAACTAGCATTTCCCTGTCTCATCATCCGCGCGGAAACCTACCTTATTTATTAACTACATATCTCCAAACCTAATTTTATCAAGATCCACTCAGGCGTTTAGTTATCCATGCAAACAAACAAACAAACAAACAGTTATTTTCCCATTTATACAATTATGTAGTAGAATACAATTCAGTAGCATTTAAACTGACACACAGCTAGTTGAATATGCAGTCAATATTTTGTATTATTTTATTACATTTAAAATGCAGGACACACATTTAATATTTATTTATTAGCCAATGTTTCATTACAGGGCAAACCCAACCTTTTCCTTTCATACAAATACATATGCTAATAAATTCATGATTGTAGAAGAAAACAACATGAACCTTTTACCACCAGATGGTTTGTCATTGTTTTCAGAATGGTTTTCGCTTATAGGGGTTCCTTAACCTAATGAAAAAATGGAACCCTTGTAAATTCGTCATGTCAGTACTCACTGCTATTTTACTTGGATCCTAATTGGAGATTTATTGGTTGAAAGGCAGGTACACATATACAGTGACACGCCATATATACATACATACTGAAATAACGATTAAAATAACCTCCTTTTTTAAGCCGGTAAAAGAGGTTTGGTGTGGCAACTGGCATGAGAACACGAAATTGAGGGATGAAAAAAAATCACACATATCGTTGTGGTTGGTTTTGTTTGATAGGGCTTAATGGCATGAAAATTCTTTACACACAGGTGAATATTTGTCGTTACTATGTACCCCTAGCCTCAACCTTTCTCACAATCCAAAATCGATAACCAACGCTAAAATACGCTACATACGTAGGACATTCAATGAAAATTTATATGAACAAAATTTTTTTTCACATTTACAAGTTTTTAGAATATTGACTATTTACGGAACCTTACACTAGGCTTGACACGCACTTGGTCAGTTTTTTGTTAACATTTGGATGAATTAAAATTAAAATTAAATTTTAATGTCTATTTTGTTTTTAAAAAAAAAAACTGTTTACATTTTTATAATGGAATTTTTAGAAATAAATGTACTAAGCTACCTAGTTGTTTTAATTTACATGCATTTGAATAATCATTCTCATTTAGGTCACGATTACAGATTACTTAAAGTAAATAAGAATAATTAAAATACTTTGAATAAATTGTTTCAAACTTTGTAGATGTCTGTCTGTATGATCCAGTGGTACCATTATTAAGCCTTGCAACACAATGCACGGTAATTGTTTGAGTACAAGCAACTAAATTGTGTCTCATATTACCACGGCTCTTATTTACCATCCCCATGAGCAATTAAAGTAGCATTAACGTAAATGATGGTGCTGCTGATATTAATTATTTTATTTAGATAACATCTGCATCATTCAGCTCCAGATGAGTTATTTAAGTTTTACAACCTGTACATTACATTAGTGTGTTCCAGTTGGATGGGCACTGTTTCCAGCAAAATTACTTGGCATATAAGACTTTAAAACAATGTCTCAGACAATCAAATTATGGCAGTGAAAAAAGTGTCATGGAGTTAGATAACCATAGTCATAATCTACAAGTATGTTCCATCAGTTGTTGTATACCTGTGTTTATGGAAGATAAGTACGCTAACCCAAATAGCCATAAGGAAGGAGCCAGTGATCTCGCACATATCAAAGGCCCAAGGTATGTGCGGCACATTATCTAAGAACAGGTCAGGCAGTGGTGGGTACTTCTTCATATCAGGGACCTTATCATGGACTATGACCATTACCACAGCAGTCACCCATGTTACCAGGAATACATAGCCTAGAACAAAAGAAAACTCTGTCATTTTCTAATCCACTCACAAGTGCTTTGTGAACAATAAATAGCCATATAAAATAGTTAATACGATCCATATTGGAACATGTTATATAGAAAGTGGTTTCAACTAATTCCACGTGACATTAGATGTTACATTTGGAAGGAGCATCTTAACTGCTGCGAGAGTTCAGGTCCCCACCTAGTACCTAGAATATGATGATGAGCATGCATCCATGTAGTACCTCAATTTATTTATTTCCTAGGTGAGTAAATGCTGCCACTGGAGCAAGAACTATTAGTTTCAAAGGATGTGTAATTGCCAAACCGCCCACCCCTCTGTTCAAGAATAAAATTATTTAGTTGCAACTCATCTAAATTACTTGGAATGGGGCCCAAATCCATACAAAGTAATTAAAAATTACGCGTAATTTGTATTCTACAACTTATGCCTTAAACAAAAAATAAAACATAGCTCAGGAATAAAAGCATACATACCTAAGGCAATAGCAGTTTTCCAAATCTCAGGTCTCAGCCTCGAGGCTTTAGCATCCGGAGTATAACTCGCAACACAAGCATCACTCTTAGCACTCGAACTTGTGTAGATTTCACTTGGCAATCTATTGTGAAGATTGTAACTTAAATGCGACAGGTTTGTCCCAAGGAAATTTATATTTGTAGAGGGATTACCGAGCTGCTGGGCATCACAAAGACCAAGCTCAAACATCGCAGGACGATTGTGTTTTTGTAACTTTTTCACCAACAAAATAAAACGTTTTCTTTCACCGAGTTTTAGTTTATGAAACGGACATTCGTAGAAGTCCCGATCAACAAACGACAAGATACACTGTCCATCGATATCGTGGGTTCTGCATATTTCTATTATTGTTTTGGAAATGTTGTCTTTACATAATAAATCTAACACTTCTTTGTTACTCCAATTTATAATATCTGATTCCATTGTTTCCAGTTACACTTGGTTTAGAACATGTAAATAAATCTTATAGATTTATGGTGTTGGTATCATTAAATCTATTAAAAACACTACAAAAATAATCACAAGATCACGAAATAGTAAAAAATAATTTGCAATATCATTTGCAACTTTGCACAAGCTGAGAAAACATTGAAATGTTTTTTTCGAAATGAAATGAATGAGGTGAGGGAAAATGTCAAAGTAAGATGATGACATATTGACAGCTCTTTTTATGACATTGACAATTACTTCAATGTGACAATGGCAGTTTTTTTTTCCGTGAACGCGATCGGGAAAAGAACGCCAATCATTCCACCAAAAAATAGTGCTAAGCTAAATACCTACATAAAAATGTATCATCTACAGGTTCAAAACGGTTGATTCCCATTAAAATAGCAAACCCAGTTTACAGAGGAACTGTTATTTTTGTTCAGTAACATCATCGTGCTGCCATTACGGCGTCATTTCGTTTCATAGGTTTCTTAGGAAAAACAGTTCCATTCGTTCAGTCTAGATAGACGTAACAAGGAACGGTGGACCTTTGGGTCGTTTTTTTCTGCTGACGTCAAGGTCAATAAGTTATTATGATAAGATTGGAAAACTGACGTTTAGCAAATATTTAACACATTACCTATTTTTATTATGCGGAGTAAAAGGCGCCGCTGATTGAGACCTGTTGATATTATGGGGGAGACCTATCATTATATAGTCTGTGCCCATCATAGATAACCTATGGAATCTTCATTCCAGCAAACCACCCCCAAGTACCCCCCACCAAGAATTGTACACACTAAAATTTTATTAAATAATATTGACAATAGACATAGGGTGACCGAATGAAGAAAATTATAATCATAAGAATCACAAAATATATTTTAGATTAACCAGCAATTTTTTTACGCGTAAATGTAAAAAAAGCTCCTACTTACGGATATTATTAACGCACATATTAATAACTACATGATATTTTTATACGTATTAATTATATTCATCAAAATGTATTAGTATTCTATGGCCATTGCAAATAACCATGTAATTTAACGAAATTATTTATCAAAGTATGATAACAAATCAAACTAAAATAGTAATTATGTAAGTTTTACAGATATAATACTTTGGATTTGTTAATATTAAAATTAACTATAACCAGGCGGGTAAATTAGATTGATTCCAATTTTTTATTATAGAAAACTACACCAACTAAATTAATAACACAAACTTAATAATAACAATCTTAGTAAATTAGAGTAGGTGGTATAAACAAAGCGAATCAATAAAGAGCAATTAAAAGTTTTCTATCCTAGTCTAAGGGTACTTTTACTCCTTGCTTGAGGATAGACTTTTAGTTATCATTCATGTAAAGTAACAGCGAGACTAGCAGAGAACCAGTAATTTTTTGGGCAACTACGAAAAAATTGCCCAATAACTAAACATAATTAAAAAGTATGATTGTAATTAACACGCCACATTTAGTAAATTTTAATATTGTGATGTACACTGAACATGTGTAACAAAAAAAAAAGAAACATTAGTTGTTTCTTTTGTTACTGTCCATTTGTAGCATTTACCATCTTATATCTGCAATCAGTAATACGTGACACGATAATTAACTTAAATACGAGTTTAATTCAATAGGAATGGTCTTGTATCACTAAATTACGAGGTAACAGGTTGTTCGGCGAACTTCCACGATCTGTCACGTCAATCGTACATAAAGCTGTGAAAAATAGAAGTTGCTTTACTTCGAACTCAGACTCCGAAGTATGTGCTTACCTCGGTTTAATAACTACCGTGGCTTAACATAATACATCCACTTTTACAGAAATAATTGTTTTACGTAATGTATTATAGTTAAAGACGATGTTAAGTACTAAAGACGAATTGCATCAGAATCACTTACAATTACAATATTTAGATAAGTCGAGATTCCGTGCTAAACTCAACTTAACTTAATTTCACCATGTACATTTATTGAAGTTTTGGTGAATCGAGATTTACACTAAACAGACGTCGTGCAAGATGTTAAACTACGTTCAAGCTGAAGCGGAGTTCATTCTCAATTTAATGAGTCCGTGCTAATTGTATTGTAATTGTATTAAGTAAGTTTTGCTTAGTTTTGTTTTGTTTTTCTTTGACCGAGGGTTGGCTTAGCAACATCTATTTATCTTTGTCTTAGTATTTGTGGTTGAAGTTCATTTGCACCAAGTACTTGACTTTGACTTGGGCTACATCATACACGATGAATCTGATACTGTGTTGAGGAATATTATTACAAATAATTAAAAAACACAACCCCAAACTCCAAGAAAGCAATCTTTGAAAAAATACTACCATCTACCATTTCCAATGGAATGATTTGATTAAACTGGATATGAGTAAGGGAAATTATTTCACTTAGAACTTAATGACTCACTAAAAAAATTGTTTGCAGCACAAATCTTGCCGTGTTAGATACCATTGTTTTATACTTTACGAGTAGCTAGACCATATTCTACACAAAGCGTTCATTCTGAAGAAACGGAGAAAAATTAGCGGTGACTCGGCTGGCTTACATTCAGCGACGTTCTAAAGCGCTCTACGAACGCTCCTTGTACTGGGATATAAATTAAGGCATGACGCACATTGCTCATGAGCAAAGTACAGGACATCAAGTACCAAACGTTCTGTTAAAAGGATACTCGTTGTAAAGCAGCGAGGTGGAGGTTTTCCGGTCGACCGGCTTCCCGAGCGGCACGATCATGCCGCAGTCGAGGGTCTTGCTCATGGCCGGGTCGGGCTCGGTGCGGCCCACGCCCCACGCCGAATGCTTACCTGGGGGCAGCCTAATGTTCTCTGCGCTGTAGCACTCCTTCCTGTAATGTTAAAAGAGCACTCATTGAGTTACCTTTAGCTGCATCGTTAGCATACAATGAATAAAAACCGGCCAAGTGAGAGTTGGACTCGCGCACCGAGAGTTCCGTACAAACTTGTAGGTCAGAAAGCATCTATCATTATTGCTCTACCTAAAAGACAAATTAGGTTAAAGGCAAACTTAACTTTGCCGTTCTATCCCTAGACACGATTATTGCACCGCAAATTTAATAAGTTTGTAATAGGAAATTCGCTTTTTTTGTTCCTACATATTTACGGTTTTAGATTTTTCATTTACATGTGTTGTAAGACATTGCTTCTTGCCAAATTTCAATATTGTAGGTCAACAAAAAGTACCCTTAGGTTTTAAACGGTCATATCTTTTGATTGTGTTGACTTAAAAGTTTGATTTTTTTCACAGATGATGGAGATATACATTCCTAAGAAAAACGGTCTTGACAGACAGATGAACCACAAAGTGCTCCTTTATGGGTTCCTTTTTCCTTCTGAGGTACGGAATCCTAAAAATACAACTTACATATCTCCAAGAGCAACTTCACATAGCAGCAACAGGCCCGTAGGGTTGGATTTGTTGGTGCAGCAGTAGTTAGCAGACTTCGAAACCATGTCCGCGAAGTAGATGCCCTTGCCGAACATGTAGCCCGTGACGGGAGCCTCGGGCGGCGCGATGCGGAGACCTAATGACACAGATTTCATACAAATATTCAAAAATTCTTCTGCATTAGGGGGGAAAATAAAACTTCCATCGTCCCCACTAGAATTCCCAGCATGAGCACAAATCACACCTCACTGTCGTGAAAAGGATTAGGTCATACATAAACGACCACGGCATGGGGCCCGATCCGGGTTGATGGACTACATTCTTATGAAATAATTCTGGGAAATGTGAGTACCCTCATGTTTTCCTTCACCGAAACGTGAGTGATAATTACGTACATACGTTTTTACAAGATACACAACAACAATACAATACATTGGTATAATGTGCCCGCACTGGCTTTTGAACGCACAGTTCTTGGAATGGTGGAATTTTACCCCTCTAGGCTATCATCGCTTACCATTATACCATTATAAACTGCTATGTTTAATGAAACTAACCTTGAGAAAGTATTCCTGCAAAGTTGGTAACTCGAGAGCCGTGCCACAGGAGCCTCCTGTTGTGCAGTTTTCTGAACGGTTTGTATCTCTTGTCCTCGCCTTCGCGGACAACTTTGAACACCTGTAACAACAGACAGAGTTCATTTACTGTTTTGGTTAAAGATTGATTGAAAAATGATTAAAAATAGATGAACCAAAATTAGATGCTTGAAATTATTATCTGATTTTTTTATTTACAGATCACCATAGGAATCTTTAAAGATAACCTTGGGAATACGTTTTCGTGGCAATGCAAGGGAAATGATTTTTAACCTGTTCAATGTCCAGCGTGTAGCTGGAGTGAGTTTGCGCGTGCGTATTCTTCGTGTATTTTTGTATAATTTTAAACTCTTCAGAGTCTTTAGCTAATGGAGCTATTTCGGACTTCAGTTTCTTGTAGTGAGATTCGATCGGGCTTGTGGTGTCACAGGAATCTGTAAACATAACAAAATCTTTGTTAACCTCAGTTCTGTTTGTGATTCGACTTCTGTTTACATAAGCGTTTGTGTGTGTTTGTGATATATTTGCATTTCATTTCATCATTTCATCTTTCAAAAACTCTTAGTTGTACACCAAAAAAAAAACAGTACAGAAAAATGACAATAGGTAAACAAGGGTAGTACAGTGGGAGATGTGTGGCGATTAGAGTAGAGAGTAGATAAAATGAACTTGTAATATGAAAAAAATTCATTGCATGCACTCGTTGCCAACTTTGTGGGCTCAACAGCTAACATGTCAACTAGCTGATGAAACTTTACCTGTCTTTAGCAGACTGTATGCAATTTCTATTTCGAGCAGGTTGTCCAACATTTCCGCCTTTTTCTTGATAAGCTTAATACTGTCCAGCAACGGAGCATTATCGCGCCCAAAATCGTGGGGCACCGCCGTGAAGAACCTGAGTTTAGACAGACAAATATTGTGTAAACTTAAGTTGTGTCCTACACAAGTTCCAGAAGACTTGTTTCATCTCCGGATAATTCACATTAATGCCAGAGCGAGATGATATGTCAGCTCTGAGATTGAAGGGCCGCCTATGTCATCTTCTGCTGAGTTTAAGTATTTAGTTTTTAAGTAAATTTAGAGTTTAAGTAAAAGCATCATGCAATCATGCTATTGGCCATGCGCTATAAAAATACTAATGGGGTGCTTTCGACAATTTTAAACCAAACCTAATAAAACATTTACCTGTTGGTAGCATCAATAACTTTACTCTTACTAGCAGTTCCCGTCTCGATGTATGTCAAAAGCTCAGACAAAACTTTGTAGCCAGTTTTAATTTGCTTCTTTGACAGTTTTCCTAGAGGCATCTTTTCTGTGTCAAGCTAGAAGAAAAAAGAATAGAGGAACTATTTACGTATTTTTTGTACATGGTGTGTTCGACCTTGTCACTCGCGTTAGTCTGTAGCCATCAACAAGTATTTTTGCAGAACAACATTAACACTGCTTAAAATCGTCAGCAATAGACACTGTCTTGAGGGTAATTATCAAATATGTATGTAATTTATCAAACTAAAATATGATAGACGATTTGGTAGACAGAAAGTATCACAGATTGTAATTACTGCGAAAACATGGGGGGTTATTGACTGTAGTACTGAAAATAAACCGAAATAACGGCTCTTATAGTTCAAGGTTTAGTATGTTTACTGCGTCCGACAGTTAGTTTTAATCACCTCAAACTCAAGTAGAGTTTTCTTCATGACGTCGATATCGAATATGGTCGTGATGAGATTCTGCACCGGCATGGAGAGCTGGCAGCTATTGTCGACCTTGAGCTTGGTCGTGGAGCTTTCATCGCCGTAGTCCACGTCCAGCGGGTAGTAGCGGCCTGGTACCTGAACAATGGGAAGATAGCACTTTGAAAGACTGTTTTTATTTTCCCTGTGACGTTATGGAAATATAAATAATATCAATATAGCAGACGCCGATGAGTACCATATATATTTAGCGGAAAGCTGACGCTTACCGCCATTATTACTGATGGTTTCATTTAAATATTTCGTATTAGATTAATTACTGCTGAGTGATTAATTACTTTAGTAAAGTTGTCACGGAACTCCCAAGGATTCTCAGTCTTCTCGCAGTAATAGTGTTCGAACGTGCTTGTCGCCTGATCCGCCGATGTGAATTCTTCAAGCTTATTCCCTCCGATGGTAGTACCGATTCTGCCCCACGAGCGGAACAGCCACCACCTGATAATGGAAGAAGGAATGTTTCATTAAAGATGAGTTGGACACACAAAATAAAATGAAAAAAAAATTGAGCAAAGGTGAAAGAGTGAGGTACCCACCCTAGAAGGAAAAAATAGAAAGTACCACAGCTGAAAAGATGAAACCATGAGATAGTGACAACAGGAATAGAGACAGAAATAAAGAAAAGGTTATAAGAAGCCTTTGCCAAAGAGGAGACTGATTCCTGTACAGATGTGAAAGAAAGTGTTAACTACTTTTAGAACATAAACACAAGTACAAAACTCCTCACTTCTTCTTATCATCCTTTTCGAGCACTTGCAGTTTGTAGTAAGAGTTCTTTTGTGCCACGACGTCCGTTTGGCAGAGGACCACAGTGTATTTAGTGCCGTTGTAATGTTTGTACACGTGTGCGATGTCTTCCAGGCCCGTGGCAGGGTCTACCGCAGTGCCTCCTGAAATATACATTGTTTTACTTTTAACGGAGATATTTCTCGTTTTCGTGTTAATTTTTCAGCCAATCTAGACAAGTAGTAAAATTGATGGGTCTGTCTGTGATTTCATAATAAATGCCAAGGTTTAAGTGAAAACTGCTTTTTATACGTGACCACAGAATGCATATAGTACTGCATACAGAAAGGACACCCTCCACCCTCGCGATCTGCGATCGCGATCCCCCGCAACTCTACCGGCAATCCGGAGGGAAATTGGAAGGTCAGTCAGTTTTACTCCCCCAAATGACAAATGATATTAGACAAACGGGTTATAAGTATGAACCTTCATACTAGCATGTAGTCTTTTTTTTGGTCGCGTAGTATTTTTGAGTACTTACAAGCGCATTTGGCGCGTGTACAAACGTCAATTTTATGTGCGAAATATCAAGTCAGTTATTTTTATGGAATGTCCGGGTTGTGGCGATGCCTAATCCTAAATTACCGTTTAGATTGGTACATTTTAATCTTTTTCCAGGGCTTTTCTTAGTTCTATTCCATATGTACCTTGTGTATTTCTGAACTGGTGTACAATAAAGTTTTTTCTATCCAACTCTATTCTAGAATACCACGCGCACGTATTACGCTCAATTTTCGTTACTAGAAATACTATAAATACAAAGATAGTTTGCGCAATGGACATCTTCACCAAACTAGTACAGATCTAGACCTAGTACACTCAGACGGGTCGAGGTGTTTGATTTTGAAAGTGACGATGTACCTAAACATGTATTAAATTAAAAAATAAGCTATATCATATATTAAAGTACTTTTCCCCAAAGCATTCATAGCGGCTAAGCAATCTGTATGCAGCAATACTTGATTAAACACAGTATACATGACTTTGATCAAACGGAAGTCTAATTGGAATGAACAGTGCACAGATTTCAACACAGCATTATCACTTGCATACCTTTAATCTTCAACTTCACTGAAGATGATTTCGTTGATGCGTAATTGCTGCCAGATTTAGCGATAGACTTCCCGTCGAGTACATCTTGCGGTATTCTTGTCGCTGGCTATAAGATGGCAAAAAAAAACATAAATGCAATAAAAAATTAAAAAACAGAGCGGCCAAGTACGTTTTTATAATAAACTTTAGTTAAACATCTCCAAGAGAACTATGTAATGATACAAACCTAAATACTATTGTACAGTTTTGGTATTCAAAAGCATTTACTTACGTCGGAGCCCCAGTCGGCGATATTGTTCTCTTTGATAAGCTGAAGGGTTTTCGCGATTGTTCCATGAACCGGGTCAATCAAATCTAGAAATGATGGCTCTACAACCTGAAAATAATTAAGAAATTTTATAGTCTGCCCAGACCTTTGCCCAGCAGTGGGATCAGATAGGTAAGAAAAAAATAGTTTTTAGCTCAAATTCAAACTAGATTCTAGAGATGCCCAAATGACTCTTAAATTGTATTGTGCAGGGTTTTAATTTGTCTTACCTCAATTCCTTTATCTCGAAATTCAAGCATTTTATCACTCATTCTCTCAACAGTATCCTTAGTGGAGATGACAGCCACCAGGGTGTTGACGAGGTGGCAGTTCACAAGCCCTCCCAGTTTGAGGATGCGTTTCTTAATGTCTTCCTTATCTTTAAGAGAACCGTACGGGTAAAACTGGAGGTTCTTTAGCGGCGGAATCGGAAGGTTTTTGGTTACTTGACTGTGAATCAGAACACTTACTATTCATACTTGTTCCCACTTGTTGTTGTACTTGCTGTTGACACGGGACATTTCATTTATATTGTGTCAAGTACTTTTGTTGTCATATTAATTAACTACTAAAGTGGAAATCTTATTGATTGTAGGTAGACTTAACACTTTTACTGTTGAGCTGATCTTCTTGTCTAGCCACGGGTGCACACTCTATAGTGATTTCACAAACACAACAGTTGCGATTTCCCGCACTCGCAAGTTATGAAAAACACGACAGGAGGCATACCATGACATGTTATAGCGATTCAATTGAAGACCTAAACTGAACCGCGTCGCATAATCGTACCGTGACGTCTTATTTTTTATGTTGTTGCCATTTTCAACCTAAACTGAATCCAGCTTAGGTTGAAAATGGCTTATTAGCGTGTCAATTTAGGTTGCTGCCATTTTCATATAAGATTCATTAAGATTTCATTTTCATTCGCTATAAGATGTCATGGTATGCCTCCAGTTGTGTTTTCAGCACTGAAGGTGTTAATAATGAGGGGTTCGTTATCTGTTTCTATATCGAATAGGTGGGGCCTCTGACATGGCTTAACTTAATAGCGGCTATCAATCAATAGTAACCGGGTCCGACAGCTTACGTCCTTTTGAAGTACAAAGCAATCCACACAAATTTAGGAGAATAATAGGTCATTGGTGCGGGCCGAGGATCAAACCTGGTATTCAGTTGCAAAGTGCACAAGTTACCTCTCAACCAATGGTGTCTCACCTAGAACCAGGTTCTTCTTTCTTCACAATCAATAAGGCAGGTCTCGGCGCTTCTTGGAACAGCCTTACATCAGCCTGTGCCCTGTAGTTTTTGAAGATGGAGCTTTGCTTGTACGATTTGGGAACTTTCATCGGCTTCCTTTTGGGATCTTGTGTGACATACGAGCATTTCGTCCACTCACTAATGTTACCTGCACAGAATAATACAAAGGATTCTCTTCACTATAATCACATCATTCTCCTTATCAGTGGCTAGTACATACTTAATAATTTAGTTTACCTGTGCATTTGTAACCATATGTGTCCAGCACAAGTTGCCCATTCTTACAATCTGGGCATGGTTGAAGGGCGCCGAAAGCCATCATATCTGCTATGCGATCCAAGCACTAGAATAAGAGGTATAATCATTCAAAGACTACACCAAACCAAACACAAAAACCATTACCAAATAAACCCATGTATGTGTTTGTTAATAAATTAATTAATGAACCATAATAATGCTTGATTTCTGGTACCTACAGATAGATATAATCTATTTCATGTAGCTCGTGATGTGTATGTAAGATTCTGAGTTTACACACACGAAAATAATGCAATGCTTACAGGAACAAGTAACGTGTAAATAATATAGTAAGTAGATAGATAAGATTATTTAGATGATAGCAACATTATGCAACTTAAAGTTCTGGGTGGCACTGTAACTTATAGCGCCACAACAAGACAATGAGATGAGCAAGTCTGCCCATCTTGTTAATCAGTATCATAAAAAAAAATATGGTAAATTTTCTAACCTCATCGCGCCCTGCAGGTATTTCCTGTGAGTTCTTCTCAAGCAGTTCTCTAAAGTCAGATCTTTTGAGTTCACTCAATGCGTCCTTGTGCTTGTGGAACAAGTTGTTTTGTTTCTCTATTTTCTTTTCCTTGTTTTTCTCCTTCTTGAGCTCGGAGGCATCTTTAGGCTCTTCTTTCAACTTCTTCACTGGGACCTCATCTGTTTTGAATGGTCTGAAATGAGTGTAAGGTGTCAGGGCTGATATATAAAAGTGTTGCGCTACCTTATTTACTAGACACAAACGGGTACTAATCTGTACAAATAAGATTAGTACCAAAATGTAATTTTGACGAACCTCGACATTTCGATTGACATCGACATTAACACATTTATACATTGACTGTGGTAACGAGACGACAGGAGAATGGTCTAGTAAATATTAATCCAATTTTCTAAAGTTTTTTAAACTTCTCTTGCGTTACCTACATTAACTAGCAAGCGGCGCGGTGGCGTTCGTTTTTTGACTGTGCGACGTAGCATTACGCCTAGTCACTTAGTCCAATTGATACAGACTTGTCTCGAAGTCGAAATCCACATAGCCATGATTATGTTTCTACATGTTACTGTAAAATCCTGGACTGGGCGGTTCATCATTAATGTCCAGTGTATAAGATTTCTATTTGATGAAGACCGCTAAGTTTGGGATATTATTTAAAGCAATAATTAAGTTGCTTTATTTAGTTAAATAAGATAAAGAACCTTACTTAATCTCATCAATAACTATTTTCTGGTCTTCCTTACTCAGCATCTTAATTCCAGGTAGACTTTCTCCACCAGCGAAATAAAGCAGATTGCTCCTTTCCTCAACAAAACATTTGACATGATGCCATAGTGCTTGACCCCCATATTTGCTCCCGATCTCAGTGTCAAATACGACTTTGCAGATTCGGATCTCATCCTAGAAAGATACATAAACATATAATTGCCTCTTAAGGCGGACTTCCGTGCCGCGAATGACGCGCGCGAACTGGTAAATGTACGGCATTTGAGCTTAATACATTTACATTTTACATTGTCATCAGTAATCATTTAAGTGTTTATTTTTCAGTTTTCTTTGTTCTGTGATGTTTCAATACAGAGTTCATCTATCTATCTATCTATCTAAGTGTTTTGTTACAGTCTTTAACTTTTGACTAAATTATATGAATGTCTGAATATCTAGCTAAATATTGCAGAAACAGAAAAAGTACGATATTACCTTGCAAATCTTCATCTCACATCGTCTGCAAGTGGCTCGGTTACTCTTGGCATATTCCACTCGGAAGTCTTTAATTGCTGCATTGGATGGAGCACTGCTTTCACCTGCCCTCTTCTTTCCCTTTCCTTTTCCTTTACTATTAGAGTCTTCTGGCATAACAATGCCAGTATTCATTCCTTTAAAAAGATTTAACATTTTTAATTTTTTAATCAATAATAGAGAGAATCAGTCTTTGCAGTTCTTATCGACAATCTGATGGACGAGCTGGAAAATGTTTGTGTAACTTTCTTAGCATGTTTTTTAACTTTATTTGAAACTGGATTAAATTTTTAAAAGAGAAACTAAAAACATAAAAATAAAATAACTTTCCATTCCTAAAATAATCGGAATTGGATGTAAAGCTGTAAAATTTCACCAATATTATAAATGCGAAAGTTTGTATTTTTGTTTCCTCTTCACTCCGAAATGGCTGAACAGATTTTGATGAATTTAGTGTACAGATACTGGTCATAGAATGAAACACAGGGTACTTTTTATCCCATAAAAATTGATGGTTCCGGTGGGATAGTGGATAACAAGGGTAAAATCGCAAGGGGCAGCTAGTCTTCTTTACATGGTATAAAACGAAGTCGTCTGTGTGTCTAGATAACCGCTAACTTCTCCTAAACCACACAGCGGATTTTGATGTGGTTGTCACAAATGGATGGAGTGATTCAAGAGGAAGGTTTATATGTATAATTCATAAATATCTTGTTTAAATTGGTTGAAATATGACGACGATTGTTAAAGATGTCGGAAAAAATCAAGCCCAATGGGAGCTTTCGTTGAAATTGCTGCCTAATCTTTTTGAGATATAGCTATTTAGACATATATGATATTAATCCTTTATCAAATTAAATAATTTATTCGTTTTAACACGTACACTGCTGAAAACACAACTGTTGTGTTTGTTGTATGGGAAACTACTATGGAGTGTGCCGAGCCATACCCATGGCTAGATGAAAAAATTGGCTCAGCAGTCAAAATGTTAAGCAGCCCCATAGCCTATCTTTGTTCCGATCCAATTCATAAACACATATACTGCTGAAAACACAGATGTTGTGTTTTTTATAACTTTACACGGGTGCGGGATTAAGCACCAGTTGTGTTAGCGCAGCTTAAGTGCCGGTGCTGTGGCGAAACAAAGTCTGAAGTTGTGTAAACATTTGCATTAAAATGTGTTTTATTGTTAACAGATAGAAGTCAAATAACTGCTTGTAATAGAAGATAGATAACTACTTGCTGGTAGCTATTAAAAAAGAATACACTAACCAATTTGAGCCTTGAGTCTGACTTGATCATCGTGTCTGAGTTTGTTGAAGTTGGAGATGTCCGAGTGTGTAGTTGGCCTTTGCTTCTTGAAGAAACAATCTTCATGGTGCCAGTTTGGTTGCTTACCGTCATGGAATGCTGACTATAATAAGAAATACCACATAATAGAGGGTCAGGATTGGAGTTCCGTTAACACATTCATTACTGAAAACACAACTGTGGTGTCAGCTGTATGGGAAAACACTATGGTGTGTGCAGATCAGCACCCACGGCTAAATAAGAAAATCCGCTCAGCAGTCAGTGTTAACCCCAATGCCCCAGAAATCTCTTTTAACATCTTTGTTTTGCATTCGGTTGTGATTCTAATTTTATTACGTCAAGCTTAGATGTGAGCAGTTCTATTAGTTGGTGGAAACATTTATGTAACCTATGTATTCCTATGTGAGGACACCCACCCACTCCCCAAGAATTATTTCAGAGGTAGGTATGTATCCACCAATCCGGACTGGGCCCCCGTGGTGGATTATGGCCTAACACTCCTCACGAAAGTGAGGAGAGACCCGCGCCCAGCAGTAGGACGTTGTGGGTTGATGATGATGATGTATTCCTGCTTAAACATGAGCTTATCTTTATTTACATATTCTTTGTTTTTTTATCGGCTTGACTTTTCTGTTGAGTTAACAATATTCATCATTTCTAGTGCTTATTATTTACCTTGAGAACATGGTGCAAAAAAAGGAATGTCTTCACAAATTAATTTTAGAGAAGATTCATGCCATAGATGGAAATGATTGTAACAAATCTCGTTCAAGACATAAACTTATCTATTACGTAGTTCAGAAACATTTACGAACCTGCACCATTACAGCGATTCGCAATGCGCCTTGATCTATCTTTTCTTTGCAGCCTTTACATGCCGCGCGACCGGATTTAGCATACTCCGCTTGATACGGTAACTCAGCCATTTCACTAAACTAATTAAATCACTGCTTTGAATGCTGTAGTGTAGTATCAGTATGTATTCAACAACGAATAAATAAAATTTTCAAAATGTAGTAAACTCAGCAAAAAACCGGCGACAGCGACGCCGACAAGGCGAACCGAAACCGAACGAAACAGTGGTACCAACTCTAAAAAAAACTTATCCCTATAGCTAAGTTAAAAACCCCTAAAACCACCACAATTAACTAAAAATACCCTTAAAAAATTATTACACAATATTTTTATGATGTTATAATAATAATAATAAGTTGTGCTGCTTTAAGGCAAAGCTACGTTACGCACACGTGGGCCACGTACGCCATTCTGGTTGCGTTGGAGCCCATACTATTTTGGCAACTAGTTGTTAAGGCCTAATGCTGGGTACAGACCAAGCGAACATAAGGGAGCGAATGCCTCAGAACGAATGCAAAAACTAGTGTGGACGTCCTGGCGAGAGCGAGCGAACCCAAACGGTGGCTTTCGCTAGCCCTGGCTTGCCTTCGGCCGTGCTCCTGCTGGGTACAGACCAAGCGAGCACGCGCGAGTGAATGCCACTGAGCGAATACAAAATACTGGTGTGGACGTCCTGGCGAAAGCGAGCGAAACCAAACGGTGGCTTCCGCTAGCCCTCGCTTGCCTGCGGCCGTGCTCCGACCGGTTGTCGGTACATCAAAGAAAAATGGAACGTACGAACGAGCGCGGTGTGTACGGACAGGCGAATGCTCATTCTGTCGCGACGGTTGCACTGAACGGACGTGTCGTGTTCACAATAATTTTGATTTTTATACTACGATCGCGATGGAATGGCCTAACTCAAAACTGCTGATGCTCATAAATGATAGATGCTGATGTATAAAAGCAGAAACCTAGGTTACAGGGCCTAGTCAGTGGGATATAATATAATAATTACGAGAGCAACTTGAAAATACGCTTTTTTGTTTGTTGAGATATCTTAATGATTTTGGTGTCAAATCAAAGGACTAGGTCTAAAACCATTTTATCCATTTGAATCATGTATATCGGTACACGCGTTTAGGAGATACTTAAGGATTAATTTGGAGGAAATATAAATCACCAGATTTTTTTATGTTATTGTTTTACGAACTTTTTAATAATAATTAGTACCTATCTAGCATGTATGGCTCTACTATCCATAGCATCTAGGTAACCTAAATATTAAAAGTTTGTTTTCATTTGTTAATTACAAATGACTAGTAGCAGCTAGTGATGTCAAAAAACAACCAGTCGTTATTCAAATAAAGCATTACTATCAATTTTTCAAAACGATATCTTTCACTTTTTCACTCACTTGTTAATGTACGAAACGGAACCATAGTTGTTATCAAACATTTGTGTGTTATATTTGCTGACGATGCAACTATTTACATGAGTAAATTAAACCTAAGTCCGAATGAGTTTGAAATAGAAATTAACAAATCTATCGAAGCAGTTGTGAGCTGGTTAGAAAATTTAAATCTAAATGTAAATGTTGATAAAACGAAATTAATAGAATTTAGAAATTATAGACAAAAATCATTACCGTTAAATGTTCTTGTTAAAAAAACAAAAGTCGATATTGTTACAGAAACCAATTTTATTGGAGTTACTATAGACACAAATTAAATTGGAAATCTCACATTTCTAAATTTAACACAAAACTTTCTCAATACATATATGCTGTTTCAATACTAAAAAACTTATCATCAAAAAAAATTGCTATAAACACGTATTATGATTACGTTTATCCTCTTTTAAGCTATGGGATTATATTTTGGGGTAATTCTGTAGAAGTAGAAACTACTTTTCTACTTCAAAAAAGATGTCTAAGATGTATATTTAATTTAAATAGTACTGAAACACTTCGTAATGTTTTCATAGAGAATAACTTCCTTACACTTACTTGTATTTATATCTATCAAATTAGTATATTTGTCGAAAGCAATTACGAGTACTTTTATAAAACAAAATCCAACCGATCCGAAATTCTAAGGAACAAATACAAGCATAATATTTAAATACTTCAGGCCAATAACACGTTGTATCATAAGAGCTCTTACTTCACAGCTATTAAAGTTCATAACAATCTACCTCTAGACGTTAAGATGCAAAGTGGACCAGATTTCAACAAAAAGTTAAAATTTTGGTTGCTAACGCAAAGTTTTTATAATTTAAAAGAATACTTTTCTATATAATAA
Source organism: Campaea margaritaria (assembly GCA_912999815.1). NCBI lineage: Eukaryota > Metazoa > Arthropoda > Insecta > Lepidoptera > Geometridae > Campaea > Campaea margaritaria. Next base: position 7,320,985 of record OU538794.1, read on the forward strand.
CTACTTTTTTAAATTCCTAACAATTTATTTAAAATATGGTTAATTGTTTTGTTTTCCAATTTTATCTAGTGTATAAGTAAGTTAATTATTGTGCGCCCGAAATGGGCAAATTGTTGAAACTTCTTATTGTAATAACAACAGCATAATGTACACAATTTATAAAATAAAAATATTCTGATTCTGATTCTGATATCACAACGCTATAATAAATCTCAGTTTACTATAAACTCTATGGAATGGCCTAACTCAAAACTGTAGACTCATAGAGCTGTTTAAGCAGAAATCTAGGCTGTGGCAGTGAGATATAATAATTATTATAATAGGTACCTATATAATTACGAGAGCAACCTGAAAATACGATTTTTTGTTTGTGGCGATATCTTAATGATTTTGATGTCAAATAAAAGGAATAGGTCTAAAACCATTTTATCCATTTGAATTATGTAAATCGGTCCACGCGTTTAGGAGATACATATGGATTAGTTTAAGGAAAATGTAAACCACCAGAATTTTTGATGTTTTTGTTTGACGAACTTTTTGATTAGTTATTCTATTCGCATTTAGCATGTATGGCTCTACTATCCCTAGTATCTAGGTAGCCTAAATATAAAATTTCACTAGTTCAGTTGAATTTGACAACTGGAATAAACAGCGGTCTTGATTTGTTCTAGCAATCGCAGAAATGCAATATAAATATCATGATAGGTGTACACGAAGAAAAGTTTAATAACGTATAGTTACCGACTATAATAATCGTTTCAAATCGTTTGGTTATTAAGCCGTATGGTAACGACACATCACTAGTTCGCCGTGGTTCGCCCAACTCTGCATGCGTTCGTTTGGTGTGGACACAACAGCGAAAGTGAGCGAGTACGGTACCGATCGGTGGCCACCAATTGATGGCCATTCGTTCGCTTATGTTCGGTTGGTCTGTACCCACTGCAACGGTGTGACTAGTAGCAGCTAGTGATGTGAATCAAAAATCAGTCGTTATTCAAGTCATTACTATCTATTTTTCAAAACGATATATTTCACTTTTTCACTTGTTATGTACGAAACGAAACCATAGTTGGTATCACAACGCTATAATAAATCTCAGTTAACTATAAACTCTATGGAATGGCCTAACTCAAAACTGCTGATGGTCATAGAGCTGTATAAGCAGAAACTTAGGCTGTGGCAGTGGGATATTATAATAATTATTATAATAGTTACCTGTATAATTACGAGAGCAACCTGAAAATACGATTTTTTGTTTGTGGTGATATCTTAATGATTTTGGTGTCAAATGAAAGGAATAGGTCTAAAATTATTTTATCCATTTGAATCATGTAAATCGGTCCATGCGTTTAGGAGGTACATAAGGATTAGTTTAGGGAAAATGTAAACCACCAGAATTTTTGATGTTTTTGATTGACGAACTTTTTGATTAGTTATTCTATTCGCATCTAGCATGCATGGCTCTACTATCCATAGTATCTAGGTAGCCTAAATATAAAAGGTTTGTTTTCATTTGTTAATTACAAATGCTGACTTTAATATTCATTGTGTATGTAATCAAATCAATAATTCATACGCATCAAACATAAGATAGATTACGTGGTCAAGTGCCCCTACTTGACCACGTAATCTATCTTATGTTGTCGCCCTGGTATCCCCCAAAATAATACTCCGTTTACTTGAGAAAATAATTTGTATTTTCTAATACGAAGGTTTATGAACGCACTTTACAATTATCTTGAACGCTACTTAAAACGACCTTAGGTAGGCGGGACGGCTCATTTGACGGAGCCATCTAGCGGGTGGCATGTGAACTACGATGACTAACATTGATCTCAAACAGGCATAGACGATGGATATTATACCTAGTAGCAGCTAGTGATGTGAAACAACAAGTCGTTATTCAACTAAAGCATTACTACCTAATCTATTTTTCAAAACGATAATTTTTCACTTTTGTTTACTCACTTGATATGTACCTACGATAAGAAACCATAGTTGTTGTCAGAACGCTATAATAAATCGCCGCTAACTATAAAGTATCTACTTGAAGTTGTCAACGTAGCTGGAGAAAGTGAATAAGCCAGATAGAGCGTTATGATGCGTGCGAGTAGGAGGGCTATACTCCATAGGCTACAATAATATGTTCAGTTGAATTTGACAACTCAAATAAACAGTTGTCTTCATTTGTTCAAGCAAATTAATGCAATATATGTTAAATGTCACGACTAATTGAAAAACACGAAAGAAAGTTTTAATCCCATGTATTCGAAAAGAGACATTTTGCTTCTGGATAAGTGCGAGCAAAGTGGGTCATTCCCGGGCACTTCATTTTTAGAGTTTTTTCAATAAAGAGTGGTAATAATATAAATGAATGAATCAATAAAAAGGAAATTTATTGCCAAAAAAAATAAAAATTAATTATAAATAAATATTTTATTTGCTTTTCTTTTATTTTGTTTTCTAAAATATTATTCACTTTTTTTTTATTATATATTTATATTTTTTTATTTTTTTTTCGTATGATGGTATTAAAATTTTGTTTTCTTTTTGTTACTTTTTATTAAATTAAATTAAAGTACTCAAATTTCTATAATGCAAGAATAATTAACCTGTCAAGAAGAGAAGAGAGATAGATGCGGCACAAGCGTACAATGAGCGTAACGGGACAATGTGTCAACTTTTTCGGCTGCATACCGGCGTTCATCGATTTATTAGACGTTGTCACGTCAAAAGATTTTTTCTCGTATGATGAATATTTTCTCATAGCTTGGGATGAAAAGTATCGTGTACCACACGGTAGCAAAATTATTTAAGCTCGAGCGAAGTACTTTGACTTTTACTACTTCTACTATAGAATCCTTCGCTTCGCTCTGGATTCAAAAATCGCTCTCGCCGTAATTACATTATTTTGTTCCCTTGTGGTACAATCCACTATTATCGTATAGTTGTTACCTACTACAATAATCGCACGGTTTTGATAGTTTGGTTATTAATCCGTATGGTAACGACACATCACTAGTTCGGCGTGATTCGCCGAACTCTGCATGCGTTCGTTTGGTGTGGACACAACAGCGAAAACGAGCGTGTACTGTACCGTTCGGTGGCCACCAATTGGTGACCATTCGCTCGCTTATGTTCGGTTGGTCTGTACCCACCATAACCCTCCTCACGAAAGTGAGGGGAGACCCATGCTCAGCAGTGGGACGAAGGTTGATGATGATGATTTAGTCAGTGACAAGTCGAGTAGGCCGGTCAACTGTCGACGCAATCTTACGTGTCAAGGCCTACTCGGAGGACGCTGTGGCCCGGGGTGGGGTGGTGCTGGCTGTGTCGGTCGACATTGCCAACGCCTTCAACACCCTGCCCTGGGCGTGCGTTGAGGAGGCACTTAAATACCACGGCGTGCCTCCCTACCTCAGTCGGATAGTCGGAGCCTACCTCTCCGAGCGGTACGTTTCGTACCCGGGGCGAGATGGCCAACTCCATCGGAGGGAGATGTCGTGCGGTGTTCCTCAGGGGTCCGTCTTGGGACCCCTCCTGTGGAACATCGGTTACGACTGGGTTCTGCGGGATCTCCCATCGGGCGCAGGCGTGGCATGCTACGCAGATGACACGCTGGTCATGGCTCGGGGAGACACGTTCGAGGTGGCTGCCCGTCTTGCCACGGAGGCAGTGACACTGGTTGTCGGCAGGATAGGAATGCTGGGACTCAAAGTGGCCCTGAGCAAAACGGAGGCCCTGTGTTTTCATGGGCCCCGTAAAGCCCCGCCGCGAGGGTCCCACATCACTATCGGAGAGGCCCGGGTCGAGGTCGGGTCGAGCATGAAGTACCTGGGACTCGTCCTCGACAGCCGCTGGAACTTCCGCGAGCACTTCACTCGCTTGGTCCCCCGATTGATAGGGGCAGCCGCCGCATTCAGGCGACTGCTTCCGAATCTCGGGGGGCCAAAGGAGAGCACGCGCCGCCTATATCTGGGGGTGGTGCGGTCCATGGCCCTGTATGGGGCTCCCATATGGGCGGGTGCCCTGACAAGGCCGAACATCACCCTGCTGAGGAGAGCTCAGAGGGTGATGGCCGTCGGGGTCATCCGTGGATATCGCACCGTCTCCTGCGAGGCGGCGTGCTTGCTGGCGGGGTCCCCTCCGTGGGACCTGGAGGCGGAAATGCATGCCGACATGTTCGAGTGGCGCATGAACCTCCGCCTCCAAGGCGAAAGCCCCCCGCCAAGGGCGATTGAAGTGTGGAAGTTCCATGCTCGGCAGTCCTTACTCCGGAATTGGTCAGAAAGGCTGGCCGCACCTGGAGCGGGACTAAGGACTGTCGAGGCTGTCCGGCCGGTCCTCCAGGACTGGCTGGACAGGGCTCACGGGTCTCTCACCTTCCGGCTGGTGCAGGTGCTTACGGGGCATGGGTGCTTCGGGAAGTACCTGCACCGCATAGCCGGAAGAGAGCCGACACCCAAGTGTCACCATTGTGGCTGCGACGAAGACACGGCGCAGCATACGCTTGAGGAGTGCCCGGGCTGGGCAAGCGAGCGCCGTGAACTCGTCGCAGCAGTGGGGGCCGACCTCTCGCTCCCGACCTTGATTAAGTCAATGGTCGGGGACGAGAGGTCCTGGCAAGCCGGAGAAACCTTCTGCGAAGAGGTGATGTCGCAGAAGGAGGCTGCAGAGCGGGAACGGGAGATCACCTCCGAACTTCCCCTCCGCAGCCGGCGAGCGGGGCGTCGAAGAAGAGTATTCTTCAACGCCCTGCTCCGGCCCCCATAACAGAGGCTTGGGCGGCGGACCGGGTGTACGTCCGCTGCCCACTCGTATGCCTTGAGGCGGCGCGCGCGGTGTTCCCGCGCGCCACACTCACAAAGTTAGACGGAGTGGAGCACTCCTCTCCACTTCTACCAACGGGATGGGGTTCTCCCTTGAGGACCAACGCCGTCGGGGCTGCGGAAGTCCACTCTCGCACCCGTAGCCCCGACAACAAAGGCGTCCCGGTGGAACACCCTGGGGTTTAGTGGGTATACCCGTCAGACTGGCGGGGGAGTCCCATATAACCACCCGGCCCTCACCCGGGTCTGGTGGTATGCGTAATTGCATTCCCAAGGTAAAAAAAAAAAAAAAAAAAAAAAAGTCAGTGACAAGTATTTAAAGTTTTTATGTTTTTTGTAGTTGATAGTCAAAATTTTAAGTCTCAGTTATTAGATAGAATAAAATAGAATAAAATTAAAAATATGGGAAGTCAAAAATCCCTAAAAATATAACAACCCATAAAAATCCTATCCCACGTATTTACCCCCTATGCTTGGGAGGAAAAGCCCAAAAGTTGGGAACACTGGGCCGAAGAAACAGCCGTCTGTTCGTCCGCTTGCGTCAGTCACAGATTTTGGTTTTATGTCTTGGTATCTAAGCAGAAGGATAGTCCAAACATAAAAAATGGCGTTTGCAGCGCCATCAGGCATCGGGTGGCAAAATCATGTAAAAACACGCCCTCCCGCCTCGCCCTCGTCCACTTGACGAATCAGGATTAAGGATCTATCTGTCAGCAGTCACTGTCAGTCTATCAAACAGTATGATCCAAGCAAACAAAATCTAATGTACTATACCAGATTGGAACATTTGAATCTGGAACAGTGCCGTGTTCCGGATCCCTGATAAGTTTCATTTGAAACATTTCGAACACTATGTCACACAATAAAATGTAATCTGTGACACGATGTGCCGAAATGAAAAGTTCTCGAAAACGAATATTCTCGACCATATGTAATTTTGTATATTATATGTAACGACCCACCCCGGTTTCGCACGGGTGCAATAGTGGTACTAAATATTTATACATAAAGGCATGCGCCCGCCGCCAACCCCCCGGCCGGTACCAACGCAACCGTGAAGTCCCTGCATTTTAAATCTGTAATATTTTTGAAAATATTCATACAATCAATCAAATCGCGAGCGCAGCTTAAAGTTCAATCTGCTATGCAACGTTAAATTCTTTCAAACACGTGCACTGTCGGCAAACATCGCCCGGCTCTCGCGTTTGGTTCATTCATTCTTTATAAAGAGAGTTTATTTACGGTGAAATTATCGTTCAAAATAAGCCCGAGCCATTTGTGACAATTTTCAATTTTGACAAACCTGCAGGGCTATGAAGCACGGTGCGGATGATGCGGATCACTGAGCCGTTTCTCTAAAGAGCTACACACTTCTATTTGGTTCCGTTTTTGTGATTCTGTTTGTTCTGTGTAGTTAGTTTAGTTTCCTTCCTTCCGAATTCCGGTTTACACCTATGGTTTTCTGTCCATTTTCATTTTCCAACCACGGAAATTCGAATGCCGCGATTTGCCGAAATATAACAACCTTTTGGTTTTGTGATTCTCGTTTGTAATTATGAGCAGTCGAAAAGAACTCCTTAAACGATCTCTTGGCATCTCGGACTATCCTTGGAGTTCAGGTAAAGGAAAACCTATACTTACACCTTCCAAGTAGTGCGTCGTAGCGAAGCAGTACCAGAGTACACGAATCATACCCGCACAACGTCCATTTGATATCCATAATATTGCGTGGGTTTAATTACCATAAATATTACTTATTGCAATAACTCCCAGTTGATTTACAATGTAGATAAATAGGTAATAGCTATCATACCTATCGATCAATAAGGTAGGTAACAGGTTTTCAGTAAACTGTCGTTTTGTGTTTCAGTGTTCCAACAATGTAATAGCATATTCCTGTAATATTCACATTTCAATATAATTGTCTTCCAAAGTGCTTATTTACAAGTTCAGGAGACGGCGACGACGGCAGCCATGTCAGCCAGTTATTGATTTTATGTTGTGAAGGGTTCATTAGCCTATACAAGTCCATGAATAGGCTTCTTATTTCGTAAAACCTAGAACCTACCTACCTTTATACTTTGAATACTCACATTGTGTTCCTTCAATGTTTCTTTACATGGTAATACACATTTTCAATAGTATGGAATATCAATAAAAACAAATGACTACATTTACTATGTACTCTTGAATTTCTTCCATTTAGGTACTACTAATAAGTTAATTTTTTTCACTTTTGTTATTGTTTTGTATATAAAAACATTAAATGTTATTTGTTACATTTGGATTGCACTAATTTCTTGCATGTGGTATTTACAGAGACAATAGATATTTAACTTAACTGTGATCTGCAACTACTCAGCCTACAAGTTAAAGAGTTATTTTATTTTGATACTAGCTGCGCCCTGCAGTTTCACTCGCATTCCCGGATCAAAAACCACTATGTTACTAAAGAATAGCTGCAAATTGCAAAAATATTTTGATATAATTTCAGATGATGATCTGGAAACCACACTCTCAGTGGCAGCTGAGGAGGCCATTCTGCACAGGCCCTCTACTGAGACTCTCTCAAATGAATCCAATGCTCCGGGAACTAGTGGTACTTATAACTTGTGTTATTAAAATGTAATATTACTGGTCAACTAGCAGTTTTCGGGATTTAATAGAAGAGGTTCTTCATGCTAGTTTTAACCATTTTACCCAGCTTTTTCAGTTGAAGTTTATTTCATCATTTTTGTTTTGAAATATGTACAGGGTGTCCCACGGATATGCCACATGGAGGGAAAGTACCTTGAACATTGTAGATGAAACATTTTACTAAAAGAAGAAGACATTATTTGAATTTAAAAAACAATTTAAACTGCATTAATTGATATTTAAATAACATGGTTGAACCGGGAATTGAACCTGTTACACCGATCGAAAGGCGTCATCATAAGGATTATTTTTTGCTAAATAACAGTGTCAGAAATAAAAGGAAGACCACGAATTTAAACCGCACATAAACTGAATTCCGCTTATAACTTACTGGAAGTCATTGGTGCATTGGGAGCTGTGGAGAAATAGAAATATTTGGACCCAAGACACTAAAAGTCACGTCTCAATAATTTTGATACATCTTTTCTAGGATCGTCATCTCAACAGCCTCTGCAGCAGCCACAACAAACACATCAACATCATCGACAACGTGAACAGCAGCAAATGCAATCACAACTGAATCCACCATCTCGAAGGAGTCAAAGCAGAATAGACCGAGAGATATTTTGGTCTATCTTAAACACACCACCAAATCAAATTTCATCTAGCTCTACTCGGTATGTGTATTGAGATATAAGGGTAATACTAAACAGGTAGGATTTTACTGGTCGATATTATTGCACCATAATTCCGGTAATGCATTCCATGTCTCGTCCCACTTTTATCATGGAAATATTATCGCCTTAGAACTAGGCAGCTATATGCCAGATGTTTCACTTTGGCATAGCTGGCGATCTCATTTTTGGTCAAATCGGAGTACACTGCAACATTATACTGATATAATACCCAGCTAAATGGTAGAGCACAACTTTCTTGTTTGTGGCAGGGTGGGTATTCAGCACAAATGATTTCTACTCCTTTCTACTGAAGAAGTTTTAAATAAAAGTGTGTTTGATGCATCCCATAACTTATTATTGTGTCTGGGATTACAGCATGAGGTCGGGCGAGATCCCGGTGTCGTATGTGTCGCGCGTGAACCACATTCCGTCGTCGGAGGGGCGAAGGCGCGGCGAGCGGCCCGATGTCCAGCGCATCCTGGCCTTCAAACGCCTCACGCGCAACCTGGGCTCGCTGCGGCACCGCGGGACAATCACCGGGGTCATACCGGTCACTCGTGGTAACTACACTAAAAATATAGAGCGTTACGCTCCCACATTTAGAATGTGGTCCTCTAAGGAGTTGAACTTCTTGTTTCTTCCATCAGTGAATATGAGCTTGCACCATTGTTGATGACATCAACTCGACATCAACATCAACTGAAATACAGTTGATGCCCCCTATCGATTCCCCGCCTCTGAAGAATTATTGCGGACCTAATATTTGTAATTATATAATTATGACGTGCTTAATATTAACTTCGGGCTGGCTGTAAAGTAAACATTGTGTTTTGATTATATGTCATAACGTGTTACAGTCAATCCCGGAGTTATACCAGACCCCAGTTCTAGCATTAGAATCAACCGGCACTACCCTTGCAGAAGGTTCGTCCGCACCGGACCTTTCAGAGCCGGTATGTATGTCATTTTTTCACTGGTTTGTTCTTGGAATGATTAGAATGATTTAGAAGCTGTTTAGGCAGGGTACCGTAAGCAATACAGATTCGCTCTTTCTATGGACTGGTCCAACAAATAGACGTCATTGAAATCATGTCTCCATGTCAATAGCTAGATCTGACAAGTCGTCAACATCGTCACCCAAAACCGGGCGGAAGATGTGAGAGGATGTGGGTGTGCTCGCATGTAAGGGTAGGTGCAGAGTGAAAACGTTTATGTTTACCTGAATCTTTCAATAGGATTACAGCCGCCTTACGTGGAGCTGAGTCCGGAGGCAGGCGCGGGGCGGCGGCAGTCGCGGAACTCCCCCGACGGCGAGGAGCGCCAGCTGGCGCCGGCGCCGCAGCCGGCCACGCACGACCAGCCCGCTCAGATTGGTTAGGAGCTATTTTTGTATACTAGTTTAGGCCGTGATTTCATTCATGTGAAAAAAATACATTTTATCTCGATAAAAAGTATCCTATGCCCATCCCCAGTGTTTAAAGTATCTCTGTATTAAATTTAATCAAGATCCGTTTAGCCGCGAAAAGAGCGCAAACAGACAAAGTTGCTTTCACTTACATATATGAATAATAATACCCTAGTATTCTTTGCTTTGGATAACATAGCTAGCCATGGACAAAAAACGGTGAAAGAAAAATCGCCAGGAAACCAGCATGTCTGAACATTTAATTTCAAGAACCTGTAACATCCCCCAATCCACACTGGTACCGAGTGTTGGATCATGGCCCAGGCTCACCCTTCTGGGAGATGGCCTCTATCCCAGCAGTGGAAACAATATTGACAATTTATTTTCTGACTTTGTGATATGTGATAATACTGATAATGTATGTTAGTATGTGCAAATGTATTGGTACCAATACTTTGAAGTATTTGTGTACAATAATTATATTACAGAAGTCAACAACAACCCAATCCCACCTGCTGGTGATGCAGCCATGCTTAATGAACAGATGAATGTGGGACCGGATGTGCAGATGGAGGACAATCTCGAACCTGAAGGTAATACTAATTAGTAAGAGAATGATGACTGTTATGTGGCCCACTCCTAAAATGTCCGCATATACGCTTTTTCGAAGTCCCATTAAAATCATAAATTTGTATTCGGCCAACGGCAAAGGTCTCTCTTAGATAAAGATAGATAGATCAACTCTTTATTGAAACGGCACAGAATAAGGAAAACACTAGGACAAAACAAAATTAGAGAACAACTAGCTTCAAACATTTAATTTCATTGCATTTAATGCACCAAATAAAAAAATACCACATTCTCCTAGTCATACATAACAGCCTTCATGGTTTATGTGGGATTTGCCGACTGTGAACTATAAGGTTGTGGATCCGATTTGTGTGAACTACGGGTCTCGGTACGCTCTGAGTCTGGGTGTTTCTGGGAGCATGGACCCCGTGGTTCGTGATTTCCTACATACAGGGAAACGTAGTTAGGAGTCAAGATCTATGGAATATGAAAAAAAAAAAAATTATTCTCAACATCCTAGCCAACAACAACTCGGGCGCCAACTTGCCTCGGGAAGGGAGGATCGTCGCCATCGAACTCGACAGCAGTGATGGCCAGGGGATAGTGAACGGGCACTTGGTGCGGGACGTGCGGGAGCTACGATCGGCCCTGCTGGGCCTACGCTCGGCCGAAGCGCGCGCCGCCGCCAGCGCGGAGGTTCTGGAGGCCATGCGTGACACACGCGCGGGTGAAACGCGCTCCGTTGGCGTGGATGCGCGGGAAGCACCCGCGGCGGACGCGCGCGCCGCCGGCGCCGACGTACTGGACGCGCCCGGTCCGTCCGGCTCGCGGTTCGCCAACATGGTAACTATAACGTCACGTGCGCACTAAGCGGTTAGCCGCAGGATACGGTTGCAAGTCAAGCGCAAAACTATCCGCGTAGTGTATGTAGCAACCGTCCGGCTAACCGCTTAGTGCATTGGTACACTCTCAAACGTCATGTTTTTCTTTATTCTGGAAATTTTCAGCCGGACGATCTGGTAAGCTGTCTGCGGATTTCCATCGCTTTATGCTTCGTAAAGCATGGCTAAGTACTCACGCTGTCTTTTCCGCGAAAACCGTTGCGTGATTCCCGCTCTAAAGCATCGATGTCTGTTGTTATCGATTGATAGCAGTTGTCAGACGTGCCAGGCATTATAAATTCATAATTTTATATGAGTTGAATTTTTAAATGATATTTAAGTAATCTTGTATTAATTAAAATATTTTTATTTTCAGCCGTCGACAAGTGATGCCGATTTGACCGCGGCACTCACCCCAAAAATCATCATCATAAAAAAGAAGCATCGCTGTAAGTATTACTAATTACATGCTGCCTATTTTCCTGATCTATAAATGGAGGCTGCATGATAATTTTGCCGTCGTACGTAAGATAGAGATGTAATTTGGTCTCTTTTCCTCACGACAAAATTATCTCTTGGACCCATCTTGAAAATATATACTTAAAATTTTTTTCTAACGTAGTTATCATATTTTTAGCGGACGCGGACGCGAGTGCGGATCCGCAGACTGTAAAGGAATTCAATCAAGTGAGTTGTTGAAATGTAAATTAAGAGTAATAATTTAATGTACATGGCTGCAGTTACATGGTGTAAAAACGAACAGTCAGCCAGATGGAAAGTGGCATCTAAGTATACATTTTTCTCTCTGGTTATATTTTATTTTGGTTTTGTATTACATTCTCGCAATTCACGCAGAGATCTGGCGCGTGTACAAACGTAATTTTTATGTGTGAGTTGTTGAGTAATATCGACGTCTGTGGCAGAACTTGCTCCGGCTGCTGGAGTGCCCGGTGTGCCTGGAGTGGATGGAGCCGCCCATGTCGCAGTGCCGGCGCGGCCACCTCGTGTGCGGCCGCTGCCGCGCGCGCCTCGCCTCCTGCCCCGTGTGCCGCACCACCTTCTCCTCCGTCAGGAACCGCGCCATGGAGGGGGTGAGTTGCTCCGACCAGTGCAAGGAACGGCAATACCGGTTGGGTACGGGTGGGAGAGGTCCTTATACTTCCACTGTGCTAGTAGCGACAATGGTGCCGACTGCCATTTGTGTCAGCACAATTCAGTCTATAGTTTAGCTAAGCATCCCCCCCGTGCCGCCGCTCGCACATCATATTGCACAGAAGATATTCATATACTACATTCAGAACGGACCTTCCACCTGCCGCGATCGGTTTTCACGCAATCGCGGGGCTGTCAACATTACACGCCACAACAGTATGAACCTGCATACTAGCGGGCTATCTCTCGGTTTAGTCGCGTATTACGGTTTCGTGTGGAGTGGGTGTGACGTTCGCGCTCGCGCAGGTGGCGGAGATGCTGCGCTACCCGTGCCGGCACGGCTGCGGGCGCGAGGTGCGGCTGCGGCGGCGCGCGCCGCACGAGGCCAGCTGCGCGGCGCGCAAGTACAACTGCCCCGCGCCGGCCTGCGCCGACGCGCTGCCGCTGCCGCGCGCGCAGCTCGCCGCGCACTTCCAGGTAAGGACCCGTCGCTATATATTTACTCACTACGTCAAATTTACTCCGCAATATACTGATCTAGTTTTTACTAAAACCTTCCCATAACATAATATATAGTGGATATGTAAAAAGTTGCTTCGATTTTGACTACGTTCAAAAACACTGACACGACGTAAATAGGTTAAGCAGATATTCATCAGCCAAGCTGTGATATTGTGTTCCCGTTTGAAGGGCACTGTTTCCAGCGAAATTACTGGCCATATGAGACTTTAGAGGCGATGTCTCAGGGTGACGAGCGCAGTGCGGTGCCGCGCAGGATAATGCAATGCAAAGTTCTGGGTGACACTGCAACTGTTGTGGGCAGGCGAAAAACGACCATCAGGTGAACGACTTGCTCGTCTCATCACTTAGTTAAAAAGGAAAAAAAAAGGTTGATGTTTCGGGCTTGCCATAGCGCGCGCGATGACCCGGTGACCGATTACATCAGGCGTTACTCTTGCGACCCATGACGACTTGTCGATCGAGCATTACGCGTCAGTAGTAGTACCTAATTAAACGAAACGCATTTGACCTGACCGGCACAGATTTTAAAACTTCGCTTTTCGTAGTCAGTATTTATCACGTCTGTCTCTCCATGTATCATGTGAGCTTACAGAGAGCGGCTAATTGTGAAAAGCAGGAATCTCAATCGCGGAACTACAAAATTAGACTACCGAATTTGAAGCCATTTTTAATATGTTATTATTATAATTGAAAAGCCCACTTAGAATTATGCACAATGTTTTTAACTAGGGCACAGATAATATCGTGACAGTCCTCGGCTATTGTCATGGTACATTGGCTACTAAAACGCGGCAGTTCCACATATCCCTACTGATCTATCCCTACTGGTCGGGAAGAATGGATTTTTTTTCCACCTATTACTTCCAGTAGCGATAGATCAGTAGGGATATGTGGAACTGCCGCTAAAACGGTATATAGAATGGATACGTACAATCAAACGTATTGGTAACACACACTTTATGGTGCAATAAAAAATATACTGTTTAAAACCTAAACTATCCGATGTTGACCATAACAAATAGCCGAGATCTGTTAATTCTTGTTCTAGTCCTCCGAACGGCCCCCAGGGGAAAATTCTCCCCAGCCAGACTTGAGTGGTCGTGGACAACCAATTATGGATGATGGTGGACAACCGGTTGTGGGTGAGAGTGATCAACCAGTTATAAGTGGTGTGGGACAACCGGTTGTGGGTGAAAGCGATCAACCAGTTGTAGATGGCGGTGGACAATCAGCACCATCCACTCAAGCTGAAGAAGTTCTTCTAGAACCTTTTAACCCCTACTATGTGGACTTATCCAACTCAGTAATAATCGAACCACCTGATTGGCCATTCGGTCGTGAGAGAGTTTATCTGGAAACCTTACGTAGGGTCATGATCAATCTCGCGACTGAGGCAAGTTTCATCTTGAAATACGTTCATTCTTTCATCTGCTTTAATGAACTTAGCATTTGCCTTACCCGCCTGACTTCGTACGCGTTCTTAGGATTGTTATAGCACCATGCATAAGGCTTCAGTTTTTTGGTTTCGACTTAATAACCGAGCCTTGTTTCCAAATGTTATCTATCGAGCTTTTGATAGAAAACTGTTTGTAGACGGCGCGGCGTGGCCGTATACTTCGATGGGCGGGTGGGAAATTATTGATTTCTAATATCGATTTGAAATAAAATATTCTTTAAACGAAGTCGCGGGTAGCGGCTAGTTAGTATTCCACTTTAGCGCCCGTGTAAACTGTAGCCATGCGTGCTTCGATCGTTTATTTGTAGCTGCGCACTGCTTATTATGTCTATAGAGTAAACCTAGGTGTAATTAAGAGTATTGCGATTTGATTATAATTTTTATTGCGATGTTTATGAGGTTTGTTGTACATTTCAAATACATTTAGTATTGGCACAACCCCGCTCGCTCGACCTATTGTTTTCAACTTAATTACTATTTTAGTGTCTTATTTTGATTTTGCCTGCTTATTTTCAAATATATGACTTGTTATATTTGTTATCTCTATGTTGTGTTACAAAATAGAACGACTACGATACAATAACATTAGCTATGTTATTAGTTAATATTTTTTGACCTTGATAATTGCTTAATTGATTGTCTTTGTCAGTCTTTATTCTGATTGTTCTCACGCCGAATGGTAGAAGTTGCAACATAATGGCTAATTTAAATTATCGCATGATTAACTATCGTGAAGAGTGAAAGCTTTTATTACTTTAATATAGACAAACAAACGATTGACGTGCTAACTTTTTCTAGACCTCACTCCTGAGGCAATATTTCCCTCAACAAGATGAAGATGGTGGACAACCGACCATGCCCGGTCAAAGTCACGATGAACAAGGTGCATTGCCCAACCAAGATGGTGTACAACCGATCGTGCCTGCTCAAAGTTACGATGGACTAGCGGCATTGCCCAACCAAGATGGTGGACAACCGACCGTGCCTGCTCAAAGTCACGACGGACAAGCGGCATTGACCAACCAAGATGGTGGACAGCCGACCGTGCCTGCGCAAAGTTATGATGGACAATCGGCATTGCTCCACCAAGATGGTGGACAACCGACTCTGTCTGCTCAAAGTCAAGAGGGACAAGCAGCATTGCTCAATCAAGATGGTGGACTACCTACTGTGCCCCCTCAAAGTCATGATGGACATGCGGCATTGTTCCATCAAGATGGTGGACAACCGACCGTGTCCGTTCAAAGTCACGATAGACAAGCGGCTTTGCCCCACCATGATGGTGGACAACCGACCGCTCCCGCTCAATTTCACTATGGACATGCGGCATTGCCTTACCAAGATGGTGGACAACCGACCGTGCCCGCTCAAAGTCACAATGGACAAGCGGCATTGCCCCACCATGATGGTGGACAACCGACTGCGCCCGCTCAATTTCACTACGGACAAGCGGCATTGCCCTACCAAGATGGTGGACAACCGACCGTGCCCGCTCAAAATTACGATAGACAAGCGGCATTGCCCGACCAAGATGGTGGACAACCGAACATGCAGTTAATAGGACTAGGTGTTAACTATCACGACTTAATACGATATATAAATGAAGAAATGTTAAATGAGGCAAGTTATTTTAGTTATTTAAGTCTTTGTTTTGTACCCTTGCATGTGCCATAATAGACACACAAACATTATTATGTTAGAAATGCACTCATTACAATTTCTTGGTTCACAATGGTTTATTTTACATAATATCTAAGAAAATACAAATATTATTTGCATTTTTGGTCGAAAATGAACAGCCCTATCTGAATTCTGTCTTTCATTGATATTTATAATACTTGTTTCTTTCACATATGTCCCTGCCTCCGCGCAGTGACTTGGATCGAGAAACTCAATAACCACACTTTGTATTTCACGATATTTTTTGTGCTCTAATTTGAGTTTTTCATTTTAGTTGGTTCTTTGATTTTCATCAATTTCAACAATTGATTTGGCTTAAAGCGCCCCATTGCTGGGCAATCCACCATTTGAAGAATTCATATTATTAGTTTGGTGAGTGCCGCCTATCATATATTATTTTATCTCCCGTTAGCACGAACGGCTTGTATTCCAATGCTAATTTATAGCTCAGTGATTTTCTAAATAATATTTGTCACACAATTACTGCTATTATATAAAATCTAGTATATATTTCATTTCATTGGATTGGACTTTCTCGTTTGCTGAATGTAGTGCTGTAAATTGTAAGCTTTTTGTATCACTTTGTTGTCCGAGGATTGCTGTCTCTGTATATTAAAACGGAACACAACTTTACGTGCTATCTTTTTCTAGTCTTGGCCCGATGGGGAGAATTCCCGCCAACGTGGTTGTTGACAAACGCCTTTACAGCGGCTCTGCACGGCGCACTTAAGTCCGCACGCGTTAAAGCTCTCCAGAGAGGCAAGTCTGACTTCCTTTGAATGTTATTTCGTACACAAGTAGAAAATATCCTGCGTAAATATATTATGAGTTAGGGTTAGGACCCGTCCACGTTTGCACCCAAACAAAAATACAAGTGTCATGTAGATATGGTTTTCGTCCATGTTATAAAATTAAATAGAAATAACTATATCCTTTAGTGCTCCATAAAGAACTGTGCCGGTCTTGGTCTGTAAATTTATTCTTAAAAAGTTCAAGAAAGCGAAGCGTTGTTATTTCTATCACGCCATTTTTAAAGCGTTCTCATTTGTTGATTTTATCTATTGAAATATTGGCTGTAGAGATGCCACAAATATTCGGATAGATTTTGGTATTTGTATGTACACTGAATATCAAATAAAAAATCTCACGTGTCTCAAAAAAATATCTATATTAATCATAAACTATTGCTTCAAATGTGATAGTGCTAGGTTGTGATTAATTAAAACATTTTTCCAGCATAATTATGTGGCTAGTAAACGATTGCAGTTTTCAAAACAAAAAAAAAAAAACAAAAAATAAAAACAAAAAACAATACCTATTTCTAAAAAAAGCCTCACTATAAAACACTGCTGCCACGCAACGACAGATCTACTCACCAATTGAATAAATACGCTCGCCCCGTCACTTCTGCACACAGTGCAATGAGGCTGATTGTAAGCTTGCACGCGCGAAATGCATACCTCTTGCGCCAAACATTCGCCGCTTAGGCTGAAAGCGTGGCTGAAAATTCGGTATTCGCTCAAATCACTTTTCGTGACATCCCTAATTTATTGGTCAATGAACGCGCTATTCATCTTTTCAAACGTTTCATATCAGAGTCGCCATCTGACGATTATGAAGATCGGCCGCCGGCACCGGTTTACGATGAAGGTGAACTCGGAGTTGCACGAGAACTGGCTAATCCTGGCGATGGAAGAGTATTTCCACCTGCGTATCGATGTGGACATCCGCACCTGGGGAGTTATTGTCTACGTGTCCTATATCGGGCCCAAGTGCGACGCAAAGAATTTCACCTACGAGGTATGTTTTAACACGCTTTTATTAATTAACAATGGTCTTCTAAATTTTAGCATTTTTTTTGTAGGGTTATATAGAAAACATTATAGGTCTACAACAGCAGTCCAGTTAAAAAAAACAATGGGGACGCTAAATTCAATCTAGTACAGGCTGTTTTTAAACCGATTAAGGCACAATTGTTTTAAATCTTTCATTGCATAATAAATACGCTTTTATTTTCATTTTGTATGATTATATTTTATACTAGCTGGACTCCGCGGCTTCACTCCTCGTTGTAAAGTGTCCTGTTTTATTCCAGGATCTAAAGTAGTTGTCAAGTTTCATAAGAATCCGTCCAGGCGTACTATTAATATTAAGTATTCTGTGCCGTAACGGAACTGATTGGTACAAATACGCTTACATATTAACACAAAGGCATTCGTATTTACAATATTGCTTTTATTAGTTAGTAAAGGAGGATTTATCTAAGCCCAATGTTTGTAGGTGACCATCGACGGCCAACACAACCAGAGGAAGCTGGCGTACGCGCGCACCACCCACAGCGACATGGAGAGCTCGTCGCTGAACATGGGTCGCCAGGACTGCTTCCAGCTCACCCTCGACCAGGCTCTCAACTTCATCCGCTACAAGAACCGCCACTGCGACGCGGACAGATACCTCGATTTCAATGTCGAGATCTCAAAGGTGGAACGACCGGCGGGCGTGCCTCGTGATGACTCTGACTCTTAACTTTTAACTACACAGGCGCAATATTATTGGGCTATAATACCGCAGCGTTATGCATTTCTATCACGGCGATGTTACCGCAGCAGTGTGTAAGATCGGGCATGTTTTAATACAAAATGTAATAACTATTCGATAAAACGCCTGCGATGTTATCGACCGATGATAATGCGTCGGTGGGAGGTACACCTAAGTATTAATCAAACATGGCCATGGCCACGGGATGAGCGAGTCCCGATATTTTAATCTTCATTCGTATCTATATTTTAACTAGTTCTGATATTGGATGTTACGGTTAAAACTTCGTAGTGATAAGATTAGCCAATTATGATGCCATGGCATAATTGTGCCAGATGTTTTAAAAATATAATATGATCGATTTTTTAAAATGTCGTTCGGATAGGCGTGTTATCTAGAAGCCCGAGAGATTTTTTAAATATATTTCTTCAATCAATCTCTGGTTGGCGACAGCGCTCAACTTACTCAACCGTATTCGTTTTATGCAGCATTGGTTTGATTTCCTGAAAGCGCTGCACGGTAGTACTTTAATGTAGATAATAATAATTTATACGAGTATAATAATTATGATGTTATTTATGCCTTTTTATAATCGTGTGACCAGTGAATGGTTTATTTGACTTCCTCTAAAATTAGTTTCGATTTTTCAATTATAATGGTAAGTTTTTTAAATATTGGCAACTTTTTAAAATCATACGATAAGGCGTTTTCATAACACAATATTTTGCTGAGATCAAGGAAGTTCGTGTGAATAAAGTTAATTTTATAATGGTTCGACTCTATTTGCATATTAATTTTAGGTTTATCGTTGCTATGGTATTATTTTGAGTGTCAATGTGTCGACTTTATTATAATCATGGATATAAAGCTTAGAGACTACGATTAGTGACTTTTAAGATGCTTTTTATGTGATTGTCAATGTGATGTGATTCCTAGAATTGTTTAGTCCGAGATTAGTGCTATTTTGTTTAAGCTGTTTTTTTTTTAAATAACTTTTTATGTACTGTTTAATATAATATAATAAGTTACACGTATTAGGCGTTTCTTATCGTATGAACTATTAAATATGTGGAGTTCTATCGAGTGAAAATGTAGTGTTAGTCGTGTAATAAAAAACTTTGCATATTTTAATCATAATATACTTTAAATGTTAGAGTAAGGCCGATTTTATGTTATTGTGATCTTAGCTTAGTGGATCATAATAAATTGCTTAAACATTTCCAACTTTAAAGCGGAAGTTTTTGGATCACGTATCTGATAAAAACAACATGAGACGTAATTGCCAGGCCTCAAAAGTTATGTCAAACTTTCATCAGTAGTATACAAAATAGTGTAGAATTTCGTGTAGAACATATATGTAGGTCGTTTATACAAGTTTGATTTTAAACTCCTGTTTCTTGAGTAAGCCTCTTCTATTTCACGACAGGTTTTGTCGGTCTCAAGAAATGCTAACCAGCGGCTCCGATAGCGAGTTAGAATAGTCATATAATAGATAGCGAGTTCGCGCCATGTCTTAAAGCGTGAAACTAAATGTCAGCTTCTGTAGATTTTACGCTTTGAGACATTGCACTGCCTATTTAGTGTTAGAATTTATAGCTGTCTAGAATTATTTATTTTGAATATATTCTTAGTAGAAGGACGCACGTGGTAGTATTCGTAGTATAATAATGAATATTATGCATTTGATGATCGTATTCTCCGAGTGTTATTTGTAATCAATAATAATGATATATTCAACAGTAGTTTTCAGTGTTGCGCCAATTTATTAAATACTTATCCCCTTCTGTAACAGCTGTATTCAATGTCTATGAAATAAACCAATAAATCATATTTATATTTGTTTTATTTTGATTAATTTCTATTGGAGCCACTGCTATATACAGATGGTACATATACTATACTATATTACATAGATACATTCATTTC
The DNA here is from genome assembly GCA_912999815.1 of Campaea margaritaria. NCBI lineage: Eukaryota > Metazoa > Arthropoda > Insecta > Lepidoptera > Geometridae > Campaea > Campaea margaritaria. Next base: position 7,341,258 of record OU538794.1, read on the forward strand.
ACTACAATATTTTCTAAATCACTTTTGAAACCTTTATGTAAATAAAATACATAGAAAAGACACGGGTCGGCTAAACGAAATTGTGCTTCAGTACTTTGAGTCGTCCTTTGGAGATATTTTTTCGGAAAGAAGACGATGGTTATGCCAACGGTTTCATACAGGAATGGAAGACATGCGTGTTTGACGTTAGTACTAAGTATAAATAAAACGTGTAATTACGGCGTGCCGCAATGGATTTCCGCTCTTAGGCCGATATCAGAAGCGGAGAAAGGCGATCGCCGATTCTATTGGCTGTTTACGAGTTAGCTCGACTGTAGATTGTCGGCCGACCGTGGCTGACGTAAAGCGCAGACTGTGGCCTACGTGTATTTGAAGTACAAACGTATAACATGATAATGAGATCATTCATACAGGTTTTTTATAAAGTTTTCTATTATTCTAGTATAATCAAACTATTTTGAGCGTAAATGCCGTATTTACAAATGAATGAGTTTTAAAATATGCCTACTTGTTAGTATGAGAGTTAATAATTATTTAGTGATAATACATTCATCTCACTAATATAATATAATTCGGTACGGAAAGTACAAGGTCCCGTTTTATGAAGACACTCTAAAAGTTTTTCACTCGTGACTTGACAGATTGCCAATAAAGAATTTTGGTGCATATTAGAGCTGTTTTTTGTTTGTCATGGGCATAACTATACTTAGTAATGTATTGGATACGTCACGCTAATTTACCTGCTATGCAGAAAATATATCCTGCACCTTTCGTGACTGCCTTTAGATACGAACTATAGTAACGCACACAGTCTGCCCCATGAAAATGATATACTATATGATTAAAGTCTAAAGAATGATTTTCAACTTTATATGATGTCGAGTGTAGGTGGCGACCTCTACTGTGTTTTATAGTATTTAGTACCTTTTACAAACAAATTAAATATAACTGCATCGCCATGAGACATTCTCTGCTCGACATAAAGCCTTGTATCCACTAGGCAACAAATGTTGCACAATAAAACGCGCAACAACGGTTTAGAACGTTCCGTTGTCTGCCTATATCTGATTTTTCGTCAGTATTATTGCCTGTATGGGTTCATGACAAAACAAATAAAAAGGGTTGGTGGATTAGAGAAACATTTCTTTGTGTGGTGACTCTACATTCAAATGTTGATCAGGGAAAGCAGCAGAACGAGCGACATCTGGCAAAGTTGCGCAACATATTGAGCGTCAGTTGTTGCTTATCGGATATTAGGCTTAAATTAAACAATTTGAAATAACCTATCATCACAATAATTATATAAATCAATAACGTCAATATTAGGCTACTAGTTGCTTCGCTGCGACACTTTGCCGCGCGTACTCCGTACCGACCAGTCCTCGGCAGACTAAAGAGAATTCCTGGACCGTTTCCAAAAGTCTCCGTTTGCTGCTTTTTTCCCTGAAATAAAATGAATGATTAATTTTTAAATGAGAAAATATTTTTTTTTATTTGTTGGCGACAAAAAAGGGTTACTAAAATTTTATGAGTTATTAGTCAAAAATGTAAACTGACCGAGGTGAAAATGATAATTTACGATTAAAAAACTACCCGATGTGGACATCAGATTAGTATGTCGTTCACCCGAAATAAGAAGTACAGTACTATGCGGCCGAGATAGAGAAGGTTTCTTTTGTAGCCGCAAGCACACCGAGAGGTTATCAGGGAGGGTACTCACTTAATGACGGCGGCGATGAATTTGTGCTTGTGCGGGTCGGTGGCGTGCGGCGTGGGGAACCCCGGCGGGGCCAGCGCCGCGCGCAGCCACGGGGCCAGCTCCGCGCCGCCGCGCCACGCCGCGCGGTTCAGCGCCAGCAGCAGCTCGGCCAGCGGCTCGATCTGGTTCCGCGGGGTGGCGCCACCTGGACCGCCAACTAGTGAGCACTCGCCGCTCTCTCGCTTCGGAGTCGACGCACCGCGAGCGCGGTAGACTCAGTCTTACGTGCGTCAGTCGAGACAGTTACCTATGCAGCGCAGCGTGGCGACGGTGAGCGCGGGCGCCTGCTCCTGCAGCGCGGCGGGGCGCTGCGCCGCCAGCGCCCCCAGCCAGGAGCACGCCGCGCGCGCCGCGCTCGCCTCCCACATGCGAATACATAAACAACCTGCGGAAATAAACACAACATTAAAAAACAATAACCAAAGTAATGAAGATTAAGAGGTAGACTTCCGTGGTGGCGCGCGCCGCCGCCTCCCCGCGACACACCTAGCTCGACGAGATCCGGCAGCAGGTCCTGCAGCCAGTCGAGGTAGTGCGGGCGCTTCTTGGTGACGGCGGTGAGGAGCACGAACAGCGCCTCGGTGAGGTCGGCGCGCGCCGCCGCGTCGCGCGCCACGGCGGCCGCCGCGCGCGCCACCGCGCCGTGCAGCACGCCGCGCGCGCCCGCCCACTCGTTGCCCACCACCAGCACCACCTGCCGGCGACGGGATCACGTTCCGGATAATATACTTGGCGAAGTAACTTAAGCATATTTCTTGCAAAAAGAACGAAAGAATAAAAAAAAATTTTGGAACAAATTTGGTGATTGGCAGTTTGAAAGGTTTCTAAAACACTGGAATTAATATATTTCTGTCGCCAATAAGGGGCCCTAAAATTTGTATGCGTAATCGTCCGAGTCATTTCACATTTTCACGTTCATCGATTACTGGCGGCGGCGCCCCGCGGTTTCTCACCCGTATTAATGTTACAGGAACCGTTAACTTTTACAGGATAAAAAGTACCCTTTCCTAATTTTTGTATTGGCATTTTTTTTTGGCGGCGATTGAAATTGATCACAAAAATATGGTACCAGTTTGACGACGTCCAGACCGGCCGCGCAGGGTGCCGTGTTGAACCCGGAGACAGTCAGCTCCGCGATCTGCCCCACCAGCGGCAAACACTCCCCCATCAGCGCTGACACCGCTTGCTTCAGTATATTGAACATGGGCTGGAAACCAAAAATTTTTGAGCAAACTGGAAGCAATAAAAATGTCTCACTGCGAATAAAACAGAAAAGCGTACAATAAGCTTCAGATTAGCAATGTGTAATCCAGTCGGAGGCATCAGCATTTCATTTAAATTAATGACTGCAATGCCTACAACTACAAAAAAAAAGCATTTTACATTGCTAAATCAAGCAAAACTAAAGCTTGTTTGACCCTTTCCAGTTTTAACCATAGTCACGGTTTTTTCAATTATATTTTATTAATTGTACTTTTTAGTTTCCTATTGTAATTTTTCTGTACTGTGTTTATTTTTGTTTCTGGTGTACAATAAAGAGTTTTCTATTCTATTCTATTCTATAGGGGCCGTTTAGGAGGTATAATAATATATGTTAAATATTTTCAGAATGATTTTTTAACACGTTGAATGCTGAACCGGTTTTAACATTTGGGCACCGTTACGGACCATGTGTGTTTTCCAGCGCTGGGGTGCCGTCTTTGTGAACCGCATTGTAGTAGCGCCGCGTTAAACACACGTCTGTGCGGCACGTAAGCTGCGCTAACTCAACAGGTGTGTTATGCCGCGTCAGCGTAAAGTTATATAAAACACAACGTCTGTGTTTTCAGCAGTGAACTTGTTCATGACCTACAGTTATTTTGATTTCTTACTCGATAGTTTAACTCGGTATTTTTTGGTTTTTTAAGAATGCCAATATAGCCGATTACAGCCGCCATTTTTATTGTCGTTTTATAGCCAATATCAATTTCGTGATAAACCTCAATGTGATACTTTTTCTTGTTTTTGCTCTCAATTCACAACAAGTCTGTTTAGAAAGCGGTGCAATGCGTACTTTTGGTTCTATTGTGAGTTCTTGGTTTTAGACTTATTCTTCACGTAACAGATCATTTGACGCCTTTAGCATGCGAGATACTAACCTCGACTAAGTTAGGGTGCAGTGCGAATGGCGCCAGCGTGGGCGCCAGCAGCCGGAACAGCTCCGCGCAGAGCTCCGTGCGAGACACCAGCGCCGCCATTAGCGCAGCCGCGCAGTCCGAAGCGCCTGATATTTCTGTGGGATCTTGTGCCTATAGAGATATGATAAAAATAAGTTCTTGGTAAAAGTTTATTTTTCCAGACATACTATTATAAAATACATATTCGTCTCTACAAGCTGATCAAAAGAACCCTGAAAAAAGAGTTATTATTATTATTTAAATTAATCCAATCATCATCCATCAATCTACTGTTAGCAACTGAGGAGTATCGTGTCTACCCTCCGCCTTTATCATCAGATCAGCTCATAATCACCATAATATTGTATTGTCATCGGAACTTGACAGTCGAACTTCAAGTTGCATTTTCAACTCAATCCAAAAACGGAAACTGGGTCAAAATGGACTTGCAAAATTCCAGGACAAACAAGTGAAGTTCTCCTCATTTTCGTGAGGAGGGTTAGGCCATAATCAAACACGGGGGCCCAGCAAAAAAAAATAAAAAATATGTATAATATATAAAATACAAAATAGCTCAAAACTTTCTAATGTCTTAGCTGAATTGTCAAATATGGGAATATCCATTTATATGTTAAGTTAATTTTAAGATGTTACTTTCAGTTTGTGAACTAGCAAGCTAGCAAAAAACGTACGAAAACGTACGTGCGATATTAATATAAAACCACGTTCTCAAATCACGTTACCTGCGCAGTAAGGTCCGAATGTAGGGTCTGCGCTAGCTCCCGGAGTAGTCCCGCAGCCACCTCGGGCTCCGCGGCCGACAGCGCAGCCCCCGCCGCGCCAACGAGCTGTCGTCTCGTCCATGCATTTTCACCCCGGCTGTTCTGATAAATGTTTGATTGGATTTTAGTTGAATTAACCACTGATACTTTTGAAAGAAGTTTCACTATAGGAGATTAGTCCATATTTCGCGTGGCTTTAAGAGTAACTACAGATTGCACTAGACACGTGATTTTTAGCATGAATATTATTTGTTGTGAGATATCGATATTTTGGCACCAGTCACTACCGGTCTCGGTAGGGCGTCATTAGTATCAAGCGTAATAAACTAGTAAGAGGATCGATCGTTTCGGCCGCTGTAAAGACTACCCGCAAGTATTTCAGTTTATCCGCGATTGCGGCGCCAGCAAAAGTAATATTAATAGTAGATTGTACCACAAGGGAACAAAATAATGTATTTACGGCGAGAGCGATTTTTGAATCCAGAGCGAAGCGAAGGATTCTATAGTAGAATCCCGAGCGTATCGAGGGGTTCTAGAGTAGAATCCTAAGCGTAGCGAGGGAGTCAAAGTACTTCGCTCGAGCTTAAATAATTTTGTTACCGTGTGGTACACGATACTTTTCATCCCAAGCTATGAGAAAAGCTCATCATACGAGAAAAAAATCTTTAAACGTGACAACGTCTAATGAATCGATGCAATCACGAAAAAGTTGACACATTGTCCCGTAACGCTCATTGTCCCGTTACGCTCATTGTACGCTTGCGCCGCATCTATCTCTCTTCTCTTCTTGACAGGTTAATTATTCTTGCATTTTAAAAATCTGATTACTAGTATAATTTCAAGTATTATTCTTTTATTATTAAAAAATGATTCATCTTTACTCATAAAAGTATGCAAGCACTTCATCAATGTTATGTTACGACGTTGTCACGTTAAAATATCGTCCGTAAACCAACTTTACAGACAACCAATTTTTTTAAAATTTGGATAGCCAATGCCGCGTCGGCACGCGCTGTTTTTTTTTATTACCGGCCAGGACTTTATTGAAGCGAATTGCGTTCAAACTTTTTGATTAAACAGTGTTCCAAATTCAAAACTCATTTCGTCACTGTTATTAAATGCGCGGAAAAGACCTACTTTGCTCGCACCTATCGAAAAGCAAAATGCCTCTTTTCGAATACATGGGATGAAAAAACTATTTAAACTTTAGAGAGAATACATTCTGGGTGGCCGTTTTGAGAAGCCATCATCGGCGTGCGGCTCCGCACCGGTGGCGGTACCAACCTGCGCGGCCCGCACTATGTCCGGCGCCAGCTCGGCGGCGGGCCCCTCGCAGTCGGCGCACAGCTTGCGCAGCGCCAGCGCCGCCGCCGCCGGGCTGCGCGCCAGCGCCGCGCCCGCCGCGCCCACGCACGCGCGGCCCAGCTCCGCGCCGCGCGCCCTGCCCAGCGACGACAGCCACGCCGCGTAGCTGCCTGCGGGACGATTGACGTGGATCGAGAGACGGCAACACAACTAGTAACGATCCCTCGTCCTCGGCGGCCTCAAATTAGTTCATTAGATCGATCTGAAACAAGTCAGTGGCGTCGTCTAGTGTCAGTTTGTGGGGCCGTTCGAGTCTCCGACGAGGCGTGCGTCTCGAGAGACGTCTGGCTTTATCCAACCTTTGTGTCGGGTACGGGTCGAGGTTGAACTGACTCTGCTCGTCGTTCCGTCTAGTCACAGCATATCTCACTATCGACATGGCCAGAGCCGCGACTCACCGAGACAGTCGAGCGCCGTGCTGAGCGTGCGCGGGTCGCGCGAGGCGGCGGCCTGCGCCACGGCGTGCGCCAGCATGTTGGCGAGCGGGGCGGCGCCGCGACTCACCGAGACAGTCGAGCGCCGTGCTGAGCGTGCGCGGGTCGCGCGAGGCGGCGGCCTGCGCCACGGCGTGCGCCAGCATGTTGGCGAGCGGGGCGGCGCCGCGACTCACCGAGACAGTCGAGCGCCGTGCTGAGCGTGCGCGGGTCGCGCGAGGCGGCGGCCTGCGCCACGGCGTGCGCCAGCATGTTGGCGAGCGGGGCGGCGCCGCGACTCACCGAGACAGTCGAGCGCCGTGCTGAGCGTGCGCGGGTCGCGCGAGGCGGCGGCCTGCGCCACGGCGTGCGCCAGCATGTTGGCGAGCGGGGCGGCGCCGCGACTCACCGAGACAGTCGAGCGCCGTGCTGAGCGTGCGCGGGTCGCGCGAGGCGGCGGCCTGCGCCACGGCGTGCGCCAGCATGTTGGCGAGCGGGGCGGCGCCGCGACTCACCGAGACAGTCGAGCGCCGTGCTGAGCGTGCGCGGGTCGCGCGAGGCGGCGGCCTGCGCCACGGCGTGCGCCAGCATGTTGGCGAGCGGGGCGGGCGCGCGCTCGTGCGGCGCCGCGTCGGCGAGCGCCAGGAACACGTGCAGCGCCGCCTCGCGCCGCGCCTCGTCGCGGGCTTCGTTGTACGCCGTCTCCACCGTCGACCAGCACCACTCACCGAGGATCGCGAAACAGTACATCTGTACAGAACGTTATATCATCACCCAAAAAGAAATTACGATATGTTCGAAGTACAAAACGCCCTGTGTTCGAATGATCACCGCACCGTATCTCGAGTTAGGCCACAGACCGGACGCGGCCGCGGTTATCGCGAAGAAACCCTTCGTGACATTTTACTCATGCGCACGGTTACACCCTTCGATTGAAGCAATGTTTCTTAAGATCATGCATAATAATATGGATGATGAAAACGACAGGTTTTAATATGAAGTGTTCAACAATGGGTTGTATCTCTTTACATCTCTAGTTAGTTTAACCTTGGAAAAATATTAAATCGAAAAAGATAAACGAAAGAAACACTTTACCAAACTGTCAGCAATATCCTGTCTATAGCATCTCAGCAGTTCCAGATCATCCTGACAGAGAGCAGACTCGGCCGGCGCCTCCGACTTGATCACGAGCACATTGAGTAATTGGGAAAATATTTGACGCCACACATGGTTCGTTTCCGTTTTACGCTCCATCACATTGAGAATTTCATCCTGTTGTAACAATTTTAAGATTTATTAATTTTCTAAGAATGTAACCCTAATAGAGGAAAACAAATCAATGTAGGTCATGGTCTAACTTTGTAGCTGTGAAATTAGCTGGGCAAAAGATAGTGGGCACGATCAAAAATGATCTGAAGATACATACAGTGTATGGATAATATTATAATGTTAACTTTGTAAATCAATAAATTTTTTGCAAACTACAGATCGATACCTATATTGCGAGAGCTGTTATAGACAGAACTACCCGAATAATAGCTGGAATGGCATATAATTATATGGGTTGTGCACAAAGAAACTTACATGGTGAGTTTACTTGAAACAGGCTTCCTGTTTTCCGCCTGCTTCGGAGTGCTGAAATTTCTATATATGGATAGAACTGTAGATAACTTACCCAAATAATTTTCTAAACAAAGGCAGCTAGCCAAATCCCAGATCAATAAAAATATAGTATCGACTCGAGCATATCCTCCTATCCGGTTAAAAGTATGTTCACGACCGCATCACACGTACTTGTACTTGCCTGCAGCGTGTACCAGAAGCCAAAGAGGAGGTTGGACCTGGTCTCGTGCAGTGGGTAGTGTCCCGGCGCGCCCTGAGCGGCTAGCAGTACTCCCAGCAAGCGCCTCGCGCCCGCCGTTTGTTCCGAATCTGCGTGCTTTTCAATGGTCTCCACTATGGCGCGAGCGTGCGTGCTGCCTAGTGCTACGCAGCACGTGATTACGGCGGATAGTAGGTCCTGTAAGAGCAACCAGGTTTTTTTAAAATCAATTTTGGTCCTGTGAGCTGATCTAAATGAGCCACCATCGCTCTACTGTTAGTCACTGAGTCCATTGTCTACCTTCCGTCTCTATTATCGGATCAGCTCGCTGTCGCCATAATGTTGTATTGTCATCTAAACTGGATATTTCAAACGGCAGATCGAGACGCGTTCACCCATGCAAACACTTGTAAGCTTTCTAGTCTTATAGAATAATAAGTTTTAAATCTCTACCAAATTAAGCACTATCTTATTCAGTCAATGTCTACTGATGTCATCTACAGTCTATTCTGAACTATCATCTCTTGAAATGAGTTGGTAAGTTTCCTACCTCGTTAGGTGAGTTAGGGACATCATCTCTCGCCATAATAGGTGCTGCGAGCGCGGCGAGTGACCCGAGCAGTTGCAGCGCCGCGGTGGGGTAGCGGAGGGCGTCGCCGGCGCCGCCCGCCGCCCGCGCCGCCGCCAGGCACGCCTCGCATGCATCCAACGCAGTGTCCGACACTACCTCGTTACATCTACGAGACAGATGATAGTGAATGAACAGCTTAAAAAAAGGGAGAGGAGAAAGGGAAACGAGAGAGTTCACTAAACAAACTAAATTTGACAGCTCTAAAGTTATCGCCGTCCCTTTTGTTTTCATAAGGTTCAAAAATCACAACAAATTTTTGACCGGACTAAGCTAAAATTTATACTAGTTCGAGTAGTTTGTAACAACAGGATTGGTTGATATTGGCTATATAATATTTAGTAGGTTAATTTACTTTAAATATTCAGAAAAGCAGATAAAATTATATATGCCAAGGCTGTGAATGTGTAGGTGTATACTACATTAAATTTATTTATCAACATTATAAGACAGTAACTTGACAATAATATGCCCCAATCACATACATAAATCCTGACTCCTAACTAATATACCTTTATAAAGGGAATGGGCAACCAACCACGAAAGAAATACAATGAAAATTCTTTTCCATTTTATCCAAACTGTATAGTTTCTTTTACATAATTGCCCCTTGTGAGAAAGCCTGTATCCAATATTATGTGAGAATACAATAGGCTTATGATGCTGTTTAAACTTACGTGTATAGCACATGTACTCCTGTGAGCAGTGCTCGGCAGAGAGGCATCCGGTCAGGCAGCGACGGCCCGTAATTCGATTCCTCACCATCTATAGTTAGCCAGCTCGATGCGCAAGACGCCGCCCGGCTCCAAGATAAGACTACCGCTTCTGAAGGTGGCTCCTTACTGTAGTCACTTTTAAACGAAAATATTAATGGCTTAATTTATAAACATTTACCTATTGTCACTTTTTAGTATTGCACAGTTAATTTTTTTTATTTATTTAGATAGTAATCTTACAGCTTTGTGAGTATGGATGGATGGATGGATGTTTGTTACTCTTTCATGCAAAAACTATTGAATGGATTTGGATAAAATTTGGCACACAGATAGTTTACTACCTGAATTAAAACATAGGATACTTTTTAGGCACTCGATACAGTGGAACATACATATTATTATGTAAATAATTAATGTAATTGGTTCAAACCGTTTTAATTATATAAATAAATACAAACATAAATACATACAAATACTGCTAAAAACAAAACCTTCTTTCAGGCATTGCCTTAGTTGATAAAAAAATGTTTTATTTAAGTACCAAATTAGAGCTTACTTACTTATAAACTGATTGCAGGTATCGTAACATGTCATCCAACACAGCCGGGCATGCTGCACGCAGTGCCGCGCGGTTTTTGGTGCGCAGTGACGATCCCATTGTCATACTGTTGTACTGTGGAAAACTTAAATAAGTCCCAGCTTGAAGTTATATTTGAAGTATGGATATATGAGAACAGAGAATTTTGTTAACTTTTGATTATTTTTCAACGAGTTATTACACCCAGACATAAATCATATTCATTTTAGAAGATGTGCAAGTGTGTGTGTTTGTTGCTAAACTTAGCATAGTTAAATAGATTTTGATGTAATTTGGTACGAGAGATACTGTTTTTTTTGATTGAATGATGAGGCGAGAAAGTTGTTCACCTTATGGTAAGCGCTACGCCTGCCCATAACAGTTACAGTGCCACCCAGAACTTTGCATTGCATAAGCTTGGATAGCACTGCACTTTGCTCATCACCTACACACATGACACTTTTCAGGGGTTTATAATCATGTACTTTCCGTCTGCAACTAATGCAGTGAGCTGCATCAATTATATCATAAAAATTATTTTTTCTGCAATTAGTAGAACTTTTAGTAGATTTGTTATGGGTAATTTGTCTTTTCTAAGCATTTGTATGCTTCTATAATAATAATTGTCCTTAGTAAGTTAGCCTGGTATATTTGTATTTTATGTTCACAGAACTGTATAGACAACACAGGCATCTAACTTAATATGCTATTTATGTGCACACAATATTTAAGTAGCATACTTCTTCAGGTATCACAGTAAGCACTTCCAGTAGCAGTGATGTGTTCTCCTCACTGGACAGGGGCCTCAATATTGCTGCTAAATCTATTGTGCCTTGCTGAAGGATGAATGCTGCTAGCTGAAACAACAGGACTGTGATGGTTAAAACATAAACATAGAAAAAGTTTTGCTTAGACGATACTTTGCTGTTGCATGTGAGATATCTGTGAGATATTTTGTTTTCATTTGTCAACCATCCTGCCAGACTAAAACAAAATAGGTATTTTGTCTGCACATTCCAAATACAAGGAGTTAAACAAACCACATAAACTAAATGAAAGCGCGCATAAAAATACTAACATGAATGAAGGAATTATAAACATCATACTTACACTGATGCATAGCCTGTTTGTAACAATCTTAGGTCCTTTAGAATACACGAAAACTGACTGAAGTAACTTTTCTTGCAGTTGATCATAACTTTCCGGTGGCACTTCATTCCAGCATCGCAATATCTTTGTATGCAGTGTTGTAGCTGCATAAAACTGTACTTCAGTGCCCTGTAAAGTCAATTATATCTTCAACAATATGAGGTGAAGTGTGCTGGTTGAGAAAACTAAGAGATTCTAACATTAACGGCCAACAAAAGAACTTGGTGTTGTGATTCTCCCAACTATTACCTTGGTGGGCTGCAGGAGTTCCCAAACAAACACCCATGCATCAGGCACTCTCTGAGCACTAGTGAGCCAAGTATGAGCTTTGGCTTGGTCTACCGGTTGTCCGTTGTAGAACACAGACACTGCAAACTCCACATTTTGAGCTGTGAACTCCATTTCTTCCGAAATTCTAAAAGTTCCACTTTCACAACGGTTTTACGGTAATTGCTTGGTGCATAGTCCTAATTTAAAGTTTTTCAGGTTGATTTTTGCTTCGTATTACAAATAACTTTATTTGAATGCAAAATACACGATAAAACTACTATTTTCTAAATTACAAAACTCTACAACAGACCGACATAGGTGCCCGTCCGTTTTTTTAAATACCGATGTGTAAGAGAGACAAGCTGATGTATGATTCGTGGGTTAGAACGGGTGAAGGAGATACACAAATTGACGATATTTTCTAGTTTTGGATTAAATGTCAGTGTCAATAAAGTGTCAAAGGATCATATACATCATTGGAGATGAGAGTAGACAATATTTTTAGTTTTAGTCGATTTTAGAACTAGACGTGTGTAGAAACGGCTCAGTGTTCCGAAACATTAATAAGATCCGAAAGATTTATTTGGATCACTTTACTACTCGCAACAAAGGGTCCATTTCACATCATCATCAACTCACATCGATCCACTGCTGAGCACGGGTCTCCTCTCACTTTCGTGAGGAGGATTTGGCTATAATCCACTACCGGGACCCGGTCCGTAGTGGTCAATATACCTACCTCCAAAATAATTCTCACAATTTTTTGCTTCACTGAAAAGTAAGTAATAATTACGTACACAATTCTTTACAGAAACACCTTGGTATGTGCCTGCACTGGAATTTGAACTCACGACCTTCTCCTTGGAAGGCAGACGTTCTCCCACTAGGCTACCACCGCCTCGTTTCACCATATTTTCACAATTAGGCACTATTGTTTGTTCTCCACTTCGACTTTCGTCTCCTAGTCGCTTTTTTCTCTTTTCACTTATTTTATTACCTATGTTAGCTTCATTGTTTTAATCGTAGACAGAGGATCTGTTTCAGTATTTTTTCCGTTCATTCATTCCATTGACTTATTTAATTATCTATGTTCTCATGTTCTGCGTGTTTCACCTCTATTATACTTATTCTACTCTTTGGTGTTTCATTCATTCGCGTTTCAAATAATTGTTGTCGGCTTGTTCGAAAAGTGCGTAGTTATTTTATTATAGAAAATAATACTATTCTTCCAACACCATGAAGATAGAAGAAGTAAAAAGCACTGCTAAAACTCAAAGAATATCAGCGCACAGCCATATAAAAGGCTTAGGACTTGACGAGTATGGGATGCCAATTCAGATTGCAGCCGGGCTCGTGGGCCAAGAGTCTGCGAGAGAGGTAAAAAGTTATCTAGTGAGCTTCAAATAGTATTAGCTAAAACATTTATAAAGGTTACCAATTTTTTTTATTTCTATTCTCTACGTACATTTTCTTTTCTTGCGGTAGTTATTGATTTAACTTTGAGGTTATAAATGTTTGGTTACCATGGACACCAATTATTGCATTTCAATTTGGTTATTCTAGAAAACATACATTCTCTGTTCTTTGCATACCCTGTAGACTCAATGTTTTGTTCATGTGAGAAGGTTATTACCAATAATCCTATAACACCGTCTCGGCAACAAGCAGTACCACCATTGACTGTCTCGGCCACCCGACTCTTCCATGTACTAGGTTGGTAATCAGTCAAAAGGTAAGGAATTAAAGCTCTTTATGTAGCCTTATGGCAACAGAGTTTATGATATTATTTTATTTCAGGCAGCCGGCTTAGTCGTAGACATGATCAGGTCCAAGAAGATGGCAGGCAGAGCCCTACTATTGGCTGGACCACCTGGGACAGGGAAAACTGCTATTGCTTTAGCTATTGCACAAGAACTAGGAAATAAAGTAAGAAAGCTGTAGCTTATTATCAGAGTTATCTTAAATTTTTACTCAAAACGTGCATTACATGATAAGAAAAATTATTGTCAAAAATAGAACATATTATATAGAAGGTACATTTGGACGGCTCAGCCAATTATTTTCATTAATTATACACTATAAAATTATTTGAAACATCAATAATATTCACAGGTACCATTCTGCCCAATGGTTGGCAGCGAAGTTTACAGCACTGAGATAAAGAAAACTGAAGTATTGATGGAGAACTTCCGTCGTGCCATCGGTCTACGTATCCGGGAGACAAAGGAAGTGTATGAAGGAGAGGTGACGGAACTCACACCTGTTGAGACAGAAAATCCGGGTGGTGGTAAGAGAATTGAGTTGTTTCACTAAAATGGACAAAAGTTTATATATAACAAAAATTAAAGTAACTCTGTTTCTGTTAGTTTGCTCTCTTTTTACAACTAAACTATCAAATTTCATCCAAGACCATTCACTTGTTTTTGTGTGAAAGAGTAACAAACATCTATTCATACATCCATCCCCAAACTTTCTTTTAAATACTATTAGAAGGAAATAGAATAGGCACATACATTCTAATTGACATGGTGAAAATGGAATATTTACCTTATTGTAATGTTTGTTTATGCATGATCGTGGAGCTTGCAACAATGCCAAAATATTGGGAACTCAAAACAAACATAATACATACTAAATATCCCATTTTCAATGATAATACTAATGTTAGTGACCATGTTACTATAAAACCTTAATCTTACATTCTTGTCATCTTCCATTACAGGTTACGGTAAGACAGTTTCCCACGTAATCATAGGACTGAAGACAGCTAAAGGCACAAAACAGCTGAAGTTAGATCCAACTATTTACGAATCCCTGCAAAAGGAGAAGGTAGAAGTTGGAGACATAATATACATTGAGGCAAACTCCGGTGCGGTAAAACGCCAGGGCAGGAGTGACACTTTTGCAACTGAGTTTGATCTTGAGGTAATTTGTAATACAATTCATATTATAATAATGGCTATGTTTGATGCAGATTATTCTGAAGTTGCCACCTTAAAAAGTAGTTTGAAAGAAGATCTAATCTCGGTTTAACACATTCACTGCTGAAAACACTACTGTGGTGTTTTTAATAACTTGCTATGAGTGCGGGAAAACACAACTGTGGTGTTTGTTGTATGGGAAAAAACTGAAAATGGGAAACCTGTATTATGTTGTATGGGAAAACTGTGTGTGCAGAGGCGCACCCGTGGCTAGACAAGAGAATAGGCTCAGCAGTCAGTGTTAAAACTGTTCTATCTTGTTGTTGTTCACCATTTCTAGGGACCAATATTTTCATAGTTTTCCTAATAAACTAAACACTAATTAGTAGGGTGCAGTCATTGAAGCCTCTAATACTCTAATATTAAAAGATGCTTTATTTATCGTTTTTTTACTTTCCACTAAATTTCTTCTTGCCAAATTTGCCTTATTGACAGACATTTATTTGTTTTTTTTTTTTTATATTACAGGCAGAAGAATATGTCCCACTGCCAAAAGGAGATGTCCACAAGAAGAAAGAAGTGGTCCAAGATGTGACACTACATGATTTAGATTGTGCCAATGCTCGGCCCCAGGGCGGACATGACATTATGTCTATGATGGGACAGCTAATGAAACCAAAGAAGACTGAGATCACTGGTAATAATATTAGCTATAATATGATTCTACAAATTTGTGACAATTTTACACTACTTTTGGAAGAAAATGTATGAAATATGGCAAGGCTCAACCTCCCTTCACTTTTTACCCACCTTCACACTCATAATGAGACATCCAGTTAACATGTTCACTGCTGAAAACACAACTGTCGTATTTTTCATAACTTGCCGCGAGTGCGGGAAAATACAACTTTTGTGTTTGTTTTATGGGAAAACACTATAGAGTGTGCAGAGCCACACGATTGGCTAGACAAGAAAATCGGCTCAGCAGTGAAAGTGTTAAACTATGTCTATTCCAAAATAGTGTAACTTGATTAATCAATATTTATTTTCCAGATAAACTGAGGAAAGAAATCAACAAGGTGGTCAACAAATATATAGACCAGGGAATAGCTGAATTAGTTCCCGGAGTTCTGTTTATTGATGAGGTATGCCCTGCTCCCTAAATTCTCACAACTTTAACAAAAGTAGTATGTAGTAATAGTAGTTGATATTTCAAGAGATTTGTGTCATTTTCAGATACACATGTTAGATATTGAGACATTCACATACTTGCATCGGGCTCTGGAATCTGCTATTGCACCCATCGTCATGTTTGCCACGAACAGGGGAAATTGCCTTATCAGGTACAGAAAAACTGCCCATTTCTAGAACTGTATTGTGTTTATTGACATGTAGAGAAATAAAACAAGTGCCAATCATGTTTGTTTTGCAGAGGCTCTGAGGACATTATCTCACCGCATGGAATCCCTCTGGATCTGTTGGATAGATTACTTATTATCCGCACATACCCATACAATAAAGCTGAACTTCATCAAGTAAGTTGCTCTTATATCCTACTAATGTTATAAAAGAGAAAGTAACTATGCCTGTACATATGCGCTAGTTTTCATGGCTAAACGGCTTAATTTGGTACTGGGATAGTTTGTTTGTACTCTGAGATAGGACATAAGTAAGTTTTATATTCGTTAGTAACTGTAGTTTTTTTTCATACTATCATATAGTATGAAAAAGAGTTCTCTGAAGTGCCAGAGGGAGACATTACGTTATTTTTTTTGCTCTTCATCCAACTATAACATTAAATGGGCCTTCAGAATTCCTCATTCCTGCATAATGTCCTATGTAACGAAATGTCATTTATTTATTCCAGATTTTGAAATTGCGTGCTGCGACTGAAGGTATATCGATCGACGAAGATGCTCTAAGTGCGCTGTCTGAAGTAGGCGCCAACAGTACACTGAGGTTAGTTACATTTTAACATTTCTGGAGTGTCTTTTTGTATAATCTTTTATTATGTCACCAAGTAGTGATAAGCAGGAGGGTAGTCAAAATAAAACTATATTTATCTGTTTATTTCGAAAGGCGTTATCAGAGGGGGTGAAATATGGGCTACAGAAAACCACTTTTGCTACAATGAGTGTTGGAGGGGCATGAAGTAGTATGCAAGATGATGAGTAAAAGACGAATTGATGTTCTTTGTGTGAATGAGACCAGGCGGAAAGTATGTGACACCACCATGCATGGACCCTACACAGCTATTGGTCTGGAGTTCCAGAAACCAGTAGAGGGTGTCAGGGAGTTGGTGTAATCCTTTCCACTGGGATTGTAGCATTTGGAAAGATGTACTCTCGGCCTATCCCAACGGGAGAAACAAGCCTCATCACCTTTCCAAATACATACATACATACATATGTATTTGGGGAGGTACCTACCTTACCGAGATAACTTATATATAAGTTATCTTATATATAGTTAACTTATATATAGTATACTAAGCGCAATCTCAGTTAACTTCATTGTTTTGCAAAATTGCTTAGGAAAATAGTGTCCGCCTAGCTACCTCAAGCAGAAAATCTGTCGCCTTGCTCCTTTGTGGGTGTTCCGGCATTAGTTCTCGAGGACCACTTCCGAACTAGGTTTAGCTTGTTTAAAAATTTCAACCACTCTAGAGATAGTGGTAAAAATCTTCCAAACACCTTGTAGGTATTATACAATGCGCTTTCGTGTCTGTAATCTTTATAAATTCCTTGCCAGATATGCAGCCCAACTCCTGACACCCGCAGCGCTAGCATCGCGAGCGGATGGAGCTCAACGCATCACACCAGCTCACGTCACTTCAGTCCATTTGCTATTCTTGGACGCGAAGTCGTCAGCGCATATCCTCACAGAAAATCCCGACAAGTATATGATGTAAATTCTATGGTAGCGTTGTCCCACTCAGCTAAATCCATCAGCCTTGGTGGATTGAATATATGCAACTCATTTTCGCTCCTTGGTTACTTTTTATGTTAGAGCGAGACAACACTATCGCGAGCACGGCTTGATTAAATTTTAATACATATTTACTCGCCGATGCTGTTGGCTGCAACCAGTGAAAGTCGAAATGATTCCAATTATTGTTTGCCAAAATCAGAGATAAATAAACCAAATCATACTAGCCACTGAAAATATCTAATATTTTTCGATCTGTTAATTTCTCTTTATTTTTTCGTCAAGTAGTTAAGACGGAGTTTGATATTTATTATCTTGGTTTATGAAAAAGATGTTTGGGGTTCGATGTATTAGAATTAGATCAAACATTCACCTTTGTGTGCTGTGATTTTGCACCGATAGTTGTTATGTGGTCAGTAACGCTTTTGATCAGTTGATGATATAATATAACTCAACATGTTCCTTTACTTGTTAATTTTCCTGAATCTTAAAACTATCCATTAATTTTTCATCATGTGATATTTCTGTATGTATGCTAGTAGTTGAATTGAAATATGATGTAATACATATTATCCATGTTTCCAAGAAGGATATTTTTGTTTTGAGTTCAAGCAGCTCTCTTTAATTTTCCAAGTATTACTGAACATTAAAATTTAATTGTATGAAAATAAAGTCAAGGAAGAAGAGTGTCAGATAATAAATAAGTTTTATTATAAAATCGTTTCTTATTCTATACTTTAGACCTAATTTATTTACACAACAACATTTTGTTCCAATCGAAGGACTCACAACAATAGGCAAATTACTAACATAAATACTAAAGAGGATCATACATTATCAAACATAATCTACAAAAATAAAACTTGAGCTGTACAAAATCTTAACTCTCATGTAACAACACATGCTATTTACAATTTGCACCAAACTTATCAGATCTCTTAACATATCTTCAGTCGATCAAAATCACGTTTTCTTAGGTTCTAATTTATCAGAGCTGAAAAAAGGTACTACTGGAATGAACCTCGAATCAGTTTTCTGAGACGTAGTCATTGGGGTGTGCGTAGTAGTCGGCGGCGTGAATGTGGGCAAGTCTACTCGCACCGCGGAGGGGGCCGACGTGTGCTGGTACAGTGCTTCGAACTGCATCTCTTCGGGGTAGGAGTGCGACTTTATCTTTCGTTCGTCTCGCGTATTGCTAGGGTACACAATCACTATCTTCTCATTCCCGTCGCTCCGCAAAGCGACAGGCGGAAGCGCCGTGCTCGTGGACGCGGACGGCCCCGCCACCACTTGCAACATCTCAGACGGCGCCGCGCGAAGCTTCTCCGTCGTTGTGGTAGAGGGCATCGTTGTCGACGCGCTTGTCGTTGTCGTCACCGCTACAATCTCCGGATCTTCGGGCGTTTCGACGTCACGTTTTTCTCCAGGCGGCCCGACCGACCGTAACGTCTCTATCTTCATCTCTAAAGTTGGAGTCGGGACCGGCACCGAGCTCGTTACGTTAATGTCCTCCATCGGGATGTATCTAGCGGTTGGCTTCGGGAGTTCTCGGGACCCGAAAATTTGGAGTCGCGGCGTGTACGCCGAGACTAACGGCAGAAGAGTGTCTCTCGCGTAACGCTCCGCTCGCGAAATGAATGACGCTAACCGAGCCGGTAGGAATTGCACGACGAAGCTAGGTTCCTCCTTTTCGGCTCTGTCGTCCCACGGCATTGTGTCGTAAGTAGGAGTCGTGGATATATCGTAGTTTTTGGCTTTTCTTATTGGCGGTTGAGTTGTCGGTTTAGGAGCTTGAGTCGCTCGTAATAGGGGCTCGGATATTTCAAGTTCGTCGGGGTTGTCTGCCCTTTGTCGAGGAGTTTTTCTAAGGCGTGGCCTGAGTACCGGTTCTGCTATTTCTACTAAGCCACTGGGTGCAGTCTTCGTGTTGGTCATGCCGAAGGCTCGGCCAGTCTCGGCACCGCCGGTCCATTCGAAGGTGTCGACGAGCGCGAACGGGCGCTGGGGCGAGTCTTCTGGAAGCTCGTTATCGATGGGATCAATCACGGCCGCCACGGCGCCTTTTGTAGAATTATCTTTATTTAAATACTCTTGGTTAGTACTCGTCCCGTTTGCTGGTTCAGCATTCTGGAAATGACCAAACATTTTCCGTAAAATATATGAAAATGATAAGTAGGTACCTAAACAAAAATATTAACAAAATATTAAGAAATAGGAAAGTTACCTGCGGTATTTGACATTCACCAGGATATAGCGGCAGTTCTATAGATTCCTCGGACTGTAGTTGTAGCCCCATTTTGCAAAACGAAGACCTGTGGAAGTAACAAACAGTTATAATGGTGCGAAGTTATTAGTAAACTCGTGTTCTTTTCCTCATCATAATTTTAAAATATGGTCCTTTTGACTTCTCAGCGTGCTTTTAAGCACAGGAAACAACAAACAAACGTGACACTCACGTCTTAGCAAAGCTGTCGGCAATAAGCAGCTTGTCCAGATGAATAGACTTGGCGCCGGCGCTCAGCCACCCCGAGTACGCCGCGTAGTGGATCGTGGCCCGCAGCGGGACGCCCAGCGCGGGGTGGGGCACGATCACCCGCGTGAAGCGAGCGCCGCCGCTTGACGTGTCTTCACGTCTGGAATCACAAGAAAACGCCGCATTTAGTGGTTATTACAGCTGAGTTCACTATTTCGGACCGGCCCGCCCTAACGAAAGAGGCCTTATCCTCCTGATGAAAGTGAAGGGAGACCTGTGCTCAGCAGTAGGCCGATATGGGACGATGACGATGAGAGTTGAGTCGCTGCATTCTTCTTTTATGTGGATGTTTCATTCTAGGCTGGTACTGGATTAACCGCTAGATGTGATTATGCAGTCCAGCTGTCTATGATATGGTGATGGATTGATTTGTTCAAACTCCTATCTTGCATTTATTAAGATAGGTACATGAAGCGATTATCTGCAAGTCAGACGATTACTGAACTGGGTCAGACTTAAAAGAAATTAGGCTGTTTTATCAATTGAATAAAGTTGGATAAGGGCCAAATCGTTTGCCGAAGTAAGCTGTCGAGCAGGGCAGCAGGGCCTATAAACGACGAT
The DNA here is from genome assembly GCA_912999815.1 of Campaea margaritaria. Lineage (NCBI taxonomy): Eukaryota > Metazoa > Arthropoda > Insecta > Lepidoptera > Geometridae > Campaea > Campaea margaritaria. Next base: position 7,361,838 of record OU538794.1, read on the forward strand.
GCCGAAGTAAATATGTAGATAGCTAATAGAGCTACTTTTTTACAGTTTATTGGCCCGATGCATCCGTCGTCAATGACTGTACTTTTAGCTTCTACTTACTTGGTCATTGGGAAGGACTCGTTGAGCCCGGAGTCTCCTTGCAGTGTCAGCGTCACCCGCCCAAAGTTGGCCTTCTCACCAGCATCGCTTCCGGCCCAAATTGAAATGTGGTACTGATGTGCTGGAAAATCATCAAGAACAGTTTTTATTGTGTTTTCTATCGTGTAAATGCTTTTAACTCCTAAGCACGTGTACGAATGTTTGATTATGTATGTATCTAACAGATTGGTCACTTTCCTCTACACAGGTACAGTCGTGTGCACAAATAATATTCCTTCACACCTGAGTTTTGATCTCGTTTAAGCGTGTTTCGGGTACATTACGCCATAATGCCGTCTCTTGCACATGGATATTGTTCGTATAACATCCAAGTCCCCTAGCCCTAAAACTCATATCTATAAAGATTGCGTAGTTGCGTAATTTTCTACTTCGTGAATATCAGAAGAACGACTAAGAAACGGAGTAAAGAGCCAGTTTATGACCAAGAGCTAATAGAAGATTTGAACATAATTTTTTTACCACAAAACGGTTCCTCCTCCCTAGTGAGAAGATAGAGCTGCCCTCGACCGAGGGACCGGTCTGCGTAGTAACCCATGTTCCCGCATCTGCGCTGACCGTCGCAAGGGAAGCAACGACCCTGGAAACAATACGAAATAATTTCAATTCGAAGGCACAGGCAAGTCTTCGAAATTTATTATCTTGGAATGTGGCATTGACAACAGCAACAGATGTATTGTAGCGCCATTTGAAACGGTGTGAACCTTTACAGTAATTAGACTTCAATAATACAACCCAATTAGATATACATACATCTAGAAACGAGTCGTAGTCGGCACACGGAAACGCGGGGAAGTGGCACTTGGGTGACACCGAGTCTGTGAAGAACTTGTAAGCCCTCCGATGGTTGCATAGCGACCGACCCTCGGCTGATGTCGCCGCCCAGGGAAGCAGGTCTGATACCGCTCCTACGAACCTAAAATCATAAAAATAATGTAAGTACAGCTGGTGGATTCTGGCAATGGAGTGTGCTATACTAACTTCGGGAGATGTTTGTTATGGTTGCGCCGCAGCGTTGCGGTATGTGTGACCAAACGTGAATTTAGCAAGGGCTTAAAAATATGGTAAGGGTTCTCAAGCGCCAATATTCTTAATTATAAGACTGTCGAGCATACATACAAGTTAGAACATCCATGCTGCACTCTGCCACCGTTTGGATAGAAGTCGACATGCCCCAACGGCTGGGCCGCTCCTAGCCCGCCGAGGATGAGGGTTTCTCCATTAGAATGGATGACGTCTACGAACTTCGCGTCTGATCGGTCCAGCCGCGCTCGGACGTCTTGGAACTCGAAAAGGGGACCAGCCGGGTCTAAACCTGAGATACGGAATTTGCAACGATTTTAATACATAAAAAGCCAGAAATTTATGCTGAACATGTATTTACAGGCTTTTAAATACATTGTTTACAGTACGGCTATTTTCGGCTTGTCTCGTCTCACTCTAACAGACAATGAAAGTAGATAAAGAGACTCGATGGTTTTGGTAATTGAGTCAATGGAAAATGCTGAGGGATTAATGAGAAGTTTTCTACACTAGGTATGTGTTGTTATTTCTTAACTTACCGGTTATGCGGCTGATGTTCTTCAATTCAGAGCCTGCGAAGCCAGCGACGTGCGCGCCCAAGCTGAATCCGATAAGATGGACGTCTTCGTAGCGCAGGTCTATGTGATTGGCAAACCCTAGAAGTAAAGGGACAAGATTGGTATTCAGAGCACGTCTCGTTATACAAAAGAATATGGATTCTATGGGTTGTTAACAAGTTTGACATTACCGATATTATGGTATAACCGTATATGTCATAGGGACAAAAGACTCACGTAAGCATTGTAATAAAAGATTTTAAATGGTCTCAAACTGAATACAAAATCTGTTAACACGCTAAAATTACAAAATGAAAGTGAGAACTTGTCATCACCCGAGGAGGGTAATTCAAAGGCTCACAAAGACAGTGAGTGGGTGTGCTCAAGATCGTATCTAAGTTTGTAGGAAATTGAGAATGTATTCTCCAAAATATACCTTGCAACAGCATAGCCAGCTGCTTTCCCACGAGCCTCGTGTTCGCGGCTGCTCGAAGATAATTCGGCATAGAGGCACCTCCTTCCCAGTCAACGCACACCACGTTACATTCTTCCTGTAAAAATATATTTAAGCATCATAACCACTCTCTGTCAGCCTCCGATCTGAAGATCTCTCCAGCAGCTCTTAGACAACCAACGAAGCAGAACGTATTTGTCTTTTATACAATTAGCCGCTCGGACTCCTTGCTGTTGCACCACATGCAAATTATTTCCGGGGGATGAGATACCAATATGTTAGAACCTAATTACGTAATGTGTTTTTATAGGATATATTTTTACTCAAACAATTTGTATTAATTACTTATAATTACTTACAGGTATGTGTTCCTTTTTGTCAAAATATTGCGGACCTTGAGGTCAATTACATTAGCATAATTTTCCTATTTGTGACGGATGTCAAAGTAAATAGCTGGCTATTGCTATGTGTTACAGTACAACAAAGCAATTAGTGGCAGACATTAGCGAAGTCATAAACAGGATAGTAAGACGTAATTTGCATAAGCAACGTCGTTAAACATACTTAATAAAAATGCGGGTTAAAGGTGGTATTTTGTGGTTTCACAAAAGTTTTTCCAACAATTGTAAAAAGTTTGAACAATCGATGCTTATTCTGAAGTTATACCTAGTGTCATCACCTTTATTATCATCATTCTCGCAAGTTTAGAGAATCGAAGCCGAAGGGGCAAAACTGCAAGTCACAGACCTTCTACAAAACCTGGCCCTTATTTTTAAAACGTAATGCTTTCATCTTTGCTCTACCTACGCATAGAGGTCAGTATCTGTGTACATCGTGGTTGGTGGCTTTTGAGTCTCCGATTTAGGGGAGAGTAGCACAACTCAGACAATAAAATTCGGTGGTTAAATCGTGGAGATGCTTACACACTATACCTACTATATCGGCCTCATAATCTCTATGATACGTAGATAAGTGTACTCACCACAGCCATCAAAGCGGATCGCATCTCGTAGACCCAGACGTTGTCACAGTTGGAGCCGAAGCCATGGACGATCACCCTGGTAGGTCTGTCAGGGTCGAAGGCCCGAGCAGCCCACGGCCACGCCGCTGACATGTTGCTAGCTGACACTGCCACAAGGGGCTGGTCACCTCTGCAACATGCAAATGATGAGCAAGCTTTTGTTTGGAGGATTTTAATTATCGTTTAGCAGGATTCTTGACGAGACATAAACATAAGGGTAAGTATAAGTAGTGTTTGATTGACACGCTCATTCCTGATGAATTTAATCCGAGGGGTCCGGACGTTGTATTTTTGATTTGTTACGGGCGCTGAATATCAGACATCCAGTTCTTTAGTTGAAATTGGAACAAAATACAATTTTATGTTGATACATACCTCAAACTGAGTTCGCACTTTGCGTAGTTCACTCCCCAAGTTCACACTTTAATTTATATAAATGTAAATTAACTTAATAATCAATATAGAATTATTCACGAAAGCAAGGTGAGCACGGGGCTCAGCAGTGGGCAGATGGAATACGTGATAATAGAGTTATTTTACAAAGCTCAACTCCAAGGTGACGATGAATCCGCCAAGTTCGATGCCCGTGATCGTAAAATTACCTGCTAACAGTGGAGTATAGAAGAAACTGCGTGCCCACTTCCTGTGGTGAGCTGGGCAGGGTTTCCAGATACGCGAACGGGCCGGCATCTTCAAAGCACCCGAACTCTCCATAGCACACGCTGCCTTGAGATCTCTTACTCCTGATAACAACAAATTTATTGCTTGAAAGTATGTTAATATCGTGTTGTTGAATGCACGTGAGTATGCTCATCTACACTTTCTTATACATTTCGTTAGTTTCTTTGGCACAGTGCAGCTATGACTATGACGGTTTGCATACTTTGCGACTATTCACTCTCGTATCATGCTGTAGAAGAAAGTGTGCATTAACTTCATGTTAAGTACCCTTGGACGAAAGATATAAGTACCTAATAATGTTCCTAAAGGTAATGTCATGTTAAGACTTAACATGAAAAGACATTAGAAATTATGATTAAGTATTAAAAATAATAATTACAATTATTTCGGAGGTAGATATGTTATTCACCAATACGGACCGGGCCCCAGAAAGTGAAGGAGTTGATGATGATGGTGATGATGATGACAAATAAATCAATCTGACTTATGTATATTCATTACATCTAAATAAAGCCGTGTTTGTGGGCGGGACGCTCCGGTATAACAATAAATAAATGAATGAATGAATGAATAAGCTTTGGTGGGAAATATCAATAGAAATTAAAAAATACCACCGTAAACGAAGTCACGGGTAACAACTAGTAATTAATTATGGTCATGACCATGAACGCGTGTGGACTGTTTGATGCGTGACGCTACTTTGCGTAGAGAAGTGCTAACCAAAGAACATCCATATGAGCCAGTAACACATTAACAAACCTGTGTTTAAATAAGAATTCTCGTAGATTAGTAAGTTGATCATACCTTTGCCTTATTATCTGCAAGCTAGGCTGATCCTAAGATTTGGTCATACAAATCATAAGTAATGTCAATACGAGAAAAATAGCGGTACAGTAAGAATTTAATAAACTAGCAGCGCCCCGCAGTTTCACCCGCGTAAAAAATATCCAACGGGGACCGTTCATTTTTACTGGATTTAAAGTAATATTATCTTGTATTTCAGGATCAAAAGTATCTATATGCTAGACTTCTTCAAAATCCGTTCAGCCGTTTCAGCGTGAAGCGACAAACACACATACACAAACTTTCGAATTTATAACATTGGTGAGATAATTCAAAACTGATTCATGCGATTTCACGAATTGATTCTGCAGTGTAAAGACTGGTACTATAGATAGGTACCTGCCTATTCTGTTGTTGCGAATTAATGAATTTGCACGATAGAAAGTTTAAAGTTAATGCCAAGTGAAACCGATGGTGAAAGCAATATTTACTCTTATTTTTTTTCACCTTGTCGAAATACTAATAAAACGCCTAACTGCATAATCAAATTATAACTTGATTTACATAAAATAATGCTATTTGTAGATTATAAAAGCGTACGTAAGTCATTTACAATTCTACACAACTGCCAAAGTAGTTTAAATGATTTAATATCGCCAATTACTTAACTAAATGGGGTGTCAATTGAATCATCATTTAGCTATTTAAAAGCGATGATTGCTTAGTTCATTTTTGGGTACTTGTGGGTCCAAAACCAACTAACCATGAAAAATAAGCGTCGGCTTTTAATTAAGGAAAACATCGTCGAAAACCTTGAGATAGGTACCACTTGAAAATCTATCGCCAAACATCTTCCAGGTGTTTCAGTAGCCAGTCCTTCAGAAAGTTGCGTTCGTTCTATTACTTTATTATGGACATTACTTTTGACTTTATTATCTGGACACTAAAGACTATTATTTAATACTAATGTAAAGATTGGTGAACAATCGCCCAAATAGATTCTGAGCTTACTTACGCTGAAATAAGCATACTTTTAAACACGCAACGACGAGCTTTAACAACTGACCTCGTTCGTGCTTTCTTCTGCTCCCACTGCTCCATAGAGGCCCTGACTGCTGCCAGGAGCTCCGCATCGTGGCGTTCGTCTTCTTTCTCCTGCGCCACTGTGGCTGGCCGCCCGGCGCCACGCCATGGCTCTAGCTCTGCATCTGGGGAGATGAAAGGTTAGCTTTTGGTAGAGGAGTAAATAAAACAAAATTACTTAAGAAAGTATCGGATCAGCAACTTCTCGCTGATTCGATGAGTAGAATAGCGTGTAGGCGAGCTAAGATTAAAAAAATTGTTGTCATGTAAAAATAAATTAAAATGGCTTTGCCCTGCATCAAGTGCGTTGGGCGGCAGATTTCTAAATTTACTGTGTCACTATGTCTGACGAAAAGGTACACCTACCACTAGGTGACCATATCTACTCCATTAATAATTTATTAATATTTCTGCGTAAACCTATTCACTAATCATAAATATGCCCACTAAAAGCAAAGTGCAATACGCCACGGAATCGAATGTTTGTAAATGCAATATTGGGTAAGGTATACGACCTCCGGAGCGTTGCGAGGTGCATTTTAACGAGCTGCGAAAGGCACTATACCAGGTAACCTGAATGCTGTCAGTCTCCGGGTGACTGGCTTACTGTCTCCACTTTTTGCAGTACGTGGCCTGGATATATCCGTCCGTTGTGGGGCAGTATGTAGCTTGAAACCTACTACGGACGAAAGCAGGCCACTCCCAGAGAATCATGAGAAACTCAACCCAGTTCAATGACAAAGCTCATTCCTTATAAAGGTGGGCGGAAGAAAAATGCTGCCTTATGACGACCGTTATTGACGTGTTAAAATCAATTCATTTCTGGGACGGCACATATATATTTTAATCGATACAGTATTCGTACCACGCGCGATGGCACGGTGTTTTTGTTTTTTAAGGCAGCATAATTTACTGTAGCAAGTAGTTGCAGGTTCACCAATTTATAACTTTTTATTTTTACGTAACAATAACATCTTGTATGAGGTGGTCCTCGCTAAAGTGGGATTTGTCAACATAACGTAAGAGAATTACGTAAGAAATGCACATACAATGTGCTTTGTTTGAGAGCCCAAGTATATTACTAAGAGATACCAACATTTTTGTATGGGTTTGAGTTGAGTAAGAGGCGCTGCCTAAATTGTCTTACAGCCTCATGTATGGAAGTCACCAAATGTGTTACCGCGGAGCTGTTACCTAACGACATGATGACACTGTAACAACTTTCTTCATGAATAATTCTATGCATGGTTGAGGTTTCATAGTTCTCTGCAGTGATGTGAACCATGTGGATGGAAATATATTAGGGACAGACTAGTTCTTTGAGATGGGGTAGGGCTGGCTTATCTTTATCATTTGTAGCTACAGGAAAACCTTGCTTATGAGACCGATTTTTAGCTAGAATTAGGTAGCTACAGACACCCGAAATGTGAAAAGCAGATAGCTTTACGTTGTTGCTAAAGCATTTGCAGCCCAGCGTCTCGATAAATACATTTTGGTATAAGCTTACGAGTAAAAGGACTACCTCATTGAAACTGAGACTGACCTGACGGTGTCAGTTTCTTAAGCTGCCTTATGCTCCATCGGTAATAACTGAGACCGAAGATCCTATAACGTGCCCTGCGTATACTTACATCTAGCAACGACGAGTGTGATGCCAGCCAACAGTAGGGCGAGCGGACGCCAGCCGTGCGGCCCCATCCATGCGGCCCGGCATTCACGACCGCGGCAGCCTGTCGACAAGATCACCATCCTTTATAAGCTATCGAGAATCAGAATCATCAAATACGAGCCTATTCAATCACAGATTCTGATAAAATAATATTTTGGCAAACAATTTTGATAATATTGCATTGGCCGCCTAACCGCAGTTAGTGCAATTTGATCGCCGTGGTCACGAGAAGACTGGAGTTATGGGTATCAGGCGGATAGACACTTGTGAGTTATTTGTGACCTATCCACACAGGTGTCATATCATGAGTATAAATACATTTAGAAAATGAAGTTGAAAAAATGACGAAAGTAACTAATGCTTTCTGTGTGTAAACCTAAGATGAAACCATAACCATCATAACCTTGATTATAACGTAGCAATGAAGCGGCTTGTTATAATTATGTTTGGTTATATTTCGCGTTATTTCTTGAACACACGTTATAATATTTTTAGGTTATTGATTCACTTGTTTTAAAAAGTTTCCTTAATACATTTTATTTGTGTACTTTAGCCCCCTGGAATTGCCAACTTTATGGTACTACCAAACCGATTTATCATGCGCATTATAATAAAACAAAAGCCTACATTCACCAGAAGATAATAGGCCGTTAACAGAACTCGTAACTACGTTTTAATCATCACTTTGCGGTGACAACCGGTTACTTCGAGTACTTACAATATACTGACTAGAGGAACTCAATTTATAAAACAATGGTTTCTCGTCGCTGCAGCAGAGTTGGCTAGATAATAATTATGTCATTATGTGAGTTTCCTGGTCCTCAAGCCATGTGGAGTTCCCATGCTACTCTTACGGACGCTTTGTTGTGGTTGGATGACCGTACGCATACTAATTGTAATGTAATTGATAATAAAGAACATTGACAAAGGCAAAGTACTGCTAAACTTGTAATTAAATACATTAGCGGTTATTTATTTGCACATCTCCAAAACGTGTTTTGGTTTGAATTTGAGTAGTTTCAATTACGGTTAAGTAACATTGAACTATAAACCTCTGTACGTGAAGTGCTATGTATAATCAAATGATTAAAACTATGAATAACTAAATTATGGAAAACAATGTTTTGTTTTCTTACAATTATTTGACGACATTGCTCATTTAAAGCAGGTGCATCTTTTCAAGCTTCATCTTTTTAAATTTTTGATGAATGTTAACTTGGCTTAAATTGGCAGGATGAATGACCAACTTTGACCCGAAACTAATTGTATATGTGGCCATTTGACACTGACATGTGACATTGATCCAGTTGAGTGCACTACACATGCCACACCTACCTACCTAATAAGCACGATATAATAGACATAATCAGAACATGCATTGATCCATGAACAGCATACAAAATGTGCAAAATCCGCAAGGTACATTCCAGAGAGTTAACATTATTAACATATGATTCATTACAGAGTTATTTTCGACATAACTCTATAAGGTAGAGTCATAAAGTAGTTTATTGCAAGCCACTGTTGTAAGTAAGTAAGTATATATGCCAAAATCATTTTGGTTTTTACAAATTGCGATGTCAGTGGCACAGACAGAAACAGCTGTGCAGTTACAACTTTAGACATTAAAGTTGTGAAATAAACCCTAGGTATAATCAAGATCGCAGTATTTACCACCAAAAGTGCCAAGGCCGACTCCGCCTATTAGTATGCAATCACTGCAAGTACATTCGCATTCCCTGCTTTAATAGAATGAAAAACTCGATTGCCTCGAGACAATGCCTATATGTTTATATTTAAACGCATATTTTTCCTTGAAGCAAGAACTGATCGGAAATGTTTCTGTGTCAACGGCAATTATAACGGCAATCAACGAAAGTTGTTAGCTGTACGCACCTACCTACTTTAGATACAAAATATAGAATATGTAGATGCGCCTCTGATTCATTGTCCCATAGAATCGGTGCCGGTCATGACTGTTGACCTGAACAGCTAAAGCAATATTGCCCCGATTCCACAGTTGGCTGCCTATTTGAAATGTAAATTGAAAAGTTACAAGCCAATGCCCGTAAGTACCTACTTAGTCGTTACAATATCATTTGCATAAAAATGAAAAAAAACTTCATTCGTCAGTTTTGTTGGGTGCTTTGCACCACGAAGCAGTTCGTTTCACTTCAGTAAGAAATTTCCAAGTGCTGTAACATAGTTAACCTTTTTCTTTATACTTCTACATGTAGTAGGTACCTATGTAGCAACATATGCAATGAAAGCGGTTGTGCCTATACTTATTTGTTTTTAGGTTGTTCAACTATTTAAACACTTAGATTAGTGCGTTTCAAAAACCTATCAATATGCTATGCTAGAATACAAGTTTCAGTAAGACAAGCATAATATTGAATGTTTCGGAGATATACACAAAAAGCAATAGCCTCTAGAGCTGGTATGTAGGTGGAGGTAAATATAATAAAACATATCAAGCATGAACATCGACTCTGATAAGTTCCTCATAACCTAGACCGTGACACTTAGCTAGTGACCTCACAGCATAAACTTAGGTCATACACTACAGGCTATAGGTAGGTCAAGTTCTACGGCGACATTCATCATTCAGGTCATTGTCATTTTCCATACACGAAATACATAGCTGACAGTAGTAATAATAATTAAAATGTTATCAAGACCGCACCGCAGCATATTAGACCAGTGCAGGCTGTGGTTTGGCGTAATGATTCTACAGTATTTTGTTCTGTAGAACCTACTGGGTCATATAATTTCTATCTATAGTATTCCAATCAGTCACGGGTTGAATGTGGTCAGTCAGCACATTTAACTCAACAAAGATGAGGTGTCTACTTTTTATATTATATTAAAAACATAGGCTTATGTTTATACGCTATTTTTATTCGCCATTTCGCTATTTTACTAAGTAGTACTTATACTAAGTACTGCTTGCTACTTAGTACTGCGTAGTACTTATAATTATAAGTATACTAACAATTTATTTAAAAAACATAAAATCATTTTTTACAAACTTGGGTTATGCGTAAACTTAGTTAAATATAAGTACATATTTTGTATTCTGTACTAATTAGTACATACTATCAGAACAATCAAAAACAATCAAAGCGATAAGTATAGCTTGGTTTTTATTGCTGATTCTCAAGGTAGGATTCTCTGTGTTTTGACGATGAAGTACGTTTGAATATTGCAAATTAATGTCATCATAACATTATTTAGCAAATTTGCACAACATAGTAATTATAAATTATTATCATTTGACGCGCGGGTAGTTTATTTACTTGGATTGACATATATAATATACTATTTATCCGAGAAAAAAAAATCATATATAACTTAAATAGTACATTTTAGTAACTTAAATTTTAGCATAATTATTATGATCCTCCTCATGAAAGTGAGACCCGTGCTCAGCAGTGAGCCGATATGGGTCGATGATGAAGTTCTTGATGCTTTTCAGGGCAACAACCGTCCTCCACCTTACGCTTAGCGTTGCTGTAACTAGTCAAAATAGTGGTAACACATGGTAATTCTTGCTCGGGCAGTGTTTCAATCCGCCACGGAGTGTCCACGTACGCCGGTAGGCACAAGTGTTATGTAAATTGCGCTCAGCTGAGACTTTCTTTTGTTAGCCGTGGCAATTAGCACACGATTTCGTGGTCGAAACAGTTGTATCGCTATACGAAAAACTGTTGCAAGCCTATATAAGCATCGTAAAGGTTTTTTCACGTGCATAAGTAATACTACAGAATACTCATACCTACTCTTTAATCAATTCACAAAACTACTTACGAGTATATACCGACTCGGAACATATGAAGTGTTTATTTATTTGCTCGCAAGGCGTGTCCTGCCACAGTAATATATTAATTAGGATTTTTAATTAGTCAAAAACAAATTCCTGCGATTTGCATTAAGTATAAATATCGTGTTCATTTACTCACATTTATATGCATCGTAAATAAGCAAATAAGCTCACGAAACGAAAAATCCTATGAGTTTTAGCATAGCCTCAAAAAAGTAATTTCTTAGATTGGTGTAGTGTAGCTAAATAATTGAGTATCACTTTGAATTCGAAAGGCATTTTACAACTTACTTCAAATAAAGCTAACTTGCACAGTGCTCCGACATTGTCAGAAACAACCCACCCAGTGGGATTTTATCGCGACTTTCACTTGAATCTAACTAAGTTTGACCTCAGAGCTCAGTTTGCTCTACCACGAGTTAATAAAGCGTGAGAATAAAAAATCCCGGTCTCCATCGCTTCTTATGTACGCCTGAGGATCGGTGTAATTGATACTTGTGGAGCGGTGTGCTTAGAAAACGGAACAGGAACAGTGTATAATCGTATGATATAAGCCTATGATGTGTAAGAAGTGAAAGCGAGCGACGCCTACGCAAATGCGGTTACGCTATATGCACTTTGACACCTCTAGTGATTTATAAAACAACAACGACGTAATTCTTTGAAATTATCACGGTTAATAAAATATCTATGAAAACGGCCGGCGCGGGCGGATTGACCAGTGTGGTATGTAGACAACAATTGGAAGGCATCATTAACCTTAACCTTGAGAGGAATATGTAGGTACAAATTGAAAATCAGACCTCTTTATACGACTATTCAAGTTATTATTAAATTATATTTTAAAATAAGCATTATGCCGCTATAGAGCTTGACAAAGCGAATTCATTCTAGCAGCGCGAAAAGCCATCATTTCATGTTATGACAATCGTTACGCCAGTCAGCGGAGCTTGAAATACAAATTATAATTCACCGTACTAACATTGTTGTAAATAGGTTATTGAAATATGCAGAGAAGACCACAATGATGATAAATATCAATATTGCAATATGATTATAGCGAACAAAAAAACAATCCTACTGAAAATTATTATTCAATATTCATTTTCCAAGTAAAGGATGTTTGTTTGTGATTTTATTTAATTCTAAAAAAATACATTTAGGACATTAGATTTTTTACAACATTTGCATTGGAATTGCAAAATGTTTTTTTATTACATACAAAAGACATCAACGCGCTCGCTACACAAACGTAGCTGTTTGTGTAGCGAGCGCGTTGAATTCTACTTGTTTGTTGCAGGCGAGTCGATAGCGAGTGTTGTCTATATTATTACTATTATTTTAAAACCATAATATTATCCAACATCTGGGAAAAATTATAGTATTCCCAGTTTTCACAGTTAATTATTGCTTAGATCAATCTTGCGGAAAAAAACGACCACTTTATTCGTCCCTCCACCTCTACGTCACTCAATTATATCAAACCGATGCTCAAAACATTACGAGGAAACCAGTTTAATATAAACTTAATAAGCGTGAGGAAAACTTACGACATTTTATGTTCCAGTAACCGGTAGAAAGTCCGTGGTAAACCGAACTGGAAAGCTATTTCGTAACCTTATCAAACTCGTAATCCAGATGTTCGCAGATATGGTTAATATTCACTAATTTTACAGTGATGAATAAATTAACAGGCAGTTAATTGGTATCTTGATAATTATCTTTATTTATTTGAAAACATCGGTCACAAATGCGCTAAATTATTATAGTTTCAATAAAATTATAGTTAGGTTCATTCGGATTCAATGGTGGTTTAGTTATACTAAGAGAAGTTACTAAAATATGTACTAACCACTAGTAAGTATATAAAATCTGTGCTACTAGCTCCTAATTAATTGATATCTTACATCGCCGCTTTATCTGATTAGTGATTACTGTCATAAGTAAACAAAAATATTGCTTAATTTTTAGTTTTACGGTCGGCCTCAAAATATCTCCACAGATAAAAAAGTATTATTAAAACATTATATCTAGCTAGGTACTTACCTAATGAGTCGTAGAAGGGAAACAAACTACTCATCCCGTACGAATTTAAAGACACAACCTGATGGATACAAAATCAACCGTTACCTCGTCCATGGTAGACTTTCGTAAATCCTGATTGTTAACTATATCACGTCTAAGCAGTTTCAACATATTGGCATTCGGCGAGTGAACGGTGCTATCGTACCTTCTACACGGGCATGACAGGGACTTGGTCACAATAAGAACAATATGTATTCCTTTTAATAGTGTAAGAAGATTCTAAAATTGACACTGCAACAAGGTATTAAATTGATCCTTATTGGTTATGTGTAGGTAGCTGTTGTGCTTGCGCACTCGTGTTTAACCCGCTTTTTTGGAAGGTATGTCACGCTACTGTATGGCTATTGTATTCATTGTAACACATAGTACTAAAGTATAAATAACTTACTTAAATCATAGTAAGAAACAGATTAATCGATTCGATCTAAAGTATATAAAATGTCGCACGGCTTTTTAGAGCATGTATTGTTATTTATTAGTTATTAGTTATGTGAGAATGTCCTTGATATGGGAAAGGGTACTTATTGAACTAATAATATACAATGCTATGTCAATAAAGAACACAGTTCACAGGAGCTAGTGAATAAATTTTGAATCAAAAATATCCTTGAAACACTATACATGTTTGACAGTCTGTATCATTTCCAATAACTGATAATCAATCTCGGTAGAGTGCTGTTTACTGCATAATATATTAGTTAGGCTGTAATCGAGTTATTGAGTCTTCTTTTTTTTCATAATAACTTTTCAACCACTGTGCATTTATGAGACGGGCTGTATTGACAGAAACATCGTGGTGACAGATTTAGCCAGCTAGACTGCGGTACGCAGTTTAGTTCTCCCAGGCCAACGCTGGGGAATAGGACAAATCAAGGTGCTCGATGCTTTTAAAATTAAGGAGATTGATTTATTAAAAGTCCACTAGAGAGGTGCCTATGTATCCGCATTATTAATAAAATAAATATATAAGTAATAGTTAATTTCGTAATATACATAATTAATACCAAGCTGGCCCAATTTGATTGGGTGAAAGCACTGGACATTTGAGGTTCTAGGCCATCATGATATTGTCATGATATTTCCTTTATTGGTTTGCATATTCGTAGATAATTGACTGGAATTATTTGGAGCGTAAAGCCATACCATCGCTCCAATATAATAAGTATTGAATACACCAACAATTATTTTTATTGTAGGTAGTATAATACCACAGAATAAATTTATGAACTTCCGCAGTTGTAGCTTCAGTGTGAATTGCTATATCATGCGCACGCAATCCTGTAATGACATTTCCAGTAGCTTGGCAGTTTTCATTGAAGTCATATAATTAAGTATACTGCATAACTTAGTCTAGCTGACCGTGATTAACTGGTTTGTAAGGATATTGTACTTGATATTATATGTAATCTCGATCCATTGATTAAATATTTGAAGTTCTCTTCCGTTTCCTCTGCGGCTTGTTTTTTAAGCACGCCTGGGCAAGGCATCTACTTGTTTATGTTATGCTAATATTGTCCAGTTATTTAAGCCCTATGTTTTACTTAGGAACATAGCTGTTAATTTTGTATTTGACCATCCTTTTCTCGCTCGACTATTGCTTAGTATAATATACATAGATCTAAATAAATAAATATATAACATAAAAAACATTACCCTCCTTTTGGGCAATTGCTAACTCGTTGCGCTCCGCGGTTTCACCCGCGTTGACAATATACCGGAACCGTTTCTTTTTATAGGATAAAAAGTATCCTATATGTATTTTATTCTAGGACTCCAGGATCTGAAGTATCTATACATACCAAATTCAATCAAAATCCGTTCAGCCGTGACAGACACAGGACACAAACACACACACACACACGTGTAGTAAAAAACAGTTGGGAGTATAAAACTACTACCACAAACACGCGGTATTATTGACCGACCTGTGTGGGGTAGGCTTAAAACTCTTTAGTTGGAATGCGTACAAGCGATTCGAGCCGTGGGAGCATGCCATCGATTGTATTAACAACAATGGTCACGAACACAAATTGTGGTTGCGGTACTCGGGTTTAGGTTAAAAACTTTAAGCCTTTTTATCTCGTCATTTCATCAAGCTATAAATTAGTCTTTGACAAATATGAACTACATCATAGTCCCCCACTCATACGCATCATCCATGGTTACAGGTATGAGTATGCCTCTCACCCAGAACCTACAAAAGTCTGGTGAGAGAACGAAACGCAAGGTCCGACCGACCCGTGCTTGACATGTAAGAACACAACCAACTGTAGCCTTTAAGTAGGAAAGTATGCTATACTTAAATTTTACAAGCCGTCACCAATGGGTAACGTTCCTAAAATCCAGCTAAAGTAACTAATGTGCATCGTACTCACAGATATTATAATGTAGGTAAGTTTGTATATAAATTATTATTTACTTTGCTATACAGCAAAGAGCATAATTATACAATGTTGCGTGAAAACAACTTTACTTTCATGCTTACTTTGTCAAGGTCTCTACCATATAATTTAATGTCGTATTAACAGTTTGACACCATGTCATATTGAAAAAACTAAGAAACAATCAGCTATTCTCGTCTGTTCTTCTCACTATATTATGTACATTAAATGCATTAAGCTAGTAATATAATAGTCTAAAGTTAATAAATGTCTTATTAATTAAACACACCTTACAGTTATTCCAACGCCACCGGTGCACAGCTTGAAAAATACGCGGCTGTATACGTTTGTTCGCCCAGGTAGCAAGTTATATCAACTTTCTATCAACTACACAACACAGATCGCTTGAAACGCATTCGTTTCACACGAAATTCCAATTTTGAGATCCTATAATTGCGTTCACAGATCAGTGTCGCGATTTCGCGTGGAACGGAACGTAGCGAGAAGCCGAGACGCGCGCTTTTTCCCGCGTCCGAACTAAGACTGCGCACGCGCACCGAACCAGGAGAAACTCAGAGAAAAGTGGCGTCCCCCAACCGCGCAGAAGCGGTTACATCAATGTTGATGGTGGCTGTCGGTCGAGACAGTTTTTGCTAACTTACAAAATGAGAGACATTATTTTACAACAATGGCGTCACTTCCGCTTTCCGGTTTACAGGCGTGCTCCTAATTTTAGAATTTAGGTTGTTGCAGAAGGCTGTTGCATTAGCTGCAAACTCAAACTCAAACTCAAACTCAAATCATTTATTGTAAATAGGCAAAATATTGCACTTTTACAAGTCAAAAAAAAAAAAAATCTTATACATAAGTATAGAAATACAAAAAAAATAAGTCAAATTTTATGATCTACGAAACTAATGATTATTATCTAATTATGGTTTGAGTTAGAAAAAGGATATTTCCCTTTCAAGTGGTGACCCATGCCTGAGTCTCGCACACGAAAAGGAAAACTCCATTGACTCTACCAGTGCTTCGGAAATACGCCCGTTAGAGAAGATAGCACCAAGAAACTCTACGGCGATGTCATTTTTTAAATTTTAGTCATTCTTTTTTTTTTTTTTAAAGCCATAATATACAATATAAAAATAAATTATTCTATTGACAATATTATGATATACCATTATTACCAAACTATTAAATTACATTATTGAAATTGCATAAATTACGTTACTTATCATTATCATGGAGATTGGGACATTGAGGCCATGCATTTTTGTCTTTAACATAGTCATTAATAGTGTAATAGGCTTTCTTTATGAGATTAACCTTAATAAATGTTTTAAACCTCTGCATGGGCAATTGATCAATTCCCTCTGGTAACTTATTATAAAAGCGTATACAGTTCCCCATAAATGAACCATTAACCTTCTGCAACCGAAATCTAGGTACATTCAGTTTATTTCTATTTCTAGTATTAAAGTTATGAATATCGCAATTTTTGACAAAGTTGTTGATATTTTTCCGAACGTACAATAAGTTTTCATATATGTATTGACAAGCCACTGTAAGAATATTGATCTCTTTAAATCGTTCCCGGAGAGAATCGCGGGATTTCATATTATATATGGAACGAATTGCTCTCTTCTGTAGCACAAATACTGTTTGGATATCCGCGGCTTTACCCCACAACAGAATACCATATGACATAATGCTGTGAAAGTAACTGAAATATACTAATCTTGCAGTGGCTTCATCAGTAAACTGTCTAATTTTGCGTACAGCAAAAGCTGCAGAGCTCAATCTTCCAGCTATAGACGATATGTGAGGACCCCACTGCAATTTTGAATCTAGATTAATACCCAAGAATGTAGTTGACTCTATGAGGTCCAAAGGCTCGTCATTCATTAAAATACTTAAAGTGGGGTCCCCTCTGACATTGGGCAGCGAAAATTTTATACATTTGGTCTTTTTAGAATTTAACACTAAATTATTGGTTGTAAACCAGTTAAGAACTAGCGTGATTGCTCTGTTAACATCGTCAAAATTTTTCTGAGTTCTGTCAATCTTAAAAATAAGTGAAGTATCGTCAGCAAACAAAACAATATCACATAAGTTTTTAACAAAGAAGGCAAGATCGTTAATATAGACCAAGAACAAAAATGGACCCAATATTGAACCCTGGGGGACACCCATAGAGATGAGAGATCCAGATGACCTCTCTCCATTCACATCAACTTTCTGAATTCTATTACTAAGATAAGAGAAGACAAGATCGAGAGCTTTCCCCTGAACCCCGTAATGTTTTAATTTACAAATTAGTGTTTCGTGACTAACGCAATCAAATGCTTTGGAAAGGTCACAGAAGACACCAATAGCATCCTGTGACTTCTCCCAAGCATCAAATATATGCTTTAAGAGCCTTATCCCTGCAACTGTAGTAGACCGCCCTTTAGTGAAGCCATATTGCTCACTATGAAACAGACCGTTTATATTAAAATGAATTAATAATTGGCTTAAGATAATTTTTTCAAATATTTTACTTAGAGCGGGGAGTATCGAAATTGGTCTGTAGTTAGTCGGGTCATTTTTATTGCCGGACTTATATAAAGGAATAAGTTTACTATTTTTCATTACATCGGGAAAAACTCCTTCATCGACGCACTTATTAAAAATGATAACCAAGTATGGAGCAATTGAATCAATAATACAAGTTAAAATTTTGGTTGATATTCCCCAAAGATCCTCGGTGTTTTTAATATTAAGCAATTTAAATGTCTTAACAATCGTATCTACATCAATATGTCTGAATTTAAATATATCCTCACATTTATCAACATTATTGAGCAATATGGAAGCGGCCTCAGCCGGAGATGAGTCTAAGGCCTGCGTAGTAACGATGGGTATTTTGTTAAAGAAATCTTCAAATGCATTGGCTACTTCACGATCTTTAGAAATTATTTTATGGTCTATATTAAGTACAAATTTTCGGTCCCGAGGTTTAATTTTGCCAGTTTCTGTATTAATTATTTTCCATGTTGTTTTGATTTTGTCCTCAGCTTGCTTAATTTTCCTACTCAGGTGAAGAGACTTTGCCGTACGGCACACTGATTTGAATGTTTTTGAATATTGTTTTAAGTACTCTAAAAATTTAATATCGTGTGCATTTATGCATCTTTGTGAATATAAATCATACAATTTATTTCTGCTTTTATAAATACCAGTTGTAGCCCAGTCATCAAAACTCGCTCTGAAACTACCTCTACATGTTTTTAATTTAAATATATCGTTAGACTCTTTATCTATCACACTGAACAAGGAATTGCAAAGGTCATCTGGATTCTCGACAAACGGTACGTAATTAAGATGCTTAACAATGCTTTCTGAAAACTGTTCCATACGGTTGGTAGTAATGGGTCTGTAGGTGAACTCCTGAGAGTTATTTTTCAATTTACATGGAAACACAACACTTTGCCCACAATGATCCGAGCTAAGCTTGTCACATATAGCCATGCTTTGAGGTTCACAGTTACAAAAAACATTGTCTAAGCAGGTTGCAGATGAGGTTGTGATTCTGGTTGGCTGATTAAAAAGATTTTTTAGATCAAAGCACAAAAACAGATTTAGTAATTGATCACTTAGTGGACACTTATCCAGTATATTAACATTAAAATCGCCACAAACAACTAGGTATTTTGAAGTATTGAAAGATTTTCTGAGAACTTCTTCCATAGTAGACTCAAATACTTTAAAATCAGCTGATGGGGGTCTGTATACACAAACAACTATATGTTGATCCAGCTCTACACATGATAACTCTATAGTACGTTCAATAGACATTGACACAATGTCTTTCCTCTCTTTAAATTGACAATTATTCGTAACATAAATTAACGACCCGCCATGTATAGCTTTTTTCCTATTAAAATAACTAGCAATTTGGTAATTCTTAATATATGGTAACAGGGTATTATTTCTAAACCAATGTTCTGTTACACACATAATATTGACTTTACTAAAATCTAAAAACAATTCTAATTCTAGTGTTTTGCTGGAAAGACCCTGAATATTCTGATGGAAAATATGAAGGTAGCCAGGCCTTTCCATTGTCTTGGCAATCAGTTTAAATCAACTGACCTGCCCGTCCTACCTATGTCCCCGTTAATCTGGCTATTAACTGGGTTGTCAGAGTGATCAGTTATACTATGTATAACTGGATCATATATATTAAATGCTAACAATTTAGCAATGGTCACAATGTCATTTTTGCAGAGATACAAAGTATTCTTTGTCAATATAAATCCATTAATAAAATTATTCGTTTCAAAATACAAAATGTCATTTTGCCGACATGTCAAATTATACATTGTCAGATTAAGGTCATGAACATGACCCTTTTGAGTTGTTGTCATTTTTTTGGAATATGGCAGCCGTGTCTCAAGATTTATTTCCGGTATCGAGTCCATCCTTTTTATGCCATTGTTTATTTATTTGTTTAATTGTTATAATAAGAATAACTAAGAATTCAAATATTATCACGTTCCAAACAAAAAATTGTGAAGGTGCTGGCTAATGCTAAATTCTTTATAACCAGACTGAGCCAGCCAGCCAGCTGGCATCCGTTCCAAATTAGCGTGATGTCAACTCATCTTCATTGCATTTAAGGTCAAAGGAAACCACTTTATTGGTGAATTAGCTCATATTTTATGAGTACTTACGTGGCTCTACAAAACATTGAGGCGTTGTTTTTTTTATAATGTGTATTTGTAATTATTTATCTACATTTGGAAAATTCGGATCTTTGAACCTATCAGCCCATAATTATAATAATTACCATATAATTGAATTTCGTAATTACTGATCATTATGCGAGTTATACCTTCTCGCCAGACTGACGAATTCAATATGAAATTATGCAGTGCTGCGCAATATTTTTCAATGCAAGGTTCGAGATGCTAATGCAATAGTTTTGTGCAGGCATTTACCATCAAGCGTATGACCTGCACTCAGTAGTCTACTGCGTATTTTGTTTCTCTACTTCCTTCAGTTATATAACATCCAACCATTATAACTCGTAACTCTTGGCTTCCTAATGATGTAGAGCTGCTAAGTAGGTTGACGTGACAGGTTATATATTTCAATTAGTCTTATTATCAACTTGTTCTAAGATACTTTATGCGATGATGTATGATCCGATGCAACCACATACGACTGTTTCTGGAGAATGTAATTTGTCCTAGAATGTAATTAGTGTTACTGCTTTATCTAGTAGGTAGTTAGTTAGTTTTATGTTGTAGTCGTTCGTAATTAGTTAATAAAGGCATTTTCCCGTAAATATTATAAAATAAACAAAAAGTAGTAGGTATGTGTACCTACCTACTTTAATTATTCTTGTACCTACTAAAGTTTTCAGGGTCTGTTAAAAATTATTGTTTTCAGAAAAAAAAATAGTACCAACATGGATCTAGCATATCTTAATCTACTTATAAAGTTTGGTTTCAACGTTCACGTTGTATTTTAGAAGCAATAACTTACGTATGTAAAATTCAAATTCCAAACTAGCTACCTAGTCCTAGCAACTATAAACCTACATCTTATATATATAAAAATGATATGTTGGTTTGTGTACGCTTCAAAAACTCAAAAAGTTCTGCACCGATCGAGCTGAAATTTTAGCATGATATATAATCCACATCAAGGATTGTTTTTATCTATTTTTTTCATCAGTGACATATCAGCGAATGTGCTACAGCGAGGCGTGGCAGGGTACAGCTAGTATTATATAAAAGACAGATAGGTGCTCGGCGTTACGTAGGGATTTCGTAATACATAAGAATAATGCATGCATATTATTACCATTTATCTAATAACTTACTTATCTAGTACAATTTTATTATTTTGTAATCTACGATGGAGACTGGGTATTTAGGTTGAGTAAACATATTAAAAATAAAAATTAAACAACTTGTGTCTACGTTAATAAAAGTATGGCCACTCCTTATGCTGGCAGGCCACTTATACGTATAGAATCTACTTACAATTTTATAGTACAAAAAGTTAAGTATATTTTAATAACCCAACGATGGAAATCTCCTTGTGTCTAGTTTCAGGAACCAGAAAAAAAAACATGGGCACTGTACAAACATAAATGATATATATATATATATATACGTTCAATTTCAGCATTCAGTAACCATAAAAATAGATATCACAACACAGGCTTACCTTTAAGTCATCTAAAAATGGACCAAATTGTCTTGCCTCACATTCCCGGGGTATACTTATAAAAAAAATTCTGTAATACAGCTGTCTGATCACACGAATGACGCTTGAGAATAAACATTAAACAACTGTATTCCTACAAGTAAAAATGATTTGATTTGAAAGAGAGATGATACATTCTCCTAGTGTACACTGATTCTACAGCTATATTTTGTTCATAGTTATAAAGTTTGTGAGCAATTATTTTAGTAAGAATATTTCGTTAATTGGAATGGGCCATAAAGGAGATCTCTTTCTATTGTTACCCGTTGTATATTAACATAAGTGCTGTTAATATGAATTAAGCACAGCGTAAGTTAATTGTCCTTACGAAACCAATTTACGGTCATTGAATTGCATTGCATTGGAACTTGTTTTGTAACTGAATGGTAGGTGTAGTAATGCTGCCTCCAGAGTGCGTAATTAACTATTTTAGTTCACGACTAGCGGACCCTTTTCAGTAACTACATAAATATATATAAAGGAAGAACCTGTCAGTTAATCGGCAATGTAAAGACTGAGATCCTTGTTAAGGCGCTTGCCCTTGTGAATGACATTTCACGTTTCTAGTTTTCGATCCGCCATGCGCCACCGCGTCACCATAGTAGCGATGTAGCGCCTTAACTCGACAAAGAATTGCGTCTTTTTAAGGTATTAACAAATTCTATTTCTACAATAAAAAATATGACGTTAGCTAACAGTTTTCTTTACTTCTAACATCCGGTCACAATATACGATTTCTTTGCGTTTTGTACCTTAGTTAATAAATTGCTGAAACTAGTGTTTTATGTCATGTAGGATAAAAATTGATCGAGTATAAGCAGTGTTGTTACCGGGCGTGATTTGTTACATTCCAAAACAGAACCACCAAAGTTCTAATGCGTTGGAAGTGGTTTGAAGTTGCAGCTGCAGGCAGCGGCAGGCTGAATGCAGCATTGCGCAACAACTTTCACCGCCCGGCGCCCCTCGCTGCCGAGTTAACAACACACGCAAACAACGTCTACTCGAACGAGTGAGTAGTCTCCACCTACACTGTACCAGAGAACAAGATTCGTACAAGCTATCTTGGAACTTTCCTTGGATGGTACGATTTTCGGTTTTATTTCCTCAGGAAATTGAACTGTTGCGTAAAAAATACAAACAAGACTGTGTTTGGTTCGTTTCTTTCTAGGCCTTTCTTGTAAAATTCTGTGCACCCAGAATTGTTGCCACTGAAGAAGGATAAAACGCATAGGGAAGCATTTTTTATGTTTCATAGGAAATCCAATATGGCGGCTTACAGTCGGGTAAAAAGCCGTCTAAGCTTTAGAGAGCTTAGAGTCTTCAGATACTGCGAACTTTCACTACTGCCTAACAGGTCCATGGTGCCGTCTTAGCTCAATGAGTAGTGATGTGACGCAGCAGCATTACGTTACCGGCTATCGATGTTTTGTGTATTTAGTCTGGAATGAGGAAGTTGAAAGTTTGGTAGGCAATACCAACGCTACGCTGTATTACCTAAGTTACAGGTGCGTTAATTCCAATTGGATAGTTTCGAAAAACCACAAAGGAATAATAAAAAAATAAATAAAATCAATAAATATAATCAATCTTGATCGATAGTTGCATCTAAGTAGTAGGTAATTTATTATTATTAGAATTTCTAAATCTGTCGAGCTTGATTAAATTTTTCATGATATCTACTTGTAGCTCAATGCATAGGTTCTATACACGTTATACTCTCAAACATTGTGTTTGAACCTGAGATTCCAGAACGAGTGAGGTCAACCGAGTTTCTTTAAGCCGCATTGGGCCAGCTTATTTTGGGGCAGCTTATTTTTCAGAGAGAATTGCACCTCTGTTCACACAGTGGATATTATGATCTGATGGATGTCTGTTAGCTACCAATTGATTGAATACTAGCAGTAGTGGTTCGTGTTTATTTAATTAGGCTTCGAAACGGCTCAACGGATTTCAATGATATTTGGTATCTTAATAGATACTTCGGGTCCTGGAACAGAATATAGGATAGATTATTTATATTACGTAAAAAATACGGTTCCTGTGGGCCATAGTAGTAGTTATTAGTAGTCAACGCAGGTGATACCACGGAGCTCAGCTAGATTATTACTAAATTGTGAAAATGCACAGAAAGTTCGATGCCAAAAAGCAATGATTAAGTAATGATTTGCAGTGGGCCGATATTCTCCCAGAGTCTATAATAAAGACAATGAAAGTAAAAGGATGCGGTGACGTCAGCCGGATTTCGGCCACCTCTCATAACGCAACGAGACCCAATTTTACAATCTCCGGTTCCGCCATTGTGTAGGTAGGTACATACATACCTTCCTATAGTACTATTTAGGTTAGGTATTTAATTTAGTAAATACCAACTATATGTATATATAAGTATAAAATACTTCTATCTTCAGGAATATGCTTTATGCCATTATCCATTAATTCTGTGGCGATATTACCAGCCAGATACTGTTGGTAGTAGGTACTTACAAGCTAAATAGGTAGGTGCTTTATTTTAGTTTTTAAGTTTCCTTTGTGCTGTGGTGTTTCAATAAAGAGTGTATCTATCTGTCAATCCCAATTTCTGGATAACTTTATTACGTTCGCGGTTTACCCAGTGAAAAATATGAAGATTTATTGCGTATTAGACATAGGCGTCTATACAAAATACATTAATGAAGTTTTCTTACTCTACCTCATCATATTCTTCTCTAGCCAAGTGAAAATTACATAATACCTCAGTCCAGAGAGCTAGAGTGTGAATTTTCCTAGGTAGCACCTACCTACTAAATAAAATTGCTAATATCCTTGTAAACCAATTGAATCAATCCTACTTTTGCCTCCGCCCTTGCATAATTTCTTTCAAAATTTGGTAGAGTTCTTCTTAAGGCTTTACTACTATTAGTAAAAACTACAAACTGAAACACTGTCTACCCTCACTCTACCAAATTTTGAACGCAAACTGTGCAGGGGAGGCGGAGGGAAAAATAGGATTTATTGAATCTGCTCACAAGAATATTTAGCATAGTTTTGCCTTAGGCTCTACTACCATTAATAGTAATAGAGCCAGAGGAAAAACTACGCTCCCTACCAAATTTTTAGATACAACGAGTTCTCTACACTCCGATAAAAGTATTTCTCTACAGCGTCATCTCTCGTGGACAGAGCTGTTCAAGCATCGTAGTTATAAGAAAGCGCCATCTAGTAAGGAGTAACCGTATGTTGCACTTTATGATAGATGTCGCTATGAGTTTAGTAAGTTCCTTTGTATTTTCTAAAAATAACACCAGAGTTCGTTCCAAGCGCTATATTTAGTTTTTAGACATTTGACAAAAAAGATGGCAGCGATTGCCGATTGCTGTCCTTCGTATTTATTGCGAAAATGGCGCATTATGTGATATTTTCACATAAAAATATAATTATAAGTGAAAATTTGTGTAGTGCTGCTTTGTGATGGTGTGTTATTTTACATGAATGACAGTGAACTCGTGTGTAAATAGGACTGCTACTTTTCTTGGATATTGGATTACACATAAAAATAAGGTATTTATACCTCCTACGCATGAATTGTTACATTTTTGAGTAGATTTCTATGAACATTAATGTTTAAGCTGTCGGTAGCCTTCGCTAGGAGCACGCTAGGGCGGCAATATTACATAAGAATGCGAAGATATTGATGTGTGTAGGTACTTGACGATTTGCTTGTGAGGTTTGTTGGTCTTTTTTTGGAGCTTATTCTAATTTATAATTCCTGGAAGTGTAGTACGTGCGCTACTTTCAGTGTGTTTGCAGCTGGTACGCTAGTCGCGTCGACTTGCGACGAGCGGTATTTGCATGACATCAGCTTGCTCCACCAACTGCTGTAAACTTTACCTGTATGATTCATGTGGCAACCGCCTCTTTATTCCCCATAAGTAAATATTCATCAAAGCAAATAAAAACAAAGATAAAATGTAAACAAAAATTTATTATCATATTTAATTTCCTGAATAAACAAGAGCATTACATACATAAGCTCTGTAATACACCATACACAAATGTACCTACTTGTATAAGAATTCTGAAATCTCTTTAAATATGAATAAGGCCTTTGACTTAAGTGTTCATATTGTTCGACGTTTTTTTATTTACCACAAGTAGTAGGTACTTACATTATATTATTCACAGAGAAATGTCTTCCGCAGGCTTCAAGTTCAAGTAAATAGTGATACAAAAATGTGTTTCCGTCAATAGGATACTGTAAAAGTCAGCTGTTCTCTCCTATGGCTAGTGTTTCCACTATGAGCTTATTGACTCTTTAGATGTTAATGTATGTGGTATCTAGATAACATCTCAATATCTTGCATCAAGCTTTTTTATATAAATGCATTTATGAACTTTTAGGCCGCATAGTCTCGGATCCGGCCAGACAACAATTAAAAAATCTATTGTCTCTGTAAATGCCACATGCGAGAGACAAAAAGTCTGTATATTGAAGATCTATTCGAAAGAAATGGTCTAAGAAACTTAAAAAGTATTTTTAAGTAAGTAAGTTTTAGAAAATTATATCCATTTGTCTGTGTATTGTTTTCATATCAGAGAAAAATTACTAAACTGATTACATTTTGGTGTTCAGCTTGGTAGCGAAGTAAGAATCTGACTTGTGCACTGATATGACAGTTGGTACCGACTACATGTAAGTCCAACAAGTAAAAACCAAGCTACTGATAAAAATTGTTTGTAGGGTTTTAGGCTACCGAGGTAAGCTGGGGAACTCTTCTAAAATCAATATAAAAAATAACTACTATGAAAGAAGTAGTGAGTAATAGCTAGTAAATATACATGAGTCAGTATTGGGGGCAAGCAAAATTAAAAACAAAATTTTTGTTCACGTAACTACAAAAAAATCTTAACAGAAGGAGACGCCTCTTAATATTATGTGATAAAATTCCAAAGGAAAGAAAATATTATCAAACTGTAGGTTTATTCAGCATAAACTTGACCAACTTAGGTATTCATTAACATTCTAACATAAATGCCTAAATTCCAATCCAACTATTTAACTGTTATTCATAGTGAAAGTATGTATAAAATTTAGGTAAGTATATTACTGTTTTATGATTGTGTGATTTAACTAAAATGTGAAACTACAATTTAATTTCAATGCAATATAGTTATGGAGGGGAGGTTGTGGCTAAACACTCAATAGAGTAGCATGTGCTATCCAATCAGACAGCTCCCGGTTTGAATCTCAGCCCTGAAACTTAGTATAAATAATAGTACCTATATAATACCTGAAGGTGAAAACAATGAAGTTAATGTTTGTGTGTGTGTGACTGTGTTGGGCATTAGCTAGTCTTTATTCAGGCTTTTTAGCAATTAAAAATGTTTGGTAAAGGATGTTCTTTAAGTTTTACTATTTGTACATTTATTTATTTATAAACTTACTAGCTGCACTCCGCTGTGTCACCATAGAGTATTATTCTACAAGATCCGTTAACTTTTACAGGATAAAAAGTATTCTATGTGTTCATTCAGGTAAGAAACAAATTTTATCCAAATTTATCTCTTTAGCGGTTTTGTGTGATTGAGTACCTAACAACATACACACATTTATAATATTAAGTAGGATTAAGTAGTTAAGATAAAGATATCTTTAAAGATTTTATACCTACATAGAAGTATTATTAATAATGCATACAGTTTGTTGAATAATATGTAAAAGAATTTTCCTTATTGTTTGTTAATTGCCCGAACAAATGGGAAAACCTCCATACTTTGTACCTCTGTTAATTTAATATTCAGTTGCCGATTGTTTGTTATTGTACCTACTCGCGTTAATTAAGTAACGAATATTTGGAAAACCCTTAGATACTCGTACGAAGGTAAGCCAGTCACTCGTGTAGAAATATACCTAGAACAAACCGAGAAAACAGCATATAATTATACATTTATACCCACTCTAAATAGTCCGAACAAGGTCTAAATTTGAGCTACATAAACAGTCTGTCATTGCACAAGCTACTGTAATGCAAGGAAGACATTGTATAGTTACTGTTGTGCTGCCTATGTAATCTAGTTATATCGCTTCTACTAAAATTCTGTTCCTATTTTGCTTCATCAACCAATAGCAATTATATGCCTCAAAACAGGCCTGCAATATGCTGAGATGTTCTCACCCAGCTGCTACCTGTTCGTCAAAGTACATCGCTCTACATACCTAACATGAGGGTGTATTACTTCCCATTTACCAAGCAGTGGTCACACAACCTTAAAGAATCCCCTAACACATGTAACTACCCCAGCGGTTATCGAGTTCGATAATTTTTAACCAAAATACTGTTCCACTTCTACACTCCAATCCCTCAAGACCTACAGTTAACAAACAGTCCTCTTGGCGTTTCGAAAAGTTCCGGGATCGATTATCGGGATTAAAACTTTATATTATACCTAGTGAAACTGATCACAACTATGTCTAGAGCCTGCTGAGAAGCTTTGTAGGTAGGTACATAGATTTTGAAATGGTCTGATTTTCTACCTATCTTGATACATATTCTCACTGCTAGTCTGGATGTCTTTACATCGTCTATTTTGACCAACCAAGCTTTTCTTTAGGGCGTCTCATTGGTTAAATTATTCTATTCATCCAAATGGTATGGAGTGTCTAAGTCTCTTATTATCGATGTTTCCGCTGCATGTTGATTTTACCAGCTGTCATATTTGCCATTGCCCCCTGTCGAAAAGTCCCGTAACCATGCATCATTTTAAAAATCATTAGGAACATCTTAGGCTCTTTGATGTGGCTCGAACGTTGGTAAACCTTACACGTGTAATTGTCAAGTTCAGAAGTGCTGGTTGGCATAGATTGATTGTGGAATATGAACAATCGCCAAATATGTCTAAAGTTAAACAATGTCCGCAGAGCGGCACACACTTTGATGGGTGTCATTAGTTAGCATATCACGTCGTAAAGCCATAGCAGAGGCCGTTGGGTGGCCTAACAAACCCTGACTCCGAAGAACGCCGCAGCCTTACTCGATATCGGACTAGCTAAGCCATCTTAACGTTCCCACCTACCTACGCGTCGAACAGTTCGGCTCGAATTAACCCTGTTACCTGTCGTATTATGTAAATGACCCAAATGCTTGAAACTACACTACACTGCTAATAGTACTAATTAAGGTTTCGAGGTGCTCTCAATAAAAAGCGAGTATGAAAAGACCGATGATAATGAGATGATGGTCCTAATGAGCTGAGCTGCCTACTCATTATTTAACCATTTATATTGACTGCAACGAATATGTGTAATCAAATGTATAACTCGTGACATTCACTTTTTAGGACCTAAAACGTGTTTGATTAAATAATCAATGGGAATCGGTAGACCAGGTACTGCCATGAAACAACAACAAATCTCCGCTTGTTTTCTGGAATCGGTACTTTTCCCTGACACATTGATTTCTATCTTTCTAGACCCCTAAACTTACAAACGACAGGGTTTCCTTGGACTGAGAGCTGTTTTCGAGTGTGTGTGAATGTGCAAGTAAACAAACAAAATAGTGTAGAATAAATAACTGCCATGCATGCGTATTTTGTTGGCAATATGTCTGAATAATTACTAGGTATTTTGTTGTTTTATTTTATTGGTTCAATGTTTCGAATACTTTTTGTATTGCCAAACTGTAGGATGCCTACAAGTCATTTATCTGGCCAACTTCCAATAGAAAGTGTTCTGTCAGAGAATTGATGCATCTCGAAAATGTTTAAACAGTTTTTATTAATCAGCACCTGGTCCACCAATCCGTATTCCGCGAGTGTTTGAAAGTTTTTTACGGAACCACACATGGATTAAACCGTCACATTTGGCCATTGATTCTGACAATATGTTTTAAACCCCGAAAGCTTTCTCTTAATTTTCAACGAAAATGATACGGCTAGGTGGTACACTAAGGAAAAAAAAATTTTTTTTCTTTTAGTGAATCCTTATTTTAGTTAAATGCTTATCATAATTATTTATGTAGGTCCTAATACATTAGGGTTTGATTCTGAATAAATGCGATGATTTTCTGCTTCCTGTTATTATTTTACGTGCAATTTATCTGTCGTAAATCGACACCAATAAAATTTAAATATGTCCCTATATTATATGCTAAATGTAGAGTACGTAGAGCTGGTGCCTGCTCTTTTTTATTTCGTCTGTAGTTAACATTCTTAGACATTCCGAAACATTCAGCGAGTAGTAAAAAAGACAGACACAAAGTGCCCAGTCCATTTTAAATCTTAACCCCGTATGCAAGATTTAGTTAGAGCGAAGTGCTATCTGTTGAGTCAGCACTATGGAATTATGTTCTATTTTAGTCACATTCAATGGTGCACACTCTGGACTCCTTGCCAAATTATTAAAGTTTACGACAAAAATAATATGCACAGAACTGCGTCATTTGACTGCCTTGTTTATCTTACTGATACATGGACTATGCCGTCCCGCCTATAACTGCGGATCTTACGTGCCTCTACACTAAACTAGCTTTGATTATCCCATTCCAGTTACGCACGTCCTTACGTCCCCTCGCCAATTTGCTCTTAAACTCCGGATAGTGTCGTTTGTCAATTTATTTTTCGTGTCGCGTAGTTTCTTTAGAATTTATAAACGATTTGTTGCCATTGACATTGGTCTTGATTTGCTTGCTACGCTAGTGTTACTAGCTAGTGCTAGCGCTTGTACGCTAGTGGTATTTATAAATGTATGATAAAATAATCATCATCATTAGCAGTTCGTTCCACCCACTGGGGCATAAACCTTTTCCTCTTGAACCATTTAATCCTGTTCTAAGTAAATCTGTTTGGTAATTTCCTAGGCGTTTTTCTCTGTCTTTCTACAAAAGTATTTTACGGCTTTCCAGCACATTTAAAATTAGGATTACTTCTGTTATACTAGTAAGATTTTCTATATAATATAATCTGCTTCGGTAGCTGACGCGCAATAGAAAACCTCGGTATAGCCTCCTATTTAAAAAAGATTGAGAGTCGCTTTGTGTTTTTGTCGATAGAAAAATATAGCGTATTTAAATGAAAGTCAATGCACTCAGATTTCTCTATTCACACTAACTCGCTACCCAAATTCTGTATTAAATTCAGGAGTCCAAAGAATCTGTGTGCAGAGCAAAATAAATATTGATGCAGCCTGGTTTGGTACAAATTGATGTTAGCAGTTCGTGCACAAGTGGATCTTTCGCCGATTGTCATATACATGAACGTTTTCATTAAGGGGACGAACATACACCAAACTTCTTTAAAGTATCGTGCGTTGAGTACTTCCCAATACACCCATGTGGTCTACATCCTAAAGTTTTGAAGGAAAGGTTGTTTCTGATCGCATGACCGATCTGTCTGCTGATGGATTCATAGGCAAGTGCGAATAGTTGATTGGAGGTTATTCAACTGGTGTTGGACAAAAATAGAGCGTTCGCTGCGTCCGCGCTTGCCCGTGTTCGCTCGATGACGCCGCAGCATGCCCGCCCGGCCGGGCCCGGCAGAGTACCGCCATACTTCCGGGATACACTCCGAATTGGCCCACCGTCAATCGTCAACTCGGGAACGACATGCGCCCAAATAAATACAACATTTGTTGTACTTTTTTATCTTCGTCTTTTATTGTTGACGACTTGTGTTTTCTCATAGACAGACCATCGAATTGTGTTGATTTCATTACGTACCTAGTCCATGTCCGCATAGCATCCAAATTTCGTTACAGCATTAAACCAATCAAACCCTCGTTTCTTGAAAAATCAATGCTGGTTATTTTATGACTAGCTGTGCTGCGAGTCTTTCGTGCTTATTAGCAATGCCTTGCGAAGTTGAATTTACGGCAATAAAATTGAACGTGGGTCGAACTATCAACATCGTGTGACGTCAAGATTTTGATGTTGAGATTTATGTCGTCTTTACGTTATTGCGGTGATCGTGGTTCGATCCCGGTGCCGGGCGGAGACGGCGGCGCAGCGGCTGCGGTGGCGGTCGGGCAGGGCTCGAGGGGTGCCGAGGGGTAGGCGGGGGCGCGATATTTATAGAGGCGCCGAGACGTCGGCCCCACATGTTAATTGGCTACTTGCGCCACATTTTTTCTGGACGTGACCGTTCACGCTCACGGCGTCAATGCCATCGGGACGGCCGCGGCTTTTCCGACACACAAACATTGACACCTATGTAACTGGCCTAGTTACGGTACCGGTAACCGTCGGCAAGGACAACGCCGCCGGGGCACGTTCGCGTTACGATGTCAAAATAAATCACGATGACACTCGCAAGACCCTATTTCTTAGGCTTCATTGTTGATCAGGCTCAGATATTCCTCTCAAGTCTAGTTTATTAAAATTTATTGAACTGAAGAGCTACCTTTGAAGTGTTAACTGTACTACTGTACAGACCTACGTTATATTATTTATCTGGCCGAATACTGTGTCGATGAAAGATTAATATCTGGCCGTTCGTCTCAGTCTTATTATTCCGACTATCGGTGACTCATTTATACACCGATAGTTCATTGAAACCAATTGCTAATTAAATATTCTTTGATCATCTGTTTCATTAGATTCGGAAAATTCAATCGTAAAGTTCATACAAGGTTGTACGGATGACTAAACAATAAAATCGCCGAAATCCGAATTATAAAAAGACTGGAAATCTATAATTATTGAGATTTGTCAAGGTGGACGAAAATAGCAAAAATGACCGAGATGCGAAACGATGACTCAATGTCAAATAGTTTCAGATTTGAATTGTTCAAAATGTCGCCCGCATTTAAACCGAGAAAGAATTTTGTAGAAAAACGTAAAATGTGGAATTTAAAGTTTTGTCGTGTCTGTTAATTACGGATACAAATGAGGAGGTGTTACGACAACATTAACTTGATTAATAATTTGCTAATTGGGTAATGCTTTTACGCACAAGGGGCGTGAACTCCCCTGTCCAAAACCATACTAATGTATCGCGTTAACTCAATTAACTTCCCCTCGGAGGTTGGACTTACTAAATAATTAAATTACTTAAACTGTACTAGTTATATGTAAAAAAACTAGGATGGCGTAATGTCCTAAAAAGAGTCTTGGCTTCCGATAGTAAGAGCTACGTCTTTGGTCTGTCTTGTACCACATCCTGCCAGTCTTCTGTTTTGAGTTTTGAACTATAATGCAAACTTAAAAAAATATATAGACTTAACTTACTCCTAATTTTAAGTCAGTAGACCTAAAATACTAACAAATTTTTAACAATAGGTTTTGTCACATGACTCTCCTGCTTATAATACACAAGTTTTTTTTAGTACCTAGCTGAGTTTGTCACTCAAATTCTGGGTCGATCTACACCCACTTGGTCTAATTTCTCGTCGTCAGTTTCGAGTCCATTGGCTTTTCGTGTACATACTTAACAATGAGCCGACCTGCGCGGGATATTGTTCAACCATTTAGGTCAAAACGTTCGACTCAGCATTGCTTGACTGATTGAACTTAATGCAGAAACTGATTTTCATTGCATAGCCGTCTCGTTCCTTTTCATTGCAAACCAGTTGTGAAACTATACACATAGATTCTTTCTTTCATCGCCATTATTCTAGCTCAAAGGTACCAAAAGTGTCAGTAATGTGGCAGCTTCGTCCCGGCGCCCCGCCGGCTCATTAGTTAATCACGGCGATGAAATAAACCCTAAAATGGAACACGAAACATTCTCAGAACGCCGAGAAGGCATTTCTCGAAACATTATGGACTTCGAGCGATGCTGGTAGGTTACTACGTGGTGCTACGTGTCCGGGTATTTTCGTCAACGTCTCGTGTATGTTGGTGTAGGTGGTTTTACGACGTACATATATCATGTTTTTTGTACAACTAAACTGCGTTCATGCAGTTAATGACTTTATTATTAATATCGTAATCTCTCCTCTCCGTGACGTTGTACTTTTATAGAACCCAAGAATAGTATAGAACAGTAGAGACAACGTTATGCTTATGTATTATGTTAGAAATAGAGAAATACATTATAAATGGCTGTTATTCATCATCGTCATCAGCCCATTACGTTCTATCTCACTGCTTGGAGTCCATTCTCTCTGAGAGAGAGTAGTTTTATGGGTTAATACGCACCACGCTGACCCAGTGCGAGTAAATTGAGCAATACTCATTATACGGGGAAATACCATCTTCTTTCGTTCTCTGGTGGTGGGAGAATTTGTCAGTGAGAATGTTGGAAGATCACAGTAAGCAGGACACGCCGCCGCCGCGCCGCGCCGGGTGCGTTGAGGTAGAGATAGATAAAAAAATACCGCTCTGAGAAGCTCCTTCCGCATACCATTTTAATGTTAAATGCACACCTTGGCATACGAGTACATAACATTTCGTAACAAATATTTTAACGATGTGTATGTTTGATGGCCGGAAAAATCCTACATCCGGTGCACCACTTTTTTATTCACAGAATAAATCTCAAATTTAAATTTCACTCTTGGTGTTGGTAATGTTATGAAGCAACAATGTCTGGTGATTCATTTATTACATTATCACTGGTTTAATGTGAACTCCTATAGTCTACTTTAAATGTTTATTCTTAAACCATCTGTCCTCTTTAGGCAGTGTATGCCTTTTATTTAACATACTTTTGATTGAAATGTTATATTATATGAAATAAAATACATCTCACAATATTTCACTAGGTGCCTAACTAACCTACTATCGAGCTCTATTCTTGTTGGCATTGGTACAGTCAAAACCTACCTACCTACCTACTAATTATATGCAAAACTCGAGTAGTATTTTGCTAAATTGGGAGTTATGTTTAGCTACTTTTATTGTTTGTAGTTGCATGAAACAGGCAATTTCCTTCGCCGAGTATGCTCATCAGACAATATGTATAAAAAGAAATGAACCTACTCTACAAATACTACAATGCTACAATGCAACACTTTCTCATTTGGTCCAGCTAATCAGCACAACCGAATGGAAAGCTGACGCCGCATCACACGTGATCGGGCTGCATAATCAATGACTCGTCAGGTCTTCACTTCTCCAGCCACAAACGTGACGGACGGATGTGCCGCACCGTAGCATCCCTGTTAACTATGTGCAAGCTGATTAGCATTCACCGCTTGCCAGAGAAAATAAATCACGGGGTCCTAGTTGGCCGGCTCTCATTGCCAACCTATAAACAAGCGTGGTTATAACGACTTATCACAGTATCGCAGTATCGCAGTCTACCTGCCAGCGGGCTAATTAGGCGAGCTATGTTCCGGATGCCGATATGACAGAGGTGTTTCCCCGTATTACTACGTATTACTGAGATGGAAGTCATTATGGATTAGTTTGAATATGAAGAGTCAATAAGGTGGCTTCCTAGGCTAGTTCAGTCGTAACCTATCCGGGTTTTCAACGAACACTTATTCGGGAGACATGAATAGATTTAGAATGAATCGATTAATTAAGATGGATGGATAGAATTAAAGGCATGTGATGCATCTGATCGAGCATATTAAAATTTTATATGATGATAGAACGCCAAAAAGCTTGCCTACGCGGATAAGAGAATAGGTTCGAGTCTACAGGTGTCCATAATCTATTCTGTTGTTACATCCATATTATTATTATTATCTCCTCAGATGAATATTTATCTAAACACGTTCAGAAGCGGAAAGAAGTGGGCAGAAGTAATTTTTAACTCTATCAATATGATCTAACTATCTCATGACAAGGCAGTGCTGCTGCAATATAATATTGTCTTATTTAACTATGTTGGTTTTGTATATTAACTTTTCTGCTTAACTATTAATGCCTGTGCTTATTTGCAGCAGTATGTTTATGTATGTCGATGCTGACGTGCCGTTTCTTTTGTTGCAGCCACAATGGTCGTGGGCGACAACAAGCGCACCGCCAACATCATGGACGGCATTGAGAACACCGGAGACGTGCGGATGCACGACCACCGGCTGCGGCTCAAACAAAGGTAAGTCGGTTACAGGATAGAGGAAGATCCTGGATGTTAACTGTGTATTCTGTTAGTTTTGAACTCCTGATGTTTCGGCACCGTTGCAGGCGCTATGATCACGAATAACATGGCGCTGGGATAGGCTGGGTATGTGGTTGTTGATTAGCCAGATGGACGCTAGCGCCCTGTCTCGCAGTAAAGATTTATCAATTTCGATTAAGTTTGAAAATTCACTTATAAAAAGGCGCATTCCCGCTGCTGTTTCAGACATGTACACGACAAACCAAGAATAAAACACACGTATGATCTCTAACCTTTATCAACTGCAAGTGCAAAGATCATAATGTCTAAACATCTACGCTTGTTGAGAGAAGTATTTCTATGTCCTAAAAATAAGGTCGCTCTAACCGTTCTAGTTTATCCCAAATATACAAACTCTGTAGGCGGCTCTGCTTCTGCGTGAACTACAAAGTGAAAATAGAGCGAATGAAGTCGGAAAGATACACTTATTTATTCAAATGAATACCCTTACTAAGAATGAAACGGAGACGAGTTGTTTACCCTGTCTACACTGCTCATGCACTTAGGTATAAGTGTATGCAAATTGCTTGAGATGCAAATAGAACATTTATTTCATAAAACCATTTACCTACTAGCATTTAAAACAGGCGTAAGACGAAATATTACAGTTAAAAGTGAACATTCAGTCTAAGTACATCGCAACAGAACACATTAGTTATTACACATTATTAACACATTATATTGTTTTCTTTAATGGCGTCACCGATCATTTATCAGTTTTAGGGAATTCGCCTACATACGAAACATCGGAAGTTGTAGGCGTAAAGGTTGTAGCTGTTACATCATTTCAACGTCATAAAATGCAAATTGAAAGGCTACTTAACATTAAAACGTACGAATTAATGCCTCGACGTCATTATGCAAATATGCAAGACGTTGAACAAAACACAGCGGCCTCAAACATTCTAAATGCATATTCTTATCTTCGCACTGAGGGCAATCGTATGAAGTAGGTGGTAATCCATTCTGAAATGGTTTGCCACTTATTAATCTAGGTTGATTCGTTTCCATTTCCAAACATGTTAAAGAACTGAAACGGCTTGCTACTTGTATTGCCTCATATTATATCTGAGTTTACTTCCTCTGAATTGTAAAAGAGCTAAAGTTTAAAACGTCTTTTCGGGCCGGGGCGTGGCGTCCGGCTCCCCTCTTTTATTTCCGAATGACACATCGATTTTGTAATAGGGCTCGTAATGGACACCGGTTTTCTTTTAGCTTGACGTCATGCCGAATTCGGGTTGAATTTAAATATACATTTTATGCAAAAAACACTGCTCATGAAACGGCTCTTTGCTTGAGAGAAACGGGTGTGCTCAACTGGAAACTAAAACATCTGCAGCTTTGAGGAACAGAATAGACAAGCTTATATCAATGAATAAGATTTTCTACAAATACCTTGGTACCGATGAAAGGCGTTTTCAACTTCTTAGTCTAGGTGCAAAAATTGAATTGCTTTTGTATCTAATACAAAATTACATTATTTACAATTAAAAGTAGAATATAATAGAATAGAAAAAACTTTATCGTATATCAGTTCAGAAAAAGACAAGGTAGATAAAAAATAGATGAGTAGAATGGAAAAGTATGAAATACATAAATTTACAAACACTAAAATTATATCATAATTATAAAATAGTAACTGCATTTAGATCGCCGTTTGCAGTTATAGCGTGCAAAATGCTGGCAGCGTTACTTCGTTGAAAAGCAGGGCTAAATTAAAAGCAAATAAAGATAAAAATAAAATTTCTAAGCCCGCCATCGAAGTTATCGAGCGTGAGACAGATGCAAGTAGGAGAATGTATTCGCTAAGGCGAGGCCGATTCATTTGAATGTCCATAGTCCATAGTGTAATTGAAAGACAGTGATTAAGATTACAAAAAAAAAAGGATCACGACTTACTCATGCACATTGTAGCATGTTTACACGATATTTGCATTATCCAGCGCCAACGTAGTCTTTCTTTCATGTATTCCTTGCGTAGAGTTGTCTTGACAAACATACATTGGCTATTTAGTATTCGCTATTTTGCGGTAAGTTCTGCAGCAGGTTGTAGATATAAAATGGTTTGACAATTGCATGATATTATTGCTTCTCATCTTAAAGTCTAGTACTAAAATCAGGTAAATAATCAAAAGCAACCCATTGTCACTAGCTCACGAGTGACGAACCTGTGAAACGTAAGCTCTAGGCTCCTAACATAAGAAGGACAATGTAACCCTCCTCTCTTCTTTTTCTCTTTAAACTCTGGATTGTAGAAGTAAAGACCGAAATCCCCAACTATAGTTAGAAAACAATCTTATGTACTGACCAGTTTGTTGTAGGTGCTAGTGTACTAACGTGAAACGTTGCGTGCATTGGCCACCAAGATGCGCGTGGGCAGTAATTGGTGCCTGTAGTGTGGCCCAAGGTAAAGGAATCTGACAGCTAGTGTCGTGTGGCATTGAAAATCACGAGATTCGGTCTCGTTATAAGAGAATGGCACCTCATGATTCAACATTATAACATATCTTTAGGACTAGGTGGTTGATCTTGGACACCAATAAGCACGTTCATACCATCAGATTTTAACATCGGCATCATTGCATTAAAGATTTGATATTTCTTACTGGTCACTCTTCTTTCTAACCTATCTACTCGATTCAGATTAATTTTTTAAAACGGAGGACAATAATATCGTTATTTAGTTTATATCTAAGAAGTATTTGAAAAAGCCTTACTGTATGTATGTATGTATTTTTAAAATCGTGTCATGGCCTCAAACCGCTGGCCTAAGTCGCTTTATCTTATGACTTGGCTCGTGCTGGTGAATGTGTGAATGCGTTATGCCGTGACGCATTGATTTGCTTTATGGTTTTGAACTTCGACGCTAAACAATCCCTCGAATTGACCAGCACAAACCACGATGACTTTAACAATTAACGTTCAAATCCATTCAGACGTGTTGATCCACTAAACTGTCTCAACGAACCGTGTTGGATTTCTTTGCTCAGCATATGATTCTTTCCCTGACGCATAAACATAAACAAATTAGTCAGTCATTAAGTCGAAGGAATGTTCATTTGCCGCATTTCTTGTGAATCAAACTGTTTTGTCTTACTGTTGTACAGATATTGAGTTTACTTTTGCGGAATATCTTTACAACTAACTGGCACGAAGTCTGTGTTGACGCAAGCTATAAAATGAGACGTTTTATTGTCGAGCTTGACAATAAGCTGAAAACAAAAGCTGCGGTTTCTTTTAGAGTTGGGGAACCTTCGTGTGACCTATTTTCCCGATTTAACACCTGAGGATTCTAGAGCGTTAGGAATATTTTAGGCATGCTTCATCCTTGACCATGTTCACCTTTCATCAGGTGCAAAAAAAAGGTTTTAGGAAACTTAAAAAAAAACTAAGTGTAGCGTATTTGTAATTTTTCTAGTTGTTGTTGAAAGTAGTTGTCAAACACGAAGCGCAAATAGTTTCGACGCATCCTCTAATATCATGTTACTTTATTTTCCCATAGTGTATTCCAAACCCAAACGAAACAAAAGTTAAATAGATAATCGAACTTGTTTCAGATTCGACATAGTAAGGAAACTAGGTCAAGGCACGTACGGGAAAGTACAGCTGGGGATCAACAAGAAGACAGGTCAAGAGGTGGCCATAAAGACCATAAAGAAATGCAAGATAGAGTCCGAGGCAGATCTAATCCGCATCAGACGTGAGGTCCAGATAATGTCCTCGGTCAGGCATCCCAATATTGTACACATTTATGAAGGTATACTAAACTGAACTCTATTTTTGTAATTGAATGACCTTTCGCCTTTGAAAGAGCATTGTGTGAGGAGGTTGGGTGTGTTCGCTCACCTTTAGCAAATTGATACCTTTGATCAAAGCTCGCATTTACTGAAGTGGATAAGAAAGGTTTAGTTACGGATGATCTACGACATGCTTTGAAAATAGATCTGGGCCGTAACATGAGCTTTGAGAATTTTTAGGATTGTCATTGAGAAAAGCTAACACGTGGTAGTCAAGTCACGTTTAACTGCGGTAAGCAGTCGGAAATTAACGCTAATCCAACATTGAATCGTTTTTACATTCAATAGTTATTTTGTGCAAATTTTTGCAAATTGAATGCTATTAACCGGTAATTGAAGTATCCGAGTACGGCAGTCAGTAATAGAAAGTACAATTATTCTTAACTTTTTGAAATTAAGGTTGTGCTTATTTTCTATTCCAGTATTTGAAAACAGCGAAAAGATGATTCTCGTCATGGAGTATTGCTCGGGAGGCGAACTTTATGATTTCCTTAGCCAAAAGAAAGTATTACAAGAGGACGAAGCAAGAAGGTTTGTTCATATTTTTATAAAATCAGACATGTACACATTAATTATTACAATATGCACTATGATTATTTTTATAATTATGTTTCAGGTTATTCCGTCAAATAGCAACCGCTGTATATTATTGCCATATCCATAAAATATGCCATAGAGATTTAAAATTGGAAAATGTATTATTAGACGATACTGGTAGTGCTAAGGTAAGAAAATATAAAGGCATCCTCTTCTTTATCTTATGTCATTTCATTTACTGTAGGGATAATTACGGCTATCTTTTGTGGATTACAGATTGCAGATTTCGGTTTATCAAACGTGTTCAAAGAGACTTCATTGCTGTCGACATTCTGTGGATCTCCTCTCTACGCGTCACCAGAAATCGTCAAAGGCACACCATACATTGGTCCAGAGGTATGCACGTTTAAGATTGTTTAACAAAAGTCACGTACAGTGTTGTAGTTTATAACAGCGTATAGCATTGTTATTATACAAACTCTCACTCGTTCTGTGTTATTTACAAACAAGCAATGTGACATGCCAAAACTGTCAATGTGCCCGCAAGACGAATAAAATTATGCGCAGTAAAATCGATTTGTCACATAGACAAATTGCTAATCGATGGACAACATAGCGTAAACATTTTTTTTGTACCTGTAGAGGCAATATTGGTTATTCGGATCCGACTTGTTTTTTTTTTTATTTACTGAGTAACGAGACGAGTAAATCGTTAACCGGATGGTAAGCGCCTTTAACTTTAGACTCTTTTATTTTTATTCTTGTATTATTGGAGCTTCTTGCTTACGAAGATTCTAATCTAACTCCGCTCGCTTATTCGTTTTGCTAATCATTGATTTTATGATCACTATTATACTGAATTCTCATTCTTACGAGGTCTAGAAAAGGCACAGTAGCACAAACTGAATGCGGCTCTTAGTCATTGCTGTAAGGTTTCAATTAGCTTGGGAATAATTATTGTATTCCGACATTGTGCACTACAATGATGGTACAGTACCATGCAACGTTTTCAGGTGGATTGTTGGTCTCTGGGCGTTCTGCTCTACACTCTAGTCTACGGGGCCATGCCGTTCGATGGCTCCAACTTCAAGCGTCTGGTTCGGCAGATCAGCAATGGGGACTACTACGAACCTAGGAACCCTTCAAGTGAGTTTTAAAATAGCAATCCCGTCATACCGCGCGTGGCTTCCGAGCCTCTTCAACTTGTTTTGAGCTTTGAATCTGTTTCTACTACGCTTCGAGCTATACCTTTCCCAGGACAGTGTGGTCATCGTGAAATTGCTTAATGCAAGTTATAGCTGTGTTTGTGACCGCCTACTGTTTCGTTTATACCGATTTTATTCTGTTTTGGGGTAAAAAAAATCGATTCTAGCCGAGTCGAATTTGTTCTTGCTTCCCAGAACCAATCATTCTAAAGTACAAAAAAGAGTTATAACAAATTCATTTGGAATTCAGTCGTTACATTGAAAGTCGATCAAAATGTCAAATTAGTTGACAAAGTGATAAATCTCGATAAGCTTAAATCTCGTATGAAAAACATGTGAACCATCTTGATAGCGAGCTTTGTCAAAATATCTTGGCTATTATATTAAAAGAAGTAGGAATAATTCGCCTAGACCAATGCAGAAATTACTCGAACTCGGTGCTCTGACATGACGTTAGAAATCGATTATCGGCTTGTACTATGTTCGTGGCGTAATCGACTCGGAAGGTTGTGAGGATATACCACATCGGTACTCCATGTTTGCGTAATCTGTTATTGTTTGTTTCATCCATGGCCCTTTGAAATTATATTTTGTTTACATTGGACGAGAAACGATGATGTTATCTTGGATTTATTTCATAAATCGTAGTAAGAATTGACTTATATATTAGCAGCTCTGAGTATGCCAGTAATAAAAAGAAATCACCCAATTTCATCTTACTTTTGAGATTCGTTCTTGATTTTTCTTAAAGAAACAGCATACATAACAAAGTAAGGTTATTAACCTGATAAGAAATTAGTAAACCAACGCAAAGCTCAACGCGAGGCAGATTATTATAGTTTGTCTTTATTAGAAATCCTTCAATAAAAAGGCAAGCCCGTTTTATTGATGATCAACAATAACAAAGTCCTTGGTGTATAGGCTAGGAGAGATTTCAAGATGTACCAATTCAGTTGCGTTGTATGTTGTTAACAAACATTTATTGTTCCACAGCTGCGTCTCCCCTAATCCGAGACATGCTCACCGTGGATCCGCTAAAGCGGGCGGATATAGCGTACATTTGCGACCACCCGTAAGTATCTAATTATTTTTAAGTCCTGCGCACACGAGGGACAATGCCGTGACACCAAGTATAAAAAGGTAATCGCGTACGTACCTGAGCTTCGGAGATTTTTTTCCTCTGCGGCGAAAAGTCCCTCATCTGCGAAGGTCTTTTCCATCAGCCTAAGTTTCCACCGATGTAACACAGCCGTGTTCTCAGAGAGCAGAGTATTTATACATAGAATTTACTCTACAGTATATAGTGACGCTGACACATAAATATGTTAAATTTAAATAGCCTCTCTTTAAATTAGTTGAGTGGAGATTTGTATCAGTTGGGTGATGTTTCGTTTTATTATCTTGAAATTTGTCAGCGTTTATAAATCATTCATTACGGAACAAAAAGGCCCAATAGAGTCCAATGTTCGTTAACGCAAATAATGTTCTTAAGTAAGAAATCAATCAGGATTATTAATTTTATTCTACAGATGGGTGAACACCGGCTGTGAGACATCTTGTCTGGAAATGTCAGAGGCGTTGGCGGCTGAAACCCCGGTGCGACTCGATTTATTGCTATCACTTGCGCCCGCGGCTCCTTCTAACTCCAACTCTGTGATGGTACCACCTGAGGTATGTACTGAATGAACTGTAAAATTATCTGTCATCATCAGCCTCTTAATAAAGTACACGATTTGTGTGTGCTAGTGACTAGTTATGCAACTGGGCTTTTACGGTCGTACTATATTGAATCAGGCCTTCTGACAGAGAGAGTGAGTACAGTATGGGCCCGTGGATCTCATAACGCTCATTGAAGTCAAGAGCGTGTTATCTCCTCAACGTATTGAACGTGAGATAACACGCTCTTGTCGCAAAAGAGCGAACATGTCCTTGAAGCTCCTTAGATATGCCACCTTTCCCCATGATGATTTCATATAATCGCATTGTAGAATCCACAGTTTATCGTATCCTTTTTTATTTTACAGAATGAACAAGGTCCGGAAGAGAGCTGCACAGATCTCACAAGCTCAATGTCGATGCCGGTGGAACCGAGCAACTCGGCGGAAAAGAGGATTTTGGACCTAGTCGCAGGTAAATACATGACTACTTGCAGTCGTATTATAGAGAAGGAAGGATGACTGAAAAGTTCCGCTTAGGCCAAGTAACGAGATGGAAACTAATAACAAACATATTTTAAAAACTAACACAGAAAAAAGCATTGAATTGTATCTTTGAGTTTCTTGTGAAAGAACTGTAGTTTAGTGGTTTTGCATGGATATTGTTAAAGTTAAAATTCATAGATGCTATAACGTTAACACTGAATCAGCCTCTCAAATGACTGTTGCACTTTAATACCAGAGGGCGGTGAAGACGCCATCAAGCCGTCGCCGACTCGCACTATCGTAACAGCCGGCGAGAACAAGCGCAAACTGGAATTGGCCATGTCCGCTAGCGGATTGCAGAGGAAGAAAGAGAAAGTTGCCAGGTATACATACAAACATGTCATAACTGCTTCTCTTCTTGGCGGTAGGTCACTAGTGTCTGCCGGGTTAGCTACCATTCACAAACAGAACTCTGTTGCCTCACAAAATATACTAATGAGGAATTATTTTCGAATAGTGGTAAAATAGTTCAAATAGTTGTCAG
Organism: Campaea margaritaria; assembly: GCA_912999815.1. Taxonomy (NCBI): domain Eukaryota; kingdom Metazoa; phylum Arthropoda; class Insecta; order Lepidoptera; family Geometridae; genus Campaea; species Campaea margaritaria. The sequence goes on from OU538794.1 coordinate 7,406,058, forward strand.
GGAGTTGTTGGCTAGTGGGAAAGGGATGCAACCATCAGTTTGCATAGCAGCGTCCCTTTCTTCAAATACACAAAGCCATGTGAAGTGTCACTATAAGATGCCTTATGTCCTGATTGTTGTTTAGCTCCGCAAGTATCGCACAAGCGGCGCTGCCCGAAGAAGCTGCCTGCGAGTCACCACCAGCCGAAAATCAAGCCAATGACGCTGTAAGTGAACCTTTGCAAATAATCAGCTTTTCTCTGTTGAAGTTGTTCTCACAACAACCAACACTTAATAGTAAACACAATTTTTGGGGTTTAAACACATTTATAATGAAATGGATGCACCTTATAAAACTACACAATAGTTAGAGACGTTTCCTTTAATCTATTGTACAGAACTTCCATATTAATAGAAGTGCATAAGAATATCGTGATCCTTTTGCGTCATGCGTGATGCTATCTTTTAAGTAGTATAATTTTTAGATGTATCTAATGTTAGAGGTAAGTGATGCACCAATCCTGAACGGGCCCCCGGATTGTGACGTAATTTTCCTCACAAAAGTGAGGAAGCGTACTGCTCAGCAATAGGCAGATTTGGATTGCGATGATGATGATGATCGAATCTTTATTGATTATTTTCTAGATCCAACCTTCTCTCAAATCGTCAGCAACGATGACAATCTCCCCGTCACCCGCACCGGCGCCGGTAGAACTTTGCAAGGACCTTACAAAGGAGATCGTCAAAGAACCCCCCAAAGAAGACGACCGGGAGAAGACCGGCGCCAGACCGAGGGTTGGCATCAAGAAGAAGACATCACCTACCAAGACTTTGGAGGAAAAGACACCCGTGGAGAAACCAGAAGAAAATAAGGTCAGTCAGGAGCTAAATATATTCCTATGTGGTTTTGTTTTAATAAATAATGTAAGTTACGTTGTCAAAAAGATGTAACTATTTCAAAAGTCAAACACAATCAAAGGTTTCTATAATAAATGTCAGCATATTAGGGTGGGCGCCGACGGACGCAGTGGCCCCGAAGTGACTAATTTAGTAAGAATTTGAATTCAACTTAATATGCATCTGTATATGACTGTAATTGGTAAGGCGAAATTAGAGGCAAGCACGGTCGAGAGGCGCATTACTCTTAGCTGCTACTTTGTCGGTCAAATGTTAATGTTACGTCTTTACAGCAAGAGGAAGGCAAAGCAAACGCAGTAGCGGCAGCGGCCGACAAGCTGACATCCCTGTCCATAGCGCCACCGTCGCCGGACAAGACTCCCAAACCGAAGAAGTTTTCTATACCAGGTATGTTTTTAAACTATTCTACCGTTGCTTTGGAAACGGTACACCAACAGTATTTTTACAATGTATTTTCATCAGTTGTAACGTAACTTGTAACGCGACTTGTAACTTAAGTGTGCGGTCTGTATGTTTAGGTGGCAATGTCGGCAGTTTCAAAGATCAGTTCGAGAGGCGCGCCTCACTCACGACCGCTCCTGAAGTCAAACGCAACTTCTCTAAACCAGGTAAAAGATAAATACAACAACTGTACCGCATACCGCTTTAAATGTAATGAATCCAAGCTCGTAAATAAATGTGTTTATCTTTACAGCTGTGTCGAAGATCGCCAAACCCAAGGCGCAGAGTGAAGACCGCGACCTGCCCTCCAAAACGCCGCAAGATAACGGAACGGTCAGACTGCAACAGATCGGCATCGAGCCTTCTCCGGTAAGCACAAGCAATTCAATTCCTCAAGGAAAAATAAAGGATGAAAAATGTTAGCGGTATTCATTTGTTTTCATATCTATCGTTTATAGATGCCGCCAGCAGAGTCAGAGCCGAACCGCGGAGGCGTTAAGAAAACTGAGAGCGAACCCAACCACGGTGCTAGCCCGGTGGACCCTTCGGTGCTACTACAAGATGCTAGAAGGTGAGATCTTTCGTAGAAATATTTGGAACAACCTACCCATCACTTAGCTTTAGCCGATATGAGCCGATGTTTCCTATGATATGCGTCTATATACATGTTGAATTCTTACAGGAGTCTTCAGAACTCCATGGCTAAACTCGTGGAGGAGAAAGCGTCGCAAGGCGAGGAGAGCCGCCGCCGCGCGGCCAGAGACATCATATCGACTGCCATACGAACCGGTAAGCTAATGATGATATTATTTTCATTATTAGGACCAATATTTTGAGGAATTTTAAATATATATGCAGAAACGGAACAGTATTCAATATATAAGTAATACTGCAAACTAATGTAATTTACTTGAAAAAAATGTTTCCATATTATGTACTACCCACAATCGGGAGACAGTAAATATTACACGCCCAAATGTGAGAGACGGACCGGTTAATATGAACCTTCTTACTAGTGGGTTGTGTTTTGTTTTGGTCGCGTAGTATCTTTGCGTACTTACAAACGCGTTTGGAGCGTGAATAAACGTCCTTTATATGTGTGTGTTGTAAAATCACCTTTTGGGTAGAACATTCGGGATGTGAGATAATAAGTGACTGTAGTGTGATAATAAGTGACTTAATATCTCCGTGTACCTGTCAGGCAAGCCGCCCGTGCCGTACGGGCGGTCCTCGTCCGCCGGCGTGGCGTCGCTGGCGTCGCCGCCCGCCTCGCCCGCCGCGCCCGCCGCGCCCGCCGCGCCCTCTGCCCGCCTCTTCCGCACCGAGGCGCACCACCGGGTCGAGGATCACCGGAACAGGTATGCTATTAAATCGAAGTCTAGCTTCTGGCACTACCTCGTTCGTGTGGAAAAAAAGGGTTCAAACTATCTCTTTACCAAATTTTATCGAAAGCAATGAAGAGGACGCAGATAGGACTATTTTCGCTTTTAAAAAAATATTAGTAGAATTCATATTAAGACCCTTAAAATTACAAGTTCGATGATATCGGTGTGGTTATCGTCACATTTCGTACTATAAAGGTGTAAAGAATGATTTGATCGGTAAGACATCGATGTATCGAATAATTTACGGACGAATCTTAGTAGACATCTATACATTATTGTATATTACAGGGGTGTATCAGTGGAACGTATCATACCCATCCACGTGGCGGAAGAATCGCCTACGTCTCCGCCCCCCGCGCCGCAGCACAGGCCTGTGGTGGCCCCCCCGCCCGCGCCTGCCCCCGCGCCCGCACCCCGCACACCAATTACTACTCCTTTAAGGTAATTACGGTGACGTCACAACGTAGCGAAAGATAAAACGTCAAAGACTAAATTGTCTGGAAATAAAGTGCAATTGCACGCTCGTATTTGCCGGTATTCATCCGTGATCGGCGAATATGTTGAGACATCATCAAGCCCGACCCAGGCTTTAATCGGTTTAGGAAATCAGCATCTCCAAGACTGTGTTTATTTGTGTTTATTTACTGTGTTTATTTTTGTATCTAGTGTACAATAAAGAGTTTCCTATTCTATTCTATTCTATTATGGCCATTATCTCTCTTTCTCCTCTCTCTCAGAGAAGGCCCTTGTCCCAGCAGTAGGAACGAAATTGACATGATGATAATAATAATCGGTTAACACGTACCTCCAGACGCCTGGTGTCGTCGGAGTCCAGCGGCGGCGCCAGCGAGGCGTGCCCGAGCCCCGGCGGAGAGCCGATCAAGAAGTCTGCGCGGGAGTTCATCATCCCCATCGCGGTGGAAGGCAAAGGTTACGTCACTCCGCGCCAACGCAGTCTGGAGCCCGAGGCCTCCGCCGCCGCCCCGTCGCGACTCAGGGCCAAGCCCAGGCGTATCAGGTATGGACTTCCTCATCGTATTAGGTATTACAGCAATTTACTGGAAAGATTTCGGTAATAACCCGAGAACACAATGTTGCTTAGCGCGCTTTCTATGAAACGTACCTTCTGTTACTTTTTGTTTTATGATAAAATAGCAGGCGTTTATGTGAAATCTGTTTTAATACGTATTGTATTAGGACGCGCGCAACCCGAAAATATCGCTGTGATAAAAGTAAACAGGACGCATTATCAGAACAGTGCTGCGATTTTAACGACCGACAGTATCAGGCCGTACGGTGGCTTTATTGATCGGTCCCTCTCTGCGTTACAGCAGCCTCGTGTCAGGCGGCGAGTCCGAGGAGGAAGACGACGGCCACATGCACCGCCTGCGGCCGAGCCGGCTGGCGCGCGCCGACTCCGCCTCCTCCGGCGAGGAGGACGAAGAGGACGAAGGCTTCCACCTGCTCACTGCTGAGAACCTCTTCTCCACGTTGCTGCACAGGGTATGACGTCACTGCATGGTATCGCTCTCCCTTTCTGTCGAAGAGTAAAATGACAACCACACGCGTGCAAGTCTCTGTTTTCTATATCGTTCCACATTGGATGACGTCCATCGCTACTCCATCTCTTTCTCAAGTGCCCCGTGCCTCTTAACTATGTGCAACCAGCAGAGACTTCCACCTGGTCATTATCTGCAAATGTCCAATATGGAAATCCCTCAACCTTTACATTCTTCGCCAAGATCTCTCTCCCCCCCTCTCTCTCTCTTAGTTTCGCATCGCACATCTACCAACTTCCACGTTATCAAGTCAAATTGCCATTTTCTTAAGCATTTGCATCCATCACCAATCACTAATTGATATACATGTAAACTTATCTACATCTTTTTGTAGTTTATACAAAGCAACGAGTAGTCGTTTAACCAGTGGCCTACGTAGGTCAAGAATCTTCCACATAAGTTATAATGGATCACCTTTATCCAGGTTCGTGCGCTGACTAACCGCCTGAACGGCGAGGAAGGCCCCGGGTTCCCACAGCACCCACACTCTCTCTTCAACAACTTGCAGTCGCCTTTCTTCAATAGGTAAGTCCGCTTGTAATTCATATCGTTTGGCTTTGTCATCAGGCCCTCCACATGCTAGTACTGATATGAGAAATCAAGCTCGCCATTCGCCAAAATTAACTCGCCAATCGAGAAACGATGTTATCATGCCGTCTATCGCATGCTATCTCGTTCTTAAAAGTGTAATATGAGGGAGACAGAGTGTGAAAATTTTTGAGGCAGCTTGTGGGTAGAGCTGTTCAAATTTCATTATAATTTTTAAATTTTAAATATATACCTACTTACAATCATTTGTCATCTTTTATTACAATTAATTAATGTAGGCAAATGTCATTGTGTTGATGAAAAGTATTTTAATATAATACTGAATTTGGATTAAAAATTATATTATGAAAAGTATTGGGATGAATTTCACAAAATATCAGGTATACTGAATTGAAATCACAAAAATACTACTAATTTAATTTTTAACTCTAAATGCCCATTTGCTAAACGTCAGTTTATCAATAATGTTAACTGGTTTTCCCCATTTAAGCTTGCGTTTTTAATAATCGAAACTAATTATTATTAATTTTATGCATGCAGCCCACACTTACCGCGGCGGCACCTCTTGTAAGTATCCCAACTTTTTAACCAGATTTTTATCATAACACGGAGTAATTAAAAAATCATTGTACCAATATGCAACAGTATGGAGAGTATGGACAGTTCCACGCCGTTAAAAAATTACTGGAATAAACAACAGGGCCGCATTCGATGAGAGAAAATAGATAGTACCTGGAAAGAAACGCCGGTTGTTAGAGCGAGAAAAATTGTCGACACTTAGCGACTTTAAACGATTTACAATTTATATTGATTGACCATTTCACCATCATTCTGAATTGTGTACCCATACTGTCTGCATATTTGGTGTTTTCTTTTAAGTAATGTTATTATAACTGTTTCATTAATTACACGCAGCACTCAAAGATATATGGAAAGTAAAAGAAGTGTCTCGGAAACGTAAGTTGATACCTACATACACACACTCTACCCAATACGCAAACCAACAGTAGCCTATTTTTGTCAATTGAAAGGAATATTTTGTATCAGGAAATGGAGCACAAACTGTTGGAGACTCGACCATATTCGTCCCAATATGAAGTCGCCACAGCTCCAAGTTACCGTATAAAATGAGCCAAGCAATAATATAACGTATTTTCACAGGCGCGAAGGTTGGGGCTCGCGCGACCTCCACGCCGACTTCGACTCGATGTTCAACAAGTCGCGCCAGTCGATGCCGCGAGGTGAGTCCGAGGCCAGCTTGCGCACGCTTCACGCACGGGGAAAACGTCGCCAATACCACGCGGCTAGCTAAGCTTCCGGAGACACACGTGCTAGAAACAACTACACTGTAATATTTGAGACACATTGCACTTTATCTTACAATTCTTTTGGGATTTAGCAACTGGGTGGACGAAAGTGAAGAGATATGTGGAAGATATCCCGTTGCTTAATTTAATTTTTGTGTTAGCTTGCATAAAAAGTTGATAATTGTACTTCCTCTGTTGTTAAGCTAACAGCCCAAGGTTCAAATTGTTTTACTGTACAATGATACCAAAATTATACTAGTGTCGCTTTTCACTATCCTTATTTTCAAGCGCCGCAGTAGGGTGCTACTTATAACAGAAATCGCAAATTATATCGTTATTAGTGGCTAAAGTCACATTGAATATGTCTTGTTTTACTGTAAATTATATTTCCCAGGATATTTATATGAAATCCTATAAAGTTCTGAAAACCAAATTCAAAATTTCCCAAAGCACTATCGCGGTATTTGGCTTATAATTCAACATTGTATTGCAGCATGAGACACATGGAACATTATTAACACCTCAGTAGAGATCCGTCGAAGCTAAACAAGTGTTAGCGGCTACCTAATAAAGCTATTTATGCAATTTCGGTTGTCATGACAATTTGAATGCTTTGGCGAAATTTTGGCATTCTGGAAAAGTTCGAAATTTAATTACAAGCTTCTTATCTTTGTTTGCTTTTGGTGTATCCAAAGTTCGTTTGTTTATGCCCGTTCGCTTTGTTCGTATTTCTGTGAAAAACCTCGAAAGATAAAATAGTAATTGGAGGAAGAAAATCGCGGTACTAATTTAGTAAGTATGTAGTAAAGTAGGATTCAAACTTTATTGCGGGTATGAAGTTAGGCGCAAAACGTTCCACAGTAGCAAACTTTAGGTGTATAGAGGGCGTTGGAGAGGTGAGACCTGTGCGAAGACTCGCTCGCAGCTCCCTTCATAAACGCCAAACGTGTCCATCCAAAAGTTGTCTGGCATAGATCGCTTTAAGCGATAAGACCGCCCATTGTACCTATTATTAAGTTTTTTTTCTCTGTATGTTTTATATATTTTGGTGTCAATAAAGTTATCTATCTATTAACTTGGCGACCAATAACAGGAGAGCCGACTGAGTACAAATATTATCATACCTTTGCAAGACATTGTACCACCAAGCAATAGTGTGCACTGTGCAAACTTTACTGTGTTCCATGTTATACATGTACAGTGTATTGAAATTATTTCTGTAGACCTTATTTTATCGGATGTTGGTTGGTATCTACGTTTGCCAAAGTTATTCATTCAGATCTCCGACTCGAAATTGCATAAAGCACTGGCTGGCTGAATCATTTCCGTTAGAATATGTCCGTCACAACACACGTAGTTAGAACCGCGCACGGGATAAGAGACTCACACGAAAGCTAGCTTCAACTAAAACAAATCAATTAACTATCAACGCATTCCATAGAGCGACAAAAGTTTCTCATTCGCGACGTTGCCGACATTGCCTCGGATATTAGCCACGTTTTCCACCGTTCGAATAGTTTTCACATAACATCTCCATTTATAATAGACTACAGAATATTGTCCGTAGTTTATTATATTATGTGTGTATTTTCTTAGAATTCATTAACATTGTTTTTAATAATGATTTAACCAGTTTTTTTGCATTGTAGTGTTATATTTGTATTCAATTTGCATTCTTTGTGCAGGTGTTGACTTTCTCCTACCCGCTAACACTAGCAGGAAAATGTTGCGTTGCTCTCAGTTATAAAGTTCCGTTTATTATAGATTGGACTTGCATGAAGTGTACAAAAGCATTTCACATTTCGTATATCGTTTGGCAATGCAGTACTATAATTTCTAAAGTAGACCATTAATCAATATTTCTTATGCAATTCTATACAATTTAAAAATGTAAATTTGATCAGTAACGAGAATTTTTCAGACGGACAGTTAATTAATTTGTTTAGAAAGCGATCATGGCATAAATGTAGCAAGTAGATGTGGTAGCACTCGATGTATCCGTATAGAGGACGTCGGGGACACGCAGTCGTGTGTATAGTTCGTCTCGCCAAGCGCCACCGGCGCCGCTCCGGCGCGCGGGGCGGGGTGGAGGGGCGGAGGCGAGGGCGCCCGCAGCCACGGAAGCAGTAGTGAGGTTGTGTTGGTGTGGTTGCAGTTGGGTTGCGCGTTACACTGCATGCTCCGACCAAATCTTCACTTCACAGCGGCACCAGCGCCAACCACAAACCCGCCACAAACGACACACAGGAATAGGTACTAAACTATATTATTTTATTTTAATTCATGTGTTATTTTTGTGTTCCGCACGGTGCGCCGCGGCTGTTGTCAGAATAGAGATGCCTCTATTATGGAATATTTGATACCGCTGATGCCATTTTAGTTATTTTCGCATTATGATAATTTACCGTATCGAAGCAACATTTTAATGCATTCTTTGTGATTTGGTTTGGCATACCTAAAGCTTGCAGTTTGCTCTAATACAGTCGTCGTAGATTCCATTAACTCCTAACCGACCGTTTCGACATTTAACATCGATCGAGACCTCGCCGGAGATCCGTCTCCCGCAGTCGCCCCGGCCGACTCGACGCGTCCGTTGCGTCGCCGTCGACGAGCGGCCTATCTCTCCACTCGATCGGGCACTGTAAATACGCCATCCCAGCGAGCGTTCTGCATGATCGAACGTGTGTTTTCGATTAAATTTCAGGTAGTAGTAAGAAATCGAGAGAGCACCGGACGAAGACACGCCCGACCGAAGACGGAGAGAGGGACGAGAGCGGACTCGACCTCTCGGACCTCGACCTCAGCTCGATAGAGTTCTCGGAGCGCGAGATGCGCGCGCTGTCGGGCCTCACGCCCGCGCTGTCGCGCCGCCTGCAGCGCCAGCTGCTGGCGCACCTGCCGCCCGCCGCCGCGCGCGACCTGCGCCGCACGCTCTCGCTGCACGCGCCGCCGCGCACGCCGCCGCGCGCCGCGCGCTCGCACTCCGCCACCTCCACCAGCGCGGCCAGCGAGGCCTCGCCGGAGGAGCCCGCCGAGTGCTCCACGCTGCCGCGGCTGCGGCGCCGCTCCAGCCCGCGGGAGACGTCGCCGCCGCCCGGCGCGGACGCGGCGGCGTCGCGGCGCGCCTCCGCCGAGCGGCCGCTGCTCAGCAAGTACCTGACGCCGGAGCGGCACGTGTCGCTGGACGAGCCCTACCCGGCGGAGAGCGGCAGCCTGCTGGCGGAGCCGAGCTACGCGGCGGCCTACGGCGGCGCGCCGGCCGTGCGGCGCCACTCGCTGCGGCTGGCGGGCGACGCGCCTCGCAAGCGCGTGTCGAGGTTCTTGCGCTCCGATTTCTTCGACTCGCCGAACGACGAGAGTCTCTACGCCAAGCATAAGAAGGAGAAGGAACTCGAGACTCAGAAGATCCTTCGGGAGATCAGGGAGAAGCGCAGCCGAGCCACGGAGGCGGCGTCGGCGAAGAGTCCCGTCGAAGCGGACGACGCCGGCGGCGTTCGCAAGTGCGTCTCGCCGATAGGCGCCTCGCCCGGGAAAGAACGTAGCAGATCAAACACGCCGTTTTTTCCGAGCCTGGACAATATCAAGGAGACCGCTATCGACGCGTCCGCTTCGTTCGAATCCAAGTACAGAAATTTGGCCGATGCGAAGCAGAAGACCCGGTTGGACGATAGCACATCGAAGGATTCGAAGTTAATCAGGCCGAAAAGTTATCCGGTCAAGACCCTGGACTCTATCGATGAACCGAGCGAAAACAATGAGTCCGAAGTTTATTCCGCCAAAGACACCGATAGCAGGGACAAGAGGGAATCGAAGCTGATCCGACCAAAAAGCTATCCTACCAGTAGCCCCTCTCCTGAAAAGGTTTATATCAGTCGTAACATCAAAAAAGATGAAAGTAAAAGTCCCACTCCGAAAGATGAAGTGCCTAGCACCGAAGCAAAAACAGACGTGGAAGTGAGCTTCAGTATTACTTTGCCCAAGAAAAAAACAGAAATCGTGCCTAAGGCTGAAGATATGAAATATAACGAGGCGCAAGATCAAAGTGACGCTAAACCTGAAGGTGATAAAAAATCAACAAGCAGTACTTTTACATTGAAAAAGTATCAAGTTGTGAATAACATGGAGGCTGATAAATCTGAAATAACAGATCACAAATTCAAAAACGGTAACGCCATCGTAAACGGTATTACCGACGATGCGGATAGTAAAGTTAACAGTGAAAGCTCTACAACAAAAATATTAAATAGTGCGTCCAAAAAAGAAGTTAAGAAAACTAACGACTCTGAATCGAACGAAAAGAAAGGAACGATCAAGAAAAAGATAATTAGAAAAGTTTCTTCTAAATCAAAGACTGATATTGGAAATAGTCAAGATACCAGTGATGCTAAAACTACTACGGAAAAGAAAAAAGTTACAAAGAAAGTCAAAGAAAAAACTGACGAAGACACTGCAAAATCTACCACTGTCACAAAAAAGAAATCAATGCTGCAGTCGATTGGTCATAAACTAGAAAAGTTTGCGTCTAGTAAATCTAGCTCCCCTGAAAAGGTTGCTGACAGTTCTGTATCTTATGAATCTAAGAAAGATCTTGCGAAACTGAAAAGAACGCAGCGTGAACAGTCTGTCCCTGTGAATGCTGAACCTCCTACAGAATCTAATCTTATTAAAAGAGCGGTCACATTAACGGATGTCGCCGCTTTAGAGGCCCAACCTCCAAACAATAATAAAACCACCGTGTCAAAAGTTTTAGGTCTTTTCAAGAAATTCGAACCTAAGGATAAAACGAAACCTATCATGGAAAAATCACAAAGTATAGACACTGCCGACATAGGTAATAAAAGTGGGCCAGAAACTGAATACCTTCTCGAAAGTCTTGAAAAAGATAAGCCTCGAAGACCCACGTCGCTGCTTCTGAATGGCTTAGGACGTAAAAATAAATACAGTCGAACTACAAGTGACAGCGTTTCGAACTTGACCACCGAGAACGATGATCAGATAGTCCTTAGGAAAGAAACCGATATCAATACAAGAAATAAGAACAGTTTAAAATTAGACTTCTCCAGATTGCCAAGAGTTAAAAAAATAGTTCCTACTAATCCTGTGATAGAACCGCAAATCATGAGTACATCCTCAGTTGACGATGAGACTGAAAAGAAAGATGTCTCAGAGAAAAATGCCATTACACTAGATAGTACCAATGTCGATAATGACACGCACAGTCGCAGTCGCTCGAGGAGCCGGTCGACCGTGTCTAATTCCGAATTTAAGTCTGACGTGAGTGCTGAGGTCGCTAAATATTTGGATAAGAATCCTATATCCCCTTCCGACAACGGCACGGCGCATCCTCTGCGAAATCACGAGGCGACTTCGCCCGAGAAGGAGGATATTGTCGATAGAATACGAAGGAAGAGCTTTTATTCGAGGTTTAATGAGAAGAAACAGAGACGAAAGAGTAGTTTGGTCGGCCCGGGTGCGGCCGAGTACGACCCTTTGGCTCGAATACACGCTCCGCCGACTGAACCTAAATACGACATCTCGCCCACTTCTCCGGGGACATACGATCTGTCTCCCGGACTCTCCGCCTCCTCCGACATATCGCCGTCCACGGAACGTTATAGGTCTCTCTTAAGCGAGCCGATTAGTACTAGAAATAATCTAAGATATGAAAACTACGCGCATAACGACAAAATTGACACGTACCGATCACTCGATCGAAACGATTTCAGAAAGTATCCGGGAAGCAGAAGCTACTTAGATTACGATCAGCCCCTATCGTATGGCCCTCAGAGATACCCACGAACCAAATCGCTTTTGGACAGTTCCGATGGAACCGAGGACCACCTCACGCACTCACTGAGAGATCCGCTTAAATATAATAGAACAATTTCCATGTACTCTCCGGGCAACTACGCCACGTATAGGCCGAAGAGAACTCACAATCCTGCCATCATATTAAAAGAGAGCGAAAAAGAACCGAGTCCCGAAAATATTCTAGAGAAAATAAAACAAAGGAAAAACTTTTCCATAAGTGTGACCAGGAAACCGGATCCTGTAAAGGACCCGCTGCCAAGGTGTGTATGTTTTGATTCTTACATGTCACGTAAATAATTCTGAATAACTCCCCAAAACATAAATATAATTCTGTGCACGCTTCATGCTTTTTGAATTAAATTTTTCAGCACTAATGCTTAAAGTTTTAAAATCCTATAGTTATAGAAAATCCAAAAGAGAACTATGACACGTGTATATTATAATATATAGAATGCATACCATTTTGTAGATAGCTGGCAATAACATAAAATCATGTAAATTTATTCAAAAATATATGTCATATTTAAATAAATATCAGAAAATGCGATATTTAAATTAAAATAAAACATTACAGTATAAAAAGAAGCTATATTAAAGTCTAATGAAGCACAATCACTTGTCACGTCAACACTAGGCTCGACACGTTGGTAAGTCTTCAAGGCGAGTATTTCAGTTATATGTGATTTTGTTTTCAGATCCCCTGTCCCATCTAAAGGCGAAAGCGACAGTACAGAATGCTCTGAGAAAGTTGACTGAAAGGAACTATTGATAACGACGGATATCATTTGATTTTGTGATTTAAGCAAGCATTTGTTGACAGTTCGTGTGAAATGTTTAAATGCCGCTCGTTAATTTATTTAAAGCTTACACTTGTTATATACACACACAGATTTTTCCAACCTATGTTTTAACTTTGGTTTCTATTGAATCTGTACTTGATATTCTTGCCAAAACATAGTCCTAATCACCTTTGTAATTAAGGATGTTACGTAGAATCTCACCAATAACGGATGCATAATGTAAGACTGTTTTAGTGGCAAATGTAGGTGAAACACTTTTGAATCTCTGCCGAAAAGTATTTTTATGAAATCGTTGAACACGAAATCATGACAAGATATCAATTAGAATTTGGATCGTGTAAGTATAGTGGTTAGAGTTACTGATCGTCATCAAAAATTATTTAATTGAATCTATTTTGTAATTTGATTATTAATTCTACATTATTATAAACATTTATTTCTTCTTCACTGCAGTTAACTGCTTGGTAAAGAGTATTTATACAACGTATTTTATTATCAGCTTTTTAAGCTGTCAGATTTTGTTATAAAAGTGCATAAAAAATATTTTGCAAAGAGTGTACTTTTCGTTATAATATGTGTAAATTATTCTTATGTGCCTTTATTAAAAACAAGCAAATGACTGGATTTGATATAGTCCTTTAATCCTTTTATTGAAAGGTAAAATGACACAATTTAGTGTGTGTTTGCACAAATACGTTTTACTCAATATTAATTTTATCTTTTCATAGTTGTTATTGATTTACATTTTTGTATTATGAATGACCCTAAGTCAATTTTAAGTTTAAATGTTTATCATGATCGAATAGTATTGAACGCTAAGTCACGTCGTAACTGTTATCGAATAGAATGGTGCTTAGATTTCTTTAGATATAATAATTATTTATAGATCACATAGGGCGTGTGCCACACAAAGCTCACGACGACGCCCGCCCGGACCGCCTGCCTATAATAATATTATATGATATGACAGCCGCAGTTGGGTGCTCAACTTCCAACGACCACTTTTTTCTGTGAAGTGGTCATGGCTGTTGCGGGCGTTATGTGGATTACGTCCAATCACTCATAGACGTGTACATCGCGGTTTCCGTTTTACAAAAAAATCTGTTCTGCTGACGACTTTGTTTACTAATGTGTATACGGATGAACTTAGAATAACGTATTATGTTGTGTTGCCATTATTTACGCGGAAAGCGGCTAGAGTCGATTGCAATAGCAGTAATAAGCAATAATTCTATAAATAAAAAAACATTTTCATCGTCGTCCGTATTTATTTATATTAGAATTGAGATTATTTATTTGTGTGTGGTGACTTCTAATATTTTTCATGTTATTCATAGCTTACTAGCGTGATGGTTGATGAAACTGTGATGTTCCGATTAATATTAAAGTTTCTATCACACACGTTTTGTATTGAGTATGAATAAATTATATAGTTGAAACTGTTTGATTTTTACTATGCCGTCCTGTACCCTGTATATAACCCAGATTTCAGAAATAGGAAATACCATTATTCCATTTTCCGGTATACAATAATCAAAATGAAAAAATAGTTCACACAATGTCCTTTAGTCACACTCTTGGGTAGACTACATGCTGCATACATTAACATTCGTCTAATATTAATCCAGACTATAGTAGCCTATACATATTTATAAAAGCATACAGGTCCCTTTTTCGCTATGCCAAATGAGATTGCTTGCCGAAAACGCGTGCTCTCATAAACCTCAAAATTTCTTAAAACTCGACTGAATCGCACTAGCTTCCCGCACGTTATTTCGACAGTTCAAAACGAGAGCGTGAAGATTCTAGGTGCTCATAGCGAATAACGGCCCCGTACACGTGATACCAAAAAAACAAAAAAAAAAGAAATAAATGTTTTACAATATTTTTATTCATACTTTTGGTTGAATTAATACAATAATACCTTCATCATAAAGATAAACACGCTAGGTATTATACGTGTATAGAATGTCCAATTGTGTACGAAACTTAATTATATAAGAGATCATCTCATTAAGAAACGAGAGCGTTCAAGTCTCTGAAATGGTCCAAGTCCTTTGTGGCAAGACTATCGAGAATGTCACAAACTTCGGTATCGGGGAATCTCTCGACCCATGAGGTGATCATACCCTCAGCGGTCGCCGGGTAACGCTTCAACTCGACGTCTCCACCTAGAAAGAACCAAGGAGAAGATGCTTGTAATCGTAGTTATAGAGACATCAATGGTTACAATAATTATGATAAAAACGTCTGAACATGAGCCGGTCGAACCAGAATTCATATAGGTAAGCCTCTTCCGCAAGGGTCTGTCTACTTCCTTTGATAAAAAGATAGGTAATATCGAATTTTAACAAATCAATCCTTCCATAAAAGTGTCATAAAAATGTAATATCTCACAATAACTCCTAACACACAATCCCAAAACTATTGATTAGTGTTCAGTGGAAATAGATATTAGGTTGAATGGTATGTGGTAAAACTAGACTACGATGTAGATATATTATAGCTACCGTTGACGACAGTGTTCGGCTGCACGAAGATGTTGCGCGGCTGCTTGTGCAGCATGACGATGTCGCGCCAGCGCGCCCACGGCTCGTCGAGGCGGCTGTATTTGTCGAACAGCTCCTCGCCCGCAGCCACGTCGCCTGTCGCCTTGATGGTTTGCAGCTTCACTAGGAAGTCGCCTGCGGGAATAAACGAACTTTATGGAAGATTCATTCTTTACTAGCGTAAGCATTATACGTAACAAGAACGTGTTGAACGTGAGATGACACGTTCTTGTGAGCGACATATGTATGAATGCTGGTATTCGGTATAATTATTATTTCTAATGAACACAAATAGAATATAAAAAGGAAATATACGCCGCCTGCAAATCATAGATCAATTACCGATAATTTTCTTTCCATCAGTAGCCAGGCGATCCTTCTGCAGAGTGAGCAGTAAGTTCTTGCCGGGTTCTGCCTCCGTTATGGTCAGTAGTCCATCGCCCTCTAGTTCCAGCAAACGCATGATAACGAAACGGGCCCTGGCATGCGCCTGAAATTATTATACAAGTTAAGAATACGTCATGTAAGGGTTTGCACACACAAGTTATGAAAAACACCACAGTTGTGTTTTCAGCAGTGAATGTGTTAACCTAAGTCGATTAGGAGACCTGCAGTATAATGTGGGGGTTTCTCGATCGAGTGTTTGGCATATGTTCTATCACGCAGATGTCGCTTAAAGAAAATAATGCGACGGAACTTAATTGGAAAGATGACCTCTCAAAGAACTCTCGACCATCATGGTAGCCATGCTGGGAGTGTCTAATAAGCATTTCTGGTTCCAAAGGTAACAATATCAATTTGAATATTACCTTCATTATCATAGGACCCGTGAAAAAAGCGGAAAAGTCTAAGTATTATTTCAGGCTTTCAAATTGAAGGTTGGCACAAACCTGTAGCCAAGTCTTGGTCGAAGGCTGATACATCTCGGTGGCTTTGGCAGCTCCATTCCACAGAAGACTCAGCCAGTTTACGTAGGTCACATCTTCTGCCACTTTGCCTTCGTAGCCGAAGATCCTAACGGAAAATTAGGATTATGTACTTCTTAAGTTCAAATTGCATGTGATCAAGGCGGTCAAATAAGTTGTGTTCTTAAATAGATAAAGGTAAAATAAATGAGGACTCACTTCAGAATCTCAGGCACCAAAGAAAGGTACAGGCCCACTGCCTCTGCGCGGCACTCTTCGAAAGATGAGCCGAGCGTGGTGAACTTGCTGTCATAAGATTCGCCTTCCGTGTACCACGACTCGATCGCTTTGCCTGTTAAACATTATCACGTATTGACAAATGTATATCCCAAAATGAATATTATAGTAACAATATTTTTAATTGAAAACAGCTCACTCACCAGTCAGTGGGTTCTTGACAGTTTCTTTATTGAAGTTGAAAGCACCGTCGGCGTTTTCACGCAATAGTTTGCCGCTTCCGTGCCCGAGCAGTTCATGCAGGCCCACTTGAACCTAAAATAAATAAATAAAACACAAGTTTCATATGCTAATTAAAGATTGCAGACATAAGTAGGAGAGCCATCTTTTTAATGACTTGTGTATAGTGTATAGCCATATACTGACCTCAAAAGAAGCTACCCTGTATTTCTCCAACAGTTTTTTATCATTATCGGATAGAAATGGAATGACAGACTCCTTGTAGGCAGCTGGAATGACGTTGCCCAAGGATACATTCTTGAATCCCTCATTTTGACGGATTTCATCATCTATGAACAAAAAACACATGCATATATAGTTTCAGTCTGCTTGTTGTGGTCTTAGTTGAGTGCGTCTTTCAACTTTCATAATGAAGATTTACTGTTTTGTAAAAAAAAATGTATTTAAATGGAATACTCACAGTTAGGAATGTTTATGCCAGCAGGGATGCCACTTCCCGAGAATGTAAGCACATCCAAGCTCGTAAAGTCAGGGCGGAGGAAAGTGTCCTTTTCCAAATCCTCTCCCCAGGGGAGATACTTTATGAACCGCTCTGCTCCGTCGACGAGGTCACCGAACTTCTTGGACATCTCCTTGTTGACCATGGCGACAAAGCCTTCGAACTCGCCGCGCTGACCGCTCGGATCCCGGTATGTCTCGATGAAGCCTTGATAGCTGGTATAGGAAATAATAGGCGTTAACAATCTGAACTTAAAATGTGTTTCATGGGACTATCTGCATTGCTAATGGATGAGTATGATGGACTCAACAAGTTCAATATGACAAAAACATTTATTTATTTAATAAGGGCGCCCATTGTCACCCTGCTCACGTATTCTATTCGCTAGCACGTAATGATGGGAATAGTCGTCAATCAGATATACATTGTAGTGAATAAGCTTTGTCCTGAGACTCATCTGTATTTTTCTCGGTTTTCTGCAGTGAATGCCACATTCCCTTGCCAGAAACTGGTTCAGTAATTTTAATTTTAACAAAATTTTACTTTTAAATCAATTGTAGTAGAGACTAGGGAGGTGTAGTGTCGCACTGACCACTATAACTTGACATGGTTACTTACGTTTCAATGATCGGCCCCTTGTCTTTAATCCAATATCTGCTACCTTCCTTGTGCTCTTCGAGATCTCCCTCTACAAAGCTGTTAATATAATGCTTGATCATGTTTTTCTCATTGTCATTTGAGGCATTCTCTTTTGCCTTCTTGAGATTCTCAACAACTAGCTTCAGAAGAGGGGAGTAATCACCACGCTTCACTTCGAAGTAGGCATTTTTGTAGAGTTCTTTCTCAATAGTTATGATTCGAGACTGGTCCTTGTAAGGTCCATTCTCTACGCTTGCGAAGCGAATTGTATATAGAGGCACTGGAAAAGTAATTTAAATGGGAGATTTATAATATTTTTCTATTCTAACATAATTATAAGTGTTAAAAATGTACAATGTTATGCTCATGTTTATCCTATTACGTAGGAACAATTAGAAATAAATGTTTGTTGTTTCTCGAATGAGGTATTGTGGGCCTCTGTTGTTAATGACTACCATCATTCCATAACAACCGGGACCGACAACTTAACTTGCTCTCCGAAGTACAGAGTGATGGAAATTCTCACATAACTTTGTATACTACGTTATAGATGCGAACTTCGAACCGAAGACCGAACCTGGTCTATTTTCATTACTGCACCAAACCGGAATAAAAAAGAGAACCTAAACTAAACTAAAAGAAATTAGTGTTTATGGGATGGCTAAAACCCTGGCAGCACTTAATATAAATAGCTTTTCTTTTATTTATTAACTTGTGCGTTTAATAGCTACAGCTTTTCTCTGTGCCAGATATGAGGTAGCCTCTCTGGTCACCAGCAGCGTCGACTAGCTTAATGTAACTAATACAAATGTATCTTGTTCAATTTAACAATGTGGACTAATAAACATGCAACCTGCATGATCCATGATTCATATAAAATAAGTCAATAACAACAGTAAATTATATCCATGTTACATTAGATGTTACTTACAGCCATCATCTGCGACAGTTTTGAATGTACGACAAATGTACGCTTCAATGCGCTTAGTCTTCATCCAATCATTAACTAAATTGGAATCGGCTTCTGTACAGTTACTAGAAAAATATGTTGTGATCCCCTGCAAATAAAATATAGTTGTAGTTCATAAGTCAGTAATCATAGCATTCTATTACATTGTTGCGTATTTACATACCTTATCAGCCAGACCAAGACTAGTTAATCTTGGTGCAAGGTTGAATATGGCATCCTGTGTATCCTGCCACAGTTTGATCATATGTACACCATCATCTTGATAAGCTTTGGATGCTTCCAATATTTTTCCAAATGCGGTCTTGGATAAATTTGGAATGAATTTTGTATCTCCAAAACCTTTGTAATTACCACTATTGGCAAATATGCCACCAGCATATACCAGGAAGGCCTGTAAACCACAAGTGTGATAACAAAAAGGGGGGCAACCACCGCAATACTAACTGATAATGGTGATAAAGGATGTAGTAAATTGGAAGATTGACGAAACCGATTTATGTGGATCTAGTATGAATGGGCCAGCGGGTAGGGGTCAACGTCGGCGGATGTTCCAAGATCAAATCAAGGACCTTCTAAAGAAAGGCCATGTTAAAAGTACCTATAACCAGCTAGCAAGCATGAAGGGACTTATGAAAATGGAAGACGCTAAAGAGGTGTGTCAGGATCGTAGCACTACTCTACTACTCTGCCTACCCTACTAGGAAAAAGGTGTGACTGTATGTAGGTAAAAATGTAAAATAAAACCGTTTTTCATTTTATATTTGTGTTATATAATATGGCTGCTGGTGAATATCATTAAAAAATTACATATAGTAGTCCCTTCTTTAGACGCTAATGCATAAACCACCCAAGTTTTGAATATGATTTCTTCCAAGAAATAAATTTCATTTTTACAACAAAATTGTACAATACATTTTTTTTACTATTTCTATACTAGAAAAGAATGGAAAAATCAACACGATTTTGGTTAGCAATGGGACAGTATGGGCTAAAACCAACACAAACTGTCGAAGGTATAGCTCATAAGTTAGTCTTTGTATCATAAAATATACCTGAAATTGATCCTCCGTGACTCTTTCTTTAAGTGCGGATGACTTAAGGGCCTCCAATGATTCACTTGTGAAGATCCGATGTAGAAGGGAAAATATCTTAGGAGATTCTGGGCTTGTCTGCACAAGTACTATCAGACCTCCACTCCAGGCAGCCTGAAAAGTGAGTTATTGCACTTGAATCATTTATTTTAACACTTTCACTGCTGACCCAATTTTCTTGTCTAGCCACGGCTGGGGCTCGGCACACTCCATACTGTTTTCCCATACAACAAACACAACAGTTTTTTTCCTACACTTGTGGCAACTTATGAAAAACATAACAGTTGTGTTTTCAGCACTGAAGGTGTTAACACTTTTTGTTTGTATCTTTCTGTCTGAATAGGAAAAAAGAGTAAGTCATAGATCCAAATTTATTTTGTTAACAAGAACTGGTACGAGATATTATTATGCTCTAACTTTGGAAAATCATAGTCGAGTTGAGGAAAAAACAGTTCTTTGATATTATGTAATTTTTTCCTTTGAAAATCTGTTTCTCTTATTATCATTTTCCATTATAATAAATGCTTGACATTATTTTAAATAGATTTAGCAAATATGTTTAATATTAATGGAAGACTTGTCTCCTGACTATGAATTCTAATGTTAGAGAGAGAAGGTGTAAATCGAAGGGCGCATTAGATGGGCACTCTGCAGGAGACTGCACCTGATTTCAAAAACTGCTGACCTTCCTGGAATGTATCAGGTTGCTAAACTAGCTGAGTCATTAAGCCTTATCACACAAAAAGGGTTAAGACCCAGGCTGGTTGAGAAAACAAGCATGCTCAATTTTTCACATGATAGGGCTTCTTTGCCACACATCTGGTTACATGAGAGATTGATGCAATGATATGTTGTTGCTACCACAGTCTAAATAATTGAGTCTCAAAAATCGATTTTGACACTAATGCCCCTCAAATTCATGCAAAGTCTTGGTGATTTACATCCCAAGACCCAATAGCTTGAAGAGGTTCAATAACCCTTTACAAACAAAAGAACACTCACCTGACTGAGGTAATGAGCATATAGCTTCTCCTGTTTGGTCAAATTGTTAAAAGCTTGAGTGCTATCTAGCTCAACAAATCTTTGATTGTTTGGCAATAAGAAGTTTGACTTGTCTACAGCCATCGCTAAAAAGATACAAAAATAAAGAAAATGTTGAGTGGGTTAGGAAGTTATACATACACGATTGTTACAATAAATTGATAATTACTGACCATTCGCAAATATTGGTGCCGGTGTAGTTTTAGACAAAAGAGTTCCGAACGTGTGTCTACAGCAGTATTTACCATTAAGTGAATCAGCATTATTAGGACGCCGGCATATTCTAAGTGCAGCGGTCAGTGTTCGCAACATTTGATTAGGTATCACAACCGAAACGGAACAAGGATTGGATAATAGGTTATATAAGATTATACTTACTGAGATTACTACTGTAAACTTCTGAACAATAAAATGATCAAAATTTCGCCCTCCGACGGATATTGGATTTACAATTTTCAATGAACCAAATGAATGAAATGAATGAATGGATCGACCGACATTCACTCGTTTTCGTTTGATGACATGTCGTTGTCAGTCAATTGTCAAACAATGATTTTTTTTGTTCTAGCTTCGCGTGATCAGTGCGTGTTATACCGTATTTAGTGTTGAAATCACACTATGCAGGAGGCATGGCATACCATGACCTCTTATAGCGATTCAATTGAAGACCTAAACTGAACCGCGTCACATAATCGTACCGTGACGTCTTATTTTTTATGTTGCTGCCATTTTCAACCTTGTAGGCGGGTTGAACTGCGCCGAGTATAGAACCTTTAATATAGCCTAAATAACTACATGCTATAAAACTATGGAGAGTAATTAAATTTCTATGAACTTTAAAACTTAACTTATCTTTGTAACTTTTTTGTATCGTGTCCAAGTGGATGAAAATTCAAAAAAGAAAAATTATCGAAACAATGTTTAAACAATAATTAGGCGTTATAAACATTACACAAGAATTAGATTTTATATAGTTAAAGTAGTAGTTAAAGTGCGGCATTGTGAAGCGGAAGTTTTCCTTTCCTTGTTATTTATTTATCCTACTACTCTAATAAACTCATGACACTTTCTCTAAAATTTACCCTGCTAATTTAACCCATTTCGACGGACACTTTGGCAAACACAAGACAGTCCTGCTGACCTACCCTTCATAGTGCAAGCGTGGACTGCGTAGCGTAGACAGCTGTCTACGGCACCAAGATTTAGCGAAAACAGAGAATAAAGTGCTTCGTTCGATATAGCTTGAACGAACGAACGAATGAACCCATCAATGAAGTAAACATTCAACATGGATGGTTTCCGATTGTTCTCATCCGTATTTTAGGTCAATAAATTCGTGTACGATGCGTGTGTTGTGATGAACGGCAGCTGTTGTTAATTAGTGAAAATGTCTTCTGAAAGGTAATACTGATAAATTTGTAATTTTTGTTAAAATGTTGACAAATCGCTTCCGATAACAGTTGTCGAAAGTTGCAAAATCAATAAAGTACGCGGAAATCGCTAATGTCACGCCCTGAATTCTTAGTGAGTTTGTTGGTGTGCGGCAAAATAGCCGGGGCGAGGTTGAGACGTGTGAAATGTTTTATTCTAGGGTGGAATGGGTGGAGATTATCGAGCCGAAGACAAAGGAGCATATGTATGCTAACCTCACCACTGGCGAGTGCGTTTGGGACCCTCCCGAGGTAATGTCAACGCTAGAACTACGTCCATGCCGTGGCGGAAGTATTCAACTTCCTGGGGGGCAATTATCAGCTTTGATTTATTCCCTGTATGCTTTCTTCAATGAAAAATGCTTCATTAACTTGGCTAATTTTGTTAATTTTACTCACAAAGTTCTAATATTTTGTAATGAAGAGAAGTCATGTATGAAACTAGTTATTATTTCTATTCAATGGTTTCATCGGCTGACTACTAACTCAAACTAAATAAGATAAGTTGTTGTACCTAAAATATATTGCATTTCTCTCAAGGTGATGTCCATTTAGGAATGAACCGAAATTAAAATATAATGAATTATAAAGTTGGACTAAAAAATTAATAGGTTTATTAAAACCTCCTTTTTTCTCATGAGGAATATTGTTATTTAACATTTCTTTCTTACTTTTTCTATTCTTTGAATCCTGCTATGGTGATTGTATTTACATGACATAATACGATTAAAGTTGCATAATTGCTAACTTATTACTGAATATAGGTTGCTCTGGTCAGAATGAGATGTTTCTATTGTGGGGATAGCTTTAATAATTTAACATGTTCACTGCTGAAAACATAACTGTGGTGTTAGCTGTATGTGAAAACACCATAGCGTTTTAGTGTGCTAACAGAGTCGTACCCGTGGGTAGACAAGAAAATGGGCTCAGCAGTCAAAGTGTTAAACAGCATCTGTTCTCTAACTACTAATACTATTATCTTAGCTTTTGTAGAAACTACAATATGTTTTGTATATTGTCATCTCGCTAATATGCAAAAGTGTGTTTTTGTCCTTTCTTCATGTTGAAATGGCTGAACAGATTTTGATGAAATTTAGTATACATACAGATACCTTAGGTCTTGGAATAGAACATAGGATACTTTTTATCCCGAAATAATAACAGTTTCTTTGGGATAATAATTAACATAGGTGAAACTGTGGGCGCTGCTAGTAGTAATATAACTTTTCAATTGCAGGGTGTAAAAGTGAAGCGTACCGATTCATCACAATGGTGGGAATTATTTGATATCAACACACACAGATTTTACTATTACAATGCTTCCACACAGGTAAGTGTTTAGTCTAAATTAAAATAGATAACTCTTTATTGTAGATAAAAAAATTATAGCCTCCATAGAGTGATGGGTATTAAGCCTTTAACACGTTGGTTGTTGAAAACCTGTGTTGGTGTTTTTATAATTTTATGGAAAGTGAAAACACGCCTGGCGTGCGAACACACTGCTGTATTGACAATTTTATCACACCAACCCAAAAATAAAAGGTTCAGCAGTGAATGTGTTAAAGAGTCCTTCCAGACAACCTTTGGATAAACAAAAAATCATTTCTAGATAATATGTTTGAGTAGTGTATTACTATATTGTCCTTTCTATATCCATTTTTCGTTTTACTCATAACTGCTATGACAAGTATAAGAATTGAATGAATTATGTCATAAAAGATTATGGCATAACACTACATCTTGTATCAGTGATGTGGACCGTAATCGTAAAATTTAAAAGACCCATTGAAGTGTTTGACCGTGAGCCAGAAATAGGGCCGTGTTAAAATAATAACTGTTTCATTCGTAAATCTCTGCATAGATATATCTCTACATAGGTATATCTAAACATAGGTTCATTCAAAGGATATAATGTCTACATCCAACATGGCCACAAAGATACATAGGATCTGTCAATATTACTGCAACCTTTGTACAATCTATGAAGATTTCAAAACATTTTGTCATACAATCTAACTTCCTGTACATTTAACAATACTGTATACTAAAACAATTGACTTTCAGCTCAAAACATAAAAACCTTTTGTTTTTGCAGACCACTGTTTGGCACAGGCCAACGGACTGTGACATCATTCCGTTAGCCAAACTACAGACCTTAAAACAGAACACAGATCCACAGAAGCGGAGAGAGACTTCTACGCAGACCAATCAGGCTGCCCCACAGGTAACAAAGTTAATTTAATTTATGTTGCAACTAAAAAATCTCAAAACTCAAATCATTTATTGCAAGTACGCAAAAATAATGCACTTTTACAAGTTGCTATGGCAAATACATCTATTACAACTAAGAATAATTACTAATCAGCTGCAGACCTTCGTCTTAACTTTAAGCACATGTAATGAAATTGAAATACAATTTATTTGTGATTAATAATAATATGTACCTAAATATTAGTTTTTTTTGAGACCTATGTATTTACTAAAATAATATGGATTGTATTTAAATTGAATAAATTGAATTGATAATGTCTTATTAGAGTAAATATTCACTCACTGGGCTGTTTTAGCGCTACAACTTGACCTCTGATCCGGTCCCGATCCTGCACTGTTTTACAGATATCCACTAATCCGGATAGGTGTTTCTGTAGGAAATCTAAATTTTCTATGAAATTTACACTATTTTCTATACAGGTGCCAATCATAGACCCGACTAGCAGCAATGGTAACAGCACAGTTGCCAGCGCAAGTAAGCTGTCTCCAGGCAATGCCAAGAATGTGTCCCTCACGCAAACGAGCCCTGTGCGAACTAGAAGGTCACATTACCATCACAGGTGAGATTTCTTTATCATTACTTTGTTTATTTATTGCCTATCACCCGCATTGATTAACATCCCACAGGACCCCTAAAATTTGTCCGAGATATAATTTAGTCTATGTCACTCTTCAGCCTTTATTTCTATACAAAAAATTATCATTGCTGCGTAAAAGAAGGACAAACGTACTTTTGTATTTGTAATATTGTGTGCTGTGGATTCATAGTCCGACAGTTTAGTGAATCTTTCGGAAATAAATCATGTTTAATGAGCACGAACTATGCACGAAGTAAGAAAAAGTTTCGTAAACCTACCCAGTCATTAATATCAGTGAGAGCTTTTTCTGGCCTCCCAAAGGAGTGATATAAATTGGATTCATTGCCTATAACTTGGATCTACTAAAATATTGCTCTTGCTCTGCTCTAGTTTTAGTAGTGGAATGTTACGAAAGTCCTTATATTCATTGTTCACGATAGGTAAGTATTGCAAAATGGATACGACATGCTGATCATAATAAATCGAAAGTTTGTTTTGAAGGCAACAAGAATCCGCATAGCTCGCCCAATAGTAGGTAATAATCCGGTTCGGTGCCCGATTCACAAAGGGACTATAAATCCTTACAAGGGAATCAAGACAGACCGCAGTTTAAACTGTGTAGTCGTCAGGCCAAACAAGAGCATACATGATTCATGGCAATTCTGACGGCAATCGATGTTGTGACTTACTAATCTATTTGATTGGGGGCAAAGGCCTCACAATGGGAAAGTACAGAAAATGTAGGTAGTTTCCTACCGCAGTCACGAAATATACAATGCCCCAAATTGCGTGTCTTATGTGATAATATTTTTTTACAGTACTTTTGGTTTATAACTTAGACATGGCTTACATGGTTTTATAGCGATGGGGTTGCGAGTTCGAAGTAATGCATTTGATGATGTTTTTACTGCCTCTTCGTCGATAGAAAGCTTGACGTATGGCGAAGCGTGACATAGGGGCGGGTGGTGATTTGTTGATGCGTGAATGAATCTGAAAGTTTAAGTTTATCATTATATAGGACGGTCACGTCACGCTAAAACGGGCGCGTCTGAAATGCTAATTACTGCGTCGCCAATGTCACGCCATGTCACGTTCGCGAGGTAGAGAACCCCTAAAATTCCACTTAGTTTTAGTCCATAACCAGAAGAACTAGTTAGGTTACCTGACGCGATTTGTTTCTAGTAATCATCATTTACTAGACCAACATTCTACAGCATACACGAAAGCAATTTATCATCCGATACGCCCTTAAGGGATTTGCTCCGTTTACTAAACTACTCGGTGACCTAAGCGCGTATCTCGATTATATTTTTGTCAGTTATCGTCAAAGTAGTTTATATCTGTTTAGAAACAGCGGTGGCGAGACTCGACGCGGGCGGATGAGCGAAGACGGATCGACACCACTGTGTCGCCACACCGATTCTGGACGTTCCTCCGATAGCAGCATCAGCAGTGCGCAACAGAGGAGAAAACAGGTGCTTTGATTTCACATGACATTGCTTTCTAATTTTCGTGTCTACACTCAATCTTCTCGTACGAAATCGCATTTTTCCGTAGTTATCTGGATGCGATTTACTACTCCACTGGTCGCTCTTTTCACTGTCGCTTTTGCAAAATACATCTCTGAGTGACAGAAAGAGATGTGGCTATGAAAAAATGCGATTCCGTGCAAGCATGTGGGTTCAACCCCAATGGGAATGAGAACAGACTTCCTCTCGGAGAGAGAGACAGATAGAGAAGAAGGCTGGCTCTTCGCGGGCAGGTATTACATTATAAGAACCATACAAGTACTTCAAGGCTACTTTTCTGTCAGGCAATGCGTCACCCTTCCTAAAATGTTCACCGTTGACTTAAACGCGTGATTAAGTGACTATGAGTGATTAAGATTGAAAATAACGTCAGGCTAGACTACGTTTTCTAACATTTTGTACATTGTTCTAGGAGCTCAACGCAGCCGCTTGTAGCGCTCCGGTTTGCACTCCACAGCTTAGGAAAAGAAGCAGTGCCGCTCAAGGTCACGAGAGCGAAAAGTGGTCGCCGCATTCTGGTAAGTAAATTATTAACATATATATCCATTTGCCTTCTCACTGCCATGTTAGCCTAGTACGTCTTGGTGGATGTCACATGCTTGGGATTGGGTTTTTGAACATGGCTTCTTCCCAATGTGATCCTTTCCTGTTCATGGGCATTGGTAAATCAGAAACAACTTATAAAATATAAACATTTATTTATTTTCCAGGTTTGAATCGTAGCGGGAGTTTCATATCACCTAGAAAAGATGCATCAGACGATTCGATGCACGAGAAATATTTCAAGTCTGTTGAGAGTACACCTTTGACGAGACGCAAGGTATGTTCTTAATAAAGCTTTGAAAATAGACTAAAAATCGTAGTAATGTAATGTCTTATGTGTTTTGTGGGTTTAAATTTGCATACTATTTAAAACCTGTGCTTTTGATTGCATTGCCCTTATCTTGTTGACTATTCGATGTTTCAATTTCAACTACAGTGCCTTAGGATGGTTGATTTTGTTGAAGCATCGTGATGATAACATTAGCATGCATCTCCGCAGTGTAGCACTCCAGAGTGCAACTTCCTGCATCGAGCTGTAGTTACAATGCCGTGATGAAGTGCCCAGTCGTTATCCTTTAAGAATGGTGTTATTACGTTTCAGCTAAAACAACAGTCGGCAGGTGGGTCTTCCTGCGATTCGGCATCCCCTCAAAGTCCTAGCAGTCCCTTGCAGAAACCTCAACCTACCCCGTTTTTACAGGTTTGCTATGATTTCGATAAATTATTATTTGTATCTGCACTACCCATTGCCTGAAACACCTGCACCACCGTCACCCCCGCATTATCCATTTATGAGTTATTGCGCTTAAAGCTGTGGGGCCCACCTTAAGTCATCGTCATTTGAAATTTCATCATTAAAAAATTTTAATTGTCGTCTGGTAGGATCTTTGACAATATTTACGACGCGTCAGTGGACTGGTGTTGCTGTTGACGCTTGCTGTTTAAAAGGTTACTATTGACGAGGCCTTTGGTATCTGAGTTTTTCAGACCGCACAAGAAAGGAAGACAGATGCGCGTGACAATACATTTGTATTGTCACGCGCATCTGTCACGCGCGTCTGTCACGTAAGCTGTGACCCACGGAATGCTACCTCAACGTGCTCTCGAAGGAATCTCGCATAGATTTTAAATTGTTCGTCTTTCGTTTATTTTAGACGAATGCAGCGCGGCCGTCGCTCGTTTCTTCGATATCGTTGGCAGCGGACGCGCCGGGCGCTGCCCGCGTCATGCACAGCTTGGAGCGCCCGCACCAACTGTCCCGCCACGCACGGGAACGGTACTCGGACAGGTCTGTACACTCATCATCATTTTCTAGGGTATATATTATTGTTATGAAAAAAAAAAGTTACAAAAGTATAGTTCATTTCCTCAGAAACGAGGTATGGTATGAATTCTTATTAATGCTATAATAATAGTGACACTTTCTTGGGTCTCTATCGTTAATCCACACTCGTACACGATAACGAACGTTAATATTCCACCAATACACAGTACACTACACACACACATTACTAAACGAAAACACAAATTTGAGGAAAAAAAATACAAAGTCAACAATGGTAACAGTTCTGTAAGCACAGTCTACTCTATACTAAAACATAATGCAGAGCTCTAAAATTTTGCTATTTCTTTCGCTTTCCTAAAGTTAAAAAGTGACAACAAATCATTTGACAGGACTACACTAACTTGACACAGGACTTTGGACTTTAAAGTACTAACTACTTTGGTTGACTAATTTCTAATAACAGAATTGGTACTAAAGTCACATTTTCAGTTGCCCGCCAAAATTCAATTTTATTGTTATCTATAGACACCTAGACAAGGAGCGCTTAGCTGAACTGGAGCGTATGGATAGGTATCCTGAGAAGCAAGCAGTGTACAGCGTGGACAAGCCGTTCCGGCAGACCAGCCTCGACCTGCGGCATAACGCGCCCAACTGGCATCCCACCAGGGAATTCACTAGGTAAGCGACGAATTTCTCACAGAAAAAATAAAGTTTTTTAAAGGCGGCTTGCACTAAATTCCCTTAATCTAAAGAATTTCAGCCAGAAGGTACCTAACTTTTTCCACAGTTCTTTCAACGTTAATTCTTATACGAAATAATGTGTTATTTACTCAATATTCAATGTGTTACTCAATATCACTCAAAGCCCCCGATCAAGTTTGACGATTGTTTAAATCGACATTTACACATAAAGATGTTAAGCTACGTTTAAGGTTAAACGTAGTCTAGGTCACGGCAAAACAGCTGAACGGATTTAAATGTAATTTTGTATATATTTGGAATTGTAACATATTAATTTGTGGTCGAAATCTCAGAGCTCGGTTAGTAAAATAATAATTTGATATTGTTAGTGTGTCGGTGTTAAAATGTAAGCTACAATAATTATTGTAAAGCAGACAAAGAAGTAATAAATAAAGAAAAAAAAATGGTTCAAGGTTCTGTGCGTGTTAGAACGATCCATTCTTACAATAAAGGTAGACTTCAGTGGGTGCGCACGCGACCGACACGCGTGACGGACGCGCGCGACCCGCGGAAGTGTCCCCCCCGTAACGGGCGCGTAGTATCTCCAGGCGGCAGCAGGCGGAGCCCGAGCGCTACTCGTCCAGCAAGACGTCCGTGTCGGCCGGCAGCGGCAAGCAGCGCGCGCCGCACGACCCGCTGCACCACTACCTGCGCCTCGCCTCCGCCAACGAGCAGGACAACGTCGCCGCCGGTGCGTACCTCCCCGTGCAGATACACGTTATCCTTTATGGCTGCACTTCGGCACTGCCATGTGTCCATTGTGTGGTGTCTCTATTGGTCGCTGTGTGGCCTTTCGGACGAATGTTTGATTGATGTGGCGGTATCGGCACCACAAAAGAAATTTAATTTAAAAAATGTATGGAAATCGAACATTGAACATTTGCGGGACGGCATTCGTCCGCCGCGACAACGGTCCACTGGTTTTATGTTGCAGTGCTTGTTCTGCGACAGTGTAAATTAGAGTATGTACCATTGATGGCGCAATTTTTTTAATTGTTTTGTTTTTTACCTCAATAGTTTCTATAGTAGTGTTCTTAATAGGCAATATTTATTTACAGTGAACTACAAATTAAAATGCGTGAACTTGGAACCGCCTCTGACCGAACCCAATGTACAAAAACACAACCAGCGGTTGGAGAGAACTACTACCGCGCCCAGGGATAGAACTAAATCGAGACGTGAGTTTTGCTTGTGCTGTCTTCAAGGTGGCTGTGGGCATAAATAAAAAAAAAATCACGCATTTATTTTTAATGCATTGATTGACGTTTTAGTCGGCCACACATCGGACATACATACAATTTTACTACAGTAATTGTGGCTCAAATATGAAATAAACCACAATGAACACGCCCATATATCTGCGTGCAAGCACGCACACCAAGAACGTGATATCTTCATAGCGTTCAAAGACGTTATTGTCGCAAATGAGGAACAGTTTTGACATTTACAGAGGTCTTAAGTCTTAAGTCTCATATGCCCAGTGATTTCGCTGGAAACTGGCTTCAATTCAACCAACAGCAATTATTAAATGACCCACTTAGCTTATGCCTATTTGCGTATATAGATAGATAACTCTTTATTGACACCAAAATGTATAAAACACACAGAGAAAAAACATAACTTAATTATAGCTACAACGGGCGGTCTTTTCGCTTAAAGCGATCTCTGCCAGACAACCTTTGGTTGGACAAGATAGAGAGCAGGATAGGATAGGTTTTTACACAATGATGTTTGTGCACTTTCCCAGGACACAAGAGGCCCGTGGAAGTAGAAGAGCCCGGCATGGAAGGCGGGGAGGAGGACGAGGAAGGCTCCCCGCTGTACTGCAACTGGGACCTGCGCGGCATGCAGCACCTGCTGCCGTTGCAGGACTACATCATACAGCAGGCCAAGAGGACTAGTTAGTGTTGTTTCACACACGCATAATTAAATTAGCAGTCATTTTAACACGCTGCCAGCTGAACCGTTTTATTTTTTTTGCCACTTTTGCGAAACTTCACACAACGTGTGTTTTTCCTGTTCAAACTGTCGTGAGTTCAATTCCCATTGCGGGCACGTACCAATGTGTTTCTTGTAAAAACATATGTATCTAACTATCACTTGCTATTCGGTGAAGGAAAACATCTTGAGGAAAATCACACCGACTGACCCGAGAATTATTTCGTAGGTTATCCGTTTCGTAAGTGCGTTATCCTCGAATTCGGCTCGGGCCCATGTGGTGGATTATGGCCGAACCCTTCTCACGAAAGGAAGGGGAGACCCGTGTTCAGCCGATACGGGTCTTCGATGGCGTACGTGATGGTGAGGCGCGTTATCAATGTTACAGGCCGCAACCGCTACGGCGCCGGCTCGGGCTCCGACGAGTCGGGCTCGTCGCGGTCCCGGTCGCGGTCGGGGTCGGGGTCGCGCTCGCTGTCGGGGCACGAGCCCGACAACGAGTCGTCGGACGGCGGCGCGCGCACGCCGGACGACGACGACGGCTCGGGCGTGTACCTGCAGCACGTGTACGCGCAGCGCCCGCAGGACGCCGAGTACATGAACCACGGCGTGGCCTACTACAATACCTTCGTGGGGTTCGATAGGCAGGCGTCGCCTGGAATTCATAGGGTGAGTTCAGGCTTATTGCATTTTTAGCGCTTTCCGCAAGTGCTTTACTTTGGTCCATAAAAAAATATAAAATATCAAAGTAGAGTCGATTGTAGCTCGGGATGGATCTAGCTAGAGTCTGGCTGGTTTTTTTTTCATGTCCAAACCTGTGTTCGCCTGATATTTTATTATTCAGTATGAGAATCAAACCCGTTTTTGTCTTGTACTTATATAAATTAAACGCGCGGAAGTTTAAAAACTTGTTGTTATATTTAGTTCGAGAAGTGTATATAAGTGTATGTGTGCGCAGACGTCGTCGCTGGGCGGCGGCGGCGCGGGCGCGGAGGCGGCGCCGCCGGCGGGCGCGCCCGCGCTGTACAGCCCCGTGCGCGCGCACGCGCTGGCGCCGCGCCCGCAGCCCGAGCAGGACATAGAGATCTTCGCCAAGGACAACCTCAACTTCAACAAGGGCATCTTCAGGAGAAAGGTCAGTATCTCTGCTGGAGACGAAGCTTTTCGACCGCCGAAAATGTGCGATAAAAATGAGACCGGCGAGCTAGCGATAGAGCCGGTGAGATGATATTACATTTTAAAGAGTAAACGATGCAAACTTCTTGGTGAACTTTCCTAGTTCGTGATGGTTATAATAATTTTATGAGTGATCGATGCATCTTATCGAAACTCTTTTGGATTCGGTGAAACGACCCAGTAAGACATAAGTTCAGGAAGAATTATTATTGGTTGTTTCCGGGGCCGACGATAGGTTCGAGAGCAGAGATGCCGCTGACGAATGTAGCCTGAAGGTCATATTTTTCCTTTCCATTTAAATATTCGTTCAAATTTATTCAAAAGTATAATAGAAAGAAAGAAAGTACTACAAAACCTTCCTTTTGAATCGGGCTACGCGTTAATGAAAACAGAAACGAAATCTATTCTGTAGCTTCTGAGATATTTATGCACTAAGAAACACGCGAATGGCGCTTTGTTTCATGCAATGATACATTTTTCCTCAGGCTTCAGTCCGCGACATGCTGTCTTGGACGTCGTCGTCGATCTCCGCCCCGATGGTGGGCGCGGAGTGGGACAAGGCGCACAAGAAGGCCGCCACCGACCTGTTCCGCCTGGTGCAGATCTACATGGGCGACCGCAAGGCGCGGCCCGGCATGACGCTCAACTCCGTCGCGCAGGACATCTTGCACGCCACCTATGCGAACGACAAGTGAGATCCACTCATTATAGTAAAGGCTTGCGCAGACAAGGGACAGTCGTCGGATCGGACTTCTTTTTTGCCCGTCAACATAGAACTGCATCGAATAACACGAGGGACTTAAGGTACCGTGTACAAATAAGAATTCGCGTACAGAAAGCTTCGGGAATATTTGTCCTCCGCGGACATAAGTTCCTCGTCTGCGCCTTATGAATAATATATTGAAAAACCGAAAATATTTTACCTAAAGACAAAACTTGCTCCCGTTTGAAACTTAGCATAACTTTTAGTTTTTTTATTGCTCTAGTTATCATCCTAGAATTCCTGGCTTGTAATTTCTGGACATTATCTGTCAATAAGGAGGTTGCACCTGGTCCACTGGACTACATACGTCAGCGCCTTCGCCAAATATGAAACGATCTGACGTTTTAGCTTCAATTTTGATTCAATCAATATAATGAGGGAGACAATGACAAACAAAGAATCGCTCACTTATAGGAATAGCTAGTTTCAGACCGTAATTGAAAATATCCCTCAGTTGAATAATTGTACTCTTTTCAGGTTAAGAGACGAGCTCTATGTGCAGCTATGCAGACAAACAACAGAGAACCCACTACGAGATTCACTTCTAAGAGGCTGGGAGCTTTTAGCTGTTTGTTTAGCGTTCGTACCTCCTTCGTCTGCGTTCCAACCTGCGCTCACGAACTATGTTAATAGGCATCGAGACCCGGCCTTTGCGGATGCGTTTCCTGAGGTAAGGGATAATGGACTTTATTGCTTATAAGTTATAGTTTTGCATACCTGTCAAGATCGGGTTACAGTTACAAGATAAAACTGCAGCGATCTAATCTGATGATAGAGACGGACGTTGGAGAACGGAACTCCTCAGTGCCTAAAAGTATATTGGTGATGTTTCAATTCATTTCGATCAGCTTGCAGTACCTGCCGAATGCGCATTTTATCACGTTGAAAAATTTTTTTTTTTAATAACATATTTATTTCATTACAGGTTGGTAAATGGCCGATCCACGTTCAAGTATCTCATTATGCTGGCGTTGCCTGCAAGCGACTAGAAAGGATTGGTTTTGGAGGTAAAAGGCAGCCGCGGAAACCGACCACAGAAGACATAGACCAAGCTAGGGTGAGTTTTAATCCATTCTTAATACATTTTCAGTGCCATTTAACTGCTAAAAGTGAGTCACGAATAAAAAGAGATGACGTGAAACATCTGTGATATAATTTCGCCGCGTACTTCGATCGGGTTATTATAGATATGTAATTTAATTACAGATACAAATATTCCGACAATCTATGTTCGGTAACACGCTCTCCGAAGTGATGTCTTTGCAAAAAGAACGGTTTCCGAACCGGCAACTACCGTGGGTGCAAGTTGCGCTCTCACAGCAAGTGCTGGCGTTGAACGGGCGGGAAACAGAAGGAATATTCCGAGTGTCGGCGGACGTTGACGAAGTTAACGCTTTGAAGGCGAAGATCGATTGCTGGGAACTGCCGGATGCCTCTACGCTAACCGGTAATAAACATTTCGAAGTGTGCAAGTGAAACGGAACACATTTCATACACCAATCAATGGCTTGACATTGAAGTGTCAATTTAGGCCATGCAAAGACGTATTTTTTTTAAAAGCGCTATATCAATTTCTGTTAGTCTTAGGATATTGGGTTAAATTAAGTAAAAAACAAGCTCAGATTAAAATCTCACATAAGTTTAAAGGAGGGGGAGGGGGTTGAGCAAAAACTCACGATATCTCACCAAGGGGTGAGGGGGGGTCGAAATATCGCCAAAATTGCCTCACGTATTTAATAGATGCCCTTTTAGTAATAG
Organism: Campaea margaritaria; assembly: GCA_912999815.1. NCBI lineage: Eukaryota > Metazoa > Arthropoda > Insecta > Lepidoptera > Geometridae > Campaea > Campaea margaritaria. The sequence goes on from OU538794.1 coordinate 7,440,990, forward strand.
TCCGGAAGTCATGGAAAGAGGGAAGGGAGGTCTTTCCCCAGATTGAGACTATTTAGGCTGATAATAATAATAACAAAAATAATGTATATTCCAGACGCTCATGCACCCGCTAGTCTCCTCAAGCTATGGTACCGAGAGTTATACGAGCCTTTGATACCAGACGCGCTTTACGGCGCCTGCGTCGCGGCGGGGTCGGATTTCGCCGCGTGCACGCGGGCGCTGCAGCGATTGCCGCCTATTAATAGACTTGTAAGTAAATCCTATGGGCTGTAAAGTTAAGGATTATTCGTATTAGAACGGAATGTAGAATGGACGCAACAAGTCTAGTCTTAGTAATATTAAAAATGCAAAAGTTTGTGTTTAAGTTTTAACACGGCTGAACGGATTTTAATAAATATTAGTACATATTTAATACAGATACTTTAGGTCCTGCAATATAACATATAATACTTTTAATCCCGTAAAAACGTATGGTTTGTATGAGATGATAATTAACGCGTGTGAAACGCGGGGCGCTGCTATAATGAAATAAAATTTATTTATTTATAGGTAGAGAATAAAATACGAAAGCACGTGGACAATGAGCGCAAGTGTTTATGTGCACTCGTATGCTATTTTGTATGTAAATTAATGCGTATGCGTCCATGCAGGTTCGGTTGTAATGTGAATAGTCCTTTAACGCTATACAGCAAGCATTATTGAATACTGTTTCCAGTAAACAATTCTATATTTCCAGGTACTAACATATTTAATAAGCTTCCTACAACAGTTCACGGCCCCGGAAGTGGTAAGTCAAACCAAAATGGATTCTGCGAATCTCGCCATGGTTTTTGCGCCGAACTGTCTACGATGTACGTCTCAGGATCCCCGGGTCATACTCGAGAACGCTCGCAAAGAAATGACGTTCCTCAAGTCCCTCATCACCAACCTGGACACGTCTCATGTGCAGGATCTGCTGTGACCGAATCTCAGTTACCGAAACAACAACGTCGACAGGAAGTATACTGACTTCTAGTGTCGGCGGGAACATTATGTAGTCTTTGAAAAGTAGGTCGGTTAGTGCAATCTAACTTGGTGGTGTTACGTCATGTACCGTACATTTCGCAATCAATTATATCGAGCCGTCTAGTCTTCACACATAACCACGAGAGTATGGAAGGAACCGAATTATACATGTTGTATCATGGTATACAAGATTCCATATCTTTCCTCAATTATGACATTCTTGTATATTTTTTGTATTTTTGTACGCTATTTTTAATTTTGGTTGTATCCAAAGATATTTAATAATATGTGATTTTAATTATATTAAGCTTTACAAAAGTGTATTTGCAGTGTTTTCGAGAGGACTCCTTGTTGGTCTGATTGTTATTTAGTTGCGGATATGTATGCCAGACAGTGTGAATGGAGTGTGGGGATATTTCAATTATTGGTTTGAATTCCGTGGATAACGATAAGATGTACGTATCTCAATTTAAATGAGTTGAATTAAGTGTTTTCACAAATTTTCATTAACTATTATATCTTTACCGTGTGTTCTATAATGTTTTAGACTGAGTATCTAATCTGCGTGTATGCTAAAGTGAATTGACTTTTTCAATTTTATTTTTCAGTATCTTCTTTGTTTCATGGACGAAAGTTGTGTATGGTTGAGTATAAAATGTACACTGTTTTTATGAGTGCTAGAAATTAATCCTATAGGAACTACAATTTCCCAGGACATGAAGTACTTACATAACAATTTTTATATAAATCTTTTCATCCGCTTCAGAGCTGAGTGGTTTTTAAACAGGCACATACTTGCGCTTTTATAATATTGGGTATTATCCAAAAGAAATGAAACCTGAATAAATACATGAGTAATCATACTTTGACGCGTTATAATCTTCTTTGCAATTTTTTTTATCTTTAAACACTCAATTACAGTAATTTAATTAAAACTCACTTACCTACCAAATTCCAATCGTCTATTTATTAAACATGTCATTACCCAAGTATGTACAATAATCATTATTATACATAGTAGCTGCGCCCCCAGTTTCACCCGCGTTGAGTATTATCCCACTGTAATTTTTGCGGGATATAAAGGGTCCTATTTGCTTATCCAGATAATAAACTACCTGTGTGTTAAGTTCCATCCAAATCAGTTAAACCGTTTTGGCTTGATTGATTAACAAACATCCAAACATACAAACTTTCCATTTATATTATTAGTACGGCATACCATTTTCTAGCGTAGCTATTGGACACACGGAATAATTTTTAAACACTCATTTACAGTAATTTATTTAGTAATCACGTATCAAATTGAATGACCTTATTTATTAAATATTTCATTACCCAAGTAGAATAATTATTACATACGTGCCGGTCAATATACATTCTACTTCAAATTACCACTTATGACGACAGTTTAATAGAGCAATTAGTATTTACATACCTAAATACATCACAGCTAATATAATTTTAATATAACTTCGTAATAATATTGAAGTTATAAATATTTATTACCTATCTCTTGTATTTTACACTTTCAAAATATATTTTTAATTGCCATTTCAAGAATATTCTCATCATACGTCTCATAAATACAGATAAAAAATATTATTTTCACAAGCGGAAATAGTATTGAGAACATGGCTAAATAAAAAGTTACTACTGTAGAATAGTGTTAACAAAATCAGCTTTAAATTAGACAAGCTTATCGAAATTATAGTTAAAAATTAATATTCTTATAGAAAGTGAACGTAATTAGATTCAAATTACTTGATTCCAAATTAAATCATATTGAGTCAATAACCATAAAATTATTCTACTAGCGTAGAAAGGGAATAATATAGTTCAGTCTCGTGTTCCTTAATAGTGCTGTATATTTAATATTAAAATTGTTACCAACTAGAAATGCAACGTAGTATTTTCTAAGAAATAAACTCATTATAAATGCCAGTACAGGTGTAATCATGTTGAAAGGTCGGAAAACAAATTATATTTTTCTGTTACACGTTCAATTATGTTATATAGTCTTTCCATCAGGTAATAAATAAAATTTGACAGTAGTAGATGTTCCAATCGTCACAAACTTAAAATAACTGCCCCCTCCTTACTATTTGGGGATGTTTCAGATACTGCCACTATTTTGTAAGCCGTTACTTAAAAACGATTGTTTGTGTGATTATTAATGAGACTTTATCAAAGCAGCTTTTTCTTGAGTCTCAAAATACTCAAACTTTAAAACTAATGTGCAAAGGCAGACTTAGGTAGACTTTAATCTTTTAACTTTACAATTAAAATCTAGGTAAAAGAAGCTAATTCAATAGGGTGTTATTGTAGTAATAAAATAATATAATATTTGAAACAGTTATGTACATTCTGGTGATAATAAAAAAAAAAGATGAAATATTTAAAATATAGTGCATATTATTATACTTAATATAAACGCAAAATAATTATATAAATTACATAATGTACAAGCAATAAGCACAGCCTTCAATATTATCTAATAAATCATGTATTCATATTTGCTAAAATGTATAAAATAATATATTATATAGAAATAGATATATTATATTATATAATGACGGAATTCAACGAGTTTTATATTATTCTAGCTTTTACCCGCGGCTTCGCTCGCGTGGGTTTTTTGTATACAAGTATATTGAACTAATGCAAAATTGGATCAGACTGACCATGTGGTCTGTACTTCGGTAAATAGAAATAAAAACAGTCTGATAGAAAATATTAATTATTAATTTATAGGCAACTTTGATAGGTACGAAAACTTAAATACCCTTGATTCTTGCTTTCATTTTTACTCTGGCATCTTTCTCAATTGAGTATATTTATACTGTTTAAAATTGTAACTGACTCTTTTTTTAACATTAAGTAAATAATAGTAGCCTAAATGTTTATAAGACTTTATTATTCCTATGCTAAGTTTCATCAAAATCCGTCGAGTAGTTCTAACGTGATGCGAATTCAAAAATACAGTTGACACACAAAAAAGTTTTGTTATTTTGGTCTTTACGTGGATAACGATGTTTGCCTCAATTAAAATTTCCCATAAATATTTAATGTCTCAGTTAAAGTTTTATTCTATGTATCGAAATCATACCGATGATTGCAATTAATAAAATGCCAAAATCACCAATTTTATTCTAAAAGATCAAAGTAAACCTTCAAGCATAGATATTGATATATATGTACATATATATATATATATATAAATAATATAATAATATATCTTAGAATTATAGATATTTTTTTATACGGTCACAAATTATAATAGTGAACGTCATACTTTTTTGTATGTGTTGTGTAATATTGTGTATATCAATAAATTATATTTTTCCTAAAGCTTTTGGGAGATGTGTTCACAGCAAACCGAGTAAACTACGTAGGTAGGTAATAAATTTCTTTGGACTTTCTGTTTTTATTGATCTCAGAGTTTATTTTTTAAAATGAAATTGTATTAAAAATGTCATAGCTATTTTCACAAAATACATAAAATTAGAATAAAATGAAAGTAAAGATATTAAACAGAATCTCTAGCTTGTACATAAATGTTTGAAAATGAATTATGGCACAAAATTGTCTGCGACAATTTGTTATGTACTGTAACAATAATGGTTTATTTTAACATAAACACGGTTTTTCTGTATGTATACCAATATTATATTGTTGATTATGTTAATTCCTGACTCTGTTACCGAAAAGGACTCGATGAGAATAAAATATATCTGTGCCATAAATTATATCGTTTCATCAAAAATATTTTTTTCAGGCAGACGCAACTATTGTATTTAACAAAATACCATTTTATACATTTATGTCTTAATGTATAATTAATTAATACTAATTTTAATTAATGTTGTGATAGTTGCAGTTGCTTGATACGAAAAAAATACTTGTCAATTGTTTTCACAAATCTTAATAATTTTAGTTTTTAAGATCTATTTGTTTATGGTTGCTTTTAAGATCCGAGTGCAAGAATAATCTTGATGTTTGATAAAATTCAGTCCGTTTTGCGATGGTTAAAGTGAAAAGTACAGTATTCAGTACCTTATAACTAGCCACGGCTCCCACAGTGGCACCAAAGTTAATGCTCATTAAGCAATAACGTACTAATGCTATAAAAACGTTCAAATGTCTTTCTCAGTTACTATTTCTGCTACTTCTGAATTGGAATTGGTGAGATCATATTAAAAAGATAATTCTCGATTTGTTCGTGCACTTGGTCCTTTTGATCTTTTTGAGTTTGCTAACAAAAGTTAGCCGTTTAACAGTGAGAGTTGTTAAGTTATCTTGATAAAATGAAGCATATATATTACGAACATGCAGCTCTAGCACGTAGGAATAATCGAAAATGTTACACTTGTCTCATCATCTTGTAATTCCGATAAAGTTAATTCGTATGTAAGTGAAGAGCACAATTTATTTTTGGTGTACATTAATTAGGTAGCTATTTATCAATTGTAAAGCATGTTTACATAATAAATATATTGCAAATGCAGCTATACTTATACATTCTACTAGACCAAATATAACCAGCTCTGAAGACACTAAAGTTAAAATTCAGAATCGATGTTGTTAGGTGTTGACTTATTTTAACAATGTTTTCCTCTGTTAGTAATTCGCTATATAATGTGTCTTTAGACTTGGAGTAAGCTTGTAAAGTTAAGCGCATGGCCCCGCTAGACGAACAGTGTGGCTGGATGTATATATTGTATATGCCAGAAGTTTTGCGATGTTTCCGCTAACCGCGTGTCGTCCGCTTAGTGTGAACGCTCTATTTCAGTTTGGAAAGGGCGTTAACAGAGCAGATTGATCGCCTAGTGGGGCCACGAGCCTTATAAAAAGTTTGTATAGTGCTTATAAATATTAATAAAAAAACCATTATATTATATCCCTTTGTATATACTATGCCTATTCAATTTCCTTTATTGTTTATGACAATATAATGCCTACGATGTTCATAATGTAGATTATTATCACTAAATGTGAACGTTCAGAGAAAATAAACTACTGATTATCCGGTGGATAACTGCGAATACCATAATTTTGTTTCATTAACTAATAGAGTATGCTTATCACGTTAAGCTCTTAAAGCACTTAGCTGAGTAATTTAACGTATTTAATTTGATTAAACTTATAAATTAAAGACATTTTATCATTGCACAGGTGAACTTTATAGTATTAACAGGTCGAATAAGCTTAAAAATGATTCCGAAAAAGTTAAAAGATTTCTACGAGAACAATATTAAACTTCGTAAATACAATAACGTCGTGGACGCAGCGCATTTGGCTATGCTAATGAGACTAGTTACTGGAATATCAGTATTGCAAGTAGTGAGCCTACCCGGAAATCGGATTGTGTCCCGATTCTCAGTCGCCGGTTTTGCGTTTTTTATTTTGTGGAGTTCCATATACTTTTTCTGCACTTTTAAAACTCATTACGAAGATCAAACTATTCTACGAATGTTGTACAAAACTAAGTTGAAAAGATACGGAGACGATTTCGAGAGGACTTCCTCTCTTTTGTACGTGTTGATAACTTTAGTATTGACACCTTTTAAATTGAGCGGAAATTGTATGATGATGCAAAAAATCGTCGATATCGATTCAGTAATCGAGAAGGCTGGTTATTTAACCGATTATAATAAGGTAGCTCGCATGGCTCTCAAAATAACTCTCGGTCAACTAATCGTCTATCTTGCTCGATTAATGTGTATCTTTATATCTCTGAGCTCGTGTATTGTTTTGCCTTTAGAAAAAATGTACCAAGTGGTATATTCCGATGCTCTAGCTCTTGTAACAACTGCGTTATTTTGCTACCATTTGATAATTCTCAGAGACAGATTCAAGTGGATAAACAAAACGTTAGGGGAGATTAAAAAGAGGAATTCTTGGGAGTACAAGGTATTCGTTCGCGGGAAAGTACCAGCTAATATGAGCAAAGTTGTGGAACTACAAGACCAGCAGGTCTGTGAGAAAATAAGGACATGCGCTAGAGTATACAGCATGTTGTTTCACTCCTGCAAATTAACCAATAGAATATTCGGATTAGCGTTGTTGTTAATCATGCTACATTACTTTAACTACATCATTTTGTATTTGTTTTACTTCATGGAGGCCACGGCGTCCGGTATGTTCCACGATTTACCAAAGTATTTGGCCTTTCTGCTGTACATTTTTTGGGAGATTGTCATCGCCCTTGGTATCATATTCATGATCGTTATTTTTAGCGAATGCACGATGGATTATGTAAGTTTATTAAAACTTGGTGTAGATTCTGGGTGCACGACTACTTCCCATAGGTCCAGAGCCCATTGTTCTAAAAAACAAAACTTTCATATTTTTGTTCCCAGGATATCAAATTTAAATATTAAATAATATTTCTCTACGCAACGAAATCGCAGTTCGAAGTATAGTCAGCAAGAAAAGCTTTTCATAATCACAATTGCCATACTGTGATCAGAGTGTCTTTCGATGCAAAGAATTTTACTATCTTCGGGCTGACTAAATAAAATAAATGAATAAAATATATAACGCGTCGAGATCACATACATAACCAGAACCAGTGAGGAGTGAGGCAGAAGTGAGGCAAGCAGAGATGATAAAGAGGCTCCCCTCCGTAAATATTGTAATGAACCATATTGGGGAACGGAGAACTAGCACAAGTTATTATTTCCACTAGGTTCCAATTATAAGTTAATTTTGACCTAGTGCCATGCTCAAATTACGGTTTTGGGTGACCAAACATTTTGGAAAGTTAAGCAAATAATAAGCGTATTCGGTGAAAGACACTACGAATAACGTTACGGAATCATTTCATTAAAATTTAAGGACAAGCATGACTGTTTTACGACATTTGGCTGTGTTGAATTATATTGAATCTATTTCGTTTACCATAAAATGGAAAAATAAATACTTAGAAAATAATGACAATAAGGACGATTTATAGTCGTCCTTCTGTCCTATGCTACCCTAGTACCTACTTCTGGTATAAATAATATATTATGATAGCTTCAAAACAGTCGTACTAGGTGAGGCCTCCTGAGTCCTAAGGGCGAGCGCCCTGTAAGTTCCACATATCCCTACTGATCTATCCATCACTACGGTTAGGGAAGAATGGATTTTTTCCATCTATTACTACTAGGGGGGAAACGTGGATATATTTCTTCCACGTATTTCTACTATGATCAAGTACAAATAGGAACAAAAATCAAAAGGAAAAAATAATAAAGTGATTATTAGGTTTATTTTATTGTATAGGTTTTGAATTTAATAATTGGTATACCTAGTCTAATAAGAAATCGAAAAATAAAAGGATCAGGACAAATGTTAAAAGTCCCATCTATAAAGAAAACTTTCCCATCAGCTAATAATTCATTAGAACTTTCATCACCAAATATTAAAATTAGATTAACATTGAAGATGTACTCAGGAAACAGGAATTTCCGATAAACTGGTGGCACCTCTATCTCTTCAATATTTGTGAAAAACATTTTACTTGTGCATGCCTCTTTGTTTCTCCAATTATTATAAAAAGCAGACTTAATATTTTTGAAATTTTCGATATGATGATACGTATTTCTGGATTGATTATAACAGTGGTTTTAAGTGGAAAAGTATCCCCCCTAGTAGTAATAGGTGGAAAAAACATCTATTCTTTCCTACCAGTAGGGATAGATCAGTAGGGATATGTGGAACTGCCGGTAAATTCCACCTATAAAAAGTTGTCAAGAAAATCCTAAAAACCTTTCTCATGTTGACTGTACTGTCTATTTCTTTAATGTCCTTGGGAATTAATATATATAAAATAGTACAAGCAAAAACTTGTGGATCTGGCTGGGAACAAAATCTTGGACCTATGGGAAGTAAACGAAACTAAACTAAAATAATTAAAATTAACAGCGGATGAAAGCGCAAAGTATAGCAATAATTTGCAAAACTGTTAAAGTTTGTAGTAAGTACTTAGTTTAGTTTGGTACATCCAGTATCAACAGAAGTTGAAAAGCCGCAACGATTTAAATGTTTGAACAATTATCAAATTAAATACTTTTGTTTTTACAGGCAAAAAAGACGTCATATTTAATACACGAAATAATAAACGAAGGTATGAGTGCTGCCATCAACAATGAGGTGAGTTCATCTTGAGTAACACCTGGAGGAAAGGCGATAGTTAAATACCAATTAATGACAAACAGCTTATTCGACCCGGTATTTATAGTGATTAGCCCGACAGTTCTTTGTAGATTGCTCTGAAGATGAAAAGAAAAATAAATAAAATTGAAAAGTTCGGAAATTCCTTTTTCATAAATATTAAAATTAGAAAAAGCAACGCAGATACTTTTCTGTGAGGGCTTGGGTTTTTTTAATTAATAAATAGGTTCGCGTTTGACCACTATCTCCTGATGGTAAGTGACAACGTGGTCTACTATGGTACACGCTTACCTAGAAGTAACCTATTCACTCGCGCTTTGAAGACTCCTAGGTTATAATTATCGGGAAACACAGACTCGGGCAAGAAGTTCCACTCCTTTGCGGTACGCATAATAAATGTGGAGGTAAACCGCTTCGTGTGAACAGATGGATGGTTTCTTCGCACAAGTACCTACCAGCCGGATTGTCCGCTCTTTACCGGGCATCATATAATCAAAGTTCTATACTTCTACACACTTTTACAGGCAATGCAGTTATCAATCCAGTTGCTACACGAAGTCCCAATATTCACGGTCTGTGGGTTTTTCAACTTGGACTACGCCTACTTACAACAGGTATTTACGTGAAAAAATTTCGCCGCTGTAATCTATTGAAAGTATATTTATTTACCAATAAGAAATTATGAACGAAAACTGTTTTTCGGTGGACCCCACAGTAGATCTGCTGCGCGGGAGACCGTTAACACTTTGACTGCTGAGCCGTTTTGCTTGTCTAGCCACGGGTGCGGCTCTGCACGCTCCATGGTGTTTTCCGATACAACAAACAGCAGTTGTGTTTTGCCGTACTCGTGGCTAGTTGTGAAAAACACGACAGTTGTGTTCTCAGCACTGAAAGTGTTAAGAGTTAACATAAACATAAACATTGAATATATTTTTGTAAACCCTTTTTTTTACACACTACTTGAGTTCAGTTGAGTTGAAATGTTGTGTGCCGGTCAAGTTCCGATGACAATACAATATAGGTAAAAGCTAGCTGATCAGATGATAGAGAGGGAAGGCCAACGAAACTTCTCTGTGACTAACAGTAGATTGATGGTATTTTGGTCAGCTTGGAGTAACGAATAAGTTGTATTATTTGAATGCTTGTCTGGAAAAAATATTTTCTACTATAAAAATATTTTGTCTTAAGTCCTTATCGATATCGACGCACTACTGCTGCGCTAGGTGGGTAGGTATAAGTATCATTTATTTTACCTAAAAATAATTTTTTTTTTCAGGGCGCGCGCTCAGTTTGCACCTATTTGGTAATTTTATTACAATTTGTAACAGAAAACAATTCAGAGAAATAAAATAGAAAGTTTAGATGTTGCGACTCTGTGTTTTTATTGATCTCAAAGATTATTGCATTATTTATTTATATTTATGTTAATTACGTTTATTTATTTAATTAATTAATACACAAATTACAATGAAAAATTCTGAAGTAGCAGAAATGCGAACTAAGAAAGAGATTTATATCGTAGTAAAGTGAAATAGTAGGTAGTAGTTTATTGGAGTTAATTTTGGCGCCACTGCTCTGTGAGAGTTATGCATGGCTGGTAATGAGAAGTCTGAATGTAGCATCGTGAAACGGTCTGACCAGCAAGACCAAAACCAGAAGATGATTTCCAGTTTGTTCGTGCTCTAGTCTTATTTGAGTTTGCTTACAAAAATATTTAACAGAGTGGAGAGGTAAAGTTATTTTGATAAAATGGGGCATAGTTATCACGAACATGCAGTTCTAGTACGTGGGAATAATCGTTTTTTTTTTTATAATAATTGTTTTATCATCTTTTAATTCCGATAAAGTTAATTAGTACGTAAGTGAAGTGTGGGCCTGAATGCTGAACACAAATTTTAGCCACGTCTCCGCTAACCGCGTGTTGCCCGCTAAGTGTGAACGGTGTATTTAAAAAAATAAAGGGCACACAGCAGACTGATTGCCTAGTGGGGCTACGAGCCTCATCAAAAATTCTCACAGTGCTTATGACTATTAATAAAAAAACATGTCCCTTAGCATGTCCCATGGCTATTTTATGTTTTGTGTAATATGCCTATGATGTTGATAATATAGATTAATCCGGTTGATAACTGCGAATACCATAATTTTGTTTAATTAACTAATAGAGTATGCTTATAACGTTAAGCACTTAAAGCACTTAGCTGAGTACTTTAACGTATTTAATTTGCTTAAACCTAGAAATTAGAGATATTTTATCATTGCTCAGGCGAACTTTAAAGTATTAGTAGGTCGAATAGGTTTAAAAATGATTCCGAAAAGGCTTAAAGATTTCTACGAGAATAATATTAAACTTCGTAAATACAACAATGTCGTGGAAGCCGCCCGTTGGGCTATGCTAGTGAGATTATTTACTGGAACATCAGTATTGCAAGTAGTGAGCCTACCCGGAAATCGGATTGTGACCCGATTCTCAATCGCCGGTTTTGCATTTTTTATTTTGTGGAGTTCTATATACTTCTTCTGCACTTATAAAATTCATTACGAAGATCAAACTATTCTACGAATTTTGTACAAAACTAAGTTGAAAAGATACGGAGACGATTTCGAGAGGACTTCCTCTCTTTTTTACGTGTTGGTAACTTTAGTATTGACTCCCTTTAAATTGAGCGGCAATTGTATGATGATGCAAAAAATCGTCGATATCGATTCAGTAATCGAGAAGGCTGGGTATTTAACAGATTACAACAAGATAGCTCGCATGGCTTTGAAAGTAACTCTCGGTCAACTGATCGTGTATCTTGTTCGAATAATGTGTATCTTTGTAGCTCTGAGCTCAAGTGTAATTATGCCCTTAGAGAAGATGTACCAAGTGGTATATTCCGATGCTTTAGCCCTTATAACAACGGCGCTATTTTGCTACCATTTGATAATTCTCAGAGACAGATTCAAGTGGATAAATAAAACGTTAGGGGAGATTAAAAAGAGGAATTCTTGGGAGTACAAGGTATTCGTTCGCGGGAAAGTACCAGCTAATATGAGCAAAGTTGTGGAATTACAAGACCAGCACGTCTGTGAGAAAATAAAGACATGCGCTAGAGTATACAGCATGTTGTTTCACTCCTGCAAATTAACCAATAGAATATTCGGGCTAGCGTTGTTGTTCACCATGCTACATTACTTTAACTACATCATTTTGTATTTGTTTTACTTCATGGAGGCCACGGCGTCCGGTATGTTCCACGATTTACCAAAGTATTTGGACTTTCTGCTGTACATTTTTTGGGAGATTGTCATCGCCCTCGGTATCATATTCATGATCGTTATTTTTAGCGAATGCACGGTCAACCACGTAAGTTTAGTAAAATTTGGTGTCGTTTCTGAGTGCACAAAAACCTGACTGCGGTTGTAAGCGAAAAGAACAGTAATCACAAACTCAAATAAATTATTGTGAATAAATCAACAATAATATTTTTAAATCTGTCAAATTATTTGCAGTTTAGTTTGGTGCATCCAGTATCGTCACCTGTATTTATTTATGTAAATATTGTATTGAATGCATGTCGTTGTAAAAGGTAATATGAATACAATAAGTTCTTGAAAAGCCGCAAGGATAGAAATGTTTCTACGAGTACTGCAACTCTGTTAAAAATAAAATATTATACACGATATAACATAGTTCATTTATCTTGTTCAATAGGTATATTTTTGTTTTCCAGGCAAAAAAGACATCATATCTAATACACGAAATAATAAACGAAGATTTGAGTGCTGCCATCAACAATGAGGTGAGTTCATTTGCCTAAACTGAAGAGCATCAGGAGGAAAGAGATATTACATAAAATGTTTTTGTTATACAGCTTGGTCGGTAGGTAAGTACGAGTATTAGTTAACCTAACTGTTATTTGTGGAGTGATTACTCTAAAGATGCACCGAAAAATAAATGAGAACAAAGTTTGTACATTGCAATTTTTTATATAGGTACTCGTTCACATTTTTCCGCATTACAACTACACATTACTGCGTATCATGGAAATTAAGTTAAAAAAAAATTTGATAAATAGTAACTTAACTATTTCTTGTCCTGAGATGCAACAGTGCCCCCACTAGTAAGTATAGCACACCTGTCGGATTATCCACTCTTTACCAGGCACTGGGCATTTTCAATATCAGCCAATAATCAAAGTTATGTACTTCTACACACTTTTACAGGCAATGCAGTTATCAATCCAGTTGCTACACGAAGTCCCAATATTCACGGTCTGTGGGTTTTTCAACTTGGACTACCCCTACTTACAACAGGTATTTACGTGAAAACATTTCGTCGCTGTAATCTAGTGAAAGTATATTTATTAACCAATAAGAAATTATGAACAAAAACTGTTTTCCAGTTGTCCCCGATTTTTAAATCACATCGGGTGTTATGTTTTATCAAAATAGCCGAGTTCCTTTAAGAAATCTGTGAAAATCGGCCATTTTGTCACCAGATGACATTCAAAAATCAGCCCACTGTTATTTGGAATCAGCAAAAAAATATAGAGAAGAACATCAGTGACGCAGAAGGGACCTTATTTGCCTTTTGTACAAGCATTTTAACGGCGTTCGTATGAATGAATAAATGTTTGCTTAGTTCATTATAACCAGTTTCCAGTGTTCAGTTGAGTTGAAATTTTCCATGTCTGTCAAATTCCGATGACAAAACTATGTCGGTACAACTAGCTATGATAACTTAATTTATAGTATATTGATGGCGTTTCGGTCATTTTAGTCAGCCTGCAGGAGCTAGGTACCGCAAACGTACGTTAATAAATAAACTTATTTTGAGCTAGTCAGGAAAATATTTTTTCCACAAAAAAGCTAGGTATGTCATGTTTAGTCGTTATCGACCAACTGCTGGGTGGTTGGGCGGTTAGTATCATTTAGTAATCGTTACATATTTTATTTCAGGGGGCGCGCTCGGTTTCCACTTATTTGGTAATATTATTACAATTCGTGACAGAAAACACTTCAGAGAAATTGAAAGTTTAGATGTTCTGTTATCCTTCAGTGTTATAAGTGTGACCACAATAAAATTGATGTGATGTTGTGTACCTTTGTTTTTTTTAATGTTTGCTTAGTAAATTAAGTTAAATGAAAAATAAAATACGTTATATAAATAAATATCTTTGTTTTCTTTATTCTCTGTCTAGAAGGATGATCGAATCTCAGTAGTGAGCTTAGTTGGATTACAACGGGCTTACGATTACTTTGGTATTGACATAGAAACAAACTAAATTATTGGCCTCATTGCGAAAATCATTATCATCATAGGCAGCTCTTTCAACCCACTGCAGGGCATAAGCCTCCTCCCTCTTACGCCATTCATCTCGGCTTTGAGCCGATCTGGTCCAGAGTAAGTTTTGTAAGTCGCCGTCGGACACGTCCTGGTTGTGGACATCATTGATATCTGCGTAATAATCGCAAAAAGCTATGTACTAAATACTCACGTCATAATAGAACTCCATGGGCTATAATGGTCAGTTCCTCGTACCGAAGGCTAGAACCGCAAGCGCACCATGAACTCGCGACCCGGGTGAAGCGACGCGTTGTAGATGGCCGGCGGAAAGCCGCCATATATATAACGCCGATTTTCTTAGTCAAGCTGCGTTTAGTCCAAGAGCGTAAACATGCTTGCTACGCGTAGCTGACTCGTCGGTTCGGTCAATTTCAACGTAGAAAGGTGATATAGTTAAGCGCGATGATACTGTGGCTGTTGTTCCTTGTAACCGTGGTATGGATCACGGTCTTCAGGTTCCGAAGAAGGAACATGTATAAGATGGCCAGTCTAATACCGGAGCCCAAGGAATCTCTGCCTGTGATCGGGATAGCACATAAGCTGGCTGGAAACACTGAAGGTGAGTTTTGATAACAAATATGTGAATTAGGAGAACTTCGAAAGAAAGCTGCTTATTTAGATAGTCTTGTGAAATCACTGCTACACAGCTACCGAAGAACTGAGATTGGACGATATATAGGTTTTATATTCTATACTAAATTTTTAATTTTATTCGTGGCCCGCATTGTCCGAACTTCGTTAAGCAATAGTGTGAAAACAATACTTTGTTACGGTTTGTAGGGCACTGTTTCCAGCGAAATTACTGGACATGTGAGACTTTAGAGTCGATGTCTCAGAGCAGTAGCGGATTTATCAGCAGGCTGAGTAGGCTGAAGTATAGGGCGACCGATATAAGAGGCGGGAAATTTGGGAACCGTAATGTTTTTATCGTTTAGCGACACCCATGCACGTTCACGAACACTCAATGATTAATATTCCTTTTACCCTATCCTCTTTCACTATCTGGATTAATTTATACGCAAATATCGCGCGATTCTATAACTACTGAACGGTATATTTGGAATTACGCATCATTTCCCACATTAAAAGAAATATATTATATATAAAAAAAAGAACACCCCGTCGTTTTTACGTCGTGAGTTAAAAACAAAAAACTAAACCAAACATCGAAAATCAAACTGACTATAATAATTATGGAGATGAAGGTGGCAAAAATTTAATAGCCTATTGGCGGCATATGTGTAAATCCTCCACTGTCTCAGGGTGACGAGCGCAGTGACTGCGCTGTGTGATAAATAGTTTGAAATTTAAATTTCCCGCCATAAGCGAAAAGTTTCCATTTAATCACAATTTTCAGAGATCATGAAGAGTCTGCAAAATTTCAGCTACTCAGCAATAGAGAACGGTGGAATTGTCACAGGCTGGCTGAACCATATTTTATATTTCAGTAAGTTAATTTTAGTTTTTATAACAAGTTTCAATAGAAACTAATTAATATGTAGGTCAACATGCAATATTATGGCTTGCTAATCTTGCTATGATATATCTAATGATGAACATATTAGATTGGGTACGTATTTAATAAAAAAAAAAATGCATAAATTACTATTATTATTATGATAGTGAATAATTTTAATTTAATTTTAATTTGATTTATTATAATATTCTTTGTTTTATTTTTTTTCTTAATACATATGCATATATTCAGTTTCTGTCGATCCTGTTGATCTGGATATGGTGCTGAAGACTTGTATGGAGAAAGATGATCTTCACAGATTCATAAGAAATGTGATCGGATATGGACTAATCTTTGCACCAGGTAGGTAAAAAGAATTCATCACTTTTACTTAAAAAAAAGTACAACTAAAAGTAGAAATATTATTCATTTTATGGAAAAAAAGCGCGGGGGGGGGGGGGGGTTTGATATGATATCAAAGGGTAATTATAATGTAAAAAGTCCCCCACGCATTTTAGGGTTCCGTACCCAAAGGGTAAAACGGGACCCTATTATAGCTCCGCTGTCTGTCTGTCCATCTGTCCGTTTGTCACCAGGCTGTATCTCATGTACCGTAATAGTTAGACAGCCGAAGTTTTCACAATTGATGTATTTCTGTGGCCGCTATAACAACAAATACTAAAATAAATAAATATTACTATATAATAATACTAAAATAAATATTATTATTATATATATTTATTTATTTAATTTTCACATACTAAGTCTATACGTTTTCATAAAATAATAAGTAACTTTTAAAATTCGCTTAGGTATACCTACTCGTAGGTACCTACTTCCCATATTCACACATCTTTTAACTGTACTTACTGAAAAAAACTTGATCTTCATTAAAACTTACTAAGCATGTAATTTCAAATAATTTCGTATCAGAAACGCTTTGCTGGATTTTTTAGTTTTCTAACTACCTAAACATAAATAAGCAGTGCCGGATTAACCACGTAGCAAGAGTAGCAGTTGCAACGGGCCCGGCGCGAAAGGGGGCCCCCGCATATTTAAACCCACTCATCTCTGCCTAAGCGTAATTCTTTGAGTGAAACTCATTAAGATGTGGTATATTGAATTTACTTGATGTCACATAAACGTGCAACGTTACAATTTTCCAACTAAGACAATTGTTTTTTTACCACATTATACTTAAGAACCCATAGTAGATCAAGGGCTCTTAGAAAGAATTTGCTGCGGGCCCCACGCTTGCTTAATCCGGCACTGTAAATAAGGAAAAAATAAATTCTATACCTCCATAATAAACGTAACGGTCTTGACAGGTTCGCGAAGCCAAATGCTGCAAGTAGTTTCTACACCTTGACCTCACAAAATAACATTTAGGTATGAAAACGATACTTGAATACATAAGGATCTGTGTGGTTACATGTGAGGCATTAATCTTTGTCCTTTACGAAATAAAGAGTACATTAGTGAATAGTAACATATGCCTCAGGTTCGCGATTATCATAATAAGGAAATTTAAAGTAGGCCGGCAGTGACAAACATTTTAAAAAGGCTGGGAAAGGACCATTTTTCAAGGTTAGCAAGGACTTAAATCTCGTCATGATGCTGACACGACACTAGCCGTGCCTCGTGAGTAATTAAATAATGAATGATATATTGAACCAAGATGTCAAATTTTATCAAAATTTGTTCAGCCGTTACGGAATAACATGTGGCAGCAAACGCACTAACATTGCATAGTATCACGCGGGTGAAGCCGTGAGCCTTGTCTAATGTTGTATCAATTCATACACATTTATATATAAGTAAGTACCTATCGTGAGGAAACCCACCTACCCGAGTATTATTTCGGAGGTAGGTAGGTGATCCACCAATCCGGATCTGGCCCCCGTGGTGGATTATGGCCTAAACCGCCTCACGAAAGTGTGGGGAGACCCGTGCTCAGCAGTGGGATGTTATGGGTTCTTGATGATGATGATGATGATGATGATGATGATGAAGTACCTACCCAGCTAATCAATAGTAGGATAGGAAAGTTATTACTCTGTTTGAAAGACAGAAAGTAAATAAAATAACGAGTGAAAACCCCGAAATTATACACTCAGTTCAAAAATCTTATTGAATTAGAGGAAAATAAATGATGATTAAATTTTATATACTTACAGTACCAATATGGAGACGACGGCGAAAGATTCTGCTGCCAGCCTTCAGTCCAAAAATAGTCGAAAACTTTGTGGAAGTGTTTTCGGTGCAGAGTGAGATTCTCGCTGAACGCCTCAGCGACAACGTCGATTCGAAAAAATTTGTCGTCTGGCCCTTCGTTAGCCGGTACACTTTGGACTCAGTTTGTGGTAAGAACTTTATCAATGTAGTTATTACCGACCGGCTTATAGGTACCGGAAATTTGCATCGCATTTGCCATCACATTTTCTTCAACTCGAGGGTTTTTGTGACATAAAAGTAGTAATTCGCAAACCGCTTCTATATATTTGCCTCTTTTAGGCAATGTGTATAAGAGTGTATTTATCTATCTATAATTGAGTTTTTGAGGATACATAACGCACGGGCCGCAATATATTGTGGTAAAATATTAGTTTTGAAGTTATAGTAAAAAAAAAACAGAAATCCTGACAAAATGACATGGTCATTTGAACTATGGTTATAATTCGAGATTATTTTTGGTTTTTTACCAAATCTACTGATATAAATTATTAATCGTTTCTTTAATATTATGTGGACTACAGGAATATTGCCGATAAAACTGTGACAGTGAACATCAACGTTCGTTCGGTATAGTTCCGTCTCAATTTGTATGTCATAAAAACTAGTTAGGTAGGCACGCAAGACATGATTAACTCAACGAGTATTTAAACTGTTTCTGTAACTATTTCTATTTTCTAGTAACAGATTAAACTGTCCTTAGGGAGCCATGATGATATAGAGTTCACACTGTTATATATTTCTTTACGTCAAAAGTGAGATTTACATGCGCACTGCCAAACCAATCTTGCAGCAGCCAACCAGTTTATTTATCATTTTAAAACGAGAGTTTCCGATACTACCAAACTCTGTAGTTTGGTAGTATCGGAAACTCACGCCTCAGTCCTCACGCCGTAATAGTAGCACCGAATCGTATCACGGATATTTGTCTACGGATGTTTGTAGATACATTATGTCAGTATGTTTATATCGTACTAACGGGCCTGGCACTTTGTGTCCAGCCCTGAAAATCAAAAACCTAGAACCCGATTGCAGAGACACCTACCGGGTACAATTGTGTTTTCAAACAATTTAGGAACCCATTGAAAGATACACACAAAATTTCAACCAAATCGGTCCAACCGTTTAAGAGGACTTAGGCGACAAACATACGTACAGAAGATATATTATAAATATGGCAGGTGTCCTCGCAGCTTAATTATTCAAGCCATACCTTATCTTTGTCCCTCACAGAAACAGCGTTGGGCGTGAAAATAAACGCTCAAGGGGATCCCGACTCAATGTTCCTAAACTCAATGAATCGGATCTTGAACTTGATCTGCGAAAGGATATTCCACCTTTGGCTGCAGCCCGATTGGCTGTTCCGGCAATTTAGAAGCAAGTACACGGAGCATCAGAAATACGTGCACCACATGCAACACTTTACTGATGAAGTGAGTAAGGCTGCGCCGAGATCGAATGAGAACTTAGGCTAGTTGTAAACTGAATTAAAAGTGTAAATATGATTCATTCACAACGAAGTTATGGGGGCTTGAAAATGGCCTGAATGGATTCGAGAAAAGGATAGTTCGGCTGTGCTTTTGTTTACTCGACTTGGCGGGGCACTGTCGTGCCTCCCAGATATAGATTTGATACATTACACTCTATGATCTTGGAGAATAAGTAAGAAAAAGATTGTCAAAGTAAAAAAAAAACGTTTATTTACATGAACCCCATGATGGCACACATGGACTCTCATGTTTATGTAAAACATTGGCCATTGGCCGAATCCTAGGGTGACAATAGCCCTAGTCTAGTTTTGTTTTTGTTTTGTTTTAGTTTTGTTCTTGGTGTATTGATTTAGAATAACTTTGATATTGGCTTGAAATATTGCAGGTAATAAAGCAAAAACGCGAAGAAATATGTACTGAAAACAGGTGTAAAACTGAAGTGGATCATGAATTTGGTAAGTAATAGTGGAGGATAAATAATTCTTGGCAATAGTGCTACGGTTGCGCGTTACATTATCTATTAGTACAAAGAAATATTGAATATGTAAGCTAACGCTATATTTCTAATTAAATCATGAACTAATTTCAACGTCAACATTTTAATTTTTTACAGATTTAGGATTATACAAAAGGAAGAGTTTCTTAGACCACCTTATAACATTATCAGGCGGTGAGAAAGGGTACACGAACGTCGAATTAAGAGAGGAAATGTTGACATTGACAATCGCTGCCACTGACACTTCTGCTGTTTGTATAGGATTCACCTTGAAGCTTTTAGGGAAATATCCCCAGATACAGGAAAAAGTTTATCGAGAGTAAGGTCATTTGCTTACTTACGACGTCTATAAAAACTCGTTAAACCAATTCGGACCTTATTTGACGACTTTGTTTAATTCTACTTTCGAAAACCTTAAGATAACGTCTGGACCAGCGGGGCTATGCAGCACGGTGCGGATCAGCTCGAGTTGGTTTCATTTTGACGTTTGATTGCCACGGGACTCGTCATTCGCATTGAAATGACAAGACCCGTGGGAATCAAACGTCAAAATGAAACGAACTCGAGCTGATCCGCACCGTGCTGCATGGCCCCGCTGGATGCGTTGATAAAATTCCTATTTAATAGATGGATGACTTACTTTTTATTTCAACAATACTTCATTTCGTCCTTTACTTCCATTGTTTACTTGACTCACTTAAAATAACCTTGTTACAGGCTTTACGAAGTATTCGGAGATTCGGATCGTCCGCTAGTGAAGGAAGATTTATTGAAGCTCAAATACTTGGAGAGAGTAGTGAAAGAGTCTCTAAGACTTTTTCCACCAGTGCCTTTTATTATTAGGAAAGTTATAGAAGATGTTAAATTACGTAAGTATTACTTCTTCTTCTTTCTTCCCTCTTTACTTCTTCTTCGTGTTGATGTTTCAATAATTGAACCCCGAAATAGCATGTTCTTGCCAAAAGGATTAGTTGGCCACACTAATGCTGTCCAGCTGCTTTACCTACTGTACTTACTTATTTTTTCTGTCTTCTAGCATCAGGTCGCGTACTGCCCGCTGGTTCAGGGATCGTGGTCTCCATTTGGGGGGCCCACCGGGACCCCAAGTACTGGGGTCCGGATGCGGAGCACTTCGACCCTGACAGATTCTTGCCAGAACGTTTCAAGCTGTCCAATACATGCAGCTTTATGCCTTTCAGCAGCGGACCTAGGAACTGTGTAGGTGGGTCAAAAGTATAAAAACTAAAATAATAATAATATAATGTTTCATAAAAGTTCATTATCTACTTTGTTAACTCAAGCACACAAAAAACAATTCATTCGAAATAATAATTACAATTTCAGCTTTAGATGTTACATCATACGGTACATAATAGCTAGCAGGAAGGCTTGCGAGTGTACTTTTAGATGTACTGAACAGTATGTCATTGTGGTAGAGTCTACTAGAGTATTTTTTTTTAGTAATGAAAAGTTGGATAGCGTTGGTGAGATGTTAGGAAAGTGATGACGAGTTTTACAGTAGGTTCATCTCACCGACCTTGCCCACGCATGGCTTGTGAGCTGACCGGTTTAGCAACCCATAGCATCTATTGCACGTGCACCATCTTGCACAAGCTTAATCTGTGTAAGGTACGTGTACGTCCTTGCATGAGATCACGCGTCTCCACTTATTGTAACAGACAGGTTAGGGTTAAAGTGCTACCTCAACTCAGTCATTATTTAGATCTAGATAGATGCGTCAGAGTTCGTCATTTGACATGCTGTTGTCACTTCAAGAGGTCATACTTAATCTCGTATGTAGGCCACGTTCAGATAATCATCATTTATGTGTAAATTGCATTCAAAGACAGATAAATAACTATTGTCTTATGTTTTCATCCCATGGCTTCACTTTGCTGTCCTCGCACGTAATGTTTCACTACAAAATATAATTATAGTAAAACAATGATACTCGTACATGAATGAAAAGTTGTAAACGACACGTGCAACGGGTTGAGTAAGTATATGATTGTTAGATTTACTACATATAGACTAGTTAGTTTTGTAGTCAAGTCAGTTGTGTGCACTTATCTTTGGTTTGTGAACATCGAAACTATTATATGTTGCGATTTAAAAATTCCTATCTTAGTACGACGAGCGTATTCAGGACTTAACTTTTCCAAATTCTGGTAATTTAGCGGTTTGTGGTTTATTTGACGAATGAAGTGCCGGATTCTGATGTCCAGGACAGACGGCCCATTGAAACATGAAATCTGCTAATAACTTGAGAAATTAAGTCATTGGTGTTGAGCTGAGGTTTCACACCCGGTACAAAGCGTATAGATTACCGCTCCGCCGCCATCGCTCTTGGGAATCTTGACATTTGCTTTGCACCTTGCATCAGTTAGATATCCTCGATAAAAACTACGAACAACATGAATATGCATTTAATTGTAAATTGCTCGTAAGTACTGGAGGCCTACCATGACATCTTATAGCGATTCAATTGAAGACCTAAACTGAACCGCGTCGCATAATCGTACCGTGACGTCTTATCTTTTATGTTGCTGCCAAACTGGATCCAGTTTTGGTTGAAAATGGCTTATTAGCGACTCAGTTTATGTTGCTGCCATTTTCGACCTAAACTGGATCCATTTAAGTTTGGAAATGGCAGCAACATAAAAAATAAGACGTCACGGTACGATTGTGCGACGCGGTTCAGTTTAGGTTATCAATTGAATCGCTATAAGAGGTCATGGTATGCCTCCTGGCCGCTATACCTACTACTACTGCTACTACTTTTATTTTAATTGACTCTGTGTACACGTATGTACATAGTTTATCTTATGTACAAATACTGGTTCTAATTTGAAAGGGAATTCCCGTCATTATCTACTAATTATGGGCCGTAGGACTGTAAATTGCGGTCTTCCTCATGTAAAGTTAGTGCGTCAGTGCTGTAGAATGCGACAGAGCAGTGCACTCTTGCCTATTTGTATAGTACAGTCAGCCTGAGATTTAGCGGAGCATGTCCTAATTTCCGATTTCATTTTACGCGTACAATAAATATATTTTTTGTAGACGAGATAAAGTTGAGATGTTGAGATTCTTTTGAGGTGGAATGTACCTAATTCTATTTTTTTCATAGTTTCTGGAAACTTTGTGAGAAAAATAGTTATAAAACCTGTTCACAACTGATAACGGAGTCGGTGAACATACATTATAATCGAACAATGAACCTCCTCCTTTTTGAAGGAAGCTAATATCAAAATAAAAAACTAAATTTTTCTGATTTTTAAACCTAAGCTTTAGAAGAAAATTTCATTTATCACGTACCACCTACGTCCAATTAATAATATTTTTTGACATACGAGTACTTTAGGTTAAGAAGTTACCTTTATAAGCATTAGGTAGTTAATTTTATTGCAATAACAAATTATAATAACTACAGTCATGGCCCAGGCGGAGATGGCGGGATGAGCTTGACTCCTTTCGCAACGACTGGACCACTAAAGCTCTCAACCGCGAGAAATAGAAAGAGGGAAGAGAGGCCTTTGCCCTGCAGTGGGATAAGCGTGGCTAATAACATAACATAACATAACAGTCATGGTGTTCAAAGGTATCATATGTATCTTTGACTTATGATACGAGGTTAAGTTCAACTATAATAATTAGGCTATTTTATACGTAGGTAGTTACGATTACGTACCTGGGTGTCTAATTGAATAGATCCGTTGTCTGAATATATACAAAATATTTTGTTCACAGGTTACCAATACGCCCTTATGTCGATAAAAACAGCATTGTCCACCGTCCTCCGTCGATACAAGGTAATTGGAGACCCAGAGAACGGTCCGATACCAAAAATAAGAGTCAAAATCGACATAATGATGAAAGCCGCCGATGGCTATGAATTAGCTTTGGAGAGAAGGACGAAACCTGCAACCCAGTGACGTCATAGCGAATTGGAGACAATTCCAACCTCTTTAGATATGTCCTTTTCTACCAAGCCCGCATTTTCCTTTGCCTAAAAAAACGATGTTTGTAAACTCAGGAATGTATGAGAATTTCACGCACTAGACTGATAATATAAAAGCTTAATAGATTATTTTAGTAAGAAGGAGAGATTACCTATGTTATAGGTATGACAAATAAATAATAATAATTATGTATCAGGACAATTGTTTGGATTTTTTTCAGATGTATGTTGGGCAAGTTTTGGATTTAAAATTAACATTCATATTTTATATAAAATGTGTCCCGCCGAACCTCGAACAAAAATAAATTTCTCTGTTCACAGAAATGAGTCTTTTTGTCCTTTTGTTTGCGTCCCACTACAGCACAACGCCGCACGGTGGATCGAAAATCGGCTTTCATAGACTTAGGGATTTCAATTTGCAAGTGCTGGATTTTTTGGCGGATATCGCTTCTATTACTTATTACTAGGTACAAAAATGAGACCCCAGTTAATTTTGCCCAAAAACGGAGGAGTTATAATTTTTTTACGAAAAATTTGTATGAAGATAGTATGAAAAATCTAATTATCTCTAAAACGGCAACGAAAACCGTAATATCCTTACAGGTGGTTATAGTACTAATTATTTATGATCTTTTGGCATATTCCACATAAAGATCATCGATGCCGTTTTTTTTTTAAAAATCGTCGAAATATATTTATTTATTTTTACATAATGAAACAGTTACCGTTTCTTTTTGTGTCTAATTAAAGAACATTGACATGAAGAATGGTCCAAATATTAAGAATATAATTATATAAATAAATAAAATAAAAATATTTAAATAAATAATCACTCAACTAATTAATTACTCACTCATTAATTATCACTCGCTTTTCGGAGAAGGAAAACATCATGAGGAAACCCACATACCTACCCGAGAATTATTTCGGAGGTAGGTATGTTATCCACCAATCTGGACTAGGCCCCCGTGGTGGATTATGGCCTACCCCTCCTCACGAAAGTGAGGAGAGACCCGTGCCCAGCAGTGGGACGTTATGGGTTGATGATGAAATAAATAATATGTTTTGAATAAAAATATTGAACATTTTGATTGATATTTTAACTAAATGGAGGTTAAATATTATTATCCAATCTGGATTCTGACTCAGAAAATTGAAGTCTGACAACGAGGGTGATAGGGATAGTGACATATTTTTATGTTTTTAGGGTCCCATACCCAAAGGGTATAACGTGACCCTATTACTAAGACTCTGCTGTCTGTCACCAGGCTGTATCTCATGAACCGTGATAGTTAGAGAGTTTAAATTTTCACAGATCATGTATTTCTGTTGCTGCTATACCAACAAATACTAAAAACCGGAATAAAATAATAGTAATAATAAACATTTAATGGAGCTCCCATCCCGTACTTGATTTGTTTGCTCGTTTTTGCTCAATATTGATAACGGCAACAGATAGACGCTTGAAAGATTCACTGAATGTTTAGTTATAGTTATATTCACTTTAAAGTAAATAATTAAATAAAAACAAAACAAATATTTATGGGGGGCTCCCATACAACAGACATGATTTTTTTGCCGTTTTTATAGATAATGAATGGTACGGACTCCTTCGTGCGCGAGCCCGACTCGCACTGGGTCGGTTTTTTATCATATATTTTCGTTTATTGTTCCAATACATTTAATTAGTAATTCCATAAATTATTGTTTTAAATATATTATAGAATTTTATTTATAGTACTTAAATAATATTTTTGTAACCTGTATTTACTTATATTATCAATAAAAATATGTTATAAATATTTTTATTTTATGGATTTATATAATTATATTCTTAATATTTGGACCATTCTTCATGTCAATGTTCTTTAATTAGACACAAAAAGGAACTGTAACTGTTTCATTATGCAAAAATAAATAAAAATATTTCGACGATTTTTAAAAAAAAAACGGCATCGATGATCTTTATGTGGAATATGCCAAAAGATCATAAATAATTAGTACTATAACCACCTGTAAGGATATTACGGTTTTCGTTGCCGTTTTAGAGATAATTAGATTTTTCATACTATCTTCATACAAATTTTTCGTAAAAAAATTATAACTCCTCCGTTTTTGGGCAAAATTAACTGGGGTCTCATTTTTGTACCTAGTAATAAGTAATAGAAGCGATATCCGCCAAAAAACCCAGCACTTGCAAATTGAAATCCCTAAGTCTATGAAAGCCGATTTTCGATCCACCGTGCGCCGGTACAATATATAATGTTAGAGACAGGGCAAAAAAAGCAAAATCATTTTTGCATGTAAACAACTGAAAAATTAAAAGAACTAGAGTTAATGTTTTTTCTACAGTTGTAGGGTAATTAAAAAAAATTATAGTCTTGATTTCAGTTAGTGGTCAAAAAACAAAAAAGTTTATGGTAATAATTTATTTACAAATTTGGACTACTGCGATGATTTTTTTGTATTTATCGTAACGAAATAGTCCAACTTAGTATTCATAAAGGTAGATAAATGTATTAACTTAAAAAATATATATTTAAGACAAATCCGTTTATGCCTTTTACGTAAGAAAATCCAATGAAATATTTTTTTGTCTTAAAAAACTTGATATAGGCATTTTTTATTGCACCTCGTTAGACTTTTTTGACGATCAATATTAATTTAGTATCCACAGGTTTTTTTTTTCAGGGTTCGGGGGGACATTTTGTATATACATATACATTGTAGTTTCATGGGATTGGCTTTGGTGTCTGTAAGCGACCAGGGGGGCTATGCAGCACGGTGCGGATCAGCTCGAGTTCGTTTCATTTTGACGTTTGATTGCCACGGGACTTGTCATTTCAATACGAATGACGAGTCCCGTGGGAATTAAACGTCAAAATGAAACGAACTCGAGCTGATCCGCACGGTGCTGCATAGCCCCGCAGGTTATAACTAATAATTTGCGATTATTATTTATAGAGAAATTTTTTGATAGTACGTAAACAATGAACGACCGACAAAAGCAATTGAATAAAGTTTAAAATACGTTCGTTGGTGGATGTGTTACCATAAAAGCAAAGAATAAATACATATTTCGAAAATATATACAATAAAATTGTTATATAAATAACATTATTTGATAAAATGGACAGTGTCCTGTGCTACTATTTAGACTCATTATATACTGTTTTTTATTGACTTACTTATTTGCGTGTAAGTATTATAATATAATAATATGACTGTATGATATAATATACGATGCTCAAAGTGTAATTTTGTTAGTAAGTTAAGTATAAAAACATAGGAAACAACTTAAAAATTATTTAATCGTTTAAATATAGTAACTAATACAGTTAAGGAAATCAGTTGTACCTACTTTAATTGGTAATTAAAACATGAATAGGGTGGCTAATGTTGGAGAAGTAAGAAGAATAAAAATAATATTCTTTAAAATGCCAATGGTTTTATTTTCAATTGCCCGTGTGTTAATACTTCTTTTCAGTACTTATTAGAACTCAAATAATTTATTACTATTACGCAAAAATAGATAGATAGATAAACTCTTTATTAAAACACAACAGAACAAAGGAAACTTAAAAACTAAAACAAATTAAACTTAACAATTAGTGTTATAATGGGCGGTCTTATCGCGTTAGTTTTGAATAAGGATTTCAATTTCTACAACAGCCCTAAAACCCAGCCAAAAATTCATAGATGTCGGTGATATAAGTATCGATTATTATGTACGTACACCTACTACTATTTTGTAAAAAAGGGAAATTTGAGATAGTTATCTAAGTAGCTACAATTGAGTTACATTCAACTTACTTTAGCCACCCTTTACTCATTTCACTCTGATTAGCCTCGACAGAACGAATTTCGAAAAAAGTGATATAAAAGGCATACCTACTTTAGGTATCTAAACACAGGGCAATTTAATATATAGACCTTTTACCTTTTTATTTTTATTTTATCTACAGGTCATAGGTAGTCAGTGCTTTACTTAGTCTAACTAATAACTTTGTAATTATGTGGTCGTGTGGACTCCGAGGGGGAAGCCTGAACAAAGGGTGAAAACCGTGGAGGCCAGAGAGTACTATGTATATACCGGGTGGAGGCTAGCAACTTGGAAGAAAATGTAATGTATAGGGAGGTCTGTATCTGTACATAGTAGATACTCTTTGATGCATATCTCTTCGGTAAACTCAAAGAGGGTAAACACCAAAGAGGTAAACTCTAGTCAAAAAGAAATACTCTTAGCATCTGTGGGTTGAGATCTCGGTAGAGAGTACTATATCGTTGGTTGTGATCGAAAATGTGAAATTATCTCGTAGTATTCCCAATTGTTATAAATGAGATTATTGTTTAGACTGTCTCAGTTACAAACAAAGATTTACGAAAGTAGGTAAGTGAATATCGTCCTTGCTATATATATTCATAATGGGGTGTGCAGAAACGAAGAAAAAAATAACTATAACCACTATAAGTTCTAGACTTGGGGTTGTGGGTCCGTAATCTTTTTTCCCGCAACCCTACCAATACCCCATTATGCCTCTACTCCGGGGCAGTATGGGGTACTTATGAATCTACGGAAATTAACTTCGTAGTACAGATCCAATAACGTTGTTCTTTAGTGTTGTTGTGTTGTTATCATACTCAGCCCTCGGATGTCTTCAAATATTAAGTGGCTCATGTCCGCACAAAACCAGTTTTTTGGTTTTATGTGTACTGGTTTTATTTAGCCGAGGATATCTTTGTCATATCTTTGTCCATTTAAGTTGCTTTATCTCATATTAACATATCCGCTGGAGTAGAAGAGTTCTACAGTGGAGATCGCGTAAGGAAAACGTAGTGTAGGACGCCCGCCGGCAAGGTGGAGTGACGACTTGCGGAAAACGGCTGTTGAAGACTGGATGAGGAGAGCCGAAGAGCGGGCTTAGTGGCGTTCATTGGATGTGGCATACGTCCAGCAGTGGACGAGTCTGTGCTGATGATGATAATGAACTCATATTACTGGACCGAAGAAAAACTGTGTTTCCTCGGAGATAGATTACTTTGTACTGATGTGATTATCGTAGCAAAATATCCCCTATAGAAGCATTTTTAAAGCAACATGCTATGTCGTATGACACACTGCTCGAACTGGAGAACTTTATAATGTACAGGCTAACTCTAATCTTCGCCAAATTTGTCTTAATTCTTATATCACTGGCTGGCTAGTACGATGTTTATTGTATGCTTTTTTGACAAAAAATTGCTAAGTATTTTTAGCTGCTCAGACCACCAATTATTTCCAGAAGTATGAAACAAAAATCCTCACTCAACCTAACCTTCAAACTTTGAAACATTTTTATTTGAATAATATGAGAATTGAACATTTTTGTGTGGCTTAATAGGCACTGCATAGTTTGAAGCCAGAGCTATTAGAAACAATTTTCATGCAAAATTGCTTTCGACTCGCTGTAGCAGCCTTCCTTGGAATAAGAAGTAGGTAGATAGGTATACTGAAATTATTAGCGGAACATTTTGAAGTTGATATAACTAGAATGAATAGAATATTCAGCTTTCCTTCTTATACTTTGAAGAAAAATC
The DNA here is from genome assembly GCA_912999815.1 of Campaea margaritaria. Taxonomy (NCBI): domain Eukaryota; kingdom Metazoa; phylum Arthropoda; class Insecta; order Lepidoptera; family Geometridae; genus Campaea; species Campaea margaritaria. The sequence goes on from OU538794.1 coordinate 7,470,693, forward strand.
AACATCTTACCTAACTCTGTGATTTAATTACATTGGAAATAGGTAGGTACTGTGGGATCGTTGTATAAATTTAATTTCGATTTATTACCATTATAGTAGAAAAGTAAGTTAGGGTAATTTTAGTAAGTTATTTATTTTAGAGCTATAAATAAGATTTTTCAATAAAGAAAGGTGGAGAACAGTACCTAGCTGTAATATACAATACAAGTTGTAAGTTAATACTTTATCTAATTACAAAATTAGTCAAAGGTATTTGGTATAACTTCGTCAAGTTCCAGTATACAATTAATTTAATGTCTAATGGAATATTCATTATCAACCTAACAAATCCGTAATCCTAACGTCACGTAATTTATTACAGTTGAGTATCAAAATGCATTACGATTTTTATTTACAGGAGGCTTGTGTCACGAACGCTTTATAATAAATCACTAAGGTTACCTTACCCTAAGTTTGTAGAGAGTACACAGTGTAGGGCGGGCGGGCGCGAGGCTCAGACGCGCGCCGCATAACGCAACCCGAAACGTTACGTTGTCGAAACGTAACGTAAACGCGCTCGTTTGCAACGCGATAGCAGTTACGATGCTATGATAATAAGCAGACATGCGATGCGTTCAACCACGTGTGCCGGTAACACACTTCATTCAGCCGACACGGAACAATGATTCGCAGTTGATATGAGAATAAGGTTAGATTGTTTTTGATTTTCACATGTATGTTTGTATTGTGTGATTAGTACCCGATGTCAACAATGATGTCTTAATTAGTGGACTCATAGGACAGTTCAATTAAACAGTAATTTTAGTTTCGTGGTGCATTATGATCTTGTTAGACGTTAGTCTATTCAATAGAGTCTGTCTGTAAACATTAATTAAAACCAATCAACATGCCATAGAGTACTTATAGACCATTTTTTCTTGTAAAAAAGATTCTGTATCATCTTCAACATGCCTATAAACATCTTATTCTTTATATCTCAATGGAAAGATCACTCATACGATAATATGTATAAACCTTCGGTGTAAGATAATACACAGAATATTTTGGAGCTCATATACCTACATGGTGGTCTATAGCAGGGCTGTCCAAACCAGATACGATCTGGGGCTAATATAAATGACTTAACAGATTGGAGGGCCACCGACACAAATACTCAATTTTTACTTCAAATTGAGTGTAATGGAATATTGCTGTTTATCGCAAGCGTAGCGAGCGCAAAAAAGAGAGTAATTTTTATCAGTGTGGTAAATGTAATTGTACAATTCAGCCATAATCAAGAGCGAGAGCGTTACGAGCGCCCAAATTTTAAACTTTTTCCATCAAAGCGGTAAAATTAAATATATTCCCAAATTTTATAGTACAAATTAGTTTTCATACTTGCGGTACACCAAAAACACGTTGCGGGCCGTACAATATAGGTCGCGGGCCGGTGGGTTGGACAGCTTTTGTTTGTAGTATCTGCCGAGTACCTTCTGTCTTTCTTAACTAGTTTTTAAAATGCTGATATGGTGATAGTTCCAATTTCAAGTTTAATAAGTTTATTTAATTAAAACATAAGACAACCAAGTCAAAGAAAGCTCCTATAACCCAGGTTGAGACGTGTGATTTTCTAGTCTGAACAAATCTTTGCAATCTACAGGTCTCTGAATAATTGGAAGTCGGGGAAGCTAATCCACAGTAAGGCATCCCCTAATATTTATCACTTTAACATTATCATACATTTATTCTTATTATTTTTCATTACCAATTACGTCTCCTTATTTGTGCATAAATATCTCAGCTATTACTGAACAGATTTTGATCCTGTTTTCACTTACCTACTTGATTTACCGATTGATGAAGGGTCTAATGTATTTTTCACGACCCAGTGAAGCCGCGACATGCTCCTAGTATATCATATATATTATACATAACTTTTATGAATATTCAATGTACCTTAGTTACAAACTAAAGTGTTTTTTTAAGGTCGTCGGCGATTTGGCAAGTCATGGACGGGTTTGATATGGGCGATGAGCCTTTTATATACAGACTGAATGATAACGGTACTGGACCAAGTTTGTTAGTAAAGGTATCTATATCAATAATATTAATTTATTCATATGCCGGATAACTGCACACTTGCATAAGTTGGCATGATTTGAAGACTTGCACACAATGTACTTGAGAGGGATGGGAACAGGAACTGGTGCAAATATGCATTTTTTTTATTATAGTATAGGATTGAAAACTCTTTATTGCACAACTTAAAGATACACAATACAGACATAAGATAAAAATGAGGTAGCACAATGGGCTGTTTTGTCGCATAAAGTGTTAACCAACCAGTGATTATTATTATTTAAAATACCCACTTAAATGTAAATTAGATGATTTCGTTTTGAGTAAGACAAGTATAAAGATGCTTGAACAATATTAAAACCACCGTTAACTTAGCAAATTTACCACAGTTTAAAGTTAAGTGTAGTTAAACTCTAGTTTAAATGTGGCTGTTATCTAGCCGTATTAGTAGAATTATGCATAGAGCTTCTAACAGTAGAGTTCGCACAGCAATTCAGTTGATATAATTGTAATGTAAATGCAATTATCTAGATAACGACAGGTTATTATAGTGTTGACCCGGGTTTCTCATTAACATCGGATGTTATAACAATTATGCTCTCATCGCAAAGAGCCGAACCCAAGCAACCCTGCACTACTTCTCGTCTTGCTCTCTCTCTCTTAATTTATTCCAATATGCATGAAAACGTAAACCCGTCGGTCCCGGTTGTTATTGATTGATAGCAGTCGACGTTCACGGCAGAGGCTCTTGGCCTGGTGAACTCTGACATCAGAGTCTACCTCATACAACAAACATGAAGCATGAAGGAGAGGCATACGGCCGCATGCTTTTTAGTGTTCAGTCGAATCAATACTAGAATTGAAAAAACGTTAAAATTTCATTACACCGCAGTGTACTGATAAGGTTAGTATTCTAATGCTAATTGATACCAACCATGCTTATTAAGTAAAAATCAAAACCACTACATACTTACAAAGCTTATATCTCGAAGCTATTAGATTGCACAAATACTGTATTTAAAGCATATGTTATATAACTTCTTCCCAGAATATTTGAAATGACTAATTATACAAATTGTTTTCAAATGGTGCATACATTACAATTGACCTTTAACTGTCATAAAGTAGCGTAACTCTTGTTAATTACACACAATTAGACCTAGTGTATAAGGAACGTAAATTGGTATAGTCATCAATCCAGCTCCAACTTATACTTTATCACAATAATTTATTGACATACCGTGCACTGCGTACTAAGGAGGAATTGGTCATTTCATTGTGACAAAGGATTAAACTGCTTGCGTGATAAAAGGGCCGTATCTACGGATATATCAGAGATGTTAGATTTTCCGCAAATAGTTCAAATGGCTTAGTAATTCTAGGAAGTTAGCGTTACACACAACCTTATTGGTCTGATCTGTATAAATATTAATTATAACTCAAATAATTACAATGGTTATATTATCCTTATCCTTTTATCGATCATAGATTTTATGCATTACCAATAAATTTACATCAAATTAAATCATTACGCTGCGCACGCGCTGCTTTTAATAGTAATAAATTGATAAAAATAAAAGATTTTTTTTGCAGCAAATGCTGGATGTTGCGTTGCGTTGCGTTTCATACGAAGAGTGGGGTAAGGCTTCGTAGTTGTAATGCTTTGTTTCGTACTTTCCATGGTACTTTTGAAGATTTTTCTAAAACATTTTTTGTACCTGAAAGTGGTCACTAGCCTCTGTGCCTATTCCTCGCATGAATTGCAAATAGGTGCGTACTGAATAAAATATGCTGATTTAGAACATTGATAAGGTACTTTTGTCTACAAATATCAAACACATGTTAAAATAATATGTTTTTAATAACGTCAATTATTATTTTATTATCAAGTACCTAACTTATGTCGTAAAGGGCAGCTGTATCACAATAATTACGATAAGAAGTCTAATCCCCTTGATCTGACTTAATTAATTATTAATGGGCATGGAACATTTGTGGCATATCCGTCCTTTGCCAACTTGGATGGGGGCACTATTATACAAGATAAACATGTCAAGGATATGGTACCCTCAAGAAGTATGGCATGATATAGTGGTAGTGGTGGAGTGACTTCTTTTTTTTTTACTCGGGGATATGCATTAGGCATACCATCCGGCCGGGGGGGGGGGTTATGTGGGACTCCCCCGCCAGAACGCGGTGTGTTCTCCTCTCCGCATTATGGAGGTGGTCGCGGGTTTGCTCGGCGCTTCCGCAACCACCTCTGCGGGCGCCCTCTCGGGCTTGCCTCCTGAGGCTTTAGCCTCGTTCTCTGCTGGGTGCGTTCCGGAACACACGGGCCGCACCTCAGCTCGGGACTTCTAGACTTGGGCGTTGGACCCCCCGATCCGCGGCCCAAAAGTGCCCGTTATGGGTCCTTCACTGTGTCCTCTGCTGATCAGAGGGACACGCGAAGGACCTCCTCCCGCCAGGTTATTTGCTACGGCCACCAATTCCCCTAGGAGAATTGATGACCGAACCCCAGGGTGCACCGTCCCAGCTGCTGCTTTTCCCTCCGGATGCAACGCATCAAGAGGGACGAACAACAGCTGGGCACTCGTGGAGGTTACCTGGCCCGCACCCCATACCTAGAGTGCCCACCTTAACTTAATCTTTGTAGAAAATGTTGATCTATAAAAAATAATATTTCTTGATTATCCACCCATTTTTAAAAGTATAGATTTACCTTGTATATTTTGTAAATTGGTGTACAATAATGTATTTTAAATTTTTAAACAAAATGCCCGGCTCAGTATTTATTAAAGGTTAACTCCATTCATCCGCACGTAACCCGTTTGGCCGTATCTATGTTATATCAGCTTATTTGGAATTTTTGTCCGCACGAATTTTAATATAGTATCAGACAATACAATCTAGATATTGTATTTGTACCTGTGTTATGCAGTTTTATCCGCGTTAAATATTATACCACAAGAAGCGTAACATACATTTTTCCGGGATATAAAGTACCTTTTTTTTGAGGGGGGAAATGGTGTCACGCTTTCCCCTCTACTACGGGGTTACGGAGGGGGGTTTTGTGGCACATGAACCCACTAAAACCCCCGGCGACCAGTCCTCCGCCGAGGTGGGGCAAGATGGGATCGTACTAGTAGTCACCATCTTCCTTATCTATATGCAAAAAATCACGTCAATTCGTTGCATGGTTAATTATATAATAATTACTAATTTATTCCAATTAATTACAGTGCCGTGGCCGTACAATAAATAAAACGTTATAAAAATAGTAAAATCTTCAAAAACAAAATAATAAAAATATACGATGCGTAAAAGAAGGAGTAACCAACAAAAACACTTTCGCACCTAGATGTATATAGTCAGCGAACCGAGGCGAATCGGATCAGGGGGTCACTTGGATCACCAATAAGATATTTGGTCATATTTCAAAATCCGTGGCTAACTACATGAAACCAATCAGCGCAACACATTGCTTCTATCCCACTTGGACGCTCCGTGGATGATTTAGCTTGATATTAGCTCACGAGTCGGCCTGGGCAAAGCTTTTCAAAGTCGCTATTTTTATGTGTCAAACAAAAAGTGATCCGAATCGTCTCGGTCAACTATATTATGTAGTAAGTGCTTATTATTTTATAAATATTATTAAGTTTAAAGTTTTTATGTGTTTATAAATCTTGATCGCAATAAAGGGTTATCAAGGTTCATTATTATCTATATCTACTAGAAAAAAAAAAAAACTCAATGGGTATATCTTCAACAACGATACTTTATCCTTTACTGCTGTATTATAAATATTGATTATCCAAGTCATATTATATATACTAATTAATATATCTCAAAGACATTTGTTTAAATGATATTTTCGTTAACGAAGGTGTGTGCTGAACGTGGCTGGCGTATTTACCAAGGTCTCGGTGGACCCGAAGACAGATGGAACCTGTGGTGGAGGTCCAGCGCTTTCCCTGCTGGATGCTACAAGACACTTGGGGATTGGCAGGTCAGTTTCTAGTTGTTCCTAAATTATATCATCATCGCTTTATACCAGTAAGGATATTAATTATGCGGTAGAAGTAAGTAAGTAAAATATAATGAGATGTATTGATGTATTTATCAAAATCACTCGTCTCATTCACATACACACAACATACATACCACATACATACACGTACATACATCCATACATATATAGTTGTCCATGTTCTTACTAAATCCCAGACCGAATGAGCCCAGAATGTCTGATTAATCCAGTCATAATCATCAATGACCAGTGGCTTTGTTTGATATGCAAAATTGCAATAAGTAGAAGAATAGTTTCTACCATAACTTAGATATTTACCTGGTCTATTTAAGTTATATTTATAATATAACAAAGGCATTAGGCATGATCTTATTGTCTGTGACAAATTATAATATACTAGCTGTACCCTGCCACGCTTCGCTGTGGCACATTCGCACATTCGCTGATATGTCACTGATGAAAAAATAGATAAAAACAATCCTTGATACGGATTATATATCATGCTAAAATTTCAGCTCGATCGGTGCAGAACTTTTTGAGCATTTGAAGCGTACACAAACCAACATAACATTTTTATATATATAGATGAACTCACAGAAACCTTATGTTCGTCGTGTATATTGTACGCCGAGGATCTAGCCAATTTCCTTTTTAGTTGTGTAAGTTCTCGTAGATTTGTCACTGTCTGGTAAATTCTCATCGTGGTTGTTTTACCCCGTTTGGCTGAAGTAAACTCTCTTACGAAGATAAAGCTGGAAGTTAGACAGTAGTAACTAATTTATTGTTTTGTTGTCTCTGCGATTAATATGTCGTGTTTAGAGTCATTATTTCTAGATCTAAAACTGAATAGAACTACATTAGTCTTAGTCTTTACTGTTGTTTTAGTTCTAACGATAGTTTAATTATTGTTATTGTTTTATTACAGTTTATGAACCACATTCCTAAAGGAGGGTCGATTTGCAGAAAGGACAACCTTTCCAGGCTTCTACGTTGTATGAGAAGAATATACGGGTCGATATATGATTTCAGGTAAGTAAATTATGTTTTAATTAATTATCTTACTATAATACTTATAACTACTTTAAGAAAGCTTCAATGAAAATATAAAGAAAAAACTATCTTAATCCAAAAAGCAAAAAGATATTTCTGGTTTTTACAAACTGAAGAGCTAACGTTTACTTTTACTCTCTCGTCTACTTCATTAAAACTGGTTGTGTTATTGTCGCTTTAGATTAAGTACATATCGACGCTAGAAAGCGTAAACGCTGTAACCTTGAAACGCAAAATCGTTCACCAGAGCCAAAAAACTTTTTTTTTGTTGAAAAATAATCATAACTCAATATCTACTCGACCTAAAAACGTAAATTTTGGATATTTGGTGTGTTTCATACAAAGCTACAACACTGCTACCTTGGTTATATCCTAAAGTTCCTAGGGGACGTTGAAATGTGGGTTACAGCGTTCGTTTCAAAATATGTAAAAAAAGTATTTTCGGGTCGGTCAAAGGGTTACAGCGTTTACGCTTTCTAGCGTCGATATATTAGTCAGGTTTCTCAGCAGCCTGAGATATACCTATCTCGGTCCATTATATTGCGTAGGTACAAAATAGGAACGCCAACGAAGTATGCACTAATGACCGTTAATATTACATCTATAATTAAGTAAATTATATAGGAAACAAATATGATTCTTACTATAGATGTCTATCAGCAGCGGCCAATACAAAGATCTATCTTTATTCTATGGTACCTGATATCTATTACACAATATTAAAAATATTATTAATTCAGTATGACACAGTCAGCTCAATAATTTTTACAATGCAAGCAGGACGTATGACAGTTAAGATATCTTCCTCATGTCAGTTATAATTAAGTCGTGTAGTTGCTATAAATAGACCATCAATAAGGTTAATTACGTAGCTGTGCCATTGAGCTGCCATAGTGGGTGCGACGGTAAAGCCTAAAGAAAGCTGGGGCAACGCAAGCCATTCAAGAAATGTCTTGATTGGTTTCTATTCTGGCGTACAAAATTGGGCATTGTATATTCCTGATTTAGATCGAAGGAATGCGTTCAACTGATTTAGTCATTTGTTTCGCCCTACGTCCGCCTCTGTTACTTATAATATCGTATTTAAAATAGAATAGAATAGAATAGAAAATACTATATTGTACACCAGTTCAGTAATATCGTACACAAGGTAAATAAAGAATAGAACTTAATCGAATAAATATAAATAGGTAGATAGATAGATAGATAAACTCTTTATTGAAACACCACAGAACAAAGAAAACTTAAAAACTAAAACAAATGGGATTTAACAATAAGTGTCACAATTGGTGGACTTATCGCTAAAAGTGATCTCTTCCAGTCAACCTTTGGATGGAGAAAAGCAATGAATATATTGAATTTGTCTTGAATAAATGAATACCTGCCAATCAATAGTATTACCGATATTTAGTTAAATTTCAACTAAAATAAATAGACGGTATTACGAATATCCAACAGCCGAAGCAATGTACCATTATAACTATAATAATTAATTTTAAAATGACTTTTAATGACGACATCGATAGGTTTGTCGTGCCAATCGCGAAATGAAAGGTCATACAGTCGCGTGTTGAAAATGTACGCTAAATATTATCATAATTATTAGATCATGGCTTCCTTGACGGGGTAATGGGGGGCGGGTATTAGTGCGATGAAATATTTTGCACTTTGCATTCCATGTTTAATGCACGACAAATTGTTGTGAAGCGAAACGTTCAAGGATTGACTATATCACAGATCACCCAATAGTTCTTATAACATTCACAAACAACTATTTACAACATTCACAAACAAATAATTTTGTAGTGGTCGCCTCTTCCGCAAGAGACCGCCTGAGGAAGTACCACACCTTTGCCTTTGCCTCTTTAATTCATCCGCCAAGCAGTAGTGTGCAAACATTACTGTGTTCCAGTTTGAAGGGCACTGTTTCCACCGAAATTACTGGGTATTTGAGACTTTAAAACCTAGGTCACAGAATAGATAGTGCTACGTAAGTATGTCTCAGGGTGACGAGCGCAGTGCAGTGCCGCAATAGATTCTGGGTGGCACTGTAATGGTTATGGGCAGGCGTAACACTTACCATCAGGACTTGCTCGTCTCGTCCCACAGTGAAATAACAAAAAAAATTCTTAAAACAGTATTACTATTCGTGACTGAAACTGAAACGTGAAATAATCTGATGGCCACAATAAGTAATTTCACTGTTTATAGAATGATGTTGTAAATCATAAGAACAAAAATAGGTTGTTCATTCATTTTTTAATGATCGGATTTTCCGGAAACAATTTCGTAGTCACGATTGTGAACGGAACGAGTCTAAATGTAATGAAAAGGGCTATTAAACCACCGTTTTTACTTTAAACTGAGCATAATTAGGTTTCGCTTCACGCGAGTCCATGGTATCTAACCAGCTTGTGGTTATAAATTTTAAATCAATGTTATGTGACAAAATACATTTTTCCAGACAAACTTTTATAAAACTGATTTTCGGTAGTTACTGTAAGCTGATCAAAATGAGCCCAAACACCACCATTCTATTGACAGTCACTGAGGAATTTCGTTGTTTAACACGTTTACTGCTGAAAACACAACTATCGTGTTTTTCACAACTTGCCACGAGTACGGCAAAACACAACTGTTGTGTTTGTTGTATGGGAAAACACTATGGCGCGTGCAGAGCTCCACCCGTGGCTAGACAAGCAAAACGGCTCATCAGTCAAAGAGTTAACTTCCGTCTCCATTATGAGGTCAGTTCATTGTAAATATTTTATCAAACTCAAACTCAAATCATTTATTGTAAATAGGCAAAATATTGCACTTTTACACGTCAAAAATAATAATATCTTATACATAAGTATAGAAATACATATCAGAAACTTGACAGGCATGCAAAATTTCAAATTAATTTATTAAGTCGAAATTGACTTTTATTACTTTCACATTTGTAATATTAGTGGGTACTATGTACCGAAAATCAAAATCAGATCTATACTCAAAGATGGTCTGCGTCCTGGGAACATTAGCTTGACGAATAAAACATAAAAAAGAAGAAAAAACGCTTTAATATTAAATTTATTTTGTATCTATCAAATCAAAGAATATCGACAACAACCGACGGATCTCGTGTTGTTCCCAAAACAGATGATTACATTGGATTTAATGTGCTCATAAAGTGCTGCCTTTTTTAAATTATTCATTATTCCACGTTTTTATGATGTTTGTAAATTCTCTGTTATCCGTCAGCTATATGTTAGCTTGCTTGTCGAATGAGAGGTTACAGGGCTCCGGGTAACTGTTAGTACTAAATATATTCTACCTCAAACTTTTATTTATTACTTTGTGTCTCGTGACGGTTGACTCGTATTATGTAGGTTGGTGCACCCCCTGCTACGTATTGCCGCTTCGATAACTCCCTCTCCGACACTGACAATTGTCAAAGTTTCCCTTGAACAAAATATAAATGGTTTCCAAATTTTGTTACACGCACACAGGAACTATGTTAGGCTGTAGCATTGATCAATAACTTCACCGGCAGGCAATGGCAAAACCAAGTTTTGTTTTGGATGTCACAAAGTACTTCCTACTTATAAGTATTATTAATGCGAAATTTTGTGTGTAAGTTTGTAAGTTAGAGTTTTAGTTGCCACTCAATTATGTAATGGCTGAATGTGTTTTGATGGAATCAGTTAGAAGTAGGTAGGTTATCCTTTTTAACCGTAAGTGTAGCCGCGGGATACAGATAGTTGAATGAGAATTACATGCAACAGCCTTGTTGTGCCTCTCTACGTCGATTGTAAACAACTTTCGATATTAAGTACCGAACCTACAGGAAATAAGTTTCGCATAAAAATCGATATTGTAGATCAATGTTAAAAGTTATCTCTTTACTTACTTAAAGCGAAAGACGGCTGACAAAATTTAGTTTCAAGGCTTGAAATTATTCACGTTGAATTAAATTATCATAGATTTTAGTTTTAGAATTTAAGCTATGGAGTTTCCTTAACTTCACAAAGTATTATTGATAAGCATCGTAGTTAATGAATACCACAGTTTCTACCAAATAACAAACACATTTTACTCAAAAACCCTATTTCTTTGAAAATTCTATTTTAATGAGCACAGGGTTATTAGTAAGGCTGGCTGTCCGTGAACTGAAAAGTTCAAAACGTATAAAAGATAGCATGCAAACACTAACTCTAGACTTTGCAAATTACTGCAGGGCTTAAATATTGATTTACTGACTGAAATGATAACAGATAGGTATATTTAATTTATGCAAACCCAGGTTATGGACACATGTCACGGAGTTTTTGTGAATCCGAATATGCTTTTCAGAAAATAAACAAGTACTTACTTAAGTATTAAAATGGTTTAATATTACAATTGTACTTTAAAATATCGTCTAAAGTGTGATGCAGCAAAACCAAATTCAGGATTGAAAGTGAGCTATCGCATTTGAGTATAGAAACTCTTTTTTATATACAAAAAAGAAAACTATACAGAGAAATAAACAATAATAATATTGAACTAGTACCATTAGTTATTGCTTCAAAGAACATACTATAAGATGTCCAAGATGATGGTCTTGTGGCAGATTTCACCTACATTATTACTATTGTATTAGCCTTAAGGTCTATCAGACTGAAGGACTTTGCAACCATATCATACCACGCTACAGATTCGGCGGGTTTAGATCAACAACAGGGGAATATAGCTCTTGTCATCAACAATAATGGTTTAATTTCTTCTCTGTTGATTAACTTTTTCTCTATTGATCAATAAAAGCGCAAATAAAGTTCTACCACGTGGACTTCTGCGCCCTCAGGGTTTAAAACTCTCTCGACAGCGAAGATTCTCTGGATCGAGACATCGCCATGCTTCTGGTGGTGCATGATCTGCTCATTCAAATTCTATCTTATCAACTATTTCCCACATCTCTGTAAGGCTATGCATAGGAATGCATAGTTTTACAGAGACGCCAGCCATGCTAGGTAGCATGGCTGGCCTAGTACTCTGTCTTGTACCGCGGGCCACGAGTCAATCGTCCCGCGTCATCGGTTATTTGAATGAAACCACGCGCACTGTTGCGTGTCGCACGGCATTACCTACATTGGGTATTTTTACAGCCGCACTAAAGTGTAGGACAGTTATTAAACTACGTACTTTTGTGTGTAGTTTGCAACTCCATCGACGATTGACGTTTTTTTCTCAGAATGACTAAAGTTCTCCTGTCGGTCGTGTGAAAAGGGTACATTTTGAATATCAATTCAATTTCAGAAGTGGTTTTCATGACTGTAATGTCAGAGTTTTGGTTAATGCCAAATAAATTGATTACAAATTCAAATTTATTTATTGACATCAATTAATTTTACAACTCCGTGTTGAGTCCGTAGTATAGTTTCCCCCAGTCAGAAAACAGTAGAAGATATTCTTTTACTCAAAAATACTTATAATGTGGCCATTATTTCGACCACTTTCATTTAGCAAAATTGATCTTTCCGCGCTACTGGAATAGGCGCTAGCAAAGTTGTAGTTATTCCAGCTTGGCCATCAAGGACTGCAATGCTGACCGCGCTGTGAAGGTTGGCCCTGCGTTTCGCTGCGCTTTAGGCTATCATCATCGCTGCCAGCAACGCAGTCATTACAAACCGCGGCAGCAATGTACTATAGCAGTATCATTTCTCACATGAGAGTCGAAGTTAAAATTCAGTTACGGACAATCTGTAACGAGAACTCCCAATTCAAATGCTTTTTCTGGCCAAGAGGCATTAGAAATGATCGTCTGTAGTAGGTTGTTTGATATGAAGCTCTATCACTGAGTTATAGTGATAGCAAAACGCTGAAGGTATAGGGATTCGAACAGGAATTTCTGTGCGAGTTAGAAAGAATGGCTTTATCCAAAAGAATGATATCATATGTTAGGTTTTGAGACCATCGATCGGGTCTCGTCGGTCTCGTCTTTCGGGTCAACGTCTGAAGTAGGACATAGGTATTCTAGACATAAGATCACTCACCTAATTTGGAAAATTATATATATTATTTTATCTACCTATCTATCTATTTATTGTAATATGAAAGATAGACACGGCAGGGAAAACGTACCAAGACAGTACAGAAAATATTTTATGAACAAAAAAAAAATGAAATTATAATTGCTTAGTTTTTAAGCAGTATATTTCAGTTTAACGATGGATAATAAATTCAACATCATGAATTTTGTACTTGCAAACACGGGTATTTAAAACCACAAAGTATTTGCATAACAGAATGCACAGTTAACAACCTAAACTTAAAGCAGTGCTGTCTAACAAAAGGTCATAATAAAAACAACTGCAACTAGCATCGGAAGGTGAAAGTTCACGGTAATATTAGAAATTATCGTTTTGAATATTAATGTTGAGCAATTACCTCGGAGCGGTACGGGAGCATCGCGTGACGATTTCACAAAAGAAAAAGGAATCAATGTTTTGTTTTTCGAAGGATATTAGCATTCATTGCAGGAAGACGGGAAACACCCCCATGCTTAACCACGAGGCCACACCAAGAGCACCTGCCGACTCATAGCTGGCTTACACACACACACACAGGTGTGTGACGTTAAATAAGGTTCGGTATTGGAGGTTGTGGCTGAACGTAAATGTGTATATACCTAAACAAAACTTATTATCAATAGCTTTGCACTTGGTGTGGACGTGTCTTTACGTATATTGCATTTGTGTGAGTGGGAACCGTAGTAAAATGGTTTATTGTTAGACGAGAATAAAAAGTATCGTCGATTTTTATAGCTTCCAATAATTTTCCGTAAAACAATAGTTACGAGGCAGGAATAGAATAATTCGAAAGTAGAGAGTTTTGTTTTATAGCACCATCGGTCTACCCCTAGTTGCGTAGTTAGCGTGACGACGTCGACGAGCGAAACGCTAAACCGTTAAACAGTTTTTTTTTATTAAACTGGAATTATTTAGTTGTGACCTAGATTATTAGGACCTCGGAAATAGGAACTGTGCAGATTATGCGATTCTACGGAATATAAGTAAGGTTAATTTGTTTACTGTTTCTAAAGCCATTAAACTATTCAATTTTTATGACAAAGCTTCTATAGTCATTGCCAGTTTTATAAAATCTAGACTGAAAGAAGAATTTTTATTAAATAAAACAGTGATTTGATAATTTGCCTTGGCCCATTTTTTTAGGGTTCCGTACCTTGAAAGGAAAATGGAACCTTACAGGATCACTTCGTTGTCCGTTTGTCTGTCTGTCTACGTTCCTGCCCCTACTCCTGAGACGCGTAGAGGTATTATATTGAAACTTATATCAAATACTCAAGCTTACGGTTTCTTTCAGCTTTAAAAAAATTAATCTCTTAAGTCAATGCGATCAAGAGATATGCCCGTTTATGTCGCATATTTCGCAATTTCACAAGGAAATCAAAACCTATAGGCTTAGTTGACCTGTGTCCTATTGACCTAGAATCACGAAATTTGGCAAGAAACAATGTCTTACAGCACATTTAAGGGAGAAAATCTGAAAACTGTAAATATGTAGTTTAATAACAAAATAGCGTATTTACTATTATAAACTTATTACTTGCGGTCGGCGCAATAACCGCGTCTAGGGATCGAATGGCTATATTAAGTTTGTCCTTTAACCTAGTTTGTCTTTTAGTTAGAGTAATATTGTTAGATGCTTTTGTAAAACCTACAACTTTGTACGGAACCCTAGAAGCGCAAGTCCAACTCGCATTTGACCGATTTTTATACAATAAACAAACTCGACATTTCACATTGAGTTGGAATAAATTTTATAAATACGTGAAAGTTCGTGGCATTAAATGTCAGTAATGGGGTCATTCCTGAAGCGTAATGCGTAGACAATACGATCAGATTGCTATCAACGACAAAACGGAACCAAATTATAGCGTGTCATTCCGAGGCTGTATATTTTCCAATTTTATGTAAAAAAAAGTTATTCATGCAAGTCCCCGCCGTTTACGGTGGTACCTACTACACAGTACGTACTAGCATTTACAAGTAAATTCTTATCGCCAATCGGAGCTGGCGTAAGTTTACTGCTCCGGTCGTTTTGCGATACGAGTGCGCTTATGGCATTTACATCGCTCGTTATCTGCACGATATTGTGATAGATGGAACTTTCTATATTGTCCATAAAATGAGTTATAACAGTATTTTGCCTGGCTACGTAGCTGCCGGTTCGCTATTTACGGAGTTATTCATAAAGCGATAGGATAACTTAGTTACTTCATATGCAGTACGGTGGTATGGAAAATTTAATGAAAATTATAGTCTACTACATCTAATAGGTGGATTATTAAGTATTTAGAGCAAATTATATATTTATTTGCAGGGAAAGTCATAAATAGATGGTAATGCAATAAAACTTACAACTAACCATTTACATATTTAGATTTATCATCATCATCATCATCATGATAAATCTATGTGACTATCTATTAAGATTTATAATAACTAAAAATCTAAAAGATGGAGGAGAAAGTGTCCAGAAGGATGTCTGCAATGCCACCACCCTGAATTGCAATGCTGATTTTTTGACCTAAATAGGAGCCAACGTTCTGGTCATAATATGTCGCCTCTTCTAAACGTTTTGGTATATCCCAATAAATTTCGTGACTGAGCAAAAAATTGAACTTAGTTTTTAGATCAATAAAAACGAACTTCTATCACTTGGTTATTGAAAAGTTGCATCAACACGATACATTTTACAATAATAGTACTGAAAATAAGTCCTTAGTTTTTTCTTAAATATTTCTAATATGGGTGTTTGCTAAGACGAATCCAATTTAAAATAAGTTATTGAGAAAGTGTTAATATTTGTATGTATGTTATGTGTGTTGTTTGTGTGTTATGTTGCTGTTATGTTAATTTTGTGTGTGTGTGTGTGGTTTGTGTTGTGTTATGTATTTAATTCATAACTTTTGAGAGTTCAACATCATCATCATATTAGACAGCTCAATATAACCTATCATGGAGCATAAATACAGCCCTTACACTGGGGCATAAGCGTCCGTCTCTTACGCCAAACACCCGTTTTCAGCCTATCTTTTCCCTTTCAATATAATATGTTTAATAATTAATTGCTTTTATAAACCTCTGTTCTCATGATCTTTACAGTCCGCCCTGTTACCACCTGCCTTTGGAATACGCGAAGCTGGTCTCGGAATGTTCCCGGTTGCGTCGGGACGAAGCAACTTCTGAATCCAACGTGGTTTGGATCCACAAACCAGTGGCGCAGAGCCAGGGCAGGGGGATATTCTTATTTCGGGTAAGTTCTATGTGAACTGATTTGTGACGCGTATTCGTCGGAGATGGAAGTGAACGCGAGGACTTCATACGGATTTTGGTTAGTATCATAAGAAGCGCAAAACTTAAAAACCGCACATTGTGAAAATAGAAGTCACTAGGTACTGGAAGAGCATATGCTAGGTTTCGGTTGATAGCTGATTTCGCTCAAATCGAAGGGATGTTAAAGATGTTATGTTGATATATTTCAGAGTATATGCGAGATGAGCTGTGGCACTGCTGCGGTAGTACAGAGGTATATAGAGCGGCCCATGCTGATAGCTGGATACAAGTTCGACCTGCGCCTCTACGTGTGCGTGCCAGGATACAGGCCTCTAACTGCCTACATGTACGCCGAGGGGCTGGCTAGATTTGGTAACTATACCTATTTAATTTTCTATGTCTCAGACACAGAAAAATGGCCGGTTTTTGGAACATTAGTTAACTTTAACAACAGATTAAATATTTTGCTGTCCTTGTCATTTGTTTAGTGCCAGATAGAGATAATGATAGACTTAATCTGCTGCCAACGTTAACGTTCCAAAAACTGGCCGTAAGAAACTGAGGAAAGAATGAGCGGTTTTTTCTCCATACAAACGAATCCCGCTAAGATTGATTTCAAACATAACTCCAATGATTCCACAAAAATTCTGGATTTCGCTTTTTTGGAGTCATTTATTTATTTACGTGCGTAAGTGTTACTCAAAGGGGGAGGACATAGCAGTGCAGTGCAACATTCTGCAATCTAAAGTTCTAGTTGGCACCGCAGCTGCTATGGGCACGCGTGTCCCTTACCGTCTGAACGACAGGGTCGTATCGTATCATACATATATATACCTACATACAGTCACGCCTTTTTCCCGATGAGATAGGCAGATACTACATCTTTCCACATGCTACGATAACAGCGTAAAGGAGTACACCAACTCCCTTACACCCTCTACTAGCTCTGACGCTCGTATTGTTACTTATATTTAAAAAAAAAAACTTATACTCACACATATTATATTTCAGGAACGGATAAATACACGCTCTCAGACATCCACAACCCTTACAGACATTTGACTAACTCATCCCTCAACAAAAGTGGTCCTCGGTACGCCGAATGCAAAGATCGGATTGGCAGCGGTAAGTGGACAGAAGGCACAAAATTAATCTTTATATACAAAAGTGTGAAGGATCGTTACAGTCATTGATTGAATGAAGACCTATAGAAAATCAGTCATTTCGGGAAAAGTTCTTTTTGAAGTACGTACTTTGTGTAGATCAGTACATTTTGACATTCAGACCTAACCACCCGGAAAGAATAAAGTCTGCAGCGCCAGCTAGTAAAATACCTATTAATATAGTTCTTATTTCGGAGTTTCCAAGTTAAAAGCGAATGGATACCTATCTTTTAGACAACTATGATCCATCGTTGGCCGCCTCATCGGTAATGATCACGTGGCACTGCGGTAAAATCAAGGTATTTGGTTTTTATAAGCATTTTCGATCTAACTGTAACAAAGTGCAAATAAATAAATGTAATAAACCAATAGCACAGCAGCTTTGAGACTGTTTTTGTGGAAACTCAGTTTCCCACAAAACAGTGAGAAAACATAAATCATGCCTTATTCTGTAGTGTCAGAAACGATCGGATTTGTGAAGTTTCCGACGGGATACAATAACTTATTTTTAAATTGCCGATCGAATGAACAGCTGATAGTAATTTATGAAAACTTATTCAAGAGCTATATTACTGTCGAAAACCACTTGCAAAGTAAAATTGTAGTAATGCGAAGGGTAGTGGTGTTTTTAATAAGATTTAAATCAGTTAATCCATTTCTTTAAATGGAAGAAGTTCTTCTTTAGTCCTTTAGACGTTCCACGTGGATGCATCATGCAATGCGTCCTTAAATGAGTTAGCAACTTACCACGCGTGGTTTGGGTTGATATATGACAAGATTGGCCAGCTATATTGCAATGATTCAGTTTAGTTGTCCAGAGTACGTATAACGTTTTACAATCAACGACCGATATGCTCCTGTACAGGTTCCTTCCTACCCACTGAAAAAAGTAGTGCGATTAAAAGGTAGTAAGATGTAAATTTTAATGTGTAAAAAATAATGTCATTAATGTTTCCAGGTTGTAAATGGACGTTGAAACAAGTCCGTCGAGCATTATTAGGTCGTTGGGGAGCGGCGGAGTGGCTCGTGTGGCAACGTATCCGAGCGATCGTAACCTTGACGCTTCTAGCGCAAGCGGCCGGGACACCGCCTGCAAGGAACTGCTTCGAGTTCTATGGGTTCGACGTTCTGTTAGATGACTCGTTGAAGCCGTGGCTCATTGAGGTAAGAAGCTTGAGTGAAACAATGCGGTCTCCTATTAATTTACTCCAACCTTGACGTATTGATACATTCACCATCATTGACACTTCTAATTTAAACGCAAACAGCCGGCGTTTAATCGGAAAGGATTTTTTGCTAGTTCTATGGGTTCTACGTTTTTGGGAAGAAACCAGCTAGGTCGATAGGCAGCGGCGGAGTGGCTCTTACCCTAGATAGTAAGCTTCAAAAATCTACGCTACCACAGCGTTTCAATCCAGTCTATTACGCTTTTATAAATCTTCTCGATTTCAATTCCAGGTGAACCTGTCCCCAGCGCTAGGTGCCAACTGCGAGGCGGATATCATAGTGAAACAGCCGATGCTGCATGAACTGTTTGACTTGTTAGGATTACCTATGAAACACACCGGCCTTGCGCTACTGCAGGGGCCGCCTTCCACACCAGTCAATAACACGTAAGTGCCAATCGCTTTGCTTGGTCTGTTGATGGAATATACTCCCTCTTTCTCTCTCTCTCTCTCTCTGTTGCTATTCTTCATCTAGGGTTGTCTGGAAGAGGTCGCTCTCATCGATAAGACCGTCCATTGTGACAATAATTGTTAAATTTAATTTGTTTTAGTCTTCTTTGTTTTGTGGTGTTTCAATAAAGAGTTTATCTATATATGTACCTATCTTTACTAGCCTTGCACCACTGCAGGGGTTGTTGTACCCACAAACTGTTACTAACTCGTAACTGGCAATGGCAAGTGAAGATATCGTAGGGTAACCATAGACGCTTCATGAATTTCTCGATTAGGCACACTCCACTTAATATTCTTTAGCAAACATTACACACGTTTGGAGAACAATGATTCATCATCAATTTCAGGACTGCTATAGATGGGTGTAGTAATTTATTCTCGTCAACGGATAGTACAGCTTGGCTACATAATATGATTAATCTATTAATTTGGTAATGTATTGACAGTTAAATAAATTAGTACCATAAACTTAATTCTAAAGAATCTTATTACATTACAGATATAGTTCAGAAGACGAGAACGGCCCCCCTCGATCGGCAAACAGCACTAGTTCTCGAACTAACACTGCGCCAAGACGTGGCCCCAGAGTCCGGCGACGTCGCGCCATGCCCATAAACTGCGTCAACATACACCCTCCTGCGCCTGACAAATGTATTGTAAGTCGAAAAGCTGTCTTTTGCGAGTTAGGACGTTTTTGTATATAATTGTTATTCGGAAATAAACCTTATTTTCTGTGGCGTAACTTGATATTTGTATAATTCACAATACAGCAAAATTATGTGTGAAATGAAGATTAGAAACACTTATTATCGTCGCACTGTCATTGTCACGAACCAACTTATCATATTGATCAATCATCTCCGGTCAAGGTGTTTTGTTCAAACCAAAGAAGTATAAGATATTTGGTTCAAACTTAATGCTTGAGTTATTAGTTAATCAGGATTTACTAGATATACCACAGATCATATGACATATACGTAGGTACAATTTATTGTTTAACATAGGTTTTATAACCTTTCAGGACACAGCTGAAAAAAACAAAGAGATTAACAGCGGGCGAAACAAAATTTCAGAAACTGCTTCTGACAATTCTGAAGTGCAGGTACCTATGTATTTCATTTACATTTTAAATGCTTCACTTATTATAAAGTTCGCAATTACAGCATTGAAGCATTAGTATAAATAACAACTGAAACACTATATTTTATAGAATACGAACTAGAACAGAAATAAATTGAAGGCCTTGAATAAGGCAGAATCTAAAATTAACTAACCTATTGTCGATGAAAATGTTACCGAGTTACAAATAAAATAGAGTATACATTACTTTGACTTGTAATGGCTCTACAATGTAATTGAATCGATGAGTTTCGCTTGTTGGCATAGTTTGATTGAACCGATCACCAAAGTTTAAGTAACGTTCCCGGTTGACACCAAATGGGTGACCTTTTAATAGTATTTTAAAGCGTTCGTCTTGGTTGCTACCAATCCCGGTTGTCAGTTGATATGCCATGTTAGAGGTCCTTGGGCGGTCTAACAAAGTATGATGCTAGAGGCCACTACCACCGCATTCGAGGTAGGTATAACAGTGAGGTAAGGCCTTGACGTCAGCTTGCGTGTGGCTGACTGCAACCAGTACCTATCCCAACCGAGGGGCTAAGCACCGGTTTATGCTCATTCTTTATGGCCAACTGGGTACACAACTCATAATTTCATTCTAAGAAACCTCCAGACGGTAGAGTTTATTTAGTTTTTTATGATCCCCGAGTCATTCACTCACTGCGTCATTGCGGATCTTTTGATTTGTTATGGTGGGTGAGCGCGTAGTCGATATGGCGGTAAATGGAAAATATCGCCTCTTTCTTACGCACATTTTGTATTAACGGTATACTTACAGTTGGATAGGTTTGTGTTATTCTTTTACTACATAAATAATAAAATAATATCATAAATAATGTATTGTCTTAAGCCATTCAAGCGGCGGACAAATGGCATAGATGCATTTTGGGTGGGCTTTATCGAAACTACGGGTAGTTATAATGTTTCAAGTTAACGGGCGGCTAGTGTATGTACTGTAACTACAGCACACTAAGAGGTTTTTTAAATACGTTAAATGTAACTGGTGGACACTGTGTGTATCAACTACCTATTAATTTCAGACGGCGATGGAACCTTTGTCCCAAAAAAAGACCTATAGCTTTTCTCAGAGAGAGACGATGCTCCATAATCTATCATGTTGGTCCTGTGCGGGTCGCTGCATAATTACTTAAACTATCAAATTTCATGCTTTTAGTCAACGTCGAGTGCGGCCACGGCACCAGCTACGTCGGAATCGGACGAGACGTGGCGTGGCGGGTATTCGACTGCGGCGTCGCGACGGCGCATGATGAGCGCATGCGCGTGGGGGAATGGCGTCCGGTGGAACAAAGCAGTGGGCAGAGTGGGGCAGTGGGTGCGGATATACCCGCATACTCTGCCTAAAGATGACGAGGTAAGAACTTGTAAATGAATTGATAAGAGAGTGTGCGTTGGGGCAGCGCACACATACTATCTCACGTGCGGCTTATAACCTCACGTTAGCGTATGATGAGCAACTGCGCCTGGTAGAATAGAGCTGTGGTCCTAATTTACGCCTGCACTTTAGCACTTAACAGTTGCAGTATGTGATCAGAACGATCACGGTATCGGATTATGAATCAGCTTGGTTATAATCGGTCGGTTCATGGTTTCCTCTCCTTTCTAGATGCCAATGGAAGACGTGCGCGAGAGCGTGGCGCAAGTATCGAAGCTCGTTCGCGCCGCCCGCGAGGTGACGCGCGAGTGCGGGCGGGATCTAACGGCGCCTCGCGACGCGGCCAGAGACGCCTGTTTCGAGGCCGCACTGCGAAAGAAATTCGACTGGCCACAGTTTGAAGTGTGGCTGCCACCATTTTAACGTGTTCAATTGTTGATTAAGATTTTTAAGGAATTGATAGATTTACGAACTGTTATTGTTTAATTTTTATTGTTTGTTAATTACTAAAGTATTTTTAAGTTTCTTACGAGTAGGTATGTCAAGCATTTTGTTATTCTTCTCATTATATTTACGTTTTTATTAAGAAAAAAAAGTAACCATAAAAAGTACCTACAACATGAGTTTTGAGATGAGGTTGGTTAGATTTTTTTGGGAGGTAGAGGGGTCAGGATGTATGAATGTGATCGCAACGCGTTATTGTTTTTTTAACCTAAGGAAGTTACCAAAGTGCCCCATATAATCCAATATAGCTCCAATATAGCTCCATCTCATTCTCTTTCTCTCTCATTCTCTGCAGTCTATTTTTGAGTGACGTCACTGACCCCCCTGTATTTAGTTTGAGTGCAGTGAAATTCAGCCTTAGTATATTTCTGTTACCTACAAAAGCAGTGCGCGGTGTTGTTCTGTTTTCTGTAAATTAAAAAGTTTGATCTGTCCGTTAGCATTAAGTTGAATTATATTTAGTAAAAAATATTAGTTCGTTTGTAAGGTCTGTCAATTAACTCTTAATTAAGTTTTAGCTTAATCGTAATTTCTTATTGTTATTAGCTGAATAAATGCTTGCTCAATATAGATGTTTATTATTGTTTATCCATAAATTATCAATAATATAATTATAAGTGTACTAGCTGTACCCTGCCACGCTTCGCTGTGGCACATTCGCACAAAAAAATATAAAAACAATCCTTGATGCGGATTATATATCATGCTAAAATTTCAGCTCGATCGGTGCAGAACTTTTTGAGTTTTTGAAGCGTACACAAACATACAAACATAACATTTATATATATATATATATATATATTTCTAAAATTAAATCTAGGTGTACGGTTATACGGATGAAAAATATTTTCTCTCAAACAAACTATTTTCTATAGGTACCTAATAGCATAAAGAGGATACCCTTGATCGTGGTAGTGATCCCTATTTTGAGATAATATCCATAAAGATATCACCATCATCATCGACCCGTATCGTTCCACTGCTGAGCACGGGTCTTTCTTCACTTACGTGAGGAGGGCTAGGCCATAATCATGTAATGACTCAAATTCGTATTAGCTTGATATACTCATGTAATTGCTGTAATTGCGGGTCTGAAACCTCAAATAGAATAAATTCATCAGTTAATTGCTGTTAATAATTAATCAGACCGTTAGCAAAGAAATTCTAAGGTAAGTAACTATTGTTTCTTTATCTACAGCAGGTGCTAATGATAATAGATAATTGTATTCTCTAAAGATTTCAAATTAATTACATAGTAGAAAAATGGGTCATTAGATAATTACAAAATTACTGGCGTAGGTAATAATTATTACCTAACTTGAAGTCACGAATTTATTTCCCCGGTAATTTCGTTCAGTTGAAGGGCATAAGCATTACTCATTACGTTAAAAATAAATGCGTAGCCACAATTTCGTAGAACTATCCGTTAGATGCGCGCTACAACCGCTACGAGTACCGCAATCCCGCTAAATATTCCATCCTGTGAACATAAAATGAATAATGACATCAAAAAGGTTCAACCATTTGATTCATTCTCTGCGGTCTACAAAATATTGGTGTGGGCCGGGTATTACAAGCCTTTGAATAAACCATCAAGCCGATTAAAACGGGTGGCGCATCAAATATACAGGACCCTGGCGCTTTTGTATGTAGTCGTGTATAATGCGCAACATTTGATTTTTGTCGTGCAGGTAAGGTTTTATGCAAATTAATAATAATATAATTGTCCCAATATATGTTTCGGCGAATGGCCTTGTAGCGAAGAGCATCGACCAACACCTTAAGAGGCTTTCGCTAGACGGCTGGATTAAGGGTCGGATGCAGAAGGCAGTACTCCTCGACACGGCGCGTATTGTCTGGAGGTTCCTCTCTCTGCAGCCCTAAGCATCGGTAGTCGGGGCCTTGCTCCGCTACCGGTGGTATTCTAGGTTTAAGTTTATTTTATAATATTTTTAATTGATTCTATTATTATCAGTTTTGTAAAAGAAATTTAAATTTAAGAAGTAAAATAAATAAAGTGAATAATAATAATAACAATTGTTGGCGTGAAAAAAAAAAAACACATGGTAGAAATGTAGCTGCAGAGGGTCCACCGGAACGAGCTATATTTTGAAAGTGGTCTATGACAAAAAAGTCTAGATTAAGACTAATCCGCACCGTACATAATTATGGAGTACCTTTGAATAAATAGTAGTTTGCTTATTGGTTTTCCTTTCTTCTAGCATCGTCACGACATGGGAAGATTAATGGACTGTTTGGCGATAGAGATACCACAGATAAATTTGTTTGCAAAAGTCCTCACAATGTTCGTCCAGACATCGAAAATAGACAAAATAAATGAGCTTTTGAAAGGTAAATGTAGGGTGATTCGTCCTGAAACTATGTATTGTGTGCATTGCCGTAAAACTTGAAGAAACGTATCACTTATTTTCTGAAATGTTACCATTAATTTTCAGCCATTTCTACTCAGTATCAGGAATAAGTGGTATCAGCATAATATGTTTCTTTCAGGGCCTGTTTTTGAAGCCACAGATGAGCAAGATGAGTTGATATTGCTAAAGGAAACTGCAGAAATCCATCGTTTATCTAAAATGTTAAATTTTGGAGTAATTTTGTCTGGGCTCCTTTGGCCGAGCTCTTTCTTTGTAAAGAGGTACACGGATCCAAACGAGATAGTAAATGCTTACATGCCTTTCGAGACCGATACATGGCTTAAGTGAGTATATCTCAAATATCTCTAAAATACAAAAAAAAAAATGTTCTTAGCGTTAAGTCCGCCGTTTGTACTAGCTATTTAATCTGTGAAATAAAGTATTAAATAATAAATAAATAAAATACTACTTGACCGTTTGCACGTCTTAGACTTACGTCATAGAGAGCTCTTAAACAGATCTTTAAGACGTTATAAAAAATACGTTGCACCGTCGAAATGCGTAAGACGTTTCTTAGCGAGGACACTGATTTAAGCGCTACGCCTGTAACAGCCGTAACAGTTACAGTAACACCAAGAACAGTAAGAAAAAATAAGTATAAAGAAAACCATGTAAAAAGTCTGCCTTAACTAAAAAAAAAATGTGTTTATTTCCAGATTTTCTCTCTCCGTCTTTTTAGAAACTGGGTCCTTGTTGTGGACAGGATTTGGTCACATAAGCTTGGACTGTTTAATAGCATCTTACTACGCTCAGGCGCAAACCCAGTTAAAAATGATAAAGCAACAGTTACGAGAATTAATCCCTAAAAGCGGCGTAGGAAATAAAAACAATGGCAACTTTCTGTACCAAGATTTAAGAGATGAAACTGTGTTAAAGCGCTTCATTCAAATAGTGAAACGGTATGAAAAACTTGTCTGGTAAGTAGAAACTACGGCACCGAAGAGAGAAGTGAAGAACTAGATGTTTTTAATAACCTGTTTATTGCTTACAAGCGTTTGACTTAAGCTAGGTTCAAATTTGTCTGACTTGTCGTGTCGTGATGCATCAGATAGCTATCGGTTTCATACAAGCCGTCAGAACACTGCATTAGAGAAATGTGAACGCTACCATATTAAATGTACGAAACCGATACCTTTTCTGATGCATCACGACACGACACGACAGACAAATGTGTCAGCGGCTTCAATGTGTTCGTTAGCAAAGAAGGATGTATGATTAAATCTTACAAATCAATCAAAGCGTTATTGTTAAAGTATCAGGTAGTTAGTTGTCCAGTCCAGCCGCAGTCAGTCAACGTCAAGATTCAGTAAAGTGGCGGATGCTTTACCTACTGTAGCTGCCTGAGTTTCAGAGATGACACGATAATATGTAATTTTGATAAAAGTATAATTTGTACACGTGAATTAAAACTTAAAAGTTCTTACTTTACCTTATGCTTGAAAAGAAAAAAATCAACTACTTTTCCCAACCATCTTCTTCCCAACACGGAATGTTTGTTACCACTGAAAATAGATTGGTCAGGTGTCTGTCTTATCTTTTATTTATAATTAAATTAAGAAAACTTGAAGTTAAAAAAACGACAAAGACCGCAATATACCTACCAACCTTTTGGAAATGTTACTCGTAACACTACATACAACAACCACTTGATATTATAATAATCTTGTTTCAGGTACAAAAATGAAGTCGACAGTACCTTTAACATTGCTTTGTCGGTCCAGTTCTTGTCATCGGCATCAGCAGTCTGCCTTGTCATATTTAGAATGACGATTGTAAGTTTTTTTTTTACTGCTTTCCGCTGGGATAGTAGGATATAGAAAGTTGTAGTCTCTGCTTATACCAACAGTATAAATGCGTTACTGTATGTATGTTATTTTTAAACAAAAATAAGCACTTAAAATTCAATTTACAGATACATACCAAAAGTTTGAGACGAACAATAAATAACAGAATAACTGTTAATCAGAATTGACGCCTAGCGCCGCAAAACTTAAACTTGACAATTCACTTCTTAATTCCTGGTTTTTAGTTATCTTGTGCCCATATAGTGTTTAGCCTGGGCTAAGTAGCTGTGCAGGTGGGCCTTAGATAACTTAATGATGTCCCTACGTTACTTTTCAGCTCAGTGTGACGTCTTTTTCGTTTTTATTTCTGGCTCTTCTTTTCTCCTTGCTACTGACGCAAGTGTTCCTGTACTGCTTTTACGGAAACTTAGTGGAAATTGAGGTAATTTTTACTTAATACACTGACATGATGTAACTTTAGACGTGTTGTTTTTTGTAATTAAATTAACATAAGTAAGTATAGTCCATGTACTAGCTAAACATTGTCTCAAACGATGGGCCCGTACGGTAACATATCCTAGGATGATACAAAACTGCTATCCAATTTCAGAGCCGTTCAGTGAACGATAGTCTTTACGACAGCGATTGGCTTTCACTGTCACCGCGTTTCCGACGGCTGCTGTTGATCGCGATGGTTCGATGGTCGCAGCCGATGCGGCCCAGAGTTAGCGGTATCATTCCGCTGTCGCTAAACACTTTTATCTCCGTAAGATTTATATTATAGCTTTACAAAACCCTCCGACGCCCTACAACGATCCGATGTCCTAGGCTTTGACGGCCTCCGTGGAGTAGTGGGTGATAAGCCAGCTGCGAAGTGTGAGGATGCAGGTTGCCTGCACAAGGCAAAGATTTGTGTGACGCAAAAATAATTGCTCTGAGTCTGGGTGTTTGTAGGACCATAGTCCTCGTTTTTCCCGATTCCCTAAATACAGTTAATTCTAGATATAGTCGTGATGCGTTATTTCTATTAATATTATTACCAAAACCTTGGTGGTAGGACATTACGTAGATAGTTGATGGAATTAAGGACTTAAGGATTACTTTTCGGGAATCCATCATCGCGTCATCATTATCAAATCCATGTCGGCCGGAGAGGCTACAGTAGGTAACCACACCTGATCGAGTACAAGGGTGAGACATGCCCAATGTGGAAAAGGTCTAAAAGTTACTGTGTCCTCTCGGTCCATATAGCTTTTATTCCGCCTAAGTTGTCACATTAAAACTCAAAAACTCAAATCATTTATTGTAAATAGGCAAAATATTGCACTTTTACACGTCAAAAATAATCCCTACTTTATATTATAAATGCGAAAGTAACTCTGTCTGTCTGTTGCTCTTTCACGCCTCAACTACTGAACCGATTGAAATGAAATTTGGTACAGAGATAGTCTAGAGCCTGAGAAAGGACATAGGGTACTTTATAATGCGATAAAAGCATTGTAAGGGTTTGAAATAGGAGATGAAAGTTTGTATGGAAGTTTCGTAATTTTTAAAGATAGGAGCTTCTAATTTATTTTTTAGGCTTTTGATTAGATATAAATAAATATGACATTCTACGCGGGAACTACGCGGGTGAAACCGCGGGGCGCAACTAGTATCTTATAAATAAGTATAGAAATACAAAAAAATAAGTAATAATATAATAATCTCCGAAACTAATGATTATTATCTAATTATGGTTTGAGTTAGAAAAAGGATATTTCCCTTTCAAGTGGTGACTCATGCCTGAATCTCGCACAGGAAAAGGAATCATCAATAGCCGATTGTTGACTTAGAGCTAAGACCTCCTATTTTGCTATTGTACCAGATAGTTCTTAGTTGAATAAGAGTGCTTTTTACAGTCAGTCGTAATTAAAATTTAAAAGTTTTTTTTTTTCAGATCGTGAAATCTTCATACACGCTGTACACCGTGCTTGTGGTTACTGCTAAATAGAATAATTTGTAGAGTGGTAGCTAATAAGTATCCACCTAATAATTGTGATAGCTGGCAACACTAAAAGTCCCTACCACAGAATGGGTAGACAAATAAATGCTTGATTGTAATCGTTATTAATTGTATTCTTCTCATGAGTTCCCATTATGAATACAAATTGTAATTATACTGAATAATTAAGTTTTTAATATACATAGGATCAGAAAGTTATTAGAAAATTGAGTCTATAATAGCTTTAATTTACATAATAAATAACGCGTCACGATCACATACATAGATCGTGACCCTTAATTAGGACTCCCTGTAAAATAAATGCTGTGAATTTCTGTGTGTGTGTGTGTGTGTGTGTGTGTGTATGAATGTGTGTGTGACCTGTGTGTGTCTGTGTTTGTGTGTGTTAAATCTGTTAAATTTAGAGGGTGGATAGAAAATGCACGTCGAGCAATAAACAATACGCGAGGTAATGCGTCGATCGATATTTACAGTCTCTACATAATTATTAAGAGGATTTTTCAACAAAAAGCATTATCAGCTTCCATTCCAATCACCGTATCCGGTTTATTTTCGGCAGCGACTGGCGTGAGCCCCTGTAGGCCATTGTTTACGTAGTACCCGCAAACGCACTCGCTTTTGTTAGAAATACCATTGTGTACGCTGTAGGTCTTTTTTGAGCAAATATGCCAAGAATGATTCTGCGATCAAAGGCCAATTCGACTGGTATTGAGCGAGTCGGGAATTTTGTAGGTACTATATGGAAAATGTCGTGTATTGGGACAGTCGGGTATGAGCCTCAAGATAAATGCATGCAACCCACTGAACCTATATTAACATAATGAAATTAGCACGTATCAGAATCAAAACGGTAATAAATGAGTAATATCTATCTATTTCCACCCACATCAACCCACTGTTGGGTAGAAGCCTCCTCATGTGCACGCCATTCTCTTCAGTCCTGCGCCAGACGAATCCACTGCCTTCCTGCAACCTTCGTGATATCGCCTGACCATCGGGCAGTTGGTCTGCCTCTTAATCTCCGACCATTCCGTCACTGCCCTAGTCCATCTGCCGTCATAACTTTTCGCCAATCACCGTTTCGTGTTCGTATTCATAAAATATAGGTAACTCCAACCTTCCCAACCCAACATCAACGGACTCGTATAAGCCGTAACCCGCCGACCGAAGCTATTATAAAGCTCTGTCTATTACCAAAATTACTACATTAAAACAAAGTTCGCGGCTAA
Source organism: Campaea margaritaria (assembly GCA_912999815.1). Lineage (NCBI taxonomy): Eukaryota > Metazoa > Arthropoda > Insecta > Lepidoptera > Geometridae > Campaea > Campaea margaritaria. The sequence goes on from OU538794.1 coordinate 7,500,459, forward strand.
ACATGTTATTTCAAATATATATTTCAATTAACTGAGTTTACTTTTGAAACGTAAGTTAGATTCACAAAGCATTGTTTGAGGTGTACCGCCCGAGGATATGGCGGGCTGCCGGCCCGGCTAACTAAACTAGTTATAGGTAGGGTAGGTACTACGGTTGCTATCAGAATGTTCTCAATGAAATGATAATAAAATAGAAGCAGGGAACCTAAACAAATAGTGGAATTAGCCGGCGGATGCTTTTGTTCGAAAGGTCCGCGAGGAGATGTGGGGGCTTTTATAAAAAGATTTTTGTAGATAAGTCGATTATTGCAGGGCGCAGTGTTATCCCACGTCCGGTCCAAAGTTGACTTCTTATTTATTTCTTTATTTATTCATCTGGAAGCCCAAAAGTGATTTCCTTTATAATATGAAGTAGTTGCCCAATCTAGCGCCAAAGCATAAAAACAGTTTGAAATTTAAATCTCCCGCCATAAGCAAAACGTACCACCTTAAAACGTGCTTTCGCCTGGTTAAAATACAATAGAATATAGTAGAAATACTTTTTTGCTCAACTAACTACTACTACTAATGTACTTTGAGCAACTATCACTATAAAACAGAAAATCGCCGAAACTGTAGTAGATTAGGGTAGCCATAATATGTGACCGTGTCGCACCTGTCTAATATACAATCTAATATAACTTAAACTAATCAACTAAACTCGTATCACTTTTACATAAAAACTGATGTAGATAATTCGACTTCCGCCATCATGTAAACTACCTTACCATATATACGCCGATTAAGCTAGCGAAGTTCATCTTTAATGTCAAAAGTTACTCCACGCTCGCAATACCTGCGCCAATAACACCAGCACCGATATCTGAGCTCTATAGACATATAATATCTGCTTTGGTACAGTCGGCGGCAACAGTAACTGAACAAGTGCCAATTTCCTCTACATCAACGCAATTGTAATGCAATGGCCATTCAAGTTTTTAATAAAATGGCAATAGCTATCAGAGAGCTCGCACTAAAGTCAAACTGCATCGATGGCTTGTTGAAAATTGTTTTTAAGATTCGAAGGAATTCTGGAGTCTAAAGAAATGTACATAATTATTTAATAAGGACTGCATACTATTTGGGCTGGTTTCATTTATTATTAATATTACAATATTTTGACATGGGTATCACTCAATTATAATTATTTAATTTATATTTAGTTCATTATTTGGTATACATTTATAATCTGTTAAATATTTTATAATTATTTAATGTGATTATACACGGAGATAATAATTTAATCCAATTTTGAATTGAATTGTTCAGAATAATAACTTGCTTATAATTTATTTATTTATTTATTAATATAGCACAGCCACATCGTACACATTAATACATAATTAGATGAGTATGGACAAGGTACAATTCTGATGTGTACGACAAGTACGGCGTACATAACATTCACCGTGGGTGCTCGATGAGCAAAAAACAAGTTTTAATATGAGTAGTACGTAGTTTAAACAATAATAAGGAAAATAAGAAAATTAATGAAAAAAAGAATTAAAAATTTTGTTAATTACAAATAAAATAAAATAAAGAAAAACTTAAATTAAACTTATTAGTCATATTAGTCTTCTGGAGGTCTTTGTAAGTATGGACTTATAATCATTTTTGTATGGCAGTCTCTGGTGGAACATGCTGAAATATTTAATTTCAACAAATAAACAACAAAGAAAACATCACACACGCAAAATAATAAAACTTTTCGTTAAAAATTTATTCGAAAATTTGACATATTTAGTTATTTTTGTTGCAGACTGTACACAGGTACGTTATTAAGCGTATTGGCATCGATTGCAAAGCACGCAGTTGACTGATAAACACAAACTGGGAAACGCAAATGTTTGCGGATTGCGCTCATTAGTGGAATGGGCGCTAAAATCCATCGTTGCCCATTGCTGTTACTGGCCCGCTACGGAATAACTAGCATTAACTAGATGAGTAGAAACTCGAAACATTTTGATAATAATGAATTTGATAAGGTTGACTTGACTTGATACAAAAAAAGCAATCTTAGTAGGAAATACATTAGAAATTGAACATGGTTATAGGCGTCAGTTTTTAATTTATGTATTATAATTGAGGCTCTCACACCAGAGACCGGGGGCCCAATTCTATAACTTACAGTAAAGCAACACGCCATTGACATACTATCGACACACTACAGACATTATATTGCCACTGTTGCAAATTTGGCATTCTGCGAAAACTTCAATGGTGTCTCAGTGGTCTCAGTAGTGTCGATTGTGTGCCTGTGGTGTGGCTGTTGTGTGGCGGTACAATAGTTTTCAGTGTGGCTAGCAAAAATAATAATTTATAGAATACCAAATGTCAATGACTATCCCATTGAGACACTACCGACACACAATTGATAGGTTAGTTATTTTATAGAATTGGGCCCCAGACTATCTCTTTCTAGAAACAAGCATACCTATTACCTACTATTTTAAATAGGTAATAATAATGAGTCACGATCACACACATTAATACATAGATCCTGACCCCTAACTATGATTCCCTGTACATGGAGAATCAGGAACTACGAGGATCGTATGGTTCCATAAAACGTTTATACTCACAGTACTTGTGGTTCACAAAAACATTGGCCCTGTGCTGGCATCGAACCCGCATCCTCCCCCAGGCTTCACTATTGACTCATCACGACGCCACGGAGGCCATCAAATGTGTTAGGTTACGTATAATCTATACAATTATTTACAAATTAATCCATATTTCCCTTGAATGGTCACAGTATCACGCGTGATCGGCTGGACCGATTTTGCTAATTCTTTTTTTGTGTTCAAACACAAATTGTCAAGAAAAGGTTCTTATCAAAGAAAAATTGGAAAAGTTGCCCGGAAAATTTGGGAAAACTGAAAATGTTATTTCTATAAACATATTTGGATGAGTTATGAGCTATTCCAAAGTAACATGGTGGGTTTTAACCTGGCAAGTAAAAAGTTAATGGAGGACAACTGGAATTACGCTGGTGAAATCGCGGGGAGCAGCTAGTTAATTATCAATCAATCAATCAGTCATTGATACATTACATAGATACATAAAGATTTATTACGCTGGATAATTCCTTACTCATACTCCCTGAAAGTTGCGGAAGAGGAAAAAGAATGAAAAACAGCCAGATTGGAGTTATTGGGTAATTAACAAGCAACGATCGCATACCCACATTAACTCCATTAAAGCCATACACATCCGTAATTCCCTACCTGTTCTCGAGGGTTGTTTAATTAGGCGCGAACAAATACGCTGCGCAAATGGCCCCCGGTCTCCTCCTTTGTCCTTTGATGAATTTCACAACTTTCTTGTCCCAAACGACTTTGAGACCGCAAGAGAAACGGTTTAATTTTAATAATTTAGCGTGAGGGTGCGTCCTTATTCGTTAGGTTGAACATTGTACAAAGCGTAATTGTAGTATCTTGAGTGAAATAGGAGGTTAAATTTAAATTTAAATTCATATTCAAAATACATATTGTGTATACAACAGAGATCCGTGGTGTTAATACACATAACAATAAGAAAGAAAAGAAAAAATAAAATGAGAAGAATCAAAAAAGTTTGCTCTAAGAATTAGCAAGTTGAAGTGGCAGTGGGCAGGCCACGTAGCTCGTAGAACCGATAACCGTTGGGGAAAAAAGGTTCTCGAGTGGCGACCGCGGACCGTAAGACGTAGCGTAGGAAGGCCCCCCACGAGGTGGACTGACGACCTGGTGCGAGTCGCGCGGAGCCGCTGAATGCAAACAGCTAGCAACCGCTCAATGTGGCATTCTATGGAAGAGACCTATGTTCAGCAGTAGGCATCTTCCGGCTGATGATCATGATGATGATGATGACACATAATCTTGAAAATAAGCAGGGTGTGCTATAAATGCCTGTATCGTTTACAAGCTTACGTATGTGTTCTCATTGTAAGATAGCACGTATACTCGTATAATCATGCAAAACCAATCAACATTCCATAATTATAGCGTCCCTCTTTTTGCGTCTGGGATTAAACAGTGATTCCTAAACCCACAATATAGCTAGTAAATAGAATAGAATAGAATAGAAAATGCTTTATTGTATACCAGTTCAGTAATACACAAGGTACAAGGAATAGAACTTATTGAAATAAACATAGTACAATAGGCGGACTTATCGCTAAAAGCGAGCTCTTCCAGTCAACCTTTGGATGGAGAGATGCAATGGAGCGTCAAGGTCGGCAGCGTAAATAAAGATTGTGTTTCAATTATCTGCGAGCAAAAAAATATTTGTTACTGAATTTTATTCCTGAATTCTCTACATTTCCTTATTTTCAAAAACAAAAAGTATGTAACGTGTGAATCTGAACTCATAGTTACCCCCAGACATTCTCTACAAATCCGCTTAACCATAGTCGAACGAATAAAATATTCTATTAGCGAAATCCGTTGCCTCATAAATCTCATAATTCACTCACTCAGAATGTTGCGAACCTCCGTCGTGGCAGGTGGTCTTAATAAATACGAAAATGGCCTATCGCACAGTTAGTAATAAATTCAAGAGGCAATCAACGCCGCCGCGGCTGCTAAAAATATTAATAGCCAAGAAATAATTATGTATTCATGACTTCCAGTGTCGGTCGGGATGAGATGGAAGTAGGGGTGAACTAAATCCGCGGGGATTGGGCGGGCGGTCTGCCGGCTGCCGGTTACCGTCCCATTTTACTGTTGGGATTATAGAAATTAATAAATCTATTGCTTGCTTGATTTCAATCACTTTTTCACTGTAGTATTTGTGTTTATTTACGTCGGAGAAAGTATTCTATTCTATTCGAAAAAATATTGACGTAATAATTGCAGTTAATATTATATTCATACAAACAAAATTAAAAAAGGTTACAAAATCTTTTTGCGCATAAAGAGGCTAAAAAATCACCACTAATCGTCATTATTTTATTTTATTTCTGAAAAGTCTAAAATAATGAATGAGTAAAAAAAATACCGTGTTTTTTCTAATTCGTATAACCAAAACTGAGCCCAAATATTAGTTACGTAAACCTAAAGAGCGCAAGCGTACTTATTCCGTATCGGCGACATCGCCACCCGTATTGAAAACAAAACAAACCCGAATCAGCGTTTGAAGTCATCAATCAATCGTTAATCCAGCAATACAATATCCATAAAATAAATCGCGCGGGCGCACGCGGCCCGTCGGCCCGCCCGCCCTGCCGGACCGTGGCCGGCCGGTAATTCTGGCAGAGCGAGCCGACGACAATGCCGCAATCGGACCACCAATCTGCATAATGGATTGCTCGGCCGAACGCGTCGTCCGGTCGTGCCGCTCATTCAATTGCCGCGGTCGCCGATGTGTCGCTTCGCACCGTTATTACGGAATACGGAATTAATAATTTCACGATATACGCACAGGTAGGGTTAGATTTTTGTCGTACGGTAATTGGTGTTTCTCGCGTTTGGATAATCTCTGCGATATCGGAGGAAATTGATTCTAATTTCGAATTCAGGATTCCCTACACTACACCTAGATAATGGATGTAAACATGATATTTGGTAAAAAGATATACTCAGTTAGTCAGCGACAATAAACTCCGAACAAGTCCTTCCCTTACTTCAAATTTGACTTTATGCACATAATATACAAAAAATTTGGACAGGATAGGAAATAGTAAGTTCTGATGTCCCTGGCATAAGTTGTTTTAAATTTAGCGACATCAGACACTATGTTGTCTTTATACGCGTAGTTCATTAATTAAGGTACTTCTTACTTACTTACTAGGTATACTATAGTTACTAACATTCTCATATTCTATTCAGTAATATCATTTATTTTTGTTTTTTTTTTAGTTCTGGATGGCACGGTAACAGTTATGGACAGGCGATGAACAACTTGCTCCTTTGTTACTTAGTCAAATAACATAATAAATAAGAAATTAGATGCTGAAAACATAACGTTTAAGCCACGTTTTTGAATCGCACATTTACCCGCAACATTGTAAGTTACTAACTTCATAAACTACATAAGTAGAAAAGTAAACAAGTTAGAGCATAGCTTTGAATATGAAATGCTAAATAGTGATCAGCTCAGTTGGACCAAGCTCAGGGGACTCCTTTGCATGTTTGACAAGCTGTTTTGTCAAATACAAATAGTTTATTCAACACACCGGCATCCGGTACTTTGAAATTGAACTGTCATAGATATAATATGAACTTTGTTTAGTATTTTATTGGTTAGATGTAGTACTTATATTATTAATTCGAAAGTTGGCGTGTTTGTCCTCTCTTCACGCCGAAACGGTAGAACGGATTTTGATTAAGTTTTGTATTTTTTTAATTTATATCCTGGAACGTACCAAACGTACGTAAAAAGTACCTAATAATCTATATTAGGTACTTTTTACCTCTTAAAATGTAAGGGTTCCTGTGGAATAAAATAATATCCAGTTTACTTCACAACGGATCAAGGAGTGTATATTAAATTTGATAAATAGATGCTTAAGAATAGAATAGAATAGAATAGAAAAACTCTTTATTGTACACCAGAAACAAAAATATACACAGGAAAAGGAAAGGAAAGGAAGGTTCTTAAGGTCTTGGAATATAACATGGGATACTGTTTATCCCATCAAATTTGATGATTCCTGCTGGATAATACTTAACGCGTGTGTGCTATTAATAAATATAATAGAACATCACGCATAAGACAGAAGGAATCTTGCTTCATGGTAATGTTTTTTCATTCCTATGCTATCTCATAAATGGAGTCCATACTTATAGCACAGCTTATATTATTATGTACCGGTGAGCTAGGATGCAGCGGTGTGTCGCGGCGGGGGTGCCGCCATAAGATGTACGACTCAATAATGCGGCCTAATCTAAGCCTGGCTTTCCGCAGACAACGAGATTTACTGCACTGATATTATACGAGCTGAGGCATTATTTATACCTTACGGACTCTTATGTAACCGAGGTAGTAGCGCCAGCAGCCAGCCAGCCAAAGAGTAGTCAGCTGGGTTATTTGTATGTTATAACATATATGGTATACCTTGTGAAACCAGTGTCTCTTATTCGTCGTGTCGTGATGGATCGTGACTAGGAATCCATAACGACACGACGGATTAATCTCTTCTGTTGGGTCAATAAACCTTATCTCGCGAGAAAGGAGGATATTAAAAACCAGCCAAGTGCGAGTCGGACTCGCGCACGAAGAATTCTATAAAAATGCCAAAATTATTTTAATTAAATTATTTATTTTTAAAGTGAGTAATTATATAACTACATATTCTGTGAATATTTCAAGCGGCTACCTGTTTTCTTTATTAATATCGAGCAAAAATAAGCATGTTTATTGTATGGGAGCCCCCTTAAATATTTATTTTATTCGGTTTTTTAGTGTTTGTTGTTATAGCGGCCACAGAAAGACATCATCAGTGAAAACGTCAACTGTCTAACTATCACGGTTCATGAGATACAGCCTGGTGACAAATGTACAGACAGACAGCGGAGTCTTAGTAAAGGGCCCCGTTTTATCCTTAGGGTACGGAACCCTAAAAATGAGCGTCCCAGATCTACCCAATAGTCTTTCTACAGGCTCCATTAAAATACCTAATCCAGCTATTTCAGTTACAACGTCAGTGCAGTAATTGGAATCCAGCACCGGGCAGCTATTTCTCGTATGAGCCGGGTTCAATGGAAAAACACAATAGGCCCGGTACAATGGGGCTATTCGCCGGTCTTAAACGAGCGAAGCCGAATGGAGATTTTAGTTCGTAAAACTGCCACTGTGGCGCTTTTTTAGTGATGGCAATTTTATGGAACATGTAATGCTAGCCATTCAGGTCACTGCATACTAACACAAGTGTAGTGTAAAAATTAGGTGACCCAATGTTTCTGATAGTTCGCTTCATAGAAAATAATGTATTTTTTTGTGGCGTGGTGTTAAGTGCGAAGTTGGCGAAGGTGTTAGAGCCGCTAAGTCTAGCATAAGTCTGCAACTCCTTGATTGCTACCAGAATATACCGTAATCACTGCCGCATAAACCACGTAGCAAGAGTAGCAATTGCTCTGGGGCATATTTAAACCCACTCATCTCTACCTGAGCGTATTTTTTTAACTGAAATAAGATCTGGTATATTGAATTTACTTGATGTCACAAAAATGTGAAACGTTTCAACTATTTCTATTAAGACAATTGTTTTTTATCGCTTTGTACTTAAGAACCATAGTAGATTAAGGGCTCTTTGAAAGAATTTCCTACGGGCCTGCGCTAGCTTAATTCAGCACTGACCATAAGGTGATTGGTGACAAATTGAGAACGCTTGCTAGCTCAGCGCACTATTCCTTAAAGATTTTTGCTTTCGCCCTGATATCTCAATTCTATGTATATGTAAACCACCAATGTAATAGAAGCTCAGTAAAGTGAACTCTATTTTAGAACACTACAAAACAGAAGAGTTAGAGTTCTATAAAACAGAAATCCTATCGGCCGCCTAATGGGAACGTGATGGTCGCTCTGACTCGCATTGCGCATGCATTCAGACGTAATCAACTCTATACGGAAACAATATCCTCTAGCCGCAGGACTGTGCAGCATAATGGAGCATCGGGAACAGAGGCGAACTTTCCTATGCAGAATGACAGGTGAACAGGGCGGCTGGGCCCGGGCGGTCGGGGCGGTTTTTGTTCACAGCACTGTCTTGTTCGTGACCAAGAAATTAAACTAAAGTAAACCATGGTGGTAGCCTAGTGAGAGAACGTCCGCCTTCCAAGCAGAAGGTCGTGAGTTCAAATCCCAGTGCAGGCACGTACCAATGTGTTTCTTGTAAAAACGTATGTACATAATTATCACTCGCTTTTCGGTGAAGGAAAACATCGTGAGGAAACCCACATACCTACCCGAGAATTATTTCGGAGGTAGGTATGTGATCCACCAATCCGGATCTGGCTCCCGTGGTGGATTATGGCCTAATCCTCCTCACGAAAGTGAGGGGAGTCCCGTGCCCAGCAGTGGGACGTTATGGGTTGTTGATGATGATGATGAAACCATAAATAAATGACATCACTGCGCGCCGGCTATCTGCGTACGCCATTATGTTCATCGTGTGTTTACATTTTCTTGTCTTGTCTCTAAATAAGTACGTTGTTCGCTGTTGCGTGCAGTTGTGTCAGAATAAATGTTTTTTCTTTCTTTCTTTCTTTCTTAACTTGCTCGTCTCGTCACTTAGTAACTCTTAAAAACTGACTATCATTTATTTTTCTGTTTTGACTCGTCATTATTTGTGCAGCTATTAAATTCATATATCTTATCTGTAAATACGGAGGGAGAGGGGGGGGGGGGGACTTGTACTACACGGTCTATGGTGGTCAGGAGTGCTAGTCCGCCTCTGGTGGTGGATAGATGGATACAGACTTCAGCATTTACATTTTACTTTAGCCATACAATTTGTTGCCAACTGATAGAGGGGTAGATCATCAGCTACCTGTAATGGGTTACAGCCCATAATTATATGTATTATGTATTTTGTATATGTATATGAGTTGTTCTCGTTTTATGTAGTGAGTAATTATATTAGTAGGTAGTTAGGTAAAAAGTAATGCATTTGTATACGACACTTGTATAGATACGATATGAAGTTTTGATTATCGTTACTTAACGTTACGTAATCATCATTATCATCATCAACCCATATAGTCCCACTGCTGAGCACGGGTCTCCCCCCACTTTCGTGAGGAGGGGGTTAGGCCTTAAGTCACCACGGGGGCCCGGTCCGGATTAGTGTATAACATACCTACCTCGGAAATAATTCTCGGCTAGGTATGTTGGTTTCCTCACGACGTTTTCCTTTACCGAAAAGCGAGTGATAATTACTTACATATGTTTTACAAGAACACATTGGTACGTGCCTGCACTGAGATTTGAAATCAGGACCTTCACCTAGGAGGGCAGAAGTTCTCCCACTAGGCTACCACCGCTTCGCACGTTACGTAATAGTTAATGAAACACATATTTTTGAAAATAGTGTTGCCACAATAGATCCACATATTTATATTCTCATATTTAGGGATAATATTTGACAACAGACGTTTGATATTATTACCTAGAACTTAACCGAAACTGTTATTTAGGTTTCGGATAGGATATAGATATATTTATTGTATCTTCTTTAACTTTATAATGTCATACATGTTTAAACTTAACTGTAGTGTAACGATGGGTCAAATATTGAGGAAATCTATATGTTGAACTATATTATTAATGTCCAACCTTCCACAATTTCGAGATAATTTAGCTGAATACTCAACTCAATGAACGTTGTGGTGTGTAGTCATACATTTATTTAGCCCGCTAGGTATTTAATAATTAATTCTCGCAGTCCGATATATTAAATAAGAACAAGCTTTGTGCTTCAATCAATTAGCGAAGAGTGTTGTATTTCATATCCAGCTCCAAACCCGTGTTTGAAATGTGAATTTCACTATATTTTGAATATCTGAAAACCGTTGCATTTTCATATCAGCTATTATACAATTAATGATTGAAATTGGACCTAGGAGCATGAATTTGCAGTAGACTAGCGTGTAGTATTATTTTCCGTTCATTATTTTAATCTTATACCTACCATTTTAATTTAAAAACTCCTCCAGATAATTTACATTTGTTTTTTTTTTGTGCTCGTGCTGGAACATGCAGCTAAATAGGTACAATTTGAACAGGACATTGGAAGAGACCCTTAAGATACCATTATTCTGAAAGCCGAGGTTGAGAGCGCAATCAAACACGAAATTGGTCTGTACATTTCATTCAATATCCGCTTCAATCGGCTTGTTGGTTTCAAAGGTTTGATCACGCCAATATTTTGTAAACCTCAGTAAATGAATCAAGTGTCTCTCTTGATGTTATGAAACGAAATATTGAGACTGTAGCTACGAAGAAAGCGCTGCCGTAGCACTCGTAGCGGTCTAATTAGAAAATCATATCTTATTTTTTAACTCGTAGGTACTCGAGTTGGTAGGTCTTCCTTCCAAGGAGAAGGCCGTGAGTTCAAATCCCAGTCCGGGCACGTACCAATGTGTTTATGTCAAGCATATGTACGTAATTATCACTCGCTTTTCGGTGAAGGAAAACATCGTAAGGAAACCCACATACCCACCCGAGAATTATTTCGGAGGTAGATAGGTATGTTACTCATCAATCTGGATCGGGCTCCCGTGCTTTGTTATGGTCTAAACCTGCTCACGAAAGTGAGGGAAGACCCGTGCTCAGCAGTGGGACGATATGGATTGATGATGAGGTACTCAACTTAAGTCAGAAATTAACTATATACCATTCCACAAAAGAGTAGAATAGAGAGAGTGAGAGTGTGTTGACTTGAGTTGAATTTCATGAGGAAGGAGAAATATCATGCCTCCTAGCTTTATGGCGTGAGATACGTACATGAAAATAATGTGCTTGAACTCAACAAAATGCCGTAGATACTTAGTGCTGCACGAGCGATGCCGTGGCAAATCGCTAGTTAATACCAATACTCAGGCAAGAACCAAACAGTGATTGCAGTCTGCGGGCATCGAACCCGTACTTTCTGTCAACTGCTACACCACGTAATCTATCGATTAGCACAGGTGGCACAATACATAGATACTGGATCACATACCGCCAATTAAGCTCAGAGGTCAAGACCCATTATCAAATTAGCCTCCACACTCGCAGACCCATTACTGTGTGCATTAGGTGCCATAATTGGAATGGTTATTCATGACTCAATGGAAATGGAGAATGGGATAATTGGAGCGCAATTTTTTTTAAACTATATATGTCGTTACCTTTATGTATGTATTGTTTGTAGGTGGTAGGCCTCTTCTGCAAGAGACCGCCTGGGCAAGTACCACATCTTTGTCAGATATTTAACCGCCAAGAGTATCTTTAGTGTGCAAACATTACTGTTTTCCGGTTTGAAGGGCACTGTTTCCAGCAAAATAACTGGGCATATGAGACTTTAGAACCGATGTCTCAGGGTGACGAGCACAGTGCAGTGCGGCACAAGATTTTGCAATGCAATCTGAGTGCCACTGTAACTGTTTTGGGCAGGTGTAGCGCTTATCATCAGGTGAACAACTTGCTTATCTCTTAACTCAGTGAAATAAAAAAAAAGATTAAAAATAAAAAAAGATAAATAGCAACATTTCCTCTGAATTAACAAGCCAAACCAAAGCCAGCTTACTGTAACACTTCGTGACAAAGTATTCGAGTCGAGCGCGACTACATTTTAATAGTTATTAAATCCATTCACCGCTAGAATCATCCAGAATTTAATGTGACATCATATTAAAACGTACCAATTGCAACCTTTTACGACTCGGTTGAAATTTAAAACGTTTCGGGGAATGCCAGAGCCAGCCTCCTAAATGGTTTATGAGCTATTTTATTGGCCGTGTCGCCACCTAGTCTCGCAGAATTATAATGTAGGTACGTTTATTTTGTAAATCGCGTTATTAAATAAGGGTTATTAAAAAGGTTGATGGTTTTGTTGTGTAAAGAAAAGTAAATGGGATTGTCGAACGGTTTTACGAGGGTACGCAAATCGCCGTTTTTGTCAAAACTCGAGTAGACACAGCTTTTATGAAAATTATTGTCTGTCGTATTATTCACACATACATACATAAGACATACACATCCTAACGGGGCCTGATACACCATCAATATTATCGCGTGATATCGTGATCCAATATTGATGAAATATTGATGTTACTGACAGTATCGTGATGATTATTAGCTCCATAATTGTATTGATGACAATATCACGATATCAATATCATAAATAATACTGATATAATATGTAATAGGCCCCAATAATTTATTTTTCTGTAAAACTTACACTTAGTTGTAAGTAAGGGGAGACCCGTGCCCAGAAGTGGGACGTTATGGGTTGATGATGATGAAAACTTACAGCATAGTCGTTCAAAAAATTTACAAAGAATCTCTAGATAGGTGATAGAATTACAATGCTCGATACTTCCAGAGTCTTCAGCATTATTATCATCAACCCATATCGTCCAACAGCTGAGCACGGATCTTCCCTAAATATAAAAAAAATCTAATCTATATATATAAAAATGTTATGTTGTTTTGTGTACGCTTCCAAAACTCAAAAAGTTCTGCACCGATCGAGCTGAAATTTTAGCATGATATATAATCCGCATCAAGGATTGTTTTTATCTATTTTTTTCATCAGTGACATATCAGCGAATGTGCGGATGTGCCACAGCGAAGCGTGGCAGGGTACAGCTAGTAAAATAATAAATGATTGAACATCACTTCTGTACTACGAGTATATAAATTATGTCAGAAAACCGTTTTAACTTTTATCAGGTGGAACACCACCCATAAAAGATGAGTTCCACATCAAACGAATCGAACCCTGCGATTACCATTAGGGACTTAAATATAACTTTTCTAAACCTACAAAAAGCTGTTCACCGAAACGACATAAATATTTTATTTACATACAGCCTTTTTATCCCACAAATTCGCATTAAATTATCACTTTTACCTCGTCTCCATGTGTATCTCAAATCCAGCTTTGTAAAACGTACCTGCTGCCATTAGTTCCAAACGCAGATATAGAAAATGGCTAGTTACCAGCCATTGTCAATATTCAAGTTAATTGAACAGCGGAAATTGGATCAAAGGTAACATGCAAGATTAGCGTCGCCCGGCGTTTTCACCCGCATAATTCGTCTCCTGAAAGAACTCTGCATTTCTCAAGTTAAAAATCTTAAAATAAACAACTGAACATCACGAAAAAAAAACAGAAGTGAATACAATAAATGTCAAATCGCGAGTTCATAGAATAAGCACATTGAAAAATGAAGGTTCAGCTTTTCCCAAGTTTTCGGGAAACTTTACCATTTTTAAATCTGTTTATAGAATAAAAGAATAGGAATTCATGTTTTATTCGACTTGTTGAGCACAAAACCTTAGTTAGACTGAGCAAGTCATATTTTAGGCTTACAGTATTTACCGCCTTCAACCATCAGTTAAGATAGTGGTAAAATGTAACCTCTTACCCATTCGTAATATAATTTAATCCGATTCAAAATTCACTTTCGATTTTCTTACCCGTTTTTCTTGAATGGTGTATTCCGAATCCGGTGAAAGAGTCTTTTAACTTACATGAGTGATATCTTGGGCTTCTCGGGCCTATGTGAGAGTAGATATTAATTGAACATTGCAAAAAAAATAAGTAGGCTCCTACCTACTGAGCTCTACGCTTTGACGATGAACCGACGGTATCTATTAACTTTAAATTCATGTCTGCAAAGGTTTACTCGGGATGATCCAAGTTTTCGGGAGCAATTAGAACCGCTGAATCATTTAGTAGCCGAGGCTTAGTTAAGCTCTCAGAGTTACCTTTCGACTTGTCTACATAAGTAATACGCCTTTGAATTTTGGACGACTTACTTATATATTTTTAATGGTGCTGTTTTTTATTGCTCTTCGTTGTTGGACATTTTTACGAACTTTTTATTTAGGTCCCTACTTATAAGTACAACATCCAGGCTAAAATTCTTGTAACTAGTAAGTACGATTACGATAAAATACGACAGTGCAATCTTTTCTCTATCAATATCGTGTTTTTATTCAGCGCTTAATAATAATTATTACCGTATATTAGTATCGCATACGTTTCCAGTCCACTAGCTGTCGAGGCTTGTAGTTCCCAGTTGCAGTAACTAACGATACGACAGCGTGCAATCTGTTCTCTACAAATAGCGTTTTTGTGTAGCTTGTATTGCCACAGGCCGCCGGCGCGGTTGCACGCTAAATGGTTGACTCTATTGCTCGGAGCCGGCCCGCTTCCGTTCTCACGACCTCCTCCAGAACTACTAGTGGTCTCACTTCTTGATAACCAGTTTTAATTCAGGGAAGCAGGGCGTTGGTAAATCTCATAAATTTTGGATCCGTAATTTGTTTTACAGTTGTTTTTCTCTTTTTATACGGTAATCGTTTTTCATTGATCAAATAATTATGTTCCAACATAAAAATTAAGTGTATGCTGAACATAATATACACCCTCCACAATGACCTCAATCGGCACCACCACTTGTACCCTCATCACATCCTGGAAATGCAATTCCCAAATTCTTTAGTAGAGTGGGCGGCATGGTACATATTGAAAATACGATCCGTTGGACTTTCGGTCCCCATGGACCAAAAACAATTCCATACACCTCAAACATTAATTTAGCTTTATTTCACCGTATTCCGTCGAGAACTCATGATAACGGCGCAATAGTTTCCCCAGCGGAACTTTTCAATCGCCAGATAAGAGGCTTGCGGGGACGTCTGCCGATATTTATTTACAGCTTTTGCTTTGTTGACAATAAATTGCGTTTGTTCATTATTCAATTGTTCAGAGTTGCCGTTTTAAAGCACATAATGAGCTTACCTATTTTTGCGGTGTTTATTGCTTTTCGACTCGAGAAAAGTTTATGTTGAGAAGTCTGGGAACTTTTTCACTTGTTTATTTTGTGGTGAGGATTTAGTTTGAAATTATTTGTTTGTTCTTTGTAGCGTCTCCCGTAGAGTCCGGAAAGCAAGCAAAGTAGGTATTATTATATTACCTCAAGTTGTGCTTCAAGGTTTCGTTTAAATACTTAGTCCATATGTCGAGTCTCACCCAGTCAGACAAAAAGTCTAATCTAGATGCTGTTAACGTCAATATTTAGTTACAAGTACAAGTTAAGTAGTGGAAGAATTTACTGACACTTTCTGGTCGGTTATGGAGTTGACAAAATGATCTAATTTTTTTAATGTTTATTTCATTTGCCCACACTCGTGCACCTTAAATATTTTATCAATATTGGATACGAGTTGAAGAAACAAAAGCTTGAGAAAAATACAAAATCGACAATATCACATTTTCGGTTAACCGCCGAAAGCTCCCGTAACTTCAACACTGAAGTTCCAGAACAAAACCTTCCAGCACCTAACATATTGCACACCTTTTATTATATTCTCGGTTGAGCGTGTGATCCGTCAACGTCACCTCCTCATTGTTATCGGGGGAATGGAGTGCGGAGGCCAGCCAGCGGACTTTGGAGTTTTATAAAATGTGGTGGCAACACTGGCAAGGTGTTGGCGCGTTCTTTTTACGGCGAGTGTAAGCATTGACCGATTACCTTCCTCTTTGCGTAGGTACTGAGAATTTATAAGGAACTTGCACAGTTTAGTACCTACCTACTGGTGCCTTGAGAATTTGAATATTCAAAAGCTTGAAATGTGGAAGCTGCAGTTCAATCAAATGTTCCAAGATTTTTCTTCTTTTTGTCGATCTTTCAGCCATTGAGTCCCAAGAACGGCTATTATGGTTGAAATAACGTGCAGATGCAACGAACGTTTTTAGAATTATAGGAATCGAACGCCGCCGCTCGGATGATAAACATTTGCTAGCGATATTTTTGCTACCCGTGTAAGCTACCTATTACAATACACACGAGCAAGTGAACTTCAATATTTTTAAAATACCACCCATTTTTGTGCTAGTAAACTTTCAATTAAATGCAATTGGTATTTCTTGTCCTTTAAAGAAATTAGAATTAGAATTTCGTTTAACGCCATCTACCTGCGCCTTGCTGAACTTTTAACATAGAGCTGTAGCTTGCTAACGCGTTTGGTTTCCATTTTCAAAAGATGGCGAATGGTGTTCCTTAAAATTAAGAAAATATATAAAGTGAAATTTACGCGAAAATATTTTCCTGGTCATTACTAATTTCTTGGTCAGCAGCAGATTATTAGTTTTGAAATAGAAAAAAATATATAATACGTATATAACTATGAAAGTACCTATCTACCTACTACTTTAAGATATCCATGTACCTGGAAATAATTACTATACATAGATACTTATAAAGAATCTTATTTTTGTATAGTTACTGTTTGAGAAAGTACTTCAGCAAGTTATCTAAGTGTAGGTATATCATATACGAGTTGTTCGTGTAGGCACATATTAAATAAGTACCTAAGTAATAGTATTATGTTTACCTATGTTTAGTTTAAAATAGGTAGCCATTAGTCAATACATAGATGGACTATTAACTCTAAATTTCTTATTCGACTTGACTTGCATTTCCTTTCAGTTTTTCCCCAATCCAAACAGTCAAAGAAATCCCCTACACGAGTGTAAAAAAGTCCCTATTTAAGCCCCTCGAGCTGATTCAAAAGTACTTCCAACTTCTCACTCCAGTGGCAAAATTGTTAAAGTTTCGAGCAAAAATCTTCCCAAAATAATATTATAAGGATACTTTACGATGCTATTACCTCAGAAACAGGGCTGATATAACAATTACCGAGTTCTATTCAATCCGTGTAACTTTATGCCTATTAAAAGTTTTCTTTGGAGTTGAACAACATAGCTTTAAACAATGAGTATTGTGACTGTAATGACTCTGAATGAACAAAACTCTAAACAAAATGAAAGCAAATGGCTAACCTTCTTAAGAGGATACGACCTCTGTACTCTGTATCTTCGTGGTTGTTATTTCATTTTGACCCCTAACTAACTCTTATTCAACTAACTGGAACTCCTTGTAGCAATATTATACCTTTGGTTCACGAAAATATTTACCCTATGCGGGAATCGAACCTACACCCCTCACATCTGGCAATCGGCTCATCACGAACGAACAAGATTTAGCGCTGTTTGTCTTCGAAAAGTTCCGTTCCCACCATATTTTTGTCCACTGCGATATCAAATTTTTAAATTCACAAAACATATTACAGCTTGTACAAATGTCCTTATTAGCTCAGCTGAAAAATCTTATGGAAAATCGATTTCTCTTTGATGTATTTAAAAACAATACTATATAAAACATGTAAATTATTGACACTGATCACTTGTAAATTTAAAATTTCCATTCATAGGCATCTCCAATTATTATCAGCTAACGAAAAAGTCTTTTCTATCACAATAACAATAACAAAAAGACTTTTTGTACGCATTGGAAGTTACACAATAAAAGCGGGACATCCCGCCCATCCCGACTATGCGTCAAGCGGGATGACAAATGACATCCACTGGTACCCTCCCAAGAATGCCACGTATGTGTACGCTTACATCTGTTGACCCGCGGTTCGCGACTAGACATGGTTTCTTCTAGCTAGCAAGTCTAGAGCAAACATTATTTTCTACTGTCAAATGCATTGTTTATCCTACTAATTGCACGCGTGTCGAATGTCGTGAGCTAACTAACAAAGGATGTTTATAATCATCTAAATGGAATTTTGATGTCTGTTGATGAAATACGTCCCGGTTGTTCTCATCGGGAATAGAAAATAAAGAATTTCTGAATAGAGTGCAGGATATGAAATCATTTCTGATTGACGTACCCAAAATAGTAAGTGCCTACTTGAACAAAAAGACTGCTTCAATTGAGATTAGCGGCTTTACTTATAAACGCTTCTTAAAGTTAAGAAATTAGATATCTGTGGTTGTATATCGTACATGTCGCGGATTCAAGCGAATTACAGTTTTCGTACTCGCCGTCGGTGTCTGCCATGTGTTCTTCTATAAATCAGTGCGCACACCCGGTGCAGGCGCAATCTTCAGGGCAAGTGAGTGAAGAGACCCCTGCTCGATTGAGCGCACTACCATATTACTATTTTGCCACAGACTGTCTATAACCTGTGCTCTCCGTGACATTGCGCGGTGCTGCCATTCTTAAAAATTAAAACACGATTGTTTTCTAACCTACATGTATATACATATGTCTTAATTTCCTAAATCTTACACCTAATAATGCCATAAGTGTAGAAACGTGGACACATATAATTGGGTCGTCGCGGTCAGCCGTTGTCATTTGTCAATGTCACACATACGCGTCGCGGAAGTATGACGGATTTCAATTACCCCGCCCGCCCTTCCCTAGACGCCTGTAACCGGATGTCTACGACAAACCGATGCGCACTATCTTAGATATCGTATGATTTGTGCTGTTGACAATTTGATGCCCGGGAACGACCGGAGAATTCAATTGGTATCGGCTGTGACTGGTGAAAAATAAAAGCACGCTTGGCTTCTATTCCAACGTTATGATATCAACCATTTAGTAATTAGTTAGGGTTCAAGACAGGGGCCTCCCCGAGTGATATATTGATAAACATATTATAAATGTATGTTACTAACACTCAGGACATCCCTGACAACTAGACTGCCTTCTCGCAGTCTAATCTAATTGTCTAACATTTCACCATGATGGTCAATTAAAACAGCCCATTACAGGGTATATTGGTTGAAACATCCACTCGAAAAACTTGGTAGCTTTAAGTGATACGACCCTTCTATTGTAGAACCAATTGGGGTTAAGGATTTTTTATACATTATGGTAAATCATTTTGTGTCGTACTATATCACAGCTAGTCGTATCCAAGCTTTTCCAGCCGTGTTCGTCATTTCTTGGGTCCAGGTGCCATTTAGACGCCCCGGATTATCCAGCATTTAATGGGACGCCTTCGGTACTAGCTAGGAATTTCGGTAACGACCCATATAAAAAATAGAGCCCGATATCGCTACCTATCTACGTCCCCAGTTACGAGAGCGTATGCGTCCTGTCGCGGCAGCTGGCCCCACAGTGCCACATCAAAAGTGTTTGCGTTTACACATCTCGTAAAAAGAACATTAGCCTGTCCCAAATTACTCTCCCATTCGATCACAGGAAAAATTCCACGAATACCATTTTTATGTTCAGGAAAGCCGTGAGGCGCGCCATACGGCCGTACTGATTGTACAATTTGAGATGATGTGATAAAGTTTTTTGGGAGCATGAACCAGATTCACGCAAATTGATGCAGCCCAAACAATTGCCATAGAATAAAATTAAGCCTTAGCCAATAATGAGTTATCAAACGTACTTACCCATATGCGAAGGTGTAAGGTTTATAGTGTTTTCATTATCAATAATAGTAATGGTAAGAACTACGTAAATATTGTACCGACACTAAAAATGGAGAAAGGAAAACAATAATACGAGAAAACCGGTTGGTAGGTACATCAAATTCAAGAAGATCTGATTATATTCCTTTGAATATGGCCTCGTCCTTTATTTCAAGGAAAAGGCGTTCCAGTTTAGGCACATCCTATATACGTAATACAAATGAATATATGATGAACTTACAATCTATCTATAATAAAAACATAGAGACGTAATTTTAAGAACACTGATGGCCGCTGTTCCTTGTAATAGTTAGTATTATTTGCTAACGGTGTCAGGATTTCAAGAAATCAAGTAGCTCAAAGACGTAAAAGCTCCTTGAGTTGATATTTCGACTTACCGGTTCATTTCTTAAATTTCTCTCTCTAGTCAATTCTGCTAGATATTGCAGTTAGAATATCAGTCAGTCGCCTGCAATTACAAGTAATCATCTGAAAATAAAAACATTTTAGAAATACAATGTCCTAAAAAGGCATATCGGTAGATTGACTGAGTTATTTTTTATTTGACTGAGTAACGAGACGAGCAAGTCGTTCACCTGATGGTAAGCGCTACGCTTGCCCATAACAATTACAGTGCCACCCAGAACTTTGCATTGCATAATCCTGCGCGGCACTGCACTGCGCTCATCACCCTGAGACATCAACTCTAAAGTCTCATATGCCCAGTAATTTCGCTGAAAACCGTGCCCTTCAAACCGTAGCACAGTAATATTGGCACACTACTGCTTGGTAGATGTGTATCTGGCAAAGAATATCTGGTACTTCCCCAGGCGGTCTCTTGCAGAAGATGCCCCCCACTAAAAGTGTCTACGCGTGTAAAACCCAAGACGTATTTGCGTGATCAGGCAAAAGCTGTTCAAAAAGGTGTTTGCAAAAGTCCTGTCTCAACTTTATTGTGGCGACCTAGATTCACGATAAGCCTATTCCACTTCAGCACAAATGTTCGCACACGGTGTAGACATAATGACAGGGGTACACAAGGTAACATAAACTAAAGATACACTGCTATATATAGCAGTATTGAAACTTTACGTAGGAGTAAATATTACAGGATACTGTCGCCAAGTCGCCAAGCAATACTGCACCGACTTTGGTTTCGTCAATATGGTATTCTAAGCTTAGCGCGTTCGTCGTCTTCGATCACATCATGAGGTATCCTAGTCAAACACTAGCCTATACAAATCAAAAATAAAAATATATCAGGTTCTTGTTCAAGCATAAATACCTGCACAAAAACGTCCCGCTTAGAATGTATTTCGCTGCTATAATACACGAATTTGATTGTACAAGCTGATTAAAACGAGCCCAAGCATAATCAATTTGCCGTTAGTCACTGAAGAATTCTGTTGTCTACTTCTCTTTATCATCAGATGAGCTCGCTGTCACCAATAATATTTTGCCGCCATCAGAATTTTACAGACAGGCAATATTTCAACATTGGACGAAGAAAATAGGGTGTACAAGAATTTATTTAAAAATTCAATTGACGTGTTAAATCGAAAGTTATTAAAAAATCGAGCTTTGAAACTGTCTACTCGAATATATGATGCCGTTGAAGAGAGATGCGAGTCGACGACACAGGCACGGATTAACTACCAATTACACATCTCAAGCGGGCTTTGTATTGTACACGGTGACTTGACTTGTGTGCTTTGAACGTGGCGAGAATTTTGTTATTTATCTTCATACGTGCCGGTTTCGATAACCGACTTTTCCTAATTGTGGCTCTCACCTGCATTTCAGATGGGGTTTTATTCAGGATTTTTTCTTTTCATATCAATACGGCCTCAGAGGCAGTTTCGCTAAATTCCAACGTTGAACAGATGAAGCTGCAACGAATACAGGTACGTAAGTATAGGCATCGATGTAGGGTGGTGTATATGCATCCGCCTAGCATTACGTAATCCGGTTTAGTACATAATTAACCGCTGCTAATGTCTGTTTAACAGATGGTCATGCTTGGTCAGCAGATGTGGTCACCCACAGCTACAGGCCATCGGAAAACTCTATCATTTTCTATTTGTACAGTTTCGGAAATGAATATGAACGAGGTAAGAAGCACAATGACATGGTAAGAATTGCTCTTTACTCGTCACGACTGTTGTGTGTTGTAAAATATTGCATAATTATTAATTTACATTTAAAACTTAAGACCTATTTCACACTAGTGATTTGCCAGCGTATATGTCCAACGTAACGCACTCGTAGAGAGCACACAATACACTCGCTGGCCTCGCTGCGAGTTCAAAGCATCCATGATTACGTCCCGCAGCGAGCTTTAGCATAAGCTACATATTAAAGTATACACAAAAAATCACGTGCCTTAAATAATAGATTGTACAACTATTCTCTACATATAATTATTAGTGAAGCAAAGTGAGATTACAGCATGTAGCTTCCTAATTGTAAGGTAATCCGAGCTTAGCGCGTAAGCCCCGCGACCGCCCGCCGCCGCGCGCAAATAATAACGTTTGTGCAAATAAAACTGCAAGGATTGAAAATAATAATAAGTACTCCGCTATGAGAAGTTTGCGAAGAGAGCTTTGGTAAAATTATGCATCTTTCTATACCAATGTATCCGAATCCGGTAATAGAGTCGGTGAACTTTCACGAGTACCCTCCTAGGGCCCATATGAATAAAGATTTTGTCTTTGACGCAACTGCCGGATATTTTGAGGAGTTGATTCATCGGGTCCATACTCCATTGGCCTTAGGTAAATGAAATTTATTTGTTAAATACCAAATGCATTCGTGTTAATCCTATAATAATTAAAAAATATTTATGACAATCCAATTGTTTTTCTAATTTTATGATAATTCTAGGAATAATCCTAGGATTATTATAAAATAAGGATAACATTGGATTAGAAAAATCTAAAGATTCTGCAGTAATTATTTGACGACGTTAGCTTTGGGTTTTCAAACACAACTGACAACATAGTCCCAAACCTCAAACACCAGTGTCAGAAACCTGTTGCAAAGCCTATCTATATATGTACATACAGACCATCTTGGAGACCTTGTAATTGCAAATGACGACCACTGCACTCCACCTATTTCCGTATTATTGCCAACGGGGTACCGGCAACCTCTAGTTATTCAGTACCACAGCAAACATCTTCGTTGGCTTTAATCCAGGGGACCAGGATGCGGAACTAGAGCTGGCCTGGAAGAGACAACCAATGCCTACGAATGACGACGGGCTTGGTTTATTGGTTAGCCCAGTTGCAACATCCGTTCATTCTACAGCGAGATTGGATGGCAATGAGCTCTATTCTATTTCCCCTGTAAAGTATAGAAATAGAAAAATAGGGAAAGCGAAACGTCCATCGTCCACTTCGTACAGCAGAAATATAGGACGTCGGTGTAATCAAGATCGCAGTCCAATCCTGGATTTGATTGACGGTAAGTCGTACAGAGAGGCCTAATCCCTAGGAAGCGGAAGATAAAAAAGGCTATGGATCGCTGACAGCTTGATTGTCAACGTTGAAAATAGATGGCGTGGCAATTTCACTGGCTATAATTTCTAGAGCCAGTCGAAGCAATATGTATTGAAATTTGTGAATAGATTACTTTAACTTGTTGTTGCGATTACCTCTTCCATTATATGTACATCGTGGTTGTATGGCTCTCTTGCAATTAGTTTCTGCTCAAAGCACGTCCGCCACAGACCGAGTCTATGATCCGAGCTAAACCAACGGAAAACAGATTTCCGGTTCAAGCCAACCAACCGAATCATTGTGGACTCCGATTACACTTTTTGAGTTTGATATAAATTGTTTGTAAATATGTAATTGGATGATACGAGTATACATAGATCTTTATATGTATTAATGACACTAAACACATAAAAGAAAAACATTTAACTCGGAAAAAAATACGGTATGTATTATTTTAGGCGGTTCAGGAGTGCTAAAAAGAGACTAACACAACAGTTGCAGACACCCACACACTATCCTCAAACATATTTTCAATGAAATGGCTCAGTTGTATTTCCACAAGAATATAAAAGATAGATTTGGGGTATGTATTGTAGGTAGGTTCAGTGTGATAATAAAAGTATCGATTTATTTGAAACAGTTCCAAATTATCACATATTTACCTTTCCGTTATGGACTCGTATTCAGGCGGCCACTGGAAAGCGGAGGTCTCCTGATTTCTCAGGAGATCCCGTGAATGGCGGTCGCTGGGCCACTGGGCCGACTGTGCCTGCTCACTGTGGAGATGGACTGAATCATTTAAGAAGCTTTACTTTTTAATTTTATTTAAAATGGATACAAAGTTAAATAAAAATAATTGAACTTATGTAAAATTATTTAAAATGGTAAACAAAGAATGTATATGTAGCTCACCTAATGGTAAAATCGGTAACCATGTCCATAGGGGGACGTATGGACAATATGGACCCACGCAACGCCAGGAGCATTGCTGCGTATCGAGCGGGGCCTTGACTATATGTGGTGATAATATTAGTAATGAAAATCTAATTTGGACTAGTATTACGTAACTTGAGTGTCTTAAGTTGGAAACTAGAGTAAGTAATCTGAATTCTTAGAAAACAATATATTAATAGAATAGAACAGAAATAGAAAAACTCTTTATTGTACACCAGAAACAAAAATAAACACAATACAGAAGAATTACAATAGGTAAACAAGGGTAGTATTAATCTATGGGAACAAGCCTATGTATGTGCGATTCGATAACCAGTCGAAGCGCAAACAAAGACCACGGATAAAAAGTTTAATTACCTCAATTAATTTTGCGTTGCGTTTAATTTTACAAATATAATTCTGAAATCATTCATCGTTGAAGAATTTTTACATAAAATACAAATTTATTATTTGTAAATGAAATAGAAAACACTTCTCCATACTTTCACAGTCGAAGCCACCAAGATTTCTTTATAAAAGCCCACGTATTAGGGGAACTCCTAACAGGCAGTTAATTTCAGAGCAATTTTAGGAAATTTCATTACATTAATGAAGTGAACTGCGCTTATCTGGCACATGAATGGGTTTCCATTCAGTTTAGAGTACCTACTCATTCGAAAAATACGAATTTAACTTTTGAATAACGTTTACGTTACTTCCTAATGTACTTTAACGATCTAGTAAGGCGTATTTATAAATACGTACCTACCTACGTCAGTACCTGTCTATATTTTCATATTCATACATATTTGTCTAGTATAATTATTTGTCTTCATTTTTATCCTTTCAAAAACATCACAATGTTTGTTTTAACTTTGGTACCTAGATTCAGTGTAAACGTAGTATTTGTCAAACCGAAATTAAATGTATTAGCATAGGTATTAGTTAAAATTAGAGCCTTTGCATGTGACGAAGTTCTGCAGCGCGCCCGCCGCGCGATTTCTATGTAAACACGCGTTAGCATGAACTGCTGAGTATAAACAAATATACCTAGCTCTCTGCCGTGACTTTATTCACGTATTAGAACTCTATAGTAGGTAGGTAAGTATGTACCTACTCGTATAACAGGTCAGAGGCCCTTGGGCGGCCTGATAAGCTCTGACACCAGACACTAACACCACCCCATTCGACAAGCAAACAACACGTATAAGACATAATTATGTAATATTAGCAGCGCTCCGCGGTTTCACCCGCGTTAAGCATTATCCCACAGGAACCAGACATTTTTACGGGAAAAAATATCCCATGTATTAATCTAGGTAAAAAACTACCATTGTGCCAAATTTCATCTAAATCCGTTCTGTAGCTTTTGCGTGAAATAGTAACAAACATCCATCCATCCTCACAAACTTTCAAATTTATAATATTAGTAGGAAGGCTCCATTTGGAACAAGTTAGATTTCTAACAGCTTATAATATTTGTTCGATGCTATTCTAAATATTACTTTCCAGTTGGATTACTACAATGATAAATATTAATCATTAGATAATATCATTCGCTGTCAGCACAGATCTCGAGCTGTCAGCCACAATCGCACGCGCTTCCGTATGTAAGAAGCTCGAGCTGTTAGAAACGTGTTATTTTCACTAGTTATTTTATTTACATAACCCGTTAATTAAATAACTAGTCGATTCGTCGGCGACTTTAGCATACATGTATTGCTTGTTTTACAACGAACGATTAGAGATGGGAATATGCATTAGGTTATTTAGGTTTTTATGAGTCGTTCAACTAGTTGCTGCGTTGATTGATTACCATAATAAAGCTTTATGATTAAATTGTGTTTTATAATCTTAATCAAGAAGGTGTTAAAATAAATTGTGTGGTTTCCATTCATCAATATTTGAGATAGCCTTTTTCTTAATTATCATAGCAAGTATGTATATGTATACCTAAAATATATAAAACGAAAGCTTAACGCCCATTATTTAATAAGGCGGAACTCATAAATAAACTAAAATAAAACAAATTTACAAGCAAAACTCAAAACACAAATCTTTTATGGCAAGTAGGCAAAAATATTGGACTTTTACAGGTCAAAAACATTATCTTATAAGTACATAGAGAAAAACAAAAAAAGTCTAAATATGATCTACGAAAGTAATGATTATGTAATTATGGTTTGAGTTTGAAAAAGGACATAACCCTTTTCTTTTAAAACAAATTATTAATGGATTAAGAATGGATATAAGTATTTTTTTATTTTCATTTCTTTAAGATTTCACCTAGATTCAATCAGCAAACGACACATGCGTGGATCGTTATTCGTCGGTCCGAGTTATATTTAACATTTTCGTAACGTAACAATTCAAAGAAGAAATAAAGCTAATCTCAAACAACCCAATAAAACAACCATTCCAAATCCTTAAAAATACCGGAATAAGCCACAGCACCGATAAATCTCGGGTAAATAATTACTTTTTCTTTTGTCCCGCATATACGCAATCGGGACTAACCGGGACAATTGGCTTTGTCCCATGAATACTTAATAAAGGATCCCTTACAATAATTAATGAGGCAGGAACAACAATTACTTACGTTTTGTACTAAACTTACTATCGCTTTGATTGGAACTTACTTTACAAGTACATACGTACGGGCAATTAAATTGATTGGAGTTATATTAAAGTACCGTAAAGTCGAAGGTCGTGTTGATTCTGGTTGCACCAAACTAAACCAAAATAAAATTAGACAGTTCGTAACGTATTTTTATCACTTTCAAACCTTATGAAAACCAATATTTTCTGAGCTGTCAAATGTAACCTTAGTTTAGTTTGATGAGCCCAGAATTGACATCATTCCAATAGTTTTAGGTAGCCCCACATGATTAACTGTGATAAAATAATGATGTGAACCAAAATACAGATTCCAATGGATTTACCACGTAATATATACTACAGAACCAATTTTCATGGAAACTTGGGGACCACTCTAGAGGTTAGACCTTTTTAAATCAAAAATATTTATCATTATTGATTCAGACATTCTAGAGATACGATTCCATAACGAGAAAAACAGCAGTGACAGACGGACGGACACGAGACTGGTCTAAGTTTGTACGTAAGGGTAAAGTTTGTATGTAACTAAAAATTATAGAAAAATACAGTATAATTGAGATCTTAATTGAAAACCCTTTTAGCTGTTGTTTAAAAGCCGTTTCTTCGGTGCCTGTTTTCGTCTACACTCTACACAAAACATTGGCATTTTTGAAAAAAAAATTACAATATTTGATGTTTTCTTATCAAACAAGATATTTTGTCAAAAATTACAATATTTTGTGTAGAGATTTTTGTGTAGTGTTTAGGCCAAAATACGTGCAGGAGACACGCCAAAACATAATCAATTCAAAAAGTTTTCAAAAAATTATTTCATGAAACAACGAAAAAAACATTACAAATTCATGTCAAAATAACGCAGACAAGACAGAGACAAGATTTAGAAGATAAATTGTAGACAATTTGGTACAGGCAGTTTCAGACTTCAGACACATTTATACATGTTGGTATCAACCCCTTAGGGAAATTTCTGGAAACTCAAGCGTGGCTTCTTCAAGTTCATAAAACTGTAATAGCATTACCTAAGTTCTACTAATATGCTGTCAGTTCAAAGTACACTACCGTCTGACTGTAAATAAGCTATTTTTTTAGGCACGTATTCGAATAACGTAATAGCGTCGTCTAGTGTCAAAGTTTATTCCAGGGTTCCCTAATTCCCTGATATGGCTTAACGACTGTGATGTTATCCATTATCGAAATTAATAAGAATCCACGTGGCTTTTGAAGCATGGAACTGTTCAAGTGTTATGTTATAGCACGTAACGGTCTCTCGTCCAAGTGTATGTCAAGATAGTTTAACTTTAACGATAGGTTCCTCAGTCAAACTTTGCTAATAAACTATGGAGGGATAAATTATAATTATATTTACATAAAAGCACAAAAAAGATGAATAATGGTGGTCACATCGATTTTAACCGACGCCGAATTGTAACATGGGCTCTACGCAACCTGTGCGCGACTCCCAGCTCAAGCCCCACCAGAATAAAACAACTTGGAGAAAAATATATCTTTAAGAAGCTAAACATTCAATTACTGTACCGTACTGAGCTAGCGTAGGGGATTACGACCCACAGATGACGAAATACAATGCGAATATCCAATTCAAAAAGTGGTTCCCTGAATACCTGAAGCCAGTTTAACAGTTTTACAGCTTATAATAATTGTGAATAGCATGTAGAGCCAATAAAAGCGTAAATATTCAACAGGCACTGGAAAGCTAAAGCGTAAAGTTTTAATACATTAATCCCGCCCAGCTGGGCGGGCGGAATGACAAAATATCGATCGTGGAATGTTGTGATTGTAAAAATTGTGCTAAGAACTAATTAAAAGTTTTATGACGTTCACAACTTCATTTTCCCTGAAGGGTTTTGCTGGATCTTTTGTTGCTCGGTTAATATATATGATAATAAGCGTCAAGTAGTACCAAAAATTGATTAAAAATGTTGATAAGTAACGCAGCCACATAGGCAGAGAATTACATAATGTGAGACTTTAAAAACTGACATCTTAGTTAGATGCGTAGAATGGAGAAGTAGAATTTCACGATTCAAAGTAGAGTGGCATTGCAATTGTAATACGCTACTCACCATCACGCTGAAGGCCTGCTAATTATTGTATCAGTAGTCAGTAGTTGTACGAAAAATAATAGATAGATACATACAACTCCTTATTTAAATACCACAGAACAAAGAAAATTTAAAAATTAGAACACACAAACTTAACAATTGGTTTCACAATGGGCGGTCTTATTGCTCAGAGCAACATCCAGACATCGAGAGGAATAGCAAAATATATAGCGTATACCAGATAATAATGTATACCAAAAATACAAGACGCATGTTCCCAGCTGTAATTTGAGCGTAAACCAACATACAATGCATTTTACCACGCCTCTCAAAATATGAGTTCCGCTTTCCGCACACAAATAGTTATTTACGCCCAACGATTTCATACCCGACCCTTCACACTATATTATGAATAAGTAATACCTATTCTATACGCATAGCTACTAGCTATAGATACTCATGTCAAGGGTCTCTTCACTTCAGCCGTTATTTCAGCCGTTCTCAACATGAAGCGCGCATTTTCCTATGCGACCCACAAAGATCTAAAAGGTTGATACACAGTATGGCCATATTTTAGACGACTGAGTAGAGAGCAAAGAGTAGTATAGTTACTGTAAAAATACTTGAAAATACGCAACACGTTGTTAAGCGAGGTAGTTAGTTAGGGGTCAGACTGTGTATGTGATCTTGATAAAAAAAAAAAAAATTAGTACCTACAGCTACACCGAATGGCATATTCCACTGGTTTCAATAATTGCACACAGGATAGGTATACTAACATAATTTTGTTACCTCCAAAAGTAAGGTAACTGTTTCATAAAACATCTTTGCAGGAATAAAAATCTTTCACACTAATCAATGGACTTTTTTACTTCGCGGCCCCATCCTGAAATAACTTGACAATGGCTGCCTTATTCAGTGATATTGCTCGTGAAATTGGGGTAGCGTGCGTTGATGTCACATCATTCACATAATGTAGGCACTACTTGCTCTTGCAAACTATTTTATAGGTTAATAAAATATCACTTTTTACTACATGCAAATAGGTTCTAATATTTGTATAGTTAGTCACAAGCATCACGTGCGTTCATTAAATGTATAAATCGATCACACACATAGATTCTGACCCCTAACTAGGACTCCTTGTATCGTGGGACTACGAGGACCATGGTCCTACAAACACTCAGACTCAGTTATAGTTTTACGGTGGTGGGTTTTTTTTATGATAGGTTATATTTAGTATTTGGAGAATTCCGTGTACAAGCATACTTTTTGCCACCAGTGTAGTAACAATAGCTGCTTATGAACTGACTTTGTCTGTACCAAATGCAATATTTGAAATGTACACTGTACTGTAATACGTGTGCTGAGAAAAATCATTTTCCAGAAAGGTGTGCGCTACAAGGTTCACATGGTTTGTTACAAGAAGCCGCTTTCACACAAAGCTTTCTCCACACAATTTCTCGAAGTCTTTGTACACTTTAGTTTGAGACAAATTTTCGAGTAACTAGAGATATACAACTGGTCACAGAATAATAGTTGGGGCTAGTGTAAAACGGATTACGTTGAATACCTTGAATAAAGAGCTGAATAAACTTAACAATTCGAGTGAACACGGCAAATTAATAGTTGATGAAATTTCCAATTTTACTTCAAAGGTTTGGCGATTGTAAGACCCTCTTTTACAGCAAAATAATGATTAATTGTGCGTTTCCATGATGCAAGACACGAATTTGTGAGAAGGTATAGTGGTTATGCATAAAGGCGCGAAAATTTACCCTTTCAAAGGGAGTTTCATCTTCTCTATCCCCGACTCCCGGGTACTCTTGACACCCGATTTTCTGTAAGAGTCCTTACTAGTGAGGTATATATATCAGCATATCTAATATATAAATAACAAAATCGAACTAAAACACAACTTACAGAAACACGGCAGTTGATGGACATAAACCGATTTGTACCTACTTACTTGTATGTTACAATTTATATTACGAACATCCAAAAAATGGTAGTCCTTGCTATCCTATCCTACTAATATTATAAATGCGAAAGTTTGTGAGAATGGTTGGACGGATAGATGGATGTTTGTTCCTATTTCACGAAAAACTACTGAACGGATTCGAATGAAATTTGGAACACAGATAGTTTATAACCTAAGAGTAATAGGGTACTTTTTATCCCGATAGTATGTTCCCGTGGGACAAAACGGGAACTATGCGGGTGAAACCCCGGGGCGCAGCTAGTCGTCTTTATTTTCCGAAAATTCGACCAGGAGGCCTACCATGACGTCTTATAGCGATTCAGTTCAGGACCTAAACTGAGCCGCGTCGCATAATCGTACCGTGACGTATTATTTTTTATGTTGCTGCCATTTTCAACCTAAACTGGATATAGGTTAGGTTGAAAATGGCTTATTAGCGACTCAATTTAGGTTGCTACCATTTTCAACCTTAACTGGATCCAGTTTAGGTTGAAAATGGCAGCAACATTAAAAATAAGACGTCACGGTACGATTATGCGACGCGGCTCAGTTTAGGTCCTGAACTGAATCGCTATAAGACGTCATGGTAGGCCTCCAGGGTGGCATTAAGTTCAAAGTAAGTAGATCTTCTAGGCAAGCAGGCTCTATCTTCGTCGACATCGATACTTGACAGTGCGATCGTGGTCAATCGGTTGCCTGCTTTTTGTAAACAATATGAATCATCAACCAAGTATCAAGACCAATAGAATTCTACGTTCACAATTATTATCTCCGTTCGCTCGTTCTCACGAGACACGAAGTGACGTAACAATGTGATATATTTAAATAGCAGCCACTATTAACGTGTCAACAGTCCACAAATACAACGGCATCGAAATATTCGAGGCGATGCAGCAAATTAGCGAATTCCGTAGGAACTGCATACGAGTTTAAGAAACTATGAATATTTTGGATTTAGATTTCGAGTTTCAATTGTTTAAAAACTAAGTCCATAAATAGGCCCTTGTCATCATTACCGCTGTCATCATTATTCACACGGTGATTAATGTAATTTTCATAAAGATCATAGATCATTTATGGTATACCTACCACGCCACCATTATGTTTTTTTTTTTGCACGGCGTGAGTTGTATAATATGGGTATACACATATACAAATAACACATGACAAAATATGGTTCCCTAAAATGTCACGTTCACGAGATATTTGGAGGTAAATATTGTTATATTAGAGCAAAGAAAATACAACAGCTTCCATGCAAAAATGTTCGAGCACCTGTTTTTATAAGCATGTAGAAATATATTAATTGTTATCGCACAGTAAAATAAGTTACACATAAGAGTGAGAAAGATTCATCTCCCCTGCCAATGACAATGCGTTTATAATAGAATAAAATCCGCGGTTTGCAAAACAAGGAAACATTTCAATTAAAGTTACATCTGGCAACCCCAGGGGTAGGCGAGCGTTACACAAATGGAATTATAAGCCCGTCTTATCCACCCTTACCATAATTTAACTTAGCCACAATGCCATATCTAGAAGGACTAGCTACAAATCGATTTTATTTATAAATCAAGAATATTCGAGAATATTCGAGAACTCTACGTAGCTCCAAACTTCTTGGAGAACTAAATCGATTTCCCGCAGTGGATTGAATAAAATAAACAGCAGATGATGGTTAATGCTAATAGTATTAAACCACTTCAGTTAAGCAGCAAGCATCGTTTGCTGCAATGTGATTAGACTCCAGAACAATTCAACTCGCTGAAAACATTGCGGTTCAAATGAACAAACCTTTTTTCAACTGTTCGATTCTGCCGGTTAAAAACCGGACGTGGCGCCGCCACCGCACCCGGAACCTCCGGATCATCAGGCCCGGACGAACTCTGTATCTGTTCATTATTGAACAGTTGATCGTGGACAACTTATTTCATAACTACGATTGCGAACATTCTCTGCAAATGCTGCGGCCGTAGACTGCTTTCCTATTGTATTCAATTTGTAAGGATGGAACGGAAACTGTCAACACCATAATACTAGCAGGTTTTGTCTTGGATAGGGCATGATTTTTTTGTTGTTCCTTCCTTTTCCATCATCAGATCACCTCGCTGTCATAATAATAATGTATTGTCATCGGAACATGACAGGCATACAAAATACGGAAGCTAGGTCAAAAGTGACTTGCATGATTTAACCTACACAAACATTCAGCTAGACATCCATCAATCAATACTAAAGGAGTGATATACATAAAAGCTTTTAAAAACAATTTACAGGTGTAGAGCTCTCAAGCTGTGAACTCGCACGGTTGATTACGTAATGGCGCTGATAGAATATAGATAGAATGTGTACAGAGACGGCTTGTGCTCATTGTATCGTCACCGTCAACTAATTTGTCACAATGATCACCTCAAAGCGCAGAACAGTGTACTTGAATAAATTGATCGATTTATTCATCAGCCTGTGACGGCGCGAGACCGAACACCGAAGTTACTGGCTGAATAATAGATGCGATCAATTAGACGCCCAGAGAGTTCGGCATCTACGGCTCCAGCTCAAACTTATATAATTGCAATACCTTTCTGAGTTTCTACTATCATTAGTCATTACGCATTTATCTAGACTCTAGACAGACGCGCTGTCTAGGGTGCCGTACTAGTCTCTACCCGCCTAGTTTGTAGGTGCACTGTTAAATATCAAAAAGCAGTTTCTTAAGTATCATTCTCATCAATCTGGTACATTCCGACTCTTGGGAGCACAGGCTCAGTATTAGAGAATGAAGGACAAAATATACCACATTGACCCATCGCGGGATCGAAGAAGGTAGAAGTCACTTATTGTTGCATTCTAATGTTACGATGTTTTTTTTTAACAATTTTGTACTTACGAGTAGGTATTATATATAAAATCTATGAGTCCTAACAGGACACAATGAAATAGATTATGAGGACTATGGAAAAATGAATCAATCCGTATCTTTTGCACCAGCTATCACCTACCTAGCTTCTAACTCAAGTATATGAAATTTTAAACGTGTTCAGCGACTTTTGTCGCTTCTGTTATGATACAAACTATCCTTTTAGTCTTCAATTACATAGTTCACTTGTGTATTTAGCGTGACATCTAATGTATCAACACCTTTAGTGCTACTCAGAAATTAACGAAACTATCCTGAAATTTATGCCGGTGGTGTCGATTAACGAATAAATTATTCAGAGGTTACACCTAAACGCTCTTGTGTCAAGTATTTGACTTTGAGATCTGTTAATTAATACCTAGCACCTACCTAGAAACGTGTCTTATTTAAATAGATGAAGTTTGTGTAGGCTATATTAAAACCGCTTTGAAGATTTTTTTATTTGAATTACGTTCTTGTTTGAGGTCTTGCCAGACATTATTTTTCACGAAGACCGTTGAGCTCCAGATATTGTAGTATTTAACGTGTACAACGTGTCTGTGTACGTGTCGTGACTGACAGCTCGGGAGCTTACACATACTAAAACAATGTCCATATACACGTTACCACAATCATAGCCAAATGGACTTCGTGAGATAGAACCATCCGGCCACTATCAAGAACTTAAAATATGTGAATTTATTTTTTGTCAGGTAATTTCGAAAGAACTCTATTATAGATATTGCGGGTTCCCTTTGACCATAAACCTTATTGACTCGCACCTCGCAATGATAGAACAAATTGACATATCGCGTAGTTTGTCTCTGTGTTGAATGTTGAAGACGAAGAATCAATATTAGGCGTGCTGTGCTAATATTAACTTTACCAGTGCACAATACATACATACATTAAATGATGGTTTTGGTCGCGCCTTTGTATGTCTGCCATAAAAAAGTAAGCTTATTGCAAAAAATACTTTTAAAAATAATTACACGTAAGTGTAACAAAAAGGTATAATATGCTTGAAGTTAGGATATTTATAAGTGTAAATTAAAACCAAAAACGTAAACGACTCTACGACTTTAAATTATTTGTTAAACAACTTTTTCACTTGCAACAAAGTTTTGTTTGTGTTAGCTTTTCAAGCTTTTATTTGAGAAAAGCTTTTCGTTACAAGCTTAACCCACTGAATGATGAGTACTTTTTTCGTAAACAATATAAACATATTATACATACGGTCGGTAGCTAAAAACCATCGGTAGACCACCAACAGGGTTATCTAATGAAGCTGGATTCTATTCTTCCACATTGTATAAAAAGTGAAACAATATATCCTGTTCGCCTTTGAGCCCGCGTTATTTTTGTCAAATGCCTCCTTTATCGCATAGTGTTGCCATAAAAAAATGTTCACCAATCATTTCAGGCCCACTGAATAGATTTAATAGATCTCAAAGAGATATTGTAGGCAATTCTTTCAAGAATGTTCCCTTGGAATTTTATGTCTACAAATATGTTGGTGCGATACTGGTACCTACAAAGTAAATTTGACAGCTGTAAAGTTATTGCTGTCCTATTATTTTCATAGGTTTGTTTGTATGTTTCGTCCGACGCGACATAGAAATCGGAGACTTTTTTCAGCTCTCAATATGCTTTGCATTATGCTTTGCATTATGCTCTGTACAAAGTTTGACGCTTCATTTTGGGTAGAATAGAGTGTGATCCAAATTCCATACGAAAAATTAAGTCTGAACAGCTTTTTTTTCTTATTTTGTTTTCCTAATATGTTGCGATTAATGTTTATGGTCAATAAATAGTACACAAAATTATAAGGGGTCAAAGTGACCACCTCCATCGGTTGAAAAAGTCAAACCACAAAAGAGACCAATCCAATAGTTAGTATAAGCAGAACAATTGGCGCCACCAAGTATCAAAATCATTTACTATTTTCTAAGAAGTGTGCTCGAAAGGTTACTAATTCCTAATACGCTTACTAAACAGTGTTTACATTATTTGAAAACGACTAATTAATGAACAAATGGAAATATTACCCGGCTTCAGCAGACAGGCAGAAGATAACTAAAGCCATCCTTAGAACCTCAGTGGAAGAATACACTATTATCAATAATCCAATGATCGTATTTTATTTAACCGTAAATAAGGCAACGGCGGCGGCGGCGCCGTAAATTACCCCGACCCATGCGAATTGCCTCTCCGACGACAATAAATATTAATCAATACTTAGAAATAAAAGTGTTGAGTGGGATTTATTTACGCACTTGAGTGCCTAGAGCTCTAGCACTATCTGAGTGTTAAAAGGTTGAGGACAAAAAAGCTTGGTAATAAAATATTAAAGAGAATTTGTTGAGTGGAAACGGGCAAGCGCGTTTCTGTTAATAGCTAAGAGAACTTCCTCATTTAAGGACTATTATTGCAGATATGGTAACATCTCCGAGAGATTGTTAAGTTCATTTTTACATGCTTTTTATTAGCTTCACCTGTATGTATGTATGTTTGTAACCGACTTCTTTGAGCGCGATTTTGACCCACGTTAAATGGTCAGATTTCGTTCAAACTTTGTAGATTTATTGAGGACCGATGACAATACAGTAATTTGATAAAATTATTCCATTTTTCAATTTGCAAAATATGATTTTTATTGTTAACTGGCTTCAAAAATGGAAGAGGTTTACAATTCGTCTGTATGTTTTGTTATGCGATTACTCCGCCAAATATGAATTGATTTTGATGATTATTTTTTTATTTAGAAGGTCATATTTCAAATGTGGTCCCATTAAATTTTATTGAAATTGATTTAGTGCTTTTTGAAAAAGCAAACAAAAACAATTTATATTAATAACATTTCATCTATGTAAAAATTGGTTGAATGAAGTTTTTATGACTTCAGACCGATGACTAGGTAGCATAATATCGATAATTATTTTATTTATTTCCTCTTTAGTGTAGTGCATTTTTGTGCGTTTTGAAGTTGGTTGAAAATTTATTTACGTAAATTATTTTTTATTCACTAGTCGGGTTTTTCTGTTTGTACAGTTTGATTGTCCATCGGTTACTGCGTGATCTCTACGCTACAGAGAAGATCGTAACACAGCCTCTGAAATAAATACGATTTACAGGCCCTGAAAACCGAATGTAGTATTTGAAGGAACGATAAATAGTCGATTCCCTTAGCCATAACTTAACCAAGCTAAACATCTTAGTAAGCTGCAGTCAGAATACACAACTTGGCACAAGCGAGAATGAGTAAAATGAATATTAAGTCGATTCTATCGAGTTTTTCAGACCGTCTCTAGTGCCAACGCTGTGGTTTACAATTGAAAATCTATGAATCCGGTAGCTACAATGTTTTCCTCCAGGCTATTAGTCCTTCGAGCAAAAAGAATAGCGTTTAAGGAATAAGTTCCAGTGAATGGCACTCGTAGCGTTATGAATAAAACATGTCGCCGCCGCGGCTGGACGAGTGGCTATCTGTCTCGCGGTTTAAGAGCTGATACCCACCGCCACCATGCCTTTTATTCATAGGCTTGTTTCTGACTAGCATCTCATTGTGATGAGAAATCAATTTATAGTAAAATTCGTGTCAGTCGCGTGTTAACAACACAACACAACGGACAACGGACTGACAACAGGAGATACGCTTTCAGGAGCGTTGAGTTTTAAGCTCAATACTTGTACTATTTAGTATTCTGTGGCTTAACCAACTGATACAATACATAATATAGTAAGTACACATTTTTGAAGTTTGATAGAACATTTGATATCCGCGTGTGTGATATATCGTAAAGGAAAAATCGAGCCTCATTAGCTTATACTTGGTACTTGGTACTTGGTACTTGGTGAGCGGGCTCTTTTCCGCAATTAGGCGGTCCTCTTATTTAGCTTATAATGATTCTATTATTTTTGACTGTGTCTAAGTTACCAGATCTATTTAATTGTCCAGCAAATGAATTTAGTGGGGACGTTAACAATGGTAGCTTTTCATCGTCTCCACTAGTGGGACGGTTAGCTGGAAATATGCCTTATTGCGAGCAACTAAAATCATTTAAGTTTGTATTGCTACTGTTACCACAGATCACCTCATTAATATTGCCGTTTTCTGTGATATTACTACATATCATGTTATTCATTGTGGCATGGTGGATTATTACCCTAATACGAGCATTGTGCTGATTTTTGCTTCTAGCTTTATGCCACGGCACTCTACTGAAGATATTAAATTTTTGGCTATTTATATTACTTTTCAATATAAATGCCGCAGTATTTTAACGCGCTTGTATTAACTTCGCCTGTCATTAAATAAAGGAATCTTTGACTGTAAAGTTCACCAGTTTCAAGATGTTCGAATAACTTGAAAAATTGCGCACGTATTAAGAAACGATGACGCGTTTTGACTATACAATTAATTATATACTAAAATAAAGATACATACATATTAGACACTACATATTAAATACTGTTTGACACTCAGCTTAATCATCCGAATTTTGTAATAAGTTTGTATGAAATAGCCGCTTGCATAATGGACACGAAACCTGTATTTTTTATAAATTGCACAAAGATGTTAATAAAATTAAAAAATGTTTACAGACTGGGTGCTATTAATTTTTTACACCAGCCCATTTTAATAACTATATGGCGTGCTAAGTTTCCGCGGTACATTGTTCATTTCATTAGGAAAGCAATTTCCTGTCCCAGGGTTTTATTATAGGTAATTTAATGGAGTTGGTTAGGTATCAAAGGTAAGTACTAGAGTAAGTTCAGTTAGTTTTCAGTTAGTTTCCCAGGATAGATAGGCGGGTGATAAGTTTAATTTCGTAGATTGGACAAAAGCAAACTCTATTTCAATCTCTATACCTATTCAACAAATTAACAACAGATTACTTGTAAAAGTGTGCTGTGACCTTTTATTATTAGTTATTTTATGCTAGCCATGATGTAAAAACTTAGAAGTTATGTCCCCAATCATTAAAGATACACATGAAATAATATCTAGTTGTTTGACTTCTCGTCCGACCTGAGAATTCAAAACGGTTCATCATCAAAAAAAAATGTACAAACATGCATACAGATGAGTCCATGTTTATATGGAGACATCTTGCAGCAATGCCCTCGACTCACATAAGCATGAATTTAGTAAGGCGTTGTTTATACAAAACAAACTACTCGCCACAACACCCTACCACTGATGATGCATGACTCTGTATCCCAAACCATGTTCTCGTCACGGACATCCTATATCTAAAGTCAGTAGATATCCTAAAACGAGCCGCCCTAATATTTACATACAAGTTCCGACTGATAGAATTTTAAATCTAAAATCGTTGACAATAGGTGTCACATTATCTTCTACAAAATGTTCAGCGAAATTTCGATCGGTAATGCTGCCATCAGGAGAGAGAATATGGGACGATCAAATATGAGAGACTCGATGAACTATCTGTAAATGCCTGAATATATGATTCGTTGAACTCGGGCCGAATGTTTAAACCGTACGAATGTTTTAAAACAAGTATTATGTCTTGTCATCTCTAGCTTATGGAAGCAGTAAATAGACCAAAGATTCTATACTGATCCATGAATATAGTGGGGACGTGTTCACGTCACAGCGTCGTTGTCTTGAAAGCAATGAATAAAACATGAATGGGCATCATCCACACATTCACTTTACACATACCTACGCTACACACGACCTCCAAAGACCCTCCTCCTTCCCCGAAATGTATACCCATGGGGCTCATGTTAAATTGGGCTGTATGAATCACAATAGGTACGAATTGGGTATTCAAATGTTTAGGCGATAATAGATTGTTTTCGGCTTCAAGTTTCCGATGCGTGGTTTGGTTTTGCAAAGTTTTACTCATGTTACTTAAAACTTTCATAGAATTACAATTCATTATGTCAGGATTGCAATAGTAGTTCTTTCTTCCTCTACCATTGTTGTTGTTATTTATCCAATGAGCTAGCGCTGGGAGTTGGGACAGAGGGTGTGCCCTCCGAAGCATGTAGTAGTGGCAATCTGAACAAACCTTACGAGAATAAGTCATAGGTATGGGGCCGAGGATAAACCCAACATTGTTGAGGTGTATAAAGCGCCCATACTAAAGCGTCTTAGACTCATCAAAGCCACCATAGGTGCTATGACCTCGGCTGACCAAATCGCAAATTATTTAAGTTTTATTGTAAAATTATTAATTGTCTACACACACTTATGGTAGGTGTTGCAAGCTGATAAGCGAACCCAAAAACAACGTACTGCTATTCACTGAGGAGTTCCGCTGCGTACCATCCGTCTCTATCATCAGATTAGCTCGCTGACACCACAATTTTGTATTGTCATTGAATTTGTACCTTTACAGGTATGGGAAATTTCGACTGCATTTTGACTGGAATTGGGTCAAAATTTATTCGAATTGTATTAAGTAGACAATTAATTGGTAAAGCAACGTCTTTTACCACATTTCTACTTTGTTATGGCTTTGTTTTTTATGTTGAACCTTAATACTGCAATCATTAAACGTGTTTCTAAGTAAAACTATTCTAGCCCGCTGTTCAATTGAAGCCGTGACGAGTGAGACTATGAAATCACACGACCCGTCCGCCCTTGTATTGACACACACCACTCTTCACCTTAATCGTCCAGCTAAAATAAAAGGCTGAAGTGCCCGTCACATTGAACAGAGGATGATAAACGCTGGCTTCAGTGACAGTCGCCAACTGATTCGCAAAGCTCACAATGAACTTACAGAGGGACGCGGGGAGAGATTAAAAATCGAGCGAGTACAGACACAATGAAAATGTTTTTTCGCAGGCCCCTTTTAGGCGCGCGCTTTGTTTGTGAAACGAAGTTCGCTGTTTTTTCCTCTATACGCTTCATCGCAATGCTCTCTTGGGGGAAAATATAGTGTAATGAATACTCTGCTCTGATTTAACTACCGGGGCGATACACGGTTGCATGCGCGCTGCATTCTGTTAATTTGGGCAATAACGATTATCCGTTTGAACTTCATGCTGTATAGTCGACTCGAAATGGTGACACGTCCCATCTCACAGAATGTTGGAATGCCGCGAGACCATTTTAATGTGCGTGAAGACGCGCGAGAAATACTAGTTTCATCACAATGAAATTATAACTATGTGACACGAATTTCAGACAATAAATTAAGTTTGCTCGTATTAAGCACCTACGTGGGATTATTTATAGATGTGGCCTAAAGTTGGACTACCTCGGCTTAATAATTTATAGGTTCTAACACTTGTGCGTACTCAAAATTGTTGAAGAGCTTGAACCTCGGCGTACCAGAAGTTCACAACTTCGTTGTAGAGGCTTGGGAGTTATAGCGTTATGAGTTCTGACTCCAGTGAGTAATTGATGAAAATTATGCGGTGACACCTCACTGTCAACTTAATTAATATAATAGTTAATAG
Organism: Campaea margaritaria; assembly: GCA_912999815.1. Classification (NCBI taxonomy): domain Eukaryota; kingdom Metazoa; phylum Arthropoda; class Insecta; order Lepidoptera; family Geometridae; genus Campaea; species Campaea margaritaria. Next base: position 7,541,854 of record OU538794.1, read on the forward strand.
CATACTGAACATGCGAATATAGGTTTGTCGACAGGGTTGGCTATATTGATTGTCCATATAAAACAAAAGAAGACCCATCAACGCGTTCCCATTCGTCAGAGGCCATCGATTACATTTTTGAAGCATTCATAAAGCCTAAAAGTAAATAAAACTGCCTGCGCCGCTATAGAATATTGCATGCGAGGTATTTACTGGTAATATGCAAACGTGACAGTCACAGTTAAGTTCATTGCGCGGGAAGCAAGCGGGAAGTGGGCTTCACGGTGGATGGATAATAGATTTGAATGAAGTGCATGGAAGATGCCACACGTGGACAGTAAGCTACTGCTACTGATAGCTACAGCTACTGTTGAATGTTGTATTGACTTCTCTGCTCTCTTTGACCACTGTAAAGTACCGCGCCATACGTATAGTCAGCATCAAAAGTTTGTGACACAATTTATAATATTAGAATAGGTTGTTGGGCTTAAGCCCGTAAGACGTAAATCACCAGGAAAAACACAGAAGTGACTGAAAATGTATATCACAAATGTGGACTTAAAAACTAACTTGACTTGTGGATCTAAAATAATAATTTTAGATCCAAAAGTCCATGAATTTTTTATTCACTGTTTAGTCATAGCTTAAGAAAATAGATTAGGATTTTGGATTTTGAATCGGATTCAGCCAGCGAGTTTTAAATTTTTTAAGAAATAAGATTATATTGAAAATAATTATTTCATGTTTTTTCGTAATCTTGTTTTTTGAGACTTGACTGGTCACCATTGACTTTTGATGATGACTGTACAATATTTTGAAAATACCGAGTGTTCAGAATAAACCGATCCGTCCACGCTCCTGATTTTCTAGCCGAAATCCTTACGGATACAACGGTAGACACAACAGCAAGAATTAAATAAAGTGGAGCCCTCCTCTTTACTCGTCGAAGCTCTTCGCTCTTGATACTCATTGAGCTTGCCAAGTGTTGAACTTGAGCTTATTGTCCTGACTTCATCGAACGGTATTTTCAATCAGAATATTCTGATTCATTGGAAAATCCATTGATGAAAAAAAATTAAATGGTTCTTCCGGGAAAGTTCTTCACAAACTAAAACATTAAACGTTTCAATAATCCGCACTAGGCCAGAAATAGCTCCCAAGCCAGAATTTATTCAGGTATTTTTTTACTGAACAAAGTTTCCAACCCGCGATGTAACAGTAGATGAAAATACAGACCGATTCTCTAACAATCCGTACCTACAGAATATTATAACATTATTCCGTAATAGGACAATCCTCTAGTAATACCACACATAACCGCAAATCCAAGACAAACGGCAAAATGGAGAGCCTGTAATCGGATTCGACTGACATAATGATGAACTTCGAACGCTAATAGTTTGGGTCAGATTAAAATCTGCGGTTGTATTGCTGTTATTGACATTAATATTCGGTTTAATCCTCTGCTTGAGGTAGAGTTTCATTAGGGAGATCACTGACATTCTATGATGTACTGTGGGTATGTACAAGGCAGGTATATCTGAAATGAGAGCTAATCTGCTAAGCCCAATTATAATTGAATCGCCCCAAGGAGCAGGTTTTGAAGACACGCGGATTTCTATGGTTCGTAGGTAATAAATAAATCTGGTACTATCTTTGGTCACCGTTGCCTTCCTTTTATTTACCTTCAGAGACGCTTGAAACGGCACGTTACGAGAGATCTGACATCAGTCCAGTGCATTATATATTATTCCAGTGCGTCTAATTTGAGCTAGGTATGCGTGCTTTTTGCTGGAAGGACAGTGTACAGTTCGCTTAACTAGATAGACTAGGTACCACGCTAAACAAAAAAAAATGTGGGCAAGTTTCTTTCGGACTGTTTCAGATAGGAAAGCTAGACTTGGTGTGTTTATCAAGCGCAAATAATAAATTGTTAGGTTCGGTCAACAGCACATTTTGACTTCGATGCACAGATATTTTATCAACTTTTATTTTATGTTAATCTATAAAGTCCAGTTTCAGTTTAATATGATGTCAAGGGACATTTTATTCAGTTGAAAATTGACAATTTAGCGCCGCATCGTCATATTACATTCGAATTACTGGTAGGTATCAAGTGGCGAATATGACACTCTTATAACGAGGCCTACTTATACATTCCTATATATGAACTTATAATATTATTCGAGTCTCAGCTTGACACGCGTATCATCATCGCATTGACCATCATTGTAGGTATACACGGACTTTTTATGGTTTTCATAAATGTTTGTGTTCTGTTCTCATTTGATTCCATTCTTTTTTGTGAAACCTGACTACTGTGAAACTTACTTTGTGTGCTGCCCAGGTATTTAAGAGTACCTACCTATAAAAAAAACCGTACTCTCAACCGTTGAGGACTACCTTTAATTAGTTTAAGTACTCGTCTTCTTTTTTCTTCTTAGGATTCTTGACCGATTTTATATTTTTTATTTATTTGTACCTAGCAATCTACTCTGGTGTTATTCCATTTTAAATATATTTGATTTAAGAATAAACCGGAATTACAAACCTTCTAAAAAAAAAGATAGAAAATACAAAAAATAATAGAGAGTTAAAGAGTTTATCTATCTATCTTCTCCTGTTTAGACTCCTGACTGTCTCCTGACTAACGAATTTGAAATGTGTAATTATAATCTATCGTGGATTTGGATATGTTTTCGTTGCACATTTTTTGTTAGCTGATAAAAGCACTGAAAACAAAAGCTGAAATCACAATCCTGATATTTCAGCATGGCTGAAAAATCAACGGAAAAATGTCAAACCTTTTGAACATTGTCGATGTGATATTTAAACGGGCGTAGTTGCAAAAACAACCAACATCCAAAAAAGTGATGCGTGAATTAATAAAAGTTTATCTGTGAAAAATCATTTCGTCACAATTGAGGGTAATTCAAATTCGTTGTATCGTTCGTTGTATTCGTTGTAACTCAAATCATGAAACGAAAGCTGTATGGATAATATAATTTATTCAGCAGAACCACTATTTGTCATTTTTGTTGGTGGCTTCACCATCAGCGATGGTTATATTATGAAACTAATTATTATTTTCTATACTTATGAAATAACTCAAATTGGAATAACATAACTTAGAGGTGTTTGGGACAAGACAATTTGACACCCTCAAATTTTATGGTGGCAATTTTACTCATACCATAAGACTTATTACGGCAATAATTATTTTGACACAAAATGTCGTCACTCCGAGATAAGGTAATCAAACGCGTGACGGCATGAGTATACGCCATAGGTATTATTATTTAAGTATACCATTATAAGTACCACTTGATGTCACTTCACGGTATCGATCGTGATAATTCGGATAAAATATATAATATTCGTTCAATTTCATCTGTTTTTTCTAAGTAAAGAGGCGAGCAAGTCGTTCACCTGATGGTAAGCAGTAAGGACCACGCCTGTCCAAAACAGCTACAGTGTTACCCAGCACTTTCCATTACATAATGTTGTGCGGCACTTCATCCTGAGACATCGGTTATCTAGTGAATTATTGACAATATTTAAAGTATATAATTAATTGAAATATGTGGTTAGTGGTTTGGTGAGTCTCGAAAGGGGTTGGATGAAGTGCGTTAACGAAAATTAGGCAGGTTAAAAGGTTTCTCTGGGACAGTGGTCCAATTCTAAAAAATCTTTCACAGAGTAACCTGAACTATTCCTGCGTCTAGCTAGAGTGACACAGGCTATGTTTTATCCAGGAATCATGCAAAGTTCCTGCGGGAAAACAAGAACTAGGCGGGTGAAACCGAGGGGCGCAGCTAGTTCAGGTATTAAATAGACAGCACATAATTTAAGGTTGTACTTTGAATTTAGGCGCCCTGATGAGATGAAGGCCTAGTAACTGAATAATTGGTAATTTTAATAGATAATAAAGAGGAAAGAAGAACAGTTAGGTCAGTATATAAACAATTGTGAAGTGGTTTAGTGGTGGTGGTAGATTTTGTAAAATCCTAAGCTAACTGGTCGGAATGGGCGTTCACTTAATTGGGCCCAAAGTAAACGTTTGAATTAGGTATTATTACATTTCAGAGAGACTGAATTAACCCGGAGTCCAGGAACAGAGCTATTTAGTTGCTCGGCAATCAGAACTAACGAGAACGACCGTCGCAGTAAGTTCCAACGTTCAACTTAAAGTGGAGTTAAAAAGAGTTGCCAGTAGTCACCGCAACTTTTAAAATTAATCAAACATCAGCAAAGTAGGTAATGGACGTGGCCGTGCCACCGAGCCAATGTTCAATGGATCGAATGATAACCTCAGAGCATTACAGGAGGGTGCATTACGCACGTGTTGTCAGATTAATTGAATGCCTCCGCCCGCCTACCGCCCGCCCCGCGACCCGCCACGCCACGCCGGTCGCGCCGCCGCCGGCGGCATGCCACTCCGCAAAAAGTACCTAAACAAACAGACGGAAAACTTGCTCATCTACCGGCATTGCTGTGGTCTTCGGTCCTCTCATGCACTTGAGATTTTTTCCACATCAACGTATTTCCATAGGTGTATGAGCGCGGGTCGCAGGGCGCGTGAGGGGCGAAGGCGGGCGCGCGGCGCGGCGGGTCGCGCGGCCTCTCGCGTTTAGTACACCGCTCAGCAGGAGTGTCGGACGCTCGGCTTCGCTGTCGGCGACTTTCGTATTCTTCGTTTATTTTCTTTTTCTATTCGTTTAATTTGTCGCTCGGACCTCTCGGCACTTCGAACATGAAATGTGTCGTTCCTGAGCCAGTTTCGGAACTTTCGGGTGTTCTTCTCTTCGCCGGTATTTTGTTTTGACAGTGTCACGTTCACGTGCGGAATCGAATTATTACCGGTTCCGGAGTTTTAAAGTGTTTATTATACGTTCTCGGCCTTCATTAACCGCAGGTAGAGCCGGCGGATGGTTAAATAGGAGCAACAGTGTCCGATCAGTGATAATCGCAAGGGATTCTCGTGGGAACTGCGATAATAGTGGCCGTCTGGTGGTCGGTTGGTGCCTTCGCGTGCTTGTAAATAGTCCGCACGGATTACTTCCAATAGGAATCTTCTGGGAAGCCAGTGCGAGTGTTGTGCCGGTGTTCTGTAAAGTTTTGAAAGTGCTTCAAACTTGAACCTAACCTTATTCAAATTGGGCGCGTGTCGGGTGGACATGCGCAGTCGAGTTCATCCGAATTATTAAATAAGTGACCGTTAATTGTATAAACAAACAGTGACAGCGTGTATACCTAGTGTGGTCGTGGTGCGACGATAATAGGAGACGCACGACTGTCCGTCTTGTGCCGCCGGTTGACCATTGGAAACTTGGAATATTTTGATTTTCATTTAAAACCAACGTTCACCTGTGGGATTTCGGTGTTTTTATCTGCGCGCGCACTGGATTTCACTACAAAGGTGAGTTGCCTTTACCTTCCTACCGTCTATACTAAACTTCAACATCCTGTTTGAGCGCCTACTTTACCAATGTTTGCAAACTCTATTATTGTAGAGAATTGAACAGGAGTGACCATCATCGCTAAAGAATCGTTGAATTGTCACTGATGAAGTGATGATTAAAATTCAAATATTAACCGGTTTCGTGTCTCTTACCAGTGACTTTTGTGGAATGTTTTGTTTTTATAAAGGTACCTAGGTATATAAGGTGAAGAGCTCAGCTAACCGGAGGTAGGAATATAAGTACTGTGCCTACCTATAAGAAGATATAGGTAGATCTAGATACGTATCTATCTACTACCTACTTAGTTTTACTTACCTATCTAGAACTAAAATTTAAGGTGGACCGTTTCGCATATATGCCGGATAATTTATATCTCAAATTTTTTTTTTGTTTGTGGAGTTCGACCAGGTTAATATTCTCAATAATAATGGAATTCGTGACAATCTTAGATTGTTTTTCATGTTATTGTGGAGACATTTTTAACACACTATACCTACTTATGCACCTGACTACTCAAAAATACTTCAATTATCAGGTTAACGGTTAAAGCAATCCGGTGCATTAGTTAAATATTCTTAACAAATAACGTAAGCAGTGATCTACCATTGTCGAATTACGTATCATTTAAATTAGTTACACGGTCTAGGGCCAAAAACCAAAAAAATATAGTTATAATTTGAATTTCCCGCCAAATACGAATCGTTTCACCTTAACTTTCGTGCATCTTTTGTGATAAATAAATCCTACGTCCTCTGATAAACAGAACCAACCTGTCCTTGTTTTCTTTGATAAACATCTGCTAACACCTGATCCACTCCAAATACTATTGCACAATGCATTTTTACTTCTATCGTGTCCAAAAAAAAGGGACCGTCTGGCAGTGCGTGAGTCGGTGAGACGTGACTCCAAACTTTTTTAAACTTTTTTCTTTGGGAGGTCTTTCTATAGGTCGGTAGGTTCAGTGACGTCACCGCAGGAGCATCCCGTATCTTGTGTCTCTTTCGCTCGCTAAGGCTTTAGCGCAGATTAGGTCATAGTCGCTGAGCTTTACGGCCTTGAGACTGGATTCGTTGTCTGTGGAATCATGTACAAGTTTTGAGTTGATGTCATAGATGAATACAGTATTTTGTACCGATGATGATGCTTAGTATTGTGCCTATGACGTACGTACCTTATATAGGTGCACCTAACCTAACTTCCGCGTGCTGGAATATTATTTAATTGGTGAAGTTTTAGGTAACTTTCAAGGTTAATGGCCTCAAGATGAGTAATACACAATAAAAAATAACCCACCGTTTCCCATTCTAATCCCAAACAGGACCATGGTTAAGAAAATCAATTGTAATGAAAAAAACTACGTTAATTTCTTACCTCATAGTAGGTACAGAATAAATCCATATACAGTAAGTATATGGATTTACTTGACTTATTTATTTGACTTACGCCCGCTTACCTACTTAATAATATAAGGTATACTAGTGTAGGTAGGTAGGGCTTTTGAAAGGGGAAAATAATTAATTAATTAAATGGTAGGAAGGTACTATTAGGCGATCATTGGTTGACCTCCAGTGACCCCACTCGATCTGAGCTACATAATAATACCGAATTGATTTGGATAATGAACAGTATGTTGTCAGAAGACTCTTTTAATTAACGTTGTTTTAATTAATTTCAAACTTTTTCGGACTTTGATCTCTACCATAGGCTGTGCGAGAAAGTTCATAATTTTTTTGTGTTTGTTTTTTAAACCGCTAGAGTGCCGACGACGCCGACGGCGACGACTAATGCAGGCCGCAACCGCTAGCCGGAGCGGTTGTTCTGCAGCGAGCGATATGATGGAAATCCAGACAAATTAAAATTAAAATTAAAAACATTTTATTTGTGCCAACTTAGTAGGTACCTGGAATTTCGAGGGATTAGTAGAAGCATTAGAACAAATCATCATAGACTACAACATTAGAAGAATTCACACGAAACCTTCGTTTTTTTTTCATATCAAATCTAATCAGATTTTTTTAACCCTTATTGTGTTCATGAAGTACCCACAGTGGTGGACAAAATTTTTTGAACATGTCCAACTTCCAATTTACGTTTACGCTCAGAATACCAAAAGAAAAAAAATATAATAAAAAAAGTTTTGTAAGTAAATGATTATAAATTGAAGGTTATTTAAAATGTTCAGAGTCGTTTGTAGCCGACTGTACGATCGGCCTCTAAAAATAGCTAAATCACCACATAAGTTAAATTTCCTGTTCTACAAACATAAAAATATTTTGCGAATATAAAGTTAAACTAAAAATTTATTTGCTACTTGTGAGACCGACTGTACCTTCGGCACTTTGTGAATGGGGCTTAATCCATCCATGACACCGAGGCTTATCACAGCCTCAGTCAGTGCACCAAAATGGAAAGCAAGTACATCTAGATATAGCTACTTACTTATAACATAATGGGTAGTTAGTTATCAAGGAATCCATTACGCAAAGTAACCCCAGATTATCACTCGCTTTTCGGTGAAGGAAAACATCCTGAGGAAACCCACATACCTACCCGAAAATAATTTCGGAGGTAGGTACCTATGCTATCCACCAATCCGGACCGGGCCCCCGTGGTGGATTATGGCCTAACCCTCCTCACGAAAGTGAGGGGAGACCCGTGCTCAGCAGTGGGACGTTATGGGTTGATGATGATGATGATGAACCCCAGATGATCCAGTTGCCAAGCACCGGCTGAGTTTGTATAGTGGTTAAGACGAGGTTGTAGTACTTTTGAAGTTTTTGACCATCAGGGGGCCTACCATGACGTCTTATAGCGATTCAGTTTAGGTCCTCAACTGAATCGCTATAAGACGTCATGGTATGCCTCCTGTAAATATAAATCAGTATGAAATTTGATAAACTTTTAATGTTGAACGTTGAACATACAGATTTTTCAAGAAAGATGTGACAATAGAAACCTGATTTAGAATGATTCAGCCAATAGAAAAAATATCGAATATGACATTTAAGAGTGTTTTATTTAAACGTATATAATATTGCTAAGAGATTCCACCATGAAACCATAAATGTAAAAGCTACACATCAATAAACAGGTCCTTTTACATTTTGATAAATAAAATACCAAGAGAGTGTTTGGGTTTCGTTTCATACTTTTCGAGAAAATCGAGATTTTTTTGTGTAACCGTCAATAATTTTGCTTCGTTAAACGCAACTCAATATCAGTGCCAGCCTAATTACCGACTGCGGTAACAAACGCACTGCAAAACCTTAAACTTATTAATGTCATCCTTTAGTTTGTACAATCTACCATTTGCTTGTACCATAGGTAATTTATTCTGTGCTATTGCTCAAACAAATCTGCCTTACACAACGTGTTCCAACTTCCTACTAGAGAGTGAAGTAGGTAAAATAATCCATTACCATAACCAGTCGGAGAATCTCCGAACAGGTAATGACTTCGATGGCAACCTACCCGACAAGTTGAAAAATACCACATTGGAAGGTTGTTGGGGACTATTTCGTAATGTCTGACATTTGGGTATGTTTGTTTCAAGGGTCAAATGTCAGCCACGACGCATACATCTCAGAATAAGGACTAGCTATAGAAGAAACAATAAAGGCAACAGCTGAGACACAGCTCTCTTATTCACATCTAGTAATACAGCGTATACGGGAGCGAGTGAAACAGAGAACTGCCTATGGTTTTAACTACCTCAATATGGTCCACGCGATAGATTTTTTTTACAACGACAGATTCATCAGGTTGTCTATTTGCTACTAAATTATGCCATGGCAACGTGTTGTGCACGATTTGGTGAACAACTAGTGACAAGTTGCCAATTTAGTATGGATTCCTTTTACTTTATTAAAACTTCTTTGGCATACACTCGTACATACCACAGCTAATACCAGCCTAGCTAATAGGTACGTTACAGCAATAGAATAATTATAGTGACTAGTGAGATTGGCTCTAACATTGCAAATCGATGGTAAAATTCTTGCTGCGATACTGGCTTACTACAATTGATATAAAAGAAATGAAGTGAACGATTTGGAAGTTTTATATTAAAACTCGTCAAACACTACACAACACAAAAGTAAATTTTATAAGTACGTACATTTTTCACCCAATTTTGGCCCGACCCTCGACACAAAGCTGACACTTGTTGAAACCGAACTAATATTACTACTATCTGGCCGTAAAAATCGTAAAATAGAAATAACCTTTGCCGGATTGATATTATTAACCTATGCTCTGTGGTTCGACCCGTTTGGCCAACATCTATCTACATTTATCCAAGTTTTACGATATAATTAGTGATTTTATATATCTACGTATAAACCGACGGGTCTATACACTAGCACATAATACTAGTTTTCATGGTCCCATATTTGAACATTTACTCAGCTAGTCAATGTTGTGCAATTCTAGGCAAAATTAAATATGATGCCAATGCAGAATAACCAGGCATATCTGCACTGCTGCGATACGCCATCATCAGAATTAAAACTAAAATAGTTTTGATACTGGCATCGAGTAGCAATAAAAATAGTAGTTTCGATAGAGCTTAACAACCGGATCCGGGCGGGCGTTCCTATTCCTCCACAGAGGCGGATTTATTCCATGATGTCATCCAAGTCTGCAACGAGTTTAATTAAAAAATACGCGCTGGGTACAACGACAAACATTCTTTGAGACTTTGAGATTCACCGCAAAGGTCAACACTTTTTCTTTTTAAAAATTCGTCATGAACTAAAACTTTGCCGGCATTGTAAGTTCGTACCTAACTGGTTTAAAAAAAAAAAAGAAAAAAACAAGCTGTTTTTTTAAAGTTGGTTGTGCGTGGCGCGTGCAGTGCAGGTAGACGGATCCTTTTTGTGGTCTCAGTGTGGCTTTTACCAATCTTTTGCCTTAAGTGTTATTTATTATTTTCGGGAGGGAACAATCCTACAATTAATCGTTTTTTTATTATCTCGCATTTGACCTTCTTAAATAATTAAAAGTTCTTATTTTAGGGTCACGATTAAACTACATTTCTTTAAATCACAGCTCGTATACTATAGATAGCCTTTCTTGGACCAGTTGCTCTCATCTACAAAAAAAAAAACAAAAACATAGTGAATTAATCGTAAAGATAAGTATAGAAAGTTGTCCGCGGAACTCCTTAGTAAGTAACTGTAGATTGATAGTAATTATAATCAGTTTCGTAAACCCCAGCGTAGAAGTACCAACTCTACTTAAATTGTTCCCTAAATTATTTAAAAATCTATCCCGCGCATTCCCTATTATTATTTCTTACATCTTTTACGTAATTTAAAACAAGAAAACGAAATCTTCATCGCGGTCACGTTGATTATCTTCGGAGGTCTCGAAAAAACTGATTCACTTTCAATCTCTTTGAAGCTACTTACTCTTTCAAATAGTTCGAAGAAATGTTTACTTAGTCAGGGTGGGTTAAAAATAGATCCAAAGTAATCGAAACTGAGGTCGGCGTGGGAGTTACTAATGTTGCGTTGCGAGAGTTGGGAGACCACAAAAAAAGTGTAAGTATATTATCAGATTATTTCAGAATTAATAATTATTAAAATAATAACGTGTCAAGAGCATAAACATAGATCCTGACCCGTATCAAGGATATCCTGTATATAGGGAAATCGGGAACTCAGAGGACCACTGTCCTAAGAACACTTAGACTCTGAGTAAATATTTGTGGTTTAGTTAATAGAATCAGGCGTTATTTTGCGGAAATCCATAATCAATAAGATAATGTAGAAATATATAGTTTTAATTCCGCCTAAGTTGTCTAGTGAATGTATGATAGGACTTTGTTGGATGGTCATGGTTGTTTCGGTTTTCAGATAAATTAAGGGTTGCGTAGGGATTTAGATTTTCAAACGAATAGATTTGTCATAAGGGTTAGGTCATCCAACAAAGTCCTATCATACATTCAACAGGCAACGTAGGCGGAATTAAAACTATATATTTCTACATTATCTTATTTGTGGTTTACACAAATCTTCTGTTTATTAGGTTCATTCTTGACGAGGAGAGCCGGGAACGGACTCACCGGTGTTCACTAGGAGAGGCCTACGTCGAGCAGTGGATGAATATAGGCCGATGATGATGATGGTTGGGTTCATTACGATTACAGGGGTCTAGCTATGGCTCTGTTCGCAATTCACGCGATTATGCTAGAGCTATTGAAAAACAGTTTTGGACGGGGCTATCTGACATTGCAAAAGAGACGGTAGATGGTCACGTGATCTAAGTTCCGCAATGACATGGAAGACCTACTAATAACATTATTAATCTAATTAGTGTTTAAATGCCCTTATGCATAGGTAAGACGTAAATCCCGAGCTGGTCATCGACCTTTGGATTACCATCCACTTTAGTCTGTCTTGGATATATTTTATAGTAATGTGCTGCAAATTTGGTCCAAAAAAGGCGCAATACGTCTCGTGAGACAGTTCCTTGAGTTGCGACCGGAAGATCACATCCCGCGCTAGTTATATCACTATCATCCGATGACTGTTTGTATTCTCTTTGTTGTTTCTGATTAATTTTGGTTCATAGAATAGATACTTATGTCCTAGAACTCCTGGAATAACACTGGCAAATATTGAGGGTCTTAACACTTTCACTGCTGAGCCGATTTTCTTCTCTAGCCACGGGTGCAGCTCTGCACACTCCATAGTGTTTTCCCATACAACAAACACAACAGTTGTGTTTTCCCGCACTCGCGCCAATTTATGAAAAACACGACAATTGTGTTTTGAGCACTGAATGTGCTAATAAAGTATTTATCTTGGCATCTTGACATTAGCATACATTTTCAGGTAACTCATTGTTTTAACATGCTTTAAATGTCACTAAACTCGTAACTAAGTTACTAGTTTGGAACAGAAGACTAACTTCTTGATAATGATCTTGGGAGTTACATAGGCGGAACTGAGAGGCCTTCTTGGAACGAAGCTAATAAACTAAAGTGGTCAATAAACACAGACAACGGACAGGCACTAACTTACCTCTCAGCTGTCAACTGTTTGGGAATTGATTTTCTATGTACTTCCATCAATCTTTGTAGGCTTGATACTGTATCAAGATTGATGGGAGATTATGCAGTGATCAAGAGGTGCTAGTATCGAGATGGTATAAAATATCATGTTCGTTCTGGATCACCATTAAAACCTTTGTTTTTTCTAAAACCCTGGTCACAAAACAGTTGTAATTTCAGAAATGAAATTGTACCTTGTACCTTGTGTTTTAGTTTTAGTAAGTAAGTTCTCATTTTAACTTGGCGGTTTCTTTATTGAAGCTACCAGCAATGTATCATAGAGGCAATGTTGCCGGCATGATGGATGGCCTAACACTTTCAAATTGTCACCTTCATCACAACTTCTGAGTCAAGAGGTCTTGAATTTCCGTTTTGTGTGGCCTACGCTGCCAGCTGGCAAATTGAATGTATAGTTGTATACTTGATCTATAGGCCTATGTCGTCCAATTGGTTTATACGTAGTTACAATTATAGTTATTGTTTTATTGTGTATTAGTTAATAAAGGTAGCTAAATTGTTTTTTTCGTCGTAAGTCAATTATTGAGATAAGAAGATGCCTACATGTAATAATGTAAGAGCAAATAACTCTACCTACGCATGCCTACGCATAGGATGGACTACTTCAGACTTTAGGATTCAGGCTGCGTAACTCAAAGGATCATTTACATAAATTGGTATGTCAGGCCTATCAAAAATTATAGGATAGTATATTTCTTCGTTTTTTTTTTATTGTCGCACGGTGGCGTTATTGTTTTTTTTTTGTATTGTCATGTGGTAGATTTTTTTTTCTACTACTGCCGTTTCACCAGCTTTGGTCTTTTATTTCAATTGTATTCTTAGATATTCCGTCAGAAAGAAAGTATGAAAGGCAACAGTTATTCCGACAAATACACAAAAACAACTAATAGATAATACACTGTAGATGGGTGACAAATTTCAGATTTTTATTTGTAGACCACCTACACAGTGTAAACAAGCTGGGACGCCGTGTTTGCCAATACAACTACAACTTTATTTTATGAATCGATAGGTACTTAGCGGGGGTTGTCAGCGACAGAGTAATTAATTACGGTTCGGCCTCCCCTCCCGTCTGTTGCCCGATTGAAGTTAACTAACCGTAGTTCGCTCTTCGCTGTTTTGACGTTCGATGACTCCTGAAACTCATGATGTCTTTAATATTTCTGATACAATATTGCATTGAGAGATTGAGAGCGTAGGAATTAGGATGATAAAACTATGCGTATGCGAGAGATAGAGGGATACTCAAGGAACGAACGGAACAAGGTGGTGCGATGGCTGGCCCAAATTCACGGTTAATTTTGGTACCGCGTCTGTTCGTATATTGCGATGCACCAGCCTGATAATGATCAAAGTTCAATTCGCCGCAAAAAGTTTCTCAGATAGTAGAACTTTACACGAGGACGAAGAACACATTCTTCTGAAAATTATCTCAGAAGAAGAGGCCCTTATGAATAATACGTAGGGTTAGGATTTTCAAGGTCCCGAAATGTTTGTGATATCCTACAGAGAGAGACACTTCTTGTACTTATTTAATAGAAAACTACTTTCATTCAATAGGAACTTTAAAAAAAGTGGCTCTCAAGATTGCATTACAAATTGTGTAAGCTGCAGTTCAATCAAACGTACAGACTGGATCTCCTGCACTAGTGCCGGAACGACGATGCAGACAGAAATATTGAGATGCTTTGAGCTGAGAACGAAAGACAATATTTAAAGATCTCGCCCACGTCTTTATGTAGATGACGCTCGTTGTCTACAATTTGTGTTGGGTTGCATAGTTGCCGTCTCGTATTGTTTCAAGACGTGTGTGGCATCATGACATGAATGTAGATACGACATTAGTATTCTATGAAAGTGTAAATCACAACTCAAGACTATAACCGAAAAACTGAAACCCCGTTTTCATATAATTGTAACTGGTCTTCTTTTCAACCTACTCCATATTTCATACAAAAAAATCCACAATCCGTTCATTGAATATGAAGTGTTGAATGAGGACCCACTCACTACTGGGTCTCCTTAATTGCTTCCTAGAGTTTGAATAAAACCTTATCTGCTTTAAAGCCGAAGCTTTCTTTACAAATTCAAATAAAAAGGACATCTTTATACCAGGAGCGCATGAAGTTGGAAGAGTGCATCTGAATTCTGCAGCCGGAGTAGATACGCGCCTCAAGCGAATCGTACGTAATGCGCCCGATAATATATTCAGATCGCATTTATTCGCGAAGCATAGGCGAGCCGCTGAAACAAGGTTTTGTTAGTGCCGAGACGATCCCCGTGGGCTAGACTATTCAAAATGCCTTTGTTGTGAATGAATTTTTTTAGAAAAATGCGGACTGGGTCTTGTATAAATTGTCGGCTAGGACGAGATTGCGGATACGGGAGCGCTTTGTTGTCACCTCTGATCTTTCAGGCATGTAAATGTATGAAAGATTGCCCCGAGATTTGGACCGACCTGCGACCGCGACCCTCCCATACATACACGCACATAACATATTTGAAATAGGACAGTTCCTATTAACTTTTGGTAAATGTCTCCTAGATATTATTTATGACCGGCACGTTTGACCACTCCCTTTGTTGTTAACATATAAATATGTAACACGTAAAAGAAACCTCTCAGTTCCTCAAATTTGTTTTCCAATTGCTTTGCCCCGCAAGGATAAGCAAAAACCTTCAAACGATAAGCATACATACAGAACGTAAACGATGCATACGCTTAAATTAGATACTTTAAAGCCTCGTATCCTCATAATATCTTAGGATATTACCTGTTGCCGGTAATAACTTGAAAATCGGGTTACGGCTAGGATCGTGAGAATATTACAAGTAAGCTTCAGTGCGAGTATATCCCTGCTCGTAGGTTGAGCCTGCATTCATATGAAGACCATAAATCCCATGCCACATTAGAATTTTGCTTAAAGTCTCTGTGCCTCCGCACACAATACTTACTGCTTTGTGCATCGGAGATTTTTATTGAAATCGACGCTGAATAGCGTTTTTGAGACTTCACTTTCAGGGTACATCCTATCGCAGCGTCAGGCGACCTAATCAAACTGCAATATTTTATTTTGCCCAGTCTGGTAATTAGTAAGCAATTAATTAATTATTGATAGTAATGGAGTAGTGTGATTTAAATGGAGGACTTGGGGTTCGATCGCTATGCCACTATTTATTTACTACACAATCGCTATTGAGTCGCCCTTGCAAACAGAGTGTGCGGAGGGAACTAGCGACTTCCAATATTGCCTCAAGTCCCGAACCCGATAAAGCTTTTAAAGTTTTGCCATTTTTCTATTGTGGTTGACGTGCCTCGTTCAGGATTTAAGATGAAAGTGGGTGCTTTGTACGTATTGGTCACGTGTAGTGAGAATTGGCCTTGGCGGGCGGGTCACAGTTTTGTGACCCGCCCAGACATAACGCAAAAAATGAAATGCGGCCCCTCGCTTGAGCGACTCAGCGTAAAGCTACACAGACTCGAGTTAGGTGTCTTTAGGAACTATACCGCAAGAAAAGTATAATATTTCTTACTTTTTATACCTCAAACAAAACTCTTCCAACTCTACCTAAGATCTTTGAAGATTGTACCGAATAAAAACTCCGTAAAACAAAAACACGAGGCAATGTAGACAGAGACTTGTGTATAGTCAGTACAGAAGACCGAAGGGAATCGGATCAGGGGTAAATAGGAAATAAGAAATTTGGTCATATTTCAAAACCCGCGGCTAACCCAATGAAACCAATCGGCGCACCACATTGCTTCTATCCACCTGGACGGGCTGAAAATGATTTGGCTTGGCATTAAAACACTTCCCAAACGACTGCTCTTTTCGTGCGTACCAACAAAAAAGTGATTCGGATTCTTCGGTCTATACTATATCTGTAGAACTAGCCTATTAAAAATGAATCTCGACCATACAGGAAATGATAAACCCTTCACCAGAAGCTAACACAAATTGCCTTTGTACGAAGATTCCGGTCCTCAAATATGTTCGATACTGTGTTACTTTACTCGTGTTAGCACAGTCTCGGTTTGTTAACATAGGATCGGTTGATTGTTAAGAAGGTTATCTCTAATTAGGAGGCTCTTAACGTAATCCTTCCCCACTCGGAGTAATAACATCAATATTTGCAAACTAGGATTCTCTTGTCTTGTCAAGCTTTTGGCAAACTCGGCGTCTCGTCTATATTTTCGTCCCCGTGTGTGTTTTGTGTCTGTTTGGAATAAACCAACACGAGACGCGTGCAAACTAGACACGTTTTAGCAAAAAAAAAATGTCTGTAATCCTACGACTGATGTAATTAAATGAATCTATGTAATCCTATGAATGTTGACTATATTGTCTGTAATACTATGTCTAAAAAAACAGCTTATTTACTTTGCAACATATTTAGATAGAACCTAAACTCCATAAAGAGGCATTGCTTTGTGGTTATTTCTCTACACAAATTTGTATTCATTTAATCAAGAAATAAATGGTTTCCCCGTCTCTATTGAGACTGCAAAATTTCCAAGTCATCATCCCTTCAGCCGGTTAAAACGTTTTACGAAACTTTTAAAGCTTTGAACGGTTCAGCTGCCTAATTAACCTAATATGAGATGATCATAGCCGAAGAGCCTAGTTAAATAAATAGAAGGAAGTTATAATTGGAAGAGGTTCCATGATCATACGGCTTCGTGTTAATTAAGAAATTTAAGAAGGGTGCCGATTATAATTAATAATACAAGGTACAACAGCCTTGGAGATGTCTGATAATGTGTCCTTCAAGAGTTGAAGGTATGTGTTGACGAAAAATGTGTTGAATACTTAATAATAGAGATTGTCAACGAATTTAGCGGTAATTACTTGTACGTAACAGTTAGATCCTCCAGACCATGAGGTCGTCCATTTGATAGCGCTAAACATCAGCTGGAGATCTTGCAACATTATCATTTTGTTGAACGAATCAAATCATCTAATTTATTAGCTTTTTTCTTCTTCTTTTTTTTGGTTTTTTTTTTTCGGACTGGGCCTCCGTGGTGGTTTATGGCATAACCCTCCCCACGAACGTGAGGGGAGACCCGTGCTCAGCAGTGGGACGTTATAGGTTGATGATGATGATTGGGTTATTTCCATATTAATTATTGGGAGCCACCTAAGTACCTAATCGCGTTTAGATGTCAGTAGACAAAATTTTTTGTTGGTCATCCTTTATACGTCATTTCAATAGGTACCTAGTTAAAATATAAAATCCATTATACACAAAAGTTTCTGAACCATACATACTCGTAATTACTGTGAGTACGAGTCAACAAACTGCTTGTTAAAATCACAAACGTGATTGATTACCTTACCCAACACAACGTTTAACTTTAATCTGAATTATTATTCTTGAAAGTAATCCTAAATTGCTATTTCCTAATCTTGATCAATGAAGTTAGTGCAAATAGAATATAACGTGAAAGTTATAATTGAGGAATAAGTAGCGAATGCTTCGATCCAAGTTCGGAGCCAGGAGCGGCTTAAGTTAGTTAGCAACTGATCTGGCACACTTGTGTAGCTTAACTAAACGATGTTTAACGGCAAATCTTTTTTATCTATTACAATATAGGTGTTGAGATTGTGTTGAGGAGTCATTTTGAGAATTAGTGGAAGAAACCTATTTAAATGATAATAAATTTGAACAACTGCTGTAAAATCGCCGTTAACTTGACATTTACTTATATGCATACATATATATTTTGTAAGTTAACTGTGGGTTAAGCATAGATCAAGTGTTGGTTAACTCCAGCTGTTATAATCTCGTATAACTGTATCGTATTGTTTTACATTAAGATCACTAAACGCCACGGGACTCCTCAACGACAACCGCACTTTTTTTCTCTTCGTGATCACATTCATAAATCTTGACCCCTTACTAGAATTCCCTGTATCTAGGAAATTAAGTACTACGAGGACCATGCTCCAACAAACACTCAGACTCGAGCAAACATTTGTGGTTCACACAAATCTTGGCTCTATGCGGGAATCGAACCCGCGACCTCACGCTTTGCAGTCGGTTCAAAACCCACTTACGCCACGGAAGCCTCCAAATAGTATACTTGGCCGTATTTGTTTTAAAGCTGATGTCATATCGTTAAAAATCAGTATAATTTTTGGCATTAAAAATGTTATAAAAGAGCATGTAAAATTAGAAATACCTACACAAATAAAATAAAGAACAAAAGCATAACGACCCATTGTTATCTCACCGCAGACCCATACGGATCGCTATCGACGCATCCACGTGTGCATACAATCATAGGGTTCTTAAACAAGATGCCTTTCTATACAAAATGGGGGGACCAAGGACCGTTTTGGGTAAATAATACCGGTACAAAATCACAGTATTAATTTTTGATTGGTATCGGTATCCTCCGATGTCGACGACAATGGTGCCCCTCCCTACTTTACGAGGGAAGGGTCAAAACGCTACGGTATAGTCGAGTGTTGATGCTTAGTGTGGCGGAAAAAAGCACAAGTATAGAATAGTAGCTAACAAAACCATTGAAGGAGTCTCGCTCCCCGATCCACTATGAAAAAACGACAGGGACTGAAGTTTGTTATAGCTGGTATGATTACACTCGTACCTTTTTTCCCTTACTAGGTACTAGGTTTCCTGTACTGTGATTTTTTCTGGTATATAAAAAAGAGTTATCTATGTCTATTATATTCTACCCCAATATTTATGTAGACATTATCCGCACCAATATAATTTAACTGTAACAGTTTTTTACCCGACTGTGCCAGAAGGAGGATTATGTTTTTACGTATTGCCTTCGCACGACTATAGTGCATTTATTTAGACAGTGTCAGGTGTCAAGTATTACATTATTTAAAATAAGTATTTTATATTTTTTAAATGGACAAAATGTTGAATCCCAGTCCATTAGGTAATTAAATCAGTAGTTAAGTCGCAGAATGAGTCATCGTCATGATTCATTCAAATGGTAGATATTTCCGGGGATTGAAAAGAACATGAAATTACATGTTGGGTTATCATTTACCTACAACCGTACCTGCACACATTCAACAAATAAACACAAAATTGAGAAAAAAAAAATGCAAATTCAATAACGTCACATTTTCGGTATCCTGCCGAAAAAGCTGTTCCAAATGATACTATGCGTGGGTATGAAAAGCATATTTATGTAAAGGTAACGAAATATAAGGGTAACGCGTTCCTTAGGCATGTGAACCATAGAGCATATCGGTTAACGGCCTAGTGACGTCACGCAGTGTGACCTTCGCATACGATACGTCCCACCGTCTGCACATTTCAATTTCTAAATATAGTACATTTTGCTCAGCATTGAGATTGAAGGACAGACTGGCTAGTAGTAGCCAGAGTGTATAGGAAGTTATTAAAAGAGGGATTAAATCATTTCCATCCACTGTCAGATGTCAGACCAATATAAAATATATAGAACCGGATGTGCCTGTTTTGCATGGAATTTGACACCTCCGTCTTATATTGTTAAGCAGTATACATGCCAACATATCAGCAGACAACAAAACAACAACAATGTAAAATAAAAATAAAACTTGAAATAAAGTTTTTATACTTTTTAAATGATTTATACCGTTGCGCTTAAAACCAATGTCCATAAATTAGTTCCACCGGGTTCCAAATAAATGTAAGGTACAAAAATTATATGTATGAAATTATAAAGTCCAGTTATAAAAAAACATCCATGCGGAATTGTATTTAATTCAATTATTTTCATAAGTCAGCACACGTCCCTATTACGTGGACTTAAGTGCGACCACACACGGGACCCAGCTCGAACACAGTTTGTACCTCGATTGACAGCGTTACGTTACGGTACGGACCGACCCGTCCCTCCCAGTGAACGATCTCTTTAATCAGATTAGTTTATCTACTATTCGTCTAAAATAGCTTTCACAGAACACCTAATGATGCAAGACATAAGGAGAAAAACGAAATGTATGCTGGGACACATAGAAGAATATATATATTTTTTTTTTCGAAATATTTTTTTTTAAAACATATTTAAGAAATTATCCGAATCGTAACTCTCACCTTTTCTATCTTCACTAACTTATATCTCCCTCTCAATTTTCTTTCGCCTCGCCAGTTCACATCTTTCGTAACGCATTCACCAGCTTACACCTCGAGTCAAGCGTGCATAAAGAAGTTTTACTTCAAAAACAAAAAGTAAACTTACGAACTTAATTCGCTCTAAAAATTAACCCTGCATTTCACGACTAGATTCCACTGAATGTAAAAAATTACGAAAAATTGAGCTTCATTTTCCATCGCAGCTTTTTATCCCACTGTGAGTACTGTGACGTGTGACTATGACAAGTAACACAAACGAAATATGAAGTTGGGAGATGAACAGCACGATTTTAATCAAACCCTTTGTTATGGAAAAACAGGCCCACGTTTTATATTTATGTGTAGAGCTACCTACTTGTTGTATGTGTGTGATATTGTCACCGCCTCTGTCTAATACAAGCGGTATGTAAACCCTAAAATTAGAATTAATTTCGTACGAGGAATCAAATATCATTCAGTGAATTTCTGTGATAACTAGTGCCAGCCGCGAGAAAAAAATTGGAAGTCGTCCAACAATCGATTACATTTACTCCATCGTTAACAGGAAATGATCATATATCTCTGCATTCGGCTCTGTGGTTTATTTCGGACGCGTAAAATATGTAACATTTTAATTTTTATTTAATTCTACACGGTTTAAAAGATGGATGTAACAACCTAGTAGTTGAATCGCATTCAGCCTCGTTTACACGACGCGAGTTGCTAACAATGTTGACTAGCTGCCCGACGACACAAGTTAATAGACAGAGCGGCTGGCGTTCTGCGCTGGCATGAAATATCCGGTCAGCTCCTCTTTGTTTGCCCTTACAAACGGACGCGTATAGACCGCCAGCTACATTCCGGTCAGGTTTGAACGAAGGCACTGAAGTCATCTTCCACTCGCTTGCGTCATTTTAACATTTGACTTTAGAAGTCACGAGAAGGTTGTAAATAACTTGCGTAGTGGGAAGACACTCCTTAAATCGCGTCATGAAGCAACTATTTGTTATTGTGATATTAAAAATATCTATGAACTTACGACATGCGAAGTTTACCTAAGACAGGTCAAACAATGGCATTAGCAATTATCTGGCGACTCAAGCATAAATTATAGTAAGCCTACTCTGGTAGGCACTTATCTGTTTTTCGATTCCGATGGGCAGAGTCATTCAACTTTCATGAGCACTCACCGTGAGCTTTTAGGAACTGCGTGACTACAAAGATTTAAATTGTGAACTCGCACACTAACTGGCTCAATGTTAAGCAGACATTACACGTTCCCGATCTCTTATCTATTTTAGTTCTCGCGTTATCAACGGCATAATCCAAAGGTGTTCCGAATTATTTATCTTATGGCCTGGCAGCTGTCAACATGTCAATGATATCTGTGAACGAATATATCGTTCTATCGATATTTTGTCACAGTGATGCATCATTTCAATACATCCATCGAATATTAGCCGTACTTCTTTCATTATTCTGGAATAGGCTTGCTTTCTCTGTCGTGTATATCTGACGTGATGTTGCGGTTTAGAATAAAAATAATATGTAAGAAATACCAAACACACTTTGAGACTCGTAAAGCGGGTGGGATACAACATTGGATACAAATCATCCGTACTCTCTCGATATGCTACACTGAGCTTCGCGCCGGAACACGAGAAAAAGCCGTTTAAAATACTTTAGATATTCCTTTTCATTTTATCAAAGCGCTTTAAAGAATCGCGGGCGGGTTCGATTACGTTCCTGTTTAAAGTGTCTTTTTGCCTTTAGCTATCGGAAAATGAGGCGGACGCCTTAGGGAGAGGAAATATTTTCTTGTTGGTCCCGGAGCGACAACAAACTCAAACTGGTGGTTAGATCAACATTTGGTGGGAAAATACGGAAGGTTTCAGTTGAAATATCAACCCACCCGACTTTTAACCTTCTATAGTAGGTACGAGTAGGTAGTTTTTAAATATCGGTTGGGGATTTGTAAATGTGAAGGAACCATTTCAATAAGGTTTGTTTAACGTTTCATAAAACTTTTGGTGTTTTACTTGTGTGAGCTTATATGGTTTAGTTGACTTACTTTTTTTTCGCCAGTTTTAAAAATCATAATAAACGGAATATCTGAATTAACACAACCCTTTACCCCTTCACCCTGTGGCGGAATCGAACTCGCGAACTTACGCTTCGCAGTCAGCTCAACACCCATTACGCCACGGTAGCTGTCATAACATTTTTATAGGTAATTTTAACAAGCAAATTAATATCAAACGAGGCGATATAACTAATTTATGAACGTACTGTCCAATGAATTGCGCATCATGAACAATGGGTAACTGTGGCCTTGTTAATGAATCCGAACGAGTCAGCCCTTGTTTGTATTATTGACATAACATACAGACAGTAAGGGTAAACGCGCCATTTGCACCGAAGGTGCACGGAGCAGCGGCTACGTGATTATCTCTCACCTTTGAAAATTCATTAGCAGAACATAAAGCGAGCCACAGATAATTTAGTGCAGACGCACCGTAATATGTATTATAGAATACAATAGAAAACTCTCTCACTCCCTTTCTCTATAGGAATAGAAGAGTTAAATTAGACCCAAAAATATACATAACAATTTCAGCATTATTAAGTTACATACGAACGTTAGACTTGGTTTAGTAATTTGGACCTATAAATAAGTTAACGCAGCCCATTGTCTACAAATAATAGGTTGTATACTACGCTAAAATCTCGTTTCATTCATAACTTCATAACGTACTCAAGAATCAATGCTGTGTAGATAGCAGATAGTGTCCAAGTCCTAGATCATATCATAGTATGTTGTGTTGGTACATTATCGTGAAAAAAAGCAATTTAATTAATTTCGAAAATGTTTTGGTACGGTTCAGCATTGTCGTTTACCTGCGGATTATTTCACCCAAGCTGTAGGTATTAATCGTATAATTAATGATTTGTTCGTAAAATACGAAAGGGCAGCTGCCTATACGTTTTCAGGAACGACCCTACTGTCCTACCATGTATGTTCTGGTATTGTGTCCGCCTCGGTCGTGGGACCGGTTCACCGGCACGAATCATATCACCTCATACGATAAGTATTTTCACGATCTGTTTGCTTACGCGTATTTTACTACAGCTTTATATTCTGATTGACGTTTATAACACATTATCTGTCCCGCACTTTATGGAAGGCGCGAAATGTGGCACGCCAAGAATACGAGGAAAAAATGTAGAAATTTGGAGCAAGTAACCAGCACTGAAAACATTTATCTATTACGAAAAGCGAGCCAAAGAGGCAAAAAGACGATACTATTTTTTTGATAACAAACTGACAGTAATTATTGTGACAGAAGCAGTGCAGTGCAAAATGCAAATGCAAAGGATTTTGCAATTCAAAGGTTCTGTTGGACACTGAAATGGAATTTGCTATGAGCTGACGCTTTCTATCAAGTGAGCAGCCTGCTTCTCTCCGTTCCTACCTTAGATTTTTTATAAAAATACTAGCTGTACCCTGCCACGCTTCGCTGTGGCACATTCGCACATTCGCTGACATGTCACTGATGAAAAAATAGATAAAAACAATCCTTGATGCGGATTATATACTATACTAAAATTTCACCTCGATCGGTGCAACATAACATTTTTATATATATAGATTATGCAAAGCAGTTTGTTAACAAGTGCAACATTGAGTAATTTGTATTTTGTTTCTTTTTAAAACATTTTCTGCAGATATATTCACAAACACATTATTTTATGTATGACTCTACCACGCGTCACGTATTTGTACTTCTCCTTTAACTTTAGACAAAAGCAATTGTGGAGTCAGTGTGTGACCGAAATCGCCTTTTGTGTTTGATGCTTCATTGTCGATGTCGATACAAGGTCGACATTTTAGACTGTTAAGATTCTGGTAGGTATTTGCGAGTATCTTTGTATAACTTTCACGATATACGTTTTTAAACGATACGTACATCTAAACGGGTTAGTTATTTGATTGACCTTGACGTTTGAAACAAGTTGCAACGACCGTGACCACGACTTTTTCACATTTAAAAGTCATTGCTCTACAATAACATTAAACAATCATAAAGTTAAACCACTTCAGAATATAGAGGCCAGCCATCTCAGGCAAAAAATGTTTAGCTTCGTTACTGCCTGTATTACCCACATACGTTTTTTCTTATAGTTATGCTAGAGAGCATTGCGAGTCATATTAGCTATGGATATGGATAGTTATTAAGAATTCCACAAAGGATGGTTAAGGTTAAACATAGCTGACTATTCATAACATTATGAAGGTTACCCAGTAAGACTATTCCCTACAGAAATATCTTAGCAGTTAGCCATACTAACCGACTATTGATACTTTTACTTGAGATGAAAACGTCACAGGAACCAGTAGGTATGTTTCAATCAATACCCACCTAGTGACGCCCGATCCCGTTTTTATAAGTTGCCATTAAGGTGCCGCATGCATTTACATTAAGAATTAGCAAGTTGAAGTGGCACTGGGAAGGCCAGTAGAACTGATAACCGCTGGGGAAGAAAGATACTCGAGTGGCGACTGTGGGCCGGAAGATGTAGCGTAGGACGGCCCCCTACAAGGTGGGCCGACGACCTGGTGCGAGGCGCGCGTTGTGGCGTTCTATGGGGGAAGCCTATGTTCAGCAGTCTTGTGGCTGCTACTGCTGATGATAATGATGGTGCATGTTGGTGTCGTATCGGTGTCGTTTTGAAGTCGTTTGTCTAATATGCATCCATTTGCGGGACTTTAGCATTTTGTTAGGACTAGAGCGAGCTGGGTTTTAATACCGATTGATAGGTCGCAGACGACCTTAGGCGGTTTCACATTGACACCAGACCAGACCAGTTTAGTGAGAGGGAGTCACTACCTCATCCGAGATCGAACGAATGCGTGAATCGTGACACTTTTAAACTTTTAAATATCATACATTATAAAGATTATAATTAATAATAAGAATTCGCAGGGTAATAAAACTAATAAATAGCAAATGATGGCAATGATGCGATGTAAATGGCGTGATGTCATCGTCCGACTATAGTCCACGGCTACTGGGCTAATCGGGATATAGTGAAGGTTAACCGGTAAGATTTATTCTCGGCGACTGATTTATATATGACAAACGCTGGAGCGGAATGTTGGCTGAACTTGAGGAGGCTGTTACTGTTATTAAATTCAGGATCAGGTGCAATTCTGTAAGGTTGCTTGATAACGTTAGAATACACGCTATCTGCATGAGAACCCTTTTTGTGTTACAAACTTCTTAGAAATGTTTTCAACTAAACTCGCCGGAGCAGAGGCTTGTCTAGTAATCTTTTTCTTTTTAATAAACGCTACCGAGGGAAGTTTCCAAAAAATAATTTGCCTGTTTGCATATTGATATATCTACGGAAAGCAGAAAAGCTTTATGTATACTTCTATAGGTTTAATAAAAGCTATCAATAAAATTGTAAATACCTATTCTAGACGAATAAAGACTGAACCGTCTGAACGGCGCGCCGGAACTTTTCCCGAGAATTCGTCCCAGGAATTCTCCGGCGAAATTCCCGGCCTAACGGGATCTGACGCCCGGCCCGGTGGGAACTAAGACGTTAAACCCCGGTTACACGCCAGTAGTTGCCGGATACGTTAATTGATCGTGATTGACACCAACTGCCACACTGACCTATTTTCGTAAGATCACAATAAAATAATAGTAGACTTTATCTCTAATATCGTTAACTAAGAAGTGGCTAGTTCCGATATGTTGGTCTACTGCCTGTCTGTCTGTTTTCCTATCACATTAACTACTGTGGCCACGTGTTGCCAAGCGCAGCTGAGGATGACCGATTAAGCGATAGGTTGACACATCAAAATACTGAATGTAAAGAACTGGATCAGATTGACTTAAAATCGGGATGAGTGGCATAACAAGGAGACGGCTTATGCCCTGCAGTGGGTTGAATGACCTGCTCATAATGATGAAAATCTACTGAATCGTTAGAATGGGAGGAAGCTGACCTATTGCTAAACCACTGTTTGCATATTCACCGCGCCGACAGATTAGTTCACCCCGGGTTAGAGCAGTGGCCTTGGTGGAGAACCGTCTTCTTATATTAAAAAAATCGAACGAAGTTGGGTACAGATACTTTTTTTAAATAATTTTCTATTCAAATCCTAACATTTATACCTGAATATTCATGAAAACTCCCGAAAACGATCCACGAACCTCGTCACGTCGCAAGAAGAACACCTATAAGTTGCCATAATTGGCTTTGGTGGCCTAATCTTGGCGTTGAGTCTTATTTATTGAACAGAATAACAATGTGTAAGTAATTCAGGTACGAGATAGTAAAGTTTATCGGAGTATTTTTCAGAATCCAGTACAGGCTTACGACTTAAACCTTATATAAAATACCACTTCTCGCTTCATCAGCGTATTATACGTCCGAAACTCGTCTAGGAAGAGGAAGACTCCGAAATTCAACCTGGAATCCAGCCTCTGTTAGGCACGTCCAAAAATGAGTGATCTAAACGTATCTTCCTTTTTCATCTTTGGGAATAACCATGATTTTGTTGAGGTTCCTTAGTAGTTCCTTATACAGTTAGTAGTTACATCCTGCAATTTTCGCGTAATATCAAACTTAGGTCAATACCATAAAATCTAGCACAAGTGAAAACAAAAAATTTTTTTGGTATAATATTAGTTCCGGAAGACGTAGCGTAGGACGGCCCCCACAAGGTGGACCGACCGACGACCTGGTGCGAGTCTCGGGGAGCCGCTGGATGCGAACAGCTAGCAACCGCGCTTTGTGGCGTTTTATAGGGGAGGCCTATTTTCAGCAGTGGATGTCTTCTGGCTGATGATGATGATGATGATAATATTACTTTAGAGACTTAAGTTTGATAGTCGCAGCAGCAGTCTTATTTTTCGTTATTTGACAATACAGCTATTTTCAAAGTAGCGTCGTCGTAAGTGATGGCTAGTGTTATGTTTTGTTATTCAGTTAAAAACGTACACCGCGTTCATTTTCAATTATTTTAATAGTAGCAACATTTTCGGCGTATTTGCCATACGAAGCAACTGTACAATAACCTTAACCCACACTCTTGTAACTATACTTTTTGTGCTATTATCCACTGTGCCTACTACGATATTATCTACGCACCCACTTCAGAAACTTTATCGGCACTGTCTCGAGTGCCTACTTATTTTTGAAACTTTTACCGTATCAAAGTGTGGGAAAAACGTTCCCTCCTCCATTTGTAACTCGCGCTATAAGTACATAATAGAATTATTGGTTGTAAATCTGTTTGCGAGGGGCTGTTTTTCTGGTAATTTGTAGGCGACGGAGAGGAATTTTTCCGAGCCTTACATTTTAAGTAACTTCGAGTTCGGTGTTGACTGGTGAAATGTTCGAGCTTTGTTTTATGTGCGCGAACTTAAGGCGAATGCTCCTGAAATCGGTCACTCCCTAAAAACAAATAATAAAGACGAAATAGGACTACTTAAATGCCCAAATCTTAGTAACGCCACCTATATTGTTTCTTTCTATATTCTATATTCTTTATTGTACCCATAAAGCATATATACAGAGAAATTAATAATAAATTAATGTACAAAGGCGAGCATAACCCTATGAAGAGTTTTAAATAAATGTAAACGCAATAAGTATGAGATGCTGCGTAATTTGAGACATCGCATGAATGACATAGCGCTAAGTTCGTCTTGTCATATAATTATGGTCCCGTGACCTTCCAAATCCAACAGTTGTTGCAAGACCTTGTCGTGTAGTCTCTGGGCGATTCATATTAGGGGAAATTTGTCCCTTAGCAAATACGCGGCTTTAATCCCTTGAGTATCGCGCGCGAACATTCCACATACTTATTATGTGAGACACGCACGAAACCGGTGATATGACAATCTAACCACCGTAAACACAAATTGATAGGTATAATATAAGTTTATTTTGTGAAAGTGTCCAATCACCAAAAATAAACTTACGTATCATACATCAATAAACTTCGCAAATGCTAGTTATATCATCGCTAACAAGACCTTCGTGACAGAAGCTGTATGAAGTAATAAAAGTGCAAACTGTGAATAAAAGCTGGCAGCATAGCTTTCACTACCTCTTCCCTCGTTTCGGATACAATCTTTCACTATGAAATATGCAAAACGGCTATAAAAAGCCGTTGTATGTAGCAGACGCGCTGTCGGTAGACCGAGAGACACCCGCGGGACACCTACATTCCGATGTAAACGTAACCATCCACTGCCGATTCCGCAGTATAACCACACACTAGCAGTTAACTAAGTCCTGATTATTTAATTCTATTATTACATTAGACAATAGACATACTTTATACAGATTATTTAATAGGTTAGGTAGATATCTTGTCATCATAAACCGCATGGCGAATTCTGATTTTTGAGTCGTTCCGTCACTCTAAGCCTATAATTTCACAATTATAGAAACCTCACATTCTTGGCGTTTGAACAACACTTCATAAAAAACTGTTATACATCCATACAGATAACGTATTATTGCTTGTTTAGCGTTAGCGGATAAGTTTCTCACTAACTCTTAGGTTAGAGTTTAGCAAGGTTCTGGGGTGTTCTATAATACTAGGCTAATGTGTCAATAGCTTACTGCTTGCATCATCTGAGAGCGGAATAAAACAAGAATCAAACCGAGCACTTTTACAAAAAGATTCCGTACTGTTTAACAAGTCTACTGTGCTCCTATTTCAATGTTACCGTCCTGCGTTGCATTCACTACGTTAATGTACACTCACATTGTCTCCATCACATAAAACTGTAAGCTCTACTACAATTACAATAAAGGTTATTTCTGAACCACGACTTGACTCCAGGCCATGAATGTTTGCGGAGAACCGCAGCAATTTCACTAACAAATGTGAGGTAACGTATCTCATTCTGTTTTAGTTAACCCATCTCTTAATTATGTTAAAAACACGTGATGAACTACGAACGGGAAAGAGGGATGGTTTCTAAAGGGTTATGAAACCATTCAGACTAGTATTTGAAAATTAGTGAAGTGCCTACTCGATAATCTCGAGATAAATATATCTACATATCATCAGGGTCCTTAGTAAGGGCTTTTTTAATCAATTTGGTACTTATGATCGTGAGGTCGTTATCATCTCAAATCTTACGAAAAATCTCACTGCAAATCTTTTCCGACACCTTCACTGAATTTAGATTTCGGTGGAACTTTGTAAAAATAATATTGAAATGATCCATAATCATGCTTGTTTATTTCAAGGAGCCAATTTGTTCTTTCAAGAGTTTTGTCAAATTGGGAATGTTTTGAGGAAAACAAAAGTTTTGACAGACAGATAGGAAAGAAATCAGACGACATTGTTTCTCCATTTTATTGCGGCTAGAAACACAAGTATTTAAATATCCATCGGTTCGCTCGAAATTCGTTACTTGTTTCAGAGAACAATAATTATGTATTGCCCGATATTGATGATGATGAATTTATAAGATTGGAAATAGATCGAGTGCGGTCTGACGCTTTTAAGCGAATTAACAGCTTCGCTGGGCAATGCCTCTAATGTACGGCTTAATGACTACTTTCATAAATCAGGCCTCAACGGAAGCTCTAAAAGTCTAAATACGGTAGGTATGTGTGATTTCAATGTTTTGGAAATTCATCGCGCCTCCGTGGTGTACAACAAGATTAGCGTTGGTCTCTGTATACATGCGTAACAATCGGACAAGGTGGCTAGGGGTCCGTTGCACGAATAAATAGATTACGGACGCTGCCTCTGTTGTACGATTTTGATCTGCGTCGCTCGATATCGGGCTAAGAATCTAAACCAGAGAAATGGATCACAATCAAATGTTTCCGGCAGGATTCTTGCGGCTCCAATGAACATCCTGAAGCGTTCAATTGGTGTGAACCAGACGGGAGTGGTTGATTCGGTTGCATGCACGCTCTATACCCAATCCATGTTGAATGCCTCTAGGTTTGTGCTATTGATCGCTCCATGTATCGAATGTGGAAGTAAACCTCAGGCTCTAAATCGGAGAAATGTGATTACAATCAAATGTACGCTGCAGATTCCTCACAGTTCCAGTGAACAACACTCGGCTGGCATTGTTCATTTGATGGGAAACAGACGGGAATGGGTCAGACTCGGTCGCACGCTCTTATGGCGAATCAATAGCTTCACTGTTGAATACCTCTGAAGTAGGTTGTGATAGGTATTTGTATTTTATCGGTGTGAGGGCTTTACGACGCTGTTAACATGAAGGTTAGTGTCTCTTGAATCTCTGAAAATCCGCTGATGTCTACCTACTTTTACTGGTACGATGCGATACCTCAAACGCCTATGCCGTACATATTTACTAACATAAATAAAAACATGAATATAAAGTTATTTATGATTTTATCAAATCTCCTTGTCTGTATATACTGCGACTAGTCGTAATTTAAGCACGACTCTTGACCTAGTCGAAAACTTTTAACTTTTTATAGTTATAAAACTATTTGGTTTGCATATTTTTACTCAAATTTTACACATGAATCACAACAATTCATATTAATTATTATAACATTCCTGTATCTAATCCTGCAGCTACCCAAAACATCAAAAGTTTTGTTGTGTTATATTTTTACTCGCTTGTTTTCATGTTTTTAAATATTATGTGATTTAATTGGACACAAATCCGATGTTTCCTGCCAGTTTCTTTAATCATCTCTAATGGGACTATCAACTACTTCCTTTGTAATTAAATCCTATGTGTGTTAGTTTTAATTTATTATGCATAATAGTGAAAAAGTAACTCTACCTATGATTTAAAGAAAAAAGTAACATCCAGAACCTTGAATTGCAAAAGTTCTGCATCTCTGCATAATATAGATCACTGTGATACATTTTGTATCGCTAATATTATATTGACTAGCGTGTATCTTACGTCGTATGGTCACCTTAAAATATTGTTTTTTTTTAAACTTGTTAATGTTATTGTTGTGTCAGATTTGTACCTTTCATTATTTCTGCTCATATTTGTACCAATCTGTCCACTCATCATCCAAAACTTAATTAAATCAACGATGCATATCGGATATTGAAGTGACTCCCTCATCGGGGTTGTTATAGGATTTCAAAAGCCTTCGAAGGGTGATCGGAGGCATGCTAATGAACACTTCAGTAGTCAATTGTCGAAGGGTTGTGTTTTCTTTTAATTTGGTTTTTGATCGTCTAATGTTTAAGAAGGAAATGATCAAAACTCATAAAAATAAGAGCGTCTTTTTGGCCTATGTAACTTTGATGAATTTCAAAGTGGAGGTCGAGTTAATAAGTTATGATGAGTTTGTCACTCTAATGGAAAAAGTAAAGGAAAATATTGCGTCTAAACCGACTTAATATCTAAAATGATAAAATTCATTTCAGTATAGAGGATTATTTTACCCACCCTGTTGTTTTTATCAGAATCGCTCCGAGACGCCGGTTGAAATTGATATTAGCTTCACTTGGTTCTCGAATATTTACTCCTGCTTGAAGATACCCCTAACGTCTTAATGTCATTGTCATAACACAGTCTGGCATGAATCCATGAGTAAGCGCCAGACCGAGCCAGCTAAGCGCCAGCCTGCGAGAATGCCACGCAAGATTGATATTTCGTACATCAGCTTACATACTGTATCTTGTAGATAAAGTTGAGCGGAGTGACGTTGGATATCTTAGAAGCTTCAATTTGAAAGCTTTTACGTTGGGTACTCTTTCCATCGACTTTGTTATGCATTCTATTTCTGATGCTGGAATTTTACAGTTACTAACCTAACCCGTACGCTGTTTCAATTTGAAATACAACGTGACGTAACGGAGTGGTGTAATTTGTCCCCGATTCACCAAAATCATTCATAGGGATTCATGTTACTGTTAATTAATCCGTAGTAAAATTTCAATCTCGGCTTATATCATATCGGATCTCGGCGCGTATCGGAGTAAATACCCACCTATCGCCACTTTTGTATTGGTAGGCCTCTTCTGCATGAGACCGCTTTGGGAAGTACCACACCTTTGCCAGATATTAATCCGCCTAGCAGTAATGTATAAACAATACTGTGTTCCGCTTTGAAGAGCATTGTTCCCAGTGAAATTACTGGGCATACGAGACTTTAGAACCGATGTCTCAGGGTGACGAGCGCGGTGCAGTGCCGCGCAGGATTATGCAATGCAAGGCTCTGGGTGGCACTAACTGTTATGGGGAGGCGTAGCGTTTACCATCGGGTGAACGACGTGCTCGTAACCCAGTTAAATAAAAATAAATAAAAAATTTACCTGTTTAGAATTTAGTCTAATCGTAACTAAATTGCATACACATAGTCATTATGTTTTAACATCTCGCGAAGGCGATAGCACTGATTGGATTCAGGGGAGCAGAAACCATAAAATTGAAATCAATTTCAGTTTAATGGTTATGGGGGTATAAAACACTTTCGTCACCGAAAGTCCTTTATCTTTATTCGCCGATAAGTTTATATTGACGCGTTTTTGGATACTATTAGTTATTCTGCGGTTTTGGTAAGAAATAAAGGCTTGTAAGAATCGGCAGCGTCCTGCCGATGTGGTACTTTTTTGTCTTCAATAAATACTTACATAAGTATTACCATTAATAATTCCTGCGAAATAGTCACCGTCGTCGTTTTCTAGTGCGGTAGCGCACACTTGTATAATCAAACAAAGATCGTGGTCTGTGGTTTGTGAGGTTCAAGCACACTAAGAAATCTAGGCCGCTATCAATTTAAGTAAAAGGATAGGTGCCTACTTTAACAATAGGCACTAGTTTACTCCACCATCACTGACATAGAAATTGAGTAGTATAATTCCCGGTGTCTAGAACCCACCATCACTTATAGAAATTATGGTTAGGTTATGTTTAGTTGGTGTTTTAGTTTGTTTGTGTTAGTAAGGGTTCCGTACAATTTTCGTGAAATTTATTTCTCTTTCATCGTCCGAAAATTAAACGCCGACAAATTAGACGCAGGTGATATAGTGAACGGAAATCTGAATGGACCTACTCGTACATTATGTTGTTAAATTGAAGAGACAAGCGATCAAATAAAATATCTGGCCCGTTAGATTTCACACAAATGGGCGCTCAGGTGTCAAATCAGTGTATTCCTCATCGCTAATGTGCCTGTCTGAATAACAATATAAAATATGTGAACGAAAATACGTATTCAAATCACGAGAAATTTCATTGAAACCTGCCCACATTCATGTCAGCCTTGAACCGTTCGGGAAGCGATAAAAGCTTATCAAATAAAGTTACTTAGCTTCTCGCGATCAATTTATGATTTCTTATGACAGTGTAAGATTTCAATACACCGAACATATTTATCGTCTGCCTTCCCGTGTGATCATGATTTGGGATTTGTAAAAATAAATCTATTTGCCACACGAATTTCACCTCTCACGAATTGGGAGAAAAGTGAAAATGGGTTGGTGGAAACTGCAAAATTCCCGCGAATTTCTACGACTTCGGATTGGTACGATACTCAGTCTTATGCGAAAGGCGAAAGGTGCCATATCTCTTATTGCGGCATAATGTATTCAGTTCACAAAATGAATTGCGAGTGTTAGTAACTCTGAGTGAGCCTGCGAACATATTCGGCGGGATCTGTTGCGTCGTTCGCTCCCTTATATTGGTTACACGCTTGAACGACAAAGAACCCTATCCTTAATTGTGTTGAGGTTGTTTTTCATTTGTCAACTTCTGTGGGGATTTTCTCTACAGCGTTTTCCGATCGTTTTATATGTTACTTAGTTGTTGATGGTAGCGGCAACAGAGCAGAGATATTAACTCCGTGTTGGTCTTTGTTTAGCACTTAACTAATGACGGTGCCAAGACTTATGTAGCTGAAAGATAATCTGGTTAATTTGTTTTCGAGTATTGTTTCTCTAAGTTACGGGTGAAATAAACATTTTGTGTTAATGTAACTGACGGAGCTGGAAGGTAACGCTTTATTTTTAAACGGGCAAGGCCTTCAGGTGCTCAACGGAACTTCTTGGATACTGTTGCAAAATGTAGCTTAGTATTATGGTTTAAAGTTTAATTCAGCGTGTATTCAGCTGGAATGCTGGAAGCAATCCTAGAGAAGGCGCCTCGGTCGGTGTCGTGCAATTAACTTTTTTTTTCAGGACAGGCGCTCATTCCCATTGTGACGTCATGGCGAGAGGATAAGATGACTGAAACCTGGGGTACTCAAAAGACATCTTTAAATCCCGGGATTTTCCATCCCCTCCGCTGACGAGACTTTGTTACGGTGATCATTATTTTTAAAGAGTTACCTTTACATCGGAGGCTGGCAGGACTTCTGTAACATCTGTGGGCGTTAGGTACATCGTTAATAAATGTTATAATACAGTAGTAGGAATCCGAATCCTACTAATATTATAAAAGCGAAAGTGACTCTATCTGTCCCTTTTTTGCGCCCTTGTCTGTGACGGCTAAACGGATCTTGAGAAAAATTGTTGTGGAGATAGCTTAAACTCTGGGTTGACGGATACTTTTCATCGCGATGAAATAAGGTTTTTCTGTTGACGAAGTCGCGGGACAAAGTTAGTATGTATTATAGATATAAAATAGTACTTGACCTATAAAACTGATGCACCCCTCCTTACGTTTTAAAATACTTACTTGGCCGACTAATGTAACGTAATGTGCGTTGATGCTGAGGGAATATAATATTTTCTTTTTACGTTCAAGATTTGCTGCGGTTTGCTCGTCGTGTCGTAAGAGGCCTCCGCCATTTTGCAACATTACGGTAGCGATGAGACGGCAAATTGCTCATTTGTCTGCCGCGACACTTGCAAAACTGCCGAGAACCTGCCTATGTATTTACATTGGAAATAGGTAGACATTGACAATTCAATTGGCAAAATTGCCTTCTTCCCAGTGAATCTTTATTGAATATTAGAATCGGGTGTAGCAATGCTGAAACCATGCGTATAGAAGCTTACTTAGAATTTGACTGTAAAGACGGAAAGCCAGAAAGTTTTTTTTATTTATGTAAGAGAATTGACGCGGGTAACTGTGGGTTTATTTTTATAAACTAACTGTTCCCGGCATGCTACAAGCCATATAATATCATACTAATATTATAAATGTAAAAGTTTGTGAGAATGGAAGGATGGATGTTTGTTACTCTATAGCGCAAAAACTGCTGAACGGATTTGGATGAAATTTGGCACACAAATAGTTTATAATCAGGATTGAGTGATAGGGTACTTTTTATCCCGATGGTATGTTCCCGTGGGACAAAACAGGGGTGAAACCGCGGGGCGCAGCTAGTAGTCATATAAATTAAGACAGTTTTCTCAATGGTTGTGAGTCTGACCAATGGTTTAGGAACGCATAGAGGACAAAGATTATTTTTTATTTATAAATAAAATAAGCTTTCAATATCCAGCATATTTGTCGGATTCACCTGTGAGGTTGTTCGTGTTTAATCAACTTAATCAATTTTGAGAATATTGTAGGTAATTTAATTGTTACAATATTTGCATCGTGTACAATTTATAAGATCGAATCGTGTTGGTCAATATTAAAGAGGTACAGTTGAGCAAATAATATTTTATACGATAATCGTAGTTTGTGCAAATATAATTTGTAAAGTCTGAAGCTATGTTTTTAATCTGGGTGACCGGAGTTCGCTATTCTTTTTCGTGGTTAATATTTATACTATATTAAATCTACACGTTTTTTGCACATAGCAGAGAAGGTACAATACATTACTCAGTCGCATAGTCAGTTTGCTGCATTCGTTTTCAATCCGGCTTAGTTCAAAACAATAAATAGATAAACAAGATATACTCTTTACTGGAACACCACAGAACAAAGAAAACTTAAAAACTAGAACAAAACAAGTTTAACAATTAGTGTCACAATGGGCGGTCTTATCGCTCAGAGCGATCTCTTCCAGACAACCATGCATGGAGAGGAATAACTAGGAGATTGGACGGTGGCTTTCCGTATATATATATAAAATAAAAATAAACTTAAATACATAGTATAATAGACGAACTTAATATATACCATAATATAATAAACAACTTATATAAATAAGTATTATTTTTCGTGTAGTACATCTAGGACCGTAAATATGACACGCAACACGCATTGCTTACGAGTAGCTCGCAGCTTCCAAATCAAAGAGTATCCGAATACAATCTTTAACAAAAATAACATATATCTATAAAATAACAACCTCTTATTTCTTTCCGGCGCGGCTTTCTTGCGGCTCCGGTAGGTATAACGGAGTCACATCCACCTGCAAATTAATCGGCCCCGGGAGGATTCCCGGTGACCCTTTCTGATACACTACTTGAAATATGGCGGGATAGGATACTTTGTAGTCGAACAGCTATTTATGACTTTTGTTACGGCTAACTAACTGTACTTTGCTAAAGGAAAAATTTCGGTTTCGGACAAGAGTTGAGCCCACGGACATGAATACGAAAATTTGTTTGTGAGCATCTGCCGATTTTTTTCTCTCAGATAATGTGGTGAGCAGACGTCGCTGCTAAAATCATACGTGTAGTATTATCTAGCGTTTAGTTCTAAGAACTGGTTATGTAGTGTGAAGTATTTATTTGGTTACCTTCCTCAATTTTTTTATGATGAGGCCATTAACTTGCCATAATTTGGTGCTGCGTATGGTTTCCTGATGTTTATAATATAAACTAAAATTTGTAAGATGGGAACCTCTTCGCGTTTGCAGGTAGAAATGTTAAAAATAGCAGCAGTAAAAATATTTTCTATGTTTCATTCATATCATTGGCTCTTATTCGATTTGTGAACAACATTACCTCTAGATTTTTATACAAACTTTATCCAAGCTCCATGCGATATTATATTACATCCTATATACAAAGTCTAAAACCTAATTCTGTTTCATTACTAACCGCTAATAAGAAAAAATCTGGAATAAGTGGCAGAAGTGAAGGAGAGGAGGCCTATACCCAACAGTGGGTTGTTACGGGCTGAAATGGTGATAATGATGATTAACCGCTCGTGGTTAAAACCTCCACCATCTCCAGAACTATTTCTTCATTTTTAGGCAAGCATATTCGGGAATCCGGGCGGCGCGCGTGTGGAAAATTTAATTATCGCAGCCAGTGGACTTCACCATTGTTATTCGGATGGCGTGTGTCTGTCGACTGGTGACGTAACTCAAGTGAGCGTAGACCGATGACCTCCGATGACTAGACTAGCCGATAAATACCAGAGACCAGTATTGGTAATTACTGCGCATGAGTTACTTGATGTGATTTTTTGGAACTGTTGGGAGGAAAAATAAGACGGTTAAAATATAGATGAACTAAACATTATGCCCTGGGATTTGCTAATTTGCCAGCTAGATTGTGACGTTACGGCTATCCAGGGTGCGCCGGGTTCTAACAAAGGGATTGATAGATTTATTAAAATGCCTCTCCGGGAGACTTCCATCTTGAGTGTCTTGAATCAGTATCGGATTTTGAGTAAGTGTGAGAGGTTTGAATTGTGCGTTTACGATACGAATGCGCCTAGTTCAATCCAGCTCCAGCCATGCGCCAAAAT
Source organism: Campaea margaritaria (assembly GCA_912999815.1). Taxonomy (NCBI): domain Eukaryota; kingdom Metazoa; phylum Arthropoda; class Insecta; order Lepidoptera; family Geometridae; genus Campaea; species Campaea margaritaria. The sequence continues at coordinate 7,580,058 of OU538794.1, forward strand.
AAAGTTATTTTGCATAGTTGTGAATGAAAACATCGCGAGGGAATCGCCGCGCGGCGCGGCGTAAACAAAAATCTCTTTTTTTTTTTTCCCGGGGAAATGCATTAGGCATACCACCCGGCCCCCGGGGGCGGGGGGGTGGTTATGTGGGACTCCCCCGCCAGCTGGTCTGGCGGGGTTTACCCACTAAAACCCCGGGGTGTTCTCCTCTCCGCATTATGGAGGTGGTCACGGGTTCGCACGGCGCTTCCGCGACCACCTCTGCGGGCGCCCTCCCGGGCTCGCCACGTGAGGCTTGGGCCTCTTTCTCCGCTGGGTGCGTCCCGGAACACACGGGCCGCACCTCAGCTCGGGACTTCTAACTTGGGCGTTGGACCCCCGATCCGCGGCCCAAAAGTCCCCGTTATTGGTCCCTCGCTGTGCCCTCTGCTGATCAGAGGGACACGCGAAGGACCTCTTCTCGCCAGGTTATTTGCTACGGCCACCAATTCCCCTAGGAGAATTGCTGACCGAACCCCAGGGTGCACCGTCCCAGCTGCTGCCCTTCCCTCCGGATGCAACGCATCAAGAGGGACGAACAACAGCCGGGCACTCGTGGAGGTTACCTGGCCCGCACCCCAAACAAAAATCTCTTTCATGAGTATGACATAAGTTTTTGAACCGGCGCAGTCATGGGCTTTGTTAAGTTTGTTGGAAACACAAGAAACGGGATATTACCCGTGTTTTATACAAAATTTTTGGTTCATCTGCTCATATAGACAACATAACCGCAATATCTACAGTTTACTCGTGAATTTAGCTCTTGTGATAGTGCCTAAATATCCAAAACATATAACAATATATGTTAAATATATCGTTTTCTGTTTCAGACAGTTATTTCTCTATCCAACTTGCGTTAAGCCAGCGTAGTGGGCTGTGTCTCTAAGACCGATTTTAAAATATACGAAACTGATTTACACGCAGCTCTTTTACATCTTGTTAACTTTTGGGGGTTGTCATCGCAACTACATTATACATGCCATTGTTGCTGCTTAGCCGTAAAAAAGATGTCCTACAATTCATCACTGGTTTTATTACCTTTGTTCAACGATAGTAAAGCGCAGTCAACTAAACATAATGCGATTCGGATGAGCGTTGTTACGGATGACCTTGTCTGTTCATTTGGTTAGCCAATACCTTCAAGTGTTTTGTAATTTGTGTATTCTGTACGCAAGGTTGATGAATACCTACATTGCCGATTCTATATGAGGTGCGAGTGGACTAAAAGTCACTTTACCATTAGCACGTTCACTGCTGAAAACACACACGTCGTGTTTTTTATAACTTTACGCGGGTGCGGAAAACACTTGTGTTGGGTTAGCGCAGCTTACTTGCCGGCTGTGTGGCGAAACACAGACGTGTGTGTTTAACGCGGCGCTACTACAGTGCGGCTCACACAGACGACACGCCGTTGCTGGAAAACACACACGGTTCGTAACGATGCCCAAATGTAAAAACCGGTTCAGCAGTCAACGTGTTAATACTCGTATCTACCAATATTGTATTTAATTGCATGAATTGACAAATATATATGTTACTCTAAGAATTATAATAAATGAGCATATTCTAATACTATCAACGTTTCGAAACCGATTAGGACTTAGGGTAATCCCAAACGAGGATTATAATTTGAAATCCTTTTTGATTTAAATAATCAAATAATAATATTTAATAATGTTTTAGATATTTAAGATGTATATTTATTTAAGTTCTATTTTTCCTTGAATATCTGTTGATAAGTTTTTTATATCATTTAAACAAGTAACAAACTAATAGTTAAGGCGCGTTTCGCAGTTAAAATACTACCTTATATATACAAATAACTTAACACAAATAGTTTTCAACCAATTTTGGCAACAGAAACAACCCCGATATTGCCGAAATGAATCTGTGGCAGGCTCAGTATGATTAATCGACTATGCCTAAGTTGTGTTGTGACCTCTTGGGTTTATACTGCCAGTGTTGTTATAAGATTTTAAGGGAACCGTGTAGTCTGGGAGGAGGCTGTATAGAAAATTGGAAAACTTAAGGCTGTATTGTTTATTCAATAAAACGCTGCAGGTGTTTTAAGTGACAAAAGTTATTTAGACAGATAAAACTCCTAGACTTTAAAAATAAAACTGAGAAAAAACTAGAAAGTTTACAAACGACTATCGTAATTGAAATTGACTAGGAGGCTGAACATGAAAAAAGGACTGCATACTGTTTTCGACAGAAGCAGTAGAAAAATTGCCCTCACAAATAAAATGCAGTCGTCAGCAAATTGTAGTTGACTGATGGCTCTAATAATCCATTTTCTAATGACGTAGTTTTTCGGACAATTCCCGCTTTGCCTATTACAAATCTCGGATAGGATCATGCAGATGTCTCCCATTTGTTATTCAAATAAGAGCCGTCGTGACTCAAACGCACACTGACATCGCGATGAATATGTAAAAATGTGATTATGAAAAACTTTTGAATAAATGAGGATTTCGCCTGTACTTCGGATGATATTTTAGTCATTTTGGGTTTCATTTAGTTGTGGAAGAATTTGATCGCTCCGGAAAATTAAACAATAAACAATTTGACATTGAGTGTTGTCACAAAGTCATAGAAGATGAAGAAAATTAACCCCTATAATTAATGAATGTATTAACTTGCAAAATCAGAATCCATTATAATGGTATAAAATTGTCTCCTCAAGTCCGTAACCGACAAAATTCAAATTTTTAATAGCGTTGTGGGAGAAAGGCCTTAATCCCGAAGTTTCTTCAAAACTAACGACAATTTGAAAACGTAAAGTTCACAACTAAACTCACTTCTTAATTTAAGTTGTGCCAACGTTCATTTCTGCAGCCATTTCTGTTCCGTATTTCAACCGAGTTAAATATATTGGCGAGATCTCCATTTCCACTCTCATTTGAATGTGTAATGTTCTTATACGGACAATTTAGTTTTAATTAAAACAAAACAGATCTGTGTCGTAGTTCGTTCCTGTGTTTACTTTTTTTAATGGCTTTACGAGACATGAAGTCGAGAGTCATGAAATTAACAGGAAGCTTTTTATTCAATAAGGTTCCCGAATCAGTTGATTGTGTACCAAATCTTTCTCTTTAGGGCGCCTATAGTTTTGCTAAGCCTAAACAGAAGCCGAACTTAATTTTTTCGACTCGCCCTGTACTTAAGATACCCCAGGGTATCTTAAGTACGAGAATCCCACAAGCATTATCGTGAAGCCGTAGACCCTTTCTTGAAGGTGAGCACTTTTATATGGCCATCAAAGGTTACGAGTACAATAAAACACGATTGCTTACCATTAACATCGACGTCCAGACCCTTCGAACTTAAAAGAAGTGGCACAAGGAGTCTTTATTGGGAATGAGTTGTGCTGATCGCTGTCTAGGTGGTTATAGCTAATCAGTTGTTTTTTTATGAACTACCTTCTTATTTGAGTTCGGGCGCCCATTTAAAGCGCTCGCATAGCTGGCCACAAATCCAGTTAAATATGGCAGAAGACGCGCCAAATTACATCGATGGGTGCTCGGCCTAAGAATTTAAAGTCTCAAGCTGTATCAAATGTAACGCTATAGAACAGAAATACTAGTCAGTACTAGCATAAACACTTACTCTAGAGAGCAAGCAGACAAAGTTATTCAATGAAAACTGTTGTTCACACTCGGTTAGGTTAGCGAAAACTTCACGCGTTAGTTTCGGAAATCATGTTGTTAAAGTTCCAAAGCGTTTCGCTATAATTTACAATACACTTCACTATTTTGGGAATTAGATAGTCTGTTTAAATTTCAAACTCGATGACGTTAGAAGACAGTGAGTACTTATGAACTTTATACCTGTACGTTTTAGTGTAACGAAAGACGTGGAAGGTTGATAATATTTACAATAGTTTTGAAATGAAAGAACAGCTGTATCTACGAGTACATGACCAAACCAACTTCCTTTCTAGACTTCGATAATTATTGCTAAACAAGCAGCGCACTCAAATTTAAGTAAGACAACTTTATCCCTCAGCTACCGAAGTTATTCGAGAGGTAACTTAAAAAGTTACGAATTTATGACTTACAGATCTGGGTAGTTACAAAAGTTGGAGAAAGTTTAAGTGAGGTCAAGGGCCGTGGATCCTCAAAACGTTTGGGTAAAGTTGCCTTTACTCCGTGTGCGCTTTTTCTGTGGAACTATATTATGAACTTGCTTTTGTTTACCGCCATTTTCTTCCATTAACGCTGGCTTATATTTCCGTTTTAGATACTTGTAATTTACACTTTTGTATTTAAACAAATTATGGGCATCAAAATATGTAATACGCTTTAAGCACTTATCCACACTATTTGCAAGCTTACATAGTTCTTTGTATGTGTATAGCAGTAAATATCAAAATTTAGCTATTTGGTGTGATATACAAAATCTCTGAGTGTCCGTCCACCATTTGCCAATGGCAACCCAACGGTAGATAGACGCGGCTCTTTAGAACAAGGGAACCCACATTCAGAATGTGATTTACGAAAATACGAAATGAGATCCTGATTCATATCATAAATATGTTGGATCTCGTTATCCAGTACCTCAATCCTCCACCCGCAATGGTGCCGAAACACGCAGCCAACATTTCACCAAAGTTAACTTCTCCGGACGGTATTCTTGACGCGTCTCTGAGACTATATTTTTTTATTAACCGAATAAAAAAGGTTTTCTCGTATTTTATGATTATGAATCGCGAAGTAGCCGTGAAGGGCGCGAATGCTTTCATTAGCATGGCACTTCGTAACCCTATTCGTACTTCCATCCGAGTTTTTAATTTACCTTTCTCTAATTTACAGTCTTTGTTCATTGCGTGGAATGTTTTTTTTTTCGTTTCCATTCTTACATTTTTTTTGTTTTAGTCTAAAATTGGAACTGTTTTGACTGTATCTTGTTGAAAATATGTGTAACAATGAAGCAATGTGTTGCTGAATTATATTATGCTTAGTAAATAAACCAGGTAAACAGTGTAACAGAGTAAACAATGTAATACAGAGTAACAGAGTAACCGTCTAGCGAAACACAAAAACATCGCGGGCGCAGCGCGTTGGTGTGGCCGATGGAGGAAACGCACATACAGCGTGTACGATTATATTAGCTGCAAAACGATTAAAATTAGTTCAACCCTAATCTTAAATCACTATGCTGTCATCTCGGTCAAAGTACTAAAGTATACGAATTCCCATGCATTCAAAATCACCATAATTTTAAACAGGCCTCGAGATGCCCAATCCTCCTCGATGGCTTTTTTGAGCTCCCGGAGCTATCGTGGAACTTTTTATATAAATTTGTGAAATCCGGCAGTGGTCGAACTAATCCGGTGTTTCAACTGTTTTGTTTCATTCCGGTGCCGGGTGCCGAAAGCCCTGTTTTTGTGGATTTAACCGAAATCCACTTATGGGGTTCAATTTATCCCTGTAACGTGTAGCCTCTCGTAGGACTAGACCAGATAAAGACCAGCAGTGTTTCATTGCCGTCGAGAAATCTACACTATGTAATTGGAAAGTCTCGACACTGTTTTACCACCGTCGCGTTGATGTCTTAGATACATCGAGTTTGAACAGTAAAGCATTTTCATTGCCACCAGTCTAATTTAATATAGTATTTTTTTAATTTTGGTTTTAAACCCTTTGTGCATTAATTTAGCCAGTGCTAAGTATTATTTTTATAATTTAAAGTCAAAATGTCGAGTACAAGTCGGTCAGATGGTCAGTAGTTTAGTACCGTCGTAAAAAAGTCACGTTCCAGTAAAGTGGAAGATGTTATGTTTGTATCATTTGCCTACACGTGTACACGTGTGAAAACTTAATGGGTAATATTCCTCCAAAAATAAAAAACGCATGCTTGAAAAAAGAATACAAATTCGGCACATTTTCGGTTTTACGCAACCGAAATCCCTATTCATCTAGTAACTAACTACATTCTAGTTAATGGATGGATACTCCTTCCTAACCATAGATTAGATAACAACGCAACCTCGTCTAACAGTATGCAGCTACAATGTTAGGCTTAAGGACACTCCGCACGAAATAGGTTAGTGGCTGGAGTACAATAGCCAAATGTTAATAAGGTTTGGATACTAAGGAAACATTGTTAGTCAAATGGTCGATGTAACGGCATGTGTGGTGCTAAGCCTGCACGTAAATAGCTAGAAGTTAGACAAAATGTAGGTAGGAGGATGTTTGAGCAAGCTGCTTTATAGCCGTTTAGCTAATTAATTGTTTGCTGTGTACAGCGGCGATATCTTTTCAAAGCTCTAAAGTACCTAGGTTATGTTCAAAATGTTATGTTCAAATGTTATGTTCTTTTTACGTCTCTAAAATGCATTTTTTTATTTATTCGATATAATATACCTAAGTTCGATATTGAGAAAGATTCCATGAGTAAAACTTTTACTACTTAGGTAACTTGTAAAAATGTATTTAGAACAAAAAAAGCAAACTAAACTGAAAAGAGGCTAATAATAAGCTCTAGATTTTTTATTTAGTAATGTGATTTCATGCATTTTAATGTCTACAAACTATATCCGGCCAAAACCAAAATAAAACTAGTAACCTTAATTAAGATAAGCCTTCAGGGCAGTCGGGTACAAAGAACCAACTACATAAAAATTATACCATGAGGTTCTCAAAAAAAAATTTTTTACAGAAAATCTAACTTTTTTTGCTACCGCAACTACGATAAATCTTTCGTGATTTCACTGGCTTCAACAATTTTAGATGATGATAATATCGAGACGCACTTTTTATTTTTATTGTAATATCAATCTGGAAACTTTCGATTACTGCATGCATAAAAAACCTCCCAGTTAGTAGCTATAAGTAGGTATATAGGTGTCATAAGTAGGTATCTAGATACATCCAGCTATGTTCAACCGGGCAATGGGTGTCGCGACGTCATTACGTCTAGGAAATAGGCACTTTTCCCCTCGTTAGTGACTCGTCCCCTGGCCTCTACTTACTACCAAACTAGTATTACACTAGCACTATACGCCATCAAAATTGAACCGTATCACCCTCGTACAAGAGTAGAAAATCGTCGCTTTTATGGCAACTGAACTCCAAGCTCCAACGCGCTAGATAGAAAAATATACCTTTCTGTTAACTGTTATGAAATTCTTGTGCATCCGTCTAAACTTCACACACGTTTTCAGCGCCTCAATAATATTTAATTTTGTAACATCAACATGTCGTTTTTTTCCTGCTTTATTTAAATATCATATTTTGTTTCAGGTAATATTCTCACGTTTAATAGATGGAGAGTTGAGTAAGTTTAAAAAACATTATCTCCAATTCATAAGTTACTCAACAAACATAAAGTAAGAACCAATCTCTAAAGCTTGAACGAAGGCTGCCTCGTTTACTTCACATAAATTACTTAGCTTAGCTGCAAATACTTTAATGGACTAGTCGTGCACTTTTTACCGTGTAAGTTAAAAATCTCAGCAAACCTTTTCTAAAACCACAATGTGCCAAATAAACCAATGCTGGTTCAATACTATCCCACTGATTATACGAGTACTGCAAGACGAATTTGAACTGTAGGACATTAGCTACAATGTTCAATTTCAAGTATTGTCATAGGACCTTTTTAGATCGAAACTTTTTCTTCTTAATTAATGTTCGGTAGAGCACAAAGCTGCGATTGTATTTTTTGTGCCAGTACTGTACGTTCATTGCAGGGTTTTAATATCTGTAGTATTAATTATAATGGCGCGGACGATTATGAAGCTTAATTGGTAGCTTTGTTCTGCTCAAGAAGGGTGGAAATGGATTAAAGTTTTAAAAACCTTTGGAGTGGTGTTAACCGGTTTATAGAGCGACTAGCGGCTGCGCGAAAGTTACTGGAGTTACATAGAGATCGTTGGACTGGAGAGGGTTGTTTTCATTGTTCGTCATTTGAACTTTGACTCCTGTCTTTTGTAGTCCCTTTGCGATGGATTATTTTAATATCTTTAATTTGGTACTTACCAGGTTTTTTCTAGTGATTTTAATAATTTATCTCCGATCAGGTTTACTTACATTTAGTAATACGTAAACATACAATTACAAAGTGTTCAAAGTAACTTGTCGCTAAGTTTGTTTAACTATATAGTATTCACGGTGTGTACCTTAGCTATGTACCTTAGTAGTTACCTGAATACCAAACACCTAGCTAAAATTATCACAAAAAATCACACACCGCTGTCAAAATTAGTACGAGTATATTTGCATAATTTTATTTCTGGACAAAACTTTTCGGTAATTTACAAGCGGCCACGACTGTCGCAGAAACAATAAAAAAAGAGATAAAAATTTGGTAAAGTAAACTCGGTATTCCGTTGACGCGCGTCCCTCCTAACCTAAACCGCTAAACCGGTCACAGAGTGTTGTTTCTGCCAAATTTAGTGTTGCCGTATTCAAAACCTAAAATTGCCTAAATACCTAAATTAAAGTAAAATAAAATATATAATTATAATAGTACCTGCGGGGCTATGCAGCACGGTGCGGATCGGCTCGAGTACGTTTCATTTTGACGTTTGATTGCCACGGGCCTCGTCATTTCAATACGAATGACTGGCCAGTGGCTATTGGCGTAGAGAACAACACTGGCTGGTAATCTGAAATCTAAAATGGCTGTCTTGGCGGGAAATTTACAATTGACATTTGCGTTCGGGACCGTCTCGCCGTGTCGTCGTCGTCGGTCGGGCGCGTTCGATTCATGCGCACATGACCTTCACCTCCATCAGCGCAGGTGAACGCGCTTCGAAACGCACCGAGTCTGCGTCGGCGGCGACCACGCGTTTCGTTAATGCTTGGTTGACGCCGTGTAATTATTTAGTTTGTAAAGAGTTGGCTTACGCCTCGTGACGCCCCGGCGCGGCGCGGCGCCGCCACTTCCGTGTGTAAGGGAGATGACAAAATTGCTTAAATGGGAGGTTTATTTTAGAACTCATTGGCAACGTAACTTTAAGCCCGTAGTGGCCTACTGCTGAACATAAGCCGGTCTTTTTAAGCTACCCATCACGGTCTCGTGCAGTGACGTACTTATTCATTAATTACATCGCCTAACTAAATAACTAACAATCAAAAGTGCAAATATATGTGGGTTATGTTCATGTCTACCTAGGTTACAAAAATAAATAATAATGTTTGAAAGGCTTTCTAAAGTAACGCAAGTGAGTGAATAGGCACTATTTTACGATTTCTGTCTCTCGTTTTATTGTGGAAAGTCATTTCTCTAAAGTCCATAGATTTATAGAATAAAATAGAAAATACTTTTTAAGAATCTGAACAAAAAAAAAGAAAATACTTTAATACTTAAGAATCAGGTGTATTAAAGAAGTTCAAAGAATACGTCATGATCATCATTCTCAACCAATGTTAGCCCACTGTTGAGCACAGGTCTCCGCTCACATTCATGAGGCAGATTAGGCCATAATTCACCACGGGACCCGTACCGCTATGTGGGTTATATAAACGTATTGGGTTATAAATACATATTGAAAAATAAATATGGGTCTTAAAAACATGGTATTAGGTTAACAATAACTTAGGCAAGTTCTTATGTAAAAAGGTGAAGCAATTTTTGTGATGACGTCAATGTAACATTATCATCTGGTTGGGTACCTTGGACTGAATAAATAATGATCAAAAGGCTATAACTATTCTATTATGAACCTAAACTATTTAGCAAGTAAATTTAGCACAAGAAATCAAACAACTTTTTTTCAGACTCTACAAAATATATCTGTGAGCTCATTGTAGTTTTAAAAAAGTATCTGAGGTCTGATCGATGCGACGCGTGATCAATACTTGGGCCATTAAACCAGCACTGCAACTGGTAGTGGGCTTTAACTAATCTGGAAGTGAAACTCCTCAGTAAAAGATACATTAGTTTAGCACATGGGATTTAATACAAGTTACAGTTCAACACAAATGCAAGAAGTTTCTTATTTTTACGCGTTACTTAAAAAATGTGCCGTACAAAAATAGAAATCCTAAGTAGTAGCAAGGGAGTCAAAGAGACTCACATGAAGTACCGAACATCTATTTTGAACAGCATCATTTGGTGGGGTAAGCTTGTTTTTTGCCCCATATCAGAAGTTAAAAACATGTAATCTAAATGGCCCACTTAAATTTAAGTTTCATTGCGAGGCGTCGAGGTTGTGGCTTACAAAGACTCTTTTCACATTTTAAAAGAACGTCTTACCTACATCCCCCAGAGATGACCCCTGAGGCAAGCTCATTCTACTTTGTTAAATTCATCAAGAAGTCTAAGATATAACATTCTTATATTTTAAAATGGAAATGGCATATTAGGGAAAGTATGTTATCATTAACGGTAGCGGTGGTAGCCTAGTGGGAGAACGTCCGCCTTCCAATCAGAAGGTTGTGAGTTCAAATCCCAGTGCGGGCACGTACCAACGTGTTTCTGTAAAACATATGTACGTAATTATCACTCGCTTTTCGGTGAAGGAAAACATCGTGAGGGAACCCACATGCCTACCCGAGAATTATTTCGGAGGTAGGTATGTTATCCACCAATCCGGACTTGGCCCCCGTGGCCTAACCCTCTTCACGAAAGTGAGGAGAGACCCGTGCCCAGCAGTGGGACGTTATGGGTTGATGATGATGATGATGATGTTATCATTAAAAACAGTTAAAACATTTCATACATTGCCTACCTCATTCGAAAAATAAACAAAAATTGCATACTCGATTCTGATATTATGTGTATAGATTAACTGGGTATTCTATACAATGACCGAATTATTTACTTTACCGATAACATCACATTAATATTATGAATGCGAATGTTTGTTTGTTTGTCCATTTTTCACGCCACAACGACAGAATGGATTTTAATGATGCTTTCAGTACTGGAATAGAACATAGGCTACAGTTTATACATTACATACAGTCGCACGTTTTCCTTTGAAGTAGGCAGAGACTACATATTTCCACATGCCACGATCTTCACACCTTTTTCGATTCTTCCACTTTCATGGGTCCCTTCGTACATGGTCGCTGGTTATAGGTACTTTTGACTTGACCTTTCTTTAGTACGTCCTCGATTTGACGTTCGCTTACGTCGACGCCTGCTGCTGGCCCATTCATACTATATTCATAAATCTGTTTCGTCAATCTTCCTTCATCCATCCTCCCTAGATGTCCAGCCAAACCATCTAAGCATTCCGTAAAAAATAATTGTTTATAGGTAACGCGGATGAAACCGCGGGCGGGGCGTAGCTGGTATAATCTGAACCGTTAAATTAAATCCACACGACTACTGAAGGAAGTATCATCAACCATATAACTAAATCTTAATAGGGCAAGACTCGGCCGCGCCGGCCGGTCAAAGGCGCTCAGCTGAGCGCTCAGCTGAGTGGTTATTGGGTGTGAAGCGGGTGCTGACAGCTCTCAACTCAGCCGTGAAGATGCGACGATTTCTAAACAGGCTCATTGAGTGATGTGCGTATGAGTCTTATGAGGCGGGTCAAGCATTTCTTAATATATTTTTAGTGGGAGTTAACCAGATTCGTTTTATAGGTTACTGAGAGCAGTATTTAACACTTTGACTGCTGAGCTTTTTTGCTTGTCTAGCCACGGGTACGGCTCTGCATGCGCCATAGTGTTTTCCCATACAACAAACACAACAGTTGTGTTTTGCCGTACTCGTGGCAAATTATGAAAAACACGACAGTTGTGTTTTCAGCAGTAAGCGTGTTAAATACACTACATGTGAGTGAGTTTTCTTAGTTGGGCGTCATATTTTTGGGAGAAACTAAAAATTTCTTGTTTCGAATTACGTTAAAAAGAAAATGACTAAAACTGCTACTATAGACATATTCTGCAGCTGCATGTTGAATGCTGCTATAATTTTTAAGTAATAGAGCAATGAAATTATACGCATATCACGCATACGCAATCACTAATGTAAAACAAACATTTATTACGATGCTAAGAATCAACGTGCAGGACCAGCTGCACTGTAACAACTGATCTTTACATTTACATAGTAGATATATACATGAAGCAAAATCCGCCATCTTAGCTGAAACATGAAAAGGCTCTTTCTATGTTTATTTTGGATCATTGAGCCGTTCTAATCGTATTACCATATCTTAAAGCGCGTTCATTATTTCTGACCCAATTGCATGGGAACGACCTTGCCATCATTAAGCATGATTAAGTGCAAGCGCACATTGAACCACTAGGTGCGGCCACTGGTGGTCGCCACCGGTGGCCAAGCCAACTCGAGCAACCACCAGACGCAATCACTAGTGGCTACAAGGGTTCACATTTGACAAAACGCAGCCACAAGTAACGAGAGCAGACTACTCCCATAGCATGTGACTCGGACGCGGCCACTCAAAAACTCCAATCATTTATTGCAAGTAGACAAAAATAATGCACTTTGACAAGTATAATACTTAAGTCTCATATACATAGAGAAAAATTAAAAATAAGTCTAAAATAATATACTAATTATTAACTCGAACACTCGAACGCTCAGTGCGCGCCTATACAATATGCAATACGTTTCAAAAGTTCCGTCCACAGCTTGTGGCGGCCACCGGTGGTCGCGTCTAGTAGCTCAATGTGCGCTTGGTCTAAACAGCTTTAATTGTTATAAATAACAGGAGCAAAAACGAACGAGTTCCGACGACATTGCTGTCACCACTTTTGACGTGAACGGCTAGATGAAAGATTAAAATGCCGCGTTTTGGCTGGTAATGGCTAGTGATGTATTATTATTGTTTTCGTGACACTTTTGATTATTAATTTCTTAATTTGTCTTTTTATTCTTGAGTCTACAGCTTTTTATTATTTAACGTCCCATTTGCGACAGTGTAGGTTAGCCTTTTCTTTTGATCTTGGAAGATTGCGAAAATAACCTGCGCTTCCGGGGTTAAACCATAGGATAAGTAATGAGAGTTTTTTTTTATTCCATGAATAAACTCGTGAGACTTGTGGGATAATCATTAGCTAAGGCCTGAATTTAAATCATTTTTAGTTACTGAGTAGCTCCCGGATGTGGGTTATTTCGCTAATCCTGATTGATGCTAGCTCATCGTAGGATATTATAATGTTGAAATTGTAGTTATTTTCTTAAAAACACTTAGTATTGACCTCAGCTATCTTGCAGACATGCCAAGGCTATCTTTTGTCCCATTATAGTGAGTAGAGCAGCTATTTAAAACTATTCAGCGAGCATTTTTAAATGCGCGTAGGTCTTACAAAAATAAATTTTACGTTTGAAAGCTATCGATATTGGCAAAAATAAGGTAATTCATCAGTGGACATTTGTGTATCTATCTATATATTTTAAATTATTATCAAAAGTAGTCTTACATTTATTTATTCATCGATTTCTTTAAAACGTAAGTTATTTATAGTAACAAATTGCTTAGTCAGCTATATTCCCGGTATTCACCGCGCCCAGCTGTTGGTTCAATAATTATCAATATACATTTATCGTCTCAATAAAACTGCTTGAACGGTTGAATGTAAGCCGTCCATTAGATGTAGGCACGCAAACACTAGGGGACTTAACGACCAAGATCTCAAGGTTAACAGCTTACATATCATCTTCACTCAGATCATTATAACACTAATAAATATAATCGACGATCGACTACATCAGCGCACCATTACCAAGAATCTTTCATTGTTAATAGTCACATAAATCTTGAAAATAAATTTAATGTCCAAGATAAACGCCTAAAGATGAATGTATGGTCTTATCAAGATAATTTACAGCTTGAAATATGCCAACTGTAATTATGGAAACAATATGCTTTTGTTCCTTTTTTTTAAGATCGGAATCGCAGTAAAGTTCTCTTTTATTTTGGTCCCGAGTGATTCATGCTAATGAGTGAAATTGGTGTCTTGACCCGTTAATGACATGCTTGTTAGGTTGCCACACAGCACTTTATAATTCTGGTTATACGTAATGCATTAGTTATGTTTATCCGACCTCAATTAAAAGAGCGGTGGTTTATGAAATTATGATATAGGTACATACGCTAGCGGCAAACCACATTTATCGCTTTAGTAGTCATTAATTCATTCATCATAATTATATAATTATGTAGCTTCGCGTAGTAATTCACGATTTTCCCTATTTCTACAAGTTTTTATAATTCAATTCACAGTGTTTACTTGTATTTTTATATATATGTTAAAATTGACATTGCAATTTTGGAGTTTTGACCCAGTTTTCTGTTTTTTTTTTTTATATAATTCTTTCCGCTTTTTCAATTGCTGGCAATTTGTTCACCATTTTTAAAGTCATCGCTAACAATAACTGACGTACAACAAATGTTCGCGTTTTGCGGCGCCGCCCGAGGCTCAGTACTGTCGAATTATGATTTATGTGGATTGAATTGAACGAAACTGTCAACCAATTTACGCATGGGTAGTGAAACGAGTTGAAATATTGCTTGATTATTTCGGGTTCTGGGAATAAAGCCACTTTTGGTAAACACAGCTATTTATCGTATTTAGGGCATGGATAGTCAACACTGGTGTCGAACGCATTGATCATAACTAACCTTTAACTTTAAAACAGGCATTAATGATCACAAAAATACATTTATCAAGTTGGTATTGAAATAAACGTGGCGGCTGTTTCTTAAGATTTTAATAAACTTTTAATCACTATTGGTCAAATCTTGCGTGTAAATTTTGACCCAATTCCCGTTTATTATTTTATTTATTACTAGCTGCGCCCCGTGGTTTCACCCTAGTAGTTCCAATTTTGTCCCACGTAAACATACTATCGGGATAAAAAGTACCCTATTACTCAATTCTGGTTATAAACTATCTGTGTTCCAAATTTCGTTCGAATCCGTTCAGTAGTTTTTGCCTGAAAGAGGAACAAACATCCATCCATCCATCCATTCTCACAAACTTGCGCATTTATAATATTAGTGGGATAGGATGGTGACAGCGTGCTGATCTAATCATAGAGGCAGACGGCAGACAACGGAATTCCTCAGTGACTAACAGTAGATTTATGGTGTTTGGGCTCATTTTGATCAGATTGCAGTGCCGAATACGTATTTTGTAAAAGTTATCTGGAAAAAATATTTGTCTACGACAACTTATTCAATGGTAGCTTATTATTTTGCCTATATAATCCGTAGGCTCACAAACTCTACATACGTTCTAGAGCATGAAATTATAGAGCTTGTAATGGTAACAGATTGCAAAATCTGAAGCACTGGCTGGTAGAAATTATTGGGGGTAATGAACTGACTGATTGTATAAAATTATTTGCTTAAAGTAATTCAAGGTTTGTAACAGTAAAGTGTTAAAAGTAGGCATGCTAAACAAGAGACATGTATTCAGAACGAGGTTACTCATCATCAAATGATATCGTCCCAATGCTAAGCCCGGGTATTCCCTTCCGTAATGAGAGTTAGGCTATAATCCACCACGGGGGCCGCTTCATAATGTAACCACGACAAACCAAGCACCATTTATTCTATTAGCTATTCTGCGGCATGACCTAAGTTGTAAGTTTTATTGTACTGCATTATTTCCCAAAACCTATTTCTTAACAGCACTTTTCAATCCACTTAAAAGTTCCACAGTGGAACAGGGCAGTTCCCCCTCTAAAGCACGTACAAGAAATATGGAATTTGGGTTAACCGCCGGTTACTTCGGTTATTGAATTTTATATTCCGGTTCTCGAATTCTATTTTAATAGTCCTTAAGGGGCGTCCAAAATAGTCCCACAGTGGAGCACTTTCGGTGCTAGTTGAGACCCATTTTGTGAATTCACTTGGGGGAGAATGTAAATAAGATTTGAATTCTAAAGTAGTGTCATACAATGTATTTGGGCTGGCCTGTAAAGAGCTTCGCGTGTTTATGATGACATTTTTATGAATGATTAAGTGGTAAGCTTTTTGTTTGGTTCAGCGTTTCAGACAAAGCTTTGTCCTGCTTAAAAGTATGGCGTTTTTTTCATGGGTTTGTATTTTTTAAGGGCATTAGAGGTCGTTGTGGGTGGGGTTAACTGCGGTTGCATGTGTGGAAGGAATTGTTAATGAATTTGTTCGTGCGACATATCTTTAATTCACAGTGCGTAATATAGTAAACATCGAGTTGCTTTGTCAAACAATCATCAATTACAAAGTCATAAGTTGGTTTAGCAGCTCTACGTCTATTTTTTTATCCGACACAGTAAGAACCAGGTTTTAGGATCATGAATACAGAGCATTGCTGACTATTGTAAAGGAAACTTTGAAGGTAACGAAGTTCTAAAGTGGTACTTAACTGAATTTGTGGCAGCTTTCTCAGGTTTTCCACTGGCCAGTATACACCCCATAAAAGGCAACAACTTCCTGTTTTCTGCCATATTTTATGTATGACAAAGGTGAAAAGCTCTTGGGTAAGCGAATGAATTTTACAAAGGTCATGAGAAACAATCTGGAAAGTGAAATGTTGCGGTGAGTTCATTTGGATCTGACGTTTTCCTCATATTGTGGAGAAGATAAGTCCATAGCAGAGTTCTCTGCTGAAGGTTTGCCAAATTGCCTTCCTAACGCTTGCTGACGGGGAAAGCTTATCTTACCTCTCTGGAGGTGGCGCCCGAAGAGGCATGCATACTTCAGTGCTATAACTTTCCGTGTGGTTTACCGCTTGGCCTTTGTGGCGTGATTATTCTGCATTTTATATTCTGGTGCCATAAAATTGTTAAAGTTACATGCACTGTGTAGGCTTTATGGGTAGCGAAAATGCAGTAAAAGGCTTGCGCGTTTTATAGCAAGTTTACTTCAGCTATACATTCGTTATGCCAACCGTGCGAACGATTTATATGCCTTTGACGAAATATTAAATATTTTTTAACAGTTACTTCCGTAAGTTTTGGAAATGAAAGCGTAAAATGAAATGGTTTTAAAAATGTTTGTTGTCACCACTCGTCGTCCCTATGTAAGCACATTGTACGTGTATAGGATTTTTGTGACAAAATGTAAATGAGTATGTTTTCGTAAACTCTGAACAAAAAAGGAATTCATAAATTGTAGAGAGAATATGACAGTACATGAGCACTTTAGTCCAATTGCGCGATGACGTGACGTTGATTTGGTGCGATCCAGGCTACCCAAACTGGCACCTATCAAAGGCTCTAATGCACTCTACAGTTTTTTATCCTTTTCTTGCCTTCTCGTGATGAGCATGGCAACACTCGGCCTCTAGTGTGCCATCAGGGCAGGGTGAATGTAACGATTAAAATTTCAAAGACCGCTTGTGTATGCCATGCAGACCGAAATAGCGTTCCCTCTCAGTAGATTGACGCTCACTGTACGAGCACCCGATTTTTTATTGCCGTTGACACCCGGTTTTGCTTTGCAAATTTTTACTTTACTGTCATCGCTTTACGGTCTTCTGCGTGAGTTGGGAAAGTGAATAGATATGATGGTGAACTTAGTCAGGACGTGTGTTACTTACGATGCAGGAAACGAGGGGAGATACTACTGTATGTTTGCCGGGTGTCTGCCTCGAGATTTGTATCGTACATTTGTTTGGATGACTGAGATGTCACGTTTTATGATCTGCGTGATTGAATGACACATACTGTATCTCGTAGAGGCATTTATCGTTGCCTTTGTTATAGCGGCAGTAAATAGGTTAGACGTGACAGAGTTTATGGTAAAACGAACCTTGCGGGAGGCGACAAAAAATAATGAATGAGATCGTTAAACGAGACTCGTCTTAAAAATACACCAACGAGGTTATTTGTTTTAACTATAAAAACGGTGAACCTTAATTTGTTTTGCCAACGAAACATGCTTGCGGATGATGTCTAGCTGGGGTGAGTACATCCGACGTTAACAACAATCACAGTCGTTGATACACTGCCAACACCCATTCTTCAGAAGTATCCCATATTGTAAAACATCTGGTTACGCGTACGCGTGTGGGCAGATAGTTCAGAGATTACATTAATCTACAAGCCAATTCTTTGAAGACATTATTTTCCATTCAGTGCTGCTGTTTTTATTTTATTTGACACATTCAGTTAAGTGCAAACTGATAAAAGGGTCTACCATTGGAATCATCGAAAAGCTGGGATATTGAAAACACAAAAAAAAACAATGACAGCTAAAAAAAGATTAACGAGAAAGATTATGTATTATGTAGCAATGCTGGCAAGAGAAATACAAACAATATTTTTGGCTAAATTATTATGCTACATAATTTATGAATCTCGCTACAGCGCTAGGCAGAGTTCTACCCTGCCTATAACTAGACAGAATGCAAGGCTCATTCATCAGCGTACGTACGATAGTAATGGTAATCTTCCCTATTACCGCGATGGCGTAATGACGTTCGCCATTTCGCCATTTTGACGTCGCGCTCATTCCGCCATCCCGCCAAGCCCGGCCGGAAGTCCTCCGCTATAGCCGGCTTTCTCGCGCCACACAATGCTCTCGAAGGCGTCGCAGTTTTGTTTTGTTTAATTGAAAACGCCGTAGCGTGCGGTATTGTCTTATTAAACGACTGACGCTAAAGAGATAAGAAATTGGCAGCCACTACGACTTTTTGTTCAGAAGTATCAATTTTTGCTGAGACAAAGCTTGCTTTGTTCTTATTTATTCACATAGGTACGCTGGGCACTATGAATTAATGTCTCAGGATGACAAGAGTAGTGCAGTTTTACAATGCAAAGTTCTAGATGGCATTGCAAATGTTTGTAGTGGGCGACCCCTTCTGCAAGAGTCCGTCTGGGGGAGGGAACCTTTGCCAGATATACATATTTTTTGTTGCCTGATTGTCGAAACGAGCAAGTCGTTCGTCTGACGGTAAGCGCTACGCCTGCCCATAACAGTAACAGTGCCACCCAGTAATTTAATTGCATAATCCGGCGCGATACTGAACTGCGCTCGTCACCTTGAGACATCGGCTCTAAAGTCTCATATGCCCAGTAATTTCGCTGGAAACAGTGCCCTTGAAACCGGAATACAGTAATGTTTGCATACTACTGCTTGGCGGATGAATATCTGGCAAAGGTGTGGTACTTCCCAAGGCGGTAGCAGCAGCAGTGTTGTGTTTAGTTTTATGGTTTGAAACGCTCTGTTACCAATGCAATTAGTTGGAGTAATGAGACTTAAAACTGTTTCACCATGACGACCGCAATGTAGCGCCGCGCAAGATTTTGCGATGCAACCTACTGAATATTATTAACAAATTCATCCCTCAATGGTTGACTGAAACATTGACATGGGACGCAAAAGATTCCATGCCTTGTTAGAGTTGCACAACATTTTTAAAAACCCTCGTAGAGTGAATCTTTTTTCTCCTTCTCATTGTCCTGAACCCCGTATGCAAAAAATATGCGAACTCTAAACATTTGTACCGCGTGTAAATTGTTTTTTCCTTTTTGACCCTTGCGGTTTGGTTTTCTTCGTCCTAAATATAGACTGTCGGACCCGGGGCGGTGGTTAGTGCGGTTCCTTATTATAAACCCGTTTAAAACTCTGGTTGAATAAATAGATTGATATCAACTTGGACGTTCTGTACTATATCATAGTGATGGAACGGGCTCCATCAAAATCACCATCGTAAAACGTCTCAAACCCACAAGGGATTTAACTTTTCTATCGAGCTTTTCACAGCTTAGTGGCAATCACTTTAAAAGCTTCGAATATAAAAAGTTTAGTATCAAAACTAGTGTAGACCATTATGTGGGGCTTAACGACATGATATTCCACTTTAACGTCGCTGTATTGAATGGTTTTAGGCGGGATACAGGCGTGACTGTCGTTGGCTCGTGGTCAGTAAACAGAGAGTTGCTATAGTCGAATAGCGTGACATGGATTGGAGCAAGGCTGGAGAGGTCACGAGTTTACTTTGATGTTGCTATTTGTGCCAATGTTAGGTGTTGAAAAATGTTGTCTCCTCGAGTTGCGTTTTAGCAAATTGAACCTTATGATTGTAACAACATCTGCCGATCTTTGAGTTACACAAATACATCACGAGCCGTCAATCACAAAGCTCAATAGTTACAAGTATTGCTATATTAATACTCAGATCAACGATTTCCCTGGCGTAACTTACTTATTTGTAATTTTATTTTATTCGAAAAATGTACAGTGACTAAATTTAAATGCCTTTTAAAAGTTTTTGCACGAGATGAATGCGAATCGTGTTCATATCCACACGTCAAATATACAGGTAGGTCAGGTATATTAGTGTAAACCATAGGTATTTGCTTTGACTCTCTGAGCATATGTGTCTGTGGGACCATAGAATTGGTAACTACTCCTTATTCTCTACATACAGTGAAGCTTCGTTGAGGGTCAGGATCTATTTAAACTTAAAAAAATTCAAAGTAAGAATGTAGAACTATGTTGCTCCAAAATAGCTAGTGCCGGCAACCGGTTCGACATCCAAGCTAGGGGGGTAAAAGCTACTTAAGCACAACTGTTAGCTATTAGCAGCTTCCGCTGGTTTCTCTCTCTTGTTCCCTAAAGCTCTCGACCATCGTTGCTTATCAACCGGCGACACGCGGCCGCTGGAGGATTTGATGGAGATGCACGCCTATTATTCTGACCGTACCATACCTCACCAGTCTGCCGGACCAGTAATAGGCTTTGTAAGAAGAACAAATTAGAATGGTAATTGAATAGAAAACTATTTATTTTACACCAACAAGGTAACAAAAGAAAGTCTACTAGTACGATGGTTGGAGCAATTTATTTCTAATAACCTTAGGGCGGACAGTAAAGCTTTTGTAAATAGTATACTCAAGGGGTCACCACGTACTTATTCTTATTCCATGCAGTTCATTTTAAGGCCACTAACTGAACGGCCTAGATTGGAACCACACACTCATAAAAGACAAACGCGACGTGACAAATAAAAAAAAAAAAACAAAAATAGACTGCAGAGCAAGAGAGCGAAAGAGAATGAGATGGAGCTATATAAACTCCAATAAATGCAAACAAATTGTTCCGATCTCTTTGGATAAATGTCTCTGGTCGACTTATGAATGCTGGAGGCCTACCATGACGTCTTATAGCGATTCAGTTCAGGACCTAAACTGAGCCGCTTCGCATAAGCGTACCGTGACGTCTTATTTTTCATGTTGCTGCCATTATAAACCTAAACTAGATACAGTTAAGGTTGAAAATTGCAGCAACCTAAATTGAGTAGCTAATAAGCCAATCTCAACCTAAACTGGATTCAGTTTAGGTTGAAAATGGCAGCAACATAAAAAATAAGACGTCACGGTACGATTATGCGACGCGGTTCAGTTTAGGTCTTCAATTGAATCGCTATAAGAGGTCATGGTAGGCCTCCTGAGCGACATTGGTGGTGACAGTTAGCGGGGCAGTTCAGTTTAAAGCCATAAACTGGGTGGATTTAACTATTCGTGGTAAGGCCCCTGGGCTACATCATTTTAATACAAAAACAAAAGAAATTACAAAGGAAAATACACGTCGAAGTCACGTCAGTCCAGTCGCACTCTAGGTACCTCAATGTTAAAACCTCAAAGCACACCTAAACATAATCATAGGTGTAAAATCACTTTTGTCTCTATAGTGACTGATACATTTGAGAAGGAGGTGTAATATAAAATTTTATGATTTGTAAAACGTAAACTTAATCAAGTTCGTTGCAATTAGCTTTGCCAAAGTTTGTAAAAGACCGTAGAAAGAAAAGAAAGAACCCGGAACCCTTAAACGCAGTTCCTCATTCCCTAGATACAGGGGATCCCAATTAGGGGTCAGGATCAATGTATGTATTCGTGACGCGTTATTATTATTAGAAAGAGGTAGTAATGAGATCCCAAATGAATATTTCTAGATCGAACATCATAGATGAAAGGAAATTGTACCACAGTCTACATACTACATGGCCCATTTACTGAAAATAAAACTTCATTTGGCTAGGTCTGTTGCAACTGGCCGGAAATGCTGAAACACTATAAGCCTCGACCTATTTCCGATCGTATCGGAAATATGGTTTCGATTCGCATATTTACTTTGCTTTTCATATCAATGTTCCGATATTTCGCCTCAATACAACAGAAAAATTATGGTTAGATAATTACGAAAAATCTTCAGAAATTAGCAGGTATAAAAAAGTTCATTTGAAATGAAAAAAATTTTTTTTGCTTTTATATTTCGAACTGATCAGAATAAGCCCAAACTTCATCAATATAATGTTAGTCACTGAAGAGTTCCGCTGTCGAACCTCCGTCTCTATCATCAGATCGGCTAGCTGTCAACATAATTGTACTGTCATCGAAACTTCCTGGCATACTACATTTCAAATCAAGTAAACACAAACACTAGATAGTTCGAAATTGACTCGTAAGGTAAGGTACATAGATATCAGCACATTTAGGCATACAGCAAGTTGGATATAAGCTTGCAATAATTAGGAATTTGGTACTGTTTAATATTTATTCAAAATGTGTTATCTGACATTACGATCTTAATTAATTTGGAACTGCGTGTAAAGTATCGCTAAAGGTGAAAATTAACCGGCAGTGACTAGAAACTTATGCAAGTAAAATGGATCACCATTCACCAGCAATAACCCATCGCTCCGCAGTGTTTGCCGCCATAACATTGTTAATTTTACAGGACCTTGAACTGTGCTGGACGTATAGGATTTTCCTTTTAGTGACAAGGATAGACGTACTAGTGTTTTACTATTAATATTACTATTGAGACCACATATCGCATCAAGTACTGCGCGTCACGAATCTCGTAAGTTTCTCCAACTCATCTCGGCCTATTTCACAGATTCTGTGTGGTGAATTCTCATATTACACATCACTATGATGCGTTCGGACCCTCAACAGGCACGAATTCAGGAGCTTCCATCTTGTTTTTGAAATGGTTTATTAACGACAAAGTTATTTACCATCAAGATTTGGAACTAACTCGAGCCCCCCTTGAATCAATTTAAATTAAAACAATATCAAC
The DNA here is from genome assembly GCA_912999815.1 of Campaea margaritaria. NCBI lineage: Eukaryota > Metazoa > Arthropoda > Insecta > Lepidoptera > Geometridae > Campaea > Campaea margaritaria. The sequence goes on from OU538794.1 coordinate 7,603,045, forward strand.
GAAATGTGAAATAGCAAGTAATTAAAATGTCACTCGTCAAAATGAAAAGGGGCCCGCGACGTTGATGAAGGATTCTGATACAACTAAATTAATTTGTAGAGTTGAACATTTCGTTTAGATTAAGGAAATTATTTTTTAAGAAAGCGGCCATTAAACACGCTCTATTTTATGTAAAAAATACTGCAAAGAATGTTGCAATGTTATTTGCTTATTTTTGTGGTTTTACTACGTTTGTTTCTTTTGGTGTACAATAAATATCTTTATAATACTCAAGTGTTTGACTGGTCTATTTAGAAGTGCATTATTTTTACCTAATTGCAATAAATAATCCGTGTTTTGAGGTTTATTCATTTAATATTCTATTATAATAATTTTAGTTCTCTCTTATATCATAATACGACGTATCATTGAGATATGACGAATAAAACTACATCACATACGCATTTTTATTCTAATATGGGAAAATGCAATGTAGCATTAAGTCCGCTACATATACTAGCTATCCAATCTGTGCAATAAAATATTAAATAAATTAATAAATTAACCACATACGATTTTAACGTAGCGTTGCTTCAGTGCTTGTCTCTTTATTTTACTTAATGTTCATTTTATATTATATACTAAATATCCCGTTTCCAATGATGATACTAAATGAACATCGGGTTAAAAATAGGGAAGTCAGACTAAGTAGTTAGTTGGTAAACTACCGAATTCCCACCGACCAACTAACGGATGCAGTTAAGCCCAGGGGGTCTGAATTATGAACTTACTTGTTCAGGAAGAGAAAACTTGTGTAACATTGAAAACTGTAAGTTCTACAATGGCTAGTTCTGATTGTAGTTGCGAACGAATACGCAATGAGCCTTATTTTTCTTGTTTCTCTGGGGTAATTATAAAGAAATTATTTCGCTGTATAAGACCTAGTATCTTTATCATAAGAATTTTCATTTCGATCAGCTGCAAAAGCGGGGTTATTTGTTCCTACATTATAATTATATTGTATATTCGATTTCATTAAAGCTGTTTCAGGGCTAAATGATAAGAAACTAATATACCCACGCCAACTTTCGCATTTATGATAGTAGTGGGATTGTTATTGAATCCCTTTAGAAGTCCTATGATTTCCATAAAAATATACTAGAATGGAAAATGCACTCGAAGATTAGATTTTAAAAATTACTGTGCGAAACAGTAAACATGTGTTTAATTATATTCCATGAAATCGACAATCGCATTCCCGCATTTAAAACGAGAATCGATAATCATTGTAAAGCCGATGTGAACCTCGATCCATTATTTCTTAAACGATTTCTTACGAATGAATATTCATTTAAGAGTAATATCACCCTTAAATGGCATTAGGAACGAAAAAATACGCTCCACTGTTGAAGCGGGAAACTCATTTAAATTTTTGATTATGAAGAAGAAGCTTGCGAACGAATCGTGGGTAAAGTGCCACCCTAATCGAAAGGTCAATACATAATCTGTTTTTCATTCACCTCTCACTTCACCTATCATTAAATAAAAGTATTTCTGTTATTCAGCTTATACCTCGTGAAATAAATTTAGTGCTAGTCTACGTGCTGCTCTTACTTTTAGGTAATTCATCTCGTTCCAACAGTGGACAGCTTTTGGAATCGTCTGCACACGTCGACGGTCGGAAGACGAATGACCGAGTACCGACCGCGCAAAAAGGTCTGTTGGTGTCATTAGTGGGGGTAACGAGAATGTTTGTGTGGCTTGAAACATTCTTCATATCGCGGCCCATTGCTCTGTTTAGGGTTCCGCCGTCTAACGACTGGTCCCTTTCATTATCTTTGTGACTCTTTCACAACTATCTTTGATGTTCAAACAGCAACGGACCCCCGAATTGAATTTTATGCTCGTTTATAAAACGCTTATGGTGAGTGTTGACGTGTCTTCTGAAATGGTCGCAGTAAAAAGGGTGGGTTTATCTCTATATTTCGTGACCGTGTTTTTTACGTCGACGCTGAAATGTTGGCGAATGAGGGTAAATATTTTAATGAAAGCATTAAACTTGCTGTAAAAAATAACTTTGGACATTTTTACGCCATAACTGCGCACCTAATTTAAAACTCGTACATTTTTGTGTACAACATTTTTTTTGGCGGAACGAGGATGACCAACCAAAGTTCAAAGTAGCTCATTTTTGTTGTTTTTAACTTCTAACTATAAATACTCTTCGTGACTTCTTTTACTAAAATGTGCATAAATATATAAACCGCAGATCTAGTGCGGTCCAATTCTGCCCAGATCCCGTCCAAATTATACTAATATCTTAACCACAAATTTACCAACAACCAGAAAGTACAATCTTCTAAAAAATATTCTCAACTGTTTATTGAAGTTAAATGAAAATATTTCAATATAAACACCCAAGCACATATTTGATGTAACCTCCTTTCATTCAATCCGCAGTCTTCACCTTGCAACCCAATGAGTTTTCATCTGCCCGATTTATTCATTCCCTCCAATAAATCAAAAGAGAAAAGAGGGAAAAAGGGACTGACCACTTAAAGAAAATCACATAATTGAGGAACAGTAAACGGTCCGTGAAGTAGGGAGTCGACCAGGGTAGAGCCAGGATTTGGGTTAGGGGGCTAGTGAACTCTGTAAAATCGGTCAATATAATATTCATATCATGTAGGTAGTGTAGAGCTGCCATATATGGACAATATGCGTGAATTCAAATTGCAACTTATTAGATTTCTGTATGGTGGCCTAGGCGGCCTCTCAAAATACAACTTCGTATGTCTTCATTACAAAGCACATATTTTTTCCAAATATTTACTAGAGATTAAATTGAAATCAATTGCAAATTTTTCAAATTAGACCATTACGAATCACAAGGGTAATCATAATGACTATCGGAATACAACCGTTTGAAAATAATGGTGTAGATGATGAGTGGATGGTCTATTTCTATATATTCTATTTTATATGAATTCTAGTATGCATTAAGGTGCAACCAGCCCAACCTGCTTGCGGCCCCTTTAGGGCCATGGGTTTGACCCTTGAATTGGTCGGGCGAGGTCGTGGCGGATGTCAAAAGACCGGAGGGCCATACGTCATGAGTGGTTTGGGATAACGGTACCGGGTGAGGAATTATTTTTCCGATGAAAAAGGGGACATTTTGCATGTGCTTTTGAGGGTTGAAATTATAATTTCAAATTATCAAAAGCGTTGGTGGTCGTTTGCATACGACCCTACGACAACGGATTTGCAACCTCGACCCCGTACCAATGACTTCATAATCATAAGCTATGCGCGGGTTTCCATTGCCCCGTGCTTTGGTCGGCACTGCTTGTTATCGATTGAAAGCAGTCGGTCGGTAAGCCGTCTGACACCCTTGGGCGGCTTGAGAAACTCACACCTGTGGCCGGCATTAGCTCATCTGACAATCACAACCGGCAACCGCCCTGTTAGACCGGAAGCCATTTTATTGTGCTAGACCGTATCAGAGTCATCGGTTAAGCATATCTAAATCAAATCATTATAAAGTAAAAATAGATAAGAACTTATCAATGGGCTTGCGTTGACTTCAATAAGAGATAATGCGGAAGCTACGTAGGTAGGAAATTCATTCATGGAATTTATTTGAATAGTCCCTAATGTACTCGTATTATCGTTTGAACAGAAGCGGGAAGGGATCTCTCGTCTTGTCCTATTTAAATTCATGCGGGTATCTTTATCAATGACTTCAGTCATGGAAGGTACCTACTCGAGACGATGTGAGGTCAAATTCATTGGTTTCAATTGCTTGACTTTGCTATTATACTTGTAGTTGTCACAGCTGTGTGCTCGAGAATATTCTTAGAATTTATTTGGTCCTAGTCCTAACAATTTCTTAGGTAATACGATAGACATCTTTATTCGTATGCATTCAATAGTGAGGAAATGCAAAGTTTGTGCTTGAAGCTCACTGAGATGTTTGTGGAGGAAATAGAGTGTTTTGAAACTTGAGTATTTTATATTTTCCTTGTTAAGTACATGAACCTATTAAAGATAAGGACGCTCGATGACGCCAAAAGCAAAAGTGAAGCACTCAAAATATGCTGGTCCGCTCGTAGTCTCGTTCGCTCAAACCTCACGCACATATTTATGTTATGATATGCTGATCAATCCAATAAAACTGATCACGCATGATAATCGTTCCCTAATTTGATTTAAACAGTAAGGTAGTTTTCCTTTTCATTGCATTTTTCTGCTAAAGGGATGAAGTGTCAAGTTACACACGCACATTATGTGTACGACGTACTAGTATTTGTAAATTCAGGATATGTAGGTCCAGGTTTACGTATTGTTAAATATTGGAGAGCAACAAAGCAATAGGTGAGGGAAGGGAGTTTCGCCAAGTTTGATTGCATTTCATTGTGACTGTGTTTCAATCAGTCCTAGTTTAGTTAGCACTCGACTGCATTCGGTAAACTGTCTACAAGTATAGACGTTCCTTTATACTATTTGCTCACAATCATAGCTTGTTGTTGGCAAAAGCAAGATGCTCCTTTCAAGATTTTAAGTAGCTTCGAAACTGGTTCTACCACTTCTGGCGCTTACCGATTCGTAAGCGAGAAAAATGACACAAACAAAACCTAGCTTAGATTTTAATGCTAAATAGTATTTAGTGAGAGTTTTCAGTAAAATAATTTACTGTTTTTAAGAATTCTGTTGTAAAAATAAGAGTGGATATTTTGGCACTGACACCTAGGGCTTGGACGGGAATTCGAAAATGTGACGTTGATTGAATGATTTTTTTCACACTTGTGTTTCTTCATATTGTAGGCCCAGAGGCAAGTGCTATTAACACCATAAACTTCATTTCGTGTTGTCTCCAAAACTGTCCAGGAAGTTTTAGCATCTACCACTTTACTGGATCATGTTATCTTGTGACTACTATGTGACTGAACGAGACTCTACGCTTAGACTATTTCATCTAAACAATCACTTTAACACTTTGACTGCTGAGCCGATTTTCTTGTCTAGCCACGGGAGCGGCTCTACACGCGCCATAGTGTTTTCCCATACAACAAACACAACAGTTGTGTTTTAGCAGTAATTGTACTAATCAAACGGGACGCAGCGCTTGCTATATGAAACAAAACCTGCGAAACCACATCATTTAAGAAAGCACGTATCAGACTAATCATTCGCACTTCGGCAAGTATGAACAGACAAAGACCTCGACAATTATATTATAACGAATGCATTATATTATAACATTCAATAAGTAGAGAATACCTACCATTGACCATCTATTTCCTACTATATATTTTATGAATGAATTCCTTCTGGACCCTCGTTTTGTGCGGCCCCACAATATTTGTCAATTGATTCCATTACGGGGCGACCCGCACGGAAAGACGTTGTTAGAATCGGTGGTCGGTTACTACATCATGCCTCTATTGAATGACCCAATTCTTTTTTATGAGGTTTGTAAGGAAACTAAGGGACTGGTTACAAAAATGTACTTACCAGCTCATAATGTATTTTAAGTGTAACTCCCAAATACTTTATCATCACGTCTTTACTGCTGGTTTGCCAAAAAGAGTCATCATCGTCATCATCAACCTATGTCTTCCCACTGCTGAACACAAGTCGCCCCTCACTTTCGTGAAGAGGATTCATCATCAACCCATAACGTCCAACTGCTAGGCACGGGTCTCTCCTCACTTTCGTGAGGAGGGTTAGGTCATATTCCACCACAGGGGCCAAGTCCGGATTGGTGGATAACATACCTACCTCCGAAATAATTCTCGGGTAGGTATGTGGGCTTCCTCACGATGTTTTCCTTCACCGAAAAGCGAGTGATAATTACGTACATGTGTTTTTACAGAAACACATTGGTACGTGCCCGCACTGGGATTTGAACTCACGACCTTCTGATTGGAAGGCGGACGTTCTCCCACTAGGCTACCACCGTTTACCAAGAGAATGCTTATGAAGAAGATTAGGCCATAATAATAAAAAGAGAACCTAAGCCATAACGGGCAATAACCCGCCTAGGTGGCACATGAAACCGAAGCTACCGACAAAGCTCAAGGAATTTGCAACTGAAGTGACAACAGACTTGTCACATCTCTCGAAAACCGCCAACCGCTGGGATATGTACGAGTTCTTAAGTGAAGACCGCGTTAGAGCAAACGGACGTAGTACCAAATGCAAAGTTCTGGGTGGCACCGTATCCTACAGGTGAACGACTTGCTCGTCTCGCCATTCAGTCAAATAAAAAAAAAAACATACAGAAATACTATATTTATTCTGTGGCAGGACGCTCGCCATCGTGCAGGTGGAATGACGACTGTCAAGGAGTAATTGAGAAAAGCTGAAGATTGAATTTAGATACGTTTACTTAGAGGTGTCTACGTCGAACGGTGGACAAATACGGGCTGATGGATGATGATCGTTCCAGTTTTAGCATTCTGAATTTATTTGAAATTATAGCATAGGCGCACCCTAGATAAGTCTTTTAGCACCGGAAGATTGACGTTAAGTTTGGATCATTTTGGGTGCATTCGATCCGATACCTTTCTATTACCGCTGTTTTTTTTACCGCCCACAGTTCATGTACATTTCTAGTAGGTAAACATTTCTAAAGTCGCCGACGCTCCCCCTATGCGGGATCAATTGAAACATGTGAGCAATAAGTGTGACCCGCCCGGTTCTATTGTGAGATGTACGGCTTAGACGAGAGGTGAATCTAAAGCAGTGGACTTAGCACTGTTGAAAAAAAAACTTAGGAGACTGATGAATAGGTCTTCTGTGCTGCGCTGGTAGTATCCATTCAGGATTGAAGTTTATAAAATTACTTTCCTACTATTTTTGTGCCTCAAAATTAATGACTTCTCCAAACAAAAAATTCCGTTTAAATGTATTTAAAGACTTTGAAGGATATATTTTTAAAATATACGAGTACAGTTTTATAATGGACATCCGAGTTTGGAACTTTGAACACGATGGCATTGTGTAACGTGTTGTACTTATATCGCAAATCTTTTGTTACAGGTAAATACACGCTGGCAAACTTGTAAAAAAGGACCAAACATTTTGGTAAGAGCTTATGAATTCTCGAAACAAGTAAGTAATGAAAAGCCCGAAAAATTTTGCTGAGTATAAAAGTTAATATTTCTTTATTGAAAAATACGTTTTTTCACTTTACTGTTAGCCACTGAGTAGTCCCGTTGACTTCCTTCCGTCTGTATCGTCAGATCAGCTTGCTGTCACAATAATATTGTATCGCCGTCTGTACTTGACAGGCATGCGACATTTCAATTTAACCACGAAAACTGGGTCAAAATGGCAAGAATTGTACCAACCAATCGAGCAAGTAAAACTAAAATAAAACTTGGAAAAAAAGCTTTCTAAGTTTGTCCATTAGTAAATGTTGTATATACAAGTAATAGAAGTATTAGACCATATTTATTTATATTTTTTTAATAAAATCCAAGTACCTTTTATTGTAAAAAAAAAATATTACAGTCTACCTAAACGTTTAATTTAACATTATGGTAAGTCACGAAATGTTTGACTGAACGTCAATTAGCCATTATCCATTACGACTGATTTTACAATTTGCCTTCAACATACATTTTACTTCCCTACCCAACCCTAACTATAAATTTCATTGTCCAATCGCTTTATCAAACGGTTTATTAATTACAATAGCTATAAATCAAACGCGGCGACAAACGGCCCAATATGTGAGGCATTCATTACTCCACACAATGATATTGTCAGCCTCAATGTATTCAGTGGAGAGTTGTGATAATGATAATCAAGTGTTGATAAATTCACTGTTTCGGAAAGTTTACTAATGAATCTACTGTTCATGGAAGGAATTGTTCGTAAAGTAAGGTTGTACGCGTATAGTTTGAACCACGAATAGATTGTTATATTCCTATAACCTTCCCAACGATCACATACCATCGAACAGAATCGTATAGAAAATAACTATCTTTTGTTTTTATTCTCTTAGTTCGACTACGAGTATTAGACCGATAGAACAATCTGCCCTTTGTCCATAAGTTCATGACATCCAGTTACCGACCGAGAAATGCTTCCATATCACTGGGAGCGGCGGTCACATTCAATATAAGCCAATTGAACCCGGCATCCTGGTGTTTGTGCAGCCATAAACAGCATGGGCCCACTTGCTGTCATGCATATTGCCTATTGTATCGCCCCGGCAGGAATTGGTCTGAATTACACTTAATCAATAAGTACAAATTGCTAGCGAAGGTTCAACGCGCGGTATTAGTTTGCGAGCTTGGTTACATTACAGTGTCATGTTGACTTTTGTCGTTTAAATACTTTAGCACGGAATAAATAAGTGCATAAGTGAATGTACAGTCAACATCGAAAGTAAATGGTCAGACAAGTTTATAAAACCATGACCGGTGTATTAAAGGAATGTTATAATTATTTTCAATATTTTAACTCCCTGTCTCTCACTGAATCCTATCCTGTCCCTCACTGACTCCTATTAATTGTTTTAGTTGTTGAGCCTATTAATAGATTTGGAATTAACTTTTGAATAGAGAGAAAGAGAGGGGGAGATTATATTGCCGGTCATAATTTTTAAAACTTGTGTGATATTCTGATCATCATTGACTTTTGATGTTGACCGTACATCGTGTATGAAGCAGACGACTAGAATTCTATCCCGGGATCGTGGAAAACCGATCCATCGTTCAGTCTAGAACAGAATTAATTTGTATCAGTATCACTTAAAATTTCAAATCAGCATTTAAATTCTTGTATTTTTACTTTTAAAATCAAAATAGGCATACATTTGACTATTAACAACAACGCAACATAACATATATGCATAATTCATACAAGATTCAACATTATGTATGCGACCTTGTATTGGCTGAATATTCCGAGCTGTCCTCCATAACAACACAAAATTTTTCTTTGTCAAACAACGTAAGTAGGAAATCTTGGAAAGTCGGATCCGAATGCGCCGCGCCTACTAGATTCCTCAGTGGGCCGACCTTACCAGTGGCAAACTATCATCGTTGAGATTATGTTGGTTGTTCAAAATTGATTTCTAAAGACCATAAAAGACCTCGCCCGTGAAACCCCATCTCCATACATCTCCCTAATGGCAGCAAGGAAGTTCCGCTTAGCTTCAACGTTACCTCATCCCAATATCCCTGTCACGTAATTATCGGCCACTCAGCTCAATCCCCATTAGCGACCAATACCCCACGCCATTAGTTTCAATCGAATCTGCCCATCTGCCAACGTAATTATATTTGCGGTTATCCCATTGAATAAATCGACACTTAAAAACATGGAATTCAATTGTTTAATGTTGTAGATTGTAGGCTGATCTAATGAATAATTTAGTAGTTGTAAAAGTTGGAATGAAATGACGTCATTTAAATTTGGTGTAAAAATTTTACTCAAAATAAAAAATGATTGAACTAGAGGATAGAACTTCTAAGCAATACTTACACCACTCGACTACTTTGACGGCTTCCATTTGTAGTGGGTGATGAGGCGATTGCGAAGCGTGAAGTAGCGGGTTGGATTCCCGCGCAGACCAAAGATTTGTGTGAACCACAAGAATTATCTTTGAGTCTGAGCCGTCGTTGTTCCCGATTCCCTGGATACATGGAATTCTAGTTAGAGGTCCAGGATCTATGTATTTTATCAGACTTATCAGCATAGATCGGGTATTTTATCCCTTTTAAAATACTTTATGTTTAACATAGCTTTGCGGTGAGACCATGCCGGACCGTCATTAAACATTTGCAAGATTAAGTCTGGAATTATCTCTGAATTCGAGTTAAATTTGAATGCGTGTATTTCAGATAAACTAAATTATAATACTAATTTCAAACTGCGTTATTAATTTAGGGAACATACCTGGTATTAATAAAACAGCCCGGTATAATTTTATCGGCAACCATTTAATAATTTACGTAAACAAGTGCTAAGGGTAGCCATTTCCTTTGCAGGGTAGATTAGAATCTTAACAAAGCGTTTTATGTAGCGAGAAATTAAAGGTTTCCTTCAAAGGTTCATTCAAAGCTAATGAAGTTGTTAGATAATATCTAATATATTTCCAAAAAGGTGAAGTGTAGCGAATAAAGTAATTAATCGAAAGTGTAGCCGCGTGAGAGTTTAACAACCACTCGTTGTCAACGCTTTCTGATCATACAAAGGTCGAAAGATATTTGGCTGTTTTCGGAAAATTATCTTATCCAATACTTCGTTACATTCACTCATTTCACAATAACTTCAAGTGCAATGTCCTTGATTCCATCCATCTTCATGATGTGCTAAATTATGCGTCTCGCCACCTCGATCGAATTTAAACTCTATTCCTTACAGGAAACGATTGATTCTTACCTATCCATGGGATTGTGTGCACAAACATTGTATTTGCAAAGATGAAGAGGTCATGACTGTGGGTGAGGCAACAACCAGTCATTGACACCGAGAACTGTTTACTATTGCAACGTAATCGCACTTGAATTGTGGTGGCAGAGTAATCTGTGCGTTTGAAACCCAACAACTGGGTTTGAAACCGCCTCTATTTTCGGCTCATCAATGCGGATATTCATCAGTCCGTCCTTCGGAGGGACATTGTTTTGTTATAATTGACAACAGTTTAGCAGTTGAAGAAAATACGCATCTTCATTTCTGTGTAACTCCACAATAAAACCAAGGATTTCAATCTATGCAAAGCGAGCATGTAGGCCACCGTTTCGGGTTAACAAGAGCAATAATGCATTATTTACGATTATTGTACGTCATAAATGGAGCTCTTTACGACATACAATGACGATGTTTGAAATATTCGTTTATCGATACCCAGATGGTGGTGACTGCGTTTCCTAGGAATCTTTGTTGATAAATCTTGGAAATAGCTCAGTTTTGCAATGTGTGGTTAGCACATGATTTATAGCAGTGAATAGACGGTTTTAGCTTTTGGCTATTTTGTGGTTATTGGTAATGCTACTTGTTTGCTTGTGGTTTCTATAAGTTGATTATTACATAAACAGAGCTAATCTTCAAATTCGCATTTATGTGTCTCCATTGCTATTTTATTAAAATCTAAAGAGAGTTGGATTTATTAAAATTAAGAAATTAAATTATAAAATGTAGTAAATACTTCACCTATAAATACTTAATTGCTGAAAAAGTCAGTGTTAGAAACTCAGAATGAAATAATCTGAATGCTGTAATTTCTATACCTAGAGTAAGTTAACGTGAAGTTATGTTAGTCACTCAAGTTGTTATTTTAGATGTCCTGTTTTTCTCCTTAATGCTTAGGATGAGGAAAAGCTAATAGTGATCCAAGACATTGGTACTTAGTAATATGTAGGTCATCAAAATCATCACACAACCTATATCCGCCCAATGTACGGTACAGGTATCACTTCACCTTCGTGATGAGAATCAGATCATAATCCACCACGGGATAGTTTGTATAGGGAGGTCTCTTCTGCAAGAGACCGCTTGGGGAAGTACCACGCCTTTTTCAGATTTTTATCCGCCAAGCAGTACTGTACAAACAATGCTGTGTTCCGGTTTGAAGGGCACTGTTTCCAGCGAAATTACTGGGCTTATGAGATTTTAGAGCAGATGTCACAGAGTGACGAGCGCAGTGCGGTGCCGCGCAAGATTATGCAATGCACAGTTCTGGGTGGCACTATAACTGTTATGGGCAGGCGTAGCATTTACCATCAGGTGAACATCATGCTCGTCGTCTCGTCACTCAGTTAAATATAGAAAAAAAAATGGAGGCCCAGTGCGGATTGGTATCTAGAGTACACATTTGTAGGGTACCTAGGGTGAATCGGGACACGAAGGCCACGTAGTCGTTGCGAGCAACAAGTCCTATTCAAAGATAAAGACGCCGAGCTCTCTCTCTCTCAACGGAGCACAATTAAGATTCCCGACGATTCCGAGTGCCTCCATGCATGTAGAAGTCAGCGGCGCCTGCAAATGCCTCTGTTTCTCAACCGACATAAATCTCACTTCACACAACATCTAAGTGTTATTTTAAATAAAAAAGCGGACGAACGAATATCAACTCAATTCTAGTAGCAAATTGACCGAAATTCAATAAGCTGTTCAATTCAGAAGTTTAACGCTTGCAACGTTACATATTCATCCCTCCTCGTGAAATGTAACATCGCAGCCTAATTATGGCGAGACAAAGTAAACCATATCGCTTCGAAGTAAGATGGATTTTCGGCAAATATGTTGTATTCGGCGACAAGTTTCGTTTCAATGTCACGATTTCACGATTCAGTCCAAAGCTGCTTGTTTATTATTTATGTGGGGCGCGTTTCAGGAATTTTAATAATACGTTTTCGGCTAAACTTATGCATGTATGGCACGTGCGTGATAGTGAATTATGATAAATAAATCCTAATGGAAATGACTTGCACATTTTTCGATATCTGAAAAAGGTTTCATTTATGTTGGTTGGACTTTCACTATATGAATATTTTTTTTAAGAGACGAGCAACTTAATTACCTGATAGTAAGCGCCATACCTACTCATAACAACTACAGCTGGTCCTATAATTGTCGATTAACTCCCGAAAACTAGCCATTAAAGCTCCAAGTATACGTAACAGGACATAGTCCAGCCAGACATGTATTCCAGAACAATTTCTACTTCTACACTTCTATAGGCGGCCTCCGTGGCGTAAGGGGGTGTTGGGCCGACTGCGAAGCGTGAGTTTGTGGGTTCGATTCCCGCGCAGGGCAAATATTTTTGTGAACCACATGTATTTCCTGATTCCCTACATACAGGGGATCCTAGCTAAGAGTCAGGACCTATGTATGTGATCGCGAAGCGTCATTTGTTTATTTTTGACTATTTCCTACTCTTTGCCAACGCGGAAATTTCCATATGGAACAAGAGCTTCAAACTTCAACAATAAAGTACGAAATTTGATAGAAGCAAATTATTATTTAGGTACCCATTGACAAATACATACGTTTTACTATGACAAGGGTTCTATTGCGTAGACAAACAGTTGTAGTTGATCCATAAATAAAGTAAATAAACAATGAAGGGGAAAATAACACGGGAAAGGTAAGGTCGGACAAAAAATATGATAAGTGAGCTCAATGTAACCCCGGGGACCCCGGAAGACGTGATCTGTCACAATCCTATTGCTATTGCCAAAATACCTATATCAAATGGGAGTGGGAGGGAGTCGTCCAGGAAATTGATTATGATTCACGTGTGTTCATTTAAAAATCAATTGCAAGCTTCTTTAAATTTTTAAAGATAACTCATCGGTATATTACAGTCATTATGTGGCACAAATTAAAATAAATTCCAATAATTATCGAATAAATGAGACAATGAGAAGTTACACGTATAATATTACAATAAAATTGTATAATTGAAAATAAATACATGAAATGGATATGATATGGATGAAATGGATGGATCGAGTATAATATTATTTAAACTTACGTGATATCATTAAGAGGAGAAAAAAAGAGGATTAAGGAGAGCCGAAGATAAGGCTCAGTGGCTTTCACGAAGAGAGACCTACGTTGAATATAGACTGATGATGAGGATGCTATTATAATTATTATCTTATATACCATTAGAATTGATTTTAATGTTGTAGTATAATATATTAATGGTTACAATAGATAATTTCGTATCGTATTGTTAACAAAACCGTATCGCTGCTTAAGAGATGTCTCATAAAGCCCATACTTAAGATTGCAATATTATTTGGCAAATAAAGAAGACCGACACAGAGATACATGCTGCCGCAGACGCAAGCCACAATATCGCCGAAGAGTCCCAGCGGCACAAGTTTCAAACATTCTCGTTCCGCGAACACTCGTTGCATCTGACACCAAACTATTCTCCAGCTTTTTATTTTCACTAAGTATTCTGCGAAGTTTCATTTCGCGCTGAAATTCTCCGTCCGCGGCGATTGTCTCTCGCCGTTTATCCGCTGACATTGATACATTCCTCGCCAGTCTCCGGAGAAAATCACAATCTGCGAACAATGCCGGCAATGTGCCACATCCACATCTGAATGGCAGTCCGTTTCTTACGCGGAGAACAATAGGTGACGCGAGTAGTCGGTAAGAGGCGGAACAATCACTGATTAAGGTTGTTTATGAAATGCAATCGATAGCTATGAAAGTTATCGCGCTCGTGAAGTGCTCTGGATTTGTTTTTCCATTGTAATGCTTCTTTCTACTTCCTGTTTTCACTGTTTGTTAAACAACCTAATTGTTTTTGCTCAATTAAGTGCTCTCATCTGGTTTCAATATTCTTTAATTGAACAGCGGAAGGTTTTGTTAACATTTCAAGTCCATTTTTATGCCTCTGAATGTTTTTTTTTGGCATAACATGCTCTTCTTCTAATTGTATCTTTTTAATCTAAATATTTCGAAATCAGCGTACTGAAGAGTGAATTATATTAACTTAACGTTCTGCCAATTATGATAATATTACCTGAATATTTTTAATTTTTTTTTGTGTTGTTCATTGGCACTCGGCAGTCTGGTTCTACATTGAATGTTATTGATATCCTGTACTTTTCTTACCCACTATTAGATGTTATTTTTTGCTACTAGTCTGGCTAGTAGCAATAAATAATAACTTATAGCTTTAGTTATTATTCTGTGAGTGGTAGAGTCCATTGACATAATGTCATTAGCAAAGTCAGTTAACTTTCTTGACTGTCCTATTTATGATCTACTAGCTGCGCCCCGCGGTTTCACCCACGTAGTTCCCGTTTTGTCCCACGGGAACGTACTATCGGGATAAAAAGTACCCTATCACTCAATCCTGCTTATAAACTATTTGTGTGCGAAATTTCATCCAAATCCGTTCAGCAGTTTTTGCGTGATAGAGTAACAAACACCCATTCATTCATTCTCACAATCTTTCACATTTATAATATTAGTAGGATGTGAATGAGTATATTTGAATTTGAAAGCTAAAGCTGAACACATGAACACAAAAGACAAATCATAAACTTATAATAAAAAGCTGAAACTTTTCAGGAAATAGCACATTTATCCTTTTAAACTGACCTTGGTCATGAACTACCGAAGCACGCGATCCAAACCGACACTTACTTCCACATGTGATTAGTTTGACGGCTCTATATCTCCACGATCGCAATGCAAACGTCTGCCAACTAAATGCACATTTTAATCCGTCCAGCCATTAGTCATGTCTAATAAATGCGAATGCATAATCTCTGCTAACAAGCTAATTAGCCGACGAATAAATAGTATTTAAGTCTAGAAAGCATTAATGGACATTTAAGTTGAAGGAATTGCGTAGAGAAATATGACATCCTACATTTAATTAGGAGGACCTGTATAGGGCTGCTAGATTTAGAGTCAATTATTTGATCCCTAGCGCAACTAAATGATAGTCGAAATGTATGGGTAATAACTGTTTCGTTTGTATGCATACATTTTGTATTTATTTACTAGGGCGTAATTTGGCGACGGATATTGACGCGCGGCACCTGTCAAATAGTCCTTACGACCTTAAAGTACCACAGGTAAGGCTGTTAGCTGTTATTTCACTATGAAATGGATGAATTAATTGGCCCTTAGGGGAATCTAGTTGATAGTTATAAACTAAGGCCTCAGTTTATAGAGAGGAATGGAAGTTCTTTGTAGGATCCTGTATCCAAAGCTTTGGGTGGCACTACTAAAAAAATACTAGCTACGTCCCGCGGTGTCATCTGCGTTAAGTATTATCCCGCAAGAACTATTCATTGTTGCGGGATGAAAAGTATTCTATATAATATTCCAGGTTATAAAATTTCTGTGTGCCAAAATCAGTTCAGTAGTTTTTGCTTGAAAGAATAACAAACATCTATCCATCCATCCATTGTCACAAACTGACATTTATAATATAAGTAGGATTATAACTTTATAACCCACGTATAGTTCAATGCCCGCGTATGAACATTCTTTTTTCTCTAAAAAAATAGAAACAAGTGAAGGCTATTCGCTTATCGGCGGTTACGCCTACGGTTACCGATAACATCGCCGTTTAACTCACCACGGAAAATCGTTTCCTTCCAACTCTAATGCCTTATTTACAACACTCGTGTTCGGTTACAGCTCTGTTACTATTAGGGTGCCCACCTTAATTTATTTATTTCAGGTCTTTACCATTGTTGGTAAAGTCGAATACAACAGGCATATATGGTTAAATTTTCAACGATCTCAATATAGGAAAAAAGGTGTGCTAAATCCTTACTTATATTATAAATGCGAAAGTAACTCTGTCTGTTGCTCTTTCACGCCTAAACTACTGAACCGATTGAAATGAAATTTGGTACAGAAATAGTCTAGAGCCTAGGGAAGGACATAGGGTACTTTTTAATGCGAAAAATGCATTGTAAGGGTTTGTAATAGGGAATGAAAGTTTGTATGGAAGTATCGTCATTTTTGAAGCTAGAAGCTTGAAATTTATTTTTTAGGCTTTTGATTAGATATAAATAAATTTGGCATTCAAAGTTTGTAAAAAATTAAGTAGGGGTAAAGTAAAAATAGGGGATGAAAGTATGAATAGGAATATGTAAAGTTTCGGCTTAACCACTGCACCGATTTAAAAAAATATTTCTCTAATGGAAAGCTACATTGACAGCGAGTAACATAGGCTATATTTTATCCTCATATTCCTGCAGGAACAGGAACTACGCGGGTGAAACCGCGGGGCACAGCTAGTTGATAATAAGACACACAAAACATATAAAAACACAAAATTACTAATGTTAAGTAAATATTTTTACCCCTAACGAAACTAATAAGTGATAGAATACTGAACAGTATTGCCGCATATATACTGATCCATCGATACGACGAAGAAGACTACGATAAACAACTCTATTACGAGATTCGAGTTTGTAATTTCCTTGGTAGTATTGGTATACTGTTGTTCTTGTTTTAATAAAGTTTTATGCGTGTTTTTCATGGTTGTCTGGATTTAATATTGATAAGTAATGCTTTATGTTTTTTTATGTTACAGCGTAACGAGACGAATAGGTCGTTCTCCTAGTGGTAAATCCACATGCCTATAGTAGTTGCACGTTGCTTTGCTAAATCTTGCGCTCGTCGCCCTGAGTTAAATTACCGGTAATTTCACGGAAACGGTGCCTTTCAAACCGGAACAGTAATGTTTTCCACTAGGTACCGCTTAGCGGACAGTTGGCAAAGGTTTGGTACTTCTCTTGTAGAAAAGGACTCCACTGCACTACTGACGCTCAGATAACCCAAGTTTTGTGTGTGGTCAACTCACTCTCCAAATTCTTTCATCATTTCCTTAGACCGTTTTGATTTAAATGGACGGTATAACGTTAAACGATGTGCTTACATACACAGTTGGATGTATTCCGATTCCGGTGGTAGAGCCTGTAAACTTTTAGAAGTGCCCTCATTGAGCTTGGAACCTAAATGATTAAAGTTATTTGAATTTTTCCACAGCTTCACATTTTTACTTACAAATCCTTTACATTAACTATTTTCCTCTACAATCTAATTACTTGGTTAATAAGTACCTAATTGTTTGCTCTTCGATTTATTGTTCTAAGTAACAATGCTTGCACACATGTAAAGAATAATGGAGATGATAGGCCATGTCTTTGGTTGCAACTAGTTGGAAGGGATTGTATACGTTATTAGTTTCTTATAATAATGGCCATTTTGACCATGAAGCCAGGCAACAATCGCGCATCTCTTTTGTAATTGAGTAATCACTTAGTATTATCATTGAAAACGGGATAGTTACCGATAATTCGGTATTGTTGCAAGTGCACGGGCAAACCGTGTTCTTGGGTTAGCCTGCGACCATAGCGGTTTCAATACTGATGTTATTTTCTAACCTTATATGAACAAATGCTTATCATATGACTAGTTAAGCTCATTAAACCTTAAGAGTTAATATATCTGTGTCTAATACTGTATCTATCTAAACATTATGTAGCCGTGCATATGGCTGGCGCCCGCATAACGCACGTCGCGATACCATATCAGCTCTCTCTGTCGATCTGCCAAAGCTGCTATTATATGTTCGTAATTAATCACCCCAGATTTGATAATAGTTCTGAAACTTAAAGTATTCGTTTTTACAATCCTTATCATAATCATCATCATTATCATCATCAACCCATATCGTCCCACTGCTGAGCACGGGTCTCCCCTTACATTCGTAAGGAGGGTTAGGCCATAATCTTCCACGGGGGCCCGGTCCGGATTGGTGGATAACATAAAACTCTGAAATAATTCTTGGGTAGGTATGTGGGTTTCGCCACGAGGTTTTCCTTCATCGAAAAGCGAGTGATAATTACGTACATATGCTTTACAGATACACTTTGGTACGTGCCCGCACTGGGATTTGAACTCACGGCTTTCTTATAGTCCTTATAATTAGTATGACATCTGTTTTAATTTTATATGGAGAAGTTCATACTTTGTTTTTTATTTGTCGAATGAAGTAGCGATTTCTCGTGTCAGATTGTTTGGCCGCCCAAGGGCTTCTAACATGACTTAACGACGTCTACCTATAGAATTCCCAATGTCAATATATTGTCAATGGAACCAATCATCAAAAAACAACCCATTACTGCAAGCAATATCATGGTCCATACTCCCCCAGAGTCATTAATCAAATCCCGACTGCGGTTTGATGGCTGACTAATCACTTGCTTGGATCACCTGTACAGTTGCAGTAATTAGCTTCGTAACTAGTGCCTAATCTGTGCTGGATGACGCACTAACTGTTACCTAATCTATGATTAGTTTTACAGTAACTGTTACATGTTCTGTGGTGATTACTAAATACATAGTTATCAGGAGTGAACCGCTGATGAATTGCTGATTGCGATTTGGTAAAATTCAGTTCTGAGTTCTGTCACATCATTTATTACTATCGAGAACTTTAATTTATTTACTTCAATGTCTTAACAGGTATTTCCAAAGGGACACTGTACTGACATGTGACTAAGAACTTACAAATTTAAGGGTAACATCCGTAAATGTCACTAAAGAACATGTAAAAAGGTGACGCTTACTGTGCTCAGCGCAGATTCGATTCAGCATTCGAAGAGCCCTAGTTATAAGTGCTTGGTGGAGCACATTGGTTCTAGCGACTGACACCGCGAACAGTTCGCGCGTAGATAGTTGTCAGGTACGTTCAACTTCAAGCACGTTAGTACAAGAGAGTTAGTACAACCCGAGTGGATAGTGACGAGAAGAATCCTTATGTGATTATGCAGGACCTAAGTGAAAAAAAACAAACGCCACCTGGAGGGAAAGTACCTTAGTTACTGAAGATAGCAAATTGTACTCGAATGGCCCTTGCTTACTTTTTATTATTTTTTATTTTATGTTTATTGTATTCTAAGAATTAAGAACAAACCAACAGAATTGCAAAAAGGCACCATTTCTTCAAAACCTATCGATTATGTACATGATTAGATAAGGATCTACTTTCTTAAGTTAACGTTGTCTTTCATAAAAACAAGAAGAAGAACAAAACGTAGAAACGAAACATTCCTATCGTATAATTATGCCTAAAGTATTAATTTTTAATTATGTAACATGACAACTATGCTCTGTAAAGAAAACTTTTAATTGATTCCAAACGTCTAAGTAAATAATTTCTGAATAATATTGAGCAATTTCGTTCTGAAGGTATCAGATTTCTCGATGAGTTAACAGCAAATACAATTTTGATTAGAATTGTTACCAATTTGTAGCAAGGTACACTTACAAAAGCGCAATATAGTTTTAGACATACTTATTAAATGTAGATTAAGCACAGATTATTATTTAATAGTTCATTCCTAATGAACCGTGAGTTCCTTTAACACGTGGACTGCTGAACACACGTTTGTGTTTTTTATAAAGTAAAAACGTAAAACACGCCTGCCGTGCGAACCCGCACTGCTGTATCGACAATTTTATCACAACAGTTGTGTGCGCCCGCACAGCTGTATGAGTTTAGTTACGAAGCAACGCCAGTAAACAGAAAACACACACGTATGAAGTTTCGCAAAAGTGCCAAAAAAATAAACCGGTTCAGCAGTGTAAGTGTTAAATCACAAGTTATACCTAAATAATGAATTTTGTAGTGTTTCAGGTACAAATCCCAGTTGTCCTTCATACAACATTAAATATCGCGTGAGTAAAATGATAAAGCTTTTATATTATACCTACTCAGTGACACGTTTCGTGTTTTTGGTAATAAAGCTTTTTGTTATATTCATAATATTATTCGTGCAGTATTAAAACTCGTCACACACGTTATTGTTGCCACTAAAAGCACTCCTTAAATCATGTTTTGAATGCAACCGTTATGTTTTTTTAATCTAGACGATTTGCTGTAAAGGTTCCCTGCATATTAGTCCAGACGTGTCTTATATATTTTTTTATGATTTCGCTTCGCAAAATTCGAACATTCCAGTTTGTACGGCCAAATTGTAATTTTGTACTGCGCTGTGCTAAGTGACGTTCGATAATTTTTAATAAATAGGGTGATTAATCTCATATTTTTTATCCTGAAAATATTGTGTAAAATGAAAATATATTTGACGTATATAATATTAAAGTTACGAGCATATTTATTACTTTAAGAGCTTGTTGTAAACTAGTTATTTTACGATCGCAGCAAAATGTAATAAATTCTATTATAAGTTATGAACTGTTGTTAAAACTTTCGATAAACTGAATCAAATTATTTTTGTTTCACTGCTGTTTATAATATTAAATCACGTTAACGTAAACTATGCCTATCTTGATTTCAATGGAAACTTTTACACAGTTTCGTTAATAAGCCTTATTGTTAGTTGCGAAGCTTATTCCATGATGTACCTATAAATTCGCGCCTACATTGGTCAACGCTTATATGACTCAGCTATTCATTGACCGATTCATACTAGCAAATGCGTATCAGAATCCACCAATTCCGACCGGCCCCCCGTGGTGGATTATGGCTTCACCCTCCTCACAAAAAATGAGAGGAGACCCGTGCTCAGCAGTGGGACGTTAGGGTTGAGAATGATGATGAACGAAAATGAACTGATACAACTAATTATTATCCACTGCCTATGATCGTGTTGTATAAGTGTGATTATTAGCTGGGATTTGTAACTCCTGCCTATTATATCTCTGTAAACAAAGTACCAGTAGTGAAAACTTAATAGGCTGATAAAAATAAAGGTGTTAATTGCCAATATTTCCTCTCGAACCTCTTAAACGTTGACACAAATCGAGACCCCGACTTTTAAGACACTTTTTTTTATAAAATGCTCGCGCTACTTTCCTTAAGAAGCTTGCGAAGTGTCGTTATTGAATTTTCTCAAGTTTTGATAGGTTTTTCCGACGATTTCTTTCCGTGTTCCTTTTCGTCGTGAAGTTGTGATGGTCTAGTAATTTAGATGGCAAACATCGTGTACGAGTTTGTTTGCCGTAATTATTAGGTGTTACAGACGGTCTGGCGCGCTTTTGATATCTTCAAGTAGGTATAATTATAAGAGCGTATTTTTCATAACTATCTGAGGTTCGGGAGACATGACCACCTAAGGTGTAAAATTAATCGTACGGTAACTAATCATATGTGGTCCAGACTAGAGAAATCCTATAGTATCCTGAAAACTGTATTACATCTATCTGCAATTTTCGAAGCTTCAGTACTAACCGATAGAAAAATTTTTAATCTGTGTAATTCTTTATCATCCACAGCCTTTATTCTCCTATTCTTAGATATAGGCTCTCTCTTACCATGTCATTCGCCTCGGTCCCGTGCCAATCGGAATTAATCCACACCACATAGATCCAATAGTAAAGTATTATATCCAATTTGAAATGTACAATTATGTCTAATCTATTAATAACAATAGAGTAAATTATGATTGCTATCCAAAGAACATTAATTGAGAGTATAAACAAGTATATACAATGGTATACTTACTGATATAACGCAATAACCATCATTAGCTTACCCGATGGACGGGAAATAGTGTAGTCTAAATAAAGATTCTATTCCTGCGCATGTCATTGTTAGCATGATGCATTACCTCTCTGACAGGCGTGCAATGCACGTGCGTCAGTAATGGTGCGTGGCTAACTGGTAAATCCAATGTGAGATTTGATTTTTTCCTTTTGTTTTTCGATTAAAAAGCGCATTTAGCCGGCTAATTCTGGCCAATCATCCTATCTCAGGACAATGTTTGACACGTCTATTCGGTGTTAGCTTCAAACACTCATACTGGATTGCACATGGAGTGATGTCTCCTTGTTTTCTGTCCGTATAATGTATGATTATTATTTTTTGATACCACTTTTTTGCACTAAAGGGTTTTCCACTCATCGATAAAAAAAAACGTTTCAATCACACTGCATTTTTAAACTTATGAAAGTGGTGCGAAAAGCACACAGGAGACATAATACACTTGGGCGTTTTGCATCGTGGTGCGGTCCGAATGTGGCGCAAAACGCCCCAATACCCGAATTATTGTGGAACGGACTTTGGTAAAACCGTTCCACTTCTACATAAATCCTGATTTGGAGTTTTGGCGGGAAACCGAAACTGGAACGTTGTTGCATTTGTATTTGTTTCTCGAACTTGTGTTTCTTCGTATATTAATACTGGGGGAATATTAACCATTAAGTGTTCGTTAACGTGTACAAATGATACAAAACCAAAAACGTGTCATTCCGTGTTTTCGTCAAAACTCTCAGGAAGTTTCAGTAAAGCACCCACCACTTAACTGACTAGTGACTTTAACTCTCAGCTTTGACTAAGACTACCAACTGACTGGGATTGGACAGTTTGACTTGAAGATATATAAAACTCGAAAATTATTGTAATTGGCACTTGCTAAATGCACTAATCCTCCGAGGACAAAATAAAAAAAAAAAACTTGATCCTATCCATAATAGGATTTCCTGTATCTTAACATCTGCAATCTGCACCTTTTTCCTTGGATCTTAAGCTATCAAATGTTGCGTCTATTTAACCTAAGCCTACTTTCAAGTCTTTAGAAAATATTTTTAATTATGAGAACAGTCTTGATTGCTCCCAGCTTCCGCTAACTCTGGCTTCACTTCCCTGCCTCGAGTATTAAGAGTTTTATTGCCCATCTAAGCACTGGTTACCAAGTAAAGCCATATAACAAACAATGGGTACCCAGTGTACCCCTACCTTTACTTATAGAGGCTTTACGATCGATCGTATTGTAGGCCGGAAAACTTTGATGTAGATTGAAAAGTGAATCTTTAAATAGGGCACCGTAGCAAGCGAAACATGTTTAATGTTTTATTTATATACTATCCATGTGGAGTTAATGAAGAGATTTTTTATCCATCAGACTGTTGCAATGGTAACAACGCAGTTCATTGCCACGCACAATTGGCTTGAATTTTATCTGGGCGGCTTTTATTTCCAGGAAAACGAATTGACCCTCAATTATGGCGTCATAAGTCATCATGTCGAAATCAATATTTTCATAAATCTCTACGAAAAATGACGCCACGTTAATAAATTGCTTGAAAAACCCGCATTCTCGGTAACAATAGACCTTTTCACCGTGGACTTTTATGTAGGCCGTACCAATGATATGAAATTGGTTTTTAATGGACACTGTGTTGTCCATTTGTCGATCGAGACAGTAAAAGTTTGAAAACCAATTTGGGTCTATAAAATAGTCTAGACTAGAGTAGAATATCTATTGTCATTGACGTGTCAGGTATTAAAACCAATTTATATATTGCCCTATAATAATGCGTATTGTTGGAAAATTAAGGTCAAGCTCACATTTGAAACAACAGCAGCGTTTTCATCCGTAAATACATTTTCGCCAAACTATAGACTATTACTCCTAATAAATGTTTAATGTCTTACGCCTGCCAACTCCACGAAAGTTGGGGAGCTTTCCGCATCGCGTAGACGTAATCACATTAATTTTGGAACCACTTGATTACTGCAGTAATCGAGTGAAAACCTCATTTGCATGTCACAAACCAATTTAAGGCGTGTTCGGTTGTTAGTAGAAATTTATAAGTAATTCAATTGTCGATGCATAATAGATAGTAAAGTTTGGCTGTAGAATTATACATATTATTACGTTTGGCTGTCATGTAATTAATCGTGATGCGCTATAAAGGTCGTTCCACATAAGAATAAAATATTAGTTATGTATGTATGTATGTATGTGTGTGTATGTATATGACTTCTAAGCAATAGAACTGGGGCAGCGTGGTGGATCATGGCCCATCCTCTCTCTCTCTCTCTCTCTGGGACAAGATCTGTGTTCCAGCAGTAGCAACGTAATAGACTGATGATAATGATGATATTGCAATTTAGATTTTCGCCAATTTGGACTGGCACTAGTTTAGTTAGTAAATAGATATACTATACTTTATCGATCGATCTAGCATTTATTCCAAAAGGAGACTGACAGCTTACCATACAAGCGTAGGCCTGAGATGTAAAGCAATTGGATATGGCGATTTAGAATGAGGAAAACCCATAGATGATTACTGATATCAAGAACGGAAAAATATTCTAACAATGTCAACATAAAATCGAGTTATATAGTTATTAATGTACCTGTAAGCTTATAGTCATGGTGTTATAAGGGTAAAAGGGTCATAAAATTTGACACAAAAAGAGGGGTGTTCTTACACCGTTCACTTGTTTCGTCTTTCGTGAAATGTCGTACGAACTCTCTCAACACGATTTGTCTCAAGTGAGAATATGGTTTAATAATTTATTTGCTTTTGTTTGTGATGTGGACAGCATTATTGTTTTGTTCTATCTTACCTTTCGTTTGCGACTTTATCATAATACCAGCAGCGCCCTGCGGTTTTACCCGCATCTCCTACAGAAATAGTGAATATTTACGGGATAAAAAGTATCCTAAGTTATATTCCTGGAACTAAGCGTATATAAATACTAAATTTCATCAAAATCCGTTCGGCTGTTTCAGCGTGAAGAGAGGATAAACGTACAAACATACGAACTCTCGCATTTATATTAATAGTAAGATTTACGAAACATAATATCTAATAGGAATGTTTTTCACTTCGCCCATAAAAAAATATCACAATATCATCCAACTCATATCCGGTGTCAGACAAAGCAATACGCAGTCATGAAAGAAATATGGACTTCGCTACTTATTGGAATACGGGAATAACTAGGGAATACATTATTTATTACATTAGTTACTTCACCAGATTTTGTTATACTATCGTTATTAATTCAGTTTACTTTGTTCAATTTATTTGCAACCAGTTAACACTTAACAAGTAGAAACCAAAGAATACTAACTATTACTAATCCTAATCCTTTATTTCTCTTCTAGCTCATATCTAGAACAAGTTAATGATATACGAAAATGTTCCTTTTTCTTATTCAACTAGAAAACCGCTTAAAGCATATCCCAACACTTCCAACTAACTTGTACAGTGAAACCACCGTATAGTACATTGAACTACAAAATGCGAAAACGTTTTCGTACCTTGTCTCTACAAAGAAAATTTAACAATCTTTACCTGACGGAAAAGAACTTAAATTGCTTATTGTGATAGAGTTCTCGAGTGTAACTGTTTTTCTAGTTCACGGTACAGTCTGTTAAGAAGATTACGGGTAGTGCACAAGATTTCTTGGAGCCTGCAACCGAGTCCTTGTTGCTTGTAAGATTTCTGGGGGATAAGGCAGGATTTTATTTTCTTCTCTCTTTTTTTTTTCTCTTTTTTCTTCTCTCTCTTGGATCCTTATTGGCGATGTTCGTTTAACGGTTGTAGCACTAGGTAATCGAAAGCTCGGCTAATTTGTTCTCGAGTTTAAAGTATGTTACAATAATTGAGATGCGTACTTGCAGAAACCGTTACGGAAGAGTTAACTTTTCTTTAATTTGTTGCTGTAGGCGTTTTATGACAGTGGATATGATCAATATACGGAATAATAGCACAGTGCAGTGCCACGCTGAATTATGCAATGCAGTGTTCTGGGTGGTGCTGTGACTGTTATGGGCAAGCGTAGCACTTACCATCAGGTGAACGACTTGCTCGTTTCGTTACTCAGTCAAATATATTTTTTTTAACTTAAGCGCTCAAACTTTTTCTCTAATGCAATATAAACTTGCTCTCAGTGCAAATTGAAAGGCAAGCAACTGCACACGAGACGGCAAAATTGGCACTTGTAACATAGAATAAATAATAGTACTTACCTTTTAGATCTAGATTGTAGGGTTTCAACATTCGGCAGAATGGGTTAAAACCTTGGGATTACATTAAATTAACTGATTTCCTTTTTTTTCTCTTAAGTACGAATAAGAAATAACCACTTAGGAACTCATTTAAAAAATACTTGTGGCTTGACAGATGGCTGACCCTTAATGGACTTAATAATGACCACTAATTTCTCACATGTGTCAAAACGAAGAAACATTCACGTTTTTATTTCTGACTAGCTGAGCCCCCCGGTTTCACCCGCTTTGACTATCATGCCAATCTGTGCATGATGATGACGCAAAGTATCTTATGTTTTTATTCCAAGACCTCTAGTATCGATTCGGTCGTTCATAGCAGACAAAGAAACATCCAAACTTCGCATCTAATATATTTAGTAGGAGTAGGATAGATAATCAGATTGATTAAGGGCACTTAGCGATCAATTTATTTGATTGTGGATTTAATTAAAGTCCATAGTTGAAAGTGCCTATAGATATTTATAGGTAAGCTAGCGTCGTGGAAATGGGCTCGTCTATTTACCAGGAATTTCTAAGGAATAACCAAATCAATCCACAGAATATTGTCACTTGTGGATAATCCAATCACTACTGCGCAAAAACCAGCGCTATTGACGATGTTTATTGTAAAAATCTATATATATGTAAAAATGTTATGTTAGTTTGTGTACGCTTCAGAAACTCAAAAAGTTCTGCACCGATCGAGCTGAAATTTTAGCATGATATATATAATCCGCATCAAGGATTGTTTTTATCTATTTTTTTCATCAGTGACATATCAGCGAATGTGTGAATGTGCCACAGCGAAGCGTAGCAGGGTTCAGCTAGTGTTATAATAAAAGAAAAAAAGTTGCGATTTTGGAGTTTATTGTACTGTAAGTTAGGAACAATGGAAATGGTGACAAGAAACATTCAATCATAGATATCATCATCATCAACCCATATCAGTCCACTGCTGAGCACGGGTCTCCCCTCACTTTCGTGAGGAGAATTGGGCCTTAATCCACTGGGGCCGGATTGATGGATAACATACCTACCTCCGAAATAATTCTCGGATAGGTATATGGGTTTCCTCACGATGTTTTCCTTCACCGAAAAGCGAGTGATAATTACATATATATGTTTATACAAGAAACAAATTGATACATGCCCGCACTGGGATTTTAACTCACGACCTTCTTCTTGGAAGGCGGACGTTCTCCCACTAGGCTATCACCGCTTGCACCGGAATGTCCTAGATATAGGTACCAATCTCAAATAGTGGCGTCCTCTAGCGTTAGAGCTTGTCGGGCCGCCTAAGGGCCTTTGAAATGGCGTAACGACTGCTATCAATCGGTCTCCGAAGCATGGAAACGTTCATAATGATATGCCACTATAATAGTCACCCATCAACTCACTTAGTCAACTATATCACCCAGCACAATACCACAATTTGACAGTATTGGTAATGGCTGAAATCACTTAATTGGAGCTTTGATGTGGTAGATAATTATTATTCAACAGACTGTTTTTTTTTAATAATTTGTACAAACCATGCATGCACGATGAACTTTTTATTTTTATGTCGTGATCACAGGGGTGGAAGCATCGATAGTGGTACATGGATTTTAATTTGATAAACTAGTATTTAGAATAGTGCAGTGCCGCAGAAGATTGTGTATTGGAAAGTTCTGGGTGACACTGGTCCTGTTATGGGCAGGAGTGGTGTTACCATCAGGTGAACGACTTGCAAGTCTCGTTATTTACGAATATAAAAAAAATATGACTACCGTTACGTAAGTTTCTAATCAATTTGTTTGGTTTGAGTTTTGAATCTCAAAGGTTTTTACCACACCATTTTTTGTGATAGATTAGGGTACAGTTGTGGAGCTAGCTTACAGTCATGGTATTAAAGTATTTTTCCTCGTTCTGCAGTGGAGCTTAAAAGTATATATTTAGACACGTCGCAACGCAACCCTATTCGCACGCCTCACGTTCTGCCTTCAGCAGCCGCCCTAGCATTCATATCATGAAATTTTAACCAAGACGGGGGTTTACGTTTCGAGGTATCGTAAAAAGGCTCTGGGTGGTAAGCCCAGCGCACTTAGTATGAAGATACTGTTTTATAGGCAGTGTAAAAACATCCACTTGTGTACTTTAAAGATAAGATTGAATTTAAGTTTCCCTTTTTATAAGCATTATTTTTGACAAATGGAACTTCTTTCTTTTTCAACGAATCTTTTGTTTAATAAGAAATTGGCGACAGCTAGGAAGTCTGTTTTAACTAATCCTAAGAGATATCTAAAATCGGATGTTTAATATTCAGGATTTGCTAAAAGCAGATAATCAGTTTTTGGTGAGTCGTGGATACGTAATGGCTTTAGGCGCCACCTGGGTTCCTATGCACTAAGCGGCTAGGCGCGTTACGGAGAACGGTCCGGCTGGCCGCAAAATATGGTTGTAAGGCAAGCTCAAACTATCTGCCTAATGTGATAGCAACCGTCCGGCGAACCGCATAGTGCGTATGTACCCTTAAACTGCACACTGATTCAGCAGTGCGTAATACTAGGCAATTTTTAAACTGAAAAATACGATAGCTGCTTGTTATTACTTAGTGAAAATCGGTTGGAGAAACGGAAGAGTATAAGCTTAAGCATTTGCCTACGGTAGGCTTTTTTTAGTTTGGATATTGCCTAGTACGTGGTTGGTGAAAACGGGTATAAGAAACGCATATCCAAACAAAAGATTCTACTCAATCGACACACGCAGCGTGTAAAGTATGAAAGCTGCGACTAAAAGCACAAGTTTATTCCTATTTCGCGATATGAAAAGGTATCGGATAACTATAAAACGACGACGATTGAGATGTCAATCGATCCTTATTAAATTTCCACCGATCTGACGTAATCTTAGAATTCTGTGCCGCGAAGCTATAATAGGACAAGCTTCTTGTTTTACAGATTCACTCACAATACACAATAAGGCCACGTCCATATGACATCAATACGAATTTTAAGTAATTGTTCACACACTAACGCGCATTTCAGTAACAAATGTGCGCTTAGCCCATGTCGTCTGAACGTGGCCTTACTCTTTTAAAGTGAACAGTATATCAATAAAGACGAAATATCAATAACCAAATGAACATCGATTTGTCTGCCCTTAATAACTACCCATTCGCAAGAACCTCTATTTACTCGTTATCATGACGCCTCTGCGAAATATTGTACCCCATTTCGTCCCACTGCTAAACACGGGTCTCCCCTTAATTTCGTGAGGAGGGTTAGGGCATAATCTACCACGGGAGCCCGATCCGTATTCGTGGATAACATACATACCTCCGAAATAATTTTCAGATAGGTATGTGCGTTTCCTCACGATGTTTTCCTTCACCGAAAAGCGAATGATAATCACGTACATATGCTTTACGGAACTCATTGGTACATGCCCGCATTGGGGTTTGATCTTACGACCTTCTCCTTGAAAGGCAGACGTTCTACCACTAGGCTATTACCGCTGTTTCCAAATATAATATCCTTTGCTCTATTTTGTAGCTCAAGTATTTTTATCTAACTGTATTCGTTTTATTTGCAGCATAGTGCCAATATAGCCTTTATATTGTTCAAGCTATATTTAAACGTCTTTGTCTCTCTATCAACCACAGAAGTTTCTTTCCATAGCCCGTCGACAGAGTTCAGCTCTCACAAATGTTTGTTACGAAACTACCTGCTTTTAGACTGCACTATTCAGCAAGCCTATTTCTCCTCTAGCACTAAATGAAAGCATCGAATTAATTGACTGTTCGTTCAATTAATAAAGCTGAGTCGTATCACACACATCACAGAGCTCAAATTATGCTAATGAACACAGCTTCACTATATTCTAGATTTGGGAAGATAGACGTTGACTGCTTGAGTTAAATACTAGATTGGCGTATCATGTGCAGGAGATACTCTGAATTTGTGCCAATATCCACGTGGCCAAATAATTGTGAGGAACACAATAGGATAGTAAATAATAAGTAAAAACGTGTGCTCTGAAAAGTATAATAAATTGAAGTAACAAAAGAACAAAACGTCAGTACATTTTTCTTTTATCAATTACAACCAAATAGATCCTATTCCAACACACCCCCTTAATTGATACAAGAAAACACACTAAAATATAAAATAAAAATATACCTTGAAAAAAAAAAAATGCTAGCCCTGTTGATGTAAACCTAGTCCTAATGCACACATGTAGTGAGCTTGCTTCGGCAGGGGCTTCGTTAGCACATCCGCCAACATATTGTTCGTTGAAACATATTTCAACTCTATATTCTTATTATACCTTAACACATTTCTTATAAAATGGCATCTTATATCAATATGCTTGCATCGGGAATGAAAAACTGGATCTTTCGCTAGAGAAATTGCGCCCTGATTATCTGCATGTAAAGAAATTTTGGCATACCTGTGCAACTCGATTTCAGTGAGCAAACTATGCAGATAGACAGCTTCTTTCATCCCTTGCGAAAGACTGACATACTCAGCCTCGCATGTGGAAGTCGCAACGCTTTTCTGCTTTTGACTTTTCCATGATATGCATGCACCGCCTAAAATAAATGCATATCCAGAATATGAGCACCTATCCAAAAGACAATTACCCCAATCTGCATCAGAAAAACCTACAACTGATTTTTCAGTCTTCTTGAACACGAGTCCATATTCTTGCGTCCTTTTCAAATATCGCAACAGACGTTTTGCTGCTTTCCAGCATGTTATATTTGGAATATTCGCGAACTGTGCCAGCCTGACTACTGAATTTGCTATGTCTGGTCTGGTCCCCGTGGCCAGATAAAGAAGGCTCCCTATCAACTCACGATATGGCCACTCTGCTTCGTCCTTTCCACATTCCTCTCCATTTTTAATTCCAAATTTCTGTCCCACCTCCATCGGAGTGGAAACAGTTTCTTTGCAATCTACCATGTTAAATTTTTTCAACAAATCGTTGACATACTTTTGTTGTGACAATTTAATGACATTTCCCTTTTTGACAATGTCAATTCCCAA
This sequence comes from Campaea margaritaria, assembly GCA_912999815.1. Taxonomy (NCBI): domain Eukaryota; kingdom Metazoa; phylum Arthropoda; class Insecta; order Lepidoptera; family Geometridae; genus Campaea; species Campaea margaritaria. The sequence goes on from OU538794.1 coordinate 7,634,333, forward strand.
AACATAGGGCCCATAACCCTTGTGAGGAACACAATAGGATAGTAAATAATAAGTAAAAACGTGTGCTCTAGTTTGTGGCATTTGAAGCATTTGAACATAAAACCCTTTGGTTTTTCCGTGCTTTTCTTCTTTTCCGACTTTCCCTTTGCAATCATAGCTCTATCTGTCTTCGGTTGATGTCTCGAGCAACTTTCCTCCAATATCTTTATTTTCAATGCTTCTGGATCTGGGATTGCATCACGAGATTCGATTGCGCATCTGAAGTTTTCAAAACTTGCAGGCAAACTGTATAACAGCATAATGGAGAAAAGATCACTATGAATGTCCACATTCATAGCATTCAACTTATCTTTGATATCAAAGAACTTCATGACATGCTCTTCGACGTCATCGTCATCTTCAGACTTCGCCATTGTTAACTGCTTCAGCAGGGTTGCCTTCCTGGCTGGTCCTTTCGAAGCATAAATCGACTTCAATTTATCCCATACTTCCTTTGACGTTGCGCACCCTCTGACGTGTCGCAACTCACTCGCACTCATCGATAATATGAGGTCTGCTCTTGCTTTCGAGTCATTTGACACCCACAACCGTGCAGCCTCCGAATCAACCGGCTTGGGTAGCATGCCGGTCACATACCCCCATGCATCGCTCTTTATCAGGAGAGCCTCTGCATGAACGACCCAACTCTCATAATTCGATTTGTTCAACAAATCAATTCTTACACTACCCGTTGCCATTTCGGTGATTCCCTCGCCCTCCATCCTCTTTGACTACACGCAATCAAAATATCGTCAACATAGATCACAATGAAAATCTTCGTACCATGTTCATCAATGTCTTTAAAATAAAGACAAGGTTCATTTACAGTAGGCTTCAACTTCATTTTCCTCAGTTTTTCATCCAACAATATGTTCCATTGACGTCCAGCTTGTTTCAAACCATATAAAGATTTTTTCAATCGACAAACATCACCTCCTAATTCAAGATCTTCCAACATCTTTTTCGCTTTGATTTTCAATGCGAAATCCTCATCTCCTAGATTGACTAGCTTCTGCAGACAGTCCTTCAACAGCTGAGGGATCTTCATGTATATTTCTTCATCGAGAAAACCGTTCAGATATGCCGTTGAAACATCCAATTGATGGATTTCCATATCAAGCTCAACCGCAAGTGCTGTCAATAATCTGACAGTATCAAGTCTTGCAACAGGGGCAAAAGTATTATGATAATCAACACCATACCGCTGACTAAAACCTTGCGCCACAAGTCTTGCCTTCTTTTTCTCGGTTTTATCGACATTTACCTTCGTTGTCAACACATAGCGACAACCAACGACGGTACGATTTGCCGGTTTCTTTACGATATCCCATGTTTCATTCTTCAGTAAACTCTTAACTTCCGACATGATGGCTTGCTCCCATCCATATCTTTCATTTCCTGATAGAACTTCTTTCAAACTTAACTCCGCTGCACCTACAAAATCATCACAATCTACAAAATCATCAATTTCTTCCTCTATTTGAATGTCCGGTTCCACCTCTACCATTCGGTAAACTTTTCTTGGACGACCTACGCCACTTCTGTCTACACGTGGTCTTCCAGGCCCCCGTTTCATGACTCGTTCTTGAACCTCCTCTTGATGCGTAGAATCCTCTTCAACGGATCGTGTGCCAAAATCACCACTGCCAGCTCCACGATGAGATGGTCCAGCATCCATCCTCAATTCTGTCAATGGTTCAGCTTCAGGTGGACTTGTTGGATGTTCTCCATCTGGTCCCATATTATTCGATTGATTTTCAAGGTGCACTTTTGAAATAATTTCTATTTCCGCAACCTTTGGCTTCTCAATATATTTGGGTTCATCCACCTTAATACCTGAATGAGGTTGATCAGTTTTGAACGGATCAATTTCGAGATTTTTTGTAGAAGTTTCATGTTCGTGAAAACGAACATCTCGCGATATGACTACTTTCCTATCTTGAGGAATCCAGACTCTGTAACCTTTTGCATTTCTAGGATATCCGACAAAAACACCTTCCACACTCCGAGCGGCAAACTTACCCTTTTGTTCCTTATCCAAAACATATGATTTGGAGCCGAACTTCTGAAAGTAGTGTAGCTGGACCGGTTTTCCGTACCACTTCTCGTACGGGATCTGTCCTCCAAGACTACTCGATGGACAACGGTTTCTCACGTGGCACGCTGTCACTACAGCATCAGCCCAGAAACTTGGTGACAATCCGGATGAAATCAGCATACATCTAGCCATTTCTACAAGTGTCCTATTCATCCTCTCTGCAACTCCATTTTGTTGCGGAGTTCGAGGAGCGGTCAGTCGCCTAGATATTCCCTCATTCTTTAAGAATACATCGAAATCCCGGTTACAATATTCACCTCCGTTATCCGTTTGTAAATATTTTATCTTCTTACCAGTCAAATTCTCTACAAAATTTTTGTATGTTTTAAAAAACATAAATACATCATTCTTTTTAGTTAACAAGAACACTTCACACCAACGTGTACAGTCGTCAATAAAAGTAACAAAATATTTTGCGCCTCCTAACGCTTCGGTTTGCATTGGTCCGACTACGTCGGAATAAACGATTTTTAAAATATCGTCGCACGGTCCACTTGTTCTAGAAAATGGCAACGCACTCATTTTCCCTTTCACACAAATATCGCAATCGTGAAATTCACGGTTGTCTATTGATCCAGTTTTAATTCCCGAACGAACTAACACTTTTGATAGATCTTTCGCATTAAGATGACCTAAACGCTCATGCCACCGCCACGCATCACTATTCGTGACAACAGATACAGAATCAGTTTTCTCTCGAACATAATATAAGCTCCCTAAACGATCCGCGAAAAACTGAACTTCACCTTGACTATTTGTAACTACAGCCTTATTCTGACTAAAAGTCACTACGGAACCTTTATCCGTAATTTTTGCCACTGAAATCAAGTTACTTCGTAAATCCGGAACAAATAGCGTGTCTGACAAAGATACTACTGTTTTAGACTCATCCTTACATGCAGACAACGTGACTACACCCTTACCTTGCACATTTGTAGTGGAATTTGATGCCAAATTCAATTTACCACTTGCAGGTATCATGCCATTTACAAACTTACTCGCATCATTACATAAGTGTGACGTACATCCACTATCTAAGATCCAGTTTTCCTTTCCACCGTGAACAGCTCTACATTCATCTGAAACACAGTTATAATTTTCAAAACCGGTATTAAAAACAGCCCTATGTACATCACTATCACACTTATTTGACACACGCTTCGCATCTCCTTTTTTTAGACATTCAGACGCTTTGTGCCCTAGTTTGTGGCATTTGAAGCATTTGAACATAAAACCCTTTGGTTTTTCCGTGCTTTTCTTCTTTTCCGACTTTCCCTTTGCAATCATAGCTCTATCTGTCTTCGGTTGATGTCTCGAGCAACTTTCCTCCAATATCTTTATTTTCAATGCTTCTGGATCTGGGATTGCATCACGAGATTCGATTGCGCATCTGAAGTTTTCAAAACTTGCAGGCAAACTGTATAACAGCATAATGGAGAAAAGATCACTATGAATGTCCACATTCATAGCATTCAACTTATCTTTGATATCAAAGAACTTCATGACATGCTCTTCGACGTCACCGTCATCTTCAGACTTCGCCATTGTTAACTGCTTCAGCAGGGTTGCCTTTCTGGCTGGTCCTTTCGAAGCATAAATCGACTTCAATTTATCCCATACTTCCTTTGACGTTGCGCACCCTCTGACGTGTCGCAACTCACTCGCACTCATCGATAATATGAGGTCTGCTCTTGCTTTCGAGTCATTTGACACCCACAACCGTGCAGCCTCCGAATCAACCGGCTTGGGTAGCATGCCGGTCACATACCCCCATGCATCGCTCTTTATCAAGAGAGCCTCTGCATGAACGACCCAACTCTCATAATTCGTTTTGTTCAACAAATCAATTCTTACACTACCCGTTGCCATTTCGGTGATTCCCTCGCCCTCCGTAATACTTATTAAACGTATCCTGGGCCCATAACCCTTGTGAGGAACACAATAGGATAGTAAATAATAAGTAAAAACGTGTGCTCTGAAAAGTATAATAAATTGAAGTAACAAAAGAACAAAACGTCAGTACATTTTTCTTTTATCAATTACAACCAAATAGATCCTATTCCAACAATAATGTGCATACAATATGAGGTAGATAGCTTACAATGTCATTATATTGTAATATGTCGGGTTGCAATAGCTCGTTACGATGTATAGAATGTACTGCAATATACGACGCACTACCTCTATCGTTAGTTCGTAGACGATATTAAAAGTTTATGAATCTGTGTGATGAGATTTTAGTGGAACACTCGTAAAAACTTTGAAATTATGGAGCACTAGCTCCACTCCGCATGTCCACTCGCGAATTTTCCATTTTCTCGAAGGAAATGTGTCAGGAGATAGACTATTTCACCACATTTACTCTTCATCCGGCAGCTACAAGGGCAAGTAAAAACTCTTCAACATTTACCTCGTCTCGTAGCAGAATCTGTTAACTCCGAGTTTCATATCTACTAGATATCGACCAAAATGTTAATAGCCATTGCCGAGAAATAACCACTCCAACCAACGAGAACACTAAATTAATACTTCTACTTCTTCTACTGGGCGAAGTGGTTTATAGTACAGTTGCCTGAGAGTCGTACTTGACCGAAAATGTATATAGGTCGTAAGAAATCTAAAATCGGGGTAAGTCAGAATAATCTGGAAGTACTTATCCAAGTAGAGACTGAACAAATCTTCTAGGCAAGCATGCTTCACTGTCGACCGCGTCTACAGTTACCATCAGGTGAGACTGCGTTCAAATGCTTACCTATACTGAAATTTAAAAAAAAGTAACAAGTCAAGGTATCAAGCTGTATTCTAGTCTACCCATGGTCGTACCTACCGCTCTATTTGTCCTTTTAGCATAACATAGATAAAAATGGGTCACTGTACATTTGCAATTACTGTAAAGTGGCCTATTTTCTAGACTAGAGAGCCTAGGCATTAGCCGACCCGTTAATAATGCAAATGGGACAATAGTCTGAATTCTTGGCAATAATTATAAGCTGCCAACAAATAGGAGTTAGATAATCCGATAAGACTAGATATATAATTCGGTGAGAATTAGGCGAGTGCATTCAAATAGTACAATGGATTTATGTTGTTCACATTACTTCGCAAATATATTTACGCTTTTCGTTTGTTTTTTTGTCGTAATCAGAATTTAACACATTAATGATTCTATCAACAAGGTTTTACTGTGAAAATGATTCACGCGGGATATTTAAACTTTCAATACGAGTTACAGTTAATAAGTTTAATTAAAATATCTAGGCAGTTTGGGGAACTGGCTTATCTGTACCTAGAAATTACTTGATTGATCACTGATTAATTAATGTATGTAGGAACTATTTATTTACAGTAAATAGTAATGGATAAACAAAAACAATTATAATCTAAAACTAACTGCTTACCAGTAGGCAACGTTTCTACAATGCTGGCAAAATTGTCATGTTGTATCGCAAAGCCTATGCACTGGGCAACGGCCTCTTTCCAAGGAAAGTGTCGTGAATTCAAATCCCAGTGCAAGCACGGGCAGTTTTCTTGTAAAGAAGTTATGTTTCTTATACTATAACTCGCTTTTCGGTGAAGTAAAACATCGTGAGGAAACCCACATACTATCCCGAGAATTATTTCAGAGGTATGTTATCCACCAATCCGGACCGAGCCCCCGTGTTAAATTATAGAACAATCCATTTCAAGAAAGTGTGGGGAGACCCGTGCTCAGCAGTGGGGTGATATGCGTTGATGATGATGGCATTGCCATGTGCAAAGTAAACGTCAGTGCTTATTCTGATCACGTGTTGCTAATACCTAACACCCTTCTAAGCCTTTTATTATTCGATGACATCTTGCGCCCTGCGGCTTTAGCGTATCGACCCCAAAAGGGTCAAATATGTACACGCTATCACCTTTTGAGGTTGTCAGATAAATCAGCTGGCGCACCACCCTTTTAGTTCCTGGAAGATGAGACGCAAGATCTACGTTAGTAGCATTCCACACCAGAGGCCCTCCCTTTAATCCTCTTTTTTGTATTACTTACTTGACAATACTTTTTGACCGAATAACATAACGTCACTAAACAAACACATGCAAAAGCAACTCTATATCTTTGCGTATAAAGGCTCTATAATGCACGATTCTACAAAAATATTCCCATCATAACCGGAAACTTAATAATCGCTGTTTAAAATTAGCACTAATCTAATAAAACAATTGCGCGGTAAACTAGTGACGTACGGTACATGAGCAAATAGTCCGGTTGCAATTTCTTTGATCGAATGCCAAGTGTTAACTAGGCAGTTAAGCGTTATGAATGAATAGAGCACGTTTAATGGTACAGATTTACGATATCACTTCATACAATATCTGGATTATAGAATGACTAACCTGTAGATTACCATGGCAAAGATACAGATTCCTCTGTACTGGGAAATTGCTTGATTCCCGACTAGGCTTCCTACACGACCTTCAAGTAAAGTCTAAAGTAAAATGACCTTCACCCGTAACTTTTAGGTACTTGCCAAGTATATACATTAAGATGTAGATAATCAGGACTTTACTTGTAGTTTGTGAAGAAGGTGCTAAAATTTCCCAGTAAATGTTTGCACTGTGTTAAATAAATGAGATTAATTTCTTAAAAACCGCTGTGACGATTTTGACGAAAACCTGTATCAATGTGAAGTTTTAGAAAAACAAGCGAAATATGGTGGAAAAGATATCACGCATTGCCTAACTCCTCTTTTCACTATAGGAAATAAAATTATATTTCAGATGTCTGGCAAAAATACGTAATATTTTTTTAAGAAATATCATTCAATAGATTTCTGTCAGATCCAATATTAAATCTGCAATCTACCCGGATTTGCCCGGATTTTATCCATTCTTCTCGGAATATCAAAGGTTTCGCAATGTCACGCAAACAATGACACGAACCGAATCCTGTATTTATTAAAAAAGAAGATAAAAATATACCCAGAAATAAGTCTATGATAAAATTGTTGATTCATTTATATTATGTTCTGGGTTTGTTGAAATACAGTCATCCCATCTAAAAAGTGGACGCAATAAAAATTAGGACAAATTGAAAAAAAATACTATTGATAGGGTTAACGTCCCGGGATTATTTTATACAGTGACACCTCCCACTCATCCCAAACATTCTTAAATCTTACCCAATACCGGAAAAGACAAATCAAAACTAATGAGGGATCACCCGTGTTTTATTCACAAACATGCAAAATGCTCTAGATATTCTAACACTAGTGAAGTAAATAAATCGGAACATTCTGAACAGCTGTGGAAAAGCTTTATGTTTATAGAGTGGGATGCATCAAACACACACCACAGTTGATTAGAGGTGGCGTTGCTGGCAATAGAGCTTAGGAAGGAAGGCGTGGGTGAGTTCCGTATTTATTAAATTGTAGAGCTGATCTTTAGTTTTAAAGTCTATCAGGCCGCCCAAGGAACTCTGTTATTCATCGGTAACAACTGGAACTGACGGCCTATGTGCCTTCCGAAACATGGGATGATGACAATCCGCTGATGACATGAAATAAGTCATCCGGTGCGAGGCCGAGGTTTCAAATCCGGGGCTGCCAAGTCCACAAATTACCGCTTGCCTACCCACTGCAGTGTTTCCTCGATGACAAAGTTGAAGTTAACAGGGAAATAATTTCATCGCATGTTGTATTCTGCATTCAGGCCCCTAATTCGCTATGCCCCATAAGATTCCACTCCGAAAACGCCTGATTTCATAACGCGGATGGAAATTATTTTGAAGTTTAATACTTCTCGAAACGTGCCTGAAACGCACTAGCTTCTCGCACGTTATTTTGACAGTTCAAAACGAGCGCGTTACAAGTCTAGTTGGTCATGGCGAATAACGGCCCAGGCAAAAGCATTTTTTGTCGCAAATTCTAATTCATTAGTTGGGTCACCATTTTTATTTATTTCGTCATACCGACAATTTTCATGTAAAATATTTCTTGATAGAAAACGGCTTTACACGTTCTAAGTACCTATAATAAAGAACTTATTTTCCCGGAAAAGTAATTGAACTTTTTCTGCGAACGACCTTTCTTTTCAGGCCAAAAATATTGTCCCACCCATGCAAAAATTTATAGAATTTATGGGAAATAGAGATACAGATGTTGAATTTAGGGACTCCTTCAGCCTTAAGTAAATAATACCCGCCTCCTTATGATTCTTATAACTTACTGCTGAACCGGTTTATTTTTTAGGCACTTTTGCGAAACTTTTCTAAAACCATCTGTTTTCAGCAGTCAACGTGTTAACATGACAACTGCTATCTATGGATAACATTTTAATTTGCCCTCCGAAGCCCGAAAGTTATATCTCAGTGCCACTAAACGCATCCCATCCAAGTATGTGGATAAAATCCCTCAGTCAAACACTATCAACGAATGCAGTAACAGGAAAAAAACGAAATGTATGTTTGGACACACAATAGAAGTGAAACTACAAGTAAAAAAATATTTAAAAAAATATATTCATAAAAGATATATTTTAAAAATATACGAAACGTAACTCTCTCTCTCTCTCTTTCTATCTTCACTTACTTATGTAAATCTCCCTCTTAACTTCCGTCCGCGTCGCCCGTTCACATTTTTCGTAACGCATTCACCAGCTCACACCCCAAGTCAAGCGTGCGTAAAGTATTTTTACTTCAAAAACAAATAAAACTAGCACTTAGCTGTGAATTTTATTTCGTTAGGAACTTCTTAAAAACTAGCTCCAAGAACAGCAGTCCTCAACAGTCCACTCCAACTCAATCCGTACCAAACCGCCACCTGACCTCTTAGTTAACTATCTAGGATTCCCAGTACTACGCTCAAGGAGTAATTCTCCCAATTAGTCGGGTGGGTTCGCCTTTACCGGCACGTTAGACAGAAAGATTGGATTTGAGAAGCATCTGCTGTTCCTGTTAACGTTTTTCGAGGTTTAGCTTTGTAGATTCTATTTAGTTTAACTATAGAGTCGTAACACAGTCGTAACACAAACTTTCGTAACTATTATAATAAGATCAATATCAATACAGGTTGGGATACGTAGGCAAAGGCCTCCCTACTCTCCTTCCATTCCTCTCGGCCCACAGACTTCTGCGGCCAGTCCTTCCAGAAGACGTCCAGCTTGTCCCGCCATCTCGTTCTGGGCCTGCCGCGACGTCGTCTAACTGTGTGGGCTCCACTCGGTTAAAAGGCTACCAAAGTACCTGACAGCATACTCATCATTAAAACAACAGGACTTAGTGGTCATTAAATTGGTGGAATCTACCACAGCTGTCACAATAAATAGTTCTCAACAACCCGAAAACAAATGAAAAATTTAGCTTTGTTTCAACGCTGTCGATGATTAGTCTGTTCGAAGGTGTGGTTATCGCAATTGAATCCTACACTCAATAAACGGACGGTTCCGATCACTCTTCGAGTTTGTTCAAGATGACGATGTGTTTTTTTTTATCAAAATGTCTAAGGCCAAATTCCACTCCCCAAAAAATAAACATGGCATCGCGGCATGCTTCCTATAGTCGTAAATAAGACATAAAATACCTCCAGTGACATTAAAGTGAAAAAAATAAAGGTGAAAGAGCCGCTGGCTGATTGGCGATCTCATTAAAACCAGGAAGGACGCCGACGTTTACGCCCGTTATGGTTTCTCCCTTTTATCTATTCTTTTTTAAACGAGCGAAATATAGATGTTGGGTAAATGTGGAGATGGATTAAAGGGGTATCTTCCCTAACCGATAGAAGTACTTAAACTTAAATATCAGTTGTTTAGTTATTATTTCGCTCGTTACATTGCCGTGGTTCCAGAGTCCTTCTCTTATTTAAATAAATCGTGTTGCCTTAAATTGTGTTTAGACAGTAAACATAGTTTCGGCACGTTTTTATTACATACGACCGTCTACAAAATGTTTGTGCAGTTACATCGCAGAGACCGTGTTTTGGAAGTATGTTTTGACAGTCAATTTATTTAAACACGACTCCACGACGATATCCAAACAGCTCAAGTGGGGAACCACTTTAAACAACAATTTCATGGCTATTTTTATTGAATAGGTACCTAACGTAGAATCTGTGAGTAAAACCAATTGCCAATAGCGCAAAATAAATAAAAGTACAGTCAACATCAAAAAATGATGATCAGACAAGTTTCAAAAACCTATTTATTTCAATATTATCTGATTCTTAAAAAAAAAAAAAAATCCTGTCCCTCGCTGAATTCTGTTGATTGTTTTTGTTGTTGAGTCTATTAATAGAATTGGGATTAACTTTTGAATAGAGAGCAAGAGTTACGTTATGTATTTTTTGAAGAACCAGATCATATTGATAATAATTATGATAAGTCTTTAATGGACTGAATACAGATATGGTTTTAACATCATTGACTTTTGTTGTTGACTGTACGGTACTAATAGTCTTGTTTTGAATTTTATAACATTTCTAGCTTGACCAATGATTAAGGTGGTTCGTTTCGCTTATAGCGATAATGTTTACTGAATATTGAATAACAACATGAATTGCAAGTGAGGCTTGGTGGGATTTGTGGAGGACTATACCTATATTGTAACAAAGTCCTTTGGGATGGTGGTGGCCAAGCGGCAAGCTGTGCGCTTTGCTACTCAATGGCACCGGCTTCGAAACCTTGGCTCCGCAGGAGAATTCATTTCATAGGTCATGTGTGGATTTCCATCGCTCCGTGATTTTCGGTCCTAACTGTAGATAAAAATCTACAGTTCTGTCACTCTGAAACTGTAACACCGATGCACGTTTTTAACTAACCCAATCCTTTTCCTCGAAGGTCTATAAAATAAAAAAATACTGAAACAGAGATACATAGTCCCGTACACGTGTAAAACAGACAGCTGTATACTATGATGTGCCATGGCAAAGCTGCATGGGCGCAAAATTAAATTGGCCCAAATTGACTTATATTAAATTAAGGCATTCGGTTTTGTGCGCCCTGTCTCCAGTGTTGTGTAACACTCAGGGCTGCCTCAAAATGTTTCGTAAATAAAGTAAGGTAAATAAAATAATTCGACGATGCATGTCCCCATGTCTGCTTCTGATAAAGAGCCTCTATCAAAAGTTAATTCTTAGTTTTAGAATGGACTGCATACATTATGTCAATAGGCATGTATTGTATACTCGAACTTCTAGAAATTTATTTTAAACTTCTTTTCTTATGGGTTTTTATAATAATTGTTTATCATACATACAGTAGTTTTACATACATACATACACACACACACACACACACACACAGTAACGCTTTTTTCCCAATTGTGTAGGCAGAAACTACACCTATTCACATGCAACGATCCTGACACACCTATTTTGCTTCTTCCACTTTTATGAGTCCACATACATTATTGCCGGTTATTAGCTTTAAATGAAAACAATTATTGATTTGTCCTTGAATTCTGTCTGAAGATATTGTGCCATCAATATTAATTGCAGCATATATGTATTGAATTTGTTTGAATATGGTTCACGGCATTATATTTAGCTATTTGAGTGTAAATAATACCTAGATATTTTTTGTTATAAACACAGATCGATTCGCCAACCTTACTCTACTGATCTGTTATTCAGATCGCTCCAAATGACAATTTATTAATTAAATGCTTAATCTAAAAACAGGCGCGTCAATAACAAGTCGTATATACTTATTTCATTAATATTCCTAATGTTTTCTACATTTTGAGAGTAAAGGCAAAGAGTAGATAAATATAAAGATAAAAAAAATGTTTTTTTTTCAAAAAATTCAGTTGATTCACCTGGCTTTGCTAGTTTTTAAGAAGTTTTCCGAAATCGATCAGAATATTAAAACGATGTCTAGAGGCCAATAATATTTATCCTGTGATTTTGATCACAAATGTCATATACTTTCACGAGAAAACCATTAAAATTATAGTTACGTAAGTATAAGAACTGCTTGCTAAGTATAGGATGGTAATTTATTACGTCAATAGTCCAAATATGTAACCAAAACTACGCTTCAGCGAACGCTAACTCGAATCATGCCCTACATGACGAGCCGGCGGCGGGCGGCGCGGCGGCACCACATGCATTGCGGTGTAACGCCACAACCATAGTAACAAATATTTAATCTGTGTCACAACGTTTGCGGCAGTAAGTGTAGCCAATACCTGTGGTCGGGCACTGACATCGGACGCCGGGCCAATGTAAGCTTCAAACAATTATCGCGTCATCGGACTAATTCGCAGGAATCCAATCCCTAACCAGTCTGCCCGTCGGAAGTTTTCTCTTCATAAACAACATAAAGAAATGCAATAAGACGCTGAAAGTTGGACCGAATCGGTCGTACAACGGTCGAATTATATTTCATTGACGGCGCGCGGTTGGCTACCACCCAACTTTGCTTTTACGATAAAATCCATTTTATAGTCACTGTTTCCTGCACATAAACGCTTGACGTTACGATTCTGAGCTGTACAAATAGTTCCCTTACAGTAAGCTATGTTAGTCATCATCATCATCATCAACCTTTATAGTCCCACAGCTGAGCTCGGGTCACCCCTCACTTTCGTGAGGAGGGTAAGGTCATAGCCCACCACGGGGGCCCAGTTCGGATTGGTGCATAACACCTGAAATAATTCTCGGGTAGGTATGTGGGTTTCCTCGCAATATTTTTTTACGTGCCTAGACTGGGATTTGAACTCAGGACCTTCTCCTTGGAAGGCAGACGTTCTCCCACAAGGCTACCATCGCCACCTATGTTAGTACCTTTTCATATTAGGTATTCTATGATAATAGAATTAATCTTATAGATATTTTACTAGGATATGGTACTACAGCGTTATGGTTTTTCTGGGCCAGTATATACTGCATGTACCATGTATAGTAAGTAATATGCGATAAAAATACGTAAAGAAATATTAATCGGTTGCTTTTCAAAAAATATGTTCACTGAGTTCTGTTTGGAATAATGGTTTCATCTAATTGTATTAAAATTTCGTTGATTTATTAATCGAAATGTCTCGTTTATTCCTTTGGTTCAAAATTAATTTGCATTGCAAATTATAGTGTACAATAATTTGAAAATTTGACAGCGCTCATGACTGTACTTTACAAAACTGTATCATAAATAAATTAAGTAATACAGAGAACTGGACCGTTCCACAGTGAATGCCAATAAAACCTGTTCGTTTTTTATAAATACGCGTAAAATATTTTTATGATGGTAGAATAATATTTTATGTAAGATGAAAATATGTTCATTATAAAAATATTTTTTTATAAAATTAGAATGACTTATAATAAAAAAAGCTTTTAGTAACTAATAAAAAGCTTTGAACAAAAATAGAGTCAATGAAATAGTATCTTACATTGTTGTCAAATAAAATACAAAACATGCTACTATATACATTTCAACATGTAACTCCAATAATAATGTAATAAAACCAAATATTAATCTTTCAAAAAAACTAATAAAAAAATTTGAAATTTATAGACAAATAAATTACCTTCAATTTGTAACTCTACTATTAGAGCCGAAGATGCGCTCATAAGCTTGTCTATATTTATCTTTATGAACAAGATATTTATTAAAACAAAATATAGTAAAAAAAACCTTTGCTTAGGCCAGTGGGCAGTGACATGCTCAGGCCGGTTTACATTATGCTAGTTCTTAGTAGAGTGCTTTAGTTCAACTAGAAAGGCAAGTACTCCATAGAATCAAATACAATTGTACGAAAGCGAGTAACGTTCACACGTTTCAAGTCAAGCACTCTACTGAAGACTAGCAGAATGTAAACTGGCCATAACCTCAATAAACATTACCATGAAACATCAACAGTATTGGAAGTTCTTTCAGAATCAACACCAAATGTCGTAAAGGTCACAATGGGTCTTTTTATTCGTAAATTTAGTTTTTACGGCATGACGTCGAAGGACATTATTAGATGAAGATTCAATATGTCGCCTGCGGGCCATGCTGCCACCATTAGAAAGTGGCGTACGGAACCCTCGGTATGTCGTGCTGCGTTTGCATTACTTGAACAGCATTAATCTGTTTTTAATGATCGTGCTACATTTTATATTTAGGAAAATTATTGCAAATTACAAGGTTGCGAGTTACGCTTTCAGATAAACACTGGGTATTAGTGTTCTGTGATTCAACTGAATCGACAAAGTGAGAACTAAAAATGCTGGCTCAGATGTCCAGTTGTTGATAATAAAGGCTAATGATAGCTAGCTGAAAATGGATCTACAGCATTATAATCGTTTTGGTAAGGCATGAGTAGGTCAGCTCAACTTTCAAGGCATTGTCCGACGGAAGTCGATCTAAAAAAATAACCTGTTATTACTGTATGGAATTCCATTGCCTTCAGTCATTATAATGTAAAACTAAATGGTCACTTAAATGGAGCAATTATAGAGAGACTCAGATAGGTAGATATTCTTGTCATGTCCTAGATTCAGCTCCGCATCACAGTATAATTTATTTTGCAAACTGTAAGTAAAATGTTTTCATAATGAAGATGTCCTTTTTATGAGATATTCTAGTTTGTGAAAGTAAGATAACAGTAAATTGAGACTTATCTATGTTATTGCAATTACAATCTACAGCAATAACATTGTGAAAAGCCATTAAAATACTTTTCTTGCTACATTAATCTTACTTTAAGACTCAATGCAATGTTTACAGATATAAAAAATAAAGGCCATGATCGCTAATGTGCCTGAAATAACATAAATTGTTAATAATGTGATGTAGAGGCAATAAAACCCATTAAAATAGTAACAGGAACTTTTGATAATTCTTTGCATCCCACTTTTGAGGTACATTAAATTTTAATTATTCGGATGAGGGCATTCGAGATATAAATTAATCATTTCACAGATATGTATACTCGTAATAAACGATTATCAAACAACTAAATATTTCTAGCAAACAGCTCACGAGATTCGGGCTTATCGTGTTCATTCCCTACCGCTTCATTTACCACTTCACACCAGTTGAGATAGTGATCAAATGCTAATGATAAAAAAATAATATAAACGGGATAGTAACTGGACAGTTTCAAGCGCAGCACGGGCATGGATTCCAATGAAATGAAAGGATATGCGCCGACTGGAAAAGCGCCCGACCTGAGCCACCCGCTGGAAATAGCTTCGAAGCCTTTTATCGTGATTCTTACACGAATCAAAACTTCATAAAAAGGGAATGCCTTTTCCGTAACAAAAGAACTGATGGAATGAGCAGATAGAGAAATGAATTCATTTCTTGTTTTCGATTTATTATGGTTTTCTAATACAGGTTTATAAGTTTGGAAGTAATTATCCGTCCGTACGTTTATAAATCCTTTTCACACCTGCAGCTTTTATGTATTGCGTAAAAAAATGTTATACGTAATTATAATTATATTTAATTCCAACGGGATAAAGGCGTGACTGTATGCATGTATGTATATTTAAAGCTTTTTTTGCTTTGAATATTGATTTCTGTCCTAGTTCCCACACTTACATAATCACATCATAATATATTTTAGCGGTGTAGCTGTAGCGGTGGTAGCGTAGTGGGAGAACGTCCGCCTTCCAATCAGAAGGTCGTGAATTCAAATCCCAGTGCGGGCACGTACCAATGTGTTTCTGTAAAAACATATGTACGTAATTATCACTCGCTTTTCGGTGAAGGAAAACATCGTGAGGAAACCCTCCGAACTACCTCCGAAATAATTCTCGGGTAGGTATGTACCCGAGAATTATTTCGGAGGTAGATATGTTATCCACCAATCCGGACTTGGTCCCCGTGGTGGAATATGGCCTAACCCTCCTCACGAAAGTGACGAGAGACCGGTGCCCAGCAGTGGGACGTTATGGGTTAATGATGATGATGATTCAATGCTGAAAACACAACTGTGGTGTTTTTCATAACGTGGAGACACAACGGTGCGTGCAGATCCGTACCGGTGGCTAGACAAGAAAATCCGCTCGGCAGCAAAGTGCTAACGAGTAAAAATAAACCCCTTCTTAGTGTTATAAAATCATGGTATCGTAGATATTATGCGTTCCATCAACTGTATAAAACGCGTCACAGTCACAAATATTCCAACCCATAAGATATGTAAGAAATGAGGAACTACGTGAACTGTGATCCCACAAATGTGTACCCGGACTGAGGAAATACATGTGGTTCTCACAAATATTTGCACTGCGCGGGAATCAGACCCGCTACCTCACGCTTCACAGTCGGCTCATCGCTAACTAACGCTGTGGTTCAAGAAATAAAAAATCGGTTGAAACATTAATACGAAAGAAGAAGAAGACCGTATCGCCAACCCTTTCTCGTACCAATATAAATGTCTGCTCAATATAAATCTAAATTAAAACATTTTATGTTTCACAAACCAAAGCAAATGTGCCAAACGAATAAAGTTCTGAGTCAATGAACCTAGGTCCTGAACTCTAAGGTATTCAGACAATCCGTACTACTGTACCGCAATCTACGAGTCCATTCATGTTGGAGGCATCGTAACCGAATACGGACTGACTATAAATATGCACTAAAACTACGTACAGTATTCTATACCGTACAGTACAGTACATTAGATTGTAACATGATCATGTTGGGCTATCTAAAGGTATTTGCGGATTACCGTTGCCGTTGACGATCAATAATAATTCCAGACAATGACAATATTAAATTGTTTTAATTTTAATTTATTTTTAAAAATATTTTGTATTTTAGACCTTGGTTTAACTAAACGTACAGTGCATCACAAAATGATAGCCATTTGTTTATTATGCCGCCTATAACTAGCATTATTTATATCTAATTTAGTTTCCACTGAAGAACTACTCTTTAGTCTTTGTACATGATGGTGCAACTATTGTAGAAAATAAACTAATTTTGTATTATTTCTGTCTTTACAGGTAACTATATAGCTGAAAATTGGATTAATCGCAGACGTGAGTGACAAAATTGTGTACATTATTGCAATTTCATTGTTATATAAACACACGACGTATGCGGACATTAGTTACTGTTCGACACATATAAAGTACCTGAAATTGTACAAAGTGCACTTTTAGTGCCTACAAAGTGGGGTAAGTACATTCTATTCTCCGTCGTTGAATAGTTAAATCATGTAATTTAACTTGGTTGTTTGAATAGTTCTTCATTAAATAGTATAATTTTCAATTGGACCGCACAACCAATTTTAGCTATCTTTACATTGACTTATGGATAATATTACCACAGCGAAATGTTTAAGCTTGGTACCGGTATTTTTGTAATGATATATTTCGGAAGCAAGGATAAGATAGATAGGAACATCATTATATAGAATTGAAATCTTTACTTATTTATTTTATTTTGTTCGAAAATAATATAGTGTACCATAGCTAAGTTACATAAGCAAGCTTTTGTCATTTGACATTTGGGTATTGTTAACGTACCCGCCGCCGCCGCCGCCGTCGCCTTCAACCTAGCTCCTCGTGGAGGTTACATAAAACAACCGATCAATAGAATTGATTTTATGATAATGCTATTTAATTACGGTATCTTATATATTATTTTACTTAACCCTATACTTGGAAAATGTTTTAGAAGTAAAACTTCTTTATGCACGCTTGACTTGGGGAGTAAGCTGAAGTGAATCCGTTACGAAAAATGTGATCGGACGAGGCGAACGGAAGTTGAGAGGGAGATATAAGTTAGTGAAGGTAGAAAGAGAGAGAGTTACGTTTCGTTTATTTCTTTTTCTGATCGCGCTCTCTTTATTGACTTACTTGTACATATTTAAGTTGAGAGGTAAATAATAAATAATATTAAATCATAAATATACTTATCGATAAAAAAAATATTTGAATAAAATAATAAAAAAATACTAAAGAAATTTTACTTCAGTCGTGTGGTCTAAAGCACACTCATTTTTTTTATTTATAAATGGCAAATTACAAACCCCCTTATTCATAAAAAGTTATGTGACGTTTCATAAAATCGCGCACTATAAATTTGTACTGCGCAGTACTAAGTGACGTTCGATAACTTTTTATAAATAAGGGAGAAAGTGTTTAAAGTACGTAGAATGTCTAGAGATTTTCGAAAAGTTTCAACGTTTTAAATAATCCGTCGTATCAAGAATAGGATTAAAATATGCCTTGGAACTAGGGTTACCTATCCTAGTTTTAATTATCACTACGCTAATGAGCGCGACGAGTAAGTGTTTACATGTTCCCGCTCTTGTTTATAGAGCCAACCCTGGTATTTTTCTGCTTTTACGATTCGCGTCGTGTGCCGTCATGATTTTTTAAATATGCTTCTCATATTTTTGCTGGCGTTTTCGCAGGCTCTCATTGTTTACGTGGTTTAAATTTCAATTCGCTGCTGTAAGCTAAATTTTTCGTAGTCATTTATTATGTGAGGTGGTATTTTAATAGGTAGTAAGTAGACCGTGTTGGCCGAGCGATAGAATAGAATAGAATAGAAAACTCTTTATTGTACACCAGAAACAAAAATAAACACAGTACAGAAGAAATAATAATTCGATAATTCACGGATATGTCATCTTGTTTAATCTACCAAACCGTAATGGAACAGCTATGTGGAATCTGGTTAAACTATCTCTCCCTAAAACATTGTGACGTCACAATGAACAGAAGATACATTTATGATAAAAAAAGAAAGCGTCTATCTTAATGATTGTTATTATCAAAAGCCACGTTAATTAACCTCCATCAAAAATGCTAGTTAATCGCGGCCCTATTCTGTAAGCACACCGAACCCACATAAATATCGTATGACGTCACACCCAGATCCCGTTCGTGAATCGCATTTGAATAGTAACGCTGCGATGCTCGCTTGCGTCTGACGGGACCATTAGATCCATGATGGATTAGAAACTAAACTACTTACATGCTACCGGAATAACACTGTACTTAAGAACCGATTTGATGTTACGCAAGGGTGCCAGAAAACGAATAGAACTATTTTTAAACACACGTGTTGCGTATTTTTTTAAAATGCAATAATATCACCACCAAGCAAGAATTAATGCGCCAAATTTCATTTTCAAAATGTAACTGTTACATGAGTTACGTTCTAGCTTAAATCATATTCCGTCAAACAATACCTCAAATTTTAAATTCATAGCTATTACCATAATCACAATGCAAAAGGCGAGTTGAACCTTTCCCGTAATGACAGTTTATCGCAGTTCACAACTCGGCGTCCCCTGAACAAAACGTCGCTCTGCATAAATAATACGAGTGACGTCATAGTCAGATCCCGCTCGCGGACCGCTGTTTGTTGCGATGAGGATGATAGCTTTGTTATCTCTTGACAGTTATATTAGACTCTCAGCTGAGACTTGAAAAATCGACTCTATAATAAGTAAAAACAGCGACTTAATTTGCATTAACCCTACAAAACGCTAAACTTAGAGAAGAATATACAGACAAAACATTCTTTCACTGTCTAAAATTAACATTATTCGAGATTAGAGTAATAATTTTACTCCGTTTACAACATTACATCGCAACCTACCATTGCAGCCTGTTTATTTTTAAATTCAGCTTGGAATTTCCTTCAAAGAATATTCAAATAGATGAATATGCACATGAACCTTTGAGATTACAACATTTGCAACTATATTACTACGATATATGAGACAAATTTTAGTGCATTAGAGGCGTATTAGAACGGTTTAGTCCGGCCCTGTTTAGTATGCATTGGAATTCGACTAGGCTTGCCTATTGAGAATTTATTTAAATTGATATCGTGTTGCATGTGTTAAGTTAGGTGCTTTATTATATCTGGCAATAAGGGACCAAGTGATTCGAGAAAAACAAGCACGACCGTATACCGTTTTCTTAAAACAACTCAAGGCATTTTTAGGTTCCCTTGTATCTTTGTAATGCAAAATTGTGATATTCAATGAGCGTACCTAATTTACAAAACGTAAGCGTCTAATTAATAAAGATACCCAAATATCTGCCGTCAAAGTGAGGGTATTTTTTTTTTCATAACCCTAATGAAGAATAACTTTCAAAAAGGAATGACATCTTATAAAAATAAAAATTACTAGTATCGAGAATCTTTGCCGTAAAAATCAGTGAACATGCCTTTTCATCATCATCATCATCATCGACCCATATCGTCCCACTTCTGAACACGGCTCTGCCCTCACTTTCGTGAGGAGGGTTAGGCCATAATCATGTTCTTTACGCCTCATTCATTATGTATCGCAAAATGTAAATTTTACATTGTTTTAATACAAATTGTCTTAAATAACCCAAACAAAGCAAAGGTACTAAGTTACGTAATTGTAAGCCGATTTCATACCAGACAAACGTTTAAATAAATGTTTATTATTCTAAACTGACTTAACCTCCAAACATTAGCCAAGGAATAATAATTCCAAACACTTATTCAAATGGAACAATTGTCTGGGGCCTTGAGCGTTAAAATCGCGTATCTTCCTATTATATAGGGGGCCATTTGCGAAGCGGTGACGTCCGGAGCCACGCGCGACTGGGCCGCTACTGATTTAGAATAGCTGGAAGGGGTTAATTACAGGCTTTAATTTCTTATGGACTGTTAAATACCGGTATAAAATAGCGATACCAAAAACTCAAGTCCCTTTTGATTGATACCGTTTTATCCAACCTTAATTGGTTTCAATATTGAATTAAGATTTGGTTGTCAGGTAGGTGGTAGACGTCGGCAGGGTCCCAAATAGTACCGATGACACGTGACGGCAGAATAGACGTTATGAGTTCGATGAACTAAAACACAAATATACCAGGAATATGTTTCGAATCCGGTGATAGTTATCACTCTAGTTTCATCAGTACCTATCTACATATCCTCTTGGGGTTGGGTTGGGACCCATGTAAATAAAAATAGTTGAATTTATAATAAATGCGCCAAAATTTAAAAAATTGTACCGCTATTTTATTTCATACCGAAAAAATATGCTATTGAAAAATAAAGGTAGAGAAGTTGACTGAGTGACGAGACGTGCAAGTCGTTCACTTGACGGTAAGGGCTACGCCTACCCATAACAGTCGCAGCACCACCCAGATAAATGTAGTATGAAAATAGTTTACTTCTGACTACTAAACGAGAGAATTTCAGTAGTGTTTATTTTTGAAAATTTTACTAAATCTGGTATAGCGGTCCTTGTCTCTGATTTACTTTAGGCTCTTCCATATATTTTCCATCTTTGACGCTGACGTTCCATTGAGAGACCTATTCAGATTGCTATAGAGAATGCTAATGGTTTCGACATGTCGCGTGCATTACAGAATTTACAGATCGCGGTTAGAAGCTAACAGCGGTTTAGAACACAATCCAAAATCGAATGCAGAATAATTAGACGCATGAGAATTTAATTTGATAAATAAATAAGGACGGGCCATGATCACATACTTAGATACTTGCCTCTAACTAGGAGTCTCTGTATCTAGGGAATCTGGAATTAGGAGAACTATGTTCTCACAAATATCTCAGACATCCACTTAAATATTAGCTCGGTGTGGGACTCATACCTGTAACCTTACGCTCCGTGGTCGGCTCATCTTCAATTTTTGTCGTGGAGGTTGTCAGGCCACCAATAGTTTCACTACCTTCGCTATCATTTAGCTCTGTTGTTTCGATGGTATTGCTTGTTAAAGTACTTCCCCACTTTTTCTAAGCATCTCTTGGCGGTCTAGTCTAACTAAACCACCTTTGTCATTTGGAATTTACTTTTTAATTAAATTAGTATTATGAAACGTTATCTATGATATTTATTGCTAATCCTAGTATACTACTCGAAAGAAAATTAAATTACTAATAGGGTTATATTTCAATTTCATGTTTATTGGTGTTGTGCTGTTCTAGATTGCACTGCGGTAGTAAAACCCGATGGCTGTTTATTATTTCTATGAGGCCACTGAAAAATATTGTACTTGTGTAAGTTCGAAATGCGGCTTTATTGCTGCTTTCTTTTTATAGATATCTATTTTAATATTATCCCTGGTTGCCTGAGCTTTGTTAGTTTGCCAGCTTCTCCCGACACTTACCACAAGTCATTGACAATTACTGTCACATAAGCACGAGTACCTAACAAGCTCTGGCTGTAAATGTAATTATGTATTTATTGTAAAGCACGTGTATAATAGTTAAAAAAAAAAAAACAAAAAAAAATTGCGTGTGTATCGGATCGGTGTGATCTTGAGAAACCTTTAGTTAAGCGAGAAGACAAACCTAAAATGTACACAACTTAAAATTTATAGGCCTTATGGCGCTTCCCGCCAATGGCTAAATTGTTATCATTTAAAAAAAAAATATAGCTGGGTAATTTCTTCAGTATCTCTACCTACAATTAGTAACGATAATTTAAAATAATTGTTAAGCCTTGAACCGTTATTGTTTTGTTTTGAAAGGTATTTTTTAACAATTATTCATTGTGTTCTGGGGCCTCAACGCGCCCACACGCTCAACATGCCCTGCTGTGTCACCACCAATATCGCTAAGCGTTCATAAGTCGAGTGATCGTAACAATTTGTTTGCATTTATGGGAGTTTCTATAGCTCATTCTCTATTTGAACGACTTCAAAAAAGCAGAAGGTTATCAATTCGTCTGTATTTTTTTTTCTCTCATTCTCTTCAATCTATTTTTGAGTGACGTTACGTCATGTATGTCATTTATGGGCGTGTGGTGCCAATCTAGGCCGTTCAGTTTAAGGCCTTAAATGAACTGCATGGAATAAGAATAAGTACGTGGTTACCCCCCTGGTAGGTAATTGTTTATTTATAGTTAAGTTGTTCAAGGTTAGTTAACTGGTCCATTACTTCACAGGTAATGGAGATTCAGAAAGCCATAAATATCAATTCACGAATATATTATATTCCTGAAATAATTTTAGGAAAATAACATATCAAGGACTTAGACATCTTAAACCGCTTAGCAGTTTGTTAAAATAGGACAGTGGTTCATACCAGTTGCGTATTCCTAATCCGTGGTAGTGCTGTTAACTTTATTAAACACCTACGCGCGTCCACAAAAAAAAAACAATATTTTAATAGAATTTGTTTCTAAAATTACTACTATAACTATAATCTTACTTCTTGATGTAATTGACGATAAGCGAAAATCATTTGAAGTTTAAGCCCTTAGGAAAGCGATAATTTCACACAGCGTTCTTAAAATCCTATAGCCGTGATTCCAGTCAGCCGGTCTCACAGAAATGTAAACCCCGATGGACATTTCATTCCACTAGCACTATCCCGATTGTTATTCCACAAGCGTTCCAGTGAGCTCGCTAAACTGAACGCAGCACGCTTGATTGAAAATAGACCTATTGCATTAGCTGGAATGCAATTGTTTAGAATATTTGCTGGCACGCTTTGACGCTTTCGGGGTCGTTATCTGTTTATAATATCATCGAGCCTGAGGTAGTCAGTGCATTTTGGTGCACTTCTTATTGTGTGGTATGATATAAGTCAGTCAGCGTCATGCTTGTGCCACAATAGGCTATTTTACTGTTTGGGCCCCTTTATTTTAGTTTATTTTTTTGTGTAAACTGATTTATTTTCAGAACAGATTTGAAGCCATGAAACTAGGAACATTTAAAAAAATATTTCTGCCAAGAAGATCTGTCTGTGATGGCACGGGTTTATTATACTACACTGACTTACTTCAGTAAAACTGAATCTGTTGTGTGCTATTTATAGCAGCTTTTTTGTAAACTCAATACCTATGTTTGGCCTATGCTGGAAGATTTGCTAAATATACTAACTTTATAATAATATCCTATGAATTTTGGTTCAAGATAGCAATTTAACTAATAATTTCTACCTAGGCCTAGCCAAGAAACCCCGTACGGAGCTCAATGGGTACCAGGAATGCATAAATTCTAAGAAACACGCATGCAGCACGTTTGGTAATAAACTACTATGCAACGCCTGCACATTGTTTACAATATACGCACGCGCTTGACGCAGGTCTACCGTTCTGAGGAACTATAAACCTTATCAATAGCTTACTCGGTATATGCGTAGGTGTACGTAGGCTGGAACAGACAGTCTACACTTCTAGAGACTAAAATTCTATGAGTGCTAAATCATCAGCCGATAATTTCTTGAGAAAAGGAACCCACTCTTGTTTTGAAAACGTCTGATTTCTAACAGCAGATAGAAACCAAGTAGGTACTGTAAGAGCCCTCCCACACGCCATACTAAACGATCGGCCAATAGTTAAGTTATGTTCTAATCAGTATAAAGATGTATTCAAGACCGCACGCTATGATTTTTCGGTGTCGGCCGATAAATAAGTTTCATGGGCTAAAGTTCTAAACGATTGCATTCAAATTTAATTGTAGTGGGTACCTATCTTATTTCAGTTTTTGTTCTATGTTGGAGGGCCTATGTTTGGTAGTGGACGACTTCCGGCTGATAATGATGATGAAGTTCTTATTTGAGTTCCATTCTAGGCTTGGCGTGTTTATTACCATCGACCACATCCCCACTTTATAACAGAGATAGAGGTCAAACTCAAGCTTAGACAAATAAAAAAATATTTAATTAACATAAAAACAGCAGCTTGGAACTGAGTTGCTATCATAATATTTACAGCTGTTTGATTTCTGAATGGTCGCTTAATTTTTTTTATTGTGACAAAGTTAACTACTAACTTGCCGACCGAAACACGAACCGATGATTCAACAACTATAAAGCTCTGTACACATTAATTAGTATTCAAGCGGGGAAGCGTCCGGTGTGCCCTCTCAAATATTTACTCTTTTTTTTAAATTGTCCGTTGCGTCACTGATAGATGTCCATTTTGTAAATGGTAGTGGGATTTTTTCTGTATTGTGGATTTATCTCAGTCGACCATGTGGTTTGTCTCGTTATAAGCGCCACTCCTGGCAGTAAAATAATTAGTGCCACCCAGAACTTTGGTGTAAAGTATCGACAGTACAGCTGTGCTCTACTACCGACCTGCAAATCTCATTAAAGAATACTTAAATTGTGTATGTGTACCTACGTAATTGAATCTCAGCTCTATTTAACCCAATCTATATTTATTATTTCAGGTAAACCCTTGGACAAAAACTTGGAACGAATCGCACCTTACCCAGTAAGTAAGTTGAAAGCGCGCGCTCGCTGAAAAGTATGCAAGAAAGTAAATTATGAATAACAAAGTTTACTTTACGCTATCTCCCGTCTAGGTTTATAGCGCTGGCGTCGCTCGACTTCGCTACCCGAACCGAATGGTTTTACTTCCGTGCGTAGTGTACGTAACGTGAATCAAGTTCACGAGTGTGCGGAGAGATGGCGCTATTACAAAACAATTTCTTTTAACGAGATTTTTTTTTGACTGAAATGCGTGTATATGTTTAGAACGTGTGAGAAGCCTACTTACATTATAAGTTCCATATAGTTATGGAGCTTTTTTGTTCATCTATATAGATAGGTATATATGAACAATTAGCAATGTAGTAATAATTTGTAAATAAAATATTGTCTCCATCTAATAAATTAATAAATTGCATAATATGAGGTTTTTTACGCTGGAGTTCTAAAAAACCACCAACACCGGCACGTAGCGTAACGTAGGTGTACCGCATATACTCATAAATATTTTCATTTCAGTGTTTCGCCATATCCGAAAGTACCTACTTAGGGTAATTTTTCCTGTTACAAATAATGTAATAACTTTTACGTTCTTACCAATTAAATTATAAGAACAAGGCTGTAATCTAAACCATAAATAACAAGCGAATAATAATGACAATCTTTTAGGTTTAAGCACAGGGGCGCAGTACGGTGGCGTCAATTGGGGACACTTGAACCTTCTTATTTGGTACATGAATAATTATGTAATAAGTTAGTGTACTTTTCGTGTACCTTCCTAATGTCCTAACATAATTTTATTGAAGACTGATTTCAAAAATATCGTTAAATCAACCATTTAAAAAGATTTTATAAATACGCTAAAATCTACGCTAAATCGTGTTCAGTTGAAGCTTGAAAGGAACCGGCAATACCCTTACTTTAAACGTACTTTTATAAATCACTGTATACGAGTATAAGATTATCTTTGAATAAAAATAAAATGGTTTATATTAATAATAATTTTGAACAAATTGAGACAACCGCAGTTAAAAAAAGGTAACACTGAGTCAAATTTGCCCCGACTCCTTGTAATGTCGACTTGCCCTCCCAGACAAGATCCTTCGTACGCCCATGTTTCTGCGTAAATTCCAATCCTTAACGAGGTAGCCCTTGCCATAATCGAGTGGCTTTTCAAACGATTATTACAAAACCCATTTCAAGTTTTTATGACAAATTATTTGGAGAAACCTCAGTTGTTGTCTGTTAAATTAAATTGGAATATAAGAGCTAGACCATCTGTTTCTTTGGAAAGGTATTTATGTTTAAGACAGAGAAACAAATTAGATTTGGTTCACAGTGATTCCTTCAGGCTTGGGTTTCAAATTTTATCTCATTCATCTTGCACAAGGGGTTCTGGATAAAGGGACATAATAATATAAATCTAGACTAAGTAAGTGAATTTCAAAGGTTTTATGCTGAAAGCAAGAGATAATCAAAGCCATGCAAAGTTTTGGGTGGCATTGTGGTTGCTTACCGTCAAATGAATGACTTGCTTGTCTCGACATAAAAAAGTCTATCCGATAAATTGTGCAATTAAAATTTATGAAGGTAGGTAAATATAACTATGTGTATATATAGATATCAGGCACCTATTGTGAGCACGTAGTTATATGTCACTACCTAGGTATGAAGCTAGTGCTTGGAATACCCATTGAGGTCTTATAATGCTTATACGATGGTAAGCAAATGTGACTTTGAAATATATCTATTTGTACGAATTTAAGAAACTCGAAGCAGCTCCTATTGTCGTGTTATTTGCTCAGAGATTGCTTAACCCCTACCTGCCTGGCGACGTTATGCATTTCTTATGACCTCCGACTCAGAAAGCTTTTGAGACAAATGTACTGCTACTTCAATAGAATATTAAGCATTTTAGCATTTCCATTGAACATTTCTTATCCAGTGTTTGAGTTGAATCCTTGAACAGGCATCGGATTTGCAAAGACATAAGTTGTGTTTTAGATTTATTGACTTGGAAATTAACTTTAAATGTCTTCTTAACATTTTCAGCGAAAATCACAACAAATATAACTTTTCTTCACACCTAGATTGAAATACAAAAGTTTGTTGAAAAATATTTCTTTCTCTTTCAACCTGGTAGTCTTCAAGTCACGAGTGAATACGTGAATGTTCATATTAGATATAAAACTAAGAATACGATATGTAACTCTCTCTCTTTCTATCTTTACTAACTTTTATCTCCCTCTCAACTTCCGTCCGCCTCGCCCGGTCACATTTTTTGTAACGGATTCACCAGCTTACTCTCTAAGTCAAGCGTGCGAAAAGCTGTTATACTTCAAAAAAGACAAGCCTTTATGAAATAGTTATTCAGTACTGTAAGCTAATCAGGACAAGCCCTAACACCATCTGTTTTAATGTTGTCAGATAAATTTGCTACTATTGTATTGTCATCGGAAATCGACAAGCCCGAAAGTCTCAATTCGATAGAACAACGTAAACTGGTTCAAAATTGACTTGCAAGATTAGACCAAAACCAATGTCCTTACTAACGCAGTGAGTTAAATAAGAGCTTGTAAAACGCATATAAAGGAAAGCTCTTCTAGACCTCGTAGTTGCATTTAAATGTCTCATTTAGCCCGCCCAATGGTTTGGAAACGGTTAAGAGGGCCGAAGATTCCGCCGGGAGCATTAAAATATGTACCAAAAATAACAGATGTTCTACCTTTCTGCGTAACGAACTGTAAGATGGACCTCAACGAAGGAGGACCCCTAGGTTAGGGTTGCCAAGTTTTTTGGCCTGAATGTAGGTGAAATTAACTTTTGTGAGGACATTTAGGAAATGGCAATGTCATCGCTCTATTCTGGCTCTGGTACATCCTAATTTAAATTTGAAATGAATATTTCAACGGGTAATTATCTGAAATAAATATACTAAATATTTAGAAAAAATTAAAATTTTTGAATTACAATTACGGGTTAAAGTCTATCCTTGCTTTAAAATATAATTTTGGACTCCCGTCACATTACTTCTCGAAATAAATTGATTTCAACAGTTTACGCGTCATTAACGCAAGTTAAAAATAATCTGTTTTGTGTTTTTGCCAAGATGGTGTCAGCCCTGATGGATCTTAGCGAAAGAGGACCCTAGGGCGCGCCGATGTTAACATAGGGATATATAAGTTGTTTGCCTAAAATATTGTTATTTACGTATCGTTTTTGCCACAAATCTTCGGATAATCGGAGTTTGTTTACGTAACAAAAATGTACAAGGGACGGGGAAGCTTCATTCAGATATCTTTTCGCATGTTATTTATTTACAAATGCCATTTTTTTTTATAATTAGGCTGGCCACAAATAGGCATTATTGAAGTGGAGAGGGAAAAAAAGACAAGAGACTGACTCCACCATACATAAGATGTAGAAGAAGAATGATGAGGGACTGATCTTACGACCTTGTGGAACACCTACTTCGTCGAGTAGAGAAGATTGAGTCTCGCATGCTTATTTGTTTCCAATAACACATTTAGATATTGATTTTACTCGACAATATGTAAAGGTTTTTCATACTTCATTCTTAATACTTCCTAAGCTTAATACACACTCGTTAGCCATAATAAATCAAACAGACAAACTGTGAAAATCAATCATCTCTAACGCAAACCGTTTCCGGAGCCCTAAGCGTCTCAGCGGACTAAACCAAACGAGCCAGCGAGCGTTTGGACAGGAACCTTCGTCACAGGATTTTGAAAAGGGAAAATCCCTTGGAATCATTCGGGAAAGCATTAGGAGTTAGTAAATCAGGCAGTGGATGAACTTCACCTGTTGGCGGTCGAGTGGATACGTTTATATCACGTTTATCTGCAGGCATATTAATCAATCATTCGATAGACGAACGAGCAGTGATTTGTCATGAGGACTGGAGAACCCATTGGGGACCTAACCGTTTCCACTCTGCTAATGTTTTCTCAGTCGGTTCAAAGGGTGCGAGGGAAAGGATAATTTTTCTTTTATCGTCAACCTGACTTTTATTTTCTAAAGCGGGGAAAATTGAAGTGCGATTAAGGTTTATTTTTCGTTTTGGAGTGGAACTTTTTAATGTTCTCGGTTATCTGTGGATGTTAAAGTTAGTAATGCGATTGGTTGATACATTATCCGATTTTATATTCTCTGAAACGTTAATTAAGTTTTCGCTGCCATTAAATTTATTGTTCAAAGGTGTTTAGCAAACTTTGTATGTAGAGACAATATCGCTCATTTCCGTCCGGAGCGTGTTATCTCCTTAACAGTAGGATATATTTGAGTGGTAGACCAAAATCACATTTTCCATTTCACAAAAGCTCATTTTCCATCTCACAGACCTCATCATCGTTTCATGGCATCATTTGACGTTATCGACAATTGAAAAGGTTACAATTTTCCATCTACTAAAATCTCGCGAATGCATCCCTAATATCATAAGGCTAGATAGACAATAACATAATTCACAAGAGCCAACCGAGCGTGCTCCTGTCAACCCAGCTTTCTCATAACATTCATAGAGAAAAATCGTAGTTTATGACCTACAATCTCTCGCTATGAAAGCTTCTAGCGCAAAGAGGCGGCATTAATATTACTTAAACTACAAATAAATTACGCTCCTTATTGAATAAACTTACGACTAGTTTAATAGTCAAGTTCTTTGCATTGAAAGGGCTGAGGTGAGGCTTTTTTATGTGAGTAAAACTTTTAAAGTTATTATTAAAAAACCTGACGCTTAAGTTTATTTTTAAATTTTTAAAGGTAGCACAACTTAAGTTTACATTACAAGAGACTTTAAAAAGTTTTTTAACTACCAATATTCTTAAGTAAACTAAACTTTAAAAGAGGATTCTATGTTCTGAAAATTATGTCTACAGATTAGCTGTCTATAGTTTAGTTTTTATGAAAAAAAAACTTCGATTCTATCAAACGGATTTGATAAAAATAGTAGCGAGTACCTTTAGGGCGTAGATGAATTATTTATTTTTGAGCTACTTAATTACCCTCCTTTTGCCCCACTGTTCATGTTTTTTTTATTTGTCTGATTGACGAGACGAGCAAGTCGTTCACCTGATGGTAAGCGCTACGCCTGCCCATAACAATTACAGTGCCACCCAAAACTTTGCATTGCATAATCCTGCGCGGCACTGCAGTGCGTTCGTCACCTTGAGACATCGGCTCTAAAGTCTCTTATATCTCATATTTTTAAACCTTTTCGGCTGAAACTCCCCCTTTGTAGTTTGAAAAAGTACGATCAGTTTCTGTATAACGTGGTATCGACTCCACATTTTCTAATAAGCTAAACAGGACCCTCTTCATTCAATGTCACTCTTATATCTAAAACTGTAATTTGCATGTAACATTCACATCAAAACATACGGAGTCCCTAAGGACCCCTAGATACGAGACTGGGACAGTGGACATCTACATAAATAAGCAAAGCAGTCACGTACTCTACCGCGCTTAACTTGTATCGCCTATGGACGGGGATGGAGCGTTTAGACGTGCAAGTAGACTTGTTCGATTCACTGGAATCGAAATGTTTTTTTTTCAGATGAAATAAAACTATTATGGGTATTATGTTATTTATGTAACTGGAAATGTGAAAGACGTTGACAATTTTTCTCAAATTTTCAACGAACGTATTTGGTTTCATGAATATGGCAATTTTGTTTCTAGTTCTCAGGTCATGGGATACGGAAATCATATTTCTATATAAATTACTAATACCTCGATAAGCTAACTATATTATAATTTTCTGGTTGTAAGCGGCATCCTTCTTTAATCGCCGAATAAAAATCTTCGAATGTCAGCAATAAGTACTTTAAAACAAACTAGTAAAGCCTTCCAATACGGTAGTTCATTTTTTTAAAGATTATCAAGTATCTTAATATTGTTAACTTTTTCAAAAGTTTCAATTTGAAAAGCATTGCTTTTGCTTCCACAGATATAACGTTATCGTTCACACAACTGTTTACTTTATTGTTAAAGGTTAATTTAAGAAAAAATATCAGGCATGTGAACTAGGCTTGTGCACTGGAAAGCGCAAACGAGGCCCGAGCCCGTGTCGCGGCGCCTTTATTTTCTATTTCCAAGGCGAGGGCGGCAAGAAACGCCGCGGCTAATCGCTCGCCCGGTACCCTCCCCGCCCTACACTAGTGATGGGACATAAATTTTGTCGACATCGATAAATTAAAAGTTGATAACTCTAAAAACATAAAAAAACTATTACTGCTTGTTAAGAATATTCAAGAAGATAATGTATAACCAATTTTTAGGTAAGATAAGTTACACTAACATAAATTTAACAGCTCTACGAAAAGTTTCATTCCTCGTAGGCATATAATAGAAACCTACCTTCTTATATGAATAAAAACAACAAATATTGCACGAAATGTTGTCAAATGGATGGTGACTAAAAAAATAAAAATAAAAAATACATCTGAAAGCGATCATACTGTTTTTTTAGCATGTTCTATATAATTATTTTTTTTCTATTTCCCCTCCCTAGACCCACTGCC
This sequence comes from Campaea margaritaria, assembly GCA_912999815.1. NCBI lineage: Eukaryota > Metazoa > Arthropoda > Insecta > Lepidoptera > Geometridae > Campaea > Campaea margaritaria. Next base: position 7,666,112 of record OU538794.1, read on the forward strand.
TGATGCGACTCACAGAGTAACGTGTTCTTTTAGTGGTTTGTCCTAAGCTTTGTTACTTGTGCTTTCAAGAAGTGTTTACACTTCCATATAAATGGTAGATTATAATGTATCCGTTCCTTATTTATAGGTCACTGTCACGTATCCCGTTCGCCTCATCCTTGAGTCAGTTTTACCCGCGAGCCGATTACCAAGCGTGCGGTTGCAGGTTCGATTCCCGCGCAGGAAAAATATTTGTGTGGTAATAATTTAAGTGGTGACTCATGCGTGAATCTCACAAAGAAAAAAGAAACTCCAGTGCTTCGGAAATACGCCCGTATGAGAAGATATCACCAAGAAACTGTACGGGGATGTAACTTTTTCCGTTTTCGACATAATGTTTTTTTATGCCACATGAGGTACAATATAAAAAATAATCTATTTCAATGAAAATATTAACATCATATTTACAAGGACCAATTTTCCGCTCCGATTACTAATCCGATTTTCATTTTCATTAGAGTTATATAATACGGCTGCTGCCATTGATTATTTAGAAGCAACTTCATGTCCGTGATCCGCTGTTCCAAAATTTACCTCAATAACGCCTCTCTAAATAACCCGCATCACTGAATAACAAAGATAAAATAAAGTTTAATTAAAACATGAACTGAACGGCTTACGCGAAACCGCTCTCACAATAACCATCATTTTAAATTAATTCAGGATTAACAGGTACGTCTAAATCGCACAAATTACTAGCTATACGCTTTACAATACAACTATACAAAATATTAGGTCGCGAAATTACATTATATTGAGAAAATTCACATAACAATCTTTGGGTGATGTAAAATTTACGAAAAGTACAAGAGACTGCAATCAAGGTTATCGTGAGCAGGTCGTTCACTCTATGGTAATTGTCACACCTGGCCATAACAATACCAGAAGTACTTTATCGCTAATACTAAAAAATATAGCAATTGAATAGGTCGAGGTATATCGGTTTAATTAGGTTATGTATTTAGTGTGACAATAAACCATTTTCTATTTTCAATTCTATTTCATAACATATTATCTTAATAAAAAAAATAGGTAGGTATTCGTAGTTTAACTAAAGCTTAACATCAAGGGTCCAAATCGATGAAATAAAAACGCCTGCCAGTCCAGGGCATTATTTAGATGAAGTCCCTTCAAAGCTATACAATATTCATGACTTTCCGACATTAATATCGAGAGTAAGTGGCGACAAAACACCAACAGTATGGACGTGAATGCCGAAACAAAAACTTTGTTAACTTATCCGATTGCTTATTAGTTGCAGTTTGTAATTTAAAACAAGGGCTCAAGTATGATGTCAAGGTCGCAGATTTTGTCAGTTTTCGCATACTAAAACTATCACTTGATACAAAAGCTAACAGACTTGTTGCCCAATTCATTCTCTGCACTTTTTTTTTTCTATTACACACTTTATGAATATAAAAATATATTACTTTGGCTTTAAAGCACAAATTAATTTAGCGTTGTTATCCATCCATTCTGTTGAGAAGGAAACTTCTAAGGAGGGCTTGAGAATTTATATCTTGGTACTTGGCAATAGAAAAAGGTCAGTCCACCCAAAATATAAATCACATTAAAAATTATTTCGATTTTAAGAGCATAAAGACCGCCCATTGTACTACCCTTGTTTACCAATTGTAATTTTTCTGTACTGTGTTTATTTTTATTTCTGGTGTACAATAAAGAGTTTTTCTATTCTATTCTATTTCTATAAAATAGAAATATAGAATAAATTGACCTAGTCATGATCTGAGTATACCGGACATCAGTTATAATGTTGATAGTTGAAAATGTTCATAGTTCCTGCACATAACTAGGCGAGCTTTTCCCCTGCAATTCACAGGGTGCGTTTAGGCATGAGCTGACTCGAGCTTTACGATATTACCCTTACTGTTTTACAAATTTATGTATAGACGTCAATATTAGAAGTTTCCTTTATTGACAAGTTGTGGGTTTTCGGGGTAGATTAGAGACAGCAATAAATATTTAATTGCGACTTAGTCCGACCCTGATTAGGACGAGTTTGTTTTGGAAATTCATTAGCGGACAATGTTGCTTTTAAATTACTAACAGGAAGGTTTTTGCTTGAAAACCACGCAGAAGAGTTTCAATATGAAGTAAAATTAATTTTTGGGTCGGTACCTATCCAAATAGGGAATAATATACCCATCAATTTATACTACACTAATGTTTTAATATTAAACGAATGCTTTTATCTCCCTAAACATGAATTCAACATTATTTTACGCCACAGAAAATCGTTACAAATGTTTTAATATGAAACGAATCCTTTTATCTCCCTAAACATGAATTCAACATTATTTTACGCCCAGAAAATCGTTATAAAATGTAAAATGTCTGTGAAAAAACATTATTTTAGATGCACTCATATTATAAATGCGAAAGTTTGTGTGAGCTTGTTCCCTTTTTACACTGAAAAGGCTGAACGGATTTTGATGAAATATTGTATACCTTAGGTTCTGGAATATAACATAGGATACTTATATCCCGTAAAAAAAGAAACGGATCCCGTTGTATATCAGCTAACACGGGTGAAACCGCGGATAAATACTAGCAGCGCCCCGCAGCTTATACATAAATGTATTATATAATTATACAGGCAAAGTAATACACAGACGTTCTTAAAGACCATACAAAGTAGACCTAAATCCGATTAAGCTTTGACCTCACTAAAGACCTTTGTGGGAGCATGCGTCCCTCCGCGTTTACATGAAAGTAAATGTCGGAAAGTATTACAAGGAAGCTTGTTAGGGACTTATTAGTGCGCGTACATGAGACTGTTGCTCGCTACTCGAATGATGAAGTGATTTCCGCCATCTAAGAGCCTAATTGGGCTGGGTGAAGTGAACGGCTGTGTGTTACACCGAATTGGCACTTAGAACGATTGCTCTTACGAACAAAATGATCTAATAAATGGTCATTCGAAATTAAAAAAAGATTAGAGTAACCTAAAATTGATTTTTAAATACCTATCCAATGATACCCCACTTCATATAGTTCGTTAACTGTTCTTACAATATGGCGTCTATTTGTCGGGGTGCGGGCCAGGTAACCTCCACGAGTGCCCGGCTGTTGTTCGTCCCTCTTGATGCGTTGCATCCGGAGGGAAGGGCAGCAGCTGGGACGGTGCACCCTGGGGTTCGGTCAGCAATTCTCCTAGGGGAATTGGTGGCCGTAGCAAATAACCTGGCGAGAAGAGGTCCTCCGCGTGTCCCTCTGATCAGCAGAGGGCACAGCGAGGGACCAATAACGGGGACTTTTGGGCCGCGGATCGGGGGTTCAACGCCCAAGTTAGAAGTCCCGAGCTGAGGTGCGGCCCGTGTGTTCCGAGACGCACCCAGCGGAGAAAGAGGCCCAAGCCTCACGTGGCGAGCCCGGGAGGGCGCCCGCAGAGGTGGTCGCGGAAGCGCCGTGCGAACCCGTGACCACCTCCATAATGCGGAGAGGAGAACACCCCGGGGTTTTAGTGGGTAAACCCCGCCAGACCAGCTGGCGGGGGAGTCCCACATAACCACCCCCCCGCCCCCGGGGGCCGGGTGGTATGCCTAATGCATTTCCCCGGGAAAAAAAAAAAAAAAAAAAAAAAAAAAAAAAAAAAAAATGGCGTCTATTTGTCGCCATATTGACTTTCGATTTCTTTCTTTGTCTTTAGTGACACTCGCAAGATTAGGACAAATCAATTAACGTAAGAATCATCAAAATCGGCCCACGCGTTTGGTCTCTACAGCGTCATATAGAAACAAACAAACAAACAAACATACATACAATGCATACATGCGCAGCCTGCAAGTTGGATCAAAGAAGCGTAAGTATAGTTTGAGTTTATGGTTTGCTTTCATCTTAACGCTCCCAATAACAAGTAATTATAGACAGAGTTTGCCACTGTTATGAATGGTCAATGTGTTACAAAGATCGGTCTTGAAAAAAAAAATTCCAACTCCCAGAATCAATAAACCTCTTTAGTCTGAACTTGAGCCGCGCACGGAACCATAAAACGGTGCTCACGCCCTAAAGACCTGACTGAAATTTGGTAGACGACGTGCAGTCGGCCTATAAATAGGTGGACATCTCCATTCCTTAAATTTCTATAATCATACTATGTAATAAAAATATATTTTGCGTGTAGACATTTCAATTAAAATTCAAGACATGCTTATCTACTTCTGAGGCTGACTGTACCGTTTTCAACAATCAATGTTTTTTACTATTTGCAGTTTTTTATTATTAAGCTTCTGTCATTATCACAAAATATGTCTACAAAATCTTTTTTTTCTCAACTGTTACCGTTACATACAGCGTTACCAAGCGAGTGTGGCATCGTCCTAAATACGAGACGGTGTGACGTATACCTTACTTGCTTCATTGTAACCGATACCATAATAGGTATTATTCGCTGTAACGATTGCTCCAACCTGCCTTTCATAAGAAATAAGATACGTTTCTTCAATAGGATAACGTAGCTTGCTTCATTTATACGCCCACTTTTAATAATTAATACTTATTTAGTCTTTTTCTTTTCACGCACTTAAAAATCACTCATCTAGTGTTAAAATTGTGATATTATAATGAACTACTACCAAAGCGATGGTCCAACAGTATTTTTGAAGTTTGGCAATTGTAAGTCGTTACAAAATGTGTTTTAAACTTTTAAACTTATCATTAAAAATATGAAAATCTAATTTGCTAGTTAAGGCTCGAACTACACGCGCGGTTCTCCCGCCATGAGAATTTACTCCAGTACCGCACTAGATGCTAACAGCTACACTAATCTGGATCCGTACGCTTACACCGTTGTTACTACGTACTAATCTGTACGTGTAGGCTTTCAGTGAAACTACACGCATTCCCTATTGTCCGGCCATTGATTACAATTCCCATTCAAGTTGTCTACAGCCATACTAATTCATATACAGTACGCTGATTGTATGTAATTGCACGAGGCTATGATCCGGTTAATATTACCGGTTAAATGAATATTATGTTGTATAAATATCACATATCGCCAAAAATAAGCTCTTTTGTCACTCAACCAAAGAACTACACCTTCCTCTTAAGCAAAAATAGAAGCAGTATATATAACTTTGAGAAGAATCACAGAACCAAAGGAAAGAGCGAAAATTGTTTCTACCCCAGCTAGTAAAAAAGATGCCATGGAAACAAAGTACCTCATAAAGTAGGTACCTGACTCTCCGGGCAGAGACAGACCGTTCAAAAAACTGTACATTTTCCATAGAGTTCCATACTTTGTTTTTAGTATTTGTTGTTATAGCGGCCACAGAAATACATCATCTGAGAAAATTTCAACTGTGTAACTATCACGGTTCATGAGATACAGCCTGGTGACAGACGGACAGACAGTGGAGTCATAGTAATAGGGTCTCGTTTTACCCTTTGGGTACGGAACCCTAAAAAGAGTGGAATATTTCTGCTACACTGAGGAATTCAGTCCTATTCACCGATTCGGTCATATCGCTTTTATTTTTTAGTTGAAATCCTATGAAACTCCCTTATCTCCTTTAACACTTTGACTGCTGAGCCGATTTTATTGCCTAGCCACGGGTACGGGTCTGCACACGCCGTTGTGGTTTCCCATACAGCTAACACCACCGTACTAGCGGCAAGTTATGAAAAAGACCACAGTTGTGTTTTCAGCAATTAACATGTTAATCTGGAAGTTTTTAAATCGAGAGTGAATACTTATTTACTAGGCAAGCATGCCCTCTAGTCGGCCCCGTCATCGCTTACCACCAGGTGAGACTGCAGTCAAATGCTTGTCTATTTGCAATTTAAAAAAAACTCCCTTAGTAGGTTGTACCATTAAAACAAAAAGTACTAAGCACGCTACACTATAGTCAACATTTGATTCTTTTCAATATTATAAGTTCACGATCAATGTAGCTCACCAAAAAAGCTCAAAGCCAACGTTTTAGGATTTCAGGGGCCTCACCACGAACAGTTAAATCCATCCAGTTTAAGGCCTTAAGCTGAACTGCCCTGCTAACTGTCACCACCAATATCGCTCAGCGTTCATAAGTCGACCAGAGACATTTATCCAAAGAGATCGGAACAATTGGTTTACATTTATGGGAGTTTATATAGCTCCATCTCATTCTCTTTCTCTCTCATTCTCTGAAGTCTATTTTTGAGTGACTTCACGTCACGTTTGTCATTTGTGAGCGTGTGGTGCCCATCTAGGCCGTTCAGTTTAAGGCCTTAGAATGAACTTCATGGAATAAGAATAAGTACGTGGTTACCCCCCAGTGGGGTGGCCCCTAGAAACTAATCCTACTAGTATGTTATTATATATGTGAAAGTATGTGAGGATGGATGGATGTTTGTTACTCTTCCACGCAAAAACTACTGAACGCATTTCGACGAAATTTGGCACACAGATAGTTTATTACTTGGATTAACATATATAATACTTGTTTAACGCGGGTGAAGCCGCGGGGCGCAGCTGGTTACTTATACTTTATTCATAGTGAGCCGCGTAAGATTTTGCAACTTATGTTCTATACCACAAACATTACGGACTACTTTAATTAAAATTATTAACGTGGTATTAACTCTTGAGACTGAGATAGATAGATAGATTACGTTACTAAACTTATTAAGCTGATGCTATGTAAAAACACGTACTCAGTATTATTTTAAACGGTATTATTTTATTATATTATTTTAAATTATTTTAAGCACATATTTAGGGCTTGGTAACGTCTAGAGAGAGAGACGTTACAACCTAAACCTGGTAAAGACGAGGTCACTTTTACTACTAAGCCGATTTTCTCGTCTAGCCACGGGTGCGGCTCTGCACACTCCATAGTGTTTTCCTATACAATAAACACAGCAGTTGTGTTTTCCTGCACTCGCGGCAAGTTACGAAAAACGTGACAGTTGAGTTTTCAGCACTGAAGGTGTTAACACTAATCACAGTCTATATTTACGGCTCACATGGACACGTTTTACCCTCAACATAAGTCACTCGCTGCGTTCCGCACAATCATTACATCAAATCAAAGTTCACGATCAACTTAGCTCATCCCATCCAATCGCAGCTTAGAGGTCGGCTTAATGTCACATTTTTCCATTAGTCAGGCTCGTCAGGGCACGACAAATCGGCGACCTGTTGCCTCGCTGCCTCAGTAACGTATGCCGCCGACCGATCCGAGACCATGCAAATGGTTCTTTAGTTTACTTTAGGGCGATAGCGTTTGGCGTGTTTTCCTTGTTTTATTTGGTTACATTTACGCCTTGTAAGATAAGAAGACATTATGTTTAGGGTGTCTCAACTGCATATATGAAACAAGATAGCCTTCATACTTTTGAAACTTTTTTTCTCATTTTTTAGGGTTCCGCACCCAAAGGGTAAAACGGGACCCGATTACTAAGACACCGCTGTATGTTTCCCTGTCTTTCCATCTGTCATCAGGCTGTATCTCACGAACCGTGATAGTTAGACAGTTGAAATTTTCACAGATGATGTATTTCTGTTTGTTTATTACTTTAGTTATACAGGTTCCCCATATAGTTCTATATACTATGATATAGAAAAATCAATTTATTGCTCTCTAGTCGAATAGACAAATCACTGCCACCTCCTTCAAGACAGGATGTATTGACCGAGTCTTAGACACGCTTCAATTTTTTTTAAAGCTTAATACTATCTCATGATATTGGATTATCGCCCATAACTATATATTCAATAGAATTCCAATTAAAATCTTAAATTCGTATATTCAATGTATGGCTTCATGGTTCCATATTGCTACATCACTCCATCAGAGATTTCTTGCTGTAATGGATTACATAGATGCAATCACATCTTCTCAAAGGCATTCAATGGATTGAGCCGTCAAAGGAACGTCAAAGTTGTCTAAAAGCGAGCTTGTATGCCTGTTTCAATGACGAATACGAATTGACGCGTCGATGCCAGTTACATAACATTTGTATAGAAACCTTGTAAATGCAACGAATTACGATGGAAGCGAGATTGTTTGAAATGCAACCAAATTATTTACCAGCACAGCTCCGAGTTTTTACCTGCCTGGACATACATACATTCCACAGGAAACTTACAAATTTGGAAACTCAAAGCAGTAATCTGTACGCTTTTCAACATATCCACGGTGGGTTCGAAACCTCGACCCGCACCAATGACTGTATTCATGCTTCACAGGGCACAGTATTCCATCGGTCCCGGTTGTTATCAATTGAGCAGTCGTCGGAAGCCCTTGGGCGGCGTTATAAACTCATACCCATCAAAGGCCGGCAGTACCTCATTTGGCAAACAAACAATCGATGGACAATAGCAAGCATAATGATATTAACTCGGAGATAATCAGCTCCATATAGGTATTTCCTTTGCACAGTGTATATCGCCATTAATACAATTACCATCAGCCAACAAACCGACCAAACGTAGACATAATAGCGGTGGTATTAAGCACATGCTCTGCGGCACAAAGGCTGTACATACTATATGCAATAGGCCACCAACCTACAGCATCAACTAGAAGTGGTACAGTCATCATCAAAAGTATATAATAAATTTAAAAAAACTTGACCGATATTTAGTGAATTTAAGTTATGTCATAATTATTTTCATTATAATCAGATTTCTTAAAAAGTTTATAACTCGCTTCTCTTTCCCTCCTCTCTATTCAAACAGGATTCAGTGAAGGACAGGAAGATACGAAATTTGTAAGGAATCAGATATAAATATTGAAAATAATTATGACAAGCGTTTAATGCACTAAAAACTGGTGAAGCTTCTTGAAACTTGTCTGATCATCTTTTACTTTTGATGTTGGCTGTACCTATTAAAATTTAAATTCATCAGATATACAAGTCTTCGGTACTGCCAGCTGATCAAAATGAGCCTAAACAACCTCAATTTATCGTTAGTCGCTGAGGAGTTCCAATGCCTACCTTCTGTTATTATCATCCGATCAGCTCGCTGTCACCGTAACATTGTGTGGTCATCGGAACTTAATCTCCAACTTAACCCTTCGATTCAATTGAACAACGGAAACTGGGTCGTAATAAACCTGTAAGATTTGTCCTGAAAAGACAACAAAATAATTCTTGGAAATAGTGGAAACTCTCAGTGCATATACTTTATTAAAGATCAAGAAAATCGAGACTAATTATGGAGAAGGTATTAACAATTTCACTGCTGAGCCGATTTGTTTGTCTAGCCACGGGTCCGGCTCTGCACTCTCCATAGGGTTTTCCCATACAACAAACACAACAGTAGTGTTTTCTCGCACTCGCGGCAAGCTATGAAAAACACGACAGTTGTGTTCTCAGCACTGAACGTGTTAATAGACTAATCCAGTAACTCTACAGCTGAGCTGGGTGATGCATCTTGAGACTAATATTAAGCTCCGTGGGGCAGAAAGCTCCGACAAAGCAAGTGATCTGTTCTCGGAAATTACTCAAATCACTCATCAAATTGGATTCAGGTAAGCGGCTCTCCACAAATTAAACAGGGTCCATAATATGTACTAAACTGCGGTCGAAAGCGACATGATTACTAATTGGTAAATACATAATGATGTAATGTTCTGCTGAAGTTGCTGACAGGTTCTCGAGTGAACTTTAGGATATCGCTCTTGTTTGCTTTAAGTGTGTGTGTGTGTGTGAGTCTTGCGGTTTTCCGTGATCATGGCATTAGCTCTAGAATAGGGTCTTAGAGATCAACATTAATGTTATGTACTATTGTGATATTTGTTTTCTGAGTGACAAGACTGTCTTTCGCATGTCATTGCATGCATGCACAATTCTCTATAACCTAGCAGTTTTAAAAATCCCCACCGAAACCCGCAGCCGTGATTGACATTGGGCGATTTTATATCTAAACTCACGCTGCGAACCGCGGTGGTGGGCGCGGGTGAAAAACGTTACGTGAATTCCTTCCTAGTCCCAGACCGAAAACAAGCCGCCTGGTCTATCTATCTGGTACTTCACCGAGCTCAGGGAGTATTCATGCAAAAATGCGTCGCGTCATCTAATGTAGTTTGTCCACTCTCCGAGACATTTCTCGTTCTTTGTTCCATTTTGTTTGTCATTGTCACACACAACACATGTAACAATGGGAATACTGGGGCTGTGAGAGAAAAATGCGCTGGAAATCTGATTGTGACTGTTTTTAGGTTCTGTTTTGGAGATGATTTTAAGTTATATATTATTATATGCAATTTGATTTGGGCCTACGTGGTGGATTATGGCCCAACCCTCCTCACGAAAGTAAGACCCGTGCTCAGCAGTGGGACGTTATGGGTTGATGATGATGATGATGATGATGTCCAATTTTATGTCGTTTTTTAATTAAAAATCAGGTTCGCGTTTGACCAAGTCAAATGTTCAAAACAAAACTAAATGAATAAACCGTGCTTAGCCAAAATGCATGCTAAGTATCATGCTATTTAATTAGTACACAGTTTTCGGTCAGTGATTGAATAAATATCGTTTTAGACTAGAAAATCTCTACCAAGTTTTATTTAAGCATTGTCGTTAACTTACCCAAACTAATAACATCAGGTCAAGGTTCTAGCTGTTTAATCTTATCAACGATCTCTAAAATATAATTACCCATTTTAGGATACAATTGTGGAAATATCGACGCGAACTAAGTTAGATTCTCGCTGTCTTACAGCTATATATCTCTAGTTGATTACCTAGACAGGATATCAAAAGCCTTTCCCATAAATACACATCTTCAGACTTACTCTAAGAAATTGAATCACAGAACTACAATACCCTCATAAAGCCCCTTGCACACAGGGTACGTAAATAGCGTAATCCGCGTCATAGCGCTATATTACAGCCGCTATAACCGTCCCATTGTAACCACCCTTATTGTACGCCGGGATTGGTTTCAACAAGAAAGCACCAGAAATCGATTTTAAATTTCTTCTGAATGAACCAGCCAACAATTGATAATACGTGGATTCGTATCGAGAATCATGGGATGCTGTAATTGTATCAATGGAATTATTATTGGAGATTATTTTTTGCGTCTTCCTCTTATTGTGAAGACAATTCAGGCACGGTAAAACGGTCTTAGTTCTTTTATAATCATAAATTTATCATTATGGGTAGCCCATGGGTGGGTGGGCATGTTGTATCTGTATTATTCAACGTTTTAGCGCCACTTTTACTACCACTTTTACGTTTCATCGCCTATGATTAACCAGGCTCAGCAGTGGGACGGTTTGGGTTGATGATAATGATGATGAATTGGCAGCGTCCCAAACATGCCGGCGGCATTGCAACGTTGCATTGCAATGCCGAAACGATTATTTCACCATTTATCTGCATAGTTACACATATGCGCAATAGCGGGACATCATCGCGGCCATTCATCAAAACACTTAACAAGGGTAAGTGTTTTAAATTGATTTCAGCGAGTTTTCGTCACGGATCATTTCGTGTCCCGTTCCGGCCCCGTACCGGCCCTGGGGCCATTGTGCCCCTAATGACATTACAAGCCCGACAGGGCGGCGACAGTGTAAACAGTGACTGAAGTTCATACAAATTCAACGTCTTCTCGTGTGCGGGTTGTTCTTGTACTCAAGTTTTTTGGATTTTCAGTATGGACTGTAGCTGAAATTGTCAAAAGCGCCACCTGGTTACTACCGTAGAACAATGCATTAGCTAGAAATATAGAAATTAAAAAAAAAAACCCATTTTTAAACGCTTTTATTCCTTCTTTCTTTCTTTTTTCGTTCCATCGGGTGTCGTACCGTTTTTTGAATGTATGTATCCCGAATCCGGTAGTAGAGACAGTTAACTTTCGTGAGTGTCTTCTTATGGTCGATTTAGAAAAAATATTTGATTAGATACCTACCCTCTTATTAACATAACAACAGTTAATACATTTTTCATCCAACTCCATTTCCTTTGAATTCCACATTCTTTATCTATAAGCACCTATATATTTCAATTCTGGTACAATCATCCAAAACAAACTAAAATCAAAATGATATCTGAAACATATGATACCTGAATTTGTTCGTTCAAATTCTTTAAAAAATGTGCTAGTTAGCTTACTGTCCAAGCAATTTGAACGGTACGGTCTGTCGGATCGGATAACCTCAATATTACTCAGTATTACTTACCCCGTAATATAAAAAGAGTTTTCTCGTTAAAAAAGTCGCTTTGTTGTAAAATCCTTTTCTCTCATTGGAAAAACGGATCCTTGATTCACTGATAAAATACAAAGCTTGGCTTGTATTTATCTTTTATTAAGACTGTTTTAAACTGAGTTCCCTTATTTTTTTCTAATTAATGTAGTAAGTTGAAAAGAAATACTCGGTATTTAATAGCTATCTTTAGATACAAACTCTCTTCAGTATCTTTTGGTACGCTTTTTGCTAATTAGGCGGCATTTTAATACTAGTAAACTAATGTACTACTTCAAATACCGTTTGCAACAATATTTACAATGCTTTCCCTATAGAATTCGGAAACTTGGTTAAGCAAATCTAAATAAGGATTCATTGCGTAAAACTCGACAATCTTAGAAGTTTTTAAACATTTCCAAATAAGTAAAGGATTTTAACGGAGCGTAGCGATAGACTTGCAAAGCGTGAAGCCGTAACGGAACAAACGCCTGCATTATCTGGAAGAGGCATGAACGTTTGTGAGCGTAGTTCATTTTTTTTTATTTTACTAAGAGACGAGATGAACAAGTCGTTCACGTGATGGTAAGTGCTGCCCGCTCATAAGCGTTACAGTGCCACCCAGAACATTGAATAAATAAGTAAATAAATAATGTAGACGTACGTTGTAGCTTTAATTTCTAAATGATTTTGAGTTCGGAATTTATTTAACTAGCTGTTTCCCACAGTTTTACCCGCAATTCCTGGGACAAATAGCATCTTATAAGTACAATCCAGAGTACACTATCTCCACACCAAATTTAATCTAAATCCATTCAGTCGTTGCAGCGTGTCGAGATGACAAACACACACATATAAACACACACACATACACTTGATCTTTTATAATATTAGATTGGTGCTATTCAAGAGTGTTAGTTACGTCACTGGTCGAAATGCGAATGTCACAAGTTTTTTCTAGAATTTTTAAAACTCTGATTTGTAGTAAAGGCTCTTCCAGTAAACCATTCGCTGCAGGTTTGTAACAAATCAAACCGTAAAAACTTTCCCGAAGATCTTCGATAAACGTCGGAGCACTCGAAGTAACACAACTTCGCCGATGTACTTATTTGTTCTTCATTTGTAGATTTAGATTTATTTGCTGACGCGATTGATCGAGTTTTAAATAAATCTTATTGATGAACAGGATCCACAAATCCGGGCTGGGCCCCGTGGTGGATTATGGCATAATTCTCCTCGTGAAACTGAGAGGAGACCCGAGCACAGCAGTGGGCCGATATGGGTTGATGATGATGAGGATGATTACAAATTGATGTGGGTTTCTCAATGAAAAACCTAAGAAAGTGTAATAATACTAATTTGAAAATTCAAATTCTAATTCAAATTATTAATTCACATATTTATAACATAACAGTAACACTAATGTACCAACGCGTTACAAAAATAAATGTCAGATATTTATACAAAATAAATAGTTTTTCGTGGCCATACACAATTAGACAATTTACATAAAGTTAATTGTTTGTAAATTATTCTAATACTATACGTATTGCAATGATAAACGTAATAATTTATCAAATAAAAAAAACCTACTTCAATTGTACATACTAATAAAAACCAAACTACTGGACCGATTTTGATCATATTTCTATGGGACCAGTCAAAAAATATAATATGTACTTACACATAAAAAAAATAATCAAATCTATTGATAAAATATGAAGTTCTGAGGTAACAAACTAATAAAAAAAAACACAGTAGAATTGAGACCTCTTTTTTGAAGTCGGTTAACGAATACTCCTAAATGTATCGTTCTTGGGAATCAGGAAACGTGTGACTTGTTCATAATTCATTCAACGACATATCTATGCCATTTATATTTGAGCTAATCCAATGGATTTGTAGAATTAATACTATACAGGATGTTCTTGTTATAAATTAGTCATTTTATTCTAACCACATGATGAAATAGGGAACTAACACTTGTGTTATTAAAAAACAAATAAAAAGTATATATAATAAAATATTGGTTCATCAATAAATATTGATAAATATTTCTGATTAGAAATTAGAACAAAATTACATTATTTCATTAGAACTTTTTTAGGCAACTAATAATTCTTAAGCGTATTTTATAAGGTTTTGCAAAATTTTGTTTCTTCATAAAATAAGTACATCGTGAAACGTTTTCGGGTTCCAGAACAAGAATTTTAATACCCGGGCGAGTTAAGAAGCACCCGACAGCTTGAGAGGAATGTATAGAGAGGCTTGTATATTAAAATTGGTATTAACAAAGTTATAATACTTGGGTTCCCCAGCACTTAAGCAAAACGTCTTTAACGGTCGTAAATGCCAATTTAACAGGCTAATCAAAACTTTAATACAATTCCATCGCAGATTCGCAACACCCTCTGAGAGCCACACACAACGCACGGCTGAAACCCCAGAACAAAAGGGGCGACAGCAAAAAGGGGAGATGGCTAATAAAATTTGTAAACGTTCGCATGATACGCCGCTTAACCTCAACTGAACGAAGGAATATAATGAAAATGGGGCGATTCGTCGCGTACGGTTAGCCATGAAAAATCGACAAAGACAGTTCAAATTTTCAAGACTTTTGAGTCGAGGAAGAACGTTTGCAGTTCAAATAAGACTAGATTTTCTTATGTATGTTTCTGGTAGCGATGGTAGCCTAGTGGGAGAACTTCTGCCTTCTAAGGAGAAGGTCGTGACTTCTAATCCCAGTGTTTCTGTAAAACATATGTCCGTAATTACCACTCGCTTTTCGGTGAAGGAGAACATCGTGAGGAAACCCATATACCTACTCGAGAATTAATTCGGAGTTAGGAATGTTATCTACCAATCCGGGCCGGGCCTCCGTCGTGGATTATGACCCAACCCTCCTCACGAAAGTGAGGGGAGACGCGTGCTCAGCAATAAGACGATATTGTTTGTTGATGATGTTTCTGGTACAGTTGCAGGAATTACATAAAGTAGGCGTCAGCTTGTTTAATTTCTTACTTATGTCATAACAAAAGTCAGTAGAATTTTCCTTTCTATTTTAATCATCGATATGCCTCTATTAATGTATTTTTATAAACTTCAACCATTCACGCCCTCAACTCACATAGTCTCATTTTCAACTTTACACAGTGAAGTTGAAGCCCGCCTGAACAGTCGAACATCAGCCTAGCTTAACAAAGTAGCATTGAACAAACAAAGACTTGAAACAAAGGCAAACTTTAAAACTGTCCAAAGTGGAAGTCATTTAAGTGCAGCGTAGCGAGCGGCTACGATCGTAGGCTCGTAGCATAAAGCTACGGTGTAGCCTGGCCGCCTGGCCGCCTGCCAGCCTACCTGTTGTTACTGTCATGTTCTTAAGCCTGAGCCTGAACTGTTGCATGCTTTGAGGAAAAAAGCCAAGGAAATTGTTTTATGATAAGAATTTATTATTTTCCGTGCGAGGCGTTACCTAAGTCACAATCTCGCGTTTATTATTACGAGGCGCGCCGTTAATTTATGTGGCTTCTTTTCTTTATCTTATATTAACGTCACAGTCTTATAAATGTTTGTTTTTGTATTATATTTTAGTTAATAGAATCAGGCGTTATTTTGCGGAAATCCATAATCAATAAGATAATGTAGAAATATATAGTTTTAATTCCGCCTAAGTTGTCTGACGAATGTATGATAGGACTTTGTTGGATGACGTAACCCCTTTGACAAATCTATCCGTTTAAAAATCTTAATCTCTACGCAACCCTTTATTTATCTGAAGACCGAAACAACCCTGACGTGTCCCCCGTACTTAAATTGACCTAACGTAAAATAAAAAGACACGGCCTCCGGCCTTATCTACTTATTTTACTCCTACCTATCTACCTACACAGGAAAAGAAAAAAAAAAAAAAAAACCTGATTTACTCCCTCCCAAATTCCCATCAAACATTGACTGACAGCAATACCGCTGTTACCGTTGTATTGCTGTCAGTCGATGTTTGATGGGAATTTGGGAGGGAGTAAATCAGGTTTTTTTTTTTTTTTTTCTTTTCCTGTGTAGGTAGATAGGTAGGAGTAAAATAAGTAGATAAGGCCGGAGGCCGTGTCTTTTTATTTTACGTTAGGTCAATTTAAGTACGGGGGACACGTCAGGGTTGTTTCGGTCTTCAGATAAATAAAGGGTTGCGTAGAGATTAAGATTTTTAAACGGATAGATTTGTCAAAGGGGTTACGTCATCCAACAAAGTCCTATCATACATTCGTCAGACAACTTAGGCGGAATTAAAACTATATATTTCTACATTATCTTATTGATTATATTTTACGTCTAGTGTTATGTTTTAGAGGTTGGGCTGTGTCGACACCATGAAGGCTAGCCTTTTCGCGGCTTGACACACTGCTACTAGCTAAGAGGCCGACACTGTCACATTACAAATTAAAAAATAAAATGATTTATTTTTTGTTAGCTTATATTTCAGTCATCATAAGAAGGTCGCAGTTACCTGCAATGCGAAAATTATACGCAAAGCCAGTCTAAACGATAGTGACTGCACTCTGACCTAGCTTGAATAATTCACCTTTCTCCGCAGAGTGTTTTCTTAATAATAAATGCGGCAAATGAAGAGTCCTCGTTACGTACACCGTATTTGCTTTAAAACGTGTCCTCCTTGCACATTTTATTTGTGTGCTAAATTTAAATAAATAAATGAGAAGCGGTGGTAGCCTAGTGGGAAAACGTCCACCTTCCAAGCACAATGTCGTGAGTTCAAATCCCAGTGCAGGCACGTACCAATGTGTTTCTTGTAAAACATATATGAACGTAATTATCACTCGCTTTTCGGTGAAGGAAAAAATCGTGAGGAAACCCACATACCTACCCGAGAATTATTTCGGAGGTAGGTATGTGATCCACCAATCCGGATCTGGCCCCCGTGGTGGATTATGGCCTAATCCTCCTCACGAAAGTGAGAGGAGACCCGTGCCCAGCAGTGGGACGTTATGGTTTGTTGATGATGATGATGATGAAATGAGAAGTCGTAACGATTCTTGAGATATTTCATTAGAGAAAATACAAACTGATTAAGATACATGTTGCGGTCGGCTTCAATAACATATCGACTATCTACAGATTGAAGCGCTCGTTGATGTAAAATGGATGGATAGATAGATAGATAAACTCTTTATTGAAACATCACATAACAAAGAAAACTTAAGCTACATAACCGATATCATAAGCATCACTAAAGTTAAGTAACGTTTCCAGCGGCCCACACTTGGATGGGTGACCGTTAATTGGCATAACATTTGGGAGTCTCCAGGTTTCGAAGAGCGCGTATAGCTGTCGGTCCCGGTTGTCGATTGATAATAGTCGAAGCCATGTTAAAGACGACAACACATGACGACACGAGGGTGACGAGCGCAGTGCAGTGCCGCGCAGTTGCCGCTGTAGGAACCTAAAACACAGAAGAATAACTTATAGCACTGACCTAAAAAAAGTTTCTACATTTTATTACTATCATATGGTAAAAACTTTCTATTTGCCTTTGTAAAGTCAACAGGTGACCTGGCGAAGAGCCAGGTCGTTCGTGGCAGCGAAATGAGCCGGATTATCTACCATACGCGGTGGAGAAAGTGAATAGCGAATTTCAACGTAGAGTTCAAAATATTACATTGAAATGTTATTTAAGAATATTTGAATATATAGCCAACTACTTCCTTATTCGATAATAAAAGTAATTGAGCTATTATGTAAAAAGTAAAATTGATTAAATTTCTTAAGAATATCTGGTTATAAAGCTGCTAGTTCAATAAATACGTAGATATTCAGTCGGCGCTCCAGAAGTGGTCCCATTCTTTTCATCAAGGGAATTAACATTGAGGATCTGTTTCAAGAATCTGTTTGTCAGTTTGTCTATAAATGACATTAATTTGTTATTAATTTGTATTAGCCTCAGTCGACAGTTTTGTAGACAGCAAGAGTTTACTGTATAAGTGCTCTTGCCAGAAGTGAGGTAGTTAGACCTCTTCTGCAAAAGTCCGTTTGGGAAAGTACCTACCTTAGCCAGATATTTAACCGCCAATTAGTATTATGCAAACTTTACTGTGTTCTGGTTTGAAGTTCACATTTCTAGCGAAATGACTGGGCATCATTTGAGACCTTAACACCAGTGCTTAAGGGTTTAAAGCGCAATACAGCGCTGCACAAGATTTTGCATCCAAGGTTCTGGATTAAACTCTGTTATTGGCGGTTGGCGGACCGGTGAGTTGCCAACTTACCACCAGATTTACGCCCTGCAAGACTCGTCACTCACTCAGTTGTTAAAAACAAACAGTTGTAGCGCTCACTCTTACAGCCTTTTAAGTATTTTCTCCAATTATAAATCTTCGCGCTAACGCTGCCAACCAGCCGACCAATGCCACGCCGGCGCCGCCGCCGTTACTTTCCGCCAAAATGATGCGTCCGCCAGCGCCATCTCGGGAGAACGTGCAGACAACGTCAAGCGTCATCGCCGCTCCTCCCGTACAATCACCCGCCCCGCACGTTACCGTTAACACCTAACTGACTTTGTAATCCTTTAGTTCCTAATTTTACATAATAATTATGTTGTGATTGTCATTTTATCGCTGATTGGGTTAAATAAAATGTAACTGACTTTCTATCACGCCTTTCCTATCATTAAACAGTGTTTTTCATTCTTATTTCTTAGTACAAGTTAATTTGCTATTCGTTTGATACAAATACAGAGGCAAACAGAATTGTAATAAATGAAAGTTCGCCATGTTTTGTTTATCTAGCATTATATTGACGAGGGGTCATCCCCAGAGTAAGCATGACTTATCCCTTACCGGTATTAAATTTATATTCTGCCGAATGAATTCCGAAATGTTTATTTGGCGCCCTATTTGTTTCTCGAAGTAATAAGTGAAGCTAGCGGGTAGATTAAGGAACTAATCGTGATGATGATGATGATGATAGAACTGTACAGTCCTTTATGTATGAGTCCAGGGGCCTCACCACGAACAGTTAAATCCATCCAGTTTAAGGCTTTAAAATGAACTGCCCTGCTAACTTTCATTACCAATATTATGCGTTCATAAGTCGACCAGAGACATTTATACAGAGATCCTAACAATTTGTTTGCATTTATGGGAGTTTATGTATCTCCATCTCATTCTCTTTCTCTCTCATTCTCCTCAGTCTATTTTTGGAGTGACGTCACGTCACGTTTGTCATTTATGTGTGTGTGGTGCCAGTCTAGGCCGTTCAGTTTAAGGCCTTAAAATGAACCGTATGGAATAAGAATAAGTATGTGGTTACACCCAGCTCGTCACGCCACCTTCGTCGGGGTCGATCTTGCTGGTGGTTTTTCCAGGCCTATAGATTTGGTGTGTGACTGTTGAAATAAGGCTAATACAAATTTAAGTTACGTGTATTGTGCTTACTGCAATTTTCAGTATTAATTCGATTGGGCCAATAAATACACATGTCTGGAAAATGCATCAACACCGCCTCCCAGATAGAGCAACGCTACAAAAGTCACAGGATATTAAGAAGATTTTCCAGTAGTACTAGACAATTATATAACTGCAAACGTCAAAACTTCCTCTGAGTTTCTTTTTAAATTATTATAAAAATTTATGTAAGTACCATGAAGAGGACAAACAAACGAACAATGAAATGCTGATAAAAATATTTATTGCTTTTATATTTGTTGAGAGTGGTGTTCCAATATTAACGTAAAACAATAACTAGAATACGAAACAAACATTTTGTTACTCTCTGTGTTATTGAATGATTATTTATAGAAACTGGAACATGATTTAAAATAACACTGCATCCAACATAGGCTAGCAAAATATTTTAAAATACACAACGCTGCTGTTTTGAATGCCTATGAAAGGATAACATTCGTTCCATGTTTCGATTTGCTATTTTCTGTAAAATAGAGATGTCGCAGTTTCCCGAGCAGTTCTATTGGCCGACTATCATTGAACCGTTTCGGCCGAATAGCGAGTTTCTGGAATCAGTTATTGAAACGTAGAATACTAACGTATCACGGTCGCATACATAATCATGACTGCTACCTAAGATTCCCGTCATCAGGAACTACGGGAGCCATGGACACAAACACTCAGATTTAGAATAAATACCTGTGGTCAACACAAATATTTCCCCTGCGCTGGAATCGAATATTAGAAAAAATCGATTTTTAGCCGTAAGTCTGACTACTGGACTTTAAATCTAGTAATGCGGGTATATTTCTTTAAGTACCTTGTTTATTTTGTAAAGCTAAATTATTTTATATATACCGACAGGATGACAGATATTGCTAAAAAACTGCGATATTTTAAGTTAATCATGGATTGCTGATTGGTAAATACTGCACATTATAATGAATATCCAATCCGGATCGGGCCCCCGTGGTGGGTAATGGCCTAATCATCCTCACGAAAGCGAGGAGAGACCTGTGCTCAGTAGTGAGCCGATATGGGTTGATGATGATGATAATGAATATACGTATAATAGGGAATTATTTTGGGGTACCATTGTAATTGTTTTTAAGATTTAAAATTATTTGTTCTATAAATAAAACTTTATACCTACAATTACGTAATATACCTACATTCTGTTTTCATATTCCAATTTATCTATGGTGGCTTTTATTTTTTCCACAACGGCTTTATTCAATTGGGCTTACATATTTCGATTGGTCGAGAGTGCTTCCTGTATTCCCGCTAAACCGTTGTTTGCTACATGTCTACTAATTTGAATAATTGATTCAATATAACTTACAATCAAATACGGCTCTGTGAAATGTGAAATTATGATAATTGACGTTATAATAATTTGAATATCCTAAATTCATTGTAAGTAGGCAACATAATAATTATATCACATTTAAAAGTTAAACAAACAAAAAAAAATCATGGATGAATCATTTACAGAAAAAATAAACTTAATTAATGGTAGAGTTAATTAAGATTCGTGTGTACATAAGAATAGTAAAGTTTTTGTTTTTACTTTTCCGTTAGTGTTTTGCAAACACATCCGTTAGAGGAGATGGCACCAAAAAACTCTACGAACCAAAGTAGTACAGTGTCGGAATCGGAATTCAGTCATTCGTAACTTTGAAACTGAGAAATTACCACTAACGTGCAGTCAGACAATGTAGCTGAAAATGATCAAACACAAAAACCTTATATTTTGCCACCGCCACCGTACCCGCCTCAGTTTACCCATAACCTTAAAATAAATGAACCGAATCACGTCGGATTAAGGTTTACATGAATACTATACTAAAAAATTATGTTTGTGTTAGGTAATGCTACTACCACCCTAATAGGTATGGCGTGAAACTAATTAATTATGGTAATGCATGTTTAAATTACATGGTTAAGTCAACAAGAGTAAGCGAGAATTAAATGATTATTCGATACATACGAGTACGTTATTGGCTTATTAATATCAACAAATATGCTAGTAAATATTCACGAGTGCATAGGAACTAAGAAGCGATTACACTACATGAAAACGCTGTAACTAGCCTAGAACATATAAAAATCCATTTAAAAAAAAGTTCAACACTGCAATACACTACTCTCCCACTCAAAAAACTCACCCTGTATCACGCAGTTCATACTACTCACTCGAGTTCATATTCTCAAATCTAGAGTCTAGTGGGTAAACTAAATACGCTCCTGTGTCATCCGCAATCCGCATCATTATTTCCCGTCTGATGAGATCGAGGACGAATGCTTGCCAATTCAGGATTAGAAAGAACTGCATTGATAATTACAGTATGGAGAGTTCTCGAGATATTTGGATTTTTTAAATAATCTAGATGTAAGTATTTATATCAAGCAGCGCCCTCTTTGCAGTTAATACATTTTTGTGAAATAAGCTCGAGGGCGATGGCACGAAAAATGTTGAACAACATTCGAAAAATTCTAATTAAGTCGTGGCAGGTGTTGTGCTTTTTTTTTAATTTCGTCGGACAATGTCGTCGGATGTCAAGAAAGATGTTTCGCAGTAAAGTAACAACAAAGTTAATATAGGGCCTCAATTTTCTAATGTCGCACAGGGCATTTTTGCCCTTTTTATTGTACGAAATTTGTTGGGTATTTATAAAATAACCACTGCAATATAATAGTATTGCAGTAATCTGTGTAAAAAAACGTTTATAGTCCGGTTTTTAATGTTTCAATTGAATGTGTGAATTTAATGCCTCTGAAATAGTGATATTTTAAATAAATGTAAAATTTTATTCGCTACTAGCTACGCTTACGGTTTCATCCGCATTGACAATTATGTCACAGGAGCCATTCATTTTATCAAGATACAAAATATCCCATATGTTATTTCAAGAACTAAAGTATGTGTATACCAAATTTCATTAAAAGATTTTTAAGAAATTCATTAAATTATAATAATTTAATTATTTTGAATATCTTCGCAATGTTAAAAAACTGTTGTGACATCATGTAGTATTACGACCCTTATTTACAGTTTTACAAATAATATATCCTATTCAGATAAAGAATAACATTAAATATGAAAATAAAAGTTGTATTTTAAACAGGCGAGATATTTAAACCGGCACAGAAATGGATGTGGATTTAAGAGGAAAATAAACATAAAATCGGAATAGCAGCAAGGGATATACAGATATCACACTTTTGAGAAATCTCGCTATGCATGTCTGCCAACTAGAAAAGGTGAGTCTGACTACTGTTACCTTTCTTATTACCAATTGACACGTAAGCAGCCTATATTCATTTATTGTTTTTTTCCAAATGCACATTGTTAGGTCTTGAAAAATACAGAGGATCTTACAACATGGAACCCTGGTGGGCAATACAGGATTTATGTCTAAGGGTAGGATACATTAATTAAAAAGTATCAACATACAAAAAAGAAAACAGTTAAAAGGACCGAAAAGATAAAAATAGAGTTAGATATTATGCATATGGACAGATAAGGAGCACCAGTGGTATACTGAACAAGGTAGTGAGTTAGTAAAAAGCGAAAATGCTTCTCACGTAACAGTATGCTGTATCTCGTCGCTTATTATCAAGAGAGATATCTAACGCATGTCAATTTTATCATAAAACAAAGGTAACCTTAGTTGAAGACTAGAGAGTGCAATTCAAAGATAAGCCCATACTGTTCACTCACTGTAGGTACATTTCCATCGTTTACATATCACGTTTACATCCATTTTGATGTATAGATTTAAAATATTGACATAGCTCCCATTGCGCGCATTCGATTACCTGTTTTCAATTCGCTTCACTGCCACAGAGCAACGCCTGAGGGCTTGCAGGGAACAAACAGTTTCATGTTTCCGTGTTCATCATTTACGAGAATCACGGATGGAACAATGTACCAAACAAGATGGATAATGAAAACAATTTTACATCAGAAAATTGAATCAAATTACTGAGTATAAATGCGATCGCGCGTGCCACGTAAACGTTAAATTTATTGAGATATTGCTTTTGGTTATTAATAAACCTCAGAGCGGTGAAAGCCTAGTGGGAAAACGTCCGCCTTCCAAGGACAGGGTCGTGAGTTTAAAGCCCAGCGCGGGCATGTACCAATGTGTTTCTTGTACGACATAAGTATGTAATTATCACTAACTTTTCGGCGAAGGAAAACAACGTTAGGAAACCCACATACCTAGTCGAGAATTATTTCGGAGGTAAGTATGTTATCCACCAATCTCGACCGCGATTAAAGACTAATCCTCCTCATGAAAGTGAGGGGAGACCCGTGCTCAGCAGCGGGCCGATAAGGGTCGATGATAAAACCTAGGAGATAACAGATAACAAAATGTAAAAAAAATACAGAGCTTACTTTGAATTTTCATGGATCGTAGTCGGCACTGTCCTTGCTCCCACTTTGATCCACAAATGACAGACTATTTACCTGAGACATGGACAGAACGTAATTAATTCTTAATTAAGCTTGCGTAAGTAAAACTATAGTCTCGAGGCTTTCTTCAATATCTTGTCAGCTCATTGAATTTTAATCTCCAATGTACCAAAAAGTGGGTAGAGTTGGTTTAAAAGACACCCATATCTGGTTAATTAAATCTTCTCAGTGGGGTGCCTTCGGGCTCGCTCGGCTCGCATCGTCTTTGCTTTTGTACAGGCTAACACAAAAACTTAGCTCTAGTACCTTGTCATTTCAAGAAAACACGAGCTCGCTTAAGTTGTGAAGGAAAATTATAATTTATTAAAAGCGGCAGGGTACCAAATTGTTTGCATATTTTTGCAGTCGTCTGTGCCGCTGCCAAATTTTAGACACAAGCCTTTAATTTAAACTTAACTTGAAAGCTTGCTGAAAGGCGCTGTGTTTATTCAGCACAAAATATAATTACTACTATAATAAGAGTCATAACACTTTGTCATTTAAGATTTTTGTGGGCGCACAATTTTAAATGTAGGCATTTTAATCATGAACAATGTAAATTATTTATTACTAACAGCGCCCCGAGGTTCCACCCGAGTAGCATATGCCACTCACAAATAACGTGGCCTTCTATTGGTAAAAGGATTTTCAAATCGTTTCAGTTGATCCAGAAATTACCCCCTACAAGCTCCCAAACTCATAAACTCTACCCATTATAATATTAGCATAGATTATGCACAACGAATTTAAATAGAAGAAATGTTGTGCTAATCACATCTAAGTCAAAATTTGTTCGATTTAAATCATCCTAGATCAAGAAGTTCCACAAACAGGCGCGGCGTAAAAAGAACATTATATGTATCCCATAAACATTCCATTTGAAATATCGCATCTTATTAATGTAATGACATGCCTACTTACTATTCACAAACATGAGGGTATCTTTTGTAAAAGTAAATTGTATGAGCTCCCCATCAAAAGGGAAGACGGAATAAAGAATAACGTGCCAACAAAGAGTGAGGTAAATGAATTAAAATCCTTTGTTAATTTCGGTACTGTGTTGCCCGATGTGTATCTTGGAGTTGCCTAATGTTATTCTGTATGTAATCACGCGAAAAATTTAATGTTTTTCCTGGTAACTTTTGAAAAATGAAGGTTTTTAAGCTGACTTACCGTGGTCTCAGTTTCTTGATTAGTACAGTCTGGGAGCTTCATAACTGAAAGAAATCACGTATTTTAATCACCCGGTTTTCCGGTCAGTTTATCTAATTGAATAATAGGTGGCGCTGAATACAATGACCAGAGTGATTGCAGGGTGATTGTATACCATAGCAGCATTGCGTACGTAGTTGACTGATTACAGAAGATAAACCTTTTATATCACAGATAATTCCTTCAATTGTCTTAAATTAACTGGAAAAAAGGTATTGTCTAATTTTTTGAGTATAAACGTATAAGGTTTTAATGAGAAATTTTGGCATGTGGGTAACACAGATCCGGTCAGAGACTGCTTAAATCCATGAATAACGTTTGATGGATCGGCTCAAAGATAAAATGGAGATTTAAACGCATTAATTTTATGAAATTCATGGTGTAAGGGATTCCCTTTAGCGCTTTTGTATCATATGTTATCTCGTACATTATTCAAAATTTCGATTAGGGAAGATAATGGTCCCTTTCTGAATTTAGTTATTTAGTTATCTCATTCATTAATAGAAAGTGATTGTTTTATTAATTAAATTTTATTGTTTGACGTGAGTAAAATGACGATGAAAAATAAGGCAGCAGGTCATCATCATCTACCCATAACGTCCCACTGCTGGGCACGGGTCTCCCCTCACTTTCGTGAGGAGGGTTAGGCCATAATCCACCACGGGGGCCAAATCCGGATTGGTGGACCACCCACCTACCTCCGAAATAATTCTCAGGTAGGCATGTGGGTTTCCTCACGATGTTTTCCTTCACCGAAAAGCGAGCGAGGCAGCAGGTATCCTATTTCATTTCAAATATTTACTGGCTCGATGGTTTAACTGTAAGTGACTATTTAGCTGGGGATGGAGCTCGCAGATCTAGAAAATGTCTTAGTTTCCACTTCTCATCTTCTTTCGATGTATTGAATTGAATCGTGGGAAATAGCAGTTATAAAGCTCAAAACTCAAATCGTTTATATTGTAAGTAGGCCAACATAAAGCACTTTTACAAACACTTAAATATCATATACATAGGGAACATTAATTAAGTATTATTAACTAAACTAATGAGAAACTGACTATGGTTAGAGTTTCACGTGGTAATGCATGGCTGAATCTCGCATGAGAAACTCCATTAACTCCACCAGCGCTTCAGGAATACGCCCGTCAGAAAAGATAGAACCAAGAAACTACGGGGATGTCATGATTTTTTCAAGCTTCGTCATTTTTTATGTCACAAGATAATGATTACAATATTGTGACATTGTATTTATAAGTGCCAATAAGATGGCTCAAATTAACTATTAAAAAAAAAATTAAAATATATGAAATCTATAATGATCATAACATGTAATAAATCAGGCTGTCCCCTAAGCAGCACCCGTTCACGAGTATGACTTGTACACCACCCATCACTACCTTTAAATTTTTGGCCATATTCGCCATATTATAAACAGAAAAGCCACCAATTAAACAAACAGACAGAACCAAATAAAGCTGCCCAAACACACTCATCAACAAACAAGTGTTAAAAGTTCCTTAATGAGCCGTTAATTGGCTCATTACCTGGATGTACCTATCTCTGTTGATATTTGCACCCGAAAGAGTAAATAGTACCAATGCCACCAATATATTCTCCGAAATCGAAATATTCAGTACATTCGTCTGCCGAGTTTGTTGATTTATTCCTTTTTGATACGATATGCAGTCGTTTGAAGTGAATATGAAACAGAATTTATTATGTGTCGTGTAAATATTAAATATAAACTGCGTCATTGTATTGGCATGTAGTTCGTTGCTAGCTTCCGCTACAATTTATTTCTGTATAATAATAAATTAATAATAATAATTTATTTTGTACAAATATTGTAACAAAAAATAAACTTGAGAATTTAAATAAATAAGTGAATAATAATAATAATGCATGAAAATATTTAATAATAAATTCTGTTAATGTTTTGGAAACGAATTCGAAAACGATGTTGAAATCGAACCTTAAAACCAAAGGATATTAAAAAAAACTGCTGTAAATAAAATTTGTTGGTTTTCGGCGCTGCGCATTTCCAATAAACCGAAATGAACCGGATGTGGGATTAATAAATTGCAGATGGACCTGCAGCCCTGTTAAGTAATGCCGATGAAAATAAAAATGTGAATCATTTGATTTTTTTTAGTTTGGAAAAGATGTCAAATAGCCGCCATTTTCATAGGGGTTACATAATAGTGCTGCTGCTGTTTTATATGAAATTAGTTCATAATTGTATACTTATCTCATCTCATCCCATTTCATCCCATGTCTATCTATGGCCTTCTCTGATTTTTCTCTTCTTTATTTTTACTGCTTCCATTTTTTAGTTTCTTTTTCAAAAAAATGCATTGGCAATCAGAAAACTTTCGAATATCATCAGCTGATGACATGCTAATCGCATGGTTATCTTTATCTACCATCACAACCTAAAATGCTATTTCATCCAACGGGTTTAAGTTGCATTTCCTCTGTCAGCCACAACAGTATTGTAAATTAAATGGACACATTACAGATTGCGCCCGGGGCGAAACCCTAAAAGGGGTCGATCTCGGCCTCCATACTCACTGTTATTGAAAAGGGGGTGATCAAAGCCAAACGATATGTTTTTTGGGAGTGTATTGTACTCTATTTTGCTATTTCTGTTTGTACAGGTGTTTTGCGGTTGGTGCCGACTTTTTGTGGCACTCTTGCAATGTAACTGATGAAACTTTTTTATTGTAGGTCGAATATAAAAACTACGAATAACCAAGTATTCATAAAGAACAAAAGAAAGGTGATTTGGAATGAATTGACTGGTTTTATTGCGTTTTTGCAAGTTATAATGCAAATATGTGGGCGTCCATTGTGGAGCGTGTGAATGAAAGGTGTGATTCGTGCATGTTGATGGACGCCAGATGACGTATGCGGTGCGTAGGAGATGCATGTGTGCTATGTGTGTACAGTGTCTGTGAATGTGTTGAATGTATGTGGAGTTGACAATAAGTTTAGGTGATGAACCGATGACGGTGGATCTTGAAGGTGGTGCGGCGTGGACACCAAGTAATAGGATTCGGAGTATTATGTTAAAATGCTGTGAAAAGATTATTTAAAAACATTGTAGCTTTTGAATAAATATTGGTATATATTGGTATCCGTATTATATGGTATTTCTAAATGATTTGTGACTAATTGGCCACCTGTTTCTTCACTTAGGTAGAGCAGATTTTTTTTATTTATTGTGTAGCTTTCTTTCATTTTTTCTTTTTTTTTTCTTTCTTTCTTCCTGTTTTTTTTTATTGACTGACGTAATAGTGATGTTATGGTAGGTACGTACATACTTTAACAACCCACACAAAGTGAACTTATCTGAAATCCAATTAGTTCATTTTTCGTATTGCCATTTAGAGAAAGGTTTCGACAACATTTAAATATAATAATAATTTCTTGAACCATTTCGAAAGAAACAAGTATAATTGTTCGTAAGGGTCTCCTTGAAATATTGTTGAAAATAAATCCCTAATTGGTAACGGGTCAAGGTTTCATTAAGTGCGAGACTGAAACTTAGAATAGAAAGGATTTTAAAGGTACGTATTATAAATAGAATTACTTATTTGCAGCTGTTTGTGGGGAACGCTTTTTAAAAATAATTTGGATTATTTTTATTCTATATTATAATTTACTACATGTATTCTGCATGCATTTTACTTTTTGCACAAGTAAAATGCCTGTTTATCTTTCATTTCTCTTAACTTTATGATTATCCTTTCTCCTTCCCAAATTCACAAAAAGTTAAAAATTTGCCCCACTTTCGATAAAGACACTCCCCGTAATAACAATACAATCCATCACCAGCACTGCAAACTCAGTTCCCACTCAATAACGTTAAAAATGAGCTCACAAATAGGAAGAAAATTGTTTTCCAAACCGACAACCACCTTCCCCGGGCGGCAAAATGAAAAGTTTCCCCATCACACCACTGACACATCGATTGGCGTTTACATCTTTGTAAAAGTTGGAAATAAGTTTACGCGAATACATACCTTAAAACAGGGATGTGAAGCGTTCATAATCTCAGGTTATGAGACCGCTTCGCCGACCAATCCATCATTCGTGATATCGTATACTAGACCTACGCAGTATAAGGACGTTGTTTGGATACATTACATCATTTACATAGATACTGTTTTTTTTTTTCAAAATTCAATCCATACCTAATATTTAAGATATTGTTTTTTTATATCGATGTTTGTTAAGAAGGTTGTATCTTTTATTTATGACTAGCTCAACCCTGCGATTTCACATTCACTTTCACGGATAAAAAGTATCCTATATTCTATTTTAGGACCTAAAGTATCTACATACTAAATATCATTGAGATCCGTTGAGCGGTTTCGGAGCCTATTCGGGACAAACTTTCAGACAGACAGACAGACAAAAATGCTAAAATGGTAATTTATGATTCGGCGTTATATAAAAAGCACTTTTCACTTAAATTTTGCCATATATTTTAAAGACACAGACAGCCACTTCAATTTTAGTATTGATATAGATAGATAGGCTGGCGCTTGAGCACTATCCAATATGATGGTAAGCGACAATATAGTCTCGTCCGTGACGCATTAGAGATAGTATCTTTTCATACTCATATGAAATAATCTGTTATTTAATAATTATAATAATAATGAAGCGTCACGGTCACACGCGTAGCTCCTGACCCCTAACTATGATTCCCTGTATCTAGGGAATCAAGAACAATGAGTATCATGATCCTACAAACGCGTAAACTCAGAATAAATATTTGCCCTGTGCGCGAATCGAACCCGCGACGTCACCCTTCGCAGTCGGCTCAACACCCACTACGCCACAGCGGCCGACATAATAGTTAAAAAGAAAAACTTATATACAAGCAGAGCGTTTCACTGCTTAGCCATGCAAAGCGCTTTCAATAGCTGTCTTACATTTTTAATCTCTTTCAGTGATATTCGAAATCCCAACCTACTTGTTACACAAAAGCGTATCGTATCTCGTACCTCGAAATGCCTAAAATGGCCGTAACTATAGTATAGATATCGCTGTATCAAACAGCTTTACAATATATCCATACGCCTATTAATACTGCGTAATATCGGGCTCTATATGCAAGTAATTGCTTTCATTGACATGCCAGTGATGGAAGCCACGTGGAGAATGCCAGTGCAATTAATCCGACACAAACGTTTGCATTGGTCAAATATTAAATCGACAGATTATGGAGTGAGCCCACTACACGGCAACTGTGGCGGTGGTAAATCCTAAATTCGACACAATAAAAACAATTGATAGCTACTCAAAATTTTTATGAATCGCTGCGCCCTATAATGCAATTTGTAAGCGCAAAACCAAGTAAAAATTAAGGAGGGAATTTAAGCCAAGTGTGGAAGTTGCATTTTGATGTGATTACACATTGTACGAAATTACATTGTAGCTGAAATCTCTTCAAAACTAATTTATGGCTAATATCGAAGCAAGCACCTCTCTTGGCGGGAGAGTAGTAATAAAAAGATAAGTACATGATCAAAAACTTTGAATATTTTCATAAATCTTTTGTTCAATAATGTGATCCGTTTTTCCTTTCCCCACTAGCTTTGTCCCGCCAGTGGAAAGAAATAGAAAAATAAAAAATGTATTGCCTTTCTAGAACACAAAAGATTACAATGAAATCACATTTCGTACATCTCTCGAGCTACAATATTAGAATATCGAATCGTATCTAACCTAGTATTTACTTTAGCAGTCAGATGCCTAGTTTGCTGGCATCCTAGCTTGGGGGCAAACATTAACTCAGTGCCTGTGATCTAGGGACTAGTTACTTAGTTCGCCGTTTGTCTATAGTTATAAAGTGAAAGAAGATACAATAAATGTGGAAAACGGGTGTAATTCACGGAAAAGCAGGCAATGAAAATAAAAAAAACAAAGGAAAATTAAAAATGTCTATAGAAAACTACTGAACTGATTTATTTAGTTTAACTGTTGAAGCGATTATTCGGTTGAACAATCTTAAGTGCGGTTTATAGATATTATAGATACTGAGTTACTTAACTTAAGAAGATATCTAGTTAATTACCAAGTTAGTATAATTTTTTCTGTTTAAGTTTCGTTGGTACCTTTTTTTACAAGCAACAGAAAAGTGGTTCATACTATACCTACTCGTATTTATGACAAAAAGGTTTGCGAGGTTGAGAAAACTGAGTAGTTTAATATTTTTTTCTGAAAAGAGGTAAACAAAAAATCTTTACTAACATTTTATACTCTGTGGCATTGTTTTTGTTACCTCGCCTTTCTCCGTCGATAAACTTTTAATGCGTTTTTCACTTCGTTATGAAATATTTGAATCGTTTTAATTAGGCCGAAATAGGCGAGAAAGATTTTGTTACCGAGAACCGCTTTCACGGTACAGAATATTTTGCTTGGGTATAATAAGGAGATTTATTAAACTAATTTAAGCTAATATTTCGAGTCGTAACTTTTAGTGTACTAAGAAATATATTTCGTTTATAAATGGGGTGGTTTTTACGTCATCTGAAACAGTGCAGCGCGGAGGGTGGAAACTGGAAATGTATTATATTACACGATTACCTCGCATAAAGTTAGTGATAGACCAAAAGCGACAAAGAGTGGTGGTATTTTTGAAAATAATTTTACATATTGAAAAGTTTGTATTAACTAAAGCGAAGGTCCACTGACCCGCACGTCTTTTTCCGTCGTGTTGCTAACGGTTTCGACGATTACAACTTTCTTTCTCAAAATCTAAGCCATCACTCAACTGAATCCGCCAACACAAATGGAAGCAACATGCAACATAATTGAGGAAACTTATACTAACAACAAACGGAACTTGGCTCACTCCGACTCTACACAATAAGACTTGCTGGCCAACAGTTTGTACTGAGTTAGTTGTGCAGTGGAATGCAGTGACTGAGTATCGTATTTTTAATAACTTTTAGTCTTTTAACCGAAAGCTGTTTAGGTTGTTAGATTTTATGTAGGCTTCCTCTTGAAGTCTTATTGCTATTGATTTCAGCTTCTTTTAATTTGGAAAATAGCTTATTTCACCTTACAAACATAATTAAAAAGAACTGATTTTCAAGGAAAATTAATTTTTAATAAATAAATACCTTAATTAAAAATCAGCAAGACCTTTGTTATTGTTACGCGTAAATGATATGCAACATATTATTGTATCTGGATCAGCATTAGACAAAAAAATCCTGTTGTAATTAATAAAGAATTAGAATAACTCAAGTTCCACACTGTGAAAATACCTGTGGTTCATAAAAAAAAAAATCTCTGTACGTGAATCGAACGCGCAATCTGATCTTTCGCCACCTCTCATCACCATCTTACGCCACAGAGGATTTAATACAAAGGCTATCGAAGCTATGGATAATACTTTTGTTGCAGATTGCTCAGCCAGATAATTCAAAGTATTTGTATTGTAAATTGGCAGCATTATGTTAAAGATTGGCCAAATCAATAATCTGACCCAAAGATTAGGACACATCTCAGTGCCAATTGCCCGCCAATTTATATGTCAAAGATGGGCCAAATCACCACAATAACTAGGGCACATCTGAGTTGTCGCAATACTTAACGTACCGTGAACAACATAAACATGCCGCCCTGGTACCAACTGCATACCGTGATTGCAACTTAATCGCTAACTTAGCTTAGAAACAAGTTTAATTCTTATAGAATTGCGATTGTTGCAACAGGCATTGTTATTGGTATTAGTTGCGGTTGCCGGCAGCAATTTGCCTTATCAGGTAATTTACTTGACTAGATAAGAAACGTTGTACCTGATATTCTCTAGGCTGGAGAGTTTGCAATTATTTTATATGGAACCAAGATAACGTAACTTATTGTTCTTTTATTTAATGTCTTGGCATTATTTATTGTATAAGCATAACTACCAAGTCATTTTGCTATACTTAGATCTGTTTCCCTAGTGGTTTGTGTGTGTTTTTCGGTTCTGTTTCTGTTTGTTTGTTTGTTTTTGATGTTCTATTTTGTTACCACTTGAGAGGTAATATTAATTGATTTTCAACTGGTTTTCATAGTCAAATAATGCTATCAAGCGGGTCAAAGTAAGCAGAATTGGTTGTTGATACTAAGAACGTTGTTCTAATACACGTTGAGGTGTCTGGAATACCTAGTATTAATTAATGAACCTAATCGATTTGGTCAAACATAAGCTTTATTCCATTAGAGTTAAATGCCTGCATCATGCATCCTAGTATTAATATAATGCTTTATGTAGTATGAAACCGGATCAGTTGAGCTTGAAACCAAATGCCTTATTGCTTGCTAATCAAGCGTAAGATTAATTGAGTTTCTGTCTAATGTTTATGCTCAACAGCGTAGCAAGGGAAGTGTTTGGGGGCTCAAACCGTTTCCCCCTCTCCGAAATGTATCACTGCCTAGAGAGGCGACAAAACTCCATTCAAAAAAAGAGTTCTGTTATTTCTTTTTTTTTTTACCTGAAGACCTGGTTTGAGCTATTGTCGCCCCTCGTATCAAGTCCTGAATACGTTGACGTGTAGGCTTTAACACGATCGTTCGAACCTGGTAATTGCGAGTGGCAATGCTTTCAGCGTTGATCAATCATAGACATGATTAATTGATTGCTAGAAGGCGATAAGTATGAATACATTAACCTCTTTGTCCTTTGTGGTATGTTTAGTATAACAAAATGCTTGAAACAAACCCTCTACGTTGCATACTAATGAATGAACTAATGACCTATCTAACGATTTCATTCATTCTTACGTGAGCGAGGAACTAAGAAACCATTTACAGAGAATCTAACGCAAGTCGAGTAAATGGTACAAATCAATGAAAATAAAACATCCAGCTAATGATTTTATAATCTATAGGCTACAGCAATTTAATCGCGAAACTTTGTCCGCCCTCGAAAGAATAAATTTCGCGAGGCACGGATGATTTAATTAAAGCAATAGTTAATTAATTAATTTCGAGGGCCTTCGGGAAGGAGCGATAATATAATTGGACCCGTCAAAATTATGGAAAGCCAATCGTTTCTGGATTGATTGTTGTTTGAACGTTTGCTTATTAAAATTTACTTAATTAGGAAAGATAGGGGTTGTGTTCTAGACTTTGTTACATAACATATATCACAAACAATTTTGAAACATGACTATATCGACGGTCCATATCGGTCCAATGGGAATTGAATGGCCTATGTTTCTTTGTCAAGGATGTCTGAGATCGTACATTCTTCTTCCGAGCATACCTAACCGTAACAGCATCAGACCAACTCCGTAGAAATTAATTCATAACGTCACATAGTTAAACAAACTTCTTTGACAGTACAAAGTTTTAATAAACTTAGATTTGCTTTCGGCAAAAAACTGATCAAACAAATTAAGATAGTAATAATTTTAGCGCGTAATCCTAGTTAGTAACCTCTTTACTAAATTTATAACTAACCCCTACCTAACAGATAGAAACCCTAGCTAGTAACCCCTTTTACAAATCAGGTGAAGGACGTGCTCGTCTCGTTTTCTCGTTAACCAGTTGTTTAAAAAAATGCTAACCTTTTGGCTAAAATATTAATTTTCCTACGGCCTTTTCTTTCCCCATTTTAGGTATTTGTGCCTACTATACTAGTTTCCTTCTCAAATGTTTTATTTTCTTTTATATAAACTGCGCTCGTGACAGTCCAGAGATTAACAAAAAGAGCAACACTTATCCACTAACAACCTTATCACTAACAGATCCGGTAAATTAATTTGCTCGTTCAATTAGTGTATAGTTTAATTAATTTAACGTAAAAGTGTACCCTCGGGCAGCTGTAACTCTCCTCGACGTTTCGATTAAAACTTCGCGTCCTTCCGAATGTGTTCGATTTTGTATTTACATTGTGGTGTTTCAATCGGATGTATCTTAACGATATTGGGTTATTTATTTTTGTTTGTAATGAGTTCCGTTGTTATTATGTGCTTTTGTAATGAGTGCAGTTTCTGGTTTTCATTGCGAATAAGATAACGAAACCGATGTATCGTAGAACCTCAAAATTCAAGGCATGTGACGTCCACGAATTAACACTGGGCCAGCGTGGTGGACGTTGGTCTGTACATGCTCGTAGGGAATTGCAGTATCCGTAGTAAGAAAGAAATATATCCACCATGCTTTTCGCCCAGTTTGAACCATATTTGGAACGATTTTCATGCAGTTCGGCCATTGTTTCTAATGAATTTGGACCAAAACATGTAATCAAGAGATATTAACGAAAAAATACAAATTTTGTTTTTACTTCAGTGGTAATAGTGACCGATCCCGCTACTGAACCTGCATTCTCGTATATTATTCATAAAGTTTTCAGCGAGCGAACCGGCCCACACGGAATATTAGAGCATATATGCCGAGTTTATCCGGGTCCACAGGACAACTAGCTACAGTATGGACTTACGAGCTTAGCATTTCTTTTCACAGAAATATTATGGTGTCTTGTTGCAGCAACGTGCGGCTTTGTAGAATACATTACTCTGGAAACTCACGACCTATCTAACTTCTTTATATTTTTTTATTTTCGCGCCCTAAGCTACGACACACGGCGTTGCCTGACATTGTTAGTGTGTTCGACACCGTTGCATGTTGTTGCGTAATAGATTATATTTATTAGTATAGGTACGCCTTAAAAAGGTACTCGAATAACATTTATAGTTATTAATTGTAGCGCAATTGCTCGCAAAACGGGAAAGAAATTACAAGGAATGTAAGAATGCGACTACATCGTTTTTTTTACGATTAAAAATATCTAATTCCGTAGGAAACTGGTAAAGTCGCGCGTCTTAAAGTGGAATTTGTAATAAAAATTTACTATAACGAAAACCAACACTAATTTCAGTACGAACATGACATACTGATAATCCTCTTCGACAGAGCTTTCGAATTCATCGCTAACTAAATTGTTTTCGACGTTTTCCATCGGGCTTTGCGTACGGTTATGCTCGTTGTGTCATTGGGTTATTTCCCCGTGTGCGTCGGTTTATTTGTTTGTGCTGTCAGTCCATTCTGTTAATAACTCGATGATAAATCTATGTTTGTGTCGAATTTTCTGTGCTTTCTGATATTTTGAAAATCAATTTCCTGGATTGGACTTACAAACGTTTGTTGTCGCAGCGAAGGCTTTCGTCTGCTTTTATTTGAGCTGTGAACAGGAAAAAACTTTAATTTTGTTTTCATCTTTAAGAGCCCAGTTTTTTTGCTGGAGCATTCGCAAGCGTTTCTTATGCATACACTTTTTTGTTACAAAATGATCGTGTTTTACGTTCTAGTGTACTTACCTACTTATAGTTTAGTTGGCGATTACTGAATTTGGCATTTCTATGTATTTTTATTTATTAAGATCTGGAAACCTTAAGTTAAACTCAATCAGTAATTAAACTATTTAAGGCATATTATGTGGACATTCCTTTATTGTACACAGAATAAAATAGCTGAATAATTCAAACCATCGACAGCCGTATCGGTAAATACAAACCACAGGTATAAATACTCATGGTAAGATTATTAACATCATCATCATCATCATCAACTCATAACGTCCCACTGCTGGGCACGGGTCTCTCCTCACTTTCGTGAGGAGGGTTAGGTCATAATCCACCACGGGGGCCCAGTCCGGATTAGTGGATAACAATAATAATTATCAACATAATTATGTTTTAAAGATTTTTTAGCAGGTATTTGTTCTGGTTTGTCTATTTTATTGAAGTAGGTATGGAAAAACAGATTTATTTGAAGTGATTATTGGATGGATTAAGGTTAAAAATTTTTTTCCTTAGCAGATTGCTAAAGCAAAAAATTTAACATTAAAGCGACAGGATAGACCCGGTTCCGTAGGTCAACAAACTCTTAAGTATTTTTTCAAATAAATGGGTAGATTTCGTCCAAATTAGGATGCCCTTTTCCAAATTATCCCAACAGATGTCGCGGTTCTCGTGGCCGCCATTAAAACTGTCATTTATTTGCTTTTTTTCAGTAATATACCCGAATGAGAAATATAAGAGGACCAACTTTCATTCCCTTCCGACGTTCCCAACGTTATATAACATAAATAATTTGTATATACCTTTAATTTGTAATGGAGTACCTACTTTACCATCGATCGATCGATCTCGATCTGTTAGTGAAAGTGGCGACATCGCGTGTCAAAGTTTGTATATAAAATAATAATAAAGAAGCTATAATTAAAAAAAAAAAGGATGTGTGTAATAGTGTACACGTCATGTAAGAAGTGAAACTATTTCAAGTCAGAACACAGTTTGCACACTACTGCTTGGCGGATGAATATCTGGCCAAGGTATGTGGTACCACTACAAATGATAGTTTGATTCTGATCTGTGCTAGTTAGACTAGTTTTTGTTAAATAAACAATGCTTCGTGTTACGGAATGAAAAGCCGAAATTCAACACTACTGCGTAGCACTCTAAGGTCGTGTGATTATCCCTTGACAAGGAAACGCGGAGCTTCTGTGCTTACTCTTGTTGCCGAGTGCAAGGGAAGCTTAACCCAAGCCGGGTCATGCTTTGGTATTCCTTTAGACTTGTGATTACTTTACCGCCTCTAAAGTCTGTTTCCACTTTCATTTCTGGGTCACAGTCACATAATGGATTTTCTAGGCTTGCCTTGTCTCGTAATTCTGTAGACGCGGGGATTTGACATACATAATTATGAATACGTGAATATGTTTACACGTAAAAAAGTCATTTTAAAAAAAAAAAAATCTCACGTCCTTGCTTTGTGTACGCCGCTGGTGATAAGAGACATATCTTGTAATAGAATTCAAAGCAAACAATAACCCCAAGGGTAATTTTTAGAATGTCTCAGATAGATTGCTTAGGATTTTTTAGGTTTTTATGTCATTAATATAATGTTTCCCTCTTTCCAGATTGGCGTAACTATGATGTCCTGTCCGTTGCCACTGCCGATGCTGCCGGCGCTGCATCCACAGCCAACGCTAGCATCAGACTTCCCTATCCACATTGGAATAAAGGTAAGTTTTGCTTGTAACGTAACTAACTACGATTAATGTATAGGGTATTATTCTTGTCGCACATCAAAGTCGTCGGGAACTATCTCACAATGTCCTTTATAAAGTAGGTTCCGCTTTAGAAATACATAGTTAGTTACCCCTACATGTTTGACCCTGTTTTTTCTACGTCCCCTTTCCACATCACCTTATAAACATGTTAGAATAGATTCTTAGATAAAATCTTCATTTAATACATCTTCTATCTATTTATTCATCATAAAAATATACAGTAGAATGCTACTTATCAGCTGACATCGGATTAAGGTAAAATCGTCTTCGAGTAATAAGAAAATAAAATGAAACTTAATCTGGCGTCCTCTGTGGAGTTCCAACTTAACTAAATTGAGAATATTATATCAAAGCTAAATAATATTATATAAAGTAAGGTAAAAATGTAAGGCGATTTGGAGCTGTAAGCTTTTAAAGAAACATTTATACATGTTTTATCAATAGTCATCTGGTGGTTAGTTAGGATAAAATACAGTAAACATACATGTGTAAAAATTGGTTAATAATGGTAAATGGTAATGTATGGCTTAGGAATGTAAAAGTAGGTTCAAAAACGTAACTTACAATGTAAGAGCATCGTTAAAAGAAGAAAAACAAAATACGCAGCGAAATGTAAACAGGAAACATTATGTAAACTGAACGATGTATTTCTGATAATTATATTCAAATTATTTGGATTTACCATAAAATGGCTTGTGGTTATGCAAATAAGAGAGATTAATGTAGCCGATGGTAAAATATATTAGTGTTGTTTGATGGCTGATTGGCCATAAGCCGCTTATAGACACACCTGAAACGCGCGTTCACCGATTATTATTCATATTAAATCACCCGATTTAAAATACTATTTAACTATTCTAAAAATAAAGTTGGCGAATTCACTGTTAACTGCTATTGAACTAGATTTAGAAGTTACTTAAACCTCTGCAACGTTGTGGTAGTCCGACAACTTCGCAAATACCAAAATGAGTACGGTGTAATTTTTTTTTAATATTAGATTTTATAAAAACTGTGCGTTGTTTTGTATTTCAATAATATAATGAATTTAAAATAAAAATTTTCTATTACAATAAAATCGAAGAAAATTAGCAAGCGGTGATAGCCTAGTGGGAGAACTTCCGCCTTCCAAGAAGAGGGCCATGGGTTCAAATCCCAGTACCACTATGTTTCTTGTAAAACACATTCGCTATTCTATAATTATATCATTATCATTCGCTTTTCGGTGAAGGAAAAATTGCGAGGAAACTCACATACCTACCCGAGAATTATTGGAGGTGAAATGTTATCCACCAATCCGGACCGGGCCCCCGTGGTCGATTAACGCCTAATCCTCCTCACAAAAGTGAGGGGAGACCCGTGCTCAGCAGTGGGCCTATATGGGTTGATGAAGATGATGATGATGAAAGAAAATAGGCCTTAAGTAATTTTAAAGCTCTAAGCTATTAAAGCGTTTTCTAGTACAGTGTCTGAAGAATTGTACAAAATGGGCACGTCAGTCACTGAGGGTTAACTTCAGTTTGAGAAGTCGCTTACGTCAGCCGCTCCAGTATCAATATTTGAAATGAACTTTTCTCCAATTACCTCTGCAAGTTTAAGCAGTCTTAATTTATAAGTATTGATTTGCAGACGTCTTCTTTAATTAGTTTCCAGTTTTGAGATGTTCCGCTCATTTATTATGTGCCGAGTTGTCTACCGGAATTGTGTTTCTGGAGATTCTAAAGAAAATTTATTATTTACTTTTGATTGATGAGTTATTAGAGTTTGCTTTTATAAGGCTCTTGGATATAATTGGTGTTAGTTGTTTGATAGAGGAGGGTAGCTGATGGAAAATTTACGGGTTGGTTCAATTCCGCTATAGGCGCCTTTGCACTGGACGATACGATATCGTTTTCAAGAAAATTGATATAATCTTCGCAGACATAATTTTTTTATTCGTGATAAAATTGAAATTTTCTCTTATTTTATTTCACTGAGCAAGTTGTTCACCTGATGGTAATCGCTACGCCTGCCTATAACAGTTACAGTGCCACCCAAAACTTTGTAGTGCATAATCTTGCGCGGCACCGCACTGCGCTCATCACCCTGAGAAATCGGCTCTAAAGTCTCAAATTCCTAGTAATTTCACTGGAAACAGTACCCGTCACAGCGCGACACAGTAATGTTTGTGCACTACACATACGGTTCATATTGCATTTAGAGTTTTAGAATGAACTCTGCCGGGATACGCAAGTACCTTCCCCGATCCGATTCCCTGACTGGGCGAGTACACGTACGGCTTGTGACCGTACCATAGAATAACTATGAAATGTCCTACCGTACTGTTCAACCCGACTTTCAGTAAGGTAGTTTACTCGTACGGCAATCACGCGTAAGAGACTCTGCATTCAATTCTATATGAACGCTATCATTTAACCTATGATTTTCCTTACTAGAGACATGGTAAAGTTGACCTCAGAAGTACCTAAACAAGACCTAATTTCCAATTTAATTTTAAGTATGCATTTTTTTATTGACACATATTAAGCTACCTTCATAGGTAGCTTAATATGTGTCAATAAAAAAATGACCGACCGTGCAATTGCCCAGGACAGTGCAATGGCACGGTAGCGAAATGGCACGAGCACGGCGTTGCAATATGGGACAGCACAGTGAAATGGCACAAGACATTTATCGGGACAGTTTGACGATCCAACGTCCAAAATTGTAAAAGCGCTCTTTCTGATAATATATCCACGTATGTAAAGAGCGCCTGCTCTCTATTTCATTACGGTCAACTTGCTGCAGCAAAGTCATCAAAAAACTATTAAGCTGAAACTTTCGCACAATATGTGCACTTTCTAAATGCATTGTAATTTGTAATACCGGAGGGGCCGACGTGTTTTACCTGACTACCAAAGGAAGGTTTTGTGTTTATCGTTGAACTAAGGTAGGTATGAAAGTTACAATCAAATAGGATAATTTTAGGAGATAAAATAATAATACGCGAAACGATCAAATACATAGAACCTGACCCCTAACTAGGATTTCCTGTATCTAGGGAATCAGGAACTACGCGGACCATGACCAAACATCTCACAATACATAACAAAAGACACCACGAACTATTGTAAAATACATCCACCTGGAATCGCTTCCGGTTGAAAAACAATTTAATAGAACACTATTTAATAGCGCCACCAAAATTCATCAAAACACCGTTCAAGCAAAACACACTAAAGCATAGAACATCAATACGTTATAACAAAGTAAAACACACCTGTAATTTTCGACGGCTTTTGGCGGCTCCGTTACAAAGCACTTATATAGCAGTGCACTTAATCGGCTTGAAACCAAACCGTGCAAAGGCTCGGAAAATTGACGAGCCATGAAACCCTTTGTGGAACCGACATGATATAAAATACACAAATCACGATAGCTGCTTGAATTACTTACCAGTAAATATCAAAGTTGAATTTTCAAAGAGAGTGGCTTAAAAAGAGTGTCTTGGTGTGGTTTGGATCTTATTCGCTAAACTACGTCCATTTTAAGACGGAAGTGTGGTTAGTATTATAAAACCAGCCACTGACTTTATGAAACAATAACGACAACGCCGTAGCCGATCTACGAAGCTACGAGGCGTTTCCGTAGCAAAACTCGTAGCCATCATAGCAGCGGGACACCTAATGAGGGCGCTGATATTGTACCGCTCAGCCGGCGGTCGACTTGGGCCTCTATAAATTGGTTTCATGCATATTTATTTATTCAAATATGTATGAATTGAAATCTCGGCGACCACTGAAATATGGCACCCGCCTACGAAAATTGAATCAACAGGATGAACTACATTGACACATACATTAGGTAATTTCAAACGAGTACTGGGGATGTTGCTTTGATATATTAATTAATTCCATTAGTATTTTACGTTACGCATCAGTAATAAATACGTACATGCTTTTTACTCTAAATAATTATGGAGGGATTTGGATTTGGTTATTGATAAACGCAGTAGTAACCACGTAAGAAACAATAAGGTAGCCAAATCCATTTGAACTTTTATTATAATTTCTAGAAAACTCCTAATGGGCATTACTTTGTAGTACGTCTCGTCCCTTTCTATTTCACGAAATTACCTTAGTTCTTACATTTTATACTGTCTTCGTCATGATAAAGTACCAGGAGAGTAGAACATTGCAGGAAATTGATGAGCACGTATGGTGG
The DNA here is from genome assembly GCA_912999815.1 of Campaea margaritaria. NCBI lineage: Eukaryota > Metazoa > Arthropoda > Insecta > Lepidoptera > Geometridae > Campaea > Campaea margaritaria. Next base: position 7,708,706 of record OU538794.1, read on the forward strand.
AAGCGATGTGGAAACCCGTCAGCAGTGCATACCTGGAGCTAAGGCTTGACGTGAACATATTGTAAGCTTCTCCTAGGATGCCTTGATGTATCACTAGTATTTAAATAAGATGTTTTTCGTTAACAAAAGAAATAAAAAAAAAAATAAAAAAATTTAAAGATTAAATTAAAAAACTATATACTGCTAAACTATATATATTTACTACTAGGTACTTTTTTTTGTTCTGTAACTTTTTTTTACTATTTCAAATTGGTTTTGGTTAATTGCGTTTGAGTTACTGAATGTTTTTTTTCTTTGTTTTTAACACTTTATAGTAAATGTATCTGAAATCGTAATCGATAAAGGTCACTGAACCCGAAAATATGGTTTTTAGAATTTTAGTTTGTTTGTTATATATTAAAACTTAAAAATACTAAAGCCATATCGATTGAGTTAACATCATTTGAAAGGCTTATTTTCAAATTAAACAATGCTATAACTATCTTTTTTTTTTAGTTTAATTGCAACGCAGGCCATATGTATCTAAAATTCGTAAAGGAATCGTACGTCTTGCTTAAATTTGACTGATTGACGAGAGCAAGTCGTTCACCTGATGGTAAGCGCTACGTCTGCCCATAACAGTTACAGTGCCACCTGAAACTTCGCATTGCACAATCTTGGGCGGCACTACACTACACTCGTCACCCTGATACGTTGGTTCTATAGGCTCATATGCCCAGTAATTACGCTGGAATCGGTGGAGTTTCTATATAAGTATAGTATAATATTATAATGCCTATGATTACTTAAAATCCCAAATCGACTTTTTACTGAGTAGGTAGTAATTTCACGGATGAATACAACTGTTCCAAATAATTTATGGTAATGACAAACAAGCTCGGGTTCCGAAGAAACAGAACATTTATATTAAATCTCAAAAACACAATGTTTCTTTTTAATTGGGTGAGACTTAGGGTTGTTCGTGGTAGCCTCCGGCCTACCTTTATTATATGGCGGTTTCACAAAACCAGAATTTTTCTTTGTGTATATGTAAGAATTGAAAATTTTCCAAGATTTCAGTATGAGTTATATAATAAGACAATGTTTACGGAAGTATTCTATGTATTATAATTGGAAACGGGATATTTACCATGTATTTATTATGTTATAATGTGTTGTGTTTTATTTTTCATGTTTCCATAATTATTCAAATGACAGTGACCATGTTAGTTTAAAATCATATTATTATATGTTACGGAAGCATATATTAGTATTTCTTCTTCTTTTTCTTCATTAAATTACACATCCAATAGTTGATTAAGAATCTCGTCTTCTACAGGTCATTTCTACTATTCTTTCAATTTAAAAATGTAGTAGGAATTTGTTTTTTTTTTTTAATTCTGCTAAATACTGCTTTCGCACGATCAAAACGATTTCTAATTAAATAACATCACTATCATTAATGATTTAAAATTAAAAAAAAGTGTTGCTGTAGTTGTTTAATTACAAGGAATTTATTCTAAATAATATTATGTTGTCTAAAATAATGTTACTATGGAAAAGACACGAGTCATTTTTAGGGGATTGTTCGCCTCTTGACTTTGAATACCACTGCAAAACGACTGTACATTGAAGCAGATTTAGCTTGGTTTACCCAAAGTAGCTCATAATTTACCCAAAAACACATTCGGGCCTCGGTTTGCTCTTTCCACCCCATTATATAATAAATATACTGAAGAATAAGCCGTTACCGTGAATTAATAACGAAACAAAAGCGACCGCTACGAGTTACTAATTCATAATTAATTATTACCATACACAAAAGCAATCTGTTAATAATAGATTATGCATTAATGTATTAACCAATTTAAAAAGCTCATACAAAATTATGATCCTTTGCCGTTCTAGGAACGGACGGTTGAGGGCTTCAATTTCACCCGTACACGTGAATTAAGAGGTAAAAATTAAAAATACGATATAACGTGAAATAATAATTTTCCCGTTGTATTTTCATATTGCAGTGGAAACAAGATACTGTAATACGGTTTTCGTTATTTTTAAATGCCCCGCGGCGCATGGAGCCCGGCTTATTCCCAACCACGTAACATTACGTAAACAAGCCCGTTGGTTCCCGGATTTTCTGGAATAACGGTACATTTGCTTTATAATTGTTTAATAAATGAATTGCTGAAGAAAGAAATGGGTTTAGCATTAACTTGATATTAACTTGCCTTAACTTTAACCTTACTTTCGGCACACCAGGAAAAGGACGGCTTACGTGAGTGTACCTTGTCAAAATCAGAGGGCAGTTCTTGCACAAGTTCCCTTATTATTTTATCTCTGCCTAAATAAAGTATGTTTTTACATGCTGATGAGACGTGTAAATCGTTCAACTAATGGTAAGTGCCACTCGTGTGCCCATAACAGTGGTGCAGTGCCAACCAGAAGTTTTGCAATATCTTGTGCGGTACTGTTCGTCGCTCGTATCACTGAGATAATAAAAAGTTGTTTAAATACTACAAACGATTTAATACCATACTGAAGTTTATAATTTAAAGTACGTGAGAAATGAAATTCTATAAAAACTTCTATTAACGCCTTGATTGCCAAGCCTATTTTCTTGTCTACCCACGGTTACGGATCTACATACACCGTTGTGTTATCCCGTACTCGCGGCAAGTTATAACACAACAGTTGTGTTTTCAGCAGTGAACGTGTTAAAATTGTGTTTAAACTCCGAAACCTATTTCATCATCAACCCATAACGTCCCACTGCTGGGCACGGGTCTCTCCTCAGTTTCGTGAGGAGGGTAAGGCCATAATCCACCACGGGGGCCCAGTCCGGATTGGTGGATAACATACCTACCTCCGAAATAATTCTCGGGTAGGTATGTGGGTTTCCTCACGATGTTTTCCTTCACCGAAAAGCGAGTGATAATTACGTACATATGTTTTACAGAAACACATTGGTACGTGCTTGCACTGGGATCTGAACTCACGACCTTCTGATTGGAAGGCGGACGGATTGGAAACCTATTTGCCACACATCTATTTTCATCCCTAAAATATCGACATCTCTTCAAATCCCAAATAACTAAAGCAAACAGCGATCGCGCCGCGGCCCACCGTTAACTCTAATCCATGCTTTGTTTGCCACTCGTTATGTCTTATTTGGAACACGTACAAACCTTTATTTTGCCCACGCCCTTAAGGATAAAAGTTTTCTAATAAAGGGCTCTCCCAATAGCTAAGTTTCTGTCGTTGTACCCGCTTATTGCTTACAGGTGACAATTGATGGCTATAGCTCTTTTTACCTGACTTGGGCAAAGTTTGCCTCGAGCCTAACAACACTTAACAAGAATGTACCACGCAATATCACGGTGGTATTGTGGACATTCTGCGGACAATCAATGAAGTTGAGAGACGAAGTTTGAAAAAAATGTACTTCTTTTAGGATACGCTTTTGGTCATATTCGGTCAGATTTTTTTTTGCAGAGGCCAACATTGCAATGAGCGTCATTTTCTATATCTGCCCAATGCTGAGGTCTGTCTCTAGATACTCTATGACGTTCAACTATTTCGAGTATTTTTTTTTTTTGGACAAGATTTTATTAAAGAGAAAGTCACATATCGTGGTAGTCCACACGTACCAAATCGCCGGTAAAACTAGTATGATCAATAATACAATTGAAAACAAACAGTTGATTTGAAAATTTCATTTTAAAATAAATGTAACTTGTATCTGTCACTCTCAGCATAGCTCAGGGCAGTACAAGGTTAGAGAGAGAGAGAGAATCGAGACTAAAAATCATATTGTTATCGTATTTGTAATGCGTTTAGTACAGATTTCGGTTGACCAAATCTCCAAATTTACCATATAATGTATTTGGATACTCGAAACCAAATATAGGTAACGTACAGCCGACTAAATAGAAAGAGCTTTTTCGATAAACAGGGTATATAGTTGTACCAAATAACGAACAAAGTTGATAGCCAAACATTAGTCCAACGTTAAGTTTTAGAGGTAAAAATAGATAACATTTAACGTTAAAAGCGAGGGTGCCCTCTCTAATTAATTTTTAACACTGTGCACCCCATAATTGGGGGTTTGCGTGTCAATTACACTTCTCGCTTCACGGGCAATTTCAGATCGCCTGCGGAGTACCTACGGCCTGTTGTACAGTTCGCCGCACACGTTTGTTGATATTTTTAGATACTTTTTTGATAAATATTATCTAAGCAAAGAAGATTTGAAAAAGTTAGCTTCTACAGACAATGCCACCCATTATTATGTGCTTTTTCTAAATAGTTATATCTGTAGTGGACTGACACAGACAGAATGTGATGCCTTTTGATGACGAGAGTGGTTTTTATTCTTAACTAATGGGCGGTACTGCAATTGTTATTGGCGGCCATAGAAACCATATTGCCATAAACCATATTATATTTTTTCATTTGGAAAGTAAATCTTTATTGTAAATCAGTTTTCACTTTTCATTGGCGTTAAAGGGCTATTTCAGGCTAATTGGAACGAAATATAACAAAGCGTCGTATATTATTGTCGGTGCCAATTAAAAATGTAGGCGCCTCAAGTAGAAAAAAGGTTTTATTACATGTTTCTGGGTGAAAAACAGCCATTGTTAATACACAATACTATTTAACTAATAACTAAAAAGTAGTTTAAGCTATATTTTATGTCCGGCAACGTACCGATAATGCTGCCGGGAGTCAATCCGTTGAAATTACTTAATGAAAAATAACAGTAGTTCTAAGCTAAGCCATCTACTGTTTTCACAATTCCTCTGATACGCAACACAGTTTTGACAGTCAGTTAAAAACGCCTTGGGCAGTCGCGAGTCGCGGAACTGGGCGGGTGGCAAGACTTCCGGCTATTTGGCCGTAACCGGCACGTTTTCCGCGAAGACGATCTAATCCGCCGTAACTCAGTGATACAATTGTTGGGAACATTGGCGGTTGGTTAACACGTTGACTGCTGAACCGCTTTTTACATTGGGCACAGATACGAACCGTGTGTGTTTTCCAGCACTGGCGTGCCGTCTGTGTGAGCCGCATTGTGGCAGCGCCATGTTAAACACACACGTTTGTGTTTCGCTACACAGCGGGCACGTAAAGTGATCGAAGTCGAGCGAAGACAATCTAATCCGCCGTAACTCTGTGATACAATTGCTGGGAACGTTGGCGGTTGGTTAACTAGTGGTTCGGGATCGGTTAACTATGACCAGTTTTTGACTTAGGTGGCGTTTGATTGCAATATCACCTCCATGAGGAATGTGATTAAATAATTTTAAATACTTGCTCGCTTTATCAACAACAAAGACCACAGCTGGACGGGAAACAGGTGGGGTCACAAACGACGGTAGAGAGTTTCATCGCACCATAAAGGGTGAGATAATGGTCAGACGCAATCCTATCGTATAAAAAAGAGAAAGGGCGTTGGAAAACGTCTCACCATTGAACCAGTTGTTCAGTTATTCAACAATGTTCAATGGTGAAAAAGCGTTGGAAATCAGATTTTTAAGCTCTGTAGACGCTACATAGTGAAATCTTTGGAACATCTTGCAACTTACTACCCCTCGAGCGTCGCGCGTTGCGGTTAAACAAGTGAAAACTAAAGATTTTACGTTTTTTGCGACGAGCGATGTTTCAACGAGGAGAAATTACATCTTCTCAGTGTTACAATACAATAATTTAATAAAAACCTCCAGAAAAAAGTCAAAACACAATAACAAATCAAGTCCATAAACCTCACATCTAAAATTCCATTACGCGACACTAAAACTACTACTAAAGAAGGAGGGTGGCCTTAAAAAGTCGCAATGTTGGGGTTTAAAGTAAATTTATTCCATATTCTTGGCTATATCGTCCCGAGTCGGTGCTAAAACCAAACATTTTGACTCGGCTAACAATTTAAAACAGTACCTTGCAGGTTGCAGTCACAGTGAACAAACAAACAGTAACGATTCCTCATTTAAAGTGAGCGAAGAAGTTCATGGTTGAGCTATGCCTTATTTCTGCTAGGTCCGGGTTCTAGCGCATACGAGGGAAGCGACATTTCGTTTTTATGAAATATGTAGTTAGTAATTATTGTTGCAAATTATAGAACAATCACACTAATATTATAAATTCAAAAGTGTTTGTGTGTGTACTTTAAGTCCTGGAATAGAACATAGGGTACTTTTTATCTCTTTACGTCTCTCTTTACTTTCTGAATCTATAGTATTTTTACATTGTGTCCTTACTGTTTTTCGCTGTACAATATTGATGCTTTGCTTGACCGAACTGCAGAGTAACCTCTCTTTACCTTGCAAACTTCGGTGTTTATCGTCAACATACGAACAAAGTTGATTAGTTTAAGCGGCGCCTGCAGAATTTGATGATGTTTGTCTTATTGGACAAGAAAGTCCTGCAAAAGCCGATAAGCTTCTGCTTCTGCTTAGCCTTTCATATAACAATTTTCCATAAGTATTTTTTTTTAAACCTAACTGAATGTCTATTCAAATTTTTGTTACGTCTACGTCTTTTCAAATGCCTACCAACGAAATTTCTAATATAATAATTTCAGAAAAACTGATTTTCCTAGTATTTATTCTATCTACCTTCATCACTCCATCAAATCAGCAATAAGTGCTTCTCTATAAACCGAAAAATGTCGTAAAACCGTTATCTCTACCTCCAAAGTCGTAATACAAAACAATTTCTTTCCTCCCCGAACTCCCAACATTGTATGGAGCAAACAGACGCTTACGCTCTCCTTCAGGACTTTTCCTATTAAATTTTCAGTTCAAACAAGTAGACAGTAAAAATTTAACTAAGATAAGAAGGCTTCCTAATACGACGACGTACAGTGTTGCTAGAATGAGGGTTTCTCCCGAAATAGTAGATTTGTTGGAGGAGCTAAGTGAATTGGTCGACACAAAGTTGTGGTTACGCATTTCACTGTGAGAAAAGTTATAGTGTTTAAAAAAAAAAAAAAAAAAATTAGTTAGTTTTGCTTAACCTTTTATACAGATTGTCTATTAGGCTATTAAAAATCGTATTATCCCGTTTCCAATGGTAATAATAATGTTATTGACCATGTTAAGTTGGAACCTTATATGATCTTTCAGGCTGTTTTGGTTAGTGATAGGATAGTTCAGCTAGACTTCAAATGCCGTATATCGACTCAATTATGCATTATTAAAATTCTGGTGGGTATTTCACACCTATTTATAAGATACGAATTGGGCTTAGTTGTAAATATACTATTGTATTTAACTACAGTGTTCTTCTAGAAATCTAAAGCATTCCACTATTTATTAACAATAGTTTATCTCATGTTATCTAAACTCAGAAATAACATACAAAAAATTTAAAATGAAAATTATTATTACGAAAATTTTGATATCAACCATGGCAACATTGATAAGAAGTACTACCGGGAAAATGTATGGGTAAATGTAATTTGTTTTATTTGACAAACAACGAAAAACAATTCCAATTAAGTACACTTTGTTTAAAGCGTAAATACCTTTATTTACCTACCTTTACATAGAGAGTGTTGTTTGCAGAAAATTTGAAATTAATATTTTTGCTCAAATATTACTTAGGTAGGTATCCATATTTTATGAGAATATAATTGTTTTTGAGGATTGTTGGAACAAAGTAATGATTAATCATTTATCCTGTCAAACATGACATAATCATTTGCGGGAGAACAAACATCCACAATGGTGGGCTCGGAGCGGTGTTCTTCAATATACGGGTCGTAAGGCAATATTGCAAGGCATGTGTAAATATAAATTCAACTGTGTCCTCTTTCATAGAGCTGCCACCGCGTCCGTGCTCGAAACTGCGCTAGTTTGTTCGGCAATATGGCTGGTAGGCAAAAACAATTAACTCCTTCTCCCAATAAGCTATAAAAAATTCAAAAACAAAAGAAGCACATAAGATATATTTTTTAAATTAAAGAGAGTTAACAGCGCTACGGCGTAATAAAAAATATTAACTTTATGTCTAACAGCATTACATCCTGGGGGAGCTAATTGTGTCAACCATGGCTTAACCTTGTTACTCTGTTGTGACAAAGTATTTTTACGTTAAAATATTTTACGGACGCGGAGAGTTTTAGTTTCCATGTGTTTTCTTATTAATGTCGGTCGATTTATATGTTTAAAATACTTTATTTTAAAGTTACGCCATATGTTGTATAACCGTCCTAAACTTTCGTTAAGTTTGCTTGATTTGAAATAGATGATACCTCATATTCCTTTGAAACTTCTACCAAAATTTATTCAACTTTTTTAATATCGACAATATCTAGTTTCGTTTTCTAAATGATTAAATAATACTGTCGATTTATCTGACTAACTCTAATAATCGCTTTTCAATCATTATAAACCCACTCCGTATAATAACAACTCGACAACAACATCTAATCGAATCGCCGCTACTCGAAAAAATATCAGTCGCCGTTTCGATCAATCTAAAAATACTCGACAGCTTGTTTGTACTCAGTACAAATTATTCGCTCCCACCGCTTAACTTCTTTAAAGGAATATCCGATCAAACGTCGGCGTAAACTAATTCCGGAGAGCAAACTCGAAACTCTTAAAAATGGGGAAAGTTCGTTTGCCAATATCGGCACCGACGGAATTGGTTACCGATTACACTGACGATTTAACTTGCCACGTCGGCCGGTCGGCTATCTGGCTTTGAGAAGTCGGAAGTGCACTCACGACCAATCCATATGCCTCTAACATCACGTAATAACCTTGAACCAGCCATACTCAACTTTTCTATAAAATTTACGAATTTTTATGGGCCTTTCTTACTACTTCTCAAAAGTACATCTAATTCATCGTGTACGTGTTTCGTGTAGTTACTCACGAGTACACTATGGCTTTAATAACCAAATACTAAATAAGTAGTAATATACTTACTAAATATTACCGTTAATCAATTATTGTAACCATGTAAATTTTAACTACTGTACATAAAATTTACACAGGTCAGATAATATAATTATGTACATAATTCATCACATTCTATCGATTTTTTCTAACCACAAGTGTTTTAAGTTGTAGATGGTTGTAGTCACAAGTACTGATTTCTGACCACGGCCCGCATAGAAAAGCATTACGAGACGTGCGTTGAGTATCGCTGCCTCTCACCCTTTCGACTTTCACAATTCTAAAGAAACTCTCACGAAAATTAACCCTCAACCTCCAATGACTTATAGATGTCATTATAATTTTATGTGTCCAATTAAAGTTGATTAGTTTATTTTATTAACGCTGCAAATTAATTTTCAGGACCCGCTATTATCCTGAACTGCGCACGAAGACAATAAAAAGAGACTTAAAAAAAAGAATTAAACTAGTGAGCTTAGAAATAAAGTGCCTAAGTAAAGTTAAGTTGGTGTAAAGTCACGAGACTGGCGTCTTCGTACGGTAGTGACGGCTCGTCGCAATCCGTGAAATGGTCAAGGTAATAAAAATAAATATAAATTTATTCACCGCACTGAATTTACGCCACCGCTAACCCTCTCGTGTTTTTGGGGCTTCACTTTGTAAATAAATTTCCGAATCACTCACTCACTACCCGAATGAAATCAAATATACATACATACGGTTTGTGAACGTAGATATGAATTTGTGTTTGAATTTTAATGTGTGACGCACTTCCCTCACTTTGCTCCGATTCCAGCTTTTTTACATTCTGTGGTCTAAGCTTACATATTGGATTTAATTATAACTACAACATGAGACGATGCTGATGTATCGATAAATACTTTTCGAATAATCCTAATACAATTAGCGAAAGACGCCAATTATTCTTGCAAAGCGCAATTTCGATGTCTAGCTGACCAATTATCATCGTGAAATCGATCGAATTGCACAACCCGAGCGATCAATTTTACCTACCAACACGTTGCTATACCAATTAGATTGAGACTTAGCTTTGCACTTCATGTGTTTTTATCACCTGCATTCGCAATTTGTATAAGATGCTGGATTTTGTAATTAACGCAGCTAACAGGATCCAAGCAGGCGGACGATTCAATTGCTCCTACGTTGTGTTACGTCTTGACCGCTGACGATTACAATGGCAGTACGCGGTCTTTACTTTACTTTACCTGAATAATTAACTTATTAATATCAATTACGAAAAAGCAGATAAAATGAAAAACTTGCAAATTGTTTTATATATTAAGTTAGTAATAGTAGTAATATATTAGTTTTAAACTAGCATTGTTACTAACATAAATTTTATCGTTGGAAACGGAATATTTACCAACCAAATATGATCAAACCAAACCAATCATCAATGTTATTATTGGAAATATCAGGAATTCAATTTTAACATAATATATGGTAAATATTCCGTTTCCAATAATAATAATTATGTTAAATTTCTTGTAACATCGTCAGTTTTATTGAAATAAGTGAAATATTGATTGGCATAACATTATATGAATTTGTGTGAACGAGCCGATCGGCTTATGATGCTTCACTTTCACATTTAGTGTCACGGCAGCGTCCTCTTTTGTTATAGGTTCATGCTTAGATCTTCACATGGAGTAAAAACACCTGCTATTTTATTCTGAGGTAAAAGTAACTTAGATGAACTGGCAACATTTGCAATTCTTGTTGCAGTTGTTTTTTTAGTTTAATTTGTATAGTGAAACAATTTGAATCTACTTTCAGTGTTTTTGTAGTTGCATTGAGTTCAGACATAACTTAACTGTGATTTAAATGCCGATGTGAATTTTAGCGCTTTCCACGTTTTTTTGTTTTTGTGTCCAAACTTTAACATCACTTTCACTTTCCTCTGTTCTTTTTCTAGATTAATACTTCTAACGTAATAATATAAGCTGCTTAATTTTTTGTTACAATTAATATATAGAAGGTGGGCTGCGTAAACTTAACTTTATTATTTTTAATTGAAACGGTTATATCTCCCGGATATAATTATGTATGTACAAAGATATGAATAGAATGACTAAAATTTAAAAAAAGATTTCGCCGTAGAGTTTCTTGGTGCTATCTTCTCTAACGGGCGTATTTCCGAAGCACTGGTAGAGTCAATGGAGTTTTCCTTTTCCTGTGCGAGACTCAGGCATGAGTCACCACTTGAAAGGGAAATATCCTTTTTCTAACTCAAACCATAATTAGATAATAATCATTAGTTTCGTAGATCATAAAATTTGACTTATTTTTTTTGTATTTCTATACTTATGTATAAGATTTTTTTTTTTTGACGTGTAAAAGTGCAATATTTTGCCTATTTACAATAAATGATTTGAGTTTGAGTTTGAGTTTGATAAATTTAAATACGCAGTATTTGTCTCTAAATAAGTACGTTGTTCGCTGTTGTGTGCAGTTGTGTCAGAGTAAATGTTTTTCCTTTCTTTCTTTCTTCTTTCTTTTATTTGCTTTTCATTATTTAAATCCTTATTTGAATAACGCGTTACCATCACATACATAGATCCTGACTTTAACTAGGATTCCCTGTATCTAGGGAAAAACAACGAGGACCATGGACTTGCAAACACCCAGACTCGGGGCAAATACTTGTGTTTAACACATATCTTTTTCCTGAGATGGAATTGAACTCGCAACCTCAAGCTTCGCAGTCGGCTCTTCATCCACTTCGCTACGGAGGCAGTCGTGCTTAACGCATATTAAAAGCAATTTTTTTTTGTAATTATCGCACTAAGATAATGGAAGTCATAAAATCTGTGACATTAATATACATACATCATAGATAATACCTACGGCTCAGTGAAACAAGAAAAAACATCAGCTCATCTAGAAACTTACAAATTGTAGCGATTTATTAAAAGTCAATGCCTACGAAAAACAGACCAGCAAAAGTTGCGTATTTTTTATGAAAATAGACAAACAAAATCCGATTTTTATAATTCAACAGTCTCGCAAAATCACAATGAATAAATATCCCATTTCAGGTGGTTTAAAATGCAATATTAAATGCGGTGAAAATCGGCATCAAAAATATGAACACATTAAAAGCTCATTACAAATGAAAATGGCCAGTCTGCGGTTGTATTCTGTCTTACAACTCCGTGTGTTTGACATGTAATAATGTGGTCGGGTAAATAATAATGTGATCAAACATAATTCATTGAACAATCGTAAGTATAATAATATGCCCCATCAATGCATAACGTACAAGGCAGATCACTGAAGACTGGAATACGTTTTTTGTAATTATAGTATTAACATTTAATACGTCATTGCACAGATTTGCATTGCAAGTACAAATGGCGGACTTAATGACACCCACACGCATTTATCATTACTTAGGTTTTTTTTTATTATGCAAAGATAATACTCTTTATTGCGCTTCAGGACATACGAATAAAAAATAAAAAGAAGCATACGTACGGTTGTGTGAGGGTAAACGTGCTTACTGTTCCAGTATTAGACGTGCCTTCAGTGAATAAACTGTCCAATATTTATCCTCATTATGAACATTATTGTTGGTTTATAAACACGCACTTTTTATATAAGATCTAGATTCTAGGTGGAACTGTAACTATCATGGCGTGGCTCAGGTGAGCGGCAAGCCGGTAACATAAAAAGAAATCCTCCACCTACCTAAGCTCCTCTATCTTGCTCTGGCCTATTCTTCTCCAAGTCTATCAGTTAAAATTTAAATACCGTCGACCTACATTAAAATCAGCCTACATACATTCTAATAGCGCACAAAAGTTTCCCATTCAAAAGTAGTAGATCATACGTTACCGATTCCCCCTTCCCCCACTTTTCCGCTTCGTATCACATCTCGCGAACGCGTTCTTTATCCAATTATCCGAAGATAAATCTCACCTGCGACTGCGGAAGGTTTGGGCACAGTATATGTGGTGCCAGTAGGAAAACTTTTTTACTTATTGCGTCTAATGGAGTGCTTTGTAATTTACGTAGGGGATATAGCCTTATTAAACTTCGAGCTGTAATGTCAGGACCAAGTCTGAACCGAGCTGAGATACCTCGAAAATGAAAATATCCTGCCGCGACCTAACCTGAAGAAGAGAAAAAAACGTACGCAATAAGCGACCATACCACCACGATCTAGCGCCCTACTTCTAATTTATGTTCATGCGGCTACGATTTCTACAAAATATTCAGCCACAGTTTCAGGGCCAAATTTTGCAACTTTCCCTACACGACTTAATGTATAAAAAATGTGCCTTCTGCCTAAAGATGTCCTACTGCTTCGCTCTGTACTGGCATAACGTACGAAAAGCTTCTGTTAGGGCAAAGTTATATTTTCAGAATCCGTCGGCTTTTTCTTCGCTTGACTTAGTGACGTCACGACTGTGAGACTAGATACGTGCCAGATTTAATTAGGAAGTTATTTGTACTTGTTACTGATATCTTGTAAACGTGGCCGTTATTTAGATGTAGGTATTTTCTTGTCTTCTTATCGTCAAGAAACCGTCCGTCCTGCCTCTTTTCTACCATAAATTGTCTTTGCTTTTTCAGATTCATTGTTGCTAAAGTGCCTGTGTTTGAGGGACAATGTATTAGGTTCTTAAAACCTGTAAAAGCGGGGCAGTTGCATTGTGTTAATTAAAGTTTACTCATTATGTGAAGACCGTATAAACAGAGAGAAAGCAATTTATCTCAATATCATCACGTCATGTATAATTTTTTTTTACCTATTTTAATTAAGCCATAGGCGTAACCCGAATCACTGCACGAGATTGTAGTCATCATCAACCCATATCGTCCCACTGCTGAGCACGGGTCTCCCCTCAGTTTCGTGAGGAGGGTTAGGCTATATTCCACCATGTGGACTCGGTCCGGATTGGTGGATATCATACCTACCTGCGATTATTTGGGTTTCCTCACGATATTTGCTTTCACCGAAAAGCGAGTGATGATTACGTATATAATTATGCTTTACATAAACTCATTGCTACGTGCCCGCACTAAGATTTGAACTCACGACCTTGGAAGGCGGGCGTTCTCCCATTAGACAACGACTGTCGGATAATTGCAGTATTGTGCCCAAATGAACAGAATTACAAATCAACTACACCCAACGGCTAAACTACCCACATCGGCTCCCAAAAGTAACCAAACCACGGTCCACTATCAACTTAAAAACTGTCAAAGCGCAAGGAACCCCTCCAGACGAGTCGTCCAATTTATAGTCGTATCCACTAACCCCCTAAACCATTTTCGCTCAGGCGTATCGATTAAATTCCGTATGCTTGCGCGATTCGGCAAATTAGATCGGCTCTCGAGTCTCGAGTCGACACGGTCAAAAGTCGACACCGGGCCCTTCAGATGATATGCGGACGGGCTTTACAACGAGTTTAAAAAATGTGAGGCAATCACAATCGTGCTAGGGGCATGATGGTTCTGTAGCAAATAGAATAAAAAACTGTGCTGTTTTTGTGAAGGAGTTGAATTCTTAATCGAATGATAACGATAGCTCCTGTTACTCTCCACTCTACTATGTTAATTATAGATTAACAAAAATGCTTCTACGAAGCAAGACGGGACTCACGAATTCCATTCCATCATTGACTAACTGAGCTCTTTTACGGCATAGAATTATTCTCCACACTAAACAGAAAATCTCAAAGATATTCCTTAACACCTTCAGTGCTGAAAACAAAACTGTCGTGTTTTTCTTAACTTGCCGCGAGTGCGGTAAAACACAACTGTTCTGTTTTTTGTATGGGAAAACACTATGGAGTGTGCGGAGCCGCACCCGTGGCTAGACAAGCAAATCGGCTCAGCAGTGAAAGTGTTAAATATAGATGACAGGAACAAAATAAAAACGCACAAGAGACACTTGTCGATCTTCGCTAGACAACCCTAAAAGCTTATACTCATTATTTTTATTAGAATGGTAAATAGTACTTCGTTATCTCTATTAAATAATGGCTTTATTTGCAATCCGTTAACTGTTAACAGGAACGAATCTATCTGGCGCCTGACAGGTAAATATTGGTAAGATTAATTGGTTTCCGACCGGCGCCCGCGGTACCCAAAAACGGGAAGAGATTTTCCTTTCTCGGATCGGAAGCGGATCTCATTTCCTCCGACAACATCAAAGTGAGATAGCAATCGGTTTTTTTTATTTGAATCGGCAATATTTTGTACGACTAGTTAGTGGCTCGTTCGTTGATCAGGTTACGGTGGGTTGATAAATACTGGTAGGCTCGTATCTGTGGCGGGTAAAATCGCTTTCCATTTGGAATATTTACTTATACGTACTTTGCACAAAATATACTCCATCATGTACTCGTATAAGTCTAAATTCAACGACAATGGATAATAAACGAAATTGAATGTTAGTCACTCGTCTCGCAAAGGTAGGTAAGAAAAAATGTGCGTATTAGATAGATAGATAAACTCTTTATTGAAACACCACAGAACAAAGAAAACTTAAAACTAGAACAAAACAAGTTTTACAATTAGTGTCACAAGGGGGGTCAGACAACCATGCACGGAGAGGAGTAATTAGGACAACGGACGGTGGCTTTCCTTATATACATAGAATAAAATAAATAAATAAATAGATACATATCATACACAAAACATTTAATTAAGTTAATTAAGTGTTTTGAAAGATAATAGATGCGGTAATTATGGAATTATGTCATGTTGGTTCCAAGTTAGAGCAATAAAAAACTTTTCAATAGTACAGGTAGAGAGCGGCACAAACGTTACTATAGGAAAAACTTTCTCTAAGTCCTTGAAAAAAATATGCCAGCGTCAAACAGCAGCGCATTATTCTGTATGTTACACAAGTAGCCTATTAAAATTGGCTCAGTGCGTTTGAATGTTGAAAAAATAAACAATAAAACGTATTTGGCCTCCATTGTTGACGCACATTTTGTTATTCAATAGAATAATAAAGGCGGAAAAATCACGCATGCTACTCCGTTGATGAAGGGAGGTAATTTAATGAACATGTTTGTTTACTGGTCGCGAATTTAGGATGTTTTATTAAAAAAGCAACGCTCGGGATAGGCCGCCGGGTTAAAATACAAAAGATACATAAACAAAATTAGTACAAGTGTTAAAAAAACAATAAAAAATTTTGGCTCTCACAAAATTTTTGAATGCGTCTGTTCAACTGCATTTCAGTAATTATACCACCAAGCAGTTTCATGGATTTCAATTAACCATCAAGCAGGACTTTACATGGCGTGGAAGGTCCTTGCTTATGCAAATATACATTAACGCAAAGCATATCGTTCTATGTATAGACCTCGAGGCCAATTGCTTTAGATCAAACAGCCACGAACATCCTCCCATTATCTACGATTAATAATCCATCTTCAGATTAATAGATGCTTGAAAATCGAAGTTTAATTAAGTTCCCTGCATCAGGACCTTCATTGCTAAATTACCCGACAATACCCAAGGGTACAGCTTGGGCCTAACTTCGGCGCATGCGGTCTCCTTCGATCCTGGTTCCACTGCTAAGTGATGCATGGGCCCTTATGCGCTAGGGCGTGACGTCTCACCGGAAAATGTGACTAGTTTTATTACTTTTGGTTTTTGAATTATAGTTACCGGCTTATCATTAGGAGAGGAGATATCTAGTTTACTACATTTGGAAGATCAATCATTCGCTACCTCTATAAAGCTGAAGCTTGTAAAGCTGCTAAACATGAGAACTTCACTGTTACAGGAAATATTTTTTGGGTAAGTAACACTTAATCTGAAGGCATGAATAATCTAATCTGCAATAAAGGCCTAATTAAAGGACATCAAAATTCAGGTTCGGCTCCCGGGAAATGGATGAATATTTCTGACACTAGACAAATTTTAAATACCGCTCGGCTTCGTAATATAATAGCCGGAAATGGTAAACTAATTATGATGATGATCTTATTACTTATTGACGCTCGAGATAATGGATTGCTTAGCCAAAGATTAACTTACTCAGCCATTAGTAAATCGAGTTAGTGCTTGAATATCCCAACAATAGCGATAGTTGCCGAGTTCAATCTGTAATGAACATCTTGCTATTGTTGGATATATTTGAGTTTAGTGGTCAAACGCTTTGATATTCACAGAGGCAGTTCGCTACATCCTAAGCTATCAACACAGTTGCAACTGCCATCTTTGAGGGGTCCGGACATATCAAGATTCGGCTGCCTTCAAAGATCGTATCCGAGAAATTCCATCCAACTAGTTTGTGATAATTTACCTTTGAAATCTAAGCTTCAAAGTTATTCCACGTTATGTTCGGATAAATTTGCCGCGCGGTAGACTGAGGCATATTTACAGTCACATTTAATCAGTAAGGGAACTGTAAAATAGTCATATGTTCTGTTTGTCAATAGTCAATGGTGAATAAACACGTGAAATATAAACTGGGTGTGGAAATATTCAGTTTTGCTGCTTGAATAAACATAAACTCTACGAGGGTGAATCAAAAAGTTCTTAGAAGTGCATATATATGAAACCTTTTTGGATCAAGTTCGATATTCAAATTAAAGAGTGTCTATCACACTATATTTATGCAGACTGTCACTTGTTTTTGTCAGTTCGTTCGCATGTAATAAATTTTTTTGTGCAACGAGTTGCTAAAAAGTCAAAATTATGGATAAAAGTGAGTTACGTGCGGTGATAAAATATCTCAGTTTGAAAAAAATGTCTACGAAGGAAATTTTTTTGGACATTCAGCAGACATAAGGGGGTGATGCTGTACCCTATTCTACGGTTGCGTACTGGGTGGCTGAATTTAAAAGAGGTAGATCAAGCTGTAAAGATGACCCGCGTTCTGGGCGGCCTTCAACCTCCGTTACAGAAGAAAATGTCAAAAAGGTTGAGAATCTGGTTTTGGAAGACAGAAGAATGACTATAAAACATATAGCTGAGATCCTAAAGATATCTTTTGGTAGCGTTCAATCTATTTTAATTGATTCACTGGGGTTCAAAAAAGTGTCTGCAAGATGGGTGCCACGAATGTTAACCGACGAAAACAAAAAGCGACGTTTGGAAATTTCCAAGCGTAATCTCGAAATGTTCCAGCGTGATTCGGATAATTTTTGCCGTCGTCTTGTCACCATGGATGAAACGTGGGTCCACCATTTTGATCCTGAAACTAAAAGACAAAGCATGTCTTGGAAACGACCATCCTCTCCATCCATTAAGAAATTTCGAGTTGCTCCTACCGCTGGCAAAGTTATGGCCTCTGTGTTCTGGGATAGTGAAGGAATCCTTTTTATTGATTACATGCCAAAAGGCCAGACGATTACTGGACCCTATTATGCAAATTTAATCCCGAAAGTGCGTGAAGCGATTAAAGAAAAACGTCGTGGAAAACTGTCGTTGGGCGTGTTGTTCCTTCAAGATAACGCTCCTGCTCATCGATCGGAAGTTGCGCTCAACGCAATCCGCTGTGCTGGCTTCAATCTCCTTGACCACCCACCATATTCTCCGGACTTAGCCCCAAGTGATTTTCACTTATTTCCAAAATTAAAAGAGGAAATTCGTGGAACAAAATTTCACGATAATGACGCGGTTATAGCTGCCGTAGAGGACTTTTTCGAGAGTCAAGAAAATAATTTTTTTTCACAAGGAATAAGGAAGTTAGAAACGCGTTATTCTAAATGCATTGCATTGGAGGGAGATTATGTAGAAAAATAAAATATTATTATTTAAATCTTTGCATTTTTTAATATTGATTCCAAGAATTTTTTGATTCACCCTCGTACATTAATAAAATATAGAAACTACTCGCAACTAGTGACGGTTAATTAATAATATACTAATGCAAATAATTTGAATCGGATAGACAAAAACCTTGACCGTAACGACCACCGACGCGTAGAGAACGAATTGACCAAGTTTTCGCTCTTAGTTTGTTTACTGTAGTTAAGTTATAAAATCTGCTTCACAGCATGGAAGATACTACGCTACATTACGGTGCTTAATAACTTTGCCGTGCGGAATAAAAAAGATTTAGCCAGCAGAGTTTATGGGTACTTACCATAATTTTCTGCGGTATACGCGCAATCCACCAAGTTGCTTTTGGTTGCATAATAAGATCATTGTTTGCTGCAATGGGTTTTGTTTTGATGCCAAAAGGAAGGAGGAAATCGTGAGTGTGAACTCGTATACCTAGTTTATTTGGTGGATTTATGTTATGTTGGGCAGATTTGCTAAATCAGGTGTTCTTGGAACACGCCGTCTGAATTCCAAGACATCAGTATAACTGCACATACTTGCTGGTGTTGATTATTTCTTCAGGTTGGTAGCATTGCGTCGGATTTCAATTCCTTCCTTATAAGACTGTAAGAACAGCATGGTAAATTACTTACTATCTGATAATATGATATTAGTCTTACCTTACCGACGAACTTGGCTGGCCTACCACACCTCAGTTTTATGACCACCCAAAGAAGTCATAAACAAGTTGTAATTGATAGCCCGTACTATAAAGCGTTATTCGAAATGCAAAATTAAATTACAGCCTCAGAGGATCCCAGAATTAGTTTGACCTAGACAATGGCGGTGGCGGTGGAAGCGTTCAAATATTTGTAGATGTAGCCCCGTCGTAAACCAAAGATATTGCCTTAGTATTGTCTCAAAGAGATTAGTTTCGTTACGTTTCTCTGTTGCTGGCAATGTGAGAAAATCTGATGAACTCCTTGTTCTAATGCCTCCTGAATGTTGGTCAATTCAGCGAATCTATTACTACGCTGTGAAAAAAGTAAAAAAGTTGCTATACGTTGGCAACATTTGTCCAGTCGCAGATGTTGCGCAACCATGATTTCTTTCTTTTTCCTACGCGTCATTTGCGCTCCACTTTGCCCATCATGATTGGATGAACTTATTTTATAAAGCGTTGCGTAAATAGTGCAAAGAACGAAGTTAAATGTAATAAAACAATGCCTATTGTTCACCGAATTCCACATCCGAAATACCTTTTATTGAAAAATAAAAATTGTACATAAAAATCTACCCTTTACATTTTAAACAAAAACCCCATTAAAACACAAAAGTGCTCGACGAATTCGCACTGTATTGGCATTGTCAGTATTCTTCACGCATTCCCGGAACAGGCATCCGTATTGGTCATATAGGCTGTAGCTACATACCATCATTGATATGTTCTCGTACCTAATAGGTACGAGAACAGCCAAAAAGCTTACTTTGACTGCGACATCAACTGTCAAACAGAGCTGCTTTATGCGGGCAGAAGTTAGCGTTGATTAAAGATAGCTATATCAGTTTCGTCAACCTTTCATTAGGAATGGCACAAAGGCGAACGCAATTACATCTAGGAGGGCACCATCTGGTGGCTTTATCGCGAAGGGGCTGCATAAGCTGCCCATTTGAGACGGTGAGACGGCAGGATAGACGCGGCGACAGTATCAAAGTACAGAGATTGTGTGAGATGGTAGAGATTTGCTAGATTTCTAGCACCACAGCGGACGAGGAATTAGCTAAAATCGGTCAAAGCTGGATAGTAAATCAACGTAAAAGCTGTGGAGCTGGTCAGAGGCCTCTGACGAGAGTCGAGCACGCCTGAAGTAGTATGCTGCACATACACGCATGTTAGCGTAATACAGTCAGCGACCAAAGATTCATTAATTGTTTCGAAGTCATATTTTTACGTAGCTGAAGATTAAGCGTTCTCGTGTTTTACATTATTATGGCACAGCTAAATACGAGTAGGTACTACTACATTTTTCAGTAAAATTTCAGATACGTATTATTATTTTGCCTTAATCCTATACGTTCAAAATAATAACTTTTAGACCTAGCACGATTCAACAAATGTATCAAACCTTCAGTGGGCTCAGAGCTTTAAAACATAGCTTTAAAAACTCGGAGAAGTTCCCTATAAGATCTATAACAAATTTCATACGGTTATACCAACTTCGACGGTATTTGACAGCTATGAAATAAAAAAAAAACAAAAGTTTGATATATCAATGAATAGATAATCAATAAGGCATTTGTCCATGTGAAGCGTGAAATTGGATACGATCGACAAGGGATGTCTGTTTTAAAATTAAATTCACTAAGGACAATGTCACAACATTTTTAGAACTTGATGAATTTAGACTAATTTTGAGTTACGACCTCTGGACCTAAGCTTGCGTGCGATAACTCTGTTTTATTGCTTACATTTTGGGAAACTTTAAGGACAATACCAAAATGAAATAACCAAAGGGATATTACATAAACTTCCATGACATACTTTTGTTAGTATTAGTAATTTAAAGTAAAAGGTGTTATTGTTTCGAGATATTGATGGATTTATGTCGACAGCTGTTCTAATTCAAATATTCTATTATTATAAAAACTATTATAAAATATCATAACGATTATAAAAAACTTTTTTCTTCTTTCCAGGTAAGCTGCGTATGTCCAATTATGAAACCCCCTCCAGGTAAGATCGGTCACGAATATCGGTTAGTTACGGCTTATCTGTGTTAATATAACTAACTGAAAAAATACAATTCCTATTATAAGTTATTAGACATGGTCAATAACACAAGAATTACACTTAAAAACAAAATTGTCATCAAAAAAAAAATTAAACTTTTTTAGTCATATTTATAACAGAATATAAACAAGGCGTATCTAAATGTTTTTAATAAAAACCAGATTCAATGTTAATTAGAAGGAAACAGTTTACTGTACGCTAGTTTTTTATATCTCATAGCGGAAAATAGGTGTATAAAGTTTTCCACTCATAACGGCACACAGCCTCGGCTCCGTATAGGATTTCATATAAAAATTAAAGATATACATTTAACGCTAGCCCAAAGTAATCGTACGTGCTTAAATGCCTTAGACTTCGACAGCAGCGGAGAAAACGATACACAGACAGAGTACGTCCACGTGAAATTCGTTGTAGCATTCCAATTTTGCCAATATTTTAGAGAGCGTACATTAACGGACTTGGAGCATGCCGTATTTCACAACATTTTGCTTAATATTCAATATTTCTAGTCCACGGTCCGTATTTCATGTGACATTCAATAAATAATTGTCCAATTTTAGTTTTCGCATAATCGGCCTTTTAGAAAACTCATTTGAGTGGCAAATTGTGGAGCCCGATTAAATGGATATTTGGACGCAAATGCGGTGTTAGCGGGCCTTTATCAACATGTTTTAGGTATATCAAAATATAAACAGAGGCTGGTAGTTAATAGGTTATTAGCTGATTAAAATAACAGATAACTAAATACGTTATTGGCTTCGCAGTCTGTAAGCAATAATCACGTACTTTTCTATTCTATAAAAAAAACATTATTGCAACAATCGTTATGGAACAGAATAAACTAAAATATTTTTATTCAGGGTGTAAAGTAACCCATGGTACCAAAAAACAAAATCCATAAACAAATTTAAATAATAGGTACAACTGATAAAGCGGAAAAAAAGATGTATATATACTTATAATCGTCAACGTTGTAGTTTTCACAATTTTTCGTTGTTTGTTATTTTGAATAACTAGAGTTCAGTTTTTCAAGTATTGCTTCGTTTTTGAACTGCGTCGTCGATTACTTGGCTCATTTGACAAAAGAAAAATAAAAATATGAATGCTTTTTATTATTTTATGAATCTTTTTACAAAACACTGAATACACCGGATAAGGTTTTTTAGTTTTATCGAATAAAAAACAGTCATTCAGCGCACTTTGATGTTTTGTGTTAAAAGAAGACTTGTATCCGTTTCCTGTGGCACGGATCAGGGAATTCGAGCTTTTCGGCTTCAACATTTCGTTTCGACTTTCAATTGGATGCAGCGTGATTTTTTAACTGAAACCCTGAAAAAGCTTTAGAACTCTTTCCATGGTGATGATGAAAACTATCAGGAACTGAAGGCGTCAGGGACTGGTTAATTGGAAATACGAGTTCTTTGCGTATAAAACAGATTTTCGTTCAGCAACTATGTTGCCATATATTATGTTGACACAAAACTTAAAAAATTATACTAAGTTGTACGTATTCCTTCCAAATATACATTATGACGAATATACCTTATTTATTATTAGTATATGTCAATTTATTAATAACAACTTTATTAACACTTAATAATGTCTATTTTGTTACCGAAATGAATGTCTATTAGTTTTAATAACCATTTCAACTAAGTTAACCTAGCTCTCCGTCAATCGCAGATTTCAGCTTCATTTCACAATTTAAATATACAGTTAAATTTGATGTTATCAATCACAAATTTGAAATTGATTGATTCAAGTAAATCGCGTGTTTAAACAACTCGATTAGTTTCAATAAATCGATTTTAATGATTCTAAAAACGTCTGGCCCACCCTGGGTAGTTACACTAGTCTCCTTGTCTATCTGGTCAAACCTGTCAGCAGGATTATTCAACCCAACCGCTTCATCTTATGGATAGCGTGCGAGAAGCTAGCGCTTTTAGACAAGTTTTAAGGTTCAAAATAAGTAAAGCGCGTTTTGACATCAGGCGTTTTGGCAAGGAATCTCATGTGGCATAGCGAATAAGGGTACTTGAGTAGGTAAGTTTATCGCGACGATGTCGGAAAATTGGCGTATAAAGAAGAGGCTCTACAGCTCTATACTATAGTATGTTCATTAATAAACAATGGTACCCAACATTCAAGCTAAATTGAATCGTTTGAAATTTTAGGCCTGTAAAATAATTTTAAATCCGTTTGATTTCTTTACAGAAAAACAACAAAACTAATTGACGTTTAAAATAATGTATATCACACAGCTTTGAACGAAAAAAAAAAAACAAATGATTGAACATATTATGTACGACCGTTGGTGTGTCCCTTATGTACCTATGTGTGTGTGTAACCAGTATGATAGTTTCCAGTTAAAATCTATTCGCTTATTCAATTGTTACAATATTGTATTTATAGAAAATATAAATAAACGTAACCCTATTCCACGTAGTCGCATCAAATGAAACCTTGTAAGCGAAAACTATGAAATTCATGGCAGAGAAAAATGTACCTGAGATCTCAGAATTAAATTCACTTTGAAGTCTCTTTGTTAGTGCAGAAGTAAAGAAACAAAGTCGTGTAAAGCTGTGTTCCTTTATTTTCAGCTTTTAAATGCTATGGTCTGTATTTTAAATGTAACAATTTTCTTTCATTATTTTCAACTTCGCAATGTTGAGTACTTGTTAAACAAAATAGAGTTTGATATCTTATCAGATTAAAAAAAAGTATGTAAAGCTCTTTAAAAAACGTAGCTAATTGATTAGACGAGCAGGTCGTTCGCTTCGTGGTAAGCGCCGATCCATGGCAATATAATCCGCTTTATGAAATTTCCGGACCTTCTCCGGAAAAAGTAAAATATTTGAAAAGAAAAAAAAAAACAATTGTATTGAACAATTGCACCATAAGAAAACCAATATCATATTCTTTCCAGCATGTTAATGCATTTTAACAAAATCTTTTTTCCGTTTGGAAAGATTTTGTCCGTTTCTTACTGCCCAGAAAGTTAGTTATTATAACCAAGCTCAAAACTAGGTGACTTGAGACCTTACAATTTTATATTGCGTCCTAGTTTTCATTAAATAAACGCCACGGAGATTATTATATTCCTGGAAAACTTACAAAAGAGGCTATATTAAATTCACCGGAAGAAAACTGGAGTTGACTCTATGTTTTTTATCAAGCCATCCACTGACACATCATATTTACACAATCATCATCGTCACATAAACCCAGTGCCGGCAGGCGGGTTTCAGATGAGCCTGTGGTCATTACCTACCAACCTATTAAAAAAAAAACAAAGGTTAAGCCGGCTGCCTCTTACGACATATTTTTATTAGACTGAGTGATGAGACGAGCACGTCTTTTCCCTAATGGTAAGCGCTACGCCTGCCCATAACGCTGTCGTCGAAAAGTGCTTTTTGTCATTAGGTACTAATAATTGGGGAGTTCCTGAACAAAAGTCGATAAATCCACTTCTTATGCCTGTTTTCACAGAAAACACAAAAGAAAAGTTTACATATTAATTATGTTTTTTGCTAACCTGAAATATGACAAATAAAAAAAAAACAATTCTGAATTCATTAAATTGGTATTAAAATACGTGTATTGTCGGATTTAGTTCTAGCTACCAATCTCTTAGAGCCTTATTTAGTACGTTTTTAACAAGATTTGCTGCTATTTGAGAGATGTGTGGTGGTGTAGAAAAAATGTCGGTCGTAAAATGGATCTATCAGCTTTTTTTCTGGAACTCCTCAATTATTATATCAATATTGTCAATGATTGTTATATCAATTATGAATTATATTGATAGTGTCCGCTTAGTCTATTCTTAGAACAATGCTGATTTTAGTCAAGGAATTGCCTACGGACAATTTGTAAAAACAAGGGGGTCGTCTCAATCCAATTTAGTCTATAATTATGACGTCATCGGAGAAGGATTTAATTAAAGACCTTTTGGAGGCCTCCAACGGTAATTGGTGTTCAATGAGTCTTTCGTAGTCCGAGAGCTTCGGCCCGGTTTCTACTTAGTGATTATGCTCATTTCGCTCATTTTGCTCGCTCGACCCGCTTATCGCGACGTCGATGGTGTAAATTGTGTCGCTTTAGACACAGTTTTGTTTATTTATGTCTGGCACAAGTATTGAATTAAATTAAATGAAGGTTCGGTTGTTCGTTCTTTGCTAAGCGAGTGGGCAAAATTCTTCCGTTCACTTAATGCGCGGTATTTTATATTTAGCGGATGGATGTCTCGAATTCTTGTATGTGGATTTATCTGCTATTACAATGCTACAGATAAAAGCAAAGGTCACATTTTTAATGGCTAATGGAATTATATTTAAGTTCTTCTGAAGTTAACACTGCATTTGGTAGTTACTCGGCGTTGTCGTTTCGATAAAGTTCGGTATATTATTTATAGTGTTTATATATATTTTTCTTTCAAACTATGCATAGTTTCTACCTTTTTGATAAAAGTTTATGTAACGGCCAGTACTTCGCTGACGCGGAAAAGCGAAAAAACGTGTCTAAAAATCTGCAGGTCATTAAAATCATTCTCATGCTTAGCAAAATTACCCATTTCCCTAACGAGCATCTCCATTCAACGAGTCGTGATCTTCAATAGTCCCCTTTAATAAAATTTAATTAACAGCGGCATTCAGGGAGTATATTAAATGGAGATCCGCGTTAAATGGAGCAAAAAGCATATTTTTATATGCGGTGAAATCTTTCATAAAACGATAGTATATTCAGAAGAGGATCGAATTTGTATGTCATTCATTCGTGAATAGATCTTTTCAATCAGAAACCTAATAAATGCTTGGTATCCAACTTTTTGTTTCAATTTGATTAGCTAATATAACATTTCCTAGCAATAAATAAAACTGATTAGGTATACTTATCTACCCTACAGCCGTAACTTTTTCAATGGTTCCCTTCCTTGACGCGTGGTTGCCTGCACAAAGGAGATGTGCGCTTGAAAGTTAATTAAATCTAAATATATGTAAGCGATACAGCGGCTTTGTGGAATAGCGGTTAGTGTTTATAAAGCAGGTTGCTGCAAAAAAGTGTTTCAGGTTTATAAGCTTTGTTTAATATTTGCCTGGAATAAAGTGGAAATTCAGTAGTATTTTTATTTTGTGAGGGAATAAGAGACGATTTTCAAATTGAATGTAGAGCATGCTATAGAGTTAAGTTACAATACTTGAGATGCCAAATTAATAACCAAATTATAAGCGACATTATATTAAGGTGGTTCGTTTAGTTTATGTTGGGAAATTTATAATTCGGACAGATTTTTCGCTGTTGGAGCTAGATCGGGTAAGGAACATTCCTTAATTCATTATTCATTTCATTCATTCTTTCCGTTATTTTGGATAGGTATTTATGTATGGTATGTACCAGATTGCTTATATAAGTCAATTAACTGTTAAACTGATGATTGCAATGTTTAATATTTCTATAAAATAGCGTGGAAAAGCATCTTTGATTACAACGAGTTTCATTATAATTTACTATAGTTACCGGGTCTAGTTAAAAAAAAAAAAAAAAACCTTAAACAGTGAGACGTCTTAAATTCGATTTTCAAGTATCAACCAAACTGCACTAAAAAGTTACGAATTAAAAAACAATGGTCCACATAAAGAGCGAGCCGTAGAATAACATCGACAAAGTAGAATTTGCATAGAGGATGGCATTAACCACACTGGACTGATTCTGTTCTCTGAACTGCGGTCAACCATGCGTGAAATGTTGTGTTAAGGCAGGTGGCACGGGTAGAACGCCGTCCAGGTTTCTTCCTGTGATGTAATAAAAATCGATACCCTAGGGCCGGTTGTTTCATCCCTCGTTAATTTCTGGAGAGTCGCGCCTATTCGTTCCAACTACTGGTCCTTTCCCAGACAGCGAGCATGAGCCATTATCCATCACACTGCCTCAGTCCGGGTTGGATAATGGTATTTATTTATTTATTTATTTAGTATTTTATTGCACAGATCAAATAGCTAGTACAAATGGAGGACTTAGCGCTAAGAGCATTTTCTACGAATCAATTACAAGTGAAGGAAAGAGGGATGTAGGCGTGCAACAAAAATACTACGCTAAAAAAATAGTGGAAAATTTATGGTACAGCTTAGTTAGCTGTTTAGTTATATCTAATGACATCGAAACATACGTTGAATAATACTTAAAAAAAAACATAATTTTTTTTTAATCGAAACGTTTTCGTCTCTTAGGGCTGAACTAAGCCCGTCAATTAAAACAATATTTAGTTGCGTTTATTCGATTCGACTTTCGAAATAGTGGAAATAAAGCTCATCTGACAACGAAAATAAAGTCCATTACCACTCACGTTCATAATATTTATTGATGTTATGCTAAAATATAACTTATTAGCAGTAAGATTTCTGTCCACAAATGTTAGCATTCGATTTTTACGAGCTGGATACAGTCTTATTAGCTGTGTGTGTCAATAGTAGTATAGAAAATTATTTAAATGAGCATCTGACAACATAAAAGCATGGTTAATAGATGGCTTTATTGTCAATTAACCATTATTTTTACATTGTTACTGTTTTTTTTTCGACCTGACGTTTTCCCGAAATTCTAGTACTACAGTATACAGGCTTTTTTATGTTGCCAGATACTCATTTAAATAATTTTGGAATTGGAATGGAACTGTTTTTTTTCTTTTTTTGAAGTCTGCTTGATGTAGGCTACTGTTTTCACACTGTAGAATTTATCAGTAGTGCGTTGTAAGCCAAATGTACTCTACAGAGATTAACGAAAACCTTTTTGTTTACGAAACAAATAAATATACTAGTCCATATAACAATTTTATCCTGCTTTTTTGGTCTGGTGAGCTGAAAATTTAAAGACCAGTATAATTTTACACGGTTACACTGTTTTCGCATTTACAAAGGTAGCGGATGCATCCAATGAACGAATGATATTTAATTAAAAGCGGTTATTTCCGATAGTTTTCCGGTTTATTGAATTTTTATTGATATAGTAAATTAAATTCGTGTACACAGGCTTAAGCGACGCCACAATTTAACAGTTCGGATAATTTGAACCAATAAATGTAAATACAATTAATATCTTATGTTTAACTTTAGCTGTTTGATGTACCCAGAGTTAATTTTAACTGAACCTGACGAAGTAGTAGTTAGGAAAGGGTTTTTAACAACAGCATAAACAATCTTATTTAGTATTAGGAAATTATAAAAATACCCACACGTTGTACATATGTTGTAGAGCCGTGTTCGTGATTTATTATCACAATCATCATCATCATCATCAATCCATATCGGCCCACTACTGAGCACGGGTCTCCCCTCACTTCCATGAGGAGGATTAGGGCATAATCCACCACCGGGGCCCGGTCCGGATTGGTGGATCTCATACCTCCGAAATAATTTTCGGGTAGGTATTTGGGTTTCCTCACAATGTTTATTTACAACTGTTTTGTTGTGTATAATTATCGCTCATCTAACATGGTTGTAAAGTGGGCGCTGAGAAGCAACTGTGGAATCCCCAAAAGTGACAAAACCCCACTTGAGTCATGCTCTTCAAGCCCAACATCCCGTACAATAGAGGTACTTTGTTCAATTCATAGACCCAATTGAGAGTACTTACTTTCGAGCATATTTATAGTTAACAGTAGATTAGTGAACGTACAGTATATTTGACGTAAAACACACGCACGCTTGACTTGGGGAGTAAGCTGGTGAATGTGTTACGAAAAATGTGATCGGGCGAGGCGAACGGAAGTTGAGAGGGAAATATAAGTCAGTGAAGATAGAAAGAGAGAGAGTTACGTTTCGTATATCTTATAAAATATCTCTTATGAATTTTTTTTAATAATTTTTAGTTAGTTTAGTGTGAAGGTGAAGTTTAGTGTCCCAGCACACATTTCTTTTTTTTTACTATCCGTCCACGGCAAAGTCCAAAGAAGGGGTTATATTTAGCAATCTATGTAATGTTTTGTATGTATTGTTATACTGTGTTCCACCGTAGAGCCTAGAATACTCTTCCGATTTTGATGAATGATATGTCAATCGATCCATTGTAATGTCGTGAGTGACATATACTACGTTTTTTTTTTATATTAGATCGCTAAGGAACTCTGTAGTCTGTACCCGAGTTTTAGTAGGTTTTGGATAACTTTTCCGTAACCATTCGTTAAATTTCTCGAAAGTGGCTCATCTTATTTCTTGTCACTTAATATTTTTTTATTTTTTAATAACCTATACTGTCCCACTGCTGGGCAAAGGTCTCCCCCATCTCCTTCCACATGTCGCGATTGTTTGCCACGTCGGACCAACTTGGTTCGTATGTATCAAGATCGTCACGCCAGCGTTTTCTTGGCCTGCCCCGGCGCCTACGCCCTTTTTCAGGCATCCATTGTGTGACGATCTTGGCCCATCTGTCGGGGTACATTCGAGTTACATGGCCCGCCCAATCCCATTTAAGCCTAGCTGCTTTGAGACCTACATCAGCGATGCCAGTTATTGAACGCAACGTGGTGTTTCGGACTCTGTCCGTAATAATATAGTATAGTTAATAAAACATATCATGACATAGAACCGGACCCCTACCTATGATTAACTGTTTCCAGGGAATCAGGAACGACGAGAACCATTGTCCTACAAACATCCAGACTCAGATATTTGTGGTTGTAAGCGCTACGCCTGCCTATAATAGTTACAGTGCCACCAAAATCTTTGCTATGTGCGGGAATCGAACCCGCAACCTTACGCTTTGCAGTCTGCTAATCACCCATTTACGCCACGGAGGCCGTCGAATGTAAAGTATGTATCAGGCTAGTAGGATATCGGACTTGTCCGCCTCGTCCGTAGATGCGGGCCAGTTTGTGGCGAGTCGTCTATTTACTCAATTAATTCACGCGTTAATACACCAGCGCGAACGAAGTTGGTACAGTTATGTAATCCTGGAGTGTTGCCAATTTTCTCGCAAAGTTCCTTAAAAGTTTAATAATAATATGAAAAAAAAAAACAAAATGAAAACTGGGTTCTGAAACTCAATTAAAAAATTAAATTAAAAATAAATTTTAATAACTCAACTGAGCTTAACCCAATTTTAAATTCGAATTCTCGATTTTGATTTCCTTATTTTGTTACTGAATAATGGAACGAGCAGGTTACTCCGCCGATGGTAAGCACCACGACTACCCTTAACATTTGCATGCTGGGTGACTGTATGTATAATTGTATAATATACAAAGGCGCAAAAAAAAGAAATAGAAATATAGAATAGAATAGTGACCGAAAAATTATTGAAATCCTTCGATTATAAACTCTGATACGTAAGAAAAAGTTGCATCGAGTAAAGCTGTATAGTCCTAGAGGTAAGCAAACTCAATAATAAAATTAAAATCAGAAAAATATTGACCTGAAATTCTATATCATAAATTAAAAACTAAAAGCACAAATTAAAAAAAAGGAACAAAATAACCAAATTGTCCATTTTAATATAACGTAGAATTTTTAATTTATTAAACTCTTGCTTCGATAATGTTAAGTGGAAGATAACGTCGCAACGTTTACTTCGATACTCGTGTAACATGCACCGCGCGCGGCTAAAGCGCTCCGGCTTTAATTAATTTACCTTTAAGAGTTAGTCTTTGTTTTTTATTAAAATAGTTGGCAATAATTTAACCCGCTTCGTTTATACAATGTGTAGGCAAGTTGGAAAAATTATAGGAATAGCATGGGTGTACCGAACATTATATAATGAACCAACTGTAAACTATTACCACCACTCCACGCCACAGACTTTACTTTTCGAGATAAAAGTCGGTCTTAAGAGTCACATGATAAGTTAGACATGAAAACATTAATTGTTCATTCAAAATCTTAAATTGAACTGAAATCTTCTATTCAACTGTAACAAAACAGAAGTACCTCGACTTTTCGTCAAAAGAGTTTAAAGAAGACATGCGAGTAATTCTTCGATCCCCAGCCTATCCCATTGGTTTCACCCCTAATTTAACCTTAAGCAGACGTATTCACAGTATAACAACAGTATCTTAACTCGCACAAGCATTTACGAATATTGAATTAAAAATTAACAGTGATTAAGTCTACACATGTTGTAATGTGATGTAATTGTCGAAATACAGATTAACACGTCGACAACGTTGTTATTTTTTAATTTTTGGTGTAACGTTTTCTGCTCTTGCTAGTGACTGTAGTAAGAAAAACTATAGGGGTACAGTATCCGGCCAGCTAGATATTATATTGTGTCTTATCACTTGTAAGTGCGCGTAAGTCTCTTTTGTGCAAAGCCCATACTGTACCTTTACCGTGACGTATTGGCGAAATCGGCGAAGCAGAAAGACGTATAGGAGCTGTAAGAAAGACCTGCTGGATTGATAAGAGCTATTCTGATGGCGTGCCCCATTGCATTGCGGGAACGCTGAGCGATTATATCCTTACTCGTGCATTGAGTTTCAAAGTGGTTTTTGTTATAGAGAATTTTATATTATAGTGAAAACTGAATACCGCTCTGTTATACTTTGTATGTTCAGTTATATGGTTTGCTAAGTTTATTTGTGCTGCAAAATTTTATGAGCATTTATCTAACAGAACTCACTGTGTGTTTGAAATGGATGGATGTTTATTTAGGTCGAGTGTTGCAAGTCAATTTTAACCCAGTTTCCGTTTTTCAATTGAGCTAAAATGTAGCAAATGCCTGTCAACCTTCGATGACAATTCAATATTATGGTGACTGCAAGTTGATCTTATGATAATTACGGAGGGTAGACTACGGAAATCCTCAGGGATTAACAGTAGATTGACGGTGTGTAGGCAAATTTTAATCAGTAGGCCAAATACGTATTTACGCATTTTATAAAAGTTTTTCCGGTAAAAAATATTTTTTTCTCCAAAAAGCCTATGATGTTGTTTTTATTCTTAAATTATTTATTCGATTGTTGTAATTGGTTGCGGCCGTGTCAATTGATATAAATAATAATAATTTATTACATAATAGGTTTTTCACAGAGGCCTAATTTGAAAAATAAAAGCAGTGTCTTAAAATAAAATGAAAACCTTTACTTAAGACGTATACTTTTGAAACTTTTAACGTAGAACGAACTCACAGTTTCACTAACATTCTCTTTATAGATACCTGTACATTTTAAAAAACGAAAATTATACTGAACAAGGACAAACAAAAGATATCAAAAGTTCAAGTCAACATCACAGAACATTATTACAAATTCATTGTTTGACGCAGGGAAGTCTTGGAACCAATTTAGCATAATAACTTAATATGACGAAACGTAATTGGATTCTCTGTCTCTGCGAGTACTCCACCTCTGTGGAGATGTGGAAATGGAAAAACTCTCGCATAATAAAATTTATATAGTTGGAGGATTGTTGAGGAGAGTTTTTTTTTGTGGAAATTTTTGTTTTTCATTGCTAATGAAAATGAAATCTCTCTCTACAATAAAACAGTGATACGTTGGAGTATAACAAAATCATTTCAGTAGTCGTTTTCCATTTCAAACGAGTTCATATCCTACTAATATTGTAAATGTGAAAGTTTGTCTGTTTGGATGTTTGTAACTTGTAACAAATGACAAGCGCGACCGACGTACGCACCGACGGTCGGTCGAGCACTAAAACCGGGCACTAAAATTAACCCATTTTTTTAAACAATCTGTTAATCTTATCTATATGCTCTTTTTCAAATGACCTCTCCGTTTCAAAGTATCATACGCAATATAAAAGAAAGAAAAATAACAAATTAATACATAATTAATTTAAATAAAAAAGTTTCAGAGATGTTTTAACAAATTGATGAGGGACGCCCGCGTTCCCTAAAAGTCCCGAAAGAAAAACACCATTTGAGTTGATGAAAAAGCAACATTTCGTGATGCGACATTCTTTCTTCGCTGCACAACACGATGATTTTGAGATAGAATGTTATACGCATAATGTAACCAGTAATCAATCGCCACCGAACCGAACAA
This sequence comes from Campaea margaritaria, assembly GCA_912999815.1. Lineage (NCBI taxonomy): Eukaryota > Metazoa > Arthropoda > Insecta > Lepidoptera > Geometridae > Campaea > Campaea margaritaria. Next base: position 7,742,136 of record OU538794.1, read on the forward strand.
CTTAGCGGTTGCTACCGGAGATTCAAAATTTAAAGTTTAATTGTTTAACATCGAGATGAGAACAAACATCTTATCTGTACAACTTCACTCCCGCTAATGATTTACATAGCGAAGCTAACCGACATTATCCTCTTTGTTAAATTTTTAATTAGATTTGGAAGTTATAACTTGTAAACCTGACATAGGTAGGTAACGGTTCAAAGTTCAACCTTAAACTTCCCTTTGTTTATACAACTTGGGAAAGCAGGTAAGTTTTAGAACATTGCGGTTTTAATGATCTAATATTAAACGAACGCTGTGGGTATTAATTAAGGATTCTAAGTAAAATACCGATAGAGAAATTATAGGCTTCGTTGAGTTTCGGTGGCTGCCGGCAGGAAACCGCTGAGACTTGGCTGAACTTTTCCAGTTTTAATTTGGCTAGTTGTTACAAATTCTTTCGAGATTACGATGAGGTTTCGGCGAAGTAGAGGAAATAAGAGCATACACTACTCATGTTATGTCATTAAGATCTGAGTTTTTGCAGAAAGGGCAATTCTGCCATCGTTAGATACAGCAATTACGTGAAATAGTTATAGTGTGTAAGAACATTCTTGACACATATATTAATGAAACAATTGACCGTTAGATTTGTATTTTCACATCGACAAGCATAATAGTTAGGGGTTTAAAATAATCTTGAAACAATTTGCTCAAAACTGTATAATACCGAATTGCACTTTTCCAAGGGTGGCGAAACAGCTAAAATCTTTATCCCTTCTCCGCCATTAAAATGAAAAGACGGAGCAAAATGTAAGCATTTTTGCGGTTGACAAGTGTCAGATTTATTGACGTGTTCGCGGCCGACTAAGCCTATTTTGTACGGGGATTGGCTGCTAAAGAGATTCTGGAAGTGGCGTCAGAAAGGAGTATTCTTAATAATTTACTGGTCTAATCTTTAATAACCCAGTCCGTTTATAAAAGAAAACCAAATAGTTCACACATGTGCGACTCCACATGTAATCACTTTTCTCACTCATGGTTGGAAACCCTGATAAGTTAGCTGTATTATACGCCTGATGGTATTTTGTTACGTCATTATCATCAGCCTATATTTGGCCATTGATCCGTTATAAAATAAGATAACAACCCCTTCTGTCTTCTTCTCTTTAAATAATTATTAATTTATTTTGAAGCTTTGAATTTATTATAGATGGCGTTACGTTGTCTTTTGGTTGTCCAATAGCGCCAATGTCAACGTAAAAACCAACAAGGGAAGGAATTATGACTTCTGATATCGAATCAGTCTTGGAAGAATAACTAAAGCTCGCTTCAGCGTTATCTGTCGAGCTAGTCGGAATTACCTTTTTTTTAAATTGTTCTCAGAAAGCCCTCCTAGAATGTATAAAGATTGTGTTCATTTTTGCCTCAGAACTCATTTCAAGCATCTAATATTTATTCAGTTCCAGTATAAAATGCGTTGATCCACACAAAGAGTCGTCATTTATTCGCTGACGCGACAACGTCTGGTTAATCCTACTATGTCAGTTTTGTGACCTCTTTAATCCTTCTTCCCTTTTGGGTAAAGCTAAATTCGACCTGGCGTTATTTAAATAGAGTTTTGTATGGTTTGTAATTACTTCTTTCGGTAAGTTTTTGTTTGAGTGTGGTTGAGATCGTTTTCAGTCACATTCGAGAGCTTTGGGCGGCCTGACAAACTAATACTAAAAGTCGACACTTTAATCCACAATCGATAACAACATGGCACATCAGAATATGAAACGCTGAATAAGGTGACAATATACGCGAAAATTTTTTCTTGAGTGAGAGCGTTTTTACATGTCGCGGGACACCGCAATAGACACCATGACGTCTCTCCATGAAGATAACCTCACTTGATCGCTTTGAAAGTAGCTTGGTTTGAAGAAACGACATATAACAAATTAAATGATCACTTACCCATTTTCATTGGAGTAACATAATAAGGTTACATCATACCACATCACATCTCATAAGCCTATATTAATCTACTGCTCGATGTAACCCTGTCCTAGTGAACGCCACTGAGCCCGATCTTCGTCTCACCCAGTCACTGCCAGCCATTCAGCCGCAATAGCGCCAGTGGTGACATAATAGCGTATACTTTCGTACATCCGAAATATCTCGTAAGGCAAATATTTACGTGAACCACTTGCTCTGAATCTAGGTGTTGGTAGAACCATGTTACTCTTAGCTCCCGATCGCTTAGGTACGAGAACCCTAGTCAGGGTCTGTTTATTTGATCGCGACACGTTATTTATTTATTTATCTTCGTTGCATGGAATTGAAATTGAAAAAAATTGAAAAAAAAAAAAAAAAAAATTGAATTTTAAATTCGAATTTAACTGTTTCGTACATCATAACGATCTTTCCATCACTGACTTTCAAGTCTCTGATAGCTCGAAGTCTTTATAGATTCGAAACACTTCCAGCGCTTATAAATTATTTCAATATTCCCATTAACAACTACGTAGGCTATGAATTTAACAGTGTAACTTCGATGCTGGTCGCAGGATTATTAACGTCACTACCAAGTAGCGGGGACTTACATGTGCTCTATTCTCGGGTATCTCAGAGTTATCAGCTGAGTTGTAAGCTGCTTATGTGTCGGGTCCGTTATATGGGTAATATACGGGAAATTACCGGTCTGGACTTGGTAAGGCTTAGGACGTTTGTCGTAGAAACATTAGTAACATTGATTTTTGGTCTCTAAACTTATATATACTGTATTTTCTTCTCTGTTCTGGTCTGTTTTTTTAGCGAAATTGTAAACAAAAAGAAAACAGATAACAAAAAGTCGCCAAAAAGGCTCACCATTTGCCACCATTTGCAAACTATTTTTTTTAATCATACCAAATGTTTCTCATCGATTTATTCCCGTACGTAAAATAACGTCCTATGTCAAAATGCAGGTGTGTATGTGTTGTGAAGATTGTTATTCTGTCCCATGCAACTCTCAATTACTCTAAAGTTCCGGTTACATCTCCATCCAAAACTCCTTTAGTCTCTAGAGAACTTTACTGAACATATTTCTCAACACTGTTCGATTTGCCGAAAACCACCACTGCCCCGTTAGCTTCGCCTAATCCTCGCCAACCCCAGTCAGCTGTAGTCATTTGAATAATTGATGCGGCTCCAGTGAGCCCGCGCAAACATTTGCTCTCCGCAATCAAAGGTACAACTCTCCCCTCGGTCTCTCTTTCTCTTCCGGCGAGTTAAGGACCTTCAACTTCGTTCTGATACGTGAAACTTCCCTGTGCTTTTGGTAAGGTATATTAGTACTGCATACTGTATTATGCTGTTTTGATGAATGTAGTCTAGGGTGCGAAATAAAAAGCGGCGTCGGCTAGAAGTGGTCTGCTATGATGAATTTATCTTGGTAAATGGGATTTTTTCATTTGATTGAGTAAAGGGACTAGCAAGTCGTTCACCTGATGGTAAGCGCTACGCCTGTGTAAAGTTGTGTGTGTAAAGTTACAGTGCCAACCAGAACATTGCATTGTATAATCTTTCGCGGCGCTGCACTGCGCTCGTCCCCCAGAGACATCGGGTATTGAAGTAGAGGTATCGGGTATCGGTTATTTTATTAATCGATTTCAAAAAAGACGAGGTTTTATATAGATATGTATTTATTGTATTTTTCATATTTGTTCACTGATTTTCCCGTCAGTTGCATTGCAAAATTAATTTTTTGCTTGAAGGAATTATACGCTCGACGTGGTTTACTCGTAATTGTCACCAGGTAAGGATCTGATAAGCGGATCCTATGAAAATCGAGGGACATAGTATAAGCAAGTTAATAGGTTCAACCTATTTATTACCACTTATTCCCATCGAGGGGATATTTGTAAATGCAAAAAAATAAGTTTGGTAAAGAATTAAATAAAGCTCCAAAATAATTTTGCATTATCACTCCACCGTTACAGAATATTTTATAGTCTCGTGCAAAAAAGGCGGCAACTTTTTCCCTGTAAAATCGTTTTGAGGTAAGAATATCTTTATTAATTGATGTTTGGAACTCTTGAGTGTTTTAAGGGTTCGGTACTTGACTTATAAAATAAAAAATGTTGTTCCGGAAGGACCTACTTTATAAAAAAAAACAAGCCTAGAACCCAACACAGACTAACACATAAAGCTTATTCATCTGGCTTGGGTTGAATAAAACTTATTTTGTACGAAACCTGAGAAAATCATGACGATGGACTGGCGATTACCACAATTTCATCGGACTGGTGTTAAACACGACGAGCCTTAATTGAGATTACCTCTCAAGGACCACTGCCGAAACACACTGAAATGGCCGACAAATTATCTGCCTCAAAAATTTTATCACGTAGATTATGAAATGAAATGAAATTATCTATTTGCATATAACATGGTACAATAAAGATGAATATATTAAGGACGGCTAGCATATTCTATCAGAAACTGGCATACATACATTATTATTATGTACAATTGTAAAATCACTGAAAAACATTATAGTTAGGTATCTTGTTTATGACTATGCTAGTTTCTACTCCGGCTAAGGTTATACAATATTTATATGGATACCTTCGGAGGTTTATTTTCAAAACTACTACCCATTCAATTTAGTTGCAAAATTCAAAGCTTGTTACCCGTAACAGCCCTGAAGCTGCTAATGGTTGGCCGCAAGTTCATTTGTATCAAAATTATTCAGCTCCGTACGTTTAACCTCGAATCGTAGAAGCTAGATGCGGCTTCGGTTAGAAGTAGGTCTCAGATGTCGGGATACTAAGTCTATTTTATTGATAGAATAGAATAGAATAGAAAACTCTTTATTGAATTTTTTTTTTTTTATTGATATCCATAGTTATACCCTAGAGCTAACAAATGTTAACATCACAGGACATGTACGGTGTATTCGTCTTTCTAGGAGAGTTTATCTTGGTTTGATAAACGCCATAAGAAATTATGGGAGACGCAAATATCCCACACAATTTCGACTAGTGAAGTTAGCCGGTCAATGTAACACGTTCACTGCTCAAAACACAACTGTTGTGTTTGTTGTATGGGAAAACACTATGGAGTGTGCAGAGCTAGCCGCACCCGTGGCTAGACTAGAAAATCGGCTCAGCAGTGAAAGTGGTAGCAGACAGACCTATAAAATATGCACCTTTGTAAATTTAACGTTCTATTCAAATAAAGCGTCCCTTTCCACACACGTCGTTAGTTCTATGATCACCGAACGCACCGAGTTTAGAGTCTGGTTGCTTGCATCGCTTCACTTTCAGTTCAAATAATGGCTCGTTAACTGGAAAACCAAACAGATTGTGATTCGGAATTATGTACGAAATGCTCATTTGCAAACAATTCGGCCGCGTTCGAGTTCCGTGTGTACTACTAGATAATATTAGCTGCTAACTGCTACTGCTGTACTGCTAGATATTTTGCAGGTATTTCTGAATTAGCGTCATTACATCACAGTCATAAGAACGAAGTCTAGTGCACTTTGCACATTTTGCCGCAATAAGATTGGTACACCCTGTAACTTTGAGCCGATTAATAGAATAGAATAGAGTAGAAAATACTTTATAGTACACCAGTTCAGAAATACACTATGTACAAGGAATAGAACTTATTGAAATAAATATAGTACATTGGGCGGACTGATCGCTAAAAGCGATGTCTTCCAGTCAACCTTTATTAACTTTTATAAGTTCAATGGGTACCAAGAGATAGATTGTCCGACGTAACACACATTTTAACAATGTTCACTGCATCAATTAACGTAAATGTCACATATGAATTAAGTTGTTAGGTATTTGTTTTTCAGGATAGGTGAGTACAAAAATTTATAATGATTATCGACTGGCCACCGTCGCTATATTATATAACAGGTACGTACTGAGTAAATAGTAAAATTCATTATACAGCCTTAGTATTAGTACCTACTTTATAAGGGTTCTCTGTTTGGAGCTTACAAAACAAAGAACCGTAATAAAGTAGTTATCAAAATAAGCTGATTCGCTCCTGAATAGCTATTTATTTAATAATTGTTAACCGTAGTAGAACTTGAGTGGAGAAAATAAGACGATGAAGGTTCAAGGAAGGTACTTCAAAAATTAACAGAATATTTGGCAAACATTTTCTCATTTGTGTTTTTTGGAGCTTTTTAATTAATTCGTGTTGCAGTGTAGTTTGGCACGAAGTTAAGAACGAAGCGTATTTAATCAAAAGGGTACACCAACTTACTTTGTAACTGATAACCAATGTACTCGTACATGTTTTTGCTTTCACCAAAAGAGACAATAGGTACTCTTCTTTTCGAGAGGAAGAAGATAGCTTTAAAGACACGTCTTAAACAAACGAAAAAAACCGAAAACAATAGTCTGTTGTAAAGGAAAAATAGTTGGAATAGATTTCTAAAAGATAACAAGAAGGGTACAGAGACAGTTATTCTTAGCCACATATTTAAAAGAAGCAAAAAACCCGATTGCAAGCAACACTAAAACGTAAAATGCAGTCGGAATTATCACCATTTCATTTCAACGTTTGACTGCATTGCCAGCGAATATTCGACTATTGTCGCGCTATTTATTTTTAAGTTTATTTATAAGTTCCAAAAACATCACCCTCCTTTTGGCAGTCGAGTAAAAATATAACAAATACACCAAAATAAAGCTCTTGCAAAATTATTCTTCATGTGAACAATGATTCCTGATATTTTTCTACCCCATCCTTTGGTCATAGTCATTGGAACGATTCTTATTTTATTCTTATTGTTAAGGTTAGGCCTAGAATGTTAAAAAACTTTGCTCTAATATTTGGTTACAATACGTTTACTTTATGTCTATAGAACAATGGAAACAATAATTAATCTATAATAGTTACTAAACAGTAATGCCGAATAAAAGTAAACATTTCCCTGACATCATAAAAACTTTTTCAACAATTTACTTAATCAGTCTTCCCTTGAATTGCGTTACAAACTAACCGGCAAAAAATGCCTGTGAAAATTTCTAAGACGGACAAAGAGAATACAAATGTACAGAATGGTTAGTAGTAAAAAGGTACTAATGGTGAGGCTAACATACAATGTAGTGTAATCCCTCTAGGAGTCTAGGTCTTCGTTAGAGTTGTGAGTTCACAGCCGATGGTTTAACATTATGTCTGCAGACTGGTAACAGTCGCTAGATTAAGAGATAAGCCGGCGATTTATGCAGTCATAATAAAGTTCGGTTGAGTTTCGTGGCATTATAACGTTTTGGTCTACAGCCCATATTGACGTAGATTTAGGGTTGTTAACTTTGCATAATGGCATTTGGAATAAATTGAAAATATAGAAGTTAGTCATCTCTAGAAGTACTCAATTGATAAAAATGATATTTTTCTTCATTTAATAGATTTGTTTCACATAGGTTTTTCCTGAATTTTGATAATATTGGTACAGACCGCAAAATCACTTCATTGATTTTGAAATTTATTTCTATGTGATTTTTAGTGTCCTTGCTTTCATCTTCTAATTTAGTATCAATTGTGAGGTTTCTTAATAAATTCTGGATGCAGTTGGTGTGCCCTCCGAAGGGAATGGTTGAAACATTGTGGTTACAAGGCTGCCCTGGTACGCTGCTACGACGGAAAGCTGCTCATTGTACGCTGAGCATATTCAGAATTGTACGGGTCGATATAATAACACTTTTCACGAAGGCGCCTTGTACCCTTATAATTAGACATTTGTAGAATTTGCCATTTTGAGAATAAGGCTTAGAATTGACTATTATAAACGGAAAGAAAATTCGAGTATTTCGATTTATTTGCAGCAATTTGTGAAACAGGCATACAAAAAAAACTAACAATAATAAAAAAAAACAATTAGGCGTTTGTCGAATTGTTCGTTTTGAGAATTGGTCCTTTGTAGATCAATATGTAATTTTAGGAATTAGCCATTCTGCGTTTTAACATGTTCACTTCTGAAAACACAACTGTGGTGTTAGTTGTATGGAAAAACACAACAAACCTACCCGTGGCTAGACAAGAAAATCGGCTCAGAAGTCCTAATCCTAATTGCTGTCTTGCATCTAAGATATTGTTTATGTTCCGTGGCTCCGTGTCACTGTGATACATTCATGTTCGATGCAATTATACGAGTATGAGCTCTATTCCCTACAGCAAAAATGACGACGGCATAAAAATTCCAAGACAAAAGCAGTACCTAACTGAAGTCACTTGTTGCTTAGATGTAGTATGCGACACACGATTTTCATGTCGTATTTGACACCTACAGCTTCGAGATGCTGTAAAAGATGAGCTTGTAAAGAATCTCGGAAATTGCTAGAGGACCTGATAAAAATACAAATTGGAATCGCCAATGAAGTCATCTTTATGAATAAATAACATAAGGAGGTCTAGTATCATTGTGACCTAGGCTCTTTTTAACCCTTTGACTGCTGAGCCGTTTTGCTTGTCTAGCTACGGGTGCGGCTCTGCACGTTCCATAGTGTTTCCCCAAAAAACACAACAGTTGTGTTTTGCCGCACTCGGGGCAAGTTGCGAAAATCACGACAGTTGTGTTCTCAGCACTGAACGTGTTAAATTATCATACATGGTAAAAATTTTGAGTTCAACCAGTCGGAGGTAATTAATTAGTAGATAGATTAGTCAACTCGTAGGCAATGTCGCAATTTAGTAAAAAATTAAATGTTTTACCATTATAGAGAGTTGAAGCGTACAACTGAAGTTACCGTGCATGTAAAATGCACTGCACTGATTAAATCAACTTCAAATTAACCCAAAAATAGAAATGATTTAATAAAATAAAACTCAACCTATTTTCATGAAATTTATATTGGAACTCTATGTGGAGTTCAGAATTCTCGGAAATGTGATAACACTGTGTACTAAAAACAAAAATAAAAATAAAACCACGTAAACCTGCTTTTTGACTAAGGTAAAAAAGTACATACCTAATTATCTTTTTCATCTTTATGAATATGTATTTTCGCAAATTAACGCCCGATTCTATGAACTAAACAAAATGATTAGCAGAAACTAATCTAACCTGGCTGCATAATCGATTTCCCGAAATCTTTCAGTTATCCAATGGCAGCTCCATTATGTACCCATTTAGCAAATAACTAATTTGTCGCTCAAAGCCATATTGCGGCTTTCGCTGAATTTACAATTCCACATTGACGTCTGGAATTATTCTAGAGCAGAATCTCTTAATCAAAGGATCAGACCGTTGGAATTGATTTATAAATGCGCTATGCTAACCTCTAAATATTCAAGACCGTTCGGGCTTACTAATGCGCCTCATGCAGCACGGAACTTAATGGTACTCGATGTGGTAGTAGTGAAAATTGTTGCAGTGGCTCGAGTCGGTAGTCGAGCAATATTTATAATATTTATCAAAATTTGTATGGGACCGACTAGAAAAACACATTTTTAAGCTTCTTTTTCCTCGGGTTGTTGATTGATGGCGCTTGTGATAAGAGGGGTGGCTCATATGTTATTAACTGTTTGTTCAATGCAATCAAGCTAACGGCTTAACCGATTTGCGTGAAATTTGTTAAATAGAAACTCGCGGATTTAGGATACGGTATTTTAGTCTATACGCGCAAAAAAAAAATACTTATGGTAATATTTTGACTTACAAATGGCTTCAATTATACTCGTAAAGTCATAGAAAGACAATTCTGAGAGTCTTAACAAATCCTGGGGTCAGTTAAATGCATGTTGAATGCTTCCAGCGAAATTACTAAGCATATGAGGCTTTAGAACCGATGTCTCAGGGTGACGAGCGCAGTGCGGTGCCGCGCAAGGTTATCCAATGCAAAGTCCTGGGTGGCACTGTAAATGTTATGGGCAGCCGCAGCGCTTTCCATCAGGTGATCGTCTCGTCACTCAGTCAAATGAGAATAAATTACGAACTACTTAGCTGTATATTTTTATTGTTGCGCTGTGATGTGATGCATGCAAGATGCAGCACCTGATGCATTGCGATTATTTCTCCATTTAGTACTTAGACTCGAAACATTTCCACGTGCAACTAAAGAGTTCCGTCGGTCGTTAAGGCGGACATGTCTGGTTTAGGGAATACACCCGTGATAAATAGATTTTAAAGTTGTTATTAATGTCTATTTTTGAAACTTAGCATAGCAGGTGCACGACTTACTGGAATAATGGATGTTTAAAGACTGAACCCCTCAATTGAATTTTGAGCTTAATTTTAACCAGATAAAGGCAGAGGAGAGTGCAATACTAAAATTGGAGTTGGTAGGTATAACTTTGATAATATTTCAAATGACAATGTTTTTTTTCAAATATTTCATAGTTCCCGCTTATATATAAGATACTCCCGCAGGAACCGTTATTAATCTACTACAAACTTATTAATCTACCAAGTTTCATCAAAATTCGCTCAGCCGTTACGGTGTGAAGAGTGGAGAAATAAAAACATAAATATTGGCATTTATGATATTAGTAGAATAACTAAGAAGCAGAAGTTGACAAAAAATACGCGATTTTCCTGTAGCTTATAAAATCAAAACACTGGGAACTAGCAAACAAATGAGTTAAATAACTTCTCTCTTCATTCGACACCGACAGTTTATATCAACAAGATTTTCCAATTTAACTAAAGCAACAGCAATTTTAAAGTAACGAAGCTCGTTTTCGTCGTTCGGTTTCCAATAACGTGTAAAATTGAAAACAGGACAACATGTCGAAGGATTCTTTACGGATTGCGGAGTAACCCTTATTTACAACTTGTATTTTTACATTATAATGAGGGAGCTATTTGAATCCCAAGTAAGCTGAGAGGTAGTTTTATGGAGTTAGTAGTTTATTTATTCTGTTGACTTATATTACATCTTTGGCGTCGTTTAAGAGTCTACTATAAAGCTCAGAGACGGGACAACAGAGAAAATTCACGAGGACAATTTTAAAATAAATGAAGAATCACGTTTTTTGTCAATAGCTTGGTTTATTCTCGACGGATTGATAAGTAAGCGTCAGTTTTTAGGTCAGAGCCTAAGCTACCAAACGGTGAAAAAATAAAGTAAAAACAATTGCATTCGATTTAGTAGTTTTTACGTGTGTGAAAATAAATACGATAGGCCAACATAAAACCAACCAATCAACCCAACATTAAAAATGTTGTCCTCGTGCAGTAAACACCTTATCTATCGAAGATTTTTTTAAATAATACTTAAATTTAGACTTCTTAAATATATTTAAGAAGTACCGATAGGTACTTATAATAAATCAGTAAACAATACATTGTTTACTGATTTATTATAAGTACCTATCGGTACATAACTGTTCAGCTATGAATTGACATTTTTCCAGATTAAATTCACACAGACTAAAAAAACGATTAAAAAGCAAATAAAAAAAGCAATTTTATTCAAGTATCGGGCGGATCAAATGTTATTCTTTTTTTTTATTTCACTAGACATAATGTAGTAGGGAAATATGTGCGAGGCCTTGAAGATTACATGTATCGGAAGTCTTCCCCATTTATTCTTTTCGTGCTCGTTCGCACGGTGATAATTTAGAAAAAAATGGTGGAAGAGTTAGTGGAATTTATTGGTTCACCGCGGATTTTTTATAGTATTCCGTACCCAAAATGGTTTAAAAATGGATCACCATAGCATGCACCTCGATGTACGCACGATAGTTTCTAAGATCTAAGCGATAGCTAGGGAGTTGAAATATGGCATAATTCAAGTTTTTTTTTGGACCAATGCGGAGTTTTTGTATCTTTAAAAAAATATATAGTTTTGTAAGTTTTAAGGCTAGTTATGCAGAAGAAAAGGAATACGTAACTCTTTTGAGTGAGCTGTCTAATAAAAGTTAGTGACATATGAATTAGTATTCCTTATTTTACCTTTGTTAAAGAAAACATAATATAAAAAAAAACCGATAAATTCCGTAATCCGCGCGGGTTACCTAACAAATAAAACTTTGCTAGTAAAATATATAAACAAGCTTAGAATGTTGCAGATATTGAAGCACAATGTGAAGTCACTCGCACATACAATTCTAAGAAATGAGGCTCTCATGTTATATTGCTTCTTCGCTAGGAGCGATTTAAAATGCGCTACTACGGAACACTTATTTCGCAAGAACTGACTGGCACTTGTCCTGAATTCGTATGATATATGGTATGGTAAGATAATTTCTTAGTCATGTATGTATGTCTGGGATAACGTATGTCCATTTCATATTGGCACAGCTTCCATTGGAATTCTTTCACTATAATCAGAAATCGGAACGTGCATCTGAACGCGAAGTTTTACGTACGTCAATCAAATCAATGCTACACAACAGCTGAATCCGTCTGACGTACGGTTACTTTGTATGACGACGAAACGTGTTTATACTATAGAGATATTGCATGCTAGGTTTATGTACTGTGTTGAATTTTGCAGTATTATACATATTTTGTCTTAATGCTGTTTAAAAAGCTATGGCAATCCTTTTTTAGTGCCGAGTAGGTTAGACTTGGACCGCTGTCTCTCCTGACAGTAAGGTACGATGCGGTAGACCGAAGAGGTTGCCTAGAAGATTACTTTCCCTCGGTTGATTCACTCTCAACTTGAAGACCGCGAGATTATAGTTATCGGGAAACAAAGGCGCTGGTAAGGTATACCAATATTATCTTTTGTGATTGGATTTACCGTGCATTTGTTTTTGTTCTCTTTATGCCAGTAAAAAGGAATATCACAAAGTCAAAAGAAATAATCGATAAAATTAGTCGTTCGCCTAGCGCAATAAAGTAGAAGTAACGAAATCAATTTCGTGTTTTCTGAACCCGTCAGGGTCTAAAAGGTACAAATATTTTTTATAAAGTAGAAGGCAAAAAGTAAGGTATGAATGAGATGGCAATTGCTATGAGCAAGCGTAACATTTACCATCAGGTGAAATCACGCATGTAACGTTACTCGGTAGGATAAAAAAGGTATTATTTAGACTAAGCGGTGGTAGCCTAGTGGGAGAACGTCCGCCTTCCAAGCAGAAGGTCGTGAGTTCAAATCCCACTGCAGGCACGTACCAATGTGTTTCTTTTAAAACATATGTACGTAATTATCACTCGCTTTTCGGTGAAGGAAAACATCGTGAGGAAACCCACATACCTACCCGAGAATTATTTCGGAGGTAGTTATGTGATCCACCAATCCGGATCTGGCCCCCGTGGTGGATTATGGCCTAATCCTCCTCACGAAAGTGAGGGGAGACCCGTGCCCAGCAGTGGGACGTTATGGGTTGTTGATGATGATTTAGACTTAGGTGAAGTAGATTCTGAAGAAGTCCCGAGGGATCTAACCTGCCATTACTATTACACGTAGAGGTCTAGACCGTAGAACATTATACGCATCATGCGAATTCATAATTTATTGAATTCTAAGTAGGTTGGTTACCTTGATATACAGCAACATTTGTACAACATTTTAGCTGCCCACATACATTCCACGTGTAAATACCTGACAGTTACTTTATTTTAGAAGTAGTTGTTGTTTGTAGAAGTGCATATAATTCAAACTCAAACTCAAACTCAAATCATTTATTGTAAATAGGCAAAATATTGCACTTTTACACGTCAAAAAAAAAAAAAAAATCTTATACATAAGTATAGAAATACAAAAAAATAAGTCAAATTTTATGATCTACGAAACTAATGATTATTATCTAATTATGGTTTGAGTTAGAAAAAGGATATTTCCCTTTCAAGTGGTGACCCATGCCTGAGTCTCGCACACGAAAAGGAAAACTCCATTGACTCTACCAGTGCTTCGGAAATACGCCCGTTAGAGAAGATAGCACCAAGAAACTCTACGGCGATGTCATTTTTTAAATTTTAGTCATTCTTTTTTTTTTTTTTTTTTAAAGCCATAATATACAATATAAAAATAAATTATTCTATTGACAATATTATGATATACCATTATTACCAAACTATTAAATTACATTATTGAAATTGCATAAATTACGTTACTTATCATTATCATGGAGATTGGGACATTGAGGCCATGCATTTTTGTCTTTAACATAGTCATTAATAGTGTAATAGGCTTTCTTTATGAGATTAACCTTAATAAATGTTTTAAACCTCTGCATGGGCAGAATTAATGAAGTACCTGGATAACCGAGCTTTGCTCGGTAGATTGTTTATAAGCTTTATAAGTTTTTTTCCAAGATCGTTTAGGCATTTTTAAGTGAACACGTTAAGAAAACACAAATAATATAAATAAACAATTAATTTTCTTAGTCAGGAAGAGTCATATTTTTCAGTTTAAATTTAGACTACTCAAACGCCTCCAACGCTTTGTTATTTTTCTTCCAAGTTTATGTTTAATTTGATATAACACGAATAAAATGACATTTTCTAAAAATGATTCCTAGCTAGATCGATTTATCGCCCCCGAAACCCCCTATATACTAAATTTCATGAAAATCGTTGGAGCCGATTCCGAGATTCCAATTATATATATACAAGAATTGCTCATTTAAAGATATAAGATAAGATAAGATATTGATAGATATATTCTGTAGAGCAGGTATCCACCGCTGGAGATGACAGTACGCAGGGAGCTTTGCGAGCGCGTCGGAAATAAACGGGGGATCATTTGTTCTTCTTGGTTCTTGGATCTTCTTGGCTTTCCAGCCTTTACCTTAGGAAGAGGTCAATGCTGGACATCTAGTATTAGTAGTTGGAAATGGTATATTTATCTGGCTTGTTGTTAGTGACCATGTTAATTTAAGACCTAAGGGTTGCTGACCATCTTTTGAACTCAAGAAGAGGTTTTTTATTCAACTTTATTTTTTAAGTTGTGTATGGTTTGTATTGTCAGGATTATTGAACCGTACTGGACGTTATCTTTTGAAATGAATAAGTACACCACCCTGATTTGAAAATTTTATAGATTTTAGTAAATTCGAAATTTAATCTTATAGAATAGTTGATAGTTCAAAAAATTACATAATTATTTATCTGTTTATTATTTATTTGTAAGACAGATTACATTAACGATGGCAGATGGGTAATTTAAAACACACCTTTCCTTGTACTGTCAGGTACAAAAATAACTGAACACTAATCTTGAAAGTAGCCATAATTTCAATTTCATTTTCTCAAAAAGAAATACTTACTATTTCGCGTGCGAATAATTAAACGGGAAATCAGGTCACGTTTACTTGTGATGCCGACTGTACCCATGAAAATCAATTCAGCTCTCTCGCAAATTGATAACCGGATTGACGTCTCCGTTATTATTTACTGAATATTGACCTTAAACCTTAGCACTACCTGAGTTAAAGCTTCTTTACATCAAACGGCATAACAAATTCATACATAATGTATAAACGGCTTAATGGAGCTGCCAGAAGGTCAGGCCCAGGGTTGTCAACATAAGATTTCGAAATATGGGACTTGTGATAATATAAATGCAAACAGAAAAACACGATTAGAAAGATTAGAAAGAACAAAAAAGATTTTATATTTGGAAATGTAGAATGCAGTCGGATTTAGCAACTAGAAAACCAACATGGCTGCTGCGAGCCGCCATGTGCTTTTTTTTTCATTATGTCCTATATCACTAAAGATTTAGCCAATCATATTATACATCATTTATCGAAATCTATGTAGCTGTTTAGAATATAGGATGCGCCAAAAACACACAGACCCAAAAACCCCCTTCTTCCATCTTTTGGGCAGTCGGCTACAAATAAAACTTTCAAAACTTCATCAATAGTCAGGTAAAGAAAGTTGAGGTGTTATGCGGTGGGTTTAATGTGGATTTTTTCAAAATGTATCTTAAGAGATTGCTCATGCGCGAAAAACATTTACAAACAACTAGCTGTACCCTGCCACGCTTCGCTGTGGCACATTTGCACATTCGCTGATATGTCACTGATGAAAAAAAAAAAACATTCCTTGATACGGATTATATATCATGCTAAAATTTCAGCTCGATCGGTGCAGAAATATTTAAGTTTTTGAAGCGTACACAAACAAACATAACATTTTTATATATACAGATTGAGAACAATGTTAAGCCAAAGTTATCGTCAGGCAAATAATAACCTTATATCGCTTTTTTTCTTATCAGTGAATCTGAGAGTAGCTTCATGAGTTTTCTTTCTGGGTAATAAATATTTGACTCGACGAAAACAGTGTTGAGTTTGTCTGTGATGTATGAGCTGTAACTTGTACAATTTGTAACCCACCGACACCGGGTTCGAAACCTCGAGCCCGCATCAATTACATATTTGCATATGTGATTTTCGTTCACCTTACGTCGTTGGTCTCGGTTGTTAGCAGCCATTAAGTCACGTCAGTGGTATTTAGGTAGTCTGCCATATTACGAGACCAGAGGCCGGGAGTATTTCATTCAACAAACAACAAGTTAGTCACGTGTAGTGTTATCACTATCCAAGGAAAACAGGATGCGTGTCAACCCTAGCAGGTATTAAGAGCTTTCGGAAGGGACTGCGGGGAAGGGGCAAAGTGAATATTATAACAAGAGATGCTTTCCATCTAGGCGCAGGTTAGTGTGTCTCGTCGACCTTTAGAATTGTGCTGTTTATAAATAGGTTTATTAAAGGTATATTTTTGGGAACTATCCCGTAAAATGAAGAAGAGTGCGGTCTATCTACGAGTATAGTCTCTCTCTTTGACATTAAGCCTCAATACTTATATGGGAACAGAATTGGAGAACATGTATAAAGATTAGTATCTATAATTAACAATCACAAATATAATACATCCCTGACTCCGCGTATCTAGGGAATCATTAACTTAGAGCACCATGTAATGTTTTTCTTCTACGCAAATATAAGCTTCGCATTTTGACTATTTTTAATTAATATAGTTTTTTTTTTATATTTCAGGTAAGGACACAATCGATTTCATTAGCAGCTAAACTGTAAGTTGTGTGTGATATCGCTCAGTTGCAAATAAAAAAGCAATAAGCCCTGGAAACGACTTTCTTGTTGTTCAAAAGAAAACAAAAGCAGTGATAGAAGCGTTCCATTTAAATTGGCCAAAAAAATTTTATTTTTTATTGAGTTTCTTCGGAACATAGAGCACTGTCTTCGCAGCCACACCGGTGTATTTGGATCTAGGCATTTAAAAAAGCGAAAACATGCATCTTTACAAGCTTTTACTGTTTTTTCCGTTTTTCTATCTCCTTGTAAACCAATAAAGTAAATTGGATGACACACTGCAATATCGGTCTCTGTTACAGAAACAGGGATGGTTCAATAAAATCTCTGCTGATTGATATTGACAAAGCTACTGTAAACAGAGAGTAAACTATATTCATTAAGCTATATGAATACCTATGCAATAGAAAAACCATTGATTTTTACTTTATCTGTTACATTTCATGAATTTAAAACTGGCAATGTGTGTTGGAATTTTACATGAAAAAGAGTGAATTATACAGGTTAATTTTAAAACTATCCCAAACGTAAATAAACGATTATAAACGGTTAGTTAATTAATTTGACATTCCTATTTTGTGTGATTATTTAATTACAGGGATTTAAACGCTACAATCAAACACATTCTGAAATGACGGCAGAACGTTTTGCCCTTATGATGGTACTTTTCGGCTTTTATGTAAAAAAGGGGAAAATATTTATTTATTTATTTATTTAATACTTTATTGCACAGATTAACTAACTAGTACAAATGCCGGACTTAACGCTAAGAGCATTTTTTACCAGTCAACCACCCATAGTGAAGGAGAGATGGTGTAGGCGTGCATCAAAATATCTCATTAAGAAAAAAAAATGGAAAATAATAAAGCTAAATAGAGTGAGAGAAGAAGAGAGTAGAGTGTGTAATAAAGAGTTGCTATCTTATCTTATCTTATGTTGCTTTTGTTTTCTCTATGCTTTGGAAACTACCGAAAGAATATATCATTGCAGTTTCTAAAATATAGTTTCGTGTCACTGTGCGCATTTCTGAGGATTATTGAAGAGAATAAGGCTAGTCCACAGATGAAATAGCAGTTACTCTGTGGCAAGCGTTCATCACATTTCTCGTTAAGCAAGCAAGGGGTGTGTAATAATTGATTAAACCTATGCCTGCCGGCTGTTGATTCATTGTCCTTGGGTACGGCGGGTAACGATTTAGTATAATAGCTGAGAGTTAACGCAAAATGCAAGGCGTTATTGTTATGTGCCATAATATTCCATATTATCGGTCTTCTTCTTTTATATTGATATTTTAACTACCGTATTCGTACGGTAAATCGTATACAGTACTGATATTTTAAGATCTTTGTATAAGATTCTTATTCTAGATAGATTATTCTAGATGGCGTTGATGCAGATTAGCAGCTGTCCAAGGTGCACCGTATAATCCAAAATGGCATTCGGAGAGGGTACGATAGTACTAGAACTATTAAATAAGGTCCTTATATAATAATTCGAAAAGGACACAAAAAGAAAAAAAAACTCTAGGATAGAATTTATAGTTCAAACGCTATTAAAAGAGTATTTTCAAAATCAGCTTAGGGGGAAATATCGTAAACGCACAACAAAAAAACACAGTCCAAAAATATCCAAAATTGCTTCTTATCATACAAGTCACAAAGATCGCGTATATGGAACATCCAAAGCGCGAGGCTCTTACTTTCAAATATACCGAAAACTTTCTACCGCTGGAAGACACTTTAAAAAAATGTTTACTCAGACAACAGTGCTCAAACTCAAACGTATAATACTCTCATCTCCCTGGATTTATGATAAAAGTTCTGTTAGTAATGTCCCATGTGTTTTATGAGTCAATGATAAAAGCTTTCAAAGTGTTTGCTCAGACCTTCTCAAAAGATACAGTGTAACTGTGAGACAGTGAATGAGATTAAGACGATTCCCAATTCCAATGACGTAGAAGCTAGCGCGCTTTTACAGGAAGTCAAATTATTATGTAAAACTGTGGAGCCTATTTAATTACCGATTTCATAAAATAAACACATACTATCATCATACAAAGCAAAGTAAATTTGAAGAATATTCCGCATTATTACTTAATCCACGTGACATATTTATTTAATAGACAAAGATGTAAAAGAAGATGTAGTGGACAAAGTATCGAGGAAAAATTAAAAAGCAGTATTTACAGAACCTATTCTTCCGCCCTTTGCCACTAATGTCTTAGCGTAGGGCATTGTTGATCTCATAAAGCCATTTTAAAACAATATTGTAAAATTACGCCCAAATATTGAGTCATGGTCGCGAGTTAATTTGAATCTTCGTTACTGCGATACATTTTTACATCACGGTGGGAGGCCAAAGGTCAGGCAGTCTTCTAAGCAAGCTTGCCTAACAAATTCTTAAAGAATCATAATTTATGTAAGCAATTTCAAACTATTTAACCCTGCTTAAGTTTGCTCAAAAGATCTGCTTAATCTTGTAGAGTACACCCATTTAAGATGATCACAACCAAATTTTAATTAAGGTTTTATTATAATAACCTTTTAAATTGTTTGCACGTAGTAAATATGCGCTCAGGTCAAGGAAATGGCAAAATATATTAATATTGGAAATAGCGCCTGAAAGCATTTTGGATTTGTAAAGTTACCCGTTTAGTTTCATTTTATTTTATGTTACAGAATAATGTTCTAGAATTTTATGTTCATAATAGTTACAGTGTCTTCAGAAGCTTACGCACTACGCTGCACTACGCTGCACTCGTCAACCTGATTTTCGTTTTTGTTTTGTTTGTGATGTTCATAGGCATGAGCCTATGAAGAGTAATTACGCTGACCGATTTGTTTTTTTTTTTTACCAAATAGTCATTCCAATGACACCAAGACATACCCTGACGGTCAGTACTGACGTCGGTCGTCTGACGAAGACTAAGACTAAATATGACCTAAGCCGTCCATCTAAGCAGACTTTTAACACGTTCCCTTCTGAAAACACACACGTCTGTGTTTTTATAATTTTACGGCAAGCGAAAACACGCCTGGCGTGCGAACCCGCACTGCTGTATCGCCCGCACTGCTGATTAAGTTTAGTTACGACACAACGCCAGTAAACAGTAAACACACATGCTGTGTGAAGATTCACAAAAGAGCCAAAATAAGTAAAACGGTTCAGCAGTGAACGTGTGAACATTAATTAGGCGTGTTACGCACAAGAGATTTCTACCATACAGTCACACATAGTCACAAGTTATTTATTAACAATTCGCCATTCTGCCAAAGGGCATTTGCGAGTCGCAAAGCAAATAGGCTTCGTATTCATTGTAAAGTAGGGCCGTCCGAAACAGACCATGGGGAAGGCCTAAGTAAACGCTCCTTGGTGAGATAGGGATGAGCTTAGACTGTAAAATATGAAACATCGATAAACTGTTAAAAATGTAAATCGATTTATAAATATACACCCTGAAATAAATACGTTATGTGGATTTTTTGGGGTGGTATATTATGTTTATCACAATAATCTAAATTATTACAGTAATTTTCCGTTTCCATTTCGGTATTTTAAGTTTGTTACGTTTTATTGTTTATGTTATCGATGAAACTATAACATGTAAATAATTGTTTTCTTAAAATAAATGTTTTATCGATAACATTTTACTGACCTAATAAAATTAACGAACCTCTCTCGTCCCTAGCAGAAACCGCTTCGAAGTAAAGAACTAGCGACATCGACCCTTCAGAACATTGTTGTCCAGACAAATATTCATATTTAATTCCTTGTCGTTGCTTTAAGCACACTAATATTACAAACGGACGGACAAAGGAAACATCTCGGAACTTCTCGACCTTCTTGGTAGATTACATTAATATGTACAGGTTTTGAATTATTGAGTTTCAAAGGCTACAGTTTCTTGAACGGCCTCCAAGGTTCGGTTGTGATTTAGATGATTTGCTCATGACTGGCGTGTGGGCAGACGAGCTTATTGCCAAGGGTTTGTAGGCTCGATGTCCCGCAAGTGCGTATTTGTATTTTGTATAACTATTTTACCCCTTTTGCCCGTCTCTGAGTATTATACGGTTGTAAATCACACAGTATTCCTTCGTTTAGACTGTGCGTGTGCTGTTCAAGGAGTTTATTCTATGTTAGTTTCTGATTTCTTATACTTATCGGGAATCATTCTTAGGGCTGAGCTCTGTGTTTGTGATTGCTAGCTAAATGTTTTACTGCTTATTGTATATGAAAAAATACAAATGTTAGTTAAAGTTTTGAATCAATAAATATTTATGCTGCATAGAACAAAAAAAAACACACAATGTATGCCAAAAATTTAAAAATATATGAAAAGTAGCGTGTGTGTGTCAATATAGCTGAAATCACAACATGGAGATACACGTTCGGAGTGTATGGATGCATCCTTTTAGTTTAATCCACTGTCTGCAGGTAATCCGGCAGCTGGGTTTTTGGACGTTTTTCTATCAGGATGTACGTATTTGAACGATTGGAAGAAGCTCGCAGTTTGTCAATATTACAAAAAAGTAATGGATTAAAAAACAACCACTTAAAGCTTACTTACAAAATTAGCCAACGTCCTTAAAGGCTGACAGCATTGCCACGTTAAATGGCAATGTTTACTCTTTGGACAAAGTAAAGGCCAGGATTTTGGTTACGTGGTCCTTCAACCAGACGTCCTGATAAGACTTTAAATATTCAATGGGGTCCTGATTCCCACGGCCCTAGCGTCTCAACAACAAAATACTGTAAGTTTCTCCGTACGTCACAACTACGAAATGACAAGGAGGCAAACAATTGGGCGTAGGACCAACAGTGACACTTCACTCATAACAATATTATGCATGAACGTAATCATAAGATATCAAAATATGAGATGTTTTAATGACATCTCATCTCACTAATATTATAAATTGGAAAGTTTGTGTGTTTGTTTTCTCTTCTCGCCGAAACAGATGTTTGTATATGGATACTTTAGGTCCTGAAATAAAACATAGGATACGTTTTATTTCGTAAAAATTGACACTTCCTGTGGGATAACAATTAACCCTGCTGGTGAAACCGTGGGGCGCTGCTAGTTTATCATATTTTATTATCCGCTGTCATTTTTCGACTGTAACAGAGAGAAATCCAAATGTCTTCTCCGTCTTCACTCATTGTTCAGTCACAGCATTTCATTAAAATAACAATGGTTATTAGTTACAAAATTATTAAACCTACCATTTGAAGTTCTCATGCCCTACGGCTAAAGTAACTTAACACGAAAGGGAGCGTAGTTTCAAGTGGAGCGGCCACATCACCCGGAACGGTCATTAGCACGCCCAGGTTATTTTATGCTAAAAACTAATTACCCTTTCTCCGGACATCCCTTCGCAGTGTTAATCTAAATAACCTATTCTGTTTGTACCTGCAAATTTGGCTGCGAAATAGCAGCAAAAACACAGCGTGCGGTCAGTCCGGCCCGACCCACAGGCGTCGAGCGAGTATTGCATTTAATAATTAATGTACTTATAATGAATTCTGTTTTTAATTTGATCTGGAGCTGCGAAGAGCAAGGGAATAGGCATGGAGTAGTACCATAGTCGATAACTATAGTATTTTTTGACAAATATAATGTGAAATGTGTTTATGTGTGATTGTGGTGTATGTGTGTGTGTGTAATGTAATGTGTATGTTTTATATCTGTTTATTGTGTATATTTGTATAAGCAGGACTCTTTTGCAGAGTCGGCCTACGTACCAGTCTACGAGTATCTCGTAGCTTTATTACATAATGATATTTTTAAGAATATCAGATGTGCTACGCTTGTCCACACTAAGGAAGATAGGTGACTGCAGGTCATAGCTATATATTATATTTATTTGAGCAAACGCGCATTTGTCATTTTTATGATTGTAAGTAATCACGTGCGTATCCCTGGCCGTACTTAGAAGTCGAAGCCGGCTTCGTACTGAAAAAAAGAGTCTTTTTACAGCGTGCTACCAAATAAAATTTATTGTAAACGACTATCATCTATACCTAACTGTTTTCTTATGCAATACATAAGGGGGGAGGGGGGGAGTTGCTATCTTATCTTATTAAAATTTTCAATATTACAAAACGTTAGAAATGGGATGCTTACCGTGTATGTATGTACGTATTGTGTCGATATTTTGTTATCGACCATGTCCGCTAAAAAGCTTATGAGTATAAACTAAATTTTTCACTAAACTAACTCAAAGGGATTTTTAAATTTAGTATCGATATGCACACGTAAGTGTAAAGTCACATCACTAGCTAAACCTCAGAGCCCTTTCCTCGAGTGTTCATAAAGAATTCTGAGCAGAGGGAGTGCTTATGAGTGCCACACCTAAGGATCATGGATCTACCTTCACTTAACATACTAATGTGAAGTAATTAGCGATGGACTTACAGGAGACCTTTCAAATTTGAAATTTCACGTGTTACATAAGTTAAATATTTTTTTTAGTTTGAGATTTTCTTTTATTTCTAGGCAGGGAATTAAGTATTATCATAGATCATTATGATTTATTGATTGTTGTTTGTTGATTTGTCTTCCCATCGGCAGGAACGTCGTCAGCTTACCCGAGTTGTGATTCTGGCGCCCGAAACGGTGCCTGAAAAATCGGGAACATACGTGTAAAAATGCAAAAAAAAAAGAAAATGTTAATATCTCATTTCCACTGATACTACTCATCTTAGTATCTTCACGGAATCGAAAAATCAGCTATAAAAAAGTATTGTGTTTTCGTGCATACTCACCTTTGCTAACAAATTCATTATTTTCACCAACTAGGAAACAAAGATGCCAATAAATACCACCAGCTTGCAAACTTCCAATAACGTGGCGCAAAGAAATTACGTCAAAAATTAAAACAGGCCGAGTATTGCACGCAGCATGCTCAATTAATTATAGCGATTAAGCGAAGCATCGTTGAAATTTGCCTCTAATTTGTGTGCGCTATTAAAATATCGAAATTCAAAAGCGCTAGATCCTCAGCTCTCCGTATACACCGACCGGATCCACTTCTATCCGTATTTGATACCATCATTAGCGTTGATTGGAATTATTAGTCTGCGGTCAGCCTGTTCTTGTTATCTTGTTACTCTGATAGCTCGAGCTGTTTAGATTTTACTCTATTAGAATTTAGGTTCAATTGATCAATATCAATATAATCTGAATCTGAAATCCGTAGCAAATTGTCACAGGTGTTGTTACTATCAGTTACGAAAACTAGCTCCATAAGATTTCAATGGCAAGCCCATACTTGCTTTGAACTTAACGCTTTAATATAACTGATAGGATAATAGCCTAAATACACATGTTTGTCTTACTCTTATGACATGTTCGACAACTTCATAGTACTTTTATGCTAGTGGTAACATTATTTTATAAGAAGAAGAATGAAAAATATTCAAAGCGAGCAATTTTTATTTACGTAACGCTGCTTTTTGCTCTTTATTTCCATACTTCTTCAGCTACAATGTTACCGGTTTCCAATATTGATCGTGACGTCATCCATAACAAAGCATGCATGGACACCAGCGCATCCAACCCGTTGCGCTCACATAACTGTACTAATAGCAAATTGCTATGCACATGCACCATGCACACCGATGCAAAAACCAGCTTGGAATCAATAAAAAAGGCACATTTAAACCATGCCTTGTATAGAGACCAGCAAAGCGTAAATGCCATGGTCGCCCATCGTAACGGCGTGATCACATCGATTTTTAGAGTTCCACTGCTTAATGGTTAATAGAAAACGGAAGGCAATACCATTAACTGTAGGAAGTTGTAAACCCAAAGTACGAACTGTTATAGTCAATAATCCAAGGAAAGATACAAGAGATATGTTTAAGGAATAGGAAAAAGTCCTCGCTAATAAACCTGTGCCTATGGTTTAATACAGGCAGCCGTTGTTATGGTACGAGGTGTAGTGTCGAATGTTTAAATTGCTGTTCATTGTTGGGAGATGACACTGAAATAAGAATAAGTGGCTCATAAAATAGTCTGTCAAATTCGTGGACAGTAGGAGTCGCGTGAACATGGCTCGGGCACCAACGGCAACACCCACCAGCATACAACAGTACACATATCCCTAAAGAACTGCTTCTACGATTGTACTACATTCATTATCGAAAATTCAAGGTTAAAGTCTAATCAAGCTCAGATAAATTAAAAGCACAATAAAGCTTTCCTATTAGAAAAAGTAAAGGTATGTCGAAATTCCGTCTGGGCCGGAACCCTTCTGACGCTCATTCAGCACGCGCTCGCCGGCTATATTTTTTCTTAAATTTATGCCTTATTAAAACAATTTATTCGGTTTTGTTCTCGGATTCCACGGACGATTTACTTGCGTTACGATCTACCTTGTGTTTTCTTTTCTCGTCCGTTATTTTGCATTTTTTCGAACGAAACATGCGGCGGTGTTACCATCCGTTTTGTCTCTTCTTACAATTAAATTATAGTTGGTTTCTTTGCATGTTTATGTAAATAATATTGCTTATTTACAGGACACATACCTGTATTGAGTTGTTTAATTTTTTATTGGGATGCATTCTTGTGAAACATTTACTTGTAAAATTATTTTCGCGATTCGGGACGGGACAGGCTCATTTTTACGTATATATCTGACCTGCATCTGATAAACGAAAGAAGCTTTATGATTCACTGCAACAACGCCAAAAAGACAATCTTAACTCTATATACATCGAAATATCTATAGCTCAGAATAAAAAGTCATTTTGCTTAAAATTCTTCTTGAAGGTGAAGATTCCAAGTGACTCGATAAATTAGTTAGCAATTTTAGATGAGTTTTTGATAAGTTGTTATGGCGGCGCGTTTCTTTTTAATTTTTTTCGTCACCTCAGAATAAATTTATATTTTATTTTTGGCAAATGTTTTCTCTACAATTGTTGGTTCAATTGATTTTTTGGTAAGGGACGGAAAGGCGTTTAAAAATATTTTAGGTAGGTAGGTTGCGGTTGTATTATTTCAAGATAGGAATTATCATTAGTTACATTCTTGGTTAATCTGAGTTCAAAAAATTCAAATATTTCAACACTTTTGCGAATTTAACTCTAAAAACTCGGTAAATTAGAAAACTTGATTTTTGCGTTTAGCTTGTGTCAAACTTATATCAAGTACTAGCTGTACCCTGCCGCGCTTCGTTGTGGCACATTCGCACATTTGCTGATATGTCATTGATGAAAAAATAGATAAAAACAATCCTTGATGCGGATTATATATCATGCAAAAATTTCAGCTCGATCGGTGCAAAACTTTTTGAGTTTTTGAAGCGTGTGTACCAACATAACATTTTTATATATATAGATCTCTTTTAAATCCTAATTTATAGTAGTCTAAATATCTGAAAAAACCTTTTCGGTTTTCCACCAAAACTTATTAAGAGAAGATTACTTTTGTTAATTTCTACAGCTATTGTCATATCAATATGGAAGGCTGAGATCTCGTAAATCGAAAACCGAAGCATAGAATACCTACATAGACCCTATTAGCGGAAATTACGGAAATATTTGTCATACAGATATAAGTTACTGGCAGCGACCAAAAAGAAAAGAATCCCACGATTTTGGTCCAAGATAAAGCTATCAGGTTACTTGGACACCCAAATGTTGCCAGTCGGTCTGTCGCACTTCCCACAGCTTTGGCAATGTGAAGGCTAAGGTCGTGTTACATAACATCGTAGACGGCGTGGCGGCGGGTCGATGACTGGGGCCTGCGCGGGCGCACAGCCTAACTTTGAACTGTGGAATTCGCGCACACATGCCTACGTAATAGCTAAACTAGTTTCTGACTCACACAAGCGAAGTCTCGTAACGCGGCGTGACCACGTAGGGTTTGCGTTTGCGTTAGTGAATAAGATCGAAGAGTAAACAAGATATTGGTTTTGTTCCATGGAATTAAGAAATGTATTTGAAGGCGGTTCATGCAACTAAACGTGAAGTTTTGAAACCACAGAAGAAAATGTTGAAATTTTAAATTAAAGCGCTTTTTCATCTAAAACTTTGGAGATCTGATTACAGCTTTACGTTGACAACAGTACAGAAGACAACAAGAGTGACAACAGAATAAATGGACAAATACAATGTTGATATTTATATAAATATCAAAAGGTTTCTTTTATTACAAGAGAAATACTAGCAAGCACAAGTCCACATTAAATACAAGAAATCATAATGCTCTAGACTCTAGGGAAAAAGACCTAGTGGCAACCCTAGCAATCACCACAGATTAGTTAACAGATAAGTCATATTTAGTTAGGTACAGGAAAACTGACCAAGCCGCAGGTTTTATTTAATAATTAAGTACCTACCTAATAACCGCACCTTCTTTCCTTGCTTCAATCATGTCATAGATATTTTAATGAATTTCACGTCTAGAGTATTTCTTATGAAATATTTTGTCTAACTCGAATACATTTAAAAAAGTTTTGCTAATAATTTTTTGAGTCTTCAAATGTAGGCTACGTATAAGGGAAGGGTATATAGGTATGGGTTCTATGACGTAACTAAAACGCAGAATGCTGAGCCGGGTTCTAAGCGGCGCGAGCTATGTCGCCAATCACAAACCGAGAAAATGAAGAAAATAATGCCGAGAAACCATATTTTTTCGCGTTTCACGGCTGTTCGCACAGGATGCTAGAACAAGTTTTACAAGCGTCGATGGCAAAGTTTATGATTAGGAAACAATGCAAAAAGAATATTTACATGAAAATTTGACGAGAAAAAATATACGATTGAGAAAATCAATAAATTAATTGGCGAAGTTCAAACACAACCTTATAATAATTCAAGGCAAGGCCAAACAAAAGCGTTCAACGTGTATCCGCAGTGGTGTTCAAATACACCAATCACAAGTTGCTGGTTTGACTTCAACTAGTGCATGTTCAGACCTGCCACAACCACGCCACATCGGCAAAATGTAGCCGGGCAGTAGCTAGTCTAAGTGGTCACGCCACAGCTGCTTGTAGATGCGTTGTGGCAGACACAATATCGTGTCATTGTGACAGCAGCTGCTTGAATTGCACAAGCTGCGAGTGGTAGCATTGTCGATGCTGCGATGTCGCCAGTATTCACTACACGGTGTATCTTAATACAGTGGTTATGGCGATGGCGAACGCTTCCTATCTATCGCGCTCTATTGCGCAGAAACCAAGTCAAACAATAACCTAACACCAAAATTCAAATTCCTATATCTAAAACCTAATTAGGCAACTACATCTCTAAGGTACAAACGGTGCGAATTCAATTAAGCCGGCTCAAACAGGGCAATGGACTACTAATGTCACCTGCTAACCCCATAGGGATATGAAATTCATAAACTCGCGCACAGTGAGATGATTTTAATTCGATTTGTTCAATTTCGCACACTCAGATTGAAATTTCTAATTAATAAATGTTTCCATGTGAAATTACGTTTGGCTTGCAAATGTTATGTAAGGCAAGGGCATATTTTTTTTGGCGGTTGAAAATGAAGAGCCTGAGAGTGGG
The DNA here is from genome assembly GCA_912999815.1 of Campaea margaritaria. NCBI lineage: Eukaryota > Metazoa > Arthropoda > Insecta > Lepidoptera > Geometridae > Campaea > Campaea margaritaria. Next base: position 7,770,585 of record OU538794.1, read on the forward strand.
CTCAGTGCAGTGGCGTGGTTTGGGGCCTAAATCCAACAGTGGACTCCTCCTTTTTACGTGTCGATAGTTCTAACAATCGCTCTCAATCGGCAAGCCATATAATAAAGGGACGGTGTGCGGCATGTGGCGCCCTCCTGACTTCACTCCATGCCTTTTTCATACTAAATGTATCAATATAATAGCGCTGCGCTGCACGCCTCACGCCGCGCTGCTTTGGTCTGTCTTACGCCTAAGATTTGGCTGGTAAGGCTGTTTTTCATCTATCATTATTTGTTAGACTCCTTTTCTTGGATTTGCATAGTTAGCCCCTCAACTAGATCTCTATAACTTCAGATACTGTCAATAATGTGGAAGAAACGTTTTTTGTTTAGTTAAATACACACTTACGATCATTCCCTTCATCGTTTAATTAATTAATTAATCAAAAATTCATCACTGTTATATCTTAAAATTACATACACTCAATCCCAACCCAAGGGCCTCAAATATAAACATATTGCTAAGAAAAGCATGATCTTACATTAAATCCCTACATAGCCAGACATAACAAAGCCTTACCAACCGGATAATTATTTATATGATTATTACAGTAAGTGATCAAAACTGCGTACTAAAGTTTAATTAACGGAGTAGTTTCCTTAACCCTTTGATTATCCGTGCCAGCGCCACGTTAAGCGCTTGACGAGAGCTTTGCTTACATTGTGAATACGACACAACTGTTAGCTCCGGGTGGTTACACCAGAAACAAATTAAAGAGGTGAGAAATAAGGTACTTGCATTTTTGAGTTGTATAGTGACCCAATTGCCTGACGATATTGAAAGTAAGAAAGAGAAATCTTTTTCATTCGACCGCGATCTCACAGCTCATTGACAATTATGTAGGTAACTCAAAATGAAATGGCATTCATTTCACATTTTGTCCACGCTAAAAAATTAAATGACAAAGTAATTACATTTTCATTTTCATTGGAGTTACGTAATAGGGTTGCTGAGAGGAACGATCCAACCGGAGGAGCATGCTTATTTAGAGAGATTTGAAGACTTAGTTGTAGTTTTGGCGAAATAAAGTTGCTGGTAAGGTCTTACACGCCTTGGATATCCCAGCGTTTTGTTTAAAATTATACTATAAGCAATACAATTTACCATTTCCTTATGTTACGTTATACCACAACACATGTCTCGTATTACAACACGGAGTAATTAGACAATCTTGTAATATGACGTGTTTTTGATGTTCCCTGTTCGGCGATTAATCCAAGTTTGCATAGTCAATGTTATCTAATCTGTGTCTAAGTTTACAGATAATTAATTTGTAATTCTCTATGGATACGTTTATAACTTTACGTGTACAAAGAACTAATTACATAAATTGATCAGGTTTTTTTTTAATTTCCACTGACCTAAATATAGTCTTATCTGAGTTCAGAATAGTCATTTGGATACTTTGTCTTATTTTTACATTGGGTGCTTTTTTTTTGCTTTTTTTTACATTTGGTGCTTTTTTTCGATCGATCGTAGATCGATGGTAAAATAAGATCAGTCGATGTCGATCGACAGTTATTCAATAGATAGATTGGTGTGGTGACAACCTTAGACTTGTAAATCTTTTTTTAATGCTCGATTTTATTAAAGTTGGTTAAGAATTTAATGACGAAACGGTGTACGTACCCATTCCAAATACGAAAATTGTACTATAGTAAATACGAATGCATTTCAATAATATGTTGATATGATAACATCATATAAAAGAAACCTCTTTAATACAAATAGAGCTCGTTATGTCGGATTATTGTCTGTCAGATGCTTGCTTCATGCTCATTACCCGAGGGGTCTTACATGCAGGGGTTTTTCTATTCATCCATGGACTCAAAGGTCAAAGGTACCATAATTCTTATTTTGTTTACTTGGTCGCTAACGAGTAGGGTTGCCATCATGGTTGAATCATTCGGAAATAGACCAAGTAACGATGTTTCGGGTATTGACTAAGTACCGTATATTTTGTTTATGTTATGGAGTGGCAAACAAGCTGACGGCCCAGCTTTTGACACATCGTGAAGGTATGGGAAACGGCCCTAGAAAATATCGCTCTTAGAAATAAAGCAAGTAATATATCATATGAAAATGCACCAAGTAACGTAAATTTTGGAAATTGTTCAGCGGGGCTATGCAGCACGGTGCGGATCAGCTCGAGTTCGTTTCATTTTGACGTGTGATTGCCACCGGACTCGTCATTTCAATACGAATGACGAGTCCCGTGGCGATCAAACGTCAAAATGAAACGAACTCGCGCTGATCCGCACCGTGCTGAATAGCACCGCAGGTATACTGGAGAATTTCTCCGAGATTTCACTTAATGAAAAGTGACAATGTGGTTACAAAATATCTAATCGCTCTCATAGATTTGACAGTAAGTTAGTAGGAAAAAAAGACGTCGAAAAAAGCGAAATGGAGTCGTACTGTCTAACCTCCGCCTCCTGCATTATGTACTCTACTCTTCTTAGGAGGACGTGTAGATGTTTTACTCTACAACTCTATCATTAAAGTACAAGAAAATCCTTATGAAGTGCACTATACACTATACATCCCTATGATAGAAACTGTCCTTGCAAAACGTTCCAAATGGTTATCCTACCAAAGAGTAGCGTAATCTTTGTCTCTCAGAGGTAAAGTAAATAGTGTGTTAAAAGGTGCCTAATCCGGCTTAAGCTCACAGAATGAGCTTAGAACGCGTACTTCTTCTGATGTCCCCTCACTGAAGCCGGACTTTCAATGCGATTTTTCCCGTTTATCCCGGGATTTCCTCTATGTAATACTTATTTGCGAGTCCAGATTCGCCAATTTGGTCTCCATAAATGGTAGGTATTGTAGCGTCTTTAGTCAATCTATTATTAGTTGATTAATTTTTGTTTGAAATGTTTACATCCATTTTTGTTTAATTCATTGTGGTCATTCACATTGTTTAGGTCAATTTCCACAAGTCAATTTTGCTCTAATTTTTATTAATTTTTTTCAGTTCTCCAATTGTGTTGAAATATGGCAAGCATTCCAAGTCCAGAAAATGATGATAACGGTGACATCTCTGTAAAAGCAGTATTGGGCTCTTCTTGATACTTACTCTCTTCTCTTCTCTCTTACGCTCTTCTATTACTGCAAAATACGTAATTTATATTAGCTTACCTGGAAAAATAAATAAAAAGGTAACTTACTTTACCTTAATATTTAAAAAAAACTGCATAATTATTGCTTCCGAATTTAATCAAAAACGTTGCAACTTAAACTTAATTAGAATTCATAGTAATTTTTTTTATACTTTCAATGTTTGACTAACTGCTGCCACCAAATAAACTACGTACTGCTACACATTCTGTGAAGTCTATTTTATAGAAATTGAGAATACTGATAAGTACCCATATATTTTATCAAATCTACATCTACAAGTGATAGGTGATTTTAATTTTTTTTAATTAAATAGAGTTATTATATTTCAGTATACAATTTTTTTATAATCAAAATTTGGCTTCATCCAAACTAACTTCAATGTAATTATTTATCCAGTATCGAATTTCTTCAGTGTTTCAAGTTCATATATTTTGAGTAGTATCACATTCGTACGTAAGTAGGTATTGTACGTCCGGTGCGGAGATACAGGGGTACTGTTGCGTATTCTGCGGCGCGGAGGCTGAGCTCGGACGGCGCAGGCGCCCAGGTGAGTCAGGTGGGCCCGCCTCCAGCACACCCCCCGCGCGCCGCGCACCTGCCTGCCTGCAGCTCAGTCCACCGCCACACGCCGGCCTGGCGACTTGTGCTCCGTGCACGCCCGCCACTCTCTCCACACTCTCGCGAGCCCTGCGCGACGTTTCTCGCTTCTCCCGAACGCTCAATTTCCCGCTCCCTCGAGCTGACCCACACCTCTCCCGTCTAACTTTTCCAAGTTTCAAATTTTGTCTCGACAACTTTCTCGGAACTTTCAAAGTTCCCGCGCATTTCCCGGTGAGTGCAGAGTCGTCGCGACGGTAGATAGTCGGCGGCGCGCGTGGCCGTCGAGAGTTTCGAGGCCGGCCGCGGATGCGGTCGTAAGAGACGAGTGCTCGGCCTCGCGGAGGCCGCCGCCACGCTGTTCCCGCCGCAGCTCGGGTGCGTGTCCTACGTGCCGCCGTGCAACTGCTGCCCGCCGCCGCCGCTGCTCGTGCAGCAGGCCGTGCATCCGCAATCGCTCCTGCCGCTACCTTTCCCGTTCCTCCCGTTCCAAGCCCTAGATCCCCAACTCGCTAAACACCAGAGACTGCTGCTCTCAAACATGGTAAGTGTGCTTATCTGTACAGCAACCGCCAGCGGCCGCGCGCGATAAGTTTCCGCGCACGGCCGCAAAGTTGCGAACAAACCATCTGATAATAACTCTCCCCGGCCGACTAATGTATGGCGATACGATCGCGCCCTCCATGCTCATACCGGGAACCGCACGAGCACAGATCAAACTTCTCACACACATAAATAACCATTAGTTATTATGTTATATTGCCTAACAAAAGTTTCCGAGATATAGTAAGTGTCGTCACTTGATTAACTTCGATCGTAACTATGGAGACGATGAAGTTCGCACGCATAAGTTAAGCGTATTAACGTCTCCGCGGTGAATTTAACTTCTGCGGGTATATTGATCTCTCGAGAATATTGTAATTAATTGATCTAGTTACATTGCTTCCAAACGTTCCCCGAAGTTTCAAATAAATAAATTAAAATTATTGGGAGTAATTTCGCTAACACAAACTTGAAAAGGCTTTTGGCCCGACGAAACGTCTCAACTTTCTTGATGTAAAATGAAAAGTGTAGTTTGAATTTTTCTTCAAAGTGGTAAAACTTTAAATCTCTCCTTGGGGTACGACCGATCGCAGTCTGTTATCCTTAACTAAAACAATGTTTCAACTGGCACCGCCAACGAAGTTCGTCAATGTAACTTTAACAGGATTTCGAATGCAATTCGAACAGAGGCGAGCGAAGGCGGAAGTCGAGCGAGCAGTCGCCAGTCGCTTGCAGTTAAAAATAATCAGTTTTGTTTACATCGAGATTGTTATTGGAGGTATTCACGGCTGGCCACACCCCTCCAAGTAAAAGTAAACGTTGATGACAGAAGTTTGACTAAAATGGAAGTCGTATCCAACTTTTCTCATTAAGACCACCCGTCAAAGGTGTGTTTATGTTATTTTATAACTTGCCCGCAAGTCTGATTCGCTCTCGAGCAGGCTCCAACATTCCTTAACTCGTCTATAGTTTGCTTTATACTCGCCTTTTATGGGTCTCTATAAATTCTAAATTGAACTAATTTGAGCTCCACCAAAATACTTCCAAAATTACGAAGTAAGGAGTCGAGGAGTAACTTTCCGATTGAAACTTAAATTATTGAATTTCAAGCATTGCATGTTAATAACTCGGCAAAGGAAATAATAATCTCCAAGGGTGTTCGAAATCGCCGAAGCATTTGGTTTGGTTATAACAGATTTTAATGAAATCGTTATAATTTATATCACGTGCGTCAATATTCACAGTCGCAACATAACGGGTGCGAAATGCTTCCAAAGAACCGAACCATTACCATGTTAAATAATTTCAAGGAAGTCTGGCTCTAAGTAACGGTATTCTCCATAAATGGATACCTTACTACAAAACAAGACTTTAATATAGAAAATAAACGTTCCTTGCTGAATAGTTAGTTAACCGTAAAACAACTTCAAATAACCACACAATTTGATATGGTCTATTAAATTTATCGTGTTTGCAATCTCTATATACGTATATTTATTTATACCAAAGTGTTTAAATGTTATAAATTATATCTTTTAAGCAGCGGGTAACATTACGCATATTAATTTCTAAAACGGAAATGACCATAGATGAATAACGAAATATGTGTGACTATTTCGTCACGGAGCTGAAGACAATTAAAAATATGATATACGTTACACGTTATGAAAATAATAAGAAATACGTTATAAAAAATATAAATCGCAGTTACTAGAAACATCGCGTGGCGAACTGTTACTCGTATCAGTTTCACCGCTGGAAAGTCGAGCGAGTGCGACCGCGCGAGACGATTCCGCACAACTATGCACCTAATTACATACATGTAATTGTATTAATACCAATCCAACAACCAATTTACGATGCAAACATCGGATTCTGTCACGTCATGTGATAAATAGCTGCTACATCAAGCATCTCCTAGTTTCACTCGGTTTCTCCAAACTGGTCCATTGTCCGTGTTTTATTCAAAGTGGTGAAGGCAGTAAGTCAATATATCCCAGTTTGGATCTTTCTACTGCATAATTTGTAATAGTATATTGTCCAATACCTAGTAAAAAGAAAACTCAACACTAATTGGATGCCAAGTGGGTTCATTATTAATTCTTAAATTGAACAAACTTATAAATTGGGTCGATGCATTAGATCCTATAGTGATTATGAACTCTTTGTTAAATTTACATGATTCTTTATTTGGTCTTAACTTTTATGTTATATTTCGTATCCACAAGGAAATCTAGTTTTCGATTTTGTCCTTAATTATTATATTATTATATATTATATATTATTCAAACATACATAAGAGTAACTGGCATAGCTTAATCTACTTACAGAGTTTACGCTGCCGATGAACTGTTTCAATTTGACTTGTAAAGACTGAGTTTGTATTAAAACCAAATTTCCGCACTAACCAATGGAGTGGATAAAAGTTGTTTTGGTATTTGCTCTGATTAGCAAGATGAATGCAAACGCGACAATTAACAGTTTTCCAATTAACAGTTATCGAGTTCAAATCCCAGTGCGGGCACGTACCAATGTGTTTCTTGTAAAACATATGTACGTAATTATCGCTCGCCTTTCGGTGAAGGAAAACAACCCACATACCCACCCGAAAATTATTTCGGAGGTAGACATGTTATCCACCACCAACCCGAGAATTATTTCGGAGGTAGATATGTTATCCATCGATCTGGACCGGGCCCCGTGGTGGATTATGGCCTAATCCTCCTTACAAAAGTGAGAGGAGACCCGTGCTCGGAAGTGGGACGATATGGGTTGATGATGAATGAGTAGTTATGATGCGTGATGTAAAACTGACTCCAACAGCAGGAAAAATACATCCAAATAGTGTATTGTCACATAATGTGACATAAATCTACAGAAATTTAACGCTAGTGTGATGCTAGGTCAAGTAAAGTAACTTATCGGTCCCAAGCGACCATAAGTATAATCGAGTCATAAGCTTGTGAAAACATTTTCTAATCATGCCACCTTTACCCCGTGTTCTAGCAATTTCGTATAATTAAACAAATATTGGTATTTAAAAATTCGCGCTGTATTTTTTCATTAAAACGAGTAGAACGCCCGCGGTTTTCCGTTCATAAAATTAAATAGGTACTTCTACTATTTACGCTTAGGGCGGGCGGGCGTTGCGGTCGGAAAATTTGGTTTTCTTTTTCTGTTTCAGCTTTCGTTGGAATGGTATTTGAGTTCTGAATGACCTATAATCAATTAAAGTAATAAGTCTTACTGCGCGTTGCCATTTTGGCCAGATTACTAAAGGTCCTTATTTTCCAAACATTTTCCTATTGTTCGAGAAACTCGTATTTCCTTAAAATTAGTCAACGTGCACTGGGTGAAATGGTTACCTCTCCTCTCCCCACGGTCTATCTCTGCCCATAGAGCTCTCTTCTAGAAGCTCATTTTCATTAACAAGTTGTAGCGTATATAAAAATACTCCGAGAATGACCAGCGGTCATTTTATGGGAACGTAAATAAAACCGGCACGTATCTGCGTTTGTGGGGCCCGGTTGCGTCATCGCGAGTGTCGAGAAAATTGTAATAATTATACGGAACCCGGCGTGAGAGGTAGCGATTAAAGTAAGCACTCCTACCAGTCAGTTCACTGGCACATGTCGGAATGATAAGAAACTTCTTCTTGCAGTGGCTCTACTTTTATCAATATTTCAGTTAATTGTGTCATTTATAATTAACAGATGTTTGAAATTATACAAATTTGACGAAAATATTGACAAGACCGTCAGTTACGTGAACGGAGTGTCAGTCGAACATGGTTTAACTATATATTAGGTCTTAGAAGATTCGATCTTATTACTGCTCATGTGCTTTACACAAAATATCATGTGAAACGATTTTTTATCATTATTTAAGCGCTGTGTTTTATCATTAGTTTACTTTGGTGGCTCTAGTTTAAAAACATACTAAATCGTGTCAATGACTTTTTATTATATTGTTTTGTGCAAAGAGTTCTTTAAAAGCTTATAAAATTCAACTAAAAGGATGTTCACTTAAATAAACATGTATTATTCCACAATATGTAAAAAGCACAAAAAATTAAACTTTCAAATGCCTAGATGGAACTGAAAAACGTGTCTGGGTATGTTTTTACGCTGCAGCTCATAAAGAACCAGCAAATTACATAAATCAACACATTCAATTTGATAAAAGCTCGCAAATTGCAATCTATTATATCATTTCTAACGATAAACATTCATGAATACAAGTTTACGTCACAAATTTCACACATTCAAATGTCTCACACAAATACACTATTTCTTGTTCATGTAAGTGTGGGTCGTTTTTCTCGCTGCCGCCCCCATTTTACACCATCCCATAAATAATATAAGGTCATCGCGCCGGCTACAAACCGGAACGGCCATACATTCAAGTGTCGATGGTAAAAACTAGCCTCCGCACTTCAGAGACAGTAAATTCCAGTAGAGGATCTACGAGCAAGTGGTCACTTTGACCGATGCTACGAGTAGTTTGTGAAAACTAATGTAAAAAGCAAGTTCATAAAAGCGTGGTAAAAACTCGACTGAATTTTTCGTTAGAATAAAGGTCGTAGGACTCTACGTAAACTGGGCTAGACTAGTCGGTACGTAAAAACGAAACTTTTTAGTTCTTTATTTAGTTAGTTTTTTATGCAAACGCATTATTTCGGTCAAAGCGTTTTCGACGTGAGATCGGTCTAAAACCTTTTAAGGGTCAAGGGAATTTATATCTTGCTGTATGTAGATTATAAGTGTTCTATATTTTTGGAATGGTACTCTTATACCTAATCAATAAGTTTAGATTTTTTTTTGTACGGTGGAATATCTAATATGCCTCCCGAAGGACATATTCCTCCTCAATAAGGAACGGGAAATGTCTACAAGCTAAGCACATGCTTACATGGTGTCAACCAATTATGGATTCTTTGTTGAGAGTTCTAGAACAGAATAAGGGTTTTAGTAATATAATAAGGTACATTGTCTACTGTAGATAATCTGAACTACGTTTTGGACTTACGCTGTTCTGAAACTAACGTATGATGTACGTCTGCGCAGTTTTTTGTTGACACATTTGAATATATCACTGTTTGCACACCGTTTCGAGTGTCATTAGAGCCATTGGTCGGTGAAGAATACATTATGTAAATTAAATATTTGGTAAACATGAGTCGAGGAAAATCCTTTATACAGTATGGAACTGCATTCTCGGTAGTTGCAATTTGTGACCATTGTATTAAAAATTTTCGAACTACTCGTTGGTATATACTAGATATTTACTGATATAGTTTCACGTACTTACGACAACGTACATTGATCAAATTAAAGGATTTGCAGGACATATCTCTCCGCGCTGGAGTAATGAGGTTGACAAAATCGGTTCCTCTCTTTCAAAATGTATCCGAGAGAAGATCCCTGTATTATAAACGCTAAAACCTGATCGATGCTGATACTAGGCTTAAAATCTTCAAAAACTGTTAACATCCTGGAGACTACCGCATCACAGAAATACACTTAAGATACAGTATCCGAATTAATTAATTAATATACTGAATTAAAAAAAATACATCCCATCGCATACTTTATATTCTAACTAAACGATTTAAATTAAAACCTTAACCATTGCTCGTACGATACGACTAAAATAACATTACGTCCCAAAAGCTTACCTCTGAAAAAGGTACACTACAATTCACTAAAACTAGCGTCACTCCCTAAAAGCTCAGATTGTAAAAACATAGGTCCTATCATCTTCTCTACAATTAATTAAACCTTAAACAAACGTTAACACGTAACGACCAAAACATTGCAGCACCCAGAAATGTTTTCTCCGCGTTTAAACGGATCACCGCACCCCAGAAATACACTAGACGTCTAAGTAACGAATTTTTCTCCCTAATTACTCGGTGTCACGGCGATTGTGCAGGAAATGCCCGCCGCTGGACAAAGGAAAGCGGGACGTTCATTAATAGGATCTTTCTAACTGCAATTTCGCTGAATAAAACCGTGACTGTGTAAAACAGTGGTACAGTTTTAAATAAAATATTTTGATTGACTCACACCACGCTGGCAGCCATTATTAGAATAGAAATACTTTATTGTACAACAGCTTACAAAATACAAAAGGCACCTACAGAACAAAAAGGTTAAACCAAATAAATGGCACAATGGGCGGACTTATCGCTCAAAAGCGATCTCTCCTGCTGCTTGTTTTCGCCAATCCTTTTATAGGTCTATGCCCGAGGAAAGTTTTAGTTTAGATATAATTTCTAGATATATGTATGATTTTTGTTAATTAGCTAATCTATGATGCCTAATTCGTTAAACTCCGAAGTAAAACACATTATTTTAATATTCTTCAACTGCAACCCTAGTTAATCTCAATGTTAAGCTCTTTTGTGCTTTCACATAACATTTATACGTATATTTATTTTAAAGTTTGTACCATCTGTATCAAATTGAATATTATTAATAGTAAGCAGATGCAAAACAGGCGCACGTGCTTTAGTAGTTTTAAACGCCACTTATTTAAATATTGGTCATTACTTTTAGGATTATAATTTGGATAATAACCAATTTACCGCTTATCTAAAAGTGTTTGATTTTTTACTAAAAGGTGATGTTTTGAACGGTATTAAGGTAGCGTTCATCACGAGCTTTGTGTAAGAAATGTCTATTTATCTTGGCCATAGAAACCTCACAAGCTCGAGTACTGTAAATTCTATAGTATTGTCCTGCGACCGAGTCCTCGTCGGAAATATTAATATCGGGCGGCATTCGCGTTAATAGTTATAATTTGTTTGCTTTGCCGCGGATCATGACAATGTTTTGTTGTTTTAAAGGGAAGTGTATAGCACAAATAGGGCAGGAATCCTTGGATTTTTGGCACCAGTCGGATGTGAGCACCAATTAATACACACACAAAAGTATAGAAACGACGACAGTAGTCTTCTCTTGGGCCCAATAAGTTTTCTGGAGTTCCCTTTAAACCAGAACACACTAATATTTGCATAGTACTACTTCGCGCTCGTATTCCAGCAAAACCGTGACAAGATATTTTAAAATAAGAGAAGTGAACGCGGGTAACACGCTTCTATTGGAATCTTTCGAAAACTCATCTTATGTCGCTCGTATTACGAGCATCTACAGTTATTTGGTGAGTATCTACTGTAAAACTGGAGGCTCCACACTGACTCAGAATTCTTCCCAGCTCTCGCCTAGTTATTTGTACATAATGTCTTTTGGGACTCACTCGGTGTCGAACCTAAATCTTACAAGCTGCGAACATTCCGCCACCGACTTGTGGGAATGGCTCCGAGACGCCTACTTTTAGCTAAAGTTCCTAAAATATAGCGTTTAATTTGTTTACTGATTGTCTTCTGCACGCTCAAGCTCGTTTATTCAAAGTCAAATACGAGTAGATAGAATGAAATTGTAAGATTATAGAAGATTAATGTACCAGGGGAAAATTACAAAGTAGACTATGAAAAAGACTTTTTTTTTCAATAATTGGGATACATCTATACGTATAAAAATGTTATGTTGGTTTGTGTACGCATCAAAAACTCTAAAAGTTCTGCACCGATCGAGCTGAAATTTTAGCATGATATATAATCCGCATCAAGGATCAAGGATTATTTAAGGATAATTATCTATTTTTTTCATCAGCGAATGTGCGAATGTGCCACAGCGAAGCATGGCAGGGTACAGCTAGTTCCATATACAAACAAAGTAGCAATACTGATATAATTATTATATAAGAAAAGTATTTCCTTATAATGCAGCTAAAGAAAAACGAGCTACCTTCCTCAAAGAAGCTTACACAATAACTTCAGCCTTCCTTTTGCAACAAAATAATTTGGATGCCTTTGTCATGTCTTCTTTTTTAGAAACAAAAATTAAATTGAAATTTCCGTAATTCGTTTAGCTAGACTAAGATGGCTATACGGAAAAGTGTAGAGCTTCCTGCCAAAATACACAATGAAACATCCACCGAAAATTTAATAAAGCGTAGAATAACCTACTTTTCCCTGAAAAGGCTGATGTAAAATAATTTATTTTTACGTTATTTCAAATTCTGTAGGTAGTAAGTACAATGTGAAATTTCAGGTATTTTAATAATATCATTTTAGGAAACAAAATAGCAATTGAAATTGTTTTTTGATGAATTTGATATCACAGTCCGAACTCAAACAACTACTACGATTAGCTAGTTTATTATTCAATTTCGTCATAAAAATAATAAAATCTGTAACTTTTATACAGTCTAGTTTTACCTTAGTCATTTTCTAAAGTGAGATAGCTAAGTACTCATTTCTTTAGTCCCTCAAGGTTATGAAGTTTTTGGCTTCAGTAAACCTTTTAGTAAGAAAGTAATGCTTCTGGAAAAGCTAAGTTTTTTGTTTGTTATATGGTTTATTTCTCAGCGTTATGATTATTATATGTAACTCATAATATTCTTAATATAATTATCTATTTCTTTTTAAAAAATGTTGTAGTATCTGTATAATTTAATGAACTTAATCCGGTCCTAATGTGGTACCTCAATTCTGACCTCCGCAAAAATATAACGCATAAGTTCTGAGTTATTACATTTCTAAAATGTTACTTTGTAAGAGTTAGGAAATCTTTATCCAAAAAATCTGTTCAAATCTGCGTTACAAAATCCTTCAGTATTCTTGCACGCTCCGCCGTTCCCTAAATCCCAATTCAATAATGCAATGACTTGCACCGCCTTCCCTTTAACAAATCTGAAAATTCATATCCGTTATGAAAGAAAAATCTGTAAACATTGAAATGGTTGGCCATTAATGGGAATATTGGTTTACGTCGGGCAATAACGATTTGGATATCGAAACTATCGCTCGCAATTGAATCGCAAGGAGCGAGCGAGTCTGTATCGATGTAATATCGAGTACCTACTCGATTCAGATATCAGCGTGGTTTATATTTATTTCTGGCTATTGCAGCTCTATTGGAAGGTTCAAAATTTCAGATTACTATGTTGATGTGAATATGTTTTTTTTCCGACGCTAAAAGCTATATAAGTAAACCTTGCAAGTATCTATGAGCTGGTTATACGATAAATTGTTAAAGCTCTTCCAGTATTTATGGCATTATGACACACTATTTTTATTATTTGTGCTTACGCTACATTTGTCCCTAATTAGGTAGAGTTCCATGTTCCTATCTTTTTTTTCTTATTTGCCTTTTATTTTGCTATCGGGCAAGAATATGTTCGATGTATGACAAGATTATGATAGAAGGTAGACTTTTTCGCTGGACATATTATTAGGATAAACGGAGTTATGTAATCTCTTATTATTTATCTTTTATGTGCCTTTGTGTAGGCACATACTATTGTAATTATTTGCCCGCTCTAAATTTGGTAATTATTAATAAATTTGTTTAGTTACTAAATTCAGTACTTCAGTTGTCTTTATGATAATAAATCAACAGTAACATAATTTAGCAAGTAATGATTTTAACTGAATAGTAAAAACCCTCCGTCCCACAGGTTTTTAAATATTTTATGGAAGGAATTCAATACACAATTTTACAGAGTTTCATCACAAAATAATTCGGTGGTTTTGCGCTTTCGTTTTCGGACACGCAATCGAAAATTTACTGGAACCACTAAAATAATAACATGCATTTATAATAGGGAGATTATAAAAGCCGGTATACAAGTGTGCGGTGTCCGAACAGTGTTTGTTTTCTCTCGGCTCTGCCGCTATTTCTGGCCTCGCACGGCATTGTTTCATGAGTTATCGCCACATGCGAGAAGGTTAAACAACAAAACTGTTCGACGTCGGTATGGACGTAAAAATATTGTAAATCGACGGCTTTACCCAGTAGGTGCTGTGTGGCAACTTCAAGATATATTTTTTTTTTATGGCCATTGCACGTTTGGTCACTGTGTCATCGTCAAGTTGAGAATATTAATAACTATAATATGTTCGTCTTTTTGTGACATGAAAATCTAATTTTGTAATTATCTGCGTGTCAGTACAGGTGGTGACGTAAAAATATAGGAGGGCGCCACAATGATGCAAGAAAATAAAAAGAAAATAAAATATACCTACCCACGTACCAAAAATATTAGCTAATTGGTTATAAAAAAATAGTTCAAACCTTTGCCCATGCGTGGGAAAGTACAAGCTAGAGGCAATACAATAACAAAGTAAAATATGTATCCTATGAATATTTTTAGATTTTAGTTTAAAACGTAACGCAAAACTAACAAGCGTGATGGAATTAGTTATTAAATATTAATAAAAGCTTACTATAAAATATGCCTCGTACCAAACCTTTTCAACTTTTATTTATGCACTACTAAAACATGGCACTGCATGAATTGCAGCGGAAAAAAAACATTTTCATCGCTTATTCCGCTGGCGGAACGGGGCATGTCCTAATGTAAGTAAATTGCCGTCACAGCCTTTCAACGTCCGGCCGCGGCTATCATTTCCAAGATAAGCGCTTAAAAGCCTCACGGAAAGCGCTTTCAGCAGTAGGGCTATTACAGAGTTTTCATACTTTTTGCTTTCTGCCAGACGATGAGTTGTATTTCAAATCGAAGCCATAACATACCGCTCTGAGCGCGCGATTGAAATCTCTGTTTACTCTAAGCTTTAATTGCAGTAATTTCACTTCATCCCGCTTTCCACGACACGGCCCCGAGTTTGTTAGCTCGGTAGATGTAACAGACACCGGGTAGATAAGGTAGATCTTCAATATAGGTAGAAATTTTGTTATGGCCTATAAAACACCGGTAAATTTTAAGTCGACGACGTCAGACAACCTAATAATCTTAATGCATTAGATTACAAAGGGCTTACAGGAGGGCGAGTAACGGCCGGATGAGATCCCTTTATTTTTCTTCATAATATTAGATTTTGTGATTATTTTTAAAAAAGGTTCGTACATCAAAAGATGCTATTGATCAGTTTATTGAATTACGTGATTGTGAAGGAGCATCAAAGATCCCGCGAGGATTCGTCCACGTAGGTAAATTTCTGATTCTGGACTCTTTACGCTTGAGACATTGTAGTTTTACATATCATACCGGCTTTTAAGCTAAGTTTTCAAATAATGTGTTCCACGTCCATTATAAAATCTCATATAAACAAAGAATTTAATTAGCGAGCAAAGTTTTTTTTAACTAATCCTATCCAAAAAACCCTTTGAAAGTATCTTACAAACCCAAGTACAAACTTTTCACAGAGTCCTTTGTTGTTTGTATAGAATTCGAATTTCTTTGTGTCGGACGATGGTCTAGGCCCTACAGAGTGGTGGGGGGAGGGGTATGTACTTGCAGCGTAATGCCGCCGCACTTGCCCTGGTCAGGAAGCGCGGCGGAATGCAGTCAGTCGCGTTTGTACCTGGCTGAGGAGCGAGGGGTGCGAGGGCAATGCTCGCGACGCCGCCGCCGGCGCAGCTCTCTGGCCCATTCAGTCTGTGATGCTGCATTTACTATTTGTAGCCGGCCTTTTGAACGATTCCATAGTTTTTATATCCAATGTTTGAGTGTATCCTTTAGCTTTAGCGTGGAGGAACGTTGAAGGCTGATAAAGGTTACGGCTGATCAGATTACATTGCTTTGAGGCTGATGAACTGATAATATAGGAAATTATTTGTGGGTGGTAAAGATCTCATGTTTTGATTATTAAAATAGAGGGACACTTTATCTGAATTTCGTTTTTAAAGGTATATTGCAATTAAATAATCATAATAGTGGGATATAATTAGGTAAACTACTGAAACCATGTAATCCATGGGTGATAAATTTTTTGTCCGTACATTTTGAGATTTTGTAATATAAATTCATGTCTTGCCTTGTGTGTTCGGCCACATGTAAGAAAAAAAATAGCAGAAATATATTTTTGTGGTGTACATAATTTTTCTCAGTTCAGCCTGTGGTTTAACATCGCCAACGAAGTTCCCCTGCATATCTAACGATGCTAGTTCGAACACTCGCAGCGTCGGTGAAAGTTAGCCGCTGCACGCGCCATTACCTACTAAACGTGCTACTATGCAATTTGACTTACTATGCCCTATTATTTGATACTTTACAAATTCTAAGGTATTGGATGTAACAAATACCGGTCTATATCACATTATATGGACTGGTTGGTTCGAAGTTGCAATTCAATGGTAATCTTGGATGAAGATGTGACCGTAAATACGAGTTTGTTTGAAACCTAAAATATTGTAATTGAGCTACATTGTTTATGCTTGTATTACAAAAAACGGAGCATTTATTTTCGCAAGAGAAATAATATAAAAAGTTTTATCTGTAAAAGTGCTATATCATATTGCTATAGTATTTTTGACTCTAGACTTCTAAACGCCTCTACTTTATAAATGCTCAGATTATAATCTAGATTATAGAAAATAGTCTGGCACTGGGCAGCTTAAACAAAAGAAAATAAATAATTCCATATGAAAATAAGTGAGATAATAGATTAGTAGGCGCAAATTGAAATTGGACTGTTTTTAACATCGATAGGTGCTATTTGACGATCCCCAGATAGTTTAAGCCTTCGCATAATTTAACAAAGATACCATTTCGCCTAAAGCGCATTCGAATCGCAAAACTACTTTCGCAAACACGCCTCTATTCCCTCCATGAGCCATATGCACACAGCACGCAGTAAGGATTGTAGGTATATAGAAGTTCTTAAGTAATATTGGTCCCTCACCACATTCCCTCGTCAGGATCGACAGCTGTAATGCAGACCATCATCTGTCATAGTCTTTCCCATCACTGCTGGGTTACTTTTTTAATGTTATTCGTTTCGGTGTTTTGATGTCGGGTTAATTTGATTTGCGATCCAACTATTTCTTAAAACATGTTTTCAAATGTATAAAATCCGAGAGCAAAAATTTGTCTTTCTTCAATATGAACACGTAAGGACTCGCCACCGCGCACCGCAGTCTTTGTTTAAGCAATGATCGGGCGGGAGTCGAATTCTTAGCACAGCACAGTGCACTTATTTCCTTGCAATTGGAATCTTCAAGTTTCCCTTACTGTTCATCAGTTGTCTATACAAATGCGTCACTCCGACACTAGCCATAGTAGTGTGCTAGTGATGTACATCATGCAATGATACGGTCGCATCATCGCTTTGAGCCGGCGAGTGCCGCAATTTCACCGGCTGTGCGTCGGAACGCCACGGAATGCAGTCGTTATAGCAGTTATGCGTTATATGCACACCACTCGAAAGGATTACCCACTAGTTGGCGGCGATTAACTACGCGCTCGTGGTTGGTTCGAAGGTATTGGTTTGTTCCCAAACGTTCCAATTGGGAATGTTGTTTTAGCGGGTGGCTTTAATTAAATTTTCATTAGGCGATACTGTTTCGGTCGTGTGTGATTATGTTAATATAATAGTTTAGTTTCGTATGTGGGTTTTCTGTTTGTTCATGATCTGTTTGTCTTTTTCCAGGTATGTTGGTGTTTTTATTGGTTAACGTTGAAAGTGCGTAAGTAAGAAAATATTTTCATATCGTTTTATATGGTATTCAGATACAGTTTCTACCAGTTTGAACAATGCTACGTGAAATGTTAATAATTGGTTCCAAACCAAAATGTTGGTATAACAGCTAAAATTTTAAACTAGCAAATTCAGTTCATCGCTTATGATACGAAATTCAACAAAGACAAAATGCAGTAACATTTTAACTCTCAAAAGCTCTCGTAGTATACGAGTAGCAAAGCTTTCCTTCCGCACGGGTGGATCAGTCCCGTTGACTTTCGCAGACTCTCGCCACTTCCCAAACCTAGGATATATCCTCGTTCGAAAGATGCAAACTAGATATCGGCTCCGATACGTAAGACAAGTATTTGATACTTTTTTCGATATCGATACTCTTAGAATCGATATCGAACGAGTATTATAATTTTACAATGTTATTTAGCCAATGAAACGTAGTAAGTACTTGAATTTCATACATGTTAAGAATAACTCATCTCAACTCAAGTGTAATTCACATAATACTTTACACGTTCGGATCAATACTGTTCTACTATATGACATTCCGTGGTGCGATACCAAACGTGTACGTAAGTATCGATACTCGAAGGTGACGGTTACTTCTATCCCCACATCAGGAGAATATAAAATTTAAATTTCGTCGCCAATAGGGACGCGTAGCGTTATCCAAATCGGTGGGTATCGATCGCCTACCTGAGACCTAAAGGGCTTTCTAAAAGTCTTCTGTTTGTAGAACCGTTTTGCCGGATTTGCGGTTTCTCTGAACATTTGTAGTGTTGTGAAGGAACATAGCTACTGTTTTTAAAGATTAAGATTTTCCCCCAAATATGAAAGTAGTATGTGAGATTTTATAAATATTTTGTTTTTAAAGTAAAACTTATTAGTGTAAAAAATGTAAAAGAAAAAAAAACTTTTCAATTCAAAACTCAAAACTCAAATCATTTTTTGTAAATAGGTAAAACTATTGCACTTTTACAAGTCAAACATTTAAATCTCTAATTAATACATAGACAAAAACAACAAAATGAAGTCAAAATATGATCTACTAAAATAATGATTATCTATTTATGGTTTGAGTTTGAAAATGGACATTTCTCTTTCAAGTGGTGACTCACGCCTAAAGCTCGCACAGGAAAAGGGAACTCTATTACCTCTACCAGTACTTCGGAAATACGCCCGTCAGAGAATATAGCACCAAGAAACTCTACGGGGATGTCATTGGTGTCTGAACCGCATCTGGCAACTCAGCTTCCTAACTCGTACTATAATCACACCGATTCAAAACCCCCATTCAAATGCAACTCACTGACACTAAGACTAGATCTGCTACAATATTAATGAACCGTTTTAACTAACGAAGCAACCCGTTGTTTTAAAGACGTTGAAGAATAGCAGTTTGTCTTAAGTTTTTTGACGTGAAGAAGTTCTTCTTACCTGCGGGGGTAGTCATTAGACTGTGCTTATCTACTTGTATTCACTGTAACTGGGATATTTCACTGTATAACTTTAAACTTTAAGGTTGTAACAATAAAGATAATTGTATATTTATCAACAAAGCCGATGCCTCTGGTTCTCGGAGTAAGAGTTTTCTGAGTTGCGCTGCCGTTTGTATTACTGGCCGTTTACCATCAAGCAAAAAACTTACTACACTGTAGTTTCGTTTTATTACCGCATCTTTACATATAACTGTGTTCCGGTTTGAAGGGCATTGTTTCCAGCGAAACTACTGGGTATATGAGACTTTAGAGCCGATGTCTCAGGGTATCGAGCGCAGTGCAGTGCCGCGCGGGATAATGAAATGCAGGGTTGTGGGTGATGCTGTTACTGTTATGGGCAGGCCTACGCCTGCCCATAACAGTAACCAGTACTACAGTAGTAGTATAGTAGATGGTAAGCGCTACCGCTTACCATCAGGTGAACGACTTGAACGTCTCGTCACTCAGTCAAAGAAAAAAAATCTATGCACTATTCTTATTAAAATTGGCATCGAAACAGCTACGACAAATCTCAAAGAACACCGGTAAAATATATCGCGTTCACATAATAATAAACCATTCCAACCGCGAAAGTCGGAAAGTACGACCAAGTATACTTCAAAATGATGGCATAAACCAAAAGATTTATCCCACAAAGACACTCAGCTCCACGCAAACACAACCACTCTCATTTACTCGTAATTCGTCAAACCCAAATACGGGTTGATATATGGCCCGCCGTAGAGAAATTTACATTTTGCCGGGCAGTTTATTTCGGCGGTAAAATATCGAGTAGTGCGCGGGTGCGGGCCCAGGTGTCTGCGCAAACGACGCAAGTTTCACTAATGTGCGGCTTAAATGATGACATTGTTGTGGGACAGACTTAACCCACTCTACCTACGGCGCGACGACTTTTGGGTACATAAAAATATAGGGACCCCGATGTTAAAAATCAACGAGTTGGGATAGATGTGATGGGTTAACGCCAGCAATCCATTAGTACTCTCTCTCATAAGAAAGAGAACTAATGGAATTGAATTGAAGTTGCTGCTCTCATTGTACAATTCTCTCAATTTGAGGAGCTATCACGTTCTTGTCGTAAATGAGCGAATTCTACATGCATTATCATAATTATGCATGTAGAATTGTACAATTAAAGCAGAAATACAGTGAGTGGCAAAAGTCACCGAAAATTTCTATGCCATGTGAAATAAAGCTCAAACTGTCACGCTTATGAACCGGATTTTAATTGTTTTTTTTTAGCTTTGTTTTTTTTTAGCGTTTTCACCATTTTTATCTACCTCTCACAATGAAGTCCAGCACAGAACTGATACGTTTCTCAGCACACACCAAACAAAACATTAGAATTGCAAAATTTCAAGCCTATTTTCCCCCGTAATCAAATTGGTGTTCCCGCGGGCTTTCTTACAAATCACCGGATGCCTGTAAATCGTACGGCGCCCGTCCTGGATTTATATCCCTCGTCCGAGTACGTACTCGTACATTTTGGGTGTTTGGCTCGTGGTAATTTACTCCCGTAGGCATTTCCTGGCGCTAGGGCTGTAGCTTCAAATAGATCCACACAAAATGAGCATGAGCTTTCGGTAAGAAAACATTGTTGTAATAGGTAGGGACGTTCTATAGCGCGCCTGGCTATATCATGCCGAAACTGTCGCCAAGAAGCTTTTGAGTGTTCCAGCAGCATGAGAGCCTGTGTTCTAGATTCGAAGCATTGCATTATTTGTTTAATTGGAGATTTAACAATAGTGTCTGATCCCTGGCGTAGCGTTTACTAGATAATATTGATAATAGTCAGTGTATCGAGAAAATGACTGCGATTTATGAAAATATCGAGTAGTAAAAGCTTAAAAACACTAGTGCCGATTCAGTGTGAAAACTGAACTGAAACTATAAGCACCCGGTGTTAAGTTATTACGGTCCCTTTAAGTTTTATAAGGTTTGAAAATTATTTAAATTATTTTAGAGATGTCAATTTAAAATAAGGTTCAGTTTGATATACACAGAATCGATCCCACTAACCACCCGTCGAAAACCTCATCCAGTCTAATATAGCTAGGTAATGGTGTGTTAAAATTTTACTGTTTACGTATTGGCAATTTTCTAGCATTATACACATTTTCATGGAAACTAAACACTAACGACACCGGTCCATTTTGGCTCCGGTTAAATTTTAGAATTAGCGTTCACTAGCAATTTTGTTGGTTAGCTAAACAGTTAAGTTACTTAATGTCGAAAAATTTGTGAGTCGTTAGACTATATTTTGATCCTTCGTTAAACAACGGTTAATTCGAATAATTATGTTATTAACTTTTTTTTTATCCGTGTAACCAAAGTTCTGAGCGTTGTTATAAATAACATAACCAAAACGCACCCACACACACACACACACACACACACACACACACACACGCACGCACGCACACACACAGATACACACACGCGTTATAAAGTTACAAGTCAGACCTTTACTAACATTAATGTAAGAGGTAGCCAGTCACGTACGCAGTCATTGGATCGCTGCGTGCCTTTTTATTGTTTTCTTTCTTGTTTGTGTTGTATGTGTTTGAAGTTGTGTAGTGTTATTTTGAATTAAAAAAAACTAACGCGCTACATAATATTTGTCAGATCTGCATGAATACCGAAACTGTCAGCTACAACACTCAAACAATAACTTTTTTTAGAATATTTGTAAAAGAGCACTTTGCTTTTTTTTATTAATTTTTCACTTTTTGCTCGTTCCATAAAAGTTTGACACACATAAAAGCTTTATCAAAGAGTAGACGCACCAGACGGCAAAATCAATAGTGATGTTCCGTTACCGGTTTATCGCCGTCGCTTATCGCGTTGTCTCCGCGCTTTGCCTACATGATAACATGCTACTGATTACAGATAAGAATATCGGATAGAATAATTGGTGTTGTTGTAGAATTACTTGGTTCTGATTTAAATATTGTGTTTTGGCAAGTAAAAATCATATTGCAGTGTAAATTATTTTCGGCGTACTCATTAGTAGTAAATCATTATACAATTTTCGTTGCTGTAATTTGCTGAACAGTTACCAGAATAAGCTTCACTAATTAAAATAATTCTTAATATTGCTTCAAAAGATATAATTTTTTGCGTCTGTTGTAACTACTCCTGTCGGGTCCAACCATCAAGAGATTGATGTATTTCATAAAAAAAACTTATCTTGGTCATAAATCCCACTTACAAGACTTATATGTAAGTACTATTTTTATCCGACTACGGAAAAGTAAAGGAATGGTTATGTATTATGCAATAAATGACGGTCGGTTTCACCGTTTCTTTTTTTTTTTTTGTAAATATACTAAGAAACTCCATAGTCAGGCTTTAATAATTTTATTACTAATTGCTACCCAACCTAAACAATTTTCACTGGATATGAACAAACAAAGTTCACCGAAACATAACTCCACAATTAACATTAATTATAAGTTCGTCAAGCAAGAACAAGTATCACCTAACACACACCTAAGCAGAATTAGGTTGGCGGTAAGTAAATCGACTGGCAACTACCGAGGGCAAGTGATACGAACACTAAACACTGTTTAAACCGTGTTCAAACACACGTGTAAGCGCTCCTCCAACACAAACTTAAATCCGCGCGACCACAGAATATGTACACAGGGTGGAAACAGATGGGACACAGGTAACAAAGCGAGAATAATTACCTAAAGTAACATTTGTGTAAATACACGAAGGTCGACTGCAGTCTTATTCTAATCTTATGTGTAAAGTTTGAATATTGTTTCTAATACCTAACCAACATTAATTTTGTATGTGTAGTAGAAGCGATGAAGTCAAAAAGTAAATACGTTGTTTGATACTTTGATTAAAATGTAGGTACAAAAATCTGTTTAAATTCTGACTTCCATTATCAGCACCTAAACTGCAAGACCTAGAAACTTGGATGTTTGAGAATGTGTTCCTTTTTATAAAATTAAGAAAAGTTTTTCGAAATTTAATCCTTGGGGACGAAATTATGTCGAAAAATTCACGACAACATAACTTCGTAATAGTATACACCGATTTACGTATAATTTTTTCTTCGTACACCAATTGACAAATTCTCTGATAATCTCTATTACGCTCTTTACATTAATTTATCAAGATTTAGAATAACCCTGCAACTTACTTATCAGTGGTCACCAACTGTTTGGTTAGGGCATATTATAACCGTTAACGCTCAAAGGCTACATTTATACACTGCCTGTTAAATTTCACGCCCAATCGATTAATATAATCAATTTGTTCAACTTTTACGTTTGATTACACGCGAATGATTTCTGATTAATTAATTATGTATTCTCATTAAGTGAGCGCGGACAGGTATGTCGTTAATGTTTTATATTTAGTTCGGTTTATTGCACAAGTTCATTTGTTATGAGTAGTCACATATACATAGGTACTGTATTTAACGGGTTAATTAAAACTGTTGACAACAACAGTTTTCTGCAGTAATTTTAATAACTAGGCACTCGTATTATTATCTTCCAATTATGCCATGATAGCACATTGCAGGCCCCATACTATGATGTCCGCAGTGATCTTTCATTTATACCAGCGGTTACAAGGTTTGGTCAATGTTAGCGAAATTTTAAATGTTCGCTAGCCCTGCTCGCGATTGCCTTCAGCCAAAAGCATTTGTCATTAAAAAAAAAACAATAAACCCGACCTGCCGCAATATAAACAAGTGGGAACAGTATGTAGCACTTTGAATAATAAATCCATAGGTATCTAGTTGGTTTTACGAGCCCATAGCGCGCTGAACACCTGTCCGTAATGTCGCTCGCTTTGCTGCCAGACATTGTGCGAAATATGTATTTTTATTCTATGACTTTGTGTCATTTGTTCTGTACTTGTTTAATCTGTGGCTCATAACCACCGTAGTGGTTGTGGTGGTGGTGTTTGTATACATTTTTGATCTTTAGCTTTGGATAACCGATCTTTAGCCATCGTGTTTCGTTAGTTGGTGAACTTATCAGAATAATAGTATGTCTGTCTACTAATCATTTGGCATAATTTCGAAAAGCCGAGCTAAAGAAATCATTTGCAGTTTTAACACGATAAAAAAGTTACAAAATTAAAAAAACATTACGTGGCATATAATCTTTATGTTATTATGACAATTAGATTGCCTTCTCATTAACCGAAATTCGAGACCCAATCCTAAATTGTTTTTTTACAAACTACACACACTTTTATACAAAATTCTCGATAGTTGTGTGAAAAATAGATCATAGAAATAATCTACACGTAAATCAGTACAGCACCTAAAACGCCTATTAACTAAATGGGTGTGTTTTTAGTGACAGAACGAATGCCGTATGGTTATTGATAACACATAAATTGTTCCATGTATATGAGCTAATGGATGCCAACACGAGAAATAGTCGTTAGAGCGATGTGTCAATCTTTATGACATCTACGATATCAACGGCTACAATTTAAGAAATGTAGTTTTTCTATCCAAGTTCTAAAAAAGGTTACAATGTTTGAGTTCTAAACTTACAAAGCAGTAAGTAATCAGGGGAAGTGCTTGAAAAGTTGAATTGATGTATTGAAAGACCGATTGAAGTAGCATTCTCTGATATTTTATGCCACACATGAGGATACTTGACATGATACCAGTATTATTAGAAGTAGTCATATTATGATTCATCAAACAGGAATATTGGGTTAAGATAGTATAAGAAAAAAGGGTGTTTGTAATTGTGTAAGAAGTGAAACTATTCCTTCTTATTTGTCTCTCATTCCGACCCGTCAATGTACTACGTCAAGGCCCTGTCGAGGCATAATAAAAGTAGAAAAAACTTTCATGAAATACTCTTTTGATTTTTTTTGAAATCTGTGGTCAAATTGAGAACAGAAGAGAAGTCGACACAAAACCTTTTTAAACCTTTGTATACTCTATGATGACGTCTTACTCCCGAAAGCTTTGTCTTATTTCAAACTTCTTTCAATAAACCTTCATGTCAAAGTGTCAACTTACGTGACTGTCGAGCGTAACAGAAAAGTGTGACGATTGCTATAAAATTTTCTCCCATACGTCGATAAAAAAGTGTCACTTCAATAACATACAAGCTCGTCCTATCACCATTATCAGAACCTACTGCTGGACACGGGTTTCGCCTCACTTTCGTTAGGCCATAATCCACCTCTATGGCTCGTCCTATATTGGTGCATAATACTCGAAGGCGATGTTAATCGATAACATAACAATTTATGAAAAGTAGAAAAATACAACAATTGCGCTAGTTTACATTTCGTTGCATCGTGCTATTCTCGAATAATTTAACATCTATAAGGATTGAGATGTAAATTTAGGTGGTCAGTTTTAATAGCTCTTGAATCACGAAGATTAGAATCCTTTGTTTACCAATAAACAATATCAGTCCCCTAAGTTCGAGAGTCTCAACTTCTTAAGGCCATCAATACATTGAGTTAAGCTTTCCTTACCCAATTAATTAGCTGTTATGAAGATCAAAGACTCAATTTGCGATCGGCGTTAAGCCTCCGACCCATTGAACTTGGTAACGAGACTGACAGTTTAAGTTTCTGCCAATCCCTCTAATACAATGAACAGTGTGACTTCTGTCAATCAGCGACGTATCTCATTTAACACTAACGCCTCCATTTTACGTGCAACGTAAACTAATGTGGCGCTTGTTTTTCGGTCCATAAAGATGATAGTTGAGTGTAGTGCGAAAGTAGTTAAGACGATATCGCTGACATGGGAAGTTTATCCGTTTATTAGCGATCCACGCTGAATAAATTTATGTGGTCTTTGTAATAGTGTTTAGTGAGGATTAAACGTTAAGGTTCGGTTCGGCTTTCTGCAGGCCGGTCGCGTTCGAAGGATAATATTGGCGTTAATCTGTTATACTTGAAGGTTGAGGAGCGAATGTTAAATAGAGCTATCGGATTCGTCTAATATTTGGACGGCGAAGTTGGACTGCGGTGGGGAATGGCTCGGAAATATACATATTGTAACTTAATCCTACTGTTTAGCTTTAACTGTTTCAAAAGGTGAACTTAATTTATCAACGATTAAAATAGGCGTTTTTATGTAGAATCCACTCTGATAAAATAACCTCGAAAACGGTTTAATTTAATTCTTCTTGTCTATTATTATTCGTAATCTTGACGATTTTTTAGAAAAAAAATCCATTTTTTTATTATAATATATATATATACCATAAAATTATCACCTATAATTATTATCATACGAGTTCATTAGCAGAATTAGTCGAGGATAGACGGAGAACGTATAAACGGATTCAAAACAAAAAATATATTCTCGAGTCCTACTTAACATTCAACTGTATTCTCTCTCGCAAGCCAATGGTTACAATCGTCTGTTTATTTATACGGATAAGTAGGTACGGTAATTATCAACCAGTTTTGTTTGAACTTAGATGGATTTGTTTGTTCGCGGAGGACTCTCGCTTCTATAAATATTTCTTTAAGAAACAAGTGTTTAATTTGTTTTTTCTTCGTGTTACATCTGAACGTTGTTTAATACAATACAACAATATAATCTAGGTAGGATAGTTGTCTGATCTACGACATAGTTGCTTTTTTCTAGAGTTGCATTATTCATCTTAGTAGATAATTAACACTTTTTATTAATATTGAATAAATGGCAACGAAACGATGAATGGTTGTTCATGAACCGACTGTGAGGTTTCAGGTTCTATTCACGCGCAGGGCAATTAGTTGTGTGAACTACTAATAATATGTGTTCTGGGTCTTTTTACCTGCTGCTTAATATTCGGCGTCTCGGAATTTTATTACA
The DNA here is from genome assembly GCA_912999815.1 of Campaea margaritaria. NCBI lineage: Eukaryota > Metazoa > Arthropoda > Insecta > Lepidoptera > Geometridae > Campaea > Campaea margaritaria. Next base: position 7,797,706 of record OU538794.1, read on the forward strand.
AAAATCTACCATTTTATCTACTGAAAGGGTAAAATGGAGTGTCAAAGTTTATAAACAATAAAAAGACCGCGGGTAAAACCGCTGGGTGCAGTTCGTTTGAACTGTATTGATATCTCGATGCCCGAATTGGATATATTTTTCCATGTTCAGCTCCGAAATTAAGCAAGAATTTTCGCATGAATAGCATGAGGCCAATATTGTAGAAAGTCCATAGGTTTTCCAATCCAGTCCATGCCATTGTTCAAACTCCAATATCATGTTGGCTTTGTGAAAACATATACTTTTTGATTATTTTTATTCCGACTGTTTGTACCTTGTTTGAAATTTTGGCATTTGTCGAGTATTTTCGCTGAAAAGTTTATTGTTTGAAATTTTCAATAAATCTTGATTATATTTTTTTTTTCATGTATATTCAAGATTTTTATTTACCGAATTTTAGGAAACGCCGAATCGATGTCACTGGTAGAGTCGTCTTTTTGTGCAATGTGGAAATTTATTTAGCTTTTTAATTTTACACGATAGTATAATTTATTAATGATCACTACATTTTCGAGTTCCTATATTTTTATACTATATAATCTTTATAAAACACCTTTATAAAACACCGATGCGGCAGATAGGGGTGTCAAGTGACTCGCATTTCGCGCTACATCAAGCGTTGCCTAAGCTCAGATCACAGACGCTAGTTCACGCTACAAACCAATATTATATCGGCTTTGACACCCCTGGGTATTCGCTTTTACTTGTGTGGAATTGCAGTTTTAATAGGAAACATTTGTCAATAATTTATTTGAACTACTAACGAGTATTTTCATGGGATATGGGCGTAGTAACGTAACAAGTATTTCATCGGACATTCCAAATTTTTGTTTGGAATTACGAATAAATCGCTCAAATACTCTATAGGTTTGATGTAATTAATATATATTTTCAGGACTCTATTATTCTCTTTACTTTATATTCTTTATAAAACCAAGGTATTGAAAATATTTGTTAGTTCTCAAAATCCAATTAACTATGATGTGCTAAAAATGGCAATTTCCTCCATAGTTTCTTCAGAATTTTGCCAACGACGACATTTGAGAGTGTCTTTGCAGATTTTAGTTTAATAAACTTAATTGACAGGGCTTAATTGTGTTGTATCTAACTTGAACAATCCTGAATGAAATCTTTTAGGAAAATGTAAATTGCTTAATTCGAACTTAGATACTTAGATGATGTACGTTACATAAAAGTCTAAGTTGTGGAAAAGTTGATAAAACTGAGTCGAAGTAATATGCACTTTTAAATGCGCATACTGCTTAAGCTGCTTTTTATTATTTCGGAGGTAGGTAGGTGATCCAGCAATCCGGATCGGGCCCCCTTGTTGGATTATGGCCTAACCCTTCTCACGAAAGTGAGGGGAGACCCGTGTTCAGCAGTGAGACGATATGGGTTGATGATGATTATGATGATGATGATGATGACTGTTTAAACTTCTCAAAAATTATCAGAAAACAAATTTTAATTAAACAAATATACGATGTAGTTGGCAAGTTTTCTTTAACTGTCTTGTTATAAAACTGAGGGTAGACGGGATTTTCGTGAGCAAGACTATATTGGTGCGCTAGAGTTGCGATGGCGCCGCGGGCAGATCAAAAGTTAAGCAAGTTGATGCAACTTTAACTCGCATCGTCATGTCTTAAACGGAACTTAACCTTGTATTAACTTAACTAATTATACAGCAGGTCTATGTTTGCTTAATGTTCACGGGGTTAACGCAAATTGCAGATTCAAATGTTCCGCCCTGAAATCCAAATGTAGTTTTTAGGCAACGTGATTATTGCGCGTTGTTATATTTATGTATGGGTCGATTAATTACCTGAAATAAACGATTTTTTTTTATTATCATTCCGTTATTGTGTTGCTATTGCGTTACTGTGTCTTGTTTCTCTTTCGATATTCAGATAACCATAAATTGTTGTTAATCTTTAGTTACGATTACTTCATTAAACAATTTTTTATTTATTTTATTGTAGATGCGCTTTTGTTTGTTTAAGTTTACGTCGAGCGACGAGGCACTATAAAGCTTTATTTATTGCATTGCTCCAAAGCGGAGGTAACTCCAACAGGATTTAACTAACAAATGTTAAAGAAATTCCTTTGTAAATTATTAAACTCATTTCTTAAGAGTATATAATGAAAACCTTAATATTTATTCAACTTCGAAATCCCCGCACAAAGCTTCCAAAATTATTTAAGCACTGAAAACACTGTTGTAAGAGAATAACTAATGATCGAAATATTAAAAAGGCTTAGTCTACCGAGGCACCTTATGTTCGGTTCATTACCTACTCAGTGTCGACTTCGCCATGCAATGTTCCAAACTTTAAACAATACCCGGGAAGATGCGTTGTCAAAACTTGGTAACTCGAGTGAAACAGCCGGGAAAGTTGTGCCCTATTAAGATACACATTTTGTCTATTTAATAACATGCCTCCTGCGAAGCGCGGGACTATGTAACGACCGCGAATTGGACAACTTCGCAATCCCTCGAAGATCAAAACAAAAAGGACATCCATCAACATAGTTTGTGACAAAGACGGTTTCAATTTCATTAAATCTCAGGAATTGGGTCTACAAACAAACTTTTCTTCGGCACAAAATTACCAACTACGGATTAGTTTCCACGTCTTCAAAGAAGACATTCTTGCGGCATATAAAATGCTGGAATTAAAGAGGTTTGGGAGATTGTTGAGAACTCTCCTCGCGATGGCGCCAATCCTTCGGGCCTTTGATCATGGGATACTTACAGACTTCCACCGTCAATTTTTCACGAAACTTACCTTTGTTCGTGCGAGTTGTTTGACCGCTTCTTTCTTTGTTCCGATGAAAGTATTTTGTACGGTAAATTAGGAAATATTTTGATTGGCGGCTTGTGAGGGACCGATAAAGTTTTGGGTCGTATTTTGACGGTACAAACCTTTTAAACAAATTACACGCTAGACGCCTCTACTTTTCGTTCACTATTTGACTCGGAAAGTTGAAATACCGACCGACATCGTCATTTAATTTTGAGGAAGAAGGCAGAGTATTATTTTGCGTCTATGTAATGGCGAGTATTTTTAAATTGGTCCATAAAACGAGGCCTTGTAGGCGCAGGTGAGAATTTAATAAAAAATAACGTCCACTTTAGTATGAATTATCTTGTTAAGTGTCTTTTTATAAGCTTTTACTTAATTTTGCAATACACATTTGGGTCAAATCTTAGAGTTTTGTTGAGGCTTCGAACTACTTTCATTGCCATTCTTTAGCTAAGCATAATTTATTTTTAGAATAGTTTTGCTTCAGCTTGTGGCACATTCTCAACTAGTTGTTCAGGAAATGAATCCTAAAATAACTGAGCAATGAACGTAAATAATTACCGGTTGCTCGGTACAGCGTAAATTCAACACGTGTTCAATGCAATGAACACGGCCGTCTAGTAAAAATAGGCAAGTTGGAAACAGTAAAATTATTCTAAAATTACTATAAACGAACATTAATATATTAGTTTGAATGTATATTTCGGTACGGAATAGAGATAACTATACACATGTTCTTCGAAAGATTCCAAAACTGTTTTTTTTTCATAGTGTCGTTGGAGCTGAAAGCGTAAAAAGAACCTGCAATATATTATAAAACTAAATGCTATCTTACATCTTAAATCTTCCTCTAGTCTCGACTCGCGACTAAAGCCGAGATATACTTCTTTCTTAACTTAGTTTACTTTCTTAAACATAGTTTTACAGGACATTATTTTTACAAATCTTTCAGAGTAGTGAGAGCGATCTTTTAGATGCTCTAGATTTTTATCCTCATAATAACTTCGGAAATGTTTACGAATGGCTAGAACTGGCTTCGTTTAGACAGATTTTACGTTAACATTGCAAAAAGAAACTAAGATGCTTTCATAAAACGATTTAGTGCAAATTGGAGTTAAAACAGCTCACATTTTGCTCACACTATCCTTATGATCATCCTCGCATACGAATACATCTTTATTAAATCCTATGCGGCCTTTGCCATGTTCCGAATGCGGCCTTTTATATTATGTAGACAGTATATTACGTTCATAAAAGTAGGCTGCATTCGAATCACGCACACTAACATTCGCTTAAACAAAATCTGGGCGGATAAGCAGTGCATTTAGTGAGAGTGTCACATACTTCGACAAAATGGCTAGAACTGTTGATTTTAACTCTTTAGATATTATATAATAGTATACACACTTTATTTGTAGTAGAATCGTCTTAATCCTTACCAAGTATAAATAACGACATTCGAGCAATAGATTTCAAATTTTAAAACTACATCCGACAGAAACGTTAAGTACCTGTTACATTTTTAATTATTAAGACTACGAGCAATAGCGGTGCTCTGCGGCTTCACCCGCGTGGATGACTATCCCATAGGAACCATTGAGTTTTACGCGAAATAAAGTGTCCTATGTTCTAGTCCAGGACTTAAAGTATCCATATGCCATATATCATCGAAATTTGTTGAGCTGTTACGACTTGAAGAGGGAACAAACATGCACACGCACAAAATTTTAATATTAGTATTATGACTTATGTACTGAATCTCTTTGAATAAAGGCTTGTATCTCAGCACTCACACTCACACACTTTCCACCTTAAATATCGTTATGTATTAGGACGACTGTCCGTCCGGATCAGTGTATTGATGGCCTATGTTCGTGCGATCTGGGGTACTGTCCACGTTGTTATTCCGTACCTTTGGCATGTTCCGCGTGTGCCGCAATCTCATCCATTCATTGCACGTCCAGTGTTTATTAACATATCGACCATAAAACGGGCTGGCGCGAAACACTGTCGATTTTTTCCAACTTTCCGGCGCAGACGACCATTCATCGAGACTTTTTACAACGGTAGCGGTACTTCTGTATGAAAAAAACGTTCGATGTTTACGGCGGCAGGAAAATGTTACGTTTTTTCATTAAATTATGAGCGTTCCGAGATCCAAGATTACGAGTTAAAATTGATAATATTTTTAAACTCTTTTATTTAGTTTCAGTACTTACTTTTATTAGAAATCTTTTGAGTCTATATGAATGTACAATATCAACATTACTTCAACCGTCCATCCTCAAATCCTGGTGCAGGAAAAAAGTTGTTTGTACGTTTATTATTGTAGGTATTTGATATTTGGTGCTTATTTTTATCTTCATTAGATGACGTTTTACTTGATGTTTGCCTTGATTAGATGACTTTTTACTTGAGTCGACAAAACGGCATCGTGTAGAGCAAGCTTTCTTGAGCTGCCCACTGCCAACCCGAGTCATATTCTTTCATCATCATTATTATCAACCCATATCCACCCGCTCCTAAACACGAGTCTCATTTCACTTCCATGAGGATAAAGGCGTTTTCCACCACGAGGACATTAGTCATATTATTTAAATAGACAATAATAAATATTTTATGCTAAAAAATATTACCACATAAAGTTTTATAACGGCTGTTAAGTAAACATCGCCATTGTATCTGAGGTAACAGCAATACGGCAAAACCTATATCGACAGGAATGAATAACATGCGATTTCAATGTTTGTGCACACTTGTTTGTTTAGCATACAGAGGCACGAGCGAAGAACGCGGGATTCACCAGTATCCGTCGTGCAAACACCAAGGAAAATGAAAATAAATAAAAACACTTGGATGAAAAGTCACCAAGATGAGCTGGCTGTACGGCGCTACGCGATGTTATGTCATGTTTGTGATACCGCTCGTAATTAAACGTGGCTTTCATTTTCACAAACTCTTATTTGACTAACGTTAATAGTATGGGCTCAGTTCTCGTTATTCTATGGAGTTGAAAAATCGCACGCCTGTCAAGTTCCGATGATAATACAATAGATAGCTATTGACACCAAGATTTATAAAACACAGAGAGAAAAAAAAAACATAACTAAATAATAGGTACAATGGGCGGTTTTATTGCTTAAAGCGATCTCTGCCAGACAATCTTTGGATGGATAAGATAGAGAGCAGGGATAGGGTAGAATACAATGTTATTGACGAAACTCCTCAGTGACACAGTCACAGTAGATTTATAGTTTTTAGGCTCATTTGATCAGCTTACAGAATCCAACACGTTTTTATAAGAGCTATTCAGAAAATATATTTGCCTTATCAAAACAGTTTATTAAATTATTTTAGCAGGAAGTGAAAACCTTACACGACATTTACCAATATGGCTGGTTTAACAGCTTTTGTGACTGGTGTCTGGGATGTTGGAACATATCTTTGCTACGCTAATCCCTGCCTTGTATTGCACTGCCGCCTGGGCCAAGTGGACTTTTATTATAGGCAACAGCGACACAGAAAAATGAATCTGTCTAAACGCGGAAGGGGGACAAAAGATTAATTGAAAATCAATATGTGGACATACCCTTGCGAATCTATCAAAACCCCATTTGGTTTGCTTTGAATGATAACGTCGGGAGTTATATTGTCAGTGGTGATTAATGTGGGCTTATGACACGGTGAAGACCATTTAATTTCGATCGTCGCGGTTTTTGGGACGAATAAAAATTTAAATATCGAAGAATAAATAGCTGCAGTTACGGCAAAGCATTTGCAAAAAAGAGCATTTTCTTGACCACTTTTTTGTGCCTCTGCCGTTTAACTATCTTAATATTTCCAAAAACTCGATTGCCGTGTGTGTCTAGTCAGATTTACACGACCAAAATAATGTATAAATAAATCTTAATGAATATGTACGAGATAAGTCAGCATCGTCAATTACCCTGATAGCTTGAATCTTCATGTCTTCAAACATTTTCTTGTATCAGAGCAAACGTAAAGAAAAATCAAATAAGTTTGACCCAAAAACAAAACTTTAATATCAGTTCGTATACAAAACCATGGCTGTTGAATGAGATATACTCGTGCGATGACTCGGAGCGGGGCCATACGTATCAATTAGTTCCAATTCGCCCTTTTTTATACAAATTCTGAGCCATTAATAGCACTGGTTTATTTGAAAACCATTAGCGAGGGAATGGATACGGTTTGGATCATCGATGAAATGAATGGGTGTCTTTCACAGGCCGATGTAAAGGGTCGGACGTGAATCGAAAATATGACTTGATTTTCAGGCAATTTGAATGGTCAAATCGATAAATGACCCAAATGAATTAGACTGACCGAATCACCATCAAAACCATGCGTTCATAAAGAATCATTTATATTTTTATAGTAGGGTGTGGACAGATCATCGGAAGGTATTATATTTGCTTCGCTGATGGTCGGATTTTTATTATGTATCGCCACAGTTTCTTCAGCTGAAAATAAATTAATAAAAAGTATTGTACTTAAACTGTCATTGCGACAAGTTATTTATTTAGGTCGGACAGGTAGAAAGACTTTTAACGGCAAATAACCCGGCACGTTGCGGTGTCACTGAGTTGCCTGACGCCAACAATCAACCTTGCCCCGGCAAATTTTTAATTACTTCTAATCCGATACAAAACCGCCGGGAAGAGCACAATCAGCCTCGGAAGCGCAACACTAAATCAAAACAAACTTCCAACTGGATCCCTTTTACCAACTTTATAAATAACGGCGAACAATCTTTTTCATTAAAAATCTCCATGAGCCCGATTATTAGGGGAGTAAAACGCCTCCGGTGGCTCGGCCAGGAGTTTGAGACTACCCGCCTTAGCCGAAGATTTTCGCGAGGTCAAACTTGGGAATGTTAACAGATAATTACCGCCAAGTTTTAGCAAGCACGAGACATTTAACAGATGCTTTATTCGGGAGCGCGCGGTCGCGATCGCGCGATGAATGTTAATGAGGCCGAAGCTCTCGCGACTCCAGCTTTTATTACCAACACAATAAGCGCCTATTCGCCGTGGTTAACCGACCGATCCGGGCTTTAGGGAGACTCCCGTTAACACATTTGGACTCGTGTCTAAGGTTAATTAGATTAGTATCCAACAATTTGCTATAGGAAAACAGATTTTCGAATAAATCGTTCGGGCGAGTCGAAAGCGGGGCGAAACTCGTAAGCGTCTGGGTTTTTATTGTTCATTACCGCGAGACAAGCTAGCCGGTAAAGATTCTGAGTGAAGTTTACTTATGTGCAGAGGTAAAAGCAACAGCTTAAGCTTTCTCTATCCATCATGTCGGCTTGTTGGCTCCGTAAGAGACACCAGTACATCTACATGAGTAGTGTCAGTCATACATCCTTCCGTGCGTTGGGGTTACAAGCCAATTAATTTAACACGGAAACGGATATAGGTGTATATGAATATACCTCCAGGTATGAGTGAAGCACAAATGGGCTCATCACACGTATTATATACTTTCTATGCGTGTGTATGTTTGTGTGGGTTTTAGTAGACATACAGAGAAAGGCGATCACGTAATTTTCTACCCGAGCGGCCAAGGATTATTTTATTTTATAGGACATTGGTTTCATATCGAAATGTAAAATAATGTAGGTAGAGATTTAGATTAAAATGATGAATTTGTTATTTGAGTTGGGACGAGTTTAATGGGTTAGAAATTGTTTCTATATCAATTGGTTTCTCTTGGTTCCTGTCTTTGTAATATAATTCTAATTATTTTAACCATCTGTCTATCCTTTACTTTATTGTGCTATTTTTGGTAGCAAAATATCAAGATTGTATAATTACCTAATGCGTTAATACACTTTAACCCTTAATGATCAAGGAAACAGAAAGAGGCTACTAAACTCACATTTTAATATTTTTTAACAATAAGGTTCTCAAATTAACTTACACCGCGAGATCATGCTTATTTAAAAAAAAAATAAGATATCACTCGTCATATAGTTTACCACAATTTATTCAACGCTTATTTTGTCCAACCGGAATTGTAATATTGTTCAAATAACTATGCAAGGGAAAAAGTAGCGCCAACTGCAACGGACTCTAGCAAAAAAAAAATAGGTTTAAAATGCCAAAAGTCGTTGATCGCATTACACCACCAGCGTTCACGTGCTAATTAATTCTGCCGAGGAAACGGAAGGGCATCAGGTCGCATCATTAGATGCATTATGCAAGACCTAACGCGACTCGCATTACAATTCAACGTGTATTGTGCATGATGGTGACGTAACATTACGAAAAGGTCCTCCTAGCACACCTTTAATGGGTATACTGCCTTAAACTGGGAAGTTCATCGAGAAATTAGCACCGCTTATTGATTGAGTTGGAAAGTTTCCATAGCTTCCTAAGTTTGAACTTCACATGTTGAAAAAGTTTTACTTTTTTAATAGGATTGGTGGCTTATAGGCAAGCGGCCTATCTGATGGTAAGCTATATTGCTAATGAGTTTTTACTTTCATAGAGTAGATCATTAACTTTTCTTATACAGTTCTTGTCTAGTTTTACTGAAATAGTAATGATGAGATAATAAATTTACGACTTTGGAAAAAAAAACTTTTGCAACAATTTTGGAAAATAATACCCTTAATTGAATTATACATAACACGCTTCTAACTAAAGTAGAGGAAAAAATGTCCTTGATTGTGAAGAATATAAAAAAAAAATACCAAAAAATAATTACCAGAAATATTGAATGTAAAAACCGGTACATAAAAATAAATTAAAGGAAAGTATTATTAGAGTTTGAAACCTAAGTAGGATCTAGCTAGACAGGAAAGACAACCTTCTCCTTTAATTACAGTTTAGCAAAACAGACTGTAAATAACAAAGCTCTAGGCAATTGGAATGTAATTATCATGCCTTGTCAACAAAGTATTTATTACTGTAAGAAAATACAGACAAGGAAGGCAACTTCCAATACCAGTTGATTGACCCCGATGAGAGAGCCCTTGAAGGCTTAAGGGCACTTCGTTTAATCACTTTAGTTCCAGTGGTCTTTCATATTTTATGTTATTTTGATGGTTCAATTCCCTATATGGATATTATAATATACAACAAAATTGACTGAAATATGGCAGTGGTACAAATAGAGCCAACAATTCAAACTCTATCCAAAGCAATCTACATTTGCCCGATTTTTAAATGTAATCTGTGTGGTTTTCTCGATAAACTAGGTCATTGGTCATAAAATGTAATTATGTCGGCCCCGTGCACGAAACCCTAAATACTGAATACTATTTCAATTTTAATTATTCTTATGTAGAAATCAAGAATAGAGGTTAAAACGGAAGACGACCGCAAACAGTATCCAATTGAAATAAAGTTGCTGTTTAAAATTCGCCTTCTAAAAGAAAGCTCTGACACTTCTATGAATATGCATTCACTTATTATCATTCTAAGTACTCTCCATAAAACCCCATGCAGGCGCACCTACCGTGAACTCTACGGGTGCGCATTACTCAAAGCGTTCCTTGGCGTTCTACAAGGCGTTATGTGAAGCGTGCCCCATATATTGTGAATAAACATGTAAAATGTGTTCTCAGTTTGAACTCGAACACTGACAAAAATTGCAATAAACACCAAGATAACCAAATAGGTAACATCTTTTGAGAGAAGAACACATAAACTAGGCCCAGTTTAAACAAAAGAAAACTAAACGTTCGAGTTGTAGCCAACCTTTACTTATAAGCAAGCAGTATAAAAATAAGAGAAAAGGATTAGGCTTTGTAAGGCTTTGTGTAAGCCCTTGATAAATCGCCTTGGCCGGTGTTGTCAATTGTCATGGTGTCATGGAGTTATATAGGTAGTTTGATCACAAAAGCTTGTATCCACGCATAAAGGAGCGTTAGACAATTCTCAAGTCCGCTGCTCTAAACGCGCTCCCTCAGAAATGTATTTAAATAGTCGCTTTCAAAAATAAATTTTCCACGTACTCGCATGGACCGTGATTTATACGATAGCTATTGCAGAGTGAGAGATACCAGACGTGAGTTTTACGTACACCATGGTTTATATTGTACTTTAGGATATACAAAAGAAGCTCGAGGTTTGCGCAATAACGGTGATATTTAAGTACTTTCCACTAGTTTTTTATTTAGAATTAGATATTTTGTTACTATTTTTTGTACAGTAGTAGCGCAAGATGATTACAGAAAGATCAAAAACTGTAACTGGGATTCCTTGCATCCATGAACCATGGTCAAATACCTGTCGTTCAAACAGAATATTTGCCGTGCGCGGGAATCGAGCCCTCGTGTTTCGCCGTCTGCTCATCACAATTTTGTATTATAGTTTGATTTATTATTGAATTAAGAGCCCATTTTAAGACATTTAGGCTTTTGCTGTTGAAGGAAGTTTTAAATTCGAGACAGTTGTAATTTGTATTGTTTTTACGATATATCGTTCGATAGCCGTGTGTATTTAGCTCATTACAAATTCTGGCTAGAAAGTGCGTTATCCCATTACGTTAATAGCACTTACCGTACATCCTTAGACCCCAAATCAATATCATTTTTAACCCTACGTCCTTCCATTTCTCACGCACGACCACACTTCTGAATGCAATTTACAATAAATTACGTGGATATTAATAAGGGGGGAGGTTAAGGGTTATAATGGGTACCCGTTCATCGTTCGATAAATTGTGGAGACACAGCGGAGCCAGATTACGTGCTTCAATATCCGGAGTAAGCTGGGGTCTATTCTGATGATATGGAAACTTGACTTGCGTTTAACATTAGGTGGTGCTTACCTATTAAGGTGAAATGGGCGATTAAAGGAGCAGTTTTGAAATTATTTTTTTTCATTCTATAAGTTTTTAAAAGATCATTTGGATTGTGCGATTGGTAGTTTGAGGAGAAGCTGTTGGCAGTAGATCGACACTGTATACGGTGGTTGATTTTAGCGTGTGAACCGCGCCACATCAAGCAATATGCAATTAATTTCACATACAAATAAGAATTTCCAAGACAACTTAGTTGCTTAAACCCAACGGGCCAGTTTTTCAAAGCCACGGGTTCGAATCTTGCACTTAGCAAAATGTTTTATTTCCATGAATTTAAACATACAATTATGTCCCAAAAATGCTGTTGCACTTTCAAAGGAGCGGCTTCGGACCGTGAGAAAACCTCGCGATTTACTCTCGAGATTGATTGCAGAACCCGCCTCCTGCCATTTAGATGAGAATCTAACAAGGCATACATTTGTTCTTGTCATTCTGGTCTCAGTTTTAAGACCCCTTTAAGAACCTACTGTACTTACATAATATATGAAAAAAGCGTGGTGGATTATTATCCAGAAGTTCATTTTCTGACAGACGGTTTCTGTCAGAACTCGAAACGAGTAATGAAACAAAAAACAAAAACAACATCGTTAAATGTTCATACGTTATTTAATCGAATTCGTTTTGTAAATGGAAGTGGCCTATCGAATCTGCAACTACGCTAAACTAAACTTAAACTATTAACTCCAACTAAATTGATTTCTAAACAACAACACATCAACAACAACATAATCAAGTCTACACGATCTACAGAACAAGACAATCTACACCAAACCCTAAATTCAATTCCATCGCCACAACGCCTCAATCTAAACGCAATCCCTCAAGGCAACGTCTTGGCTTGGCTTAGTTTCTTCGGAGGCAAAACAGCGGAACGCATTCCCCTCTCTCCCAAGAGCCCTTGTTTCCAGTTGATGTCTATTTGCATGACTAACCGTCCCAAAGCCGGCGGAGACCGTGGTCAACAATGGGAACGTTTAGCAATTCGCCCCCATAATGAAGTTACGGAGATTGCGCCTTCACCCCCACGAATCGAACCACGCTAGACTATGTGCGTAAATACGGGATACTCATAGGTAACTGTGGGAATACTGTTGGCAGCATTTTGGATCGTGATCAGATTCGCATTGACGGAGTTAATTGGTCGATATCAATATTAGTTAGCCTGGGGTTACTCCGATCTCTATGAATGTTAAACGTCTGACGTTCCTTGGATACATAGAAAACGAGTATGAGTTAATCTTGTCAACTACAATGCTTCAACCAAAACAGCCTTCTATCCCAGGACTCAATGGTTGTCCTTCGACACGAAGAAGAAGGAAGAAGATTAGCTATTTCGTGACAATGTGGTCGTAAACATGAATGCGGAATAATTTGCTGTTTGACATATTTTTAACTTGTTGGGTAACTTTCTGTGTAAACTTTGGCCAACTCTTTTAGAATTGTAAATTGTTCAACAACATTTTCATAACATATTGCGTAATTAATACTTGTACTTTATTTTTATTCTACTATGTGGTCTTTTTTTTTCTTCTTTGTTCCGGTTTGAAGAGCACTGTTTCCAGCGAAATTACTGGGCATATGAGACTTTAGAACCGATGTCTCAGGGTGACGAGCACAAGTACCGCGCAAGATTATGTAATGCAAAAGTCTGGTTGGCACTGTAACTGTTATGGGCAGGCGTAGCGCTTACCATCAGGTGAACGACTTGCTCGTCTCGTAACTCAGTCAAATAAAAAAATTGAAAAAGCTTACTAAGAACAAAGTTAATTAAATCAGAGTGAACCAGGAGTGGACGGATTAAATGCTAATATTAACTCCGATTTCTTTACAGGTGAGTGAATCTTCACTACTTGAGTGCAGCAACGGGCGCTACACAGCGTCCGATACGGTGAGTTCATTTCAAAATTAAACATCCTGTTTACTATTTTGTTTCTTTATTTTTATTAAAAAAATAGTACTTTGATCACTTTACATTTCTACTAAATAAAAAAAAATTGCTGTGATATATTTATTTATATTTATTCCGTTAATATAAATATAATTTGAAGCTAAAGTGACCGAGGGGAATGGGCTTCCTAATAATTATTTTTATTATATAATCTTTATGACTTTGTGGGTAACTATGGCTTACTGAGGCGATATATGAGTCCAAACACCGAAATAATATCACTATCAGTTTATTACACCAAGCACACACATATAAAATTTAGAAACAGAAGAAGAAGAGAAGTAGGAATTATCGCGCACAAACTATGGATAGCGTTGAAGTACCAAAAGTAGAAATATAGCATAAAAAAGCAAAAGATAAAGCGTTTTTGTGCTCAGGAAAAGTAACGTGCATTCGCCGTCGCAGTGGCGATCTGAATGAGGCTGCGACCGAGCGGAAGCGGTTTTAAAGGTTTTCGAACATTCCAATTAAACAAAAGGCGTCGCGCGTACGCCAAGCCACGCAAGTTTTGATTCTGCTAGCTAGCTTCGCGCGACGGATTTGCCTACGGCATTAAATAAATAATACATATTAGTTTGTTTGAGCAAGGTTCCTACACTACTCCCCCGCCGAGCCCGAAGCTTATTGAGGGCGATAGTAATCCGGGAAGCGAACGATTCGGCCGGATCTGGTTTTTCTCTCCGGAACAGGAACATCTTTGGGCGCTGCAGAAGGAATGGAGTTGGTGTTTGTTGAACCAGTTCTGGTATCATCACGAGCCATGTGGGCAGACTTCAGTCGATCTATGGAGACGGTAGACTCCCGATTATTGATGGCCAGCTTGAAGGTCTTGCTTCCTCTTTCCAGAACCTTGTAGGGACCGGTGTATGGAGGCTCCAGCGAGCGCCGAACGGCGTCCTGCCGGAGGAAGACATACTCTGCAGTAGCCAAGTCTTTAGGTACGTAAAAAGTTTTCTGTGCGTGCCTACTTGCAGGTTCTGGAGACAACTTTGCCATATGGAGACGGAGTCTTGATGCGTAGTCGGTGACGTCACGGGTTGCCGAGGAAGGGACGAAGAATTCACCCGGGAGACGGAGTGGCTCACCGTAGACGAGCTCCGCCGCCGAAGCCTTGATGTCTTCCTTCCAGGCACTGCGAATGCCGAGGAGTACTAGTGGAAGTACTTCTGTCCAGCTGGTGTTTTGGTGGCACATTATTGCGGCTTTCAATTGGCGGTGTAGTCGTTCCACCATACCATTGCAAGCCGGGTGATATGCTGTGGTGGGGCGATGCTGCGCTCCCAGGATGGCAGTCATGGTGCGAAAGAGCTCGCACTCAAACTGGCGTCCTCTGTCCGTGGTGATGCGGCTAGGAGAACCGAAGCGAGACACCCAGCCAGCGATGAAGGCGCGGGCGCATGTCTCCGCAGTGATGTCTGGGAGTGGAAATACCTCAGGCCAACGAGTGAAGCGGTCGATGACTGTGAGGCAGTACCTGTAACCACACGAAATAGGTAATGGCCCTACGATGTCCATGTGAACATGGGAGAAGCGTTCGGAAGGAACTGGGAAACGGGAGGTGGGAGAATGGGTGTGCCGGAAAACTTTGTTTTTCTGGCAATCTGTGCATTCCTTGGCCCACTGCCGGCAATCTTTCTGTGCGCCAGGCCAAATGTATCTTTTTGTCACTAATTTTGCAGTCGCCTTCGCACCTGGATGACTCAACCGATGCAATGCGTTGAACACTGGTTTTCGGAAGGCGGCTGTGACATATGGACGTGGCTCTGGTGTAGAAACGTCACAGTAAATACTTATTTCTGAGTCTGGAGATTTAATCCTTCTTAGATCCAGTGCTGAACCTTTCTTTAGCAGCTCCTGTAGTTCCGGATCTGAATCTTGGGATCTGGCGAGAGCTTGGTAGTCCATGGGCACGCTTACCTCTTCTATGCGGGAGAGCGCGTCAGCTACCACGTTATCCTTCCCTTTTACGTAGTGGATATCAGTAGTGAATTGGGAAATATAGTCCAAGTACCGGAACTGCCTCGGTGAACATTTTTCTCGGTTGAAGGAGAAAGCGAATGTCAGCGGCTTGTGGTCCGTAAAAACTGTAAATGATCTCGCCTCCACCATATGTCTGAAATGACGGATTGCATCATAAATAGCCAACAGCTCTCTATCGTATGGGCTATATTTTTTCTGCGCTGATGAAAGACGTCGTGAGAAAAATGCAAGAGGTTTCCAACTGTTACCGTGTTTCTGCTGTAGCGCTGCTCCGATGGAAGAATCCGACGCGTCAGTAAACACAGCTAGCTCCGCATCGAGCTCTGGATGAGCGAGCATTGCCGCATCAGAGAGGCTAGATTTGCAGCAGTTGAAGGCGTCCATCATTTCTGGTGTCAACGTGATGCTCTGTGATCCTTTTGTCTTAGGTCCTGATAGCACGATGTTGAGCGGTGCTTGGAACTTGGCTGCTCCAGGAACAAATCGGCGGTAGAAGTTGTACATACCCAGAAATCGGCGCAGTTCTTTCACCGTCGTTGGTGTCGGGTAGTCTCGAATCGCCTGCACTTTATCTGGAAGAGGTCGGATACCGTCAGGAGTAACCTCGTGTCCTAAAAAAGTAATGTGCGTCTTCCCAAACTCACATTTAGCGGTATTCACTAGCATACCGTAATCTGCCAAGCGCTGGAACAGCAGCTTGAGGTGCTGCATGTGCTGGGTCTGGTTTTCTGAGAACAGCAAAATATCATCCAAGAATCCGTAGCAAAATGGGAGTCCTCTAAGCATTTCGTCAACGAACCGCTGGAAAGTCTGCGCTGCATTACGTAGGCCAAACGTCATAAATGGGAATTCAAATAACCCGAATGGCGTCGTAATTGCAGTCTTCGGTATATCTGCTGGATGTACAGGAATCTGGTTATATGCTTTGACTAAGTCAATTTTTGAGTAGATCTTTGTACTTGCCAGTTGCTGGGAAAAGTCCTGAATATGCCGGATCGGGTATTTGTCTGGGATTGTCCGTGAATTCAGTGCGCGGTAGTCGCCGCAGGGTCGCCAGCCGTTGTCCTTCTTTGGTGCGAGGTGGAGCGGTGACGCCCAAGGACTTTCAGACCTGCGCGCTGTCCCACTGGTAAGCATTTCTTCGAACTCCTTTTTTGCAATATTCAGCCTGTCTGGTGGTAATCTTCTGGGACGACAGGAGACAGGTGGACCAGGCGTTGTACGGATATGGTGTTCAGTTCCGTGTTTGATCTCGCGTTGAGTTCCAGCAGGGCAAGTGATGGAAGCGTACTCACGAAGCAGTTGGTGATACTCGGAGTCTCCAGATACTGCCTTGATTGACGCGATGTCCGCAGCCTCCCTATCAGGTGTCGCCGTAGTGGAGAGTGACGTCAGGCCATCGACTAAACGGTGGTTCCTCACATCTACAAGCAAATTATAAAATCTGAGAAAATCTGCACCAATAATAGCCTTCGAGACGTCGGCAACCACGAATCGCCAATTGTAGGCTCGGCGTAGACCTATGTTGAGCTGCAGGTGCATCCACCCGTATGTCGCTATCACCGAACCATTCGCTGCATACAGCTGGTAGTCTGTCCTGGCACGGGGCTGATTGAGCGCAGATCGTGGGTACACACAGAGGTCTGATCCTGTGTCCACAAGAAATGACATCTTCGTCGTTCTGTCTGTAACAAATAAGCGACCTGGTATAGAGGGGCAGACGTTAGCCGCTACTTCCGGCTGCCGTTCGCGTTTTCCGATGCGCCGAATTTGCATGGCGTCGTGCATCGAGTCGCACGATTACCAAACCTGTTATGGTACCAACAAAAATCCGGGTTACGTTCTCTTGAGCGTGATCTCCGCCTATCCTGCCGATATTGCTGCGGTTTACCCTCACGTGCGTCAGAACCACCATAATGAGGACGTGACATATGACCTTTGAGCGCTGCTACCTCTTGTGTCAGCTGCGCCATTTGCTTCACCATGTCGCTAAATGAGATATCTGCGCTTGCCACAACCGGAGCTGCCGGTGCTGGGACGATCTCGTAAACGCGATCCGCCAGGTCCGCAATGGTGTCCAGGGCTGAGTCTCCCTGCGATGCTATCACGGTCTGTATATTGTGAGGCAAACGACTAGACCACAGCGTTCTTAAAAATGAATCAGGTACCTTCGGTCCCGCCAGCGTCTGCAGATGCCTGAGGAATTGAGATGGTTTTCGATCTCCGAGTTCCTCATGCATGAGAAGTTGTTTCACCTTCTTTTCCTGCGATTCAGATAACCTTTTTATTAGCTCCCTTTTTAATTTTTGATATTTATCCTCTGCGGGTGGTGCGATTATTATATCTTTAACTTCTGCCGCATACTGCTGATCCAGCTGCGCAATAACGTGGTAAAACTTTGTTGCATCGGCCGTAATTCCAGAAATAAGAAACTGACCTTCTATTTGGGCAAACCATAGTCCGGGTTCCTGGGGCCAAAACGGTGGTATTTTCACGCCAACCTTATAAACGTCCACGGTCGTCCCAGCGCTGCCGACTGTACGGCTTCCAGAAGCTTCGTCCGAAATTATTTCTCGTGCACCTCCGCGATCCATCCTTTTCTTCTTTCTTTAGTCGGGGTCACCAATTATGTGGGTAACTATGGCTTACTGAGGCGATATATGAGTCCAAACACCGAAATAATATCACTATCAGTTTATTACACCAAGCACACACATATAAAATTTAGAAACAGAAGAAGAAGAGAAGTAGGAATTATCGCGCACAAACTATGGATAGCGTTGAAGTACCAAAAGTAGAAATATAGCATAAAAAAGCAAAAGATAAAGCGTTTTTGTGCTCAGGAAAAGTAACGTGCATTCGCCGTCGCAGTGGCGATCTGAATGAGGCTGCGACCGAGCGGAAGCGGTTTTAAAGGTTTTCGAACATTCCAATTAAACAAAAGGCGTCGCGCGTACGCCAAGCCACGCAAGTTTTGATTCTGCTAGCTAGCTTCGCGCGACGGATTTGCCTACGGCATTAAATAAATAATACATATTAGTTTGTTTGAGCAAGGTTCCTACAACTTCACTGTTTTATACATTCGTTATTTTATTGTTTTCTAAAACCTCATCGTAAACTTCCGAGTATTAACATATGATGTTACTCATTACGCTGAGAGTATAAGATTAAGCTTTATACTTGTATTTTTTAAATATTCAATAAATTTTTGAATAAAAATTTACTGTTTGAGTGTGTATAGTGTGTGCGTTTTATATTTGAACAGATCTTAGGCACTTATTTCACTGAAAATTATCTTATCCAAAAGAGCAGTCAAGTTTCCCGTCGAATCAGACTAACCATATTTCCGTCTACGTTTCTTGCAATATAAAATATTATTAGGAAAACTTTAAGTATCAAGACGAGAGCAGTTCAAAATCTTAATAAGCAAAAAAGAAAAAGATACGTCAAATATAAAAAGTCCAAGAGCTAATCAACAAGACTTTTCATACTCGGAGAAGTATCAAAGCGAGAGTCGTACTTGGCTAAAAGTTATTCCAGTTTTTTTTTTTTTTTATGCGGAAGTTTCGTGGATATTTCCTTCTCAGGTAAACATCTCTCATCTTTAAAACTTTTGCGTATTAATCAAACCGGATATAGCAGAAATAATAATTGTTTCCATCTGCGCAATTTGGCAATTTGATTTGATTTGTAATTTGATATTCTTAGACTATTTTATGCCGAAATGGAAACTTCGCTAATTGGGCGGCGCTAACATCTTTGAGAATAAACGGATACTGAATAGAGTATAAATAAACAGGTCTTAACAACGGAATTGCGGCAGATATAATTACCCATTTCGGTTTACGGCTACGGAGCAAGTTTGAAAACAAATAAATTTACCCTCAGCCATCGAGGAACGTAATTCAGGTGGCGGAGGTAACTCGCCAAGAGTCGGACGCATCGGCCGGCCCTCTGCGCCCACTCCAAACCCCGCATCTGTTCACGGTTCGGCTCCAAAGACTAATTACGGCCCAGTTTTTACCACCTCACTCTAACATGTTTCCACTGCATCCGTCGGCGAAAAACTTCTAATAAAACTCGAATAAATTTAAACTCTCTCGTATATCGATTCAGTGTCGAATATCCCCTGCAACCGGCCGGCCCGAAACTGCTCTGCTTTCATCTAAATTGACACTTATCCGTGTTCTTATAAGGCTCAAGTTCTCTCTCCTTGATCCGCAGAAATTAAACCGTCGCCGACGGCCCATTTTCGACTCTATTGTTATTGATACTAAAACTAGGTTCGAATGCGATTCGAATAACCATTTTCGAGCTGGTTAGGTTTCAAGATTCGTTCGTACACCTCGAGTTTGTAATTACTAATAACTGTAATTATTTTCTCCTACTTTTAAGTTTCGAGCTCGCTTATTATTTGTAGTAAAGTCGATTTGCACAAAAATAGTTAAAAATGTAGAAAACATTCCTCGCTATAATGTGTAAGTAGAAATGTAATATGGGCTTTGCAATGGAAGCTACTGCGCTTTAACGACGTTGATACCGGTATACCATCAGATGGTAAGACAGATAACACAGCTGTAACTTGACAAGTACTACGCAGTTCAGTAATGGCTAGATCAAGATAAGCGTCATGTTCGAAATCCACTCCTGGGAAAATTACCATCATATCAACATCATCAGGTTTCAACTTCATATCCAGCAAAAATGACGACTATAAATGCCATTTTTAAAATACGATAATTGCATTGCAAATACGAATTTGGTATTCGAAAACGTCGAAGGCCACAAAACAGACGTGTAGGACGCGTCGAATAAAGAGTGAATAATGAAACTGCAATCAAATACCACCTATTTGGGATTCCGAAAACCAACGTAGCTCTCTGTAATTGTAGTTCGGAATATATGAGTGGAAAGAATTTTCATTTAAAAATAGTGGAGATAGTGAACGGAAGCGCGCAATCGCTTACGATTCGTCCGCTACGTGTTTACCAATTAGCTGAGCTGGCGTCTGAACCCGATCGAAGATCGCCTTTTTATCTTCCAAACCATTCAATACAATGTTTATTTCCGCTTCTATCTCATAGGAAAATTACGAAGCTTTCTTGTTTTTGCCTGATCTTCAGTCTTTGAAGGTACATTCTAACAAATTCTCGTGTTTGAAATTTCAATTGCGGTCGCTCCTGCCCCATCTAGCGTGATGTTGGCTGCGCTTATACTCGTGTAACTGTGTTATTCACCGACGTGGATTATTTCTGTTGTACGTACGCCGCGTAGCATCGTGCAGGCAGATAACAGTCTCAATTGCAGAGCGGCACTCGTCGGATCGCCTCACCTCGCGCATGCCGAGCCTCGACGAGTTTTTGAATTTTTAAATTACTCATTGTGCGATGGAATGCTGCCGGTCGCATGCCCACATACAAGCATACGACGCGCCAATCGAATCTGTACCCAAATCCTTAGGTTGATGTTCTAAAATACAGCGGCGTCGCGAAACCGTTTACAACCTTTCAAATCACGGCAGGTAATATGCTCGCAAGCCTAGAACGGCGTCCCCTCGAGAGCGATGCTAACGAATGTCGTCCTAAATTTTTGATAGATAGAGTCGAAATGTCTGCATCGTCCTATCGCTTACTCGACATCTCTCCACGGGAGTGTATGGGATCATTCCAGCATACTCCCGCTAATCCGTAACTTGAGTCACGGTCGTAATGCTGTACGAATTTCCTAGGGGTATTATTTAGAAAATAAAAAAGTAGGACAGATGTATCCAGCCACATCAAGCTGACACGTGAATGCATTTCTAGTTTCTTCAACCATATAAATCGTGTGTGAAGATCGTTCACCTAGAATGCGTCTAGATAAGCCTATTAAATATATAGGGCGTTAACAAAGGCAGACTCGTAAGTTGTGCTAGTTGTTCAGAACTTTACGAGACTGTTCCAGTTCTGCTTTATTCTAAGGAGTTGTTTGACGTTCCATAGATTTGAACTTCTTGATCTGACATTGAGTTATCAAATCTTACAAAATAATTTTAGAGGCATGACATATCGATCCAACTTAATCCTACAAATGTTTATTGTACTTTTATAATAAATCTTCAGAATCCTGGTAAATTCAGTCCTAGCTCTAAATCCAATACCATAGAATTAATAATTAAAGCCAAACACTGAAATCTCGTCGCATGGTAAGAAATTCCTGGTATCACTGCGAAGTCTGACACCAATCTCGGAGTCGTATTTACACGCGTTCGGCTTATCAGGAAGTCAACGCGGCGTGACGTCAACGGACAAAAGATCGATAACTCAATAGGACGTGTATCTCATACAGCGGCATCTAAAACCAGCCTTTTTAATGCATCCACATTGAGCATTGTCTCTCACACGAATAATCGTCGAAGTCATCGACAGAACCCGTTCCACTCCGGCGGTGTACCGCGTCGTAGAATGTTATTACCTCGGTACCCGGGAAGCGCAAGCGCAGCCCATGCTAGACAGAGATGGTAGCCGAAGAAAGTCTCAGGAGTGAAAGAGAAGAGTGCCGTGGGAGGAGGCATGGGGTCAGCGAAAGTGCATTGCCACGGACGATGCGCCGCGACCGATGGGAAAAGTTGTGCTCGTACGAAGAATATGCGCCATCATGGGAAATTATATGGGAAATATTGCTATAGATGCTGTTCCATTGTAAATTTAGTCAAAGTGGGGTAATTTATATTACCTGCGTTATTTTCTTCAAACTAAATTGTACCGTATTTTATGCAGCTAGGAGTACATCAAATTACCGTACAATTCTTCTGAATTTCCGTTCTGTGTTCTTTGAAAACTTGGAAGCTCATATTATTGGTGATTATACAGCACTCGGTTCATTCTTCTAAGAACTAATGTAATTTCATTCAAGCGCTGTGCTCTCTTAGCTTTCAAACTTTAGTAAATAGTCCAGTCAAATGGCCAAAAGCCATCCCGAGCGAAAATGTAAAATTATATCTTAAAAGCGTTGTTAATTCATAATGGAAGTTGGCTGATACACGACACATAGAAAGCGCACCCTCGCTCCAGTTTCAATTTAAAGAAAAGGTAAAAAATGAAGTGTGTCAAGTGGGGTTCCGTACTCGTCCAGGACAGTGAGGGCCTGTTGGCTGGCACGAACAAAGAGGGCATTTTTCGACATAACTCCCCCATTCTTTAGGAATTTCCGAATCAACTGAGATTTGCACACTCGAACTCGATGGTTCGCCGTGTTCGTTTGTTTCAATTTGTGTCATTAAAATGTATTTCGGGTATTCAGCATTCGTGAGCCACGAGTGACTCTCTTGACGCCGACGAAATCAATGGGACATGCCTATCTTGAAACAGAAAATCTCAAGCGCGATGTCAAAATATGGGAATTTATTCACCAATTTTGACATAAATTTAGATATTTGAACATACGCAGATACGTAATGTAATAAGTAAAAGAAGCAATGTATCTTTTATCCACTTGCACACAAAGTGCTATTTGACCTTTATATACCAACGACAGAAGATAGAATATAATAGATATAACAGTAATTTTTTTTATCTAACCTGTAAAAAATCTAAAAAGTTTCAACCATCCGTCCGACTGTGGAGGCAAACACAAAATATATATATAAAAAAAAAAAAAGTAAAAAACAAATTCTTACACGGACTCTGGTCAAAAATACATGAAAATTGTTGTAGACATTTTAGATGCGTTAGCAACTACATAATATCTAGTAACTCAACCGCAACCATCAGGCGTCCGTGATTTTAGTAGCGTTTCTTGCAACGGCCGGGACGTCAGCCTTCCAGAGTTGAACGCACTCAGCCGCTTGTCGAGTCAGCAACTATTGCATCAAGTAATGCTTAAAAACCGTTTAATAGTCCCGTGAGGTGCGATCACAACGAAGCATTCTGGATTACAGCGCTCTAAGGTTGTAGTTTAATATGCAACGAATTTAATAGTTAATGTTAGAGACGCGGGGCGAACTCGTGTGTTCGCAAATTACTCCACACTTATTCCCTGAGGTGTGTGTGTATGTGGAGGGATTTATGTGTGTGCCCGAGTTGCTGACACAGGTCGGCGTCTGCACACAATCCGATTGGAGAGTTTGCGCGGGTCAGGAATTGGTAACAGTTAGTTTGTGAATTAATTCAATGTTTGATGTCCGATTTACGAATAAAACCACTCAATGTTCGACCATATGGCGTCTATAAATAGCGTTAGTTAAAAAGTCAACTCTGTTCATGAACTTAAAGAAAGGTGGATGCCGCAATGCTATTTCAGAGTTGCTGTGTGCATCAAATCTGTCCATCAAAGTAAAAATGAAGAACTTTCTGTGGCAATTCAAATATCGTGATTTATTGTCATATCTATCGGCACTACATGATGTCAATGTGTGCGTGGGGCTTGTGCGTATGAGGGGACCGGCGTATCTCAGTTTGCGCGTGTGTACGTTCATAGGGCATCGTGGTTGTTTATTTCCAGGTTCGTATTTCCACTCATAAGTTAGACGAGTAGGTTATTATGACAATATCTCCACAAAATGTAACGTCTTTATTAATAAAATATATCCCTTTATGCATCCAGTACTTAAGGAGCTACTCAATCCAAGCAAATGAAAGGTGAGATGGTACCTAGTAATATCCGACATAATTATTCCATTAAAATAACCTCATTAAACCTGGCAGTAACGGAGGGTTTTTAACATTTTAATGTTGAAACCTACTACCTAGTATATTTTCCGTTGCAGGTAACTTAAAAGTATTTTTAAGTCGCGTAAAAATTTAATCACTACGGCAAATTGAATGAGAGGGGTCGCGGCCTGTAATGTTCCTCGTATATTTTGATACTCTATTTCAAGTGCCTTAATTTGTTACGCAGCACGGAATTTGACTTTGTTATTGAGCAAAAATCGTAATACGTGAAAAATGGACGTATGCTATTAAGCCTATTACGATGAGCATTGCATTTCACGCAGATTGTGTAACTACACAATAATGTTACCAGTACCACCCGTAGTCTATACCGTTCAGGCTGTATCGATTTAGTCACGATTATCGATAGTTAGAATAAAATATAAAGTCTTGTAAAATCAAACATGACGGGCGAGAGCTGCCACATTTCTCGAAAAACATCTAAACATCTTGTATACGGTTATCATCATCATCAACCCATATCGTCCCACTGCTGCTGTTAGGCCACAATCCACTATGAAGGCCCGGTCCAGATTGGTGGATAACATAGCTACCTCTGAAATAATTCTGCGGTATGTATGTGGGTTTCCTCACGATGTTTTCCTTCACTGAAAGCTAGTGATTATTACGTACATATATACTTTACCGAAACACGTACGTGCCCGCAATGGGATTTGAACTCACGACCTTCTCCTTGGAAGGCAGACGTTCTCCCGCTACCACCGATTACTTGTAGACGGTGCTACAAAAAAAAATTCAAAGGCGATGGAGGGACATCCTTGTAGAGAAAATTTCAGCTAAGTTATACAAATCAGTAGATATTCGAAATGCGCATCAACCTATGTGGACACAAAGCATGCATGTCGCACATTGTGTGAAATACATAAAGTTAGTGTTCACGCGACGCTCAAAGGACGAACAGGATAATCGTTTAAAATAATTAATTCTTACATATCATCAAGGTAATTCCAACAATGTCTTCCTTCAGTAAAGCAAAGCGCCAATTATGAATTAATTTCACAACAGATTACATATTCTTTCGAGAATACTTTACAACTTTTTAATTAAAATTCTTTTACGGAAGCCGAAATAAATCTTTAGGGGCTGCTGATAATTTCAATTTCCTATTACGAAGTATTTTCAAGTGTTGCCAGTTTTTTGTTGAAGTGAAGATTGGTATATTCTGCTTTGAAGGGTGATGCGTTTGTTCGTTTCGGAATGCGACAGTTAGTAAACACCATTTGGTTTTGATCTCTCAAACAACATTTTGATTGTAATCTCTCATCTCAACCTCAAATGAAAGACAAGCTTACTGCACTAGACTAAACAGACTTTCGAGACCTTCAAGAACACGAAGATTGAAGAAAAAACATTTCAGGCCTTGGCTATCAAATCAAAGCTTAATAATTATTTTCTATCACCGTATGAGTTTCATACAACAGATGGAATATAGTTGGGAAATTAATGACCATTATCAGTGAAACGAAAGGGATGGTGAGAACTTAAGGGCTGTCAAAATTATTTATTTCTTTAAGTATTCTAACACATCCAGGCAATTTCAGCCCAACGCCATTGACTTCCAAACGACTATCTAAGATGAAAGGGCATGCTCCCCACTCGGTCGCGCCACCTTGCGGTTTAACCCTATTTGTCTCTTGTTTCGCATGTGTCTTTACGAATTCACTTTTACCCCTCTTACCGGAGTGTATAGCGCGGGCTGTCATTTCAATGTGGCTTTTAAAATATTATCTAGGGCGAAGTTAAGGCATTAAATGCGGAATTCATAGTCGAGATGCGAAAAGTCCCCCAAGAATAATGTATGCTGTTGACTTAGCATAGTACACATCCGCTCTAGCGGCTGTATTTCCGAAGCAATGCTAAAGTTAATGGTGTTTCGTTTTCCTGTGCTAGATTCAGTTATGGATCAGCACATGAAATGTATGTTACGTGGCGTATGGGACTTTAGAGCCGATGTCTCAGGGTGACGAGTGCAATGCAGTACCGCGCAGGATTATGCAATGCTCTGGGTGCCACTGTAACTGTTATGGGCAGGTGTAGCGCTTACCATCAGACGAATGGATTGCTCGTCTCGTCACTCAGTCAAATAAAGAAAAAAAAGTTTCCTTTCAAACTCAAAGTATAATCTATTACTAAATCATTTACATTATCGTTTTTTTGTTTTTCTCTTTGTTCGTGATTGATTTGTGATATTTTGTCTACTTTAGCACCAGGCTATGTGATGTCTGTACTAAAACTGTTAAGTTTATTACTCTAATGCAACGTTAATGTAAGTCTATGGATCTCTCGCATATCTATCGCTTCTGACCCTTATTCGATACTAGATTACATTTTCTTTCCACCGACCATTTTAATAGAGATTTAACGTACTTAAAAAGGCTAAATTCTATTGAAATCATTTTATCTATTTTTCAATAGGTACTCCACATCACAGATCCCAAATTGAAACTTAACATCACTAAATTGAAATTTATATTCAAATAGTTAATGTAAGTAAGTAATTCTAAATGCTATTCCTACAAACATCTTTTTTATTGACGAACCCCAAAGAACCCACGGACCCAGATGTATGTCCTTCCTTTTTAATGAAATTAAGCAAAGAATTACTCATACAAACATCACCATCCTACGTCTTCCTTACAAATTCCAGTTACAAGAAAACGTGGATCCTATTAGCAAATTACGGACGAGTCTTACACGGACGCAACTCCTGAAAAAAAATGTACTTTTTGAAATACGTTTCTGTATAAGTATGCCAGACCACTCAACGCGATTCCTTTGAATCCTATGACAGTTGTCGTACCGGGCTTTTAAAAAATCCTTTCATTTTGACCTCAAGACGACACGAGACTTAATAACTGGGGGGTAGGGCGGAACCCGAAAACGGCGAGTGAGGTTCGCATCATCATTACAGTTTAATTTCAAGGGAAAGCGGCCGTGACAAAGTCTACGCTACCATTATTCCGTTCCACCTCGGAGGATGTTTAATAAACAAATGACGTGCGGCAACGTAATGACGCGACGGGCGCCTGCCTTCGTCCTTTAGAACCCTATTTAAAGTTGGTGTCACTGCGTAAAATTTACCGATGCGGTGTCAGATGGCTTTGTCTGCTTGATAGTACTAGACAGCCAAAGCGATGAGGAGATAGCATCAAATATCGACATCAACTCGGTTGACAGAGACGACCTGAAAAGATAAAAGGCCGCACAATACTGGGAAGCAATTCATAATATTTATACCTGTCTTTCACAGAACTTGTTTTTATGTTAAAGAGCTTACCCATGCGTCTGCGTACGTATTCTCGGCAATATGATATCGCAGAATTATGAGTCATTGAAATAGATATGCTTCAGTTGATTCTACCTTGATATTAGTGCTTGTTAGTCTCGTTATTGAAACGGAACCTTTACTACAAATTCCCTGAAAATTACATCCATTTATACCACCAGGATTCTTACTGCTGTACAAGCTACGTTCAGTAAACTATCTGGATTTAAACTTTCTGGCTACTTTAGATAAAACTAAAATAATCCAATACGTACTCTACTGCGCCGCTCCCAAGGGGTAACTTCTCAAAATAACTTACCAGTGGTAATACGTAGTTATGACAATGCAGCTCAGCATTTTTTCCAATATAAATAAGATTTTTACTTGAATCTTCAAACATTTTCACCATCAACCATCATAATGAAAGAATCCGAATAATTAGATAGGCCCTCAAAAGATTGGTTCGTTGGAAAGTTGTTAACGCTGAAGATAACAGGAGGCCTACTTCAACTTCCCCCTCACTAATTTATTCGGCGAAGTTCCCATCGTTATAGTCATATCTAACATCATTCGTGGACTTATACCTTATCCCTTAATACCTTCGGCATATGGGCTCGGGTATTATTTACTCGAGAATTTATCTACGTGGCGAATTAACGACTGTGTATCCTTGTCTGTTCAGGATCTAATCTGTCTCGCAACGAGACCAGAATAACATCAGAATGTTAAAAGTTAGGAATACATCACTTGTAGAGACCGTTATTGGTCAAAAAAACTGACCGTTTCGAGTCTTACTGTTATCGTAGTTGGATAAAAATAGAAAGTTATGTTCATTATTATATTACTGGGTAACGAGTCGAGTAGGCCGTTCACCTCGTGGTAACTGCCACGCTAGCCCTTAACAGTTGCAGTGCCAGTCAGAATTTGCATTGCAAAATCTTACACTATTCTTATCTGTATCGTGGCACTATAGACTTTATTCACTCTAACATTTATATTATTCATTCAATAAATTAAAAAAAAAAGTTTTATTTTGTTTTCTTGAAATTAATTTTACGGACATGTGAAATCAAAGAAGAAAATAACATCAACACATAAAAGACCCAGAAATAAGTAACAGTTTCGATCCAAACATAAAATGTCCCTGCCTTAAAACGCCGCGCTTCCGAAGTAGGTAACAATATACCACAAATAATGTCACCGGGTGTCAGCAAAAGTCATAACATATATTGTTTACATAAGTCACAAATAAATGGTTTGTATACTGCGCAGGCATTAGCGCCTGTCACTGTGTCGCTGTCTTAATGACAGTATTTATAAGGAAAACTCGACCGTACACGAAAATACAATTTGGTAAAAGGTAAAAAGTTGTCACAGTAACGCGAGTGAAACATTAGACAGGGGAGCCGGGGTTACCAGTGCGGTTTAAGGAATTAGGGCTACGCCGCGCCGTTCGCGTCTTTTTACACTGCTTACTTCAAAACGGGGCCTGTTATCAATTCGATCGATTGTTACGATCATTTTTTCTTATAACTCTGGCACATTATGTGGAATTTACTTGTACCTTTACCAATGGTGTCTGTTATGAAGATGTCAATGATCAGACTTCGAAATTACCTACCTTTGTTAATCGCAAAGAACGAACTCTTCACGCCTTAGTGGCATTATTATAACTTCATATTACCATTCAAATAATCGATTTATCATTCGTTTGAAATAATCGATCAAGTTTAAATAATCGATTTATCGTCATCTTCATTTTTAAAGTTACAAAGATACAGAGTCTAACTCAATAGCAATTAACACTTTGAAATTAAATATTATAGTTTAGTTAGAATTTTGGGTGCAAAAAGGTTTTGTGTGAATAGCAAATTCGTAAACGAGCGTCAAAGATTACATAGGAAAGTAATGGTTATTTCTCAAGTTTCCATTATCTCAGTAGTTAATTTAAATATAAACAGTGCTTATCCAAATCAAACACGCACCGAAAAACAGAACGTATTCAGGAAATATTGAAGAATTGGCAACCCTATCGTACCACGTAAAGTCACGTGATTCGGCTTCACAAAATTACTGAGAAATAATACATTATTAACGTGTTAATGTATGTTTTTACTCAAGATATATCGAATATTCAGTCCCTTCGACTATTGTTTCTGTGTACACGCACGATGCTCATTTGTCTAGGTACTAATCAAAGGGTACGATAAGTGTTGACGGATTTAGAGGTAGGCTTTCATTCTAAATGACTATTTAATTGAAGCAATACAGGGTCGGATTTATAATTGAGAACGGATAAAGGTTACAGATACAAACGCGTGGTTTCACACTACCTAGCTAAAATGCAACTTAACTTTTGAAACTAAATCCTTGATACCTTCCACGGCTACGTTAATTATCTTAAAAGCATTCATCATGGAATGAACTGCCACTTCCATTCAAATAAATTTAAATGCGCGCCCATAATTAAAATTCACGGCTCAACTGTTGTTCTAAACGTTAAATCTTCGTAAGAGATAAGGACCGTTTGTTCCGTAATCTAGCATCGATAAAAGCGGCTATTAACAAAACAGCGGATTAATGTATGACGTACATGACCCCGGAGGCCTATGGCCAGCAAATCGTGGCCGTCCCCACAAATTTACCCGTAACAAACCACCTCGTGAGAGCCGAAACGAAGATTAATCGCCGGTATACGGGATTACGTTAGTTGCGGACGCAGGTACAACTACCCTCGTTTCGACCCTAAAATTTAAAGTCGTAAAGCTCAAATTCGTCTGTTTTCTCCGTTTTTGTTTGGTGAAACTATGCTATGGTACCTTAAAGTTCTGTCTTTAACAGCCTTATTTCATTATGGTTTAATGTAGGCATTTCTGGGTGAGCTTTAATAAATATTGTGTTGGGACACCGTCTAGGAATAACTGTTATTCTCATGAAAATTTAAATTTACCGTCATTATGTACCCTTTTCGTCATTTGGCGGCTATTAGATTACATTCATATTTTACTCAAGTGCAAATCTGATTTTTCTTCGAACACTGTGCTTAGCAAACTGAACATCTGTGTCCGTTATATACTGTGTTCTGGTGTTTAAGCGAAATCATTGAGCATCTAGACATAATACTTAATGTCTCAGGGTGACAGGTTGTAATACCCGATTCGCAGGCATGACACTTAATATGAGGTGAACGACCTGCACCTCTTATTACTCTGTACTATAAAAAAATAACAGCCGCCGTGGATCATGGCCTAACCCTCCTCGAGAGGCGAGACCCGTGCTCAGCAGTGGGAGTATTGGGACGTTATGGGTTGATTATGATGATGATGATAAAAAAACATGAACCAGCCCAATTTGATTCCGTAAATTCTAGACTTTAAATTCATTCAAAGAGACCAAAAAGTTCTTTCCCAAAGTCGCGAACCCAAATGAAAAAGCTACAAAGCATCGAAGAGGTCCGGATCTTATTTAGACAAATCGCTCGTAGCGGTCAAGTCAGATACCAATAACAAGGGCCCACGCGTGCTATTGTACTCCATGTCGTCATTAGACCGCTTCCGTACACCCCTACAATCTTACCCATACCTCAACATACAAACTTATTCAATTGACATAAAGTCCACATTCGCACAACTGCGACATTATGAAGGTTGTAGAAATCTGAGTACGGAACCCGAAGATCCAATAACGGACGCAGTAGGGTTCTCAATCGAGTTGAAACAGATTTTTTGACTCATAAATTGTTGATTTTATATGATAGCGGTGGGAAATGGTATGAATATCGACAGTATATTACGGTTAATGATTTTGTGCGCGGTTATTGATTTTGATGGCTTCATTTTCGTTTCAGTTATAGACGGAAAATGAAAAAATTAAACAGTAGAGAGGGATAGAGCAAGATACATAAATTATATTTTAAGGCACACCAATCAATATAAGCCAAAAGTGTTGTTTGTCCCTAGAATGAAGCGGCTGTAACTAGAAATCCAATATAAAGTATTAGGCGCGCCCCGCGGGTCTACCTGCGGATGAAAATTATTCTATATTTTATTCCAAGACCAAAGGAGTTGATTGGCAACAAACGAACACAAACATTCACGTTATAATAATAGTAGAATGTTTCAGGGGGACTTGTTTCCTACTTCTGTTTTTTGTTCTTATTGGGGGATGATTTGATGGTTTCATTCCTCAATAGTAATAAAAAAAAACGAAATGTTTTCTGGGACACAAAGAAGAAGTGAAACTTCAACTAAAAAATTATTAAAAACAAAACATTTTGAAAAAAAAAATTCACCAAGATATTTTAAAAAATATACGATACGTAACTCTTTCTCTGTCTATCTTAACTAACTTATATCTCCCTCTCAACTTCAATTCGCCTCGCCCGATCACATTTTTCGTAACGCATTCACCAGCTTACACCCCAAGCCAAGCGTGCGTAAAGAAGTTTTACTTAAAAAAAAAAACAAAAGCAGATCTCAAAATCCTCCGAAAACTCGAAGAAGAAGAGAAATCGAAAGTGAGAAGAGATCCGGGCTCAGCAATAGGTGGATATGGGTTGATGATGATGACATCCCAAAAATCTTTTGGACTAAAGTTGACCATTCATCTCTAAGTCACACAATCGCGGACAGCAAGCAGAAGCTAAATTATGGAAATTGCCGTGGAAATATATTCAACTTGGTATTAAAATATACTGGCGCAGTACTCTCGGTGTACAGCAAAGCAAACGGACTCCTGTTACGAGTACGTTTTAAGTTAATTAGTCTAGGGAGCAAGGATCTTGAGGCCGCATATTTTTCAGATAGAGAGTTGTCTGTCTGTATCATCTGTGATCTATGTTCTTTCTTAGGAGATATAGATAGAAAAATCTCTCATAAAAAATGGTACTGATTATGTTAATTATGTACCTCTTTGAAAAACTGTATTTAGAAAAAAATGCAAGGGACCGAGACATTTGGAAGGAAATGGGACTCTTACCCACCCAGTGAGGCAGAACGCGTTAACACTTTCACTGCTGGGCCGATTTTCTTGTCTACCCACGGGTGCGGCTCTGCACACTCCATAGTGTTTTCCTATACAACAAACACAACAGTTGTGTTTTCTCGTACTCGCGGCAAACTCTCTATTTTAAAAACTATCTAGATTATTTGGAAGTTAACAAACACAAACAATACAGTTAACTTTGTTATTTGTTTGCGTTTTATGCAATTATTGTTATGCAACTCGATAAAAACGATGTTAAGTTATAAGCCATAACTTCATTCCTGTCCATCTAAAGATTGCCTGGAAGAAATTGCTTCATGCGATAAGGCCGCCCATTGTTCTACCTGTTAGCTTAAAAGTATGTAGTATTTTAGTTTATGGTGTTCAAGAAAGAATTATTGTATTGTATTGTATTGTAAATAGGTTTTGGTGCAGTTTTTGTTGCTTATAACTATATGTATTTGAATACAGAAGTATGGCTTAATGCTATTAAATTAATATAAAAGCATTTACATCGGTCTGGCAGAAGTGAGAATTACCATCCTAAATATACTACCAAACTAAAATATCAGTGCTTCACAAATTCTTACAAAACTGACACTTCTAACGGTGGCTGCTCGGGTTGCCTTTTTAAAACTCATCCGTCAAAATGTAAGCTACCAATCCAACGGATAATAAATTTTAAAACATTTAATTTCAGCCACCCTGCTGAACCTCGAACAATCAGAGCTCCACTTAGGCAAAGGCACCTATTTAATTCAGCAGCTCCATAATAAAACATGCGACAGTCCGTCTCGAGAGCAGTGCAAACTGAGACTTGTTGCATTTAAGTTAATTAATCCACCAGATGGATCTGATAAAGTCCAGTACGGACTGGATAAGGGCTGCCTCGGGTTTAAAAAAGTTTACACTTCGTTTTTGTTTTGTGTTGATAGATTCTAAAGGATATCCCTATAATTAACTAAGAAAGGTTTTTTTTTTAATTTGACTTAGTGACAAGACGAGCAAGGTGTTCACCTGATGGTAAGCGCTACGCCTGCCCATAACAGTCACGTTACCACTCAAAACTCTCTGAATTATCATTTGCTTAGGATCGTCATCATAATCATCGACAACTTCGTGCAATATTAAATATTCAAACATAATAGTCGTCATTGAGGTAACTAAGTAGAAATATATATAAACGCACAAATTGTTTATGAAAGCTAAAATGGTTTGTTTTAATTTATGTAAATGGCAACCTTGCTCTAGACTTTCAGACATAGACTCGTTGTTTATATGCCAACGTTCGGCTTTGACTAAAGTTTTCGTATCAGTAAATTAGTTTGTTTAAGCTGCTTCATACTTCCTTAATGTTCAAATGAAACTCTATTACTTAAATAGATTAATAGACTAGTGCCCGGCGTTGGGCCAAAGTTAGGACATCTCGAAATGTTCATAGAATTAACTGCAGTCTGCAATCTGTAAAGTCTTTTGAAAATTGAAATTACATATCACCTAAATATTTTCATTAGAACTTGATTTACAAAATATATACTGTGGAAAGTTCACAGTGTGAAAATGTCGATAAAAATTATTATCACAAGGCGCCAGGACTGGAATCGGGATCAAGGAAAAGTGGCGCTGTGATATAAATAATCCATAAACTCTTGCCGTGTCTGAAGCCTGGGGATTCTCGATGCGTGCGACAACCACCCTAATCCCTTCTTAGCTGAGTCAAGGAATCGAGGGCTTGCCATACAAACTGCCGCTTTGATTCTGCTTGCCTGGTACTTTTGAACTTAATACGAGTAAGAGTTGAATTTATTTTTAATGTGGCAGTGGGGTTTAGTCTTTTAATTTTAATAAACTTTGACATTAACCGCTTTATAAATAATTAAAGGATTACTTTATTCAAAGCGTTACGAACATCAGTAGCACTTGTCTTAAATTACATATAACTATTCTCGTAGGAAGGAAAACACTAATTATGTATGTAGACACCTTAAAACTTGAAAGCTTTTGGGCTAAAGCGGCTAAGCCGTATTACACATTATACTATGTAAAATAGGTGACAGACATGATAAAAAGTTCACGATCTTCAAGGTCTACAACCACGCTTTTGCGTTTATCAAGAACATTAATAAATTACTAGTATGATTTATAGCAGTAACAACCCCTGCTTACGGTATCTTGTACATCAGTTTTTTTTAATCTAAATATTTTATGTTATATTGTTATCTGTATATTTATATTTTTTATTATTCTATATTATTTTAAATTCGATTATTTATTGCTTCATATAGGTGTGTTGAGCTAAAATTGGTTTTATTATAATTTTGAATATTTATCTTTACTACTGAAGGTCATGGATGGGCGACACATCTTGATCCTTTTTTTCCTCACACACTTTGAGCTTACACCTACGCACTTTGATTACTGATGACCAAATAAATCAATAACAATTTTTTTTAATTAATAAATGAGCATTACTTTCGCACTTTATTTTAGCTATGTAGAACTGAATCTGTCACAGAAGACGTTTGATACGTACGGAACACTTGGAAGCACGCAAGCCTAAACGCGCGTGTGTCCGCTAGGCATCTAAAGTAATGTCTAATCGCTGGAATCGTATTCTCCGATCTTACGTTAAAGAGATTAATTAATTATTGCTTCTAGAAAGCGGCTTTCTCTGTAAAATAAGTTAGAAACATTATGCCTGCAAGGTTTTATATTACGGGCTTGTTTTACAAAATAACAAAGGATTGTTAATTTTGTAATTACTAGGCCGGAAAATAATAATTGTTTACTTTGAGAAATGAACCTAATTAAAGTTTCCTTCTGTTTGCTGTGATGTAATTTGTATTAGAATAAATGTGTAATTAGGTGCTTATAACGTTAGAAGATTGTTTGATATACCTATATCGACGGAGAAATTAATTAAGGCGAAATATAATTTATTAACATAACAGGTTATTTCTTGTTACGCGTTGCCTTTTTGAAGAAGTCTCAGAACTTTCATGTTTTCTTGAAATTGTGTTCTTGTAAATGAGTCTTTGACATGCCTTTACTTTAAGCTTTTCCAGTCAAGAATATAGTGGACTGGACTGAATTCTCGGAAAACTAATAGGCTTATTGTGCTGCTGATATTTATCGTTTCAAAATACTTAAAGTCTTATCATCAGGTATTTTTGTGGACCGAAATAAACACACTGGAGTTTTTTTCGTAGCGTCGAATTTCGTTTCGAGGGTAGCGGCTACTCGTATGTGGGTCGAGTTACAGGCGTCCTCTGCTCCCCTCACGCCAGCCGTCCGTACAATATTACCAAGTCACCTCGGCCGACTGTATCAAACGCTTAGAAACGTACAAATTTATAGGCCGACCCCACATGTCTAGCCTATAAAACGCCGTGATTGTTACTAGAGCTTGTGACGTAAGGAATGCGTGCCTCGCGCGTGACGTACGGGCGGCAATTAGTAACATCTACGTTCAAGTTACCGTAGATAGGGGAAACTAATTAGTTTATATTGCATAATATTATGTCGTGAGAACTTTAATTTATAGCGGAATGTTGTTGGTATATCATATTTCGTGTGGTTCTGCCCGGTGAAGGGTGGGGTTATGAGTTTAATCATTAGTTATGTCACTGCTGTTGGATTGTTTTTACAGATTTTCTATATAGCATTTTGGTATTATTTTCCTTACTTAGGTTACTACAATAGGAAGACAAATCTATCGAAGGAATTGATGTGTGCTGGTTTTTTCCCAACTACACGATTGCCTACTCTACCTCCTCATAAGAATAGAGCGGTTGCTGTTTTGAGAGGGCTTTTAAAAAACCTCTAAATTACAATAAAAGTTGCCATGCTTAATAACACCATCATTAATCAAAGTCCCGGTCAAATAACTCAAAACAAATGAAACTCCAGAGCCTTATCAACCAGCGCAAACTATTACTCCACAATTTTTTATATTTAAAAAAGGAACTCATTCTACTTTGCTCGAAATGTTTCCACAAAAAGTATCCAACCTCGCAATTAACACAATTCAACTTTGTCGTGACGGTTTCGAGATAAAACTGGGGAAAATGTAATGGATTGAAGTCAAACTTGCCGTGAAAAATTTTAGTCAATGGGGGAGATAATTTAGT
The DNA here is from genome assembly GCA_912999815.1 of Campaea margaritaria. Classification (NCBI taxonomy): domain Eukaryota; kingdom Metazoa; phylum Arthropoda; class Insecta; order Lepidoptera; family Geometridae; genus Campaea; species Campaea margaritaria. Next base: position 7,834,404 of record OU538794.1, read on the forward strand.
CGACGCACCGGCAAGAGTGTTTGGTAAAACTCTAGTGAAAAATGGTCTCGGAGTACCTCCGATGTTCGCGCGGTAATGCGCCGTCATTTGTTTCTATGAATAATTATTAGCGGATCCGAAAATAATAACCGTATTGAAATTCAATGTTCGAATTGATTGACATTTTTGCGTTTACGGTATATAACTGTTTTTTATCAGCTTCGTATCGCGAACACTTATGTTTCGTATCGGGGCTGTGTTATCGGATAGTATTGAGGGTTCGGGACGTGTCTGTCCATCGAGTGGTAGAAACGACATAGCTTGTGTAGCAAGCATGCAAAACAAGAATAGACGCAGGAATACCCAGATAAATAGCGTGCGCAGGAGCAGCGAAGATCTAACTCAACGATTACAAGGTCTGTGTATAATAATTATATATTTTCAACTCTCATGGTCACAAACATGAAAAGAAAATATTCTTTATCTAATGACAAAATTACATATCTTCCCAGACGGCTATGTTTGCTGCCAGTGCTTCTAACAAATACAAATGTCAATTCCATTGTCTCCCGATTCCATAATTCAACATCCACCTCTTGTTTCGCCAAACAAAACTCCGACCAGCGCCGCGCCAAGAAGTAACGCAATAATAATTCAGCGGGCAAAAGTACTAAAAGCTCTTGGTGGAGCGCGATATTTAAATTTGCCGCTGCGGCAACTTCGCCGCCGGCGACAATTCAATTACATCTAATAGCCTCTGATTCATGTTTGTATTGTTAATTAGTTGTCTACTCAAGTTTTGTCAGTCCTCACTTAGCGCCCGCCGCCACAACGGTTTTGTTAAATAGATTGTTCTTTGGCTGCGACTGAACGTTAACGCTATTGTTTTCGTCTTATTTAATGCATGTATTTGAGTTTGACGCCAATTTTGAGGCTTCACAATAAACAATAAGCTTGATTTATATGTTAAATACGCGAGGAACTGCACGATTTTGGAAATAACTTTTTTAACACTTGTTAAAGGTATAATAAAAGCTAGTTTCATAATAAAGCTACGTGCCATGTTATGTTAGTTTGGATAGTTGACAGAACTAGGGACAAGTCACTAAACAAGTGTAACTGCGACCGCCGTGAGGAAAACCGCAAATCGACGAAATATCAAAGGGTTAACTTTGCGAAAACACGGTCGACGAAGTTATGTAAGTCTTACCGTCGAGCCGAACAGAAATAAGCATTTGGTCCAATAGAAGAAAACTTGTAAATCCCGGGAAACCGCAAGGTACACGCGACTGAGAATTAGAGGGCTCAGCGGCTGAGATTTCTTGCTGTCGTCTAAATAGTGGTTAGTTAACGGAGACAACTTAACTAGGGATAACATGTTTCGGGTTTGTTTCTCTACCTGCATGGGTTTTATGGCTTGAGGGGGCCTAACCTACAGGAGGCTTGGTATTTTTGGCTAACGCAAATACCGACGAAATCTTCTTTGATTCATTACTATTGAAATTTTTTAAGTAAAAGTTACGATTACAATGAAGTCGATTTAACTACAGCATTAGTAAAACACTTACATTGTTTCATGATAATCTACCAATTTTCATTATACCGCGCACATGCTCAACTTCCATATCGATATTTTACACTCGCTGTAAAACGGCTTCTACCGATGCAGCAGAGCTTTTTTTATTGCCTTTAATCAATATATAACGGACCTTAAAGGCAATTGGAGTGCGTCCAATGGCAAAACAATGCAGGTTTGTACGTGTAGGGCCCTCGATCGGAACGGAACATAATAGAGGCTCTAGTGTCGAACACTACTCCCATTTGAGTGGATAGGCGGGCGGCGGGCGTGGGCGGTGATTATCGCTAGTTTAGGAGCCGGTCTCTGTCACTAACGCTTGAAAAATCTTTGACACGTTAATTGCTAAACCGTTTTTTTTTTGCAAATCCGAACGCAACTTGTGTTTACTAGCACTGGCGTTACGTCGTAACTAAACTCAATCAGCTGCGCCCGCACACAACTGTTGTGATAAGATTTACAATACACCAGTGCGGTTCCGCACGCCAAGCGTCTATGATATAAGATCTGTTATTAGTGCCACGAAACATTTTGAATGAAGTTCTTAAAAAAATAGTGACTATATTTTATTGGTGACATGTGTTCTACAACTTCGCCTGCCCTTTTTTGAAAACGGTGAATTTTCTGTGATTTTTTAATCAAGTTTTTAATGTGTTGATTACAAACGATATAAAATTTGATCTACGATACAGATAAATTGTTTCAGATTCGACATAATGTTCCTATTTTCATTAGAAAATATGGCTAGGTTTCAAAACGAGTGCCTACATGTACTAGACATGTGATTAAAAATATACCTAAACTATAACCAGATAATTTTAAACAAAACACTGGACACTTTAATTTTGTGCAAAGACCTCCTTGAAAAAGGCCAGCAAAAAATACTAAGGCACTGCGGTTTTATTTTCTTGAAAGCCTTGTAAAACTTGGCAAACTTCCGACGACTTTCCATGTATATTTTACGTTACCCTATTTTTTAGAGTTTTTCTTGAAAAAATATAATTTTGCTAGCATATTTCTCAACAAATTCTTAAAACCTCAAAGTACAAAATTATATACAATTTGATACTATTGAATCAATGTTAAAATTAAAAAAAAATGACATTATAAACGAAAATAAGGCGAACGAAATATTTCAACCAAGTAGGACTTCAAATTGAGACTAACAGTGATCATTTCCAATGCCAATTACAGGTAAATTAAAAAAAAGTCTTTGATTAGAAAATTTATGAAACGCCTTTTAACCATCACACTTTTGTCTGCGTGTAATTACAGCTCAATTTCACTACGTACTCTTATTTATTCTGTGACGCACATGAAGAAAAAGGCATGAACACCAATAGCCATACTCGAGGAGAATACAAGCGCACATAGAACTATCGGCATTGTACTCGGCTCGGCAACCTGTTGCGCGAACTATTTTATTAGGAGCGACGTCGGCGGGGCATTCTTTACTGAACGCTTGGATCCGTCGTTTAGTCGCACACTGCGCGCACTGCGCAGTGATTGGACGGGCATACTAAACGCGGTGTTTTACGCGCATACGACCATTTCGTTTGTTTTACGGACGGCTCAAGTTGCGGTGCTTTTGGTGATTTTTGTTCTTTCGAATATGATACTGGACATTGGGAATTTTCAGGTAAATGTTTTATTCATTTTTTATTGTTTTATTTTAGAGTCAATCGAGTCAAAAGTCTCTAACTGGTTTAATTGTATCAGGGATATGTTTAGTGTTTTCGTAAAATACAATCTATTTTCGTTTTTTTAATATATATAATTTAAGCCGGCATTTAAAACTGTCGGTGGACTTCTCCAGAGCATTACTTTAACACGGGCTTAATACTGTTTAGTAAATACTGAACTCTTACTACTGAATACTGAACAACTCCTTTTTAAATACAATAAATCGTTTAATAACAAACCTCACCCAGTCGTGCATGAATACGCGAAAACTCTTGACAATTTTTCTATTGTATGTACGCAACAGTTTCCCATCATAACCAAGGAAATTCATTTACATTTACAAAACAAAAGCTTGTTACAAGATAGCTTAACTAAAAACAATTGAGAATCCCTGTCAAAGTTAACGCCCCAAAGCAACTAAACAAAAATCTACTTACATTATACGCTGTAATACAATCTGTCTAATCCATTCAGTATTTAATCCAAAATGCTGTAAAACTTCACACAGTGACGTGTTCGTGAGGTCCAAACTGCATTGTTCCTCTCCCCGTCCCCTCACCGCGTATGTCAAGATTGTCATCCAGATAGACGCCAATACGGCCCCTGCATAAATTGAAGGCTTTGCAGCCGCAACGTTGTCCGGAATTTCCCTCAGGGCTTTCGGCGGGAAAAAACTGACGGCAGACGGTAGGGTAGACTTCGCTATTCGTCCGTGCAAATAAGGAAATTAGAGTTAGACATAAGCTAGTTGTAGACAAACGCTCTTGTATTAAAATTTATCCTGAAGCAGTAGTCCATTTTTAGTTGACATTTTCTAAAGGGAAAATACTGACTGTATACTACTATTGATTTTGCCAAGAGTAACATAACATAAACCAACGATCTAATTAACCGCATAATTTTCTAATAAGAAAGTGCATTTAACTTTTTAACGAAGTTAGTATCTAGTGAGCAGTTGCAGCACAATATTCGTGTTAAGAATTTTGTTATCATCTTTAGTAAACGCCGATATTGTTTTTTTACATTACATGTTCATCTACCATAGTAGGCACAATATCAGGGCCCTGTGCTTGAATAATATAGCTGTCTTTGTTTGTATTTTTATGTAGCACGCCCCTTTAATCTGTTGTGGATTTTCTAATTCATTTCGTGAGCCTATCCCTAAGAAATCTACCGAAAAATCAGCACTCTTCCTGTACCAATACTTCATCTATAATTCAATATTCGCTATTACCTCGGACGACTATTTACAATTGTAATTTACGCGGCTAATTCGTTCGTACACGTGAATGAATAATGTCCGTTTTGCATTGGGATTTGAAATTTTCATTCGCAATTTTGTAGCTCCATTAGGTGCATATTCAACCGTGCATATTTCAGCAAATCGCAATGCGTTGCAGCATTTTCATTTTAGTTTTTGTAAGTATTGAGAGCATAGACTTACGGTAAACTGTTAGTATTGCATCAATACTAAACAAAATAATTGCTACACCGATATTATTTCATTCCATTTCTTGCGATTTTAACCGATAATAATCGATTTCTGCGCATTACTAGAAATGCTGTTTATTTTTTCATTAGGCGAATTCAAAAAATCAATCAATTTGACACTATACGCTCGATTGCTGACATTTTGCTCTCACAGGGTAAAAAAACTACACAATATAGGACCAAGTTCGTAAGCTAAATCTTGAACTTCGTAACTTAGATAACATAACTCAACAACATAGCTTTGCGTTTAACGTGCTACTTTAACTCACCTAGACCCACTTACAGTTGTGTCGAAATTTCATACCACCACGCTTGCTGTCTCGTCACGATCGTTGATTTTAGGGTTGTCACTCATTTAGAAAATATTTCTAAATATTTTTTAAAAATTTCTGATAATGCAATATCACTTGTATGAAAATACTATTCCGAATTGTATTACATGACATAAATTCTAATTAAATTAAATTCAGGGCTTTCAAAAAACTGGCTGCACAAACAGCTAGAAATTCTCATAAAACTTCGACAGCTCCTTTTGTACTGACGGAGTGTCGGTCGTCGTTAACACCTTGTTTAAATGAAGGCAGTCAGCCCTATTCGCGCCTCATCCCGCCTCGGCACGCGACTTCTCGTGATACACAACGTTTTTTCATCCGATGAAAGCCCCCACTTATAAAAATAATTGCAACGGACTACTGCGCACTTCTATTACTTTTTTTCTCCACAGCTATAAACAGAGACGCGTATAAAACATGCTAATTGACAAGCAAGTGGTAAATACTAGGCGTTTTCAGGCGTATCGCTCTTTTTGCGAGTAAAAGTCGGGGAAACTGAAGTGTAGTTGATCACTGTTAATAGTGTAGTTGTTACATCGGTTGACGGAGCAAACATCTGGTAAATGGTTCATAAAACTCATGCAACTGTAGCTAGAATGAACTAAAAAAACACTGTTTATTAAGCAATAACCAAGCGATATAAAACTGCTTCTAACAATTGCACTGAAACAATAAAGTCCTAAAGCAACTGCACTCCGTTTACACCCTCCTTATTCACTAGTACTTACTAATTTCCTCGAAACTGAAAGACAGAATGTATGATTTCTAATCACTAAAACTTGAAAAACACCTACGGTAACAAAATCAGAAATCAGATATTAAATTATAACTCTAAAACTTTGGTACTCATTAAAATTGCTCCTTTTCCAACAACTAAATAATATATCCACCGTGTTCCAACGTAAAATTTTTGATCGAAAATCTCAATATCCCTCTTAATGTTACCGACTAGACAATCTTGTAACTTTATATTAAGTTAGGGAATCGTTTAAGACTACCGAGTTCAGACATCGGGGTATCGATGCTTTCTTATTTAAGCGAACTTTCCGGACTTAGAATTCAATAAAGGCCGCCAAAGGAATTTACTTCTCTTTGACTAAATAGCTTAAGAGATTAATTAAGATAAACTTTGTGAGGATCCGGTTAATGTTCCAGGGTAAACAGTTAGGTTCAAAAAGTTTTTTGCTAGCGAATTAAACAAGTTGTTTTCTTAGTGCACGGCTAGTTAATGCTATCCGGAATTAGTGGAAGGGCTGCTTCGTGTTTTAGTTTTATTTCCAACTCATTTCTGTTAAATATTTCCACAAAGTATAGATCTGTGAAAAGATTGAAATTTTGACAACACCGCACACAAATTTACCTTACCATCGGCCTCATCAGCTTATCGATGACATTATATATATCTATTAAATCTCAAGGATTATTTACAATTAAGACGTACAGAAAAAAAAACGTCGTCTACGCAGTGGAGGCTACGGAGGTCTGACGTCAGTACTGACTTTTTTTATTTGATTGAGTGACGAGACGAGCAGGTCGTTCACCTGATGGTAAGCGCTACGGCTGCCCATAACAGTCACAGCATTACCCAGAACCCTGCATTACATAATCCTGACTGTCAGGATAAGACTAAATATGACCTGTCACTATGAACACACAGTCACGATTATCTGTGCGTACCCGTTACTAAATCATCTTGCACTGAACTGTATTCGTAAAATATAAAATCTATAGAAAAATACGCTTATCTCAAAACTTCTCTATTCCGCAACAATACAAGTATTCTGTACTATCGTATAAAAATAACAATTTAATTTTACCGGCACTAAAACAAAATTCGAAATTCCACACGGCGCAGAGGGAATGAGGATTTGAAAAGCAGGTGTCCAAGGATTACCGAGAGATAGGATCACGTACGGCTGAGGCGATGACATTGCAATGTCGTCGCCTGCACCGGACGCTAACTGGTCTACAGTAATCTCGGTAATATACTTGCTTGAAGTAATGTAGCTTATCGGTGCTCCGATGTTTTGATTGCAGGCGGCAGAGGGTGTTGTTAGCCCTTCGAATTTAAAGACCTATCTAGAGTTCGATAGGGACCTATTGAAGCATTGCCATAACTTAATGATACCTACAGCTGCCAGCATTTTGGGGACGTCGCCTTGTGGCAATTCAGTAATACAGTACAGTTACTGTAAGTAAGTGGGTCGGTATGTGTGTGTGCGTACGTGTGTGTGTGTGTGTGTGTGTGTGTGTGTGTAAAAAGTATAAAAAGAATCGAAAAAAAGTTGCTCGTCAATTTCATTGACCTTTAAACTGATTCGAAGATTATTGAAATGGCTGGATAACTTTTTCATATAAATTGAGTTCTGTATTATTGTTGCGAAAAAAATCACCTTACTATTTGCGCTAGTAAGCAGTGGATGTTGACGATATCGATGAAAAATGTCCTAGTCGTTAATTCAAGACGTTAGTTAAAGTATACCAAGGTATTTCTAATCTATCTAACACACGAAAAAGAAGGTATTAAATAGAATTTAAAAGGGATATTTGGATACAAAATATCCCCAGTGTAATTTTCCAAAGTAAATATATGAAAACGTTTACACCTCATCAGCTATTAATTATATCTAAACTCAACCCCAAGTTAAGTGGCATCAGAAATGTAATCAAAGGGCACAAAACAAATTCCTGTCTGCCGACGTTGTGACAGACGCCCCGCCTTGTATTTAATTAAACAAACATATTTCGATCTGTATTTTCTATGTTCATTTTATTATTATACCTTGTTTACACTATGATGAATGTCAGAACTGTGAAGGTAGAATTTAATGTAAAAAAATTTTAACTCTATTTTTATAGTATATTGACATGTGGTTCATAATTTAAGTAAAGAAGAAATCTTAATTAGTAGAGTTAAGATAACTGACTCTATTACCGGATTCGGGATACAACTGCAAGAAAGTTGATGGTGGATTTTACACAATTGTTCTGAATTAAAATGATAATTACGATTTTTAGCTATAACGTCTGATTACGAAACTTATAAAGTCACCCACACTCACCTGTTATTCTATTCATCTATGTCTTCTTATTTCCTCTCGATACATTCAAATACATTACGTATAATGATCTCATATTTTATTATGATAGTCGCCAGAGGGCGCTTATTCGTATTACTTATTCTATTGAATCATAAAACTATATCTCATTTCGACACGTGCTTATGAACTTACGCGTGAAAATAACATTGAATAAAAGTTGCATACAACATAATTTTAAGCCATACGTATATCGTTTCTTCAACGTTTTGAATATGGAGTTTACAAATACAACGTCTGATTCTGTCAACTAAACTAGGTAAGCGCACCTTCAACCCCAGGTCTAATAAAGTGCATAACCATCAAAGTGACAGGTCTGAATCCGAACGTTCCTGAACCCGGACTCCTACGGGACCATCATCCATGCAACACGTTGCGACAACTTCTTCCCTAAATAACATGGAAGCAATAAATGTATCGCCTGGGACATAATCTGCATAATTGGCAGACGTCCTAGGATGTAATCCCCGTGTACAGGCGGAACCAATTTTCTGCGTCATTTCCTGCGAACCGTCCGCACCGATGGCCATCGAATAGCACCGTACCGATAGTTAACTTTTACGTTTAATTGATACAAACTGAAGCTTTTATAAACGCTGTAATAGCCGTATGGGTGAACATTATATGAGATTATATCCTTGTTTGTATTGCGATTGAACACGGAATGTTGTTTTTGATGTTTGCTTGATTTTTTTTAATTATGTTTTTATGATGATTAATTTCATGTAGCGCTCACTGTTTACCCTATTTTTAATTATCGTCCAAAAGGAATAAAGTTATCAATTTAACTTTTTTATTTATAAATAGGATTTTTTTAAGTCCGCCATTTGTACTAGTTAGTTAATCTGTGCAATAATTTAATAAATAAATATTTTTTTTTTCAAACTCAATTTTTTTATTTCATTATTGTATTTTTTTAATTCGGTTAGTAAAAATATTATTTCATTTCAATAACAAATTTGTAACGTCTCGGCATAATACACAGGCCTAAACATACAACATAAAATCTAAAGTGTTTGTTATTAAGTGCCCTTCATAACATTTTGAAGACCACTAAATCTCGTTGGTGAAGAAAGTAATATCTTCCTACTTCCACAGAGATCTGCACGCTTTGCGATTTACTAAAGGATGTAAACAGTTTTACCAACAACTAGGAAATCTAAAAATATCCCACAAATGCCCACAATAGGAATCAATGCGCGGTCCCGACGCTCTCCATAACAATTGGGGCTTGAAATTGCCGACTTGGTCCGATACCAATAACCATGGCTCATTATGCAGATGGCTGTTCCATTCGTGTGCAATGCACTAAACCTCTTAGGTCGAGCATATGTGGCGCCTTATAGTGCCTGCTGGAAGCTATTGAAGAACTTTTGGATTTTTCTCTGCATAGCTTTCCGGGTTTAGGCACTTAAGGGTAAACTTGAAGAAAATGCAAGGACGATATTGTTATAGATATATTTTTTAGTTGGTCTGCTTAGTACTGGCCTCTAGCAGCTGCCCTAGGGCCGGGCTTAAAGCTCCTGTTAATTAATAACAACGGTAGCGACGACTTAACGTACCCTACAAAGCACGGAGCGAAACCGGAACAATCTTTATGTAATTAAGTCATAGATGTTGGGTTAAGGCTTCGAAGGCTCATTCACTCTAGTACATAATATAACAGAGACTGAAGTATAAAAATCTAAACGTCAACTGAGACAAGATAAAGTTAAGGGTACAAAGATATAATCCGGTAAAATACTTGAAAATTGAGGAAATAAACCGATTGAAATATGCAAGGATATAGTCAACTGTCGTTTTATATACTCTACTAATCTTATAGAAGAGAATTAAACTTTGTAAATGATTAACTGAATTCTCAAAGAGTCAGTTGATTATACAAGCTGACATTTTACTATCATTATGACTGACAGCCCCCACCTTCCTCTCAAATTAATTTATCATCTCACTCCTTTGGATAATATTCGAGAAAATTATAAAGACCGGTAATAATTGCAACTTATTACAGTTAAGAAAGTTACCCTGTAATTTACGATTAAAATTTCCCATTCATTTTACTGTATAATAAGATGTTAATATTTAAGTAAAATCTTTTTACGGTCATAACTTTATGAGAACCCATTAAAAGTTAACTTTGAATAAAATAAATCTCTCATTGTGAGAAAATAAAAATACAAGCAGCTGTTTAATTGAGTGACTGAATAAATTTCTATTAGAGAATATTTTATTTACGCACAAATGTAACCGAGCCTTCGATCTCGTTGTCGCAAAATGAAATAAACTTTCAATGCTCTTAAAACATAAGGCGTATCGGTTTCCCGTTGACATGACTCCCAATTACCCATCGATTGATGGCAACTCAGATCGCGACCTGCTCCGGATCAAATTTCGACCACTTTTCACCCCCGCCCACCCCCTGGCGCCTACCGTTTATTCCCCGTCACAAGTCAGACGTATTTGACAGATTTGCCCCGAACCCGAAAGATTTTATTGGCCGGTTATTATTTCATTTTATGGGGCATCCACTCTTATTTCATAGGCACTAAGACGAAGTTACAGTTTTTGTCGCCCGATTATTGGGCCAAATCTTCGGCCGCTTCTAACATTTTTATTGAATCGGATTCGGTGTGGATGGCTTATGTGATTGTCGTAAACGACGTGTGAGACGAATTTGAGGCGAATTTATTCACTAACCGCTATGTGGGAGCGCTTACAGAAGTGCTTTCAAGGTAGACTATAAACTATCTCAGTGCTCGCTATTATTCAACTGGAAACACATAAATAAACGTAGAAAAATACGTGGAGAGGTTCTCGGAGCGTATCTTGCAAACCGTTCAACGATATTGAATCGGATGAAAATAAAAACTGAAGTGGTGTGTCCTGTGGAGTTTTCGATCAAAGAAAATTACGCCAGGCGTGGTCTGAGGCGGAGGCGCTTGGTCTTTTCTCCGGAGTTGGAGAGCTCTATAAAATCCCGTTCCTCGCAACATATCGTTCTTTTCGCCCCAAATTGCGACTGTCCCGGCGCGGCGGACACGTCCAGGTAATAACGCAATAAACCACTGAGAGCTTCCCACTGGAAAAGCGATCGAATTTTCCTTCAACCTTTCGAAAACGAGTTGTGTCTCGACTTTTGTGGTGAGTTAGTGGGTTTGTTTGGAAAAGGTGCTTTATTTGTTTGTGTACTGAGTTGGTTTTCGTGCAGCGGGATTGGTTTATGGTGAGCGGTGTGCAATCGGTCAGGTCGGCTGACCGCGTAGCCGTTTTTCGCGGTGCGCCCGCAACCGGCGACCATCAGTGTAATTGAAAACTTGATGTGCACTTGTGCAGAACACCAGTTTACAAATAAATCTTGCAGCTTAAGATTTATACGCTGTTTTGAATACTAAAACGGGATTCTTGTTACGTTTAATGAAGTTATTTTTTTTACTCTTGCCATTGGTTGGAACAGATTCTTATATGTTTTAATTTAATCCACACAGTTCCAAATTTGCATTAAAATTAGTATATGTTAGGTTTTAGCAATGTCAAATTATGATAAATTTGCATGTGACACTAAATACACTACACGTCACGCTAGATTACGCTATGCTATAGTGTCCCTGGTGAAAATGTCGTGGTGCCAGCAGGTGTACTGTACCGCCAAAGTTTGTTCGTAGCTTTTCATTTTCAACAATAACGTGTTGTCTTGTGTGATAACACATTTTTGTCACAAATGAGTGATAATAGTGTTTCTAACAACTACATTTAAAGCTTTGTAATATCTAATGGACATAAAGACCGAAATTCACCGAGCAATCTAGCTGTTTTCACAAAAAGCACAAGTGCCATTGTTGTTCGAATTTCAGTATTTCTGAACACAAAACAAACCGTTTTCGGTTTCTCTTTCCTTTTTCCTTGCAGTCTGCGCCTGGCCTTACCCATTAAGTAATCTCCTTGGTTCGAAAGCACTGGCTAATGCACCTTAGTCGAATTTAGTGCTCGTGGTTCTGTTGGACCTTAACCGAGTAATGGCCAAGACTCGGCCAATTTTTACCGTAATAAGAAAATCTTTGGGGTACCCTTAAATAAAATTTCATGGAAAGTTTGATTCTAATATGCACCATGTTATAGTCAATGTGCACAAAAGAAACTGAAAATCACCGTAATTTAACACAACTAAATTAACGAACTGAATAATTGGTAGCCCAAAAACATCAAAACGACAATTAGATATATATTGTGTGACGATTGCTATAAAATGTCTCCCATACGTCGATAAAATGTTTCACTTCAATAAATAGTTAAGTAGGCATCCATAATAAAGCGGTTAAGTGTCAATACCCACAAAGCAAAAGCTCAACAAAATCCTTGGTCACCAAACAAGCGTCTTTTACCCAACTAAATAAACCTTTTTGTCGATCGTTCCAAACATAATAGTCGCCTAAGAAAAGCGGATTTTAATTAACGCTACCGCTTTGTCAACTGTTCCTTTTAATTTTGATGAATAAAGAAAATTATTTATTTGGCAGCGTTAGCGTTTGGCGTGATTTATACCTCCAGTTACGGACGTTTATAAAGCGGCAGGGAGCAGTGATTGAGATTGATACAAAGTATGAACGGTGTTTTACTTTGTTGTTGTGATGTAGGAATCTGTGGCGAATTTGTCTTTTACGTATGGGCAAGTTTTAGGCTCAATGGTTTGTGTTTTTGCTAACTGCGCTGACTGTATCAACCAATTAAAAAATAGTAAATAAAATGCCAATCATGAAGAGATGATTAAGAACGATGTCTATTATTTCGATGTACAGTAAAGAGTCGTATTTTGATCGGCATTGGATCTTATATCAAACCACAAAATTCGACGCAATAACATCCGATAATGTTGTGAAAATAATTTATTAAAATAAACATTACTAAAGAGTTTCACGGAAATCAAATATATATAGTTTAGTTGATCATATTTTATGTAAATAAGACTTTAGTGTTTGACTTGTGAAAGTGTTTTATTTTTGCCTACTTTATAAATGATTCGAATGGAGTGTCAAAGTATAAAAATAAAATTAGTAGTATCCAACCATAAATGTTAAAACACGACCGATAGATCTTGCTCTAACCTTAGCATGCTGATCGTTTAGGCAACCGTTGCTTCATAACCGCAAGAGATAATGTACTCACTGTATTAATACGTACGTTTATAGGGCATCGCCTGCCCTAAGGGAAATATCTTTTTCATAATAGTACAGTTTGACGGTTTCGCGTTAAAGCTGTTCTTACTGACGGATTGAACAATGAATGTGACGTAATAAATTAATGTTTTAATCGTTTTAATAATGTAACAGCGTGATTGATGTATTCAGGTGTTCCGTTTAATTAGATCAAGATGGTTGCCAAAGGTTGCCTTATTAATTAATCATCATTATCATCATCAGCCACCAGCCAACACCTGAACACCTTGCCAGCGTCTGTGTTTCCCGAAAACTATAATCTGAAAGTCTTTAAGTCGAGAGTGAATTCGTATCTTCTAGGCAAGCATGCTCCATCCTTGACCGAGTCGACACTCGTTGAATCCAGCTCATTGCATTGCTCTTGTTGGCATTCCCGCAAGTTGTACCAGGTCGTTGGTCCATCTTGAGGGGGCCGTCTTCCGGTCCGTGGTCACCAAGAACCTTTCTTCTCCAACGGTTATCGGTTCTACTTCTAACCCTGTTCTGTTCTAACCCTGCCACCTCAATTTGCTAATTTTTAGAGCTACGTCGGTAACCTTTGTTGTACTGCGGATTTTATCATTACGGATTATTAATTAGTGTATATTAAAAAAAAAACTGTCTATAAAACTTGATTCTTATTTTGAACAGCCAGAAATCTAGAAACAAAATAATGAATTTTTATTTGGTGAATTTTTATTTTATCAATCAAATTATGTTACCATTACTTTTTTTTATTATGATTAAGTTCTAATTTAATTATTTAATTGTTGTTGTACCACTATGGTGATTTTACGCTAATTTTATCAATGGGTTTATCTTTTTTTACAGGTAAGTTGGATCAACTTGAATAGTGCTGTTATCTTGCGCTAACCAGTAAGTAATAGTATACCAATTTTCTACTCGTCGAGAAATTGTAACTCCGTCTTATTTCTGTATATTTAAAGAGGCTTCCTGTGCTACCTTGTCACAATTAAAATATAGACAGGAATTTAATACAACAAGGCTTAATATGAAACAAACTTAATCAGGCGTCCTTTGTTGTTTCTATGAAAGAAGTTAAAACGTGGATCCAACCGATACAAAAGGATTACAACGTTATTAAACTTGTAAAATTGTATTCGTAGAACTTGTGCCGTAGAGCCGCGTAGCTCCGTAGCCGCGCTACGCTCGCAGCTACGCCCCTCATCCGTAGTAAATCTTTTAATCTCTTTACAATGGTTCGATGTCATAAATTTGACATCTGTGACTTTTTTATTACGATATTCGAAAACGTGTCCCTCCCCACGGTATGATAAAATCGGATTTTATGGACGCACCGACCGTCAGTTCATTATTTTATTCTGTGTTGTATCGATTAAATTGATGTATAAATCACAGAATCAATGTGGACATTGAATTTCCGAGGAACTGCAAATGGTGACAATGGTTATTACAGATCGTATTTATTGATGACCGGCAAGTAGTATAACATTTAGTTTTCGCAGAAGCTTTGCGGTGAGATTTCTATTTTTGCAACCATATAAAAACCACCGATGTGACCGACATAGCTCAATGGATTAGCAAGCTGAAGTGGCAATGGGCCGGTCACATCTCTAGAAGAACCGACAACCAATGGAGTAGACGAGTTCTAGAGTGGAGACCGCGTTTAGGCAAACGTAGTGTAGAACGCCCGCCGGCAAGGTGGAGCGACGATATGCGGAAGACGGCTGGCAAGGACTGGATGAGGAAGGCCGAAGATCGGGTTCAGTGGCGTTCATTAGGAGAGGCCTACGTCCAGCAGTGAACGAGTGAGGGCTGATGACGATGATGATTAAAACCACAAAAAGTTATTGATATGGAACATTATGGGTGTTTTCACACGGACAACATTTTTGCTTTCGAGTTGTCGGAATATGTAGATGATTTTGGTTGATTCCTAGTGCATTACGACCACAACACGCCGTCTCCAACGTGCAGGCCCTCAATCACATTACAATGGCTCTGGATTCCTCCGTCTAATTGAACTATTGTTGAGAAAATTGTTGTGTGAACACGGCCAACCGCAACCTTTTGTGGCAATCATAACCCAAGCACAAGAAGTTCAATGGGTTCATTTATACGTAGGTACCATTACTGAACCACATTTTGCGGAAATACCGTTCAAAGTGATCCGTAGGATCCAGCCATAAAACAAAACATCACAAAAAAAAAAAAACAACAAAAGACCTCAAAATAATTCAAACGCACCATGAATAAGTAATATCTCTTAAACGATATTGTTATGTAAACATTTCTAAGATACTTTTAAGTTCATGAAAAAAATACCGTTTTCGATGGACAAAGACCTCCGGTTATATTGTGATTTCAATACATTTTTTTCCTTCGCAAGTGATCCTATTTTGTAGGAGGCGAGGGCCTTCCGATGAATAGATAATATCCATCTAGCTAACTGTACGCCTATCATGAATTGGCAACTTTTTCGAAAGGAAAATGTTTAAGGAAAAAACGGAATAATATTTGGTCGTATTTCGTCGTGGAATCGAGATTTTCGGATAAGAAAACTTTCAGTCTTTTAGTCCGTTATCAATTGGGGGACAGATGGGCTAAAGAAATTTGGGCAGTCTATGTGAATAAAATGTTTGATTTAATCTTATACAAACTACCCTAATGGGATCCGTGGGAGGATCCACCTTTGTACACTAAAGCAAATTCTTTAGGTACCTAAAATAGATGAAGCTAGATAAAACTGTTTTTAACGTTAATATTCTATTGGTTTTGTTGACAATTGACAGAAAACTAGAGTGAATGCCCACAGCAAAAGAAAATATACGAGTAGAAAAATAATGTCGCGGTGGCAACACGAGGAAGTGCAACATTTTTCAATACAAAGCATTGGACAGACATTTGGCAGAAAGACACTTCTATTATTATGGTCGTACATGGCGTTAACTATTATACACAAGGCAAACAACTTGCTCTTCTCATCACTAAGGGCAAACTGTGTTATACCTAGTTGAACGAATTGACAGATGAAAATGTATCGAAAAACAAAAGACCATCATTTAATTCATGCCAGGTGGCCAATGATTATACTCGTAGGTGGAATATTCGCATATAATTGAAGAAAGAAGGGTTAGCATAACCTTAGATCGTGTTTTGTTTTATTAATCCGTCGAACGGATGTTTTAAACAAAAGAAAACCAAAGATTAGACAGTACGTGTGACACATGACCCATTACCCTGAACCTTGAAGTGGAAAAACAAGTGAAAATCTTCAAAAACACTCACACACACGAATATAATATACATATAATCAGGATAGTGTCCCCGATCCGACAATTTTGCTCCGTCTCCGTCGGACCTTATCATCGCGCCCATCGCAAATTAACGATCACAGACGCCATCTTAAGATATTAGCAGGGTTAATCGAAACGAAGTAGTGTGACGTGAGAGTAGGGAATGTGTTTCTATTTTCTTTTAGGGTTCAGAATCGCACAAAAAAAACATTGTATAAGTTTTTACAAATACTAAGCATCGCCTCGACATTAACTGAAATTGCTACATAGAAAGATATTACGTCACAAGTGTTTCGTCACTCATGGAGTGAACAACACATTATTTGAAACCCTTATTCCATAACTACAGGACTTCTAGTTAGGGGTCAGGATATGTATGTGTGTTAATCATCAATCGTATTATTATATCACTAAAGCATCAAATATCATATTTATTTGTCAAGTGTTGACGTAACCTATGCCCCAAAATTGGTATATTAAACATTTATAAGCAAGCAATACGTTTGGATAAAATGATTGCCATACATAAGGAAACGTAGGGTTCTTTAACGTCGTCCATAAAACCGTATAACACTACGTCTAACTTTATTTCGCCGTTAACGTTACCTAGTTACTGAACAACTTAGCGTTACGAAAATACGCTCTGTTATAGCGACACGACACTCTTTTAATAATGACTAGCGTTTGCCCGCGGAGTCTACCGAACGAGACATCACGTTGAAGGTGAGAGTACCCGAAATCAGATCAGAGATACTTAAACCAAAGGTTAATTTTTTTCTATCGATTTTTTAGACCACCTTTTTATAATTTATATACCATGTATTATCATGTTTTTTTCACGCCTATGATATAGCGGTGGTAGCCTAGTGGGAGAACGTCCGCCTTCCAAGAAGAGCGTCGTTAGTTCAAATCCCAGTGCGAGCTTGTACCAATGTGTTTCTTGTAAAGCATATGTACGTCATTATCACTGGCTTTTCGGTGAAGGAACATCGTGAGGACACCACCCGAGAATTATTTCGTAGGTATGTTATCCACCAATACCGGGCCCCCGTGGTGGATTATGGCTTAACCTTCCTCACAAAGTAAGGAGAGACCCGTGCCCAGCAGTGGGCCGATATGTTGATGATGATGATGATTCTATGCTGCATGTATTTAACGAGACAGGATGTTTATGGGCGGATCATACGGAATACAGACCGACATGCTCAGCACACTTTGTTTTATAACACGTAGTGACGAAGAGATTTCTCCCTTCCCTTCAGCATTTTTATGCTCATCCTTACAACTTTCGCAATCCACTTATATCAAGCAAGCGCTGAGTAAACACAAAAAGTTTTTCGCGTTTAATCTGCACGTTTTTCGGATATTCATTGAAATTTCGCGTTCCCGAGTTGTTTTAAATAATCCGCGGAGCGTTATTTTTTACGCGACTTCGCTAATACTTTACGCGTTCAACTTTGAAGTCATACGTAAAAAGTTATTAAGAGGTTCTGTGCGGATCTTGATTTTTTTTCTATTTACTAGTGTTTGGCTTTGAAATATCTTACTTTTGTATCGGTAGGAAACGTAGTCATTTTTAACCGATTTCAGAAAAGGTCCTTCAGTTGACCCCTATCATTGTATCGATGCATGACCCATATCTATGATTCTATAGCTTACATACTGTAGTCCGGGCAAGCTACTCACCGCCTTGTATGTATGATATCGGCCGGCGGCGGAACAAGCGGATGGCAAGGCACCAAGCTCCATTGATAATACATAGTTACTGTATGGTTTTGTAGTGGTAGGCCTCTTCTGCAAGAGGCCACCTTTGCCAGATATTCATCCGCCAAGCAGTAGTGTGAAAACAATACTGTGTACCGGTTTGAAAGTCAATGTTTCCAGCAAAATTACTGGACATGAGACTTTAGAACCAATGTCTCAGGCGCAGTGCAGTGCTGCGCAAGATTATGCAATGCAAATTTCTGGGTGGCACTGTTACTGTTACGGGCAGGCGTTGCGCTTACCATCAGGTGACCAACTTGATCGTCTCGTTACTAAGTAAGAAAAAGGATTTCACCATAATAATTAACGTTTAACAAACACCCCTATAGCAGCATGATTTTAGCTATTTAAACATCTGAAAAGACCATAGCGTTACTCTGACCAAGAGTGCTTACCACCCGATGAACGACCTGCTGGTATCGTTATCAGTCAAACAAATAAAAAACGTAGAGGCAGATCCCATTCGATTGTCGTCGCAAAGCAGATCCGCCTTAACCAAATATTCTACAATGAGATCGTACCTAAATACGTCATAGCAACCGTAACAATTTATATAATTCAAACCTGCGCAATGAATATGAAATAATCCGTATTATGCACAAGACGCTTAAGAATTTAAACACAATACCGACTTAGGTGCATAAATTATTACGCGTTACACGCGGTGAAGGGTTGGGGGACCGAATTGTAAAATGGTTCATTCCGACGCTCGTTCGCGAAGAATTTTGATAAATAGCTGAGTGAAATAATTTCCCTCATGTTGTAGCGATTCACTCATACATAGCACCGTTCTGACGCTCGGGGAATTCTTATCTTACCGACGCAGCACTTTGATTATGGAGGAAAGGAATATTTAAAGAAGCTTTAGCTAGCTTTGTTGTTTCTCGACGCATGTGCAAAATTTATGCCTGATATATGAGAGTGTTACTCTGCTAGGTCGCTTTTTGCCGTTTCTTTCGACTGTTCGGCTCAATGAGAAACACATTACGTGATTCTTTGTTATTCTCTTTATCTGTGTTGACTGGAAGAGATCGCTTTTAGCGATAAGTCCACCCATTGTACTATATTTATTCGGATAAGTTCTATCCTTTATGTACCTTGTGTATTTCTGAACTGGTGTACAATAAAGTTTTCTCTATTCTATTCTATTCTATTCTGTGCAGATAAGCGCGATAAGTGTTCCATTTAGGTGGACTCTTCAGTCAAATGTTTATATGAACGGATAAAAAAATTCTAAAAATGTATAAAATTACGGAATTCGGCGTTTTCTTCGCATTTTAGAGCAAGAGTTTCATAGTAAGATTTATTTCGTACGAGTAGGTACGCCTACACTATAAATTACCGCAATAAAGCACCATGCAATTTTTAAAGGAAATTGACTTCGTCTGATAAACAAAAACAATTGAAAAACTGTATTCAGAGAAACAATACACAACTGTGGAAGTCGTGCATTATTTCACTGAAGACAGTTTTTCTTAAGTGTTCTTAAAAAGTGTGGTCACATATGACAAACTTTCTCTATATCTAATAGGTTCAATTTTATCCATTCTGACCACATCTGGCCGCATATTTCAATTATTATTTTAATTTATGACTAACAAGAGCGAGTCAAAAGCCTTATGTAATTTTCCTATCAATCAAAAATTTAACGAAAGATAAAAACAATAGCATAGCACTGCCCCTCCCAATTGAAAAAGGCATTCACAATAACAGTAATCGCATCCTGCAAACTAGATGGATTCTAAGGCGCACACTCACTAGCAAATCTGTTCGGCGATGGAAAATCTCTAAGAATCTTATTCCGGTCATTGAAATCGGCCTGATTCGATAGCATCCCCTTTTCGTCCTATCACTTATTCATCAGGCCATGAATACTTAAGTCAATTTACGTGTAAGCTAAGCAAGCCTTCTTCGTCTAATGATATACGAGTAACAATGATGTGCCTGATAAGGCTATCAATGGATAGCGTATGGCGTATGGATGGATAGCGTGTATTTAACCTTAATTATTTAGTTTTTCTTAAATGGAATTAACTGAAGACATTTCATAGATAACGGGAACATAACATAGTCTTGTCAGGTTTGAACGTATTTGCCAATTATCAGTCTAATTAGTAACTACCTAGATCTCAGGCTCATCACAGGCTGGTGAAAAAAAAATAAAGAAGTATTTCCTTGTTTTTTTTTTAACCAGCTCATTATTACTTTTTTCGCGTTAATAATTTACAGATTCAAAATACTGGACACAATGAAACCTAAAAAAAGAAATCAGAAACATTTTATTTCGTGAATTTCGAAATTATACCGGTCAGCATTATCTACCTTAATCTACGAAGAGGTCAATCGTAAAAATATTCCCTCCGTTTTGGATAGTTTGAGTAACTAAGTAAGCACTATTTTGGTACTATGTTACACGCGAATGCGAACCGTATTTTCTAATAGATCAGTGAATGGCCGTTTTTATAGGTCATGTATTGAATGTTTATAGTGCGGGTTTTGGGGCTGCAAAAGAAGTAATGTAAAGGTTAGGTTCATGCCATTGGAAAGTTCTAGTAGGCACTATATTGTTAGATAAATATAGTTCCTTCGTGCGTATAGCTTCGGCGTTTGTATAAAAACAGACAAAGAAACTTTAAAAAATAAATGTTATATTATAAAACTGTGTTTTATTCGTAAAATAATTAAATGAGATGACTGATATAATTCGAAACAAAGCACGGGTATTAAAGCCCACCCGCAACTGTATTATTATTATAGCAGGTGCTATTTAAATATTTGCCATTAATTGTTTTTGTATTAATACCCGCGATCCGATCCTACACACTGCTGCATAATATCGACGTGATAAAAGTGAGACGTAGGACTAACTAACGAAAAAACGCTGCGATATCACCGCGCCCGTATGGCAGTGGCTTTAACGGCATAAGCTGAATAGTCACTTTACACTTAGTCGTCACCCAGTGCAGTTAGGGTGCGTGCACACGCCGACAGCTGGACAGCTGGACGGCATCGGCAGTTGGAATCTAATCCCGGCTCCCACAACGTTCATCGCCTAATTGACGGTCGCTCCGGATATTTGCATAGGTATTGCACTTCTAATTGTTTCAAATATATGATTGAGATGTGACTTTTGTCGAAATCTAATTTACCCACTCAAAGCACGAGTATAAATAAACAGTACTGTTTCTCAACTATATTGTGTCAGGAGCACAGGTGTATGAAACTTTAAACATTACCTATTCACTAAAATTTGCTCTGTTTTATATTTATGAATATTATATGAAATTTGCAACGCCAGTGCTATATTTCATTCGTCAACTGAGACTGTCATGGCATCAGATTTTCGACATTAGCCTGTTACCGATAACCCCCATTGCCAAAGATTAATTCGAAATTGAACACAAAGCTCCAATTTCAAAAGCGCTGTCGCCTGCCACACGAGCACGTCAAAGCGCGCAACGTGTCAATGTTCTCACACCTGATTTAACAAACCAAGTCTCCCCTCTCAGATAAGCACATTGGAATCGATCATACCCAAACAATGCCAACAAGATATTCGCCAACAAAAGTTTCGAGCGAAACTCCAATTGCTTGTTCAAGTTTAAAATAAAAATACACGTATTTCGCCTAAGGGGACGAAACGTCAGCGGCACGTAGCCTGCGTGGCAAAGCGAAAGGAGATCTGAAGAGATTCGTGCCGTGAAATTTGTCGTTTGACACCTCCGCTCCACCGGGCCGTACGCGTGCGACGGCGTTTCCGCTGCGATTATATGCGAACATACACGCCGTCAAGTGGAAACTGGCTTTAAGAGCAAACACAATCAAGTTTTGATCTAATAAATCCCAATGTAAACTAAATTACGTTAACGCGTTTTGAGGTTGCTTCAAATCGCTTCAAATACCAGTGTAGTCGTGCCTTTACAATCCTCTATTTATTGATAAAATTTATTGTATGGTAATCTACAAATCAAACGGCGTCCTTAAAATGGCCAATTTTGCAATACACAATTCACAGACAGAATAATAAAATTACATATAATATAATTTTATTAAAACTTTTTTTTAATTTAACTTGGCTAAATGTAACTTGCTTCGGCTACCATCGAAAACTAATCTGTCAGTACATTACTTCACATTTAAAATGTCGTGGAGGGTAGACGCTTATAATTGCGATAGCAAAACGTCAGTCGCGGTGCCCAGTGCATTTGTGCCCATTACCTAAGCTCGCGATCTTGTCTTCGTCTATTATGTTTTTATTTTAATAACTACTCTAATTTGATTTCCCTTATTTCTATCTCAAGTTTCTGTTTATATCTTAGCTGTTTACTTTGTGAAAGAAAGTGCAAAATGGTGTTCAGTCTACGTGAGATGCTATCTCGCCTGAGGTATATTCATGATGAAAGGGACTGCGTACACGAGGATGATCAGGTAAATTATTGAAAACATCATAGTTTGTGCTAAGGAGTTTCATCAGTTTCTGTCATTCGACATTCATTTGTTAAAATATATCAAGAATCGTAAGTGTATTTTCGTACAATTTGAATCAAATGAGATTTACTCGTATTTATGTCCGTATTCAAGAACACTGCTTTTTTTCTTTTATGTGTTAAATTTTCAAGTTTTATATTGAATTATTTTCAAAGTAGTCAGAATCACGAGTCACTCGGTAGTCTAGTCAAAGTCATGATTTGGTAAACTTGTGCGTATTTTACTGAAACTTCTTGGGAGTTTGTTTCGGAGAGAACACGAAATGGCACGTTTTTGGGTTTAACGGTTTAACAACGTTACACGTTTGGTTTCCCGCCAAAAGATAAACCGAATACTACTTGATATGTATGTGATTGCTTGGCTCACAGATTAAATAATACCTGGTAAGAATTTTGACGGTTCTTACCATCTTACTCCCAATCTTTTCTGGTGACTATATTGAGATTTTTTTCTTTACGTTAGTCCTTTGTAAACTTAAGAAGTAATGAAAATTCCTCTTAATTATACCTCTCAATAACAATCACATAGCTAATCCTTATTTAGAAACTACAAAGGACTTAATTTAGCAAAGTCTATTGCGCGAACAACATTTCAAAGTAATAAAGGCGAATATTACATGGATACCTGAGCAATTTATCATTAAATCTTGACAGAATATTTTCATCATTTCTTAGTTATAAAATAGCCGAACAAAACAATGTTTCCTCGTACAATAAAAGCCCATGGCTACGATCAATCAATCCATGGATGAAAGAGAATAGATGTATTTCAAACTATTGTGTTATCGGTATTTCATAACGCTCATGATTTTAGACGTGCTGTTAAATACAACACGTGTTCAATTTACAAGGTTATATTGATGCGTTTTGATAAAATTGAATTTATATAAAAAAAAACTTTCGGTTTATTCAACTAAATGATGAGGTTTGAGGTTCATCTATCAACATTCAAAATGATTCTAGGTCTTCTATTCGTAGCATGGAAATTTATTGTACCTATTTTAGTTGGGTACGTAGGTATTTTAGCTAAATACATATCCACTATATAGCGTACTTATCATGATGAAATCGAAACGCGTAAACAGTAACAAATAGGCCACTTAGAGATAGAAACAGCTACGTGATTGCAGTAGTTATGTATCTGTTTTAACTATATACATATGTATATACGCCGTGTATCATCGCAGATTCCTCCCAAATGCAACTCATATGTAGGTAAGATACAATCCAACATAACCCTAGGCCGACAAGTCTGGCCTTACCCATATGTATCGTTGTAGAAAACATATGCCACATACTGTAAACCAGTACTCAAGCTTGCTAGAAAACTATAAACCGAACAAAAATAAAAATCGAAGATTGGATGACCACATCTAATTTTTTACCGATCTTGGTGACAATGTATTAATATGAGCAAAATTAATATTATAGTTAAGGACCTTATTAATAATCACTTAAAAGCCGCGCGCACAAAAACAAAAGTGCTGTAGCTGATAAGGGCAGGCTTGGCGCTTACCATCAGGTGAACAGTTTGTCTCGTTACTTAGTAAAATAAAAAAAAATGTTACCATATTGTTATAACAGAAATCGAACAAACTTCGATACTGCCAAAAAGACATCCAATACAGATGTGCATTCGCCATGTCACGGTGCAAGCATTAATCACTGAGCAACGCCCGCCGCCAACACCTGAGTGGTATACTGTTTCCTAACAATATTAGGAAGTATCACTTTTGTCGAATTCAGCGTGTAACCGCGACTCGCCGTGTGGATGTCGTTT
The DNA here is from genome assembly GCA_912999815.1 of Campaea margaritaria. Classification (NCBI taxonomy): domain Eukaryota; kingdom Metazoa; phylum Arthropoda; class Insecta; order Lepidoptera; family Geometridae; genus Campaea; species Campaea margaritaria. Next base: position 7,859,061 of record OU538794.1, read on the forward strand.
GCCTAGTCACGCCTGTTGTGTATGTGTAGAATGTTATTAGTTTCATTGTTACTTACGAGTTTCTGTGTAACTGTCACTTAGCGACTTAGGTGAGTAATTATATTTATTACTATGGAAAAATTAGTACGTCTCAGGCATGATAATTTATTTACTTACATGCTAATGGAAGACGTATCTAATTGATTGAAATTATTCTGTTTGACGAAAAAAAAACAGTCAAGTGCGCGTTGGACTCGCACCGAAGGTTCCGTACAAATATGTAGATCTTAAGAAAGCATCTAACATTATTGCTCTAACTCAAAGACAAACTTGGTTAAAGGACAAACTTAACTTTGCCATTCGATCCCTTGACACGGTTGTTGCACCAAACGCAAATAATAAGTTTGTAATAGTAAATTTGCTTGTTTTGTTATTAAACTACATACATATTTTACGGTTTTCAACGGAAAGTACCCTACAGTACCCTATTTTGATTCCTTTGTGAAATCGCAAAATAAGAGTTTGATTTTCTCACAGCTGAAACAGAACGTAGACCCAAATATTTGATATAAATTTCAACTTGATATCATTATACTTTCCTGAACAAAACGACAGACAGACAAACAGACGGACAACAAAGTGATCCTACTGCAACTCGACTATACAAACCCCCTACAAACAAAACACTATCCATCAACAAAAAACGTTTCATCAACTTTTACGTCATTGATAAAAACCGATAGCTCTCTAACAGACCTGACTTCACCAAACCTAAAGCAAATCCTATTCATTCGCATATCTGTCCATCGTTTTGTTTCGAAAAAAGCATCCCAAACATAAATCTAACGGCATAGGATGGCCGGAAATTGATACCGCTCTGTCGACCGTCCCCTTCAAACATAAACTGAACCTGACTGTCATGTACAGCAAGAATGTATCCATCCCGGAACTATCCTACTTCCTGCTGTTCCATTCTACTATTCTATTCTACTATAATTATGAAATGTTGTAGTAGAATAGAATAGAATAGAAAACTCTTTATTGTACTCCAAAAAAATAAACATATTACAGAAAAATTACAATAGGTAAACAACATTTGAAAGCGATAAGACCGCCGAAATGAAGTAGCATTACTTAAGGAAGGATAATCGCCCGTGGGGTGCGGGCCAGGTAACCTCCACGAGTGCCCGGCTGTTGTTCGTCCCTCTTGATGCGTTGCATCCGGAGGGAAGGGCAGCAGCTGGGACGGTGCACCCTGGGGTTCGGTCAGCAATTCTCCTAGGGGAATTGGTGGCCGTAGCGAATAACCTGGCGAGAAGAGGTCCTTCGCGTGTCCCTCTGATCAGCAGAGGGCACAGCGAGGGACCAATAACGGGGACTTTTGGGCCGCGGATCGGGGGTCCAACGCCCAAGTTAGAAGTCCCGAGCTGAGGTGCGGCCCGTGTGTTCCGGGACGCACCCAGCGGAGAAAGAGGCCCAAGCCTCACGTGGCGAGCCCGGGAGGGCGCCCGCAGAGGTGGTCGCGGAAGCGCCGTGCGAACCCGTGACCACCTCCATAATGCGGAGAGGAGAACACCCCGGGGTTTTAGTGGGTAAACCCCGCCAGACCAGCTGGCGGGGGAGTCCCACATAACCACCCCCCCGCCCCCGGGGGCCGGGTGGTATGCCTAATGCATTTCCCCGGGAAAAAAAAAAAAAAAAAAAAAAAAAAAAAAAAAGGATAATCGCCCGTAAGTATGTACCTTAGTTGCACGGTATCCGGTGAAAGTGAGGGGAGACCCGTGCTCAGCAGTGGGCCTGTATGGGTTGATGATGGGTATGAAGATGATGATGATGATGCTGATGAGGGTATTGATACTTTTGATCCAAATAACTGCGCGTAGCTAAAACATGCATCATTGAAAGGACACAATAGGTACCTACTACAATTAACTAGTTAGCGAAGTGAAATATAATTCGATAATCGCATTGTAGTGCGTGTAAGTGGTTCTGGGCGCATAAAAGAGATCATGATTAGAGCAGTCAAGCAATAAAGAACCTTTAGTAATAAGAACATAAGCTACATAGTACCTATTCGTATAGTACGAGTAGATACCAAACATAAGATACTTAAAGGTGTATTAATGTTATTTGAGCTATGGGGGCGTTTCGTGACACGGTCTAAATCACCTATGAACTCTTTTTCTATTGGTGAATTCGGACCACTATCAAAAGCTTCTAGCTAGTGCAATTATAACATTACAATTTCGAAGTTATCATTGTTTATATATTGTATTGAATGATGTTCAGGTACCTTACAACTAACATAGCTAATTCAATTCTAAACTAGAAGTGGTAAGCCGAAACCAGCCTACACAGATAGACTGGTAAAGTTACGACTAAAAATAATCCCAGTAAAGCCACTAAAAGCTACAAAAGGGACAAAGAAACAAAATGCAACTAAAAATTAGTTCACTACCGCAATCCACTCTAATCACTGAACTGTTTCGCGAACCAATTTTAAATTTTAGCGAAACGGCGGAGGGCATTAAATGTTAATGCACCAACAATATTCCCTGGGACGGGCTATCGTAAAAACTTTGGCCGGTAACCGCTACCCGGTTGCAACATGCATTATATAAACTCATTATGGAGCCAGCAAGAATTTGTTGCCTAATTTGAATTGTCACTTTGGAAACTTTTTGTCCACTGTTGTGGTCGCGGGAAGTAGGCATTTCTATAAATCTGAACAGTTTTGGTAAGATACGTGACTTTATCTATCTGACCAGAAAATAATGTGAGCTTAGGCATACTAAAACAATTAGCGTACACACGTATCTAACAATAATCATAGCCAATCGGAACTCGTGAGATAGGTTATTCGTAGCTGATTACATTCATGTCAAAATTGTATTTTGGTATTAGTTTGTTCACGAATTAGACCCGTTTTTGTTTACTCATTTACTTTCCTGCGCTTTTTCAATACGCTGACCGTCTTGCACTCTAGCATTGTTTTAAAAAGCAAATTTCAATAGCGCAAGAAGTTCCTCGACACCCGATGTTGATGGCTTAACTCGGCGAGTAGATTGATGACTCTGTTTTGCATGAACCTGTCTGTGGACTCGCGGTGTATTTTCACCGGTATTATTAATCACCGTGAATTTTAATAAGTACCTTGTGGATAAGGTGCTTTAATGAGAGGCGTAAATCTAAAGAAATAGGGAAGTTGCTGTATAATAAGAAAGTGACTGAAGCTCGTATGTCGTTTATTTTTTGTTTTTGTTTTTAGCCTGTGCTGTCCCTTTACTGGTGGATTATGGTATAATCCTTCTCATGACTCTGACGGGAGAACTGTGTTCAGCAGTGGGCAGATATAGCTTCATTATGATGATGAATTTCTATTGCACAACATAAGTCAATGCGTGATACTCCAAAGGTAGATTCAGTGTAAAACTTAAGTAGTGGGTTCCCGATACTGGGCTTGAAACCTCAACCACGTGAAAAGATTTTGTAGATTTCTATTGCTCCCTGCTTCAAAAGGCACGTCAACCATTGGTCCTGGTTATTATCGATTGGTAGCAGTTGTAAAGCCATTTCAGAGGCCCTAGTGTGGCGTCACTGACACCCGAACTGGCACTAGGTAACACTTTCGATAAACGTTCACTAAACGGGCACTTTTCACTAAAGCTTATAAAATATCCTATCCTTCTTTAATATTGTACATGGGAAAGTATGTTTGTTGGTTTGTCCTTCCTTCACGCAACAACAGAGCAACGGATTGACGTGATAGATAAAGAAAGGGCTGGAGAGTGACATAGGCTACTTAGTATCCCGGAAAAAATGTATGGTTAATAGTCAACGCGGGTAAAACCGTGGAGTACAGCTTATAGTAGCCCGCTATAGTAGTTATTTATTGTGTCACCATGATGTCTTTTGCCATTTGCAATGTCACATATGTACATTATAAATCAAAGAATCAAGCAAAATTACAAACAAGTTACTTTCGAAAGGTTGGACTCTAGTTTAAGAGCTGTCTAATTTAGTTTGTCCCAACAGTATATGGTGCCATTAACGCCAATCATGTCGATTAGACAGATTGATTGACCAGCACTTAAACGTCCACCTAATACACTTCCTAATCCTTTAATCGTGATTGCACGTTCCTGTATCGCATACCTAGTCCGATTGATTCCCAACTAATCCTGAGAGCTGAGCTTCGCATTCCGCATGCTCAATAGTATGGGAATTACGAGTAATTGATATACAACCCAAAACAGCTCCGCGCGCCCTCGACTAGAACAAAATTTCAAAATATTTCAATTGACTAAAAAACTAAACATACCTTAATTCTAATCGAATAAGCCGCTAGCAATGGGCTCTTTACTAATAGTGGAATGGTTACTCTTTTATTATACGACCGTACTGAATAAACAAAATCGTAACGACACAACTATACTGACCATACTTGGATTTTTATAACCTTTTATGAGAAAAAGCAAAACCGGAGCACCTGAAAACAAAAAATCTTACTTTTAGCCATGAAACTGCATATTTTAGTAAGAAAACAGAATAACCAAGACTGCTAAACGCAAACTCACAAGGTAATGCTTTCACAAGTAGCCTAAGTTGTTCCACATTGCATCAATTGATTCCCATTGGCGATACACCAACCAGCTTCACCTAAGCTTCGAATTCCGCATGCTCAGTAGTTACGGCGCATGGTAATTGGTATTCAGCACAGCGCGCCCCGACGGCGGAAATTAAAAATGATTGTACTGCCCTCTATACGCACACCTATACTGCTTCGGTCTCCTATAAGGGTAATACGGGTGTTTTTTCAGTGATTCTTCGTGCTTTCCATTGTGTCAAGATTTTATTGACCTTTATTATATCCTTACAACCCTATTTTTGTGCATCGATTAACGAAGCGTCGCGTTTTTTTTACGCAATAATTAGAGAAAAAATTGTGTTGGATTGGTCTTTTTCGTAGTTTCTGATTCACTAGGTATAGGGAAGCCTAGTTAAGGGTCCGGATGAATGTAGGTGATTACGATGTTTTAAAAAAAAATAGGTCGTCAAAGCACTTAATGAAGGCAAGTGTAAAAAATTAGAACAGCTTTTTTTAAGTATGACGATAACATTTGTGCTTTTTACCCTCTTAATAAGTTATTCAGTATTTAATTACAAAGTGCTATTTACGAGGGTGAATCAAAAAGTTCTTAGAAGTGCATATATATGAAACCTTTTTGGATCAAGTTCGATATTCAAATTAAAGAGTGTCTATCACACTATATTTATGCAGACTGTCACTTGTTTTTGTCAGTTCGTTCGCATGTAATAAATTTTTTTGTGCAACGAGTTGCTAAAAAGTCAAAATTATGGATAAAAGTGAGTTACGTGCGGTGATAAAATATCTCAGTTTGAAAAAAATGTCTACGAAGGAAATTTTTTTGGACATTCAGCAGACATTAGGGGGTGATGCTGTACCCTATTCTACGGTTGCGTACTGGGTGGCTGAATTTAAAAGAGGTAGATCAAGCTGTAAAGATGACCCGCGTTCTGGGCGGCCTTCAACCTCCGTTACAGAAGAAAATGTCAAAAAGGTTGAGAATCTGGTTTTGGAAGACAGAAGAATGACTATAAAACATATAGCTGAGATCCTAAAGATATCTTTTGGTAGCGTTCAATCCATTTTAATTGATTCACTGTGGTTCAAAAAAGTGTCTGCAAGATGGGTGCCACGAATGTTAACCGACGAAAACAAAAAGCGACGTTTGGAAATTTCCAAGCGTAATCTCGAAATGTTCCAGCGTGATTCGGATAATTTTTGCCATCGTCTTGTCACCATGGATGAAACGTGGGTCCACCAAAGCCAAAGACCAGTTCCAAGACAAAGCATGTCTTGGAAACGACCATCCTCTCCATCCATTAAGAAATTTCGAGTTGCTCCTACCGCTGGCAAAGTTATGGCCTCTGTGTTCTGGGATAGTGAAGGAATCCTTTTTATTGATTACATGCCAAAAGGCCAGACGATTACTGGACCCTATTATGCAAATTTAATCCCGAAAGTGCGTGAAGCGATTAAAGAAAAACGTCGTGGAAAACTGTCGTTGGGCGTGTTGTTCCTTCAAGATAACGCTCCTGCTCATCGATCGGAAGTTGCGCTCAACGCAATCCGCTGTGCTGGCTTCAATCTCCTTGACCACCCACCATATTCTCCGGACTTAGCCCCAAGTGATTTTCACTTATTTCCAAAATTAAAAGAGGAAATTCGTGGAACAAAATTTCACGATAATGACGCGGTTATAGCTGCCGTAGAGGACTTTTTCGAGAGTCAAGAAAATATTTTTTTTTCACAAGGAATAAGGAAGTTAGAAACGCGTTATTCTAAATGCATTGCATTGGAGGGAGATTATGTAGAAAAATAAAATATTATTATTTAAATCTTTGCATTTTTTAATATTGATTCCAAGAATTTTTTGATTCACCCTCGTAGTTACTCAGAGGTCAAATAATTCGAAAACTTTATTTTCAACACAGAAAACTAAGCGTCTGTCTGGGGGCGAAAATACATTTCGATTAAGGCACAAACAAAACTAATTAATTAAAACCTATTTTCAGTTTAGTTTATCTTGATCTTTAACTTCGTCTATTTGCCCACATCAAATGTAATTCTTGACTTTTGATCTAGTTATGTTTAGGGATTGAGTCCTTTCAAAGCTGAAAATCTATTTCGACATCCCATACTACGAAACTTTTTGACCGATGTTTTTAATGAGTTTGCGTTTTACCATTAAGATTGGTCTCACTTAGTTGGGGTGAAGATAAAATAGCAAGCTAAGCACGTTTCCTTAAAAAAATTGTCTTATATCGTACTCATTTCTAGACTCAACTACCTTAACGGCTCATTCTTATACGTCCTTAAGGAATGACCACCGGAGGAAAGAGATTTATGTAACGTTTAATTATATGGACCACTTGTGTAGAATTCATCTTAACCACTATGAGATTCTTGGCCATCGTGACCATCAACTCGGTGAAGCCCTTAAGTTGTCGACTAATGAATTTAATTACTCTTTACCCGAGAAGTCCCTGCATGGTATACATCGACCGAGTTATCGCATGAAAATGAGGCTTTAGTCAAAAGAACAAAAGCAAAGAACGAACCCCTAAATAAACCACCGACGAGATTCACAATCAACGCCTTCATAATTGCAGAGTTAATATTTACACCGACTGAAAGTTTAAACATGCGAATTGTACACTTTTCCACCAATTAATGATTTTGAGTTAAAAACGGCCAACAAAGGCTCTGTCATCGTCGGAATAAACGCGTAAATGTTTGTTCGACACATCGGTTGCCGTATGCATCAATTAAAAATATATTACTTGCAGGGTTGACTTCCGGCTGTGCGTTCCGACGCACCCAGGCTCTATATTTTGATTTTTGTAATGTCGGGAGTTCCGTTCCAACCTTTTACAATTTTATTTCAAGCTTTATTTTAGTGAAGTTTTAAATAAAATACTCTTGTTACATAGTGGTCGCATATTTTATCTCTTTGAACAACATAGATATTTGATGAAAAAAGGTGCGCAGAGGGTGGCGGTAAGGGAAAGAATCAACTGTTATTTCTTAGATAACTGACATTTACGGTTACCAACAGAACCTATTAGGCCCATTGTCTATACAAAAAGTGCTGTCAAAATAAGGTTTCGGTGATTTACACCGAGATGACGTCACAAACATGCTAGTTACACGATACGAATATAGATTTTGGCAGTTCATCGTTAGACACTTTGCCCGGTGATAATCACTTTGTCAGATAGCCGATCGATCCGCTGTTGAGCCTGATGTGGCGTTGACTACTGGCTAGCAATACATCGTAAGCACCCAATGTCTGCCCCTACAGTTGGTTCGAATTTTAGAAGTCATGTTTGGTTCGAATCTTACATGTATATTTTGGCCGTTTTCCTTCTGGAATAGAGTTGAAATCTGTATATCTGTCAAGATCAGATAGTATACAATATTAGTGAGACAGCGAGCTGATCTGATGATTAGAGATGAAAGGTAGACAGCGAAACTTCTCAGTGACTAGCAGTAGATTAATGGTTGGGCTCCTTTTGATCAGATTGAGTTATTGAATGCAAATGACATTAAGAATGTTAAAAAGGCAACAATAAAAAAGAAGTATTAAAAGAAACGGAGTCTCGGATTTACCATCGTAATAATCTGATGATGAAAGAATATAGACCCTTTTCAAGCAGTAGGTAGATATTGATGAAGGTGAGAATGATGATGAAATCTGTTACCTACCTATTGAATCAGAGTACGTACTATCTCACTTTTATGATTTCTATCCGTTCAAATGAACATATTTGAACAACGTTTTGTTCTCGCCGTTTAACTCCGGCCGGATGCGTTTTATTTACATATGAATGTGAAAGTTCATACGACAATTTTTCCGTTCAGCCATGAAACTACCGATATATCTACTACTAACTGCCGATCTGTCAATTTGCCTATCGGTCCGTATTGGTTATCGAATGCGTGGATATGTATTATTTTATAGCACGCGCCGTGGGTTTTTTATGATTAAAATTTAGAGGTTAAATTTCGATTTATTTTTGCCATAGGAAAGATTGTGTGTGCCATCTGTCTATTTTTTATGATTTAAGAGTTATAAAATATACCGACAAGATAGGTAGATAACTGATAGATAAATGTTTAATCCATTATTCCTTTATAAATACGTTTAGAAAAACAATAAAGATAGCTAAAAACATTAAATGCTTATTTCTGATATATAAACTTATTTTTTTATTTTAAATTACACTATAACACATAATATGACAGTAGCATGGAATCTAACGTTTAACTGCACCGTAAAACTGTAACTGTGTTAAAAGTACATATTATACTCGTATTAAATCTCATTACATTATGTAGATGCGCATATCCTGACCGTCATTAAAACAACATGAATATTTTGCGAGACCATTATGTCAGTTGGTCATAACCACCTGTGCTCGTCCTTGTCAAAGTTTGTAAGACCGCAGTACTATTAAGGTAGTACCGAAACTCACGCCAAAGTTATCTACTGAGAAACTTCGATCGTAGTGCTAGCTCTGAGGTATCTTATCGCGAATTGACTCTTGCTAAACAACACAAAGCCAAAGATATAAAAGGCAACTGAACTGAACCGCAAATGCCATTTCACTTTTAATTTATGTGAAATCCATTTGTTACGTATCATCATCATCATCCACCCATATCGTCCCACTGCTGAGCACGGTTACGTATACAGTGAACAATAAAATTTGAATAAAAAAAAGCAAAAAAAAAAACCAGTCGAATTGAAAACCTCCTCCTTTTTTGAAGTCGGTTAAATAAGATGATAATTTAACGGAATTCAAAATTATGTCCAGTTCGATCAGCAATCCAAATGTCACAAACAATACGCATCAAATGCATCCAAATCCGATAGGTTTATTAAAAGCTACTCCATTCCTGCTCTGTCATCAGTACACCTCGATGCCATTATTAATTTATTGCATGAATAAGTTTTTAAAGATTAAAATTAGAAAACGACAAACAAACGGGTAAAAAGGAAGTTGTAAGACTTGCTTACTAAGATAAAGGTCAACCTAATTAAATTGTGTTATCACTCAAATATTCGCCCACTATCTCACTAACCCTTTCCGAGACGGTTAATAACACTCATCTGTGTGCGTGCGATGAACTATGACATTTTTGTTTCAAGTTCAATAACTGAGTCTAATTATGTAAGACTGTTAACATTAATTTTGTGTCTGACAGTACTATTTATTAGAACCTAGCTTATGTAGGCAAAGGATTTTACGCGTTGATATATTATACTACTAACTGCGTCCCGTGGTTTCACCCGCGTTCAGCATTATCCTACAGGAACGGTTATTTTTTACGAGATAAATGATTTTTTTGTGTTTGTCAAGTTACCTGTGTGTGATGCAATGCAGGGTTCTGGGTGGTGATGTGACTATTATGCGCAAGCGTAGCTCTTACCATCAGGCGAACGACTTGCTCGTCTCGTCCCTCAGTCAAATTAAAAAAAAAAAACAAAATCCGATCAGCTGTTTTTGCGTAATAGAAATAAGAAAAATCCAAACATCGAAACTTCTACATTTGTAATATTAAGTGGGGAAATATCTATAATATAGTACCCAGTAGATAACTCTCCGTATTTCTGAAAATACCTAATTTCCTAAGATAGTTAATAACAAAATCTGAATATACTAACGAACAGTTCAGTTCGCGTTCATTTTCGAATGAGTAAAAATAAACGACTCAAATAGAATTTCACATGCAAAGAGCGGTGTATTTACTGTAAAAGTATTTTTGCCGGTTACCCATACGTACGTATTTACTACTCATAAACCAGCTCGCAGCTACTTTTTTTTTTCAATTTACAGACTGGTACGTTCGACTCGTGTTCCGTTTATTTACATATCCTTCAGTTACTAGCCTTAACGTGCCAATCACATTTGCTTGTGTCTATTTGGAAATTTATTTTTTCCTATCTATCAATGCTAGCGAAGCAAAAAAATATATTACTCTTCGCAATCTAATATTGAGTACTAAGGAAATTTTAGTTCAACGACTTCAGTATAAAATATTCTAGAAGTAGATGTTGCTAGGTGTAAAAAAGTTTGGATAACAATATTTCAGTGTGTTTCAAAGTTGGGATAAATATAGAACGCTTGGATTTTACTGCTATAGTTTTACTCTTGTACAAAATGGTCTTGTGGGAGTTTTGAAAATGTGACGTTGCCGATTTAGTATTTTTTCTCAGGCTTGTGCTTTTTACAATACATAACCAAATACATAGACATTTCGTGTTCCCTCTAATACTCCCAATAAGTTTCAATAGAGGAACCAACACTTTACTGAACGTGACGTTTTGTGCTACTGGCCAACGGGGACTCGACATTCGGATTATTTTAACAAAAAACTCTAAGTATAATAAAACCAAAAACACCAAAGTATAACTATTAAAACTGGCTAAAAGTCTATGCATAGCTCAGAGAAACTAGACAGATTAATACTGATTCACCAGATACAACACGGCACAAAGCTAGTCTACATTAGTTCTACAATCTTCATCACCTTTCTCCCACAAAAGGCTACCAAATCATAAAACGTACTGGAAGCATATGAACACAATAACCGAAGATTCATCCGCGATCGTCCTCCACATTTGTTTACACATTTTACCAAGCACAGAAGCGCAGTGTAAAACAGTAGCCTTAGTCATTCAGTGTGACACGTTTTCACATGACATTAAAAAAAAAGAACAATGCAGCCTTCTGACATTTCTGAATAGGCATTTAATGATAAAATACGATTTGGTTGAGGGTGGAGCATTTTTGTGTAGAATATTCATGTATCTCGATTTTTATAATTTTCTTTGCTACTGCTTTTATCTTTTCTTTTTCAATATTTAAGCTAAACGCGTCATACTGTAGGAGGTAAATTATATTTTAAACTAATACTTGAAACTTGAATACAATCGAATAAAAGTGTATTAAATGGTACGCATTCAGCCAATCAAGATACTTGATGTAGTGACTATTTATCGGGTATTATTAACTGCGTGCGTAACACCTCAATGTACAAATAAGTTTGGAACTGGATTTATTTCCAAATGCTAGACACAAGCTTGCTTAACAATGCGTGAATCTTAGATTCTCTCTCCATCAGTACTGGTTCAAAAGAGTGCGGAAGCCTGCATACTTTAAAAAGCCTTCCCGATATTAATCTTGGTTTCATCTCGATATGTTTACTGAGGAAGCTGAGATAAGGATCTGCGTATTGGTTCTGTTGGAGGCTTTAATCTTCAGATCGTCTAGCGCATGAAGTTTGTTAATTCTCTTGTGCAGTACTATAAACTTTTCTTCATAAAATTGTATGATAGCTTGTCCGTATATCTATGGCTCTCCACGATCACCTTCCATATATCAGTAAACGAGCTGGTACCCGTGACTTCGTTTATGGTGGTAATTTTTTTGATATAAGAAGACAATTTCCCACCAAAACCTATACCAGCTAGCTAGTCAGTATTTTAACAGTCATTTGGTTTCTATTCTTTGGATTTGAGTGTTATGTGCATCATTTCTGGGCTACCATACAGTAAAACCTGCATTGCAGTCGGTTCAGTAGTTTTTACGTGACACTATTTCCAAAAATTCTAGAACTAATTCATAAGGCCAACGTTCACTTGTTTTACCGACGTGTTTTCATGAAACAACTTGTAACGGTTGCAGTTTTTGAGGCTTGATAAAATTATACACTATTGTGTCCTCCACAAACTTTACTCAAATGTCGATGAGCAGAGTGTTTGCATTTCACACGGATAGACGTCAAAGAAGTTGTTTAACGCTGAATTAAAACTAACGTTCGGTTCGTACGTGGCAACTGGCATATGGTTTCATGTTGGCTTTTCATCAGCATGGTAATCGTGCAAAAATATTGGCTGAAACACGGGCCCCGAGCACCTGCCTAGAATTAAATAAAAATAGCATGAAAGCGGGCGTAATTTGCGTCCAATGTTTATTGAACGGAACGTTTCGAGTATCAAATTAAGGAACATCTTTACAATACTTTATTTGTACGCGAACCTACATGCTGTTATTTTTATCGCTGGACCTCTCATGAGCAGAAAGGGTAGTCTAATATATAGAAAGGGACCTTCACCTTTCGTTTGTATTTAAAGTTTTTGTACTCAGTATTTATATATGGAAGGTTTTATTGGACAAGAAAATTAGGTAAAAAAAGGTTTAAACTTGAACATTTTACGATAAATATGCAGCAAAATTTACTACGTTTATTGGACTACGTAGTACTGAGTGACATTACTTAATTGTTTGAATAATCTCCATCTAAAGAAATGTTCATGTAACTGCGCAGGAATCCTGAACGAATTTTGTTTACTTTTTTTTTTTAACTAAAGTGAATACATCTGGGATCTGAAACTGTTAAATATGTAACAAAATGTAATGCCACCAAGGGGTAGTTTTATATCTGACCGGCCGGACAGTAATAGACAACTGTGTTCTCTGAACCGGGACATATTTCTTAACAGTAACTGTCAATAATTTGATTCTCCGCCATAAACCCACATCAGTATCCAATTAGCTAACGAACTCCCAAGTGTGCCGTGTTTACGTGCGCGTAGTTTTCGGTGCTTACCTACTTTTATAGCACTATATGTTAAGCGAGACTCGTAAAAGTGCGGTGGTCGTGTTTTACGCCGTCAGTAAACTGGAAGTGTCATTGTATTGGATAAAAGTTGGACGCCATAGTAGAAACCTATACACAATTGGTGCTAAAGCAGCCAGGTAGTAAAAAGTGATCAGATTTATAAATTTCAATAGATTTATGTAAGTATATTTTTATTTTATTTGTTTATTACATACCCCAACTACCAGAAAAATGTGACTTTGTCTTTTCTTACGTTTTCATAATTTATGAAATCAGTTACGTAACATACAAAAATAAAAATAGAACTTTTAATAAAGCTAACGTTTTATTTCATATTATTATGACGTTAGGTAGGTACTAAAAAAAATTATAATTGTACGGATCTATGTTAAACTCATTTTTATTGAGTAGCATTTATTAACCTTCTCCGTATGCGGCTGTTAAATAGAATTTAATGCAAAACAACAAAGTTCTGGAAAATTACGAATGCCTCTTGTATTTTAATGTCCGGTGCGATTTTTAATCTATATCGTTACATGTATGTTTGATCAAATGTGATACTTCAGAATAATTGTAGTGATTACTAATTGGTAGCGTATTCAACGAACTATCGCCAGCCGAGTTGAATGTTTTGCTGCATGAGAGATCACTCGCCTAATGAATAATTTCAAAGCGTGGATTACTCACCGAATATGTACCTTTAACATATCAAAAACCAACACTACTCCCGATAAGCAACTATGTCGTTACAAGAAAATGTTAAATGGTCGTAAAACAAGTTCACAAGTTAAATTAATTGTTTCAGAATTAATGTCGCACTTCAGTTTCTCGTTTAGTTCTCAACTGACGTTGGCTGTTTCGACCCTAACATTTTTATTTATAGATTAACACACGAAACTATTGCTAGTAAAAACGAATAGGTCAATGTAATTGAAAACAGTTAAGCAGCTTAATGCAAATTAGTTCGGTTTTACTATCACACAGCATGTTAACATTGGATGAATTGGAAATGCTACTTTTTCATTACTGAGTGACATGGTGATGCATTTAATGAAGAATCATAAGAAGATATACTTTTGAAAGCAAGACATACCATACGATTTATGTGTTGATTGCATATATAGTGGTTGGCCTCTTCTGCAAGAAACCGCCTGGGGAAGTATATTCATCCGCCAAGCAGTAGTGTGAAAACAATAATGCGTTCCGGTTTGAAGGGCACTGTTTCCAGCGAAATTACTGGGCATATGAGACTTTAGAACCGATGTCTCAGGGTGACGAGCGCAGTGCAGTTCCGCGCGAGATTATCCAATGCAAAGTTCTAGCTGCAGTGTAGCAGTTATGGGCAGGCGTTGCACTTACAATTAAGTGAACGACTTGCTCGTCTAGTTAATCATATAAAATTAAAAAAATGGTTTCACCATAATAATTAACGTTGACCGTAGCGTCTAAGACACACGCGATCTGAGCTACTGTAAGCCTCGTAGTACACAATGGAAGTGTGTCTGTAGTAACTGTGTTACCGTTGCGGAGGCACGTCTGTAACGATTTATAACTATGGTGTTTTCGTAGTCCGCTGGCCGCAAGGGTGTTACTAGACAAATAAATTTCGGCCGGCCCGCTCTTTTAGAGACATGTATTGAAATATGTTCGGATATTTTATTAGATAGTCGATTGGGTATATAGCTGTATTACGGACTTTATTTCTGCGGTTTATGTTCTCAGCCTAAATAAATAAGTTTCGATGGACGCAAGGGGTTTGCTCTGACGTCATAATGGAGCATTTTGTTCGTTTTGGAATGATCGATTGCTGCTGAAAGAAATTGTTTTTGTAATCATTACATTCTCGGAACTTATTTTCGAGCCTACGATAATATGAAATTATGAGTAGGATATGAACTACGAATATGAACTTGAATATCAAATTTTGTAGGTAAATTAAATAATCTGTTAGTAAAATGATTAAAATGACATCTACATTTTAGTAATCATTAGAAACCTTATTGACATTCATCGTTAGGATTAAACTGACAGACAATTAGATGTTTTTATCAGGTTCGCTCCCCAAGCCTTAGTTGGTTTCCAGTAACATCTACCTCTCCAAACATACTGTGAATAATACAGCGTGTACCCGAATATGATGTAGTCATTGGTAACAGGGGTGGTCGGGTGACCGCACTGCCCGCTGTCACAATCAGCTGTTTCCGACCCCCGCCTGAATATCGGGGTTTATTTTCGAGGTGTTAAATGGGAAGGGAACTATTATTATTTTTTGTCACTTGAAAGTTATTGTACTTTATGTTGAGAATGGCCACAAAAAATCCACCGTTCCTTAAAGTTCTTCGAAAAATTAAGTGATTTTCACTGGAGAAATTAACTGATCTTCAAACTTGGATGGGAATATGCATTTAGCGCTGTCAGTGGTCTAATTACTCTCCTTCCTATGAAGCTTTTGAACCTTTTCCAGCAAACTTTATAAGTAGTCATACAGTCTTATTTAAATTTAAGTTTCAAGCGTCAGAGATGAGTTTCTCAAATTCAGAGTCTGGTCCATAAGTTTTCTTTAAGTAACGAAGAATTTCAACAAACAACAATCGACTGCGACTTCCCGTTTTCACAGTTTTATTTTTCGTTGAAACTTTAAAACTTCCGAAGTTTTCAACTAAAGGACGGTGAAAAGTTATTGAGGTTTGACTTTTTCTATTTAGCTGAGCTCTTCGACAGCTTCCTTCAACATGTATATTGTATATTAACAATTTTTATGTCCTTTGTTACAGGTAAGCATTGAATCAACGCAGATTTATAAAGCTTCCGCTTGTTATCAGTAAGTACGGTTAGTAAATCTTCACTTGATAAATCCTCAATCCGTCGCCTTCGAGTGTATTGGGTTCCATCATAAAGTAATTTCCGTAGAATCGCACGATGCATTGAAAATTGGATAGGGAACCGAACCCCATCTAGTTAACGTGACATACTAGAGAAGCAATTTGTTCCTTCAACGCCCTGAATATATCGAGAAGTGCCCGATTTCAGCGAGCGCCAAAATATTGCGCATCCCTTCCAACAAGCGCCACGCATTGTAGCTGCACGAACCTCTTTTCTTCACAAAAGCCTCCCTTATTATGCTCCTGTGTAGGATATGAGGAAATTGGCTGAATGGCTTTATATGAAAAACTCACGTAATCTCCGACGGGTGTGGCCCACAATATCCTGAGCTCGCCTCGAACCTCGCTCCTCTTAAGCTACTACATTCAATTGTTATTTTAACAGCGAATATAATTTATGCGCAAAAACGCGCCGTGAAAGGGATCAAATTATTTTCTTCCATCAATTTTATTTCGAGGCGAGTCTAGAGCTCTTGCATAGTTTGTGAGAGGAGAAACACGCTATAAAATCCGGACACGATCTATATTGATGTGTTCCGATGCCCGTCAGTGCTAATAACGCGGTATAGACGCGTTTACATTTTATGTGGGAACATGAACATGACACCTGGCGATATAAAGCCTTTCTTGTGGGCAGCGTTCGCAAGGGGGTGTTTATTGTCATCGGAGGGCCGCAGACATATTTCGTGAGAGTCGCCGGGCGGTGTTCGGGAGCTAATAAAGTATATACAGGTCTTGGATTCCACCGTGATGCGGGTGGCGCGAAGGCGCCGCGCCGGATCGCGATCGCCGCCTGTGCACGCCTCGGGAAATAAATTCGATATCTTTCACTCTTTCACCTGCTACGCTTGAGCGGCCGTCGACGCCGTACGCCAGTTATGAAAATTCCGACACTGGAATTCCCACTCACACTAGAGATTTTTGCTGAGCTTTGCGGTTGTCGTCGGGTGGATTTTTTAAAGAACCCCGAGTCTGTTACGTTTATTTCAGTCTGCGTTTTATGAAGGCGGGAATGTGCGCCGCTTTGGTTTATTTGCGGGCCGCCTTTCTCATGAAATTGCGCTGTTTCATTGCTTACGAGCCATTTTGAGGTTCTCGTTACAGCTACATTTTTTATCGTGATATATTTTCTTTTGCAAATTGACTATCACGCCGGCGAAACCCTTTTTATTATATCGAGCCGTCGTGTAAGCCGGCCGGAGTTATGTCTCGGATTCGGCTGTTAAAACGCGCTAACCGACACTTGAAACAACAATCGAGCTACGGCTATTGAGCGACCGACCATTTGTGTTATCAATTGCCGTTCTCGAATTAGAGGGTGTCACCGAAAACTCTGAATGAGGATATCGAATAACAAATGACGGCGCGAAGCAGGCTTTCTGTAAGAACTGAACATAAATTTCCAAAACCCATCAACCATTAACAATTACAAAAGAAAGGTAAGGAATGAAATGTTTTATTCATTCCGTTAACGAGAAAATTACCGAGAGGGCGGCGACGGCGGGTCAGATTGCAAGGACTCGAGGAACCTTTGTCTTCGAGGAAAAGTGTGCCCAATGAGCTCTCGGGATACTTGTGGGTACCAATTAATAAAAGTATCTTAGCGCACTATTCCATTTCTTCATTCCATAAATCTAGAAATCGACGTCTGTACGACTGCATAAAGGAGGCTCTTGATATTTTTTTATCATTGACTTTTGTTGATATTTTTATATTGATATCTGTAGACCAAAGTCTAATCGGGTCTCAAATATCAAGCGCAGTTAAACTTGAAGACGTAAAGAAATATCTTCTACCTAATAGAGGTAGGACTTCCGTACAGTAGCTCGAAGATGATTGAAAAATTTATTGCGGTTCGGATGGTTCACATCATACATCCTTTCATGTGATCGTCTCAATGTTCAAAGACGGAACTTTGGAGATATTTCGGCAATTTTCATCTCCCTATCGATGTTTTTATGAAACATCCTAGTTATTGACTACAATGTCTTTAAGTAAAATTTTCTATTTACCTCAAAGGCAAAAATTTTCTTTAGGCAACTTACAATGAAAGAAGCGAAAAATTACTAATAACGCATATTCTTTGTTGGTATTAGCGTGTATTGTTTCACTAAATGTAAATAGCGATCTCACTTGGCCTTTAATTTCGATTCCAGTGTAATGGAACGTAATGCCAGGTTGGCAGAATACCATAGCAATTACTAAGTGCAACTCAGTAACAAGACCTCTATCAATTAGGCATATTATGTACAAGACAAATTAAGTATTCACAAGTCTTAAGCTATTAATTAACTTAAACTATAGCTACAGGGTAAACATTATTGATGGAAACAATTGCACGTCAGTACATTGTAAGTTCTTAGTGACAATGGAAACATTAAGTTTCAATGTCTCAGTGTGTCACACAATTGGGCAGTCGTGGCGCTTACAACTAAGCAAATGACTTGTTCATCCGTGTTGCCGTTGTATTAAATAATGCACGGAAAATGAAGTATATTTTTCGACCATAATTCATTTTACTAATCCAATTAATATTCATTATTCACATAATTTCTTGAGTTACTCTAGTCTTTACAGTATTATTTTCACCATAGTCGTCACCGTCGTCATCATCATCATCATAATCATCCTCGTCCTCCTATTAAAGCCAATTAATTCCCTGCTGAATCCAGTTTCTGTTTTCCATATTAAGCTTATCTAAATATAATTTAGAAATAAACTGCAAACTTTCCAGCGATTAAATCAAGGCACTCACTACAAAACACGAATCCGGGGAAATCCCCAAAGCGGGGGCTAATTACGTTAACTTCTTTCGGGTCCAGTACAAATTCCGAATGGGCTGTAAAGAGTGCGAATTTGCATCGAGAATATTTTTCGTCAACAATTAGGCCTTTGTTGCCAACGGGGGTCGGTTTTAACGACGTTTTAAAAGATTCGTACCCCCAACACCGGGGCTTATCTTAAACGTGGTGGCTGCTTGTTACAAAAAACCCTTTATTAACTTTACGAGGCCTTTAACGAATAACAGAAATAAATAAGAAGGTTTCACTTTACAACGCGGCGGTTTTACGATGCCCGGAAACTTTTTACAATCGCACCGCATCGTTTCAGCAGCCGCCGCCGACTGGTACCTTCGAAATTTATTGAATTAAGGCCTTTTTCATGGACACCTCTTGAAGTAAGCAGATAAGAGTGTCCATCTATATCTGATAAGATATTCAAGGTTAGCAAAGGCACTTATCTATTTTGTCTATTAACTAGCATATCGGTACGCTAGTTCATCCTGGACCTTGACAAATTCCAGTATCTATATGTCATTTTATTTTAATTTACGTACTTACAAACTTTGGTATTTACACGTAGTGTTCTTAGTTTTGAAACTAAGTCAACTGTGAAAAACTTATTCAAAATTTATAAGAGATGAGATTTTAAAAAAATGGGTCAAACAAAAAAAAATTAAGGTTTTGTATAATTTAAGAATATAAAATTTTCGTTACGTTATTAGCTTTCTATAAGTTTTATATTAGAGCTATTTTTGTCAGCCAAACTAAATTAAAGATCTAACTAAATTAGAGACCTCTTAACACGTTGACTGCTGAACCGGTTCTTACATTTAAGCACCGGTACCGTGTGGGTTTTCCAGCAATGGCGTGCTTCTGTGTGAGCCGCACTGTAGTAGCGCCCCGTTATACATACGCGTCTGTGTTTCTCCACACAGCCGGCACGTAAGCTGCGCTAACTCAACAGATGTGTTTTTCCGTACTCACGGTACTTATAAAAAACACAACAGTTCTGTTTTCAGCAGTGAACGTGTTAAGTGATCGCTTTGCTGTCGTTAATAATTGACATCTTTGATAGGACTAAACTAATAATTCAGACTGATTTGCGCAGTCAGCCTTAGCACCATTATTCCTCGATTTAACCATCACTTATGGTTACCAATTTAGGGTACACTTACCGCCATTTGCGTTAGGCATTAGTATCTCGTGCTTCTATTCACCTCAATATCCGTCAAATGGATAATTGCTCTCAGTACTCCGTCACACTAATAAGCGTCATCCGCTGAACAAATATTTATGTGTATTCAATGATTCGCCATTTAGTGAAGGAGTATTTGAATCGGTAAATTCAAGTGAATTCCACGAGCCTGTGTTAATTTTCATTTTATTCGTCGTGATTTTGTAGTCAAAGCCTATCAAAGCATACCTGAAATACAAAGGCTTTGTTTTAGAATTAACAGACAGTTCTGTTCCAGTAGTGTGGGGAAACACGGTTCCGTCAGCGGATTTTCGTTTGGTTTTTTTTTTGATGTCATTTTTGGGACGGTTTTCAATGTGGACCCCTGGGCATATTGGACACTGGACATTTTAGGAAGCTTGTCTGTTTGGGATAGTGGATGGTCTGACGCCCTAGCTAGTCAATGGGGGCTGGAGCCACTTAACAAAAGAACAGGAATGAAATTCCATGAAAAGTCAAAGACTCAGTTCATAGAATTCCGGTTCTGTTTTATAATGAAATATCGTTTCCATTATAATATTTCGGAATTTTCTTAAGTTTCGTGCTTTATATTTTCACGAAACTCAAGAAGTTAATTGTTCGTTAACAATATAATTCTCTGACATCACCGCCGTCTCTATTGCTACGATCTTTCACTCCATCTAAAGATTTACTAGAAGAGGTCGATTTTAACAATAAGTCTGCCCATTGTGCTGTTAGATTAGGTTAGGTAAGTAGTTACATATTTTTCTGTAAATACCTAATGTATTTCGTAAACTGGTGTTTTCTATTATATTTTTCTGTATCATGTGCAGGTAATAACACTAACATTCATTTGTATTAGTATAAATCTGAATACACGGCACCATGGTAGTCTTCACTTCAATGGCCTGTGAACTACCCTAATATCATCCCCATCGCATGAACAACCGAACAAATTATACGATTGCGTTGTTAAATGAATGGCATGCAGTGAATGGAGAGATAAAGGCTGAACTAGTCCAATACCGTAGGTACAGTCAACGACAAAAGTGACTAAACATATTCTAATCCCCAATGAGCGTTCGTATGCAATAACAGTAATACTAAAATTTTGCATTAAATATAATATTAAACTGAAAATTTCAACAGTCATTTTGTTGCTGACTGCACAGCGTGTATTACATTAAAGCCGTATTGGATGCGCACGGAATTTCACGTTTGATTGAGCTACATACAGGTTTATGTTTTGTTCGATGCTATATTGAGAAATAGGGTGGTTATGGATTTAGAGTTACGGTAAAATAAATGTTACGGATATAGAGACTCAACAAATATCCGTTTTCGAACAGCAAATATTAAAAAAAAGGAATAAATGTAACCCTGTAGATCATCAAGTGCCAGTCTGCCACATTTTTTTTTATATTGAATGGAATATCTGGAAGTTCCGAATACTTTCCGATACGACCTCTCCGAAAATATTTATATATTTTTGTTCTTAAAAATCTTGTCCATGTTTTGATTGACGTAGATAGTAGTAATTTATTAACGATCAAGTAGACGACTTGGTATCCGAAACTTAGATTTCTGTTTCGGACATAATATTTTTATGCGGATACCCGACTGTTTCGGATAGGGACATATATATCCATTACATCCCTATTAAGAATCCATGGCTAGTTGATTGCGTTCCAGTGTTTACGTTCTGGGATGTCTTGGTTTGGTATCGGAGAGGCAATTACGAGTATTTATGGAGTTGCCATGCTTGTTCTTGGTTGTATGTATTGATAGAAAAATGAAAAGTAATGTTTTTAGGTTTTATAGTGGGAGGCCTCTTCTGCAAGAGACCGCCTGGGGAAGTATCACCACCTTTGCTAGATATTCATCCGCCAAGCAGTAGTGTGCAAACATTACTGTGTTCCGGTTTGAAGAGCACTGTTTCCAGCGAAATTACTGGGCATATGAGACTTCAGACCTGATGTCTCAGGGTGACGAGTGCAGTGCAGTGCTGCAACAGATTCTGGGTGGAACTTACCATCATATGAACGAATTGCTCCTCTTGACACTCAGTCAAATAAAAAAAAAAGTTAGTAACTCGTTTGTTAAATAATAAATTGAAAATTAGGATGTTAATTTGCCAGTTATACAAAAAGTTAATATAAATACTACCCAACATAAATACCTGGGGATTACACATCTTAAAATGAATGAAATTAATTTAAAATGCCAACTATAATAATATCTAACACCTTGCACCATAAACAAACAAAAATGCACACCCTCAAACCATCCAGTTACGCGAGCGTAAGTCCTATCGTTGTATAAATGACTGTGCATTTGACAAACGAGTATACTCTGATATATCCGCCGGTTCCCCGCACAATGATCCTCCCCAATGTATTATATATTATGTGTAATGTAGGACCTCCGGGGATTCACGAAAATGTACTGGGCTTCGTAACCTTGCGTCTGGAGGAAATAACTCGAAGTAGCTTCCTCACCTCAAATATTTATCGTCCGCGAAAGTAATATAGGAACGTTATTAAACTTCTCTGTGGCTGTGGCTGCCTTTCAAACGTGTGTTTCGAGATAAGTAAATAAGCTAAAATCTTTAGTGTATCTACGTGTACTTCATGTACTTGGCACCGTGTGATCTAGCCGGAAACATAATTATAGCTTTTGAACTAGCGCAAGTGTTTATTATTATACATTATTTTTTGGACTCGAGCCTTGAAATTTAGAATAAAAAGCGTATAACTTTAGAATATTCATCGAATTAAAAGTAGTAAAATGATCTGAGAAAAAGTGACTTTCGTGATATCTACAAGATCGTATTTTAATATTTATAATCCTTCAGTTATCATATCACTTTTTTTTTAATGACGGATACTTAATATGTGCTTATTTTCGAGGCGATACATCAACTCCGACAGTAAACACATTGTTTTTAGTAAACACATGGGCGTGACGTGAATTTACCTATCTTTGGATAATGGCAATTTTCTCGGAACCTTAATTGAGATAATTGAATACGGAGAGGCGTAACACAAACATACATTCTGATTCTGAAATAATACGAAACAGAAAATTTAAATGTACATTTATCCGTAGGTACCTATTTGGTAGGTTTTATGGGATCCAACGGAGATAGAGACGTTATCATTGAGTAACGCAATAAAATCATAACACAAGGCAAGACGAGCATTCATCCTCATGCTTGTTTTTCTTAAATCTCTCTGTGAACAACTCTATTATGGGGAATCTTGTTAACATTTGAAATCATTTCTCTCTCCGGGAATAATGAGTTCTGTGTTTTCATTTGAAACTCCGGTGACTTTTGTTTAATGGAATGATAATACAAATGCTGGCCTCTTTGTAGTGAGGGTCGAGAATATTGTTGTTTTGCCTCGGGCGGGTCACTTTAGTTCCAAGGGTAATTTCATTATTTTTTCTTCTCCAAAAAAATGCTTTCACAAACGAAACTCTGTACAATCTTAATGTTGATTTATGCCGTTTGAAATTCACTTTTCTGTAAAGCAATTTCAGGACGAGTTTTTTGTCGCTTTAGGGTTACATATTCGGGGTTTCTTTTCGAAAAAAATGATAAAATATATACGCTTTAAAAACAGTTTCTGGGTGATATTTAATTTTTGGCATTCCCTTTCCATTATATTCTAAAATTGTTTAACGATATTTCCTTAAAAGATTTCGCTCCCGCGGGGTATATTACTAGCAAGTTTTGGTCTCCTAACAGAATATTATGTAAACAAATTTAATTACATCCTTGAATTAGCCACAATGGCCGGGTCGCTGAATGCCAAACTTTGCAAACCTCAACTTTATCCGAGTAAACTTACCCTGCGTGTTCAGGACCGAAAGTATTTTACAAAAAGGCCGCTTGCTCGTGCTCTGATAAGAAGTCTATGGGGGCATATTTTACTAACTAATAAGAATTTTGGGAGTCTCATAAGTCGTTTTATCATTTCTAACAATCTGTTGTCTTCACAAGAAAGGAAGTTCGAGGGTCCATACGGGTGACTTTGAAAATGCAAATTTACTAAGGATTATTCTAATATTGTAAGATGAAATTTTCATCATCATTTATGCTACCTGCCTTTTCGTATTACCTACTCAGACTGCACGCTATTTGAGCATTTATTTACTAAAGTGTGACTGATTTCATCAATTTATTATAGCAATCAAAGACTACGCTGTGCTTGTAACATGGCTCGTGAACGACACATTCTTGAGGATTGAGCTACTTAACAATATTAATGGCAAAATGTAATCTCGGTTATAAATATAACAAGGCTTTATTCTACCATAATCTAAGAAAACATTATCCACGCGTGTACCCTAATGAATTTCCACGGGGACCCGTTTCCCTAGAAATAGATCCCACAACTTTTAATATAAACAAACGACACGGACAAAACTTGTGCAATTTATCAAAAACTATCTAATCAATTTGCGGAACGACGCCTCGTTTAATATCAAATCCACGTTTTACTCAAAGGTTATTTGTGGTCCAAAATTACGGCATTGTGCTAAATAAATTGTTATTAATGACCAAAACGCTCCCTACTTGCGAATTATAATGGAGGTTCGTGTTTCGCGGATAAATGTTGGATCTTCAAAAGCCACGGTCCGTCTAAATTATATTAGATGCGAGATTGAGGATTACCTATGTAGCGGCCAGTAAACAAATATTTACGTGTTTCATTATTTTTGCTTATATATTATATCTTCTGACGCCAATGTCAACGAAACTAACACTTGAGAAACATAAAGTTGCAATAAAATAGGACCTTTAAAACTAAAGAGCTAATTAGAAGCCGTCAAATGTTTATAACCGAGACACGGCCGCGCATTTACCCAACACGAGTATTACAAACATCCTCATAATATTTCATATACGGACAGATAATCTGCTTTCAGCATTAAACTTGTAAAGTGCCCCGTTCCATACGTCCTCGGTAAAAGGGTGGGTTGCTTTCTATTCATATAGGTACACTGTGATACTCTTTTACGATTCAAGCAAAAACACGGCAAACGCAGGCGAAAGATAAACCCCTGGCGGTGCGAACGTTGTTGAATTTTACGATTCCGCTAAGCCGCCTTAAAGTCGGGCCCTTCCTGAATATTTTGATTTATTTATAGGCGTGAAAGCGTAAAAGGGTGGTCCAAAAACAATATACCGGGCCGCTCAGCTGGCGCTTGTAGGGACACTTAACATAATATGCCTCTATGAACAAAGTTCCATACCATATTCGTTCACAAAAGTTCCGAAGCCGCCGCCGTCCCCTGCGCTCGGAACTAGATCTTAAAACCATGAAACGCTCGTAATTATCAGCGTCTTAGCGAGTTTCGCAGGAGCCCAAACAAATTTGCGGCTGTGAAGTTTTATACTTAATTCATTAGGTTGTAACATAACCGTGTGAGAAGACGCGCCGCCCGCGCCTCTAACACTTCATTGTGATGCTAATTTAGGGCAACTCTATGAATATGGGGGAGCTCCCGACGCGCGCACTTTTTGCCTCACCGCGCTAAATTAATTTGAATAATACCTCCGATAGGCAACGAGCTCCGGCGAAATGTCTTTTATATGAGTTTCCGACGTGAAAACTCCGCGACGCAAATATTTTTTCCATTCCCAGCTTAAGAATTGCTTAAGTGCGTGTTTATATTTAATAATAATAGAAAGGGGAAAGCGGATTATCTTTCCATTTTGGTATTTTTTCATTCGGGTTTTTTCTCTAAACCTTGTTCGTCGATACCGAAGAACACTTTGACCTGGGCGTATTTATTTGTGTTAGGAAAATAAATGTTCCATTATGGTCGAGATAAGGTCCGATAAAATAAATCACTTAGTGGCTAATGACGTCCCCGAAGCGAGTGGCCATGTACTCGAGCAGGTAATGAGGTGAGCACTAAGACGAAATTGGCTTAAGCAATCTGCGCTCGGAGAATAAATGCGCCGTGCGCGGCGGGCGCTAGGCTGTGTGGGCACCCGGCGCCAAATCCGAGCTCGAATGCACTCGTGTACGTGCTCGTCATAGAAATTACTCGGGCAATTTTTAAGTAAGCCTTTTTCGCTGCAACACTCACGGTTATTCAGTGGCGTTCCCTGTATGCTGGAGCACTTAAAGGAGGTAAAGCCACTCCTAAACAAATGAAAGAGCTTTCGTTCGTCGTTTTTGCCTCACGGCAATCCGCTTTGCTAAAAGGCGGTGAAAATTTAATGCACGCCTGTATGACGGGTTTTTTCATGAGTATCAGATTTGGGCGGTCGAGTATTGATGGGTTGTATAAAGGGAGCATTAGTGGCTACCGTAGCGAGAGGGCATTACGTATTGGATCAGCCGAATAGGAAGCCAAAATAAATATGACGTGTGGACAGCAGCTTTATATGCGATTTTTTACGTTGGATGAGAGTACCTTAGTACTATTTTTTATTATCAAGTAACATTTGTATTATATGCAATTTTGATGGTATTGCCTGTTTTTTCCCAGTCATAAAAAAATAGCTAAAGTTTTTTGGCAGTCATAGCAGAGCAATGCGTTTGTTTAAAAAATCTGTGCAATTTTTACTTACATTGATTTCATTTGTTTCAATTAATATGTTTAATTTACGTCCGGCCCCTTTTCGATATGCCACATGAAATTCCTTGTCAATAAATGTGATGTCATCCCGCGCACTTAGTTTGACCCTCTATACTTCTCGAAACGCACCTGAAACGCGCTCCTTTCACGTTATTTTTTCAGTTCAATTGACAGTTAAACGAGCGTGTTACGAGTCTAGGTGGTCATAGCGAATAAAGGCCTTGAATCACTTCTTTGGTCGGTGCTTGTTTTGTCGGCAATGTTGAATATTTAACTTAAAAAGTGAATATTAAGGTTCATTTTCGTGTGTAATTATTAGTAGGTGGCTCGTTGCGATGCCGTTTTGTGTAAATGGGCTTTTTAGCCGGCTCACAATACGCTCCCGACGCTGTAATGTAGACAACGCTGATTTGATAAATGAGTCGAGTTTTCGCATGAAAAGACGAACGTTCCTCGTCCGAAAACGTGAGGCTGTTTTTCCGGAACCTGTGGAGTTCCCACTGCGTCCCCGTCGTAGAGCCTTTTATCCCTAGTTTACTGAGTGGCTAAATGTTTTACAAGATAACAGCTGTCACGGTTAATGCTTTTGAACACGTAATGAACTGCTGGGCTTACAGTTCAGCAGTTTTCTACACTTGAAAAGGAACTGACAAATAAGTATGGGCCGTCAAGTGATTTGTTTCTTTAGAAATGTTGACATGCTTTTCTTTTTCTCCTATCACTTTATTCATTGAGCGTCACGATAAATCTCACTTTGCCTTCAATATTGTGACGACTACGGAATCATTGCGCCATGAAACTTTTTGACAGCGTCAGTAAACTCATAAACAATTTATTAATCTAATTGTTGGTCGGCGGAGCGAGTAACTTTTATGACACTTTGTAAAAGCTTAGGGAGTTTATTGTTTGGCTAGCTTGCCATGCTTGCATTTAGCTTCAAGGTAAGGCATTAGATTTGATACCCCTTCTCTCATCTCATGCCTATTAGAAATAGAATACATCATGGAAAAGTGGGTCTCCTTGCGTACAAAGTAATACTAAAATAGCATCAAATTTCAACAAATTAAAAAAAAAACTATTTCAAATTTAGTCGCACAAAATACAATTATAATTGTGGTCAACAAATTACAAAGTTTGTCAAGCATAGATTTGTCAAGATCGATTAGATCTGCGGCACCCTACATAAAACTACCAATTAACTCGAAATAAACACGCCTAACTATTTGCTTCATGTTTCTCGAAAACAATAAGCGTTCTCCTAATGGAAAAATTAGTATCGGAAATAGCGGCGGTGGGCAATGTTCGGCCGGCAACCGCTAAACGGTCCGACACACGCATCCCTCCGACCAACATACAAACACCCATACATACCGTCATATACAATATATACATATGTGGGTTAGTGTCAACCGCGTGTACCCTATCCTATAACATTTACCCGCAACTGTTTGTTTGTCATATCCGGTGTTGCCATCTATTATTTGAACTGAATAAGTTGCCATTTCACTTAAATGCCCGTGTTTGTTCAGTTTCACTGTGGATATCGTTTATGGTGAAAAATAGAAAAAAATTGTTGAACATTTTATGAACTAGTATTACATT
Source organism: Campaea margaritaria (assembly GCA_912999815.1). NCBI lineage: Eukaryota > Metazoa > Arthropoda > Insecta > Lepidoptera > Geometridae > Campaea > Campaea margaritaria. Next base: position 7,887,318 of record OU538794.1, read on the forward strand.
TTTACTATTAGGTTTTCGTTCAATTTATTTTATTACTAGGAAACAATATTGTTATTCCTTATAATATGCTCTCAATTATTGCTATTTAACTCCTGGGACAAATTATTACTAAAAGCATTAGTTAAATCGATCCAAGCTGAAGGCCGTTCGGAGGACTTTTAGTGAAAACCACAGTGTAATTATTTTTGTGATGTTTACCTTATATTATTATGTCTGCGTAATCTCAGTTATCCTGAATATGTCATAACCCCATGTTCCCGGGTTAAAAGGTTGAAACCTTCCTCACCTACAATGTATTACAGTGACTTAATTTCAAACAAACAGTGAATCTTGGTAAAGATACACCGTCAAAGACACGTTGTCAGATACAACTCTTAAGTTCTAAATTCAGATATGATAGGTTTGACTGAGGTATAAATATAACGTATCCTCAAAAACAAAGAAATAAAGATTACTATAATAATAATCATGGGGAAAATATTTGCATTATTGTATAGGTTACAGGCATATTATTCTTATTCGAGTGGAGTCGATAAGATTTGCTCTGATTTTCAGCTTGAAGTGTGTTGTAAATTCCCCCGCCTGCCTCCCAAATCATCAGTGGGAAAAGTGGAAGTCTCATGTCCTTGAATTTTGAAGTTCCCGGAGATGCCAGTTTCTTTACAATTTCTTTCATGGCTATTTTTAAACGATGGTGTCGAAACCCGCTTATGACATGAAAAAGTGATATTCATTGGTGCAACGCACGAATTGACTTGTGTATTGTGAATCACACGTGTAACCACTTACTGCTACCACTGCTAGAGAGAGGACTGTCACTTTTACCCATGCCAGTTTTCATCAAAATGAGTGAAGCTAATCTCTGCGTTCCAGTCTCCAGTTCAGATGGGTTTAAAACGATGACAGCTCCAGGTAGCCGGCTGAACCAACCCGTAACCTGCCACTATACCCACCACGGGCTTAAAGCTTGGAAGAAGGTCGATCCTAAGCAAACACGTTTTCTAGGTTCACGAATATCATGGACTGAGTGAAATAGGTCAGACGTATCTACGTGTATGTCAGATATAATTTTAATTGGACGTCTCAATATTTTGTTGTGTTTATCTTTTTGTAGTTTAACCTTGGGGCAATGGACAATGGCTTTGCTTTGGACAATTTTTGACCTACTTTTGATATTAATTGTGAGTTGATGAGAACCATTAAAATGCAGAATTAAATCATACAGAATAATTTCTAGATGCCCGCTCCGGTTTTCTACTATGATAGTGGAAGGCCTCGTCTGCAAGAGACCGCCTGGGGAAGTAGATGCTAGATAATCATCTGCCAAGCAGTAATGTGCAAATATTCGTGTTCCGGTTTGAAGGGCACTTTTTCCAGCGAAATTATTGGGTTTATGAGACTTTAGAGCCGATGTCTCAGCTCAGGGTGACGAACGCAGTGCAGTGCCGCGCAGGATTAAGCAATGCAAAGTTTTGGGTGGCACTGTAACTGTTGTGGGCAGGCGTAGCGCCTACCATCAGGTGAACGACTTGCTCGTCTCGTCACTCAGTTAAACAAAAAAAAGTACAGTTTTTATTACTAAACGTTATTTAGAAACGTCTAAAGCAACCACACAATACTGTTCTTGTATAACTGCCGACATTTAATACAAAACTTACCCATTGTCATATTACTTAGCCGGGTCATTTACTTAACTACGTACACCAACATTTCCCAAGCTTTAAAACGTCAGCAAGAAAGGCTCAACCCTCCGTAGCTGTCCTAATAACCCGGTACAATAGTGGCCCTAAGCTAACAAGAGTCGCTTATTGCTACTCCGCACTTTGCAATAACAGACGTACAGAGGTAAAAACAATAGCGAGTCCACGAACGCAAAATAATAAATCTGGCCAGCACACTAACTCGTGCGTCTTTGAAGTTGACACAGTCATCTTCTAGTGCTTTGTTTTAACGAAGGGGATCTTGAACCTTCGACACTACAGTTCGAAACAAAGATCGGATGCTTTTGTTAAACCACTGGAGACACATACACAGACAGAGGTGACAGAGTCATATATACTTTTTTTTGTAATTGTCTCAATTACATAATTGTAAGTTTGCCTAATGGGTTTGGAGTTTCGAATACCTAATTATAGGCCCTATGAGATCTCCGGAGCAGCCAAGTTCCATACAAAGGTAGTTTCGTTTCTTTTATAAAATCATATGACAGAGTTTTCAATAGATTTGTTATTGAGTTTGAAATTGTTTTAAACTTGATATATATTTTAAAGGAACCTATGCAATGTTGGTAAGCTATTTTAAATTAATAGTGTGGGTATCACGCAGTTGTCAATCCAGATTTCAAGTTCTCAGTCCTATCAACCTACTCGTATGTACATTTAAACCAGTTAACGTTATTTTACATTAACTCCTAATATAAAACCAAGTGACTAAAACTGCACAAGTTAAGGTACCGTCTACCACGCACTGTGGTGCAGGTAAATACAATAGCGGAACCGCGAGCCACCTTGTGATTGCGTCGCATTGTTCCCTCTACATTGCTCGGCTTGTATCTGGGTGCAGCCTTACTTTATTTTACCGGAAAGTGTACTAACAAAAGCTTTTTTTTATTTACAGGTAAGCTGGACACCCCTTGACTTTAAAGTAGATTCGGGTAAGGTAAGATAGCTGTTAATAAGAATCGAGAAAATGTTGCTCATTAGTGATAACATCATACAGATGAACAAAATAATATTAATAGATGTAAAGGTTTTGGTTACATAGCTAGAATGACAATTAATTACTATCCAAAAGTGAGTATATGACATAATGCACCATTTTTTTAATTGTTTCGTTTTCACGCGCTATTTGTTGTCGTTGAATAATGATGCGGGATTATTTGGACACGATCCGTAAACCCGGTGTCAATTTTGCCGCATTCATAATCGGTCAGCCGGCTTTAATTCCCCGATATCCACCTTTGAGCTGATTTTCCCGCTGAATATCACCGCTTTACCTGTACGCAGTGTTCGTAATATTTTCGTGCGTGTGACGAGTTCCACAAGAGAAATCCAAAAGGATCAAACACCCCATGTTATTACATGATTAATTTAAATCTCAACTCCAGCGAAAACGTTATAGAACCGCACGGCTTAGTCCTAATAACCGTAATAAACATCAACGGTAACGAGCAATAGGCAGCGATTCGTGCTGATGTTACACTGTTTTTATACACGACCGGTACATGGGAAAGCTTTCTAATTGCCGGAACAATGCTGAGCCGGTTATTTGCCGGCGGCATTGTTTTTGTCCGCGCCGGTTCATTTTACCCCACCTTCCCCGGGCGAGAGATTAATGGAATTTGAATACGCATAGCCTTTGTGTTCGGTTTTACGCGTAATTTAGGTAAGCGTACACCGGCCGCGTGAATCAGCGTTTTGTACAAAATCTTACCGCGCGCGTCTGTGACTTCCAGCATAAATGTTGTGTAAAATCACGCATCGCCTTCATCTACTTAAACCGTGACATGGGATACTGCCCTTCGAAAGTCACCCTTTACGACACTTTTAAATTCCTAACACCTTTTCATTCCGAAAAGCTTCGCAGACCTACCGGGCAAGCGCCGCCGGCGGCCTAACCTAAATTGATTTTCATCCATCCCGCTTTTCAAACTTTCCTTTTAATTACCATTTTTAGTGAAAGCCTAATGCATTATTGATAACAGGCCAATGTGGTTTCGATAAAAATTGTTATTATTTCTCCCGGCCTTCGTTCAATAACGTTGTGTGTGCTCACAGCACTATCAATCATTCCCTTGTGCCTAGACACGTCGAGAAATAAAACGTATTTGTTTTATTGGGGTGCTTAGCTATTGATTTTTGGTGAAATTACGGTCGGCTATCTACGTGGTACGAGGCAGGCCGTTAATGTAATTTACCCTAGTTCAAATAATGGTGTAACATAGTGTAGCTCTGTGATCGTCGTAAATGAACCTCGTTACATAGTGGAGAGTGCATATCAATCAGGCGAAGGCAGTCTTGTCGTCAGTCGGAATGCTGCAAATCCATTAACATAATTGAGCCGCTAGTATCCGGCGCCCGGGACAGTTCACGGTCCGGGAGGCTGTCTTTGATGGCGTATCGGGTAATAAGGACAGAAGCAGCGCGTCATCCGCCCTAATGCATATTTACAATAACCCTCTGAATTGAGACGCCACATTTCGACAGCAAGCCCGCTCCTTCTGTCGCCCGATTAACCCGCTCGCCCCATATGAATTTCGACATTTTCTGCTCCATAACTCCTTATACATTTCATTAAGTCATACTTAAGTCCCTCTGCCGTACGTAAACGGAAATAATTAATTGATGGAATTTCTGATTTCATAAAATAAAGTCCTCGACGCTCGTTCTCTTTGATTGTATCGAGTGTACTCATACGGCCAATCACTAAATAAAACCATTACAGTGTTTACTTTTTCACTCGAAAACTGACGAGCCGTGCAATCGCAAACAAACCACACAAAAACAAAAGTGCCTGCAAAAATAGCGTTTACGTTCAGAACGGGCGCTTTATGAAATTTACGAAATCCTCATTTAATTGGTCGTCTGTGTCACCACAAATTAATTAAACTCGCTGTGGGATTTTATTAACTTATTGCAATAATAATTAAACGGACCGATTACACGGGAGTCGACAGGGCCCGCGCGTCGCCTAATATCATTGCTAAGCTACAATGTTACCAGTAAAGGCACTTCAATAGACAATCTTCTTCCGAACTTGCGACGACTTGTTTCGAATAACACCAATACCGCAGATATAGGCGGCGCATAACCGTATATACAAGAAAAACAAAAATCGAACTAGGTTTTGTCAAACGTACTGATGAATCAGACTTTTACTTCCGCTATGCTTTAATTCCTCGTGTCAAGCTTCGCATAGCTCACCCACCCCAAATTAAAACGATCACTCGGGTCAGTGTGCGTGCTCAAATATAGCAGTTTGTTATCTTATTCCCGCACAACGTTTACACTGCTCGGAATTTGATCAACGCCTCGTAATCGGGACCGAATAAATTTCACCATTAAAATGAATGCCGAAGGACCCGCTTCCGACCTCTTCACTAGATTTATAATCACCTTTTAGAACCGACGGACCATTGAATAGTTATTAGTAAGATTATGCTCAATGGCTCTGAGATAATACGATGTAATCTGAATAACAAAATAATTGTAGGTTTACCTCTATAACGATGGGTCGGCGACATTAAGGGGGCCGCAGGAAAGTGTTAATGTATTTGTTTAACGGAAATAAACGAGTTACCTAACCCGAAATGACGCTTTTAAATTGGCTGGTGTCTTGTAGTCCCTGTTACCTGCGGGTGTTTGTTTAATTTTCTTCAACTATAGCTTGATTTAGGGCAAACAAATGAAGCTACTCTAGTGATGTGCACATTTTCGGTAACAAATTGGCGTATATAGGTGAGGGTCCGGCGACCAACCGCGAACCGACCGTCGACCGCCGCATTGACAAACGACTTGGAGCACTTCATTAATTGCGGCACACTCCGCTGTGCGACCACCCTGAATAATGCTCAATGATCACAAACATTGAACCCGTGTGTGTTCGTGGGTGTAATGCAAACTGTGGTCCTTCAAAAACCTACAATAAATATCTTGACTAATTCAGATGATTGACCAGATTAAGTGGAAATAAAAGCTAAAGCTAGCGGCAAAATCCTAGAAATCAGTTAGTTATGTTATATTATAAACAATCTGATGATAACACTTCGTTTATTGATTTTGAGATCGCTCATTTTCACAGGTTATCCATGAATTGTACTTATTTCCGATAATAAAAGAACGTCGAAATTAAATTTTAATATAATACTAATATTTTTATGTAAATGAACCAAAAACATTTAATTTTTAATTGTGCTACTTTATGTTCGTAGCAGGTAAATGTATTAATTGAATTCTTCACCGCAGTTTTAATGTAGGTACTTATTCCAATTATAAGTATATATGTTTTATTATTGTAACAGAACAAATAAGTAGGCAAGTACGTCAGTAGTAGGGGTGGTAGATAAATATAATTATGTCGTCTGACAAGAGCTTAATGGCAATGCCAGAGAATGCCAAGGTAAGAAAGAAAGAAAAAAAATATTCTGACACAACTGCACAAACAACACACACATCATAAAACAAGACAAGAAAATGACACACAACGAAGATAGCCGGTACCATATTGGCAACTGTCAAATTTCACATTGACCCAATGAGGAAACAAATAATTGCCAAGTCCATTATTTCGATGATCCTAAAAGTTGCGAATCCGCTTGACGACTCTACACGGCCTAATTAATTTGGATTCGTTTTAATACCCCGACGTGTCGATACCGATAGACCATTATCGGAATTAAATGGACGTTGATTAATTTTTGTGCTCAATTTTTGTCCACTTAGAATTTTTTCAGCCTTGTTATCGAGGAGTTTTATGAGGAAAATCAACGACAGTAAAAAACTTTAGATCCATTCTGGTCGTTAAACTTCTACTATAATAGAATGGAGAGCATTTAATTACGAGAACGGTAAAATAAATTTAAAAATAAAAAGCATGTCATACCGTGACTGAAAGTTACAGAACTCTGCAAACAATATATAAAATTCGTCAAACTTAATCACGTTGCGTGTTCAGCAAATCAACGAGGTGAAACCGTAGCTCGCGATCCGATTAAATACCTCTATATTTTTAAATTGGAATCCCTCTCGTTGCGGTCACAGCGGTGATACACTGCGTTTAAGGTAATCCATTAAACCTGCCTGCCGCCCGGCGTCAGGCTCTGATTCCCCTTATTAATTGTAAATAGATAAGTTATTTCCCTTTTTACAAAACCTAATGTTTCCTTTTTTCATTTTTGGTATCGCAATTTGGGTAATGTTACTTATTAGTATGCAGCCGGCGCCACCAAAAACAATAGCCGAAAACGATCCCGAAAATTGACGAAAATAAAAGCCGTCCGCGCTGTTTACCCCTATACTCCTCTAATAAAACTATAGTAAAAAGGTCCGATGAATACGTAATATCTTAATCTGAGGCGTCGAATGTCGATTGCGCAATAACAAGAGGTTGGACGAGCAAAAAGCAGCTGCGGACCCACTCGTAACGCTCGTAACTAGAGCCGTTACGCAATTCGGCTTGGTCCTAATTGATTCCTCGCCCTTTCGGCCAGACGGGGCGTCGCATTATCGTGCACAGGTGCCCCGGCCCGCCGGCTATTTGCCTCCTCGCGACAGACGACAACAATGTCGCCCCACCTTCCACAACGGTTCCTCTACACCCGTTTCACCTTTAATTGTATATCGGAAATTCTTTTCGTGACGTGACCAGATTAGTAATAAACTCTGCCCGTAGCGGAAATGGCTTAATTTTCACCCGAGCCGTGCACCGATGGCGGCGCCCGTCCATCGTCAAGCTCGAGGTGTGTGTAAATCGACCGGGTGTTCGGCGAAGTGAAATATGGCGAATCTCTAGTCGATTTGTATGCGCGCCAAACTCTCTCTAAGTAATTTATCTGAGAGTATTTTTGGCCGCGAAGGGGTGCGGTGCCGCTCGCTCGTGACTCGCGACGTGTCTCCGTTCATTCAATTACATTAAAAGCTTAATTAGTAATATTAGCGAAGTGTCCTCGTTTACTTCCATACTCTTTGATGGTCGGTTTCTGTGAATTTTCTCAAGTTTGTTCGCGAAGTCTTCGCCGGTGCGGCGGCGGGCCGAACTTGCGAGATGGGTAGATGAAATGCGGCTCGCAATTAGAGTAATGGACGGTAACCTTTCTGAGGGAATTAGCGCTATATGTCTATAGATTTGTCTATAGTGTAAAGGCACGCTCGGTACAATTAAATTGTGGAGTGGAGTGAAATTGCAATAAGTGCAGTGGATCTGGCTGCGTCTACGCTCCATTTAACCCACTCAGCAAGGCGTTTCAAAACCTCTAGCGAGTGTAGTGCCTCTAAAGACCCATATACTGCACAGTTCATTGCCCCCGACCAACCCTACATTTGGCCACTGGGACACTGGCCACAGCGAGTTTGCGAATCGCCGCTGGACGCTCCTACCCCAAGTTTCGGTCCCGTTAATTGGAAACTTGGCACCGGTGCCTCAAACTGCGAACCGCTTTCCTATTGTTTACCTCAACTTTTAGATTTTTTCACGAATCTCCGCTTTTCATAAGTATCTTTTTTAACGAGTCGTCTCCGTCCTTCGTTTATATCGGGCTTCTTTTGGAGTCCTTACAATGAGGCGAGGATGCACAATTGGGTTTTCTCCTTTTTTTCTTCTTTCTTTTCTTTTTAAAACATTTCTGCGGGACGTTTTCGTTTGAAGATGCTTGGCTCTTTAGGTTAGTTCGTGTAGATAGATATCTGACAGAGTAAAGATATTGTTGGTTTTTTAGTTTCTATTTTTAGTTGATGGTTTTATAGTTACGACCCAATAATATTTCATTTGTGTACTCGTACCTTCTCGCTTTAGTTTTCACGTTTCCAATCATCAATGCTGAACTTCTAATCTAACCATTTTTATCTGAATCATGTCAAACATTTTGTATATATCATCTACTCATTTGATTCAATATTCAAGTTTTATGTCGTTTTATTTCCATACCAAACCACTAAACCGAATTTATTGTTCTGAAGTATCCATTCCTTCGATATATTATCATTGTTTCTTACACCGAATATCTGCACACTCCATCACTTACATACGAGATATCTTCTTTATATACCTATGAATTCTTTCGAAGACACACAGAGTAAATTAAACTCTTTGGGTTAGAGAATAAAGTTAGTATTCTCTCGAGGAAAGGGTAGACTTGTTGCTGCTCTCACTTCGGATCAAGCTGTCTTCCCGACTGTCTCTGGAAAATTTTCGGGGGAAACAAGGGAAAAGTGTTTCTTGGCGAGACGGTATCGCTATCAGTTCGAGAGAACATAATTTGTCGCTTCGTACATTTGTGTGTAACATGTGGCCACTCGATTCCTTCATGTAACACGTTTACGGTATCATACGTGACGTTTATTGCGCAACTCGTTAAATATTATATTGGTTGGGAATATTTTCCGTGAAAGGTTATATATATAAACCTTATATAAATAGATATCATGGTAAAATTCTTCACCCATTTATAAGGCTTCTCGGGATAGCAAAAACATTGTTCAGTTATCATTGTCTTTTATCCGTAAATTTTTCGTCGTTCTAAAAATAACATTCTGAATTCTTCCGTTGTTCGGAAAAATATCAGTTTTGCTTTTAATATATATTTCTCCTGAATAAGGAGCCGTAAAAAAATAAAGGCTGGTGATTTCTGAAAAATGTCTCTATAAAATTTGAATAAATCAATTAGGCACTTATTTATAACGGCGCACGTAAAGTTAACCGATATTTCCATGGCTCATATTTTTCTTACTTACTGCATAAAAAAGTTATAACATTTTATTTCACTTTCCGAGGTGACGTTATGGGTCGTAAAAGCTTTCATATCTATTAACTTGCATGAATCTTGCTACGCACTTAGCTTCCCTCATATCACTATTTTTTCAAATAATATTTACCGTGGCCTCATATTTCATTACAACTTTTATGCGCCATTTTCAGGAAACGCCAACCGTTACAGTTTAGTCGCAGTATAGTTGTAGTAGACACGAGTTGTAAACTTGAAAGTACCAAGCACACAGCTTATAGCGAGTGTCATATCCTGTACTCCGTACACTTAAACTGGACTGAAGCCAACATTATCCAACATTGTCTGAAACTCCTAAGCTTTCACTTTACATACGTACTATGTTCGTTTATCGTTAACCACGTACGAGCATCTTAAAACCGCGGCATATCCCAAAGCATAATAAGTTATTGCATTTCATGTATAAAACTCTCGTATAAGTTAGCACAAACAACATTGTGTTCTTGTGAAAATCGTCGCTTTTCCGCCGGTTTCGCATCAAACAAGCGTTCCGACGTAACGCAATAAAGCCGCTCTCTCTCACACCGCTGAAATTTACCTTATTAATTTCGTTAGCGAGAAATAATCACGGTGGCTGCCTCTACTGATCCTTTAAATTATTTACGTTCTCCCCTCCCAGTAATAGGAAATATGTATGTGTGTGTAAACATAAACAATGCGTATGGGGAAAAACATGTGTTATTTTTACCATGTTAAAATTCAATTTCGGATAAGGTATGTTATTGTCGCGATGGATTATTTTGTTTGTGGGGTTTTCGTATTTTGTAGGAAAACAAGCTTGAGGGAATCAGTCAGGGTTGTGACAGTGATGATTGATTGTGTCTAATGCTTCACCTGGATGCTAGTTTTGGTTAAAAATGATGGATAGGGTGAAATTGTTACAAAATCGATGGGACGAACAAAATATGACAATGTTTTCACATTATATTGATCCAAAAATCTTAACACTGTCAAAGAAAACGGTTAACTATTTAGCTGTACATTTAATCACTATCTTCATGCACACTTGCTTAACTATTCACTATTTCATCAAAACTGTGGCCACGTATTCGAACATTTGTGCCGTAATCACGATTTAAGTATAAAACTGAAAATAACATAAATTTAACTCATCATCGCAGGTTCAAAAAAATGTTTCGTGAATCTATGTGGAATTCTAAAAATGTAGCTAGATTGTATCAAGAACTGTAAACTTCTCTTAAAATTAGACGCGGGAATAATCTTACCGTAGTTTATATCACATTAGCATACGGTGTAGTTGTAACTTTTTAAAGCGGTGCTTCAAATGACGCTGTGACCACACTCATCCAGAATACCGTTTTGAACTGCACCGTGGTCTTGCATCGTGGAACGTAATCAGACGTGCGCTTACTCTACTGTAACATTTATTTTACTGGTTTAAATAGAGCTCAGTCTACCTTCCAGTGTCTTCGCGATACTCCTTTATTTTGTAAGAAAACGGCAATATTACTAACGCTTAAGCTTTTATGAACTGTTTGTTGTCGAATTAAATAACTCCGTTCAATTCGTCAGCTTTAGGTAATGATGATGAACTACGTTAGGTTCTCAGTCTGAGAACTTTTACAACTTAAATCGTGTCTTAGAGTGTAAAATCTCGTAAACTCAACCCGCGGTGTCGAGAGCACGCTTGCTTATCCACACTATCTAGCTTTCGTGAGGTCGCACCACCTTTTTGTCTCTCCCAATCTGATCGTGCAACTTCGTCCCGCAGTGAGTTATAGCTCAAGGAACTTAACACTTCAATCGACCACGTCGCTAGCAACTTTAAGGTCTACGTGTCTTTATCGGTCACTTGGTTAGCGCAAAAACTTCTTAATAACTTTGGGCTGCGTCGCGTATAGGAGAATGTTGTATCAATCAACCTCTTTTAATTTGTGCTACATAATTTGTCCTTTTTACTGATAAGGATGGGCAATTAGGTAACGCAGAAATGTATGTTAATAGTACTAAAGTTATTAAAATAACGTAGTAAATAAGGGTTATGACAAAGAAGAAACGACTAAAAAACTTTTCCAATTACTTATTCAACGACTCGTTTCCGAAGAATACCACCGCTCCTCGAACAAACGCCTCTACGGAAAGAAATCACCGAATAGGTGAGCGCGCGTAAACTCACGAGTAAACATTTGCGTATGTAAACTGGAATTATTCACGAAAAAACTTTTAATGGCGTCCCCGGAGTTCCCGTCAAACATTTATCAACAAAAGAACGAACGTCCCGCAGGCGATGGAACTTGAAATGTATGGAAATTACCCAGTCACGAGCGAGAACAATTCACTAACGTCGGCATAGGCAAATGTTTTTGTTGCAACTTGTTTCGTATAACTTGTGCGGATTCAGAGTTACAACTATTGTGTTACACAATTGAAAATGTACATACGTGAGCATGGGCGGTGGTATAAAAGTAGATCATTCCAGAAGGAACGGAGCGACCGGTGGCGGCGAGTGATTCGTCAGATGTTCTGCGTCGCTAGCGTAGCCCCTAGTTGGGCGCCAAATAACTCGGAACAGAATAATGAACCGCTTCAGATTCTTGAGCAAACAATCCCTGTCATTCCGCGACTGCAGAGAGCAGATTAAAATCTCTAGTACTTCTGCAAAAACACTAAAATGTTTCAACATATATTTTTTAGACTTGCATTTCTCTTTCTCTTATTTTTTTAATAATCGTCGAGTTAATAATATATTTCTTAAGGCTTCATTATGAAATTCTATCGTCTAGCATTTTTCGGAGAGTTCTGGTAATCCTTGAGAACCAGTTCCATTCCAAGTTCAGGTTATCTACCACCTCCGAACACTTCGGTTGTCTTCACCTTAACACCAGGTAAAATGGTAAGTTAGTGGTCAAATGCTGGATACCTAACGAACAAATATTTCATTGCAATAAAATTGACATATTTCACCTGACAACTAATATAAAAAACCGAACTGTTCGTTATTAAGTTGGCCCTATTAATACCTTTATGCATGATTATCTCCCTAATTCTAAAGATTAACTTAGAAGGTAAGATAAAATAAATACGTTTTGAACGGACACCGTTTCATTTGCATTTCAATCAGAACGATATAGCCGGTGGAAGGGAAAATCCGCTCCGTCGCCTCACTTAAAGCTTTTGAAATATTCCTATAACTTCTGATTCTACGAGAAAAAAGCCTATTTGAATTGGAAAGATCAAAGCGTAAAAATTTATCGTTACAAAAAAAGTGCGTGGCACAAACGTCTAAAGACGACTGGTACTTATTATTTCAACAGAGAAAGTGTCTCGTATCTCTCATTCTATTTGTCTTTTTGGTTGTTCCGGTGCATGGAGTCCTCCATTACTCGGCACTGAAAGGAAAGTTTTGTATTCAATTTGGTATTATAATTCCCATTTGAAGTCGCCACGCACCATCGCGCCGACATCGACTATGTAAATGGGCGTATCCGGGACTAAGTCGTATTTTCGCCAAAAAAAAAAGAAGTTGAATAATTTCATCCCTTGAGATTTTCTCCTAGATGTTCCTTAGGCAAATATGTTTCGTAATCTTCTTCGCAAGCCGTGTATTTACACGTGATATTACAAGAGTAACCCTCCAAACAGATTGTTTTTTGCAAAGTTAATCCAATCGATATTTGAGCGTAACCCATAAGGTCGAGCGTTTATTTATCTAGCCATTTGCAACATCAGAGTTCCTTAGTTTGTATAAATATTTCCGCGCATTTACCTGACGTGAATTTTTATTCGGGCTCGTGCGCTGCCCGCCGGGAGACAAGGAAACATTTTAGTGTTTCTCTTCAATTTAAAATGGAAACTTATCCCCAGGCTACCATAAAGTCTGTATTTTCCATAGAAATCCACCTACCCGGCTGTATTGTATACTAACCGATGTCCGCACAGAATCCACCTGGATTTAGGAGCGCACGTCGGCCGCACGGAGGTACGCTCTCGATGGAAAGCCTTGCATCTTGCGACAGGTTTTATTTTACGAGATGTTTTCCGCGACCGTTTCGCAGATACTAAAATAATAAGAGTTTTACGTCGCCGCGTATTACGTCGGTTTTATGGCCCCCCGAGCTCGGCTGAAGCGTTGTTACAGTGGCTTACGAGGGCTCTTGTGACGAAATAATTAACCCAGTGTTGCTCGTATTAGACTCAGCTTCCTCCTCATACTCACTACTAACGTCCTTAACATTTTTATTGCTGTTTTCTACGTATAAAAAGTTACCTGTGCCATTTATCGTCAAGTAGACTTATTATCGTTATGAAAAAAAAAAAACAAAACTTTCATGACACATAAGACAATACGCACAAGGATAGATCCTTGTGCGTATTGTCTTATGTGTCATGAAAGTTTTGTTTTTTTTTTTCATAACGATTTTAATATAATACAAATAGCAGAAAAATTTAGTATATGTTAAAAACTTCGTTTAAACGTGCTCAGTAGTACAGGCAGTTTAATTAAAACAAGATATTTATTTACAAAGGCTTGCAAAGTATTCGGACGCTAGCGGTAAGTGGCCAGTGTCAAAATATTCTGAGTCAAAACGCAACTTGACGTGCTAATGCACTTAGCGAAAGCTAACGAGTTGTGGAGAAGCTTTAGTAACAGCAACCATGTTAGGGTTATAAGTTTAGTGGCCACCACTTTCAAAAGCAAACATTTTTGGCCACCAAATTGTTACAAATTGAGTTTAAATCTTTTGTTAAATTTGTTACCTTTACTTAAGCTTGTAAACTGCATTCGATATATACCTACAGTGTGCCAGTAGCAGAGATACCATTATAAAATGTTGATTTCTACCATTACTTGCTCCTACGCACTTTAACTCGATCCATGAAGCTCGTTGTTCGCAAAGCGTATCATATGACTCAATATTTAGATTTAGTATAATAAGACGAGTAAAAAGAGTCTAGATGAAATCCTTCTTACTAATGCCTAGGTCAAGCTTTAAAAAAAGGCAGCTCTAAGTTTCCAGAGTTAGTGTCACTCCACATTCACACGGCAGTCAACATTCGAGCTCCAGATTTGAGGTCGGCTAATGTCCTTAAATCGTAACAGACGGGTAACGAGCCAGGACAAATATTTTGCCACTTCGGGACGTTACCTGACCGGGAAGTGGCCGTGGGGAGACAAAGTAAATATGTCCCCTTCCCTGGGCCGTCCCCACATTTTATCGGGCCGCGATCGACGGTCGGGTCGGGAAATGAATTTAAAACGTGTTTGCGGGTAATCTGTTATCGGTCCCCTGTCTCTGCCTTGAATATAGACGTTCAGGGTTTGCAGATACTGTGATTTGGCGTAGTGGTAGCGGTTGTCGCTTATGAATTATACAAAGTGCTCAGAGCTTATGAAAACTGTATTATTATTTATTACAAGAAAGCATATTTTTCTTTCGACAAAGTTTGATTAAAAAATTCTTAAATAATATTTCCTATACGTAATGGACTATTATTGTAAACATTAGGAAAAAAAGCCAAACAAATGGCTGCCTATTTACAGGTCAACCTACTAATCAGCTGAATGCAAATTGTAGGTAGGCCAACCGCGCCGTATCACAAATTAATAGGTACAGGTGGAATCGCAGAGACCACACAATCCGGACGTAGCTGAAGGCTTCGCATTTCAAGTAAGTAACCCAATATTTTAAGTGGATTGGACAACATTGAACATAAAAACAACACGCTAGTTTGGTTACTATTCTATATACATACTCTGAATGCAGAAGTAGCTGAAACGCTTTGTTTAATATTCCTTACTAATCCAAAGTCAAAATCTAAACGAGAGTTATACAACCTTAATCATTAAATTACCAAATACATCCAGCAAAGAAAAATATATCAAAGAACCCTTCAAAGAGGAAAAGTGAAGAATAGAAACGAAAAAAGTATTTAAATCTCAGTCTTTCGTATTTATCTTTGCGGAGCGCCGTTGGCGGTTAAATATCCGCGGCTTCCGGGCGCTCTCCCGGAGACAAATGTAAACACAGCAATGCCTTTGAACCACTCCGTCTATACGTCTTCGGCGAACATATCTAACGGTTAACTTAAGACTATTCGTTCAACAAGTAACCGAGAAAGCCATCGAACAAACATCAATCAATTTAGTTACCACTACCATCAGTGTTTCGCTACCCCGATCCCTCGAGGCACTAAGTGAAACGCGGGTCTATAAATAGTAAACTATCTGACAGCTCCGAAAAGAACCGTACGATAAATCAATAATGCACACGAGTTTTGTAACAGTCGCAATTTCGAAACACATTTGATACCAGCCGCTTCAGCGGTTCAGCAAAACATATTCCTCGGTGTAGTTTGAAAGGCAGCATACATAATCTAGCACAGTATGCGTTTCTCCAAAGACTCCGTATCAGCATAAGCCGTGAACGAACTCTCTTTGACGTCGTCTTACCGAAAGGGTGTCACCTTTTGCATTCTTTCATAGCTTCCCGATGCGACTGCGATTGTTGCTATCAAAAATATGTAAGAGATACACTTGTTTTGTTTCCCGTGAAATGCAGAGTTCAAAGGCTGTGATATTGTAGTGCGACTGCGACGGACGCGACACGAATATTGAACTGTGTTTAGCGAGCTTTCAAAAGTTTCTGCATTGTTATTTGTAGTTGAAATATCCCTCTCTACGGAATGGAAACTAAGAACGTGCTGTTTATGCATTGCTCTCGAAAACTTGAGCAAATAAGATTCACTCATACCTGAGAGTCGAGTGGTTCCATATATTTGTTTAACTGATGCTTCACGTGTCGATATACTAAATCGGAGAGGCGTGAGAGGGCTCGAAATAACAAACGAAATCGCTGTCTTGTATTGGGCACGATATAACATTTGGAAGGCAAAAGGAAAATATGAAAAGGCAGAATATTGCCCGACGAAATTACGATCACTTTAGATTCCGTACGGCCCATTGAGGAGTGAATTGTTACCTTCCTACGTTGTCTTGAAGAATCTATTTGTTTTTTTCACACTGCGATGCGATTTTATGGTGTACAAAGTGTACATACATTATAGGTAGGTACATCACATCGAAGAAGTACTTCTTGTAATAGATGGCAATACTTTTGTACCCAAATCCATAGGACGAGCTGCATGATTCTACTTTTTATAAAATTCTTATTGGCTTGCTGTCTTCTTTAATAATATTTTTTTCAATATAATTATGTACGGAATAAAAGTAAAGCTAAAAAATTACATGATAAAATTAAAAAAAAAATAAAAACTGTTTGATAAAAACACTATAGATAAATACACATATTTAAAACTATAAAATCTTAATGTTTAATTGGTTATAATAATATCGTTCATCGAGCATTTAATAATAGAGGAAGAGAACACACGGCGGATTCTTGTTAACTATAAACAGTCTTTCCAGCCCTACTTCCTCTACCCAAACGATCACCAAAACAGTACTTTCGCAGCTAGTCTAATAAAATATAGAATGGAATATTAGCACTAATAATACAGATGTTTTACGACTTTGATAGTTTCTCATTAAGAGTCGCAAGAGCTCGTCACAAAGCCGATTTACTTTGCCTTTGTGAGGAGTTGTCAATGCAACCGAGGTGGTGTAGCGAATTAGGAAACTTTGAGTAAAGCTTATGTCTAATGGGTTCATTGATTAGTTATGTACAGTGTACAGGGTAGAAGTTACAACGTACTTACCAGGGACACTATGCCAGGGTATTGGGTACTCCAATGTCCTTAGTTATATTATTATTGTTGGTTGTACTGAAGAAGTCGGTTTTTAGAAAAAAAAACCGCCTTACACTATTTCGTAAATTGTTTCTTTGCAATCTGGTGTATTTCTGTATTTTATACATGTATTTTTTTTTATTTCACTGAGTCACGAAACGAGCAAGTAGTTTACCTGAAGGTAAGCGCTACGCCTGCCCGTAACAGTTACAGTGCCACCCAGAACTTTGCATTGCATAATCATAAGCAGCACCGCATTGCGCTCGTCACCCTGAGACATCGGCTCTAAAGTCTCATATGCTCAGTGATTTCACAAATATTTTTAAAATGTGGTTGACATATAGCATCGCAATATTATTGGCACAGTTATGTGATGGTTAATGGCTCTGTAAGTGATTCTTCATAGTCACCTCATAGCTTACCTCTCATACCTTAGTACCTTGTAGATTCGGTGGGATACCTTTGAGAAGGTAAAACCGGGGGGCGCAGCTAATCCATAAAACACTTTCGTTCTGCAAATGTATTTATATGCATCAAAATGTATGAGGTACGTAGTATGATTTAGTATTTGAGAAGATATTACAACTATTGTATCCAAGAAACATTTATCAAGTGATGTTTGCGAGAACTTCACCGTTTCAAGGGCCTGTACAGGTTCACCTTGGACTCAGATTGGGGTAAGCCACAGTATATATCTGACAGAATAAGAAAAATGGATGTTACGCTTTTGCATTGAATTTTGAGAGTGAAAAGTTTTAGTATGGTAAAGCGGTGCATGGCTACTTCATCTTCAATAGGTAATTTTACAATGCGGCCCCTTAGCGCTGTCAGTCCAAAAATCCAGGAGATATGAGATAATCCCGGAGACGTGAGGTAACCTAGGCTAATAGAAGGTAACAATACAATAAATACTTAAAAATAAAAACAGTTTGTACAGAGTCGAATTGCGAATTTCTTTTTCCAGTCGCCAAAAAGAAATAAAATAGTACTGCAAGTATAAAAATATATTAATTCTTTGATAATGATAACAATTTGAATCTTTTAGGATTCGTCGTCGCCGCTAGCGCAGTTACATATAGAGACAGCTTGCCACCACTGAAGCCAGTTATCTTACTTTAATGAGAAGATTAAGCACCGCCTTCCTCTATGGTAAAACGATCAGGTCTGCTATTATTTCCTCGCTCACCGGTCCTTCACAACAAATGGCGGCCATTAACACGTTTCTTATTGTGACATTAGCCTTTATTGGATCCCGGGAAGTAACTCAATCTCATAAGACGAGAGCGTAGTGTGTTATGTTTACGATGGCGATTTATGTAGTGGTCGGTGATGGAATGCAGCCTAATCCTGACCCGGATCCCGACCCTCTCGAACAACTTCACATTGATTAGAAAATTATCACGTGTTTCCTAGAAGATGTATCTTCTCGAGTAAGTGATCGAAATCTGACCCAAATATAGCGAATATCTCGAGTAAGAACTTGAAATATGACCCGTATAAATAATCCAAACATAATTTTTGTGTTGATAGATAGTTACAGTTGCGGTTGCGAGGAGCTGGTGATGATCTATATAACATAATTTGAGAAAAACAAATGACGTCTACATTTAATTTTCACTGTAGCATACGCTTATTTAACTTGCACCACAACGCATGGTCTTTTGAATCCTGGATTACCACCGCATACATTTCCGCATGTGCCTTTAAACTATTCATCTCAACGAAAAAGACGCGCGCAAACAAAGGGCTTTGTAAATGAATGTTCAGTGCTTATGTAAAATGACAGTTATAAAACACTACGACTGCGCCCATTGCAGGCCATATTTAACACCCTTCGTCTCGCGTGCAATGTAAATGAGCGTCGCGTCTGAAAGCTGCCTTTTGTTTCTCCGTCTCCGTTCAGTGTTCACTTTATAGCGCCTCTTCAAACCAGATTAGTTTTGTTCTAACAATATCGTAAATTGAGCAGCCATTAAGCTCAAGTTAGCGCGCGTAATGATCCGATCTATCTTATAACTTCAGGTACAATTTAAAACCGGATAATACGCGATGCTCAACTTTGAATTTGTAATGTGAGCTGCTTGCGTATGAAGCGGAGTTTTCCACATCGATACCATTGTTAGGTCAGCATAGTTGAACTATAGTATCTAAGTTGGAATGGTACGAGCATTCCGCTCGAGTGGTGGTTAGTTGTCACGTCTCTATTCATTACTAAAGTAACCAGCTCCCCGCAACTTTGTTCGCACAAACTCACTGGTGCTACTTTCCCTATAAAGTAGAGTTGTGACAGCGAGTAATGTCTCCTTATATTGTTCTGGGGCTAAGAGGTTTGCCTCCTAGTTGTGATGAGAATTGTTAACTTTTACACCGTCTTGTGTCTGTTCAAGTTATCGCACCAAAGACAACCCTCGACGCTTGGAATTTTTCAATACATCATCCGAACTTTGAACACCCTTGTAATAATAATTCAAACGTCGGAATGAAAGAAAATATCGTTTTCGGTAATTAATGACTGCGGAAGGTCTTAATATCCGAGTTTGGTAAAGCGTTTCCTCGAGAATCGATTACTACGAATATCGATTATGAAGTTAGTGCGAAAATCATCGAGCGCGGGCGGGGCCTTGACAAATGTCTGTTATAAGCGTTGAACAAATTGCTGCAATTAATTATCGAGTGGAGGTGGTTGCGCTGAACCGACAAATATTATCAAGATCGTTAATTTTGACATCTCGGTAGAGGCTAGGGTGAGGTGATATTAGTTATCAGACGGTCGCTCGCTGCATGCACGCGGTGAGACTGCTTGGTGATGGCATTGAATTACGTGTGCGATTAAATCTAGCTTCAGAAACTCTCTAGTTTGAAATGTAAACTTGTAGACAAAAGTTATAAACCATTTGTCGTACTTATGGAAAAAAAAACACCGGAAATTATCAACCAAATCTGCCATAATACGTAATAAAAATCTCATACAATATACATATCAAAAATTACTTGAATTTAGAATATTAATATTTATTTGTTACAATGAACAGATAAGCATACATACAAAATAATATATTGATTTATTTATCTGTGATTTTATATTAGCAGTCTTTGTAAAGACAAAAAAAGCAAAACAATTGATCGCCGTATTTTTTTTTAATAAAGGCCACTAGTTTTATACAAATAGGTTTTATCCGGCAAATTTTCTCCATACAGGTTTTAATCTAATCCAAAGTAGGAAACAGCGTGAACTGAAAGAACTATAATTACTAAAATAGTATTTCCTCTACTTTAATTCTATTTGCCACTCGCAAAGCTTTGTAAGGTTTTGCGCAATTAATCTAATCGCCTTCAATTATATTTTGCCTTTGAGTGCAGCAGTCGTAGCTGCTTTTCCCTTTAGAACTAGAACTTAACGATAAAATGTTTTGTTAGTAACTTTCCTGTGATTACTGTTTTTTTCTGTTGTTGTTGCTGTTTTTTTATTATACTTACAAGTTTATTAAAAGTAATTGCGTTGGTCCACAGCCGGAGGATGCTACTAACACAAAGATTTTACTACATTTTAATATGGAAATGAATCTGATTCCTTTTGCTGCGTCAGCGACTCACGCTTTTAATCATTGCATACGTGTTACAGTATACATAACATATTTAAGCATTTAATAAGTATTATAGTGCATTTATTGCCAGTGGCAAATTATCTGTTTATATATCGGTAATTGTTACATTAAATTTATAATCATAAATTTGATATTGAGACGTTTATACTTCTGTTTGTCGAGATCGTAAAGCCTGAATAATAATAGAACAAACTGGAGAGAAACACATGACTCTTAATGAAAAGTATATTATCTCACATAAAAACCATTTTATGACCGTTTCAGCGTGGGTTATTAAATTAAATCATAATTTACACATGCCAAGTTAAATCAGACTGTAAGCTCGTGAAATCGCAATAAAAATTATGATACTCGTTTTGGCTTTGGTATCATGGAACTCTTTTCATTCTTTTTTATAGACCTTGATAGATAGATGAACTCTTTATTGAAACACTACAGAAAAACCAAATCACATTTAATTCGATCAGAAGCAACACTGTTTTATGATACGCCCTTAATTTGGGTATCATTCCTAATTTCACAACACAACGTCTAACAACTTCCGTAATATCGATATGTAAAGATTTATCGATACGAATATTTGAGTGGAACACGCTCGTACGTATCGATTAATGATGTTTGAATGGTGTTAGTGGCGCATAAATATTTCATACGACATCGATAGTGGCCGTGTCGGTCGCGTTTATCACCACCATAAAAATCGGAGGACTAGTGCCAGGACGAATGGCTACATTTACGTCTCCTACTTATGTGATTGTTTTATCGATTGTTATTACTGCCTTTTCGCTAATTCTAAATGCCTCAGGCTATTTAGTTAACGTTTAAAAGCAATTAATATTTATATGCTACAACCTTTTTATGAGCCATCAAATAAGTTTATTGCATTAGTTTAGTTTGTAAATTAAAAAAAGTTTATTGGTAAAACATATTTTACAGGTGAAAAACCAATAAAACGTACAAAACGAAATAAATCTTACATAATAAAAAAATAGCTCCTTGAAAACTCTTTTCGTAGACCTCGTAGAGAAGTCTTCTCGATCAGCCATACATTAATTTTTCTAAAATACTGATGGGTAAGCACACATTTGATACGACCCAGTAAAGGGTTGTAAATGGATGGTCTGTGAGTCTGTCATAGCTTTGGTTAAGGTTAGTTCCTAAATAAAATAAAATAAATCAACTTAAATGATATCGTATTACGTCTGTAATCTTATTCTTAAATAAAAACACCCAAAGCACCATTTACAGAAGCTAGGCTTCAAGAATATCATGATTAAATGTAACGAACTCTATAACAAAATAAGTCACTGTACGCAAACACGGCTATTCAACGAAACCGTTCCGTAAACTATCTTTCAACATTTTAATATCACTAATACATTATCCTTATTGATTCCAACAATGGTACCGGATACTTCTCTTTGACCATCTAAACATATTACTCCACCTCCTTACTATCCCTGGAAAGGGCCCGATTCTCCTCTGTCATATGTAAACCTTTCATGTATATTTTATGTTCCCGATATTTTGATACGGGGCCCGTATCGAGTTCATTCAAATGACATATTGGAGGAACGTTTCAGTGTGTTTCTGATCGGGAAAAGATCTACAGTTTTCTTTCGAGAGAAACCAAATACCATCTTGTAAAGAGCCAATATAAGAAATTGATTTCGCGGCGTGCTCGACTCGTTTGAATGACTTTATGTTTGTCTTGTAGCTATGAAAGGCAGTTGCCGTTGTTCTATGTGATATTGAACTTATCGATTTTAATTATTATTAGTAGTTCGACCTGAATTGAAACTTGAGAAAGGTTTATAGTAAATCAAATTTTAGTTGAGAATTAATAAAAATATACTAATAAAAACTATTTATCCACTAAGACAAATTTTTGTCCGACACTAATAAAAGAATATGAATGATCAACCATTCGAAAGTTTGAAACACCGAGATAGCCACTTGCCACTAAGACCTCGCTTTGCTCTGTCAGTTGAAACATTTCATCTAATTTAATATACCATCTCATTCAGATACGTGAGCAAATTCTATACTGTACTAACATTATCACATCATTGCATCAATCCATAATATTATACACAGTGATAAACTTGTCGGTCCAGATCAGATGTCTGTCACAAAACACTGAAATTTTGAATGAGATTCCAAAGAATTGAATTAATCCGGATTGTCTAGAAAAATATTAACAAGATGATGATTACCCTCTTATCTTAACAATTTTACGTTCTTCCACATTTTCGTCCCCATTTTTGTTTGTTGTGAAAAATGTTATTTAATTTCGGGCAATTATTACTCTCGCTCTACGAAATTACTCTAAGGAATACCAGTTCGCGAATGTTTTGTTTATTTCAGGAAAATCTTCTTTTCTTTGGCAAGCTTTATGTCGAAAATGAGATACCTGCTGGTTTTATTAAATGAAAACGAAATAAAGGGTGACAACGACCTGGTTTTAATTTTGGATATTTTTAGAAAGTTGTTCCTTTAGTAAAATGTGTTATTACTTTGGCAACTACGAGTACCAGCGTTATTTTATAAATGTTAATAGGTTAGAGTTAAAGGGGAAGCCAGATAGGAGCACTCCCGAGAGGCGTTTCAATAAATCAATCTCTTTGATAAATAACAATAAGTTGGATCTTCGAGCCTACAACAATAACTTATTCTCGTAAGTTATGTGCAAATTCTCATCGCTTTATGCTTTAAGGCTTAAAAAATTCTAGCACCAAAAGCCGGCGCTACCTCGTCCGCGAAACAATGAAACATAGCTACTCCTATCATCACTGTTTCAAACAAACCAGCTCATCTCAAGGCTCTACAAAAGAAGAAGTACTACATTATCCAAAAACTTCGAAATGTCCACAGAAACTTTTTGTGCCTAATTATGTAAGATAGCTACATAGCTCTGTTATAAGAGACAACCAAAAAGGGAACTGTCATTTTTCTCCAAGAATGATGTGTCTGGCTTTATTAAGTGTCTCGTGATTGATATCTTCGCGGCAGGTGGCAGGTGTGACACGATGCCATAGAGATGGGGGAGCAAGGGAGCTTCGCCCTACTGGCAGAGGCAGAAACTTCACGCCATATTTGCCTTTTGCCACTTTGCTTGATCAAAAACAAGTGCTTTCTGATCAAAGGAATATATTGCTCTTTTTGAACAACGACAATAGGTCAGACTGTACGTATATTTTGTTCTTATTTGTATAGGATATGTTATTCCAATTCATACAAAGTTTATCTGGAAGAGAGCGATATGAGCAAAAGGCAATTTTTTTTTTCAACTGTAAACTTCTTGTTGCTTATTAAAAAAATGGAGACATCGCGGGATGTGAAACAGAAAATATTTTGTATAGAAAATATGCATGAAAGGATGACCTCCCGAAAGTGAGGGGAGACCCGTGCTCAGCAGTGGGACAGTATGGGTTGATGATGATGAAAGGATGAAAGGTTGGCTTATAAGTAAATTAATATGAAATATTAAAAAAATATGGCATTACGGATCAGATTGGCCGCATGAGAAATTTCACTTAAAAAATTGTACTGTTTCAAACTGAGATCGCTGTGGGATCTAGGCTAACTCTATGTTACCTTATTTCGATAAATATCTATATTCGAAACACACTGACTTTGTCCAATACGTTACCTTCAATCTTTACAACTCCACCCTGTTCTAAAACAAAACTACACCCACTAGCACCTCATACATTCGGCTTAATTTAATCCCAAGCCTTCACTACTCCCTCGCAGTACAGAATCGCGCATCATTTGTACATTTGCTTTATTACGCCATGTGATTTATACCTTGGCCCGGTGCGTTTAACTGCTGAGGTCTGTCATTTCGTCGTCTTAAATTGAGATTGATCCCGACAAAGGGTGGCGTGACGTGCACGACGAAATTGTGTTTTTGTTTTATTCCACGCCTCCTTTTTGAGACGTCTCTGTGTATGCAGAGTATTTCGGAGCACCGTTTGACGTGAAGCGACCTTATTTTACGCGTTATTGCGCCAGTTGATGTTTTGGTGGTCGTTGTCTTATTTACCTTTGAAACCTTTTGTGTGTTCGGTTTTGTGTGTACTTTTAAATGGGGTTACTAAGTGAACAATTTTTTTGAAGTAAAACTTCTTTACGCACGCTTGACTTGGGGAGTAAGCAGATGAATGCGTTACGAAACATGTGATCGGGCAAGGCGAACGGATGTTGAGAGGGAGATATAATTTAGTGAAGATAGAAAGCGAGAGAGAGAGAGTTACGTATCGTTTATTTTGAAAATATCTTATATGAAATTCTTTTTAGAAATATATTCTTTTTAATTTTAAGTTTTACTTTTACTGTGTGTCCCAGTACACATTTCGATTTTTTTTAAGTAGCTATTAATTACAGTGCGCGGTGCCATATTCGAAAAAAGTTTCTTGGATGATTCTCTCTCCTTTCAACAATGTATCGATTTTGCTTCTCTAAACTTTCTTCGAAAACTGCTACTAAAAATAAAACAATTGTTTTCAATGGAAAACGCAGTAGCCAATCATGTCTTGCAACTTTTACTGACTTCCAAAGTGTGATGATTTGTTTGTCAAAGTAGACCATTTATCTACGAGCAAAGTTTAAACTTATATTCTAAAGTCTGCGCGTTACAGACGACAGCAGTCGATAGCAAGTCGTCATCTTCTATTCAGTACGATCTGTTACCTTTGGCCATTGCACAAAGCGGCGTCTTCCTTGCTTCTGACAGCCTTACAGCTTCAAACAGAGAGACTACAGAGGGAAATCTATTTGTTCATCAAGATAACAGTTGGTAGAACATTTGGAAAATTAGAACTATCATTGCAAAACGGATATTTACCATGTATTATGTTTGTTTGAAGTTCCCGATATTTCAGGATGATTGCAGGGGTGTAATTTACTGATTATAGTTTGATAACTGATAATTATAACTGAATTATTATTTACTTCTGATTATAATTAACAGATACTCATTTGTAAAATTAGTCTTAATCAGTGAATTAGTTTTTAGTATCTACTATTCAGATTTATCTATTTATTTATGATTTGAAAAAGAAACATAAATATATAGATATTAGTTTAATGAGATGATCTATGTTCAATATGATGATACTTGTTAAATATATGTTGGTAAAATAATAATATAATTAATGCAGCCTACACACACAATAAATTCTTGCCTTTATAAAAAACAATATACAATTTTGTTGTATTATGTCAGTGATTCAACCTTTAGTAAAATTGAACTTTTAAATGGGGACTATTTTAGCTAAAACATTGTCGTGGCAGGATAAGCCAGTTAGACGTTATTAGAATTTTTAGGATCGATTTATCAAAAAACCTCTCCGGGGTTCTGTCTTGCACCTCACCATGGACACGAGGATACAATTCTAATAGAAATTTTGTTTTGTTGCAGAGAGGCTCCGACGAGCTTCTTTCGCAGAGTGGCGTCACCGTCATGGCGCCCGCCGCTCCGCACCACGCAGATAACAACAATCAAGACTCTGCTGCGAAAAAGGTACGTATTGTTTTATCTATTCATCTACATACGTTTTTGCGTCGGCGGCTTAAAACAAGGCGAAATAGGCAGAGGCCGCCCACAGACTTCCTGGACATGAACTATCCGTATTGATCTGCAGACGCTAGACTTAACACCAGAAATGTCAAAGGCGTAGGAGTATCAAGTGGGCTGATCCCGTATATATCAAGCCTAGGGATTCATAAGATTTTTGCAAAACAAAACGAGGCGTCGAAAGATTCCATTGCAAATACGGAACCATAAAATGATTATAGGAACCTTGGTCAAATGTAGAAATCGATGATGCACCAACTTACAGTGGTCACGTGAATCATGGCTCTCTTTCATTCGTGGATTTTTCTGAGAGAATACTTGGGTAGTTTAAGTCATTGTTGATGTTGGTGAAGTCTGCCATTATAGCCAGATAGCTTTTGTCATGTTCTCTAATTCTGTGTCCGCTAATGGGACATTAGAATCCTCCTATCTAATCTCAATTCAGTCATCCCTAGTGCGACGGAAAAGGTAGAACTGTGTTTAAACTTTATTCATGACTGTTGGCGTATTTTACAATTTTATCTGCGACTCATAACGGACACGTCGCAGTTTTATTTCAATTGTGATATTGTTGACAATTCACGCACTTTTATGACATTGGTTTAAACATGACAATAACTAAAAGCAGAGTCGGTTTATATTGTGACACAGTATTTGTTTTACATTGCTTCGGGATGTAGCCGATTAATTGAAAAAAGCGATAACGCTATTTTCCCCAATTTCCCGTGACCAAAGTCATATCTTCATGAATTGTGTAATTAACCGAAAAACGATTAATCGAGATAAAACGATAAAACGACGGAATCGCGAAACCGTAATAAGTATTAAAATAAAGGGCCGCTCATAAAAAGCCACCGTGCCATAAAGGCTTCCCCAGCGGCTTCGAGAGCCAAATTTTTATTAATCTCCACCCTCCTTACTTGCCGATACCGAATTTTTACATATTGAAAAGAAATTGAATTTGATGATTTTTGCCAAATTAATCTTACAAATGATCTGAGCCATGACCCGATAACCGCGGTTTTACTTTCTTGTTAACCTGGCGTTTTATGTTTGTTGTGCGCCGGCTTTCGCGTAATTGGATACTTGTTTCTCTTTTAAGTATTGCTGTATATTTTTCTTATTATATTACATATTTTTACAACCCGAAGTAAAGGTGATTAATTATTTAATCTAATTCAAAAATACGACATTTTTATCCCCCTGTTACGAAATGTTAATCCTGAATAAACCGGAGGTGAATATGAGTGTGTTTTAAAAGTAAAGTTCTCCGCACAATTTCCATAAAACAAGGTGAATCAACAAAGGAACTTCCATTATCTTGTTTCCTCGAGTATTTTCTACTCTCACTCCTGCGCGAGTAAATTACATTTGTAACGAGACGAGATGCGATGTTCTATCGAACGATGATAAGTGAATAACGTCTTCTATATTACTGCCAATAAATATGAGTAACATTGTTTAAATTCTCATGTTTTGTATCCACTTATTGAGGAAGTTATATGAACTGAGATGCCTCGTAAAAATCTCTCTTTACACGCTCGTATGTAAAGCAAATACTCCGTGTATCTCATCTATTTTTAACAGAAAAAAAGCAAATAAAGAATTTAGAGCGGAAACTCTAAAGTAGTCCACTTCCACTTCAGTTATAATTTTTAAAACATTTTCCGCATTTAGTATGTACACGAAAATGATTTCACTTTAATTGAGAGAACGAAGGAGTATTTACTCACGTTGTTTCGGCAGTGTACGCAACGCACACAGTGCAAAGAGTAGAAAACAATCAACGTAGAAAGGAACTGTTATAAAAATAAACAAGGTCGCAGAGTTTTCGGGTCTTTTCCCTGTTGCACAGTTGTTTCATAGTGTATTTACATAAATACGGGCCGAGTTTGCATGTACACTTTGTTTGCTGTGGAACAAACAGCTCTTTGTTTGTGGAGAGCGCGCGCGGGCGTGCGCGCTACGGCGCGGCGCGGCGCCACCAAATGGATTGCATCATTCATTAAAACTCCGATGATCTCAGTGGTCTATGGGTTTGCAGTTGGAGGCATCTTCTGCAAGAGACCGCCTGGGGAAGTACCACCACACCTTTGCCAGATATTCATCAGCCAAGCAATAGTGTCCAAACATTACTGTGTTCCGTTTTGAAGGACATTGTTTCCAGCGAAATTACTGGGCATATGAGACTTTAGAGCCTATGTCTCAGGGTGACGAGCGCAGTGCAGTGTCGCGCAGGATTCTGTAATGCAGGGTTCTGGATGGTGCTGTGACTGCTATGGCTGGCATAGCGCTTACCATCAGTTCAAGAGGACGGACTCGATTTTATAAAAATCTTGGCAAACTGGTGAACCTTGTCATTAGCAAAGTACGTAATTCCAATTTCGTATATATACTTCTAACCACACAAAAAGCGTATTAAAGAGCTTCCTATCTCGGCAAGCAAAACAAGGTAACCATTTTAGTTTCGCCTTATTTTCCCGACCATTTACTCTTACTTGTTAGGGTCGCCGTGAAAAAAAAACAAGCCGCAGTAATCTTAATTACATTGTGATCTCGTTACTGCTTGGCCCTAATTCATAATTAAACAGGGACGTGTCTCTGCTCTTTCTGCTTATTTATTTTCTATTTTATGGTTTTGCAATGTCGCTTTTTTTCAACGGTAAATATTTAGGCGGTGCCTTTTTTGCGACACCCCTTTCTTCTTTGTCGTACTGAATATTCATTTGGCCCTATCGGCGGAATGGCGAGTCGTTTTTAAAAGTATTTTTTTATGTTCTCCCCTTTGTGTCGCACTGCAAACACTTCATGCTGCGAAAATATTGAAGAAAAAATTCGTAGCATCTGTTTTCATTTTTAATTTAAATTGTTTTACGACACGGGCCTTAAATCTCAAACGCAATAAAGTTTCTGTATTAAAAAGTTGAACGTTATCTTAGAGTTTGACAAAGTTTGAGTCTACAATGGCTTATTAACGTGTTATTATAAAGAAATCTTGTTACAATAGGAGACAGGGCACGTCTGGAAAGAGCTCACTAATCAACCCTCGTCTTTGACCGGGTCATTAATGTCCAAATAAAGTAATTAATTATGTTCCCCGTTTTTTCCCTCATTTTCCTGACATCCTCCTGTAAAAACTTACGAGGCTGGCGCTTGAAGATCAATCAAATCAAAGGACGGCTGAGGGGGACTGCGTTTACCACTACTTAAGCATTTACGAGGTTGTCTAACGGAGTTACGACTTCCATTGCACAGTGAATGTTTGATCTTATTTGGAGAGCGAATTCACCTCAGACTCCCTTTTCCCTGTAGTTGTTTCCTCTATTTACTTATCCTGATTCGGGTAATGTATCTTACGTAAAACAATCTCGTTAAGTCGTTCTAATCACTTGGCGTAAAGATATAAATGAGCTGGCATTGAATTATTAAGTAGGTTCTTTGACCGGTCTGGATCGGACTGTTAATTTATTAAGGACCATCGATTGAAGAACAGGTTAACAAAAACCCTGTACAGTCCGGTAGAGTATCTTCTTCACTCAGTTTACAGGGTACAGGTTTTAAAATTCATTACAGTAATTTTGCTGCACTGCGCTACCTACAGCTAAACAATTCATATGCCGGTAACGCTCTCAGAAAATTTGGTAATCAATCAATCGCTCTCATAAAGATATTCACTGGGCACTTACAGTTTTACTGCTAGTTTTAGGAGATACTAAAACCATTTAGCTATTTTATTTTACGATTTCCTTCAACGAGCACGCGGAACATCTTTACAAAAAGGAGAACTTTATGATTCGTGTGATTTATATTGCAGTTTCAGCCTAGTTTCGGCGAGAATTACATTTTACTGTCTTTGTTTGCATGCATAAAGTTGCGGTTCATATTACATTGTTATTTTGATCTAGCAATTTAAAAGCAAATTCAATTCCGATGTAGTAAATTTTACAAAGGAACATTTCGACTCCGACCTCTTCGGAATGGAACTTTGTAGGTAGTTGATACTGAATACAAGTTTATATATCATTCCAACGAAATGATGATATATGATGGATAACTTTTGCATTGTTATTTGCGGGTGCCAAATATTTATTTGAAAATTAGATAAGTTTTAAACAACGGAGAGGACTCTTGCGCATATTTGTGGTAAAGTGCCGTGCAAAAGCGCACGGAAGAATAATAATTGGACTATTGAGAATCCTGTAGAGTGATGCCCACTGCGAAATAAATTTGTCGTCTTGCGAGAAAGAGACAAAATTATATTACGGCAAAGAGATATATCTCTCTTACACCAACATAATTAGCTCGTTTCGAGCGTTCTAGCCTCACAGGTGCTAAGAGTATGTTCAGCAACCAACCAAAATTAAACATTTTAGACGTTGACGGAAAACCTCCTTATCAGTCTCTGTTCCAAAGTCTGATAAAGAGCTTCTTAACTCGGGCTTTATCACAATATACGTGAAATTAATAACATTTTCCCAACAACCACTAGAAACAAACATGTTTACCGTAGCATTTTCTAAGAAGGTTTTTAACTAAAGTGGCTGGAAGTTGCAGAGCAATTGGAACGAGCCTCTATTAAAAGTTTATCGTGACAAAGTTAGTTCATTCTTATGCATGAATGAATTAGCATGAGGGTAAGCCGGCTGAGGTGCTATAATTATTCACGTTGGGTAGTTGTAGGCTTTTATATACTTTATGGGCTGAGATTTGATCACTATAGCACTTGGATGTTAAGTGACGATGTAGTGGAATTAGAATGAGACTGACTCACAAGGACTAATTTCTTGAGGGGGGTGGACACTATAGTTCTGCCACCCGTAAGTAATTTTTGATTTGGTTTTTGGGTTTTTGAAGATTTGGTGGGAACATTGGCCCCTCACCACTTATTTAGTTCGTGTTATGATGTAGTGTGTACTTCTGTATAATCGCTCAAAGATGGCGAAGGAAAATCTTTCTGAGGAAAGCGGAAGGCCCAAGAAGCTGTAATTTCAAATACATGTGATATCCACCAGCCTTCACTAGCCAAAGGTCAAATTTTGCTCCATCCTCTCCCTCCCATATAAAACTGGTGTCCCAGCAAAGGGATCGTTGTAAA
Organism: Campaea margaritaria; assembly: GCA_912999815.1. NCBI lineage: Eukaryota > Metazoa > Arthropoda > Insecta > Lepidoptera > Geometridae > Campaea > Campaea margaritaria. Next base: position 7,918,802 of record OU538794.1, read on the forward strand.
AAAAATATATTTCTTCACCACAAGCTCATTAACAGTAACTTTGTATCGTATTTTAATCACTGAAAATATTGACAAATCAGTTACGCTTACCGACTTACCTATCTCGTAAACATTTACGTAACTTACCACTAATTACGTTTACCGAAGAGCTGCCGACCCCAAATAATTAAGGGAAAAGGGGGAAAATTGTTAATTACTAAGATATTCTATTAAATAAATTTACACATTAATATAAAATACTTCGAAGAAAAATCATTTATGAACATTGTTACAAAAATAATAATCGTCCTTATTCATAGGTAAAATAAGTGTGCAAATGTACACTAACCCATATTACTTACCTAAGGAAGCTATCTTCTAACACCAGGATAATAAGAGTAAAATCTAATGTAAAGGCGTAAATAGGGCAGTAGCTAATAGGACAATGTAGCGGAAAACGTGCAGTACTTAAGCTCGTCTAATGAAAACTATAAAACATATGTACGTAATTATCACTCGCTTTTCGGTGAAGGAAAACATCGTGAGGAAACCCACATACCTACCCGAGAAATATTTCGGAGGTAGGTGTTATCCACCAATCCGGACTGGGCCCCCGTGGTGGATTATGGCCAAACCCTCCTCACGAAAGTGAGGAGAGACCCGTGCCCAGCAGTGGGACGTTATGGGTTGATGATGATGATGATGAATGAAAACTAGTCTCGCTTACTTAACTTTCGAAGATGGCAACTAAATTTTCAATACATCCAAAGTATCACGAACTGAAAGTCGCAGAGTTTTGTTAACATCACATGTTACATTCATTTGTTTAAAGATAATTCACTGTGAACATTGTATTTTAGGGTGTCGTAATAGGGATAGGGTGCGATAATGTTAGCGGTAATAACCCGATCGACGCGAAGGCTTTATTAAAACTTTTCTTACAAAGATTAGGTGGGGTGGAAATAATATATCTGCCATTTTATGGTAAATATAAACATTGTTATTTACTTCTTTTTTTATTTGACTGAATAACGAGACGAGCAAGTCGTTCACCTGAGGGTAAGCGCTACGCCTGCCCATAACAGTGTCAGCACCACCCAGAACCCTGCATTGCATAATCCTGCGCGGCACTGCACTGCGCTCGTCACCCTGAGACATTGGCTCTAAAGTCTCATGCCCAGTAATTTCGCTGGAAACAATGCCCTTCACACCGGAACACAGTAATGTTTGCACACTACTGCTTGGCGGAGGAATATCTGGCAAAAGTGTGGTACTTCCCCAGGCGGTCTCTTGCAGAAGAGTCCTCCCACTACTTATGTTATAATAGAACCCCTGAATTTCAGCAGCTGCAAATATTAATATTCTGTGGGATACCACACACGGATACGTGTAGACATATCAAAGCCAATATCCATAACAAAAGTGATGTATCGTTCATCTCTAAAATTAATAAAATACTCGGTTCTAGGAATCGCAACATTTCATAAGCAATCCAAACAACATCGGGTAAGCCCATCGAAGCCACAACAGTTGAAAAAGTTTTAAATATATTTCAAACAGTATCAATGATCGTTGAATGCAATACAATAACAATATTTCTCTGAACTGCCAATTAAAAGTTTCGATGGATCGGACTTTCACGATTAGGTAGTAGCGTTATAATGCTCTCGAAATTTTAACGGCGGATGCAAATCTGAAGTTTGGGGGTTAGTCAAGGGAGTTTGCTGCGCTCACCCTATAACTAAAGAAGGGATTGGAGTTGACGTCACAACAATATTCAAAATACTGCACTTAAGATCCCGTGATTATGTAGGGCTCCTAATAAAACATTTTAATGTTTAAATAGGCCAACTAAATCGTTCACTGACAATGAAAATAAAAACACATAAATTAAAAGACAATGAAAAGAGTCCTTTGTAATAAGGGTAGCCAACGCACCGGTGACGCCTCTGGCGTGGCAGATGTCCATAGGCGGCGGTGACGACTTACCATCGTGTGGGCTGCATACTTGTTTGCCACCTATTTTATAAACAATAAATATAAATAAAACCACCATGCGTCTGATCGACAGCATTTGACTATCTCTTTCCTACTCTTTACTACCCTCTCTCTTTCTGACTCTCTCTCTCTCTCTCTCTGTGTGTGTGTCTCTCTGTATTTTTTTTTCTTTCTAGTTTCTACTGTATCTTAATTATTTTGGCATTCAGCTTATATGTAAGTATGTGTATCTCCCGGTTTCATCGGCACGCGTATGGCCCTCAACGTATTTATATCTTACCCATTCGCAACTTGTGCCGTATACCTGTGGTGCTTTAGTCAAACTTTCGATGAAATAGCTACGCTCCACTAAATCGCAACTGTTATTAGTTGAAGGATTTTGACGTTGGCTTCGAATGTCTAGTCATCCTAATAAGAAACAACCCTTCTGGTAGCCGAATCCTTTAAGAACTTTAGACTACGCGCAAGGAAATGGGTACATTCTATTGTGATTAACGTTACTACCTTTTGCCATTATTGTTTAGGTATTGTTATTGGTACAGTCCCTAAAGTTTCATTGCTGCATAAATGCCTCTTTCTTTTTATTATATTTTATATTTTATTTCTATAACTTTCTATATTTTTACTGCGTAACGAGACGGGCATGTCGTTCAACTGATGGCAAGCTTTACTCCTGCACATAACAGTTACAATGCCACCCAGAACTTTGCATTGTATTATCTTGCGCGGCACTGCACTCACAAAATAATACTTTCTAAAAAAGTAGTTAAGATATCCAGAAACAAATTAACTGCCATTGAATGGACAGTAAAACCAAGGACTTAGAAACAATTTATCTTCGGTCTGAAACGGTTGAAGTCCGAAAACCAGACGAAAAATTAGTAATGTGTACAATGCTCAAATTAAGCGAATGCTGCAACAGCTATAAATGCAATTGACCATTGCTGAATAAAAACTAAACCCCTAAGCTTTACCTGAACGTATCACAGCTTAACCTCAACCTTCCTCAAAAACAAATAAGAGCTAAAAGCGAACCAATATGAAAACCTCAGCACCTTAATCCGTAAACGTGTTTTAATATGGCAAGGATGCACTAAGCCTCCCAGTGGGCTCAGTCGTGACCTGTGCCACAAGCGGATTACTTGAACTCTCCACGTACGGGTGTATTTTGTCAAGATATCGCCAGCGAGGTGCTCGGTGACTTGGAAGATTTATGAACTGAAGTGGTCGTGAGCTTGATGTGCTGTTGAAAATAACACGCTACAAATTAGAAACGGGACATTTAACACCATGCCGTGGTATGTAAGGTTTACCATGTTGTTCTATTGTTTTGGGAGACTCGAGCTCAAGCACTATGATGTGGTAAATGTCTATATGACGTCTGCACTAAAATACTCGAAGTTGGTCCTTGGGACTTTTTATATTATTCTAGGCGCGTCCTTACTATAAAAACTTAGGTGTATTTTTGTTAATCACATGACTTATTTACATGCTGTATTGTAACATACATAAAAATTGTAGTAATAGAATAGTTTCAAGGTGTTTAAACTCGATTACACAAAAATACAAACGATAAAAATAACTAGCATCGAACAGAGACTAAATACAAGTACATAGGTCTTACTTTGTTACTTAGTTACTTTGTTAGTCTTACTTTGTTACTTTTTATCTTCATAAACTTTATCTTTGTCTTTTTCTAGTTGTTTTTATGCTGCAATGGTAGCTATAGGAGAAGCAGGTTACGTATCCTTACAGTACAAGCTCTGCGCTCTATCTATCATGTCGCAACGTATAAAAGGCAAACATTCCAAGACATTCCAACCGCAAGGGCAACCCAAAATTCACCTCTAAATAAAATATTAATACAATAACATCGTTCATTTTCCTTGCGTACGTCGTCACCGGTAAATGGACAATGACTGAGCGGAAGAGGGCAAGGCAGGTAATCGATTCTGTGATGCAGGCACCACCTCCGCCGCGGTTATAGAAAATGATGGGAGATAAGATTTAGGTCAAATGCTGAGGAGATAAAAAGCCGGAGATAGACGGTAAAATAAACAGTCTGAAACAATAAGATTTATTTTGCTCCTGATCAGGTAAGTAGCAGGACAAGCCTTTTTTTTCTTATTAACAATTAAGAGTTACGTGTCGTAGTGGTATTTTAATTTCTCCAAGACGTCAAGTGATGGAGCCTTAAGACCAATTGTTTGATTGCTTAACTAACTGATAGTCAAAACGTATGGTGAAAATAACTTTCATTTTTTATCCGTACATGGTGTGTATTAGTCAGTTTAACTAGGGGTAAAACAATCGACCCTTATTCAGAGATAAAAACGGTTCACACCACATAAAATTTCAGTTATCAGATTTCTGAAGATAGTTTGAACAGTAGAACTGAAGGGTGTGACATTGTTAATGACAGCGCACACCTGAGCGCGGCCAACTGAGAAATAGTGTTTCAATAAACACAGGCCGTGCGATCATCGGGAAAATGGACCGATTCAGGGAAATCCTCGCACGGGAATGCTACACGATATCGCCTTTTTTCTATCCCGGCAACCAAGCCAAAATTTAATATTTATGGATGAAATGTGAGACGGAGCGGATGATTTAAAGTGCCTGATGTGGAAATCGTTCCTCGCAGATTTTCTGACCCACCGAAAGTAATGTCCTTCTTTACGTTTTACGTACCAGTTGTTTTCTTTCGTGAGAAGAGAAAATACCGAAATGTAACCCTGGAGGTGGGCGAGCGTGCTCCACGATTTATACCTCACCTTTTTGCAAGTCACTTTGGAAAAATATTTTTTATTTATTTCCGGATATTCGGGTCTTTTGATGTCGTTTGTAACAGAATTGGGATTGTTTGAAAATAAACATTATCTGTATCGGTGAACCATTTTTCCCCTTTCTAGTTAGTAATTCGGAAAAATAAATAAGTAATCTGTTATGTTATCTTACTTGGTCCAAAAACACAAAGAAGCTTTTGAAATGAACAATTTTTTCCTCTTACAAAGTAATCCATAATTGAAAACCCCTGCTGTATATTCGTTTAGAAACGACTAGTTACGGCTGTAAGGACTAAGCTCAAAGAACCACTGTGAGCAGTTAAAAAACTGTTATCGACTTTTCCTGCACTTTTATCAGAGCAGTTGCTCACTTTGTCTGAACTTAACAAGGTCGAACTAATAGGCATTAGACTCATTTGTTACACCTCTACGCTCCGCCGCCCGCCAAAGAACGTAAAAAGGGAAATAGATAACCCGTAACTACCCAAATCTGTTCTAGTTTCAAGCAGAAAAGACTTGATGTCTTACAGAAAATTGGAAATTTCATATTATAACGAGTTTTGATATCATTATTACAATATCCCTATTCCAAATAGAATTTAGTATATCTGTCATTTTATTATAACAATATTTTGATCGACTTGATGTGAACTGGTTACTGAATCGACGCTTAATTGGCACCTGCAACACTCAGGCAGACGATTACAGACGCGTCGCCTTTGGTTTTACCTCTCTTTTAAGTGCTCCTTGTTGTAACACCGCTGAAAATCCCTAGAAAGAGTGCAGCTAAGTGCTAACGCGTCTTAAACCAATAAAAATCACTTAAGGTTTAAGAACAAAGTGATCACAGAACAAAGTGCCATACACACGTTTTATAGTGACATAAATCTCGCTCACGGACCCGAAATGATTTACAGGTTACGAACCCCCAATGAAACAAAATAAAATCGTCGCCTGTACAGGTTGCTCTTTTCACCTCAATGGAAAGTGAAGTGTCATACAAAGCTACAATATATTCGGGGCTCGGTTCGGTCCCGCCGTAATCAAAAGGCTCTCGTGGGAACAATAGCGCCCACATCGGCTCGCTCCCGATAAGCCCCGACAATTATACTACATCGACTTTTCAATTATCCAACCGGCTCCTCCTAGCTAACAATGCCACCTTTATTTATGTATATTAGAACGGTCATTTCATAAGCCCAGCCTTTTAGCCAGTCATTTGTACTACATTCGCCGAACGCTCTCCATTAGCGTTGTCGTACGGATTTATACAATTTATTTGTATCCTTTCAGGAACAAAACCAAGTTGCCCTCTCTGTGTAATTGCTCTTTGTTTCTTTAATTCGTATTCTAGTTCGTATGTTGTTAACTGATACTTTGAGGATGGGAAACAGTCTTTTGAGACTGGTATTGAGATCTTAGTTTGTATATATCAACAAGTTTCTTGGTACATTTGTATAAAAATACGCAAGCAGTATTGATCCTACTGGGTTGGCTAATCGTCCTAGGCTCGTGTGGGTGGGTGGTCGATAAGGCTCAATGAGAACTCTATTTTATGGACTTTAAGATGTTTAGGCGGAATTAAATATATATTTTTTTGTCATCAGGTGAAACTGGAACACAATGTCGGGAAACCGTCTCGGGTTATCCACATACGGAACATACCCAATGAAACGACGGAGGCTGAGATCATACAGTTGGGGCTGCCCTTCGGGAGAGTCACCAATGTGCTCGTGCTTAAAGGAAAAAATCAGGTAAGGACATCCACTTTTATGAAGCTAAGTTAACAATAATCAGCTTTGCAAGATTAAGCCTGGCAATATACGTCCGATTTTTCCATCCGATAGTCGGATCAGAAACTGACTACCAGAAGGCGTTTGTTACATACATTTGTATGAACACTCAATACACGTCCGATCCGATAGTCGAATCGGACGTCCGAGTCGGAAGCAGCGCCAAGGCGTACCATCCGATCAGACAATCGGAAACCAAATCGGAGGTATATTGCCGGGCTTAGACTTTACTCTACACATTGCAAAGCCAGTCTGGGAAATTCCGTTAGTATAGCGTGCATTGAAACAAGTCTAAATGTTGGTGTTGGTGCACCACAGCGTTGAGCAAGCGCATCGCTTAGGCCACTGGCGGCGACAATCAGATAGTGCCGTCGAGGTCTGATATAATTATCCGTATGTTTACATTACGGCAGTATGGTACTCCCAACAACAACAAACTTTTATGCCAACGACAAACCTATGACTACCCCCGTTCAGTAAATTAGCTCGGCCGAGTTACAAGCCAGCAAAGTCCGGAAGCACAACAAGTGGGCGACTCGACCGTCCACCGCAAATAGGCCGCGACCATTGTGCCGCTGGCCTCGACACGTCTCTAGCTTTTATTTTGCCTATTTAATAGATACAATACGTTTTCCACGCGGCTGGGCGTAAGTTACGGCATACAACTACTCACACGAAGCGGCGGGCTGCGTGTAATCTCTACTTACAGAGAGATTGTTTCAAATAAAGTATTGCTTCTAGATTCTGTATCGGCCGTATGTGAGGTATCGCTCAATTGTATGACACCTCTGACAACATTTTTTTAAACATGTCGCATAGATCCTGACCCCTAACTAAGATTCTCTGTATCTAGGGAATCAGGAACTACCGAGGACCATGGTCTTCCATTCTCATGAAGAATGAGTACTAAGTGGCTATTGTGGTACATACATTAGAATGTAGTTTATTCTATAACGGTGTCCAAATATTATTTAAGAAACATATTCTGGACAAATCTAGAAGGAAGAGCAGAAGCGTTAACCAAAGTTGCTGAAACTCCACTTCTCGCGAGCCCTTGAATACGGAATGTCAAACAATGAAAAATAAATTGTAAACACGCCGTGAAAGCTGACAAGCCACGATATGATCGACAGCCCGCACTTACCCCTGTCAAACGAGCGACATTTATCTATTACGGGGTCAAAATGGACCCTGAATTGCGAACATTTTAAATTCCTGGACGGCTCGTCGGTTCGTCGCCCGTCCCCTATTTTTCCCGACGTAACTTGCGAATTGAACCCAAAGTAAGATTGCATCTGAAATTATATTTAGCGGAAATTAAGGGCGCGATGACGTCCAAAGTAAATTTCAATTTGGAACGGGAAGGGCCATGAATGAGTGTTAACATAGAGATGGGTATCTTTTACTGCGAAATTGAAATATGGCCGTGAGTTGTTGCCGGATTTAATAACTTGTCACCTCTCGTGTCAAAGTAAGTGAAATACGTACATTGCGTACCGTACAATATGATTCACAAACGTGCCTAATCTAGATACTTTCTTTTATTGGCCAGGTCACAACTCTCCGACCAGAAGAATACCAATCAAATATATATTCCAATAGAAAAGATTATGTATATATACAGATATATACATAATCTTTTCTATTAAACACAGATTTCTAAATACAGATTTAGATGGCCTCCATGGCGTAGTGGGTGATGAGCCAACTGCGTAGCGTGAGGTTGCGGGTTCGGATTCCCACACAGGGCAAAAAATTATGCGCCCTTGTAGTTCTTGACTCTCTATATACAAAAAATCCTAGTTAGGGTCAGGACCTAAGTGTGTGATCGTGACGCGTTAAAAAAAAATATGACCCAAGTAAGCGCTGAAATGAAATACGCGCTGAACACGTTTTACGATACCTACTTTCCGTATAAAATTATGATAGACAACAAGCAATATTCCCCACGAAATAAAACTCAAGCGACACGGAAGCGCAGTTAGCAATCCATCAAAAAACATGTCGGCACATCACACGACAGGAGTACGTCCGAGCCAGTTTTACTGCCTGTTTTACGTCAGAACACCCACCGCAAGCCACGTGCAAGAGAAATTTACGATATCCCGCTGACAAATTAAAAATGAGTTAGTTTACAGCCTAGAAATAAAATAATAAAAATCTTATTACGCGCCCGTAGAGGCCGCCAGCGTCGACGACAATGTTATCCCACCTAATAAATAGCCCCTATGACAACCTCCCTATAGATCTACATGCCGTATAGTATACGGTACAGGTATATGGCGGAAGAAAAACAATCTCTCTTCTAGCAAAAGAAACAGGTGAAATCTCTTTTATGAACGGTCGCACTCGCCTTGCCACTTTTTGTTACGAGATGTTCCTATTTTTTTTCCTATGACTCGAGATGTACAGCTGAGAAAAAATTCATTAGTCAAGTTTTCTTTGTGGATTTAAGTTCATTGAGTAATGCAAGTAAATTTGAACTGTAAAGCAGCCGTAACATAAGTAAAATTGAGGCGAAGGCAGATTGAAAACGCCGTGCTAGATACAATTCCAGAGTCTGCCCGCCCATATTAAAATAAGATGATCGAAATACTCGTGAAAGTGAGGTGAGACCCGGGCTCAGCAGTGGACGGATATGGGTTTGAACTTTAGATGTGATGTGATCTGACCTAAATACTTCTCACGATACTACGTACGTGATACTTGTTGTGAACAAAGACAGGTCAAACTGTTTATCAAATTACTAGTATTCGGGGAGTGATCAATATGAAACAGTGTGCACACAGTGACCACCCGTACTTGCCGAGGACCGCCAAAGGTGCAGGCAGAGAGCGCTAACACCGACCGGGGCCCGAGAGGGACAATCACCCACTCCCGGTGATTAAATCGAAAGAGGCGTTGACACTATTTTACGATGGGACGGAGTGACAGTAACTATCCGCGTATATTAATTTAGCCCGCGTCGATTGGCTTTTGTTATGGTGCCGTTAAGTGATTTTGGTAATGGGTAATAATCGCCATTTATTACGAATAGGACTCCGCCGCAATACCGTCGACTACATGATTTTGAAACGAATAAACACAAACAAAGCAAAAAAACAAACCAATATGTTCCCAAATTGTTACACGTGCTATTTACTCGTCCTTATACTGCAATATACTCCTAAGCAAAAGATAAATATTACACGCCCCGGCTACCATCAAATATATTTGTTTGGATTTTCCTTATGCACTCTCTTTTCATCACAACATTCATATTTTTAATTAGCCCCAGGCAAATTATATTTCATTTGGGGCTCAGTCTGCGATATCATAGCATTTTCAGGTTACAACCCGTCTTTATTGCGTGCCAAAAGCAGAAACTTGCGGTTGTGTGCGCGAAATAGGTAAACAGAATTATGCCGTCGAAATGGCCTTTGAAATGATAGCGCGTTCGGAGATTTCGAGGTGCACGGTTTGAACACAGTGGGCACATTTATGTAAACCGCACCTTAAGTCGTGCTTTATTCGACTTGTAAAAGTTACAAGAAAGCACCTCGTAATTGATTTGCCATTTTCATTTCTTTCATCTACATACTAGGTAAAGCTCATATTACTACTGCGAGGGTACTCGTATAATATGATATTTAATGGTAGGCCTCTTCTGCAAGAGGCCGCCTAAGGAAGTATTACACTTTAGCCTGATATTCATTCGCCAAGCAGTAGTGTGAAAACAATACTGCGTGCTGGTTTGAAGGGCACTGTTTCTAGCGAAATTACTGGGCATATAGGACTTTAGAACCAATATCTCAGGGTAACGAGCGCGGTGCAGTGCCGCACAAGATTATGCAATGCAAAGTTTTGGGTGGCACTGTAACTGTTATGGGTAGGCTGAGCCAGTGAAGATTATATCTCCTGGCTAAAGAGAATGTTATGTTTTATTTTAAAATACTTTATTTGAGTTATATCGCATGGACAGATCGAACTTTTTCCCTCTCATAATTATTCGCTCACTGCTGAGTATTTCATAAGGAATCATTTAGTAAAACAAACATACAATGCAGTGGTATCTAAAGCATTGAGAAGCACCAGATGACTGGTCGTCAAAGCGTCAAAGCACTATTCAATGGATCGAGATATACAGCTCGGTCACTGTTTCGTTCCTACATTGCGGTGTAGGGGATGAGTCTGTTGTTTCATTGCTTGGTTTATGTGGACGGCCGGGGAGGATCGAAGCCGATTAATTGGACTCTATAGGCCCCGCAAACCCGAACGTTGTTGAGGAGCACCGCATTACACAGCCGCTGTTGTTAACCAGCGCTTTATTTAGGCACCAGTTTGATGGAAACCGAACGTAAATGTACCTGAATTTTGGCTGTGTATCAAACATCAGTTATCATCCAGCCGCTGCAAACCGACGATGCGTCAGCTCGTACGCTACGTTTAGTAACGCTTTTGATGTGGAATAATTCAGCGTAATAGTTTACAATTATAAACCAGCAGAAAATAAAGAGTCTGTACATTGAAAATATATTTAAAATATTGGTCTAGGGAACAATCCTGCTAATGTTATCTTTGTGAGGATAGATGGATGTTTGTTACTGTTTGACGCAAAAACTACTGAACGGATTTTAATTAAATTTGGCACACTGATCGTTTATTACTTGAATTAACATATAAAATACTTTTTGTCTCGTAATAATGAATAGTTCTTGCGGGATAATACTTAACGTGGATGAAACCGCGAGGTGCAGTTAATAATGTATAAGGTTACAATGAGCTACTGAACATGATATTATGAAAAAACAAAACTAAGAAACACGCTTTAATAGCAAGCTGAACTAAAAAGTAGAAAAATAATTCATTTTAGGGTAGAAAAAAAGCGGGGGTGCTTATAGGGTTTTTATAAATATAAAGTAAAAAGACTACTTTATTGCACAGATTAACTAACTAGTACAAATGGCGGACTTAACGCTAAGAGCATTTTCTACCAGTCAACCACCAATAGTGAAGGAGAGAGAATTATTTCTATTTTTGTTTCCGGCAGGCATTTCTCGAAATGGCAGAAGAAATATCGGCAGTGGCAATGGTCGCGTACTTCGGAGGATGCGTCGCACAGCTTCGCGGCAGAGCTGTCTACGTCCAGTTTTCTAATCATAAGGAGCTCAAAACTGACCAGACACATAGCAACGCTGTAAGTATCAACCCTGAGATTTATTTAACTATTTTAACCACTTTACCTACTGGGTCACCTGATGGTAAAAATGATGCAATTAGACCAAAACTATGTTTATATCTGACCACAACATCAGAAGCCGCAAGGTGAGATGTGGTTGATGATTTTATGTAGTACGGTATAATTAACCAGACAGTGCAATTTGTAATCCGCACACTTTAAAAATGTATGTCATTGATCTAGGTTTCAACCCTGGTACATTGGGTTATAAAAACTACAAATTACTATTCACATACCAACGTTCTTGGCTACATTCTCTAAAGTCTAGAGTTCACTTAGTTACAGATAGCCTTGAGACGAGACTACCTATGACAAAGTGGAACAATGCATTATATTATAATTCAATAATGTGCTGTATTCGAGATAATCTTGAGCTAATTCTGATCCGTAAGCACCCGTTCCAAGAATATCATTTAGACGCAACTACAGAAACAATTCCACTAATACCTCCCCCAGTAACAAAGGCCTTAGGTATTAATACGGTATTAGCGAATCCTCAAAACGAGCATACCTCACCACGTAATAACGTAACAACAGTTCAATTATCCCTATTACAACTACAAGCGGATTAGAGTATGAAACCCGAACGCTGCCAATCGGGAAATACAACCCTTGGGGCTCGCGGCCTGCACTCGACCTGTTAATTTAAGGCATCAAGAACCCACGATTTAGATAACAGTATTCAATAAACCCGCATGCCGCGACGGGAGACGGCCCGTTCTCAGTTGTTCCGATTTGATTGAGTTACTCAACTATTACTGTTGCTGTCTATAACATTTCGGCCGTGATACGGGATAGCGCGTGACGCGAATTGACGATTCCAAAGTTTATTTTATAGAGGCAAATGCTCGTAAACGATCGAATCGCGTACGCATCGTAGCTACGGCAGATGATCGTGTATTGAACGTTTCTGATTACTTTTCTTTATAGAATATCCTTGAACTGAGACAGCGAAACTCAATTATTAAACATCACATTAATTATGTCAATAACATTAAACAGACAACTATCAATTGAGTGAAGATGTTTCGTTAAGTCTTTACTTCAAGGTTTTGTAAAAAAATATACCCATTTAGTTTATTAAAAAATAATTTCATCATATTTACCCCCTGAAATATTAATATTCAGTCCAGCTAGTCCGTATAAAATTAACGTCTCTTCTCAACGTCTTTGAACACTAAAAATATGCTTAACCCTTTTTTAGTGTCGTCGTGTCTTCTTAATTACTTTCGTGTCATTTATTTTACTTTTATTGCCTCACCGTTTAATGTAATAAGACGTCGCAGTAACGTCTTCCATGAAAAACTTAAGTGCAGTTCCGGTATTAACTTTTTTGAACTGAAAAAGAACAACTACTCACGAATCCAAATGTAAACTTTGAAATGATACGTGATAATATTATGATAAAAAACATTCACGTGCTTTTTTTTAATTCGCAAGCTTATTTAACCCAAACCGGTTAAGTATAGGTTAGAAAAGCTACAATTGAATTTATATACTTACCTATATTTGAATTTAGTAACAAAATAACCAAAGGCAAAGTAAACGAAGTAACCCGTTAATAAATTAAGGTATCGTCATAGACAAATTTTACATAGAAGCAGAACGTTTGTGAATGAACGCTCGCTGCCTTAGGCGCTACGGCGATAAGAAGGGAAATCAATATTTTCGGTAACAAAACACCCAATGGGAGGATTAATTAAAACGCTTAATTAGTTTCGTTTATCCACGAAACCTATCAAAAACAAAACCATCCCGACGGCTGATAATATCGAGATATTGTTCTTACCTTCTAACCGGCAGTCTCCCTAATTTCAAAAGCTATCTCTAAGGAGGTCGGCCAACTCATCTTCCTTCCTTGGTTTCACTAATCAAAGATGTTGACTTTATTTAATACAACTGACTAAAGAGATGAGCAGATCTCGTTGGCCTGAAACTAAGCGCCTGTCAATAACAATTCCAGTGCCATCCAGTTTGGTTAGGAAACTTTGCGCGACACTGCACTGACTCTCTGAGAAATTGTAAGATATTTAGTTATTTTACTGTAAACAGTGCTCTTTATACTGGAACAGTAATAAATTATGAGCCATTCCAGAATCATCATCATCATCAGCCCCCACTCGTCCACTGCTGGACGTAGGCCTCTCACAATGAACGCCACTGAGCCCGATCTTCGGCTTTCCTCATCCAGTCCTTGCCAGCCGTCTTATGATATGGGCACTATTTTTATGGGCAGGCGTAGCGCTTACCATCAGGTGAACAACTTATTCGTCTCGTCTCTCAGTCTCTTAAAAAAAAAAAGTGTTATCTCACGTTTAATACGAAGAGCATATAACACGTGCTTGTCGCAATACTGCACTAATATATAAAGCCGAAGAGTCGCCGAGTGTGTGGTTGAACGCGCCAGTCTCACCAATTACTGGTTCGAATTGAACAATTCTTTTTGTGTTGGATAGTCCATTTATCGAGGAAGACTATAGGCTATATAACATGACGCTACAAATAATAGGAACGGACCATAAATGAAAAATGTAGCAAAATCGGGAAAAAATAGTTTTAAACCTGGGAGATGCAGCGTTATAGCAGAAAAACTGGAATTACGCGGGTGTAAACCCGGGGCGCTGCTAGTTAGCAATACAGTGAATGTATAACATCCGAAACACAGAAAACTCTTGTTTGCCCAATTTTGCAATCAATTTCCACGAAACCTTAACTGGTGGTTAAACCTTCCTATAATTTTCCACTCAACTGTTAATTAACATATATCCTGCATGATCTGTTTATCAAATACTAACATGTTATTTGATCTAATTGTTGGTAATACAAACAGCGTTTATGTCAATAGTACCTACCCTAATTAATGCGGTGATTAAACGTAAAACGGATAGGTATAAATAGATGGTACCTATTCACTGAAGTTTCTCACAGAGGCGTCTGTGGTAAATATTTGTTGGTAAATAGGTATCTTGGGGGTGTTTCTTTAGCCACAGATTAGGTGATAGTTATTAGATTGTTAGCTGTAATTTCAGTAGGATAATTTTGTAAGAGAGTCGGATTTCCTGCCAGATAGTTTAACAATTATTTTAAGTACAATTTGGAAAAATAAAGACTTTACAGCTATTAATAACGCATTATTGAGCCCAAAAAAGATAAAATCCAAATACTTTTCACAATCACTTGACTACAGCATGATTGTCGTTTCACTATCAACTCCCGCCCGGACATGTAAAAAATGTAAAATTCAAATTTAAATGTTTTTTTTTTAATAATGTAGGTATCTAAAGTAAAATATTGAAAATTTTTAAGAGTATTTCTTATTTTCCTACTCATCTTGTGCCTTTATATAAATAGCCCAATTATTTGCTAACTGTTCACAAATACATTTCGCCCCAGTCTCAGTTTCCCATTATTGTTTACCCTAAAAGGCTTTGTATTGCGGCTAATGGTCATTATATTGTTCCCGTTGTCCATAATCGTTGTCAATTTACATCCAATGTTCGATTGTAACCCTTCATCTGTGAGGCCACTTTTAATCGATTTTATATCGAGTTGTAATCGTCGATGGAACAAAAGGTACAGAATGTTAGCAAACTTACACGCTTTTGATAATCTCATTTAGAAAAAACTAAGGACCAATCGGTTATATTAAAAAAAAACAACATGCATTTGGAATAGGTAGTTTATATAATTATTATAAGTACATAAATTAGTACTAAAATAAATAATAAAAAAACGAAATGTGCTTTCCATTCCAACCTACTAAAATTATGCGCTGCCGAAGTTATGATTTTACAATTCGAACGCATAATTCAACTTTTCAAAATAATAGTTTATTCCAAATTAAACTAATAAGTATGTTAATAAAATACAGGTAAAAAACTCTCCTAAGTTTTTATTTATAGATATTTTGACAATTAGTTAGAATAGAGCGGTGGTAGCCTAGTGGGAGAACGTCCGCCTTCCAATCAGAAGGTTGTGAGTTCAAATCCCAGTGTGGGCACGTACCAATGTGTTTCTGTAAAACATATGTCCGTAATTATCACTCGCTTTTCGGTGAAGGAAAACATCGTGAGGAAACCCACATGCCTACCCGGGAATTATTTCGGAGGTAGGTATGTTATCCACCAATCGGGACTGGGCCCCCGTGGTGGATTATGGCCTAACCCTCCTCATGAAAGTGAGGAGAGACCCGTGCCCAGCAGTGGGACGTTATGGGTTGATGATGATGATGAGTTAGAAATAATCATACACCTGTACTAAGAGTAAATGATTCTACTACCTGTCTCCTTTTAATACTAAATTGAAAAGATCTCAAGCAAAAAGAGTTAGCTAAAACGCATTTGACGTTGACGTTCGTCTATCATTCTCATTTCCGTAGTCCGTAATGGCACGACTTGCCCCGAGAGTCGGCTCGTTACGTAGACTACTCCGTAATTGGGATCGGGCGCAGATGTTTTTTTAAATTTTACGATTTCTTTCCAAGCCTCGATGTATTAAAGTTTCTTCGACTTATAAGATTTTTAGCTCGTTATTGATTATGTTTTGGAAATGAGTGTACCTGCGTTCCTGTGAACAATTCTTTGAAATTAAGGATTTAATTTACTGCTTAAATTTTTTTTTGTTTTAATGATACAGCAAATTTGTGATGTACTTATTCTGCGCGGATTCACTACCCTAGTCGCAATTCGGGCCTCTTTGTATCGCGCACTATTAAAACTTATAACGAGGGAGTCGCTAACACAGAACTAGGCATTGTTATTGCGATTCACATGAAAAGACGCCTTTACGCATTATTATGGCACGTTCCAAACGTGACGAAATATTTTCTGATTTTAATTCCGATTTTTTTCCGAAAATTGAGGAAATATACCCGGTGCATTGTAAGAACGTGCACTGAATGCAAAGCTTTGATCAATCATGCAATGCAAAAGGTTTTTGTGGCGGTTGAATGGGACTCTTCAATAGAGGGCGAAGTTATTTTGTCGCGACGTCGCGGAACGTCTGCCAACAGTAGCCACTGTGAAAGATTGCGTCTCCAGAATAAGGAACCTTTTTAATCCTGATGTTCCAGTAGCATAGAGAGTGACGAACTAATATTCAAAATTGATTCTCAACGGTACCATATTCCCGCATTGCTTTAATACGTTTTAAATCTCAAAAGATGATTATACAACAAAAAGTCTTTAATTTATTCCATAGCTAGTAAATAAATGGGTATTCTGTGTAAAAGATAAAAAGCCGTGACCTATCAAAAAAAAGGCTTCATTTTTTATTAAATCTGTTGCCACTAAGCTTAAGTCGGCAGTAAACTGTTGCTAATTACCTGCCCGTTTTAATTTTAAAGGTCGACTGAACAATATAAAATCCCCGGTTCAAATAGAAAACAATTTCCTTTCCACTCGATGTATCCTGTAAACTCCGCTGGAAAGTGTGATATTTTTGTTACCTGTCGATAAAGACGTTTCAAACAATACGCGCAAGAGAAAAAGGAATAAAGGGGAGCAAGTCAACGCGAATTTGCAGCGGAGCCTTTGCCGTCGGCGGCAGGCTTACCATGACACGGTTAAAGCCTTATTTTTGTGTCTGGCCGGGCCGCTTGTCAGCCCGTGTCGTCGCTCACAAAGCCATGTGAAAATATAGGATCAAAGTGTTCGCCTACCTCCGTACACGCAAACGTTATGTGTAAACACAACGTATTTCACTCTCTGTCATTTCATTACATTTTTTATTCATAAACAAAACTCGTTACGCGTGAAAAAGACCTTCATGCGAACGATTTGTTAATGCGTACGTGCCTCGCGCGACTCAAAGTACAACCACAGGTGACAAGTTGGGCGGATACGGGATAAAAGTTTTAAGTGCTTCGATACTGGTTCTGGTTGATTAAAGTTTAATTTTTATTTTTCAGCCTCTGCCTGATTGTTCGATGAATAAACTTTATAATTTTACTTTTCACAAAGCTCGGGCAAATTGTGACTTTAACATGCTCAGGCTCGAGTTACGCTTTAATGAGATAATTGAGTTTAGAGAATTTTATTCCCCATTTGCGATTCCAGAACCAAACAACAAACATCGTCCACAGCCTCGCAGAAATATTATGTCGCAAATAAAACACATTTATTGTCACGCACAAAAAGTAAACATGTCCATTCGGACTCTCATAATTTCCGGAACAATGAAACGTAATACGCAGGGGCGAGCTATCTTCCACGAGCCTCGAGTGCAAGACTAGTAGATAACGGTGACCGCGCCGCAGAATAACAACCTACACAGAACGTCAACTCGCAACATTTCTATATTGTTATCTTTGTTTGTTTGTCGAATGAGGTAGTGCCGGCTTCTGTAATAGAAGCTTCCGGTAGTGTCAGAGATTGAAGGTTTTTGCATAGAGATAAATATAGGCATGGTCTGCTTTATTTTTAGGAAAAACGTGCGGCGCCTGTATGATACTATAATCTATACGAGTGAATCTGAGATGACGGAATTACTAAGATTCCAAAATGTAGTGATGTCATGTGTGTATTGTAGTATATTCTAGTGATGTATGTTTGGACATGTAAGTCCAATCATACATAGTTTACGCACTGTTTCTACACTGTGACTGCGTCAAACAAAGGGGCGCCATAAACTTATTTTGTATCGTGAGGGAACAATTCCGCTACTTTGTTAACGATGAGTTATGGTGAAGGACATTGCTGATTATGAGCGATTAACGCGTGAGTTCTATTGTCCGATTTAAGATAGTCCAGAGTGTCGTACGAAGTAGGAATTGGACTACATTGACGCTTTCTGTTAAATGAGATGGTCCACTGCGTGCCTGTCGTCCGGAGGCAACAATTTGGAGGAAAAAGAAAAATAAATTTAGACGTTGTTTTATACAAAAGTACGACGGATCCTACAGTAGTTTTAAACTAAAAGTGTCTACACTTGTGTCTAGAGCATGACTCGATTTATAATTTTTTAATATATTATGTAAGAATAACAACATAAATAATAATAACGCAATCACATGGGTACATAGATTTTGACCCCTGACTTAGATTCCCTATATCCTAGGTCAATCCGAGATATAGACTAGTATTTCATGTATCTAAGAATTTGGGAACTAAGTGGACGATAGTCCTACAAACACTCAAATGACCAACAAATTTCATTGATACCCTGTTCAGCTCGTTACGGTATGTCTGAGGATGAAACATCCAAACATACAAACGCGAAGTGAAAATCCAAACTTTCAAGTTTGTGATTATCATTCATTGGATTTAAATCATTTGCAATATATTGAACCAAATCTAGTACATATTATTTTTCATGTTAAAATAAACTTACTGTTCCAGTCAGCGTCGGCGCAAGCGGCGCTGCAAGCCGCCCAGGCGATATCAAACAGCGCCGGGGCGGCTTTGGTGGCTGGGGCGGGCGCCGCTCTTCAGCCTGCGAATGGGGGCACAGAGATACAGGTATTACGAACACCCATTATAACTAAATTTATAAACTTTAGCTTGTTATTAAAAAAAAACTAACAAAATAACAAGTCTGGTCGATCAATCTCTGTATGCGAATCTGTTTTTTTTTTGTCCAATATTATAATCTAAAAATCTGCTATTCCGAGTCACTCTCCCGAATTTTAGTATGCCGAATAAATTCGGTATCCATGTTTATTTTACGAAAAATGGTAATACCTCCATACGAGTAGTTTGGTAAAGGTTAACAAAAGAGAACCTTTCTATTCGTGAATTTTATATCAACTATAATAATGAATAATGTTCAATCAAACATGCTAACACTCACTGCTTTTTACTCACGTAACTCCCACCCGTATTTAAACCTTTAAACAGGTCCGATTACAAAGGCCTTCTTTAATAATGTAGGACCTCTTCTCTGAATCTGATTCAAGTATTCTCTACGGACACCTGAGAGTAGGCACGGTTTATCTATGCAGTAACCGTATGATGGAATGAACATTGGATAGTTTCTGGATTAACTGGCGTAATCTTTGAGTAAGATTCAGGAAGCATCTGAAGGTGACAAAAAGCTTTTCAATGGATGTTTAACGAAATTAAAAAACAATAGAGAAGTAGAATTGAAATGGCCACGACCACCGCATCTGGGATGTGGTGTGCTGCGTAATACCATTAGGTTTCAAATTAGTACCGCCAACCGCATAGTAGAAGGCGGGATGAACTTACCACAACACAGGACCGACACACATGGGAAGTCCGTAAAGTTTCAAAAACAATCAGGGCACTCTATCCGATAGTTAAACTAGGAATTTACGTTTAAAATTTTGCGTAAAAGTTATATTCCAGATTGTTGTATCTGTTATAAAGATTGAATTTACTAATAAAAACCAACATACTACACCGATTTAGATGAAAATTCTATGGGACCAATCTGAAAATATATCCTTCCAAATAAAAAATTAAATCTAAATCTGCTAATAAATGATGGAGTTCTGAAGTAACCATTATAATCATCATCAACCCATAACGTGTGGGACGTTATGGGTTGATGATGATTATAATACTGGGCACGGGTCTCTCCTCACTTTTGTGAGGAGGGTAAGGCCATAATCCACCACGGGGGCCCAGTCCGGATTGGTGGATAACATACCTACCTCCGAAATAATTCTCGGGAAGGTATGTGGGTTTCCTCACGATGTTTTCCTTCACCGAATAGCGAGTGATAATTACGTACATATGTGAGTTTTAATCCCAGTGCAGGCACGTACCAATGTGTTTCTGTAAAACATATGTACTATTATAATGCATACAAAAAATAAAAGAATTGAAAACCTCCTCCTACTTTGTGTTGTCTTTGTGTTGTTTATGTCTTTCTGCCTCTCATAGTTCCTAAAATTAACGTAAACCTCCATTGTCCTGTGCTTAGAATAAATAATAAGCAGTCTATCCCTTAGGCGGCCTGTCAAATTCTAACGAAGGCGGCACTATTTTATTCGACAAACCAAAAACAAAAGATGAACCGGCTTCTCATTAAAACTGACACTGTAATTCTGAATAATACAAACTCGCACAATAAATGTGTTCCACGGTTGCTAAAAACGTAGGATGTTTACAAATCTAGCTGGAGTATTCCCCTAGGGTACCTGAGAATTCTGTTTCGCGTCTAGTTGTGTATGCAGGAGCGGCTGCTGCAAGACGGATCGCCAGATTGTCGCCTCGAGGTTACACTGCAGATGCGATATTGATAATGGGAGGGTAGGAAGCAGAAACGCCGAGAAAATTAATATTCTAACTTCGCACAATGTTGCAAGCTAAGCGATAATGATGGATAGGAAACGGATACATACTTAACTGCATATCAAAATAAAAACTATTATCCGTCTATCTTCTAATCTTTATGAAGATTATGTAACCTCTCTTGCAATCAATTTCAATCAACTCATTGCAATACTTATTGTCAAAATTTATATAACATATAACCGAACAATTTCAATTGGCTGAAATTTATAGCAACAAAAGTTTCGAGTCAATTATAGTCAAAAGAATACGATAAATTATCACATTAAATGGTCATATTTCGATGAAAAATAATTAGGAAAACAATTCTCGAAGTATCAGAAAAGTAAAAAGTATTCTTCTATAATTATAAATCTAACGAACAACAGAAGATTCCTGATATAAAAATGTATGATCGTTTTCAACTACTACCTATTTTGACTAACATATAAATATATAAAATTATGCAAAATGAAACAATGCTGGTAAAAAAGTATTTAAAAGAAAAGCCACAGTTAAATTAATAGATAATTTGGATTTATTTTAGAACTGTAGTTATTCCGAAACTAAACCGGCTACATTTTCTAAGATAACGTCAATTCTAATGGACATCTTCTACTACTGAAACTATGCTGTGCATTCCCTAGCTACACATCATATCGGATCACTTCCCATGTTTCAACCACATTAAGTTTCGTATCGTAACTTGTGTTGTAAACCACATCGTATCGTAAGATATTTAACTTAAGTTTCTAATGGGAGTCCAATCATATGAAAAATGAATGTCACCTTGACACTTGAAGTTTGCTTATATTGAGACGTTTACACTAATCGGACGTTGCGCAAATGTTAAGCTAAGTTCAAGTTTAAGCAGTGTAAATTGGGTTCATTCTAGATTGAATGAATTGGCGCAAGTCGCTCTAAGTATATTAACTTTATGGCCTATTTCAAAAACAAATTTAATGCCCATAATAAAACTCAAATGATAAGATGGGGTAAGCTCGTCACTTTAGTTGTAAAAAAATATGTCCTTCTATTGGTTTTCCTGTAAGACTTTGACGAATGTCTAAGGGTGACGAACGCAGTGCAGTGCCGCACAAGATTGTGCAATGCAAATTTTTGGGTGGCACTGTAACTGTTATGGGCAGGCGTAGCGCTTACCATCAGGTAAAAGACTTGTTCGTCTCGTATAACAAAAACAGTAAAAAAAAACATCCACCATACTGTACATCACTTCGCATATCACTTGCAGTATTCCCAAACCGCAATAAGTTCGTAGCGCGCGTAGACCTTCGTCGTAGACATCGTAGACCTGTACCGTAGACATCGTAGCTCCAACTTACCGTCTATTGGGAGTCTAATTGTCTAAGATATTTTCTTGCTAAGACTTTGTCTTGACGCTTTTCAGATAAACTTGAAACCTTGGGATTGTTTAGACTGTTAATTAGTTTTTAATGGCCCGGTTTAATGTTGTTACTTAAATACTCATTTCTAATACAAGCTTAGAATGTTGAATGTCAGTGAAGTTATAAATCTCAAAGGGAGTGAATTCGGAAAAAAGATTTTGGAGGCTCATTTCCGGGACAATTTTGGAAACTCGACAAAACGAATGAGGCTTGATGGACCCAGGCTTTGTACTGGTTTAAAACTAATCAAAGCTTCTCATATTTTATTCAGGCGCCAATATCACTGTGTTTTTGATAAAACTTACGTTTAATTGTTTTTATAGGTTAAGCGACCACTTAGCAGAAATCAATTATTTTCATGTTTAAATTTTTTTACGTTATTTTTTTTTTCTATTATTGTTTGCTTGTGTGTAATGAACTGGGTGCCAGAGTTTGATATCGTAGATCGGACTACCGAGCTGACTCTTACTAGTTTTTATGTTCCCAGGGAGGTCCAAACACAGTTCTGCGTGTCATCATAGAACACATGCTGTACCCCATAGTTCTAGACGTGCTCTATTCCATCTTCCAACGGTACGGAAAGGTGCTCAAGATTGTCACGTTTACCAAAAACAGTAAGTACTTTGTATATCCAATTGATTAAATTACCTAATATCTGTACAAAATCTCAATGTAAAAATTTAAAAAACGGTGAGGGTCCTATTCTCTGACATGAAAATTAGACACGCGGTTTAGTTAACTTAATATTGTTAATATAAAAAAAAAACTTAATTAAGTTCAAATATTTCCTGTTTGTTTAGCATGGAAGATGTATATCTATGTGTTTTCTAATTTTATTAAATCAATAATTATTTTTTTCTGTCCAACCAATTTGAGCATTTTCCAAAACCCCAATTATCCAGCTGTATCCGGTAATTTAGCAATATATTATTTGGAAAGCCTTTTATCACAGCCGCTTTGCGTCGGCAGCAACCCGCGGGATTACAAGGGCTAATACAACTATTAATAAATCGAATCGCGGGGCTTTGAAATTAATTTCCAGAGCGTTATAGTCATAGATCTACCAAACAACGCGCGAGCTAAATCCAAGGGCGCAATCCGTTTAAAATTTAAACCGTATCCTCATGCATATCCTAAATAAATCCGGCATACAGGAGGCAGGCAGGCAGGTACATATTTGATAAGCCCCCTACCGCCTGCGGGCAGCGCGGAAAGCTCGCGTCGCTGCTCTCTCCCAGCTAATTATACACCTACCTAGCCGGGAACCTCAAATCAACTTTAAAAATGTCGACCGTTGTTGCCCTCGGGGGAATCTTGATGGGGAAATTCGCGGAAAAACGATCCCGGTACGGGGCTTGCGTGCCTTTCTCTCTCGATTCCATTGTGTGTTTTATGATAGGAAACTTGGAATAATCTTGCAAGACGTAGCTTTTCTATAATTAACTAGTAGTTTAAGTTTTTATAACAAGCAAAGATCAAATCGGAGCATGACTTAGTAAAGATATTATGGCAAAACCATTTTCTTAAAGTACTGTAGATGTTATTTGCTAAATCATTGCCGGATTAAACTGTATTAAATAGCAGCTTCCGTTTGATGATGATGAAAACACTATTTTAAAAGACATCCAGAATCTAATTTAACTGGCTATATCTGTTAAATTGTCATGCCTAATTTTCCAAAAGCTCTTCAGCATGCATTTGAATAACAACGTTCACAACTCTAATTCTGAAAACCGCGTTACGGTTTATTTACAACTATCAACGCTCCGCGGTTTCACGCGCGTATTCTACAGTAACCGTTAATTTTGATGCAATTAAAAGTATCCTATGTTCTATTCTAGGAGCTAAAATATGTATATACTAAATTTAGTCAAAATCCGTTCAGCCGTTTCGGCGTAAAAAAAGGACAGACACACAAACACACAAACTTTCGTATTTATAATATTAGTGGGATATTATCGAGATGTTTAACGTCATCTGAAAACTCACATGAGCTTACAAGTAGAACCATCAAAAGTCTTGCATAAAGCCGATTTCTAAAAGGAAATCTTGATACGCATTCAGAGTCCCACCTTCACCTCGGTAGCCCTGAGAGCGTGACTAATGCACCTTTTCCAATTTCCGAACCCTACGGTCTGCTTTTTAACAACATCCATCATTGTCCAATTGTAAAAAGCTTTTGTCCCCGCAGCCTCTGAATATTCATACGGGCGTCTAACTCGAAACATTTAACTAAACAGAAACGGTGCCGTTCATCATTCGAGCGTCCCAGAAAAGTTTCGTAATGCGATACGTTTTGCGTTCGTCTGGGAATTTCGTTCGGTTAGTTTAGTGATGTAATTGAGTGTCTATTGTTGTTAGATACCTAGCCTTTTCCAGGCTAAATCCATGCAGTACCGCTGTAAATTAGCTCGACAATTGACATTGAATCCGTAAATCATCTTATACTTTTCGAAGCCAATGTAGCTATGATTCTTTTTTGTTTTTAAGACACGATGTATCAATGTGCAATTTTAAATCATTGCCGCACCTCACAATAAAATTTAATGCATTTAAAATCTGAAGCTAGGAGCGCCGAGGGGCGTCATGTCAATATTCGTAGGTACAACCACGCTTGCGAGCATGCCCGGACCCCTCTCAAATACACGGAATATTCGAACTAAGTCCCGAAGTAGATCTCGTATATCCGAAACGTATAAATCCTTACTTCAATTATGTTGTCTCGCGGGAAGCAAATAAACCGAACCACGTTCCAATTTTCACTTTCGATACGCCAATGTGTGTGAACTGTAGTGAACATGTTTGTTTTAACTTGGTTCAACTTACCGGCTACACCTACTAATGAATTAATTATTTTGTGTACGAATGAACATTCTTGGCCAGAATGGTAGAGTTAATCATAATAAAGATTCCAGCTCTCTATAGCGTTAAGTTAACCTAAGTAACGTGTACAAGGGTTTATTTAACCAACTAGTCATAAATTCTGTTTACAATTTATTACCCGTATTCGGGTTCATAATTATTTCATAACGTCAAAAGTTAGTGCCATAAATATTCTATCAGGTTATACTTATTGCGTTAATAATGAAAGCGGGTAGAGGGAATGTTTGTAGCGCGGCGGAGGGCTGTTAGCGGCGGTCGCGAGCTGTCGGGAAGGTTACCATCAAACCGACTCCTAATCCCGAAACAAATCTCAATGAAGAGCGCGGAGTCTCCCTAATCCTGCCCTCCCTCCCCTCGTCTCTGACCCTCACCTCCTCAACCAACCCGATTGGCTTTATTAAGGTGTAGCAGACCGCTACAATTATTATGCGTCCCCTGTTTGCGGTAGGTATCGTGTCTATATCGTCGTTAGATTCCCTTAATTAAGGATTTGATTCGGCGACGGATCATCTTTGCGGCGTCTTAGTTACCATTATACAGTTTACCTAACCCAGCGCGGCGTTTTGACACGTGCTCTAGTTACTCCAATATTTGCTTATTTCGCGCCGAATCAGCTACGATTAGAGGGCATAGTTAACCCGACAATGCAAATGCAATGATGTTTTCGTCAGCGCTGCGCAGACTTCAATTTGCGAGTAGTGTTTGAGGTCGGTTGAAAGAGCGCGTAAATTGCGAACGAGGGCGCATTCAAGCCTGACAAAGCTCTCATTCCCGACGAGACGACGAGATTTAAGATATCAAATTATACTGTAATCGGCCGTCGGACAGACGGCCCCACCGCTTAATATTAACATAGCGGAACCGGCGGAAACCTACCATTTTCTACACGGTGAAACACGGATTACTAAATTTTAATTCTACCACAACTCCCATCTTGTGTTTACGTCGACATTGGCGTTTAAATATTCCATAAGCTAATTGCGTATTCCACTTGAATTTTTAATGGAAGATAATGAAGCGCGCGCGCCGCGGATTGATTGAGATTTGAATTTCTTGCGCGCAATCGGAGCCCCCTTATTGAGTTAGCACTCGAATATTTCAAAGTAAATAAACCGGAACAAAGGGGTGACTGGTAACTGCGACGTATTTTGGAACGACTTTAATTTACTCGTGACTGCATACAACTTTTTATGTAAATACAAAGTTGAGAACTTAACTGGAACAAACGATTAATAAATTCTGTCCTTTTAACGAACAAACTTAACAGACGACGTTTCTATATTTATAAATATATTCTCGTAAGCTTTCTTAAAAGTCAACTTCAGGTGTGTTATTCTCACATTAACAGTGCTCCGTTAATCTTGTTACCTTTAATCACCCTAATTAATAGCTTTGTCCGAACAAATTGATAACGGGCCTCGGCCACAACTACACTCAAGGAAGTATCCATCTTCATTTGAACTCCATAAAAGTCTTTTTGCTTATTCACTAACGTAATTACATAAAAACTCCAATTTGTGGTAAGCCTTTTATGCATTCCATTTTAACGTTCCCAAATGGTTCGCACAGGGAAAATATGGGGCCTTAAAGAGCATTTAACTATGTATGAAGGAGACATCGCGTTACTTTTAATTTACGCCGCCGTTTCTTGCCGTGAGTAGTCTTACTTTCTATATTTTATAGGTGTCGGAGGAATGTTAAGGGAGAGTTGGGTAAATACTTTTTGCTCGCAATTTTTTTTCTAACTCGGTAATCCTCGTAAGCCGTTGATGGTGATGTTTCCCTAAATATTTTACGAATGGAATTGAAACAAAATTGATGTTTACTTTTTTCACTTTAGGAAACGTTAAAATGTTTTTAACAGAATAGGCATGTTTTTAGTCCAACGCTTTTGTTTTGTTTCAACAAAATGAGTAAGTACTTAATGGACGTATTATTTACGCTTACCTCAATACCTTAGCGCTTTACACAAACATATTTTGAAGAGTTATGAATATTGTACAGTGCCTATTTTCATAAAATGTAAGGGGTAGCACCTGATAAAGAACTCTACTGTGATACTTTGACGCCATCGCCTTAACGCTTTGAGAGTGGAAGCGACACCTAATGGTACGTTATGTGGGCAGCGCAGGTGTTGTCCCGTTACCCGAACTGTGTTGTCTAAAAATGTGAATTTATGTGCTCGACCGACGGACAGCAATGATCGCCGGCTCATGCCTTAAATTAGGGGTTTTAACGCTTATCCTCTCGCAGTAAATAGACTCCACGACGAACTATATTACTTGCGGGTCCATTCCCGGTTCAATGTGAGAACATTTCGAGCCCCCACATTGTTTATAGTTGTTTTTCTGCTTAATGTGCTTATTTTTACTCCCGTCTTTATTGGTGGCGGAAGTGGTAGACATTTGTTATTCATGGGGCAGACCACTCCGGGGACTTTTATTGCTTTCCTTACTGGTTTTTATAAGAACTAACGTTGCAACTAGATAGGTAAAGTTATTTTTAACGACGACTTACACGATAACTTAGAAAAACTAACTTGAACAGAAATTGCACGGTTTAAGTTAGCCGTAATGATCACCAGCAAAGTTCCAACCACAACGTCGAGAGTGAGGCCTCGCGACGACATAAGCAATAAATTCGTGCTCTTCGAGTTTATAACTAAAGTAAAATAGGCATGAAACTTGCTGGGATATAGCTGCGCCGCACCTGAGACGCTCCGCGCCTTACTCTTGAGTAGTTGTGGGACTTGTAAGGATCTTGATAAGCCCCGCGTTGGGCGCCAAAGTAACCTTGTTTGATCGTTCCTGTTAACAAGATATTTCGATCCCTGAGAATTTAAGGTTTAATTAAATACTCAATAACGTGTTTTAAAATATTTCAACACTATATGTATCGTTAAACAGGAAAGGAGCCCATTTTACTCGTAAACATCTAATTAGCGCTTCTTTTCAAATTGAAATACTAAAGAGTTTTTGTTTTCAGATTCATTCCAAGCCCTCATTCAGTATCCAGACACAGTATCGGCACAAACGGCGAAAACGGTGAGTGCTAAAGATTTCTCTGTTTTTATTTAACTGTTTCAAAAGTAAAGACATAAAACAAAGTTGCTATTGCCGCACGTTTCATTCAGTTTAATGACTTACTCTCGAACTATCTCGGAATGAAGTGACTCACTCGCTTATCTGCCCGAGTTCTACTGCGTTTCTAAGAGCTTCATTGGTAGTTCAAATGTCTATTAGTTCTTTGTTTTCTAATAGTCAAGGTTTACTATAAAATTAAATGTTTCACTTATCAGTGTGGTGGATAAATTGTCTTTGTTTTAAACTAAACTTTTGTGATGGTAATAATTAGCTGTGTTAATTTCATGAGAGTTCTAAATTTAACTTCGGGTAGTTGCGAAGCCAACTCTCAACAAAAAGTACAACAACAACCGAGCATTTATGTGCATTTAATAACAATAATATCGGAAAACAACATAGCCCCGGCAAGCTGACGACAATGGTCCCGCTCGACGCGACTGGGACATCATTTTTCTCGGCCCAACTTTTCCCATTCCCTATTCATTTGCGTTAGAAGTTGGGCGTACTGCCGCCTACTGCAGCGACTGTTTTAACTTTATTTCTGATGCAGCATTCAGGGCAAATTAAATTTCGTTTTGCGGCTTCCGCCAACTCACTTTACGACTATAATTATCGAGTTTTTGTTATTTTTTTTCCATATCGCTGTACGGATACGAATAACTTTCCTTTTATTCGATAACGAAGGTTTTAGTTTGACTTTTATAGAGCTTTCCACTTTCGAACTCGCTGCAATGGGACTAATAAACTTATTTTCTTCCCTTTTTTTTACAATTTCTAAAGCAACTCCTAAGTTTTCATTTACTTATTAAACTGATTTCATGAAGGCTTTCTCTAATTGTCCCCGCCGTCGCAAACGTAAGTCAAACGTTTGCGGTACCATCCATTTACGGCATTTGTCTGTAATACGGTTCTCGTGGCGAAGATACAATTTGCTAATGAATTCTACAATACCGAGTCGACTATCCGTCCTAATTAGTCGCTCTTTACGCTCAATTCCTGTGGAGCTTAACGCGATCGGTACAAGCCATGGACTCACGGTGAAGTTCACAATTAATTCTGAACCGTCATCAAAACATAGCGGATTATCTTTTGCAAAATCTCACTCGCGCTCGGCTTGTAGCTTGACGGACAAATTAATGTAGTGAAGCGAGGAATCCCCACGTGAAATTGAGATATCACCAGAAGCGGAGCGGTCGGCGAAAACTTACAAACGCTAAGTCCTATCAGCTCTACGACTGATTCGAGTTGGACGTTATGGGACGCAGCTCTCCGCGCCAACGAGCGTTGAAACCACTTCAAATGTGCTTTTATTTTCGAACTTTGTTCCCATTTCACACAGAATGTGTCTCCGCAATATATTTAAAACATCTTCCACGCGTTTATAAAGTGTTTAAGGTGGTACGTTTCACTTATGGCGGGAAATTCGAATATTAAGTAGTTTATGGATTTTTGACGTTAGACCTGTGGTAACTAAGTTTAGTTATAATAGAATTTGCTATATTTTTATAGATCTTTCTTTAGAGAATATTGTGGAAGTATTTAACATATTGATTTATTATTGTCGCAAATTCCATTATCATTTAAATTAGTTGCCCGGTGTAGCGCCAAAACCGAATAATCTGATTGAAATTATAATTTCCCGCCATAAACGAAACGTTTCCCCTTAAATCTAAATTTACTCACGTCAAACTCAAATATTATTAATACGAAAGTATGCGCGTGCCTGTTACTATTCAGCTAATTAACAACTGAATTGATTTTTAACAAATTTCGTAAACATATTTTATACAATATAATTACGAGTATGATAGTTTTCTCCCGATCTGGCCCCCGTGGTGGATTATGGCCTAATCCTCCTCACGAAAGTGAGGGGAGACCCGTGCCCAGCAGTGGGACGTTATGGGTTGTTGATGATGATGATGATGATAGTTTTGGTCCGCGCGAGCGAACCGCCGAGCCGAGCGTAAGTATCATTTCAAACGTAAATATTTCTACATTTCATTAGTCACAAATTCACAACGCGAATCGGCTCCGGATTGCTCAACTTGGCAAAAGCATACCAATTAATTCCAACTGCAACTTTTGTTTTAATTGAACATGCAACCAAATACCATTAATGGTTCGCATTTTTGTTTTGGAAAACTGATACCTACGGATACTTCTCGCTCTTTGCAAAAATGTTCGATGAAACAATTTGAAATATGCTCGGAGAGTAATTAACTTTTCCGATACCAGTAGTAACAATGCCCGGTATTTGTTAATTGATCGATTTCTGCATAAGCGAATAGAAGCGCTTTAGTTTACTTTATCGCTTTAATTTTTACGATAGTAATTTAAAGTCTGAAATAGGTCTATAATAATCACGCACTGATTCTAAAATATAAAAATGATATCCATTAAAATAATCAATCAATCAACAACCCATAACGTCCCACTGCTGGGCACGGGTCTCCCCTCACTTTCGTGAGGAGGATTAGGCCATAATCCACCAAGGGGGCCAGATCCGGATTGGTGGATCACATACCTACCTCCGAAATAATTCTCGGGTCGGTGTGTGGGTTTCCTCACGATGTTTAAAATAATAGGCCAACAAAATTAATTTCAATTCCATGTCTAAATACTGGATTCTACGACATAACGTCCCATAAAACTGTACCTGTCTTTATTAAATTCCTATTCACAGTAAAATATCGCGTGAAATTCCTAGTATCAATAAGGTAATAACTAGGTATTAGTGGTACTATTACGTGTTATTACTGCAGCGGTAAGACGATGGTCGTTATTGAATAATGTCGCCATTGAGGTGCCGCCACAAACAACTGACAGCAGTGTGTCGTGTTAATTTCTATCCTTTATTTTGCGTGAATGTAACAGAATAACATTGAGGACTTTATTCATAAAGAATATCAATCGTCACTTAGTACTG
Source organism: Campaea margaritaria (assembly GCA_912999815.1). Classification (NCBI taxonomy): domain Eukaryota; kingdom Metazoa; phylum Arthropoda; class Insecta; order Lepidoptera; family Geometridae; genus Campaea; species Campaea margaritaria. Next base: position 7,950,110 of record OU538794.1, read on the forward strand.
CGCAGTACAATATTGTAGTGCGTAATTTGATATGTCAGACATTTTTTATATTTAATTCTATTATGCAAATAAATTTGTGAACTAAATAACTAAATTTAATCTAACAAGCATCTACCAATGGGTAACGTTCCCAAATTGCTGGCTACACGCATTATTAAATTTTATGGATTTGTCCAAACGAACAGCCAAAAACATTTGTAGACTAAATAATAATAACGTAACGATCACATACATAGATCTTGACCCCTAACTAAGATTATTTGTATCTAATTAATAATTTAGTTTAATAATTAAATTTTTGTTGAATACAATACATTTTTCTACCGTATGTCCTCATTACAATAGAGCAGTATAGAATAAATTTATGGTTATAATTACTATACCTTCTGATAATACATTTTATTGAAAACGGCTTTCAAATTCAAACAAACAAGAAACAGTCTAAAAATGTCCAAATAACAATAGAAGCTTGTACTCAAACTCACACCTGTTTCAACCAAATTTGCGACTCCCAGAATGGTATTAAAACGTACCGCGTGGTAAGTGCTCGCAAGTACACCGCACAAAGTACAAGTACAGTGCTCAGCCACAAAGGGCAGGAGCTCTGAAATCCCCGATCTCGGTGCCTGTATGATCCTTGACATAAATCTCTAACATCAAATCTTTTCAGACGGGCGGCGGTGCTTGGGTACCGCGCTCTTAATGCGTTCGAGCCGTACAGGTACGGCCGTAAGTGACCAAGCGCCATTTTATTGAAGTACTTATCAGTCTCAAGTGTTTGGAAACTTCGCGGATTGAGTAGTGAGCTACTGATGCAGTAAGAAAAACAAAGGAACTGAAAAGACGTTTTAAATAAAACAAAATCGAATCAAATGAATTTGAAACAATCGATAGTTATTAAGCCTTATCAGAAGCTCTAAGCCAGCCAAACTCTGATGCCATAGGACGTTACTATAACACTGTAAGCTTGAATAACCTGCTGTAAATTCCATAAAGTTGTCGCTTGTAAAACACCTAAATAATAATTTATCACATGGACAGGACACCATTTCGTCCTTTATCAAGTAAACGCAGAGTCCTCCACTTGACATGTGACACGACTAACTTTTGGATATGCACTAACTACCAACACTTTGGACAGTTTACGGCCAAGAGGAAATTTGACAGCGAAGTCAGAAGTTAACAACGTATGCAGTTTCATGGGTATAGTGCTTCTTTTGACACTTATTGAAGAATATTATCGTAAATCAATAGAAAAAACTTTTTAGTATTGAAAAATACTTCGATTCGTATAGACAATTATACAAAACTCATTGCTTTAGTTTAATAAAAAAGTACTGAACCAATTGTTACTAATTGCACATCTCCATTAATTTAGATTTTTGTTTTACTAAATACTCTCCGCTTAATTGCATTCCTCTTGGTTAATAAAGTCTGGGTATCATTAGTCCCCACTAGGTACACTGGCCAGGCCGATCACTCCATCAACGAGTGATGATTGATAACAGTGATTTGTAGAGTGAGGTCAGCTCTCTGAGTCTACCTCATCCATAACCTGGCCTAGCCAATGACATCCGCTAACAGTGCGGCTGTGAGAACATGTGTTGATTATACCTACTCGTTATAGCTGATTTTTCCGGTAATTTTATTCGTGACGTGAATTCTCACTCGAGATTCGCGTGTCAGCAGAAGATTTCACGATGTCGAGGTAATCTACTACCATGGTCAATTGATTCTGATCGAAACGTCAAAGTTTGTCAAAATTATAATTTATTATTTAATATCGTACTCTAACTCGTTTTTTATCTAAATAATAGACTTCAATTTTTGTTAATGACCAAAATTCTATGATTGCCTTTGGTTCAGAAGCCTGAGAGAAATGGGACTGGAAGTAGTTTAGGCGGGACATCAAAAGAGTGACATTACAAATACAAATTCATCATAGCTTAGATAACTGTCTTGCACTTTTCTTTTTAATCAAAAATCACGTTCATCTTGTTAAGCGCCCAAATTCGCATATCCCCAAAGAACTGGCTTCCTAAAACTAATACGTGTCAGCGCCAAACGTTCATATTTTTTCATATAAACGAAGTAAACACGGAGATTACACCGCGTCTCGTTGGTTCAATAAGGCGAAATCCTAGATAGCGTTTATGGACTCAAGGTGCGAGCTTTGTTTACATTTTAAAATTGCACTTTGCACTGCGGCTGGGTCTAACCGTTGTCTCTGTGTCAACACTGGGACGTGCTCAAACAATGTAACCGTCGAAAATGTTCTATCGTAGTTGAGACGCGCCCGTCAAGATATCGATGTGGAGTGAACCTTGTGCGAAACTGACTCGTTCAATGCAGATACGAAGAAGTAAAATTCAAAAATATCACACAGACATTTTTGTTGAAACGAGTTTTCGAGATATAGGTAATATTCTGGATGTGAAAGGATTTTCAGCGGCAATTTTTACCGAAAATCACATGTCAAACAGAGGCTCATATAATCTTGAAAACATACTTTTGACTTTCAACAAAGTACGAGTAGGTATATCGGAAACAAATCCGTCCCGCAAGACACGAAACACGCTCTCAACAATCCTAGTTTCCTACCCATTGTCTCGTTTGTAGTGTCCCAAACGGAAACTTCATCGAATTTTCACGCTGGCCGGCAAACATCGACCTGCAAAGTCCGTTTAAAATTGCACGTTCCATCGCCTGCCCCTGTTGGCCGCTGCACCCGTGTCAACATCGCTTCGCCACTCCGCATCCCCAGCTACGCGTTAAACATTGTTTAACTGCTCCGTTGTTTTCCATTTCTGAGTTTACCTACTGGTTGTTTACGATTTACTGCAAAGAAGAGAAGCTTCAACTGCTAATGCTAATGCAGTAACTATGGCATCTTGTGAAAGGGTTTTAAAACTCCTTTAGAATTTTAGAAAAAACCTATTTGTTACTGCAAACAGATAAAAACGAGCTCAAATATCATCAGTCGACCACTTTTATTTTTCGTGTTTACCTTCCGCTTCTATTATCAGAGGCCTCACCACCAGTCCTCCATCCAGTTTAAGGCCTTAAATTGAACTGCCCTGCTAACTGTGTCACCACCAATATCGCTAAGCGTTCATAAGTCGACCAGAGACATTTATCCAAAGAGATCGTAACAATTTGTTTGCATTTATAGAATTTCATTTAGCTCCATCTCATTCTCTTTCTCTCTCATTCTCTCTGTTTTTGAGTGACATCTAAAATTTTAACAAAAAATCCAAGAATCAAAAACTGGGTCAAAATTTGGCTTGGACGATTCGATTAAAACAAATTCATCCATACTAACTAACGCAGTGAGTCGAATAAAAGCTCGTATTAACATATATCAAACAAAATTTCGCTAAGTTTGTTTTTTTTTATTGTTGTTAAACTGTGCAGTTGGAGTCTATAAATCGGGATGCTCTGTTAACACTCGCATGATGTAGGGAACCTGAAACAATACCATTATGTCGGGAACAACAACATTGTTCATATTCAACCCTGCCCAGCCATATTTACACGGTCTTTATTGTCTCCGTATTAAAAACGATAATGGCACTTTGTATTTTCAAGTTCAATTCTTTACTGATAACCTGTTTTGTATATTATCTTATTCCTTTCTGTTAAGATCACATTTTCCGCGGCCATGCTTCATGAATATACATTTCAAATACTCACAGTTATATCGTTACAAATGTTACAATTACAATTTATCACTGAACGCAATTCTGTACCGTTTTGCAATGTTCCATTCGATTTTTGAACTCCAGCTTTTATATTTTGTTGATCCTAAACTGTGCAAAGAAACTATCTATGCAATGGAAAATAATATTTTTAAACTATATTGGTGTACATGTAATGAATGATTTCAATAAAAGATTAGACTTATTTAATCAATACATGATAAATAAAACCAACTGTGGAAACTAAAGTGCGAACTACTTCATTTAACGGCTATTTAATAACTTAACGTGACATAATAAAATCGCTACTGTTAACTTGCATAAATCCTCATTTGACGGTAGATTAGTTCTAGAATCGCTAGTTGCTACATTCTCAACGTAGCTCAAAGCACAACGTTCGCTCCCTCATGCAGGCAACCTGGAACAAAGCTATTATGTTGCAGAACGACAACATTGTCCGTGTTAAACCCAACCATACCACATTTGCACGCCCTAGCAGAGCCTTATTTGTGTCACTAAATTTAACGCCATTTAGTTTGTTTAGAGCCGAACGATATGGGTGCGGTTACGAGCTATCATCGCTGGATTCGTTCGTCACTATTCTGACGCTGTAATTAGGGGAAACCGCCATTAACCGGTTTTAATTACATTGTCTAATGGAAGGTTGGCTCATGTCACCAAATTTTGGCCTACAATCAAATAATCGGCACAAAGTTTGGCTGCGATCCAATAGAGCAATAAAACAGGTGTTTTGCTTGTCGCGTTTTACTTTATTGATAGCTAAAAGCTCTCGACTGGTCGCGTTTGTTTTTAGTGAGTATTGGCAGAACCGTTGGCTCGACAAGTGATCTTTTATTCGTGAGCAATCGACCGCGTGTTTACCCGTCCAACACATTGCTTAGCCAATCAATTAGACTGTTCTCTAGCAGAGTGATTTGTTTGTTGATTCCGTTTCCGGTTCACTTTGAACGTCCATCTAAAAAGCTATTAAATCAGTAACGCATCTAACCAGCTTTTATCTCCACCACGCCACTGACAAATGAAAAAATTGCAGAAACAAAAACGAATCTGCTAAAAGTAGTTAAGTAAAAACCGCGTGCAATGCATGGCCGAAACGCTTACAGTTTAATACTATTTTTGTCATCTCCTGAGATTTCCTCACAAAAACTGAACGCATCCCTCCACCGCCGTAATCCTTGCACCAGGAACAACCACTCCGTGCTGTGTGGGTCTCCTATAAATATTAAACGTTGCAAGCACGAGACCTCCGACAAAAACGTTTATCTGTTCTTCACGGAAAAACCGCCAGAATTAGCAGCGCGAGGAGGCGGATTAAAGCGGACCGCATTTAATCCTTCACTAAGAAGGCTTTGCTTAAACGAGTTCTAACGAGCTAAAGATAAAACAATTACCGTCGACGTGATTAAGAGATACGGCGACACTTGTTACGTCTTACGTAGAGACGGGATCACTGGAGCCGACGCCGCTTCGATACTGCCCTTTTCCCATCAACTTTTTATTAACCTTAACGCTGCTAATGAAAAATAATTTCGCTAACTTTCGCAGTCGGGCTAACTTAAATAAAGTTGCTTCTGCCTCACCTTTGTCACTCCACTAGGTGTCCGTAAAAAGTGGGACATTCGGGTGATTTTATTAATAAGGCGCCTTAAAGTCTGTCGTAACCGTTTAAATTTCTAATAAAGTCAACTCCATAAAATTTATACAATCCAATAAGTTATCCGTGAGAATTCCTGGGCGTCATCGATTCGTTTTCCCTATTACTCTGTGAAAGAACCCAATATCAAATCGGGTGTGACGTTTGTCGTTTTATCACCTTGTCACTCCTCCTTATATTTTTTCGCCTCAATTACGAGTCCCTCCGCGAGAGCAAATAACCATTTGAGAAGATTAAAATGAAATTCCCGTGGATATCGATACTTAGGGGAAGAAAGAAAGCAGTATATTGAATAGGGAAGTAACAAAAAAGGACGAATATATTTTATAAAGTTTCGATAAAATAAAACTTAAGTAACTCGAGAATACGTTAGTGAATGTATTAACGAAATGAAGAGATGAGATAGGTAAAACCTTTCGGGTAGTTGAACCTGCAGACAAGATTGCTTTAAACAAGTTAGTTACGAAATAGCATGGAATGTTTAATATTAAATGAGACTAGATTTACGTGTTCAAGAACATTTTGTTAAACTAAAGTTGAGTTTGACTAAATCGTAATAAGGTTTAGCTTTTAAAATAAACTGTTTGCTTTATTTTTAAATGGACTATGTATTTTTCTACGACTTATTTTGAAATATTTCACATTTTATAATCCCCACAAACATTGAGACTTTAGATTAAAAACCAGCCTCTTAAAATAACGACCGACTTAAATTCAAAAGTGCCTCCGAAAAGCTTATAAAAAAGTAAGAAATTAATCTGCAATTCAAAATCCTTGGCCCCTTATACTTTCTCTTATTCTTTTCTTCGGTAAATCCACGACAAACGCTCGGTAGCAAATATACCTTTCAGGTTGATGAGAATTCATACTCAGAAGTAATAGATACTCGTACAGGAGACTTCTTATGTATTAAATTGTATTTACGAATGTACCTGAACAGCATTAATATTTTAATTATACCTCCAACAAGGGCAAGAAAATTTTGAATTTAAATCGATTAAGTGCCACATTCGGTTTTTGTCACATCTATCGCGAATTCGGTGTACTTATTCAAAATCGAATTCGACACCGCGAAGGCAACAAAACTAATTACGTATCGAAAGCGATCCTCTTCCACGCTTTCTTGCGTGCCTTTCGCATTTCCATATAAGTTGAGCGTTTAAACGAGCCAATCTATTCACGTCTACACATCAGGGGGTCGCATTTGCATATAGAACAGAAATTTATTAAATCTACTGCCAATATCCTACGTTCCGACATCGAACTTTTGCTTCTCTTCATTCTGAAATTTTTATTGCTCAAAAAAGGTGCTGTGAGGTAGTACTCGTAGATTTGTTTGTTACGAAGCAGTCTTAAAGTTTCCGATTTTGAGTTCGATATAATTCGCTCTTCTGTTCAAGTGTTGAATTATTTTTGCAATATTTTCACAATAGAGAAACTTCTTTCGTTGAAATTTATTTTATTGCTGGTTTGGTTACTCTTTTGCATTCTACCCGACAGGTGCTGAGGGCTAATATCGTTAATGTTCATTACGCCAGAAAGATACAATTTTATTTCAGATGTATATAGGGGGTGAGATTACATGGACGCTTACCAAACGTTGTGATCCAATAAAAACATATTAGTAAGAACTGAGTGAAGGTCATTAATGTCCCAGGTCTGAGATGAGATAGAATAATGAGTGTACGAGACGAGACTTTATATTTTTTATTGCATAATAGACAAACATTTGACCGCAGTCTTACCTGGTGGTAAGTGTCGACACGGTCGATGATGTAGCATGCTTGCCTAGAATATACCTATTTTTTCATCTTGACTTGAAGACCTTAAGAACTATTGCTCGTCCTCATCATCATCATCGTCAATCCACATCGTCCCACTTTTGAGCACGTTTCCACTTTCGTGAGGAGGGTTAGGCCATAAACCACCACGGGGACCCGGTCCGGATTGGTAGACAACATACCTACATCCGAAATAATTCTCGGGTTTCCTCACATATTTTCGTTTGCTCGTCATAATATCACGCATTAATAATAAAAAAAAACTTGCCATAATTTTCCATTATATAAAAATAGCCATCACATTTAATTTTACCGTTATTATGTAACCGATCCGCTTAATTTTTTAATTACCAATCTACTTAGATAAAAACGCGTAATTATTATTGGACTTCGTAAAACAAATTCCGGCGAAAATTTAAACATTTTTAATTATGTTGAAATTGATAGAGACACTGCCTCAGAGTGTCCTGAACGTTCTGACTTTTGGAACACCTCCTACATTTTTAAACCTTCCTTTTTGTCTGAAAAATGAATCGCGTATTATTTCGCTTGTCGTTTTTATTTCTAGGCATTAAAAATCCAAGGAAAATTTTATTTAGCTAATGGAGTCCGTCGTAAAGATGTCATAATTTATTTGACAGATGACGTTTTACAAAAAGAAAGTCTAATTTACTCCCCGGAATTAAATAATGCCATCTTTTAATTTTTATTCTTTACTTAAAAGTTTATCATTGTAGACATCGGTTAGCAAGTAACGACAATTAGCTTTTCCTTAACTGACTTTATTGTTAAATACAGCACAGAATATTAGGGACATAAAATCTTTCAGTTGTTGATTTTAATGTATATTTATCAAACTTAGCACAAATCTGTCAATCATGAAGTGAAAACGCAATGTTTTTCATTTGTTTCCAATATCGCAATATGAACGAGTTACTCAAAATCGCCGGATTCTTTTTTAGGAGCGATTTTATTGCCGTAGAAAACTGTTAATTGTTTGAATTAATAAATTTGATTTAGAATCGGCTGCGAAGGATGAAAATGAAGGTTCTAATGAAACGGTTTGCCGAAAAAGGTTCGGAAATAATTTAATAGGCAGGCGAGGAAAATTTATTTGACACCGAAGTTACTTTCTCCCTCGAATCTCTTTTCGAGACAATAGATTAACAATACGTCGTATACGATCGTATTGGATGGCTTTATGTCTCTACCCTATTTGCTAAATTATGTTTAGATGTGGTATTTTAATGTTCAGGAAATAAAGTCTCTTTGCGTTCAAACTTCAGTCCTTTGAATTACTAGAGTTTTTTTTTTATTTGACTGTTTAACTAGATGAGTAAGTTTCATATTCATTCGCATCACATCAAACCTGTTAACTAAAACAGTAATACCGAAATAAAAATAAGTGAGTAACGCAAAGATCGGATCTAGCTCTACTTTATATGTTTCAAAAATATTTTTCTCTACGAATATTATTAGTAATTGTAATTAAATTCTTAAGTAAAGACTTTTGTCCAATTACAATGTCCAAGTTAAAGAAAAGTGGGATGTATACAACAAGACTCAGCATCAATCCATCTGTCGGCCTACTTATATTTGATTTAGTTGAAATACCTGAAAATAAGACTCGCCTCACATTTTCACTAAAAACAAGCTAACTTTTGTAACTAGCAGCATAAAGCAGAAGAGTATGGAACAGTGCTGTAGCTTTTTAATTAATTCCCTTTTCTATCGCGATGCGGCGTTATCGGGCGCCCACAGCCGTCGGAGGCAAACAAATAGGTGCTCCCACAACGTGCGAGTTTGACACGGTCATGAACGCATTTTCCTTATTTTTTGCCTCAATATCGGGCCCTTTTCGATGTCGTACATTTTTTGAAGGTAGCTTATTTTTGACTGTCACGGTTAAAGAAACACTTTGTATTTTTTATTTAATTTGACTGAGTGACGAGACGGGCAAGTCGTTCACCTGACGGTGAGCGCTACGCCTACCCATGAAAGTTACAGGGCCACCTAGCACTTCGCATTGTATAATCCTGCACGGCACTGCACTGCGCTCGTCACCCTGAGACATTGGCTCTAAAGTCTCATATGCCCAGTAATTTTGCTAGAAACAGTGCCCTTCAAACCGGAACACAGTATTGTTTTCACACTACTGCTTGGCGAATGATTATCAGGCTAAGGTGTAATACTTCCTTAGGCAGTCTCTTGCAGAAGAGGCGTACCATTAAATATCATATTATACTAGTACCCTCGCAGTAGTAATATGAGCTTTACTAATGAGTAATGTTTTAATAATGAGTAATTTTACTTAGGAAATAAATCATGATAAAAAATCTCGATTCGAACCGGTGATCTTTAAAATAACGTCATCGAGGCTAGAGTAAGCTATATAATTATAGGTAAACCAATAATGGATAATATTTTATAATTCGTGTCAATTTTGTCCACAGGCTCTTGACGGCCAGAATATTTACAACGGTTGCTGCACCCTGCGCATCGACTATTCAAAGATGACTTGCCTGAACGTGAAATATAACAACGATAAGTCTCGGGACTACACCAACCCCACGCTACCGTCTGGTGATGGAGACACCCACCAGCTGTTGACCAGTGAGTTGATGCCACTCCGGGCCCGCCTAGCTCTGGCCCTCGCGAACAGGATGAGTTAGTCCTTAAATACTCCGAGATCTTCATTCGAGCACCTCGAAGCTTCTGAGAGCACTTGGCTATCTTGGCCCGTTCTGATCACAATTCTGTTAAAGTAGTTCCGCAAACTTCACGACCACTCTGCCTCAGCACGATGTTTGCACGTTATTAATTGTGAATTGTACACTTTGAAACAAATTTACCAGTCTTCTGGAGTTTGTATGTTGCTCTTGATCTCTTTGTACTTCTGTCCTCAGTATTTAGTTCTTTTGGTTTTGTATTATCACGCTATACCTGGTTATGTTATTGTTACTGTCTTGCTTTCACGCGTGAATGGTCAAAGTTCTGAAATCCCTAGTTTTTGCATTTAAGTTAGCTATATACGTAAAGCAAGTCGAAATTGGCGCTCCAAGTACCATTTGCCATTCTACGTTAGCTCTTTTCTTGTTTATTATACATATTTCAATGCTAAATTTCCCGCTATGACTAATGATGCCTCGTAAATCTGAACTGCACCGTAGAGGATTGTAATATGTGAGGATCATTTGTAGCGTTGCAATATTTTGTGCCTTTTGTACCGCTATGTAATGGTTGTTATTCTCTCAACAATTCTAAGAAGGTACAACTTCGGATTTTCATTTCAATGAAAGATTTTTGACTACGCCGTTTACGTAATGCCTTTCTCAGTCCGTAAATTATTTTGTTTATTATACGTACATTTTTCCTCTTGAAATATATTTTTTGTGTACATAATGGCTTTATATCAAAGGTATTGTTAAAGTAAAATTAAGATTGCAAAATGAGAACCATAACTCATTGATTTGAATATCTTTTTTTTACGAGGAAATACGATTTTGTGTATATATATCAGCAGAATTGATGCTTATTAATGGAATGCCGGAGATGGAAAAACTTACCGATGGCTTTTACCAGGTGGAGGAGTATTGGCGCCACAATTCCTTGGACTTGGATCGGGACTGGCTTCGCCTTACGGAGTGGGCGTCGGCGGAGTGAGCCTGCCGGCCTTTGGAGCCCTAACCCTTACACCGGCGTCCCCTGCACTCCGCGCCCTCGCCGCGCCACCACTGCCTCTGGCCACCGTCCTACTCGTCTCCAACCTTAACGAAGAGGTTTGTATCACTCACACTACATTATTCCACCATTCAAAAAATCCTAAACATCACAATATTTACAATACCAAAACCAAAAATTACGCAATGTGAATTTTTGTTTCTCAACAGACAAAAAGTTATAGAAACAATTGGCTCTCCCCAAATGCTTATTACAGACATTGTATCGGCTCCGTGTTTGGAAATTTTAGGCAAAATTTTCGTCGTAGTTAAATGTTTATTGGCAAATTTATTCATTACGCTAACACAATAGCCAGTAACGTCCGTTTGCTACTCAATTGTGCTGTGGGTACACAATCAAACATTTACAATTAACTAATGCATAGACTAATATCGACGTTACAGGCTGTTGCACATATATATTCTATTAAACTCCTTAAAAATAAGTTGCTAATTTATTTATAGATATGATGTCAAATATCTTTTACGACTATTTATAACTGTCTCTTTTCTCTTTCCTATTGTTTTAGATGGTCACGCCTGATGCTCTCTTTACCCTTTTCGGTACGTGTGCACATACATTCCGTATTTTATATTAAAACATTAATATTGCTCCTGAGCCCTGTCGCCTGAAAGACAAATTGTCAGCTAACATTCTCGATTTCTTACTGATAACCGCATCCGACACCTTGGTCGAAGCTTCGCTTGATAACACTATCGAATCTAAACGCTTTATTAACTCGTGTGACAATTTGTGTTTCAGACACTCTAGATGTAGCTAAAGTTAGTTGTCCGTTATTTACCCAGTGTTGTCTTGTTTAGTTTTCAACAAGGGCTGTTACCCGACATGACGGAACCGCATCTGTGGTGATGTTATCATGCTGTGAACCCTGTACCTACCCTCCCACAAACACTGAAGCGTTTAGTGGTGACCGCGCTGTTTTGTATTAGATAGCTTACATATACGAGATGCAGAATTACAGAGATGTTACAGTAGAAATGAAATTATTTGCAGTAATTCGCTTCACACGGCCAGCCAAAACCATGGTTCTAGCTGGCAACCGCTAAAGCATTGATTGTCAGCTTAACGTGACCGATTTAGAGCTTGGAATCGTTTTCTTCTTGTATCATTTCCCAACTGTCCCGTTTCACGACATTATTATATATTTAAAAGCCGTTTTTACTAAAATATACTGTGTATATGTCAAAGTAAACTTCTGTATCAGTGTAGTAACTTTCAGTTTAGTTCTTGTTAATTTTATTCTCTAAGACGCCATCGAGCATAGTTCTAATTGTGTCCTCACAACTTACAAGCTACTATTATTATAACACATCGCACAAAACATAACAATATTTGGTAAACTAATATAGTTAGTTACTTATATCGATATCTTGAACGAAACACAATTGGGACAAACATACTTATTCGGATAACATGACAAATGTTAGGATACACTGCCCTATTCTAAGCTATACTTTTGAATGTAGGCGTGTATGGCGACGTGCAGCGGGTGAAGATCCTTTACAACAAGAAGGATTCAGCACTGATTCAGATGGCTGAGCCACACCAAGCTCATCTGGGTACGTATAACCGACCTTATTACTACGCACATAAGATCCTTCACAAACCTTTTTCGGCATATTTATTTAGGACAGCCAGTGTAAATACTTGTAGTTCTCCTCTTATTGTAGTTTGCCCTCCCTTTAATATGAAGTGTCATTGTTTATTCAGTGGGCTTCTGAGATATCTGATCCGCCTACGGTAGTTCATTTACAAATAATTGCGATACAAAATGACATAATTTCGCTTTTCGTGGATTTTATTTAAGATGTTTTATTATATTATGGGCAATATTATTCGATTAGGTGCAATATTTCAGACAGAATATAACTCTATTTTTACTAGATTTTTATAATCTGATAACCATATGTCCCAATATGTCGCGTCTCGTTATCGGTCAACAAAACAACCGAAACCAACCAAAGCAATAAATTGATGATGATGATAATAAAATGTATCCGATAAAAAACCGTTAAACTTGCAACCTTCTTATTCAGTATTAATTAGTTTGATTAGTTAAAACAAAAAGTAAGTACCAGGTAACATTCTGTAGAATCGCCGAAGGTCTATAAATATATGATTTTTACGAACATAAATGAAGACGGACATTAGCCTCCAACTAATGAATAAAAGTTAGCGAAAGAAATCAGTAAAAATAACTACTTTGTTCTATTTTGTACATGTTAATAAAAAGTCCTATCGGAATAGCCTAATCTGTCTTAGGCCACTTCTTTCCAGCGACCTAAAGCTCAATTTAACTTATCTGTTGTCAGATTAGTTACTATTACGTTTGCTTGTCCACTGCTGTCACTAATTATGTTTCTAACGACAGCGATGACGCATATGGACAAACTGCGCGTGTTCGGAAAGGCGATGCGCGTGATGTTGAGCAAACATCAGACGGTACAGCTCCCGAAAGAGGGACAACCCGACGCTGGACTGACCAGGTAACTCAATATTTTGTCTATTCGTAGCTCTGGCGTAGCAGTGGTGGTCTATGCCCTTTAATATTCAACCGGGTTTCAAACCCCGACCCAAACTATTGTATTTCATAAGTTATTTGCAGGTTGTGTATCCAATTTCTTAGTTGCAATATTATATATCATCAATTTCGCTATAAACTAATAGTCGTCAAAACATTTATAATGTAAACCTTATTCACTAAATACTTAGGCATTATTTCATAACGTTCCAGGGACTACTCCCAAAGCCCGCTTCACAGATTTAAGAAGCCGGGGAGCAAAAATTACCAGAACATTTACCCGCCGAGCGCAACTTTACATCTGTCCAACATTCCGTGAGTAACTGCATTGATATGTTTACACCAATTTAGCCTCTTTACTATGTCATAACAAGTTACGTTAAGCTAGTACGAACAACTAATTTACCTCCGCAAATAACCATGATGGTGCAGCATCAATCGACGTGAGTTTCTGTTGAATACGCATTATGAATTTACTTTCTGTCTCTCTGAGGCGCGGGGCAAAGATGTATTACTGTTACTATTACGTGTTGATTGCTAACTATTCATAATACAGCGTGTTTGTTTATTGAAAATTTGAATTCATAGAACCGATCCTTCTAAAAAAACTGTTGATTGAAACTGCCCCTGTGTGTAAAATGGAATCGCTGTCAGTAACCGGCCTAGTACTAAAGGCCGGCTTAAAGTAGGTAGTAAAATGAACATATCCAATCGAGCTGCACTAGATTAATATTTGTACTGGTGAGGATGATCTTAATGTTATTTTTCTTCTATTTCAGAGCCACTATTTCGGAAGAAGATATCAAGGAAGCGTTCACCAAACGTGGCTTCACGATTAAAGCGTTCAAGTTCTTCCCGTAAGTTTATTTTAATTTATATTTTATTTAATATGTCAACCTTGTTTTTCGCAGACATTTACTTCTTTTATCAAGTCAAGAAATGAACAAAAAGACCTGGTTAAAATCTTATTTAAATTTGAATATTAAAAAGATTTTAATATTTTTCCTTCGGCATTTCAGGAAGGACCGCAAAATGGCGTTAGTACAGCTGGCGACGATCGACGACGCCGTCGCCGCTCTCATCAAAATGCACAACTACCAGTTGTCAGAGTCCAACCACCTCCGAGTGTCCTTCTCAAAATCCAGCATCTAAACGGAAACACCCGAACTGGGGCCCACCCGAGTTCGGCAAAAGTCGGAATATCACACACTTGTCAGTCGCGTCCCATAACCTCAAACTTCTTGACAACATAAATAAACTCTTCTTAAACTTTACGTCGCGACTGGTACCTATGAAATCGAGAACTTTACTCGACTGAAATAATAAAATAATGTCTGTATTACGCTTACACGGAACAGTCTAGACATAAAGTGCTATTCTATTTTCTTAATAAATACATACGTTTACTGTTAACTATACATCTTAATCTAAGGCTATTGTCACTATTGGGTGAGGATCTGACCACGGCATAGGACTATCTTGTTCAGTAAAAATAAATGAACAACAAATAGCTGCACCATATAGAATTCTAATGAATCTTTTACTCAATTTATTACACAAACACACAAAATATAACTCTATGAAATATGTACAAACAGTTGTTAAACAAAAGTTGTTCATTCATAGATATTGAATAAGTGGTTTAATGCCAAGGCAATGAACACACCCTGTATACACAGCTATACTTTAACGTATATATTTTAGACTCGGCACGATTTTAAAACTATAGTCGCAACGGAGAGAATTTCTGCTTAGTGTGATATTCATTCCATTCATTTTATAATGTCACAATATAAATTGTTTTATTTTTTTATAATGTATTGAACACGTTTATCCTGTGTATTCATTTTGTAATATCAAAAGCTGATTATTTTGCAATTAGATTGCGGTAAATTTGTTTGTAGCAATATCCGTCGCAAATAGAACCAATACGTAGATAAAATCTGTCAACGGTTGTAAAATGCCTACTTCTACAATCATAAGATAGAATGCCGTTAAATGTTTTGACAGAAATAAGTCTTAACTCTTTGAAGGAAACGAAGATGGTTTTGAAGTCTTTAACGGCCACCAAGGAGGCTGTTATATAGTTGGATGGTGGAAGAACACCGTTAAATGTATTGATGGAAATTAAAAAGTATATAATGAAATGGAATCGGTACAACGTGCGTCTTTCTTATTATCGCAGTGGGTGGTATATTGTTACAGCGTTGGCCATTGGTTCTCTTTGCAGCAGAAAATTCAAGAATATGAACGCAACAATATTGGCTGCGATGTAAAACATTGCTTTGCTTTTTTGTGGTTATATAAGCATGTTAAACACCACCTTAAGTTTTATATTCTAACTTACACATTATGTTGTTAAAATAATGTTTTCATGATCACATATAATTTTGAAGTTATTACACATAAATTGTATTTTATAAATATATTTTATTATGTATTTTAATATGCACAATTTACTATAATTGCATTTCTTTTTAAGTATGGTTATTATATTTTTGTACGCATACACATTTATCTTTATTTGAAATGGAATGTTACGTTAAGAAATGTGTATGTGTGTGCAATATTAGTTGTAGATGTAATTCTAAATAAAATGTATTTTAGATTGTAACAGTCTTCTATCGCCGGTGTTTCTGGTGCGGTGCCTATTAGCACAATATACAAACTGTATCGACGCTTCGTCACATTGGCATGTTTGACTCGCGCATTGTGGGTCAAACCAGTCTTTAGTGTGGGTGAACCTGAGTCACTCTCACGTGAATCAAACATGCTGCGCATGAGTCACTCACACTAACGTAACCATCGACTCGGATCAATCCAGAATTGCCGAGTTGGGAAGGATAGTCGATACAGTTTGTGTATTGCGTAACTATATCTTACCTTCGATGCTTCCATACTATACTTGTTTCATACTTTAGGAGTAATCTGTTCTATTACTTTGATAGTTATTGACGATTAGTTAGTGTAATCACAACTCTTATCGCTAAGCATCTAGTTTTATATCACTATTTAAAACGTTATGTTCAGTGACATAATAGTGACGTGATGCATTTATTTCGATGTAAATTTATATTAATGGTAGCTACAACATAAATGCTCGTGCGTGGGTTTCACGTTAATTTTAGATTATTATTTATTCGTCTCTGGTCGGTCGGAGCGCGTTGTATCGCACAGTGTGGTCAGTGTCGCGATAATGTATTTTTTAGAATAATTTTCATTATAATATTGCTATGATATTGCCACACTGCCGCCGATGACGTCACGGCGACGGTCTACAAAGTATTAGCGAGATCTGATTTTTGCTCTTAACATACATTAAAACAGTATTTACACTAGGTCACAATAACTTCGATCCACAGTATTTTAGTTTAAACTGCCCTCTTGATTTCCCATTTTGTATATAGCCATGCTCCACTTCGCCTGAGCTTCTAACACTCTTGGACTCTGCAATGCTATAGATTGGTTCTCACACATCTTTGCCTTCTTAAATTAATATAAAAAAATGCGTCTAGTCCAATGGAAAAGAGATTAAGTTTTGTGAGTTAAGTGATTTCTAAAAAAGTCTCTATATCTAAATTGTGGTAAGGAAAGCTTTTGTAAAAAGAATTTAATCGATTTGGTCATAGTGAAACGTCCGCCACCTGCGCTCCGGATTGGACCAGTTTAAGTGTTCAGTTAACGTCCAGTTTATGTGATTAGGCAAAGCATGCGTGAAACAGATACCTGACGACAAGTTACGGAACCTTGCTACAATTTTTTGACTGCGTCGTGCTTTGGCACCTTTGAAGAATTACATATCGCGAATATGCCTCTATCGGTATTCAATTAGGTTAAAAACGGAATGCTATTTGTAGAATTACGATTGGAACTTCGGTTCATAATTATGAGATTAGATAAATTGAATTACTGAGCATATCGAGTGGCATAAACGAGCCTTTGAGCTATACGACTAAAGCTGCTATGCACGAAATCGCCACATCAACAAATCCTATAGATTCCATTATTTTAAACATAATTATGTCATGTCACAAAATACACAAAACAATATGAAAAATCTAATTTTAGAAAAAATAATATGTGAAATCGTTAAAGTCACAAATATTTACACTATTATAAAAATGTATAACATTATACATCACTTACCGTAACTAAGAATAAACATAGAGCTTAGTAAGATGATGAAATTGAAAAAAAAAAATACATTGTCATTACGATGTAAGATGGTTTAATAGAAAAATTTAATCAAACTGTATTAATCTACGTATGATAAGAATGTGAAAGTAGCTAATTTGATTTAGATAATATTAGGGAGACCAGGGTGTGGTGATATTTTGCACGTTTTTGAAAATGTTTTACTATGAGGCGCAGGATTCTGCGCCGCGTTTTGGGAATGATGTGTAAAGTTGGTGGTGGTCAGACGAGGTCGAGATAGGCGGTTAACGCATTTGTAATTTAAAAATATATTATTACGTATTTAATTATAAACATAATAACAAAGAAGAGATTACATATCCACTGTATCGCAGAGTCTATCGCTACACACACGAAGCGTTTCCATTCGTCGATAATTTTGTTTCGCTGCGTAGAACTCTCCTTTAATACAATAACTTATGTCGCTTCCGCTCAAGTAGTCGAGCTCAACACGATGTGTGTAGCGATTCCTGGCCTAAAACTTTTCTTGATTACATCGGTATTGACTTATAGATAATTATAGGAATTTATGTGTTTAGAAAAGTATTTTAAATAAATATTTAGATAATAATGGTACCTAATATTATTAAAAAATAATTAAATAGATCAGTGTTTAGGGAAGAGATGCCAAATTTAAAGTCAATACACATTATTTTAGGTAAATGGTAATTGAAGTAATCTTAACGTTTATTGAAAAGTTGATAAAAATGTTACAGTTAAATTATATTTGAGAGTTTTATTAAGCGCAATTATATGCAATTTTATTCATTGTAAGTGAACATTGTTTCAATTTGTTAGTTAAAGTTATGCGTTGAATGAAATGTGAAAGTTGTTCTCATTGATCACTAACTGTTATTGTGTGGATTACATACACAGTCTTGTAGTCGATGCTAAGTTTGTCTCCACGTTCCTCTGAAGTATCCTTTTCAGTTCCAATTACATTAATTTCATCTGTTTACCTATCGACATATCACCGCATATCACTCGGACTATGCGTATCATTTTACTATTCTTTATGATATGTATATTGTATTAGCTATACTTTATATTAAGTGTATCGTAACTAAAAAAGGAAAGCCAACATATCAATTAATAGATTTTGGCTAAGGTTCAGCTTGTGTCTTTCACCTTTATATTTCTTTGTCTCACTAATAACGGCGCCTTCATCGTTTCTTTGTAAGTTATGGTGTCGTTTTCTACTCCTTATTATTAATGTTAAGCCTTTTGTGTGTTTAATTTCATTCTTATTTTTAATTTCATAATTAAACTATTATTATCATGATCCTTTTTGTTCTTTATTTTCGAACCTTCCCGTTTCTTCCCCTTCCTTTTTGTTTTAACTATTATTAGGTATACCAATTGTCTACAGTACTACGATAGCTTGATATGGGGTACCGTACACTTCACCCTTAGCAATCTTATCATAGTTTCCATCAAGTAATATACAATTTTGAACTTCCTATGTTTGTTCCAAGCTACCCTAAGACCTTTGATGACTACTTGTAAATAAAACGTTAAAAAGGGATCAATATAATGAAATATGTACATTAGTACACAATTGGTATTTTCTAGATATTACTATTAGTACTTACTACTCGTACCTACATATAGTTCTAAACTGCAATCTTGACGTGGTTATCTACACTCGTATGTAAACTTGTAAACTGTATCTATGACGCTTCATACATTTATTAATAACTTGTATGTAAATCTTGTGAATAAACATTATATATCTTGCAAGCACTCATTTCGGATTTCGTGTTTCGCCAGTTACGCGTAAATGTTTGGCGGATCGCAAAGTTGTTTTGTTATTTGTGAAGGGAGTAAGGGACACGAAAATATTGCCAATAATTGTTTAAATGATATTATCAAGTGGGATATACTTCGCACAGGGTATATGTAAAGTGAATTATAATGTATCGCTGCCCGTGGCATTTGATGGTCCGTGGCGGTAAAATGTATCCGTGCCACCTCCCTTATTCCTTCTGCGTGAAAAGAACTGAATCATTCCGTAAAACGTTGAATTTAGCGGGAAAATATTTATTCTGTACTGTAACTGTCAGTTAATGAGTGCCATTATAAAACCAGTGTTTTTGTTCTAGCCTCATTAAATTATTAACTTTTATTCTTAATAAAAGGCAAGTAATTGCGTTTAAGCCGCACTAAATCAATTGTTAGATAGGTTTTAATTAATTGGACACTTATTAAATGACAAATACAGTCATGTTATATAAATTTATCTGCGATTGTAAATATTAATCAAGTATATTATTATAAAATTAATAAATTAAATTTATAGGATATTATATTATTATACTTAGTAAAAGATTAACATAATCATACTTTAAGATTTACTCCTAATCCTATCTTAATTTCAGTAGTCAAATCTAGATTACCTATGTACCTATAAACTTAACGGAAATTTTTCTAGAGCGTATGTAAACTTAAACCTTATTTAACTTATTTAATGTGTTAGTATTGTTTTAATTGTTTCATTAAAAATAAAGTAATGGCGTGCAAATTAAAGGGTTGTGTGTAAATTTAAATATTTAAATAGATATATAAACTATCGTTCACGTAACGAAAAAAATATCTCAAATCTTGTTTTCGGAGCACATCTTCTTTCGTTAACTCAATTTGCCGAAACAATTCTAACATGTCAATATTAAATTAGTCTTAATACGTTATGCCAAAGACCAATCGTTGGAAAAAATAACAGGGATCTAATGATACTTTTCCATTTCAACTTAAACTTTACCTCGTAATAATTAACAAATTAAATAGCATACTATGATAACAACCATGTTTCAAAAATTAATATTTTGATGACTGTAAAGTAATTTTTAAAACGCGTACGGTCTAGTACTTTGAAAGACCGGAAGTGTACATTAACTTAATTGCAGTTATAATAAAATATAAATACTATACTTACTATGATGACACAACTTAACATCTAAGTGACCCTATTGAAATCTAGATTTATTCTTTGTGATTTTATAATAAAATATAGTTGAAAATTGGTTTTCTTATTTCCTATCCTACCTTTAATATATTTTTTTAAACCAGTTATATGAAATATATTTATTGACAGAACTTAAATAACAAAAAAAAACTTAATTTAAACTTACTTATATACCTAACTATACATTTATTAAGGAACATGAAAAGAGTATCATTGAACTAGCGTGCAAGCTTCAACCAGTAACATTAGGATAGAATAGAAAAAAAAACTCCTTGTACACTAAAAATAAAAAAGACAGAAATTTTAAGTGACATAAATATTATATAATTATAATTTTTATTATTATTATTTATGAAGGGAGTCGTGAAAGTGGAAGAAGCGAAAGAAGTGTCAGGATCGTCGCATGAGGAAAGATGTAGGTCTCCCCTACCCCAATTTAATTTACCCAAATAAATAAATAATTTTAGTAGGTCAGGTAAATATACTAGTAAGTATAGGTAAATATTATTTATAACCATGAGGAAAGAAGGTAACTAAGAAAACCACTAGGTAAGCGAAAAGAGTGACCTAAGTACCTACCTAATAAAAAAGTATTTAATTTTTATTTGGGGTTCATAATTTAAAAACACACAAATCATGCGGAGTCAAAATAAAAATAAAGGAGGAATGACATTGGCTTTTGCGATTATGATAAATGTCACAATGACACTGACAGTAATGAACTTTCAGCTCAGTGCTGCCAGGTTGGGAGATGTCCCCTCAAATTTGGATTATTTTTATTGCCTTTGAGGGGTTTTGGGATGTACAGTGAATTATTATAAAATCTAATAAAATTAGAAAAATAATATTAAAAAAAGAAACCATTTCTGACGGTGCTTGCCACTTACTTCATTCAAGCTTACGAAGTTTAAAGTTGATATTTCGAATCATCAATTGTTTTATTTTTATAAATAGGTAAGAAGTAGCATTAATATACGTCGAGAATGAAGTAGTTATGGAAGATGCATTTTTAGTGATCATGGCAAGATCAAATTAAGTAAATTATTCCTGTTTATTAATAAATAAAGCTATACTGAAGTTTTGTTGTTTTTTTCTAAAACCCTTGTGTGCGTGGGAATTTTGATTAAGTTTTGGGAGAACTCTAGATAGCCAGCTGGCAATACTATTTCAGCTCAGCAGGCACCAGTGGTTCGTTGTTGGTAAAGAAACAATTTATAATAAACTCGTAATTTGAATCTTTCATTATAAATGATACCTAATACAAATTTTGTTTCACCAGCGCTAAAAAGTATGAAGATGTCTACATAAATGTGTCTTAATTCCTAATGGTAAACTCGCAAGATGTTGCGTTCTCTCAGAAGATTTTCTCCGTTAGTTAGTATAGCTTTATTGAGACGTACACATGAAAACGATGTGGACATGACTAATGCGACGCTACCTGATGCTCCTAAAACTGGATGGGAGCGAGTTCAGAAGATGTATTCCATAGAGTAAGTCGACAGTTCTAGTAATAGTAAAACAT
Source organism: Campaea margaritaria (assembly GCA_912999815.1). Lineage (NCBI taxonomy): Eukaryota > Metazoa > Arthropoda > Insecta > Lepidoptera > Geometridae > Campaea > Campaea margaritaria. The sequence continues at coordinate 7,972,204 of OU538794.1, forward strand.
AACCTGTGACCGGGAATTACATTCCATTCAGAGTTTGAACCTTTAAACCAGAATTCTATTTATTTTTCTATAGTATTTATGTCTAAATATACTCGATTTCAGTGGATATGAGGGTGTATCACTAGAAATGCACCATGTTTCCCAGTCAGTCATGGCTGGAACATTTCTGGGAGCTTGCATTGGAGGATTTGTTCAGTCGAGGAATGCTTACCTGTACTTCATGGATACCAACCAAGCTACAATATTTAAGTCTACATTACAAGCTAAGGTAAACTAATACTCATTTGCTTTTACAATAGTTATGCTTCACATTATTTCTAACTAGACTTCTCTGCTCTCACCATTACACAACCTTGCAAGCATAAAAAAAGTATAAATTATAAAATAAAATACTTATATTTTTTTAATTTAATTGAATAATTGTAAATTGGACTTTCTTAGTGGGAAAAATAAGTGAAAGATCAATTGCAAAGTGCAATTTTTAGGCCTAGTGTTGCAGAATACCCATATTGTATATCTATTTAGTGCATCGCTCGCCACCACACTGTATCTAGTGGGTGTATTACCATATACTCTTTTCAATTAAATTGGTATCTTTCTTTTACATTTATCAGGTAAGGATTTACCTGATGCAAATGTTCCATAGCCTCACATCACATTTACTGCTGAAAACAACTGTGGTGTTTTTGCATAACTTGCCACAAGTGCAAGAAAGCACTACGGTTGTGCAGAGCTGTACCTGTGGCTAGACAAGAAAATCGGCTCAGCAGTCAGTGTTAAATTTTCAACTGAAAGAAGAACTCGAAAATGTTGCAAACTAAAGTCTTGTCAAAATATATCCATATTGTGTAAGCTAACATCTACCTAAGTCTTATTAGCCACTTGTGGGCTGTTTGGTATTGTGGTTGCAGACAGATTATCGATTTTAAAGTGTAAGTGAGCCAGTGAAGGCGTTTAGCACAATATTACGATTCAATTATCACTAATAAACTATGTATTAATTTCAGAAAAAGCTACAAGATTATGTAACCATAGCATTTGCAAAAGGTGCTGTCCGTTGGGGATGGAGGCTGGGCGCTTTCACCGGAATGTTTACGTATGTTATCTTGATCTCATTGATGTATTATAATGATACAAGTTCTATAATAATTCCTAGATGTGGCAGTGACAATGGGTTTCTTGTTAAAACATATGAATGTATTTATGGAGTGTGCTTGCTTTTTGGAAAAAAAAACATTGTAAACACACATGCCCCAGAATAATTTGACAGGTATGGGATCTAGTAATCTAGACTGAGTCCCCGTGGTTGATTATTGGTTAATCCTCCTCACAAATGGGAGGTGTGACCCATGCTCAGTTTTGTTCATGAGTGTCCTCTCTCTATGTGTGTGTGTAGTCTTTGCTCTGAGACTGGGTGATTGTGTGACCTTATAGTTCTTGAATCCCTAGATAAGGAATATTGAGTCCTATGTATATCATCATTTAACATTAATTATTGTATTTTTACAGCATAATAACAACAACAATAGCAACTTACCGGGGAGATACATCTCTGATAGAATATATTACAGCGGGTGCTATATCTGGAGGCATCTATAAAATGAACATGGGTTTGGCAGGCCTTATTGTGGGGTGTGGACTAGGTATGTTCAACCGTTTTGTCTTAATTTTGTGTAATTTAAACGCTACACTCGATAACTTAGTCATAAATTTTGGATTAGAGGGAATGGTTGTTGTGCTAGATTCATAGACCCAAAGTCTTTTCCCAAGTATTAACACCTTAACATGATCACTGCTGTTAACACAACTGTGTTGTGTGCTGTATGGGAAAACACTATGGTGTGTGTAGAGCCGTACCCATGGCTAGACAAGAAAATTGGCTCAGCAAAGTGTTAAAGTTTACCCTTAGCATACTTATACTATTTCCAGTAATATTATTATTATACCCCAATAGCTGCATACTGACTGCGCGAGCAGTCTCGCGAGGCTCGGGCTGCGGCACGCTCAGGCAAGGCAGCGCGTGCGTTTGTCTCGGGCGAGGCACGTCAAGACTGACCGAGCATTTGATTCGCGCGGCAGGCCTCGCGAGGCTGCTCGCCCGGTCATTACGCGGCTATTGAGTTGGTTTTACAAAACTGTCATAGTTTCATCTAAAGTTGTTTATATTTTTTTATTTTTCAGGAGCAACGCTTGGTTTTATATTTGGAGGAGCCATAGTTTTGATACTAAAGGTAACTGGTAAAAAAATGGAAGATATAAGGAAAGCATTACACAAATTCAAAGAAGGAAGGTAACTATAATATTTTATTTTTTATCTTTATTTGACTGACTACGAGACGAGCAAGTCGTTCACCTGATGGTAAGCGCTACTCCTGCCCATAACAGTTAAATTAAATTGTAAAATTAATCATTAAATTTATAAATGTTTTGTAACGATAATAAAACGAAGAAGTATGGATGCCAGAAAAATTTGGTCGAATAACAAGTAATAAATGTGTTTTAAAAATAATAACATAGTCGGACTTCAAGTTTATGGTGAATGTGATATTAGGCACCAGACGCTGCACAATAAGCTATTGTATAATTCTAGTGGGCGTGGGTGAGACCTGCGCGAAACCACACCAAGCGTACCTCAGTTGCCACTCTTTGACCTTAGTCAATATATTTATGAGACTTTATATATCTAAAGAAAGCTACCTATACCTAAATAAAGAAATCCAACCCAGCTGAGCTAAATGAGCTGAAATGCATAGTACCTGCATTTTACTGACTAAGAGTTATCACTTCTGATCATCAAGTTATAGATAAGTTAAGCTTTCTCTTTTTTCACTAAAAAAAATACATTAAATGGGTCATAAAACCATATTAGGTATGTTGAAATGTAAGAGTTGTTGGCTCAGAGAGCGCGTCAGGCCTCCCAACAGTACAACAAATCTCATTAAAAATGTTTTGTGGTCCCTCAATATTTACTCTTTTCCAGTTGTTTGTTAATTAATATAATTTTTCAGAATCGAACAATATAACCAAGTTTTAGATAAGAACTCTCAAATCAAGACCGACGAGCTTGCTATACACCACGACCAATTACTAAAAGAAAAGGGATTGCAGACAGTAAAAGAATTGTGATTGTGTCTTGAAGGAAGACAAACCTAGATCTTCAATTAGCAGATTGTATAGCCGGATCTTACCATTTGAACCTGTCTACTTAAAGTGACACCAATGCACCAAATTTTCTAAAAGTGGTTCTCAAAGAACCACGTTTCCTAAAAGTGGGTCTCAAGGAACCACATTTCCTAAATGTGAGACTCGAAAGGACTGCGTCACAATTAATTTCTCGCGCTATTACGATCCGATTAATGACGCTTAGTATTAGAATGTAAAATTGATATTTGTTAATTTATATGTAAAGATTTGTAAATAAAAGTAGAAGTGTTAAAGTTATTAAGCTTTTGATTTATTAAAACTCAAAACTCAAATATTGCACTTTTACAAGTCATAAATTTAAATCTCTAATGATAAAATTAATTGACTTTATATGGGATAGGTTGTCAACTTTCCGCCTCCAAGTAATTATTATGTAGATTTTAGATTACTGTCAGGGAGTGTCAAGATTTCATTATCAGAATGATACAGAACACTTGTACTCCTAGCAAGGGGCCTAAATAATAGTTTATTTTTTAAGATTCTCTATTGCTTATTTTGTATTTCTTTCTGGTGGGAAAAAGAAAAGCAAACAAAGAATTTTTAAACTTGTATTATAAACTAACTATAACCCGCGACTTCGTGGGGCACCTATTTTTAGTATAAACCCATTTTTCATTGAAATCCGTTGAGCCGTTTCCGATCCTTTGCGAGACAAAACTTTCAGACAGACAGACAGAAATGTTAAAACCGCTCATTTATGATTCGGCATAGAATACATAGTAGTTTCCACTTAAATTTTTTGCTTTTGTTTTGAATTTACAGGCAGATAATAATATGTATAAAATGAAAAACTTTTTTTATAATAAAGCATTATATTGACAAATACAATAACATTGCACATTTCACATAATCTATACAGCACGATACAAAAATAGAATGACAATATTTACAAACATTTTTTTAACTATTTTTGTGCTTTGATTTTAGAATATTCATTAATAAGATAAGTTAAAAATAAAAAATGCTAGAACATAAACATAGAAAATACTCTAAAAGTAAGACTTCAACCTTATTTATTATGTAAAGAAATGGCAAGACTAATAAAACAAATGCTGTGGTATAAATGAAAAAAAACTACATCTCATTAAAAATAATTTGCAAATCACATTAATTATTACCCTTTATAAAAATTATACTTGCTAATAAATTGATTGCGCTATTTATCTAAATCTAAAACGTTACATATTCTTTAATCTAAAATAAAAAAAGAAAAAGAGAATTAGAGAAAAAGGAAGACATCTTTAAAATGATAAAACAGGTCAAAATTCTCAACAAAAGTGTTAAAAAAACCAGTAAAATTACTGATGCCAGACTCAACACAAGAACGACGAGTTGTTGTTTTTACTTACAAGTCATGGTTTAGTTCAAAGAAAGGGGCCACCAAACAACGTTACAGATTCGAAGACGCGCCCGACCGCTTACAGTACATTATGTGTGTGTAACTCCGTATTCAAAGATGGTAAACAGGTCAAAGTCAGTCTTTCTTCACACGGGCCCAAGAGGTCACTCCTGAAGTTCACTGACTATCACATGATAAGCCTAAAATAGAACTTCTAGAACCCCCCATTATGTTTTTCTTCATCCGAAGCTTATGCTTATTTTTTGCCGGTTTCGACTCGGCGTGCGATCCGAAGACGGGCCAACTTCGGATCTATAAGTATTGTAGAAGCCAGGCATCTTTAAATTCACACGGATAATTAAAGACATTCATATAATTAATGACACTAATCTTACTATGTACTATATTTATTAACATCTGATACGAAAAGCTCTACAATATAGTATAATCTAAAATGACTTGAATAATACTTTTCAATCGAGGATACATAGTTTTCATTTTAACTACGTCGATGAATATTTTCGTAACAATTTCGATGGATTTTTGGGATTAGTCAGCAATTTTTAATAGCCATACATAATATTATATTTGTTTACTATTTATTGCAAGTTATTTGCTGTTAGTACGTTTTAGCGTAATCATAATTGAGCGGGATAATAAATTGCGGACGTGTTCAATTAAAATCATTAGTTCAACAGCTGCGCCCGCGGTTGCACATAAATAATATCACAATTATCATTGCCAATAATCCAAAAGTGACTAAAAATGGTATTATTACTTTATGATCGCAATCTATATAACAAAGTTCATAAATGGACGTTGTTCGATTATTGAGGAATTTCTTTGCGTTAATAAAAATTATTGTTGTTAAAAAATAACTTTCATTTAGTATTTTTACGCTACAGCTGTTGCTATTACAATCAAAATACCATAGAAATAGCTTAACCTATTTCAAAACGGTGTAGGGGTTACAATAGTTCTGTTATACTCGACAGTATTCTTTGCATTGAATGATTATGCTCGTTGACTTACATTGCGTTGTTAAGGAATTGCACTGAATGATTAATACTTATGTTTACTAAATATACCCCCCCCGGAAGTTTATGAACGTGAAAGAGGGCGCGAAATAATATATTCCATAATATCAAAAACCACTAGTTACAGAAGTACAACGTAGATTATTTGTGTAATTTTTGTTCTTTTTATTTACGACTTCCACGTTTATAAAAATCTGTTACGGAGTGACGGATACGCACAACGAATCTTGGCCGTCCTGAATTCAAGCATCGAATCTTTCGAATATGTTCCGCTAGAAAGAGTGATATGAACGTCTAAGACAAGCTATTACCGATAGGTTCGGTTTGATGTCGTTCGATTCGAATAGCCTAAACTTTCGATACGAGAACGTTGTCGAATCAGTTAAATTCGGTAACTTTTCGAAAAGTATCGAATCGCTTGGCCCTACAATATCTCTAATTGAATGGTCAAGATTCATGGCGCATAAATGGTCCATTAAAATTACTGGGCGCTCTGAGATTTGGTAATGCGCTTAGCGCCTCGGTTGGGCGGGCCCTTCGGTTTCGCAAACGCCGGTCGGTGCAGGTTTCTTTTGGGATGTATTTCATCATATAAGAACTCTTCTGTCAATTCTTTGCCGTCGTCTATTTCCAACTGAAAAAACAAAGTAACATAAAAATACTATACCGTCCACTTCATTTAACAAACAGGTTTGTTCGGTCTAGCGAGTCATATCAGGGCGCACGATTGGAGGTAAAATACAAAGGTCGCCGTTGTCAGATACGAAGCCATCATCATCATCATCATCATAACAAACGGGTGGAGATTTTTTTATATTATTTCTTACCCGCTTAGCGATTTCGACGTCCATCCTCTCAATGATCTCTAAAAACTGGCCTTTGCAACTAGAATACATCATCCGCTCTTTGATGCTACAGTTGTAACCGGGCATTGAATAAATGAACACTGGAATATAATAAAATTATAGGCATTAGAATACTGAAAAACATTTATTGCCAAAATATACCTTTTATTACTGTGTATTCATACTAAAAATACTGTAAAATTTTATTTCGTTCTTTATCTAGAAATCTCTCATTACCACAGTTTGTACTTCACTCACTCACATCTTCACTTTGTACTTAATTCTTTTTCCTTTTATGATTATGGTCCATGTACAGCTGCCTTACCCTAATCTGTTTTGACCAAACTAGTCCATACTATATAAGACACTTAGTCAAAAGGTCATTCTACAACATTGCTGCATTCTGGCTTAATGCAAACGGGCAAAGAATTTATGAACCTAGTATAGTTCGATTGTTATAATTGGCTGCGGCCGTTTCAATTGAATAAATAAATAAATAAATAAATAGTATAGAACTCACCTATGCTTTCCATATGGTCGCCTTCATGCGTGTGGTTGAATATGTAAAGGTGGTACCTCGCTTGGTCGGACGGCACTTGCTGTGGTAACTCTATTAGGGAAATCTTGGCCGCCTTAGACAGGTGGATCTTTTCTTCTTCCAAATCTGTAATATACATACATAGATAATTTACTGAAATTTTTAGAAAACATAAAACTTTATAAGCGAAAATAATGAGAATCTGTGGGAATCAAAGAAAGTTGTACCAATTTAGAAAGTTGGACATCACATAACAACTTTTGTACCGTTAACTTAGAGGTGTTATTGATCAGTCATGAAGCTGATTATGTACCGGAATATTTGGTGTGTTTCTTTGATTTACGATTAAAATATTTGTACCTGTATTGTGTAATAAAGTAACAAACAATTATATCGGAGTCCCAGAAAAGAAACTCTTTCTTAATTTAACTTATTATTTGGATTTATTATTATTTAGTAACTTAGTCAATTGTAAATGCTGCTTTTTTCTATAGCATTAAATTAATTGATCCCATTGAAAAACTGAAACTTACCTATTTTAAACTGTAGATAGTTATAAGAACCCTTTTTGAGATCATTGATGCCCTTTTTGGCCGTTTCTGTAATCGGGAACGCCACACCGCCCATAGTAGACTGTCTGGAAGAAATCATATTGTTATTGTTACCAATGCAGTTGGAGACCCATTGAGTGCGGTAGTGGAGTCTTGGTGTCGAAGTTTCTTAGGCTGCCCAAGGGCCTCTGATGTGGGTTAACGGCTGCTATTAATTACTATAATATCAAATACCTTGAGTCAGTCCCATAGTTAGTAGTCGGTTCACTCTCTTGTAGTTCTTTCAAGGCTTCTTCTCTGTTAGTGAGGGGCGCCGGAGCGCTGACCCCGCTTAGATGGGCCTTGTAGCCTTTTAAGCTCATTTCATCCTGAAATTACAGTAAAAATTGGTAGAATTAGTCTAAAATGGTATTGGACAAAAATGTAATAAGGACAATAAGATAGCACATGTACTGCATGGTAAATGTATTAGAAATTGCTTAGTAAAGAAGGATATTGTTAAAAATGATTCTCAATCAAATTTTTTTTTTTGGTATGTCGCCCTATAGATACTCTCTTTCTTGTTTGGACACATCGCCACGAGACTTAGAATAAACAGGTTTTTAGGTGCCATTACTGACAACGGCTCATTCAGTAACCCAATCTCATATTATTATGTTTCATTATCGACTAAGCTTCTTTTTTAACCTATTCAAACCCTGACTGGACCGGAAAGAAAAATCCATTTCTCTACCCTTAAATACATTTGACAAGAATTGCTCATTGAACAGTAGATAGTTTGAAACAAACCTTAACAGTAGCATGCATTTCATCTTTAATGTGCGCAGAGCCAAACTCCTGTTTGAGAGTGGCTTTCGTAGAAGCATATAACATCTTGTGTCTGACTTGAGCGGTATCAGGAGACCAGCTAAGTAGAAGCCATTCATGTCCCAGGGAATTTGTAGAATCTAATCTGGAAAATGTTCAAATGATAGCTTTAATCATTGTATGTGCAACTGCTGATCCCATGATGCGGACGGACATCTGGTAAGTTGTGAAAAAGCATTAAAGTTAACTAAGCAACCACTCTCTGTGGCGTTATATGTTCAGCAGAGGTCGTCTTCCGGCTGATGATGATGGGACTTTAGAGATCTACTGATAGAATGATCATTTCACTTATAGATTTTGTATGCCTTCAAAAAAATACATAGCATTGGTTGTCATAACTAATTTTGCCTCTCATTTTGTTAGTTTTCAGTCTAAAGCACAGTCACTTTAATTTATATAAACAAAAACATTTTACACATGGGACTTGAACCCGAGCACACAATTCAGTAAAAGATCATGAGCACAAAAAACTTTATGAGTATTGCCTGCTAAAAATCATACCAGAGAATCCGTTTCAGCTGATAGACGAAATTGGGTAAAACCATGCTAATAAAGCAGAGCCTGAAACTCATTGTTCTTCATTGTTTCAAGCAGAGTTACATTTATTGATACTTTACCTGTATAAGATGTAACAAGGCAGGTCATCAACAATTAAGAAGGGTATGTATTTATCAAAATCTTGTTCCCATGACTTTTTTGGAGGGAAGTCCTTTGCTAGGGCCAGTTGTTCTGGAATGAAGCAGAATTCGGTGATTTCTTTGAAATTACGTTATTCTTACTGCATAGCTTTGACAAAAATTTTGCTGGTGCAACAGTTGACTGTAACCAGTGATAAACAATGTCTTGAAATTAAATAGTCGTTCATTAGGTATGTAGTGGGTTTCGTTTTAGTCCTATCTTAAATATAAGAAAGGACGGATTTTGATTTTTAAACGATACATATTATTATACTAAATTTAATGTTGTGAAATAGCACTTCGTTATTTACCATTTTCAATGCTGACTTTGAGAACTCGAACTTTCCCATCTCGACATTTACTGAAGTATTTCTTCAGTTCAGCATTAGCTGAAATCAAATAAAATAATATTTTATTTAAGTGAAGAATACCTTAGAATTCACATACACACAGCCACGCCTTTCTCCCAACTGGATAGACAGAGACTACATCTTTCTACATATTACGATCCCAGCAGAAAGCAGTACACAAACTCCTTGACACCCTCTACTGGTTTCTGGAACTCCAGACCAATAGGCTGTGTAGGGCCCATGCATGGTGGTGCCACATCTTTTCCGCTGGTCTCATACACGCAAAGAACATCAATTTACTTTCTCAATCTTAGAAATTCACTTAAATATATTATCTAAGCAATGTATGATTAATCTAAGCCTTAGATAAATCATACATCTTCAGTCATTCAATCAGTTCTCCTTGTACATTTTTATTGTGTGCTAAAGAATAAATAAATAATACACTGCCAGAACACTTAGATGCTTAGCAATGGATTTGTTACGTTAGGGTGACGATAGGTAGCGAGACATTACCGATAATAAATAATCGTAACATAAATAACCTATAGTAACCTGAAATGCTCAAGGGGTTATAGAAATACACACAATAGTTTTGACTGCCAGATGGTTCCAACTGAGGTAAGCTACCTAAAAAGATTATACAGCATGAGCTAGCTTGCTAGTGGGAGTTATGAATCATTACATACGCCAGAATATGATGATATTATACTTATATTCAGTGGCTAAAAATAGCTTTCAGTAGCAAACTTTAATCTGCAACATTATGATTGCTACAGGGCGTGTACATGAAAACAATGCTGATACAGATTATCGGAATTAGAATGTAACTGTATAATTTTAACACGTACCTTGAATACCAGTTTGGTGCGACATATTGGTAACTTATCCTTACAAATAGTATTTAAAATAAACAAGTTTCAAATGTGTTACCGTTAAAGATGAGTTCAACAGTTAATTCATGATAATTAAATTTCTTTCAGTTCAGCTGTTTTTGCTTTGCAAATTTTCAAGTAAAATGAAAACTGAAATTATTGAAATCAAAATGACAAAATGACTTTTGACATATAACATAAACATCAAAACGTCAACAAACTGCCAATGTTATGTCACTGTCAATGAAAACTGTTTTTTTTTCGGTTTGGCTTTTCCACCAACCTTTTCGCCAACTAAAGGCTTTTGGCGGGAAACGAAGCAGGAAACCGAAAAATGTGATTTGTTTATTCTGATTTTTTTTCACAAACTTCTAAACGTAACCAAGCCAAACCAAGTAACTATTTAAGTAATAGGTACCTGTTCTGTAGACAAACTAAATAATATTTTTTAAATCGTTCTAAAACGAATGAAATGAAACGGTTTTACGCACGAAAATACCAATACGAAAACCGAAATTATGTAAACAACCCCAGTTATCTAATTAGCAAATGGAAACCGTATTGTTATAGAATTTGCTTTCGGTGTCTGCGCTTGTAAACAACATCGGGAATCCTGATGAGATACAGTCAGTAATGTAGGGATTATTGTTTCTATAAATAGAGGATTTGTTTTGGAATGCCTACTCAGTTTCATTATTAAATTGGGCAGGCTGCTTGTTGTTGAATTGGAAATCGGGTTGAATAAACGACCAGTGATCATTGCATAAATAACGTCTCAGAGAAAGCGGTCCATTCACAATCATTCGTGGTTTTTCCAGCAGTCATGGTAGAAGCAACGTAGAACCCTGAATAAAATCAACATCATGTTGGACCATGGTCCTTTTAGTTCCTGATTCCCCAGATACAGGGAATCCCTCCCGGTTGCAGACATAGGTGGTGCATACGGGTTCAAAATAAAAGACGTGCTATAGGTACAAGCAGGATAGTGTGTGTGAAATATCGTAGGATAGTGAATTACTCGTTACAGAAGGTAGGCAGGTATATTATCTTCTAATACCTAATACTATCCCTTACTTCATTTCAACTTTTTAATAGGGTTGCAAAGCGGCAAACCATACTCGAGAGGTGTAGCCCGCTGCATAACGTCATGCGGCGCACCGCATGAAAGCTACAGCGCCGCGCAGTGATGAAAATGTATCAAGTGGCAGCGCTGCGCGGCGCGCTGAATAATTAACAGTGTTCTGTAGCTGTATCGATCTGTCTTTTACCTATAATGGACCATTTCCAGTTTGGACTTAGGTATGTCATTATTGTCTTAGGTACAAAGTGAATGTAGGTACCTACTACTTCCGTTTTTTTAAACTAAATCCCTGCTAACCTACTAATATTATTGTGTCACTTCAATCAATTACATGACAGGAAAGTTAAATTGAATTCCATCCCACACTCTGCCCATAATGCTACAATAAAAACGTAACTAGGTACAGAATGTATGTTTCTGCTGAATAAAAAATGAATAGAGCTCTCATCAATGAAATATTTCTGGGCCATTAGCGCAGGTGGCCAGCGACGTAATGGAAACCATTAGGGTTGCCCCTAGTCGTGTTGTACGAGTGAGTAGTTAGCCGTACCAGCCGTAGTAGATCTGTGTGGAACTGATTTTATGACTGGCTGTAAATTTTTATACTGCTTTATGACATGGGGATAATAATAATGTTATCGTTCCCTTACGATCTTACGATTTTGATCGCTCAAGAAATATCTAGATAAATATACATATCTACTACTATGAAAGTAAGTAAGCATGTACCTACCTAGAGTTGGGCTTAACAAATTTAATACAATTTAGTTTCAGTTTTTTTTTCTCAGAGAGTAATGAAATAATCCACCATCCATTACGCTGACCCAGTGTGTGGCAGTGTAACTGACTTATATTTTATGTGGTTCTCAGATTTACTATGTAGATTACCTTAAATAAAATATAAGGGTCCTTCCCATAGGTAGTACTAATAGTAGAGTGCCCACATAGCTTATTAAAGGAAGATGACGTAACGTAGGTACTATTCACAACCAGTGTTCAAATACCCTACCCGTCGATACACAATACCTGCTCACTCCACCAACTGTGGTTTATAAATTTTCTGGATTGAAATTTACGACTGACATTCCCAGGCTAAACACAGAGGACTACGCAGTTAATGGAGCCATCAATCATAAACTGCCGCTTTGTATGGTCAAAAATACGACGAACAAATTGAATTTTTTACGATCCCACCGTACCAGTATATATGATTCTAGGAAGTTATGGAGTTGAATGAATAAGCTCTAAAGTTTCTGACTAACAACGCGCTGTTATTTTCTATCCTGCATAATGGATGTCTAGCAAGATGGATAGGGACTGCGTAGAGCGTTGCGATATAAGTTTTTTTTTATTGGCGAATCGGTCATTGAGGCGGCCGCCTTTCTCCGCAGTCATCACGCAGTCCTTGACGTAAGTGACGACGCTATGACCTATTCTTAAATCCACAAGTGACCATTTCCGGGAGAACTGCTCGCCCACACGATTTTATAGAACCGTAACTCCTCACTGAATGGGCTAACATAAATAAATCTATGAAAAATGAACGGCCCAATTTCTTTACATCCGTTTCTTCGTTCATCGGACGCTATAATATAACTGCTCGTTTGGCGTTGCCTCTGGACCATAAATTCTCAGTTTCCTTGGCTTCGGCCCCATTTGCAATTGAAAGCGATCTTTTTACTTAGGTACCCACCTATCAGGAGCCGTTTACGTTTCTGAAGGGACATACTAAACTTTGGTTGCAGGTTTTAAGTAATAATGATGAAATTACTTTGATTAAGACTTAGTTAAGATAAACCAGATAAAGTCATCATCATTATGAACAACCCATAACGTCCCACTGCTAGGCACGGGTCTCCCCTCACTTTCGTGAGGAGGGTTAGGCCATAATCCACTACGGGGGCCAGATCCAGATTGGTGGATCACTACCTTTGAAATAATTATCGGGTAAGTATGTGGGTTTCCTCACGATGTTTTCGTTCACCGAAAAGCGAGTGATAATTACGTACATATGTTTTACAGAGACACATTGGTACGTGCCCGCATTGGGATTTGAACTCACGACCTTCTGATTGGAAGGCGGACGTTCTCCCACTAGGCTACCACCGCTTATAACCAGATAAAGTACTAAGTAATTATAGGTACGTCCGTCAAAAATAACTACGAAATACGACCACTCGATCAAACAACATCTCATTCTAAACAACCACATAGGAAGGTAAATTTCCATACATAATATCAAAAAGCAATATCCAGGTTTTGAGCTGCCAATTATCGGAGTTTGCGGCCGGGTTCAGGCAAACGGTAACCGAGATGGAATTGGTAACGTTGCGTTGCAGTGCTATACGTCCTATCCCTACAATTTCGCAAGCAATTAATGGGTTTCACCATTAGGTGTATTGATCTTAGAATTTCAATATGTATGGATTTGTATTTACTTACCTAGAACTTTCCATCAACAACATAGTGGAGTAATTCTTACGTTATTATTGTCTACCTAGATGCTTGCTCTGTTCAAATTTGTACAATTAGGTAGATTTCAAATCGGATCTGAAATTTCTTAGTAGGTAAGGAGCTGATTCATAGGAGGAGATTAGGTAATGTATATTTTAGAAAGATAGAAAGCCCAGCCCTTCAACATTATCATCTGCCCTTATCTCCGGAATTAAGGTCCTGAAAGTTTTTTTTGATCTTCTTGAATTGCATAGTCTTATCCATTCTTACTTTCATAGAAGAAAAAGGTATTCATTTTCTGAGTCGTTCGAAGAATATCAATAAATAAAATCCATAATTCCTTTGTGGATTCCCTATGGCTAGTTGAAGCACGTAGCCTTAAAGGAACACAAATCATTCAATGATCTGTATGTTGTTCACGTACATCGCAAATCTCGTTGGTGCAGAGGAAAATGATAAAAATGAAGCAATATTGCATTACTATCGATATAAATAGGTACAAAATGTAATTAGAGCATCAGATATTTTTTTAATCCTTTTTGAAAAAGACTCCTTACATTATTATGTTGAAATGTATTTTTTCATGGCAAGATTTTATAAAACACGTATGGTAACCAATGATGCATGCAAGCTGATCAAAATGAGACCAAACACCTACTGTTAGTCACTGAGGAATTAATCTGTTATCTTTTTTTTTTAATAAACGTCGCTATTCCATGCTAGTACCTATATCTATATATATATATAAATGTTATGTTGGTTTGTGTACGCTTCAAAAACTCAAAAAGTTCGGCACCGATCGAGCTGAAATTTTAGCATGATATATAATCCGCATCAAGGATTGTTTTTATTTATTTTTTTCATCAGTGACATATCAGAGAATGTGGGAATGTGCCACAGCGAAGCGTGGCTGGGTACAGCTAGTAATCTATATATATATATAAAAATGTTATGTTGGTTTGTGTACGCTTCAAAAAATCAAAAAGTTCTGCACCGATCGAGCTGAAATTTTAGCATGATATATAATCCGCATCAAGGATTGTTTTTATCTATTTTTTTCATCAGTGACATATCAGCGAATGTCCGAATGTGCCACAGCGAAGCGTGGCTGGGTACAGCTAGTAATCTATATATATATAAAAATGTTATGTTGGTTTGTGTACGCTTCAAAAACTCAAAAAGTTCTGTACCGATCGAGCTGAAATTTTAGCATGATATATAATCCGCATCAAGGATTGTTTTTATCTATTTTTTTCATCAGTGACATATAAGCGAATGTCCGAATGTGTCACAGCGAAGCGTGGCCGGGTACAGCTAGTTATTTATAAATCCTAACCCCTAACTAGTATTCCTTGTATCTAAGGAATCAGGAACTACTTATCTTTTTAGGACGTACCTGGCTCTTTTTATGTGTATATTCTGTGGCTAATAGACAAAACGCATCAATTTACGCATCTGTGCCGGAAGAGTGAAGTGCATCGTGTTGACTCACTCCAACGGGCAGTTCGAAATCCACACGCGCCGCATCGCACATGCTCCGCTCCGCGACGACGTAATTTAACATTAAACGTGTCGTGTTTTCATCCCCCGCATTTATTATAATAGGAATCTCGTTTGTCGAACTCACCCCCGCTCGCTTGTGTAAACAAACCGCAACGATAGTGCAGTGACGTGATTTCACGTGTGCCGGCCGGCAAAACGGAACTGTGGGTGATAACTTGGACGGACAGTAGCTGGAGACGGACCCCCTTGAGGTGCTAGATTGGTACGTAGTCTTTTTCCGCATTTTTATACACATAATTACTGCTACCCCTCGACAACCTCAGGAGACCATCCGATTCCCGGCTGAAACAGCCCGTATTTTCACTGAGGCCAGCCCGCACCCCCCCGCAGTGTAGGAAAGCAAATTTTCTACCATTTTATGGTCCTTCAGCAACCGGATTCTCCGTGAAAATTAGCTGTTTCTAACAAACATTTCAAGTTAGACACCCCCGCCATTTTTTTTTGCCCTTGTTAGTGCGCACGCGTCATATTGCCATCCGCTAAAATCTCTTCGAAACTTTAATATTTTTAACTAAAAACACTAACTACGCTCCTATAACAACCGCATTACATTTATTTCCGCATATTTCGCTAAAAACTTAACCTACATAAGCGTATTCCAATTTCAATATCTCTGTACGCCACTACGAACAATAGGTACATACCTACATAATAATGGCCGCGAATGAACAGAAGTTGAAATTGTTAGAATCTCAACGGGAATTATTTTTCCAACGCCTTCAAACAATTTACGACTATTCATGTTGCGATTTAAAAGATCCAGAAGCCCTGGATAATTTTCTATGCTCCATTGAAAGTTTAGAAGACGTAAGAACTAACTTCCAATCAACCGCGAAAGAATACAATATAACCTTGTTGAAAATAGATAAAGAAAGTGTACCTGACTCTCAAAGCTGGTTATCATTCGAAGACATGTATTGCCGCATTAAACGTAAATTATCCATGTTTACACCGCCAAAAGCAGAATTTAAACCTACCCCCGCTAAATCTTTAATTAGGTTAGCGCCGATAGAAATGCCAGAATTTAATGGAGATCGGCTTCAGTGGCCATTGTTTTATGCCACATTCCATAACGCTGTACATTTAAATGCATCTTTAACTAATACCGAAAGAATGTATTATTTGGTTGGTAGACTAAGTGGTAAAGCCAAATCCATCTGCACAGGTATTGTTCCTTGCGCCGAAAACTACAACGCGATTTATAGCGCGCTTATATCGAAATACGAAGATAAACGCAGTCTAGCCGTTACATACCTAGATCAGATGTTCTCTCTTAAACCGATCGCTTCCGCAACCGCCAGTAACCTTGAATCTTTCATAGATCAATTCGCCAATGCCTACTTAGCATTGAATAACTTAAACATACCTGATCTATGCGACTTTGTTGTGTCTTACACCCTTTTGCAAAAGTTAGACAAAGAGTCCGCGCGGTTTTTTGAAATGGAGAATCGAGGTGTAGAATTACCGAACTTAAACGGGTTAATTTCATTTGTCCGCGACCGCGTAAAGGTCCTCACTCGTACTGGTGACCAATCGGGTTCTAAGACCCAGAATACAATTGCATCAAAAACTAATGTACGTTCTTTTATTGTAAACAACAACACCGCTAACAAATGTTCTTTGTGTGAACAACCTGATCACAGTAATCTCTATTTATGTTCGACCTTTAGAAAACTGTCGCCCCGCGAACGTTTCAAGTTCATCAAAAGTTGTAACGCCTGTATTAATTGCCTTAGTAAAACACACACCGCTCAATCTTGTAAATCCATAAACACATGTAAACAATGTCAACAAAAACATCACAGTATGTTACATTTTCTTGAATCCGATTATGCAAACCCGCATTCCTTATCGTCGAAGCTCGATACAAATACCTCCCGCTGTAGTGAGGGAGCTAACGGAAGGGAAAATTCACGTAACTCGACTTCTTCTAAGTCAGACGATAGAACCTTATCACTTTGCAGTATGAATACCTACTCGCATGCTAGTCACGGGCGGAAATCACAAAATGTACTACTAGGTACAGCCCTCGCTGACGTAAAATCAAATGATGGATCTGTTAGGAAAGTTCGTTTTTTGATCGATAATGGTTCTCAAAACCATTTTATAACAAAGCAGGCCTGCAAACAGTTGGGTCTCCGTGTCTTTAATGATTCCAGTAATCAATCGGTAATGGGAATAGGTGACACCTCCCAGCCTATATCAGGCATTACTGACCTAACATTGTACTCACGCCTTGATCCGAACTTTTGCTTGAAGATTCAACCGCTAGTCATTAAAACAATCTCTGGAGATTTACCGAGCTGTTCTCTAAACACTTCCGCGGTCACGCACCTTTATGACCTACCGCTCGCCGACCCGCATTTTTACGCGCCCGGACCCATCGACGTTTTATTGGGTTCCGAGGTCTTTGTCGAAATCTTGCGGCCTGGAAAATCGCTGGGCCCTGCAGGACAACCAGACGCGTTAGAAACCGCCTTTGGATATATAGTAATGGGGTCCACGGCCTCAGTGCCCGCCGATAATCATAAACCCGCACATAATCAAACTCACCGCGCGTTCTTTACATCGAGTGACGAGTCAATTGAGGCTTTAGTTACTAAATTTTGGCAGCTCGAGTCGGTACCTACACAAAAACATATGTCGACAGCTGACCAAAAATGTGAACATTTCTATGTTTCTAATACGCACCGCGACGTTAATTCAGGACGTTATGTAACCGCATTGCCATTTTCGAAATCCCCGCACTTGTTAGGAGATTCCTTGACGACAGCCACGCGCCGTTATTCTTATCTTGATCATAAATTCCAGACTAACAAAACATTAAAGAGCGAATACGACAAGATAATGACGGATTATTTAAAAGGTGGTATTGTTTCCCCCGCTCCCGCTTTGAACACCGATAACAAATATTATGTAATCCCTCATCATGGAGTCTGCCGACCAGAAAAGCCGCTACGACTTGTATGTGACCCTAGCGCGAAGTCAAGCACTCAAGTAGCTTTAAACGACATTCTACACTCGGGGCCAAACTTACAGGCAGATTTAACCGCAATCATTTTAAAATTCAGACTTTCTCCCGCTCAACTGTTGAGTCATCCGCTATGGCTCCACGGTCCGCCCTGGGCACGTGACGATCTACGTACGTGGCCTATTAATCGCTTCACTTTCGACTCCACAGCTGATGAAAAGCTGTTGGAAATCAAAAAACGCGCTAATGTTTTCATCACCACCGATGAGCAACCGCAATTTCTATGCACGCTTGCTAAGAAAGTATCGTCTTGGTCCAAGCTTCTCCGCATTATAGTATATTTATACCGCTTCTTAGGAAAAATTCCGCGTTCTAATAGAATCGAACTTTCACACTTACAATATGCAGAAAATATTATTGTAAAATCTCTTCAACAACAATATTTCAAAGACGATATAAACGCCCTCTCAAACAATCGCAAGGTTTCAAAATCGCTAATCCCGCTTTCACCATTTTTAAAAAATGATTTGCTTCGCACCGGGGGACGTTTAGAAAAATCTTCGCTTTGTTTTGACGCTAAACATCCGATATTGCTTCCTAAAAAGGATCATATCGTTAACATTTTAATAGATTATTATCACCGCAAATATTTACATGCCGGACCACATTTATTACTATCTTTGTTGAGACAAAAATTCTGGATAATTTCCGGACGCACTACAGTAAAACAACGCTTTCGACTTTGTAATAAATGTTTTAAAGTAAATCCCCGTAATGAGGCGCCTTTCATGGCACCCCTCCCCGCTTCTCGCGTCACCGAGGCTAAACCATTCTTACGAACGGGCGTCGACTACGCTGGTCCAATAAACATATTGATAAGCAGATACCGCGGTGCCCGCAAAGAAAAGGCATATATCTGTTTGTTTACATGTTTAGTGACGCGCGCCGTTCATTTGGAATTGGCAGTAGACTTGAGTACGGACTCATTCATCTCGAGGCGTTCCAATTGTCTGGAGTTGTTCTCAGACAATGGTGGAAACTTCTTAGGCGCTAAAGCCCAGCTGGACGAGTTGAATGGCTTTCTCAAATCCAAGGCCTTTTGTGATTCCTTCGCTGAGGAAACGATATCTCAAGGCATATCTTGGCATTTGAACCCGCCCAGTGCACCTCATTTCGGTGGCATTTGGGAAACTAACGTCCGCAGTGTAAAGTTGATTTTAAAGCGCGTGATCGGTGATGTTCTGCTTACTTATGAGGAGCTGCTTACCGTATTAACTCAAGTTGAATCGCTTCTCAACAGTCGTCCGCTAACCGCTGTTTTAAGTTCTGACCCCGCAGAGCCCAAGGCACTTTGTCCTTCTGACTTTCTGACTATGGGTCCGCTTGAGTCATTTCATGATGACTCACGTTACAAACCTACATTGACAGATTTAGTCCGCAGTAAACATTTGACTGACCAGGTTGTTCAGAGATATTGGAATCGTTGGAGACAAGAATATCTTAATACCCTACAAACACGCGCCAAATGGAATACTAAGTCTAATCCGGTGACTAAAGGAGCTGTCGTTGTGCTAAAAACTGAAAATTCACCACCGTTACAATGGCCTTTAGGCATAGTAGAGGATATACATCCTTCATCTGACGGAATCGTCAGAGTGGTAACGGTGCGCACTAAGAATGGTACCTATGTTCGCCCTGTTGTAAAACTATGTGTTTTACCTTCTCAATAACCTACATTCTTAACCCCTCCCCGCATTTTTCACCCGCAATTTTAGTCATAGTTTATTTTTATCTTTCAAGTTTTCCTATCTTTTATTAGACGGATTACTTCCGCATCCGCTTCCGCATCCGCTTCCGCATCCTTAGACATTAGATAACACAATTTAGGTGATCATTCTCTCTTTGTTGGTTCAGGAGTCTTCTTTAACTCCTGAAGGCCGGGGGGATGGCTCTTTTTATGTGTATATTCTGTGGCTAATAGACAAAACGCATCAATTTACGCATCTGTGCCGGAAGAGTGAAGTGCATCGTGTTGACTCACTCCAACGGGCAGTTCGAAATCCACACGCGCCGCATCGCACATGCTCCGCTCCGCGACGACGTAATTTAACATTAAACGTGTCGTGTTTTCATCCCCCGCATTTATTATAATAGGAATCTCGTTTGTCGAACTCACCCCCGCTCGCTTGTGTAAACAAACCGCAACGATAGTGCAGTGACGTGATTTCACGTGTGCCGGCCGGCAAAACGGAACTGTGGGTGATAACTTGGATGGACAGTAGCTGGAGACGGACCCCCTTGAGGTGCTAGATTGGTACGTAGTCTTTTTCCGCATTTTTATACACATAATTACTGCTACCCCTCGACAACCTCAGGAGACCATCCGATTCCCGGCTGAAACAGCCCGTATTTTCACTGAGGCCAGCCCGCACCCCCCCGCAGTGTAGGAAAGCAAATTTTCTACCAGTACCTACTTAGTCATATAATCATAATATGCTTTGTTTGTGTCTGCCACCCAGCCAGTCATAAATAAAAAAAAACTTACAAACCTTATTTTCATTCCAAAATCAAAAGAAATATTGTTCGACAATCTAAGTAGTAAATTTTAATGTAATAAGTAACATGAATTGCCAAAAATATTCGACTGATTACTATTAAAATCTACAACTCATTGCCCTGGCTCTTATCAAGTTTATCTGCTTACCTCAACGGTCCAACACAGTATATATTTTTTAACGATAACGCATTTTTATATGACACAACTTCTTATCATTCGTATAAACGAGTAGGTATGTATTCTGTTAGCTGTTATGTTGATGATATTGGCATAGAATATCAAATACGCTGTACCACAGAACTGACACTTCTGACTACATAGGTACCTACTTAGGTATAATTTCTCCCATAAAGTAAGAAAAATAATTAGGACCTACTTACTTTACTATTCATTAATTCTGCGCTCTAGGTATTAAATATATACATCTGTAGGTATTGCCCAACGATTTTGACTCTATTCTATCCGACTGTCCGCGAAACCTTCGCAAATAATAATCTCATATATATAAGCGGACAGAAATAACTAATACAAAGTATATAAAGAACGATAACTACTTTGTCAATTCTGTATGGATTTTAGGACTGTCTTTTCTGCACTGCAGCAATAGATACTCACTACCGTGATTCTGTTATTTAACTACTAATAGAATCCTTTGGTTGGAAAAAAATACATGAAAATGGTACCCACGTACCATATATATGACTGTGTAATATACAAGACAAACTCACATGAAGTTTATGCAACAAAAATTATTAAGTAACTGCTTTACAAACAATTTTTTTATAATAGTCAATGCAGTATATGTACTAAATGCTCTTAGCGTTAAGTCCGCCATTAAGATTAGTTAATCTGTGCAATAAAGTATTAAATAAATAAATAAATAAATAAAAAAGTAATTTATTATACTTACTAAGTAATTCATGTACTTTGGCACGAGTATCTATCGAAGGAGTTCAGTCAACATTGCTATGTAACATATCAGTTTTGAATAAATGTAATAAAATTTTTGTTTTCTATTACTTTTTGCCAAATCTCATTACTCATGTTTATAGAATTCGTTACATTAATCCAGCATTTTCTAGTGATCTGATACTGGGAGATCTTTTCTGTACATTGTATAATCTTTGGTATTATATTGAGCACATATATCATTGCGCAGATCGAGTATATTTTTTCTTTTCTGTGTTGCTACGGTGCTATTGTGTATTAGTTTACTAAAATAAATAAATATTGAAATTAAGGTATGTATACATTGAATATTCTGAATAGGTACATTACCTACCTTCATCAAAAATAAAAAAAGAACATATATGTAGAGTTCTTATAATTGGTTGATGATTTTGATTGTTAATTTATTCATTTAAGTAATTTAAAAAAATAACCTATTTTTTTCTTTCAGATGACTTTGAAACTCTATAAGGCTGATTTTAGCCCACCAGCTCGAGCTGTCATGATGGCTTTGGATATTTTGAAGACGCCGTATGAAGCTATTGAAACAAGCTTGCAGAACAAGGAACATTTGACACCTGAATTCCTTAAGGTGTTTATGTATGGTATATATTTGTTTTGGTAGATACGTTTCACAACGTCTTTTCAAAATTATAAGGGTATTCTAGCACACGCGATATTAAGCCATGTTGGGTCAGTCTAAAGTCGGATTCGGATCAGCGCGTCAAGCGTCAATCGCACGCGTCATTGACGCCCTAATCGGAAGTCCTACCTAGAGTAAGTACTAGCCTAAGTTTAGTATTAAGTACAAATTTTATAATTTTTGTTTTGTTATGTTATAGAAAAATCCAGTACACACAATTCCTGTTCTAGAAGACGGTGATGTAATCCTCCAAGATAGGTAAAGTAATGTTTACCTTAGCTCACGTTTAATTTAGGCGCTTAGTCTTGATAACTCAGTCAAGCTTTTCAGTGCGTCTATAGTAGATTCAATTGACTCATCTTGCATAACATAGCTTATACTTTTAACTACATCGATAAATTGGCATGTGCGTAAAAAAACTTATTTACTGTGTAATATGTCAAAAAGAAATGAAATCATGAAAAGAGGGGAGACCCGTGCTCAGCTGTGGGCAAATATGGGTATATGGGTATGGCATGATGAAGTTAAGAATTATATAATGTGAATATTAATTCATGTTGAAGAACACATTGATATTTCAATAAAACATGATGTTAAAATATGCCTAACATTTTCATAATTGTCAAAATTGAATGATTATATAGATAACTTCTTTAATTTCTAACAGTAAATTTACTTTGTATAAATAATAAATGCAAACTATACTTAATATTTAAATCAACTAGAAAATCTTTGTTTCTTGACTGTCTTGACAGCTAGCAATCGCTTGTTGAGGCATTCCATGGGGGAGGCCTATGTTCAGCAGTGGACGTGTTCCGGCTGATGATGACGAGGATGCTCTTGACTGTACCTGATCGAACTTTTCTTCTTACAGTCACGCTATACTCATGTACATAGTGGATAAATATGGCAAAGACGATGCACTGTACCCAAAGGATATAGCAAAACGAGCATTGGTGAACCAAAAACTATTCTTCGACACCTGCTTTCTCTATTTCAGATTGAAGGTCATTGCTGTAAGTATTATAAATACTAGCTTTTTAATTCTAAGGTAAAATATTAAAGTTTATAGAAGAGGCCGATAGCTAGAAATCTAAAGAGTTTGTTGTTTCGTTAATTTTCTATTCTATTAGATGTCGGTCTAAATGTGATCGTAAAAAAGGCTTCTTAATTTAGAAGGGGCCTCTGTTTAATCTTTCGATAGCGTACGTTTTTATGTACATGATAGGTATATTATTTCGACTGTGAAACAAAAGTACCTATCACTTTTTTAAACATTTTTAACTGCACTGAAAAAGTGAAAGTGTTTTCAGTTTTCTTGTTACGATGAATTCAATTAGCACATATACGCATAGGTATGTCTTTAGATCTTAAACAGTCGTGGTCACTAATCTTTTCACTAAAATGATCACCGGAAACGGGATATTTGCATTATATTTTGTTTGTATTGAGTTTCCAATATTTCACACAGACAGAGCAAATGGTTTGCGATGTTATTGATACTAATGTACCTACTCATAGGTTTTGGTTCTGGTGATATTTTGAATTGTTTCCAGCACGGCGGCTTTTATTACGGCCAGAAATCAATCACGGAGAAGCAGCGAAGTGATGTCCTCGAAGCATATGGTTTCCTTGAAGAGTATTTAACGAGGAGCAAGTTTTTAGCCGGAGATCATGTCACCATCGCTGATTTATCTGCGTATAGTTACCTCAGTACAATGGCATATGTGATCCCTGTTGATCCTAAAAAGTAAGTCTAGGTTGTTATCGTTTTAATATTCAGATAAACCAATAAATATATAGTGGTAGACCGAGACAAATCGGACCAAGTGGTGAATATAAAGAAATGAATGAATGAATATAATGAAAATGAAACCAATCAGCGCAACTCATTGCTTCTATCCACCTGGACGTGCCGATAATATAATGATTTAGCTTGACATTTCCTCACGGATCAGTCTCGGCGACGCTTCCCAGAGCACCATTCTTTTCGTAAAAAAAGTGATCCAAATCGCTCCAGTCAATTTTATGTGGGTATGATGATGATAGCAAGGTCTACGTGATAGTGATCAGTGTTAAACGAATGTTTTAAAAGTAGTAGTGGTAAGACTAGGGGGACACCGACACCGACACCAGACACCTGACACCAGACACCAGACAACTGACACCAGACACTGGATACCAGATTCCGGATTCCGGAAACTGGATACGAGATACCTGACACTAGGCACCTGACACCTGACACCAAATGACTGACACCAGACACCGGATACCAAATTCCGGATACCGGATACCTGACACCAGACACCAGACATCAGACACCAGACGTCAGGTGTCTGGTGTCTGGTGTCTGGTGTCCGGTGTCCGGTGTCCGGTGTCTGGTGTCTGGTGTCCGGTGTCAGGTGTCTGGTGTCTGGTGTCCGGTGTCTGGTGTCAGGCGTCTGGGATCCAGTATTAATGAAAGATATTTTTAGAGTCCTATTAGAAAAAAAAAACACTTTGCTTTAAAAAAGACACGTTTTAGCTTTATGATAATATAAGCACTCATGAATGATAATGATTAATAATATGTATTGTTGTTTGAGCAAGCCTAGCTAAAGTTAGGTTATAAATTGTACGATACTACTGCTCTGTCCTTTTTGCAGTCCGATTGAAATTCTTATTCTTTGCGTTGCGTTTGACAATGGAATACTTGGAAAAGAGACGCGGTGGCGCCTCGAAAACTAGAAATCTGAAATGTCATTCACAAGGGCAAGCGCCTTAACTACTATACAAAATACACTGATAGCATCTGAAATTAAAGTTCATTTTATGAAAAAAATTGTCACCCTCACTTAGATATAATATTATTATGTGGTGCTTATAGATTCAAGCTGCAGTTATCTTCTATAAAGAGGGATTATGCATAGCAGTAACGACGTTTAGTTCATCCAGCATAGTTTACATGTGTCTAAGTGTTACCGGGTTGATTTTTCTTTCAGGTTCCCCTTAATCGATGCTTGGACAAAGTACTTCGACAAGCAGCCCTACGCGCAGAAATATAACGAATCAGGCGCCCTCCAATTAGCAGAGAGAATTAAGAATTGTTTCGAAACTACTTAAATACATATTAGTACACTGATTTATTTAATAATGGAGTTATTATTGAAGCCAATCCGTACCTTTACTAAATAAGCATTTGATGTATGTCAGAGGTTCGATCGGACTGCCGTTGGATCGTAATATAGAAGTATACTTCTATTCAAGATTCTCTGTAAATGTTTATTTATTATGTAAGTCTGTGACATGTTCTCGATTTTCCTTTGAGGTTTCAGGCTTAGTATGCGGACTTTATGTTTCAATTAAATTGTTAGGGCCTAGAAGTTTTGATTAATTTGGGCCTCTATACTACTGTAGTTGGGGACACCTGCCACATTGATATCACGGTTCCTCTTGAACTTTGGATTACACCAAGTAGAGATAAACTACAGGTAGATAGATGAACTCTCTATTGACATGGCGGCGTACAGAAATAATAAACAACAAGCGGAATTCAAAACGAAACTTTCAAAAACCTAGTCCTGTTTAATTGTTGTCAAGTCGTTTTCGCTACGCCATTGAACGCAAAGTTAAGCCATTTTTCTCTACGACACTTTAAGTGCTTACTTGAGTATGCTCGCTTGTGAAACCGAGAGCTTAATACAGTTTGATGTCAAAAATAAAAAAGCATGTAAAAGTGGTACTGAATACATAATAAGGGAGCGTAACTATTGAATAAATTCATCCGCTTTGTCAAAATCCCAATAGGTATCAACACCATTTATTTTTTATCTGAGATCGGCAAGTATATTATTACTATCCATATATATATCCCACGAAGTTTCTGCAAGGGTCATTAGGGTTTCACTCTCTGGAAACACGCAGACTGCATGATCTAACATTATATAGACTGGTACTTCATGGTATTATTGATTGCCCTGCAGTTCTAACTGAGGCCAGTCGATTATACGTGCCTGAGCAACGCTCTAGATTCCGCATTGGTCGCGTCCCACTGTTCGCACCGACAGCAGCTCGTACGGTGGCTCGCCAGCAGTCCCCTGTCTGCCGAATGCAGCGGCACTTCAACACACTCATCACCTCACAAACACAATGTGACATATTTAATGATAAGTGGTCAGTATTTGTAAAATGCTCTGTTCACTACTGTGAACAAGTTTATTTGTAAGCTTGTTATTTATTTTTAATGTAGGTACATTTTCTATTTCATGTTGTTTCTTTTTATGCTATTTTGTTTTTTTTTAATTTTATTTTTGTAGTTTTAAAATAATGTGATAATTGTAGCGCATTAGATCTCATCTGTAATGTTAAAATTATTTTATCATGCAGTAAATAAATAAATAAATTATTATGGCAAATGTCAAATGAATCAATGTTAAATATTAATTTAAACAATTTGTTAAAATTGAACAAAAGTCACACATAAGCAAATTCAAAAATTGATCAGTCATAAAATACAAACAATTCGCTAAAATATTAGTACAAACAATTAAAAAATCTTGATCAAAACGCTCAGCCATTGATTTTCGTGCACCAAAGAAAACGTCACGCCTGCTCCTGATGAAGTTATTAACTTTTATAGGCCATAATTGACGGAGATACCATCTAAAGGCTACTCAAATTGCAAATTAGAAACCAAGAGCGTTGAACTCAAGCACACCTTTGACGTTTCACATAGCATTATATTAAACAGCTATAAACATTATGGTTTGACGGAAAATATTATGGGCAAGTGACACGCGAACTTTGAAGTGAAACTCCAGAAATGCTTGTGAGAAATGACGCAATCTATCCATCTACCAAACAAATCCTACCAAAGATACTAAACTCCATAC
This sequence comes from Campaea margaritaria, assembly GCA_912999815.1. NCBI lineage: Eukaryota > Metazoa > Arthropoda > Insecta > Lepidoptera > Geometridae > Campaea > Campaea margaritaria. The sequence continues at coordinate 7,999,575 of OU538794.1, forward strand.
CCCGTACTGTCGTAACTAACCGTATAAATGGAGATACAAGGTTAGGAATGTCTATCCATCTTCGTTTGTTTTTCCGAGTGTCCTGAATTTATTCGAAGATAATTAACTAATCAATCACAGTAAATATTTTGGTTACAACCAATTTGGTAAGCCTCTTAAAATAGGTACCTATATTCAAAAGTTACGTTTGGTAAACTTTGTTGTTTTCTTTCAACAAGGTCTATTTGTTGGGTAAATTTCTAAATAATTACATAATTATAACTTTCTGTTCAAATAAAATGATTATACAGTGGTGGATTATGACCCATCCTCTCTCTCTCTCTGAGAGTAAGACTGTATCTCTGCAGTTGAGTAGTAAATCCGTTGAGGTTATTGATGATGAAATTTGAAAGTAGACTAGACTGATTACAAAAAATATTACAGAGGTTTCGGTCCACCATCCGGTTGGGATTGTAACTCTTTATAAATGTTTATGAGCTAAGAAATACGCGTACGAAACCATATCATATTAGAGTTACTTAGTTAGGTAATATAATTTACCGTCTCGTGATGTAGTCTCATCAAACTTGTGTCTAGCAGTGCTAATATATTTATGGACAACCAGGTAAATTGTCTACTTCAATATTCATAGTGTTTACAGCTTTGGGAACTTGCTCTTACGAAGATTAGACAATGTAATACAAATTGTGAAGTGGTAGAGGCCTCTTATCCAAGAAAGAGACCACCACGGGAATTACTCGTACCATATTCATCTGCCAAGTAGTTACTGACCGCCTTTTGTATCAATTTTTTTTTTATAATTGCTGCTGTAAAAAAAAATATTATCTATCTATCTATTTATCTATTGCTGTATTTCGATTGGAGGGACACTGTTTCCAGACAAATTACTGGGCATATGATACCTAAGAACTAATGTCATAGAATGACGAGCGCATTGCAGTTCCATTCAAGATTTTGCAATGAATAGTGCTGGGTGGCACTGCAACTGTTATGGGGAAACGTAGCGCTTTCCTGATGATTCCGACTTCGTCTTGATACAACAATAATTATATTAGTACGAAGGATTGGAGAGAGAGAATGGTGGAAGTCCTTACTGGAGGTAAAAGGCCGTAATGAATTTACGTATAGAGTCAGTCTTTATTGAGTGACCACAGCGCTCATAATATTGGAGCATTGGAATGCCCTGGAGCATACTTTGCCAATAACATGGGGGTTAATATTGGTACTTTGGCAAAACATTATACTTTAGTATCGTCCTAAACTTTTTATGTCTACGCGAATCATTTTATCTGCATTTAATGCTCCGAATTTTTCAAAGCGGCATTGTAAAAAATTCGTTATGTAGAGAAAAATCCTTCAAATTTACAAACGTCTCTACCTCTGCAATCATGTTAATTTGTCCTCTTTGACGTAAACCTAATGATAAATTGACAAAAAGTAGAAAAGGCCATTGCTGAATCGTATCTACATTTTTACTTCTTCGTAAATTGCTGTCTTTTTCAGAGTCTCTTTGAATTCGTAACCTTTGGAATTAGACGAGCGTTTGACTCATATTTTGTTTCATCTATTCAATCAGGCACAGTAAATAGGGATTTTTACATACCACTGAGTGCTAACTCATAAGTAAGTCAGTTTTAAGTATTTTTTTTAATGAGGTAGTGAGTGAGATGGAAACTTCCCATGCTTTTTATTATTTCTGGTATGGTCCACAAGATAGATTGGTCAGATTGTCCATTTGTTACTAAATTTTGCCACGGCTTCAAAGCTTTTTGGACGGTTCGGTGACCGAAACAAGTGAACAATTAGTGACCAATTTAGTGTGGATCCCTTTTACTTTTTTCACCGCCAAGCAGTAGTGTGCAAAAATTACTGTGTTATTCTGTATACAGCGAAATTACTAGGCATTATGAGACTTTAGAGCGGATGTCTCGGGGTGACGAGCGCAGTGCAATGCCGCGCAGAATTATTGCACAACCTGCTCATCTCCTTACTCAGCCAAATAAAAAAAAAACTTTCGAGGTCTACTCATCATAACTCTATAGATAGTGAAGCACAGAAAGTTAGTAGGACCGTATACGCAAAAGCTGTACCAATTTCATACATTAAACGCTTAGAAACTCATTTACTTGTTAGCTGTTAATAAATATCGTGAGAGCCCTCACGCAGATTGGGTAAGTTGTATGAGATGCTTACAGATTGTTTTATGACTACAGGCTAAGGGAACATTTAGATGGTGCGATGTGATGGAACTTAGATTTCAAAGATACGTAATAAGACCATTGTTAATCTGCTAATAATGTATAGGTATCTTTTTTACCTAAATCAGCTAGCTGGATATTTAATATAGATGGTTGAACGGATCAATTTGGTATCCTAAGTACCTAAATTATAACGTCATCAATATGAAATATGATGACAGTTATAAATAAATTATAATTATAAATAAATAAAACAGGAATAAATTGAAATTACATTTGAACTAGAGTATATTTATTTATCATTATAATTACATGTAGTTTGACGCATTTATATTTTAGAAATAATATCAAACATGAAAATTAATTGTATAATATACAATCGAGACGTCTAAATGTACCCTTAAGGATTATTTTACGACGAGACCTAACCAAGATTGCCCTCTTTACCCTTGTAAATGATATCTTTATCATGAAATGAAATGTTACGAGGTAAGTTTGTTTGTACCTAAATGTTTTACTTATATATTTAGCAAGAGTTTTAAGCGAAGTTAACATTATGAGTATTAAGATTAAACACCTACCCCGAAATAATGAGCACAGCTTTCTAACGACTCAGTTAAGTCGTATTCATATGTATAAAGACAGTTTTTAGACTTAGTAAGTATGACGAAATTGAAAGATTAATTTACTTGCTCTTACAATATAAAATCAGATGAAAGATACCGCAGTAAAATTGTAAGCTTCCTCTTTTTTGGTTCCATACACATTACTGATGTTTCTCGATCTGTGACATATTTATGAGTAAAATTATCTATTTTGGCGTATTCTGCAAGACTCTATTATTGGCTTGAACATGACATTTTATGATTTCAAGTTCAATATGAGAACAAGTACTTACAGGTTTCAGTTATCACTAAGTTAGTGTTACGAACGGAAGGTAATCATTTGAAATTTACAATCCAGCTATAAAAAGTTACAAGAAATTTTATTCAAAGCGCCACCACGGACCTGCTTGATTATCTAATCTTTACCTGTAAACTTAGCTCCAACCAATTTAAAATTACAGATCACATCGGTTTTCAGTCCTTTAATGTCTTTCTGCCAATTTGGATGGTCCCAGGGACCCTGATAGGGTATATACAAGTAGCACGTGATTTTAAACTTTAAGATCCCTTTGCATATAGTTAGAGAGCTGTACTACTTTTAAACACGCTGTTATTAGCTTGGTATGTATCTATGTAACGGAAACTTTGAACGTGGTTTTCATCTACTTCAAAACGTCGGATCAAATGGAAACTTTGTACATTTATCAAGGACCAACGACAATACAATAATAAAATAATAAATAAAAATTCGAACCTACTAAAAATAAGAAAAAAATTAATATTCAATTTTAAATAAATCAGGTTCCTTTAGGGCAAACGTCTGTACATTGAAGATATATATACTTACGCGAATCAAATATACCTAAAAAAATTAATTCAGCGAGTAAATAAGTTTTATTTTGTGAAATGGCATTATTTGGTCTGTTTATTATGGCATCACGTTAATAACTAAAGCAACCGATTGTGATGCGATGGTTACTAAATCATATATCAAAATATGAATTTAAAGTACCATATGTTGCATAATCCATAAAAACTGAACCTGAAGGATACCTACAAAAATATCAATCCAAAACATCTGCTACTAAAAAAATTGAGGGACTTTGTTTTTCCACAAATACAACTCGATACAAAAGCTCTATTGTAATTAATCACCGTCGTGGCTATCACAAAATATTTTTCTTTAATATAATATCTTGAGTGAACATGATGGATTGGTTTTAATTAGTTTAAAAATAGCCATGACCAATTATGCACCTAATTAATTACTATAGATTAAAGCTACCTACTAATGAAACAGTTAGGAAATTTAGAAGATTATTATAACACAAAGGTGTAAATCAATCGCTAAAATATCTTGAAATGACTACACTTAAAATGTTAGCTAGCTCTCTAACTAGCATAAGCCACGGGTTTCCTCTATTCCTACCATAATTTCAACTTGTTACATCCGAACTTTACTAAGAAACTGTTGCGGTTAAATTTGAATGAGTTTGTTAAAAGTTTCTAGGTCGTGCCATGCTTGCTTCCCTATCAGAAGTTTCTAGAATACTTGAATATTTATACTTTAGATTCAACGTTTGCTTTTCACTGGTAAAGTGACGTAACATTTGAGGAGTGGTGTATCTTTCTTGAAGAGTTTGGAAACGATTTAGTTTTTGGTGACGCTGACATCGCTAGAGAAAGGGATGATGCTTGATTATAACCATTCATCTTATCGTAACGTTTGTCATCAATGAAAAGTTTTTATATCTATCTATCACGATAAGTTACTATTTTCAGGGCTGGCAGGGACCGCTTGGTTTTTTAAACTAAAGTCAATATTGTTTTTTTACTGTCACAGGTAAAATAGCCATTATCGTGTCACTATGCCATCATAGGTAGACCCTTAAAATAAACCGATGAGATAAAATTTCAAAGAAAGCTCTTGTGAATACAAAGCAAATCTGAAGCGAATATAAAGCTGCAATTTTAGGCTCTTACAAAGCCTATTCACGAAATTCTGCTTTGAAACCTCGAGGTTAAGGATCTCTTTAAATTTTACTTAGTAGTTGGGTACAACGGCACAAAAATGGAAAATACAGGGTTAAGAAGGTGCTAAATATCGGTCACGAGCTAAAACATTTTTTGGGCGAAATTAGAAAGAAAAATTTAGTTACCTACGTATGGTAAAGTTAAAAGGTTAATAGTATTTCACGATCTTGCTATTGTATCTAAGCAGCGAGTAGGGCAAATAGGGCGGTGCGAGCGGTGCCCAGGCACAGGGCGCAGACCCTGTAAGGGCGCAGAGAGCGCGCAAAGGGGCGCAGAGGGGCGCATTTACGGTATTGCCAAGTAGACACAAACTCATCTATATTATGTGAGTACAGTGTTCCAATAATTTGGACAAGCTGTTTTGAAAATGTGTATCAAATTAGTAAAACAATTAAAGTGTGATAAATGCTTATTGACTTTAAGTATGTGAAAGCTTACTAATAAGTTAATAATCTTCGAACAGGAGGTTTTTGCAAATCGTGTAGTACTTACTGTGCCCCTTTTTCACGTCAAACATGCAGTGGAGCCAGAAATTCAAGTTTCGATTCCGGTATTTTATACCATTATTACAGAACATTATTAACCTCTCTATATTACTAAAAAATTGTTCGCGTCACACTCAAAGGATTAACTAGTACTTAAGCTTTTTAAACTGATTCAGTAATTAACTCAAAAAACACCACTTCTCGGAAAATGCTGAAATAAACAAAGTGCTTTAAAAAATTGGTTAAGTGCCTCTAGAGACCTATTTAACCCATTAATTAATTAAGCAATTATTTATTACAGCGTATTTTCCACATTGCTGGTTTAATTTTGTTATTATTTTCATTTATATTAGTAAAACGTATTGAACAACGCAACAATTAAACCATGGTTTAAATATTTTGCAGAGATTTTATTTAACTATACTTTAATCGAAGATAATCAGGGTTCTGAAACCGATACCTGCTCATATAAGTATTCATTAGCAAACGAAATTGGGGGCAACCAATTGTTACTGTAGAACAACGTAGTAGATTCTAGGCAATCAGGTCGTTCACATGATATTAAGCGCCACGTCTTCTTATAACAGTTGCCTTTGGATATTACTCAATTAACATCCAAAAACGTCAAACTCAGACAAACGTCAAACGTCAAAACGACGACGAGTCCAACGTTCGTTACTCAGACAAATAAAAATAGAATAATGGTAACAAAATTGCATTTATTTGTGAATCTAATGAAGACAGCGACAGACAGACAGAAAAAAAAAATTGATCAAATTAATGCTTCTATCTTTGCTTTGTAATGTTTCCCCAACGCTGCTGCTCCTGAAGCGTTTTGTTTTTGACAGAATGGTTGTTTCTCCATTTCCTGGATCCAAGCCTGGGTTTTAGGGTATCTGGAAATGTGAAAAAAAAATACCGTAGTGATGAAAATAATTCAGGCAAAAATAAGTCTCTTTTACAATACTGCCACGATATTCTGTACCCACCACGATGCATTTTCTCAACATTTGAAATATTTATTTAGTGCAAGCGAAGCTTACTAAGATGCAAGAGGTGAAATATATTTGGGAAATTCTAAAATGACTAAAATGGCTACATTAACATTCTTCCCTTCAAATGTCAATAAATCTTTACCACAAAACCTTGTGAGTTTACAGTAAATTAGAATTAGAATAGAAATAAGCCAGCCTTTTTAATTGTGAATAGTAAAATAAACCCTAAAAATCTTATTTTTAGGGTTTATTTCGTTAGGATATAATTTTATCTAATTATTGTTTTTTAAGTTCTGTAAATAAAATATTTAAAAAAATCTGTTATTTGTGCGAATACGTGAAAAAATGGCGAGGTTTTCAGTAGCAGTAAAAGTGCATAAATACAATTTTCCCAGTTGTTTGTGCGACTGCTGAGTTCGTAAACAGAGAAATGTTAACTTTAACAATTATGCAAACGAGTGAAACGACCGGTCACCTCTTTTTTAAAATCACTGACTGCGAAGCGTGTCCTTTTGTGAATCTGCTCAGAGACCACCTGACCAATGGTCAGACGACGTCATAAAAGTATCAGAAAGGTCATGGATTCGGAAGTGATGTTAGACTGTGAGATTCATTCTCAGCAATGGCCGGATATGAGTTGTGATAACGGAGATCGATAGAGAGATTCCCTAACACGACACGCGAAACACGAATATGCACAGGCCAGTGCATACTACGCAAAAATGACTATTCGAGGTACGAGCAAATGCGGACGATTTAATTAAAATGTCGTATTGTTCCGTAATCTTCTGCCGAAACCAAAACTACAAGATTCATGGTGTCACTTATCACTATTGAAATTTTCAGACATTTAAAGTAAAATGTCAATAAATATCAAAATAGCTTAAATTATTCGGCTGGACCATTGCGAGATCTGTGGTTATGAGAATGACGATGGTGATGATGAGTGCATTCGCGCATATAGCGCAGTACTGGAAAAACTAGCATGCACATGAGATGCCATCAGATGTTCGATATGGATAGCGATAGTTACCTAGTGACATTCAGCGGCAATAAGTGGACCAGAGACGTAACATCGGCAATGGCCGATATGTCAGCAATCGTGATGGCGTCGCCAGCGATGTACTTCGTCCGAGAAAGAAATACTTCCAAGAAACCATATGCCTCTTCTATTTGATCCAGCTGCTTCTGGTTAGGGCCTTTGGCACCCTCAACAAGAACTGGGTACTGAAAAAAAAACGCAGTTTTAACCGCATGTTACGCGTTCAGTTTAAATTAAACAAAAGATTCCACATAACTAAAATACACCCATTTCATTCTATTTAAAAAAAAAATAATCTATTATCTCACATCGGGTTAACAGTAGTTACAGTTAGCTCTGTTCATTTTGGGGTGCGGGCCAGGTAACCTCCACGAGTGCCCGGCTGTTGTTCGTCCCTCTTGATGCGTTGCATCCGGAGGGAAGGGCAGCAGCTGGGACGGTGCACCCTGGGGTTCGGTCAGCAATTCTCCTAGGGGAATTGGTGGCCGTAGCAAATAACCTGGCGAGAAGAGGTCCTTCGCGTGTCCCTCTGATCAGCAGAGGGCACAGCGAGGGACCAATAACGGGGACTTTTGGGCCGCGGATCGGGGGTCCAACGCCCAAGTTAGAAGTCCCGAGCTGAGGTGCGGCCCGTGTGTTCCGGGACGCACCCAGCGGAGAAAGAGGCCCAAGCCTCACGTGGCGAGCCCGGGAGGGCGCCCGCAGAGGTGGTCGCGGAAGCGCCGTGCGAACCCGTGACCACCTCCATAATGCGGAGAGGAGAACACCCCGGGGTTTTAGTGGGTAAACCCCGCCAGACCAGCTGGCGGGGGAGTCCCACATAACCACCCCGCCACCCCCGGGGGCCGGGTGGTATGCCTAATGCATTTCCCCGGGAAAAAAAAAAAAAAAAAAAAAAAAAAAAAGCTCTGTTCATTTTGCTTCTCTAATTTTGCCCTCCCTTGTGTATAGGTTACAATTTTGCGATACAATTAGGTTATCATATCAATTGTAACTTTTGTAGTAATGAAGCATATCATCATCAACCCATAACGTCCCACTGCTGAGCACGGGTCTCCCCTCACTTTCGTGAGGAGGGTTAGGCCATAATCCACAACGGGGGCCAGATCCAGGTTGGAGGATCACTTACCGACCTTTGAAATAATTATCGGGTACGTATGTGGGTTTCCTCACGATGTTTTCCTTCACCGAAAAGCGAGTGATAATAACGTACATATGTTTTTACAGAAACAAATTGGTACATGCCTGCACTGGGATTTAACTCACGACCTTCTGATTGGAAGGCGGATGTTCTCCCACTAGGCTACCACAGCTTCAATGAAACATGTAGTGGTTGCTTGTTATGGATAATGCTGTTATCATTTCTTCTCTGATTTAGAATTCTGTTTGAACTCGACACCCAAACCTAATGTATTCCTGTGCTATTATTATAATAATCTGTGTATAATTATAATATAATATATAAAATTGCTTGATCATTATTTCGTCATCCTGATAATGAACCATAATTGCGCAATATTATCCACTATTATGTAAATTTGCCTTATTGCTACAGTTTTTCTATTCCATTCTGTTTTCCAGTCGCATTATTTCTCGTACTTACAGTCACATTCCGGAGTCTTGGGAATAGTATCCCCGTATCGAAGAACAGCATTTGGTTTACAAGAGTCCTTTTCTTTAAATCTTTGGGGTATAAGGAATCATTCGTTCCATAAGCATCCGCTAAATACGTAAGTATTGCGTGACTGGAACAGAACAGAGTCTAATAAATAAATAATGGAAGAAAAGAAAGAAGAACATTAACAACAGTACAAGAACATTAATATTAACGCGTTACAATTATAACATAGATACTGACTTATAGTGCTAAGCCTCATCTGCAAGAGACCGCCTGGGGAAGTACCATACCTTTGCCAGATATTCATCCGCCAAGCGGTAGTGTGCAAACATTACAGTATTCCGGATTGAAGGGCACTGTTTCCAGCGAAATTACTGGGCATAAGAGACTTTAGAACCAATGTCTCAGGGTGACGAGTGCAGTGCAGTGCCGCGGAAGATTATGCAATACAAAGTTCTAGGTGGCGCTGTAACTGCTATGACCAAGCGTAACACTTACCATCAGGTGAACCTCTTGCTCGTCTCGTTACTCAGAAATGTAGACTCAGATCAAATACCTGTGGTTCACATAAATATTTGACGTGCGGGAGCCGAACCCCGCAAGCTCAGGCTTTGTAGTCGGCTTATAACCAACTCACGCCACGGAGGACATCAAAATATGATAAAGATAGTTGATTTTTAGTTTGATAGCAGTCAAATCAACCTATAAAGAGTTTGAATAAATACTTGTCATGCAGCAAAAAATTTTGTTACTCTACATGTGAGAGGTATATTAAAAAAATATATAATATTATATCACTAACCAAATTCACAGAAATTTATAACATTATTAACAAACACTCACACCGGGAACTCCAAACAAACATATATAAACATATATAATTTACAATGACAAACTGGCAAATGATTAAATTAGTAGAAGATTTAAAACAGCTAGTGGTATAGCAGTGATTTTTTAAAGTCAATAAATATGTTTTTTGACCAACTTTGGTATGAATATGATTTTACCTGTCAGTAATTATAAAGTCACCATCCTCAAGAACTGGGATTGAGTGGACAGGGTTTCTCTGAAATAATTTTGATACAATATTAGTCACTATACTAATTTTCATCGGTTGATTTGTCGTTTAACCTGTGTTGTTTTAATTTTTACCATTATGTTAGGAGTTAATAAAAATACAACGTAAATTGACCTATGGGAATGACCCAACTAAATCTATAGTGGGTCTCAACATTAAAAATAGTAAAAATTTCGTGTCGATTAAGCATGGTCCCAAAAGCTGTGATTGCATTTCGCATGGAATATAGGGCTTTCTTTTTAATATTCATTTTGAGACGTAATGATATTTGTATGGGATTGACTCCACATCAACCCATTTTCCTTCACTGCTGAGCACGGGTCTCATTTCCGTAAGGAGGAATTAGCCTATTATCTACCACGAGGCCCCAGTCCGGATTGCTGGCGTTAATTTTATTTTATTATGTTTATTTCAATCATCCGACAGCGTAAGAAATATTTTAGAACAAGCTTTAATCAAGTTAACGTAAGAAAAAAAAAAATAGGATTACACAATTATGTACACTTTACACTCCTTGTTTACCTATAATTATTGTAATTCATCTGTACTGTGTTTATTTTTGTTTCTGGTTTTTTAGAGTTTTTCTATTCTATTTTTCTATTTGACTTCCAACGTGAATATAAACCATAAACATCCAATAACACAATAAAATAAAACATCCGCATTCACAAACGTTGTAGACATTCTTTATTTTATGTTCTCCGAAACAAACCAGTAATAAGTTAAGTATCCGAATCAAATAATGTTGAGTTGATAAATGTGTTGACATATTGTTGATCCTGATTTACCTTTAAATACTCCGGAGAGTGATTGTCTCCGTTTATCACGTTAACATCCATCATTTCAACTGGCACGTTGAATACTTCACACGCCATCATTGCAGCCCTGGCTGGGGGGCTCAGGTCTAGTTTGTACAGCTTTGCAGGCATCTAACCACGATAACAAATAAGTAACAAAAATATTAAATGCTAAAGTTTCGATGTTTCTTTATGCTGTGGGTGGTGGGGACGAAAAGTATACTATGTATTATTCCCCTAAAATTAATATGCATAATAACTTTTCCGGCGACTTCATTCGAACGAAGAAAACATTACATTTTATAGCAACTATCTTCGTATAGCAGCTTAGCAGTGAAAAAGGGCCCAAACAGACAGAGACAGATTAAGTAGGACAAGAACCAAAATTCACAAAAAAGCGTTCAGTCGTTTTCGTCATCGGGTAACAAACAAACATTTAAACTGTAGATTTATTATATCAGCAGGATTATGGGAGATCATTAATAGATGAATTATTATCAGTCACTCGTTCAATTAATAAAAACAAAGAGTACAGCCAAACCGAATAGATAAAAGTTTAAATTATACATACATTCAAAATATAATTAGCAATGTTCACGACACAACTGTACAAACACCGATGAAATAGACGAATTCACTTTTGTCAATTTGCTTCTACGAGTATAAGCGGTAAAAAAAGTGTTTAAATAATATAACTGATTCATATAACCTGTATATCGTAACTTGTTCACGAGCAGAATAAACACAACGACCGGCGCGGCGACTTATCTACCAGTTGTTATTCAATTAAATAATGTTGTGTAATACCGCAGTATCTATTATGTAATCTGTGGGAATAAGTACCTAGTTTGCTGTCGTTTGGTATGGTCATTTAGTTTTTGTATGTCTTGGCTTGTATATAATGTTTGATGTACTGTTCAATTATTTTTTTATCATTATCATTATAATTATGTGTTTACTATCACCGTCAATGTTAATATCATTATATCTGTTTGTTATGTCGACGTTATCACAAAATATGGGTAACAAACAATCATGAAGGAATTGGAGAAGTGCGAGTCATGTCCTACCTAATTATTTATATAGAGTTCCGTAGTTCAGACAATAAATTTGAGGAACTGCATGAAAAATGGCGAAGCATTTGTTGGTAAAAGGACGCTTACTATTTAATTTTATTTCAAATTTAGTAGTTTATATTTATAGTAAGTACATATACTTACTTTTGTATTTATTAGTATTAGGACTATACTTTGGGATGTTTCTGGAGTTAAAATAATAAAAAAAAGAATATCTTATACAATACATATTAATATTTTGTATTTATTATCTAAATGAACTTATTGTTACAGCAATATGTGGCTACAATACTTTAAACTAATAGCGCTAGGTCAACGTTTTATGGGGCAACACAAAATTGCATGTGTGTAAGGTTGCTGTACATTTAAAAAAAACTATGACTCGTTTAGACGCAGCTTTAAAACAATAAAATAATGAAGCAAGGTACACTATTAACCGTGTTATAATGTGACATATATATAAAACAAATGTGTTATAATTTGAGCATTGATCTATACATTTCGCCGAAAGCTGCTACGCCAGGTGCGTTTCGTTTTTGGCAAAATGGTTGTTGTTCCATGTCCTTGATCCATGCCTGTACTTTGGGGTATCTGTAAATTAAAAACCGATGGTGAATATAATATTATACACTAAGTTCCACTGTTTGTAGTAATTATAGGATTTCTGGCGGATATTATATCCTGAAATGTGACGTAGTTAATTTTGTAGTTTTTTGCCAAATTTGCGTTTTCGTGTGAATTTTTCGTATTCAGTAAATTACAACAATTTAAAATCAAAACGTAGATAATACTAGCTGCGCTCCACGATTTCACTCTCGTTGAGTATTATCCCATGAGAACCGTTAATTTTTACGGGATAAAAAGTATCCTATATGTTAATCTAAATAATAAACTATCTGCATGCCAAATTTCACCCAAACCTATTCAATAGTTTTTCCGTGAAAGAGTAACAAACATCCACCCATCGATCCTCACAAACTTTCACATTTATATTATTAGTTTGATTAGTAGAATGGAATTAAAAATATTAAATTTCTTACTTGGCAGCATTTAGCGGCAATATGTAACGTAGAGATGTGGTATCGGCAATCGCTGATATATCAGCAATAGTGATCTCGTTGCCAGCTATGTACTTAGTACGAGAAAGGAATTCCTCCAGATAGCCGTATGCTTCTGCTACTTCATCCAGCTTCTTCTGAGTAGGGCCTTTCTCGCCTTCAATGAATAATGGATACTGAAAACATTTACGGTAATATTTAACAGTCGCAACAGTGATGCGATCTTAACTATTCTACTCTCACTGAATTTAAAAAAAGAAACGTGACACGATACCACACATAGATCCTGACCCCCGACTAAGATTTCCAGTTTCCAGGGATTTAGAAACAAAGAGGACCATGGTCCAACAAACTTCCAGATTCGGACAGTTCAATTGTTTCGCGTTTGGCCATTGTCACAACACCCCTACATCGTTTCTCCGATCAAATATTTGTGATGGATGGTTGTTTTATAAATAGTCAATCAAATGGTCGCCTATATCGATGTTAGCCAAATGGCAATATCGGCCTCATAATCCGACAAATCCGGTTCAAAGGCCGGCTCTGCGTTAATCACTTATTCCATAGTTATGTAAACATTTCATTTGCCCAAAAACGGCGTACGTAAACATTATCTTAAGGAAATCGGTTAACCAAAGATCATAAAAATGTAAGGACATATTTTCTGAAACCCCCAACTACACTGGGCCAGCGTGGTGGCAAATAGACCTTTGTCTCAGCACTGGAAACTTTATACGTAGATGATAATATTGAATGTAGCCTTAAATAATGATACCATGATGTGAATTGGGTTGTTCAAATAGAGAGTGAATAGGTATCTCCTAGGCAGGTGTGCTTCACCTTCGGCCACATTGTCGCTTTCTGTCAGGTGAGATTGTAGTCAAACGCTCGCCTAGAGAGTAATAAAAAAAAATAGGATTCCAATGAACATATTTTTTCAATACTCACTGTTATGTTCCGGAGTCTATTAAAAAGAGTTCCTGCATCAAAGAACAACAGCTGGTTTATTTGTGCCCGTTTCTTTAAATCCTTAGGGTACAAAGAACTATTGGTTCCGTATGCATCTGCTAAGTATATAAGTATTGCGTGACTGTAAAAAACAAGACAAACATGTTAGATTGCAGAGGAAATGATTTGCGCGTCACCCTGAGATTTCATGATCACAGGGTTATGCATAATCATGAGATTATGCCTAGTAATTTTACTGCAAATAGTAAAAACAATAATGTTTGAACGCTGTATCTTGACAGAAGATACTTTCTTAGGTGAATTCTTACAGAAGCAGCCTAATACTATAATAAGTATGTCATATATTTCGGGTAGGAAGAGACCTAATTTTTTGTTTATTTTGGAGTATTCCTTCGCTTGTTCAAACCAACGCAACCCAGACAAAGCCCAACTTTTAGAAGAATGCAGTTTATTATTCAAAGTAGAAATACAAAGGAGAACTAGAAGAAACTGGTGGTATATAAAAATCAAGCTAATCATTTACCTATCATGAATAACAAGGTCACCATCCTCAAAAACTGGAACCGTATGAAGAGGGTTTTTCTGAAATAAAGTCAACAAACAAATTTTAAATTTTATAAGCACACTAATTCATAGATGGATGCAACCTTGTAGGATCTCTCTCATAAAAAAACTTAACTTATTGATCACCGTCATAAACATAAATCGAATATGATCTACTAAACGAATGATTAAACTGCGTATGGTTTGAGTTTCAAAAGGGACACACAATAGACACCGTTTTCAAAAAGTTATACTCATCTATGAACCCTATTTATTTTTAAAGTATACCTTTAAAAACTCAGGTGTGAAATGTTGTTTGTTAAATAGGTCAACGTCAATCATTTCTACAGGTACGTCGAATACTTCGCATGCCATCATTGCAGCTCTTGCCGGGGGACTCCCGTCTGCTTTATATAACTTTGCTGGCATCTAAATTAAAAAAAAATGGTTTATTAATTGAATTTGGGTAAAAAAACATTTCACTTATTTATAGCATAGCATGTGTCTACACTAATCTATAAGTATCTTTTACAGCTACACCTCAATTCATTGTATTTAAATTCTTGTATTATTTACTCAATTATATCCAATTATGTTGTATTTGGATTAACTTTACATGAAAATTATCAATTTTACAAATATTATCGTTTTTGTTATCTTTACTTATTTAACATTCTATCTTTTTTCACAAAATATTGTAAAAAATAACATTTTTTTTTTTATAAAATCGGCCTAGGGTATCGGTGCAGCGCCGAAATTACTGGTGGTTAAGGCTGCAGAGAGGGAAATCTCTCAACAATTTACTGTTAAAAATAAGGAAATATATTACCTTTATATTTGTATCAACAATTCAAATCGACTGTATCACTGGACGAACATTAACGGAATCATCGAATAATAAACAAGAAACTATTTAAATACAATTATAATGATGACTTGCTGTTTGGCAAAACCGGTATTATTATCTTATCTCTCAACTAGCATGACAATACAACGTTCACGTATAAAGGTAAGGTTCCGCAGCGTTGTTTATAATAAGCCAAATTTGTGAAGGAAATAAAAATTGCGGTTTTTGTATCACACTTACATAACTATACTTAGTACCTTAACTTAACTTAGTTGATTCGTCAAGCAACTAGACGATACGTTTTAAATTATGACCACTGCATAACGCTGGCCTAACAGTACGATATAAAAAAAAACCAAATGGATACCTGCATTTTTTTCTAAATATTATGTATTACAAAAATTCAGCTTCCTAATTCGTAATGTTACTCTGTCCGCAAAACTCAAAAAGTTGTCGATAGATTGACTTGAAATTTTTATATAACGTTGGGTTTTTATAAAAGAAAGTTTCTGTATAGTTTTTAAATCAATGCTCGTCAGTGGGACAATTTGGTTTGATAATGATGGTGATAATGATAATATTTTACTCCGAAGTTGCCATGTTTAAAAATTATATACCTTAGTGAAGCGCGGACGGGTTTAGCTCACATAAAATATTATCATATAGACAGGGCTAGGCACAAGTAGTATTTGTTCAACCTCCAATTCGAAACCGAGCTAATTCTCGTCTCGAGCACGTTGAGTACGTCGGAATCCACTTGTGTTACCAACTACTGGATACAAGTTCTCGAGATTGCAGCCCGGTCCAACTTCTAGCATATCAAGCCTGTGTGCTAACTGACAGAGTTATGAAACTTTACACTGTAATACAATGCTGTTTGCAATGGCACTGAATATATGTTAAAGTAGGACATATCATTATAATACAGTTATCTAGAAAATAGAAACTGCTTTTAACCCTACAGTAATCGCGCCTTTCCATGAAACGTGAATGATCGAACGGGGAGCATTTTTCCGCCCATATTTAATACGTTTTTTTTTAGAAAATATGAGTTATATGGTTTCAAATGATAGAATAAAACATAAATTATCAGATTAAGAAACATTTATTAAAGTTGCATACATATTTAAAATTTAGAAAATAATGCTTTCTGAAATTACAGGTAAAATTTCTTGGTTTTTGGCAATCTCTTTACAATTATTTATATAAGAAAAAAAAAACAAAATAATACTTAATAGCTAAAAACACGTTCTCTTAAGATGCTTCGTTTCGCTTATGGTGGGAAATTTAAACTTCAAACAGTTTTTTCGTGTTTAGGGGTAGACCGGGTAACTAGTACATATGATAATGAAATTTGCGATAATCTTAAATTAATTTGCCCATTATTAGATAATAATCATAGATATTTACCACAAACGCATCTAATTACTCAAATAAGACGATAAACACTGCAGTCCCCCGTCAGTTTAACAGTTAATTGGCTTATTAGATCAAGATGGGACATGACTGTTAAATATATTACTATCAACATAATATCGTAAATAATTGTGGCAAATTCCATTATCATTTATATTAGTTTCCCAGTGTAACGCCAACAGCAATAAAAACTGCTTAAATTTTAAATTTCCCGCTATAAGCCAAACGTATCACCATGGATTTACTTAACAAGTTCGATTCCCAGGCAAGCCAATTTTTATGAACCACGGGTTTCAGATATATTTACTTTCAGATATACAGTTTGAGATACAATATGTTTGCATAGAAACAATTGACATGAAACATTTCTTATCATTTCGTATAGACACTTTTTTGTTCGGCAGATAGCTACGTTTAGTGCATAGGGGCGTGCCTTACAGATAAATCAGTACCTATGATTCTAAAAACATCAGGCACACTCTGGCTGCTTGATTGTAAACAGCAGCTACCTGGGTAAGTCGCCTTTACACCTAGACAAGTTTATAACCGTTGCTTAATTCGTTAAGGTATATCCTACATATTTATTATATACTTTACGTGAAAACATGAATCAGAATTGTTTTGGATTTCACTGGATTTTCACAGGATTTTCATTTTGGCACGACATCAACTATGTGGGCTGAACGAAATGTGGCCGGGTTTAGGTTTCTACAAGACAAGGGTGTTTACCGCATTTAATTGTGTCGTTTTAATTGTCTGTGAATGTTTTGTTTTGAATAACAATGTGAAATAGCAGGGGTTGAATGGAAATGATTTCACTAAGAAACAATTTATACTATTTAGTACCATAAGCCGAGCTGTGGTTGTTGATTTCAGGATTTGGAATGTTTAAGAATTAATAGTAAAACATAATTATACCTCTACTGTAAGGTAGCAAAGGCAGGAAACCAGCCAGTGCTACCTATTATAATATTAACAATTTTATTAAAAATTTTTTTTTTTGTTTCAGACAAGTATTTATAAAATACATTCTCAGTACTATAAGTTGAACAAAATGAACATGTCAATCAATGAACAAGATGAAAACATCAATCTCTGTAAGTCACAGAGGAACTTGACAATAATTAAACAAGGGAAACTAGGTCAAAATTGACTATCTGACAAACACATCAAGATGGTAAAATTAGTAGGAAATACACGTGCCAATATAAAAGCTGAACATCGGGAATACACTCAACCTCTACATTATGAGAGAAAACAGCATTATATAAGCGGTGTTTTTCAAAAAGTGCTTTCGTCTCTCGTCCAAGTTAATTTTTACCAACCGCATATCGCAAACACTTCTCTCTGCATTTAACGTATTGTCAACCACTTATCGGATTTTAGTAGAGGTGAATTACTTCGGTCAGGGCGCTCTTCGCTAATATTGAAAGCATACCTGCCTTGGCAAAGGTCCTTTGTAAATACATCAATACTATACAACCTGAAGCTGGGAATACGATGCCAAGCAAGGATGCATAGCCAAATTCCTTTTAAGCTTTGCAATGTAGATCAGCCTCCTTAGTAAGGACACCTGGTGTTTTGTCCAATGTTAGGTATAGGTATTACTTAGGTCTTAACCCTTATCCCTATAATGTTTTACTCTTTCCTGCGCGTGTTTTAAACTGCCGTATGGGAATATATGTTATGTAAATTTCGACGTTAGGTGTGACCCCAATGCAGTCTCTCCCAAATCTATCTATATATATATAAATATATAAAAATGTTATGTTGGTTTGTGTACGCTTCAAAAACTCAAAAAGTTCCGCACCTATCGAGCTGAAATTTTAGCATGATATATAATCCGCATCAAGGATTGTTTTTATCTATTTTTTTCATCAGTGACATATCAGCGAATTTGAATATGCCACAGCGAAGCGTGGCAGGGCACAGCTAGTCTATCTATCTATATATATATAAATGTTATGTTGGTTTGTGTACGCTTCAAAAACTCAAAAAGTTCTGCACCGATTGAGCTGAAATTTTAGCATGATATATAATCCGCATCAAGGATTGTTTTTATCTATTTTTTTCATCAGTGACATATCAGCGAATGTGCCACAGCGAAGCGTGGCAGGGTACAGCTAGTTCTCTCATAAATTTAATATCATAATGCGCTTGAAATTTCACATCAGCTTACCCCAAATCTCTAAACGATTCGCAGCCTAATGAAATTGGCCAAAGGAATGCAAATTACAAAAGGGCATGTTTATTTAACAGTTGGATAGTTTTGTTTGTCTAGGTCTGTTTGACAAGGATCGCTGTTTTTGCTGAGAGCTCTTTGGATACGTGTTTTTTATACAAATACGTGACGAGCCGATCAGTTCGTTCGCCTGATGGAAACCACTGAGCCTCTTAGCAGTTGCAGGTGTTTATTCAGAATTTTAAATTGTAGTCTTAGAAGGTACTGCATTCGATTATCAAGCTAGTCAAGAAGTCTGCCCAGTGCTTAGTGCTAGAATGCTTAGAAACGTTTTGGTGCGTCTGTTTAGTTTAAACATATGGGGATTCATTGATGACGGTGATGGTGATGATGACTAGGTTATATACAAGGAGAAAAATGATATTCCAATATTGGGATGATGATGAAGGGATGAGGCTATGTAGATCGAGCTGATGATTGAACGACCCGCGCCCATCCTGTTTCCCTACCAAGTATTTCAGTCACAATAATAACATTATAGCTTTCAATGACCCATCTTGGTATCTGCATTTCCACTCAAATCAGATCTCAAACGAAATTTGAGAACGTTTCAACGTATACTGTTTCAAATATTTGATGTCTCCCCAGATATGTAACAGACCGTATCGTCCGTTCGGTCCTATGTAAACACACGAGACCTTTTCGAGTGAGAACCAATGGTATCGACATTATCGACCACGTTCGACTGATATTTTGAAGATTACTATGATATTCATATTTTTGATAGGGTATTAAGTAGAGTTGTGAACTTAGTTGGTGTGTCAACGTTGTCTGTCTACCTAGCATGCAGTCTGATGAGGGGTGACTTATATGTGTCCACGTTCTCTGGTCTGGGATACAAAACGTTATAACTGGTCAATTCAGATTTTTGTGAACAATATTTTTTCCAAACAAGTTTTTTTTAATGTTTAAAGCGCTACCAACGGATCGAAACGAGCTCAAATATCAACAATATTCTATAAGTCACTAAAGACTTTCGTTGTCTACCTTCCATATCTAAACAGATCGGTGTCTCCATAGTTTGGTCGTACTGTCATCAAACTTGAAATAAACAAATAAAAACTTTAATTTGACAGGCAAAAAATGTTCACAACAGGATCTGAATCAAAATTAACTTTACTGTTAAATAAAGCGCGTGGAACAGTGCCGTATTATTACTCCAAACAAATTTTTATTAAATTATTATCCTTGCTATTTTATTCAGATCTTCTTTCTGCAAGCTGATAAAGGAATTTCTCATTTCTGTTCAATAATATATTCTATTCTGCTTTTGGTCAAAAAGGCCGTCATTGTCCATCGTTATTACATTATTTTGACAACCCTAAGTGCCTTCAGCTATTTAAGGACAAAGGGTT
Organism: Campaea margaritaria; assembly: GCA_912999815.1. Lineage (NCBI taxonomy): Eukaryota > Metazoa > Arthropoda > Insecta > Lepidoptera > Geometridae > Campaea > Campaea margaritaria. Next base: position 8,019,933 of record OU538794.1, read on the forward strand.
GCTAGTGGTATCTTACTAGACATGCCTTAAGGCAAGGACTCCGCCAACTTTGAATATTATTTCGTCTGTAAGTCTGGTTCTTAGATCATCTTATAGCATATTGGACCTTAAACTTAAGGCTGCAGCTCACCGACAAGACTGCACGGCCAAGTACGGCAATAGTTTTATTGAAGCTGGATTAATTTTGAACCTTATTTGAATCCCTTTATCATTCATATTTGGTTGAAAACGTCACGAGAAGACTTACATTCTGCAGACTAGAGCGGGACACTTTGTCGGTGGATGGTTTCGACTAAAGATTACATACAATGGTGGAGCATTTGGCACGCCGCAAGATTCAAATTAATACTTTCTTGTGCCACGCCGTGACATCTTGAGAGTGAGCGCCAGCCTTTACAGGATAAGTTCCAAGAACTTGACCATTACATTTAGCTACACAGAAACTCAATGTTGGAAAAGAGCTTGATCTGTCTTACGTAAAATTGAAAATAAGTAATATAGAAAAGTACCTATATTTTTAATGCTTACTGTATTTGGATTTCTTTTAAACCCAACTAGTTGAGCGTAGAATGATTTTCTAAACATGAAAGGTGTGAAGGGCTGAAGGGCGATTTCTTTCAGATTATATCACAGATGATTTCATGCCTATTTTTTTATTTTATTTTACTTAGACTAAGAGACATTTTTGTAAAGGAAGCTTAAACGATGAAACCCTATGTTTATTTTATGCTAAGTAACAAGACGAGCAAGTTGTCCACCTGATGGCAAGCGCCACATCTGCGTATAAAAGCTACAGTATCACTCAGAACTTTCCATTACAAAATCTTGTGCAGCACTACACTGCGCTCGTCACCCTGAGACATCATCGGTTCTAAAGTCTCACATGCCCAGTAATTTCACTGGAAACAGTGCCCTTTAAACCGAAATATAGGCTGAATCTCCTGACTGATCAATGCGGTTTAAGATTTAAAACGCTTTCCTGGAAGAGTGTCATAAACGTTAGTGGCAGAAAAACCCCGGACCGTTCTCTCACAATCGCACCAGGATTTTATTTCATTTACTTGGAATCTTTTTCGAAACTAAATTCCAAGTGAAAGCTTTTAAAATTATTATTACCTACCTGGAATAGCCCTAAGTTGCAAACGAGTGAACTATGGTTGCGCAATTTTGTCTGCACTGTATATTAAAACTAAAAAAAACCTCTTAATAAACTAGGCTTGCACACTGGCCACTGCGAATCTGTAAAGAAAAAACAAAAATAGTACCAAACCAAAGTACTGTTAATATTTTTTGGCGGGAAACCGATAATATTACCCGGTCGTATTTGTGTTTGTTTCTCAAACTTGCATTTATCGTGTGTTAATGTGTAATATTGTTGTAATACCATTAAGAATTCGTTGGCAAAATATAAAACCATTAATTGTGGCATTTCGTGTTCCCTCCAAAACTTCCAAGAAGTCATAGTAAAGCACCCACCATTTTACACGATTATGTCGTTTACTCTCAGCTTTGAATAGTCTACTTACTGACCGAGATTCAACAGTTTGACTTGAAAATAATTATATAAAACTCGAAAATTAAAGCCAAAATTAAAGAAATAAAGTTCAACCTCAGCTAACACACTACGCTCGCTACTAACCCGCAAACACCCCCCCTCCACAGATAATTTACTTTCAATCACAGTAAAAGCACTGTTGGCTGGTAAACGTTTGCGGAATTTTCGTGAAAATCCATATTCACAATCTGATATTTTTATAGCAGGATTTTCAATAGAATTGATTTTGTGTTTCTTTTTTGGCTACTGGAATTATACTAACATTTTACCTTTTAGATTCGTGAAATATCAACGAGCCCAGCTTGGACCTCGGTGGACTTGCTTCTAGATCATAAATGTAATGTAAACTGGTATAGTAATTTAAATGTGTTCTAAATATAAATTACTAGTTGCACCCCGCGATTTCACCCGCATAGTTCCCGTTTCCGTGGGTAAACGGAGATTAAATATAGTCTATGTTACTCGCTGATAATGCAGCTTTTCATTGGTAAAAGAATTTTTAAAAACGGTTTAGTGGTTAAGGTGTGACAGCGTAACAAAAAAACAAACTAACTCACATTCGGATTTTTTAATATTAGTCAGGATCTACAAACATCTTATATCGCAGACTGGGCGTAGGACTTGGATGTCGTCTTACCAAAGATTACTTAGGAAGTTCTTACGTGTTTGAGTGCCAGAATTAAGATATTATCGAAAATAAATATTACAGCACATTCTCAACATGATAGAATAAGTACGTTAATTTACATATGTACGTACGTACATACATACATACATACACGTTCGTACATACGTACGTTTATTATATTATGGTATATATTAAGTTTATCTATTATTTAAGTTTATTTTGTGTATAATATTTATCTATTTATTTATTTATTTTATTCTATGTATATACGAAAAGCCACCGTCCGATGTCATAATTACTCCTCTCCGTGCATGGTTGTCTGGAAGAGATCGCTCTGAGCGATAAGACCGCCCATTGTGACACTAATTGTAAAATTTGTTTTGTTCTAGTTTTTAAGTTTTCTTTGTTCTGTGGTGTTTCAATAAAGAGTTTATCTATCTATCTATCTATCTACATTTCCATTTAAAAAGTCAGTTTGCTCGTCGCGTTTCATAGTATTAGTAACATAAAAAAGGGTATACACACACACACGTAAGAACTGAAAATATTCTTTTTTATTAATCTCTAATTCCGATCCGCCAATGTTCTATGTCGAGGTTTTGTCGAGGCTTAATGAAAGTAGAAAAACTTTTATGTAATAACTTTTTATTATGCTTAAAGTCTGTGGTCAAACTGAGAACTAAGAAGAGATGTCAATACAAAATCTTTTTAAGTCTTTGTATACTCTATGATGACCTCTTATTCTTGAACTTTTTGTCTTATTTCGAACTTCTTTCAATAAACCTGCATGTCAAAGTGTCAACTCTTACGTGATGGTCAGGCGTAACAGAAAAATGTGAGGATTGCTATAAAATGTGTCCCGTATATCGATAAAAAAGTTTATCTTCAAAAACATGCTGTAAATTGTTTTTTTTAGTTTCCTTCCTCATGTAGGTTCACTGTCAGGGCTACAGAATATTTTCTACACACAAGGGTTTCCACCTTTCCCGGACATATGTTTTACTTATTAAATGAAAGGACCAACGAGGTAAAATATGTACGCTTTTAGCGCAGTATTTATCTAAATTATGTATCGTTAAGTCTAATGCCCTTTATGCTTGCCCGCGTTTAAACCTGCTAACCTATATTTTTTTCATAAAAAAATAAGTGAACATCGTACACTGTTGTTTTTAATAAGGGTTCTTGATAAAATTAAGCGTTCGAATTAAATGAAAACACGCAGTTGGACACTCAATTAGAACGCGAAAAGTATAATCTAATTAATATTATAAATGCGAAAGTTGTGTGTGTGTGTTTGTTCCTTCTTCACTCCACACGGCTGAACAGCTTTTGATGTAATTTAATATACAGGTACTTTAGGTCCCGGATATTACACACACACACGCACACACATAGATACACAAACACACACACACACACACACACAAATGTACATAATATGATACTTTTTATCCCGCTAAAATGCACGGTTTTTGTGGGATAATAGTCGATACGAGTGAAACCGCAAGGCGCGCTTAGTTATACATAAAAAGATACACGGTAGAGTACTAACCAGTGTTTATGTCTTTAAAATGTCCATCAGTTTTTAGTTTTGGGCAGGTATATCGCTTACCATTAGGTAAAGACCTGCTCACCTCGTAGCTTCCTTTAATAAAACAGGAACAATTGATAAGTACAGTCAGCGGTAAAAGTAGACGAACTGGTTTTAACTTTCAATGTAGGTGCTTAACATTGTGTCTGTCTCTCTTAAAGTCTCCCCTTAGCACTGAGTATTAAAATACTAGTCTGTGCATATCTCTACTTCACTTTTTATCTGTATAATATCGTATGAATAGCATTTCCAGAAAGCCGGTTTTGATTAGAAAAACATGTCATTATTTCTCTAACACGAAAAACTCCAACTGAATTCCGTTAACAAAATCAGCTCGTTCGCATGCAAAGCAAACAGTTTTTTGCCGTGCCAAGGTTTCCTACCACTTTTTACGGTCCCCCAAGAAATATTCGACGAAGCAAAGCCGCCGTAAGCTGATTACTGCCCACTGACCTTTAAATAGAAGCTTAACACTGAAATCTGACCCGCGAGCAGAAAAAATAAAGAGGGTCATAATTACCGAGCAGCCAATATTCAAACGCTCTGTTGGGTAGGTATTACGGTTATACTTTCCTTGTAATATGAATAGTCTTTTGCTATACGGGCTTACCTGTTTTCTTGCTTGCGTATAAGATCTTCCTTTTGCACACTTTTAAACTGGTTAATATATTAACACATTCTCATACACACCTCAACTGTAAAATATTGCCCCCCAAACTCATACACACGTACACTCATTCATCATCATCAACCCATATCGTCAGCTGAGAAGGGTTAGGCCATAATCCACCACGGGGGGCCCAGTCCGGATTGCTGTAAATAAATTATACTGTTTATTTTAACATTTTTAAAATTTTATACTAAGTAATGAGACATGCAAGTCGTTCGCTTAATAGTAAGCGTCACGCCTGCCCATAGCAGCTAAGGTGTCACCCAGAACGTATCATTACAAAATCTTGCGTGGCACTGCACTGCGCTCGTCACCCTGAGACATCGGTTCTATAGTCTCATATGCCCAGTAATTTTGCTGGAAACAGTGCTCTTCATACTCATGAAAATTATGTTCAAAGATTCCGTTGCATAGATACATAGTTACATATTATATACCAAGCTAATAAAAGCGTGTTAAAAGAATCTACGTCAAGCTAAATTTACTTTCTCTCTTATGCGCAAACTGAATCCAAATCCTCTCCTTAAATGTTCACGACGCGACAAAGTGAGTAAGCGTGTTGTAAAATCACGCCCCTGTCCCAAAAGGGCTTTATGGGTATATTATATTTAGGTATGTCTCGGAACAACCGTAATATGAACATAGCCGAAATGCGTCACAGCACCTTTGGGAACATTATTCTGGCTCGCACTCTTGTAAGCCGCTAACTACTATGATAATGAATTATATTGAGCACCCTAAGTCACGCGATGGCGTTATTTTCACTCGTAATTTTGTGGAGTAGAGTTTAGAAGGAGGTTTTAAAATCACAACTCTGACTGGCTTGGACTTTACCTGCCTTATCCAATGATAATGAAATCATAGATTGTAATCTCATTTGGATAGCGAGCTGATCGCGCGATATTAGGGCGCTACGGAAGATTGACAAACGGAAGTTCTCAGTGACAACAGCAGATTGATGGTGTTTGGGTTCCTTTTGATCGCTATGCAGCTACATTCGTATCAATTGGGACCGCTAACACGATGCGATCGGTAATGGTGGAAAACACACACACACAGCACATAATAAATTGTAGTACTTATACTATTAGTATGTTTTTCATTCACGTACCTAGCAGTTTTATAGCTTACCTCACGACATCCGTAATGGTTGACGTAGCGTTATGCGACGCCTCTAGCTTTGTAATTAGTGACTGAGAAATAAAAAGAACATAAAACCTTTTAAATTTCAGTCAAGCAAGTAGCGAGCAAACTTCAGTTTTTACTCGCATAATCACGCAAAAGAAAGCACTTTAGACTGCCAGGGGTTTTATTTCAAAGGATATCTACAAATTTAAACTTGATACAGCAAGTCTGGTTTTAAATTGTTAAATAGTGTTACTTTATTTCCGACGTATTATATCTATATTTTCCGTTGAACTGCTATTTCCCTGGTTTTCATCCATTTAAAGGTTATGTATAATTAAAATAAAAGACTAGAAATAAATTTAGTTGGTCATTAGACTGACTTTTATCTACTAATTTGAAGTTTATATTACTATAGATTTAATTTAAAATTAAAATAAAAGAAAAATAAATAAATAATTCATCATAATCACGTACATAGGTCCTAACCCATAACTAGTAGTCCCTGTATCTAGGGAATCAGGAACAACGAGGACCATGGTCCCACAAATGCCCAAAATCAGAGTAAATACATGTGGTTTACACAAATCTTTGCTAATGCATATTATAATATCGATAGTAGATGTGATAATCGAAAAGGAAAGATGAGAAAAATATTCAAGATGAGAACTAGAGAGTGAAAACCCACGAGGAAAATGCGCTAGGAAATGAAAATTAAAAAAGCAAGAGAAAACACCGACTCGACGCCCCACTATCAAATAATGTAAACAGGCACACAAAGTAGCATTAAGGGAACAATATGCAGCTATCGTGTAATAATTACAATAGCGTGCAACGAACTACGCAATGGCTAGTTACATTAACTGTTATTAGGGTGTAATGGCTGAATTAAATTCTGTATAGATATTAGTTACCTTCTTGCTATGTATATATTTCTTTATGAAACGAAATTCCTTATAATGTAGAGTAACTTATCCAAACAAAAAAAAACGATGTTGTTGAATTAGCGTGTTTAATTTATTGGCGATTAAATACATAATCAAATAAATAATTAATTATAGTGCAGCACTGTAATCGTAAATTGTCTTGGGTTGCCCTATTTGTGTGTCTGGAATAGACAAGTTTGCGGCAGGGCGCGCCCCACCTATCCAACCAGCCCAACTAAGCTACCAGGGTGATCTATACACACATTTTAATTTCACTTCGCTCATGTACATTCAGCTTTTTCTCCGTTCGTGAGCTCACCAGCCAGTGAGAATGCTGGCAAGTGAAGTGAGCCCACCGCACTTGCCAACTCTTCTTCCCTACTCGACTCACTGGCCTTATCCACTCACTTGACTCTGTCCAGACTTTTTTATTGCTTAACATCTTTTTATAACATAGTCCCTTTGTGGGTATAATAATAAGGATCAAAGCGGTAAATAATAATCAGGTTCGGGACGCTTGGCTGAACTCCAGTCCCTTGGGTTCGATAAATCGTTTTGTGCGAGCAATATTCATTCTGATACAACATTGATTGTGGCGCAAATCTTCTCTGATTTTACACGGAATAAATGTAAAATTATTGTATTTCTTTAAAAGCGAATGTGCTGTGCGGATCTGTTGCATAGAACTTGTGCAGGATCGTCAGAATAGCTTGTTTTTTTAACTCGCAAATAAAGTTTACTGAATCTAGGCTTAAAACCATGATCTTTAGTTATTTAGTAACTAATGATTCATTGTCATAAACTATTTCTAGTTTGAAAAGTATTGGCTCATAAATGAAAGATAAAATATTCCAGAGAGGCTAATGTATTCGAAGGCAGCTAATAACCCAGTTCTCGGAATCACGATATTTGGACTAGAGTAATGGTTTCGGAGGACAGCAATTATTTTTACAACAAAAGGACTTTTGTTCGTCGACCCTCCCATTTGCATGACACAGCTTAACAAGTAACGATGGACACGATTTGTTTTCTGTATAATCCACCGAATTTACTTTTGTTATTTTATTTATGAACTAGCAATTTGCCTCGGTTACTTTTTGAAATATAATTCAAAAAAAACTTTTTGGTTTAACGTAGCTTTTGAATATGAGTTTATTTTTACAGTAGTAGGTAGGTTTCTTTTGTGTCCAATTTTAAGTTATAGTCATGATAAAATAATTGCAGGTGTAATAAATAATAAATCGAGAAATTTACTATGTAGAACAAATATCATTAATTAAATATGATTGCGTTTACCACAACGTCGACCAAACCACATCGCTTATATCACCAGACAAAAACCATTTCGTGTAATGTCGATTAAAACAAAAATACCCTATTCCAATAACAAAAAACACATAATGGAGGTGGAAAGCTCATTACCGTTCGTGTGTTGATAAAAAGGTGGAACATTAATTACATTAGCCGCTACCCCGGTGGCATTAGGAGGCCGCTGGTTTATTAGTACCGTGATTAAACCCCTTTTATTAGTGGAATTATTTGGAATTAAGCAGGGATTGGTGACATTTTAATTATCAGGTGTTTGAATTCAACTTAACTCCAGCTATCGTCACTGTTAAATGGGACTGTAGTCCAATGGTAGACTATAATAATAAAAAAAAACTCATTGACAACATTTTATATATGTTAAGTTACAAACAAGCGGTAAGTGAAGCGGTGGTAGCCTAGTGGGAGAACGTCCGCCTTCCAAGCAGAAGGTCGTGAGTTCAAATCCCAGTGCAGGCACGTACCAATGTGTTTCTTGTAAAACATATGTACGTAATTATCACTCGGTTTTCGGTGAAGGAAAAAATCGTGAGGAAACCCACATACCTTCCCGAGAATTATTTCGGAGGTAGGTATGTGATCCACCAATCCGGATCTGGCCCCGTGGTGGATTATGGCCTAATCCTTCTCACGAAAGTGAGGGGAGACCCGTGCCCAGCAGTGGACGTTATGGGTTGTTGATGTTGTAAGTTACAAACAATAGGAATCATGAATTATTTTTTGATCTGAGTTTGTGGGACCATGGGTTCCGGATTCCTTAGATACAGGGAATCCTAGCTAGGGGCCAGGATCTATGTATGTAATGATGACGAGTTATTTTCTTGAATATCTGCTCACAATTTAAAACTTGTACGCGATATTTAACTGTTAATCGATTTTGTATGGTTGTTTTATACTTGATAATGTAGACACCTCAAAAGAGAGATGTATCTAATACTGTAACAATTTTTATCCGACAAGGTTTGTTTTGTTACCGCTGTCAACATAATAATGTGATCTTTAACCAATTTTATTTGGTTCGTTGGTTTACTGGTTCGTCCCTGTGGAATCATGTGACGTCAATATGTAGCATACGTAACAACGTAGTATCACAAGTATTATATCCACAGCCTAATAATAAATCCTTTAATATCTGTGTTCCAGTTTTGAAAATATAAACATGAACTAAAGTTTTGAGTACAGAGAGCGTAAACCAATGATAATTAACTAGTTACTAATGCCTCAAGTCGCCTTGTCCAACTGTTCTTTCTAAGTTTAAAGCATTTACCTACCTGAGCATCTGTACAGAAGCTCGTTCAAAAAAGTTTAGAAGTAAAGAGTAGTCCATTAGACGCACCTTCTAAATCAAACACGCATAAATCCAGACTCCCCCGCTATTACGTCAACCAAGACGATTTATGTCTTCCAGATTTTCGCAAGGGGAAACGGGCGTATGTAAATACACGGTACCCCAAGAAACCCCAGATACATCAATGTGCCATCACTCGATCAGCTTTTAACGGAATAGGTAGTCGGATAGTGAAAACGTGTTGAGTTGAACTTATTTATTTATTATCTGAATTTGAGAATAATAATCAATGTGAGCCTTGAAGATTTATGGCAAAAATTTACAAAATTCTAGTGGAAGCCGGATACTTAGGTGAGTCGGTTAGTTAGTTTACCTCATAATATCTAAAGGTATTGAAAAAAATCTGATATTAAAATGTCTTAAACCGTAATGATTACTTTACAAACAAACAACTCACATACAAATAGTTTCAAATCTTTGAAACTCCGGGATGGTAACGGGATGGTTATCAAACCATCGCGTTTCCAATGATTACCCTTATAGAGTATAGAATATGGAGTCAGGTAATTTACACGAGACAAATTAAATAAGCATACTAAAATCCAGACGTGATTAGTTAAATATAATCTGTCTGAATCTGAATATGTCAAATATACACAATTGGAAGTTCTAATGTTTGTGCTGATTTACCGAATTTACGTATAATTTAGCAAATGTTATGATAACAATGATAAATTATTGTAGGTAAATTGTAGACATGTGATCAATTTACTCGTATCTTCACTTAGGTTGTTACATAAATAAAAACTGGACGCTCACGTGGCTAACATTCGTAGAGAACATTTTACGAGCATTCAACCTGAAAGAAATTGTCATGAACATTTATTGAGCGTCTTGTCAAGCGTTCTTCTTGTACCAATGCGATGCATTGTTTAGTCGAGTGTTTGTCGTAGAATATTTTTATACCGACAGCTCCTGGTTTAAAATACTCAAGGTATGCTTTGTTGGCATATAAAATCTCTCTATCAACGTAATAATTTTTGTATTGTCGTAAAAAGTGATTAGACATGCAAAAAGGCAATTCAAATGATCAACAAGAACTGGGTTAAAATTTAAGTTTAAGATTTTACCTCAGCATACATCCATACCTTACAATAGCCTGCTAACACAGTTAAGCAAAAGCTTATTGATTCTAAAAACCTTTGCAATGAGATAGTATTGTATCAAAATTTAAGCTCATGTTGGCATCGACTTTAAAAAAAAAATTACCGACAACTTGCTTGTTTTGACTTGATAAGATTGAGCAAATTGCACGGACTACGCCTGTCCATTTCTTCTTTAAAAGTCAATGGCTGTTGGCACTTTTATGGACGTAAAACAACGATAGACCAATCGCCTCTTCCAAAATTAATACAACCAATAAAAAACCTTCTTATCAATTTCAGCCTAATCAACCCCACGAAGAGCTGGAAGTTGCATCCAAACTTGGCAGATTGGATTATCCGATTTAGAATTCTAAGTGTAGCCTTTGTTCAAAATTCAGGGCACGATTCAAATTAAGTGATAAAGCGTGCTGAGAACGCCGCCTGTGCCCGGTTGTCACTTGGCAATAACCGGGAAGCGACGCAACGACGCTTTAGCTCCATTACTGAAGTATACTGATCAAGCCAGTACTTAACAACCACTTGTAGACTTTTTGATTGGAAACGCGCCTTCTAATGCTAACTTCCATTGCACCTTTTGCGCGAGCTTTCCAGACTAATCAAGCTGTTGTGGTTGGTTAGAGACCCAAAGCATACATTTTTCATAAAAATGGTTTTTGTATTCGATCGCTGCAATATCACAACGTGAAGAAAACATACACCTTATTTGTGAGTTTTGAGCACATATAATATAATAATATTTTATGTTTTATTTTTTGCATCTTCAAAGTATATTTAACAATGATCAAATTACGGCTTCATTCAATTGATTAAGAGTGTCCAACCTTTCGCCATTCAGCAGTGAGCACCATTACTCATGAATCAATTAGCCAATTTATGCAAATGATTTTGATTAGTATTTTTGTTGTATCATCTGTTGGTTTCATTATTCTTGCCTTCAAATGTGTATACGTCTAAAAGCCAAAAACAGTTATAACTGCGTCACTGTCTTAAACTATACCGTTACCTCGCTTGAACCTAACCAACTTCCCAAAGAAAAATTTGCCTTCCAAATGAAATGGCAATTATAGATGGAACGGAGACCTAAACACACAAAGGAATGGTTAAATTGCTTCGTTATAATGTTTGATTAGAATTGGGATCTCGTGGAAACGCAGGTAGAGCGTTGGTAGGCGCGTTACTTTGCCTACAACGTACCTTAACTTTCCATAATTAAAGCCGTTTAGTACTGCGTCACATTTAGGATTTGTGGTTTCCTTGAGTGGTTTGGTTATGCGAAGTATAAGAATATTTATTTCGACACAGTCTTAAAGTATATTTCTAGTTAATTATTTATTTAGTATTATTATCAACGTTTAGTGGCCTATTGCTTATTAACCATTCGGTCATCAATTTGAATCACTGCCAGATTGCTAAGTCATCTAGTTTAATTCTGAATTTAAAGAGATTTTAAAAATTGAGGTGTCTGAAAGATTTTCTGCTGTACTTGATATATTTGCGCTTTTAAAATATCACTGAGCATTTTCATTTTGAAATGAATGATATCAGTAATCTGCATAATTTATGTGCTTCAGTTAGTTTTAATGTATTTTTTGAATAGCAGGTCCATTATACTCTCGAGTGCGTGCAAGAAAACAATTTAACTTACTTATGTTATTTTATATGGTCGGCTATGACTACATAACACATATACACACACACACATAATATCACTTATTAGTCTTTACAAATCAAAACCTGCATCATAAAAATCGCTCTCTATCATAAAAGTGCTAGAAAGTAGGCTGTTTATTTCTATTCGTTGTGTACCTTATGGTTGTCTGGAAGAGATCGCTCTGAGCGATAAGACCGCCCATTGTGACACTAATTGTAAAATTTGTTTTGTTCTAGTTTTAAGTTTTCTTTGTTCTGTGGTGTTTCAATAAAGAGTTTATCTATCTATCTTATTTATTTAATAATTTATTCTTTAGCACACAATAAAATATGTACAAGGAAGACTTAATGTTAAAGTAGCATTCTCTACCAGTCATCGTGGAGGTGCAGTTAAAATGGTGGTGGTCTACCAGTAAATCAGCTTATTGTCATTTCCTTCATCAGGTCAGTTCGTTGTCACCAAATATTGTATTAACAAAACAAGAACTAAACTAAACTAACAACTGAACGATGGAGACTGTGTAAAAATGACGTTAAAGATTTTGACCTAACTAAAAACAGCTAAAATTAATAATAATTAATACACATCCTACGCGATGCTAAGATTTGTTTAATGCTATTATCATACTCTGACAAAGTGACACCAATTTAGAATTTTAATACCATATTTTCATTAGCTAGCTAACTCAAAGAAAGAGCCACGTCAAATATTAAGGAGCATCATACAAAGGGGTGTTTATTTTACGACGACGCTTTATTCTCAAATATGACATGTTACAATAACTATAAAGTGTTACGACCTATCCAATATGTAGGGAAACACCGAACAAGTCCCTTTTATAAAAGGGAAGAGAAAGGATAGGGCGTTAATGATATTTTTACCTTAATAAGAAGGCTATTCAGGGTCTACCCTAATATTGGAGCTTATGCCCCCCTATCACGCCTTTTTAATGTTGCGCTATTTTATGGGCTTTAGCCATTTACAATTTATGTCAATTGAGTTTCAATCTTTAAATATTATATCAGCTAACTTTTTTCTAATGGAATATAAATGATCTAAGGACAAGTCAAAGTGAGACAGATGGACATTTTATGTCAAAATATTATTTTTGTAACTTTTTATCCTACATAAACCTGCAAAAAACAGGTGAAACATCTGAAACTTATTCATAGTCACATTAAAGGAAGGACATTTTAGCGAGAAAAACTTATTTACTAGTAAAGCATTTTTGTAAACGTATCTTAGGTAGAAAGAGTAGGTAAAACATATCATTAAAATATTAGTGTGATCCTTTTTTATACCTACAACATCATAAAATAATAATTACAAGTAAATAAAAATAACAAAGCTGTGCTGAAATAATTCTAATATTACTACATTTCAATAAATTCTTTGTGTGCGAAGCCAAAATATAAAAAAAACTGAACATAATATCATTTATTTTCCGTAGCAAAAGCGCCGGATCTCCCTTGAGGTCATAAAAATTGTAACCGATGAACTCAGAGAGTGCAAGTTGATCTTTCATATGAAACCGGAAAATACGGAGCGGAACCCCAAAATAGTGACCTAGCTCAGTTGTGTGCAAGCCACCGCAGCGAATGGTCGCTCGCGTAAATTAAAAAAGCTTTAGATTAAATAAATATTTTCGAACCCCCGATTGAAACGCGAGTGAAGTTTTTATTTGTGCAATCGACGTCAGTGATATGTTATGTGACTGGATTAAGCATTAAGGATGTACGTCTGTTTGTTTGTTATCAGTTTGTTGATGAAAGGTAAATTTGTTATTTTCATTATTATGACGTTTAACGTTGCTTAGACAAACAACCTACAAGTCCCTAAAGCCCTCAAGGCCCTCAAGTTATCAGTCACCTTATAAAATTTTCTTTGCCGTAAAGTTACCAGGCGATGTACCTGTTAATAGAGAGTACTTGCCTTTTTACTTAGAGTTAAATATTACTACAGCTATCGAAATGATTACCTATTCAAACAGATCAATGCTTCCTAGATCCTTGCATTTTATATTCACCCAGGTGCATTAATAGTGTATTTTATTAATGTCAGACGTATTAAATAGATGAACTACGTGGAAATTAACTTCTGTCAGACAGATGCTGTCAAACGGAATATGGCTTATACAATTGTACTCGTATCGTAATAAAAACCTTTTGTTTTGTATTGTCGTCGCGATGCTTGGCTGAAGTTCAATTCTGCTTAGTGCGGTCAGGCCATTATGAAGCGCAATTATGTTTTGCGAAAGCGCTGAACCTTAACTACTCTAAAGAAGAGGAAAGAGATCTTTACATACAGTAACCATATCAATAGTGACCATTGACATTGCACTTTCCGCGATTGCGATTAAGATGTAACTTGACGAAAGTATTATATAACATGAGGATATTTTATAAAATTGCTACACTAAATACAATATTGACGATCATGCTTCTCTTCTTTAAAATTCTCGATTTTCTAGATGAATCTCATAATTTCTTAGCAACAATAGGCCGCAGCCCACGTTGGGCGCCAAAATTAACTCTTTTCCGTATTATTTTTATGTGAACCTTATAATTTGTTAGCCTCTGAATTAATGCAACTACAACTTGATTGTTGGTTTCAAATTTTAATGGGCAATACCCCGTGGCGCGTTACATGGGGTGGTCTGCACCCCAAGTTTGGCGCCAATATTACCTACGCGAATATCGCAACGTTTTTCCGTCTGATATATATAAATATATCTAACTACTTTATCATGATTGATTGAATATAAACTTTGTTTGGCTTTCATTTCATAACACGTTGAGTCTAACAAAAGTCAAGGTTATTGAATAATTAGACACGTTAAGAAGAATGCGAGGCAGAAGGAACGCCATGCGTGTCTTTCTTTGTACTGTCATCACCGCTCCCCAATAGCTGCATACCACAGGCGTACCTACTATGACTAAGATGTAAGACGTCATGTTTTTATTAAACTAGTACCTACACCTACATATTATCTGAGATAAATAGATAGATAGATAACTCTTTATTGACACCAAAATGTATAAAAACACAGATAGATGTATCTTAGTGCTTGTCTTTGGTATATTCCATTACAATATAATCCATATACAAAATTTGTCACAAGAGTTGAAAGGATTGAAGATAAATGAACCCAAGCCAAAATTACAGCTTCTTTAAATTTAAAGGGATTTGTATTTCGATGTGTTTGCATCTCAATCTCATACGAAATGAGTTTGTGAGCAAAGCCACAGGCAAAGTTTAACGTTACAATAAAGGATGGAGAAAGATATTACTACAAGGCCAACAAAAGCTTCCTTCCTGAAATTCGGTATTACAAGATACTCGTAATAATATCCGTTTGTTGTCTTCTTATTGTGTTGACTCTAATATCGTTGAGTGGGGCTGTTGTGAATATGTGGGTACGCGTATATTTTACCTTACGCGGATAAAATCTCAATAATTGGAGCGTAATGTTTTATTTATAGAAACTTATAAGTAGGAAAAAAATTGTGCGTGGAGTCCCTCCGCGCGGAAGAAGTGAAACTTCGTAATGTGGAAATGAAAATAGGAAGAGGTAGAAATTGATTTTTAGTGAAATCATATTGTTTCTTTAAGACAAACTTTATTAACATTGCTTACAATTGATCGCATGTTTTAATCATCATTTTCGAGTGGAGAAATATCCAAATCTATAACATTTACAATGGGATTATGATAAATAAAGTAAAATACAAAATGTTTGGGTTCTATTTATTCAATATTTCTTGCCAAAACTGCATCAATTAAAATAAAATTCAATCTAAAAGTCAAATTGTAATTTTATTGTATACTACGCGCATGCGTTCGAGTGCCACGCATTCACTCTCGCTCTGTCTCTTTCTATTCCCCCTCCTCAGGAGCGTTAAACGTTTAACGCAACCTCGTTGGAAGTGGTATTAGAAGGATCACTTCAAAAAGGTACTAGGATTATCTTTTCAAGCTTTGGAATAAAATATCAGCGGTATACGTAGTACTTCTTTTAATACTAATATAATAAGTTGCCGGAAGCCAATGCTTTCTAACTTTAGGTTTGCCACGTTACTTTAAGCGTCAAAATGGTTCTATTTATAATCTTACTAAGCTAACAAGAAAATCAATGAACTTATTACGAGTTACCATAATAAAACTGGTCTACATATGAACAGGTTAGTAATACCTTCCCATGACGACGGTAAATGCATCTTGACCAGGGTTTTCAAAATTTTATTTCGATAAACATTTTTTTCCTTCCCGTTTGTGTACTTGTTGCTGTCCGGTTTTGTGTTATAAACGTCATTTCAGTTTGTAACAGAATAAAAACATAAGTCAAGCCGACTTCGAAGCATTAGGTTGCGGGTTCGATTTGTGCGCTGGGCAAATATTTGTGTGACCTGCAGTATTTGCTTTGAATCTCAGTATTTGCGGGACCATGGTCCTTCTAGTTCTTGATTCATTTGATATAAAAAGAAAAGCTCTGAATCCTAGTATGTGACCGCGACGCGTCGATTATTTATTTTGTAATTACAATTTTACTATTTCGTTACAAAAAAACCTGATATATCTTGACACAAAAGATATATATTATGACGCCACACAAACTTTGTGATAGACCAATCGTTCAAAATGATATCCTGCTGAAACCTGAGTTAAATATTTTGAGTGTTCCCTTTCTTTGCTACAGAGGCATTGCCTTTGAGAATACTTGGAGTTACCGTCCCCACTTACCGAGTGAGAGGGCACCCGGCGCAACTCGAGTGCGACTACGAATTAGGAGCCGACACACTCTACTCTGTGAAATGGTACCGGGACAATGAGGAGTTCTACAGATACATGCCCAAGTACGAGCCGCCGAAGCACGCGTACAAACTCGACGGGATCAAAGTCGATGTGAGTATCCATGCATCTATCTGTATTCGTGGTGAAGGGTTTATGTACTGTGTTTACTAGTTGTTACCTACGCTTTTGTTTATGATGGTATTCTTTTTTTTTAATTATAAGTTTCTCTACAAACTCCGGTAGAGTAATGTCACTGAATCAATACTACGAAACTCAAATCAAGATAAAAAACAATCAACTCAAATTCAAACTCATATTGCAAGTAGGCAAAAGTAACAACTAGAATATGACACACATCATCTTCTAGTGACACTAGAATCTGAAAATTTAAAAATTTACGTTCAGTAATTCGCTGTATTTATTTTTTTACGGTGCAAATAAAATTTCATATCTAAATGCGGGACGTGTCGTGATGCGAGAACTGTGCCTTGTAAGAGCAGGGAAATGTACGTGTACATTCACTAAAAAAAGTCTCTTCTGATGTTCAAACTTGTCAATGTAGGTAGGTAGGTACTCTTCTACACAAGCTTTTATTATTCCGCAATTCTAGAGCTAGCTTAAAAACCAGCACTAGTTTTGATTTTTAGTCACTGTACGTTTGTTATTATGGTAACATTGCCTCTGCAGTTTTTGCATATAAAATAGCCATTTTCTCTCAATACAGTTACAAAAGTCGGACGACAGAAAGGTCATCCTGCACCAGGTGACGCTGAAATCTACTGGCTTGTACCGCTGTGAGGTGTCAGCTGAAGCGCCTAGCTTCGCGTCAGCAGCTGGAGAAGGAAGAATGGAAGTTATTTGTAAGTTTTATCTACAAGTCGGCTGGAAATAATTAAGAGATCACATCAGGTTCAATTTACAGCCGCATTAATGACTTGAAGCTTGCACCAACACATTCAATCTTCAATGAACCCAATTTGAACTCCCCTTAAGCTTGGACGTAGCTTAACATCATGCACGGCGTCCATTTAATTTAAATCTGGATTTATACAAGAGTCAAACTTGACTGGTGAGCTGAGTTTAGTGAAATTTCCAATTTATTTTGTTTCGGAAGACACGTTAAGTTGTAGTCCTCAGTAGTTATTCAAACGCCCTTGGACGGACTGATAAGCTTTACCGTGAGAAGCTATATCAGATATTTTGAATAAATATTATATTGTTTTAGACTTACCACGAGAACCTCCTCGGATAACAGGCAACGAGCAAGAAAATAGAAGAGGGGATTCCTTGTTCCTCAACTGTACATCAGGACGATCATATCCCGCCGCAACATTAAGTTGGGATATAGATGGAGAAAAGGTTAGTTCAACCTTTTTCCAAAACGAATAAACTAAGAAATAAAAATAGACAAAAAATAATAGAAATAGAAAAAAAGGAAATAAAAAAAGAAGAAGGAATGTAGAGATAACTAATAGAGGGTAGGGTAGTACCATCCCTTTTATTTAGAAAGGCTATACTGATCGCTGTGTATACCCGGTCATTTTATTTATGGCGGTAAATTCTTAAACAACAAAAAAATCTCGTCATATCCTGCGAGCAAAGTTATCAATTTCCTCAATTTAGGAATCTTATAAAAGCTAGACTAAATACTTTAGCGTGAAAAAAAACATTTAACTTTGTAGTGCCTCGGAAAAGCTCTTAGTTTTAATGGAACACAATAATCTCATTACGTTTAAAAATAGTTATAATTGCCCGTGGTCAACTAAATTTCAGTTTTTACCATTTTATTTTGCTTGTACTTTTTGTATGCCCTGTGGAGGCAGTTTTTAATCACATTTCAGTGCTTTCTTTCGTGTGTAGTTAAATATTTTGTATGCTGGTATAGCATAGCTTTATGTAACTTTGTAAAAGAGTTTTTATATTTCTCAGTTTTTATATTTTGATGTTACAGCGCGATTCAATTAGTTCAGTTTAAAATTGTTTCCGAATACCCTGTAAAGATTTAAATATTTCGGATTCGGGGTATATTTTGCGAATCTTACTATCTGACGAAAATTGTGTGGTCTGAATCCCGTTAATATTTGTTTACGTAAATCAATGAATTTTATGAAATTAATTTGTAGTTGATTTTTTGGTTTATAAGACTATTTCCTGGACCGTAATATTTTTCACTTATTACATTTTCACTGTTAGTACTCATATCCTTTCTCTCAGGATCTGGGGTTGACGTCTCTAGCCTTTTACATGTCGCGTGTCTTAATTATGTGGAATCTTTGATATCTTGTGTTGATTGTGTACGCGTGGCATTCGAGAAGTTACATTTTGTTCATGAGATAACTTTCACCTAAGCTGTGTCTATTTTCCACAGGTCACAGATCCTGATCTCCTAGTAGAATACCCCTCGATTCAATACACTCACGGGCTGGTGTCGACATCACTAGGCCTTCGCGTCCCCTTCGGGAAGACCATGCAAGTTCGGTGTCTCGCAAAGGTGGCCCCAGCGTGGCGGGAAGGAAGCGAAGCTGTGGTCGGAAACAGTCTGATAACCGATAGCAAAGAAGCTATGCTCTTGGGTAAACTTTTTGTAATTTTTATTAAAGAATGCCCGAACTTAATTTTCAAAATATATAAAGAAGTGTCGATTTCTTCCAGTAGTTTAGGCTATGGGTTGTTTGTTATGGGAATCAATCAGTCCAATCAAACTCTTAACAGCTGTTAATGAGGTGGACAAAGACTGGTTGGCAAAAATAACGAAAACGGTGCCAGATATTAGCACTTAATATGCTACTTGTTTCGTTTTGTTTCGCACAAATAGAACGGTTAACATAAACTTAAGCAAAAAGTTATGTAAACACTTTTAGTGAACTTTTAGTTTACAGAAAAATAGTTTCAAAGTTATTATTAACGGCACTTATAGTTAACAATATATTTTTTGTTCCAGTAAGGAGTGCGGCACAGGCATTGACACTAAGTGGAACATTGGTAATACTATCCCTAGCTTTGTTTCTCAGAGCTCTGAAAAAATTGCATTCGTAATAAATTTCCTACTTCAGTTTTTTATAATGCTTAACAGGTGTAGAAACACTTAAAATAAGTTAAATATGAAGTACCTACTTAGAACATTTATTTATTTTAAGTTGATGCTAATATACAGGGTGTTACAGAATGGCCCTATAAGTATTCAGCAGGCTTATTTCGATCAAGCATGTGAATTGTTTTACGTATGCAAAGGTTGATGAATACATCGTATTTAAAATTCCCATACAAAAGTATAATTATGTTTGTCTTAGAAAATTGCGACGACGCTAAATGTTACCTACTATCGCGTCACACCCAAAAGTGGGTAGGTATGAATATCTAACCATGTCTGTCGGACTGACGTGCGCCGAAATTACCAGAATACCCTGACCCCGTTTCTTTAGAGGGTATTATGTAACGCTCTGTATACCGTTAAATAAAATATTTATTTTTTGTTTACTCAAAACCAGTTTGAGTTAATATTAATTTTATTACTGCATTCAGAGACGACAATTAGCGCTTGTCAAGGGTTAAAATGAAAACAAATAACCTTACTCATAATATTTGATATAGTTGTGGGTGATCGATGATCGAACACGCCAATTAAATATACCTATTGCTAATAATAAGTAATTACAAAATGTAAATAAAGATACTTTGTACCATCTATTGTAATTATTTTAAGTAATGTAAATAAATATAATCAAGGTTAAAAAATAAAAACAATTTTCTTATCTTCACCGTTATTTATTTTTATCTGACTGTTATAATTAAAGCTGGCTGAATAAACTCAATAAACTCTGTGGTGTGAGTTAGCGATAAACCGACGGCAAAGCGTGAAGTTTGCGTTTTCGATTTTCCGCACATGGCAAATCATTTTGTGAGAACCACAGGTATTTAAGAGATGACTTTTACTTATTAGTTCTATACAATGAACTGTATTCTATCCTAATCAAGCTGCTTAACTCAAACTTCGATTATTTTATCGATAAAATAATATGAACTACACACACACAGACACGTGCACCTTACAACACACATACTACAGACTCAAATCATGAATTCTCGAATGGCACTGGGCCCTTATTCGATATGCCACATGAGATTCCTTGCCGAAAACGCGTGAAATCATAACGCACTTTAAACCTCAAAACTTTTCGAAAAGTGCCTGAAACTCGCTAGCTTCCCGCGCTTTATTTTGACAGTTCAATTGACATTTCAAAACGAGCGCATTACAAGTCTAGCTGGTCATGGCGAATAACGGTCCTAGTATATTTGGCGGTGTCTCCTGAATAGACCATGTTTGATGATACCTAACCTACATTCACACCGTGGCTCTTTTTTGCCGAACATACACGCTCACAAATGAAAAGGCAACCCGTTAACATTTTCATTCCTACCTCAGTCAGTTTTCTGATGCGTGAAAAATGCTTACACGCCTCGCTCACCTCCTTGATAAAATTGGAAACCGATTAGGGTTCTTTTATACCTTTTAAGTAAAGTTTTTTGTTCAGACTATATTCAAATTGACACGAGACGCGCGTAGGTGTGTGAAAACTGATAGTGTAGTGGTTTAGCCGGCGTTTATAAAGATAGGAAACCAAATGGACGCCTTAATGATAGCAGAGTGATACCCGAATGGATAGAAGAGGTAAAGGTAGAGCTATAGTGATAGTAGAAGTTGTGAGTTGTCACGCTATTCCTACTATATCATTGCAGTCGCTTGATACTAGATTTTGAACAGGAGAACGTTATCAAATTGCCCCATGTTGTTTTCAACGTAGCACTGATTAAGCAAACATTTTTTAATCTTTGGATTTAAAAGATATGTCGGTACGATGTCTCAAACAAAAAATTAATTAAATAACAAAACTCATAGGTATAGAATAAGAAAAAAACAAATGAGTTCACACAAAAAGTGTTCAATAGATATTGGACATGAATACGAAATTTTTCACAATATTATTAATGCACTGAAACTACAGTTAGCTTATAAATAGAAAAAAACAACCAAAAAGTTAGTGACTGTTATCATTCTCATTGGTTTAATGTTGAATGAAATAGGTTTTTTCCCTTTGATTAACTGTTGTATTAATTAACGTCTGAAAGCAAAACATCGCTCTTCTGTAATTCAGAGCACTACGCAATCTGATTTATTAATTCGTAATATTTTTATTCGCCACCAAAACACTGTTTTTTTATCATGGAGTGTTTTAATTATAACTTTGTTGAAAGCGGAAACAAACTATGATACTATTTTTAAAACGTTAATAAATTACCCGAAATAGCTCGGAAGCACGAACTCTAGCCTAAAGAAATTCAAGCAAATGCCGAGGAAATGCTTAATATTCCATTTCCAAGCCGTGTTCGATACATAAAGATATAAAAACTAGGCTCCACCTAGCTTATCACCAAAGCCATTTCTTGTAAAAAAATGTCCTTGATGTCGTATTTCTCATGCTCGATGATCAATAGACGTCGGTCACGCAGCCCAAACACGCAAGACCGACCCAGGTCATACTTCCTATGCCTAAACAGATTACTTCACCTAAAGCCTAACGTCTGATGCCTAGATTATATCAGACTACAGGCATTTTCCCAGCGAAACTATCAGTAAACCATTTTATTTTCACCCATATCACAATGTAAGAGTTTTTATAATATATACATGATGTTTCTAAGTTTGTCGCCAGAAATGAGTGGGTTTTGTTTTTAAAAGATACATATCTAGGTTAGTTGCATATTTTCATGGCGATTGGTTCTGTAGTTTTTGGTTGGTAAATAGAATAGATATCAGTTTTTGGTTCAAAAAATTATGGCTTACTATTTATTACCTGCCAGTGGCATTTTTTAACATCGATTAGTAGACATTTTTCCATTTAAAGCCTGCGGCCCGTACCAGTATGCTCACATAGTAGATTGTACCACAAGGGAACAAAATAATGTATTTCCGGCGAGAGCGATTTTTGAATCGAAGCGAAGGATTCTATAGTAGAATCCCGAGCGTAGCGAGGGGTTCTAGAGTAGAATCCTAAGCGTAGCGAGGGAGTCAAAGTACTTCGCTCGAGCTGAAATAATTTTCTTACCGTGTGGTACACGATACTTTTCATCCCAAGCTATGAGAAAAGTTCATCATACGAGAAAAAAATCTTTTGACGTGACAACGTCTAATGAATCGATGCATGCACGAAAAAGTTGACACATTGTCCCGTAACGCTCATTGTACGCTTGCGCAGCATCTATCTCTCTTCTCTTCTTGACAGGTTAATTATTCTTGCATTTTAAAAATCTGATTACTAGTATAATTTCAAGTATTTATTCATTTATTATTAAAAAATGATTCATCTTTATTCATAAAAGTATGCAAGCACTTCATCAATGTTGTGTTACGACGTTGTCACGTTAAAATATCGTCCGTAAAAATAACCAACTTTACAGACAACCAATTTTTTTTAAATTTGGATAGCCAATGCCGCGTCGGCACGCGCTGTTTTTTTTATTGCCGGCCAGGACTTTATTGAAGCGAATTGCGTTCAAACTTTTTAATTAAACAGTGTTCCAAATTCAAAACTCATTTCGTCACTGTTAATAAGTGCGCGGAAAAGACCCACTTTGCTCGCACTTATCGAGGAGCAAAATGCCTCTTTTCGAATACATGGGATGAAAAAGTTATTTCCAAACGTAGCTATTCTTGTTCAGTAGTTAATATAATGTTTCTTTGACCATATTTTTTTAATAACTGTATCTTCAATCTACAGACTTTTTGCTTTTTACTGCTTATTATTGCATAGAACGAAGATACTACTGTACGTAAAACAATTATTTTTTATTACATTTCAAATTAAAACTTTATCCTTCAAATAAATGTGTAGCTATGATCAATAAAATAGGCCGTCTGCCACTCACTCATCTTCTAATTAGCCGGACAACAATGGGTACACGTAGATGCTTAAATCAACCTCTTTACGAGAAGAGTCCTTATTATTCTGCCACCAAGTAAGGCCTTTACATTTTTAACCGGAAATATGAATGCATATTTGGTAAGCTTGCTTTATTATGTTTAATATTTTACGCACCTCTAGAGGATTGTCCCTAATTTCCTGTTTTAATAGCTGCCGGGTACTTAGCCAAGATTACAGCATTTGGGCTGCGTCAAAACCATCAGTATTAAGAAGGGAAAATTACCTTGTCGTATTATATACCTGGTAATTGGTTTATTTGTTTTTAGAAAATGAAGTAGAAAAAACTGGACAGTTTTTTTAGTAGTGCTTATAATGCAAACGATTTTGACCGATGTGAATTGATGATAGTCTATATTATCGATAATTGGTTACGAATTTTGATGAAATAGTATAAGGCATTTCGCATTTTGTGAAGCATGATATAAAATACCTACCGTGTAACACAAAATCTGTGTACTGTCGAAAGGAAGGAGAATCCTAGAACTGGCCTGAAATATTATCTAGACTTAGCTATCTGCCTGTCTAGAAAAGGTGCTGCAAATCCAAATGGCTACCCTCTAATACCGATGTCACACGCAAGCTAGCGTCGAGGCGCAATATCATTGGACTTGATAAGATACTAGGAATTAATGGTGACTTACCGCAAACAGCTTGGCCATTTCGAGCATTTTTATTTATGTATGTAAGTATGTTTTTTTTACTTTTTTAGATCATTTGTACACTGAAATAAACGGAGGTAGCTTGGCGGTAGCGAAATATGAAGGAGTTTATCCGGTAGTACAGCCAGCTACAATATTAATTCTTTATTTTTTTATTTCACTGAGTATTGAGCTGAGCAGGTCGTTCACCTGATGGTAAGCGCTACGCCTGCCCATAACAGTTACAGTGCCACACAGAACTTTTCATGGCATAATTTACCGCGGCACTGCACTCGTCACCTTGAGACATCGGTTCTAAAGTCTCATGTGTCCAGTAATTTCGCTGCTTTTCTCAAACAAGGTTCATCGCTAAGGGCGACACCAGAGAAAAAAAAAGTGCAATCAAATAAACTCACTCATAGCGTTGCTACTGATAAATGTGTCTAAGGCGGTAAACTGCATGAGAGATCTTCAGAAAGACTCTTATTCTATATCCGTGGAATCCTAATCCTAGGGTCGTGGAAGAAAAGATCACATGAAACGGCCTGTGTCTGTTTCCCACAGTCGCCGGACGACCTCATTACGGATTTTATCCTCAAGACTCCGAGCTTAGCTCACTGTAACCCGACATGTCCATGCTTAGTAGGTAATAATAATAACGATCGGAAGCGGACATCCAGTTGAGTTAGTGGGGCGGGCGCGGCTCTATTGCCTCCAGGCAAACAGGGACGCAATAAACCCGACAAAGAAGACTGTTCCGTTCTACAATCCTACTTGGTTCTACTGTCCTAATAGCACTTTCATCCGGAACTGGATTACACACGTCGCTTTGTGAGCATCTTAGAACGTGCTCTGCTGCATTTTATTTAAGATCGACGTGTGTAATACAGATTGTTTTAGGTGCGTCGATGGGTCTGTTCTTGGATTTAATCTCCGGTAAGCATTATTAGTGGATCCAACATGACAAAGTTTATTTACGAAGTTTCAGTGGTAAATTATGACGTTGATTTGTGTTTCTTTCTGAGACTACTGTTTTTTTACTGCGTTATTGTATAATATTGTTAGATTAACAAGTATGGAGTGTAGGCGATCAAATGATGCAAACACAAAAACGTATCATTTCCAGTTCTCTCTAAATTGGCGTGGGAATATTCGGCGAAATATCTGCAACCTTGCTTGATTGTGACGTCGACTACGATTTAACGGACAACTGACTACCTGAACATCTTGGACTCGACATTACGACTTATCAGAGCCTTGAAATAAAATAATATTTGACACTGGCTTAATATTCGAATCATGTAAAGCCAAACATAATAAAGTATGAGGTTTATCCACAGCTTACCAACATAGTCCAAGCGGATGAAACAGCGAGGCGCTTGCAATATAAAAATGCGCTTGTACGATGTACATCTGCAAATACAAATGTCAGAAAATTTATATTCTCAATTCGTTGAGGAAAAATATTTATAGGGACAAGACGTGATATCTTAATGTTTCATCGCATTTCCTTTATCGTTATCACACTACACTGCGTCCGGGCACGGAACAAAGGCCAATAGTGAAACATTTACTTTCCTCTCCACTTGGATTTATTTGCTTTGGATCTGTTTCTAGTGGGAAACTACACAACTTGCTTTAGATAAGCGTGTATAGGAAATCTTTTTGTGATTTTTGTGTGAGGCTTAGTCATTAATTTAAGTTGTTTGTTATAGCTTAATAGTTCTATTTGTTTTGTATTGTTTTACTGCTTACTGCATTTGAGGATTGATGGATGCAGACAGTTAAAGATATAGTTACCTTTCATTATTTTGGAGGTAGATATTAGATACATCAATCCAGACCGTGCCCCCGTCATGAACTATGCCTAATCCATTCTTATGTAAGTGAGGGGAGACCCGTGTTCAGCCTCTTTCAATTACGTATTTTAAATTGTAAAAACAAGTATCATTTACACTAATTTAAACATCAGGTATGAAGTTAGAGGCTGATTTATCAATAATCCTATCTATTTACCTTCATAGTAATTGGTTTCAGCTCACTTTCCAAAGTATACAACCGTGTTTCCCTTAACTACCTATCCACGCTCAGAACCGCTGTTAGTTTAGTCTTGCTTAACTTTAACCATTTTAAACACTATCCATCACTGAAGTTTTTCAACTTACAAACGCCGAAGTGATCGATTTTCGCTCTCGTTCAATTATTTTGTGTTAGTTTTAAAACCTTCTATAATGGTTTATTAAAGCTGACAATCAAGTAAAGTGAAGATGCGCGAAAGAGTAGTGTTTTGCCAGTTTGTTCTTCTGCCAAACAGTAGTGTGCAATTTCGGTGATAAATTGATAGTACACTAATACTCCACTATGGTGACACTAAGCGTATCCTATAATGGAGAGGCGGCTTAGAATAAACTGATAGTTTTTGAGCCCATTTTGACCAGCTTGCAGTACCGAATACGTTTCCGTTACCGAATAAAAACTGGTCCGGAAGAATATTTTATCAACGAATATTTTACTTCAGCCTTTCGCTTGTCATCGTGGGAATAGTATTCCGTTTAAGTCTAACTCATATGTTCCAGATAATAGCTGAAACAATATTTGTGTTTGATTTAAACTATCACAACTTCCGGAAGCTAGGCGTGTATTTACTTAAACTAAACACGGTTAAATCAAATATTAATGAACACCCACTAACAACAGTTTGTTTCAATAACATCTCGTCAACGTCTAAGTGAATTCGTACCGATTTAAGGTAGAGATTTAATTATTTAACTACGCTATCATGGTGTATGTTTGTATTTTTAACCGATACGTCAGATAAGGGACGGTTCTTATATTTATAATGTGCACAGAGCATTTATGAGTATACAATGATTTCCATTGGAAAATGATGAATGCTTAACACTATAAAGAGTTTTCTACCAGCAAACCCTTGGGGAAAGAAAAGAGAGGAAGGTTCTGGATCCGATTCAGGATTTCTGAACAGATTTAATTTTTAATTTTAATCTGTAAGGTAGATATCCCGACCAATTTAAGTATAGAAATTAGGCTAGCAATTTTGTTTAGTTAGCAAATCAAAATGCAGTCAGCAGTTTCTAATTATTACAAATTTACTTTTGCAAGAGAGATTACTTTTGAAATTATCCTTTGAAACACAGCTTATAAATGATCCAGAAAACTGAAGTTTATTTCTTACGGAAGCAATGCTCAATGTGTTGACATAAGAAAACCCATTACGAGAGCTGTGCCGAAGATTTACATCTGTTTGCTTCGGAAGACACAGAATGATTCGTAGTTAGTATAGACCTGTGACACAGTTATAACCTTAGAATAAGAACAGGCTATAGAAGGAAGATTAAAGGCTGTTTCACAGCTCTCTTGTTCACATCTAGTAACAGCGTACAAGTGCGAGTGAAAAGTA
The DNA here is from genome assembly GCA_912999815.1 of Campaea margaritaria. Taxonomy (NCBI): domain Eukaryota; kingdom Metazoa; phylum Arthropoda; class Insecta; order Lepidoptera; family Geometridae; genus Campaea; species Campaea margaritaria. Next base: position 8,047,686 of record OU538794.1, read on the forward strand.
TGGGCCACAAGATATTGGTCAGGTTGTCTTTGCTACTAACATGTTATGGTTTGAATGCTTTGTAGACAGTTAAGTGAACAACTAGTAACACGTTCCTTTTACTTTAGTAAAACTTTCTTGGTTAACAGATAGGATAACAGATAGCGGAGCTCAAACTATACATAAAATAAAAATAGCTGTTACTACGAAAAAAGCCACAGATGACGTAAGAGTTAATAAGGACAGACGATTCCCTGAAATTTTCCTTTCTGTAAATTCGGATTTTTAATTAAGGGCGGTAGGTACACACATGGGAGCCGTTACGTTTAGCAGTTGTCTCGTGTACTTGGTTGTTTGTGACAATTCCAGTTCTTGCTGAGGTTTCAATTAAACGACGACAGAGAGCAATGAATATCCCTACTATCTACATAATTATATAACTTCAAATAGGCTTTGTTAAAGAGTAACGTAAAGCGTACTTCAAATAGATTTTGTTAATCAATACACTATTTGTTCCTTCTGGAGTGTATAAAATTAATATAATTATAAATATGTTAAAGTAGAGTGCAAAAAAGTAAAAAAAAATTAAGTAACGGTTGATGGCGTAGCTACTCTACAATATCTCTACAGCGTAGCAGCGCTACAAGAATATAAACACATTTCACGATAGATAAATTGTTATAGAAAACCGATGGAAAATGGAGTGCAAAACTAATGGAAAATAAAAGAGTAAGAGTTGAAGACGTAGCCCGTCTAGGATATCTCTACGGCTTAGCATCTCTATAAGAACCTCTACATAATTATACATGGATCCGCACTTAGCAAAGACTGGCTACGTCCCAAAATATCCAAAGCGAAATCTCTTTGATCACGAAAAAAGAAATTTTCACACATCTTTGAAATTTTCAAAACAATTGACTGTGTCTATAAACTTCAAATAGATTTTAGTATGCACGTAATCTTTAACAAGCGTGTTATTCTGTAATTTAAAACTAAAGAGTTTTAAACAAACCTCTTCTGTATTCATTTGAGAACTCGTTGAAAATGTTTGTACATTTTGTACCGCTATTATTTGGTTTTGATTCTTAATTTAAGTGAGACCATGGTCCTCATAGTTTCATAGTCTAGTAATCCTAGTAGAGTGTCAAGGTGTAATGTTTTAATTGATGTAGAATGAATTTTACTAGTAGGTATACTTAAAAGTAATTTATGTATTTTTTTTTTATTAAAATGTAAAAAAAAAAACATTTGACCAAAAGTTAAATCACCCAGAAATCATTCTAAGATATTTCAACGCCTTGTCGAAAACCGGCAACTTTCCGGTAACCCCCTAAACACGAAACAACCTTTATTAAAGCCGGTAATTATAAAAGGTACGGTCGTTAAAACAAACTCTGAAAACGTAATGAATAATATCACCATCTGTTTATTGCATGAATTTATAGTCCAAGTTTGTGCCTCAAAAACTCTTAACTGAAAACATAAACAAGGTTTTAGCGGAATTAAAATAAATTTTGCACTTGAGCTTTGTTGGTCTCAAATCGATAACTGCGTCCAATCTTATGAAAAAAACGAATATTGGCCAGTTTACATTTCTTCAATAGAAATATTTAATCCAACATTACCCTTACATTTCTTCAATAGTACCCTTAAATAGTACCTTCAATAGTAACCTTAATCTAATATTTCTCTATTTTTTGTGGGCGATATTTTTCGTTGATCCCCACCTCGTCTGATTGATATGGCTTATGAAGTTAACTCATATTAAACTCATCCTTTTTATTATACTTATTAGAAATGAGCTGTCTAAAAACCGGTTTATGGCCCTGGTAACATTAGTTCGTTTTTCTATTTAGATTTATTCGGTGTTCTTTAATTGTTGACGCGTCATGCGCACCCTATCTCATCATAGTCTTTCTGGCCAATCCTGTTAAAATGAGGTTTCAACCATTTAACTAAACCTTTTCCGAATTCTATTACGGTGGTAAGTACGCGGTGGTAGTCTACCGGGAGAACGTCTGCCTTCCAAAGAGAGGGTTGCGAGTTAAAATCCCAGTGCAAGCACGTAGCAATGTGTTAATTGTAAACATGTACGTAATCACCACTCTGTTTCTGGTGCAGGAATCTCACATACCCGAGAATTATTTCGGAGGCATTATCCACTAATCCGGACCTCGCCTTCGTAGTGGTGGACCGTCTTGAGTGGCGTCAGGTAGTGCAGCGTAATGTTTACGCGTTTGAAAAATAAGAGAGGGCGAGAACTAGACGAGAAACAGGACCAGCTAAAGATGAGACAGCCTTCTAAGTACCATTATTGACTTATTCATCTGAGAGTGATTTGCAAACCCAGAATCCGCAGTGGTAAAAGCGATGTCACAAAATAATAAGACGAAAAGATACATTAATAAAAAATACGAATTTTCACGGTTTCGCGCCACAAAAGCAAAAATAGACGTAACTTGACAGTAGACAGACGGAAGCCCCAAAAGTTCTTGCAATTTTCAGCAATATTTATTCATAAAGTTGCGTTAACCTTATTTGCCAGTTTTTGTCACTTGTTCGGAAATGGGTTAAAACCTTTTGGAATATGGGTATTTTTGGGTAACTTATTCAACCCCCACAATTTAAAAAAAATAAAATATATATGAAAAATATTTTGGGTTTGAGATTGTATTTCTATTTAAAACCATTGTTTTAGAAGTTAAAATATCCGATTTAAAAAAATACATGTTTCCATTCGGCTCCAATATTTTTAAATGTACGAGTACACTGATTTTACTGAGATATAACAATGAATATAATAATGCGTCACGATTTCACGATTGTCACGGTAGGTCCAGATCCCTATCTAGGATTACCTACATCTAGGGAATCAAAAACTACAAGGACCATGGTCCTACAAACATCCAGAATCACAGCAAATATTTGTGACACAAATCTTACACAAAACTCCTTAAGAAGGATAGGGATCGACATACAAGAACACCTCTCGGGAAGGATCCCGTCTTGCTACCCTAGAAGAGAGTGACACCCATCAACCTAATGCCCAAGAAATAAAAACCGAGTGTCAAATCGAGGCCTTCGCAAAGTTGACGTGGAAAAAACATTTTTACCGCCAGCCTTATGACATTAAAGTTTTTATTACTTCGCCGGGCGGCGAGTGCGTAATCCGTGCAATTTGTTTTACTGTTCTGTGGATAGGGCTTGAGTCCTTAATATTACGTGACGTCGTTAACTTTGGATTACTGGGTGCTAGCATTCGACGGTTACAATGAAATTCTTACAGATATTCCCAAGTTCCCAGATCTCCCCTTCCCATCTTCCCAGACTACAAGTTTCTATAACTTGTTTGTCGAATTAGGCAGAGCTAGACGCTAGTGTTTGAGATTATTAGGCAGCTCAAGGGTCTCTTACTCTCTGAATCCCTAGATAAAGGGAGTCTTAGTTAAGGGTCAGGATCTATGTTTGTGATCGTAACGCGTTTTTTTACTTTTTATTTGTTTATAATCTTTGTGTAGGTATTTGTTAAATATGGAATACTTGTACCAACACACACTGTTTACAGAGCTAAACTTAGCTTAACTCAATGTCACGAGTTACATTTGATGTTTACTTGAATTGAGATTTACACTAAACGGAGGTGGTGGAAGATGTTAAGCTATGTTCAAGCTGAAGCGGAGCTTAAACTGGATTTATTCTAGATTTAATGTGTTGGTGCAGGTTGTCCTAAGATAAGTTTCAAGCTATGAGATAATCATGGAGTAACTATAGTTTCGGAAAACATTAATAAACTGAACACCGATTACTGTCGTACAATAATGTCAATGAATAGCAAATAAGACAACCATTTCGAATGATAAATAAACAGTAATACATTAATTAAAAGGTCAGCAACTTCTCAATTTTAACGATAAATACAGTAATAAAATCGTAGAATAATTGCATATTTTAAAAGCGAAAATTAAAATCAATTCTGACGGTATCAATATTCCATTTTCCGTTCGTTACGATGGCAGGCCAACAAAGAGATTTTATTGAATAAATTACCTTTTATTAATACATTATTGAAGTGAAATATTAAAAATCAAAATGAGAACCGGTGGGTCTCGTCACAATCTTCTTTTGTCATAATTTTACATTATGACTTTAAACAGACTTAAAAAGTTACAAAAAATATTAAAATTCTCACCAGAACAATTAAATATTTTCCTTTAAGAATTGTGTAGGTAAGTACGTTGGAATATAATTATAATCAACTGTAATTTCATATTCATTACCATACCTAACGAGCCATAAATAAACTGACAGTAGGCATTATGATCTAGTAAATAAAAAACTTATCAAACTTAAGCTTGACTCGACGGCTGTCTTCCGAACAAGTTTAAAATTGAGGTCAACTCCTTCAAACTCCAGTACAATTCTTTTTCGTTTATAGAAAGTGCATTTCACAAACAAACAACAAAGAGAGCCACGAAGTTCGCGAGGGTAAAGTAAACATATTCAGAACTGAAAGACATGTTTCGTCACTTTACGTAAAAAGCTAAACTTTCATAGAGCAGCGTAAATACAACACGGCGAGCGACAGGTTCCTAGTCAGGATCAATAAATGAAATAAAAGTTCAAATTAGATGAATATTTTTATTGAAAACGTAAAAAAATTGAAAAACATGTGTTTCGTACTGAAACAGATTTCTTTTCTTTTTATTTTGAGTGTTTTCGAACGTAACTACACAAAGACTATTCCGCTTAATATTTTGTGTTGGTACGAGATTATTATGGCCCACGACTTTGGGTGGCCAACCGGAAGTCAGTCGTCCTTCAAATGCGCGTGCGAGCACTTGTCGCGTCGCGGTGTTTTGAGCTTTCACCGGTAGCTCCATTTCGTGGACGCCATTCCCATCCTCGGAGACGAGCTCCAGGATTAAGTGTAGTGTGGATTGCCTGATCACACCTCTATCCCGGAGGAAGGTGATACGGGATCAGAAGAAACCGCCCCATCGGCGTCCTATGGATATATCTCTGTGCACCATCATCCACCATCTAACCTGAAGACAGCGCTGATTACACACCCGAGAGGCCATCGACGGATTTCCCAAGTAAGTTCGTAGGCCATAATATCTCCCCGTAACATTTCTGGTCCTTCGAGCCGGATCTGCGGATTTTCTTTGCTGTAGTCACGTTGTCCAAATCCCGTTATTAGTGCATATTTTCCCATTTTTGGAAACCATCCGAGTATATTTTAGTGTTTGTCGTAGCGGCGTTACGCGTCCCGACAATATTTCCCAGTTTTTCATCTTGATTTTGCCGATTTTTGATTTTTTGTGTGCGACATTACGTGTCCACTAAAAATGGCGGAACAAGATATTTTCGAAAGAGAAGTTATACTTGACGAAGTCAAACGTACTTTAGAGTTTTACGAACTCAATGAACAGCAATTTAAAGCGCGAGCAAAAGATATTCTTTCTATTCAGAGAAAATTCCTTAAATTGCAAACTAAAATTGAGAAGTCACAAATGAAATTGTCGACATTTGACCGAGAGGAACAGTTACGTATTCGAACTCAATTCAATGATATTTATTACGCAATTGTCAGCCATGTCGAAGTTCTGAAGAAAAACGATGAGGAGTGTAGGCGCATGAGTCGAGTTTCCTTTAACAATACAATACAACCGACTCACGGGGGTTGTAGTAGTAGGTTACCGAATCTTCCGTTGCCGTCATTCGGGGGAGAATTGACCGATTGGCCACCATTTTATGACCTATTTCGCTCCATGGTTGATAATAATGACGCCTACACAGATAACGAGAAGTTTAGGTATCTCCTTCTTACTTTGAAAAACGAGCCCTATAACTTAATAAAATCGATACCTATCACGGACGAAAATTATACCGTCGCGTTAGATATTTTAATTTCAAGATATGAGAACAAACGAGTCATAGCTTCTCAACATATTGATCGTATTCTGGATATTCAATCCTGTGCCGAGAAATCAAATCAAAGTGTGCGTAATTTGCTGAATATTTACCATGAGAATATAAAAGCGTTACAAGTAATGCATTTTCCTACAAATCAGTGGAGTTTTTTGTTGTTGAATATTTTACTACGTAAAATACCTACTTCCATTCGTATGCGATTCAAGTTAACATTGCATAAACCATCCGATGTACCCAACGTCGACTTGTTAATCGAGTTTTTAGAACGAGAATTAACCGCCAGCGAAATAGTTGAATCTGGCAGTAGAAATATTCAAAATGTAGGTAGTCAGAGGAAAGAGTACGTCGCTCCAACGTTCCGTCGAGCGTTGGCTGCCGGCGTGGCCAGCCACACTTCGACTCAGGGTGCGAGCGATTCTCAACCTTCTGTCAATACGAGCAAGAATCAGAAATGTGTATGTTGCGATGCTCAACATCCATTAAGAAAATGTAATAAGTTTTTGAATTTGTCACCAAGCAATAGGTATGCGTTTATCAAAAATAAAGATGTTTGTTTCAATTGTTTAGGCAAAGGTCATAACGTTTCTCAATGCAAGTCGAGTTTTGTTTGTCGTTCGTGTGAAAAACGTCATCATACATTGATTCACTTTACTTCTGAAGGTGATACTAGCCGTGCGAGTGAGAGAAGTGTTTCTTTACCGCTCACGGAGGAACGGGAAGAGAACATTCCGAGCACCTGTACTCAGCACGCTATGTCCGCGAGTCAAGCGACACAAATTAATTGCGCGTCGTTCAATGCTCCTTTTGGCACGACAAATACTGTGCTGCTTTCGACCGCACTCGTCGATGTATGTGTAGGTAATGAAAAGCGTTCGACTGTCCGGTGTCTTATCGATACGGGAAGCCAGGCTTCGTTCATGACGGAATCGTGCGCACAGCGGCTAGGTATAAAGCGTTGTTATGCGAATGTACCTGTTTACGGGATAGGTGACACCAAACCGGTACGACCAATGGGAAAGATTTCGTGTTGCATAACTCCGAGAAATGAACTTCAACCTTCTATACCGATTGAAGTTTTAGTATTGCCGAAACTTATTCCTAAAATGCCTAGTGTACCACTGCCTCGTATGGGGTGGGCACACATTCAAAATTTAAATTTTGCCGATCCTTTGTTTCACACTCCACAGCCGGTGGAGATGTTGTTAGGTGCAGATGTACTATCTCACATAATTTTAGGAAACGTAATAACGGGTTCGCCCGGTTCGCCGATCGCTATGAACAGCGTTTTCGGTTATTTGTTGTTGGGAAAGATAGCGTTCAACTCTTCGACTCCATCCTCAGTTCAAGCTTGTTTTAGCTCATTATCCGATGACGGCGACTTGAAACGATTCTGGGAACTGGAGTCAGTGCCTGAGGTGAAGGCACTCACCCCCGAGGAACGTCTATGTGAATCCATATTTGAACGCTCACACTATCGTGACGTCACGGGACGATACACAGTAGCTTTACCACGTAAACCTGATGCTACGCCCCTAGGTGAATCACGAGATATTGTCCTCGCTCGGTTCCATAAATTAGAGCAACGTTTACAACGGAACCCGAGTCTTAAAATTGAGTCTCACGCGTGCTTGCAGGACTATATTAAACAAATGTATAGAAATATACTAGTACAAGAATCTGATAGGGACTTGCAACGCATTCTGTGGCGTGCGTCGCCCGATGAACCCCTCCGTGATTATCGTCTGCGGACTGTAACATTTGGTGTGAGCACTTCCCCTTACTTAGCTCTTCGTACCATTAAGCAATTGGCTTGTGACGAAGCATCTAATTTTCCCCTAGCGACAAAGGTTTTAACCGACCAAGTGTTCGTCGACGATGTGGTCGCGGGCGCGAGCGATGAATCACACGCTCTGGTATTACAACAGCAATTGTTAGGTATTTGCAAATCACTTGGGTTTGAACTACGTAAATGGCACAGTAACTCGCCGGCGATACTCGCCGCGGTTCAGGCGCCAGAGGTTCATGGTGAGCGGCGGGAAGAGGTGCCCTTTGCTCCCATGGAACATGACCATCAAATCAAAATACTGGGACTTGAATGGAACCCGCGGTCGGACCAGTTTACATTTAATGTGACGTGTTCAACTGATACTGTTACGAAGCGCACCATTCTTTCCCAAATAGCTAAGGCCTATGACCCAATGGGCTGGCTCGCCCCAGTCACCTTATACGCCAAGCATCTCATGCAATTGTTGTGGATTTCGGGTGTTTCGTGGGACGAACGGCCTCCTATCGATATTGTGAACGCGTGGACGGCGTTCATCCACGAATTACCACTCTTATCCCAAATTTCGATACCTCGCTTTGTGTTTTACTCGGGATGTAAAATACAGCTTCACGGCTTTTCTGATGCAAGTGAGAAGGCTATGGCGGCATGCGTGTATGTCCGTCTTACAGACGACAACAGCAAACACGTTCGGACTTTTCTTATCCTCGCAAAAACGCGCGTCGCACCGATATCACCGTGTCTTTCCATCCCGCGACTCGAGCTGATGGCAGCCGTGATGTTATCTAAATTATTAGAGAAGGTTTTACAAGCCTATAGTGATCGTATCAGTAGTGAAGAGGTATATGCGTGGTCGGACTCATCCATTGTGTTGGCATGGCTCCGATCCCCTCCGTATGAGTGGAAAACGTTTGTTTCTAACCGCACCAGTGAGATTCTGTCCCGATTTCCGAGTTGTCATTGGAGACACGTTCCCTCACCCACTAATCCAGCGGATGCCCCCTCAAGGGGACTTTTACCCTCCACATTCTTACAGAACGACATGTGGTTTCACGGCCCAGCATGGCTCCGTGAGGATCCTACTGCGTGGCCAGTATTTAAAAATATCCCTAGCACTGGTGAGGAGAAACGTAATCCACCGCTCGCGTCTGCATCAGCTACGCTGATCGACGATGTTGAGGTCATAAACCAGTTTTCAACCTTGAGTAAACTATTGAGAATTACTTCTTATATTTTTCGCTTTTACAATATTCTTAAATCGCGCGTCAACAAGGAAAAAGAGTTCCTATCCTAGTCACATTACAGTCCACGAGTATAAGCTCACGCTTAATCGTTTGATTTATTTAGTGCAACACCAAGTGTTTCACGAAGATTTTAAAAACATTTCACAGGGTAAACCGCCCTCAAACCAATTGAGACGTCTTAATCCGTTTATCGATGATTCGAGTTTTTTGCGAGTCTCCGGACGTCTACATAAATCCCTTTTGTCGTACGAGTCAAAACATCAATTAATTTTACCCAAAAAACATCCTCTTACGATTTTAATAATTGACGATGCCCATATTACGCATCTTCATGCGGGCACTCAAGCCGTTCAATATTTACTTTTACAAAAATATTGGATTTTATCTAGCCGAGATATAATACGTAAACAAATCTTTCGTTGTGTGCGCTGCTTCCGTGTGCGTCCGGTACGTCTACAGCCTGCGATGGCGCCGCTCCCAGCGGTCCGGCTGCGACCCGAGCGCCCATTCATGAAAACAGCTGTTGATTACGCGGGCCCGTTTTACGTGCGAGCTAATAAGGTTCGTAATGCTAAAATCATCAAATGTTATGTCGCCGTGTTCGTGTGCATGAGTGTGAAGGCTATACACTTGGAGCTCGTATCGGAGCTATCTACTGAGGCGTTCTTAGCAGCCCTGCGCCGATTTACATCGCGCAGAGGTTTGTGCAGCGATATTTACTCTGATTGCGGAAAGAACTTTCAGGGTTGTCATAACTATTTGAAAGATTTGTACGAGTTTTTAAAAAATGACTCAGTTCAATGTGCTTTGAATTCTCAAACCTTGAAACAGGGCATTACCTGGCATTTTCAACCACCCTATACCCCACATTTTGGGGGTTTGTTTGAAGCGGGAGTGAAGAGTTTCAAACATTGTTTTCGTCGTGTAGTGGGCGCTCAAGTGCAGACCTATGACGAGATGCACACCCTGCTATGTCAAATAGAAGCGGTGCTGAACTCCAGACCACTGTGTGTGGACCCTTTGAGTGCGGATAGTTCAGACCCCTTACCCCTATCAGCCGCTCACTTCTTAGTAGGAGGGCCTCTGACGGCCATTCCCGACGTCTCCCTGACCGAGGAGATGCCAGGTAGACTCTCACGGTGGCGATGGGTGCAACAGTGTGTCCAGCACTTCTGGAAACGATGGAGTCGCGAGTATTTACATGAGATTCAACAACAGGGCAAATGGTATAAGGATCGCGGTGCTCCTATCTGTGTAGGCGACATTGTTGTGGTATACGACGATAATCTTCCACCACTCCAATGGAAACTTGCTCGTGTTCATACACTCCATCCGGGCTCCGATAATAAGGTGCGAGTTGTGACTTTGCAAACGGGCAAGAGTCTATTCAAACGAGCGATCGTAAAAATTTGTAAACTGCCTTTAGAATGATTATTGTTTACGAATGCGTAAAATTAGTTCCTAAGTTTTAATTACCTATACTAGTTGTTTACAACAACCTTAGATCAAGTTTAAGTTTATAGATTGAATAACTTTCTGTTCATTGAGTTTTCGTGTTAAAAGAACTTACAGTCTTTTAAGGTGAGCGGCATGTTTCGTACTGAAACAGATTTCTTTTCTTTTTATTTTGAGTGTTTTCGAACGTAACTACACAAAGACTATTCCGCTTAATATTTTGTGTTGGTACGAGATTATTATGGCCCACGACTTTGGGTGGCCAACCGGAAGTCAGTCGTCCTTCAAATGCGCGTGCGAGCACTTGTCGCGTCGCGGTGTTTTGAGCTTTCACCGGTAGCTCCATTTCGTGGACGCCATTCCCATCCTCGGAGACGAGCTCCAGGATTAAGTGTAGTGTGGATTGCCTGATCACACCTCTATCCCGGAGGAAGGTGATACGGGATCAGAAGAAACCGCCCCATCGGCGTCCTATGGATATATCTCTGTGCACCATCATCCACCATCTAACCTGAAGACAGCGCTGATTACACACCCGAGAGGCCATCGACGGATTTCCCAAGTAAGTTCGTAGGCCATAATATCTCCCCGTAACAACATGACTTTGTAATCATACTAAAGAAATCGTAAAGGTATGCCGAGACCGAGGCGTGACGGCAAAAAAACAAGTTCATGTTTTTTGGACTGTCACCGCTGTGAATTAGGTATGGTTCAAATATATTGAATGTTTTTTTTGTTAATTCAATCTAATTAATTCATGAAGTTGATGAGAAAGATTGAATGCTACAAACAGAGTATCATTTTGAGAGTGATCGTTACAGGGAAAGAGTGGTACAACCACATATTTAAAGAGGTAGCTTTAACCCGTCGTTAAATTCTCGGGGTGGCAGAAACCCCTAAAATCACGCTTGCAATGGGCCTAGTTCGTTTCCTGAAAATTGCGCGGTTCACATTTCCCGTCCACAACCGTGAAATGCTTCGCAGGGATCTGATTGCGTGTTTCTATAGTACACAGTTTCTGTAGAAGGTGTTTTATGGACTTTAAATAACCAACAGAAAAGGTTTCCTGAGGCAAATTGTTGTTTTGTAAAGCGGGAGGCGGATGTTTAAATGTAAATAATGGTAAATAGTATAGCGAATTGCGTAAGACCGAGCATGGGAAGGAAGCTGAAGTCGAAGCAAACTTTGTGGTATACGTAACAGCTTGGTAAAAGATGCCTGATTTAAGAGATATTACTTTGTCTGATTCCATATAAAGCAGTAAGGTCTGCTAGTTTCACTTGAGGTCTATTGAGCATTTCCCTTTGCTAAAATCTACCCAAATCATCATAGCTATGAGTGTTTCCGAGAATTATTGTATGCATGGATTCACTTCCATTAATTTAATATGTAATCTTTATGAGGAAAACGAGCGAGTGAACACAGAGAGTGGTTTGCATTGAGTTTGGATATAATACCTACACTGAATTTTGATACAGTCCATGGATATAAAATCCTAAAAGAAGATCTACAAAACGACTCTATGATTTAAGATAAATAGTAAGCTTTTTTCTTTATTACCTACCTATTTTTACAATAATAATAAAAAAATACGTATATTATACGTATTCTATGGTACAATAATACTAAAAACCATGGGTTTATTTGAGAAAGTGCTTTTCCGACTTTCTTTAATACTCATCGCGCTGTACTTTCAACAAATGAGCTTCTCAGAAATTTAAAGTATAGCCTTTATCGAAACAGAAAATCCTGGAATTTTCTAGAAATTTCTAATGGCTCTCAATTTGAGTGAAGGCTTCAGCAGAAATAACAAAATGCATTGGTGCGCTCTTAGAAAAATTTCTCTCTATTTGTCGCAATTTTAAATCTTTATATGGCTAAAGCTTCTTGACTAAAGCGGTACATAATATAACTCAAGTACGAACACAAAGGAGAAAAATTTTCAATTCCTACAAAGTCACTTTAATACATTACTATTAATACATTTCGGTTTTCTATAAAATACGTTTTGGAGAGTGTGCGATTGAGTTGCACGACTTGATTCCTCCATCTCCTTTCCACTATCGGGCAGCAAGACTTACGGCAACACGGCATCTGTATATAGTTGACATACCTCCAATCCGCACAAAGTGATTTGTATCCACATTTATAATCCGAACAGCAAAGAAATGGAACACCTTACCAGCGCCTTTGTTTGCCAAAAACTATAATCTGGAAGTCTTCGAGTCGAGAGTGAATAGGTATCTTCTAGGAAAGCATTCTTCACCGTTGACCGCATCTACACTTACCACCAGGTGAGACTGCGATCAAAAGCTTGCTTATTCTGCAAGAAATAAAAATAAAAACTACTATTATTATAAATATAATGACGTATTTGTAGGTGTATACTTCTGTCATGTAAATGGTACCAGCAAAGTGTACGTACTGTCACGGTTTTCTCCAGTTGTGATAGGCTGAGACTACATCTTTCCAAATGCTACGATCCCAGCAGTCCCAGTAGACTGTTTAGGGTCCATGCCTGGTCCAAAATTCATCGTAGGCAAGTGGCTTTCTGTTATCCACTCTTCGCCCCCTGGGGAAACGCGACGTGACGGGTAGCAAACCACGTCGTCGCCATAGCGTTCCCACGAGTAGCTAGGGAAGATGCAGTCCACCCAAGCAGAGCTCCGCGGGCTCGGGTTAGGCTGGTTTTATTCTGGGATCACTGGGTCCCAGAACCAAAATGTAACCTGTATGATAATAGCAACGTGACGAATGAAAACGCGGGGTTGAGCTAGTATATCCATAATTCAAAATGCAATCATCATTTCTTTTGTTTTTCGGTGCATTTCACAATTTCTTTAATGCTGCTTTTGTTTGCACTGTTTCGCATTTACGAAAGAGGTAGGTACAACTGATAACATCAAATTAAAACCAGTTCTCTCTACACGCCAAAACGGCTGAACCAATTTTGATGAAATTCGGTATATAAATACTTTGAGTCCTAGAACCTGGTATAGAACATGAGATATATTTTATCTCGTAAAAATTACCGGTTCCCATAAGATAATAGCTATCGCGGGTGAAACCGCGGGACGCTGCTAGTTATTTTATATTTATATTCTCCAAGTAGTACCTTACATAATAAAAAGTTATCTGACGCGTAGTAAAACTGCGCACTACAATTTTGTACTGCGCAGTACTAAGTCACGTTCCATAACTTTTTTTTAGGAATAAGGGCGTCAGTATAAATTCAATTCATTGTTTTAATCAGGTTATATAACACACGTCTAAACAAATATGAATGTGCTTGCTATTTGACCAAAATGTGTGTAGATAAACCGCATGAATACTAGGTTGGGACCGCATTTTCATGTATTCTGCTTCCTGCATCTGCTTTCGACGGTAATAAAACCTCATTTTATAGGTGTGTTTCCGCGCTTTGTGTTCATGATTTTACGGCATGCATTGATTGCCTGAAGGCTTCCGTAATAACAAGCCGGCGAATCCAATTATTATTTGTTATTTATTTTATTCAAACAATACAGGTCATTGGATAATTTCTGTAAGCGAAATGAATACGTTAATATTTTACTTTTCTATTATGTTTGTGACGAGAACACTCTAGTGTCACATGTGTTTATTCATCATCGCCATCATCAACCTATAACGTCCCACTGCTGAGCACGGGTCTCTCCTCACTTTTATGAGGAGGATTAGCCCATCACGGGGATCCACCACGGGGACCGGTCCGGATTGGTGGATAACATACCTACCTCTGAAATAATACATTTCATTATTTTTAATTTTCTTTTTTTTAATCTTATTATTAACAAGCCGTAATTAGGGAGATGGTTTTATTTGTGTTGGAATGTTGGGGGCTGCTTGAGGACCTACAATTATATTGTACTGAAAAAACTCCAATAATTAATAGCAAGTAAGCAAAATTTTATTTCCTGGCTCCAATTCCTCGACCAGCTCTAGAGGACCGCTTATCTCAATGGAAATATAATATTATCATAGCAACCCAAAGAAGGTCGGCGTACCTTTGAGAATCATAAATTAACAGAAGGTAGACGTATTCAAATCGCATTCTTAATTAGTGCAAAGGCGCTTCCAAATAATACAATATTGCTAAGTACCTAAATGAAAATAATATGATGTTCCCGATAATGCTTTCTCTTTGAGGAAAAGGGAAACGTTAATTTATTTGTTTGCGCTCAATTGGTTTCCAATTAACAATGTCATCTGCAAATACATATTGATCACTTATGTAATTAATGAGATTTCCGCCTGGAGCTTTTCGTTTATACGATGGAACTTTATATTTATACGATTTTTTTGTTGATTTCGCTTACTAACGACTGATACATTCGTTTTTTACAGATCGTCACTATTACATGGTGTGGTCAGATACGAATACATCCTCAACATCAGCCTTAACAACTTTTTTCGCAGTCTAAACGGCAAGCGAGACAAAAGAAGCGCGACATGCACTGCAGTTTGTTGCATACAGCGCGCTGCATGACGTCACTGGATAACTTTTTCATACAAAATGTATCAACGCAACAGCGCCGCACATCACGCCGCACGCCGTGCTGTATTAATCTGTCTTTTACCTATGACAGATTTAATTAAAAACCACAATACACATATTAAAAACAACATCCCTACTTATATTATAAATGCGAAAGTAACTCTGTCTGTCTGTTGCTCTTTCACGCCTAAACTACTGAACCGATTGACATGAAATTTGGTACAGAGATAGTTTAGAACCTAAAAAAGGACACAGAGTACTTTTTAATGGGAAAAAAGCATTGTAAGGGTTTAAAATAGGGGATGAAAGTATGTATGGAAGTTTCGTCATTTTTGAAGCTAGAAGCTTGAAATTTATTTTTTAGGCTTTTGATTAGATATAAATAAATTTGGCATTCAAAGTTTCTAAAATTTTACCCTTGAGGGGGTAAAGTAAAAATAGGGGATGAAAGGCTATATTTTATAACCGTATTCCCACCAGAACGGGAAGTACGTGGGTGAAACCGCGGGGCGCAGCTAGTCCATAATAAATACTAACTCATCATGGATTCCCTGTATCTAGGGAATCAAAAGCTACGAGGACTATTATACAGTCACCCAGATTATAAAAAAATACCTATCACTTGTGTTCATATTCACAAAGGTCGTCACATAGTTATAGTTCATTCTTTATAGTTCATTCGTTATGCTTGTTCACTCTACTACAAACAGTGGTACGAGGAAGCCACAGCAGCAGAAGCCGTGGCAAAGGAAAACAAGTGCAAATAAATATAAATTAAAGTCTCGCGTGGTTCGAAGCACACATCCAAAACATATCAGCGCAACGCAACGCTACGTAATGCAACGCAATGCATTCTGTACGTGTATCAAAAATGTATAAGTAATTATTAGTAATCTATAAGTTATTCGATATGGTGTTGCAAGTACGGGGTGCTAGTATTATACTGTACCTTACAGTATAATTACAGTTGGTCTGTAATTGTAGGCACTACGATTTCAACTCGTATCGCGTTGAAGGTTTCAAACGCGGTGCTACCTCGTTAGCACGGTTCGTTTCATCTGCAGAATTGCGTATTTAGTCCAAACAGGCACCACCGTGAAATGTACAGAGCCAAATGAAACCATTAGCTCTTCGCTAGGCAACTTTAACTGAAATAGAATAGAGTTTGTAGTGCTGATAGTGTTTAGAAATAGCTTATGGCAACTTATACCGGTTCTTCGGGAAAATATTTTTTTATGATAGCGTGTTACGATGAATGGCTGGGAATAAAATGAACTAATTACATCTAGCTGTTATCAAATCATCAACACCCTATATATCGTCCTACTGCTAAGCACAGGTCTCTTTTCACTTTGGTGAGGAGAATTATGCCATAATCCATCATGGGGGCCCGGTCCGGATAGGTGGATATCACTACTTCCGAAATGGTTCTCAGGTTTCCTCAGGATGAGTGAAAGCGTGAAAGCATTCAGTGAAAGCGAGTAATAATTACGTACATGTGTTTTACAAGAAACACATTGGTACATACCTATACTGAGATTTGATTTCTCGACCCTGTCCTTGGAAGGCAGATGTTCTCCCACTAGGCTATCACCGCAATCAAATATATTATATCCCTATTTCAACAAGTCAACATTTAAATAAAACGCACCATAAGTGGATAGAAATAGATAGTCAGAAAATAGATTAGGAAGAGCCCAACGGAACACACTGCCTGTAAAGCGATCCATTCAGCTTGAATATTCTAAGTTTGATGTAATTATCCTAACTTTGCTTTGATCTTTTCGAAATACGCAAGATTCACTGACCCTAGGCTTTAAAGTTATTCCAATCGATAGAGAGATATATTCGTTGAATAGATATTCCGTACCGAAGATTGAACGGATTTGTATGGTGTTTTACAACCGTTTATTCGTATTTAAATTGCAATGTTTGTATGTAAGTATTTACTCGTATGTATGTATGTGTATTCGGGTCAATATTTAAACTGAAGTTTAAAGCAGTTACCCACAACCGATTCAGATAAAATTTAGCATGGCTGTCAAGTTCTGATGACACTACAATATTATGGTGATTGCGAGCTGATCTGGGGGGTAACCACATACTTATTCTTATTCAATGCAGTTCATTTTAAGGCCTAGATTGGCACCACACACTCATCAATGACAAACGTGACGTAACGTCACTCAAAAATAGACTGAAGAGAATGAGAGAGAAAGAGAATGAAATGGAGCTATATAAGCTCCCATAAATGCAAACAAATTGTTACGATCTCATTGGATAAATGTCTCTGGTCGACTTATGAACGCTGAGCGATATTGGTGGTGACAGTTAGAAGGGCAGTTCAGTTTAAGGTCTTAAACGGATGGATTTAACTGTTCATTATGAGGCCCCTGGTGATAGAATCGAACGGTAAACAACAGAAGTTCTCAGAACACCAACACTAACTAACATTTCTGTAACTCTAGATTGATGGTGTTTTGGCACATTTTGATCGGCTTGCAGGACTGGATAAGTATTTAGTAAAAGCTTGTGTGGAAAAATATATTTTAATCTAAAACTTTTTATAGGTATGCATGGTTTTCTTTGCAGTATAGGGTAGCATTTCACCGCAGTTTCACCTGATGGAAAGTCAACGGTGGAGCGTTTTTATATAGAAGATACCTATTCACTCTTGACTTGAAGACTTCCAGATAATAGTTAGCGGGAAACAAAGACACTGGAAAGGCGTTCCATCCTTTCGCTGTTCTAATTATAAAGGTGACTGCAAATCGTTTTGTGATTGAAACAATGCCAATACGGATGCCATGTTTCTGTAAGTCTTGTTGTCCGATGAAAAGGGGATGGAGGATTCAAGACACACAACCCAGCAGCACACATACTGGGTGGTAACACTTACTAGGAGAAAAAAAGGATGTATTACAGTTGATATATACAAATAATTGCATCCTATTTCTTTAAACAAACACTAGAAATTAACAACCACAAAGACCAAGTTTAACACGTATGTTTTTAAAATATTTTGTATATACGTAACAATAAAGATTACTACTCCAATTTTATTTGATTGTTTGGAGCGTGTATAAACTATAAAATGTTGAATGCAATGATATACGCGAATTGGTCGGTTCAGAAAATATTTTTATTTGTAAAATTATTCGCAAAAACATTCATTTACCGAAATTCCTTTGTCTGTTCCGAAAGCTTATGACCTAAATCGCTTATAGTTCTGATATATACAGATCTCATGTTAAATAATACCATAATTATAATTTATTGTTCTGATTTCAGGATATTGGATGTATGATGTAATTATTGAAGGACGATCAAAATCAGTTATCAACACACTGATCTAATTAAATACTACTAAACATTGTTAACTATACAAAACCAATGAGCAAAAGAACTCGATGGCTCATTATTCGCTATGATCTCCTAAACTCATAACGTGCTCGTTTTGAACTGTCCAAATAGCGTGCGAGAAGCTAGCGCTTTTTGTTAAGTTTTAAGGTTCCAAATCAGTTAGCGCGATATGACATCACGCGTTTTCGGCAAGGAATCTCATGTGGCATTGCGAATAAGGGCCCTGTACTCGATAAGAACATTTAAATAACGTACCAAAAGTAACACTTTAACTTGGCAAACTCTTCTAACAACGAGTGGGAGGATCTCGAGATCTCAATGCAATACCTACTGATTTATATAAAAAGTATTCCGAATGAAAATGTAAACCATATTTGGACAGTCGCAAAACTTTGGTAGTTCGGATGTTCGTTAAAGTAACTCAGCGGGGAAGTGCTTTTATGCCTTTCTCCTGAGATAAGGAAATGGGGTGAGGAATCACAAACGTATCGATATATTAACCCGCAAAATGTATAGCGAAATAATCAAATTTTATTTTTCATCTGTGGGTTTTGAAATGTAGAAAGCAATCATCATAGCATCTCTAACATCTCTAACATCACTGTCGCCTATTTTAACCACGGCAGTTAGTTTTACTGCACTATGGCTTGAAGGTCGAGAAGCATACATATTTAGCCTTTTTCTTATCAGCTATTGAAGGAAGCCCTTCTCCCAATATACGCTAATAGACTTAATATCCAATTTTAGCATCTAGGCGCTATCAATCGCTTTCTACTGGTCGTCGCTGTAATTGGGGACATCGTATTCTACGATTACCAAACGTGACTCTCCCAAAAACGTGGTTCCCACCTATGAACTTACTTACTTACTTACTACACCAACCCAGTAACTGAGCCGTAGTAGTCAGCCTATTATTATTATGCCAACATTTTAAACCCTCCTATTCTTGTATAGTAATTTTCTTATTTTTTCTAAACTCTGTAGAACATAAGTAGTTATTATGCTCTCCAGGGTTGACCCTAGATACTTGACACTGGCTAAAGAAAGGCGTTGAAGTGTGCTTTTAGGTTTGAAGGGCTGTAGTTAGGTACAACCCTGCATTATCCAGTTAGGAGTAGGTCGCTCTTATCTTAATGACTAAGGACGAGTAAGTTAAATACACAAATATTTGTTTCAAATTTATTTATTATGTAATGTTCGTGAATTATGTATTTCTGAACTGGCGTACAGTAAAGTATTTTTTATTATATTCTATGTTGTGTGTTCTGATTTGAAATATATTATATTTGTTATTATTTCTATTTCATTGCAAGTTTTTAATAAGTTCGTTCCACTCAGTTAAGATTTGTTAAAAAAACGTTTGTTTTGATTTATTTTTAAACATAAAGCTTTTTTTAAGTTGGCAATCAATAAAATTTTTACAATTTTTTTCGTAGACATTTGGCAAAGAATAAATAAGTCGGCACTGACTGATTTCATCGTATCTTGAATATACAAGCTGTAAATTTACAAGTACGTTGAACAATTTGTACGTATCGTTGTACACCATATATGTATATTTGTGTTTTACATAGCCATTGACAGATCTGAAACGGTCAAAATCGCAATTTCGTTCAGGGCGTGCAGCCTCACAGAATCTTCGAGGCTTTTATTGAATAAATTAACTTTTATTAAAACCCTGTTTGTGACCCGGGGCCCGCGTCCCGACTTACCGACTTATTTGGAAAATCTGATTACGCTTTGGTAAATAAAAACTGGCTCCGCCCCAAACAAAGCTATATCGATCAGTGGAAATTACATGAACAAAGGCATTTTTCATTACTGAGATACGCCAAACGATTATCAAAAGATTTTCTGGAAATCGTCTGCTCTCACCATTTCCTTGATGGCATTCCACGAAGAGTCGTTTTGAAATATCACACGAAACTTTGATCTTTTATAAAATACGTAAGTTTGATACATAT
This sequence comes from Campaea margaritaria, assembly GCA_912999815.1. Lineage (NCBI taxonomy): Eukaryota > Metazoa > Arthropoda > Insecta > Lepidoptera > Geometridae > Campaea > Campaea margaritaria. Next base: position 8,067,924 of record OU538794.1, read on the forward strand.
TAATTCTGACTGCATTTTTTTCATTTTCAAGGCACTGTTTCCAGCGAAATTACTGGGCATATAAGACTTTAGAACCGATGTCTCAGGGTGACGAGAGCAGTGCAAGATTATGCAATGCAAAGTGCAGGTGGCACTGTAACTACTACGGGCAGGCGTAACGCTTACCACCAGGTGAACGACCTGTTGTTGCTCAGTGAAATAAAAAAAAAAAACTCGTCATACCCACATAGTATAATATATACCAGTCAGTTATTATTTACAGAAATCTTCTGTAAAGGCGCAAATCAAAACGTAACAATAAATACCGCCTCCGTTGTCCTCTTTGCCTCGGGCTGCGTCAAAAACGCATCTCTACCTTAATGATCTTACCTGCGTAAGCTTTGATCAAGTTTACATTACATTGGGTAATGAAACAACTGTAGTAGCTGGAATGCTTTGACTTCGGCTTGCTTGAGGGCAATTGTTTGATCCGTGGTTAAACTAAGGAATGCGCAAAATGTATGGATTTAATCTACAATTGGTAATTAATTGCGGAGCTAGTAACGGCTCGTTGTGGCGTTCTATGGGGAAGTCTATGTTCAGCAGTGAATATCTTTTGGGAGTATGATGAAGAAATAATTGATTTATTCTTATATTTTTGCTTATTTCGAAGGTAGGTACGAGTATGTTATCCACCAATCCTGACCGGGCCCCCGTGGTGGGTTATGGGCTAATCCTCCTCACAAAAGTGAGGGGAGACCCTTGCTCAGCAGTACGCCGGTATGGGTTGATGGTGATGATGATGATATGGTACAATAATTACAGCACGTACCTCCAGGACTGAGATGATTTTATCGTCATCTGGAGTTATTCTGTCTATGCAGACATATATAAAAAATTGTATGTTTTTTTAAACGACTACGAAATTATCTCACGGCGCGCATCTTAGCTCTACAAGACCTAAAGTACATCTAAACATAAAAACCTGTTTAGCCGTTACTGAGCTGAGTGGCTACAAACACACATACCTGGAAACCTCTATACTCACACACACACTAACACTTTTATAATCTTATAAGAGCAGGAGAATTCTTGTAGAATAGAATAGAATAGAATAGATAACTCTTTATTAATCTTTACTCTTTTTTTTCTCTTTTTTTTTTTTTTTCTTTTTTTTTTTTTTTTTTTGTAATGCTTCTTCTGCAGGAGACCGCCTGGGGAAGTACCAGATATTCATCCGTCAAGCAATAGTGTGGATACATTAGTGTGTACCGGTTTGAAGGGCATTGTTTCCAGCGAAATTACTGAGCATATGAGACTTTAGAGCCGATGTCTCAGGGTGACGAGCGCAGTGCAGTGCCGCGCAGGATTTAGCAATGCAGGGTTCTGGGTGGTGCTGTGTCTGTTATGGGCAGGCGTACCGCTTAACATCATCAACGACTTACTAACCTCGTCACTCTTCTAATTTAAAATAAATGGAAATATTTATTATCCAATCCCTTTTCTACGCTTAATATAAAAGTAAATATTAACCTGTCTTCTGTGATAATATGTTAGTAGGTACTGCAATGTACGTTTACTACGCGAGTTACTATTTCGGTTTACACAAAGATCTTAATGAGGGACGTTAACCTAACATTTGGCCGCGCGCCGACACCGAAATGTTTAATCTCTACGTACGCGAATTGAAATAAGGATAATTTTAATTTCTCTTGTGTCTCGAGTCTCACTGAAGTAGGTAATGATACCTCTTCTTTAAAACGTTTAAGCTGCAGTATAAAAGATATTTACCATGTTATTTTAACTAGGTTACTACTACAAAGTACAAACTATATACTACTTAAAAGAGTAGGACAATTTATAAGCCATTACAGACCGATAAGTACCACTAGTAAGTGCTGTAGCCCACTAACAGACACATTACACCTTATTAGTTAACATACAGTGAGGGAAACGTAATGTTAAAGTAACTGAACAGTCATGTTCTAACGTCCAATATGGTGTTACGAACGCCAAATGTGAAAATTTTGCTTAGAATAGGAAAGTTATCCGTTAACTCTTTAACTGCTGACCCGATTTGCTTGCCTAGCCACGGGTGCGGCTCTGCACGCGCCATACTGTTTTCCCATGCAACAAACACAACAGTTGTGTTTTGCCGTACTCGTGGCAAGTTATGAAAAACACAACGGTTGTGTTTTCAGCAGTGAACGTGTTAATAGTGGCTTAATTGGGTTTTTTTAGATACATTTACTTTGTTTGAATGTAAATTGAAAATTTGGTCAAACTCAGCGGTTTTAGTCGCTGACTGTAGGTGTGTATGTAACGAACCTGGAGCATTTACAAAGAAGATACCCACTAAGTTACCCTCGCCTTGAATTCCAAATGAACGTCGTCGGAGAGTCGTTTAATAAAGTTAGCTCACTGATTTATGTGAAAACTTTAGTGCGTCGTACTAAATGTATGCACTGTAGGTGTAAGATAAGATAACAACTTTTTATTCCACTCCAAAACATACAAGTAACGTACAAAATAATAACAAAAGTAAAGTATACGTAGGTACATTACATCTCTTTATTGGTTTATGGAAGAATCGTGGCACCTACCTGATTAGAGCTGGTGTCTGCTCCCTTTGAGATGTTCTTGGGTTCCTCGGTGGATCTTAAAAGTAGTTGAAGTAGAGGAGCACCGTGGGGGTCACCACGTACTTATTCTTATTCCATGCAGTTCATTTTGAGGCCTTAAACTGAACGGCCTAGATTGGCAACACACACTCATAAATGACAACGTGACGTGACGTCACACAAAAATACACTGCACAGAATGAGAGAGAAAGAGAACGAGAGGGAGCTATGTAGTTATACTCCCAATGTTCCGATTTCTTTGGATAAATTTCTCTAGTCGACTTATGAACGCTGAGCTATATTGGTGGTGACAGTTAGCAGGGCAGTTCAGTTTAAGGCCTTAAACTGGATGGATTTAACTGTTAGTGGTGAGGCCCCAGCTCAGTTCAGATAGCATACTTCTAGCCTTGAAAGAAATTACGCAGGTGCCACAGCATGACGCTTCACTAGGCACGTTACTGTATATACCTATTTATTTAAGGCCGGTACTACCTCTTTCAACAAACATCAAAACGATACCAAAACTGTCTAAGAATCAGCTACTACTGAAATTGCCAGATTATAAGTCCTTTACAGATAGGATAACCAAAGATCCCATAAATCTTTTAGTAACAACACTATCTCAAATTTCAATTACAAATAGAATCTAGCCACTCGCCTGTAATAATGATCGTTGAAATTCAAAGTGATTTGGCTCTAATAGCCCGGTCCGAATCGAAATAAACAGGCATCATCAAATTCTGAATCCGTCCCTCACGTTTGATTTATCCAGCAAAGGGGATCAACTTGAGGTGTAATTTATTGCAGGCCAGCAAAGTCCGCGCTTGTTGGTAATTCTGCTTGATAGATAACGTTCTTGATAGCACCTTTGTTTAGGAATATGAGAGCAAAACGTTTCGTAACGTCAATATTTTCAGGTGATTTATCTGCTTGTTTGACCCGTCACGTTGTTACTACATTCTAATTCAATAGGCTGAACGAATTAAAGCGATGAAGTGGTGAAGTGACCCATGTGATTTAGCTTTATAAAATGTACCTGATCACTCGTAAGAAATAAATATTTTGACATTTTAATAATTTTGCACCATCATTTGAGGGACGAAAAGATTACATAGAAAAGAGAGTAACTGTGCAGCTTTTTTTTTATTAATTTCATATGAGTTTAGACAACAGAGCTCGTTTGCATAGTTTGACTGAGAGATGTTAACCGATCACCAAAGTTTAATTTTATCACGCACTTGGATGGGTGACCGTTTAGTTACATAATATCTGAGCGCTTCCCTGTTCCGGAAGGCATGTTGAGCCGTCGGTCCCGATTGCTTTCGATCTACAGAGTCGCAGCCATGTCAAAGGCCCTTGAGCGGTCCAACGAAGTCTGACCCCAAAGGCCGCTACTACCTCATACAAGATCGATCTATAGCTAAAACCAAACAAAGCCAGAAAGCTTCCATCCCTGATTTAAGCAAATAGCGCTCAGAGGCAGGATATCAAAGTCTTCTGTCAACACTAGCTTTGCGCAAATTTACTTCGCGGGGCAAACTTCTTATGAATTTTAAACCATTTTGATATTTTTTTATCAGGAAGATAGATTTATATAACACGCTGCAGATACCTGCGGCGTGCGGTGCGCAGCATGACGTCACTCAATGCCTTTTTTATATAATACAAAAGGAGTCAAAGTGTCGGCGCGCCTCAGATATCTGCGGCGTGAGCATTGGTCTGTCTTACACCTAAGCTCGGTGCAAAAAAAAAACTGTCCTTCAATCATCTAGGGTACTTACTAAAGTTTTAATTGTCTTTCAAATGAAACAGTGTTCAAGTATAATGTAACGAGAAACAGAACTTTTACTAGTTATAAACCCCAAGTCATGAGCTGGGTTATTTAACGCTTCCGAAGTGTGAAGTACTTCGAGGTACTGACAAAAGTTTTTGATAAACAGATACTTGTTGCGTCGCTTGTCTTCTTATTTATAGCTTCGTCGACATTTGAGGAGTTAAACTCTTCAAGTCAGTGGGTAAACTTAATTATGGAACAATTTTAGATATTAGGCCTACAGTGCTAAAGCTGAGGGAATTATTATTCTATGGTAGAATAGAATAGGATTTTTCTTGATATAGTAATTCTAACTAGAATAGACTTACAATAGCATACGTATTCAAATATACGCGGTATTTAGCTAACTCTATTGGATTATTTTAGTTAGCAGTGTTTTTTTAATGAAGTATCATGTATCTTCAAGACCAATGCGTCATTGCTAAGCCACATTATCCTGTTAAGCAAAATAGTTGCCAAAGGCGAGTAATTTAATAAGTTAATTATAAGTTACCCTTGACTTCATACACGTGCTATTTTTACCCAGCTGCGCGAGTTAAAGTACGGTAATATACGTATCAAATCGTTGCATAGCTGTGTACATTTATCTTCTCGACCAAAAAAATATATGACCTCAATTGGTTGAGTCGTTTAGAAGTTACGTGATCACTAACAGACGCATTAACGACCACTATATTCATAATCACCATCATCAACCCATACCGGCTCACGGTTTTCCACTCACTTTCGCGAGGAGCATTAGGCCATAATCCACCTAGGGGGACCGGATATAAAGCGTAATCCATAATACCTACTTGTCTTCCTGATATAAAATTTCCCGTCTACTGAAATAACTCTCTCAAAAGTTAGTTCGTAAAATATATTTCCTAATGCAGCTGAAACGGACAGGCCAGAAGCTTTGTCAGCTTTCTACTTAGTACGTGACGAAAATCTAGACTAAAGCGTGAGAGAGGTCGTCTTCCACAAAACAAATCTTTGATGATTCTTTTGTTATTTAATATCGCTTTGTGTTTGAAGCACTCACTGAATTCTTAGTATAATCCAGACAAATACAACCTTATCGGACTATCTTTTCGATCTATTGATCTCAAATGAGATGCGATAGTCCTCTGGTGTCTCTCGTTTCGTTAGGCTGCCCAAGGGCTGTTGACATATCTTAATGAATGGACCTCTTACAAAACATAACGTGAATTATTTCTTATTTCAGAAGTCATAAATAGAGTATCTGTATAAACACTTTGATGGAATTGTTTAACGTGCCTTTAAAAGCACGGAAATGTTCATATGGGACCGTTTGGTTACCCATCCAAGTCTGTATTACTAGATAATGTTGCTTAATTTTGAAGATAGAGTGTGTATTGCACGTCAATGAGCGTTTTATATCTGTTCCAACTATTACTTTTGTTTATTTTTTTTATCGCGTCGTTGCATGTCGTAGCTTTCGTATTGTGCATTCTCGTAGCAGTAATCAAAACCAATCTATAAAAAGCATCGTCTAATTTAAAGTAGAGTTCTGCACCCCCTATATTTTAAAATGTATTTGTGCTTATAAATACACTGATTACGTGACTATTTTCTAGTGTGTCCACGATGCCTTTATCATCTATATGAAACTTGAATCCATTTCCAATTCAGACTTACAAGTAAGTGTATGCTTACAAACGTGTTGTGAATAGATCTGTTTGAATATAACCGATAAATTGCCGTATTCCATAGCTTTATGCAGCTGTCACCGATTGTTACTCAGGCGACCTGAATACATTTTCATACTTTGAGATGGTCTCAAGTCTTAGGCACTAGATGGATGGGTTGATTTTATTTCAAACAAAAATTCAATGGACTGTATTTAAATATACATTAAGCACCATTAATACATTATTGCATTACATTGCCACATTCAAGCAGAAAATTAATTATAAAATTTAATCAATATAATTATATAAAATTTAATTAATTAGAAAATTAATTATAAAATTAAATCGTCATTTGGGGTTGATTTTTGGCAGCAGTCTTGAAGGCCAGTTCCATTCAAGACTAATAATATTTGCTGTCGTAGACCACAACGCAATTTAACACTAAAAGAAAGATACTCTAAAGAAAAACTCTTTAGTCAACACCAGACCTAAAACGAATCACTAGAAAACAGTTTATAAATTAAGGCAGTAATGGGTGGTTTTTATCGCTAAAAGCATGCTATGTACTTACATAACATCGGAGCCACGCCGGCGTTGGGCCTCAATAAAACCACCAATTCACAGCATCGCCTCATCCATCCTGAACTGTCAAATGCACAGTTTTAACAAAAGAAAACAAACGACTCCACCCAATTGAGACACATGACGGGTGATGAGTTCACTGAACAGTTACATCTTTCAACCCGGCTTCTATCGCTACCGCTTGTACCCTTCACCAGATTTTAACAAATTCGCATCACTCCTTTAGGTTTCATAATTGGAGAGAATGCTGATCACGTACCAAAAGCAGTCTCCAGCAGACAGAAACCGATCAGATTTTGTGAGATTATTCAAATTAGGAAAGAGTTTCTACTTCCTTTAAAATTAAATTCTACCGAAAGCGAAAGAAAAGAAACGGATGATTGTCTGTGACGTACTATGAAGTTTCGGATTACTGATGCGAATTCAGTTTGGATGGTAAGATCAAAGAGGTAGTTACTTTTATGACAAACCGTAGCGAATGCAGGGATAGTACTTAGAAAGAAGCAATCCATCGTTTGTGTTTTATTTGCAACTAGCTGCGTAGAGCAGTTTCATCGCGTAATTTCCGTTTTCCCGTAAGAAACTACAGCGTACTGGAATACAAAACCTAGTGGGTCATTTAGAAATAATGTAGCTTTCTAGCAGTGAATAATTTTTTGGAATAAATTAATAGTTCCAGAGATCAGCTGCAACAAACAAACCTTCTATAATATTAGCTCAATATAAAGGCAATATATATTGAAAATTTATTAGGCGTAAGACAGATAATTACCAAATGCCGCACGCCGTGCCAATTCTGCTTGGTTTGCTGCTTAGACAGTGATATTAATGTAAATGTAGATTGCAGAGTTATATTTAACTGCGTAATTTATCTCATTTGTGATTGGCTAGGGAAAGTAGTGACCCGTCACCCACTAAACGGATACTGAGGAGCCCCCTGTATTGGACAGTCATTGAGGGGTGATATTTCTGTGGAATGTAAGGGTGTGATGAGATAACCTTTTACGCAGTTAGAAGAAACTTTATTATTAAACATGAACTTTTCGGAAAATATACGGTGTCTATCACCGTCTGATTTATACGAATTACAATAATAGTTTTATAAGGAAATGAAAATAGTTAAAGGTGCTACGATAGATGGTACTAAATATAATGTGCAAGAAATAGCCAAATCAGACAAAACACTAAAACTGTAACTGCTGAAAATTTAGGTTTTTTTTTTTAATTTTTCTTATATTTATCAAGTAGCTTTTATAATGCAGCTTTATCTATTTTTAGCACAGTAAGGTCGAAGATAGATATACAAATCTACAAATCTGTGATATTAATGAATAAAAATATTGTTCCCATAATTCGTTATTTCCAAATTAAGGGACTTATGTCATAATAGTAATAATAAATAATATCTAGTAATAACAGATAGGTACCTACCAATTTTATTTTTGAATTCAGTGACCTTTATTAGCAGAGCGGTCTCAAGAACATAAATCACAGTTTATATTCAATTATTCATAATGAGGCCTGAAATTTTATAGCTATATAAATTCAAGTTAATTTGAAATATGTTTTTATCTTTAGAGGTGAAGACACGCTTTATGATTTCGAGAAGAATTAGTTGGAACATTTATAAAATGTTATTAGTTTGTCAGACATTTTTTTTATGATATTTAGTAACGTGACGAACAAGTCGTTCACCTGATGGTAAGTGCCAGCCTGCCCATAACAGCTACAGTGCCACCGATAACTCTCTCTCAGTCTTTCTCTGTCGCTCTTTCTCAATTCTTTATTTAATAACGAAACTTAAAATAATGAATTACTTAAATTATACAGTTACAGCGTCTGTTATAACAATTTTTATTTATACAGCCATACAGAAAAAAAAAATATTTTGTTTAATTTTATGCAGGTCGAGGCCTGGTCGCCCCTGGATAGATGATTTAGGGAAGGACTGGCAAGAGGAAAGGCTGGAGGTGGCGCAAGACAGACCCAAGTGGCGAATCGTATTATCAGAGGCCAGGACTCATTTTGGGTCGTTGCGCCATCCCAATTACGAGAAGTTAGTTAATTATATTTTTACGCGCACTGTATTGTACGAAAAAACTTTGAAACGCTTTTAACATGAGTTTCAAAGCCTACTAAAAATCTACGTAATAATTATGTTAAGTAATACAATACAGAAATTATGGAAAAACACGGTTCATTATAATAACATGTATGTCATATGTATACACCATAATATTACTCCATATTCCTCAGCGCTGCTAACGACATCGTGTAACCGAGGGCACAAAAAATAATAACTTCGACTTTTTCCGTTAACCTAAAGGCTAATTCTAGAGTGATAGACATTATGTCAGCAATTGGCGAGTTTGAAATATTTAGAACACTAAAAGAATCGTATTTAGTGTAAAAATATTATCGAGTCTATAAACATATTGGTTCCTGACTGAACCATCGAGATGTTTTTCGATTGTTCTGAGTCTAGTAACTCACCGCTCACGCTCGTCTCGCGTGTCACCTGCTCACCCAACTCGAGTCAGCTGTCGATCGCTTGCTCTTAGTGGCGACGGCCGAAAGTATTTTCTTCCGAATGTTTTATAGCACCTCTGATTCACTTAAATTTGACTGCGATAGAGAATTATTGAGAACTATCGAGATGTTTGAACGTTCGAAACAATCGATTCAAATATCTCGGTCTCGCCCAGCACTAATATATTATGTCAATTTGAAAATATTGAAACGAAGTGAGCCGCAGAATTTCAAGTAAAGAATAATTTTCTCGGAATATAACGATTGAAACGTTTTATGCTCAGCGAAGAAGACCTTTGACGACATTTTACGTAGAAGTTTAAGATTAGAGATGAATTGAATACCTACATAGACTTTATGAGAAAAAGTAAGGTTACCTGAGAAATTGAGATAGACATTGTATCGAATTTGAGATTATTAATCACTTTGATATAGACTTATCACAATGAAGATGTGTGTGGCTATCCATTTATAGTAGAGATTTGGCAATTTTTTTATGGAGATTGTCTAAACGACATAATGTCTGTGATGCGAGAATTGAGGCCAATATCGAAAGGCAAGTTCATCTTTTTTTGTGCGTTGGTGGAGGTCCATAAAAACGTGGTGTACCTGTAATTAGGTTATGATCGGACGGTCAGGTGCCCCGGGGACTGTCCTTTATTATCCTGAATATGTAGGTTTATCCCTTCGAAGAAATGTGGAACAACGAACTTATTTATGTAGCGCTGGTACGGAGAAAATATATTACAGAGATATGGACTCCGGTTAATAGAAATCTAGGATCAAGCAAGATTGATTCGGTTCGCCATTCTTTTTTTAGGAGTTCGTACCAAAATAGCTCAGACGGAACCCTATTGTCGGAACTGTCTGGCAAAGGCTGTTATTTCAAAGGATATCCAGCCCATAGGTACCTACTCGTAGATGGAAAAAGGGCAAAGTAGACTATGATCACGTTTAAAATGAGTAGCACTATTCTGACTCACAAAAGTCGACTTGTAGATATATTTTACTAACTAGTAGAAAATATATAAATCGGGTCTTTAAATTAATCGTTATGATATTTTTAATGTTTGTAATTTTTTTTTCTTTTAAATTTTTTTTTGTTTTGTGAGATATAGGCAATCTTAAATGTTATTTTGCCATTTTAGAGTATCGATTCGATTTTACCGTCCCTTTGATGTTACATAAAATGTTGATGCAAATTTTGTAATCTTAACAAATCTTTATTATTTCCCCTTAATTGAGAAATTAAAAATGATTGCCCATTAAGGTCCCTAAATGAGGAAGGTTGACAGGTTTTAAGTACTTTTCGCCTCTATGCAGAAGGGTGGCACCACCCTAGACCACCCTATGGAAGCCAAGAAGGTAGGTGAAAAGGAGTAAACGCTCGAAGTGCGTGACCACGGCTCAATGCAAAATGCTTTTATCCATTTTATACAATAAAGGCAAATGAGGTCTTTTAACGCTACAAGGGAAATCGATAAAACCCAAGCTTTATATGCACCAAAGTTCAGGTCGACTGTTTATAGTGCTTGGTAGCCAGGAAAAATGTTGTTACTACCATGTTTTAGTACCAAGTTTGTCCCCCGTATAATTCCGTATGGGATACCTACGAATGGTCTCGACAGCAAAAAGACTACCTAATAAATTTATTTAACTGGCTAAGTGGAAATGGGACTTCAGAGTAAACACTACAGGGATGGTGAAACAAAGACGGTGGCTGTTACAACACACGGTGGCAATGTAAATAAATAAAATAATTACAGCTATACTTTAATTTGTATTGGTTGTCACCGACTTGGTGTACCCTTCCCTCTTGCCCTGACAAGGCCGAACATCACCCTGCTGAGGAGAGCTCAGAGGGTGATGGCCGTCGGGGTCATCCGTGGATATCGCACCGTCTCCTGCGAGGCGGCGTGCTTGCTGGCGGGGTCCCCTCCGTGGGACCTGGAGGCGGAAATGCATGCCGACATGTTCGAGTGGCGCATGAACCTCCGCCTCCAAGGCGAAAGCCCCCCGCCAAGGGCGATTGAAGTGTGGAAGTTCCATGCTCGGCAGTCCTTACTCCGGAATTGGTCAGAAAGGCTGGCCGCACCTGGAGCGGGACTAAGGACTGTCGAGGCTGTCCGGCCGGTCCTCCAGGACTGGCTGGACAGGGGTCACGGGTCTCTCACCTTCCGGCTGGTGCAGGTGCTTACGGGGCATGGGTGCTTCGGGAAGTACCTGCACCGCATAGCCGGAAGAGAGCCGACACCCAAGTGTCACCATTGTGGCTGCGACGAAGACACGGCGCAGCATACGCTTGAGGAGTGCCCGGGCTGGGCAAGCGAGCGCCGTGAACTCGTCGCAGCAGTGGGGGCCGACCTCTCGCTCCCGACCTTGATTAAGTCAATGGTCGGGGACGAGAGGTCCTGGCAAGCCGGAGAAACCTTCTGCGAAGAGGTGATGTCGCAGAAGGAGGCTGCAGAGCGGGAACGGGAGATCACCTCCGAACTTCCCCTCCGCAGCCGGCGAGCGGGGCGTCGAAGAAGAGTATTCTTCAACGCCCTGCTCCGGCCCCCATAACAGAGGCTTGGGCGGCGGACCGGGTGTACGTCCGCCGCCCACTCGTATGCCTCGAGGCGGCGCGCGCGGTGTTCCCGCGCGCCACACTCACAAAGTTAGACGGAGTGGAGCACTCCTCTCCACTCCTACCAACGGGATGGGGTTCTTCCTGGAGGACCAACGCCGTCGGGGCTGCGGAAGTCCACTCTCGCACCCGTAGCCCCGACAACAAAGGCGTCCCGGTGGAACACCCTGGGGTTTAGTGGGTATACCCGTCAGACTGGCGGGGGAGTCCCACATAACCACCCGGCCCTCACCCGGGTCTGGTGGTATGCGTAATTGCATTCCCCAGGTAAAAAAAAAAAAAAAAAAAAAAAAAAAACCCTTCCCTCTAATGGTAACATCGAAGTCCCAGTGTTTATTACACCTACGCGATCGATGTTACATCGATGCCTTGATCAACGTCGACTGCGTAGGTATAATACGAGCAGCTCAGGTCGATCAACAACTCGCAAGCAACGTGGCATATCGACGGTCAACGAAAAACGGCTTATGATCGACCTTGATCAATACATTGATAGATGTGTTGACTTTGATCGATGTTGTTTGTTTACCAAGATCGACCTTGAGCGGTCTATAATAATCAATGTTGAACAACACACAGTCAAAAGTACTTATATTAAAAAAGCGTATTATAAAATTAACAACTATATTAATGACCTTTGTCATCAATTTAATTAGACATAAATAAATTAAGACGGCAGATTGGAAAAAATAGCCAACGAGTTTCTTGACGGTTTTTCTCGGTTGGATATTTTCCGGATCGAGTGGGATAATCAGTGAACTTTCATAAGTGCCCTCTTGGGGCCCATGTGAATAAAGATTGTTTACTTTGACTTTGAGCACCGATCCACGTCGATTGTGGGTGCAATAACACCCTTCCTAATTTTAAACTATATCACAGAACCCATATAGTACTTCTAATAACTATGTATCAACTATCGTATAAATAACGACCAAGCATAAATAACGTTAATTAATAAAGAGCGTATTTTAAAATAATATGATGTTTCATTAATATAATGTGCAACTAAGCCATTTGTAAAGGTGAATAAAAAGAGAAAATTGCTGGATAAAAATGATTGGCCTGGTCATTAAAACTGCACGATGTATTGGCATTTGATTGTCGATTCGCGTGATTCGAGTGCCTTTATTAACTAGCTACTGCATAAAACAGTTGTACAACCTATTAGCCGGAGTTTTGGCGATGTTTTAGTATTCTTTTTAGTTATATTTTGTGTGTTGATTTGCTGAATGTCTATTGATAGAATGTTAACCGTTAAGTTTCCTATATACAAAGAGAAACAACGTATAATTGTGTGTTCTCTCCGAAACTGCTCAGACAGTGTTAGTAAAATCTCTACCATTTTACTGAATCGTAACGTTGACTGCAACCTAGATCGTCTGACTGACAAATTGTTCAAATTGAGTTTTTAGAAAAGTTATTATAGGTACTCTTTTACTTTTGTATTCTTCAATCCTACGCAATAGTAAAGTTACTCTAACACGTTACGATACTCTGGAATAAAAAACAGATTGTCACCTATTCATTGGTGTTAAAAAAGCCGATGATTGTAAAAGTATTCCGCGTACTTATTCTTCCAAGTCAACATTTTATCGTCCCCATAAAGGGCCATAAACGCAAACTTTATGAGGGAATCTATTACCCCCATGAAATAAAAGCGGTGTTATCGACAAACAAGGGTTGTTCAAATTGATTCCCCGCAATTCGACGAGATTCCAACTTTCCCCAGGAAATTATTTTTACGGGGCAAGTCAATGTAATGTAATACGTGTGGTCGAAGTGGCAATACTTTTGTGGTTGGTACAGTTAAGGTATGAATCATATAATATACTTTTTCATAATTATTATTATTTAACGTTGAACGGAATGATGTATGAGGCCATGCTAGGTTCGAGTTTAATTATTTAAAAAAAACTATAATTATAGATTCCATTTGGTAAATTAGTCCAACGCAATAAATGTAATTTTTGTATTGCCGAAGAAGACTTAATTTCCCAAAATTGGTTCAGGCGTTGGCTGTAGCATATCCAATCCCTACTTCCCTACTTCCTTACTTATATAATAAATGCGAAAGTAAAAACCGCTGAACGGATTCGAATGAAATTTGGAACACAGATAGTTTATAACCAGGATTGAGTAATAGGGTACTTTTTATCCCGATAGTATGTTCCCGAGGGACAAAACGGAAACTACGCGGGTGAAACCGCGGCGCGCAGCTAGTTATATATAATGAATTCTTGGGGTCGAGTATTTACAAACCTGACAGAAATATTCAGTCAAGCAAATATAATTTTAACAGATGTTTTTATGCTTAATATCTGGACGTGAAAATTGCAGAAGCATTCTTAATATTTTTTCACAGACTGTACTTACAATATGTGATCAAATTTTTGACGTTGCAATCGGTCTTTAATTTCCCCTGAGGCTAACCTACCGCCACTGTAAATAAACTACCTCTCATGTGTAAAAATATTGTAGCCACCCTGAGAGGTAGCCGAAGCAAAGCAAGGAAGGAAAGGTAAGGTAAGGTACCCATTCTTCCTTTGTCTTAAAATGACAAATTCTATATCAGTTCATGAAATATCGTCCATAGAAATCAAATTAAATTAAAATTATATCTCCATTCATATAAAAGACTAACCAGCACATCTGAAAAATATATGACTCTACTATCTAATTTAGAATTCAACCACTCGTGAAATTATTAATTTGCTACCCTACGAATGAAATGAGAACATTTTAATGCGACACATATTTTGTTTGCAATAAGCCAACAAGACATCTTCAGAACCATTTAAAAATTAGCTTAACTGAAAAACGATGAAAGAGAGACTTTTAATTCAAAAGACAGAATTTAGAACGAATCATCCTCGAAACAAAACATGAGTCGCAGTATTATAAAAATCCAAAATACCTTGCTACACATGAAGCCAAAGGCAATTTACGTAAACCATGACATGTAAAAGTAAAAAGACTTGGGAAAACCTGCCATGTTCTCATAAAAGGAGTCATGTATATTGTAGGTACATGTTACATAAAGTTGTTAGAAATAAACATTAACACTTAAAGCTCTCAAGGTATTCCCCAAACTTTTTACTGCGTACTTACGACTCCCCAAGCGCTAATGGTTGGGGACAATTTGCTGACAGATAAATATTGTGTAGGTACCGCGACGGGCACGACGGAAACCTAATTGTAAATGTGTGACCGAGATTGTTATAGTTTTGTACAGTTTCGAAAAAGGTATGGTCCAGCTTTACCTACAAGTTTGTTGTATACAGTTGAGAACTCTTTTCAGAGAGGTATACGAATTTAAGTTTTAATTTAATAAAAAAAAAAATTTTGGTCAAAGAAAAAGAAAGAAGATTATGAAGAACATTTGAAAATTCTTACACAGAGAGAGAACCCCGAATCCTGATTTACCTATTCAAAATCCGTGCGTAACCCCCGAGGTATATCGTAAGCATTGACTTTACTTTTTAATAAAGCAACATTCCCTTCAGGAAACGTGCGTTCCTAGTAAACTCAATATAGAATTCTTACCTCCACGACCTTTATCCATCAGATGTTAATTTCCCTTGAGTCAGTTAACCTTGCGTGACCTCAAATAAAGGCTACCTAGTGCAATGATTTAATAATAAGCATATGTGGGTTAAGGCAAGAAACAAGAAGCAATTTGTAAGATTAATATTTTGTTGTTTGTACATTTCATAAAATGTTTTTTTTTTGTTTTTTTTTTTGGGGGTTAACGATAACGGCACCCGATAAAAAACATTGATGACTGAAGAGACTAGCCTCGGTCCTGTCTTGGCCTGATATGTCATATTTAGCAACTCGCACTAAACCAGAGTTTTGTATTAGGGCCTATCCTATCATTCCCCCTGAGAGAAGACATGTGTCTCAGCAGTGGGAACGTAGTGTCCGTAGTGATGATAATCTGTTAGCAATAGAATCGCGTTATCGCTGCAAAGTCGAGGATTTAGACCGTTTTTGTAGGTTATTTTAATGTTACAAATTAACGAGACGAGCAAGATGGTAAGCTCCCTGCCACAACAGCTGCAGTGTCACCCAAAATCTTTTGCGGCATTGCACTGCGCTCGTCATCCTGAGACATTGGGTCTAAAGTCTCAAATGCCAAGTAATTTTGCTGGAAACAGTGCCCTTCAAGCCTGACTTAGCTTACTGTATTGTCACAGTAATGTTTGAAAACTGTCAAAATCGGTGACTTGTGGTGACGTGGTACAATAACTAAAAGGTTTAAAGTGCAGGTGGCCCTCCTGATGGTAAATATTCACTGCGCCTGTGGACATACATTAATACTTGAAGCATCGTCAGTGAACTCTTCTCAGAAATAACTCCTTACTTTGAAGCTGTAACTGTAGTTCAGCGAAAATATTATCCATGTAGTGGAAATCACAACAACAAATGAAATTTTATAGATGCCAACCTGATGCGGCCCTATTAGGTACTAGGTTGCGTTCTAAATTACGTAGTAGTGGGTAATATGCAAACGGAAGATAGTCCAATCAAATAAAAGTGTTTGTTGACTTGGAAAATGTAAAAGAAAACCTCGTCGGCCAGACGCCACTTCTAAAGCGGCATACGCTGGATAAGCCGCGCGGTCGAAAGTTTCCAAACTGCTCTTTACACGGTCGCGGTAGCAGTAACACAGTAAAAGTTGGAATGTGTAGGGTTGCAATCGCATTTAATGAAAAATTAAGTACGTAGATATTTTTCTAAAAAAATCCCTAAGGTAAAGGTTACAATGTTTTCACTACAAAGGTTTCCAAGGGAAATGTAGCCAGTGAATTTGCTAAACGTATAAGGCGTAAGGCAGATCAATGCAGCGCGACGCTGCCTTTTTCATACAAAATGTAACAAACTGGTGTTACCTACATTTTGTATGAAAAGGCATCAAGTGACGTCATGTAACGCGTCTCATGTCACCCGCCGCATGCACTTCTTGAGTGCGGCTAGTTAAAGATTTAACATATTGCATTAAACTCTGTAATGTATAAGTTCAGGTTATAATTTAATTATTATAGAATGGTCTTAATCATTAGGGTTTCGAAACTGTTTACCTTTGATTTTGGTTTTTTCATGCAATTTTTTTTAAATTTCTTTGACTTGAAGTTTTGTTCACGATATAGGCATAGGCTATAATAGTGCACTGACAACCCTAGCTGTGAGTGTTTCCAGACTGTTTCCGTCCAATCGCCAGTTGCAAAGTAATCAGCGGATGGGAAGCAAAACACTTTTCAACTTAGAACTTTTTGTATTTAAACTATTTCAAAACTAACTTACGTTCACTAGAAGGCATGATAATTTAAAAAAAAAATACTGTGAAAATTTCAAAATGAAATCTAGTTGCTATAAAAAGTTATGAGATCTAAATGGCAAAGTTAGTGCAGCCCTTTTTGGAATAAAAATAATAAGTAAACAAATAAAGTCCAATACCAACAGGTAAAAAGGCGCTTAAATGTTAAGTTTTTCTTTACAATAAAACTCTAACTCAATTATTCACTTTCCTTGTCTTGATCTCGAGACAAAAATCCTGTTACGCGTAAAAAAATCCATCGCAATCAATCAAGTGAAAGCAATTATATATCAATGAGTTCTCTGTTTGATTTCACCAAAAGCTGGAAAATTCCAAACATATAATTAGCTACGGCTAAGTCTATTTTCATTATAATCCTATGCTTAAGCTATTTATAAAGCCTGAAATGCCAACCTAGACGTCAAGGGTCTCTCATGCAATTTAACAAAGCTAATTTTGTTTTTTCCACAAGCCAGACAGACTGGAACCTTTTCCAAATGATTTCATGCCCATTAATAGGGCTGAGTACCCTTTTCACGCGTACGTCAATTAAGTATATTTTTAAAGCTAAAAAGAGACTGGACATAGATACGGGTCAAAGCAACCGATTTATAACAAGCGGACTGTAGAGTATGTCAGAGGGTTCACATTCAAATGTTATGTAATAAATAACAATAATCTTATATCTTTAAATGAGCAATTCTTGTATATATATATATATATATATAATTCCGAGATTCCAATTATATATATATATATATATATATATAATAACTGGAATCTCGGAATCGACTCCAACGATTTTCATGAACTTTAGTATATAGGGGGTTTCGGGGGCGATAAATCGATCTAGCTAGGAATCATTTTTAGAAAATGTCATTTTATTAGTTAAAAAAAAAATACCGAGCAAGGCTCAGTCATCCAGGTACTTATTATTATATAAATAAATAAATAAATAAATGTTTTTTGGTATCTTTTTGTATGGTATTTTTGACCGGGTGTGGTAGTTTATTTAGGCTCTGCAAAAGTAGTTTAAGCAGTTTAAACCTTTCATCATCAACCCATATCCACCTACTGCTGAGCACTGATCTCACCTCACTTTCATGAGAAGGATTAGGTCATAATTCATCACGGAAGCTCGGTCCGGATTGGTGGATTACATACCTCCGAAATTATTCTCGGGCATGTGGGTTTGAGGTTTCCCTTCACCGAAAAACGAGTGATAACTACGTACATATGTTTTATAAAAGCCACATTGGTACAGGCCCGCACTAGGATTTGAACTAACGAATAACGACCCTCTTCTTCAAATGCGGAAGTTCTTTTACTAGGCTATCGCCGCTACCTAACCCATCTCTGGTACAGCCCAAACCTTTAGATCATATAGAAATAATCCTATTTCATCAAGTGAATCCGACCAAAACGAGAATATCTAAAGAGAATATTACAGTCCTATTTAAACTTCCGGAAAACCTTTTGGAGGCAAACGTACACAGACCCCGACATCCTTTTACTAGCTTCTGTACCTCTGGTTAATTATGCAATGTTTTTATTCAATTAAATGCGTGGTCTACCCTAATTAAGGCCTCATGAAGCACAGAAAACATAGAGGGCAACTGTGTGAGACAGTAATGAAGTTAAAGATAAAATTCTTGTCGCGATTAATCTTCGTACACGTCCGGGTGGATATTTCTGTTCTATTAGGAATTAGCTTTTCTATAGCTTGTTTATCTTAACTATGCACTTGGAAGCACCCATCTGTATAAAGACTACGGATACTATGCCTGTTTTCGCCATCAATTACTCGTATCAACAAGGTCTCTATAGTGAAACAACATGGTCTCTATAGTGAATCCCACTATTCCACTAAAATTATAAATGCAAATTCTTGTGTGTGTATTTATTCCATCGTCACGCCGCAGGAGCAGAACGGATTTTGATGAAATTTAGGAAATAAATAGGTACTTTAAGTCCTAGCATATAGAAGACTTTTTATTCCGTAAAAATTAACATTGATGAACAAAAATGATAATGGTCAACGCGTGTGAACAGCGTGGCGCAACTACTTATCCTATAATAACGTGCAATCTTCGATACTGTCTTCATGAACATATAACAACAGGGGAACTCAGACACAAACCAGGCTTGGCACAAATGGAGCAATAAAAAAGGAAAGCAAGGAAAAAAGAACAGTCGCCTCTTTGGAACAATACGCCCGGTACAATGTGTGTAATGCTCGTAGATATCGGCCTCCATTTGTCTTTCTGTCTAATCTTTCATGATGACGATGTTGTTTCACAATTCACGTGCTCATTTGCATTGAGTTGGAAAGTGATCTGTTACTGTTCGTATTCGTTTCATTTGTGTAACGGAGTGATGATAATGGACGACGTAATCGTATGAAAGAAGATGTGAGAGGTGCGGTACCTATTGCAATGGGTGGGAAATGAGCAATGTTCTTGTTGCTTGTTGAATGACATAGTGCCAGACTCTTTAGTGTAGGTAGTCATGTGCAGTGGCGAGATCGTCGCCGTTGTCAGGTTTTGGCCATTTTGTTAGGCCGCCCAAGAGCCTGCTGCGGCATAACGGCTGCAATCAATCAATAACAATCAATACCGATGGCTAAGCGTGCCCTCAGAAGTATTTGCAGGAAGAGTTTTAACATCCATGACGAGAAACTTAGCGACAAGCAACACTGAAGAGGTGCGGTATGCCGCATAACGTCACTCGATGCCTATTTCACTTCTTATTCATTCAAAATGTATCTAGATTAGATCAAAATGTACAATTATGAAACTGACAGCGCCACGCCGCGCTGCACTGGTCTGACTTTCGCTATACCATCAGATTTCTAAACTATAACGCACACATACCCAAATATGCTTAAGCATTTTTCAGTTAAAATTAAACCTTACGCTTTTTGTAGTAAATAAAAATCCATAAGTTTTCAAAACACTCTAATATAATCTACTAGCTATTTTCTCTTGGATTTAAAACTAAGCTCTAGAGAAAAATGTTTTCTCTTAACTAAAACTTCCACAAATAGAGTGTCAAGGTAAGTTTTAATTTGTAGAGTACACGAATGGACCGCTGCGGCGTCCCGGTGGTATCTAATCTAGTTTCTAGACTGTTTATTAGGTTGTAGATACAGTAAGGGAACCTTTTTAGTTCCTTAATTTTTCCAATCAATAATATTATCATATATTAGGTATTTTCTCGCCGAAATTCCTTAATTTTTGTAGAAAAGTTTTTCAGTAATATCGATAAAAAAATAACATAATGTTTTCCATGAACTCGTCTAATTTTTATGGTTGATGGAAAATTAATCGGCCAGCAGCAAATGTAACCACTAATATTACTCTAATTTTGCACAATTTTGGTATCGTCGTCCCCAATATCGATGCTGGTAGTAACAATGCAAAATATAAATAATTTTCGTGCGATTTCGCAGAGCTACGTGTGAATACGGCTTTAGTGCACCAGATTAAGTCTTTACTTGCCGATGTCGCTTGCGAAGCTTAAAGGAAATTGGCTAATAAATATTTTTCTTTACCTTTTAGATAAAACTTGAAACTGAGATATTTACGGCGGCTATTTTAAAATATAAAACAATCTCTCCTCCTGCATTCGTTTGCTCCCATTTGAACGTTTTGATGTATCCGAACAACTATAAAATGCAATAACACTTTCAATAAAAAATATACCCTGCACCATTTCTTCTGTGAACTATTCATTTAATAGTTGTTTTGATGAATACACTCTGTAAACGATTTCTTCGGTTAAGGTGGAACGTTTCGTATATGGAGGAAAATTTAAATTACTTATGGTTTTTTCGTTATTAGGTCTAGACTTATTCTAAAAAATAATGGAATTCACGACAATCCTAGATTATATGCACCATAATTACTCTAATAGTTCAAAAAACACTGCAATCATTAGTGTAACGGTTAATTAGCTTATTTGCTGACCCGGTCTGGCTCGAAAAACGAAAAACTTTATTGATATTTAAATTTCCCGCCATATGCAAAACGTTTCACTTTAACAGTTGTTCGGAGAAGAGTAATTTAGCGAACAGTGTGTACTGCTCTCACTTATTTTTCCACTTAAAACACTGTAGAAGCTCAGAAGCTGAATTCTTAGTAAACCATGCGATTTTTTCTAATTAAAAAAGAACGAAAACTAAACACTGACTCGGCGAAGTAGCAAGCCGTAACTTAAAATGGCATTCCTTCACCAATTTCAATGAATCCATTTATTGGGTTCTCAATAACATTATTTATCGCTTCTCACTTTTTAGGCCGATCACGAAGTCTTGTCTCCGGGAACCACAAAATATTCAAATAGAATATACCCCTACAATATTCAGTAGCACCCAACGCGAATAATAACTACCACAGCCGCACGCCTCGTTTAGCGCAAGGGTTGTGTCTCGAGAACTATCCACTTGTATTCGCTGAGATGCCTGGCTTAAGTTTCATTACTTTGAGTTCTTCGGGTATTTCGAATAGGTTTTGACGTGAATACCCCTGTAAATTAGGAGCCAAATACAAAACTTGAGGGTTAACAAAACATGGCTGATGTTATACGGTTCCGAGTCATTGATTAAGTAATAGTTACAAGCAGAGACAAGGTTAGAAATGTTGTAGTTCAATTATAGTTCAATTGTAGTTCAATATGTTCGGAATTGCGTAGGTTCGGGAGAATACGGCACAAATGAGGTTTTCGGTGTAGGACAAACCTATTTCTAATATCTAAATAAATAACAAAATAATAATGATACTTCGCATAGAACTGATTTAACAAGGATGCTAAAGCTAGTTTATTAAGACGTTACCAGTAGGAAACATTTTCATAACGCTGCTGGCAACTTTGCCACATTCTACGGCAATGTTAAGCCTTCGGGAAAAATAATTAACACGAACACTATTGTCTTAAAATTGAAATGGGACCACTTGGGAGGCACCAGGTTTCATATAAAAAAAGAATCATCAAAATCGGTTCACCCAGTTGAAAGTTCTGAGTTAACAAACATAAATAAAACAAAAAAAATGTTACAGTCAAATTGAGAACCTCCTCCTTTGTTGAAGTTTAAAAACTAAATGTTTCAATACGAAAAGGTTAGGTATAATATTGCAGTGGAAACCTGGAAATTATATTTAATTCTAATCGAAAAAATGTCAGCTACATAACTAGGCCAGCCTTTACCGAGGTAGCCTGTCTTTCTTTGGATCTTGGTTAATTTTACACTTGTTATAAACATAACATAATATTAAGAATATCAAAAGTTAAGACTAAGGTAAAGGTAAGTATTACAAATGATTATTTAATTTGTACCCCTGCTAAAGTAAGAGTTTGCTTTACAAAAGGGCTTCATTGATAATATTATCTACTTGCAATAAATAGTCAAATATTAAAGCAAAAGTAAAAAGAGGCATTTCTACTAAGGGTAGGCAATGTAGGTTGAAGATGACCATTTGCCATCGGGTAGGCCGCATGCTTGCTTTACACCTATTATATTAAAAAAAGTTTGTGCTGGGTGGTGAGTTTCGAGCTTATTTGAGTCTTTAAAATAATGGGATTGTTATTGAAACAGAATACCAGCAATGTTTCAACGTTTCTTGGGCGTTCATTAGCATCTACTTCTATTCCCAGTTGATAGCAAACAACTCGAGATTTCTAGGTTTCACGATAACTAATTAATTTTCTACGAAACGTTCTGATGGAACAGTTTAGCTCTAAGAGGTAATTGGCTCGTTTACAGAGTAGAATAATTAATAATTAATTTTACGTCAATCTCTAATTGTAAACAGAGTACAGTGACTGATAAACTTTTAAAATAAAAAATATATGTTAATTATATTAATGTAAAAAATAATTTTGACACGCTTAAAATACGCTTTATTTAATCATTGTCGTTTAGCTATTATCACAACCCCATGTTTTTGTGTTTCACTTGCCCACATTTTATCCAAACAATTATTTGAAAAACCTTTATCCAGCATGTTTTGCAATGCCATATAAAGTAAAATAGTTTTCTTTTTTATTTCTTTTTAGTTTTTTGTTGGGCAACGTATACTCGTGGGCGGTTCTTTGAAGAACCTATTAAAATTGCACTAAAATCATAAAGTTTTTAAAATTCGTCGGAAGCATACATACGCACATCGATTTCTATATTCATAGATAGATACATAGATTAACACACAAATTTGAGAAAAATAAAACAAAATCAAAAACTTAACATTTGCAGTTTTTCGCCAAAGCTCCGGGTCTTATTAGTTCCATTTTGTCATTCTACTGGGAGGTACTTTAGTATACAAACAGCATTATGAGTATGATATGACGTGTCTATGGTCCGGATAATCCTAACCAGACCTAGAGCGTTTCATTCGCAGCAGTATACGCCACTAATGCCCTTACGGTGGAACTCAAACCAGATAAGGCACGATCGGCACTAAAGAGACACTTGACGTCTCTACCGGCCGATGTGCACGCTTTGTTTTTCCTTTTTTTTAAGTACCTTGTCTTTGTTGTGTATGATTTTATTCAGTGTAAGCTAGTTTCATAAAACAATACAGAGTTCTGATAGATATATCCTCTCAGTTCCATCAACTAGCCTATATCTTTTTAATTGCAATTTGTTTCAATAAAACTAACGAACAATAGGGAATAAGGTCCTCTTTCTTTTGAGCGCATTGAATTTGATTTTGATTTAACTTGTGGTTTTGATTGAAAATCGAAAGTTGTTGGAAGATTACTGATAACGAGCTCCCTAAAACCTCCATCAAGAACAACCTTGTTAATTGCAGTTAAGTGTTGAAAAAAAGGATTAGTTAATAATTTTTGTTCAATTAGCGTTTCCATCAAATATTTCAGATAAACCTTTAAAACTCTGATATAACATCATCACTGCTAGAATTTCCTGACATTCTCTAACATGTGCACATCCTATTATCATTAAGTAAATCGAGAGAAAAAAAGTATTTGGAGAAATATCTCTACTCCAGATTCTTTCAACATCATAGCGCTCAATAAACATGTCGGAAATAAAATACAGCATACATACTTGTAGGCATTTATTCCTATCCAAATATTCTCTATTTGCGTATCACAATAGGGTTATCGACACTCCGTAGATATTATTGAGAAAACGATCGGTTATTCAGCGAATCCGCTAGAGGGTGATATTTTCTTGGGTAAGTAAGATTGGTGGCGCGATGCACTTTGGTAATAGAGAATGGATTTTGTATTGTGTCTCATAAACAGCTAAGCGCAGGTGGTTACTAAAGCAATTCTTTTCCTACGTCACTTTGTCAAATTTAGTTACTAAGCGCGTAGTTTATACACTAAACGGTTTACGGACGAGTAGTTTCTATTCGTTTAAATTTTTTATTATGAAAATAATCGTAATCAAAAAGTAACAAGGAACATTAATTATAATATTAACAAAAAACATGAGCCTCTTTCTCACGTCTAGGGCAGTCACGTACCAACGAGCCTTTTTGCACACCGAAATATAATTTTAACTAAACTGGACATTCAATTTTAATTCAAACTAGGAATTTTTAAATATTTCAAATATTTAATAATTGTTTTTTTACATTAATTACCATTCACCGCGTTTCTGCGCCTATTTGCAATAGTTTCTTTTAACATTGATATTTTATTCACTGTATGGGTTAAAAAAAGGATCATTTTTATCTACCGTATCTCAAATACGATGGGATCCCGTAACTTCCGAGATACTCCATGCTATAAGTAACTATTTGCTAGTTCGGTACTTTAATCACATTTCGTTCAGCCCTCGTTGAGTCTTGCATTGAGTTTTGCCACAGTACAAAATATCAGTAGAAACAATTCCTACTTGAAGATCGCTAAGATGCACAAAGGCTTTTTTAGAGGTTCAGTCTTTCTGGAAAATGCGAAAGATGGACTCGAAAAATCAGTGTGTTTTCATTTTTTAATCAGTTTTTACATTTATTTTAAAAGCGATGAGGTTTCATGCCGAGTGAGGTCTAAAATAAATAGGCAAAAAAAAAAAAAATTATTATTATTTACACTGTAGACAACGCGGCGTAGTAAGCCCATAGTACAATTATACTAGGTATTGCTATTACTGACTAGGCTAACATTGCACTGGGACCAATATTGTGATATGATGACATACCGTAACATAGTAGGTGTGCGAAAGCGATATTCAAATTTTCAATTGTAAAGTTTATCTACTGTCAACACTGTGACGCTGAGCTACGCAATAAGCTCATAATAAGAACGGATGCGGTGTCACTAAGAAGATTATTTCTTCCGCCAAATGTACCGCATTGCGGCACGTAGCACGTAATTCCTACTGAAATGTCATAGGGTTACATAAAACGATTATGTGACGAAGTCGGGTACTATTGGAGTATAGGCTTTATGATTGAACGGGACTCGTCAAGGTGGCTATTGTAGTAATGAAGTTAAAATAATTAAACGTACTAATGAAAACTGCAATTAGTCCTCAAGCCACAGCATAATGAATTATCTCTTCTCAAGTGAAATGTGAATGTGACGCTTTACTACCCGAATTCCAGAAGAATGTATAACTTTGAACCCAAATGCGTGTTAAGTATGTTACACCACGCACAAAATAATATTAATACAAGGTAATATTTCTGAACGATCAGCAACTAGATAAAGGACTTTCTGAAACTTCGAGCACCCCTATTGGTAAGCATAAGTGAAACAGAACGAAATATACTTTTTAGATGCATCGTACAGTCGTGCGTGTTCTCTTTAGCAGCGATTGAACTAATAAATAATTTATATTTTGGTTGTATTTGTTTATTTATTTTGTAAAATTATTAGTTGAGACATCTTACTGGCACTTATAAATTTGATGTTATAATGTTGTCATTAATTTTTTAAGCAATTATTTCCTTGTTTAGTCGACGCCGCTGGTGACAAGAGGGCTGGCTCATTTCTCGCACAGAGAATAGCTATTGCTATTCAACGTGGAAATGCAGCCAGTGTTCTTGGCACCATGCCTCATGGACACCCCCTCTTTTGTTAGATTTTTAAGTTTTTAGTTTTAGTTAGTTTTTCTTTTATTTATTTTGTTATTTAAGTTCTGTCAATAAATACTATACAGAATAACTTATTTTAATATTGTACGTTACGTGACCTAAAAAAAATGATGAAAATTACAAAAAAATATTAAATTCCAGTAGAGTTTCTAGGTTCTGTCTTCTCTGACGGGCGAGTTTCCAAAGCACTTGTAGAGTCAATGGAGTTTTCCTGTGCGATTCCATAGCTGTGATGGTTATATAAGAAACGAAATGTTATATGAAACGTCACTGTTGTACATTACAATATAAAGTTACATGTGAAGATAAAAGGTAGGATATTTCGCTCGCGTCTGCACGGGACAGCGCACTTTGATTCATTCCATTTGTTTGCAGACACTCGCTTTGATGGTCCTTTCAAATATGACATGGCATAATAATAGATTTTTATTTATTGAACAACTTAAAATACGTCATACAAAAGTACAAATTATTTATTGACCAATAATAATAACGTGTTACGATCACATACATAATAAATATCCTAACTTTTTTTTAATTTGTTTTATTTGATTATGGCGTAACCCTCCTCACGAAAATGAGGGGGACCCCGTGCTCAGCAGGGGGACGTTATTGGTTGTTGATGATGGTAAGAGCAGATCGCAGGTCGAAATGCTCTATTTGACCGTATTCCGAACATGTCTACTATTTTACACGTTGACTTCTGGCTTGGTTTTTATATTTGGGCACCGTTATGAATCTGCACACACCGTGTGTGTTTTCCAGCACTGGCGTGCCGTCTGTGTGAGCCGCACTATAGTAGCGCCGCGTTAAACACATACGTCAGTGTTTCGCCGCACAGCCGGAGCTTACATATCAGGTGTGTTTTCCTGCACTCGCGTAACGTTATTAAAAACACAAACGTCTGTGTTTTCAGCAGTCAACGTGTTAAATCGTATTGTCATCGTTTGTCTCTTCGTAAATCGGTAACTCGAGACAATCCAAAAGCTGTAGTGTGAATAAACACTGGCACAAAGCTAAATGTGGACATAAGCACTGCAATAGTTTCGCTCGCATCTATCTGCACGGGACACTTTGATTCATTCCGGTTTGTTTGCAGACCGGGGGAGCCGTGACGGCGTGTTACGTGTTAAAAATTCTGTTACCCGTGCTTTGTTCATTCCATTACCTACTACCCCTATACTTTTGGTTTTTGGTTTTATTAACATCTACCTCTGATTGGTTTCATATGGCAGTATAATCATAGTAGATATACTGAGAAATTGAAATACACCTATGAATATTTAAAAAGTTAATCTGCTGTCATTTGATTTCAACCAAACCCTCGGTAACATTTTAATTTGATTTAATTTAATTTTATAGCTCTAAAAAACAAAAGGGAACTGAACAATTATGATAAAATGGGCTGTCTTTGGTGAGGTTATACGTGTGAATACACGTATATAACCTCACCTCTCCTCTAACCTAACCACACCTCTTTTATCAATGTTCAGTTCCATCTTGTTTTTTTTTTTTACTATTTGTCAGTCCTTGTTCCGTTTGGGAACATTGGATTGTCCGGTGACACAGAGTAAATAATAGTTCTTGTACCGGCAACTCGGGTTAATCGAAAGTGTGCGGGCAACATTGAGCGTTACCACTGATATAGCGTAGTTACTAACGGCGCTTCAAAGAAAATATTTACCTACGTCAGCTTCACGAATATACTCTCAACATTCGAAATTCGTTTCAAGCTGAATAATAACCGTTAGGTATCACACATGCATTCTAAGAATCTCATTTAAACTTTGTCTTAGCTCGAAACTCAGTCTAGTGTGGTATTCACGTTTAAGTAGTTAGGGACTTTATAGTATAAGATGCTACTACATTATTTCTAGTGTATGGCAGATAAGGTGCAGTTCATAGACACAATTATTTGTCAATGGAATAACAATATCGAATATTCTTTGCTTGGTAAAGTCTCATCTTCATATTTAACTACCGGTTTGTTGAATGATGCGCTTTGATTACTTTAAGAGCCAATCCGTGATTAGGGAATTAATTGCAACCAGGGGTGCAATATTCAATTTTATGGAGTGTTTGTTACTTGCGGCCTGCAATTTTACCCACGGTTTTTCTATTTTTATATAAACTTTGGCTAGTCTCATTTGTGGTTACATATGGGTCTCTCCTCACGAAAGTGAGGAGCGACCCGTGCTCAGCAGTGGGACGTTATGGGTTGATGATGATAGTCTCATTTCGGCCCACAAAGCGGTGTGGTCAAGAGTCATTGGACATGAAAAGGTGTGAAGATTTCGAGAGTATCTCAGATCTCTCACATCTACTAGCTATTATTAATCTGTAACGACAAGGAAGAATGTAAGGCAGTAAAAAGTTTGTGAATGAGTAGAGACTCGTTGAAAGTAAGGTACAGCATTTGGAATTATCAGATGTAACAGTTTTTCGCCTTTCCTTTTTGATACCACCTAATGGTAAGCGCTACCATGAAAATTACGCAACCAGTACTTTGCCTTACAAAATCTAGCTTGACATGGCATTACTCGCAGCACCCTCAGACATTAGTAAGGGAGAAATCGTGGTCAACATGCGACGCGCCAGATAGACTGCAAACTCCTTCAGAGATTCTATTATACAATGACTTTCCTGGCGGTTACAGTTTTTTTTTTGTTAAATGTATGTATTATCAAATGGTGAAAACCAAAGTGAAAAAAAGTGAAAGTGAAAGTTAAAGTCACACTTGTTCAAAAGTGGGACGATATGGGTTGATGGTTATGATGATGGTGAAAATGTAATAACTAATCTTGCATCATCAACCCATATTGTCCCACTGCTGAGCACGGCTCTCAACTCACTTTCGCGATGAGTGTTAGGTCATAACATAATCCATCATATAATCTGAACCGGGCCCCCGTGGTAGATTATTGCTTTACCCTCCTCACGAATCTTGCATACCGTGGGCGTATTTCATTTGAAAAAAAGTATGAGTTCATTTGAACTCATACTTTTTTTTGTGCATAATTATCCTTAAGGTACTTATTCTGGGCAACTTTCGTTATCCCAGCATTCGCTCGCCTTCATTCGTAGTCACCATAAAAACCATCTCATTGTTTCCGAAACCAGCAATTAGCGTCGAGCTTGCATCGTCAGACAACATCTGCATCGTAATGAGACAGAGGCTGCGCATGAAAAATGAGAATCGGAAAATCTGTACAGCACTCATCAATTAAATATTTCTGAACCATTAGCGCAGGTGGCAAGCAACGTAATGGAACCCATTAGAGCTGGCGGCCGCTAGTGGTGCGCATTATATGTGTTAGTTAGCCGCGTATAAATCCACGCTGAACTGATTTTATGACTGGCTTGTGGGTAAGCAAGTTAGGGGTGTGACTGTAACGTAACTATGTTATTGTAACAAATATTTATTGTCTAGACATGCTCCTAGCTGTACTGGGCCAGGGTTGTTGATTATTCACTGGTGGGGAGCCGGGGGATTCCCTGCCGGCTTGCACGTTTGGGGGGTGACTTTGGGGTCTACCGCAAGGCAAAATGATGACGCAACCCCATCTTGCCCCACCTCGGCGGAGGTATGCTCACGGGGGGGTTTTAGTGGGTTTGTGGCCCATACACCCCTCTCCGACACCGCCGCGGCGGAGGGGAATGCGCGACGGCAATTAACCCCCTCAAAAAAAAAGGGTTGTTGATTATGCTATAGCAAATTCTCTCTCTATTTTCCTCTCTCTGAGAGAACAGCGGACACCCGTGTTTAGGCTGGCATCACCTAAAGTTCCGACACCAGACATATAATTG
Organism: Campaea margaritaria; assembly: GCA_912999815.1. Lineage (NCBI taxonomy): Eukaryota > Metazoa > Arthropoda > Insecta > Lepidoptera > Geometridae > Campaea > Campaea margaritaria. Next base: position 8,097,918 of record OU538794.1, read on the forward strand.
ACCCGAATACTTGGGTCGGAATCGGGATTTGCTCCCCGGAAGCATTTGAAAATTTTGAAAAAATAACAATATTATTAAATAGCCGTCCCCGTTGTAGGACGTCCCCGGACAAATCCGGACGTAGCCCTACCTGTGACGTATCTGTTGGGAACGCAATAATCTGATAAAGATGCAAACAGAGTAAATAAATAAGAAAACTCGCGTGGTATAAAAATGAGCTGTTACACCATAGAGGAGCTTTTAAAAAATACAGCCGGTCGTTGCGACTAAGAGGAAGTATAACAATGACTATCATTTCAATAAATGTAGATTGCAATTCTTTTGATCCTCGACATCTACCCTGGCTACAGAACAGTTGACCCGCAAAGCTCTAATAACAATTCACAATAGGCATACGAAGCAAAGCTGGGGTTTCGTTAAATCAGCGGAGTGAAAGGAATCCTTGAGTTGGATCCGCGCCCAACGTTCTCGAGATTGCAGCAATTTATCCGTTCGTGACGTTAAGATAGGATTGTTAACTTGTGTACAGTATGATAAGTTATCTATCGATGGCATTGCGATAGTGTGCTCTTCTACTGTAACTCTATTTTGGAACAAATCGGTATTCATTTGTTTGCTTTACATGTTGACACGCGATCGTCAGTTGTCTTTGTCTTAGTTTTTTTTGTCTATTATCTGCTTTGATGGACTATCCTAATTATTTGGTAGGTAAACTTGGTATAAAAAACGAGTAGATACGAGTATATCTGATGCCTTTCTTTGAGGTTTGGCCGCATACATTTTTTTTGTAATTTTTTTTTGTTTTTATTTAAAGTCACAAATTAGTGAGTTGCTGGGTTCTTTACAGAAGCTTCTTAAGCAGTTTTAGCAAAATCGAAAAATTATACCAATTTGTGCCATTTGCAAATGCGCGTGCAAGTTATAATAAAAATTAAATAGTAAATACAAAACCAACAACTGCACTTTTTTTTTGTTTTCTTGGCTAAATTCCGAAAATTGCAAGTTTAACTATAAGTACAGTGAAAAACGCAGTAAAAGTACAGTACATTTAGAACAGCTGACGAACATGAATCACCTATTGTTAACTCCGACTATAAATCTCGTTTTATGAATGAGGTCGTTGAAAGAGTAGTAACTATGTCTATGAAAAGCGACGCACAGTCGTCACATTTTTGTCGGGTAGCAAAAACTCGGCAGTTCGTCGAAAATGGTGCATTTTGTCGATATTTCGCCGGGCAGAGCTACGTGTAATATTTTGCCCGTTGGCTCCTACAGAGCGATTGAAAGTAAATTATCTATGGTGGGTTGTTTTTGCCGGTCAACCGGGGCGGCATACTGTGTGGCTGCAGCTAATTGTTTAATTTTTTTAGGGGCCTCGACGTAGAGTTTGCTGACTTGTTTTTCGGCACATGGTTTTTATTTGTTGGAGATGGCTCGGCTTTTCATACGAAATAAAAAGCGCTGAAATGAAAAATTCCTGTCGTTTTGTGATTTTCTTTTATACTCGAAAGTGATGGCAGCATTGTATACACCGTTTCACCATCAGCTACACCAATAACATTGACTGTATATTATTAACCGTATTAAAAGTCTCCACTTTAAAAAAAAACTTGATGGAACATTAAAAAAACATATTTTATTCATGTTACAATGTCAATATAAATTGAAGTTTATAAGATAAGCGCCAAATTTCAATAGAATGAAATGAGATCTAGTCTAAGAGAGCTTAAAGTAAAGCGACTCACTTAATTTTCTTATTTAATTTAAAGTTCATTCACTAAACATTTTTATATGTAGGTGCGCTGTCTTGAGACGGGCTTGCTTTAAATTTTTAATGCAAGAAACGCGACTCCGGGGCCACAGTAATGGGAGAGTAAATATCGCAGTGCTCCTTATGAATGAATAATATATATCAACCGTCTGTGGTACGCTGCAAATACCGCCTGAGAAACAGGGGCGGGCTTAAGGCTGTCGCAAGGTCACCGTGGCCCCAGCATATTTACGTTGTGACTGTGTCTTAAGTAATAACACAGGATACTTAAAAGTATAGTCTATGACCCAGCCGCCTTCTTAAAAAGGTACTTACATCTTACAACTCTACTGACCAGTTGTACTGTACCCCTTGCAATAGTTTGGATTTGTGACTTTGTTACCTCTGGCGCTAACGAGGTGTGCTGTTGATGGATACGTCTATTTAAGGCAAGTTAGGTTTATATTTAGTTAAATTCGTGTTAATCCTGAGAGAACCACAAGTGATATCACGAAAAATGGCACTACGTAATGCTAGCATATTTCAAATTCCTTGACAAAATAGTCTTAAATTTAACTTTTGCAATAGAGATTTGGAAAATACTTATAGGAAATATACTTCAGAAATTATATTTTCTGTAGGCCGTACTTGTTTTTATTACATGTAACAGTAAATTAGCACAGTCTATTAATAAACATATCTTGACACTGTGAAATTAGGCTTACAGTGTACAGTGTCAGGATTAATTCAATTAAAGGTAATACACACATTCATAACGAAACTCAAATATAATTACCATATTTTTTGCCCCTTGAACGTCTTAATTCGTTCACCGTAGCAAATTTTGCCTACTCGTGTATATCGCATGGATTTAGGGGGACTGAAATACTCAGAAATTGACCAGTTGGTTTCGTTGCTGCCGAGTCGGATCCGACTGAAATACAATGGTCCTTTTCAGGTGAACTAAATTCTGACCGATATTCAGAACTCACGATACGTTTTAGAATGTTCATTTTATATATCAGAAATGTTTTTAAATTGTTTTTGTTTACTTACTACGTATTTTGAAAATAGCGTTTTTTTATAAAATATTACAATAAGGTATTTATGGATAATGCTAATGCTCAACTAAGTGAATATTTGTGTAGCTTGTGTAAAATCTATCTTTTAAAATATAGGTGCAATGTATTTTAACAGTATAATCCAATCCAATTCAATTTTATGATTGGAATGTTCATCGAAAAAAATTGTTCGTACGAGTCTTTAAAGAAAAGCTTATGCCTGTCATCTCGTTTCCCTGCGCTGGCATCTCTGCAATTTAAACACAAAATCCTTTCGACCAGTCAGTCCGTATTTGTACAACCGAGGTCCGATGTGTTTACTCGGAGGCTGCGTTAAACAAAACGAACATTGTTTTAAGAGTTAATTGCTCAAAAGTATTTAATGAACGCTTGTTCACTGTTTGCAAGCTGAGCTATTTGCTGGCCCTTCTATTACTTACCAACGCCATTTAAAAATAGCGAAGCCCTTTGTGTAGACTCAGCAGAATTGTGAGTTGCGAGGTTCGGCTGAAGAGGGATTATTCTTGTTTTGTACCTTTTATGAACGGAAAAGCTGGACTAAGCGGACCAGCGGGGTTAGAATAAAGGCGATATATTTTGGTCTCGCTGCGTTGCGAAAAATCTAGTGGAGTTTATCGATGTGAGATTTTCTGAAGAGTTCGCGCTGGTTTGTTGGGAATCAAATTCTATGATTTTCATCGCTTTAAGTGCGTTAGTAACAGTGCAATGTGTTTGACTTTATTTGGTTCCTTCCTTCCATTTAGTTAGTAATTTTGGTTCAAATATTTGGTCTGATTTACATATCGCAGTGATAGGATTTGTAAAAATTAATAAGCACTTTATTAACGCAACTATATACTTCAAAGCCAAGTGAAGGTCATGAGTATACCAGACCGAAGTGACATCATCTAAAAAAATAACGTGTACACACAAAAGTTCCAAATAAACGAACCCATAACTTTATCGTCAGCGGTCAAAGTCAAACTACTAAATCAGATAAAAAACCTACACATGCTACTAAAATTGCTACACCTAAAACTTTTGCACTGTAGAGTTTTAAATTCAAAACTCTACAGTGGATACTTCCTGGATACTACAGCAACCAATTTCCAAAATGTATGACCTCAAATACCACGGTGGGATTTTACATCCCATATTCAACGTTAGAATACCAAGCATCCCAAAAGCTAAGCTTTGAAATACTTATGCAAAAGAGTAGCTCTTGTTTCAAACAGTAGCACATTATTTGAAATGACCCCAGAGCGCTTTGCACATTGCAGCGTTCGATTTACTCATAGATTGTATTTCGTAAACCTTTGTAAAGCGAGCCACGTAGCTGTTGCAGGAACTTTAACCTTTTAGCAGTTTAGCAGTTTGCATGGCAAAATCTCTTCAAAAGAACTAAATAACGTTAGTGAGAAAAGCTATAGAACGTTAGGCCCTCTCTCTTATAAGAATTTAAACTAAAGCAGACGATATTCCAACTAATACATACATATAAATAAAACATTACAGTCCATCCCATTTGAGCTATGAATCCTTAAGAGGTCGATTTCCATATCAAAGATAAATCTGTCACTGTTGAATTGATATTCTCATTGGGAGCAAAATGTTTGCTGAAAGCTATTCTAGATTACATAGAAATGTCCTGGAAATTAGCATAGAATAGCGAATGCTTAGCAAAAATAACAACAGAAAAGGCAATGGTAGTGCTGTTATTATTATCATTAATGTTTCTGATTTTTGGAAGCTTATACTGAATATGTTTTTCAAAAATGAAATTTTTGCTTTGATATTACATTATGGTGCACATCAGATAAACGACTTTCTCATCTTGTCAATCAGTCAAATAAAAAAACACATCGCCTAAAGCTTTAAATTGTATTTAAAGCCCCTTCTAAAATTTCAGTGCAGGCAAGCTATGCAACCTGCAAGGTCTTGAAAGATCAGCCAGGGTCAAACCTTGTAATACTGCCAGTATAACGCAAACCTTGTATGTGCCGGTTGCTGTTAGCATAGAAATAGTCCTCTTTCTGAGAATGAGGTTTCATTTAGCGTCCAGATGGCATTTATGATCTGGATATACGCAGGCGTTTACCTATATAGTTTTGCTAGGTATTGGAATCCTCACTAAACCGAGATAATTAAACGTTGCTTAACTAAACACTTGCCAAGGACTAGACGTGGCATCAGGTGTGAGGAAAAAGAGCAGTCGGGGTCATCACTATGCTCAGCAGTGAGCTCACGACTATTGGAGGAGGGACCTAACACTTACTTTCGTTATTCGTTACTAAATATATCTTTTTTTATTAGATTGAGTGACGAGACGAGCAAGTCGTTCACCTGATGGTAAGCGCTACGCCTGCCCATAACAGTCGCAGCACCATCTAGAACCCTGCATTGTATAACAACAACAAGCCTGCTTAAACAAGTTTTTTTTTGACACGACCACTCGCTGTTTCTAACCCCTAACAAGGATTCCCTTTATCTAAAGTATCAGAAACTACAGTGACCATGGTTCTATTAACACTCAGACTTAGAGTAATTACCTGTTTTTGCCCTGTGCGGGAATCAAAAACGCGATCTCACGGCATTTCAATCGGTTCAGTAGTTTTTGTGTCATTTGAAAACAAAATAACAGAAAGAGAAGAAGAAACACAAGAAGAAGTTGTAAAAAAAAAAAAATTATTACCTACTCAATTAGTAGTCTTCTTGAAGATTTATTTTTAATACATCTTTAGTATAAAGACAAGCTGTATTATAAATAGCGATGTTACCTTTAGGAATAGCCAGTTTCAGTGATAGAACGTTTATTAGACGGCAAATCTAGCTCAAAACAAATAGCACAATTTGCGGTCAACACCAGCCTAGCTCGTTCTGTAAATGTCATATTCAATGCCCACATTGTTATTTCATGCACAAGTTTATGTGTATTGTTGTTATTTTTGATAACAATAAAGACTAAAAGCATTGGCTAGAGATTTAAAGCTGTCTGTTTGCGGATGAATTCAAGGTAATTTTGTAGAAAGGCTTGGAGTACTGCGAGATGAATGCTTGATTGCGGTGTCATGACAGTTTTTTTTTTACTTGACTGAACGACGCAAAGGAATGTATAGTGTTTATTGAATGTTCTGTGTAGCGTCGCGGTATAATCAACGTCTTATGTAATTTTGCTTGAGTCTGGCCTAACTCTAGGAAGTTGGAGTCACTCATGTAAAAATCGAAAACCCGCATGCGAACAAAAGTGAAACGTGAATTGCAGTCGTGGACGTTACAGTCAAAGGTTGAAATGAAATAGTGATGCCTTCGACTGCATGTCGCGTATTGAGTAGTACAATTTTCATTAACTACCTTACGTCAGATGTAGTAGTTTTTGTGTTACTTGTTGTTTTTTTTTTATTTTATTTTATCTTGTGCCACTTCCTGCCACTACTGCCTAGAGCTCGCGCAAGTTCGTCCATCCATCGCCAGTGTAGGCCCGCTATTGCTCGGACGTCCCAAGCACACGTGTTACATTGCTCGATCATTTAACGAGTCTTAATATTTTTTTTTTACTTTACTGAGGTCTGAGTCGAGCAAGTCGTTCACCGGATGGTAAGCGCTACGTCTGTCTACAGTTACAGTGCCAGAACTTTGCATAATTTTGCGCGGCACTGCACTGCGCTCGTAACCCTGAGACATCGGCTCTAAAGTCTCACATGCCCAGTAACATCGCTAGAAACACTGCCCATCAAACTGGAACGCAGTAATGTTTGCACACTTCTGCTCGGATGAATATCTGGCATAGGTGAGGTCCTTCCACAGGCGGTCTCTTGCAGAAGAGGCCTTCCACTACTAATAGTTCAATTCGTAAGGAGTCTAGTATAATAGCAGTTCCAATCAGATAAAATTACTAAGTAACAGTTCAAAGTAGTCATTGCTATGCAAAAGTGAAATATTATTTCAGTGAGACCCACCTCTCCGGGGCAAAGTGGCTGATTTACATGACAAAGTCTAAGGCAACCCCGAAGGATTTCGACGATGCGTTTGTAGGTACCCTCGATATATTATGCCATGTACGAATACGTCTGGGTGGTGTTGCGTCTCGATTTGAATGTCGAATTGAAATATTTTATCTAATTAGAAGAAAATGAACTTCCTGTTTAGAAAAGAACGCAAGAATGTGTTTCCTGTGTGGATTTTGTAAGACCGTTTTCCTTGTAGTTCCTAATTTCTGAAATACGAGAAATGATATACTTTACTATTGCTAAAAAGTAGGTATTTAAACCCGGAAACGATTCATTTCTAACAAAAAATAATAATTTGATCGCATATTTTATAGTGGGATAGAAATGCAAAAATATTGTTATACTAAAAATAGATTTTACGAGCAACACACGTTTTAATCCGAAAACCTTGTTTTTATCTTTTATTGTAAAATGTTATATATATAGTCATAAATAGAATGTTCTAGAATGAAATTTAATTTTACCTGCTCCTAGTTGATCAGGGCCGAGCCCCCGTAGTGGATTATGGCCTAACCTGAGACCCGTGCTCAGCAGTGGGACGATATGAGTTGATGATGATGATGAGTTGATAAAACCGAAATACATTATTGATTTGCTTCAAAAATGTTAAAAATCATTTCCATAACCTATATTTAGAGTAGATAACAAACATGCCGAGAAAATCAGCTTTCCTTCAAAATCGGCAAATAAGTCTTTTCTGAAGCAAAATATCAAAGGCGGGCCAAAGAGTTAAATTGGACGAATTTTCCGCCTATTAAGTAATCTGCGTGGAGTCACTAGCAAGAAAGTTTTACAGTCACCAAATAATAAAAGTTAATTTTGAGAAGATATAGAAACAGATTCGAAGCTTGATGTTTATAATGTAAATAAATCTTAGTTGACGTTGATTTTGCACTTAATGAATAGAACTTGGACTCGTTCGACTAGTTACAATACAACAATGTAAACCTGCATTATGGATATGCATGGATGATAAGATTCACCAAAGAAATTTTAACCCAGTGTCCTTTGTTCAATTGAGTTGAAATTTACATGTCCCATGATCATAGAAACATATTTTTTATAATTATATGAGACCGAGGTGGTTCGGATCACTTTATACGAAAACAGCGGTCGTGTCGCTGGACTGACCCGTCAGGTAATGTCAAGCTAAATCATTTTCGGTGCGCGTAGATGGATAGGAGCAATGTGATGTGTTTGATTCGTTGTTATAGGTTTAATTTAGTTATTTAATGTGCCCAAATGTTTGTTGGGGACCCGATTCGCCTCAGACAACATGTTTTTAGTGGGTGCATAATTTTATAATGTTTTTGCTTGAATTGATTGTTAAGTATTTAGGTTACGAGATGGTCACACTTTGGTATCCTAGTCATATTTTTATATAATTATAAAATGTGAGTTTGTTTCCATTTTATGCTTTCACGCCTAAACCACTGAGCCGATTTAAGAAAATCTTTCACCAATGTAGCGTACATTATGAGCAAGTAACATAGAATATATTTTATCGTCGTAATCCCACGGGAACGGGAATTACGCTGGTGAAACCGCGGGGCGCACCTAGTAGGTACTTTTATAAAATGCAAAAATTCAAATGTTATCTTCATATTTTGTAACCATAATGACCAAATATATATTTTTTTAATCCTTATCAATTCAATTTTATTCTAAGGTATAAAGTCAAATACTTAAATTATTCGTTTTTTCTCTATATTGTATGGCAATTTTTACATAAAACTCTTTTATAACTTTGTAATTTCCTTTTGATATTGACTCAAAGCAATCAATTTATGAAAATAGTCTCCGTTTCTACGAATAAATTAACATATTTTTTTAGAAATTTTCGTGAGGAATATTCAGATTTGCTTTGAATTTTCTCTCGAAGTGCTCTTTTCTCTGTGATCCTTGTCGATATTGAATATTTCGATTCGGTCGCGCTCACCTATGCAATGAATATTTAGGAACTAAATTATAGAAAAAGATCATACAATCAAGCGTACGTACGGGCAGCTATTAGGATAAAAAAATATGAATGACCCAGAAAGTTGATAAAGTGACAGCGAATAAGGCCGGTTTCAGTACTCGACCGACCGTCGGCGTCGGTGCGTACGTCGGTTGCGCTTGTCATTTGTATGAAAATTCACATTTCGTTACAGTGCTCGACCGACCGCACGCACTATGCACTACGCATATTGCTTAATTTTCAAACAAATGACAGCGATACGGATGGTACGCACCGACGGTCGGTCTAGCACTAAAACCGACCTATATAACAGTCAAAATTCTTAATTGAGAGGAGTAAAAGCCTTAAATTGACTTTTGACTACGATATTGACTAAGCCTTTAATCTGTGGCTTTGTCTCCTGTTCCTTATAGTAACCAATGCGCTCCACCAAGCGCCTATTACTAGGGCTCTTCGATTGTTGAATAGAATCTGCGCTGAGCACAGCGAGCTGGACATTTTTACATGTTCTTTAGTGACATTTACGGATGTTGCCCTTAAATGTGTTGGTTCTTAGTTGCATGTAAGTACGGTGTCGCTTTGGAAACACCTGTTAAGGCACTGTATATTGAAATAAATAAATAAATAAATAAATAACTATTAATAGCTACATAGTGATGAGAATAGTATAATAAATATAATATTATCAATGTTTTGAAATATCCGTTCGGCTCTGACTGTACTTACTTGGTACTTGGTACTTGGTGAGCGGGCTCTTTTCCGCAACTAGGCCGTAAGTCGGCCCTTTTTGCGTGAGCGGGCGGCTGCTGCTACTCCAGCCACCCGATGTCCTCCAGGAAGTCCAGCAGCTTGTGGATCACGCTGCAGGCCTCCCGCAGGGTTCCCGGTGCTCCCAGGAACTTCGCCCTCTGGGGTGCCACGCTTTCGCACTCCAGGAGCACGTGCGTGACTGTTTCATCTACCTCCATGCAGCCTCTGCATAGGGGGCTGTCTGTGACACCTATGGTATATAAGTGTTTGTTTAGTGGGCAATGACCGGTGACTATTCCGACAAAACGTCGTAGTTTGTCACGTTTGAGATTGAGGAGTTTGCGGGAGGTTCTCCGATTTAGTACCGGGAAAGCCTCCCTTGACTGCCTACAATCAACAATACTTGCCCAGTGTTCTTGATGTAGTTTGTGCGTTCTTTCGCGAATCCAGGTCCGAGCGAGACTGAAAGGTAGAGGGATCATTGGCTCTGGTCCTACAGGGCGCATGGCCGAGCCTCTCCTTGCCAGTTCATCAGCTGCATCGTTACCTCTGGATCCGCTATGTCCTTTGATCCACTGGAGAGTCAGCGTGTTGTTTTTACTGACCTTCTCCAGTAGATGGTGACATTGAATTGTTAGCCCCGAGGAATGCTCAACCTTTAGCAGTGCTCGTAGAACTGCCATGCTGTCTGAGAGTATCCTGATATTATATCCAGTTACCTTTCTGTTTAGTATTGCGGTGGCCGCTTGGATGATACCTGCACATTCTGCCTGGAAGATGGAGCTATACGATCCTAAAGCTATTGATATATGGATGTTGAGCTCATCGGAGAATGCACCTGTGCCTGTACCTGTTTTCGTTTTGGAGCCATCTGTATATATTCTAAGTTCTTGAGTATTGGAATTGTCATTTGGCTCCTCGTGTAGTTGTACTTTATAACTTTTTATAAAGATGTGTTGTTTGGGTACTCTGTCATAGATGGAGAGAATGTTAGGGTTTTCCTCTGCACATTCCTCTATGACAGTAGTGTGGGTTGCTTTTGTATTTTGTTCCCAGAGACTAAGAGCGCGGAGTCTGTATGCAGACGCCGCAGCCTCTTGTTGGATGTGTAGCTGCAGTGGTGGTAGGCCAAGTAGTGCCTCTAAAGCTGTTGTAGGGGCTGTCCTCATGCAGCTTGTTGCGGCTACACATCCCAGTCTCTGGAATTTCTTCAGTTTGTTTATTGTTGTGTTCTGTTTGGTCCTTGGCCACCAGACTAGGGCTCCATATGACAAGGATGGCCTAATTACAGTGTTATATAGCCATAGTGTTATTTTAGGGGTTAAACCCCATGTTTTGCCTATCATTTTCCTACATTGCCAGAAGGAGATGACTGATTTGTTTATTTTGTGTTGGAGGTGGTTTGCCCAGTTAAGTTTGCTGTCTAATGTGATGCCTAGGTACTTTACCTCATCCGTTAGTTTCAACTGTGTGTTGAAGAGATGAGGTAGTGTGTATCTACCTAGGTTCCTTTTGTTAGTGAACATTACTAGTTGCGTTTTAGTTGGATTCACGGATAATCCGTATGTGGTGCACCAGCTTTCCACCACCCTCATAGCATTGTTCATCATATCACATGAAACACTTGCAAAAAGCCCTGATATGAGGATGGCTAGATCGTCAGCATAGCCTACCGTGAGAAAACGTTGTTTGTTTAGCTTTGTGATAAGGTCATTCACTACCATGTTCCAGAGCAGTGGTGAGAGGACACCTCCTTGTGGGCAACCTCTGGATACTATTCCTCTAGTGTTTCCCTCACAATCAACTCTCACAGCCCTGAGTCTTAGCATGTTAATGACCCACTCACTCAGCGTCGTGTTTACCTTATGCCTTTTGAGTGCCGTTTTGATGCTGCAGAAGTTTGTCTTGTCAAAGGCGCCTTCGATGTCAATGAAGGCACCCAAACATAACGTTTTGTTGTTTATGTCTTGTTCAATTGTGCTTACTACTTTGTGCAGGGCTGATTCTGTAGATTTGCCCGCGCTGTAAGCGTGCTGCTGTGGGTTCAATGGCGTCACAGTTAGTATGTCGTCTCTTATGTAACGGTCACATAGTCTTTCTAGTGTTTTAAGTAAGAAAGATGTTAGGCTGATCGGCCTGTAAGATTTGGGTTCCGTGTAATCACTCTTACCTGGTTTCGGAATGAAAAGAACCCTGACTTCCCTCCATGCTAATGGTATGTATCTGTAGGCTAGGCAGGCTGTAAAAATGAGGTACAGGTCTCCACTTATATGTCCTATACCCCATTGTAGAAGTCCAGGAAAGATTCCATCAAGGCCTGCTGCTTTGTACGGCTGGAATGTGTTTATTGCCCATTTAATCCTGTCTGACGTGACTATGGCTTTTGCGACCTGCCAGTCGTCCTCTGTCGGGGTTACCTCAACACTGTCCGCCCATGTTGTGCTTTCAGTGATGTGGCATTCTGGGAAATGGGTTTGTATGAGGAGATTGTTTGTTTCAGTGTCAGTTTTGGTGTAGGTGTTGTCCGGTTGTTTAAGTGAGCCGATTACACGCATTGGATCGGCCGCAAGGATTTTCCTTATCCTGTTTGCTTGTGTATTCGTCTCTATGCTAGTGCTAAACTTTTTCCATGACTTCCGGCTTCTGGAACGTATCCGCTTCTTGTATTCTGTGCGGGCGGTGTTGTAATTGTTCCAGTCCTCGACCTTATAGGTGTTCATGGCTCTGTTAAAAAGTTTACGTACCTTTGCTTTGTGTCTATCCAGGTCTTTGCTCCATCCCCGATTTCCCTGTCTATTTGTATTGCTTGAGGATGGAGGGCAGGTTTCTTGAAAGCTCCTGGTAAGACTATTTGTTAGGTGTACAACCGCCTGCTCTATTTCGGCTGTGTTGTTTATTGGTGCCTCTGTTGTGACGGTGTTTAGGTGTTGTTTTAAGGTGTTGTAAAACTTTACCTTATCCGTTCGTCGAGGGTTGCGTGTTGGTGTTTGCGGTGTGACGATCATTCCTAGCTCATATCGGATCCATCTATGGTCGGAGCATGAGGACTCGTTCGACACACGCCAGTTCTTAATGGTACCTATGGAGTTACCTGTTGCTAGTGTGAGGTCTATTATTGTTCGGCATCTACTTGTAACAAAAGTAGGTTCCGCGCCCCTGTTCGCTATCGAGAGGTTTGTTGTAAAAAGGTAGTTTACTAGTTCCTCTCCCCTGCTGTTTGCTGAACGCATGCCCCACAAGGGGTGGTGTGCGTTTGTGTCTGCTGAAATAATTAATTTAAAGTTATTTTGCTCACAGTATCTCACCAGGTCCGTTGTGTGTTTGGGTGGGATCTCCTCATCGGCTGGCATGTAGGCCGACGCTATGATCACATGACCACCTTCGTCCCCGGTGTTATGGGTTCTGGCTGTAGCCAGATCCCTGGAACAAAATTCTGTAAGTGGCGCAGCAGAGATACTACTTGGTATGTAGATACATGCCCTCGGACTGTCGCATGTGCTGTCAAGTATTATCTTACCTTTTAACGATCTGAGACCGCTTACACGTCCTGCCCTAATCCACGGCTCCTGGATCAGGGCGACGGTCCCCTCGTTGTCTATGGCCTCCAGCACTCTGCGTAGGTTAGCCGTTGCAGTGAGGCTGTGCTGGAGGTTGGCTTGTATGAATTTACAGTCGGTAGGGGTCACCATCATCTGGTTTTCCCTCTACCGACTGTTCCAGCTCGCTCTCTATGTCGAGCTCGATCACCTCCGTTGTCTTCTGTTGGGGCTCCGGCTCCGTGCACATCTCACCCATATCTCTAGAGGTGGATGGCTTCGGAGACGAGTGCATGGGCTCGCTTGTGGAGTCTCCCTTCGCGCATGCTTCAGTTTTTGTTTGTCCATCACAGGGGGGTTCATCCGACAGTGATCCGTCCCGTCCGTAGAATCGGACGTAGACGTTCCCAAAGATGTGGCTAAGTCGCCTACCACGCTCCATGAGGATTGGAACCACGTTTTCTGGGATTCCCAGAGTTAGGAACATGGTCCCATCCCCCTGAAGCGTGTGGGTGAAAACCGTCCAGGAGTTTATGAGGGCCCACTTGTTCTGCTTATGCAGAAGCAAGTTTGTGTCCTCCAGAGTATTTACACACTCTGGAAGAAACAGGGCCGCTCGTACCCTCCTGGTCAGCTCACTTTGCTTCTTAACCACAAATTTCGGGCAATCTGTGGTGGACATGCTCTCGACCGTTTCTGTAAGCCATCTCAACGAAGGTTCGTCCTCACACCACAGCTTCAGGACCCCATCCGCTGAGATGGGTTTTCCTCTGAAGGTGGGGACGAAGTAGTCTGATGGGTCCTTTACGGCTTCCATCAGTTTACTCTGAAGGACCATCTTCATTGAGGCGACTTGCTCCTCGTTAAGCTGGACATTGTCTGCCCGTGCTACCGCTACGCAGAGTTCGTTCTGCACGATCTCCGCATAGCTGGTATGAGCACGTTGCGAGGTGTCCAGCCTCACTTTTTTGTATTCACCTCTGGGCGATACTGTGTCATCCAACCGCGTACGCTTGCTAGGCTCATTGCGGGCCGGAGCCTGGGACGATTTCGCAATGGCGATGGTTGCTCGCTTCTTGCGGTTGGGTCTATTTTTGTGTTTAGCACCTTGGGCCTTACCTCTGCAGCCAACGGACCCAGCAGCCGCCACGGTCGAGACCGCGGTAGGCGCCGGCGGGGCATTCGGTTCGGCACTAGGTTTGCTTTGACCGAATCGACGCTCGCGGTAGTAAGCACTTGGTCCCGGTTTGCTCTCTGGGGGTCCATCAGCAGCTTGCTGTGGTCCCTCCGAGCCCGTTTCCCGGCGCTCCTGCCGATTCTGCAGCCGATTCAGCCTCCTTCTTTGTTTCTTGCTTGGTTTCTCCGGGGCGTTAGCCACCTCGAGTTTAGGGAGTTTAGGGGCGCTGGAACTCAAAGTTGTAGCCGTAGGCCACTTCCTCTCCTTCCGCACTCCCTTGTTACCCTTAGGTCTCACGACCTTCCATGTAGCGGAGGTATCCTCTGCTGCAGCAAACGCTGCCACGAGGCCCTTCATCGCCTCCCCTTTGGGGGTGTTAGATTTTTGGTTAATGTCCATGGTCTGTAAATATATAAATTCATCCGTTTAGATCCCCACCCACCACGGAGCCCGCACCTTTGGGGATGTTGGGTTGCAACACCAGGGTTACTAAACTGGATATAGAGGGGGAAAAAGTGGAAACCTACGAGACGAACGATGCTTTCTAGCGCACGTCAATCTATAACGTGGCCTTCGGGCACCGCCGGCTGCAGGGCCCAAATCCCCCCCCTCTTGCCCGGTGTAGTTGAGGACTGCCACCACTCTGACTGTATCATACCTGTAATTCCTGGGCATATGAGACTTTACAGCTGATGTCTCAGGGTGACGAGCGCAATGCAGTGCCGCGCATGATTATGCATTGCAAAGTTCTGGGTGGTACTGTTACTGTTATGGGCAGGCGTAGCACTTACCATTACGTGAATGACATGCTCGACTCATCATTCAGTCAAAAAAAAAAAACCAAGTCGTTGAGCACAGCCTGCACAAAAGCCTACTTTCACCTCGAACCATTACTGAAATCTATATACAAGAAACTTTTTGGAAACACGCTCTTACATCGGTTATTCAATTTCCCAAAGTTGACATATTTGTACGGATACAAACAACCTAAACAAACTTCAACTAAAAAGTTATTTGTGGCAAGGAAACGGTGTTGTGCGTTTCATATGTATAGTCTACTTTTACATATTTTTTACGTTTATATAATGCTGTGTATAATCAAAACAAAAGGTCAACGAAGCCAACTTATGAATGCTTACTGTTGAATGCCCGATTTTCCCCCTATGAAAGGACGACCTAAAGACGAAATATCTGTCACTAAAACATCTATAAACTCGCGCGCACATTATGAAAACAAAAAAACAACAAGTAATAAAAAAATCTCTGAACAAAAACAAGCTTTCTTATTCACATTTAGTAATACAGCGTACACGAGAGTGAGTGAAACAGGCCACATCTACAAGATATATTAGCCAAGTTGTTTTTTTGTCTATTATGTCACGGCTTGAAAGCTTTTGGTAAAAAAAACAAGTGAGTAACTAGTGTCAAGTTGCTAATTTGGTATGGATTCCTTTTCCTTTAGTTACATTTCCTTGAATAATTCCAAATAGGTATGGGACACACCCCGACCGCTTAGCCAAGGCATTCACTCGTACTGGTTAATATTTGTTATGCCTACTTCAAGAATTGCATCAACTTCATTCATCAATTATTAACTTTACCTCTGAACTTAGTTTAGCTTAGATAAGGCAAGTTCAAATTAATTTAATCTGGCTTGTGATTAAATTGCCCGAACCCCGAACACCTGTGTTATAGGTGTATAACTACTTAGGCTTAGGTGGCCAAAGCTGTAACAATGTCGTATGGAGCAACAGGTTGGACAAGCAAGACAAAGGTCTGATCCTGTTATGACATTGGATTTATTATGGGACCGTACGGAGCGAAACTCTTGCGAAGTTGATGTCAGGTGAAGCTTATTGTCGCCTCGGGACTGTCTTTCACC
Organism: Campaea margaritaria; assembly: GCA_912999815.1. NCBI lineage: Eukaryota > Metazoa > Arthropoda > Insecta > Lepidoptera > Geometridae > Campaea > Campaea margaritaria. Next base: position 8,114,041 of record OU538794.1, read on the forward strand.
TCATCTTTGACTTCATTATTTTTTATCAGGTCAGATACATTCTGTATGTTTTTTTTTATTTCTGTAGTGGGTATAATATGAGTCATTAGAACCGATGTCCCAGGGTGACGAGCACAGTACAGTGACGCACAAGATCTGGGTGACACTGAAGCTGTTAAGGGTACGTGAACGACTTGACCGCCTCGATACGTAGTAAAAACGAAAAAAGTATTATCTTAATTATCTATGATTGAGATAAATAGATTTCCTCTAACTTAGTAGATAAAATATTAAAATTTATTCAGAAAGTATTGTTACACTACTCCTGATTCGTTTATCTATGGATATTGCCTAATGCGTGTCAATGTAGATCTTTGTTATTGTTTATAGGTAATCACTGTTTAAGACTTTTTTTTGTTAGTTAACCTACTCGTAGTAGATAAAAAAAAAGTAAAGTAAAGTAAAGTATAATAAAAAAGTGCTTCAAGACTCGTATTAGCATGATATCAGAAATAACTGTATCTTATTTATTTCTGGAACATTCTTAATATTTAAAAAAAAAAACAATTATAATGATAACTTTCTAGAACCAATTTTCGTAGATTATTTTGTATAAAAATATCACGCTTAAAAATTTAGTCCATTGGAAGAAATGTCAATTAGATTGGGACCCAAAGAAATTCGCACTCGAAATATATTATTCAAAGACGAAATATCTCCAAATCAGTTTACAACAATATCTGAAAAGTAAAAAAATCTGAATAAAATTGTTTTCTTCCGTGTATTTCTTACAAAGACATAAAATATTTATCAAGGTTAGATAAAAAGATATACCTACTCTTGTCTATCCATCCATTTTATATCTATTTTAGGTCTATCCAGTATATCTAAGAAGATACAAATATAAATACGAATATATTTATTGACATCAATTAATTTCACAAGTTCATGTTGATTCAATAGATCCACTATTGATGTTTGCTTTTTTGATTAATCTACCTACTTCAATTGAGCTTTTTGAACTGATCAACTGACATCTAAAGGTTGGTTCAATCCAATTAATTGAATGTCGACATTAAAAGTCGGCTGAGCATTGATTGTTTAGGTTACGATAGTTTTGAACTTTTGGGATAGCAAAACATGACTTGTTAATTTTGGGGTTGTTGATCCAAACTTTTTCGTTTGACAAAACAGTGCTGACGTGAATGTATTAAAGCTAATTTACTAAAATTAAGGGTTGAGGTTTTCATAGGGCCACGAACTCAGAAAAATCAAGGGTCAGAAAATATTTTTCAAATAAATACGTCGTGGTCATTGTTTTGCAAAAGATTTGATAAAAGTGCTTATAAAAATCGTCAACGTGACACTTATATGTCACAAAAATCAGTAAACATATGTCAAAAATAGTAACGATCGATTTATCAATGGTCAAAAATAATGAAAAATTAGTTTGAAAAAGAACATAACTGAACTGGGTATTGATTATATCGAGTAGGATAATCGATAGAGTTGTTTATAATTGTTTGATTATTATCAATGGATTTATATGGCGGTTGAACTACAGATTAAAATATGTTGCTACAAACTATGGGCGTGAGTTGCTAATAAAGTAAACCATGGAAATTTGCTTTAATTTATTTATTGATACCATTAATTAATTCTACCCGAACAGCGAACTGCGCTCAAAAACTTATATCCCCGGCGTAAGTGATAAAACTGCCAGGTTGAAGTGGGATTGGGTGGTTCCCGTTTGTTTTTGTAAATTTGGCATTTATTGGCAATATACAATTTATATTAAGTATTATTTTTATTAAATACTTGCCGGAGTTACTGGCACTCAGTGACTGATCAGTGGAAGAAGACGGGTAAATTTTTGCCTAGAACGGAGCAGATTAATTAATTTAAAAGAAAAGCTTTCAAGTATTGTTTTCACCTAAGCCAATATGGCCAGTACCCTTTTGAAACGCTACGAATTTTGCTTTACTATGTTGATAGGTATACTTCTCAGAAGTAGTCGAATGTCAGTTTTAAAAGGTGTACTGTACATATGCTTGCTTATATGCATATCTCATGGTCTTTAGGAAACTTGTTAATTTACTAACGTGCGAGTAGGTGACATGAATATAAATATTCACGCCTGTCTCAAAGCCAAGCATTAGGGACTGAACGTGTGCTGACACTTAAAGACAGTTAGCTTTCACCTCCTGTACTATATTGTCTATACCTATAAAAAATACGATAATATATGGTCTAGTTTTGGAGACTGAAAATAAACTACTTAACACATTCAGTGCTGCAAACACAACTGTCGTGTTTTTCACAACGTTCCGCGAGTGCGGTAAAACACAACTGTTGTGTTTGTTGTATGGGAAAACACTGTGGAGTGTGCAGAGCCGCACCCGTGGCTAGACAAGCAAATCGGCTCAGCAGTAAAAGTGTTAACTGTTATCAACGCGGTACCGTGTATAACTTAATCAGAATTGAAATCTGATATCTCGGCTGGAATAATTCTTTGATATTAAAACTATGGATATAAAAATAGAAATAGCACCGTGAACGAAGTTGTGAATTTTGTCTTGTAGCTACTATATTATTTAGGTAAACTGGAATAGTTGTGTTCCCACTCATTTTCCCATCGTTTTTTTATTGTGAAAATGCAACTTATAAGAGCGTAATGTTAAAAAGCTCTCAAGTTACAGTTTTAACGGACACCTCCATTAGCATCCTAGATAAAAACTGTGGACTTTTTCATCTGACAAAAGTTTGTGCGAACTTTGAAGATGAGCCATTCATCTCGGTGACATTTTAAGTGGTCACGTAAGTGGCGCAGATAAAAGTTAAAACTTGCATAATGCGCAGTGCAAATTAACGAATGGCATTGATGTAAAAAAAAACTAGGTTAAGTACGTACTGATGTATTACATTCCCTGCATCTGGGAGTTCTGGACTCAGCGCAATATTGATTTAAGTTAAGCTTAAGGCAAACGTAGTGTAGGATACGCTCCAGCCTAATGCAATGGTAAGATGCGACAATGTGGTTATGATGGCTGATGGTGTGTTAAGTATACTGACTAATAGTCATTGGAAGAGAAAAATATACGGTCTGTTGGAGCGTCTTGATATAGTCAAAATAAGGGCTGTTTTCAGCAAAATTACTGGGCATATGAGAATTTAGAGCCGATGTCTCAGGGTGACGAGCGCAGTGCAGTGCCGCGCAGGATCATGCAATGCAACGTTCTGGGTGGCATAGTAACTGTTATGGACAGGTGTAGCTCACCATCAGAGAACGACTTGCACGTCTCGTCACTCTGTCAAATAAAAAAAAAATTAAACCACGATGACAATACATAAGGCGTATCTTACACTTCACTACCAGTAACCGCTAGAGGCGAAGAGGTGGATTTATAAGCGGCACACCATGAATGTGTGCTAGCCTTCATCGTGGATACACTGTATAAATGGATATATGGCATTGTAAAATAATTATTAAAAAAATAGACTGAAACTTATTTCAGGGCATTTTTAGAGTTGGACGCTGATGTCAATGTAATTCCTAGATTCAGCAAGCCTCGTTCCCGGTATGCAGTGTCCACAGGCCGTGTCGAAGCGTTTGTCGTAATATTTTATAACGTGTCCACAAAATGCCATAGCAAAATTAACTCTTTTGACACTGTCAAAGCGGATCTGACTCTACTATTCATTATTTTCACAACACACACACGACATGACACAGTTCTAATTGATACCATTTCAGAGAAGGGTGCCAAAGGAAAGTTAAACAGAAACTACAGTTTAAATTTCCAAAAGTCCACTGTGTGTTCTAGTAAAGTCATATACTTTCCGTAGTTTACGTTTTCTTCAATTGGACAAGTTTATGATAACCCAACTTAGGGTAACTACGAGTCCTTCACTAAAACCACACTAAATTATGGAAGGTCTAAACTTTTAGCTCACGACTCAAGGACAAAAGTCATTAATGCCACAGTGAATAATTAGTGGGGATTCTCTATGTGACTACGAACACTAACATACGTATATCTTCACACTATCATGTATCTAACTTTGCTCTGATTGACATCTTATGTTTTTTTTTTGTAACTGGTAAAGTATAAATTATTTTGGCACATTACTCATACTACGTAGAGTTTGTTTGTCTACGGCATTAAAGCTGCATTGTCTATGATAAATTGATAATAGAATAATAATGACTCGTCACGATCACATACATAGATCCTGGCCCTTAGGATTCCCTGTATCTAGAGAATCAATTCAATTTTCAACTGACCCCATCGATGTTGAGTCTTAAAGACATAGAAATAAGGTAATTAAATAAATCTATATATATATATATATATATATATACACAAACCAACATAAAATTTATATATATATATATATATATATATATATATATATATATATTTCTATGTCTTTAAGACTCAACATCGATGGGGTCAGTTGAAAATTGAATTGATATATATATATATATATATATATATATAAATTTTATGTTGGTTTGTGTACGCTTCAAAACCTCAAAAAGTTCTGCACCGATCGAGCTCAAATTTTAGCATGATATATAATCCGCATCAAGGATTGTTTTTATCTATTTTTTTCATAAGTGACATATCAGCGAATGTGCGAATGTGCAACAGCGAAGCGTGGCAGGCTACAGCTAGTTTAATATTGAATCTTTATAATACGGCTTATTGCTGTACAAATAAGGGCACTTTCATGGAGGGATATAGTAGTACGAAACAATGTTTAAACGAAGTCCGCTTATTTTCGTAAGCGCGCTTTGCCGCTTATTTTGGAAAACGTATTTTAAACGTTTGGCCTTTAAACGCCCACGTCTAGTAATTAATAACCATAATCTATACTTATCTCGAATTTGATCCGCTCAGCACTGAGTGTAAGGAACAAACTCAACCTTCACGGAAGTTAATTAAATAGTCTAAATACGTCAACAAACCATAGCTGGGTGGCAACAAACACACACACAAACCTTCTCATTTATAAAATTAGTGGGCGGAAGTTGGATGTTTGTGAACTGCGTTAATGCCCACCTAAGAGCAATTTGGTCTCATTTATTCAACACCAAGTAAAATTGTGTCGTGTAGGCTAAGATTTACGATGAAGTCATTACGGTTTATGGGCCATAATTGATAGAGATACAATCTGAGGGCCACTGAAATTGCAAAGTAGGGTTTCAAGAACATTGAACTCACACTCGAGCGCTTTAGCGTAAAGAAAAATTGCTTTTATTAACATAAACGACTGGCACTAAGGTTATTAATTACAGTATTTTATAGGTATGCGGCACGCTAATGCCCCTTTACTACTTACCGGATAACTTTTAGTGGCTAAAACACGAACAAGTTGGAGATAAAGCGGTTTATTTATTTTACTTATTTAAACTACTAGCATCATATTCAAATGTACCTACCTACCTACAGACTTATCGATAAAGAGTCGAGTTTTCGACTTTTTATCGACGACTTTACCCTGGCACCAAATTTCTACTTTTAAGATATTGCATATTTGTCCTACTATATGTTTTTTCTACATACCTACATACCTACCCGAGAATTATTTCGGAGGTAGGTATGTTATCCACCAATCCGGACTGGGCGCCCGTGGTGGATTATGGCCTAACCCTCCTCACGAAAGTGAGGAGAGACCCGTGCCCAGCAGTGGGACGTTATGGGTTGATGATGATGATGATGTTTTTTCTTCAATCGAGCACCTACGTAGGACCTAGGTAGTTATAATATAATACCCTCACCAATAAAATTAAGTCATCTGTTTGTGAGAAGAAGGTAGGTATGGACTATGTAACTCATCGTTAAAATGATAAATTTATTCCAATTAGTACAAAACGGAATGTGCTGACTCTGATTCCGGTTAACATAATTAAGACCGTTTTTGTACAAAGTAATAGACATTCATAAGACTTGTAGAATATGACGGGAATTTCATTCCAAAGCAGCCCTTAATGCCGAGCCGTGTAAGGTGTTTTGCTGAAATTTGGTAGGGCAACAGCTGTACAAAATTGCTACGCGTCTCTGACACGTGACGCAGTTTCATCAAAGTTGTAACAGAGCGTGCTAATATATTTATGACCGTCAGGTAACTTGGCTAAGAGCACTACAACATTAATATCGTCGTCTGCCTCGAGAGCCGTATTTATATTTGCATCTTGAGACGTCGGTGTTGAGTTTGCACTTAAGTACGAGTAATGAAGTATTTCTAAAGGCGTGTCTCGTAAAACATTATCAAGTTTGAACTAAAATATCAAACATTGTCAAAAAATTTACAAGAATTGCAATGTTTTTTGTAGTGTATAGACTAAAGTAATGTAAAAAACTAGCGTGAGCATGATTCATCTCTTTGTAAGACCCGAGAGTGCTAGCCGTATTTTTATTGTCATACAAATTATTTTATTTTATTGTATTAATATCATAAAATATTCATCATCATCAACCCATAACGTCCCACTGCTGGGCACGGGTCTCTCCTCACTGTCGTGAGGAGGGTAAGGCCATAATCCACCACGGGGGCCCAGTCCGGATTGGTGGATAACATACCTACCTCCGAAATAATTCTCGGGTAGGTATGTGAGTTTCCTCACGATGTTTTTCTTCACCGAAAAGCGAGTGATAATTACGTACATATGTTTTACAGAAACACATTGGTACGTGCCTGCACTGGGATTTGAACTCACGACCTTCTGATTGGAAGGCGGACGTTCTCCCACTAGGCTACCACCGCTTCACATTACAATACACTAATTACCTACATAGAGAGCATGCTATTTCATATGCATCCAATTATTTTACATCTTACTAAGAATACAATTTAATTTACACAGCACTTTTTACAACTAAATTCTAGGCATACTCGTAGAATCTGCCTTCAACAGTTGCAGTGAAATCTGGCCAGCATTCGAAATAGAAAGATCAAAATGTGAAAAAGAATCGATTGACGTAAGAATCATCAAAATCGGCCCCCGCGTTTGGTCTCTAGATCGCAAGAGAGGAACAAACAATTATAACAGACTGATTAACACAATTCTTTCCTTTGCGTCGCTCAGTCAGGTAATCTCGTAATTGCACTGCGCTGGTCCCTGATGTTTGGTTACTTTTTCAACGCATTCTTAAGTATGATATAGTAATACGGGCCTAAGACGCCAAGTTTATACGGCCAAACTTTGTCAACTTATGATTAATGATATCAAAGTGTCCTCGGCCACCAAATATCTACAAATATTTTCAAGTTTCTAGGAACTACTCTTAACTAAGATTAAACTATTGATTCACAGTATTTGGCCTCCGTTGACATGAATGAGTTTATTCATTATTGGTATACTTAGCCTGAGATTACTTAACAGATGCTTAATGAAAAGACGGGTTCAGTAACGTCCTAACTTAACTTTTGGCATATTATATTGTTAAACAAAAGCTAATATAAAATTTTCTTTACACGAATTTCCCATTCGAAACGCTTCTATATTTCTAAAATTAAACCTCTTTGGGCTGTCTTGAAAATTTCAACCATAAAATGTACCTAACGTATCAACCGCCCAACTCTAAAGTCTTGTCTCATAAATCCCCTGTCTTCCGTATCCGGTACGTTTATTATCCAGCTCTTACCAATTTGGTCGGTCCCACTGACTTCTCGAATATTATACAAGTGGTACGTGACTTCTGTCCGGTTCTGATTCTCTCCTGAATGTCGTGATATCGTTAGGAGCGCTGCGGTTTCGCGTCTTTCAGTTGTAATTTCAACTTGTTCTAGTTTGATAGCTTCAACTGCAGATCAAGTGTATTGTTAGCTTTGTCTAGCACTACGCAAATAACAAAGACATAGATAGATACGTTACAGAAAATAGAACTTAGAATTTTAACAAGCGTGGAGTCAGGAATTGCGGCTGTATAAGTGTCTAGTTTTTTTTATCGAAGTAAAGCTTTTTTACGCACGTGATAGATTATTTGAATTTTACCATGGTAATTTTTGTCAATATTCAAATACTGATGATGCTAAACTTACCTTGTGTCAAGATAAGTATCTTTTATAATTAAACCACGTAGGTACATGACTAAATAATACGTTTTGAGTATCTGATGATAATGTATGTATTAGTAAAGATTCAAATGGCAACATTTGTTTGAGGACTTAACTTGATGAATTTGGCAACATTCACTGGTTTCCAATAAACAGGAAATTACGTTAATGTTTATAATTAATATTGTACGTATCTTAGAAAAAGTTTGACTGATAATTATCAAATAATTATGATTTCTGCGGCTAGATTTAATCCATGTATTTTCGTCCATATTTCATTTAATGATATGATAATTGACTTGTGTTAATTCTTCAATATTCATACTAATATGAATATTCTTAAGTATTAATGTATCGAATCATTTACGATAATTCATCTCTATATTTGTAAGATAATTGGTAATTGAAAATAAACGATGAAACAGCTTTATTACTGTTAGAAAACCATTTAATATAATAATTGGAATTATTCACGTTTAAACAAACTTTAGTGTACATATCTGTGGATATGTATTGATTTAGAAGGTTTTAACATGTATTGTAATAAAAATCAAGCAGTAAAAACGTTTAGTTTCAATTTAAGGAAACACGTGGTTTACTGAGCTTGTTGATTCGCCGCACGGCGGCTGGTATAAATAGCCTTGCATTTGAAAGGCAGAGGTACTTCTCAATGTACCTCGGAACAGGGCGGACACGCCGCCCAACTAAATAAGTTAAGTACTATTATTATATCTATTAACTAGAAAGCTATTATTATTGTGTATGTGTATTAATCTTCAGTTAAAAACTTACTATGTGTATTGCAATAGTTATCAATATTGTGTATCAGTGTGAACATTACAATCGCTAAATTATATCGTGTTATATATAGATACAACTAATGTGAGCATTTCATTATCTTCCTACTTATTTCCAAATGAAGCTTATATTTTAAATTAATTATTGAGAGTTACAATAGCTATTCCTGTCGTGTAGTAATATGTAGATTACATTAACTTCCTACTTATTTCAAAGTAAAGTAAATGGCTTATATACTATTTATTCTTGTGTATTATTACAATAGCTATTCCTGTTGTGTATTAATAACGTGTAGATAAGCCTATCCGTGAGGCTTAGATTAACTTCCTACTTATTGCAAAATAAAAGAATATCAATATTAATGTTTATTCTCTTATATTCCTTTATATATAGATGTCTTTACCTAATTTAGTTATTACACGCTTCACTTGGGAAGTAAGCTGGTAAATGCGTTACGAAAAATGTGACCGGGCGAGGCGAATGGAAGTTGAGAGTTAAATTAGGTTAATAATGTTAAAAGGTTAGGGGTAAATGGCAGGTGGTAGGTGGTAGGTGGTAGGCGATAAGTGGTAAGTATTAAGTAAGTTTTACTTCTACTATTTGTATCCCAGCACACATTCATTTATTTTTTGCATTTTTTTAATAGGCTGTTTATTAATGCAGTGTCTCTGGATGTATGTGTGTGCATGATGAAAAGAAAAACTAACATATGTGTCGAATTTTAATTTCTTATTTCCGAACAGATTTTTTTATTGTTATATGGTAAATGTCTTATTTATGGATGTAGTGGTGAATGGTTTATTTGGCTAGCAAATATTAGACTACTGTATAATCTCACCACTCGAATGTTTTGGATAAATCAATAAGGTTTGTGTTTAGTCTTGATTGACCTCTAACTGGGAACCTAATTTTTACTCAACAAAAACCAAGTAAAGGGATGGTTATTGAAGTTTGTTAAAAACAGCGCAGCTTTGTACATGAAACCCGCTTGTGTTGATATTGTCTTAAATATTCAGCTGCAATTTTCAGCTGCCAAAAACTGCCTTTCATACCTTCAGCTCTGTGTGTAAAACTCGTTTAGTTCCTAGTCAATATAATTCCATCTAAAATATAGCATGTAAAAAAACGTCTCGCAGTTCATCTGCTATTGTGAGATTACGTTAATATAAAAAGTAGTGAGATCTAATGCAAAACCAAGCCGCTTTATGCAGTTCCTATCTTTGGGAGTACTTTTTCTAACAAGTTTGTCATAACTTATGCTGCCTAATAAGTCAACTAACAACATTTTATAGAAAATAACCGTAACAATATTAGATATCTTTATTTCTATAATAAACTAGCTGTACCCTGCCACGCTTCGCTGTGGCATATTCGTACATTCGCTGATATGTCACTGATGAAAAAAATAGATAAAAACAATCCTTGATGCGGTTTATATATCATGCTAAAATTTCAGCTCGATCGGTGCAGAACTTTTTGAGTTTTTGAAGCGTACACAAACCAACATAACATTTTTATATATATAGAAAATAGGAAGATTTGACAGTCAACAGGGCCATAGAATTTACATGCAATAAAATCTACCCAGTTGGCTATTGAACAGAAGTTTCTGCGCTTGGTTTAAGTCAACCATGAAGGGAGCACGGTTTGAAAAAAAAACTGACATGCGAGTAAAATTTATTGTACTTCGGAGTCCGTCTTCGTAAGTTTGACTGCAATCATCATCATCATCAACAACCCATAACGTCCCACTGCTGGGCACGGGTCTCCCCTCACTTTCTTGAGGATGATTAGGCCATAATCCACCACGGAGGCCAGATCCGGATTGGTGGATCACATACCTATCTCCGAAATAATTCTCGGGTAGGTATGTGGGTTTCCTCACGATGTTTTCCTTCATCGAAAAGCGAGTGATAATTACGTACATATGTTTTTTTACAAGAAACAGATTGGTACGTGCCTGCACTGGGATTTGAACTCACGACCTTCTGCTTGGAAGGCGGACGTTCTCCCACTCAGCTACTACCGCAATATTGACTGCAATATTATAAAGAATTGTTGTCATATTTTAGTTTAGAACAACAGTCCCATTTAAAGGGAATGAGGAGCGAGGAGGGGAGTGGGAAAGATTAGTCGTACTGGAAAAAAAATATTCGTAGGTACATACATTTTCTAGAAAGGTTTAGCAAATTCCATCGCATCGTGACTTATTACTAAGTTCTTTATTACATCGAATGTGGTGGTAATGCTGACCCGTGGTGGCGAAGCGTTCATTGGATAATTCTAAATAATCATGTTCTTCGTTCACTCTCATATGAATTTGAACTCATTTTATGTGAGGTACGTACCAGTTGCAGTTTCTAACCTTATAATACATTACAGGTGCTTATTAGAATTATTAGGTACCTACCTAAAACAAATAGCTAAAACTACATCAAGTTCCTCGTAATTTACCTATGTGGTGGACGACGTATTTGATTAGAAAGCCGAACCTATAGAAAAACCACGAGCATGTTAACTATTCCACGTTCCCACATGTAAGCACTCGCTAGGCTGTTAGCATGGAACCGCAAGCACGAGATAAAATACTTGAGCCGACTTCGTAAACAGATTTTCGAGGAGTTGTTTCTTAATTACAAATTCCGTAGCGGACAAGCTTTCTGTACGGTCATGGAGACTGCTTCCCAATAAACGAGTACAACAACTCTGAAATGGCCAAGAAAATGCGCTTTATATTTAAGATGTTAAGGTTCAAAATATTAGGCCCGTTTCCGATGATAACTGAGCGAGTCTGGGGGCAACTGCTTAATTAAATCATCAATAAAGAAGTCTCTAGGGAACCGAGGTCGGTTCGTGATGTATTGCTCGTCTTAAGTTAAATCCCAGAGATAATATTGTCCGTAACAAAATGACTATTCAATCGAATTGCATTTACGGAGCCTTTTTCTTCCGAATTTTGATTTGAAAACGTCCTGTAGCTTTATAAATTACTTTAAGAGTACAGTTTTTTGACAAAATGTCAAAGAACCATTGATAGATTCTACATCAAACAATAGATTGAAGCAAACCTACTGTAACATAGTTTCCTTGAACAGATTATCGAGGATTTCCAGAGCAAGCGCGATCAAACTTGTAATTTCATTTGATCCCTACTGTCGATATTCTCATCTCAAAGGGGCATTGCTAATACCTGTTAATTGGAAACTGTCTCAAGGATACTAAGCTGTTTGCATCTGTCTGCTTCTTGTATAGTGATCGACAATGATGCATTCTGGACTAGACAGAAATCTATTTAACATAGTTACATTAAATTGGACCCCCCGATATCTGTGTCGCATTGCCGCGCAAGTTTATTCAATGCAAAGTTATGGGTGGCACTGTAACTGTTATGAGCAGGCATAGCGCTTGCCATCAGGTGAATGGCTTTTCCAGATATGCATCCATATCTGGAAAAGGTGCGGTACTAAATAAAACTAACATTTAATATTGATACAGTATATTTCAAAACAGGGCCGAAAATGTTGTCAATCGCTGATCCTGTAAAAATAAAACGTGATTTAGAATGGTATCAATAGTTCTAAGAACATAAACCCCAACCACTAGCAAACATTAATAAACATTAGAACGTACATATGTCTAATTTTAACCGTTAACTCTTATAATATGCGACACCAGCCCCAATCATTATTGGATTAAAATTGAAAATGTGTTAGCACAAAATGAATATCTGGAGAACAGTGAGGTGAGAATGATGATACTATTGGTGCATGATACAAAATATTCATCTAAGACACTAAAGAAACACTAAACCCTCCTTTTATCAAATAGTTTTACAACTTTTCCCCCATATTCCCTATAAAGTGCTGTTGACTGTTGATACAAAATGTATCAAGAACTCAACAACACTTTACAGGGAATAAGGGGGCAGGTCTAATAATAATAATATATAGGTACGTTCCCATAATCACCTCAATTTTGTCCCGTATAAATTCCAGAGAAAAGCGGTAAATCATTTAATGATAGATAGAAGGCAAACGGGTGGTCACAATTCACAATGAACGATTCTGGAGGAGGAAATTGTGCTGATGTAAGGCTTATGATCGCAGCTGTAAAAAAAAAATTAGGTATATCCAACAATTCCTTCATTGGGTGAGGTGCGAAAGATGCTGTCAAACGCACGCCTTAGTTTAAAACTGAGAGGGATTTCTATCGTCAAAAATATTTTATTGGGTATCTTAATTTGTGAAGATGGAGTCTCAGCCTATCCCAACGGGAGAAAGGCGTGTGTATGTATGTGTTAATTTGTGAAAAAGAACAAATTAATTTAAGAATTTTATGTTAACAATAATGTTGAGTAACATAATTGATATTCAAGTGTTAAAGTGTAGTGTTTGTTCAAGTGTTCTCTTTGACTTCAGAATCATTATATAAGTTAGCTTATTATTATTATACTAAAATGTATTATGTATATTAAAATTATTATTTTGTTTCATTGCATCACGCAATCCTCTGAAAGGTAAGGTGTATAATTGTATATAATAATAAGATGCTAAAGTAATGAGTCTAAATATTTTCTTCTATTTTTTTTTAATAACCTATGCTGTCCCACTGCTGGGCAAAGGTCTCCCCCATCTCCTTCCACATTTCGCGATTGTTTGCCACGTCGGACCAACTTGGTTCGTATGTATCAAGATCGTCACGCCAGCGTTTTCTTGGCCTGCCCCGGCGCCTACGCCCTTTTTCTTCTATAAATACTATAAATAATCCGTTGCTTAACTCTGTTACAACATTTCTTAGTTAACAGATAAATGTAGATGTTGGCTTAATTATTGTACTCAACTATTTACCTGACTGCGCGACGTAAAGGAAGGTATTGTGTTTATCAGTTTATGTATGTTTCTTTGTCGTATTACCTAAGGATCAACATTATAATAAAGCTTTATCCAATTTCCCCACCCTCACACTGCCATCACCATTAATTTGAAAATCCTATGCATAGTTCACCTTACGAAGCTCCTACATAAATGCCGGTGAAAAATGATAAGTCACCCATTAGTAAAAAGAATGCGAATGGGTGGTCGCAACGGAACTGAGTTGTATCGAAAATTGCAGTAGTTCCGACGACTATTGCTGGAAAAGTTAAAAAAAATATTTAAAAAATGAAAATGTTTGTCTGTCTTACTATTTAAAAAAAAAGAAAAGAGTGAAAAAGTCGTGACGCAATCTTGAAATAATTTAATCCCAGAAATATAGGTAGCGCTCCGGGTGAAATCTAATGTAATGTAGCGAAGGAACGCCCATTAGTCATGACTGGAACTACCTAAAGTTAATGGAACTACCTAAAGTGGATGAAATATAGTCTGCGTAAATTTAGGATGATTTAGGAAAAAAATTATATAATAAGGATTTATTGATACAGTTTTAGGTATTTCAAAAAATTAAACTTCGTGCAATTTAAATAAAACAATGGGTACCAGATTTATTGCTGCAGCATTATCAATAAATTGTGAGCGACGATTTTAACAAAATTTAAAATTTTAAAAATATCTTTCATAACCAAGTCGCATAAAATGCAGTTCTGACGAATGAAAAACCCATGATAATTAACATATAATAAATTCAACCAAAAAAATCCAAGACTTGTGAAATTTAATAAGGACACTAAGGACACTTTTTACCATCCATGGCCATTAGTAAGGTGATCTAAATTAAAAATGCGATGATGAATGAATTGACGTCCCAAGCCATCACCATTTCACCGTCAATAATAATTTTGAAAAAACCCTTTTAGATCTAAATTAATAATGTATGCTGAATATGTGGTGATGAATTATTTCTCATCCCAACCCATTACCATCAAAAAATAATTTAAAAAAAACTCCCTATTTTGTTCACCTGATAATTATTGGCCCCCTGCATAAATTCCAGAGAATAAAGTTACGTCGTCCAAAAGTAAAAAGTAAGCCATGGGATGGTCACAATTGAAAGAATATATCTCTTCTTCGTGAAAAACTAATGACCTAGTTAATAAAACGGCTGAAAATTATAACGTTAATCAATATAATTATCTCATTTTAATTGGATTGATAATTATTAGACTAAAAACTGAAAACTAATGTAGTGTTCTCATTCTTTTGCATCATAATAATACATTTTAGTAAAGTTTACTCGTAGGTACCTAAATGTCCAAAACTGAAAGAAAATCCCATTTGTATCGAAATGTATAAATGTATAAAAACAAGGCGTCCGTGTATTTCAAAAATTCCTCGGGGTGTAGATTTGAAATTTGACTCCTGCTAGTCAAGTAATATGCTTGTTTATTTAATAAAAAAACGAGCAATGAAAAAAAAAACAAATATTTTTAAATCACCGAAAGGAAACCTTATTGAATAAGTTTGAAAAAGTGGTTGAAAAGGTGGTGGTGAGGTTGAAAAAGTTACTATATTATTTGTGACAAAGATTCTCATTCACAAAATAACAATTCAAAATCTTTTACACGAAATTTCATTGAAGAACACATCCACTAAACACAGTTAAGTTCATATTCATAATATAGACCGAAAAAGGATGATTTGCATCGAACGTTTTTTCTTGTGAATGTAGGGCCGAGTATGCCGCCAATGTTACCGCTGTAAAATATATTTTGTGGCTTAAATTATAAGTTATGATATGGCATAATATGTCATTATTTATAAAAAGTATTTTATTCAGTATTATGCATACTTTTGAGGTACCCATCATTATTATGCATCATTTAATTTTCATAGTATTTGCTAGATTTACATACCTGTAGCCGCAGCCGCTTCTGTTCCAGTTTCATCGACCTTTATTTTGGTCTTTTGAATGGCGTCAGAGACATACAGTGGTATATCGTTATCTATAATACCTTTCAAACCATTTGAATCCTGTTTGAAGATTTCAGTTATACCAACCTGAAAAAAAAGTGAATAAAGGATAGATAGGACGATACACGTATGAGTAGGTGATATTAAAGATACGTTGTTAAATCCTTCTTCTTAAGGAAATGTGTTTCTGTTCTTTAAGTATGTTAGCGCGGCAGCTAAGCTGTATAGGCTGAGCGCGCCTCCAATGGCGGGGGAAGGATGGCTGGTAGAAGAGTAGTACAAAGGAACTTGGCGACTAACCTGGTCTCCATGCAACTGCAATCACCTCGGTTCGGGTCCGTCTCCAAGCTGCTTGTTCCTTCAGGATGTTATGACGTTCGATGTAGTGGACTGTATTTTAGGCGGTTGGTGCGTGTCGGCAAGGAGCGTTTACGCGGCGGGTTTATAGCGGGTGTTGTTTATATTTGCGCGTCGAATTCACGTGGACCACCGCAGAGGAGCAGCAGATCCAGTACTTTGGATTCGGCGAGAGCGGCAGCCGCGAAGGACGAGGGTCGATCGCAGACTACTTGCGGCGGCAAGCAGTTTTCTCGTGGATACCACGATATGAGCGACAGAGATAGTCGCCAAGAAATGATAGGAATAGGAAGGTAGGAAGGTATTATGAGTGCCAATGTAAGTGGCGCGAACATTTGCCCCCGGCCTAAAAACCATTGGTTTTTAAAAGAAAGCGGGAAATAAAAAAATATAAAAATAAGAGTTAAACTCTTAAGCCGTCAACGGGTTAAATATAACATAGCGGTTGACCGGGGAGCAAGGGGTTAAATTATTGGGTAGGTAAGATACATAAACGGACGACGGGTCTCTGGTAGACGCCGGTCGCCGTTTTTACTGACGCTACTCGACAGATGCCATCGCCGCCGACATGAGTGGCCACGACGACGCCGAGAGGCCAGGATAGCGGGGGAATATTATCAGTGATAATAAGAACAATAGAACCTATTGTAATGGGATTCGAAGGTGTATTCCATTTTCCTCTAGATTGAAGTAAGTGAAGATATTCCAACTTCCACCGTTTGGAAAATGATTGTACCATTTGATCCAATAAAGCGTACCGTTTCAATAAGTGTCCAGGTTCATCGGGAACCGTGCAAGCGGGTAAATGCTTCAGCGGTGCGGTCATTAAGAAATGTGAAGCACTCAGCGCGGTCGGCTCAGACGGATCTTCGCTCAATAACGTTATAGGACGAGAATTGATAACGCATTCTATCTGTGTGAGTACGGTTAACATTTCCTCATACGTGAGTAACTGTGAACCGATCGTCTTATGAAGATGACTTTTAAACGCTTTCACATATATTTCATAATTCCCCCCGAAGTGAGGACTTCGCGGTGGATTGAATTTCCAGTGTATGCGATTAGCTGATAACTCATCTGAGATAGACTTATTATATTCGTCGGAATTTAAAAGATCCGTTAACGCATTTTTCGCATTTTTAACGCATTCCGTTAACGCAGAGACGGGAAGGGAGTCAAGGAGCGCGGGTGAGTTACTAGCCCATTTGACGAGATCGAAGCCCCCGGCCTTGAGCAACTCGCAGAGATCGTCTCTGAGTTGTAAACAAGCAGACAGAGTAGGCATGGAGTAGCACACGTCGTCCATGTATGTGTTGTCGCTGATAAGAGATGCTGCGAGCTGGAAGTGGGCACCGTCGGCGGCGCACAGCTGTCGCAACACTCGCATTGCAAGGAACGGACTGCTACGTAGACCAAAACAAACGCGGTTGAATTGGTAGGTATCAAGCGGAAAAACGGGATCGAATCGATACAGGAATTTTTGATATTTGCGGTGGTCCTTATTTATCAAAATTTGTAGGTACATCTGTTTAATATCGGATGTAAAAGCGATTGGGTAGTGGCGGAAATCCAAGAGGATTGTAAAAAGATCGTTTTGTAAATTATCCCCGGTATATAAAACTTGATTCAAGGAGAGGCCTGAGTCAGTTTCAGCACTGGCGTCCATCACCATACGCCATCGAGTTGTTGTTTTTTGTAGTCTCGCAATGGCGTGGTGTGGCACGTAATATCCAGTAAAAGGACTATCATTGTCGATCAGTGAAATGTAACCCTTCTGAATGTACTCTTTGATTATAGCATCGTACTCTAAGCGCAGAGCAGGTGTCGCGGCGAGCTTGCGTTCGAGATACATGAAGCGTTTTTTAGCGATAGGGTAAGAATTACCCAGAGCGGTCGCGGGATTGCGGGAGAAAGGTAACGCTACAGAATAGCGTCCCGTAGGATCGCGGGAAACGTTATTTGTAAAAATGCGTTCACATTCTATAGCGTCTGGGCTCAAAGTCGGCGTGCATTGCACCTCTTCAAGCTGCCAGAAGCGTTGGACAAGATTATCTAAACGTGGTCCTTCCGTAAAGGTACAGAGGGAAATATGAGAGCGGCATCTATCTTCAACCAAGGGGTCAGTGATAGAAACAACGGTTCCAATATGAGCGGGCGTAACATGAGCGGGAGTAACATGAGCGGGAGTAACGGGAGCGGTCCCGATTACGATAAAACCAAAAATGGTTTCAAAAGCGGTTGGAGTACCAGGCGGACCAGCGGCGCGGCCTGATAGCAATATTTCAGAAAAGAGCGGCGCGCCTATAAGTATGTCGATCTCGGAAGGCGAAGCGAAACTGTCGTCTGCCAGAGGCAGGCAGTTCAGGTATGAAAGGCAGGATACGTCAATTTTCACTGCCGGTAAATTGTCTGTTATGCGGTCGATAACATAGGCGTCAATTGCAATAAAATTATCATTTAGGCGGGAAGATAAAGTAGCAGAAACTGCTCCCTTGATTGGGTTAGATGCGGAACCTATCCCTTTAACAACGGTGTTCGTCACCTTATTGCATTTTAAATTTAATTTAGCGCAACATTTTGAAGTTAAAAAGTTACTTTGGGAAGCCGAATCAATTAAGGCGCGTACTACATGGCGGCGACCATTTAAATCCGTAGCATAAACTTGTACGGTTCCCAGTAAACAAGTAGTGTCATTAGGCTGCGAAGCGGGGCGTATATTACACAGCGACACCTGTTGTTGTGATGACTGATAAGCAGTTGTAGGTAAGCTCGTCAGCTGAGCGCTAGCGGAGCCCGCGACGGGCGGCGGCGATGCCGAAGGCGGCATGTGATCCCCGGCGGCGGAGAAGTTGCCAGTTCGCGCGCGCGGAGGCGGCGCGTGCGCCTGTGACGGAGCGCTAGGGTACGGGCGATTGTCTTCAAGGGAAGATGATACTTTGCGGCATAACATAGAATGATGTTTACATCCACAATAACGGCAATTAAATTTAGAATTGCAAGCAGTATTTATATGCGTAGTGCTTAGACAATTAGTGCAACCTTTGCTTTGTTTTACAAAAGTGTACCTGTCGTCGATAGAAAGCTTATCAAATGCAGGGCATCTATATAAGTTAGCGTGATCGGCTTGTTTGCAAAGCGGACAGTGAGTGACGCATGATGCTGCAAAAGACTGCGTAGACCTTGCAGTACGCGGCCTGTTATCACTGCGGCTAAGAGAATCGGTCGTAGTGCGTTCCAATATTTTGCTTTGTTCGCGGATGAATTTTAAAAGTTCATTGTATGTAGGCATAGATTTACCTCGCATGTGCATTTCAAACGACCGTGCAGTACTTGAATCTATTTTCTTCAAAGCGAGCGATAGTAAAATAAAATCAGACATGTTATCGAGCTTGAGAGACTTCAAACTTGACACAGCCGTGCAGAATTTATCTAGGAATAGTTCTAAGTTTTTATTCGTCGCGGTGTTAAAAGATTTAAAACCAAGCATTTGATCAAGATAAGCGGAGGCTAGGTTACGTTTGTCGTTATACTTATCGACGAGCGTCTGCCATATGATCGGATAATTATCACCGTTAGGTACGATACCAGAACAAACTGCAAGGGCCCGGCCTGACAATTTATTAATTAAATATTGGACGCGTTCGTGATCAGTGAGATCGGGATTTTCGTGAATCGTGCGTTTGAATGACTCATAAAATATCCTCCAGGTCATCGGATCTCCATTGAAGACCATCAAATCGAGTTCAGGAATTCTGATGGATTTACGTTGCGGGGCAACATTGAAATCAGCGGTTTTTAAAGGCGGGTTAAGTTTATTATAAACAAACTGACAACGGCAAAACATATCTTCGAAGACGTTTATAGATTGGTAGTTAACCGTGTACGAAGCGTTGAGACTCAACTCGGTGACATTTAATTTGTTCACAATTTCATTGAAATCGGAGCGTAAACGGTCTAACGAGATCATTCCACATAGAAATAAATCTTTCTCAGTATCATCAGTGAAAGCCTTTAAAGATCGGTTAAAAATATCTTGTAAGCGGGAAAATATAATGTCACGTTTACCTATCAAGGTCAAACGTTCGATCTGTAACGTATCGAGCGCTTTTGCGTCCTCGTATACTTCACTATCTTTGTCTTTTGAACGAGTAGCCATAGCCATCTTAACAAAGTATAAAAAACTAGATAAGGTATGAAATTCCTAATTTACTGCAACTGCCTACAGCATTTACCTGCCGCGCGCGCGGCGTATTGAATACCCACGTGGAGACGCACGGGCGGTCGTTAGGAATACCTTCACTTTTTAATAAAAATTAAGAATTACGGAAAAATCGTTATTTTTACTATTTAGGAATGCGGAATACACGAAATAAGTATATAAGAGCGTAGTAGGATAGTACAGGGTACTATCTGAACTGTAATTGCGGGCGGGAACACGATAATTATAGGAAATTATCGTTGGTAAAAATACCAATATAAAATTGCGGGCGGTTATAAAGAGGACTATATGAGGCCTAAGAGGGGCCAGAGAATAGCGGGAGGACCAAAGAAGATCCGGCGGCGGAGGACCAACAATATGTTAGCGCGGCAGCTAAGCTGTATAGGCTGAGCGCGCCTCCAATGGCGGGGGAAGGATGGCTGGTAGAAGAGTAGTACAAAGGAACTTGGCGACTAACCTGGTCTCCATGCAACTGCAATCACCTCGGTTCGGGTCCGTCTCCAAGCTGCTTGTTCCTTCAGGATGTTATGACGTTCGATGTAGTGGACTGTATTTTAGGCGGTTGGTGCGTGTCGGCAAGGAGCGTTTACGCGGCGGGTTTATAGCGGGTGTTGTTTATATTTGCGCGTCGAATTCACGTGGACCACCGCAGAGGAGCAGCAGATCCAGTACTTTGGATTCGGCGAGAGCGGCAGCCGCGAAGGACGAGGGTCGATCGCAGACTACTTGCGGCGGCAAGCAGTTTTCTCGTGGATACCACGATATGAGCGACAGAGATAGTCGCCAAGAAATGATAGGAATAGGAAGGTAGGAAGGTATTATGAGTGCCAATGTAAGTGGCGCGAACAAAGTATATCCCTTTTGAATGTAGCGTAATAATTGAGATGAGTAATTATGCCGACCCCACTGGCAGGTAATTTATGCATATTAAAAAAATAAATTAAATATGTACAGGAATAATTGATATTTTAATATCTTTAACTTAATGTTTAATAGGTGGAAATAGTGTATAGTGTGTATGAATTTTTGTTTATAATTATCACTATTATGGTATTCCTATTGTACATACCGTTTTCAGTAAAGTTGGCAGATTTGAAACGTCAGTTGATATTTCAAATTTAGGTACATGCAGTTCGACAGTTTCTAATGATAGCGAAGCGAGAGCGTTGTAAAAGTTGTCAGGATCTCGAAGTGTGTTTAATACTTTTTCCAAACCAATTTTTTCATTTGGTAGAACTATAACCAACGAGAAATTGTGTCCGGAATAATCCATTTTCAGAATCTAAAAGTACAAGGGGTATTTATTGCATAGAAAAACAAATTAAAATTAATAAACGACATTTGTAATGATAACCTAAAAATTGCATGAAATAAAATCTACACTAATCTAATAAAACAATACCAGTTGGCAACGTTCCCAAAATGCTGGCATCATTGCTACGTTGTATAGCAATGCTAAATCTTTGGGAAAATATGAGCCAGCATTTTTGTCATGTGTTGTTAAGACCAAACGCCCACTTAAGTCTACATACATTCGATGGGCTCCTGGCCCCCACGTCCATAAGTACAAAGCTCGTTAAAATAATATAAACAATAACCATCAATTGCAAAACAACAACGTCACGACACGTAAAGCAGAACATCTTCCAAAGAGTGGTTCATGAGTTCAAACCCCAGTGCTGGCACGTACCAATGTCTTGTAAAACACATGTACGTAATTATCACTCGCTTTACGGTGAAGGAAAACAACATGATGAAACCCACACACCTACCCGAGAATTATTTCGAGTAGACCTTATGATTGTTTTACTCTATGTATCTGAAAGATGTGATGGCGACAAAACGTTGACACATGTAAAGCCGCCCTATTTTGCAAGTAAGAAGAGCAATTCCGTTGGTCAATTTTCATCGTCACACATCAGACAATTAAGGTCGAGAATAGCAACACCATTGCCGCTATTATAATCCCACCAAATTATATTGTTATGTCTGGTGGGACAGGAATTCACAGACACGGCAAGAAAACGAGCAAGGCTGGCAGTTCTAAGGCACGTATTGATAAGGCTAGTTTTTTTTTACCTGACTGTTGAGATTATCACTTTGACTGTATGCGTATTTTCCCTTTCGGTACATAGTGTCTACTAAGACAGTTTCATTATTGCTTTTGTAGAACTCACGAGGCTCTGTAAGATTTTTGTTAAACTGCTTGTCCCAATTGCCCTGGAATATGAAAAAAATATAATATTCAATTCAATTGAATGCAGACTTTATAACTTTTTTAATCATAATAAAATATAAGTGTTAAAAAGCAACGGTTATGAATACAGTTTAAAATAATTACGTAGATACTTACCAAGAAATATAAGTAGTTAGCTAGTACACAAACTGTGTCTTCATTAAACATGTCGGGGCTGACCAAGTTTGGAATAAGTCCATTTGTACCGTTGTCCACCTAAAATAAAAAAAATAAACAATTCAATTCAATTCTTCATAATTATGCAGGTCCTACTAAAGGAATAAACTATTATATAATAACATTTTACATCAAACTTTATACCTATTTAAAAATAGTAATATAATTTTAATAATGCCGATGTAGTGATTGAACAAACCAATTGTCCAAAAGGTACCCTAGGCGAGGTAGAATATACTGAGGATAGAATAAAACTATCTATGCCACAGTAACTCAATTTATTTAAAAATCCCGCCAACTTTACTACATCGGGTTTTCGGATAATCTTGTCACCGCGATGCAGAAAGTTGGAGGTCACGGCGATGCGCCATCTAGTAATATTCGTTGGAACTACGACATGCTAGACAATATAGGTTGAGTAGAAATTTGTACATACATCACCCCCCAAGGGCAAAGTCGAAACTTTGGCCTTTAACATCTCGTGCCTCTTTACGTGCTTAAACTAAAATATACGACAATTACAATAACTGAGATAGCATAACTTTCAAATGAGCAAATCTAGATGCTAACTCCTTAACAAACATTATAGGTATACATTTAATCTTTTGCCACCGGTAAAAAACACAATTTTGAAACCGGCCTTTTTAAGGTTCCATTTTTTGTTTTGAGCGTTACAACTCTTGCAATATTGTCTGCCCCAAGGTGGGTAGCAATCACCCTGCCGTAGAGCCAGCGACATGGAGGCAGGTTGTCCTCCTTCACTACTACAATGTCCCCAATATTAGGAGAAGAATTGTTGTCAACTGCCCATTTGTAACGATGCAAGAATTTTATCAAATAATCCTGCGACCATTTTCGCCAGAATATTTGCAGCATTTTTTGAGTATGTTGCCATCTCCTCAGTGTACCAACATTCAACGCCTCATAATTATGGTCCGGTGCGGTCACTAACGGCTCTCCGATGAGAAAATGTCCAGGTGTTAAGACGTCAAAATTTTCCGAATCGTCAGTGACGCTTGACATGGGCCTAGAATTGAGGCATGCCTCCACTTGGGCAAGCACAGTAGCCATTTCTTCGAATGTCAGTGTTGAGTCTCCAATGACTCTTTTGAGGTGGTATTTGACTGATTTTACGCCAGCCTCCCACAGTCCTCCGAAATTGGGCGAGTGAGGCGGTATAAAATGCCATTCGCAGTTGTTGTTTGCTAGCAACTCCGCGACTTCATCCATGTATTTCTGCTCAGAAATGCTGCACTTCTTCAATTCCGAAGAAGCCCCTGTAAAATTAGTGCCGTTGTCGCTCCACAAATGCTGACAATGCCCACGCCTTGCCACAAACCTTTTGAAGGCTTGCAAGAACCCTTCGGTCGTTAGATCGCTGACCAACTCTAAATGTATAGCGCGAGTCGCCATACATATGAACAAACAGATGTAGCCTTTCTGGGACTTATGGCCTCTGCCTTTGCTCGTTCTGACTTGGATTGGTCCTGCGTAGTCAACTCCGCTGTGTTTGAACGGACGAGTTGGTGTCACCCGTGCAGCAGGCAATTGACCCATTAAGGGTTGTTTGGTGGCACCAGCATTTTTGGCACATGTAACACACTTGTGATAGTGTGACTTCACCAGCTGTTTTGCTCCCATGATCCAGTATTTTGACTGAATGCATGTGAGTGTTATTTGTGGCCCGCCATGAAGAGTCCGTGAATGAGCATCTGCAATTATGAGCTCCGTTAAGTGTGACTCTTTTGGAATCAATATGGGGTGTTTCCTGTCGAAGCTAAGCGACGAAAAGTTAAGCCTTCCTCCGACTCTCAAGACGCCATCCTCGTCAAGAAATGGATTCAACGTCTGGATTTTGCAGCTCTTGGGTAAGCTTTTCTTTCCTTTTATAATATCCATTTCTATCTTAAAATTGCTTGACTGACATTGTTGAATGTACATTTTCAAAGCTTCTTTCAACTCTTTCGCTGTTAGATAGGTTTTATTAAGTTTCGGGTTCATTGCCCGGGAATTATTTAAAAATCGCCTGCAGTACGCTATTACTCTTACTGTTTTTGTAAGAGATGAGAAATTGTCCCAGCCTGATACACTGTTAACTATGGCAGCGAAATGAATCTTGGCTGCTTCTATTTCAGTGTGGACATCCTTTGGTCTCTGGTAGTTGATGTGTTCACATGAAATGAATTTTGGTCCACAGAACCAAAGCTCATTGTCCACAAGTTCAGATGGTCGCAACCCACGCGAAGCACAATCGGCAGGATTCTGCTTTGACGTCACGTGGCACCAGTTCTGCGGGTCTAAGTGAGTTAAAATTTCTGATACCCGATTTGCCACAAAGACGTTCCATCTGCTTGGATGGCTATTTAACCATGCGAGAACGACTGTAGAGTCAGTCCACGTGTGAATGTTGTGCTTCTCAACGTTCAAGACCTTTGCAACTTCGAGAACTAATCTCGTGACCAGAACAGCGCCGCACAACTCCAAGCGAGGTATTGACACTTGTTTTACCGGTGCAACTTTAGTTTTTGCTGTTATTAATGAGACTTTTACTTTTCCTTCACAGTCAATCACGCGGATGTAAACTGCTGCTGCATATGCAATTTTGGACGCATCGCAGAAGCCGTGCAATTCGACCTGGACATCGTCCGCCTTCGTCCCCACCCATCTTGGTATGCGAATTTTACACAACATTGTTTGTTCCTCGCGGTAAGTTAACCATTCTTGTAATAATGTGTCTGGAACTTCCTCGTCCCAACCCAGTCCTGCCAACCACAGCTTTTGTATCATTACCTTTGCTATGATTATGCTTGGTCCAACCCACCCCAGTGGATCGTAGAGTCGTGAAATGTCTGAAATAATTTTCCTTTTTGTTACAGGTTCCTGGAGCGGCTGCAGAATCACAACGTAGCGGAAGGTGTCATCGCTGCGGTTCCAAGTAAGACCCATGATTTTTATTAGTTCATCTTCATTTATTTTTAGTGCATCCTGTATGTCCTTTTCCTCATATTCCTTTACATTCATCTCCTTCACCAACTCATCATTGTTGCTGTTCCATTTCTGGAGTTCAAAACCTGCTTTTCCCAGTAGTTCATTCATTTCTTGAAACACCCGTTTTCCTTCATCGCAGTTTTGGACGCCAGTCATTAAATCATCAACGTAAAAATGTTTCAGTACTCTTTCAGCGGCTTCAGGATATTCTTCACCATGATCCCGCGCTACTTGCTGAAGTGCCTTCACGGATAAATATGGAGCGCTAGCTGTGCCGAATGTTACTCGGGTAAGTCTGTAGTGGTTAAGTTCTGAATCCTTTGATGTTCTCCACAGAATCCGTTGATAGTCAGCGTCTTCAGCATCGACCTTTACCTGCCGATACATTTTCACGATGTCAGCAGACATACAGATTGGTGGTGACCTCCATTGCATGACAATATGCCTGAGTTCCGGTTGTATGGTAGGTCCCACTAATAACTGATTATTCAGTGATAAGTTGTTTTTTCCAGAACAGGACGCGTCAAACACAATTCTCACCTTCGTGGTTTCCTTATCATTTCTGACCACTGCATGATGAGGCAGATAGATTGCGTTCGGGTTCTGAATTTCTTTTTCAGGTACTGCCTCCATATGGTCCAGAGCTAAATATTCGTCAAGAACTTCCTCGTATTTTCCTCGTAAGTGTTTGTCCTTGCTCAACCTGTTCTCTAGAGAGTTCAATCGCCTTTTTGCAATCTCACAAGACCCGGTTACCTCAGGAATTCCATTCCTGAACGGTAGACGCACTATATATCTACCGTTGCTATCCTTCCGAGTTGTCTCTGCAAATATTTGTTCACAGCGTTTTTCTTCTTCTGTGAACATGAGTGATTTTGGCTGTGGTATATCTGCTTCCAGCTCCCAAAACTTTCGCAGCGAGTCATCGTCAGCACAGCAGTGCATCACATTGATGCGCGAAGATGGCATGATGTTGCAGCTTATGGCACCTGACAGGATCCACCCAAGACTGGTTGCTTGCGCGATGAGCGTGCCACACGGATCTTTCTTCACACCATCCTGAAGTATAACTCCGTACACTTCAGCGCCCAAGAGGAGATCAATGTGGTTGGGAGTGCAGTAGTCCGGATCAGCCAGCACCAAGTCGCCGAGCTCCTGCCATTCTCTGGCTTCTACTCTTCTTGTTGGTAGAAGAGAAGTGATATTTTTCAGTACGTGTGCTCTGACGGGAATTTTTACCTCCGGATCAATTCGGGACCGAACTTCGATGGTGACCATTGCCTTCGAGGCTATGTTCTTGTCTCCACCCAGACCGGTTATTTGACCATTCGACTTGATTTTCTTCAAGCCCAAGTATTGAACGGTGGACTCGGTTACGAAAGAAGCCTGCGACCCCTGGTCCAGGAGCGCGCGAATGCTGTAATCATTCCCGTTTTTACATATGGCCTTGACCAACGCAGTAGCAAGAAGCACTTGTTGTTGTACCTTGCCGGCTGCTACACAAGACACCATGAGGGATGATGTCGCCGCATTCGTGGATGAAGTTGTGGCACCTTCTGAGGAAATGGCAACGCATTCACTTTTCTTTACCTCAGATGACTTTGCACCTTTGGGATGCAATAGCGAATGGTGAGTTCGCTTGCATACGCTACACCTAATATTTGACCGACACTCTTTAGCAGAGTGATTGCTCCCCAAGCAATTGAAGCAAACATTATTGTCGTAAACAAACTTCCGACGAGACTCAGGAGTTTCCTTATGGAACGTTTTGCATTTACTGAGTTTATGATCTTCCGAACAAAACGGACATGTTGTGGAAGTTGTTACATGCAGTGCCTTAACCTTGTTGTTGTTGTTTTGGAATTTATGTCCTGACCTTGAATCCGGGCCCAGAAACTCGATAGCTCGGAACCGACTTGTTAAAAACTCTTTAAATTGGACGTAAGTTGGTAGTTCATCTGTTGAAGTATTGGTCGTCACGTTGAACTCCCATTGGCGTCGTGATTCTGGGTCTAGCTTCAAAGTCAAGATGTGGATTATCAAAACATCCCAACTTTTAACATCAATACCTAGATTAGTGAGTGTGGCGAGACAGTCGTTAGTTGTGTCGACAATATCTTTCAACGCTGTCGCCGACTCAACCGAAATGTTCTTTTGACTGAGAAGTCGTTTTAAAACATGATGGCAGATATACTTTTTATTGTTGTATCTTTCCTCTAATAACTGCCAGCATCTTTCAAAATTTGACTCCTGTACGGGTATGTGTCTCAAGAGTTGCTCAGCCTCACCCGTAAGATGTCCTTTTAAATAATGAAGTTTTTGAACACTATCAAGAGACTCGTTCTGAATTATGAGTGACTTGAAAAGGTCCTTGAACGAAGTCCATTCCGAATAAATTCCGGAAAAATTTGGAATGTTTATCTTAGGTAATTTAGCTTGAGCTGCTCTTGTGTTACTAACAGTCCCGCCCTTGATGGACTCTGCTACATTGAAGTCCGACAGTTTAGATTTTAGTTCACATTTGTATTCCATATATATTTCTTCCGCATCGCTATATTTATCAGACATAATATAAGCCGATGCATTCAACTCTTTTGGATCGTAATTCCTCATTAAATCTTTATGACCTGACAAAAACTCAAACCATAACTGATCAGCAGCCTCCAATCTTCCTTCAATGTATAACTTTGTCATGCGTTCTTTAGGAGTTTTCTTAAAATTTAGCTTCGCCTTACTCATACGCGAACATAAGTCATTTTGAAAGTTGATTAGAGACTCCATTTTCAACAATACTTAGTTATTTCGAAGTAACAAATTTTTGCTCGAAATTTTCTAAGTGTTTAGGAATTACAATTCTAACCAAACTCGGGCATAGGTTCCCCGTACCTTCGTTTTTTGTGAAACTATTCTAAGTCCTAAACATGCACACAAGATAAATTAAATTAATACTAAAGTTTACTAAAGTTCAAACAAACACAATATTTTTAAAGTTCAAATCTTGTTTCTTGAGAATTATTCACATTTACATAGACCTTTAAATGTACTCACGGTTTCACTTCACTCTTTCCTATTAGTGTCCGATGATGAATTCCCCGCTTCTTAGGGTTCCACAATACACGTAGCGCGACGATCGACGTCTCTGGGTCTCAGCGAGTCGGCGGCGGCGCGGTGTGTTGTAGCCTGACAGTACCACTCCTTGGTACGTCTTGTATCCTGACAGTGTTCACCCTTGAACTGCTGTCCGAAGTATTGTGTACTCTTCCTCCTTCGTACGCGCCGAGCAGCGGCAGTGGGCACTAGGTGGGCACTACGTGGGCACTCCCGTAGTATGCACTCCGCGAAAACTCCAGCACTAAGCACTCCGGGTATGGGCACTACGCGGGCACTCCGACAGTAGGCACTACACGGGCACTCCCTAAGGCTTGCGTTTGCAACGGCGATCCACCGTCCGCAAGCGTGTACACAAAAACTTGCTTCCTCCTGGATTTGTCAATAATATACTGACGCATCCGGCTTCCAAAGGACCATGAACAAACCAATTGTCCAAAAGGTACCCTAGGCGAGGTAGAATATACTGAGGATAGAATAAAACTATCTATGCCACAGTAACTCAATTTATTTAAAAATCCCGCCAACTTTACTACATCGGGTTTTCGGATAATCTTGTCACCGCGATGCAGAAAGTTGGAGGTCACGGCGATGCGCCATCTAGTAATATTCGTTGGAACTACGACATGCTAGACAATATAGGTTGAGTAGAAATTTGTACAGTGATATAATAATAATGCCTTTTAAAAAAATATTAACGAGGCATGCAAACTAAATTCATAAAACTTGTTGAAAATGACAAAATAAAATTCTGTTTATTTAAAAATAATGTGACTACGTCAATGTAATTAAATAGGTATATATTAAAATACTGAATACTGAGCATACGTTGACTGCTTCTTTTTCTATGTTCATAAACCGTAAGCGTTTTGCCATATAAATTAATATCAAATCCGAAACCATACCCAATCATTAATAATTTCAGCTGCCTCTTCATTCTCAGCAAAGTTTAAAGTTTGTACTTTGGCATCGAAAACTTGGTCCGATTCTTCAACAAAATCAGGATTAAATGGATATCTTTGACCGCTATAGTATTTAACTCCTAATTTAAATGTCACATTCAATTGTGATCTGTAGTGTGCAATCATTATCGGGAAGATTGCACTTATCTGAAAAATAAAATGTCATTGTACACGCACATAAACATAATATTTATTATCTGTAGTAATCGAAGTCGTCGTAGAAGCTAGAGGTTCTCATTAGATGTAGGTTCTTGCCAAAAAATAACCAATAACAGGCGATATACTTACTTCGTTTTTATTGTCGAGGTTGAGTAAGTGCATAAGTTGCTCATAGGTTTCTCCTACAGCCTTAAGTGCCAGTTGCGCCAGCGCAATCAAGACTGAGAAACCAGATATCATAAAGTTTTCACCCGGCTTTAACTTGAATAATTGCTGAAAAAGAAATCAACAGTAAAATTTTTTTTAGTTGTTTTTTATGGTTTACTAATTATATTTTACCGCTAATCAGAGGTGAGCCAATAAAACTGTCTCGGTTTGATAGAGGCTGTGATTAGAATAAATATTACGCAAGTGAGACTTCAGAACTATTGTCTCAGAGAACGAAGACAGAGTGAAGTTCTGTGGATGCAATGTATGGTCAGTGGCAATGCAATTAATACAGGTGTGCGATTACCACCATAAAAATGACTTCCAGTTATACTATTGACTCAAATTCCGATCGAGTTCCGATAGTATTGTTTCGTTCCGATACGAATCAAATTACGAAACGTCGCGAAACGAAATGTCTCACAATTCCAATACCAATTCAACAACAATTTTATTTAAAAGTGAGCCCACTGCAGTTTTGATAATATTGTTCCTCAAGCTTATCATTATTTTGTTTGTCCTTGATCTAAATAAGTTTATGTGATAGCTCTAATGATTAATAATAATTAATGAAATGAGCTTACGTATACGAGCTCTCCAGCTAGGGCTTGGTTTCCTCGATCAAATTTAGCAATAGATGCAGTGACATTGACAGGAGGAGCAGGAGTTACAGTTACAGGTTTACATGTAGTAGTAGTAGTCGATGTAGTTCCAGCTCCTAAAAAAATATGTAAAAAATTGTATCGGTAATGCATATGAACTCCTCATCTGAAGTTTGGTTTCTTGTTACAAAATTGACAACAGTTAGAGGAGTATTAATAATTTGGAGAAGTCGGTGGGTAATATAGTAGATTTACATGTTGTAGTACCTAGTTTAACTGTTTATTTGTCATAAGATAAGAAAAATAAATCTGAAGTCAATATAATATAACACAAAAACTTGGGCCTTTTTCTGAAATTTGTTATGCATAATGTACAAGTTAAAATAAAAAATACATACATATAGTGATTTAAAAATAACCCACATTAAAAATTATATATATAATAACTGCATTGCTGTTAAAACTATAAATACTTATTACGATTTTATTTGAATGTACAAGTACATACCAGGGCATTGGCAAACAGGAACACAAATGTTATCTTTATTCCGAGCATGGCCATCTTCGCAGTAGCATCTTGGAACACATTTTTTGTTTTTTATCGGACAGTTTTCCTTACTTTCTGTATCAAGTTTGCCACAATCGTTGTCGCAAGCAGGACCACAGGAGAAATATTCATGTGGGCCTGAGCACTTCGCTGTAACAAGATAAAAATTTTGGACTTAAATTTAATCGATAGACAGTTTTTATCTTCTCATTGTGCCTCATATATGTAGACATTTTGCGAAACACGATGTTGGAGCAGATATAATATCTACCAAATGACCAAAATATCACCTGATAATGGATTACAATGTAGTTGGAAGTGGTTAATGCGCTGAGCTTTGAATGGGATAGATCTGCTCAAAGACTACTGTTGAAACACTCCGAAAGGGCTTGGCGACATTTCTGCTTGTAAGAATCATCGCTTCATGTTTTTTTATTTAACTGAGTCACGAGACGAGCAAGTCGTTCACCTGATGGTAAGCGCTTCGCCTGTTACAGTTACAGTGCCACCAAGAACTTTGCATTGCATAATCTTGTGCGGCACTGCACTATGTTCGTCACCCTGAGACATCGGCTCTAAAGTCTCACAAGCTCAGTGTCACGAATTACAACTTACAGCAATCGTCTCCATTAATGCATTCGCCATTTTGGTTTCTGTAGTAATGCGGCTTGCAGCGACATTCTGCCTTGCAACTAGTGGCATTTTGTTTTGGGCAGAAGTATATACGGCCAACGGCCTCGCAAGTCTGTGGTGGGCAGATGGGGGGGGCAAGGATCGTAGAATTCGTGAGGCTTCCAGCAGTTTACTAAATAATAAATGAGATTTACAATTCTTAATTCGCATGATCATGATTTTTCAATTAAACTAAAAGGATGTGTAGGGTATTATATGCCTCTCACCCTTATTTCAATTGTTTTTATATCAATAATACAAATAATAAATCAATAATACCTATCAATATTAAGTTTAGAACATCGTTCGCCGAACGCCTAACTTCGCAGAAAACTTTACAAAATTTGAAGTTTTGTTCTTCATAGTTAATCCAATATTATACTTACGTGGACATTCGTCTTCTGCTACACAAGTACCATTGTTAAGTTTGTAGTATCCTTCTTTGCATTTGCATCCTTGAATACATTTGATTGGATCAATGCAAAGTATTGGGCCTCCCACTTCGGAGCAGTTCCTCCAACCGCATCCGCCATTGACGCACGAATCGTACTCTTCATTGTTAAGATCCTCGCACCGAGGAGCTTGAAATAATAATGTATTATAAATAATAGTACATATATTAAATAATAATAAAATAAAACTTCTCTATCATCGCGGGTGTGACAATTTTTACCAATATGCCTGCTATCGTGCTGATACACCAGTCCCAACCCAGATTAGAGCTTCTCAAAATTGCTATTCCTCATCACAACTGGCATTCCATTCATGAGCTATGAAGGTTTGTGTCAAAAACGATTTACTTACAACAGTCTTCATATTTCACACATTTTTTTGTATTAACGTCATAGAAGAATCCTTTTTTGCAATCGCAGGCGTTTGGTAAATGTATTCTTGGGCAAAGTTTGGTGTTCAAATTGTTGTTCGGACAACGTTTGCCACAGTTGATTCCGGACCCAGGTTGAGCGTTGGGATCGCCTCCACATGATGCTGTAATGATAAATGATTATTTAGTTTTTCGAAAGGATGGATTCTGCAATTCGTCTAGAAGAAAGAAAATACCAAAATCAACCCCGAAAGTCAAAGTCTCCGTTCGGCAAAAACAGAATCCTACTTGAAATGTGGCTCACTTCTTGTAGTGGTAAGACTCAACTACAGGAGGCCACTTTAGAAAGTAGATATTTTCGCCAGATATTCATCTACCAAGCAGTAGTGTGCAAATATATCTATGTACTGGTTTGAAAAGCACTGTTTCCAAAGATATTACAAGTGAGAGAAGTACAGTGCAGTTATGGGCAGGCGTGGGCGTACTATCATGAAAAAAACCTTCCCGCCTCGTCAATCTCTTGTGTCCAAATAAACTGGCGTGTGATCAAAATACTGGTAACAATGCCAACCACCAGTATCTTAGATATTTAGCCAACGGATAGTGAGCTAAAAACTCTTGGACTGGAGACAACTCGTAAAATGCAGCTCTGTGTGGTTAGTAATGGTACAACGCTAACTTTTTATTGTTAACAGAGATACTAAAATACTTACAACAATCACTAACTGGAACGCAAATACCCTCATTGTTTCTGACGTATTCGTAATTGCATATACACCCTGGTGGTCCTGGGCACTCTTTGTCAGTAGCGGGACACTCAATTGGAAAACCAATCTCTCCGCAACTTTGCGGCTGGCAAACCTTGGCGGGGCATAACTCAAATCTTTCGTTTATTTTGCAAGTTGGTGCTAAAAAAGATACATTACTTATATAATTTTGAATAAACACAAATTCACCATATCGATTTAATTGATTTCGGTTTAACGTGATAAAACGGTGTGGTTAGCTTATGGAAATTTTATATACCATACAAACGGAACGGGGAATAGTGAATACATAATTTTACGAGTGCATAGTTGATTTGGAATGTATCCGTTATTCTACGATTTAGTTTACGGTGGTCTTTTTCAAATATTGATATTAGAAAACAAAAGCCTAGTGATTAGTAAGGTGAGGCGAGTTGTCTAAAAAGGTTTTTTATTAATAGCTCGGTTTGTAGTATAATATTTTTTTCCAAGGAAGTGTTGTTTTTTCTTAGTAATAAATAACTTACGTGGACATTGATCATACGGGACACAAGTGCCGTTATTCAGTCTCAAGTAGCCTTCCTTACAATTACATCCTTCAAAGCATTCGATAGGATCTATGCAAATTTGTGGTCCGCCCAACTGAGAACAATTCTTCATATCACATCCACCGTTCACGCAAGGTGTGTAAACTTCATCTTCGCCGCAACAAGGAGCTGTTAAGAAAGTATTTATTTTGTAATATAATAATATCTACACCACGGAACGAACTAAGCATCGACCACGTTAGTAAAACCTGACGTTGATTTTGATCTTTAAACATTGACAGTAAGAACTACTAAGTAATCTGTGCTACAATGTGCAAACTGAAGCCACAACATAATAAAAAAACTAGGTCCTACTAAGTGTGTGTAATAATATTATTATAGTTAAAACCTGGATTCAAAGCGACTTCTTAAAAATAATCTTCCTAAGTCTTCCTATACATACACCTTTAACGCAACTGGTCAGTTGCACTGTGCGCCATGTAACAGGACATTTGAGACAAAATTTGGCTTCGCCCTCACCTCCGGAGCTAACACAGTTCGCCGTTGGCGGATACGTCAAGGAAGATATCATCATCTTCAGTTATAACATTGAATACAACTTACTTTATTATGACCAGGAGTTGAAAATACTCTATTTTGTAACTCACCGTCATCGCAGCGACTGATCAGGATGCAAGTATTATTTTTAGCACGAGCATACCCCTTTTCACAGTAGCACATTTCATTGCATTTTATATTGAAGATAGGGCACTTGTCCTGACTTTGCTCGTCAAGAGTCTCACAGACGTTGTCACAGGCACCGCCACATGAGAAATACTCATGTTCGCCCATGCATCTTCCTAAAATATTTAATACATTTATCATGCAGGTCAACATCGGCTGAAAGATGTATAGTGCTGATCGTCGTAATATGCGTAACGTCGTAATATGCGGTTGCTAGCTGTTAGCATCCCGCGTCTCGCACCATATTGTCGGCGTCCTACGTAACGTCATTCAGTACGAATTGAAGTTTAATTGTAAATAAAATGCATTTGAATTCCAAAAAAACATGAGAGACACATGAAAATATATTTTACTTACGGCATTCTTCCTCGGTGATACAGTCTCCAATTATATTTCTGAAGTAGCCGGACTTGCATCTGCACATTGGTTTGCAATCCTCCCCCTCCCTTATAGGACATGCGTAGGCTCTGTCTAAGCTTTCACAAGTCTGCGGTGGGCAGCCCCAAGAACATTCATTGTATTCTTCGTTTGCTCCGTCACATGCCTCTGAAATGATCCAAGCGAAGCAGCTGTAGTATTAAAAACACCTCTATATACAAGACATAAAATTGTAATTACTTTGATCCTGTTTCAGACAGTAGTTATTACTTAAGCAATCCAAATGTCTCAATCTCTCAACCACGCTTCAATAAAGGAAATCGAGGTGATTAAAACGTGGCCAGCAGTTTTCACAACGTTGATTTTACTTACCTGGGCAATTTTCTTCCAGTACACACTTGCCGTTGGCTGTTCTCAAATATCCTTCTTTGCATAAGCAACCTTTGATGCAATATTTGGGATCTATTTTAACACATGGTACCGGTTTCCCATATTGTGAACAATTTTTCGCTTGACACCCGCCATTAATGCAGTCTGAGTAAACTTCGTTATTCACATCCAGACATTTTGGAGCTGTAAAGGTTGCAACATTTTTAGACCTCTATCACAGATAATGTATATAGTACTACATACAGAATGGACAATCTTCGCCCCGCTTAAACGGCTTCGCCTCACCTCTACCCGCACTCGGGGGGACCATCGAGAGGTAGTCAATATTATACGCTCAAATTTAATAGTGAAACGGTTATTATGAACCTTTATACTAGCCGGTGGTCTTTTGTTCTTTGGTCTTTTGTCACATGGTATGCCTGATACATGTACATACATTTGGCGCGTGTACAAACATATTTTATATGTATGAGTTGTCAAATCAGCTTCTGTTTAGTGTTCGGGGTGTGCGTCTATCTCAATACATTACGAAAAAAGACAATTTTTTTTTAATTATAGATACTTACGGCAGTGTTCTGGCTTAACACATTTTTTAGTGTCTTCATTATAGTAGTATCCGTCTTTACAATCGCAACTGTTCCATTTGCATATGCGAGGACAAGGCACTGGCCCTTCACCGATATTGGAGCATCGTCGATCGCAGTTCATACCACATCCTGATCTTGCATTAGGATCTCCACCACACGAATCTAAAAATATAATGAATATTGAATACGTCAAAATAAAAGTCTTGTAGCTTTAGAATTTTAAACAAACTTTCCGTATCTGACCGTCTTTACACACGCATCCCCTAAGGTTTAAATCATCGACACGTAATACAAATAGTAAGTATTGGAAACTGTGATACAAAAACCATATCAAACTACCTACTAATTCAGGTGCTAAATTGTACTTTATAAAATAATTTCATACTAGTCGTTAATTATTAGTTTTGTTTCGCTAATGCTAGCATTCAGACAATTAAAAAATCTTCCTCGCTTACTATTAAACAAACGCCAGTGCGTGGATCTAGAATACAAAAATACTCACTGCATTCATTTTTGGTTATACATATTCCTTCGTCATTTCTGACAAATCCATCAACGCAAACGCACGTTGGTTTGGTCGGACACCATCCCTCTGGATGTTTGGCGAATGCTGGGCAACGTATAGGGAACCCTAGCTGAGAACATTGCTGAGGTTGGCAAGATTTCCCAGGACACTCTTCGTATTGTTCGTTTAATGGACATTGTGGTTCTGAAAATAAGAAACGATAGGAAACCTTAGCTGTAGATAATAAAACTGATTGCAGGCCGCACTTGCATAGGCAGACTTTGGTGGGAATCTGGTCTTCGAATATCGAAAATTCTTTTCTCGACATATTATACAGAAAGTATCATATTGAACGAGGTAGCGGGTAACAGTAAGATATTAATTATTTTTTTCATTTAGAACTTACCATCACAAGAGCTGATTGGGATGCAAGTATTATTTTTAGCACGAGCATACCCCTTTTCACAGTAGCACATATCATTGCATTTTATATTGACGATAGGGCACTTGTCCTGACTTTGCTCGTCAAGAGTCTCACAGACGTTGTCACAGGCACCGCCACATGTGAAATACTCATGTTCGCCCATGCATCTTCCTAAAATATTACAATACAGTGCTTACTAGATGTTTTTAAACTTTCGCGAACTGAATTCATATTTACTAGGTCTTATTCTCGTACTGATCACAATAATTTATGGTCCACATACTGATTGTTGACAAAAATTTGCATTGGAATGTCATACGAGTCCACATTGAATATAAAAAAAACATCAGATTCAAATTAAAATGAACTTACTACATTCTTTTTCGCTGATACACTGTCCAATCTTATTTCTGAAGAATCCAAGTTTGCATCTACACATTGGTTTGCAATTGTCCCCGTCCTTTATAGGACACGCGTAAGCCCTGTCCAAGCTTTCACAAGTCTGCGGCGGACAGTCCCAAGAACATTCGTTGTATTCTTCGTTCTGTCCGTTGCATGCCTCTGAAAAGTGTTTACTTGCGTTATTCAATTGTTATTCAAGATAACTATTAAAATTAAACATAAGACAGCTTCACTAACGAGTTTATGAATTGCAATTACTTTTATTCGGCATCAAATGGTATCTACCTAGACCATAGAACTAGCTTGGTGTATTGGTTGATATTGATTTTAATTCCCGCACAGGGCGAAGATTTATGTTTGACAAATTTAGATGCTCTAAGTCTGGGTGTTTGTGGGATTAGTCCCTTAACGTCATCTAGGAAATTGCTAAATACAGAAAACAACGTTGGAAGTCATTTTCTATGCATATGAATAGAAACATTTATTATCATAATTTGTACATAATATCAATAATTATATTTTTATACAAAATATTAACGATGGGTACAAATAATTATGACTCGTCAAAAACATACATTATATAAGCTTTCTGAACAACAACTATGATCGTGACGCGTTATTCTTATGTTATTATTATTGAACAAACCAATAAAGTGAGTTGGTCATAGGTTGATAGCTGTTTAAATCTTATTTTGGTCAAATTTATTTACAAGTTTAATTACCTGGACAACTTTTTTCCGGTATACACTTGCCGTTGGCTGCCCTCAAATATCCCTCCTGACAAACGCACCCCTTGATACAATGCTTGGAATCTATTTTAATACACGGTACTGGTTTCCCGTACTGTGAACAGTTTCTCTGTGTACAGCCGCCATTGACGCAATCTGAGTACACTTCGTTGTTCACAGCAAGACATTTTGGAGCTGTAATAATAGTTAGATTTTTAAACACGTACAAAGTTAATGGTTTGAACAGGATATATTATGAATAAGTGAAATATCTACTGTTGACGGAACCCGACACAGCGCGTGGTCGGTTTTTTATTTATGGCACACTTTTGCAGATAACTTGAATTTTTGAAAACATGTCATTGGCGCATTTGTATTTTTTCTCAAAAATGTTATTTTTTTCAACTTACATAAAGACAATGTGCTATTTCATGTGCTCTCCAAAACTGCCCAGGAAGTATTATTAAAGCATCCACTACTTTACTAAATCGAGACTTTGATTGCGACTAGAGTAGAAAACTACTGCCTGACTGTCAGGACATTGGCTTTACAAAAAAACAAATCATGCAAATACAAAACATAAATAAATAAATACTCACGGCATTGTTCTGGCTTAACACATTTTCCTATAGCGTCATCTAAGTAGTAGCCCTCTTTGCAATCGCAACTGTTCAATTTGCAGATCAATGGACAAGCCACGGGCCCTTCACCGATATTGGAACAGTGCCGACCGCAGTTCACACCACATCCTGATTCTGCATTAGGATCGCCACCACATGAACCTTAAAAAGGAATTATTATAAATCATTATTGTGTATATACATGAGGCCTTTGTCCTGCAGTGAGATGAAAAATAAAACGAAAAAAAATATACGATAGCCTTTAAATGAAATTAAACTTCATTTTCATGTCTTTCCAAATTTTTGTTACTTTTTGTTAGATTTACACACAGGTAGGGCTCAGTGGCGTTCATTGAAAGGCCTACTTGTAACAATATAATATAATTCGATGATGATGATAATGTGTCTAGTTCAGATCTAGAACACAGAAATACTCACCGCAGTCCTTTATAGGTATACATTTTCCTTCGTCATTTCTGACGTATCCATCAATGCAAACGCAAGCTGGTTTGGTCGGACACCATCCCTCTGGATGTTTGGCGAATGCTGGGCAACGTATAGGGAACCCTAGCTGAGAACAATGCTGAGGTTTGCACGACTTCCCAGGACACTGTTCGTATTGTTCGTTTATTGGACACTGAGGTTCTGAAAATGAAAAAATTGATTAGTTTTCAAGGTATTCTGATACGAAGTGTTTTTAAGTCAAGGTAAAGGAAATAGGTAAGTAATTGCTAGCTTATATTTAAAAAAAAACCTTCATATCAGTCACATAAATATAATTCAATCTCATAAAGATACCAAGGCATATGATACATGGAATTTACCCGAAAGGATTGCTAACAAATACGTGTTTTGATGAAGATAATTTAATCAAAAATATAATAATTCTATTTACCGTCACAGCAGCTTTCCGGGATGCAAGTATTATTTTTGGCACGAGCATACCCCTCTTCACAGTAGCACCTTTCATTGCATTTTATAT
This sequence comes from Campaea margaritaria, assembly GCA_912999815.1. Classification (NCBI taxonomy): domain Eukaryota; kingdom Metazoa; phylum Arthropoda; class Insecta; order Lepidoptera; family Geometridae; genus Campaea; species Campaea margaritaria. The sequence continues at coordinate 8,153,817 of OU538794.1, forward strand.
TGACTATAGGGCACCTCTGGCCAAGAGTCTCACAGTCGTTATCACAGGCACCACCACATGAAAAGAATTCGTGTGCACCCATGCATCTTCCTAAATAAGAGAAACAGTTTAGTAAACTTCATTCACAAAACATATTATTATAATAAATAAATATGACAAACCTTAATTATATTTTAAACAAAAAATTGTTTAAAAATAACTAATAAAAAATACTAGATTATTATTATTATTTTTTATTGTATTGTCGATACATAGGTCTTCAATACCTGAGCAAATTTCTAAGTATGTCGAACGTCTTGAAGTTGTTAAAATTTTCGTTCTTTCCCTTATATATATAATAGATATAGGTGAAGCTAATAAAAGCGTGTTAAAGGGATAAACTCCTTCCGGAATTACTAGAAATACAAACGTGACGTCAACAATAGGAATAAAGATTCTTACTGCATTGTTCCTCACTGATACATGTTCCAATCTTATTTCTGAAGTATCCAGGTTTGCATCTGCACATTGGTTGGCAGTTATTTTCGCCATCGCTATTCGCAGGACATGAGTAACTCTTGTCTAAGCTATCACATGTTTGCGGTGAGCATGATGGTGAAGCGCATTCAACGAAAACATCGTTTTGTCCGTTACATGCTTCTGAAATTATTTATCAAAGATAAGTAAGGCAGTAAGTTATTTTATCTCCATTGAGTTTCTATTTCAATCTGATTGTTTTTGTCAAATTCACAATTTACTCTCATCATACGGATATAACTTTAAAATGTTTTGAAAGTGCAGAAGAAGAAAGTGAAGAGAGTGGTGTGTGTGTGTGTGTGTGTGTGTGTGTGTGTGTGTGTGTTTGTGTGTGTGAAGTGGTTTTTGCTCTTATTAACCTCGCCTTGATGAACTTTTCACTTGCGTCGTTTGTTCTTAAGAACACGTCGTTTTTACTGATTGATGATTTTAAATTGTTATTTCTATTATGTAATTCTCTACTTATTTGTACCTATCATACTACCGTAGTTTATTTTGTGTATAATATGTATCTATTTATTTATTTATTTTATTCTATGTATATAAGGAAAGCCACCGTCCGATGTCCTAATTACTCCTCTCCGTGCACGTTTGTCTGGAAGAGATCGCTCTGAGCGATAAGACTGCCCATTGTGACACTAATTGTAAAATGTGTATTGTTCTAGTTTTTAAGTTTTCTTTGTTATGTGGTGTTTCAATAAAGAGTTTATCTATCTATCTATCATACATATTTCTCAAGTAAATGATGTTTAATTTTAAACAAATTTGTTTGTTTTATTTACCTGGGCAATCTTTTTCCAGTACACACTTGCCGTTGGCTGTTCTCAAATATCCTTCTTTACATAAGCAACCTTTGATGCAATATTTGGGATCTATTTTAGCACATGGTACTTGTTGTCCATATTGTGAACAATTTTTCGGTTGACATCCGCCATTAATGCAGTCTGAGTAAACTTCGTTGTTTGAATCAAGGCATATTGGGGCTATAAAAAATATTATACATTAATAGATCTATTAGAAGTTTTGGTTTTAAGATAGTTATGTTATTTACTAAAACCAAGATGTTACAGTTGAACAACCTATAAAGGCCATAAGTAGTCCAAGTGGCAGGTTAACTATGGATGAAATAACAGGACTATGTAAAAACTGAAATAAGTACTTACTGCACTGTTCTGGTTTAACACATTTCTTGAGATTGTTATCGAAGTAATATCCTTCTTTACAGTCGCAACCGTTTAAAAGGCAAAATAGGGCACAGACAGACGATTGTTTGCCAATATCAGAACAATGTTTATTGCAGTTCGAGCCGCATCCTGATTCTGCATTTGGATCTCCTCCACAGGAAGCTAAAATGATCAAAGGTTTAAAAGCTTAATACATTGTAGGACAACATATCCTATGTTCATGCTAGCAGTCCAAGCTAAGTATATAACAGACAAAGGTTTTGTAATTGAAACCGGTTCTTGAGATTTACCCAAAAAAATTACATAGCTTTTTTTTTTGTAATAGCGCAAATTATTTTTTATTCATTTTAGATATTAAGATAATACTGAACGACCAACTTACGACATTGTTTAACGGGTATGCAAACTCCTTTAGAGTTTCTTGCATATCCTGATATACATTGACACCCTCTCGTGCAGTTCTTGGGGTCTTCTAATCGTGGACATCCAGGTATGGGGAACCCGAGTTGAGTGCAGTTTTGTGGGTTACAGTTAGCGTTAGTGCAATTACTGTATTCTTCGTTTTGCTTACAGGTAGTTGCTGAAATGTCAAGTGATGAAAATAACCTGTGTTCCGGTTTGAAGGGTACTGTTTCCAGCGAAATTACTGAGCATATGAGACTTTCGAGCCGATATCTCAAGGTGACTAGCGAGTGGTGCCGCGCAAGATGCAATGCAAAGTTCTGGGTGGCACTGTAACTGCAACGATGTCTCAAGGTGACGAGTGAGTGATGCCGCGCAAGATTATGCAATGCAAAGTTCTGGGTGGCACTGTAACTGTTATGGGCAGGCGTAGCGCTTACCTTCAGGTGAGTAACGTGCTCGTCTCATCACTCAGTCAAATAAAAAAATATTTTAGCGCACAGGGAATCAGAACATGGTGGAACTTTAAATGATTTAAATTCCAGAGTATTTGAAAAATCCTGATCATTGAAATATTAATTATGATATTGAATATCATTTTTCTAGAAGACAGAACTGTTGATATGAATTTTAAGGACATTGCAATGTCCTGTTGTTTTTTGACAAACGAGTTAGCACCGGCGTCTGTTTGTTTTTCAGGACTCATACGAGTCTCTGACGTGGTTTAAAAATCCTTTTTCTGATTAAAAAGTTATAGTACAAAATTTAAGAACAATAACAATAAGCTTACTGCAATCTTCGGGTTTAACGCATTTCCCGCTGTTATCATCATAGAAATAGCCCTTTTTACAGTCGCAACCGTTCACACGACACACAGCGGCACAAGCGCCTGACTTTTGACCAATATTTGAACAATGTTTATTACAGTTTGAACCACAGCCTGTTTCCGCATTTGGATCGCCACCACACGAAGCTGAAAGCGCAAACAATTACAATAATTAGATTACCTGGATCATGAATAGGTTTGTATTAATCATGATTAAATGTATTTCTCGTAGGTATCTACCACAAAAAGTACACAAAATTTAAGGCCATTCATAAACTTGAATGTATAAATAGATCCGGTGTGAAAATTTCATTTAAATACAAACATGCTATATAATTATGCAAACTGAAAAATATTTGGTTATTTATTTATTTATTCAAAAACAACCTTAAAACTATTACAGTACCTAAGCACCAATGCCAAGTTACGGTGACCATAAAAAGTTCATAACTAAAATTTTAAATATATATAATGATACTTCACCATAATGATAATGTTGGGCTAGACTAAATGGCAATGCAAGAAAAAAATATGTTAGTTTTACGATTATATTTGATAAAAATAATTATTGACTTACGGCAATCCGTTGAAGGTACGCAGATTCCTTCGCCATTTCTAACGTATCCTTCTTTACAAAGACATCCCACTTTGCAGTACTTTGGATCGATTCTTCGACAAGGTATTGGAAAACCGAGCTGGGAACAATTTTGAGGACTGCAGTTTCCTTGGATACAGTTACTGTAAACTTCATTATCAGAGCATTGAAGAGCTGTAAAATGAAACGTAATGTCAATTACATTATGATTATTATCGATCGATAACTTCGCGCCTGTGTGATTAGTGGCAGCTTTAGTAAACATTAGCGAAGTAGGTACTTACTGCAATCTTTAGGAAGCACGCATAATCCAGTATTTTCATCTAAGAAGTAACCATTTCGGCAATCGCATTCGTTATCTTTGCACAAAGTAATGCAAGAATTTGGCTTCTTTCCAATATCTCTGCAGCGTTGGTTGCAGTATATACCACACCCAAATATTTTGTTGGGATCTCCTCCACACGATCCTGCCGATAAAAAAGTCTATTTATAAAGATAACATGTAAAGATTGGTGTAAACAAATTGTTTCGAGATATGACTTACGGCATTTTGTGGCAGGTATACATTTTCCTCTTCTATTCCTCACGTATCCTTGATTACAAAGACATCCTTTTATGCAATCCTCTGGTCTTATGTCCGGGCATGGTATTGGTAAGCCAATTTGAGAACAATTTTGAGGACTGCAGCTGCCTTGTGTGCACTCGCTGTACCATTCATTTGCGGGGCATTTTGGAGCTGTGAAAAGATAGTCACTTGAGTTTATTCATGAGTACCGTAATCTTGGGATTATTTCTGGAAGACTTCAAAGTTTTCAGAAAAGCATTTGATCTTACTGGAAAACATAATTAGTAAAAAGAATAAGAATTCACTTTAGTTCAGATTTTGTTACAAATAATGCTTATAGAACTCGCTTGGGCTCAAAATGCTGGTCTATATTTTAGAAAAAAATACGAAAATTGCTGGACTTAAAACTGATGCCCGGTAATCCTCCGGTAAAAAGTTTAGTTCGGTACATAATGTTTATAATAGTTTTCGTTTATTTTGCAGTACTTTAAAGTTCAAGTAAATGTATGTGTACAAAGAAACAATAAGAGATACAAGAAGTTTAGGAAAATTTCGGTGGATAAATGACTTACTGCAGTTTTCAGGTTTAACACACTTATTAGTGATGTCATCAAAGTAAAAGCCATCAATGCAGTCACAGCCGTTCAAATCACAGCTAAGGATGCAAGCTTTAGGTTCGTCGCCGATATCAGAACAGTGTCTATTGCAGTTACCGCCACATCCTGCCTTTGCATTTGGATCTCCACCACATGAAGCTAAAAACCATACAAAAACGTAAGCTTCATCAATTTCATCAAAAAACCAACTTCATTAACATAAGGTTGCTACATTCTCACTGCTAGTACTTCGGGATAAAGAATACGCGACCTTGAGCAATTACCAAAGTTAAACAAAGTCCTCAGTGACACACTCGGATGCGTGACCGTCTGGTGACCTATTACCATCTGTCTGTTTTTGTGCTTCGTAAGGCACGTTAACCCATCGATCCCCGTTGTATTGATAGCAGTCGTTAAGCTATATCAGTAGCCCTCGGGCAGCTTACCAAACTTTGCCATTAGAGGGCGCCACTACTTTATTCGACATCCATCTATAAAATATGAAAGATATCAGAATATTACACCAGCTCAGAACCAAGTTTTTGGATATCTCCATGTTGTTTCATATTAAGATTATTGGACTAAATTCTTTAAATACGCCTACTGTCGCTGTTTACTGTAAACGTGTGTGAGGCTTTGTGTTCAATATGTAATTTTGCGCAATTATTTCAGAAAGGAAAAAAGTACTGCTTACAGCATTCCGTGGACGGCATACATATTCCTTTGTCGTTTCTAACGTATCCTTGTTTGCAAAGACATCCCTCTTTGCAGTACCTTGGATCGATTCTTGGACACGGTACTGGGAAACCGAGTTGGGAACACGTTTGAGGACTGCAGTCGCCTTGAATGCAATTACTATAAACTTCATTAGCAGAGCATTGGAGCGCTGTAAATAAATTAAATTGATTAGCAAACCAAGAGTCATACCATTAATTAGAAGAAAGGTTTTGATTATAGGAAAAGCTTCCAGCAATAAATTGTATTAGTTTTACTCCGCACAGATATTCAAAACTTTTTAGAATGTGTGGGAGAGTTGTTTCGAGAGTTTTTATATGCGGCGGTTTTTATACACTACCTACAGCATTGCTGTATAGTCCCTACGTAGTAACGGCTCTACTATTTATCAATCTCTCGTCAAACCCTTAAATTTCCTTCCCTAATTCAGCCGAAAGAAAGTACTTACTGCAATTTTTTGGGTGAACACATAATCCAGTATTTTCGTCTAAGAAGTAACCTTTTCGGCAATCGCAAGTGTTTATGTTGCATTGTTCAGTGCAAAACCCTGGCTTTTTTCCAACATCTCTACAGCGCTGATTGCAGTATACACCACAACCAGACACTGCATTTGGATCCCCTGCACATGTAGCTGTCAAGATAAAGAAAATACATGCACAAAAATGTCTGGAATTAGATAATTAAGGAAATTACGCAAAGATAACTAGGATTTCCTGTATCTAAGAAATCAGGAACCATGGTCTCTCAAATACCCAGACTCAAAGCAAATACATGTCGTTCACAAATGTTTACCCTATACGGGAATCGAACCCGAAGCCTCACGCTTGGCAGTCGTTTCATCTCCCACTTAAACCACGGAGGCTGAATATTAAGATAAATGGCACATAACCAGGACAAGATGACAAAGACGGTTTTTGGTAATTTCCTTAAAAACACTATAGTATTACTACCAATGTATTTGTAAATTTATACTCACGGCACTCGTTCATGGGAATGCAAACGCCTCTGCTGTCTCTAATATAACCGTCTATACAAAGACATTGTGATTTGCTTGGGCAGTTCCAGTCATCGTAGACCACTGCAGCGCAGGCAAAGGGAACCCCTACTTGGGAACAATCCGTTGGTTTGCATCTGTTCGCCGGACAAACTACGTATTCTTCGTATTGTCCGCATTGTGGTTCTGAAAAATTGGATCTTTAGTCATCATCATCACCATCAACATCAGCAACCCATGTTGGCCCACTGCGGTCTCCCTCTCTTTTGCGAGGAGGGTTAGGCCGTAATCCACCACGAGGGCCTGCCTGGATTGATGGATCCATAATTCACCATGGAGGCACGGTTCAGATTGGTGGATCTTTGATAAATACTAACAAATATAGATCAATCGTTCACCGAAACAACGATTACTGAAGTTAATAAGATTTAGGGTCGCTATGGGCATATTATACAGTTTAATTGATTTGTGGTATTATGTTATCAGAAAAATCAACATGATAAAGCAAGGCAATATCAGGATTCCTAAACTTTTCCAACGAAAACTAGAACCTTAGAACCCTATTTCTGATACCTGACAACTCCAAAGTCAATCAATTCTGAATATTAAATTGTATGGATCTGACAAGGATTGGATTTACCTTTACAATCTTTGATGGGTATGCAAGTGTGGTTGTCATCTCTTGCGTAGTTCTGTTCGCAATAGCATCTCGGGTTGCAAACGATGTTTACATATGGACAGTTGTTCTGATTTTGCGTGTCCAATAATCCACATACGTTATCGCAAGCTGGTCCACAGGAGAAGTATTCGTGAGTACCTTTGCATCTTACTGAAATACCAAATCAATTATTAACATTTCAAAACATTTTGGCAACATAATCTTTATCATTGTCGTATCTCTTTTTGCTCACTATATGGCATTAGTCGTTCATCCCGTTGTCAGATTGTAAACGCATCTACTAATCACTATCATCGACATCATCATCAGCATCAATCCATAACGTCCCACTGCTGAGCTCGGGTTTCCCCTCACTTACGTGAGGAGGGTTAGGCCATAATCCACCACGGGGGCCAGATCCGGATTGGTGGATCACCTACCTACCTCCGAATTAATCATCGCCATACTTACGACAATCGTCCTTGGAAATGCACTCTCCAATTTTATTTCTGTAGTAGCCTTCCTCGCACATGCATTTTCCTTCGCTTTTAATAATGATTTCTACTCCATCATATTTATCAATTCTTCCTTTATGCGCGGTCTCGTATGGACAGTGGTATTTCTTCCAGAGGCTCTCGCACACTTGAGGCGGGCAAGTCACTGGGTACGGGTCGTATACTTCGTGCGGCTTCGTACATTTAGCTGGTAAATAGAGCATGTAAAGTAAATTACGTGTGATAAAGGCCTAAGCAATAGCATCTGAATCGGTTGACGAGTCTCAAATTCTGAACTAATAGATATGTATTAAGATAAGTAAATCTAGTTTAACATGACTAATGTTTGAGAAATCGTGACAGTATAACCCAATAACGTGTCATGTGACATATTCAATTAGAAAAAAATTACAACTACAATGTCATATTTTTTGTTTGCAATCAAAAAACCGACACATTTGTTGATACAGCTTAATCTACAAGACAAAATGTGATAGCATAATGAGTAGGTGACTTACGACATTGATCTCGTGGGATGCAAACTCCTTCATAGTCTCTTACATAGCCATCAGCGCATCGACAACCAGATTCACAAGCAGGATCGCCAAGTTGAGGCGGTGCCGCGCATTTTATCACCCGTGGGTCTACATCGCATCGCCTCGGAGGGCAAGGTGCGATGCATAGATCGAAAACCTCGTTTGGTTTGGTACATTTTGCTGTAAAAGGCGTATATAATATAGTCCAAGTTCACCAGTAGGATTTTTGTAAAATAAAATTCATAGTGCTGTGTGTGGTCCAAACTAAAAACTTACGACATTCCTCTTTTGGTATGCAAACTTCCGTCTGATTTTTGACGAAACCGTCAATACAGCGACAGCCAGGCACACACTCAGGGTCACCTAACTGCGGGGGCACTGCGCATAGTATGAGGGCCTCGTTAACATCACAGCGACGTGGGGGACACGGGGCGATGCACGGGTCATAAATTTCATTTATGTTATTACAAGTAGCTGAAAATAATACAATACTTTTAATATTCTTAAAGTTTGGAATTTGGAATCCATGCGGATATCAATAAGGTATGTTTTGCTTTTTCTTCTTCGTATCAATGATTCTAACGTTGTGCTTTGAGATACACAGTTTTAGTTAAAACTCGACCGGATTAGTTAGATTATTATGTTACTAACTGCGCCCCGCGCGTGCCTGTTCCCGTAGGAATATGGGGATAAAATATAGCCTATGCTACTCGCTGTCAATGTAGCTTTCGATTAGTGAAATATTTTTTTAAATCGGTGCAGTGGTTAAGCCGAAACCTTACATATACATACATACTTTCATCCCCTATATATATTTTACCCCCTCAAGGGTAAAGTTTTACACACTTTGAATGCCAAATTTATTTATATCTAATCAAAAGCCCAAAAAATTAATTTCAAGCTTCTAGCTTCAAAAATGACGAAACTTCCATACAAACTTTCATCCCCTATTTCAAACCCTTATAATGTTTTTTTCGCGATAAAAAGTACCCTATGTTCTTTTCTAGACTCTAGACTATCTCTGTACCAAATTTCATTTCAATCGGTTCAGTAGTTTAGGCGTGAAAGAGCAGCAGACAGACAGAGTTACTTTCGCATTTATAATATAAGTAGGGATAAAAAGTAAGGAAATAAGGATAAGGAAGTAAGGATAGTCTCTACCTAGAGTGCTCCTTAGTAGTGTGATTAAATGTAGTCAGATCGAGATAGTTAGACAGCTTTTTTTTTACATAATTATTTAAAGGTGAACCGCACATTACAAAATTAAAAATAATAGAACTGGTAGTACATGAACATATTTTTAAATAATGCCAGGGGCCAGGGGTAAGTATGGGTAGGTAATTTAATTTTCACTTCCATAGACAATTCTAATACGAGTATGGATATTAGACATCTGTGTTGAAAGGAAACATAGGTACCTAACCTTAAGGTTGTTGTCAAATCAATGATCTATAAATCACTTACGACAGTCTTCCCAACGGACGCATTCGCCAACATCGTTTCTATAGAACCCATCTTTACATCTGCATTTAGGTGGAGCACAGTCGGGGTGACCGTTTGGCAAAGCCTGAGCGCAAGACACGGCGGCGTCATTAATGCCACAAGTCCTGAACGGGCAAGGCGCCGGGCATACATCATAGACCTCATTTTTCTTTCCGCATTTGATAGCTATAACCGTAAAAAAATTACCCATTAAAACTAGAGTTTAGCATCTTTACACAGATTTATAGAAGACGGTAAAAAAAGATGTGTACAAAAACATCTTTCTACAACACTTCATTTGCGAGTAATAATATACCTACATATTTATGGTAATGTTCTTTTACATTGTAAACATTTCAACTAAGTTTATTGAACTTGAACAATTTTTATTTGCTTGTTACTGAGTGTCTCCACGTGTAACCATGTGTTATGTATCAGTTACTCGATATTTTTTTGGAACTAACATAAAATTTGTATTTCATTCCATAGAAATCAATAAGAAAGTCAGAATACTCAATTTTATAAATGCCATTATTTATGTGTAAGTCTTCTAAAAACAATTTTCAAAATGCCTAATTCTCTGAATGCCCAATTCAACAAAAAGCAACCAAGTACATTTGGATGTAAATGCTCTTTTACCGATCCTAGCAAACATTAATACCGTCACAACTGTTTGTGTCACATTTTTCTCGTTGTATTACAATTATAATATAATAGTTCTTTATTGAACACTATATTATGTGAGAACAATACAACTCAAACATAACAATCCTCGTCACTTTATTATTGTATAGTTTGCGTAAAGTCTGGTACATTTTGTAATGCAACCTGAATCCGCATTGGGGTCACCGCCAAAAAGATGCAGTATATTTTTTTTATTTATTTTATGTGACAACTTTAAAGTAATCTAAAAAAAAATTAATAAAAAAATCTAAGCTAGTATCTATTCATGAAATTTACATAAGATCACCATCGTATGCCACATTTTAATTTAAAAAGTAACCTAAAGAATATACGGAGGTTCTCTATTCCATAATATTTGTAGCGTAAAGTATTATGTGAAAGACTAGTTGTAATAACAAAAAACAAGCAAACTTGTAGAAGTTGTCCAATTTAAACTTTCAATAAGTAGATCAAAAGAAGTCTCAATTTGATTTCGAGAGGCTTAAAATTTAACACTTACGGCAATTGTCGACCGGAATACAAATTCCCTTGTCATTTCTTGCATATCCTTTTTTGCAAATGCACCCCGACTTGGTAGGGCATTTGCCACCTGGTTTGAGGTTGAAGCACAGGATTGGAAATCCCACGTCATCACAAATTTTTGGTTCACACACTGCTGCTGGACATGCTACCCATCTTTCGTTTTCTCCTGAAAATACACACTTGTCTCAATTCTGTGGCCACTAATTGAACTAAAACTTAATTTGACAGTCCTAAAGTTATATCCATCCTTTTTCTTTCCGTAATATTGAAAAGTGACAACAAATCGTTTCTCTCGTTTTCTGCTGATAAGTAGACACTGGTACCAATTCTGTCGACACAAACCAAACTAAAACCACAGTGAAAAGACTATGGAGAATTTAATATTAAGATGTTCTAGAACTCAATTTTACAGCTCTAAAATTAAGGCCTCCTTTCCTTTTCATAACGTTGAAAAGTGACAACACATCATTTGACAGGATTACATAAAATTTAGACTGGTTTGTAACAATAGAATTGATACCACTGATTTGTCAGGAAACACACTCTAGTGACTATGATGTGACAATGTGACAAAAAATATCCGAGGAATGGGAATAATAACTTACGACAAGATTTGCAGTCTGATGGGTGATGTGTTGAAGAGCCAGCAGAGCTAACGCTCGTTGAACTAGATGATGATGATGATGATGATGATGAAGAAGTGGAAGATGAGCTTGAAGAAGAAGCTACCGAAGTACTGGATGCAGGTGCTTTAATCAATATAAAAACCCATAATATAGTTCCAGAAACTAAAATGATAGGAAGCTTAAACTAAATACCCCATTTGAAGCAACATGTCACTTAAATGCTGGCCTTTGCTTTTTTTTTTTTTTTACCTGGGGAATGCATTACGCATGCCACCAGACCCGGGTGAGGGCCGGGTGTGTGTTATGTGGGACTCCCCCGCCAGTCTGACGGGTATACCCACTAAACCCCAGGGTGTTCCACCGGGACGCCTTTGTTGTCGGGGCTACGGGTGCGAGAGTGGAATTCCGCGGCATGACCTTTACTTTGCCATAACCATTACCATACTACGTGGCAATGCTATCAGCATCTTGGGATCGTTGTTAACTTGGAACTGTAGTTTTTTGGTTATTTTTTATACTAAAAATAAATTTAATAAACTTAACAACAAATAAATAAAGATAATATTAAGGACGCGTTTTATTTCCTATAAAATAACTTTACTAGACAAAGAATACAAATAAAAATGTTCATCCAATTTCAACATTCTCGTTGTGAAAATTTATTTGTAATTCTTAGTTAGATTTGGAATAAAATATTTTTTTCTTAAATTCTAAAATACTTACGGTTTCCATGACTGCATGGTCCAACGGGTGAAATCTGAACATTGGAAGAGCTAAATGATTGAGATGTCGAGCTATGACTACTGCTGCTGCTCTTTGAAGAACTATGCACAGTACTTTGAACTTTTCCTAGAAAGATAAAAAGGAATTAATAAGAAAAAGGAAAGGGATAAACAAAGGGGTTAAGTGATTTTAAAAAATCTTGATAAACATTTGAAAAATTTAGTAAGTACATTCTTGCTTATATTAAAATAAATAATTTGAAATACATCATGTTTATTTTCAATGTTGGTTTCGCTTAATTTTTGCATTTAGCCAGTTTCAAGTTAATTTTCTTTTAAATATTTTATGAATACAAAATTTGTCAAACCTGTTGATGAAACCAAGAATAATGCATTAACCAAAAAGGCTAACAGCAGCAAAGGCTTCGCCATCCTCACCACTGAATGGTGTCTCAGTTGTTATCAAGGCTATTTACCTCTTTTATAGCATGCGGTTCACTTGTACCAACAGTTAAACATAATTATTTATACGTTATAATGCGCAGTCTGTTTATCGTATGTGGAATACATTTTTTTCCATTTTTTACAAGCACTGTTTACGCCTATAACGTACATAAAACAAACCTAATATATCATACGACCACTATTGTTTAATTGTCAGTTTGCGTAGCTGTATCGATATTTGTTTGATAAAGTGCGCAAGTAAATTGACCATATTAAATTGTTTTATCTTCCTGTTTAAATTTTAACATTGATTCCTTGATGTATTTTATCAGTGATTCGTTATTAAGTTTAAGCACTAATATTAAATATTATTTAAGTTTTACTTATTAATTTTCTTATTAGTCGTTTCTTTGATTTTTCAAGACGAACAGCAAGGCTATGCAGCACGGTGCGGATCAGCTCGAGTTTGATTCATTTCAATACGAATGACGAGTCCCGTGGCAATTAAACGTCAAAATGAAAGGAACTCAAGCTGATCCGCACCGTGCTGCATAACCCTGCTGGTCGTTCTCCAACAACAAAAACAACATGTTACAAGAAGGTAAGCGCAACGGCATTCCATAACAGTCGTCGCTGCGTCGTCGTGTTTTACTGAAATAACTAGTTGGTATTACCGCGTCTTTAGTTTTGTTAAATAATTTAGAATGTAAGCATTGAATACAATTCAAAATGAGTGTGAACCTCCCATTATCATTCAAATGACTTTTATTGCTTGATATGACTAATGGTTTTAATCGCCTTTCCTGACACACATCAGGCCTATTAAGTTTAAAATAATTATTTTTATTTTATAAGTCAAGTAAATTATATATGTAGAAAATGAAACGGGGATATTTTTTAGTTTTATTTATTTTCATACATTTATTTTATTTAGCATGAAGTTTAATTCACCATTGGTTTCCTATGGTCGCAATTCGCATATAAAGGATTTTACTGGCTTCTCAGGGTATTTTTAAAGTCAAGTGCCTTCAATAAATGTAAATACATTATTTTTATATTATTTTAAATTGTGTTTAGATTTTCGAAGGCTTTAACATTAGTTACATGCGTTGTTTTATAAAATGACTAACTGATATCTGAAAGTTCGGGCACATTGTAAACGGGTGCATAATATTTATGATTTATTGTCACCATAGTATTTAACGAAATATATTGTTTTTACTTGATAATGAGGCCTATTCTACTTAATCTTTATTCCAATACGAATATAGCGGGAGCTTTCGAAAGATAGCCTAAACAAAACAGGTAGGTACTTACTTAATATTTGCTATTTACGTTTGTTTGATTTTTTTTATGTTGATAATGATCGTTATATTTTTATATTTTTTTATTTTTATATTTTTACTGGAAGATAAGTTTCTATGTCATTGAGAAATTAATAAAAAATTTATAGCAAAATTTATATAGAATAGACAAGCATCCAGAAAAAAAGGAGTTATTAAAAACGAAAGTAATAAAAAAAAAGTGTTAAAAAAATAGATAGTGCTACTTTTATTGCATAAGTTAATCTACTAGACCAAAGGTAGCTAACATTTATCATGTTTTTTTTAATGTTGTGTGCCATTTATTGTAGTAAATACCATTATACTTGTGTTTTTTATATTTGTTTTTAAATGTCAATTCTAATGTTGAAGTGTTAAATCCATCGTTTTATGAAATGACTAGTTGTTTTGTTAATAAAAACCAGCCACATAGTTACAAGGTTCTACCACTCGGCCCGCAGCACCGTACCAATTTCTTAATTTCTTGTTAGGTACGGTTCTCATCGGTTGTGCTTAGAAGGGCATGTCAAACCATTGCTTGATTGATAGCTGTCGTTTGTCTGTTGGTATAAACAACCTAACAAACTGAGACCGGCGCACAAAATACAGTACTACCGGCAGTACTACTACCGGCGCACAAAATATAGAATGGACCCTCCCCATCCACCGCAGATCGCTTCCCTGCACCTCTTCTCCTAATCCGGAGGTCAATCGGGAGGCTGTTATTACTACACGCTAAAATTTAATAAATAAACGTGTTAGTGAGAACCTTCATACTTGTCTTTTGCTGTCTGGTCACGCCTTGTCTTTGGTTTTTAGTATTTTTGAGTATTTACGCACGCATCGGGCGCATTTGCAAACGTTATTTATATGTGTGAGTTATCAAATCAGCTTTTGTTTCAAGTGTCCAGGGTGTGACCGGAGGCCAGCTCATTCAACGAACTAACAAAACATTAACGAACGCGTAACATCTGAACATACAAACATGTCTGACGTACCGAATGCCAGCGACATTGTAATTAATCTAAAATCTGAAGTGTGCTTATTGTCTACTAAGCAGCTGGTAAAATTTCAAATGACTAGGTGCTCTGTAAAGAAACGGATTATACAAATTGCTCTGACATGTTTTTAATCTTGCTAATAAATAAAGATTCAACAAACAACATTTATTATTATTTCAAAAAGAGAATGTCAATATTTTCTACAACAGCAACTATGCACCGATAATAATTATTATATAGGTAGGTAGGTACCTAACTACACAAAGATATAATAAGGTATTATTTCTCTAAACTCGCTTTGTGTTCATCGTCACGCGAGACACATTTTTTTTTTAATTCTTAGCATAGATTTACAGTACTTATTACTTATTCTTAATTTTACAGGCGTTTATTTAACTTAAAGTTTCAATTAGCATGATGTATGTTATGTTTGCTTAGGTAAAAGCTCATCAATTTGGATCTAGTTTCTGTTTTTCAATTGAAATTTTACCTGCCTATCAAGTTTTGATGACAATACGATATTGGGAGAAGATCAAAGTCAAAGTCAAAAATCTTTATTCACATAGGCCCCAAGAGGGCACTTATGAAAGTTCACTGACTCGACCGCCGGATTCGGAATTACATCCAAACTAGAAGAATCGGCAAGAAACTCGTTGGTTTTTTTTTTTTCAATTCTTAGTGTCTATTTATCACATTTTTATTTTAAAACTAAGTAATATGGTCGCCAGGAGACGCTTGAGCAGGTTGCCTCCATGCATATTCATGATCTGATGATAGAGACGTAAGGTAGAGGTAGAGAAAGGAAGTGCTTTGTGACTAACCGTAGAACAATGGTGTTTGGGCTCATTTTAATGAGCTTGCATTTCAAATATATGTATTTTATAAAACCTTGCCTTAAAAAAAATATCTTTACTAACAAAAACTAAACAATATTTGAGAGAGAGACTGGCATTAAGCATACATAAAGGCCTTATTAGTAGCAAATGAAACAGTACGTGATAATTAACATCTCGTTTGTCTAATTTCTAAACATAATAGATATTTAATTGTTGTCTGACGGGATCCTCGTAAAACATAGGACTGGTTAACTATTATTTAGGAACCTACTACTAATTGTAAAATTTTATTTGTTTTAGTTTTTAAGTTTTCTTTGTTCTGTGGTGTTTCAATAAAGACTTTATCTATCTAAATTATTTTATGAAATTTTATATTTTATTATACTATATTTTTTATTTTTTTATCTTTTATGCAGTTATTTTTTTATGAAATATCTACACTGATATCTATCTAGATATCTATCAACACTGTATTTTTCATAAAAAAATAACTGCCCGTAGAGCTAAGATGCGCGTCGCGTGATGATTTATTCATGATGCGTAAGAAAGTTACCACACTAACACATATTATTCGGCTTTACGTATAAATGCCTCTTAAAGTTAAGAACGCCATTTAAGTTTAGGCATAAGGATCATTTCGTCTATTTTCTTCGCGACGACAAATTTTCTCACCGCGCGCATCGCTCTTATAGCCCACTACATGGTTAAAAATAGATACTATTAATCAATCAGATACTATTAACAAACATGGCTGTTTTGAGTACGTTTTGACAGCTTCAGTTGCAATACATACACTCCGTTGTTTAGAAAATGATTGCAACTAGGAGGTAATCATCTCATACCTAATATAATCACATTGACGTTAGCCAACGTGGCTAAAAGCAATAAATATGTGAACATTACCATTAGAGGTACATTCTTAGTACTGGAAAAGTGTATAATTATGACTTTAGTATCTATCTAACGTCGTGTATCCAAAGTCGTATATATGATATTAAATAGTAACTACAACTAAATCAGTCATTAAATCTTATTTATTATGCCACTGTATAATATAATATTAGAAATACAAAAGTTTGTGTGTGTTGTATTTTATTTTTTTATACGCATCGCTGAAACAGACGACTGGATTTTAATATATTACGTAAAAATCAAAACTGTAATAATTTATTGCCCGTGGATCGGGGGGTCCAACGCCCAAGTCGGAAATCCTGAGCTGAGGTGCGGCCCGTGTGTTCCGGGACGCACCCAGCTTAGAAAGAGGCCAGAGCCTCATGTGGCGAGCCCGAGAGGACGCCCGCAGAGGTGGTTGCGGAAGCGCCGAGCGAACCTGCGACCACCTCCATAATGCGGAGAGGAGAACATCCCGGGGTTTTAGTGGGTAAACCCCGTCAGACCGCGTGCGGAATGCATTTCCCCGAGTAAAAAAAAAATAAGGTTGGTTAAAATTAAAACAAGCATTATAGCTTCAATAACATTATTATAATATATTTTCCATAACATTTGGTAATAATAATCAATTTATTTCGATAAAATGCAATGTAATGGCGGTTTTGTAGCACCTCATCGCGAACGCCTACATTTAATTGCAAATAGGGTCCGTGGAATCATTTTTCGTCACGTATCTAATTCCGCAAATTACGGGAATTTTACGAACAGTGAAAAAGTACAAATGGGGACGTTGAAATATAGCTTGTACTTTTTTCAGACCTTTAGGTATTCCTGTAAAAAAAACGTAGTTAAGATAATATTTAGTATAATTTAAAATAGATGCGGGCTCGTACCAATGTGCTTCTGTAAAGTATACACTGTACGTAATTATCACTCGCTTTTCGGTGACGGAAAACATCGTGAGGAAACCCACCCACATAACTACCCGAGAACTATTTCAGAGGTAGGTATGTTATCCACCAATCCGGACTGGGCCCCGTGTGTATTCAGTGATTTTAAAATAGTTGGTCCCAGATCCTAAAATAGCTAAATATACAAATTAGGCTCAGTTATATGAATTAATAATTACCTGGCGACGATCCTCCATCACCATCGTTAGCCACCTCACATAATTGGACACTGCCTGTTACATAGATACGTTTATTTTTTTCTTTGACATTTTCTGCAATATATGAGAAATCGGCTTTCCTTGGATTATGTGTAATGTCGAAACCTAAGCTCTGAAATGATAATAATGATTAAAACGCGCCATTATCGGATACATAGAATGGCGCTCTAATCGAGAAAATGACCTTACAAGAGGAACAAACCCCTGTTGAGACAAATAAAACAACCTAAAAAATAAAAATAAATTATTTAAATCAATTCATAATTAGCGGATTAATCGCGTTACAAACATACAAAAAAACGTACTATCGAACTGAGAACCTACCCCTTTTTAAGTTGGTTTATAATAATAATAAAGAGTTTCGATCACATACATAGATCCGGAACCCTAACTAGGATACCTCTGTATCTAAGGGCTGAGGAACTATGAGCACCATGGTCCTTCCCAAACCAAGACTCAGAGCAAATAAGTGTGGCTCACACAAATCTTTGCCCTGTGCGGAAATCGAATCCCCAACCTAATGCTTCGCAGTCAGCTCATTAACCACTTACGTCACGGAGGCTGTCTAAATAGGTTGGAGGTTTTTAATTATTTGTAAAACTATCGCTCCGAGACTGCACGATATATTTTGCAATGATTATGTGTTTACTATATACGATCAATTAAGTTGAAGTAATACCCTATTTATATACAAACGCTAGCTGTACCCTGCCACGCTTCCCTGTGGCACATTCGCTGATATGTAACTGATGAAAAAAATAGATAAAAACAATCCTTGATACGGATTATATATCATGCTAAAATTTCAGCTCGATCGATGCAAAACTTTTTGAGTTTTTGAAGCGTACACAAACCAACATAACATTTATATATATATAGATTATTTAGTTTTATCTTAATATGAATATTAGTGTCCGCTTAAAGTATCAATACGAACCTTATTGGCAATATTGGTAGAGTCGATGTTAGTATGAACGACGCGAAATGTTGGAAATGCGACAGTGACGTTACTAAGTTTCATGCTCTTAATAAGCAAAGCCCATCTTCTAGGATGTAATAAATTAGGAATTAGAGTCTTCAACCTGGTTTTTCTGTCCGGCATAATCAATATAATATCCGCGTCACCATCTAATTCAATTTTCACTGCCTGCAATGAAAGCGTTATTTGCATTAACTTTGCAAGTTTTACAATGAAATACTTGCTGTACTTTATTTAATAGTATTTTCTATTCTACAAGTTTTACAATGACATCCATTAAGCCGGTTCCAAGCCTATTCGACACAAACTATCAGACAGCAAGCAGACAGAAAAAAATCTAATGACGGTAATTTATGATTAGACATTGTTTAAACAGCAGCTTTCACTTAATTATGAAATTATAGACAGACCCTTCAATAGTATTTTTGGTAAGAATAAAAAAATAAGAAGACAAGTACTCTAGATTTAAATTTAAGTAGTAAAATTGCACAATAAAATTAAAGAATTAAATAGAGTTTGTGTTTCTGACAAATAAGACGTCGAAGTTGTTGTGAAACCTTATACTTTACATATTATTATATAGAAAAAGAAGAGAAGAAATAAAGAGAAAAGAAGAAAGAGAGTTTTCTATTCTATTCTATTCTATTCTATTCTATTCTTTTCTATTCTATTCTATTCTATACTCGTAAATGTAGGTTATTAGAAATGTGTATTATTTACTACACGGTCTAGATTACTGTGATTAAAAAATATATAAAAAATGTTCGTAATGACTTTGATGATGATTTAAATCTATCAAAAATAGTCACGTTGTCTTAATTTATATACTCACCGTTATACCCATAGATTTGTCCTTTGTGTAATAATAGGCTTCTTGTTGGTGATAGTATGGAACGTAAACTTTGTCATTTCTTGTATTATAAAAATAGTTTAGTTTAATATTGTCACCATGAAGTCCTATTTTAAAATATGGCTGAAAAAAAAAACATGAAAAACATTATATCATTACCGGCACGAAGATTGAACAAATTTAAAAATGAAACCGAAATATTCTTCAGATTATGAAATTCCACTCCAATTTTTAATTTATTTATTATATAATTTATTTATTTAAATTTATATTAAAATAAAAAATTGGACTAAACTTTTTGCTAATTCAGTCACATTTTTGACAATGTACAATCGTACCTACATAAATGCTGTTAAATAATTAAAATAATAAAATTATTACTTTGAAGTAAAGTGGAGTAGCAAAATACAGCTGGGCATCATCATTATCAAATGTCACATTTGATGGTATTACATCGCATAACCCAGTCGTGTCTTCAATCTGGAAAAAGAAACATATTTGGAAATAGAAACAAAAATATATGCACTAGTTTGAGTAGGAATTTACTAAACAAAAACGAGTCTAATTCGCGCACAAATTAATATCAAAATATAATAACTCAATACATATATTAATGTTGTAATAGTTTATGTGTTATCATAGTTTAAGTTAGTATAATAATATACACACACATACATACAAATAAATTTATCACGAAAATACCACTCTCGAGCTCGTGCTCGACTACTTCAACAAAATTACAAGTTATTTCTATCATTTAAAGTCTTTATAAACTTACTCTCTCGTTCATGTTTGCAACCGCCTTAGTGTTGTTGCTAAAATCCTCATTTATCGCATTAACTTTGAAAATAGTTTTTACAGTCTGTTTAAAGTCGTTAGTAAATGGAAATTTACGACTAAGAAATATAAAATTTTCATCCCAAGTAAATTGGTTTTTTCCAAGATCTCTAAGGTACTGATTTATAGGCAAAACTACGCACGGAATCTGAAAAGTAATGGTTGTTAATATTATTTTTAGTTGAAGTGAAGTCAGAAATGAAATAAACGGATAAACGTTGAAATAGAAGAACACAATGGTTCATAATACAGATCTATGGTATCCACGTAATTTCAGGTTTCTTGCAAGAGCTATGTATGAGTTTTCCAGATTAAAAACACTCCATCTGACACATGAAAATAAACAACTGAGAATCACGAGAAAAAACATTTAAAAAAAATTGTAAATAGCATGTTCAATTTATTCCAAATTTTCCAATTTTTCGGGCAACTTTTCCAATTTCCTTCTTCATAAGAACCCTCCTAGGAATTATAAGAACATGTGGAAAGCTTTGGCAAGTTTGTCCAGTCGTTCTCTAGTTATGAGCTTAACAACACTTACAGCTATTCATTTTTATTTTTGTAGATATAACAGATTAAGGCTTACCTGATCTTTACGTTCCAAATTTAATGCTTTGAGTATCTGTTTTAACATTTCCCTTTCAGCGTATAAACCCTCCAATGCCAATTTAAGCAAAGACATCAATGGCGACCCGTTTACTGTTTTCATAGGGTTGTTCTGTATTAAACTCTGCAACCAAATATAAAATGAAATATGGGTTAAAGTAATTATCTATATTTGCATACAAATAATGTAGAGCTTAACAGTAGATGAAAGCTGTTTTGGCTAGGATAATTTATTTCCAATTTTTCTAAACTTCCGTCTATTTTTTTTATGTTGGTGCATTTACTTACGTTTAAAAATGAGGCGGAGTAACTAAAAATTGCCTTCTTGAATCGAGTTAAAGCGTTTTCATCCGAACAATCGTACTGCTGTTTTGTAGTTATTTCTGTGTCCGAACAGCAGCAGTTAGTAGAGTTATCCTCAGTTGTTTGAGACATTCCTGGAAATCCACAAAATATCACAGTCGCTGCCTTTGTTAAAGCAATTACACCTAATTCAAACTTACCGTAACACAATCATAAAGCGGTGGTTACATAACAGTTTTCGACGAATGAGAAAATGCAACGATTGAAACTGTCAATAGTATATCAAATCGATTCTCACATCACAATGCTATAATGGAACGAAACCTGCGATACTGCGAGGAGTGAGATAACATTGCTCGTCGTCTTATAGTCGATATCAAACCAATAAAAAGTTTCCAGTTTTATCAATAATGGTTATGGTCAGCTTATTTTTTGACTCAATTAAATATATTAAAATAATACATTAAAAAGTGCAGTAATCGGAGCAAATACGAAACTGCATTGCATTTCAGGTTAAACCAAATTGTCTGAGATGTCTGGGATGTGGGGTTAATAAAACATTGAAGATTTTTTTGGTAGGTAACTTTATTAGAATTTAGAATATACTTTTGAAATAACATAATCTGTCAGTCACGTCTGTCATTTGTTTTCTATTTGTATCAAATATTAAATTTTATTTTGTCCCGACAAGGTATAATTGTGAGTAACTTATGTTGTTACATACTACATACCATTATCTTTTGTATTTTTATTCATTTTTTCACTGTTTCTATCTGCAGAACCAGCACCAGCCCCGGCTCCTGCTGAACTACGATCTGAAAATAATGTTATGAAAAGACAGTTTCTCATAGAAGCGATAGCCTATACTTGCGTGCCACCGTCTATAAACAGTTTTTTATCACGCTTTTAATAACTTGACCTGTAACTATATATGTAACGAAATCTTTCAACGTAATTTTCACCAACTTCAAGTCTGTACACGTAATGAGAGCCGATGACAATACATTAGCGTATTTTCTTTACTTGTTATATTTAGATGTAATGTATATTTCCGGATCCCTACAAGGTGGACCGACGACCTGGTGCGAGTCGCGGGGAGCCGCTGGATGCTAACAGCTAGCAACCGCTTGTTGTGGCGTTCAATAGGGGAGGCCTATGTTCAGCAGTAGACGTCTTCCGGCTGTTGATGATGGTGACACATATTTCTGACCGCAGAGGGAACACATTAGATAAAGTGAAAAAAATACTGGCTTATTAATACAATAAGTTAATCCGAATTGGTCCGAATGATCCAAACATCTTGTGGCATCTGTAAGTTTTGTTGTTATTTTGTTATTATTTATTTCGCCTGGACAATGTGCCAAATAGTTTTGTTTCTTCTTTTCTCATATCGTTTTTATTATATAGCTTTAGTTTAGTACTTTGTGCTGTACGTTCGATAGAGTTCATATTTTGTTTTTTGTTGTATGTACATATTTTGAGTTACAATCCAGATTTTAAACTACTTTAATTAATTCATAAGTTACAACGATTGTAATTTGTTTTGTGCATCGAATAAATAAAATAAAATAAAAATAAATGCGTGTTATACTACCATTGGAGCTAGAAGCAGCAGCCGCGGCGGCCACAGCAGTGGTAGAAATTCTTGTCACATTGGTGGTCGTGCCTAAAGATAAAGGTAAGTATTAAAATGAAGCAAAGGCACTTAATGTATTACCAACGCAAAAGGAATAACAATAATTAAATAGCTGTAAAACTAAAATGTTGGTGATGAACCGACTGCAAAGAGTGAGACTGCGGGTTTGATTCCCTTATGGTTCACGCAAATCTTTGAGTCTAGGGGTTTGTAGGACCATGTTCCTTATTCCCTAGATACAAGGAATTCTAGTTAGCTGATCCTAGTCAAGATCAATGTATATAATCGTGACGCATTATTATCATAATATTATTTTTTATTATTATTTAGTTTACATAAATTTTTATTTTTATTTGTGTGGAGAGACCCGTGCCCAGCAGTGGGACGTTATGGGTTGTTGATGTTGATGTTGATGATTTTACATCAAGTAGAAATCATAAAAATTTCATACATACCATTTCCATTATTTACTTGTGTACTTTTGATGACTGTAGAACTTGCAGCGGCAGCAGCTGCTGCCGAACTAGAACCCCCTGAAAGTTAAATTTTAATATAAGCATAATTGCAGCACGGCGTGCGGCGCGTCGCAGATACCTACGGCACGCTGTCACTTCAATACATTTTCTATGAAAAAATCATCGAGTGACATAATGCAGCGCGCTGCATGCCGCATGCCACGCATTATGTCTGGCTTGCCACTTATATATTATTTTACATAAAGTTACGATATCTATTTATCATTAATTATATAATTATATTATATTAGGTTTATTGTTCAATGAAAATCATTAATCAGGGCGTTTAAAGTCTAAAAACAAATTTTTGGTGAAAATTTGAAGAAAACACCGTGTCGTCACTGCCATTAGAGACTGTGGTCAAATGCTTGTCTAGTAGGAAATGAAAAAACTAAGAAACAGAAAACATACCATCTTTATTGGAGCCAGAAGAAGCAGCGGCGGCGGCGGCGGCGGCGGCGGCGGTATTATCAGAACGTCCTGGTGTGTTGTTGTCTAAAATATTATTAGAGATAAATTTCTCAACATATTGACAATAAAAAAAGATAAAAACTACTCGAAGCGCACAGTTTTTTATATTTATTTGAGATCGCAAAAGTTCCAATAAGCCCGTATCGAACTTCAGATCCATTATAAAAATGTAACTGCTGAGCCACACAGCTTATGGCCTGTGATATGTCGCATTATCGGAAATATACAATCCATAAAATCTAATTTATAACGCTAAAATATAACAATAACAACTTTGAGTCTTTTCATTTTATTCAGTTGAACTTACTTTTGGAAATGACAGTTACTAATAAATTAACCAAAATGACAAAAATGATTGCCCCCCTCATGATTCCGCCCAAACGAAAACGCTTAAACAATTTGAACTCGTTCTTTACTACTTTTCTTTTATATTCGTGTTTTAATAGTTTTCACAAATGATTTACATAATTAACAATTTATAAAACCTGTATGGTATCTAAATTGTTTCCATATCATTACCTAACTATACGTACCTAGTGTAACATAGGTTGTTAAGCTGAAAACTTTATTTCTAATCAAACGGCAGCCGAAGATGCTTTTGAGTTTAGAAATATCCCAATATACCGATGTAGATGCCAACAATGAAATAAATGCCAACGCAGACATCAATAGCGACGAAACTTCCGACCGATGTATAAACGCCGATGGATAAGTATGAGATAATTTGTTATAATATCGCTGCGGTCACAGATGTAATAAATGAAATAAGTACCCTCTCGTGCCTTACCGCAAGATGCTTCATCATCATCATCATCATCAGCCGGAAGACGTCTACTGGTGAACATAGGCCTCCCCCATATAACGCCACAACGAGCAGTTGCTAGCTGTTTGCATACAGCGGCCCCCCGCGACTCGCATCAGGTTGTCGGTCCACCTCGTGGGGAGCCGTCCTACGCTACATCTTCCGGCTTGTAAGATATTGTATTGTAGGATGCTTGTAGTTGTTCAATTATTATACAAAATATTTATTATGAATTCCGGAACCAGTACACGGTTGAACGATATTATTTACACTCCCTCCACACACAACCCACACATCCAAGTATCCTACCTTCTATGGAGCCACACAATTCATTGAATTTAATATAATTATGTACTATCATTAGATATAATATACTACCGTTCTATTACGTCCCATGTCCACAGTGTTTAAACTATCTGCATACCAAATTTCATCAAGATCGGTTCAGCCGTTTAGCGGTAAATAGGGAGTAAACAACAGAGAGACAGGCAGAGTTACTTTTGCTTTTATAATTTTAAGTTGAATTAAAGTTTCTATTATGATTACGCGCTTCTGTCCAGGCACATTACTTCTGATATCAAATTCTTTGAGTCACATATTAACTAATAGTTAGACAGTATAGACATTCCACTGAAAACTAAAACAGGTTTGTGAAATTATAATGTACCTAAGTTTGTGAATAAGATGATAGTATACCAAAGTTCTAATATTAAATTTTATTAGAATACACCTAAAGTCTTTAATATACAGAATTATGCAATGATGGTGTATGAGAACCGAAAGATCCTACGTATTATTTTAGTTTTTCGTTATATTTTTACTAGCACCGCCTCCGGCTTCATGCGCTAACATATAACTTATTATCCCACAGCAATCGTTAATTTTTAAAGGATAAAAAGTACTTTTCCCGTGTGTTATTCCAGGACCTAAACAATCTATGTACCTACAACATTTTATCAAAATCCGTTTCGCCGGTGCGGCGTGAAGAGAGGTCATTCCTATGTGGCGGCATTGGCAACTTCGTATATTTTTTGTGATTGATTAAAGTCAAAAGAAAACATTTAAAAAACAACAATTTATACGTGAAAACTCGTACAACTCAAAATAAATCAGATGCAAAGCCCGCTACGCAGAGCGAAGCACGGCCACGGCTACGTAGACCATTTCATACATAAATGAAAGATGTCAGATGTATGTTAGACGTTACTTGAAAGAAATTGCACAACTATTCGTCAGCATGCCCAAAAAAATTTACGAACTGCAGTTCCTATTCAATATTATTAGTGTCAAATGGTGTTTTACCAAATTAAGAGAGTTTCCCTTCACAAGTGCCGGAAAGTTTGCGAATCCGATTCCGACGAATTCATTCCCGATACTAAGCATTCGAAAAACGTTATTGTTAATTTGTATCAAGGAAAGTCGTTCCTCGAAAGCGGCGGATCGGGAATGAATTCGTCGGAATCGGATTTGTTAATAGGGTACTATTTTGCTTTACCACTTATATTCCGCTCGTTTTCCAGATAGCACCTAATTATTCATCTGTTTTGGTGGATACTCCGGAGTTTTTATTCCACTCGGAGATAAAAAGGACACCCGACGCCATCGTTTAACAAAAAAGTTTAATGACGATGCAGCGATTTCTTATCAAGTTAGGGCTTAAAATAATATTTTAGATTCTTTTATTACTTTTAACCTTGATGTGCGATTTGACATATAGCAAACCTATGCGAATCGGATCACCAATAAGTAATTCGGTCATGTTTCAACATCCGCTGCTTACTAAATGAAACTAATCAGGGAAACACGTTGCTTTCATCCGCCTGGACTCATTGCCTCAAGGGTCAGATTCCCACAGGACCGCTCTTTTCGTGTGTCCGAATCGCCTCCTACTTATTTTTAAAAGACTTCAAAAAGTGAGGAGGTTATCAATTCGTCTGTTTTTTTAATGTTTGTCACCTCAGAACTTTTTAGTACGAAAACCTTAATAATAATAACTTGAACAAAATATAAATAAAAGACAACAATGTAAACATGGATTATTTTTATTATGGATGACATTTTATCTGTGTAAGTGGGTTTATATAATTATAAACATTAGTTATTACCTGTATACGCGCCTATAACGGACGGTAGATTATTTTTAAATAAATAAACTATAACAAATGGATGGCCGCAATTAATTCTGACTGTATTCACGGATCGTGGCTGATATTCTGAAAACAAAAATGAATTAAATTATTTTTATACTAGCTGCGCCCGGCGGTTTCACCCGCGTAGTTCGTGTTCCCACGGGAATATGGGGATAAAATATAGCCTATGTTACTCGCTGATAATGTAGCTTTCCATTAGTGAAAGAATTTTAAATTCGGCCCAGTGGTTTATCCGAAACCTTACATATTTCCATACATACTTTTACTATATTTATTTTACCCCCCTCAATGGTAATTTTTTACAAACTTTGAATGTCATATTTATTTATATCTAATCAAAAGCCTAAAAAATAAATTTCAAGCTTCTAGCTTCAAAAATGACGAAACATCCATACAAACTTTCATCCCCTATTTCAAACCCTCACAATGCTTTTTTCACATTAAAAAGTACCCTATGTCCTTTCTTAGGCTCTAGACTATCTCTCTGTACCAAATTTAATTTCAATCGGGTCAGTAGTTTAGGCGTGAAAGAGCAACAGACAGACAGAGTTACTTTCGCATTTATAATATAAGTAAGGATACCTGATGGTCAAGTCTACGTTTCTAAGATTTGTAGAATTGATGAATACAGACGATTGTAGAAAAAACAAGATTATAATCAAGCAGGGACAGGCATAAAGTCCTCTTTTAGGCCTAAACAGTCTGTCATAGGATAGGGTATTTATTACTTTACAATATTTCTGAATTGAATTAAAGTAAAACCGGAGTTTCACCATGTTTCTTAAAAACTAAGCTAACTCTTAAGGTTATCTGGAATAAATAGTACAATTATCAGGTCGGCGGATCCTAGGAAAACTTATTTTTTATAATTAGTGTAAGGGTAATAGGTTTATAATGAATAAACTATTCAGATTTACAGCAGTACGTACCGTTTCTTGCTTGTGCTGTATGGTTTTTCGGTTGCTGCTCTTTTGTCGTATCCAATATTAACCTATGTAATCCAATCTGTAACTCCACGGATTGGTTTCCAGTTACTATATCTTCGTACTGGCCACTTTCCGATGCGCCGGATTTAAAATATTTTGTCTAAAAACATTTTTTTATAAGCTTTGATAATTGGAGCAGCTAGTTTGTTTGCTTACATTTTAATTAAATAAACCCCCAGAGAATGCCTGTGCCGAATTCTGTACGAATAGGGTTGCATAGAGTTAATTCATCACAATCATCAACTAAATCGGCTTACTTCTGAGCACGGATGTCCTCTCACTTTTATGAGGTGGATTAGGCAATAAACGGAGCATAGCTATGCAATACTACCTGTAACCTGCCACGCTTCGCTTTGGCACATTCGCACATTCGCTGATATGTCACTGATGAAAAAAATAGATAAAAACAATCCTTGATGCGGATTATATATCATGCTAAAATTTCAGCTCGATCGGTGCGGAACTTTTTGAGTTTTTGAAGCGTACACAAACCAACAAAACATTTTTATATATATAGATAAATTGCCCAAGATGAGTAAAAGTTGAGTTAATGACTACCTAGAAAGGACAATTTCTTTATAAAGACTAGGGCGTAGATACTAGGATCTTTTTCGTTAACCAGGGTTAGTTTATGAATAGCTTAGGTTATAATCTAACCCTGTTTGATATGGCGCAGTTCTATCTTAACATAATAAAGGTTATTTGAATAAATGTACCTTCTGCAAAATATCTTTGCTATCAAACAATGTGTCTGCGCTGAAGTTTGAAGGTAAGGTAAGTTCTATTTGATGTGGTTTGAATTTTGACATTGTTTTAGAGTACGAATCAGGAATCTGCATATTTTGTATCACATACCGAAGCCCAAATGCATAAAATGGTAGAATAATTAGCATGCTTTCATCTCCGACGCTGGGTAACTGTAATACCTAATAAAACAAAGAAATAATCGATGAAATAGATAGTGTTTAAATTTAAAGCGGATGTTTAGTAGACACAAGTCCTATTCGAGGCGCGTGGAATTCACCAACCTCTGGGTAAAGTTAACGGACTGGATACAGAACACGTATGGTGTTGTTCTTACCGTTCCTTATAACCGTTCATATAGCTTTATGTCAGTCCCCTGATTAAGAAAATCAATAGATACCTAATTCATCAAAAATCATCAAGCCGTTTAGGCTGTATACCATAAATAGTCGTACGTAGATAAATAAGTACATTAATTTATTTATCTTCAACCCATATCGTCCCACTGCTGAGCACGGGTCTCCCCTCACTTTCGTGAGGAAGATTAGGCCATAATCCAGCCCGGGATTATTGGATAACATACCTCTGAAATAATTTTCGGGCAGGTATATTGGTTTCCTCACAATGTTTTCCTTCCCCGAAAAGCAAGTGATAATTATGTACAAATGTTTTTTTACATAAAACACATTGATACGTGCCCGCACTGGGGTTTGAACTCACGACCCTTCCAATTATAAAAAATAAATACCACTCCTTACTTGAAAAAAGTCCTTCCTGACTTCAAATAATGGCAAACTAAAATTGGTGCAAAATTTAAAAAAGCTTGCAGTTTTCAAAAATATGAAATAAGGCACCTACATGAGCTCCTAGTTCTCTACTTTCAGTGTAATTAAATAATCCGGTAATGATAGTAAAGGGGACCATATATTTTATCCAGAAAGGTGCCACGACGAAAGTTCCCGTCGTATATCTTCGATTATAAGCTTCGAAAAATCGAGGCTGAAAAGTAAAATAACATTTTAAAATTGTACATATAAAACTTGTATTTTTTGTGGACAGATGCGGTCAGAAGCAGATGCAGTTGCAGACGTCCCATGACCCCATCGAAACGTCGTGTCATCGAAATGTCAATAATGTAAATTCAGTACCAAAATAAGCTTTACACTAAGGACTTTATTATAACGCGTCAGAGAAAACAAATTGACTCCCGTGTTCATAAAAGTTATTAAACGTCACTTAGTACTGTGCAGTACAATATTGTATTGCGCAGTACTAAGCGACGTTTGACGTATTTATAATAAATAATGGTGTAAATGATTACTTACCTGATAATATATTGCACTGAATGATCCAAACTGTATTGTTTTATTAACAACGTTTGGTGAAACAATTTCTTTGATATTATTGTCTGTTCCAGAAGCCACCTAAAACACATTTTAATAGAGTAAATACGAAAATATGAATACTGCTACAAATCATTTATTTGCTTCTCATCGTGGAAATTCAGAGTGTTCTTCCACTACGGCTCTTGGACACCAACAAATTTATAACACGACTTATTTCAAATAAGAAGCAGATAAGAAAAAAAAACTCAATATCTAACTCCAAAAGTTAGTCACATAAAAACCAAAAAAAGTTCTTACAACTTCATTGATCTTTTGTAAGTCTTGGTTTTTGAAATCCACATTTACAGCATCACTTCCTAAAACATCTTGCATGTACTCCTTAAATTCATCAGTAAATGTAAGCTTTGTATCTGCTGCAAACATATCGACAGCATAAAATAGTGCGCCAGAAGACAAATTCTTTCCATACTTAATGAATGTCCTCAAAGCACAACGTAGCTGAAACAATAATTATTATTGGTTTCATATAATATACTCGTAATTATATGAGAAAGAGCAGACGTGAACATTAGAAACTTCGTGTAATTCATAGTTTACCTGTTTATCATCGTCCACTCTCAGAAATTTTGAGAGTTTTGAGTTGGTTTCGTTAACTGCAAACGATTTTAATACTGCGATTATAATATACGGTGATCCAAGAGATGCATAAACTGTTTTCTGAGGATTGGATATTACTAATTCCTGTAAAAAATAATGATATTATAATTTCGTCTTTTATTTTGATTGAGTACATACATTTGTTGTATGTGAAACTCATACTCACGTATAAGAATTTTGCTGAAAAATTAATTATTGCTTCGGACATTTGTTGTATTGCATCAGGGCATTGATATATTTCAGCACTTGTGGTTAACGTCGTATCGTCATAACTTGTCATTGGCGTACCTTCAGTTGTACTTGTCATATTGTCATCATTACAACTATTATTGGTCGCGTTATCTTTACAGTCACAGTCTGATGTTTCTTGCGATGTATTTGTTGTTGAATTGTCATCATCATCACTATCTTCACTATTGCAATCGGTTGTCACGTTACTCTGGTATTCGGAGTTTGATGTTTCTTGTGATATATTTGTTGTTATATTATCATCATCATCATCATTGCAATCGGTTGTCACGTTACTCTGGTATTCGGAGTCTGATGTTTCTTGTGATTTATTTGTTGTTGTGTTATCATCATCGTCATCATTATTGCAATCGGTTGAGACGGTACTGTCATAGTCGGAGTCTGATGTTTCTTGCGATGTATTTGTTGTTAAATTGTCATCATAATCACTATAGTCACTATTGCAATCGGTTGTCACGTTACTCTGATAGTCGGAGTCTGATGTTTCTTGCGATGTATTTGTTGTTGAATTATCATCATCATCACTATCGTCACTATTGCAGTCGGTTGTCACGTTACTCTGATAGTCGGAGTCTGATGTTTCTTGCGATGTATTTTTTGTTGTTTCATCATAATCATAGCTTACAACATTTTCTGTCATATCATTTGTTGTACTGCATGATGATGTATAACAATTTTCACAATCTGAAATAGTTAATTGAAATTAAATTTGGTCTGAAATTTCAACTTTTTTATCTATAGTATAATATTCATTGTTAAAATAATAGTTAGTATTTTTCTTGGAGGCATCCGTTGTATATTCGGCTATTTATTGCGGTGATAGTTTCGCTGTGTCATCAAAGAGAGACTTACCATTATATGAATAATTCTCATTACAATTGAATACGTTTTCGTCTTTCGAATTGTTTGATATACCATCTGAAAAAAATACGACATAAATAAATATTTTAACATTCATTATACTAAATTTGAGTAAATTGATTATCTCAATAAAATACTTCCTAGTGTATACTAAAACATGAAATAAAATTGGTTGGTTTCCATTTTTTATTTTGTACCGTCTAATTTAATTGTATTAGCAATTTATAAAAATGAAGAGACTTACCATTATCCTTATCGCAATCACAGGCAGGGTCGTCATTAGTATCATTATTATCGTTTGATATACAATCTAGAAATAATCATGAGAGAAATGATTTTATAAAAAAATTTCTTTTTTTTCCATTATTTTACATAATGCATTTAAACAGCTGGCATCACACATTGAGAAACAATGTTACCATATTAATAATCTACGATCGTTATAACAGCGACAGTTTTACTGTGTCATTAAACAGGGACTTACCATCACACGAAGAATGTTTATTACAAGTAGAGACGTTTTCGTCTTTAGAATTTTGTGATATACCACCTGGAAAAAATAACAATTTTTTTCTTACATTAATTATATTAAATTTGAGTAAATTGATTCTTTTAATAAAATACTTTCTAGTGTATACTATTATAGCAGAACATAAAATAAAATCGGTTGATTTCCATTTTCCATTTTTTAATTTTTTTTTTTCTTGTTCTACCGTCTAATATAATTGTTTTAGCAATTAATAAGAAGAAGAGACTTACCATTATCCTTATCACAATCACAGACAAGATCAGCATTAGTATCATCATAATCATTTATTATACAATCTGGAAATAATGAAGAGAAAATTAATTTTCTAGTGTCTTCTTTCTTTTTCCATTAATTTGCATAATGCTGCTAAACCGTTGGCATTACAAATGTAAAAAAAAACAAAGTTACAGTATTAATAATCCTAAAAAAGAGTCATCATAATCGGTTCACCCTGTCGAAAGCACTGAGATAACAAACATTGATACCTTCAGTGCTTAAAACATAACTTACAGCGAGTGCGGGAAAACACAACTATTGTGTTTGTTGTATGGGAAAATACTATGGAGTGTGCAGATCTGCACCCGTGGCTAGACAAGCAAATCACTTCAGCAGTGAAAGTGTTAAAAAAAATACAGTCGAATTGATAACTTCCTTATTTTTTGAATTCGGTTAATAAGCCATATCCACGACCGATTACTTATGGCAGCGATTGTTTCGCTGTGTCATTAAACAGCACTTACCATCATATGAATAATGGTCATTACAATTAAAGACGTTTTCGTCTTTCGAATTGTTTGATATACCATCTGAAAAAAATACGACATAAATAAATATTTTAACATTCATTATACTAAATTTGAGTAAATTGATTATCTCAATAAAATACTTCCTAGTGTATACTAAAACATGAAATAAAATTGGTTGGTTTCCATTTTTTATTTTGTACCGTCTAATTTAATTGTATTAGCAATTCATAAAAATGAAGAGACTTACCATTATCCTTATCGCAATCACAGGCAGAGTCGTCATTAGTACCATCATTATCATTTGATATACAATCTGGAAATAATTAAGACTAAATTGAGTTTTTTGCCTTTTCTTTCTTTTTCCATTAATTTGAATAATGCAGGTACAATATTATAATGAATAAAAAAACAAATTTACTATAATAATTTATATTATTAATCCTAAATAAGCCATCTCCATAATTGATTATTTATGGCGGCGATAATTTCACTGTGTCATTAAACAGGGACTTACCATCACAGGAATAATGTTTATTACAATTAAAGGCGTCGTTTTTAGAATTTTTTGATACACCATCTGGAATAATAACAATAAAAATTACATTTGTTATAGTAAATTTGAGTAAATTGATTCTCTCAATAAAATATTATACTTCCTAGTGTATACTAGAATAAGAGATCAAAATCAGTCGAATTCCATTTTATATAAAAATAATGAGATTTACCGTTATCCTCATCGCAATCACAGTTAGGGTCGTCATTAGTAGTATCATTACCGTTTGATATACAATCTGGAAATAATCATGAGAAAATTAATAGATAGATAAACTCTTTATTGAAACGCCACAGAACAAATAATACTTAAAAACTGTAAAGAAACAAATTTAAAAATTATTGATTTTTTTATAAATTTTTTTTAATAAGAAATCCTAAATAGACAGTGCCAATAGACATCATGACTTATTATTTATGACAACGATAGTTAACACTGTTGTTAATAAGGACTTACCATCATATGAATATTGTTTATTGCAACTAAAGACCTTTTCTTCATTAGAATTTTTTGATATACCGTCTGGAAATAAGCATAAAGAACATTTGAAAGTTAATATTTTATTAATTTTAGCAAAATAAAATAAATAAAAAAATTTAATATAAAAAAAAAGTCAAAATAAAAAAAATAAAAATGAAGTGAAAGTAGAATTAATAACAATCGACTGCATGTCAGTATTATTATACAAGGAAAGGGTCGTGAGTTCTTGTAAAAATTGTGTTTCTTGTAAAAAATAGATACCTAATAATTGTCACTCGCTTTTCGGTGAAGGAAAACATCGTAAGGAAACCCACATTATTTCAGAGGTACGAGTATGTGATCCACATGCGGATCGAGCCCCCGTGGTGGTTTATGTCCTAACCCTCCTTACGAAAGTGAGGGGAGATGCGTGCTCAGTAGTGGGCTGCTAAGGGTTATTGATAATAAAGGTGGTGATGTTCTTATTGATACTGGTTGATTTTCACTATCCATTTTGTTCTGTCTAATTAATTTCTTTTAGTAATTCATAATAAATGGGAAGACTTACCGTTATACTCATCGCAATCACAGACAGTTACGTCATTAGTTTCATTATTATCGTTTGTAATAGAACCTGGAAATAAGCATAACAAAAATTGTTATTCATAGGTACAGTTTTTTCATTCTCCATTTGCTTAATGCAGTTTGGGCCGCTTGCATACCATCTGGATAAAACAGTATTTATTTTATGTAATACTAGCTGTACCCTGCCACGCGTCGCTGTGGCACATTCGCACATTCGCTGATATGTTACTGATGAAAAAAATAGATAAAAACAATCCTTGATGAGAATTATATATCATTTTAAAATTTCAGCTCGATAGGTGCAGAACTTTTTGAATTTTTGAAGCGTACACAAACCGACATAACATTTATATATATATATATACATAAGTTCTTTTAAAATAATTCATAGTAAATACAATAAAATTATAATTATCATGTTTTATTGTAGTATTCCAACATCTAATATTAACGATTGTTTTTTTTTTTTTTTAATTCGTTAACCTATGTAGATATTATGTGATACCTAATTGGGGCATATAAATTATGAAAAAACAATCAGGTACTCACTTGTCCCCAAAACTATTAAAATTTGCACCAAAAGTGTTAAACTTATAAACTTCCACATTTTTAAAACTTGAACACTCGTCTAGCGCGTTATCGGGAAGTAACCTCTTTTAAATAGCAAAATTAACAAAAGTATATAAAAATAGCACCTAGCCGCAATCATTGAATTATTCATAATGAATGCCTGATCTATATAGCTACTAGGCATATAACATACATTCATACATTTTGTCCCTGAAGGTATGTAAGCACTTTTGCCGTGACTTCGTTTGTGAGAACCCTAAACAGTACATTATTATTATTCCCTTACCCTTCCCTTATTCCTGAACCCTTCTTCATAAATAAAGTTGTGTGACGTTTTTACTAAGTGACGTTCGATAATAGCCTTAAGCGTCTATTGTATATGGAATGCAAGATATTAATAATCCAATTCCTATCATTCTTAAAACGTTAGCCCACCCTCGGTGACATATAAATCAATGCAGTACAGCGTACGGTGCGCCGCGCGGCGCTGTCACTTTAATACATTTTGACAGCGCCGCACGGTGCTGTCGCCATATTGGAAATGTATCAAAGTGACAGCGCCTTGCGGCACGCCGCAATTTGCGCTGCATTAATTTGTCTTTCGCTCTAGGCAGCAAAACTGCCAAGTTGTTCTCATTGAAAAGTTTTTCAAAAATGTTAACACCAACGAAAAAAAAAGTAATTACAGTAGGAAGTAAAAAAAATACATAGTTCTTTAGACTACATTTGCTAGAACTTTTTACCTATACAATATTTAATGATTCTTACGAAATTAGAATTATGTTTTCAGTTTTTTCAGTTCACGTAAATTAATTCTCCCCGAAACACTGACCCACTTTTTCATAAAAATTATCAAATGGCACTAAGTACTGCGCAGTACAAAATTGTACTGCGAAATATTATTAATCATCAGATAACTTTTTATGAATGGGGTAATTTTGTTGACGAGTAGTTGGAAAGTTATGACGACGTTTGTAAGTTTGCTGTTTTTTTCTGTAATATTTATCTACTTCCTAACTCTTTTTGGATGATAGCAAAAAATATTTGCGTTGTACATACACATTTTCTGTCAATTACCTGTGCATTAGAAGTAGTCAGTTATCTGAAGCACTTCATTAAAATTCACAAGCTAACTCACGATAAAGTAAATTAAAGATACGAGTCAGTTGAGTTAAACTAAACGACGATTTATATGTTTTTTGGCAATACCTACACCTATTTGTAAATTAAAAGATTATAACTGAGACATCACGCTGAGGTTTCCTCTCACATCCTCGCGTTACAGTGTAAAGACTTCTTTATTATTGGGCGTACGACATATCAAGGCAAAGTTACGATACGTCGAATGAATGATAACCTTTTTTCATATACAATAAAAAAATAAAAAGGCAAATAACCATTGTACCAACCTGCTGCAACGAAAAGTCCAGAACTAAAAACTTTGACATTTTAAGAATAATAAACTCCTTTTATAGATACGGAAGTTTTATTAACTCTTAAAGCCTTTATTTCAATCGTTCGAGTCCTTAATTATAGTACTGAAGTTCTGAAGTACATACTAGCATTTCGCTCCACGGTTTCAGTCGCATTTTTTAGTTTTACGAATTACCCGATCTTTTTGCTATGTTTTATGAAAAACTGTGGACATAGTCTATCTGATTACGGCCTTTTTCGTTTAGAATTCGTAAAATATTTTTTTTTTAAGTTAAAATTTTTTTTAAATATAACATCCAACAGATCTGTTTAAAATGCCTTTGTTCATGTTGTTAAAGGGAAACAAAGCTTTCGTGAGTTCACTTGTATAAAACAGGGTAATTAGGGAGCTGATTCAAAAAGCGCGTGAGTTGATCAGATAGGAGCACCTTAATTCAAAGGGGGCGGCAAAACGTAAAACATGCTGCCCTTATTAACTTACATCAATGCCGTACAACATAATTTTTGTTTCTATCAAGCTTTAAAGAGACGGAAATGAAGGAATAAATCAAATTTTGTGAACAAATTACTCTGATAATGATTGTAATCGCATAATATTCAAGAAATTTAAAATAACGAACGAAATGGCTACCTAATGCCGACATGATTTCCTATACAGTTAACTATTAGAATAGAAGTTTTTGATAATGTTAGATTATTTGCTTTTTTCCCGAAATCGTTATTCAATATTTTAAAAGTCAATATTTATGCAATTTGATCCGTGGTTTCATCCGCGTTTACTATTATCCCGCAAGAACTGTTCATTTTTATGGGATAGATAGTATTATACAATAATATTATTCAAGCTTCAAGCTACAAAAAAGACGAAACTTCCATACAAACTTTCATCCCCAATTTCAACCCTTTATAACCCCTTTTCGCTTTAAAAAGTAGCCTATCACCAAATCCAGGCTATAAACTATCTGTGTTCAAAATTTTATTCAAATCCGTTCAGTAGTTTTTGCATGAAGGCGAACAAACATCCATCCAGTCATCCTCACAAACTTTCGCATGTATAATATTAGTAGGAAGTACAAAACGAAAGTTCTGTTGTAATTTGCAACAATCGCGTGGCTGGCAATGCCAATGCTAGTACGTGATTATTGAGCTCGATAGGAGAATTTCATTACCGTAATAATATAGCGGCAGTGTTTTGAAAGAATCATTAATTTGTCGGTGCATTAGCGGTGGCGTGATCGATAGCGCCGGGCTTTGATGAATTGCTGTTGAAGCGGTACCCCCACTTCATTAGCTTCATTAAGGGTACCTACAGTTGTGGTAAACACAATTTTGATTATTGAATCTCTTTTGCCGCAATTCATTTTGATGCTTGCGGTATAGAACATGAATATAACAAGCTTTTCTGAAAAAAAAAAGATTTGTTTTGAAGAACATACGTTTGACTACTATTTCAAAAGACGTAAAGTTGTGGTCGTCGATGGAGCACGATTGACTAGAAGTATCTCATGACTTGAAGACTCCCAGGTTTAGAAGGTATAACTATTCGGAAAGAAATTCCAAGGAGGAGCTCCACTCTCTAGCAGTTCGCATAATAATTATATTCTAAAGAAACCTGCTCTATCTTTAACCACATGAGATCGCGATTAAACGTGAGTCTAAATAAAAAACAGGCTAGCGAAATGTTTCAGTGACAATCATCACTGTCAGCAACAGCCTTATTCCTTCCACAGCTGCCTATATATACGCTTTCTTTCGCTTATACCCGTTTCTGCAATCTCATGCTAATCGCACGTGTGACCTGCGTCTTCACCGATGTCATAGTAGACCCATTTTGCTGATAAGGTTAATTGTATTAACCTTTCAAGAGCTGGCCGTCCGCATTTCCCTTACACGAGTTTTCATTTGAAAATCAGCATACAAGAAAGGATAGTATGCGCACAAATTACGCTAGTAAATTCTATGCCCATTTACATGAGAACTGAACGAACGAGCACGTCTACCGTTTGCGGAACGGCCTTAATGGCTGAACTATTTAAATGTCTTACTCCGTACTATCTCCATTCAATTTCACAACATACATCACAGTGTACCTTAAGAATTTATGATTAAAACGTAAAACTATCTCGAACAAATGGCGTAGGAGATAGCTTTTATGTTCGTGCTCTCCATTCTTGGAGACTACTTTTTTGTTGGGAGAGTTAACTTGAAATTTATATTCGATGGAAACTTTTAGGATGAAATTGTTTTAAAAAGTTCTTGAGCTTGTTTTAGGTGGGTTATTTTAGTTTTATACACAAAACGATTGCGTACTTAAGTCGGCGGATACGAGGACTTGGTACTTTATTCAAATGGGCATACGTTTGTAGACCTTGAACCGATCCATCGAATTGTACTTAAATAGAACAAGCGCTTATCTCATTCCCACTTCGTCAACTATTCAATGAGGTCGCCATATTTTGTTTTCGTTCATAGCGCCTTACAGGTTATTAAATAAACTGTCTTAGTACGAAAAGGAAGTGAAAGCTTTACTAGTTATAAAAGTTATGACCTTTAAAAGTTATGACATTCAGTGCCTATAAACACAAATGTGTGTACATATACACCTAAAGCGTACCTATATGAGTCTATTCTATAGGAACTTTGTTACTCCGTTCAATCAGTACCAGCTACTTAAGTGATTGATTTTTGTAAGCCCGTGCCTTTGGCGGGATGGTACCATTTACTTCTTACCAGCGACGAGCCTGTGGCCGTGAGTTGCCTATTCAAGAATGGAGACATGGAGTTAGATTTACAAAACATGTCTTTGGTTTGCAACTTGGAGAGGAGATGCCATTTTATTGACCGCCTCGTCCTCATCCTCTGTGCCAACGTCGTGGACGTATGGCGTAATGGCGGCACTTGTGTGTTTGATGTTTTCTGCAAATATTTTATCCTTACTTTTACTGATTATCGATCACGGTTGGAGACGCCAACTACAGCTTTCTTCAGAAGCAGAAGCAGTTCATCAAGATTTTCTTTCGAAACTTGTATTCTTTAAGAATTTTTTTAAATCAGCTCCTTTTACAATAATGCAGCAATGAAAGTTTGACTAGCGTGCGCTCTTGATACCTGGGATGGTGAGACAAGCACCTTTTTTGTCCAATAGGCTGCAATTGCAGTTGTAGTTATTCTACTACGGTAACAGCTTATTTAACTTTAGCAACACAATAGAGCTATAATTAGCTCCGATGGGCCACTTCCAGGGGTTATTTCTCTTTGCCAGACCTCGATTTTGGTCGTATTGTTCTCGTTCTAATATGGAATCCTTTTGTGCGCACGTTACTAGCACTAATCTTCATAAATTACATTTTGATTAAACTTCAAGCTTGAAGACCTACCTTTGTGAAAATAAATATCCACACGCACACGTTTTTATCAAGTATTTAGTTACAACCGAATTCGTGTCTGCGATTTGTATGACTAGTCATCATAACAAACGCATTCTACTAGACTTAGTTTGCGTGGAGAGATATTTTTATAATTGTTTAGCTGATGGAAAGACTGGCATCGTCCAGTAGCACTGAACTGAGACAATGTGCTATAACACATTGTATTAGTCCACTATTATATACTGCAGCTAGGCAATTCAGAACTCTTCGATAAGCAACCGAATTGATTCGATTCGATATCGTCATCGTATCTAAAGTTTCATTTTCGTGATATTCAGGACAATCAACCTAAGGATTCGATTCAAATTCAACTACTGTCTACAACGATACTACTCGATAAGTTACCGAAGACAAAAGGATCAGACATTCGGAAACTACTTCGATAACTGCGTTGCAAATAGCATTACCGTAGTTGTAATCGAATGGCATAACGTCAATTTCGATTAGAAATTGCATTCGAGATTTACGGTGGTCGTAATATTAAAAAAGGAAAATAATAAACAGCGAACGCAATCACGAGGCTCACAGCTTGATTAAACAACGTAGTGAGACGTAAGGCGTTCACCACTATCTGCTAGGCGGGTGTTAGTAATAGATTACAGTGTCAACCCGCAGACCGCTGTCGGCGGCCAGCTGTGGACCTGTCACGCCTCCTGCAAACGATTTGATGTTGTGGGCTGAGAGGCGCGCGTCCTGACACAATTCCACACGGTTTTATGCACACCCCTAGGGTTTTTGGGTGATTTAGGTATTTTGATTGTCGTTTAGTCGACATGTTGATACCAGGGATTAGTAGAGTTTGATACGTTATGTGCCGGATTTCAACATTTGCAACTTATGAAGGTTATAAGCAAGTGTGAAGTATGGAGAACTGGTAACTATTTCCCAAGACGTTCTAATAGCGTGTCCGGTTTTTTTTTGTTCTGTGGTGTTCCAATAAAGAGTTTATCTTTATTTCTATAATATCCGTACTGCACCTCCGCTTTTAGGTCATCCTATGTACGATTATATTAGGGGTACAGTTTTGAAATGAAAAGTACTCTATTCTCTCCAAATATGTCTTTATTAGTACCCAAAAAGTCCGTTCAAACGTTTTGGCGTGATTGACAAACAAAGGCTTAAAAAAAAGATAACCCTCCTTCTGGCGGAATCGGATAAACATAACAATTAGAGCCAAATTGAAATAGTAATATAATAAGTAAGTACACTTCATTCCATTCTAATTATTTTCCGCTTAAGGCAATCTTCAACTTGGAAGGTTTTAGTATGATCTAAAGGATTAACAAATTGCTTCATTTTGACGACATGTTCTTTGTATTCGTAATCTCACCGGCTTAAAGTTTCAAGAAGCTCAAGGGGTTTGCTTTAATCATTAATTCAGTACCATTTTCATTACAGTAACCACTTAACTAGGGATTTTGCAAAATTGCTTAAATGTAATTTTCAGTATATGTGAATGAAAAATTCGAATTATATTTATGTTTACAATCTACAATTTTTCGCTTATTCGAAACAAAGACACGCTACGTAAACATTGGTTTGCAATAACATTACTGAGTCACATTGATTCGTGATTTCAGAACTTTATTTTGTTTTGATCTTTGGGCCTGCTCAAACGTTCTACGGTAAGTAGAACGTGCCTAATACTTTACAGATGTAAATTAGCTGTAAATTAAAAAATAAAAATAGTAGGCACAATACGCACGGAAAATGGCATATTAGCGAGGACAGAACATAATTATACACATGGCTTAACTAGTAATTTTATTAGCTAATCTGTGACACGTCGTCGCGCGATGATAGTTGTGTGAATTATGATAGTTTACCACCAGCTGATACTCGCAACTTCGCTCAAGGTAGAGGCGCTATTCTTTGACAATTTTCCACCTAAGCGGCCAGCCAGACCAATGAGGTGCAGCGTGCGGTGCGCTGCATTGATCTGTCTTACACCTAAGCCCATTGGCCCCTGCCAAGCGCCGGCAGGCGTACTGCCTACTAAGTTGTTTTTTTAGCAATAGCTCGGTTCCTTCTCTCTGAATTTAGATGTAGTGTAAGTATAGTAATTATTAAGTCCAATTCTAAGCTGTTAGAACAGTGTGAAAATTTCATTGCAATCTGTTTAATAGTTTTACGTAATGCATAATCTTGTTCAGTAACTTACTTGAATTCTCCTGGGCCATTTTTAAATATTTATATTCAATTTGCAGACATTTTGTCTTTTACTGCTTTATCACACGTAGTATCTATTACAGAATGTGCAACTATAGATTTGGACCGACCTTCCGTGTCAAAAAAAAAACAACAAGCACATAGAAAGGTAGGAAGGAAGGAAGGAAGATGTATTTTGGTAACAATTCG
Source organism: Campaea margaritaria (assembly GCA_912999815.1). Lineage (NCBI taxonomy): Eukaryota > Metazoa > Arthropoda > Insecta > Lepidoptera > Geometridae > Campaea > Campaea margaritaria. The sequence continues at coordinate 8,196,270 of OU538794.1, forward strand.
CACCCTAACACTTTTTGTCGTTATAGGTGGATTAGAAAGTGGCCCGTCTGAACCATCTCGAAAAAAAGAGAAACCGTAAACCCTCAAATCAGAAAACTCTTTCAAACCATTCGAAACTTTTCCAACAAAAAGCTAATTGAATGTTATCTGAAATGTTGCCAGTCTCCTTGTGAAACAGGAAAAAGTTTGTTCAGTATCTCGCATCTCGCTACTTATATTAGGAAAGTTTTTTGCTTGACAGGGTCTGCAACAACACAAACCGCCAATTACGTGTTGACATTTACGAGAATTTGTTTTGGAACAACGAGGTAAATTCTTACATGGCCCCTGTTAACTGCGTTTGAAGTAGAGGTTTCCATAGACACAATGAGCTGTGGATCTATGAGAACAAGCTGACAGCATGCATAAATGGAACATCTCTGAGTGTGGGGGAGTTACATAGATTTTTATTATGATTCCTAACTCAGTTTATTTCTATTTTTCCAGACTCTCTGAAAATTTTAAATTACAAGGACTGGTATCCTAAAAACACTTGTGAAGAAATATAATAACTAAAATAAATAAATTTCCTCTATGCGAAAATGGTAGACCTCACGCTTCAGTCTCAGAGTCGCCTTCATAACAATAAACCGTACTATAACAAGCATTGCAAACCCCGGTACTATTGTGTAATATTTTTTATCACAAAAAACACCCAGGAAATCTATTATTCCGGTTTAAAAATTCGCAGCTCAATAATAGCTGTGAAGATACAATTTTGATGTTGCCCAAACAGTGTCCTGCATTTGACATGATGAAGGCCCCCTTTGACACCCTGCGGGAGCTTATTCCTCGACCTTTCAACTTTGAGTCATTACTGCGAAAAAAGAAGCTATTTTATCTACTTTGCAGATTCATGTTATATTGAAAAAAATAGAACAAGAAGTAATTATCCATGCAGCCAACGTTTTAGGGTTACGGTAAATAGGCGCATAATTATCGTCGTAAATCTCTGACGATGAAAAGTATTTATACTTGTTTAAAACTAGTATAAAGGTAAGTTTAACTAGCAAAAGAAAGTAGTAAAAAAATGGCTACTACATACAACACCCTATTTGGAAGCAGGGCAATGACTGCGTTGCACCAACATTTATTTCTTTGAAATATATAGGCTGCGATAACCTAGCGTTTCGCTCGCAAGGAAATGGTATAATATATTTCAGAGATATCTTCTTGATTCACATCGTCTGCGTCTGCGAAGTAAATGTAAACAGTGAGACATTCATGTAATAAACAACAGCTTAAATTGACTGTCCTGTTTTATTACTACAAACAGATTGAGGGGAAATTATGTACCTAATGTAGCTGGATGTTCCTTTGTTTTCGTTTCGGGCCTGTCTTAATTTCTATCCTTTGACACTCTTGACAATATGATGAATCCAGTGATAATAGATAGATAAACTCTTTATTGAAACATCACAGAACAAAGAGAATTTAAAAAGTAGAACAATGTCATTTATTAAAATGCATCAAGCTGTGGCACGTACCAAAGTAACATATAAGCATCCATACATACGACTGAAAAACAAATCCATTTATCTAAGCCATCGGGTAAACACACTAACTACAGTAAAATGTACCCTTAAGTCTGAAGTAAAATTAGGCAAGTGAACTTAACTATACTTAAGATAAAATATGTTTTTCAATTAATTTTGTTCATTAAATAGAACTAACGTGAGAGTTATGTTCTTTAAAAGTCGTAAATCAAATTAGTGAAGTTTTTTAGGCATTACCTGAGAGCAACGTCTGAAAACTTTGAAAAAGTTTTATTAAACAGGCATTTACCTATACTATTATCAAACTGTAACTGAGTCGTATCTGTATATTGAAGATATTTTGACAAAACTAACTGAGATTGACTCTTTAAAGGTCACTGTTTATCACCTTACTCTTTACTATTCAAAAACTGCTTGAAGTATTATAATTTGTTGTAATTTTCGCATTTCCACAGTTTTGTTTTCAGCCTCTATACTGTTTCTTATCTAAATGACAACTGATTGCTGAGTTGTTCATTGAACGTTTCACGGGCTATGGAAATTAGCGACTGTAAGTCCTGAAACTTTATCGCAAGCCATATGACCTAACATCGTGCATATCCACTACTACCCATGCGTAAGAAGTCGCCGGCACAAGCTAGTCATCATATAACATTGGTTCGCAGACGTCCTACAGACATCCTTCATATGTGAATGTGATTATTAAACGTCTCGGCCACAATAGGGATGAATGTCTTATAACATCAATTTGATTTGGTATGTTTAATAATTCAGTAATTTGATTCAAATCGGACAATCATTTAACATAATAAATAACACTCTCGCACTAAATAAATCCAGGACTCAACATAGCCTTACCAAGCTTTCGACGTCTATCAATCAAAATTTGACGTTTTAATAGAATTATTTGCCATCTTATTATGGTCATGATGATTGTGTATGTGTAGCATTAAATGTATTGTATCTGTTAAATACTGTAAGTACGCCACCCACCCTACTATCGAAAAATGTTTTTTACTGTCCATCCAAAGGTTGTCTGGAATAAATCGCTTTCAGCGATAAGACCGCCCATTGTACTACCCTTGTTTACCTATTGTAATTCTTCTGTACTGTGTTTATTTTTGTTTCTGGTTTACAATAAAGAGTTTATCTATTCTATTCTATTCTATTCTATTGTGGTGTAATTAAACCACTTATTCTTACACACTAAATATGGCATAAGCACTGTCAAAAACTACATAAAATTAGCATCTAACTTTATAATTATAAATGTAAAAGTGTGGTTGGTGGTTGTCCTTCTTCCACGCAGTAACAATTGGTGTGATTTTATAATCTTTTATTTAACTTGCAATAATTGTATGCATGTATGTATGTTTGGATAAAATCATACAACAGAATTTAAAGCATAACGTTATCCTCAAACGATTGAGATAAATTTTGCAGGCGTGTCAAGTTTCGATGACAATACAATATTATCGTGGCAGCGAGCTGATCTGATGATGGAGACGGGAGGTAAACAACGAAACTCCTCAGTGACTAACATTAGTTCGATGGTGTTTGGACTCATTTTGATCAGTTTGCAGTACCGAATACGTATTTTATAAAAGCTAACCTAGATTATTTTTTTTCTAAAAAAAAATTATGTAAGGAAAATTTTACGATTCCTGTGGAACGCGCAACTAGTCTAGTACAAAATACTCATAAAGACCTAGAAATTCGCGTCCACGCAAATAGAGCACTTAAATGATTACGTTTTCAAATGGATCTCTACAGATTTTCTTTTAATACACCACAAATATCTCCATCGCGTGCATATTGCGGCCTAAGTATCAAACTCAAGAAACAAAGCCGACTAAGTCTTGTATTATGCAAACAAGCATCATGTAAGGCGTGGATTTATGAGCGAACTTCGTTGCGAGACTCGCAAGCTTCCCCCGTGAGAGTACAGCTGCCTTACAAGGTGAACAGTAAGGGCTTTTGTGGGGCTAATAAATTGGACTCATGTGAGGCTAATAATTGGACTCTCATGAGGTCAGTAATTGGACTGTTATGCGGCTAGTAATTGGATTTTTGTAGACCGATCGTTTAAATATATGTAGGTAAGCTAATCCTGAATGAACCAAAGGAATAATTATGTATGGGTACAAATGATTAGTAGCCAGCTGTTATACACGACTTTGTTCGTGATGGTATTTTTATTAATATCGATATTTTGAAGCTAATAATACCTATCGATATTAGAAGTCATTATCTACGAACGTTATTTTTTTATGAAAAATTCGATTTCAACTCTATTAAAAAAAAAAATTCAGATGTTTTTGGTGGTGTCTCCCATTGTTCACACTAAAACTCAACAGGCGAGAGATAAGGTCGAGGTGCAAGTGTTAGAAAACTCAGTTAGCTTTGATAAGCTTATCGATAAGTTGCTTACAAGTTTACATTGTGTAATAACTTCACCACCTCTTGGTCACTGTTATGAGTGCGTAGTGTAGTGCTAGACTTCCCTTACTGTTTTTATAGAGCATTACCTCTCACTATTGCTCCATATATTCATATTTGGGGTTAGTGAGGTACGGAGATGTTCCCTAAGGCTCAAAGGAGTATACCTACGCTTGAATGACAATTGTACATAATTTAACCGTTGCCAGCTTTCTTGTTGCTCGCGTAAGTTTTGTTAAGATGTTTTGCTGCGTGGACTATGAGAGATGAAAGATATTTAAGGAAAATGAGTAGATATTTAAGAACTATTTTGTCCCCATATTTACACTTTATGGTACTTTTCGCTATAGTAGGTTGATTAATGAGCCCAGTGCAGTGCTGCGTAAATATTTGCAATGTAATTTTCTGGGTGACACTGGAAATGTAATAGGCAGACTGTGATAGGCGCTTACCATTAGGTGAACGACGAGCTTGTCTCATTAAGCTGTTATATAAAAAGAAGTCAATACTTCAAAAAATGAACTTACCCAACAAAAGACTCGACTTCTTGATTATGACTTCTGTAGGGTGTTGTCTCAATTCTCCAGATGTTCGATTTTTTCTATCAAAAATTATTTTTGTTTATTCGTCATCACAAGCTACCGCTGTTAAATAATGCTATACCGTTTGCTGTATTATCTCTGAAGTTATAGAGAAATAGAATAAGGGGTTGTTTGGTTTAGTAACATGGCCTAAGAGGATCTTGAAATGTGACATGACAAGGGTCCGTTAAACCCACTCATATTTAGTGACGTCATCCAGAGGTTGATATTGATATTTGCTTATAAAAGCATTTGTTATATTAACCACTAGCTATGCCCGGCGGCTTCATCAGCGTAATTCCGCAACATCACTACATTTCCCGGATAATAACTATCATTTTACATAGGAATAGCTGAAGACCACGAATAAATCAAATGTCTTTTCGTGAGTTCATACCAAAATGTCATAGAAATTATAATTTTAAGTATTACCCAAATTTAACAATTTTCCTAAATATCTTTGTCCAATTATTGTATTTGTATTAGGTGAAAAAGTGATGCAATTATGTAATATAATGCCGTCGTGTAAGTCATATGGAAAATAGTATTTTCTAGAAAACGTGATCCGAGTCTCGCATGTTAAAGCAATATCCACTTCTCGTCAGTCAAGTAATAATAAAAAAACATATATATATATATTATTACAGACATTTAATATTTATAGCATACCTAAAACAACATCCATTTCAAGTAATTCGAGGACAACATTTTCATAATTTAATTACAGATCACCTGACACTCCAGTTTTGTTGATTACCTTAATTTATGAAACAGAGAATGTCAAACTTTTTCCTCTCTTCTTTCCTATAGTAAACCTCACAAACTGTCTGAAATTTGGTACAAAGGATCAAGAATCTCGAAACTAATTCGTGAGTGTTAGTTGTTTTGGATTAATTTTTACATTTTAGCCGCGCTACCCGGTCAATTTTATAAGTTTTCTGCGAAGGGCGTTAGTGACAGCTTAAGAAACACTGCACTAGATCAGTTACGATCCCTTGTCAGCCACTTTAGTCGTCAGCGATTAATTAGTTCATTACCTGAACGTTCATGGTTCATTAAACTGATAACTTGTAGGTATTCACTGGAAACCATTTTGGTGATAAACTGGGGCGTAACTGTGGCGGTTTGTATGTGTTTGTTTGATGAAAGATGATTGATAGCTGTTGTATTTTATATATTTTTTGTTACGTTTTTTATTTATTTTGGTTTTAGGGACCTGATTTAGCTTTACGTATTTTCTTCACTACTATTTTTGTATTGAGTTACTTTTTATGTTTATTTTTAAAGTTTACATTATGTTGATGTTGTTTTATTTTAGCTTGTTTAGTTTTTGTTCTTCAGTTTTATGTATTTTTTATTCTTTGTTTTGTTTTAGGATCGTATTGTCTGAGAATAAAACAAAGAGAAATAAAAAAAATACATAAAATAGTTCCTGCTACAACAAACATTTTAGCTTTTGTAGTTGACATTTTATGTACATAATATATTGCTATTTTTGTTTTGCAAGCGCAAGTACCTGTGTGCTTTACTGCAATTTCATTATTCACGTAAAATATAGCCAGTTGCTGTGTTTTGGTGTCCAAATAAAGGACATACGTCACCAACAGGTCACCTACATCACGCCAATTCGCCCACCAAAAATAGGTTAATTTTTAAATTGGTTAAAAAGTGCCATTTTCCGTGCGCCGCCCCCATCAATTATTCACCATCGGTATGGCCAGAGTATGCTTACTCGTTAATAAATGTAACCTAGGCTGATACGAAAAAAGAACCCAACCCACAAATATAATTTGACCGGGTATAATTATTGTCCTCGAAATAATTACCTGATACATAACCCGATAAATCACGATTGACTACTATATAACTACAAGTTAATGAAGGCAAATATTTTGTTCGTTTGCAAATTATCAACGTGAATTATTGTCCGATGTCTAAAAGAAGGATTTATACGCAATACCGCACTGGAGTTATTGAAATATATGTCCCAAAAGACAATGCTTCGATGCGGTGATACATTGCAAAGAAGATTAAACTTTGTAGTACAGTGAGACGGCTTAGATTGGAATGAACGTTTCGATCAACAGTGGAAAAACAACAAAAATGGGTATTACGGTAATATTCAAATAAGAGACAGAGCAAAATAGGAATGAGTCGTTTCACATTGATGTATAAATCGCACAAATGATATTTGCATGAATTGAGTACGTATTCATCGTGGTATTGTTTGGTATATGGCATTATTTTCTTTTTGATTTAAAATGTCAAGATGGAAATAAAAGTAGTGACTCTTTTCAGGGTTCCGTAGCCACATGGAAAAAGGATTCGATTTATAATAAGCAAGCCCATCCGTCGATCACGACAGCGCTTTAACTTGGAGGCTATTAGGCCAACGTGATTGAAATTTGACAGGTACTTGTTTTTACAGAAGTGAAACACCGGATAATATTCTGGTAATATTACGAACAAAAAATATTTTTAATGGCGTGATATGAACTTGTGGATAAAATAATTCACACGTGTCGTATAGAGTGTTATTGGATTGATTAATAAAATGACATTACAGTATGATAATGTGACTTTTTTGTTAGTGAATATTTGATGAGATGTGACTTTAGAAACTTGTTAATAATGAGCCCAGCTGGCAGAGGTTTTTGAAAAATCTGCTATATTTGGAACCCCACTGCACGTAGGCCAACTCGCACTTGGCCGTTTGATATAAAATTAGGATAAGTTTTCATGTCTGCCAAATTTGGATTACGATGCAAATCAAGAATTTGAATAAGTACATAGAACAACCTTTTTATAGAGTTCACCCTTAACTTCACCCTTGGTGGATTTCAGCTAAACGTTTCAAATGAATTTGGCTTCGAAACCCATTCATATTTTAAGTTTCGTATTTTTATTCAGAACGTTTTTCGTTTAGGCTATAAGCGTGAACCGACTATACGAATAGGATAAATTGATTTCGGTTGTATAATTTGTATATCGGCATAGCAAACGATACTATAATGGTTAATGCCGACCGATGATGAGTTTTGCTAGGAACCTGAGAATATGACGTTGATTTTGTATTTTTTCTCAACTGTTTCTTTGTTTTAATATTTCGTGTAAAATAAAGTGTGGGAAAAATTTTTAACTCAAAAAAAACGTGTATTCAGTACAGAACCTGAATAGATCAAAAGTAATCTACTTAATTGAATTAGTTATGATATTTTATCAAAAAATATCGTAATACACTGGCAAATGCACAAATATTGCGAAGCCAAATCTTAATAAAAAAGTGGGCGATGATAAGGGCTTGACAGGCGATGGTTTTCAATTTCCACAGAGCAAACATTACCGCACGTATATCATTTCGGAATCGTACAGACCCACTGTTTTGGAGAGGCCGAGATGATTTGAAAAACAAACAGTAAGAGACATTTTTTTTATGTCAGTAGTAAATTTCCCACTACAGGGTACGTAGTTACCGAGTTATATATCTATATTTCCCCTTGTATACGTGGAATTGAAGAAGACATGTCTTCTACCATACTGGGTACTCCACACGCCTTGGTAAAAGGCTGTGCACAGTTCTTCAATAACTTAATTACATTTTGTTCAGTAACATTTTGAAATTAGTGTTTTTAATTTTAATTATCATTAAAAACGGATGACTAATGACTTCTGTGACAATCTCAGACACTTTAGGTTAAGCTATACAAAAAATATCTCAATAATGCGACCTTAGTTAATACACACCATAAAGGCCACTTTTACACTGATAAAAGGATTGGACTGTACTGTCCACGACTGTCAAACACAAAATCGCGATCGAAAGTTGCGAGTGCGTCACGCACACCAAGAAACATATTTTATTCATGACACCTCATCGCTCATACGTGCAATAACAATTTCTGTTGTACCAATGGGAAAGGAAAGCGGGAAATAAATCCAATTTGTACCGGCATATATCATGGTCAGAGCGCAGCTTAGGATTTATTCACAACTAGCGTTCCCTCACGTGGTTATGCTCGTGTAAATTGAGCCTTTTTGCTCTCAGGATCTATAGAGAAGAGACTGTCATTTCTATGAACTCTTTTATTGTTTACTCTCAGTAGTGAGTCTCTATGACATTACTGCCAGTTTTTTGGTCAGTCTTTTGTAAAATATTTAGTCAGATTTTGTAATGTCTCGTGTTACACAGCTTCATTCAGCTGGATTCTGGAGGTCGGGCCAGTCCTTCCTGGTATGCGCTATCCTAGAATCCTAGCTTAGTCTGTAGCTATTATGGGCAAGCGTGTCGCTTACTATCAAGTCGACGACTTGCTCGTCCAATTACTTAGTAAAATAAATAATAAAAATCATAGGAAGTTAGTTAACCGGACGCTGATCTGATGAGGAAGTCGTCAACCTTGTATAAATCGCATAAAAGTAACTTATTAAGTTGACATCACACACTAACGGTCTTTACAATTCACCGTTAGCCCAAATGTTTTTTCAAAAATTTGTCCCTACGTGAAACAATTGGTTTACTAAATGTATATTAACACACTGCATCTACAGAAACACACATAGAAACATTTTCACCTGTACACTACAAAGATTTAGATAAATAAATGTGCCCGACATCACTACGCTGTGTTTGTGATGTTCTCGCCTGGCGCGCAGCCCAGTTCAATCCAATCTCATACGATGCAGCCGCGATGAAATCTGTTGAGGCTACTGCCGTAGTAACGTTCACGCATTATTATATGGTTGAAGTGGGATTTGCACTCTCATTAATTTTTGCGCCATTAATATAAAATAACGATATTTCTTAAGGTTCACTTATGGCTGGAAATTTAATATTTTAAAAGTTTTTTGATTTTTGGCCTTAGGCCGGGTAACTTATTAGAATGATAATGCCTTTGGCAACAAAAGTAGATCAGGGTTTACAATATTCTGTAGAGATATTTAACAATAATGCACAAAATTGCCCAATTTAGCCAATTAACCAGTCGTGTGTTTATTGACCTATTTGATTAATCAGCTGCATTAAACATCTATACAGGATATCGTAAAGAATGATCTACTATAATTAGTGTTGCAAATTCCATTATCATTTAAATTATTTACCCGGTCTAGCGCCAAACACAAAAAAAACAGTTTGGCATTTAAATATCTCGACATAAGCGAAACGTTTTACCTGAATAAAGATTTTTAAGAATTACTTAATTCAAATCATGTAACAAAAACTCCCTGTGTCTGTTTTTATGTTGATGAAGTTACAGTATACCGCGGTTATAATGACGCTATGCTATGTGTTCTAGCACTTTTATGCAGTCCACTTTAATCCAATACCTTCGAATGCAGCCACGATGAAATATGTTAAGGCTAGCTGTAGTATAATATTATTCACATGTTGTTCTCAGTGTAACGTTGAGTAAGGATTCATCACTGCCACTGATGTGTGTGTCACTCGCAGAATCGTCATGGCATATTGCTATAGTCACTTGCAGAATTTCACGGCAAATTATAAAAGTAACGCATAGTGTGCTCCATGCGCTTAACTATACGGAGTACGTAAAATAATATGTGGTGTTTTTTAAAAGGTTTGATAGCTGAGACGGGAAATAGGTTTATACTGTGGGTCAGAACCGCAAAACCAATAAGGTCTTCGTTAATTAATTTTAATGAGTGGTTTTACACGAACAGTGTAGGTTGGTACTTATTGATTATTGCGGTGGCGGATACGGTGTGGCAACACACAAATATTTCGATTGTAATTATAAATGACAATAATATGGCGGTTTGAACACATACATAAAACCTACCCCTTGCATTTCCCTGTCACTCCCTCCCTCTTTCCACTGCTCCTCTTTCTTATTATTTCCTTTTGTTTTGCCACAGTAAACTCGCCTTTATGTACCTACCTATGCTGTGTTAATGCACTATTAAGTCAACTGTTTTAGTAAGATTCGAGGTCTGTGACGATATTACATTCAAGTTCTAATCCCAAGTTGAATGTCTACTCGCCCAATAACTGTCGTCTCGTTCGAGACCAATTATGTATATTACTTCACTGGGCACTGGCCACGCCTCTTGCCAACAAATCTTGAATAGCCAAAGCTCCAATTAGCATGAAATATTCATTATTAATTGGATCCCGGTGAAGAAATGCTAATATTCGAAACTACTTCCTTAGTGTCGAATTTTAAAGCAAGCTCTGTTAAAATATCCACTATTTGACTGTATCGACGTGGTAACAGAATTAGCTGCCCAGTTTCTAACTGTCTAAACCTGACTAGCCAAGTTAGTACCTGACTACCTAACTAGACTTACCTGACTAGTAAGTAGCCAGTCCCAAGTTACCAACTGTTCGAATTTAGCTGCATAGGGTGCGCCGAATGCATTTAGAACCGATCGATCCATAACGACACTAAAAAAACTTCTTGCACTAGTAACATTAGAATAGTTTCAAAATCTAATAAAAAACTAAATAATGAGTATATATGAAGTCGTATCATAAGTTTAGATGGATTTTCCACACATGTATATTTCAACACGTGCTATTACGCGGCGATAGTTGCCGCTATATAACATGCAATGGTAATATAGACATACGTTATGGGCGGTGGTAAATCATTATAACGAAGATCGTACATTACAGTTGCGTACTTTTTTGTTTTATTTGCTGCCGAAGTTTTGTATAATGTTCTAATCAATAACCAACTCATTCGTATTTGGAAGGACTGGTTAAAACAGTAGCAACGTACCAAGTAAACATTCAACAATGCCCCAGACCCTCACACTGTTCGTATATTGAGTAACAAGCATGTATAAGCTGCATGGAAGCCCTACAAACTGTTGACCCTTTTATATATTTTACTACTCCGAATAAAATTTGGCGTGATGGTAGTTTTTGTAATAGGTAGTCAATAACAACTAAGTCGGTTACTAAATAACTAGCTGATACCATGAAACACGAATACGAAATGAATTTGTGGCGTATTAACACTGTAGACTTATAAAAATGAAATATATTTAATGAAGCGTGAAACCATAACTCATATTATCTACTCTATCTTATGTACTATTTGCTTACTCATTTTCTATATCTGGTGAAGTTTACAGGATTATCTGGCAAAACTATCAGAGTTATGCAATAATATTACATCAGAGCCTTTATTCGCTAAGCCACGTGAGGTTCCTTGCCGAAAACGCGTGATGTCATAGCGCGCTTTAAACTTATTCTGAATTTTACAACTCCTGGAAAAGCGCTTCTCAAAATAAACGAGTCTAGGTGGTCATAGCGAAAAAAGACCCAGACAGAATTGGGAGCTTAATATAGAAGAAAAGTTCGATGTCTATTCCAGTATCTCCATCGATACGGTGAAGTTGTTAGTGAAGTTCCGAAGACAAATAGAATATAAAGCAGAGGCTCGCGTGTGCGCGGCCTATCAATCATCCGAGATGAGAGTGCGGACGACCGCGCGGCCCTCAGACGCTACTGCGAAGGACTCATCGATCCCACTTTAGAGTTAGTGGAAAATAATAAGTAGGAAATTTAAGAGGTATAAGCGACGTAGCAAAGGAACTCCTTGCTGGGTTCTGTGTTACCCGATAGTTACAACCTGGGAGTCTTCAAGTCACGAGTGAATAGGTTACTTCTAGGTAAGCGTGCTCAATAGTACTCCGCATTGTCACTTAACATCAGGTGAGATAGGGGTCAAGCGCGAACCTGTATAATTAAAAACAAAAATAAAATAAAAAACAGTCAATGAGGAAAAGGATTTATAGGTTCCATGTCTACCAGTCTACGCGTTACTTGTCCAGTGGCCCTTACTCCGTAATACTGCATAATGTCTATGATACACAAAAATTACTAAAATGAAATACAAAAAAACATTAAATTGCAATTTTTAAACATAAAATGTAAGCAAAATAATATTTTCCCGGCGCACATAGCTCCATCGAGTTCCGTAAAAACAACGAAAAATTTTTGAACTTTTTAAAATAAACGTTATTCAAAACAAATTCTTTTTCACGCTACTGTGCCTTTGTTAAACTTATCAAAGACTTTATGCTTTTGTTATGAGTGTGGCTTTTTGTTGTTTTATTTTTCCATAATCACAAAAATTTGACACCAGTTCCATTGGTGTAATGTCATAAACATTTAAGGTTACTAAGAAACTTTTTAAATAATTAAAATATGTAAATTAGAAAATTTTTAGCGTTGTTACCATTTCCTCGTTTGTCGTAAGCTCTCCGACAAGTTATAATCATTCAGCTTGCGCCGTGATATAGGTTCAATTAGTTTATTTTACTCGTACAATAGGTATGCTGTGAAGAGATTTTTAATCTCATACCACCTTCCCGCTTTTACCATCAGTCTACTTGACGTCGAAAGAAAGATCATCCAAAAATTATTATAAATACCTACGTGGAAGTCACGCTCGAGTCGGTTTACACGTTCGTTTTTCTCCAGAAGTAAAGAATGCAGAACTTTCGACAACTTTTAATGAGTCTTCTCTATTGATTGTAGGCAAGTCCCCTGGCAGTGCAGATGTCCATGGGCAGCGGTGACCACTTACCATCAGGTGGGTCGCATGGTTGCCACCTATTTAGCAAATTAAAAAAAAGTTTCCTGTCAAAGAAGAATAAAATGTCTACGATACTTTTGGTGGATAGCGAATAATCGCTACAGGCAGGCAGGCTTATATAGGAACAAACCGACTTAAAATACATGGTTCTGGCAATTATTTTAACGCCAAAGTTACCAAAATGATATTATTACAGTCGGATACAAAAATTGTTGAACACATAAAAACGTTTATTATTAAAGCAAAAGAGTTTCGTGTGCGTAACTAAGATATGTTCCGCGATATCCATTGCTGACTGTACGAATTAACGCCAAGTTGCATAGAGATAGAACCCAATATCGATCGTCGATAAGGAAGGACGCTCGAGTGAGTTTATCAAACTGAGTTGTCTGGAGTAGTTTATTCGGAACTGTTAGCACAGTACTTATTACCAAATTAGCGATACAAATTCCGCCTAAGGCCGTAGTGATTGTTCCGAAAGCAGACATGATGACGTCATTAATCCCAGTCTAACGGCCAGGAAATGCGGATGGCCTCGTCACGGCCCATTTACGAAGCTACTGTTATCTACATAGTGTTTACACACTACTGACTCCACTACAGCATAGCATTACAGTCTCAGCCAAATGACGCTTAGACGAATGTTGCACCTGTCCAGATTAATCTCAGATTCAGGTTTACATGGTTACGAAGTAAGCTTCTGATTGAAGTTCTTTTAGGCAGGTTCCGCGGCGTAGTGGGTGATGAGCCGATTGCAAAGCGTGAGGTTGCGAGTTTGATGCTCGCTCAGGGCAATTTTTTGTATAAAAAACAGGCATTTGCTCCGAGTTTATATGTTTGTGTGACTATAGCCTTCGTAGTTACTGATTCCCTAGTTACAGGGTATCCCAGTTAGGGGTCACCGTATGTATCTGGTCATGATGCGTTATGAATCTGGCTTTTTGGTAGCATTTTCGTATCTAAGACTTCAAATGTAGATTGCTTATTCTCGTCATTAAAATATATCAGTGCATAGCGGTCATTTTTTTTTATGTGACTGATTGACGAGACAAGCTAGTCGTTCACTTGATGGTAAGCGCTACGCCCGCCCATAACAGTTACAGTGCCACCCAGAACTTTGCATTGCATGATGCTGCGCGGCACTGTACTGCGCTCGTCACCCTGAGACATCGGCTCTAAAGTCTCATATGCCCAGTAATTTACCTGGAAACAGTGCCTTTCAAACGGGAACACAGTAGTGTTTGCACACTACTGCTTGGCGGATAAATATCTGGCAAAGGTCTGGCAAAGTATCTTGCAGAAGAAGCTTCAAACTACAAACGCGGAGATAACACGTTATTGTCGAAAATACCGATATTACCCTTTTACAAGACAATTCCTTGACTATTAATATAACAGAACGCAATGTTGAAAAACCAGATCTAAATTACAACGGCTTAGCAACTGCAGAAAGCAGAGAATAACATAAAAAAAAACTTTGCAATTAAAACGAGAAAAACATTCCCGTTTCTACTCATTTAATGAAGCTGCATTCATTACAAGCAGTGACAGTAGGTACAGGCCGCGTCCCAGATTGAAAACTCGTGTGTTGGATGTAGGTAGGTACTTCTATATTAATGATCGGGCTGACTTTTATGTTTAAAAAGTATTGTTTCGTACTGAAACAGATTTCTTTTCTTTTTATTTTGAGTGTTTTCGAACGTAACTACACAAATACTATTCCGCTTAATATTTTGTGTTGGTACGAGATTATTATGGCCCACGACTTTGGGTTGGCCAACCGAAAGCCAGTCGTCCTTCAAATGCGCGTGCGAGCACTTGTCGCGTCGCGGTGTTTTGAGCTTTCACCGGTAGCTCCATTTCGTGGACGCCATTCCCATCCTCGGAGACGAGCTCCAGGATTAAGTGTAGTGTGGATTGCCTGATCACACCTCTATCCCGGAGGAAGGTGATACGGGATCAGAAGAAACCGCCCCATCGGCGTCCTATGGATATATCTCTGTGCACCATCATTCCCCATCTACCCCGAAGACAGCGCTGATTACACACCCGAGAGGCCATCGACGGATTTCCCAAGTAAGTTCGTAGGCCATAATATCTCCCCGTAACATTTTTGATCCGTTCGAGCCGGATCTGCGGATTTTCTTTGCTGTAGTCACGTTGTCCAAATCCCGTTATTAGTGCATATTTTCCCATTTTTGGAAACCATCCGAGTATATTTTAGTGTTTGTCGTAGCGGCGTTACGCGTCCCGACAATATTTCCCAATTTTTCATCTTGATTTTGCCGATTTTTGATTTTTTGTGTGCGACATTACGTGTCCATTAAAAATGGCGGAACAAGATATTTTCGAAAGAGAAGTTATACTTGACGAAGTCAAACGTACTTTAGAGTTTTATGAACTCAATGAACAGCAATTTAAAGCGCGAGCAAAAGATATTCTTTCTATTCAGAGAAAATTCCTTAAATTGCAAACTAAAATTGAGAAGTCACAAATGAAATTGTCGACATTTGACCGAGAGGAACAGTTACGTATTCGAACTCAATTCAATGATATTTATTACGCAATTGTTAGCCATGTCGAAGTTCTGAAGAAAAACGATGAGGAGTGTAGGCGCATGAGTCGAGTTTCCTTTAACAATACAATACAACCAACTCACGGGGGTTGTAGTAGTAGGTTACCGAATCTTCCGTTGCCGTCATTCGGGGGAGAATTGACCGATTGGCCACCATTTTATGACTTATTTCGCTCCATGGTTGATAATAATGACGCCTACACAGATAACGAGAAGTTTAGGTATCTCCTTCTTACCTTGAAAAACGAGCCCTATAACTTAATAAAATCGATACCTATCACGGACGAAAATTATACCGTCGCGTTAGATATTTTAATTTCAAGATATGAGAACAAACGAGTCATAGCTTCTCAACATATTGATCGTATTCTGGATATTCAATCCTGTGCCGAGAAATCAAATCAAAGTGTGCGTAATTTGTTGAATATTTACCATGAGAATATAAAAGCGTTACAAGTAATGCATTTTCCTACAAATCAGTGGAGTTTTTTGTTGTTGAATATTTTACTACGTAAAATACCTACTTCCATTCGGATGCGATTCGAGTTAACATTGCATAAACCATCCGATGTACCCAACGTCGACTTGTTAATCGAGTTTTTAGAACGAGAATTAACCGCCAGCGAAATAGTTGAATCTGGCAGTAGAAATATTCAAAATGTAGGTAGTCAGAGGAAAGAGTACGTCGCTCCAACGTTCCGTCGAGCGTTGGCTGCCGGCGTGGCCAGCCGCACTTCGACTCAGGGTGCGAGCGATTCTCAACCTTCTGTCAATACGCGCAAGAATCAGAATTGTGTATGTTGCGATGCTCAGCATCCATTAAGAAAATGTAATAAGTTTTTGAATTTGTCACCAAGCAATAGGTATGCGTTTATCAAAAATAAAGATGTTTGTTTCAATTGTTTAGGCAAAGGTCATAACGTTTCTCAATGCAAGTCGAGTTTTGTTTGTCGTTCGTGTGAAAAACGTCATCATACATTGATTCACTTTACTTCTGAAGGTGATACTAGCCGTGCGAGTGAGAGAAGTGTTTCGTTACCGCTCACGGAGGAACGGGAAGAGAACATTCCGAGCACCTGTACTCAGCACGCTATGTCCGCGAGTCAAGCGACACAAATTAATTGCGCGTCGTTCAATGCTCCTTTTGGCACAACAAATACTGTGCTGCTTTCGACCGCACTCATCGATGTATGTGTAGGTAATGAAAAGCGTTCGACTGTCCGGTGTCTTATCGATACGGGAAGCCAGGCTTCGTTCATGACGGAATCGTGCGCACAGCGGCTAGGTATAAAGCGTTGTTATGCGAATGTACCTGTTTACGGGATAGGTGACACCAAATCGGTACGACCAAAAGGAAAGATTTCGTGTTGCATAACCCCGAGAAATGAACTTCAACCTTCTATACCTATTGAAGCTTTAGTATTGCCGAAACTTATTCCTAAAATGCCTAGTGTACCACTGCCTCGTATGGGGTGGGCACACATTCAAAATTTAAATTTAGCCGATCCTTTGTTTCACACTCCACAGCCGGTGGAGATGTTGTTAGGTGCAGATGTACTATCTCACATAATTTTAGGAAACGTAATAACGGGTTCGCCCGGTTCGCCGATCGCTATGAACAGCGTTTTCGGTTATTTGTTGTTGGGAAAAATAGCGTTCAACTCTCCGACTCCATCCTCAGTTCAAGCTTGTTTTAGCTCATTATCCGATGACGGCGACTTGAAACGATTTTGGGAACTGGAGTCAGTGCCTGAGGTGAAGGCACTCACCCCCGAGGAACGTCTATGTGAATCCATATTTGAACGCTCACACTATCGTGACGTCACGGGACGATACACAGTAGCTTTACCACGTAAACCTGATGCTACGCCCCTAGGTGAATCACGAGATATTGTCCTCGCTCGGTTCCATAAATTAGAGCAACGTTTACAACGGAACCCGAGTCTTTAAAATTGAGTCTCACGCGTGCTTGCAGGACTATATTAAACAAATGTATAGAAATATACTAGTACAAGAATCTGATAGGGACTTGCAACGCATTCTGTGGCGTACGTCGCCCGATGAACCCCTCCGTGATTATCGTCTGCGGACGGTAACATTTGGTGTGAGCACTTCCCCTTCCTTAGCTCTTCGTACCATTAAGCAATTGGCTTGTGACGAAGCATCTAATTTTCCCCTAGCGGCAAAGGTTTTAACCGACCAAGTGTTCGTCGACGATGTGGTCGCGGGCGCGAGCGATGGATCACACGCTCTGGTATTACAACAGCAATTGTTAGGTATTTGCAAATCACTTGGGTTTGAACTACGTAAATGGCACAGTAACTCGCCGGCGATACTCGCCGCGGTTCAGGCGCCAGAGGTTCATGGTGAGCGGCGGGAAGAGGTGCCCTTTGCTCCCATGGAACATGACCATCAAACCAAAATAAGGGACTCAAGGGGACTTTTACCCTCCACATTCTTACAGAACGACATGTGGTTTCACGGCCCAGCATGGCTCCGTGAGGATCCTACTGCGTGGCCAGTATTTAAAAGTATCCCTAGCACTGGTGAGGAGAAACGTAATCCACCGGTCGCGTCTGCATCAGCTACGCTGATCGACGATGTTGAGGTCATAAACCAGTTTTCCACCTTGAGTAAACTATTGAGAATTACTTCTTATATTTTTCGCTTTTACTATATTCTTAAATCGCGCGTCAACAAGGAAAAGAGTTCCTATCTTAGTTACATCACAGTCCACGAGTATAAACTCACGCTTAATCGTTTCATTTATTTAGTGCAACACCAAGTGTTTCATAAAGATTTTGAAAACATTTCACAGGGTATACCGCCCTCAAACCAATTGAGACGTCTTAATCCGTTTATCGATGATTCGAGTTTTTTGCGAGTCTCCGGACGTCTACATAAATCCCTTTTGTCGTACGAGTCAAAACATCAATTAATTTTACCCAAAAAACACCCTCTTACGATTTTAATAATTGACGATGCCCATATTACGCATCTTCATGCGGGCACTCAAGCCGTTCAATATTTACTTTTACAAAAATATTGGATTTTATCTAGCCGAGATATAATACGTAAACAAATCTTTCGTTGTGTGCGCTGCTTCCGTGTGCGTCCGGTACGTCTACAGCCTGCGATGGCGCCGCTCCCAGCGGTCCGGCTGCGACCCGAGCGCCCATTCATGAAAACAGCTGTTGATTACGCGGGCCCGTTTTACATGCGAGCTAATAGGGTTCGTAATGCTAAAATCATCAAATGTTATGTCGCCGTGTTCATGTGTATGAATGTGAAGGCTATACACTTGGAGCTCGTATGGGAGCTATCTACTGAGGCGTTCTTAGCAGCCCTGCGCCGATTTACATCGCGCAGAGGTTTGTGCAGCGACATTTACTCTGATTGCGGAAAGAACTTCCAGGGTTGTCATAACTATTTGAGAGATTCGTACGAGTTTTTAAAAAATGACTCTGTTCAATGTGCTTTGAATTATCAAACCTTGAAACAGGGCAAATGGTATAAGGACCGCGGTGCTCCTATCTGTGTAGGCGACATTGTTGTGGTATGCGACGATAATCTTCCACCACTCCAATGGAAACTTGCTCGTGTTCATACACTCCATCCGGGCTCCGATAATAAGGTGCGAGTTGTGACTTTGCAAACGGGCAAGAGTCTATTCAAACGAGCGATCGTAAAAATTTGTAAACTGCCTTTAGAATGATTATTGTTTACGAATTCGTAAAATTAGTTCCTAAGTTTTAATTACCTATACTAGTTGTTTACAACAACCTTAGATCAAGTTTAAGTTTATATATTGAATAACTTTCTGTTCATTGAGTTTTCGTGTTAAAAGAACTTACAGTCTTTTAAGGTGAGCGGCATGTTTCGTACTGAAACAGATTTCTTTTCTTTTTATTTTGAGTGTTTTCGAACGTAACTACACAAATACTATTCCGCTTAATATTTTGTGTTGGTACGAGATTATTATGGCCCACGACTTTGGGTTGGCCAACCGAAAGCCAGTCGTCCTTCAAATGCGCGTGCGAGCACTTGTCGCGTCGCGGTGTTTTGAGCTTTCACCGGTAGCTCCATTTCGTGGACGCCATTCCCATCCTCGGAGACGAGCTCCAGGATTAAGTGTAGTGTGGATTGCCTGATCACACCTCTATCCCGGAGGAAGGTGATACGGGATCAGAAGAAACCGCCCCATCGGCGTCCTATGGATATATCTCTGTGCACCATCATTCCCCATCTACCCCGAAGACAGCGCTGATTACACACCCGAGAGGCCATCGACGGATTTCCCAAGTAAGTTCGTAGGCCATAATATCTCCCCGTAACAAGTATAAAGTAATATAAACTGATATTTATGTCACATTTTTTATTCTAATGGCAGATATAACGAGGCTTGTGGTGAGACAAAAGTTGCTAGAAAAACTTAAGGCTTAACACGTTGACTGCTGAATCGGTTTTTACATTTGGGAATCGTTACGGACCGTGTGTGTTTTCCAGCACTGGCGTGCCGTCTATGTGAGCTGCACTGTAGTAGCGCCGCGTTAAACACACATCTGTGTTTCGCTGCACAGCCGGCACGTAAGATACGCTAACACAGCAGGTGTGTTTTCTCGCACCCGCGTAAAGTTATGAAAAACACAACGACTGTGTTTTCAGCAGTCAACGTTTTAAATAGTTTAGTGGAATAAAAGACTGGATCATCAACAACGCATAACGTCCCACTGCTGGGCACGGGTCTCCCCTCACGTTCGTGAGGGGGATTAGGCCATAATCCACCACGGGGGCCAGATCCGGATTGGTGGATCACATACATACCTCTGAAATAATTCTCGGGTAGGTTACAAGAAACACATTGGTACGTGCCTGCACTGGGATTTGAACTCACGACCTTCTGCTTGGAAGGCGGACATTCTCCCTCTAGGCTACCACCGCTTATTCTTATAGTTAAAAGACTGGATAGAGAAAGAAAATGCTCTATATTTAATTAAGCGCAATCGCATGCTCTAAGAAAGGATGGTCTAATTTAAGCATAGTAACACGCTCCTTAGCCTCTTACACCCAGGTTTAAATTCTGCCGCCGGCACTCACGTACGTCTTAATGTCCCTGCTTCGGTGGATTTATTGGAAGATAGTTTTACGTCCGGTTTCAACAAATATCCCTTGGTTTTGGTAATGTAATTAGATTGGTTAATAGTCAATGTAATCGCGCGGACGTGGTCACGGATATAAGCTAATATTAATTTGCGATTACATCTACGACTTATTGTTCACCACTGTCTTAGCACACCTTAATAAATCCTTTTAAATTTTCACATGTGCTCTAAGTATGGACAATAATTGGACATCCATCCGGAATTCCGAATGTATGAGTTTTGTACGCTTCAAACCTTGGAAATCGAATGGCCCATTTCTCATACATGGAGAAAAAATATAATCTTATATGATAAAGTAAACTAATGAGTAACTGATAGTGGTTTGAGCTTCACTTATACAATTATACAATTGTCCAGATATGAGTAAAACGCTACACTTAGAAGGTAAAGAAGTTTACACTTCAAAAGAAAATAATTTCTTCACAGTTTAATATTCATGTTTCAAACTACACACAAACCACCACAAACACCCAGATTAAAGATAGATACCACCATAAAAACCCACTCACGTCATAGACCCACTTATTAAAAAGCCGACAAAATCCATAAGCCAAAAACAAAGCGCGAATTTATCCCTTTGTGCAAAATGGCATTTATTTTCTCGTAAAAGGGTGACAAGTTGACAACGCTTTGTTTAGTTATTGCACTGTGAAATATCTCAATATTAGTAATATTGCAGACTGGGTATGTAGACTGAATTCATTTGATACTAAAATGAAATTATAAATTTAAACCCATTTAGTGTCGAAGTTTTGCTGCCGGCTATTTATGGGAGCCGACGTACAGTATATTATTATGGTCCACTGCGAAATAATTTGCATTCGACACCACATATTTTAATCAGTAAAAGATTTCATTTTGCGTAATAAAACGAACATTACTGATTCACTTCTACATAATTATATTTAGAGGCTGCACTTGCTCGCATGGACTCTCAATTTTCCGTTGCTCTGAAGCTCTATCCCTTTCTGTCGCTAAAAGACATCTTTCACTAGAACGAGACAGCAGCAGCATGAAGGCGAGAAGCCGTATTTGGATGCTAAAGCCGTCCCACTCGTTTTTCAATGTAGCCACGTAAAAATACGATTCCATGCAAGCAAGGTGGATTCCAACATTCTAACCCTTACTCTACAATTCCAATCATTTTGCCGTAAATGCCATAATGCTCGCCATATACGGGGGGTGTCTCCGGCGCCACTCCGCATGCATGACTGTTAGACATGTTAGTGTGTGTTCGCTTATGTTATCGTGAGAAATGCGTAATAAATAACTGAGCGTTGGCTGTTTGAGCTATTACGAAGATTCAAGACTGACGTGAAACCGTGAGTTAGGAAACTGTTTATCGATCCTTGATTTGTTAAGATGGTCTCATCATCATCATCATCAACAACCCATAACGTCCCACTGCTGGGCACGGGTCTCCCCTCACTTTCGTGAGGAGGATTAGGCCATAATCCACCACGGGGGCCAGATCCGGATTGGTGGATCACATACCTACCTCCGAAATAATTCTCGGGTATGTATGTGGGTTTCCTCATAATGTTTTCCTTCACCGAGAAGCGAGTGATAATTACGTACATATGTTTTACAAGAAACACATTGGTACGTGCCTGCACTGGCATTTGAACTCACGACCTTCTGCTTGGAAGGCGGACGTTCTCCCACTAGGCTACCACCGCTCTTTGTCTATTAATTCATAATATTATTAAATTATGACCGTTTGCTACTTCTTGTTCCTTTCTAGAGTTACGAGTACACTATTGTGCCAAAAACATTATATAAAAGTACACAATGTTTATGGTTTTTTTTCATTATTCTATTTATAATAACGGTTTTTATCAAAGACAAAAACCACTTCTCCTTTTTAAGTATTACGTAGTTGGTACCCAAACCACCTGCCAAGTACGCATTGCATAGTCAGTCGACATGCAATGGGTTAAAATATATCGTATTGTCCATTATAGGGTTTATTCTGGATATTCAAAAACATAGTGTGAAAATATTATTTTTGTTTTAAAATACGTCGGTTCTGATTGCAGAATCATTTAAATGACGAGTTTATGTATGTTTGTTAGTATTTTACGAGTAGCGAAGCGTTCGCCCATTTAAAAGGATATTTTGTTAAATATTTTATTAAGCTCGGCCGTCCATTAATATATTTGTTACTGCATTTCTGTACTGTAACATTTTGTGACATAATTTTCCTGCGAATAGGCAAGCTTTTGGCCGCTGTCTCACCTGATGGTAAGTGGCAACGCGATCGACAATGGAGCATGTTTGCCTAGAAGATACCTATTCACTCTCAACTTGAAAACTTACAGATTTATAGCGCTTGCTATTTATTGTAACTGAATTTAGCCAATTGTTATACTCAACCATTGACTATATTCATCGGAATTGCGTATCACAGAATAAGGATTTCGTGTTACGAATAAGTTACGACTCAGGTATAAGCTCATCAATCTTTTCTTCCGGTTCCGAAACCCGTGAACTTGCAGTGTACACAAGGCCCTGCATAAATACTAGGGTACTTCATTATGTTGCCATAAACTTTGTACTTGAATAAAGAGCCTAATTTCGCATACGAAGCTCACAAAGTGTTGCCAGTATATTCCTGTGAATACATAAATAAACTTATAAATACTTATGTAGGCACGTACAGCTTGCTTGTGACTCAGTCCTGAAATTTATAACACTCTTGCAGAGTTTTAAATACGCCGGCTTAATTAATTCCTTTTTGAATTCTTAGTTCTCTTGAGCTTAAAGCTGGTTCTTGTTGTAGTTTGTTCATTACTATTGTGAGGTACAAGTAATATCTAATGTTAAATTAAAACATGTTATGTTGTTATGTTGTTTGTTGTTGTTGTTGTTTGTTATGTTGTTGTTTATCACATACTTGATCCCTAACTAGGGTCCCTGTATCTAGGGATCAGGAACTACGAGGACCATGGTCCTACATACACCCAGACTTAGTGAAAATACTCGTGGCTCACACAAATCTGTGTCCTGTGCGGGAAGCCTCGACCACGCGCTTCGCAGTCTGCTCATCAACCACTACACGTAGGCCGTCAAATTGACAAACTTGAGAATAATAACTTCCAATCAAAGACAAATTACAGACTTTCAACATTTGGATTTGACTCTAATTGTGGCTTTTGATACTGAGTCAGAGTAGGAACTCTTTTTCCTATATTTTAACTTAAACAAAAGTTAGCCCGTGGACTCCAATCTAAAATTATATGGGTATCGAAAACTCAACCACCATGGTCCTACATGGTCACTAAAGTTTATTAATTGTTTTTATTTTAATAGGCTTACTTTAAGAACATAAAAAGATATGGCTGAAATATAATTTATAGTGCGCCTATTTCGAAGGCGATATTCTATTTTTAATCATGCTGGGTGCATGAATAAAAAAATATCCCTAGTTAAATTCGCTACAACATTAGCACAGAACCCAATGGATCGTGGCAAACGAGAATTTATATTTAACGTGTTATTTTCATTGAGAACCTTTTTAAGTCGATACGGCGACGTCGAAATAGCGCGTTTATTTCGAGTACGTACTTATACAACGGATCATCGCATACGCTAAGAGGAAATTCCCTAAATTACCCCATTTTACATTCAAAGGATATTTCAGGAACTCTTTGCATTGCACGCACGTCGGGAGCCTAGCTGCCAGAGATAAATAAGTAAAAGAGGCCGATATTTCACTCCAAACCAATATCGTAAAAGACTCAAGAAAGAAAACGTTTAAAAGTTCGGCCGCCTCTTTACTTCTTAAGTTCTTCGCAACAAGTATCAGTTCTGATTCAGCGAAAAATATCAAAAGTATTTATTCACTTTTCGAAAGATTTACTCGTATTTGTAACAAAAGAGCATCATAAATTTGTACGTAGATAAATTTTTAAGTAAAGTTTCTTTACGTCTGAATGGGCGGGCGGGTAACGTTGACTTTTTATCATAACCGTAAGAGCTTGGAAATAAAAAAAATATTGTGGACAATTTTTCAACGAGGCAGCCCCATGAATTTCAAATACGTTTAAGAGATAAGGACCATTGTTGATATAAAATACGATTACGCAGTGTAGCCACGCAAGCACAGCCATCCCCGTAATAAAAATCACAATAGGTACAACAAAGAAAAATACAAATCATGAGAATACAAAGTTTGTATTAATGACGCTACTTGCCTTTCGTTTTTTACGATGGAAAAATCTTTTATTACTCCGTCGAAGTTTTATGCTCAGTAAAATCTTAGTTTGAATATTAATACAAATGTTACCGTGATGTTTGCCGTCGGTAGCTAGGTTACATAAGACTTGGTAGAATTTTGAATGTGCACTTTTTTCCTAACTTGCATTAGTTCCTTTTTTGACTACATTATGAAAAACCCGTCAGAATTAAAGGGACAACTCTATCTTATAGCAAGTTAGCTTTAATCACCATATATCGGTTGCAACCTATTTCATTCCCATTCCTAGTACTCGAGGGGGATCATTCAATATACTGGTTATGCTGGTCCAGTGATGAGTAAGTGTTAAGCGACCTTGAATTTTGAAGTATTTGAATATGCCGGTTTCCTCGTCGTTATTGACCGATGGCATCCAAATCTGCATATATCTTAAAAAGTCAGTGATACAGGGACTGGGTGCCGTTGGATTGTTAAGCGCACATGTTACGACTCGGCCACCAGCGTGCAATAGTTAACTTTGCTGCTGAAATGACTCAGGGACCACTATTCCGCTGCATTTCTTCTAGAAGTACCCGGTGATAATCGTTACTAAAACAAAAACCTAATAATGTTCTAGCTAAACGTAATGAGAAAACCTTCGCTTGTTTCACGTAGAAATCTCTTTAGAATAAAATCACACACGTAAATTTACGCTAAAGTGCAGGAGCTCCAAGCAAGAATTATTATCTAGGAAAATAAATTGCTATTTACACATTCGTGTGAAAATAATGTAACGAAGATTTATGAAGCTAGTTACATTTTGTTCTCAAAATGTAATGTAAATATGTAAGTAAGTATGTAAATAAAGTTCATAAGGTGGTATCTGCAGGTAAACAAACTGTTAATTAATCGATTTTTAATAATATTCTAGTAACGAGTAGCGTCTTTTGGTGTCAGGATTTATCTGGCCGCTATAGAGCCTCTCACGATGGGTCAACATGCTATCAATCGACCACGCGCCCTCTAAAACGCGGAATTTCTGAGGTGTTAAGCCACTATACGGTCATTCATCATCAAATGTGTGCTTCTTAAGAAGTTGCTACTGTTGGTATTCGAATCAGACATCTCTGACATACTGTGTACTGTGTGCGTACTCTGTTCCGGTTTGTAGGACACCGTTTCCAGCGAAATTACTGGGCATATGAGATGTAGAGCCGATGTCTCAGGGTGCCGAATGCAGTACAGTGCCGCGCAGGATTATGCTATGCAAGGTTCTGGGGGGTGCTGTGACTGTTATGGGCAAACATAGCGCTTACAATCAGGTGAACGACATGATAGTCTAGTCCGCCAGTCTATTAAAAAAATAAAACTTAGACTGACGGTGTACTAGTACATAAAAACATCAACTCTACTAAAGGGCGATGTCTGACGTGTATCATTTATTTATAATATTCCTTACAACGCGTTTCACCATCGAATTCGTTGTTAAATTTTCCTGTGAATAAATCGACAGGCGCAGGCTGTGGCATGTGGGCGGCATATCAATCACAACTGCCACCGCAAACCATTTACTGAACAACTGACACGTATCTAAAACTAATATTTTCCGCCATATTTCTATCGGAAAGACTGCGGTGTGCCAGGAAAAATTGATAGGTGGAGCTGAAACAGCCAGTGCAAGTCAGCTGTATAAATCATGTTTTTTTTTTAAGACGTAGGCGTTACGACTTTGAACATAGACAGTAAAAAAAACATTATTGAATTTTAATAAATTAACCCTAACTAGGACTCCCTGTAACTAAGGAATCAGGAACTACAAGGAACATGGTCCCACAAACATGTCGAAAAAAGTTATTGTTTCAATCGACATAAAGTTGAAAATAGCTTTGTTGGCTGCCTACGTAGAAATTTCAATTGCGATCCCAAGTTGCATCTGCATGGATGGGCATTTATTCATACTCTCCTTACGGTAGATAAACCCAAGTTGAGGCGGTTCGTTCCGCTTATGAGGGGAAATTTAAATTACAAAAAGTTTTTTCGTTTTTGTAGCTAGACCGGGTAACTGTTGTAAAGGTTCTTAGAGTATACATTGCTCATGTATACTGTAAATGTTACTAGAGTTTGCGATAATCTAAGATTATTACATATAGATAAATATCTATATTTACCACATATGCATCTGTTTACACAAATAGGTCAATAACTTTAGTCGTTAATTGGCTTATTTAAGCAACCTGGTGCATTAGTGTTAAATAGCTCTATAATATCGTAAAGAATTATCTAATACTGTCGCAAATTCCATTATCATTTTAATTAATTACCCGGTGTAGCACCAAACGCCAAAAAACTATTTAAAACTAAAACTTCCCGCCATAATCAAAACGTACCACCTTAACACAGACACTTCGATCAAAAACAATATCCACTTAACCAAACAAAAATAATACCATTTCAGCATCATGTTTTCCCCATTCTTATGTTATTCGATCTTCTATTACCCTCGCGTTCGCCTTCAATGTCGTTTCTTTATGTATGGATATCATCTTTCGATGTAAATGGCCCTTGAGTGATACTTTCAGTTCTTGCACGTTATTGAGACCCATCAGTGTTTGTTATGAACGATATTATTGTTGGCGTTTAAGTGATATTAAGATTGAAGAGGTGATTTTCTTCATCAAATTTTTGGTATAAAAAACGCATCATCGTCATCATCGACCCATATCGTCCCACTGCTGAGCACGAGTCTCCCTAAGGAGTTTCCTAAGGAGGATTGGGTCATAATCTACCACAGGGGCCGGGTCCGGATTGGTGGATAAAATACCTACCTCCGACATAATTCTTGGGTAGATATGTGAGTTTCCTCACCATGTTTTCCTTCACCGAAAAGCGAAGGGTAATTACGTACTTATGCTTTTTACATGAACACATTGGTACGTGCCCGCACCGGGATTCGAACTCACGTCCTTCTACTTGGAAGTCAGACGTTCTCCCACTAGGCTACCACCGCTTAGTTATGTATATACCAAAGATGTGTATTTTATATATAATTAGGTGTATGTGTGTTATGTGTGTTATGTACGTGTGTTTGGTAGTGCTGTGTTTTTCGTATGTTTTTCTTTTTATAATTCTGGATTATATCTTATATTGATATGTTTAATTTACAATGGGTATTTAAGATACCACTACTTGTCATATAACCTCAGATTAACTAAAATACATAGATATGACGAAAGATCATAATTATTATTCATTAAATTGAATTGCTCGCGATATTATTCATAATTATTATTTGAATATTTTGATTTTGCTCCATAATGACCGCATGAAATATTTTAAATTATTACAAGATAGAAGAGAAAATATAATAGGAAAAGAACAGGGGGCATACCATGAGCTCTTATAGCGATTCAATTGAAGACCTAAACTGAACCGCGTCGCATAATCGTACCGTGACGTCTTATTTTTTTATGTTGCTGCCATTTTCAACCTAAACTGGATCCAGTTAAGGTTGAAAATGGCAGGAACCTAAATTGAGGCTCAGTTTAGGTCCTCAACTGAATCGCTATAAGACGTTATGGTAGGCCCCCAGATAATCTTCACAGGAGAACAAAAAGGCAACTCAACTGTAACATCTTTTGAAATGCCACATTGTTCTATCAAAATTCTATGAATTTTATCCCAGGATACTGGGAAGCTCATAGATTACCCTTCTGTGAAAGCAAACAACCGATATCAGTTGTTTGTCTTCACAGAAAGGCTTTTGCTTGTTATCGAAGTAATCAAAGGTTAGAAAAAACTTGCTTAGTATGTATCACTAACAGTACTGCTTGAGCGCCTTCTGACATCTACCTAATAGTTGTTAGTTTTAAGAATACTAGGTTGTTTGGAAGAAATCGCTTTAAGCAATAAGCTTTAAGCTTTAAGCATTGTACTACCTTTTTACCTTTTGATGTATATCTGTAGTGTGTTTCTTTTTGGTGTAAAATAAATAGTTTTCTATTCTACTTAATATGAAAAAATCACAATAAAATGGGAACGTAATAACATAACAAATGTACCATATACTCCATATCAACCATATATTTTGGGAACAAAGGGATATATTCTGGTAATTTTAAAATAACTCGAAAAATCCCGGATTGCATTTACTGTGAATACAATCAGCACTGAGACCTGTGATATAAATTTCAAAACGCTTAGAATACGCAGTTTTCTGTCAGATCGACAATACCTTGAAAATATTATTTAATGGCCAGAAGATATGACCTAAATTAGATTGCGTCGAGAAAATGGATCCTGTCGAATCAGCGGGACGCGCAGTTGAGATATCGGCACCTTGCTTCCAATCCGATTCCGACTCATTTAGTTGCGTTTGCACTTTACCTTTGAAACGAATCGTAGTAATTTGTTTGCAGTCGTTATGGAGGTATCTTGAATTAAGGATCTCTCTTTGCGGATTTGTAAAACTTTAAACTAGATGGAATTATTTCTACCGCACAACTTAACACGAGGACCAAAACTGGGAAGGAAATGTTGTCTCCGACTTCACTGAAGTAATTTTATTAATAAAGCTACTTACAATATATAACAAAAGTCTCCATAGTTTTGTTAACACTATTTCCACTTCCTGTAAGAATAGTCATTGCCAAAAGACTGTTTTTTTTTTATTTGACTGAGTGACGAGACGAACAAGTCGTTCACCTGATGGTAAGTGCTGCCCATAACAGACACAGCACCACCCAGAATACTACATTGCATAATCTTGCGCGGTACTGCACTGCGCTCGTCATCCTGAGACATCGGTTCTAAAGTCTCATATGTCCAGTAATTTCACTGGAAACAATGCCCTTCAAGCCGGAACACGGTAATGTTTGCCCACTACTGCTTGGCGGGTGAATATCAGGCAGTATCATTGGAAACGTATTTCTATTGCTATTTTGTATTGTTCCATAGCTCTGTATACTTAATGGTCTATTCTATAGTCGACGGTCTAGCGATCTAGAAACTATTTCAAGATAAAACACGATTCAACCGCATGAGAGACACTCTGTTTTTGTGTAGCGGAACTGAGCACCTATTTTGTATCTTTTTCAACTAGTTTGAATTATTAATTATCCTTCGACATGTATTCAAATACTACATGAATCAGTATACGTAGTTTTAATTTATTAATATTAATGTTTTCTAAATCACACCTCCTCACGAAAGTGAGGAGAGACCCGTGCCCAGCAATGGGATTGTTATGGGTTGATGATGATGATGAATGTTTTCTAAATAAACTAAAAGATCCTTAGAGTAAAATAATCCATAGTTACCGCGATAAAATGCATCAGCCACTAACATTTAACGTATGTATTTATGGAGGACTAGCGGCGCCCCGCGGTTTTTCCCGCGTTGAGTATTATCCCACATTTAGTGTTAAAGTTTGCGGGATAAAAAGCATCATATGTGTTAATCCAGGCAATAAACTATCAGTGTGCACAATTTCATTCAAATACGTTCAGCCATTTTGGCGTGATTGAATAAGTAACAAACTTACAAACTTTAACATATATAATATTATGTTATATAGTTGGACAGTAGAAATTATGAGGTTATGTTATCATGCAGTGTGTTATTCAATCATTTCTATTTCAATTCCAAGTATTGAATGTTCAACATTTCACCATCAACAATGTTGTGTTGAAATTAAAATCTTTATGAACCTGTAAACCAGTAGATTAAATCGTCGCTAAGCTAATTTTAATATGCAGTTTCATGTTTTCGGACGGTAAATCAAGGTGCTTAATCAAGACAGGTTAACAATACGGTTTAAATTCGCAATAAAACTGCTACCATTACTGACTTTATGAAGTAATAAAATACCAGCAGCGCGGTTTCGTATAGAGGGCGCGGGCGTCGGCCAAAGTGGGTACCTACGGAATGAAGGCGCGGAGGGTAATGAATTAAAATACTTTAGTCGTGGTATTTTTGTTTACACAGTCCACGAGTTTTTGCGTTTGGTGAGGTCTGACACTAGTAGACTTCTACCAAGCGGATTTCTAGTTTGATCTAGATATATTAGACTTTACTGGCTTAAATAGTAAATCTGTGCTTACCTAGTCGTTCACCTGGTGGTAAGCGCTACGCCTGCCCATAACAGTCACAGCACCACCCAGAACCCTGCATTGCATAATCCTGCGCGGCACTGCACTGCGCTCGTCACCCTGAGACATCGACTCTAAAGTCTCATATGCTCAGTAATTTCGCTGGAAACAATGCCCTTCAAACCGGAACACAGTAATGTTTGCACACTACTGCTGGGCGGATGAATATCTGGCAAAGGTATGGTACTTCCCCAGGCAGTCTCTTGCAGAAGAGGCCTCCCACTACTAAAGACTTCTACCAAATGGATTTTTGGTTTGATCTAGATAATATTAGACTTAAATATTACAGAAAATATGTGTTTACCTACTCATAAGTGGAGTCTGAAAAAAGTATAAAATAAAAGTTAACTCGTGAAGAAAACTCAAGATGCGTTAGTAGAATTGGCAATCAAGTCTGAATACATCGAATTTATATATTTCCTTTTTTGAGGATAAAAAATCCAGATGAACCAAGAATAGTAATAATCTGCACAAGATATAGTAGCCGATATAGTCGACTACTACAGACATGAGTGCGTTAGTGTGCGTGACTAAACTCAACAAATTGGACCAGGATGCATTACTGTCCTATACGACACCTTGGGCGCCGCTCGTTTGCGAAAGTTGATGTGCTTAACCAAATACGTGCCCGAAACAGGACCCCTGTAATCATACATTTAATGGTACCCATAATGACCTTCTAAAGCACTAACTGCCGCAAGCCGTTTCATAAATACTGAACTTCTCTCGCAAGGCCCAAACTTTTATTTTTCTCGCAAATTAAAATTTACGGTCAAAAATCCTGAATTTTTAGTTCAGTGAAGTATGTAAATTAATTGC
The DNA here is from genome assembly GCA_912999815.1 of Campaea margaritaria. Lineage (NCBI taxonomy): Eukaryota > Metazoa > Arthropoda > Insecta > Lepidoptera > Geometridae > Campaea > Campaea margaritaria. Next base: position 8,228,271 of record OU538794.1, read on the forward strand.
GTGGTTTACTACTACATTAAAATGTAATAATTCAGAGTAAAGGCCTTAAGGACTAAATAACCTTCAAACTTGTGAAAAATATTTTATAATATATAAGTAAAATACCAGAAATACAAATGAACAACTTCACGGGAGAAGAAAAGACAGTCACATCACATTGTTTACTTTGAATATTGCTCATTTTTGCCAAGTCACAATGCCACAATACTTTGCCAAAGGTCACACACATATTTTTTTTGGGTATCGTACTCGTACCAGAAAAGGAAAAATAAACATTGTACTTATAGTTTTTGTGTGCTTCATACAGATGCAATTATCTCTTAATAATAAATATGAATTTAGGTCATGTTTTTTTTTTGTGCCACTTGTAAAATAAATATTATAAAATTCCAATTGTGATGCCAATTATTCCAATGATATCAGATCGTGACCATCCATCCGTGTCATTGTTCAACCTTCCAATACTCGTTGAAATAACTACCCATCAACAAACTCACGAATGAGCATTGTATATTGTGTTCGTATCAATTTATTTGATGGTACCTCATTCGTTACCCCGTTACAGTGGTGACCTACTTGCAGGAATAACCTGAATCAGTTTTTCACAATCCCTCGGGGTTCTTTGGGTATGTTGTCCTGATTCTATGTTTTTTGTACTTCAAGTTATTGACCAGTTGTAAGCTGGAATCAAAATTATTATAATAATCAAAGGCTTAATGCCAAATGTAGAAGATACTAACTCGATATCTGTTCTGACAATTGAGTTTGACTGAAACGACAAGACAATTTTTGTCATTAGTAGGTTTGGTCGATCTGAAGAGAAAAAGTCCACTAATTCCTATTGATGATCCCCTAACGTTCTTTTTTTTTTGTGGGGGTAATGCTGTCGCTCTTTCCCCTCCTCCACGGGGTTGACGAAGGGGAGTGTATGCGACTTGAACCCACTAAAACCCCCCTATGAACATTCCTCCGCCGAGGTGGGGCAAGATGGGGTCATGCGAGCAGTTACCGTCCTGCCCCGGCAGCGCTAGGCCCGGAGGGCATCCAGGCCTCTACGCCTGTGGGCAGGTAACCTGGCTTACCAAATCTAACTCCCAGACATGTGGGACCGTTCAAGATGATCCCTTAACCTTACCTAACCCAGACAATAATGCTATTAAAGCTATTAAAAAAATATACCTATCATATTCTGGAACGTCACTTCTACTTGGAAGTATTTATTAACACGAAAAGTTGAATTGTTTTTAATAGCTCTTGTAGTGATTCCCCTCGAACTCTACAGGTTTTTACACTGGTTTAGAGTGTCGTACATAAATCAGGTTTTAGATTTTCCAAAATAATTACTTGTCAATATTTTAAACGCTCACAAAATGATTTGGTATAATAATATCACTGTTATGGTTTCTCAGTACCGGCTGATCATTTTCTTTCGAGAACTAATGGTAAAAGTTAGACTGTGTTCTTTTCCATTGTTGTACCGCTCCTTGCCTCTAGTTTGTTTGTAAAGGAATCAGCAGGTCTGAAGGAAAACATTTTCCTTCCTTTATTTTTAATTTTTTATTCAACATTGGGTTTCACGCCATTTATTTCTTCCTCGTTATATTACAAATCCGGTGGTAGAATCATTAACTTTTACGGCTATATGAATTATCATCATCAACCCGTATCGGCCCACTGCTGAGCAAGGGTCTCCCCGGGTGAGGAGGATTAGACCTTAATCCGCCACGAGGGTCCGGTCCAGATTGGTGGATATCATACCTGCTTCCGAAATAATTCTCGGGTAGGTATGTGGGTTTCCACGCCATGTTCACTTTCGTCGAAAAGAAAGTAATAATAAGGGACATAATTATTATGTTTTACCAGAAACAATTGGTAATACCCGCACTGGGATTTCAACTCACGACCCTCTCCATGGAAGGCGCACGTTCTACCACTAGACTATCACCGCTTATGAATTATGAAAGTTCAATTCAATTAAATCATCAAAGCTTGTATATATTTTCATCTGGACAGATTAGAGATGCACAAAGTAATCATCCGCTTTAGCCGTTAAATCCATCACACTCGCGCGCATTGGTAAATTAAACGAGAAAACGAGACGCACAATAACACCTGCTCGCAACTCCTTGGGTGCGAACTAATGTAGTTTATCTCTCTACGTTCACGTTCACCCCTTGCTCAACTCGAAAACGCCGCCACTGTCAAGACAAACATTCAGTAAACAGGGTCGGTCTTTCAACGGAAAACAGATTTCTAAGCCAATGATTCGAAAGCGTTTCCTCCAAAACTTCTATGTTGAAATCACTGTAAGATCGTCCATTCGTTCAACTGTAAAAGGAGATGTTATTGTATTAGTTGAATCTTGCTCAAACTGAGTATGTGTTTAGGAGAGATCTGTCGGTTGAGATTAGTTTCCTGCTTCAGTAAATGTTTGTTCATCCAATTTAGCTTCTGTAATTCGACTTGTTTGGGACGAAATTGTTATTTTCTACTATTTATTGCAAGTAGTAGTGTGCATTACTGTGTTCCGGTTTGAAGGGCATTGTTTCCAGAGAAATTAATGAGCATATGAGACTTTACAGCCGATGTCTCAGGGTCACGAGCGCAGTGCAGTGCTGCGCAGGATTATGCAATGCAGAGTTCTGGGTGGTGCTGTGATTCTTATGAGCAGGCGTAGCGCTTACCGTCAGGTGAACGACTTGTGCGTCTCGTCACTCAGTCAAATAAAAAAATGTATGGGGTACCTGCTTATACCAACAAAACAGTTTTTGTACATCAGCCATAGTTTCTGAGTACTTTTATTATTTTTAGTTGTCGGTAACCTCTAATTTCTTTTTTATTTCCTTTATGATTCAGAATTAGCCTGACGGGGAGGGAAGCTACATATTTTCCAAATTAAAACAATTTATAGGATGACATTTGAAACATAAATAAAAAAAATATCTGGCAACGAAAACCCTTTAAATGAATTTTCTGCGAATACCATGCCAGTGGAATTTGGACTCCCTATAAGCTGATTAAGTGAATAATTCAATTCATATAAATGAAAACGACGCTTTGTAGTAACAAATAACGAATGGCCAGATAGAACTACAGCTTGTAAAGAAGACCTAATAAGAAGACTTTGCTTGCTGCAATTGACCAGGTAAAAGTACAACGTACTTAACTTGCTTGAGTATCTCCCGCGCATAGTTTAATATCGTCAAATAAACTTGAAAACAAAAGCAACAAAGGAACGCAAAAAAATCTCTAGTATGCTGCCGTTGTGGCCGGCTTGCATACCTAGTAAAAGCAGAGTAAGTCTAGCGATCTTATGTCTTATAAAGTGAATATTTTATTTAAAAGAAATAAAGGACCCAGCAGGACATAGCGTTAGTTGTCAGTACAAATATTACATGAAATCTTATTTAAATAATGAACATAATAATCAGCGCGCGCTGATAAATACTAGACAAAAAGACACATTCTATGAACGCGATTGTTCGATTCAAAAACCGTTCAAGTCGAACTATTCCTTTTCGTAGCAGATATTTCTTTTGAATTGTTTTTATTGGTACACACTACCAATAAAACGAATGTACAAAATGTTGCCCAGGATTAGGTGCTTATGATCATAGTTTTTAAAACAAAAACCCCTGATCTGAGTAGTAAGTGTATGAGTAGTGTGTACCTTTTTCAAGTATAATATTCGCCGTTGACTGTGAAATACTAAAAGGATTAAAGCTTAACAGCAGCCTGTCACTGTGCCCTCGATGTGGATTAATAGTCGGAAACCGCCTGGACTGGGGTAATGCACAAACGCTGTAACTGTCAACGCACAATACGTGTACCCTAAAGCCGCCCACGGTAAATGTTAGTGATTTGCATCCAATGATGGCTCCTGGCTGATAACCCGGGACGATGACCCTTTAATACATTAAAACGTGGGTCAAATAGATTGATAGGTTTTTTTTTTTTCAATAACGCGCGTTTTCCGCTTAGTAGTGAGAGGCCTATTCTGTAAGAGACCGCCCTGGGAAGTACCACATCTTTGCCAGATATTCATCCGCAAAGCAGTAGTGTGCACATTACCGTGTACCGGTTGGAGGGGCACTGTTTCCAGCGAAATTACCGGGCATATGAGACTTTAGAACCGATGTCTCAGGGTGACGAGCGCAGTGTAGTGCCGCGCAAGATTGTGCAATGTAAAGTTCTGGGTGGCTCTGTAACTGTTATGGGCAGGCGTAGCGCTTAACATCGGGTGAACGACTTGCTCGTCTCGTCACTCAGACCTAAATAGGATTCCTTGTATCTAGGGAATCAGGATCTACGAGGACCATGAAGATAGCGTTTGTTTTTTTTATTTTTCTGACTATCTTGCCTCTATTTGAAATAGGTTTCAGGAATACGGCTCTTTTGGAAAACATTCGAAATAGATACGGGCTTTGCCATAGTCATTTACTCGGGAAAATAAAAGAGATCGATATAATTATTGGTAGTGGGAGAGATAGAGATGGACTGATAAGAAAACCGTTCTGTTCAAATTATCAAATAAATTCATCACAAAATAATACACTTCCTTGAATTTGTAGGTTTTGGTTGCGGTCACGCAGTACTAACCCTTGGGAAATTAGCTTTCGATGGAGGGCGTACAGGTAGAAATACTTTATTAAGTTGGTAGGCAACTTTTCCTAAAGGAAATGTAATCTTCATTAATTGTTCATTAAAAATAAGGTTTATTATCCAATCGCTCCAGGCAGTGCCGTATAAAATTATACCCATTTTATTGGAGTAGAAGAATAGAATAACGAATAGCGTAGGACTTTAATGTATATTCCGAAAATCGTTCACGCTCACGATCAAGCAGTAAAGGTCAAGTCTGTACATTTATAATATAAAAAATGGTCTATGTGAGATGGATAAGTAAACCAATTTAAAAATTACCTTTAAATAGTATAGGTTTGGCTTGGGTTCTGACTTTAGCAATGGTGCCTTATAACTAAATGCATGAGTAGAATCCAAGCTATTGATATAAATATGCAAGAAGGCGGTGCACCTGTATATTATGTCTTCGGGTTTTGATGGATAACTGTCTTCTAATATCGATGTAAAAAAATAATACGGTAAACGAAGTCGGGGATAACAGCTAGTGTTTAATAAATAAATGATTTAAAGTTGTTTATTTAGGTTTGCCGCCCCCTGCGGCAGAGATTACAGTTTTTCCTTTTCATAGAATACACGTATTTTTTGACCAACATCGAATAGAACGAAATATATTTTCAAATAGAATATTTTTCGAATAAAACATATCTCCAGGAATTCTGAACCGATGATCTTGTTTATTTGAAAAGGTAGACAGACCTCTGGGAGCTCTGAACCGATTTCGACCAATTTGTTTATTTCAAAAGGTGAGTAGAATGATTTTTTACAGGGTTTTATTTAACTCACTGTATGTTAGTTAGAATGGATGAAACCCACCTTTTCAGATTAATTCTCGCTATTAAAAGAACTAGCTCCCGTCTCTCCACGCCTCCCAATTACAATACAATAATATTATGATAATAGAGCGAGTCGATTGAGGATTATAGGTCTCTATAGTGCATGGGTTGGATGAATATGGAGTCTCCAAGCAGTGGATCAGCTCATCATCAACCGATATCGTGCCCCTGCTGAGCACGGGTCTGCCCACACTTTCGTGAATAGGTCATAATCCACCACGGGGCCCCGGTCCGGATTGGTTGATAACATACACCTACCTGTGAAATAATTTTCGGATAGATACGTATCTATCCGAAAATTATTTCTCGATTCCTCACGATGTTTTCACGATGTTACTTCACCGAAAAGCGAGTGATAGTTACGCAAATATTCTTTCAGGACCTTCTCCTTGGAAGGCACACGTTCTCCCACTAGGCTACCACCGCTTATACCGTGGGTCAGTTAGGGAGAAAAAATATTGTAGTCTCAGTTGAGCACTATATTTTAATTCCTAATATATGAATATGACGTATATTCAATTACGTAACAATTTTGTCATTGCCTAAAGGAAAAACGAAATTGCTACAAAAATTCATTTAGATGTTTATCTGCAGAGTCGTATGAAATAAACATTAGCCGCGAAGGGAGACCCGGCGGTACTTCAGGGGGTACTTCCTAAAGTTCTTATTGCGTGCTTCCCAGCCCTAATGGCCGAGCGCGAATCGCTGACAAATAAATATAGCTGCTCTTACCGCGAACGATAATTGTAATTTTGTTACTGAGAAAGTGAGAGCTCGGATGATATGATTAAATTGAAATTGTGCTTTGGAATACCTTTTACTAGACAGTTGGTTCGCAATTGTGTAGAAGTGAATTAAAATTGATCACTACAAGACTGCAGAAGTAGCATAGCGGTTTCTCGATCGAGATCTGTTCGCGATCGTGAGTTTTACCCAAAAACTACTATCGCGTGAGTTGTATTTTGAAGCCATGTGATAGAACTATTCAGCGCTTTTTTAGTCTCACATTTTAAATAAAAAAGAAGTCTCTCAATCAAGAAACTGATATTCTTAGAATTCAGCGAAAATGACATCGTCATTGAAATGAGACGATCAAAATATTGGTCTTAATTTTTCTATTTTTACTTTTAAGACATCTGTTTTATATTACTTTCTCACTATAAGTAGAGGTTTTTCTTAGTTTTTTTTTTGTCAATTTCTTTGTAATGATAACTGTGAGCCCCCTAATACAATAAAATTAAATAAGTAATAATGGTCAGAGTATGTAGCAATGTAATGCAATGTGCAATCTGTGCAATGTGTGTTTGTGTATGTATGTATGTGTGTGTTTGTATGTACTAAGGAACATTTTGAAGATGAAGCTTTATTGATCGACCTTCATATTATTATGATGTTGAATTTTGCGATTGTGACATCCTGCTTCATCGACGAACTCTACTTTGGGGCCCCAAAGAAAACGACGTTTTTATGTACGAAGGAGTGTTAACAATATCCTTCAGTTCCTTATTCTGTAATCTTAGTATAATTAATACATTGATTTTTTCGGTGCCGTGCCACATCTTTATACCATAAAGCCAATATGGTAAGATGGCGTCCTATAAAAACAAGGGATTTCATGGCCATTTAAAAATTTGTAGGTATAAAAGAGTTGCGCAATAATATTTCGAGCACCACAAGCACACTTACACTTCCGATTGTTATTCTTCATAGCCCATAATCGTATTTAGTAGCCATAAGTTACGATGTGAAATCTATTCTTGCCTACATTACAGAACATAAATCGTTGTTTTCTGAGGTTCACTAGCATGTGGCACGATAAAGGGCTCGCATAAAAGGAACAGAATTTTTTCAGCAGTAAAATGCCTGAGGCTTCGCGTGACCAGCCGCCCATGGAAAAATCTTTATCTTTATTTTGTTTCACAAATTTAACAAGATCACAATCAGCGAACATAAGTCAAAGTATCTGTGGCAGGCAAGTAGATGTTTCTGAACAGGAAATCAGTTTTGCATTCTTGATATTTTTGATTTAGTTTATTATTCACTGCGCTCGGCGGCTTCCTTGTTTAAACTTTGATATCGCATTTGACCTTTCAAAGGGTTGTTTTCGAAATATAAAGTAAACTATTATATAGAATAGAATAGAAGCTCTTTATTGTACAGCAGAAAAAAAAACAATGTACAGAAAAATTACAATAGGTAAACAAGGGTAGTACAATGGGCGGTCTTATCGCTAAAAGCGATGATAATAATAATAATAATAATCTCAAATAAAGTCCTGTTTTATACAAAATTTCATTGAAATCCGTTCAGCCATTTAAAAATCAATGAACATCAAAACATTCTCATAACTATTTCATATTAGTAGGTTGAGCAAAATCCTAAATAAACAAATTACTTTTTCTTGGAAACAGGTTTTCATTGTTTGATTTTAATTATGACGACGATCCAAATTCCAAGAAGTTAAGAAACTTTATATATCATTATAAAATAATTGCCACTCACAAAAATTAACATCCATCAAAAGTTTAGACCATTATCGTGATGTGCGAAGTTTACCAAGGTTACAATTTTGGTGCCGGACTTTTTCTAAAATAAGTAAACATGCATAATAAAAGCAAATTGTCCTCGACAACATGGGACCCGGGCCCACGCAGTGCCAGCTTTCTAAATAAACCGAAAAGGGAAAAATGTAATGGAATTTCCCATTAAGTAAAGTAGTTTTGACATTTCTTTGAAGAAATAGAAAAAAAAATATCTATCTCCATGGAAAATTTTCGGCCTTTGTTATCTTATTGAGTTGTTATTTGATTAAATAAACGTAAAAAGGTATAAAATGAAAGCTAAGGCTAACAATACTACTTAGATTGAAATATACCTATATAAGTATAGGCAAAATACATATTAAATATTTTAATTCCTTAGAATTAAAATATTTAATTTGTATTTTACTTTTTTTTATTTTTGTATTTGTACTTTTAACGTTTTCAGAAGCTAAAAACTAATCATTAAAATATTGATGATATAAATTTTGAAGAAATGATTCAATTGTAAAATTTTATTTTTTATTTTTATATAACCAAGCGATACTTGTACTGAGATTAACATAACTTAAGGCACTTTTCTCTATTATTATATTTTCATTGCGAATCGACAAGTATTTGGCCGCAGTCTCACCTGATGGTAAGCGACGGCGCGGTCGCCGGTGCTCATAAGATATCTATTTACTCTGGACTTAAGCTTCCAGATTAAAGCTCTCGAAATAAAGACGCTGGGAGAATGATCCATTCCTTCGTTGTTCGAATTATAAAAATGGATTCGAATGGCTTTGTGCGGATAGGACGAATATCAATCGTATACGGATGCCGTTGTTCCGTCCGATAGTGGAAAAGAGATGGAAGAATTAAGTTGTGCAACTCCGTCACACTGAAATTACTGTTTACAGTTAATTTAATTAATGGATTTGGCGGTTGGATTCAATGGCGATTTTTACCAGCTAATTTCTATCAGCGATTTCTATCAGAATTCTTCTGCTTCGTGTTTATTTTCGTTCTAACATTAGTTTGGGCAGAATTAGCTATCTAGACTGAAACAGCACTGCTCGCTTGGACGTTTTTACAAGCATAGAGATTTACTAGTTATAGAGTTCGCCCTATATTTATTTTTATGTGTTGAAAAGGTTCCCCAAACAGGGTTGCTAAACTTAAACAACCATGCTAATAGTATTTCTGTGTAGCTATTTCTTATCATTAGATCGGCTTTGTCGTAATAACGTCTAAAAGCACTCTAGAAGCTGACAGCAATATTGGGCACAATAAAGACAGTTTCTTTATTGTGGCGGCAGGTAGCCTCTAGGGAAATTAACGTATAGATTGCAACGTCAAGAACTTGATCACACGTCGTAGAGTCAAGGACAAAACTATGGAAGCATTCTAGAATCTTGTCACAATGAAAATTTCAAAAATAGACTTGATTACCTTAAAATGTTGATGACGATCTATAGTGAGAATGTACTTTTTAGCCAAAAAAAAATGCGGATATGCTAAAAAACATTTGGACCATACCGATCGCAAAAAGAAATTTGAAATCCCTATTATTTTTTGTGTAAATGGAGCAGGTTCGCGAATAGCTCAGTTGATATTATCTATGTTAAAAAACGGTCAAAAGTACCTACCTCTTACCTGCGAGTAACAATGCCAATGGAAGAAGCGAAAGAGATGTGTAAGGATCATAGCAAATTGTGTGAAGATGGTAGTCTCTGCCTACCCCAACGGGAAAAAGGTGTGACTGTAGTTATGAATATAAAAACGATGTATTAGGTATCCATGCAGTAACAAATTTCGTAATTTTATACCTACCTATTAGTGTACCTTAGAAAGTAACTAATTCGTAAAAACAACAAAGCTTAGATCCTCAGTTAACTGCGAGCATATTGCTTAAGTGCTTTAAAAGCAACGTGGAAACACCATTACCTACCCTCACACTGGGTAATTACAATTACGTGAGCGTTGCACGTCTAATGTTGTTTTCCTGGACCGTTTACAGCGCATATAACGTTTAAAAATTGTGTTCATAAGAACCTTTAAACAAGCCTCCATAACGGAAAACTAAAAATTAAATAATGTCTGTTCTTATGCGTCGAACTTAAAAACGCTTTAAATTTTATAAAATCTAATAATCCACCAGTTTTATTTTCACTAATTCCATTTCGATTTAAGTGTTTCCGCAAATTTCACGGGTTCCAGAGACATTTGTCGTAATGAAAGCCATTCAACGCCAGTCACTTTCAATGCGCATAAAACCCGAATGCGGGAGCGTTTGCTTCAAACCTCCTTGAACCTTAAAAGTCTATGTTCTTTTTATTTGGACTCTAATTACAGCCAGAAGGCGTCGCACCGCCATGCGCCACGTCAGTCATTACGATGCCGTGAGGCAAGCTATAAAGTAGAGAAAATGCTATGCAAAAACGTCGTAGTGGTTTGCTTCAATAAAACATGTGGGGACGTTTAAATAATACGCCGTTTCCTTTTGGTGACATGCGATGGAAGTAAGTAGCCTATTTATAATACAAATAAGTACATACTTACCTTTAGTATTTAATACTTACTTCGTTTTCTACATCTCAATCCACAGGATAATACTGTCAAAAAGTGTATTGTACATAAGACTAGCTGCGCCACGCCGTTTCACTCGCATAACTTGTCTCCCGCAAAAGCTCTGTATTTCCCAGGTAAGGGACTACCATACTTATTAAGAATAGCTGAAGGTCGCGAAAAAATAAAATCTTCAATCGTGAGTTCATACAAAAATCTCATTTTAAAAAATACTTTAGGTTTACCCAAATTTCCTAATTTTCCGCGCAACGTTTTTAATTTTTTCTCGCATTAAAACCTTTTCTTCACATTAACAAACACAAAACAAAAATAATTAGCGAAATCGGTCTAGCCGTTCTCGCGTGATGCCGTGACCAAGAGAAATAGAGATTCATTTTTACAGCTGACACACCTAACGCACAAAATTCATTGCCTATTCGGTTAATAAACCCTAAATTTTTAAAGTGGATAGACGTCTTATCAATGAAAATAAAATTAACAAAAATTTCTTAGAATTTTAAGATCATTATCATCTTCACACCCTCGCTTATATCCGCTATTCGAGTCTTATCAGATCTACCTTCAAGCGTAAGTCCTGTACTTTTCTCGTATATATTTTCCTCATACTCGTTCTAATGACGCCTCCTTTCCTTATAAGTAGGTTTCCCTTCCGATTCGTGATGTCCATGCTGACCCAAGTAATAAGGAGCTAATTCGAGATATTATCATTTATTATTGGCTATTGGGAACACGCCAGATTACAGATTTCAGACTTTTGATTGTATGATTTTCTCTTAGTAGTTTCGTTGGTACAATTAGGTAGAGGGAAGTTTTTATTTGTTGTATTATGTTACTAATTGTAAAGATGTGAAGTGTGAGGAGGTTATTATTATTTTGTCAATCCATTCATTAGTATTGTAACTATGATGATGAAAATGGAACATTGTCTCATGATAAACGGCCTGCGTAGCGTGAGGTTGCGGTTTTGATTCCCGCACAGGGCAAAGATATGTCTGAACCACAGGTGGTTACTCTGAGTCTGGGTGTTTATAGAACCATAGTCCTTCCAGTGCCAGATTACCTAGAAACAGATAATCCTAGTTAGGGGCCATAATCTATGTACAAATCGTGACAAAAAAAATATAAAACAAATTTCATCGAAATCCGTATAGCCAATTCAGTGTTGAGTAATAAGCATACGCACCCAAGAAACATTCGCATGTATTATAGTAACCCCTAATGTAAGTAGAAGAACTATTAAAGATTACGACTATAACAAAATCTATATATATAAAAATGTTATGTTGGTTTGTGTACGCTTCAAAAACTCAAAAAGTTCTGCACCGATCGAGCTGAAATTTTAGCATGATATATAATCCGCATCAAGGGTTGTTTTTATCTATTTTTTTCATCAGTGACATATCAGCGAATGTGCGAATGTGCCACAGCGAAGCGCGGCAGGGTACAGCTAGTAACCATTAAAAATGTGAAGGCCTAGAAATAGAAATCATCGACCATTACTGAATTAAATGTTTCTAGTCACCAGGCACTACGTATGTAGTTCGCGACTCTTTCCACATAGGGGTAGGTTTCCCTCTTTACTGCCAATAGACCGGGACCTACAGGAGTAATCATATTACTAGTAAGTATAGTACCTGACGGTTAATCTCATAATCAATGACACTGACCATTCATCTTTAATTTTCATTGTCAAGGCAAATCAAATGATTCTGTCTTTGATTTCCAAAAAAGTAATGTAACTATGTGAAATATAGTCAATAATGTATCTGGAAATTTAGTTTTAGCGTAAGTTTAGAATTTAAACATTATGTTTAAATTCTTATTTTAAATTTATTTGTAATCATTTTCCGTATCGTTTATTTAGGTAAGTTGTGCTCTTTACTGTTCTAGATCATCAATTGACGTAATATTTTTGAGTCACAGCTCCCAGCGTTATACATTAAAGGTACCGAAGGCCTTAAGACCCGCAATAAAAAGGAAAAGCCCGCGGCGTGCGTGACCACGGCTCAATGCAAATTATACTTCCATTCATTTCATACAATAAAACCAAATGAGACCTTTTAACGCAACACGGGAAATCGATAAAAAATGTGCCTTCGTCCAACATGGCTGCGTATTTCTGATTTAAATTTAGCATCGCATTCCAAAAGTTACAAATAAATGTTGTAGAAGAATTGTTTTTCCTTTTGAATTTTTTTTTCAAACTATTATCAATATCCGATCTGTATCTATTTTATTGGTTTTCAATGAATGTGAATCATCAATTTTCTGATTTCTTAATATTATTCAAGTCTGGATTTTAGTCAGAAGTACAAAAATAATATAAACTAAATTATGGTTTTACTAACTATGTTTCATAATTAATTAGACGTTATACAATAATTTTTTTTCAAACCACTTTGACAGATTTTCTACTTAACTGTTATAACGAAAAAGATAAAGAAAACATTCTGCGAATTTAATTTCTATTGAATTTTATGTCTTTTCATCAATTCGAAAAAAAAGAGAGTAGACACTTACGTAAGGTATTCTGCGAATAATAAAATGCCAACTATTTTAATTTTGTTGAAATAATTTGCCAATAAATCTAATAGACTAAACCAACTAGTCCTTTTAAGGTCTCGCGACTTCAAGTGCAGACAAGGGCGATGTAATCTAAACTTATAGACATCAAATATTTAACAAAAGTGAAATATAACGGTTTGTTTAGAGCTACGTCTAGTTATGAGTGTTAAATAATATGACAGCGTTCATGAGACTATTTGAGTTATTTGTTTGATAACTCTTCAGAACCTATTCTAATTTCAACTATAATTTAGGATTGTGCTAGATATTTATAATAACACTAGCTGTGCCCTGGCACGCTTCGCTGTGGCACATTCGCACATTCGCTTATATGTCACTGATGAAAAAAATAGATAAAAACAATCCTTGATGCGGATTATATATCATGCTCGATCGGTGCAGAACTTTTTGAGTTTTTTAAGAGTACACAAACCAACATAACATTTTTGTATATATATAGATAGATATTTAACTGAAAATAAGACTATCGCCCAGTAGATTTCAGGGCTGGAAATAGCAACTCGGTATCAATTACCAAACAGTCAAATTTCAACGTCAATAAACGAAGTGAATGTATAAATTGTTATTGACATTTGTTGAGTTAGCGCCATAATTATATATATCGAGCCAATCGAAACAATTTTTATAAAGTGTCCATGTAGAGACTTTTAGGCAGAGGTACTTTTTTAAGGAGATTGCCAATCGTTTGCGAGTTTCATGTGGAGGTAAGCTATGAAACGGTCGGCGATGAGGTAGGCTTGTCTACAACAATGTCACGTTTTACTTAATGACTCCCAAATTATAACCCTTTCACGAAACAAGCAACTTGGCTTAAGTTTTTTTTTTTTTTTTGTATGAGTTACAAGACGAGCAAGTCGTTTAGCTTAAGGTAAGCGCTACGCCTGCCCATAACAGTCACAGCACCACCCAGAAAATTCCATAGCATAATCCTGCGCGGCATTGCACTGCGCTCGGCACCCTCAGACATCGGCTCTTAAGTCTTATATGACTAGTAATTTCGCTGGAAACAATGCCCTTCAAACCAGAACACAGTTGTGTTTGCACACTACTGCTTGGTGGATAAATATTTGGCAAAGCTGTGGTACTTCCCCAGGCGGTAGCTTGCAGAATAGGCGTCCCACTACTAATGCAAGTTAGATTCTTTACGTTTAACAATTACATATAATACAAAAATCTTACCCTGCCACCCGAGATGAACCACGAAGCATTTTACTTCTATCTCTGTTCACTACATAAATCAAACATAAATAAAGGACCTCATAAGCTGTCAACGTAATACCATTGAAGCCGAGCTGGGTGCGTAATATCGCAGAATAAATCAGTTTCAGCTAAAATATGCCTCAATACCCACCCACTGGTGGATATTATGAAATCATTTTCACTGACAATGAATCGTAATATGGTGGTGGGCGTTGGTAAAATGTTTTTAATTTTTTTTTTAATAATGTTTTCGACTTCATTCTTGGACTTCAGTCCATCCGTATGTCCGTACCTCAATTGCTGCCTTTGACATTATTATGTTTCTCCTAATTTTTCCAACTGATGCTCTGTTCAAAAGTTGACTGGACGAGACCGATTTATGCGATGAGACCGCCCAGCGAAGTTAGGTTTATTTTTATGAATATCAATTGTATAGAGTAAATTGTTTTTTCTAGAACTTCTTGTCCCCTCCCAGAAAGTACGGGTTGAATGTATTATATAACCAACAATAGGAATGCTCCAACGCGTTAGTACAGAGTTTGCAAAGTATGTAAATTTTCACAATTGTTGTAGGGCAATAGACGGAAAGAATAAATCACCCCAGCTATGTTTATACAAGTATGTATCGTATTGTTATTTATTTAAAGCATCCGTTGGGATAAAAGTTGTTTACTTAATGCCTTAAATAATTCGAACTTTCTCCTAATTTTCTGTACTTTACGAGCGATAACCTACTCGTATTTCAGTGTATTTATCCCTGCGTGGAAATATCCAGATGGATGCAGATATTCCAGATATACTCCCGGCTTAAATCCGTCTCCTCGGATTTCCATATCATATTGAAGTGAAAATAATTTTGAGAGTTTTATCAGGTTTCATAATGTTTTAAAATAGTACGAAATATCTGAAAGTATTTATTATACAATAATTGTGCGGTGGGTCTAATGGCAGTACGTCCGCCTTTCAAGGAGAGAGTCCTGAGTTAATTTCCCAATGCTGGCACGTACCAATGTGTTTCTTGTAAAACATAAGTACGTAATTATGACTCGCTTTTCGGTGAAGAAAATCATCGTGAACAAACCCATATAGCTACTCGAGAATCGTTTCCGAGGTAGGTATGTTATCCACCAATCCAGACCGGGCCCCCGTGATGGATTAAGACCTTCTTCTGCTCACTAATGTGAGAGAAGACCCGTGCTCAGCAGTAGACTGATATTGGTTGATGACAAAATAAAATGTTAGCTGATTTTTTAAGTGCAAATGTGTTACTTATAATTTCATGCACAGTCAAGTGATTTCGAATCAGCTATTGCCGAGCCTCTGATGTCAGAGTATGTCAGGTAGCCCAAAGACCTCTGACCCGTGTCAGTTGTCATATCAAGCCATCATAACAACTGCTGTCAATTGATAACAATCAGCTTTTTTTTAAGTTACTAAGTAACGAGACGAACAAGTCGTTCACCTGATGGTTAGCATTACGCTATAGCATCACCCAGAAAATTCTATTACAATATCCTGAGCTGCACTGCACTGCGCTCGTCACCCTAAAACATCGGTTCTTAAGTCTCATACGCCCAGTAATTTCACTTTAACAGTAACGTACCCTTTGAAGCACGGAACTACTCGATCTCTTTTGAATAAGACTATGCCAGCGAGAGCTTTACAAAGCTTTCTAAATAGTATTCCCAGGAGTTGAACTCACGACAGAAAATCAGTGATTTAATTTTTATCACTGAACACTAATGAAAGTGTACTAAAGTGCACTGTTGTGACGTCACAGTGACAGCAAAGAAAAAAGTGTTGATCATGTGATAACGTATCAATATCTGCGTGAATGTAACTCGCGATATTCCTCCCTCGTGAAAATCTCTTGGATGCGATCATAAATCGCTTCAGTTGACGTAATAGCGTAAAGGGAGAGGCCTAGATTTATGCATGTATGATTTAGTATAGGGCCCATAATAATTATGGAGACAGTATACTAGTTTGAAAGGAATTACTGGGCATATGAGACTTTAGAGCCCATGTCTCAAGGTGACGAGCGCAGTGCAATACCGCGCAGGATTATTCAATGCGAAGTTCTGGGTGCCACTGTAACCATTATGGGCAGGTGTAGCGTTTACCATCACGTGAATCAATTACTCGTCTCGTCACTCAGTCAATTAATCTAGAAAAAAAAATCCTGAAGTAATAAAAATTCACATAACATCTAAAAAATTGACACTAAAGCTACAGTTTATGAATTGAGCTAAAATCGTAATCAAAAATTCACTACGATTAAATTTCCCACGCAGTAGTATGAGATATACATGTTAAGTCGTATTCAGGGTTGTAGCGTTTTATTTATTTGATGCAAAAAAAGTCTTCAGCGTAGTTGTACACGCCCGCTTTGAAAAAGCCTAAGCTACAATATCAAATAGAAAACCCGCTAGAAAGAAAAAGTTTAAACTTCTTCTCGTTTGTAAATCTCGTCCAAGCTCGAATACTGTCTCCACAGTATAGTACCACAAAGTGAGGGTTGTCATTTCACCAACGTTCCCACTAAAAATATGGAGCGCTTACTTTCGTGAATATTATTTTCGAAAGTAGGCAGGTAATTTAGAACCGCTTCTTACGCACAGTATGAGTTTAATATTATATTTTTCTTGTGTTTAAATGAGCACCCGAAATCAAAAACGTTATGAAATATATCATCTATTTAAAAGGATTTGCGAGAGTAAAATTTGAAATATTTTCTAATAATCTTTCTTTTAACCTGTAATATTTTCGTATGGAATTGAGCAATTTTTCTTAAGAACAGTTCTTTAGTGAGATATAATTTCTCTTAAGCTTCCTTTTCCCTCAAGTTAGTCCGAAAGCAGTGGATACGTCTCGCACAGGACCGGAATAAGTGGCGTGAAGGAGAGAAGGCCTATACCCAACTGTGGGTTGATACGGGCTGAGATGATGAGGCTTCTTTCCTGTCTTTCTTCAATCTATTCTGGGTGTTATTACACACTTCCTAGCGATTACCGTGTAGTTATATAAGGTAGGTATTTTATATTTACACTAAATTTACATCCCAGCATAAGGATTGAAACGGATTGGAAGGTCAAATCTAAATCTCTCAGCAAATATCCAACAAATCAGGAGTTTTGGGGTGTATTCGATCAAACTTGATGTGAAAATTAACATAACATTCCAGTCATTTAAATAATATTCGAAGGTTCCTGGAAGATCTCTTGAATTTTGTATATTATGTAGATTAAAATAATAAAATATACACACATTATAGGCAGGTATATAGCGTAACACATATACAAAATAACCATTTTAACCTTTTCTAAATAATAAACTTTGATGATAAACACTTCTTCTAAAATTCAACACCTGGTTCTCACAAATATTTTCCCTGCATGGGTATCGAACCGCTAACTTCGTGTTTCACAGTCGGTACATCGCCAACTTACGTCACGGAGGTGTAATTTCAATCAACAAGGAAATTAAATCAAGTAATCTCAAAACAAATTTATCTCTAATATCAATATACCAACCTAATCAATATACTCCTACCAACCTACGATTAATCTTTTAATAGATATGCTCAAATATCGTCTTCTAAAATTTCACTTCGCAATTAGGTATTCTATAAACAGGACTGTGTAAAGAGATCGAGTATTTTTATTTTGCCCTGGCAACATTTCGTTTATTGCGTCTCAGATTGGAATTTAACTGAGAGCAGATTAACAATTTTCAAATTTTGGGGATGGCCCGTGTTCTAAATTCTGGACACGATTCAAATTAAGTGATAAAGCGTTTGGAGAGCGCCGCCTGTACCCGGTTGTCACTTGGCAATACCCATCTAGACAGCGACGTGGCCATGGTGCCTCAAGCTCTAATAACCAGAGCTACTTCTCAAAGTTTGACCTACAATAACATTAAATAGGAGCACTGTGCCCTTTACCTCGAGTTATTTGCTTTTCAATCACTTAAGGCCAATTAGTTTCACTATAAACAGTTCCTTTCGAACCCATTCCCGTCGGCGTTCAAGCCGAAAATGCTTGCATACTACTGTTTCATAATAATATAGTGCCAGTACTTTCCAAGCGGCATCCTGCAGCTTTTCTCTACAATATCGGTACGTTTTAGGTTAAACATAATAAAAAATTACCCTCAACCACATAAAAAGTAAGATAAATAAAATTTCGCAAGAACTAAAAGTGTTTATGATTTTACGACGCCTCATTCTCAAATATGACATCGTACAATAACGATAAAGTGTTACGACCTATCCGATGTGTAGGAAAAAGTCTACACGTTCCGCTTATAAAGGATATAGGAAGCTAATGATACTTTACCTTAATAACAAGACTGTGTGAGGGCAATGTTTTACCTTATATTAGGGAACGAGCTTCGGCGCCGCATATGAAGCGCTTATTTTTTTGCCTTTCAGATTTGACGACGTCTTTTCTGACATTCTGACATAAGCATATCTTTCATTCTGTTTTTTTGGATATCTCGTGGGAAACGTTATTACGTATAACTCTTTAGGTACTTTTTCCACAGTAATTGTCTGTCAGCAGTGCATTAGCTGAAACTTTGAATCTAAAAGCCCTAAGCCTTTGAATTTATAACTCCTACAACTTCTAATCTAAAACTCGAGATGGGTCAATTTTGTTTGACCTTCGTAGCTTTTTTATTGGCTAGCCGTTTGGCCACTATCTCACCTGTGTTAAGTGACAGTGATGTCGAAGGTGGCAAACTCGCTGAATCTAGAATGGCTCCTGTAAACTGCTGCTCGAATACTCTGTAATTTCTGCATGAGAGTAGTAGCTGGCTAGGCAGACTGCAGTGCTCTACCAACAAGGTTGTTTATAATGTTTTCCGTCATCGAAAAGTCATGCTTATTCTTGCATGGGATATGTTTTTTTTTTTTTAATTCAGACATCACCCCTCAACTAACGGCTCAATCATCACTCCGAAAACGTGTACGTTGGTATACGTTTTGGAGTATACAACAGGAAATATACTTTGTTTTTCCCCTTAACTGCTAACAACTTTTATGACATAAATTAACGAATTCATATCTACAGCATTTCTATACTTTGAATGTTTAACCAAAGAAATTGTCAGTGATACTAAAACCCACGCTCCTGCTAAATTAGAAAAACCACAACAATAAAATATTTAAAGCATTACTTTACTATGTCAACAGAAATATATTAGTATACAACAATGATACAAATAATGGGATTACTTGGTAATGGTAAAAGCAAGCAATTATCGACTGGCCCTTTAAGGTCATGATAATTATAAGCGGCGACCCCAGACGGGCGCGAAGCTAGCGTTCGAGCGCTCGCGAACGTAACCGAACGGAGAATAGAAGTTGTTCAGTTGTGTGTCAGCTGCCGTCGCGACCGGTCGTACGCACCGCGTGTCCATAAAACTATACTACACTACGAACGCTATCGAGCTTCCGTTGATATGGCAATAAAACCTCCGTGTGATTAAGAAGTGAAATTAAACAGTGCAATATTTTATACGTGTTTGTTATGTGATGAAACTGTTCAATTAAAAACTCTTGAGGATGCATATCATATTGGTTGTTTTGAGTTTGCTAATAAAAGGTAAATATTAGGATTTGCTTGTAAATGTGGTGCAAGGCTGGTATGGAGTGCTTTAAATTGATAAAATAACTTGAGACGTTTCTAGCAGTGCATTCCGGCTTTCGATGCTTCAGCGGAAATAACGAACAATTCTTGGCGGAGAGTAAAATAAATTACAATGCGGTCCACGTTGGGCGCCAAATATTATTACTTTAGTTAGTGGGATCTAAATTATGTGATAGCAATTTCAGCTTATTTTTAATTTATATATTGAAATGGTATATGGGTTTTCAAGTTATTTAAGATAATTACTAACCGATGACAAGTAGAACACTAGAGTCAGTCGGATCAGGGGACAATTCTTTTTGTGTTGTTTTTGAACTCTCGATGGGCCAGCGTATGTTGTAGATTATAGCCTATTTCACATAAGAATTAGGTCTCAGTAGTATTCATCTAGGTTGATAATGACTATAACCAATCATTAATTAATAGCAACCAATTATTATACGGTCCTGAACTTTCTTATCTATCTTAATTACTGAAAACAGACCGATTTAATTCCAAATCCACGCTTTACTCCCGATTAAGATAGATAAAGCTAAAAGTTGATAATATCTTTAAATAAAATATTCTAATGGACCTGAAATAAATTGGATTGCTTACGAGTTCAGTTCCGAATGGGTAATTTAATGCCGTCCGAATGCTAATTCTCATGCTGAAAAATAAAACAATAAAGCTCGCGTTCTTTTGTTTCCATAAAGAGAAATGAAATGCTTTTTAGATAAGGGCGAATAAAAGTTCCCTCGTTATTCGAGCCCTCGTTGAAGCTTAATGAAAGGAATGTTCTACATTAATATGCGGCAAGGTGCTGCACTCCCATCAAATTAGGCATTTAAATGTACAAAAGATAATTTTACGGAGTTTTCTGCCAATATCAAAACATGTTTTGAATTAATTAAGGCAAGCTCTTTAACATTACAAAAGTAGCCAATCTTAAGATAATTAACAAACTGGATAATGGGAAATCTTATCGCTAGCAAAGAATATCTTCAGGGCAATCTTAGAGATACGTTCAGACGTTTAATTTTATCAGAACCATTAATTGAAGTGGACCAGTCGTTGCTCCGCAGTCGGCGATGACATGACATGACATAGTCAACAAAAGTTTTTTTGATATACTAGCTAGGTCATTGTCTTTGAATCTAAACATTAATGAAAAATACTCTCTATTAACCTAGCTAGAGGGTTCTGTATTCCACGTATGCAGGATTGTGGGTTCTAATCAAGATCTATGTATAGCCCAACGCAACGGTTATTTGACAAACAATTATGACCAGCCCATTGCAACTTAAGTTGGCCAATTGCAACTTCAGTTGGCGGCCTATACGACATATAATTATGTCCGTTTTGTACTTTCTCTATCTAATTATCTACCAAAAGATTCAGATTGATTAGATAGATTACTGAAAGACTACCATGGAAACATTAACTAGCATGGTCTGGTAGAGATCGCTCTAAGCGATAACACCACCCATTGTGCCACTGATTGTTAAATTTGTTTCGGTCTAGTTTTTCAAGTTTTCCTTGTTCTCTAGTGTTTCAATAAAAACTTTACATAACTTTAGTTTGATTAACTTCACAGTTATAGCCCAATATGGTCCACAGACACAAATGTATGAACTAAATCATTTGGCTTATCCAACCTATAATCGTTAACAATACGAGTATATTGAATTGCCGGTGATGGGTTAAAGCACTTAGATAACTCATAGCGTTATTGGTTGTCCAACTGTTTTATTTAGTACTTACTTTCTTTATGGTCAATAAGTTTTGGGAAACACTCGTGCAAGGTATGGCAAGGTAGCTCCGGGTTTTAGGGGTACGCACGATAAATGTGGAAGCCCAAGCCTTTTGGCTTATGGATGGAATATTCACCATATTTATATAACCACCGCCGTAAGCCAGGTCTTCTGGAATGGGCTTAGAGAAATTAATTTGTGTAATTCCAACGGACATACTCGCCGAAATGTCTCTTACAAACCGATAGGATTAGAACTATGCGGCGATATTTAAAAACCTAAAGGCAGTATATTATTTTTACGCTACTAAGGCGTATGTGAGTGTTCCTTCGGTACATCCGTTGGCCTAAACGGCTTGATGGATTTTATGTAAAACTAGCTGCACCCTGCGGTTTCACCCGCATAATTCCATTTTTCCCGCAATAACTCTCTTAAAAGCATTATTTTTCCCCCGTTTTTGCCACATTCTTCATTGATGCTCCGCTCCTATTGGTCGTAGCGTGATGTTATATAGCCTTAACCTTCCTCGATACATGGACTATTCAACACAAAAAGATTTTTTTTAATTAGAACCAGTTGTTCCTGAGATCTTAGCATTCAAACAAACAAACAAACAAACAAACTCTTCAGCTTTATGTATTAAGTATAGATGAGTTGTCTTAAATAATATATGGGTAGGTAGGTCCTTAAATTTTTTCAATGTAAGATTATGAAGTGTAGGTATTTTTTTAATATTACTCAATACCGAGACGTGCTAGTCATTCACCTGATGGTAACCGCTACGCTTGCCCATAATAGTTACAGTGCCACCCAGAACTTACAATTGCTTAATCATGGCCGACACTGCACTGCGCTCGTCACTCTGAGGCATTGATTCTAAAGTCTCATATGCCCAGTTATTTTGCTGTAAACAGTGCCCTTCAAACTGGAACAATGGTCAGGTAGTCTCTTGCAGAAGGGGCATACCATTAGAAATCGGAAGTCAACGACAGCAGTACTTACCATTTCTCAATACCATAATTTGATTGAACCCTCAATAATCTCACCTGTCATGCCTGTGGCTTTTGGATTCAAAAGTGACAAAGGATAATTATGAAACGTTAAGAAAACCATAACAGTTACATAATTATGGTTTACAGCCGCCATATTGGATTTCCACAGAAACAAAAAATTATAAATAACTATCGAGAGAGGTATCAAATTAAAGGTACTTATAGGTATACATACCATTCCAAAAATAATGACATATATATCACTTATAATCATGTATATATATGAACAGCCAACTATAAATAATTGCCTAAATTGCATTGACCTTGAAAAGTCAGATAATGCTTCTAGTATCAATTTGTCCGTTTTAACGTGGCTTAACGACTTCTATCAATCAATTACAACCGCGACTTACGGCTTAACGTGCCCATCGCAGCAGGAAAGCAATACAAATTCGGAAATAACGTATATAATTAATTGATACGAGGCCGAGGTTGTTCGATTGCAAAACAGATTACCCTACGGCCACCATTTCCTTAATTCAAAGTTTTCAGTTATTCATCCTGAGATGTTTAACTATGCAACGTTCCGAAACCGACCTCATACACAATTCTAAGAAAAGTTTGTTTATTTAAACAAACGAGAGCTTTGACTGACTTCCGCTCAGTTTCGGCTTTCAGCGTGGAAGACGTTACTTAATTATTCACGCTTAACTCGACGGAACGCGCTTTAGCCTATTTACCGCGTGCCCAACTGGGGGACACCTTTTAAAAGAGACATTTTTGTTGTCTTAATAAACAATGTTGTTTGTGTGACCTGCGTAAGTATATTTACGCGAATATCCTAAACACGTTGATTGACATTGTTTGTTTGCTTAGGTGTACCTATGAGGTGTCGTTGGAAGCACAAGTATATTTTTGTTTATATTGTAATTGATAAGCAAAAACATTAGCACCTCTTAAAGTCAGCCTTTTTTGCAAAACAATTCACGGTTCTATCTCAGAAACTATTTAACTTAAGAAAATATTAATGTACTGCATTTTATAGTGTTTCTTTCATTTTCATTTTTAGCAACTAATGTTTCGTCTGACTAGTACTTAACCCCTTTTTAATCTGGTTTGGCGAGCACAAAAACTATGTTTCTTTTATCAGCTATTTAGATGCTAAAAGGCGCCTACAAAGGAAATAAATGGAACTGCTTAAAGGTATATTACAAAACGAACACGTTTTACAAGCAAACAGGTGCTACAATACAATATGAAGCACGTTTACTGTATAGTATTGGGAGCCTATTCAACGAAGAAATTCTAATCCCTTTTGAGTTCCTTCACTTTTGAAATAATTGGTCCTACAAAAGTATAAAATAGTTACAGTAAAACAAAATGAAGCATCGATTCCTTTATTACTATAAAATGACCTCTGTCACTCCGCATGTCGCAAGCGAGAGATAAATCATGTTCGCGCCACTTACATTGGCACTCATAATACCTTCCTACCTTCCTATTCCTATCATTTCTTGGCGACTATCTCTGTCGCTCATATCGTGGTATCCACGAGAAAACTGCTTGCCGCCGCAAGTAGTCTGCGATCGACCCTCGTCCTTCGCGGCTGCCGCTCTCGCCGAATCCAAAAAGTACTGGATCTGCTGCTCCTCTGTAGTGGTCCACGTGAATTCGACGCGCAAATATAAACAAAACCCGCTATAAACCCGCCGCGTAAACGCTCCTTGCCGACACGCACCAACCGCCAAAAATACAGTCCACTACATCGAACGTCATAACATCCTGAAGGAACAAGCAGCTTGGAGACGGACCCGAACCGAGGTGATTGCAGTTGCATGGAGACCAGGTTAGTCGCCAAGTTCCTTTGTACTACTCTTCTACCAGCCATCCTTCCCCCGCCATTGGAGGCGCGCTCAGCCTATACAGCTTAGCTGCCGCGCTAACATATTGTTGGTCCTCCGCCGCCGGATCTTCTCTGGTCCTCCCGCTATTCTCTGGCCCCTCTTAGGCCTCATATAGTCCTCTTTATAACCGCCCGCAATTTTATATTGGTATTTTTACCAACGATAATTTCCTATAATTATCGTGTTCCCGCCCGCAATTACAGTTCAGATAGTACCCTGTACTATCCTACTACGCTCTTATATACTTATTTCGTGTATTCCGCATTCCTAAATAGTAAAAATAACGATTTTTCCGTAATTCTTAATTTTTATTAAAAAGTGAAGGTATTCCTAACGACCGCCCGTGCGTCTCCACGTGGGTATTCAATACGCCGCGCACGCGGCAGGTAAATGCTGTAGGCAGTTGCAGTAAATTAGGAATTTCATACTTTATCTAGTTTTTTATACTTTGTTAAGATGGCTATGGCTACTCGTTCAAAAGACAAAGATAGTGAAGTATACGAGGACGCAAAAGCGCTCGATACGTTACAGGTCGAACGTTTGACCTTGATAGGTAAACGTGACATTATATTTTCTCGCTTACAAGATATTTTTAACCGATCTTTAAAGGCTTTCACTGATGATACTGAGAAGGATTTATTTCTATGTGGAATGATCTCGTTAGACCGTTTACGCTCCGATTTCAATGAAATTGTGAACAAATTAAATGTCACCGAGTTGAGTCTCAACGCTTCGTACACGGTTAACTACCAATCTATAAACGTCTTCGAAGATATGTTTTGCCGTTGTCAGTTTGTTTATAATAAACTTAACCCGCCTTTAAAAACCGCTGATTTCAATGTTGCCCCGCAACGTAAATCCATCAGAATTCCTGAACTCGATTTGATGGTCTTCAATGGAGATCCGATGACCTGGAGAATATTTTATGAGTCATTCAAACGCACGATTCACGAAAATCCCGATCTCACTGATCACGAACGCGTCCAATATTTAATTAATAAATTGTCAGGCCGGGCCCTTGCAGTTTGTTCTGGTATCGTACCTAACGCTGATAATTATCCGATCATATGGCAGACGCTCGTCGATAAGTATAACGACAAACGTAACCTAGCCTCCGCTTATCTTGATCAAATGCTTGATTTTAAATCTTTTAACACCGCGACGAATAAAAACTTAGAATTATTCCTAGATAAATTCTGCACGGCTGTGTCAAGTTTGAAGTCTCTCAAGCTCGATAACGTGTCTGATTTTATTTTACTATCGCTCGCTTTGAAGAAAATAGATTCAAGTACTGCACGGTCGTTTGAAATGCACATGCGAGGTAAATCTATGCCTACATACAATGAACTTTTAAAATTCATCCGCGAACAAAGCAAAATATTGGAACGCACTACGACCGATTCTCTTAGCCGCAGTGATAACAGGCCGCGTACTGCAAGGTCTACGCAGTCTTTTGCAGCATCATGCGTCACTCACTGTCCGCTTTGCAAACAAGCCGATCACGCTAACTTATATAGATGCCCTGCATTTGATAAGCTTTCTATCGACGACAGGTACACTTTTGTAAAACAAAGCAAAGGTTGCACTAATTGTCTAAGCACTACGCATATAAATACTGCTTGCAATTCTAAATTTAATTGCCGTTATTGTGGATGTAAACATCATTCTATGTTATGCCGCAAAGTATCATCTTCCCGTGAAGACAATCGCCCGTACCCTAGCGCTCCGTCACAGGCGCACGCGCCGCCTCCGCGCGCGCGAACTGGCAACTTCTCCGCCGCCGGGGATCACATGCCGCCTTCGGCATCGCCGCCGCCCGTCGCGGGCTCCGCTAGCGCTCAGCTGACGAACTTACCTACAACTGCTTATCAGTCATCACAACAACAGGTGTCGCTGTGTAATATACGCCCCGCTTCGCAGCCTAATGACACTACTTGTTTACTGGGAACCGTACAAGTTTATGCTACGGATTTAAATGGTCGCCGCCATGTAGTACGCGCCTTAATTGATTCGGCTTCCCAAAGTAACTTTTTAACTTCAAAATGTTGCGCTAAATTAAATTTAAAATGCAATAAGGTGACGAACACCGTTGTTAAAGGGATAGGTTCCGCATCTAACCCAATCAAGGGAGCAGTTTCTGCTACTTTATCTTCCCGCCTAAATGATAATTTTATTGCAATTGACGCCTATGTTATCGACCGCATAACAGACAATTTACCGGCAGTGAAAATTGACGTATCCTGCCTTTCATACCTGAACTGCCTGCCTCTGGCAGACGACAGTTTCGCTTCGCCTTCCGAGATCGACATACTTATAGGCGCGCCGCTCTTTTCTGAAATATTGCTATCAGGCCGCGCCGCTGGTCCGCCTGGTACTCCAACCGCTTTTGAAACCATTTTTGGTTTTATCGTAATCGGGACCGCTCCCGTTACTCCCGCTCATGTTACTCCCGCTCATGTTACGCCCGCTCATATTGAAACCGTTGTTTCTATCACTGACCCCTTGGTTGAAGATAGATGCCGCTCTCATATTTCCCTTTGTACCTTTACGGAAGGACCACGTTTAGATAATCTTGTCCAACGCTTCTGGCAGCTTGAAGAGGTGCAATGCACGCCGACTTTGAGCCCAGACGCTATAGAATGTGAACGCATTTTTACAAATAACGTTTCCCGCGATCCTACGGGACGCTATTCTGTAGCGTTGCCTTTCTCCCGCGATCCCGCGACCTCTCTGGGTAATTCTTACCCTATCGCTAAAAAACGCTTCATGTATCTCGAACGTAAGCTCGCCGCGACACCTGCTCTGCGCTTAGAGTACGATGCTATAATCAAAGAGTACATTCAGAAGGGTTACATTTCACTGATCGACAATGATAGTCCTTTTACTGGATATTACGTGCCACACCACGCCATTGCGAGACTACAAAAAACAACAACTCGATGGCGTATGGTGATGGACGCCAGTGCTGAAACTGACTCAGGCCTCTCCTTGAATCAAGTTTTATATACCGGGGATAATTTGCAAAACGATCTTTTTACAATCCTCTTGGATTTCCGCCTCTACCCAATCGCTTTTACATCCGATATTAAACAGATGTACCTACAAATTTTGATAAATAAGGACCACCGCAAATATCAAAAATTCCTGTATCGATTCGATCCCGTTTTTCCGCTTGATACCTACCAATTCAACCGCGTTTGTTTTGGTCTACGTAGCAGTCCGTTCCTTGCAATGCGAGTGTTGCGACAGCTGTGCGCCGCCGACGGTGCCCGCTTCCCACTCGCAGCATCTCTTATCAGCGACAACACATACATGGACGACGTGTGCTACTCCATGCCTACTCTGTCTGCTTGTTTACAACTCAGAGACGATCTCCGCGAGTTGCTCAAGGCCGGGGGCTTCGATCTCGTCAAATGGGCTAGTAACTCACCCGCGCTCCTTGACTCCCTTCCCATCTCTGCGTTAACGGAATGCGTTAAAAATGCGAAAAATGCGTTAACGGATCTTTTAAATTCCGACGAATATAATAAGTCTATCTCAGATGAGTTATCAGCTAATCGCATACACTGGAAATTCAATCCACCGCGAAGTCCTCACTTCGGGGGGAATTATGAAATATATGTGAAAGCGTTTAAAAGTCATCTTCATAAAACGATCGGTTCACAGTTACTCACCTATGAAAAAATGTTAACCGTACTCACACAGATAGAATGCGTTATCAATTCTCGTCCTATAACGTTATTGAGCGAAGATCCGTCTGAGCCGACCGCGCTGAGTGCTTCACATTTCTTAATGACCGCACCGCTGAAGCATTTACCCGCTTGCACGGTTCCCGATGAACCTGGACACTTATTGAAACGGTACGCTTTATTGGATCAAATGGTACAATCATTTTCCAAACGGTGGAAGTTGGAATATCTTCACTTACTTCAATCTAGAGGAAAATGGAATACACCTTCGAATCCCATTACAATAGGTTCTATTGTTCTTATTATCACTGATAATATTCCCCCGCTATCCTGGCCTCTCGGCGTCGTCGTGGCCACTCATGTCGGCGGCGATGGCATCTGTCGAGTAGCGTCAGTAAAAACGGCGACCGGCGTCTACCAGAGACCCGTCGTCCGTTTATGTATCTTACCTACCCAATAATTTAACCCCTTGCTCCCCGGTCAACCGCTATGTTATATTTAACCCGTTGACTGCTTAAGAGTTTAACTCTTATTTTTATTTTTTTTATTTCCCGCTTTCTTTTAAAAACCAATGGTTTTTAGGCCGGGGGCAAATGTTCGCGCCACTTACATTGGCACTCATAATACCTTCCTACCTTCCTATTCCTATCATTTCTTGGCGACTATCTCTGTCGCTCATATCGTGGTATCCACGAGAAAACTGCTTGCCGCCGCAAGTAGTCTGCGATCGACCCTCGTCCTTCGCGGCTGCCGCTCTCGCCGAATCCAAAAAGTACTGGATCTGCTGCTCCTCTGTAGTGGTCCACGTGAATTCGACGCGCAAATATAAACAAAACCCGCTATAAACCCGCCGCGTAAACGCTCCTTGCCGACACGCACCAACCGCCAAAAATACAGTCCACTACATCGAACGTCATAACATCCTGAAGGAACAAGCAGCTTGGAGACGGACCCGAACCGAGGTGATTGCAGTTGCATGGAGACCAGGTTAGTCGCCAAGTTCCTTTGTACTACTCTTCTACCAGCCATCCTTCCCCCGCCATTGGAGGCGCGCTCAGCCTATACAGCTTAGCTGCCGCGCTAACAAATCAAATAATAAAAAGATAAGACGTTGAAAACTGAAAACGATTATTGTAATCTTTGAGCTAACCAAGAGATTGCAAATCAAACATTCCTAACAAGTTTGTCTAATGTTCAACAAGGTTTCATGGTTGTAACTCCCAGAGGTTATTGTAGGACTTGCAAGTCCAGCGCTAGTCACCGGGGAAATAAAGAGATGGAAATGTTCACAAGAACTTTGCTTTTCGTCTGCTAAAATTATAATAATTTTGTAACCCTCGGGTGTTTGCTTTCACGAAATTTAATTTTGTTCTATTGAGAAGACTTTTTGTTGAAATTCTATTTCGTGTTAAGGAGCATGAACGGTCTTAATAAGTAAAACAAAGGTATATTCAGTTCAAGATAAACTCAAAAAACAACAAAATTATTCATGATTGTTGAGATTATTAGGTAATTACATACCGCCCACCCTTTTTACCTATTACTATATTCAGCTGGTTTATTTTGCTTTATTTGTACTCGTTAGTGTCAATACAGAGTTATCTATTTATCTGGGTACATATGCTATCCTAGTGATCTAAATGAAATCCATTGTAAAATATGAACTTTAGTACCAGTAACTATAAACCAAACTATACGCAACTTTCACTGCTATCTAATAGAACGCCAAAGAGAATACACAGTTCAACTCCCATTTATCTTTGTTCCAGAATCGCTACTACTGAAAATCTTACGCATCTCAGTGCCTACTTACCGAGTGAGGGGGCAACCGTCGGTCCTCGAGTGCGACTACGAATTAGGAGCCGACACACTCTACTCGGTGAAATGGTACCGGGACAATGAGGAGTTCTACAGATACATGCCCAAGTACGAGCCGCCGAAGCACGCGTACAAACTCGACGGGATCAAAGTCGATGTGAGTACTCTTAGCTACTGTAAATTCTGTGAATCCAACCTCAGTGTTCTGTTGTACAATAACAATGGTTTCCCTTCAGTGTTTACCTTGCGTACACTTATAGCTATAAAGTGTAGAATGCTTTGCATGTTGTAACTATAGGGACATTTTCCTATAGTTACAATCTCGAAGCGTCAAAAGTGATAGTGAACAGGTATAGGTGAGCGTGTCACATCCTAGATTAGGACTGGTCAAATGCGAGCCTACTTAGATTAAAAAAAAATACAAATCCAGGTGCTCATTCTGGTTTATGAAAACAATCAAATCACACGAAAGTGGCACTTACTAGTAATTTTTAATTGCATCATAATTATGCCAAAGTAACTACGCGCACAAAAACAATTAATAATTGCCAACGCTAGTTGCCTAATTGGGAGTTTGACCTTAATCTTTTTGCGGAACTTTGTGTTTTCCGATAATTATCCCGGAATTGTTCAAGTCTCGAGGGAATAGCTGTATTCTAGACTCTGTTGCCAATTGGAAAAACACCCACTCGTATTTATAACGAGCTAGCTGTGCCCCGCGGTTTCACCCGCGTAGTTCCTGTTCCCGCAGGAATATGGGGATAAAATATAGCCTATGTTACTCGCTGTCAATGTAGCTTTCCATTAGAGAAAATTAAGCCGAAACTTTACATATTCCTATACATACTTTCATCCCCTATATTTATTTTACCCCTCAAGGGTAAAGTTTTACAAACTTTGAATGCCAAATTTATTTATATCTAATAAAAAGCCTAAAAAATAAATTTCAAGCTTCTAGCTTCAAAAACGACGATACTTCCATACAAACTTTCATCCCTATTTCAAACTCTTACAATGCATTTTTTGCAATAAAAAGTAGCCTATGTCCTTCCCTAGGCTCTACACTATTTCTATACCAAATTTCATTTCAATCGGTTCAGTAGTTTAGGCGTGAAAGAGCAACAGACAGAGTTACTTTCGCATTTATAATATAAGTAAGGATTACAAAAACGTCCTAACCTTTTTTAAGCGTCTTAGAATACGGTAAGGGCGCAAATATCTTACCTTTACGATGGTAATCGTGTGGTCTCGGTGCTAGTATATTTCTATATCATGTTTTTTACTCGCTATAAATAAAAACCCGATATTATTATTGTAGTATATGTTTTCACTACTGTATTGCAATGCAATTTCAAGCTTAAATGGGAGGGTTCTTATTTTAGATATGGATCGCTCATGAACTATTTGTAGAGCTAGATCTTCTCCGGTTACGAACGTATAGATGATATTGCGGGTGGATTATTTACGAAACATAGAATGCAAGTTAATATTGTGAAGTTCTATAGGAATTCGATAGAGATTTTTAATGCCTTGAAGACACTGGCAGTAATAGAAAACGGGTTTTACTTATCCTCGTTTCTTCCCCGAATTTCCGCGTTGTATGGCAATGCATAGTTTTTTTGCAAAAATACCGACTGGCATTTTAGTCACGTATAAAATAAAAATGCGTTGTAATATTTAAAATACTAATTTAAAATTATGATGCTCAAAATATACGGTGAGCTAATACCGCATTAAAAAGACAGTAAAATGGTAACACTAACATTTTTTTAAATTTTACAAGCATACTCGTGCGAAGTTTTGCTGGCAACATTAGTGTGTTCATACCAGCTACGGGTGGATAATGGCGTTACTTTTGGTACCTATTACGAACTTTTAGGATGGGCTGCACTTAATACTTTGGCTCTACATACCTTAAATACCACTTAAAGTTTAAATTAAGGTTAGTTAGTAAAGCTTTAGTACCTAATAAAAACCCCAAAAAAGCTTAAAATGTTACCTACCTACTTATTATGCAATGTTCACTATTGCACCGTTCATTGCGATCTCAAATGAGAAATTGACGATCTCTGGTAGCATAAGAATGTGTCAAACCGCCTAGGAGCCTCTAATTGCTATCAATCGATAACAACAGCGATCAACGGTTTAACTTGTCATCTGAAGCACCGTTTATGCCTCCCACATACGCTAGGGTATACCTGACAGGTTTACCATTGCAGAAAAACCGTAGCGATTATGCTCTAAAACTGTGCAGGTTTCCACACCATACACGATGTACAGGAAAACCTGATATACGTTATCGTGTGTGGCAGGCATAAGATGCTAATGTCTCCAAATGGTCACCCATCCACGTGTGTGCCACTGAGGATAAGCTTGACGATCCGTTAAAATCAAGTCAAAATATGGCAACAAAGACATCGTATTAACGAAGTGATAAAACGCGCGTAATATCTACATTTACTAAAATTACTATGTCCGTGATATAAATACAAACAGGAACCGAGTATTTTCGCAAAACTATTTCATTCGCGCTCAAATTGTAGGAACATAGAAGATATAATATAACATATCGTATAACCGCAAATAATGTTTGACCCCATATTTCTACGTAGATCACTCATGCGTGCAGATTGTGAGAAATTCCGGTTCATTGTTTTCAGGGGTCTTTTGTTAAGGTACAAGCATGAAGTAGAAGCAAACAGATAGTTGAATAGGGCAGCCTATATGATCAAACAGAAGGTGGCGTCCATCATAAGGCCCTATTCTGACCCACCTTTTTATGATACCACAGCGCAGCCGTATCGTAGCAGCATCGCAACCTTATGGCTGTTGTAATTACTATGTAGTGGTTTTAAAATTATATTTGCTAGAGTTGTTGGTAACGTTGTGCTTTCATGCAGCGCGGTTGCGTAATGATGTTGTCTGAGAGTGAAACTGGCCTTATAAATATCGAGCCACCAATCTGTTCCGCTACGCTCGTTTTCAGGCCTTTAAAACTTTTATCTACCTAAAAATTTCGTTAACGCTCTTCAAATAGGAACAAAAATCTAGAAAAACATTGCGATATCAGCCCAAACAATTATTTCGTACATAACTCTTCAATTGCGGGATTTTAGCTTATTTCGAGAGCCACTAGTTAGTGTTCGTCTGCGATCCCTTGTTGTTCTACGAAGTTGGAAGTCCTAATTATAACTGAACAACGTAGAGCTATTTTTAGCTTTATACCCTGCTTAATTAATTTCTTTACTTGTTTATGGCTTTATTCACCTCTATTATTGAAATACAACATCGTGTTAAAACCTGTACGTGGCAATTAATTCTTTAACAACTAGTTTTTTATTTTATTTATGTGAGAAAGATCAAGTTATTCGCTAAATAAGTCGTCTCCTCTTATTCAAAAGTCCTCAACTCAAACGTATTTTAATACTGATTTATCCTAATTTTATGTGGTGTTTAGATTTTCATATAGAGTAGAGAAATTCCAAAATTACTCGTGGCTACTCCAATACGAGTATCACAAGTAAAATATTTACCCTATTTAGGTTAGCTGTACCTTCATTTCAGTCTAGGTTTCTAAGCTGTGTTACATGGATTCGTTATATTATAATCACATTGTACTACCCGCGCCTCGATGAATATAAGAAGATCCTTTTATATGTAGATTGCTAGATAAATAGCTCTTTGTTCTAACATCGTCGTATCATCTTTCATACCTGACGCGCGAGCGCCAGGCTTGCCCATAACAGCTACAGTGCCACCGAACACTTTCCGTTACAAAATTTGCGGCACTGCACTACGCTCGTCACTTGCGAAATCGGTTCTCAAGTCTCGTATGCTGAGTAATACTGAGTAACAGTAACATATTATGTATAGATAGTATTTTTCAATAATTACTCGTGTATAATGTCAATAGAACGATATGTATCATTTCTTATTCCCTACAGCTACAAAAGTCAGACGATCGAAAGGTCAGTCTACACCAGGTGACACTAAAGTCCAGCGGACTGTACCGCTGTGAGGTGTCAGCTGAAGCGCCTAGCTTCGCGTCAGCAGCTGGGGAAGGAAGAATGGATGTTATATGTAAGTTTTGATTAAAGAAATCTGTTATATAATCTTCGGACCCAAGTGGGCCGCTGCAAGAGTAACCTGACTAGTGAAGAAATCTTGCCCCGGACAACTCACAATGGGACTGAGGTGCCACTGCACAACCGGTGCAGCATTTGCTGTCGTGCCCTTAGTGCCCTAACACCGGCACCTGAACCGACCTCTATGAGGCTTCTGCCCCTGGCGTGGCAGTAGCCTGATACTGGTCCAAAACTGTCTAGCCGTGGATCATCGACACGACGAAGAAGAATACAAAATAAGTGGCAACACAGATATGCGGCCCACTTGACGGTAAGAGGCTACCACCACCCGTGGATATCTGCAACGCCAGGGGCATTGCCGGTGCGTTGCTTACCCATAGAGAGGACTTTTATAAGGAAGCGGTATATTTTTGGTCGGTATTAAAGACCTATACCAATATATCTGTACCAGTATGTCTTAGATGTTATGTAAAGTTACAAGGCATATTCTAAGTTACTAAACATTTCATTATTTTTGTCCTAGCTGTGCTTACAAAAGAGCTTAGGTATATATTTTATCTAAATACCGATGTTAATTATGCATAGCGTGATACTGAGTTGGAAGTACTTTATAAAAACACCGTTTAATGAATACAACGAAAGAACAATTATTTTTAATAAGCCTTCTTTAAAAAGTAAATTGTGTCTCTAATTTAATTTCAAAGCTGAGCTAATTAAAGACTAATCAAGTGGAAATAAGAAAAACACTTCGTTATAGGTTGGTGTTGATTTTTTGTAGGCAGTAGACTATTCTCGTAGATAATGACGATTGAAGAAAATAGATTGTAAAATATTTTTCGTTATTGAAAGAGGAAAAAAGTCAAGTAAGACAAATCAATCAGAAATAAATGATACTTTTGCCAAACAAGCAGGTTTCCCACCTTAATGGAAGTAGTTACCGAACGCTATGGACATCTGAAAAATCGGGGACATTGCTAGTATGTTTTGTCGGGCAATTACACACACACATACACTATTATTTATTGTATTTATTGTTCACAGATTTACCAAAAGAGGGTCCCAGAATAACTGGAAACGAGATGGAGAACAGAAGAGGGGATTCCTTATTCCTCAATTGTACGTCGGGGCGGTCGTACCCAGCCGCCATTCTAACTTGGTACATAGATGGGGAAAAGGTAGGAAAATGTGATTAAATCCCATGATCGATGTCAGATCCCATTATAATTATAAAGAGGATATTAGAGGGTAAATAATATAATTATTATTATTATAGTGCATGGTAGGAGCCGCTTAAAAGTATACCGCAGAGAATAATAAACGTATCTTACTGTTTCGCTTTAGGTACCTAATCTTCATAAAATATATTTTCATACACTCTTACTAAAGCATGATAAAATAGCCGTACTCTAAATTGCCTGCAATGGCCGCAATGAGAATTGGAATACGAAAATTATTCAATTTAACTGCACATTAACATAAAAATGTGGGCTTTATTAACGTCCATATTTCAATTTTACTACCTGCGTGGTCAAGGAATTTATGCTCTTCTTAATTTAATTATAAAGACTAATGAGACATACAGCGCAGTTATAAATTCGAGTAATAAAATGTTAAATTGGGGTAATGAGACAGAAAATTCAGCTTCAAAATCACGTCGTAAATGGAATTCTATAAAAAAAATTATGACACAAAATTCATGAACATTCATAGAATTCATGTGTTCCACTGAATCACTGGAACTGGATAGATAGCGTTATACCAATTAAAAAAATATGTCAGAATGATTATGAAATAAATACTTATTTTAAGTTTCGGTTTCGTGCGGTTTGTGCATTGAGCCAGTATCAAGCGCAAGTTGAGTCGAATTAAGTCGCAGTTAGAGTCAAAAGTAACCTTAGTAGTAGATAGTAGATATGATCCTTTATTGAAACTTTTTGGTCAGTTTTGGAGAGAATGCGAATTGGTACTTTAGTAATTGTATGAAATACCCACACTATTACAAATTAGAAAGAATAACATTTACTAGGCACTGGAAGGCTCGAGTTGTGCAAAGCCGAATGTTTAAAAAACCGAGGACAGCATTAGTAAAATCGTTGCAAAACATTGTTGACATTTAACACCAGCACACAATGTAAAATGTTTCATCACATCATACTTCTGATTTCAACGTGAACAATTTTATGAAAGTTTGACATGGGCACACACGAGTGTCATTACAGAAATGTCCAGTGTACAAGCATATTTTGCGTTTATATGTAAATGCTATTCATGTATGAACGGGATGCTCTACTTGGCACTTTGAAATTGCACGATTTTATACTAGGGCGTAATACGTAGACCGAAGTTATGACTAGTTTTCTTATTGGTTATAGACTAGCGGTGGCCTTTTTCTCATCTGATGTTAGGGAACGATACGGTCGTAAACACACTAAGCTTGGAACGGAACTGGCTCTCAAGGAATACTGCCAGAACACCCGTAAAGACCTGATAAAAAATCATATAAGGCTTGTTATATACACAGCGTAGATATTACAAGAAAGTTATCTTCTTTACTTATTTTATTTTCTTTGTCGCAGGTGACAAATCCAGTGCTCCTAGTAGAGTATCCTCCAACGCAACATGCTCACGGCTTACTCTCCGCAGCCCTAGGGCTCCGAGTGCCGTTCGGCAGGACCATGCAGGTCCGGTGCGTAGCTAGAGTGGCCCCGACGTGGCGGGAAGGAAGCGAAGCGGTTGTTGGGAACAGTCAATTAGCTGATAGCAAAGAAGCTATGTTACTTGGTAAGTTAATATTCGTTTTTTTTTATTAAAACTACATATCAGTATCTACTAAAGAAGATTGAACAGTCGTCTTTACGCTGCTCACATGCTCGTCGGTTTAGTTTGAATGCGGGATATTAATCGATCACCAAAAATAAGCAAATTGCTCAGCAGATCACACTTAAACGGGTGACCGCCTAATGGCTTAAAATACAAACTGACAAACAACTTCTTAGTTTTTCGTTAATATTAATTGTACTCATTTTTTTCGTTTACAATGCAGTAATGAGTTTTTTTTTAAATATATATCACTTCGGTGTATCTAGATGCATAGTGACCATAATTATTATATTCCCCTCTGATTAAATAATAATTATGTTCGTCACTCTGTTAACATAATTTTCACATAATTTATTATGGTTTTAATATTTATATTATAAACTTCGTGTAAATTTGTTGCCGCAACATTAACTTAACTGCTAACTTGTTTAAAGGTCGCGTAGGTTGACAAAAATGAGGGTAAAAATGTATAATGGTAACCAAGTTAATATCAAGTTAGAATAGTTTGGAACTCTAAGTTGCATATACTCAGAGCTTATAATGTGAAAACGTGAAATTATTCTGCAGTAAAATGTTTGTCATCAATAAAAAAACGTGAAAAGTATAATTATGTATACCTAATATAATATTAAAATAAGTTTACGTTTGACCACTATTTCACCAGATGCATTATTGTGATGTACAAATACGTTCACAGACATACTGATTGTAGATGGATAGATAGATAAACTCTTTATTGAAACACCACAGAACAAAGAAAACTTAAAAACTTGTATTGTATTTTGAATGTAAAGTTTGAAATTTTGATTTCTACTATCACTTCGACATCATTATCATTTTTGACAAGATAATTCATAAACAAGTTCTACTTAATCATAAATTATGTTCCCTTTTCATACAATTAAAAGATCCATGACTGTTTATGCACCAACACTGGCATGGAATAGAAGATTGTTTGACAGTGGCCATGTGACTATATTCTCAGTTGTTCGTTGCTTAATCTAACTTGGGTGGACGCCAACTCGTAAATACAATTGGCACGTCGTAAAACTTGTATACGCTGCATGTTCTTGAAAATAGGTTTATTGGATTATAATTTGAATAGCTCTGCGTCAGATTTAGACGGGAAATTTATCTTTATATATGCAGCATCCTCGTAGTAAAAATCCCTTTTCCAAAAAACATTAATTTCAGGCAGTTTGACCCCGAATATAACAAGGATATAGAATTTTGTATCTGTGCCTAGTACTTATTTGGGTGTAAGGAGCAAGAACCTTATTGTGTGACTGTAATGAAATTGAAACTGAATTTAATTTCACGTTCATAGTATGGGTAAAATGTCAGAAGTTTTATTTTCATTAGAGTTCAACAATCAAGCTGGTGAGTCAGTGGGTACAAATGAAAATTATTTTCTGTTCATTTCCTATAACGAATACACATTTTTTTTTGTAAATATATATATATATATATATACATAACATAATAAGTACATAAACATACATAAGTATTAAATGTATTGTGTCTGTTAAATACTGTAAGTACGCCACCCACCCTACTATCGAAAAATGTTTTTTACGGTCCATCCAAAGGTTGTCTGGAAGAAATCGCTTTCAGCGATAAGACCGCCCATTGTACTTCTCTTGTTTACCTATTGTAATTCTTCTGTACTGTGTTTATTTTTGTTTCTGGTGTACAATAAAGAGTTATTCTATTCTATAATATACCTCCGATTGCTCTCAAAATCATTCAAATCGCACCAAGACCAATCCACGTAATGGCTTTGCGGTATTATTGATCGACAAGAGATGGTATTAGTGTGGTACTTCAATTGGCTTATCTATATTAAGGATAGCGCTAATCATAGTAGTTCCTGTTCTAATCACTTTATAAGCAAGCTATTTAATCACTTTGCGTCATCCAGCCGCGCCATTTCCTTGAAATTCACTGCGTCAATCGTAAACAAGTATATATAACGTCCATACCTTAGCAGAAGCGGCAGCACTAGAGTAACTAAATAATATTTCAGACAGGTTATCAAATGATAAATTTATGGTTAGAGATGTGTTTTTCCAGACCAGCTTTTATAAAATACTTTATCGATACTGCTATCTAATTAAAATTAGTCCAAACCCTATTAATCTACTGCCATTTACTGAGTAGTTAGGTTTTTATCTTCCGTTTCTATCTGCAGTTTATCTCGCTGTCACTGTAATATTGACATCGAAGCTTACCAGGCATACGCAATTTAATAACAAAAACTGGGTCAAGACGGAACTGGGTTAAAATTAAGTTCCAAGATTAGACCTGAACAATTATTATCTATCGAAATGTATTCGTGGAGTAAAAATATAGAAGCTTTCGCGCGGAAAGATAAAAGGAGATTCGACAAGTAACCCATTAATTCTTCATCGAAAGGATTTTAATCTCAAATATACTGCGTTAGTCAATCATCATCTTATAACTTAACATCCCATCAAGCTATGATCGTAAATCCGGTAAAAGGTTATAAAAAAGCTTTCAGTTTTACTGGTTTTAGCTGCAGCTGTGCAGCTGATAGTTATAAGTTTGAGTAAGTAGTTCGTGATTTGTGAGTTAGAAATTAAGTTGGGGATTAACATGTGCGCTGATACGGATTATTATATTAATTAGAGCGATAATCTGTGCGCTTTACAGTCTAGCGATGCCGGGTTCGAAACCTCGACAAATGACTTAATTAAGCTAAGTGCGGATTTACATCGCTCCGTGCTTCGGGGGGTACGTAAAGTCATCAGTACCGGAAACCTTTAGGGTTTGACAAATTCTGACACCAATAGCCGACACTACTAATTTCGACGTAGGTATACAAAAAAACTAATCAGGTGGCATACAAAGAAAGCATTTGGGGTGTTAATGAGTATGGACGTATAGTGTAAGCATGACATAATACTCACAACTGTATTTTATCTATATATTTCAACCCACTGTTGGGTATAGGCCTCCTCATATGCGTGCCATTCTTTTCAACCCTGCTCCATACAAATTCACTGCTTTCCTGCAATCTTAGTGATGTCAGCAGACCTTCGGGCAGGTGGTTTGCCTCTTAATCTCCGACCATTAAAATTTCTTGGCCACCATTCTGTCACTTCCCTAGTTCGGCTGCCGTCTTCCCTTCTAGCCAAATGACCTGCCCATGCTAACTTTAACTGTGTTACCTACATAATATAGTAGTCGTATTACAAACTAAATGGACAACGGCGACATAAATCTATATCTAGATTAAGCTAACTATATTCGTTATCCTAACAAAGCTTGTTTGTTTCAGTGAGGAGTTCAGCAGAAGCGTTCACGTTAAGTGTAACGCTATTAACACTTTCCCTGGCAGTGTGCTTCGGCTCCCTAAAGCAAACTGAAACGTGATAAATTATCTTCTTACTTTTATTAGCGAAACTTGATTTAGACGCCGGCACGAACACAGCTCAGGAATATTCCTTTAAGACAAACATTCTTAAATTAGATTAGGTAAGGTTTCTTTGTTCTCTTCGACGAGGGTACTTGAAATGATTGTTGGTATACAATCGAGTGTAGTTAGATCAATTGTTGGAAATGGTTATTAGCGAATTTGTAAGAGTAAACCTGTGAAGTTACCCTCGACTGTTTATTTGTAATCTGAGTTTTAAAGTGTAATTATATTTTAATTATATGTTTATTTACTTTTTAGACTATATAAAATATTGATTAAACTAATTTTTACGGAGCTCATTTTTTATCGTTTTTTTGTTCTGTGACTTTATCAAATTGGATCTGTTAAAGCTACTTACTCGACGTTTAATAAAGGAAAAAATTGTGCGATGTCGCTGGACATTTGGCGACATCTCCAGACTTTCTCATGACCTTTTTACTCGAGAGCGATGTTGATTTACCATATCGTGCAACGTCGCACGATTGTGCGATATCACACGATGTCTC
Organism: Campaea margaritaria; assembly: GCA_912999815.1. Taxonomy (NCBI): domain Eukaryota; kingdom Metazoa; phylum Arthropoda; class Insecta; order Lepidoptera; family Geometridae; genus Campaea; species Campaea margaritaria. The sequence continues at coordinate 8,269,282 of OU538794.1, forward strand.
GCGGAACTCTTGTTCCCTGGCTGGTGGCTATTAAATCAGCATGGGTAACAGAGTTCATATTTTTTTATTGAGGCTAAGAACTTGAGTTTAACTTCCTTTAAGATTAATATTATGAAAAACTAGATAATAAACTCATATCATTAGCATGAAACTGATCTGTAAATAAATCGTTTAGTAACGCCTTCTTAGATATTTTAACTGATGTAAATATAGACCAATAAGACTTTTTTTTGTATTTATTATAACTGAAATATCTTCGCATTGGAAATGTTGAAATTGTGTACAAAGAAAGATTTTTCTATTCGGTTTCCTTTGTTCTTATGGTAAAAAGAACTGACTTAGAATATAATTTCAAACTTTTCTTAGTTAAGGTAGGTAAATACTAGTATTTTTATGCAATAGGTACAAGATAAGATAAATATTCAGCATTTAAAGAGGGTATCGTGGTTATAGCGACCTTAACACTTTCACTGCTGAGCCGATTTTCTTATCTAGCCACGGGTGCGGCTCTGCACACTCCATAGTGTTTTCCCATACAAGAAACACAACAGTTGTGTTTTCCCGCACTCGTAGCAAGTTATGAAAAACATTTCAGCACTGAAGGTGCAGCATCGTTCTGGACTATCAACTCAACGGCATACATGATTTAGAACATTGTAATTGGTCTAGCTATAAATAATGTCAAATGGAACAAATTTCAGTCTTTGGATCACATCGAAGACCTGTAGTAGACCTCTTTCTAACGCACAGATAGAGGAAATAGATATTGCAAGGTTTTAAAATTCTTAGAAACCTATTATAACGCCTAGAGAGAAGTTTAAAGATTGAAACAAAATGGTTACCGCTTTCGACTAGTTTTCACAGTTTCATTCTTTCGAGTCTTGTTAGACTAACTAATAGCACAAAATACATCCTATGTTATATCTTATTTGAACTAAGAATATGATAATTTCCGTTTTGTTTCTTCTTACGTTTTGAATTTTATACTTAGCTTAGCTATGAATAAAAGAATCGCCCTTTAATTAATTAAGGGAATCCAGTAGAAAATAATTCAAACTAACATAGGAGCATAGCTCCACTTTCGCTGCAATTTTGGTCACGCATTGATGATCAGTTTGCGTTATCTATTTCCTATGATCTGTGTTTTGATGTTTATTAGTATCGAATGCAGTGTTTTGTAATGTTTTGGTACTCAAACTTCTGCAATAGTAGATAAGCGGTGGCATTGCAATTGTAGGCAAGTGGGGCGCTTACTATCAGTGAAGACACTTGCTGTTGTTATCACATTTTGTACAAAAATGACTTCTATAAGTAAAATACGGATGTAAAGTTATGATTTGGTATACCTACTGTATATCCTGAATTGCTTATCACAATTATCATTGTACATATCAATTTAGTAACACGTTCGCTTTTGTTGTTAATTAAAATGTAATGTATTCAATAATTTAATGGCAAAACTTGGTTCAAATAAAAATTGAATTTGTTACAAAAAGTCCTTGTTTCTTTTCACCTCGGATGATGATTTTCCCTGTAATTAGTATTTTTTGCTCTAATTAGTTAAATATGTTAACTTATTTTTTTAAAGTCTTTTAACGTATGTTTTATGTACCTACAGTTACATTATTAACTTCCAGAATAGTTCTCAAAACTTATGTAATTGTAAGTACATAAAAAAACCTTGAAAAATATCGAATTAAATTAATATAATGTGCGATTATACTAAGGAGGAGAGAAGAGAGGAGAAGAAGGATATTGATTATACAATTCATACTTCTCCTAATATTATAAAACCAAAAGTAACTCTGTCTGTTTGCGCCCTTTTCACTTGATGGATCGTGATAAATTGGTTATGGAGATAGTTTAAACCCTAAAGAAGAACAGTGCATTTTGTTTCGTGATAATTTTTTTTTTACGCGTAAACGAAGACTCTGTTCTAAAATTATATAAAAGTCAGTTTTGTGTTCAAAACAATTTCTTAGCTAACCTTAACTCTTCCTCAGAAAAGTCTGCTATATCTATAAATGTTGTACTCAATTCAGCATATACCTCTGCCTTTAATTAAGTATATACTCAAAACAAATATTATTCGAAGAAAAATCAACGAAACTAATGCAATTACGAAATGAGTGAATTGCGTGAGCCCGCCCCGCTTCCGTTACCAAAACGGTTTGTTTTCCGTTGGCAACAAATACCCAAAGAAATGCTTCGTAATATTAATATCAGTTACAATCTTTGTGTCAGATCGAAATTGATAAAGACTTAACTTGTATTTGAATTTGAAACCCAAATAAATAAGTTATCAGATGAACAATTGGACATACATTTCTATTTTAATTGAAAAGCAATATTTAAAGTTATTTAGTTTATTTTTTTATTGCATAATAAACAGGCATTTGTCCGCAGTCTCACCTGATGGTAAGTGATGACGCAGCCGACGGTGGAGCATGCTTGCCAGAAGATAACTATTCTAAACATAGTAAAAGACTGAAAATTATAATTTTCCTTCGCGACAAGCATAGATTTGAGCAATGTTTCGCGTGAAAGTTAGGTACCTCCCAGCCACGCAAACAAGTTGGCAATGGCTTTAGAAACTCTGAACGTTGCATATTATGTAGCAAGCTTTTCTTGCAGCTTCAATTTTCGTCCATAATGGAAAACCAAATGAAGTACCAGTTAGAGAACTCGTTGACTTAAAAGAGTAAATCCTTCTTGGAGTTTTCCAAAGCGCATCTTTATCCTGACCATCTCTAACAAATCGCTCGACCCGCATCTCTTTGGCTCTTTTGTCAGCAATCCACTCTCCCCCTTTGTATTTTGTTCTGAAATTGAACCTTTCAAACAATGTCGATATATCAGACCGAGGTAGGATTACTAGGAGAAATATAGCAGCTCGTAGAGCATTGTTCTGAATAGGCTTCTAAAATCTTTACTGACATATCAAGGTTATAACGTTTCTATATTTAAAAAATTGGTTGTCTGTAAAGTTGTGTTACGGACGATATTTTAACGTGACAACGTCATAACAAAACATTGACGTAATGATTGCATAATTTTATGAATAAAATTGAGTAATATTTTTTAATAATAAACGAATAAATACTTGAAATTATACTAGATATCAGATTTTTAAAATGCAAGAATAATTAACCTGACAAGAAGAGAAGAGAGATAGATGCGGCGCAAGCGTGCAATGAGCGTTACGGGACTATGTGTCAACATTTTCGTGCGTGCAGCCGGCGTTCATCGATTTATTAGACGTTGTCACCTCAAAACAAAACATAAAGGTTGGTTATTTCACGTCATCGAACTAACAACTTTATTTTGGCTATATCGCTCATTTGCGACAAGAATGTGCTACTTCCTCGATCCCATATTGAGGTGGTAACACGTTTTTATCGCAAAGGAGTGATATGTTCTGTTGATATCTATAATCAGTTACGCTGACAAAGTTTTCCGCGCACCGCTTCATTGTTAGCGCATTACGTTGAAACAAAGCTAGATATCGTAAGTTTTGTCAGGTCATTCGTACGTTGTGATACACAAAAATAGCTAAAACATTATCTCGCTACACGAACAATAACAACTCTATATCAAAGGGTTTTGAAGACTGACTGACAATTTAGCGTCAAAGAAAGGCTTTCATCCTTTTAGCATCGTCAAGACGGTCTGGATGATATTAATACAACAATAGCTTATGATTTCCCGTCATCCAAATGAAAGACAACACTTTAATGAAAACGTCACAGTCACTGAGACGTCTCCGGAGACACTACATACAAACAGTATGGACATTAGCGCTGCATTAAGACAAGAAATTTTAAACTCTAATTATTTTAAATAATGACATATTATGTAAAATTTCAGTATTAATATTGTAAAATCATAAAACGATCATAATTATAACCAAAATATTTTAACTTCAGCAGATAACCAATGAATAATGTTTCTTACCACTATCCTCTAACTGTAGATTGTGGTTTTGTCTTGGCCTCGCAAATGCCCTTGCGAGTGCCCATACTATCCAAACAATGTAAGCAGTCTCACTCATCAAAGAAAGTATCCAGCGACGACGGGGCGATCCATTTACAAGGAAAATGAATAAAAACTTTGTTGGTAAACGTTCACGACGCGGACAGTGTCGTCAACAGATTGTCACTCAAACTGTTTTCGTTGAAATGACAAAGTTATAAGAGTTTTATTCAACAGGCTTTTGGTAGAAACTTATAACTAGCGTAACAAAGTCAGGGTCTAATTCTAATCTATCAATCAATCAACATCGTTAACAATGAACGATACGATCGAACGAATAGAACGATAACAATGAACGCGCCACGCCACTGCCACGTGGTGGTGGTGGAGATTGTGGTGGTGGTTTTTATAATAAATATGGAATTTTAAATTCAACTTATCAGACATGTCATATAACTCAAAACTCAAATCATTTATTGCAAGTAAGCCTATATAATGCACTTTTACAAGTCAAACACTTAAGTGTCATATAAGTACATAGAAAAATATATGATTATGGTTTGAGTTTGAAAAAGGATATTTCCCTTTCAAGTGCTAATTTATGATGGAATCTCGCACAGGAAAAGGAAACTCCATTAACTCTATCAGTGCTTCGGAAATATGTCCGTCAGAGAAGGTAATACCAAAAAACTCTACGCTCCATGTTTCGGTGGGCCCGTTAAGCCGTTATTATTGATTGATAGCACTTATTAAGCCACGTTAGAGGATCGTGGGGCGGTTTGAAAACTGAAAGTAAAGGCCGACACTAACTCATTTGACTAACAAAATCTTTTCACAAAAAAAACCGTCTCTTAATACTTACTTTTGGTTACTTGGAACATCCATATTGGGTCATAATTTTTAATTAAACCAAACTACTTAACCGATTTTGATGAGACCGAGTAGAAAAAACAGATGATAAACGACGGAGTTCTGAGGTAACATATATTAAAACAAAAAAAATATTGAGATAAGTACACCTCCATTTTTCAAAGTCAGATAACAAACAAACAAACAATAGTCACGAAGCCAGTCCGAAAAAGAAACGAAGAAAAAAAAAGACAGTAGCTACCTTAAATTGGTTCGGATACAAGAAACGGTAAGTCTGCCAATATTGCAGCCATGTGTTCAATATTTCTAACGGCCAACCCGTGTTATTTCCTTCACAATTTTATTCAAACTTGGCTCCTCTTCCGGTTTGTTGGTGCGTAAAAAGTGCCTACACGCTTGGCACGGACTCTTGATAAAATCGGGAACCGATTAGGGTGTCCTTACACTAAACTTTTTTATTCGTACTTTATTCAAATTGACACGAGGGAACCGACAGGGTGTAAAGGCTGATAGCGGAGTAGTTTAGTACCTTACTATGGTAACCTCTACCCTAGTGTGCTGTCACCCAGTATGGCAATTTTATTCTCCGCGATACAATTTTTTTACCTGCAACTGTAATGTAATGGCGATTCTCAAGCTTATAAAACCTAAATTATTGTAACAATAAGTTTATGTAGTCATCATTATCTACGTCGTCAATTTCTATCAACTTTGACACCTTTTAATCACAATTAGAGTTAATTGACGTTTCTGAGTGCGGAAATAACATATTTTATCTCATACGATCTTTAAAAAATAATAATTTTTTAGCGTAACGTAACTGCAACATTGCTATGGCTATGCGTAGCAAAAGCGTAGCATCGATTGCTACGAAATGTACGTAGCAACGCAATTACAAACAATGAAATTGTTCACTTGACTACGACGTCGTTTCTGTCCAAACGCTGTGCATGTATATAAAATAGTGGCGCATGTGTGCGTATAGTGAACTGTTCCATATGAATGAAGGTGTCCTACTGGATGTACCTTGACATAGCCCACATAGTTGCTTCAGAAAAGATAGCAAGCGACCGAATGGTCAGATAATCTGATCGAAGAAGTCGTGTTTTGTCACGCAACGGTGAATGTAGATAAGTTTTAACGTGACACTTCGTGGCGGAAGTTTATATCAGTGGTCGTATCGCATTTACTAGTTTATTAGACGTCAAATGCTGACATTTCTATATGTACCAAAAACACTAAGACTACAGATTAAAGTTAGAATATAATTAGCAAAACATGTACTTGTCAAGATTATTATCCATAATTAATCTTAGAAATTAAAAGTTAATTGAAATTTATTTCCTAATTTAAAATGCTTTTTTTTATTGCTGTTTGCTACCTTATTGTTTTCTTTACTATTTTATTTATTTTAGTGTATATATGCGTGATTAATAATCTGTATTATTAATCACGCATATATACACTAAAATAAATAAAATAAAAAAAAATAATAAATAAAAAAATATGATTTCGACGTCGTTTTACTGTTAAAACGACGTCGAAATCATATTTTTTTGAATCTTAATGCTCAAAGTCTATTTTGCATATGAAATAAAAAATAAACACGAAGTGAATTGAGTTTAAATTCAGATTTCCTTCCTACAAAGGCAAAAATCTTAGAATATTTCAGAAGCAGTTCCGTTTAGTGCTTGGGATACAATATGTCGGACAGTCTGGCCACAATGAAAGTAATTTTGACCAGCTGACATTCTGCGAAGAATTGAATACGTTGAATACCTACTATCGAGGTTATGGAAGCAGGGAACCGACAGTATTACTTTTTGTAAGGACTTCATTTACTTTTTAGAACATGCCTTTTAGAATTCGTCACATGCTATAACGCCATATGGTAATTAATAATGATAAAGAAATAAATAAGTAAATTAGAATACAATTAACTGAAACAGACGCTCAGGTGAGAATTAGGCTTTATTTATTTCAATTGAAACACAGTTTTTACTAAATACACATTTAAAGTGTCGCTTTCACTCTCTTTCACAATGTCGCAAGCACTCTGACAATACAACTGATCATCCATCCGCATCCAATCACAGTCTGGATTGGTGTCCAGGAGAGCATTGAGGGTGCGAGGTATAGGCGTGTTCGCGCGGGCCACTGTGCGAACAGCTTTTGAGTAACGTTATCCATAAAACAATAGCTTATTGAATATGTTCTCTTGAGCAATGCAGCTGTGGAGCCCCAAAGCAAACGATGTCCCGCCTACTGTCATGCTCCTCGTGCCCTACATCCTGCACAATAGAGGAACTTTCCGCCGCCTCAGACAACGCGGTGACGTTGGCTACGTTTCTAGCCAAGGTGATAGCACCTTGAGTACCCCTCAAGTCAAAAATTAAAAACAAACTATAATTTCACAAAACCTGTTTACCAAGTTTCGCCAGATCGGTTTTAAAATACGACCTGTAGAGGAGTACCAACAAATAAACAGATGAAAGCAAATTTCATAAGACTTGAATCAGAGACGCTTCGCTCGCTCGGTCAATAAGTATCACCTTGAACTAAAAAAAATACGTATTATTTTAAGCTAACCTTAATACTGAATTCCGTAAACAAAATCATAATGAACATTGTTAGCGCGGCAGCTAAGCTGTATAGGCTGAGCGCGCCTCCAATGGCGGGGGAAGGATGGCTGGTAGAAGAGTAGTACAAAGGAACTTGGCGACTAACCTGGTCTCCATGCAACTGCAATCACCTCGGTTCGGGTCCGTCTCCAAGCTGCTTGTTCCTTCAGGATGTTATGACGTTCGATGTAGTGGACTGTATTTTAGGCGGTTGGTGCGTGTCGGCAAGGAGCGTTTACGCGGCGGGTTTATAGCGGGTGTTGTTTATATTTGCGCGTCGAATTCACGTGGACCACCGCAGAGGAGCAGCAGATCCAGTACTTTGGATTCGGCGAGAGCGGCAGCCGCGAAGGACGAGGGTCGATCGCAGACTACTTGCGGCGGCAAGCAGTTTTCTCGTGGATACCACGATATGAGCGACAGAGATAGTCGCCAAAAAATGATAGGAATAGGAAGGTAGGAAGGTATTATGAGTGCCAATGTAAGTGGCGCGAACATTTGCCCCCGGCCTAAAAACCATTGGTTTTTAAAAGAAAGCGGGAAATAAAAAATATAAAAATAAGAGTTAAACTCTTAAGCCGTCAACGGGTTAAATATAACATAGCGGTTGACCGGGGAGCAAGGGGTTAAATTATTGGGTAGGTAAGATACATAAACGGACGACGGGTCTCTGGTAGACGCCGGTCGCCGTTTTTACTGACGCTATTCGACAGATGCCATCGCCGCCGACATGAGTGGCCACGACGACACCGAGAGGCCAGGATAGCGGGGGAATATTATCAGTGATAATAAGAACAATAGAACCTATTGTAATGGGATTCGAAGGTGTATTCCATTTTCCTCTAGATTGAAGTAAGTGAAGATATTCCAACTTCCACCGTTTGGAAAATGATTGTACCATTTGATCCAATAAAGCGTACCGTTTCAATAAGTGTCCAGGTTCATCGGGAACCGTGCAAGCGGGCAAATGCTTCAGCGGTGCGGTCATTAAGAAATGTGAAGCACTCAGCGCGGTCGGCTCAGACGGATCTTCGCTCAATAACGTTACAGGACGAGAATTGATAACGCATTCTATCTGTGTGAGTACGGTTAACATTTCCTCATAGGTGAGTAACTGTGAACCGATCGTCTTATGAAGATGACTTTTAAACGCTTTCACATATATTTCATAATTCCCCCCGAAGTGAGGACTTCGCGGTGGATTGAATTTCCAGTGTATGCGATTAGCTGATAACTCATCTGAGATAGACTTATTATATTCGTCGGAATTTAAAAGATCCGTTAACGCATTTTTCGCATTTTTAACGCATTCCGTTAACGCAGAGACGGGAAGGGAGTCAAGGAGCGCGGGTGAGTTACTAGCCCATTTGACGAGATCGAAGCCCCCGGCCTTGAGCAACTCGCAGAGATCGTCTCTGAGTTGTAAACAAGCAGACAGAGTAGGCATGGAGTAGCACACGTCGTCCATGTATGTGTTGTCGCTGATAAGAGATGCTGCGAGTGGGAAGCGGGCACCGTCGGCGGCGCACAGCTGTCGCAACACTCGCATCGCAAGGAACGGACTGCTACGTAGACCAAAACAAACGCGGTTGAATTGGTAGGTATCAAGCGGAAAAACGGGATCGAATCGATACAGGAGTTTTTGATATTTGCGGTGGTCCTTATTTATCAAAATTTGTAGGTACATCTGTTTAATATCGGATGTAAAAGCGATTGGGTAGTGGCGGAAATCCAAGAGGATTGTAAAAAGATCGTTTTGTAAATTATCCCCGGTATATAAAACTTGATTCAAGGAGAGGCCTGAGTCAGTTTCAGCACTGGCGTCCATCACCATACGCCATCGAGTTGTTGTTTTTTGTAGTCTCGCAATGGCGTGGTGTGGCACGTAATATCCAGTAAAAGGACTATCATTGTCGATCAGTGAAATGTAACCCTTCTGAATGTACTCTTTGATTATAGCATCGTACTCTAAGCGCAGAGCAGGTGTCGCGGCGAGCTTACGTTCGAGATACATGAAGCGTTTTTTAGCGATAGGGTAAGAATTACCCAGAGAGGTCGCGGGATCGCGGGAGAAAGGTAACGCTACAGAATAGCGTCCCGTAGGATCGCGGGAAACGTTATTTGTAAAAATGCGTTCACATTCTATAGCGTCTGGGCTCAAAGTCGGCGTGCATTGCACCTCTTCAAGCTGCCAGAAGCGTTGGACAAGATTATCTAAACGTGGTCCTTCCGTAAAGGTACAGAGGGAAATATGAGAGCGGCATCTATCTTCAACCAAGGGGTCAGTGATAGAAACAACGGTTTCAATATGAGCGGGCGTAACATGAGCGGGAGTAACATGAGCGGGAGTAACGGGAGCGGTCCCGATTACGATAAAACCAAAAATGGTTTCAAAAGCGGTTGGAGTACCAGGCGGACCAGCGGCGCGGCCTGATAGCAATATTTCAGAAAAGAGCGGCGCGCCTATAAGTATGTCGATCTCGGAAGGCGAAGCGAAACTGTCGTCTGCCAGAGGCAGGCAGTTCAGGTATGAAAGGCAGGATACGTCAATTTTCACTGCCGGTAAATTGTCTGTTATGCGGTCGATAACATAGGCGTCAATTGCAATAAAATTATCATTTAGGCGGGAAGACAAAGTAGCAGAAACTGCTCCCTTGATTGGGTTAGATGCGGAACCTATCCCTTTAACAACGGTGTTCGTCACCTTATTGCATTTTAAATTTAATTTAGCGCAACATTTTGAAGTTAAAAAGTTACTTTGGGAAGCCGAATCAATTAAGGCGCGTACTACATGGCGGCGACCATTTAAATCCGTAGCATAAACTTGTACGGTTCCCAGTAAACAAGTAGTGTCATTAGGCTGCGAAGCGGGGCGTATATTACACAGCGACACCTGTTGTTGTGATGACTGATAAGCAGTTGTAGGTAAGTTCGTCAGCTGAGCGCTAGCGGAGCCCGCGACGGGCGGCGGCGATGCCGAAGGCGGCATGTGATCCCCGGCGGCGGAGAAGTTGCCAGTTCGCGCGCGCGGAGGCGGCGCGTGCGCCTGTGACGAAGCGCTAGGGTACGGGCGATTGTCTTCACGGGAAGATGATACTTTGCGGCATAACATAGAATGATGTTTACATCCACAATAACGGCAATTAAATTTAGAATTGCAAGCGGTATTTATATGCGTAGTGCTTAGACAATTAGTGCAACCTTTGCTTTGTTTTACAAAAGTGTACCTGTCGTCGATAGAAAGCTTATCAAATGCAGGGCATCTATATAAGTTAGCGTGATCGGCTTGTTTGCAAAGCGGACAGTGAGTGACGCATGATGCAGCAAAAGACTGCGTAGACCTTGCAGTACCCGGCCTGTTATCACTGCGGCTAAGAGAATCGGTCGTAGTGCGTTCCAATATTTTGCTTTGTTCGCGGATGAATTTTAAAAGTTCATTGTATATAGGCATAGATTTACCTCGCATGTGCATTTCAAACGACCGTGCAGTACTTGAATCTATTTTCTTCAAAGCGAGCGATAGTAAAATAAAATCAGACATGTTATCGAGCTGGAGAGACTTCAAACTTGACACAGCCGTGCAGAATTTATCTAGGAATAATTCTAAGTTTTTATTCGTCGCGGTGTTAAAAGATTTAAAATCAAGCATTTGATCAAGATAAGCGGAGGCTAGGTTACGTTTGTCGTTATACCTATCGACGAGCGTCTGCCATATGATCGGATAATTATCACCGTTAGGTACGATACCAGAACAAACTGCAAGGGCCCGGCCTGACAATTTATTAATTAAATATTGGACGCGTTCGTGATCAGTGAGATCGGGATTTTCGTGAATCGTGCGTTTGAATGACTCATAAAATATCCTCCAGGTCATCGGATCTCCATTGAAGACCATCAAATCGAGTTCAGGAATTCTGATGGATTTACGTTGCGGGGCAACATTGAAATCAGCGGTTTTTAAAGGCGGGTTAAGTTTATTATAAACAAACTGACAACGGCAAAACATATCTTCGAAGACGTTTATAGATTGGTAGTTTACCGTGTACGAAGCGTTGAGAGTCAACTCGGTGACATTTAATTTGTTCACAATTTCATTGAAATCGGAGCGTAAGCGGTCTAACGAGATCATTCCACATAGAAATAAATCTTTCTCAGTATCATCAGTGAAAGCCTTTAAAGATCGGTTAAAAATATCTTGTAAGCGAGAAAATATAATGTCACGTTTACCTATCAAGGTCAAACGTTCGACCTGTAACGTATCGAGCGCTTTTGCGTCCTCGTATACTTCACTATCTTTGTCTTTTGAACGAGTAGCCATAGCCATCTTAACAAAGTATAAAAAACTAGATAAAGTATGAAATTCCTAATTTACTGCAACTGCCTACAGCATTTACCTGCCGCGCGCGCGGCGTATTGAATACCCACGTGGAGACGCACGGGCGGTCGTTAGGAATACCTTCACTTTTTAATAAAAATTAAGAATTACGGAAAAATCGTTATTTTTACTATTTAGGAATGCGGAATACACGAAATAAGTATATAAGAGCGTAATAGGATAGTACAGGGTACTATCTGAACTGTAATTGCGGGCGGGAACACGATAATTATAGGAAATTATCGTTGGTAAAAATACCAATATAAAATTGCGGGCGGTTATAAAGAGGACTATATGAGGCCTAAGAGGGGCCAGAGAATAGCGGGAGGACCAGAGAAGATCCGGCGGCGGAGGACCAACAATATGTTAGCGCGGCAGCTAAGCTGTATAGGCTGAGCGCGCCTCCAATGGCGGGGGAAGGATGGCTGGTAGAAGAGTAGTACAAAGGAACTTGGCGACTAACCTGGTCTCCATGCAACTGCAATCACCTCGGTTCGGGTCCGTCTCCAAGCTGCTTGTTCCTTCAGGATGTTATGACGTTCGATGTAGTGGACTGTATTTTAGGCGGTTGGTGCGTGTCGGCAAGGAGCGTTTACGCGGCGGGTTTATAGCGGGTGTTGTTTATATTTGCGCGTCGAATTCACGTGGACCACCGCAGAGGAGCAGCAGATCCAGTACTTTGGATTCGGCGAGAGCGGCAGCCGCGAAGGACGAGGGTCGATCGCAGACTACTTGCGGCGGCAAGCAGTTTTCTCGTGGATACCACGATATGAGCGACAGAGATAGTCGCCAAAAAATGATAGGAATAGGAAGGTAGGAAGGTATTATGAGTGCCAATGTAAGTGGCGCGAACAAACATAATTCGGTTAGCATCGAGCAATATCGTGTAAAAAAATGTCCTTCGTGTCGTATTTCTTAAGACCAGTGATCAATGGGCGGTGGACACGCAGGGTTGGCACGCAACGCTCGCCAGCTCATGCTTTACCTAGCCTCTGACACCTCCATTTAGATTACAAACGTAAAAATGCCAGCCCTACCTCTTCGTTACCGACCACTTCATTTATTAGAACGCTTTAAATGAACATAATTAAATACTGTGAACGCGGTATTTCGGCATAGCGTGGTAACTGGGTTTAAATTAAAGTAGATACCTTGGAATATTTGTTTTTGGGAAAGATATTAAAATTGAATATATGGTTATCATGCCGCATGCCGCAGCCGATGATGATGATGTCGCAGTCATTTTAGCTGGAATACCCTTATTGATGTGGGGTTTTGTTGGTGTTTTTTAAATTTACGGAGCAAGCTGCGCGTCTTAGAAGAAAATCTTCAACTTATTTAAACTACTAAGTGATAGGAAACCTTATTTTCTAACCAAGGCTGAACCTCGCACAGGAAAAAAATCACTCCTCTGCCTCTACTATTGCATCGGAAATACGCCTGTTAGAGAAGAAGCACAAAAAACTGCCGTAGAGTTTCTTGGCGGTATCTTATCCTGTCTTTGCAGAGTCTACGGGAACGACACCTTAGCTTAGGTATTGCAGGTACAGTCGCAGCCGCGGAAGACGTTCTACATTCCCGTAGCCCCCACAAAAGGCGTCCCGATTGGAACACCTTGGGGTTTAGACGGTAGGCATACCATCAGGCAGCTGGCGGGGAGTCCCACATAACCGCCCAGTCCTACCGCGGGCCGAGTGCTACGAGTATTGCAACCCTCAGGTTTAAAAAAAACGTGCTGTAGGTACATTTCTACTATCGCGTCACGGTCACATACATAAATCTTAATCCCTTACTAGGATTCCCTGTATCCTCTGTGTGTGTGTGTGTGTGTGTTCCATCAATTTCAAAAACCTTAAATGCAAATTCACTTCACAATTATACGTGAGTATTCTGTAGTATTTGGTTGTAGTATCGTTAGTTACTCGCACAACAGTTTACTGCACACATTTGTGGTAGTTTCAACTTCCTGTTCAGTCTCGATACGGCATTCGTTCGAGGTGCTCGTATGTAAAAGCTAAGCGTTTACGTCACGCGCGCATCGTTTGTTATTGTTGTTGCCTGCGCGCCGGTCCACTGTGGGCCGCGCGGCGATAACAATGGAACCAAGCGGTTCCCTGAGTGAGGATGAGATGGTAGATCTGGAAGTGGTGCAATGTTACGACGAGGATGCGGTGCAATACAATGAGGAGGATGCAGCACAATATAATGTGGAGACAGCGCAGATGGAATGCGTCGATGCAGAAGTTTTGAGACCGGAGAAAAGAAAGGGCTGTGAGAATGAGTGGACTGTTGTTAAGTCAAAAGAAAAGAAACAAAAACCGGAGGTGGAGAAAATAGAGATGTACATTTCGTGCAGCGAGCAACTACCTAAGCAATTTGCATTAGCAAAATTATTTAAAGATAATAACATTACCGACATACAGAGAGTGAAATATGTTAGTCCATTCAAGGTGCGTCTCGATATGCGGAATGAGCTCAGCGCAGATAGATTAGAAAACTGTAGGCAGATAACTGATAAGGGCTGGCAAGTACACAGAGCGATGGAAAAGAATTTATCATACGGTGTTATACGGGATGTTGATTTAGAGATGTCGGATGAGGAGGTATTTAACCGGATTTCATGCCCTAAACCAGCGCAGCTGGTATCTATATTTCGTCTTAATCGCCGTGGTTCGAGTCAAGGATGGACGCGAAGTGAAACAGTACGATTATGTTTTAAGGGAGCATTTTTACCGTCGTATATATCTGTTGATGGTTTAAGAATCAGAGTCGACCCATACGTTTTCCCAGTATCGCAATGTTCGCGATGCTGGAAGCTGGGACACATGGCGAAGAGGTGTCCGTCCAGTAAAGTGGTATGCCCGAAATGTAGCGAGAACCACGACAATTGCGAAACCACCTCGTTTAAATGCGTCAACTGCGATGGTGTTCACATGGCCATGCACAAAGGCTGTCCTGCGTTCCTTAAAGAAAAAAAGCTGAGGGAAATAATGGCGGAGTTTAATTGCACGTACAGAAAAGCACTCACCATTTATGTAACTCCAAGTTCACCTACAGATTTTGTACCTAAAATATTCACGTTCGCCCCGACGCCTAGATCCGTGTCATTGTTTCCCCCTCTTGAAAGACGTGTGCCCTCCTCTTTATGTGATTTTTTGGCCCCGGAAGCTGATGCCATACATACTCGTGGAGACGAGCAGGTCAAACCAAGTCCGCGACCAGCACCAAAGAAGCAAAGGCGCCGTAAGACAGCAGATCCGTTCCAGTGTGAGCCCTCCCCAAATACAGTACGCCAGGAGACCTCAGGTGATACAGAGCTAGGCCAGGATATTCCAGTTGACCAGAAGAAAGAAAAAGAAGTTAATTTTAGTGAATTATTTAACAGGTTGAAGGAAATAATTTTTTTGAGAGGTGACTCAATTCAATCTAAAGTGAAAAACATTTTGAAGTGCTGCGTCGAATGGTTGATTTTAGTTGTAGTTGATAATGTTACGGACTGGCCGATATTAAAACAAATATTAGACTTTTTTATGAACTATGGATAGAAGGAAAAAAAATCTTAGATTAACTATTCTCCAATGGAATGCACAAAGTTTAAGGCCAAAACTAGTGGATTTTGAAAATATTTTAATTAAGGAAAGAGCTCACATTGTGGCCGTATTTGAAACGTGGCTAGAGCCAAATAGCCATCTCAAGGTCACCAATTATAATATTTACCGTAAGGATAGGGATGACGCGTATGGTGGAGTCGCCATTTTTGTACACAAGTCAATTAATTCGCAACTCTTCAACGTTCAAAGTATTAATAGCGGTATTGAACTTATAGGTATCAAAGTTCACAATTGTAACGAATTAGAACATATTGTGGCTGTCTATTGTTCGCCATCGGTGCGTACTAGTCAGCGAGATTGGGACTCGGTATTCGCTGCAGTTAACACTAAAACACTATTCGTCGGGGATTTCAACGGTCATCACACTAATTGGTCTTACAAAACAGATTTAAGAGGAGCACAAATTTTCGATGCAATTTTAGATAACAGATATATAACATTAAATGACGGCACATCAACTCGTGTAAGACTAGTCAATAACCAACTTCAACAATCCGCGCCGGACATATCTTTGGTCTCTTCCGATTTAGCTTTGATATTTAATTGGAAAGTTTTAAATGAAACACTAGGAAGCGACCACCTTATAATTAAAATTACTACTAGCTTCAACATTACGCCTACAAATATTATACGTCGAAATTATAAGAAAGCGGACTGGCAAAGCTACAATAAATTATTAGAAGCATTGTTTACAAAGTTTGAGTGGTTAGGAAATCTTCAAGGCGAATATGATAATTTTGTGGAATATATAAATATAGCAGCAGACTTACACATACCATATATAAAGTATAATACTGATCCTGATAGCGTTTTTACTCCTAAGCCTTATTGGAACGCAGAACTATCAAGATCTGTAGCAAAACGTAGGTTGGCCCTTTCGGCTTTTAGACGTAATCCAACTCCGGATAACTTATCTTTACTCAATGAAAAAATTAGTGATTCAAAAAAATTAGTACGCAGCGAAAGAAATAAAGCTTGGCAAGGATTCTGTACGTCATTAGATGAAACTACTTCGCAAAGCGAAGTGTGGCAAAAAATGAGATGGTTTAAAGGACGCGGAAGTACTAGAAAGTATGTTGATAATGAGAGGGCTAATAATTTACTTCGTAGTTTAACTCCTGATTACGCATCTCCGCAAGACCCATGTTTTGTTTCATCTAATTTAAAACTGGAAGCTGTAATCACTAGACAAGAATTAGATCGTTGTTTTCGCACTAAGGATACGTCACCCGGGTGTGACAATATTTCATACTCAATGATAAAATATCTCCCTGAGAACGGTAAAGATATATTGCTGACGCTTTATAATAATTTCTATTCTACCGGTTTTGTACCTAATCAGTGGAGAGACATTGCGATTACCCCGATACCTAAACCCGGCCGTGATCCACAGTCTCCCTCCTCGCTCAGACCTATCTCAATGATGTCGAGCTTATGTAAATGTTTTCATAGTGTTTTAATTAATAGAATTGAGTGGTACGTAGAAAAAAACAATATTCTATCTTCTTATACTACGGGGTTTAGGAAATGTCGATCTACTTTAGACAATCTGGTTTGTTTAGTTACTCACATTCAAGCGGGCTTTACGGAAAATAATACTACAATAGGATGTTTTTTGGATATAGATAACGCATATAACAACGTAAATATAAATTCATTAATGCGAACTTTGGATCAAATTGGGGTGGGTTCGAAAATATGTCAATATCTTTGGAATTTTTTAAAGGAAAGGAAGTTGAAAGTTTTAGTTGATAACACATATTTATGTCGAAGTACAGGTCGTGGCTTGGCTCAGGGGGACCCGCTCTCACCGTTACTTTTCAATATAAGTACCTCCAAATTATGTAGGGATATTGTAAACAGTGACGTAATGATGTCACAGTATGCGGACGACTTCGTTTTGTACTCAGTATCTAGGAACGTAGACGTAGGCGCTCGTAATTTGCAGGAGTCCTTGGATATTTTAGTTGAACGGCTTTTGGATTTAGGTTTGGAAATTTCGTCATCAAAAAGTAAAGTCTGTCTTTTTAAAAGAGGTTATAAAAGGGAACGTGTTAACCTCACAATTAATAATACCGCGTTAGAAGTAGTAGATAACATCAGATATTTGGGGTTGTGGCTAGACCGCTCGCTGAAATGGACAAAACATATTGGAGAATTAGTAGGAAAATGTTCAAAACCGCTAAAGATTTTTAAAATTCTCGCGGGGTCAGGGTGGGGAGTTCATCCATGTCATTTGAGACGACTATACATTTCTATTATTCGATCTAGATTGGATTATGGTAACTTTCTGTTTGATAGTGGCCTTAAAGGTAACTTAGTAAAACTAGATCGATTGCAAAATCAATGTATGCGAGTTATTGGTGGCTTTGTGAAGAGTACCGCGATACATGTGATGGAGTGTGAGCTGCACTTGCAACCGTTACATGTACGCAGATACTACTTGGCTGGCAAATATTGGTTGAGAGCGAGGTCATTTACAGGTAGTGAAATAATCCAGGCGATAGACAAACTGTCTCAATTGAATCAAAACCTGTATTGGAGACGTAAGAAAAAACTTTTGCTTGTTAAAGTACACGAGTCTCTTAATACCTATCCTATTTACTCGTCATATATACTAGACCGCTTTTCGTTAGACACATGGGTAAGCAATGTGAACTTATCTAATATAATTAAGCATGACATAGATATGATAAATAAACCGAAACATCGGTACAGAAGCTGCAATTTAAAACAAATTTGTGAACAGTTTTTGTCTCATAATTATTCAAATTATTATCCAATTTATACCGATGGTTCCCAGCAAGGAAATGAGTCGGGATTTGCTGTGTTTGACCCACAAACAAAAACCTCTATTAAATTTAAACTTAACACTAAAGTATCAATAATGTATGTTGAATTATTAGGAATTGCAGAGGCTATATCATACATCAGTTCATTTGAGGCTGGGAAGTATGTAATACTAACAGACTCCAAGAGTGCACTGCAGCACCTGGCTCGGTGCACCTCGAATTTTCGAGGTTCACCGATAGCCTATAAAATCTTGGACTCTCTTAGTAAGCTACAAGATAAGAGTTTAGTACTACAATGGGTTCCGTCTCATATAGGCTTGAATGGGAACGAAGAAGTAGACCGGTTTGCAAAGGAGGCCGTCACGGATGGAATGTTTTATGAATGTTTACCTTTTTTTAGTGATCTCAATTATATGGTCCGTTGTCAATGTTTAGAGTTATGGAAAGAATATTTTGACGAGAGATCCTTAAGTAAAGGAATCTGGTATAGGACGATCCAACCGAGCCTTTCCCGATTCCCCTGGTTTGTGGGTGCAGATACACCTCGCAGTGATGTAGTGACTGCCTTTAGACTTCGTTCTGGACATATCCCCTTGAATAAGTTCGCGTATCTTATGAAAAAGTCGGATTCGCCAAATTGTGCAGAGTGTAATGTTGTTGAGGATGTGTTTCATATTTTAGCGGAGTGTGTCCGGAACGACGCCGCGAGGAATAGTTTCATAATTGAAAATATGTTTAATTTGATAGATGTTGGGGCATTTATGTGTATTTTGGCTGAGCCACTATCAAGGCAAGCTAAGGAATTGTATAAAATTGTTAAATTAGGTATTAAGCGTAGATAATTTGTAGAAAGAACCTATGAGGGTGACATGTTAATTTTAATAACAAAACCCTCTATAAATAAATAAAGATTAAAAAAAAAAAAAAAAAAAAAAAAAAAAAACTTCCTGTTTGTTTGCAGCGTGTGAAGATCTAAAGTTTTCCCACAAACTATGGTAGAACGTAAATGCTTTTACATCTAATTACATGTTACCGAATCATTTTGTGGCGTGTTACTTGGCAACAAGAAATATCGTTTGTCTTCATCAGGAGTTGCCTTTGTAGAAATTAATTAGACTTTTATGTAAGTTAGACACTTGAAGGTTACGGAAAGACGCGAGGTCGTTATTTTATTTGGTACATCAGCCTTTATTGACCATAAATATTTGATAATTAATAAATAAAATATATAGTAAACGACAGTAGAAAAAATAAAATTGAAACCTCAAATCACATTTTCCTGAGTGGGTCGAAAATTAAACTTATGATACGAAAACTCTATCGTATTGAATATATTCGGTTCATTATCGAAAAGTCACTTTAAGAAAAAGAGACCTAAGTATACGGTTTTCAGTTTCCCGCCAAAACTCGCAAGTTACTTCATGTTGTTGTTGACGTTGACATTTGATGTTTTTATGACATTTGACAGCCAGAAACAGAGGAACGCTATCTATTTCAATTCCGACACTCCGACAGTTTGACTGATATCTTTGAAAACCCTCATTGCCGTTTGCATTTTCACATCCCAAACATATTTTCAAGTACCTTCACCACTATTTCAAAGATAACGTTTAGTTTAGAACTAACTGCTCCTTAGTATGTCTATTTCAAGTGGCCGATAAATCTTGGGAGTCCATTGAATTGTGCCCAGTTACGAGTCCATATCGAAGTGATCAGCTCGTCGCTAAACGGTCTAAGTTACCAAGTTTACCCGTGGTGCAGATAAATGACGACATTCAGACCAATTAGGAGATAACTTATAGTCAAAAGTTGCAGTTTTAATAGAGATTCGATTGGAAATTTTGAGATTAGTCTATAGACAA
This sequence comes from Campaea margaritaria, assembly GCA_912999815.1. NCBI lineage: Eukaryota > Metazoa > Arthropoda > Insecta > Lepidoptera > Geometridae > Campaea > Campaea margaritaria. The sequence goes on from OU538794.1 coordinate 8,289,385, forward strand.
TTTATAAAATACTTGAGTTATCGTGTATTTTGTGGATACACAATTTTCTTTATTGACTGAGTGACGACGCGTGCAGGTAGTTCGCCTGATGGTAAGCGCTACGCCTGCCCATAACAATCACAGAACAACCCAGAACACTGAATTGCATAATCCTGCCAGGCACTGCACTGCGCTCGTCACCCTGAGACATCGGCTCTAAAGTCACATATGCCCAGTAATTTCACTGGAAATAATGGCCTTCAAACTGGAACACAATAATGTGTGGTACTTCCTCTGGCTTCTTGCAGAAAAGGCCTCCCACTACTAGTGAAACATCCGAAAAAATTATCAAAAAATTATAATATTAATAACCGATTTAGAGGAGATAGCAGTTCAGTCCATCTAACGTAGAACAAATAAAACAAGAAAGCTGAATCAATGCCCGTCTGTGACACACGATCGGTTCTCATTACACTGCGTACATACAGTTTTGATGGGATTCCGACGCAAGGAATCGAAAAAAACAAGAGATGGAAAGTGCTTACCGAGGTTTGAAATTGGAAACGCGTTCATCAGGCGGCTGCGGAAATTGTTGGCTCGCAGTCGGCGCGACGTCGGCGTCGGCTGGGCCAGACAGCTCGCGTGAGCTCATTAGCCTGTCACGTGGTCTGATCGAGTCTGAACTTGGAAGCTCGTAGATTGGGTGAGTGTAACTGCGTGGCTCGGAATGTGGTTTTGCGGTTGTGGTACATCTTTTTAGGGCCCGAACTTGTAAGGTTATAAAAACTGTTTGATAGAAAGACCTCTTTTGTTGAAACTTTTATTCCAGCCTGTTTGTATGTCATAGATGTTTTTACCAACAATTAACATTAAAAATTGGTATTATTGAAAGGTCCGCTTTTGTTTCTGTGTGTTTGTTTTGTAGCGGGAGGCCATTTCTGCAAGAGGCCACCTGGAGAAGTACTTTTGCCAGATATTCATCCACCAAGCAGTAGTGTGCAAACAGTACTGTGTTTCGGTTTGTTTCCAGCGAGGCGATGTCTCAGGGTGACAAGCGCAGTGCAATGCCGCGTAGGATTATGCAATGCAAGGTTCTGGGTGGCACTGTAACTGTTATGGGCAGGCGTAGCACATACCCTCAGGTGACTTGCTCGTCTCCTAACTCAGTCAAATAAAAAAATATATTTAAATAACAAATACCTACTTCTATGTTATTTTTCCCGTACAGTCTACTCGTAAATCAGATGAAAACAGAGTATGAAATGAGACGTCAAAATGTTTGAATAAAGCCGTGTCTCCTGCCCGTGTTTTGGTCTACGTACATTTACATTTACATAAAACCTTGTCAATTTTTACAATATTATCTTGTTTGAATATGAAAACATCAAAAATTTACAAAAAATTTACACAAATTACAAGGTTTTGTGTAGTGTGTACATCAGGCGATACGGCTTAAAAGAACTTTTTTATCGACAGTTGATGGCTTTTTCAAATAAAATATATCAAACTGACAGCACCTCACACCACGCTACTTCAACCTGTCTTTCGCCTTATAAAAAACCTATACGTAGTATCTATTAAAATTAATTTATGCTCATTAATTAAAATTTTCCACTGAAATATTGCACTTCCACTTGCTTGGCTGGTTTGCTAAGCATTTTAATTGCACAAAGCACTTTATTGTTTCACGTTGGTTTGTCTTGTTCCATTTCATTTTAAGTTATATTTTCAAATAGTGCGTTTAATAACGAAAATGTAATAATGCATTATGGTCGTTTTCAGTAAGGTATGGGACTGTGGGGAACAGAAACTCTTTAAAAAACCTATCTAGGCACCGCTCGATGCAACGCATGACTGTAATACTGGCAAATGCAATGCTAATTGCAATGCAATTGAAAGAAATAATGCCGTCAGGATAGTGAATTCGCTGCGACGCAAGACAAAACTTTCTACGCCAAAATATATGTTCAATAAATTTAAAAATCTCTATTCTCTATAAACCCCTTAAATATGAATAGATCAAAACCACAGACAATGGAACGATAAACAACAAGAGGTGAGTTAATTTTGCATAATTGCTTCTTCCATTCACTTCCTTAACGCCGACCTTATCGCTTAAGAACTTTATTAATGTGCCGCTTTGTCTTGCCGTTATAAATCCACTACGTATTTACCTCACTAACGCTAATTTGAGTGGTATTAGGGCTAATGCGATTATTATCTACAATTCCGACATTAGAGATATTGCATAAATAATATCTAAAGCTCGGTCTACCATATTTAAAAACTTAGTTGTGTGAATGCTACGACGAAAATATTTACACAGCAGTTAGGAGGCCGCTGCTGGACGGTGCAGAGAAACCCCAAATGTGCTAAAACTAGATTTGTTAAAGTTAAAAATTACTTGGCTAAATTCTAACCTAAAAGTGTGTACGTTCGGTCCGATGTTTGGAGCCGAAGTCACCTAAAATTACGTGCAATATACTAATGTAGGACATGGGACACTTTCGCTGCGTCTGCGTTTAGCTGTATCGCCGCCGGTGTGGTGTAGAATGCGTTGTCACCATTCTGGACCTTAGACGGCTATGTAACACAGCTAAATTTAAATAACAAAACACTAACACAAACATGTTTACACAACACAAAACACTAAGACAAACATGTTTTGTGTGATACTTCGTAGTGCTACGTAATACGTAGAGCACAGTGCTCTACGTAGATAACTACATAGTGCTCTGAGCACTATGTAGTTACCTACGTAGCCGTTCCATAACAAACGTTTGAAATTAATAAAGCATATTACGTTGAGCTGCAAAAAGTTAAGGCTACATGTTTTCACTAAATTATGCAGTTTTTGAAGTAAAACTTCTTTATACTCGCTTAACTTGGGGAGTAAGCTGGTGAATGCGTTACGAAAAACGTGATCGACGACGCGAACGGAAGTTGAGAGGGAGATATAAGTTAGTGAAGATAGAAAGTGAGAGAGTTACTTTGCGTATATTTTTGAAAATATCAATGACGGATTTTTTTTTACTTTTTTTAGTTGAAGTTTTACTTGTACTGTGTGTCCCAGCACACATTTCGTTTTTTTATTGATGTGAATGCAGAGAAATATGCACACGCAAAAATGTATGATTACAACGTCACTATACTAAATGAAGAACTAAAAGAGAGGTACTATATAAAATAAGTATACTAAATAATAATAAAGGTTTGACTAAAAATAATTTCTTAAATTCTCACCCCTACTTTCAAAATGGTTTATTTATAAAACTCTTCTAGTTTACTCCCTGGAGATAAAAGTATACGTGGGTAAAGTTAACTTCGTTGTGAAAACAAAAAGAAATTGATCTCGAACTCCAGATATTTGGAGAAATATGTTTACTGTGTACATAATGATGTGTGCGTAACGCTCTTGAATCGTAATAATCGTTTCATTTATCCATCGAAATTAAATAAAGCGTACGTTGATAAAACATTTGCTTTATTCATTGCACAAAGAATATTAGGGATTATTATTTTATTTCGTCGGTAGCATTATTATTAACCGTTATGTGTTGTCTTCTTTCATTCAAAATTAATTCTTAATTAAATTCTTTTTTTCAAAATTATAAACAATGCTGTTCATACTTGCGATCGGTTTAGGAATGAAAATGAACTAGTACTGAATACTGGACATAATAATAATATGTAAATGATAAATAACAAGAGTTCTGAGATAACAAAAATAAAAAAAAATACAAAAGAATTAATAACCTCCTTTTGAAGTCGTTTAAAAATATTATTTTGTATACCTATTAAAACAATAATTGTTAATTTTTTATCACGGCCAAGAGGAATAGCAAAGTATATTTTTTATGTCATTGCAATAGATTAAAAATGGTCACTGAAATCGCCTAACCTTCTTTGTAAAAACACGACTATTTTTATTGTATGTTTCCCCGCGGTTTCACCCGCGTAGTTCCCGTTATGTGCCACGGGAACATACTATCGGAATAAAAAGTACCCTTTTACTCAATCCTGGTTATAAACTATCTCTGTTCCAAATTTCATTCGAATCCGTTCAGTAGTTTTTGTGTGAAAGAGGAACAAACATCAATCCATCCATTCTCACAAGCTTTCGCATTTATAATATTAGTAGGATTTATTTACCATAGTTCAACTAAACAGCAGTGGCAATAAGAACACTTTTCCAATAACAATGACATGCAAAAATGTCGTAATTCTTTGCTAGTTGTAATAGAAATTGAGCCCTGTGTAAAGTTGTTAAGATTTTAAATCGCACGATTAATAGTTACCTGTTAAGAGAACAGAGCTTAGTTTTTATTCTTTCATCTGAATAAAACGTGGCATAGTCCATACTTTTCTATACGGCGCAGTTACTATGTACCACTAATCATCGTTGTTTTGTATGTAGAGCACGTAGAAAGCAACGCTGGCATTGTCGGAGCCATGGAATAAAAATATGCACCATCCATTGATAAACTAAAGGAAGACACGTTAACTTTAACACTGTGTCATCATCATCAACCCATGTCGTCCCACCGCTAAGCACGGATTTCCTCTCACTTTCGTGAGGCGGGTTAAGCCATAAACAACCACGGGGGCCCAGTCCGGATTGGTGGATAACATACCTACCTGTGAAATAATTCTCGGGTTTCCACATGATGTTTTTCTTCACCCAAAAGCGAGTGAAGTAAGTAAGAGTAAATCAGTAAAATAACCTACTAAATGGGTTCAATGAATTGGATATTCAAATACCACATAGTTTTAGACATCTAGGAGATATATTTAGATATTTTATGAATGATACTGCTACATTTATTGTTTTTCAAATTATATTATTATGATGTCAGTTTTGTGAGTTTTTACCTGTAAATAATAATCAATAACGGCGTTAAAAAAGAGTTGATATTAGGGTCATAATACTCCGCACATCACCTTGTAGTACGTATCTTTCAAATGTATCAAAGGTATACCACCGTTTTGCACTTCACACAAGACGAATCTAAAATATAAATTTTACATACTCGTATTTTATTGCTATTTGTTTCACTCGACGCTCTGACTTTTGCCTTTTTACCGTCGTAGAATTTTGAGTTATAAACCAAGTACCACCAAATTTCATCAAAATCCCTTCAGTAGTTTTTGTGTGAAAGAGTAACAAACATCCATATTCATCCATCCTCACAAACTTTCACATTGAATTTTATAATATAAGTTCCATTTGTAGGATAGGATGTGGTACTTCCCCAAGCGGTCTCTTGCAGAAGAGGCCTCCCACTACGAACTTCAAACTACTGCTTCTTCTTCCCTTCATATATGATCGTCGGTTATAAGTACTTCATATTTTTCCAAATCAGGCTTGGAGTTAGTAATTCCATTATAACGCCTTCTGCGGGGCTAATTACCAATCTCTTAGGCAATAGCTAAGTTGGTATGAGCATAACTAATGAGGACAACCGTCCATTAATCTTAGGACATAATCGCTTTATCCATAGATTATTACATTATAATAGAGGCGGCATTTACCGCGTGCATTGCTTCATTATGGGATGACATATGTATGCAGTCCATTGATGATTTGTGACGGTACTAATGGCCACTGGTGCGGTGGTAACTCAATGCTGTCATATAACTCTTCAAATAAACTATGCAAGTTATGTACCGCGTTTGTCGTGTAAAGAAATGGAATAAATCAAAAGATGCTAATGCTTTTTAGACGCACCTCGCATGATATTATGTAATAATATAGGTATAGAATAGAATAGAATAGAAAACTCTTTATTGTCCACCAGAAACAAAAATAAACACAGTACAGAAAAATTACAACAGGTAAACAAGGGTAGTACAATGGGCGGTCTTATCGCTGAAAGCGATTTCTTCCAGACAACCTTTGGATGGACAGTAAAAAAAATTTTTCGATAGTATAGTTATGAGCTACACGTGAAAATTTAATAATCCGTAAGCCTTCTTCATGTTGACGGATTTTTCTTTGGAAATAATTGACATGGGACGGGATTTGTAATCGCTTTGCATGAGACCTGTTCCAAATACGTAGAGCTGCAAATTCTCTAAATTAAACTACGTGCACAGAATACATAATACAATTAGTATTTCTTTGCCAGTTCTTTGACGATGTTTTCCTATAAATGTGCCAAACGAAGTGCGAGCAAAAATTCAAAGTTGCCAAAAGTTGTAAGTTGTTCAATCGTAAAATCTCGGAAATCTTATTTATTTATTCTATAGCACACAAATGGAGTACAAGGAGTACTTAATGCTATGCGAAGCTGCTTAATCTTGACGTATATTTATTAACAATTCATCCTGACTGGAGCGCCTGGTACCTACACCAACAGTTCTTATTTCAGGAGTCATTTTTCAAGCGTTATGACGTAATCGCTTATGAGCTCTTAGCGTTTTATTTGGAAAGTGGAGGAATTTTCATATTCAACGTTTTATAAGCTTATCCGGTATGGTCGGGTCGAGGCGCATCCATACATTATAAGCCCTTTCCATCGCGTAAAATTTAAAATGTGTTAAATTCTTTTTGAAAAATTGTTTTAGAAAGCTCACGAAAAATGAAAACTCATTTTTGACTAGAAATAAATCAATTTTACATAGGCCATTAGTTGATTGAGTTCCGATTTGTGCCGGAACTAACACAAATTAACTATTGATTTCGGCTCGAACAGTCCACAAATGCTCGTTGGGGTGACTTCCGATGATGACACATCGCATTGCGAATATCACTTTTGAAACTGCGCAAAATGAAATAGATGACCATTCGCAACATTTAGCAGCGTGATGAAAAGGAAATATAAATGAATGTTGTTGTAGGACCTATAGAGACGTATAATGAAGAAGGGAATTATGACGATTAATAAAATCTTAGGCGAAAAACAGATTAACGCACCGCGGCATGCGGCACTGTCAGTTACGTACATTTTCATGAAAGTGACAGCGCCTCACGCCGCGCCGCATTGGTCTGTTTTTCCATTTTGAGGTCTTACGCATCCAGCTAGATTTCATGACGCATGGACTACATCTTCACAATCTATCTGGCCAGTGCTATCATCACGACGTTTAAATTTGTATTTTTTTTAAACTCAAATCGATCTGTTTCGATATTAATCCGCTTTAAGAATTGTCATTTACAGACGACGGGCGCTATATTGCCAGCTGCAACTGAGTGAGGCAGCTTGTCTCACTCAATGCGATTCATTACAATATGCACGAGACAGGCAGAAATTAACTGGACGTGCATTTCAAAACATTAGTATGACGGGCGGATGCCTGTCATAATCTCTCTTCATTGCATGACTATTATAAATGCCGCCAGTCTAATATAGAAGCGTATTAATTCAGTGAAAAGCGATGACATGTGCGCTATTGATAGACATGTCACTGACATCAGTTATCAGCAACAGCGTCAGTCACATTTAACTGTATAGAAGCGTTCTTTGGGATAATTTGAGCATGTACCAAAGTAAAGCAACGTCTCTGCGCAAACACTTAGGTCAGTAACTGCTTAGTGGCATCAAATCTGAGTGATTCCGCGTCTCGGAGGTCATCGAAGGTCTTGGAATTGAGATCAGAGGATGCCATCGCCTTATTCTAGAAGATACAATGTAATAGATAGAATTAGGGCTCTTCTGCTGAATATTTGGCAAAGGTGAGTATTTGGTAGTGTGAAAACATTACTGTGTTCCGGTTTAAATGGCACTGTTTCCAGCAAAATCACTGGGCATATGAGACTTTCGAACCGATTTCTCAGAGTGACTAGCGTAGAGCAGTGCCGCACAAGATTTTTCAATGGGAAGTTCTGGGTTACACTGTAGCTGTTATGGGCAGGCATGGATGGCGCTTACCATCAGGTGAACGACCTACTCGTCTTTTTATTTAGTGACATAAAAAAATAATAAATAATAGATATTATTTTCTTATGAAGTTAGAGGGTAGTGATCGAATATTAATCAGTTAGATTAGGATTGCAAAAAAACAGTCATGTCCATGTACTTCTGGATTATGGCTTAGACCTCGGCCCAAACAAATCCTATAATTACGAATAACCTTATAATGCTGCTGTATATTTTTTAAAGGTCGAATGAAAGAACAATTATGAATTTAAAAGTATAATAGTAGATGAAATGAAACTTTTAGAAATGAAAGTCCACTTTGTAACGTAATTATGCCTAACTAACGTAGTTTAAGTAGGATTTATTGTTTTCTAAATTAGTATAATAGTTATACTCAGTGATATTCTGTCTTAAGTTCGAAATGGCGTGACAAATCATAGGTCAAACACTTTTCTTTCAATATCAGGCCGTTCCAAGGGCCTAGGGGTCAGCCAGAAACTTTCCAATAATACCTTATCTAATTTACTTAACAAAAAGGATTAATTAATTTCCTAACTTCTTTTAATTAAGGAGACAGGGCGATCAATATAAAGAGATTATTTTTTAAATTAACTGAAACTCTCTTGGGGGTTTCATAATTAATGAAAGTTGGTTTTCACTAGAATTTTCTCAAGTGCTGTTCGAGGGTGGGTAATAGGTATCGCTCCATAAAGCTCTGAGAGCCTGTTAAGCTAATCTTCAGCTTATGATCTTTATAATAAAACTAAGTGAGGATAAAAACGTGTTAAGTTAATTAGCATAATTATATTTAAGCTATGTATTTTTGAAATGGAATATTTTATTGCCCCTGGTAAATATTTGAAGTTATGAAGTGGTCAAATAAATATGTTTTTAGTTTTCAACTGAATGTACTTACCACTGTATCTTTTTTTTTTTTTTTTTTTTTTTTCCGGGGAAATGCATTAGGCATACCACCCGGCCCCCGGGGGCGGGGGGGTGGTTATGTGGGACTCCCCCGCCAGCTGGTCTGGCGGGGTTTACCCACTAAAACCCCGGGGTGTTCTCCTCTCCGCATTATGGAGGTGGTCACGGGTTCGCACGGCGCTTCCGCGACCACCCCTGCGGGCGCCCTCCCGGGCTCGCCACGTGAGGCTTGGGCCTCTTTCTCCGCTGGGTGCGTCCCGGAACACACGGGCCGCACCTCAGCTCGGGACTTCTAACTTGGGCGTTGGACCCCCGATCCGCGGCCCAAAAGTCCCCGTTATTGGTCCCTCGCTGTGCCCTCTGCTGATCAGAGGGACACGCGAAGGACCTCTTCTCGCCAGGTTATTTGCTACGGCCACCAATTCCCCTAGGAGAATTGCTGACCGAACCCCAGGGTGCACCGTCCCAGCTGCTGCCCTTCCCTCCGGATGCAACGCATCAAGAGGGACGAACAACAGCCGGGCACTCGTGGAGGTTACCTGGCCCGCACCCCCTTACCATTGTATCTTACATCATTATTTTATAACTAGTTGTTTTTCTTAAGTGCTGTTTGGCGCTTAGCGTCTGGTATAAAAACTTATTGTAAAAAAAAAACTAATAATTTATTCCAATAATTTTTTTATTAGATATAATTTACTTTAAATTTCTCGTATTTACTTTTAAAACCTTGTTTATATCAGATTTCGAATTTTAGTTTAAATTAGCACTTCACCACATTTAGACTTTTAATTGTTGTCTATGGGATTAACAAAACATACGATTGGTTAAAACCACTGTACAGGTAGTAGGTAGAAGTTACCAGCTACCATCACCACTTTGCTACCATATTCCTATCAAAGTTCTTTGAGAGCGCGACCAATATTTCTTGAACTAACATTTCAAACACTTGCAAGGAGATTGCATTTCTGTGTAACACGAAGTAACGCTAGAGTAATTCTATATTCTTGGAAGAAAGCTATAATGACGGTTGCTATTTGTACTCCTATTTCCTTGGGGACGAGCCAAAGTGTTTGTAATCCGATGTCGCCTGTTTTACATGCAGACCATCCCGCGATGAATGAACTTTGCTTATTTGAATTGTACTTTCAATTTTTTATGAATGATGGAGTCATTTTGAGTTAAATCTTCTGTTGATCTCAAAAGCAGCGAGGATCTCGAAAGAAAATATCGTTTATAGTTAAACTGATTTATTAAAAAAAAAAAACATTTTATTACGAGCTAAAAATATCTGACCGTAGTGAAGTCAGCGCAGGAGTGCCTAAATTTGGTTGTTGCGGTTCTAGGTGGCGCATGCTGCATCAGCTCCTCGATGCCAGACATTGACGTCAGGAGTCCGCAGTTGGCAAGGTGGGTTTACGCGGGGCTGCCTTGCATAACAAATATTTGATAAATGTTTATAAATTGTAATAGCCGGTTAACTGTAGTAATTTTACTACTACCAGGTTTTAACAAAACACTATCAAGAGCTACAATCCTAAAAGAATTCATGTAATACTTATTATAAATAACATTGAAAACCTACACAAGCGTACATCATCTCACCAAATAGCCCCGGTTTATTTAGACCTAAAATAAAAAACACAAATCGCAATACATCATGCGACTCAAATACGCCACGACTCACCTCGGGACACAAATCTACGTAAAAATTATCCACCCGTACAGAAAAGGCAAACAAATAATTTGCGAGATCACAAATCTCGAGTCCTCAATAGGCCCCCGGAGATGGAAACCGAGTGTTGCCGCTCGTAACGAGGATATTTGACTTCATTTACGCGGAACATCTTTAGAAGGCTCTCATTTTCATCTCCGATGCGAGGCCGGATTATTCGATTCCTTTATTACTTGCGATGTGATGGGGTTATCTAAGATAAAGATACGCGTACCTTGATAAATTATGTTATTGGTTTTGTTACTTATTGCTGCTGTCGGGATCTTATTACTTCTTTTGTGGACCGGGCTCTTGTACCTACAATATAAAGTTCCAAACTTTTGACCGTCGATAATATTTCGACTTCCGGAGTATTAATTATTATTAGTTAAAATATGTTTCTCTTCTTAATAAATATTCCAATAAAGGGAAAGGTGTATGTACTATAAGGACCATACATTTAAGTATTCCACAACTTGATGATCAAGATTATGCTTTTTATAATTTTTTTTATTGTTTTGACACGATCATTATTGTGTACTATTAGTTCATTTAATTGGTTATGCCGTATTAATTAATTAAATAAATAAATAATAAATAATGTAGATATATTGGTCCAATATAATTAGCATCGATATATCACCAACAAACTCAACTGATAAATCATTTCTCAAAATGTTTGATAAATAATAAATCGTGCTTCGTAACGATGATCGATTGAAATAAACTTTGTACACGATATGTCATAAAATTATTGTTAGACATAGAAATAAAACGCTCAATATATATATTAATGATATTATTGAAGTAAAACTTCTTTACGCACGCTTGACTTGGATAGAAAGCTGGTGAATGCGTTACGAAAAATGTGATCGAGCGAAACGGGCGGAATTTGGAGGGAGATATAAGTTAGTAAAGATAAAAAGAGAGAGAGTTACGTTTCATATATTTTTGATATATCTTTTATGAAAAAAAATTGAGTTATTTTTTTTTAAATATTTGTTGTTGTTGTTTTACTTCTACTATGTGTCCCAGCACACATTTTGTTTTTTTAAAAGGTATTTAATAATAATTTATATTATATATCTTTACAGACAAGCTTTTATGAACTTAGATTTATTTTTTGTATTTCTTCCTGATAATATAATATACGTTACTAGTAGAACTGCTTTATTAATTAAGTTGCGTACTAACTTTCATAAAGGAAAAAGATGAAAGTACCTGAATCTGAATTGTTTTGAAGCCTACATTTTCCGCTTTGGTTTTCTTTAACAGTTATTGTAATAAATTGTTTATGAAATTTGAAGTTTTCTCGAGTTTTAGACAAAGATGTTACGATGTTAGAAAAGAGGGAAATAGGTATTATGATTCTTTAGAAGTACAAGGTTTTTTCGGAGTTTTTAAAATATTACTTTATATATTTTACGTATCGCGGCGGCTTCTTTTTATAATGTTGGTAGGTACTTTGCAACCAGATACCGCAGCAAACCAGCTATCGGACTCTCATAAACTGTGTAATTAATGCTAAGAACCCAAACAATAGCTAAGGCAATCTATTGAATACTTACAAAAACCAACTTGGATTACACTCGTCGTTTTAGTTAATACAGTGTTTTATTTATAAATACATGTAGTGGAATTTTAACCTCCTCCTTTTTTTGAAAACGGTTAAAATATGCCAATTTTTTTATAGATACACTAGCTGCGTCCCGCGGTTTCACCCGCATAATTTCAGATTTCCCGCAATAGCCTCTGCATTTTCCAGGTTAAAAACCACTATGTTTTTAAAGAATAGCTGAAGATCGCAAAAAATCTAATGTCAAATCGTGAGTTCGTAAAAAAAATCTCACATCAAAAAACATTTTCAAATTTTCCCAAATGTTCTAATTTTCCGGGCAACTGTATTATTTTTTAGAGAAGAACGTCTATTCGTGATGATAAAATGATAAATCAATCACAGTGTTATTGTCATTAAGGGTCATCGAGGCTGACGCTAAATGCATAATTTAACTAACAAGGGAGCCTCTTCGACTAGTCCATTAGAGTGACGTCACAATGCCATTAACACGAGATGAATGACCTGCCATTCAAGCACTAATGCACTGCAGGAGGCACTTTTAAAATTTTATACTTAAAGGGAATTGTGGCCCGTTTTAGAGCTCTGTTAGAAGTGATTTGCTTTGTTATGATCCAAAACGTATTATAAACGAGAGCAACTTTTATTATAAGCTTTCGTTTTATGGTGAAACGTTCGCATATGTCGAGGAAAAAAATTAAACAGTTTTTGATCTAGTATTGTAGCAAATTCCATAGTTGCCCAGTCTTTTACGCAAGTGCCAATACCAACTGTACAAAGCTTCAACTCAATCGGTAGTATCATGCGTAAACGCATAAACAAACGAATATTCATGTTATGTTAGCTATTAAAGAGAATGCTTGCTGCAACAACCCACTTACAAACTTACACTTTAGATCCTAAAGTTGATTTTTCTCCCACTGACATTTTACCCCTTGTCGCCCAAGGTGCACCGGACAATTTTAGAATCATAAGAATCGATTTATTAAAACTCCACTCGGAGGCCCTGTCGCGCTTAATAAAAAGCTATTTCTGTTGCTTTTGAGTTTAGGAGCCAGTTTGAAATATCACTAACTTCATAACGATTATTCATTCTATTAAATCTTCGTAGGTCTACATCGGGGGAGGAAAAGCGAGAAAATCGAGCGCAGTCACACAGCAAGAAGCTAGTAATAAAATAGAATCACGATTCCACATTATCCGCACTCATCGCAATAAAAAAGAAAAATATTTAACAAACACAACAAAGGGAAAGCGAACCCTCTCTCATCGCTCAAGATTTGTAAATATGCTAAGTGTTCGAGCGCAACTAATTTGTTTCCCGGGGATGAAATTAAAAAGTATGACAAGAGATACAAATTGCTTCGCCCTCAATTTGCTTGCGTTCCGACTTCTCCATTTTGTTTGTATTATAAGAACTCATTTATTAAGAAAACCGCTGGATATTACGCTTTATGATTTTCCCTTTTCTGATTTCAGTGTGATTAAACTGACGCGCAATAATCTTGTGTTTTCTTTGAGACAGAAGTAATTACGAAACATTCGTCGGTTACTGACGACCCTTATTGCGTGGTTTAATAATTTGGGAAGAGTAAACGTCAGATGATTTCTCATCTTTATTACATTTCAGAACCGCAATCTTTTGACTTCGGAAATGAGAAATCTCATTATAATATATTTCAAGAGATGTACTAAGTAGCTTTATAATCAACGTTCGTTTGCTTTATCATAGAAACGGAGCGGATATTAATGAAACGATTACAAGTCATTCGAAAGTTGGTAAATCGTTTGATGGAAGCGACATGTGAAATAGCTATTGAACCGCGTTGAATGATTGAAATGCTGGCTTCTATTTAGGACGAAAAATAGGCATTGCAATTCAGCTTGACAAAATGTAACAATGAAGCAAGCGTTCTACATTATAGGTAGATATATAAATGTACTACACACATATCATATCATCAATTGTTCTACGAGTATTTCCACATGTGCGTTATTAAGACACAAATAAATAGTTTAGAATCCTACAAAATGGAACCATGATAACTACAGAATACATCAGATTACTAATTGGTTTTCACATTTTTGTATAGCTCCGTATAATCGGTTTGCAGCTCTGTCAATGCGGCACTGTAGGTGATTGTACATATGTTTCATCCGCCTCTTTCTTTCCTCTTGTACCAGAAAAAGGAGCAAGAAAAAGCCGGAAGACAATGTTAGACGTACACTCGTCCCCTAACACCCCATTTCGCCATAAATCTGGGAGTCTTGAATATAGTTTGCATTATTATGCAAAGTCAAGTGCCGAAGACTGCGAAGTGTGAATAAGGAACAGAAGTGTTTCGTAGTGTTTTAAACGTATTTTGTTAAATATTAGAAGGATGAAAATTTACTTGTTAGCAAGTTGTTGATCTGATGGTAAGCGCCACGCCTGCCCATAACAGCTACAGTACCGCCCAGGGTCTGCTACGGCACTGCACTGTGCTCGTCACCCTGAGACATGGTTCCAAAGTCTCATACGCCCAGGAATTTAGCTTGAAACAGTGCCCTTCAAACCGGAACACAGTATTAGTAGTATATCTGGCAAAGGTATGGTAGTTCTTCAGGCGGGCTTTAGCGGAAGAGGCCTACCACTACACAAAAAGTCATATTTAATTTTGCTAGAAAATTCTGTAAAAAAATTAGAACTATCATCATCAGCTGAAGCTGTTCTTTCGTAGTATATTGTTGCTGACAAATAGCTTATCGTGGTGGAAATCTCACTTATTTACTACTAAACATTAGTTTCCTCACTATCGATCCTGCACCGGATAACGTGGAATTTCATGACTGAAAGCCGTATGCCAACAACCAGCCGAGAGAACTCTTAGAAAGCGTCTGATATTCCTAAAGCTAAATCCAAAATAGGTTTACAAAGTTGTTGCAAATACTCCGTAAATGGCTAACAAGGACTTTCATCGCCGTCAGCCTTTGGCGGCGAGTATGGATTAGCTCAAGCTGCCTAAGTGCCCATAGCTACGTTATTACCAGGTTAGTTACAAAGACTTAATTACTTATCTAGAGCTTAGGAAGTGGAAAAGGAAAACGGGCACGAGTGAGTTTCATTATTTAACTAAGCCATTTATTAGTTAAAATTTAGAATAGAATAGAAAATGCTTTGTTGTTCTTCACCTTAAAAACAATTGACAAGATACTTCACAAATATAAAAAAACATTATCTAAAGCACAATCCACCAACCTGGACAGGGCCCGTGGGGTGGTTTAAGGCCTTACCCTCCTCGCGAATGTGAGGGGAGACCCGTGCTCAGCAGTGGGATGATATGGTTTGATAATGATGATGACATGTTATAGGTAAGCTTTTGTTTGAGCGTTATCTCATCTGGTGTCAAGAGGACTCTCAAGGACGATTGCGTCGAAACACCCTGAAATGACATGGTCCTTGGTGATACGATAGCTACCTAAGTAGACGCTATTGTGCCAGTGGAAACCACGGTTCAGTTACAACCACGGTGGTATCGGTTGAGAATTGTTTCAGTGATGCGAAAACGAACCGACAGGCATGAAATTCATCTATTTAAATAATGTTACATGCTTTTCCAGTAGCAAATTCTAAATAATTATATACTTATAGCCAATTCTTAAATAGGTATGTCTTAAATTTTCTCTGATATTTTTGAAAATGATATACGTCTGTCTGTGTGTGTGTGTTTTAAATAATAAGGCTAGTGATAACCGACAGTCTGTCCATTACGGCCATTAGAATTTGTGACGAAATTCCAGTAATAGGTTCTGTAACTGGCAGTAAGTAACACGAAATGTTAACATGAGCAAGTAGTTTATTTAAGCTTACACGCGAGGAAACGATTTGTCCCTCATTAAATGCATGCTTGAGCGGCGCTTGATAGATAGTCGATCAATAGGCAGTGATTAATGTCACACTACCGAACAGAGCATTGATAACAGTGCAAAAGATCACGCTATTTTGCCAAAGGCTTATACATGGGCTGCGTACATGGGTCATCTATTCCTGTGTCAATGCTACTTGGAAATATTGTAATGGTTCATTCCGTGTTGATACCTATTCTCTGTTCTTTTATCTAACTCAATGACAGAAATTAGCAATATACTTAGATTTCCTAACTTGTAACTAGAGCAAAATTAAGTCAGCCTTTGAAATTAGTTTCGCAGAATTTTTTAAGCCAATCACTTTTGTTGAACAATAGTAATGAATATAACTTTCATAATAGCCTAATAGGTACTTTACAGCTAACAAAGCCTATGCTAACAAGGCACGTTTCAGTGTCAGAATAAAATAGTTACATGTGGCATAAAATCCAACTACTACCAAATTACTAGTAAACGTTAGTATCAAGAGCTGCATTTTGATGATGCAACAGAATCCAGAGTACCGCAGACCATAGATAGAATACAAGTGAGGATCAGACTGAAAATAGTTTTAATACTGTTAGTGTCTTGAAGCAAATAATAGTTAACCAACTTTGTTCATGATGTGCCTGTGGGTGGACTGCAAAGGTTGGGAAGAGTGGAATGGAATAGCAGTGGATAGTGGTGCTGAAAGTGGAGTGCTGGTGGGTGGATGGATACGGTGTAGAGTAGTATGGATAATGCGGTAGTGTATGTGAGGTGTAGAAGTGTGGGTGGAAAGTGCGATAGTTTAACGAACTGAAGTGCATTTTAATGGATAATTAAATGTACGTATTCCAAATACTAAGCGTACTGACGATCGCTCTACTTCAGCCGCTACTCTAACAAGAAACCTAAAAAAATTCTGATTCAATTTCGATAAAATTTATATGGAATCGCCTCTGAACTATGCCCTACTAAAAAAATAAGAATCATCAAAATCAATTCCCAATTGGCGGAGTAATGGCGAAACAAACATACAAAAACAAAATATACTGCTGAATCGAGAACCTCCTCCTTTTTTAAGGCGGTTAAAAATAAGAACGTGTTGATTGAGTTGTGCAGGTTATTAATACTATAACAACTATAGCAAACAGATCCCACCCATTCTTCCAATTTGAGTGGAAATTTTTGATAACGGCGTCATTTAGTTCGCCCCACACTCAATTAAAACTGTGAAGTGCTCGTTAATAGCGACCAACAGGAACCGAGGCACAGCCGCAAAAATGTCATTTATTACTGACTTTACCACTCCACACTGCTGCTCGCAACCACAAATGAAATTGATGAGCCAAAGTTTTGAAGACACCTCGTATCCCACTAAAAGTTTCTCCCCTCTCTATAAAAGACAAACTATCAATTTTCCGTCAAGATGAATCCCCACAAAGAATGAAGTGAACATTTATTACGTGTTTATTTCGAATAGTTTGTTTCCGAGCTTATTTATGTCGCGTCGACGGTTGATTGATTAGACAGAACCGTGAATTTGTGTGCAAAGCGAGCAATATCTCATTCGGGTGCCGGCCTAAAATTGGATGTGTACAAAGGGCAGGAAATACCAGCGATAATTAATGTTTTGGATACAATAAAAGGCGAAAAGGAAATAATTTCGGGCGTCATATCAGCAAGATTGACTCAATTTACTGTGGCAGTCTTCATTGTTCACTTGGAAAAATGTTCAGGAATATTAGCAGCATGTCGGCAGTCGAGGAGCAATTGAGATAAACATTAACAATGATATGAAGGTATGATACTGCCGTACAATATTTTCCTTTACGTAGATAGCTGCGATGGCTATGGTGATTTATACAATGCGATAGAGCAGTCTATTTTAGCCTCAGAAGGTATTTTTTATAAATACTTATGTTACATCTAAAAGTTGAGCTTTTCTATTCGAGAACATGTGGTTTGTCTGCAGTTTTTACCGATTGATAGAAAATTAGCATTTCAGAGGCCCTTTGGCCAATCCGACAAATTAGACATCAGAGACTGGTACATTTCTATTCGACAGACGGATAAACCGCACTGTTCAGGACAGCTGTTTGGAAAAAATAATAAGTATGATTTTGTTCCAACTCCAACAAAAGAGGCAACCTTCAGTACACGAAGTAGGGTCTTTTACAAGATTTCAATAGGTACTTCTAATGTCTTAAGAAAAACAGATCGGCAAAACGATTTAAGAGATAAAATGAAAAAATAAATGTAAGTATTTAGCAACAAAAAATACCTTTCCATTACAATTGCAGAAAGATTCTTCAATTCCCTTTGATATGGCAACAAGGAAAATTCAAACGTTAAATTTTGATGTTGCGTTTGTTTGAATTAGTACAAAAATGTATTAAGATGATCTGTAAAACGTAGAAAAAAAACTTTCCTTTTGTAGATGGGAAGAGTAAGAACAATAAAAGTAAATTGAAGTTGGATAGAATTTTCGCTTCGCGAGTTTTAGTGGCCGATTTGGCGTAACGAGTTTTTACCGCCTTTACAACTTTTCAGGTTTCCACGGGAAAGTTCAGTCGGCACAAGTTTTTTAGGGGTGTTGCACACGTGTTCGCAGCAGCACTTTCAATAAGGGGACCTGCAATAAATGATTAAAATCTACCTACCATTACTTAAATATTCATTTTATGTAAAAACCTGCCAAGCCTGCAAGAATTTTTTATCAAATCATACGTACTATGAACGGCGAACAAAAAGGGTTATCGGGAAAGCAACACTTGTTTTTAATATAAACAGGAGAAGTAAAGAAACTTTTACTCAAAGTTTACAACCAACCGCTTTACTATTTTCCGATAGAAACGAAAAAAACAAATGTTTTTATTTACAGATATTGGCTTTTCTGAAAACCTGGTTTCTATAAAGATGTGATGATAGCAATCAACTTTCTCTTACCATTTGTTATTTTTATTTTCGTTTGAGTCCTGAGCGTAGCATTCGTTACCGACTTGGATATTGCATCCCTGTACAAGTTTTATACGTATGACGCAACCAGCAATAACCTACGATACATTGCCACCAGCGTAATCCTATTTTTTTATATGCATCTGGTAAGAATATGTGATTCCTTGTGTCATGCCTAAAAGGTATTGTTTTCATAAGCGTCTATTCAACTCGCTGTGTAATTTAATATGTAAGTATAGAATGTCCGACAGATTAGACAAAGCCTCTATATAGAATTTTATGTGAAAAAAATGCATTAATTTTCAATCAAAAGTTTGGATATGTTCAGCAACTTTTATGACTGCACCTTATGTGAAGAAGACAATTAAAGACGAACCAGAAACGATCGATCTAACTAAACGAAGCAATAGTATCTGGTTCAAACTCTACACACAGCAAATTTTACCAGAAACTGATAACTAATTCACAAAATACACCTGTAATTATTATAGACTAACTATGGCAATGAAGGTACAAACGCTACGTAATATATTCAAGGCGTACTTCGGACTCCCTGCTTCGTAGCCGGGCCAGAGACGTGCCGGGGCGCAGCTCCTTCGCAACCCCTAATGTTTTATTCGCTTTCATTTGCAGGAGTGACTTCTTAATATTCACTTTGGGATGATATTAAATGAGATGATGCAAAGAACACACGTGGAGTAGAAGTTACGTCTGAGTCACCCATCCTTTACACACCCTTACACTCCCTTCCTTTACACTACTGTGCCGTTTGTCTGTCGAAGGCAGTGCCGGTTTCTGGTATCAGTCTATAAGGCAGCCCAAGAGCCACTCAATACCGACATCAATCATCAACAACTGAAAATGCTCTGATTCAATAACTTGAAGTACTCTTAACGAAAGAAAACAAAAGATTCCATATGATTCGCGAGATGCGAGACGTGACTTCAGTGTAGCGAACTTGCGCTAGCTTAAACCTAGCCAAAGAACTGCGGATCAAAATCAAATAACATCTTAACACACAAGTAAAAACAAATGAAGGCTTATAAAATGTATCCAATTCACAAATAGAAAGGCAGGTAGTTTCTACATCAAAAAGCAATATCCGACGCAATGCTCCTGACTCCCAATTACGGGAATTTGCGGTCGTGAGTGTTCAGTCAGTGTCGCTGTCGATGCTGTAGAATACAGTGTGTAAGATTACACGCTGGTTTTCCATTTAAGTCACGAATAATTAAAACGTATCACACACGCACAAGCCTATACCGAATTAAAAAAAGAAAGAAATAACGGTACTAAACAACAATCCCAATTTTGGTGGGTTATCTTTTGACTTCGAAATAATTCTATGACGAAACCAGAATTAGTAGATAAAGCGTTATTTAAAAAAAAAGCATGCTTTGGGTTTGTTATTATTTATGTTTAAATTTTAATTCTTGTAACGTTTAAGAACTGGAGAGATGTAGTTTATTGTCGTCAAAATCAAAATTCATGTTCCATGTTTTTTTATTCAATATTTTCCAAGAATCTTGAAGTTTGACTACTGTAAATATATACATTGTACTGTGATAATGTTCGACCCTAGAAATCTCATGTCATGATGCAGGGAGACGGAATTGTGTCAAACCGTCCCGCGTCCGTGTTTTATAATAGGTACTTACCGAAACAAAAAGTTGTATTATTTTAAAGGTTCATTAGTTTTCTAGTCAATTTAATAAAGGCAAATTCAAAAAACGGTATTTTTTAATAATTAATGTATGTTTATAAGGTCATTTTGGTTTATTTTACTTTAGTTGTGTCAATTTTTAGTTGGAATTGGGTAATAATAACAACAATTTCGACAGATAAGGACAACTTAGTCTTTTTGACACGTTTTCCGACCGCTTACGTTATGCCTTGTTAATGTCAAATTAAACCAAATGTAACTTTTGAAAAGGTTATCAATTTCCAAAAGGCATATAAATGCAGACCTTTTGTTGGGTCACACATAATTGTTGATTCTTCCTCCTCCTTATTGTTATAAATGTAATAGTTTGTGAGATTGGATGGATGTTTGTTACTCTTTCACGCAAAAACTACTGAATGAAATTTGGCACACAGATTTTTTATTACCAAGATTAAGAAATACCTATATCCGTTACAGTTGATAGTTCTTGCAGGATACTACGAAACGTGGGTGAAACCGCGGGGCGTAGCTACTAAAGTATAAAATTAAAATAGGATAGGAATGTACTTATAATATCAAATATAGAGCAAAGCAAATAATTACAAGAAACCTAGAAGTTTGAACCGAGGAGCGTAAATTAATATTTCTTCATTTCATTTCACTTTGAGATGGGTTCCCACTCCAATGAACGAGCGGGCGGATTGTATTTCTCGCGTTAACAAGCTGACCTGTCGCTTATGTAATTCTATATAATGCGCTACGTTCCATTTCAATGTCTATTGGCGCATTTTATTTTGTTCTGAGATTTATTTAAATCCTTATTGTTAGCGTCCAATGAAATACAAGTGTGTCCAGTACAATACTACTGAATACGGCGTAATTTTTTTTTATATATCAGAGTACTGAGATCAATAAGGAAGAGATCCAGTTTTTTTTTATTTTCTGAGTGGCACGGCGAGCTAGTCGTTCACCTGATGGTAAGCGCTACACCTGCCCATAACAGTTAAAGTGCCACCATTTGCATTGCATAATTCTGCGCGGCAATGCACTGCGCTCGTCACCCTGAGACATCGGCTCTAAAGTCTCATATGCCCAGTAATTGCGCTGGAAACAGTGCCGTTCAAACCGGAACACAGTAATGTTTGGACACTACTGTTTGGCGGATGAATGTCTGGAAAAGGTGTGGTACTTCCCCAGGCGGTCTCTTGCAGAAGAGGCCTCCCACTACAAGTCACTCAGTTCACGTTGTCGTTGAAAAAACCGGCCACTTCAACAGCGATAACGCGGTTCAATAGCTAAAAGACTTGAAGTCCTGCTTTTACTACGCTATGTCATGATATTACTGTTACTGTAATTCTGTTAGGAACTAAATAAATTTAAGGCAATTTGTTGTCGTCATAGCCAAATTACACGAGCTTTTTATGACTCGCCTGTTTTTAAGCTTATTAGTTATGATCAAAAGCATCTCACAAGTTTATTTTTAAAAACAGACTTTGCTAATCAATTTTGTTAATTTTCTTCTTGATTGTTAATAGCGCAATTATACTCTTAGGTCCTGACAAATAGACGTTACAAAGTAGACGCTAAGCGTAAGAACGTGCTTCTTAACGCCGCTAGTCTTTTATTTTGGGCCTCTTGACCTTTTTTTTTTGCATAAGAGCCAAACTGAAACATATCCAAAAATAAGAATCATCAAAATTGGCTCAAGCGTTTGGTTTCAAGATCGCCAGAGAGGATCAAATATACATAGACTGTTAAACACAATACCTTCCTTTGCGTCGCGCAGTCAAGTAATTAGTTAAGATTGGTAAGAGAAAAATATGTTCTGAACTATATTAAGGTAGTGCTCTGCACGTTCGTTGACAAAGAAACATCTATTTATCTTAGCCCAGGTATAACTTGAGGCTTTCAGCTTGAAGCTCCTCAGTTAAGTTAACCAACGAGCTTTGGTCATTAATATTCATTGCTTTATGAAATAATATGAAATGAAATTGATCTGTGACGCTCCATTGCTTCTCTCTATCCAAAGGTTGACTGGAAGAGTTCGCTTTTAGCGATAAGTCCGCCCATTGTACTATATTTATTTCAATTCTATTCCTGTACCTTGTGTATTTCTAAACTGGTGTACAATAAAGTATTTTCTATTCTATTCTATTCTATGTATTTGCATGAAACATGGTGCAATAAAAATGACATATTATAAAGTCCTGGATGTTCCACCAGAAACTGGAATACAAAAATTGTTATAATTATTATTAGTACTTATTTAAAAGTTTCCGTGTTACTCGTCACAACGTTTTTGCACCGACTGTATATTTTTCGTAACGTGCATATCTGCATAGAATGTGTGTTATTTGGAAAATACGAGCATGTTAGCAGTTTAAGTAGGTAAACTTCAGCTGCGCATGAAACGTTTGCATACAAATAGACACCTTTGTATAAGCCAATTTCGTAGTAACTAGTTCGTTTTTATTTTTAAATGTTTTTGTAAATAACATGCTTGTGTGACACTGTTGTGATCTTTGAGTATGATAATTGTGAAATGTGCTTGTACATTCACTTTTACGAATTTGTTTTGTTGTTACTAAAGCTTAGCAAATAGCATAATCTGATCTGAACACCTTTGCCAGATATTCATCCGCCAAGCAGTAGCGCAAACATAACTGTGTTCCGGTTTGAAGGGCATTGTTTCCAGCGAAATTACTGGGCATATGAGACTTTAGAGCTGATGTCACAGCGTGACGAGCGCAATGCAGTGCCACGGAGGATTATGCCATGCAGAGTTCTGGGTGGTGCTGTGACTGTTATAGGCAGGCGTAGCGCTTACCATCAGGTGAACGACTTGCTCGTCTCGTCACTCAGTCAAATAAAGAATAAAATTTTTATTTTATTTTATTACCTGGTTTACCACATGATACAATTTTTATCCCGTAAAATTTAACGGTTAACGATACTTACTTTATTTATGTATTTATCTAAGTCATTGACCTATTTTGTGAAATAAATAAATAATATTGTGTGGGCGCGTGTTTATAGTACTTTAAAATATTTCTCTGATGTGTCTTAAGGCATCTATATATGTGTGCGTGAAAACTTGCACTTTGTGTGTACACACGTCACATGGTAAGCCTTCACATCTACAAAATAGATAAGTTAGACCCACTTTTAAAATATCACCATCAAAGTTACAGAATCTTTATTTCCGTAACGCCGTATAAATATCCTTTTCTTTCAAGCTACAAAATGCATTTTCAAATGCGCACATTTTCCGTTTTGCATCCTAACAAAATGTAAAAGGTATAAACAGGATATGTGACGTCGATCCAAGTAGAGGAAAAATAAAGTTAAATATCGGAGTACGGCTCGCTTCCATGCACAAATCCTATATTTCACTATTTCTCTCCCTCTACTGCCGGAGCTCGATAAAAGGTTTAAAAGTGGACCTTGCTGTACGGACATCCTTAATCGATAGCGAAATGGGATGAAATCGGGTTTGTAGACTAAAAAATACTTTTATTTTAAACTCAGCGAAATGGAACCGTATTTGTGGAGCTAAAATGTTATTTGTGTTTATTGTAATTAAGCTCGTTCAAATCTTTATTCATTTGAATTTAATATTGTTTCAATTCGGATTTCTCTCAAAAAGGCATAATAACCTGTATCGATTGGCTATTAATAATTCAGCAATGCTGTTATTGTTTGTCGGATGAAGTAGATATATGCTTCTGGTATTAGATTTTGTGTATGAACAAAGGATGTTAATAATGAGCTGACTGCAAAGCGTGAGGCTACATGTCCAAATCCAGCACAGGCGAATATTTGTATAAACCAGAAAAATCTACTCTGAGTCTGGGCGTTTACTAGATACTGGAAGTCCTAGAATAGAATAGAATATAATAGGTTGTCTGGAAGAAATCGCTTTCAACGATAAGACCGCCCATTGTAGTACCCTTGTTTACCTATTGTAATTTTTCTGTACTGTGTCTATTTTTGTTTCTGGTGTACAATAAAGTATTTTCTATTCTATTCTATTATAGAATAAAATAGAATAGAAAACTCTTTATTGTACACCAGCTCAGAAATACACAAGATACATTAGGTATATAACTTATTGAAATAAATATAGTACAGTAGGCGGACTTATCGCTTTTAGCGATCTCTATCCAGTCCCATTTTTATTCAGATATTTTATGACATCTTATTGGCACTTGTAAATACGATGTTATAATAATTCTAACAGAGCTTCGGGAATACGCCCGTCAGAGAATATAGGAAAGAAACTGCGAGGTGTCATTATTTTTTTCAATGGTCGTTTTTTTTTATGCCACCTAAGGTTACAATATAAAAATAATCTATTCTAAAGACAACAATAATGTCACGGAGTTTCCTTTTCAGGTGCGAGATTCCGGCACGAATTACCACATGAAAGGGAAATTTCCTTTTTCAAACTCAAACCATAATTAGTTAGTTTAGTTGACCATATTTGATTCATTTCTCTCTATATGAGGCTTAAGTGTTTGATTGTATTCTTTTTGCTTACTTGCAATAAATCATTTGAGTTTTGAGTTTTTTGAATAAAAAGATGTATTATTAAAGATCGTGTTAACATGGCTCAAAGTTTATTTGTTTAGCGGATTTTCGACAAATTAGATATCGGTTCTTACTTTGAAGATTGTATTAGCACTCTGCAAAATTGGTGATTGCGTTCGTGCAATCAATCAGTTGATTGACATTTTCGTGTGTAGAAACCTACTTTTGCCTGCCTGCCTGTGTGGCTTTTGGATCAATAACCAACCTTTGCCAATTTCAAATGTGTTGTCCAGCTCCTATTACGTAATTAGTTTGGTTAATTATCGTATTTGATGCTCTAATGCTCTAATGCTCTAGTACAATTAAGGTACAAAATTAAGTTTTTAATTGAATAACAGTTAGAAGCTAATATTTAACACTTCTAGGTACATTTTGAAGCAATATTTCCAAGTATTTACAAGCAATATTTCCAAGCAATTCCTTGTACCTTACCTCGTACAGTTTTCCATATATTTGCGGCAACGAACTGTAAAGAAACCAAAACATATTACATTCCAATCTCATCAAAGTATATCCCTATGCAGGATCCGTAATTTGCTTCCGTAATATTGCGGAAGAGTAAATACCTACTTTCTGATGAAAATACGACCAAGCCCGCGAGTTTCCTGCCAAGTGCCAATCAATTAGTGGAGCCAAGACCCGGGATGCATTCAAATCGAAATTTATACCTATTTGCCTTTGCACCGCACCGTTCAATATGAATCTAATCCGGTTCAGTTTGCAAAGCCTTTTATTTATAGCACTTTACACGATTGGCCAAAACGATAATGTCCTAATGCGCGCGCGGATAGAGCGAGGATTATTTAATGCGATTTCAGCAGATAGATACCTATAATAACGATGTAACGATTCCAAATTGCTGCGCTATACCATAGAATAGATACTACGGCTGTATTGCGGTCGCGGCCTGTCGTATCTATTTGTTACTAGTATGTTCTTGAAAGCAAACTGTGCAATGAGAACGCTTCATTTATTAGCTGGTGCTTATTTTTTTAAGTGAGAACATACCAGTCTCTGGTAGATGGTGGATGTGGTAGTGGGTAGTGGTTTGCCCAAAGGCTTCTACGTGGCTTACCGACAGCTATTAATTGATAACATCCGGCGGCGGCTTAATGTACCCTCCAAAGAACTGAGTGATGAAAATACTAACATAACATACGAAAAGATAATGGGTCAATGATCGAACCTGGTGTAATTGGGTTGCAAAGCACCGTCACGTCAAAGTCACCGCTCGGCCACTACCTCTCATAAAACCATTAAATATCCACTGCACAGTTTACAGCGAATTTACTGGGCATATGAGACTTTAGAGCCGATGTCTCACGGTGACGAACGCAGTACAGTGCCGCGCAAGATTATGCAATGCCAAGTTCTGGGTGGCACTGTAACGGCTATGAGCGGGAGTAGCGCTTTCGAGCAGGTGAACGAGTAGCTCGTCTCGTCTTTCAGTCAAATAAAAAAAACATAAATTCATCACTAGAAACGCTTTTAGAGCGATAAAGGTAGGTAGGTAGGTTAGTTCTTTTCAAAACACAAACTGTATTTTTCCTGTAAATGTGGACTCTAGTTCGCTGTGCGGATGAGTAAATCCTAATATCGTGAGAACATAGAGGACAGAGAGCACCGAATTTCACTTTCGTCCGGGAAAATCGATACGAAAAGGAAAGAGATTGTTATCAGTCGATTGGCTCGTAGTTTTCCGGCGCGGCGTACAATGAGACGAGTCGCGGATGAATCCGTGATAATGCGGTGCTTACAAGCATTTATTTAACTTTAAGGGTGTCTATGTGCTTAATCTAAAGATGATATCAAACATCGATAGTGGTATTTCAAAGGGCCAAGTCCTCTTTGTTTTTGGCAATTCAAAGTTCTGGACGGCACTGTAACTGTTATGGGCAGGCGTAGCGTAAGCGCTACG
This sequence comes from Campaea margaritaria, assembly GCA_912999815.1. NCBI lineage: Eukaryota > Metazoa > Arthropoda > Insecta > Lepidoptera > Geometridae > Campaea > Campaea margaritaria. The sequence goes on from OU538794.1 coordinate 8,316,430, forward strand.
TCCTTCACCTGATGGTAAGCCATCAGGTAAAGGACTTGCTCGTCTGGTCACTGAATAAAATAAAAAATAAAAAAAATTGGAAAGGAATGCTACAGACGCCCATAACGTACCCATTATATCATTTTAAAAAATAATTTGATATTGCATTTGATTATTATTAAGTTCATTTTATTTATTTTATCACTTTTCATTTATATAATTTCTATAGAAATAGAATGAAATATATAAAAAATCAAAACTTAAGCTTATGCGGAAAAATAAAGAGTTAAAAATATTATTAGTACCTAGCGAAATTATACTCTAGCTAGTCGAAAAAAACATAGTTCTTAGTTTGTGCCACATTTTCTTCTAGCAAATATGGTACAAATGTACTAGAAAAACATAACAACAAATTGATAAAGTGGAAAAGAAAATGTTAAGACTTACTTAGTAATTTTTTAAAAGATATCTAGCCACAAAACGAAAAACAAAATGGTTTCAGTTTTTTTTTTACTTGACTGAGTTACGAGACGATCAAGTCGACCATCTGGTGATAAGAGCTACATCTGACCATAACAGTTACAGCTACTTTTGATTCACCACCATGGCTTTGGCCTGTGGTACTTTTTGATGCTTCGTCTAAATACTAAGCCTAACTACCAACAAAAAGCGAATCCAACAAAAACCCTAGCGTAGACGTCATTTGAAAAAGTATGACCCAATAGATTGCGTTAGAAAGAACGCTTTCAATTGCAAATGGGTGGAAGCCGAGAGAACGTTAGATTTATAGACGTTACCCTTAACGGTAAGGGGGTAGTTTATTCGTACCTCCAATAAAAAACAGTCGTTTAGTAATTTCTCAATTAAAAGGCTTATTTTCCTGTTTCAAGTGAGAGATTTACTATCCAACCCAAAGTAAGAATCATTTTTCTCGTTTCCATTTGTACGGATTGATACTGCCACCGCTTTGGAGTATTTGTAAATATGACCTTCCGTTAAAAAAAAAATAACACGTCACGTAAAAAGTTAAAAAGTTATAATTCATTTGTTAGTTTTATTTGTTTGTTTTGTTGTTCGTAATGCCTACTTTTTTTTCTATCAATTATTATGATTGCTCAGAGCATTGCCTCTGGAACTTAGAAATGATGCTTTTTTTTCGGTCTAAAATTTTAACTGACCAAGTGGTAGCCTTTCATCTAAAGTAAGCTCTTGTTTGATACGGATACACGCGTAGGTATGTGATCATTGAACGTTTTTATTATTTATGCTACATGTCCCCAGGCCCTTTACAAAAATTCTTCCACAACTCCCAGTCCTAAATAAACAAGCAAATAAATATTTAAAGCAATTCCTATCGTGGAACATTGATCTATAAAATATTCAGCAATCGATCGGCGCCACTAATTGGATAGCTAACGAGATTATGCTCTCGAGCACCCACATTGTACCTGTCCTTTTTTCCCGTATTCTTTAAATGCAGCGTCTCTTTCTATTGGGTTTGTTGAAAGCTATTCACTTCAGTTGTGTATGCGAATGCAAACAACCAATAAAGTCGATGATAGCTGTAATAGAAACCGCGCTACAACTTCTCGAGAATAACGAAGCAATATTTTTGCTGGCGAGTCGATGACTCGTATGTTTTCAATGTGGTAGTGAATATGTCTATTGGGTGCGAGATAGAAGCCTGGGTGTATCTGTATGATTCTAAAAACCCTATATATACCCTAGGCAGCAAGACAGTATGTTTGGGATCATCTGATTAGTTCTGTTTTACTAACCACAACCCATATCACGCCACAATAGTTAGAGAGTCAGTTCCCATCCGAGTCTTAGCGTGTTTACCACCATTGACCACCAGATAACATTGAGTTCAGACACTGGCCTATAAAAATCAACATGGAATTAGAAGCTACGTATTGAATTTTTTGCATTGTACATAATGCTAATATCAAAAACTAGACTAAAAATCTACGACAGCAAACATGCCAATCATGTTATTTGTTTGTTTGAAAAAACCTAAATCGCAGCAATATAATATTGTAGTAGTACATAATAAATCAATTAATATTATAAATTATAATATATTGCTGTGATTTTGGCAATTTTTCGCGGCTTTTTTGATATTTGCTAAAAGCAATTAGATCCCACACATTATATACTCCCATTTTTGACAGGAACACGTGTCACAAACCACGCCTTATGACCTCTTTTCTGCTGCTAATCCGACCTCCAAATCAAGCGCACACAAGATCTTTTCCTAAGGTTTTTTCAAGGGTCCCCGTTCATTAATTACGGGGGCGTATTTTTGTCGCTGTCCATTAGAGATACCCGGCCCATTAACGGGAGATTAATGACGTCTAGATATAACCGCTAAACGCTTCTTTATGAATGTACCGAGTGGTTGGAACTGTCGACTCATTGAGGTTTTAGGATGAGTCGTAGAAACTTAAGAAACTAGAGTGCGACACTACAAGGTAATGGTTATCTTAGTAAGTATAAAGGTTTCTACAATTACAGCAAACCGTGGAATCTTTGAGGGTTATATACTCTTTCAGAAAAGCTTTTATAAACAAGTTCAAAGCTAAGAGTGTATAAAAAACAAACTCTTATTAAATAGTTTTCTTGCCTATGTTGTGTCTCTATAGAGAGTAGACTGATACAGTCAGGGACAAAAGTCAATGAACGTAATCTTACTTTCAAATTATTAAAAAGTTACGTAAGAAGTACAAATTTTATTATTTAGTACCTTTTGTCCATGATTACACCATGTGCCAGAGTGCTTTGTTGTTAGCCGCCTCCATGATTAATTATTGTCTAATGAACGCATTGTTATCGAAGTCAATTACGCGTTGCTGTCGTTGATAACGCATTAATTATTATCCATAATTTTTTACTTCAATTATGTCGATTCCTTTTTTATATTCTTGGAATGAGGCCACTTAGTTATTAAGTAGGTATTTTACTTAAAGTAAAATATTATACATTCATGAAATTTATTGTTTTTTATTATAAATCGATAAAAATATCGATTAAGTTATTAATGAATTAATTAACTCGAGTTAGGTATGGCTTTAGTGACAATAGTAATGGCTCAGATAGAAAAAAAATAACAAACATAAATTGGGAGACCCTTTCGTCTACTCATAAAATCAGCACACCCGCAGCATTTTCCATTTATTCGTTTATATTATATCGCTTTAAATAGTGTTAAAGTATCAAGAACTCTAAACAAATACATACAATTTCATTCGGGTATGTAACGAGGTTTATAAATGAGTTAAGATGACTATCCGACACTTATTAATTGCTCAGGAATAGTGAAATTAATTTACTGACTTCATAATGTTGTCAAAATATTTTTTTCAATCAAACTTTTTAAATTGTTTTAATTACCATATAATTGATGATGTTCAAACACCATAATATAAGTTGGCAAAACTTTTCTTTATCTACAGAATAAGATTAATTTCTACCATCCATCGCTTTGTATCTTGACACATTATCAAAAGACAAATTATAATTACGCGTTCATTAAACTTTATTGAAACAATGGAATCAAACCGCATTATGGGCCAAAAATATTGTTTGACTTATTCTATCATATTATTCTAAGGCGGTCTCCTTTGTTCTTAAACGCGCTCCCTGGAATCTTATTAAAATTTTAATTAATGTATACTGTAAATTGCACGCAATTGTTTTATTTTAAACGAGCGGAAACATAATGTTCAGCTACAGCCCTTTTGTGGGCTTAAATTGTGTAAATATTACAGATTTTGTATTATAAAATATACACTTTTTGGTAGGTAATAATAACCCTTTGCAGGTGTATTTAAACAGCAAAATATTAATAAAATTACCATTATTAATTGCCAAAAACCAAAAATGGCAACAGCTGTGCATTCTCTGACTTTAGGTAGGTACTGCAAAAAAGTCTAATTTCGTGTTCACACCTTTGCCAGATATTCATCCGCCAAGCAGTAGTGTAAAAACAATACTGTGTTTCGGTTTGAAAGACACTGTTTCCAGCGACATTATTAAGCATATGAGACTTAGGAGTCGATGTCTCAGGGTGAGGAGCGCAGTGCAGTGCCGCGCAGCATTATGCAATGCGTAGGCAGGCGTAGCGCTTACCATCAAGTGAACGACTTGCTCGTCTCATCACACAGACAAAAAAACAGGAAGAGTTAGTCCACCACTCCACTGCATCGTGGACGACTGGACTAGACTCGTATATCTGACAGATAGGGACTTCTGAGATTCAAATTTCTTAGAAAGAACTTTTCATTGCTGTTTTCAACCGATGAATTATGCAAATAAATCCGTGTGGTCTGTTTGAATCTGGCCATGAAGTCAATACATTAGCTCTTTAAACTTTTGATGATTGTTTATTGTGAGTTTCCAATACTTCGGCATAGCTCCATTTCCGATTCACAGAACTTTGTAGGTCCCATAATAAGCCTAGAGTTTGTTTTTATGAATGTGAAAGGCTAATCCAACAATAAACTAGCTGGTGAATATCGTAACATCATAGTGCCGGGTTTGTTGTTTTACTGCAACTGCCTACTATAAAAACAGGCAATTGAAACTTTCCCTCGGTTCATTGTGCAAAGTTTTCAACTTCTGATTATGCAACCGAGGATTGCGGTTGTGATACTTTTAGAGGTCCCCGGTTCGAGTAATTGAACGACAACGTAAGGGGTGTTAATTTTAAAACTGAACAAAGAAGTGATTTACCCAATGACAGGTGCCAGAGAGTCATTCTTAAATAGAATCAAATGGCATTAGAGTTCCATCGCCGTATCATTAGACTACGCTTGACACCCATAAACTTCAGTAGTCAAAGTCATTGAACTATTCTATTCCATAAAACGTAAAGCTGTACTCATTCACAAAGTCCTAACCATTATGACTATTGTGTTATTCATAATTTTGATTTCTTTTTAATAGTTTCACTTTCATGTATTACAACACCATCGTCATCATCAACTCATATCGGCCCACTGCTGAGCACGGGTCTCCCTCACTTTTGTCAGGAGGATTAGGCTTTAATCCACAACGGAGGCCGGTCCGGATTGGTAGATAACGTACCTACATTCGTAATAACTCACGGGTATGTGGGTTTCCTCATGATATTTTCCTTCACCGAAAAGCGAGTGATAATTACGTATATGTTTTACAAGAAACACATTGATATATTTCCGCGTTAGAATTTGAAGTTCTTGGAAGGCGGATGTTCTCCAACTAGACTATCACCGCTACTATTTATTAATTTTAATCATAATATATTTACTAAATATGCCTCAAGCAAGTCCAATTAAGCTTAGTTCTCCGAATAAAAGCAATAAACCATTTAAATGGCAGACTAGGGTCAGCCTACCTTGTATTATGAAAGCGTAGGTAGCTAGTTCCTAAAACTACAATAAAATAAAATGATTCGGCTAATAGAAAAGCAATTTCATTGAGTCGTAATGGAAATAACTTAAATTTGATATCAAAAATAGATATCTAATAACACTATGTATTAAGCATTATGTAAGCTCTATAAGGACTTCTAGGTAACGCTTATTTCCAAGAAGCTTGATTTTCTTTAGTTCTAGGTACAGCTCAGTTTCTTGATCGATGATTTATTTATGAGTGCATACATTATCACAGATTTTAAAGTTTAAAATTGCTGTTGCTTTATATAGGGTAAGAGGTCACGCCTTAGGTCGTGAGTTCAATAACCATGAGCTTCCGATGAAGGAAAACATCGTTAAAAATATTGACTGTGAAGCACTACGCTTTGATTACTACAACGGACAAGCTGAAAATTTGTCGCCAAGGTCTTCCAGCAATAATAGTACCATGTTTACTACCTTCTTACGTCTTAACTTGGCACCAGGTGAAATAACGGTCAAAAGCTATCCCGGTCAGTACTGGTAGTACTGACTTCGAAACCGTGCGTGCCTTTAGCAACGCACTGACCGCGTACGCACCATTTTCATATCGATATCTACGGATGACGGACGGCAGTACTGACCGTCAAAATAAGACTACTAACAGCCTTAATATTATCATCTGAAACGGCATAATTACCACAAAAACAAGGGGAAAAATATTTATACACCAATGACCTTGATCAGACGTCAAACTTGGATGGACGGTGTGTAGGTAGACCACCAAAAGTTGTTAAACAAAAGTTGGTAGCAACAGACGCGTCGACGACCGTCGCTCGCACTAATCAATCACTGTCCAATTTGTCCAAATAACATTAACTTTGTATTATTCCCTCTTCGCGTGTGTTTTAAATGGACTCGTTGAATATTTATGCAGCGCTTGAGCTCCCTATCAATCATCGTTTATTTCAGGTTTACTGTTACATCGATATTCGATTAAAAATTATATATAAATTCATTCTTGGAAATGTGTGGGTTTGCATTAAGTAGTCTCCTCTTGTACGACATAAAACCGTTTTAATTGAGGTAAATATATTTTCCTTGGATGTTTTATTAATTCATCCTTTTCAAGGGTTTTATATAAAAAGTTAAAAAGAAAACAAAAACAAAGAAAAGTTAAACTATACTATATTCCGTCTATCCCTGCCAGATGATGTTTATTTACATAAAAAATAAAATAATGTACGGAACCACAATTAGGTTATTCTACATATTAATTTCATACCATTTGATATGTTAAGGTAACATTGGCAACCATACAAAGGCTTTCATTGCTCTTTACAATGCATGTTTTCCAGGCCTTTTTTATTACGAATTTAATCAACTACCTGGTTTATAACATTGTAAAACAGTAACATAGCTGTTTGTAACTGGTAACAAAAGATACTATAACAAAACTGATTTTATTGTTATTTATACAATGTTAGTTAGTCTTGAAATAATAATAATGTTTAACTAACGAAGAGACAGAACAAATTCCTAATCTGTTACAGAAATTTTTCACGTAAAACAATATCCATGTTTTATTTACTATTTGAAGCTCAGAAATACCTCACAGATACCACCACGCTAAGCTCTCCTGGGAAACCTATGGCTTCAATAAATACAAAATACTACGTCCCTACTCTCAGTACCTCGTTTTTTGTGCAAAATAATATACGCAGCTATTTCTCATCTTTATAGTCGGGTAGAGATTTTGTTCCGTGATAAAAGAGTCCAATATTCGACAATTTATTATATTTTCTGCTACACTAATTGACAACAATACAGTGCTTTTTCCTTCATATATCATGCTTATGTATTAGAGGTTGTTACAATAATAGGAAGTTAACTTTCAGGGCTCGGTGGGGGATTATTGTAATGAGACCTACCTTTCTTTTTACGAAGATCGGTTGCCTATACTTGTTTATGTGTAGATACTTATTGTCAATGTGTGCGTAAGTACATGATCTCTCATTCACAGCACACGGACACGTTTAACTGTCAATACACATCACTACTACATCGTCGGCTGGATGTCCTTCTTGAAATAGAAGGAATTACACACGAGGTACTGTTATTATCTTACTTCTTACGTGTTTAGTATCATTTCTGTTCGCTTTAACTAGTCTAGATTTCAATTTGATCCTGTCATCTAAATTACTTGTTACTTTCAAACTTTATGAAAACTAAAAGACATCAATCGTCATAGGCCTGTCAAATTTAGTTTCTATTTACAATGATTTTTTTTATTTACAATGATGCTAACAGATTGATACCAGTACTACGCCGTACTTTACGACAAACTATGGGTAGATAAGCACAGTTCCGTAGTATCATGGGCAACCATAAATACCAGCTGATTTATTTCGTGAGGTTGCATGAAGGTAAACACCGATCACGAAAAATGACCGCGCCATTAAATTTACAGACGAGTGACATCCATCAATCCAAACCCTGGCTTGGGTCCGTAACGTGGTTTATATTCTGTACCCGCACACCTAGGACTATTTATCCTCCTTCACACTTTCTGCGAGATTGCAGTCAGCGGATCAACTTAGGCGCTGACTGGCTTTTTGTACGGCGTATAGGTACAACAGTGTTAGCTATCGTGGTAAATTGGTATGAAGTTGTGCATGATGTACGTGAGTTGTTCGCATGACATGCATTAATTTGATCTAGAGTACCTAACGGAAGCAAATATCTGTGAGTTAGTAATTCACAGGGCGTCGAGCTTTGGCGCCGCGTTGCGTGATTATAAATAGCTATATCGCACTAGGTAGGTACCTAATCCGCCGTGTTATTACAAGCAGCTTCCGGCTGCTCAAGCGGATTTCTACTGTGAAGGGTGGTTTGCAGACGCGCCGCGGCGCGTCAAGGCAATGTCCATAAAGTGTGGCATACAAACAGACATGATGTTTTAAACTGAAACTGTTTTTTTTTAATTTTTAACAGTGAATTATTATTTTTTGCCAAAGAAAAAAATCTGTAAATATACGTAATTACTTGTTGTGATAATAATGTTATTATTTAAATTGTGAACCTTGTCATAGTTACAATAAAAGCTGCTTTTGTACTTTTTTTTTGTCAGTGTAGTTTCATTCAATCTATAATTGTGATCCATAAGCCACTTTAATATCATAGAGCATTTTAATATTGGCGTACCGCAAATAACTTGGACATTAGAGTTTATAACTTGGCAAGGAACAACGTATTAAATTTTCGAAATGATTTTATTGGTGTTTGCCGGTCTACTGACGTACCTACATATATTTGAACGGCCGATACAATGAAAACTACTGAAAAAAGCGCGGAGTGAAGTTTCACGCAAAGAACAAAGTTCTCGGACCTTTCTGGGACTACGTGACTGAAGCACGACCGCTCTTCGAAATTTTTCGAGACCTCTACAAGGAATATGAAAATGAACCTGTAGTAGGCATGGGTTCGATGTTCACACCCTCTCTATACATCCTGTACATCCGAGATGCAACCAACGTGTCTCATGTACCTACTTCAAATGGACTTCAACTCATTTAGCCTTAGAGGAATTAAAAACTTAGAAGGCGACCAGCTATCAGAGAACATATTATTCCTCAACGGTCCAAAATGGAACTTGATGCGTCAAAATATAAATCCACTGTTTTACGAAATTGGAGCAAATGTACTACATCATGTATAAAGGATTTTGTTCAGTATATAAAGCAAAATCCAGAAAAGCAGAAAAGTAATGCGTATGACACTTCTGTAGTGTAGATCAACATCTGTAGTGCTGCAATCACAGCCACTCTATTTGGTATTGAGACAGAATCTGTATTCGATTCTCCATTTGTAAAAGTGGTTCGCGCAGCAACAGCACCTACTCTGAGAATGAACCTAACATTCGCCATTTTCAACCTTAGCCCAACGTTCACAAAATTGCTTGGTCTCAAAATGTTTACCGAGTTCGAGGATTTTTTTGTTGGAGCAATGAAACAAGTGCTTGACAAGAAGGAACAGGAAAACGTTAAGAAACATGACTTTGCTGACATTGCTCTAAACATACAAAATAATGTTTTTTTGAGAGATGAATCTACCGGCACAGAAATGAACCCTACCATAGGATTGCTATCAACTGAAGCTTTTTTCTTCTTTTCTTGCCGGAATAGAACCTAGCGCTACTACCCTATTCTGCGCTCTTGTAGAATTGGAAATGAACACTGATATTCTGAAAAAGATCATGAAGAATGAGATGAGGCTTTTAGAACAATCAAAACAAAAATTAATTAACTGGAGAAGGTCTTGAAGGTCTTGTGACAGCATGAAGATGTATCTTCCCATCGGGGACTTGACCCGACAATGTATTCAAGACACAGTATTGCCTGTTGGAAATACCAAAGTGTCTAAAGGTACTAAAGTTGTCACTTCTATATTCTACATTAATCGTGACTCCAAGTATTATCCTGAGCCAAATAAGTTTGATCCGGATGGATTCACTAAGGACGGGCACCAACTCCGTAGTGATACTTTCTATATGCCGTTCGAAAAAGGTGAAGGATCTGCATCGATGCCAAATTCTCTCGTATCCAAGTTAAGGCTGGACTTGTTTACCTGTTGCGTAACTTCACTGTCAAGACCGAAAATTATGATAACCTTAAATTTAAATAGGAGAAGTTTACTGTTAGGCCTGACAATGTAAATATTAATTTTATTCTGAAGTACAAAAAAAGATTGAAAACATATAATTTGTGGATTATTGTGTAAGTGATGTACAAAAACTTATAGAAAATTCAAAAAACTATCAATTATATTGATGTAAAAGCGTTATTATTTTGCCTACTTTTTATGTAGTTAGCGTCAGAAACCCGAGAAAACTTTATGCTGTTTCTTGGCCCACAATTCCTTAGTCCCAGCGGTGGGAATAAAACAAGCTGATGATGCGAGCATAATAAAGTAGTCTACGCAAATGGTATTCCTTGGTGGCTCACCGGCTTCGCAGTTAAAGTAAAATTCGCAGAGTTATTTTACCTAAACTCTCACGTAAAGTAAACTTTTAGACGTTTTTCGAACTTATGCCGTCCCTAGAGCAGCAAGACATTATGTAAAGGGCCAAGAGTACCAAGTCTCGGTAATAACAAAGGTAAGTTTAGCAAAAGGATCGTACAAAGAAAACAATCCCTCTTTGCCGCCGCCGCCGGCTACAATACGAGGCCGTCTATGATAATACAGTATCGTAATATCGGACGGGATATTAGTTTAATCTAGATTATTTCGGCGTACCACTGTAATGAAACAGACCTTAATTTATATTATGAAACCTAAAACCTGATATAAAATTAAAAAAAAAAAAACCTAAAATGTTTAAAGTTATTTATTGAGATCCTATCATTGCTCAGAAACTGGTATGTCTAAATACCTCAAGTATTCAAAGATATGAATTTGATGACCCACACTAGATCATTGTGTGATATACCTATTTTGGATAACTCTCTCTGGCAAAAATACTATGTTCCTGCAGTAGGCATACATCCCTACTGCAAGAACATAGGCCTTTTAGAGATCAGCCTACGGGCTGATGATGATGATGATATTAATAAAAACATTTCAACAAAAAGTTAGGCCGATACTGGTTATTATACAGCGTTCAGAGAGTTAAAAGCAGCTCCTGAGAATAACACCGCGGAATGTATGGATAGGCTTCACATAGGTCCAATTATTGTACTACAATATACACTGCTTTTCATCCGTAAATATGGAAACGACTTGTGCATCTCGTCACTCAGTCAAATAAAAAAAAAACATCCGTATTCAAAGTTATTTTACAGTGAGTTACGATTCTATAATTTTACTTGGACTATAAATTGTATCCATACATAGATTTGAAAAAAATAATATCGAGAATATTTATCGTTATACAAGCGTCAGTACTATACAGTTATAGTCAGTATCATTCTGCCAAAGGTAAGTATTTATCCACTTTCCTAAAGTACCACGTAAAATTATGAAGAATGAGTAAACCTAATTTTTATTCATTGTACTTTAGATTTACCGCATGATTTGTTACACAGATAAATATTCATCTACGTATAGCATGTTGACCATACAAAAAGTTATGTTTTATGATTGATGGCACCATTAACTGCGTAACGCTGTATTTATACTCAGAATGTTAGTAATAAATTTCAATCTCCGCGTGTGAATATTACGACAATACCTATATGGATTATTTGGATAGGCACGCACTGTAAAACGTGACGTCAGAATGAGTGGTGGCGAGAGAATAAAACGAAGTCAATTCTGGTATAAGTGGAGTACATCTTTTTCTCCCGAGGGATCTATCGACAGGGGAATCGACAGCGCGCGCCGCTCAGTCAAGTTTACTGGCGGAATTTCAATGCTTTGTCGTCTGCGATGTCATAGCAATTTATAAAAGGCGATCCACGTCATTTGACGCCACGCTTTTGAATGAAACAATCGGGGGACGATCATCGTTTCAATAGCTAATCAAATTAGATAATGTAGCTTGTGACATCGAATCTTCTAGCAAGATTGGTGTTGCGAGGTATTTGAACGTAATATGTAGATATTCAAAAATTCAAATGAAAAGTTGTGTGTTTTATATTATACGCACCACAGGTAGCCAAATAGTTATTAGAAAATCAAAGCTCTTCCAAACATTCATTTTTTATTCTTCTTTCTTATAAGTTATACTGGAAACATAAATGTCAAAAAAGATAACAAAATAGAAACGTTTCCATCACAATTTCTTACAGATAAAGCAGTGACACTAAAAAACTATTTTCACGAAACGCTTCCGTTTTCATATCACATTGTAATCGACATTTCGTGTCCCTCCCCTTTCAAACAAGTCATAACGTTATGTCAGGGGAGAGCCGAAGAACTCCGGCTTACGGCCTCGATCTTTAGCTTCCGAGCTAAAGTGAGGTCAATTTATAAATGAGTAGGGCACATCAGTCACGAGAGACGTGGCCGCGGCCTCTGAGGGCTCGATCGCTTGATATATTGGGCGAGTTTCACCTCTTTGACGTTTTTTTGAAAACCCTATTTCGGTAATGGATAGTCGAGGATTCGGAGCAATTTGACGGCACCAGAAAGTTCGTCGATGATTGGCTTTTAACGGTTTTCAATTTAACTTCCGAGATATGGACGGGAGTTTGATAAGTTAATTTGAAATAAGTATAGATATGCAGCGTTGATTATGCTGATAATGGGATTATTGAGATTGCAAACAGGCAATTGCCTATGCGTTATCTCTAAAATTAATATTCCTTATATTTTTTATCAGGGCTAACTAATGTATAGATCTTGTTGTAGAAGTGTTTTTGAGTGGAGACGAAACAATGCCATTGTGTGTTGGAAATGGAGGTCAATATCGTTTTAATTTAGCGTGTACAAAGTGTCTTACCATCATAATAGAGCGAAAACTTGAAGTAAAGCGATCTCTACGATTTGATATCCTAAAGCTACAGTTCATCATCATCAACCCATAACGTCCCACTGCTGAGCACGGATCTCCCCTCACTTTCGTGAGGAGGGTTAGGCCATAATCCACCACGGGGGCCAGATCCGGATTGGTGGATCACCTACCTACCTTCGAAATAATTCTCGGGTAGGTATGTGGGTTTCCTCAGGATGTTTTTCTTTCACCGAAAGCTACATTAAGTAGCCTCAATTGACGTCGTACAAACCATAGTTCCATGCCATATTAGTCATTCGTAAGAAATATTTATCAAATCTTTAATTTATATCAAAAGATACAGCGTCCATACATGATGGTAGATACTTAGACTTAGATTAAATGGAAACAAAATACTTCCAACATATCATTATACCTTGGCTTATAATTGGTTGGCCAAGGTTTCGGGTGAACTAATACAACGGTCTGCCGTTAATAGAGTCATTCGATACTTTCCCGGACGCCTCCTTTTTCGTCGGAATTTCGGTAACGCAGCACCTCTTAGTGCGGATTAAAAGCATAATCAACACTCGCCGGTACACCTCCGCTTTCTTATCGAAAATCGCCTTGGTCAAAGAGCACAACTTTGTAGGTATATACCTAAGTCACGCGATTGGGCGATTAAACCACTCTTTGTTCTTAAACATGGGTTTTATAATTATTCGGTTACTACCCGTAGGTACTATGAGGAAAAATGTAAAGCGAGCTCGAGTCGACGGCAACCAATTTTTCATTATTTACGGTGAAAATATGGAACGCCAAGACGTGTTAAATAAAATATCAAAGCTAAAATACAAGAAGAGCAGGAAATTCTTCACAATATTTCGGTCTTAAGTGTTCAACAGAGTTGATTGACTTCGCCTAAAAACGTTAGGGTTTACTTGTTTTAGGCCAGCAAACGTGATAAAGGCAAGAAAAAGGCTGCTGTTTTTTATACAATTGAATTCAGAGATGTGCCATTCCTTTACCTGGTGGTAAAAGCTCCAAAATAATCACCAAGCTACTCAGGATTCTCACCTCCAGAGTCTCACGTAGCACTGCCGACCGCTTATCACCCGGAGTCAGAAATCAGTATTAACTTGGATTTAAATGGTACGCACACTTACTAATTAGCAATGTGTGTATACAGCATTAACTCCCAGCAATTGCGCTGGCTACAGTACCTACTCAAGAATTAAACAAGGATGAAGTATTTCATCCCACTTTCCCTGACCCTTCTCGTATTACAAGGAACATATTGTCTTATATGAGGTACAAGACAAGAGGGTCAGATTTTGCCGTAGCTAAAGTTTATAAAGACCTACACAGAATTGATTCAAAATAAAACACACCATGATCTTCCAACCCTATACATATTTGAAGATAAATAGACCGCTAACGTTTTGGTTATTTCAATATTTTAATGATCAAAGAAATTTAATAATTTAATATTAATCAAATATTAAATCAAAATCAATCAATTCAATCAAATATTAATCACGTGTACTTCAATAAAAACTGGTCTGGATTATTAAATGTTATGTATGAAATCCAAAGTCCAAAATATTTAAACTCATATTTCAAATAACCCAAATGAGTAGATGATCAGTAAATCATTAAACTAGGTCAGTCAAGGCTAGTTGATCCGTTAAGTAAGTCTCGGATCTCACATGAATGCAATTAGCTAAACTGATAGCAAAGAGTACACGCAGGCAAGTGTGGGCGGAATAAGGCTGATGTAATTAAATTTAGTGAAATAGTTGAATTTTATTTCCGCTCCTCACCCACCGCCACGACATCCAAAATTCATAAGGCATTTCGTTCAGCAAACACTTTTATTACAAGTTGGCCATTTGAAAGGTTGTTAGGGGGAGGAAATGACTGAATAAATTCGATTGACTCCGCCACTCCAGAGCGGCCTATTGGCGGCTGATCGACAATTCGCGTGACGCAGGTCTTGTACTCGTACCTTGGGAAAATGAAGGCATATTTTTTTATTAATAACCACAAATTGGCACACGACCTACATGGAGTAAATGGGGAAAATAAATGACCTTACGCCAGAATATTGTAGGAGTTTTTTCATTGCAATTTAGTTTATGCTACAATATATTTACTGTTCTCCAAGACAAACATTTAAGTAACCGCAAATTTTGTTATTGTATACCGACCGAGATCTACTCGGGACGAATTCTTAATGTCTCAAAGTTATTTATCTTATGTTGACTTAATATCACGTTTTTTATTTCAGGTGTTTGCTCTGTGTCCGGGCACAGAATCATAGTAAAGAAAGAAAAAAAATGTATTCTGAAGGGTCAGGATCTATTGCACTAATATTATAAATACGATAGTTTGTGTATGTGTGTGTTTGTTCTTCTTCACGCTGGAACAGCTGAACTGACTTTGATGACATATAGATACTTTAGATCCTGGAACTGAAATATTATAACATGGGACTATTTTTATACCGTAAAATTTTACGGTTAAAAGTTTACGGCATAATAGTTAACGCGGATGAAACAGGAGGGCGCGGCTAGTGTACCTATATGATCATAACGCATATTTTTTTGATTCGGAGTCATGAATTTTATAAAACTGTGGATTTTGTTCCCTTCAGTAAAATAGATTTCCAAAAATTACACCTCAAAAAAAAGAAGCTTTTAGTCACTTTTCATTCTAATTTACCTTTTATGACTGTTTGAGGAAAGTGGTAAGTAAATTGGGACTTTATGACAGACCCTCCAGAAATTTCTCTCAGTCTCGCTTTCTGAGAGTATTTATTTTGTTTCCGCTCAAATTTTAATTGCCAGTTAGTAAGAAATTCAGTACAAAATTTACCTTTTTACTTATTTTTTGTTCTTTGAATGTGGTTGTTGATTAGGTGCTAATAGTAAAGTGGTTTGTGAACAATAAAACCTTTTTAGGAAAATATATATTTTTTATTATAATGTGTTTCGATTCTCGGTTTTCCTTTCTATTCCTGTTCTTTTATTAAGTAGAGTCTTAGTGAAGAAATACGAAATCTAATTCTCCCAAACCTGAAACCTAATCACCATAAAAGAAGCTTAATCTTCGATCCAATTTTCAATTATAGCCGCAGAAGCGCCATCAAAAATTTAATGATCTATTCTAAAATGCAAAAATACCTATTGTAAAGATGAAACGGTGATGAAGCGATATCTTCGTCAAAATGTATTAAATAACAGTAAGGACATTTAAATCACAGCTGTCTATTCATTGTGCAACGAGTTCGCATTGCATCGTCGCTTACTGTTAGGCGCAGTAAAGTCTATCTATTCTGGTAAAGGTCAAATGCGAATCAAAAATATAAATCAGACGTATAGGTAAAATTATAGAGGATTGCAAATCAGACGTTTAGGTACAATTATTATAGAAATACCCTTAGCTTACGCTTCAGTTCACTTATTTTGTACATGTGTACATTGACTGCATAAACTTTCTTCAGCGCTCATAGTAGTGTGAGTGTGGTAGCCAATATAAAACTTTGTGGGTAGTTGCCCTACTGCCATATGCGATGTACTATCCGCTAACGTTCAGTTAGCCGGTTGATAATTATGTTGAAGAGGGTAGACCATTTCACTGGGAAATTAAATGAAAACACTCCGCACTCCCACGTAGAAAAAGAACTCCTGAAGGGAAAAACAAGAATACGTAAAGATGTAATGTTGGAATAAGGATTTTTAAAGAATAGGCTTTGTAGCAGTAATTTTCAAGTTCATATAGGTTTTGCGTAACAGCAAGACCATCCTTCGATTTTAACTGGTTCGACGTTTTCCACGCTCTCTGAAAATTCTGCCTTAGCTTACATATTTTTTATCTGTCGCAGCCTATCTAAGTCTTAAATCAACAAGTACCTCCTAAACCTTGTAAATCTCAGAGTTAAGTGCGCTGCAAATGAGTTTCTAAGGCCACTACTCGCTCCAATTTACAGAACATAAAAACTTAAAGACCGCCGCTGCGAATGGGACTTGCGCAAAGCCGTACAGCGATCCGGGTTAGTAGAATGTTCCTACACTTTAGTACAGGGATTACGTTACTATTTTTCTCGTCCCATATGAATAAATCGTGCGGTTTATTCGATTTTATACGGTCATCCCGGTTAGTAACGATCTGCGGCGGTCTTAATCTCTACTCGCGTTCCTAGAAATTGGTAACATCATATTAAGTCTGATTCCAAAAATTATGGCAACCACTTCACGTTTTAATGCAATAAGCATTAGCTTTATGATCATACAACACTTGGACAAATTTATGACCTTTTCCCATATCTCCTTACCATGTCTAGTATATATACCCATAGCCACGTTCGTTTTGTCAGACCATTCCGGTCCTGTGCAAGACAGTGAAAACCGCATTGCTATCGGTTGAGTAGTTATTACGTGAGGTGAAAAGAGACAGAGAGACAACCAGATGGACACCACTTTCGAAAATGTTACATTCTTTTTTGGAAGCTTATTTTAAGGCTCTAAAGGTCGGTTTCTCGAACGGTAGTTAACTTTGATAACAGGTGAAAGGTATTGCTGTCCTTATCATTTCTTAAGTGCCAGTTAGTGACAACGATAGAGTTAATCTGCTGTCAAAATTAACAAAGGTTCCAAAAACCAGCTGCTAGACTGCAATTGTGAAAAACGCTTCAATATAATAAAAAAAAATCTACATATAAAGTCCAATGAGCGGATTTATCGCAAAAAGCGATAATGTACGACTTACGTCCTTTACTGCTTATTATAAGTATGTTTGTAAGTAGGTAACTACAACTGTAAGCGTACAAGATATCCTCAGTTTGCTCAAGTCAATTCTGAAAACCTATTTTACTTTGCAAAAACAATCTCACTTTAGAAGGCACTATACTAACTTCCCAAAGTTAAACACGAACTTTGGAAAATTCTGCATGTGCATCGTGACTCACCTTTCCTCTCGTAGTATAACTTACATGAAATTTTCTCCAGCCTTATAAATTAAAAGGAGACCATTGGAAACCCTCCTCAACTTTATGAAACTGGGGTTCATTTAAAAACTTCATTATAACTTCACGGGACGGTTCCTACGAGCGGTCGGTTCTACGGGAGATTTCAGCGTTTTTGTTTCCCCCTTTACGGCATTTGTGATGTAGTAAGCAAAAATAACAATTACATTTTAGTCCGTATTGCGCTTTTTTCTTGTTGCCCTCTTTTGTTAGCGATATATTATTTGAAAACGATTGATATAACAATATCGCACCGTTATATTTTATTTGTGTTCCATTTGATTCCAGATAGCTTATCGTGATAGACGTAAAAGTAATACGTTCGCGGAAAAATTCTTAGTGGAGCATCAACTGTATCAAACAAAACGCTGAATACAAAATTCGTTATTATTCATATGAAAGCGATGGAGAATTCTATATGCGCAAAACGTCTGAGGGTTCCACTCATCTTTATTTGTTTTAGATTACTTTGGGTTTCGGGAAAGTTTTTGAGAGCGGACCGTGAACACATACGCGGATTTGTAAAGGACTTGAATATAACAAAGTTACCCGACGATGCTGAAAAATATAATCGCCAAGTTTTTCAATTTGAATTCAGTAACTTTATCGATATTCGCTGTGTCTATATAAGCTGGAAACGTTTTTTGTGCTGGATTGTATTTCCGAAACGAGCAAGTTGGATGGATTTAGGATAACTTTTTATATTATGCATATGAGTTCCTTGATAAACGGTTTCATTTACTTATATAAAAATTATCACTGACCACTACAACGTACAACTAAATAGGTCACAATTATCCATTATAATATATTACCTTTACTCATTTAATTTTTTGATAGATTGTCAAATTGTTGTAGTTAATTTAAAAAAAAAACCTAAGCAACAATTGACAACATTTTATTTCAAATCTGTGAATAAAACAATTCAACAAGTGGTACCTACAGTCGGACACATAAATTCTGCTATGTTCAGCTGCCTGAAAAAAGCACCGCGATTATTTCCGATTGCGTGAGCAAATCTCCGGGAATTTGTTCCCTCTAACCCGTTGCCGGTTTAAATATTCATACATTACATTTGTCAGTAGATTTTGGCCGGAACGTAATCTGATATTACCATTTTAAAGTTATGTATAAATAAAAAAGCTAAAATGCATTCGGAAATAGAAATATACTCTTTTAAACACACTGTACCTGATATATCTAAAAAACGTATACTTACTTAACTCACATAATATTATGTACACATAGTTATGTATATTGTACATAGTTTTATTCGCGTTATTTGAGAGCTTCCATATATATGTGTATGTACGAGTATATAGCACCTTAGATATTTACGTTCTCAACCTTTTGGAGAACTCGTAAAATCCGAGTTCGGATTGTGCTCAAACCGGCCGCAATGAAATATGCACGTTCAATCCCCCGGCCAGATATTTTGGTCAGCGTAAAAATATTTCAATCCATCGTCCTTTCGTCCAGAAATAAATTCTAGAGAAATACTAGAACACCCGAGAGCCTAATTAGGCTAAGCTGTGAATGACTGCTTACAAGAATGATTGATGAATACAACTTACTGCTCATTATTAAAGTAGAGTATAAATATTAATGCTAGTGCAATGTCCATACTATATTCTTATTATTAATTATTGTACGTCCATAATGGATATTGCTGTTGAGACTTTATCTTATTAAGACCTTTACATGTACACAGTTTTATGTAATAAATTTTATTCTATTCTATTCTATTAATGATGGCCCTCTTAATTATGATTTGGTAAATTAAATTTCTGAAGGCTGTTAATTCGAGTTTAAGTAAGATTCAGGAAGGTTAAAATATACCACGTAGCTGTATATAAAATCGCAACTTTACCGTAAGATGCGTAGATCCAAAGATCCAAGATCCATAATTTATGGATATTATCTGTTATGTTGCTGACAATGTTTCCTTTACTCGACCAATATTTGGTGTAATAGGCGTTAACAGATCAAAAATACTTTACATTCTAACTTTCAA
Source organism: Campaea margaritaria (assembly GCA_912999815.1). Taxonomy (NCBI): domain Eukaryota; kingdom Metazoa; phylum Arthropoda; class Insecta; order Lepidoptera; family Geometridae; genus Campaea; species Campaea margaritaria. Next base: position 8,336,256 of record OU538794.1, read on the forward strand.
AAGGCAATATTACCTACGCATCTTATTTCAAAGTAACTACTTCGAGCTCTGCTTTGTAATTGCATAAAATATAACTTACTAACGGCCGAGCAGTAACTTGTGCGCTTTTCAATCCAATAATATCGGGTTCGATCTTCAGCCCCGCACCAGATACTTCTTCTCGTAAAAAAATTGCAGATTTCATCGCTCGGTGCTTATGTCGTTGGCATCTTTTGCTATCGATTGATAGAAGTCGTTGCCACGTTAGAGACCCTTGGGTGGCCTGAAAAACTCGGACACCCGAGCCAGCACTACCTCATTCGGCAAATAAACAATGCAAATCAACATAAAAAAAACACATGGAACTTTTAAAATATATGAACTAACCAATCGCTCAAAGCAATTTAAAAATGTAAAAAAGAAACCTAATCGCTCCGAATAAACAAAATTTAAATTGAATTCAACCTAATTTCTCCAAGCTACGTGTCCTCGTTGTACGAAACAAATGCCCAACGAAAAGTTAACCCCTGTTTAATTTTTCAATTTAACTACAGGTATTTCCATTAATCTGAAAAGCTTTTAACGCACTTTACACAAAAGCGTTGCATTGTAAAAGCACTTTGGGATATTTATGCCACTTTGGCACTTATTGACTTGACGAATTTGCATTTGGTACAATTACGTACACTTGTAAATATTAGCAGTTCTACAAGCAGGGGCAGAAAGCGAATACGTTTATGTAAATAGGCAGAGACCGCGTAGAACTGGGGCAAGGTACCCCGTTTGCTACTAATCTTGCAAATTTATGCAAGCCAACGGCCACACGTCAAACTGTCTTCGCTCGGAGGACGTGATCCAAATCCCATTCAACACGTCATTTCGGTCGTAAAACGCTTCAGTTTTCGTATTGTCGCATAATTTGAATCTCCTTGGAGGACTATCTTGTATACGACACCGTCGCAATGTAATGTTTCGTCAGTGGAGATGTTTCTTCTACGTATATTTTAGTTAACTGAACATCTGAAGTACAAGCTATTTAATTTTTTTACTATTGCTACGGGCTAATTCCAATTTTTGTTTTTATTTCTCATTGATAATTTAGACTTTTGCAGAAGTGTGCGAAGTTTTTTCAACTATTGTAAAAACTAACTGTAAACTAACTGTAAAAACTGTAGTAACTGTAAAAACTACATTCTGCTGTGCTTTGTGCCTGTACTGTGAATGTGTGTGTTTTTAATTTTATTAAAAAAATTACAAGCCTGACTGCCGATGCAGCGCCAAAGAAATGCCATATACATCATACACACATACATATAATACATACATAAAGACATATGTATGTATTTATGTGAAAAACATAACCGTCCTTTTGGCAGTCGGTTAAAAAGATCCAATACTGTCTTCCACTGCATCCTTAGAGGCCTATTCCGCATACGACGCCACTTATTATTCAAAGCTGTTACAACTTCGATATGTGCAACCCTTAGCGGGTGAACTCCCAAAGTTTGGCAAACGGGAAATCGTTAAGGTGTTGCAAGCTTGTTAACTTGTAATGTGTAGAAACTTTGTCATGGTCCCTTTTGAAGTTATTGCTTTACGTACCCAAATAAAATTGAATTAATTACGTTTTACTTCACTTCCTAAAACATTTTAACTGCTAGATGGAAGATTTTAGGCAGCGTAAGTCCTGAATAGAATTCAAATGACTACTGCTGTTGTTAAAACTTTCACCGCTGAGCCGATTTTCTTGTCTAGCCACGGGTGCAGCTCTGCATACTTCACAGTGTTTTCCCATACAACAAACACAACAGTTGTGTTTTGCCGTAACAGCAGTGAACGTGTTAAATAAAATGCCGTTTTCACAACTCGAGAACCGTAAAAAATATGATTTAACATTCATAAAAGATTTCAACATCGGGTCGACGATTCCCAGATACGACACGTCCGCATCAAACAAATCGAGAAAAATAATCCGATAATTCCTTTAACGTAATTTTTCATTATTTAATTTTGGAGAGAGGTAAAATTCTTCTGAATGTAAAATCCGTTTCATCCGACTGTGACTGCGAGCGACACGGCTTTTGATACGTGATCGGACTGTTCAAAAATGATTGTCTTAAGGAGAAAGGGGAACCTGTGAAAAATTGGTATACTCTTAATATTTACATCTTTACTAAAAAAAAAACACTAAACTATAAGGCCATTGCTGAAACCTAATTTACAATTAGTTAACCATCTATTGTAGTTACATCGTAGCCAAATAGTTAAATCCGACTTATTATACACTAGCAGCACCCCGCGGTTTCATCCCCGTCAACTATTATCTCACAGGAACCGTATTTTTTTATGGGATAAAAAGTCATATTCTAATCCAGGACCTAAAAAAGTATATATACACAAAATTTCATCAAAATCCGCTGAGCCATTTTAGCGTAAAGTGAGAAAAAAAAACAAATAAACACACAAACTTTCGCATTTATTATATCAGTGAGCCAGTTAACAAAACGGCACGGTTCTGTAAACTGGCTAATTTACGAAACGCTACTAACAAAAGCGGTTGCGGGAACATTGTTAGTTAGATACATGCTGTTTCAACGGCTAAGGTAACTAGCTGTCATTTGTTTTAGTTTTAAAACATTACCCTCAACATCTAACTGGAGACTTCGTGTCTCTTTGTATATTTTTTTATAAAGCCGTAGCCTGTATAACTTCATTCTTTACTTAGAAATGCTTATCAAATTTAATAATGTTCCCATTCTATTATTAGTAAGTAATCTTTTTCCTTAAGATTGGTTTTCAGAATAATTTGGAAACATTTATTTATATACAATTCTTAGGAGCACTTGAGAGAGTAATTTCAGTTCATAAAACCACTTAGGCCTAAGTTCTGGTACAACCGAAAGTCCTCTTAAATTAAGTTTAAGGTTTTGTAATTTCAAACTTTAATAGGAATATACCGACTCAATTTTAGCTGAGCAGTGGTTCATCATTGCGATTAAATTTCTGTATTATTGTATATAATTAAGATTTACATGGTCTGGTTATAGGTAGTTCATCACCAACCTATATCAACCCACAGCTAGGCACGGGTCTCCCCTCACTTTTGTGATAAGGATTAAGCCATTATCGCTCACGTGAACGATCTGGATTGGTGGATCACAGGCCTCCAAAATTTTCCGCTGAGCAGTAGTGTGCAAACATTACTGTTTTTCGGTTTGAAGGCTCTGTTTCCAGCGAAATTACCGGCATATGAGACTTTAGAGCCGATGTTTAGGGTGACGAGCGCAGTGCCTGCGCAGGATTATGCAATGTAAAGTTCTGGGTGGCACTGTAACTGTTATGGGCAGGCGTAGCGCTTACCATCAGGTGAACAACTTACACGACTCGTCACTCAGTCAAATAAAAAAAAGTAACACGGACCCATGAATAATTGATTTAGGTATCAAAGTGGATCCAATGTTAGGAAAGTGCCCCACTAAGTTGGTAACAGGATGCAGAGCAATTTCTCACGTCTAGAAAATGGGTAGGATTATCCGAACAAATCTACTAAACCTGACCTCGAAGCTAGAATAGTATTCTTGGTTCACATTACTTTTGTAGCCAAATGTGACCTTAAAGTGTGTCTGCCAATGTACTTTGCCGTCTCAGGTAAACGGTTTCTTGGATTTATGTTTGATTAAGTGCGCATCGCTGCTTTTAGAATAGAATAGAATATATTTCATTATAGTACCTGTGTATAAAGGTTTTACATGTAATTTCAGTATGGTATCAACAGTTTACCCATTTCGGGCGTACAATATTAAAAAAATAATCTAAATATTAGAGTAGCATATTATCTTATAGGTATGACTATGCTTATCGTAACAATAAGATGCTAAACATCCTCTTAATATTCCTTAATATTCCTCTTAATATTCCTATTCTAAAAAAAACTTTGGAAATTAACCAATCTTAGAGACTATTCTTGAAATTCCTTCCTTTTAAAATTTTAATGTGTGGGGGAAGATGGTTATATACCTTTATTGGAATTTTTATGATAAATTGTACGATATACATGAAGTAGACAAATATTATAGTTATGAATACTACGTCAACTGCTAGCACGACTAGATTTTTTACAAACAAACATATTTTTAATATATAAATTCCTGTGAGAGTGAGAACATTATTTTGTTGAAAAAGGTCGCGAAGAGATATCGTACCGTTTCCCCAGAATATGATCCCGTAACTTAAATGAGGATAAACCTACCATAGTTTACTCGCAGTCTACAGAGTTTCAACTAGTAAAAATAAGTAGAAAAGATATACTAGTTTCTTATGATCCTCAGAGAGTGTACAAATTATCATGGCGTCATCGCAGTCTAGCTGTGTCGGTGTCTCACGGTGACGAGCGCAGTGCAGTGCCGCGCAGGATTATACAATGCAAAATTCTGGGTGGCACTGTAACTGTTGTGGGCAGGTGTAGCGCTTACCATCAGATGAACGACTTGCTCGTCTCGTCACTCAGTGAAATAAAATAAAAAACCTGCCTACAAGTATAAAGCTTACTCATTCTAAACAAAATATCAAATTCGTACTAACACTGCACGTGGCCAAATGAAGCCTGAAGCAATCTCAGCGCTACGGCAAGTTGCACATTAGTTGTACACATATAATGTGTTGCAGATTGTTATATGTGTTGCACATTTGTTGCATATTGTGTGGCACCCCGACATAATACCTCACGTTTCGCCCGTGCCGCTAAGTCTTGCACGTGGAGTGGAAGGCTTAGCTATATTGTGTTTCAGAACAATGATTATATGGAAATGGCTTGTAGTGCCATGTTCTATGTGTTTGTGATCAATTGAGCTAATTTTAGAGTTTTTAAACGGCTGGCAAATATTGGATGAGGTGAACCGAAGATCGGGCTCAGTGGCGTTCACTAGGAAAGGCCACCAGCAGTGGACGAGTGTCGGCTGATGATAATAATGAGTTAATTTTAGTAGGTGTTAACTAATTTGATTCATAGACAGAGATAAAAATACAAAGCAACGTATAGAATAGAATTGAAACTACTTTATCGTACACCAGTTCATAAATACACAAGGTACATAAAGAATAGACCTTAAAAAGTATTATAGAAAAAGTATAATAGTAGTTACAATTACATAAATCACTGTGAGACGACCATTGCATTGGGTAAAAATTTTGTTTACTCTTCAGGTTTCAAATAAAAGGGTCGCGCAGACCGGAAATATGTTATTTGTCTTGTCGGTTTCTCCTTTTTCGAAGCTTAGGATCGGACTTGCTCAATGATATTCAAAATATCTAAATCGAACGTGGAGAAACGGAGGTATTGATAATAAACATTTGTAGACGGTGCGCCGGTATAAGATATAGGTCACGGTCTTTGATAGGAAAGTATCTTTTAATATCAATATAAAAATACCATCGTAAACCATTTTTTTTTTACCGGAATCTAAAATTACCCTTTGATCATACATTTTCAAATCATGCCGCCGCCGCTCGTACACGTATGGTTCAGACACTTAAAAGTGCTTGAAATTATCTAATTAGAGCCACTTTCGCTTAAACAAGATACCAAGCTACCTGCACGGCGACACATTTATTTTATTAAATTATTATTAAAGTAGCAATTTTAATGTGTTCCCGATTCAGTCAAGTGGTGGTTGCTTCACTGAAACTTCCTAGGAGTTTTGGAGTGCACACGGAATTAGCTGCATTTTGCGTTTGACACACGCGAAAGAAACACAGAGCGTTGGCCAAATTGCAATAATAATGTAATGCAATAAATATAGAATACTTCCCGAATTATTCCTGACATCTAGGCATCACAATAAAAACTTGTTGCTTTTTTACCGCATGTTGATCGCCGCAGTAATTATCATTGTGCTGCGCCGAACTAGCCGCAAGTGTGTGAAATGTGCTGGAGTTTACCCAATTAGAGGCACTTTTATTTGCTCTTATTCCGCGACCGTACTACAGTCCCATAATAAAGTATATAAACAGTATAGAATGAGGCTGAACACTGAACTGAAGCGCTAGGAATTGCAAACCGTTTAATATACGAACTCAACGAGATTGTTACGATATTGCGAAAACACACATTTCTATGTATTCGAATGGGTTTACTTTACGTCAATATTGTGAAGGTGGAGTTTCGTGGGTTGCGGCCCATGCCACTGACGAGCGCGATAGATTCACGCGACATGGCAAATGCATAGTAGGCTGCTTCAAATGTATGGTTGGCTATATGGCTGCTGCCGCGCGGTACATAGGCAATATCTAACGTAAAGCTATACGGTAGTGTGCGTGAGTTATCCCAGAATGGGAGGGTGGATTGTTCATACTGTTTATTGTGTAGATGTGGCAGCAGAGTCGTCGTCGGCACGTGCTGTCGGCCTGAATGTTTATTGCATTGAGATTGCGGCATAACTCGCTCCGGTTATAATAAGTGTGCGCGAGGACGTCTCGAGAGGTTTGAGTGGCACAATAGCTATTCATGGGGTCGCGTCGATGCTGGGATTCTTTTTCTTGAATATTTATGATGTGTGGAATGTTGAGGGAAAAAACATTTGAGTGAAATTTCATGTGAATAAAACTGTTGGTAATGAATTTAGAAATGAATTAGTACCCAACCTACCTGTGTTTGTACCTAATTTATTGTTTAAGTAATTGTATGTGTGGACATAGTTTATATTTTAATCTCAAAAATGCTACCGATAGAGTTACAAAAATATATCGACATATTCAATACTTAAAATCCTTTGTATCATAATCTTATTATTTAATTATTTTTAGCCATGATTGTCCCGCTGCAGGACAAAAACCTGTATTCCCTTTCATTCATCTCAAAAACCAAAGTTCGATGCAAATTGATTTTTTAAATAAATTCTTACTTTCCTATAATGTCCACAGAAAAATTCTAGCAGCTTTTGCTTGGTTTTTCCTACAATTTGCTGTAAAGTTTTTTCTCGGAGGTTTTCTGTACAACAAAGGAGCGGGGGTTTTGTAAAGCTCTGTACACAGGGCGTTTTTAATCCTGGATGAAGCAGCTGACGTTTATGTCAATATAGTTCTAAAACATGTTTACTAATGCTTGTAAAAAGTAGCTGTTTGAGAGAACAAATAAATTAATGTTAATCTCAAACCCAACTTTTACCTATAACTAATCTAAAAATTGTTTAACCAACTGGCACCAGTGGGCAACGTTCCCAAAATGCTGACAGCATTGTAAAGCCATGCTTAGTCTTTGGGCAGTATAAAGGCCAACAATTTGGTCACGTTGCTTCCTTCAGATGCCGATACAGTTTTTTAAATATTCGATGAACAATAATTTTATATTTCGATATGAACTTATATTTATATGGTGAAAATCATCATTTCAATTGTTTTACAAAATGTTAAATGTAAGTAAGTATAGTATATCATAATCATGAATAGACCCACGCAGTTATGAAATCGCTTACTTGGCTTCGTCACAGGGCTGCTAAGTATTTTGAAACTCTCTTATCTATGTACCTACCTAGCTGTAAAGAATACTGAGCTATCCTGCGAAAGCATGTAGGTTAGTATGTAGTATAGCTAATCAGCGTCGTAACAGCTCAACGGATAATGCTAAAATTTGTTATACCTTATTTCGGTATATGGAATAAATACATGCTGTGTTTAACCACCATGTCAAGCGTGGATGTGCTCTACAACGCATGCTTGCCTACAAGTAACAAACACTTCTAGATTGTACCCAACTATTAGAAAACTCAGACTTTAGTAAAGACGTCCACTCCTTGGCAATACGCATAATAAATACAAAATGTCCACAATAAAACGATGGCATTTGGTGTGGCAGTTCGTCTAGTCATCCAATGATCGAATGGGCTAAAGGAATTTGAAACGTGTAATTCCAACGTACATTCGCCGAAATACGTCGGATAAAACATCGATAGACTGCAACTTTAAGTCTATAATCACCGGTATAAAGCGTTGTTCCACCAATTCATTGTTTGCAACTTTAAATCTAAATTCTAGTGTCTGAAGCTTTGTTTCGACCAATCCACTGTTGTTAATGATTCTCCTAGTTCATTCTGCAAACTGTACTACCTACTTGGTATTAGGTGGTGCTAGTAATGCCTTCGGCGAAAACAAATGCAGCGCGGCGTGTGGCACTGTCAGTGTGATACATTTTGTAAACTTTGATAGCGTCGCGCGGCGCTGTCACTTTGGTGAATATATATGAAAAAGGCTGACATTCAGCGTGCCGCATTTTTAGTGTAACTTGCCTGTAAGGTTCTGAATCAAAGTATGAGATACTTAGGTGAAACTGCAGTGTTCAGTCAGTTACGTGCTGCGTTTAAGCCAAGATAGTATTTGACCAGATTGGGTGAAAAATACCTTTTTACTGACTGAAGCGAAAATTCACCCTAATTTATAAGCAGAGTCGTGGTTGAACAACTTTTCATTGAAAGTGTGACATCGTTCATTAGCGTGTATTCACGCCGTCAGCGGCGCGGCCAAATGTCGCCGGCAATCCGGTTTACATTTGACCCGAATTTTCCTTTAGGTCACATAACTACATGAGGTGATAAGTAGGTAGTGAATATTTAATATTGAAATGGGGTGTGAAGGCACAATTTGATTTTATTTCTGACCGTTTGATTTTATTCCATTTTTTTTTCCTTGTGTTGTTCATTGAAAGAGTTCAGAAATCATACGTAATTAACACAACACTTAGACTTTGATAATTTTTCTTTACTTTCATATTTTTTCCTTGGATACGTCTCGTAAGTCGCAACCGCACTTAATTAAAATGTGAAATGTTTTACATTTTCATTAATGCATATTTACTCAGCTGTGGATCACCTTATGCTTGTACATGAATACTATAACGACTAACTGTTACGGTTCTTAAAAATACCATCAAATCTAAATTTAGCTTCAATACTTCCACATCGTCACACTAAATACCATCCGCTAGAGATTGCTGGTCAATTGCTAGGAAAAATATTTTAAAAATAGTTTAAAAAAGACAAAAAACAAACATCAAACAAAAACTTCATCTATCTTTTTATTTATTTTTTAAACTACGATAGTAGACTTTGAATACCTACTTACACTTTCACAAATGCTTATCTTTAACGTCAACTTAAGTTTAATAAACTACCCTTACGCACAAGTCATGAGCTCACGACCTACTTTGACAGCGGCTCAATACTTTTTCATCTCGCTCAATATTTAATTATGCATGTGCAAACTTACCATAAAACCAGAGCTTCACATGGTTGCTTCTCTTTACCTGACGCTATAGCATGACTACATGAAACCAATTTTGATCCCTAAACCTACGTGGTAAGGTAGACATTTGAAAGGAGTAGATTATCAGTTCTCCGCTGACCCGTAAATGGATCTAGAGCGATTTATAATTACGTATTTAAATACAGTTGTTAGCCGCAAAGGGACATCAAAGAAAATGCAGAACGCACTTTTGCTTTCTTCATTTATTCATGTGGCTCTGAGACTCAATTCAAAGCTGGGTAGTAGGGTAAAACAGGACACAAACTTTCGCCGAGCGCCTTAGAAGAGCGGTACGGTTGTAAATAAACACAGTTACAAAAAGTTCTGACTGTACTTTTTTATAAATATTATTAATCTTTTATTTAACTCTTGTTTATAAAGGTTAATAAGTAAAATTTTAAATACTTAATTTTTTTTCCAAGTTACATTTAAGTAGCTACATAAAAAACGTAATTTAAACGCAAGAGATATTTGCAGCAATGTAATATAAATCATCGAGCTTTGCCCTCAGAATTGATGTCTCTTCGAGTACCTACTTCAGTGAACCGTAGCACTCGGAAGGTACGAACGCTACGGTTGAGTGACTCAACCGTAGCGTTTGTTTTAATCCCTCAATTTCTAGGAAGCTTTAGTACTGTCTATAAGTATGCTAATCTAAACTAAACACAGGGAGCACTACTCACAGTGTACTTAGTGAGTTTGATAGATCTCGAATTATTCCTAGTAATTTAGCTTCAACTGTATCCAAATGAGATAATTTACGAAACCTTTAATTATAATTTAAGCGATGTGATTTTAAAAAAGATATTCTATTATTACATGATGCAACTATTTCAGACTAGCGTTAGAAATAAATTGTGTTCACATAGAAACATTTTATCGCAGTTACTGCCAAAATTGTCCCAATGTTATGTCGTATTGAGCCTTAACGTCCTTGGAGGCATACTACAACTCGCGATAACAACATAAAACTTTTTGGTGAACACGAAACAAAACCTGTTGCGTTAAAGTCCTACAATTTCTCATCGCCATTTAGAGACTTTACCCTAATACATAGCCATTTTGAACCGTCATTCCGTCCATCAAATTCATCGACGTCAAACAACAATAAAAGAAAGTTCTCTTTACTCTGAGATCCGTCTCGATCCTTTCTATACGTGATCCAATCAAGGTCGGATCCCTTGAATGTAGTTAATTAGGCAAACACAAAGTTTTGGAGCTCCTCAGTTCTCCAAATTTATTTGTTCCCGGACATTCCAAGCCTTTGGTTCCGGGAATCAATCCTATTGAAAATGCGGATGTAATCAACCTTCGACTATTATACCTATAAAACTTTTACTTTCGAAGTTGCCGATGAAATCACACGTAATATAAATTGAGAATTTAGGTAAAAAAATAGTTCGCGGTGATGAAGAAAACTATTTTTGTTTACTCGAGTCGATGCTATATTTAGAAAACGTTTTTCTTTCACATTTATGTAAACCATACCATAAAGATCTCTTTTAAATTTAATCTCAGCAGCTGTTCAAACTGGAAAAGCAGCTCTGAGGGTTTTTAAATAATTTGTTTGTTCAATGAGTGAATTGTGAAAGCTTATAAATTATCCTTTATACAACTCATTCTATTTTAAGAGAGCAGTAGTCGCTGAGAGTTAATCTGTGCGCTTTGCGACCTAAAAACGCCGGCTGAAACCTCGGCCATGTGCCTTTTAAATTATAAGTTACTAACTGCGCTCTGCGATTTCACAAGAGTTAAATAGTATCCCGCAAGAACGATTCATATTTACGGGATAAAAAGAATTTTGTACATTAATCCAGGTAATAAACTATCTGTGAGTCAAATTTCATCTCAATCTGTTCAATAGTTTTTGCATGAAAGAGTTACAAACATCCATCCATCCATCCACCCTTACAAACTTTATAGAATGTGCGGATTTTCATAGCCCTGTGATTCTGAGAATACATTTAGTCGTCTTTACTTGAATTATTTCATTCGATAAACATCGTGTATGCTTTTTTCGTCGGGTGATTAATCCTCAAAGGTCAGGTGGTAAGATTGTAGTATCTGCCTATCCCAACAGTAGAAAGGAGTGGCTATGTGCATGTATGTAGGTCATTGCTACTTTTGTATGATATACCCACAGTTTTAATCTTGTTGGTATAAGATGAATATTCAAGTCACATTTTCCTCAAAATTCATATAATAGCATCTACCTTCCCGACACCTAAACAAGTTAACAGAGTTGGCTCTGATGTAAATATTACATGGTGCATATAGATCCCGCGTCGTCATTAGTTGTCCTTTACGTGACGGAAATTCAAAAGGAGGATGTCTTCTCTACAGGGTGTTCAAAAACTGAGGTACTCAGCACTCGTTACATCATGTAACGCTAAAAATTTCCATTAATTTCCACTTTCCTGGCATAAATGTGAGTATGCAATAAAGCACCTTAGCCTAAAATATGCCTTTCACTTTTTCCAATGAAATCAAATCGGGCGTTAATTTCTGAGAATATACATAAATTCAAAAGTACTGGTATAGAAGTATTCAGCCTACATGCAAATGTGCTAATATTAACACGTTCACTGCTGAAAACACAACTGTTGTGTTTTAAGAAAATGCCGCGAGTACGGAAAAGCACAACTGTTGTGTTAGCGGTTCGGGAAAACACAACGGTGTGTGCAGATCCGTAACCGTGACTAGACAAGAAAATATGTTCATCAGTCAAAGTGTTAAATACTATTTTTGTTACAAAGCTCGACAAGTGCTGTTGAACTATAAGAAGATAAGAACATTCTTTTATATGCCAGTTACAAAATGTTTCTTCAATCAGTTGCCTTCTATGGGAGACTATGCCTATGGTACAAAAGCTTATGCGTAAAAGCTACACAAACCAACCTTTTACCTTTATGTATTAATGGATTGGACAAAACGTAATGTAGTTAGAAATACTCACATTTACTTTACTGTCAGAAAGGAATTTAAGATACAATAGGTAGTGATAAAAATAGGTATCGCCATTTCGGCTATACCCAACAAAGGAAAATAGCGCGAGCGAGCTCCCATAAATAGAAAGAGATTTGCCCCTTTCATCACTAATGTTCTGCATTTCTCTGTCGCATGCAAAAATAAACGTAACAAACAGGTCGTTTATTACCCTCTGGAGCTGGGAGATGTAAGCTCGTAAACACGTAAACTACGACTTTACCCATCTACTGACATGGACAACTGCAATGCTATTTTTTCGTTTAGATTGTAAATACTTACGTGGAGATGTTGCATGTGAGAAATTTGTTTTTTTTTTTTTAGTTAAGGTTTCATAATATACGTATTTGGGACTGCGAGCTAATCAGAATAAGCCTAAACACAATCAATCTACTGTTAGTCGCTCAGTAGTTCCGTTATTTGTCATAAGATCAGCATTGCATTGTAATCGGAATTTGACGGACATGCAAATGTTAGCTCAATTTAACAGCGGCAATTGGGTAAAACTGGACTCGCAAGATTACATAAACAAACATCTATTCATCCATTCACACTAAAGGTAGACCACGCGACAGATGTGCACGAGCTGTCATATTCCGAGCGCCGTATTATAGTATTGTCACGCGCAACTGTCGCGCGTTTCAGTCGTGACCCACAAAAAGGGAGTTAAATCAAACCTTACAACAATGAATCCATAATTATCACGAGGAATGTTCTAACATCCCACTATATTTAAAAACGTCCCAAAAAGTCAAGTAAAACGATTCTAATAATATTCACCAGTTCGTTTATACGAAGAAATTTAGAAAACATTAGTCGTATATTCTATCACACTATACAAATTGTAGTCCATAAAACGCCGATAAGCTAGCTTATAGCTCGATGTTCGAGGCCTCTACTCTACTAGGCTTTTAGCTCGCATTTGTGTAGAGAAAATGTTTATTGGATTTAGTCTGTGCAGGTATCGTAGGTACATTAATTTCGTGTATCATTTCAAAACGATGCAACTGCAATTAAAATAAAACCTGAGTATGAAAAAGCTCGCGGACGCCGACCGCTGTTGAATCCTCACTAATGATGCACGACTTTTCCTTCGTAATTCAGGAGTGAATACTTTGACAACATTTTCTACCTGATAAAAAAATACAAATTTTAATAACCAAAATGAACCTTATGCTATAATACCTAAAGCTGTTATATTAACCAGAATTACGGTTGTTTTGAAACGTTAAATCACTTAGTATGTAGGTATAGTGAAAGTCGTATTTACAGTGGCATTTTTTTAAGTTTAGCGTTGGAATGTTGTTAGTGATATAATTCAAGCATGGCGTTTACCATCAACAATCGAACAATCTGTTCGTCTTACAAGTTAAGCCGTTGTTCCACTAGGCTAAACAGTTCATGATAAACAGTTTGTTAGCACTAAATATTTAAAGTACAGTATTGACATAATTCGTAGGGTGAGATGTACAAAACAAACAGTCGACTGCAGATCAGTCTAGTGCCTATACTTGCAACCAACACTCTTGACTACAGTCAACTTACTTACTTACTTTCAACAGAAAGTATCTTGATAAACCCTGAACATGACAGTCTGCTAAATAATACATAAAAGGAGCAGAGCAACTGGACTATGCTCACACAGATTTACTTTAACTTAGATTAACTTAAACTCGAAGTGGATAATTCTATTAAATATGACGCTAACTCCTCCATAAGATAATTAGCTGGCCGCGGCACACTCGAGACTGAGCAAGGGTCCCTCCACAATTTACGAGGGAATCCCGCCCGTTGTCGCCGCTTAATTCCATCGCCTGAAGACGTACTAAGGGGCTGTGTGATGGGGCCATCGCATCGGGGCCTACCATATGTTAAAGTTGAAACGTTATTATACATGTTTATTTATATATGTTTCTGTCAAATAACGGTGTAATCGAAATTCATAAGCTCTACAAGTATTGCTCCAAACAAAACGTTAAGGATGTCAAAGCGCTAGTCCACGCATTGATGTGACTCTGTCTGAGCCTAAGTCCTATTATAAAATAGTGGCATAAATGGTCTTGTTTGGGTATTTTTTTTACTATATACTGTATTTCAACGCTTAAATGTTATCCTACTTCTTAGCGAGTCTTCTCGTATTTCAATAAAAAAGGAGCCAGCCACTATTACTAAAGATACAATAAGCTATTTACAGTGTTATTTTAGGCCTTAATAACTAGCTGTTTATAAGGAAGTGCTGTCGTTCAAACATTGCTTTTGCTCAACAAATTGGTTAAGCTTTTTAGTTGGCATTTGTCCAAATAATTTTGCCTAAAATACAAAATGACACCGCTTAGTTAAAACGATACTATGGACGTCCTTTTGCTTAGCATTTGTTTAGTAACGCCTATCTATGTTGGCCTCATACTTTGCCCACTATGAGCATAATCCTGAGTACGCCCATGCACTGCTGGCTGATAACCCTGAGCCCGATTTATAGCTTTAATCAAAGCTGCAACGTATGCTGACAAAAACTACGCACATAATGTTTACAGTGGCTACCATTGTTCGTTACCAGGCGTGCAGGTGTTATTTCGGGTTAATTTGTAGAGCCAATTATTGACTGTTGCTACATACGTATAGGATAATGGGTCTTATATACACATCGAAGTATCTGTTACGTAGCAAACGATACGCATATGCGTACCTATAGCGGTGATAGCCTAGTGGGAGAACGTCCGCCTTCCATGGAGAAGGGCATGTGATCAAATCCCAGTGCGGGCCCGTATCAATGTGTTTCTCTTACGTAATTATGACTCGGTGAAGGAAAACATCGTGAGGAAACCCACATACCTACTCGAGAATTATTTCGGAGGTAGGTGTTATCCACTCATCTGGACCCGGGCCCTTTGTGGATTATAGCCGAACCATCCTCACGAAAGTGAGGGGGGACCCGTGGTCTGCAGTGGGCCAATATGGGTTGATGATGTACCTAAAGGTATGAATCGAAAGCGTATTCGAATTGAATCTTCCTAGGTTCGACGCATGTCTAGTATTTGAAATTACGCTGGACTGCGGCGTAGCCTCAGGTTGGATTCGTTATTGACATTCGATTTGTAGTTAGAAGGCTAGAGTTAGTCAGTAAATACAAAGGAATGAGTTTTAATGTACAGTTAATTTTAATTGAGACTATCGGTTAACTTCGTTCGTGGTTTTTTATCAAAAACTTGGCTTCTACGCAATTTCAATGCAATATTATTTTTAAAGTTAACTTTAAAGGTACTAACATGTTAAAACCGCATTGCAAGCAGTTCAGTAGATTTAACGTCTATTTTTAATTTGTCTGAGTGACGAGACGAGCAAGTCGTCCTCGTGATGGTAAGCGCTACGCCTGCCTATAATAGTTACAGTGCAACTTAGAAATTTGCATTGCATAATCATGCGCGGCACTACACTGCGCTCTTCACCCTGAGACATCGGCTCTAAAGTCTCATATTATGCCCAGGAAACAGTGCCTTTAAACCGAAACACAATAATGTTTGCACACTACTGCTTGGCGGATGAATATTTGACTAAAACGTAGAGATAGATACTCACGAAAAGCACTACCTCTCTATTCTATTACCATAATTAAACTCAAATAATTTGAACCCCACAACTAATAATACTCAATAAATTATACATTCACGTGGAGTGTTAATGATGGATTGAACTAATAGGCGTTATTAGTAATAGTGTATACCCTTATTAGTAAAACAATCAACCTAGTGTTCAGAGTTATTACGTCGATGAATTAGTCACGTTATGGTTAGGTATAAGACATGTTTATGATTTCCTTACTATTGAGGTAATTCAAACAGTTTGCTTTCATGTATAATCGAGGTTGTTTTATTTAATAGTCAATCATTATTTTTATTTACCTAAGAAAAAAGATATGCTAAATTAACCCTTTGATTCCAAAGCTACTATCTATAAAAAATATTTTTATTTGGTGCTAATTATCGTGTTTGCGAATAAAAAATACTTATGGGAAAAATATGTAATTGCCTAGATTTTGTTAGGGGTATCATTTTAGTCCATTGTCAAAATAATATCACAAATAATACAAGACATGTAAAAAGTCAAAACTAATATGTGTCAAGTATTAATATTTTTAACCGACTTCAAAAAAGGAGGAGTTATCAATTCGACTGTATTTTTTTTATTAGTACCTAGTAGTAGTGAATGTAAAAGAATCGCAAAGCCCCCTCCGTGACCTAAAAGTGACACTGAGAATTAACCAGTTAATGAGCTGGTTCATAACTGAGATTTTTCTGCGTCTTCTATTGCATCTCCACTAATTTTGTGGGGTTACACAGGAAAGGTGCAGCTCAGCAGCCTATGGTCACAAAAAAAATAACTTTTTCATAAGAGTAAAAAGAAGCGACGTTTGTTAAAAGAGATGTCTAATTGAAACAAAAGGTAACCGAAGAGCTGGTGGTTGCCTCGGTCAACGACATATCTTAGCTATTCAGCGAGGCAATGTCACCAGCTTTTACCAGTATTGAATGATGGCATCTGGCATTGAGATCCGCGTCACATAACGTGCAGGGACGAAGTTTTTAACCAATTACAACCGCTCAGTTACTGATTTCTTCCAAATTACAATACTGATTTTTCAAATTCCCATAAACGACCAGATTTTTGCGTAGAATAGAATGTTCAGTGACTTTACTCGTTGGCTATACGATCTTGATTATTGCCAGTAGCGTCTCATGTGTTCCTAAACAAAGGTGCCAAGGACGTTATCTATCCTGTAGAATTAACGGGCAGCGCGGCCTTTGCTGGCCTGCAATAAATTACACCTCAAGTTGATCCCGTTCGCAGGATAAATCAAACGTAACGGACGATGTCACTGGGCAAGTGATAAAACTGTGCACAAGTGAGGCAACTTTACTTACTCACGCAGGCACACATGTTCACAGATTATCTAGACATGCTAGCTATGTGCGAACCCGGTGGTTCCGTTCTACAAAGTGAGCTGTTACAAGGTTTACTCCATGACTATTTCAGTCATCGGATTGCGAATAGATAACGAATTATGAAAATGACTTAATACATTTTAGCATTTGATAAATACGAATAAGGATAGACGCAAGATAATAGCCTTCCCAAGTGGTGTTTAAATAAATCGACCACTTTGATTGACAACACGTCTGGCACATCCCAGATAGTTACACTGTGCTTATGCAGTGGCTAATCTATTGAGCTCAGTGGCTAATCTCATCAAAGCAGAGTATTTCAGAGCTTCCGTGAGCAAGATATATTATACAGGGTTTCCCACGGATATGCCACATAGAGGGAAAGTACCTTGAATATTGTAGATGGAACATTTTACTGAAAGAAGACTTTATTTGAATTTAAAAAACAAATTTAAACTGCATTCATAGATTTTTAAATAATTACATCGTTGAACCGGGAATCGAACCCGTTCCACGAGAAAAATAATCATCCTGTAGCTTTATCATATCGATCGAAAGGCTTCATGCTAAGGATTATTTTTTGCTAAATAACATAGTGTCAGAAATAAAAGAGTTGCGCCCAGTACGCAAATCTCACTGCACCGTTAAATTTATTGAGATACAATGTATTTCTCTGCCAAAAACGCACAAGCCAACGTACCGCAAGATAAATATTACCTCGTCGGAATGGGTATTCGATGATGCCTGTATATTTCGATTTGGACCTCCCGCCCGATCGCTTTGTGGCTTTCGACGTGAGTGCACTGCTTATTGCGGGTGAGCCGCCTTGGTGCCCCCTTTTTAATGGGAAATCATTTGTGGGCAAAGCGATTGATTCGTTCCGGTTATTTGTGTTTTTCACTCCTCGTTGTGATGCGTGACTTTTGGGAACAGCGGACAATATATAGTGTTTGTGTCAGCTATTCGGAGATACACAGAGCAGAAGGCATTATCAACGTATTATGATAAAAATTTGATTCTGATATAAAACAGACTTAAAAAAACGATTACAAAAAACTAATCTAAATTAAAAAATACAAATCAAGTCTACGAATGCAAATCAATACAGCGTATATACAGAATAGAGATTTGTAGACAGACATCTTCATTGAAATTTTAATAAGCTGTGCAGTAACACCACCACTGCTTCATGGTGAAAACCTAGTACCTGCTCATAAAATGCGCCTCCTTACCAACACATATAAAGGCTTGAATATATTCCGCTGCACAAAATAAGATAACAAAAAATATTATGTAAGCAGGAAATGCTGCCGAATAACAAAGCTCGGTCACGTGATAGCGTACTTACAGTAAGGACAAAAAAAAATAAAAAAGGAAGCTCAATTTCGCCAAACAGTTAAGTCAAACTAATAAAAATAGGAATAACATAGAAGGCGTATCTAACCCTAGATGCTTTTTTTTTTTTTTTTTTTTTTTAACCCGGGGGAATGACCTTATTCATACCTCGACCTCGGGGGAGGCCGGATGGTTATGTGGGGCTCCCCCGCCAGTGCGCATCCTAAGGATGCGCCTGACTGGGTGTACCCACTAAACAACCCCGGGATGTTCTCCTCTCCGCATGTTGGGGTGGACGCGGGCTCGCGATTGCGCTTCCACGACAACCCTAGATACTAGACGTAACCGTTGGTAACTGACCGATAAGTTAATTAAAGAAACACAATAGAGACAGAAATATCAAATTGAGTACAATATTTTTCGGTTATATAATTTAGGTACAACTTACCAAAAGGGTTACTAGAGTTGGGACTTCATATGTAACCAATACACATGTATACACATAATAAATGAGAACACTTTTTACTTTGTATATAACCTTAAATGAACTGTAAATGTAGTTGCATAAGACTCACATGATGTAACCACAAAAATGATCAGCATACATTTTCTTTTTTCCTAGATGTGAAATGATAAGCGGAAACAATTTTAATCATAAAGCATGCAACGAGATCATTCTGTAGTCGCCGTCGTTCTGAAAATAGACAAAACTGTTTGTCTGTATAGACATACTACTCTGACGCATAATCACAAAATTATTTGTGATTATGCGTCAGAGTATACTAGCTGTGCCCTGCCACGCTTCGCTGTGGCACATTCGCACATTCGCTGATATGTCACTGATGAAAAAAATAGATAAAAACAATCCTTAATGCGGATTATATATTGTTAGCGCGGCAGCTAAGCTGTATAGGCTGAGCGCGCCTCCAATGGCGGGGGAAGGATGGCTGGTAGAAGAGTAGTACAAAGGAACTTGGCGACTAACCTGGTCTCCATGCAACTGCAATCACCTCGGTTCGGGTCCGTCTCCAAGCTGCTTGTTCCTTCAGGATGTTATGACGTTCGATGTAGTGGACTGTATTTTTGGCGGTTGGTGCGTGTCGGCAAGGAGCGTTTACGCGGCGGGTTTATAGCGGGTTTTGTTTATATTTGCGCGTCGAATTCACGTGGACCAGCGGCGGGTTTATAGCGGGTTTTGTTTATATTTTCGCGTCGAATTCACGTGGACCACCACAGAGGAGCAGCAGATCCAGTACTTTGGATTCGGCGAGAGCGGCAGCCGCGAAGGACGAGGGTCGATCGCAGACTACTTGCGGCGGCAAGCAGTTTTCTCGTGGATACCACGATATGAGCGACAGAGATAGTCGCCAAGAAATGATAGGAATATGAAGGTAGGAAGGTATTATGAGTGCCAATGTAAGTGGCGCGAACATTTGCCCCCGGCCTAAAAACCATTGGTTTTTAAAAGAAAGCGGGAAATAAAAAAAATAAAAATAAGAGTTAAACTCTAAAGCGGTCAACGGGTTAAATTATAACATAGAGGTTGACCGGGGAGCAAGGGGTTAAATTATTGGGTAGGTAAGATACATAAACGGACGACGGGTCTCTGGTAGACGCCGGTCGCCGTTTTTACTGACGCTACTCGACAGATGCCATCGCCGCCGACATGAGTGGCCACGACGACGCCGAGAGGCCAGGATAGCGGGGGAATATTATCAGTGATAATAAGAACAATAGAACCTATTGTAATGGGATTCGAAGGTGTATTCCATTTTCCTCTAGATTGAAGTAAGTGAAGATATTCCAACTTCCACCGTTTGGAAAATGATTGTACCATTTGATCCAATAAAGCGTACCGTTTCAATAAGTGTCCAGGTTCATCGGGAACCGTGCAAGCGGGCAAATGCTTCAGCGGTGCGGTCATTAAGAAATGTGAAGCACTCAGCGCGGTCGGCTCAGACGGATCTTCGCTCAATAACGTTACAGGACGAGAATTGATAACGCATTCTATCTGTGTGAGTACGGT
The DNA here is from genome assembly GCA_912999815.1 of Campaea margaritaria. Taxonomy (NCBI): domain Eukaryota; kingdom Metazoa; phylum Arthropoda; class Insecta; order Lepidoptera; family Geometridae; genus Campaea; species Campaea margaritaria. Next base: position 8,356,812 of record OU538794.1, read on the forward strand.
TAACATTTCCTCATACGTGAGTAACTGTGAACCGATCGTCTTATGAAGATGACTTTTAAACGCTTTCACATATATTTCATAATTCCCCCCGAAGTGAGGACTTCGCGGTGGATTGAATTTCCAGTGTATGCGATTAGCTGATAACTCATCTGAGATAGACTTATTATATTCGTCGGAATTTAAAAGATCCGTTAACGCATTTTTCGCATTTTTAACGCATTCCGTTAACGCAGAGACGGGAAGGGAGTCAAGGAGCGCGGGTGAGTTACTAGCCCATTTGACGAGATCGAAGCCCCCGGCCTTGAGCAACTCGCAGAGATCGTCTCTGAGTTGTAAACAAGCCGACAGAGTAGGCATGGAGTAGCACACGTCGTCCATGTATGTGTTGTCGCTGATAAGAGATGCTGCGAGTGGGAAGCGGGCACCGTCGGCGGCGCACAGCTTTCGCAACACTCGCATTGCAAGGAACGGACTGCTACGTAGACCAAAACAAACGCGGTTGAATTGGTAGGTATCAAGCGGAAAAACGGGATCGAATCGATACAGGAATTTTTGATATTTGCGGTGGTCCTTATTTATCAAAATTTGTAGGTACATCTGTTTAATATCGGATGTAAAAGCGATTGGGTAGAGGCGGAAATCCAAGAGGATTGTAAAAAGATCGTTTTGTAAATTATCCCCGGTATATAAAACTTGATTCAAGGAGAGGCCTGAGTCAGTTTCAGCACCGGCGTCCATCACCATACGCCATCGAGTTGTTGTTTTTTGTAGTCTCGCAATGGCGTGGTGTGGCACGTAATATCCAGTAAAAGGACTATCATTGTCGATCAGTGAAATGTAACCCTTCTGAATGTACTCTTTGATTATAGCATCGTACTCTAAGCGCAGAGCAGGTGTCGCGGCGAGCTTACGTTCGAGATACATGAAGCGTTTTTTAGCGATAGGGTAAGAATTACCCAGAGAGGTCGCGGGATCGCGGGAGAAAGGTAACGCTACAGAATAGCGTCCCGTAGGATCGCGGGAAACGTTATTTGTAAAAATGCGTTTACATTCTATAGCGTCTGGGCTCAAAGTCGGCGTGCATTGCACCTCTTCAAGCTGCCAGAAGCGTTGGACAAGATTATCTAAACGTGGTCCTTCCGTAAAGGTACAAAGGGAAATATGAGAGCGGCATCTATCTTCAACCAAGGGGTCAGTGATAGAAACAACGGTTTCAATATGAGCGGGCGTAACATGAGCGGGAGTAACATGAGCGGGAGTAACGGGAGCGGTCCCGATTACGATAAAACCAAAAATGGTTTCAAAAGCGGTTGGAGTACCAGGCGGACCAGCGGTGCGGCCTGATAGCAATATTTCAGAAAAGAGCGGCGCGCCTATAAGTATGTCGATCTCGGAAGGCGAAGCGAAACTGTCGTCTGCCAGAGGCAGGCAGTTCAGGTATGAAAGGCAGGATACGTCAATTTTCACTGCCGGTAAATTGTCTGTTATGCGGTCGATAACATAGGCGTCAATTGCAATAAAATTATCATTTAGGCGGGAAGATAAAGTAGCAGAAACTGCTCCCTTGATTGGGTCAGATGCGGAACCTATCCCTTTAACAACGGTGTTCGTCACCTTATTGCATTTTAAATTTAATTTAGCGCAACATTTTGAAGTTAAAAAATTACTTTGGGAAGCTGAATCAATTAAGGCGCGTACCACATGGCGGCGACCATTTAAATCCGTAGCATAAACTTGTACGGTTCCCAGTAAACAAGTAGTGTCATTAGGCTGCGAAGCGGGGCGTATATTACACAGCGACACCTGTTGTTGTGATGACTGATAAGCAGTTGTAGGTAAGTTCGTCAGCTGAGCGCTAGCGGAGCCCGCGACGGGCGGCGGCGATGCCGAAGGCGGCATGTGATCCCCGGCGGCGGAGAAGTTGCCAGTTCGCGCGCGCGGAGGCGGCGCGTGCGCCTGTGACGGAGCGCTAGGGTACGGGCGATTGTCTTCACGGGAAGATGATACTTTGCGGCATAACATAGAATGATGTTTACATCCACAATAACGGCAATTAAATTTAGAATTGCAAGCAGTATTTATATGCGTAGTGCTTAGACAATTAGTGCAACCTTTGCTTTGTTTTACAAAATTGTACCTGTCGTCGATAGAAAGCTTATCAAATGCAGGGCATCTATATAAGTTAGCGTGATCGGCTTGTTTGCAAAGCGGACAGTGAGTGACGCATGATGCTGCAAAAGACTGCGTAGACCTTGCAGTACGCGGCCTGTTATCACTGCGGCTAAGAGAATCGGTCGTAGTGCGTTCCAATATTTTGCTTTGTTCGCGGATGAATTTTAAAAGTTCATTGTATGTAGGCATAGATTTACCTCGCATGTGCATTTCAAACGACCGTGCAGTACTTGAATCTATTTTCTTCAAAGCGAGCGATAGTAAAATAAAATCAGACATGTTATCGAGCTTGAGAGACTTCAAACTTGACACAGCCGTGCAGAATTTATCTAGGAATAGTTCTAAGTTTTTATTCGTCGCGGTGTTAAAAGATTTAAAACCAAGCATTTGATCAAGATAAGCGGAGGCTAGGTTACGTTTGTCGTTATACTTATCGACGAGCGTCTGCCATATGATCGGATAATTATCACCGTTAGGTACGATACCAGAACAAACTGCAAGGGCCCGGCCTGACAATTTATTAATTAAATATTGGACGCGTTCGTGATCAGTGAGATCGGGATTTTCGTGAATCGTGCGTTTGAATGACTCATAAAATATCCTCCAGGTCATCGGATCTCCATTGAAGACCATCAAATCGAGTTCAGGAATTCTGATAGATTTACGTTGCGGGGCAACATTGAAATCAGCGGTTTTTAAAGGCGGGTTAAGTTTATTATAAACAAACTGACAACGGCAAAACATATCTTCGAAGACGTTTATAGATTGGTAGTTTACCGTGTACGAAGCGTTGAGAGTCAACTCGGTGACATTTAATTTGTTCACAATTTCATTGAAATCGGAGCGTAAGCGGTCTAACGAGATCATTCCACATAGAAATAAATCCTTCTCAGTATCATCAGTGAAAGCCTTTAAAGATCGGTTAAAAATATCTTGTAAGCGGGAAAATATAATGTCGCGTTTACCTATCAAGGTCAAACGTTCGATCTGTAACGTATCGAGCGCCTTTGCGTCCTCGTATACTTCACTATCTTTGTCTTTTGAACGAGTAGCCATAGCCATCTTAACAAAGTATAAAAAACTAGATAAAGTATGAAATTCCTAATTTACTGCAACTGCCTACAGCATTTACCTGCCGCGCGCGCGGCGTATTGAATACCCACGCGGAGACGCACGGGCGGTCGTTAGGAATACCTTCACTTTTTAATAAAAATTAAGAATTACGGAAAAATCGTTATTTTTACTATTTAGGAATGCGGAATACACGAAATAAGTATATAAGAGCGTAGTAGGATAGTACAGGGTACTATCTGAACTGTAATTGCGGGCGGGAACACGATAATTATAGGAAATTATCGTTGGTAAAAATACCAATATAAAATTGCGGGCGGTTATAAAGAGGACTATATGAGGCCTAAGAGGGGCCAGAGAATAGCGGGAGGACCAGAGAAGATCCGGCGGCGGAGGACCAACAATATGTTAGCGCGGCAGCTAAGCTGTATAGGCTGAGCGCGCCTCCAATGGCGGGGGAAGGATGGCTGGTAGAAGAGTAGTACAAAGGAACTTGGCGACTAACCTGGTCTCCATGCAACTGCAATCACCTCGGTTCGGGTCCGTCTCCAAGCTGCTTGTTCCTTCAGGATGTTATGACGTTCGATGTAGTGGACTGTATTTTTGGCGGTTGGTGCGTGTCGGCAAGGAGCGTTTACGCGGCGGGTTTATAGCGGGTTTTGTTTATATTTGCGCGTCGAATTCACGTGGACCAGCGGCGGGTTTATAGCGGGTTTTGTTTATATTTTCGCGTCGAATTCACGTGGACCACCACAGAGGAGCAGCAGATCCAGTACTTTGGATTCGGCGAGAGCGGCAGCCGCGAAGGACGAGGGTCGATCGCAGACTACTTGCGGCGGCAAGCAGTTTTCTCGTGGATACCACGATATGAGCGACAGAGATAGTCGCCAAGAAATGATAGGAATAGGAAGGTAGGAAGGTATTATGAGTGCCAATGTAAGTGGCGCGAACATATATCATGCTAAAATTTCAGCTCGATCGGTGCAGAACTTTTTGAGTTATTGAAGCGTACACAAACCAACATAACATTTTTATATATATAGATATATTTATGAACAGAGCTGGTGCGTAGAGGCAGAAGCTGAAAAGCATCGCGACACTAGCCAGTTGACTGTTGGGGAGTAGTTACTCCCCCGATTAGTACATATACAGCTCCAGCCGAGCACTCGTTAGGCTTAAACTAGGCTTTCCACGGAGTAATCCTACTGTTTATTATGTAGCACATTCTCGTTGTTCGAAACTTGGCCACATTATTTACAATACAGGCGACGACAACGGACTCGCCGCTGGGAATTTAGCAATAACAGAACTAGAGAATAAACGCCGAAAGATAAGTATACAATACACCGGGCCACACATTCGGGGCGGGCACTACTAAAAGTTTTCACATAAATCAGTGGGCTAACTTTATTCAAACGACTCTCTGGCGACATTCGTTTGGAATCCACATCAAGTGAAACTTTGTGTGGAGGACATTCTTCGGGAGAGTAGTTGGTTTCGTGCTGTCTTACGAAGACGTTACCTTAAAATAAGCTTGTGACAAGTGCATAAAAATATAGTTCTTTTATTTTGTAAACTGTACAAAAGGTTAGGTATAGTTTTGCAATGCTTAAATAATGATTTTCTACATAAATAAGACTTCATGAATATTAATCCCGAGTGATGTACATAAATCAAAAGAATAAGTTCGTTTCAAATATTTTACTTTTAATTCTGGTACAAGAAAATAACTAATCTCATTGTAGCATTGTTAAAACACAACGATTGAATATTCTTCCAGGTGTGTTTAATTTATAAATTAAAAGCACACGCTTAACGGAAATTCTTTTCAAAATTTCATCAACTATGATCATGTATTATATGAAAGGTAAAATACGGCTTTCATCAAATTAAATACAACTATTGATTGAAAATTTCGGTCCGCATAGTTGAAAATTATGATATATTTTTGGTAGTTATTACTTTAAATTTAACATTGTTTTAATAGTTAGCTGCTGGAACGTATAACGAAGTACGTAAATTTGCTAGTTAAAATTTATCTCATGTACCAGCGGAAGCTATGTAATATTCGCTCGCGCGTTCCTGCATTAAGGCGGATGTACATGAGATCACTACTAATTCATTCGTCTGGATTTTCCTGCAAATGTTGCAGCTATTCTGAAATCGAACGAATGACCTTTGCGTCATAATGGCTATAGATCAGCTGGTTTCAAATTGATCGTCAACGATTTTTAATCCTCATCGCAATCCAATACGATATTGTTGTAATGGTAAACGTTTTCAATTTGTCATTTTTAATATGAGTTGAATGTCAATTTGAATATGTTCACCGTTGACGTTTTTAATAAGGTCAAAATGTAAATTGAATACATTTACCATTACGATATGCGTATCGGCGGTCACCCTGCAGGTAACCCAGGTAATTATTACTTTCGTTGATAAATTAGGTAGTGTTTTTAGGATCTACTTTCGTGTCCAATGTTATGTAGAGTCTATTATTAATAAGTGTAGAATCTCCTTAACGATTCCAGTTTGCTGTACATTTACATACTTAACTATCATAATTATTTTCTAAGAAGCCGCTCTCCGGGCTAGGTAGATACTTTAAGTTTTTCATCGCACTTACTTTGACAAGTTCATTAACAATTCATTCGCAAAGTAACGGGGTGACGCTGGGTTTGCGGTCGCATTTTAATCTGGACTGTCTACTATTATTACTCGATCACAGTTTCACCTGAACAAAGAATTATACGATTTCTCGGTATTGCAGATTCATTCAATTTTACTACATGAGTATCCAGAAATGTTCAAGGTTTTTCAGGTTCGCAGCCACATTGTGTTCGTGAACCATACATTCTGGATGGCCAGTGAATAAACTCATTGGCTTTTCTGTAGGCCAGGAACCAGAGTGATGTGGTCCAGATAAACCAGAAGAATAACAAGACTTATCTAGTACAGAGCACGCAATTAAAAAAGAAATCATTAAAAATCCAGATGTTAGAAGTTGCGAGGCGTGTTCAGCTTGTTATTCTTGTCACTCTATCGTATGAACTTAATATTAAATTTTCAGAAGAGACTCCAGTACACGTACTTTCGACAAACGTTAGTAGCCCTCCTAATCTAGTTTGCACCGGCGAGTATCAGGTGAGAACTAGAGCACATGTTCAATTAAATTTGATCTGTTCTTACTTTCCATACTGTCACTAGTCTCCTGTGGCTGTTCTACTGACTATTATTCTGCTTCTCCGTAACCCTCAGTAGCAATGATGGGGAAAACTCATTGTGAGGAAACCGTACAATTTTGAGGTAATATGACATCTATTCACACCGGACCAAAATGGTCCATCTTCTCCCTTTACTCTCTGAAAGAAGACCAATGTCCGCACAATGGGGACGGAAATTGTAATCGACGAATATTTGAATCGTGAAATTAGAAACCGTGATTCTGGAATACCGTTTTTAAGAACTTTTTATAAATCTTTCGAGGCCGTTTCATATCTTTACTAACCTAATGGGTTACTAATAGATATTGCATTGCTATTATGAATTTACAAATTGTATCCCAGCATTGTATTGTGCTGTGCTACTTCGTTAGTATTCTTCTTTGTTTTTTTTTTTGTGATTGTGTTCAATAAGGAGTTTTGTATTATACTTATCTTATAGATCAGAGCGTAATCAGATTTTCTAAATAAGTCGGTAAGTCGGAGCGCGGGCCCCGGGTCACAAACAGGGTTTAACAAAAGTTAATTTATTCAATAAAAGCTTTACAGAGGATCTGTGATACGCTTTGGATTCAATTGGATTTGAAACTCGCTTTCATGTTGTCAATGATCAAGGAACAGATGGAATAAGATTATAATTTGATTTGATGGCGAACATTAAATTGCTTTGAGAGCGATGGCGACAATAACATGAACAGTAACATCTTACGATCAGAAATCTTCTAGTTTGCCTATGACTTGCATTTAGCAGATAAGAAGATTTGATAAGCAGATCTTGAAATGTATGTGTATAGAAGAATTAACTTGCAAAATAGTCGAACTACTACCTATTCTTTACCACGAAAGATCACAGAGCACGTGAAATTTTAAAAAGCTCGCCCAAACTTGTTCCTTCTTCCTGATAAAAAGAGAATAAAACTCTCTGTGATAACAAAGAATAACTGCTGCCGCAGGCGAGCCTTGTCGTCCCGAAAACTCACTGCAATGTCTACTGATTTATTTGAAAAGTTACATCTGAAATGTTCCTTGAAAAGATGAAACCATATTCGGACACTCACAAAACCTTCGTGGTTCAGATGTTCGGCGGAGGGAGTCAGTAAATGGCCGCTGTGTAAATACAAAACAGTGATTCAGTTTTAATCCACTTTCCTTTTCGTGTCGCTGTTTCAAACATATAGCTGTTTTGGTTGATACATAGCCTCGTGATAACTGGGTTAGCCAGCTAGACTGTGATGACGCCACCTAGCTGCCCATGATGCACTGGACAAGTTTAGCACCATAGGGATTGATTTAATGAAACGCAACTCGGGGGTTTCCGCTCAAAACGCCAAGTCTATGAAAAATCAGCTTCATTCGTAATCGTGATATCCAATCTATTTGATTTGATTCTATTACAGTATGGCTGCGTGTTATACGGGTGGCGGTGGCAGAGAAACCAGTTGCAATGACGATCCTAAATACCGTGCTCTGCTAAACTATTAGGTGATCTGTGGTTCTGCCTCGCCACACGTCTCGGCCATCCGCACCGAGTTATTTCCTAAGCATATTAACAACAAATACCAACCATGCTCTTATTTACATGAAAAAAACATTATATAATCCGAAAATCATTTACATAAATTAAATTTTCTAAGTAAGTCTATTGACAGAACATAAATAACAAAATAAATAAAAGGAAAACTAACTAATCTATTTGCAAATATATAATATTTTTTTTTATATGTTGAGTGACGAGACGAGTAAGTCGTTCACCTGATGGTAAGCGCTACGCCTGCCCATAACAGTCACAGCACCACCCAGAACCCTGCATCGCATAATCTTGGGCGGCACTGTACTGCGCTCATCACCCCGAGACAGCAGCTCTAAAATTTATTAAAAAAAAAAACTGTTTAGAAATATTTTCTGTTTTACGTTTAACGTTACTAGATAGCAATAAAAGAGATAAAATATAATCAGGTCTTCAACTTACACTCAGGTTCCTTTGTCGTGTGAACTCAAGCTAATGTGTGCGTAAGTTGAATCGGAGGGTTTGAGTGAAGTTTGTTTACTGTTACAGATTAGTTCTGGGAAAGTTGTTTAAAAGTGCCACCTTGCGGGGAGCGAAACTTCAGCATTCTATAACATCTCAATCTTAGCCGCGAGGCTTTACTTTCGATAAATGCAATTCCCCTGATTTTTATATCCGAAGATTGTTTGTTTTTTTTTTTCAAACTTTTATTTTTATATTTAGCGCTAATCCAGTGCTTAGGTCAAGTCTTGCAAGTAGATTTTGATCCAGTTTTTTGTTGTTTAAGTGTGTTGAAATTTTTCATACTTGTATAATTTCGATCGCAATACAATATGATGGTGACAGCGAATTGATCTGATGATAAATCCTGGAAGTAAACAACGAAACTTAAAAACAGTTACAGTAGATTCCTGCTCAATGGTCTATTTTTTGTTTCTGGAAAATGATTAAAACATATTTTTCCAAAGAAGCCTTATTTAAAAAGTTTTGATCAGTAATATGCCTTGGAAACTCTTTAAAGCAACCTGAAGAAAACATCCATCCTACCAAATCATTCTTAGAACACATTCTGACAGTTTTAATGCTTTCAATGTTGTTTTAACGCTGCAACTTTAAGGTCCAAACTACATGGGCGATATTCCTGCCGCAGGAATCTGCTCCCGAGCCGCACTAGGAAAGTTCTATTGGTATACTACACGGGCGGTTCATGTTAAATTGTATCTAGTGCATTTTTCCGCGGCGGGAAAACCGCCCGTATAGTATAGGCCTAAGTCACATATGCTCAGGTTAGAGTGCAGACATGTTTCATAAGCGGGAAGTGGGGTTCACTATGACAACGAACTCCACTTCTTAGCTCTTGGAGCTCTATTACTGCGGCCTCTTTGTCAACTGACTCTATAAGTTTGAAGCTTTGTAATTTATTAGCTATGTACATTTGAGTGAAGACCGGAAACTCTCCATTTTATGATCATGCCACTTCATCCAAGTTTCTGACTTTTCGTCTCATTATTACCACGCTTTTGGAAGTAGAATTTGAAGAACTAGAGTTAAATTACAGCTTTGTTATTTTAGAATTGTATTAAGCCACTATGAAGATTTAGCAGTTTGAAAGTACCTGGTGAGATAATAATGGATACAGAACATCACTCAGAGCCTACAGATGATCGGTGATGATTCGTTCGCCTTTCAAGCAGGCCGGCCTTAAATAACCGAAGATAGGAACGAGTAAAAAGGTATAAGGTGTTTTTTTTTCTGAGTTAAGATACTAGCAAGTCGTTCACCTGATCGTAAGCACTACGGCTGCCCATAACGATAATGCCATAAGCGGTAGAAAACGAACGTGCTATGGAAACGTTCGTTTCCTATCACTTTAAAACGTCGTTCGCTAGAGCGAGACTAGCAAGCGACCATCAAGTATGCCGGATCAAGTTCAACCCTTAATGGTCACTTTAATTGCTATCAAAGAACTTGAGCGAACATTGCTCGACACGATTCTGTGACTGCGAGTACATAAACAACTGGAACTAGAATGCGACTCATTCCGTAAGTCGAAATCAAAAGTACAAAAAAAAGTAGCGCACACAAAGTGTTGGAATGTAGTAATTTTCACCACAAGTTTCATTCTGTCCGCTGCAGATCCTTAGTGGTGGTGGTGAAGTGCACATTGTTCTGGCGTGTTTAGTAAGTGTCATAGACATAAAACCCCACTTTTCGCCTCTAGTGCTTAACTATGCTAGTCTTTACTTGCGTCGAGAACGTCAAGTTTTGTTTCTCGCATTTTTTTTTATGAAATACAGCATTATAGACATTCTAGCTACGCCCCGCGGTTTCACTCGCAATGAGTATTATTCCATGGGGATCGTAATTTTTTCAGGATAAAAGTATTCATGTGTTAATTCAGGTAATAAACTATCTGTGTGCCAAATTTCATCCAAATCCGGTCAGTGGTTTTTGCGTGAACGAGTAACAAACATCCATCCATACACACAAACTTTTATAATATTAGAAGGATAGGATAGCATGACAAGTTCACAGTTTATATAGAACTGGCTGTCAATACAATTTGAAATTTCGGTAACATGAACTTACCTATAAGAATTTAAGTAGATTCCAGAGAACGGCTAGTTAGTCGATGTACGCATACTTCGAGTAGGAAGTTATCCGATAACGAAGATATTTGCCGGTGGTTGGAGGCTAAGAATTCCGAACTTGTTTAATACGATATACGGAAGATCGTTCTTGTTAACTGGTGATTCAATTTCGTAGCTGTATCTACGTTTATAACATCGTAGCTGTATCTACGCTTTCAACTTCGTAGCTGTATCTACGCTTTTGATTTTATAGCTTGCTACGTTTAATGTAGAATTATTTCGATGAGTTGTAGTGGAAGGTATCGTAGATTTATTTCTGAGAAAATGCCTACAAGGATCTGATATACACATATCGTATAGCTACCATAATGATATATCACATTCATCGCTGGCAACAAAAGAGCAAGGACTTAATCAACTTAACAACGTAACACCACTCACTTAACTATTTACCGACTGGTGTTTCCAACAAACCTTTGAAACGTTCGTGAATCGCATTTTCAGCAGTTTCGCATTTATTTTTAAATCCTCACAAAAAGTGCACCTTGGTATATTTTCAGCAGGTCGCAAATTAGTCGCGTGCATAGCCCGTTATGTCTGCGTGACACATAAATTACAGTATCCACGGCGGCAAGCAAACACTGCAATGCATTCATGCCTGTATGGAAGCGAGTGTACATTGATCCACTTTTTGTTTTTTTTTATACAGCTGAGTAGCGTTTACCTTTTGGTTAGGACCTGCCCATAACCATTACAGCCACACCCTAATTTATGTATATAATTTTTAATGCATGTCTTCACCTTTGACGTGCATCACCAGCAATCTAGTTGAAAACATTGTTCTTTGAACGGGCTATATCGACGCTAGAAAGCGTAAACGCTGTAATCCTTTGACCGACCCGAAAATACTTTTTTTACATATTTGGAAACAAACCCACATTTCAACGTCCCCTAGGAACTTTAGGATATAACCAAGGTAGCAGTATTGTAGCTTTGTATGTAACACACCAAATATCCAAAATTTACGTTTTTAGGTCGAGTAGATATTGAATTATGATTTTTTTTCAACAAACAAATGTTTGGTGAACAATTTTGCGTTTCAAATTTACAGCGTTTACGCTTTCTAGCGTCGATATATAGATGTACGCGTTTAAACAACAAACGTTTTCCAAAATAAGCGCCAAAGCGCGTTTACGAAAATAAGCTACACGTTAAAATGTTGTTTCATACTACTATATTTGACCACCAAATTGACCTTATTTGTACAGCAATAAGACCCATTATAAAATTCTATTTTAAATTGATTTAACGACCTTGTTTCTATGTTAATAAGACTCAACATCGATGGGATCAGTTACCGCATTATGCGATTAAACTCAATTGTTCGTGGTTTTCGTTATGGCAGATTGACAAAGCCGCGATTTTGGTTTGTTACTATTTTTTCAAACAGAAGGCAATGTAATGTTTTTCGTTTATTATGGTTAGTACGCTTTTCGTACCGTTTAAAAATTAAATGCTTTACAAAATGTAACAGTAAAATTACTCTCATCAAGAGTCAATGTTAAAAGCTCATATTATTGAGCGTACAGTAGCGTCGTTACTTTCAGACCAACAACCTACAGTAAATACGTGATAGAAACTCAATATTTCGTAATTGTGCTGTTTCGATTAGTTCATGCCAAGTTGTAGAAATTTTCTAGTGGATCTAGCAACTGTGATATAGTAAACGATGCATAAAGGGCAGAGAGCTGTAATTATCCGTCACATTGGAAGTAAATACAAACAACACAATGACAGAATTCGAGTACTTCAAGCATTTGTAGGTAGATGTTTTAACGTTACTCGTTTGTAACGGTTTCAATGTTTTAAGAAACACCTGTAATTAATGTTGTTCGAAGTACTGAATTGATGAAAAATGTATGAAAATTTATCGTGTTTCAATGTTTTCTGACGAAAACTATGTGTTTGTGGTTAAAGCTTCGATTGTAATAACTAAATATTGTTTTAAGACTTTGTGAAGAAGTAGAATATCTGTAGTTCTTCGCGAGTCGATTTTTTATTAATTGTACACGTTTTTAGTTAAATTATAATCAATTATTAAAAAACTATGTGACACAAATTCTTGGCTAATGTCATTTTCATGACTCCTATAACACGTTGACTGCTGTGTGCGTGGACCTTGTATGTTTTCCAGCAATGGTGTGGCGTCTGTGTGAGCCGCGCTGTAGCAGCGCCGCGTTTAACACACATATCTGTATTTCGCCGCACAGCCGGTACGTAAGCTGCGCTAACACAAAAGGTGTGTTTTCCTGCACCCGTGTAAAGTTATAAAAAACACAATGGCTGTGTTTTCAGCACTGAAACTTTTCCACGTAATACTGAAATGTTTTTGCCGTAAATCGCGGTGCCGTTTCAATTATTCGCGGGAATATGCTACTGCCCCATATTATGCTACTTCACCGAACCCAACCCTTCAATTAATATCATACATTTTCTCCTAACAAATTGTTTTCGCGTCCCTTTACTAAAACGCTAACATAAATCGTGTCCGTAATTATTTGGCTGCTGAAGAGCCCATGTGGTTGGTCTGACAGACCTTTGATGGAACAAAAAGGTAGTCTTGTTAAAAAATAAATTGGAAGACACCTGGGGGTCGAGTTTAAATGTGCACCACCGAATTTTATCTTTTAACATACATATTTTATCGAGTCTTATGCTTCATCATAATCATCAGCCCATATGCGTCCACTGCTGGACGTAGGCATCTCCTAGTGAACGCCACTGAGCCCAATGCTTTCGTTCACCTGATGGTAAGCGCCACACCTGCCCATAACAGCTACAATGCCATCCAGAACTTTCCATTACAAAATCTTGCGCGGCACGGTACTGCGCACGTCACATTGAGATCTTAAGTCTCATATGACCAGTAATTTCGCTGGAAACAGTGCCCTTCAAACCCGAAAACAGTCATTTTTGCACACTACTGCAACACACGTCAGGGATTATTGTCACCCTGTGCAATGTATTGCACATTACGTGTCTCATTTTTTTATTTATCTTCGTAAGAAACCCTCGTTTTCTAATATCATGTCGAAAATTTAGTAGGTAGTCATAAGGCTTGGGTGTGCTATGAGAATGGGAACTTTACAACAACATTCTTACTTGTAAAGTTCATCATTATGATAAAGCAATTTCTCAGTCCATATTACATGTTCTAGGAAACATTCCTCTCTTCACAGTTAAGAGGAACAGTAAGGGGCGTTTACGCCGTTTTAGACGATTCACGACATTGACGTAGATCATCTTCTTCTTTATAAGAAGTACCAAAGGAAACTTACTAAATGCTTTACAAAGGCAAACTAGTAGGATATACAATTTGAATGCTGAAGGTTGTTTAACTAACAGCCTTTACAGTAAGCGCTGAGGCGAAGCCATCTGCCAACCTAACCAAATAACATTAATTTGATATTTCAAAGTCGGATCCATTCAGTTGTATAATGTTAACGGCAGTGGTTGGTGACTAGTCAAAGATTAAAATGGAACTATTATTTATAGGGTTAAGGATTTAGGAGTCTAGGAAATTATCTGTTAGAGTTGTCTTTGGGCTAAGCGTGAAAGTTGGTAACGAGTGAAACCTACAAGGAACCGCATCGTTTTTGTCAGATGTTTGTTTACACGTACATCCAAACTACATTTGATTTTCGATGTTTTTGCAATATTGGCTGGATTCCAACAAATCAACGGTAGCAAACATTTTTTTTTTTCAATATTTTCAAGCAGTACAAGTAATTCTTAAAGAAACTTACAAAACAATAATTAGATAAAATTAAATAGAAAACTAAAACTAAAACTTAAAAATCTTACAAAAGGGGGCCAAGGGGGGCTCTGCCAAGTGCCAAGAACACTGACTGTAGTTCCACATTTATTGCTTAGCAATAGCTATTCTCTGTACAAGAAATGAGCCAGCCCTCTCGTTACCAGCGGCGTCGACTCAACGGGGAATTGATAATAATTCATTAAATTATTATAATTATTTAATTTATTTAATTAACTAATTGTATCTAATTATTGTTTTTTTTATGTTCTGTAAATAAAATATATTCACAGATATTAAAATAAACTACTATTTAAATTTTATTTCTAACTCCAAAGGATGTCTGGAAGAAATCGCTTTCAGCGATAAGACCGCCCACTGTACTACCCTTGTTTACCTATTGTAATTTTTCTGTACTGTGTTTATTTTGTTTCTGTTGTACAATAAAGAGTTTTTCTATTCTATTCTATTCTATAATAAATATCATTTGAGAATAAATATCTAGTCCGTCGCCAAATTCTCCAACGCTTTTTGCCAATAGAAAAATTCTCATTAAAATATAGATTCTTCAAAGTAATTTAAAGTCTTCCAACAGTCCCATAGCTTAGCATATCTTAGAGATTGTTCACCCTAACTTGAGACAAGGGAAGCCGCTGAGGGTCCGATAAACTAAACTTGTTATAACATCTTGAGTTGTGTAAAATAGGATATGGAACCGCCGCCGACCGTCTCGGGACACCTCCACGAGATAACGGAATGGGGTGGAGTGAAAAGTGATATTTGAATTACTAAGGTTAAGTTAGGACAAGGGATAGGTATTTCATGACATCGCACGTAAAACAGAGCTAGAGTATCTAATTATGTATATTATATTGTACCAGATAAAGCGCAAAACAGAATGGCTTAATATTTCAGCAATAGCTGTCATTCTCGTCAACATTTCATTGATATACCAAAAGATTGAATATACCAAAAGTCATGCTAAACGGAAGCTTTCTAGGCTTAGCGTGTTTACGACCTTCAACCATGAAAAGACACGCGATGAAAATTTTTTTTTCGTGAAAAGTGGTTTAATAAACAGTTTTTTCGACAGAGTGACACGTGGCGAAACGTAAACCCCGCCAGACCAGCTGGCGGGGGAGTCCCACATAACCACCCCCCCGCCCCCAGGGGCCGGGTGGTATGCCTAATGCATTTCCCCGGGAAAAAAAAAAAAAAAAAAAAAAAGGATATATTTATTTATCCGTCAATCCATCCATCCTTCTTCATTCATTCTTTCATTCATTCATTTATTCATTCCTTTGTTCATGCATTCAGTAATTCATTCATTAATACATCCATTCGTTCATTCATTCATTCATTCATTCGTTCAATCATTCATTCATCCATTCTTTCATTCATTCATTCATTTTGTTTGCGAAAAGCTTTGAGTAAAAACTTGAATGGATTATTAATAGATGAGTGTGGTAATAGATATGTGTGAGTATGTTTATGAAAGCACTGATGTAAACCCAAGCAATAGATGGGAATATGAAGTCTTGTTATTTGTCAGCGAATCAAAATGAAAATGCTCATATAGCGATGTAATTTGTAGAGAGCTCTTTTGTCGTGGTTGTTTACTTGTTATCTGCTAATGAGTTTCTCATGGAGTAATTGAACATTAAATTAACTTAAGACATTGTTTTACTTGTACAAATTGCTTTGTATTAATCTAGTCGTAAAGGTCGGATGTCATAATAGATACGATTTCGGATCCAACGACGCCGGGTTCGAAACCTCGACTCTGCATTAATTAAATAAAGTTGTGTGTGGATTTTTACTGCTACGTACTTCGGAGACGGTCATTGCTGATTAATTCAGAAGGCCTTGGGTGGCCTGGAGTCAGAGTCTAACTCTGGAGACAGAATTTTGCGCTATCTCTTTCGACAAACAAAAACCACTATCCATCAATTATTTTACCATTGTGAGAAAAAATCATCATTAACTGGATATACATTTTATTCCCAAAACGTTTGGGTTCCGTTTCGATGCACGTGAATAAAGCTGCAGCGGGGCACGTATTTAAATAAATAAATACAATTCTCCCAGTACAAAATAGAGTGCAGTATGTCCATAATAATGAAATGTCAAGATTCCAGGATTCAGGTCGACTTGAGCTTATTTCGGAACCATTCTTCTCGACATAAGTTAACGAGCCGGAGCGTCGTAATTTTAGTGAACAATAAACAATATGAAACGTACTTCTCCCATTGTAAACCTATTTTCAGTGAGAACACAATGCTTTCTGGAACGAGTGGATGCTGTTTATGTAATCGTAAAATATTTTACTGGTTTATTTAGGGGTCATTAGTAAGAAAAACTCTTTAGAAATTATGAAGTATTAAAATATCATCATATTTGGGTTATTACGGTCTCAGAGGCGCGACTTATTCATCAATCTTTTTCATCTTACTCCTTGGAATAAGTTTGTCTTTTACCTCTATGGCGTAAGTGGGCGATGAGCCGACTGCGAAGCGTGGGTTGCAGGTTCGATTCCCGCACAGGGGTAAAAATTTGTTAACCACAAATATTTGCTTGAGTCTGGGTGTTTGTAGGACCATGGTCTATGTAGTTCCTGATATTCTAGATACATAGACTCCTAGTTAGGGTCCAGGATCATGTATGTGATCGTGATACGATATCATTAATATGAGATGCTACTGACATCTTGTAATTAGCTGTAAGACGCTTTAAACAGTAGTAGGTATGTATATTCAATGTAGGTTTATGTTTATTTATTATATACTAACTGATACATTTATATTTCTTTTTTTTTTCGAACTCTTTAGACAGATACAAGTAGATAACTATATATTGACACCAAAGGAAGTAAGTTAAGTTGTGTCCCACATAATAAAATATATTTATTGTTTAGGTATAAATCGAATGATACCTAACCTATGAAAATCTAGCCTGCCGCTTGAGTCTTGACTAATTGATCATACATACACACATACAGTCAGATAAAAAAGTTTCTAATTGAAAAACACAAGGTACTTTTTAACCTGCAAATTCAGAAGACAGGCCAATATAATAAGTACGGACGAGCAACCTAGCGTAAATAGTGTCTGCATAATATAAAAATATTTATCAAAAGCCCGACCGCCATGTCCTCACGACTCGTTAAAACAAATATAGACACTCGTGTGTATTGTACGATGCATGCGGACAGAGGCCTCATTATCCTCATCGCCTTTGATAAATGATTCAAGCACTCACACGAAACAATATGAAGTTGATAAATGTTTACTGTAATTATTAGACGATCCTTAGAACTTATAACCACAGGTTTTTTTATATCATACCAAAGCAACGCATGTTATAAACAACATCCGACACCTTGTTTTCTTTATCAAATGAATTTTTACAGCAATTTCCGATCCAGTATAATACGCTTCTTATTTTATAATAACGATAAAGAAAAATACAGCATCAATTTGATACAAAGGCTTTCAATTTCGTAGGCCGGTTCAACTGTTGTCAATATTGATCAAAGGCAGCAATATTGCAAGGTTCGACGGCAAATTTAATTCAGGTCTTCAGACGGCAGTGACGTCTCGTAATGGTGTTCTCGCTCGTTAGCGCTCCCTCGCCGCAGCCTCCATAGTAATCCGATTTCATTGGTAGTTCCGACAAATTTGCGGTCCGTTGAGCCGGCGCCGCACGCCTTCCGATGGCCTACCGCGCTTCTAACCGACGATGGATTATCACCCATCCCACTCTCACATATCACGTCAGAGCAGGAGGTGAACCGGTGATTAAAGAGGTCGTTTTCCGTTACGATATGTGTAAGTCTCTGGAACTCGTCCAGCACAAATATCCTCATGTTAATCTACTTACGTACCGGAACCCCGGATTGGATAAAATATATCCCGATGCCTTGATACACCCCGGAGCAGATTTGAGGCTAAGTGTGATTTTCCCAAATTGAATGAAGAGTGGAGGCAGGTGTTTTATTCATGAGAACTTCGTGTGCCGCGTTTAGAAATCGCTAATCTGGCTCCGTACCGCTGTTGTGAATTATTCGGGCTTAGCCCGCCCCGCGCGTCGAAAGACTTGATTCGGTTTCGGTAATTTAATTTATTTCCAACAATGATCTGAATTTATTAATTCAATGAAGCTCTCTTGGGATTTGATTTTTTATTCGAATACAATCATCGTCGACAATCCTACATGCCAAATAGAGCAAGAGACCGTTCGTTAGTAAGCATCGTTAGTGAGACATATTTATTGGCTTCGTTCCACTCCCTCTGAGCACCGCTGTCATCCATCATTATGTGTTCGTGATTAGCCCTGTATTCTGGGTGCGAAACACGAATCCTAGTGACTACTGCGCAATCTACGAGTCTGCGATAATCGGCCCGTCGCGTGACCAACCCCGACGCTTCAATTAACGAAATGAATACTCCAAATGGAAATAGGCGACAAACCTATATTTCTTCATTATGATACATACACGGTTATAATCTTTCCCTTAGTAATATGATTAGACGTACGTCATAAATCTTCTTGACACGTAAGTAATATGAGTCCAAGAAATTTGATGTTTTTGAAATATCATACGTTTTTCCATTCTACGTCCGTTATCAAAATGTGTCTGCAATAAAATCTCACATTATCATTAATGTATCATTGTACAGCTTTCATTGTAAATGGCTCAATTCACCGATTAGGTATATTTATCCTGGTCAATGCCTCATTTTCACATCATTAACTCTATAATTATGATTGCAAATAACACAACAGTAATATAAATTATTAATTTCCACATAGCATCGCAATGCAATAACCCGAAGCGTGGCTCACGAAGTCACAGCGAGAGCGACAACAAAGCGTTTCACAATATATAAACAAACGAGCGAAAATTTTCCCGCTTTAGCTGTCGAAAGCAGCTGCACAATGCACAGACAGGCGTGTGACGCTGCACCAGATGTACAGATACAATAGTGTGCTCTACGCACACATTTCTACCACAGTACAAGAAACAGGTATGCTTCTGCCTAGAGAAACTAGATAAGAACTCAATCGTACCTACCAGTAACATACACACGATTTTCTTTTGTCTCTTTTTTGCTCTATTGCTACCAAAAAACGACGTACCAGAATAAGCATCCTTCTACGTTAACGGACAGTGTAGCGTGCAGTTTCAGAATCAATAATTAATAATTACTTGTTAATGTTAATCGATCCAACCATAATCTTGCTGTTATTGTAGACAATAATCCCCCTTATTCATAAAAAGTTACCAAACGTCACTTAGTACTGTGCAGTACTATTGAAGTGCGCAATTTTATAAATAAGGTAATATATAATTATGTTGTGTCTTCGGTGACAATAAATACTAATGTAACTATCAATAAACCTTTGTATTACCAATCGCGTATTTCACTAACTTCGGTTGCAACCTCACAGCCAAAGTTGCGTAGCAATCCGCTTTATGATATTTTAACTATCTTTCAAAACTATAATAAGCAAGCCTTATGTTTGTACTCATACGAGAGTTTTATGCAAAAATAGTCTTAATTTAGGTACTGTCCAGTTGACTGTAGTATTCGACAGGGGACGATGAAAAGTGCCGTAGTCGCATTGCAAATTAGCGCATTCGACCAGTTCGCCCGAAACCGCCTGTCTATCCCGTACCGCACCATTTGCTTTCCAACAATTTCAGCCTACGCACACTGGCTTAACTAAACTCGCGCATAAATCAGCATTGCTATTGTAAAAGTGAACTGATTGTTTTTGGATCCTAGTAATTTGCCGTTGTTAAACAGAGCTTGACGTGGTAATTAAATTCGCGATACCTGACTACCGGGAGCTTAATTTAACTGACAATACTAACTAGTTGAAGGCAGTAGAGTAAAGGAGGGGATAGCGCGCCGGAATTTCCCCCTTCAAAAAAAAAGTACTATGAGCGCAGCTTTGAGCAGGTTAGAAATATCCAACACCGCACGCCCAACATAAGATTTGCTATTTATTGCTCAAAGTCTTGCACCTACTAAATTCAGACCCGCAATGAAGTTAGAATCCTTCTTACCTATTACCACAGAATACCCATTTCAACATTGACCAGTTGCACATTTCGATATATGTTATGTGCCTATCTAGTTTCAACAAAATAAAAGGCGATGTCACATGCACCGACCCGTTTTTGATCGTCTAACGGATTCAGCACACACGAATTATCAACGAAATAGCCGTGCGTCCGTAATGGTTTTACGTACTTTTACATTTTATATAGCCACTTTTTTTTTTCAAATGTTTATTAGGAACTAGCTGATCTCCGCGATTTAACCTACGTAAAATATTATCCTGTGAGATATTTTAATTTTTACGGGATTAAGATTCTATCCTATCCTATTAACATTATAAATGCGAAAGTTTATTCCTCTTTTACGCAAAAATTACGGAACGGATTCGAATGAAATTTGGAACACAGATAGTTTATAACCAGGATTGAGTAATAGGGTACTTTTTATCCCGATAGTATGTTCCCGTGAGACAAAACGCGAACTACGCGGGTGAAACTGCGGGGCGCAGCTAGTAATTTATATATCAATCCAGGTAATAAACTATCTGTTTGCGAAATTTCATCGAGATCCATTCAGTAGTCTATTGTAACAAACTTTCACATTTATAATATAGGATTAGTAGGAAGGACCTTAAACATTAAAAAAAAAACTAATAAAGATATTACGGTCGCATAACCGCAGTTGAATACTTTTTGTGTGGATCACGTGTCATAAACAGTTAACACAACATTCTGTGAGTTTATTTCACGTAACATTATGCTCGAAAGTTGAATAGGGTGAGTGAATCTGAAAATCAGTCAAACTGGTAAAGCTTTGATTTTCCACTTCATGGAATAATACAGTGCAATGTTAAACTCGAGTATCTTAATGTTGCTTGAAGTTTATGCGTTTGACATCTGGCTCTGACAAGTTTAACGTTAAATTCAATTTATCTCTTGAAACAGCCGCCGGAGTCTCAGTAAATTACTCAACAACAAGAATAATGGGCATAATTAAGTTTTGTAAGCTGCTCAAAGTTTTGTACGGCTTACCTTTCTTGACAGAGATACTCATGAAGAAACGCAAAGTTATTCACTCAATAGCTTTAGCGTTAAGTTTCATTGGCTTCTTTTAAGTTGCCCAAATCTCTTTTAAAATAATAATTATAAAACGCAAAAATAAAAATAAAAAGAACATTTGTTTAAATGTACGTCTGTATTTTGCTATGGCTTTGTTCCTTTCTTAAACATAGAGCATTATACTCAACGTGGAGTTCTTCGCTAATTTTCTAACCATGAATGTTCATGCTATGAAAAAACCTGAACAAAAATGATGCAGACCAAACAAATCATGAATTGAGTGCATTCGCATTATAAGACTCAAGTTTTTGTTAAGCTACCACTACTTTTATTTGTGAGATCACTTTAAGTTGTCAAATATTAAAGTACACCTCCTTTGCAGGTTGCAGAGGTTTAGACTACAATAAGAAAGGATCTTCTGGAATTCAATCCCTCTAAGTGCACTCCAAGAAGCGCATTCGGTTAGTTCTGTGGCTGTCTCTCTAAACATACTCGCACACTAACATTTCTTTGTCCAGGCTGAGAAATTCCTTCCCTTTTGCACTGAACTACGGAAGCTCCAGCAAACGTATTTGAAAGGTTTCGTAGCAGATACCTACAAAGATTCCACAACAGTTCGCCATTTTTGAACAAAATATCTCTAGATAAACATATTCGCATACAATAATATCGTGTATTCGTATCTACATGAATCAGTCAAAGCTCCCACGCGAATTCGAAAAATACGAAACCATTTTTTGACGCTAAACTTACATGCAAAAAAGGCTGTCACGGCAATTCCGAAGGAAAATCAAATTCCACAGAAAAAGTGGTATAACTTGTCAATTCTGTCTGCCAGCGGATTCGGAATAGATCTGATATTCGAATATCGCTAATGCGAGTATTCCATCTCACGGTTGGACGAACGATGCATATTTGATTTGTTTCCAATTTACACTGGGTTGGTACTGGAATGACGACGGATCGTGCCGCCAAAAATATTGGTTGGATCAGGTTGCGCCCATTTGCGTGGAGAGGCGGCTATCGGGCCCAATGACCGGCCAAAATCTTTGTTTGTCGGCTTTGTCACATAGTTTGTAACTTGAGCCGCAGTTTGGCAGCTTTGACACATGAACTCAATTTTGAATTCATTGGCTTTGTGATTGCAACAGTAGTTTGACCTTTATTGATATATTACGTATAACTTGTAATCGATCCATACCACAAACCTTAGAGGTATAATCGGCCTCAGAAGTAGCTGATCAAGTCCTAAATTCTAACTTAATGGGAGCTGGCAAAAAAAATTCCTTTTTTTTTGTAGAATAAAACATTAAATTTGTGGTTTTTCAGGTATACTATTGAGGGCACATTGTGTTTTTTTTTTATTAAAAAACAAAACATTATATATACCAAATCATATGCGAATAACAGTATATAAATATATACTTGTATACCATGCTAGGTCGGTGACGTGCTTAATTTCAATAACGTTCTGTGCGTGAGCTTATTTTGTGCCTTTGAGTGATAACTCTATTACATTCCGGGTGTTACCGGAAATGGAATTTATAGTGTTCATCAGCATAATAAACACTAGCTGTTGGCTTTCGTTATGAATCACGCCCAGCGTTAATTATATCATTTTACTGTCTAAAAGTGGCTGAATAGCCACTACCGCTGCCACTCGAACTGTCATGATGCATTTTTTTTCTCTAAAATTACAGCGGCAAAGCATTTTTATGTCACGTGCTTAGATTTGATTTTTTAAGTAACTGTCATCTATTTTAGCAGCATTTTAATTCAGGATAGAAATAGTTTTGTAGTATGAAAGTTTATCGCGGGTTTCCAGAATTAATTTCTGCTACGTGACAGTATTTTACTTTCCAAAAGCTAAATTTAGGTTTTCACCGAGCCTTGTGCCTACTATTTATTCTTTGCCTGAGCCATTTAAAAGTTAAACCAGCTCGAATAAACGATTTATTAATTTCATATAAAAAGCTAACGGACCGTGTCTTTTGAATCCAGTAATGATTTGGCTCAGTATAGGGGGATATATCGGTCTATTTTAACCGTCCACGCCGTGTAGGCATTGTAGGCTGTATAGAGTCAGGAAATGGGAGAGTTATCAACGGAATAGCCTCACGATCCGTTTTGGTCGTGAATGCAAATTAATCCACCGAGCCGGTCGCCAATCGGTTGGGCTGTCTTCTGCCGTTGAATACCAAATACAAGGCACTAATGTTAGTACTAATCAGTGTTTCGATGCGTGGGGAATACTAATCTAGTAAAAATGTTCTCTTCTTTTTTATTACGATTTGTGAAACGTTGTGATAGTTTTGTAACCGTACGGTATTTTATTGCCAATGGGTGAGATTTTATTGCCAACTAAGGATATTGATAAAAATACTAGATGTCCTCCAAAAAAAATTTATCACAGAGAACGTAGAATATCCATTTTTTAAACTCTTCCTTATCCTTGTATTGTAAGATTCTTTGCCCGAAAATTAATCTAAGAATACAGGCAATCGAACGGAATTATAATGGAGAAATTATTTTCAATTAGGTAAGCTACGGAACCGTGGGAACGAGGGTTGTGAAAAGAAAAACAGTATTCTCGACCACTCGGCTATTTAAAGTTTCCGATGTTCTAATAGACCCGAGCCGAGCAGAGTTTTATAACCTGTGTAATTAGGTTTGCCAGTACCAACAGAGGCTCAGTTAAACTCCGTTCTTGCAACCTTTATGAATCTCCCGCATGAATTCATATCCGGGATTTGAAATGTTTCCTGTTGGTATCATCCGAGAGCGCTGAATCAACACGGTATTTTACTGCCAATTTATCTTTGCAGTATTTTTACGATCTTCTTTACGTTGGCGAAAAAACAAAGGAAGTATTCAGCGTGTGATAAAGAGGAATCAATTACCTTCTGTAGGGGGCACCAGTATTTATTGTGCTGTGGTAGAGATATTTAATTTCATAGGAATGAGCACGTTGTGTCTTAACAATAACTGAAAATGGTCATTTTAGATAATATTATTTTGAAATGGTTTTTTTGGCATCCTATTTATTAAAGCAGGTCATTCCAGTAGAGGTAAGTTAAAGTTCAAGCGAACACAATTAAATTAGAAAAATGGTTCACAATTCGATGATTTACTCTACATCGAAAATATCGGTATCGGTATCGGTAAGTACTTAAGAACTGCTTGAAAAAAATGGACCTTAAATAGCATATTAAATAGGCCTTAAATTTAAATATGTTTTATAGATATTTATTTTTCTCGTTCCGGCCTGTAGGATATTGCAAAACGATTATTTTATAAATAGCGCTCTACACTGACGTTTTAATTTCAAAAATGTTACATGCCTCTAAATTAAAGTTCCTGAATATAGCTATAATATTCATTAGCAGATATGGAATAGGGAATAGGTTATGACGCGACTCTGCATGAATATAATCTACATCTTTTAGACCCAACCTTCTTATTTCGTAGGCCTTGCAAAGTCAAATAGAATTGTTAATGAAAACCTCCTTTTCCACCCATGAAAAAATATTTACAATGAAATGATTTGTTTAAGATAAGATTAGTTTAAGATAAGAAAAGTAACCTTCAACACTAATAATACGAACATTATAATTTTACTAACAACGTTTTATAGAATACTCCTCACTGTTTTGCAATCGTGGCCGAGGTGTTTCTTTATGTTTGCTTTATTTGTATATGATGGGTAGGTCTGATGAAGTGTCATTAGCTTATCAAGTTATCACCCATTATCCCACTACCATACCAAAAGTTGTGTAAAATGGTTTTTTTTGTCGTTGCCTGCTCAGGTAGGCTCGTTAAAATGTCAATTCGGGTTGTTATTGATTGATAGCGATCGTTTAGCTCCCTTAGAGGCGCTCTGGTGGCCTGACTAATAACGAATACTAGAGACTAGTCTAAGCATTCAACAGACTTCATTCGACAACCAATATTAACCAACTTTTTAAAAAGTCAAGCGTGCGCCAGCACATCAAAACCTTCGAACTAACGCTGAAATTAGATTGATGTATGACGTTATCAAAGTTTCTTATTTGTCACCTCAACAGAAACCTACGTCGGTGGCACCTGTAACCTAATATCGTAGTACATTTACCATTATTCGAACGCGTTTAAGCCCGAACACTTTCCACCCCAACACGTCATGGTTTATCATCACAAACGCTGTCAGGAGAGAGATTAATTTCATTGTTTTCTGATGTTATCCTCATCGCAGTGTATCGAGGCGATACTTTTAGCTTTGTTCCTCTATACATACCTACTCTTTGATGTACAAAATCTCCCCCTAAAACACAAACAAGGATATTCCACAGAAATCATACAGTGCAATCTTCGAAGAACTTCAATCCTGTCTCTCAGCAAACAGTTCACGCGTGTGAATGGGCAAGGTGAGCCGAGCAATTTCATGACGAAATGTCGCTCGCACAGCGCGATGTTGAATTTGTGTCGCTCCGTGAATGTTTAGCTTTTTCAGCTAAAGTGACGAAACATGTCTCGCGGCGCTCGAAGTGTTTACATTACCCTCACGTACCCGGGCGACCGTTGTCGTCGACGATATTCCAGAATAATGTGTGATTTCTAAGAATAAATTTCATCGATAAAACGCAATGGCGGTAAACCGATAGTTAGATTTGTCGATAGCAAATAGAAGTTTTTGGGATGGTTGCTTACATATCGTTCGCGTATAAGTCCTCTATTTATTTTATAAGAGTGCGTTTTTTGCTCTTTTCGCAAGTTTCTAGTTTTTCTAGTAAGCATTATTTTATGTTATGAGTTATGTTTATAAGTATGGATATACCTACCTATACTATAATTATGTACTTATCTATAGATTGCAATGCCTACATTAAACATAAATAATCTAGCATCTAGTATACGACTAGTACGAGTATTTTATGCTGTTTTTCTCCCCGTTATTGTACATTGGTTTCTTAAAAACATTATATTTTTTTTTTTCAAAATTTAGTTACATTCTAGACATGATTATTTATTTCCCAAAGTTGTAAGTACTACATGTTCTATGTGTAATAATTTTAGCCATTTGGATGTGAAAGTCACACGATTTAATAAACAGGTTTACTTTTATAATTAGATAAGTATGGATAAGGATAAAGGGTATATTATTATGTTATAATCATATTTCACATGAATATGCGGCATATATGTGGACATGATATGTCGACGGTAAGCCCGAATAGATTGAGTTAGCTGCCACCCCATTAATTATTGTTACTGAACTCGCTGCCTTTGCTTCACTCAAGTACCTACATGTATTAAACACGACGTCATCTTACGCTTTTAACAAGTTTAATGAACTCGTAAAATTTTATGGTGAAGTTTCTCTCTCCTTTATATTATGTAGATGGATATTTAATCTAAAAATTTAGTATATCTCGTACTAACTTCTGGTAAGTAAAAATTTATATTTCATATCATCATCTTCTTAGGTGTTTTGTTATCTACTCTATTTTCGATAACCAATAATGATTGATTAACTGCTCAATTTTTTTCGCCTATAATAGTTTAATCCTTTGCAGTTTCTATCTTAGTTTCTTTAATCTGCCTTGTTTCATAAGCACTATTAGGGGATACCGAAGCTGTAGAAAAAACTTTATGAAAAAAAAAACGTCCATGTTTTCCCTCTCGCCTAACTTACACGTAACAGTCAGTAATCTATATAAAATCCAAAAGTCTATAGCAGATACATACGAGTATAACTATTAGGTAAAGATTTATCCACTGCGGGTAAATTACGTTTCCAATAGAAAAGACAATCTCCAAAATAGATGAAATACCTACCGCAAAAGTCCAAGAGGACTAAGAGACGATTAAAAATATCTACGAGTAGCTGGCACGGTTGGCAACCCCACGTAATCTCAGATAACAGCGTCACGTATTATTAAGGACACATCCTATCCTCAGAACAGTAAAACAAATTGCCAGGATTACACACTCAACGCCCCACGCAGTAATAAAAACTTTAATGTCATAAAGCTCATGATAAAAAAATGTTTTTCGCGTAAACGGGACATAACGTGCGTGGTGCGTTTTTCAGGCTCTGATTTTTTCTTGACTGGAATTTTGGAAATGTTGCATGAAAACCAAGTAGATATTATGTAGGTACTTGCTACACTGGTGTTGATTTACTTGATGAGTTCTTTTTGATAGATTTAACCACCGTGACCTTACATATATTAAAAAAAGTTTGTAGAACCTAATTTAGAGATACTTTATTTCTTCTGTCTAGATCCAAAATAAATCAAATAAAGGACAATGTAAATTTTCAGTTCAGTGTAAACACGTTGCTCAGAAAGAAACAGTTTTATGTTTTCTTACAGAATAACATTGACTGGTATTTTGTGGCAACTCTAAATAATGTCTTATCTATATTCCGATCTTAACAATCAGAATGCTGATCTATTATTTACGAAAGACAATTGTTTATTTATCTCAAATACAAGGAGTTAACAGTCTAAATACAAAGAGATCGAATCGTGTTAATAGAAAACCGAAGTTTCCTCGGCAAAGCTCAGATTAGCAGCGGCTTTGTCCCGACGGAAAGTTAATATCGCCAAAGACTTGAGGAGTTCCAAAATCGGGTGGTTGATGGGAGATTATCTTAGTGTAAATTGGGAGGAAGAAGTTTTTGTTTATTTTACGCTGTGGCGGTTGCGACCAAAATAACGTTGGCAAGGAAATATTTCAATGGCCTTCAAATGTGATTAAATATTGTTAAAGTTATTTGTGTCAATTTTTGTTTTTGTCCCAATAATGTAAGCTACCTTTCAATATCTCGCACAAGTTCGATAAAATTACATTGAAATTATATGACCTCCATAAGTTTGTTTGGATTTTAAACAGCGTTTGAGATAAACGTAGAAGGCACTTTCGTTCAGGACAAAAATTAGCTTTCATATAAAAGACTAGGCCAATTCTCGGCGAACAATTTTCCGACGTGAGTCTCAAAGGGGCGCGGCGTTCAGCACACAATAGCCAGTGTTGTATTCTCGTGTAAGAGCTTGTAACTGAAGATCCAGGATTTTTTTGCATATATGTTGAAAATCGACGTTTTTACAGCTTAAAATCCTACGTGACCTACAAGCTTAAAACTGAGAAGAAGGGATTGTCTGATAGTAGATCTTATAATATCATTATTAACATTCCATCATCATCATCATTATCAACCCATAACGTCCCACTGCTGGGCACGGGTCTCTCCTCACTTTCGTGAGGAGGGTTAGGCCATATTCCACCACGGGGGCCCAGTCCGGATTGGTGGATAACATACCTACCTCCGAAATAATTCTCGGGTAAGTATGTGGGTTTCCTCACGATGTTTTCCTTCACCGAAAAGCGAGTGATAATTACGTACATATGCTTTACAGAAACACATTGGTACGTGCCCGCACTGGGATTTGAACTCACGACCTTCTGATTGGAAGGCGGACGTTCTCCCACTAGACTACCACCGCTAGATAACATTCCATCAATCCTAAAATATTTCTGGTTTCTGTTTCACTTAGCAGACTTAACACAAGCAATAAATTGCATAATTTAAGCTACAAAGTTGCAAACCCGACGAAAATTTTTGCATGCAAAAATGAGTCGTTGAATTAAATTAATGCTTTTTTGTACAGTTTTGTTCGTGTTTCAGGTGAACATTTTTTCAGTTATGCATTGGAATATCAGTAACATGCTAAAAGTTGTTTTAGGGTTATACCTACTAATAATATTTTACGGATATTAATTAATATTTTTGAACATAACAAAAACATATATAAATTATAAAAACGGGTCTAAAAACACTCAAAAGTTTGAATAAAAATAAAGTGAGGAAACTCGCATAACATACAAGAAACTAAACATTCGACGACATTATATAACTTCAATCTACTCGCACTGTACTAACTTAATAGATTATGTACATATCGATTATGACCATATTCTCGGAGAAAAGGTCTCTGATGTCCCTGATGCAGAATACATTAGAAACTAATGACGACTATACAAAACAAGACAATGTTTCAGATCCAGACACCTTTGTATTACCTTAAACAATATGCGTAATCGATAACGAGTTTTGTCAAGCGTCGTCGCTAATCTAACAAGTTTTTTTTGTGTTTATGAAAGTTTCGATTATAAATCTAATTATTCAAATGTAATCGATTTCAATGGAAAGTTGAAATTCATTTTGCTCAATCATTTAATAGGTACATGTTTGAAATACTTGGTTTAAGTACAATTATAATGCGAAAGATAACTCGCTCTCCATTTCCCTTTCTGCTATCCTATTACTCAATTCCACCGCTCCGGATCCGCAAGAGATCGGATCCTGCTACAGGGTGTTTTGAATTCATTTCCTGCCATTTGTGGCGCCGGAAATAGAGCGAAGAGCCGTCGGAAGCGCATTCACTTGCAACCATTGTAACATACCTGCTCTCAATGTCCTAATTAGATATCGTATTCCATCTACGTATGTGCGACGAATTTGACTGTCCATTATCAAAAGATTGCGTGTCTGACCCACTTTTGTACGTAATGGAAATAATTATCACTGAATTATATGATAGGGTGACAATTTGATAAATATACTTTTGTGTGATCAATATGTAATATTCTACCCAGGCTAACGAGTAAGGTGGTTATGGCGACCGTACGTCCACCGTAACTGATAACAACAACTGACACGTGCATCGCGCGTCATAGGGCGGTGTTTACATTTGTTTATTAGTAGAGTAACCTTTTTAGTTTCGTCACTAAGTTTGTTATGAACGCTGGAGATTTATGAATAAGAATGATGAATGGAGTTTTAATGAACATTTCAGAAATCCTGAAACATACACGGTGACCATCGATAGAAGGCATTGCGTTCCTCTTCGTCCCATTCCAATTTATCTCGCCTTTTCACAAAAATATATCACTGGTCATTCTTACCCGCTACAGTTTTTAACGAGATTAAAACTTTCAACCTTATCGCATTAATCATTATCAACATCTTAACTGAAGAAGTAAAAAAGTACACATTCATGGTCCCAGTATTGTATGTAAATGTCCTGAGAATAAAACAGAGACTGTTTTCTCCGAGGGCCTTCGTTACCAGCAGCGGCTTGTGAGGCGACTACACCCGTCAGAGAAGATTTCCCGGAGGTAACGCATATTTTATATGCCTTGTAATTTAAGTGGCTGCTCTTTTATTATGACATTCGCGTGAGGAATGCGTATACGGTGCTTTATGTTTCCTGGTAAGCGTACATAGCCTTTTTTATTTTGTAAAAAGCCTTACTTAACTATATTATGATACTAGGTTTTGCCCGCGATATCGCCCGCGCGGGCTACCGTTTATCGCGATAGAAAATATTTCATGGCTTCCCTTTGGGTTCAAACTATCATCATGCCAAATTTTATCAAGCTACATTCAGCCGTTTAGCAAACAGATAGAGATACAGAAAGACAGACTCTCGCTTTTATAACATTAAGCAGGATTATTATTTGCCACCTCATTATAAAGTTGAGGTGATTGTATGCTTCAAGCACGTGGGGAGCACCGGCTAAAAGCTTCGCTCGTAATAATTCTCCTTTGTGTTTTAATAAAAAGGAAAACACGTTACTGAAACCTTACACCGCCTTTTAGAGAGAACTTTGCAAAAACACGTCATACATGCGTACACTAATGTTATGCGATTTTTTGCAAAAACCTCACGTGTTTACACTTTACTACGACACATTATGCACTAACATTTGATCGAGAAATTAACCTTGTCTTCACTGAATTATCACCGAAGTAGACGTAGCCGTAATTAAATGACATTGAGCAAGATAGTCAAGATGTGTACTTTTCTATTTAGGTCAGATTAGATGCACCCCGGGGCTCCGTTGACATTTCACCCGTTTTCTTGGGAAGCTGTTTCTGCGCAATTGACAAATTAAATGATCACGGCCTAAGTTAGTTTTTTCACTATTCTGTTTCCGAAACAGCGAGTTCTATCTCGGTAAAGCTTTCGCCCCTTTTTACGTCAGCACCGAATCGGTACCTAATCATGCGTTGTTTATAGATTGCCTCCTGCGTAATGCCTTTTTTCACTAAGCACGCACCCTTGTCTGTGACATAGAATAATGGACCACCCGTTCGCCAAATGGAAATCCGGATTATGATAAATCACAAACTTTTGAAATTTGCCTCCTGTTTCGATGATTTATTCGCAAAATGTACAAACAACAGATATGCGTTGCGTTTTTTATCCGACTGTCCTATACACACACGAATAAATAAAAAGTTCCGGCTCGATTGAAATAGATGACTGCTTTTTAGGTAGGTATCGTGTGTTTTCATTTTTATACTATCGATTTCCCATTTGTCAAGGAAGGTTTTTCCTTGTATCCGTGGAGGTTTTTAATTAATATATGTAGGTGTAATTGCCGATTTCCCATTTCCCTTTCTCTCCTATACTTAAAAGAACACAGAATCGGCAATATTTATGTTTAGTGTCCATCCCTTTAGAGAATTATACCAACGGATATCAAAATTGTTTCTATAATTCAGGCCACATTGATACTATTATTAAGTCATCTCTTCATTCAAATATTGGTATCTACTATTTAAACGTTCCAAATTATTTAAAGTAGGCCGTTCAAACCTTTGGCTTTGAAGTTAAGAATTAGGTAAACACCTATGAGCAGCACTCCGCAGTTTTACCCGCTTTACATGCTATCTCACAGGAACTGTAATTTTTTACGGGACAAAAGTATCCTATGTTCTATTTCAGGACCTAAAGCATCTGTATACTAAATTTCTTCAAAATCTATTAAGCCGTTTCGGCGTAAAGAGAAGACACACAAACTTTCACAATTATAATATTAGTGAGATGGGCTCTGGATGTCTTAATATTATTATTTTGATATCTAGTGATGGGTGTTGATGTCTTATTATTTATATTCATCCCCCAATGAATTCACAATTCACAGACAATACAATGGACGCACCAATTAGGATAGCAACATAGATCACGATGCTATTCCGCATGGATCTATCGAACCCGGCTAACAATCAGAGATCAATTTCTCTCTTGGAATGCCGACATAGTTGGAATTTAGGTCGAATCTGCATGTACAGTCTGCCACATAAATATAGAGGGCCAGTTACCCAATTAATTAATGGGTTCTCGTAAGATTTTCCGGTTCAGCAGTGTTATCCGTTTTCTATAATCTAAGATTAGCTATTTATATCTTAAATAACGTTAATAGTGAATGAAAACTCACTGACAACGTCAAGTATCCCTGAATTATATTCTTTTAAAAGACTGGACGGACTATCGTGTAAGGGAAACAAATGAAATTGCAAAGTAAACTCAAATCGACACACTTTTTTTTTATTTCACTAAGTGACGAGACGAGCATGTCGTTCACCTGATGGTAACGCTACACCTGCCCATAACAGTTACAGTGCCACGCAGAACTTTGCATTGCATAATCCTGCGCGGCACTGCACTGCGCTCCTCATCCTGAGACATCGGCTCTAAAGTCGCATATGCCCAGTAATTTCGCTGGAAACAGTACCCTTCAAACCAGACCACAGTAATGTTTGCACACTACTGCTTGGCGGAAAATATCTGGCAAAGGTGTGGCACTTCCCCAGGCGGTCTCTTGGAGAAGAAGCCTCCCACTACTAAGTAAATGTATAAGGGAAAACAATTAAATTGCTAAGACAATTCAAATCGACACACTTCTTGTATTCAAGAGGAAAATCGAGCACATTATAGTCGACTGTACGCCGTAATAGCCCGATATGCATCAGTAATTAAGTGCGGTTGCATGTATGCTTACCCTAATAATGTATAACGGGTAGAATTCATCGTTGATTCCATAAATTAAGCCTATCACGCTAAAATTGACGTGAGCTTCAGTCGATACAATATAAAATGAGCTTACTCGGACACAAGACCTATTATTTGGATGTCAGTTGCGTCCGATCTTATACAACTGTTTATTGCACAATTAAACATTAATTAACTATAATGGGAAAGTTAGCGGTGGAGTGGCAACATACAAGAACTAAAACCCTGAAGACCAGAGCACTCTTTACTAATCAACACTAATGCGGACTCGCTTCTCTTGAGACTGTCGGTACAGGCTTTATGCCACTTCTGGATATTGGAAAAGGCATCCTACATAAATTCAGCGGCAAATTAACTTTCGCAGACATTTAATACAATTTCAAACTATTCAGAAGCTTACAATGAGTACTAAGTAAGGAACAAACAAAACATTAACCAATCCGATTATTTAAGTCTCTAATTTGGTATAACGACAATGGACGCGATAGCTTCGTTCGTACCTATTTGTCACCAATAAATCCTTGAGATTACATATTAGTAGAATAGAATAGAATAGAATAGAAAACTCTTTATTGTACACCAGAAACAAAATTAAACACAGTACAGAAAAATTACAATAGGTAAACAAGGGTAGTACAATGGGCGGTCTTAGTATTACATACTTTAACATTTTCTACGCCAAAACGACAGTGTCAAGGCGGTTTTTTTACGCGTTTTATTAATTGCACCTTTTAAACCTCCAAAATGAGACACAGGGTGGGTGTGGATGAATCCCGCACCTTAACAAAGCGTGATTGGCTCAGATTACTTAAGTAATAAAGCAAAGTTTTGTTTATTAATGAAGAAATACCTATTTCTCTATTAGCGTTTTATTGCGTGGCGTGACTATCCGCTATCTAAAGTAATAATAACTTGTACTTAGTGATTCAAGTTTACAATATCGATAAATATTATTTCGATATTCATTTTGAAGTAAAACTTTTTTACGCACGCTTGACTTGGGGAGTAAGCTGGTGAATGCGTTACGAAAAGTGTGATCGGGCTAGGCGAACGGAAGTTGAGAGGGAGTTATAAGTTAGTGAAGATAGAAAGAGAGAGTTACGTTTCGTATTTTTTTATATATCTTTTATAAAAATAAATTAAATATGTTTTTAGTTGAAGTTTTACTTCTACTAGGTATGTGTCCCATTACACATTTCTTTTTTTTTTTACAAATACTTTTACAATGTTATCGTGTTCTTAATTAGGTATTTACCTATGTTTCAGTACTGGGAGCGCCCCGCGGTTTCCCCGCGTAACTATTATCTCAAGGGAACCGTCATTTTTACGGGATAATAAGTATCCTATGTTCTATTTCAGGCCATAAAGTATCTGTATACTAAATTTCATCAAAATCCGTTCAGCCGTTTCAGCGTGAAACAGATACACAAACGCACAATTTTGCGCATTTATAATATTAGTGAGATTGTTTTAATGACAAATACAGTATTTATAAAGAACATGAAAAAAAGGGATAAAAATATTGTAATTATTCATTGTTTTAGAGTATTTTCTTATATTTTTTTAAAATAATATATCTTTTAAATTTCGACAAAACTTCCAACATCGATACTTTCAGCCGAATATCATATTTCCCTACTTGTATCACTAACGAAAATAAATGTCTTGGGTAGGTGTTACATTTTATATTATTGTAACACGCGACCGCGTTCGATTTATTAGGGTACAGTAAAGCGCAAAGCAAACAAAATGGTTCTATTGTAAGTCATAAAACGTACGGATAATATTTTTATGTGGTAATAGAACCTACATAATAATGTGCCTTACGGACCTCGACCGTGAAACCGCTGTCCACCGAAATAAATAGGGACGGGATACTTTGATCTGTAGAAATGTTGCTTGGTACGAGTAGGTAGCGAGTGTAGTTTCGTTGAAGTATAATTTCGTACCTTTATCATTCTAATAGACCTGCATTGTATCTTCCGTAATAAGGACGCAGGTTGGTTGAAAATGCCGTCAGTTGCCTATTTCTTTTTTCATCAGCATGAAAATAGTTTTCTCATGTTTTCTTTTTTTAAATCAAATAATTGTTTTTAGAGCAAACGGTATTAATGTATATTATTATGCTACAAATTATTTTGTACCTAAAAGATAAAACAATTTGGTTATTCCATGTCCATCAGAATAATTTACATGTTTATCGGATTAGTACAATTTCAATAATTGAAAGGGATTGCAAAGGGTCTGGGCATGATTAAAATGGAACAAGGATTACGTCGGATAGAAGCAAGGATAACTATTTTGTTAGTTTTCAAACAAATATTAATGGAATACTTAATGAAATTGTCATTTCATTTGAAAGCTGGCTTTGTTTCCTTTGGATCAATTTACCCAACTCAGTTTACATGCAGATACATTTTTAATGTTTACAAATTGAATATGACAGCTCAAGAATAATGGCAGGTCATGTTTCTGAAAAGAAATTAGTTAGGGAAGCAAAAGCGGTTGTAGCCGAACAGAAACTGGTGCCATTTCAAACACTGCCCGCTAGTAGAATGGTAAAAAAATATCCTATCTAGTAAAAAAGACAGTAAAAAGTTTAATGCTAGTATTTTTTTTAAATAGGGATATCGCTTCGGTTTAGTTAAGTACTTGTAAATGTTTGGTTGTGTGTTTGCAATTTTTTTTCCACACTGTTTCATAATCAAGAAAACCCTGAAATTCTAGACCCATGTCATTCAATTACTGCCAGCTACCTTACACAGATCGCTCCATCTAACGGGAGAACATCACAACTTTTGCCTGAGCGCGATCTCCAATTAAACTCGCCGTACTGATTGAACATTGTAAAATTTGTAGATACCAAAATTAGTGCCTAGCCCAAGAGATATTTACAGTACCCTCGTTCAAACGTGAACATCTATTGTAAAGGGCGTACAAAATGTTGACATAAGAAAATCCCATTTACCGGAGCAATACATGAGATTTACGGGTGTTTGCCGTCGGAACCTTGTTTTCTATTACATGCAGATTCGGTTTTTAATTAAGCATCATGTATGATTACATAAAGAGACATCGCCAGATTTAGAGTCAAATTTATAGTTCACGAATAGTTTGGGCTGTTGTCTTAGCAACTAATAGTAACTATGAAAAGAGAAATGCTTAAAAATATTTTTGATTATAAATGTACTATCAATCAACATTTTTCTGTTACTATTTTTAGTAAACATAGTTACTGTATGTCGCTATGCCATTCAAATATGAATTGCACTGTTAATAAATATAATTATCTATAATGTGCACAACGTACTTTGATGATAAACATTTCAATTCATAATCATCATCAACATTATTATCAACCCATATCAATCCATTGCTTGGCTTCCCTCACTTTAATGAGGTGGGTTAGGCCATAATCCACCATGGGAGCCCAAATAGTATATTTAATTCATATTATATTTTATTATTTTATTAAGCCTTAATTACGTCTGTAACCATGTCATGTTTGTACGAGTACGGAAGCGTAACTACCTATATCTCTTCATTTACGACTAGCTTTGCCCTGCGGTTTCACCCGCAAAATTCAAGTTTTCCCGCAATAACTCTCTTAAAGCAATATATTTTCCCCGTTTTTGCCACATTCTTCATTGATGCTCCGCTCCTATTGGTTGTAGCGTGATGGTATATAGCCTATAACCTTCCTCGGTAAATGGACTATTCAACACAAAAAGAATTGTTCAATTTGAACCAGCAGTTCCTGAGATCCTAGCGTTCAAACAAACAAACTCTTCAGCTTTGTATAATAGTATAGATTTCACTTCTTTTCGTGTGGGCGCCTAATTTATTACCTAAGTACTTTGAGCTCGGAGGAGATAACGCTATTTTTTTGTGAACCTGGAAAGGGCCATATCATGGAAGTATTAAATTTTTACAATAATCGGAGATACAGGATACGCGAGAAAACTTAGTAAAATTCAGTCTGCGTAAACTTCTTTATCAAAACACGTACAGAATACGGGCAGCTACGGAATGAGAGAGTTAAAATAAAACTGACCCCCTCACAGGAAAGTTAAACTTCCGAGTTCTGTTTGTTTGTAAAGCAAATCACCACCAAACGTAACATGCTAAATCCTCTTAAAGGCTAAATGGCCTAAACCAAAAATGAACTAGTCTCATGAACCGAAACCTCACGAAAAACCCTCCTAAATCTTCGACACATATTAGACAATAATAGTCAAAAATATCCACCACCACCTACAAAAAGACACGAGTTGCGCTTTGCCTAAAAATAGCATCCTAAAGCATTTTACCGAGATCCAATAGCGAAAAGGAATGAACAATTCGAGTACCACCCAAAGTCTCGAGACTTATTTTATAAAGCATAAAATAAACTGAAAATATTGTGTGAAAACACTACGGACCCTCCTTAAGCCCCAACAAAATGGTACTTGGGTATGTCTCTTGTAAAAATGAGAGGTCCTTCATGGTGCTTCAGAGTTTCTCGACCACTTCTCGACGCACGGTCGGGTACGCTAAGAGTGCACAATCTTTGAGACTTAAAAATTATTCCATTGAATAAATGACTTTGGACTTCTTCTGGCGGTCGGAGTGGACTTCTTTGCTATTTTTGTTACATTCGTGTGCGAGTTTTGGTTCTTGACGAATTTCTGATTTCACTTGGTCGCAATGGCATGTTATGTTTTCGTAAAATGTACAGTTAAACTTCACTTCGTTCAATTATCTTTAAAAAAAAATGTTCGTTCGCCTTTTTACTTTTATTCGTCGCGCATCGCTTAACCGATTGATTTAAAACTTTGTACAGTTCTTGTTGGCCCTATCTTGCTGATTTTTTATCGTTCTGCGAAAGCGATAAGAAACACTTTAATTTAATGATTACCTGAATGATGTTATTTTAGATATTGCAGCCAACCCACGGATAAACAAACCTTAAAGAACCAGGTAGCTATTACAATTTACAAACATAGTAACTGCAAACTGCTGCAAGCTAAATTTAATGGAATCGCTTCTCATTTAAGACTCTCTGCACACCATAAGTGTATTTTATAAGCTGGTATACAATAAACCATTTCTATTCTGTTTCAAATCTTAGTAACGCAATTTGGCTGCGCTCCGGTACGTTAGCTTAAACCTGACTAATATAGCTTTATTATACCGTGTCTGTCCATAACGTGGAGAGTGCACCCACTATTGAGCAATTAGTCGCTAGCCATTGGACTAAAGCTATGTGTATATTGTTATAAACATACCTACTGCCGATTCGAGGCAATGCTCATTAGAGTAGTATAGACTAACAAATGAAAGTGATGCCGCTAAATCGTAGACTGATATTAGATGTACAATTTCTTGAGAAAAATTTGCATGTCTGGCGTTCTGAGGGGAAATTTTCGCTGCGAGATTGCTTCACCGTGAGTTTACAGTATAAAACTATTAAACGTGAAACTTACTGAAACTATTGTATTAAAACAGCTAAATTATGTTATATAAAAAATAATTGTAGGTATACACGGCAATTAGCGTTTTTTACTCAAAAACTAGACATTAATGCACATAAATGAGAGAAATCAAGACTCTTTACCCACTCTTTAGACCTACGATTTTGTGATATTCTGACTCTAAGCCACCTAGCAGTAAATTTCAATCGGCTCAGCAGTTTTAAAAACAAAACAGATTTAATAAAAAGAAAAGAAAAAAAGAAAAATCATTTAACACTTATTTATACCCACTTAATATATTTTATTTGGTACAATGGCTTCTTTTAAGTCCTCTATTTTCTCTCTGTTTGTAAAACATTATCAATTTGTGTTTCCCGTGTACACAAACTGGTTCAAAGAACCGTCAACCACTCCTCCATTACATCTTTGATATCCTACTTAGTTTGCTGATGTAAAGTTCAACTTAGTTCCCTTCTGGTTAATTTATGCGTAGTTAATAGACTGGCTTTATGTAGTCGTAATATTGATAGAGAATTAAATTACGTGATGAAATGGTAACTATTTGAAATACCAGATGGAGTAGAGTATTAAAAGTTGGTAGACCACCATAACTATTAAGGTTTGGTAGGTACACACTAGATTATTAGATGATAAGAATAAATCTTTGTTATCTAATTACTAAAATCAATTAGCATACTTGTAACTTTGAACGGAGAACTATTTGAGCTATTATCCAAGACCTTTCTTCTTCTTTTCGTGGTTGTTTTATGCCATTCTTGATTATTGCTTACCAACAGAATTTGCTAAAACAAACAGATGCAAGACACGATATTCCATACGCCTTTCTTGCAATTATCCGAGTATTTTCGGTGAGAAAAATGGTTGAAACTTCACCTGTTACTGCATTGGAAATTCTCTTCATCATTATGAACCTGTGAGAACATTGACACATGCTACAATCCTACGAATATATTTTAATTTGTTAAATAGTCCGAGAGCCTGACTTCGCAAATATGTCACCGGTATTGTGTCAATTACATGTTTGTGTCATTTGCATCAAGAACGTGTTAGCTCCTCAATATACTGTTAAGGAGATAATCCGTTTTTGCAAATGAGCGCATTTGCATTGCAATATAATGGTTCAAGTTATAATGTAATATATATCCTATTTATTGATCAGGATCTATGTATGTGATCGTCAAGCTTTATTATTTATTAACTGACTTCAAAAATGGAGGAGGTTCAAAATTCTGTTGTATTTTTTTAAATGTTTGTCACCTCAGAACACCGTCATTTATGAACATAATAGGATTTTTTTTATTTAAAGGATGTATAATCATATACTTTTTTTGAATATAATAGTGATTAGTACTATGCAATCTGGTGTATCTTTAATTTGACGTCTGTTTTATTAACTTACTTATTACCCAACGTTTTCGAGACGCCAACTCCCAAACTACAACATTTACCGCGCGCTATTCGATCAAATTACCATTCAAATGTAAACAAATTGTGTGAAAAGGTCATTATTAGCCCGTGAATACTTCATACTACGCGATTACGTAATTTGCGGCATAAATTTTCTATAGAAACGGAACAAAGTTCAGCCTTATTATCGACAATGCGCAGCATTTCGAGTCAACAAAATACGCGAAGCGATAAATTACCCCGATCCCGTGCTCTACTTGGTATGTAAATTCGTCTTCAGGCGACACCTGGTATAGCCATAAATTATCAAGACGCCCACGATTGTTGCTTCATTAATATACAGCAAGAAAAAGTGTCCCATTTTGCTGTGGGCGCTCGGACTCTCGCTATTAATTTGTGAGACAGTTTAATGTTATTCAAGACAGTTTTAATTTTTAAACCAAAGATTATTCTACTTTAATCTCCACAAAAAACTAGAATGGTTTACGTAACGGCTTGAATAAAAAGTTTAAAGCTTGCCTTCTATCTAGAAGTAACAGATTCAAAAGCAAATAAGAGTTGGAGGTAAAGGAGAGTAAATTTTCCGGTACTGAACGCCCTTCCGTGCTCCGAGCCGGCACAACGTGGTGAGATAATGATATAGAGAAGAAATAAACGCGTTTAGTTACAGTTCGTTTCATTTACTCTACGGATTTTCGTAGATTTTTTTACTTGCCTACTTTTGTTTAAAACTTCTTTTCAAGTCAATTTACTGTTTTCACTAACTAGCTAAAACGCTCAACTAATATTTAATGAGACCTTATAAAAGTGGTTAAGTTACTAGTGCAACGTTTGTGAGTCTGTACAATAAAGTACAAAAAGAAAAACAAAAAATCATTATCTAGCATTTACACAAGCAATGAAAAACATTAGGAAAATTTATCAAAGAACTAGTAAATACAATAACAAGATAATTATCTATCCCAACAAAGTACTGTGTCAGTGCTTATCGATGTCTTACGAGTACAAACCACCATGTTTGTCAAACAATCGGAATCATTATCAAAGTATGTACCTAACATTATCCCTATTAAAAAATATTCAAAAAATATGATAAAGGTAATTAAGATAAAGGAACTCTATTTCAGTAAAAAAATAACCGAGAGAAATTTTAAAGCTCCTCTCCTATAAGATCGTTGGGGCGAATCGCGAATAAAGTTCCCGAAATAACGCTTACACGAATTCGCCAGTCCATCGTAGACTATGGCAGATCCTAAAAAGCCTTTAAAAGTACCCGTCAGACTGTCAGAACACATAAAGAGTTCAAAATAAAATGCATCGAGCACGTTCTAAGACGCTCACAAAGCGACATGTGTAACTCGGTCCCGGATAAAAGCGCTATTAAGACAGTAGAACGGAACAGCCGTCTCGGTCGGGTTTATTGCATCCCTGTTTGCCTGGAGGCAATAGAACCGCGCCCGCCCCACTAACTCAACTGGATGCCCGCTTCCGATTGTTATTACCGAGTAACTACGGAAACTAGTGATTCCTTTTCAGATTGACGTGAATTGCATACATTTGTTTCGTGCGGGTTGTAAATGGAAGAAGTCTTGGTTTAGTTTGACTCACGGAATTGTGTATGAACAAACATATAACGCTGGTGGGAATAGACGGTAGTTTATTCTCCTTGGGGCTCCTCTTAAAATAACGGTTCGATTCCGATCCTGGTTGCTACGTCTCTTGCTGTTTCATAAAACGAAACATTTTAAATCCGATACTAATCCAGCACCAATTTTTTTTAACACAGATTTACACAGTTTTAATACAGTTGTGTAGAGGAGAAAAAGAGAGCTCCCAATCTGTCACTAATAGTATGTTCTGTTAAAAAATAACAGGTTGGTAACCCAATTAACTTTACATGTAAAAATTTGCGTTCACTGAAATATTTATAGACGTTCTCTTCGGGATACACAGCCCGCCATTTTGTTTTATTAAATTAAAGTTTCGTGCTTTTTAACACGGCACTAGAAGTAAGTAAATAGATGGCTCGTAAACTGGTTTTATTTCATATCACGAACGTTAAGCAACCGTGCACGCTATAGGTATGTATAATGGCATTATAAATACAATTCCCATAATATTGGTTTTTACTATAGCCTAGTAAAATCTGTACTAAAATTCGTAACTGTCCTATCAAGTAGGCTATCTAGTCTTTCGGTATAAAAACGAAGTTTTATGACATAACTAAAGCAAAATTTTATTTACAACGCCCAGTAAAAATCCTTCGTGAATTCTGTCGTGCGACAGCCAGACGTTTTTTCTTCATTTATTCACAAGGAAAAAGCGGTCTGAAGCTACTTGAAAAATACGTGACCGCGTGAGCCTATATTATGCATGGAAAACGTAAGGAGCTTCTACTACGAGGATGTAGTTAGGTCATAATGTTCCTCCAGGTAACTTACCTTATTTCGCAAAGTTTTACCAAAGAAAACCATACCTAATATTATATACCTATCTTTTACTTAATGTATAGATAAACTCTTTATTGAAACATCACATAACATTGCACACTCTT
The DNA here is from genome assembly GCA_912999815.1 of Campaea margaritaria. Taxonomy (NCBI): domain Eukaryota; kingdom Metazoa; phylum Arthropoda; class Insecta; order Lepidoptera; family Geometridae; genus Campaea; species Campaea margaritaria. The sequence continues at coordinate 8,399,595 of OU538794.1, forward strand.
TCTCTTCCTTGACCTATTTGAGTAATCTAATGCATAATATCTGCTTAAAAATTCTACGAAATAACGTGAAAAAAATTCTAGAATTGTCGCATATTCTTGCATTATTGAGAATAGTTACTAGCTCAAGCTCAGAAAACGTAAAAAAGCTGTTTTAATTTAAATTTCCTGCCATTTGCGAAACAATTCACCTCAATGTTATAATTATCTTGATACTTTTCAGATTCTCTCCCAAAACAAATTGCAATCAACGTAATTCTATTCGGTTAATTTATCCATAATACATCAGTATCAACAAAATGTCCATTTTATTCATATTTAATATTAGATGTTTGTTGATTACACACGTTTCTAAATAGACTTTAATTATAGCCAGTAATCTTTTCGATGTCAAAAATCACACGATGAAGATCTTTAATTCCATTCCGCCTCTGACAAAACAAACAAAGTTTAGCCAACTAACAAAATATAAAAAATACATAATTAAAAAGAAAATATACCTATCTATTCATTTCAAAGAAGTCTCATTACTTCTCATCTTGACTGATGGTTGGCGGCGCAGCTAACGGCATAATCTACGTAAACACTCACGTAGATATTTCGAGGGGAAATTAGCGAAAATCCTCGGCAGTGTATGAAATATTAAGCCTATTAATTAAGAGAGATCACAAAAGACTCGCGGAGTAGGCAAGTCTTGAGAACGGGGCTTAGATATCTTAATGATCATGTGATCCGTACTTATTCTCGGGGGTTAGTGGAGTCGGCAAAATTGCTAAAGCAGGTGTATACCTGTAGGAAGACGTAGCGATTCCACTGCTTGCTTTAGTTATGTTATATGTAGGTAAATACTGATCAAGTCATTTGGATGCTTTTAGTAACGCGGACTTATGACTTCATGTCAGGTTAACATCGAGTCAGAACCTCTATTTATAGTTTCTACGTGCATTTCTATTATATCGTATCAATGTTTCAAGCATTGTGCCTCGAGATCGACTGTTTTGTCTCAACGATCATGGGGATAGGACTAGTCCGCCATACTGCGAATAGACTATAGCTTACATACAGGGGACGTTGTTAGAATCAGAGAGGTCCACTTGGAAAGGCTCGAGTTTTGCAACCCTTTGCTATTATTATTCCCATAAAAACATTCACACACAATCTCTAATCTATAGGCTCATAACTGGGCCGATTCAACCTCGTCCTTGGCTCGTAGTTAAAGCGTCTCCTTTTCAATTCGTGTATAAATACACATATCATCATTAGTTGACAGCATAGTGTTTGTACAAACGAAGCCGGCAGCCAGTCGTGAGATGATTACTGGCTAATGATTCCGCGTGTGATGCATCTGTATGCCGGGGGCTGCCGTTTGCCTGTTCACGTTTTAATGAGAACACGGGCTGGATGCTCTTTGTGCCAACTGGTAAGGCTGCAAGTCAGCCAGAGCGGAGCAAAGCGGAGACGAGCGTTGAAACCGCACTATATCATTCAAATGCATAAATCTTTACTCATATGAACCCCAAGAGGGCAGGCGTGAAAATTAACTGACTCTGTCACCGGATTCGAATCGGCAAGATCGACGGCAGTGTCCTTCAAAAGTTTGTTGTTAATATCTGTTGCATCATCAAAGTTACTAAAACCAAGTGCCTACTATGGGAAATGGTCGCCAGTAGGCACTTGAGCAGCTGAACTGCATGCTACAACTGAGTTTACCTATCTAAGGTATACTAGGTAGGTAGGTCTACTGATACACACAGAACAAAGACATTACACATTTAAATCGAAGACAAAAGACAATGACGTAATTCCGAAACCTGTAAACGTAGTCTGACCTCATAACATCTAAAAAAAATTGTATCTACAAAGTCAAAGATCGGAGCTGGTGGAGACAAATGGTGAACGTATGTATGTACTTGGAAGCAGCCACCGATCCTCAACAATGAGGGAAGGATTAAGGAGAAAACAGGTATCAATTATATGTCTACTTAAAATGTGTAAATACTTGTATTTAGATTTATGTGACTTTGATCCCCAATCACGCTGTAAACCGCCTGAACAATATAATGTTTGTTGGATAGACCTAATTACGTCCTGGTATTTAAAATAGGCACTTTAAATCTCAGGTGAGTTCAAATATTACGGTAAAGCGGATAAAGGGCATGCGTTGCCGCAGATAGGACAACATAACAAGATCTGCACCTCCAAAAAAGTACCTGACTAGGGAGTACTTACCTAGTATGATTGGATCGATTGAAAGATTACATTTACTAAAAAAAATTTACGGAGCGGCAAATTAAGACTCTTAATAAAAAAATTACTTACATAAATTAAGAAAACAATATTACAGAAAAACCATCTTATCTTCGTTAAGGAAAATCCTAAAATTAACGCGTTAAGTAAGACAAGATAACACGGATGTTAATTAAACTTTCAAGATTTTTTATGAGGTGAAACCTCTCTGTGAAATAACCCACAAATCTTAAAATACGAAAGTCGTGTATACCTTTTTCAGTGTGTGTGTGTGCGTGTGTGTGAGTGTTGTCTCTCTTCACGCTGCAACGGCCGAACGGATTTTGATGAAATTTATGTTAGTATACCTAGAATAACACGTAGGATTCTTTTTAACATGTAAACAATAACGATACCTGTAGAATAATAGTGAGTCGGGTGAAACCGTGGGCCGTATCTATTTTCAAATACACCTTTAATTTTTTTTATTATCTATAAAAAGATTTCTGCGTTTCTTTCCAAAATATTAAATGTACACGGAAACGTCATGGTAATTTTGCCTTTAATTATAACTGGTGTAGGTGTTATTAGCAACGTGAACTTTAGCATTAGAGTAATAGCCTCAGGTTGTATTATTTTTCCTCATCGTTACGATAGTCATTTTCAACGCTAGGCTGTATTTCATATCCCAGGAGGAGGCTCATCGAGATTAAATGTTCAGATATTAGAACACTGAGGGTACGACATAAAATGCTCTATTGTTTTTTATAGGAGCACAGTAGGCAGAAGTAACACAGTACTCATTATTATTGTAAAGAAAAACAAATTATGGAATTTGCAATAAAACATTTTGACGCTAAAATTGGTATTCTCCTAAACTCAAAATTGTGTATTTTTTTTGACACAAGTTAAATAACAATATAAATAAAAGGAAAACTGACTAAAACTTAAAAATCTAACAAAAGAGGGTGTCCATGAAGCATGGTGCCAAGAACACTCGCTGCATTTCCACGTTGAATAGCAATAGGTATTCTCTGTGCGAGAAATGAGCCAGTCCTCTTGTCGTTCTTTTTTACTTATATATATTTTTTTTCTCTATATATAAGAGACTTAGGTTTATGACATGTATAAGTGCAATATTTTTGCCTACTTGCAATAAATGTTAGGAGTTTCGGAATCTTTAATAAAAATACTAGGTCACTGTCGGGTACAGGTCTAAATAACTTAAAACTCCATTGTGTAATATAACGGAACCATGCCGCTTAAAAGTATTTACGGCCGACTGTAACAAATTCATATGACATAGCTACAAGACTCGCCAAATGCTATACAATGAATCCGAGACGTGACAAATAATGACAATGCATAATGTGAAGAGTTGTGCATTGTGAACCATTACAATTAATTACAAGATGTTTGTATGTTAATAAGTTTGTTTGGTTAGGTTCAATCTTGCAAGTCAGTTTTAACCCAGGTTCTAATGTTGAATTTCGTTGAAATTGTGCATACCAGTCAAGTTCCCATGACAATACAATATTACGGTGACAGCGAACTGATCTGATGATAATGACGGAAGGTACATAACAAGACTCCTTAGTGACTACCTAATGGATGGATTGTTTAGACTAATTTTTATCAGCTTGCTTGGAGTCAAATAAAAAAAAACATATTTAGTAGAATATGTTGTTTGATTTTGAATATGTTTAGAGTGACGAGACGATCAAGTCGTTCACCTGATGGTAAGCGCAACGCCTGCCCATAACAGTTACAGTGCCATCCAGATCTTTGTATTGCATAATAATCATAGCATAATCCTGCACTGTAGTGCACTGCGCTCGTCCCCCTGAGACATCGGCTCTAAAGTCTCATATGCCCAGTATTAAAACGTAGTAACTATTATAAGTAAGTATTTTATAAAAACTGGTAAGTATGAAAAATATTTTTTATTACCAAAAACTTTTTACTTTCTTTGTTGGCTGGCTTTGTAGAATGAGGTAGTGCCTCTGATGTCAGGCGACCTAAGCGGCGGCGTCATTTTGATACATTTTATATGATAAAGGCGTCAACAAAATGGCGCGCCGCATAGCAACCAACACCGATGACTTAACCTGCTCTACAAAGGAAGGAGCGCTTGACATCTGCACATAACATATTAAAATTTTGTCATTGAAACGGGGACGAGATTTCGGACTCTGTGTTATGTCATCCATCGACTTACAATGCACAAAGATTACCGCTTAAACATCGCTCTTATGTTAAATTACCACATTTCGGTAATATGTAAAGGCACTACGGCTGATAGCTTTTATTTATTGTCATTCCTCCCATCAATGGTTGTATGGAATAGATCGCTCTATGGCTTAGAACGATCTATTCCAATCTTATACCTTAGAGTCCAAGCAATAAGATTGCCCACTGTAGCAGGAATTGCTATGTTTGTTTTTGTTCTAGCTTAAAGTTTTCTTTGTCATCTGTCTCAAGCCTTGCCTTCGAGTGTATTCTAGGCTTAACATTTGTGATTTGAAAACAATCTTGTCTCTACACTCGTAGTTTGGTCATGTCACGCAGGTTATCTTTATATTTATGTTGATAAATATAGCTTTCCAACAGTTTTTTTTTCTTCTAAATATAAGTTAATGTACAATGGGTACATGAACTGGTACATGTATGGTCACAATTACTTAACTATTACAATTATAATAAGAATACCTTGTTTGTTGATAAACTATGCCTACGTGCTAGGTATTCGTTGAACAGGTGGTAGCTAATAAACAGTTAGTTATAATATACTGTATCACGGGTTATCGCTTGTTTTTTGGTTGTTTTGTCCACAACTGTAACTACAAAGCAATGTAGGTACCTACTTCATAATTTTTCATAACAGTTTTATATTTATTTTAATTATTATAAATGAAAGAACACCAGTTGCCGCAGAAAGTTTTGCGAAAAACAAAAAATTATATATGGGACACTGGCCAGTTATAAATACGTAGATATTTTATAAAATAATAGGTTTTTTTTTTATTGCATATAAATATATAAATACAGGCAAACCATTATGAAAAAAATCGCCTTAGATTTTTGTGCCTTTTTTCTCGAATGGATGTATTCTAAATTCGGTGGCAAAGTAAGTTACTTTCATGAGTGCCCTCTAAATTAAAATCCTTTATTCCTTTGAGCCTTAAATTTTCGTAACAAAACAAAACAATTATTGATCACATACATAACACCCTATCTAGAGCTCTCTGTAACTAGGGAATCGGAAGAAGATCATATTTGTTCTGTCTAATCTAAATAGGTCCAAAAACAGTATGGAATAGCGTAATTGTACTTATATCCTGCGAGTAGAATTAGTGAATCATGACAGCCTCACCTTCATCATCATCATCATCATCAACCCATATCGCCCCACTTCTGAGCACGGGTCTCCCCTCTTTCGTGAGGAGGATTGGGCCAAAATCCACGACGGCTTCACCTTGTCCCGAAACAAATATTTAACATGAAACTTTCGCTTCTTTAGATGTTTTCTCTATAACTAAACCACGGGCTTGCTGAATTGGTATATCAAGATTCAGGAATATACCCGCATACCTACTAGTATCGTGAGCACGTAAGCAAATCATGACAGAAAAAAAAACAGAAAATAGACAAAACAAACTATACCTAACCAAACAAAATAATACGACATCAAAGGCAATAAGCCAATATGAACATATTTACTTATTTCACGTACTTCTAGTTCTCAGAAGATTGTAGTGTGATTTTGAGGAAAAGCATAAACTGTAATTACATACTTACAACATAAACAGTACATTTACGTAGAATTTTATGATTCCTGGAACATATTTTCAATCACATCCCTTACTCGATAACACTGCGTGTTGTCTTATATAAACAATTCATAGTTAGTGACGTGATAAGGCCTGCTGTTCAAGCGCATAATTTTATCCATGATTTATAGTGGTGGGTACTCTCGAAAGAGGTCGTGATGCCTTCTGTGGCCAATGTTTAACAAGCTGCCTATTAAGGCAACAACAACAACAAATAAAAACTCATAAATACAACAACTGTAAATTAAGTAATGTACAGTTAGTCATGAAGTGCGACCACTAAGAAACCACTAAGACCACTAAGACCACTAAGAAACCAGTAAGCAATAGCACATGTACCATCTAATATTTTAAAGATTCTCCAACGAACGATAAATCATAACATAACTATAGACGATAATACACGACAATTGATAAAACGGTTCTCGGTTAACATTCATTTATATACAAATGTGACTTCAAACCGACCGGTCAGTCAGTGTTGGTCCTGCCTCAGTGAAGAACACCGGCGCAATCATGAAGCTCATTATTTGTGAGTTTATTTACCTATATAATCAACTTTTAAAGATATGTAATCTACAATTATTCTTAGTTATCAATACGTAACAGTGAGTAAAGGTCAATGTTAATGCTTGTGTTATGTAAAAAAGAGCCGGTTTTTCATTAGTTTTATTTGTGAGAAACAATATTGTGTTGAGGTAGTTGGCAAGTGTCAGCCAATTTATCCGTCTTCTAGCATAGGGTTATCTCATCTTTATTGCGTTCATTCCTATTGTGTGATTTTTTACCGGTACATATACGAATATTGTGGTGCTTAAATTTGATCGATTGGCATCAGTTAACTTAAGTCAAAATTAAAAGATTTTTAATGTTTTACGTTCTTATTAATATAATATAGCATTTATTGACATTGTCTCACATTAATAAGAAGAATCTTCTAGTGTTTCTGTGGTTTCGAATAATGATGACAAAGAGATAGGTCAAACGTTTAATTAACCTCTAGTTTTTACTCTAAGTGCTAAACAAACAAACATAAATTGACGTAAGCAAGGACATAGGTAATTCCATTGAACCACACAATGTATACTTAAGAACGTTGACATTAATAAACGACAACAGTCTATAGACCGGGACTATCTAGTAGACTCACGTACGTAACCGGTTTTCTGCATACTTACTTTTGGTGTATTTTTATTCTCGCGGCCGGTTCTATGCTTGTTATAAATTTAGGAAGGTTAAAGTAGTAGGATAACATTGTTATTACCATATTTTGCTGTTATTGCGTTACTTGAAAGCCGTCGTTAATTTATCAAAAGAGCCGATGTCTCAGGGTGACGAGCACAGTGCAGTGCCGCGCAAGATTATGGCACTGTTATTAGTGGCACTGTAACTGTTATGGGAAGGCGCTTATCATCAGGTGAACGATTCGCACGTCTCGTCACTCAGTCAAAAAATTGCCAGACTTATGAAATGTATCTACCAATTAATTTTTAGATGGTTTTAGATTTTATAATATGCAAAGTTCATTAATATCGTCACTGCACTATATGTTAACTGTCTGATATTGAGACTTTCCGAACTCTCTTCACAAACTGTTTGATATTTCCTGAACTCTTGGAAAGCTGAAATTTAGTATGCTGACTGAGAATTTAAAATAACTGTGATTTATCCCTCCAATCCCACAAAAAGGAGGATTCAAAAAGCAAGAGCAACCTACAAATTAAAAGAGAACTCTTTGAAACGCCAAAACAAACTATAAACAAGCCTTGTACTCGTAAACGCTATAAGGTCTTTCAATCCCTAAGTTAGGTACATCTTGGGATAAGTTGAAAAACTTTGGCATAATTAAAAAATTCCAAGAAATTGTCTCTATCGGTTAATCTATGGAAAGTAGAAATTTCAGTACGCAAAATCCAAAATATTCAATAAAGTATAAGGAATATGAGATTTGTAGTCAATGTTTACCTATGTATTAAAAAAAAGAACCCCTAATGAATACGCTAAATATATGAGTATGAATGAGTTTGAGAAAAAATTGGTTAGGTTGTTCATTAATTTAATTTCCAAACGATAAAAGGTCGATTTCTGATTGAATATTTCTTGAATTTATCGCATATTTTTTTAATTGATTTCTGATTACAATTCGATATGCAACGTTGCTACTACAGTAAGAAATTGCCTCTTCACATTATTATTGGATTTTATTTAGTTACTGAACAAAATATTGTGCGCATTGTTTCCCTTAGAGTACTGTATGTACTGTAATTATGCTACGTATATCAATAAAGAGTTATCGCACTCGTTTTAGTTTGTTTTTCGTTGTTTCGAAACGGTGCTCTTCAAACCGGAACACAGTAATGTTTGCACACTACTGCTTGGCGGATGAATATCTGGCAAAGGTGTGGTACTTCCCCAGGCGGTCTCTTTCAGAAGAGGCCTCCCACTACTAAAGCTTCATGTGAAGGCGATCAAAACGTGTGATCAAACACTTGGATGTCAATGTCCTCTAATATGGGTGACTGAACAGTAGGTAGGTACCACCTTATTTGTAGAACCTTTTAGAACCAACTTATTTGTAGACGCTAGAACCATATTTGAGCATAATTATACATGTTTACTAATCATTTACACGATTCATAAAACGGCTACAGTGAGTGAAAATTGTTTGCCGGCTGAATTACTGTTTGCTTCCAAAATAGAGATAAAAAAATGTGCTTTGTTAGCCTACTTACTGGTCGGGTGATTAACTTCTGATGTTGGAATATTGATATTAGGTACATGTTTATATCTAAAATGGTTTCTAGCGAAATAACTGAGCGCAGATAATTTAGAAGCAATGTCTCAGGGTGACGAGAACTTGTGGGCAAGAATATATCTACTTAACATCAGGCCTATGACCATCTCTATCGATATTAGAAAGTCGAAACAAACACCCGATCTTTCCATTCATGTCTTGGTTGTTAAATTATACGCTACACAGTTACTAAGTTACGTTATCTACGTAGTACTAATATTATAAAGAGGAAAGATTTGATTGTAATATTATTTTATTTATTTATTTATTTATTTATTTATTGTTTAGCACACAAATGGAGTACAAGGAGTACTTAATGCTAAGTAGCATTTTCTACCAGTCATCCTGGAGGTGTAACTGAAATGGTGGTGGTGTGGCAAAACGAGAGAACAGAGAAAAGTATATTTAAAAGATATTTAGTGATAGAGTATTTTATTATAATACAACTAAATATATAACGTTATAATAGACTAATAAATACAATTGTCTATCATAATTATATTAGCCTCGTTTTGAAATACACAAGGATTTGGATTCAAATGCAAAAAGCTAAACAAAGCAATGCACAGTCAGAACTATTTATAATACTTCCAAGGTCAAAACGTTATCTTTCCGTAAGAATGCTAAAGTTACCGTCGCTAACAGCTTGGTGCGATATCATACGTTTTTCGATTTAAAATTCCACATTTTTGTACATTACTAGAAATGTTTTTCCCAATACGACAATTACTATATTGTTCAGCAAACTATTAGAGAAACGCAATGAATTAATTAAAATATATTATTCTTGTTCTTATTTCTTCTTTTTGTTCTTTTTTTCAGTTGTTGGATTGATAGCCATGGCTACAGCCACTGATGTGGACAGAGTTCTAAAAGAGAGCAATGATCAATTCACTGCTAAATTATTTAATGTAAGTAGTTTACTTTACCATAGCTGATTGAATTTTAACATTGTATTCATATAATTTACTAAGTGTCGGTACGTCATCTTTTTCCAGGTAATATAAAGTAACGTAAAAACCGGTAAAAAAAGTCGTAGCCTTGTGATTTGCCATGCTATTTTCCTGAGAGACCAGAGTTCCATTCGTACTCACTTATAATTATAATGAAATGGAGATTAGGAATAATTTTATGAGCAATCCCTTAATAACATAACAATCAAAAACAAATATACTTAAAAAAACATAAATTATCATCATACTTTGAATCATACATCATTTAGTAAAATATAATCAAATATTTGCTCATAAAATTATGGTATCTTTCGTTGTTATGATTTAAAACTTCGTTCTTACATGCACCGTTAAAATGTCACTAAAAATGGTAAAAACATGATATTCTTATTTCAGGAAGTCGTAAATCTTCCATCCAACGCAGACAAAAGCGTGATTCTGTCAGCTTTCTCCGTATTGACACCTCTTGCCCAGCTTGGATTGGCATCAGTGGGAGAATCTCACGACGAGATCTTAAGGGCTAGTGGATTGCCCAATGATAATGTGGTAACATAAGAAACTTTACAACAAGTGATTCATATTATCACGACTTATTTCAATATAAATGTTCATCAAAATGTTACCATACCTATTTCAGACCAAAGAAGTTTTCACAAATATCAACACCAAACTGCGTGCAGTAAAGGGTGTGACCCTCAAAATGGCAAGCCGAATATATATCGCGAAAGATGCCACATTGAACCCGACCTTTGCTACCTTATCACGAGAAGTGTTTAACTCTGACGTCCAAAATATCGACTTTGTTGAAAATGTGGCTACCGCACAAACAATTAATACCTGGGTAAGACTGCACTTATTTCATCAGAATAAATTCACGTTCATACCCATCTTTATAATAATTATTATATCTTAGGTTTATATTTTACCTCATCTAAATAAAATTTATTATTCGTCCGCCTTCCAATCAGAAGGTCGTGAGTTCAAATCCCAATGCGGGCACGTATTTCTGTAAAACATATGTACGTAATTATCACTCGCTTTTCGGTGAAGGAAAACATCGTGAGGAAACCCACATTAATTATTTCGGATAGTAATTTTATGAATTATTTCGGAGGTACGTATGTTATCCACCAATCCGGACTGGGCCCCCGTGGTGGATTATGGCCTGACCCTCCTCACGAAAGTGAGGAGAGACCCGTGCCCAGCAGTGGGACGTTATGGGTTGATGATGATGAAATAAAATTATGAACTCACTGTGTAATCTCTTACTATAATATAAAACCTTGGGTTCTATTATCTTTTATTTTTTTTACAAGCTTTCAATAAGTCACTTTGTCTGTAAAAAGGTAGATATATTATCTGAATAATATTATAAATTCGAACGCTTGTATCTATGTCTGTATGTTGCCTGTTTACGACAAAACCACTGAACGGTTTTTTATGAACCTCAATACAACAGGTCCTAGAACATAAGATACTTGATATTCTGTAAAAAAAAGATTCCTGTGTAATAATAGTTAGAGCGGGTGAAACCAGAAGGCGCACCTTGTTATTAAATATGTTAGTAAACTTGTTTAGACAAATCTTGCATGTCAATTCTGTCCCAGTTTCCGTCGTTCAATGAAATTGAAATTCTGCACGGCTGTCAAGTTCCGTTCTAACGACAATAAAATAGCATGGTGACAGGTGGTAAATGTTATTGTCTCTGTCTAGAGGTGGGAACCTCTATTATGACATAGAAGCCAAAGATAGCCAACTTATTATTAACCTTGAACCTTTCAGGACCAACAGTAGAAATATTGTATTTAGACTCATTTTGATCAGTTTGCAGTAGGTAGCGAGTAAGCTAACGGTGACAGCGGGCAATATTTTTTACATTAATATTTAATTGAACTATATTAACGGAGACAGGGTACGGGGACAACGAGAAGTCATTTTAAATATTGTTAATTAAAGTACCGCTTTTGTCCGGGGACAACAGGAATATACACGCATTCCTCATCAAACTTATCTGGAAAAATATAATAAGTATATTGCGTATTTTTAACTTTCCTTTCTACATAAACATTGTTCTTTTCAAATGTTGTAGTATTAGGTAACTAGCAAAAGTTTGTTAATTTTTCTTAATTATTCCAGGTTGAAGATCAAACTAATAAAAAAATCCAAGATTTAGTCGATCCCTCATCCCTTTCCGGTAACACACGCGCGGTTCTCGTCAACGGTATTTATTTCAAAGTAAGTATACTTATTAGTCCCGTAGTATTTTTCTCTGTAGAGGTGTAACGCTACAAGAAGAACAATTAAGCTGGCAAAATAAAACTCATGTATATGAAAATAAAAAAATTCACCAGTTCGAAACATTTTGGGAACGTTACCTAGTGGCTTATCTAACAGATAAGGTTTGGTTTTGTTTATTTTTAATTTGTTTGAATAAGTATATATTTGCTTAAGTGTTTTTTAAATATCTATAACAATCAATAATATTCCAGGGATCGTGGGTAACGAAGTTCAACGAAAACAATACAAAGGATGGTGATTTCCACGTAACTACAGACAAAACTATACAAGTGCCGTTTATGCACCAAACTGCTGATTACCTGTATGCAGAAAGCGAGGAACTGGATGCTAAGGTAAACATTTTCATGAAAAACCTTGATGATATACTTTTTATTGTAAAAAAAGCCTATTATGATACACATAGATAGATCGATAGATAACTCTTTATTGACACTAACAAATACAAAATAAAGCAAAAAAACATTGCTGAATGGTCAATTAAAGCACAATGGGCGGTCTTATTGCTTAAAGCAATCTCTACCAGACAACCTTTGTGTAGACAAGATAGAAAGCAGGAATAAATTTGAGTTGACATCAGCTTCAAAATATCAATACATACACATACTAATAATTATAAGTGTTGATAAAGAGTAGCAGTGGCTTGACATTGACAGTTAATGTACGAACACGTTTGTCTGATGATGACAATTTAGTGGATATCACCCAAAACGTTGATATGTTGAGTTCTATGGCCCTGTACATCAAGCCATCGCCTGTAATCTCTTAAGCGTTCATATTTTTTGCAGCTATTGGGCATGCCTTATGAAGGTGGTGAAGCGTCATTTCTCATTGTACTGCCAAACAAAGTAGATGGACTTAAAGATCTACAAGAAAAACTGAAAGATTCTGCAGCATTGAATAAAGCTGCCAGCCAAATGTCTACCAATGAAGTAAAACTTTCTCTTCCTAAATTCAAGATTGAGACTACAACGGATCTGAAGGAAGTTTTGCAAAAGGTAAGCAAGAAAATAGCGTGATGCATTCTGGTGATTGGTAACTGCAACTGCACTGCTGGACAAAGGTGTCCCCCGATTTATCCACTTGTCTCGATCTTGGGATAGTTTCTTCCATTCATTTTCAAAAGAGTCGAGGTCGTCGCGCCACCGTTCCCGAGAATGACTTCGACGTCTTTGACTGTATAAAAACCCCCAGTCTGTAGCAATTCTAGCCCATCTATTCGGGTGCATTCTGCTCAACTGACCTTTTTTTTTTTTTTTTTTTTTTTTTTTTTTTTTTTTTTCCCCGGGGAAATGCATTAGGCATACCACCCGGCCCCCGGGGGCGGGGGGGTGGTTATGTGGGACTCCCCCGCCAGCTGGTCTGGCGGGGTTTACCCACTAAAACCCCGGGGTGTTCTCCTCTCCGCATTATGGAGGTGGTCACGGGTTCGCACGGCGCTTCCGCGACCACCTCAGCGGGCGCCCTCCCGGGCTCGCCACGTGAGGCTTGGGCCTCTTTCTCCGCTGGGTGCGTCCCGGAACACACGGGCCGCACCTCAGCTCGGGACTTCAAACTTGGGCGTTGGACCCCCGATCCGCGGCCCAAAAGTCCCCGTTATTGGTCCCTCGCTGTGCCCTCTGCTGATCAGAGGGACACGCGAAGGACCTCTTCTCGCCAGGTTATTTGCTACGGCCACCAATTCCCCTAGGAGAATTGCTGACCGAACCCCAGGGTGCACCGTCCCAGCTGCTGCCCTTCCCTCCGGATGCAACGCATCAAGAGGGACGAACAACAGCCGGGCACTCGTGGAGGTTACCTGGCCCGCACCCCTGCTCAACTGACCTGCTCAATCCCACTTGAGCCGGGCAGTAGTAACAGAAAGAAAGAAACTCGGAAATGAATTCTGAATAAGGTCATGCAATTATTTTAAATAATATTGTTTTTTGCATTAACGTTACAAATTTTCTGATTGTATTCAGATTGGAGTTAAAAACTTATTTAATGCCGGTAAGGCCGATTTAAAAAACCTATTAAATAATGAATCGGATCTGTACATTTCTGAAGCTATTCAGAAGGCCTTTATTGAAGTTAATGAAGAGGGTGCTGAAGCTGCCGCTTTTAATGGTAAGATAAAAAAATCTTCTTAATCACATTTTTACTCTACCCCTTTACATAACTTTAATTTTAAGCAATCATATTTATAATACATCTCTGGCTGAATGCAAAAATTGTGCGTAGCCAAGCCAATGACACATGACATAAGTATGCACGATAGTATACTTTCCAAAATTCATAAATAACTAGCTGTACCATGCCACACTTCGCTGTGGCACATTCGCTGATATGTCACCGATGAAAAAAAATTATAAAAACGATCCTTGATGCGGATTATATATCATGCTAAAATTTCAGCTCGATCGGTGCAGAACTTTTTGAGTTTTTGAAGCGTACACAAACCAACATAACATTTTTATATATATAGAAAATATAGATAGATTAATTGTGTTCAGTTAGGTATTTCCTCTTTTTTTTCAGAAGAATAATATCCTCTTATTTTAATTATGATTTATTCCAGCATTAATATATTCCAAGTCAGCCAAGTTCTGTATAGATCCTCAGATATTTAAAGCAGTACATCCGTTTTACTTTGAGCTCCAATTCAGAGATCATAAGCTTTTTAGCGGCTTATATCATTCTTAACGTTAGTGTTTTTTAAGTCATCATTCTATAGCTAATATCTTTAGTGATCCACTAATCTCAAAGTATACTAGATTTGTTTTATTTATGACATATTTATTAATTTTATTAATCAGGGCTTTGTTTACGTAATACAAATATGGTTGTGTGGTTTGTTATTTTGTCAACACCGAGTATTATCTTAATGATCAGGCAATTGTATTATTATTTTTTTACTTTACTCAGGGTAGCTTCTGACTGATCTATCCTTACAATCATATTGAATATTGTCGAAACCTAGTCGCTAGTTTTATTAAGTCATGTCTTAGATATTAGCTAAGCATATGCACAGATTTTCCCGTCAGATTTGCTTGACAGACGTGCCTGGCAGGCAAAACCGCTGATGTATGATGAAAACAGGCACATCCGACAGGCAAATCCGTGTCTGTTTTCACCATACACCAGCAGTGTTGCCTGCCAGGCACGTCTGTCAGGCAAATCCGACGGGCAAATCTGTGCGTGTATGCTTAGCTATTGCAGTGCGGCGCAAGTATTAAACATCTCATATATATTATATCTAATACTGTCTTTGAATTAATCTCAATATTAATAATAAAATGTTGGTAGATAGATGCGGTATTGTGGACATTTCTATTTACATTACGATTCTTTAAAATAGCTATGAATCAGTTAGAATTATTATGGTTAAAGCTGGGGTCGGGTTACTTTATCTTTCATAATACCTTTCATAATTCTCAATTGTTCGGCGAGATTATAACCTTGACTTAGTTTTTTTTTTTTTGTTAAACTTTTAATAATCAGTCAAAGAGCAAGCCTAAAAACGGTAGGTTAGGCCGTAGGATGCACGTGTCGATTTTGCACATTTGGACAATAGAATAGAACGGTCGCTCGATCTACCGAGAAGTCGCGTATGCAACTAGATCAAATCTAGTGGTTTTCGTCAATTCTGACGCGGCTGTACTGTCGCACGACCTACAGCGGTCGCCTGTATGTCTAGACGTACTAAGTTATAGTCACTGCTGAGCAACTTAACAGCCTGTGAGCGACTAAAAAGTTGCAGCTGAATCTAGAGTGCCCATTCTACACACTTCATGTCTTCGGTGGGCTCTTATTTTGTTTTTTTTCGTTTATTCGTGGATAATCTCGTTAATTTATCCGCTAGCTCAAGAATCTAATGTGGATCCATCATAGCCTTATACCTTAACATAGTTTTAAATGATGATGTTTTGTATAGGTATATTTATATGTATGTATATTAATTTTATATCCAAAAATTTAATTGCAGCATTTTTCGGAACGAGATCTGCCAGAGTGAGACATACTCTCCGATTGATCGCCGATCGTCCATTTTACTATCAACTCCAGTATCAAGCGTTACCTCTATTCAATGGTGTTTACGTTTCCTAGGTAAACGGCGTGTTTTGTCTGCATTATTGCAGCTTATTGAAGCATGCATTAGAACGCACATCTTGCAAGCTTTGCATCACAGGATGGTGACATAATTTAATTCCTTTTTCGGCTTTGATCACTAAAATATTCTTCGAAAATTCACAACGCTCATTGACTTATTAGTAGCGCATCGCCGTTCATTTTTAAAGTTTGATCTTTTCAGATCTCAGCCTCAAAGAAAATTCATATTTTGCACCAAGCAGCTCTCAGTACTTATCTATTCATAGTTAATTTCTGGACGATTGGCGAAAAAAAATCAGGATCAAGGATCAATAAGTAGGAAAATTTTACCATTGATAGGAATTTAATATGAGAAAATTGTAATTGTATTGTATACTACGCGCATGCGTTCGAGTGCCACGCATTCGCTCTCGCTCTGTCTCTTTATATTTCCCCTCCCCAAGAGTGTTAAACGTTTAACGCAACATTGTTGGAAGTCGCATTAAAAGTTTCACTTCAATATAAAGAAATATCATTTTAATACTCTAGTTTGTAATAATCAATCAATAGAAATTCTTAAACTTTTGCAAATTGAATTCATGTTTACTAGATAATAAAAACGGGTCAATTTCGCGCAGGGATTTATAACAAAATATTGCTTTAACAAACCTCGACGTTTCGATCAAATCGCGAGAAGACTGACCCTGAAGACCCGTTCTTGTTCAGTAAATCTGTATGTAATAATTATTTCACAATTAATTTCTGTTCGGTGTGCCCATTATCACTATAGATTTTCTACTTTTCAGAATTTGGTGTATCATATTTGAGTGCGATCATTCCGAAAACTTACTCATTTGCGGCTGACCATCCTTTCTTGTTTTACCTCAAAGAAGATCAAAACATACTGTTTTCGGGTTGCCTGTACCAAGTATAGGTACCTACACTAATTTATTACGATATGCCTATGCATGAAAACTTTTTATTATATTTTTACATTATTATTTTTATTTATTTACACAGAATAGTCAAGTTACTGACACACTTGTTATGACTACGCCTTACTAACATTCAAGTTCACAGTATTTAGTCTGCATTATCACATCGCATGAAAAATTTGAAATGTACATAATTATTATTACTGAAACTGTCGTTTCTATTATTGCCAAGATTTCGCTAACGACATGCTTAAAATTTCTGAAAAAAACCATTAATATATCTATGCTGTTTTATTTGGCTGTCCTTCCATAAGCGGTGCGATTCCATTCACAATAGTCTCAATGTACAGTCGGAGACAAAAATCGCTAAACATTTACTAACTTCCAATTTATCTTTAATCGTCATCAGCATCAACCCATATCGGCCCACTGCTGAGCACGGGTCCTCTCCTCACTTTAATTTAACTTTACTTACGCATAGTACAACATTTTTTATACATTATGTTGAGCAAATTTTGGTGCTGACTGTATAAATAATATTGAAAGAGAATTACTTAATAAGTACTCTAGAAGAAGTTATGTATGCATTTAACTGCGAACATAAAGCAAGAGGTAACAATAGGGAACCGTGCTTTTAACTTTACATATGTGGTTGTTTTGTCAAACGGCATCTACGAGAACTCGAGAAAACCGCCAACGAAACCTGTACAAATGAATATAGAATTGAGGAGTATAAGCTCTCGCTTACATGTTCGTTCGGTATATAATTAAACTCTGAACCTCTCAGCCAGAGCTCTCACCAAAAGTTGGCCTATATAAAGCCGGCTTTGTTCATCGGGTCGGTGTGTCGTACCTTTTGAATAGTCATATCTTGAGATACCTTTACAGTATTCTCTCCATCTAATCGCAACACTAGATATAGCTCGGATACAGGCTTCAACTATACCAGTAGGGCTATTCTTGACAAGAAACTAATTCCAATCCCAATTTTAATTTAAATAAAAATAATCTATGGCTTTTAGTGAAATTGCGTGTTTACTGCACAAATTATTATTGCTGGCTAATTTCAGACACCATTTTTTTTTGACTGAGTGACGAGACGAGCTATTCGTTTAACAGTTACTGTGCCACCCAGAACTTTGCATACAAATTTAATAAAAAATTACAGAATTGACAAACCGTCAAATATCCAATTTAACTAGGCCAATGATTCCGATTTCAATCCAAGATTTGTTAAGAGTTGATACTGTAACCGCGATCGGAGTTTGATCGGCGTCAAGAATAGGCCTGCAGACTGTTACGGTTACCGGAGCGTGAGCATATAATATTGCCATAGACAACTTCGCTGGCATGTATAATAGTTACACTGAAATGGCAGCTTCTAGAAACCAGGACGTTTCGGGGTGTCTCAGTTGGCGGTGAATTGTAATGTTATTGTCATTAGTTGAGATAATAATTTGCATATTTCTATAAAATAGAAGGAAATTTTCAATCTCTTAAGAAAACCATCACTTGTTCTTCTCTTTATTTATTTATTTTATTTGACTGAGTTACGAGACGAGCAAGTTGTTCACCTGATGATAAGCGGTTGATCTTTCCTCTTTAGTAATGTAGAAATTAAAAAATGGTGGCTTCAGGAAAATGCTCACAATTTTTTTATGCGCTTCGTACTAAATGAAATTAACATTTGGTGGTGGAATTGCGTGTCTGTTTGTACATAAAATAGTCTGGTAATATAATTATAATTCTGGCCTTAAATAATAAATTACTAACATTTGTTATTTTTTTATTATATCTACTGATTACTGTGCACGCAATATTGTGATTTTATTAAATAAGTCAATTTTAACAAGTCGGTTCTAAATATACCATAAAATTATTTTGTTGCATGGTTGATTATATGATAAAAATAAAATATTGTGTGACAATTGTCCAGACAACCTTTTAAAAAGAGGTTAACTTAATTATATTCATAGAGATTTTTCAAAATTAGCGGTCTCAAAGCCCTACAATTAAAGATAACATAAAAAAAGGATAAGTGGAAAAATTAAAAATAGTTATTGACACTGGATGTCCCCTAATATAAATTAATATTACCTATATATTATATTCATTATTTATTTATAATAATAACATTTTTGGTGTATTTTCCACGTACTTCTAATACTACTCATATTTAGCTAATTTATGTTTTTTTATTTATTTCAGGGCTATGTGATATCTCAAGACTCGCATACAATAAGGTAAATGTAAAATCTTATCGATTTCTTTCAGTAAAGAATATCCAAACAACAATGACTTGTTTTATTCTTTGAACTTTTTCATGTTTCATTCAACCACAGACCTTTAGGTCGAGAATTCCAACTAAACTGGATACTACACCCACGCCAGGCTTAACAAAGTCTTCCTTTATTCCAATGATTAGTTAGAGAATAGTATCCGGTCTTCATTTTTTATTAAGTAGACAATGGAGAATAAGACACAGCTTATTACGTACCTTTTCAGTTCTTTATAATCGTAATTAGGTTAACCAAAAAAGATAATATTATATTGAAGTTTTATGTGTTGTATTCACGGTAGATATAAGTGCTTAGATAATATATTAATACCCACGCATCAACAAAATGGCTATGTATCTATATGGGCAGCAAAACCTATCTGCCAAATCCCTCGAAGAATTATTTGGATTCAACACAACCTCCGCCCGGGGGTAACAAATAGAGGCTATTGTCGGGAGTATTTAATAGAGTTGCCTCGCCAGTCGCCACTGAGTCAATAGTGGCTGCCATAGTTCCGGCCGAGGAAGCTACCATTGTCCGGTCGCTTCCACATTACTCCTACAATTTGTTAAGGTAGGAGCCATCTGATAGACACCGCTTTTGTGTCCTAATGAACGCTGTCAGAGGAACAACGCCCCACCACGGAAGACTAATGTGCCCCACCTCACCCCTTGTTATCTTTATAGCTCTACCTATTGTTTATATTGAGCTATGTCATGATTCAACGTCTTAGAAAGTTGGAGCGAACACGGCTGCGCCCCTTTGCTTAGATTTTAACGAGTTTCGTGAGTTAGTGTGAAAATAATTAAGCCCTAACACAATAGCATTGTTCAATAATTTCAATTAACTTCGCTACTTAACCCTCGGTCGTTATGCGAACTTTCTCAAAAATGTTCGGAATAGTCACAGAGAATTAAGTACCGACTGAAATTCATTTAGTCTCGCCATCTCGCATAAAACAACAAGTAAGTTGGCGGCTATCGGAACCTTTATTAATTCGCGGAAAGGAAACCGAGAGCTTGCAATAGCCGACGCCTAACTAGCCAATTAAGTGTTGGATAGAGGTGCTAAGTTGAAATGCAAACTATTTATATTTCAATTAGCCTGGCTGGCATTGAAAATTGTCGGGAAGCTCGGGGCGTCGAGAGCCGCGGCTGCGCTGCACCAGAACAAGTTCAATTAAGGAACAATGCAGCGAAGTGACGGAAGTCTTAACAGCGTTTTCTTGTTCGCAACAGTATGAAAGAGAAGCAATTAGCTCGCAAAGTGAGTGGCTGGGGGACAATGGACAGGTATACGGCTGCACGCACACCTTATTTACTCCAACCCTTATATAAAGTACCCCTACCTACATTGACACAATTATTCTTTTAGTGGAACTATAATTTCCATTTTATGGCGCGGAAAAGGCAGATAAGTAAAGGCGCCAGCTTTTGTAAATCGTATGAATAGATAGGTATATATTTACTCGTGTGTAAAACCGGTATTACCGCCGTGAAATTTGGACTTTTAATGGATATACCAATCTTTAGTTTTAACACTGGTAAAAAACTTAAACCTAAAACTTAAACTCAAAGCACAAATCATTTATTACAAGTGGCCAAAAATAATGCCCTTTGACAGTCAAACACTGAAGAAAATAAATCAAATATGATCAACTAAAGTAATGAAGAAATTTTAATTAATTTTTATTTTTATTTTTCTGATTGACGAGACGAGCAACTCGTTCACCTGATGGTAAGCGCTACGCCTGCCCTCACAACACCACCCAGAACACTACATTGCATAATCCTGTGCGTGATTAACGGCTGAATCTCGCACAGAAAAAGGAAACTCCATTAACTCTACCAGTGCTTCGGAAATACGACCAAAAAATTCTACGGGCATGTATTTTTTTATGCGACATAAGATACTACATAAAAATATTCTAACACTAGCCTAGGCCCAAGTAAAGTAGAAGCGCGGATGTGAAGCTGCGCCATATCAGCGTTAAAAGCGCGGTACAGTGCAGCACAGCAATATATTCTGACTGTCATCGCTGACGATGATCTCAAATGAGATAGTGGCGTCATCTGGTGTCAAAGTTTGTCCACAACTTTTAGTAACTTAGGTACTCAGTTTCGCCTTCAATCGTTCATTTTATATAGATGACTCTAAGTGTCGCAGTTTTCAATACTTGTCTAATTGCTGTAGTATTAAGTATTATGTGCTTTGGTTCAGATTACACATAAGCGCCTTAACAGTTTTGCGGTTCGTAGAACAGGGATTAATTAACCGTATATAGGTAAGTATGGTGGATGTACATATTATAGAACGTAGGTTTACCTTCATACATATAGCGGCAGGCACAATGCAGGAACTAATTACGTCTGCACAGGGGTTTACTGCTCACCAGGACTTAATCAAGATGCCGTCTGAATGGATTTGTAGCTGATTTGCACGTCCCTTTCACGATTGCTGGCATGAGAACCGCCAGCTATAATAGTTTACGGAAACTGCATCTACGATAGCATACCAAAATAAAAACTTACGTTAGGGTCTAAGTCCTTAGTATGAGATATAGTCATGTTTTTTAATCGACATGACACTTTCCCCTTACACAAGAGCTAACGTTAGAAACGGGATACACAATAAATAACCAGTTTTAAACATTATGTTTAGATATTTCAAAAAGCATTGATAGCTGGTAGGAGAACGTCTGCCTTCCAAGGAAATGGCCGTGAGTTCAAGTCCAACTGCGGGCTCGTCTCTAATTATTTAAACATATTTTATTATCACTCGCTTTTAGGTAAATGAAATCCCACATATCCGAGAATTATTTCGGAGGTATGTGATCCACCAAACTGGACCGGGCCTCCGTGGTGGAGTATGGCCCAATCCCCCTCACGAAAGTGAGGGAAGACCCGTGCTCAGTAATGGGCCAATATGAATTGATGATGATGATGATGATGAACATAAAATGTTCACTGGGTTAAACGAACAATCAATGTATATTGCTTAGATGCGTCACATCTTAAAGCCTCTCTCACTAAACATTCCATTCTCTACTCGCAAGAACAAAGCCCAAGGTAGCAATTTTGTTCGAACTAAGCCTGGAACTGTACGTTATTAAATATTTCTCGTAAGTATACGTGATTAATTAAAAGACCCTCCAACTAATAGTGCGTACATAGAGATTTATGTGAGCCTACCTGCGGCCTTCTGAGACATCGAAACTACCTGTGCTTCAAAATGTCGATAGTAGGTACAAGATTCATGACAACCAATTTTTGAGGGGACTTAGGCCCTTTGTATGGGATACTGGTAGTGCCCCGAGGCTTTATCTACGTAAACTGGTAAATGACGAAAAGTATCATTTCTATAATTCAAGAACCTATGTATGTCTAGCTACATTTGCCAAGTATTGTCAAAATTCGTTCAGCTCTTACTTACAGATTTACATATTTTCACATTTCCTCATCATCCTCATCATCAACCCATAATGTCCCACGCTGAGCACGGGCTCCCCTCACTTTCGTGAGGAGAGTTATGCCATAATCCACCACGGGAACCCGGTCCGGATTGGTGGATAACATACCTACCTCGGGTAGGTATGTGGGTTTCCTCACGATGTTATTTACGTACACAAGTTTTACAGAAACACATTGGTACGTGCCTGCACTGGGATTTGAACTCACCATCTCCGGATTGGAAGGCGGACGTTCTCCCACTAGGCTACCACCGCTTTCACATTTTGGTATCTCTAATATTTTAGGAAAGGATAGTCGGATAGGAAGCGTGTGATATTCCACTTATACGCTAGAATCGTTTTGCGTCTAAATTTATTATGGGTACCGCGAAGGGGTGAACAATGACAGTATAAGTGAAACTCCTTGCTGAAGCCTGTTTTCAAATAATTATCTTTCTAGTAACAAGAGGTATAAATCACTTTTTGTTTGAGTCAGATTACTTAGTGGCATAGTGTAGTTGTCACTGATTACAATATACGTACCTAATTGTCTACGGGAGATAAAACTTAGAGCAACAATTATTAAACCCATAAAAAATGTAGCGATTGAAAGGGAAAGAAAAACATTTATTCCGACACAACAGCAGACAACAGCAAACACGTACGCATCGATAAGCAAGACAAGGAAATGACATAAGACCAAGATAATAGTGCACGAAGATAGATATATAATTCTCATATTCTCGTACACATATCAATACGAGAATTAATATGAATCATCATCATCAACCCATAACGTCCCACTGCTGAGCACGGCTCTCCCCTCACTTTCGTACTCACTTTCTTTAATTATGAATATTGATAATATATAAACCTATACCTAAAAAAAATTATGGATTAAGAAAATTGGTTCACATTTATTTGTAAAATAAAAGATCAAGGGTCTAAATTTCTGTACTCTAATGAACTACAACATTTCGATCCAAATGTAAGGTTTCCCAGTACAATAATACAGCAAACCTTACCAGGAATTTTCGTAGCATGAAAACGAGAGGTATTAATTTACTCAGGAAGAAGAAGCCGTAAAAATAAAATTTAAATATCAGTAGGTACGGATAGAGTTTATACAATTCTGAAGCCATAATGGCGTAGTTCTCACAGACAGTTAAAACACCGTACATTTGCTAGCAATAGCGTTGGTTTGATATTCTGTGCTAGAAAATAGTCAACATAGCAATAACTAGCTGTTCGAGCATCGCTACTGATACTTCTGAGCTCACGCCACGTTTTGTGAAGGCAATACCGAACATACATACGACGTCAGCTTATATCTGAAATGGGGAATCTACAAGGATTATTATGACATAAAGGTTGTGCAAATAGGCTATTAATTTGTCCCATGTTTCTCGGCACCCCGGGGGCCTAAGCCCGAGTCAGCCGAAGTATCGTAACATGTGTACACATAGTTATGGGTATGTAGGTGGCAAACGTTGACACAGAGTTACGAGGGGAGCGGTGGAGCATTAAATTTTCAGATTCGACCGCACCGCGACTCGATGTGGACGCAAATTGAAGTAAATCGAACTTAGACGTATGCTTGAACTCTCTTTGCCCTCATACCACATTGATGAAACTTCTGGTTTTGGTAAAACGGTTACATAGATCCTGATAAGACGCGACCATCAACGTTACGCTATGATGCGTATCTAGCTAGAACTTTTAGATGATTATAATGATGGGATGAGATTTTAGAGGACAAATCGCTCTAGAGATTTTGGAGGATAAATCGACAAAAATCTAATTAGCCGTCACTAAACAAACTTAGTGATGTCTTTTGTACAATTTTATTTTGCTTCTGACTAATCTGAATAAATATAGGACAAGTGAAAACAGTATACAAAGAAAGATACATCAGTCACTCTTTCTACACAAAGTAAAACAGACAGTGAAGAATTCATTTCACAAATCCACTTACCACGAAATAGATATAAAATCAAATTACCTTCGCATTAATTGAAAACAAACCAAACACGCGAAGTTTAATGATAGACAAGCCAGACGCATAATTACTTCCTGTTCGGCGAGAGTCGGCGAGACGAAACATGGCCCGGGCCGAACCTTTAAAGTTTCCTTGGTCCTATTATTTCCGGCTTTAGGGGAGCAAGGAACCGTTCCAACTTAGGTGTTTATGGGAATACATACTTACATATAATATGTATACATAAACTATGGCGGTCATAGATGTTAGTCAATGTATACCTACTTGCCCATGGATACCTAATTAGTGAGCTATTATTGTGTTAATCAGTCGCCTAAACTTGACCACACATGTATGTCGTTGCAAGTCTCCAAATTATGCAAACTTGTGCAATTAAGTACAACAGTAGTAGCTGACCGAGATTTCGTAGCATAAGGCAATATAAAAACTTTATTCACTTGAAGGTAGCGAAACTCCTGTGCTTTTTTGGGACACGCATAGTTTTTACATTCAGCCAGTCTTAAAATGTTTAATTTACCTATATCAAGTACTTTATATACCTCAACGTGGGTGCTATTCGCATGGGCTAAAATCTGCTCCCAACAAAAAACCCAATATAAGAGCTAATACGGAAGGAACTTTAGATAGTATAATGTACATAGTTCAGTCAGAGTTACTGGTTAGCGCAGATATATAAGTGAGTCTTATTATGTAAAGGTAGAATAAATCCAACGACCCAGCAGACTAACAAGGTCGTTTTCTTATCATCTTAATTAACCTGACTACTAAGCTCTTAAGTCAGTCCACTATTTATGTTGCAGTTAATAAGTGAGATATGGTAATTTTGAATACGGGCCGGTGGCGGTGCAGTGGTCTCATGAATAAAGAATCCGATTAACTGACCTATCGCGCCTGCCCGTGTCGCTGCCGGACGGCTGGGGTTCTGAAAATTTCACTACAGCCTCGAGTGCCAATCATAACGTAGATTAACATTTTATTGCTCGCATTAGTCGGGTGGTTCGGGTTTGAACCATATAGCTGAGTTTAGACTTTTCATGTCACATATAGAGCTTGGTTATTATTGTTGATGTGAAGTAATTGAATTCGATTAATATCAGATTTTAATTTGAAACCCTTGAAAAAGCTCTACCCAAATAGAAGCACATTGGTAAAGTTTCACAAAGCGCACTATTAAGTGTCCATTCCCGGCTTGAATTTCGAACCAATAACAAGCGGATAAATCCTTGCAAAACGGAAAAAAAAATTGGTCAAAGTGAGCACGAAATGTTAATGGTGGTATTACATATTATTAAACAAAAGAAAATAAGGAAGTAACCTGTGAATGAGTTCGTAATGCGTGATCGAAAATATCACTGTCACATAAAACACCTTTCTTATTTTTAAAATCTCCTTATTACGCATTCCCTATTTTATTCCTCGGTTTGATAAGTAAAATGGCCACGAAGATTTCAGTGTGAATTTATCGTAAAGAACTTTATTCCGCGGTTATATTTTTATTATCTTATTAAACTGTCAGAAAGTTAAAGATTGTACCATTTTCGTTCCCTATTCTATTCGCTGGTGGGAAAGATTTACGAGAGAAGGAAAAACCTTTATTTTATTATCCGCTCTTTTGTGGTGAATGCTCATTTCGTTTCTTTAAAATTAGAAACGTTAGGTAACGTGGTTACTGGCCAAGCGGCCCGGAAGTCCGGGACATTCCTTTCAAGTTGGGATTAATCTGCAACTTTAGGAGCTATTATCTTGGTAACGATGTAATAAGAGAGCTCAATCAAAATTGCGGCTAAATCCCTGAGTGGCGTTGTCCGTTTAAACAAAAGAAAAATCTGTTGTGGGCAGGCGTAGCGCTTACGGTGAAAGACTTGCTCGTATCGACACTCTCAAACCAAAAAAAATTACAATGATTACAGCTTACCAGATTTGACTTTCAAAATATATAATAAGTTAAGAAATCTTTATTCACTTGAGCCCAAGAGGGCACTCATGAAAGTTAACTGTCTCTTGGTACCTATGGATTTGGACCAACGCACATTCGAGAAGAACCGACAAGAAAACGTGTATTTCAAGTTACTTGGGGGTTCACCATGGTGATGGTTGATTTGTTGCTGATCTTCCAGCCTTAAATTATCAAAACTCAAGGCAAGTAGTAGTAAAGTAGGCAAAAATATTGCAGTTTTACAAGTCAAAAACTTAAGTCTCTTAAACATAGAGAAACATTAAAATAAGTCAGAATATGATTTACTAAACTAATGATAATCATTATGGGTTGAGTTTGAAAAAGGACATTCGCGTACTTATTACAAATAGTAATTTAAATTTATATAATTATAATACAAGAATTCAATTAAAATACAATAGAAAAAATTCCAGATACTTACCTACCTACAAGAAATAAACGCAACTCTCTCAATTCTACTAAACGTTTTTCCTATACATTACCCTAAACATAAAATCAAATAATCGTCTCAGTAATTTGATTTTTATTCAAATAACCTCGATTCGTGTATCCGAAGGAGTCTCTTAAGTAAAAAAAGTGCCATTTGTAAACGTGAGATCTCGCAAGCCCCATTTAGCATTTGGTACTTTAACAGCTAACGAACCCTAAAATGATATCATATGAAATTTATGGATTCCTCTGTGAATTACCATCGTTTTGCCATATATTCAACCACAATTGAACACTACATACAGTTTCAGTGTGAAGAGCACTGTAGACACGCGTCGAAATGTGTACCAAGTTAGATAGTTAGGTACCTCAGTTACTTGACACTTGAAAACAAATGCCTCAAAGCTGAGCAAAACTTTGCAAATTAACGTTCTGGGCTCGGTCCTTGCTTCCCAGATTAACAACCTTTTCATGTTTTTCACTCATTTGTACAAAAATAACGCAATCTTATTACACGCAACAAAACAGTAAGAGCGTAAAGCTTTTGGAAAACTCAAAAGCTTCTCTACGCCTCGCCCACGTTTAAAAGAATTTCCCATTTTAATTTCTACGTCATCAGGCCATTTTTATAGCCTCACGCAGTTCCAATTAAACGCTAGGTAGTCGTAAATTTAGAAACGCAAACCTACGGGTCCCTTCGATTGCCCTTTCATTAAATCGATTATAGGTCGAATGTTTGCTCTGCCTTTTATAGAGGTGAGTTTGATAGCGAAATTGCTTTAAAAACAACAGGTTGACCCCGTTTTAATTTGTCAACGAACCTTTATTGGAGCTTTCGCTTACCTTCTCTGTAATGGCTTGATTGTAAAGTTAAAGCAAGCTATATTTAAAGTGTGCGGCTTACCTGTATGCGATGAATCAAGCTTAATGAACTCGCTGTTTAAAACATTCCCGCTGGCTGCGGGATTCTAGGCTTCAGACTTGTTTTTACGCTAGTTTGGAAACTACGAGCTGTTTAAAAGATAAATAACTTGGCTCTGTTTTTAGGATAAGAAAAATAAGACTACTGATCTAATACAATAACCCCTTAATACAAAAATAAGTAATGCGGAGCAATATTACGCACTGCAATCTCGTATGCGCCATTTCATGTTGTTATCCTTAGTGATATATTCAGTAGGCATACATTTTGTTATAGATGACATGTATACGCTGCTGTTAAACTTAACTTCTAAAAGTTACGTTTTTTTCTTACTCTTTCTAATTCATAAGCGAAAGTTTACTTTGTAATTGCCTTTTGTCATACACCACAGCGAGTGTTGTACATTCGTATTGGATGCACCTCGCGGTATAAACTAAAAAAAATACCGCTTAAACACACAAAGCTTCTTCGTTCAGGTGTACAAAGCAACTCGCGACGAATCCACTTTCAATCTTCCACGGTCCCTCGTCATTTTCTGCCCAAGTTCGCCTATTATTAATTGACCACACTGACATTTCGATTACGATACCTTATTAATAAAACTTCCAAAGCTTTCCTTCATTAATTAATACAAATAAAGCTAATAATCTCTCGGTGGAGGGAAAGGGGTCGGCCGAAGTGACAGGTAAGGCTGTCTTATTGAAATAAACGACTTGTGACCTCCCCGGGGACTCCGCGATACAAAGCCCGACCTTTACATTGTGTCCGCGTGTTATCTTTCATATTAACACACACTCCCTGCCACCTCATTACAAAGAGATTTCGAAAGCCACGCCTGCGGGTGACACGACGATTTCGGCTTACATCTATACCTTACATTATGTAAATAAATAATAACGAAAATAGAAAGAAAAAATGTTCCAAGTCTCAGCAAAATTATTTTCCAAGAATGTATAAGTAATGCACCGTCTACAAAGCCTTAAAGAAAACGCAGTTACACAGTCGAGTATCGGTTAACTTTAAAATATTCAAATCGATCTCAATTGAGGAAGTTTCAAAAGAAGAAATTCGCGGCATTAATACATGCAGGTGGGTATTTCGCGGAGTTCCATTATTGGTGGTACATTATTCATGAGTCTTGTGTCATAGTAAAATGTGGGAAGTATGTTATGTTTAGAAAAGCAATGGCGATAGCTTTTGTATCCGTGTTAATTGGATTGCAGGACCATCTTACAAATCTTACAACTACATACGAATATCAAACTGTCGCTACAAAGACCACCTTATGTCACACATAGAAATACACAAATCATGTTTGCTGGTACTTGTTTTTTTTTGTGACAATATCTTCGCTCGTTACATAGCTCGGTTGCATTTTTGTAATCCTACCTTTTATTATAAAAACGAAATGTTTGTTGCTTTATCTTCGTACGAAGCAACGGGTTGACGTTATTTTTCATAGACATAAAGGTATAGATAGATAGGCTACTTTTGATCTCACAAAAGCGCAAAGTTCCTTGAGATATTAGACAATGAGGGTGAAACCGCGAGCCCAGCTTTTATAGAAGTAAATAATTATGGGAAATGTGGGGCACATTCAAGCTACTTACCTACTTCTACGTCTTTTGCTATGTCCCCAGTCTAACGAGTGGGATCGACGGAAACCCAGTGTCAATAATGAACTAACCTTTTTTTATGCGGACACTGATGCCTTGCTTTTAAATTAGACGAATCAACTGAGTTCATTTTACTTCGCTATTGGACGTCCGTAAAAATGAAGTCAAAGGCAAAATGGATTTATTGAGTCAAGCTTTCTAACAAAGATTTTATTTTCTGTTTTTTTAAATTTTTATTTACCTATTTACTATCATCTATTGCCTTGTTTTTATTATACTTTATCTCAGTCCAAAAATTGACTGGATTTTTTGGCAACAATACCGCCCGCCGTCATTCTATACTTTTGCTAAGTTTTATATTCTGTGAATTTCTTGGTGTATAATAAAAATTATCTGAGAATTTCGATTTAGAATATAGGTCAAGGTTATTTAACTAACCGTGTAGGGCTTAGCTAATTCATTATGATTTCCTTTGTAATATACTCCAACAATGTACTTAAAACGTTACTAAAATATGCAAGACGAGCTCCCACCAATTTCAACGCCCGTTATTAAATTAATATATTGTAAATGAGCTTTACCTTGATGAATTTATGAACGTGAGATACACATGGCAGTTTTTATAAGCTACAAAGCTCGCCCATGCAACATTTCCCTGTATTGCACATGACTGTAAAGCAACCACGTACACTTTGAAGCTCGTAAAGGATGTAAAGGCTTCAGAAAGTTGCTTTAAATTAGCAAACATAAAATTCTTCTCGGGAACTGTAAGGTTGAGATTACTATAACTAAACTGATGGTAAGCAAAGGCGCGTTCTTTAGTAACCGCTGTTCCTTAATTTAGCATAAATTCTTTTGATATCCCCGCTTTCAGTATCCGCTTTTCCGCTCGTTGTGGCTTTCTATGGGGGAGGCCTATGTTCAACACTGGACGTTTTCCAGCTGATGATGACTTTTGATGTTATTATTTGAAACGAAACCTGACAAGTTTACCTGAATAATGAAAAACCTCTGAAACTAAATTGTTACTGAAACGTAATCCTTTGAACGATAACACATTTCTTAATCCAAAGAAACGTGTGATTATCGCGTGCCTCAGACTACTCTTAAAACGTCTAGCCTGATACTTTTATATTTTCTTATTTACTACAAAATTGGGAGCTGACCTCTTCACTTCATTATTATGGCAATGCCATTCAGAATTTTAAATTGAAAGAGTTTATACAGCCTTATGTGTTTGCCACCTACTAAGTTATTCCCCAATAATAGTGGTCCTTCAAATTGATACAATATCTCCTGACAAACTATCGCTGATGCCGATGATATACTTACCCAGACGATTGAAGAAGAAAGTAAACTATTTTTAGCAAGAGACCCTTTCCTATGGCCGGGCAATTAAAAATAAGAACTCCAATGCTCGTATGTTCGCACCTTAACTCATGTTTACGTAAATCGAACCGGAATATTGCATATTTGGACTTTCAATATTTTCAACGACCCGAACACATTATGGAAAATTGAATTTGTATGTGGAAGTGATTCGCGAACAGATTGAAAATTTTAAGTCAAATGTTGAATTAAATTTTAAAGTGTTTATAAGTATACAAACGTATAGCTAGGTATCAGGTTATCTCTCAAGAGGTTCGTTTCACGTTCGTTCTTCGTATTGTTTGAAAGTTCAGATTGGAGGTTCGTGTGTTTGTGTATTGTTGAATTTATACCAACTACTTAGACACAACATAAATATGTATGCAGCGCAGGCAGGAAGGGTCAACAATGTGACAGTGTGACTGACTGGGTGTGACACATGAAGGAGAAGGGTTCTAAAAATAACATCATAATAATATTACAAGGATAAAAATAGTTTGCGTTATCACGTGAAATGTATTTTTTAACATTCTTCTGAAACCAACAATTTTTATTTTTGTTTAGAATTATTCTTTATTAACAGACAATATGGTCTATAAAAATACACACATAAACAATAAAGTACGATCATCATCATCATCAATCCATATCGTCCCATTGCTCGGGTCTCCCCTAACTTTCGTGAGGAGGGTTATGCCATAATCCACCACGGGGCCAGATCCGGATTGGTGGATCACCTACCTACCTCCGAAATAATTGTCGGCTAGGTATGTGGGTATAAAGTGCAATATTGGATAATACTAAGACTTATCGTGACATCGAAAGTCGTTCGAAGATCGTTGGTCTAAGACATCGTGAGGAAGCCCACATACCTACCCGATAATTATTTCAGAGGTAGGTATGTTATCCACCAATCCGGACTGGGCCCCCGTGGTGGATTACGGCCTAACCCTCCTCACGAAAGTGAGGAGAGACCAATGCCCAGCGTTGGCGTTATGGGTTGATGATGAAGACTTATAAACAGCATTTAGCTGTAAAACATGAGAAAACCTTAATTATAATTTGGACTTACTACTACTCTAATTGGTTACTATTTCAAATGACTGCCTCCACTTAGTGTCGCAGTATTCGACAAACTTATTTACTTGCTATTTTTATCATAATGGTTTTATCACAGCCTCTAACCTGAGTCATTAATTATGTTATTTTATTACGCATTATTGCAGCAAAGCCATCTGTTCTCGCTTCTACAAACATGCCAGACGCACTCCAGTATCGAGGCAGTCCTAACGGCATCCTGAAAATGTTGTGAAGCAACGTCCCCAGAGACATGGGTACACTTGGATGGGTGACCGCTTAGTTATATAGCATCTGAACGCTAGCGTGCTTCGGAGAGAAAAACAATAGAGCATTTGTATACCACAAAGTTACTCAAAAATGTATATCACACTGTATATTCTGTGGTCACACGAAGAATAAAATCTTTCTTGTTGAATGTTCATACTTCGAGCAATCCGGACACCATGAAAAGCAATTTAAGAGGTTGAATATAAACAAGGTACGAATAATTCAGAGGGTTGAAACTGGGGGCTAATTAATCAGATTCCCTTAAGGCTAACCCTTCAGCGGCATCTTCTCTAGTTGCACCTGAGACCCATTTACATGGGGATCTATTTGCATTTGGTTAAGTTATGTAAATAAGCTTAAGAAACCACATGGAGTTCCTTCCTAAGGGTGAAGTTTATTCTATAAATAGACTACGATATTTACAGTAGTTTGGAAACATTCGTAAGAGTAATAGAAAAAAAACTACTAATAATACTGCAGTAACTTAAATTTCACGGTCTAATAAATAAAATTACGAATAAAAACCTCTTTAACGTCTTTTTAAATATAAATACAATAATCTTATCTTATCTTATATCTTTAAATGAGCAATTCTTGTATATATATATATATAATAATTGGAATCTCGGAATCCGCTCCAACGATTTTCATGAAATTTAGTATATAGGGGGTTTCGGGGGCGATAAATCGATCTAGCTAGGTATCATTTTTAGAAAATGTCAAAAAAAAAAATACCGAGCAAAGCTCGGTCATCCAGGTACTACATACTTAAAGATGTAGAAGAATAATCTAATTACCTGCTAAGATTCTAAATCTGGATCTGAAAACAACAAACAAATAATAAACAAAACTATCGAGCACTATAAAGAGGCAAGTAAAGGACGCAGTTTCATAAATTAAAAAATAGGTAAGAAGCCGTAACTACCCATAACTCTAACTTTCGGCAAGTAACCTAGTCACTAACATTGGTGCGGAAATTAAATTCAAAGTAAATCAATACAATAGCAGTAAAAAAGCGTAGCCTTAAACGAGCGGCTACTTTCACAGATAGTTCCAATCTAAATTTAATTCCGGACCCTGTGTCTCTTGCATAACGAAGTCTCTGGAATTCTTTTCCAGACAATCAGTACAGATCCCGCTTTATCCAGTCACGACCAGACATCTTTAACGTTTCACGAATTTAAATAAGTACTTACTCTTATTTAATACGCTCAAATTAATCTTGGACTTGTTTCAATTTTCAAAACGGAAAGTATTAGCACGAAGCAGGCGTAGCACTTACCATCAGGTTAACGACTTGCTCGTCTCGTCACTCAGTCAAACAAAAAAAAAACAGGATGCGAACATAGGAATACTTACCATTCCATCGCTGGTAACCAGGTGAGCTATTCGATTAGATTTTAGTTTTTTTAGTCTTGTTCCATATTTAAATTTTAAACAAGAATCTAAACTGTTCGGATAGCCCTCTTCATAAAATTATGATCTACCTCCAAAAATATTTTGAGAAATATTTTCTGAATTTAAATTCTGAAAATGATTAACGCCGTTTTCAAGAAAGCCATTAAAATATATTAATAAGAACTGTTCATTTAATAGTGTAGGAATAACAGACAGAACAGACTTCAAATTTTAGCCCTATTTCTGAATAGAAACATCCACAGCCGAAGGTCTTATTAAAATTAATGAACGGACACGCCCGAAGATTTGACGAGGAGATTGGAAGCCAAGACTTTGTTTACAACTCCGTAATTTGTAATTAAAGTGAAACGACAGTCGCTGAAAGTAACTTTTGGCAGATGATTTAGTTATCCGTGGAGAGGTGATTCGAGAAATATGAGGTTTCTATTTATAGGCGTACTTTGAGGCTGGTAATAGGCTTTTTGTTTGGAACGTCCGTAATTTAATTAGGAAGGGATTATTTTGAGTGGGTTGATGATAACGATAATGTCTATTACGATATTCTTGATAATTAACGTCATACTTATTTCCGTTATTCTTCAGCTTTGACTGCAAAACTTGTTGTTTTCTTTTAACAATATGTCAGCACATAACGATTATTATTAGACAGCTCTACTCATCACGGCTTGTCATTTGTTTGTATTATATAATCGAATTAATTTAGTATAATCAGTAGGTACAAAAAAGTGTTACATACCTACTAAAATATGTATATATACTAGCTGTACCCTGCCACGCTTCGCTGTGGCACATTCGCACATTCGCTGATATGTCACTGATGAAAAAAATATATAAAAACATTCCTTGATGCGGATTATATATCATGCTAAAATTTCAGCTCGATCGGTGCAGAACTTTTTGAGTTTTTAAAGCGTACACAAACCAACATAACATTTTTATATATATAGATTAACCACATTTTACGTACCTATACTCAGCGCTATCCTTTATACAGCTACCCTATTTAAAATCTCTTTATCTAAAGCAGTTACATTTGTTTTTCGCGTCCGGTAGAATAAAACAAATGAAGTTACAGCGACACTAAGCTCTTCATTAGGACAAAAGAGGTTTCATTTATGCGTGAAACAAAAGAGGCGTTTATAGTTTCGCCGTAAAACAATTTTAATTAACCGACCGACGCCAACATAATTAAAACTTTTTAAAAACGTACTAGAATGGCTTGATTAAAAAAACTCCCAACCGTTTATAAACTATCTACAGCATCACAGTTCCGAGGGATTTTGAAAGCGACAAGATTAAATTGTCTCTCTCAACTCGTTCCCCGGTCCACTTAAACTCGGTATAGAAAAGTTCGGATGTGTTTATGCTGTTATCTTTGCAGTTCTTCACTTTGTGGTATTACAAACGATTTGAAGGTTTAAAACTTTAATGTATTGTGCAAAATTAAATGTATGCACTGGTGTGTGTTTTGTGTGACCGATGTTGAAAGCAGAAAGATACTTGTACTATGTCAGTGGCTAGGCACAACCGAAGAGGTGTTCCGCATGACTCACTTGATGCCGTTTTTTTTATACAAAATGTATCAAAGTGACAGCGCCGCACGCCACGCTGCTGCATCGATCTGCCTATTCTCTTAGCCGCAAGCCACACTGAAGAGGTGCAGCGTGCTACATGAAGTCACTTGATGCAAAGAGATTTAGTACAACCTCTTTGTCTCGATGCTTTTTTCATACATTTTCATCAAAGTAACCTTAAAGTGACAGAGCCGTGCGACCGTGTCCAAATCAAAGATCATAGACTTAACCGTAACATCTTTGATTCAAATGTATCAAACCGACAGTAACGCGCTGCACGCACTGCATGGATCTGTTTTTGACCTATAGAATACTCTAGCTATGAATATCTCCAAAGATAACATGTAATCGATCTTATATTGTTATGGAATTTCATAATTTCCCTAAAAATTAACGTCACAAGCTAATAATATCACCAACAATGTTGAAAATAATGCCACTTAACTTGTATGTAAAGCTATTGTTTATAAAGCAACACAATAAACATACAAGTGAAAAACCATACAAAACCGACTCGATACAGAGCACGACTCGTAACTTCACTGCATGAACAAAAAACTATTTCTATTAGAACGGACGGACAGTATGCGAAACATGGGAAATACTGTTGCTGTTTCAATTGTTGGCTGCTGAAAAAACTTGTCGTGCCTAGGGTTACCTACATGATAATACAACTGGTCATTTTATTTTATGACATATTATACCTATTTAAGGCTTCAGGCTGAAAACATGCATGCAGCCGCCGTCATTACCTAAGAGAAATGCATAATTAAATTTAAAATTTCACAAGCACATTCATACTTTCATTCATTCATACTGCTTGATTTTCTTTAAATTTCATCATATACCCATATTAGCCCACTGCTGAGCACAGGTCTCCTCTTACTTTTGTGAGGAGGATTAGGCCATGTTCCACCACGGGGGCCGGTCTTGATTGTTAGATCATATAGGTAACATAACATACTTCCGAAATAATTCTCAGGTATGTGGGTCCCTCACGATGTTTTATCACAAGCGAGTGATAAATTAAATTAAAATATAATATCTTTAGTGGAAATATTTAGGTCTGACACTTCGTCGTAAATTTACTGAGCTGTCTTCTTAAAAAAATAAGTGAGAATCATATTACACAAAAAGCATTTTTACTGACCAAAATATATTTAGTTATAGACGCTGCATTAGTTTTAATTGACGTTCCTCTGGTGGTGTTAATTGATTTAATTCATATGTTAGCTATAATACATGTGTAAAAATTCTGTCACGCAAAACAAGTATTTTTTTCTAAAAAGCAGGCATTTCAGACGTCTTAGGCAAAAACGTATATTTTACTGTTAGAAATGGTAGCCCTAATGTCAGTGCATGCATTGCGAAACTTGGCTGCAGTTATTTATTAGGGATCGAGGCAGTCGACGCGATCACTCTGTGTCCCCGGCCACCAGGGCAGCCCATAAATCTGGGCAAGGCACACTGCACTGCAGTCCACTTCCGGATCATGCACCCGGCTCCGAGGACGGCTAATACATGATGACTTTTTGCCTAATGCCGTCGAAGCTTGAGAGGCTCTTGATGGACAAGCAACGCGAACCCCTTTTATTCTATTGGGTGAAAATGTGGTTAAATTATTGATCATTGGCGGGTATGTTTGTAGAAAAATATGGATTAAAAGCAATAAGCGGAAATTATACGCCTATAAAAAGGGTCCTGAGAGTCTTGCTGGTTGATCTCGATACGGTTGGCGATTAGGGAAAACTTTAGAAATAGTTAAGTTCTACTTTCAAAAAACCATTTATTTGGACGTATTTGAATAATGAATAAAGAACATATGTATTACAATTGATAGTCGTGTTTGTAGAGCTTACTAAGAGATCTTAAAAATTTAATTAAGTTTATTGTAATTATTTCTAACACAATCTAACCGTCTGTGTCAAATAGATATTTAAAATATTATTCAGTATGCATGACTGATACTTTTTCTAGAAAACAGTTTACATAAACTTTTCTTTCTTTGCCAAATGTTCTAAAACCTAAACGGATGATTTTATTTTACTGGCCATGAAACTAGCCAGCATCAGTAATTTGACGGCGACCACTTTACATTCTAACTAAATTACCCCTCTATCAGACGTAGAACGAATTTACTTTCCAAGTTAGTTCTATTGTCTTTATCTTTAGAAAATATTTGTTCAAATCGTGTTCCAATCGATATCTGCGTCTATTAATTCAGGTCAGCGGTGCTCTATCTCGATGGAGACCCCTAGACCTCCATTATACTTAATGGACCTAGGGTCAGAAGCTAAAAGACACCCACATTATTTATTCGTATCGATGACCTCCGATGTACCTATCCCGGAAAATGATATAAATATGTAAGGAGGGTTTTAAATAAACCATGGTTCGATTTAAAAGATTGGTACAGTTGGGTCTAGAACCGGTCTAATATACTCGTCTAATTTAAAAGGTTGGACCGAGGGTTTCTTTTCCCTAGTTTTTCTTATCGTCAGGATCTTGTGAACTGACCTTTAAATAAGCAATATTCTAAAATGAACATGTGTAGAAAGTTTTCCAGATTTATACTCGTTTGTCCGCCCTATGCTCCTAAAATATTATGAATATGCACCAACATAAAACCACCATCAGTTAAATGTATCAACAGCGAAATCCATTATTTATAATATAACACAAAACAAAATTATTGGGGAAGCACTCCCTGATTTCCCCAACCGCATTTCCTTCAAGGCGCAACCTATTTCCCACGTCACAGATAGAGTCAAGGCAGCTGCACCGATGCAGTTTGGCGCCGTCTTTATAGCGAACTCGGCCCGACATGTTTGCTTCGGCCACCCATCATCAGGGTTATAGAGGACGCCCGAGAAATTATGACCAGGAACGAAGTAGGTACTTTACTCGTAATTTACTGCTTTGCTACACCTGCCCCCACTTGTTTAGATTGAAAATTTTAAGCGAGCCACTCCGTCTCCTTTCTAGGTAAGCTTTAGCTAGAGTTAGCGCGTCAACTGACTTTTATGGTGACAAAGTGTTGTTGTTGGTTTAAAAAGGAAACGACGGTAACATTATGTTAGCAAACGTCGTAGATACATCATTGCGCTAGACTATCCTACGTAGATTCCACGTAGAAGAGAACAACAGAGAGTCCTACAAGAGAGTTAAAAAGAGAGTTAAAATTAGTCGTTTTAGCCCCTAGGAAGATGTTAACAAACAAAATTACTTAGAATATACAAAGCTTAATTTTACATCATCTTACAAAAAACACAAGATATGTACAGTAAAATATATAAACAAAAAATATAATATTCGAACGAAACCAAACACAACAGTTGTACCGTATACTCAGTATAACGAAATAAATCTAAAAGTTCTCAAAGTAAACATTCTTCCGAGTGAAGAAATAAAGATGCTCGCAGGTAAATGCGGAATTATCGGTTTAGACTCGCCACAGAGAATAGTACCTTATCGTCCCTTCTTTGAAACGTCCTCCGCAGTGAGCCTGCAGGTTTCTAAATGTACATACTTTGCCAAAACGAATTCATGGTGCTTGAGTAATGTTGTATTTAGTGTTTTATACGTTAACGCTGACAAGTTTACCTAAAGACTCGTGGGATAACTATTAAATTTTGTTGAAAAAATTGGTGAAAGGAACCTGATGAGCCTTTTTCCGCATATACTATTTTAGATTATGTGAAATTTTATTCACGAAATACAAACGACGCAAGAAAAAACTCAATTCAGCAAAAGGAAAATAAAATATGTAAAAGTAATTTCCCTACATTTCCACCTAAAGAAAAGGACCTAAACTTTTTTGTGGATAAAGCCCAGCAAATAGTTCCACACTTGAACTTTGATTCGTGCTTTTATACCTGGCCGAGTGTAAGCATAATTTATTCATCGGTGGCGGCGTGCGGACAACATTGAACGGGAATTTACACCAAGGACAGCTTTTAAATTTTCAAGAACAAAGGACGAGACTTTTCGGACGATAAAGAGAGCAAAATGTGTCTACTGCAGCAGACTAGCGAAGGAGACAGTTATGACTAGCCAGGATAGCGCCGCCACCTGTTCCATTACTAGCCGGTATCCAGTCTTGGTCATCATAATGATACTTTAAGGTTTGGGGAATTCCCGACTGCCAGTTATTCGACAATGTCTTGCATCGTAATAGGTACAGGGTTTGGTCCCGGCAGTAAATAATAAATTGTAAATGGCAATGCAGCCAGTGTTTGTTGTATTATTCCCTCCAATGATTATCTCCTTAGTACAAAATATTTCTATAAGATATAGCTAGTATTAATCTAACTCACACAGCTCTTATTATTGTTGTTTTATAACTTCGTGTTTAAATAATTAACCTCCAAGTAAAGCAAGTTAAGCATATCGATATATACTTTACTATAATATTTAAAAAATCTTATTATAAAACTGTGAGTTTTTGCGCTTTTTTCCTATAGATTAGCAACATTACAGTGGTGACAAAACTGAAATGTATTTCTTTCTCAAAGCTTCACAGTTAAGTTCAGAGTTCATTGCTCCTGAAAGTCATCATTTTTATTACTCTGTCCCTGCGTTGCTTGTGTGCAGGTAAACCCTCATAAACACATACCTAAGTGGGTATACTTAGAACAAAACATGGAGTTAATTTTGTTTTCATCAAATTAAATTCTTGAAGTTTCTAAAAAGCTATCATTTCATATCCACATGAAAACCACTTTATGCTTTTTTATGAATGTTATTTTCAATGGCCCAAACATCAAATATTAATAGAGGCGAAGTAAAAAACAAAACAAATTATTTAAATATGAATTTGCTTGCTTAATTACAATCAAAAAACTGTTAATTAATGGACCAATTTTACTTAACATGGTTGAAGTCAACAAATCAAAGGTCTTACAAAATCCATAACAGTTTGTCTTAGAAAGCTCAAGTGTAAGTGCGATTAGAGGAGCCTTGAGAAAGTTGCAAGTTATGTAAACGTTGTTACCTTCCGTACGTAGCGAGTCCTAACCTAACTTACGCGCTGTGCGAAAGTGGCTGTTACAAACTACTTTCTTTACTCTATCTAACTTTTGTTCTTGAAGGTGAGCCATCGGGTTAAGTTGAAGACGCCGATGTTTCGAGCACGAGCTTGCCTGTTATAAAATCAATGCAGACTTAACGGCTTTGTGCTAGTTAAAACGTCGGAAGTTCGCGTGAGAGTGGCAACTTCGTCTCTATACCTACCCGCCTGTTGAAAGCGCTCTCCTAAATGACTTGTTCATTGTGAGAATCCACTTGAGCGTCTAAAGGATATTTAAGCTCAAAACAAACCCAACAAAGCCATTATTTAATCTTTACCATTAGGTGTCCGCTCGAGAATCACAATTAACTCGGAACGATTTGTAATGGAGACGCCCGCCAATCTATTTAAGAGGCCACTGAATAATTTATTTTAATTAACCACGAAAGACAGAGTTCCATTTTTCGCTTCCATCTTATTTGCAGGGTCCATGATGCCGCCGTTCTTAAACTGCGACATTCATTCAAAAAGTTTGAAATCGAATTAAATTCGCCCCTTTAACTAAACTCAATTTTCTTTCACGACTTCATTAAGCGAAGCCATTCCGGTGAGCCTCAGTAATGACCTCAAAGAACGTTAAATCAAGATCGAAAGGGAGAGATAAAAAGTGACTGAAATTTTATAAGTACTTTTTATGAAATCCCTCTTGAAGTCAAACCTTTGAAGTCATTTTTTCTTTTCCTTCGGGACACAATGCCGCCAATACCTTCTAATTAACGCGTCTCGGTGTTGCGTCGCAGGCTTACTAGGAACAATTAGCGATCGCAAATTGGCAGTTGTGATTTGTATTGGAGAAATAATTTACTTTCCTTTTTTATTTTAAATTGATTTGCTAGTAAACGTTTGTGAATGTTTAAGATTCATATCCAACCGACTTTTAGTAGGAGAAATATATGTATTTTTTTAATATAAAAATAGTATAAGTGTGATAAATAAATAATTGATGAATGTTTTTTTTGCCAAAGCAAATGTACTTACCTATTCAACTGAGATAGATAAGGTGTAATAAAAACATTATATACCTACGCTCCTTGCAATGTAATGTCCGACAGTTTCTGGCGGCATAGGTAATATTTCGAATAAAAATAATTATAATTGTAATTGTGTTGTTGTGCAGTGCCGCGCACGATTATGCAATGTAGGGTTCTGGTTGGTGTTGTGACTTTTATGGGCAACTTAACTTAACTTTTTTATGGTTTTATGGGCTGGGACGGTGCACCCTGGGGTTCGGTCAGCAATTCTCCTAGGGGAATTGGTGGCCGTAGCAAATAACCTGGCGAGAAGAGGTCCTTCGCGTGTCCCTCTGATCAGCAGAGGGCACAGCGAGGGACCAATAACGGGGACTTTTGGGCCGCGGATCGGGGGTCCAACGCCCAAGTTAGAAGTCCCGAGCTGAGGTGCGGCCCGTGTGTTCCGGGACGCACCCAGCGGAGAAAGAGGCCCAAGCCTCACGTGGCGAGCCCGGGAGGGCGCCCGCAGAGGTGGTCGCGGAAGCGCCGTGCGAACCCGTGACCACCTCCATAATGCGGAGAGGAGAACACCCCGGGGTTTTAGTGGGTAAACCCCGCCAGACCAGCTGGCGGGGGAGTCCCACATAACCACCCCCCCGCCCCCGGGGGCCGGGTGGTATGCCTAATGCATTTCCCCGGGAAAAAAAAAAAAAAAAAAAAAAAAAAAGGTGTAGCGCTTACGGGGTGCGGGCCAGGTAACCTCCACGAGTGCCCGGCTGTTGTTCGTCCCTCTTGATGCGTTGCATCCGGAGGGAAAGGCAGCAGCTGGGACGGTGCACCCTGGGGTTCGGTCAGCAATTCTCCTAGGGGAATTGGTGGCCGTAGCAAATAACCTGGCGAGAAGAGGTCCTTCGCGTGTCCCTCTGATCAGCAGAGGGCACAGCGAGGGACCAATAATAGTAGGGGAGCCCAAGCGGGGATTTCGGGATTTACTAAAGCGCGGCAGATTAATATACAGGGGGATACCTTGTACCCGGTTAAGTACCTCCACAAAACATGAGGCCCATATATAAGGCCGCCCGTGAAGGATACAGGATCAGATTAGTAAAAAAAAATTGACCATCAGAAATTCTCGAGCGCGTCAGATTAAGGTAGGGTGAGTTAATTACATCCTAAAAAGTGTATATTCCACTAATCTGACAATTTGAGAGTGACGTAAAAAAAGGGGAGGGCAACAAAGTTGTAAAAAAAAAACGTCATCTCGACATTCTCGAGCGTAGCTAAATTTTTTTTATTTTGAAGGAAATAATTCAAGAATAATGAAAAATATAAAATCTGACGATATCCGCAAGCCGAAATAACAAAAATTCGTCGATAAAGTTAAATGCGTGCAGCTGCGTGATGCCTACATTTCCTTCTCCGCGTTTCTATTCCCCTCTCACTCTTTCTCTATCTATTACTCTCTCACTCCGTCCCTACTCTGGTTTCTGTTGCCATGACGCCATCACAGCTGATCATAAAGACTCGTTCGTGGCATACTGTTTACAACGTGTTTCCAACGTTTTGGCTTTTTTTGCTATTTTAATATTATTTGTGTGAATTAAAGTTTATAAATATTTAATATGAGTGATATTAATTTAAAATGTGTATTTTGTGGTGAAAGTACCTTACAAAAAACAATCAAATTTACAGTAGAAACATTAAAGAAATGTGTATATATTTTGGAATATCGTCGGAGCAAGCCGGTTATCCGAAAGTCTCGAGGAACATATGATAACCTCCAATTATCGATGGAATCATCATTAAATGATTTATATCACGCACAGTGCTATAAATTATTTACTGCAATTAAAATACCGCGAGACTTTCAGTATTTACAAGATCAAAGTGTAGTGGAACATGACAATACACCGGAAGTTTCGGGAAATAGCTCCGAAACACATGCTCCTGATTCTGGAGAGTGTTCCGAAGCACATGGTACTGTTGATTCCTTGTCTGAGCTCAGAAATGTCATAAGTACAATTTTAAGCACCCAGGAATGGAATTAGCGGGAAGTTGCAGGGATGGCCTTTAAGGTGAACCGTTTTTCTAATTTTTTTTTGTCAGATCAGGCAAATCCCTCTAGATAATCGTCAGATTATGAGACAGTACGTTTAGAACATAAAGATGAACCATATATATCTTAATCTGACGCGCTTGAGTATTTCAAAATGGCGAATTTTTTTTGCACATTATGAAAATGGCCGCGAGTTTGCGTCTCATCGAAATCGTCAGATTAGTGAATGAGAGCTTTTTTTTGGTGCACTTAACACTCCCTTAGAAAATCTGACGCACTCGATTAATATTTTTTTTTTTTCATTTT
Source organism: Campaea margaritaria (assembly GCA_912999815.1). Lineage (NCBI taxonomy): Eukaryota > Metazoa > Arthropoda > Insecta > Lepidoptera > Geometridae > Campaea > Campaea margaritaria. The sequence continues at coordinate 8,443,431 of OU538794.1, forward strand.
CAACCCTTAAATACAACCACCCCCATCATGCAAACGATCAGATTAACATACGTACATTATTAAAAATACGTAGGACATTGATGCTATCAATATCTGACGCGCTCGAGGATGTCCATGCAACAGTTTTTTTTTACATATTTAAAAATCTATAGCCGCTTCCCCCACCGATGTAAAGGTATATATCATATAACATTTTTTTCTTCTTATCATCTAAGCTTTGCATCCCAATAGGTCTCTACGACGCTCGAGTAAATCCCCATTTAGCATCGTGGGCTCCCCTACTATAACGGGGACTTTTGGGCCGCGGATCGGGGGTCCAACGCCCAAGTTAGAAGTCCCGAGCTGAGGTGCGGCCCGTGTGTTCCGGGACGCACCCAGCGGAGAAAGAGGCCCAAGCCTCACGTGGCGAGCCCGGGAGGGCGCCCGCAGAGGTGGTCGCGGAAGCGCCGTGCGAACCCGTGACCACCTCCATAATGCGGAGAGGAGAACACCCCGGGGTTTTAGTGGGTAAACCCCGCCAGACCAGCTGGCGGGGGAGTCCCACATAACCACCCCGCCACCCCCGGGGGCCGGGTGGTATGCCTAATGCATTTCCCCGGGAAAAAAAAAAAAAAAAAATGGTGTAGCGTTTACCATCAGGTGAACGTCTTGCTCGTCTTTTCACTCAGTCAAATAATATGTATATATACCTATAAATGGAACTAGGCGTTAGACTCAAAAATTGGAACGTACGAAAGTAGAGAAACAAGGCTACCTATCTAACAACCGATTTCATTAAATCTAAAGCGTAACCGTGGAACCTTCAATTTGGGAATTATCCTAAAAACGACTGCTGAATTATTCAAATCTTGAATTATCGACGAGTATCTTCGGCAATTCAGGACACAATATCTCCAAAGAGAATTATTTATGCTAATGCGATGGACTGCATTGAATTTCAACTACGTACAAGAAAGTAGGTACCTAAGCATTTACCTAATTATACCACCTATGTGACGAAACGAATACGCTATGACTGACGGATGTTCATGAAGCCATAAGCTGATAATAAAAATTACGTGAAATGTATAGCGATATCGCGACAGTAGTCTTCGAGAGCCAGTCACACTGCAATTATCATGGGTATGTGTGACGCTTACCATCAGATGACCGATTTGCTAGTCTAGCTACTCTGTAGTATAAAAGTAGGTACGTACATTTAAATATTTAATTAACAAATCCTGTTTTTATTGGTTGCAAAAACGAATGAAGTTAGTAGTCCGCCGACTAATTGTTAGGTTCTGTATTTGCCTCGGATCGATGTTTCATTTAAGAGTAATTTTTCCACAAAATCTCCAAGTTACAATCAGCCGCCCGCGACGTCGGTCTCCAACTCTCCATTCTCAATAGCTCGGTCGGAGACTCGTTGAATATTGCTCTGCGAACGAAACCTCCTCTTTTTTTCTTTGACTCGTTTTTAACATCTCGTTAACTCTGCTTTCCGAAAGCCATCGCTATTTTCATGATTAAATTCGATTAAATAACGTGGGAGTTGACAGAAATCGAAGCTCTTTAAATGAAAACATACCTTCGAAGATTCCGTTTTCACTTAATTTTTGTTTTAGGACTTTCGATGGATCATTTTTACGTTGTTGCTTACTTTACATATCAGAAAAAAATACGCAGGATATGAAATATGGTTCACGGGAGCTTGTAACAACGAGCACTATTAGGTACATGTTTTAAGTTAGACTTATATGATACGGTCGGAAAGAATGTTGAACAGGATTGAACTTTTGAATAGTAAGAGCACTGTGTATAAAGTAATAGGTTACATCGAGTGTTAATTTAGGAATACCATGGTTGAGTTCCACATCTGATGGCAGAGTAGGTACAATTATGAAGGTTAAGTTAGTGCTTCCTAGGGTCCATGTGAATTAACATATTTAAATCGTGTGTGTGTTAATACCCACAGTACACAGCACACTCATACATATTGAAATCATAGTAGGTAAAATACCTACCTAACTTATTATAATGTCAGATTCAAACCTGTAACAAACATTCTAAAAATTCTTCTTCAAATCTCACCATACCAATATACCAGTCTTAAAATTAAACGACTACGCAATAAACAAAATTTACAACACTGTCTGCTGAAGACGCTTTTATTATGAACTTTAATTCAAACAATCGTAAATCATCCGAAATTATCGAATCCTAAATTACGATAGGTAACAAACCGTAGCCAGAAGGTGAGTTGGTTCCAGGGTTGGCGGTTCGAGGCTTTTGATAAAAGTATTGAAACCACAACTTTTATCTCGGCTCCCTTGGCATCTTATTAAAGCCATTTATAACTGTGGGAGAGTGAAACTTAGGCCGTAGGCAGACACTTTGCGATGGTGGGCCAATCTCAACTTTTATAAGAGTTTTCTTAGTTTGCTATGTTCTATCTACTGCCTACTTAGCTAGCTTAATACACGCTATAGATCGGTAGGTATCTACTAGCTGTACACCGGCTAATACATTTTATTTAACTATTAAGTTAATTAACTGCTAAATAAATACTTAGGCTGAGATAAATAATATTACCCACGTTACTTAGCAGTTTCTAGGACGTGCTTCTAGTTTTACTTGTGGCATTATCGTTTGGGTAAAAGTCGAATTAAAGCTTACCAAAATATTTATTTAGACGGTTAATAAAATGTTATGTTTTCAGCACGTGCTTCTGTTAAAAATCCTCTTTGTGTCTTGGCTTTCATAATAATTGACACCATTTACATTGTAACGGACAACAAGGAAAACAATTATGTCTCTGAAAGACAAAACCGAGACGTGAGATCGATGTCAAAATAATTACCTCGTAACGAAATAAAAGAAACAAAAACATCACGTATTCCAACAGATAATAAGCGAAACTATCGTGAAACCTATTCAAACTAAGAACAAAGCAAATACAATTTTAAAAACATACACCCTCGTATCATCGTGGCAAGCAAAACAAAGGTGGCCCTTTCGGCGACATTATAACGCGACGAATCTGGCTCCTTTGTTACAAACTACAGGGATAAATGTCAGCGACATGCCTTCACCCCCAGGCAGCTCTGTACCCGTACCCACATGCATGACACACCAAAAAGCTATCATGAAACTTAAATAGGTAGCGAATGCGTGAAACGTAAACCTGAAATTCTGCGTTAAATAATTTAAAGTTGATATAATTATTTAAGTAAAGCAAGCTATAAACTTTTTCTCAAGAACCGTTGTTATGAAGTTTTCTCGTGGGCATTTTTCTCTAATAGAAATAAAAGCTTTGCTTGGTTACAATTCTTGGACGCAGAACACAAGAATTTGCTACGATATCAACCGATATTAATGTACCTATTTATGAATCGAAACAAATTGACTAAGCTGCTCTTTAATTAGTGGGTAGGTATAACAAAAAGCTTAAGCTGAAACAGAAACGTACAGAACTAGGTAGGTACAAAGCTCCTTTCTCCACAATTTCCTTCTACGTATGACTTTCCGTAAGCTTCTTGAGATTTACGGCCAAAATTGAGAACGAAACTACCTACTGAGAATATTTCACAACATTATTTAGAACTCTGCTCTTCATACGAGAGCGGAAGTTTAATGAACCCGCGAACATAAAAGGCTGCTGTTTTTATACGAGGCATGCGGTTTATTTTGTACCGACTATTATTTTTCTATGTACAAGCGATTAATACGCACGGCTCAATGCTTTCACAAAGGCCCGAGTTGACTCTTTAGTAAGCTTTCAAAGCCCAGGTGGCTATTGCAATGTGATTTCAACCGTGTGTTGCGAGCTTGAAAATAGAATGGGAATTGTGCAAAACAAAACATGGCGAGAGGGGGAAAATAGCCACGCTTGATTTTTTGTTCTAAGGTCCTCTATAGATTATTAAAGACAATCTTTTAATATTGACAGCATTTTCAATTCTGAAACAGTCCAGTTCCTCATCAAAGGTGTTCTGCAAGCTTTTAAAATAATGTCGCAACTTTGGCTTGACAATAAAAAGCTTTTGGATCTCAACAATAGGTACTTAAGTATGAAAAGTACTAAAGTGTTTCAGCCTAGGCAATATTTATAAAAAAATGAAATATCGTTCAGGCTTTAGAATACCTGTTATCTAGCCGGAAAATTGCAATTTTCATTGAGTCTATGAAGTAAAAGATTTATGGTTGTAATATCTTTAATGTTTTGCTAGTACACTTATATACCTAGTTATGTAACTCCATGGTCGGCATAGGTATTATTTTAAGCACTATAGGTAAGTAGTGACTATACTTACTCCGGTACCTATCAAAATATTTAATCTCTTATCATTTAACACTTGTTTTACTCTTACAGTAAAATTTGGACAAGGCTCTAGGAAAACAGCACCCTAATTGAACACGTACGTAACCTTATAAAATAAGAAAATCCTACTATAAATGCGTATACAGCACGGTAGGTACATAAGCTTTCAACTGAACCAGTTCAAACATTTTACAGCGAGCAATAACGATAAACGTAAACGCTTAAAGTCGGAATGCTGAAATTAAAGATGGTATCGCGCCAAGGGACCGGCCTCGCACGGAGGCACGCGTCTTCAAACACTTTTGTGTTTACAAACACAAAGATCCAGACTCCCAGACGGCTGCTGCTTGCTTCTAGCACTAGAACACGTAGGTTGGTATTACTTGTGGTACCTAGGTGTGCTTTGTAAACATCTCTGCTTCTCTAGCTCTTTATAGTAGGTAGCTATTAAGTGCTTACGTAATATTCTTCAGGCTTTTTCATACGTGCCTTGAGCTTACAGGAAGGTAAGGCTGTGGTAGGTACAATTATTTTATTCTATGGTAAGGCTTATACGTAAAGGTTCTTCCGTCATATCTTCTCCATGTCTTATTTGCTCCTCTCCGTGCATGGTTGTCTTGAAGAGATCGCTCTGAGCGATAAGACCGCCCATTGTGACACTACATGTTGAATTAGTTTATTTCTAGTTTTTAAGTTTTCTTTGTTCTGTGGTGATTCAATAAAGAAAATCTATCTATCTAACACACTAAAACCTATCATGCAAGTTGTAGCCACAAATACTTAGCTCCACCTTAAAAAAATCCTTAGATGCTGTAAATGAAGCCATTGATTTATGAAAACAAAACTCATCAATTAAAAGTTGGACGACACCGCATTCACCTCTTTGCCAGATTTATCTAGTCAAATATTATTTTAAGATAATTAACTAGATTAAGTAAGCAACCCTAAGCCCTAGCGTATTTATGCACTCATTAATGAACCACAAAACCTACGTTATTTAATTAACCACCCGCAAGACTAGAAAGGTTTTCTAATTAACAAGCTCGTTGAACAAACATTATTTAAATGCGAGTCTCACTTTGTAATGACAATGACGCACATGTAGAGGGCACGTCTGTCCCAAACGAGGGCTCGCGGTCTCTTATCGTAACAGCAAGACACACAGAATTTGTCCCGCTATTACAAAGTATTAAAGGAGCTCGGGAGGTTTTAGAAAACAAAGGACTAAGCCTCGGGAGGTACGACAAAGTGCTATGATACTTCTGCGGATTGTTGGCTTCACGTATGACATTTTAGTTTAGAGAGAAATCTCTTTGCGGCGCGTTTAGTTTACCCCGAGGATAAGGAGGGTAGGTACTTGTCCGTAATACGTGGACACTGCTGGTGAACTGTGTTCTTGTTTGCTTGTGTATAAATGATTGTCATCTAAGTAAATGTTAGGTAAAACAGACATCTATATCTATGTTATAAAACAATCCACTTATACCTACCTATAAATCCCAAGTTTTAACACTTTGAATGCTGAGCCGATTTTCTTGTCTAGCCACGGGTGCGACTCTGCACACACCGTTGTTTTCCCATACAGCTAACACAACTGTTGTGTTTTCCCGCACTAGCGGCAAGTTATGAAAAACACCACAGTTGTGTTTTCATATTGTACCTACTCTCCAGTGGAATCTCCGCCGCTAATGAACACATCATAGTAAACAACGGCATTCGTATGTTACGTCATGTCTTAAAATCCCAAATACCAGCACTAAATATACTGTTTTTTAACCGTAATTTATTGGGTTTTCTTGTAATAATTTGACAAGCTTGTACTGAGATCTTCTGGCCTACCGGATTATGGTCTTCTCTCTTGAGAGAGGCCATAATCCATTCGATTTTATTAATTAAACGTAACTTTTCTTACTAATCAGATGGTGAAAGTAGGGATACGAAGTATAACGTCTTCTGTCAATCTATATTAGGTAGGTACATTATTTTACATGCCAAATTATACTATCACACGGATTTTTCACTAAATAAGCAAATGTATTGTTTCGAATTAATTTATGGATCAGCTCAGTGACACCACTGCCCACACACCAAAATGACCTGTGTGTAAACCCAACACAATAAAATAACTAGATTTATAAACGTTAGCAATCTCTTACGGATTCATTTCTATTCAGACTCGAGGCCGTCGTGTAAGCATTAGCCGTTACTTCACATCAGTTACCCGCATGTAAAGCACGGAGATATTATCCGAGCCCGCATTAAAAAAAAGAATGGCACACAATGTGCCGCTCTTATCCAATACGAAGCGTCTTTGAAGCGTAGCTCGCGTGGCGTGCAAAACGCACTCTTTACTGATATGATCTTTAATCTTCGCACCTTTTCGTGTGGACGAGCGACGCTCGACGCGAGCCAACGGTTTATAAATAGGGAGCCGTGTCGCTTTGTGAGCCGAAATGAGACTAGCCAGCGATAAGAATCTTGAATGTGCTCCAAGTGACATGCTGCGGCAAGCGCGGTCTGCGCTCGAGGCCGGCGTGATCTATTGTGCATTTCATTACGGAAGACACTTTACACTTGCGTATATTTTCCTCGCTCCCGTCATTGTTAAGTTACTTATCTTAGTAGCGTGTTAGTTCGCAGCTAACTGGTTTGCTTCGGGTGCAGTGTTTCACGTTGTTTGCTTCCGCTCTGTCTGATAATTCTAAAATAGTGTAGCTCACTGCTAATAGTATTGCATTCTGTGCAATTACCTAGAAGCCAGTGTACAGATGCTATGATAGTAGATATTATACTATTGGCCGGCCATGGTAATAAGTTATATATCACCGTTTTCGCTACTGGTTTTCGTGTAGCAGATTTTGTATAACAAGACTGACAATAAATCCTATCAGTTTATTTTAAAAAATTCGTTGGAAAATCCTCCTATTATAAATTACAAAATGGATGTTTGTTTGTGTGTTATCAGTACTGAAAAGATTACGGGTTTAGAAGATACTTTCGATTTTTAAGTAACACCTTAGTCAACACGGGGGATGCCACAGGGCGCAGCCATTAAATTAAAAGATAATAATTGAAACAAACAATTGAAATCATTAAATTTATTGTAAATTTACTATTCCAAACTATAATAGCAATAAATTGGCTCCGGTAACATCACCTTACACATTCCTGGCATTCGATCACCTTGTACAATCCCAGTCGGGCCGAGCCTCATTCGAAAATACGTGAACATCCAAATTAATGTTAAATTAACAAATATAACAGTGCATCTAATACATGCGAATAGTGTTACAAAGATAAGTTACCGATTAGATATTCACACTGACAGACTAAAGTACCCACTCTATAAAACTTAGTTTTACGTCAATGCAGTGAGCTAGCCGCGTCAGAAAGTGAGATACATAATTAATCTATAATCTAGGTAAGTATAAAGTAACGACGTACACTCGAAATTTACTACAGATAATACGCGTAGGTTTATACAAAGCGAAGGTTGGTGTTGCTCCTTACAATGAGTCGTTCACAACGACGGTAACTACAAGCGAACTAAACCTAGGGGCGGGTAAGTCGCAAACAAAACTACCGCTGACTGACGCTAAATAATTACATATTATTTTATTATGTACTAAGGTGCAGTTTACTTCAAAACAAGTGTTTTAATTATACGCTAAATACTAATATCTCATCCGTAATATCATTACACGAGTTAAAGCGATTAGGTTCCACATTCATGAGAAAAGAAGCTTCTAATACAGATTAATATTAAATTAATAATAGCCGAAGAGCCCTCTGCATTCTCACGAATTGAGACTTCAAAAATGATATACAAAGTTACGTCACAGACTAGTAAAACAAACGTATAAATTAAAACCCGTTAACGATAAAAACATCGTGTAAATTCAAAATAAAAAAATATAATGTACCTTCTGTTATGTACACAAATCAATACAACCAGCGCATTGACGCTAAATTTACAATTACCAACAACTTACCAATCGTGATTGTTAGTTGAAAAGAAATTAAAATAAGAAACACCTAAAAGTGGAGACTACGTGATACAATATTGATTTATTAACAACAAATATTAAATAACTTCGAGTCTACAGTCAAGTCATTATTACGCTACATTTAAATAAATAAATAATAATTTATCTAACTAACCTACCTAATCGCAAAGAGAATTACAACGAAATACTGAATAAGTAATTTATAAAAAAAATACGGTAATAATCGACGACGAGATAGATAAGTCAAAGGTAAATTTCGTTTCGAGATAATTATGATTCTTAAGTATGCGTATTATGGCAAATAATTATGTTGTCTAGTTGAAAATAATGTTACTATAGCCTGAGGAGCTCACTATTTTCTTGACTACATTGAAGTTTTTTTTATATTGTGGAGTGTTGAGTGAGTAACGTGCGATTACCACTCGTGGTCTATGGGCCTAAAGGCGAATTGCTCGTTTATAACACGCAAAACTCGTCGAGTAGATTCTTCAACTCCTTGTTGTGGGCCGCCTTGGAGCCAGTGGCGGGAGAAGCGGCTGTGGCGCGTCCGTTGTAGCTGAGAAATGTTTAATAGCTTAGACTCACAGGCTTATAATGACATATTTAACAAAACCGCAAGAATTACGAAAAAAAATTAAAAGCTACAGCCCTACTATGTACAAAAATGTTTGCAGCTTGAATTCCCTTATCCTGTGTCACTTTGAAATATCAATATCATCAAAATGTACAACGTCATGAAACTAAATGACCAAACTCACCAAAGCACCAAAAAAATGGATTAATGTAACAGTGATATCAAAACAGCGTGTAGCAAGCGACTGAAATAATGCAAGGCTTCAAAAGTTTAAAATGGTTTAAGGCTGGAAATAGTATTACGCGTCGGTTGCGAGTAATTCTTCACAAATACAGAACTGCACACCGTAGCATCTCTTATCTCGTGACGAAAAGAAACGACTTGAAAATCCGCACGCTTTCTCCCCTATACTGTACCAACCTGATGGTAAAAGCAACCAACAAGAATAATTAGAACACTAATCAGACCGACCAACGAGATTTGCGACCGAGCATCAGAGTAACACTATTTGCAGCCAAATAACATAGACAAGTGAACACAAGGCATTATTACAAAGCTTTGTAACGAGTCCGGCGCTTTAGGGTTGCTAATGCTCACCTAATGGTGCGCGGCACGGTTTCCGTCTCAACATTTTGCGGGTCTGGTTTCTGGTCGCCGCCAAAAAGCTGGCTTAACCAACCACCCCCCGATTGGGACTTTGCCCTGCAACCAAGTCATGTTAAGCACAGGCGTTAAGTTCCGGCAAAAGCAATGTTTCCGTGCTCTACGCAAAAAAATATAAAAATATTGAGATGGCAACCTAAAATATTACATTTCAGAAATGTTCACCGGTTTCAAAAAGGAGAATGGATATTTTGGATCCTTTCGTATTAGTCATTTGTTTTGATTTTTTGAGGAGATTGTACAGGATAGTGTTTTCAAATAGCGGCAGGTACGATTAATAAGCAAAACCAAAAACTTAAAAAAAATATCATGCAGCCTTAACATTGTGATGAAGAATGTTTCGAGTAATAAAAATCTTATCAGAAATCAAGCTGCAAACACTGTTCATCTAGTAGTAAACCTTTGTAATCTACACTGTTTAAACAAAATACCTATTTATTGTTAAAAAAAAAAAGTGACACCATGGATTATTTTTTCATACATTCATTCTTAGTTTGTGAGCCCTATTAGGCAAGCGCGGCGGACGACCCAAGCCAACAATCGGCGGCGGACCGATTGCCTTGAATTAGTCCTCCATGCTATTTTTTGTAATAACGCGTCCCACATACACATGTACGAACAGTACAGAAAAACGATCACAGTCTCAGACCTCAAGACTTGTTAGCCACCTCAAGACTACGAGCGATAATGTGCTTTATTATCGCTAAAATCGCTGTCAAAGTCACCGATTTTGAGTTTATTTTTTAGGAACTCTATAAAAATCGGAGTCTTTGAAAGCGATGTGCAGCGACAGCTCTGTTCAATAGCTACGGGACTGAGGCGCTCTATTGCGCTCTCACTGTGGTACCCAGAGACGTTAAATAATAAAACAATGTTCCGGCGAGGCGTACCTGATGCTCTTCTGGTTCTGCAGCATGGTGCGGAACCTGGGCTCGATGTAGCTCCACGAGCCCATGTTCTTGTGCTCCTCCTGGCTCCATACGAGCTGCGCGTTGGGGTACTTCGCCACCTCCGCCTTGATCAGGTCGTACGGGAACGGAGAGATCTGCTCCAGCCTGGGACCGAGATATTTGTAAGTGGAAATAAACGAATTATTACAAATGTTTGTCTTGAGGGTAACATTTACTGATTTAATTCTTACCACCCTCCGTCCTACTGATATTATAAAAGCGAAAGTAACTGTCTGTTTTGTCCATTTTTACGGCTAAACGGCTAAACAGATTTAATAATATTTGGTATGGAGTTAGTTCGAACCTTGAAACAGAACATGAATAAGTTTTTATAGTTATAATCTGTAGTCCGCACGGACTTAGTCGCAGGCAAAAATTTGTCATATCTCACGAAATATAATTCTACCTGACACGCACATTTATGTACCGGTACAACTCACTCTATATCCTTGCCTGACATTGTGACATGGTTGATTGACACTTTAAATGATAAGTAAATGAAGATCAAGGTATTCATAAAGTTGAATATTCAAAACAAGGATGGCCAAAAGGACATAACACCAAGGCCAACAAACACAATAAAGAAGTAAAAGAGTAAAAGAGAGAAAAATACCTGGCGATAGCGATGTCCTTTTCTAGCCCGCGCTCGCGGCGTTCCTTCAGCATGTCGTAGTAGACGCGGCCCGAGCAGAACGCCAGCTTGCGGACGCCGCTGGGATTCTGCGACGCCGGACCTTCCTCGGGGATCACTCTGTTGGTGATAAAGGAAAATAACATCAAAATCTATACATTGAAAAGTTTGGTGTATACTTTTCTACAGCTGCAGTTTGCTACAAAATCCATACATTGAAAAAGGCAGTTTTATGTACATTTTGACGGCTATAGTTTGCAAATACATTGCAACAAAGATAAAATGATAAACACGCTAAACTTAAAATTCGACTGGCTCTCAAAGATATCTTTATCAAATTCCACCAGTTGAATTCAACAAAAAGAAGTTAACAAACTGGAAAATAAATAAATAATTATCTGTTTCTTGTAGTTGTAGGGGTCCTATCAGGTGTTGTAGATGAGTGAAACTCGAATGCTAAGTTGATAATGATTTTATTTACAAGATTCCCTACTTATATACAGAAAATCAAATTGCATTCCACCAGTAACAAAGCAAGAAACATCAGCTGTTTGCGTGCGCACCCGTTCTGCTCTAGCCTGTGCGCGCTGCATCGTGCCGCCTTCTCGCACGGTATAAAATAAGCGCGTCGGCACCGCGCACGGCCAGTCGCCGGCTATGCGCGCGCTCGGCGCACGCGCATTGCGCGCTGTCGGAGCTGTATGAGGATGATCCCATATCACTCCCCCTCAAGCGAAGCGTACGGTGGGCTTCACCACCCGGCCAGATCTGGTCACATATGGCTGGCGGGTGTCTTGCAGGTCCGGGCTGGCTCCCTCATCGTTCGTCTCGTTGTAGATGTAGGCTGACTTGAGTCGGTCTAGCGACACGACTGACGTACGAAGCGGCAGTTGTAGTTTGTAGTACTTGTCGTAGCGCTTGATAACTTCGTACGGTCCGTCGTAGGGTGGAGTTAACGGTGAGCGGACCGCGTCGTTTCGAACAAAGACGTGCGTACAAGTAGCGAGGTCTTTGTACACAAAAGGCTCGGTCTGTGTTTTACCAGAGCGTGGTGCAGGCTTCAGCGTTGACATTGTTTCCATGAGACGGCGTACGTAATCGTTGACTTCAATGTCTGACTTGGCCGGTTGTATGAAATCCGATGGTATGCGGAGTGTCGTGCCATACGTCATCATTGCGGGACTTATGTTATTGGCGCGTAAAGCAGTGCGCAGTCCCAATAACACAGTAGGTAGCTCGTACGTCCATCGTGTACTGGCGCCGCGCGCCATCAGGGCTGACTTCAGTGTGCGGTGCCATCTCTCGATTTGCCCGTTCGATTGTGGATGATAGGCTGTCGTTCTGATTCGTGTGATGCCGAATCTTTCCATCAGGGACTTGAATAACGACGATTCAAACTGTCTGCCTTGGTCGGTTGAAATGCGTAGCGGGCAACCGAATCTTGCTATCCAGCTCTCGTACAGTGCCTTAGCGACGTTCTCTGCCGTGATCTCCATCAGCGGGACGGCTTCTGGCCATTTGGTGCAGCGATCGATAATGGTCACGCAGTAGCGATAGTCGTTTGATAGACGTAGCGGACCGATTATATCAATGTGGATGTGCTCGAAGCGTTGAGACGGCGGGAATTCGCTGAGCGGCGTTGTAACATGACGGTGAATCTTCGCTCGTTGACAGTCTAAGCACGCTCTTGTCCAGACTCCAACGTCTCGATTCATTGCTGGCCAGAAAAATTTTTCAGTGACTTGCTTTCGTGTAGTTTTTACACCCGGATGACACAAATCGTGTTGCGCTTTATATGCAGCGTTACGATATGTGCGTGGTAGGTAAGGTCGCGGCGTCCCAGTTGATATCTCGCATTTGATTGGTCGGCTGAGTCCAGGCATCGTGACATCAGTGAACTTGCAGTTTGCTTTGTTCATGAGCTGTTTCAACTCTGGCTCGTTCTGTTGGTCAATAGCGAGCTTCTCGTAGTCGATCGTAGTCGGGCATTGTATGTCTTCTACGCGAGAAAGAGCGTCAGCTACGGCGTTATCTTCGCTATGCACGTATTTTATTTTAGTGCAAAACTGGCTTATGAAGTGTAGCTGTCGTTCTCGCCGTGGTGTGTCGTTGTTGCTTGCAGGTCGTGGAAGAGCGAAACTCAGTGGTTTATGATCCGTGTACACGGTGACATCACAGCCTTCAATTAAACGACGGAAGTGTTTAATTGCTGTGTAGATTGCCAGTAGCTCTCGGTCGTAGACGCTGTAGCGGCGCTGAGTAGCACTCATTGCTTTAGAAAAATATGCCAGCGGTTTCCATGCGTTGTTAACTTGTTGTTGTAGCACTGCGCCGAGACTGTGATCTGAGGCGTCAGTCATGATAGCGAGTGGGCAGCTTGTAACTGGGTGCGTCAGCGTTGTAGCTTCTAAAATGCTTTGACGGCACTTTTCAAATGCTACTCGGGCTTCTGTTGTCCATTCAATTTCGGTCTTGTCATTGCGTTTTCGATTGTGCAGGTACTTGTTGAGTTCGCTTTGAAGTTCGGCTTGGTTAGGTAAGCAACTTCGGTAGAAATTAAGCATTCCCAGGAAACGACGTAGCTCAACAATTGTTTTGGGCTTGGGATACTTCGATATAGCTTCGGTGCGTTCTTCTGTTGGTTTGATGCCGTTTGACGATACTTCGTAGCCGAGAAAATTGATTTTGTCTCTTCCGAATTCACATTTCTCTATCTTCAGCGTGATGCCATACTTCTGGAGGCGTTCTAGGACTTGCCGCAGGAGAAGTTTATGGCTGTCTTCATCTTCAGTGTAGAGCAAAATGTCGTCCACGAAACAGTAGCAGTCTATGCCTCGTAGGACTTCGTGCATGAATCTCTGGAACGATTGACTTGCGTTGCGTAATCCGAATGGCATGCACTTGAACTCAAAGAGGCCAAACGGAGTAGTGATTGCTGTTTTCTGTGCGTCTTCTTCTGACAAAGGTATCCAGTAGTAGGCCATTTTTATGTCGAGCTTCGAAAATACTCTCTTGTTGTGAAGTTGGTAGTTGAAGTGATCGAGTCGTGGTATTGGATATCTGTCGACGAGTGTTGCAGCATTGAGTCTTCGGTAATCCCCACAGATGCGTAAACCTCCGTCCTTCTTTGTGACAATATGTAGCGGGCTCGCCCATGGACTCTTGGATGGCCTGCAGATGCCCATCTCTAGCATGTGGTCAAATTCTTCCTTTGCCGCTTTGTATTTGTCTGGTGGAAGCGGACGGGGTCGGGCGAAGAGCGGGGGTCCTGTGGTCACGATGTGATGTACGACGTCATGTTTCGGTGGCTCCTTCAGTGACATAGGTCGTAGGACATCAGGGTATTCTTTCAGGATGTCGTAGTAGGCCTGATCGGTACTAATGACGTGTACTGATCCGTCACTAGTCGAAGTTTCGAAGGCGTTGATCGACATGTCGGTTACTTTGTCGACGAGCTTCTTATTGTGTAGATCGACGAGCAGCTTGAAATGACGAAGAAAGTCGGCTCCCAGGATTGATGTCTTGACGTCAGCGATGACGAAGTTCCACAAAAAACTACGGCGGAGACCAAGATCGAGTCTGAGTGTTTTCTCTCCATATGTGCTTATCGGTGTATTGTTTGCGGCAAATAATCTGTAGGCGCTTGCGGTCTTCCCTTTTCGATTGTTCGTAGCGGATAATACAGATATGTCGGCACCTGTGTCAACGAGGAAACGCTCTCTAGTGTCGCGATCGTAGACACATAGGCGGTTTGTATGCGGAGAGACACCGACGTCCGCCACAGTCGATGTCGCATTTAGTTTCCCGACGCTTGAGTGTTCTTCCTTCTACAGCACGGGGATTCGCAGCGCTTCGCCTTGTCACCAAATCGGTAATGGTATCTGCATTCCCATGTTGGATCGCCGGGCTTCATCTTGCTGTTTTGACGTGATCTCGAACGTGAGCGAAAGGGACGGCGATATTGTTGCGTAGAGCGAGAGCGTCCGCGTAGCTCGGCCACTTCGAGAGTCAGCATTTCTATTTGTTTAGATAGAAGATCCAGTTGCGTAGTCATTGTTCTCTCTTCGGCAGTTTGTTCTTGTGCCATCTTGTAGTTGTCGGCGGGTCACCACTTGTAGGGGTCCTATCAGGTGTTGTAGATGAGTGAAACTCGAATGCTAAGTTGATAATGATTTTATTTACAAGATTCCCTACTTATATACAGAAAATCAAATTGCATTCCACCAGTAACAAAGCAAGAAACATCAGCTGTTTGCGTGCGCACCCGTTCTGCTCTAGCCTGTGCGCGCTGCATCGTGCCGCCTTCTCGCACGGTATAAAATAAGCGCGTCGGCACCGCGCACGGCCAGTCGCCGGCTATGCGCGCGCTCGGCGCACGCGCATTGCGCGCTGTCGGAGCTGTATGAGGATGATCCCATATAGTAATGTAATTATAACTTAATTTTCGGTGACGGAAAATTTCACAATGTGACAATTATTATGGAGGTATGTAATCCACAAATCCGGACCGTGCCCCCAGTGGTGAAATGTGGCCTAATCCTCCTCACGAAAGTGAGGTGAGACCTGCGCTCAGCACTGGGCGAATATGCATTGTGGTAGCGCTGATGTTGAAACAAATCAACAAAAAAAGCGGGAAGAGATAAAGAAGAGTACAAAGCAGTAAACATGCGGTTACCTCCTGAAGGTGGTGCCCTCGTTCATGTCGTCGAAGGAGGACTTGGCCTCCGGGTGGCGCAGCAGCGACTTGGGCGTCATGAGGATCAGCGGCTTACGGAACGGCAGCGCGATCTGCCGCCGCAGGATGTGGAAGTACGACGCGGGGGACGAACAGTTCGCCACGATCCAGTTGGCGTCGTGCAGTTGGCGCACTATAAAAAAAAACATTAATACAAAGAAAATAACTATGTCACTTATATCATAAAAGCTTAAGTTCGTGTGTTTCTATGTTTGTCCTCTCTTCACGCCCAAACAGGTAAACGGATTATGATGAAAAGTTGTATATTATGCATATACTTTAGATCCTGGAATAGAACCAAGGATACTTTAAGTTCCGTAAAAATTTACTGTTCCTGTGGCATAATAAATAACGGGGGTGAAACCGCAGGGCGCTGTCTGTTCTATATGGGCCCAAAATAAATATAGTACTTCATACAGGTACATAGTAGTGTCTACACTAATCCGCGTCCCCGTAACTCTACCCGCAATCGCCAGAACAGTGGATACTACACGCCCTAATGTAATAGGCGAACGGCTTATATGAACTTTCATTCAAGCCGGTTATCTTTTGTTTTGGTCGCGTAGTATGATGTTTGTGTACTTACAAACTCATTTGGCGCGTTTATAAACGTAATTTATAATATAAAATGAATATAAAAAAATATATACAGTTTTCCGTATTTATAATGATATGATGAATTCCAAAATGCGTTTATAAGTAAGAAATACATTTTCGCTAATAGTATTATATCTTTAATGCAAAAAAAGAGGCTATAAGTTTGTGAACTTGGCGAAACCATTCAATCTCACTGTTTAACATGAGCTTTACCTACAATCGAATTACTAGACGATATTTTATAGAATGTACTTACTAACGTTGTCGTTTTCAGAGAGGCAAAATTACAATATTCAAACTACTACATCTTCACGTACGAAAAATGTTGTGAGGCTGAATAAGTGGCTACTGGAACACGTAATCTAACCAATAATGTGTTTATTATTGTTTAAAGAATGTTTTGTATTCGTACGCGCAATATACATAGACTAAAAGTAGGATTCCCAGTATCTGCGAATTCCGAAACTACACAGCCTATGATCGCAGAATATTGAAATTAACACGGAACCAATACTTCCACTTATAGTTTGACCATAATATTTTTTTAAACCTAGTTACTTAGACCTGATAATAGACATTATAGAGACCACGTACAGCGTTCCACTTGGTAACTTTTAAGTGTGGAAATAATAATAAACCTGTACCTTCATAGTCGGGGCTCTCAGGTGGCATGTAATCGGGATCATCAGAGCTCATTTGCAAGAACCTCTCAAGGCGGGCAGATGAGTGCTCGGGACCCTGTTAACAAATAATATTGATTTAGAAAACATCGTAAAATACCTTGGACAAGGGTAAAAGTGTCGGCCTGGGTAGGTTTACATTGGAATATAGATGAATTGGATGTTTCTGCCATCTCAGGAAAAACTTTTAAAAACAAACTTGATAACTGGCTACGAACTAATAAATCATTGCTACAAAAGTAAAGTTTGTGAGGTGACTTTTATGTCTGATGTAATCATCACACTGGCACCATATAAAACTATCCATATATTTTTAAGTGAACCAATGAGTATAATAATGAACGAACGAATAAACAAACGTACGAAACGAATGAATGAATGAATAAATAAACGTATGAACGAACGTATGAAACGTATGATTGCATGAATTAAAAAGTAATGAATAATGAATAGGCACAGTATACTGACCATGCCCTCCATGCCGTGCGGCTGCAGCAGCACGAGGCCGGACTGGCGCACCCACTTGGCCTGGCCGCTGGAGATGAACTGGTCGATGATGCACTGCGCCACGTTGTTGAAGTCGCCGAACTGCGCCTCCCACAGCACCAGCGCGTTGGGGTTCGTCACCGAGTAGCCCACTTCGAAACCGAGCACGCCTGTGGGACGACAAGAGTTCATACTACTAATAAAGGGTATCGGAACGCTATGTTAGCGCGACATTATTTCGGCACTAAGATATTTACCGTATTCTGAGAGCGAGCTGTTACAGACGGTGTAGGGCGCCTGGTCGGGGTAGAGATGCGCCAACGCGCAGTACGTCGCCTTATCCACTTTCTGGTGATGCAGCACGTGATGCCTGCGAAAAAACAATAGCATAATGAAAACATTTCATTACAATAGAGGAATTAAAACGGGGACCTGATAAAGCTCCACATGAAACACAGATTTGCGTTGGAGTTGCACTTTAATTCCGGCAAGCTTATTCCATCATCGAACAACCAGACGTACGGCGATACGTTACCGTTATATCCTGAATATTACACCTTTATGCACGAAACGTACGTTACAAATATAACCTGGAAGTCTTCATGTCACGAGTGATAGGTCACTTCTAATTATCTTACACGCTCACGCTTCGCAGTGGGCTCTTCACAGCACCTACTAACGCCACGGAGGTCGACAAGATATTTGAGACAAAAAGATCTAACAGATATCCCCCTTACCTGTGCGAGAAGGTGCCTCTCTCGACGTCCTCTCCAGACAGACGCACGTGGATGCCCTCCTTGAGCAGAGAGCCGAACGCCATGGCCTCGGCGAGCGCCCAGTCCACGGTGCGGTTCTCCACCATCTCCATGCGCGCCTTCAGGATACGCAGCAGACCCTTGTGGATCTCGAACTCGGCGGCGTTGGGAGGCGGCTGCGAGAAACGCTTGCCGATGTGCACCAGCGTCTCTTCCACTACCCCGGTGTTGGACATCTGGCGGTGGAGGATTTCACTTATTATAAATGTACACACAAACGAAGAAGGAGCAATGAACGTGAGAAAGAGCCATCAGATTTGATCTAGCGTGATAAATATCTATGGTCATCTGCTGAAATAGACAAAATCCACGAAAAACTAAACTTTCTTTCCAAGTTGTACCTTAAGCGGGTCCTTGCCCTCGAAGAAGCCGGACCAGGGCGAGTCCAGCCAGTCCTTATACTTGATGTGCGTCTCCTGCTTAGCCTGGTTGTAGGCGTCTTCGCAGATTTTGTCGTATTTATCCTTCACGTCCTTCACCTCCTCAGCCGTGACCACGCCCTCGGCGGTCAGCTGGTCGGCGTATTTCTCCAACACTGCAAGTAATGGTTGTTGCAGTCACTCATAATGACCATTAAAGATGTCCGTTTATCCCATGATAAGTAGTTACTTAGTACTATGTTATATGCCAGTTTGTATGTTATTACAACGATAATAACGGTGTAGCAGTTGAACAGACATGAATAAACTTTCAAATCAAAACTAGTGAGTTTGTTAGCTAAATATTACATTTACGAAACTTTTCAAGGGTACAATTTTATGTAGCATATAGAAATCATCTTTATTCAGTAACTCAATCCGCGAGAGGTGATGACCTAGACAACATCGATCGTAGGGCTCATCTGGCTTGATCCTGCGTCTTTGATCTTCTAGTACATTAGTGGCTCACTTATCTCCTTGCCAAAACAGTCAACAATGTCCAAGACCAAGTCCTTTTGAAAGGGGTACCACTCCACCATCAGACATCGTTCGTCTTTTGTCGTCCTTAATACACTTAAGACACTTACCCGGCTTGGTCTTGCGGATCTTCTGGTACATGAGCGGCTGCGTGAACATGGGCTCGTCGACCTCATTGTGTCCATTCCGGCGGTAGCTGACGATGTCGATGACCACGTCCTTGTGGAAGGTGGAGCGCCACTCGGCGGCCACGTTGCACACGTGCATCACTGCCTCGGGGTTGTCGCCGTTCACGTGGAAGATCGGCGCGTTTACTACGCGGGCCACGTCTGTAGGAGAACGCTGTGATTAATCAAATATAAGCAGATAACTGTCAACATAACAAGAGCTCCATAGTTGGTACGGTTAATAGCAGAAAAAAAATTGCAAACCATCTATAGTAAATATATTAGATACCCAGCGAGTTGGATGGACAAATCATTTACAAGCATCAACTAGCTAATTAATGGTAATGAAATCTACAAGATTGCATCATTAAGCGGAGTTTAATCTATGTCCTTTTTAGATTTAATGAGCTTGTGCAAGCCACCCTTAAACTAAGTTTAATACTGAATTTCGAATTGACAAAATTTAGATTTAAAGAATTTTGCTGCAAGCCATTGTCAATTACAATGAGAATTGAAAACAGACAGCTCTAGTAGTCTCTACTCACCGGTACAGTAAGCCGAGGACCGAGAGTGCCTCGGGTCGGTGGTGAAGCCGATCTGGTTGTTGGCCACGATGTGTACTGTGCCGTGCGTGGTGTAGGCGGGTAAGTCCGACAGATGCATCGTCTCGAACACGACGCCCTGTCCGGCGAACGCGGCGTCGCCGTGAAGGAGGATTGACATCACCTGGTAAAGGATAAACGGTCGAATTTTTGAGTTTTAACATTAATGTTTATACATCAATGCTTGCAAGACGTTTAAACGTCTGACATTTTAAGCTATAAAGCTAAGTTAAACAGATAAACGCACCTTCTTGCCCTCATTGTCACCACGGTAGAACTGCTCAGCCCTGGTCTTGCCCTGCACTACCGGGTCGACGGCCTCCAAGTGGGAAGGATTGGCGCAGACCGCCAACCTAATGTTCTTGTTTGTAACGCGGTTCAAACGCTCGATGTACGTTCCCAAATGGTATTTCACGTCACCGGAGCCCTGAAATTAGGTAGTACATGGTTGATAGTTTCTCGAAGTTTTTGACCCTTACAGATTATATGCTTAATAACTTATACTTTTGATTGCAATCGTTAGAGCCGCTTTCGAGATAGATATTCGCTTTCCAAATAATACTAGCATGAACTAGTTCGTTTATAAGAATTATTATGCTATTTTCTTAATTGGCACTTACGTCATCCTCGGCTTCGAGGCCTGCGAACTGAGTGAACAGCTGGTGAAGAGGCTTGCGGCACACGTTGGCTAGCACGTTCAGACGACCTGCGGACGACAATCACTCCTTTGTACACTTACTAAGGTCGAGAATGTAATAGGAAACTTGCATAAACCCCGCGGAATATCCGTTTTCCCGCAGCAACCCTGCATTTTTACGAGATTAAACATAGCCTTTAGTACTGCGGCGTAGTGTAGCTTCCTATTAGTGCTAGAATTTTCAGAATCGATTAGCTCCTAAAAAGTCACAGACTCACCAACTATACTATACTATAGATGCCTGGTTGAATTTAAATTTAAACCCATCTTAAATATACAATATTTGAAACTGCTTGAATACATTGCAATTAAAAAAAATTTTGGTGGAATAACGTCATTTGACGTCATTTGCAGTTAAACTCACCTCTGTGCGGCATGCCCATGATGATGGACTCGACGCCGAGACGCGTGGAGACGTCAATGACCTGCTTCATGGCCGGGATCAGGATCTCGCAGCCCTCGAGACCGAAACGCTTCTCCGAGGACCATTTCTTGGCGAGGAAGTTTTCGAATCTATATAACATTGAAAATATTATTAGAATTTACAATCGTAACTAATGCAAAGAAGATAGGTCAGTGTGAGTTCTAAGAAAGAATGATGTAAATTGATTTTAGTTTGTACATAAATAACTCAATATTTAAGGATACTATTATACCCAATATCGAGTGTTTGACGAAATACATAATACAGTTATATCTTATCTAGTAAGTATTTATAAAGGCCAGTCCTCATTCACGCCGTGAATTCGCGTGTCATCTGTACAGCAAAAAAATATGCCGCCCGCCATCCACAAGATGCCTTATTGTTAACGTCCAGCTCTAGGAGAAAACTAGTATATCCAGACACTTACCCGGCAGATCTCGTGAGACGAGCGAGGATCAACCTCTTCTGGTCAGGGCTCATCTTGGTGACATTGGGCGGTTCCATGCGCTGCCTAATCCAGTTACATTGTTCCAGCGAGTTGATGAACATGAACTCGATACCAATGTTGTTGCAGTAAGCTTGCTCGAGGCGGTTCAGAATTTCTCTACAGAAAGAAATGCATAGTTAAGAGTCTGGTTTAAAAAAAAATTCATTATAATACATTAATTCATTCATTTGTTTCAGTTTCATCGCAAACACAATATAGAATGTAATCTACATTATGTATGCGCTGCTTTTTGGGTTTATGATTACGCATTTTATGGTAAAAAATCGTGTTTTTCTTTATTTGTGATACTCTTTTCAAAAAAGAGAAAGTTTTCCATTCGCCTGTTTTTTTTTTGTTTTATAGATTGTTTTCGAAATGTCTGAATAAATTTGGATGACTTTTTCATAGGGTTTCTTTTCACCCGTTCAAAGAATTATCATTGGCGACACTCTCATATATGTTCTTATTAATAGTCTTTTGTTTCGAAAGAAAACATCTACATACGTCACAGAACTTGCATTAAATTAATTTACACTTACGTGTATTTAGGTAAAAGACCTAAAAAACACCATTCAACAACTCAACTCATAAAACAAGGTAAATGTCAAGTTCTCAGATAAGAATGCGCCATTTACTGTAGCCGATAACCACGTAATTTGATAAAATCTTGATAAAGTCTATTTTGTAAACAAGGACAGCAACAATACACTGTATCTCCCTTATCTCGTGGCGGTTTTGTCATAAATATAAAAGTAACGAACGGTCAATCTCTCACACAAAATGTTTTTACGTAAACCTAAAAGCGTATGAAGGATACACACACAGTACCCTCACTCAATATGCTCTCAGGCCAAATTGTCTCATAATCTTACCTCAGCGGCAAAGCTTTTTCCTTTTCCCCAATAAACGTTGTCGAGGGCAGTTTAAATACTCTGTCCATATCAGCTTCGTCTAAAACATAAGTAGCACATGAGAGTACGCACATTCTTGTTTTTAAATTACCCATGCTACCCAACATACCCGATAGTAAAAAATGAAAATAGAAAACGAGAAACAAAAGAATCTCAATTCGAAATGATCAATACAGCAGTATAAGCAAAGAGAAGAAGCCGATAGAAAGCATACTGATGTCATATCCCTTTACTAGCATTTCCTGTGAAATGAATGTTTTCATGGTTGAACCCTTTATGGTTTGTTTCTGCATAATGTTTAAATTGACACCATGTTTTCCTAACCAACTAGTTGATATTATTATCTATATATCCATTTAGAATTTTTCGAATGATGACTTTATGATTTTCACATGGTTTTGTGATATGTTGATGATTACTCCCATCATCCCTGATGTAATGTTTTACAGAGACATAGTTCAAATTGTTCTGCATAGTTCAAAGTACGGGTGAGGTAACTATTCTGTAACGATAGATATAGAGACGATCTATTGGCCGAGATCCAAAATGAAATAGACTATAGTTAGACGCCTAACGTTCTCAAACGGTCTCGGTTTCAATGTCAAACAATAAAACCGGTTGCTTTTTTATGTTCCGTCTCAATATAATATAATATAATACAATATTAATAAATAATAAATATAAAATTTGTTTAAATAAATAATATATCACACCCATGCACGTTACAGATAAACGTAAACCGAACACGAATCACATACCATGCAATAAAAAAAACATAGATAAGTAAAATTCAAATGCGGAGGATGTGCTTCCTTATTTATTGTGCAATGAGAAGTTGCGAAATGGGGCTATTTAAAAACCGCGAAGACTTTACAAATTGAATTAGAAGATCACTTTATTATCATTTGTTTCTCTAAGTATCGTTGTACGGTGCGTCATCAAAGTAAGAGGAAAAATCTAATTTTGATACTTTTTTATCGCCAATCAATCGTAGTGGTTTTAATTGGTTTTTAAAGTTTTTTTAATAAATATACTACAAAAAATTATGGAATTGAATTAAAGCCTGCGGTTATTAAATGACCCGTCACACATAAACCATTGTACGCATGTAAATATCGGGTGTATGAGAAAACGAGCGTGCGTGCTGAAGACCTTGTGCGTTACATCCACATGTCGTAGTTATGGCGTCAAAAATAGTTTACGAACAGATCTTCAAGTTCAAACAATACGTAAACGCAAAACAAAATAACTGTGCCTACTTTATCAGTCTGCAGTTGCACGGAGGTTCTGTTCATAAAGTATTGCCCCAATTCTCAATCGCATTTTTACAAATATAGAGCTGCAGTGTGCGTGCTATATTTAAATTAATTTCTAATTGCCAATAACAACTAGATACAACTTTTCAGTTGCACATTGAAGGTGATCTACATTTTTTTAATAACAAGGACGTAGATCGACCTACTTTTGTAAAGATTGACAGTACGACTTACAATGTTTGCAATTGTAGAATTGGGAGCAAGATAACATTGTACCGCGCCGCCATAACTACTTATCAAACATCGAGCGGCCAGGGTGCTATGTTCATTTGGACAAGGTACCATGTGCCTCCTTACCAAACCTGTAGCTGTTGTGAATCACTTCGCGCGGGTTTTTACCGCCCAACGCGTGGTTGGATATCTCCAAAGGGTCGAGATTCGCAATATGATGTCCTCGGATCTGTTTTTTGGTTCACAACGTACCAGTTTAGTATGTGAATATGCAACTGCAGTCCTGTCGTTATTTGTTGCATTAAATTATATAGAAAATTAAATAAGAAGCGTAAATTAAATGGGTTTTAATAACAGGATATAACTTTTATAAATATACTTTTGGGTGTCAATTATAAACCCTTGTTAATGGTAGCTGTAACATCGTAGTTAATCAAGATCGTGTATTAGCACAGAGACATTGTGTTTTGTTCGTGTAATATTAATTACATTGTTATAGAATAACAGTTTTGTTTTAATTGTGCTACGTTAGGAAGTAAGCAGACAATAATAAGGCGCATAGCACTGGCGTTAATCAGTGCAGATTAGATACAACCTTACCTTTATAAAGTCTTGTACTAAAATATAAACAAGTGGACTTTCAACGCATATTTGAATACCCATCAAACCTAAGGTATGTTGTATAAGTATAAGTCGACTAAAATGTCACTATGCCAATTCAAGACACAACTGAATTTTATTTGCTGTCTAATTTAATTGGTTAATCATCTATATATTACAAGTACAGAACAAACTTAAATTCGATTAAAGCAGATGTGACCCAGAAGTGGGTGGGAATGAAATAGACCTTTAATGATTCGGAGTTCATTGTTAGACGGCCCTGAAATTAACACTTTCGAATCCTTTTACCCAAATACAAGTTATACATATATAGAATATAGAGTTATATATAGATGTCCCACGGACTTCTTCGTCGTATCGGTGGTCCAGAACACATGGGACAAAACTTCAAATATTTCTAGCCTATGTAGTGCAGTCCTTGTTGAGCCGATTGTAACAAATGAGATGTCAATTGATTCGTCTTCACTGCAAGACCCTAACTACACGGGCGGTTCTCCCTCCGCGGCAAACCGCACTACATACAATTTATATAAAAGTTGAGTTCGGCGGGAGAACCGCCCGTGTAGTTTAGCCAAGTGTCGTAGGCAATTTTTATATAAAAAAGAGTCATAAATGAGCTTTATAAGTACCTCATTATTACTTTTATCTTCTTAACTACCAGTTTTGTTATTACTCTTTATCAAGTAACCTGATATTAATTTTGTGACAGGTAGGTCGAGTACCTACTTAACGATATGGGTGATAAATATTCGAGTATAATATAGATCTATCGATAACATTTACTGAACAGCAGGATAATAGGTTTCATCAATAATTAATTTACCTACTTATTGTATAAGTAACCCATTTGTTATTTGTTGTCCTTTAAACTGTTAAATTATTTGGTTATAACTGTTGAATTCGGATTTTACAGAACATGATTTTAACGGGAAATAGTTTAATTTTTCACTGTATTGTGTTCTTAAAATATACAATGAATAACAGGTATTTCTATTAAAGAATTTATTCATATGTGTAATCAGTACGTTTTTTATTATTGTGTCGATTTAGTTAAGTTGTTTTCTTGTATGTTAACCGGATTTCCAGTCGCATGGTCTAGTAAAGGAATATGAACATTCACAAATTATTACACCTCAACAAAAAATCAAATAAAAAGTTAATTTTTAGTTACAAAAATATATACACAAATATATTATTGTATTAATCTGTTAAAATAAACTAGATGACGAAAATACATTACAAATATACTGCATATGAAATAATGTATAATATTAGAATTTTAGTAAATAAATTGACCGACACTTTAGCTCTGTGTTTGACCGAATTTTTCAAAAAGCTAGTCTCAATAATTGTACGACCAATTTCGTGTAGTTTTCGGAATTATTTGTGATTATAAAAGATTGCATAACTAATCATAAGTGAACGTAATATTGACAATATATTGTGCATAGGTAGATATTAGTAAAATATTTTTATTGTTTCAGATAGAATCGTTTTTTCCATATAGCAAATATGAAATGCCCAAGCACCAAGGCAATCTTTTGCAATTACAGCTACAAAATTCTACTGGCCAATCACCAATAACTAAGGCAAAAATCAGCATTTAACTACAAATACATAGATTAAGAAAATAAACAAAAATAACCCTTGTAGAAGGAATCCGATATCTGACAGTGCTGATCTTACCAGTGCGTCTTAAGCGAGACAGAGATAACCCTAATCCAATTTGAATACGCATTGTACATTGAATATTAAAAGGATATGAACTGGATTGATTAACAATTTTACATTTGATACAAGAGGACTCATTCCGTGATAAAAATAGAAAAATATTGTCCCCGTACCCTATTAAATAACACAAAGCGGCAGTTGACATTTTAAAATTGACACTAATCTTCGTCCAGCTGTAAATCTAAATAAAAAAAACTAATAAATAATCTATATTCTTTGGTAAAAAGTAACATGATACAGTAAAGAAGAAGAAAACTTTAATTGAGAATATCACCAGTTGAAATCCCGCTAATCGCCAATCACAATACGTGTTAATGCTGAATAGAGTCATACCAAATCGCACGTGCTCTCTAATGACCGCTTCGTTAGCGAACGCTCTCAAGCCGCCGTGCCAGTCGCCACTCGATATGGGGTCCCCTGTAGTGATGCCCAAGGGGTCGAGTTGCGCGACCAGGTGACCTCTCGACTACATCCAACAATCGAAACACTTAATACTTTAACTTTTATCATAGAACACTGTAAAAGCCCTTCTGAGATGAGCGTCGTCCGACACTCCAGCTCTGCGTATTTACACAAAGCATACACAGTAAACGATATCACATTTTATAGGCCGTTTGTTATTGTCGAAAAAGAAAGTTAAACAAATAGAAAATAAATTGCCCACATAAAGTATTCCTTTAGCAAAACTCATACATAATAGGAATATAAGCGCAAAATACTAAAAATTCATTAAATAAACTTGGTACGTATTTTCCAAAACTATTATACGATATATTCTAATTCTATTTTGAGACTAGCAATTTCAAGGTCGGTCTAAGTTTAACGTTAGTAGTTTAATGCAACATAGGCAGTTGGTAGTCATTAACAGGAACGTTTTATTTTAGAACATTCGACTAGGAAACGAATTAATGATGCAAATCATGATTTTGTTATGTTATGGTTGATTTGGGACTCTACTGCGACATCCAAATGAAACTCTACTGCAACATAATTTGTTAAGTAGATATCGAAGAGCAAATATTATCACACACATGCATAAATTAAAAAATGGTATATGCAAATATGACAATCACACGTGAATCAACAGACTCGACATTTCTAACACAAGGTGCGTTGAATCTCCATGAAAAAATAAAGCTAAAAACAATCACCGTTCAAGTGGCAAGACATTCATTCATGATTCATAAACATTCATGTTTTTCTAAAATGAAGGACAACGGTGATAAGACAGGTCTAAAGTAAATTGTTCTAGCCACACTAATTTCGCGGCAGTGTATCATAGCGTATGCATGTGTGTCATAATACCGCCGCCGCCGGTGAAACAAATCGGTGGGACGCAATGCAAAATTGATCAACGAGTGATTGGCTTTAAATTTTCCAACGTCACGTTGTCCTGCGTACCGAAATTGAAATATTTCCTCATGATGAGCTCGGAGCGGGGCGCGCGCAAGCCCAGTGCGGGCAGGTTGGCCGTGGTGATGCCCAGCGGGTCCACGTCCGCCGCCAGGTGGCCGCGAGCCTGTCACGCACCGCCACCACGACATCGTTTAGTCCAAATTAGGTGATACACGACCCAGCGACACGACTCCGAAGGAAAAAGACGGCGTTGAGCCATCTCTTAAACTTCACTAAATCCCATTTCACAACAAACATACATACATAACAATGTAACAACCGTAATACGATGTTGGCACCCAACGTGGAACGACTTAAATAATGGCGCCCAAATTATACAAAACTACAATGAACCAGCTCGTCGCTAGGTCGTGCAGAACAATTTGGACACGTTTACAAGTCTTCGAACCGCAATGCCAATTGTTTCACACGCAGTTACGATGACTATTTGAACCTTCTCATATTTATTGCTAGCCGCATATTCCTATCATAAAATGGATGTTGTTTTGCAAAATTATTGGAACTGTGGGCTATAACGCGACTACTTGACACGCGGTTAAATCAATGCTAGTTGTGTCTTTCCAAATATTTCGACCGTTTTTTACTTGGCGTGTCAGAGCCGGCTGCTTCGTTTAATTGATCAAAATTGTATGAGGTATTCACAACTTAACCGTATAGCTGAGATACTGTTCTTTTTGTGTATCGATAGAATTAATGTGTAGCCTATAAACAGGGGGTAAAACAAATAGCAACACATTAGCAAGGGCTGTTGTGTGTGTGGGGCAAAAATGTGCAAACAATAACAAATTGTGTGGTTAGTACGGAACACGTTTCACCTGGTAGCTCCTGATGATGGCCTGGACGGCGAGATGGTCGTCGATGATCTTCTCGTTTATGGGAGATCCTGGGAAGTTTTATGAACATGTCAATATGTAAACACTAACCTTTTCATTACACACAATTTACCCGTATAGCAAACTCGAAATGCAACAAATCTAACGGCAGCGCCAGGAATCTGTTATCCTGATTCCAGCAGAAACTTAAGTTCAATATGGTACCATTATTGAGCATACATAAACAGGTACCTGGATATTCTTGATTTTGACGCGTTACCAACCTTTTCATACAAGCTACAGGCTACATCTTCAATGTCTTCAAATCAGCCAGCAGTTAAGCTAAGGAGCGCGACACATCCCTCAAAAAGACGAGTGGCATTGCGCCAAATGACAGAACAAGAAACATAAAACTGTTCTTACCTATAGTACAGCTTTTAGTTCTGGGACGATATCTGGTTGGGCGCCAAATATTCGTATTTATTAAGAAAAATAAAGCTTAGACCAACGATACCACAGATAAACGATGCAGTATGTTTGAATTATAGAACTGCACACTCAGCCCTTTATGTCGGGCGCGCTTGCTAATCGTTCACTTATTAAGAATAGAGCAAGACTGCGACCCAATTTCATATTAATCCTACAACTGCAAGTTGTTTTGCTATTAATCATCACACTTATATACATTATATCGTTACCTGCAGAAATGGATGTCATCCCACCGGATGATGGCACGAGCGATGTGAGGGGAACTTCATTCCTGTTGTACGGCGCAAGGTTAGGTGGGGATGTGTACGCGGCGCCGGGCTGGGCGCCTGCCGTCGCATTGCGAAAGAATGCATCCCATGACTGCAATGAGAGACAACTTTAAAAAACTAGAAATCAGATTACGGAGTTCGATAACTGAACAATAGGTTCTCTGATAAAACTATGTACGTATCAAATCACCGCACCGTTACGATATTTTATCAACAGTCATAAACTAGATATAGATACGTCATACTATTGAAAAGCCATAATATTGTCTAGGTTTGCAAAAAATCCCTGAGAGCGTATCTAATAATTCCCAAAGCTGTTTGAACCGGTTCCTGGCTAAAAACGTTTCATCTCACAATGGCGTCAACATGTGTTGATGACGTCATGCGTGTTTCCCGGTAAAATGAGCGCACTTTGTAGTTCTGAGCTCACTAAGCTGATAAGTCCTCATACCCTTATCACGTATTATTTCCTGTTATAAATGAATAGCTAATATTTTATAGAAACGAAATAGACTATAGAAATATTGAAATCGAGTGGGCTAGACAGATTGAAAGACCGACGTTCAACAAGAGAATTTTTACAATGCCAAAGAAAACGTATTACGTATTTACGTCATTTACTAAACGTAGTATTGTTGATCGCTCTTGGTAACAATCTCTTAGTGATGATATAATAAAAGCGTGTAGTAGGACTGTTTGGAATGCCTGCAGCGTGTTATACGTCACTAGCAGTCACGAATATTAACGTATGCTGACGTCAACGCAAGAGTACACTCAAGAGTTAAAAAAATGTATAGGAAGGCATAGAGAGCATATAAACGTTATCTAGAATACTAATCGTAAACGTATTGTAGGGTTGTTTTAGAAAAAAAAAATTCAGCACTAACAAACTTTTCATATTCATGAGATTGAAGTCCATAAACCATAATTTAACTTGTCAGTCAGTAAGTTCCTCTGCAGAACTTGGTAATGAGTATATCAAAAGATTTCATAATAGTCATGAATTGTCAAATCTACGCCGGTATAAACCAAATCATGTCTGGATCAACTCACTCGTACTGGCGACCATTGTGACAAACAAGAAGTTTCGCTCGGGACTTCACTTGCATTTTAAGACACACTAACGACATTTTACTGAAAGGATATTATAATCTTGGATTCTTTGGTACCTACTTGAATTGCAGATACGTCATGATAGTGGACAAATGATATCCGATGTTTCACAATATTATACCCAAGTGCGTATAGTGCAGTTCATTGAGTGTTACGAACAGAGATAACTGGGATGTCTTGAAGGTCATAGTTGACCTTCACAAATCATCTGGCTGAGACGATTCTCGGTCGGTTGTTACCGGATCGAGTTAGAGATCACCCGTGAATTAGCCGCGCACGAAACGACCATTTCAAAGACGGTCGTGACTTCAGTTGTTTCGGACACTTTTTCTGCACGTGTTTAAGCATTTCACCGCTATTGAATGAACTAACCTTGACTGCTAAGTAACTGATAAGTCATCAGCAACCAGATCTTCAGCTATTATATCGTATTATCCCACTATCGGGACTCCTCTCAGAGATTGAAGTATCTCTAGAGATAATCCATAAGATCGGTTGGCCCAGAACGGGGCTAGATATTATCATATATCATCTTCGTCATGGCAGTTTTCTCAAGGGTTTCGATAGATGAAACCATTGATAATAGATAGATGTTATTTTGTACGTAAACATTGATCGAATATGCGCTCTACATAACAACAATTGTCTCGGTAATTTGAAACACTACAACCTATATAATACTATAATTCTAACATATGATTAGATATCATTTGGGCTTGTTTACATATTTTATAAATACTTAGATAAACAAGTCTTAAATTGACATACTTTTGTAAGCGCGTCAATAAGTAACCCATATGGCTAGATGTAATTCCCAATACGTTATCGGATACGGCGTCTAGTGGATGTCTAGACACCACAAACGATCAATATAATTAAAGATCGGCATGCGAGTGATATCAATGACAATCGTAAGTGTTTGTAAGATTCTGTACGACTTCAACGTATGTAGAACATGTCTTAAATTCAATTTCAGCGCCATAGCTGGCCTTTATATACTGCTATAATACGATCTATATACTGCTTTATTGCGGCCCGTTTACTATGCGACAACGCTACTATCCAAAGTGCGTACCTATCTAGGGATTTAATAACTTGAGGAAAGTATTCCACTCAACTGGGTCGAATGGTAAACAGATAATGCATGCAGGCATGTACGAGTCGTATGTCCTACCTTGTACCTACTACATACTTTTCCTTTCATTTACATGACAACGACTGCAATATTTTATAATACTTTTAACACTTTAACTGCTGAGCAGATTTTCTTGTCTAGCCACGGTTGCGGCTCTGCACACTCCATAGTGTTTTCCCATACAACAAACACAATAGTTGTGTTTTCCCGCACTCGCGGCAACTTATGAAAAACACGACAGTTGTGTTCTCGGCATTGAAGGTGTTAAATAAAATAATTTATATTGAAAACTAGCTGCGCCCCGCGGTTTCACCAACGTAATTCCACTTTTCCCGCAATAACTCTGCATTTTCTAGGTTAAAAACCGCCCTGTTACTTAGGAAAAGCTTGTTGATCGGCCAAAAATCAAATGTCATTTCGTGAGATCATACAGAAATGTAACAGAGAAAATAATTTTAATTTTCCCCAAGTTTTTCAATTTTTCTCTGAGAAAGTTCCTCGGACCTCAACGAATATTTGAAAAAAAATATGCCGGATTGATCCAATGATTCTCGAGTTATCGCGTGGCCAAGGGAATTAGGGAATCAGTTATAATATACAGAGATAGAGATAGATGTGTGTATTGTATGTAGCAAGTTAAAATATTTCATAACTTGTTACAATTTTTTATTAAGGTTGCAAAAGGTCCGTAATAAGAGCTGCAGTAATTTCGGTTGTTTTCGTGTCAAGGCACCTTACTGAGTTTAACAATAACGTCACGATTGATTGGAAAGGTCATCAATGTTTTAATGGATCTACTAGCTAGACGACTGTCAGACTGCTAGAAGGCATTTTAGAACCTACACTCGTTAATTTGAACTATTTTATACGAAATTGGATAATATTTGAATAACCTACTGACCCCTCTTTAACACGCTTAACGCCAAGGCCTTTATGCAAATATCTACTACGATATTGAACAATACATTTTGTATTTGATAGTGTGTATCGTAGTACACATAGCTGAGGGTTTTAAGGGAATGAAGATGATGAAAGTTTTTCGTAGGGATAGTTCGGGGGTTCTCTTAACGCCGCATCTCACGATGAGTCTATAACGTAGAATCGTTGATGACGGGTAGATAATTGGTACATCATTAACCTATCAAAATATCGTAGTGAATGAAGCTACTTATTTCCGCTGCGTTTGTGTTGACACGGTACCTATAGGCTAATTGGCGGGCGTGGGAAATATACACAAACAAAACATAGTCATACACATTTTGACGTTGTCCCATCCATGTCTATATTTTTGTAAAGCCACAAGCCTTATCTTCCGAAGAGAAGGATAATGGTGATACTTTGAAGCAGTTTTCTTATAAGTCACGCTCTTGAAATTATGTTCATGGCTAGTTCGCCAACAAACGCTAAAATTATCGTTAATTTAAGGTACAAAGTGTTGTTATCTGCTATTTATGCGTAGGAGTGGAGTTAAGATGGCTTATGAACGTTTTTGCATTAAGGCCAAAATGTATTTTTTTATTTTTGCCTTTTTATATTCCTTGATGGTTTACCTACAATAAATATTTACCTACAATATATACTTAATACTATTTATTTGTAAGGCTTGTTGTACTGAGAGCTATCAATGCCACCAATGCCATCATGACCTTGGCATTGGAAGTCCATCAAACTTGAGGCCCAGTTTACACTGATGTGACAAATACATATAAGGTTTTGGTTTTTATGCACCCAAGCAATAAAACAAAGCTTAAGCTATAATCTATTTAACTTAGTAACTTATACATAGATGCCAGCACAAATTGTTCACAGCACAATGTTTGTACTTGTTTCCTTGTGTGTCAAGGATTGAAATAGGTAAATGTAGGTACTTACCGCATGTACGGAGTTGGGATCACCGAGCCATGAGTTGTACATGGTCTCGACGTAGGCCGAGCTCGAGCCATTGAGGAAGGGTTCGGCCGCTGTTGAACTTTTCAGCCTGTGGGCGTTTACTGTCACAGCGGCGGCCTGTGTAAAAAATAGGCTCATTATCATATCGCTTGCCTATTATATGTCGTTTTCGCAAATGAGCAATATACGTATTTGTTTAATTATACTTCTCTTACAAAGACTGGAACAAGATAATTTAGTAAAATTTGTGGCTTAGCCTTTTCACCTGTTTGGTTTTCATGAGAAAAAACTATGCAAGGACACTTTTTTTTGGTGTATCATTAACCTAGTTCAGTAACTGGAAATTTTGCCGGCAACAAAAACAATCCGTGTCTCATTATCTCTCAGGAATCTCAGATAATAACATAGATATGTAAGACAAAAATAAAGTATCAATAAATCTAGTATTGATGGTCATCGACAGCTATCGGAAACCTTATCGGAATAAGACGGATCATTCGATTAAAGAAATGTGCAGGTGCCAAAAATATCTATGAATATTCTAATACTTGCACAATATTTATTTCTGACAGATAAAAAATACCATACACTGGGTAAATAAGATAAGGAAGCGGAGCAAAGTTTATCAAGTGTATGGAGGGGCTCGCCTCGTCTAGACATAATACTACTATCAGTTAACATGTGGGTTTTTTCCCATATAAATACTGTAATTACAGGGATAAGCACATGATGACTAAGGCATAGCAGAATTATTATTTATCGAGATAAAAATAATAATAGAATAATAATGATTATACTTATGAACAAGTTGTTACTCAATTATGGTTCATGGCCGGCCAGCAATATACCTAGTATCTAGAAACAAAATATGTAAAACAAAATAATTTCTAGCCCCCCACCTGGGTGATTGATTTTGAAACTTCTTCCTTATTAATTCCTGGGTGAAAATACATTTTAAAATACCATTACATTAAACAAATAATAGTACTATGCTAAACACAAATATATTTACACAGCCCCTAAGAGTGCACTCGTGAAAGTTTAACGACTCTACCACTACATTCAGAATACATTTAATCTAAAAGGACCAACAAGAAACTTAATGCAGTATTTGTCCTTAAAACTATATACTATGGTAGGTGATCGCCAGGAGACAACTGCCAGGAGCAAATTGCCTCCATTAGTTTTTGTGATGAACATAAATACAATTACAATTTTTATTTATAATATTTTTAATAGTACCTATCGATCTTAACCAACTCAATGGATAATTATATTTATCCGAAGCCACATTGCCTATTGCAGCAACAACAGTATAGAGTAAGTACCTACAAGTAAACAATACCTAAGTCCTTGAGTTTCTGTAAGTATAACTAAATTCAATAGTGTATGAACTGTGACCAAATGCCAATCAGTCTGCTGATGTATATAATACAAGAAACTCACCTGTGGTTTGTTGAGGAGCCATGATGCAAATCTCTCCGAGTTGCCGAGTTTATTTGTGGCTTGCAATGCTATCTTTGCTCTGTGCATGTTTGTTTCTTCTGTACTCCCGGCCCCCTAATGTGTCAGGTCTGATAAAAGAAACAGATAATGCAATGTAGATATTGAGTAATCACTTTTCAAGCTATCTTTGAATTCCGGTAAACTAGAATAAGTACAATTGCAAGCACTTCTGACAACTACAAATTAAAATTCTAATAATGACACTAAAACATGAAATTGAATTAATTACTATGAATAATACTGTGACCTTCAAACATGATGAATCATTAGAATACATCTTCAAACCTTAATCCAAATAAATCCCTAGTAAATATAATCCTCTAATAAATACAATCATCATCATCATCATCATCAACCCATAACGTCCCACTGCTGAGCATGGGCCTCCCCTTACTTTCTTTGAGGAGGGTTAGGGAGGCAGACAACCTGACTGATGGTCAGATGGCAGGAAGGCAGTAAATTTAATTAAAATGTTCACTGCTGAATACACATGTATATCTGTGTATTTATAATTTTACGGCAAGCAAAAACACACCTTGTGTGTGAACCCACACTGATGACTGTATTGTCAATTTTATCACACCAGTTGTGTGTGTCCACACTCCTGATTGAGTTTAGTTACGACACAAGGCCAGTAAACACACACATTTTGTGAAGATTCACAAAAGAGCCAAAAAAACTAAAACAGTTCAGCAGTGAAAGGGTTATCAGAGGACTGGAAGGAGTATTGTGCAAATGAGGAGGCCTATACTCAGCAGTGGGCTAAAATAGGCTGATAAAGATAGGCAGTTGCTCCATGAATCTCGATTATCTGCCACATTTGATCAACTCTAAGATATGGTGAAGACCTTTACCCAGTAGTATAGGTTAGTATAAAAAATATACAATTCAAATTATAAACTGCCTAAAGCAGATATGTATCGTCAATTTAACCAAAATACCAATAATTGTATATTGATATCATCAATATTGACATGTAGGTGTGCATTTGAAAGTTGGCATCATATCAACATTTCATTCTGTTAGCCTATTTCTATTATGAAAGTATTTAGTTATTTTTAAACATATTGTATGTAGTTCAGGGTCATGGCGAAGATAAATAATAGAAATAATAAGAAAATAATTTATAAATGATAAAAAAATTATTGTCTTTACCATTTGAACTTCTCTTACATTTTTAGTTAAAGAAAATAGCTTTTGAAACATAATCCATGGAACAGCTACAGAAGTGAATAAAATAGTGTCAGGAAATAGTGGCACTAGTGCAGGTGGCTTTTAACCGATAAATGATTTATGTCAAATATTGCATCATATAGAAATAACCAAATCAATTTCATGATAGTAAAAAGCCTGCAAACATAAAATATTAAGTCTCAAATTTTTGGGAAGGTGGATCACATCACACTACTCAGTTGATGTCATGGGGCCTTCAAGGTTGATCCACAGAAATCCATAACATAATTTGCTGTAACGATACTGCATTTATTCTATTAATCCAAAATTCGTAGCGAACAGTAGATATCGATGTGTCGTAAGAAACCATACGGTTAGCCAACCTCCCATTTTACGATTGAATTTGTCATAGTTATCCTTAAGATGACGTTAGAAACATGAAGACATACCTGAAAGCCTCAATCTCCTGCTCGCTATGCAGTAATAAACTATCTGATCAATAATGAAGTCCCGTGATTCAAGGTTATATAACTCACTCTTTTCTAGCGCATTGAATGTTGAGCGAAATGGTACCCCTACGCGCCGAGTAAAGTTACGCTTGTCACTAAACCACTAAGTATTTTACAACATTGTTTTATTACCTACAACAATTTTAACTATAGTTACCTTTGACACTTTTCGAATGTAAAATCCAATGTAATCTGTCGAGCGTAGTAAATTTTGAAGGAATAAATTTAAAGAAAATTCATGCTTTTCGTTGATTCGCTCGTTCTCGAAACGAAAGCTGTCGCGTAACTAAATGTCATGTCAATGTGACAGAAAACTTTTGATAGTTTGATAAAATGTAGTCTATGGTATTTTCAAGTGGATCTTTGAATTTTTTAGAACTTTTTCTTAATTTACAAGTATTCTTTATTACAATTTACTTAACCATTCATAGTGTAAATATGTTGACCAAGGGTAAATGCGATTTTTGTTCTAAATAAAACTCGTACTACAGTGCACCGCGTGTGATAGATTATTTGAATTTTACCATGGTAATTGTTGTCAATATTCAAATACTGATGATGTTAAACTTACCTTGTGTCAAGATAAGTATCTTTTTTTAAACCACGTAGGTACATGACTAAATAATACGTTTTGAGTATCTGATGATAATGTATGTATTTAGTAAAGATTCAAATGGCAACATTTGTTTGAGGACTTAACTTGATGAATTTGGCAACATTCACTGGTTTCCAATAAACAGGAAATTACGTTAATGTTTATAATTAATATTGTACGTATTTTAGAAAAAGTTTGACTGATAATTATCAAATAATTATGATTTCTGCGGCTAGATTTAATCCATGTATTTTCGTCCATATTTCATTTAATGATATGATAATTGACTTGTGTTAATTCTTCAATATTCATACTAATATGAATATTCTTAAGTATTAATGTATCGAATCATTTACGATAATTCATCTCTGTATTTGTAAGATAATTGGTAATTGAAAATAAACGATGAAACAGCTTTATTACTGTTAGAAAACCATTTAATATAATAATTGGAATTATTCACGTTTAAACAAACTTTAGTGTACATATCTGTGGATATGTATTGATTTAGAAGGTTTTAACATGTATTGTAATAAAAATCAAGCAGTAAAAACGTTTAGTTTCAATTTAAGGAAACACGTGGTTTACTGAGCTTGTTTATTCGCCGCACGGCGGCCGGTATAAATAGCCTTGCATTTGAAAGGCAGATTCACTTCTCAATGTACCTCGGAACAGGGCGGACACGCCGCCCAACTAAATAAGTTAAGTACTATTATTATATCTATTAACTAGAAAGCTATTATTATTGTGTATGTGTATTAATCTTCAGTTTAAAACTTACTATGTGTATTGCAATAGTTATCAATATTGTGTATCAGTGTGTACATTACAATCGCTAAATTATATCGTGTTATATATAGATACAACTAATGTGAGCATTTCATTATCTTCCTACTTATTTCCAAATGAAGCTTATATTTTAAATTAATTATTGAGAGTTACAATAGCTATTCCTGTCGTGTAGTAATATGTAGATTACATTAACTTCCTACTTATTTGAAAGTAAAGTAAATGGCTTATATACTATTTATTCTTGTGTATTATTACAATAGCTATTCCTGTTGTGTATTAATAACGTGTAGATAAACCTATCCGTGAGACTTAGATTAACTTCCTACTTATTGCAAAATAAAAGAATATCAATATTAATGTTTATTCTCTTATATTCCTTTATATATAGATGTCTTTACCTAATTTAGTTATTATCAGAAGTGGGATTCGACCTGACTAATCTTAACGTATTATGTAATATTTCAGATATTGTGGGTGTGGTTTCTGAAATGGACTCGGCAGTCGTAGAAGGTCTGCTCAAGGCGATCCGAGATGCAGTTGCGGGGACACCTCGTGGAGACGATGTGGTTCTTCCGCCGTTCGATCCTGATAAGAACGACAACGGTGCCAGCAGCTGGTGCACCAATATCGATGCAATCGCAGCGGATCTTGGATGGAGCAACATCACAACCGTTGCAAAAGCAGGTAAAGCCTTGAAAGGCTCTGCATTACTGTGGTATGAAACTTGGGAGCCCGATGAAGGTAGAACGTGGGAACGATTTAAAATCACTGTTAAAGATTTATATCCTGAAAAGAGGAACTTGTCAGACAAATTAACAAAGGCAGTGTTATTAACATCTGAAGCTGCAGAATCGTATTGTGATTATGCTAGGGAAAAACTTAGATTGTTTAAGAATACTAGGATAGTTTTCACCGAAAAACAGTTAGTTGAGCTTGTTTGCGGAGGTATACATGATGTGCATGTAAAAATGGCATCACAAAATAGTCGTGTGGAGACCACTGCAGAATTGATATCACTGTTTACGACTTATGTGAAGATTCCTAAGAAACGTCCATTTGATTCTACAAGTAAATTTACTGACAACCCAACTAGTTCTCCTAGCAAACGACCAAAAATTGATGAAAAACGTTGTTACACTTGTAACAAGCTAGGTCATTTTTCAGCCCAATGTTTTCAGAACAGAAACTATAATGCCCCTAGGACAAGTTTTTCGACAAACTTAGCTCGTCCCCCCATAAACAAAGTCCAATGCTCCCATTGCAAAAGATTCGGACACACTGAATCAGTTTGTTATTTTAAACAGCTTTCTACCACAAGTACCACAGTAACAAAAAGAGATGACGCTAATTGTATAACCAAGGCTTAACTAAAGTTGTGATAAAGGATATGACAGTCGAAGCTCTTATTGATACTGGTGCTAGTTGCAGTATCATGAAGGATTCTATTGCACGGCGAATAGGTTGCAATTTAACTCCATGTTCAAAAATGCTCGATGGTATAGGCAATGGTAAATTACATATCTTTGCAAAAGTAACTGTCCCTGTAAAATTTGAGGAAATCTGTCTAGAAATAGAATTTAATGTAGCCAGGGATAAAGATTTTAGCTATGATTGTTTGATCGGTAGAGATGCAGTTAGTCATTCGGACGTTGCTGTTATAGTAGACTCTTCTGGGTGTAGACTGACACGTACTCACTTGCTTGAACCAACTGGAGTAGTTAATCAAATAACGAGTTGTAATAGCGAACTCGATCAACTAAACGAAAAAAATGGGTTTCATCAAATTCCAGTAGCACAGGACTCCGTAAAATACACAGCTTTCGTAACCCCAGATGGGCATTACGAATTTCTGAAAATGCCATTTGGAATTTGTAACGGACCATCAGTCTTCCAGAGAGCTATAAGTAGAGCCATTAAACACTTGAAATTTTTATTAGTGTATATAGATGACTTATTAATTCCATTTAAAACTGAAAATGAGGGTCTGCAATACCTAGAACAAACTCTCGAAGCTCTCGGTCATGCCGGATTTACCATAAACTTGAAAAAATGCAAGTTTTTTGTGACAGAGATAGAATATTTAGGAAGACACATTTCTGAAGATGGTATCAGGCCAAGTGATAATAAAGTCTCGGCTCTCATCAACTCTCCTGTCCCTGATACTATCAAAGAAGTGCGTCAATTTATGGGTTTAGCTAGTTATTTCCGTAAATTTATACCAGAATTTGCCTCACGTACTGCCAGTATAACTAAACTCACAAAAAATAACCAGAAATGGGAGTGGGGTCAAGATCAGAATGAAGCTAGGAATTATGTTATTAAGCACTTGGTGACGAAACCACTATTGACTGTATTTGATCCAAACTTACCTACTGAACTGCACACTGATGCTAGCTCAATTGGTTATGGTGGAATTGTAATGCAAAAAGTTGATAATCAGAATAAAGTTGTAGCATACTATAGCAAACGGACTTCCCCTGCCGAATCAAGATATTGCTCTTACGACTTAGAAACATTGGCAATTTATAACGCCCTTAAACATTTTAGGGTGTATTTATTAGGTATCGCATTCACTATAGTAACAGACTGTAATGCCATTAAGCCTACCATGACCAAAAAAGATCTTTCACCGCGTGTAGCTAGATGGTGGACCTTTATGCAAGATTTTAACTTCAAAATTCTCTACAAAAAGGGTAAATATGTGGGTCATGTTGACTACCTAAGTCGTAATCCAATCAACCCTAAAACTGTCCACACAAACAAAAATATCCCTTCTGTAATTAACGTGGTTAATGACGATGCAAGTCGTCCGCCATCGTGGTTAGAATCTGCTCAACGAGATGATACTGAGACTCAGACTATAATTGACAAAGTTCGGTCAGGTGAATTGGATACCAATCAATACTTAATCATAAAAT
This sequence comes from Campaea margaritaria, assembly GCA_912999815.1. Classification (NCBI taxonomy): domain Eukaryota; kingdom Metazoa; phylum Arthropoda; class Insecta; order Lepidoptera; family Geometridae; genus Campaea; species Campaea margaritaria. Next base: position 8,484,509 of record OU538794.1, read on the forward strand.
ACATTGCTCTATTATAAAAACGACGCTAATGCTATGCCGAAATTATATATTCCAAGAGGCTATAGACTTAGCTTACTTAGACTATTTCATGATGATAACTGTCATGATGGATATGATAAAATCATTGACAAAATCCGCCAACATTTTTGGTTTCCTGGCATTGCAGCGTTTGTTAAAAAATACATCTCTCATTGTCTCATATGTACCTCACGAAAAAATCACTCTGGACCTAAACAAGGTATATTATATCCTATAGAGAAATCTATTCCTTTCCATACTTTGCATATGGATTGCACTGGGCCTTTTAGACAATCAGCCGATGGTTTTAAATTTGTATTGCTAGTCATAGATGGATTTACAAAATATTGCATCCTCAAACCCCTTAAGAGTCTGAGCGGACAGGAATTGTTGTTTGCCATACGTGAAACTATTGCATTATTCGACACACCTCATCTTGTAATTACGGACAGAAGCACAAACTTTACATCTAATCAAGTTCAAACCTTATTTAGGGAAATGCAAATTGAACACCACATGATATCCACTGGTACTCCTCGTAGTAATGGCCAAGTTGAAAGGTATGTAGCTACAGTAACAAACATGTTAGCTACCACGATTAATGATTTGTCAGAATGGCCAAACGTTCTTTGGAAAGTACAACAATCTCTTAATACGACTGTTCAGAAAACCACAGGCTTTTCCCCAATGAGACTTTTACTAGGAAGGGAAGGAAATATACCTTCCATACAAGCTCGGCTAACTGATGTTGTAGATGAATCAATACAACCAAGTATTGACTTAGAAGCTGATCGTGAATTAGCACGACAACGGCTCAAAGATGTTGCTGATAGGTTTAAGAAACGTTTTGATACTACCAGACGAACCAATAAAATATATAATATTGGAGACCTAGTTTACATCAGTCAAGACCATAGACGTCATGATAAACTCAGTCCAAAATTCAAAGGCCCATATGAAATAATACAAATATTACCACATGACAGATTTTCTTTGAGGGGACAAAATAATTTGAGAAATATTATTGTTGCCAAAGAAAAACTGCGTGTTTGGCCTGGTGAATGGGTAGAACAAAACATTTCCTTTGAAGAATCACTGTAAACAAATATAACTTATTAAACAATATCATTGTCAAAAGAGAACCGTGATAGATTATTATATAGCTAACAAATTTAAGATTATTCAAAATAATATCCATGTAGATCACATAATTATTAAGATCAAACTATGAATGTGTTTAATTTTGAATTATCATTATTATGTAACATTGCTAATTTACTTAGGACAGGTACTTTTTTTGACACACTTAAAATATTAAATTCTGAGATTGTCACATCGGTCACATCATACCAGTATTTGTGTCGCTGGGCGATCTTAAACCTGATTAGTCTAGATTTTACTGGCAGCGAGTAAAAGGACTAATATGCTATATGCCTGGTCATAGATCACAATGAAACGATGAAAATGAGAAAAAAAAAAAAAAAAAAAAAAAAAAAAAGTATGAGAAATGAAAAAAAAAAAAAATAATGTGTCGCTGGGCGATCTTAAACCTGATTAGTCTAGATTTTACTGGCAGCGAGTAAAAGGACTAATGTGCTATATGCCTGGTCATAGATCATGAGAATGAAAAAAAAAAAAATGTGAATGATATGAAAAAAAAAAAAAAGAAAAGAGAATGGTTTCATTGGAAAAAAAAAAAAAAAAAGAAAGTTATACTGGTGATGATGATGATAATGATAAAAATATAAAATGATTTGGACTTGTGAAATGTGATTAAGTAGGTACTTCGAGAACGAAGTACATATCAGTATGGCCGTGATAGATTATTTGAATTTTACCATGGTAATTGTTGTCAATATTCAAATACTGATGATGTTAAACTTACCTTGTGTCAAGATAAGTATCTTTTTTTAAACCACGTAGGTACATGACTAAATAATACGTTTTGAGTATCTGATGATAATGTATGTATTTAGTAAAGATTCAAATGGCAACATTTGTTTGAGGACTTAACTTGATGAATTTGGCAACATTCACTGGTTTCCAATAAACAGGAAATTACGTTAATGTTTATAATTAATATTGTACGTATTTTAGAAAAAGTTTGACTGATAATTATCAAATAATTATGATTTCTGCGGCTAGATTTAATCCATGTATTTTCGTCCATATTTCATTTAATGATATGATAATTGACTTGTGTTAATTCTTCAATATTCATACTAATATGAATATTCTTAAGTATTAATGTATCGAATCATTTACGATAATTCATCTCTGTATTTGTAAGATAATTGGTAATTGAAAATAAACGATGAAACAGCTTTATTACTGTTAGAAAACCATTTAATATAATAATTGGAATTATTCACGTTTAAACAAACTTTAGTGTACATATCTGTGGATATGTATTGATTTAGAAGGTTTTAACATGTATTGTAATAAAAATCAAGCAGTAAAAACGTTTAGTTTCAATTTAAGGAAACACGTGGTTTACTGAGCTTGTTTATTCGCCGCACGGCGGCCGGTATAAATAGCCTTGCATTTGAAAGGCAGATTCACTTCTCAATGTACCTCGGAACAGGGCGGACACGCCGCCCAACTAAATAAGTTAAGTACTATTATTATATCTATTAACTAGAAAGCTATTATTATTGTGTATGTGTATTAATCTTCAGTTTAAAACTTACTATGTGTATTGCAATAGTTATCAATATTGTGTATCAGTGTGTACATTACAATCGCTAAATTATATCGTGTTATATATAGATACAACTAATGTGAGCATTTCATTATCTTCCTACTTATTTCCAAATGAAGCTTATATTTTAAATTAATTATTGAGAGTTACAATAGCTATTCCTGTCGTGTAGTAATATGTAGATTACATTAACTTCCTACTTATTTGAAAGTAAAGTAAATGGCTTATATACTATTTATTCTTGTGTATTATTACAATAGCTATTCCTGTTGTGTATTAATAACGTGTAGATAAACCTATCCGTGAGACTTAGATTAACTTCCTACTTATTGCAAAATAAAAGAATATCAATATTAATGTTTATTCTCTTATATTCCTTTATATATAGATGTCTTTACCTAATTTAGTTATTACGTGCGTATCATTCCCAGCTTGCCGCCCACAGATCAAAGCATCATAGAGTATGGTACCCTCACATCATAGACTATTGATTAATTTACTAAGTTTTGTAATTTACTAAGTAGTACTTAGTACTATAGTACATACTAATTCCATCGTTTCCATAATAATTCCATGTGTGCAGAACAGCAGAAGAAACTGGAAAAATTGTTGTCAGTTGTCATTTGACTATCAATGTCATACCTGTCGTGTCAAAACTGTCGTCTTATCTGTCAGTGTCAGCTGAGTTCAATTTCCAAAAATAAATTCGACAAAATTCAGTAAAATCTCAACGAATATCGATGTGTAATTTATAAATACTTGTTAATTTCGGTATAATCTCCCATCATCTTCTCAGGCCATGTATTCCGCATATTCGCGAGTTCTTAAAATACCCATAGAAGTAGCTGCAGTTCGGAAGTTCAATCAGATTTCAGTCGGTGCAGCAGCAAAAGTTCTTTCGAATGTTTCTCTTGGAGCCCATAGCCCTGGTAGAAACTACAATACCGAAAGTAAAGCTAATAATGTTAATTTGCGGCGCAATCCATTACAATACTTGGGCTATTCCCTGCTGTTTGGTGCTGTAGCCTACACATCCTTCAAATTATGGTATGATCTCATTTACATATGTTATAGGCAGGTGTAGTGCTTAGCATCAGCTGAACAACATGCTCATTTCGTTACTCAGTAAAATTAAAATCATAATCTAGCAACCTAGATCTATATTATAATAACATCATGTACTAAAAATTCTAAAAGCAAACAACAGTGTGAAGCAGAAAAAGAAACAGCAATTAATGTTTGAAGGAGTATCAAACCTGATTTTGATAACACCTTACTTAAACCATCATACAAATTTTGCAAAATTAATTTCTCTAGTTGGAAATCAAACCCATTGATTTTGCATGAAGAAAACACCCTGTACTTTTGCACCAGCCACCAGATCCCTAAATTAAAATCTGGGAAGTTATGTCTAATGGCATTGTTGTGTTAAATGTTACACAGGTTCAAGAATCAGATTTTGCCTGCTATAACAGCTGCCGAAGAAATCACTGAATCAGATTCTGACAGTGAAGTTGACACCAAGAAGAAGCGATACAGAAAAGAGAAAATTGGTTTCAGGGATAGAAAGGTTTGTTAATCTGATAAATCAAACATAATAAATACTTTCTTATCATTGTTTTACGGTATTATACAATATGATTTAAAATTTTTGTTTATTACTTTGCAACAGATTATTGAATATGAAAATCGCATGAGAGCTTATTCAACGCCTGATAAAATATTCAGATATTTCGCTACGGTCAAATTGTCTGTTGGCGAAAACACAGAGGTGTTTATGACTCCCGATGACTTCTTACGAGCAATCACACCTGGCATGAAACAACCTGATGGTATTAATGTTTTATGTTATTTATTTATTTTATTATGCTTTTATAAGTTTTCTAATACATATTCAGTTCTATTTGTAACATATTTTACATCATCTAATACCAATCAGCGTACACTACTAACTTGGTTTTAGCTAAACCTCTAAATATGTATTTTCACTCTGGACGCTGCAATAGATCATCGAGTATGAAAACCGCATGCGTCATTACTCAACTCCAGATAAGGTATTCCGTTACTTCGCCACTCTGCAGGCTCAACATCATGATCAGCATGAGGTGTTCATGACCCCAGATGACTTTCTACGTTCCATGACGCCTGGTGTAAAACAGCCTGATGGTAAAAACCTGTTTTTTGGAGTTCACCAAAATTTGAACCGTAGTTAAAGCATAGTTAATGTAACATTTTCCCACATTTACAATCCATGGGTTACCCATATTAGCATTTATTGACTGATCTCAACCACCAATGTCAACAAGCAAAGTCACCAGCAACATAATTATATTTGGATTCAGGATTTGTCACAGCATAGTGACATAACACCTGTACATATAAAATCGTTGGTTATTAACTATTGATAGCAGTTGTTATCCACCTCTGAGGCACTTAGGTGGCTTGCCAATCTCTCAACCCCATAGGATGCCACTACCTCATTTGTGATTGATTATCTGCGGAAAGCGGTGGTAGCCTAGTGGGAGAATGTCCGCCTTCCAATCAGAAGGTTGTGAGATCAAATCCCAGTGCGGGCACGTACCAATGTGTTTCTGTAAAACATATGTACGTAATTATCACTCGCTTTTCGGTGAAGGAAAACATCGTGAGGAAAGCCACATACCTACCCGAGAATTATTTCGGAGGTAGGTATGTTATCCACCAATCCGGACTGGGCCCCCGTGGTGATTTATAGCCTAACCCTCCTCACGAAAGTGAGGAGAGACCCGTGCCCAGCAGTGGGAAGTTATGGGTTGATGATGATGATGATCTGCAGTTTAAATGTTGGTGAACTTCAGTATAATTTGCTAATAACCCTCCTTTTGGCAGTCGGGAAAAACTAAAAGAGTTTTTATGGCTGAACAGGTAAGCTTTTGACTGCTATGTCCCCTTGAATGTTTTTCATTTTCCACTGTATTTTAGTGTAATCAAAAATTTATTCAGTATTTTTTGTTAGGATTGGGATTGGACCAGTACCGAAGATATGATCCGAAGGTGAGCCTCTCTTATTTAATATCAATTAAAGTTTAAAAATATGTCTTATTAAAATCATAGTTTGATAATTCACTTTAAAAAATATATATTGAGGATGTTTATAAAAAATTGGCCTTAATATTATGTAAGAAAAATATATTTTTATGAAATTATAAATCATATGAACTGTTAGGTAATGTTCATTATTATGTTTTGTTTCTGCTGCTGTGAAAAAAGAAATGCACATTTACAGCGAAAGTACGAACTTTTGTAATATAATAATTTATACTCCTTCTTTGCAAGTTATTTATATTGCTATTTTCTGTGAAATTGTAATATTATCTATGCTGCTTATTGTCTTCTAAACTGTGTATGTAACTAAATTATAACTTCTTGCACCAACACATATTTAAAAAGGGCTAAAAGTTTTCCAACATAACTACATCATTCTATAAAACAATTACATGTAACTTATCTCTTTTAATTTCTCCACTTTAAAACAAACAATACTTAAAAAAAATACATTTTTCAATAGCCAAAGCATGTTTTACCATGTAATGGGGCAGTGTGGGCTGCAGAACCAATAATTTGTTCCTAAACATCACACTAGAATGTTTTGAGAACCCTATAGATACCCTGCACACCTAGCACCACCGTTTCTATCACTCACGCCACTTTCTTGTCTTTTCAGAACATCGGTGAGGTACTGTTCTCTCTTCTCCCTCTCTTCTGCTCTCACATTGTAACATTTTTCTTTATATGCACATTATTTGAATTTGTTTATTGTCCCTTTGCTATCATGCCTTTACCAATGGCCAATTTTTGTCCAAATTCCTATAGAATAGCAAACACAAATTCTAGATTGTAGGACACCACCAAATCCAATGTATTTCCGCAGTAGAAGCAGCGCTCGTACGTTGATAGATGTTTTTTATTAATCATATCTATTTAATGCCTCCACAATTATTAGTATTAATTTTTAGAACACCCCCTAGCATGTCTGGGTTTTATACAGTGGGTATACCTATATATTACAGTATTTATTTCAGTAGCTCATTCTATAAATGCCAATTTATTCATAGCCGCATTTCTAAACTTTTCATTAAAATAGATTTTTTTACTAAACAAAAGTTGTAGGAACCAATCACTTTTCAATTAGATGACACTAAGCTATTAGTTTTTGTTTGGGTGCGTAAAGGAATGCTTCTTACCCATGATATTTTACCATTTTACAATAGCTTAAACTTTCAATCTCTGCACAGAGTATCAGCCAACGCCTCAACCTGGATTTGGATGAAGATTCAATCTTCTACAAGCTTGGCTCATCCGGTTTAATCACATTCAGTGACTACATTTTCTTGCTGACTGTATTATCAAGTAAGTGCCTCCCTCAAAACTTAAATAGATTTAAATTGAAAGACATTGTGTGAATAAACTTTTTTATTTTCTAACATAGTTTCTGTAAATGTTCGCATCATATCCAAACATTTCAAAATCTATACCGTATATTTCCAACAGACCATCCAGCATTTCGTTATCAAGCTGACTAAAATAGTGTTTTAATAAGGTCGTTGTGTTCCTTCCATCTTTGGACTTATTCATGACGGTGCGAAGCCGCGTCCTACGGTCTCCCGTCGTCCGACCCAACACATGTCCAAGACCTAATTGATGTATCACATACGCGGAATCTCTCGACAATGACTCTACCTTAGCAATCACACTGAAATTCACTGCACAAGGGGAACAAAACTGATAGTATGGAGCCCAGTGCTCATCAAAACTAAAGCCATTATTTCTATGTTTTTGTATCAAGTAAGATACGAATTCGTAAAAAGTTGGACCGAAACTTCTAACTGCTCCGAAAATTTTGGTGGCTTTACCCCTGTTCTCTGCTATGATTGTTCTCGCCAGTTTTCTGTAGAAGGGCGGCGTTATCTTCTCCAGTTTATCTCTGTATGCTGACAGTAGGCGGACGAATGGTTCTCTCACGACCAGTAGGGATACAACTCCTGGCGTGTTGACAGCATCTCTTAATTCCTCCTCGCTTGGTCGAGGGAATTTCGTTCGAGCCAGCATAAGCGGTATTTGCTTGGTTCGCGCCAAAAACTTTTTCTCATATCCTCCTGAAAAATATAAAACTCAATTGTTTCAAAATCGAAGCTATTCAGAGAAATGAGTTTTAGAATATTAATTTAATTAAGTACCTAAAATATTGAACTTGTAAAGCCAGGAGGAACTGGCCGCCTTGAAAATGTTACACCACACAAGGTTGTGATCGTGGTCCACAAAGAACTCCTTGCTGTTCAGGGGCTGAGTTGGGAGCGAAAGGTCGCGGCAGACTTTCTGAACGTTTAGCGCTCGTTTGTCCAGTTCCATTATTGTAGCATTGTCTGGCTCTGTCCATTCCAGTTCATTGCTATCTGCCTCTGTATCGTCTCCCATAACTGGCCCCTGGAACTAGAAAATAAGCACATAATTAAAAGTGTCACTTCATGATAAATAATGCCTTGTATCAAAATATTAAAGCTCAACATTTACCAGCCACTTAGTGTAATTGTCAGGTACTACCGCCCAGTCCTTCGGCGGTGTGCTTACACTGCTCTTGAATATTGTCAGTTTCATCACAACCATGTACGTTGCGGCCCAGAAGAGAAAAGTTAGCGTTTTCGCACCACATCTCAAATAGTAGGAGGCATTTATTTTCACTCGCGATTTTAACCGTCTCACTGAACTTTTCATTTTGTCGCGTCATGTGGTATAGAGAAGAGTTTAGAAAGTTGAAAATGTTTTTAGTTAAGCGTTCTGGAGTAATATCACATGAACATGATTCAGGCGAAGCGTCGGTACGTGTATAGTTCTTTGTGAATGAATGCCCAGCCTCCGAGGGGTGGGGTGACGCACGGAGCATGAGCGGATCTAACGATTTTCTGTTCCCGCCAATTCGGGATTCATCTCGCTAAGTGCTGGAACATTCCATCTGTAAAACTACTTTCCTAAGTAGTCGTTTTTATGCTTTGTAAAGAAAATTCTTTAAAATGGTACTTAGGTAGATACATTTTCTAAAAATAAGTTGGAAAATTATGAATTATCGACTAGCTGCATCACGCGACAACACCCGCGAGAGCACTGATGAAAAGTAGCGTTTGTGCTATTCCTGAACCTAAGGTATCCAAGTATCTCTATACCAAGAAAAATCGAAATCCGTTTTTTTAAACAAAATCGCAGCTGTAAATTTGTAACAACAATATCTTCAATTTAGATGCCTCATTACTAGAAAATTAACAATCATAATGAGCCGTAAAAATTAGAAAATCAATCCTCGATTGTTTCTTACCATTGTATCAATATTTAAGCACTAAAGCGAAAAATTCATGTCTTAAAAAATATATACTGATAGAAAAGGCCTTATTGGATATTTCATTTTATTTACCTTTCAACGATTTGAGTAGGATATACTAAGTAGGATTACGATCTCATATTACATCTTCAATCTTATTCCGATCTTTAATTCGTCAGACTAACTTTTTGGCGTAATTAAAGCTACAACATTATTTTCTTCATCCTTTTGTGTGGCCATAGTCAATAGGATCTAAATGGGTATGGGGATCTAATAGGTATGTACTCAGATTTCTCCCGACGCGTTACATTTATACGTTATCGTCATTTTCTTTATTCCATAGAAATCTTAAATTATCGTGTTGATTTATTTTAAAGCTAACGATAGCATGTTATGGTGACAGCGAGCTGATCCGATGATAGCGACGGAAGGTGGGCAACCGAACTCCTCGGTGACTAGATTGATATGATAGTATATGAGCTTATTTTGATCTGATTGCTGTACCGAATACGTAATACTGATAATAATATACAGAGGTAAAGTTTGTAGTAGGTAATCTCCAGAACTACTGATCCGATTCTGTAAACTATGTTTAATCCCAGGAAAATTCCAATTTCCTGCGGGAAAACGGGAATGCCGCGAGGCGCAGCATAGTATTTTGTAAAAAGTGTCCGATATAAATTTTTAACAAAAACTGTTTCCTTCGATTTTATCAGCGTCCCGTCGGCACTTTGAGATCGCATTCCGCATGTTCGACTTGAACGGCGACGGCGACGTGGACTGCGAGGAGTTCGAGAAGGTCGCCGCGCTCATCCGCCAGCAGAGCAGCATCGGCTCCCGGCACCGCGACCATGCCAACACCGGCAACACTTTCAAGGTAGAGATAAACAGAAAAACCACGGTACAGACTCGCCGCGTCTCGAATCGAGAAGAATCGGCCAGAAACTCGACGGCTACTGAAACTGTTACGGCAAGTGTCTTAACGCTTACCACCCGTCAGATAACCTGTTTCATCGCTCAGTTGTTAAAGACATTGTACATTGTTCAACATGATTAAAATATAGTTAAAATGCCGAAGCCATTTTCGTTATTAAAACTTTAAAACGGTTGATATGATAATGCAACTTACGTCTTAACCGATAGAGTTGCTCAACTGGAAAGCATAACCTTCGTTTTCAAACTTACACACTGGAGGCCTACCATGACGTCTTATAGCGATTCAGTTGAGGACCTAATCTCAGCCGCGTCGCATAATCGTACAGTGACGTCTTATTTTTTATGTTCCTGCCATTTTCAACCTAATCTGGATCCATTTAAGGTTGAAAATGGCAGCAACCTAACTTGAGTCGCTAATAAGCCATTCTCAACCTAAAATATATCCAGTTTAGGTTGAAAATGGCAGCAACATAAAAAATAAGACGTCACGGTACGATTATGCGACGCGGTTCAGTTTAGGTCTTCAATTGAATCGCTATAAGAGGTCATGGTATGCCTCCTGGAAAGCATTTCCTTCGTTTTCAAACTGACACCTAAAGCTATTAGTTTAAGAGTATTTTTTTATTTTCAGGGCATTAATTCAGCGCTGACAACATACTTCTTTGGTGTCAAGCTAAACGAAAAGCTGACCATTGAGAAGTTCTTAGATTTCCAACATCAACTCCAGAAGGAAATTCTTTCTCTAGAATTCCACAGAAAGCAACCAGGTATGGTTTGTTTTCATTATGGCCGAATTATGTAAGGCTGCTATCCACTAGACCTTTAGTTCTCGAAGTGGTCCAGGTGGACCCCCAGGGGTGCAGGGGAGATTCGACGATGGTCTACGTTGGCGGGACAAAAATAATATATTATGGTAGGATTTATATAGGAATATGGTAGAAATGTAGCTCCCGGGGTTAACCGGAACCAGCTAAATTTTGGAACCTATGCACTAGACGAATATTTTTAAATAGTGCAAAAACTAGGATTTGTTCACTATCAAAGCCAGTGTTCAGTGCTGATGTGGTCGGTGGTGGTGAACATGCTCAGCCTAGAATGGAACTGGTTCTCAACGACCGCCGCCAGAACACTCTGATAGGGGTTTGGCAACAGAATCTCTACTTCAGGTAGCTAGGCGAAATAAGGCAGGTTTGAGGAAAAAGAGCGTGATCAGTGAGAAATAGTAGTGGGAGATAGAATTCTACTTGTGGAAGGCGTATTCTGCAAGAGACCGCCTGGGGAAGTATCACCTTTGCCAGATATTCATCCATCAAGCAGTAGTGCAAACATTACTGCGTTCCGGTTTGAAGGGCACCGTTTCCAGCGAAATTACTGGGCATATGAGACTTTAGACCCGACATCTCCGGATGACGAGCGCAGTGTAGTGCCGCGCAGAATTATGCAATGTAGGGTTCTGGGTGGTGCTGTGCCGTTATGGGCAGGCATAGCCGTTACCATCAGGTGAACGAGTTACTTGTCTCGTCCGTCAGTCAAAAAAAAAACGTTATCTTATTATGGTTAGAGTTGGATTCCTTTTCAGCCACTCGAATTACTCTGATAAGCAGTCAGCCTTGAAATGATCTAAGTCAGAGATAGGTGCTCTAGAAATATCACCTTATGGGCATCGGAAACCGAGTTAAAATTGGCTTGCATGTTTTGACCTAACAGCAAGACAACCCTATAGTAACACAATGAGTTAAATAAAGGCTTATAATAAAAATGATTATATATGTTGAACATTTCAGATGAGAATGGTCGCATCACGGAGGCTGACTTCGCTGAGCTCTTATTGGCGTATGCTGGATACCCTGCTAAGAAGAAGGCAAGAATGCTGAAGCGGGTCAAAAAGACGTAAGCTTACTATAACTTTATTGGCATTGCCAAATTGTATAATCCGGCATTGTAATTTTACAAATGCTTGACGAAAAATAATTGATGACGATGGACTCCTTCCGACAACGGTGACGTGTTTGTTTTACTTCCTAACGTGCCCCCTGATATATCTCGCTCTACCGAACTTTATTTGAACGTGGTACGTTTCGCGCTTTTTATAAATTGAAATTTAATTTTAGTTAACATTTCAAACAGTTTTTTTTTTTAGGAACTAGACTGGGTATGGACAATTATAGTAAATGATTATTGTATATTATTGTTTACTTTATTTTGTAGAGATAATTGACACAAATGCCTCTGATTATTCAAAAAGGTCAATAAACACTGCAATCATCAGTTTATCAGTTTATTGACTCATATGAGCAATCCGGTACATTATAATGCTAAATAACTTCTCAAAATAAAGTAAAAAATGATCTATGGTTGTCGCGAATTACACTGTCATTTACATAACTTATCCGGTCTAGCTTTAAAAATGTTAAAACTGTTTAAATTTTAAATTTTCCGCCATAAGTGAACGACCACCTTAGACGTGCGATCTCACGTGCTAGAGCTGACAAGCGCTGAAAAACAATGGAGAGCATGCGAATAAAAATAAGGTGTATATCCCAATCATATCCGTATTATTATTACAGGTTTCGCGACCACGGCGTCGGCATAACAGAAGATGACTACCTGAAATTCTTCCACCTGCTGAACAACATTAACGACGTGGACACCGCTCTGACGTTCTACCACATAGCGGGCGCCTCCATCGACCAGCCGACCCTGCGCCACGTGGCGCGCACGGTGGCGCACGTCGACTTGGACCCGCACGTCATCAACGTGGTCTTCACTATATTTGATGAGAACAGTTAGTACGCCACTGATCTGTATTTATTTATTTTTTATTTGACTTAGTGGCGAAACGAGCAAGTCGTTCACCTGATGGTAAGCGCTACGCGTGCTCATAACAGTTACAGTGCCACCCAGAACTTTGCATTCAATAATCTTGCGCGGCACTGCACTGCCATCGTCACCCTGAGACATCGGCTCTAAGGTCGCATATGCCCAGGTCGCATATTTCACTGGAAGCAGTGCCCTTCAAAACGGAACACAGTATTGTTTTCACACTACTGCTTAGCGGATGAATATCTGGCCAAGGTGTGGTACTTTCCCAAGCGGTCTCTTGTAGAAGAGGCCTCCCACTACAATTTATACGAACAGGATATATTTATGAAGGTCAATATATACAGTAAACTAGACGTGATTGTCCCGCGGATTACTGTTTATAGCGATTAAAGTATGTCCTACCCACATGCGCGAGAATTATTTCGGACGTATGTAATCCACTAATCCGGACCGGCCTCCGTGGTAGATTATGGCCTAATCCTCCTTACGAAAAGTATGGTGGGGTTGTGATGATGATAATGTAATTTCCCAGGGTTCAAGCTATCTTCATATCAAATTTCATGAAGACTAGTTAAGTGGTGAAAAAGGCACAGACAGACAGATTACAGTAGGATAGCTTTAATTCGGTTTATTTTTCAACAGTGATAATTTGAAACAATAAAACTTTATACATGAACTTTTTCCTAGCTCATGTCTTTTATAAGTGATAATTTGCACTCGTGGGTAGCCTAATAGAAATGTAAATTTTTCACCAACACTATCTATATTCCACAGTGGACGGACAGCTCAGCAACCGAGAGTTCGTAGCAGTAATGAAGAACAGACTCCTTCGAGGCTTAGAGAAACCGAAAGACACCGGTTTCGTGAAGTTGATGTATTCCCTGATCAAATGCGCTAGAGACACCAAACCGGCAATATTAGACTTTTAGACAAATCCGTTACCCAAAGACTATAGGTTAAAGTACATAAAGAATTATTAATATTTAGACAGGGGAAGAGAAGCAAGCCTTGATTTTACCTACTGGTCGCACCTGAACAACTATCACGTATCACGTAGCACAAGCGACTGTCTGGTTGCTCGAGTGACCGGACCGAGCGGTTGCGTGTACTCGATCCACAAAATAAAAGTGGCTGCCGAGTAACTTTATAGTCGCGTGAGCGCGTAAAAAATTGCATTTGTGTGCGATCAGCCTAATAAATATAACACCTGAAATATTTTGAGGTGGTGTGCGTGTCCAATACCTGCACAAATTGTGTTTAGCAGCATTGTTATATTAGCAGAATTGACTTTAAACAAGCAATTGACTTAAACTTATAAAAAAATTGTTCATTTCTAATAACATTGTATTTATTAGTGCTAATTTGAAATTGTTGCCACACAAGTTTAATATTAAAAATACTAGGTGCGCAGTTTCAATATCAAAGCCGTTACAAATACATAACAGAATGATACATAGCGAAACTGTTTGCTGAGTTACTGCCAAATGAAAGGTGATTAAATTAAAGGTCGGATCAAAACGATTAGAGTCACGAAAATAAAGAGGGAGCTTGCATTGAACTATTTAGTGTGTAATATCAAGTCCGATATTTAAGGTTTAGATATTTTGGATCTTGCCAAAGTTTTTATTTTCTCACTGAGGCTATGTTAGTATCTAAGAAATTGTCTGACTTGAAGTATTTAATATTAATTTTTGTATTAATAGTCCGAGTTTATTTAATTTAAGAAATTACCCACATATAATTTAAGCCCAATAAAGTCGTTCCTAAACTACGCCGATATCTATAGATAATCTGTGGCCAGGTCTAAACCTGAATAAACCTATATAAATCCTAAGTATCGCTGTAAACAATGTAACAACAATAGTTTGTTATTTATTAGCTGTCGTGAAACTTTGGTCAAAATAGTTTCGCTAACATATCATTAACCTCTGTAATTGTAAACAAGTTATTTTGTTTTTTGTTTGTACTTTGAGCTTATAACGCATTTTGTCAGCGATAATGTAATTCAGTTATTGAGCTATATTATTACGACGTTGGTTAACTCACCTTAAAAAATACTAGTCCTTGAATATTCTATAAACCTATACCATAGGATGTATGGGTTTTAGGCTGTTTGACACGTTGACTGCTGAATGCTGAACCGGTTTTTACATTTGGGCACCGGTACTGACCGTGTGTGTTTTCCAGCATTGGCGTGCCGTCTGTGTGAGCCGCACTGTAGTAGCACCGCGTTAAACACGCGCGTGTATTTCGCCACACAGCCGGCACGTAAGCTGCGTTAACACAACGGGTGTGTTTCCCGCACCCGCGTAATGTTATGAAAAACACAACGTCTGTGTTAGTGTCTGTGTCAGTGAACGTGCTCAGTCTAAAACTATTAGGTTTTGAGGAGCCATCCAACCTAGTTTAAGATGCGAGTATGTGTACTAGGGAAGAATATTCTAATATTATACGGAATTATAAGTCTAATTGTATGCAGAATGTATATTAATCTTTCGCGTTTTAGACATTAGTTTGAAAGTACAATTTTGGTCATATTTTTAGCTTAATTCTTGCCATTATGATCTTGATCTAGCCTTTATCAATGACTGAAAATTATAAAATAAAAGTCATATTGTTATTTACACAAAAAGTGGGCCTTGTTATAAACACAAAAAGTGCTTTAACTTTGTCCCAACTTTTGTAGTTACATTTTACGAGAAGTATTTGAATATAGATAGATTTAATTATATTTAATCGGAATGTTGTGTATGAAATTTAATTGAGGCTTTTGGCTTACTTTTTAGTTATTTTTTAAATTGTTTTAATATTGTAACTTGTAAATAACATAATATGTAATATTCTGCCACAAAAATGCGTCGCTTAGGTACTAGATATCACAATTTGGTAACAGATCATCATTTTTTGAATTAACATTTTAATAATATTTAAGCTATGGAATAACTTTATTTTGTATTTCGTTGCAAATATAACTAAAAAGATTTTCTTTTGTAACATATTCTACTTTTGTATATTTGCTGACATAATAATTGTTTAAGAATGAGTCTAATAATACATCTTTAACAAATATTGCAAATATAAATATTAGAGCTTTCGAATAACTTAAGCAGATACAAGTTTATGTGCTTTTTAAATGTAATTGGTAGACATTATGTTAACAGAAAGTAATCTAAACTAACAAAACAGTTCTAAATTCTAAAATCTATCCCTTTCGTCGGCATTTGGTTTGAAATTGACAACAAATAGTTTGCAAGGTGTAAACTAAATTTAGTCTAGTTTATACTAAATGAATTATCCAAAATATGATTCAATCAACAAATATAGGGTACCTGCCTATGTAAGTTACAACAAAAAAGCGTATTTTAATTTATTAATTTTTTCACAAAATAATATTTCTGTAATAAAAATACCTGATATCAAAGAAGACGTAAAGAGGAAAAGACGAGTGAAAAAAGTCCATAACAATTTGCTTTGTTAAGTATTTTATTAAACTTCTTTGCTCAAAACTACGTGATTTTCGCAAATGCCTACAAGTATATTTCAGTGTTTTTTTCTCTTGCGTCGTGCGTCGTGCTTAGCTTACGTTTTGCAGTCATGTATAATATAAATTATCTGTAATATGACGTTTCCTGTTATTTTTGTAATAAATGGTTAAACAGTTGAAATTCTGTATCAATTTAAAATATTTTGACATTATTTAATTACAATATTATTTATCTTTATTTATGTAAATGGCTACACAATCAGCTTTAAAAGTTAAGTATAACATATTTCATAAATATGTTTGAATTTTCGCCACCCGCACAAATAGCGCAAAAGAAGGCTAATTTGACCGCTGAAAACAGCCAAATTTCGAGTGCAATGAACTGAATGTGTACGAATTGAGACGGGACGGGTCGCCGCGAATTCACAAAGTATTGGCCCAGAAACAGCGCTCGCAGCTCCCGTCTTGTAAATCACTCGAACCACGACCCGTCGAACGGAACGTCTCGCCCGCTATTCCCGCCGCGAAAAATAGACATAGTTTGATCGTGCCCGGAATAATTCTAGATAATAGAAAACGCCATTGGACGAGCGACGCTGTCCAAGTGATCACGCGGCCGCCCCCCTGGTGAGTCCCGCGAGCCCTGCGATCCCCCTCCATTCAATTCCACGTGGCGTCTACTTTTTTCCGCGTATACCCGTCCTTGTCCAGACAGGTGATTTATCCGGAATCTACGCCAACACCTACGTGATCGGTTGCTATGTGACGGAATTCTTTTAACCAAATGCAACGGATGTGCGGCTAATCGTTTGTTGTTTTTTAGCTTGTGAATCGAATCGGCCGTGAGAAACTTCGGAAATGCCGATGTACCAGAGGCCGCCGTTCTGGCGAGTGCCGCACATGAGGCAGGACCCTGAAGACGAGCCCGTCAGGGACTTCGGACAGAGAAGGAGGGTAAGTTTTCATTCAAATTATTTTTACTATATACACTCATTAATCAAGATCACCGAGCTGTAGATAGTAAATGATACATTATTTTGTGTAAAAAAAAAAACAACTTTCAAATTAGAATATGTTACAATCTGAATTTGCAAGAACAGTTGAGGTTTATTTTAATAGAATGAGTGTGCTATTTACGCATTAGAATGCTGAATCTTGCTCGTTATAATGTGTGAGACTTACAAAACCAGAACAACTATGTACCTATGTACAGTCAGTGATAAAATTAGCTAAGCGTGTCTAGACTTTCATACTGATAGTCATAAAATTTTAGTTTTAAGAGTTGAAGTAAAACTCTTAGAATTTAAGGCAAGTTCAGCTACTTTTGTCACTGACTGTATGTCGGTAATTAGGCCAGTACGAGCAACTGAGCTTTTCAAATGCATAGTTTGCCAACTCCCTGCATGTTTTCATTATTATGAAGGTAGGTCTGCGATCTACGTTCAAGTACATTGTATCAATAGTGATCATAAGTAAATAACTCGTTTATTTCATGACAGTGAGCTAATAAACATTTGAAGCGGTTCTAAACATACTAAAATATCATTTATTTATTATAAAGATACATTTACGTTCTGTTAAATATTAGACATTTTTACTAATATCTCTCGATTTTGGCATAGAAAACTGGTGTAATTAAAATAAATCAAAGCATTGATTTATTACAAAATAACCTCTAACGAGCGCGTTATTTAGCATAACCGAAATACATTTTCACGAACATCTCTAGATTTTGGCAGCGAAATTAAGTGGTCCATTTAAAATACTATATCAAAGGATTGATTTATTATAAAATAACCTCCAGCGAGCGTGTTATTAGCATAACCGAGAAGATTTTTGTCGGTCTCAAAATTTAATTCCTTGAGACATTCGGATAAACAAACAGGGCCACTGCCTTACTGCAGCGGCCGCCCAATCAATTTGTTCAGCGGTTTCCGTAAATTGAACTGGGTCGATTGCGAAGGCAGGGTTACTGAGGACTCTACAGAGGGGAGGGGAGATTTGCGGTGTGGCTAATTTTGCGCGCACTACGTCGCGTTTTGCCGCCGTGTACGCAAGTCTGCGCATCGAGTGCGTGCGTCGCGAAGACTAAGTTGCACTTAGTGCAACACCCCTCTCTCGCCATGGGGCGGCTGCACACGTTTGTGGTGACGCTGCGGCGCGACTGCCGCGACATCAACTGGGGCCTTCGGCTCGTGGGCGGCTCCGACCTGGCCACGCCGCTCATCGTCACCAGGGTATCCACCTCACGTTACGCTCTAGGACACGCCACTGGCGCCATAACAACAGCGGACGCTCCGTGCCCGGTGTAAACAAACGCTGGAGTCAATACTCTTAGCCATATATCTCTGGATTCATCAATATTCATAGAAGTTTAGTAGTTTTAAGAGCTCTACAAACATTTCGATACAATGTAAGAGTACTACCGGCTCGGTCTTTGAAGAAAATCCTTGGCTCTTGGCAAGCATAATGGCATCACTTGAGAGACGTTTATTACACTTTGTCGTGATACAAAAGAACAAAAGCCAACTTGGCGTATCACTTCAGTTATTTTTGTTAAGCGTGTAGCTGGTTTTTTTTTAATATCGGGTAAATGGCACATTTCCCAAGAGATTTATCTAGAACAACATCGAATTAACTAGAACGGCGACGATGTCTCTTTATAACCAATGTATTCTTGGATATGTATCGGTCGCGTGTCGTTCGACAGCTGCGTAGATCGGAGTCGACCTCATTAACAATGTCCTATAGTCTTTGACACTTATTAATTCCCAAGCTTTTTTTCAACTATGGACATTTCCACCAAACCAACTTGGGCTAGTGTAGTGTTGTATCGCTCATACTCTCACGCTTTATTGGGGACGTATAATAAGCTGATGATGGATGAATTATTCTGCTCATGCAACGAGCTTGATCTTTCAATTACCATGAACTTTAGATGACCTTATCATAATTTAATTTAATTGCTATAATAGTTACATTTACATAAACATTAATAATTAAATTCTATTATGTTTTGAACACATTTATATTCTTGCATATCAATGTCCAAATGTCCAATAGTATGTATGAAAGTCAGCAATACTTACTAACGTAGGTAAGTATAGAACATTTGTAAAAAAGCACTTTTAATGTCTATACAATTCAATACAAAATAGTGTAATTGTACAGAAAAAGGGAATCAAACGGTTCAATGTATTATTTGAAAGTTTTGTACATGGGTACGTTCTCTACACAGTATTAAATTCACAAGTACCATATCACATAAAAAATATAACTAGCTATTTCCTAGTAAATAATAGAGAATACAGACAAAGGCCAAATTCAAGTCTTTTGCGGTTCGAGGGTATTACTATCACAAAAGGGTAACATTATGACAAAAGTCTGGGAAAATACCAATTTAATTCAATCGGCATGCTTTTTCTACAACTTAAGTAGAACTACTTAAAGTATTTACTTAAACATCTTTGTCATTAATTTCCTGATAAGGAAGTTAAGGCGGTTCCAAATATACTCCGTTGCCTAGCTATTGCAAGTTTAATTATCAATATTACAATACAACATTGTATTTTGTAAATAACTTATTGAATATCAAGTACCGACTATTAGAGAAGTTGATTCAATAACTTTTGGATACAATAACTATGTTTTAATAAAAAAACGTTTCAAAAGTCAGCTTATTCTAAACTTACTAGTAAAGTTCTTGTTTTCCTCTAGTGGGAAAAGAGCATTATGTTTGTACTTTCGTTAATTAAAACTGAAATAGAAAGAATGATTCTCAAGATACCCAATGTGTAGCGAGCTACATAACTCCTCCGGCCTATTTACGAAATAACGTAAAAGTTGTTACGACATTATCATTGCTTTTTATTGCCTAACGTTATAATGTTACAAATTTTGTAGAAAACATTTAATTTTACAATATTATATTTCAATTAAGTCTCGTCGGCTTCAAAATTTACATGAAATCGTAAGAGAGTTCATAAGTCAGATATGTCAGCCTGGACCTTGCCTTTGTAAACAATAAGGAAACATTGATTCGTTGAACTGTGTAACTGTTGAAGACGTTTATTATCAATGTGTATATTTAAGGTTTATAGTATGACGGGGTCTGACGAGGATGGCATACAATTGGTAATTTGGTAAAAGTCCCTGAAATTTGACTAAAAAATATACTTATTAAAAGTGAGTCAGATTGCGTCGCATGTGACCAACCGCAGGCGGATGGTAATATAAGTTTATTAATAACGGAATCTCTATAATGTGAGAAGTACCGGCCGACACACACGTTTGCAATGGAATTATCGGCAAAAACTCTGAAATTATGTGAATGTTAAACAGTCTTACCGTGAAAAGCAATTTTATATGGGGAAGAATTGTTCGCACCCAATAAGATGTTAGAATCGCATAGCGGTTGCGGTATAGTTTCCAATTTTCCTTAAAATAACGTAATCGTCGTTCATTCTGTGATTAGTTTTAGGACACGCGATTTTAATTTTTTCCATTGTACTTTACCGCTTCTACGAGTAATTATTTTCATCGGAACGGATTTACCACGACTTCAAAATTTACTGAATGCTTTTGATCAGACCGACATGTGTTTTCCTTCTCTATTAGTACTTCTGTATATTCACAACTGATGCGACCTTATTGACATTGCATTACTGTCACTGTTGACTACAGTCGGGAGTTAGATTACTCAGTTAAGAAGTACAGTCCTACTATAAACGTACCTGAATGAATGATGTCCTCCTTGATGTATCCGTCAACGGCGTACCTTGTTAGCTCCGTAGGTGAGAGCGCAGATGGCTGAATGACAGACGTACCTACTAACCTAATGTGTCTCGATTCCATTTATTACAACCCCTTAACGATTTGCGAGGCGTTAGCTATTAGCTACAAAGCATCTTTCATGACTAAAATCACAGATTAATCAGCCTTTGTTCGAAATTAAACTGCTATATAAATGATGTTGCATTCAACACAAGTAGTTGTCTGAGCAAGGAATATACTACTCTGTCTAAATCACAGACGTACCTAGGTCTTATTTATTTTTTAGGTCTGAACTGTAAAATTCAGCCTTGCAGAGATATTTTGCAAAGAATGTTTATCTTTGATGTAACCATCTGTTTCCCTTCAAGCGGCGAGCGAATGATGCACTTACCATCTATCTTTCCTAACCTTGGCTGCCATCAATCTCGATCGAACCACGGCCCACAGCCTTGATACCATTTTCTTTTACGGTCCTATTAAAATGCTTTCATTGCTTCCTCTCCATATGGCGTATGACTCAATATCCTTTCATCCAACGAATGTTATTTAGATTTTACTTGTATGATTTTTTGTTACTCAATCAAATCGTATGTAACAGAAAAAAATATCTTAACTATGGGTCTTTTTACAAGAACATGCGTTCAACTATTATGTCTAAAGTAAGCACAATTAATATGCTCAAATGCCAACTTGAATCTTCAAACACTTACGTTATAAAATTAAGGGCAGTATTAGCTCGTCCAATAAGTAAACGTTTGTTCCGACAAAACCCACGGAAATAATCAATTAATATCCTCAGAGAGAAAGGTTAGTCTTCCCTGAACATCGCCCGAGTATTATGAAATGCTTCATGGCGGTGGGTCACAGTAATGTGATGAAATGTGTTACGAAAAACTGTCGTTTGCCTCGACGTCTTCCAACATTTTAGCAATTAGTAGCTTCATAAGTCGTCACGGTTTGGCAGCGATTTAAAGTCGCGGTTGATTAATGCGATTTTTAACGTTGGCGTGCGGGAATATTACTTTGTCTGCTCTTTGAAAAATAGGTCGACATGATAACTAAGTATTTAGACGGGATGTTTGACTCTATTTTTTACTTTTCTCGGTGATTAAACAAGCTCTTCGTCATGTCGTGCCAAAGGTTCATAGTCTTTTTTAATACAGTACATCAATTATTTGAATACTATAAATGATAAATGAATAAAATGACAGTAGATAACTAAATTATTGGTGGACTTATTAATATTCAATTTTCAATTATTTATTCGAAATCTTGCGCAGCATTTTATAACTTAGAAAATTGTTTTAATTACGTGAAAATTCTCAATTCCCATCTGATTCGTAGAATTTTTCACTAATGAAGCATGTTTTAGCTCAGATGAGATAAACCTACGTGATTACAACATAAGTAATCTAATTAGTTACCTATAGATGAATTAAATCACCTACTAATTGTTTGAGTTCGAGTGTCTGGCAACGTTAGGGTTTATGAGAGAAATCGACGAGCGGTTTCCGAGGTTGACGCTGGCAACGTCACGTCGATGGCGTACCATTACAATGCTACGTGAATGAACGTGATGTATTGTATATCGCTATCCACTAGATAGATAGGTATGTATGTTACTATTTAATTCCGTCCCAAAATAAAATTAGGCCAAACCATTTCCCGCTCCGATTTGTAGAATAATTAGATCATGGTGTAACCTTCCCTAAAATATCTTTCGATATTTCGCGTACGTGTGCTTGAGGTTATGGGTACTTGACTGACGCAAGCGCGCTGCGTCACTTGCGTATGAATGTAATGCGGATGGACGCTCGCCAGATGTAACGAGCGAAAAATTCAAAAGCACAGCGAGTGACTTGTCGCCGAGAATTTCACCGCGGTGATAGATAAGAGTAAATATAGCAGTATGTCCTCGCCATTGACTCGAGGAAGTCGTGATGGATATGCGCAGAGCCGATGCGGCCTCCAATCCGTCAGTTGTTTTCAATAAAAAATGTCACGTTGGCGCGGGCGTCGCCGGTGAACACATTTAGCCTGGCTACGAGCCAGGCGGTGCATACGTCCCGCTCCTCCTCGCCCTGGCTACAAGGTCGTCCTAGACCGATGCACTAGGCTGTCTGCTCTACCCTTTGTACATCATGCATTTGATAACAAAATTGTAAATTCTGTTGCATGGATATCTTGGAATTCTCCAACTCTATGAGACAATGTCGATCGTCGTAACCTTCTTATTCAGAACCTAAACAAATAGTACTGACATTGACACAGCCTACAGACTGCTACAGACAGACAGTAATTAATATTTATTGGAAGAAAACCCAGGTGACTTTGTCGAATGTCATGGGTGGTCATGGCCTGCTCAACCTTCGGAATGAGAAACATATTTTACAAGCTGTAAATCTGAACTCAAATAAAATATTAATTTCTATAATAACTAGTCATAAAAATATTTTCGTTTGAAGACTTCGTACAAATTGCGGGAATGGAACCAAAGTTTTTAAATAAAGATAATATATCTCAATTTTAAATAAATTAAGGGGCCCTCGGGTTAAAATCCTCAAATAACTTGAAAAACTGTTTTAAAAATAAGCGCAGTTTTAATGATGTTTTGTCTTCAAAAAGTTTCCAATCTGTCTTCGGATAGCATCAGTCTTTGAAGGCAAGGTGTGCGCTGTAACGTCCTACCATTCTGAATAAATATTGACTTCTCAGTACAGCTCCTTTGAACTTAGTGGTATTTACCTTCTGTGTATTTCCTGTGCCATAAAATATGACGGTTCTACTCCCGGTCCATGAATGTTTATTAAAATAGCTCTTTATATTTATTACATTTTACTTTAACCTATATTTGTATATTGACTAAGATGCAAATAATACTATTACATATATAATTCCGCAATCTGTTCTTGAATAAGTTTAAGTAAAAACTCAAAAGATTAGTAAATAACTATCAAGATTTCATATTATTTTCTTCTCATCATCATCAGCAGCCCGTTACGTCTATAATCCTCTACCTTGACCCAGTGTTTGGTCGATGTGAGATGTAACATATCGTTCTTGCCGGTATTGTTCTGGTATTTTCCTTTACCTTCCTTTAACTAACAGTTCTTGTCTTCAGTGTCCTCACTCATGCATATGCAATTTAAAGAGACGTGGCATATAATCTGATATGATTGCTATGAAAATCGATGATAGGAGCAGTTGGTAAGATACGTGCGAACAATCTTGGTCATATTATCACAAGGCACGTAACTTACCACGACTAAGAGAGGTCTCACCTCTAAAACTGAAAACATAGTTAGTTCGCCGCCACTGCTATCACCAGTTTCAACCGATACTTTGGATAGTATCTCTGCATTATCAATGTTTGATATCTGTTCTCATAGCAGCTGGTATATTCCAGGTGACGCCGGGGGCTCCGGCGGGCAAAGAGCTAGTCCGCGGCGACATCATCGCCAAGATCGACGATTACGACGCACGGGACTTGCGCCATGAGGATGCGCAGAACCTCTTCAAGAACGCCTCTAACCAGATCAAACTGGTGGTCCAGAGGTAATACCTAAAACATTAGTGTCTATAGTCTATAGAGTACAAGCAATTCGTTTTTACACAAACCAGCGATAGAGAAAACGCACTACGGAACATACATTATGCGATGTATGGAAACTCTTTGAAAAAATTAAGCACACTTAAAGCTGTGCTTGAAGTTCGAACTTCGATTCCAGTGTGGGTCCATAAAGTCCGTATTTACAGTGGTCAAGCGCAAGCCTATTACTATTAAAAAAAAACAGCAGATATAATCATTATTTATTTTTCACTTTCAAAGATTATGAGAAAGGAAAATCAATGGGAACGTTATCGTTATTACACCTTTGCACTAGTCCTCAGTGTAACTGCAATTTTAAGCGACGAAAAATAACTAGACGCTTATAACTGCATTGCAATAGGATGCTTCGACTATGGATATCATAAAGGAGTTCTGAGTGCAAGACTTTCTTTCAAATACTTGGACTTGGGGTACCCCAGACTAGAGTTTATTGTAAAGGTACAGTGTCACTACAGGGGCGGATCAAGTGTCCACCTGTACTCGGTGCCCCGAGCGTCAGGCAGCTTTGTAGGGCGCGTGCCCACGCCCACCTTCTATCACGAATATGCCGAGTAAGACTGCATTTAGGTGTCGTGAACTATCCTCTACCTAGGTGCTAATCTGTACTGCTTGTGATACTGAATCTAAGTCAAGTCCGTCATATATAAACGAGTGCTTTTTAATTCAGAACGTTATTTGCAAGTTTAATAGAACAAATAAAGGCCGTCATATTTAATTTCTTGTGACGTCACATAGTCTATGGACACGCGGTACATAGAAAATCATCGAATGATATTTCAATTGTCAAAATTGTACTTGTATTAATTTTGGCGCTACACGGAAACAAACAAACATACATACGCAGACTGTTAAACTCATAACTCTCTTTTGGCCTTACAGTAGTTGGGTAAAAACAATATGCCATCGACTTAACTCGGTTGTAAATGTTTCAAATTTTTACTTTGAGTGTCATATTAATTTAAAAATAATTAGGCATAGCTCTGTCTATGACAACGACGCGTCATCTCCTTGAACCGCTGTAGAAAATACAGTTTATTATTAGTTAGTGAAATCGTCAAGTTTGGTTGTCTCACAATTTAATAACAGATGTTATGTATTCTTCTTTAAAGCTCTGATGACTTAAAACTTTAATGGAATGTGTCCTAATTTGTAAGATTAATCTGTATTACAAAGTGGGTTATCTTCTTACGTGTTTATAGACCTATTGGAATTCAGGAACAACACGCGTTTTCAGTTACTACCAGCCAACATTTTAGAATTATGCGTCCTTGAGTGCGGCTCAGGAATGCGGCTACCAACTAAGAAACATGTCGGATTCAGACGGGAAAATAGGCATTTGTTTGACGCAAAAAAAAAAACTAAACAGACACTTCATTAGTGATGTTTATCGTCTCTGGCTAGTGAAGAACTGCT
Organism: Campaea margaritaria; assembly: GCA_912999815.1. Taxonomy (NCBI): domain Eukaryota; kingdom Metazoa; phylum Arthropoda; class Insecta; order Lepidoptera; family Geometridae; genus Campaea; species Campaea margaritaria. The sequence continues at coordinate 8,510,616 of OU538794.1, forward strand.
TTATACTAAAGATTTTCTTATTTAGATTCAGTATCACAAAATTAAATCTAATTCTGTTATTAGAATGCGAATATATATTGACCTATTTTAATATAACCTCCGTCCCGCCGCAACCGATGTCGTACTTTAAAATCTACTTAGCATGTTATAGAATCTTAAATTCCACAAACCGTCCCTTTAAGAAATATTCCACAGGAGGTACAAAAACATGACAATGTCCTCAGAACCTACTGAGTATATTAAAACAGGTGGTCCAGCGATGAATTATACATACGGATACCAATTAAGTCAACAAAGATCAACTTAGTAGTGTGTTCATATTTGCATGAGATACCTATTGTAATTTTACGTAGAAGCCGTGGTATTCCAGTTGTTTTATTAAGAAATAGACTAGATACCTGTCTATCGCACTATTTACTTGTCCCGCATTTCAATGTTGTATTGCCTGCTATGTGTATTCTATTATATTAATGACAAAATGACAAGATCTTGAAAGTACAGAAGGAAATCAACGAAAATCTTTTACTCAAAGTAAAAGTAAAGAAATAACGATGTTATCGTTCTGTCGTTAAGGCTGACATTTCCATATCTCATATTCATTCATGCATTTAGGGATGTGGATCGTGAAGGAGCCAGGTCCGGGACTCCGATGGCGCCACGATCGCCCATTCCGAACGCCGCCGCAGCCCCTTACAGGTAACCATTCCACTACATTTGTATTTTGTTTTGTTATCCAATCGTTGCAATGTCTTTACATACATCTAGGAAACTGCGTAAAGGTTTACCATTTTAAAACGAACATAGCCCAACTTTACAGTATATTTGTAAAATTATACAGTCATTAAACCCATCTGCCAAGTTGTATACAATGTGCATGCATTGAGATAAACTGATAAAAAAAATCCTATTAGATGCCAATAAATGGCGTCGACATAAAATCCATATGAAATCGTTTGTGTTATTTGTTTTCATTTTAAAACATTTTGATTTTCATAAAGTTCAGACGGATCAACCGTGATTCGTGAAAACAACCTCTTTACTCTACTACACCGCGCTCTTGATTTAATCAACTAGGCTTTTCCTAAATCAACTCAACTTTGCTACAGATTGGTTTGAAATCCTAACAAAAGTGATCAGTTTTCTATAGCCCACAGCTAACCGTGCTTACTCTACAAATGACACAGATGTCTAATGAGTAGTTGTTTCCTACAGAATTCCGAGTCCGCTGCCGGCACACGCCTGGAAAGGCCCCGAGTCCCTGCCGCGCAGTACGCCCTTGCCGCCGCAGTACGCGGCCTACCCGCACCAGCACGAGGGCGAATACCGCACGCTCCTGCTGTCGCCCAACTCCATGCGTACTGATGAGTCTCTCGACGAGTCCATAGGAAGCCAGGTGAGTGAGTGACGGCATTCAGTACCCCTGTAACTCAGAATAACTATTGCAGTACGCCGGATACGTGCGAAATAAATGAGTGTACATTGATTATCTCCGCATCAACAGTTACGAATTTTCGTTAAGTAGCGTATGTCCACATATTGTTATTATCACGTATTTATCGATAAAAATCTGCAAAAGCCTCTAGAATTGTCGTCGATCTATGGTATAGATAGATTGTACCATATTTTAACAGGCTGTGCGTTACCAAACTACATTACATTACATTACATTATAATAAACGTGGATTAGCGCCATCTATTGAGTAAATCCGGAGGAATGTTCAGCAGTATACCAATAAAATATATAGCCTATATGGGTCAGAAAGTTCGGTAGTTCCAGAGATTAGCCACGATAACAAACTCACACTCAAACTTTCACTCCTTACAATATTCTGAAATAGGAAGATAACATAAGATTACTAAGGTACGAGAATAACTGAAAAGAGATATGATTAAGAAAAACAGACGTAATAAACCAGCTGGCTTAAAATATGTTTATCACCACGTTAACACGCGAAAGAGATTGTTTACCCACCGTTTTATTTATTTGCGTGTTTTTTTTGCACTAATTACCTGGGCAATGAAATTCGAAACATGTAAACAGTACAGTCGATGAAAAACAAATAATTTCACGGATAGCGCCCGTAAGGCGCAAGTATCTTGTTATTTTAATGTAATCGGTACGAATCCAAACTAATATCTTGGGTCACCCTGACACATTTTGGATCACGGTCATGCGGGTAAGAAATTAGCATGCAACTACAGATTCTGGCTCTATCTAATACTCTGCACCGCACTGTAATATTACGTTATTTCTATATAAGAAAAACTTTTATTCTACTACTCAAGCAGCTATAGATAGATCTCACAAAGTATTAAGATGCCAAACGAAAGGGCGTGTTTTTTAATCTTATTCGGGGCCTTTTATTCAGAATGGCAGCCAGTCCTATCGTAATATAAACAAAATTAGGTACTTACTGGCTAGAACGTTAATTGATGCTTTAACATGTTGAGTAGTGATATCGCAGCTTCCGATGTGATTTCTGTTAAAATGTGCATAAAGGTTCCTACATCAAGTTGGCTCAGACGAAGTTTATGCATTAATAAAGCTCTTTGCACTTTGTTCCGGAAGCATTCCTTATGCAATGTGTACGTCTTCCACTATTCCACACCAAGGGCGTGCTTAAAGTCTCATTACTCCTTAATTACTAAAACTCAAAACTCAAAACATTTATTGCAAGTATGGCAAAAATATAGCACTTTTACAAGTCAAATCCTTAATTCTCTTAAACACAGAGAGAGAGAAATGCTAAATAAGTAAGCATTTGACTGCGGTCTCATCCGATGGTAAGGGACGACGCAGTCAACCAGGAACATGATTGCCTTCCAATTTGTCGACTTCACTTTCAGGCTTTCAGGGTATCAGGAAACCAATACACAGAGCTGGTAGGATATCCCATTCCTTTTATGGTCCTTTAACTCCATTCCGTCTTATTCGCAAAGTTTTATTATATTATGCGATATCATTTAAAATATTAACAACCATTTAAAATAAACCATTTAAAATATTGATTAGTTGATTAGGTAGGTACCGTAAAGTGACGTTTGAATAGCATAAGAGGTAACTTGACCACTTATGAAAATGTTGATCTCATCATTAGCATCATCGTAAGATATGATTGAAATACCATCATTGTTTAAGACGTTTTATGGCATTCTTGCTCATGTCTAAAAATAATGATATATATGAAATAATCATACAGTTTTATACTGTACGAAACATTCGAGAGGCGTAGAACAGTTATCGGACATAGAAATAGATTGCGCTCAAAAGCACTACAGTACTTTCCACTGAATCATACTTAGTCTAATCTTAAGCATGAACTGCGTGGGACGAAGTGAAACTAATTTTATCCCAGGGTCAGTTGTATTACCGTGACATGACATGTGTAGAATGAGCCACAGGAATCTTTCATTTGCCATCGCACGAAGATGCGTCCTACGACAACATTTGGGCGACTTTGATCCTTAGCCAGAACAACAACTTGCGATGACCATACTTCCCTAAATAAACAACCGGATACTGGTCTAGATTATAGGTACACCTCGCTATCCACTTCATTTTCATAAGCTTTGAAAGTGATTGCAATCATTTTTAGAGCTGTCAATCTTAGTTTTGCTTTTGTTTTTAGTTCAGTTTTAGTTCACTTGATAAGAGCTCGTTCAGAAATACAGTTATGTGAGACTAGCTGTGCCCCGCGGTTTCACCCGCGTAGTTCCATGTTCCCGCAGGAATATGGGGATAAAATATAGCCCATGTTACTCGTTATGTGAGATAATTGGTTATGGTTCATTAATTACATTAATGTTTCGATACAGATTTGTGTGCGTCGTATATAATGTAAAACCAACACCTTTAATCGTGTCCTTGATGGTATTGGCAAAATAGGTTAACTGGACCGCACTAAACCGATACGTTTCTTGGAGACGAGCCAAAACATCACCACTAATGATGTTGAATTATATATTTTTTAATTAGACCAGTCTGATAGTGCAGAGGCCATATTCCACGCGGTGCTAGAAGGCAAAACCTGTGTTGTAGCAATAACTCATCGAAGTTTGAGAACGTTCCAGAAGGAATCTAAATCCGTTTTCTGATTCATGGAACGCAATAATAGCAGCGGCGTTTTCTAATGCCGTTTGGTGTATGAGCGTGTAATGAAATGAGTAACAGCTAGTACCCCATATACCTCTGGAGGTACTGGTACCAGGTACCTACCTACCTACGGTAAGATAACTTGAAAATTAAAACGATAACAATGTCCAATACCTTAAACCTTCAATTTGAAACACATTCCAGAAGCATATCATCGGGAACAGGAACTTGTGTTGCATTGCAGGTGGAAAAACTTACTGGACAAACAAGTACATACACGGACAAATAATGTCCATCTCTGAAGGTGCCTGGATGTAATTAATTTAGATTTTGCAGTTTTTTATATTTAAATTATAAGTTGTTTATTTCCAACCACTCTGTGATTTTCAAATCCGTTATATTTTAATTTTATACGTTATTTACAAATCATAAATAATTTACGGTTTATGGCACAAGGCTCTGCGGCGCGCGGGACTCTGCGCCCACGCCGACGCCTATTTTCCCGCCATATTTCCAAAATAGAATGCATTGAAATCGCGTTGTTTACTCGGGAGGGAGCGTCTGGAGCGGCAGTCCGCGATCACACGTTGAACGACACACGTCCGTGATACAAACTACCAGAATGGCGGTCAACCCTAATTTCTTCCCCAACGGGTACCAAGACCCCATGCATCCCGAGGACGAAGTGGTCTCAAACTGGGTGCGTGCTCTCATCCTAACAAACCTTACTTCTGTAACTATGATCCTCGACAATTATTCGTAACACGTGATTATCCTTCGAGAACTTCCAAATACCGGATGGTGGTAAATTTCGAACCTTCACTACGGATGTTCAACACAATCTAATTTTGGAGCACTCGAGTCTCGCGTAGTGTTACAAAATATGTGATGTAATAACCCTCGCTCGGCGTCGTCTTTACGACGAAATTTTCCGGAAATATGTGAGTGATTTGGTGCTGGAAAAGTTTCATAGCGAAGAAAACTGATTCTACCTTCACACAAAATTGGGATAGACTGCAAACATTTCTGTTTATTGGTCAGAGTGAAGATTTACTTGTGAATGCAATTAAACTGATGTTCATTGTAAACAGAATTCCCTGTTAAACTAAACATGATGTCAGCCGATGCTTGCACTCGTGCCTAATTTATTAACCCAGTGTTACTAGTAAATTTTAATTCGATGACTGCGACGCCTGCGACTGACGTCCTACATTAGCCAAATCACCCTAATGTGATATCTGGCAACATAACGATTTATAAAAGCAATCTAAAATTTATACAATCAGTTAGATACTGATATTATTCTCGCCGAAGAGAGAAAATTTCTGTTTATTCTGAATCAGCGCTTGATTGGAAAAGATGACCAAACTTACTGAAATTTTTTCTAGTGCTTATTTTATTTTATAATACATATGTTCACTAAATTTCATAGAACATTTTATAAGACCCAATGGCATGGCTTGATTGTCACTTGGAATGATCAATGGTTTATAAGAAATCAAATGATCCATTACTGAATATTGTTTATAACTTTGCCATTACCCCAAATCATGGGTGGGTATGAATTATGAAATTTTTATTTTTTTTTACGTTTCCCTTTCAATATATGTATTATGTCATTTAAATGGCGTCATCTTGATATGAAATCGCCAGCTGTAGGACTATTTTCGCACCAATGTCACGTCGCATAATCTTTACACCCACTTGAACTTTCAGCACTAACGTATATGTAACGCGATATAAGATTACTCTCCACGCCAAGAAATATAAATTCATGGCTAAATCCGTAGCAATCCATCTGTCATCGGTTATGAGAAATATGACTTCATATGAGATCATAAAACCAAAGTGTACTTTGCTCCCAAGTTCTTAATATTTTGTTTGTACCGTATGCTCAGCTTCCATGGTTTAGTGGTTGGACACACCTAGAGCTGGCAATTCCCGCTATTTACAGTAAGATATGTAATTTTTAAGTGTAGCGAAACCATGGTCCTTTTATTCTCTTGACAGAGATCCCTTGTTATTCAAACAGGACCATTTCAATCGAACGCTTTATCTGTTTATTAAGATATAATAAAGTCGGGTGGGTATTACAGTTTCCCAATCTAAATATGTAGGTATATGAATTGTTTCATTCAGAGGAGAGCGAGACAATTTAATATCTTAGTATGTTCTGCAATTAACAAACAATGCATAAGTCTTTTTAAAGTAAGAAATATTTTTATTGATTAGGAATAAATCAGCTACTAATTCTATGCAGAATTAACGTGCCTCTTTCAACATTTATGTTGAGTTAAAAAACTGAAACATTCAAACCAATCCTACGCTTCCTCCGTCCATCTATAATGTTTACAGCAGTTTACTCGAACATCACATCACAAGCTAAAAGATTTCGTTTAGTACCTACTGTTATTATCACAGAGGAAACTGCTATTAGCGAGTATTGGATTTGCTAAGACCGACTTAGAGCGTTGCGTCAGAGGCGAAAGCTGTTGTAAACACGCCAGACGCAAATAAACGAAGCTTATTCGCTCATTGGCACATTTACGATACGACCCGAGTCCTTGTTGGAGAAAATAAATTAAACGTCTCAAATCGTGTTAATTACACAGCTGTTTTATGTGGTAATCTATTCAATGTTATGATAACGGGACTATAGTTATGTTAAAACTATGTCCATGCCAAAGATATTTGTGTTGGAGGCACATCGCGTATGTAGGTAATACATGCATTAATCAAATTCAACGCACCTGCAGTGTAGCTATTATAAAACTCTCAAATGAAATATATTTCATTAAACGTTTTGATATTTAAAAATGTTAGAACTTTGATACCTATTCACTTATAACTTAAAAGTGCTCACTGGTCAGTATAAAATTTCATTAAACACAATAACCTGTCAATAGTTTGTCGGGCTTCCGGTCACCAAAAAATATACATCGGTTGTTGAAAATAGGCACTTAACTGTAAAATATTGCTGTTCTGTTGCATTGTAGACTGTCACCAGAAGATGCTACCTCACTACCTCATCCCGAGATCCCTCGCTCGATTGTAAATTTTCCATTTCCGGGGCAAACGACAATCATTCAAGTCACTTCTGTTGAAAAATTTGACCTAAATCTTTCTGCAACTGATTGGAAACTTTCAACGCTTAATAAACATCAAAATAAAACCGAAATTAAAGTGATGGGTTATAGCCGTGCACTTACATTTTATTTCTTAAAACTTTGAGAGTATGTTCGTGACCCACATTCAATCATTCTTAGAGCGAATAAAATCTCCAGAAATCATAACCCAGAAATATGTAAAACAACCTTGTGTTTTAAAATAGAAACGGAGCATGCGGGCTTGTTTGATAAATCTCTACTGATTTAATATAATGGCTATGAAACCTATGTTAAATTATTAAAATAAATATAGCAATTCTTTTAATTTTTTGTAGAATGTACTTACCAACTCGTACCTATCTCCGAATGGTTACAATTGAGAGATATCAATTTGCATATACTTTCCATATTTTTAATACAACCACCATAAACGTAAGAATTCATCCAAATAATTTGGCCTCCTATAAAAAGTACTATACTAAATAATAGTTGGTTTTAGTTTCCTATTTATTGTTTTTCAAGTTCTGTAAATAAAATTTTACTAATAATATTATTTATTATTCAAAGAAATTCATTGAAGACTGCAACATACAATAAATCAAAACGTGAGCTTCACGTTGTTTATTATACGGCCGTCGTATAAGACAACAAAGGGTATATTTAGATCGTTTGATGATTGCCAAGTATTCTAGATCATGGCTGTACGTTTTGCAGAAACTAGAGTCGTTAAACAGATATGTTACCTATACTTACTAGGTACTACAGCTTCATTGATCTGACGCTCAAAAAAGCTCTTGCCGCGTTCTCAATTCTCCTATTAAAGTCCCTAACAATCATTACCTAACCATTGCACAATACATGGTAGGTAAATAGGGCTACTCTCTTCTCCACTCTAAACCGCTTTGACGAGATATCTGCTGACTCTTTCCAGCCCAATCTCACTCACATTCCTCTGCTCTTTCTTACGTGTAATTGACTGCTTATTTCTAGACGTATCGCACTGCTCTGGTATCTTACCTTACGTGAAACCACGTGTCTCGTTCCAGCCTTACCGCACCACGCCCCTGGTGCTCCCCGGCGCGAAGGTCCGCCGCGAGCCGGGCCCCACGGAGAGCTACCTGCGCCACCACCCCAACCCGTCGATGCGTGCGCCGCCGCACCACGACTACCGCGACACGCTGATGAAGCAGAAGGTATGCTGGTACAAGCCGTACGCGAGGACGGTCACGCTTCTCATCGACCAGGAAGCTTAGGCGATAATGAGCCGCGGTCTAGTTAGCGAGAAGTCATTTGTAGTTTCGAGTATCTTTTTCAAGGAAGCCTTGAAGACATTCTTCTGTTGAGAAATTAAGTTTCCTAAAGCTAATAGAAAGTAAGATGATGCTGTGTTACTGGCGCAAGGTATGGAAAAGTGTGATGACTTGTTGATAACTGGTGAAAGAATACTCAATATTAACACGCACTCAGACAACGTTTTTAACTTCTTACTCGTGATATCAGTAAATAGAGATTAAAGACAGGAAGGAAATATTTATTTTATAATTGAATTGAATGAAGACGACTTCACTCAGACCCTAGCTAGACCGTTGCTTGGTGATAGTTAATCAGTATTAAATAAGAGTATTATTTTAAGCTTATACATTATTGGAAGCACCATCGATGAATTAACAACATTTATAAACATTTTGAAATTTACAAATTATGGCTTTAATAAAAAGAGTATGTTTCGTACTTGAATGATGTTTCTTTATCGATATCCCTGCTTCACGAGCTTTCTACCTTGACAGAGAGCTCAGACAACGGTTTTAGCGTTTTATAGACTACTAAAATAGCAGTGACGATGTAAAGACTCACAACTGACTCTTCTATGAATTGAAGAATAAACCAAATCTCAGACAGAACTTAAAAGGTAACTGTCAATTTAGACTTTTCTAATTCATGTAAACAATCATGGTAACTTGACGCACTATAGATAAACCATCCATGTTGTAGTATTAAATATGTAACACTTCTTTTAGGTTCAGTTTATAGCATTTTGTTGTTTGTGTAGTCTGTTTACGTAATGCACGATCCGCACATACCTACACACCACATGCACACTTCTTTCTAGCGACCTAACACTGTACATATTAATTGGGAATTAGAGCTTTGAATGGCTGGCACACATATACAAATAAACTGACGCCCATCTGAAGAATACAACCTTATATCCAACCTCGAGTCTGGCCTACTGAACAAGTTTGCCAGAAGGGAAACGTAACCTGGATTATTTCTTAAATTTAAGATGTAAAAATTATTGTTGTTAAACTCTGACGATATGGCCGATACAAAAAAAATATAGAAATCTTTTCTTTTTACTAAAACTTAGAGTTTATCAACCAATGGTATCAAGATTGTTTCTGTATAAATTACAATAAACACAAATTGGTAGTTAATAGAGTTCACTATCTTTTCGTAGAATTACCAACGACCAAAGTTTCAATATTTGTAACGGTTATATCGACAACACAATAAAGCATGTAATAATGTGCTGTGTAAGCACAAGATCGGATTGTACATTAGTATTTTTGCTGGCAACTCAGGTGGCCGAATCGGTGTTGCAGCGAGTGGTTGGCGATGATGGAGCACCAAAGGTGGTTAACTGTGTGAAATCGTGCCGAACAGCTTCACGCATGCGCGACAAACTTCTTTTACGAAGCCTATCGACTTTCTGCTGACGGTCTATTGCAATACTCTGACCAATCCGCTCTTTCACTAGCCTTATTTTTCGTCAACTTAAACTTAACGTGTAATTGTTTAACTCTACCGATGGAGCGCTATTTAGACGCCCTGATTGATAAACGACCAATTATGATGGTGACTGCTTTAGGAAGCAGATACCGGTTATTTAGATATTTTTTGTGGATGATTTTCTTTAAAATTTTATTATGATTCGTGATTTTACCTCATGCGGTCCGATTATTTGCAATACGCCACCAAACTCATAACTTCCATCTGTCAATATGCCATCGTTTGAGCTTTCGTTTTGCATTGGTGTATCGTAATGGTTTATTTTTGGCACATTTGGGAAAGATCAGCTACGTGTTCCAAGCATATGCATTATGTCAAAATATTTCTGCTAAAGATTGCATTTTGTTTGGCAAGGTGGTGGCTGAAATGTTATTTTGATGTTTAAAGTGTTTTATTATGTTTATATTTACTTGCCATTTTTCACAGTTGGTGCACAAGCAATTCAACTCACCAATTGGCCTATACTCGGATCAGAACATTGCTAACTCTATTAGACAACAATCGTCGCCTTTGCCGTGAGTATCAAATAGATTTAAAATGAAATTTCTTTAGATTTGGTCTAATATGAAAATTCAGTACAAGCTAATTAAGAAACTAGATTGCAGATATATTTGACGATAGAACTTAAAAATGTAAAAGTAAAAACCTTAACATCAGTTATAATTTGAATTAGTTTCAACAAATTCGACCCCAATGGCAAATGGTTTGGGAAACCAATGTCAGTCACTCTCGACCCTGCATATCTTGGCAACGAGATTGGACAACATGGCGCGAAGCCAGACACAACAGTTTACCAAAAAACAGACTGACACAGCGCACATTTTTTTGTAAATAAATTGTATAATTTGCATCATTGGAACAAAAAATTCCTTCGCTTTGGCGCAACTCATAACAGATAGCAAAATTCGGATGACACTTATGCGGGCCATGAGCTCGAAATCAGGAGAGTGGGGGACTACGACTGACGTGTAACAACTATGTTCCGCATAATGCAATAATGGAGTATTTGTCTGCTTACTTAGCGCTAACGGCCATTACGGGCGGCCGCACGTTGTCAAGAGGCAAGTGTTTTACTAGAAACACCGCAATACAACAGTCGACGCCCATCCTCATGACGCATTAATGCTTTTTATATTTTTATTTTGCTATTTCTCAATTCTCCGCAAACTATATCTGTTCTACGCCACGCTCTCCGGCAAGCATGGTAACGACGTCGACATGTTGGCTACTATCTCAACGAAACGAACTTTCATGACTTCTCACTCGCCCCACGATCACGCGACAACATTGTGTGAATCAGTGTGGCGACAAACACTCTTACACTACACACTAGCTCTAAGTTAATATTTAATCTATTTAAATATAATTAAGATATAGAACTTATTCTACATGATTAATGTTAGTATTTTTATCGACCTTTCCTTCCTGAAACACAAACACAACTAAACGTACGTCGTGTACTAACCGCTTCCGCGTCCCCCTAACGTTCCTACCGTGTCGAGTCTAATGTGTTTTTCTCTATTGTGTTGCGCCCGCTAACCGACTAAAAACTAACGTCCCGCCCTCTACCGTGCCCGCGCCGCCCCGTACGCACCGCAGTCACAAGCCCACCGTGCTGTACGACCCCGCCAAGTCGGAGACGTTCCGCGCGCTGCAGGAGGACGGGCTGGGCGACGTCGTGCAGGAAGTGCCCACGCCGGTGCAGACCAGAGTCTTCACGGCGCCTCCCAACAAGGTATACCACACCTATCTGGAATCTAATCACGTCAATTACAGTCTATGCTAATTAATTAAGGCTGATGGTTTCATCCGTATTTTTTTTAAATTGTATGTAAATCAAAAGATAGTTATTATCTTCATACATGGTATCAATACTTATTTTTTTCATACATTGTCTATTGGATAATTTTGCTGGATCAATCGAATACTAATAAAAATGAGGCGCAGTTAAATGAGCACAAACAAGAATAGAACTTTTCTATCTTTGCTAAGCTTTGAACAGGAGACCATTTAATGTAGGGTGACATAAGTGTACGCTCTGTAAGTGCTAAAATACAAATTAATACTTTCAGAGGCCAGCGCCTACTCCGAAACCGACGAAGCAGCCCGACGCGAAACCGAAAGGAAAACAAACGACTTTCGTAAGTATTGCCCTATTTATTTATTTTTTTACCTTCTATCATGCTTGACATCATACGTCATCATGACGTTTAAGAACGCCTTGTAACGTAATTACTTACTGCACACCACCAGAAAAAATCCGGGTTGAATAATAACAGTGAATATTTTGTTTATTTCGCAGGTAAATTCCCTTCACGAAGAGCACATCCAACAGTCGAATTCATTCAAGCGTCTGATGTACAACGTGCTCGGCGACACCGAGTTTTAAGGCTGTGTTATCGCGACAGTATTAACGACGCGACGTAGCGGGTAGTTCCTAATTATGGCAAATTATTTGTAACACCTATATTATCTCGATATGCGATCCATCAATATTGTATCGATTATGTCACATAACGCATACGGTGTGCGTTCTGATGACATAGTGTAAAGCTGTAATACGACTGATCTTGACCGGTTTCGTGGCGGTTAGTCGATGGCACAATTCTAGACATAACCGACCTGTTGGTTCAGTAACGAATAAGACTAACAATCATTAATTTTAGGATGCTATTTATTGTAATGCTCCTGGCGGTGTGTAATATTATTTTTCGGTGGATTTAATCGTTCTAATACTCGAGTATTAGTGATATAATTTATATTTACCATAAGTAGAAATATAACGTTAATTACTAAGTGTTGAGTTTCTGTTTGTACAGAAATTATAATGTTTATTATGTATACAATTGAGATGTTGAGTGTACAGTCTAGTCACTGCAGACCAGAGCTCCGGTCGTGTAACCGCGAATGTTCAATACGATCACCCTAAATAAATATTTATTTTTATTTACTCACGAGTTTTATTTTCCTCTTGCATAACAAACCGGCTATTTATTTTGGCAACTATTTTACACTATTTACTGAACCTCAACAATAGTGTATATCTATGTACTTATATGAGACTTATAACCAGTAAAAGTGCATTATTTTTGCCTAAACTTGCAATGATCAGAGTTTCGACGCTAAATATTGCCAAGTGGATTCAAGCACTATAATAATAATTGTGCTATAAAAAAGAAATTAAATTATTTATGGATTTGGTGGCAACAAACTAAATAAGATAAACATGAATTTCAAAATAACTATATTTATAACCCGAAGTTAACTAACTAACGATGTTTACACAACAAAACTAAAATACAGTCTTACAAATTTCATGAACAATAAGTACACAGATCAAACAACAAAAGTAGTAATTTTGAGCATAAAAAAATAAAACATACTTGACAACTTATATCACAATATACAGACTTGGGTGACGTCTCGTGCGCTGAAGATTGCGTACAGGATTGTTCTTTGGGTATTATGCCCGCGGGCATACGCGTATACTGCATTTGGTATAAACGCGTGCCAAGTCTGCACAAGTCGTGGAAAGCAAAGATGAAAGGTCAAATTATGTTACGCACCCAGCGTGCGATGACGTCACGTATGTGCATTTCCTTATGACGTTACGGAATGTTACTCTCATAAACAGTATAAAGAAACAGTAGGTGATATCCGTGGTCAGTGATATGACTTGTACTTTCTGGATATTGTAAACTCAATATATAAGAGCTGCTGTAACGCTCTTTCTGTACTATAATTTAAGCCACGACTTGTAGTTGTAAATTAAAAGATTACATGAAATAAAAGTTTCAAAAACCAATTTATGAAAAGTAATATTACGAATTTATGAATACGACACTCTTAGCACATGAGACTCATGGAGATGCATAAATTGTTACAAGCACTCTAGTTTAAAAACACCGATCACGAAAGCCAAATTCAGTATTTACAGCGGAATTATTAGTTAAAATTTGACATTGGATATTATTGTGATATGTTAACACAGAAAATAAGTACACGATACTAAGATTAAAAATGCGTGTAACCCTTGAAAACATCTCCAGGCACCCGACGTTACTTGCACACTTACGATTTTAAAGTATACCTTTAAGGACTGATCGATATCATACTTAATTACAATGTACAAACTTGTGGCACAGTGCATAAACAGTAGGAAACGTGCAGACTTGTTTACTAGGGGTAACCAATATACAAGTCTACAAGGAATATTACCCGACTCAACGACCTAGTGGATAAGGGGAGTGCGTTAAGGATACGACTACACAGCACGAGCTAGCTTTGATGTAGCCTGGGTTCGCTCTGATCCTCATGCCAATAAAAAAACATACCAACAACGTCGGGTAACATTAGGACAGTTGCAAATATAGTGGATAAACCCCTGAAGTCAGCCAGTTACTGTGTGACCGCAGCTTAAGAGAACTCGTCCGAATCCACTTCAATAAGCCTATGCCATTTTATTATTATACTTGTGATCGTTATACTCATTCGATATATTGCCAAAATATGTACAATAATAAATATTTCATCATAAAAATAAAACTTTCATATTATTTGCGAAATATACATACATTACACAGACTAGTCTATTATATTGACGTTATAATTAACATGAATTATTAAAATGAATTGATAACAGTACCTAAAATATGATTTGAATGTTGTTTTTTTTTGGCATGCTGTATCGGTTAATGAAGTTATTTACGTTGAATTTTCTAAATACATTACGTACGTCTTATCTGGTTCTAAATATGTTAAAACAAAACGCTAATATTTTGGTGTACATCCCATTATTAATTATTATAGTTTAAGTACTCGCGTCGCGTCAAGGCATGTAAGCTAAAAAGCTTACACGAGGACACGATTTATATTTGTTTAATTAAATTTGGGCCGAAACGGAATTAACACAGTAAATTCTAATTTTGGACTGATATTAATTTTTAGCACCAAAATTCCCATCTATTCATTTAATTCTATCTACTTATGATCATTTTGTATAGCACGACGTTTTTCAGAACTAATAAAATACGTCTTTGATACGTACCAACAACATTTTAAAATATTTTAGTGGACGTACTATGTAGAGTACTTGACCGAAAGGCGTAACCGAAATAAAAAAAATCGTTAAAATTTTATTGTTATAATGGCAGTACCAGTAGCTTATATTATGTACTATTTATTAGTAATGATTCGTGGATATGGTTTAAAAATACTACCTTCTAACAATTATTGTATTTAATAGAAAAAGCATGCTCTATTAACACGCTTTACTAGACAGAACATGGATTATAATTATAGTATATGGGGTTTTATCGGTTGATCCAGGCTATAGAAATGTTATGAATTTAAAAGGCCGGGCACAGAGATCAAAGAAAGTTGTACAACATTATTATTAGACACGTAGTATATTCAACAACAAAAGTTGCTGGACATGTCCATTTTCCAGTTTACCTTTACGCACGTAAAATAATCAATATATACTTAAAAATGAAGTTAAAACTTTGGTTTTATTCCGATACTTTATCGCTGTTGACTTGGTCATTGTTTTAGCAATGAAAGGAAGACATCCGGCGGAAGATTTTTGTTCTTGAGCATAGACAACGCTAGCGTCATTTATATGGCAAAAGGCCTAACTAAATCGCATACATCGTCATGCTCAGCCATCTCTTTTAAGTTCATCTGTTGGCCATAAGAGAAAACAAGACAGCTGTATCACGGCGCGACCCTTATGGGTCAGACCTACCTACAATAGATAATGTGGGTAAGTAACAAAAATTTACAAAGAAAATGATGTAAATTTGGGATTAAAAACTATAAGCTCGAGTGTAAAATCTTGTTTGTGATTAAAAATTATATCGTATGTTTTTTTTTTGTGTAACCGGCGACGAGAATATCAGGCCCCGCACATAACAGAGTTTGCAGCGCATAACTTTTTTTATTAATAGTCGTCCGCGCCCTTGCAACGCTCAATTTGACGCGACGACAACCTTTTTAAAGTATCTAATGCCCAATCATTTCGTTGGCTACATGCCCTGTAAAAGAGAAAGACGTAGTAGTGTTTAGAAATACCAGGAAAATATATTATGAGTACTTCTTCAGTCTGCTAGGAATAGCCTTGATCATGCACTAATCCGTTATGAGGGTATCTCATTATAGTATTATGTATTGCACAGATTGACATCACATTAAATAACTAAAAGTTAGATGTGCCTATTTAAAGATCACTAATTGATAGAATTAAGATTACATCACGATTAAAGGCGGCATAGTAGAACGATACCGGCAAAGCGAAGAAATGTTCACACATTTTTTTTCAACGCTGTGTCACCAAATATCGATATGGAAGAAGAAAATTTCGGCTACATCTCAACTCACTATCATCTTCAAAATACATTGTAGATAAAAAACACAAAATAACCCAAGCCATATTGTAAACACAGCATAACATCCACTCAAAATCAACGGATCACAACATGCTATCACATAATTATATCCATATTACTTTAATGTTTTTTTCCATAATGTAGTGAAGTATAAATATTAGAGAGCCTACAGAGATTCTACAATATAAAATTCAACAGGTTAACACAATAATATTAAGATTATAATAGGTAGGTTATGTATAATATAAAACTATGGAAGTATCAAAGGATTATTGTAAATAATTGGGACAATGTAATCTAGCTCACTCAACTTTCATTCTTCGTACGTAAGGATAAAAAGATAATGGGCCGTATTCCAGAACGACGCCATTCAGTCTAAATATTATCAATTAAAACCTAGATTTAATACATATAGATAATCCACAAATCCAGGCCCAAGTCATGATTCAGACTGCGTGTGTTCTGGAATACGGTCCCAAATTCCTTAAAATGGCTTTCAAAATTATAAAACGAATTAATTTATGTTTTTATGGCAACGCAACAATGTTTGCATCGTATACGACCTGTATAAAATGAACAGCGATCACATTTACCTTAATTATACAAATCAACTGCCCTCCGCTGTTTCATTTTACATAGGATGCGCAGACTTAATATTTATTTTAAAAAGACACAAAGTCGTCAACGTAATCGTCAATCGCTAATTACGATAACTATATCTATTTACAGGGACAACTATTTACAAAAAAATATCTCACAACGCACATCACATCGAGTCAATCGGGAAACCGATCGAATCGATCACGCCGGGACCGTCACGAAGTAATCGACATCCACCGGCCCCGGCGGAATCGATAGAGAAGTCGCGGCGACTTCCAAACACACACTCACAAATCGGTCCACTTCCGAACGAGATCAAAGCTCCGGCGAAGCTCCGCCGCCCGCCGGTCCCCTCGCACCCGGTCGCGCACGCACCGTCCGTTCCATCACACGTAATCGTCGAAGTAGATTACGTTCCCGTGACGGAACGGGGGCAAACGCTAGTAAACCGTGTCGTCTGGGTACAGCAGGAGCAGCGGCGGGGGGAGGCCTCAGGAGGCGTGCGCCGCGCCCAGCAGCGACTCGCGGGAGGCGCGCAGGTTGGGCAGCGAGCGCGCGCCCTCCGCGCCCCCCGCGCCGCCCGCGCCGCCCGCGCCGCCCGCGCCGCCCCGCGCGCCGCCGCGCCGCGCGTCCAGCGCCAGCAGCGAGCGGATGTTCGCCTCCAGCGGGTCCACCGAGATGTGGTACACGCCGCTCTGCCCGCCCGCGGACTGTACACACAAACACGATACGTTTACACGAGTTTACGCGTGATGACAACCCAGGTGTTTTCACTTGAGCCGAGGCGCAACTACAAAAAAGGAAGGGCAGACAAGCGACACCACACGTTCCGTCGTCCGAGTTCTGTAGTTTTGAACATTGGATAAACAGAATATCGGTGTCATTATAATCTCATTGTCTCGGGGTCGCAGGACTAAGTCAAAGACTGAGTCTTCGATCCAATCTTCATTTAATAACGTTTGACATACTTACGCGATATAATGTTACAATGCCGCCACGAAGTCCGGAAATACAGGGAAAGTCTAGACGTCATGACGATTATAGCACCAATACATTGTTTATGAAATGTCCGCAGAGTTCGCAGAGTCCCCGCGGTACCAGTACACACAGAATGGCCGGAGGGTTGCGTGCTCACCGTGGGCGGCGCCTGCGGCGCGGCGGGCGCCAGGGGCGGGTGCGGGAGCGCGTGCGGCTGCGCGAGGCGCGTGTCGGAGTAGCGGCGCGCGTCGTCGGGCGCGGCGGGCGCGGCGCGCGGCGCGGACAGGCGCCGGTGCGGGTTCCCGCGGTACGATTCGAAGCCGCCGCTCTCGTCCTGTACACGAAACTTCATTGAACGTCCGCTCGATGTATTCGTTTGAGCCGCGCATTTTATAATAAACTAAACGCCTCGGATCTTTTCGATATCGTATCGAATCGATTCGATTCGGTATTGTCTTGATTTTTGACACTCTAAATGCACAAAACGTGCGAAGCCAAAACCTTAAAAAAATTGTGGACGTGTCAGTTTGCCCGTCCGCTCACCTCCTCGTGGTAGGCGGCGGGCGGCGGCGGCGGCTCTATGTTGGCCACGACCTGCCCGCGCAGGCTGCGCTCGCGCCGCTTCACGCGCATCGGCGGCGACGCGTGCCCCATGGGAATCTTTTCCGGCGCGTTTTGTATCAACAATATCCTGGAAAATAAAAAAAATTAATGTAGAATCCTTTGCTTCACTTTATCAAATTATTCTGGTCTTCCAACCCCTTTTAGTAGCCTTCACAAATCGTCTTTCAACAATCGATATGGCGAACTTGAAAGGCATGCGAAAATATACTCAACAACGAGAACTGGCGCAAAACTGAAACCCAAGATTTGACTAAAACAACCATCCGTAATAACGCAGTGAGTTAAATGAAAGCTTATAAAAATAATTGTCTTAAAACCCAGATTTGCTTTAAATTAATTGGCATGTTTATCGTTCACAAATGGCGCGAAAAAATAGTATGTCCAAGAACATTATAATTCAAGATTACGTGACGTTCATCAGCCCACACTGAGCCAGTGTGGTGGATAATGGCTAATCCTGTCTGTCGTTTAGAGAGCGTGTTTCTAGCAATGCAAAAAGATGATTATGTGTGATCATGTCTTATCCACTCGCGACCAAGAAATCTCACAATGAGTGACAATAACGCTACAATGGCTGTGTCAACATTAACTCTTTCAATAAAATTACATAAATTACCGTTTGCCTTATACGTTTACGGTCTTATTTACATTCTAATGCCATACATGTATTCTAACTGTCGTACCAGGACCTAAAGTTGATATACCTATTCAAAACCCATATAAACATTAAATCACACAGTCAAACCTTTGCCTTAATAATATAAAGTACTTGTTTCACATTTGATATTGGCCGTGCTTGGCAGATGTACCATCGCGCGTGCCAACTCTCCCCTCCCGCGCACTCTTCCCGCACTTAACCTTTGATGCCAATCCTGAGAGTGACAACACATCTTCAGCATCATCATTATTTTACAGGCGAATTTATTGTACCAAGGTCTACCTTAATAAATATACGTTTTTGTTCAAAAACATTTTTTTTTACTTTTATAACAATAATATGTATTTACGAGCTTTAATAAAATACGTATTAGGTACAACAAGCTGATAAAAATAAGCCCAAATAGCATTAATTTACTGTTAGTCAGTGAGGAGTTCCGTTGTCTACCTTCCGTCTCTATCATCAGCTCGCGTCCCCACCATATTTTATTGCCATCGGAAATTGAGAGGCATGCAAAGTTACAACTGAATTGAATGATTAAAAATGGCACAAGACATGACCTGTAAGATTAGACTGAAACATACTAACAAAAAGATGTCTCCACTTTGTTCTGTTGTTTTGATATATTATAACAAAGAGGCTAACTGTCAATTCTCTATAGTGTAGAAGCACGCGAGGCCAAGCAGCACAGTTTCTGGGAAACACTTATGCACGACATTATGTTTAGATGTATCTTTAAGTAAATAAGCGGTGGCGCATGGCGGTGCAAGTTGCACTGTCCAACGGTAACTCCATATATTCCACCGTTGGGATGCGGTGTTTTTACCGAGCCAAAATACCAATACCAAATCAAACCCCACAACGGCCTCGTACCTTACCATTAACAGTCATCATTGTCTGTAAAAGTATATTTTTAACATAAACTTAGTTAATCAAAGTACGGAAATGAGAAAACTCCACTAAAATCAAAGGCCGGACTTTGATAAACCAGCATAATGGACGGACTAGATATTTCATTTCCAAGAGAAAGCCTGATATAAGTAAGAATATAAATGTGTATGAACAGAATCCAATGAGTCTTTAGTTTTCTAAATGCTATCATGATTTTTAGTGGTGGCGAGGATGATATGGCCGAAGATTTAAGGAGTGAAATGGTGTGGTGAAGTATTTCTGTTCTTCTTTTGTTTTATCAATAAGTCAGTACCTGTTATGAGATCTCCAGCGGCTGCAAAGATGTAGGTACTGTCTGCATTGGATGTACATGAACACGGCGCCTCCGGTGAACCCCACTGCTACCACCACGAGCTTCGTCCAGAACGGCCACGCTGGGAATTATAAAAAGGGTGATAAAACATCATATTTAATCTTACCTATGGTCATATCTCAGTGAAAGTGTATGTGTAAAGCTGGGTTCACATCTGTGACCGTGACCGTGACTCCGTAACTGTGTCACGATACTTCCTACGCTAAATACGGACAAGAGGTGTGACATTTTATAGCCACCCCCTCGAAGACTCCTGAGTGGATCGCTGCGTGATATTAGGGCGTGACTCGGTGACGGTAACAAATATTCGTGACAAACCGGTACAATATATGAATTTTTTCACGTACACATATGTGGTTGCTTTAGGGTTGAACTTTACAGCAAATAATCAATCATAGTCAATTTTGCAATAACATAGTTTATGTACAGACGTATCCCAGTTACAGTTTTATTATTCAATCTGTTTTATAACATTAAGGTTATTACTACTCATTAAACAAAATTGATAACACACAGGCAATCACTGTAACCGGTAAATTGCATTTTTGCAGGAAAACCGTAGCGTTGCATTTCACAGGCTAAATATAGAAGGACACTATATAAATAAGACGTGTTGAATTGTGATTGAATAGTCACGTCCACGCGAATTAGCATGCTTCATAGGGATTTTACCGTTACGTCGCAATACTGGCTATTAAACAACATGAATGTTACAACTAACGATTACGGTGGAGTCTGAATTCTTTAATGTATTTATATTTTTCACACTAAATTATCCACATCGTGGACTGTTATTCGTCATAACATAAACGCCCAAACTATTTATTTGTACGAAGTGTAAAATAAAAACTTATATGACAAAGTATATATATGTATATATTATTGACTAAGTGACGAGACGAGCAAGTCGTTCACCTGATGGTAAGCGCTACGCCTGCTCATAGCAGTTCCAGTGCCACACAGAACTTTGCATTGCATAATCCTGCGCGGCACTGCACTGCGCTCGTCACCCTGAGACATCGGCTCTAAAATCTCATATACCCAGTAATTTCGCTGGAAACAGTGCCCTTCAAACCTGAACACAGTAATGTTTGCACACTACTGCTCGCATGAATATCTAGCAAAGGTGTGGTACTTCCTCAAGTGGTCTCTTGCAGAAGAAACCTCCCACTACAAAAACAATATAAAAACCTGTAAGTGAATTCAATATCTGATTTTAAGTTTAGGTCGGTACTTTATTACTCTAAACTTAAATCATTCATTGCAAGTAGAACAAAAATAATGCACTTTATCCTTTCTGTCTGCAAACAACATATCTTATGAGGTGAGGAGATAGGTCAAATGACAGCTAACAGTAAGTTAGTACACAGGGAAGAACAATGAGTGAAAAGCCCTGTATTATTTGGGCGACAATATATATAGAAATGTCCTACTATAAATGTTAAGGTTTGTATGTTAAGATGTTTGGATGTGTGTTACTTATTTGCGTCTCAGCTTCGTGTATTCAATCGACAAACATCAATACAATCATCTGTATCCACATAACTGACTACATGGAACGTGTTTTTTAATTAAACACTTGGTCGAAAATAAAAATAGTTTTTATGATAAATATTACTGCATTATTATTAAACACGTTCCAAGTCAGTTATGTGAATACAGATGATTGTATTGATGTTTGTCGATTGAATACACAAAGCTAAGACGCAAATAAGCTCAGTAGTAATATCTGTTATCTATTTGAACATTATGAAAGAAAAAGGACACAATTATGGTAAATTTTCCGAAAACATAGATACCGTGATGACTAGATATTCAACGACATTGGACAAAGGTAATCTGGGTCTAGATACATGCCTAACGAAGTGACCCCCCCCCCCCTTCATCGACCTTCCAAACACCCTAAATTACATCTAAATTCAACGAGCCAAAGCCCGAGCTATTGATAAAACTGTTTGTGGGCGGAGCGCGCCGGTAAGTATAGGCTACCGGGCTTTGGTCAGAAACGGTAGAATCGATATAAAATATAACAGTGAACGAACTCGCGAGTAACAGCTAGTAGAACCTAATTAGCTTAATGAATATGGAAGAGATATATTTATTTCAGTTTCAATTGTCACGGTTTAACAAGTCCAAAGTCAACAAAGGTTAAGCGATACTCTAGCATACAATGATGTATCAACATTACATATATGGTAGAGTATCGTTTATACTTTAGTTATGTAAATAATCTAGTTATATCATCATAGCTACCATACTGCCACATTTTTTTATAACGGTAACGTGTGGTATACCCTCTAAGATACTCGTATTTCATAACCCAAACCAACGATGCTCAAATCACTAGTAAATAATATCGTAATTAATTAAATACTCGTTTCCTTGTGCCGTGTAGATACAATAAGTCATAGGGTGCACCTAATTAGTAGATATCATTATTTGTTATTTGTAGTATACTGATGATTGTAAAGGAGCGTTCTACACTGTGTACTAAAATAAATGTGTTAAGTATATTTAGGTAATATCGAGAGTTTATTAGAATCACACACATAGGTCCGAAAGTGTAACGAATTTTGATATTCTAATGTGGTACAGTTGGATATTCTGCGAGGCGCAGCTACTCAGGAAGTAGGTACTAAAGAGACTGATATAATGTAATGAATCAGAAAAAATCCAAGCAAAGTTTGAATTAAATGCGATTAAGACTCGCTCTGTTTATTTCTTCAGTTTCCCGGAAAATCTCGACGTCCGATGGTCGTCATCGCAACCAGATGTTCGCGATTTTGCATGTAGAAAAATATGTTTGCAAAGGTGCGTATGTAGGTACTTCTGCAAATACATTATTCCATTGTGAAGGCAAACACCATCATATTTTTATTATCCAGCAGAGAAATATTTTATCTATGATTAGTTTAATTAGATATCATTTTATTATAACAATAAACAAAAGTAATAGAGTGCACCGTACTAGGCAAGAGAAGGACGGGCCACAGGTTATGGTCCAAACTTTCTTTCTCTTTGGAAAAGATCTGGAGTCATAATCTAATAGCACAGTAAACCTCATTACGTTATCAGGCGACGAGCGCCGGCGGCGACGCGGGGACGCTGATTATGATATAATTTATTTGTTACACATCCAGCTTTTTACCACTTACGTCCTAATCCAGCTGCGCTAATGCTCTTGCCCCTCAGCCCGACATCCATCAAAATACGCATTATTTAACCAAAGTTATCACTTAGCCCGGAAAACGAGTCAGTCGCTAAGTGTGTCAACAACACTTCTCTACATTTGCCACATTCGATCGATTTATTTACCTATTCCTCGTCAAACAACAGCCCGTTAGCTTCAGGTCTAGATACTGGCAACGGTCTGATCGCAGCACTGGTAAGAACGATGGTGGCCGATCGGTAACTTGTGCGCTTTGCAACCCAACGAACCGGGGTTGATCCTCGGCCGAATCAATGACTTTTCGCAGGTTTACTCTAGGATTTTCATCACTACTTGCTTTCGAGGGCACATTGTTATCGATTGATAAGACAGGAAGTTAGTAAAAATATTTATTTAAAGTATGTATGTATAATTTTACCTATTTCGACTCTTTATAATACTTAAAAATCAATCACCAATGTCCCTGGGTGACGACCGCAGTGCAGTGCCGTTGAAGATTATGCCATGCAACGTAACAACTTTACTTATATGTAACTGTAATATGTTAGTATAGTAGGTATTTTTCCTCTAAATATAAAAGTAGGTAGGTACTATATGTAGCAGGCCGTCGCCAAAGCGAAACGGGGCGGTGCACAACGAAGCCGTGACAAAGGATGAGTCACGGCACATTACCAATGAAAAGTTTAATTGTCAACCCAGTTAAACGTCGTATTGTGTTACTTTTATAGTTTCATGAGCGTACCTTTGTATGAGTAGTAGGCGCTGACGACCAGAACAAATTCCGATTACTCTGCTGCCAGAGTTCGTCAGGCCGCTCAAGGATCTCTGGCATGGCTTGACGACAACTACAAATCGATAACAACTGGGGCCGACGATGATTTAATGTGCCCTTCAACGGTTAAACATATACTAAAGGAGAAAAAGAAGGCAGTAACATGCACAGTTGCAATACCAATTAGTCCCCTGTTGACTTCTTCAACGGCGCGTTCGATGAGCACGAAGAGCGACCACATGACGCAGAGTGCTGCGACGCAGTGGAACAGCACGGCGCAGCACAGCCGCCGCCGTTCCACGCCAGACATTTCCAGGAGTCGCCACTAGAAACATAATAACCAGCGTTTCAACCACTCTTCATCTAGTCCTGGCTTACCCACTAAGCCAAAACCACATAGGCACGGAATCATCGGTCGGTAATATTGCAATATTACTCCGATAACGCATCCCTCCCTTTCCACATCTATCACAGATTCACAGCTCTAATATCGCAACAGTATGTAAGATCGTGCGCGCCCTAATACAAATTGTACTAAAAATAGATATCGCCTACGACATTATGCAGGACGGCAGTCGTCTATTTTACTCTTCTTTATTGAGAGGTTCTACTTGCTCTACACGAAATAAAAGGGTTAGACTGATATGATCTTATCACGGACCATTGTCTGATGAAGTCTAACTAAACATTAGGCTGAAATCAACTGATCCGCCTGGACGCAATTATTTTTATGTAATACTTGTTGGCTTGTTTGTCCTCTATTTCGCCTCTAATTCTTTGTAGAATCGTCCTAACATTTTATGGTAATAGAACTGACGGCTTAGGCATTGGATATGGCATTGAGACGTACCGTTGCATGGCACTACTAAGGGCCAATTTAGGTCAATTTAGGTTAATTTTTTGTGAGGAAATAATTATAATCCCTCAGAGTACTGACATTGACTGATCGTCTGTGGTCCTGGATCTACTTGTTACTCTCCCAATCAGTAACACCAAGCCGACCCATCTCACCAGATAGGAATTGCTGAAGAAGCCAAAGCCGAATTCAATTCAATTTAACGCCTATCTAGTAACGTATTTATGTCGATTTTACGCCCACATCCACTATTACTTTGAAATTCAGCGCACGTCACTTCGACGTCAGTACCATATTTGTCGTACCTATGTGATGATGGAGTGTGAATACACATAGAAGCTCATTAGTAAGCAGTCGGATAATCTCGTATACTTTTAAACCTGTTAAATGGTTATGTAGGTATTTAATACTGTTTATATCTGTGTTGTTGGATCACACCGGTTACACATGTTTTACAAACCTAAGTCGACGTCCTCGTATTGACATAAACATTGTATGAAAATTTAAACACAATAAAATACGTAATGTAAATTCGTTTCGGTTTCGGCCGAAACCAAAACACAATGCGAATTCCGTATTCAGTTTAGACTAAACATTTTGTTACGGTTGGTCACTAATTATTTCTCTCTCGCTCATTACTTGAGAAAATATATGAAGTTGGACAAATGAAGGTAAATGAGTCATTAAAACAACTGTACAAACAGAAACTAATGTATCATCAAGATTATTAAAATGCTATTAGTACTTCTATATGCGGAAATCTAAAAAATAAATCCCTATTTCCCTTGGTCACTTGAGAACTTGAGAACGAATTAACCAATTACGCTATCCTTTGTTTTAAAATGTTTGTTGTTTAAAATGTTTCCGGTTTCTAACGAAAAAAAATTGGATAATTTGGGAAAAAGTGAAAGTGCCTTTCTCTGTGTGATTTTTGTTATAAGCTTACGATTTGACATTTGTTTTTATTACGTTTTATTTGCTATCTTCAGCTGTTTATTTTCATGAGCGGTTTTTAATCTGGAAAATGCAGTTCTTGCGGATAAACTGGAATCACGTGGGTGAAATCGCGGAGCGCTACTAATTCGTATTTTTTTATCTTTGCTTTAACCTTCATTTGAAACCGGCTTCACATTTGCAAGATAGTATCTTAGCCTCTATTCTCTACTGACTCACAGTGCTATAATTATCAATTTAATTATTCAATAAAATGTTAGGATTCAGTATTATTACCACAACTGAGTTCATGATAGCAATATTTTTCTTTGTTTTTCTAGTCCAACTAAGGTAGTACTATAAGGACCTTTGACTCATTTTACTTTCTACTAGCTGTAGAACTTAAATTTAATGTAGACGGTTGGTGGTTCTATTAAACCCATAAAATTACTTTAAATATAAACATTGACCTCCCTGTTCATAAGAAGTTATCAAACATCACTTAGTATAGCGCAATATAATATTGTAACATGTAATTTTATGAAAGATATATTAGTATAGATAGCACAAAAATTCTTACCTCATTGAATGGTTTAATTTTCGTGTGCATAATGAAATTAAATTTGCATAGTTCACATGATCTGGTGTCCGAGGCTGTCAGCCACTGTTCTAGGCAACTCTGGTGAACAAATTTTAAACTTCCTGAAACAAATAATACCTACATTACTTACAGATATTTTATGATTATTATTTACATAGTGTAGGACAACCACCGGCCAGGTTAGGTGACGACTTGCAGAAAACGGTAGGCAATACTGGATGTGGAGAGCCAAGGATCGGGCTCTGTGGTGTTAACTAGCCAGGAGAGGCATATGTCCTGCATTGGGTGAATATAGGCAGATGCTGATGATGATTACTATTTAGTTATTTATATCGCCAATATTTTAACTTGCTTTTGGACAATGTTATTTCAAAATTAACAGGATGAATTTCAAATGGATTTTTCTAAAACTGTTTCTAATTTGTCAAAATTATGGTTATGTGAGTTCCTTTAACCATTTTAATTTTTTCATAATTTTAGAATGATCATTTGAGTTCAGTAGAAATATTCCTCTTTAAGTGAGGCAGAGAGAAGGCCACAATAACTCTGATGATATCTCAACCTGGCATCTTTACAACACACTTTGTAACTCTTATTCATAAATCAATAGTGGTTATATTTAATGATCTGAGACAAGTTAACTACTGCACCATCATAGATTGCATTATCACTTAACATCAGGTGAGATAGTAGTTGAACATGAGTCTATCCTTTAATAAAAAAAAAGAAGTAGGTAAGCTCCTAACTTTGAATTTGATTATGCTTTTTTTGTACAGCCCATATTCCTTTCTTTTGAGGCTTAGATATTTGAATGTTTTATTTCATTATCTAACATATTTTATTGAGCCTTAGATTTAAAATAGATTTTTGTTTTGATATAATAAATAAGAATAAAATTAGGCCTAATTTAAGTTTAGTGCTGGAAACTAAACATATCTTTATTTTCTAATATCGCAGAGAAATAGCTTAATCTCTG
The DNA here is from genome assembly GCA_912999815.1 of Campaea margaritaria. Lineage (NCBI taxonomy): Eukaryota > Metazoa > Arthropoda > Insecta > Lepidoptera > Geometridae > Campaea > Campaea margaritaria. Next base: position 8,538,423 of record OU538794.1, read on the forward strand.
GCATGTGGAATTTACAGAGACAATACATTATTAATCATTATCTGGCTGGATCTGTGACTACACAGCCAAGAAGTAAAGATGTTCTTAGGTACCCTATAAAAAAATTAGCTCACAATAAAACAAGGGTTTGAAGAAGGAACAGACATGAACAACAATGTCTATGTTGTTTTCCCAATGTTTATTTACATAATGTACAATGATAAACAAAATAAGATTTATTTAACTTTCCTGGCTTTGTTGTTTCTGTCCTATTTATTTTTTTAGTAAACACGTAACTGTACAGATGAAGCATTTGTTTATTTGGATTTACATAGCATGGCAATAAATTTGATATAATTATGATTATAATAAATTATTTTATTTTTACCTGAGCAATAACAGGGCGCCAGTAACGGGTTGTGCGGTTCTGTCTCGCAGTGACAGATGCGGCAGATATCTCCACTGGAATTGCTACAGGACGTGCGGCTGCTGCCCGAGCCTGTGCGAACCACCTCTCTGCCACATCCACCACCCCATTCCCACGTCTCGATATCAGAAGAGTTTTTAACATTTATCTGCTGCACGGGCATTGTGCTCTCTCGCGCTGGCACGCGCTTCTCAACACACCACACCTAACATTTTATTTACAAATTCATAATCACATCGGTTATCGACAAAGCATTTAGTTGAAGCGAAAACATGTTACGTCTTTGTGGAGTAAATCTACATGTAGTAATTTTTGATAACACAAATAAAACTATTTTAAACTAATTTCTCTTTTTAAGCTTAATTCACAGCACCTTTTGTTTGTAAAATAAATAGCACACAAACTATAGCCATTGCCATTACTGCAATGATTTTTTTGTAATTCGTTCGTCTGGGAGCTCTATGTCTATGTAGGTAGGTACTTTGCTTGGCAGACGAGACGAGTTGTCAAAATATTTGATAGAATTTGATATGATAGATTTTGTGTTGTGTCCACAGACTACGTAGAGATACTAAGATCGGGATTCGGGTTGAGAACTGCCATAAGTCCAACTAATAGAATTTTGAGAACGTGAATTTTCAAATAAGTATTAGCTTTCTCGCCAATACATGGGCCAGGGGACTAATAGTCAAAAAATGTTTAGCACTCTCTCCACTATACGAGAGCAGCAGAGCACTAAGGAACCGCCTCCATGTCTAATAAATCAAATTTAAGTCTCAACAAAATTATGATCATTATCTTAGTCCGAATCATACACAATGATAATTATCGTGATGCATCAGAAGGGTATCGGTTTGATACCGTCATTTACACAAGCCGTCACAACACACTGCATCAGAGAAATGTGAACGCTACCATAGTAAATGTAAGAAACCGATACCCTTTCTGATGCATCACGTCACGACAAGTCAGACAAATGTGAACCTAGCTTAATGCAGTGTAGACCTTTGCCATCGACAATGCTTCAAGTTTTATAACCTATGGAGAACGTTTTTTTTTTTTTCAAATTTTCCAAATAATTTATTCTTCCTTCTTTACTCTTTGGTTGGTTTGGTTTGACTTTGACAAGAAAATCGGCGTGCGCGTGCGTGTGCCGGGCCGACATTTGCCGTGCGAGTTCAGTTTTTTTAACATAAAAATGGGGTCTCCTGCTGAAATCGCGGAACTTAATTCTCTGGTTCACGGTTATTTATTCGGTGTCGATAAATCACTGGCACAAAGTTTTCTACAGAAGACTAAAACGGTAAGTTTCTGCATGCATAAATACCACGTGTGGCAGCTTCCGCACGTGTTCAGTTGCCGAGTCGATTGATATTTTTCTAAATAATTGGTACTTGATGCTGGATTTGAAATCTCTCCTTGTGTTTAAATACTTCTTACGAGTGTGAATAATAGTTTGCCTACAAATTATTTCGTGCTAGGGGTGTAATGAAGTGGTTATATGCGCAGTTGCGCACTAATATTCCACGCAGCTTTATAGCAAATAGTGGCATCAAGTAGAACCGACGCTATCTAAAGACTATTACTTATAACAAAGGCTATGTTTCAATTATTGTTATCAATTTTGCCACCAATTGAAACCCCGGTGCGTTTGTTAGGTCATCACTCTATTCGCTTCAACACTCATGTTTGTTTCAGAAACCACTTGGGAAGAATGCACGTTCACTTGTGGACTTATTCAAAAATATCAAATCTCAAAAAAATGCACATGACAAGTAAGTTTAAAAGGAGTACTCTATCGCTAATCAGTCACTCAGCTATTCAATAGCTACCACAATCTGCTTTTTAATGTCTAGAATGATATTCATTGCTGCAGACATCAATCATCCTTTGCCTGTGGTTAGATATCTCCTAGGCCGGAGTGCTTGATCTTCGACCACACTGTTGCTACCCTTCAGGTGAGATTGTGGTCAAAAGCTCACCTAGTAAGTTACAAAAAAAACACCATTCATCTTTAACAGTCATGCATGTGATGGCATACCTATATGGAATGTTACATTGCCACACAATCACAAAAAATAAAATTTTGATCACACCTCAAATAGCTTATTGTATTGAGTTATCATATTTTTAACATTCACTGCTGAGCCGAATTTCTTGTCTAGCCACGGGTCCGGCTCTGCACACATCATAGTGTTTTCAGATACAGCTAACAACATAGTTGTTTTCCCGCACTCGCTGCAAGTTGTGAAAAACACCACAGTTGTGTTTTCAGCAGTGGACATGTTAACTTGATTATAATACAAATTGATTTTTACATAGGACATTACTATTTGTCATAATTTAGTTAATTAATTTAATGAAGTATTAACCAGCAGTATGAATTTTGGGCTAAAATAATAATAATTCAATACCTATCGCTATTTCCATACAATAATCTGCTGTTGAACAGTATTTTGTGATGGCATGTTAGCAACCTTTTCTACTGAAAAAAAAAAACAAATGGGTTGAGAAATCCCTTAAGAACCACAAATATTTAAAAAATCCATGATATAAACTTCTTCCTTTTCAGTCTAAAAAAACCAGCTGTTTACTTACGTAACCTTCATAAATGATGTCTATCAATTTAAAATTCAATGAATGCAGACTTCCAACATTAATTAGTATCCGGCCAGACAGTTAAAAATCTATTTACTCAGTCAATGCAGCATCCGAGAGATTAAACCTAAATTTTTTTTTTGTTTAGTGATGGAGAAGTGCCTAAAAAAGCACAAGTGAATGGCAAAGCCCCGGCGGCTAAGAAACAGCCAGAATCTTCAGATTCTGATAGCTCAGAAGATGAGAAGCCGCAGGTATATACTATTCGATTGTTTTACTATTTTGCTTTACTTACTATATAAACTATATTTTATGCTACTATCATGATGTTACAAACACTAATGATTAAATTTGTGATTTTAAATATCATTTTTCGTCACTACCTCTGAACAATTTCCTCCCATAGAGAGAGTACCAGTGTATTGTTTGGTGGATGTCAACATATTCAAAACCTAATTCTATTTCATTTATTCTTTTTAGGTTAAAAAGCCAGCTCAAAATGCAAAGGCGGCACAGGTAATTATATTATTCGTCAGTCAGTTTTTGAATTTTATTATTATTTATATGATGAGAACATTAGTAATGAACTAACTATGATTTTATCAAATCTCATTCGTCACTACCTCTGAACCTTTTCTTGTGTTAAAAGATTGAAATTAGTTGACAAATGTTAAACACAGGATAAAATTTTCAGAGTAAAAAAGCAGTCCAAGCCACTGCTGCCAAGAAACAAGAGTCCTCAGATGACAGTGACAGCAGCGATAATGCCACATCGCAGCCCAAAAAACTACCAGTAAAACCAGTTGCTAAAGTCATTCCGAAACCAGCTGCTAAGAAACAGGAATCTTCATCCGATGACAGCAGTGATGATGAAGCACCAAAGAAACCCGTGCAAAAACAACCTGCTAAACCTGTAGCAAAAAAAGCTGACACATCTGACAGTGACGACAGCAGTGATGATGAGAAACCTAAAACACAACAGAAAATACCTGCAAAGCCCACAGCCCCTGTAGCTAAAGCAAACGCTGGTAAGAAAGCTGAATCTTCAGATAGTGATGATTCAAGTGAAGATGAAAAGGCCAAGAAGCCTGCACCTAAACCAGTTGCCAAAGCTACACCAGCTAAAAAGCAAGAATCTTCATCTGATGACAGTGATAGTGAGGATGAAAAGTCCGAACCCAAACAAAACCCTAAAGCTACACCAGCTAAGTCTGCAGCTAAACCAACACCAGTAAAAAAACAAGAGTCATCTGATAGCAGTGACAGTGATGATGATAAGCCAACCCCCAAGACTCCTGCAAAGCCAATAGCTAAGGTCACTCCTGCCAAAAAACAAGAATCTTCTTCAGATGATAGCGATGATGAACCAAAACAGGTACCACAAAAAGTTGCTGCTAAACCAGCAGCCAAAGTACAACCAGTCAAGAAACAGGATTCCTCCGACAGTGATGACAGCAGTGAAGATGAAAAACCTAAACAAAAGCCAACTGCTAAAGCCACACCTAAAGCTGTGCCAGCCAAAAAACAGGAGTCTTCTGATGACAGTGACAGCAGTGATGAAGATAAGAAAGTACCGCCTAAAGCTTTACAGAAACCTCAAGCTACTCCGGTGAAACCTGCAATTTCAAAAGCAGCTAAAAAAGATTCTTCATCTGAAGATAGTGATGATAGTAGTGAAGATGAAAAACCTAAGGCTAAAACACCAGCCAAACCTACACCAGCCAAGAAGGCAGCTTCATCTGATGACAGCGATGATAGCGAAGATGAAGCTCCGAAACCAGCAAAGAAGGCCAAAAAACAGGCTTCTTCAGATGATGATGATGAAGAAGATTCTTCTCCGGCCAAAGTAGCTAAAAAAGAATCTTTTAATGAGGTACAAACAATTTTTTATAACTTTTGTTTTTAGGGGTAGTCATATTAGTGAGCAAAGAAACCACAAGACGGAAGTGAAAATTTTATCAAGGCGAGGTTAACAGTATGAAATACAACTATTTTATTAAATAAACATATTGGCATGTCACATACCCTGTTAAAGTCGATACTGAATGCAACTGATGCGTCATGCTCTCTCATGTTATGTTCTCCGAGCGAGCAAATATAGCAGTGACCCGTTGGTTCTCTTTCTCTTTCCCTTATTCAACTCTTTACCCGAACAATCATTATGAGTCTGTCTCATTCAATATCCACAAGATAAAGTGCTCACCACATGTAAAGAAGTTTTCACTTCAAAAAACAAGTAATGTTTAATAGAATGTGTGGGGTATAATTTCTAACATTTAAATAAAAATATGTATTTCAGTCAAATGAAAATGGTTTCCAAGGTGGAAAGAAGAGGAAGGCGTCTGGAGGTGATGGTGGTCCAGCCAAAAAGCCTTATACCAATTTTGTAAAGGTAGGTAAATTAAAAAAAATTATCAATCATGTTCATGGATAGTGGTATTTGAGATCTCTTGGTCATATATTGACTTGTTGCTTATCATATCTTTTAGTTTAAGTTAAACTCCCAACAAGTAGGTATGTAATACATAATCGCAATTGATACTTTCAATATTAAATTGTTTACAGCTTTGTAATGTTACATTTTTGTCATAAAGGAAAATTACATTCTTTACTTGGAGAATATGATGAGTTAATTTCATATGAAGAATATGATGAGTATATTCCATAAGTACATATTATGTACTTTTTCCTTCAATGTTTTTTCCTAATCTCAAATGATGTGAATACCGCTTTTGTGTTCTATTTATTTATTTTTTTACAAATGTCCAATTTTAGGGTACAAACAGTGTTTCAACACCCAATGATAAGACCGACAACAAACCTGTTCCTTTCCGTCGAGTTGTAGAGGATAAAGTGGAAGTGGACCCTAGGCTTACAGACAATTCATTCGACGCCAAGGTAAATGCCCAAAAACTTGCGAAGCCAAGGCAACTCCATGTATCACCAATAATGGAACTAGCTCTGCTAGGTAATAGCACTTTGTGGCTCACAATTTCGGGCATTTACTTTTTGCTGTCAGCGGTACTTACATAGGGTTGTCTTGGTGTTTATAATATAAGTTACTCTCTCCATCAGGAGGGTGAAAACGAGGATGGGGAAGAGCATGAGAACGAGAACGAGGAAGGCAACAGATCCGGCGGCTGGCAGGACCGCGGCCGCGGCGGCCGGGGTAGGGGGTTCAATGATAGGGGCAGGGGAGGCTTCAGGGGACGCGGCGGTTTCGATAGGGGTGGTCGCGGAGGTTTTGACAGGGGAGGCCGCGGTGGATTCGGAGGCCGAGGAGGGTTCAACGACAGGGGGGGTAGAGGAGGCCGCGGTGGTTTCGACCGGGGCCGTGGAGACCGCAGGGGCGGGCGTGGGTTCGACCGCGGAGGCCGTGGAGGCGACAGAGGTGGCCGCGGCGACCGCCATTCGTGGGGTGGAGACAGGGGTGGATTCAACAAGGGCGGGTTCAATGACCGAAAGAGTTTCGGTGGAGGAGATAATTCTCAAAACAAGAAAATAACATTTGATTAATTTGGTGAGCATATTATTGCGTTTTTAATATGTGCATGTTTTTAGCAACCTAGGAACGAGACTGTCAGATCGCAAAATAGTAAGCACCATCTTTTTCCTGTGTGTTATTCAGGCATGAATCACCACTTGAAAGGGACATTTTCTTTCTCTCAAACTGTAATCATTTGTTTAGTAGATCATATATGATAAATTTTTATTTTTCTCTATGTTTATGAGACAAGTGTTAGACTTGTAAAGTGCATTATTTTTGCCTACTGGCAATAAATGATTTGAGTTTGGTTACAGTGTCTCGACTGTCTCTCCTATGACAAATTGAATTCCTATGCACCTTCTCACACTACAACTTATAAATTGATTTATGAAATTCTATCTTGGCAAATACCAACTGTTCGTCCATTAAAAAATCAAACTCCAAAAGAAGGGGACCTATTAAATTTACAGTACAGTAACAAGTAAACACGTTTTAATTTACATTTCTTTTACAGAGTGGATCTCGAGGTTCTTGGGGTGAACGTGCAAACCAAGACTTGAAGCACACGCGCGGCAAGTCATTCAAACATGAGAAAACGAAAAAGAAACGCGGTTCCTACCGCGGCGGCGCCATCGATACCGGCGTCCATTCCATCAAGTTTGAGGATTAAGTATTCTAGATTTGATGTAAGAAATACAACTTAATTCTCGTTATTTCGCTGATAGATCGACCAGTTTGAATTCTAGTTATTTGAGACATTAGTTGCAACTAGAACATGTGGTCCTTGTCCTGACATTATGATTTTCATGCTTCATTCCGCTGTTACAGTTACAGTATTTACAGTATGTGTACTTACGTCATATTTTTATACCTTAATAAATGTAGTATTCCAAAATGGAAATTTAGTATTTAAGACTAAAGTTATGTTTTAATTACTGCATTGACTTGATATAAATATTCATAGGCTATAATGATTAATGTAGACTATTTTAATGCTCTTGGCAGTTCTTTGTAACAACAGTATGTAAGCATTTTTTTCTTTTCAAAGTGTGGTTAATATATCTTACGATTTTCTGACTATATTTTTGATGTTTCTATTTTGCATAGAAGTTGTTATGAAATATTTCTAGATACTAAATGTACTTGATATCATAATAGTAGCTTTGTTTTTATTTTAAAGAAAGATGAGGTGTTCCCCCTGTGTAAATAGACAACAATATGATTATTGATCTAAGTTTTGTATGTAAATATATTATTTTAAGAATTTAAAGCCTAAAAAATTTAATTTGAATGTGATTTCATGGATGTTTTGGAGTTAGGTTAAAAATATTTGTCTTTGAAAATAAATTGCTACACTACATTTTGTTTCGAATTTTGATTTTATTACACTATGACTCGCGGGGCCTTAATGTACTCGATTGGTTGAAACAGTATTTTTTCTCATCATCATCATATCCTTCGTCCGAGCTACATGTTTAAATAATAAATAAAATAGCCGTCTCGCCTCAGATCCTTATCGTAAGTAAGATGGATTATCTTGCGAAGAGGATCATCACGTTTTGTAATAATAATAACTTCAGTGGCAACTTTATTTAGATTTATGTGGCTGTTTTCCGGTCGTTTTTCTAAACATTCCTTTATTCCTAACCCTTTTCTTGGGATAAAATAATGATTCAACCGTCTATTACGCATTTTATTAGGTACAGTAGGCGTAGTGAATTGAATGCCGGCACTTCGTTTTATGTAATAGTGTTCTGTGATCTAAGGCCCCGACTGCATTCAACTCGCGTGCCTAGTTAGCCTTCAGTCTGACATTGACATTATATACTAGGTAGTCAAAGTATATAATGCCTTAAGTCATGCATAGCCAAATCATATGGACATAAAAAAAAAGTATTTGACTGTTGTCAAAGTCACCGTCAGCTCAGCTGACCTGAGTTGAGACTCATACATAATTTGAAAGAAAATAAAGTTTTTACGTTTTATTGTTATCAATTACTTTAACATTTGTAATGTCCTGCAGTGGGTTAGATGAGCTGCATATGATGATTATTAATATTTAGTATCCATCCACTAGCCTACTCCAGTGTAATCTAGACATAATATAGTCTTCTGTGACACCAATCAAGTAAAAGTATAGTTAATTCGAGTCACGGACTGAATTCCAAAAGAATTAGGATAGTGTTTATTTTCTAGCCGTAGCCTGCTGTGCCTTCTGTATATTTCTTATATTCGTATCACACAAAAAAAAAAATGTTTCTTCATCAAGTTAGGACGGTGTCAATGATCAGTCGTAGATCATTCAAAAATTTTGGCCATAAAAGGCAGCCCATACCAGGAGTAACAACGCTATGGCACGGATTTCTCACCTTTACATTTCTAGGAATGTGCGTTAATTGGAAACGGTAAGTAATCTAAGTAATAAGCGTGAAAATAACTCGAAGGAGCACAAGACAGGCACCTTGCGGAGCTAGCCTGCCCACAATGTATTCAGTAAAACAATTTCCTCTCAAAGCACTGTGATTTAAGCAATGAGATAAAATTTTGAAGAAAAAAGATGTCCAACAAGTCTGGTCATCACTTTATTGGTTATACTCATGTGTTTCTAAATTGTCTCGGGCGGTCAGACCTCCTGATCAGTTGCTGGTAGCATATACACTAATATTCACGATATATTACCCTAGTTACCAATCAGGATATTTGCAGAGGGCAGGATCAGGATCGGAGGTTAGCAGTTTTTGTTTTTTTATTTAAAGAGATTGTAAATTAATTAAATAATTCTTTATTTTCAGACTCGGAACATGGTTATTTGGAGAAGACACAAGTAAAAAATCTGAATTGGACTGGGATGTTGAAGAAAGCTGAGAGAGAGAGAGAGCCAATAACTTAATTTTCATAGGTAATTATAAATTTTAGTCAATTGTGTATATATTTTAGATAATAAAACTATTGTTTGCATAGTAAATTTGTTATTTGACAATATCCTTTTCATAAGTAAACAGACCACTTTGTAATAAATATGATTAAAAATATTTTCATATAGATAAAAGATGAAACATGATGTAAAATGATACCTCCTTTTTTCATACTTATAGCTAACTACATATTATTTTATCGTGGTATTCTATACTAGGTCTAATATGGGTAGGCAAAGCACCAACATGCATGCCTCTGGTGTTGCAGATGTCCATAGGCATTGGTGACCACTTTACCACCAATTAGGCCGAATGTTTCTAGGACACCTATTTTATAAAATCTAAAAATATAGACATTACCCTTGATTTTGTTCTTGACAGCAATTACTTTATATGGTACATATTAGAAGATAGTTTTTTTTTGTATTAATAGATTGGTTTAAGTTTGACCTGATGTTAAGTGACAATGTGTTCTACGGTTGTGCACACTTACCTGAAATAAACCTATTCAATTATCTATTCAATTTTTGTAGAGCTTCCTACAATGAGCTGATGATGCCACCAACAGTTTTTATTAATAGCTCAATTTCTACTGCTTGGATTTAATTGTCATCTATACTATACCATTTCATAGGTCAATTCATAAGCTACCAAACAGTATAAACCATATTGCACTTAGTTCTATAGACTTTACATGATCTTGAAACAAAATTTTACTGCTTTTTTAAAAGTAAACAGTGTTATTGTTATATTAAACACCATCATGTTTGGTTTTTTGTTGAGATACATCTGTGAGGGGTTCTTGTTAAAATAAAACAACTTTTATAAAATAAAATATTTATTAAGCTCACATAATATGCTTATGTGTATATGCTAATTGGGATAAAGTATAAGTCTAAATAAATATTTGTTGTAATTAAGATTATTGTCAACAGTAAATAACATAAAATTTTTGAAATTCATCAATTACTTAATCTACTTGGTAATACAATAGTGTATGTTTTTAGTAAAAACGCAAATAATTCTTAATGATTATTTCTTTAAATAATTGGTATAAATAGTTATATGAATGATAATGCAATATTACATAGTTCAATAACTTTTCACAGGAACTGACATGTTGGTGCACCAAACTATAATCCTCTCTTGGCCATATAATTATAATAGTATGATAACTTGCATATTCAATTAATTGTTTAATGTAATGTTTACTGTTAATGTTAGTTCACTGCAACATTCCGAAAGCTGTGTACAAAGCCTTACTTTTTAAATTAGAGGAGAATGAAAAGTATCACAATATTGCCAGCAGTTTTGTAGAAAAGCACCAAATGGTTAATGGTCAATATAGTGCTATTTATTAGACAGGTAAGACAGGGGTTATCAGACTATTTACACCATGTTTTATTATACATTACAATAATGTATCAAATACATTGTAAAAAATTTAAAAACCATAATCCCAGAACAATTACTCAATGACTAGTTCACTACGCAATTATGCAAACATTTTCAATCAATTTTTCATTGTAATTATTTTTTATTTCCTAAACAATTTTGTTTAATATACTGATAAACAAGATTATATATAATCAACAATAAACAGAGAATTGCAGCATGATAGTGTATTGGCATGTTGTATATAGCGCTCAGTACTCCAGAATTTTTATTATTGACACTGTTTAATTTAGACTTCTTTCCCTTCCTATCCTCGAAAGGTATAGGTTCTTCGTAGTTAACTCTTTCCGTTTTACTTGCTATTGGTTCTTCTTTATGGTAACTCGTATTTTGGGTGACTGTACTGCTGCCAGCCGTGTGACTACTGGTTTCGAAGTGGTATGACTTCTCTTCATATAGTTGGCTGACATTTTGTTTCGTTTCTACGATCTGTCCTATATGTTCTAGGACTGTTGGAGATGGTGTTTTGCGCCCCAAACATACGTCAAGGCTCTCCTGCAGATGGGTATCAATTTTTGACAGCTGCTCGGACACTAGTATGTTGGCTAGTGGACTGTGACCTCTAAATACAGGTCCCACGATATTCAGACCCTCACTGGGAGCTCTGAAATTGGCTTCATCAGTATACAGACCCTCACTAGAAGCCCTGAAAGTTGACTCAACGATATTCAGGCCCTCGCTAGAAGCTCTTAAAGCTTGCTTAACTTTATCCAATTCCTCAAACACTTCTTTATTTTGATCGATTCTAACATCCTCTACAAAATCATTGCCTACTGTTCTATCATTTTTATCAGGCGACACGTCAAACTTTACAGACTTTTCGACGCTCTGATTGCAGATATCTCTAAGCATAGTATCAGAGTCAAAAAGTTTTTTCTTGCAAATGGAATTCACCATTTTGTAGCTCTGTAAGTCTACAAAGTCGTTTTTGATATATTCGACTGAAGTTTTTGACGGAGTTGATCTAAATTGAGAAGGTGTGAGTAGACGTGGACAGTCGAACTCGGAAAGCACCGGAGTGAACTTCACCGTGATCACATCCTGGTTGGTCACGGTCTCCGTCTTGACAATGTCGTCCACATAGTTGTTATCATCCTGCATGTGGACAGCGCTAGGCGAGTCAGTGACGTCATGATGGGTTGATCTGTGCACTCGATCGACTGTAACTTTGCTGAGCAGCTTACCATCTGTGCTTCTTATGTCGGAAAACAGCCCTCCCTCATGGTGGAGGGGAGTTTCCAGCTTTCGTGTTCTTTGTGGCGAGGGCGTATCGATTGCTGGAGGAGTGATAGGGGAAGGAGAAACGGGACGAAATGTAGTAGTCGAGTAAACAGTGTCGGAGTTGTATATTATTCCTTGTGGGCTTCTAGCGGGCGTGAGTTTTACAGAAGGGCCGACCCCCTTTGGCGAAGAAACTCTGTCCTTCGAGGTTCTTTTTGCACACCTGCAATTTTCAAGAAAAATATAAGTAGTTATATCCTCCATACGTTACATAAACAGGAGTGAAGTAAAGAGGAGTCTTGTCTCAGATGTGGGAAATATTCTAGCTGATGACACAATTGACTATTCCAATTGCAAATAATTTATATTGTAATCAGTACATTCATAATTTGAAGAAAATCATGACAAATGCTTTAAAACAGAATAGTATCTACCCATTCCAGGCACATTAATTTTCTAATCGTCTCAAACAAACACACTTACAACACAATAAAACATCAAATATAATAATCAGAGTAATATAGAATATAATAATATACATAAAATAGCCAAAACTAGGTACACAAACTTTCAACGAATAAATGAAAAGTGTTAGAGCAACTACAAGCAACATAATTTTGAAAACAAAACTATTCGATGCACGCATATTTGTACTAAGTACTAAATACCTTCCTGAATCTTGGGAAGTTTCAAATGGTATAAAAATGTATAAAATAAATATGTACACAACCTGTTTGTTAATGTTCAATGTATATTAAAGTATGGGACACACTTAGGAGAATCACACGGTGTTATTTGAGGGTAAACATTATCACAGTAGTGTGGCAGCGTATGACGAGCAACGTACTAACGCGTATTTATATCAATTTTATCTTATAATTATATCACAATTTGGATTGCCCATTCAGCAGGTAGGTACTTCCTCAAATATCTTCACGATGCTATACTAATCTCAAATGTAATCCAGACCATCTCGAACGAATCTTCTTTGTTTCAAAATTTCAAAGTGGAAGAATCTCGAGCATTGGTTCAACGAAAATAAAAGTCTAGAACCAAAAATCACACTTGGGAAAGAAAATGGAAATAATGAAAACTATAAATTTTTCACAGTATTTATGTACAAGTATGGAATAATAATTCATAATAACAAATGTATTATTGATGGCTTGCGATGCAAAACATGTGCGATATATTTATGTTTGTTATAAGGAAAATATTATAAACGTTGTATGCGTCATCAAGTTGGTGAATCTGAGCAAGGAGCAGTTTCAGGATAAAGTTTAATTAATTAAAATGCTTGTTTATTAAAATAACAACAGCCGTTTCAAAACTTTTGGCGTTTTGACTATTTTATGTTTATTTTTAGTAACCAAACACACGTTCAATTTGAACAAACGACGTGTTTAGTTTACTATTTATTTAGTAGGGTCTCATCATACGCACCGTGCAGTTGAAGCACTGACTGTGGTAGTTATTGTTGAGCGCCTCCACCCACCTGTCGCCCGCCTCGACGGGGAAACCGCAGGCGAAACATTTCGTTGTAAACAACTCGTTCCAGTCTGGAAAACACATAGCACATGGCGTCATAGTAAACCACTCTTTTTTAACCATTTGCCTCCAAAACTGATAAGAAAACTCCGAAAGATCATCACCAGCAATTACCTGCTTCACAATACGGCAAACCATCTTCAAGGAAGAATGGGTTGTTACCGAACAGCTTTCCGCAGTACACACAGCTGAAGCACTCCGGGTGGAAGTGCTTGCCGATAGCGTTTAAGCAATCCTGGAAACCAAATATAATTCCGTTGAAAACACTAGAGAGTTGCGTTCGTTTTAAAATATACCTATTGGAGAATACTTACGCCCTTAATTTTAGCGTGGCACTTGTCACAAGCGGGTGCGATATATTGTTCGAAACAATATTCGCAGTAAAGCTGACCGTTCTCTTCGACGAAACCGATATCCTGCAGCGGTCTCCTACACGTAGCGTTGACGCAGATGAAATGTTCCGGGCACCAGATGCGGCCCAGGGCGGTAATGAAAGGTCCTCTGCATAACACAAGAAATGCAATTCAATTATGAATGAAAACCAGGATAATAATTTCAATATTTATAAAAAAATATGAGTTAATAATGTTACTCTTAAGAAAACACGCGTGCTTAAATCAAACAAAACGAGCATTCACAACAAAACTTACTTGAATGACTTGATTTGATACCTAACAATGTTGACCTTTTTATTATGGTTGGAAATTACATTACCTTGTGATAGCCTTGTCACATTTGTGACATATTGGAGGATAAAGTCCATCTGCCATATCTGCTGCCGTGCCAGCCGTCATCGTGCTCAATGGTCGAGCGATGATGTGCGAGTCTCTCCTGCCATCATCATTTCTTAAGTTACATTTCTTTTGTCTTCGTCTAACGACTGTTTCTGCTTCTGCATTATCTTCATTGTCTTTACCTGTATCTTTCGCTCCCTTGTTTTCCGATGTCTCAGTTAGTACATTATTAAAACTGGCGCCGTTTTGTTCTGTTATAGCTGATTTATAAGTATACAAAGTGTTGTCGTTCAAATTGTTTAGTAGTTCTTTTTTCTTTGATTGCTCTTCATCTTGTGCCACATTATTTTTTACGTCATTAACCTGTGATTTTTCAAATATGTTACTTTTGTTCCATGTTTTGCCATCTGTTATACTATTGTTACTTTTTTCTCCGAACTTGGTACCATTTTCGGCATTGTTAGCAATACCATTTGTCGTATCTCTCTCGAATATTTTTCTTTTATTCAAAGTGTTTGAGTTGGAATAATTGTTTTCAAATTTAGACTCTGGCTGTCTATCATAGCTTGAATTCATGCCATTAAGAAACGAAGCTTTCTCAAATCCTGCTTTTTTTCTAAGAGTGTCAGAATAATAACCCTCGGATTTATCTTTATTAGAATCTTCACTGCTAGAGTAGCCGCTCCCACTGTGAGATTTATCTCCATTGTTAAGAGACATTAAGTTGCTGCCAAGATTTTTGGGAATAAAGTCGGATGGTTTTTTTGAAATAGTTGTATTAAGAGGCTGTCCAATAGGAGTGCTGTGAACATTGAATGTTGGGATAGGCGAACTTGGTATCGGTGGTGGCATTGGAACAGTATTAGTATTGGCTGGGTGATTGCTCATAATAGTTTCTTTGATTTTATCTCCAATACTACTAATAGAAGGATCTGGGGCTTTGTAAACTCTATCAATATTTGCATTTGGAGCTCGTCTTAACGTGTTTTCTCGGCTGTTTTCGCCAGATGACAAACTATCAGAATTTAAAGGATGCATAGTTACAACAGTATCCTGTATTTTATCGGCCATAGATTGAATGTGATCAGCAGGCTTTATTTTTCTTTGAATACCGATTTCGTATCCATTTAACGCCATCTTGGCCATCTTCCTAATTAATCTTTCTTCTGCTGGACTCTTGAATTCTTGTTTGTGAGGACTGCTTGTAGTCAACATTTCGTTAGCTGTTAGATCAAAAACACACAAATAAGCAAACAGGTTAACTAATACTACATTAGTCGGAGTATTTATTACACTTATATCTAAATTTGTTATATAAGACACATATCAAACCCTACAACTATAAACGAACCACGCATTGTTTTAAATAATTTTTGCCATGCAACACCCAAACAACAATATCGACCGGCGTGTATCTGTAGTCACCTAATGTTCCCATTGCAGGAACCGCAAAGAGGCACACGGGAGCCGGGCACCGCAGCCTTGTTCAGAACTCCCCGTCCTCGCTTCGGAGCAGACGATACTCCAAAAGTTTTGCCGCGTGCGGCAGCCCCTACACTCGAACCTGTCGATGGGGTAGGATCACACGCTGGACCTTGGTTAGCACCAGAAATCGAAGGCTTTGGATGATAATCTTCTATTTTTCTACTGGTAGTTGCAACATTTTCATTAGTAAGGTTAACAGATGATCCCTGGGAAGTCGACAAACTCATGACAGGAGGCGGAAAAACTTGTTTAGCATTAATGTTTGAAGCCTGTATGTTAGAATTCAGTTGTTGATAGGTATTAGAAGTTGATGAACCTCCTTTTCGTATTTCTATTACTTTGGCAGATTGTGTCCTTTCGAATTGTTCGAAAGATTTTCTCGTAGTTTGTACTTTAGTATTACCGAACTCTGATACATTTTGCGACTGCATTTGCCTTTGTGCATAATTCTGTTGGTTCAAAGAATCTTCTTTAACTTGCATGTCTCCTGCTCTATAGTTTTCACTCTTGAAAGCCGTATTTGAATACTCCTGTTCTTTCATCACGGAAGGTTGATCTTGCGCCCAACTCTTAACGCCTGATGCGTTAAATGCTTCTGCGCTTGTCGGATAATCATATTGTGCCATTTCGTGCTCCCTTCGCAAATTTGATGTTGCTTGAGACAGTAATGTATGGTGCGGTTGTCTTTGAGGAGTGCTCTCCTTAATGCGAGGCGCTTGGGCTTTCAAAGGATTCGGGGGGGGACCCTGTGCAGGAGAACGTGATCTCGGTTTTGGAGTAGGAGACCTACTAACTTCAGGACTCGAAGGTTCAAATAAGTGACTTTCGGGTGCCAAGTGTTCAACAGTTACTAAATTCATCTGATAATGAGGAATAATGGGCGCGGGTTTGTTAATCATACTTGGAGTAGAAGGCCTACTACGGATAGGTGAAGCTCTCAAAAAGGTATCATCTGACACTGGCTGGAAAGTCATAGAAATGGGCGTATCTTTTTGGGATTGTAGTTGAGCCTGTTGATATGAAGCGTGTTGAAGGAGGGACTGCTGTTGATAGGGTATTTGTTGAAATAGAGGCTGTTGAATAGGAGTATTAGTTTGAGGAATCTTATAAGATGGAACCGGCGCAGCGTATGTTGGTTTTGGCTCCTGAGATTTGCCTCTAAGTTTAGTTGGAGGATTTGATGTTGGTGTTACAGGACGTTGTAATACTGCTGGAGCATTGCAAAGTTCTGGAGTAATGCCCCTTTGAGATGGCAATAGTTCAAAGTTTTTCTGATAAGTGGGAATACTATCTGGTTTATGTAAACCAGACTTTGATCTCACGGATGTTGAAGACATACTTTCTTTTTGATCTAATTGCTCAAAATAGTTTTGAGCATTTTTAACTGCTGAATATCCTTGCTTGTTCATACTATTTGATGACATAGTAGAGTGCATGGTTGAAGATTCAGAAATAGAAGTTTCTTGTTTTGAAGTTGTATGTTTTGCAAAACTAGTTTTTAATTCATTGGAAATAGGGGGGAAGTTAGTAAGCTTGCAAAATTCTTCAGGTTGTGGAGGAGGAAATACCTGCTTTGCTACTGGTTTAAAAGCAGAATTCTCAGTAGAAGATTGAAACATATTTTGCATAGATGTAAATTCAGAGAGGTTTTGATTCGACACTTGACTCGTTTGTGTAGCGATTGGTTTAACTATGTCAGAAGTGGATTGTAACTGCACAGTTGACGTAGATGTACTCGATGTGGTCGACGTGTAATGACTGGCCTGATACGGAGTGTTTAATGGTAAAGGGCTGTAAGGTCGGTCTGGAGCTATAGTGAGTGCATCTTTAAGAGAGCCTCTTTCTATAGGTGTTGCATGCTGCATGGTGTGCATAGCTGTTGGTGTGAATGGTCGGTCAGGGGCCGTAGTTAATGCATCTATCATCGGAGAACCAGCCATTTCTCGCGACACTTTTGGTTCTACGTTTATTTTGAAGTCCTGTGGTATATATGGGGTGGTTTCTGAAGGCATCGGCACTGGTGCATCTGACTTTTCAGGAGGATTGTACTGTTTTATAGGTGGAATTGGTGATATCCCACGCTTCGGTTGTTGTGTAAACACAGGTGCTTGTTGTGTTAGCAAAGGTGCAGAAGCAAGCGCCGGTGCAGTTTCCAGTTCCATTTCAAGATTGTTTGGATTTCCTGGATTTTCAACGGTATCCACAATAGGTTGAATTATCGGCTGTTGTGGTCCAGGCAGTGGAGAGTATGGTCGATCCGGTGCAATTGTCAATGCGTCAATCATAGAAGCATCTCTCATCTGATTCTTATTCATTTCAACTTTTTCTACCCAGGTATTATCCATTGTTTTGTTTTGTTCTTTGACGGTGTTTTCCTCCACAATACGTTTCGTATTTTTTTCAGAAACCTGACTTATATTCTCAAGAATCATATTTTTAGCTGTAAATACTGGTGCGGCATCTTGATCAATTTGCTCAATAGTATTGTCTGGCTCTTGTACGATGTTATGATTCGTTTCATCGATTGAGTTTGAATTATCAACTTTGTTTAGTGTCTTTTCCTGACCTACATCTTCCGGTTCAAGATTATTAATTTTGATTGAATGATCTTGATTTCCAACTTCAGTTACAATCTGTTGCTCTGTTGTTGTTTGCGATTGTTTAAGTTCTTTTGACTGTATAGCTTCTGTTTTCATAGTTTCAACCTTGATGGGATTACTAGATGTTTGTTGAACAAAAGGACCTGATTCAGATTGATAAACTTTCATGCTTTGGCTCGCTGAGGAAGATTCCTGAGAAAACGATTGAACAGTACAACTACTTGTCTCCTGCACCATTTGGGACTGATGACTTTGCGTAATAGATTCAGATTTAGATGAAGTGACTGCCATGGATGATAATGCACTAGACGTACTTGATACGTTCGAAGAAAACTCTTTTTGCTGCTCAGTGGTTGCAGTCTGCTTTTTAGACAGTTGCAAGCTGGCATTCTGTATTGTCGATCCATTATTCATGGTGTTTATTATTTGTGGTACAGATATGGTCGGAATCGGACTGAGTTCGCGTTTTGGTATTTCATCTTCAAGAGGATTCGGTGGGGGCCACACAATGCTTTTCATGTTTTGTGCTGTTAGTGATTTGTCAGGCGGCAGGTTACGAGTGGATGGTGGAGAAAATAGATGAAAGAAAATATTAGTTATTTTGAAAAAAGCTGCATAAAGTGCAATTTGATGTAGCTAAATAACAATAGCTAGAAAAATATTTCGTTTTTTAATAAAGCGAGAATGTTAAATTTTTGACTGATAAAGTCGCCGATGACTAGTTCTGTCGCGTTGCTGTGACGCATCGTTCGGCTGATATTTGGTGCCAGGACGTGGGTTATTTTTATGTTGCGATTGACATTGGCTGCCGCGTAGCGCATACACTATGTTGTAATATTATATACATTTATCTGAAAATAAATAGCTACAAGAAGCCGAGCTGCGCTAATTCATAACACCTATTTATAAATTACCTTTAAAAATGGAAACTGGGCCCTCTGTTGAAAATAAACATAATATCAATACCAATTTCTGGTCTGAGTAGGTAGGTACAGTACAAATTTATCCCCTGACGCCAATTTCTTTGAAATGCTCCTTTGAGGCCTAAATGTTGAATACGCTATTTAAATTACAGTTCAGATTAATCATTCATATAACTAATTCCATAATCATCAATGGTTTTGATACATTCGCATCCTAAATGCCTCACATTATCACGGTCATTAAAGTTAGAGGAGGCATTTACGAATGCATTGTATGGATATATCTGATTAGACGGCAAAAGTAACTCGCTTACTCGGTGCGAATGGGGCAGCGGGCGCTGGTGCGGGCGCGGCGTAGGACGCCGGTGCGGGCGCGGACGGGGCGTAAGCGGGCGCGGGCGCAGCGTAGGACGCAGGCGCGGGCGGGGCGTAGGACGCAGGCGCTGGGGCAGCGACGGGCCGCGCAGGCGACATGGGCGCTGAGCGCGGAGACAGCGACGGCGAGTACGCAGAGCCGATGGACGAACCGAACGGCTTCGGCCCGGACAGGTTACTGTTTGGCTACACACAAAACAAGAAATGAAATAAGCTTGGGAAATGGCTATAGTATGCAATGGCATGGGGCTTCTGACGTGACCACTGCTCAACTTAGACACCATCATGGTATTTTTATCAAGGTGGCATTTTCCACTTTTCCACAGAGGCAATGTAAACAAAAACAACAGTGACAATGTATTGTTACTTACGCTGAAAAGTGACGAAGAGCCGTTGGAGTAGTTATTTGTAGAAATCGGCGGCAGCGGTGTGGAGTACGTGTTGCTCGGAATCCTGCCACCACTGCCAACAAACATGAATGTGAGGAAACTTGTAGAATAGTTGCAACATCGACACGACGAAAAAGAATTTAGCTATAATAGTACGGTACAGATACATGAACAAATAGAAGATTGGAACCGGGTGATATAATCAGTAGGGTACTTACGGAGGCACGGTGACGGGGTCCAGGTTGGGCGCGGGCGGGTTCTGGCGCGCAACGAGCTTGGCGTGGATGTCGCAGTACAGCTTGCCGTTCAGATTATAGTATCCCTGGTTCTTCAGCGAGGAGCCGCACGTAGAGCACTTGAAGCACTCCACGTGAAGGTTCTTGTCCTTGATGCGCACGAACACGCCGCTATCGAGAACAAACTGTACTTAGTCAACGCACCTTTCGCTGAAGAGGCAGTGTGTTCTGTGATGTTGTTGATGGTTTGTCCAAATGACAATCATAATGAGATGAACTTTGGTTTTCAGACATTAGCTATTATTGTGTGTATGTGTGTGTGTGTGTATGTTTGTGTTAGTTTATCAAATGTGTCTATGTACTAATTACATGCTTACCGAATAGTTCGTGCATATTCATCACTTCCGCCAGGCATACATATACAGTGCTCATCTAATGAACAGTGAAGAGTGAAGACATGCTCAGTGACTACAATATTACAGTACATCTGGATTGATATAATAATGAAATACATGATCATTCCGCTCAACTACGATGAAGAAATATGAAAAGATGAAAATAATATTAATGAGAAATTATTGCAGTAAAATAGCACGGATATCGCTGATGTGTACCAATAAAATATTATGAACGATATGGATTATGTCAGTATGAAGGTATACTGCAAAAGTCACACTGCGATATCAGCGCGGGCGGTCACGGCTCTCACCGCGATAGTGGCGACAATATTTACAAGCCTGTCACGGGGAGAACCGCAACGAAAGAACATCGAGGCACACTTTATCTACTACAAGATAGAACCAGGCACAGGTCGACACGGTCGCAAACACGTCTAGGCATTCCGGGAGGCGCCTCTTACATAATGTAGCGGTTACAGTCGGAGCAATATGGAGTGTCGTTGACGACCGGCAGCGTGCCGTGCGGTTGCGGCTGCGCCGGCGCGCCCAGCGCCACGCGGCCGTCCGGCAGCACCTGGTGGCAGCCCACCGGGATGCTGGGCCGGTGGGTCGCCTCGGGTGCCAGCTGCTCCGGCACCGGCGTCTGCGTGCCGGTGGAGGCGCGCGGCGGCTGCGGCGCCGGGGTGCTGGCCACGCGCGGCGTGCGCGAGCGCGACCGGTGCGAACGGTGCAGGCTGCACGGGGTGCCAGCGCGCGCCACGCTCGCTCGCGAGTAAAAGTGAGAAGGCTCTGCTGGCCCGCAACAAACGGTTATTTCACATTCTTTACGAGGGGCGTCGTGTCGTCTTCACATGTAAGGTCAGGGGTTGGAGTTGAACATAAACATGAGATCGGGGGCTGCAGGCGGGATCGCTGATGAATGTCGAGAACCTAAACGACTTTAGCTTCGCGTGCCTATGAACGAGCCTTGAACCGAATCCGAAACGCTAGAGTGCCACCGTGTCGGCCCGAGTGGTGCGCGACTTACGTGATGAGTCGCTCGCACTCCTCACAAATGTTCTGTCCGACGGGCAGGCCGCCGGTGTTGTTGAGCGGCGCGTCGGGCCTCGTGATGGGCGCCTGCACGCTGCGGAGCCCGCTCACGGGCGCGGGCGGCGCACCCCCGTGCCCGCCGCCCACCTCTTGTGCCACTATTGGCATTATGAATTGGTTTTAATTTTGAAAATACAACGAACTGTTACTTGATGCAGCGTTGTATGTCACAATATTGAATATTAAGTTTTTCAATAATTTTCTGATGCGGCATGAATGGAAGAAGTACGTTATTCATTAATTGTCATACGACTATTAGTAAATCGTTTCTGAAATATATAGTAAGTACAGAAGATGAAGGACGGTGAATGTATTGGAAGACAAAGGAGAATATGAATTAGCTATTAAAAAGACGCAGGCATCAGCATAATTATGATAATTATGAGATGCTAAACTTTATCATACAAATGAAAAAGAGAGGACGGCATTTAATACAAACACGAGGGGAGGATCATCCACCACACATACCTGGTTCAGGGTCACTTTGCTCTTCCTGCAGAACCTTGAATACTGCACTCTTCTCCGCATCATAAGTCTTCTCGTTCTTCTTGAAGTTCACACTGATAGACGAATAAATAACTGGTTACTAAGCATGCCTATACCTAACTCAACTTCAATACAAACTCTAAACGAATGTGACCACTTACCCCAAGGCTCCAGTGGCAAGGACCTCAGTCTGCGCCGAGAGGGTCTCGGCGATAGTCTTGTCGCTGTAAATGTTCACTGGCGTGTTGTACTGCTTGTTCACAATGCTCTTTACTGAGTCATTGCCGTTCATCTGTAAATAGAAAACGATAATTTATTGAGGTTTGTATAATTACAAGCACTGACTGAGTAAACACCCTGTTACCACGATAAAAACCTGAAGAATGATAAGTACGGGGCTTGATAGATGATAGTGGACGCTCCAGAGGGAAACTACTGATGGTTAGTGAAAAAGCTGCATGAGATTTCTTGAATAATGATAATTAAGACCCGCAACAAATAATGCTTTAGCTTAGAAGATGAGCAACGAGTGTGCATTTTCATAATCTGCTGATAATGCCATCGACGAGAATCCATCCTTGTTCCTTTTTGGTAAAGCAATTTAAAATGGCAGCTCAGCTAAGCTCGGTGGCTTTGTTGCGTACCTACAATTAGTCTAAAGAGGTACTCACGTAACCGAAAGGTTTGGCGACATTGTTGTGTCCGGAGCCAAATGCACGCGATGGCTGAGTGGTCGCCTTCAGTGAGGTGTTGGTAACAGGGGTCGGGGTGCCACCCAGGGGGCGCGACCCAGGCCGCGGGAGGCTACCCGTGGGAGTCACTGCGGGCCTCCAGGTGCCACCGCCACTGACAAAAAATACAATTGATGTTGTTAATCTTCAATGGTCCATCTGAAGCTACCTTTGATTGTAGGCCATTCTTATTCACGATCATGAACAGATGTAAGTATGAGAAGACGAATTCCGAATCTGGAAGTCCAATTCAATCAGCCGAACGTTGATTATCGGCGAGAACTGTATCGCACTAATATTATAAATACGAAAAGTAGGTACCTAAGTATGTGTTTGATCCCTCTTCACGCCGTAACGGCTCAAAAGATTTTGATGAAATTTGGGATAGGTATAGGTACTTTAAATCCTGGAATAGTACATAGGATACTTTTTATCGCGTAAAAATCAACGGTTCCTGTGGGATTTTAGCCTACGCGGATGAAACCGCGGAGCACTGCTAGTATATCTATGAAATCGTTGTTTTGATAGATGACACGTTTTGTGTTGAAAGACTTGTGAGGAGCTATAGATAACTAACCTACCATTCACAGTTTTGAGACTCAACATGCTCTTCCATCACTTTATCTACTAGAATGGCTAGTCCATTTGTTACACCCGTTTGTTTTATCTAAAGTGTCTAAAAGGTGTGACCTCCGTAAATTGTTACTTATACACTTACACATAGAGTGCAAAGTATTTATAATGCACACCCTCGAATATGCCGAATGATGTCATCCGGTCGCGCGCGACTAAACAATGCATCATATAGGTAACCTACCCATCCCGTCTGTTAGACTTTGATCCGTCGCTAACAGTGGGAGGAACAATGCAATCGTTTAATGCTAATTTCGATATATTCACAAGAATGAACTGTTCTTTATGCAAACAAAAAAACATTTTTTTTTATTCGCAATTGATAATTACTAAACGTCAATTTGATTCTGTTCATATAACTAACTGTTTCGAGAAAAAACTAACTAAGTAAGGTACATAGTGTTTTTCGAAAAACGCAAAGGTATCTCTGTGATTTCATGACTCATCTGAGATCTCATGACGCTACGCTACGATCTGATCTTGAAATCAGCGCCATACTGCACTGGATTCATAAACGGACAGATGTCGGGGTCATCATTCATAACTAAAACTATTGGTTGAAATGAAGAAAGAGTAAACGAATATCGGACACTCTCGAAGCTCCTGATCGCTTTGACATTAGGTCAACCACAGACCAGTCAACCTGATGTGAATAATTGGTTACAATGTAATGCAACTCCCGAAAACTTAACAGCAAGAGTGAGAGTGGAGTCCGCTCCACAAACGAAGTCCCGTAGACGCAGCCCTGCAGCCGCGAGACATAATATTTCCAGCTCACTAAGTAGCTAGCCCGGGTAACTCTTGATTTTACTTAAACGTATAAATCGAGAAATTCAAAGATAGGTAGAGGATCTAAGGAGTTTGTTTCAGGCTATGAGCGGGAAAGCACTTCTTAATTTTAGTATTTTAGTAACCAGTAGAGTTGATGATGCTTTCCGCCCGGGTCGTAGCATGTGAAAAGGTGTAGTCTCTGCCTATCCCAACGGGAGAAAAGCGTGGCTGTATGTTAATTATAGTTCCTAGTTTTGCTACCGGACTTTTTTGTGGCGCTGACTCTAGGAGAAGAAGTTACCGTTGCACGGTGAGCTCGAGCGCTGCGCCGGCGGCGCGGATGGTGTCTTGCGCCTCCTGGTGACGCAGCGTGTAGACATCGGTGGCGTTGACGCGGATCAACGCGTCTCCTGCTTGCAAGCCCGCGCGCTCAGCAGCACTGCCACCGTTCACCTAGTAACAAAGGAATGCATTTTAATATAATTTACTTACTAACTCTGGTTTCACCCGCGAGGGTAGGTTTATATCTATCTTCCTTCTAAATATCATATTATCTCTTCAGCCGTTGCGGTATGAAGAGGGAACGAACACAAAATAACGCATTTGTATAGTGTGTTAATTTATAGAGGAGTAGCATGGATGCTGACATGTCTCTCTCTATGTCAGAGTGTGGAAAGTCACTTATTGTTATGATATGTAGAAGCTAGATAAGGTTTGATAGAGAAACCTTTTTGTCTTGAAACAAACCCTAAGCTAACGTAAGTACTTTAAACGTTGATGTTTTAATTCCTGGAAATATCGGAAGCTCCTCAGATATACTAAATGGAACACTGGTTTAAATATTCTAGACTTGTTAAGTTCATAATATTGATGAGTTGTTGAAGCACTGCCGATACTACTATCGGCCTATCTACCTACCTACTTTGGTATTACAGCGATGTTCAAAACCTGTTCTAGTTTATTTGATACAAAACAGATGGAAATGATAATGATGTTATTAAAGCACCAAATTGTTTTACACGCCTTTGACATGTTTACTATGTCATTGCTGTGAAAACCCTAGCATAGCTAATAACGTTGACTAACAATATTTTATAGTATAGAAAGCAGTAGCGGATCCGGGATTTCCGACTGCATCTCGGCTAAGGGAGGAAGGGGGTAACTGAATGCTTCAAAGACGTAGATTCTGCTGACTACTACACTTGATAATGGATTATAAGTTTGAAGCTGGCTGACACTAGAGTTCATCGTGGTGGGTTATGGCTAAACCTCCTAAACCTAAACCTAACTAACCTAACCTAAACCTCCTCACGAAAGTGACGGGGGGACCCATGCTCAGCAGTGGACCGATATAGGTTGTTGATGAAAGTAGAATTAATTCCAACTAAACTTTTTTAACATTAGTTTATTTTATACCTATGTAACGTACCTTGTAGGGACAACCAAAGTCTACAATTCTACATTGTATAATGGTCTAAATAGCGGACGGTTGTTATGTAATACTAGGTACTTTGCTGCTCTTGCGCCTCAATTCAATTGGCCTCATCGATTATTCGAGAATGCACACAAAAACCTACGTTAGGTATATATCTACTCCTACGTCTTCGTTATTGCTGTTCTTAAAATAAATAACAACATAGTCAATCTTCTGCAAAAATATTTCTATTCGGCAACACCTTCATGAATGTAAAACAGGTATAGGTCTATCTCCCCAGTAGGTTATAAAAATATACCCACGTATGTAGTTGAAGAATTTATTCTACATATCAGGAAAACCTGTGCAACAGGTTTAAGTACATTGCAGTCTGGTCAGATTACTTAATTAAAGGTCAGTAAGCACTGATGCAGTATAAAAACCTAAGTGAAAAGAAGATGTCGTTGAGCCGCTTATTATTTTGGGTCGCGGAATGGTGTTGTGGTTTTCTGATGTGTGCCTAGAGTACATAATCACATGTCCATTGGCAAAGCCTTTCTTAAATAAATAAATAGGGTGCGTAAATATGTGCCTTTTAATCCTACTGTACATTCGCAAAGATTACCTCGAATTAAAAAAAAAAAAAACATGTACCTGCAATACATTATGCCAATCGTTCCAATAATCATCCAAACACTCACATTTATTTTAGTATTTATCTACGCAAAGGGTCTTGATTTTTGTGAACGTTTTCTTTCCTTCAGACCAAATCATCAATATTAATGTTCTACGGGGTGGGTGAAGGGTACAGGGGGCGGAAGGAAGCTGCTGCAGTGACGTAAGCATGAGATCATCTCGCCTCGCACAGAGCTGTCTGGACACGATCTTTCCGAACTGTTAAGAACTACAAAAAACTGATGCCAATCAGACATCCGTTAATTACGAGGTGGTTTTATAGCCTCTGCTATATTTTAGACACTAATTTCTTAGACTAAATTAAGTGTCTAATGAATGGAGACGCAGCTGGCAAATGAAAGGTGTAATAAATTAATAATTGTTGTGTCAGTCTGCTCAAAACTGCACCTGCTGACATTAGCGTCGTTGACATTAACCTCGTTGTTTTCGCCTGACAATGGCAATGCTATTCATGCTATTTTAAAATCGACCATGTGCTGTCCCCTCGGCATATTTCCTGCCCGATCAGCTGTCGAACGAAATTCCTTAAGTTACGCGTAGCCAAGTATGTTATTACACGTAAAGAAACTTATACCAGCTTCCTTCCGTTTTGGTCTGGTGCCCAGCGACGAGGGTTATTCGCGAGTTATTTAGGATAGAGTGATAAGAAACGTTAGCGTTGACAGGTATGCATGACCGCTTCAGAAATGTGTGTCAGGAATTTCATATGTAAACTAAGAAAATATAACATCTACTTTCAGTTCAGAGAACCGCACGCGATTAATGGAATTCATCTGCATAACTCGAAGCATTTGCATTCTGGATGCGGTTCAACTTAGTAATTAAATTAACATCGGGATTAAACCACTTTTTGCTGTATCGGAAATGGTTGTGTTGTAGGTCACAAACATGTTCGCAGACCGGCGGCGCACGCGCTTGCCATATACGGCTTTGGAAATACGACAGCAAGAAATTAAACATCGCGCAGACGAGGGCCGAGGTCGCGCCGTATTATGTTTTCTTTATTGTTTACTATTCGGTCTGGGCTGTAATGTCTCAGTGAAGTCTTTCCGTTTTCCGTCGGAAGACCTATTCCACAATAGACCCAGCTTGGAATATAGATTAACCAGCTAGATTTACCTTCTAGTTAGTGCCCGCATCCAGTTTGTTGACAATTCGTACACAGAAACACAAATGGTAACTATCTCCTATTTTGTCATTTAATCTGATCTCTAAATATGGAAGTCAATTTAGTTGCTACTTAAATCTAGCTAGCAAAAGTCTAGAAATGTAATGTTTTTATTTATTTCTATCTTTGATACATAACCAATTAACACTTGAATTCGATCACGTCATGGAATTTCTGCGACAGTGACATGGGATTTTTGCGACGTGTGTTAGGCATTTCCGCTGAAGTACCGGGGTGGTAATTTATCTATCTATTTTAAATGCATATCGGGCATTTTATAACCAACCCATTGTTGATGTTATGATACAAATTATGTATCCAACTAAAAATGTAGTGTAGTTCGCAAACAATACAACGGAAATCGCGTATTCAAATTCTGGGAAGAAGGGAAAACTGGAAACTTCACAGGATTACTTATACATTTTTTCGTCTCAAACACGTCCTTGGCTAGGAGCCTTATAGTACTTGATCGGATATTTGTATTAAACACCGAAGCCCGTATCGCTTTATCAGCGTATGCATAAAAGCGGTATGCAAGTCGGCACTTAATTAGAATATACAAATGGCGATAATCCGCAAAAGGCGTTGTTGTCGCTGCTTTGCGTTCTAATTTCAAAACAAATCCCTGTCGGTACGTGACTCAGATTGTGTTCCATAAACGAGACAGAACCCGAACTGTTGCATAAGAACGGCTGTGGCCAGTCAGCTTCGAGCCATTCCGGTTAATAAGAGTGAAACTGGTACGTGCGGGGATATTATAAACAGTCCAGCGGCAGCGGCAAAAAACGCACTCCAGAAATAGTGCTGGCATAAACACGCCGCCAAATCTGCTTTCCAATCGGCTCGGCCGTATCATTTCAAAAGCCACGCTCAAGCCTATGTTAACCCGTATAGCTGTTATATAGAGCCACCTAGCGTATATATCAAAATGAATATCGAAAGATCTCATTTATTAAAAGAGCGAAACACAAAGGGGAATAAAGCGGTGACGCCGTGCCCTCAGGAATGTAGCTGGGAGTCAAAACCAGTTCGCCATTAGAACATCGGCATCGCTTGCGCTGCCCTGCAAAGATGCGACACTCGCTTTCTTCTTATTACTTTGCAAAACTACAATAACCGTAAAATATAATGTCGTCAACGATAATGTAATGGAATTTCATTTAAGTACATAGAAATAGTAAGGCTTTAACTAAAACTATAAAAACTATATATACCTACAAATATATAATATACTATAGGTACTATGTTTATAAAAGCTATTAACCGGCTTACAAGAATTGAGTCAAAATCTTAAATTGATATAACTGCGCTCCTTGGAAGTTAAACATCTTTCACTATTCATTCCTATGCAAAAGTATATAATTTGCCGTTTCATGTCTCACGTCGTAGAAACGTTGCAAATAATACCCTGCTGCTTTATTTTATGAAGGACCACCTCATAAGAAAACGGACGAATGAAAAAGGTCTACGTTCAAAATAATGGTTTTGAAATGATTACTAACTTTCGATTACCAAATCAAATATTTATAAATACACGAAGTTGAAATTGGTAGATCAATGAACCAATAAATATTTGTTTGACACAAATCTTGGCCCGATAGTTAGGTGGTCCGGTCACGTTTCATCCTACCTAGCTAGAGCTACTCCCAGAGCGGCCCATCGGTAATAAACTAATAATTCAAGCAAAGTACCGTTGTTTCTATTGGGTAGGCCATTATCATTAAGGTTTGCCTTCGAAGTATCTATTGACTTTGTTAAATGACATACCTATCTTGTTATACCTAATCAACTAACTCAATGTGACCGCGGCCGATCGAGCAAAAAATAATTCCTAAAATTCTAAACATAGTTCACAATGGTGTAGTTAAATACGTAAGTACCTACTTGTACGGGTTCATTAACTTTTTTATTATCCAACTGGGTTAGGCTAATTTTTATCTCTTCTTTTAATCTATTGAATCATTGTGTCTGCCTCACGCATCCGCGGCTATTGTTCAGTGCTGCTGTAAATATTCAAGTTTCATGTCGCCCTTGACACCATCATCAATGTAGCAGCTTAATTGTGAGGTGTTTACAACGGACACTAAATGTTATTTACAGAGATGATACCTATCTAGGTGACAGCACCAGTAGTGACGTCCAACAGGATGAACCACGTCCACAGTAGGCATTATTGTACCTACCAACACTGCCAATTGTTTATAAAATTATAAATAATACGAAATACTATTACCACACAATCGATGAGGTACCAGAGGGCGGGGCTTGTGCGTTCTTCAATTACCTATGTAATGTACCTATATAGTCAGAAAGTTCAATAAACGCAAGTTTCTACGACATGCAAATTAGATACTGTCAATCTTCCCGAGCAAATAGCAAAATGATTTTGTATTACTTTTTGCTAGGTGGGTGTTTGTTTGGAATATTACGAATGTCAAAGCCATTAGAACGAGGTCATGTAACAGTTAGTGACTCGGTAAAAGCTCACACTGATAATTATAAAAGCTGAATATTGAAGTGGATTGAGGTGTATACTTGCGTTATTTTGAGTAGTAACACTATCTCAGTCTCGTAACAGTTGGTTATCTCTATGTATTTGCTGAATATTATTATCATAAATAGCACGGACCTATCAAACTTTTAACCAGTGGGGCGTTTTATGTCAGATTGCAAGTTTCGTGTTTGGAATTGTCCGGTCGTCGTCTACTCTACCCTACATTTGACGCGTGTGGGTGGTTAGATAAAAGTTTATCCTTTATGTCATTGAATCTCGAAGCTTCGTCATCTAATGGATATAAAATTTCATAGTTACAGTTACATACATCTACCTATTAGACTGAATAAACAATTGTGAGTAGAAAAGAATAGAATAGAAAAACTCTTTATTGTACACCAGAAACAAAAATAAACACAATCCAGAGAGTATGTACTTAATAAGTCATTCAGATAGTTAGGATAAAGTTAGAGCTTCCAATCTTCAAGACCACTTTTAGGTTTACATAAGTGTACCTATATCACATAAATAAGCTTTTGTGATTCTAAAGTTCGGTAGTATTTACTGAATTTCAATACCTCTCATCGGACCGGAAATTAAACTTAGCCAACTATGGCTTGTTATAGTAGAGTAAGCAATAAAACAAACGTGTTTATTTTAGAATTCAGTCCGTAGTCCGTACCCACGAGACGAATTTCCGTCACGCATGCAATAAACGCAATCAACATCCGTGATCCGTGTGCTTGTTTCGGCAACACCACACTGTAGTAATACGTTGCGAAATTCTCATATAGGTAGACATGACTAGCCGTATGGTGACTTAACAGTCTTGGGTTTTACCTTTTGCACGACGAGAGGAGTGCCGAAGTCCTTGCCGCCCTGCAGCCGGAAACCCAGCGGTTCTTGGCTGGACTTGTTCAGCCGCACAGATATTAACTGTGCCATCTGTCAACAAAACAATAACATTAGCTTGATGATTATGATGGATATAGAGAAAGTTACCGAATTTCACATAAGAACCAGAATTTCATATTCTTCTTTACAATGACCCTGATAATTCTGATATTATTATATTATGCTTCTGGAAAGCCATTCGTCTGAGTTATCTCCTACTAAGTTTAACGGTCTTGGCAAAGGCCACAAGTAGAATAATATCTATTTTTGAGAAGCTAGCTACCTGCCTATATTGTCTTCTTGGCAATGAATGAGAGTGGTTTCTATTTTGACATTTCAGTTACATTCACGTTGCTTCCGATTGATATTGGAAAGAGGATTTAGAAATACTTAAGTTCACGCTCAGACTTAAATTGGTCTGAGCTAGTGTACCTAGGTGTTTTACCCAGCGTTAGGTACAAATGCTGGCATTTGATTGACCTAATTGATGATTTATTTTCTCTCGGGCGAGTTAGCTGACCGCACCGCGCGCTCCGTACTATGCATGTAGACATCTTGGGATCTATTTTATCTGCGATCAACATCTCAGCGAACCGAAAGACATCAGTGAAAGGAGGCTGATAGCGAGACTCGTTTATTTATACAAGGAATAAACAATAATCAAATCATTTATCGTTTTTTGAGGTCTTAGATTTCTCTTTTATAATTTGATTAGTTGATCGATACAATCGAAATGCAAACTTACCTACAATATGTGTAATAGTAGGTACTTATAGTACTATCCGTTTACATTCATATAGGTTCACACTATATACGTTAGTAGGTAAGCACAGAGATATAGCAATATCTCATTCTCTACGTCTGTGTGGTTTTGTTAAGATTTGATTTGGTGGAACATATAGGTATTGTGACTGTCGCCATCGTGTCAAAAATATGTTTGCAGCTTTACTCCATCACCATCACACAATAAAACATAGCCAAACTCATGTTGATGTAAGTTAGTAAGTTAGTCTAGCTTAAAATATGTTTGCTAAAATTATATTCGCCAATAATAAGTATAAAAGCACAGAATAGATAGTACTAAAGTCTATAAACAGTCCTATTAGGTAATTTGTGTGAACCACAAATTTTGCTCTGAGTCTGGGTGTTTGTAGGACCATGGTCCTCGTAGATTCTGATTCCCTAGATACAGGAAACCCTAGTTATGGGTCAGTATCTATGTTATGTATGTGATCGTGACGCGTTATTATTATCTTTATTATTATTATTATTATTTATACCTAGAGGTATGCGACACGTGCCCCCGCAATCTAGATGTCGAGATGCTTTCAGAAGCTGACCTATCTATAACGAATACGTGCAAGCTGCCGCACACGACACGTTTTGCAAGAGAGACTAAACATGACGTAGAGTTTATAAAAATCGCAGCTATAAAAACTATTAACGGTTAATCAAATAAACATCTGGGACGCAGATACTCGATGACGAAGCTAAATAGAAAGTTAATAAATAAAATTACACTTACATAAATGTCAAGATTAAACATAATTTAAAACTCGAGACAAATTATATTTATCTATCTATTTATATAAAAATGTTATGTTGGTTTGTGTACGCTTCAAAAACTCAAAAAGTTCTGCACCGATCGACCTGAAATTTTAGCATGATATATAATCCGCATCAAGGATTGTTTTTATCTATTTTTTTCATCGGTGACATATCAGCGAATGTGCGAATGTGCCAAAGCGAAGCGTGGCAGGGTACAGCTAGTATTATATATATTTATGTCTTTATTTATAAGATCGTTATTATAACAGTCAAGTAAAAAAGCCTTATGTTGCCTTTGTTTTGTTCTAGTTTTAAGTTTTCTTTGTTCTGTGGTGTTTCAATAAAGAGTTTATCTATCTATCTATCTATCTATGTGGGTACTTCTACAGTTCATAACCGACTGGTGTTGTGTAGAATATTATTTTCTTTGGATATAAGTTTATTCAGTATATTACGAGACATTCCGCTCCATGCATAATAATACTGTACTAGTACTTACCTACATCATTACAAAACTTCGAATTTGTAAGAAAGAACTATCTGAGAAAAGATGAAAGGATTTATAATAATATTTTATTTCACTTAAATAAACATTGGCTAAATCTCAATCGGTTTAATATGGGTCATCGACATATTTTTCAGTCCATTCTGAGTGTGACATTGCAAAGCCGGTGCATGCCGCATCGACACATCGGCACCAATCAAGAGGTCGAGCGTGGCTCTCCACCCGACATTCACGAGTACAATTTATACTAGTTAGTACATCTTCATCAATCCGCAATAAAAACACGCTAATAATCTTTACAATCTGGTACTCGTCGTCCATTTGTTGAGAGATTCTGGACTGCATTCAAAAGTTTTTCAAATAAATTTGGTGCATAACTATTTTTAGTAAAATTGCCAATATCCAACACAATACAATATTGTACAAATGTACATAAAGTAGGTAAGTACTACAGTTCTAAATCGGTTAATTCCAAAGTGGATATAGGATAGGATCTATGTATATATATATATATATATAAAAATGTTATGTTGGTTTGTGTACGCTTCAAAAACTCAAAAAGTTCTGCACCGATCGAGCTGAAATTTTAGAATGATATATAATCCGCAACAAGGATTGTTTTTATCTATTTTTTTCATCAGTGACATATCAGCAGATGTGCGAATGTGCCACAGCGAAGCGTGGCAGGGCACAGCTAGTTATTGTATATTTATCTTAGGAAAGTTGATCATCAAATGATCGTTGATCATTAAATTATAGAAACAAGATAGTAAATACTATTATCAAGGCAAGTAGATAATAAAGACAGAAGGAGCTATTCATTATCGAATTATCATCAACATATTCGTGCTTAGACCATAAAATATCACCTTGTTCGACCCTATCGCTTCTTCAAGAAATGTCATATCATAGCTATTGATATTCCTCTGTCATCAAGATAACTTGAGTCAGACTGGGGTTTATAGTTTATATTATACATTCTAGTTGGATTTACATATAAATAATGTAAAATTTATTAATAATCTCATTCAATTACACTGCATTATAAATTCAAATTGCCATTGTGAATGTTTTCTATTGATTTTCCGATCCTCTCGCAGCGTTTCATCGTTGTTAGCTGTGTCAACAGTGTCATCTCGGAGTCTTTGTTCGTGATTGAACGCAGTTTACCTACATGGGACCGTCTTATCTGAGGAATGCAATTTGTGATAATTATTTAAAGCTTCTTTACGACTACGGTCGTCCTAATGTGTTTTCACATTGAGTGTTTGTTGGTTTACACAGCGACGTGTGGGAGTGGTCGGTAAACTCGATAATAAGTATTTGGCAGGACAACTGGTTGGTCGCCTGTAAGGTATATATTATTAAACATAAATATTTTAAGTTTGTGCGCAGCTGGTTCGTAGATTTACTATATGCAAATAGATAAGATAGATAATTCCGCTAAGAAACAAAATATTTACTGCTTTCCATTATTCCGTGGCCCAGTGTCTACGGATACATATTCCGAAAAACATCAACCAATAATATGTAATATGTATTACCAGTTTTGAAATGGAACTGACCTCGTCATAAATCTGGCGAAAGTAAAAAGGTATGGTAAACACGATGACTGGGCACTTGGGCAGACCCTCTGCCTGAACGGCTATCGCACTTTACAATCGGCTGGACAATCGCCTTTCGACGAACGAAACGAGGAGACTCACTTATACGATTTCTTCATCGTACAGCAAAAGTTCCGAGAAACGTCCAGTTTATGTCCACGTCGTGTTTTAGTTGTATTTACTTACCGTCGCAAACGCATTGATTTTTTCGTCGGATTGTTAGTCATGGGCCATGCGTTAATTGGTGACGTCAGGACTATGAGTAAGCGTAAGAGCCTGCGCTCGCTATGTCGACTAGAGGCGATCGGTCATAAAACCGATTAGTTACCTCGGAATTTTGGTGAAATGAAAACAATTAATTTACGAGAGTGGATCGGGTCAACGCAATCCGTCCGAGAGTGAGAGCACCTTTCAATTTAAAACATCGTAATAAATTGACGTGAAATCGTTTACAATTTCAAGGATGCTTTATTTTGTTCGAGCCTGGTGTGGTCGATGCTAGTTTTATACAGGTGATGGTATTAGTGTCATGTTCATCATTAGTAAAAACAAGATTATCTATCAGCGTCTCGAAAACTAATGGATCCATTACTGGTGAATCGGAAAACAGTTAGGTAGCAGCATATTAAACACCTCTACACTATACATGCCTATACGTTTTGAGTGAGTGGGTGTTCTGCAGTTTATTATTGAAAAAAATTGTGATATCATGATAATTATATTAGTAAAACTACCTAAGTACACTAAACTCCATAAAATTAAAAAGTGGCGGGCAGTGCAACTGCATGACAGACTCTATTGCCCAAAATCGAAAGAAGTATAGGAATTTGTACAAACTCCTCCGCTTCAAAGCATGGTTACACCAATCACTTAATAGAAGAGAAAGGCTTAAGAAGAATAAATTATGAATAGGCAATCAATAATTTTATATTATACCTACCTATCTTTTTTATATACTTTCTGTCTTAGTAAAATCGAGGACTTATACTAAAGAAAGGCCAAGTCAAAATTACTTATAACCGGCGAGCATGGGTGTATGAAGAGACTTTAAAAGGAGAAGAAGAGAATGAGGTGTATCAGGATCGTAGCATGTCGAAAGATGTAGTCTCTGCCCACCCCAAGGGGAAAAAAGTGTGACTGTGTGTATGTCTTAGTCAAATATAAAGTACATAGAGAAATAGTATGAGTAGCACTCACTCATTCAGTCATTACGATAAGGAAAGCGTCGTTTTTTTTTTCTGCCTATTTACATAGGAAGCAAATTATCAAGAGAAATATATTGTATTGGCAAACGTTTAACCTATAAAAGTAGCTGTAGAAATTAACGGGTAGGTGAGAAATTAAATATGTGCCGACACCTGCGCCTGTTCGCTCAGTATAGCATAGCGGGAACCCGGGCTGCGTGGGAGCACCTCCAGACAATGACTTACGGTTGTACAAGATTTATGAGATCAACAGAAATAATATCACGTACCTACTTGGAACTGTATGGGAATGTGCCTGGCATTATGGGATTGCTACTGTTGAGGCAGTACTCTCAGATCGCTCTTTGCTGATAAACTTCTATCACTCCTCCATCAAGATGGTAGAGAAATGTCGAAGCTTTTAAAATAAGACGCTGTAGATTTACCTTATTGACAGACAGACTAAAATAACTAAAGAATGAGTACGTCGAGTATCTCTACCTACCGTTAAAAGATAAAAGCACCGCTCATAATATTAAAAGGGTAAACGTTTAAAATTCGAGGTAAGGTATTTGGCGTGTTTTCCAACGAGGCAATCCAACACCGCATGTGCGCAAATTGTTAAGCAAGTTAACGCTTTAAAAATATGTAATTTTATCTCAAAAGTGAAACAGTGATGTCATTGTCTGTTCGAATTACAATACATACGTTTGGCCAGCTGCGGCCTTGCGGGGTCGGAGTGTCGTCGAAAGCCTCAAAAATCGATACGTTTATTACCACAAGGTAAGGTTACAGAGATAACGTTTGGTTTGTGTAATTACTAGCTATTATAGGTGCGTATTTGTTAAAGTTTGCCTTGATGGATCTGCCGTTGTCCTTCCTTTTCGGTTGGAGTAATTATTGAAGACATTTCAAAGATCGAGTCTATTTCCTTACCACAAAAATTATATTCATATTATAGTTTATGATCCCACCACACGTGGACCCTACACAGCCTATTGGTCTGGACTGGAGTTCCAGAAACCAGTAGAGCTTGTCAGGGAACTGGCATATCGCTTTCCGCTGGGATCGGAGCATGTGGATAGATGTAGTTTGTGCCTGTCCCAACGGGAGAAAGGCGTGACTGTATGTAGGTATGATCCGAGAAGATAGGTTAATTCACCATGTTGGCTCAGTGTGGGTTGGATGGCTTCGAATCAAATGTCTGCTTTGAACCTGAACGTGGACGGCTCGTGGATAATTTGCATGGTAGTGGCACGGGAAGCAGTTCCAGTTCCAATTTACCAATATGTTTGAGTACCTATGCAACATTATAATGCCGAGAAGGTTATCTTACATACGTTACGATTCGTGTAAAACGCATATTGCATGCCAGAGCAGTCCGGCGGCGCAGGCCCTGGTGTCGCAATGGCTGGCGTCTGTTGTTCTCGGCTATTCGGACCAGCTGACACGACTCCGTGGCGCCTTCCAATCATAAGCCCTGCTTGTGTTAGATTAACTCGAGAAGCTTATCGAATTATCGATCCTATTTTTAAGAGCATTGGCCAATGCTTTGGCATTTTGCTTTGTTAAGCATATTATTATAGAGTCATTGCTGTATTAGATATCTATCTATGTTTACACGAGATACTGAAGTTTTTTTTATGGTTTTTGAAGTCTAGCTTCCTTGGTGTTAAGTGAGGGTGTGGTCAAAGGTGGTGGATACGGTACGACAAAGATTATGTTTCAAGACTCAGCAGGCTGAATTTTCTACTATAATATATCCACTTACCTACCCTAAGAAGTTAATAGGTTTAACAAAGAGAACACTGCCACTACCCTAGGTAGGTATACGTATTTTTCATTTCAATGTTAGTTAAAATACGTTATCAATAGTTATCATGCATGGTTTTCGATATATATTCGTTATTACGTAATATTATATTAGTATCCTGTAAAGAAATGCACGCATGCAGCTCTTTAAATAAAAATCACACTACACAGGTCATTGTACACAACCTTTTCCAAGTAATGCAAGTAGGAAGTCGGTTTACTTTTGATATTGTTTTTTTTATTTTTTGATATGCTTTGCAAATAATTTCTGATACGAGTATAATATTTAATACAGGCGGAAAGGTCGTCAACCCTAATAGGTACATATATTTTTTGCAGATAGGCTACATGGGCACTAATATTGGCTTTATGAACGAACATGAAAGTTTCTAACTACATCATTATCTACGTATCTACCTTGACCAGTAGTTTCATAGTTTAAGGACCTAGCAAATATCATTGAGGCACACTAATGAAGATTTTAGAATTATTGTTTTAAACAGCACCTTTTTAAAACCCTAACAAAAATATATTAACGTATCACATGGAAAAAACATCACTCATGAAGTGTTTGGCTGAAAATACACTGTATTTATGTAACCTCGTGTTATTTCTGTATTCTCACAGTGTCGGACGCCGTCGCGTGTTCTGGCGTAAACTTGGCACTTCGCACGCGGCTGTCAGCGTGCTTCCACGCTGTTCCAGGATTTTATATGGACGCCGAACGTTAGGTAACGCGTTGTATAACCCAGTATTAATGTCAATAACCCCCAAACTGCAATGTGGAACCTTGGTGGTAAATATAGAGCCGTTGCGAAAGATTTGGCGACCGGCCATAGAGAGCGACGCGTCGACGGACGCACGCCTCACTGATAACATAACTCTACCATCTAGAGTTTGGTTGTAATACAACTTTGTATGATTATAAATGATTAAGCAAATAAGTAAGTTTAGATAAATTGAGCAAATATAACCATTTTACACAATTGGCGGTAGTTTTTTTGTTACAACAGGCTAGGCGCTTTTAACCACAATTTGACCACAATCGTGATCAATCGTCGAGAAGTGATGACGGTCAGAACTTTTTATTTATCAGAGAATGGCATTGGTTATGCGACACCATGAGTAAAGTACCAACCGCACTTAGCTTCGGTAGGTTCAAAACAACATGCATAGATGGTACCTAGGTAGTAATACAATAAGTTAATTTATGTCGCTTTCTTTTAACGGAAATAATCCCTAGCATTTCTAGCACCCTCTTAACATAAAATTCTATAAAACGTTACTTTAGTTAATAAATTTTCCATTTTCCATATCTTCATCCTCTAACTACCTACTGAAGACAACGTAGTCGCATCGCAATAGATACATATAAAAATATTGATTTAGGTAAGTACCTATTTAAATAAACAATAGATAACAACTACAGGAAACCAGATCTGAATTCTAAACATTGATATTATGCGGCAATTGTTGAAAAACTACATTTTGTATTCGATGCGTGGAATATGTGGCACATCCTTTGCGATGTCAGATCAGAATCCATATGGCGATATCTAAATAAACAATCATTATGAGTAATGCACTGTAATATATATTAATCTTAATTTAAAACATACCTAACTACTTACTGAAGAATTGCAATATGAATGCGACTGAAAATAAAAGTAAACAATTTATTATTATTTACTGTGTGAAATAGTAGAAGAATACTTTTCTCTCGGATATGATGATGCTACGTTTCATTCGCGTGGCACATTACAATAATAAACTGGCATCTAACATTATGTTTCAAGCAAAAATAACTTCATTGATACGGCGGGCGACCCGACGTCAAGTTCAATGTTACAGTGCTTAAAATATTTTACACACGGAACGTCGACAAATTTATTTTAAAACATCATTGAACAGCCTACAATATCCGCCTACCTTCTCCGAGCCAGGGAAATTCTCTAGCATTTCTACCGCATCACGTATGTTTAGAATCATTTTGTGTTTACCCACCTACAACTCTTGAAACTTTGGCAGAATCCCAATAATTACCAGTCTATCACTAACCAAGATTCCAACTAAATTAGAAGTCGCCGTAACCGTGAAATCAAATTTACGCCTGCATTCGTTAGATCATATAGGTATATAGGTCACGGCTGTTGAATCTGGAAGCTATTTTCTCATACATAAAATCTCATATTCCTGACTAAATAATTCTAAGAACGCCGGATTGTAAACACTCCTATGTCAACTATTTCAATTGAACAGTCAAGTAAATTAAGCGTGAAACAGTAACTGATAGCGCTCACAGTCGGTTGAACTGAGATATCCATTACTTTACCGATGAGTAACCACATTACTTGTGCTTGTGGTCATTCCTAGAAAATACAACAGATCAGAATAATGTGTCATGATCAGCAACTAATTTTTTACAGCCATGTTGAACCGCTGTGCTAACATGAATCTATTATATTATTAGAATGAGGTAAAGTTTGTTTTTACTGGCTAATTTCAAAGACTACTAGAAAGCTAGATACACTACAGTTCTCAAGTGACATAAGTCTTTTTTTATGCCAGATAAATTGAGTTCTTGCGGAAAACTGGTAATTTCACGGGTGATATCGCTTGGCGAAGTTACCGATTTCCCGCAGGAAATCTACCTTATCTTGAAATGAAAAACTAATCACTACCCTTAATCACTAGAGAATTCATTTCTTCTTACCAGCTTTTGAGTCACGTGAATGGATGAATGTTTACTTGTTTAGGTCAAAACTTACAACTCAATTTTGACACAATTTCCGCTGAATGAGAAATGAGACTACATAGAAAGTGGGAAGTTTAGTTGTGGGATGCCTCTTTTGCAAGAGACCGCCTGGGGAAGCATCACACCTTTGCCAGACATTCATCCGCCAATCAGTAGTGTGCAATAATTACTGTGTTCCGGTTTGATAGGCACTGTTTCCAGCGAAATTGGGCAGCGCCCAGCGGTTTCACCAGCGTCAACCATTTTCCCACAGAAACCGTTAATTTTTACCGGATAAAATGTATCCTATGTTCTATTCCAGGTCTTTGAGGTCTATATATACCAGACCTATATACTAAATTACATCAAAATCCGTTTAGCCGTTTCGGCGTGACGGAAAACTCACAAACTTTTGCACTATGATATTAGAGGGTGAGTGAGATAGTCAGTTATACCATCTATCTATAAATATAAAAATGTTATGTTGGTTTGTGTACGCTTCAAAAAGTTCAAAAAGTTCTGCACCGATCGAGCTGAAATTTTAGCATGATGTATAATCCGCATCAAGGATTGTTTTTATCTATTTTTTTCATCAGTGACATATCAGCGAATGTGCGAATGTGCCACAGCGTAGCGCGACAGGGTACAGCTAGTACATAATAAATGGCACATAGGTAGGTACATATTACTACATTATAACTATAATATTGATGTTCCTATGTTGTTACCTATCTGCTAAGATTTTTAGATGTTTGGAAAATGAGTGTAGGTAACTACCTACCTACTTACCTACACAATATTTTTGAAACAACACATCACACAGGTGAATCAGTTAGTTAGTGCTAGGTGGGTACCTAAATACCTAGTTGCAGAAAAAATTAAAGTCTTTATTGGTAGTGTGAATTTTCAAGAATTCCAAATATGTTAGTTTGTAATTTTGTATAATGGATGGCTCAACGCCCAGGTAGCAAGTGGGTACTGGTACCTAACAAAGACTGGGTTATAAAATGAAACCAATATAAAAGCCGTATGCGTATGAGTAATCTACAAAACCGCGGCCCAGTTGGATGTTCGACCTCAGCCTGACTCACCAGTCACGATAAGGTCTTATTTAAAAATTAGGTGTTACCGGCGACTTCGACCACTATGGTCCTAGTTTTATAACCAACGAAATGACAACAAAAACAAGCTTGTTTATTGATAAAGCAGTATTAACGATTGCATGTAAATTTGTGGAATCGTGAGCAGCAGGTGAGTCAACTCATTATACATAGAACTAATGGCACAAAGAAGATGATAAGGTAAAGTTATCGTAGTCACAAGGACTTCCTTCATCTATCGACTTCAGCAATATATTCAGGAAAAAAAAAAATCTTCACGGGAAGGAAACTAGGTAAGCGCTGCGGCCCGAAACACCCGTTTTGACTATTATTACTAATAACTGATATTAGGGGGGATAATGGAGGGGGGGCTTACATTTATCCAGGATAAAATTACAGAATTATGCCAGATTTAGTTATAAATAAAAGTCAATGCTTTTTCTGCTGGTATGAGGAAGGAGCTCTCGAAAACAATTTCGAAAGTTGGTCAAGTAATTGAAAGGGTACCTACGGCTG
Source organism: Campaea margaritaria (assembly GCA_912999815.1). Classification (NCBI taxonomy): domain Eukaryota; kingdom Metazoa; phylum Arthropoda; class Insecta; order Lepidoptera; family Geometridae; genus Campaea; species Campaea margaritaria. The sequence goes on from OU538794.1 coordinate 8,580,575, forward strand.
GGTACGGTAGGTGCGAGTCCATCAAGTTAACCCAGAATTATTCAAGTTCTCAGTTAACGAGCTAAAGATTGTTGGCATACATGTAACAGGAAAATTCATCTTGTTATACGTAAAATATCGCATTGTACCTAATTTTTTTTAATATTATTACCGTACCGAGACGAGATACTATTGAAATATATAACGAGTAGGTAGGCTACGAAGTGATCTTTCCTACCTACGTGAGACCCTAGTTACCTAGTCTACTTAAAGTTTCAGCGGACACCTTCATTCAGCTCGAATGTTGTGCAGCCCTCCTAAGCAAAATGTTTGTATAAATAACTAAAATTTAATCCGAAAATAATCTACACGTGTATAATAATATGTGTAAACTTTAAAATACAAAGAAGCAGGAAGGTCATAGGAAGCTGCATAACTTTCGCCTTACTATCAGCGCGTCGCGCATCAACAACATTGAAGAGAATCTCTTTAATTTGCATATTCGTTTTCCTCATCCTTTGTTCTGTAAAGAACTTGAGTGGTCCTTGATTACACATATCAATTTACACACATTAAAAAAGCAGTTGTACCTATTGCGGTTTTAATATTATTGTTGAAACTACAACAGTACACAAGTCTGAAAGTTAAATCAGGCAATAATACCGAGGCGCAAAAATGGGCTGGAGTGTTTTAGCTTACATTATAAAATCAAAGGGCTCGCAAGTATGAACGTCTTAAAATTCCCTTTGGTTTGGGCCGTTGCACTCTCGGAGCGTAGGACTCGTCTAACCGGCCCGCTATCAGTCTGCGGTTCGATTCATCGCGCGCAGTCCGAGCCCCATGCGGCTATCACCAATCGTGACTGCAGGCCATATTCAAACCCGAAGCATAGCGAGCCTCCGACTAAGCTCCACCGGCAACAGCCTACCAAGACTATCTAACTAAAATGATAATAGGAAACTTCTGAAAATGCCGCCAGCTAGGGGAACCTTTACGAAGACAACATTGCATAGCTCAACTTGTAACTGGCGACCCGCCCACATTGATATACGTAAGTATGCATACGATAAAATAAAAATATTCAGACTGACGCATAAAGCCACAACACAGACATAAAATTAACTGGACAGATCTGTTATAAAATAGATAGGAAGGTTAGATACCTATCTGATGTTGTCCAGGATGATTCTTTTTCTACTGAAAAACAATTTCCTGCACTTGCTGATCCGGGGAAGAGTAATGGCATTTTGGTCTATTTGTGCCATGCCATGCCAACGCGGAACCGCATTTCATGTTTGTTTGTAGACGCTAATCGACGGAACCACTGAGCTGGTTTGCGGGTAATTAATCCATCATCAAAAGATGTTGGTCAATCGGTCGCATAACCGGTGTTTTCCTTGATGCTATTTCCCTTACACACGATGGCTTGCGACCGTCTGCAACACAACTCTTGGGCAACGTGTAATCAATCACAACATAAGATATCTCCAACTTACACCTTACTGATGTGATTCGCGGAAATCGAGTCTCATTTTACTAACGATGTCGAGATATTAAGTAGATGGTTAACCCTATTAGAAAAATGATGTGCCAATACAGAGTATGGCAAATAATGTTGAGCATTTTAAAGGGTTTTCTTTTCTCCGCCGTAGTTTGTTATTGCCAAGAAGTTTGGAACAGCTGCCAGCGATTGTCAGTTAGCGCCTATGACTATGTAGTAGGTACACGTAGGTACTTACTGAAGTTTTTTATCGACTCTTAGCAGAACATGCAGTTGAGTCCGCTGCGACAGCCATGACTGATAGTTGGCGCTTATGCAATTGACCAAGTTCCAAGACAAGGCTCACTTTGCCACTACTCCTAATTCACTCCGTAGTTTATTACCGATATCCTTAAAGGTGACATCAGTTTTTATATTTATTGTTAGCGCAGCTGCTTGAAATGTTAATGTAACAATAGCATTTTCAAGATAAAGTATTGGTATGTGAATAGCTTACCTACGCTTTGCGTTTTGATTGTTTGTAATATTACCCCAGAGAATGAGATCGTGATAGGTAGAAGGAAGGAAGAGTAGGAAGAAGTAGGGCTTCTTAGAAATACCATAAATTAAAATTTTCGATAAATAGTATTGTCAATGTAAAACAAAAACAGAAATCGCAAGGTCTCGATCGGGGTCAATTCTAAAATTCTGGTTCGTACCTACATAGGTTGTAAACTAAGATATTTAAATTAAATTTAAAAAATAGTTGGTGGCTCAAGTACTAGTAAGGAATAGTTTTCATATCATATTTCTTAAAACCTGAGCCGAAACCACCGAGTCCCAATTTAGCACATAACCAGCGCTATCGATTCCAAGAACAGCTGTTTATTTTAAAATTGCGATGCGGTAACAGGGGTAAGTCTGGAGGGCCGAGCGGTCCCTGGTACTCACGTCGGGGCCGGGAGCGCGACGGGGTGGGTCTCTTCACTTAGCACTGTCAATCACTGGTTCAAAACACGGCGCGACCGTTTCCAAATTGGCGATCGCGCTCGCGAGATATTTATAGAGCGGTAATACGACACCGGGCGCGGGCGTCGGTCGTTCGGTCGTGAGTCTGCGGCGAGGTGTGGCGCGCGAGTGCGGCGCGGAGCTCCGCGCGCCGCCGCCGCCGCCGCCGCGCCGCCGCGCCCGCGCAGCCTCCGAGGACGATACCCTCGCACCACCACATCCCTTTGTGCCCGACACATGCGCGAACAATAACGAGCCTAGCCGGGGCCCGCTCACGACTTCCAATCTTGAACATCATCATAAATAATGCTGCGCTCTCGCGAGCCCGTGAAGCTTTCGCAACGAAGGGATCTCGGGGGAAATAAAACCAAATGTTGGAATATAAAATGTTATATTCGATCGCTCTCGCACCATACCATAACATACAACGAGCTACTCCACGTACGCCCCAATAAACTCTATAAAAATAATTTATATAATATTCAACTATTCTTCGACCTCGTCGTCTGTTGTGAACTCGCTCTCGTTGTCTCCCTGAGGAACAAACATTTCTGTTATTATTTGACATTCATGTTACAGTTAAGGTAATTCGCTTATGATTAATTAGACAATCTGATGATCACTTCTTAGTGATCGTAAATATCACTAGTATAACTTAAGACTATTAAATTAATAGGTGGTTTATTTTTTAATGGACAAGGTGTCGGTCGTGCCTTAGCCGTTCTACGCTGTGACATGGCCCATGATGGACCGTGGCCGATTTTGATACAGAAAGCTAATACAATTGCATTGAAGATGGCGTATTGCACGTGCATATAGATTTTTTTATAGCCCAAGATTTTATTGGGTTTTTATTCGTGTATAACCCCATTGCGGCAGCCGTCTTCGGCACGCGTCTCATTTCTTTGAATGAATGTCAAACTGGCGTCTTTATTTATTTTTATGAATAGTGGAGGTGGCCGTGGCCATGCGCCGGAGTTAGCGACAGGCTATGGGCTATGTCTAGTTACTGTATAATATTATTTTGTAAGACTAGAATCTTTTTGACTACACATATAAGGTTCAAAATAGGGGCAGCATAAATGCACGACCCTATTTCAAGTGGAACTCCATGTTCCGCTGCTGATCCACGCTGAGTTTTTGCAGCGAAAACTAACCATAAACAGTTTTTACTTATAGTCCAGAGATGAATAAAGTGCTACACTTAGAAATAAAAGAGAGTAAATATATACATTATAATTATAATTAAGCAAATCAATTGTTATTGAATTACGTAATTTTTTTTTTAATATCAAATTTATTTTAATAGTCCAAATACTATAGTGACCTAGTGAGGAAGTTAGTAATCGTCCTTTCGCAGCCCAAGTCACGATATCGGTCCGTAAAGCCTTTAAAGCAGGGCCCACATCAATAGTTTAGGTTCTTCCTGTTGTCAGTGGGAGTAGTTTTTTTTTAAATTAAAGTTACAATAGAGTTGTGCGCCTAGTTCAGTAAAAACGTTCATTTATGTGGACGTACGAACGCGACGATGTTTTTTTATTCAATTCATCGCACGCCCTGTCGGCTGTCGCCTCCGATCACTGTCAGTGTTTGATGAACGCGGCGTACAGTCGTTGCGCCTACGCACGAAGTAACACGAAAAATCTTTAGGCGGTTTGCGCGGAATGAAGCGGTCTATGCCACGCCAGATACAAACATAGACCCAGTTTAACGCAAACTCTATAGTTTGACGGCATTCCTGGCATTAGGTATATGTGGGTAACGAGCCGACTGCGGAGCGTGCGTTTGCCGGTTCGATTCCCGCACAGTACACAGATTGTCAACCATAATATTGTATTCACTTAGAGGAGAGCATGGTCTTCGTAGTGTTCGATTTCCTACATACAGGGAAATTTATAACAGTTAGGGGTCAGGATCAACGTATCTGATCGTGACCTACGGCCTTGGCTTTTGCTATTTAGGGCACACACAATATTGTTTGTTGTAACTTTTTGTCTGTGATTACCCCGGTATATAATTACGTGATTGTTTCTATTTGTCATTGTTGTGAAATGCTGTCTCAATTTTTTTTTCTTTATTTATTTTGATTAAAATTACCGGATCGTTGCGGTCGGACTCCGAATCGCTGAGGTCCCACTGCGGATGCTCGGCGGGCACGGCGGCCGCCTCCTTCACGTCCAGTTTCATGTCCTGCTGCTGGTCCATGCCGATGTACGAATCTAAACAACAACATGTGTTATTTCGCTATCGAAAAACTTAGTCGAAGCGATTCAGAATTTTTCGATAAGAAACTGAGTCTGGAGACGGTCGAGGGATTTTCTTATTGGCTGCTGACCTCCCGACTGCCCTCCGTATTGCGGATAGAGGTGCGAGGAAGCGGATCGCTGCCGCGGAGTTATCATTCTGTACTGTATGTAGAACTATATTAATCCTGTTGTTAGGGTGTCGACCCCCGTGGCTACCTGATCGCAGACAGCAGGCGAGCGTGTAGAGGCCGGGCCAGCGCGGCGCCGTGAACCGCAGCTGCAGCTCGTGCGCGTCCACCAGCGCCGTGACGTGCGCCGGCGCCGTCAGCAGCGTGTGCGACTTGCGGTCGCAGATGTAGCACCACCAGAACTCTTGCTTCTCCTAGAATTCATCACACTAATTAACATGGTGATATTGTCAGTCATAAGTGATGGATGATTGTAAATCTTAGGCATGTGTACCACCACAAGAACTTGCTTTCCTACGACAACACGACACGATAATTTCGATCATGCTCCAATTACGAATATTAACCTCCCCTCTTTTTAAAACTTAGTTCTCTTTACGTCAGGGTTTGAAATTATCAAGATAAATACGTATCTTAATGATTATCCGATAATTATAAAACCTATATAAACATAGCAATCCTTATGTAACTGTTATTTGGCTATTTACCAATTATCATTTACAGCAATCGCGTTAATCCTTTGTTTGTTTTTCGTTCTTATTTTCGGAAAATTAAATATTAAATGTTAATTTATAAAAGATATATTTATTATATCAACGACCCTGGTATAAACATTACAACCGATCTTACCAGAGGGAAGTACGGACAGTGCACGGGATGTGAGCTCTTGGAGCGTCCCTCGAGGCGCTCCCGCTTCTGCAAACGCTTCTGGAACTTGTCCCACTGGTCGTCGTCGTCTTCTGGCGCCGAAGCGTTGTCACGGGACTCGTCCTCTGACGCCGTCTCGTGGGACACCCCTGAGTCGGAACTGCTGCCTTCTTGATCCGACTCTTCGCCTAGATAATAAAATAAAATATGCGTCACAAACAAGAACAAAGTAATAACAAGGAATTAGAGGTGATATGATTTGTCGTAATTCCCACGAAGAAGCATTGAAATTTTTGGTTGGGAGAATAAAGGCTCGTATTTGGAAGTTGTCCAGTCTGGTGGGAATTATGACAATAACCTTTGCTGCGTTACAGACTAGTGCAGCTTGAGAACCGATTCTCAATTCCTAAACACCCTTAACTCACCTTCTTCATCTTTCTTCTTTGGTTCTTTTGTTTTCTTCGGCTTCTCGACCTTCTCTGCGTCGTTGGCAGGCGGCACGGGTGCTGCTGGCGCTGCTGGCGCGGCCTTGGCTTGTTTGTTAACGACGGGTTTCTTGGCCTTCTTACCGGGGTGCTGTTTCTTGGTCTGCTGCTTCATCCACACAGGGCGCTTGTACGTTTCCTTCTTGTCGTTCTTATCCCCGTCTGCCTTTTCTGTGTTCTCACCATTTTCCTCGCCGTTCTCATCTCTGTAGTTAATATTTGATATTTAATTATTAAGTTGTTTCATTGTGTGTTTTATACATCTTGGTGTCAATAAAGAGTGCTCGATCTATTAAAAACCAAATCGTCCATAGAATCAGCTATGATGCAATGGTGGTACAATGATTATAATAGACATCCGCAATTATCCAGTTCCATAAAAGACGTGGACGATAATTTTTAAGCCAAAGCGAAAATTCCATTAGCGGTCAATGTTAGGACTCACACACATCACAACAACTGAGTCGTTCAAACTACTACATGCAATATCAAAAACCTGAAGACTGTGTAGTTTCATATCAACAATAACAGGAGAAAACCTATGTCTAGTGGAAGAGGAGACCACAGAACCACAAGTCTGATGTTGCTTTGTGACGGAAAAGCACCCATCTCAGATTTTTCTATTGCATGTCATATGTCTTTCATATGGTTGTGATGAGCTCTTTACCCCTTAGTTCCTCTTATCGCGAGACTTTTTTTGTGAAATCGACTTTAGCTCTATAAATATTTTGTTTGGAACTCACTTGATCGCTTTCTCTTTGATAGTGGTGTCGCCAAACAGTTCCTTCATGTTGGTCCTTCGCAGGAACACTGTGACAGTAACGATAGCGCCCGCTGTCACTTCCGTCGAATTCTCATCATCAATCACTGTAAACATTATATCGTCATCAGACTATTAAAGCTTTGTCTCAGATAGATGAAGAATTATGAACCAGGGAGTATAGTCCAAAAGTTTTTAAATTATTCTTTTAACCCTTTCTAGTACAGTTATAAAGACAATTCTAGACTTTAATATTATTACAGAATAGATAAGTAATATGCAGTACATAATTTGCTGTTAGTTGAGGCATGAATAAATAGATGCTACCACTGCTCATAAATTGCAGTCCTACCAAGAACTTAGAATTGGAAAATCTTGGGAGGCACTGGATTGGTTTTTGTTTTTGTTTCCTCGAGGAACGGGTTTTTAAGTCCAGTAACTTTGCTGAAAATAACCGGGTGGATTCAAATATCAATAAACACTTTTTTCTGCATATAAACAGAATTATGTTATATTTACCCTCAGTATTAACTTGAAAGTGTATATAAGGCATGTTGCCCAATACTTTCACAAGATCATCGTACTGCTTATCATTCAAGAACCTCAGCACTTGCCGCCTTTCATCACCGGGCAACTGAGCGAGTTGGAGCAGAGACTTAATGTGCTTCTTTCGGTTGGTGAAGTACTTCAGGTGGTCTTCTGTGATGTATGGTAGTTGTAGAAGGGGTGATTTGTACTCCCACAGGCCTTGTACTAACATTGGTGACAGTTTCATACAGTTCTCGATAGTTTCAATTGTGGGTAAACGGGGAACTGAAATGCAATAGCATTATTAGAATGGATATCCTTCTTTTTATTGCTGAATAGATTTGTGTTTGACAACAAATCTCTCTTGTTATGGGCAGGCGTAGCGCTAACCTCAGGTGAACGACTTGTTTGTCTCTTCACTCAGTCGAATCAAAATTAATAAATAAATGATGGTAATCGATAATGCGGTTGACAATAGTGCATGCTAACTTTGATGCAACTCTTTTCTCTCGTGACCTTCTTATCCTATACTGCTAATAATAAAAAATTTGTAAGTGAAACGGCTCAGCACTGAAATGGCTCAAAGAATTTTGATGAAATATATTATAAGGCCTGGAACTAGACTTAGGCTACTTTTAATCTGCAGGTGGTATGGCGAGACGAAGGTAGTTGATATAACTATAAGTATCCTTTATAACATAACTATTTTTACCATTTAGTTAAGTCTGCCGCCTAATCTCATGAATCTATTGTGCATCTTAGATTAAAATATACAACTATGACTTAGTGTATGGGATGCCCTCAAATTTTGTAGTAGACACTTTTCTTACACTTTAATCTTATGTAGAACATACGGTCTATTTGTAAAATGATTTTTATTACAAATCTATTATTTTTGATTATAAATTACACTAAGAGTGTAATAAAATTCTGTCAAGCAGCATGAAAAGTAGGTTACCTGCTTGTTAAGAAATAATAAAATTACAATTAAAGTTGATTTCCTATAAATAAGTGTTAGTTTATAAAGGTGAGTACCTAACTTTCTTATAGATTGTATTGCTTTTACATGAAAATGTTTGAGGAAACACCTATTTCATTTATCAAATCTAGTTCAAAAGTTAGAACCATAACTAATGAATTTAGGATTAATATTGTGCTTCAACAAATAAAGGAAAATTTTCAAGTATTTCTGTTTTATATGCCTTTTAACAACTTAAAATTAACAAGGTAGTCAAGTGAAAACTAACACACTCATTTAAATGTAATGGTGCTATATTTCTGAATGAACTTACTTCTCCTGGCATATGCAAGCGCTATAAGTTGATTGACACAGTTTACCATCTCAACAATAAGGTCGGGGCATCTCGATACAATGTAGCGACGGTCACACTCTAATGTGTCAGGGGGCAAGCGCATCCGTGAGAGGTGTGCGTGGAGTAATGCCCGAGCCTTGATACTGTAAGGTCGGCATAGAGGTTGCTCTTTGTTCTTCTCGCCAAGATTAGGAAGCTCACGAAGAAGCTAAAAAGTTGAAGTTATTACTGTTAATACCTCTTCTACAATTATTCAATGTCAATGTTCAGTTCGCACAATACAACTTTATCTCTAAAAGTAAGCAATAAACTCTAGGAGCATTCCGAGTTAAGAGATACATTAATGGAGTGTACATTTTTGCATAGCAAATAAGCTATTTTGAGAATATATTACAGATAGTGCTCAATATACTTACCATAGGCACTTCTTCATTATCTGTGACTCGTTCGATGATTTCTGAATTGTGCCTCTTATCAAATTCGCACGACGCAGCTAGAATCATCAGTGCTCTTTTCAAAGGCATTGATGGAGTTTTGTGACAGAAGTAAAAGTACATTTGTGTTGTGTCCAATAGGACTTGTTCTCCTGAGAATCTGATTGAGCGATACCACCATGTGCCAACCTGAAAAAGTTATGATTAAAAGTTTAAAAATGTTTGTTATTTGGATGTAGCGTTGCCAGCCTCGGGTATCAGGTGGCCCAAAGGCCTCTGATGTGGGGTATCAACTACATATGATTGATACAGCTAGGAAAGGGTGGAAGAATTAACCGCTTTATGCTCAAGATAGACATGTGATGCTTAAATGTTTTTAACAGTTATTTAATCATATTAATTTTAGGACAAAATGAAATAGTGATTATAATTATAGAAATATAAATAACAAAGGAAATGAAGTTGCAATAATAGGTAGAGTACTCTAGTGATGTTTGGTTGATTATAACATTGATTACTTACAGCAGTAGGTAAGGCTATCATAAACACGAGGGCATACAGCCCTAGAACCCAAACACTGTTCTCTTTCTCAACAATCCAGCTCGGAAGGGCAATGCCAAAGCTCATAGCTCCAGGGCCATCCGGGTTACCATACTTCTCCCAGTTCCGCCGAGCCTCATCATCTGTTAAAGCCTAAAACACAAAAATGCTAATTAGCTAACAATTATGAGATGCTGAAAGATAACTGCTGATAACCAACGTCAAAATGAATAAGTGATACTACCTCAGCAATTTTCATTCTTATATTAAACTTAGGAAATCAGAATTTAACACATTCACTGCTGAACCGTTTTATTGTTTTTGGCACTTTTGTGAATCTTCACACAATACGTGTGTTTACTGTTGTGCCGTAACCAAAGTCAATAAGCTGTAAGGCGCTGACAACTGTCGTGATAAAATTGACAATACAGCAGTGCGGGTTGGCACGCCAGGCATGTTTTTGCTTGCTGTAAAATTATATAAACACAAACATGTGTTTTCAGCAATCAACATAGAATAAGTACTCATTATAATTTACCTGGTAGGCTTTAGTGAGCTTCATGAAAGCTTTCTCATCTCCAGTTTCCTTATCGGGATGAAGAATTAAAGATTGTTTACGGTATGATTTCTTAATCTCTGCCTGCGTGGAGCCTGGCGGGAGACCTAAGATCTCATAAGGATCAAAGTTAGACATTTCATAGTCAAATTGTGACACTTTGTATGCTAGAAACCCAAGCAGCACCCATCCTCCTATGATTGCAAGCTTTATAAAAAAATTCTTTACACTTTTGTATGGTTGAGATTGTTCTATGATCAACTGTTTGTTTACACAATTTGGACACAGGCATCTTTCTGCTATTTTTGCTGGATCTAAAATCAAAAAGCAACATTGTAATTTTAACATAGCTCTTAAGAAAGTTTGATGCATTCATCGAAGGGTAGATTTTGAAGAATTGTTATATTAAAATAAGTGTTTTCAAGAAAATATGAAAGTCGGTAAGCCTCATTATAATGTACGGCGCGGCGTGACACCCCGCCTGAACTATTAACATAACGGTACATTGTTATTTTGAGATATGGGAAAAGTAGCGCAATAATTTGAGAAACGACAAAACATTTCCAGAGTTCATTTAAACTTTCAATATTATCAATAAGATTGGCTAAATTCAAAGTAAAACATGACTGTTTCTTACCTTCTTTTCTTTTTCTTGGCCAATAGTAAAATGTAGCAGGTACAAGTATCAATGCTAGGAAAGAAAGCACGAAGTAGAAGAATGTGGAGCCACTTTCATCGTATTCAAATTTCTGGCCACCCATTGTTAAATTTTAATTCATTGGACTTGAAAAATCATTACACGCTACACGGCAGCAATTTGGTTTGGAATTATGGAAGCAATTTTTAAAGACAGACGTCATACAATCAACGCAATGCACGTCATGAAGACGTGTCATTTGACTTTGACTTGACAGCAAACATCAAACTTTAATAGTGATAGAAATGGCTCTGGAATACGGGTGCATTGCAGCAGGTTGGTATGCATAATTATTATTATATTATAGGCCTTCTCTCCTTCATGCCACTTATTCCTATATAGGTATACAACAAGGTGCTCGCTAAATTAAATAAACAAAATGAATTGATTCTTTTAAATTATTTGCTACGCATCTGTCTATTGTTAAAATTACTCGCCTCGCCACTTGACTGAAATGCTTGCGCAGTCTATCAAGTGCTTTTGCCCACCGCTTCCCTAGAAAACAAAAGGAACAGCGAAAGAAATAACATGTCTGTTTTTTTTTTGTTTTGGTTTCGTATGTTTTGTGTACATATGTTGACATTTATTGAAATGAATATTTTAACACGTGTGACAGTGACAGCAAAGTTGTTGTCTATCTGACATTTTTTTAACAAAATATAAAAAATTGGCGAGTGATCAGTGATGAAGAAGTAAAAAAAAGTGTTATGAAATATGTACTGTAAACTATTTAATGCAAAAAAATAGATAACTACGTAAGTTTTAAATAAGTCAATCTACCTAATCTAGGTATGTCGTGTTTCTTGTTTATTTGCTAAGATAAAAATAAGTCGCAGTTTTTCAGTAGTTGCATAAAACATTCCTTTTTCAGATGTCTGCCAAAATAATAGCAAGTGCCACCGTAAGGGCTGTTAAAAAACGTGTGCTGCCGTCGAGGGCAGCACTCGTTCTGACTCCAACTGCAGTGCAAAAAGTGAAAGATTTAATGGCCAAAGAGGAAGCGAAAGGATACATAGGCCTGAAAGTTGGCGTCCGCCAGAGAGGATGTAATGGCCTTTCTTACACCCTAGACTATGCCAAGACAAAGGACAAATTGGACGAAGAAGTAAAACAAGACGGAGTTACCATAATAATTGATAGAAAAGCTCAGTTAACATTATTAGGTATGGATGTAGGGATTTGTCAATATAATATTAATTTCATTAACCATTATTTCTTGATAGCAATAAGCAGTTTTTCTTTCCTTTCAACCAAAACCAAAACACAATTTCCAAATATTTTCTAATAATGTTACTTATTCAGTTTTATTAGTATGTTCACTGCTGAAAACACAACTGTGGCATTTTCATAACTTGTGGCGAGTGCGGGAAAACACAACTGTGGTGTTAGCTGTAGGAGAAAACACTATGGTGTGTGCAGATCTGCGCATGTGGCTAGACAAGAAAATCGGCTCAACAGTCAAAGTGTTAAAAGCCAATCGGCACACATTATTTTTGGTTCCTATAAGAATTAATCTCACACAGCATTTACAGAGAATAGATTTTTATTTATTGTCTGACTGTATCTATGACTATCATACTATTATATTATACAAGTTAATTTTGATCTAACCAGATGTTGTTCCAAACAATTATTATTAACGTTAAATTGTATTTTTTACAGGAACTGAAATGGACTTTATAGAAGATAAACTTGCAGCAGAATTTGTATTCAACAATCCAAACATAAAAGGCACATGTGGTTGTGGCGAATCTTTTAGTATATAGAAATGGAAATATTTTAAATCTTAATGTAGTCTGAGTGATATTAATTAATGCAATAATTTATTGCTATAGTTTATGCTTTAAAAGCGAAAGGTCTGAAATACCTATATGCACCCTTTAACATTATAACATCATGGTAAATGTAAAGTCATCCTGTGATGATTACAAACAAAAAAAGCATGTTTGTAGAAACTATTCTTAGCTGTTTATGTTAATTTTGCCAGATAACAATTAAAAATTTATTGTTTTCTGGAATTTACTAGAAATGAGATGTAAGAGGAGTTAAATTGTAGAATATAATTAGGTAGCTTCACTATATTTTGTTACTTCAGTTAATAAAATTGTGTTAAATTATTGCTAGTTTTTTTTCTCTATTACTAAATAAAAAATAGATCTTATACTTTTTAGTAGCAATGCAATGCAAAAGTCAATATTCATAGCAGTTTTTGTCACTATCTAACCTCCATTGTTTTTTATATAAGTCTGTTTTATTGACAAAACCTTAATAAAACTAAAACTTAAAAATCTTACAAAAGAGGGTGTCCATGAGGCATGATGCCAAGAACACTGGCTGCATTTCCACGTTGAATAGCAATAGCTATTCTCTGTGCGAGAAATGAGCCAGCCCTCTTGTTCACCAGCGGCATCAACTAAACGAGGAAATGCTAATAATTAATAAAATATTGTATATTAAAAATGATAATGGGGTTTGACTTCTTAGTTCGTAGGGTTTGAACAATGGTTAGCCAAGAAATATTGTGGTGGACAAGAGGGATCATTTAGTATTGCTTATAATTATAAGCCTTAGAATACCTGATGTAGCCAAAATAGGTTCTTAGAAAAAAAATCTACGAATAAATATAGGTTCGTATGAAATGTTTCATTGGCGTTTTGAGCTCCCTACGACCGAGCTATTCGTTTACATTTAATTCATGACTGCAGTAATTATTATTCCCACAAAATGATGTTCGGTAATGTATCGAGAATTCAAGGTAAGGAATATTTATCAAACGTGTTTTTTTTAAGACTGGCAAGTATAAAGTTGGAAAAAGAAAAAGCAAGTCATATTTTATCTCTTTCTCGCTTATAGCATTATCTCGTTCTCTCTAGTAAGATGGAGGATGTGCTGTGAAATTAGTTGCGAAGACTATTTTTCTTTGTTTACGTGTCGAACGAATTCGTGGAGTATTCCAACACAAGCGTACGAAGAGATTCGTTTCTAGGGTTTATGGAATTTAATATCAGAAACACATTAGTAATAATATTTTTGTGGATTAACTGTCGAAATGAATAACGGAGAAATCGGAGGTCCCAGAGGCCGAGGCCGCGGTTGGCAGCAGCCCGAGAATCAGCCACGGGAGCTCCGCCGGCCGCGGATCCTAATGGACGAGTCGAAAGGTAAAATCGCTGTAAATGAAATAGGCGTTCAATCTAAATTGAACTTTCACGAGGCGAATTCGGTACGACGCGGTGTGACGTCGTCATACCTCGCCACCTAACTGCGTTCTTCATAATTACAATAGTTCAGGTGAAAGTAAGGATTTCCATTTCTTATGACGTTGTAGTTTGACAAACTCAACCGTCCATGATGAGAATTGTTGATTGCCATGCAATAATTTTTTAGGTCAGTCAGTTGTGAAAAACTTGTCCATTGTGTATTTTGTCGAATTGTTGGCACCTAGTTGATTGGTTAGTTTTTATTTTTATAGCTGAGGCACCCAAGTCTAACCTTTCTGCTGATGCGAAGGAGTGGTATCCACCTAATTACACCCCTCAAGCTGTGCCTGCGTACAACCCTGAGCCAGCTCCGTATAGGCCTCAACGCTTCTCCGTGCAAGACCGTCTTCGTCAAGCTCAAGATCAGAACCCTTACAGCTTGAACGAGATGTCGTTCTCTCTAGAAGAAGCTGAGAACATGGACTTAAGGGTAAGTAGATAAAGTACCTAGCTTTGTTTAACCATTGTGACAATTCAACTTCTTTGTTTATCTTATGTTTTCTAAATTAGGTATATCAATGTAATATCATTTTCCACAGGAAAACATTGGTAACCTGATAACTGTTATGTGTGAGATAACTTTCGACCCGGGTAAGTTTGACACCCTCTGCGGGCCGTTGGTGGACTCGTTTGCCTCCATCCTGCATGATGTCAGCCACACAAGGCCCTTGGTTGAAGCCATCGTTAATCAGGTAAAATATAAGTTTTTTTCTTTCCATCTTCTTGCTGTTACCATGTTCTAGATTTTACAGTTACCAAGCAAATAGTAACATTTTGATGTTCGTATATTCATAATCACAACAATACAACAACATTGTGTTATGGTTGTAGAATGGGTATGGTGTGTGCCAGTTAAAAATGCATGTGTTGTTTAGTTGTAATTTTATGATTGCAATTTCAGTAAAGGTTTATACATGCTTAGGTTCCTCTCATACATCACCACAAACTTTGTTGATTCCAAAGAATGTCAATACATTTTATAGCTTTGGTGTGGCTTCATTAGATTTGGTCAAATATTCATTTGTTATTCTAATTGATAAATGCTAAAATATTTAAATGTAACCTTGGTCTGGACATCCTTTGTCAATCCATTTCCAAACTTCTCTACCTATGTAAGCTTTATTTAATTATAAGTTTTTCCTTTCCAACACACTGCAAGAACAAGGTTTTAAAATCATCATTTATTACTATGTTAAAAATTAACACTAAAATTCTAATGATAGAATACCACAGCATGGAAATATTATGTCTTGTTGCACACACATTATACTAAAACATCGACATGCAGACTTATCTGGAAGACCTCAAGGCATTAACTATGATCATGGTCATTATAGACTGCTTAGACTTTCTATTCATTTAATGTAGTGTTCACACTTATAAGTTCCTATACATCTGTGTCAAGGTACAGCATCGAATTACTTGACCCTTCTCACGTCACATTGACATAGCGCGTGATTTCGACGCCGACAAGTCATTGCAACAGTTGTCCTCCAACGAATACGCGATTATTTTTTTTAGTATTGGCTTTACACTATTTGTGCATTTAGCCAGTGTCAAGTTTTGATAATAGTCTAGTCAACGTCGCGATTCAGTAAAGTAGTGGAGACTTTACTGAAACTTCTAGAGAGATTTAGAGAAAACACGAAAAAGCACGTTTTTCAGTTTGTATCATTTGCCCACACTCGTGGTCGTTAATGAACAATTAGTAGTTAATATTTCAACAATATTACACATTCCAAGAAACATTTTTCATAGAAAAATCTGAAAAATCAAATTTAAAAAGCTCCCGACAAATAGATAGATAGATAGATAAACTCTTTATTGAAACACCACAGAACAAAGAAAACTTAAAAACAAGAACAAAACAAGTAAGTACACATACACAGCTAAGAACACCCGATCCAGTCACCTTACAAATAAACAAAAAAAATCAAAATCGGTCCATCCGTTTGGGAGCTTCTATGGCACAGACAGACACGCACCTCTATTTGCATTGGGCGTTACAAAGAACATCACATTTTCGAATGCCAAGCTCTGTGGCTAACTTGGAAGCATTCAACAGTCGATAGGTGAGGCGAACTTCCGTTACAACGGCGCTCGCCTGTGCTCCATGTACGACTCCGTGGCGCCCCCCGAGGAGTCCACGTTCCGCGCCTGTCTGCTCGAGCGCTGTTCCGTGGAGGAGAACAAGATCATCAGCGGCGTCGAGACCTCGGACGAGAACATGCGCGGCTTTGCCATGTTCCTCGCTGAGATCTACACTCAGCTTGAGGACAATCAGGTTTGTGACAGTCGTTAATGCACGTCAGAGGCGCTTGAGCGGCCTGCGCTCAAACAACGACAAACGACAAACAAACAACACACAGAATTATGACAAAAACAAACGAAAATAAAAAAAGGAACTATCCCAATAAGCGGAGTTTCTTGAGGATATTTTCTCTAGCGTATTTCCGAAGCACTGCTAAGAATTATTGGAATTCTCTTTACGTGTGCTAGATCAGCCCGGAATTAGCACATGAGAGGGATATTTCCCTTTTTTTAGTAACTGTAATCGGTTAGTAATTTTGTTTATTATATTTTATTATAATTAAAAATGGAATATTTACCATGTCATATTTGTTTACACTTAAAGTAATACTAATGTTAGTGATCACGTTACTTTAATCCTTGAATCATATTTTATGTTTTTATTCATTCAGACTTAAGTGTTAGACTTTTAAAATTGCCATATTAGTTTAGCCTACTTACAATAGATGATTGAATTTGGATTGCCCACTGAGGCCTGTTCAACGGACATGACAAGTCCACAATTTTGTCTAAAAACAATTGTATAAATGACTCAATCGTCATTCCAAGTTCACCTTGAAATAAATCGTAAAAGTGATTTAAATACTCGTTATTGCTATATTTCTGAATAAAAAACTATGTCATAAACAGGATAATTATTCAAAAATATTGTCATAATTAAATTATTAATAAATAATGTATCTTGTCATAATATTTTTTTCCTTGTAAGTAATTATTAACAAATTGAATTATTTTCGCAGGGGGCAAGACTGAGGTCTCTCGGTGAAAGTCTTTGCAAAGTCTACCTTCATCTCTTAGACACTGACAAAGAAGCCAACATCAAAGCTGTGTGTCAGCTGCTGAAGGTAAGTTTTGCCATTGAACATATAGTCCGATATTATTTCTTATCTGGATAATAATGCACACAATCTATCATTAAAAAATAATCCATATTTATCAAGTGAACAAGTTATCTTATTGGTAGGCCAACGAACTAAGTTGTTAATGTAAATTTCATTTGTTTTGCTTTCGAGATCAATGCCCTAAACAGTAATCATACATCCGCGAGCAGGGTAGGGCTCGCGCCATTTTCCAACCTAGAGTATCCATGCCCAATTACTCTGCTCTTTTTGTGTTATTAATCAATCCAAAATTAATTGTAGTTGTACGTGCTTTATAAACAATATTAACTTTCAATCACAGAGATCACGTTTACGCGAATTGCATAGTTTTATAAGTGGACTTTCAATTAGGTACCTACTCATCAACACAGGCAGGCTTACATTCATGGCCGAGAAAGATCTTATGATAAAATAATGTAGACCACGATTGCCAGCACGCTATGTTTAGAATGTATAAAACGTCACGTCGAAACGGTACCGCACCGTATTGTCGTCGGGCTCAGAAGAGATAATAGCTTTAGGTCGTGACCGATACCCACGTATTGTAGCTGCATACTTGCATGTATCCGACCGTTTGTGGCGTTACTTGTACTAGTATTATCCCCTAATTTCGTAAGGTACTTCAAAAATAGTAAAGGTTCTTCGGTAAATCGTCTTTCGATGTATACAGTTAGAAATATGACTGATTTCATGCCTGATTCCGCCGCATACCGCTTTGTAAGGCGTCAACGACAATCTACTGAAACTATCAACTCTAAGGGGATTTGATTCGAGGGCACAGAATTTATAATGGAGGGGTAGATTAAGTATGAAATTTCTGTAGGGTCGGAATCAAGGGTTCTTGATTTATAGCGCTAGTTTGGTGCGATTAAATCGGCCTTCTGACGTCATTGGTAAAGTTTAATCGTGAAACTGACATCGTTGATCCTATCGCTTGTTCTCAAGTCGTCTCTAAATAATTACTTCTGTAGAGCGTCCGTCATCCTACACCCTTTTTTCGGTTTCCGTATAAACGGTACCACGGTTTACCAATGTGTGGTAGACATGAGGACTATAGGAGTACAAAAACGACGCGACGCCCCGCGACCTCACTCCATCCATTAGTAAACCGTCACGGTTTGATAAATGTATAGTGACTAAAGGAGCTCTCACACGAGACGCTGCGACCGGTTTCTATCTCTATACATTAACAAACCGCGAGGATGCCGTTTGTACAGACACGTGATTAGCAGCTAACGCCACGTTGTGGTCCAGTTGTCAGGTATAGCGCTGGACGCGGACTGCCCGGCGGGCATGCACGCGGCGTTCGAGCGGCTGAAGCGGCGCTCGCACCTGCCGTGCGTGGCCAACGTGGTGGCGCTGCGGGCCGCGCGCTGGGGGCTCGCCGACTCGGCGCCGCCGCCGCCGCAGCCCATGCCCATGCCCGACCCCCGCCGCCGGTACAACCACCGTGAGTGACTACTAATCGACATCAACCCGACCGTTCATCTCGTCTAACTTTACTTTTATTAATAACAATAACAACGCGTCATAATCACACATACGTCTCAGCGTCTATGTATGTTAACATGACACGTTCATATGCGTGCGTCTTGCAAGATTGGATCTAAACCGACATCCATCCATACTAACATACTAACGTGATGAGTTGCATAAAAGCTTGTAAAAAGCTTATCGACGCGGAGGCCGGAGCCTACGAGTACACTGTCGCTCCTGACTGCATCATTAGGTCATACCCAACACGCGTGGTATTTCCAGCGACATGACGTAAGTGTGCAATTTGAAAGCGCTGAGTCAAGTGAAAGCCGGTAAAAAACAATCACGAGATTTATTTTTAAACGAGTTATAAAATCAAGCTTCGAACTGTTCCACTTTTATAGAAGTATGCTTCAGGGTATAGTTATATGTGCATATGTGCAATGCGAAGTACGTAACGAATAAAACTAAGTTTGTACGTAGCGGTGGAACGGCGACAGCGTCAACGTGCTTGTGTAGACACTAGACACGTTCCATGGCCGCGTGCCTCAGTGACCTATACGATTTAGTATGTTGACGACGACTCGCTGACATTACGTTGTGGTGTGTACCGACATTTGTGGCAGGCAAGCTCCAAAGTTTCTTCGAGTTCTTTGTTAGGTTTCTTTTTTTTTACTTGAATAAGCCTACTGAACGAAAAGCTCCCGTTTTGCGCCGAGAAAGCGTTTAGGTTGATTATGTACATCAGATAGGTGTCGACTTATTTCTCTAAAATACATTATTAGTTAGGCATAGTACACAAACTGGTTTTAAACTATGTACCATCTGCGACAAAAGTTCCTAAAATTTCCAAAGTATCAATTTACATATTTTAATTTGAGTATTTAGATTGTTATAACGCTAAGGCCCATTATACGTTACTTTAATAATTACAGTCGACTGGTGGAAATTTTGGATTATATAAAAGTAACATAAACAATATGTACTCGTTTTTCTTTGAAAAGCCAATGTTTAGGTAACCGTAACGTGTACAAAAACGTGCACGAGTGAGAAATGGAAGTTGTGTAACGTGACTTTTCAAACTTCTCCCCGAGAATTGTATGTAAGGTTTCAGTTTGTGTTTTCCTCTTTACTGGATAAAATGTCAAAGGGCAGGAGAGGTTGTCGCGGGCGCCGCTTTTAATTAACAATCTCCGAGCGTATAATCACATGAATTTTTCGATGAATCAGTCATCATGATTCAGATAGTATTATGGTAGGTATGCTTATTGTACTGTGCCTACCTTAATGTTAATATTAATCGGCAAGTTTCAATAAACGCATTTATATTGGATTGTGGTCTTTTAATATTAATACTGACATTAAGGTAGGCACAGTACTCGAGGGCTTACTAAATGGAAAAAAAAACATTCTTAAACAAAGTCTAACGCTGAGACCAGTTGTGCAAAAAATAAACCGCTGCTATAGAGGACTGACTAAATGTTACAAAGAAAGGATCATCAACATTATATAACTCTTGGGACTTGTTTTGGGATTGGATAACCATAACACTTTGACTGCTGAACCAATTTTCTTGCCTAGCCACGGGTACGGATCTGCACACACTGTTGTGTTTTCAAGTAAAGTTGGTAAGTAATATAAAACACCACAGTTGTGTTTTCAGCAGTGAACGTGTTAACATACATTACACTAACAAAAAGTAAAAAGTAATACAAAAGTCGGTTAAAGAATTTAAGAAATATGTGATGCGTTGTTATCAGAGAACGGCGAGGCGGAGACGGCGGAGGGCTACCTGGCGGACGGGCACGCGCTGACGGCCGAGGAGCGCGCCTTCCTGCAGAGCAACCTGCCGCCCGGCAAGAACATCGCGCTGGACGAGGACATACTGTGAGTACCGCCGCGGGAGCGGCCGGCGCAGGCCTTGTCGTATCCGACAACTGCCACCTTTTTGTCATTTCCTAATATGACTCGCTAGACCGATGACCGAACCAAAGGTAGACTTCCCTGAGTCGTGGTCAATATTTTGATACAAATGTATACAACTTTACGGATTAAGCGCTTTACATTGTCCTCAACAGTTTTAATACTGTTAGAGCGCCACCAAGATCTATTCTCTACAAGCTCCCTGTGAGGAAGTTAAAGTATATCTTCATAGCGTATGCTGGTCACATACAAGCGGACACACCGTCCCACCCTAACTTATAGAATAGAAAGGAAATGCTTTATTGTACACCAGTTTAAAATTACAAAGAGAAATTCTTTCTCCGGAGCATATTATTCAGTAGCCACTGAAACTTACTTCGACACTGATTAGCGTTCAACAGTTCCGTTAATGAGCTGGCACCTCACGTGCCGCGTGCGTACTGTATATCTAAGAAGTATATTTTATGATGTGTTCCAGCGATGAACTTGAGAGCGAGGCGTGGGAGACCGGCATGGACGCCGAGATGCAGGCCGGATTCCTCGAGTTCCTCAAAATGTCCAATCAGATCAAGCGATAACCGCGCCCGCGCGCTCTCTACCTCGCGGAGACAGACCAAACTGTGTCTACCTTACGACTTTCGAAAACTAAAAAAAATATAAAACTTTATAAAATACAAAAATATTTATAGGGAAATATGAACAAAATTTATTTCGCCCTGATGCCGCTGCGGCGGAGCAGGTAGCGTCAAATGAGATCATTGTGTTGGATTGAAGCATAGAACCGAATGTGAAGCCAATACGTCCTTTTAAACAATATGTAGTTTAATTATTTTATGAATGAATAGTGTGACAGTGCAGTGCGCGCCTCGCCGCCCGCCTCGCGCTCCCGGCCGCGGCCAGTGTGCTCTAGAGTTATGGTGACTAATACCAGTTCCGTGGCGAACGACAACACACTGACCGAACGCCGGACTAACATCAGCCACGCGTCACATCATAGCATTAATTACTTTACTTTTAGGTGCTCTTATAGTGATTAAGCATTTAAATATCAACTCACGAAAGCTTTGTTAATTTTTTACATTTGATGCTTCTTTTGTATAATGAGCCAACTAGGATACTTATTTAGTATATTTACCCTTACGTTGATTATGTTAATGTTTTGGTCTGTTTTTCCCGGGGATAAGTGTTTACGTATAAGCATTGTGAAAGTACACATTTATTGCAATGTTATGATGTTCTTGATGGTTATATTATGATCGAAGTGTTGAGTACATATCGGATTCTTTTATTTATACGTAAACACACCAGTTAAATAATAAAAATTCTATAGACTAAGTGTAAACAAGCAACAATGAGGTATTGGCAAGTTAAAAATGCACGCTTTATTTGGAAATCTCGTTCGTTAGGATGTTAACGTTTCCCACCTCTAAATTCGAAGGCCATATTGTGGACCATTTATCACTTGTTTACATTTCGTCTGCAGTCGTATATTTAGTGATCTCATAATTTCTCCATTTATTTCTTGTTAACAGAAGAGAAAAAAAACTATTAATGAACACTCATCTTACATTTCTGTAAAGAACATATAAACTCAAATAAATGCCTAACTTACGAATGGTTACTTTAGTACAAAAACGTAATGCTTACTCTCATTATATTCGAAACAACGTTAGTAACATAATAATGTGTGTAACAGAAGGCTGACGTTAACCTAAGCAATTATATATATATCATTTGACTTTGTATTTATTCATAACACGATGAATTAAATTTAAACAGCAATTGGCTGCGAACGGGCGGTCTCTTCCATCACTGCGTATAATATCACAGCATTCATGCACGGTTCGAATAACTTTCATTTTTGCACAAAAAACTTCATGCAACGGAGTAACAAATATAAAAGACTTTTAAAAAGTTAATTTCAAAACATCATCAATGAAGACTTTGTTTATAGATAAATAAATAATCTATTTTGCCAAATTCTCATTTGTTTCACTTGTTGAGTGATTCTATTTGCCTATTTGAAACGAGTGTACGAGTTGCCTTGCGTGAACAGAGTAGAATATTAGTCATGACATGACCTAATTGCCAAGTGTTTCTTTCGTAGTCATAGAGACTATGATACCCTAAACTAACCATGTAGGTACCAATAATGAACTGCTACATAATAATAATAATTTTTCGAATATATTTTATGAATACCGGATTTATTTATTTCATGCAATTAGGAAAATGTTTATAATATTCCATTGTATTTTAGTTGCAGTGATATTATGAATGTTATAAGAATAAATGGATATTTTAATAAAAGTCATTTAAATAAATTGGTGTTTAACTCCCTAGATAATATATTGAAATAACATTCAACTATGATGTTATCAGTTGTTTATTGTACACAATATTATTTCATATCTTGTGCTTATGTAAGATATGTTATCACAGAAACCAAAACAACTTCTTATCTCTTAGTTTTAACTTAATTTCAAAACTAACATTATCGAGATGATGGTATTTTTATTACATCTGTATAAAAGTACAATTACAGCTAATTAAAATACATAAACAAAGGTTATATTAATGTAGTTGGACATACATTGCTAGAAACGCATTTACGTGTATTTTAAAATTCAGGGTATTCGCACATGTTCGGTTGTTTGTTTCAATAGTTACATTGTTACTGTTACTTTGTGCGCTGCAAAGGAAATGTTAGGCTATGCTCGTTCTTTTCTCATTTACCGCATCGGCTGCGGTCAACGTTCAATTGTATAGAAAATATAAGTAGCTGGTGTAAGAACAAACGGTCTGGTGTGCTAGGAACCTTATGTCACTGCCACTCACGCTCGATAACAAAGCAGCGTCACTCCGATGATGCATCCCGTGTCTTTTCCACTTCTATCACGGCGGCGATACTGAGTAATAAGAGATCGCGCGTCCTAATACAAATGTAGTAAAACGGGATAACGCAAGAACGCCTGCGATATTATCGACCGATAGAGTGGTACGTTTCGCTTTTAGCGGGAAATTAAGATTTCTAAATTTTTTTTGTGTTTGCTAGACAGGGTAGTTATTCTCAATAACAATTGAATAATCGATATTCCTAGATTATTTTCACGTTATTTTGTAGAGATATTTGACATAAAAATATGCCCCTGATCACTCAAATAGGTCAATAAACACTACAATCATTATTTTAACAGTTTATTGACTTATATGAGCAATCCGGTGCATTAGTGCTTAATGTCTCCCAAAATAACGTAAAGAATGATCTACGATTGTAGCGAATTACACTCATTTACATTACTTACCCGATCTAGCTCCAAAAACAAAAAAAACTGTTTGAATGTTGAACCCGCCATAAGCGAAACCAACCAGCATATCGCGTCCGACGTCAAGCTTTATGAGTCAGGAAGAACCTTGTATGGGTTGAGTATGCCATTAGGGTCCATCAGCTGCTTCAAGTCGCGCATCAGTTGCAAGGTGCTCTTGTCCTTGCTATAATGAATGAACTTTGGCTTCCTGAACCCGACTCCGTGTTCCGCGCTAATAGATCCCTTGAGCTTGTTCACTTCCTCGAAGATGAAGGGCTCCAGTTGTGCGTATACTTCCTTGGTGTATTCTGGCACCGTTATGTTAATGTGGATGTTTCCGTCACCTGTAAATGGCAAAAATGCTAGAAGAATTCTTAGGAGACTATTTTTGCAAGGTAAGTAGATTTTTTTCTTTCAAATATATACGCTTAAGCTATGCTATGATTTTTTATAAGCTTTTCATCGACGTCTCAGTATAAATCAGCCACAATAACATGACTCGCAAATACCAAATAATAAAGAGAACAAGAAACGTATGAAAGGCTCTTGTGTTTTTCAGGCTTGACTTTACTTCGGCAGATGGTAGTGTGTATGCATTTCTTTTTTTAGAACTCGCGTCATGTTGCTTTGTAATTTTTTTGTTTAATTAATTTAATTAATTTGTTTAATTCCAGTTCCTACCTATCAACGTAATCAAGGACCTGATACTTCAGTTCACTCACCGACATGCCCATACCCGAATACGGTCAACGCTTGGTCGCCCAGTTTCTCCCGCAGCAACGGTACAAGCTCGTAGTAATTCTTGAGCGGAAGTGACACGTCGTATTTGAACACGTAGCCTTGAACCAAGCCTGCGCTTGATATGCTCTCGCGGAGGTTCCAGATAGTCTGTCAAGTGTTATATGAGAATAGTAAAATAAACCGGTTAACTAATAGCTTATAGGTTAATACAGAGCGCGTTTGTTACTTTCTAAATTTGTACTCTTAGTTATTCTGTGCGGCCTCCGTGGCGTGAGTGGGCGATGGATGCATAGTGCCAGGGTGCGGTTTGATTCCCGCACAGAGTAATATCGCAGCGTTATTCCGATAATGCGTCCCGCGTCGTTTTCGTCTTCTTTTACAGCGGTATTATCGCAGCAGTGTGTAAGTAAATACAAATTGTGCTAAAAACAGACATCGTATAAACACCTGCGATATTATCCACCCATAATAACGTGGCATTGGGAGCTAGCCTAATCTTGGCAGACTAATATTAGCATAAACGCTCTTCCCCAGCAACTTGTTAGTGTCCTAATGTTGCCATTTAGTTTTTTTAACATTAACTTGGTTCACTACATTAGGTATACTTCCTCACATGTATTTTCGCTGGTTCCGAGGTGACGGTTCCATCCAAGATGAGTCCGCTCTCCATTTCCTTCGTCAGGAATCGGTTCAGTTTCTCGCCATCGTGGTCCTCGTCGCTTCCGTGCGTTTCAACTAACACGTAGAATGGGTATTCTGATATTGGACTTCTGCAGGTAAATAACGACATTTGTTGAAAGTATAATTTTCCACACGAGCTTTTATGAAATGTGTAGGTCTTCAACTAATGTCGGGCCTACTTACGTTAAGTTTAGATTTTTTACAGTAGAGTCGATAGAATGGAAATCAGCCATTTCGAATGCTGATAAAATCTCTCCCAGAGACGACTTCGCGCTTTTATACAATTGCAGTATGTTTTCAAAGCTCTTCACGCCTGGAACAAAGAATAATGTGAACACGGTCTAGCAACATTTATAGAACGTTTCATCTTCAAGCGATTTGCATCCACAGTTGAAGTGAAGACACCTTGTCTGGGCCTAGGTAACCTACCAAAGAAACCAACGGTGACAGCTTTAGGGAGTACCGGACAATGGATGGCTATTCTGGTCACCACGCCCAATGTACCCTCCGAACCAATGAAAAGGTGCTTTAAGTGGTATCCTGTGTTGTCCTTTTTCAATGTCTTGAGGCAGTCTATTACAGTACCATCAGCTTTGACCTAAGATAATAAAAGGCTGGTAAAACGTAGAAATTAGCAAGATTTTATTAGGCAGGTACGTCGACAAGTGTGTAATGTTCGCAAGAGGGGCTAATGCATTGGCTAAATTTGGGCTAATGGTATAAAGTGAACCGGAGCGCGCCGTTTCATTTTAAATGACATTAGTCCCTCTTGGCGTGATAACTGAGGATAAGAAGCTACTACTACTGGCTGTTTAGAAAAACTTGTGTGAATCACAAATATTATCAGAGTCTCGGTGTTTGCGGGACGATGGTCCTCATAGTTACTGATTCCTTATTCGCAGTTGGGGATCAGGATCTATGTAATCAATCGTGACGGGTTATTTATTTATTTTGCCTGTATCAGTATGATTAGTAAACTTACAGCTTCTATTCCAAGTACGGACCCGTGCAGGTTTCCGTAGCGCAGCAGCCTGAGCCCCCCGGCGTTGGTGCTGGCGTTCCCGCCGATTTGGCAACTACCCTTTGCGCCGAGATCCAGTGGCATAATGAGGTTTCGTTCCCTCGCGTAGTTATCCAAATTTTCGAGGATGCATCCTGCTTCACAAACTAAAGCTCCTACAAAATATATAAATGTTTGAAGAAATCGAATAGTAGGATCAAGGTTTCATTACTTTTTGTAGTCATGCTGAGCCTTTTTCAGAAGTAGGTATTAGAATATCTCTGTGTTACAAAAATGGTATAGGAATGTAGCAGTCTATTTTTTATTCGTATTTTAAAATACCTACCTGATATTTCATCCAAGCTTACAATCTTGTTCATCAGCCCCAAGTTAAGGACGATTTCGTCGAATACAGGCACGGAGCCTCCGACTAGGCCAGTATTGCCTCCCTGAGGACACACAGCCAGTCGGTTCTCATTGCAGTACTGCAATACCTTTGAAACCTCTTCAGTACTTATTGGCTTCAAGACAACTTTTGATTGCCCTGAAATATTATATTAAGTAATTAAGAAATTGATAGATATTTTTTTTATAGTTAGCATGTTGGTGTTTTATTGTAAGTTAATTATTGTAAACTATTATAGATAAATAATATAGATAATAAATAAATAAAGATAATAAGTTGACATTGACTAAGATCTCTTTGCGTCGTCCATAACATTGCTGAATGTTCGCTCAAGGTGAAATAACATTAACTTACATAAATTATATTATGTAAATTATCTTTAAATAAATAAGCGTAACGTATCCACAATGTAGGTTTGGTTTGTATGTATTCCATTCGAAAATGATTCGAAATGAAATAAATTAAATTCCGAACTACAACAAGGCCTTAAATAAAAAAACGGCCAAGTGCGAGTCGGACTCGCGTACGAAGGGTCCCGTACCATTATCTATTAAAACTGCAATATTATATTAATTTATATATTTATTTTTAAAGTGAATAGATATAACTAAATATTCTGTGAATATTTCAAGCGTCTACCTGTTGCCGTTATCAATATCGAACAATTTAAAAAATTACGTTTGTTGTAAGGAGCCCCCTTAAATAGTTATTTTATTCTGTTTTTTAGTATTTGTTGTCATAGCGGAAATAGAAATACATCATCTGTGAAAATTTCAACTGTCTAACTATTAAGGCTCATGAGATAGGTACAGCCTGGTGACAGACAGTCAGCGGAGCCTTATTAACAGGATCCCGTTTTACCCTTTAGGTACGGAACCCTAAAAAGCGGGTAGGTAGATACTAATGATGATTAGCATAGTGTGTTATTTATTATGGTTAGTAAGATTGTGTGAGATTTGTCAAAGAGAATGACAATAACTAAGTTATTGACCTACCTCTGCAGTTTTTGATCCAATCAATGTTGAAAGGTAGGACATCGCTTTCCTCAGTTAAAACTCTGTTTTCACTTAAAATTGATTTAAAATAATTCAAATCAGTCTGACGTAGGGAGCCGAAATCTTTTCTTTGTACGTTATACTTCTCCTTAAATATAAATTTAATTGGAAATTATCTGATCATAAACACGAAATAGTTCATACTTATATTATATATCTATTCTTACCGAAGATAACTGCGGTAGCGCTTGCGACGCAAATCTAGCTTGTTCCCAAACATTATATTTACTAATTTTCACTAAAAACGTTTTAGACTTCAACATAATACCGCCTGGTGAATATTTGAAACACGTTTACGAATACATTCATTTAAAATATGTTCTCTTGGAACGAAAACAATAAACTAAGTATAAATTAAATAACGTTTTGGTTGGTGCTATCTATTCTTATCTATGACGCAGTTAGGTTTGTTGTCGTTTGCCTCGGTCGGCACTTGGCCACAGAGTAGATAGTACTACGTAACTTGGCTATCGCGCTCAGCTACGCATTTAAATCAACCCGCGAAAACAGCATTGTTCCCACTATTTCGATGACCCTAAATTCGGCGGTGAGGTAGGTGTACACTGGGTGTGGGTTGTATATTACATTTTAGAATCCAACAACAACTGCGCGGGCATAGGACATACAAAGATTACAAAGCCTAGCCTAGCCACAGGCCTACTTAGTTCAATGTTACGTAACTTGTTACGCAAAGCCGTTGTTACCAAACTAATGATAACAGGGAACCCAAAGTTCAACACAACTTTCTATGCCCAACCCAAAAAACTCTTCAAAAATAACAAAACACCTTGTACCTACTTGTAAATATAAAAACTGCTATATATATGCTTTTAAACTGTTTAAAACTATTTTGGCACACGGTACCATAATATCATACAACAAAAAAACATTTCTAAATATGGAACAAAGCTCTAAGATGGGGTGGGTAAAATACACTTATCCAAAAGGTTAGTTCTTTTGTCCCATCACATCTCAACGGTGGGACAGTTAGGGAGTGGGATGGGAAGCGACCTTGGTAAAATGCGTAAGCCGGGCGAAGCCAAAACATAAAAAATAAACCACTTTCTCAAATAAATTGGTAATTGATGTCATCAATGACATCATGACAATTAGCTGTCATTGTCAAATTTGACAGTTCCTTCGTTTAGTCTCGCGCGCGACTTGTCTTATTTCGAAAAAATTGTTTAGCCGCGTCCGCGTGTATTGCACGTGGAAATTTATTTGATAGAAAGTATTTTTATCCAATAAAATGGTGAAAGTAAAATCCAAAAATATAAAGAAAAAGAAAGAAATTATAACGCCAAAAAAAGAGGATGATAACGTAGTTATTTTGCCACCAGTTCGAATGTCTGATGATCCAGCCCCTAAACAGGTATATCTTTATTTCACTTCATTTCTGATAGAATACAAACTACAATGCAATAGCTACTTTGTAAACAAAGTTCTTTTATCACGTGTCCTTAGTCAAGGCAATGGAAATATATATTACTAAAAGAATGATCGTACTTTTAGGTTAAATGGATCAACAGGCAAAGAGTGCTAGTTTTCGCTGCGCGAGGGATCAATCACCGACACCGCCACCTAATGGAGGATATAAAGAAACTAATGCCTCATCACAAAACAGAGTCTAAAATGGAGAGGAGCAAAAATTTGTATGTCGTGAATGAAATCAGTGAAATGAAGAATTGTAACAAATGCATTTTGTTTGAGGGAAGAAAGATGAGAGATTTGTATTTATGGATGGCCAATGTGCCTAATGGACCTAGTGCTAAATTCCTTGTTGAGAATGGTGAGTATGCACTACTTAGCTATTGTATCTCCAGGCTGTCTGCTCTTTATCTTGGTTTACTGTTGATTGACCTTCCTACTATAGTGGAATGACCATCCTTTAACCTGTTCACCGCTGAAACACAACTGTGGTGTTATTCATAATTTGCCAAGAGTACGGGAAAACACAACTGTGGTGCTAGCTGTATGGGAAAACACAACAGCGTGTATAGATCCGTTCCCATGGCTAGACAAGAAAATTGGCTCAGCAGTTAAAGTGTTAGCTTTTATAAATTGACTATGTTGTAATCTTTTTCAAATCCTTGCATTTCAGTTTACACTATGGGAGAACTCAAAATGACCGGCAACTGCTTGAGAGGAACGAGGCCTCTCCTATCCTTTGATCCTCAGTTCACAAAAGACGCTCACTACAGCTTATTGAAGGAGCTTCTTGTTCAGACATTTGGTGTTCCGAATCACCATCCAAAAAGTCAACCATTCTTTGACCATGTCTACACTTTCATGATATTGGACAACAGGATATGGTTCAGGAACTACCAAATCTTGTCTGAGGATGGTGCTTTGGCCGAAATTGGACCTAGATTTGTTTTGAACCCTGTAAGTCTATAACACATTCAAACGCAACTACAAACCTTTGATTTTCTATTGTACAATAAAAATCAAAGGAAAAAAAATAACTACATCTGGATTTTGATATTTAATTTCAGGTAAAAATATTCACTGGTTCATTTGGTGGAACAACAATATGGGAGAATCCTAAATATGTCAGCCCAGCAAAACTAAGACAGGCTTTCACTAAAAAAGCTGGAAGCAAATACGAGAGAAGAATTGAGAAAAAAGCTTTGTATGAAGCTACTAAACCAGAGACTGGATATCCTGATATTGAAGGTGCAGATTTCTTTAAGGGAGATGCCATGGAAAAAGCTGCAGAATTTTTAGTCAAAGGTAAATGACGCATGTTGTTACTTATATTCAACTCCTAAAGTGTCTAACATTCAGTAAAAATAAAGAAAACCAAAGACTGTATGGAAGTAAGTATGGAATAGGTTAAGTAAATATTTTTTTGTTTCACTTACAAGCTGTTATAAATTTTCAGAGGAGCCAAAAGAAGAGGATGAGTCCGGAGAAGACAACGAACAAGAAAATAAAATCAGTAAAGCACCTTTTATAAAGAAAAAGTCCAAGAGTCGACCAGACATGGCTATTAGACGGAAGCAATTAAAGGCTAAGAGCAAGCTAATTTCAGATCAAATCAAAAAGAGGAAGCAGTTTAAGAAAAAGAAACCTGGCAAAGCTTGACTGTATTAGTAAATAAAATTACATATTCCACACAAATGTCTTTTATTCAAGCAAAAATATATATTTTATCTATTTAAAATGGAAGATCTTTATTACAGTTGAGGTTATTCAGGTACAGATAAAGAATTTGAAACAAATACATTGAGTTGTACAGTAACATTTAAATAATGTAAAGTAGAAAAATTACTACTTTTAATTATTTATTACACAAGGACCACTAATACATACACACATTATTTTAATTCAGACTTAAAACTTTTCTAACTCTTAAAAATGCCGCTAAATCAGTCATTCTCAACCTTTTTTTTTATATAGGCCACATAGGGCCTTGTCACATCGCTGCCTTGATGAGAGTAATTCCCAAAAGCTTGGTGGATAGGCTCGCAGGTTGAGTATGGCTGTGTTAAATAGATACGTCAAGTTTAAATTTAAAAAAGTTAACCAAGTTTTTTTCCATGTTTTACAAATAAAGAAACATTGGACGGAAATTGCACTCAGATATGCAATAATATTTAATGGCACTCTCATTACATAATATCTTTATTACTTTACAAACATTGTAAACTGTTAATGAGAAAAACATAGATTTAATGTTGAGATTGTATAATGTATACAAATAAGAGTAATTGTCACAATGTAAATGATAAAGAATCAGATCATATTATAATTAATTTTGATAAAACAAATTGAGCACTAAGAAAACTTTAAAAATGCAATAAACATTTTGAACTATAACATAAAAGCAATATTTAATTATAAAAAAAATTATCCTTAGAATACACTTTAAAAAGTATATATGCATCGCTAAAATACGTTCAAATGATTGTACTTACTGTTAACTTAAAATTAATAAAAATGCAAAAGATACCTATACTAAATACTTTACTTATTTTCTAGAAGCCACAACAATATAGTCAATATCATTCTTCAACAGTAGAATTCATGGTCATTATTAAAATAGTTAATATGCTTATGATCCATCTTAGATTATGCTCGTTTGCTTTTCACAAAGGCAAGAGATTCTAAGTAAATAAATTATTAGTCTGATAAATTAATTTGTGCCTTAAAAGCATTTCTCAAAATCGTGTAAAACCCCTATAAAATTCAATAGATAGCCACAACATGATAACGTAATATAAATCTTTAAAATTGTTAAAATATGGAAAACTGTCTTCTTAAAAACTATAAGTATCCGTCTTATATCGTGAATATATAAAAATGTAAAGTGGTGATTTATTAATAAGTGTTAATGGAATATGTTAGATGGCCTAATATACTTACACGAGTACGAAAATAAATTATCATTATGAATTATACTTAAAGACTTCGTGTTCAATTCAGTCAGTGATAGCTTTTATCTGCAAAAAGAAATTAAAAATAAGTACAGTTATATCAAACACATAGACTTTAACAACACAACACAAACATGTATGTATTGAGAATATATTAAGATAAAGCGATATTACTAAACTTTTTTTCATCACTTACATCAATGGCTTAGTACAAATAGAACATTCAATGACATGCATCAAGTCGAAACACATTGCTTTCCATTATACTAACATTGACAGCACAGACATAGAGACAGTGATTATATAATAAGTAGCCGAGGCTACGGATTAAACATATCCTAAGTGTTATACCAGGATGTAGCGTACCTACATGGCAAATTGTATTAAAATTGCTCCAGTCGTTTAGGCCTTTAGGCCTAGGATTGAGTAATAAAACCAAACAAACATCTAAACTACGAGTATGATGAATTTACGATTTATGATGTTTCATCGGGTCTAATCTTACAATTTTAACCCATTTCTTTGTCCCATTTAGAGTTAACTGATTTAATGATAGAGACGGAAGGTAGATAACAGAACATCTCATTGACTAATACTCATGCAACATTGATAAGTAAACACAATACTAGTAATATTTTCATACCAAAAAATAATATCCGGACCACAACACAATAACATCCAGGTTTACTGTATCTAAATAAAATCCAATAGTTAGATAATTATGTTAGTATCGTCGCCATGCAAACAACTTTAACATTATCCCATTGCTCAGAAAAAGACTCCGAATACAACTTCAAGCTTCCCGCGTAACTGTAGCATAGAATAATGATAAATTCATAATTAGAACAGACATTTTTCGTCCCTCCTCTCTTTGGTCCTTCACAAACCAACTTCAGGCCAGCTTGATGCACAAATTGCACAATACCATAAGTGAGGAGACTTTTTTCTAAGTTTTGGCTTCACTTATTTGTGCGTTTAGCCAGTGTAGTTATAGTATAACAAGAACCCCTTCAAAATGTGGAGTCCCAGTTAGTGAGGTACCTAGTCACTAGTCTAAAAAAGTAGCACGCAACGTCACGATTGAATAAAGCGATGCTTTACTGAAACTTTTAGAGGTTTTGAAGTGAACACGAAATGGCACCTTTTTTGAGTTCGTATCAATACAAAAACCACAACGTAACATTTTCGGTTACCTGAAAAACTCAGAACTGGGATTATTTGTTCATTTCAGAATTGATCATACTCTACAACCGTAATTGACTCAACATAACAAAAGCGCATGCAAAGAGACTCACTGCGTCAGTACTTCTCTTGCAAGTCCTCCAGCTCGGCGCCGGCCTCGGGCTCCCGCTTGTGTCCGCCGAGCTCGGCCAGCCGGGAGCTCTTCCAGCGCCCCTCCGCGCCGTTCATGTTGCGGTCCTCGCACACGCACATGAACAGCGAGTCCACCACCATCTAGAATTGAGGGATTTGTTTGACTGTTGCTTGTGACCTTTTCATACTAAAAAACGGACAGGGGCCGTAATATGAACTGTTGAAATGCCATTTCTGAACGAATTAACGATCCTTGAGAAACTACAAGCCAATCATAGACAATATTTTATCCAGACAGTGGTAGGTTTGAATAAAGTAGGGTATATCACCGTATCTTTGCCACGGTTACTGTGAGCGACGACAGTCACACATCACATGTCGCTGTGTTGTGTTACACGTATTTGGCAACAGAAAGGCCACTTTCCAAACATTGGCCAAATATCTCCACTTAACAGCCAACAAAATACAAACCTCATATAGAGACAGTATGCAATGTGCGATAAAAAACGAGAAGATGCATATGACGAGGGTGGGGACGGCGAAGAAGTGCAGATCCGTGTTCCGTTTCAACAGGAGCAGACCGATGATGCCGGTGATCGCAGTCACGATACATTTCCCGAGGAAAAGGATGAAATCGCCCACGCTGTTAATAGTGGCCACTTGCAACGCGTTGTTTACAATCGTGCTGAATGCCTGGAAATAAACGATTGGAAGATTTTTAAGATTCGGATCAGTAGGTCTTTAACAGCTAAGCTAAAAGAACTCTGTGACCGCACAACACAGGTTTATTCCTAGTGTGGGGGAAAGTGTTTCAACTAAGATACAGTTTTCATTCATCAATTACATACACTCGTTATATTGTACCCACCATAACATTATGCACTACTTTTTGTTATAAATTAACGTTTTATTATTACTAGTAGAATAGATAAGATAAAATCTCTTTTTTGCACTCCAAGACATACAAGTAACAAGTAAGATTTTTTTAATTAAAGGTACTATGGGCGGCCTTATTGCTAAACAGCAAGCTCTTCCAGACAACCTTTGGATGGAGAGTAATTTCGGAGATTACCTTTTCACCCGTGAAATTTACTTTTTCCGAGATAAAACTGCCCATGGCACTCGAGAGCAGTGTAGATTTCTAGCAGTGAAAGATTTTCCCATTAAAGGAGGAAATTCTGTCTTCTTTTCACGGTACTTCTTTTCGTTGTTATGAATAAACGTAACGCATTATTATTTGTACTTACTCTACCAGCCGCTTTACAGAAGTGGCACCTCTCAATGGTAATGATAGTGTAGGCGTTATGGTTCAGATAGCGGATGAATTTCTCGAGGCAGTAGAAGCAGCAGATTCCACACTTCAACCCGCACTTTGCACAGTCCGAACCTTTTTCTGCCCTTGCTGACAGCCTAAGATGAGTGGAATAATTATAATTAATCACTACTTATATCTGAGTATAAAAAATAATGATGGGTTCCCAATGAGTGACACTTAATCGTGGACTCGTTTCACTAATCCTGTGCATAAATAACTCATAGACTAATTGATTAATATTTATGCTCAAGTATGTTGGGGATTAAAGGAATCTGTCATCTGAAATCTGAAATCCCCGAAGCCGTGGACGACCATTGGGGATTTCCGGAATAATCCGACTATTGGACCGATTTTGTTTCGGTTTCCACCAATGCGTGGTCTGATTTTCGAGGAAGGTTTACTGACTTTTCATACGCGGAAAAAGTACGCGGCGCCGCGATAAATATTAAAATTAATGACACCAATTGTACCCAATTATAACCTTTTACTGTTATGGACTGGCATGGCGCTTACTATAAGGTAAACGATGTGCTCGTCTTCTAACTCTGTTTTATATACTTACTTGGCATGTAAGTAAGTGAGAATCAGACGAGGTATTTTGAACAGAGTGATCAAGAAGGATCCTTTGGCAACCGAGCCGAGATGGTACTTTATCAGCTTGCCGATGGAGTAGAGAACTGGGGACGGATTCGCGTTAGGGCCTCTGAAACAATAAAGCAAAGCAATTAATACACGGTATCTCACGTGTTCTTTATACCGTGGACGCTAATATTTAAGTTTGTTTTTGTTCTGTTTTGTGGTATTTCAGTAATGAGTTTATCTATCTATATACTTAAATAAAAGTAAAAACTGGAAGTTAAGACAAGTTTAGCTACTTTGGTCACAGACTAAACTCTCTACATCCTAATTGCTCACATACGAGAAATATAGTAGAAAGTCCGTACCTGAAATACCAGTGCGAGACAGCGCCGGCGATGGTCATCTGCTGACAGCCGAGTATAAACTCGCTTCCCCATATCAGGCAAATGAGGCACATCCACCACATACTCTTGACCCACATGGGGTTGAACTCTATTGGTTCCGCTGTAAATGCTAAAACATTTTAAAACATAATTCACTAAGTTAATTATTTTATCACTAGCTGATACCGACCTCGTATTTTTTCGTAACGATGATAGAATATGTACAGTTCCCCATCAAAGCCCAGAGTTCGGTTTTTACGCGTTGGTTTTAAATATAATTATATATTTATTTATTTATATAATATATTAAAAACTACGAAACAGTGAAAACCGCATTGCATGATTCTGTGTGATGCAAAAACAATCAAACAGTATTTGAGTATTTGATTATGTATTAGACAATAAAACCCGACTGCGAACATAATTGAATCGTGAAATGCAGTCAGAGGCATCAAACAAAATTTCATTTCAACTTTGGACTGCAATGCCTACTACGGCATTTCTTGATTCAATTTTGTTCGCAGTCAGGTTTGTAATTTTATATTAAAAAAAAACTACTTTTTTAGGCATAACATAACCCTCCTTCTGGCCATTATAAACGGGTTTATAATTTTATTATATAAACGAGTCCATTAGCGCTCAAATCATTAATTTATCAATGAGAAATCTCGTGAGGTTCCGATCAAGTTAACCTACCTCTACTACGTATAGCTATACATA
Organism: Campaea margaritaria; assembly: GCA_912999815.1. Lineage (NCBI taxonomy): Eukaryota > Metazoa > Arthropoda > Insecta > Lepidoptera > Geometridae > Campaea > Campaea margaritaria. The sequence goes on from OU538794.1 coordinate 8,617,168, forward strand.
TGCAAATAAGCAACGTGTTTGGCGAATCTGAGTCTAGATCTAGAATGGTGAAAATAAAAAGTAAAAGTTTTGAATAGACTTTCTTGCTGCCAAATAAGGATTTCTATCGATAGCTTGAGACAAGTTTAAAAATCTAGTTTTAAAACTCGTTTTTTCTGGCTTTCATTGGCGTAGCTTACCGTAGCGTACCACAGAATACTATATCACCAATCACTAATATTATAAATGTTTGTCCCCTCTTCACGGCGAAACGGTTGAACGGATTTTGATGAAATTTAGTATTTTGGTGAAATTTACTTTAGGTCCTGGAATAGAACATAGGGTTCTTTTGTCAAGTAAAAATTAACGGTCCTTGTGGGATAGTAATCAACGTGAGCGAAACCGCGGGGCGTCCTATTGTTATGTATACCCACCCTAGTTATACTTATGGCTACCCTAGATATTAGAATTATTATTGTTTAACGTCATGTAGTTTCTAAGGGTGTCTCCACACAATTTATTCGGTCACGGTCGCAATATGCGGCTCGCCCCCAGTTGAACATAATAAAGTTGTTCGGGTTGCGTCTTGTTCAATACCGACTAACCACCACACCACCAACGAACCATGAACACTGTGTGAAACATTACAAACAGAATTTAAACATTGAATAAGGACTTGTTAAACTTACTTTTAGGGCTGGCACTGTTATTGATGTTCTGAGATTCCAAAGATGTTCTGTCGACGTGGTCGGTGAAAGTGCCGTTAAAGAAGAAATTCGTTTTGTACGGGATCCCTGGATAGTTTGCTGTTGCTAGGCAAACCTGAAATTATAATCATGTTATTTATTCAATCCATGAAACAATCCAACCGACAACGACGGCTTCCGTGGCGTAGTTAGTGAGATGAGCCGACTGCAAATCGTGAGACCGAGTTTGATTTCCGCGCATTGTACTACATGTGTGAATTAGTTATTTGCTCTGAATTTGGGTGTTTATGAGACAATGGACCTCGTAGTTCCTAATTCCCTATCTTGATAGAGGGAATCCTAGTTATGGATCAGGCAGGATTTATGTATAATGTGAACGTGACACATCATAATAACTATATTTATCTGTTCACGATTAACTTCTGCTCAGCTGCGCCATTGTTTCGTGGATACTTATGTAGTATATATAAGACATGCAAGACTATGTCGGGATATTACTTAAGAACTGTATTTTTTTTTAAATGATAAAGAGACAAACATGCCCGTGTGATGGAAAACGGTTACCGCCTCCTTTGGACACCTGTAACACTCGGGGCGTTGTCGATGCGTTGCCTCTATCTATAGAGCTCTTTTCACCTTACTCTTGCAATTTATTTCTGAATCTGCAGTCAGCAGCTGGATTAGTACATGACTGTGTTGATTGCGTCAGTGCAGGGAGTATTTTTAAAGAGCAAACATTTAGTAAGTAAGTATATCAGATTATCCTATATATATGTTTTGTTATTCAATTACGTAAAAACGTCTCAGGCGATTTGAATGAAATTTGGCACACATTGGCGAAGCGCAGCTAAGTAGTACTATTTATTACAAGTGGGTCAAAATTGATGATGGCAAATATACTAATGAAATCTTACAAGTCGATATAGACCTAGTTTCCTTAGCTTATAAATAAGTTTTGATGACATTACAATATTATGGTGACAGCGAGCCGATCTAATGATAGAGACGGAAGGTAGTCCACTGAACTCCAGTGACTAACTATAGATTGATGGTATGGGTAATTTTGATTAACTTATACCTAATAGATAATATCGAATACGTATTTTTTAAAAGATCGTCTAGAAAAAACATTCTACAAAAAATGTATTATAAATTCTATCGTACTTATGTAAGCAGATATAAACAAACATATGAGTCAATTGTTCTTGCGTTACCACGCCTCACATGACGACCTTGACCTTGTGATAGAACTGCGATACTTATCATGCAGCTATTTTGGGCGTATCGTATTACTTTTTCTTTCACGATGGTATTGTGTTTGAATCGATATTAGAAGACCAAAAACCAACAAACCCCACCTACCAAGGCCTGCCAAATCAAAGCCCGATGCTAAACTCTAGTTCTAGTTCTAGTTCTAGTAGAAGTATTTAATTTTGTACGTCTAATTCTAAGCTGTGAACCACATTGTAATCGGCTTAGTAGTTTTTACATGATACAAAAATACACTATTTAAAAAAAACAATTTGTTCAGTAGTGCCCAACTATTTCAAAGATAAACAGTTTAATCAGTTTCATGTAATGTATATGCAAAGTGCAACCTAAATATATTTTTTCTCTTAAGAGCACACAAGACACCTAACCATGAAGTACCTTTTATTTTTTGTCCTGGGAAATGCATTCCGCATACCATCCGGTCTGAGAGTAGGTCCGGATGGTTATGTGGGACTCCCCGCCAGCTAGCCGGACGGGTATACCCACTTAAACCCCAGGCTGTTCCGGGACGCCTATTGTCGGGGCTACGGGTACGTAGAACGTCTTCCGCGGCCCCGACGAACCATGAAATACCAACCCAACCGTATCCAAGCACCAAATTTCAAATATTTATATCATACTCAAGAAGTATAAGTGAACAAAACATTGTGAGAAAACCATGCCCGAGAATTATTTCATAGTTACGTAATCTGCTAATCCAAACTGTGTCTGTTGTGGATTATGTCAAATTCCTCCTCACGAAAATAAAATGATACCTGCACATAGGTGGACGGATATGTGTTGTGATGAATTATGTTGATTGATACTTAAGATTGCCAAAGAGGTATATAAACTTACCACGACAATGGACCAGAAAGCAAAAAACAGCACGAGGAAGAAGAATGTTATGACCGGCTGCAGGAACAATGCTGGAATGGAGCCGAGGCAGTGAGCCGTCTCCTTGAACAGTGCGGCTAGGAACGACACCCGCGACCGCATCACCCACACTAGCAGGAGGAGGATCAACTGTAAGGAAGGAATATATTGTTGTTTGTTTGTCGAATGAGTTAGTGCTAACTTCTGGTATGAGAGTTGATCAGGCCATCTACTGGCCTCTGACATAGCTAATGACTCCTGTCAATGAATAACACCCTAGATCGAGGAATATTTCGATAATACGATGGTAATGGCGCATTCACAGTGAAGTTTCTTTGTGTAGAGCAACATTTGATAAATTTTTTTGAAGGCATTTTTTTAATCTTTACCAAAATATGATGAAGAAAGTTTAGCAAAACTGATTAAATTAGGTAATTGCAAATAGTTATATGGAACTTACAGTGATAATAGTAGCAATAATAGAGTACCACAGGAAAGCCTTCTCATTCTTGAATGATTCCTAAAAAAAAAACAAAGTACAGATTACTGGATATATCCAAAAATCATAATAAACAATGACAAACTGATTTTATGAGCTTACAGCCAAAAATGCAGTGTCGGCAAAACTTCTCTGCTTAGTCCGCAGCTCATGGTAAGTGTACCATAGCAATGCAGTCCCTGCTACGCTAACTATAGACACTATGATCATAAATATCCATGATACCAGCGATGCCAATAGATGTAGAATCGATACCATGATGAGGGAACATACTGTAAGAGAAAGAACATTGTTAAACTAAAGTATCATAAATATTCATCTTTTTTGGCATAAAAACTAAACAATGTTTGCAGGATTCTATTTAAGAAAATTTGATCTATCAATAGCTCTTTATATTTAGAAAGCGTAGTAGTGGAAGGAAGTACAAACCCGTAGGTGCATGTAAAAGGTATATAATTATTTAATTCAATTACAATCTACACTGTCAATCTCTCATTATCATTATAATAATTTTACTATGGCCCTGACAAATAATTGTTGTTACCGTGAAATAATTAATTAACTAAGCTAACACATTACATCAAATCAGTCTACTCAAACAATGTATTATTTTGCAACCCTATTCTCATACGGTTAGAGTTTCCTTTTGTAGCTATTTCAGTTGAGTTATTTCTTTTGTTACGAGGAGTTAGCATGCTATAGTGACATCATTGGTGACTCAATGCGGCTATTTTGTCTAATTCCCACCCACTTCAATTACTTTGGATTATGTGTGGCAGCCTTCAAATAAGTTATGAGGGCATTTGATAGTAGAAATGTGTATATACTGAGAACCTTGGACCGTTACAAATATTCTATAGTATCTAATACAACAATGTTTTTAGGACCTGAGCACTATGAAGGCCATAATCTACCACACGGGCTCAACGCAGCATAATAAACTAAAACAGTGGACATGAAATTAGATCACTAACCAGAATAGCTGAGATATTTATTTACAGGAAACTGAGTAAATGTCGCTAAAAAAAAGGCAATTCGCAAATGAGATCATCACGCTCATTGCCAATCTTGTTAGTGAAAAATAAGGAATAATCTTAATACTTACTGAATGCTATAATAACACATATTATCATCTCTTTCCAAGAGGAATATAAATCAGAAAGCATTTGTTCAATAGTGTCCCAGCTATTCAGTAAATCATAGAAATCTGTGAACACTTTTTTAGCAATATCTTGGGCTTTCTTTGGAAAACATCGGTTAAGAAGGGGAAATGAATCGTATACGGGTAAAGTGGGGCACGGTCCAATGAAATCATGCAGCTTTGGTGAGTTGGATACATTAGTTACATTGATGTCATAACGGCACAAGTTCGATCCTGTTTCTTGATAGAAACGTTGCAACTCTGTCAAAGACTCCATCTTCTTGTTTGGACATTCTTTTACACATATCTTAAGAGATCTTTGCAGTTCTTTTATGTCCATAAAAAATAAATATTTTTTGTCAATTGTGCTGATGCCGGCTAGTGGGAAATTTATAAGTTTTGGGTTACTCTTTACACCACATGTGTTTCCGAATGAGTCAAACCCATTGATTAATCTTTGTGGATTCCCGTAGACGAAGGATATAGCTGCAACTATTATCTAAAAACAAATAATCTAGAATTAAAGTTTTGTAGGCCTACTTTCTTACTTACACCTGATAGGTTTCTAATAAATATACATGATAATTAAGATTGAATATCATAAATGACACTGGCTATTAAATTAAAACTTACCATTAAAATCCAGAAAATTATGTAAATAATTAGCCACAACACATCAGTGCACCCTTTCCTCGGCGTCTCATTTTGAGGAGATATTTCACTTTGCGCACAGCCCATTGTACATGGAAAAAAATTACTTTAAAGAAAAGAATTATAAACCTAAATGAAATAGTACATTCCCAACTTCAACAATCTTTAAAATTATGCTTTGTAACTTTTAGTAAAGTTAGTAAACAACAAAAATACAGCCACCCCAACCGCCAGCGAGACGCTGAGCGAGACCGAGTGAGACGCGCGAGCAGGCAGTGTGACCAGTTCAAGCATCACAAAAAACTATTATATTTTCCAAGTGATCTAAACTACTACCAGTCAGTTACACAACTCTGAGAAATATTTTAGCCCTACTTTTTGTGGGGTTAAAATTAAACGCAGACTACATCCTTCAGCATTTGTTTACTTTTAAAATAATTGAGGATTTAGTTACTAATGCTTAAACATGCTCAATGCTATGCTTATTCATCACGAGTGCTCGCTTTGTGTGACAGAGAACAGGGACTCGTTACGAACCCTCTTTGGAGTGGCCATTTTGCTTTCGCGCCGCTCCAGACTACACGCGCTTGCTACAGCTCGTTTCGTTGCTGCATAGATAAATACGTTGTGTACCAATACGACGAGTCAATCAAAATCAGAGTTCTTATAATACTTAAAAGGAGCTGTGGGACACACAAAACAATAATTTTTCATCAGCATCAATAATATTTAATCAGCATTAGTTTGCTAACTCTGCCCATGCCAACCGAACACACTGTCTTTGACGTTGGAGACGAATAGAAGACATTTTTATTTGGGACAACAGCAAAATTCTTGCGTAGGACTCGCAGCCAGTCCGCTGTGTGTGACAGGCAAGCAGTACAGTAATAGTTCCTGCGAATATGATTCGCGGCGATTACATTCGCAGTGACTTTGCACTGTGACCGAAGCGTAAGTATCGGGACAGAATCTAATTTATGTGATTGAATCAGGCTAGGTTTGTTTAAATTTGAGTATAAATGATATTATTTGATTGCCTAGTTATAATCTTGAAGAAAATTAGGATATCTTAAATATACCAAAATAGTATTATTTTTTTGCTATTTTACTTGGTAACAATGGTAGCAAATTTGACAGTTGATTAAAAAAAACTTGACAGTTGATTCTCTGAGTACTGAATGATAACTGAGTTAATTGACAACTGACAGTTACCTAAAGTTGACTGACTGAGTACTGCCCTGCCTTTTGGCTAAATCAAGTCCTAATAAAAATAAAAATATTAATTACAAAAAATATTAAACCGTCAATAAAATGAATTTGAGAGGATTATTGCAGTGTAAAACTGCATTATTCAATAGTTTTACTAAGAGGTATTTGAACAGTAATATATCTGCAGTGACGAAAGTACATAGAGAGACGTACGCTAGAAGTTATCCTACAATAGTAGTTCTCCCTGACGGATCTTCTCTGAATATTAGGTATCATGAACCTCGGAAAATCATAAAGGTAAGCATTTACTTCTGTAAATTTTATTTCCTTTCCTAAATTAAACATCTATCTCTTCATTCGACATTTTAACCTTAAAAACTGGCTAGGCTCATAGTTTCTGCTAATGTTAAGGTTTTGTATCATGCAGAAGCACTAATCTCTGCCTATAATCCTGTATTATTATAATACTAGAGGAGTCTCGCGGTTTCATCTTCGTTGACTATTATCCCACAAGCTAAATTTTTATGGGATAAAAAAAAAACAATGATCACTGAAATCTGTTGAGTCGTTTCGGAGCCTATTCAGGATAAGTTTTGAGATGGACAAACTAAAAAAAACTGTCAATGATTAGGCATCATATAAATAGCAATTTTCGTTTACATATTGTAATTTTTTTGTAATCACAGACGGACGTACACTTCAATTTCACTATTATTAGTATCTAGCACATACCAATATATACATTATTTATATCACCTAAAGAGCTAAGACTCCGGGAATCCAGTGTGTTAATTTGCTTTGCATCTATCATAATATCTATGCACCTGTCAGCAGCTAACACACAGAGGATGGTTTGCTATAGGGTCACCTAGTACATCTGTTTTATATAATGACAAAGCTATGTGATAAACTTGATTCCCTGTCGGTAATAATAAACCACTTATAATTTTAATAATTTTTGGTCAGAATTTTTGGCTTGCTAATGGCTCAGCAAACTAGTTTATGCTTTTAGTTACTTTCACTTTATACAAGAAAAAGATACATTATTTTGTTTGCATTGCAGGCAAGAGTCCACAAACAGGCAGTTACAGCACAGTCATTTACAAGATGGCACACTGAACGTTTTATTTTGTCTCTAGGTGCATTCGACACAAAATACTCCAGTCAAGTCCATTCAAATGTTATGGTCAACTCAGATATTTGTATTTGATTTTATTTAATTTACAGCTTCCTCTGGATTTGTCTACATTATCGGAAGAAGAAAGAAAAATTAGAATAGAAAAACGAAAACCAAAGAAGAAAGTCAAGATTAATGATGACATTGAAGATGATTTTAATGCTAAAAAGTATTTAAAATACATGAAAAAGTAGTAAATAACTAATTTTATGAAATAATCTTATTGAGTAGGTAATAAAAACAAATTAGATCATTTTCAAAAGCTTTCCTTTCAAGCTGATAATATTCTGACATATTCTTAGTTAACATGTACGAATGTGAGCAAACAATATAAATCCAAAAAATATGTTGTTTCGTGTTCTCTGCAAAATTCCCAAAAAGTTTCAATAAGTAAAGCTCTCACTGGATTACTGGATCATGACATTGACTAGACTACCAACACCAACTGCATAAAGCCCGTCACACTCGTAGCTATAATACAATTGTATTAATATAAATTTTAGCAAGGCAAATATTCAAGTGACCGCACATGCAGCTATAATATACAGGATGCCCCACGGTTATGCCACATGGAGGTTATGCCATATGTTCTTCCTTTTATTTCTGACACTATGTTATTTAGCATAAAGTAATCCTGATGATGAAGCCTTTCGATCGATATGATAAAACTACAGGTTGTTTACTTTTCTCGTGTAACGGGTTCGATTCCCGATTCAACCGTGTAATTATTTAAATATCTATTAATGCAGTTTAAATTGTTTTTTAAATTCAAATAATGTCTTCTTTCAGTAAAAATGTTCCAACTACAATATTCAAGGTACTTTCCCTCCATGTGGCATAGCTGTGGGACAACCTGTATATTATAGCTGCGTTTGCGGGCTTAACTGATTAGTAACTAGGACTGGGATTCGACAGTTTGACTTGAAAATATCTAAAACTCGTAAATTATTAACTCCTGATACAGGCTAAATGTAATAATAGTGCGAAGTCGAAATAAAAAAAAAAGTATTAAAATACTCTTTGGTGAGCGTGAGTAATTGTTTCGTTCACTCAATCGCACAACAGAATAATCTTTCAAATTCAATCGCTCCTTCCTACAAAATAGGGATGCCCGAATTTTTTTTAATCGTTTTTCTGGATCGTAATGAACCTCGTGAGTCGATTCATGATCATATTCGTATTGCATTGAACCGAACTTGTTTGATAGAATAAGATTGATTGAATCATAATTTTGAATCGATTAAGAAAAAAACTTTTCTTAAGTCATGAATCGATCTTCCGGAAGATCTATTCAGATCGGACATCCCTCATCCCTCCCTAGCACAATAAGTTTTTTTTTTCGATCTACCGAGATCACTAAAATATTGAAATTGATAAAATTTTGCTTTTCTACATGTTGTATAACACACACGGAACAGTTTATACAGAAGAAATAAATATAAATTGCTTAATATTATATGTGATATTCTTCGAGGAACATTGAAATGCCTATCGTACTTTGTAACCTCTAAAATCTTACGTAAGAAGAGACAAAATTAGAAAAAAATGGGGAATAGTGTGTCCGCTGAAGCTAGTATTAACGCGAGTTCCTTGGGAGGCAATGCAAAACCACCACCAGAATGTCCAATGCACCAGAAACCCGAGGCGAAACCTTCAGACTGCCCAGTTCAACATGGCAAAGACATCAACCCATACAATATGGTAAATGATTTTGTATTACTTTGTTTATTATTATTTTTACTTGAAGCTGAATCATTAACATCCATAAATGAACCACGAACAAACAATAGGTTGAGATTTTGTTTTATGCTCATGTCTTGTAAAACTTATTTTTTTATATTAGATGCCACCGGCGAACCAGCAGCCATCTCCTGACCAGCCATTCACGCTCCCTATACAGCGGCAAGTGTCAACGATACCCCGAGCCATGCCTGATGGTTCTACTGAGTTTTGGGTGTACCCGAGTCAACAAATGTTCTGGAATGCAATGCTCCGTAAAGGCTGGCGCTGGAAGGATGAAGACATCAAGCAGAAGGACATGGAGGATATAATTAAAATACACAATGCTAACAATGAACAGGTATGAAAAGATTAATTTTAAATTAACATTATTTTTGTCACACCTAGTGAATGTTGTCCTGGAGTTAAAAATATGCTTTTCATTCTGAAAGTTTAAGGAATAATTATGGTATACTATTTAGCTTAACTCCAACTAAATTTTCCTTTTTCTTTTTAAGGCATGGCAAGAGGTACTTAAATGGGAAGCTCTACACGCCAAGGAGTGTGGTCACCCCAGACTCAAAAGTTTTGGAGGCAAAGCTACAGATTATAGCCCTAGGGCTAGATTCCGTTCATTACTAGGGTAAGCTGTCACTTATATTTATTAGTATTTTTTAATGAATTTGTGATATTTCGTGTTCTGATATTCACATTCTGTTTCCAGATATGAACTGCCTTTCGATCGCCACGACTGGATTGTTGATAGATGTGGAAAGGATGTCCGCTACATTATTGACTACTACGACGGTGGAGAAGTTGACAGCAGATATGAATTTGCTCTTCTTGATGTGAGGCCTGCTATGGACTCTGTTGACAATGTTTGGGACAGGATGAAAGTAATGTACATGAGATACCGTTATGAATTGATTGGGGACAAACAAAATACAAAGTTAACCAATTAAGGTATTATGCGTTAAATATAAACTTAAAGAAGAAATGTGTTATATTTCTTAATTTTTAGTTGTAGTATGTTTGATTTTTTAAATATATTTATTTACCTAAATTAAAGTAGGTATTTGAGTGGGGTTCTTCTGTCGACAAGAGTTTGTCACTGTGGAAACTCTTTGTGATTGTAAATCAGTTAAAATATTTTATTTAGAATTGTGGTATGATGTACTTATTCCCACCAATAATCTCATATAATATGTTTTGTCGTAGAAACAACATATTTAATAATGTTCATGTTTAGATATTTCTAGAAAAGTAAGGTCAAGGAAGTATCTGCAAAAGAAAAGTGTAGATTTCACTAAATATGTAGATAAAGCGTTTGAAAGTATAATGGCTTATTGTAATTTTCTTTCATCCATTGTGTTTCCACATGAAAACAAACCATTATGAATGTATTTTTACTGTATGATTCTGGTTCCAAATCCTTGTTCCAAGCTGTAACTCGAGTACTGTAGATATTAACAGCAATAAAGTTATAAAAATGTAGAAAATAAATGAATTGTCAAAAATTAAGCAGTATTTTTTTATTTACTTACATTGTCAAACTTAAAATCTAGATTTCGTAATTTTATATTAGATATACATAAGATAGTAAAAAATAATATTTTAATTTTCCAAAGTTAAGCAGCTGTTTGATGGATGTCCTTTGCATTCATTTTTGAATATTTCCACTTGTTGTTCAATATAGCCTTCAAAGTCATTATAGGGGCATGATGGTAGTACTTTGAATCTTGGCTTTCCTTTGGTACAATGATATACTGATCTTAGAATGAGCACTGGTGCTCTGTCAGGGAACTTGACACCTGGAATTAATATATTTTTTAAACAAGGAAGCTAGATTTAGCATGAGTTTTTTTTATCGTTATAATAATTGAATTTAATTAAAACACCAAAAATGTATGAACCAATTTCCATGTATCGAATATACTGAAGTTAACCTCTGAATGAAAAAAAACTATGATTCTATATCTGTTTAGAAATACTGGAGATGTGATTAGGTAACTATTATAACAGAAGAGTTACCAATGTCAATTTGTAGTATCCAATAAAAGTCTTCCATCTCGAAGAGAAATGATGCATTGTTAGCATCATGTTCTAGTACTGCTCCTTCATACTTTACAATCAACTGCGCCAATAGGTTTCTCTTCAATTTCTCATTGTTAAGCAAATCTTGAATCTACAAAGATCAACAATATAATTACATATTTGGCCTATGGCATAGTTAGCAAATCTTGGCCAGGGTATCTTCCTTCATAGTTTATCCATACTGCAGGTATTCTGTAGCCTTACATCGCAGATAATAACTGAGTGAAATTGAGATGCAGAGGCCTATTTCACAAATAACCTTTGACAATATCCTATTTGAGTTTTTTATGTTTTTAGATGTAAATAATATGTTTTACCTTACCTTGTTGTTCAATAACTCTGTCACCATGGGTACATAATCCATTAGAACTCCCGATTGATGCATCCTGTAAACCAATTATAATATATTGATATGCCAATCTAAAATGTTATATTCATAGTGTTCATCAAATAAATTACTTACGGAGGTAATATGATGTTCCCAAGGGACTTGGTTAGAAGTGGTGACATAATTAATTCTGCATTTGTTGAATTTGGATATCTTACAAGCAGTAACGCTGTATCAATGCCAGGATTTTGTTCAGTTCTATAAAAATGCGAAGATTATAGATGAGTCGTCATAGACATAATTTGAATACAAGATTCCAAATAAAATAAGTAGTATGTCAGGTATTGTTTATAAGTAACTTTAGAACCATCTGTATATTTTTAGCTTTGATAAACATGTAACTTAATGTTTCAAACTATAAAGTATATGATACCTTTGCATTAGAGCAAAAGTGTTATTAAAACAGTTCAACTTACTCTTCATTAAAAAGCTCTGGTAGCCTTGTTGTATCTACGTTAAGCCTGATGAGGAATTCCACTACGTGACTGCCGACCCATACTTCTATGTCTGTTTCTGATGTCAGAGCATCACCGAGCAGGGCAGTATACTCAAACAGTGCTCGAGAACTATCATCTTCTTGTAACTTATTTACCTGGATAAAGGATTTAAAGGTGAATTGAAATACAGTGAAAATTCAATACTTTGGGGACTAATTATTGTTTTCGTAAGTTTGGATGTCATAAGATTAATTTGGATTCAGAAAGACAGACAGACAGACAGCAGAGCCATAGTAATAGGGTCCCGTTTTACCCTTTGGGTATGGAACCCTAAAAACTGAACTGAAGTGAAGTGTGTGATTAAATTAACTCACCTGATGCCTTTTATATAGATCAATCAGCTCAGATATCACATCACTCAGCGCTTTAGGATTTGTTTCATTCCATTTGGCTAAACTTGGTACTTCTTTCTCCAAGAAGTCTTCATCAACATTGTTAAGGAAATGGTCGTCGTCGAATCGAAAGTCAGGGGCGAACCAAGGCATAGACGCGTCGAATAGTACTTCCCATTTCAATTTTTTTGAACAGTATGGTAGAACTAAGCGAAATTGAGAGTCACCACCCACAGAATACCCTGTTATTCTTTCAAAGTCTACTTTGGTTTTACACAATCCTGTAATAAAAAAAATTAACCACAATTTTATTGTTTAGAAACTTGAGATGAGTTTGTTTTTGAAAACAAAACGTACCAAGTTTCAAATCCTCGTACACAGTCTGTACGTATGGACGAAATACTGGGGCTATTTCATTTAATATTCCAGATGCCATTATTTTATTTGCACTATACAGTTGGGCATAAGATTACTCTTTTATATCCAAGCGATTGTAACCGTGAAGCCAGGAATATTGCATTCCAAAATAAAAATGAAGACAGATTTTGTTTATTTGTTTGATTGACTGCTTGATTCAATAATGTCAATGTCAATGTAATTATTTTTTAGACACTTGACGGACAGTAGAATACCAAAATAAGTAAAGCCAACATAAAGAAAAACAAGCTTCCTTGTGTAAAGACTAGAAAAAGATGGAGATAGATATTCAAACTCAGTCAAGTGAGTCAAGTAATGAGATTCTATCCAGTACAGTGCAGTGGCGAGTAGACAAAATATAGTCTGTAGTGGATATTGATTTCATGACTTTACATTGTACCTGTAAGCCGTTTAAGCTGTCAAAGCACTGCTTTTCTCAGTTCTATATTTTTTCATGCAGTCTATGGTGGAAATTGTAACAACATTCTTTGAAATTTCGCATTTTTCAGTTTTTTCGGAGTTTTCCTATCGCAATCTTGTTTTGTGTTGTATGGAATAAAAGTATGAGAGAAATGAACGCGGCAGCGCAGAACAATATTTCAGATCTCCTAAAATTAGCAAGGAAATTTAACTGTTTTTATCTATCGGGTATGTATGTCAACATACATTTTGATTTTTTATTTGAAATCTAATTTTCATGTGTAAGATTTTATAACATATTTTTCCGATTTTCTTTGGCATTTTAGGTTTACATCAAGGAATATGTAAACCATTCATAGTAGCCGGACATCAAGTCGGTTTAATTCGGCCTGATGTCATGAAGCATTTACATAGATTTCCTGAGGTAAGTACAGCAGTTACTTTGAATGAAAACTATCAGTTACATTATTTTACAGTTTCTTTCACATTGATCTGTTTACTGATTTGCTCAACACAGCCAAAGTAGCTACACTTATATTTGTCACTCTGCCAAGAAATTAATATGAGCTGAGCATCACAAGTTTGATAAATAATATTATTTACGTATTATTTTAATACAGTCTACGTGGTTTCAATGCCCCTTTATGTTATGTATCAAACAATAGTGTTCAGTTAACCTACAACATTTGTGTTGTAAAATGACCTTGAAAACCTGATCTCAAAGATAAGTGGCTCTTTTTTGCTAAAAGGTGTTGGTTGCACCTGTGGAATACTCATGAGCGCCCTCATATAAGTTTCGTCTTAGACTTAACCTTCAAAGTAGTATATGCATAGTTGTTTTTCAGGTTTTCAGAGTTGCAGGAAAATATGTAGAATTAAACCCCGCATTTCGGGATTATAAGGAAAGAACACTCAAAGTGGCTGATATACTTCAGAAATTGAGAAAAGAAAATGAAATTATTGCTCTCAAAGGCTGGCGGGATGAGGTATTTTGATCAATTAATAATTTCTCGAGTAATTACTCCTTTTAGTATGTAACTTATTTCCATCTGATTAAATAAAACTTAATTATTGCAAGCCAAGTTGAGACAATGCCACCAGGCTGGCAATACAAAAATTAAATAAAAAAAAACAAAGAAAATGATAGAGAGACCAAACCATTTAGATCCTCATTCCATTTTCAGTGCTTTGAAGTCAGCACAGCATTCTACCATGAGAGTTTACTGGAGATGGACAGGAGTGCCATCTGTCTATTCGGCATCAGAAACTACGGAGTCAGCGTCACTGGATACTTGAACCATCCTTCAAAAGGGCTTTGCATCTGGTTACAGCAGAGGAGCTTCACTAAACAAACTTGGCCAGGTATTTGACACCCAATTTCCCAAAGGATGGTTGTTTTTCTTATCAATATCTGTATCCATTGTTCTATCAGTAAGGGAGTTGATGGCAGATAGTGGATCAATTCAATCAATTTAATCAGTGAAATGGTTCTTTGTTTTTCTACATACCATTTGGACAGGTTTTTTCTTTTATTGTGAAGTGAATTGAATGAGTTCAAAAATCTCATTTAATAAAGTGAGATTGATTGATTTGACAATTCTATCTAATAAGATAGACTACAAAGGAAAATGCTTTATTGTACCTAAGTTTACAAAAGGTACACAAAGTTATTATAAAAACTATGTAATTTAATATAAAGTACAATGGGCGGATTTATTGCTTAAAACAGCCTCTTCCAGTCGAGTTTTGGTTGGAGTGAAGTAACAGAGCTTGGTAGGTTAACAAAGAAAAAAAGTACCAAGAGAAACAGGAAATTACAAAACAGAAGATATTGCATTGCATGATGTTTCTAATGGCATTGCTATAGAATTTTTACTAAAGAAACTACTTCGTAATCTACGTAACAATACAATAGACAACTGCTACTTAGCTTGCAAATTAATGCGGCTTATACTAGACATAGTAAAGTGTACTGCAGTAGGATGGTTTAGACGTTTCAAACAAGGTTAAGAACTGGGAACTTTAGAAGTGCTATTCATGAGAAATGCACTTACATTGCACTTATTGTACCAAGTGTACATTTTGCAAAGTTCAGATTCTGAACATAACCTAATGTAACTATATTAATTTATCCATAAAATATGCTTTTGTTTGTAACCGGTAAACGTTTATCGGTTTTTGATAATTTTCGGGGCTCGAGAGGTTACCGCTATGTTCAGTGTTCGTCTAAGCAGGAAGTGGTCACGCGTTCTGCATTCGCTTACAAGCAATACGTTTGCCGCCGAAGCCCGACAGCAACCACAGACTACTAAATACTAACACATCACTAGTAGTAGTATAACTATAGTTATAGAGTACAGGAACAGTGTAGCATACGTAAAATAATACTGACGAATACGTGAACGCGTTACGCCTTTGATCGCCGCCTCTTTGCATAAATATGTTGAAATAAGGTTGAGATCCGTTTATTTCCAATTTGAAAAAAAACGAGCGTTGTTTAGACCGCACGACTGAAGTAAAACTTGAGAAAGAGAAAGAAAATGTGTGGTCACACCTCTCTCTCTTGCCCATTTTTATTTATTTATCTATAGCTCTCTATTCTTGTTTGGACCTTTGACAGTCACTAGTGCTAACTACCCTTCTGATTTTTGTAAGGAGTCGCAATGTTCATGAGAAGGATGATTGAGAAGCTTGCTGCAGTCTACAGTTTCACTAGTGCTTCTGCTATGCCATTATGATTTTTAACACTTCCCCAAAAAAGCTAAGTTTCTCTATTCTCGCATGTGAAGTCTCGACCATGTACCGTCTTTAATTTCTAAAGGCTATAAAATAACATCACTGTGTAGACTTCAATTTGTTACATACATGTCGGTCGTAATAATAATCAACATAGATAGAAACTACAGAATGGCCATGTTGTATGGTGTCCAATTACTAGTTATGCGACGAGTTATTCAAGCTTGTCGACGATAATAAGGCTTGTTTACAATGAACAGACGTAGCCAGACGCTTGCGTGTTCAAATCCGCCTTTAAAGGTACTAAAAAGTATCGAAGTCAAATCGTTTTCGAGAATACGGATTGGACAGAAAAAAGCTGGTTAAGGTTTCTATTCAGGAGCCAATGGTGCCGATTCTGTTAGGACAAACTAAAGTAAAACTTAATTTGACAGCTGGAAAATACCCTTGGTTTTTATGGGTAGCAAATCATTTGACAGAACAAAACTAAAGTTTATAACAAATTTATAACAAAACTATTTTGTAACAACATTTAACAAACTGGGACCACTATTTTGTCTTTTTCGTCTCATATAATGTAATAATTATTATGATAATTATTATTAGGAGCCCATATTTTCTTACGTGTCATGAAATGAAATATCATCATGAGATAATTATTTTTCATTGTAGGAAAATGGGATTGCTTCGTTAGCGGTGGCCTCGCAGTTGGCTACGGCATTCTGGAGACCACAATAAAGGAGGCTGCCGAGGAGGCGTCTGTGCAAGGAGACCTCGTAAAGAAGTTGGTGCCAGCTGGCTGTGTCAGGTACATGTTAATTTTTTTTACTCTTGGCTTTTGGATTTGTATCATTTGGATTTGTATCACTCATGCACGTTATTGGGCAGGTAACGGGTAGGTTCCACCAATACACACAATGCAACACAAGTAATAAAAATCAGAAACGTCACATTTTCGTTTCCCGCCTAAACTTCATCACGTTAACTTTTATGAAATAGTGCTGGACGACCTTAAGAGTAAATACTGTTTAGAATCCACCATGGTATGGTCTATTGACTATGGGTAAAAAACTGTTAACTATATTAAATAGGCAGTTTCGTTTTTCAGCTACATTTTTAGGTCGTAAATAAATAACTCTATGAAAGAGGTCAATGAATGAGAGAAGTATAAAAACTAACCATAATATTATTTTAAATTCACTATTCTATTGAATGACTTTGAACTTTGATCAACGAAATTCAAGGTTGTCCAAATTAGAATTCATTATATTCCACGCCCGATTCAAATGATTGAACATTGACTTTACAAATAACAGATGTTTAAATAAAACATGATTTTCTCATAGTTACAGTGGCATACTTTGATCATTGCTCAGTGATTGTCTGAGGCATCGAACTCAGCAGGAGTTCGGTTTTTTTGCGACGCGTTCTCATTGTATTAGCTAAAGTGGCAGTCGGCTCGTCATATCTGACATATTCGATGTCATATTTGACATTATTGTCGAAGCATTAACAGTTTGAAGATAACTATATTCTGTTTACGAAATATTATGTGTATTAAAATTGAAAACATGACATCCCCTTAGGGTTTCTTGGTGCTATCTTCTCTGACGGGCGTATTTCCGAAGCACTGGTAGAGTTAATGGAGTTACCTTTTTCTGTGCGAGATTCAGTCGTGAATCACCGCTTGAACGCGGCATTTCCTTGTACAATCTCAAACCATAATTAGTTACTCTTTAGTTAAGTTGATAATATTTGTTTTATGTTTCCCTATGTACAAGAGACTTAAGTGTTTGAGATTTAAAATTTCATTATTTTTGCTAACTTGCCAAAATTATTTTAGTTTTCAGCTATTAAGGACTCTTTGCTATTGATTTAGCGATGATATTCGCATAGCAGTTGACATAGACAAGTAGAGTTCAAGGAGTGAACTAAGCGGATTGCCTTGACTGGGGATTACATCTAGCCGAGAATTCTATTTATCTAAGCTTATGATTAAGCTAGACCACTAATCTACTATACTATACAAATACCACTAAAACGTCGACGTAGATACATTGTCCTTCAGACCGTCTTTTGTAGATCGAAAATAGACGCGTGTGTGTTACTGAAGCACACACAAAAGTCGGAAAAAACAATGGACATGTCGGATAACTAACTGGTTTCAACAGGAGCCGGTCGTGTGTGATGGATGTGATAACAATGACCGCTATATCGTAAGGGGCCGAGAAACATCCGTTTTCTTTTATACTTACCTAGTACAGTACGTAATATATACCTGGTACGGACTCATTACCGTACGTCGTAGATATTGTAGCAATCTGAAATTAGATTATTGGCAGCGAGAGGGATAGAACTCTAATGACCGTTTCCACCAACTACTTCCTAAGTTCTTCATAACTAAGCTTAGAAATCTCAATGGTTTAAAGCGTGAAAAATCAAAGAATAAGAAGTGGAGTTATGTTTCAAAATTTTCACACGGTTCATGAAAAACATTTAAATTTATATTCGTAGCATCGTAATTGTAAGGAAAACCGAAAAATGAGACGCGTAGAGCGTTGGTCGATATAGACGTCAAATGCTAACCTACTAATTATCAAAGAAAAACCAAGTACAAAGGGATTGCATTGTCCATACGTCAGAACAGGGATTTACAATTTATTTTAAAAATTGTAATTTTTATTTTTTGAAATATTTTAGTTTCTACTTCGAGAGCGAAAGGGGTCTGTTCCCGAATACAGAATACGTGTACGACTTGGAGTTGCCCCTCGACTTCATGCCGCAGAACGCCGACGGCGAAGTGGAGAGCTTTGAACTGCTGACCGCTGAGGAATGCATCCAGAGGGCGCTGTCGCCTTCATTCAAAACCACCAGTGCTCCCGTACTCATCGACTTCCTCATTCGCAGAGGCTATATCAATCCTGAAAATGGTATGAACTTATCCATCTATTTATTTAATCAACTTCAGAATCAATACTTATTTTAGGAGTTTTTAAGCTTTCGTGAATTGAATTTGTATATATACAGACTCCCACCCGAGACCCAGCAGAGACCCGTGCCCAGCAGTGGGACGTTATGGGTGGATGATGATATACAGACTAGACTAGACAAAAAGTGTCAATTTTGCGCACATATTATCACAATATCATTATGACACACCTCGACGTTTCGATCAAGCTGCAGTGACCGGGGTCACGAGAAGAAACTTCGACGTTTGTTAAAATTATATTCTATGCGCGAATTAGGCGCATTTTAGTCTAGTAAATACATATACTTAGGTACCTATTTAGCTGGGAATCAGCCCATACTTGCGTTTATTTTGAAAAGTGCGAGTTTGAATAGGATTCTCTTTCAGGTATTGTAAATACTTGATTTTCTTAGAAAATTACTCATCCAAAAATGTTGGTATACATATTATTTGGATTGGTAGATATTAAAGCGTAAGCGGTTTATCGTTTCATGTACCTACTTCCTAGGTAAGTACTTACAGAAACTACAAATAACGCAATCAATTTTATAATGTTGTTTGGTTAACGTGTGATAACGATAAGGTGGGCCGCATG
The DNA here is from genome assembly GCA_912999815.1 of Campaea margaritaria. Classification (NCBI taxonomy): domain Eukaryota; kingdom Metazoa; phylum Arthropoda; class Insecta; order Lepidoptera; family Geometridae; genus Campaea; species Campaea margaritaria. The sequence continues at coordinate 8,636,824 of OU538794.1, forward strand.
ATTCGAGTCGTGGGCACTGGGCAGTGTCCGGCACTCGTCACTCGGCGATAATTGAACGTGGTGTGCAATGTCTCGAATATTCACAACACTAATTATTTGGCCTCGGAGTAGTGATGCGAGCGCGACATAGTAAAGGAATGATGAAGTACAGAAAATGCAGTTGATTCTGCGTGGGCTCTACACAAATCGCATTTTTTTCAGAAAGAACCCGCAAATCGCAATGTGTTTGGACTGTGGAAATGACTTGTTGTCTTTGATTTAGGTACCGGTTTCATCGGGATGATATCCTTCACCACTTTTTGTGGGATCGCAAATTTATGCACATAATCTTATTATATATGACAGTGGTGCAGGGCTGAGATTCGAGCCGCGACACTTACTTAAACAACGAAAATACCATCATTGTATTTCTCGTCGGATTATAAAATTTGTAAAGCGCACTGTTACCATATGTCCACCACCGTATGACCGCAACACTCACAGTGATGGTTATGTTAATTATGTGTTATATCATGATATCTAATCTACTATGTCTATAGGTGCAAAGAAGCGTTTGGAGGCCTCGCAGCGCACTCAACTAATCCTCGAGTGTCCGGCGTTTTTAAAATAAAGACACCACACAATTGAAACACAAAAAGGGTTCAAAGGGTTGTGCCATTCTACAACAAATATTCTGTTTCTAATATTGAGTGCCGACTCAAATGTTAGTGATATGTAAACACTTCTATTTTTTGTGTTTCAGAGCCAAACTACCGGTATTTAGTGGAGCTACTGCACGTCCCGCTGCAGTCCATCTACAACTGGCCGTACACAGCTGCAGTCGCCACCGCTAACGGCGACGACCAAGAAATACAAAGAGTTAATTAAAAGCAAATCTCTCCAAACTTCATGAGTTGTGTATTATTGCCTTGATTTTCGTAGTTGTTAGGAACTGTATTATGTGGAACTATTTTATTATGTAATGTCGTGCTTATTTTTGTGCTTAATTTGTATGTTACTTAAACTAGTTACTTGAACATTCAATACATACTCATATTCGCAATAAGGTAACCTAAGTTTACGTCTGAAAAATTAATACAATGTAAAGCATTGCATCAGGATTCGATATTACTTATGATCTGTTTCGTTTTATGAATTTGAGGATTCCTATACTTTCATACGATAAAAGATTTTACGAAGTTTGTGAAAGAGAATAAATTATAAGGAAATCCGATTAATCTAAACACTTTACTTAAGCTACTTCCCTACCATAAATTAACATTTTTTTGTATAATCTTCCCATTTAGAGTAATGAAATAGTATAAAACATGTATGTACCTAGCTGAACTCATTCATGATATTAAATTACTATTTGAAGGCTTAATGTAAGTTAAAGTTCGCCTAATGTATAATTGTTTCATGGATAGGTAGGTGTTATAAAAATGATGGGAGCTTTGTCTCACTGAGGCTCAGAAGGTCTATGTGCGTCAAAACGTGTTCATTCTTTAAAATTGCAGCGCCATAACTTTGTTTTGGTCAGACTAATAAAAGTGTATATCGTAACAGAAACTAGACGAATAACTCTGGCTAGTGCGGCAAAGCTTCTAATCTTAGCGTGTTACCGAAGTATATTCAATATCTTCCTTCCTTATTGTCGTGATTAATGTAATAATTTAGCGAAGTGACCAAAATCTCATGTTCTTAGCAATGTTTGTGTGAAGTTGTCATATTTTAGCTAGGTATGGTTAATTTCTGTGATACTTTACCAGTTTTGGTATAAGGCAATATATTTATCAGTTTTTCATTTCTGATACATTCAAAAAGTGTTTGGTTCGCTGCGAGCGCTTTGGATCGATTTTGTCGACTGTATTGCGGGTATCATATTATGATTTCTTCAAAATTGTTCTATTAGTATTAATATTTTGGTTTAACTATTTTTTTTGAATTTAATGTACTCATAAGACGTAATATCTACTTATATCTAGAACAGTTACAGTTAGAATAATTTATAGTTTTAGGTGCTATTGCTTGATGCATGTGTTTACGGTGAATATACTTAAATCAATTGAAATTGTGTCTAGTCAATCGACGACAGTGACAATTACTGGTGAAATATATTTATTTAGATTTGCTTATTCCAATGTATGTAACTTAATGAAATTATATAGTACGATTGTAAACTTAAGAATCACATCGCTCATTGAGAGGAATAATAATTTATTTACGTTTCATTTGTAGGGTGTTGAAAGTATAGCAATTGCTTTGGTTGTATTATTAAACTTAGGAATGGTGATATATTGCGCCAATGTATTAGCGCCGAACATTGTGTAGGGGTAGTAAAGGCGGTAGCCTCCTGGGTGGCTTTCTCGACTACAATTTAACTAACAGAGCCCGGTTTTCTTCAACTAACGAAACGATCGAAGATGTTTAATATGCCAAGCCTTCAGTGGCTCCTATTGTCGGTGTGTTCGTTGTTCTTAACGTTATTCAGCAGGTGTTGTGATATTACTAATGTAATACACGCATAAGGCGACATAGACACCGAAAGAGAAATGTAACTTGTCATTCTTGTTACCTGTGGTCTCGCTGCAGAACTTTATCTTTGTTAGTAGCAAAGTAAACCTCATGAAATCTCCTGTTAAAAAGACGTTAACCATGCAAGGCTCTTGTGAAAAGTTCATAACTGAGATGAAATTGCTTCAATCACATATGTGATCGAACTTAAATTGTCGTCGAAAAAGTGACATCACCATTGCCACAGTGGGCACAGGCCCTGAATCGCCACGTATGTACTTCTCGTAATCGAACAAGAGGCCTTTAACGTAGGTCATAGATTCAACTAGATGAGACTGGATGTTATTCCCTGATTTGGAAACATTTTCGTGTTAACGTTTCAATAATGGCAATATTTACACAGAGTTACGAGTAGCAGAATAAAAAAGTAGCTAAATTGTTAGATTAAACGCTAGTGACTATATTAACGAGTTGATTTGTGCTGTCATAGCAGTTTTATACGTACATTTATATGAACACTATTGGCGAAAGATTTTGTATCGATTTTCTGTAATACATACTTAAATTATGAATGTAATCGTTTATATTTGCGATAGTAATAATAGTTTACCTAAAAATAAAATGTTAAAAGATAACATTTCTTTCACTGACCCTGACAGTAAGAAAAACTCTTAGATTTGGTTTAGTAAAGTTTATTTTCAAATATACGCCGATACTGACACAATTGTTCAAATACATAAACTACAATGTATTTTCATAACACAATATTAGTAAACAAACAACAATGTAATATAATAAGATACATATCTGCTGTCGTTCGCGATATTAAAAGTCAATATCTAAAGAAACTTACTGTAAAGCAATAACTGTATGGAGTAAATAAAGTGCTTCAAACATTCAGGTGTTGTATAATTATCTAATAAATGATACATGTACTAATACGTAACTGTTCATAACTAGGATAAAATACAACAATGGACATGAAAAAATTGCAACTGAAAAAAATAAACTGTTAATGTTTAAACCTATAGTATTATGAACGCATATGTCCAAAACGAGGCTTTATAAGCACCCATTTTGGTTTCAAGCGAAGACTACCTCGGCCGCCAGTTGAGTTCCAAAACCTTGTACAATATTAGTAACCAAACATTTTCAATTTATCGAAATTGTCTCCTAAATATTTTACAACCGACTCCAAACTGTGTCCGCTAATCAAAAACGAATTTAAAATTGCCATCAGCTTAGTTACCCATACCCAAGTATAGAATGTACAATCGGCCGACCGTGTAGCGATTAGTATTCGCTAGTAGTCGTTTCCGCGAGACACGACCTCCTTGCAAGTGGGTCTGAGCAGGATGGTGTGCTCGTACTGCGCCGTGTAGCAACCCTTGATGTCGCACAGCGGAGGGTAGGCGTCGACTACCCCCTTGTCGCACAAGTCCTTGAGCGCCATGGCGTAGCGAGAGGCGCCCGCGCGCTCCAGCCACCGCTTGCAGAATGCTAGAGTGCCGAAGTTCTTGTTGATTGTATTCAGCAGCTGTTTCGATGATTGCAGTCTGCAAAGAGTATTTTGTTTGTTATCCAGGATGTAGGTAGGTCTCATATTATAGTCGTACCAGCTCAATTATGATAACTTCCATCCACTTTATATGAATTTTGTGCCTTCAGCTTTGTTTTAGAGAACGAACTGGGCACTGTTACTATTTGAATAGTAAAGTAAAAAGTAATACAGTTCTATTTCATGAAGGGACCAATCGGCACAAGGATGTAGCCATGTGTACAGACAAACATAAAACGAAATTCCTCGCACGTGCACATACACAGCCAAACAGTACTGGTGACATAATATCTGTAGTATTTATTAGTGGTGTGAATTACCTCAGCGGCACAAACTGTTGCTCAAAGTTCTTCATGTAGTGCGAGCAGTCCATGTCGTCGTGCACCTGGCCGCGGCCTGTGGAGCCGAACGTCTCGATGGCGTAGAACTCGTTCTCCTCCATGCGCGTAGTCTCACCGCCCTTCACGATCGGCACCGTCTTCCCGGCGTGGATCCCTGTGAGAACACTTCTTTACTACAACATATCACCTAGCAAAGGACAGTGAGATAAATGAACTTCTCTAAATCTAGTAGGACCCTTGTGTGTTCAGGCTAATCAATCGAAGGTGTTGAATGGGATTTTGTATTAAGAGATTGTATACACAAAACTTACTGTATGGTCCAATAGAGTGGCCATTAAGATTGCGAATAGGCTTCACTTGGTACACCTGGCCGTCCAATTCAACTTCATGTGATTCCATCACCTGTGGGTTTAAAAAGTTTGTTTACTCTTACAAATAAATATATTTATTTGTACATTGTCCACATGTACCTAAGATGGAGACTTAAAACATATACGAATAAGAAGTAGAAAATAAACAAAATAGCGCGAGTTGAAGTAGAGTGAACCCTTACTTCTTGCACGGCGGCACCGACATCACACAGCCTCACATCGACTCCTGAAGCCTTGATCCCAGCTTCAGTGGCCTCTTGCACACCCTTGACCAGCGGGTCATAGCGCGGGTTGAAGTGTAGAGTGAACGCACAATCGATGATGCGCCCGTTGATGTGTGTACCGAAGTCGATCTTCACAACATCATCATAGTCTAGGACAGTAGTGTCACCTGAAATGTTTTGATTATAAAAGTCGAGACAATATCTAAACATCAAAAGATATTTGTTGGTATTGATAAAACAATATTTTTATTTAAGTACTGTAACTGGCGACTTCACGCGGTACATGGACAAATATAATTAAATTCATAATTATGTTTTGTACCTTGCAAGATATCAAAACATGGAATCCCTGAAATATTTATTGAAATCCGTTGATCAGACCTCATTTGAGACAAACATTCTAAAAATAGTAATCTATGATTATAACAAATACCAGTATTAGGTGTGTAGTGAGCAGCGCAATGATTACGGCTGCAGCCCGTGGGAAAAGCCAGCCCTGCCCTGAGCCCGTCTTCGCCGATAAGGCGCCTTGCGGTCGACTCCAGCTCTTCACATATTTGTATCATCGACATGCCAGGCCTTATCCAATCACGCATATGCTTGCGAGTCTGAAATGGAAGCAACAGCACTTTATATCCCGACTATGAATTAGGGGCATAGGTAATCTAGTTGTATTTTTTTTAAGAGCCAATTGTCCATCTTTTTTTTACTTTGTATGAGTGCTTAAAGTTACTTAAAAATTTTAGGATCATATACAGATGTAAAATCACAAGCATTTCAAATCTACTTGTTTATGTATTTTAAGAACCGTTAAGGACTGTATGCTATGCCTTCATCTGTCTCCTGTTAAATGAATGACTCAAGTTTTTCAATCAAGCAAGAGTGAAAAGGTATTGTGCAGGCAAATGTGCTTCACCTTCGGCCACATTGTCACCACTTTCATCAGGTGAGATTAGAGGCTTTACTTCATAAAGAAAATCAAGTCATACAATGTGTGATGGCCATTATATTTGCCTAGAACTCTTTCTATATACTTAGCAACAGACATGTTACAACATACCTGTCTGTGAGCTTCCGCAGCATGCCTGATTTCATGATAGATGTCCTGATGAAGTCTATCCAGAGCTCTTTTCTCTTCACTTGAGAAGCGCTCCTTAGCAGTTCTTTCATCAATGCCTTCTGCTGGACCATGTTCCATGATCTGGCCCTCGGGGTAGTTACCTATATATTAGAGGATATAATTCAAGTAGCCAATGGGATCCCGTTTTATTAACTTTTATGCTGTTTTAACTTTTTTGACAGTGGTAGGCCTCTTCGGCAAGAGTCTGTCTAGAAAAGTACCAGCACCACACACCCCCACATCTTTGGCAGATATTCATCTGCCAAGCAGTAGTGTGCAAACAATACTGTGTTTATGTTTGGAGGGCACTATTTCCAACGATATTACTGGGCATATGAAACTTTGGAACTAATGTCTCAGGGTGACAAGCGCAGTGCAGTGCTGCACTGGATTTTGTAATGGAAAGTTCTGGGTAACACTGTATCTGTTATGAGCAGGAGTAGCGCTTGCCATAATGCTCAGCTGCTCTGAAAGGTCTAAAAATGGTCTCAATATCAAATGTTAACACTTTCACTGCTGAGCTGATTTTCTTGTCTAGCCACGGGTGCGGCTCTGCACACTTCATAATGTTTTCCCATAAAACAAACACAACATTTGTGTTTTCCTGCACTCACTGCAAGTTATGAAAAACACGACAATTGTGTTTTCAGCACTGAAGGTGTTAAAATGCATTTGCATATATTTCAGTCTGAACCTAGTTAAAACAATAACCCCCAAATTCATAAAAAATTATGTGACGTTTCATAAAATTGTGCACTACAATTTTGTACTGCGCAGTACTTAGTGACGTTTGATAACTATTTATGAATAAGGGGGTAAGCATTCAATGTAAATATTGACCTAAATTATTACTATGAATTTTATAATTCATCATATTATTAACTTCAAATTTTATAAATGCTCTTGAACTTCGCAAGATAAAACAGATCATAGCCAGATTGAAAGCATTCCAACACAAATATAAACACACCCTCATTAAACAAATATTATTAAACATAATAATAATAGCCACTATCTTATTAAGTAGCTTATAAAGTTGTTTGTACATCAACAGTTGTATTATAAAAGGGTAAAGACTTTTGATAAGAAATAGGAACCTATGTTGTAATAGAATAAGCTTTGTGGATCAAATAGGTAAATGTAGTGGATTATTAGTATCTATTGACTTTTAGAATTAATTCTAGCCAAGGTCAGGTTTGTGTGTAATGAGTCCCAGCATTGTTCTCACCAAACTGTTGTCAGCCATCTAATGTGAGCAAGCATTACATTCTTTACCAATTTTCCGTACAATGTTGTATTCACATTGAAGCAGCAATATGTTAATGAAATGTTAATGGAAAGTCTGCTATTGTTTGGTAGCTATGAGTACACATTAACTATTTATTAGTTTTTTTTTGGCACTTTTGGGAATCTTCGCACATGTGATTACATTATACTGTCATTGCACAGTAACTAAACTTAATCAACTGTGCGGGCGCACACAACTGTTGTGATCAAATTGACAATAGAGCAGTGCGGGTTCGTAAGCCATGCATGTTTTCGCTTGCCATAATGTTATAAAAAACACAAACATGTGTGTTTTCAGCAGTGAACATGTCAAATGTAACAATGCCCAAAGATAGCTGTATAATAATTTACTATCAATATCTTACCGTCGGGATATAGCTCAGCAATAGGTATAGTAGGCGGGATGGTTTGCGTCTTGGCAGGTGCTTTGCCCGATTTGCCTTTGTTTTTCTTTTTCTTCTTCTTTTTATCATCGCTCTCGGCGACATCGCCCCCTTGAACAGCCGGAGGTTCGATTTTTTCAGCAGACTTTGTATCTTCAATATCATTTTCACCTACATTGGGATCTGAAATAATTGAAAAAATAATCAAAGGATGGAATTTAGTTTACTACACATGATATAGAGATCCAAATAATGTATTTAAGAAATGTATTTAGATCTATTTGTAGATACACTGCTTGGGTAATTATTAGGGAAGCAAATAAGCACAGCAATTCCTAGACTGTGCAAGATTTGCAGCTCACTGCCCAAGGCTTAGGAACTAATAATAATGCTCATCAAATAGAACTCAACTAATTTAATTAAACAATATAGCTTACTAAAGCGAAGCACGACAAATGCGGTGCGTTTGTTTGGTTAGAATAGCAGTCTCAATCGAAAGTAAAGCACCTGCTTCTATTTATAACTATGAAACTATATCATGAGGCTGACACAGTAATACCGAAAGTACGAACCTGCTGCCTTCTTCTTCTTCTTTTTTTTCTTCTTCTTCTTAGCGGGATCTTTATTCTCCCCATCTTCTATTCCCTCCAATTCCTCCTCCTCACCATTCTCAATCACTTCCCCTTCACCTAACTCACCCTCGTGCTGGACTGCTGCCATTCTAACAAACAACGCAAGCGTCCTTTTGTACTTTGTATTTACGTGAGATTAGAAGTAATTTCTGTTTGCTGCGATAATTTCCATGCGACTTTCCTTGACTCCTTCCTGTTTGCTTGCTTGAAGTTTGAAGTTCTTGAAGGAACGACAGAATGGCCGGCTTTTGCACTTTTAGGGTTTTGACTGACACTGACAGCAGGATAGCGATAGATATACCGTATTTGAGAGAAAGAGACACAGGCTGAGATTGCGTATCATGCTTAAAGTAAAATGTTATATTATGTGGGCTTTAAAAAATAAAAGTAAAATAATCGAGATTCAAATCGACTAAATTAAGACTATAAATCGACTAAATCAAAGTAGAAATGTTACAATCGATCTTTGAGTGCCCTGAAATTATCAAAGTGCTTGGATAAGACACAAGGAAGTTTTACCACAGAGTTTTACTAATAAATTGTTGAGACATGACCATAGATTTTGGAGACAAGACATTATTTTATTTAGGTCAACCGAGCCATTTTCCTAGTTTTTTTCTTCCACTACGCGTACAATCGTCTGACACTAAGCTTATCATAATATAGTCTGTCCAATGACATTGCAATAATATAATAACCTTGACTGATACTGCAAGCACTCACTACAACTTGCATCATGTGCAGGGACTATGCAATAACTGTACTATGCATGCATACAGGGCTCATTTCGTGGTATCCCTACCGTAACCCTAATATGAGTCGACACTATAAAAACGCAATTCAATGCGCACAGCGCGGCATACTTAAAAATATATTTCCTTAGTGGTCGTCTCTTTCTATCACGTAACTCCATCTCTCCTAACGTATACATTTTACTACTAAGGTGGCGCCCAATACTTATCTAAAGTGCGAATTGCGCCTGGCCAACAGACCCTTATAACTTGACATATCGGTGTAGTGTAAAGACTATAAAGTGTCTACTTCCAGTAGACCAATAAATGGACCGAGTACAGTAATAGAGAGATAGTAGAGTGTGTAGACCGTCTACGGCCGTAGATCCTGAGCCGTAGATGGCGTAGGCCCAATACTATCATAACTAGTACTCTACTATGACTCTATGAGTAGACCACACCGCGTAGATCTATGTAGCGTAGTAATGAATCTATGTAGGTACATAGTATGCAGTGGTAGGGCTGTTCTCTAAGAGTCGATCTAAACATGCCTTTGCCAGTTATTCCTCCACTGATTAGAGTATAAAGCTACACAAGAATCTATGCAAATAGGCATAGGACATTATATATTAGAAAACATGCCCTAGGAAAACAGCAATGTAATCAGTTCAGTAGTATTTATCCAACTGTCCAAAGGAGGGATATATTTTTCGGTCGAATGTAGAATAGAATAGAATAGAAACTCTTTATTGTATCTACACCAAAAAAAAAACACAGTTCAGAAAAACTATTATAGGTAAACAAGGGTGTAAAATGGGCGTTCCTATCGCTGAAAGCGATTTCTTCCAGAAAACCTTTGGATGGACAGTAAAAAACAAATTTAGATTTTTTTTGTTTTTTTATTTGTCGCGGCTTGATGGATTTTGATAAAAGTGGTATCAATGGACTCCTTGGTCATAATCACGAGAGTTACACCAATTTCATAAATGTTATAGGTAGGTATTTATATTGATTTTTGTTAGGAATGATTTAAAATTGTACCGATTGTACTGAACACACATTTCACGAGGTCCAACCCGCACTTGGCCGCTGTTTTGAATCATTATTTTCATCAAGAAATAAAAATAAAATACGCTTTGGTTGGTTGGACCAGCTGTCTTTTCCGTATAATACCTAATACGTACCTACCTGTCCGCCGAACCCAATAACCATAGGAATAAAAGACTTGTTGAGTTTTCTCCCATATCTTTTTATTCTAAATACATTAATATTCTTTAATTCAACTCAAATATTCATTTTAAACTATTACAAGCTATTTTTTATTTTAATTTTAAACATAAATAATAAGTAATGCAAATGACCAGCATTGCACACTTTTAACTTGTTAAATATAACTAGGTATTATCCAATCTTAGCGATAGTTCTCCATACTGACAAAACATATTCACAACATTGAAAACTAAATGTTTCATTAATTTACAATCTATTCTACATGGGCTATTGGATGATGGTATGTCCTGTGCCTTATACGCTAAGCACACAATTCACTTTGGAATAGTTTTATAGCACTATTCTTTACTATCATGATTCTTAAATTAGTTCTTTGGCAATATATATTGCAAACTTTGAGCTAGTAGATATAGGTACGCGAAAGCGCATCGGACATACAACACCACCAGTGTTTCCAATATCTCAGTAAGTATTCCATTAGACGATGAAATAGTTTACATAATAATTATAGATCAATGCATAGAAATTAGACGTTGAACAACGAGTATATAAATCTATTTACTTAGGACAATTGTCGGGTACATACAGCAATATAGGTAATATTACGAATTAATTTTAGATTACAGTTACCACATTGGCAAAAATAGGAAAATGTACATGCAAATGTTCACAATAAGTATGTGAAATTCGAAAGATTGGGTAGATACATACGATATACACAGATCTACTGCAGTACGAATATCATATTCAACACAATTAGTTACAAATACTTTCATTTTATTTAAAAATTAAATGGTTCTAAGCGTAATTTTTCTATTTTTAACACACAATTATTTAAGCGTATTCAATTTAATGTAGGTAGGTATATTACATTATGGTTTAGTATGATACCAATTCTAATTTAATTTACACACAGTGAAGAGAGCGACGATTTCTGTATAGTCCACAGTATTATATAAATCGCCGATAGAAGAGAAACTACCTACAGAAACGAATTAATTGGACCATCTTCATACTGATGAATGACAAAGGCCTGTCCGTCTATATTCTCATATTAAGGTACACGACTTGAAGAGTGTCCGTCGTATCGCTTCCACTTCGTCACCCGTCAGCGACACGTCACAAGACGAAACCCGAAGCGTGACGGAGACAAATATCTTTATTACCTAAGTATAAGTAATCATTGATCAAAAAGTTAGGACCTAACAAGGACTACGATACGACAGCGCCCTTCGTGTGGTCGCATCCTTAGTAATACTTCTGGCTAATACGACAGAAATAAATGAAGTGTGAGGAATTAAATCCATTTATTTAATTAAATATCTTTTGAGTACATGAAAGTAAAGAGACCAGCTCGTAAAACTCATTAAAACAAAACGATGAACAAAATGAAATGCAAACATAATACAGTTAAATTAAGTAAAACACCATCCATTAGTGTCCAGCATTCAGATAGTGAAGGTAGATACAGAACACAGTTTAAGAAAGCGGCATGTGTGAGCAAAACGTTTAAATTACACGTGGGCTCTAAGGTGATCAGATCTGCAGCGACATCGATTATTTCTATACAAAATGGTTTGATTTATTGATGATACAAACGAATACGTTTTGTGCGAAACAGAGTGCTAAAGGAACTATCTAAGGACGTACATAGCTGCACAACATTGCAAAACCCGGCCTGTGCCCATGTACAGAGCTTACACTTAGCTAGTAAATATGAAAACGCACTCGAGAGAAAACTTACTCGCAAATTGTTAGTATCCAACATTATCAAACTTCAAGCCGTTAGTTGCGTACGCGAAATTTCATAATAACTAAGATAAAGGTGTCGGTTTCATGAAAGAGATTAAGAACAAAATACGTCTCTTTATAAAAATAATAATACACTATTCTAAAGAGAAAAGTAAATAGATCGCCAGCGATCGTTCTTAGGAAATGAGGTGCTGATAAGCTTACAAATCAAGTAAAGCTAATAATTATAACATGAACTTGGTAAAGGTGTCTTTTAACATCGGCCGAAGACAATATTAAGCCTCTTATATTATGTACTAGATAGTAGAAATTATTTAGATGCTGTTATATGCGTTCATCGAGAAGTGCGAGCGCGGTCTTAAGATGATATCGAGGTTGGCGTTACATAGTTGAAACCACGTAGCAAGATCAAGGAATCATTTTATTCTATACCAAACCACGGTCGCACTTTTACACAGGTCTATCGTTACGTGTACATACGTATTTACAAAATCAGCGCAAAGATGTTGTTTTTACTTTGGATAATGAATGTCTCCTAACGCAGCAAGAGGCTGGCCGAATATTAAATATTCAGAAAAAAGACATAAACAGCTCCGAAAGGCAATTTTTAAAATGTACCTTACAATAGTTTTAGGATAACTATAATGTTAATATATTTTGGTGAATAACATCTTTATCGCAAACCCGTATTAAATATGAGAAAAGTGAATGATATGACAATATAAATTACCCTTTCATACCAATTAATAAGCGTTTCAATGTCCTTATTTAGTCGAGCCGATATATGCGGCGCCGACGACTAAACTCTACTTACGATTCATTAAATTTACGAATCGAACACTAACTACTTTACATGGGATTTCATCGAACGTCACTGTGAACGTCAGAGCTTTTTAAAAATCTTTGGTTAGACAAAACGAAATTAGGTACAAATACTAGACAATCGAACGTTACGCAGTCATTGGAGGGACATAATTACTAATTAGTCGTTAGGTAATTCTACACAACATTGCATAATGATCACGTAAAATTAATCAATACATATACGAAATGTTACGAATCACCCGCACGATCGTCCCATTTCGAGAGTAAGCGTCAACAAGTATTTATTTATCCAACAAAGTCCGCGGGCACTATCCCGGCTGGCGGGGTGGGCGACGGCGGGGCGACGCTGGCGGGTCGGGCGACGGCGGGGCGGCGCTGGCGGGGCGGACGCTGCGGCCGCCCGACGCCGCGGCGCTCGGCCAGCGTCCGCCCTCACTGCCAGAGCCTCCGCCAAACTTGCATTTTCTCTGAGAGCTTCTTGCAAATTCCCAGTAGCTTCCGTCACATTCCGCCATCCCCTTCCCCCTCGCAGTCTTCGGAACCTTCACCCTCCTCAAGTGTTACCTGTTAAAAAAGAGTAAACTTTCAGCAAATATTCGGTATTTCCATAAATATAATAGATCTCTAACGAAGTAATGTGTAAATTAACTGGAGTAGCTCTTCTTAGTTGTTGATAATTTTCTCAGACTAAGTTCATGTTAGGGTTATCTACTTATTAATGTAAGAACCGGATCAATTTGCCTCGAGTGGGCCAGTAAGATGATTTAAATAAATTACTCGTACAAATGTGTTGTATCTAATAACATATATTTTTGTATTGCAAGAAGTAAGTAAGTACTTACTTGAAAACGTATTTGTTCCGGGCGATCATCGTCTTGTCCAGAATGTGACTGAATGGGTGCCGGCGGTGGCGATGGCGGAATCATGCTCTGGTAATAGTCACGATTCTCTTCAAGAGTGTCCAATATATCCTGGGCATCTGGATGCACTAGGTCCGCCCAGGTTTCCCACAAGGGGTGAACGATGTAGTCGATAAATCCGACCTGAGATTTCTCTATTGTAGCATTATGCCTGTCACACATGGGACTAATATCCATTCCCTGTTCTCTTTCTCTGTCTCCTTGCTGGAAGAACTCTTCCATCAATAGAGCTACCCATCGTTTGTAGAGAGGCAGAGGCTTAGTAGGATTGCTCAGATCGGCGCAATGTACGAGATTCTCCAGAACTTGTATTCTGTCTGTGTAGTTGTCCAACAACAGCACTCCACTGCCGGCCACCTTCTTGGTTTCGACCATAGTCTTGAGGTCTGCCAGGAGACTCATGTGTTTCGACATGTCAGTCGAGAGCACCATGTCGATGACCATTTTGCGCAGAGTCTGCCTTTGTTTCTTGTGAAGGTTGATGAAAATATCACAGCCCTCGTTCTGTAGAAGCTTGAAAGCCACGGCGAGATGGTGGTTCTCTAATACGGACTCGTCGTTGTACATCAGAGCCAGCTCAGAGCTCGAGTTGACGAGGAATTGGTTGGTGAGCCCCGGGTGGTCGACGTCGTGCACGCAGGCGGCGAACAGGGCGGCGCAAGTCTCTATCGGCGTGAACACCGCGTCGAGAGCCGGAGTGTTGAGAAGCACGTGAGTGGACTGAGCGACATCGGCAGCGTGCATCGAGTTGTGGAACGGATTGTCACGGCAATAGTGCTCTTCCAGTGTTAGTGCGAACGCGAGGAAAGTTCGCCCGGGAATTTGCAGAGTGCCCAGCAGCTCCCTGGATGTGAAGGCTGCGTATGCTACGGCAGTCAAAGGCCGGCCGCAAGAGAGATCGCCGACACGGAAGATGTCTACTCCCCAACGGTCGAGATCACCCAAAATCTGGCCGAGCTGCTCCTCGTGAGGTGTTTCCACACCGTATGTTGGCACGCGTTCGCCAGTGAAGCTGTTGGTGTGTGTGAGAGTTCTTTTGACGCCAGATATCTGTAAAGACAAAGATATTATATTAGTACCGATATTATTTAGTATCTATCTTACACATTTCAATTCAATACTCAATTAGGTACATGTTATAATATTTTTTTATTAAGGTTTTAAAACTGTATACAACTTACATGAGACATAGTGGTGCCTGGTCCAGTAAGGCGCGGTTTGTCCTTCTTCTTAGCGCGCGCTTCTGCTGCTTCGTCAACTTGTAGAGACGGTATGTCCAATTCCTGTTGTTTATCTGGAATCAATGAAAAAATACATTAATTTAGGGTGGTTATAGCCGTATGTATTTTGAGGCAGTTCTTAATAAGGTGGGTACATAAGAGGCGACCTAGAATCTATGTAGGTCCCCACAATGTGGATGGACATAATGTATCCCTTAGCTCACATTATATCACAAGTTATGATTACGACTGACGACCCAAATAAAGTAGATATTACATCGTTACCGCAGGTAATCAATCCTAAAAGCTCCGTAATTATGCGTCACAGAACTCACAGAGCTAGTTACACTTTATTAGTTTACCAAAACGGTGTCAATGGGTATTCATGTCAGAAGAAAGTAGGCCTAAATATTGTGAAGTAATCCATTATTACGTTTTGATTGATGGAATTCTGGGTCAGCATGTTATTTTGATTTATCAAGATTTGTAATCAGTGTGTGTGTGTGTGTGTCAAAGTGAAATTAGTTGTAGATGTACCTACAGTTCGACAAAGAGATTATGATTGAGATAAAATCTATCAAGGGAAGGTCTATTTGCAGATATAGTAAACAGTATTTTGGTGACCACTTAGATAAAATGCTATTTAGATAATTCGTTGAGGTTGCACAAGTAATCCTGCCACATCAAGCTAGGATTACAGTCTTCTTATCATTCATTATTGAGCGCTTTCTATCTAATCGAGTGATATATAACATAAAATGACGCAGTAAAATAAATCCCACATTTAGCTTCAAGTACGAGTAAACACCAGATGATAATAATATTTAATAGCAGCATTTCTGAAATAACTAGATTTGTTTACTTTGGACGCAGAGATATGATTCAGATTATGTGTACCCTTGCTGTTTATGATATAAAACACGAAAACAATAAGGAAGAATTATATTCAATTCGGATAGCGGAGAAGTTATCGGTGTTAAATTATATAACATTAATTTTATTGATTGCTTTAAGTCTAAAAGAGACAAGGTTGTTCTCGTAACGTGTTTATTTATTTAACGAACTAGAACGTGGCAGCCAATGTTACGTCGACAGGGTATTAACGAAATTAGACATCAGAATCTGAGCCATAAATTCATGTTGCAAGTTCCTAAGAATTTAAATGCACTCTCACAGTTGTTCTCAAAACAAATTACCGGTGCCAATTCGTACAAGACAAACAAGTAAATTTATTTGTTTAGTTAGAGCTACGTCGTAGGTCATATAAACAAGCTGATTAAACTGTGTACCGAGTTCCCTAGCTCTATTCCCCCGACGCACCGTCCTTGTCAATTGCTTCAATAGATGACTCATTGAGCTATTCAAATTTCAAACCCATGTCCCAAATACATTCAATCATTTCTTCTTGAATATTTATGAACGAATTTTAAAAGCGAACGTACTTGGCCTTTGAATTATCAATCGCTTTGTAAGTATTAGTATTGGTAGCTGTACATGTGAGCCACCAGCGGTTTTACTTTACTTATTGCTGGTGCTTGCTTCTAGTTCTGTAAGGTCAATAGTAATAAAGCACTTACATACTTTGATAGTAATATGTGAGTTGCGTAATTTATGAATTTAATACTACAGTAGGTTGAACTATGGGAGGATGGACACGGTATCAATTTTGCGGTTTTCAGCTCTGAGGTCGCGGGTGCCTACAACAACGGGAGATTTCCTTGATGACTGTATTATTGTAAAATGCCATGGAATTGTGAGTGGAGTTGAGTGGACTGTAATAATTGTTCTCTTATAAGATTGATGACTAAATCATACCAGTTATATTTCTATTTTTTTTTATGAGTGAGACCGTAGTGTGATGACATTGATGACATAATAATAAGATATATATTTTAGTATAGGTACTTTATGTATATACCTAGTTATGACTTGTTTTAATATATACTTATAAATAAATGATATCCGCACGCGTGTCCCTCGCGGCGGGTTATCAAAGCTTCGCACTTATCTGGCGATAAATAATTATAATATTTATTCTCCAGTCAGACTGCTGAAGATATCATTGTTTTTATCTCACGTTTGTGACAGTATAGAATAAATTTTTATACATCTCGTGAGTTCAGTTTTAAATAACATTAAAAATTTTAAAATATGTACAAACGGACTGGTTCAGCCTGGTTAACAATTTGGCGACAATCTCAACTCTATGTGCGGCTTAAACTGGAACAAGCTACTCTCAGTCAGAACATTATTTGTCTTTGTGTCGATTTGAATTTAATTTATCTTTGGTTTTACTTGAGCAAACAACCTACAGTCAATTAAACAACCTTCAAGATATTAGATTAAATAGAGCCTTGAGTCCTAGGACGCGATCGATCATTCTCATTAAATAATGAGGTCAAAGTTTTAGGCGGGATTCCTTCTTTCTGCGGGTAGTTTTAGCTAGATCCAAATTTTTGGTAGGTAGGTACCCATTTGTCACGAACAAGTTCGTTATTGTATGACGTAGCTACATTCAACTGAACAAACAGGTATGATATTTGTTAAATAGGGCCATTAATCTATCATGAGATTGTAAATCTTGGGCGGGCGGTGGCGGTAGGCGCCAGTGTCGATGCGTAGCAACTTTGACGTCACGCTACGTGAAATCTTGATTTACAGCGACGCTTCTGCGTTGGGCTATACATTAGTGTCTAGCCGATACCGATCTCTTGGATATATTATATACAAATGAATAACTCGTGACTACAACCAGTTAGTCTGAAAAGGTATACTTTTAGACAAACGGAGAATTTGAACAATTTTCACTGTATAAATCAATTATTCATTGATAGTTCACATTCATGTTGATCTTCCTACGCCTTTACAATAATATATTTATTTGAATAACTTTTATTAGTCTACGGAAATTAGTATGGAATTTAATAAAGACCCTAAAAAAGTATAAATAAATAAATAATCCATCGAAAAAAATAGTAATAGTCAAGAACTCACCTAAGAATGTGGTGCAGATGTACTCCGAGATCTGGTTGCCGGACTTGCTCGACTCGGAGAAGTGGCTGAGCTCCTTGTTGAGCATCCTCTTGAACTGGAACCGCACAATTTCGATTATATACGCCATCATCTTAGATCGGCTCCGGATCCAACGGACCGACACACCACGAACGCTTTGTCTCTCGGCGCACACGCGCATTTCTCAACGCAAAATGAAATTAATAAAAAAAAAAAGAAAGGAGTAGATCACTAAGTGATGTTCCGATTTATTTATTATGTTGACGCTAGCACAGGTTAGCACGGGCTATGGTCACGAGCTAAGAACGTCTAGTATGTGCGAGCGCTATCGGTACACTGAAGCAATACGGCTCGGTCGCGTGTATATTAGTTAGTAGCGTCCGCTGTGTCGTCACGACTCAGATACCTACGCTGGAGCTGTAGCATGAAATACCTACCACACACAACTACAAGCTCCAAATATTAGCTTCCCCGTATTGTGTTTTCTTGTAAAAGGTTTCTCATACATTTAATTTTCCCCGTCAGTAGAAATGAGTGAGGAAAGTGCCGTGACGCCCCAGAGCGTCACGTTGAGTCCGGAACCAATTTATAACGTCGCAACTCATCCTATTCAGTTACAGGCTTACGGGTTTCGGCAGAGTCGTCTTGAAGGAATCGGTTGTATCCAGAATCTAAATGCAGTCACGCGACCACGATGTGACAATAGGACCAACCGAGGTGTTTGTTTCGTAATGTATAAAATATGTATGTATGTAGATTGAATTGATATAATTAATTACTTGATAAAGAGTAATAATCCAGACACTCTCATATTATATGGCAACTAGCATATGTAGCGATATGATAGTGATTTTGAATAACATGACTGTTGCTAGGTATTAATTACAGAGTCTATGGATAACACCACCAGTTCTCGCGAGCAATGTTCTAGTGTGTGGAGTTAAGTTTAGAGTGTTCTTGACACACATTGATTCTTATCATCTAGCAACGTTAATCGTCATGATCCACGACGACGTTCCTAGAAGCCACTAAGCTACTGGATTTTCCTACATCTCCAGTAAATTTCCATTTCATTCAAACAAGGAATTATGTCGGTCAGAAAATCTCTAGTTGTTGGTACCTGCCTACGTGTATCTAAAAAAGAATATCGCACTTTCGTACATGTTACAAGGAAAACGAAAAAAATCTGTATCAAAGGTAGCCGAGATACATGGAATTATGTCTGATATTATCGTGTAAAAATATAACAAATAGGTGATAATAGTGATGGCTGTCTTTCAGCGTTATCTCAACTCGCAAAGATAAATCTGTGTCACTGCTAGATATACTTTTAATCTCAAAAATAAATGTAGGACAAGAGGCTGGATAGCAAAACACGTTTCGTATGCCATTACACGCTGAGCGGAACCACCACAGAAACTTTCAATTAATTGCGGTAGAGCTCCGTAGAGCTAAATTCAATGATATGCAAAATAAACTAAATGCTTCAGAAGCGTGTTAGAAAAAGCTAAAACCCGAATAAGTAGCACATAATTCGCAGGAAAATGTTTAAGATCTGTTTCTCGCATTGTTTACTTTTCACCTCATTACGACAGCGAGAGTTCTTGGAAAACGATCTAAGAAGACATTAAAAATTAAAGAACCGTTACATGCCCTGGAAACTTTCCAAAAATTTAATGAAAATGGAACAGAAGTGGCACTAGGTCAATGGAAAAACTAAGTAGACATTTTAGCAGTTCTCAATAATCATTTATGAAACTTATTTTCTACGTAGTTCAACAATGACTAAATCACGTGCCGTCGAAGAAAACCGTAGAGAAAGCCCGCTTACGATTCGAAAAATGTATTATTGATTGAGGTATATTACACATTTTTATGAGAGTCCTGGAATAAAAACTACTATGTTTAAACTGACGGCTATATATATTGACAATACATAGTTTTTTACGTGGCGTATACTTTCGGTCACTCTCTACACACTACACAAAAACCTCTACACAAAATATTGTAATTATTGACAACATATCGTAGTGTGTGTGTAGTCCAAAACACGCGCAGGAGACACGCCTTTACAAACACAAAATAAGGGAGTTCCGATCGAAGTAGGCATTTAAGGAAAATAATAATGGAATTCACTCCACAAATTTTGCTGAGGTACCCAATCGCGGTATTGTGATTTACCCAGTATGGTAAGTACCTACATAGCTCCACAAAACTGAAGGAGCACATGGTTATTAGTCATGCCTCTTGTACGTGTATGCGTGACGTATATTCGGCGAGAACAGTTACATTACAACCAATACCTAAGTTTGTTTACATAATACGTCAATGTCGTAGGAACATGTCTCACTGATACCAATAGTCGAAAGTGCAATTTGTTTCGTCACATATTCTGATTTGACATTAGCCGGACTTCATCGAGTCATACATGTTCCCATAATTCAGTGCAAAGGTCAATGTTCGATCCAATTGTGAATACACTCATGTCACTTCCTAACTCTTTTGTTTTTAATGTCATAAAGTACGTTATATTAGGTCATCCTCATTATCTGTTTAAGCGCACATCTGCGTTTGAGCATAGGTCTCTCTCTCTATTTAGATTTGACAAGGTCTAAGACATCGCAAAGCACGTCGGGATTGAATGGATGAGACTGGCACAGGACCGGAACAAATGGCGTGAAACAGAGGAGGCCTATACCCAGCAGTGGGTGGATACGGGCTGAATAGTAGAAGGTCTATGTGAGGCTAATATTTCAGTCTTTTGTTGTACACTTGGATTATACAAGTATAAACCTCAGAATTCTTATTAGTACAGGCTTAAACTCACGAAATTGATTGTGTCGTCCGTTATTCAGTTACTGAATCCTAGATTAGAATCTTAATCTTTATAAGTGTTAAAGAATATAAAAATGCCTACAAATATTCCATTAATTTCAAGCATCAAAACATAGATCAGAGTTATCTTAAACCCAACTAAAAGAAAAATAGGATCACTATAGAAGTATATAAAAGAATACACAAATTAACGTATATTGTGAAAAGCACTTGGTAAAGATGTGTATTCATTGTTTTATGGCAGCTCTTAACTACGAGTACAATAATGTAGTTGCAATGTAATTATAACGTCATTTTTAAGATCACGCTTAGTTTACATAAACTCTCAGACCACAAACACAATACGGGAAAATCCTATTATACAAAAAAATCATTGAAAATACGCACTGTGACTTAAGTATAGGAGCTAGTGTTCATCCATGCCCATATTAGGTAAAGACACACCTCTCATTACTATCATACGAAATAGATGCTATGTGGTGTTGCTATGTGTTTCCCTAATCCTGACGCAGCAGATTAATTAGAATTAAATGGAAAACGATTTAACTAATTATTTTACGAACAAATTAATTAATTGATGACTAACGAACTCTAAATGTGTTGCTAAGTCGATCCAGGGTAAACTCAACTGCGTAAAGCGTACGCCATGTTCCTATCAAGTTGGTTTTACAGGTGGGCTGGTTCATATCAAAAATGCTACTCTGCTATCTACCCAAGTCACAGTGTGTTCAATTAAATTGTTAGGGACAAGTGACTTTTATCAGTATTGATTTACAAATGACAAAAAACGATATATGATAAGATTAACTATCTAAGATTTCCAGATATCGTCAAACATCAAAATCTTCATTATGATTTTCTCAAGTTTACTGTTTTGCGTAATCGATTGACGTTCAGGTTCTCATGCATACGCGTAAACTTCCAAAGTAGTTATCTAGAAATTACAATAGAATGAGATTTAAATGCTATTCCGAGAATTTCTATACTCACTGCTGCGGCTTAAGGTGGAATGCTAACGGATGACGAGAAACTTCTACGAAATGCTACAAAAGTTTCTTTCTGCACAACCAACACAATAAACTAATGAAAGGAAACGACGTTGGCGCTATTTTCTACAGAAACTATGAAAGAAAACTGATATTTTTAAACAAGCAGGAAACTCAAATCAATATTTCGAGAAATACATCTTCCATTTATCTTTCAACATGTTTACCGAACAGATATTGGCATTCATTCTGAGATTTTCTTATTTATAGTGTAACAACAATCGCCGAAACCACTCTTCTCCTAGATTGATAATCGAATTATAGAGACGCTATAAATTTATTAGAGGAAGTTAGTTAATCCCTGCAGATAGTACATAATTAGGTTGATTAGAGCGATGATCATGTCAAGATAAGATATAGTCGTATGGATGGTTGTGGTAAACCTATACATAACATAACCGAATAACTACAGCTGTTTCACGTACACTTGTTTACTCAGTGGCAGGTAGCCGTGACCTAGATAGACAATCTTCAGCTGTGAAAAAACATCGCACGATCTCTTACAAGTGTTCCATGACTTTTTGACAGAACCATTTTGCAATTTTTGTCGTTCGGTACAGAAATAGCACGAGAAGTATATTATAATGTAGTGACGCGCGAGGACGTAAACTGACAATGAAAGATACATACTGGTACATAGCATACCTCACTTCCTTATATTGCATGAATGACTGTTGCATTATTGATGATCAGTGGTAATATAACGCATTTGAACTTTTATCAATGACTAGGAGCGCCCTGCGGTTACAAACGCGTAATTCAAAATTTCCCGCAGAAACTCGACACTTTCCCAGGATAACCTTTTCTTACCTATGTTACTCGAGAATGGTGTAGCTTTGTATCAGTTAAAGAATTTTAGTAATCGGATCAATATTCCTGAGATTTACATCCGCGTACTTCCCGTTTTCCCGCAAGAACTTTGCATTTGCCAGGTTACGTCACTCAGCAGTACTGAAGCTTTATTAGTGAAATAATGTTCAGAATTGGGTCAGTAGGTAGTAATAAAGATTAATTTTTCACCCGCGAAATTCCCATTTACCCACAGGAACTATCTTTTTCTCGGGATAAAAAAGTCTACGTCACCCTGGAACAGCTCAGCTTTCTATCAATAACATAATTTCCAAAATCAGTTCAGCAGTTTCGGATACTAACACCCATGACGTTACAACCTAGCAGATACACAAATTTTACTTCTTAATAATATCTATTATTCTAGTAGGTATAATAATTTATTAATAATAATATTAGAGTATAGACATGGCATTCGATTCCATTCAGTTTTCGTTTTCTAATTATACCTGCCTATTGTTAGATTTGGTAGTTACATTTAGGTACTGCTAATTAAACTAATGTAAATTCTTCAACCAAATTAAGCAAGCTATTAAACACAAGTAGTTCTACGACAATGTCTGATGAATAGCGGTGTAATACGCAAGTGGTTTTCACCACACACCATCATATTCCGAGTATGGTGTTAAGGTGGACGTGACTTCGACCATGTCTCCTTATGAATGACTGCATATTTATATAGATGATATCTTTCACTCTTTTGCTACAATCCTGGCAATGCCCAGAAAAGCTACTAAGCTTTCGTCAACTTTCCTGAAAACAATAGTGTTTATTTATTACTGAAGTGTTTACCACTTTGTTAGGAAGTCAGTCAATTGGCAGTTAAGTTGTATTTCATGTTACCACACCTGCTAATCTGTTATAGATAAACACGATGACGTTGACCTTACGTCACCAAATATTGGCATTGCAATTAATAATGATACGCAACACTTCCTTTTGATAGGTACATGACTTGTCCACTTAACTAACTGCATAGAATAACTGGTACAATACGCAAAATTACGATATTTTAACGTCAATTACAATTTGCGATATTAAGCAGTCACATCTTTTGCAATCTCCCGATTATAAAATATCAATATCAATTAATAAGTTTAATGACATCAAATTAAGGACAGACGATCTTTGATATGCGATACAAGAAAAAAAGTGGAACTCCCTTTATGTGATTTATTTCCAATGACTTTTTAAATATACACACACATTATTAGACATGTGCGACACGCGATCGCTGCTCATACTGTAGTCCACAACCCGATTAATTCTGTAAATATTAATTGTGTACAGTGTACCTATCATAGGTATTGCATTGGTTACCAATGCACTGTCAAATAGATTGCTTATCTTTTTAATTCTGCTGAGTATTACAGATATCCTGACTCCTCACCAAGGTAAACCACTTAATAATCTGTCGCGATTAATAATTGTCCCTGGAAAACCGTGTCCAGTTTTTCAGAAACTTGACTGTTGTATTTATTTTTAAGCCCTAGAATCTTTAAGTTATATATTTCCTGGTATTATGATCCATTAATGATGAATAGCATACTTATTACATTCTATGAGCTTCTCTAAATGCTACGCTTCATTTGCAAATGAATGTAAAATCTATTTAAAAGCTGCTACTGTTTAACCTACTGAAAAGTTTTATAGGTCAGTTTAGAATGAGGTAGGTACTATAATTTGTGTAGAGGGGCTTCGTAGGTTCGTTCTAAATTTCCTGTTTGCACCAAACGGCCGGTGCGATGGTCTGTAGTTCCTATAGCTAGCCTCGATGGGCAGTGAACACTAAACCTTCGATCTTTCATCCGAGATGTCAGCGTATACTGATTGAAACATCGGCACAAAAGATCAAAGTTACTAAATTAAATTTCTCAAAAGGACTGTTACACATGCTACAGGATATACCTTCTAATTTACAAACTTTATTGTGATACCGATGCAACTTTATTGTGATTGCATTACGTTACAGGAACACCCTGTGTTTTGTATTATTCACTTCCCAATTGTAGTACGTATTGGAAAACTCAAGTGAGCCCCAGACTGAGAGGCGACGACGCGACCAGTTCGGAGCCGGCTCCGCTGAGGTCGGAACCGACGTCATGCCTCTAACCGGGTCACGTGACAGGTAACTCGTGGGAATTGTGTAACATAATGTCAAGAACAACACTGACATGTCTTACCTACGCTTTACTCATGTTGAATAAGTAAATGCATATTAAAGTTTTAAATGCCGGCTTTATTTAGGAAACCGAGAGCGCTTAGCGAACTGGTGCGGTCTTGCAATCATTATTAAGTGTTCGTATAGCAACGGTCTCAATTCTGTTGTCATCTAGTTGACATTTGAAACTGGTTATAAATATGAAAATAATAACGTAATATATCATAGATAGCATTAAGATCTGACGAATTTAGATTTTGTTTAATTCGTGCGAACGAATTTGGTACCAATACCGCCCTAGCAGAGATAAAGCAGGTTATAATGAACGTCACGGGTCACTCATGCTGTGTAATATTGACAGGAGCGATCGTTGTAGAGATGCGTGATAATGGCGTTACAATATTCTTTACAAAAAATTACAAAGATCACGTTAACCTCGAATGTCAGTCGGCTACAACTCGTAGCCAACGCGTACCTATTATCTCTCACAGGGCCATGTAAAATCCAATTCTGTGTGTGTAACATAATTTTAAGAATTGTCACAGTCACTACGGCAGCGTATATTAATGATGTTACAATACTACAGTCATACAAATTCATAGCTTTTATACAAGGTTCCGTTTCAAGGTCTCATACTCGCGCGCAACATATCAGAATTATGTATTTCTCCTTACAGGCATATTATAATCAGGAGATCCCGCAATGCACGGACTGAGAATAAAAACACTAAATAAAAAGAAATACTTTTATTTTTATTTTGTTTCACTGAGTGACGATCAAGTCGTTCACCTGATGTTAAGCGCTACGCCTGCCCATAACAGTTCTAGTGCCACCCAGAACTTGGCATTGCATAATCCTGCGCGGCACTGCACTGCTACTTGAATAATGTTTGTTGTAAAATATTTATATCTCAGATAATTTGGATCAGACGTTATAGACGTCTCACAGGGTCATCTGATAGATAGGTAGCTCTGGTTTATATTCATTTCGTAATGTGATGAAAAAGGCCGACTAAATGATGGGTAACTTAAACCACAGGTAGTGTAATGTAATTGTCCACGTTTCGTTTAAATTCTGATTTCATTGCTTGCTAAGGATTGACGATGTATCTATGTAACTTTCTTATGTTGATTGATATCTTTGTGTGAAATTTCGAAATATATTCAAGAAACAATATGTAAGATAAACTTTCTGCTTTCCTGTTACGTCACTTCACTAGCAGTGTTTGTAAATATTGATTGGTGTTAGGTAACACGATGGCGCCACGCGAATCAACGATTTCTTCCTCATTAGCCGTTCGCGCCCACTTCAGCCTTCGAAGTTTACACGTAGATAGACGAAAGACGTCACGAGTGTTTGCCCCACGAGTTATCGGGCTTGTTTCAAAATTGACATTTTCAAGGAACCACAAGGAACGGCGCCTTGGGGAATTCTAGATGCCGTTTGTTGAAAATTTAGCAATTTATTACAATCTTCAATTGTCACCATTTTGCGTTAAGTTTTGAATGTTTGCAATAAATTCGTAGATAAAAATGTATGAACGCTTTTTGGAATACTGTTAAATAACTTTATGTTGTTTTGTTTTCAATGCAATATTACGACGATAGTAATTGAATATTTGAAGATATAATTTATTAAAACGTTTAATTAACTATGGCGTTTAATTACTAGAATAAACAGTAATAATAATACACAGTAAACAACGCGATGGTTAGTATTCCGTGGTAGCATATTATTTTCCTGCACGGTTGAATATTCTGTTTCCTCTACAGGTTTCCTCAGTTCCGTGAACCGTCGCAGCTTGAGATGTTTGAAATTGAAATGGTTTTGAATATCTCTATGATGTTTCAGTTCCGCGAAGATTGAGAACAAGATGAATGCTTGTCAGGCGGGCGCGCGCGCTCCCCATCCTGCGTACGTGACCGGAGCAGCGTTCGGGCGGGACCTAGCGGAGTGACCATGGACCTTCTACATAACAAGCAACAATCAAAACACACTATATCGCTCGTATACTGAGGCCAAACTAATCCACAGCATTTACTATCGCGATACGGATCAAAATAACGCTTATAAACAAGTCGTTACGCTTCCATCTAATCTAAACCTTCGCTTGTATAAATATATTGAGATTTTTATTTTTGCTGAGGATAAGCAATAAACTCTAGAATGGATTCTCGTTCTGTTTGAAGATTGAAATGACAACTTTATAGCCGTGTCATTGAGACATCTTATTCCAGCATACAATAATGAGGATAGCGCCCACGTATCTTCGCCAATATTGCGAATTGGTTGGAAAAAAGGTCACTAAACCTTTTGATTAGGTTTCAATCCATTTTCTGCAAATACAGCTATAAAGGCGGCTTTGTGTGACATTTGAGTGTTTTCAGCATGGAACATTTGAATTGCTTTATATTTACCAACGTATTCTGTTAACAGGTTCTCCAGACGATATTGAGGTTTTTATTCGAACTTCAAGATTGATATTTGCGAATTGAATTCGTTTAAGCTGCGTTGCGTTATTCTATCAAAGATTTGCAGTCTAGCTTATAAAAGTAGATATTACTTGGTTCACCAAGCTTCGCCCATGTTTCCAAAAATGGGAGCCTGACAAATCCGTTTCCAGACGTCTAAGACCTTTAATCCGAGTTGCGCCGAACCTTTTTCTCGAAGCTAATACAAATATACACATAAAAGTTCAATGTTAATTGAATAGTATAGAATTAGTACCAGAAAGGCATTAACTATGACGTGGGCAGGTAGCCTTCTCTAATTAGATATGAATTGTAAAAATAGGCATAGTAGTAAATTATTTAAAGGCGAGTGTACTATAACGTGACAGATATACCTACTATAGCATGAAAGTAATTCTTCCAGTGCCGGGATTTGCGTCAGTCATAGAGAAGCGACAGGGTCGTTGCGCCCTTCGGCTTTAATGACGGTACGTCACGCACACATGCTCACCCCAATCTATAGCTATACATAAGTGATATACCACAATCCACCCCTCCTTCGTCCGAGGTTTGTATTCCAAGTTTCACTACTCAGTGAACTTATATCTCGTAGAACACAATTAGTCTACAACGGTCTTAGAGGAATCATCTGACCTTTGGTATTATATATATAATTCACATTCACTAAAAACTCATATTATACGAAATTATGATGTGATAGCATATTAAAATGAGCTTTGGATGTTAAACCGCGGAGGAACTGGCATTTATTCAGTAATTTCTACAATAAAGACACGGTATATATTCACTTTGAGCTTTAAAAGCTTTTTGCTGAAATAGCTTGCAACGCTGAAACTACTGTGGGCGTCATACTGACGTCAAAGAATAATAGGGATTTCATTAATTAATGGAAAATACAGGTGCTAGCGTACAAAATGAGCAAATAATGCCCGTTTTAACTAATCCAAAGAGACACCTACACCAAATGCATAATAATAAGGATTTGCTTAGAACAGAAAAACATTTCAGCGACCATAAGATTAGGTGATAAGTAACGAAAACACATGGCATCTTATGGTACGATGCTGACTCGGGGTGCGTAATTGTAGTTAATTAATAAACTAGCAGATACAGAAACAAAATCATAGGCAAGTGTTGAAAAGATAGCATAGAAGTTGCCTACTGAAACACGATTGGGAAACGGGAAACGAAGTTAATATTAGAGAATACTTATATAGGGGCCACCTTGCCAGTAGTTAGTGAAAACTGACCCTTATAATAGTAGGTTATATTAAATAATAATACACCAAATATTTAGTTTATATTATTTAATAGATAACTAATGTATTAGTATCAAGGTAGTTCACTATTTCAGGTCCACCCAGAAAAGCTAACCAGAACAAGAAAAACTGCACGAACACTTTTAATTATTGGCTTATGCAGATATTGATATTGGTGGTAGCATTAGTGAAATTTTTTGAGTGCGTTCTAGTAGGGGCCGGAATAAAGATTTTTGACTTTAAATCGACTTATTCATTGTACTTGTGAATATAGCAAAACAACACATTAAACATCGGTAGGCAACACAGGTAGGTATTCGTATCAAGTTTTGGGCTATATTCGTTGTCTCCGTGAAATCATTAAAAGTTTTTCGTCTTACAGAGACTTCGAACACCAATGTAAGATCGTAGGAACAAGAAAGTTCACCCGAGGTACGCTCCTCAAATTTATTTTACACTAGCTGTTACGATGCGACTTCGTTTACGGTTTTTTTTATGTCAATAGTAGAAGATTGCGTTTTCTTATTGTAAATTTATATTTATCAGTGTTTAATATAGCCTATCTATATTTACAGTGCCTTAACAGATATTTCCAAAGTGACACCGTACTTACACACAACTAAGAACTAACACATTTAAGGGTAACATCGGTAAATGTCACCAAACAACATGTAAAAATTGAAAAGCCAACTGATAATACCAAACACCACTAATAAGTATATCTGCCTGTAGAATTTTATAGAATTTTACCCGTAAAAATAAGCCTACAATAATAAATATTACCTCTTTACGGGCGTACAAGTGTACATAAATCGAAACAGCTTTTTTTCCAATCACTTTCATGCGCTCTAAAATTGAACCGCGAGGAGCGAATACCAATTGAGTTTTTTGTATTGATCGCGTTTGATGTAAGGTATGCGAAAGGAGCGCAGCACGTGGATACAGACGTAAACGTAAAGTAAACAATGAGAAGTTAATATACGGCCTACCTGCAAACTACCGCATTAACCAAAGGGATCATATAGGTACCTGCTGTATGAAATTTATCGCGATACTAAAATACTTAATGCCTTAGCGTGTGACCACAAAAGATTTTTCTAAGTGGGCGGCGGAGGATTTGCGAGATTGATTGTGTCTTCCACACCTACGTGCGAATCTGCTCAGAAATGTCAACAAAAGAACTCTCGGGACAATACACTATTGTTGGCGGAACTAATGTGTCAACTTATAAAACAAATCCTGATTCGTGCACTACAAAGGTAAAATTCCACGTCGATTTTCATTAGTGCAGTTAGACATCGCTAGCGATAAAATCCGGGAAATGTCACTCTATTTTCTGACTAACAAGGTGTATCTACTGACGCAGCTATAGAGACATAGGTTGAAATACAGGTAACAAGTTATTTGTTACTATTAGACAAGCCAACATTATCGAGTATAATGAGCAAAAAATGTTGTACTGAATACTCTAATGGATTGTTTTTGAACTAAGCTGTTGTTTTATTTGCAAAATAAACAAATAATTCTCACAAAAATTATTCTAATTTTAGTATCTAAATTCATGATTTCTTTGAACTCCATTTTATAATACCACCTTCTAGCGTGAACATGAAAGGTTGCTCGACGTATCCTGAATAATACATGTGTCTACTTGATTCTTTGAAGCTTTACCTGTATTAAAATACCGAAATTGGAACGTTTTCAAGCTTCCACGAAGATATGCCAGTAATCGCTTTATAGCAAAAACATGTAGGAGGAAATGTACGTAAAACCTCTGGAGTCATTAAAACCTACCTACTTAAATGGGAAAGACTCGCTGAAGATATTTAATATAAAGGTACCGGTAGCATTTGTAGTAAGCTAATGAGAAAATGTTGGTACTGGTGGAAGCCGAGAGACAAAGTTTTTACTTAAGTATAACATTAAAATATAACCTTATAGTATAGAATAAGTAAATAAATTAAAATGTAGATTATCCTAGCAGCTAGAAATAAACTCTCAACTATGAAAAAGGATATTTTTTAAAGAAGCATGACATAGAATATAATTTGTCCAGCTTCATGAATTTATGCGTGAACATTTAATTTCGAGAACCATGAGTCGCGTTTTACATCGGAGAGTGACTAAATATGTAGACCTAAAAATTTGCATATTATTTAGCTTATTCTCTGTTATTTACAGCCAATTTGCAACTAATCGACTACGTAACATGCCGTATGTATATAAATCACCCAAAAAATTCTTCCTACCATGACAAGTGAATTCGGTGATTAAGACGATATCTATCTCTAAATACTCGATCGTGTGATAAAAAGGACTCATCGCGGTCGTCATTATTTACAATAATCGTATTTTTTAAGAAGAAAAACATCTAGATAGTATTCGAGGCAAAATCTCGTTCAGTAGTTCCTGAGTGATGGTGACTGGTAACTCACGAGTGAAAACTTAATATTTGGTCTAATACAGTTAAAAGGACGAAATCTGTCGGGCATAATTGAGGTTTGAGTCACCATCAATATCGTAAGGTACACTGTAGAAGCATTGGGTACAGCGAAAGTTTAAGAAGCGTCACTTCCTATCAGTGCTTATCTGAAGATTATGCTTTGGAAGACGTGTTCAAAGTTCAACACGTGCGTCTAAGCAAACGTGATCTTGACCACGCGTGAATACAATCTTATCAATTTAAGAATAATTTTGCGATGAGAAAACAAGGTAGGTACTTGCACTTTATTTTTTTGTCTGTAAATAATGATCTAACCTTCACATAATATTATGGAAAACAAAATTAAAATAGATTCGTTAAAACGCAGAATCACGTGATAAATATGACGCCAATACATTAATCTGTAAAAAAATAACCAATCAATCGACAAAATATAGATTTAAATTTACGTATACTTATTTCCATCGATAGTATTATAATTTGCAAGTTTACAACTAAAATGTTGTTAATTTATTCAAATTAACATTTGGATGTTGCGTTTCTAGATGTTTTTTTTTAATTGAAATGTCAGCCGAGTATCGAAACCAAAGCTTTATGCAAGTTTCCAGACAGAGCTTTATAATAACAATGATCTACCTCCACATAGCAACGTAGGTAGAGTCTCCTCTTTAAACTTTGCTTTGTAGTTATTAACTAGACTGCAGCGAATCCTTACATGATGTAGGTATTGTCGGAGCTTACCTTCAGCGAAGCCATATCGGAGACGGAGCGGTGAGTTTGTATGGTCTCCAGCTGGTCCAAGCACCAGTCTAGCTCCTCCACGGTTTCCAGAGCTAGCTTCATATAGGCTTCGTCTGGAACAAAACAAAAGATTATTTAGTAAATGTTTTAATCATCTTTTTTTGCGCCAAATTTTTCGTACCAGACTACATTTATGACCTTTTATGCGAACTATATAATCTGCCCATTCAGCAGAATCTTCTAGTTAGGTACTATAAAAATTCTTCTTAAAGCCAAATATTAAATAATAGTTACTAAGAGCCTATACACCTGTGAATAGCCAATACAGACCGTGCCTTTATAGAAGTACCAATCTACAGTTATATAGAAGTATTTTTGTTCCTTTTTTATCTAACAATTAGATACATATACAACGAAGTCCCATTTTTTAATCTAAAATAATCTTTTTAACTTTATCTTATTTTGCGCGTTCCCGTTGTTGATCTGATATTCAGAAACATTCTCATTGGGGTACCTACAAACAACGACGCAAATAAGTATATTTACTAGAACTGTCTAACCAATAACTACTTACTGCGAAATATAATAATGATAATCAGTTTATTTCAGGCAATAACATTCAGTACACATACACCAATGTAAAAATATCTGGAGCATATTAGATGCCATTCAGACTAACACGTGCACATTATGTCTACGCACTATTTAGGTATACATAATAAACAATATTAAACCTACAGTTCAATTTTACCTTATGAATAATATAATGAATTTAATTGTGTTAAACGATTTTCTGTTAGGGTTTTAGTGGTGTTGGTTGGTTTTGTGAATATGCCTATAGTTTAGGTACCTATGGTGACACGCTAAATCCGGTATGTGAGATACTTTGGCATTGTATATATAAAAGTGTGTGTAAGTATGTTGGTAAGTAATTAACTAAGTATATGCTTTCACACAGCTCTGAACATGAAATATATTTTGATAAAGATTGGTAGTTAGTACTGGGGAAAGATTTAGCCTTCATAGTCACTTCACAGTAACTGGGCATATGAGGCTTTAAGAGCCCATGTCTCAGGGTGACGAGCGCAGTGCAGTGCCCCGCGCAGGATTATGCAATGCAGAGTTCTGAGTGGCGCTGTGACTGTTATAGGCAGGCGTAGAGCGCTTGCCATCAGGTGAACGACTTGCTCGTCTCGTCACTCAGTCAAATAAAGAAAAAAGTCAATAGTACTGAGTTTCTGGAATACCACATTGGATAATTTTTATTGTCTACGCGCCTGCGTAGGCGAGGCCAGGGATAGCTATGGATTGAATTCTTTGAGGAAAGCCACTGTAATTACTTTTTTTTACCCCGATAGAGTACATACGCACATAAGGGACCCACTTACCGTAAACGATGATTTCATGTTAAAACCCGATTTACAAAAAGACGCGGATCTTCATTATTAGTAATTAATTATATAGGGTCGTTTGATATTTTACGTAATATTATATTTTTCCTATGAAATACGTGGGGACTCAGAAAAAAAAAAATTATTACATGAGGCAGTGTTTCAGTTGTCTTTGTTTTACTGCTCTAGAACCAGTTCTCACATAGCTATGCAAAACTTTGTAGAAAAGTAGTCAAAAGGCGATTAAAATGAAAAGGCTAATCCCGTCACTACGATGCTGTAACCTTAAAACCAGATCAAACAACACCACAAAATTAGAATAACATCCCGAGAATATTATAAGAGAACATGGGGGAGTACTTTGACCTACTAACATGAACATTTAAAAATTTATCAACATTTTAGGGAATTTGTAAAAAACTCTCAGAACCATGTACAAAAACTTTGGCTATTAAGGAGCTCGAGGGATACTTAAAATAGCGTTGTTGTTCAATCTTATTTCGTTGAAAGTTAAGGCAAGGCATAATATCAGGTTACGAAATCCTTAGTCCAGTTTATTTTACTTTTTAATAGCTTAGCTCGTCTGTTTCAGTTCTGGGAACAATTATACAAGTTTGACGTGAAGCTCGATAACCTTCGACGCCGGATTTGGGAATACGGCTAAATTGTAACCCCAAACCGTTCGCTTCACAAATCCGGCAAACAAAGGGGAAATAATTACTAACGTTTAAGGGCAATCCACTAGTATTAGGTGGAAACAATGGTTGTTCCATTAGAAGCACGTCTTTAAGGTTTCGTGTGCCTTTACTTGCAATAAATATTGTATTCATTCTGGCGCTCTCCTCCTGTTTAACATAACAATACAATGTTACTTTACTTGGTAATTTAGGCACCAAATGGGTGTTAGAAAAGGTTAGTTAGCAATTTGATATAATCTATTCTAACGTATTGGACAAATGGCTGCATTACTTATTAGTGCATTTTGACATTACGAGTATACCTATATCCCATTACTCTTTGATTTCAATCTGGAGAGAGATGAGGTGTTATTTTTGATTGTATTTGAAGAATTTGTATATTCATAAACACACGTACCTACTCAACCAGCCTGTTAATAAACCGAATCAAACATAAAATTTGATTCATTAACGGTTGTCTTTCGACACCGTCATATAGTGAAAATTTAAATCGCAAACAACAATTCTAACAATGTTATATTGAAACGAGATTCGGAAGTAGCTGTCATTCCATTAGAGGGAAAAATATAGCCCGAGGCACAGCTATCAGAATAACAAGGGGTAATTGCCGTAATCAGCGTGATCGCAGGACCGACGTGCCTGAGATCACAAGCGCAGGCAATACCTAGATATATCAACCGAGTCTATGCCATCTAAGTGACTTGTGTTTACACCGGATTGCACAATACATCTAGAGTGACTATCACACGAGCAGCTAATTAACTGAATAAGTTCTACTCTACGGCAACAACCAACTTTTCTTGGATCATCTAAGGCCGCGCCCACCTCAAACGTGGCTTATGATCTGATCATCTGTCACATTTGGTAATAAAAGTTGACAAGTGATAAGACTAGCGTTAAGTTAGTCGCGAACTTTTTTGATCGGATGATTTTGTTTATTGTTTGACATTAATTAGATGTTTATTTATTTGTTGAGCAACAGTTGACAGAATTTTGAATTGATTAAAAATTAAACGGAATTATTTTAGTTTACTCTCGGCTTTATAATAGTCAGAGTCAACTTAAATTCAATCCCCTTTAAAACTCAATTTTTAATATATGTTATAAATATGAACGATCATGCCTCAGAATAGGAAACTTCTTTGTTAGCAAATACCCTTTAGCTTCGACATTAATTCCTATACAATATACAAATATACATGTTGCTTATAATTGATCAAATAATAAAAAAACATGTTGTTTTCACAGTAGGAAATGTGCTTAAATTGATATACTTACCTATTGAATGTTGACAGTAAATTTATCAATTTTACCCTCTGGCGCATTCTATAGCTTAAGTAGCTTCATAAATATTGATAAATGCGTCGTGGTGTACCAAATTTAATTCGTCACAAATCTCAATTTCAAGAATGAGTGACGCGATATTACATTTATAATGTGCCAAGAAAACCAATATGACACAAACCTTTTGAGTAAGATATCAAAATAAAGGAATTAAAATATAATTCCTAAAATATATTCCATCACAGGTCGAGCTTGAAGTACGGCGACGCTTTTTATCGGGATTCTTGCTTAGAAATCACTACGAGTCGAGTTAATGTCATACTATAGTAAGAAAGTTTGATTTTGTGTTATTCTAAATTCATAGCCTCCGTCTTAATAATTAGATAGGCTGTGGTTTTACTTTAGATGACTAGGATACTATTTATAAATTGTTTGTGTTAGTATTATTGAAAACAAACAATAATAAATGTATTACTCGTATGTAGTGTAGCTACACATTAATCTTACGATGACACGCTTTAGTTTAAACTGCTTAAAGATTTGAAACGCTACGCGGTTGAAATCAATTAAGTGGCTGTACATTTAAAGGTTATCTTATCATCCATTAAGGGGTCATTTGCTGGTATGAAATGATCACAGTTGCAGACCGTGATATTGTGCGTCACACATTATGTTACATTCAGAGAATTATCTCAATATAATATGATAACTCGTTCGACTCGGATTTGACCCTAACATACATTACAGAGTAATATTTATAAATATCGAATGTCTGGAATGTTCAATGCATGACAGCAACATCCAAAATATTCATCCTATTAAAATTATAATGCTGTACAATATATACTGTATAGGTGCCATGAAATCATTGCTTTTATTGTTATATTACGCGCTTGTTTACGTTAAGCCTAAGCTGTTATTAGTATAGATTACTGATTTCAATTAAATGTAATTAATTATAGGTAGGTATTCATTTTATTATCGTCCCTTAGGAGAGGAAAAATGTCTGAATAACTTAAGCAGAGACAATATTTTACGGCAACTTGGAAGCCGGTGAAAGTTTTGCTTTTATTTGAAGACAATTATTTTAATTAAGTCGAGGCGAAGTACTTTAACATTCTCTTTTATTACGAAAGTTTAACTGGATCGACTACAACTTCCCCGGTGGCCTGTGTAACTATGACTGCTCAAGAAGTCTTAGTACACTTCGAATAAATACTATATTACTGAGTTTCGTATCTGTTTATGAAACTGGCTCTTACTGACAACTCTGTGGAAATATCTAGGTATACCGGAAGAAAGTTCCTAGTTTAATTACAACATGGTATATGCGGTGGTAGCCTAGTGCGAGAACATCCGCCTTCCAGGGTGAGGGTCGTGAGTTCAAATCCCAGTGCAGGCACGTAGCAACGTGTTTCTTGTAAAACATACGTTGGTAATTATAAATCAATTCGGTGAAGGAAAACATCATGAAACCCACATACCTACCCGGAAATTATTTCGGAGGTATGTTATCCACCAATCCAGACTGGGCCCCCGTGGTGGATTATGGTCTAACCCCCCTCGCGAAACGAAAAGGGTGACCCGTGCTCAGTAATAGGCCGATATGGGTTGATGATGATATGCAGTAATCAGGATCCTATGGACTATTTCAGTGAAAATACCTTCTAAGACTACAATAAGATCTATGAGCTAATGCTTCAATTTTCCACTCGGTCTCGAACCTC
Organism: Campaea margaritaria; assembly: GCA_912999815.1. Lineage (NCBI taxonomy): Eukaryota > Metazoa > Arthropoda > Insecta > Lepidoptera > Geometridae > Campaea > Campaea margaritaria. The sequence goes on from OU538794.1 coordinate 8,673,828, forward strand.
ACTAACAAATATTATATTTATCTAAAATATATTTTTAATGTATACATTTGACATGTTTCAAAACTACCAAAATATATAGTAAATATACGTATAACTCACTTTTACCAGACCAAATCAGACTAGTTGGCTGAGTTATTTACAGTACGTAAAACTGAAAGAATTGAAAATTCAATAGAACTCGCACAGAAAATCTGGCAAGTGTAGCAATGCCACCGGCAAACCACCTCGTGACCTACATTCCAAGTTTTCCTGGAAGCGACACCGGGACGGGGCGTCCTGAATACATTCCCGCTTCGGAGCTAACGCATCCACTCATTAGTACCTGTCTGTTACGCCTCGCTCCAAATAGGACCAGCACGATTTTGTGATTTATGAAAGGTCAAACGATCTCGGAGCAACAACAATGATGTATGGACACCACCACAATACCAGCTAATGATGATAAGTGGACGGTGTTTGTCCTGCTGCTGACGCGCTTCGATATCCACGTGAATATTTTAGGCTATTTTATCTTGTGTCCAATAGTTTCGATCGCTATTCGACGAGTTGAAAAGGGGGTTTTAACATTTAACATTTATATCGTTTTCGTTTTTAATTTTTTCACGACCCTCTCCTTGGAAGGCAGACGTTCTACCACTAAGCTATCACCGTTTGCTATAATTATTTAGTGAAAATAATTTCACCACTAAGGTAGGTAAGTAATACTTATTATTCTATGTTATTTTACTTGAGTAACTTTGCATATTATATACTAGCAGCGCCCCGCGGTTTCACCGGCGTTAAACTATAAATTATTCCAGGACCTAAAGTAATTCAATACTAAATTACGCAAAATCCGTTCAGCCTTTTCGGCGAGAAGAGAGGACAAACACACAAACTTTTTCATTTATTTATAATATTAGTGTGATGAACAAAATGTTTTCACTATGCATGAGGTGAAAAAACTAACCAGTCTTTTCACCTTGTAAAAGTGTGAAAAGGTATCAAAGTAAATTCAGCGATCTAGCTTTATGGCATAAAAGTACTTATCTATGCAGATAAAGAATTATTTCTGTTACTTACGTCAAACAAAATGGATTGTATGGGTTATTTTTAGTTCCGAGCAGTAAAATGCACAAACAACACTAATCAGTCACATATCTGCGGATTAAGATACACCTCACATTTTCTTTTAACAGTGGAAGAGCAGTTATTAGGTGCTCTTAAAACCGTAGATGGTAATACACTGCTGAAGAGTTTAACTGCCGTTCCTTTGAAAAACAAATTGAACGTGACAATTATTCCGTCACGACTTACGGTCATTTTCCGATAGGACCCGATTTATAAAAAAACCGGCCAAGTGCGAGTCAGACTCGCGCACGAAGGGTTCCGTAGTTTGTTGTATGGGAGCCCCCCTTAAATATTAATTTAATTTTATATTAACTATTTATTTTTAAAATGAATATATAACTAAATATTCTGAGAATATTTCAAGGGTCTACCTGTTGCCATTATCAATATCAAGTAAAAATGAGCAAAATAATCACATTTGTTGTATAGGAGCCCCCTTAAATATTTATTTTATTCTTATTTTTAGTATTTATTGTTATAGCGGCCACAGAAATACATCATCTGTGAAAATTGCCACTATCTAACTATTACGGTTCATGAGATACAGCCTGGTGACAGATGGACAGACAGACAGACAGCGGAGCCATAGTAATAGGGTCCCGTTTTACCCTTTGGGTACGGAACCCTAAATATGGTATTGATATCACTAAATACCATTGATTCCTAGAGGTCACATAAAATCCGGTTTAGCAAAGAAAATGGTTGTTTTATTGTAATAAAACGTTTATGGCGATAAGTAAAAGGATTAACTGTCGAGTCAAATATTTGATAGGCCATAAGAAGCTGCCGATACTGAACGGAAAATAAAAATGAATGAAATGAAGGTTTGCAAAGCTATTTAAATTATGGCGGTTTCATTTACTGATTCTACGTTGTCTACGCACTTCTGATTGCAAGTCTTTTAAATCAATACATGTAGATATTCATAAGTCTGTTACCATGGCAACAGGAGTGTGGTGAACTGGAATTAATTAGTTGTTGTATTATTGTTTTACATAGTTATTTTGTTTTAAACTTTCCTGAATTCTATTTACGTTCTCTTGTCTGAATTTATTTGCAACCATATCCTCATCTTTCATTTAAATTAAACAATAGGTACCTATATGGTTACAAATGGGGTTTTCATTGTATGGCGTATTGAACCTCGCTGCCTCTCTGCTGATAGAATTACCAAGTAGGTTTAGGTATACTAAGTCCAAAACAGAACAGGACGTGACCAAACTTAGGTTCGGTATGTATGTACTATGTAGATACTAGCAATATACATGAAATAATAACGCCGAGCATTCATACGTATGATGTCCTTAATTAAAGGTCCGCGCAAATACGCCCAACGAAATAAACCTTCCGGCAAATAATATCGTATTTGTCTCAATAACAATTATAGGCTGTTGATTTGAAAAAGTTTTCAGAACTAGACAGGAAACAAATGTGTTTACAAAATGCCCGTCAAAACATATCTGTTATCAAAATAATAAAGGATTGTCTATTGATAATCCTAATCAGCAGTGTGGGAGACATGAATACAATTCTGCGCAAATGCCTTGCTTATTGCAGAGTTCCAAGAAATTTTGCATATTTGTGCGTAGTAACTGAATCAGTAAATAAAGGATTTCATTGATAACCACAGCTACAAAACCACAAAACTTTAAGGAAAACTACAAAAAAGGCATTCAGGTTTCCCATTTTACGTACTCATTCATAAATAGCCCAATGAATTACGTAGGGTGTAAACTGTAAAAAACCTAACTGTTCATTTACCAAATATTTTTAAAATTATTTTTCGTGGAGCAGCACAAAAATGAAAAATTTTAATATTTGGCTGTGTAAGGCTAAAAACAGAAGTCAATGGAGTAAGCGACGCTTTTTCATAGGGGTAGGCAGATTGAGCTGCTCCATTGAAAAAAAAGTTAATTAGTCAAAATTGAAGCAGCGCTTACGCATATTTCAGGGTAGGTACATTTTAAAGATAATCTCATGATACATAGATCCGGTTCTTAGTAGATGGAGATTACGAAGAAAAAACATAACCGACATGTGATTGTTTACGATGATACCGATTCGATGTAATCTATAAAGCAGGTGTTACGTGATGCGATCATCTCCAACTAAAATCGGAGAGATATCAAAGATCTCTTTTTACAAATATGTAGAGTTACTCTGCATACGAGTAAAATAGATCGTGTGAAGCCCTTGGAAAAGCTTACGTACAAGGACGAAATACACTTATCCTGTTCATTTTTATCTCTCTACTTACATATAACATTTCCTATAACATCGCGTCAGCACCCTTCAACATCAATTCGGCTGTCTCATCTGATTTAGGCGAATGCTCACAAATATAGTGGTATTTTTCATCACTAATATATATTTGAGAAGATATACCATATAAAAGTAGTGTTTAGAAGTTTAGTTTTACACGCGGAGTCACTGAAGATGTTCATCACCTTCTGGTGGAATGTGTTTAGAGTCAGTCGATGAGATCACAAATGCGCAGTCAATGCGGACTGAACATTTTAGTTTTTATGTAATACAAAGTGTTTAGGTAATCCAGTAAGTGGAGCAGCAATGACACTTTACGCAGTATTGTATGATTTAATACAGTAAGTATATTTATATTGTAAAGCTTCACGGGTTGGCATAATTGCTGAAAATGCGCTAATAACAAAAAGAATAAAAAAAAAACAAGGAAAGGTGATTTGTCCTTGTGATCTACTTTTCCACTTCCATCGGAAGAGAATATCGGTCAATGTTGATAACATTATCATGTGATATAAAGATACGTAAGATACGTCGTAATAATATATACGATGTGATAGCTGCCACGTTTGAGACGCGTTATGTTAAATGGAGACCATCGTAGATCGCATTTTCACTTAACATCAGCGGGGCTATGCAGCACGGTGCGGATCAGCTCGAGTTCGTTTCATTTTGACGTTTGATTGCCACGGCACTCGTCATTCGTATTGAAATGACAAGTCCCGTGGCAATCAAACGTCAAAATGAAACGAACTCGAGCTGATCCGCACCGTGCTGCATAGCCCCGCAGGTGAGATAGTTGTCAAACGTTAACGTATGTATAAAAAAAAAAAAAGAAAAGACATATCACTGTGGATATTAATTTCGTTAAACTAATTCCTGATTAGCGAGAGTCTAACTTAGTGAGAGAGAAAAATAAACCTGACAATTGCACACATAGAGAGTACTGTAAGCTAACCAAGTTCCCAAATATTTTTTCTAATCAATTTGATACCTTGTGTAAAGGAAAATGGTGTATGTAATAGTGTACACACGTAGAAGTGAAACTATTCCTTCTTATTTGTCTTTCATTCCGACCCAATGTTCTCTGTCGAGGCCTTGTCGAGGCATGGAAAGCAGAAAAAACTTTAATGAAATACTCTTTTAAACTGAGACCTGAGAAGAGATATCACAACAAAACTTTTTAAAACCTTTGTATGCTCCTTGATAATCTCTTAATCCCGAACTCTTTTTCTTATTTTAAACTCCTTTCACTAAACCTAACGTGACGTTCGAGCGTAACAGAAAAGTCTGAAGATTGCTATAAAATATTTCCATAAGTACATTGATAAAACGCGTTTCACATCAATTAAAAATTTTTTATCAGTTTATTGTCTTGTAAACTATTATAGTTGTAGCATACTTTATTTTACATTTCTTGTAACGCAAGTCAGAAAAGGATCTTTTGACTTTGTTCATCATCAACCTAGATCCGCTCAGTGCTGAGTACGGGTCTCCCCTCACTTTCGTGAGGAGATTTAGGCCAAATCCCTCACCGGGGCCCGGTCCGGATTGGTGGATAACATAACTACCTCTAAAATAGTTCACGGGCAGGCATGTGGGTTTCCTCACGATATTTTCCTTCCCCGAAAAGCAAGTGATAATTACGTAAATATTATACGTACGTGTGTTTTTACAAGGAACATATTGGTATGCGCCCCCACTTGAATTTGGACTCAAAGCTCTCTCCATGGAAGGCGAGTTTTGAGTTCTCCCAATAAAATTACACCGCTTTTGGTAGCCAAAATTAAAACGTTGACTCTTTTGCAGGCCTTAAATATGGGGATTAGAGGTCACTATACATGTATATGACCCTGACGTTTCAGACGCCTCTCCATAATGATAAAATTGTGTAACAAAGTATCGAGGAAGATTTACGTACGTGTTGTTTTCATAAGCGATACATTAGGTACATACCTTTGTCCTATAGTCATTGTTTACGGTTACCTATCTATCTTCGGAGAAAGGCAGATGTGACTAAGATGTGAACATTACATCTATTTATTTAAGGTAAACGCTTTTAATATGACTAATGTCTTTAATATTTGGGCAAATAAATTACAAGTAAATTTGTGATAAACAGGGTGAAGTCCCATATTATTTAAACGTTCGCAATTCATGTAAATTATATTGGTAATGGGTTTCCTGTTTACGCCTTTAATGGTTTCTATGAAAATCACAAACCATGGAGTAAGGGATTAATGGGTTTAGAAATCGATCTCTAGATGAACGTGTAAAGCAAAGTAGCTAGGTACCTACTTAAAAAAAAAAAATAATTGACAGCTCGTGTCGAGTACCTACAAAATGACTTATATTTTTTAATACTTCTTCTTCTTTCTTAATACTTCTAATCTTTTTTTGTCTGTTATGGGCAGGCGTAGCGTTTACCGTAAAGTGAACGAATTGCTCGCGTCGCCACTAAGTCAATTAAAAAAAAATACACAAGCGCCTATGAAGTCCTATAAAGTCTCATTGTTTATGCACTGTCATCATCATCATCATCATCAACCGGAAGACGTCCACTGCTGAACATAGACCTCCCCACACACTGTAGGCTATGTACATAGCTTTAAACACATAAGTACCTCAGAGAAATATATAATCGTATATCCACACGAGGGGTAGAAAGCTTTTAAATAAAAAAAACATACCTCCAGGGTTGAAGTTTTTAGGTTGCGGAGTGACAGCGGTCGCACCCGACGATCTCCGTGATCTGGAATGGAAAATAATGATAATGAAGATAATTTAGTATTCACCTTTCTCTTTGAGTTTCATTTTTGAATGAGGCCTTACAAATTTTGCTGAGAAGGTTCAGTATTCATCAGTGTATTATTACAAGAGTGATTACATTATTCTATCAGTATCCAAAGATAGCTTGTAACATTTTCAGCCTGATTCATAGTGGTGATACAGGTTGATAGTAACAAGAACAAAATTCCAAATCCAGCATTCAAATTTAATTTAATTTGAACCTATTTATATTTATAATGTTTTGAAAACGACTAATAAACTAATAATCAAGAAAAAGCTTTTTAGAAATCCAATTTAAAGCTAATCACGAAAATTACCCACAATAACATCACCATATCATTATTCCCCCTAGGCTTGTTTATTCAATTTCATTCAACATCTATTTGTCTTAGTACGAAAAACAAGACTTCGAAAACAAATCAATGAATTTTAATTTTGTTTAAAAGCTATTAGTCTCAATTGACACAGGAATTTGAAAGCAAGAACTGCCAAATCTTATTTAAAAGATTGTTAAATTCCAGATACAATAACAACCCCATACTATTAAGCGAAATTACTGGGCATATGAAACTTTAGAGCCGATGTTTCAGGGTGAAGCGCAGTGAAGTGCCGCGCAGGATTATGTAATGCAGAGTTCTGGGCGGTGCTGTGCCTGTTATGGGCAGGCGTAGCGCTAACCATAAGGTGAACGACTTGCTCGTCACGTCTTCAGTAAAAAAATATTAACTTAGGGTAACGCTTCTATTAATGTTCACATATAACATACTTAAACCTTGGCTAGCGTTTATAAAATTACTACCCTATTCGTAGTAACTCCGAACTACAGCATTCTGCTTGAAAGCATAATACTTTAACAGATTAAAACGAAGAACACTAACATCAGCAGGTTTAAGAAGGGTTTACATTGTGTTTACTTTACCAAGAAGCTTTTATATATAATGAGATAAAGTTTTCAAAGCCTCTGACAAAGAACGAGTGGGCACGGGTCGTGAGATCGCATCTTTCTTATTTTGTCCCTGGAAAATACGACATATTATTTTACCACATCGATAGATTTTACCTAAGATAAAATATAATAAAAATAGAAGTTGTCTACCTACACTCGTAGACAAGGATAAGTTCCTATGGAATATTATATGTCATATGACAAATATAGACAGATAAAATACCCGATATATTAAAGAGATAATAAAGCTTGACGACAGCATTGTTCACAACGTATTTAGAAGATAATTACTTTACTCTAATTGTATCCTAAGTATCTATTTATTTATTGACAAAAGGTTCACGTACTTCTCGTTATTCATCTACACGCACGTTTGTCTAGAAGAGATCGCTCTAGGTGATAAGACTGTCCATTGCGATATTATTTGTTATGTTGTTTTATTTTCTAGTTTTAATTTACCTTTGTTTTCCATCCAGATAATATCTTTAGCTTAAAACTTGTGTAGGTTCAATAACGCGTAATTATCACCGATCACGTAATAGACCTTATCTATTAACATCTGTTGTGGTCGCGGTAAGATAATAATAACGCCAATATCACTATTAGTTATCAGAAACACATAGACATTCCATCGGTTTTACAACGTTAAACTGTTTATATCGTAAAAACAATGATATAACAATCAGCGTTCTATAATTAGAAAATACCGTCTGTTGATTGCCAGTGGATGTGTGTCATGATGATCTAAAATTAGTACCAGACATTATGGTGGACGTACCTACCGTCGAGGTCTTCTCTAACAGATTACTGTAATGTCTAAGGGCACGGACGCACCGGCGTACAGTTTGCGGCTCGATCGATACATCTCGAACGAGGTAGGAACGTCCTTTGTTGTCAGAGTTTATCTGCGAGCTGCTATCAATCGACAGCAACCCGTGCCCTCGACGCACGGAAGAGCTCAGATGTTATGCCAGTCAATTATCTTATCCCAGTATGTGTCGCTGGCGTCGGTGCATAACTTTAGTGATAGGTTAAGATCCTTCAGTCAAACTATGCCAACGAGCGCTTCCTATGCCAGCCAGCATTTCCTATGCCAAGGTACGTTTCCGGCAGCTCCTAATACTATTTTTAAATAGAGCGTTCACACAACGCGTAGGGCCTACGCCGTAGGTACGGTACACGTCTAACTGTTTGCGGCTGGCAAATTTTGCCTGGCGTGTCCTCGCCCTAATTGTTTACCATCGATATTTAACTAACAATTTTATGTGACATCTAATAAATTTATTTAACGAACTAGACTATGAAACCAATTAAAATAATTAGTGGAAAACTTACCAAAATTAAGAGATTTATTACAACTAAGGAGCTAAATGAAATTAAGCGAATCTGGTTCAGACAGAAGTAATTATGTTTCATTTTACTATAAAGCCATGCCTACAATTATCGGATACAAGTGTTTTTAAAGGTTAAGGGTTCGTGTTTGACGTCAGCGTAAGCCGGTAATCTCAAAGGAGAGGCCTGAGAACGATTAGACAGTTCTATAATTAAACTTATTGATGGAAAATGATTTATTAAAATTTCTTAATGTCTCTCCGTCTGTCTGGTTTTACACATAACGGATTTGTCTCAAATGTAAATTCAAATTAGGTAGGTAATGACGTTTCGAGGCACTTACCTTATGGTATGTATATCTATAAAGACATAAAATGTTAAATGTTTCCACAATGGAAACTTAAAAAAAAAGAAATTTAATTTTGTTTGATTACCTACTATAATTACAAGAAAGCAAATACTAATAAAGGTTCAAAATAGTGGAAGATTTTCAGTACAAAATGATCTACATTATGAGGCATAGATTAAAATTGACATGTTCTGGATAATGAAGTCAAACAAAACACTAATAAAAGAGAATGTGCGCGCCGTGCGATATCTAATCTGATTTCAACACAAATCTAATTAAAGAGGTTGTTACAGGCGAGGGACGTATTTGTAATGTAACCGAACACGACTGTAAATGTAGGTACTTGGATATTCATTAACGTCATGTCTTCAAACCGGGGGGGTGGATGAGAAGGCTAACAACCCGCGTCTTCGCTCCTGACTCAGCTTTCGCGTGTCGCAGTCACAGGTTACTCACTAGTTATAAGTATTCGTCACAGTTTAATGAATAGCTGCGAGAGTGCGAGAATGCCAATAGCTTTGTCATCGGGCACGAGACGCCGCGGCGCGGATCATACGTCATTGATTACGTTTCAGAGTGACTCAAGAGCCAGAAATACATGGATATGCCGTCATATGGCGGTCAAAATGAATTGCATTGTCATTTTCGATAATGTCTTACTTATTATAATGCAACTTAAGTTTGAGAAATGAGTAATTGGTATTTTTAATTGCGTCAATTATTCATTATGATATAAACAGTTAAGTTTCCGGATTTATTATACAGTCATGATCATCCCACTGCATGCACCCCTCCACCCTTTCCACTCCCCTTGGCTTAAAAAATTTTGCAGCTATTCCTTCTACCAGTTGTCCAGTTATTTCTGCTTAAGTACGTACTTGATGAATTTTTACCTAGTTATTATTTCAAATTTAATGGTACATAGCAACAGCTATGGTTTCAGTTTCAGAAAATAGAGCATTTTGATTCATAGCTTATTTGCATAGGTAGGTACGACCTTATCATGCACGCATGTGGGTATGGTTCTCTGACTTTCATGTGAAAGGAAAGGGCTATAGAGTTCCCAAATGATATGTTTTTGATAAAAAATACTAAAAATTATAGGTTTAAGGTTTCTATGAAATTATAACGGGCCGGGTAGAGTTGTCCTGCCTTGAAAATAAAAAAAAAACTTAGAACCTGATTGCAGAGCCACCTACCGGGTATAAATGTGTCTTCAAACTATCCAGGAACCCATTGAAATATACACACAAAGTTTCATACAAATCGGTACAGCCGTTTAGGAGTTAGGTGACAAACATACGGACATAAGAATTTTGTAATGGGAAGAAATGAGAAAACTAAAGTAAATTATGTAGGAATGTGAGCTCAGTCAATTGCCGTATCCAATATCTACTTTTCCCAGATGGCGGTTGACCTTGCTCACGCGCATATAATAATATGTACTTAGTACAATAATCATGTCGTACGCCTGCGTAACAGATACGGACGTTGTAGTAAATGTTAAGTGTATTTTGACATTTATAGTAAGCCTTTATGATTTTCTAATCAATATTCATGTGCACCTTTACACAAAGCAGTCAGTGACGTCTTTCATTCAAGGGTGATAAATTCTCAGTTAATCGCATTATTTTTTATTATACATACTAAATAGTAATATAATGCTCAATTATCTGAAGTTCCTTGTTGATTTTATGCACCTTCGTACAAATACTTGCCTATGCATATAATAAGTACAATAAAATATAATTTGTTGTATTACAATACACCAGTTACAAAAGAAATAAAAATAGAGGAGAAAAAAATATTTAATAATAATATTATGTACCTACATGGAACATCTATATATATAAAAATGTTATTTTGGTTTGTGTACGCTTCAAAAACTCAAAAAGTTCTGCACCGATCGAGCTGAAATTTTAGCATGATATATAATCCGCATCACGAATTGTTTTTATCTATTTTTTTCATCAGTGACATATCAGCGAATGTGCGAATGTGCCACAGCGAAGCGTGGCAGGGCACAGCAGCTGTGCCCTGTAATTAACTAGCTGCTAGTTAATTATATTTTCCACTTATTTATCATTATAGAACGTGTTTCAGGTGAATCAAAACTCAAATAACTAGCATCAGCAAATTCTGCCATTACTTTGCTTTTAGGTATAAAATAACCTTGTTCACGGAATTATTTAGTTAACTAATACGTAGATATAACAACTAACTTTAGGATTCCCCGAGTCCAATCCAACCCGAGATCCGTGCAAAGACTGACGTCGCAGATTCTCAGGATTAGTGAGATAAAGTACTATATTTTGATTAAGTACTCTCCAGGTTTAATAATAATACGGACTCCAAGTACCTTTGTCACAGCGATGAAACTTATAATTATTCAGATAAGTACCTACTTAGTTTACCTACTCAGTATTTGGCGATACCTATCAACTCGGTAATTAGACACATTTTAGGTAAGAATATTTGATTATAAACTCGTGTTGCTTTATTATCAAAACAATCGATATTCCTATTATCAAAAACACCACAGTTGCATTGAGTGACTGCAATACAGCACAGTTTCAAAATCTATTCATACTCGTACGTAGAGCTAGAAACGCGCCTATTAAAACGATTATAGCAAAGTAGCGTTGGCACTTTAGCTCGATGTAATTCCATTGCCGCCAGGCACTTTAGTGATTGTTTACTCTACGCTTTTAGTCTGGAATTTCACTAAAACGCCGAACAGCGGGGTACGGTATTGGCAATCAAACGGGTTTATTGCTGTTCCTGATAAATGTTTCACCTTGGTCACCAACCACAAAAATTCAGCTTCTAAGTTCAGCATTTGCTAAAAAGGACATTTTGATGTGGTCATTATTTTACTATCACAAGATGCCTTAGGTGACTTTTTGTCATAAACTTGATAAAGAGCCCACTCATACGTAAAGCACTTTTATAAGGGAAACTTTACACCTATATTTAAACTTTTTTACGATGGGAAGGTAAAGTTGTTAAACGAATAATTTAGTGTGTAAAAGACGTCATAAATATAAATGGTAGTACCTATACGTACAAAATACCCCACAAAATACATTTCTTTAATCTTTTACCCTTATACAGCAACTAGATAAGTAGCAACCTACCTATCTTCGTAACGCAATGTATTGACGATATCGTAGAATGTCGAATAAGCGACAAAACTTTTTTATACAAATATTGAGTCCCCAATGTTGAAACTATTCCCTACTAGCTTATTTTAAAATCTGCTTTAATGTTTTTTATTAATATTTATGCCCATTTATTTTAAAACACAATGTTTTACAGCCGAATTTTCTTGGCCTCTTTCCTTATTGTTGATCGAAGCCTCTTTCAAACGAAAGATTACTTAACCAGATAGAATATTAGATGAATCTCATTAATAATATTAGTAGTAGTATAACGTTTAGTAAGTACTCACTTGGCGACCGGCACATTAGTGAGGCATAGGAAGTTGTTGCGGACGCTGCGCAGGCTCGCCAGCACCTGCGCGAATGGCGTCACTATCAGGTCTTCTCCATGGCTGTGGACAAAATACGACCTTATTACTATAGGGGTAACATTAAAAAAAAATTAATAGACGGCAGTAGATTGGCTGCAGAATGGAAAAGATATGGAGCAATCGCAGCGTAGACAAAGTATACCCACTTACACAGTAGGTACGGACGGAGGATATCTGTGTGAAGTTTGACAAGAACACAAAAGAGAATGGGTATGGTGTGCTGAACATGACTTTACAAACAATTTAATAAACGTCATAATTGATTTGTACTGACACTGATATAGTCTAGTCTAGTGCATAACAAACACGGGAGAGTTTTTTTTTCTATCATTATAAACACAAACAAAAAAATGTATGGACACAAAAAAGATTAGCTAATGAATCAGCTGATCCTACATCTGCATTTTACAAAACAAAACAAACTTTGATTTCAATAAAGTAAATAACCTGCAAAAACACTCACACAAGTCAATAAAAAACGAGTATTCGTGTGTTGTTACGTAGCAACGTTGATTTATTTTTATCATACACAAAATCTCCGTCAGTTAAACGTACAAAAATACGTTGCCTACCAGCAGCAAAAAGCGGCCTAGAACACTTACTATTAATAGATCCAAAAGCGAAACACGTTCAGTTACTTGAAAAATAAGTTTGTTAGTTACTTTGTGCCTGATTAAAATGAAAATAAGATAGAATCATGGGTCTAGAGGTAAATAAAATTACCCGTGGACCCGTCAACGGGTCGAGACACCGGTCCACAGGTAATAACTCGAATTTATACTTCAAATTATGGATATCCAGATAGGGCTGAATGTATATTTGTAAATTGGATTGGATGGCTTTTATCCGCCAAGAGGGCTCAATTGACATACATTTTAAATATAAAAGTATAACATTAGAGTACGTACTTAGTTAAGTTAGCGAGATCTTATTATCAACTGTTGAAATAAATTTATAATACCTCCTTAATTCTAAAAGAAAAAGATAAACGTGAAAGATCTAAAGAAGGGCCACATAAAAAAATCTGTTAGTCTACAAAGAAGGGAAATAGCCACAATATTAATCTAACTTTTACACCTTCTTGTTTGGAAACTTCCACGTTCAACGTACCCTTTCGGCAACAAACACAATAACTTCTTATATAAGGTGACACGACCGTGTTTCGGTATGTCGAGGAGACATTTAATATCACAGCATCAGGAAGTTTACAGGTCGGTTTATGAGTTTTTTATAGACGGGGGGTGGTCGGCGGTACTCCACCTTATAAACAACAGTTTATTAGGTTTAAATTAGCTGCGCTCTTCGGTTCATCGTCTCGGATGCTATAAATTGAAGGCATAGCAGCCCTGAGGTTTGATGAAGGAAATTCTTGATCGTTATAGAATAGAGTTTCATTAAATATACGTCAGGCATAGTAGATTGTATTACAAGCGCTTTGGAGTCGTCTAACTTCCCTAATAGCTCCTCAGGGGCTAATGGAAATAAACGATTATAAAGTTAAAGTTCGTTATATGTCAAAGGGTATTTATAATAGGCTATTAGATGGAACATCTGTAATCGGTTCTAGTGTTTTTCTTAAGGTATGGCTCGTTCCAAGTAAACAGATACATCCGCAGACAAAAAGCTGCATAATGCTAATAAAATAACAAGCGAGACGTTGTAACATTCAAATACAATACTGGGAGTAATAGTAACCACGAAATATATTCAATATTTATTCATGAGAGTAAAATATGTATGAAGATATATACATACTTTCGAGAATGCTTGAATACGCTGGACCGGAGCTTTGTTTTCATTGGCTGATATAAAGCTGCGAGAAAATGAAATTATATTACGAGGTAATAACTTTGTTGACGTCTTAAGTAGGTCCTATTCAACAATGCGATATAGCGAATTCTCGAGAAGCGGAACGTAGACAAAGAACAAGACAGCGACAGTCTTAATGAATATAAGTCAATCATCGTTATAGTATTAAGGATGGTTTTAATTTAAAAACAAATGGACAATTTCAATCAAGCTGTAATTCTAGATACAACTTGCGGGCGGTTCTTGCGGTCAACTGTCCTTGCTAATCATACGAACAGATCTAGTGTCTTCTAGAATTACTTTATAATAATTACGTGAATATCTTTCGAATGCCAACAAAGAGTCGGGTCAGGCGCTTTGGATTAGTGATATTTTCATACTATTTTAGTTCTGCAGTCTTAGCGCTGTGTCAACAGAATCATGTGAATTTCCTCACATGATTCGTCACATTTACCGATTCACATTTCAGTTTGGATCTCTGCCCAGGCACCTACAACTAGTTGCTCACGTGGGTGTCGATATGGACACGCTAAATGTCACGTATGATTCAAAAGATAATTTCCACGTAGAAATCCAAATAGACCAGAAACAGCTTATGGGAGAAATTAAATTTGTTCGTAAAAAAAACTTGTTTTGATGTTTCACAAAATTTATTGCCTTCTCGACTCGGCGCCAAGACTTTACAAATACTATAAACGTCGGGCTGAATGTAAACAATCATTTTGGAGTTGTAGCATTGTAATTGACACGATCGTTAATTAAGTCTATGACGTCAATAGATGCGAGGGCTTCGGTAGCCGTTCCAACTAGTTTTTATATGGCAGCTGCGTTGTAACAGAGTTATGGATGGTTATGCTCCACGTCCATTATCACTAATGAACGTAGGCCCGGTGCTCCCGCTGCGCCCGGTCCGTGGCCACTTCTCTCGTTTACTGTCATCCTGTTGAAGGCGACTTATTGAGTTAGGACGTCGAGAGCAAAGTTTAATTTAGCTCCGATCAAAGTAGATGGTAGAAGAGGCCAAAAGACAAAGGAAAGTTAGTTGTAGCGCAAAGTGAAAGTTTGATACATAGATCTTACAAGCGTTCTTTAAAAGTATTTGATATTATTTCGGTGGCGCGATCCTAGTACATCTCAAGACAAGCTTTATAGAATGAAACTGTCCCTAATACATAGACTGATTTTTAACCCCAGACGACATTTTGAACTGCAAAACTAAATCTTACAGAATCTCGATATATTGTATTTGTTTGTATAGAATAAAGAATAAATGAGGTCAACAGCCCCTAGTTCCGAGAGTATCTAATCTAATATCATAATAGCCAATATCTAGCTTAGCCGTATCGAAACCAGTTGCGAATACTAAGCAGGCAATAAACGTTATTCACTTACTCAAGCGAACAAACAGAAAAATATTTAGAATAAAAACAAGCGTGTAATTGAAATAGCCCTATTCCTTGTTTTGGGTTTATGTTTTTATCATAAATTCTACAGATACCTACTAAGTACTAAAGCCGCGATATAAATATTAAAGTCGTTACTAAGTCAAGTCCAAGACCAATAACTGGTTGAGTAGCATTATTAGTTCTAGTCATGATCTCAGTAATTATTAAACTTAATTCTTGTTTTCGATTTTTATATTCAATTTCATAAAATTTCCGACAACATAATTAATACAAAGATCTTTTTTTAGGTAAAATTATTATTTATGCTACAAACAGTGGTACTATAATAAGTATCCATCTTTTTTAAGTAGAGTTATTGTCAAATGAAAATATTTCTTGCATCTTATTTATTACATTCAAGCAATCCAACAAAATAACAGAACTTACCAAGCAGAACGGCTTATAAAACTCAATTTGTACGTGTCGCCGCCGTGAATGAAAGAAGAGTTTCATTCTCTTTACTTAGAAAATATATTTTTTTGAATTCATTTCGTACCTATTGTGTCAGAAACAGCAAGGACAACTTACTTGTTTTAAAGTAGATAACTGAACACTCACGATTTTTTCCTTCAAGATGCTTGCAAGGTTCTTGAACAGTATTTTAATAGAACCTAACAATTTTTTTCTTTCGATTTCTAAAAATTGCAATATTACAAATTGAGAATTATTATTACACCGTGTATTGTAGATAGTAATTAGTCAAAAGATTTAAAAATTGGAATCTCGTCATGTTCGGCCACATATTTTTCAAAAACTTATTATAAGATAGATTTCAAATCAAAAATTATATCTATAGAAGTACTAATAAAATTTAAACGTACCTACCTACTCAAATAAATAAAAAATGACTGATCTAAACGCAAAGCTTTAAATTAAAATCGAAAGCTCAGTCTTAGTAGGCCATAGCAATGATACTTATTCAAGCGATCTGTGTCAATTAAACTCATAAAATAAATTGTCACGCTCAAAACAAGCGACACACACCACGAACTGAACGACTTTTGTAATTGATGTTAATGGTCATAATTGTATGAATTCTATTTACGGATAGATTCAATTGGGTAAAGAATGTGTTCCAAAATAAAATGCTTTAAAAACTGATGTAAACCCTACATGAACTGGTATATTCTGCAAAGTAATATGAAAAACCACCAGGTGAGCTCGAGACTTCGTCTGGTTGGGGTTTTCACTATTTTCTTTTGCTTTGCATAACGCAAATCAATTAGATGTAACGTTTGTGACGAATGATAGAAGACTTTATATTTTTAGAGCTTACAATTTGTGTGAATCCCAGCAAACGTGCTTCAGTATTTTGAATCAGTAACATGAGGATATATACATGAACAAACGAGGTAATAAATGTTTTTTTACAAGATTCAACCTTATTTTACTGTGCATGTTTTTTAGTTTAAATCTTGCAAGCCAGTTTTGTTCATTCCCATTCCCGTTGTTATTGAATAGCTTACAAGTTTCGATGACAAGATAATGATATAGTGACGGGAAGCTGATGTGATGATGGAGACGAAAAGAAGACAAATAAACTCCTTCTAGTAGCTAACGGGAGATTGATGGTGTAAGGGTTCAATTTTGCTAGTTTGCAGTACCGAATACGTATTTTATAAAATCTTATCTAGAAATATATTATATTTCAACAAGAAAAGTAACAAATTAATTTAAAGAGAAATCCAGACAGCATAACTAAATTTTATATTTTAATTAAAGTGCTTCAGTTTAAGAACAGCATTTAAAATTAGATAAAACGACGGATAAAACTAATTACTTAATAAAACCACTTAGTTTGGTAATGCATTATACGAAAACTAATATTAGTTTATGAAATTGTTAATCTCCCAGCGGCGCCATTCGGGACGAGATAAAAGGTAAATTACCTTTATTAAAATAACGATTAAAATAACCTAAATAAACATCTGGTTCCTAGAGCCATTCAGCACTGTCGAGGCGAGCTACTGTGTCGCTGGGGGAGAGCTTTGAAATGATTGAATTTTCCTTTTAAACTTATTAAACAAGGAGGAACTCGTAGACGGTTGCTTTGATAGAAAGCGTTATTTATCAAGTAAAATAGATATCGCAAATACTTGAGATGAGAACTGACAAATAGGTGAGGGACGATAAGTAGCTCTCGCGACTTCTAAAACTACAGGACCTAGCGATGATGGCAATACTCTTATGAGAGAAGGTAAAAAATTACTTTAGAAACATAATGGGACGAAACAGTGTGCAAAGAATACAAAGATTTACAGTCTACCATGAATTCGAACGGCTCTGCAACAATGTAATTTCAAGAGATTTTTTCAGTGGGATTTTATGGGATTTCTAATTTAGGTCCATTTTACGAACGAGGGCTCGCGCCAAATCACGTACGGCGCTAAATTGAATAAAACCTCATTTCGAGATTACGATGGCGCTTATTGAGTTTCGCGTACAATTCGACATGTAAACAGTTTTATTATTACGTTTTCATTTGCCGCCCGGCTTGCTGCACTGAATTAGGCCAGTACATACCTATTCGTTTTGGTCCTTGTATAATAAATTGGACAGGCGGCAATAGTTTAATTGGACGAACAAAGTTTGTAAATGCGATTGGTGAATGAGAAACCCTACATACAAGTATTGAAATTCGCTTCAACTGGTAATCGTATAAATACAGAGCAAGAAAGTACCTTAATATCGATAAGTCGGTTTCCATTATTTAAAATTTGTATCAACTTGAACTTCAGTTCTTGGTTTGTGCCTTTTTTTGAAAAGCCCTCACAATAATTATTATTCAGCCAGTCTCGTAGATACGAGTAGACGATGAAACGAAAGTGCGTTGCTGTGGGTTATGGAAAATTTTGATGGCTGCTGAACTTTTATATATCTTGTAGAATATTATAGTAACTTAAGTTGTACATGTTATTTATTATTTTACAAAATCACCAATCGCTGGAAAACCACTTTTAACGGGTTCCATTAATGTCACTGTCAGAAACGAAAAAGTTTCTAATTCTGCCAAAAAGAGATGCAATGTAAAAATACCATTTCTCAAAATTAAGTTATTTAAGTAGATTAAATAAGCTTTACAAATGATTAGATAACCGTTTTAGATTTATGATAATGATTAATAATATTGATTTGAGCAAGCCTAGCTAAAGTTAGGCTGTAAGTTGTACGGCACTGCTATGCACTTTCTGCAATTCGATTGGAATTCTTAATATTTGAGCTGCGTTTGTAAATGGAACGCGCGGGAAAGTGACGCGGTGGCGCATCGCTCGATCAGGCGAAAACTGGAAACGGCTGAAGTCGTTCCACATAATATAATGATGTGTAAATCAGCATCTATGTTCAATTAAAATAATATTATGGTAATATAGTGGGATACTACGCACAAAGAGACAGCATAATTGAGTTTGTTTATTTTGTAAAAGCAAACTACAACTTGGATCGTTTCCAAAAATTCTTTCACTATTAAAAGAAAACCGATTGAGGAGCGCCTAGCAAAGAGGAAACGATTATTTGTGTTTACCTTATAGACCTTATTTACCTTTATTTACTGTTCAATACCTATAGCATAAATGAGAAGATTGCATAACTTCTGATTAGTTATGATATATATAAGCTAGAAAATGTAGTGTTCCATAGAGTATACAAGTACAAAATCTCGATTGGGTGCTAATAATAAATTGAAGATTACTTATTTATTATAGATTGATGATTATTTATTTTAGATTTTTTTACATTGCTGTGTTGCGGTTTAAAGGGCACTGTTTCCAGCGAAATTACTAGGCATGTGAGACTTTAGAGCCGATATCTCAGGGTGACGACTGCAGTGCAGTGCCGCGCAGGATTATGCAATGCATGCAATGCAATGGCACTGGAACTGTTATGGGCAGGCGTAGCGCTTACCTTCAAGTGAACGACTAGCTCGTCACGTCACTAATGCAAATAATAAAAAAAACTTTATTATTAAAATATGAGTGGCAGACAAGTATGTCTACGCTCCTGAATTATGCCTAAACACAATCTCAGCAGAACCGAATTTTCATTTAGTAAGTTCCTGAAAGTCCGACTCCAATGAGAGAATTGGTTTTACGAATCAAACGGAAATTTGCAGACGTCCTCCCAAACAGAAGCATGGGGAGGTTGACGGGAAGTTTTGTCTTCTGTAGGAAATATACAATAGAATAGATATACAACACAGTAGATGACAACTAGAATCTTGTACAAGAGTCTTTGATAAAGGATATGTCATCATTTTTAATTCAAAAACATCACTTCAGTTTTATAACATCGAACTATACAGTAACTTTAAATTGAAGAACATGCGACATCCACCATCCCGAACTTGGTCTGAAGAGTGTGTGCATAATATTCACTTCCTCCGGCGTGTGTCCCAGCAATGATGATGGATTTTTAAAAGGGCTTTGTTCTGTTTGAGACAGAAGCCCTATTAATTTTATAACTCGCGAGTTTTATCTTGATGATGACCCAACCAAAATCTGTGTTATTATTGGCCTAAGTTAAGTGGCTGTGGGTGCCAAAGGAACCCTCAAACGTTAGTTAACCAAAACTTTGCGCTCCATATTCATTAGACGGGTATCAAAAAGACCCGTTTTGGAATAGTCCAGTCCACAAGACAGTTAGAACAAAGACAATCCTACATAAGCCTATGTGAATATCTAACTATTCGAAGGATAGTGCAGTCGAATTATGATGCAGACGTTCAAGCGATCGATTTTAAATTGATGTAATTATTTATTCCCGTCGTGTCTCGATGGTATCGATAGGAATTGTTATTTTACGGCTTCGAATCAGAATAAGTAAAACTGAACTGTAATATAGGTAGGTAACAAACTGTACCCATATACTCGTACAAGATACGTTATTATGTAGGTAACAGCCAGTAGAGATAACGCTGCCATGTAAAACCTTCGTAACAAGACCGGTGCGTGCGTGTTAGAGAAATAAGGCACGGAAATATGACGAAACTGATAGAAATTGATAGGCGACTATATTTATTTATACAGCAGGGTGTCGACTCGTGAGTTATGGAAAATCGATTGATATATTTTGTTGTACCTTATTATTTTGTGTTCGAAATACCAATGAGAAAGTAAATTGATCCTTTATCGAACGTGAAAAAAAGAAAAAGCTAAATTTGATAACTAATCGACTTCTATAAAAGTGTTAGTTAACTTTATCCAATAAATGAACAATTAAAGCGTTTTAAAAATAGTTCAGTCGTTTATAGGTAATACTGCATTTTTGTTATGAAGTTGTTGAGATCTAAGTGCGATGATTCATATAGATAATGCCTGATCACTTTCATCTGGTAGACTTTCACATAGTATTCAGAGGACGCAAATCTTGGCAAAGTATGAGACGTGATGCAATTGTTGGTAAGAACATTGGAGTTCACTTTACAAAAGATAAAAGATGTAATTCAAGCGACAGAAAAAAGACAACACAAAGTTTTGTAGAGAAAGTACCCGTGGGAAATCATGGGACAATTTTGCATAGTCCAGTCAATGGCAACAGCATATAAAGCTTGAAGGCCGAGCTTTATTTCCCTTGACGTGCTCTATGGCGCGTTTCATGTTATTGCGTTATCTGAAACCGAAACTAACTATGTATTGTCTATGTTTGAATAAAAGTCGTTGTGCAATAGTGTGTGAAACTTTCAAACACATGAACCGAAATGAGAAGTGCATACCTCTCGGTAGAGAGTAGTATATTCCTTGGAGCAAACGAAAATGAGTAAACATACTCTCTGACTATGAGAAACCTTTAAAGTTTACGCAGGCAGCGCCGTCCCCGGCCATTAGATAAGTTTACCAACTTGTTTATTAATAAACTAAGAAACGCAACTTCGTAATCAATGTTCCGAGTTTAAAGACGTTGTCTGAGTTTGTCGTTTGTAATTGTCTACTGAAATCATTCGATGCCATTTGAAGCATCTTATTAACAAGTTTATACTAAAATATCTTTTGTTTCGCCATGAACATATCCTTCCACGCTGAGTAGATACGCAACAAGGCGACGCACACTAACGATGCTAATTGGAATATTGCCAATTGTGGTAGGCATCTACTCCTAAGTCCAATCGAACCTTTAAACCTAAATTGGATTCAATCCGCATGTCTCCGCATCAAGCCCACTTTAAGATATCTCGTGGAGCATGAATCGTTGACTCACAAACTTTCATTAATGATAGTGAAATGCGGAACAACCTTGCTGCGACTTGTTTTATAATATTGAAATGCTTTCATCTGTTCTTTGTGATATTTATAGCTCGCCAGGCTGTTGAATGCATCCACGTGTTTCCAATTACCTCCCACGCAGTTACCCAGGGAGCGCCGGCTTCGTTTTCACATTTAAAAAAAAAAAATGGTATAAATAAAGACAGGAAAGTTTTTTTTATTTTTGATATCTTGTTCAAAATAATAAACAGTGTTTTTTACTTATTTATCGCATCACATTGGAATTAGAACATATTATCAGGGTGACAAGCGAATTGCAGTGCCGCAGCAAGATTATGCAATTCAAAGCTCTGGGTGGCACTATAACTGTTATGGGCAGGTGTAGCGCTTACCTTTAGGTGAACGAGTTGCTCGTCTCGTCACTCAGTCAAATAAAAAAAAATAAGCATATTACTTTGATTTGAAACTACTAGATGACAAAGGAATCAGTAAGCATGAAACGAGATAACTAAGGGAAAGATCACGTCAAGTAAGGCATAACACATTTTTAAATGTAACGTATTTAGGCAAATAAAATTAGATAAGAACGCTGAATGATTTTCTACCCCAATATATAAGGCACGTGTAGGATTATGGTGAATTTCTTTAATTAAAGCTTTTCCTCAAAGCGTCATGATTCGGTTCGATTCGTCAATTGTGTTCGTACCTGTTTATCGAAGTCAAGTGCTCAATAAGAAGAGGGAGTGCCTCTTAGTATTGAGCCTTATCCACATTCGGATTTATAAAGGAATTCTTATATAGCAGGTATAATTTTGAGGCGAGCTATTGAATTATGTTTCGCGAAAGTCAAGAGTCGACCTTTGGCTCCTGCGGTGTCAACTATACTTCAAAGGACATCCTTCAGCTTCGTTAAATTGAATAAATTTCTCGAAATTGAATGTCACCCGGTAAAAGGTTAAAACTTGATTTAAATCGAGCCAGATCCTTCCATCGCGTGACACGAACATAGGAAATATCGTTTCAAATGAGCAATTTAATGATAGGGAAGCGACCCTTCCCGCTTCCCTTTGATATGCATGAACTTAAAGGTAACGTGTGCTTGATGGCATAACGCCATAAGAAGAGATGTCTTCGAGGCTTCGAACACTGTCAATGACGCACCTAAATTACGTTGAATGTTAATGAAATGAACACGTCTCGGAGTGCACGCTTGTACCTACGCTGATTTAATGTAAAACACGTATTTAAACCATCTAGGGTTATATTACTCCCTTGAATAGACGTTAATCTGCTATCGCGTAGTAAATCATATATTATTATGGGAAACAACATGTGGTATCATGTGCGTTGTAGGCGATCAATAGCGAATAAGTTATATTTAGTACTTCAGTGCATTAGGTACATATTAAACTAGTTGAAATGTTATAAAGTGAAATCAAATATTTTGTTGCCAATAAAGTAATGAAGGTGATGGTGAAGTTTATTGTTTTCCAAAACAGATCTCTCTTAGAACGATAAATCTGTAATTATGGGTGAGTAATTGTATGCATACATGTAATGTGTGTAAGCAATTGCGACAAAGTTGCGAAACATGACTTATCATGCTCATACAAATAGTCCGTGTAAATGTTCCTGTAGAGTACCTATTCACTTGGTACTTTACTGAATGAAAAAGAGAAATGCGTTAAACGTACTAATTCATATCGTACCGTAAAATACTAATTTCGTAATTTCAATAAAGCTCAAAAATCTATTAAGAATGAATTTTGCATCCCTGATTACAACTTAAAATTCTTTGCGTCCTATTGAATGAATACTCATAACCTCAAAAAAACTACACGCGTTCCCTTTTACGTAAAAACATTGATGTACTAAGGCGGACATAAAACTTAAGGCCAAAATCGAGATCAAACAAGAGTAGGTAAGTATTACTTTTACAGAGTAAAGTACCTCCGAGTGATGTTTGTGGGCGACGGTACTGAGCCCAGAATTATCTATTTTTAATAGCAGCTCGCCCGGTAATGCTTCCTTTCAGTGCCATGTCGATATTAGAGGTCCTGTGGGGTACGACTGTGGGGATGGACCTTGTTTGTAGCCCTATCATTGTTCGCTCCCTTCTCACAATATCATTTATCATGAGAAATTCGAACGGAATTGGAACGCTCATTTTACTAATTGGATCCAATTGATATTTTATATATAGCCAAGTCACTCAAGCAAGTGCCGTAACACGAACTCCTGAATCTGTTTAAATTATCTCCTAGAGATGAGACAGGTCAATGACGAGGAAGCAATTCATAAAAAAAAATTAACTTACGAGTAGGTTTAAAGTGGAATTAAAAGGGTAATGGTTGATTGTGTGTGATTATATTGCGAAGACTATATATTCTCTTCTTATATAGATATACGACCGATTACTTCTTTGTATTCAAATTGAACCATTATTTATTTGTTTTCTAGTTCATTTGATCTCTACTGTTCAGTTAATAAGCTTTATGGAATAAATATGTATTTTAAATTTAAAAAATGTTACTATCGAAAAAACATAGTACGTAATCACAGAACGTACTCAAACTGAACAGAATAGTTTATATAATTTTAACTAATAGCTCTTTAGGTACATGAAAATATGCGAATAATATTTATTATAAAGCAAGGTGTATACTCGTAGTCTGTTATGATACCTGCTTAAATCATCTTTCTGACGCTAAGGAAACCATAAACTATCTTGTATACTACTCTGGCTTTACGAGCTGGCATTACATCGCCGTTATTAATTAGCTGAGCATACAGTTACATGCCTGGCTAAGATTTCGAGGCTAAATTTCTGAAACAAATACCCCGAGCTTCAACAACATACATATACCTTTATCGTAAAGGTTTATTCGTATCCGCAGAGGGTAGGCCCCGCGTGACCCCATTGAATTTCACGTCAAATTTATCTTTTATACGTTTTCTTTACAATAGGGACAGAGTTCTTGTTATAAAGAAAAATCTTATCTAGACTTATGCTCAGTTACTTAATAGAAAACCATGTTTTGCAGATGAAAGCGAAGGATTTATTATAAATGATCCTTTCAGCGGATTTATCAGATTGTGTGGTCAAGAAATATGTTGTGTGTTGCTTCGTTTCTTTATAATATGAAGATAAGTTTTGATATATTTGGTTTTAATGGATCCATTAATTCGTTTCGTAGGTTGTTTGTAAAGTTAGGTATTGTGGAATAGGTTTCTGTTGGAGGACTTACGCATCTCGCCTGGTGCGTTCATCCCAGAATTTCTCCCAGAAGGATGATCTGTTCTTGATGCGTAGCACGCTGGTGCTAAGAGTGCGAGGCAGGGTCCCGCCGCTGCTGCTGGCGGACACGCCGGTGGACATGCTGTGTTCCGACGCTGAACTCTTCGCGATGAACGACGAGGTGCCAGCTCCCACACCCATCCTGTCCGATTGGGATCCCGACCGCTGCATCTTTTTGCCTTTCAGATCAGCAGATTAATAGGACTTCGACGTCATTGCCATTTCGCGCATTTTAAATCTCGTCAACATTCCATAACCAGTTTGCCTTTTCAAGTTCTTTAATATTTCTACTATGTTTACGTTCGGAAGCAAACGAGATTCTCTCGTAATAACGGCGGCTCCTTGCAAAGTCAATACAAATGAAAACGTTCCTACGTCTCTTCTGACTCGAATGAGTTGTAACACATCGACATGCATAAAACATGCGCTCAGATAACTTTATCTCTTTCGGATATCCTTATCAATAACAATATTGTATAAGTGAAACTCGAGTTTTTATAACTATAACAGTGAATATCACAATCGCAGCTATCACTGACGGTTAAATTGATTTATTCCACAAAACAACAATTGATATAAAAGTTAGGCCAAGTCCGTGACACAGGTTTGTTAACTAAACGGCTTCTAGCCCTAGTTTGACAGTCGCGTGCTGCGCTGCGGCCGACCAGGGCCAACCTGTCAGATCAGTGAACGACCTCGACAGTGTCCAACCGCGGTCTCGCACTCTCCGATTGAGCAGCGACGTTCTGTTGAATATGAAAGCGAGCCAGTTCACTCCGCGAACGTGTGAAGAGCACTTTTAAGTCACATTTTAGTTGGGGTTGCCGTTTAAATGGGGTTCAGCGGCGGTTTGGGGTTCGGTGCATCGCGTGCCGCTGGGCATGGAAGGTGGCGTGTCGCCGGCAGCCCGCGCGGACTATCAATGGATGGCAGCGGACGAGGCGCTACGGCGCGCGGCGGCCCCGCTCGCTCGCCCGCGCCCGGCCCGCGCCGCCGCCGCGCCACCGCCGCGCCGCGTCGCTCCGACGACGAGCGACTCCGCCCGAGGATAAATTTGGCGCTAATAGAAACTGGTGAGACGATGGGTGCCGACAATCGATGTTTGACGTGAAAATCTAGGTGCTGCAGCATCCATAGCGAGCGAAACTGGTAGAAATTAGATAGATGACAGGATTGGAAAAGAGGAGGCCCCACGCAACCAGGCAGGAGCGCAACACGTGTCTCTGGCTGGTATCGATTACTTGCCGTGTATCGCGACAAACGAGGTGCAAATCCTTGAATCCGAGACCGCAGAGACATGATTGACGTAATATGAATGATCCAGTTAAACTTCATCATTACCGATTCAATTGCCAAGGCTAGTACATGCCTACATTGTTAAGAACAGGTCGAACACGTCACGTTTCTTTGTTCATTCTCTTTATGCGAATATTGAGGTTCACGACTGCATAGAGAACATATTCACTTAAGATTTTAGCATTTTTATATTATACAGTTTGTTTTAGCTGAAGTTGTGCAAATGATTCGCTTACTCGAGATTGCTATTTTTCTGCGAATGCACACCAATAATGATATGATAATAGATTGTCTAGGTGCGTGGGAAGGCTATACCTACGCTGCGATCCGCCGACGAAAGGGCGTTGTACTTTCAAATCTTAAATTAATCAATATCTATTTGATCTCCATTATTAACATACATGTATCAAGTATGTATATGATTAGACACGATAACTTTTCAAAGCTTCTAAAATTGCACCAATAATCAGTTTTAAAGTTTATTCTAATCGAACGTTTATGAAATGTAGTGGTAACTCTACCATATTATATAGTTACTCATTGATGCCCGTTCAGCCAACATCACTTTGATTAGGATCAGCATTGGCTCTCAATAAACCATCAACGTCATTGTTAATTGAATCTCGTTAAGGCCCCACTATCACATCATGCGTCCAATTAGTTCTAATTAGGTATATAAACCGATTTCTAGTAACCGCACCGCGCCTACGCAACTGACAAATTTCTCTGAATTGGACGACCTGTAATATGGATTCGATAGTAATTGGGCAAATAATGTTATCACGATCTCAGACGTCCATTAGTCCAAAGATAGTCCATTGTTGTAAGTAAACTCCCATAATTGCCTTGCATTGTGTAGGAACTCTGAATATCCCACATCGAACTTCGCGATTGGATTACGTTGTTAACGTCTGTTATGAAATAAGTGCTCTAAAGATTGAATCAGAATATGTATTTCAAACAATTATTTTTAGGGGGAAAGATGCAAATTTTACGCTTACAATAAAAACTTTTCTTGTAAAAAAGAATCAGACAAGCTTTATTTTTTATTTTTTATTTGGCTGAGTGACGAGACGAGCAATTTATTCACGTGATGGTAAGCGCTACGCCTGCCCATAACAGTCACAGCACCACCCAGATCTCTGCATTGCATAATCCTGCGCGGCACTGCACTGCGCTCGTCACCCTGAGACGCCGGCTCTAAAGTCTCATAATCAGTAATTTCATTGGAAACAATGGCCTTCAAACCGAAACACAGTAAACACAGTTTGTACACTACTGCTTGGCGGATGAATATAAAATAAAACTTTTATATAAAACTAATATATAATATACGTATTCGGTAGATACTGCAAGCTAATCAGAATAAGTCCAAACACCATAAATCTATTGTAAATCGCTGAGGAGTTCCATGTCTACTTTCCATCTCTATCATCAGTTGAGCTCGCTGTCACCATAATATTGTATTGTCATTGATACTTGACAGGCATGCAAAATTACAACTCAATTCAACAACGGAATCCGGGTCAAAATTGATATGCAAAATTCCAGGATTTATAAATGAAGTTAAATAAAAGCTTTTATCGAATTGTTTCAGGATCATATTATATATAAAAGAAATAACTATAGCGTGGAGTAAATTATACGAAAAGAAATTTCAGTGATATAGGAAAAGGATCAGCATCGTTTTGATGGATGTCCTGTCCAGTTGATTTACGTACAGTCGTCTGGTGAAATTCAATACGGGTGAACGAACAGAGTCAGCTCAAATCCAATACAAAATGATGTAGAGTAAAAAATATTATTACATACTTAACTATATTATGTCTGATATCATTATAATGTAGGAACGTGGTATAATGATATGACATATTTTATGGTTTTACACATTTTAAATGGTTGAAAATTTTGTAATAAATCACATAAAAGATATGTTTTCCTCATCCAAGTCAAATACGTCTGTTTCACATTGATTGATTGCTCAATGTGTTGGCTTTGATTTGGAAAATACATACATCAATACAAAATCTTGGTAGAAGATTGCATCTTCAATTTGAAATGTTTCTATATTTTAATAAAAATTTGCTCGGATACAAGGTTTTATCAGTGCAATAAACTTTTAAAATTACTCTTAAAATACAAAATGAATTGAAAGGGAAAATTTTTGTTCGTTTATCTATAGGTATTTAATTGTCATGCAACAAACGAGAAGAAACATAAATATTTCGATGGAAGGAAATAAATGCAAAAATGTGCTAGATACATAAAAACTGAAAGGCAAAATGTTGCTTATTTATTTACAACTGTAAGATGTCCAACATTACAAGACTATTAAAAGAAACCTCGGATTTAGGACGGTGCAAAGAAAGCCATTAAAACTTCAGATTCGTGATTGACGATCATGAGCGAAGCTCCATTTTATAGCTTTACTGAGATTTACTTCGTAACTTATTATCTAATTAAACAAGTTCGTGTGAAATATTAACAAAATACCTAATTTGGAACGCAAATATTTTCGATAAACCAAATCGGAACAAACTTGAAGAATTTTCAGAGAAGGAGCATCCAGACGAAGAATATCAAAATTGTTAACTATTTTTTACTTCAAGCACCGATGCTGAATCGAAACTAGTTACATGATTATTTTCTAATCCACAACCATGCCGACACACAAAGCATAAACTACACAAACTCAGAGCAAAACAGAAGAACAAGCAAGGACAAGTGAGATAATAACAAAGCAGTGCTGTGCTATACAAACGTGCGTAGTTAAGTATACGTACGCTCTATCCAGTTGAGCCGCCTCAGCCTCCTTGAATCTGTAAGCAATTTAAAAATAAGGAAAAGAAAGAAAGAACCAAGGTCTCAGAGGACACATAATTATGCCACCTAAGCGGGTCGGGTCGCGCTTGCGGGGTTTAGCTTCACACCTAAAGATATTGTGCTAGAGTATAGTGTACTGACAGGCTTTGTAGAGGTGGCGGCAATAGCATGTACAGTCAATTTATATCCGTACCCCACTGAGTGTAAAAGGTGCTGAGCTAAGGCAACACAGTTTCAACTTCATAACATTCATCAGACGCGGATATGCATGCTTGCATTGCACCAACTGTGTGCTGTTTGTGAGTAAGCTGGCTACTTGTTAGTCGTACACAACATATACACGGCTTTATTAGGTAAATAATTATGTAGCTTACTTTAATCCTGTATCCGATGCTTCTTGTTTCTATCTTTTGATGCGAATTTGGTTTGAAGACGATACTAATGATGTGTGTTGGAAAAAATATAATTGAATGTAATAATGACATGGGCGACTGTCCACCAGAGCTGAGTGAGAAAGCGGAGTAAACGCTGTGAAGAATATCAAAAAGATCGCATGATTTCCTTTGTTACCGCGTCATGAAGCGATCCTAATGGTGAATTTTTTAAGTAGCTCCTCGCTTCGCTATCACTCTCCGCTTCGGTGGACACTGGGCCTAAAACGTGATTACCTACAGCTGGTAAGTATACCTTCGCCATTTTTACGAAGGTAAAAGACAAAACATGCCGACGGAAAGTCTAATTAATCCCAACTTTCCTTGTCAGCGTTATTACGTTTCTACTGTTACCGTTCGCTTCACCTAACGTTTTATTATTACTAATTTATGTAGGTATGTAGGTTTAAATAGTGTAGATGTGACTATTTAGCTATTTATAGTTCAAAATCTGAATGACTAGGTTTATAAATACCTGCACTTACTCATAAGTAGGCACAATTTCAATGAAATTCGGGACATAATTGTAACTCTACGAAACAAAGGATATACAAAGGGTAAACAACAGTTTTAGCAATTTCAGCTACAAGTTTAGAAACATTAGACGTCGTTTTGCTGTTTAAATTTATGATCCGTGGCTGAATCAATATTTGAGGTTGGCGTAATCAAAATCTGAAAGTCACGCATCGGAATCGAGACGGCAAATAAATTGGAAATTGTTTCATATTTTCTAAACAAGGCTGTTCTACCTTTATCAAATAGAAAATTAGAAATTCATTTTCGTTGGAGCGGGTTTAAGCGCTACATGTACGAAAATTAATTAAGTTCGCTTACGGGCTAGTGAATAGTTCTTAGTAGTAAATTCGTTCGCTTTTCATTGGTATAGTTTGACTGAGGGATCTCAACCGATCACCAAAGTTAAGCAATGTCCCTAGTGACACACGCTTGGATGGGTGTCCGTTTAGTGGCTTAGCATTCGTGATTTCGAGGGCACGTTAAGCCGTTGGTCCCGGATGATATTGGTAGCAGCTTTTTAAGCCATATCAAAGGCCTTGCACGGCCTAACGAAGTCTGACATCAGAGGCGGCACTACCATGTTTGAAATCAATCGATTAGGTAGTAAATTGAGTCAGGTAGAGGTCATAGTATAGTAATTCAGTAGAAAAGTTTTGACTACAGACTTTTTAATTCGACTTGATTCATCGAGTGCGTCACGGAACAAGTAACTAGGTATATAAATTCAATGGCAAATATGTTTGACTAAAAATAAACAAAACGATGTAGTTAATGATATTGCCTGTCTGTTTTATGATGATGTTTCTGCTGTCATTGTTCTATAAGGAAGAGCATTTATGCCTATCTCCTGTTTAACGTGTAGATAAGTGTAGGGACTATCCAATGAAGAGTTAGTCACAATTAAAATTAAACAAATAACGATCAGAAATGTACAATGTGTCAAGATGATGATGAAAGTGTCTGACATTTTGTTTTGTGTAAATATTTTGACACAAACATCGTGGGGGATGTTGGCCAACTAGACTTCGGTTTAAGCATATCGACGCTAGAAAGCGTAAACGCTGTAACCCTTTGACCGACCCGAAAATACTTTTTTTACATATTTGGAAACAAACCCACATTTCAACGTCCCCTAGGAACTTTAGGATATAACCAAGGTAGCAGTATTGTAGCTTTGTATGTAACACACCAAATATCCAAAATTTACGTTTTTAGGTCCAGGAGATATTGAGTTATTATTTTTTTTCAACAAAAAAAAAATTTGGTGAACAATTTTGCGTTTCAAGGTTACTGCGTTTACGCTTTCTAGCGTCGATATGTCTAATATATAGATATCAGTTGTGAAAAGGGAATCCAAAACTGCTATGAATAAAAATACCGAATCGCATCGCGCAAAAAAGTCTCGTATAACTACGAGCATGTTCAGTTCTACCAATAAGTATTACTGTAGAGAGCTGCGTTTGAGTTCCAAGGGAACTTTATCATAAGTTATACTCTTTGAGGACGCTTCAAAGGGACTCCAGTGAATTGATATTAAATTAATCAAAGTTGCCTTTGATGGTTTTATTTTTAAAAATACGAGTAAATGTGCTTTCACTGTTAAAGAGTGAGTGGAATTGAAATTAACTAATTTAATTTTATACATTAAGTACTAAAAGAATACGATATTACAAGGAAATTCGATTGCCAGAAAAAATTACGAGAAGCAGTGACTGGAATCGAACTCACTAAAAATAAATGATAAAAAAGGCAAGTACTTGGTTAGAATAAGAAAACAAACATTGGTCGGCCATGCACATGTTTTGTGCTTTGTTATTTTCGACACCAACAACTGGCTGAACCGATGATGGAGCGTAAAAACCTGTACAAGTTTAGCAGTCTAATATTAAACAACAATGAAGCGGGAATTGCCTTTTAATTATGTACTTTAAGTAGTTTTGGTTTTTATACAAAACAGAACTATGTGCCTATTTCGAACGTGTAACGTACAGCTTATATTAAAAGGTGGTGACTAATAAAATTCCATTCTTTTTCAATTGTATTTAAATTCATTTTTAACTGAATCGTTATACGGCGCGTGTATTATGTGCAGGCCCGCACGCCACCAACGCTTTTCAATCACAAGGACATCTGAGTTGTTGTTTGCCAACTGAACGAACATATCTAACGATGAGGGTGTTTGTCTATGTGCGTTGAGTGTTAAGTAGGACAAAAAACTATGACCGCATTAACGAACCACGAAACTATTTCTAAATGTGAAGCGAGTTCAGTGCAGCCGGGAGTTCGGATTGTTTTGCTGCTGTTAGTATGTTGGTACTGAAAAACCATTGAAACATTGAGTCGTGACTCGTGAGATACCAGTGGCAAAGGTGTTTAACTAACGAGCTGTTGATTCAACAGTTCAAGAAGCTTACCTCTCGCTGGCGATGGAGCTGTTTCTCGACATTGACTTTGGCGACATTTCGAAGTCTGAGTCCGAGCGGTAGAGGAAGGACTCGCGGCGCTGCGGCATGGCCTGGAGGACCAGTGCGGTGGAAGGCGACCCCCCCTCCAGGGGGGAGCGGGCCCCCCCGGCGCCTGCCGCACCGCCTCCATTTTCCACATCGAAGCTGCAACAAACAAATATCTATTAATCCCGAGCTTATTAAAATAAATCCCTGATAACGATAAACTAGGCCATGACAATTTATTGAACCCTCTGATTATACTCGTACGAGTACGTTTGCGACGCAACGTGGCCGATATCACACTCAAGACAATCAATGACGTCTTTGATAACTGAAGGACGGCGCTACAGCCTTCTGCTTTTGACCTTCTTATATTGATTCTCTGGGACGAGGAACTATATGTGATATTGGATCACAAATCAGACCTCTATGTACGTAACACCAAAAAATATATAAGGAAGTACTTCCTGTTTTAAGGTAACATGGTCACTACAAACATTTGTATTATAATTGGAAACGGGAAGACAAACATAATATATGGTAAATATCCCGTTTCCAATGATAAGGCTAAAGTACCTATTAAACTGTTCTCGTTGATTCAGTTAGTGCGTTGATTACTTCGTTCAATGGTTAAAAAACTAATTTATATATTACCTTCTCAATATTGTCATTTATTTTATCATAAACACGATAAAAACGAAGAGGTAGGTAAGTACGTATTTAAATAAATTAGGTTAAAAAGTGGGTTTTCCGCACGACTTTGCTGACTCACAGTAGCATTGGTAATGAATTTCCTATCAGCATTGGTGAGCAATGCCTACCTATCTGTTTGGAAATATTATTTTTCGTGATACCTTGATAAGGGAAGTGTCGTAGATTTAAGTGTTACTTTGCGGATATCCACGATCAACGATACGTACCGAATGTAAAGTTTGGACATTGTTGTGAAATATACATACGTTTTCATGTTTTCATATCACATTTGATAAGCTTACGTTTGATCAGTATCAGAATGGATAATTATTATGTAGTACGCTTGTGTACTTTGTATAAGGAAACTAGGTGTTATTCGTGACTTTGTTCACGTTTTATGTTTTGTTTCGTCTCAATCGGATGAACGATGCGCGATAACGAGCAACTATCCGATACGATTCGTACGCCACCTATTGTGAGCAGCTGGTACTATGCCAAAAACTTTTATGCAAGTGCCAAAAACAACTGTACAGAGTTTTAACTCAATCGATTGGCCGATGCTTACGCATACACGACGAACGAACAAGAATTTCTCGTATTATAATATTAAATGTAACTCGCGACATCGTTCGTGCGGGAATTGAACAATTATATTTTCACTCATATCTTCTGAAGCCTGGAAGATATCGAAATAAAAGATACACTAAAATAAATGTCAAGATCCCTGTTTTATTCCCCGCAATTTTCATTGAAACCTTTTAAGCCGTATTGGAGCATTTGCGAGACAAACTTTCAGCTAGACAGAGAAAAAAATTTAAAAGCGTCAATACCTTGTTACGCGTCGCATAAATAGAAGTTTCTACTAAAATTTTTAAATCAGAGACAGACACTGCAATTTTATTTATTAGTATAGTTAGATTCATATACATATAAGATAAATCAATACAGAATTATATTCCATCTCACGAAGCCGGATTGGCTACGATTGTGATTTGATTCATATTTAAAAATATTAAACGACTTAAACTCACGCACGCATGAAAAGTTGGACTCTTGGTATTTCGACTTTCCAAGCCGCGAGTTTTAGGGGGGTCGGCCACGGCTACTTTTTACAGAGATTCAGTGGCGCGTCTGCATCATCACTTTGGCCGTTTGCCACGTTCAACATGCGACTGTATCGATGCTGCATCGCGTCTGTATCGATACAAAACGGTAGTGACGTGGGCGAAGGTACACGACCAGCGACAGTTTCGCTACTCTATCGCAACTGCATCGCGGTTGTATCGCTACTGAATGGCTGCAAAATGTAGCCGTGGGCTCTCTTAGTCATTTTGATACCCATACTTTTTAGCGTTGGGTCTTAAATTAATTCCCAGTCATTAAATGAATACTATCTAAACCGATAAAAGACCATAACCGTAATGCCTAATGCCTTAACAAGACTTGTAAGGGCCGACGACGTTTACCTACAATATACTACCTATCTGTACGTGTATGTAGATTTTAAAATAACTTTTGTTGATTTTTATTTATTCTAATGAAATATTCAGTATCAATGTAGGTACTGTTTAAGCGAGCGATAAAACCGCTTATGCTATACGTGCTTTAATTATGTTAATTAAGTAGAATTAATACCTGTACTATTAATTATTCTGTGATATTAGTGAGGCATGTGTCTAAAAATGTATCTGTTAAAGAGAAGTGGTTCGGCTTCACTTATAAACGCCTTTCAAAATGAAGCACGCCGTTTAAGTTCCGCGTAGTACATATTTGTACTGCGCAAAACTTAAATGACGTGCTTAACTTTAAGAGCCATTTTTAGTCTGAATATAAGTATTACGATTAATAAACAGTTAGGTGACTGAGGTTGCAGCTCACTTCTACTATAAAGACTTTATAGTTGAAGAACCGACACTAGCGTCTCTAGAGTAGAAATATAGTCTACAGCTCTACTGCAATTCCAAGATCCACTTGAAAGTTAAGTTTCCCATGATAAGACAATATAACGATGTTCAAGATGAAGTAAGTTGTTGTTAGAGAATTGTAAAGTTGAGTGAACTATTAAATTTATAGTAGGTACTTAATCTTTTTATGTGTGCTTATTAATTTCCTATGTTTATTTATTAAGAGCAAGCTTTTGTAACGGCGGCGCTTTAGTAGATAAGTGGCCAACTAATATATACATCGAAAGTAAATTAGGGGCCATGCCTAAACGATAGCTTATATTTACTTGTTTTTATTATTGTTTCTGTTACCTACTCAAAACAAACCCTAGCGGTTATTCTAAACAAAAAGTAAGGGCCAACACATAAATTCTAGTCAACTTGTGAAGGGTTTACATAAGATGGCTTATATAACTTGTAATGAAAAAACGGTCACCAAGCTTATGGAAGCCGGTATTCAGTTCTTTACATAATTATCAATTAAGATAAATTCCTATTAGGGCTTTTTATGAAATGATCACATTCTAAAGTGTCTTTCGAAGAAAATACACACGAGTTTCCGACATACTACCAAGTCTGAGGTTTCATTAGACACAACGAAATACTTTCATCATTTTTCCCTACACAAACATCTCTAGATTCATTCATAGCGTTCGTTCGATGACTCTATCTTCTATATATAGCATACAGTGGCGACATCTACGGGGAACCTTTGAACCTGCAGGTGAAGTATTTATAGCAAGCGTCTAGTTTCTTGCTTGAGGGTACTGTTGTGTTAGTGTTGCAATTCTCCGCTAGATGGCATCGACATCGTTCGTATACGAATACCTGTGCTATGAAATTAGAGCTATTTCAATCCGGGCGCTGTGAATGTTAGTGGTTACAGTTATTGATACTTTTAAGGGTTATCCCTTAGCAGTTTTACTATCTATAAGAAGGTCTCTCGAAGAAATAAGGTGCCAACTTATTGTAGCAGATCATTTCCGTATGGACCGCAATTAGAAGTGACTTTTCTATTTGTTGAGATATAATGTAAATCATCAACATCAACAACCCATAACGTCCCACTGCTGGGCACGGGTCTCTCCTCACTGTCGTGAGGAGGATTAGGCCATAATCCACCACGGGGGCCCAGTCCGGATTGGTGGATAACATACCTACCTACGAATTAATTCTCGGGTAGATATGTGGGTTTCCTCACGATGTTTTCCTTCACCGAATGTAAATAATTAAATAAATTAATATAATAGGTCAAATTAGATCAAGTATACAATAAATATACTGAGGTTATGGAATAATTTTTTTTTTAAATAGTGCTATATATTAGGCACCCACAAGCGCTACCAATTTTAGTTGTTCAGCGACTTTTTGATAATTTTTTTTAATGAAACGACCAGGTGAGAGCGGTGTTTGAGGCGGTTCATTCAAGTTTATTTATATAAATGAACTTGAAGCTGTCGCCTCCGCCACCGCACCGTGCATATGCATACTTGTGCCCGCTGTGCACCTCCGCAGTTAGTTCAGTACGGAGGTACCCTAAGGGGGTATTTTCTGAAATATATTAATTTATTCAATAGCTACCAAAACAGAATACAATCGTTACATGGTTTAGTATTATAAGATTAAGTGGTAAGATCTGGATCATATTCCAAAACATGTGTGCTAGATGCCTGATGCGTATTAATTTTTTTTTAGCCAGAGATTGCAGATTTTTGTAACATGAAACTTAAAACTAAAATAAGTAATTAATTTACAAAATATGAATGAAACATAATAATAACAAAATAGAAAAGTTGTACGCGTTTAGGTAACGAATAAACATTTTTTTAAACGCCTCTGATACTGACTTAAATTAAGGTGGAACATATCGATGTCCGTGTTGCAGACAAGGAATTCGAAACAAAGTCACGAGGGCGAGATAGTACGGTGACGTAACGACATTGACTTGAACAACATTTTTCGGACTATGACGACATTCACGCGGACTACGTTACGTATACTTAAAGATTTGAATTAATTTAGAAAGCTTTTAAGCTTATTAGCATATTTTTAAGGAAAGGTGTGCATAATTTTGATGTCAACAGAGTAAAAAGGGTGTTTGGTAAAATTATTTACCAGCATTTTTGAGCTTTTTAGAAGACGTTAGTAGCTACGCTCAGAAAGCAAGCTAGAAAAGGACACCGAAGGAAACGTACACATTTTTTTAAATATGATAATCTGATATTAACAAAAATCTAATTACATATATCTACCTATGCCAGTTTTGCTGAGCTGCTCACGTATTTGTATTGTATTAGGCTCATTAATCTCACTAATATTATAGATGCGAAAGTGTTTATTTGTGTTTTTGTCCTCTCTTCACGCTGAACGGATTTTGATGAAATTTTGTATATATACAGAGACTTTAAGTCCTAGAAAAGAACAAAGGATAATTTTTATCTCTTTAAAAAATCACGGTTCCTCTGGGATAATACTTAACGCGGGTGAAACCGCGAGGCACTGCTGGTATATTACATAAATATTATTTAGACCCACACCCGTCTGGAACCACAAGAAGATCCCGAAATTAATACACCTGTGTGTTCCGCTGTATAGACCTTCTACAATAACATGGCTCGCCCTTCTAAAATACTGTCACAACGCTACGATATGCAAAGAAGGTGTTTCTATGCAAGTATTTACCTGAAATAAACTAACCCGATTTGTTGACATCGAATAGCATTTCTCATAAGTTTTTGCTTTGATAAAGCGTCTGCACGCACCCATATGTACATGCGGGGCGCGATGGAAAATGTTTTCTCATCCACTGGATTTGCTTTCACCTATATAATTAGAACAGCGTAGGTATGAAACGCCTTACCAGCGTTTTTGTTTCCCGATAATTATAATCTGGAAGTCTTCAAGTCAAGAGTCAATAGATATCTTCTAGGCAAGCATGCTCCACCGTCGAACGCGTCGACTTTTAGCATCAGGTGAAATGCTTGCCTAAAAAAAGAGGCAAGCCATGCTATCGTTGAAGATTCATATTCAACAAGGGCCGTCACGAATTCGCTCAGGCAGATAATGTGATTCCCAAAGTTGCAGAATGTGACGTGGCCTCTAGAGACGTGTCACGGTCCGCTCCGTCATAGAGAATACATAGCACTAAGTACTGGTCACCCGAGACCCTTCGCTGACAGGCATTTCTTTGCTCTTTGAATATGCGCCACTTTAACCTTTAAAACTATTCTATTACATTTTGGGTCCAACCTTTTTTGTATCTCGTTTACCGATGCCCGTAACAATGTAAAAAGAACTTTAATGCGTATCGATTACATTCTATGACATCGTGGGGATTTGGAATTAGAAAGCTTGATAGTCGGTTTTTGTTTCGAGGTTAATGTCTTTGTTTTAATTCATTCATAGGATGCTTGGAGCTAGGAAACAACGGCTTAATTAAGACAAATGATTATTGAAGCGCAAAAATGCCGCTTTGGAATAAAGAGAGAACAAAAAAGTACAAAACAGAAAAAATAATTATACTAGTTTTAATAAAACCTGAGGAAAGTGCGTATGAAACATCTTACAAAAGCTGGAAGCTGCTTTGCAGCGTAAAACAAGTAAAACAACACGTTTAATAATCCCCTAAAACTCGATCTATTCATGAAAACTACGCTTCCAATTCCGTGCCCCAGTTCACGTGCTACGAAGCCGTAGCAGTTTCGTAGCGGAGTTTCGTCCTTTCGTTCCCCTCACGGATGTAAGGGAAAAGCTTGTTAAATTGAGGGGTATTTATTAGAGCTGTAACAGGTAACCGGCGAAGTTTCGGTTACGGATACGAATTTAGAAAAAAACTACGGTTACGGTAATTTATTTTTACTGATCTTCGAAACTACTACTGAAGTTTAACGACAAATGTGCTTGTAACGGTTCTTTTTCAGAAATGTATTACGTAAATCAAGTTCAAATCTACACTCTCTTGATAATTTGACACGACAAATATCTCAAGGACGCTATAAATTCTGTGTCGTTGGCCAAAATTGCCGACCATGCTCAATGACCAACAACCACCAAGTAGAGCGCTTGACCTACGAAACTTACCCATTAGATTTATTTCAATTACGGATAGAATATATTAGTATTCGGTAGTTTCGGTTAAACTAAGACCAAAACCAACCTCAGAATAAGTACAAGTTACTTATAAACAATTGATTAGCGCAGACGCCAGAGGAATGCGTTGGTTTGCCAGTAGCTTTATAGATACGATTTTGTTTTAATATTCTATGGTTCCGGATGGTTTCGGTTACGGATGTCTTACCACACCCCTTGTATTTATACCTGCCAGTGGTTCGCCTCCGAGCGGACACGGGAGGTCTCCGCAGCGGCCGCCGCGCCGCGCCCCGCGCGCTCCACCGCCGCGGCGCTTCACTCCACCTGACCGTCAAGCCATAAAGCCACGTCAGCACGACCACCGACCAGACCGTAACGTGATAAGTGTGATGTGGTAAAAAAGAAAAACATTGTAGAGTGTACTCGTGCTAAACCTTTGGAAGTTAGGAAGGCGAGTCAAACCGTTTTACACAAATTCTGACAAACTTCTATATGTGGTTTTTAATTTTATTTTTGGAACATAGTTGATTTTGATTAGCTAATAATAAAACTGATTTGACTTAGAAAAATATATAATATATACTAATTATAGTATTTTAAATTTCATATAAAATTAAAAACTGTTAGGTTTGAACGCAACATTAGTTGTGTATTAGCAGCAGCATCGTTTTTTTATAGTTTTACACTATTTGTGCATCTAGCCAAAGTAAATTTATATTTCACTATGTCAAAATATAATGTGCCTTTGACGTAGTAAACTTGATAATTGTG
Source organism: Campaea margaritaria (assembly GCA_912999815.1). NCBI lineage: Eukaryota > Metazoa > Arthropoda > Insecta > Lepidoptera > Geometridae > Campaea > Campaea margaritaria. The sequence goes on from OU538794.1 coordinate 8,713,904, forward strand.
CCAATTTTGCTGGCATAAATTAGTCTAAATTTGCAGCGTGACTACGCGCAGTTAAAAACAATTTATGCAAATGTTAACCTGTCACTTTTGGAACTTGTGAAAACGAAAAGGACAGCAATATTTTGAGAGTTATCTTTAGTTTTTGTTTAGTTTGCGCGTACAGAATTAATATTTTTTGGTACATTTATCTGAATATTTAAGGCTAGTGCTTCGAGTGTCAGCATAGCTTAGAATATAGAAACATGTTATTCCTCGAAATATACTGTTAGACTGCGATGTGCATACGCTCCGGATACGTCTTAACTTGGCTCCGTAAGTTAGTTAACTGATGAGCAAGAAGACTCAGGCGCCCTCAATGGATCTACTTTTTATTCAAATGACGTGTTTTAAAACATTGTCTTATATAAGCGATTGAACTTTGAAACCGGATACATCAGTCACCTGTATCACATATTTTTTTCATGTTTTTTTTATCGCCAGATCAGTTTGAAATTTACTAAGATAAATTGAAAGGGAAATGGACAAGCCCACGAGATTGTTGATGAGGTAGTAAAATATTCCGGTGATTTTAAAAGAGAATAATTACAATGAATATTATATGCATAAATCATCTTATTATACGAGTGTATTTTCATTAATAAGTAAAATCGAGCGATTCACCTTTGAACTGTTGCTAAAATTATCTTATTTTGTTATTTTTGATGCGACATTGAAATAAACTAAATGTTGGCCCTAAATTGTGCAGTTTAGATAGACCGGAACATACGTCACGTTTCCTTAACTTTTAATGTGAAAATAGTGCGTCAGGCGTGTTCCAATAGGTAGGTTACAACATATTTTTACATTCAAGTGACCGTTTGGTTCCCTGCCAAAGTGCTATTTGTTTTGTAGACTGTATAAATTGTAAAAGATCGTTTGCTCATATCATAACGTTAGCAATTATTGATGGCGCGATATTCAGATTTATTTTGAGGTTTGTAACGGTTTCTACTGCCAACATTACGTATTGATGATAGGTAAGTAACCACGAGTACACAATATATACACAGATATATATTAGCATTAAGTTTGGAGAGTATTATGCTGTGGAAATAGTTTTTTTTTTGTATATAATCGATCAGTATGACTCTAAAATATGATACGATATAACAGCCGCTACTGCCTAAGATTATATTTATCATTCTAGGTAATTATTTGTCATAATCATAAGTTTTTAATCCCGTTTTAAAACACGTCAGCAATATCACTTCGTGCGTATCAAATTACACGAAACAATAAATAAAATTCTTGCGATATTCTGCTCGAATGGGCCTTTTGACTCGGCTTACAATGGTAGGTATTGTAGAAGTTATAGCATTAGAAAACGCAATTTTCAACCCTACTACCCTTGTAGTAAAGCTCAGCTATGTATCGATTTAATACAGGTTCTCGGTCAGGTTCCAGTCTAGATACCAGCAAGAAAGAAATACCGGCGAATGAAAAAAAACCAGTGCTATGAATGTGTGAAATAGGCACCTATATCGATATATTAATTCAACAAAGCAATTTGCAGGTGGATATGTTCAAGGTTAACATATTAAATGTTGGGATTCACTTAAGCGATAGTTAAAAGAACTGAATAAATCAAGAACATTTTGTAGAGATAAGGTTATGAGCTTATTACTCACATTTCTTTACGAAAACCATAACTATTATTTATTATTTGAATGATCATATAAAGTGTTTATTAACGTTTTCCAATTATGTTAGTTATGTTTGTTCATTGAACTGAAATGAACTTTTGTCGTAGCTCTGTTAAGATAACGTCAAAGAGTAGTAAACGGTATATTGAAAATTGGTTATGTTTAATTATTAAAAATTCGTTATTACTGAACATTCTTCAAGTATATGCAATTCTTTCTCATTTGATTTATTTTTAACAGCGATATTTTAGACCAACATTAAAATTAGTTTTGCTTGTTTTTTTGCTGTTACTATTATAATTTACCTGTTAAGAGCACCGTTTGACATCAAAATAATCAAAAAGACCGACGCGACGTTCTAAGAAAACATAATTTCACTGTCAAAGGGTAAACAACCGAGTGAAATTATAAAAGCCATGGCCCTAGTATCTTTCTCTTTCTTTGATGTTGCTTCAAAATCTAATTTCCCGATGGTTAATAATATTTCCCTAGTCAAGTCTTTAAATTACTTAAATACACACAAATGTATAAGAGTATGTTTACCGATAGGCTTTATAACTCAATTCTGTTATGAGGACAGGAAATTTAATTACGACTGAAAGTCTAAAGTTTGATTTTGTGGTGGGCGTGCGTTCTATTTGATTACGGAATGTGTAACTGTGTAAATAACTTCAACGCGTCACCTTGTCTTGTGCTTTTAATCTACTCTTATCTAAGATTGTGAGAAATTAGATACTCTAAGAAATCAAAATAGCTCAATTGCCTCGGCAGTTGTCATCAACCATACAATGCATTTATAGTATCATCTCAAGTTATTCAATTCAACAAGCGACATGCCAATCTTTCTGAAATGCCGTCATTAGGTAATTGTAGTTGGCCTTTGATGCGATATTCTGATGTCATTCACTATATGTAATTTTAATACTTCACGTAACAGGTATTCTAAATAATTGTTGCTAACTAATGTCCACATCACAACCAAGCAGGTTGAATTCAATGTTAACGGACGCAAAATGAATCTAATTTAAAATTCATTTTGTATTCTCTGCTGTTTACAAGTCAAGACTATGAGCTCGTAGGAGTAGCGGCTGTTAACTGTGTGTAGTGCAGATGATACGAGGCGTGGACCTCTTAGACTGGTCTCCACTATTGGTCTGGCTAGAGCTGGTGGTGGTCGCGCTGAGCGTGGACAGGTCGCTGGAGGCGCGCGCAGAACGCAGCCGAGGCAGCATCGGCGCCTCCTCCGCCTCGGGTGAGGCGGGTGCGCGCTCGCACGTCCAACCCAGCGCGCGCGCCGCCGCCCACGCCGCGAATACGAACGTCAACATGCCGCGGCCGTGGTGCCTACCGCACCACCCGCCGGCACCTTCTCCGACCCTTCCACGAATCTCCTGCCGAATGCATCGGTCCCACTTCACAACGCCGTCAGTCCCGCGCCACACTCGTTCACTGATGATGCTCCGACGACACCATCGCACGCGATCACAACTGCGGGTGCGCGGTTCACGCGCTGCCGCGAACGCCACCGTACTGAACACGGCGTCGGGCCGCCGCCGCCACCACCACGCGCTCGCTACGATGCATTCGTATTATCGTCATTCTTGATAGTCATTAACCGAGCGGGTCCACTTCACGATCGCGTTATCGATTCGATTTGACGAAAACTAATCAAACGTTGCAGAGGGTTAGCCGCGGCCGTGCTATTGTTGTATGGTCATTGATTTGATCGACGCTCGGCGAGACATCCCACAGGCATGATACAATGCAATCGAGCGTTATCTATCGAATCACGAATGAAACTGGTTTTAATTGGTCAGTGTCTCGCGTGTGTTGCGCGTATTTACGTGGAGACGGGGCACCGGCATCGGTCGCGTGACGAGTCGGCATTGTTGACGTTGCGCGTCGCGACGAGGGGAACGTGAGCGCCGACGTCACTCACGCTGCTCGGCTCACCCGCGTCACCACCGGCCGAAAGGGCACGTTCTATATTTATTAGTGATCCACAATAACATAAACGCAAGAATATTATGAAGGTGTGTCATTTATCTATGAGAGATTTGAAACGCTGTCACTTGTTGCACGCGCGGTTGGAATCGGTGGTGGTGTAGGCTCTCCGCGAGCGACAAATCGATCACACTAGCGATTCCCGTGCGGTAGAGCGTGTCAAGGTGTAGAGCGCGCCGGGATATCGTGTCAACGTCGTCTCGGACAGGAGCACCGTCGCGAAGCATCCTGCGGCTGCCCGGCGGCCATGTTGCCGCCGCCATGCTGCCGGGGTGCGGGGCGCCGCCGGGCGCGCGCCGCATGCGTACGCCGGCACGCAACGACTCGGTAGGAAATGACGCAACTCACCACCTTGTCGGGCCGAAGTGGTGCTTGCACCTCGAACCCAAGGATCACTTTTATACGCCCCGAGCGCCTGTTCGTTTGTAGGTCACGCGAAAATCTAACGTTTCCACTGAAGCTTGCTACGAATCACCGCGACTGATTTCAGTATAATACCTTTCACTAGGCTAAGAAGATTATGTGTATGAACGACGAGAAAATTGTATTATGCTGAAAAATCTCTCTGTACTATTGTTCGTGATAACGGTATTGTCAAAGGGTTTTATGATCAGGAAAATCCTTAAGGCTATTGTTACCGTCTCGCTATAGAATTACTCGGCGTAATGTCAGGAAGTAAAATTTAGAGGAAATAAATATTATGTACAATGGGCACATATCTACGAGGTAAAACTATTTAACTTACCTATTCTCGAATATAAATGACCTGCCAGTACCTAACTAGAGTACTGTAACTATGCCTACTGGTTACAAATTTACTGCCAGTATCGGTAGACATATCAATCGGATCATTGACGATTAATAGATAGATATATAATGTCACGTTTTCATCGATAGTAGTAACACGTGGCTAGTGAACTTGACCGGCGCCCGCTCTGGGATGCATCCGCCCTAAGGAAGATTTAGGTGGGCTTATCTCATTATCTTGACACACGGCTTAATTAGAGTTGTTTCTCCTCGCCATGGGCGGCAGGTTCGGGTACAAACGACGCAAGTTAATAAAACGAGGCCCATGTTTAAATTATATATGCTGAGGATTTGGGATGGAGTTCTATCAAATTTGGACCACAGATAAAATGGATTAATAAAAAGAATTGCAAATTAGCTGTGGTTAAAATTTTATGATCGAATATCGCGAAATCGAGGAGACTCTTTCTCAATGAAAATAAAGTTGGGTTTTAACGGTGGAAACCTAAATGATGATAAACGGTTCGCCTCTTGATGTGAATTCATTCACTGACATAAAGTACCTATATACTTTGTTACGTAGTTTCTACTTTATTTATAGGTGGCTAACCATGCATTTGTAATGCATATATAAGTTTAGGTATATCATATGCTCATAATATGGCATTTACTCAGTTTAGGGTATTTATTTAGATAGAACGTCTTTGGTATTATGTAACACAAGCTGCGCCCCGCGTTCACTGGCTTTAATTATTGTATCGCAGAAGCCGTTAATTTCTACGACTTAAAAACTATCCTATGTTTTAATCCAGCAAAGAAGGTATCTATATACCATCTATATAAAATCTATTTTGTCGTTGAGACAAACACACAAACATAAACTTCGGAGGTTACAATATTATTGGGATTTTGTACTTTTGAGCTTGTAACGTACGACCAAGTATTGCAAAGGTATAAGACTCTATAGCACCGCACCCTCTACTCCAGCAAGTGGATAATTACATCTTATCGCGCGTGCGATGAGAGACACTTTCCTCATCATTTGTCTCGTGAGAGAAAAGTAGTTTAGATAATCGACTGTTAGGAGAAATTTCCTATGAGTAGAAAAAAAACCTATGGTATTAATCGATAATGCGATAAGGCATTTTAACTTTTCTGATATTTACTAAGTTTTGCCGCAAATGAGTTATATTGTAGAGAAATAAGAAAAAAATAGCTGGTCCTCGAATCGACCAGCTCAATTTAGGAAAGGGATTTTACCATGATTCATGCATTTGATATGTTATTGGTACTTAACATAATGGAATTATTATCAATTCATATTTATCAAAAAATAATTAATTACATCAATCATCACTCTTAATACCTGTTTCATTACTAATTGATTCCATACAATATGCAATAAATAATCCCACATTATCGGAGAAGTCATTATTTACCAGTCCCTACGTCTCAGGTAGAGAAATAGTGTTCTATGCTATAGGTATGAACATGAATCGCGACATTCCCTAATCACATCTCTAGCATTACGCAGCAATTCATTGCAGCGGAGATAAGCAGCGACGATAGAAGATGACTCGTCCACATCCTATAAATACAGTCTCGGGGATAATAAGACAACAAAGATATTGTCGACCCTTTTATCCATAAAACATTTCAGCGTCAACTTTTTGTATTAGGTATTGAACTAAAAGTCAAAAGGTACAAATTCTAGCTAAACTCGGCTACGCTTCGCTAAGGCTCATAATTTTTGACAACATTTTTCCCGTTCACGTCAGATATTCGGGATAAAAAGTAAAAATGAAAAACAACCATACAAAAATATATAAAAAATCACTAAAATATATTAAGTAAGTATATTAAATAGAATGCAACGTGATGTAAAAACTTAAAGACAATCCGTTGACTGATTTTTGAGTCTCGCAGACAGAAAAATGCTAAAGCATATTTTTTATATTCAAAGATTTTTTACCAGTCATCCCAATATCTGCTTTGGTGTATTGCGCCTTTATGTGCCATATTTATAATACAACGTACGATCAAGTGCGAAGGTGGGCCGTAATTGCATCTACGTGCAATCCCGCAGCAATTATCTGTGACCACAAGCGGAATAATACGCAGAGAACCTATTACACGCCAAGGCGGTGGACAATATGTCGACGTGAGCCATGGAGGCCTGCATTTGTGAGAGCGAGTGCAGTCTCCTTGTTAAAGCACTTAAGCCGCCGACACATTTTTGTGACGTGTCGTGTCGTGATGCATCAGAAAGGGTATCGGTTTCATACATTTAATATGATAGCGTTCACATTTCTCTGATGCAGTGTGTTGTGACGGCTTGTGTAAATGTATGAAACCGATACCAATCTGATGCATCACGACACGACACGTCAGACAAATGTGAACCTAGCTTTACTAGTTTTAGAAGATAGCTAGAAGATTTCTAGTTTTAGAAGAAAATATAAGTGACTAAATTGAATTCAGATAAATACACTTAATACTGGTATTAGTAGTCTTACTATATAATGTTGAACATTAATTTGTTCAACTATGCAGTAAATCCTCAGTCATAAGGGCCAATACCTTATTTCATTAATAGTTAAACTATATGAAGAGAAAAAACAACGTCTGTTTTCTTACACAACTTGACCACTAGAAATGAAAAATTCTGTCATTAATTGTTGATGTAAAGCAATCAATTTTAAAAAGGAGTAATGTGCAGCATTGTTAAGAGTCACCATTTTAAATTTATATAGCGAACCTATTTCGAAAAATTTACTAACCGAAGATCATTTCATATTTTTGTATAAACTGCAGATTTTGCAGAAATAAGAGATAAACTAGTTCGCGGTCAAGTTGTACTGAACTGAGATGCTAACTTGATCTTCTCCGAAACACTGTTAGACTAACTTGATGTTATCAGGACACATTACCAGCTGCCTGTCATCTAACTAACAATAAGCTGACTAACGTTCCATCTCACCAGAGTATTGTGCTAGGAGGCTAATCGCATCACTAGTCGCCTGCTGGGACCACTTTACTTCAACACACGATGACGTACCTACCTCATAAGTTATAGAACGAGTTTGTTGTCATGTTGGCACAGTATGTCCTTAAGTTTTGTGATTCTTGGCTTGATCGACAGTACACCTAAGTATCGTAGTATAAAATTTTTGATTGACCTTCGTTCTATGCACTTATTTACTAGAACGGTCCCTATATAAAGTGAAACAAAGAGACAGTGACAATTCATTATTGAAAAAAAATTGAATTTGCTGAATTAACCCCTTTTGCCTTGATTTTATCTATAATCATTTAAATTAAGTTAAGTTGTTTATGTTTAAGAGGCAATAAAATCACATTTTTTTTTTAAATTTTTTTCATTATGAGTACATTCACATTAGTACATTAGTACGTTCATTTAATAGTATCTAGCTGCTTCCCACGGTTTCGTGCGTATGGACAATAATTCCACAAAAACCGCACATTTTTTCATTAAAATCACCGAGTGGTAAATAATACTATAATAGCATTTCTAATATTGATTAGGTTAATTATTATTCTTATTATAATTTGTCAAGTGTTTTTCCGGTCTACCAGTTTACAGTTACCTACATGTATTAAAATTCTCTTCTAACGATTGGGAGTGTACCATTTGACCTATATAATTTCTATTTGCACTTCTGTTTTATTTTTCCTTTATGATAAATTGCTTTGAACAAGAATAGAGGCGTAAATAATTCTGCTCGGACGTCTAAATAAAATCACCGGATGTGCTCTTTAAACACATTCCGACAAAAGGAGGACGCCATTACTTTTAGTATAAAGTGGCTATTCATCACAGTAAATGCAACAAAATATGATTAAATTTTCTTTGACGAAAGATTGAGTATCAACCCGATATAACGTTTGCTTACTTTGTATAAATTTATAGAGGATTTACTTTGCGGAAGTCCACACCTTTTTACTAAAATGTTTAAATCTATACTTACCTCAAAACACAAATTTTAAAATATAGTTACTTAATTATGTTTGTGATAAATATTGCACTTTTCATTTCGGCTAAATTGCTTGCCTTCAATGACATCTTGTGTCCGTAGATAGAAACATTAATATTTTTAACATCACGATCTAGTACGTCACCAAATGCTGAGTATTGACTAGTTGATACAAGTAACGCCACCTAGGGACAGGTGAGGGCACTAATGCCTCACCTTGTCACTTCGCCACCTTCTGCGAAACACAATGTAATCTAAATCGGAACCCGTGCACCGGATGGTAGCGCAAAGCGCGCTCTACCGAGATTATTTGAACTCTACCTAATGAAATGGATGCACTTTATAAAAATAGAGTGCATAAAAATGTATGTAACCTGGAGCTCTACATGAATTATGTAGAGCCCATAGTTACATTCATTTTTCAGCTTTTAAAAATACTGCAAGGTATATACCGCACACTTTCAAATAAAGTACCTACATAGACAATTAGAAGCATTTTCTAGAAAAATGCCTGTTTTAAAATTATTAAGAGAGAGTTGACGATTTGTATGGGGAATAAGAAAAAAAATCGATACGTACGTCATCGGCTTAATCAATATTATATGGGTGCTTCAAATAAAATTATATCTTTTTGTTATATAATATTTGAAAACGAATCAGAGAGCACAATATGTATTAAAATTCAAATTTAATTGATACCCCTAAGTATACCTAACATTTTATAAACCACTTACGTATGCCAGGTTTATTTTTTAATAAATTATAATAGTTGCACGAGAAGTACTTATTATGCATTTAAACAGGTCATTAACAACTTCGTTTCGTTTCCGCAACTTCGTTTGTAGTTAGTGTTTTACTACAAGAAAATCAATTCCTTGCATCCAGGGTTGTCAGATAAACTTTTGTTGAAGCTACTCGACAACTGAATATGAGATAAAAATGGTCGAAACTGTTGGTAACAAGTTGGTAACAATAAGGTTGAACAAGGGACTCTACGAATAGTTGGTGACTATGTAATTGGTTTATAAAATATTTTTCTTAGTTGGTATCGGGTAGGTGACAACTGTTAACATAAGAAATTCTCACCTGTTAGCTAAAATAGTTTTATAAGCTTGACCCGAATAGCAGTTCACTGACTTCTATTTCAATCATAGAATATATTTACTCTACGAGAGGTAAAAGTTTGATGTGACATCCATAGAAAATTATGAAAGCTCATATTTGATATGGGTGACTTTTTAATAGCAGCCTATTTCAAATCATTAGGTACTTTGTTTTCGTCGCAGATCTAAACCGGCTACTATTTCAACCGACAACTTAAGTATTATATGTGTATAAGGTATAAAATTTGAATCATAATTAAATTTAACATGGAATGCACAAATAGTGCGAAGCGCAAACATTACAATAAAATCATTTCCAGCCAAACAGTGTCATATTATACAACTATCGATTGGTACTAAAATCTAGGCACGATACCCGAACTCGTCAACAGGGTAGGGTAAATAAATAAATAAGTACATAATGATGCAGTAGATGTACTTTGTTACACTGCGCTACGAAACTATGATACCAAACCTGTTTGTTAGTAGTTACCGGGTGTGATGCGGTTGGGAGTCCTCCTGGCTGCTGCTTCGCTTTCTCTTGCGGCGGAAGCACCAGTCCTGGCCCATCGCATCACAGCGCGCCCGCCGCGAGCCGCCCCCGCCCAGGGCCGCCTCACGCGCTCACCATCACACACACACACGCGCGCGTAAAGCGCGGACCTATCACGCTAAGTTATCACAGCGACAGCGCTGTGATACCATACGCGGTTTTTCCGAGGAAACTGTCACGGTAAAATAATACTGTGATACCATTCAAGATCTTTTCGATGTGGGTAAAGTCTTTACTTTAAATTCGTTGTAAAGTTCGATTTTGACACCCTTATCTTTAGTTTTGAAGTGTTATTCTGTTGGATTAATGTCAATTAAGCTTCCGAGTTGGTTCTTTAGTTACGACAAAAAAAATAGTTTTTTCTTTATTAAAAGCACGACTAAAAATGAAACCAAAAACATTCTATTTTAAGTTTCAGTCGTCAGTAAATGATTAATGGATCAAAAAAAGATCTAATGATACGATTTTGAAATGTCAAACGTCATAGAATTTTATTGATTTCCATTTTTATGCGGGCTTTCATAAGAACAAATTCAATTAAGGGTTAATTGAAATTGAAAGGGTCATCGTGTAGTAAGGGTTCATTCATGACATGGTTATTTCCAGTGACCTTTTGTTTGCTTATTCCACTACGAGCGTTGGACAAAATAAAATGGATATAGTTATGAACTAGACTAGTAATGTGACTTGCAATTGTTTATTTCAACAATAATGAAGTACCTAATTGTGGCATAAAATTTCTATGTAGGCTCTATATGGAGAGATGAAAAATTATTTAGGTCGCAGGACATTAGCGGCCTTGTTACCGGCGTTGTGTGAAAAATTCTAGGTTAGAACCAAGCACAGTTAGTGCTCGTCACCTAAAGCTTATAATTGTGCAAACGCAAAACATGTAGGTAGATATGTATCTTGTTTTCCTTATATACAGGCTTCAAAATTATAATAATAAAATCTGAAAACTGTGAGAAATAGGGAGTCGTTTCAAATCCATGGTGACGAATCGAAAACGTTTGCTCAAACAATGTGCGATGACAGCTGTCATACGAGATTAACTGAGAGCAAATAAATGACAACCGTTGAAATAATTGACTCCTTTATCATCTGCATGTTTAAACCACTGGTGTTGGTTAAAGTTTTAATCTGTTGCAAAATACGCTATTGTTTTCACATTGGTATATTTTTTCATTAACTTACTATTTATGTTCTTCTCCAATGTTCTAATCTAACTTTCTTTTATTTGACTGAGTGACGAAAGAAGCAACTCGTTCAACTGATGGTAAGCGCTACGCCGGCCTATAACAGTTACAGTGCCACACAGAACCTTGTATCGCATAATCATACACGGCACTGCACGTCGCTCATCACCCTGAGACATCGGCCCTAAAGTCTCATATGCCCAATAATTTCGCCGGGAACAATGCCCTTCAAACCGGAACACAGTAATGTTTGCACACTACTATTTAGCGGATGAATATCTGGTGGTGGTGTGGTACTTCCCCAGGCGGTTTCTTGCAAAAGAGGTCTCCCACTACAATAAAGCTACAAGTTGAAAGGAATGTAGGACATAAGAAAATGTATAGAACGTCGAACGTTCCCTACGACGCATGCAAATATTAATATTTTATTGACGTTGTAAAAGGGAACTCGAAGTCGGAGTTCTCTCAAATGGAAATCTCGGTCTGGTAACTCAACTGCAAAGTTTAATAAATTTTGTATGCAGAAGAATACGAGTTGTCTTAGCTTTCTGTTGGTACATTTACTTTGCTTGTTCAGTTGGAAAAGGGACTTTGAGAGTAAAGCATTTCAGAGAGTTTTTTATAATCTTTGTAAGCCGTAAGTATCTATGCCTAACAACTTTCTTTTCAATAAGGTTGGTGCGGAGGGCAATGATTTGGGTGAACCACATGAATTTGCTCTGAGTCTGGGTGTTTGTGGGATCACGGTCCTCGTAGTTCCTGATTCGTTAGATAAAGGAAATCCTAGTAAGGGGTCTATGTGTGTGTTATTTTATTTTTATTGATTTAGGGTAAATATAAATTTAAGCTTTATTAAGTCAAGTATAAAATACGAATAGTATCTGCTCAAAGAACATCCGTCCAAATGGCGCTGAGTGCTTATAAATATGTTGATTTAATAATAAATGTGCTATTTTTTGTTTTATAAATTTAAATCATCCACCTGTGTATTTTGTAAATCAGATAAATCTGAGACCTACTATGATTAGTGAAAAAGAAAATTATGAATTGAATAAAAAAAAAAACAAATGTCACAAGCAGGTTCATGTAACTACAGAAATGTTTTGGACTAAGTTATCAAACATTTATTTTGGACTGTTACCCTCCAATACCTGATTGACCACTTATAACTTGAATAATTCACAGAGCACAGTTTAATTAAAATTCGTTTGACTTGCAATAGCTGAGGTTCGCATAATATCTCCGCCAATCAGAACTCAAAATGAAATGAGCAGAGCTCAACCCGAATTACAGATTAGCTCGTAATTTCGATGGACGCAACCAGACCTCATTTAACTAAACGGTAATATCAGTAAAGAACACGTGAATAGAAGTACTTTGATCATTTTGGCATCTTACCTAGATATGCAAGTTTTACTGCGAAGCGTTTTTTTGATAAAAAGGCCGTTACTAATCGTATGTATTTTAAACAATATGTATGTTATGTATCCCCTAAATAAGTTTTAAATTGCAAAACTAACTGAGACCCAAGAATTAAACTCGAGAGTTGCTCCATTCAGTTAATACCTAAAGGGTTAAAGTATACATTCCGCGACACTCGATTTAGGCGCTGGTTTTACTTACCACAACAACACCGATGATGTAAAATCAGATGAATGTTGAATCAAGGCAAAAGCCTTAAGTGCTTAATTTAAATATTACACCGAGTGAACATGAATAATACAGGAGTTTTAGAGCACCAACCGAATCGATTTGCGGACGGTTACTCAAGACGTTTAATTATCCAATCTCTGCCCAGGAGTGCTGGGGAATGGGGATTATTTACAGTTTTGAATGGATAGATGGATCTCTAATTGCCAGTCTGTTAAGATTGCCCAGTGTACACTGCCCCGGCACTTTATTGCGACTTTTGGCACTTTGAAAACGTAATGGAGATTCTTGTGTTAATCTAAAAATAGTCCCCCTTATTCATAAAAAGTTATGTGACGTTTCATAAAATCGTGCACTACAAATTTGTACTGCGCAGTACTAAGTGACGTTCGATAACTTTTTATAAATAAGAGGGTAAGTCTTTATCGTCCTTTTATTGTCTTTTTGTATGCTCATGATAACTCAGATTGATACAATATTAAAAATAGCCTTTGTGAGACCAATAATTAAATCGTTTCTCTATTGATGTTAAAAATAACTGTTTTGCATTGAAATTGTTATTTGCATATTATTTAGTATTCTATATTTTTAATGTTTGCGTCTTAATTAGGCACTTTTTATGATAATTACCTAAAATATACAGTTTTAACATAATTAAGCGAAAATTTATGACGTTAGGGGACGATCAAAAGAATATTTTGTTTAGGGTTGAGGAGATTTTGTATTAACCTTGGATGTTCCAAGTTTCTAGGATAACAAGGTTCAGTTTACTAATTAACGCATATTATTGTAACTAAAGACGGATGTTGCTCCTTTCAAAGTAATTGCTAACTTTTTAACAATTTTGTTTACCTACTTAATAAAATTTTAGTATTCATAAAAACATTACTGGGCATATGAGACTTTAGAGCCGATGTCTCAGGGTGACGAGCGCAGTGCAGTGCCGCGCAAGATTATGCAATTCAAAGTTATGGGTAGCACTGTGACTGTTATAGGCAGGCGTAGCGCTTACCATCAGGTGATGGACATGCTCATCTCATCACTCCGAAAAAAAAAAACTAAAACATAGCAAAGGAAATTGTTTCATTTACGAAATAATAATGGAATGAATAAGCAGACTAGCTGAACAAGAAATGTAGAAACAACGTGTGCCTCTCAAACAATGCGATTATAATAATAATGATATCCCATACACAAGAGGCTAATTAAAATGATAAAAATAGGAATATTTACATTAAGCCCACATATCAAAAGTAAAATAAATCTCGAAATCATAACAAGGTGGCTACCGGGAAAAAATACTACATGTGTAGAAAGAAGCTTCTTAATTAGCGAAGTTTTAAAAATATATTTATTATTATCATCAACCCATAACGTCCCACTGCTGGGCACGGGTCTCTCCTCACTTTCGTGAGGAGGGTTAGGCCATAAACCACCACGGGGGCCAAGTCCGGATTGGTGGATAACATACCTACCTCCGAAATTATTCTCGGGTAGGTATGTGTGTCGGTTAAAAATATATGTATATGATAAATGAGTATCAGGTTCGGATATCAGGTTGAGTTAGGCAGGCAGGCGTAGCGCTTACCATCAGGTGAACGACTTGCTCGTCTCGTCACCCAGTCAAATAAAAAAAAATATTCGACATTATCGATGATGACTATAACTTCAAACAATTGTAGCAACTCTATCTTCAACGACATTCTATTTATTATTGCTAATATTTGTTTTCACTAATTGGGTAATTATATAGATAAGAAGCTTACGCGCAAAAGCATTTGAGCCTTGTGGGTGGCAATAAGGGCATCTTGTTATAGAAGGAATAAGATATTTCTTTATTACTAATAAGTGAAGTTAAATATACTTTCGAAGAATATTGTTTAGGTACGAAAATCCTACGCTTTATAAGGGTACGGGTAAAATGCAATTCGATATTATAACGCGTTGGTGGCAACCATTACTTCAAATATGTTTTGAAGTGCTCAAAGCCGTCTTAATTAGTGAAGTTCATAATAGATTTATTTTCATAACACTAATTAGTACAGTTAATTTTACATTTATTTTACTAATTATTATGATTACGATCTCTAATTTAGTGAATGTTCGTTGTTCAAATAAATAAAACAAGAAATGAAATGCAACAATAATTATAGACTTATTATAATTATTGGAGAAATGTACATATTAATTGCTGGCTTATATTTTGCCCAAAGATTAAGCATTGCTATACAACGTGGCAATGCTGCCAGCATGATGGGAACGTTGCCATCATGATGGGAACGTTGCCAACTGGTAGCGGTTTATTAGATTAGTGTAGGTTTTAGTTCAGGCTATTTTTGGGTTAATATTCTAATTGTTTTTTTTGTAATTAATTGGAAAGATTTTATACTAAGTATTTCCTAGATATTTTGGTTTCCGACAATGTATGAACATCTACTATTAATTTTTATTTTTCTACTATCTATGAGACCCGTGCTCAGCAGTGGGACGTTATGGGTTGATGATGATGATGAACATCTACTTAAAGAAACTCATTTGAAAGTGTTCCGGCTCTGCTGAGTGATTTTATAAAGTGCAGCGCCATTGAGTGAAGGTCCTGAACTCTGGACTCAAATAAGAATGTAGTAATGTCGAGGGAGTGAGGGGGAGGGTGGGGGGAGTTTGTGCGAATAAAGCATTCTTAGTGGCGACAAGGAATGCACGAGCTTGGTACAAATGTTCATAAATGTAGATATTTTAGAACATACAGTTCCGGAAGATGCTATTATTTTGTACATATATGAGCTATGTGTGTGTGCTGTGAATCTTTGGTTACAATTCAATTTGCCCAAAAACATGACCATCTACTTTTAACAACATTTGTATGTTTAAACAAAGTAGTTAAGAGAAATTAGGTTACTGAGAACTAAATAATATATCTCGACCATGTTATGACTTGTTCTTGTCACCGACTTTATAAATGAGAAGTGATTCTGCCACGCTCCAGTATTTATCATTATAAACATTAAGATATTACAATAATTATTGTATAGAACCTTGAATATCTCATAAAGGAATAACGACGTACTGAGCTATATATGTATTTCAGTGTAAAAATGGTGTACTAAGAATATGTATGATCCTAACCCTTGTAACATTTTGATTCTTAACGCCGTGACATAAGGTTGAATTCTCACGCCTTTGTTCTGTAGAGCCAACAGTTTATGTGGCTTCTTTAACCACGCATTTTGTTATCTCAGGCTCGAGTTCACTGATATTTAACCCTTATGGTAAAGCGACTCATTTAGCTTTGTTGTATTGAGTTCAATGTGGATTAACTATGTTTCAAATCCAAACTAGATGCATATTAGGTTCGACTAACACACAACAAACTAAATACAGCTGTCTATGTTATTGTCTTAAATCAAAACATAATAAAAATAAGTAAACAACATAAAATTCACAACAAATGTCCAAAGGAAATTCGACATAACGGGCAGTCATCAGTCACATTAGCACGAAGTTGTGATGTTTGCTCAGTTCAGTTCGCACGTAATCTGATTGTTAGACACGCGCCTATTGACTGCTCGGGTAGCACGAACAGACCTCGGCGACGCTACATAATGTATCATCTAGCTACCACTACTAAACAATGGATACTCATGATAAATAGAGAGGATAGCACGGCTGGTCACAATGCACTGTCATGCCACCGCACGTGTCCAGGCCTGGACCGTCGCTGGGGCCAGCTTCGGGGTGATCCGGGGGCCTGTTACCAAACTGTTACGGGCTGTATATGAGTAAGAACCAACATCGGAAGCTCGTGAACGTGCTAAGACGGTTAAGGGCGGGAGTCGCGCGTGACTGGTCGCGGCGTCGCGGGCAGCACTGGCGCGCCGCGGCCGGGGCGGCGCGTGACGTCAGCGCGCCTCCGCCCCGCGCATGCGCCCACCCTGCACACCGATACTCGAAGACTCCACGAGGGCCCTCCATTCGAGACCTCAACTCCACTTTGGGTCTTAATCGATTTTTGAGTTGCAGTCTCGCGGTATCGACCTCCCAGGTATAGTGGAAGCGGGCTCGCCTCTCTCGCATTTGCAAACGTCAATCTTTCTCCCGTCCTTGAATTGTTTTGATGAAACAAATTTTGTTTACCATCAACGAAATGTCAGCGCCGCCTGTTTCTCGGCTAACGATAATAAAATATCCACCCATTTACATTCTACCTACTAAATCGAAATTCGATCCCTTAAGGGTTGGGCGTAATGGTACTCGTTATTTAGGGTTGAAGCTATGATTTTTATTTCTTAATAAATATCTTCTCTAACCTCTATCATTAATTAAAATGCAAAAAAAATAATCTTATACGACCTTTGTTATTATTTATTATGTTTGAATGCAAAAAAAAACGAAAAATCGAACCAAAAAAATGTTCACAAACCATAGACTAAACGCAACTTAAGCATAGACAAAAGTACCTAAAGATTTCCAATACACTCATAACATTTTTGGTATTGTCCGTCTACACATTGCTACGGACAAGTGCTACGAGCCTACGAGAGTCTACGCACGTAGACGGTTACGCAAATAAGCCACATTCCGTCGAGTAGATAAATGAATGCCAGCTTTCTGCCATCGCCTAAAACATACAGTTACATTAGCATAGTAAGTATACCGTCTTTGTATTAATGTCGCCAACCATACATATTATGTATATCCGTATTTATATCAAGTGTATGCGTATGTCTTAACTCCTAGTGGGAAACTGTTTTAGATACAGCATGAAAAGACTTCTTCATCAATAAAACATAATAAATAAATGACTAGGAAATAAGGCCATATGCATATACATATATACATATACATATATACATATATGCATATATTTTGTAATTTTTGTGATTTTCTTTATTTTTTTTTTTTTTATGTAATTTTATTTGATTTTTATTGTATGATTTATTTATGTTTGTATGGATTTTAAATCTGAAATAAATGATTTATTATTATATACGCAAAGAATATCTGTTTTACGAAGGACGTAGCGCTCCGATGCCATTGAATAAAATACAACTGAAACTTAAAAAAAAAACTCTCTTGCCTCTACAGTAATATACGAAACGTAACTCTCTTTCCATCTTCACTAACTTATATCTCCCCCTCAACTTCATCAATCACACTTTTCGTAACGCTCTCGTCAGCTTACCAGCTTACTCCCCAAGTGAAGCGTGCGTAAAGAAGTATTACTTCAAAAAAGTTGTTACAATATCGAGGCGAGGTTTAGACCGGGTGCTTGGGGATCGTAAATTGATGTCGATCAGCGAGTACCGCCCCTACCCCGATGCAACCCGTGAAATGAAGACAATCTTTTCATTCGGCCCGGGGATAAAAGGGTTGAGGGTCGAGCGGCTCGAGTGCGCCGGTTTCGTTCAGTAAGTGCAGAATCCGCACATGAAACATTCATTAGTCTCACTGGAGTGCGTTACTGGAGATCCGGAAATGGGATGGTTTCTAAATTGCTAGTTATTTTAGTGTAAGTTAACTAAAGTATAGTCTAGCGGCGATAGCCTAGTGGGAGAACGCCCGCCTTCATAAGAGAAGGATAGATAAATGGATATATAACTCTTTATTAACACCAAAATGTAATAATCATAGAAAAAAAACATAACTTGATGTGCAAAAGTGTAATGTTTTGCCTGTTTACAATAAATGGTTTGAGTTTTGAGTTTCGAGTTTTACCTTAACAATAGGCACAATGGGCGGTCTTAACACTTAAAGCGATCTCAACCAGATAACTTTTGGAAGGATCGTGAGCTCAAATCCGAATGCGGGCATGTACCAATGTGTTATATATGTACGTAATTAATTATTATTATAATGATTAATTATCACTAGCTTTTCGGAGAAGGAAAACATCGTGAGGAAGCCCACATACCTTCCCAAGAATTATTTCAGATGTAGGTATGTTAACCACCAATCCGGACCGAGCTCCCGTGGTGGATTAAAGCCTAACCCTCCTCACGAAAGTGTCGAGGTTGTCGATTCTAAAATCGTAGTAAGGAATATGAAAAGAACGTTACTTACTCGTATTTATTTTAGTGTAGAATTAGATTTTTTATTTTTATCTATTTATATTGCCAAATTTTATTTGTATTAATCCCATTTAAACAAATATACTGTTCGCGCCACTTACATTGGCACTCATAATACCTTCCTACCTTCCTATTCCTATCATTTCTTGGCGACTATCTCTGTCGCTCATATCGTGGTATCCACGAGAAAACTGCTTGCCGCCGCAAGTAGTCTGCGATCGACCCTCGTCCTTCGCGGCTGCCGCTCTCGCCGAATCCAAAAAGTACTGGATCTGCTGCTCCTCTGTAGTGGTCCACGTGAATTCGACGCGCAAATATAAACAAAACCCGCTATAAACCCGCCGCGTAAACGCTCCTTGCCGACACGCACCAACCGCCAAAAATACAGTCCACTACATCGAACGTCATAACATCCTGAAGGAACAAGCAGCTTGGAGACGGACCCGAACCGAGGTGATTGCAGTTGCATGGAGACCAGGTTAGTCGCCAAGTTCCTTTGTACTACTCTTCTACCAGCCATCCTTCCCCCGCCATTGGAGGCGCGCTCAGCCTATACAGCTTAGCTGCCGCGCTAACATATTGTTGGTCCTCCGCCGCCGGATCTTCTCTGGTCCTCCCGCTATTCTCTGGCCCCTCTTAGGCCTCATATAGTCCTCTTTATAACCGCCCGCAATTTTATATTGGTATTTTTACCAACGATAATTTCCTATAATTATCGTGTTCCCGCCCGCAATTACAGTTCAGATAGTACCCTGTACTATCCTATTACGCTCTTATATACTTATTTCGTGTATTCCGCATTCCTAAATAGTAAAAATAACGATTTTTCCGTAATTCTTAATTTTTATTAAAAAGTGAAGGTATTCCTAACGACCGCCCGTGCGTCTCCACGTGGGTATTCAATACGCCGCGCGCGCGGCAGGTAAATGCTGTAGGCAGTTGCAGTAAATTAGGAATTTCATACCTTATCTAGTTTTTTATACTTTGTTAAGATGGCTATGGCTACTCGTTCAAAAGACAAAGATAGTGAAGTATACGAGGACGCAAAAGCGCTCGATACGTTACAGATCGAACGTTTGACCTTGATAGGTAAACGTGACATTATATTTTCCCGCTTACAAGATATTTTTAACCGATCTTTAAAGGCTTTCACTGATGATACTGAGAAAGATTTATTTCTATGTGGAATGATCTCGTTAGACCGCTTACGCTCCGATTTCAATGAAATTGTGAACAAATTAAATGTCACCGAGTTGACTCTCAACGCTTCGTACACGGTAAACTACCAATCTATAAACGTCTTCGAAGATATGTTTTGCCGTTGTCAGTTTGTTTATAATAAACTTAACCCGCCTTTAAAAACCGCTGATTTCAATGTTGCCCCGCAACGTAAATCCATCAGAATTCCTGAACTCGATTTGATGGTCTTCAATGGAGATCCGATGACCTGGAGAATATTTTATGAGTCATTCAAACGCACGATTCACGAAAATCCCGATCTCACTGATCACGAACGCGTCCAATATTTAATTAATAAATTGTCAGGCCGGGCCCTTGCAGTTTGTTCTGGTATCGTACCTAACGGTGATAATTATCCGATCATATGGCAGACGCTCGTCGATAAGTATAACGACAAACGTAACCTAGCCTCCGCTTAT
Source organism: Campaea margaritaria (assembly GCA_912999815.1). NCBI lineage: Eukaryota > Metazoa > Arthropoda > Insecta > Lepidoptera > Geometridae > Campaea > Campaea margaritaria. The sequence continues at coordinate 8,734,560 of OU538794.1, forward strand.
CTTGATCAAATGCTTGATTTTAAATCTTTTAACACCGCGACGAATAAAAACTTAGAATTATTTCTAGATAAATTCTGCACGGCTGTGTCAAGTTTGAAGTCTCTCAAGCTCGATAACGTGTCTGATTTTATTTTACTATCGCTCGCTTTGAAGAAAATAGATTCAAGTACTGCACGGTCGTTTGAAATGCACATGCGAGGTAAATCTATGCCTACATACAATGAACTTTTAAAATTCATCCGCGAACAAAGCAAAATATTGGAACGCACTACGACCGATTCTCTTAGCCGCAGTGATAACAGGCCGCGTACTGCAAGGTCTACGCAGTCTTTTGCAGCATCATGCGTCACTCACTGTCCGCTTTGCAAACAAGCCGATCACGCTAACTTATATAGATGCCCTGTATTTGATAAGCTTTCTATCGACGACAGGTACACTTTTGTAAAACAAAGCAAAGGTTGCACTAATTGTCTAAGCACTACGCATATAAATACTGCTTGCAATTCTAAATTTGATTGCCGTTATTGTGGATGTAAACATCATTCTATGTTATGCCGCAAAGTATCATCTTCCCGTGAAGACAATCGCCCGTACCCTAGCGCTCCGTCACAGGCGCACGCGCCGCCTCCGCGCGCGCGAACTGGCAACTTCTCCGCCGCCGGGGATCACATGCCGCCTTCGGCATCGCCGTCGCCCGTCGCGGGCTCCGCTAGCGCTCAGCTGACGAACTTACCTACAACTGCTTATCAGTCATCACAACAACAGGTGTCGCTGTGTAATATACGCCCCGCTTCGCAGCCTAATGACACTACTTGTTTACTGGGAACCGTACAAGTTTATGCTACGGATTTAAATGGTCGCCGCCATGTAGTACGCGCCTTAATTGATTCGGCTTCCCAAAGTAACTTTTTAACTTCAAAATGTTGCGCTAAATTAAATTTAAAATGCAATAAGGTGACGAACACCGTTGTTAAAGGGATAGGTTCCGCATCTAACCCAATCAAGGGAGCAGTTTCTGCTACTTTATCTTCCCGCCTAAATGATAATTTTATTGCAATTGACGCCTATGTTATCGACCGCATAACAGACAATTTACCGGCAGTGAAAATTGACGTATCCTGCCTTTCATACCTGAACTGCCTGCCTCTGGCAGACGACAGTTTCGCTTCGCCTTCCGAGATCGACATACTTATAGGCGCGCCGCTCTTTTCTGAAATATTGCTATCAGGCCGCGCCGCTGGTCCGCCTGGTACTCCAACCGCTTTTGAAACCATTTTTGGTTTTATCGTAATCGGGACCGCTCCCGTTACTCCCGCTCATGTTACTCCCGCTCATGTTACGCCCGCTCATATTGAAACCGTTGTTTCTATCACTGACCCCTTGGTTGAAGATAGATGCCGCTCTCATATTTCCCTCTGTACCTTTACGGAAGGACCACGTTTAGATAATCTTGTCCAACGCTTCTGGCAGCTTGAAGAGGTGCAATGCACGCCGACTTTGAGCCCAGACGCTATAGAATGTGAACGCATTTTTACAAATAACGTTTCCCGCGATCCTACGGGACGCTATTCTGTAGCGTCACCTTTCTCCCGCGATCCCGCGACCTCTCTGGGTAATTCTTACCCTATCGCTAAAAAACGCTTCATGTATCTCGAACGTAAGCTCGCCGCGACACCTGCTCTGCGCTTAGAGTACGATGCTATAATCAAAGAGTACATTCAGAAGGGTTACATTTCACTGACCGACAATGATAGTCCTTTTACTGGATATTACGTGCCACACCACGCCATTGCGAGACTACAAAAAACAACAACTCGATGGCGTATGGTGATGGACGCCAGTGCTGAAACTGACTCAGGCCTCTCCTTGAATCAAGTTTTATATACCGGGGATAATTTACAAAACGATCTTTTTACAATCCTCTTGGATTTCCGCCACTACCCAATCGCTTTTACATCCGATATTAAACAGATGTACCTACAAATTTTGATAAATAAGGACCAACGCAAATATCAAAAATTCCTGTATCGATTCGATCCCGTTTTTCCGCTTGATACCTACCAATTCAACCGCGTTTGTTTTGGTCTACGTAGCAGTCCGTTCCTTGCGATGCGAGTGTTGCGACAGCTGTGCGCCGCCGACGGTGCCCGCTTCCCACTCGCAGCATCTCTTATCAGCGACAACACATACATGGACGACGTGTGCTACTCCATGCCTACTCTGTCTGCTTGTTTACAACTCAGAGACGATCTCCGCGAGTTGCTCAAGGCCGGGGGCTTCGATCTCGTCAAATGGGCTAGTTACTCACCCGCGCTCCTTGACTCCCTTCCCGTCTCTGCGTTAACGGAATGCGTTAAAAATGCGAAAAATGCGTTAACGGATCTTTTAAATTCCGACGAATATAATAAGTCTATCTCAGATGAGTTATCAGCTAATCGCATACACTGGAAATTCAATCCACCGCGAAGTCCTCACTTCGGGGGGAATTATGAAATATATGTGAAAGCGTTTAAAAGTCATCTTCATAAGACGATCGGTTCACAGTCACTCACCTATGAGGAAATGTTAACCGTACTCACACAGATAGAATGCGTTATCAATTCTCGTCCTGTAACGTTATTGAGCGAAGATCCGTCTGAGCCGACCGCGCTGAGTGCTTCACATTTCTTAATGACCGCACCGCTGAAGCATTTACCCGCTTGCACGGTTCCCGATGAACCTGGACACTTATTGAAACGATACGCTTTATTGGATCAAATGGTACAATCATTTTCCAAACGGTGGAAGTTGGAATATCTTCACTTACTTCAATCTAGAGGAAAATGGAATACACCTTTGAATCCCATTACAATAGGTTCTATTGTTCTTATTATCACTGATAATATTCCCCCGCTATCCTGGCCTCTCGGCGTCGTCGTGGCCACTCATGTCGGCGGCGATGGCATCTGTCGAGTAGCGTCAGTAAAAACGGCGACCGGCGTCTACCAGAGACCCGTCGTCCGTTTATGTATCTTACCTACCCAATAATTTAACCCCTTGCTCCCCGGTCAACCGCTATGTTATATTTAACCCGTTGACCGCTTAAGAGTTTAACTCTTATTTTTTTTTTTTTTATTTCCCGCTTTCTTTTAAAAACCAATGGTTTTTAGGCCGGGGGCAAATGTTCGCGCCACTTACATTGGCACTCATAATACCTTCCTACCTTCCTATTCCTATCATTTCTTGGCGACTATCTCTGTCGCTCATATCGTGGTATCCACGAGAAAACTGCTTGCCGCCGCAAGTAGTCTGCGATCGACCCTCGTCCTTCGCGGCTGCCGCTCTCGCCGAATCCAAAAAGTACTGGATCTGCTGCTCCTCTGTAGTGGTCCACGTGAATTCGACGCGCAAATATAAACAAAACCCGCTATAAACCCGCCGCGTAAACGCTCCTTGCCGACACGCACCAACCGCCAAAAATACAGTCCACTACATCGAACGTCATAACATCCTGAAGGAACAAGCAGCTTGGAGACGGACCCGAACCGAGGTGATTGCAGTTGCATGGAGACCAGGTTAGTCGCCAAGTTCCTTTGTACTACTCTTCTACCAGCCATCCTTCCCCCGCCATTGGAGGCGCGCTCAGCCTATACAGCTTAGCTGCCGCGCTAACATATACTATAATACATACGGCGTTTCCTATACCCGGTTCCAACTTTAATTTAGACGGATTGCCTGTCGGAAGTAATTAACTTGAGCGAAACTCTCTGCAAATGGCACATTTGATATTTGGATGACATTTTCCCAGTAACTCCTTTGAGTTACCGAGAAAATGCCATCTCAGCTCGGAGATAACGCAGTAACGCAGGAACCGGAAGGACGGGTTGTACAGAAGCGATACTCTTGTCTCTAGAAAATAATATACGTCTCTCTAGAGTGTAGAGAGCCACTAATATTGAAGATTATAGAACTTGGCAAAGATTGAGAGCTAAATTAATGGATAGGTAAATTAACGTGAGGAAACCCACATACCTACCCGAGAATTATTTCGGAGGTAGGTATGTGATCCACCAATCCGGATCTGGCCTCCGTGGTGGATAATGGCCTAATCCCGACCCGACGGGAGACCCGTGCCCAGCAGTGGGACGTTATGGGTTGTTGATGATGATGATAGGTAAATTAAATACTTGTGAGAAGCACAACACTTTTAAGTCTGAGGATGCAACTTTAGAAACGAATATACTATATTAACGTACAATTGTGTCGATTTATCTAGGCCATCGTGAAGTTAGCCGCAGAAAGCGTCAAAATATTCGTATTTTGGAAGCGAGTTAGGATTTGGACAGTTAGGGTTGGTCGCCTGGCATTTCCCACCTACTGAGACAAAGGCAAGGCACACTAAAAGATTTCTTCGTGACCGTGCATATGCAAACTCTCAGAGGGCCTGTGTTCACGTTGACCAAGATCCGTCGACACCACTATAACCAATCATTGTAGACAAAAAAATTTTTTTTTTTCAAAATTATCACAAACTATAATTAAGGTTTTTTTCATTAAGTATTACTACATAAAAAATACCTAAAAATATTACCTAAAATATGGACTATGTTGACTGAAAGTAAAACTCACTTCCATTGATTTTTTTACAATATTTCATGAAATATTTTAAAAACTTTAGGTTTTTATAAAAAGCTATACAGTTGGAGATGGAGTGAACGACTTGTTACTTAGTAACTTAAAAAATATATAACTTCTATTTATATACTGCATTTAAATACACCTTTTCACGTATAATACTGCTATTTAGGCCTATTATTGATAATCTATCACAAAACAAAAATTGATAAAAAGATGATGAATCTAATATTGTTTCACCGATAGTGGTTATCTTTGCCAAATTTTTAAAAACAAACAATGTATAAATTTTCCATTGATAAAGATAAAATACTACCAGTCAAGCTTTACGGAGATGAGAGGAGACATGTTGCAAGTTAAATTATTAATTAAGTTTTTTTTTTTCACAATAAAACAAGCTCGTTTCGTCACTCAGTCAAAAGCAAAAATAAAAAAGCGTCACGTTGGTAAGTGACGCTTGCTTCTGATGGATAAACGAGGAGTTCCGAAACAATGAACCCATACATCCCCTTCTCATATTTTTACAGAAAACACAAAATAACGATTTCCAAATGAATAGTTATCTACTTTGCTAACCTAATATAAGACAAAATAAAAATCTAAGAAAAATAACAAAACTCAAATCTTTAAATTAATATTAAAAATACGTGTATTTGTGGGGATCGGTTTCAGCTGCCCATCTTTAGAGCCTTAGTTTGTACATTTTTAACAAAATTTGGTGCAAGCTGAGCAATGTATGATAATTATGTATGAGATATATAACTAGCAGAAGAAAAAGTCTGTTGTAATATAGAATTGTCGGCTTTTGTTCCAGAACTCATAAAATATAGTCATCAAGGACGATTTATTTCAGACCGAGCCGGGTCCGATACGTGGCCGTGGTACGGACGTAGACTATAAGTTACCACAGATGAAATACAATTTACTAGTTGTTACGAGTACGTATCGGGCACGTTGGCTCTGTTATATATTCTCATTTGGCCCTCGACTTCGTACGTGTTGACTATTTAACTGGTATCATTAATCAGGGTTGCCAAAAATAAAAAAAAACCGTAATCGAAAATTACCGAACAATGACGAAGAAAAACAATCATTCTACACATTTATTTGAAGAATCCATGTTTTATATTAGGTACCTAAGTATTTGCATGAGTACAACCCTATTTTTTGCACGGTAGATTATAAGATACGTTGAAACTTTCCAAAAATCTAGAAAGTTCTGAGGCGTACTTATAACACTTTGTATTTTTGCAACAACATAATTTGTAATAAATTTTCTACATCACGGTACGAAAGAAAGAGATCAAAAAGAGAAAGCAGCAACCGCATGTTGATTCGGCAACGTCACATCAACCAATAATTGTGGCAAATCTAATAGGTAAATCGTTCATTAGGGAGAAACTAAATATACCAAACCGCACATATTTCAGTATTTCTGTTATACCAAACACCGAACACAGTGTTAAAATACCGAACGGTTCGGTAATTTCCGAAAACCTGGCAACCCTGGTTATCACTCATATCCACATGCCCCACTGTTGGGCAAAGGCTTCCCCTATGACACCCTCTGAGCTTAGCATATATTAAGAGTCTCCTGCTATAGTTTTAGTATACATTACAAGTACCTACAAAATCCTGTTGAAATACGGCATTATTATGTAAATTTAAGGTAAGCTTTGCTTTCGCAAGTTGTTTTTAACTTAGATGAAGTTTGACACAATTCAGATTGAAAGGGAGTGTGCAAAGATTGGGCTGCAGGGTGTTCGCCAAGCGTAGTATCATATTTTATAAATTTGTTTTGCTTACAAAGGTATATCTGCTACAGGAAATTTTTACACTGATATGGAATAGAATAGAAAACTCTGTATTGTACACCGAAATAATCAAAACTGTAGTAAAAATATAAAACGCGGTGCTATCTTATAGCATAAAGCAATTTCTCCTAGACAACCTTATTGTGGACAGGAAAAATGGCAAAGTAGTAGGGTAGGTAGCGTACTTCACTTAATTTTTTTTTTGAGTTATTGGACCGAGTGACTAGACGAGCAAGTCGTTCACCTGATGGTAAGCGCAACGCCTGCCCATAACTGTCACGGCACCACCCACAACCCTGCACCCTGAAATATACTTACTAAGTACTTATTAATGCTACGAAATAGTATATTACTATTATTAAATACCTAAAGTATGTGTATACTATATGTGTTCACCCGTTTCGGGGATAGAAGAGAACAAACACACATACACACAAACTTTCGCATTTATAATATTAGTGAGATTCAATTTCAACCATTCATATTGCGTTGACGCCATGAAAACGTCATCGATTTTGCTCGACTAAATGTTATTATTCAATAACAGTGGGTCATTTATAGTCTTTGTACAGTTTTCAAGATCATCAAGACCACCTGAGATACAGAAGCATTATTGTCAAATAAACTCAGTGTTAAAATCCAGCTAATTTCCCTCATAATGACGCCGCAAACCAAACGTTTCCCAATTACGAAACATAATTCGATTTGGCGATTTTTTATAATATCGCTTTGCGGAATTGTATTTGATTTTAATAATTTTGCTGGAGAGGCCCAGGCCTTGGGCGGGGGTGTGTAGGGTGCCGGGCGGAAGCCGCTGCTCTGACGTCACGGGCGTGACGTCGGTATCGGGGGCGGGGCTCTGCGGACGTCGACCTAAGCTCTAGGCCGTCCGTAGTGGATACAGAACAGTATGTGCACTGGCACGCTTTGTTCAATAATTACTGGTCACGTTTGCATTAACTGTGACAGACAACCAGCCTTAGGTCCTGTGACATGCTTATTGTCTTCATAGATGTCGCTCTTTTAACGTGCTAAGACAATGAAGATGTCGCTAGCGACATGCAGTCCAATCAGAAGTGTTTTAATTTACAAAACGAGAAATATCCTTTTTGCAGGTCAGATTTTACAAAAATGTAACTGTAGTATATTGTAAGCTGCTTAGGATGATAAATCTACTTTTAGTAATTGTGGCGTTTCGTTGTTCACCTTCCGTCTCTATCATAAACTTAGCTCGCTGTTACAATAATATTGATTTATCATCGGAACTTGACAGGCGAAAAATTTGAACGGAAACTGGGTCAAAATTGATTTGCAAGATTTGTCCCGAACTCCTTAATAAATGAAGTTGATAAAGTTGAATCAAGAGAAAATTGTCAAGTGTTTTCTTGTGACTGACATAGTATTTAGTTAACATTCTATGTTTTGTAAATAGAGTAGCCATCTAGTTTCATTTCGGATCTTCATGAATGAATGCATTCTGATTCCGGTAAGATAATTTTCATGAGCATTCTCCAATTATGCGAATAAAGAAAATAGACATGATTTTGAACGCAACATGTACCTATAAAAACATGAAAACGATATACATACAAAATATGCATATAAATCTCAGCTTTTCCACGAACGTAAGTTAACCAAAAAGGACAGCTAGTATAAATATTAATTCCCATACTTACTGTTTACATGCTGCGTGACCCATAAACAGCAAGTGATTATTTTACTGCAAAAGCGACCTTCTAATACTATGATAAAGTTCAAATTATATACAAATCAGCCAAAAGTTTCAACGTTTGAGTCTTACGGCAAGAATAATACCTACTTAGTTGTAATATAAGTAAGTAGGTATGTCTATAATGTTGCGTTAGGTAGCTTTAGATATTATTCAGGTAGTTCTTTAGAAAGTAGTAAATGTAAGAATATTTCGTTTGTATAAATTTAAATTTATTTGCGTAATATCATAAAAGTAAATGTCTTAATACGAAGTTCTTTATGTCAAATGAAACAGATATGTAGTGTAAAACTCCAAGCATAATCCATCGACTGTGATGATTTCTTTGTGCTAAAAGATATTGACAAGGTGACGCCGTAAAAATATTTTTTCAATACAGTATTTTATGCAGTTGAAAAGAACAACATGGCTAATATTTGGGGAATACGTTTTAGCGCCATCTGTCGGTAGTCCAGAAAAGTTGAAAGTCCACCACAACGCTCGCCGTCACTGAAAAGTCTGAAAATAAGAAAATTGCCACGCCGCCAACTGAAACCCGATTTGTTGAGGGTATGTGCCGCTTTTATCACAGATGGCGCTATCGCTAAAAACGTTTTACAGAGGGCGCTTTTGAACGACTGAAGAAAATTCATCGCTGAAAATGAAAAGCTCAACGCTTGGCTACATATTTTAGAGACGTTTTTTCAACAGACGTGTTTACACTTATTTTGAAATTTAATTATATTTTGATCGAAATCTTTAGCTCTTTCGGATATTTTTTTTCTTGGATGGAATCTTTTATGAGTAATAACGAAATAAAAGAAAGCCGTTACCAATTAAATACTAAACGGAAGAAAACGCTGGATAGGGCGTTTTCTTAAATATTGGATAAGGAGCACTGATAATTAGTGACTTTTTGAGCACTTTTAAAGTACTCACTCAGCTTTGGCAAAGTAGGTAGCATCTATAATATATATGTTATGTCGGATTTTTCGACGGCAATATTTATAATATTTGAAAAACCGCCTTGAAAGATCATGAATCTCATCTGGCCGTGTGGTAATATGTGGTCTTCAATAAGAATTATTTCTATGCACGCTGCACATCGAACACTCTTTGAAATAACGTTTGAATATTCATAGCTCTCTCCTGCTTTGAGACCGAAATACAACGTTCAATGCATTTACATCAAAGTTCTCGAACCAGTCAAAGTGAAATGTAAGTTTAATCTTAAAGCAAGTAGGTATGTTTATAAATATCTTGCATTATGTTATTTGTGGATGACGTCGACATATCCTTAAGAAAAGTGACGAAGAAATGACTACATTTTTAAAGTAAGTTTATAGCGACGTAAGTGTTTGTATTACAACCTTTTGCCCGCGATTTTGTCCGCAGAGAAAAAACCTATTTATCGAAATAAAAAGTATCCAATGTACTTTCCTAGGGTTCAAACTATCTCCATACCATATCTTATCAAGATCCGTTCAGCCATTTAGCTGAAAAAGGAAATAGGGCAAACTGATATACATACTGACAGAGTTGCTTTAGCTTGATCCCAGTAGTATTTTAAGCGTAATATATCGTTAAGTAGTATCTTAAGAACCATAAGTAAGTAGTAAGTAAGTACTTAAATAGTATATCTTCAGCACATAGAAAACTATTGTTGTTATTATGGTCCACCCCGTGTTATGGCAAAGAATAATTATCCAAAGGTCCAAAATCCGAAGGTTGTCTGGAAAAGATAAGCAATAAGGCCTCCACGTCCATTGTTACACTTCAAAAACAATTATTGTAAAGCTTCTGTGATAATCTATGGCGTATAATAAAGCGTTTACTTATCTACTCGTATGTATCCACATTATAATATTAATTAGAATAAATATACAATGATCGGTAGTTTATTATACTTATAGCCAATTCTGTATTACAACAATCTATGCTACATGCGAAATTTTTAATACATTATCTGTATTTATATGGGTCCTAAGAGGGCACTGTGATTTTTAATATTTCAGTGAAAATTTTATTACAAGGGGAAAAGACTTCGTTTAAATGCAGTTTGTAACGAACGAACTAAATTACGACCCGGGTGCAGTCGCACGGGGTTAGCGAGCAATTTATAGTCCTCGCCGGCACGAGGCTAAAATACGACTTCATAGGTTGTTTAAATGTTCACTAAAATTAGACATTTGCTAGAGCTAAATGTCGAACAATTTCCAAGTTACATCGGATATTGGCCAGCCGAATTTCTGACAACTGAAAAGCGTAACTTGATAAATATTCATAGTAGCCATTCTCAAGCACTGTATTTCTTTATTTCAACTTTTAAAACTTTCCCATTTAGCCGCAGCTGTTTCTCGCTTGCGGAATACAAATTCAAATTGTGAGAATCTGCAAGTGTTCTATTGTAGCTGTAGATTTTTTTTATATAATCTTTTTCGTTTTGTCTTGGATTCCGTACATGGTCCATACGGAAAGTTATTATTGTAGCAAATCTCTGTCTGTCTGTTTATTCGGTCTGACTCGTACTTTTTTTTAAATGAGCCACATTTACCTTCTTTGTTCGAGGAAGAAGTGTAATTGAATTCATCATCAACCCATATCGTCCCACTGCTGAGCACGGGTCTCCCCTCACTTTAGTGAGGAGGATTAGGCCATAATCCACCATGGTGGCCATGTCCGGATTGGTGGATCACATATCTACCTCCGAAATAATTCTCGGGTAGGTACTAGGTATGTGGGTTGTGGGTAATTGCATTAACTAACAGCAATTGATAAATTTCGTCAGAAGGTGCCCCTTCTGACAACGAGATGAGCCAAGCAAGTGAGAATGTGCAATGGATATATTAACAAAGAAAATAAACACAAGAAAGTGCTATTAATTTCTAGAAATGGTAAAAAGAAAGTAGCTTATGTCAAAGTTGAAAAAAAAATTAAGAATATTCTAGTCGATTCTAGCGAATGTGCAATGGGAGTCCCACCAGCCTGGCTCATTGGCACCCCGTCTGACGGTACTTAATTGGATTTATAATTATAACTAATTTTTAACTAGATTTATGCAGCTATATTTCAGTGTATCTACGTAAGAGTACTTGTCCGATAAATAGTTGTACCATATCGCCAAACATTGTGGGATATGTCAGTCAACAAAGCACGGCTTGACGCTGCGTAAACAAACGAGGCTTTCGTCTCTTCTAAATAATTGAAGATTACTCAATCTAATCAAGTAAAAAGAATGTTTACTTTGGTTTAAATAGACCTCACTTGAACAAACTATTTGTGCACGGTATAGCGGATAATGCCCGTTTGAGCTATCGAAGTAGGTCACCCGGTACTTTTGGACAAGTTACGCGAGGTCAAATTACAAAAGGCATAATCAACTAAAGGTGCCTCCAGATATGTGCTCCCGCTTCGAATATGTAGAAGGTATTTTCTATGCCTATTATACTAAGATACCAAATTAATCTGGCATTTCAATTTCATCATTATTATACGCCTTAGGTAAAATATGTTTAACGGAATGAATTCTCATAAAACCTGTTATGAAACACAGCTATTGCCTGAAATGACATAGATGGATACCGGTTTTATCCAAATTGATTTGAATGAGGACGCAGAATACGTTTTAACCTTTGAGTGTGCTTAATCCGGTATAAATTCTCAAGAGGAAGAACTTTTATATTTATTTTATGTAGATGAATATTTTCGTTTAGTTTGTCATGTTCTTATCATTAAAAATAAAAAAAAAATATTAATCGGTCGTCGACCGGTCGGGGGTTCCAGGTGTCGGTGGAAAGACGAAGTGGAAAAGTATCTGCAAGAAGTCCAACTTGAGCGGTGGAAGAAAGTTGTGCAGGATAAAATGATGAGTTTTACTCGTAGTACCAGAGGTCAAAACTCATTTAGAGTCACAGCGCCATTCTAGTTAGGAGTCTTCTTATTGGTGTAAATGGAGAAATTTCCATCTCTAGTTAGTTGTGATGAAATTCAGAAGAATTTAATAACATTTTCTCTTGTTTTTTTTCTTCTTTAAAATGTTGGACCTTGTAATCACACTGTATGATAAATAATAATTATGGATGGTTTGCAATTTATAATCAATTTATAATTTATATTGCTTTGCAATAAAGGATATCTAAAATGCGTTCCGGAATAAGAAGTTTAATAAGAACATTCGTGCTTCTGCTATATATTTAAAATAATATCGTAATGAATAAAATATTTAATATAAAAGTTGTTAAAGCGACTCGCTCAAGCGCGTTGGCTCGCATCGCTACAAAATTTATTTTTCTTCTAATTTCCATTTCGCAATATCAAGTCGTAAACTTGTGTTCTCGTTTCTGTTATTGTAACGAACGTATTTTCTTACTCCACTAGCATCGGAACGACGTGACTGTTGTAACTGTTAGGCTCTTCGTACACTACGCGACGAAAGTGTTCGACATTAATGTGTATTCTCACGCTGCAAGCATTTTGTCGCGCGCGTTTCGTCGCTACTGAAATAATGAAACTAACGTTGCCTACCATCAGTCAAACATAGTAAACTAAGATATTTATAATTAACAAGAAACAAACTTAATATGCAATTTTTCCGCCATATACGAGTAGTCGCCGCAACTTTCGTGCCACTGACTTCCGATCACGCGGCCAGAAAATGTCAGCGAAACGTATGGGGAGTACTTTTTAACAAACTGCGATTGTCGCTACGAACTCAAGTCATCGACTATCTGATACTTGTGTCGCGTGATGTACGAAAGTCCTTATTTGTAATAAATAGGTGCCCATACGGCTGGAAAAGTCACATTATAGAATACGAGCTTTGTAGGAGCAGTTATCTTAATGTGTTTTTAAATTTCTCTTTTTCAACCTGTTAGGATAAACGAGAAGTCAACTGCGCATAAAAATAGATACACAAATTCAGCAATTAACTTTGAGTAGCTCTCGAAAAATCTTTTGTTTTTATCACGTAGGGGATTTTTCGTGGTTGAATTCGAGATCAACCGTTTTTGTTCAGACGTGTTCAAGGAGTTTTGTATAAACCGTATGTATATTACATCATACCAATTTTAAAGTAGCCATTTTTGATTTTTCTATATGCCATACGACAGAAAGTATATATAAAAACGCCTCATTGTACATATATGTCCTAAATTATTGAGTCAGCTTGTCAGTTTATAATAATCTTATTTTGTATTTCATGTCCCTACATAATGTGGTACTACATATTATATGCTCATTGTGACACTAATTGTTAAATTTGTGTGGTTCTAGTTTTTAAGTTTTGTTTGTTCTGTGGTGTTATCTCCTATATGCATTCTGTGCCTATAAATCACCCGTTAAAGATATTTTCCATAACCAACATTTAAACTGGTCGGAATATTACACTATTTCTACAAATTTTATCAAACTATATCTAAAGTCTAAATTTGAATACATGCAAATTTATAAAGAAAATTCCCTCGAGATATTCTCGTTTGACACAAGTTCGCGATTGGTTGAGAGCCTTGAGATAGGCTTACACGAACGCATTACTATCAAGATCGGAGGCGAGTCTTTAGGCTTAAGATGGCTTGGTGAGTGACATAGATCTTTGAAAGATTTGATCTGAAACAAGAGTTTTTTAAAGAAGGGCTGCAGTGGGACCGCTGAGGTGCGACAGCCGTGCCGATATAAAATTGCATCAAATTTCTAGATTTACAGTAGTGTAGTCACAACGCCACTCTCGTGAATAGCTCGGGTTACTTCAAGTGTCAAATTTGTACGTATATCACGCAAAAAACTAACAAAGTCCTGAAATTAAACATAACTTAAAATTTGGCTCGTTATAGTTGTTACAGAAGAGCGCGTACCACGTAACTGTAGCTCTCTTTCAATGGTCTAATTTGAAGGTACCTCTCCACCTTACTCCATATCATAAAACAAAAGTATTTCTCTGTTAAAAAGAAAGTGCCTAACTTCCCAAACTTTTTGTTCTGTCAAATTGCCTTTGGGCTTTGAATATCGTTCGGCAAACAGCCTTTTTATCTGAATGAATTTATTACCTGAACCCTAAATGTAGGCGAAGCTATTCCTTCACGTCAAGAGCTTTCTCAGATACAAGGCAGAAACTGTTTCCAACAATTCTGAAAGTAGGTTTTTTGTATGTGCTTATTAAATATGTACGATACTTAACGTTCGAGATAACACTGTAATGAGATGGCATAATAAATTAAGTAACTTGCCAAGCCTCTACTTTATTTATATTACAAAATCAGTTTTATGTTAACATTTTTTTAATTCTGAGAAACACAGTTACAGTTATAATTATTTTGAAGATTTCTGAAATAATTATAATAATAATTGGATTACTTTCTCTAAATAATAAAACATCCGAGGTCAATGGAATTGCACGGGATAAAAGAAAGCGTTGAATTTAGCCAGTGTTACTGAACGTTTATTTTGTAATATGACTCCGAGGAGCATCTCGCTGCTCTCGGAGGAACTCGTTGTCTCAGACTTTATTGGATCATCCACTCGCTCTAACACGGCTTCAGAAAAATAGGACTCTAAATATTTGATTAACTAAACGACCGTATGCATTTTTAAGGTGTTTTGTGTCTAAGGTATATACATACATAAACGACATAAGTATTATCATTGAAAATGGGATATTTAACATGAATATTCAATGAAAGATAATACTAATGTAAGTGACCATGTTACGTCGATACCTTGTAATAATCATCATAATCTGCCTATTGCGTCTCTACTGTTGAATTCAATGATTCGATGAAAAACTATTTTTTCTTTACGTCAACAGGATTAACATGTTCATTGTTCCTAACATATAAAATAACATCAGGAGGAAGTTTCGAGTCAAACAGTTTTCCGTATTTCCGAGCTTGTTTAGCAACGGTGGAAACATTTGGATAAAGAGGTGAAATTATTAAAAGAAAAGCCAATATCTTAAAGAGCTTAGCGGAAGCGCGCAAACGAAGTAATTTGGACCGCGCCTGTTTGGGGCGAGACCCGTTATAAATCGCTTAACCCTTTACTTTCCAATCCTGTATTAACAATACGGGAAGGTTGGCTACTTATTAAAATACCTACACAACTGTCAGCCATAATATTTTGTTATGAATGAATATATTCACAAACCATTGTCTTTTTTGGTCAATGTTGTAACTCGCGTTGATTAATTGGTAAAGCTTTGTGAGAATATATCGTTTAGGCCGGCTATATGAATGGGCGGTAATTTCACACAACAAAGCGTTAGGTCGGCCTGATCCCAGACATTTGTTAACATCGGTGTGGTGGCTGACATTCGTGGGTCGCACACTGAATATAGAATACCTGATTCAGGACTACACTGGATAATGAAGTTTTGTATACGAACAACGCATTGGCTAATTTTGGATAGTATTATTTAACTCTTTATCATGTTAGTAATAGCTTAATGTTAAAGGCACCAGCATGTCCAGTGCGCTGCCAACTGATAGTAGGCTAGAACTAGAAGTTTCTAGTTTCTAGGAAATCTCGACATTTTTAAAGACATGAGACAGCCCAGGGTCAAAGTCTCGAGACGTCCCGGGGTTTCGAGACTTTTCTAAATAAAGGGAATACAATTTATTTTTGATCAAATGTATTAATTAATTTGCCATTCTAGTAGTAGTCATTAATGATTTAACATTAAACAAGTTGTAACAATTTAAACGTTATTTAAAGTTTAAGAAATTCGTATGTTCAAATCTCAAAATTAAAAATTAATTATTTTCTTGGGTAATAAGTCTTCTAACTATAAAATAAAATAAACTTATCAGAGTAATAATTATACTAATTATCAGGGATCAAAGGGATCAAAGTCTCTAGTGTACATACTGCGTAAGTTACGTTCGGACGAGTATCAAAAAATGACATATCAAGCTAACAGATGGCGCTCTCAGTGAAATAGTGAGAGAATAAAACTTATAAAGATTTTTAATACAATTATTACCATACGAAATTGACAAGGGTGTCTCGAGTCTCGACCATGTCACGACTTGAATGTCCCGGGACACGAGGCAGTTAAATTTGGTAAAAGTCCCGGGACTTTCCGGGACCCAAAACCTAGCTAGAACATTTGATCTATCTCTAAGTCAGTCATGATCAACAGGTTATTAAGTAGTCAATCAAAGGCCCCAATTAATATTTTAACTAAAAATAAATAGTACATCGATTCAATGCACTGTTTTTTTTTTCACTAACGCTCAATTAAGGAAATAGGAATGCATCAGCACTCAAATTGTATGCGGTGTAAATAATTCTGCTTTCAATTACCACGTTAATTTAATCGCATGAATCTGGCATTGAAGCTTCCATTAGTCTATTTGCAATTCACATTACGCAAATGTCATAATTAGTATTCGATTAACTAGACTTTATTTCCAAATGTACATTCACTTTATGTAATATCTGTTGGACATAAACATTTATAAACAATGCATTTATATACAACGCAAAAGATTTGGATAACTTCATTCAAGACGCAGGCCGTCTTACCTTAAATAGTCTAGTATTTAATTATATCTCAGTTCAATCGACTATTGTTTGAAATCGAACATGGTACTGGCAGTTGCCAGAAAATTTAAAAAGATATTGCGGGAGTGACTATTCATACAGTTGCTACGAGCGAAATCACTTTCGACTGAATAGGCCTTTGAATACGCTGCCAGCAATTTGAGTACCCAGTTTTTACCAGTCACAGGCATTTTTCGAATAAATTAAAGGTAGGTTACATCGCTTATTCTATAGACTGTTTCAAAAAGAAAAAGCGAACTCTAATTTGGTTTGAAAGTCGTAAAATGAAAGCCTAAATTTGATGTGGTAAGTGCGTATTTCATTGCAAGAATTTTGTTTGAGCTTCTAGCGTATGAGTCTCTCAAACCTGATTACTGCTTGATGACTGTCTGTTGTTTTTCTTATTAGTCATTCTCACACTGAAAACTTAATTCACCTTTATTGAGGTAAATTAAAGATTAGAGTAGATCTTTGGAGAAATAACTAATGTTTTCTTCTCTAGTTCTAGAGGTGGCTGTTTCATAACCAAACGCCACCAGCAGGTAAACTTTTTAATTTAATCAATAAACCTACGGGAAATTCAGTTCTAGTGCGGTTAAAATTATTGCCGAGAGTATGTATTGTTCTCAGGTCGTGAATAAACTTTATAATTTATTAGAGCATGGAAATTCAAATTTCCTGTGACTCTGCTCAAACATAAGTTGGCCATAATAGTTGTAGTTTAAATCTTTAGACGGCTCATTGTGCTAGTTTTTGTTTGCATTTGGTTTCCTTTTGGTGGGCAACAAAGAGTTTTCGATTTCATTCTAATCCATCTTTAATAATGATTTCTTGTAAAGTAAATTTCTCAAGATTCGTTTACTGGTAAATTGCGGCAATAGCTAAGTCTACAAAGCATTAAGAAAAAATTGGACAAGTTTTGATCCGAACATTTTTTTGTGTGTTTTACAAACTCAGGGTGAATTTAGTTTCGGAAACTCGTTTCACGTTAACAATGTTTGCTCTGCCGTGGTTTTGCAAACCAAAAGCTTGTTTCATAAGGGACTTTTATTTTATTAAAGCGCAAATATGAAAATTATGAGCGCTTAGGATATTGTCATATTATATTAATGTTGACTTTCGCCGCTAAATTTTAACCTAAGGAGTACCGATATGGAAATAACAAAACATCTAGATTAGTTACAAAACATCTAGAAGTTATTTGCTAAATAATTATTTCTCACTAATGATCAACATCAAGTAAGTTATTTAGACTATTTAGACACTTGACCGAGCCGTTTTAAAGTATACAAAGGTTGTTGTCGCAATATGTTTGTTCGTTTTTGGCTCTTTGACAAATTAATCAAAAGTCTTACAAACTACCTTCAGATACAACTATTGAAGCCAAAATTGACTAGTTCAGCTATTTCTGTATGCATGTCAATTTATTCTAGTATTTCTACATATTGATTTCTCTTGTCTTGATGTGTGTTTGAACGTGATTTACGTACATCTATCTATATATATAAAAATGTTACGTTGGTTTGTGTACGCTTCAAAAACTCAAAAAGTTCTGCACCGATCGAGCTGAAATTTTTGCATGATATATCATTTAGCATGATATATCATCCGCATCAAGGATTGTTTTTATCTATTTTTTCATCAGTGACATATCAGCGAATGTGCCACAGCGAAGCGTGGCAGGGCACAGCTAGTTCTATATAAGTTTATTACGTACACGAGTTATATTGTCGTCTCATCTTCATCATCATCATCAACCCATAACGTCCCACTGCAGAGCACAGTTCTCCCCTCACGAAATGATTCTCGGGCCGGTATGCGGGTTATTGTCGTCTTCCTTTGATTAAATAATTTACCGCTAACTTTATCGTTACCTGTTTCAACGTGTTGATTAAGCCGTTAACGGCAAATCTTCCCTTCGTAATGCAACTTACCTGAAAACAAAAAGAAATAATATATGAATACAATAATCCTCCTTTGGCTTTGACTTAGTCGGATAAAAATAAACTGGTTATCGTACCAGCTCTTTGGTTAATCGCAGAATACTAATTAGTAGAGGCTTAATTAATAATATCAATAACAATAAGTGAGCTACTAATAATGCGAAATTATGAGTAAAACACGGACTGATATTTTTTGTGTAAATAAGACCAGGCGGAAAGGTTGTGACATCACCACGCATGGACCCTACACAGCCAATTAGTCTGTTCCGGAAACCAGTAGAGGGTGACAGGGTGTTGGTGTACTGCTTTCTGCTGGGATCATAGCATGTGGAAACAATACAATACAATAATACTTTATTGAAAACCATAAGCTTAGTAGACACATGTAGTCTCTGCCTATCCCAACGGGAGAAAGGCGTGACTTTATGTATGTTTGTAATAATACGTAACACGTCATGATTACAAAGGTAAATACTATCCTGATCCCAAAGTAGGATAAACTATGAACTGTCGTAAATATGGTCAGAACTATATTGGAGATTATTAGTCATTTCCAACTTCGTAAGTCTTTGAATTTTATTACATATTTTCCTGCTTGGGTTAAAATTGAATGAGTCGCATTAACTCTCGAACCCTGCGGAGGACAGATGCGCGAACTTTTACCGATAAATTCAATTTGCGATGCTGCTCGATTTTCTATACCTCTTTGCTCCACTCGACTGGCCCAACTGATCCCACTACTGTATTTGTTGTACCACAAATATTACTTTGGTAATAAATTGCCTTCATTTAATTTAAAATCGTTGTATTTGTACACATTTATTGTCATTTCTAACGAGCTTACAAACAAACCCGACTCATGTCTACAATTAAAGAGTCTTTTGCAAAATGGTCGAAACACTCTAAATACTCTCTGAGAAATATCTGGAAACCGGGCAAATGCATGTCTGACCACTTATAGTGTAGGGTTTCGTATATTACATTCAAAACAATGTTAGTTGAAACTGTGCATTAGGTGCAACAAGCTACATTTTACAGGTATTTTAATAGTACTGTGGCGTACGGACATGATGAATTTCAAATGGTTTTATTTTCCATTTGATTACAGAACCCTAAGTAAGAATAAAACGAAAGGAACACTATGGAACGTCTGAAATTTCCATATAAACAGGGTACATTTTCGTAGCCAGCCTGGTTTGGCAGGCACTACGTGACCGCAATTATGGGCCCTGCATTACGTTTTGGGACAATATTTTATAGCCTTTTAAGTACTCGTACAATTTAGAGATTTGTACCGAACGACCGAAGGGAAAACATTTATGCGAGCTGGAGGTGTCGGCGAAATGAGCGCGGGGGGATTAGAATGTTATTTGCTAGAATGAGAATTTTACAAGCTTAACAAGAACAAAGCGTGTCTAGAGCAAAGTGACGGTCTGGAATTACTTTGCAGTTTGCTTAAATATCAATATCACCTAGCTTAAAGATAATAAAATTACGCAAATACAATCAATATACAATCGCGCGTACAGGGTTAAATAAAAAATATAAGATATGCGATACACGCGACGCCATACATGAATAATGTGCAGAGGTACTCGTATTTTTATCACATGCTGAAGTTATAAACCCACTGCCATCACACTTGTGTGCGTGCAGTTTGTATTTACTAACTTAACAGAATAGGTCCCTAGCTAATGAGTCCAGTTATATTTAAACCTAACATGTTACACTTTAAGCCGTTTGACAATTTTTCACGAACTATAAGTAGGTACTCTGTTTATGGTTGCTAACATCGATCTTAATTAAGAATTCAAGCTTGGGTTAGTTCGTGAATGTTCGTGAATTTTCATTGATGTTCGAGGATAAAGTTGAAACCTCTTAGTAACAAAATCTTTTTCTGTAATCCGAGTTGATGTAAACAAATGAGAATAATAATGGTCAACAAATAAAGTGGAATAGCTAGACTCTACCAATGGAAGAGTATGATAAACTTATGAGTATCTTTTTAGATCTTTTGAAGAACTTCTTTGAATGCAGATCAAATTACTAAATGGATTTAATTAGAAAGCTGTACTGTTTTAAATGTATCCAAGCTGGATATTTTTAAATGTTATTATTCGACGGAGAATTTTGCAAGTTCATCATCATCATTATCAACAACCCATATCGTCCCACGGCTGAGCACGGCTCACCACTCACTTTCCTCAGGAGGGTTAGGCTATAATCCACTACGGGGGCCGGTCCAGATTGGTGGATTACATACCTTACTTCAAAACAATTCTCGGGTAGGTGTGTGGGTTTCCTCACGGTGTTTTCCTTGTTGCAAGTTAGTTATAATAAGAAATATGCAAATTGGAGTTCTTTTGAATCTTCTTAGATTAAAGAGACGAAGTGATGATACTTTTGAAGTCAATGTGTAATATGATTGTTACTTTTGCAAAATCATTTGCATAATAAATAACATGGTTCAAAATATTCAAATTCTTTTTCTTATAAATCGCATTCCAAACGTCTATAACATAAAGCGAAAATCAGATATTTTATGCGTAATATACGAGACGAAGAAATATGGAAGTGAAGTATCTTGGGCGTGGTAGAGGGTAAGAATGCAAAATTATTTTATCGATTTACCGCTCAGATGTAAACGTATCACAAGTAAATACCCACGATACGTATATTTTCCGTCGAAAAATGTTTTTCATAGAGCTTTTTCCGATAAAATATTTGATCATAATATGATTGTGATAGATTTAATGATTTACAAAATTCGTGATAGTTTTCGAACTCAAAATCATTCGTATTCGTACGTAGTGCGCCCGATTGTCCATCTATTAGTTGGGGTCAGTAAACAAATTCAAATCGATTAGCAATGGCCCAATCCGCAACAAAATCGGACTTTGAAAAAACCGAGCGGTATTTTATTGCTAGCAGTAAATTGTGAACATAAGAAATAGTCTCCATATTTTCTGGTCATTTGATACTTTCCAAATACCCTATAGCTTTGGTAAATAATGGTGGGAGAGTTTATAGACTGTTTGCTACCGTAGGTGCTGTTCATTCACAAAGTCATCGAAGACTCCTATAATTTCAATTTCATCGTCATGTATTTCAATACTAATTATAAATGTGAAAGTTTGTGTGTCTGAAATTGGGCACAAATATATCTGCAATAACATAGAATACTTTTCATCATAGTCCATGAATGTGAAGCAGCAGGGCACAGCTAGTAATAAATAAATCACAGTGGGTACTGTTCCACAATTCTATTAAGACAAATAACCAGGATTGTTCGGCTGTGAGTGACTACGTGGACCGACCACAAAGTCCGATCAATCGGACTACGTGAACTTTTTCCAGTTGGTTGGGCTGTAGATATTTTATACCGCCTTTTACGAGCAATCCGTGGCAATTTCTAACGACCTCTCTGTTACCTGGACCGCTTAAAAACGGTTTAAACGAGAGTTGGAATATACAAAATGTAGTCTTGTATGAATGTCGCCGGAAGGGTTTCACGAGAGGCATGTACCTTCCACCTACCCTTTTCGCTATGTGAAGACTCACCCGCAGGCTCGACGGCGCAGCGGACCGACTACCGAGTTAAAAATTCAAAGCATTCATATGGGAAACTGGTGTTTGGAGAACTTTCGTAGCAAGGGGCATTCATTTGGGGCATACACGCACTCTATCTGTTTACAGAAGACGGCAGCATTTTTTTTAATGTCCACCAGAGTTACAACGCTCTAGCTGTTTGCCTCATGGCCTTTTGCCTCCCAGTTGAAACAACAATGAAAATAATATAGAAAGTTGTTTGAATTGAATCACAGTACTTTTGATTACTTCGTACTTACGTAAGCATTTTAATTAACGAGTAAATGTGTAAAATAATAAAAAAATCGGGTCATAATGTATTCATAATGTATATATTCAACTTTTATGCTATAAGTAACCAGTGTTTACAAAGATCTGTGGCACCCACAAATGACCTACACTATCTATCACATGCAGTAAGTACATCTAGTTAAATGCTTGGTTAATTACCAGAACGAGAGTCGAGGCGCAGCGCAGGCGAGGCGTGCCTCTTATACTTTTACCGAATACAAACCGGGTTTTTTTACCGAATAACCAAATATAAACGGCAAAAAGGAAAGAGGCACGCCTCAGCTGAGCCTCGACTTTCGTTCTGTTAGCGGCAGTCCTTAAAATTGAAAGTTCCATCAACAATGGTCCTTATTTTGGTGGCGAAAACTTTCGTCAAGAAGATTTGTTATCACTTAACAGCTTGTTAAGTGTTTAATATGAAAACAAAAGGGATAGAAATTAGCTTTAGAGCTGTCTGAGTTTATTTTATTTCTTTTATGTCTGCTGTTAATTTCGTATTACCATGATTTATCGTAGTTCCTTTTCCCTTTCCAAATACATTACTTTAAATGAAGCTTAATTGATAGAAGTAGAATTTGCTAGTATACTCATCAACATCAATTGGAAGGCGTCCACTGCTGAACTTAGACCTCCCCATAGAACGCCAAATATGAGTAGAATACAGTTGTATCTATACCAAATGTCTATAGTTCCCAAATAACGCTACGATGTCTTGAATGTAATCAGCATTTGGTAGCATAATAACCGTGCCTATATCCTGTAGCCTCTAGCTTCTTACCTAAATAGATGTTGTTGTAAGTTGAAGAGTATTTGGCAAGCAAAGGGTTAGATCAAAGGGTTGTTAAGGACAGCTATAGGTATTAAGGCATAGGGAGGCGCAGAAAGGTCTACTCATTTACCCAAGCACGTTTAGATACATCGAGATTAATACGAGAGACATGTTGGATTAAACAATGACCTCAGTAATCATTTCAATGTTAATAAAATCATTTATAAGATAGGTAGGTTTACATAATAATTTATAGTACATATAGTATACAAAGTTTATGAATAAAAGAAATTTAAAATAAAAATTTCAATACAAAATAAGTATATAACTGAACCAGAATGTATAAAGTTTTTGAAATTGATTGTCACGCATTTTTATCTCAGAATAACTATTTACTGAATTGATTGCAATGCAGTTTTCAGTGTTTGGTATCTGATTATAGAAATAAGTTTAAAAAGAAACCATAGAAAAAAATACACGAAAATA
The DNA here is from genome assembly GCA_912999815.1 of Campaea margaritaria. Taxonomy (NCBI): domain Eukaryota; kingdom Metazoa; phylum Arthropoda; class Insecta; order Lepidoptera; family Geometridae; genus Campaea; species Campaea margaritaria. The sequence goes on from OU538794.1 coordinate 8,758,308, forward strand.
AGTCAATTTTAATTTGTCCCCAATTTGATTCACTGCAAAACTCTATAGCACAGCCTAATTAAATATTCCGCATACACTGTGCGTATAATTTAGTTCGCCATCCATTCACTGGCTTTAGTGAATCATATTATACTGACATAATTATTAAAATCAGCTAATTTGAAAGCTGGACAGTTAAAATTATGCCGAGGAATAAAGAAAACGTATATTTCATGAAAATATGTGCTACGATATTTTCAACTGACTTTTTCTAAGCTTTGCCATCATACCTTACAATATCATGATGACATTTGGGTGTGTCATAATAATAATGAATTAATAAATTATGTGTCACGATCACATACATAGATCCGGATCTCGAAACTAGGATTCGCTGTATCTAGAGAATCAGGAACTACGAGGACCATGGTCCCACAAACACCCGGACTCAGAGCAAATAACATACATGTATGTGTTTCATACATATCTTTACATTGCGCGGGAATCGAATTCACATTGCATTTCTATACTTATGTATAAGATATTATTTTTGACGTGTAAAAGGGCAATATTTTGTCTATTTCCAATAAATTATTTGGGTTTTGAGTTTCACAACCTCTTGCTTCGCAGTCGGCTCATCGCCTACTTACCGAGGCCGTTATGTTAAGGTTTGTATGTAAATTATACAATCTAATAGAAAAGTTAATATGTAAATATGGGGAGCAGAGAATGGTACCAAGTTGAATACAGTACTCGTAGTTAGCATGGTTGTGTTTGCTCTCAAATAAGCCCCAGTTGGCACTAATAGCTCGCTCGCTTCCAAGATGGAGACTATCTCTTATCTGAAAATTGTTTTCTAAATTTTACATGTATTTTCTGAAATCTACATCTGGATATCTGAAATCATTCAATCAAATCGAAACTGAATGTATGCCTACTCTAGATAAGTTTGTCAAATTGTAGACAGCGTCGATACTTGCCATCAGATAAGATGATATCCATGTTTCCTTGATAATAAAACATGTTTTATACCCGGTTCAGCAATTAATGTATTCATCAAAAAGTTGAATCTGAAATGTGTGGCGAACTGCTAGACTGAAGAAATTGTTCTTTTAAAATAGTCTAGATTAAATATGTTGGTAAATTTATCGGCACAGTAATCCAACAATCCTGTCGTAACGGATTGTTAAACAGGCGCTACAGATAAAAATTATATAATATGAAAAACTTAATTAAATTGAGATTAATAAATCGTTGATTTACGCGCATTAACTACATAAGTTTATCCAGAATACAGACGTGGTAACATTATTTAACTTTAAGTTCTGCAAATGTTCTCAATCAACGTTGGTTCGTAACAGCACGTATCGCATCAGGCTCGCTACGGGCTAACAGGCTGGAACCAGTAGTGAAAGCTGTTAAGCTTTACCCTTCCAGTTAAGCTAGCCATCAGTTCCCGGAGGCACGAGTTCCCCTTTGTGCTCCATTGCACTCCCTATTAATTACTTACTTCCTTTGTGTTCGCTTTTAATTATTGAGTCAGGCACAGAATAAATATGATATGAAGTAGACAATGTTTTCCCGAAAATGTAATGTAGAGTGTGTCCACACTCTGGACACTCCTTCCATACATAGAAGCTGATTTGACAACTCACACTTATAAATGACATTTGTACACGTTTCAACTATGTGTGTATAAATATACAAAAAACTACGCGACCAAAACATAAGACAATCCGCTAGTACGAAGGTTTATACAAACCGTTTGCCTATTACATTTGGGTGTGTAATATTGATTGTTCCCCTCTCGATAACTGCAGATTGAGGTGCAGAGATGCGGATTGCATAAGTTGGCGAGTGTCCATTCTGTATGTGGTTCTATATTTATTCTGTGGTGTGAATCCATGTGTAATGTTCTGTCACTATGAAGTATACCCAAGTATACACAACGGCGCATGCCTTTGACATTACGACACCTAGTGTTGTGGCCGCGAAACACCTGTATTCTGTCCGCTTACATGATAACCACTTGTGTCAACATACTTACTATGGGTTTCCATATTTTGTCGCCTTGATGAATGAATGTGTATCAGTTTTGTCGCTATTGCTGTGAGCTGTTTAAGGCACAAATTAAGCCAAATGTCTCACGTTTATTGCAGGTCCTAAGATTTATATATAATTTTATCAACCATTTCAATTGCAGCGCTTGTAATACGCGTACTCATTGTGTCTCAACATATAACTTATAGAAAAATAAAACAAAAATTGAAGTGTGGAATTTATCAGATACATTCTTGATATATGTAAACTTATCTACTTTTAATCAAGGTAGCGATCGCATGTTGCATAGAGAAAGAGAGAGGGAGAGAGAGGGAAAGAGAGAGTGGTCAAATCAAATAATATCCAAGTAAAGCCTCGACACCACTGTCATTATTTATAGTATAACTCGTTACTCAAGAAAAAACCCCTTCTAGAATACAGTTCATAATCTGTGTTTTAAATTTAGGACATAGAGTTCTAGGATATATTTTTGTCTTGACAGTAAGACATATCCAAGTCTCTACTGAGCCGAAAGGATAAAACCACAATCCTTCTTATCACGTCACTTCATCTTGTAAGCGGTACTTCAATCTTCTCATGTAACTATGTGCCATGAACCGCAACGTAAAATACCAAGGTCATGAAATCCTGGAGAATCTAGGATGTAGTTTCACGCATTTAGTCTTTCATATGTCGTACGTTTTCTTATCTTATTCTTAATTTGATAGCATCGTTCTTATCCTTCGCAACCAACTGTATTATATTTTAACGCGTTAACTGCTGAACCGTTTTTAACATTAGAGCACTGTTACGAACCGTGTGTTTTCCAGCACTGGCGTGCCGTCTGTGTGAGCCGCACAGCCGGCACGTAAACTGCGCTAACACAATAGATGTGTTTTCAAGTACTCGCGTAACATTATAAACCACCACTACGTGGTTCGTAAAAAAGTAAGCAGACAAAAGATAAACAACAAAATCCTTTGATAAAAATTAAAAATAAAACTGAAAAAGTTTCAGCACTATTAAACTCACAGTCGAATGCAAAAAACTTGAGCGAGTAAGTTGATTTATTCCTTTTGGACACTTTGCTATTGCCGGTTTTGAAAAGTCGCTGGCCCATAAAAATAATTGGACAGGTATTTACATTTTCAGAAAACTGTACAACACAAATCCATTGGAATTTGTCATATGAACTGTTACGATTACAGTTCGATCGTTCGAAAACAATTTATTTTTATTCATATTCGTTTTTGTTCAGATACGTGTTTGTTCAAGCTTCCGAACTGAGTCACTATCCAGCCGTATCACGTATTAAAATTAAACCTGTATTATTTTTGTATGAAGTGTCATAACAAGCATTATCTAAACCTCTGGATTATGTACAACATTTACATCGCTTATCAATTGATAAGTAGATAATTCCAATTTTGGAAAGGTTACTATTACAGGTAGTTTGATCGTGTTATCCTAGTGATAACGCGTGTGTCATAATAGTATCGTAACCATATCAATTACTGCGATAACTTTTGACTTATCGCGATGTAATACATGTGGCGTCGAGACATATATCATGTTTGATATTTTTTTTTATTTCTAGCTGTTACCTGTGACTTTGTGTATATTTTACTGTGATGGTACTATGCCTGAAATTTGCAGGTAAGTGCATACAATTACTGTACAAAGTTTGACCTCAATCGGATGAACGATACGCGAGGACGAACAATTTATCCGATATGAGTCGCACGTCACTTGTTACGCTTCGATTTTACTATCTGTATTTACTATTTACTATTCTGCGGTACTACGACAGAAACCTGACAGGTACCTAAGTATCTAAAGTTGAAATTGTTCGAATAATCCTAAAAATCACAACAAAGTAGGTCATTCGTTGAGAAGCGAGAGTTTTCTCCTCGTACATAGTAATGTTTCTCTAAGAGCGAAAATTTTTGATTGTAGCGAAAAAGTTAACGGGTAATTGAGTTTCGAGGAGACACGCTAAGACAGATTGTATATAATTTCATAAAAGTTTCGCCTGGGTCGTCAACTAGACCGATGTTTTAAGTTGGAACAGAGTTGTTGGGTTCAAAGCAACATTTTTGCAAGTGCAAGTGATAGATTAAGACTTTGGTCTCAGGATAAATGGTAAGTTTTCAGGGAAGATAAATCCTCTCTCGTGCTCAGTCTCAAATATATTTGAGAATTCTTCGTAGAACTCAGTTCAAATTTCCAAATGTAAAAACTTCACTGTAAAAAAGAAGATATTATTTAAATCAACCTTTATTTTATAGGGGTTAAAATCTCAAAGTTTTCATATGTTTATAATTATATTAATTACAACCGTTCAACGTCTGAACACCTGGGAATTTTAAGTGTTTCTTCTTCATTTCATCGTGGTCTTATTTCGCTTTAAAGACTGTTAATTAGCGTAAATGAAATTCGAGTCGTTCCATTACGCCGGGAACGTTTTATTTTTACTTTTCTTTGTCTGCGGATTATAAATAGAGATTACAAGTTCACCAGGTACATGACATTGGTTAGTTCGTGATGCACGTTGTAGAATTCCTGCGTTTATTACCCGATTAATGTGAAGTTGTTACTACGGCGTTTATGTGAAGAGTAACATCTTGATTTACGTTAGGTATATACCATTATAAACGAAATTCAGACCTTCAAGTGTTATGTTAAAGTTGACTTTAGATGGAGTGATAAAATAAATCTAACGATCCATTCTTGTACCTTGTGTATTTCTGAACTGGTGTACAATAAAGTATTTTCTATTCTATTCTATTCTATTCCATTCTAAAAAAAATAATTATAAGTTGTAAGTATAAGTATGAAGTCAGTATAGGTAATGTATAAGTGTGTAGGTATAAGTTGAATTAACCATGCAATTAGCCAAAGTTAACTTTAAGAAATATAGCTTCTATTTTACAAAAGAAATTTTAAAATACTAAGCTACGACTTCTTATGAATCCATTAAACTCTACAATATCCGTATAAATAAGTTAAGACAACTAAGCAATAAAGGTGGGGTGGCACCAAATCAGAAATTCAAATCTTAGTACATGATAAATATTTTATGACCGGAGCAAAGCCAAACCCCAAGTTATCGGGTGGATGGCAGGCTTAGTGGATAAACATAGGAAAGGCCGGCCGTTACTATGATTCGTATTGCCTAAAGTCCGCAAGCTGGTCCGTCAAAGTATTATTCCACCTTAGGTAAGGTTTATTATGGATACGTTTACTATCGATATGCGGGAATGTGATCGATTTAATAAGCCTTTTTTTGCCTATAAACTACTATATCGACGTTTATTTTTCAACTATTTAAATTCTCGAATCGGAACGGATAGTGATTTAATTCAACTTTCAGATTTAAGAGCAGCGTTATAGTAAGCGAATGGAATTACGAGTGGAATTTTTCCGCTGGGAAATATTCCACCTTTTGAGCAGTCTCTTGCGAATTAGAGGTAAGTGCCTATTCGATATTTCAATAGCATTCATATTTTTGTGATCCTTTATTTTTAATTGCAATTTTGAGTGCATTTGTGTTGTTGTATTTAATGATATGTCTTTATTATATAGTAGAGTTAATACAACCTTTGATTTCATGCCTCTATCAGTTAGGGGATATTGTTTGTAGTAACTACATAATTTTACATATTTCGTTAGTAAACGTTCTCTGCCGTCATGAATAAGAAAATTAAATTGAGATTTTTGTTACAATTTTATTTACTGCGCTATTAACTTTATGTGAAGTTTTAGCGCAAATGAAATTTCAAAGAGAATGTAAACACGTGGCTGTTACTTTTACTTCGATGACGCACGTTGACTCATCAAGCGACGTATGTGCGAGTATTTCTCTTGGCAAGAGCCAAAATTTCGATTTATATGAGTATGTGTTTCTTTGTTTTTTGTGTACTGGGAATAAAAAAATGTTTTATGCTTGGTCACCATCGCTCGCAATGCACTGGACATTGGCAAACAGCGAGATATATGCACAAACAGAGTATCGTATACCGTGAAGTGTATAGCAACTACGGAAATCTACGCAAACAAAACATAGTTGAGAAGTAGTTTAAACAGCGAAAATACTTGTACTACAAAGAGGAAAGTGTGAAATTCAATTATTTAAAAAAGATAATGGAAAGTGCTTAAAAGTCTAATAAAAAAAATATAGATAATAATTAAGAAAATGCACCTTTCTAAAAACACCTCTGAAGCCTCCGAGTCGCTGCGTGGCAGAATGAGTTTTGGTAGCACCATGCCTTTCTTTCGCCTCCCACGAATGCCCGATGGCGTAGGCCATAGCAGTTCAGTTACCGCCATCGGGCTGTGAGGACTCAAGATAGTCAGCCGGCGCTCAGGAGGAGGAAGACTGAGCTGCTGCAAGGCCCGTCGCTCAGTGCTAGCGAACAGACCTCGCTTTTTTTCCGCAGAAGAGCCCATATCCTCCCCGGACAGCGCTCGTCGCGCCGGCAGCCCGCGCATTTCCCGTACATCTCTCTCACTCGCCGTCAAAAATGAGCTGCGATGAGAGCGGACGGTTGTGCAGGAGCTCGAGGGACGTGCCGGCGACGTTTCCTTACATGGACGGAGGCTCTCCATAGAACGAGCGGTCTCCACCCTGGCGGCCACCAGGTATTGGCCGCTCGTGATCGTCGTTTGTGCCACCTCGCATTCTTCCTGACTCGAACTAGAAGTGCCGCTTCGGGAGAAAGTGCTCGTTTTCGACACGAAACTTCTGTCGCTGTACTGAGCCGTCGAGATGCTGGAACCTGTGTTGTTGTCTGCAGACTCCGAAGAGGCCTGCTGACGCACGGAACCCTCCTCTAGCGAGGAATGCGTGACACGCGAGCTCACACTACTAAAGACCTGTGCAAGAGTGGGCTTACGGATTTTCTTTTCATCATCTTCTTCTTCCATTTTTATAATTTTCTACTCTCTAACTTTTATCACGTAACAACTGCACAAGACACTATTCAATACACCATATCTTTATTCGAATGACTTTATTAGATACTTAGACAATTATTATAGATAAACATAAACAGTAAGGAACACTAAACATAGTCTTTATCACTTTCTTTTACCACACGCGTGATTTTGAATAGCCACACCTGAAACAAAATACCTTTATTAGGAATCTCAAATGTAATTTAAATTGGTTTACACGTGTTTTTCAAAGTCTAAAACCAGTTAGTAAGGTTTGCAGGCAGGTGAGGTATTGTATAAGGTTGGAGAGGTAGGTTCAAACAAGCTCCGGAAAACTTTGTGCAGCTCGAACGTAATAACAGTCTGAAAGTTTCTAAACGTGGTTATATTTTTAGTCATTCGAATTAAAACTCCAAAAGGGGTTCTACGAAAGTCGTTTGTCAGGATTAGTCAGCTTTCTGAGCGTGTTTAGCTTTGAAGAAGAATTGAAATTTTAATTACATGGCTTAATTCGCAGATTTGGAGTCGAGCGCCAGCTGTCCCGCTTGATTTGCGCAGTCTGTGAGGGCTTTCACTTGCTCGGCGTTCAATCCCGAAGCCTTCACTTTCACGTCTGCACTCCGAGAGTGTTCCTTACTCTCGCTGCTAGACTCCACCCTCTTTGTTGTCTCGTTTCCGTACTGATCGGTAAAAGTTTCTTCCTCGAACTCTTCCTCGTAGCTCTCCTGATATTGTTCACGGAACTCCTGACGGGCTTGGATGGAAACCCTCTCTGTGGTTTGTGTTTTCTGTTCCATCACTTCTTGCATGGTTTTCTTTACCAGCTGCTGGCCAGCCTCGAGTTGTGTACTTTGAGACATTGTTGTTTCGTGTTTATCTAAAAATGATATATAAAAGTGTTAAAAATGCTGTAAGCGACCCCAGAGGGCACTTTTCAAATTTCATGAGCGATACAATGTTAACTCGTTCGTAAAAATAGGTAATGGTCCCATAAATTTGTGGATAGAAACAAAAGAATATCATTTCGGAAAAATAAAAAACAACAGAGAAATAAAATGTTGGACATGGCGCAAAAGCAAAATCAGAACCCGAGTTTGATAGAAATTGATATCGGCGTCTGGCGGTATGCCAACGCATATGTTTGGACTACATTTAGATTTACGCTTCGGAAGAATTCTTGGTTGGTTCAACGGACTACTGGTCACCAAATTAGATTTCTATTGTCTAAGATAAACCAAAATGAACGCCTTCAATCTAGATCCAACGGTGTCTTGAGAATGCAGTAACATTTCTGAACAGAATATATTCTCACTGACATTTCACTAGTGAACATTCTAGATTCAAGTTGAAGGAATGCAAATACAATGCTGCTTCTATTTAGAGACGCCGTTTCGTTAAAACGCATGCTTTGAATAACTTCATAGTTTATTGTCTTATTTTATTACCAGACAATGGACGTCTGAAAATAGTTTACGGTTACGATTTTAGTATCGTAGCATCATGCATATGTATTTTGAATTAAGATATACATTCTGAAGTCAATCACAATTGAATTCTGCGTGAAGGCATGTGGATAAGTAGTACCGTAGACACGCTACAGATACAAAACACGAGTGATGAAGTCTCGCGCTGAAAGCTTAAATATTTTAGCAGCTATTTTTTTCTGGTCGACCTTCTTGACTTGTCACCTAAGGAAAGACAGGTCAAGACGACAATAGAAATTCTTGTCTATTAAAAACACGCGAGTACCTGCCCGGTTTACGTGACCCATATTATGAAATGCGGTTTCACATTTCTTTTTTACATGTTTTGAGAAAACGTTTGCATAAGTATCTGTTCTGTTTTGTAACGGGGTAGCATTCTGATCCTTTTGTATTAAAGGGACATGATGAAAAATTTGGATTAATAGCCAAGGGTACATAGTAGGCATATGAAAAGCGAGATTCTTTGTTTTGTTAATAAAAGGACATGCTCAACGACATTTTGACAAAAAGTAAAAACATTTCGACCAATTTGGAACAACAAAAACAGATCGGAATAGCCCAAAATAATTGGAAGAGACTTTTGCCTTACGGACAATGTTAGTAAAAACATTACTTTAAACATTAATTCGTCGTTAATGTCCAAATCAAGTGACCTTCACAAAAAAAAAAACCGAAATTGATCATTGAAAAGATTTTTCGAAGCCAAGTTAACTTCCTATTCGATCTCCGTTAATATGAAAACAATAATAAATACCTTTAAAGATCACGTAAATAAATCCTGTGCACAGTATAGCACTACTAGTATTATCAGGAGATGTTGCCTTTGGCAAGCTCAGGGCGGGACTGAGAGCTCGAGGCGCACGCGACGCGCTTTGACTCGCACGGAGCTTTGCGTGGGACGAGTGACGAAGCGTCTGCAGCGCGGTGACTTGGCCGAAAGGCCGGTTGTACGGTCAGAGGCAAAAGTGATGTTGGGATGCTTGGAATTTTTTAAGATACAGTCATTTCTGTTCAAGGGAATTCGTAACAGATTGAGAAAGTTTATTTTTATGTATACGACATACGAGTTCAAGCCAACAGTCACGTAATTAAATTCACCATCTAAAAAAGACCTTTTAGTTGGAAAGTTTAAGTTTTTAGTAAAGCTTTATCTGTGCTCATATTAAGCACATTAGGACACTGCAAATGCTGTGGTTTTTTGTAAAAATATTACATTTTCAACAGCGATTAAAGAAACAAACTTATGTCAGAGAAAATAACGTAGATCGATTTATATGAAACTTTAGGACTCGCTTATTTAAATGGTTTTGCGATCGTGTATTGAGAAAGAATGGGTGATTTTGATTATTTCAGTTTAATTTCGATTAGGTTAATATTACAAAAAAGTTCCATAAGCTGGTCGTAAGATTCCAATAAGCAACTTATTTTCCTAGTTATTTATATATTATGTAGAAATTTTAAAACGGCAGAATTACTCCTAGCTAAACATTTTTTCATTTCAACATTTTTTCTATATACCTAGTTGTAATTTTAAGTGTGAACTTTGTAAGTCGTGCAAGTGAGTAGAAATTTTGCTACATTCAAACACCAAACAAAGCTTGGTAATTGAGAAGAACCCGGATTATAACATTACGGGTGCATAACTTGTACTTGTGCTTGCAAGCACTTTATTTTGTATCTGTACATGCTACAGTGCATGTGTCTTGGCAAATAACAACCTTTTTAATTTAGTTTGACACTAAATACAATATTAATATTATAAACACAACGTACGAGCGCTGGTGGTTAGGACTCACGAACCAATATTTCACCAATCTGCGCAGATAGTATAGTGTTCCGGGATTATAATTCCTGAGTGCATTTTAATTACCGCCTTACCGGACGATTAATTGCTGTAACTGTCACAGCGAGGCATTCCCGAAGATGAATCGTCCAAATTCATGAAACCCGGACCACCAAAGTAAGCTGAAAATAGCCGGACGCGTCAGTAGACATAAAACATCGAGACGATGACTCCTCTCGATGGACACGATAAACATCATGAATAATGATTGGCAAAGCTACGCTATGACTAACTTTATCATCACGCTTGCATCTCAGATTGGATGCCCACGTGTTTCTCGAAACTCAATAAAAAAAACAACGAACTGAAGTCATTGTTTATTCGGAAAATACGGGAAAATTCTGAGGTTAATACGTAGAATTTATTTCTGGAAAACGCATCATAACATTTGGTGAAAACTTGAGACGTCACGAGAAGAAAGTTTAATTTCGGAGTTTTGCTCAACAGTGTTTGATCTTTGCTTAGTCAACTACTTAGTCAATATAATTGTATATTTTTGGTAAGCCGTTGATAAACCAGGGTTTATATTATGTTGGTAAACTCCAGCTCCGTCAAGTTAGCATAGAAGGGCATGAACCTGATAACGTTGTGTTTCAATTTGTATGCAAATGCAAGTTTAAAGAAAGTGAAAAATATAACGAAGGGAAAAAATATGTCACGAAAACAGAAATAAGCAAGAAAAAGTTTACGAATATTTTTCTATATTGTTCTGACGTAGGTACCTATCAGAAATTAATAAAAAAATAGGTATATTAAACTGTTGTGTACCTTAAAGTTACTACAGACAGTTTAACATTTTTTCGAAGTTTAAATCCAATTAAGTACTTTAGAAAATAAAAAAAATAAGAGATTGGATAATTCAATAGCATAGTCGTAAAACATTAAGAAAAAAAATACAAATTATAACTCATTCTAAACCAATGTCTGTCTTCTTGCTTAGCTCATATTAAATAATATAGTAAAAAAAAACAAAGTTATAAAAAAAAATTGCAAGTACAAATAATCATAGTTATTTGTTTTAAAAAATGAAAAAGCCCTTTAGTCCCTTTAGGGTAAAATCGAGTCTTGCTCAAAGTTATCGGTCGAACTTATTATCTTCGGAGCAATAAATCCATCTCTAATGGGATAGGTACATGTTATTTTAAAGCCAAGTCTAGATGTTGCTCCATTTGTCACGCTCAAACATAATTTACTCTACTTTTTGCAGTGAAGATCCCAACAGCAGCGTTTATAATGCGCGTTTATTTATGGGTTGACCTTTCGCTAACTCGGCAATACGTTTGTGTTCAGGGATAGTTAGGTGTATTGTAGTGCAGTGAAGCAATAATGCAGGCACGCGAAGGTAGTGCCTTCCGTCGTCTGTGCTTATCTAACATCAAAATTCACCCCTGACACTGAGTGATGGAGTGAATCAGTCTTGGAAATGGTTTGAGACTGTTTTTGGCATTATAATAATATTATGATAATAGGTAAATGCCGTGAAATTTATCACCTGTTTAATAAAGTGTCTGAGACGAGCGTAGGAAGTCAAGACGAGCAAAATTACTTCTATAATAACAATACTGGGTAGGTTATTTTTTTATGCTGAGTAATGAGTTATTACAACTGAACACAGCGACTATCACTATATCGTTTATTGACAGTTTGAACTAGAAATAGGAAATTTAATGTGGGAGTAAAGAAAAATAATTTCTTCCTAGGTTTGGTAATTTTCATATTCCTCGTCGTGTGTTGAAAAATTTCGCGGCAAATACAAATACCTCACCGTGCGTCGTGTATCACGTAGGTGCTCCAGATTCGACGCGGTAACCGGTAAAATTATCGCGAGTGCCCATTAGCAATAAATCAATGTAGTGCAATGTACACTGTTGTCCGCCAAAAATCAATAGCGATTGGATTGCGTGTACTGAACGTGGCAAATTTTTTCCGTAAGTTGATGTTCATATAAATTCGTGCGTTGAAACAAACGTTTCCGCTCATCACGTCATGTCGTGCGATTGTTTTATTGATGTAGCCGCGGCTTTACGTTCCCCTTTTAGCTCCTAAAAGACATCAATTACGAAATATTTTGCTGTCTATAGCTGAGTTGACTTAGTCTTCGAGACTGGGATCAAAGTCTTATTCCAAAGCGCGACACTAATCCTTTGAAATGTGCGGGTACGTACAGACCTTTCGTGTCTATTCACTCTCTGTGCCGTGTTAAAAGGAACACTTTCAGGGTCTTCACTGCTGATTAAATTGGTTCGAGCGGCCTACTTTCACACGGCAGATAAATCGGTACGATACAGAGCGAATATGGTAAGGAAAATGTAATGACTTTTGAATGGCTCGCCTAAACTATGAAATTCCATTGTATTTTCAGTAGATGCAGATGTTAATATTTCTGGTCATTAGGCATTATAGCATCAAAAGCATCAACTCTTCGTATAATACATTTTGTTATCTAGCTAAGGTAACAAAAAAGACTTTTCCTTGTATCGTTTAAAGTGATGTAAGGTATTATATCTTCCGTTGCGTGATGTCTACTTTTATCAAGATTGTTTCATCACTGTATCACGAATCTTGAGCTTTTGTTTCAAATTAATGGGCTTTTTAATCTGACCTTACTTTTATAAAAGAGGGAGGATAAATAAAGTTAATAAACACCAAATCCAATATGGCTGTCGAGTGTTAACGTAGCGTTCGTCTGTTTGTAGCGTTTCAAACGGAGTTGTGTTTGTTTTTTGTTAAGGATTGCCGCGGATTCTACGTTTTTAGCAGTTATTTGTTCCCTCGTCAGATATTTTTTTTGTGGAATTTTGCGACAACGTATTAGGTTTGCGTTTTTTTCTAATCTGCATAATCTTTTTTGCTCTTTATTATCGAAGCTGTACAATCCATTCGTGATGTGGATTATATTGACACTTTATCACTCAGAGAAGCAGTATATCTGTTTTCAGCAAGGTCACTGCTGTTGAGACACTCGATGTAAAGATTTCAGCTGTGGGGAATTAATAATAGGTTGATGACAACTTTTATCGACTATAACTGCGCCCCGAGTCCCGAGGTATTCTTATTTTCTAAATAAACTTTGGCACCCCATTAGGTAGATACACAAAATAAAAAGTACCACAACCCCAAATAATAACATAATCTATTTTATCAAAAGTTTTATAGAAGTTAAGTGACAAACCAACTGTTTCTTTTATTATATAGAAGTCGCGGGTAACAGCTAGTAATCGATAAATAACTAGTTATACAGTTAATCTATTTCTGCATACTAACGATCAATTTAAAACAATCATGGCCGACAAAGATTGCTATCTTTATTAGCTATAGTACTAGAAATAATGCCAAATGAAGCTCAAGTCTAGCGTGTCTCACAAATATTTCATGGCTGAATATGACGAAGAAATTTGTGGTTTGAGCCAAAACGAAATTGTGACTGTAATTTTGTGAATAAAGGCAGCATTAAGGTTTACATGTGACCTTTGCACGAAAGGTAGAAAATGTGCCTCGTTATAGACTTTGCCCTTCATTTCAAAACTTTAGAATGTTGATGACGGGAAAATAATCATCTTAGGCGGGTTTCCAACCACAATAACGGTGGCAACCAGTACAATTATGACGTTATGTCATTAGTGACTACACTTTTACATATTGTCCTAGGCGAGCGACGAGCGACGCGACGCCTTACGACACGACGCGACACAGCGAATTAATATCATGTAATAAAATATGTCTTTACACGTGGCCTACACTGTCGCGTAGATAAGACGTAGGCCACGTGTAAGTATTATTGTTGAATAACTTCGCCATGTGTCGCGTCGCGTTATCGCGTTTTTCGCTCACCTACGACGCAATGTTAGGAAGAAAAGAGTAAAATAAGTTAATAAGTTTATTAACTTCTAGTTTAAGTATTTTATAATTATATTTCTGAGAGATGATTTTTCTAGTTAAAGAACTGTACGGGTTGGTAGAAATTCGAACTTATTTGTTAAACCACTTCGTATTATTATTTATATTTCTTTAAAAAAAATTGTCAGGAAGTAATCTCCAAAAGCAGTCACATGTCACATGTCATATTATACTGTTTGTACGCGTGTCATTCAAGGGTAGATAGATCCATTTCTTTTCTTTTATATTGGGTCATAATAATGGTAAGCGCCACACTAAAATTTTAAAAATTGTTTTAGAGTTATAGTTTAATATTGTAAAATGTTGCATTCATGAATATAAATACGAGTATATATTTCCAGAATCAAATTATTTTTTATTTATTTACCTACATACATATCCTGTTTATTTCTCTCGCTTCTTTGTTTTTCATGTCAAAACTAAAGTGCTCATAAATAAAAAAATTATGGCGCAATCTGTTACTACTTTCATAAATTATGCACCGGCTAAATCTAAATCCAAATGGGTTCATAATATTTCCTCCAAAGTCAACTGTTTGTGATTTCACCGGTAATGATACGATAGTTTGAAGTCCGCTAGGAATTGACGTGCGTTTGAGAATTTGGGTCATTTCCCTTGACTCTTCTGTTTTGAACTATCGAGGCAATGTCACTGTGTAATGACGATAAAGGAAATCCATAGTATCGCCTCTTCGCGTGACTTTATCATTAATATCCTATTGAAACTCTACCTTGCTTTGCCTATCCTTGAATCTTACAACGTCCGCAGTATATCAGGATATCAAATCTTACTTTCACAAATAATCTACATATTATTCTATTTATTATAAGACATTTTTTTTAAGTAAAACTTTTGACGCACGCTGGATTTTGGGAGTAAGCTGGTCAATGCGTTACGAAAAATGTGATCCGGCGAGCCGAATGGAAGTTAAGAGGGAGATATAAGTTAGTGATGATAGAAAGAGAGAGAATTACGTTTAAAAATAGCTTTAATTAAGAAAAAAAAATTTTTTTAAATAATTTTTGGCTGAAGTTTTACGACTACTATGTGTCCCAGCATACATTTCGTTTTTTAAACTTAAGTTAACATTCAACAACTCTACTGATAGCTTTGACTTGAACAATGCAGCTTCATTGTCCAAGTATTTTTACCTGACTAGCTAGTCTAATAAAAATACCGCCTTGAAGTTTAAAATATAGTTTAATCATCTTACAGCTCCGAGCGCCGAACAAGTTTAACAACTGTTAATTAACTGATATAGTACGCACAAGGAACTTAACTACAAAGCTCTTGCTACTAAATGAAGAGAGAATTTTGAGATGGTCTTTTAAATTTAAAGGCATTATACCCGTCCTGACTAAAAGTATGGTAACAAAATTTACATTAACAAGCCATTGAAGACGGTATCACGGACCCTTACAAACATACATAATAAATATAAATATGAAAAATCCACACAAGAACTTAATCTACCTACCTTCAATTTGGGGCTTCGATTTTTGGTGACATATGGCAGCATCGTCAAATAGTCGTGAACACAAATGAAATTCAATACTTTCACATACAAAAAGTCCTAGTTAACATTATCAAAAAGGATGTAGATATTGTCTTTTATGACATCTGATATCTACTACTAAACGACACATGCGACGTTGGAAATAGTTGAACCGAAATAAAAAGCTTTCATTCTTAATAACTTATGTGACGTTTAGTAAAATAACGCACTATAATATTGTACTGCGTAGTATTAAGTGACGTTTGATAATTTTTTTATAACTTAGGGGGGTAAGCTTTCTACTCCCTTTTTACTAAATAACCTACCTGCTTTGCATTATATTTTCTATTCTTTTATCACACTGTAGATCTAGAATCCATGAAAAACACTAATTATAGAGCTTAATAACGCCATTAACGACCTGTTCGAAAGTATCGACCGGTGCGGTGTGCTGAAAATGAGAGTTACAAAAATAGATCCCGCCTTTTTATCAAAGCTTTCCTCGGGTAAATTAAACGCCTAATGACTTTCGTAACAAAAACTTCAATACATGTTTTTTGTTAGATTTGAAACCATAGTTGTCTTTTTAATTCCACGTTCTCTTTTCAGTGGCGTAACATCCGAACATTTTCGTACTTTATAGGACACGTTAAGCCGCCGGTTCTATTTGTAATCGATTTATAGTAGTCACTTAGCTACGTTAAAGGCTTTCGGGCGTCCTAACAAATTATGACTCCAGAGAACGCCGCTACTAGATAGATATGCGTCTGATACGAAGAAAAAAGTTCTGGGACACAAACAGGTTGAAAAGAATTCTGAAGAATAATGAAGACCTGTTATCGGCCCTTTAGAACTTGTATATGATTAGAGGATTTGGTAGTCTAAGTAAACTTTCATAAAAGTCCTTAATTTAATGATATTCTTAACTTTTGATTTTGTTTTTCATTGTTACTTGTAATAACTTATATATCGCACAGTTAGAACATTCAATTTATTCATGAAAAAGGTTATTCGTTTCAATAAAAGTAAATAGATATCTTGGTTCTTCATTGAACATTTGAGACTCAAAATAATTTTATTTTCCTTATAAAAATAGATCAAGATATTGGTCGTTTTCAGCCATTGGAATCCATCGGTATATTTATTTTGGATACCCGTCAGTTTGATCACGGTGGGGTTGTTTGTTTTTAATGAAAGGGAGGAAGAATTATTTATTGTTTCTTTGGCAAAGCTTACTAAAACAAACTCAATGAAATACGGTTTTACGAATAGGACCCTAGAATTAAGGCGTGGCCCAAATTAATTTATCAACTGACACAAAAGAGCTTTTGCGCAAACGTTTTCATTAAAAACTAGTGAACTGAACTGGCTTTTAAGAGTTCTGAGTGTTTTCACGGTCAACTGTCTTTAAAATTACGAAACAAGGATTAAGAGGCCTTGGAGACGAGATTTAGAAGGAGTTATACTTTGAGAAGATTAAGTTTTGTAAGTATTGATATTAATTTTTTGCTGCTTAAGATAGTACTAATTATTAAGCATAGCAAAGAGTTAATAATATTTAAAGTTGAAATGTATGCTTATACTTATACTCTGTACAAGCTTTGTGTACGGTCAGTTTCAAAAGTAACTTAACATGTTCAAATAAGCGATTTCGTATGTTATGAAAAAAGGCTATGTGCGTGCATAAAATTAAATAGAAAGTTCAGACATGTAGAGCTAACATACTTTTGAGCTTTACTGTACTCACTATGCTATAGGCACTAGAAATGTCTTATCAGTTATAATTTACACATTGGGTTTATTGAGTGTAGTTTTTATGAATGGCAGTTACTGCCCATGTAATCAGCGAAAGAAGTCCCTAAAAGTTTCCAGCTTTATAATTTATTGTTCTTCCCAACATTTGTAATTTGCGTGCCTAAAGTTAGATTAGAGGTTAGAGTTGTTAGAAGTTCTGAAACGTTTGCCAATTGAATTGATGTTTACTAGACAAAAAACGGGTCTATTGGCGCACAGATTAATATCAAATATAACTTTGACAAACCCCGCCATTTCAACCAAGTTACATTGACCGTGGTCAGGAGAAAACTCCGCGTCAACGATGACGAGGTTCGTCAAAATAAAATTTTCATATTTATCTGCGCGCGATTTTACCCGCTTTTGTCCAATAAATAGGATTGTATCTTTTGTAACAATATCACGTTAAAACTTGATCGAAAAGCGTGATTGATTCCCCCTGTATACGGCTGTTCCCTAACAAATCGGTGAAGGTTATTGTAAAACGTTTGTACATTAGCAGTGAATTATACGGCTGCTAATCGCAAGGT
Source organism: Campaea margaritaria (assembly GCA_912999815.1). Classification (NCBI taxonomy): domain Eukaryota; kingdom Metazoa; phylum Arthropoda; class Insecta; order Lepidoptera; family Geometridae; genus Campaea; species Campaea margaritaria. The sequence goes on from OU538794.1 coordinate 8,776,305, forward strand.
CGAGGTTCAACGATAACGGGTCTCGACTGACGTTTTGATTGATGCTATACTTCAACGTTGCGCCGGGTCACGGCTCTTGGCGTGTCAATTTGATACAACCCTACTATTTACGAGTGATAGTTGGTACTTTATTGGACGGCTTGGATTTAGGCCATCCTAAATCCAAGCTGTCAATAAGCGCTTTCATTTTAATTGGTTAATACAGTTTATATCGTTTATCTATATATATAAACGTTATGTTGGTTTGTGTACGCTTCAAAAACTCAAAAAGTTCTGCACCGATCGAGCTGAAATTTTAGCACGATATATAATCCGCATCAAGGATTGTTATTATCTATTTTTTTCATCAGAGAGCTCAGAGATATAAAAAAAGAGATATAAACTGAAAAACCCCAACTAATAAAGCGAGTAAGTGATACATCGAGTGTTTGTGGCTTTTCGGACTATCGTATTTCTGTCCTGTGGTAATAAATCACGATTCACGCCCAAACACCCAGAATTTGGTCTATTATTAACGTTACCCTTTATTCAAAAGCGACCACTCAAACCAATCCGATAATATGAATCAAACATTCGACCTTCGAACTTCAGTATTCAGTGGGTGAATAGATATGGGGACGTAAATACACACTGAGTACCAATTTTATGCTAATGCGACAAGGGATCAAATAAAAATGAAGCTTAATACATATACTTATTGAGATTACTATGTTTTGAAATTTCCACCCAAAATTTGTGAGCATAGGATTGAAAACTATCGGGAAATGCTTTTAATTTTATACTTTTATCTAGAAAAGAGCGAGTAAGAATACGTGATAAACACTCTTCATGTTTATTTGAATAATGTTTTTTTTTTCAGGACTATTGCCGACTTTGTGAAATGATTGCGCGAGGAAACTGAAGCTTAAAAGAGTCGATCGAAATTTCGCGGTGAATCGACTAAATAACCCGGCTATACCGGAAGAAAACTTACAAAGTATTTCATAAAATACGTCAGTATCAGGGATACGTGCTACGTCCACGCTATAAAATACAGGCTTTAAGAAAAGCTCTAATAAAACGTACAGCGCCCCAATATAGGTGCAGTTTTCCAATTAATTTTAATAGATCAACCTACATCAGCGTTGCTTCCTCGAGCGTTAATATTTTAAATACACATTTAAGAGCCCTAGCCAGCTCGGTTCGGTCGACAAATTACACAGATTGCACTTCACTTATGTAATTACCGGTACGAATATGGAAATTAGCATTCCGATCACATCAAACCTGTAATCGGATTGATGGTAGCACGATTTCACGAAATCAAATGTTAAGTGGCCAGAGTACATGACAGTTTTGATTGAGCATGATAATTGAGGCACTGGATACAAGACTATGGAATATACACACACTAGCCCCTGGTATCAAATTAACTGTTCCAATTTATCATAGCTACTGCCGAGAATGATGGCGTATTGTAGTGAGGAATCAATTGACAAATGACACGAATGTCAAGAGGTGCTGGTTCAGTTTTCTAAGCAAAACAAATACTCATATCGGTCCTAACCATTATTTAGAAAACTGATGTTGTAGATAAAAAGGAAGCGAGTAAACCGCAGTAAAATATGTCTATATAACCATCGTAAGAGTAATAAAAAATATAACTATATTCGAAGCTATTACCTGCACAAAAATCGGCCAAGGTAACGCAGTATATTCGCAAACCAAAGTCGTTCACTACATTGTAACCTACACATAAAGCATGTCTATATACTCGTATGCTCACCCTTGGAGGTACACCTATATAGGATCCACTATAAAGCGTGCAAGCTCCTTATCTCCTACCTTAGGCCTTTGTTATGATTTACGGCAAGGCTTTCATGAAAGGTGTGAAGAGTTTCGTGGTAGATGTTATTTCCGCAATTTTTGAAATAATACCTGACCGGCCTCGCTCAGAAGAAAAAGTTTTTGCGAAGATACCTGGCATACCTACTGTCTGTTAAATTCATTGGTCCCAGAGGCCGGAGGTATTAGATAGAAATTGAATGGGCAAGAACGGTGGTGATCCATACTAATGATACAATCCATACAATCTTCGTAGTTTAATTTTATAGAAACAAAGTCACCGATCAATATAAACTGGTCGTTAGAATCACCACCTCATCTCTTTTACCAATCCCAGAGGATAATTTTTCTGACGTCTATTTAAGTAGATAGTTTAGCATTGTTAGAAAGAAGTTAATTAATCTTTAAGAACGATACATTTTCTTAAATAGCTTTGAATTTTAGGAGCTCTTTTGAATAAGAAAGTAATGAAAAATATTGATATAATTTGTTAAATCAGTACAAAAAATATATGAAGTAAAGCTTAAAATATTTAGGCTGGTGTCTGAAAGTTGATAATTCATTAAGATTACGTTTCTAAATTACCCACTAACGTAGACGCTAATACCGATATTAGATGTTCTAGGTTGCACGTGTGTGTTTAATATAGGTCATATTATGGAATACATTAAACTAATCCATGCTGAGATTTATTATTGATTGATTTATTTTGGAGGCAGGCAGGTATGTTATCCACCAATCCGGACCACGCCTATGGCCTAACCATCCTCACGAAAGTGAGGGGAGATCCGTGCTCAGCAATGGGACGATATGGGTTGACGATGAAGATTATTAGTTTTCTTTGTTCTGTGGTGTTTTAATAAAGAGCTTATCTATCTATCTATCCATCTATTATTATAACGTTCTGAGTAAACACATAGATCCCTACAATGTCAGTTCCTCTTACATTTGTTCACAGATGACTACACTAATTATGTCTCATTCGTTAGAGATCTGGAAAACAGCTGTCCCACATAGATATAGTAATATTCGTGGATGTACTTAGAATTGTTTTTTTCCGGCCTACGTGGCTTAGTGGGTGATAAGCCGACTGCTAGCGTGAGTTTTTAGGTTCAATTCCTGCACAGGGCAAAGATTTGTGTGATTCACAGGCGTTTGCTCTGAGTCTGGGTGCGTCGTGGTCCTTGTAGTCCCTGATTCTCTAGATACAGGGAAACCTAGTTAGTGGTATGGATCGTGAAGCATTATTTTTATTTTATTTATTTTTCAGCAACCGTTTTGGAATATTTGTGTCGTATTATATAATTATACCTGTATATTATGCCAAAAAGTATTCTTTTTCTATATGTTCACCATTTCTGTGCCCGCAATAATAAGCATACGCGGTTCCATACCATATACAGCGATCGCCTTAAAAAAGTATACCTAAACATATTTACTAAGTACTAGAGAACTCCTCAAACGATGTTACAACTATTAAAATTAAATAGCCAATAAACAGTTCATACATAGATAACCGACTAAATTAAGTACCGTTTAATAGCTCCTAAAATGCCTGCTGAGATTTCCGTGCCGAATATGTAAGCTCATGGTCGTGCGATGTTCTTTTGTCTTCATCTAAATAAATCTTTTTATGGGCAGATTACGTAGTGACTACCTTATAACCCGTGGCTTTAATATCATTCCAAAAACTTTCCTCAAAAGACATAGTTTGCGCGGTAACAATGGTATAAGGGATCATTTCTAATTATAGAAAGTCTATTTCCGATTTTACCACACTTTGAGTGATGTTTCAATTTAGCACACTCTGTGTTTTGTAAACTTCGGAACGTTGAAAATAGTTTGGATTTTGTTTGACGTACCTATCTAAAATTTTTGTACCCCATTACTTTAAATATTATTTGATGTTAAAGTTTTTATTTAAAGAACAAAGGTGAAAGGTGAATTATATTAATTCTACCGCAGTTTCCCTCTGCATTAAACCTTAAACAACAAGTTACAAAATATTCAAATTGATGTCCAAATCATTTTCCACTTTACATAATTCATTCCCAGCTTTAATATTTATCGGAGTGAATGTAACATCAAAGAAGGCAGACCCGTAATTATAAGTGTACAATAGGTATATATTCAAAGACAATCTCTCAGCTATTTGTAAATTAAACAATAGATACCTTATTTTAATTGAAGGAGAACGTTCAAAGAAGGCCTCAGGCTAATCCGTTTGTGGGTTCCGGACTTATTTATTAGCCCCTTGCTCGTTACCCAATAACGTGTCTTATGATTAGATGAGAGCTTTTGCATTGTTAATTCATTATACGTGCATGTTTAACAGTTTCCTTTCGAACTTCCTTTCAACAGGGAAGTATCTTTTTCAAACTGGAACGAAAACCCCTTATTCATAAAATGTTATCTGACGTTTAATAAAATTGCGTACTGTAATTTTGTACTGCGCAGTACTAGGTGAAGTTTCATAAGTTTTAATGAATAAAGGAGAGTCAGCTACATAGTGAAATTATTAATTTATTTCATCATATTTTAGATATTTTTTCCTTTTATGACTTTAGAAGAACTTAAGAGTTTGACTTGTAAAAGTGCTATAATATTATATTCCCGAATTATAATAAACGAGTCGAGTTTAAAATACGTCATCGTTTTTTTTTAAAGAGAAACGGTAAAAGTAATATAAAGTAAAACGTGGATATTGTAAGGAAATTGTAAAACCTTTATGATTTATTAAAACTTATAGAAGCAACGTCTCAGTGCAGATTATTGTACCAAAGTTTATAAAAAACGATAGTCAAGTGTTTTGAATATAATCAAACAGAACTTCCTCAGTTTACTTATCTACTTACTTATAACGTAATTTGCATGGTGTGACCTACTCCTTATGGTAATCGTGCGGGGCCTTGCAAAGAGTTATATATAATGACTTTCATGCATTGTATAGGGTTTATATAGGTATTCTATGGCATTGTACAAGAGCCATAAACAGCGTAGTCACGAAACGTAACATAGATACAAGTGTGGGATCGCAGTGACGTTTTATATTGTCCTATCAATACCCATGATTGTACAGTTAGTATAAATAAAAACATTTTACGATTGGTTGTGATGATTTATTTTTGCTATCGTGTTTAAAAGTAACATACTGTATTTTTAGAAAAGGTTTTGAGTGAGTTATGTTCCGGCTAAAGATGAAGCATGATTGCCTATAAAATTCTTGTTTAAAATGCAGTTAAATGAAGAGACGAGCAGGTCTTTTGTTAGATAGTAAACGCGTGCTCATAACAATAGCAACTTAATAATGTAAATTTTGAGTTCTACCTAAATTCCATATTTTTCTTGACTACTTTCATCTTTATGAGTACCAAGTTTTACATTATCTACAAATTTCATAGATCATCGTGATGTTAACAGAGTGGATTCTTTGTTCATACTCTTACAAAAAGGTAGGATCCATTATGGAATCTCCCGACTTTTGTAGGTCAAAATTCTTATCCCAAAAATATAACGAGTATAATTTGTATATTTTTTTATGAGGCCGGTGGGAAATGGTCTAGTCAGCACGCGGAAACAAAACGGGAACCTCGCGCAGAAACAAACGGAAAATATCGCATTGTAATGTAAAAAAAATATCGTCCGGTAACAAAAAAGGAATCTCGTGTGGTAGGTAACGCAACGAAAAAGATCGTACGGTGAAAAAACAGATAATATCGCGTTGTAATGCTAAGGGAATGATCTTGCGGTAGCGAATCGGAAAACTCGCACATGTATGTTGGGAGCTAAATTAACTTTTCTGGCTACATTTAAGCTAACCACAGTATCATATTATTTGTTCTGTCTAAGGGTGTGTCAAATTACGTGTCCTAACAAAATACGGTGGACGCTTACGTTTAGATTGCTGATTTTAGAATTTTTACATAATTCCCTTATAAAACTTATTCAAGTTTCCTTTTTAAAATAAAACTTGAGCAGGCGTTATACAATGTCAAACTATAAACCCATTTTGTAAATCAAAAAGTGACGTATTGTTTGCTTTCAAAATAAAATGAAATAAAATGTGGTCTACATTATATTTGTCGCTTCTGTAAATGGGAGGCACAGGTGTTCTGCAAAACCATATTTTTGTTCAAATACCTACAATTCAATATAAACAACTCATGACTCAGCCTTCATTGATATTCAGTCAAATTAAACAAAAATCTTTTAGAATTTGATGCCTTTGAACCGTACCGAAAATATTAGTGAGTTGGAAAAACAACCCTTTCTAGTTGCATTACAACGTATTTCTCTAGATAGATTAACTATTCTCCATAAACCCGTAGTATCAATAAATGTATATATTAGTATTCTAGTTAGAGTTTACTATCTATGTAGGTAATCATGACGCGTAAAAAACTAAGTTTATAAATATAGTATTATCGCTTCAAATGATCGTTTCCAGATAAGCTTTAGTTAATTATTAGTTATTAAGTAGTGAGAAAAGAAAATAGGCACTAGCAAGTGCCTTTAATAATAAAGCTGTGAATAGATCGATAGGTAACTGTTATTCTCACTAATTTCTTTTAGGAGAATATTTTTTCTCACTTGGCATAAACAAATGCAATTTTTAATCTCATAAAAAAACATTAATATAAAACTCTTAATATCTGTAAAGCGTGTTTATTTTCTTTTGTACAAATTGAACGGACGACATTCGCGGGATTAGTTAAATGCGACTGTAAGGTCTGTAGGCAGGGTTCAAATAGCTGACATTATTCAGAACTTTGGTGCTATGTCGACGTCATTACTTTAATCCGTAACTACGGAACGACAGTTAGGGAACTGCTTTATTAACGAACGCGATATAAGTAGCTAGCAATATTAAATTACAATTTTAAATCTGTATTAAACGTATCTAGAAGCAGCTAACGAATATTTGAAATATTTTTACGAGTCTACTATGAAGTGATTTCAACACAGGGCTATTCTTATACATATTATTATAACAGCAGCTGTTCTCAAATGTGAAGCAAGTATTACTATTTTATGATTGTCATTTAGCAAGAAAAAACGTTATAAATGGGGTTAACCAGTCCACGTATGAATCGACCTTAATGAATGCCCGCTATCTGTAATTTATTCAGGAAATATATGTAAATGTGGTTTATTTACGGCGCGGACTGGTCGCAAAAGGCTTGCATGTACGGCTGAATTACAACAGAACTGAAGGAATTTAGAAGCCAGACGAATGTGAAACTCCCCTGAGGTTAAAGATAGTTGTCAGAGTTTTGTAGTCTGATAGTTGCGAACTACTAACGGAAAATGTTAGTGGCATTCGTATGTTTTTAGGGTTCCGTACCCAAAGGGCAAAACGGGACTATTACTAAGGCTTCGCTGTCTGCCTATCTGTACGTCTGTCACCAGCCTATATCTCATGAACCGTGATAGTTAGACAGTTGAAATTTTCACAGATTATATATTTCTGGTGCCACTATAACAATAAATACTAAACAACAGAAAAAAAAAATATTTCAGGGGGCTCCCATACAACAAACGTGATTTTTTTTGCTCGTTTTTCTCGATATTGATAACGGCGACGGTAGACGCTTGAAATATTCACAGAATATTTAGTTATATATTCACTTAAAAAAATAAATATTTAAATTAAAATAAAATTAATACTTAATGGGGGCTCCCATACAACAAAGTACGGAGCCCTTCGTGCGCGAGTCCGACTCGCACTTGGCCGGTTTTTTAGTAAGTTAGTAGGGTACGAACCCGAGAGCTCCAAAGGGAACCCCTGTGGTAACGCAGTTTTCGTGACGTGAAATACGAAAATTTGAAAACAATTTCAGTCAACATCTAGTCCATAGATGTGAATATAAATATAGAGCAAAATCTATGACTCACAGTTACTCTTAGAGTTATATTTGATAGTGCTAACCACTTATATCAGATACAAGATAAATTAGCCTTCAAAACGTTATTCTACGTCTTCGATGTCTGTTATGTATACCTTTAATATATCAGATGAGATGGAAAGAGTTTACTGAATGATTGATAAGGGCTCGTGTATCTAGAACTATCCAATCAATTACTAGACGAAAAACAGTTTTTGTATTTACTTACACACTCAATTATTATTCTATTCAGAGAAACACAATAAAATCATAATGTATTCCTCATAAAAACGTTTATTTTGGACAAGGTACGCCCCAGCGGTTTAATCCATTTTTTATCCACGTAGAAAGAGAAAATAATTTCGTAAACGTTGTAAATTGCCAAGAACGGAACAAGAAGAAGACAACAATAGAGCGATCCTTTCGTAGCGGATCTTTTGTTAATAATGCACTAGTCAGGGATTAGTAAATCTTTTAGGTATATACGTATTAACACGTTCACTGCTGGGAACACAGACGTTGTGTTTTTTATAACTTTACGCGGGTGCGGGAAAACACACCAGTTGTGTTACCGCAGCTTACGCGCCGCATGTGCGGCGAAACAGACGCGGCGCTACTACAGTGCGGCACGCACAGACGGCACGCCATTGCTGGAAATCGCACGGTCCGTTGCGGTGCCCAAATTTAAAACCCGATTCAACAGTCAACGTTTTAAATATTGTAGACAAACAGACATGAATATTAACTAGGTTTATTTATTTGTTATACCTAATGAGAGTGATATATGTATTTATCTATACAAGAGAAATTTTGTAAGTATGTGTGTTTTATTACTTGGCTCGGTATTGGCTGGGCGGATTTAGATCTACGGTATGTAGATACATTCATGATTATCATGATTATTTAAATACAATGCATGTGAAGAGAGACCTTTACCACACCTTTGCCTTTGCAAACATTACTGTGTTCCGGTTTGAAGGGCACTGTTTCCAGCGAAGTTACTGGGCATATGAGACTTTAGAGCTGATGTCTCAGGGTGACGAGCGCAGTACAGTGCCGCAACAGATTCTAGATGGCACTGTAGCTGTTATGGGCAGGCGTGGCGCTTACCACCAGGTGAACGACTTGCTCGTCTCGTCAGTCAGTCGAATAAAAAAGAAACAAAAGTAGAAAAGGAATTGCACACAGTGTGGGATGACAATAAAAGTAACATTCCATTTGAACATTTACAGCAGCTACATGGCAACATTTTATTTAATTCTCACTGCACAAGACGTAGGGACCTTATTTTCTTTCAAAAGTTACACAGAGATTGTTAAAGCTTTGCACGTGAATTTCTCACGGATATTAAATTCTTAAAATGGCACCATTATTGATGAAAGTACATTTAGATGGACATTTTTCCATGCCATGATTTCAACCATTGTCGATATATCTACTTACATATCAGATGTAGTTAACTACTAAGGTCCTGTACAAAGGTTTGGGATGTAGAAACAGTATTAGTCAGCAAGATGTTATCGCTTTCCCCAAGGTGCGCCATACGTTTGGATAATCATGAGGAATAATTAATAACGCCTCTCGAGGAAGCTGACTTGCAACTCTCTGTACTCGAGTCAAGTAGGGCATTGTAGTGAATACTGCAATAGTAGAGAACATTATTGCATTGATTAGGGAGCCACTGCAAGCCTGCCCCGATCGATAAAACGTTCACCCCGCTTCGTTACTGGCTCATTGTTAGTACTGTACCGTATTCGTGTTTTAATCGAATTGCTGACTTACGCTTATCCATTAAAACTGTAGACTAGAGCGAAAGAGTGAGGGAGAGAGTAGAAAGAGAGAACCTACCCACCACCTGTTTTCCAACAGGAAAACACAGAGGTAACTTAATAAGCGTTCGGAGAGATGTGATGTGCGTGAATAATGGTGTTTGACTCTAATGATGTTATTTTATTTCGTGACCTATTCGTTAATATACACGCTGATAAACATATCAAATGAGGTAGTTCCGCTTGTAATCAGTCGTGAAAATACAAAGGTAGGTATGGGTTTAATTCAATTGGAATTCTTACTCCACAACTCAAGCTTAGCTGGCAAAGGGAAACAAGTGAAATTGAATAAGTTTCTCTGTATTTTCACGTATACTTTGTTATTTGTAGATTATTTTCGTTGTGCGAGAAAAAAAAATCAGTTATGATTATTTCGTGATTAAAAATGTATTTCTTTAAGTAATTTATTTTCATAAATACTCAATCAAGCCAAAACGTATTTGATTGAAAAGTATGAAAGTAAAATGAAAAAAAAATAAGCGTTTAAATTAATGAAAAACAAGAAAACCGCGTGTGAAACCGCGGGGCGGTGCTACTGTAAACATAAATATAAACTAATGAAATGTAAACATGCTAATGACCAGATAAACAAAATCAATTCCCACTATTGTATTTAGAGGTCGAGCTGGTTTCAGTACGGATAAAAATAAAGTCAAATAAGTTAAAGCAAGACGGTATTGTTATGCTAAGTTATGTCTTTGTAGCGACAAGAAAAAAAAACGGTTGGTTTCAGAAGCAACCCGTACAAAGTGAAAGCATTCTGTTTTTATAATGCGCTAATACCGTCAGCTGGTTCCAAGGTAAGTTGTCAGATGTCAAGCAGAATTTAACAACTTTGAAGATGGCTACGTTAACTACGTTGTTATGACAGTACTAAATTATACTAGACCTTATTTTCATTGCATTGAAATTCTCGAAAATATCATAAGGGTTTCGGTAAAAATCACGGGTTAATGGTTATTGGGTCTACGATTCGTTCTGACGGGGTCTCATTTTTAGGAATATTTTTGTGAGGGTCAGTCGACCGAACGCTAATGTATTTAAACTAGCTCTCACCCGTGACTTTGTTCACGTTTAACATTGTAGTTTAGTTCAAGTGGATTAAGGAGATATAAAGACGAACCATTGTCTAATACAACTAGCTCGCCACTTAGAAACCTTCACGAGATTGTCAATAACAATACTGTATCAATTTTCAACTCAATCGGTTGAAGGATGGACGAACGCATATAAGACGAACAAACAAACAAACATTATTTTTCATACAGTAGACACATTATTCACGCAACTCAAATATTCCGGAATTATATACTATGCCACAACGATTTTATACCATACCCTATGATTTTATCCAAACTGTTAGAGTCGTTATCGAGAAAGTATTACAAAATATAATATAAACATACAAATATGTAAGAATCGTTCGAGCAGGTTTCAAGAAAACCATTACAAGTAAACATAATATTTACATACATATGGGGCCTTATATTTCTGTTACAGACGATCTCCGCAGTGTCTGAAAGTCTGTACATATTGACTTCCAGCAAGCTACAAAAGTAATTTAAAAATACAATAACGAAAATAAGAAACGAACATGAAGAACACACGAGTACTAAAAGTTTAGAAAGGTGTTGCAACATGAATGTATTGCTTTAAGTAATCATACACGCTTTTTAAAGTAAGTTGGGTATGACGAAACGGGAAAACCTTAACTCGATATAGTAATTATTGACTGTTTATTTAGATAATGAGCTCGCATAAATTGCATATAAACATAAAGATAGGATAAAACATTTTCATTAGAGATCTAAACGTTCCAGAACCAGATAACAACAATATAGATAAACAATTACTTTACGGTTTATACACAGTGGTGGTGCGTTAAGAGCCCATTAACAATCAACATTTACGATGTTAACAAAATAAGTTTACGATCTATAAATTACGCACCTACCTACGTCACTTCCCTCCACCTAGTGATAGATGATAGCTTTCTGAGCTCAATTAGGAATTGCAAATGATAGTTGTCCATTTATAGTTCGTGAAGTTCAGTGGCCAACGAACTAAGAATGATTAGATATCGGGGCATGGACTGTGCTCATCGGCGCTCAATACGCAAATCCTCTCACGTAGAAATTGTGCGAGGGGAGAGATGCGGAATGCAAGATTTTAAGTGGTACCTCGCTTCCAAATTCTCCACCACAGGCCTCGCAGGTATATTGATAATGAATATAAAGACATGGTCGATCGTCCCACAAACTTCAAGATTCAGAACAAACATCCGTGGTTTATACAAATATTGGCCCTGTGCACCATATTATGGCCACAGAAGCGTAAGTTACACCACAGTGGCCTTCATATCGACATAGTATTGTAATTTTTTGTCCGGTCTGTTCAAACTCCAATAAAATACAAACCCATAGGCTACAGGTTACTCAGATAAAATTCAAGACCCCATCAGAATTCAGGCTAATAGATTTTACATGTGGCAGACTTGTTAATAGGGTAAGTTCCAAACTATTGATGATGTGTCGTGGAACAACAAATAAGGTTATCTGTTCCGAAGATTGTATTAGGCTCTCTATATGTCTTAACGTAATCTGATCGACATAATGGAAGCTTTGTTTGAGACAACGGAACAAGTTCTTCTATAAACTTTGCCTCTACATTATAATAAGGCAGGTACAGCAACGAAGTCGTAAGGTGAGGGTGGGGATGTCTAATTCAAACAATGCAATGGTGTATATTGGGAGCAGCTTGTTAGATAAAGTTTAGTTGTACTTAGTTTTAAGTAAATTCAAACCATAATTAGATAATCATTAGTTTAGTAGATCATATTTGGACTTATTTTTTATTTTTCTCTATGTATAAGAGACTTAAGTTTTTTGACTTGTAAAAGTGCAATATGTTTGCCTACTTGCAATTAATGATTTGAGTTTTGAGTTTGCTATTCAGCAATTGTTAGAAAAAGTTGTCCTAGAGATAACACCTAGAGATAAACAACGCAATGTTGCTATTTTTCAGCTGTACATATGTTTGCAAAAGATAGATCTTATTGTTCTTGAGTACCAAATGAAAATTCTATTGTAAAAGGAAAAATTTTGGAAGAATTATTACCAGGAAAATGTTAGCAAGAAATTGGTAGTAAATAATTTCTTGTACGACAGTAATAAGTATCGTACAATGTGATAAAAAATGTAGTGGCCGTAATTTGGGATCAACTTATATTACTCTATCACAAAAATAAAGATAAACATTGACTCCAAAAACACCGCTGTCAAAAGCAAAGATAAAGGATCAAAAATAATGCTCCAGTTTTAAATTAAGCTCATTTTGTCTCATCGTTAAAAATACAGAAGCACTAAAAAGTATGATGTTTAAATTAAGGCCGGTCTTCTACGCATGTTTTAGCCTACACACTACACAAGAAGCCCTAAACAAAACATTGTAATTTTTGTCAACATAATATCTTGTTTGATATGAAAACATCAAACATTGTCGAAAAATTGTCAACAATGACAATGTTTTGTGTAGTGTGTATACTAAAACACGCACATGAGACACGTTTTTACGCTACCAAATAATGTATTAACAAAAATAAATATAATGGATTAAAAATACACGTTATCCATTTTTGTATAAACCTCATTTTTACACAATCCTGAAGCTCCTGTTAAAGCTGATGAAGATGTAAACACTTAATCCGAAAATGAGTTAATATCTGTGACCCACTTTCCTTGACGCACCGTGGGCAATTTAAATTGTGGCCTGTCTAAGCTCTGTCATTGAGATTTATGCGGACAACGTTTTATCTAGGCGAGACTTGAAAGTAAGTTTAATTTTATTAGCAAAAGTCTCAAAAGACTGTAACATCTGAATAAGTTTGACAGAAGGAAGATTGCTGTTGTTGTAATTTTCATAAGTGTTTCATCAAATAGTATTGAGTAATAACACAGAAGTAGGTTATTCAAATGAGTATTCTTTACCATGAAGATTCGCTCCTTTTTTTCACGAGTTTCAAGAAGTCTTGTCATTATTTTGTTAAGTATCCACCGATTTTTATGGAATGTTAATTAGCAAATACCTTGCTTGTCGCATGTTATTAAAGCATAATATTTCTTGACACGTTCTCGGTATCTACTGCAAAAAATAACTGAAGATCTAAGACAATCAAAAAATCATTGTACTCGTATGTATCGGTATCCCCTCAAAAGCACCTGTTTCTACGAACAAAGGTCATTCATATTTATCAAAAACACAGACTTGTAAAAGTCGCCCTATCAATGATTAATCAGACAAATGGAATCATATGATAGGGGTTTCATATATTCTAGATCAGTCAAGAGTTGACACATGTACTTATTTAAATTGCCTGACGAAAAAGGATCAGTTACCTAGACCCATATGAAAGGCAATACATTGATGGGAATCGCTTTGATCCCAGTGCTTGTATTTTGTAGACGTGGGTAAATATATTTTGATCGATATTACTTGCTATTTTGTTTTTTATTCATAGTAAAGTTGCTTATTTCTTGAGTTCGCATAGATTAGCTATCTATAAATGTTAACAAGGCTATCAAGCGTAATCCGTTTCCGATAAAGAGTTTGGACGAATCAGTTCCATGTGATTGCGTCTCGATGTGATTCTTCCAAAAAAATTCGCAATCTCCTCGTTGTGATTTCTTTCGAGCCTTTAAATAATCCATGATAAGCTTTTTAATTAATGGGTCTTCAGTAATGCAAGTGAAAGAACTGCATGTATTGTGTATGTTTTGTACACAGGCTAGCTAGCGTTCGTGTTTATCTCTCATTAATCTTGATAAGTAGATGGGATTTGGACCATCTCAAGGTCTCTGTGCCGATAAGATGGCTCTCCGGATCATGACAAAAACTACTCATGAATCTACTTAACGTTGGATACCTATACTTATCGTTGGATACTGCCGCGGGGTTTTGCGGCATCAATTTACTCATTGAACATTGTTTGTTCTGTCTGTTTTCCAGGCTGTGTTTTAACCAATTTCACAAAGGGGTTGTGTTTTTGGCAGCATTTCGGTAATTACGCTGATTTACCAATTTCATTATGAGTGCTCTGATCCTGCCCTGAGGAGTGTTTCTGATCTGACAATTCCGTTTTATGAAGTGCCAAATTAAGCCCTGCCGCTCGTTTCGTGTCAGTTAAACGACTCTCTTGCCACTCGTTGTTCTTCCTTGGATTAATTAATTTCAGCCATAATGTGTTACGATCTTACGAAAAGTTGTTATTGTGGAAATCAGGTAAACGATGCGAACCGTAGCAATTTGGTCGTCGCGTCGGTTATGTCACCGCACATCAGTTGGCACCACCAAAATAAATTGGAAACTAATCACTTGAATTTTTGTTGGCACTCCAAAACTGTACTGGCACTAGTTTTGGTATCGATGTTTTTTGGATTTGGCGTTCGAGAGCACGTAGTTTTGGGAGTTTGGAGAGTGAATAGGGACTTGGTGAGAGGGTTGTGAAGATCAGAGTATGTCGTATTGTTTACCTGAGGTTGCGTCGCGAACAGAAGCGGTCGCGGTAGCGGTCGCGGCGGCGGGCGGCTCGGGCCCGGTGCGGCGCGTGTGGCCGCGCGTGCCAACCGATAGTGACTGCCGGCGTCGCCGCCGCCGCCGTCGCGCGCCCGCTCGCTGCGCCTCGAGCTTATCATCGCGTCTTTACTGTGCACTCCTCTATTACACTCACGATAACGATTATTTCTACGTATATCCCCAATCTGTCATAGATGCTTAATCAAGAACGTGTAAATTATTCATTAGTCTAGAATTTAATTAATTACCTATCTCCGGTATTACGTGGATAAGTTCGGATTTAAGCTCGTCTTTATATGTTGAGGTAGGCATCTTCAGTGCTTTCGACATGCGTTTTATTTTCGTCGTGTGTCTTTTGCTGATAGGTTACGATGAAATAACTCATTGGTTTATTTTAATTGGCAGTGTATTTCAATTAAAAAAATTATCGAATATACTCTATAAATAGAAACATAGGTATAAATAGAGTTGTATGTAGAGTTCTGTTCATCGAACACACTAAGTTAAACTTTGGCACGAAAAACGCAAGGTATTTTTAACTTCTTACCAGTATAATAACTATGTATACTATGTATGTAAGTTAAGTTAACAGAAAACTGTGGAAATAGTTATTTTTGTGTTATGTTGAGCAAATATTTATGTGACCGCGAAGCGTTATTATTATGAAACCTTTTGTCAAGTTTTATGATATAATTAAGTTTAAAATTGGTGTTAGCGTACAATAAATGCAAATTAAGTTGATTGTGTAACTCAGTTCACGAATTAAGACGGTATTTATTACGAACCTCCTATTAAACAATTAAATAATAACTATTAGCATTGTATGATATATCAAAACCAAAGATAAAAGCGTTTATTAACTTAACTTGTATTCCATGGAATTGTATGGGTTAATTTTGACCTAGTTCCATTTGTTGAATTGAGTTGAACTTTTGCACGTCTGTCAGGTTTCGATGACAATACAATATTATGGTTGAGCTGATCTGATGATAGAAATAGAAGGTAGTCACTGAACTTCTCAGTGGCCTACAGTAGATTGATGGTGTTTGGACTCATTCTGATCGGCTTGCAGTACCGAATACGTATTTTATAAAAGCTTGTCTGGGAATAATACTTTTTCCAAAAACTTATTTTGATCAGGCACCTACATAAAGTCCCAAATATACACATAAATATTACTGAGTAAGTATGAAAGCGACATTTAAGAATCTATTTGTGCGTTTTTGATGGCGGGATTATAATATTATATACTGAAATTATATATTTATACAGATCTTACGGTAGGTACCTAGTAGGTACCTACGATCCGAGTTTTCTAATCTTATATAAACAGTATTAACAGATTAAAATGCAGTATCCACGTGTTTTCCTGACATCTTAGTCAAGCAAATATGGCTGTTTATTTGACGAGATTAATCCAATATGTGTTCTTAACAGATACTGTTTTTACCTGCATATAAATAATTATATGAACCCACAGGAAATAGGTAAAGAGCAAAAATTGATATATTTTATTTCCTATTTATATTGTAAATGCGGAAATTTGCGTGTCTGTATGTTTATTACCACTCGGCGCTAAATGGCTAAACGGATTTTGATGATTTTTTTGATGTTGTCAAGTTAAATACTTCTTGGAATAACATAGAATATCTCCCATCATCACCATTATCCACACATTATCGTCACAGTCAACGTGGGTGAAACCGCAGTGCGGAGTTGGTTTGTGTACCTAATATACATATATATATATATAATATAAAAAAATAATTGAATATTAAATGCTAGCTTCCTTCGCTACGTAGGACGACTGTATGAGTTGATAAAAGTATTTTCAAGCAGAAAAATGTTGATTATTAGAGTAGATATGATTTCACACATTGTTTTCGTATACCTACTCTGTATATCCTTTTAATATAAGTCAATAGTGGAGTGCTGTTAGATTAGGCAACTGCCTATTATATTAAGTTACTAGTTAATAATTAATCTCTAAATTAATTAGTTTTAGTTCATGTTTGGCTGCGTAGCTTTGTATCTGAAACAATGTTTGGTTATTTGTTTAATGGGATGGGGCTGGCCTCTGGTTTTAGAAGTTACCAGCCCGCTCGAGGACTTCTAGCGTGGCTTAACAACACAATTATCAATCGATAACAAACAGTATTGACGGCTTAACGTGTCTTCCGAAGCACGTGGCGGTGGAAACCCGCACATCGGTTGCTAAATATTAAGACCAATGACTTAAATCCCCCCTCAATGTGCGATTGAGAGGTCAAACCGGTATCATTGGATTACAAAGCGCATAGTTACTGTTTCGCCATCACCACTCGGCCGTGCAAAGCACTTCCCGCGGGATCATGTCTGTATTTGGTCTAAGTTTGTGCCCTTCATCTCTTCAACGTACCGTTTGCTTCGAGATTCCATTTACTATCTGTGAGAGAAAGCCGAAGTCTCAGGAGGCTGGTGCTAATGGTGATGAATGCGATGCAAGACACGTCTCTGTAGACGGCCATAAGTTTGGCCCAGCCGTAAATGCTTAACTTTCTACGTCAAGAGACATTCAATAAGGCCGTTTAGGTAATAAGAAAACGATTCTTACATCGATTCTGATAGAAATAGGATTCCTTGTATTTAGGCAAGCAGGAACTATTTAAGCGGTTAGTCCGTGATTTTTACGTCCAAAAGGTGCATTCTCCAACTGCATAGTTTCTTTATTAAATTATTTTTTTTCCTCACCTACTCGATATAATATATCCTTATCTATGTTTATCTATTTTATATTGTATTTATTAGTCTATTATAACGTTATATATTTAATTGTATTATAATAAAATATTCTAACACTAAATATCTTTTAAATATACTTTTCTCTGCTCTCTCGTTTTGCCACACCACCACCATTTCAGTTACACCTCCAGGATGACTGGTAGAAAATGCTACTTAGCATTAAGTACTCCTTGTACTCCATTTGTGTGCTAAAGAATAAACAAATAAATAAACTATTGTGTGATAAACACTTATGTTTGTAACAAATACTTGTAATTCACACAAATGTTAGCCAGCGCGGGAATTTAACTCACAACCTGATGCTTTGCTATCGGTTTATCATCTACTTACGACACAACACTTTACATATGCTAACTATATGTATCTATCGTGTTCCAGATTAAGAGGCTCTGGTATTTGCCAGCTTAAAAGGTAGTCGTTAGCCACCCGGAACGATATGCGAGCGCCGGCACCGCAGGCTATTGTTCCCGAGCTTTCAAGGCAAAGGCGACTAGTGCTGCGAAGTGACAATAGCTTTGTATTAACATCTGTCGTATTACAAACGTTTGGTCTCAGAGTCCACGAATGATACAGCTAACTTCTTTGTCACAGTAAGTAACTCTATATCCTTGAGGTGAGTTTATGTGGCTCCCTAATCAGACTTAATGGGTACGTAAATCAAGAGAATTAATGAACGCTCCACGCCAAGCTAAGTGGGTCCATAATTATGCACGTTAAAGCGACGTTCGTCATTGCTTGGGTTTTCTGTGTTACCTTTTGACTCTTGGAATATTAATAACCTATTGTTTGGACAATACAGGGTGTGCTGCTTGTGCGAGTGAATTCCCAACTGCGTACTATACATTTTTAACGACTGATAAAACATTGTCACTGGTATGTGTCTTTTTTGGAGCGAAACGTATCGAGAAAAGGGTATGAGAAAGAAAAACATAGCGATGCCCCGTCGCATGTGTAACTGGAAAGATAAATAAAAGTTCTATCAGAAATCTTCGCCTAGATAGGAGACATTTATTGAACAAAAGATAAAGGCACGCTCCATGACATCGCTGAGCGTGTGTGGGCGATGTGTTAACGTCATTACTCACACACGCACACACCGCTATATTACCACTCTCAATAGAATAAATCAGCATTTAGGAAATTCATAAATTTTAAATTCCGTTAGGCCCTGAATTAGGCTGAAAACAAGAACATTGTTATACGCTCTATAACCATAAATAAAACCGATTATTATAACAAGCTGCTCATAAATTATGGTTTAATCTATACTTAATATATAAAGCTGAAGAGTTTGTTTGTTTGAACGCTAGGATCTCAGGAACTACTGGTTGGAATTGAAAAACTCTTTTTGTGTTGAATAGTCCATTTATCGAGGAAGGTTATAGGCTATATAACATCACGCTACGACTAATAGGAGCGGAGCATCAATGAAGAATGTGGCAAAAACGGGGAAAATATAGTGCTTTTAAGAGAGATATTGCAGGAAAACTTGAATTATGCGGGTGAAACAGCAGGGCGCAGCTAGTATATTATAAATTTTACGGTATGCGATATAAATTTTAAACAACATGTTATTTAGATGTTGTTGTTTTTGCTCTTTATCGAATGAGGTAGTGCCAGAGCTATATTGATTTAGCTATTGATAGATTACATTTATTTTAGGGGAAGTGAAGCAACACACGATCCGATACATGGATCCTGACACTTAACACGTTCAGTGCTGAAAACACAACTGTCGTGTTTTTCATAACTTGCCGAGAGTGCGGGAAAACACAACTGTTGTGTTTGTTGTATGGGAAAACACTATGGCGCGTGCAGAGCCGCACCCGTTAGACAAGCAAATCAGCTTAGCAGTGAAAGTGTAGGATCCCTTGTAGGTATCTAGGAAATCATGTACAACGATAATAATATCGGTTTTAAGTAATGTACAGGTTGACTATCAAACAATTATACTTAGAAAAGAACTTATTACTTACGCAATCCATTTGGCAAAATATTTGTATTTGAACACGGTGCGTACTTGTATGCGAGTTGATTCAATTGTTTGCTATCCTTGTTAGTTAAAGCCCGAAAGCTCCAAGTTATTTTAAACAAGTTAAGTCTGTTTGCCTACTTAATATTGAAGATGTTTGTAGATGTGTAAACCTATTGTTGTAACTTTGAATATTGAAGCTTTATAGAAAAATAATATATAAATGTATTTAGGGCCATTTTTGTCATGAAGTTCCTAGATAAATATTATATAGGTATAAATTTTTAGTATAAAATATATAATATTTTAACTGACAAGTTTTTATTATTAAATACGTATACTCGATACTGCAAGCTAATGAAAATGAACTCAAACACCACCACTCTAATGTTAGTCACAAAGGAGTTCCAATATCTACTACCGGTCTCCACCATCATTGGAACTTGACAGGCGTGGAAAAGTTAAACTTAATTCAACAACGGAAACTAAGTCAAACAAGATTAGAGCTAAACTAACATACTACCCAAGTGAAATAATCATCAAAATATCAACAACCCATATTGTCTCACATTCGTGAGGAGGGTTAGGCCATAATCCACCACGGGGACCCGGTTCGGATTGGTGGATAACAACCCTCATCCGAAATAATTCTCAGGTAGTTATGTGGGTTTCCTCACCATGTTTTCCTTCACCGAAAAGCGAGTAATAATTACGTACATATGTTTTACAGAAACACATTGGTACGTGCCTGCTCTAGGATTTGAAGGCGGACATTCTCCCACTAGCCTACCACCGCTTCCAAGTTAACTAAAAGCTTTTTAAATATGTAGTTAACAACACTAGCTTTGTGTTTATATATAGCATAGAATATATTGATACATAAACAATACATTCATAAATTTACTTTAACATCGCAACTACCGAACGAAGGCATTTTTTTTGGAACAGATTGATTGATAGCTCCAAATTGATCGACGTCATTTAGCCTCATCCATCAAGTTCTACTACGTGTTTGTAGTAAAGAACATTTAGTTGAAATATGCCTTGATTCCACTAAATAGTGAGAGACTAACTTAGACTGAATGCCCTGTCCGGACAGATTGACTCTCTTTTGATAAGTGCCTATGTCGCGTCAATCCATTCAGGCCAATCCATTAAATCGACGGTAAAAGACATTAATTTAGGATTGATTAGTCCTTTTCAAAGACTTAGCTTGAAATTTTAATGGAAGAACTTTATTTGAAAAAAGTTTTAGAAAATTAGTAATCCAATTACTGATCTCAAGACGCCCTTCATCTTTAACCTTTATACATGTACATATATGTATGTTTGTATATGTATGTATGTATGTATGCACGTTAACCTTTAAACTATCAATTATATATAATTTTGGGCATACTATTGTATAAAAAAGTATATATTTCTGTTCGCTAAAAATATATACATATATTATCCGTCTACATTCTTTAAATAGTATATTGACTAAATTTTAATCATTATTATGTTTTATCCTGGGCAAAATGTGTGTGTTAAAGTTACCACTTAGCTCCATAACGACTGAACGGATTATGATGAGACTTGATATACAGGTTATATTGATTCGAAAAACACATTATATTGATCCGCGGAACATAGCTAGTAATCAAAAAAATATTATACCAACAGTATATTATGTACTACTGTGCAAAATATATATATATATATATATATATATATATATACATATATATACATATATATATATATATATATATAAATTCGTATTTCTATGTGTGTGGAATGTTTGTCGATATAAAAGGTACATACGGATTGAGCAAGCTTTTTGCCGATGATAATGTCTGTTTTGTGACGCAGCTTAGCGTCTCGTTCCAGGTATATATATTATACATACATGAAGCTTCTGAAGGTAATCCTTATCCGTACACATATGCGTCTATAACATATTTATATAAATGGGGGTTAAGAGATGCTTATCATAATTGAAATTTGGTTTTCAGGAACATGTTGGATACAATTGTTGAAAATATTAAGATTGTTTTTTTACTATGTGTAGACATTACGTTTTGTTGAACCATATTTTCTGAACATTCATTTTCCATATTTGTTGAACAATTTTCGGATGTAAACTGGTTTTTAAATAAGAACTGGGGTGATATATGCTATACAGTATGCATATAGAGTATTGAATACCTTGAGTACCTTGTGGCTATAATGAAATCGTTTGTAAATATGTTAACAGTTTTTAACAAGTTTATAAAGAAGTTGTTAATAAGAAAAATAGCAAAGGCTTTTAGTGAAGTATTGAAGAGTTTTATAGCAGGTACACTTTTTAAATTAAAGGTAATAAAAATGCTTTTTTAAAACACTTTGAGAATGAGGAAACTAAATTTATACGCCATAATTTATTTAAATCTTCTGAGTTTAATACTTAAAACTGTTCGGTAAGTTTTGAATGCTCAAACTGCAAACAAGTTTTAGCAAAATTGTTTTTAAATTGTCATGTTTGGGAAATCATAAAAGGCAAGCCACACCAAAGAGGCGCGTATGGTATGCAGCGGACTGCATGCCGTCAATAGACACCTTTTTGATACAAAATGTATCAAAGTAATAGCGCCGCGGCGCACCGCACGCAGCGCTGCGTTGATTTGTTTTTCGCCTAAGATATTGTAAAAGTGAGGTGCGTAACTTATCCAGATGTTAGATGATACAGTTTTGTGTTGTGACAATTTGCATTCCCGACGCTGACCTTTAAGTTGTTCAATATTGATTGAGATGGATCATATGCCTCGTAGTCCCTGATATAGGAAATCCTAGGTTAGGGGTCATAATCTATGTATGTGATGTGATTCAAATTTAATAAAAAATGTTGTTACAACTAGTGTGTTATAGACGTTTGTGTTCTTGTATGATGTATCGTGTAACAAGGCTTGCTGTGACAAGGCCACAGAAAACACCATGGCCACCTGGGGTAACAGTACAAGGTCTCAAGTAGGGACTGTACCGTATTGAAATCTGTTTCCATTTTTTCACCGCCATAATGAAACGAAATCTGGTCATCCTGTTTTTGATTGAACTAATGATTAATAAAGGGCTGTGAAGTTGAACGTTGCTAAGTTTACCGCAGATAATAGAACCTTTTTTACTTACCTTCCGGTATCCAAGAGCTCTCGAAGTTCTTGACATAGATCTTACGATCTTGTTTTTTGAAGGAACTTACCTGAAACAAAAGATTCAAAATTAATTGTTATCTCCGGTACCTTCAGCAAAATCAGGACTATAAAAAATAAAAGCATAAAAAATTGGGTAAAAATATTTGTTGGTTCGAATTCTATATCCATATCAAAAATCTTTCCCAGATATCCACTGCAGGCACGTGCAAAAGTGTTTCTGTAAAACATATGAACTTAATTATAACTCGCTTTTCGGTGAAGGAAAACATCGTGAGGAATCTCACATACATACCGAAGAATTATTTTGGAGGTAGGTATGTTATCCACCAATCCGGACCGGGCCACCGTGGTGGATTATGGCCTAAACCTTCCTCACGAAAGTGAGGGGAGACCCGTGCTCAGCAATGGGACGTTATGGGTTGATGATGATGATGAGATATCCAAAAGAGGAAAAACGAGTAAAATCGAGCAAGGTAGAACGCTGCTAGTGTTATACTCAACTGTAGTTTCATAACAATAAAGCTAGATAGATATATCCAAAGATACGATGTAAAACCAATATTTAATAAGGGCAGATGCAGGCTGAAAAACCGAAACAGTACCCAGAAAATTAAGAAAGGAATAATTTAGAAAGCAAACTATTTATTATTTACCAACACTTTGCAAAGGGAAGCCATAAAAACACACTGAGATTTTATATCTCTACCTGCGACTACAAAGGAAACTTAATTCAAAATGCATGACTTCTTTGTTCCACGACGATAAAGCAAAAAAATTGCAAACAAACAATTACAAAAATACAAATGGAAACAATTTGGCAAGCACTCGTTTCACAGGGAAGTTTCACTTATAGTTTCAACTAGCAGCGCGGATTCACCTGCGTTAGCTATTATTCTATAGAAACTGTTATTTTTTTTAAGTATCTTATGTTTTATTGCAGGATTTAAAGCATATATTATATACAAAATTTCATTAAAATCACAACTTTTACAATTATCAATGCGAAAGTTTCGCATTGATAATTATAAATGCGAAAGTTTCTGTTGATGTGTTGTCCTCTCTTCACGCCGAAACGGCTGAACGGATTTTAAAATAGTAGTGAAAAACAGAGAAAGAGAGTAAAGTAATAACTAATGGGTACTGAATACTTCACTATCTATGGGTTAATTTTATCAGCTGATAGCCTAAATTATCATGAAAAGATACATAACTGCACCCAGTGATTCAGTTGGATTCAGTCCGATTCAGTCGGATTCAGTCGGATAAGTATGTCGTACTCACCCTGACTGAACTATCGGTCGATCGTAGTGTGATCAGCGCAATGCAGTGAACCGCCACCATAATATATAGTAACATATACAGTGAACGCCCCAGCCACCGTGTCAGTATGTTGCTACTTTTACTTTTTTCTACCAATAATGTGTAGATTGGTATCAAATTAATAGCTGGAAGGGAGGCTACGTCCCCGCGGTAATTACGAAAGTCGTTAGATCGTTATATAAGGCAATAACGCCGGGCAGCTACCGGGCGAAATTACTTGAATACCTGCAAATAAACCTAGGTTTAACTGTCGACTTCGCTATTAATAAAAGTAAATACTGGATACAAAACACGGCTGTGTTGTTTTTGATGAGAAATAATATTGCTAAATATATTTTTATTATTTACTAGCTGTACCCTGCCGCGCTTCGCTGTGGCACATTCGCACATTCGCTGATATGTCACTGATGAAAAAAATAGATAAAAACAATCCTTGATGCAGATTATATATCATGCTAAAATTTCAGCTTGATCGGTGCAGAACTTTTTGAGTTTTTGAAGCGTACACAAACCAACATAACATTTTTATATATATATAGATAGATTCAAAACTCAAATAATTTATTGCAAGTAAGCAAATATAATACATGTTGACCAGTTAAACACATATATTAAGTCTCATAATAAATATGATCTACTAAACTAATAATTAACTGATTATGGCTTAAGTTTGAAAAATTACATTAGTCTATTTATTATGCTTGTTCAAAGTTTAATATCTAGTTAAAACTTAAGCTAAAACTTTTACTTAAGTAGTTCAAGATCCTATTAGATTAGAGCGCTGCAAATATGTGGGAAGAGGGGGAACACATTATTATGAGGTTGGTAAGTTCATTAATTTTAAATTTTTGTTTCAACTAACATTAAATTATTTTTACGAATTAGTTGTTCAGAGCTGCAAGTTGGGGGTTGTTAAAATATGTAAAAATCCTTCTTGTTACACTTTTTTATAAACTTTATAAATTGTATTAGGAATTAGATACCTTCAAAAATAAATTTTTCATCCTAAACTTGGTTTAATATTATATAATATAATAAATTTATTATACATATAATCCATTTAAGTAGGGCACATAAATATTATAGTTCCCTACTACAGTAACTATATGCTGGGTTATATAAATCTGTATCCGCCAAGACCCTTTCGAAGTTTATGGTGCTGAGCGTAGCGGTTTTCGTAGCAACTGCTACGCACCGCTACGTCTACACTTCGGTGTAGGCTTTGCTAAATTAGAATTTGTTCGATTTATTTTTATAGCTGTTTCCGTTTCTTTCTGCCTTCATATTTTTAGTATTTCTCATGTTTACGTCACTAGTTTTTTTATTAATGCAACACAGTATGCCATATATATTAACTAATTTCTTACAATCTGACATTTAAATGTGATTACAATAACTCATTTAACATTATTTCTCATAATATTTATTAAAGGTTCGTGTTTAAATGGAAATATTGAGGCTAGAGTTCACCAACATTTCAATAGTAGTTCGAACCACAGTTTACTAGAAAAAGTTATGATAATTTCAAATTTCAAATATACTGTGGTTTAACCACGGTTGAAACATTGGTGAGCTGTAGCCTAATTTAATACATGTTACCTTCCCATCAGCAATTGGTATAATCCTCTGATCCTCTGAGACAAACCAGCTGACAACACAAAATCCTATCTCACTGAATAATCTAATTACATTAATACGTGAAGCAAAAAAATGTAATGCTTTTTTATGAAAATTGCGCGGATGGAGGTGTATGAACCTTGGCACAGTCAATAATGCATTAGAATTACATTATTTAAATAAATAAAACATTACACACACTACAAGCGTTTGACACACACATACACACGACAAAAAGGCACGTAAGAGTTGACGTTTAGACATTTAGGTTTTATTAAAAAAAGTTGGAAATAAGAATAAGAGGTCATCATAGAGTATACAAAGGTCTCATCTGTAATTATAGAGGCATAGTCTTTGACAATGGAACCTTAACAACGTTAAAATTTAAAAATTTATTGAATTATAATCGAATTTCGACCACTGGGCGACCACTAGTAAACCTATAGACACACTAGCTGATAAACTGTGCCTCCGGAATGACTCCTTATCATTATTACGCCAGTCAAAACAATAGCAACCTATTATCGTTCAGGCAATACCTTGTACCTATAATAATACCCTAGATAACGCCCGGTGTCTGGCACAGAATAAAGTGCTCAACTTTCACCAGCCAGCTAAAGGTTCATATAGGCAGGAGGCGGACACACGCTTCATGCCGTAATAAGTCTTATCCTGACGGTCAGTACTGACAGTTTTCCATGGCTATCGCTATGAAACCCGTGCGGACGTGGTCAAGGATGTTAACACGTTGACTACTGAACCAGTTTTTACATTCGGGTACCGTTATGGACCGTGTGTGTTTTCCAGCAATAGCGTGCCATCTATGTGAGCCGCACTGTAGTAGCGCTGCGTTAAACACACACGTTTGTGTTTCGCCACACAGCCGCACGTAAGCTACGCTAACACAATAGGTGTGTTTTTAGCATTAAACGTGTTAAATGCAGACAGGGTTTTTATAGCGATAGCTACGGTCGATCGAGGTCAGTATAATAAAATAATAAATAAAAAACAACCTTCAGCGTCATCTTCATTATCAATCTATCCCGATCTGTTGATAACGAGTCTCCCCTCACTTCCGTGAGGAGGAGTAGAATAACCTACCACGATGGCCCGGTTCGGACTGGTGGATAACATAACATAACCTTCGAAATATTTCTCGTGTAGCTATGTGGGTTTCCTACGATTTTTCCCTTCAAAGAAAAGCCAGTGATAATTACGTACATAATATGTTTTACCAGAAACACATTGGTACGTGTCCGCACTGGGATTTGAATTCACGGCCCTCTCTTTGAAAGGGGGACGTTCTCCTACTAGATAACCACCACGAAAGTTATATTAATAATAAAAAGGTTTGATTCACTTCTCTTAAAGCTAACATCAATGTGACTTGATTTTGAAATCCACTTAGGTTACTTGATGGAACGTTGATGCCTGAAATAGTAAAAGAAAACTGTATCACAGGCACCACCGTCCTCCATGAGGATTGTGTGTGTCCATTAAATTTATGTTTTGTTAAAGATTTTTGTAACTAAAACGTAATAGTTGTGAGTGTGGGTGACGGTGTGGGGTTGTGTAATTGTGTATCTATGATTATATGAAAAGTCAATGGTCAGCGTAGTTGCCTAATATTGACCGTTAAAATGAGAATAAATACGGCCTTCGCGTTCATAAGTGTATATGATTCCATGTTCCACGCGAGTCTTCGTTTGCGTAGTAGACCCTCTACGACGTAGAAGTTCCACTTCTTTACTACTTTAAAACTGTCAACGTTTTACACTTTACCGTGCAACCGCTTTCTGTGTAGATGGACCCTTATCTAAACAACTTTCAGTGTTTTAAAAACTGCCGTAAATATGTGGAAGTTTTACAGCGTTGAGCCACGGTAGAAAAAAACGTTTAACTACTCTAGTTCGTCTTTACGTAAATCTACTCTAGTAAGATTTCGTAGGGAGAATTTTCGGCAAGATTCTGGCGAGATTTTTCAGCACCGTTATCTTTCCTAAGTTGAGATAGTGATTATGTTCTTGTTCTGGGCCTTCCTACAAGTTCTAGCTGGGGCGTAGAAGTAAATTAATAAGCTAGGGGCTCAGAGTTATTTATGCGGAGCTTAAGGAATATGCTTATTATTATTAATTTCCCCGTTCCATACTGTTACGACTGCTTTTTTGCTAATGCGAAAATTGTAACTTCATTCATAGGCTGATAATTTTATACTGTCTACCTAATAAAGTAAACTTAATCTAAATAGTGAAAAGTTCGTGTTTTTGTTTCAGAAGAAAACAATAATGAAATAAAATCTGATATATGTAAAAATGTTATGTTGGTTTGTGTACGCTTCAAAAACTCAAAAAGTTATGCACTGATCGAGCTGAAATTTTAGCATGATATATAATCCGCATCAAGGATTGTTTTTATCTATTTTTTTCATCAGTGACATATCAGCGAATGTGCCACAGCGGAGCGTGGCAAGCAGCTAGTTTTATATAAAATTAAAAGTAACTTAAATTGAACCTTAAAAATTTAACAAAAGCGAAACTGAGGCATGGTGCCAAGAACACTGGCTGCATTTCCATGTTGAATAGTGATAGCGAAAGTCAAAATAAAAAGTTACTTCACTCTAACTTTAAAACATGCATGTGTTACAACATCGTAATAAAAACAGTAAAACAAAAGTGATAATTTTTAGCACCCCCATAAAAAAGCGCTTACATTGGCGGTTCGGCGCTATTTAAGCACGAAACTATTTATTATCCTGACACCTGAAACATATTTGGAAATAGGCACATAATATATAAAGGCTTTACACGTTTACTGAAGCTATTACAAGAATAGGCCCCTGCCCGGCCATTTCTGTCCTAAGCTAAGAACATGGATGCTAATGTATTTGACTAAAATCACTGCTTTTCATACGAAACTGTCAAAGGCTGAATTTCTATTATACAAGACTAAGTGACGTAAGATACGGACTTGAGCGTTCACTTCTAAAGCATTTTTCAGCAATGGATACATCTATTGCTTCGAATCACATCATTTTCCTCACCACCACAGCTTTTATTACTAGAGCAGTTAGGTAGAAACCGAGGATCATATTCTGATAAATAAAGCAGTTGGAATGGCTCAGGTAGAGGCTGGTGGAGGAAATGCACAAAACACGCTGAGTGGGACGTCAGTTCAAGCCTTTTACCGCCCACGCTTCCATCACGAATAAAAATACGAATATGGTACCTAATATCACAGAGTAAAAAGTGTGATCACCGAGTAAATGTGTTGTCAACATGGTAACATGGCAATGTAAAGAAATGTTTCTACGACACAAGTGTTAATGTTTCGAACTTCAGAACATAATAGCGCCAAGGTTTCTTAGACTATCAAGTTAGAACCTTATTTCTTATTTCAAGGCTTAGGCCACTAAGGGACTTAATATTGTCGAAATATACTTTTGGTATCATTAACACAGTTTAAATTGGGAACAAAATCTCCTACCTATACCTATAATGAAGCAGTAAAAGACAAGGTAAGTGTGGATTATATTAAAAAGGTTTTGGCGACTTAAAACAAGTTGCATATCTAGAATATAAAATTTTTGAAAATGGGGTATGTCTTCAAGGTCGTTTGTTTTCGTGTAACGTAAAAACTACTGGACCCATCGCATGAATTGCATAGTAAGATAATTATACGTAATATGCCCAACAGAGTTATATCTTTATTTCATCCACGTATGTTAATATCACTAGAGACTGGATTAAACGTGGACGAAACTCTACCAGCAATTTCTGCACATATTTGAGGCTGTCTTTACTCACAAGTACTGCACAGGCAACTCCATTCTGTTTAGGAAGAACTTTGTTAGTACGCTGTAAATGGTTGTTAGTCTTCAGTTTAAGTACTAATTGTTCTTGAACGCTATTTGTGTCCATTTTAGTTGGATACTAACGGTCTTGTTAAAGTGGTTGAGTATCTCACTTAAGTGAAGAGTGTTGTTTTATTTTGTTTAAGCCGTCCGCGTTAGAAAAGGGGAGGATGCTATTATATGGGATCGTATGACTAGATGAAAGCTTAGGATTAAACTCATACCTAAGCGAATTATTGCATACGGTATTTCGGCAAACAGTACTGTCCCAGAATACAAAATATCGCTTATAACTTTTGCAGGTAAAACGCATTTCTTCTTCATTTATTTGAGGTCATATGTTGGGATCCTAGTTCATATAATACGATGGAGCTGAGCATTACAAATCTTAGTATTACAATAACTTTTAATAATATGTAATATATTCTATGTGACAGAATTTGGGATACAAAAAAGAGTCAGAAGCAGAGACTTTGACATCGGTAACGCGGTTCAATAGCTAACTGGAGGCCCAGGTATTGAGAAATTACATTTCATGCCGGTAAAGGTAATTTTGAATCGTAAATAAACACAAAACTACTGTAGATGCGAAATATAAAGGCCTGGATTTTCAGCCCTAGACTTACAACGTTACATTTACTAAGAGCCGAACTAAAAAGCCCCTGTGGCGTAAAACTACAACGGGTTTTCGAACTAACTACTCATATTGTACTAGGGGTAATATCTGGGTATTTCCTCGCAGGAAAACGTACGTCGTACTACAACAGCTAGCCTCTAAACGGAGACTCTGACGCGGGGTTTTTCAACGACAAACATGGAGTTGAGGCCGTCTTATACACAATAATACGCTTGTATAAGACCTCCATAACATTAATCTTCTTACACCTTGTGGGACAAAACAATTTATTTTTTCGCGAAACGAATAAAATGATAAAGGGGCTTTTTATTATGCTGAGCCCTTCCAGCTATGGCAAATCCTTAAATCTTTATTGACAACCCCTTGATAACCTTTAACTTCTGGTAGAAATATTAGGGCCATAATGGTGAGATATAACATATGTTTAACATTATAAAATTAAGGAGAGGATGGAGACATAAACTGCTAACTACGTTGTTATCTTTATAAGCTTATATGTACGCTCTTGCTTTTAGGTATTTATTATTTTCTAGAAGCTGTTTCTTATATATTTTTTTAGATATGCCAAAAATAAGTATTAAACTATGGACATCGATCATAATTCAAAATACTAGTGATCATAAATCATTGACGTAGTCATTAATATTTTATTTCAGCTTTAATAGTAATAAAAGCTTTAACAATAATAAAATACCTATAGCATTTTGCTGTAACTACATCAGAACTATTTATGACTCGTATACGCATAATATCGTTTTATCTTCATTAAGCCCAAGAATGCGGAATAATTGGCGTGAAGTTATTTTGACGCGTATAAGTAACAAGAGACAAGCGTCAAAATATCAGTAAATGTCTTCAGCACGCCGCTGCTATAGAAAAATGAGATTAATGAATGACGTAGATGAAATTGTTCACAATTACAAATATTAAGTTTATTTAATGGTGGCGTAATCACGCGATTGGCTTCGTATCGTGAACTTGAATAGGCCGGTGACAGGGTAGCGTTGTGCGTCACAGAGGTGACCTTGGTGACTTACGTTACAATGATCAATGAGATGCTCGACTAATCGACCGCAAACACACGCCGTCATTTACGGTCCTACGGTACTTACCAGTATAAGTGCTGCAAATTGATAACAAAGGACCAAAATGTGTTATTGACGTTTGGTTGCTCTATATTAAATGGCGTCATTCTTTGCCAATAATACTAATTACGCAGCACGATCACAAGCTTAGATCCTTTATTTTTTTTCTCTTTACAAATCTTACATGGTTACCACCCTGCTACGGGAGCAGCAGGGTGGTTATGTCCGACATTTTTTTATACAACTGAGTGACGAGACAAGCAAGTCGTTCACCTGATAGTAAGCGCCACGCCTGCCCAAACCAGTATCAGTGCTACCCAGAACTTCACATTGCATAACCTTGCGCGGCACTGCACTGCGCTCGTCACCCTGAGACATCGGCTCTAAAATCTCATCTGCCCAGTAATTTCGCTGGAAACAGTGCCCTCCTATTAACTAAAGCCCAACGGGTGTTCCACCGGGATGCCTTGTGTACCGGAGCTACGGGATGGCTACATCTCTAGAACTTAACCTAAGATTCCCTGTATCTAGGAAATCAGGAACTATGAACACCAAGCCTCAAAGCATGTTTTGACCTAAGGACCATGACTCAAAAACACCCAAACTCAAAGAAAATACCCGTGGTTCACACAAGTATTATGCCCTGTACGAGAATCTAACCCGCACCCGCACGCTTCACAGTTTGCTTATCACCAACTAACACTACAGTGGATGTCACAGCTCTAGTGTGACATTTCGTGCGTCTTAGACGTTGCCTTACAGTTTTGTGAGAAGTTTGTGCTACTCATTAGCATTTAATGGGCAATAAGTCGAATTGTCTGGAAGCACGAAAGCGTGTGGTGACTGGTGAGTATCGCTATCGCCGCTCACTTAAACCAGGGTGCGTTTATGGTAAGTAGTAATCAGGGAGCTCGTGTCATGAAGTTGCCAAATTCACAAACCTTACTTATTTCCATTATTATGTATGTTTGGTTTTAGAATGAGCCAGAATTGAACAAATTTTTTTAAGCAGCCGTATCAGTGTCAGCCGTCAGTGAATATTCACTAATCTAGAAACTCCAAAGAATAAAAAAGTCACGTGCTAGCATAATAACAATTCATATCATACACATTATTAGTAAGTAGAAAAATATATAACATAACATTCTTTTACAATTTGTACATCGTGGGCAAATCTGTAATTATGTAACAATTTCTTTTGTATAAAAAAATACGATGTACTATGTTTATTATTTTATTCCCTCAAAACGGACTTAGTATCAAGATAGTAAGTAGTAATAGGCTGAATCTAGTGCATTATAGCGATAAAAGACAAAATAAGGAGCCGTAAAGAGCATCTAACTTCACACACAAAATTTCCACAACGCTAGCAAAACCCGGCCAAACGTCCGCTCTCGCTTCCTCTTCCGCTACATCCTATTTCCCTGACCGCTACACCGAGCACGCTACACGTCACAGCGTCGTCTATATCCGTGAGGGCAAGCTGCCAAGCGCCCGGCAGCTTATCAGCTGTCACCTGAACACTTCTGTCTGGTGACGCACCGAGGAAACGCTTCAGGTATCTGTTTGTCACATCTTCTGTCTCTTTAGGAACGTTGGTATGAAGCTTTGGAAAGCTTTTACGATCTCAAAATGGCGTTTTCATTTTCACATGTGGGTGTTATCATTTCGCATCATTTTGAGGAAGATGACACCGGGAAAGTTGAGATGGTTAGGTGGTTACTTTATTCACACGTAATTATATTTGAATGTATAGCTTACACGGTGTTATTTGTGAAAAAGCATAAGTTTAGGCCTGTTTGCCTTTTTTGTCCAGCGTTTTCTTCCTTGCTAAGTTTCAAAACAGTTTCCGTCTGATCGAGTAGGGGTAATAAATATTATTCTTATAGCAAAGAGTACATCATAGCTCTGCCTCTGATAAATAAATAACAGGAAAATCTTTTAATATCAACTTTTGCCAGCAACAGGACTTTCTTTGTGCTCGTTAAGATTGTCCGTAAAGTTAATGCCACGACTAGTTCTGCAGGTAATTGGGAATTAACCACGAGATACTTGGCCGAAAATGGAGCTACGAGATCAAACATTCTCTTACTTACCTATACATAATATACTGGCTACTGACTACTGAATAATAGAAATCATGTTTTATTCATAAACAAACAGAGAACGGCTGAGTTCTGTATTCTCGTTAGAACTGACAAACGTTGGCACAAAGTAATTATTGAAAGATGCATGGTGTATGTACTCGTACATTTTCCCTTATTGACGGGCATTGAACGAATAATTTAATTAAGTTTATTATTCAATCACACGATTGAACGGGTTGTAATTAATTTTATAAAATTTGTGATAAGTACGTGTTTCTGAAGGCACA
Source organism: Campaea margaritaria (assembly GCA_912999815.1). NCBI lineage: Eukaryota > Metazoa > Arthropoda > Insecta > Lepidoptera > Geometridae > Campaea > Campaea margaritaria. The sequence continues at coordinate 8,810,220 of OU538794.1, forward strand.
GTTTGTTGTAAATGAATGTTGTTATTTGTGAAATGTGTTTTCTTTTTTCTTTTGCTGTAATATTCCGGCGCTGGGAAAATGTTCAATCTATATTTTTTTACTGTTATTTGATCCTTTATTCGCTATCATTAATATTTTGGTATTATTTCATTACGCAAGGAAGTCGTCGCTATATTGTACTTACTCTACACTTACCTATTTAATGAACTTTAAGATAAAAGTTCTCACTTTTCTCTCCTTATAATATGACTTCATATTCATAGTCATCTGTCTGCATTTAAATATCTATTTTTAAAATTATTTCTTTAGAATGTTTCAAATCCTCACTGCAATTAAATGTTCAAACTGCGCAGTAAATTCATTCGATTTCGAAATTACATCGAGGTTGCAAAATAAATGTAAAATGCAATATGCTAACTGACTACGGTGGCGACGAATGGTGAATTCATGTTGATGAATAATTCACTATCGAATACGTCAATGCATTTGAAAACGTCCAGTAAACATCTGAAGAAAATATCTACCGTGCCAAATGTAACCGCTTCATTAACGTCTTAGTTGACTCATTACTGTTATACAAATATCTAAAATGAGGCATCACATACATTAGTTAGGTACGTAGTAATTGTTTGATTCTGGCTTCAGTAGACATTGTTATAATTGGCACAAGTGCTTATTCCATTGGTCATTTGTCCAACATTCCAATCAAATTTTATGTTCAGGACTGAGAACGACTAATATTGAATATTTTTTCAATTTCATCTTTTCTTTTCATCTTCATTTCTGTATATTGTAACCGAGTTACTAATATTGAATATTTTTCAATTTCATCTTTTCTTTTCATCTTCATTTCTGTGTATTGTAACCGAGTTAAGTACATGAAAGTAATAATATTACTAATTACAGTAACTTATATACCCCGTTACTAGGGCTCCTACCTAACTTCAGCAACTATGAAGTCTATAGTCTTCTTATCCAGACAAGGAACAGAATAATATATAAGAAAATTGATTTTTTATTTATTTTTTACAATGGGGCATAATTATATAACAATAGGGTTCAGCATATCACATTATCATTGATGGGAAACAGGCCTTCTTATAGAGAAAGATTACTAGGCATATGAGACTTTAGAGCCGATGTCTAAGCGTGACGAGCGCAGTGCAGTGCCGCGCAGGATTATGCAATGGGGGCCTCGGGGTGGTGCTTGACTGTTATGGGTAGGCGTAGCGCTTACCATCAGATGAAAGACTTGCAGGTCTCGTCGTCATTAAAAAAAAAGAAGAACCGCCAATAACACCACCATAAATATTAGACACGAGCATTGTGTACGTTTGTAATTAAAGCATATATCAAGTATTTTTAGTTAACTTTAAGTTTCTCTAACTCTACAAAGACTTTTCCTCTCAAATAATCCGAGAATTTATAATCTTAATAATAAAAAGCTAATTAATTAAAAATAATACAACACAATTTTTAATAATTTAATGGAATTTCTAAAATGATCTTTCTGTAAAGGCTTTCTACAGTTATTCTATATTAAAAATGTGAATGTTTTACCTTTTATTTTTACCGTTTTTGACGGAATTATTTTATGAAGGTTGTTATTTTGAAAGGCATTTTATAATTTTTTACAGTACATTTGCTGTTTCCCGGCCGCGGTGGGTCGGTAAACATAATTTCCACTTCGTTGATTAAATTTCGAACTTGCAATAAGTAACTTAAATCTAAGGCGATTTTCTTAAAATAAAAGGAGATACATGTATAAGAAACTTTTCAGTTACCTATCTATCATATCTATTTTAGTTTACTCAGAATAAGCTTCGTATGCTTGCAGCAGGAAAATAAGTGTATATAATAATTAAAAAGCGTAACCAACTTTACTTTCCACTTGCATTATTTTCTAATTAAAATCTTAAAGCAAACGGACTATCTACAAGAAAAATCTTTTGAAGAAACTATACAAAAAAACCAGGAAGTATGAAAATTTCATTAAGTAAGTAAATGTTGTTCACGCCGCGGAAAACTTTTACAAATACACATTTATGCCGGTGGCAGCGGCCGGCGGCTAATTGCCAATTACGGAGCTTGCTATACTTGCTTCAGAATATTTTAGATAAAGTCAAAACGTTTATACTATGGAAAATCGGTGTACGCGAGATAGCCTGAAGCGAGCTTAACATTTGAGCATCTAGGTTTAATTTTAGAAGTATTATGTCATAATTAATGTGGTAATGTTAATTTTTGCATTTTTTTTGCATCCTATTTTCTAAAACGTTGCGTCAATCAGCCTCAATTTCTTCACAAGCGTCATGATTATCTTCAGTTTATGTAAATTTATTTCAGCGCCATCTATTGACAGAGTCTGCACTCACCAGGTTTCAGAGCCGACCACAGTCCAACCCCGCCGGCGGCGCACCGCGCGCGTTTCAGCTGTAACCACGCGATCTCGCGTTTTCCGATGCCGACTTGCACTTGACATGATTGTGGTGGCGCTTTCGTCGGTTTCAGCAATTGGCAACATTGTATGGTTCGTACCTTGGAGGGAAAAACTTCACAAAGCCGCCTCTAGATGTCGTTTTACACTGTTTTCATTAAAGTGGGTATTATTAACTTAATAATCAAAATCCATTAGCCATTCACTTATGTATTCACTTCAAATAATCATGGTAAAATAGCAAATTATATTTAATTTTGTTTCTGTTACTTATACTTTTGAATCTAGTTAGTATAATTGTTAGACTCATTTAGAAAATCTTTTACGCCATATAAGGCTGTAAGATGAACATTATCCAAACCAATAGAATATTAAATCGTACGTACGTGACTTTTCTCGACCGCTAGGTGTTCAAAATACTAATGAATTGTGTGTCCTTAAATAAGGACGACCCGATTGAAGACAAATCTGGAGGAGGATTAGGACATTGGGCATTGTTCTATTGAAGAGGCTTAAGTAGCCGTAGACACACATAACTTATTAGGTTCCGCAGATCTCAATTGAGAAAGTACAATAAAACTTATCAGAGCTCATAGATGATTTGTCTACTTTGGAAAATTATCAATAAAGGCATTTTATTTTACCTTCACTGTATTCTTATTTACTCGTATTTGTTTTATACTAATAAAAATATCGTTTGTTTAAAAAATATTTCCACCGAGACGCTTTTTTTCTCATGATACGGGTCATGTCATTACGTCACCGTATACGTAGGTCCTCATCTTACGTATCTGCGTGAGCTTTTACATTAAAACCATGCTTTTAATTGGGTTTTAAGTAATTTTACTAGATATTAAAAGATAACGTTCAGTGCCAATATTTTAACGCGTAATTAAGGGTTCTCTGAACAATTTTCAATGGTAGGTAAGAAGTTAGTAACACTTATTGTAATGGTTATATACTTACAATCGCTAGATAGCTATGCATCTAATATGAAAGGTCTAATATTCGTGAATACTCCATTATAAACTTTAAAGGTATATCAGTTTCTATTATCTTTAGGTTCTCACTTCTCTACCTTGATTGGAAATTCTGGTGAAGTGAGATAGATGATCCTCGCATCGGAGTTTGTTTACTTCTAACTAATCTTGACTAACAATCTCGCTCCTCCGACTATCCTGAGATGAAACGCAGAGATATTATGATGTTTATTGAAATTCTCGCTTTGAGGTTGAATTAGTGAATATATTAATTACATGGACTAGTTACGACCCGAGCTTCACCCGTGGATGAAAAATGTCCTATTGTTATTCCAGGACCCGAATGCTCTAGATAAAATATAAATGGCTGTAGTTAAGGGTAAAAAACATGAAAATATAGTTTGACCACAAGTTCACCAGCTACCTGATTCCCAATAGAGTATAGAGATCGGTTGGTTCTGGCCCAAATTCAGTACTTGCCTAAATCTGATTACCACAGTACCTGTCTGAACTTAACAGCCCTTTTTACGAAACCGAGCGGCAGGTTTTTAATAATGGTGCATTAAAAGTTGGTCAACGCAGTAAGGTTAGAATGAAAGACTTCCAAGGACTGCTGCGCAAACTCATCAAAAGGTGTCACATTTCTGCTAGATGTCTGATCTGCGACAGTTGCAAGCCCACAGTCACTAAACTGAATATTCAGTTAAATAACTGGTTTGTTTTCTCCAGGGAAATGAAACGGACGTTGTCGGGAGTTAAACGTATCGTATTATTATTTTATCGTCAAGTCAGTTTCGGTATTCGGATAAATTAAATATGTCGTGCTATTTTTAGTTCCTATGTCGTGGGTAAAAATAACTAGGCAATGTTTTATCAAGGTATTTATCCTGAAGAGTTGGCGCATACGCTCAGGGTAACCCGTCAGTTTTTGTGAAACATTGAGAATAATAGCGGTATTGTGATGTTAAAATTCCTCCGCTACAGATGTTATTTGTTATTGAGACAGAATTTATATGAACGTTTGTTGTAGTTATAAATTAAAGTATTTTACGAAAACACAGAACTATTTGTTTTCAAGGGTTTGGCGTTAAAAATAGTTACTGTGACCCAAATTCGTATACAAAAGAAGTATTCGTATGAAGGTCTGATGAGATGTAATGCTTAGAACCGAGTTTAAACATGCTTTTTTTTACCTTAAAGGTTTCTCCGAACCTGGACCTTACGTAGAATTATTATACTGATCAAAGTCCGTTACGAAATATTGTAATATTCACTTTGCGTCAGCGTTGATGGCTAGATAACTATAGCAATAATCTTGCGTCTAATTCTAACATTCTGAATATTAAGTTCGGTATTTCACGTTTCATAAACTATGGTATATGGTTGTTAGTAATGCTCGATTTCAAACTATTCAGTTTAAAACGTATTACTGTTTTGCTATATAACTAATCATTCAGGACCGTAATAACAATAAAACTCATTCATAGTTAGTTTGTTATGTAGGGAAGATCACAACACTGAAAGAGAGGTAGAGAATGGATAACAGTTATTCTGTGACGTTTGAAAATTTATAAAAATACTTAAAGTCTGTTGATGGACGGGTGGGTAAACGACCCGGGCACGGGAAGTCTTGAACTACCTACTGCCGCTGGCATGCTTGTTAGTCTCTAACTGAAAGAAATTAGTACAACGAATTAAATAAATGTTTATACAGGATGCTCCTAAAATCAACATTGAATGTTAGGTATGCTGAGGTGTGACGCACCAGTCAATTCTAATTGGGCAACCACAAATTGACCTCTATGAAAGACGATCGCTTTAATTTTTGAGCATTTTTAACACCACAGCTTAGCTCAACCTAAAGATTAGTATAAGGTCAAAAAACCCTTGAATAAGTACTGCGAAAAAACAATCAAATCAGCAATCAAACGCGACGAGGATAATAGGTATGTTAAGATATTCTAGAAGACCCCTCTCGGATTTTCTCATTGCAGAAGCTGTTGGAATCACGAAAAGCTACTAAAATAAAACAGAATTCTCCTACTTTCCTTTTGTTCCTAAAATAATTAAAAGATTCAATTACTTAATGTACTTGGTATGCTCATATTCCATTTTCCGTAATGGAAAACCAGAGAAAAATTAGCACTTCAAAAGAACATGCCGTAATAAGATTTGTAAATATTTTCCTTGTTGTGTTGTTTTGGCGTCGCTATTCTTGCAACGCCAAAATAGTGTTAAACTTTCATTGTTGCGATACATTCAAGTAATACAACATCAAATGTTTAGTTTTTATTTTTATTATAGTTACGCGTGTGTGAGTAGCAACTTCTTATTATGACGTAAAGTAGGTACTTATTATTATGTTCTTCCAATCCGATTTACAGCAAAGTACAGATTTGCGTTATGCCTGGCCTACAATAGAAAATATACACGTTTCTAAGAATAAGTTTAGTGTGGCATAGATTATCCCCATATAGTGTAAAAATTACTTTAAACTATATATTTTTTATGATTTGAAATTTATGGCCGAGCAAAGGAGTAGAATTAGGTAAGTACTTGCTTTTGCGATTTTACCATGACTTACTTTGATGTAAACAATGAAATTATACTAAGAATTGACACAATAAAACACATTCACATTAATACCACTGTCACTAAGAAAAGTTTTGGCGGTTTCAAAATCAACGCATTCTCGTCCCCTATTCAAGTCACCCTCGTGAAATTCGAATTACATCGAACGCCCGGATCGAGAGCATTTCGGCGCCATAATGCGTACTTTCTCACTTTATTTCAGAACCAAGGTACGTTTATATTGGACGCGGCGAGAAACAGACTGCGCGAGAGTCTTGGCGCGCGAAGTCACATCTCTAGCGCCGGGTCCACATTGTGACGATGCCTGTGACATGTACCTGCCTCACTTTTAAACCTAAAATAATAGACGCATATTCATGACTCGCGTTGACACAGAAGACATTCGAAAAACAGCGTCATTTTTAACGGGAAATGTGTCATGATTTTTTTCTTTATTTTCTTTTCCGTCGGGCGGAGAGTAGTTTTTCACATGACAGAAAACGTAGAGATTTTCATTATAATCTTTCAAATGATGGTGTAGGAATAAAACAATACATAGAATTACAATTACCGGTTATTTAATTTCGTGAGTAACTAAAGCAAAAAACACTAAAATATCTAAAATACTCCTTAAATATTTTTTTTAACATGGCTTTAGCAAGATTACTGAAGTACTCGTAGAGGTAGTGGTATGTCAAGTTATAGACTAATAAATTATGTTAATAGTTGCAATAGTGGAACAATGGAACAGAAATTTCCGACCAAACTAGTGAACAAGAAACCATTCAGTTTGAGAATTTATTCCAAAATTGTTCACAGTTCAAACAAACCTTTATTACGCTATCCGCGACTTCGTTCACGGTGATATTTTGTTGTTATCCATATTTAAAGGTAGTTTTTCACCAAACCTCGGTGGGCTTTCTGGCGCGACGCTTACAAATAGTTTTGTTTATCAATAGCTAAGTTTCTAATCGTTGGATTTAGATGGAATGCAAACAGTGAAAGCTGCATTGTTATCGGTTCAGTCGTTTTTACATGATGCAAAAACATACAGTTTAGCGCCGTTTTTTTAACTTATTATATCGGAAATACCTAGCCAGGGATGTGACAAGGAAAACAGCATAGATTCGACAGCAACCAACCAACTTTCTTATTCTACTCTACACTTACTCATATATTACACCGCAGTGGTACCTCCCATACACTACATTATATAGTCTCGCTCGGTTAGTAGATTATGAGAATTTCCAGTATTGCCTTATTATAAGTACAGATAAAGCTTTGTCGTAATTCTACTCCAGCCCTGAAATTTCTCCTTGGATATAAAGAGTAGGTACGTTATGAGTGCTAAAAATAAAAGAGCAACCCTAAGGAAGCCTTACGTGAGTTCCAAAATAATCCAAAGTTAAGTCGCAGTAAGCTCCTGGCTCTCCCGAGTGATTATCCATTCGGGTAAGAAGTCATAATATATAATATCGTCTGCGTGGTGCTGTTTACGCGCGACTAAAGACCAGAATAACTTGTGGCAGAGTTTCAAATATGTCGCTGTGTCCTAAACCACATCTCAAGAGATTTTCATACGGCCGCAATTAATAATCGTACACCTGTAATTTATGTTCAGCTTTCTGCGGAAAATTTATCACTTACGCGATCACAAATCTACGAAGAATTTGTCAACATACGTTGAAAGAGACAGTTTTGTTTTATAAAGTTCTGTCCAGCGATTCCATCACCTGGTTATCGTACGTCATACAGAAACAGTTGTGAGTAATGTATCAAACATTTTAATTATTACTGGCAACTTATTCCAACAGGGTCATTTGCCAAGAATTTGAGTTTTTTCACCTAGTTTTTTTTAGTAATATCGTCAGTTTCAGCGGTGGCGACAGGCGTCTTGCATTTTGACAAATGATTACTGTAATTTGGCTAGAAAAAATAGTTGCATACAAAACACGAAGCAAGTACGAAAACATGTTTGATTTGGATACACACTATACAAATTAGCTTTCCCTATTCTTGTCAGTATTCTTACTATGTCTGCGCCTCAATCGCTGTTAAAGGCTGTTAGTATTAAATTAAATTACGATAAAAAAATCTTGTTTTTTTATCTATGACCAGTTCTCGGTGAGATCAAAGAATAGTAACAGCACAGTCAAACGTTAAGTCAGTATAAAAAATTACACCATTAGGCATTAAATCAACCCAGCACCTTCTAGGTTCATTATCTGATTTTTCTTTCTATTTATGAATATGAACTACCGTTGATATAAAGTTAATAAAATATATCACAGTTTCTATCTAGAGGCAGTCTAGCACAGAATTTAAATTGGTCTACAGGAATGGTATTGATTTACGTACACCCTTTATTATTATTTGTTGGATCGAACTATTATAGTTGGCAGTCTCGCATGGTGACGTGTGATTAGAGAACATTCTATTTTTACTAATGCTAAAATTGTCACTCTAAATACAGTACTGGGACCTTCGTATTTAATTTATTGTCTTTAATGCAAGATCTCCAAGGATTTTACGATAACTAGTATTTTTATGAATGTCTACTATTCTATAATACCATGTCAAATTCATTTGCGATTAAGTACACGTACGAATGCATGACCCTCATAAAAATTCTGAAAACACATCATATCATGCGTGAATTATGATCCTCATCAGAATAATATATATTTATGTTCGTTTCCAATTGCCATGCTTGCTTTCCGTAAAAAATGTCCGCAAATGCGCGACAGCAAATTTTTGAATTGGAAATCGAATTCGAATATCTGTTGTGATAATAACGACTGTATATGTAAGTCAGTGTGTTTGTTATATCACCAATGATTATCGAGTTAAAATTTACCTGATATTGTAATTGCAGCTTTCATGGCCCTAGTAGAGGTAGTTTTCTTCTGCAAGAGTCCGCCTGGGGACTGGGGACGTACCACACCTTAATTTGCTAAGCAGTAGTGCACAAACATTACTGTGTTTCGGTCTGTTTTCAGTGAAATTAATGGACATATGAGACTTTAGAACCGATTTCTCAGGCTGACAAGCGTAATGCAGTGCGCACAAGATTTCGTAATCGAAATTTTTAGGTGACACTCTAACTGTTGTGGGCATAACGCTTACCATCAGGTGAAAGATTTGTTCGTCTCGTTACACAGTAACATGAAAATAGAAAACACTGACTAAATACTAACTATCACAGTGCCGGTTTTTGCTAGTACTCTACAAGATATACTATTACATGACAACTAATCGGCCTACGCCCTAAAAGGTGAACCTGCTTAATTCCAAAAGTCATTACAAACTCGTTTAGCTTCTATTTGACCTTACCCACACCTTTTGCTTATCCCAAATAGTCAAACGTAGCTTATAACAGGAACTAGTCTATAATATAGGTATAATTTGTTGATTTTAGGTCTTGCACAGTTATTGAATTAATAAAAAGGTGAATGAAGAAGTTTAATTGAAAGAAATAGAGTATATTTTGGGATGAACCATTCTAGGTTATTCTACATCATTTTTAAATATACGCAGACTTGAATAACAGTTCAAAGCTCAAAGCTTTCAAAGCTTTGTGAATAACCACAGACGAAGCGTTAGTTTTAATTTGAAATCCCAGTACTCGTAATAGCGCCTTATGAAGATTGGAGAGATCAACATATTTAATTATGGCAAGAGCGGTGGTGGATGAGCGGCAATATGGTAGTAAGCCAACGATACGGATATCGAAACTCAAACCTGCACCAATTAATATGCGCATTACCACCGTTCAAATACAAATCCTGACACCAAAGTCTAGCACTACCTCTTTCCGCAAACAACGTTTCATGGCGCAAACAATTAACGTCGGATGATCTCAAGTACTACTTTCTACCCATTTCGTTAGTCGAGCCCCGCTAACACTTTCAATCCCTAGGGTTTTACTTCCGGGGCTGCCATAAACTTTTATTGCAAACCTTTTGAAGGTATAAATTAAGGGAAATAAGTAGAGACATTAAACTGAGTGGAAAATCCAATGGCGTACAGACAATTGATTATTTTGTAGCAAACATCGAGGCAAGCGTAAAGTCGTAAAATGTTGGGAGCGTTCCTCCAACTCGGAACTTTCGTAAGTGAATTAAAACGGAACGTATAGTAAAGGATCCCGTGTTTTATTTAGTCACAAGTGCGCTCAGTGGCTGCGGGCTTTTATTTTTTATGTACTTATCCTTCAACGCATATATTGTAAGGAGGCAATGTAGATAGCACTTTTACAAATGGAATTTATAGGAATCATGAACAAACAAAATTATAAAAACTTCAAACATCATATTATACTTATAAGATGTCATTGATATGCATTTTTTTTTAAATGATGCAATATGATTGTCAGTATAAGTACCAACCGTCCTGCCTTCAACCATTACGGAGAGAAAAGAGTGACCAGACAAACAGAGCCAACGCAAGTAAACACATTCCAATGAGTACGACCGTAAACATGCATGATCTATGTCACCTGAACCATTAACACGATAAGGAGAAGTTGATCACATCCCCTAAGTGACCGCTTTACTTACAGAAGCTCAATAGGTGAAGCTAAATCGCCAAGAAAGACATTATCATTATCATTAATCTTGAGTAGACAAACCCATTTTCACAATAATGCTCTCTATTAACTGGAAAAATAGTGTTAGGAAAAATTTGCTCGTAGTATGTAATACCAACTTGCGATCTTGCGATGGTCGATCTTCTGTCCCTATTCACAAGTGTCGGAATGTTTTCGAATCCGATATCGACGAATTCATTACCGATCCGACGCATTTGAAAAACGTTATTGACTTTTCTATCGGAAAGTCTTTTTTCGAATGCGTCGTCGTCGCGTCGGATGTGTGACACTTGTGAATAAGGAAAGAGTTGACTACGTTGACTGAACTAAACGTTGTTTGAGTTATTTTCAGCTCCTACTCGTCACTATATAAGGCATATGAACCCTGTCTAAAACGGATGTACACAGGTAAGCGTGGAGCCCACAATTCTCGCTAACGTCATATTGGAGCAAACTCGACTAAATGTACCTAACAAATTTTCACCTGAGCCAGTGAACAAGAACGGAGTTACGGAGTTATTTAGAATTACTTTTAATTAACAAAATTTAAATTGCTATATTAAATAAGGTGGACCCATACTGTTTAGACCACTAGTTTATTGATCCGATGATTTTGTAAAAGTCGTCTAAGAGCTGTAGATTTGTCACGAGACCGAAATATTGTTTTTTGTCTAATGAGGAAGTGCCAGTGTCAGAGTTTATCAAGTCGCTGATTTCATTCGATAACAATTGGGACCGATAGCTTAACACGTTCATTGCTGAAAACACAACCGTTGTGTTTTTTATAACTTGCCGTGAGTACGGGAAAACACAACTGCTGTGTTAGCGATATGGGAAAACTCATCAAAAGCAGTCAAAGTGTTAACGTGCCCTCCGAAGCACAGACTGGTAGAAATCTATTATAATAATGTGAGAAAGATATGATGATGCGTATGTGAGTGTTTTTTTTTGTGTGTATATTTTTGTTTCTGGTGTACAATAAAGAGTTTTCTATTCTATTCTAAAGATTACATCAAATGATGTGATGATCCACCAGTAACTTCATAGTGGGTTGCGTTACTGGACGTATTGATGAGATGGGAAAATATCGTTGTTGAGACGAAGACGCTCGCTGAAGTTACCTAATCGGGGTTACAGCCAGACAGGGTAAGCTTTTAAGCTCGATCGACCCAACCTCGCACGTAGAGGTTGAAAAGAACCTTGTGGCTCAGATTAGGTAATAATTATTACGTAAGATATTGTAGTTTCAGTAATTTCAGTATAAACTTTAACTATTTATCTTCACTTAAAGTTATCTGAAGACTTAGGTACTTTTTTTGTAAGTATACATGAAGGTAATGGAATCTTTCATTTAAATTTTCAATAACCTCCATTCGTATGAATTATTTGGAAATTTGCTCAAGCGTTAAAATTCAACGAAAATAGGGGGAGATTTAAAAAAAAAAAGCTTTTCTGTTCATCTTGTTCCAAAAACCTGTTGTTTTTTTGCAGATTTCAAAATAATTAGGGTAGTGATTGATTATGCCGCTTTTCATTTCTTAGATTTAAAAGTCAATTTGGATAAACCTTTTGTAATTTGATAGACTTCCACAGTGTTACTTAGTGAATCCGTTAAAAATAGGTTTTTAGGTTTTACCTTACCTTTAGCACATTCTTCAGAGCAGACTATAATAATATTCTGTTGCTCTAACTTCGCAGGCAACTTCGGCAGGAAACTGGCTAAATGCAATCAACTCGAGTGGCTTTGAGTACGATAAGGCTGCTTACACTCAATTTACTTATTACAAACCGTGAACAGCTCCCGAGATGGATTTAAGGCGCTTTTTTCTCCTGATTGAATAAAGGTAAGAAAGATATCATGTTGTCTTGTGTACAAAGGGAATTTTCTCCGATGCGGGTATGTTTATTGGCTGGAACTAAGGGACGTATAGTTTGCGAATTTGTTTCAAACTGCTACTGTTTTTGATTGAGCTATTACGAAATATCAGGTCTTTAAAACACATAGTAAACATCCCGTTTTTAATGATAATATGTATGTTAAAGACCATGATTTTTTTAAATTAATAAGTAGGTTCGCGTTTGGCCACTATTTCACCTGATGTTAAGTGGCAATGCGGTCTACGATGGTGCACGCTTACCTAGAAGTAACCTATTCACTCGTGGCTTGAAGACTCCCAGGTTTTATACCTATCTATCGGGAAAAACAGACTCGGGCAAGGAGTCCCGCTCCTTTGCGGTACGCATAATAAATGTACGGCAAACCGCTTCGCCATCGCAAGATGGAATGTCCACCATGTAACTGTTGAAATTGAAACCTTATACCCGTCATTATTAGAGGACCTGCGCTATTACCAAGAAGGTTATTAAAAATGGACAGCGCTATGTGGTTTGCCCGCGTTACTGATGACAATCTGGGCCGTTATTCACTTTGGCCACCTAGACTCGTAACGCGCTCATTTTGACCTGTCAAAATAATGTGCGGAAAGCTAGTACGTTTCGAGAAGTTTTATGGTTCAAAATAAGTTTAAAGCGCATTAGGGTATCCTACATGTCATTCCAGGATCTAAACTAACTATTCATAAAATTTTATCAAAATATATTTGTCTCTTTTCAATTTTCTACAAATAAAAGCCATTACCTCCGTATATCACACCATTGTATCCGCCCATTGTACTACCCTTGCTTACCTATTGTAATTCTTGTGTACTGTGTTTATTTATTTTTTCTGGTGTACAATAAAGAGTTTTTCTATTCTATTCTATCACACTTACCGCAATGTATAGTCATCATGAGTATAGAAAATTATAGTCTAGATTTTTCAACGTAAGAAAAAGTGAGATCTTATAACTAAAAGACCGTTTGGAACCACCAAGATGAGGTATTCTTCCAGTGGACAGGCAATTTTCTTTGAAAGCGTAAGCCTTTGAAGATCGCGCGACAAGGTAAATACCCAACGCTTCACGAAAAGAATTAAAAAAATAATAGCTAAAACTAGGGTAAACGTCTTGGCTTTAATTTATTTTAAGCCTGCATAATTTTTATTAACTAGGGGTTGATATTGAAAATGTTTTTATATAGGGACCAACTTTATTAGGTGCCTACTATAAAATCGAGTCGACTTCGTTTCAAACTTAGTAAATCTATCATTATTATTAGATTATGACCTTAAATTGACTTAGGGTTACCTCTGCGTAAGTACAGTTAGATTATCTACATTTTCCATTGCATGGGATTTCATTAAAGGCTTTTAAAACAGTTTAATTAAGGGATTAAGCAAACACTAACAGTAAATTTCACTTTTAATTTGTATGCATTGAGTGAGAGCCGCTCTATTGAGCTAAAGAGTAATTGGAACCAAACGCGATCCAGTTTCCAGATTGATCAATTTCCGTTGCACCTGAACGTGTTGACTTGTTTCCTCTTTCTCGCTATTACCGGGAACTAAACTTCTGCTAGCTGGGACTTTGTCAGTAGTGCCGTTGGGATATCTTTCTCTATAAAGGACATATGATTATCAATATATATTGCCATTTTAACAAAAGAAAGACTACCCAAAGTTTTCTACCAGTTATCCTGGAGGTGTAACTGAAATGGTGGTGGTGTGGCAAAACGAGAGAGCAGAGAAAAGTATATTTAAAAGATATTAAGTGTTAGAATATTTTATTATAATAGAATTAAATATATAACGTTATAATAGACTAATAAATACAATATAGAATAGATAAACATAGATAAGGATATATTATATCGAGTAGGTGATGAAAAAACATTAATTTAATAAAGAAAGAAACTATGCTGTTGGAGAATGCACCTTTTGAACCACCTGCACCTTTTATTCTAAGTGAAACTACTTCTTATCCACTCCACATCTATTAGTTACTTACGTCTGTGAAATAAATCAGAAGATATACATCAGCGTAAAGAAAACGAAAGAAGAATGATGCCAATACTAGATTAATGGTTGGTACGGCAAAAAATATTCATAAATCGAAAATTGTTTTTGCTTGCAAAATGCTCACCATCACGGTCTGTTACTCGCGGCAAAATTCTAAATTTATCGATAGATTTTCAATAAAAATGACTATGACAGTCTCCGCTCCTCCTTTGACGCGATAAATGGAAAGGGGCGTGAAGTATGGCGACTGGAGACACGGTTACAATAAATTCATGGGGTTCGCAGAGAAAGCATTTAATGTTGCGGCGTAATAGAATACAAAAACAGTTGAAGACAGTGATCTCAATACAATAGTCGAGGTTAGCCAGGATAAACGTTTACGTGGCTGGCTATTGTTGTGCTAATGTGCGGGGCAGGCGACCGTCCGTCGGAGCCTCTCATGAATATTTACTGATATTTGTCTTAGAGATGGCCACTCGCAGCTGAAAATACTCTACAATCTTAGACACGACCCATTCTCAAGTACAATTGTTATGCTAGAATGCGAAACGAATCGTATTATGTTGGAAATAACTTTGAAACAGATATAAAGACAAAAACTTAGATAACGCCCACCTAAACGGCCGCAGAATTGAGTTTTCGTACGTAATTTAAATAATCCTCCAGAGAGAGTCGTGACGGACGCAATTCTATATACATTAGGTTAGTTCGTGGAACAATGATATTTTGACGTTTGGATATTTAATGTAGGTGGCAGATAGTTTTCCTTGTTGTTCCCAAATTTTGGATGAGTGACGAAACACTGACAGATCATTTTCAACCTTGACTACTTGACCTTAGTTTCATGGAACCACAAAGATTTGGTTCCTAGGTATTTACCTCCAATTCTACATTTTCCGTCACTTTGAGCTTAATCTTGGCAGATTCTGCATATTTTATAATGATATATTACAATTTAACAATTATAAAATTAATTGGGATGAGATAAATCATGGCTCCTTAATGAACCACCCACTGACTTTTTTATGTGGTTTAGATATTTATAGATAGAAATTGGTAAAATGTGTCAGCATCCGCACTTCAAATTCTCTTCGTTTTCCTGTTACACGGCGCACCTCTGGCACCACAGCTGGTTTCAACTCATCACAACACTGGCCACAGTGCTTATCGGTTGCAGCCTGTAGGACACTTACCCACATATCCAGGAGTGCCGACGGCGTGGTATGGACGCGAGTGTGAGCGAGGCGAAGGGCGGCAGAGCAGCGGGCGAGTCGTCCTCTGGCGGCGCGCCGCTCACTCGCACCTCCGGCACTCGCAGCTGATGCCGACTCATCACAATTTTTATCACTCTGCAGCACACATTGCAACCTACTCACAATATCAAACCTTCTCCAGGATGAGGCTTCAACGCAAATTAGCTTTGCTTATTTGTTACTCCTACGATTTCTGAAAGAAATATTTACCGTTTCAGTAATATCGAATTTATGTTAAAAGGACGCTCAGGAAGGAATGTGTTGTTAAAATGTAAAAACGGTGGCGTACGTGAGCTAACGTTTTTTATTATTCATTCGTCATAATTAAATTTTACATATGTTGTATTGCTGTGAATTATAAAATCGAATTCGATACCTACTCGATTGATTGTCACAAAGCCTTAAATGTTGTATTTAAAACTAGAATCTGAACTCATTGTTTTCTTATGATCATACATTTAGTTGTTGTACGATTAATGGTTATATTATCGTCAGATTTTACCTAAGCACGATCAAAAAGTGTTCTTGCTTTTGATTACACAACTTTCTCCTAGTTTGAAGGCGGTTAAAAATGGTGTTAGCAAGATAATACATTCCAAGTAATTCCCTACCTAGGTTGAATAGGCTTTGTCCCAGTTAATAAATAAGATTCAAGGCTTTTGGAAAGGGAAGCCGTGCTAGTTGTTCTATTCGTTCGGCGTCGGGTATATAATACGGATTTTACTAAGCGTATCGCACCCTTTACGGGTTTCGCTGAGTTATCAGGGCTACGGCACGTGAATTGAATAATAGGTGTGAACAAATCAATACAAACAAATAGTCGGTGCTATTGGCATCATACCTTATAATACAACTCTTTATTTGGACATCAAGAGAGACTACATAGACATACAATATGATATGTATACATGTTACGTAACAATACTGTAATAGAAAAGTCGATTTTCTTGCTTCCACGTTCAGATCAGAGACTGTTTTCAGACTACCTAGAAGAGAAATA
Source organism: Campaea margaritaria (assembly GCA_912999815.1). NCBI lineage: Eukaryota > Metazoa > Arthropoda > Insecta > Lepidoptera > Geometridae > Campaea > Campaea margaritaria. The sequence goes on from OU538794.1 coordinate 8,826,944, forward strand.
CGTTAAATTTCCTGAACTTTTGTTAGAACGCATAAAAGTGAAACTTATTCAGACTGGTAAAACATTACGTTTCCTTATAAAAATATTGTAGAGCTACAGTGAAAGAAAGATAATACAGTTGAAAGTATATCTTTATTTCAACACTGATCTTGCCAACATAATCTTGAACCAACCAGCGATAATACCAAAAAACGAAAAACGGTAGTTATGAAATAAAATGTATGCTTCTATGTGATGTTTGACTGGAATAATTGTCCCATCTGTTGGCCACTTGCCCAGTACCTGCGCTGGGAACGGCACGCGACCCCGACCTCTTTTGGGAGCATATTTCACGGAAAATAAATTGGATTGTAAGGTTAACGAAACATTTATTAGGTTGACACACTGAGGATTTTATTCCCGTCCTTGTATTCGGGCGTGAGACCTTCCCACAAAGGGCTCTCTGTCTGAATTCTAACCCTAATAATATGTGGTAAGAATTGACGCCTCTGTGTTTTATTTGTTTGGTAGTGTGAGATTATTGTGTCTGAGTTTTCGCACGCAAGAGTTATTCTAGATTTTATTAGACATTTCATCTCTATGAGAATTGACGCATGTAATTGGGTCGGAGTTTAGCGTTCTTTTAGAATTCCAAAACTGTCACACATTTCAGCAGACAACGATGCAAAGAAAAAGTGGGACAGATTTGTATTCAAAATGTAAGCAGGACAGACAGGCAATATATTATCTGTAAAAATAAGCAAATCAGTACCGACCTGACAACATTATTCGTTTTGTGGTCGGCTCGCGCGTTTTCTTTTCTTAGGTGCTTAAATTTTATGACGAATACGATCATTTCCATCAAGAATACAGCCCAATTTCTGGGGGGATTAGGGATGAAATGTATAAATCTGTGCACGTAAAAAAGTGGATGCGAGAGGAATATATTTTGACACTTTTACGTCTCCCGAGTGCCTCGGCGCAAAGTGCGAGTGTGTCTCGTCGTAAACTTGTAGGCAAATTCTGTTTCCAAATTCGACGCTGAAGAATGCTGATAAATTTTGAGTGATTTCGTCGTAAAAACCTTTTAAGAATTTAACACGTATATAAATAAAGGAATATCACAGTCAACCCCAAATGCTTGTAACACGAAGTGACATGCAAAGTATTCACCTACGTGTACAGTACAAACCACATGGTACTAAATTCGTGACATACGACTATTGCACGATTCATGGATGTATAGTACCGGACATAGACAATATTTCTCCGTCACAACCGAAGGTTATAGCTTTCGTGTTCAATGGGCATAAAGAAGTTGACAGTTCTGATTTGCTTATGGGTAAGTACTACAATTTATTGTATAGGTTGCTTTTGAATTCTGTTAGCAACTCAAGTCGGTACGTAAAGGTATCAAAGATGTTCGGTATGTAAAGGTTACGAAAATTCAAAGTTAATACTGAAATATCTACCTTATATTCTTGGAATCCTCCCACACATATTCCGAGTAAGTACATATGTATCGTTTGTTACATTTTCATTAACGATTCCTTCCTTTAGCAGACAACTTTCTGAAAGTTTTTTTACACTCGCAGTACCTATGTTACATGTTGTTTTAAATTGATAACCGTTTTCGTTTTGACGAGAAGCTGTATGTTATATAGCCATCAACTTAAGTGAAGGGTCAGTTTCAGATTATAAAGCCTATGGTTAAGATATTTACCACAATGTTATGTGAGTCAGTAAGTATAGTTTGTAATGATCTTCAGAATAACTAAACATACTATTATCCGCCTAAACGAGCATTTCGTTACAGTTTACAAAAATTTAGAAAGTATGTATTATCTAATTTTTGGTCATCGTCATATCTCAAGTGAGATATTGCCCATATTTACCCTAGAAAGTCCTACCAATAACAGTGACTGTACAACAAATTTCGTGGCGCCCGGTGGAATGCTCAGGCAACTTTTTTTTTAACTTTTGTATCCCAATTGTTATCCAACTATTTCATGAAGTGAAATGGCGAAAACCGTTCAATCGCAAGCCTTACTTCGTTTTACACAATGTGTAGTCTATACCTAAATGTTCCCATAAACAGTGGTCGTTAATAAAACGCCTATCAAAGATAAGTTATCGAGGCGTAACTCCAAATGCATCGGCAAAGTTTACGCCGCACGACGGCGCACGACCTTAGCATTGTTCATTTTAGCCCGAGTAGAGAAAGGAAAAGGCAATAAAGGGTGAGTGGGGTAGGCCTGTAGGCTCGCATTGCGATTAATCTGAGTGCTGAGAGTCAGCCCTGAGTGCGACCTTAGCGTGCGCCGAACGCCTGCTAAACACGCAGCCGCCGCACGCACTCAGGGACTGTTTGCTGTGTTGCTGTTGTGATGTTGCCAGGCGTCGAGATAAACTGCGTTTTTTCTCATTATTGTTCATCTGTAGTTGATAATACTTCAGAACAGCAACAGATGATAGCTTGTTACAAAATATGGAAGGAAAGGAAGGTTAGATGGAGCAAAAAAAAACCACACTCATCTTATTCAGTATAGTTTTCAATAATACCTACGTCTATTGTATATCTATTTCCAACATTTAATTTTGGATTAAGTTCGAAAAGAGTACTTACTCTGGCACTAATCTAGCTTATTGCCAATAAGATGCCTCCAACTATTCCCACCGCCCATCGCCCTTCGCCAATACGGCTTTAACCCCCCCCAGTTCGAAAATGAAGCTTACTCTGAAACAACAGTTAATAAAACCTATTCCAGCATCGATTTCCAATCCAGCACGTTTTGGAAGCACCTCAGACCGCACCCAGCGATAAATTCCGTCTACAAACTGATCTCTTTATAGCTCGCGAATAAGGCGTCAAACCGATAGAATAAAACATGGAAGGCACCTTCATTATCCCGATACGTATCGCAATAATAAAGCCATTATGTCACACGCGCGGCGGCGTTTAATTTCGCGAGCCTAATGATCACGATAACAATGGATAGAGACAATTACATAATCTGTGGCAATTGTACGCCGCGGAAGTAGCAGATAAATTAGGAGGCCACCGCCAGCATTCGCAATGAGCTCAAAACAATAGCAATAACAGAACTCTACCAGGTAATGTGACCGCATGGTAGAACCGTTTGTTGATATAATTGTATCGAGTGTTGCCCGCGCGCGTGAAAATCAACGGAGGTTGACGGTAACTTAATAGGGTTATTGCAGAAGCCATAAAATGAGAAACTTACTTAGCAAACGCTACACCTACTTAAGTTTTAAAGAAAAAAAAGCAACATTTTATTCTATGCCAAATAAATCTAATTGGTTGCCATGTGGCTAACGGTAGACGTTGGTTATGGTTATGAAGAGTTGGTAAGAGCTCTAGACTTCGATGGACAGTGATGGGTAGCTAATTGTATTATAATTATCTCAATAAACTTATGAACATTGTATTTCAAACCACACAGAGTATACCATTCAAAGTGCATCTTTCTGATACCTGTACCTACGTGTAAACTGAGATAAACAAAAGAGAAAGGGTAAAACAAAAGTCATTAGTTTCAAGTCCCGGTTTAAGAAAAAAAAGATGTTCTGTAATTTGTTTACTTAGTTGGTGGTTAACAACACGAGCGGCAAGTAATTTATCAAAGACAGTCAACTAAGTGCTCTTGCGGCAAGAATAGCCAGCCTCACAGGAAAGATCGACATACACAATCATAAAACAGTCATAGTTAGACCATTCTGAATTCATTAGCAGTAGGTATTGCGTAAGGCAAAAATTAAAAACCAAACTTGACACTGGCTATGAACCATTGAATGATACAACAAAAAAATGGATCTTAAAAAAACAAAAGAGTTTAATTTAAAAAAGCACCGTGCGTCTACTGCGCAATGTAGGCCTCTTCTAGTGAATGCCATTCAGGCCGATCATTGACTTTCTATGTCTAGTCTTTGCTGGCTATTCTTTATCACTCCACTTAGCCGGTGGGCGGCTTGCACTACGTTTGCCGAAATCCCTTTCGATAAAAAATAGCGGAGTCTGACTATCTGTTCTGTGGATTCGGGCTGTACAATTTCAACACCTAAGAAGTCGATTGTGAAAAAATGTGAAGGATGTCGAAAAATTATTCAATTGCTTCACTGTATAGCTGTTTTTGCCATGGTCGCGTAAAAAGTTCCAGGACACAAGGTGAAAATCGATTTTCATAGATAGTTAATTATAATTAGGCATGATAAGATTAGGCAAAACACGTTAACTGCGTGTAGGTACTGAAGCTCATTTGCTAAGTGTTCGGTATTCAGAAAGCGCGAAGCTCACGTACTAGACTAATAGGTATTCTGTGGCTTTGTCTGATTTAATTACAGTATGCGAGGTGAGTGTGGACAATTAAATGAAATAGAATGGGTTTGTTTTTGAAGGAAGCTATCTCTCCGATGAAATTTTCAACGGAATTCATATTACATGATTCATATACGTGAGATGTAAAATCAGGCACATGAGTGTTGAATGTAGCATACGTTAATAGATTATGTACAAACATTTTAATAGACGATATATATTTCATAAGGCCTTGGCCATAAAGACCATCAAACTTGTAGGAGGTACCTACCACATTTGTTAAGGGTTTTGGGGTTTTGATTGAATACAGATAATCAAAGGGTTGTCACACGCTCGATCTGCATTTCCAGGTAAATGAACAACCGGTTTAATAGATATAAATATTTTCTCAGTGTTGGCGCTTTCAGCACCCAAGAAAATACTAGAGAGACTGTGGCTAGGCTAGATGTTGGTCAAGCTTATAATGTTCTATGAAAAATAAAAGTTTGTAAAAATATCTATCTAGGCAATGTCCAGTAAATTGTTGAGGTTCACGGTTAAAGGATCTAACCTAAGGGCCACCCACACTCACGTTTATCCCACTGCCAAAGTTATATGATCAAATGTTCGTATGTAGTAAATTCGCGACCATTTTAATCAGCCTTTTTATTTCGCAAAATCACTGCGTGTAATGTGTCTTCCTCGACCCCCGTGACCCCCGTAGACTGATAAAAAATGTTGTTTGGAGGGTTGATGAGTGGCGGTTCCATAGAGTATATATAAAACGTCCTTGAGGTTCACGCCTCCACGGTATATTCAGTGTCATTCTCGTTGATGCTAATCCCGACATATAAATGGCGAACCCATGGCAGTGACGTCATCCGCCACGCCAAGAGTCGGCGTCGTTTTGTTTTATTGCCAACTAGGGACCGTTCTATTGACCGTTCCTAACATTATATAGGCGATATTATGATTTGTCGTGTTACGTGTTATTAACAATGTTGTAAGTTGTTGGTTATTGTTATAATAAGGAAATGAACGAATTCAGATATTCCCTATAGTAACACGATAACACTCTTCGTCAATTGGTTTGTACCGTATCGAGTATTATGTATAGTTATGTACATATAAGATATTGGTTAATAGAGATATATTTGCATCTCTTTTCAGGTTGGTCAAGCTCTAATCTATTAAATGGTTTTTTCCTGAAGCGGCTTGGCGAAACATTTTTTTTTTATTTAGGCATGTCCTGCGTAATGGTGATGATGAATGATGTTAAAATTCATGGTCTTCCTTTTATTTCTGACTCTATGTTATTTAGCAAAAAATAATCCTTATGATGAAGCCTTTCGATCGGTATGATAAAGCTACAGGGTGATTTTTTTTCTCATGTAACGGGTTCGATTCCCGGTTCAAGCATGTAACTATTTAAACATCTATGAATGCAGTATAACTTGTTTTTTAAACTCAAATAATGTCTTCTTTCAGTAAAATGTTCCATCTACAATATTCAAGGTACTTTCGCTCCATGTGGCATATCTGTGGGACACCCTGTATATAGTTTTTAAAGGGTTTACTTTTTTATATAATTTATACAAAACTGTTTAGCTATTATTATTGTATGTATAATCACAGTTATTATGCAAAAAGTAATACTAACTGATTTTAAAAGTTCCAAAACGTTTATTTGATAAACTGTATAATATGTATGAGTCTACTTTTCACTTATCTAAGACAATAAATTGTGGTACACATCGTTTTTGTATACGCAATACGAAGATAAAAGTGGCCCAACCCGGGTCGCTCTAACAAAAACGTATCCAATATCAGGTGAACGTGGTAGTGGCATACGTGTTTGGGTAAGTGCCTAGTATTACTTACATTCTGGTCACCAGAGTCAGATATTTAACCTTTGTTTAAATGTTTACATCTACACATGGTTTGTTGCACTAAAGCCGTGTCTCCTGCGCGTCTTGGTCTAGGCACTCACTACACAAAAACCTCCACACAAAACATCGTAATTTTTGACAACATAGAAAACATTAAACATATAAAAAAATTAACAGTTAGACCAAAACACAGGCAAGCGATACGGCCTACAGTAATTTTATATAGAGGTGTAATTTGTTTGTGAGTTTTTATGTTTTTAGAAAGTAATCTCCTGAACTATTGGTCCGATTTAGAAAATCAATACCCACTCTTTGTTCATTATTCATGGGAAAAGTTCCGAAGAAAACCTAGCAAATATAAATTAGGATACGATTAGGATTAAACCTGGTACGATATTAAAAGTGAACCTTATAAATTATTGTTATAAATCAATCAACATTATCCCCATCATCATCAACAACCATTGATATATAATCGTAAGTTTTTTTTTTATTTGACTAAGTGACGAGACGCGCAAGTCGTTCACCTGATGGTAAGCGCCACACCTGCCCATAACAGTTACAGTTCCACTCAGAACTTTTCGTTGCACATTTGTTAGACAGCACGTGTCATTCAAGTATTTACTTGTCATTTATACACTTCTCCATCATATTACGAACAAGAAAATCTCTTCCATTTAATAAAATCCTCACACTGGATGTGATCTCAGATAGTGAGTGTTATTTTTAATGGGGACAAGGCACGCAACGAGCGTATAATTGTGTTACAAGTACCGATACTACGTCACAATGACAAGGAAAAGCCAGAGGCGACCATTAGAGTCGAAACACTTTTTCAACTCCCAGTTTTGGTGGCGTTTAATGGCGAGGATTAAAGTATTTTATAGCTCTAGAGATATTTCTGGGACTCCGTTTTATGGAAGCACGGGCAAGAAATACGAGCGAACGAACATTGTGACTTCAGGCATATGACGAATGGAGTGGCTTATACTCGTCGTATGCCTGAAGTCACGCTAATATTTGAAGTTTGTACTAATATTTGTTTTTCGGTATGTCTGAAGACTAACTGATATACGTGACTAATATTTGGTTTGCAAGTGTCCCGATCATAATAGACTTTATCGATGTGGAAAATTTATACTATATGATAAATACAACGGAATACGGTTTTAAATCGTAACTATATTAGGTCGGTACCGATTTAGCTAAAGAATTTTTTTTGTTTCCAGAAAGCTATAATTTGGCAAGCATTCTCCACCGTCGAACGCGTCGTCGCTTACCATCAGGTAACACTGCGGTTAAATGCTTGTTTATTCGTAATTAAAACATACGTGACATTAGCATTTTAATAATAATAATAAAGACGACATCAAAACAATATGGTAACATCTCAAAATAATAATAACATTGACAGTTTGCGATAAAAAAAATGCGCAGTGAATTAATTTTTATACTTATGATACGATTCACAACAGAATTATTATTTCAGCTTAGAATACTTTATACGATATTATTATAATGAAAACTAGATGAAGATACTTGACGTCTAAGGTCAAGTGGCAGGATAGATAGAACCTATTCAGTCGATTGCCTGTTGTTGAAGAGATATAATTCCAAATGGAAACTTCATAATAGTTCAGTGTTCTTGTTGCTTATATTTGGTAGAATTAGAGACAATACTATAACTAAATTTTCTTCAAATAGAACGACAGTGTTGAACTTCAATTGATCAAATTATCACTCTAGGTACTAGAGAGCACGGTAAAGCAGATATACACAATGCTAGGAACTGCCCACCATTTACCATAATTATAATTGAAATAGAATTTATAATTTGTCCGATGCCTTTTTAACAATAACCTGCTTACAAGATTTTGTTGTAAAGCAATTTAGCAACAAGTAGTAAAGTTTTCTCTTATCTCAAACATTTAACGGCTGTTCCTCGAACATTAATTTGCCAAAATATTACGTAACTTTTGACGATTTTCAAAATGAAAATGGAATATCTGAAAGCCACGTATTGTCAGTGCGCAGTTATTGTTCCCCTGTTTATGTAGCTAAAACGTTCACCCAATATACACCGAATAGACATTATGTGCTACCGTTAACGTAAACGAAAGCGAGTGAGCAACCGTGTCGAATATTTTTTGAAATGAAAGTAAATGTTTGTTTGGGATTACAGGGGAATCACTGCTGCTAAACAAACATCGAGACTCGTTCAGGTGACAGTATAAATACGATAGAAATGTATCGACACGGTTATTTAAGTACGGTTTCACGACATCTGTTGTTTTAAGGTTTTCAAGATTTCAGCTCTATTGTGTCGAATAACTGTGACGGATTATAAAATTATGCATGCGCCCACAGATTGCTAAATGAGCAGGAATATTTGGTAGGCTTTTGTATTTTCGTCACAAACAGAAACGCTTTTGTCATATTAATTTTATTTCCATTTTGTGTGATTTATATACCTAATAGGTAACGTTTTTATGTCATTTTTCCGTGATTAATGTATGAACTCGCGATAATCCAGAACGGATCTCCATAAAGTGCTTCATGAAATGGTCAAACTTTTTACTATAATACAAAGCGGCTCGCCAATCTTGATACTCATTAAAACTTTTCAATTCAGTTATTAGCAAGTCATTTTCCTTTAAGGTGACTGTTAAATTAGTTAAAATCCCTATTAATTAAACCACGCGTTTCATAAACACAATAAAGTTCAATATTATTGTTGAAGCTTTACTTTACCGTTATTTTATCGACTGTCAGTAGTATGGGTGTGTACGGGCAACCCATAGCATACCATTCTGTGGCTTTATCAATTGAGTTATATAAATGTCATATAACCGTTATCCAACAGTCATATAATCACTGATATAAAGCCAGTTTCAGTCAGTTTGGGCCTGAAGGTTCGGCGCAATTAAGCGCGAAGTCAGTTATTGGCAAGTTCGACAAAATAGCGGTGTGGCTGACACATTGCCAAGTTGATCAGTAACCGTGAAATAGACAACCTTATCTTCAGATCTGCGTTTGATAGATGTCTAAACAGACAGTAAACCCTAACTAATATTAAAAATGCGATTGTGAGTTTGTGTGTAGACGCTTTCACGCTTCAACCACAAAACCGATTAAAAAAATTCTTTCACCATTCAAAAGCTACGTTATCAGCCAGTAAAATAGGTTATATTTTATTCCCGTATTCTCACGGAAATGAGAACTACAAGGGTGAAACCGCGGGGCGCAGCTAATAATAGGTATATTTCACATATACACAACAGTTTAATATTCTAGGTTGTTGTATGTAATATTATATTATGAAGTTCCTATACAAATTAATGGTAAACTGCAAATATTTTTGTGCGAATATCAAAAATTTACGCTGTAAAAGTAGATCAAGTGTTTATTTATTTATTTATTTAATACTTTATTGCACAGATTAACTAACTAGTACAAATGGCGGACTTAACGCTAAGAGCATTTTCTACCAGTCAACCACCCATAGTGAAGGAGAGACGGTGTAGGCGTGCATCAAAATATCTCATTAAGAAAAAAAAAATATAAAAAAAATAATAATAATAAACAATAATGAAAAATAATACAGCTTAATACAAAAACAACATGAATGTAATATAATACAATATAAAATAATATAATATAGTAATATATATAATATAAAATAATATAATATAATAATATATATAATAAATAATAATATAATATAATAAATAGAGTCAATGGTAACTATCATACAATGATAATATAATTTAAGTGATAGCTAAATACATGACAAATCTCTTAAAAGGTGTTAAGGGTCGGGGTGTCTAAAGTTATATAAATACATGCCCATATGGATATGTTTGATCAAATTGCACATCATCATAATTAGCTATCAAGCTGTAAGCCCTCAAAAGCACTTAGGTCTGATATCACATATATGTATGTAAAGTGCACAATAATACAGAATATGCGATTGCAGCGATCCAATCGACCGATTCAGCCCAGTGGTGCCTCGGCATAAGTGCTCTATTTATATCTTCACATATTATCTATTAGCTACTAAGATACGCAATCTAAATACAATAGAAGATAACTCTCTCAGAAACTAAGATAAAACAGGAGATTTAAAAATCAACTTTGCAGAAAATTGAAATGTCTAGCAAAATGCATTCTATCAAGCCATTTCGTTTCGAGATCGAAACTTACTTACTCTTTCGCGAAACTGAAAAATTGTTTGATAAAGATGTACTTTAAAAGTAAAATGCTGATACAATGTTAGATATTTAACAGTATTATTTCTTCGTAGCCATTTCACAAAACGTTCTTCGAAAAACCTTTGTATTTTTTAAGAGAAATTCCTTTATAAAACCCTCTATAGAACTAGTATTCAAATTAACTCGTTTTATTTACCTTCTGTAAAAACGTACAAATAAATTCATAATAAATAAAATGCTTCGCAATAACAGAAATACTTTATCGGCATTATGTATGGTATGCAAGCAGTGTAAACAAAGTGCATTGTGGCAAACACCGCCCAGATAAACTGCGATAACACGCTTGAATCAGGATTGTAGTTGGGACAATATAGTTGCAATATACAGCTTACCTTTTATTGCAGCTTTATCAGTTGGCTATATGACATGGTTACTTTCATCTGCAGCGCAAAGTTAATTGTTTGATTTGATTACGGACAGTGAAATACTCTGATTTTGTAGTACTTTTTTTTTGTTTGTAATGATGCATCGTATCGATAAGTACATCATTAAAATTACGACCTAGTCTGAAAGAGTAATCTGCTTTAACATAAATTAAATTGCTAAGTAGAGTTATAATTGTTAATAGCAGCCGAGATAATGTGTGGGATTGGTGCACTGATTTTACTCTTAAACTTTTTTTAAATTACTTTTCTTTCTATTTCTATCGATTGATTTTAAAATAATTTGGTATGCTTAAGTGTAATTTTCAACAGAAATAGCTTGCACAAAAGGTCAATTTAACTCAAAGTTACGTATAATACAAGGCTTATACATATAATATTAAGTTTGTAGAAGGGTTACTTATTTAAAAAATGACCACATAATCACATTCCACCATCAACGTCTAACCATGAAATTATAGAAAATTTCGGAGGTGTATTAAAGTTTAAATTCTACTCAAATTTATGTTTTGATTTCCTACGCGTGCTCTAGCATAAATATGCCAATACGTGCCGGTCCACAGTTTTGATTTGCCAGATATTTGTGTCACGACCAACGGGGTGGGCGGTCGGCCCGCCCCGAGACTCTCCCAGAATGTATGACTACAAATTTATTAAAAGAAAAGATTTATTGTTTTGTATTCCTACGAGATAATGCTACATCGCTAACAAAAATATGCAAATGATATATTCCAAATATTTATCCATATCGCAAAGCGGCAAGATGTATCTGGAATCTTAATGTAACCTCCTCGTACATAATTTACAAATAAACAGTTACAGAAGAGAATTTTACGTTAGGTCAATTTAAGTGACGGGTTGCGTAGGGATTTAGATTTTTTAAACGGATAGATTTGTCATAGGGGTTACGTCATCCAACAAAGTCCTATCATACATTCATCAGACAACTTAGGCGGAATTAAAACTATATATTTCTATATTATCTTATTGATTATGGATTTCCGCAAAATAACGCCTGATTCTATTAACTAGTTACAGAAGGTTAAGTTTCGTTTTTGCTCTAAGTTGTTCTATTATATCTGAAAATAAAACTTGCAGTAAGCATGTTCCATCTACGGTAAAGTTCGTTTCCTACTACTATCATTGAAATGGCTATATTACGGAGGCCTGTAGAACATTTTAATCATGAAAAAGGATGTTGCGGTCAGTGTTTAAACAAGTTGTAACTATATTTAGTGATTCCACGGTTTAATTTTGTTTATCGGCACCTATATCCGGCACGAACGCGTCGCCCATCATGCAGCGTCCGAGGGAGGCCTCGTAATTTATTAACACGCCAACCAATGCGTAGAAAATAATAATTAAACCAAAATAACTACGCGAGGGCAATCTGTAATGGTGATAGGACTTTTGGGATCACGTTAACTACTGTCTAAATAACGGATGACGACGGGCTTCTTGTCGTATTTGTTTTGATTTTACAACTGGACAGACATTGACCGGTTTTGATGTAGATTTGTTTATAAAAAACCGTGTTTTTTGTAGAAAATATTTAGAGATGCTAGTTTCTGACCGACTATTTATCTTTGTCAAAGTTTTGAAATACTTTGATCACGTTAAGGTTGCTTTACATGGTTCGCGACCTAAGCGACTGACATACTCGACAGATGCACACGATATGTCAAATGAATGGCGCCGCTTCCGGGCGCCATACATTTGTATTGTCAACCACATCTGTCACGCGCGTAAGTCGCGTCGGCAACTACCCACAGAAGTCCACTGAGTCAGAACGGCTCCCAACTTTCGACCATCATTTCAGGTGAAGAATTCAATTTATGGAGCTCATGGACTATATAGCATCTTCTATGATTTAATTACATTTAAGCCGGATTTATAAATACCTACCTCAAACAAACCTTAAACGTGTCTGTTAAAAATAGAAGATGGAATAAGATATCGTTTTATGTGAAACAATTTCTACCTTTGTCAAACAACGGGACAGCGTAAGCTGAAGTTAAAACCACAATAATGCAAACAATACCTATCCATATACTGAAACTACCTTTTATTCGCGACTTCGTTCACAGTAGTATTGTTTTTATATCGAAATTAGAAGACAGTTTTTTTTTATCAAAGCCTGGTGGCATATTACGGGCGCGCTTCGTCTACAAATATTTAGTTCAATTTCAAAGCGTTGTATTGTGATGTGCAGATACCGCTTATCATCGTAACGTGCGCTCTTGCATACATCTTCATACTGATTAAAACCCAGCTGAACTATCGGCCGATTGTTTAGTCTGTCGAAGTCAGATTATAAGCTATAAAAACAACATAATGAACAATTTTACGAGATGCGAAAACCAGCACACAGACAGACAGACACCATTAAAAAAAGTGGTTCAGTAGCTGTTTTAAGATACCATTTTTTTTAAATAACGTCAATGTACAGACTTTTTACCCCAACCTGCTTTGTTATAAGCATAAATATAAGACAAGACCTTTTAAAAGAGGATATGAAGGTCATGACAATAAGGACATTATAATTCCGTCCTGTACCCTAGGGACCCACTACGAGGGTAGTCAGGAGGGGCTGGAAACAACATAATAACATAAACATACTGTAGATACTATATCTCCCAACTTCTGTACTGTACCAGTTAAGTTTACGTCAAGGAATTCACGACCGTAATAGGAACATTCTTGGAGGACATCTTACATGCCACAATAATTTATTGGAAGACCCTTCAGTTAGAAACTTAATTTAATTTATTTACTTATCAAAATTGCGTTTACAAATGCACAATAATTATAAGTGTAAGTGTAGAAATTGGGTATGCTTTTGATAATTATGGTCATAAGATAGAAGGAATTCTTGGAATCGTTTATTACTACAATATTATTCGATAATTAACTCAATATTAGACAAAAATTCCAGAGACATTGGACGAAGTCGCTACACATCGCACGATGTATCTACTATTATTTTAGATAGTCTCTGGCGATAAGTGTCTCCAAATGAATACGCAGATCTGAGCGAGTTCCTCGAAAATAATTGACGTATTATTTTCATCACCATAATTATAAATTAGACTACGAACAAACTATACAATTTATTTCCATAAATTTAGATTTAAATTACGATAGTATGTTTATTTTCATAACAATTGCTTGTTTAATAGTAGGTAAGGAATAATAGTAAAGCGTGATAGTAAATAGAGGAAAATGATTTTGAATACAAATAGGTTATTGTTTCGAATTTTTCCTTACTGAGATCTAAGAGCACACGCAAACCATGAACCATTGAATTTTATGACAAGGAAATCACCATAACTTATTTTAAATTATCATAAAAACGGCGGCAGCTTTTTATGCATGCTGCACAATATGTATTCGTTGTCCCTATAGTTAGAAGAATAATTATGGAATATCGTTATCAGTTCATTTTTAATTCTTAATTGTATTTATGTTGTTTTGTCAGATATTCTTCACCCGACGAGATATATACTATTAAATGACATGCAAACAGGACTATGTTTCAGTTTGAAGAGTACAGTAAACTAATTTGCGAACAAATTTACTGGGCATAAGTTGGACAGGTTTCGGGATGACGCGCGCAGTAAAGTGACATGCAATACTTTATTAAAATACTAAAGCTTCTGTCACGGCAACTTTGGCGTTTAACGTCAGAAGATAGACCTTGTCTCGTCTCGTCACGTTACTTGGTAGTACAAAAAGTAACACTTTTTTCAATTATATTAGAAGTGGAACTCATTTTATTTTCCTGTATTTCCAATCAAAGCACTCATTGAATACAATCACAAATAGTAGGAAATACCGGAATGGAAATCTGTATATATAATGAAAGTGTGTACCGAGTAAATAAGTCGTGAATGGTAATAGACACTTCGCTCCTGCAAGCTTCCTCCTTTATACAGATCGCCTCCAGAATTTGCTTATAAATTGGGTTTGGAGTTGGAAAGAAGATGTCATCGGTTCTAATTTAATACCTATTCAAATAAGGCGACAGAAAGGAATTCCAAATAAGTGAAAATTGTACAAGCTGAAATAATATTTGGTGAATAAGAAAATTCGCCGAACTTCTCGCACTTTGGCATTCCGTTGTGATTATGACCTTAATATTGTAAAAGTAGAAATTTACATGAATCTACTAAGCAAACACGTAAAAGCTCGTGTAAAATTGTATAAAATTTATTTATTCATCATTATAATTAATATTATTTAAAAATGAAATAAAGTTATACTTAGCCAACATGTTTTATCAATTAAATGAAATATATCCACTAAAATCTAGCCACAAACGATTTCGAATAAACCAAACACGAAAATGTACGTGGCATTGGCGAGTGACATGAAAACTGTAATTCCACTGTATATGTAGCGGAAATTAGTGGTAAACAAAATGCCATAGCGATCAGTTCTGTTGTATCTAACCAAAACATATAGTATTTTCTTCATACCGTGTTATTATGTTCTGGACGGAATATATGATATGTACGGGTTCAGTTATGCCGTAGGCGGCTGGGTTTTGTTTATAGTTCCCCCGCACCATTAAATATTCTTATAATAACAACAATGATTATTATTAAAGCTCATTAGTAATTTCACTGTTATTATTTTATCTGAATTGGTATTTGTTTTGCTATAATTTCTACAGATTTAAAATTGGTTTGCGAGTTCATCCACTCATACTAAGGGACCGTCCATTAATCACGTGAGCCTTGAACGGAGGGAGGGGGTTTAGCAAAAATTACGAAATATCACAAGGGGGGGGGGTGTAGTAAGATATCACGTGTATTTATTTTTTCGTCCAACCCGCGATTTGTAAACCGCAAAGCGGCTATTCTAAAACTTAAGATATTTTAAGAGTCTTTGTAGGTACGTACTGAAAATACTCGTGGATTTCATTGGGAGAGGGGGGGGGGGGGGGGGGGGGTTTAAAATGCTAAAAAAACATCACGTGATTAATGGACGGCCCCTAATACAGTGAATAAAAGAAAAATTTGTAAGAAGCAAACACTTTAAAGAAAGACAGTATTCACGTAACTACCTATTGAAATAAAGGAGCAGCCATCTCAGCGGGTATACCGCTCGACCGTTTTCGGATTTACATAAGCTCAAATACGATAGGTGGAGCTCTACCATTCATTTTTATGGTATTGAGTTATGAAACTTAGTACAGAAAATGATTTTCCAGGACCTTGCTACGTAAGCCTGTTGTCGCTTTCTGATAACTGTGTTATCATATTATGCACATGAAGAAAGTGTTTTAAGGGTAGTTGAGTAGGCCAGCGACGTCCTATAAGTTACAGATATCCGTCAAATGCGGTGGCATTCATGTTCTTTTTTTTCTATTTCCGTAACCCAACAGCGGGTCAATATGCAAAAAATAGACTAAAGTAAGGAAAAAAAGGGTTAGACGATAAGATTTATCCAAAATAGGCATCAAAACACGAATTCTTAAATTGAAATTAAATACTATACTTCTACACGTTGTATTCTTGCTCGTTTGCTACGAAATTTATAGTTATTAGTACTATGCCCGTTTTTTGTGGATATGCAATAATTATGTGCATGATACGTGAAACTAATTCAATTTTTTTTGTGCACTTTGAGTTAAATTGGCGGTTTTAACTTTTACAGATATCTTTTAGAACAACACCACAGTATAAAGAAGTAGTAATTTGTTAGGTTATGGTGATATGTACCATTTGTCTAGATTTACGTGCCAGTGATGTAAGATACAAGCAGACCGAGACGGCGGTTACCATCTATGTAAAAAAAACACAATAGCTACTTCGGATTCGTAAGGGTAATTAATTTTATGCTCTTAAAATATTCCCATGATATCATAAAACTATGGAATAGAATAGAAACATTAAGAGTAATCTTAATATTATAATATATAAATAGTTTCAGAATTGACTATTTAATAAGTACGAGCTTGTAAAGTTACATGCAAGAGAAAATTCTAAATTCTTATCTCCCATAGCCCCGTGAGTTTATATCTAAAGGCAATTCTGGCTTGTTCACTACAGAAGAGGTCGTCCAAAATCGATAAAGGGATTCGCAGGATCCTACAGAGACAGCCGCTCAGGATTATAGCCATTGCCAGCTACGTGATCGGCTGTTTTTATTGTGGTATCGTACTAATAAAAGCTTTAGATAAGGATTTGGGTGTGAAAGTAATGTACCTATTGAAACCTTTTTACTCGAGTCAAGAGCAGCCAAAGGGCTTTCGATTGGTTGTTGTCTGGACATACGACAGTGATATACTGAAGGGGGACTAATCGGACAAAGAAAAGTTTGCTAAAGTTAGCAACTCGACTTGTACATTCTTGAGGTTGTGGCTGAACGTGTAATGGCGTTCACAAAATATTGGAGTAGGGTTGACACACAATGTTGCCAATTATAATGGTACAAACCATTTAAAACTTGATTTTAGTTTTGCCAAACGATTTGTTGTCACTTTCATAGTTATGAAAGGCCAAGGGATGGCAATAACTTTAGTAGAGTTAAATTTCGTTTTGGACTAGTTTGTGTATACAAAACAAATGTACTCGTATAATTATTGTATAATAGTAAAATTGCTAAATGGAAAAGTTACAAGCAAGCAGTGCATATCCAAGCATTTAGCATTGTTTTTTTTTTATCTACAGGTTGTTTGGGAAAAATATTTACTTGAACAATAATTACCGAAACAATACGAATTTACATTATGAGCGTTCTGAAAACTTTTCAACTTAAAATTACAATGTAAACAGACGTAGAGTATACCGTTACCCATTATTCATGACCGAAAAATGATTCAACCATCACAGTGGGAAAATTTAAATTTTAGATACAGTCATATGAAGAACGTAAAATGCATGTGATTATGACGTTTGCTGGTATTTTTCACCGAGATTGAAACGGAGACAATGTAAGTAGGGCAAGCATTCTAACGTTATTCATCAAGCATCCGTTCGTTGGGTTGATGGTTTCCAGTTGGAACTTTTTTGTATTTTAATCAGTAACAAGATGATCGGGTCATTCGGTTGTCTCCAAGCGCCACGCCGTCCCATAACAATGGCAGTGCTACTCAGAAATTTGAATTACAAAGCCCAACTGGGCTACGCAATACCCAATAACTTAAATTGTTTTCTGTACGTAATTGAAACTTTGGACTTTTGCATAAATTCTAACACTTCTTAGGGATATTTTTCAACGTGGTTAAATTACATTGAGTGAAAAACGAGTAATAGATAGGTTGTAGTGATAGTATGGAAATAGGTAATTTATGACTCGCGCCATGGCAATATGACATTATACGCGTCGACAGGATCAATTTCATGCTTCATCTACACAGTGTAATATTCTGTTAGAGGGTGCAACTTCACAAAATCCCATTAGGCTCGGTGCCTTCATCAAATATGCATCGTATAATATAATTTATTACAGGCAATAAGCCCGTAATATAATAACTAATAACTCGAGATATGTTGTATGAGGGCACTCAACTCTATTATGTGTTATGTCAGAATTTTTATGGTGGCGGTTAAGGGTATTAAAGTGCCTACTGTGGAACAAGACGCAGTGTGTTTATTAAAATTCTTCTTTCGGCATGTAAGTTATGTCAATGTGAAACTAGGTCCAATGACGTCATGTACGGCAGATGTGAGAGTAATTTTGATTAGCTTTCTATTAATAAAACTTAAGAATAAACTACTGAGAAAAGTTATTTCATGTGCGCGCGTATTTCTGTTAATATGTGAAAGTCGCAGTTTACATGAAAGCTGGTTTTTCATAAATACCTACATGAAGAATAAATCAAAGTAGTTAGAACGCTATCAAATTATCGCCGACTCTTTCAAAAGTTATGGAAACGAAAAGGACAGCATTGTAACATTACCCATTACTCGTATTCAAGTAGATAGGTACATACATCTATATTGCATATTTATTTTTCACTAAAAGGCCTAAAGTGAGGTGGTGTTCTTTCTGGACAGAAAATTAAACTGCGCTTGCAGTAGAAAAAACAACAAAACGTATATTAATTGAATGAAAAAAATTGTCAAAAGCTTTTCCAAACTTGGAGCTTTTAAACGAAAAATGTACTTAACAGCAGACTGCAGAGCCGATTTTCTTGTCTAGCGGTTACGGATCTGCACACACCGTTGTGTTTTCCCGTACCGCTAACACAACAGTCGTGGTTTCCCGTACTCACGGCAAGTTATAAATACACAACAGTTGTGTTTCAGCAGTGAACGTGTTAATCTGTGGCACCTTTCGAAAAATTGCCCTCGATATGGCTGTCTTGACAAAAAACTGGTTTCAAATTCAGCGATTTGCTTTCATGGCCCTTGAGTGAAGATTATCGCGGCCGTATATCTGCCGGCCCTGCCCTTGAGGATTACTTACCGTTAAAGACACTTGCCGACCCGTCAGCTACTTAAGTGTTTGTCGAATGCAGGATAATACCTACGCCGATAAATAAGTACCGTTGTTAAAAAACTGAGAATTCTTTAAATAAAAATAGTATTTTAAATGATAAAACATTGTGAATCCGATTTTAGTCAAATTGTAGTAGGGAGCACGTTGGAACTAATATAAAAATAATTTTCAGCCCATAAAAATGTTACGCTGCAACATACAGTAACTAGTAAAAAATTTAAAAAAAACGATCAAACAATTCCTTTTTTGAAGTAGAAAAAAGTAATTTATGCGGCGATCGACGGTCTTGGGTGATGTTTAAACTTTAACTAACCGTAACCTCAGAATAACGACGTTTGAATTATCATGACTCTGTTTGATGTTCAAACGACCAAAATAGGGACACATATCTATAGGTATACATATTTTATCACACTGTGAACGACTTTGAAAAGGGTCATTCGACTCGGACGTTCTCTTCAAAACGTTTGATTCAGATTTATGAGCATCGAATCCTTTTTATTAAGCAAAATCTCGACGGTCTGCTTGGTAACCGTCCGCTGTATTAACCTAGCAAAATGTTGACTTTAGTACGTCCCGTAAATTCTCACGGACGCCCAATAAATCTTTAAAAAAGCTATTGACACAACTGCCATTATTGCTAACTTCTGTTTTACTACTTCTCAAGTTATTCTGGGGAGGTCTACAGATAAAATGCAAATGTTGTTAAGGAAAAGTTTTCGTATACTCTGTTATATTACGAGTTCGGAGTGTATTCGAGAAGCGGAGTTTTTATTGTCGTTGATATTCGACAAGACTGTTCTTGTGGCAAAAATGTTTGCAAAGAAAAACAGTTAGTGTGCACCTTCCTAAGTGGATCTTACTTGCCAACAACATCAAAGAGTTAGATTCAATTTATGACCGCTCTACAGACATTATTGTGTGACACCCGCACCTTTTTGACACCATAGATAAACTACTGAACGAAACGCAAATTATTTTGAAAACACATTCATCATCAACCCATAACCTCCCACTGCTGGGCACGGGTCTCTCCTCACTTTCGTGAGGAGGGTAAGTCCACCACGGGGGGCCCAGTCCGGATTGGTGGATAACATACCTACCTCCGAAATAATTCTTGGGTAGGTATGTGGGTTTCCTCACGATGTTTTCCTTCACCGAAAAGCGAGTGATAATTACGTACATATGTTTTACAGAAACACATTGGTACGTGCCTGCACTGGGATTTGAACTCACGACCTTCTGATTGGAAGGCGGACGTTCTCCCACTAGGCTACCACTACTTACAATACATTCAGTGTTAGTTTAAAATTTTCGTTTCTAAGGAGTTCTAATTAAACTACGCACACATTATTTTGGGTTGAAAGCCTTGGTCTAAACGTTAATTCAAGCCTGTTTTCTATAGATACTTACAACTAATATATTCTATATAGAATTGAAGTGCTAGATTAAAGTCCTATTGTTGCTAAATGAAAAGAATCCCCGAACACAAAAGAATGAGAATACCCAGTGAAGAGAAAAACGGAAACAATTTCTTGACATTGAAAAAGCGAAAACCTTAGGACCGAGTTCACTCGGGTCTAACCAATCGTTAACTATCGATCAACAAGAAAAAGTGCAATTATAATGGGGCCCACTAACCAATCAATATCAATTATAAATTTACGATCTCACGCTAAAACACACCGTCTATGAGTATTTATGAATTTGTCAGAAAACATATTTAGAAAGTCCCACTCTCCGCGGTGAGCCATAAATAACTTAATAATGTGAATCTCATATGTGTCGCGCGGTCCGTTTATACAAAAGAAAACACTCCCGCTAACAATGCGCGACACGCGATACAGTTTCAGATCTTTCCTTTGTTCACATATGAGTTAGAAAGGCCAGATATTTGCAATGTAGGTATGAATAAAATTCAACGCCTAATCTACAAAAATAAATTAGTATTTTATTGGTGACTATTGAGTCATACTAATTATTAGTTCTATCTATCTATCTATTCAGCCCGTATCCACCCACTGCTGGGTATAGGCCTCCTCTGTTTATTAATTATTAGTTCACCCATTTGTATATTATACTACAAATTGAACTTACTTTCTGTCTATACTATTTCGTTTTAACAGTCACATTCTAAATATCTGCTAAATTATTATTCAATAACGCGACGTATAAAATAAACTGTTGTGTACCAAGTTACAGTAAAAGTACTCTTTGTTACACCCTGTATATATACTAGCTGCTATCAAAAAAGCGCATTGTAAAATATCCTCGGTGGATTAAGTCCTTAATAAGGATAAAAAGTAAGTATGTAAACTATACAATCAAACTACACGTTCCAAATACAATTTCGTATTATTGTAATTGTGTTTAGTTAGTTGGTACGTCGTTTAGAATAAAGGTCGAAGTTCAAAGTTTATCAAGAATGATCTTGCCTCACACTATTCATGTTGTAGTTTAATCCAGCTTTTTCCTGAATATTTTTGTGTCACAACTATTGATGTGTGATAAAAAACTACATAATTTATTATGTTTTTGTAATAAATGTTAGTCAAGTATGTTTTTAATGTTTATAACATTCTTAGCAACACTCTTATGTCATAATTGAAAAACTGTTGAGACTGTAGTTTCTGCCGATTTGTTTATTCGTTGTTTTATGAGACCTAGAGTAATTTATATGTACCTACCTATCCTTCATGCTTACACGATGTTCCGTTGCGATAGCACTACGACACACGTATTTCAAGACTTGTTAGGCGTTTGTGCACTGTCCTATCCGATATCCGGTAATTACGGGACCGGAGTAGCCTTTGTATTTCCTTTTGAACAATCTACTGCGAGAAGAAGCATTCGTTTCGTTACCGACAACAAAGTCCGTTATTTGATACCGGATCGGTAGTTTCGGATAGATTTGCTTAAACTGTAAATTGTAGTGAGTTGATGAGTAATTTACAATGACTGTGTCAAATAGATAACTTAGTTGATAAGTGTGACGCGACGTTGTGTGCCGCGGTTTATTTAACAAGAAAAAAAAGCGCGTTTAGAAATTTACTGTAAATGGTTATGCGTGTATTTAATCAGAGAGTTAAATCCACACCTACTTACATTTAATCTGCTCGTTAAGATGTTTATAAATCAATTTGACACTAACGATTAAATCATGGTTTAAACTCTAAAAGACCCTAACGTTAAAGGTCAATGTGGTGTGATTTTTATCAACTCTCAAACAATTATGTTAACATAATATACTGACATTACCAACCAGATTTTCGACGATAACTTTTTGAATAAAAACATTTTCAAACTATTGTGCCAAATTGATTTCTAAATTTTGGTCAATAAGTAACACATGTAGGTATAAACTTAAAAAAATACATATGCGACGAATTGATAACCTTGCCTTTTTTGGAGTAGGTTAATAAGTGAAGGTAGCCGATTTGTGACCTTGAACAGGTGAAAGAACAGTTCACTGAGGCGTCCAAAAATATAAAACCGAAATATACACACAAAATCTATATTATATAAATAAAAATCGATTGCCGCTTAAATGAAAGATTATCACTTGAGTATGGTGCCACCGATTTAGCTGATTTTTACAAGCTTTTATAATATTAACCTGCAATGATTGTATTAATTATGTATGTATGTATTGCTCAGGTTACATCTTGCAACTGAATTTAAAAGCAGTTTTTTCAATCGATTGAGATTAAATTTTGCATGCCTGTCAAGTTCTAATGACAATACAAAAAATGGTGATAGGAAGCTGATCTGATGATAGACACGGAAGGTAGACAACAGAACTCCTCAGTGATTAACAGTAGAGTGATGGTGTTTGGGCTCATTTTTATCGGATTTCAGTGCTGAAGTAATTTATGAAAGCTAGCGTGGAAAAATATTTTTTTAACTTAAACTTTTTTTGTTGTGTTCCTAACTATGAGTGCCCATATTATTTGTATGGAAAGAAAATTTGGAAATATTGACCGGCAAATTATAAAATTAGGGTAAAAGTGAAAATGATATTTAATTTATTTTTTAAACTCACGATTTGACATTTGCTTTTACTTTTTCTTTTTTAACGACGTTCAGTTCACTATTCCGAGCTGGTTTTAACTTGAAAAATGTAGTATTCCTTCGGGATAACTAGAATTAGGCAGGTGAAACTGTGGGGCAATACAAAATTAAAAAGTAGGAGAATTAAGGGTGCGACAGCGGACTAAACTTAAACCTAATTTACTATGAACATACCCATACTAAGCATGTGCTATACATGACATATCTTGCTTGAGGCTGGGATTTCGTTCAGCGGAAAAACCTAAGTAAAGAAACTTTTAACTCGACTATACAAAAGTCTATCCTCTTGGATGTCTTGGAGTTGAGCGTTCCGTTCGTATACTAGGCTATAAACACGCAATCACACGATTCCATTCGGAATTTTATGTCAGAAAAAAAAAACGTTTCGATTGTTATATGTCTGTTGGAGCGCCTTTCTTAAAGTTTTGTTCACACATAATTAACAAGTACTATTGTAATTCCCCCCAATCGAGTATGCCGATGCCAGATAGATCAAACACGTGGGCTTACAATAACAAGATTATTTTCATAATAAATTGCTGTTTAATATAAGACTTCAATTCAACAATTTCACTAATATTATCAGCTATATCCATCAGTAAACTGTTTTTATATTAATGCCGAGAATTGTTTTTAATAATGATATTGTCACATTTTTCATATAAAAGACTTCAACGCAATCAGTTCCGTAAGTGTGTGTTGCGATACTAATATAACTAATTGAATCAGGTGAAACATTAAGTATTATAAGAAAAATTTAATTGAGAATATAATGTTGCCTAACTTGTGTCAAGATTTGTTTTTTAAAAACAAAACGACGGTTAAATATACCAAAATACTTGTTTTATTGTCAAATAGGCCCTTAATGCACGAGTTACTTATTATTCATACGCTATGACTATCAATCAAGAATTATTTATACGATAGCGGTTGTATAACCACTGTTTAGACACTGTCTTGTTTAATCGATACTTCGTTGACATTGACTTTGCAACTCACCCCGCGTAATAGTTGCATTGTTTCGATAATTTGTAACCGCTAATACCGCGATGTAATTACAAGGTCACACTTTTATAAGAGGCAATTGTTTTTATCCAATGTAATTGTAGGACTATTGCTGATACATTTATCAACTGTTGGGACACCCACAAAAAATTTTTTGTTAAAGTATCGCGTAAATTAACAATGAAATACGTTTTCACATCGTAACGTAAACAAATGAATTAATTATTCCGTTCGCAAATTTTAATAGAAATTTATAAATAAAAAGGTCACCGACTGACGTGTCATATGACATTGTTTTCTATTACCATACACAAATGTGGATACAAGTCTCTTGTCTCCTACCTTCAAGGTCAAAATCAGCATTGGATCCGTAAACAAAAACCGGATTTCTACATCACACTCAAGTCCATGTGCATATTATCGACGCATAAAATACAACGCAAAGTTGCATGTTTGCACGCCGACGCTGAAATCGTCCTACTGCTTTGCCGGCTACAAATTCAACACCACAACACACGCATCATACACTCGTGCCCACAAACCCGCGAGTTAACCAGTAAAAACACTGATAAAAAAAACTTGATTTCGTACTTTCAAGGCCGTGCATTTTAACAACACATTCCATATGTAACGAGATCGCGTCAAATCTTACTTGAAAAAACTTCACTCGAAAAGTGTTTAGTCCGACAATGTCCTGTTAACTGTAACAGCGCCGCGCACTAGTTGTGCTATTTGGCGATGTTAATTGCTAATCAGATGTTATCGGAAAATGTAGGTAGGTGACATTTCGTAGGCATGTGCCGCTACGGTTGGCGAAGGGCGCGCCGCGGCAGGCAGCGCGCTCACTCGCGGTTAGAAGAGGACTGTGCGTGCGGCCCGCTCTGCCGCGCTCGCCAGCCCACAGGCGGCAGCGGGAGCGGGCCACTGCCGAGACGTCTCCTCGCCTCGCTGGTGAGGGAGTGCACCGACCTGAATCATCCCCCAAGCGTTAATGAAACACCGTTTGTACCGTTGCCACTTGCTATAGGAGTGACGTCATAATCGCATTCCCGTCTAGTACTTAGCTATTCAGTGTTGCTGTGCAAAATGCTAGCGTCCTTGAACTAATAGCCCATTGATAATTGAAACCTTACGACGTACCGGTGTCGATGAATAGCTTCTTCAACGACGCATATGTCTGGTCCAAAGGTTAATTGACACTTGGTGTAGTTCGATCTTTATGCCTACATAATTGAATACAGAAGTAGTTGAATGTATTACTAATCTGGCTTAATATATTTGTGTCAATAACAAGTTGCTGTTATGTATATAACAGGGTACACAAATGCTCCCAAAATCCCCGTCTTACAAAATAATAGTTTCCCACACTGTCATAAAATTATTGCAGATTTAAATCTAACGTGTGTTATAATTATAATTGACGGCATTAATTCGTCAAATTCTACTTATTTATAACCATTTTTGCAGTTCAATAACCTGTAAACAGGGTAGTAGGTACATGGCAATAGTCATTATGTACAATGGAATTATGTTTATATGATGTGATAAAGAATACGTGCTTGTACAATGAGAAAGTACTTAACTCGACGCTAGCGTAAGGAAATTTCTCCCAGCAGCCGTAATTAAGAAAGTCAATGACGTGCGCATAATTGTCTTGGCTGCTTATAATTGCACTAATTGCTCAACAGGAAGGAAACTACTGGCTTTAGCAAAGCGTTGTCTAGAACAATCAAACATTTTGTGTTTAGCTAAGACAAACACCATAAGTAAATGTTGACAACCTCACTAGGCCCGTGGCGTTAAAGCGCGTAGTAAAGCCACGTTACATCATATAAATAATGGAAACGAGAAATAATCGAATTTGACTTGCATTCCGTATCATTATCATCATCATTTACTATCATAGAGAGCTCATATACAACCCACTGCAGTTCATAAACCTCCTTTCTCTTATGTTATTCATTGCAGTTTAAAGCCAATCAAAAGTATTTCCAACAATTTTTTTCAAGCGTTTCAATCCACTAATGTGTTGATGTTAAATGCTATAAGGTTATAGACAGCTTCTGTCAATCTGATTGTGAACTCTTCAGTGATACGTCATAGTTAGTCTAAACAGCATTGCACTTTATCGGGTAATGTTTCAGTTGGGTACTTTGCCAATTGGAACATTTGGTCTAACTATAGGCTTGTTACAGTATGTCGTCAAGTGTATTATCGTGCTTCATTATTAAAATTAAATATATAAATAAAACTAAACCTCAAAAATGTAACAAAAGTGGGTGTTTATGAGGCATGGTGCCAAAAACACTGGCTGCATTTACACGTTGAATAGCAATAGCTATTCTCTGTGCAAGAAATGAGTCAGCGGCTATTTTATTATAAAGGCAAAACATTGTCAAACCCATAATTATATTTGATCATCAGACGCCTAGTTAATTAACATTTTTAAAAGCGTATGTTATGAATAGTTTTACATGGCCCTTTAACACTGTGACTGCTGAGCCGTTGCTTGCCTAGCCACGGGTGCGGCTCTGCACGCGCCATAGTGTTTTCCCATACAACAAACATAACAGTTTTGTTTTACCGTACTCGTGGCAAGTTATGAAAAACACGACAGTTGTGTTTTCACCAGTGAACGTGTTAATAAGTTTCAGAAGCCCAGGGCACCAGCTGTACACTGTATATAGTTTCAATACGATGCTAAACAAAGATTTATTCAATCCATCAACGTCAATACGTATGACGTAGTATGGCACTAAAGTGCTCTTTATTATTATTGTCTCACCCAAATTTGATTTGACGGGATGATAAAATGAGTTCTTACATAATATTTTTTTATGTTTTTATCATAATTATCTACTACAACATTATAACATTATCCATTCAATTACTTTAGTTGTGTGATATTATAATCATAAGTTCAAATCTAACATTTACGTGTTGTGGCGATAATATAATAATAGGCTTTAACAATGAATGTTAAATAAATAGATACATGTGCGTCAATTGTTTAGATAACGTTTGATTGATAAGTAAAGTGATTGATACATGATGATATTTTACCCTCTAATGAGTCCTGAAATTAACTAGGTACATCAATCTAATTGTCTAAAGTCGTATAGTATGACTCTACTCAAGTACAGACAAACTAACGGGGAAACAATTGTTTAGTTGGCAACATTATTTCGAGGTACCACCTACTCAGTATTCCAGATACAAAGATGAACAAAATTTACATATATACACACACATTCGCAGAACTTCCCTATCAAAACATTGTCGACAATAATACGAATTTCTGCAAGAGCATAACCCACGTGAAAGTTATCTTTCATAATAATATTTCAACGCATATCGAAAAGATATCACTTTATGCATATCTGTATAACTTTACTGTGTTCCGGTTTGAAGGGCATTGTTTCCAGCGAAATTACTGGGCATAGTATGAGACTTTAGAGCCGATGCCTCAGGGGGACGAGCGCAGTGCATTGCCGCGCAGGATTAGGCAATGCAGTGTTCTGGGTGGTGCTGTGACTGTTATGGGCAGGCGTAGCGCTTACCATCACGTGAACGACTTGCTCGTCTCGTCAGTCAGTCAAACAAAAAAAAAAAAATGTACTACTATTTTACTGTTTAGTATTCTGTGGTACAATACTGATGTGTGTGCCTTCAAAACCTCACATTTTATAATAATTTAAAGCGTGAGCTATTAAACTCTGATTAATATTAAAACTGTGATTTTGTTTTGAGCGTCTTCAGCATATATCACAAAGATTACCTTTGAAAAAACCTTCAAATCTATCACACCCGTCAGTTAAAAGTGCGATATCAAATAATGTTATTAACAATTCCATAATAATGAAGCCCTAAGTGCCCAGCTGCTGTATTTATATAATAATTCAAACAACCAGTAGAGTTACAAGTAAAGTATAAACGGATAAAAAAGAATGCGTAGAAATAAGTACATACTTATTCCGTATTAGGTTTGGAGTCTGTGATGAATAACGACAGTAAACCACGTCTCGACTGTCTGGTAGCGAAAGAAGGCGGAAACTTATGGATAAAATGTGCCTTTATCCCGAAATTGAACCACATGGGACTTATCTACATTTGCATAAGGTAAGTGAAAGAAATGGCGATTGAAAGTATATCATATGAGAAGGAAAAATTATTAAAAAAATAGTTACGAGGCGGTGAAAGACATTGATATTTTTATTAACCACCAGCAGAGATCTTCACCATTTTTAAATACATTATCTTCATCATCAACCCATATCGGCCCACTGCTGAGCACAGGGCTCCCCTCAGTTTCGTGGGATGGGTTAAGCTATAATCCACCACGGGGCCCGGTTTTGTTTGGTGGATAACATACCTAAAATACATCACTGAAATATAATTACCACATTCATTATAATTTTGTTAATGAATCAGACCGGTGTTTTTTATGTATGTAATAGTAATAAAATCTTTATTTACGCGTACAGATAAACCACGATAAAATGACTTGCGACATCCAGTTAAATAACTTAATATGGCAGACTAATATACGATTTTTGATTAATTTGTTTATATTTATACTGAAAACTCTGCAACCGCAAAATGTATCTGAGGTTCGATCACTGAGTGCACAGAGATGTTTGGGTATTTGTAAGAACCTTGGAAGACCTCTCATTCGGAAAAAAACTTTGACCGGAAAATAATTCGGTCTCATTCGCCACATGAGTTGCAAGTGAAAGTAATACGAATATCGTAGAGAAACAATCCGCAAATAAAACGTAATGTGGATAGGGGAATGTAAGGGGAATCAAATATCAAAGCTGATCCCATTCCTAATAGTAAAATAATCTTACCCATGATCCAGCCCCTTAATTCCTTTGCAATAAATAATTTTATCTTTATACTAAACGGAACTGTCTTACCGGATAAAAACGGATTTACCACAAAAATATTTTGTTTTTTTAAAGGAATAAAAAGTATAAATCATATGCTTACTCATTTTGTTTTTGCTGCCCTGCTATTTTTACATATGCGAGACGTATGTAGTAAACTACCTATTATATCGTGTTGTTTAACTTATTTTTTCCAGTAAGAACACTTCTGCACCGTCAGCAGTCGGTAAAACACGCCAACAGTTACTCGACCTACATCCCAAAGATACCAACGTTTTAGTTTAAATATTTGTTAAAAATACTACTTACGTGCTCTTAAGTATTAAATGTTGTAGTCGTACATCTGGACGTTGTGGGGCATTTAGTGTAATCTTACCTGAAAAGAAAGAAATAGCATTATATAACAGTTGTTAGCATCCACTTCAAAAACTTCCAGTTGAATTGTGCAACGAATTCAAATCGGAATGACTAGGAGGCAGTAGCATTTTCGAGTAAGGTTCCTTATGCAGCTTTCATAACCGAATACGCAACAAAGTAGGTACAGCATAGCATCTAACTTATCAAAAGTTGAAGAAGTTATTATTGTCAATAATTTTTCCATGAAATTTCTATCGGCATTCAAAGTAGTACTCGTACATCCAGATTTTCTAACTATAGAAAATCAGAGAACACTATGAAAAAACATACTGATTGCTTCTGCTAATAGCTCGCACCTATTATGTTATCACATTAGTAAAATTTACATATAACCAACCAACGTGTCAACTTAAAAATACACAATTAACAGAAAACTGGAAAATCACCGGTGTACTTTCAGCTGCTGACTCTCTGCCTATGACTGAAAAGTAAAGGAAAATAATGCAGAAACTCTCAAGAGGTTGGGACTGGGAAAATATTTGTGCACATTCAAATAGAATTTAAGTTAAATTTTGAATAATTTTAAGCTCAACAACTTCTCCTGCACTGAACATAAATTGGAGCCAACTTTTGTAACGGAAAAAATATTTTTTTTGAGACCGTAAGAATATTACCAGCCATCGAAAAGTATTAAGCATCCTGCTAGAAATACTATAGAGCTCAACAACAAAGAACTAGTAAGAATTTATCAAAGTGGTTGAATTCGTCGTTAAGTTCGGTCGAGCGTATCGGGTGCGCCCGCCGGTATCGACCAGCTGGCTGTGACGTAACTAGCAGCCAGGTCCAAACTGCCAGTAGAACTTTAATACTCTAATTTAGGAAATAAGATCTTTTGCAACTTAAAAATTGAACTCTGGGTATACTTTTGACTGTCACGCTGTTTATAGCGTCAGACAAGCACATTCTGTGATGGATCTGACGCGATATATGATCGCGGTATGCGATCATCAGAAGTCTAGAGAAAATCAAGAAAATTGTTATTAACACAGTACATAAAAATTACAATAGGTAAACAAGGGTAGGAAGTTTAAATCGATCGCAAAATTTGTAAAGAAATGTGTTTATAAAGAAACAAACACGAAAATGTAACGTGGCTTTAAAATTTACCTTAAATAATCAACTGTATACAATATGCACTGGGGCAGTAAAGTTAGCAAAAGATATAAATTAATGTTGCTCACTGAAATTAAAATAGTTTCCCGGAGCTTGCGAAAAGGAGTTTCCAGCTTCTGAATCAATAAGAAAGTGAACTGTGGAGCAAGCAGATGGCCAGACAACTCGATTTTATGTCTGCCAACTTTGCTGATATTTAGACAACATTTTAAGGATAAGACTGAGGTCGGCATAGCATTCAGATCATTTCAAATTCCAGCGCACAAATACTCATATTATTCGTAGAACGCACAAACAATGGGAGTGGCTAAATAGGATACCTACTGTGGTAGTAGCATCTGGCCTAGATAATAGTACATCTACAAATATGCACTAAGCAAACTATGACTGCGTGGCCGTTTGCACTTGCTTTATCCTAGGTCTGTTTCCTGCGAAATTACAGGGCATATGAGACTTTATACTCGATATTTTGGGGTGACGAGCGTAGTACAGTGCCGTGCAATATTATGCAATTCAAAGTCCTGAGTGGCATTGTAACTGTTATGGGCAGCCGTAGCGCTTACCACCAGGTGAAAGACGTGCTTGATAAATAATTGCAGAACTTTAATTGAAATTAAAATAAAAAACAATACATTATTTCAAAAAGATGGCTGCCTAGTATCCTGCCAGTTCTTTTCTGGTGGTTGTTCTGATTCGCAATCCAATAGTAAAGTTTACTTTTGTAACAAGTTAAAGAACATCGATTCCATTTTGTGAATTTGAAAAAGATGAGGGCTTTTAATCAGTTCTGAGAACCGTGACTTGTTATATTGTGAAACTTTAATTAGGTAACCGACGTCGGATAGAAGAAGTTCCACCGAGTTTGAATCACGTTCAGGCCAATGGAACGTGAGTTAAAACTTAAGAAGGGGATAAACGGAAGCATTGAATCGATAAAATCCTGAAAATGTCAAGTATAGAGATCCATAAAATTGTTTACTCGGCCATTACGTAGCCTATGTAAGTGTACTTTAGTAGGCATCCGATGTGTTTAATGCTTAGACTGTATTTGAAGGCGTCACCATTATAGCTGACATTAAACGATTATTACTAGGTCAATGTGAATATTAGTAAAACAGTGCATGTAAAGATTAAACATAACCATTTCACGTCCATTTATTGAAGTTCACTCAAAGTGTTTTATTGCTATACGTAAATAAGTAAAGCTCAAAGCGGAGTTAAAAAGGCGGGTGGCTCTCGTATCGGCGCGGCTCAGCAATAACATGGTAATAGCCTTTTATTGCGACGGAAAATGTTCAAATCAGCCCACAATTCGAAATAGAACACTCCGAATCTGTACGGGAAAGCATTTGAATCAATCACGCACGCTTTCACGTCTCATTTCAATGACACAAATTGTATTGAGTCATTGTTGGATATTTATAATTCTCTATTGTTTTAAGCAATGTGTGGAGTATTATTTACAAAGAAATGGGTAAATTAGGGTAGTCATTTTACGACTATTATTTTGATATCGAATGAGAATGACTTTAAGCTGTGCTTGCAGCGTGTTACACACACAATCGTAATGTGTGCGTGTGATTGACCTGTGCCAATCATTTATCACACAGCGATCCGACAGAGCGTAGTTGAGGCAATTTTCGCAACCTTGCATTGATCCAAGGATGTACAAAAGGGATATTAAATTCTAAGGGTCTGCTGGGTGTGTGACCGAGCAGAGGGTCGAGTCGATAATGTTGGCTGTGGGTCTTAATTTTTGATAGCGTATTCTTGAAAGTTCACACTGTTATCGATAAGCTTACAATCGCTAGTATAATAAGTGCATACGATAGTCATAAACTGACCACATGATGGTGCGTCAACAGGCTTTGTGACGCAAATCATTTCACAATTGGTAAAAAACGTTCAGCCGTCAAACAAATCCGAAATGTGCCGCGTCTGCACAATCTGCGCGGAAAGCATTTAAATCAATCACATGCGTCATTTTACTGTTTCTGTGGCCCAGAATTATTATACTCGTTGTACCCACAAGCACTGATGTGATCAGCGACTACACACTTCGTTGGTTGCGATCTGTACACTCAGCATATTGGCGTGATCCCTGGTCGCCATACATCGTTCAAGATCGTGTCATGCACCGTACGATCTGTGGTTTATATTATGACGAGTTATTGTTAGAAAGAGTTTATCTATCTATCTATGACTCTTGAGCTAAATCGTCAAATATACGGAATCAGCGCTTACAGTATAAAGTAAGCTAGTGGTCACCAATGAAAACTGAGTCTTTTTGTTTTTAAGTATGTGCCATGGTTAAAAACTAACTGCACATGCTGCTACCACCTCGTCTCGTCAAATAAAATAAAAAATATATAAAAAACACCCCGAGGATCAGATGCAGTGGGTGAATTTATCATATTTACGAGTACGTCACGTCGATGCCCGTCCAATTGTTTCCGACGAAATAAATATAAATTGATGAGCGTACATTTACGCTAATATTGGAGCATATTTGTAGCCTAAAACAGGAGCCACATGTTGTAATCCTGTACACGTCGTTTGTCATTCATTGTAGCAAAATAATCAGTCATTTATAATGCGGTGATCCATTGTTAATAATAAATCTTTGCTTTAGTAATATTAAGACCAAAACGCACGAGTATTAAGGATTTCATGGGAATTAACGAGTTTTAGGCACAATTGATGGCACTGTCGTCAATTATAAAGAACAGAAGTACCTTAATGAAAACGTGGAGTTAAACATATATTATTATGATTCATCGCCTGTCAGTTAATGTAGATTTTAGATCGTTCCATTATGATTAATAGTAATGTTGAAACTATTTCTTGTAGATTTTATCAATTCTAAATTACTCGTTAGTACATTCCTTTACCTATTTGTTTCGGAATTTAGAATTTAAACCCAACTAACCTTTAGAAAAAAAACATAGAAAGAAATAAACATAACAGTCATTTGCAACTAGAACGTGATATCTTCTTAACGGTATATTAATGAGTGATAACTATAAACCTATTTTTAATTACAACTATTTCTAATACGCATGTAATAATGTGATTGAAATGTTCATTTTGCATCCATTTAGATAATTTGAAATTCAAAAGCGAATGTTGGTAGCAAGCAACTCGGCTGTATTTAAATTTGAAACTCACTGGAGCATTTTCAGAGTGCTCGTATTAAAGCCACTGTAGACCAAAAGCAATAAAATGTATAATAGTTTGAGTAAAACAGTTGAAAAATCATTTTAAATTATTTATCGTTTTAAATAACTTTTATTGGACCTGCTATAACTTTTGTTGGTTAAACAAAAACAAGGCAACTACAATTTAAATTAAAAAATTACGTTAACTATGTCGCTAGCGATGTATGTACTACCAAATTATATCTTAGAGCTTCCTTCAACAAACTATAAAGAATATCAGTTTAACATTAGATTAAGTAACTTTGCCAATTAGTGATATTAAACTAGTATTAGAAGCTGTCTAGCCTATCCTTAAAAGTCCTTAGTTTCTAAGCATCTACGAGTAAAAATTGATAAGTTTTTAACAACATTAATTTTTTTCAAAATAACTTTTCCAACAGAATCTAGTTAACGTCTTAACAACTTGACAGATGGCATTAACAAACGAGTCACATTACAGGGACGCAGATGTTGCTAGAGAATTACATATGAGGTAATTTGCTAATATAAATACACATACGGAGCTTTCGTCAATTACGCAGAACTTAATATCGAGCTGCGCAAGAAATTGCGGGGACTGAGATTTGCGGTGTCTAGGAATTACTGTGGTGACGGACGCGGAAGCAATTTATTAAAATCAAATTCATTTCCATAGGTAGGTACACATTTTTTTAAATTTGTATGTGCTCACCTTTTTTGACCTTAACAAGTTTACACTACATTCCATATCTACTAAGTACGTGGAATGTGATCTAAAAATTTTTCCAGACAAATATTTCAGGTTGCTCTACGAAAAGTTAACTCTCACTGATTTATTTATTTGCTTGCGAACATTGGTATTATAAATAAAATAATCTGTAGTATTAAATAAAAAAAATTGCTATCTTTCCCCGCTGTAATAGTATGAGAGTAACGTGGGTGGTTATGGATGAGATTATTCTACAAGATTTATACAATGTCATGTTCAACCATATTATAAATACACACCACATACAAACACACACCTACATATGTTCATCAAAATATTTAAAAAATATACGAAACGTAACTCTCTCTTTCTATCTTCACTAACTTATATCTTCCTCTCAACTTCCATTCGCCTCGCCCGATCACATTTTTCGTAACGCATTCACCAGCTTACTCACCAAGTCAAGCGTGCGTAAAGAAGTTTTACTTCAAAAAATCGTTAAAGTTCTCTTCGCATGAATCAGATTGTATAACAACTGCTATCAACCGCTAACAACCGGGACTGACAAAGAATGGAAGTACGGAAACGTTACGTCATAACAATAAACGGTCACCCATCCAAGTGTGTGCTGCTGAAAACGTACTTTAGTGATGCGTTAAAATCCTTCAGTCAAACTTTGACAACGAATGCTAAGTCGAATGCTTCTCTTCTCCTTGAAGAATTAATATTTGAAAGTAAAATTAAACTCGATGTTATTTTAAATTCCGTCTGGTGCAGACATTCAAACGCTCCAGGCAACTGTCCCTAGTAAATTTACTCTGGACTCGAAACAAATACTTAGTAAATCATCGTACTGTAACATCCAAATATTTTAGTCCAACACAATTTCGAATATTCAAAACAAATTTAAATTCCTGTAGCAATTTGCAAAACTTTGCGTAGCGCATATTATTAAACAACAACAATAAGAAATAGACAGATATTCTACGCATTACTAATACCGTAACGTATAAGTGAGACAAATTTTATGAGGCATGGCATGCTATGAATGCCTTTGACGAGTTTTGAATACTAGCATTGTTTAAAATCGTCCCTCATTAGTCTACCTATTGTGCCCGCGTTGTGTCAGGCTAGTGCCTTGTTTTGAAAATATTTAAATGTATTCAGACAGAAGGTTCACCATTTGGTATTCATAGCCCGGATTTCGTAATGTGGACGACAGCGAGATATTACTATGGTTTTACGAACTTGTGTACTCACGAAACAACAGCTCAAGGATTTTATTTTATATGATTTTATGTTTGCTTCCCAATCATTAAACTGTGGGAGCCTCGAGTTGAGAATAAAAATCCATCAAGCTATTTAGACTATAGGATGTGCCAAACACATGTAAATAACAACTAATACCAACAAATAATCGAAAACCATTATTCTTCTTCCGGGCATCCGCGCAAAAGTACTCGCAAAACCAAGATACTAGTGACAAAAGAACAGAGAAAATCTCATATTGTCGTGTGTGAAAACAAATCTTCCCCAGAGAGAAACATACAAAAGTAATCATACAGCACTAATCCAAAACAATGTCATGATAACAATCAGGTTCGCACCTCACAGAGCATAATGTTCACACGGAAAAGGAAATCCGATGTAATAAAAAACAAAGTAAAATGTGCCGTACATTCACTGCTCAAGTAAAAAAACGGCCCGTTCCACACGGCATTCTTATCTCGGCAGCGCAGAAGCTAAGAGCATGATAATATTCATGATATAAAAAGTGCAAGTAACGAGAGCAATTTAGTCGGGCGACGGAAGCTCGCGACGCGTGTGGCTTCGCGATTTAATTGCTTTGGCGTCGTTCCATCACACGACCTTAGAAAGGATGGAAGGACTTTGCGTTTCTCGGTTTGTTGTGTAGCATGTGTCATGTCATGTTCATTTTGAAGCACGAATATGAAGTATGGCCTTTGTTCAGCAGCGGACGTCTTCCAGCTGATGATACATACAGTCACGCCTTTCTCCCGTTGGGATGGGCAGAGACGACACGTGCTGCGATCTCAGCGGAAAGCATTACATTAACTCTCTGACACTGTCTACTAGTTTCTGGAACTGCAGACCAATATGCCTGGTAGGGTTCATGCGTGGTCCAACTTTCATCTTGCAAAGTGGCTTTCTGTAGCCCACTCTTCGCCCGGCTGATGATGATGATATAAAGTAAGATGTTTCCATTATTACAGAACTACGGGTTTGTTAAGTGAAAATCTACAGTTTTCCTAAAATCTTGGTTCAGTCATTTTATAAAACCGTATACAATGCTGGTGACTCAAGTCATGCACTTACAGCAGAATTTATTGATTGTTATAGTGGAAAAGTTAATATGGACTGGCTGAAGTTATTGAATTCATATGTTTTTATCCTTTTTGAAAACTAGTAGTGACTTCATTCGCGGCGGTATCATTTTATATTGTTGTTGCATGTTAAAGACAACTCTCCATCAAAGGTCAATAACAGCAAAGCGACAACAAAATGTGGTCTGTGTGAATTAAACCATTCATGTTCATACAAATTAGCACCTGCCGACGTATTGTCGGTGTGGTGTGGATGTGGTACGCGTGAAATCGCCTTAAGATTATTGAAGATGCCGAGCGCGACGGCTCTGTGTGTCATTTTTTCACGTCACACTAGCATCGCGTATTTGAAAAAACCTTTGACAATTTTTGCGTGATGTGATAGCTAACTTTGAATGTACTCGTATCTTCAACGTACAACTTCGTTACCTTCACTGCTTTATTCTATTACTTAAGCAATATAACCTTGTGCCAGTCCTTTAGTTATTTTATACTAAAAGTTCAAACACGGCTCCATTAAAATGTTAATTGTAACAATCAAACTCTGTTATCTTTGAGTATCACTTCCAGTAAGTTCTGACTTCCGGCTACAGGGCACGCCACACGACTCAACGCGAACGAGCTGATTTCGAGGAAATAAGAATTTCAATCTAGTTACGGTGAAATGATACTCGATTGCATTTTCTGATGGAAAATGCAACTGGGTCTGCAGGGAGTGGATTAATAGCAAAGAAAAGAAGATGAAAGAAAAAAGGATTGGTGCTTATAAAACAAGTAGGTACTTATAGATATGATTACAATGCAACATAATTATATTCTGAAATGAATTACTTACAACCTTTACCAGATATTCAGCGTTTCTGGTTCGAAGGGCCCTGTTTTCAGCTAAATAGCTGGGAACTAATATATCTGTCTGAACAGCGCATGCAGTGGCGTGCAAAATGTTGCAAGCCAAAGTTCTGGATACTGGATGGCATTGCAGTTGGGGCAAGACGAAGCATAAGTATGTATTTTACTAGTGATGTAAATCACCTATCGTTGCTTAGAAGTAAAAGAAGGAAACTAGAAAAGAAAAATAAATTACAATCCTGAAGTATCGGTTTATAGAATAATGCAGTGCAGGGTTCTGGGTGGTGTTGTGACCGTTATGGGCAGGCGTAGCGCTTACCATCGGGTGAAAGACTTGCTCGTCTCGTCACTCAGTCAATAAAAAAAGTAGAACTTATTGTCACATACGGTCTTGGTTATTTTTTATTATTGTATTGTCATACGAGAACAGGAAGTTATCTTCGACCTTGACACCGACACTTCCGCTACTCCCAGACGTAACAATGTTTGTGCCAAGTCTGGCAACAAACAGTACTGAAAGTCTTGTTCCTTTGACCTATTTACTTCGTTTAGTTGTGATAACGCTCAGGCATTAGCAAAGAACAAAAGGAAATGTGGAAATATGACCCAAATTATTATCTGTTCATGTCTTGAGATATATGTGTTGAATTTCGTTACATGTTTTTCCTTTAAGTATGATAATCGTTTACAAAACCCCAGGGTAATTTCGTCTATTTTATATATTAAAACTTCAGATTCAACAAACTAAACTAAAATTAAATTTGACAGGTCTTATATTATAGCTGTCACATTCAATCCTTAAAATAACGAAAGGGACAGAAATTATTTTAGTTCTGTAAATTTAATAAGTTCATAAATGCTACTTATCATTAAGTACTCCTTGTACTCCATTTGTGTGATAATAATAAATAAATAAATAAATAATATTGGTACAAATAGAGACCTATAATTAACCCCATTGCGTAACGATTTTAGTTTAAATAATGGCTGACATAGATAAGCTACAGTAAAAATATTGACTAACCAATATTTAAACAAATTGGATGGATTTACAGAACTCGACAGCGACCTCATAGCTCCACCGCGCAATTCGTGAATCGCAGCCGAAGCTCCAGCTGGGTATCGACCGTCTCTTCATGCTTACGTAACTACTTGGAGCGAGGTTCTACCCAGCATCAACGTAGTAGTGTAGTAGTACAATAGATCTGTGCTAGTGATGAGCCAAGGACGTTACATTTATTATTACATTAATTCTGCAAAGAAAAAATTCGGCCAATATTGGCGGGTGCGCGTGGGACGAGGAACACATTATTGATTACGAAAAACAATGACCGATTAAAATGGTCGGAAATTTTTGTATATATTATATATGAACAGCCGATCTTATAACTTTGGCAGAGGGTAAGAGCGCGTAGTCCTTTGGTAAGATGAGTTAGATCGTAGCGTATCTACTCCGTGTGAAGATAAAGGGGAGAACTCGTCTATTATCTAGATGCTTTTTTGAAAGTATAAAATGAGGCCATGACCGCTGTTAGCGCTAAGTTTGCTGTTGGAAGGTATGCTGTAATCTAAGCTAAGTAGCTTGCTGTTGGATAAACTTGTTATCAATTGATGTTATTTACAGATTTCAGAATCCACTGAGGTTATGGATAATTTGTGTTTATTAAGACTAGGAGTAGAGTAGGTTAAGCAAAGGCTAACTGCGACTTTACCAAGGTAAATTCTTGTCTTGAATACGTGAATGTTATGTAAACTATGTTAGCTGTAAAATTTACATTACAATTGCAAGAACCAGCTTCGCTCGAAATATCTTCTCGAATTTGAGAACTTTCTGCTTGAACTCTCTGGGAAAACGTTTGCAGAACCGTTTCAAATGAGGATAAAATTGCCAAATGTAAATATATTGAAAATAGGGTACTTGTGTTATAAATATAATAAAAGAACTTGTTATGTTTATCTAAAGTTACAAAAATAATATTTGCTGTAACAAAAAAATAGCAGCGATATTGCAAAACGTATTTCTACATAATTCTTTTAAATGTTTTTGGCGCAAATCTAGAAAATGAGTGATGGTTACTTCAATGCACACAAAAAACGAAAAGTTAAATCGAATTTGCGAAGTTAAACAAAAATGCTGAGAGAGGGATGCATGAAATATATAGGTCCAGGTACAGTTAGAAGATGGGGAAATTCGCCTTTGTAAGAACACTGTGACAAATGTAATTAAGCTCTTAGGCAGACTTTTGCTTTTACCACAAAAGGTTCTCTTTCTTAGTGTAGAAAAATTTGACGGTACTTATCTACAATTTGGATGCCTTCCAATAAAGTCAGGAACATAACAGAACAGAGAGTAACGAAAGGAGGAAAGAAAAAATTGAAATACGTACTTTGCGTCAACATTTCAGAAGTTAGCAAGAAAATAGGTTTCAAGCTAGGGCATATTCAATTGCTTTCGTCGCTAACTGTACTGCCCAGCGACTACCCAGAAACCGTTACGCTTGAAGAAATACAAAATGAAATCGGTATTACAGAAGCCAAAGCTGTAAACGTGGTTTATGATGTGTGATGAATGACGGAATATTTGCTTGCTTTGTCTGAAAGCGTACTGTTGTCGTCGGTCAGGCTTGGCTTGGAAATGACCGTGGCAAATGTTTCCAGTACTTAAAGCTAGCGTGAACAGGACGTAAACAAACTCGTTAGATAGGTACTTCATGCATGCTAGTTCATAAGCTTGTTTTGTAGCGCGTTACAAATGCATTGAAATTTTCCAGCACAATATTGAAAACTCGAGAGCCAATCCAACCCAATCTCGAGTACCAACCCAAGAATAACTTCGGAGGTAGGTAGGTGATCCGGATCACCACCACCAATCCGGATCTGGCGCCCGTGGTGGATTATGGCCTAACCCTGTCACGAAAGTGAGGAGAGACCTGTGCTCAGCAGTGGGGCGACATGGGTTGATGATGATGATGATTGAAAGCTCAGGCGTGGATAGTGGTAAGTAGATTCTAGGGCATTCAAAGGCGTATTGTCTAATGCCTATCCTAAAAATGCCCAAATAATTCTCAATCTCCCTGCTGGAATCTTGCATTCGAATATTATAGAATGGATGTAATTTTTTTATCTTGTGGCGGTACCTATATCATGTTTGTGGAATGTTAGGTTAATACTTTACATTACTAAATATACCTAATACCTATACCTAATGGTATAGGATATACTAGGATATATTCAGTGGTATTATAGGTAAATTTAAAGTCGTAGGTGGCCTGTGACTTATTTATCTTCGTAAATAGGTAGGTAAATGCTGCAAAGAATATAACATACTGAAAGTATGTTTGTTTTTGCATAATATAAGTAGATAGATGTTAGTTGGGTGTATTATCATAATTCCATTGGCAAAAAAACTCTAACCATAGTTTTATTTCTTCCACGGTTTCCCAAAGCGACATCTATGATTATCAGGAGAAACTGTGAGAACGAATGAAAGTTTTCAGTCGGGTTTTCAGTTGTCCTCTGTAAAATACCAAGTGCGCAACTCCACCACGTAATACAAGACCAAAGTCATAGATGGCGCTGAATTAAATATCAAAAAAAGAGACCCGTTGTACAAGACTTCGTTAGTAGTTTTGTAGTAAAACATACATTATGTAGTGCAGTCGACCTTTCTAATAAAGCATAGTACGGTTAAAAGATAATTTTAATTGACATTTATGTGGCGATGCGGCACGCGATGTCGCGTTTTTTCCATACGGCAACGAGGCGGCAGGCGCGGCGTAGTGGCAGTGCACGATGATAATATAAATTTATGAAGAGGAACTAATTAAAATTAGTATTCAATATTTATTGCAATGTGAAAGTTTTTTTACAGATTATGTTTCTATGTATCCTTGGATTCTTTGGTAACTAACAAATTTGCACTGAACGGATAAAGGTAAAGCA
Source organism: Campaea margaritaria (assembly GCA_912999815.1). Classification (NCBI taxonomy): domain Eukaryota; kingdom Metazoa; phylum Arthropoda; class Insecta; order Lepidoptera; family Geometridae; genus Campaea; species Campaea margaritaria. The sequence goes on from OU538794.1 coordinate 8,868,751, forward strand.
TCAGTCAGACGTTGATTGTACTTAGAATTTAAAACTACCCAATTATACATAATTGATGACTTTACCAACTTATTAAATTTCCAGTAAAATATTTTCAGTCAGCTTTGACAATAAAACAATTTGCACCATTCCACTATAATTAAATAAACGTAAATATGTACAATTTTATTATAACGTAAAAAATGTTAATATAGAGCGACAGATTTATAATATAATTTTATTACCACCAACTATCTTATATTAAAGAGAGCTCGATGCCAAGCAATTTTTTATAGATACCTATACCGTTTTTTACGACAAACACGTGAGGGATTAAATTTAGATATAAAACCCAGATTATATCCAGCTAAATGTCTTTGGAAGTGCGTCAGTCAGCTGGAACAGACATTGAACTTTGTAAAATTATTATACCGACGTTATAAGTCCTTGTCATAGTACGATTTGGGTACTTACTTTGCTTCTTCGAATAGTTTATTCACCACGGAGCCATAAACGCATAGCCATCCCTAGCATATGTTTTATTAATAACACGTGGAAAGGGAGTCGCTTTTATTTCAAATGAATTAACTCACTTTATTTCTAGTTACATGATTCACTATTTAAATCTCAGAAGGGAACCATGTAATTATGTTTTAGTTCTCGGTTTTTATTTGACTATACAAAGTGAAAAGGTAGGCAAATATAGGCTGATATTGAATTAAAAAGTTTGACAAATCCATAGGGGTTAACGTGGCCTAGGTTAAAGGTCGAATGTTTTTTGAAACCGTCATTATTTATGGAAAAGGTGTGTCTATCCCACGTTAATTTTTATTTGAAATACTTTTTCTGTACTCTTCTTGACGTGACCTTTAACTAGGTTTATACCTAATTTATCAAGCCGTTTTGATCAAATTGAATTAAACTTGGTATTGACATAACTTATCATCATCATTAATTCATTTTGTTTTAATTTTTATATATTATTTGTTCTATTCATCAGCCCCATTAATATTGTTGTTCGATTCGCTAACAAAATATCATAATTTAATTAAAAGACAATTATTAGATTTTCTTGAAATATAACAAGAGTCTGTCCTCATAGGAATAAGCGTCGTCCGGCTTATAGCATATTAATTTAATTTGTAGCGTGTTTTTATTACCAATAGACAAGTTGAGCAACAGTGTGGCAAAAATAAGATTTTATGATAAGCACCTGGCAGTAAAACATAGGACAGATTTTAAATTCATGCGTCACGAGAGTTTACAACGTCATATATTATTGTTATAGTCAGAGTCGAACAACTGTGGTTGTACTACAAAAATAATTTGAAAGCTTGTTAATGTCCTAACCAAGGAAGTTTTACTAACGTAAAAGGAATCCATACTAAATTGGCAACATTTCACTAGTTGTTCACTTGTTTTGTACACCAAACAGCCAACAAAGCTTTCAAACCATGGCATAATTTAGTAGCAAATAGACAAAAGACAACCGAACCAATGTATCTTGTAGACTAGATTTGAAATAATAAAAACCATACGAATTTATCTGTTTCACTCACCCTCGTGTACGCTGTATCTGTATACTTAGTAATACGAGTACATCGTACACGTGTGTGAATGAAACAAATGAGATGTGAATAAGAGAGCTTTTGGCTGTAATCTTCTTTCTACAGCTTGTTCTTATTTTAAGGTTCTAACACACGAATGTACTCTCTATGTTACCAATAATTTAAGTACACTTTGTATTTTACAACTATGGCTAATTTATTGGGACAAGTGTATTTACATAAAGATATTATGTAGTTGACAACGCAACATTTAATTTTTATTGCTTGAAAGTTTGCAAATACTATAAAATTAACGTGTGTCTAAAAGAATAGGCATTACCGCCTAATCTTACCTTTCAAATGGATGTACAAGTTTCTTATTCTCTTACCTGTCCACTAGTCCCTTTTCCTCAGAAATAAAACAATGTAATTTATTTTGATCGAAGGAAACTGCTTTATGTGTTTTCAATTTTGCCAAACGCTTCCCACTGGGAACCCATTTAACTTAAGTTTAAGGTTTCGTGAAGTTCCTTATATGCGAAGATAAGAAAATAAATAGCCTCTTCCAACTTTCTCGCAAGCAGCTGTTGGAATATTGTATTATATACCTATCAGTTGACTTTTTCAAGTGTTGCTTCCATTTGCCATGCTTCAATTATTATCGATAATTATCTCCATTCCATGCATTGGTACTGATAGACTAAGTTGGTAATTTAATCTGTGGTTGTAACTATGTTGATGATGAAAAATGTGTCTTATAGAGAGGGAAATAGAGTACCATATTCTTCACAACGCACATAGGTCATTTAGATCGCTATTGTAATTAACAGTTAAAAATCAGTGATGTTTGAAATTAGTCATTTGATTAATAAGAAGTAGGTATCAAAGGATTCTTAGTATGTAGGTACCTATTTATTAAATTAATTTCTTATTATTGTTAAGATAAACGAAAAACCACCGTCCGAGTTCCTTGTTACTCTTTTCCATGCATTTTTCTTTTCCGTGGTTGTCTGGAAGAAATCGCTCTGAGCGATAAGACCGCCGATTGTGATACTAATTATTTAATTGGTTTTGTTCTAGTTTTTAAGTTTTTCTTTGCTCTGTGGTGTTTCAATAAAGAGTTTATTTGTCTATCTATCTATCTACTTTACACAAAAACAATTTTAATTAAAGAACATAAATCTTCCATAAACAAAACAAGAAAATTAAACAAACATTAATGCTGTTGTATAACAAGAACAAGAACAATAATTCCCAATTATTCAAACAGAAATCAGAGTTACAAACAGACGGACCGAAGGGCCGAGTTCCAAAGCCATAGTGGAGTTGATTACAGTGCAGTGCAAACTTGGTGGGCAAGGATTAGGAATGTGAGTGGGCCGTGTCCAAGATTACTGTAATTTGGGATGATTTCCTGTGGAGAACAAGCTTTTGCCGTAATCAAACTCGCTGACAAAATAAGTCTCTTGGAGTGGTGAAATACTAGCATTTATAGTTGCTCTTTCAGTCAACTCCGACTGTAATAATTTTGGGCAGTGAACATAAATTATATGAATTTGGCAAACATATAGAAATTTATATTAGAAATTAATCTGAAGTAATAACTGTATGTAATGATATTTTCGAACTGCGAGACACTGGAAAGGGCACTTTGTAGATTATAATATAAGCTTTTGTTTGAATAATTATTTAATAAAAACGAATTGATTAGTTCAATCCGTTTTTATTGAGCATGTAGTAACTAAATAATCATGCATTTATGGTAAAAGGTGCCATAAAAATCTATAAAAATATAGAACTTATGTTGTTTGCCGATATTCAATGTCCCTGTAAAATATTTGGGGCTAATGGACGACCTTTTAGATGCGAAGTGTCTTTTTATGGCTACTGCAGTACGGCGGTAATTCTACTAAAATGTTGGATATAGAAGAAAAAAACCGCAACGCAAGTTTTTAAATATTCATTCACGTAAAAAAATCGTTCATATATGATTGTACAGTTAAATAAAGAGTACCTGGATGACCGAGCTTTACTCGGTATTTTTTTATTGACATTTTCTAAGAATGATTCCTAGCTAGATCGATTTATCGCCCCCGAAACCCCTTATATACTAAACGCGAATACTACACGCAACGCGAGACCAAACAAATGGCCACACCTTTCATTTTATCTTATATCTTTAAATGAGCAATATATATAAATAAAAGTAATAAATAAAATAATAACTAAATTTTATAAAATCATTCATTCATTCATTTCATTAAATTTAGTAAGATAAGATAAAATGAAAGGTGTGGCCATTTGTTTGGTCTCGCGTTGCGTGTAAAAATACTTTATCTAATAACAATAACGAAATTGTTGGAGCAGGTACTATAGAAAGAAGCCGTGAGCACATAAGCTAAACCTAACAATATTTATAATTTGATATGTGATTTTGTATAATTAATACTTTACAATATTTTTATACTACTGAAGGAAATAGAACACTATTAATTAATCGTAAGAAGCATGTCAACAAATAGTTCGGAAAAGATCAATTTTTGCCAAAATTTGAAATTTTGCCCATCCATAATGAACCGGATTTCCATTTTCAGTCGAGTTATGTTATTCAGCTGCAGTACCCGGATATTTATTTATTTATTCTTTAGCACACAAATGGAGTACAAGGAGTACTTAATGCTAAGTAGCATTTTCTACCAGGATAAGGTAAACAAGGAACATCACTCATGCCATGGAAGGAATATAAAGTATCATCTAACTGGATACGAGTACAGTGAAGGGCAGAAAGCTAAACAACTTATAATGCAGTGTAAACTTTGTGGCAAGGAGGACGTGACGTGCCTCCTCCGATCAGTCTCTAGAATTACTGTAATTTTGAATGATTTGGTATGTGACGTAAATATGGAATGAGATTATCTTTAGATCAAACTTTGCAAATAAACACGGTAACGACTGTATCTGGAAGATTTTGGAGTATTCGATGCTTGGAACGATAATGCAAACTTTGTACATTCAGCAGTAGTAAGTATGGTTGTGTAAAAATTGCAAATAATCTATATATCTGCTACAATTATTATAAAAAATAACCTATTTGTCTCTATTATCATATAATAATGATTGGTCATAAGCCCGAATCCAAGATTAGATAGAACAAAGTCATGATTCTTAGAGAAACTCTTAAGTCTTCCTAAAGTCGTGCCACTAATAAATTCATTACTAAAGTGTCCCCTCGGTCCTATTAAACGGCCACCCATCTGACCCGTGCCTACTACACGAGTAAGTTTACCGTGCCATGCTTAGCCTTAATTAATTTAGCCGACGGGGAATTCATTATTTTACAGCGTTTTAATTTGGGGCAAATCGGTAAGAAACATTCTCATTCCTTTAAATTAACAAGGTCTTATAATGCGCAGACTACGCTTCCTTTAAGTAAACAGGAAATAATAATGACAATATGAAACTTTAGTTGAGAGGTCGCAGGTACGACGGATTGGACAGAGAAAACTAAAGGAACATAACGTCTAGAGCAAAAAACAAGACTTGCAAAGACTAATGAAATGACGACTGCATAATTAACTAAGCTATAATGTCAGTCAAGTTAATTTTAAACCGAAATTAATAATGAATAATTTTTTTTTTAATTTTTTACCATAGTAATTTCAATGTATTGTGGATTCCGTTTTGGTGCATCATTTTACATTGCAGTGCTATTTTTGAGGTCAAGGAACAAAGAACTCATAGACGGGTGATTATTGTAATTTGCCATGGTTTGGTGTATGTATAAAGGTAGGACGAACAAACAATACAGCTATGTATCGAACAAGCTTCAATTCAGAACACGGTTACGAGAATAAACATAGGGGAATAATGATAATGGAAGGGAAGTCAGAATACGTTTATTATATAGAAGAGAAATGGGTCAATGGTAATATTTTGTAGACATCAAACGTCAAATTTCAATGTTCTATAACATCGGAAATAGATTTATAGCTACTTTAATAACCGTGTTAAGTTTTAAACTTATAGTTTTAGGTTGTATTTTAATGTTGACAATGTTCTTAATAACTGTACTATTAATTAAAGTATAAAATGAAATCAGTTTTACATAAATGTAATCCCCGTACGACAATTACAAAGTAATAAATATTTGAAATGAAGCTCAAATAGAGCTTTTGCAAATAAAACGAAGGGAAGTGACGAAACCAAAAGAAATCAAAGAATATGACAGTTGAATATGAGACATTGGTTCTAAAGTCTCATATACCCAATTTCAATAAGGGTCACTAACGCTTCTGTTGATACAAATCACGGACTTAGCAGGGGTTAAACCTCTAGCTACTGACTACTTTCCATCACACGGGTCGACTAATGATTTGCCAGTCGTTCTCATAAACATAACGATGGAAATAGATTTCAGACCTAATAATGCATGCTGGCTTACGAAATAAATTGTTAACCACAGTGCAGCGGGAACTTTCAACGTAGGATTAACGACGGGCCCCGACTCCGCAGATGTCGAGGCTTACTACGGATTTGGCATGATTTGACGTATGATGCAAATGCAAATAGATGCAAAATAGCTGCTGCTATAGTAATTTATGTTCTACATACCTACTTTATGGATAATTTGGCGGAATCCGTGGCTTAAGTGGGTAACGAGCCGACTGCGAAACGCGAGGATGTAGGTTCGATTCCCGCATAGGGCAAAGATGTATGTGAACCACAGGTGTTTGATCTGAATCTGGGTTTTGTGGGACCTTGGTTCTCATTGTTTCTTGGTTTTCTAAATCTACAGACACTTTACATACATGGAAATACATACAAATTGATTTTTATTTGTTTTTAAGTTAAGTCAAAGTGTCACTAACATTTTTTTTTTTGCAGATCAGACAAGCATTTGATCGCAGTCTCTGCGACGACGCGGTCGACGGCGGAACATGCTTGCCTAGAACATGCCTATTCACTCTCGACTTCCAGATTACTCTAAAACTAAAATTATACTACAAATAAAGTTCCACATTTCTTCAAAACAACGGTATGAAAACAACAATTTCATTCCCATAGAGAACATAATACGAGCTATTAGGCACAAATGGCGTTAACATAATAATAATAATTGGTGCGTGCGTGTCAAGCTGGTATTTATCAAGTGACAAATAAATAAAATGCCTGAAATACTCGCTCGTAGCGGCGTTCTGTGCTGTAATGACAATGAAGTTGACATTTGAAGGTATTATGACAGTCGCGTGGTATTCATCTATATCTATTTATTAATTTATTTCAATTGAAATGGCCGCAACCATTTACGACAACCGATTACACAAAACGCAGTATAAAATTATATATATTTGTATACATTTTATATATCCACTGTTTCCTACATCGATTACTTGTCTAGTCTGGCAAAAAGTGTTTTTTATTAGAGATCTAATTCTGATCTAGATTACTTACCATCGGGAAATAACATACGCCACACAATAGGTACTCCTTCATGCATTGTTATTTTGTCAATTGATGGGCATTCTAATCAACTTATACCAATCAGCGATCAATTTATTTACACTTATAATTAAGGAACTAATTATAAAATTGTTTTCCCTCAAAAACAAACAAACCACACCGCCTAATTAAGCTCCACCTCAAAAGCCATTATTAGTCTAAAAAACAAACAAATTATGAAAACGTTATCTTGATTATCCCAGCTTATCTTAAAAATAAGTCAACGCCAATTAATAAGAGCCGGCAGGATCTTGGCTGAAGGGATTTAGTAAACGATTTCATAATACGAGCACTTTCTAGGAGAGCTTAACTTCATTAGTGTATGGTGGCGTGGGGCCGGCTTAATTACCATGGCTGGCCTCTACGAACACAGTTTTATTATTTAACGACCTCCATCAAGGGTAATAAAGGGTAACTTCATTTTGCAAACGCTGCGATGCTGCCGTAATTTGGTAATCCAAATAGGTTGTGCTTAGGTAGCAATTTTTGCTTGATCACTTCCCGAAATAAAATGACGTTTCAGTCATCAAGTTATTTGGATTTATATTGAAACTAGCTGTGCCCTGCCAAGCTTCGCTGTGGCACATTCGCACATTCGCTGATATGTCACTGATGAAAAAAACAGATAAAAACAATCCTTGAAGCGGATTATATTATATATCATGCTAAAATTTCAGCTCGATCGGTGCAGAACTTTTTGCGTTTTTGAAAAATGTAAAACGTATTGTAGCACTATCAAAACCACAGATTAAATGTCAGTTAAGCCCATAAACAAAACTAAAGTTCCCTAAGGCAGCTTTGTCGTAATCTACGCCGGTTTATTACACGCTTCAACATTGTTTAATTTGTAGAGGTACTCCTAGTATAGTCTACATTGATCATAAAATATAATAGGCCCTACAATTAGGGTGAACATATTTACATAAATGCTGACGTATAAAAGATAAAGATAAAATATTCCTAAGAGCATCGTCAACGTTTGCCGTTTTTATGCTCATCTTGAGACTTGCAAATACTTTTGAATTAAAATTGATATCTTATCAGGAGGCCTACCATGACGTCTTATAGCGATTCAGTTCAAGACCTAAATTGAGCCGCGTCGCATAATCGTACCGTGACGTCTTATTTTTTATGTTGCTGCCATTTTCAACCTAAACTGGATCCAGTTAAGGTTGAAAATGGCTTATTAGCGACTCAATTTAGGTTGCTACCATTTTCAATTTTCATTTTCATTTTAGGTCCTGAACTGAATCGCTATAAGACGTCATGGTAGGCCTCCTGTACTCTTAGAAGACGATCAAGCTTTTGATGCTACTCAACAAGTTAATTATATTTTAATGTATTCAGTGTTGTTTAGTAAGCAAAAAACAAGGACTTTATATCTAAAGTGTAGCTTTAGGTATAGTAAAGGTGTTAGATATTTTATCAACAGTGCATTAAATTAGTTGGCGAGTCTGTGCTGTACGGCTAATGTTCACTATAATGCTGTCAAAAAGTTTTTGATACATAATTTTTAATTCGCTGTATCTGTACCGAGGACCATGGTCTCAGACTCCCAGAATCAGCAAAAGATAAAGCAAATCTTAATTATCTATGTTTAGGTTTTTGATGGCTGTAATTTATTTGCAGCAAAAATTTGAAATTTAAGCTTTATAAACTGTTAGACGGAAGTAACGAGAGAAAGCTAGTGTATTGTATCAATTTAATGTATAGTCCTAAGGCGATGTCTTAATACAAAAAGATGGGTAACAAGAGATAATGCGAAAATAAAAGGAACTGACGCGTAATTAATTACTTAATAAGCCAAGGAACACTGGAATCTTATTACAGCATGCACCGTTTATTCTTTTGTTTAGAAGCAAATGTGAGATAGAAACCACGGGAAGATGTCTTCGAATGCTATGAAGCTAAATTTGAAATCCGTAAATATACCTTAAGGGTATTGTCATATTCAAGAATATCAAGGCTGTGATATATGACTTGTAATACAAACCCGTATATTGCAATAAATGTGCCCCACAATTTCCCCAAGGTTTTCTGGTTTTACGGCTTTACAAGCTTTGGCACCCCATTTAACCAATTTAGGGGTGGATTTTTGACGTAAAAGGTACCATTTATTGCAAGTTTACAACCCTACATGTTGGATATTTTTATTCCAAACTTCAATAAAATCTGTAACGTGATTGAATACCAAACAAACATTCGCGTATATTAAACTAGCGTGCCGCCCCGAGTTCGCTCGGGTAGCAAAGCATATGAAGGGCCCAGGTAACAGAAGTCCCTAAGTTCATTTAGGGGTAAAAACAAAAAAAAGGGATTTTTTATTTTTTTATTTTGGATTTTGAGTGTAAGAAATCCCTTGGTCAAGAATAGTCCGATATCACAGCAATTATTTTGTTGAATCTCTCGATCGGTGTTCCGACAATATCGATGATGATGATTCTGGCGTACCCTTATAAGTATCATGATACCCTTTCAAATGCACATTAATCTATAATATTAACATAGAGCTAGGTACTACCACAGATCACCTAACAATTCTTCTAATTCCGCAGATTTATAGTTGTTAATTGATATTAAACCGTGCCGAATAGATTTACGGTAAACAAGAACCAGAATTATATAAAAAAATATTATCTAAGGCCAATTTGAGAAAATTTGAGCTTTTGAAAAGCTTCATACCCTCAAAGTTTAGTTACCAAAACTTGTGACTTTTGGTTGGCTTCGTCACGTTGTGCTTACATAAAGCAGAAACAATAAATTTAATGTACTACGCTAGCAGTTGTAGGAAGCACATATTAAATACCGTTATAAGCGTGGATATACTTATATATGTTCTTTTTTGTTCAGTAATCCAACAGCGTAACAAACATTTTAAAATAGGCTTAAATTAAGTTTACATAACGCCATAAAAGATTAAAAATTCAATTTTTAAGTTTGACTATTAGTGTTTTCCAACGTAAATTCTTACACCAAAATGTCTACGACAACACAATACAACATCCGCATTCACAAAGGTTATGGGCATATTTTGTTTTATGTATATCACCTTGTTATAACACCAGCCACATTGTTAAGATAAGCGTCCGTGAAGTTAACAAAACTTTTCTATTACGGAGTTTGTCACAACTGAACAGTACGAAGTAAATTATGGTGTTGCATAAACAATTATACTTCTAGTACACCAGAGTACTAGGTAAATACTACCAGAGTAGTGCAATAATTATGTTGAACTTTCCGGGTCTAGTGCGGAAGAGTTAAAAAAGATGTATTTCAGAAGGAACTACATGTAGGTCTTATTTAAAAATATTTAGGTGTGATTGAGCGTGTATTGTGTTATAATTATGTGTTCTAGCTAGCCAGTCTCATTAGGATCTCCAAGTTTGTCAGGTCGCAATTTTTTGAGAGGGGAAATGCCTTCGTGCTATCTTGGAGTCTATGACGGAGGAGGGTGTGTGGGACTCGAACCCACTAAAAACCCCGTGAGCAGCCCTCCGCCGAGGCGGGGCAAGATGGAGTCGCGCTAGCAGTCACCATCTTGCCCCAGCGGTAGGCCCGGGTTGTGTCTGGGCCTCTACGCCTGTGGAGCCCTGGCTCGTCAAGGCCACCTTCCAGACGAGTGAGGGCGTGCAAGCCAGCAGGGAATCCCCTGACCCCGTGTCAGGTCACCTTGGATCAACTTGTTTCAGCGACTGCTAATAATCAATAAACACTGGGACCGACCTAAGTTTATGCCCTCTGAAGCACGGAGCGATGGATATCCGCTCATAACTAATCAGAATAAGTCATTAATTTGAAGTTGGGATTCTCGATAGTTAGAACGATTTAAAATGCAATCAGTTACTGCTATTATACAGAACACTTACGACGTTGATAGCACTACGCTGGTTTATCCATCCAGAATAACTTATAGTAGAATCTGCTATTACTTATCTGATACAAATACTCGTGGTACTAGAAAGTCATACCTTACGCAAGGATGTTGCAACGGTCGGGCTCCAAGAGGTACGAGACGAGATTGAATCGATACGTTACGCCACTGTAGCTATTGGAATGCAAATCTATCGTATGAAAGCATTTTTATCTATATTATACAATACGAGTATTTACGAGACAGATTTATTCCTCGGCGCTGAGATGAGTCTTAGAAGGTGCTTAAATAAAGTGCTGCAACTGACATAATAGTGTGTAGACGAGTATCTTCTATAAAAACTTAATGTGAAGTCAGTTATAAAATTTAGCAGCTCGTTACTGGTCGAGATGTATATCAAACGAAATGTATTACACTGCGGAAAATATCGTGTTATAAATATCTAAATCGTCTGAGATATTTTTTTTGTACTAATTAGTAGTACAAAAAAAATATCTCAGACGATTTAGATATTTACCTAGTATTTAATAAAAAGCTTTTAGCCATTGACAATATTGTCGTTAGTAAAGTTGTACGACCTACGAATATAATTGAGAGGCACAGCGCTGAATTATTACTACTATTAACAATTATTTTTTTAATCAACTGAAGTAGGTACGTTTAATCAAGCTTTAGCCCTGTTTATGTACTGTGGGTAATATCCAGTAGCAGATAGGTGTTGATACTTTTTAAATCTCTAAAATTATAAAGTATTTCAATCATTTGACCACACTTTTCCTAATGGATGTACGAGTAGGTTTGAAATACATAGTACATGTTGATTATGAAATATGACTGCGAACGCAGCGAGGCGAATGCGGCGCGCTTATTTATCTCGGTTGTCGACAGCACTTATCAACTAGCAGATCTATTATCGCTGTCACGCGCGGTTCCCATATTTAGCTCTGAACACAATTGGATTGTCAGAGCAGATTGCATAATTGTGTTGGTGTACTTATAAAATTATTAACGTAGGTAAGTATTAAAAATATATTGCTGTACTACTATGCTTTTGCGAGGCTGCTAATGATTTTTTGAAGTTTTCTTTGTCCTTTTACTGTTATGTTGATCATTCTTTTTAATTCTATTCCTTATTGTTAATTTAGTTTTTTCCTTTGTAAATTAGTGGTTTAATGTTCTATTTACAGTTTTTGTAAATGTTTCTGTATTAAGTTTCCCACTGAATGTTAATTAACGTATTGTAATAATATTGTATAGATAGACTTACACTCTATGATAAAATGTAACGCACTGCATAATAATCTGTTTAGTCTGTAATGTTACTTTTATATGAAAACAAATAAATAAATAAATGTACATATAATGTCTTATTTTATCTGGTAATTTAGCTGAAACGTGCTCTGAAATCGAACTGTTTGCACGTCACTAAATATCTAACGAAAGTGTGGGTGAGTTCTCCTTGGAGACTCTTCCGGATGAGGTTCCACTACAGTTGCTATATTTCTTACCCAACCTCTATTCATTATGTCCTTGTTAACATCACACGCCAATCAATGCTCACTGCTGTACGAAACAGCGTTAGATTTTCGTTCTCCTCGGGTGGCGAAGAAATAAACACATGCGCGATACACGATACCAGCGCATGAAACATTACACTCTGGGGGAAACATTATGGTGAATTTTCTGCAATAAAGGAGACCAAAATTAAAAATAAGTTCTCTACGTTAAATTTACAGCTTTTCTCCTATATTATGTTAAGGACAAAAATTGTGCAAAGGCGCGAGGTTTTGGTTATTTATCATGAAATATAGTACACTTTGAAAATTGCAGATTTTCGTACGTTCATATTTAATATTTTAGAAAACCATTAAAATTTAGGTAAGTAATGAAGAGCTAGTTTTCAATTCAATTTATATGTATAGTTAAACTGTATTGTATCCGTTTTACTTTTGGATCTCTCTTGTAATTGAACTCGTCATGTTTTCAATTCTACCATACCTGTGCCAGTCATTCATCCGCCAAGCAGTAGTGAGCAAAAATTACTGGCACGAAATAGAAGGGCACTGTTTCCAGCTAAATTACTGGGTATATGAAACTTTAAAGCCGATGTCTCAGGGTGACGAGCGCAATGCAGTGCCGCGTAGGATTATGCAATGCAAAGTTCTGGGTGGCTCTGTAACTGTTATGGGCAGGCGTAGCGCTTAACATCAGGTGAACGACTTGCTCGTCTCATCACTCAGTCAAATAAAAATAAAAACCCAATATTACAACGTTACTCTTTACGCCTTCGCCGTACACAAATTAGAATGGGAAGATCTCTACGTCGACGACGCTATTAATTGGACCCTGCCCTGTTTCGTCTCAATTGATCGAGATTTCTTGATTGGTTTTGATTTCTGAGTATGTGATGTTTGTGCGTATCAGTGATGTTTGTTGAACATTCTGGAAGTTAGTATTGAAGTATATACGTACCTGCGTACACACTTATTATGTACTTATACTTTAACTAGCTGCGCCCCGCGGTTTCACCCGCGTAGTTCCAGCTCCCGCGGGAATATATGGGAATAAAATATAGCCTATGTTACTCGCTGTCAATGCAGATTTCCATTAAAGAAATAATTTTTTAAATCGGTGCAGTGGTTTAGCCGAAACCTTACATATTTCCATACAAACTTTCATCCCCTATTCTTACTTTACCCCATCAGGCGTAAAATTTTTACAAGCTTTTTGATTGCCAAATTTATTTATATCTAATCAAAAGCCTTAAAAAATAATTTCAAGCTTCTAGCTTCAAAAATGACGAAACTTCCATGCAAACTTTCATCCCCTATTTCAAACCCTTATAATGCTTTTTTCGCATTAAAAAGTACCCTATGTCCTTTCTTAGGCTCCAGACTATCTCTGTACCAAATTTAATTTCAATCGGTTCAGTAGTTTAGGCGTGAAAAAGCAACAGACAGACAGAGTTACTTTCGCATTTATAATATAAGTAAGGATGGAAGTGAAATCTATTTCAATGACTCGTTTCAATAATAAACATTTAACACTTTTAGTGCTGAAAACACAACTGTTGTGTTTTTATAACTTGCAGTGAGTGCGGGAAAACACAACCGTTGTGTGTGTTGTATGGGAAAACACTGTGGAGTGTGCAGAGCCGCATCCGTGGCTAGACAAGTAAATCGGCTTAGCAGTGAAAGTGTTAAAATACCCAAACCATGCTTAGAGTTTCAGATTTCAGAACCTACTTTTCATTTCGGTTAAAAATACCAGTGTTTCCGTGTAAAAATCCAGAAGAAATAGAGCATAGTATCAGACAATCTACTACCTAGGACTGCTGTCCCACTCTCTAGCTAGACCATCATTATCGCTTACAAATTCGCAAGATGGTGATCACACGTAGATCTATTTTAAATAAAAGAAAAATATATATGAACCCATATTTTAAGTATCAGATAATAAACTAAAATTTCCCTCAAAACATAGTGGAAGGTCCCGAGAAGTTGCGTTACTAAGCTTGTTAAGATTTATCACAAAGATTTAACTATTATTCAGGACAACTTTCGTACCAACTGGAATTCAGACGTTTTCTTAGTTGGTTATTTGTGGTGGATAATTGAATTGCATATGCCAGCTCTGTCATCATCATCACCCTCATCCTCAGCATCATCATCATCGTCGTCAACATAAGTAACAGCCTTATTCCGCCTACAGCTGGCTCCTTTTGCTTATCAGTTTCCACGATACTACGCGCTAATCGCATCCGCGTGTACGATTCTCGACTACTCTGGGATATCCCTTGGGTAGACCCCATGTCATTGACCCATCTCACATTCCAGAAGGTTTTAATTTTATATATTTATCTAATAACCGCCTTTGACTAATATTAGCTACATTAATACATAGTTCAGGCACATCGGTGAGGTTGCTTGGTTTTCAAAATGTCTCAATTGGTTTGACACTTCTTTTCTCGCAATATATGGAAATTATGTAAGTAAAGACTATCTTAGAACGGTTTTAATGCTTGACCAACCGTCGGCCGTACCGTCGGACGCCCTGTCATTTGTATGAAAATTAAGCAATATGGGTGTGCGTATGGTCGGTCGAGCACTACAGTGCTCGACCGACCATACGCACACCGTCGTTACAACGACTTGTTAATTTTCATACAAATGACAAGCACGACAGACGTACGCACCGACGGTCGGTCGAGTACAGAAACCGGCCTAAGTAAGAATTTGAGCACGTGAACCTTCCTTTTTAGATTTTATAGTACCTACGATAAAAATAAATATAGCTGTCGTAGTATAACTGACATTTCAGTCGTCACTATCTTGGTGAGTCTACGTATGCAAGATATCTGATTTCTTGGAAATCCACAGTCGAGGATGCTAAAATACAGAAGTAACACGCCTCCCCTTTGATCCCCAACTAACGACGGACGACTGCGGCAGATCACAGGATTAACCTCAATTTACTCCGACAGCTGCTCTAAAGTGTCTGAATAGTTTTGTATTTAGTCAACTATTTGTTAACACGCGTGTAAATTAAAATAAGAGGTTATGAATGTGTCCAGAGATCAATTACGAGGTAATAACATTTGCATTTATATGAGGCGGTTGGTGGTTAAAGTTAGAGAGAACATGTTTCGCATCTTTGTTGACTTAGCATCTGTATTCCGAATACGGTTGTAGAACTTTACAAACACAAGCTATTGTAACTTTCATAAGTGCCTTGCAGCATATATAAATACAGGTTTTGACATTAGATTAAAATTATCAAGTTAACATAAAACCTAGACTGGTCTTTAAACGAATCTCGTGAAGAAACGAAAAACATTTTCATTTCTGAATAAACCTCCCCCAGGTTTTTCCTCCCGTGCGCAATAATAATTGCATAACGTCGAGAACTGCTAAAAGCTTTAACACCCAGCTTCATGCTTTCTGTTTGTGAATTCATAAAAGTCACAACACCACTCAAACGCTGTCGGCATTTCGTTTATGTGAGTAAACAACAATAATGTATTTTGGAAATGAATCTTGCATCTATAGCCACTTTTGCGAGAGCAAATTCAATTTTGAAGCTCATGTGTATCCTCTCAAATAAAGCATCAGCAATTAACTTCCGGAAATTAAACTCAAACACCGACATGAAGCAAGATTTTCGCCATAAACAAAAGGGGTGAGTTGTGTCTGAAAAATCACAAAGGAATATTCTTTGCTCTTAGATTTTATTTCGACAATATGACAAGGGTACATTTCAGTAAAAGGAAAGTAGGTTTTAGCGGGAAAGGATTTGTTGACCAGATATAGAAGAACATTAAACGAATGGAAGTAAGTACCTATTACCATACACTGTTGCCATTTAGCTACATGCCTCTCTATCAGAAGAAAGATAGAAAGAAAACCCGTGTACTAAATAGTGTGAGACCGAGGCAAATAGCATGGTGAAAGAGACACATATACCCAGCAGTAGGGGCATAAAAGGTGTGGGTAATGATGATGAGGAAGGTCCAACAAACAAATAGCTCTATATGTAGAAGTATCAGTCTCATGAATTTACTACATCTATACTATTATAAAACTATAACTAAGCCGTGTTAGTTGATCTATACAGAGATTCCGTACGCAGACAGCTCCACAGACTCAGTAATGCCGGGAAGCGTGCCGCGAAACTATCAGATAAAGTTTTGCTCCAGTTTCGATCCGCACAGGGTTGTCAGCCGTTGCCCATAATTTCACAAACAAAAACTTTTACTACGAGAAATTTCGTAAAACGTACATAACGTAGGTAGGTACTGTACATCCATTCAAATGCGACCAGAAAGAATATGACATTACATACAGCATACAGCAAATATACTCAAACTGGGTCTGAAAAACTGACCGCTAAATGATATTTTGATATTGATCTGTGAAAGTTTAAATACTTTTAAGTATTAACTATAAGTAGCCAACCTATAATGTTTTTCAATTTTACAAGTAAAAAAAATATTCTCATGACAAATATAATTTTATACAAAGTATCTAGATATGTATTATAGACCGAGATTATTCGGATACTTCGGATTCGGGATTACTTTATACAAAAAAAGCGGTCCTGTGGGAAGCGTCGCGTCGCCCGGACTGACGCGGGAGCTAAATCATTATCGGTGCGTGTGAATTGAAGCAATGTGTTGCGCTGATTGGTTTCAGTTAGTTAGCTGCGATTTTGTAATATAAGCGAATTCTTATTGGTGATCCGATTCACCCCTTGATCCAATACGCTTCGTTCTACTTTTAAATTTTAAAAGTAAATGGATTGGCGCTTTTCCCTTTCATGTGTTGAATATAACCTTGCACAGGAAAAAATAATACTCCTCTGACTCTAGGAAATACGCCGCTTAGAAACGATATCACTAAAAAGTGTAAATTGAAAGACATTAATTTAGTAATTTTTTTTAAGTGTCAGCTAGTACTATTTATTTTAAACGATTGATGGTAACCCTGACTATTTCTCACTTTTTTCATCTTTTAACGTATTTTCGCTGAGAGTACGACCGTAGATACTTGACCGAGTTCGAAGTGTATTGATGATGTCTAAATGGGAAAAGTAATATTGGACATTGATTTTAGGGTTAATAGTATTAAATGACTTACTTTTTTAACAGTACCTGATAATGTTTCGCTTTAAGATTTCTGTGTCTAGATTAAAATTGGAATTATTATGTAACAAGAACATCTTTAAAATAAAAAGGTAGACAAATTCAACTTATATAATAAATATAAAACTTATGAACATTATTTTGTACAATTAGTAAACATTCCATCGATTGCGCATATACGAACAAATAAACATGAAACCTGAAACGAAAACTTACCAACCCAATCACTTCTAAACGGGCCATGTTTTCATCAAAACTTTCCACGTAGGCACATGTAATGTAACTACAAACAAAATTGTTAATATGAAACTCATCCAATCTCCATAATAATTAGTACCTACTTTAATACTATATGCCAGTTTCACACGCTCCTCGTTCACATTCTACTGAGTTTATTGCTTCGTATGCTTACAAACATAATAAAATCGTGATGGGCGTCTATAACAAGATGGTACGATGAAAATTTTGTTCCTTCAGAATATGGTTATGATAGCATTACTATGGAGTAATACCTATTGGACCGGTCGTAATCTAAGAACCTAACTCGAGTCACATAGTATTTTACTGTTGGCTTAGAGTTAATAGGTACATTTATCTATATATTCATGCTGTATCCACCTACTGCTGGGTATAGGCCTCCTCTGTTTCACGCCATTTGTGCTGGTCCTGTGCCAGTCTCATCCAGTCTGTCCCGACGTGCTTGGCGATGTCGCCCGACCATCGGGTTGGTGGTCTGCCTCGCAGAAGTTGCGCTCCTCTTAGCCACCACTCCATTATTTCCCTGGTCCACTTTTGGTCTTCCTGTCCTGCCAAGTGTCCTGCCCATCTCACAACGTCAAATTTCGACCATTCTAATAGGTACATAAGTACAGCGAAGAGGCACATTGTAGTTCATCGTACATATTGACATTGGCTACATATTCCGGCGTGTTCTGAAACGTCACTAATTTGTTTGCTGTATGAATATGTGCCCACATTTTTGCTATAAATAAATATACACCTGACCTATATTTGTCCTGTTATAAATACATTGGCGTTATAAATATTAAAAATATTTCTTGGTACTTTAATATGTTGAACGTTAAATAAGTATAAATAATGTTTGGAAGTTTTTGACACAAAATATATTTGAAAAAAAAAAAAAACAATATTTAAGATAATTTTCAATGTAAACCATTGAAATTCAAAGAGCTTGGATCGTGCACACTTGAACATTTGTGTAGACAATTTTCCCTACAGTAATATTTTGAGTAATTGCTTCCACAACCTTCATATAAGCGATAAAGCATCGCATCAAACGCAATTTAAAAGTAACGAGCAATATATTCACCTTCGTTAAAATCTATAATGCTCGACTATTATATATGAAATATATTCGAGTATATACTCTACTGTTGTGCGTCATTCAGTCTCTCTCGTTTTATTGAGAAGAAAAATTGTACTGCTGAGCCGATTTTCTTGTCTAGCCACGGTTACGGGTCTGCATACATCGTTGTGTTTTCCCGTACCGCTAACACAACAGTTGTGCTTTCAGCAGTGAACGTGTTAACATTATAAAGCTTTATGATACAGATTGTTCTAAACGACATTTCGTTAGATATCTATATAGATATAATAATAAAATTACAACGCGATGTGATAATTTTATCGCGGTCGCTGTGTGTGAAACCGCACGCATTATCATCCAAATTGTATTACATACCATTATCGATTTGCGATAATATGGATCAAAATAATATCTGTCTATGAACATTTATCTTAATCAAATAAGAACAAGGAAAATCTTTAGGGAGCCAAAGGCTAAATTAAAGGCAATTCGATTCAGTGGTCTCAGAAAAAATACTCCCTTTATAAAAGAAAATATTTTCCGGTTTTGTAACGGACTAAGTGGACCATTCATTCGGAATAAGAGAAGCAGGTGTATTTAATATCCCTTTTTTTTTCACAGGCTCGGCGGTTAATGGTATGGTTTATGAATTAACGTTGCGTTGTACAAATGTTTAAAGGTTTTACAACGTTATAATATAAAGAAGTAAAGTCTTTTCTTATTCTAAATAGGCTCTAAGGAAAGTTTATTTTTTGCGGGAATTTTAAATCGTTGCTGGAACAACATTTTTCAGGTATCAATATCGTGCTATCAATTAATTCCGAAGTGTCTGCGGCACCCAGTATTAACCTGTCAATATTGCTACCATAAATTTCAACTTCAGTAAAGCTCTTTCGACTTGGACAGGCGAACGAAATAGTTGAACAAAGATAATTTAACTTTTACAGGGATATCAGTTTGTTAGTAAAACTTCGCAGTTGTACTGAGAAACTTGGCTGCATCGTCGCGGCTTAACTTAGCAGACTATCACTTTTAATCCTGCTATGGTTAAGTGATTTCTATTATTCTGTAAAAATAAAACATCTTTTCGTATATTTTTCTATGCGTATTAATTTGCCATGGGTAGTTACGAGTACATTCTGCTTCTTGGTTTCTTCGTTCAGTTTATAACTAATTGTTACACTTATTTGTACACTGTAATTCTCTTTATTTGTGTTTTAAATCTAGGGTTCAGTAAAGAGTTATAAAAATCATTAGTTATTCATAAAAAGTTATGTGACGTTTCATAAAATCATGCACTACAATTTTGTACTGCGCAGTACTAAGTGACGTTCAATAACTTTGTATAAATAAGGGGGTTAATCTACATCAATGTTTCATGCTTATTGTTTTTGATCTGCTGTTGGGTAATTCGCTAAAACTCAATAGGTTTCATTTTCTTTAAATTTATATCACAAAATTATTACAAGAAATACTTGTATAACAGGAAATACTTCACTTTACTCCCATTCTTGTTTAGTACCCACATAATAACCTTCGCAGCAGATTTCATCTTCACTTAACCTGAGATTCAGCTTTCACGATATTGTTCAAGTCGATTCTTGAACATAATACCTGGTGCCTTTCCCGTATTACCACTTATTCGGAAAGACGAAATACGTTATTCAACCCTAATTCTCTTATATAACAATAATATATAATATAATACAATTTTACAAAGAAATTGTTTAGTAAAGCGACTCTGCTAATTTCCGTAAAATACTCCGCTAGTCAAATAATCTTTGGATGTATGTCTTTCAAATTCAATTTTGGTGGAGGGTCACAGTTGCCAATCACTACAAAATTGGAACAATGAAGCAGACAGGTGCTCAGAGATTTACAATTGATCTATTTCCAGATCCGTAATCATAAGCATCTCATTAGTTTGTTTGAAGTTTGAAATATCTTGTCTGACCGATAAAACTATTCGTTAATAACTGTTATCCTTAGCATCGTTCACGGTAGTTATTTTCATGGCGATATTAGTAGAGCTCGCTTAGCTTTGGTGAAAAACTTTCATATTCAATGACTAAAGCCAGGAAGCCTATACCAGCGCGCAGGATCTCCAGATAATGTAATAAAATTTCCCCAACAAAAAAAACCCATAGGACAAAAAAAAAACCCAATAGGACAAAAAAGAACCCCATAACGATACGATCCATTCATATTCACATCTAACCAGTAAACACTGTATTGCAATCAGTCCACTAGTAAAAACGTGATGCAAAAAAACAGACACTATTTTCAGAAAAGTTAAATTTTCTAAACCATTTTTTTAATATTACGTATATTAAAAAAAATGGTTTAGGAAATTTAACTTATATTTTTAAACTTCAATTATATTTTATTTTATACTTTCAATCCTCAGATAATTTTTTCCTTAACTGATTTATTTTAAGTATTTATTAGATGGAATAGATTACAAATGGCGACGACATCGACATACTGATAACATAATGAGCAGTCTCTGAATGGCTTACGAATTTATTTTCGTCATTATGAAGCTGCTGACACACTGCGGAAACGAAGCGCGTCTGCTTCTTTAGATCTCAATGAACAAAGTATTTCAATTGAGAATTAGATCTTTTGTTATTTACGGCCTTGTATCAATAATCATGACAGTTAGCTGCTAAATTGTTTCTGACATGCTCAATGGTCAGTGACGTCTTGACGGTTACTATTTCGACGGGTTTTATGTGTTTATTCTGGTTGCTGTAGTAAAGCTTAGTGTTAAGCAGATTTGTACGCGACGTCGTGCGCGCGTCAGTCTCATAAATAAGAGTACTTGTACTTGTGCCCACCTGGTCATGGCTAGATCAATTATTTATGTAGCAGTTGGTAGTCTAATAGTATTGATTACAACAATAAAGATGATTGTCGTATTGTAGCACACAAAATTGGGCAAGGGCATTGTTTCCAGCGAAATTACCGGGCATATGAGACTTTAGAGGCGATGTCTCAGAGGGTGACGATCTCAGCGCAGTGCCGCGCAGGATTATGCAATACAGGATTCTGGGTGGTGCTGTGAATGTTATAGGCAGGCTAGCGCTTACCATCAGGTGAATAATAGGTGAATAAGGTTCATTGTCTCTCACACAATCAAATAAAAAAAACGATAATGACGTGAAACAAGACACCTTTACTCGCATGTTTAAATTTTGTGAACTCTTTTATTTTCTTTTGTTTGAACTGAACGTGAGACACTTGAGCAGTTAACGTCGGATGAAAAACCACGTAGGTGTCTTATATCATTAAAAGTTTCCATATTAAATTTAGACGTGAGCGACAAAAATTCTAGTCAAGGTATGGATATGAAAAGCTTTTAAAAGATTAACCCCCTTATTCATAAAAAGTTATGTGTCGTTTCATAAAATCGCGCATTACAATTTTGTACTGCGCAGTACTAAGTGACGTTCGATAACTTTTTATGAATAAGGGGGACTGTGTTTATAGATCTATATGATGTTTTGTCAAATAAAATTTATTCGTACAATACCAAATGAAAAGTTAAAAAAAATAATTTAAAGCTCAAAAACTCGTATCAACAAGCATACATAAGAATAAGAATAAGTTGAACAAAGAACTTAGGGTTTCTCGCCTCATGAATTTCAATATGGTGTAGGTTAAACTTTCTAGAAGTTTCTAGTTTTACTTCAAAACTACTGCTCCACAATTTTACCTGCTGCAAATTACTGGATGCAAGAGCTATACCTATAAATGTAGCTTAAAAGGTAAGGAACACTTCAGCAATCATTAATTTTATGAATGCCATTCTTAATAATTAGCTAGTTCGTGGATAAATCGGGATTTGAACCCTGAATCTCTAATATGGACATTACAGAAAAATGTATCATTGCCAAGCGTAGTACACCGCTTACTAGATAAACTTTTATAGTAACAATAGAAAAAAATGGGCCTTGCTATATACTTATTTGTATCAATTATTTTACCACTAAATAACGATTATAACGCGACATAATCACAAGTATACATAGATCAGAAAATACAAGGACAATGGTCCCACAAACACCCAGGTTCAGAGCAAATACTTGCGGTTCACACAATTATTTGCCCAGCGTGGGAATCCAACCTGCAACTACATGCTTCGGAGTCGGCTTATAACCAACTTTCGTCATGGAGACAAATACCTAATATAAAGTATGGAGGAAAACAATGAAAGCCACACTAATTCTATTCCATATCAACATTCTAGTATGCGCATTGGTATCTAATGCTCTATTGAATTCTCGAAAATGTAATTTGGCCTCTAAATTTAATTTCCGTCGCTCGCCAATAATATGACACAGTAATGAGAATTTAAGCGTCTTTCCTAACATAACTCTCGCACCAAGGCCGAAGTAAATCAAGTCAAAGGTTCATAAGAATATAATTGGACGAGTTTTTTGCCACGGCTATGCGCGTCGATGGATACATGATTTACCCTCTTCCACCCGGGGGTTGATTTCGGGAGGCGAGAACGAGATACGTGTTTGCTCCATGAATGCCATACGACGGATTTTATATCTCGGAGTTTAGCGAAATTCTTCGCCTCTGTATTTATATTCCATTTTCCATCTTCCAGAAGCAAATTTATTTGTACATGCATGGTTTCTTATTTGACAACGTTGGCTTTGCTGCCTGAAGTTACAAAAATATTTCATTCAAAATTTTACTAAAAATACTACCGGAAAATTTTGCAATTTACGATATTTACCGTGCACTGAAACGAAGTGAAATATCGTGATCAATATATCCAAACCAGACTGGTTTCTTTATCTACCCGAAACCAGCTTTATCCGGTACCGAGCGCCAGTTAAAATTCAGTTAGAGAGACAAGTCAATCAGTAACACAATCAACTTTTATACCGTGTCTCGCTTTGACGCGTTTTCAATTTCGCTGATCGTGGGTGAATAGAGCTGGATTCTCTATGCAAGCCAGCCTCATCTGCTGCGTGAATGCATGCGTAATGTCTTTACATTTGCACCATCAATCAATCAACGCAGTGTCAACTTTGCTTTTTCATTTAGTACGAGTTGAGGGGTGGGTACACTGTAGTGTACTTTACTTTGCTGGAGGACCGAAGAGCTCTACTATATTGTCAAAACTATTAACTTCAAAAAAAATCTCTCAGTATGCCACAATTTTAGTTTTGGGATGCCTAATCGATATTGAAAAAAATTCTGGACCCCATTTAGGTTCTAGTATGTTGAAATTAGGATAACAGAAACATTTTTATTGCCCACATACTTAGACTTCGACCAAGCTCAATAAAATCTTATGTAGCGTAATAAAACTAAACATTGATAAAATAAGGCGCCAAGTAATCCAATAGATGTCCAATAAATGTCCATCGGCGGCCGATTTTCTCTATTTATCCCTCTATATGGAGGAGCGAAGGGTCTTGATACCTATTGAAAAGTTAAAAGGTTTGTGATAGAGCTTACACCAAAAATTTCATCAAAAGTTGATAAAAATTATACATTATAAATATCTTAGGAAAGATATTAATATGATATCCCTGAAAATATATATATTAAGAAAACGTCGGTATCGATTTCCAAAGGAAGTCGGAAAATTTAATTATCCTACGTCAATGCTTTGATCTTCAAGGTGTACCTAATGATAATTTCTTAACGCCTACCTATTCCAATATCAAGTTCAAAATAGCATTATTTAATTAGGAATATAAATCAAATGAAGATTTAGATCACAAAGGAATCCGAAACAAACGAACCTAGTTAATTATATCAAATTACTAGCTGCGCCCCGTGGTTACACGTGTTGACTATTATCCCACGGAAACCGTTATTTTTACGGGATAAAAAGTATCATAGGCTACATTTTATGATGTAAAGGAACTAGATACCAAATATCATCATTCTATTCAGCCGTTGCAGCGTGGCGAGATGACAAACAAACAAGCTTACATGCTTTAGCCTAAATAATATTACTATTTATAATATTATACCTTACATAGAGTTATCGAGAGATTACAGTCGAGTATCATTGACCACGGCCACTATCAATTAATTTGTGAGTGAGTAAATATTTTCACTCAAACATGAAATTATTTTGCGTAAGTTTATTTAGCCTTTTATATCGAACGGGACTCGAGTAAGAGAAAGTAATTAAATACTAGAGAATAAAATTAACAGTAGGTTTACAGTTTTAATTTGCTACATCACGTAAAATAGTAATTATGATTGGACAAGGGTTGGGCGATGTAACATGCTAGTCATGATAAAAGAGGTGTATAGTAAATCGATCCCTTTTATTTGTAAAGCACCTCAAAGTAGTAGGAAGTTTGAATAATCATTTGAATATGTAATTGTAAGTATTAATAATAATAATAACGCATCAGGATCACATATAAGGAACCTGGGGGGTCACCACGTATTTATTATTATTCCATGCAGTTCATTCCGGCCTAGATTGTCACCATGCACTCATAAATGACAAACGTGACGTGACGTCACTCAAAAATAGACTGCAGAGAATGAGAGAGAAAGAGAATGAGATGGAGCTATATAAACTCCCATAAATTCAAACAAATTGTTCCGATCTGTTTGGATAAATGTCTCTGGTCGACTTATGAACGCGGAGCGATATTGGTGGTGACAGTTAGCAAGCAGTTCAGGCCTTAAACTGGATGGATTTCACTGTTCGTGTTGAGGCTCCTGACCCTATCTAGGATTCCATGTATCTAGAGAATCAGGAACTACGAGAACCACTAGAGATAAGAACATAAAACCTTTGATTGTATTTATTATATTATATATATTACATTCGTGTTGTTTTTGTATTAAGCTTTATTATTTTCCATTATTTTATTTTTTTTCTTCATTAGATATTTTGATGCACGCCTACACCCCTCTCTCCTTCACTATGGGTGGTTGACTGGTAGAAAATGCTCTTAGCGTTAAGTCCGCCATTTGTACTAGTTAGTTAATATGTGCAATAAAGTATTAAATAAATAAATAAAAAGATAGATAGATTATTAGAGCTAATAATTATGATAATTATGAAAACTTCCCACCCGTGCCTATACTACACATTATAACATAATTTTACATGTAGCCACGTGAATGAAATATAGCTATTATAAATACAAAGGCTCCTCAAACCCATTATTATATAAACGTCCAAATTACAATTAGTATGATGACTTTTACCATCGCTCTAATTCCGTCAAATGACGAATCGGATGTGAATCCAAAACAATCTATTTCTGATTCAATAACATGTGTACAATAGTGTGTCTGTTACCGTTCTGCGGTAGTTTTTGTAAAAATAGATATACATCAATCATTGCATAAATGAGATGTTCTTGAACTGGTGGAAAAGTATTTAATATCCTATAACCGCTGTCGAGAAAACAGGTTAGATAAATGTTTCTTTAGATTCTTCGAAGATACAATTATGTTTATTTTAAAATTGTTTAATAGTTGGCTTATTCGAAATAGACACATTCATTTATTTATTTATTTATTTATTAACAAAATAGTTGATACGGTATAACCATTTACATCAATTAGCAGGTATAATTACAATGGCAAACTAAAATCATAATCCAAAGAAAAATAAAAATCAAATAAGTGAAATATACAAAATAAAATAAAAACCAATAAATTATAAATAGAAACAACTAGCATGCATTCATCTCACAGTACTTCAGACATTCTGTCAAAATCACCTGCCATTGGTCCGCAAACAGATCAAATGTTGGGCTGACGTCCAGGAGGGCGTTGAGCGCTTTAAGGGATCGTGGTATGGGGGATCTTGATCGGGCAACAGTACGGCATGCCGGGACAGCCAACAGTCTATGTTTTCGTAAGCCGAGGTAGTTATTAGGGACGAATAACCTACACAGCTCGGAATTCAAATCTAGGGCATCCACTTTCCCTTGTAGGATCGTACACATCACAACTAATTGGTCGCGAGATCTTCTAACCTCCAATGAATTGTACCCCAAACAACCTAGGACAAATTTTGTTGGGTACATAAAAGGGTAATAACCGCTTGTATAGGTACCTTAGAAATGCTTTCTGTATTTTTTCTAATAAGAGTGCATATGTGGTCTCGTGCGGGGCCACACACATGCACTAGCCTCTAACTTGCTGCGGACCAAGGCGCTGAATACCAGCTTGATCACGTCTAAATTCCGAAAATCGTTCGAGTTTCGAAGAACAAAACCCGATCGCCGGTACGACTCCTTGGCCACTATCGTTATATGATCATGAAACGTTAGTTTGCGATCGAAAGTGACACCCAGGTCCTTGACAGTGGTCAATCTAGATATATTATCACATTACATACCTGTATAATAGTGAATTAATGTTAATTTGATTTATTATACACAATATGGAACCACAATGGGAATTTCTTTATTTAACTGTCATTAAACAAAAGGATACCCATTCATGTTCCATTGTTGTTTCGACATGGAACAGGAAACATGCATCTACGAGTATTGTAGAAGACTTGCTACGATTGTTATAATTATTATAAATCTTGAACACTAGTCAACACTTTGACTGCTGAGCCGTTTTGCTTGTCTAGCGAGGTGTGCGGCTCTGCATGCGCCATAGTGTTTTCCCATACAACAAACACAACAGTTGTGTTTTACCGTATTCGTGGCAAGTTATGAAAAACACGAGAGTTGTGTTTTCAGCAATGAACGTGTTAAAGAAACGCCACCGAACGTAACGGAATACCTTCGTAGCAAGATAGTTTTCAAGAATTCTACTTTCCCGATATCCGAGAAGAAGGTATTAACACCGTATTTGCAAAGCCCGCTCGAGGTGTTCGGTATTCACCCCAATACATAATGCAATTCCTTTGAAACCCCGACCACCTTCGTTCCGCCCGCGACTTGCGTTTCATTATCAAACTACTTCCACGAAAAGAACTAAAGTTTGTAAAGACCAATTGTATTAGCTTATAACGAAACTTGAAGTTAGTTCCCGACGGTAAGAGCTCCTTCTTTCACAAATAAAATTATTAGGTATACCTGCTTCAACATAAATAAAGATTTTCTTTCGAAACACAACATGGACTGGAATATGTGACACTGACATTAGCTAGAGGTATGCGCAAATGGAACCTTTTGTAAATAAATTTAGTCGAGTGTGTATTAGACATCAAAGGTGTCTTTCATGGTATGGTGGTCACGCCCCTCGACCACGCAGTAGGTAACCTAATGGAATTATCATTGGCGCAGGACGTAAATATACAGTTCTCAAAACGTATATAGAATTTAAGTCTTCTACGCTTGAAATGTACATATCCTTACTTATATTATAAATGCGAAAGTAACTCTGTCTGTTGCTCTTTCACGCCTGAACTACTGAACCGATTGAAATGAAATTTGGTACAGAAATAGTCTAGAGCCTAGGGAAGGACATAGGCTACTTTTTATCGCAAAAAATGCATTGTAAGGGTTTGAAATAGGGGATGAAAGTATCGTCATTTTTGAAGCTAGAAGCTTGAAATTTATTTTTTAGGCTTTTGATTAGATATAAATAAATTTGACATTCAAAGTTTGTAAAACTTTACCCTTGAGGGGTAAAATAAATATAGGGGATGAAAGTATGTATAGGAATATGTAAAGTTTCGGCTTAATTTTCTCTAATGGAAAGCTACATTGACAGCGAGTAACATAGGCTATATTTTATCCCCATATTCCTGCGGGAACAGGAACTACGCGGGTGAAACCGCGGGGCACAGCTAGTTTGGAATAAATATATTTTTCCTGTAACATATTATCAACAGCTTTTGCTAATGAGGCACTCTCTTATTTCACGTTTTTCGTTTTAATTTACTGCTATTTCTCTACTAAAATGGTTTATAGTGCGCTTAAATAAACTAAGACGCTAACTTTGTAAGGCTTCCTAAAATTTCAGTTTTGTATTGAATAATATAATACATAGAAAAGTGCATGAGGCAAGGTAGAAAGCATTTCCGTACTTCGCTTTAATGTCGAGTTTCCTAGTTTTTTTTTCATTTAGGACATGGCTATTCATTCCACTGCGAGTTTTGCTTTGAGCTTTAGCCTGTAGCGGAACCTTGGGCGGTGTTCGCAATAAGGAAGTCTTTCACGTCACCATTATAACCTTTGGACCTCTGGGGCAGTACAATACAAGACGCTGTTTGGGTTTGTCCCCTGCGAATATTTTCAACGCAACTACGTGTAAGCAAACAGTTCCCATACTTTATTTCGAGCGACAGAAAAACGCGCCCGAGCTCAGATTGCGTTCTTTTATGTCACTCTGGGATTTTTGTTTATATTTATTTTGCCAGTTTCCGTTGCCAATGTGGTTTATATTTTATTAACTGTGTCTATTGTTGGTATATTGGTGTTTGCCTGCCGATACAGAATTCGTATGTATTCGTTCCTATCTTTCATTGCACATTCGTTAAAGATAAACATTGTGTCACGGTAATTCTGCGTTCATTGCTGAGCATTAGAGAAATAAAGTAATGTGGCGTGTTTGTTAATTGATTTACGTTTTATAGACATTTTTATGGTATGCAATAAAATGTATTGGATTCTAAAGTCAATATAATGAGTGCATACATAATACTTCAAAACAATACAGAAATGGTTTAGTGTATGAGACGTAGGTGTGCGTAATATAATAAAACAAAATTCGTAATGTGTGCTGGGACACATAGCATGTAAAAGTTAAAAAAAAAAAAAAACAAAAAAATATTTCAAAATTTAAAAAGAAAAAAAGATATTTTCAAAAATATACGAAACGAAACTCTCTCTCTCTTTCTATTTTCACTAGCTTATACCTTCCTCTCAACTCCCGTTTGCCTCGACTGATCACATTTTTTGCGTTTGAAATTGAATGAAATGAAAAAACGTTTTTTTTTTTCTAAATAATTAAAAAAAAAAATTTTTAGTTTCTAGTTTACTTCTACTATGTGTCCCAGCCCAGCATACTTTTCGTTTTTTCTTTGGTGTCCATGTTCAACCATTATGCCTTAGGTGAGCTTTGTTTGAAATATTGTGGTGAGATAATTTTCTAGCTAGACTACGATGATGCAGTCCAGCTACTCAGGGCCGTATGTTTTTACAATTATTATCAAATTATTTAAACACCGCTCAGGGAGACTCCACCGATTTTGGATGGCGAAGTTCCTTGGCCTGTTTTAATTAGAGATTGTTATAAAAATAGAAATACTGACCTTGGGTTTCCATTGTGCTTAAAATAACTGCTACATCATCATCACACTACAGCATTATCTTCTCTCTATTTTCATAAGCAACACATGGTTCATTATCTTTGAAACTACAACATTAACATTTTAAATAACTATCTTGCACTCACATTTGTTTATTAACAGATCCGTTGAAACCATTAACTTGTGAATAAAACATGCCATAACTTTCGATTTACGGTCGATTGTCCAGGTTTATTGGGCGCTAATCTGGCGTCATGGAGCCATGCATGTGTTCTTTCATTGGTTAGGGTTTACAGTATCTTGCACTAGTGGGTAATATAGGTAATAGCTGAAAGCCGATGTGGTACATTGCACTAGAGTTCTCTTTTGCCTGCGCATAGTTTTAAGAGACTCTAGAGCGGTGCCATAGAGTCGGGCATTTGTTCTTTTACCGACTAGTGTTTACAGTTTTGCGTGATCGTGCATTAATGTGAGTTAACTCACGGCTGAAAGACGGTTTTATTTCGTCCTCCAAAGTCTTCGGTCCATGGTCACCTATACAGCACGTACAGTTTTATTGGGCGTTTAACTTGGACCCTGCAGGCCGATATAATTATTTTATACTGGCTAGATTTTATTTCTGTGTATGTGACACGTGGTGCTTTACCCGTGCATGGCGTCGTTGATAGTAAAATAGCTTGTTCAGAAATTACTTATATTTGTCTCATAACTGTTGTGCTTAGACATGTGTGGTCTACACCACTACACTACTAACTACTAAATCACGTTATGCTAAAACCAGTGTTAGTGTGCATTTACCTTTACGCTAATTAGTTGACAGTTACGATCCAAGGCCATTGATATTTTTGGCCTTTTAAGGCCTTAACTTAAACTAAGTGTGATTGAAACCCTCAATAGTAACTATAGTTACGTAAGACAGTACTTTATTTTATCCGAAATAAATGAAAAAAACACTTTTTATCTTCAAACATGTCCACAACTCAGCGCGGCCTGTGCCAGCCTGTCCATTGTTCAATGTCCAACATACAATTGAAATGGATGCTCTTGCTAAAAATGTTACTACAATAACCCTTAGGCCGGCTTTAGTGCTCGACCGACCGTCGGTGCGTACTTCAGTCGCGCTTGTCATTTGTATGACAATTGACAAGTCGTGATAGTGCTCGACCGTTAGGCCGGTTTTAGTGCTCGACCGACCGTCGGTGCGTACGTCGGTCGCGCTTGTCATTTGTATGAACAGTAAGCAATATATGCGTGCGTACGCTCGGTCGAGCACTGTCACGACTTGTCAATTTTCATACAAAAGACAAGCGCGACCGACGGTCAGTCGAGCACTAAAACCGTCCTAACTATCCACTAACAATTTCCCCTTTCAGTTAGAAACCGGATGCTTCAAACGATACGTTCTCGGAATCACTTTGGTATAAAGTGATGTCCCTTTCTTTACTGTTCATATCCGAGGCAGTGAATCCTACCGCGACAGGTGGATTCATGTCACTATTGTATTGGATTTGTTTGAAAGCTTCCATTGCTCTTTGATGAACACGCACCTTTCCCATTCCATCTCAACTTCCACTGTAAAGAGTTACAAGAGATGGGAGACATTTAAACTTCGATAATCACATGGTAGACTTTCTCCAAACATATTTTATTCTAAAACGCAAACGGATCTATAATGCGTATCTATTTAATTTTAATGATTTTTTGCCTTCTCAAGACTATTAATTATGTGACTCAGGAATAAAAGTCCTTGATGTAACTTGATCGAAACGTCGCGGTTTGCCAACATGATATTTTGATAATGAATAATCTGTACACTAATTAGTCCCGTTTTTGACTAGTAAATAGTGGGTAATATAAGCACTTTTTATAAGTTTGAGAAGAAAGCCAACAAACCTAATTTGTTTAAAGCTACATAACATTACACTATACAAATACTCGCTGAAAAGTTCCACACAATATGTACCTTCGCAACAAGCAAACAATTCTCTTAGGGGAACTTGCGAACAAGTAAAATTCTGCGAGTGACGCCTTTTGTGCCTGCCCACAATAGCTGGCGTTACTTTTTCAAACTGAAATGAATACCCTCCACAAAGTGTAGTGTAATATGCTAAATGGGTCGGTTCGTTTGCGTATCCATCGGGGAACAGCCAAAATCAATCACCTGTACGGGCCGCGTTGTCGATCAATCATTGCCGTCAGGCGTGCAGAAACGCCCTGTTGCGCGAACCAATACACCAAAACTCTTCCCTTTAGACGTACGCCACAAACGTTCGCTTTAACCTTTATGCGCGATGTACATTGTACATATTAGGAGTAGTTTAGACGCTTTTGCATTTGAAAGCAGACGAGGGTCGAAGGACTGAGGCCAGACCGGAAAGGGTTAGATTAAATGTTTATGGAAAAGAGGAGCAATTGTCGTGTGATTTTTTGCGTTTTATTTACAGCTACAAAGCAGTTCTTCAAGCGGTATTAAACGTATCATTATATTTTGTTTGAGTAAATAACACAGTTAGTTACATAAACTAATATAGTCACTTACATTTGTAATATCGTTTGAAACAAGATACGCGATGGTTAATATCCTATTTCCAATGTAATACTAGTGTAGTGTAGTGTACTATTTATCTAGTCTAAACATGAGGGAAAAAAACATAATGGCATGGTTTATTTGCTCTGAGTCTGAGTGTTTGTGTCCACAGACCTCTTAGTTTCTGATTTCCTAGATACAGCGAATCTCAGTTAGCAGCCAGGATCTTTTTATATGATCGCGACGTTTTATTTCATGAATAATCGTATCGATTAAAATGCGTCATATCCTGTAGAATATTGTCTATTATCTTCTAATAATATATTATTAAAATAATAAAGTCGGCACTTATTATTTTTACCTTGACGTCAACATAATTATGTTTGAGGAAAACTAGCTATTTTTATTTATCTATTTATTTGACTACTCGTTATTATTATTTCAGAATAATTTTAGTACTTACTCTGACGTATTTTTGTCCTCAACGTTGTAAAATATAATGCAGTTCTAATATAAACTCATTGGAGCCAGATGGGCCAGCTCGTTTTCCAACCGATATCCTAATGAAAGCCAAGATAAATTCAATCCAGAACAGAAATGCAAACAAATCTATTTGAGTCATTTTAAAAAAGAGAGATATTTTAACTCAAATCCACAGCTTAAACGAACGTTTAATCTGTTTAATCCGGGGAAGCCGAAATTAAATATGTTTTTTCCTGTCTATTGTAAAGAGATGATAAATATCAAAGTGAAATGATAGGATTATTTTGTGTAAATTCCATACCTACGCCGGTTTTTCGTTAATTTTGCAAACGTTTACTCGTGTCGACGCAAATCAGCTTTGTAAGCCGTGACAGCGAAAACTTTTTAGATTTCTACTCCATATTATCTATATATATAGAAATGTTATGTTGGTTTGTGTACGCTTCAAAAACTCAAAAAGTTCTGCACAGATCGAGCTGAAATTATAGCATGATATTTTTTTCATCAGTGACTTATCAGCGAATGTGCGAATGTGCCACAGCGAAGCGTGGCAGGGTACAGCTAGTATTCTATATTTTTCAATTTAAAATTGTATGAAGACCCAATAACTTAAAAAGCTCTGAAAATTAGAGGGTCCAGAAGGAAAACACGGTTCAGGCCGGCATTTCCTTGGAAACATTCATACCTAATACGAATATAAAAAACTTTTCACAATAAAACTGGGACAATGGACGGGTAAGTAAGAAAAATAAGCCGCTGACAGAGCAGGCCTTATTAAGTTAAGAAAACTGAGTCAGAATAATAAAGCCCAAAGAAATAAGGCCGCAGATCACTTTTCGAGGGTACCAATTATTCCTGACCTATGGAATTGGGACAAGTGTTTATGTTTAATTATAGGCAGAAGGGATGAGGGAGCGAGACAGAAACCGCTGGTTGTTAGCTGATAGCAAAACGTTTCATGAAACCAATGCTTACTTAATAGAACTCAATCTTACTGAATCAGATCAAAATCAAACGAATAAAATATTTAATCTCCGGGATTATTCGGATTGACCGAACGAAATTCAGACTATCCTTCGATTCATTTAATCAATTAAACTGTAATTAATAACAAGTACCCATTATGCTGTGCCAATTTGACGACAATAGCTAACCGGCGATTGGAGTGGCATGGTCCGATACAATCAATCGAGAACTACATAATCGATCAGGCAATTTGACGACAATTAGGTTATTATGACAAGATGACATTGATTATTAACTATTAACTAGTCGAATACGTAATCTATATATCTATTTGTTTCTGACCTACTTATAAATAGACAGTATCTAAAGGACAAATGGTCAAAACTTTCATTATGTAATGAAGAACATGATATTTTTAAAAGTTAGTTTTTTTATTTTCCCATTACTTAAAGCTACTTACTGAAACTTAGACGAAACTGTATTGCATGATGTGGTCTCCTATAATTAGAGAAACACAATGTATAATAGCCATACCTAGAACATACTAATACCATGTATAGTGTAATCTCTGTTGGAGATCAAAATATAAATAAATAAATAAATAAACCAATTGTAATGCGGTTATCGCTGTTTGTTAGCTTAGAATCGGCTTTATGTGCAATAGTATACTAAAAAAGACTACATGTAGGTATTAGTGGACGCGAGATATGTACTTATGTTTTTGATATGAAACTAACTGGATTTAGAAAATCTCTCAAGGTTGATAGATAAGTTGTCTAGTGGTCAAATGCTAGCCTACAAAACAATAAAATAATGATATCTTCAAGTTAAGGTTCCAGTGACCTTTAAAGGTAGTTATGGCCTTACCGTAAGAATAAGAAACGTTGCTCATAGTAACAACGTAAACCGTAGGATCAGTTAGATCTTTGCCAGATGGGGCTTTCTAGACCAATCCCTTGAGCAATACAACTGTAGAGCCCGAATACAAACGATGTCCCATCCCTTGTCATGCTTTTCGTGTCCAATATCCTGTACAATGAAGGAATTTATCGCTGCCTCAGACGACGCGGTGGCGTTGGCTACTTTGTCAGATAAGGTCCTCTGAGTAAACTCCATGACTCAAAAATAAGAAGAAGTTAGATCTTATCTTGTTGAGTTATATTATGAACCTTAAAGCGTCATCAAAATTAGTTTTATTATTATGTATTTTGTAATCACCTGTGGACCTTGACATCCAGACGACCATACAATTTATTTTATGGACATAATATACCAAAAGATTTAATGGATCCATTAGTATCGAAGGCAATCATTTACTTTCAGGAGAAAGGACAAAATTGAACGTGGAATAATCCAAATAGGTTTATTCAGGAGGAGTATTTTGTTTATTTAGGAATTCGATGAAATATAAGTAACCTTTAACGCAATACTGTGAAAACCCACGAAATTTTCGTAGCGGTTGCCATGTTAAAAATTTGGCACAGCCTTTTTTGAAACTTCACTGGAGAAACTTTTACTTTGTCTTGTAACCGAATGAGAACTTACCGAACATTGGCGAGCGTGTGTCGACGGCTCTTGAGGTACCGGCCATGGTACTTCTGCAGCTCGCCGATACTGCCCTGCTCCGCCTGCATCCTGCCCAGCGGCGCCTGCGCAGCCGGCGCGGCCTCCTCGGCCTGCCCCGCGCTGGCGCCCGAGCCACGCTTACGCGCTTTATTAGACTTCCGTGCCGCGGCAGATATGCATATCTTCACCGATGATGGGCTCCCGAAACTCCGCTTCTTACTTGAACTCCGCGAAGACGTAAACGCTGTATCTGTGCTACTCCTTGTACTTTTATAAGACGGTGTTAGAGTAGCATCAGTCGCGTCTTCGAGAGGCCAATCCGAATCGTCCTCTTCCTCGATGCCCGGCAGCGGTGACTGTTGACCGAGCGGACGCGGTGAGCTTATTACAGGCTCGGGGACGACTGCAAACAAGCAATAAAAGCACTGAACAAACACTCTGAATTTAGTCTTATACGATCTACATATGGAACAAAGATTTGCTCTACGACCTGGCATCAACGTCAATTAGATTGGGCTGTTTTCCAAGACCTTGGTATTAGCGTTTCCTTAATTCGTCTGGACACCTATTTACTCTAAAACTTTGTACAGTGTATGATTTTACTACAATATCGTTGTAGAGTTACTTCTGATATATACATAAAGTAAATTTTTTGTGGCTATAAAGACAGCGACGGAGTCCCGTTTCAATATGAATTAGCATATCCTATGACAAGAAATATTAATCATGGAACACTATCGATTTCAAGTAACAGTCAACAAACCCGTTTCACCCTTGTGGGTTATTAACGTAATGGCTGTTGGAATTATTAATAACGTAGGTACTTATTACTTATTGAAATTACGTATTCAGAGCTCGTTGTTTTGCGTCTCAGGATAAGGTTTAACGCATAATTTCCACCCCTGGAGAAATTGACTTCAATCTTGCTCAGAATACGAATAATATTTTTATTACATTTTTGTCGATCATTTTTTAATTAAAATATGAAGCGTAACGCATAACGGAGAAGAGGCTGTCGTCCTCCTACATTTTAAGCATGTTGAATCGAAATTCAATAATAGCAATACCTACTCTGTGACAGGTCGGGAGTCGAGGTACTCGAGGATTGACGTAATTTATTACAGAATATTTTATTTAGGACCTGAAAAATACGAGTGCTCGGATACAAACAGCGAAGATGAAAAATAAGTGATCGTTAATCTTGCCGCGGCCGTGGGTAGGTAAATAAGCAATTAGGAAAATGGTACTTTGTTTTTATTACTGTGCTTCATCTATAATTAATATACCAGAACGCCTACATAAGAACCGATGAGAACTATGGCATGAAACGAAGGAAATGAAATGTCAGAGCATTTACACAATAAAGAGATAAATTATAATGAAACAGTCAAGGATAAAGTTAAATTAGAAAGTTTTTGCCTTCAGCTGGATCTTAATAGCATTCAGAGTGTTCTAACAAAATGACGAATAGGTTGGCACAAGATTGTAGCTAAAGAGGTATTAGTTACGGATGACTATTAGAACCATACAATCAATACACTTAAAGGTCTTACATCGATCATCTCCAAATGGACATCGACGTTGGTTCAAATAAGCGGCAAAGCCTGGGAAGAAAATATTGACTGTAGAGCACTTAACTCCACGGAGTCACATGAAGTTACGTGGAAAGAAATTTTGATTAAGTGCCTTGCCTAGAGATCTCGTGCCAAAGTGGATAAAGTATCCTTGCCCTATATCCAGGGGTTGGGGGCTTCTGAGTGTAGCTGGATTATGTAGAACTAGAACTGTGGATTGTGTTGTTCAGAGAAGAGTTGCATGTGGTATTCTGAATAACTAACAATATTTATGCAACCTAATGAGCAGCTCACCTAACTACTAGGTTGTGGAATACCAAAAGCATAAGTTTGATTGAATTTTTAGATGTTCTTAGAAAGCTTAACACTAACTCTGACAACTAAGTTTGATTTATAAGGTCCGATTGTTTCATCCATGATTACAAAATCTATGGATTTAAACAAAGATAATTATTTTCTTCATACCTTTAGTTAGACTATTTGTTAGTTAAAATAAGGATCACCCTAAATTATCCAACTTAGTATTTTATCTCTTTTTTCTAATTGGTATTTATGTTAATAAGGGGTTTTAAGTTGATCTTACCTCCACCTAAAATTAAAATTAAAACCTTGCTGCAGTCAATTGTTGATTCTCATTTTTACTGTTTTCTCCATTTTGGTGTACGTAATAAATAATATTTTATTTCCTTGATCTTACTATTTCAATATTACATATAAGTACCTAACCAAATATTGTAATTGTTCCTCTCTCCTATAAATAATTAATAAATGTATTAAATTAAAGGATAATCATTAGTCATTATTTGAAATTTACATACGTAATTAACATACATTGTAGTTCTCGTATCTACGTAAGTAATGTTTAAAATAATTAGTTTTGCTTGTAAGTACAATTTATTGCATTAGTTTTTGTTTATTAGGCTATAATGTATGAAATATGGAGTCGTACAAATATAATTTATTTCACATTTATGATTATGACCAATAACCTAAAATCTCTATAAGCTTCCGTGATTTACGAACTACATAGAATGTACAAATGTTTTCAATATTCAGTGTCATTCTGGCATGATTATTTATTTTATGCATTTTTAATCAGAATCAGAATCAGAATATTTTTATTGTATAAATTGTGTACATTATGCTGTTGTTATAACAATAAGAAGTTTCAACATTTTTCCCATTTCGGGCGCACAATACTTAACTTACTTATACACTAGATATAATTGGAAAACAAACCGATTAAGCATATTTTAAATAAATTGTTAGGAATTTAAAAAACTAGTTATTATATAGCAAAGTATTCTTTTAAATTATAAAAACTTTGCGTTAGCAACCAAGATTTTAACTTTTTGTTGAAATCTGGTCCTCTTTGCATCTTAACGTCTAGAGGTAGATTGTTATAAACTTTAATAGCTGTGAAGTAAGAGCACTTATGATACAAAGTGTTATTGGCCTGAGGCATATAAATATTGTGCTTGTATTTGGTCCTTAGAATTTCGGATCGGTTGGATTTTGTTTTATAAAAGTACTCGAAATTGCTTTCGACAAATAGACAAATTTGATAGATATAAATACAAGTAAGTGTAAGGAAGTGTAATCGACACATGTAAGATGTTAGTCATTAAATAAATTATAATTAATTAATGTTTTACTCCAAAAAATACTTCCGATGTCTAGAATGAATTTCACTGGTGCCCACTTATAGATAAGATGAGATAAGATAAACGTTTATTAAGAACAAAAAGTAATGGTTACTTCGCATACTGTTATAGTAAGTAGGTACAATATAACGAGTATGTGTAATTGATGTATGAAAACTGTACCTAAGTTGAAACACCGTCCCCCACACTAGATATTTTTAGATATAGATATTTATCCGCTCAGAATCATTATTAAATGAGAGCAAGGCTTAGAATTTGTAATTATATAAACCATTAATAGTTTTGTTAAGAAAATGAAACATATTAATGGATAGTAAAAAAATGGCACATTCACAGGGGTGTTACAGTGTTGACCTCACTCGATTATTCATTTGACCGTTGCTTGAACGTCTCTAAATCGATATTAAGCTATGAATACCACACAAAGGGCGGCTATATTTCGTGTTATTCTGTTCTTTTCATGACAAACATTCCGGTGTCAATGAGCGATTGTACCATTAGCAAGTAAACACATTATAGAGCAATTGTGATAGGGATCGTCAAATGGACTATTATAACTTTAGAGG
Organism: Campaea margaritaria; assembly: GCA_912999815.1. Lineage (NCBI taxonomy): Eukaryota > Metazoa > Arthropoda > Insecta > Lepidoptera > Geometridae > Campaea > Campaea margaritaria. Next base: position 8,908,190 of record OU538794.1, read on the forward strand.
TCACATCCGCCACTATATGTAAGCCTTTAGTTTTGGTAGGTACTGTTAATAAATACCTACCTATTAGTAGACTAATAGAATATGGTATTTTACCAATGGTAGATTATGGTAAATGGTGGTTTGTGTGTTTTTATTTAAGTTATGCTTTTTTCTTGGACTTTACCAAGGCACGTTTTTTCTTTTATAAATGATCAGACCGAATGAAACTTACATGCCATAAAAGTTTTCAAGCGGGACACAAAAACAAAACGCGTTCGCTTCGTCAACAGATTTTTCCGACTGATGCAGCCACATCCTTGGCACGTGTTGAGTGGCGTTCCTATTATAATTATTGTCGTCCATCGACGCGTCACCGACGCTGTCTTCGCATGTCACTTTGATATACTCGTCAATGGACAATGATATGTAGCTTCCACTATCGCCGTTGTTATACACGCGTGGCGTGACATGCCTAATTAGAGGTACGGAAATACTTCATTGGTTAGTTAGTTTGGTACTCTAATTTTTTGTAATATTCTCTTTGGATATTGAGTACCTAAATGTGATTTAGGACATTGGGAATATATTTCCAAATTCTAATAAATTCACCAAAGAAGTAAAAGAAGAATAATTGTTAAACAACTAATATTCAAACTTGGGAAATTATTTTTCTAGAGCTACTTTAAATATTATTTTGCAAGAAGTTTAAATATTTTAGATGTAACAGTATTTGCACTAAGGTTACATGGGTCCAATAAGGTTTAGAAGCAATTAACCATCGTACTATTGAGCTGTCGATGGATAATGTTCGCTGTAAAAAGTTTAAAACCAACATGTTTCGATTTCACGAGAGAGTTCCGTCCTATTGCCTCATTACTATTAGGTCGTCTCACTATCAAATGCACGCGTACCAAAGTAATTATTATTGAGACGGCAATAGTAATGTGAAATCGATGGTTAGGACAGCTAGTAAGGAATCAATAACTGCTAAAAGTACTGAAAGAAAATAGCGTGGGCGAGGCATGAAAAAAGAACGGTTACTCATTTACTATGTAACAAAAAGAGATCTGAGTTCATATAATATGAATGCTGCTGTCGGTTCTAAAACGGCCGCGGTCGCTACAAAATATCTACAGTCTACAGCGTAGACTTTTGTAGTCTATACCTACAGCAGTATACCTTCTACGCCATTAACACAAATACGATTCCCCGAGGGTGCTGACAACTTGGAAGTTTAATCAATTTCGCTAGACCCAACTAAAGGGTATAACAGTTTATTAATATTGTTTGGATGAAACTTAGGCGACAGCTGTAATTTTCTAAATGCTTTCAGTCTTATCTTGAAACTTCAATCTGTTGATTATTTGTATTTAGGTGGTTGTTTACTCTTTGATTAGTAGGTCAATCTAGTAATGGCGTACTTACCACGTGGTCCAAGGTATTAATATGAAACGAACTGAATATAAAGGACCGATGCCTGAACATTCCGCACGTGGCGACAAATTCTCTCTGTGAGGTTGGTAGCGTGGTAGACTTTAAAAAAGTTTCGTACCACAAAAATTTAATCAAACGGTATTTCCTTTTACCGAAAGCTCATGCTTACTTTATAATTTTTTATGAATTGAATAGGAAGCAAGTAATTTCACGAGCCGTTGGATTATAATATGCAGAGGCGGAGCAGGTGGAGTCATTTACTTTCGTAACTGCCTTGCCATATGGTATGAACGATGATGGATAATAATTTTGTACCCCCTATATCAAATCAATGCATACCTTCACCTATTTCAATTAAGTAGGTTGGTACCTTTATCTAAATTGCGGTTTAAAGCGCGGTTGTACACGGATTCAACCAATAAAAAAGCAAAGATTGAAACCTTAAAATTGGTCTATATGGTCGTTTAGGACCAATTCACTATCATCATCATCATCATCATCATCAGCCTCTATCGATCCACTGCTGGACTTAGGCCTCTTCTTTGATGCGCCAAATTTTGCGGTCTTGAGCTTTCCTTCCCCATGTTTGACTCAGGAACAATTAGTGTCCAGTAAATATGAATTCATTTTTATAAACATTTCAAAACAATACTCCCTACAGAAACAAAGATGCTACACAGAACTTAGCCCTCAGTCGCGAGTCGACGTCTAACTAACCTAAATACATATGGAATGAGACGTTTAGTGCTGAAGCTGGGCTTAATTTAAAGTAAACAAAAAAGGGAGGCTTGCCGCCAGCGGCCGTACAGTTACAAGCAGTTGCATAACTACCACGTTTTCTGGCCAACTATTCGACAAATTCTAATGAATTAAACACAGTACAGTAAAGCGCTTATGTACTGTTTTATTTATACTAGAAGTACTGAAAATAAATCATTCTGGGTAAATATTTAGTTTATTTTTTAGTATTAATAATTCATGGAGTTTTCTTATTTTTTTCCAGAACAAACAATTTCGTTTCTTGAATATCAAAGTGAGTTTTATTTGCTAATTTCTAGTTTGAATTCATCCCACAGTCTCTAATAAGTATCACTAATTAATGTTCTCTTTAGTATAAATACCCTTGTTAGAATCAGGGCGGCTGCCACAGAAAAATAATATTTTTATTTGATGTTTAGTGTGCAACCTGCCTGTAAAATCGCCCATTAATTTCCCATGTCGCCAAACCCCTTTTTGTCCGGAAGCCAGAGTGTTTAGGAATCAGTCCCATTCTAGGCTTATATAACGAGTTTACCACCTTCAACCACATCGTTACTTAACACCAGGTAAGATGAGGTCAAGGGTTAATAAATAACCAATATGGCCTACAGTTGGAAATAACACACAGGACACTTCATTTTCACTTCATTCAAAACAGCACATCTCAAGCCAAATAGACAACAACAACTTGTCATGCTCACATACACAGATTCTGACCCCTAACTAGGATTGCCTGTATCTAGGGAATCAGGAACTACGAGGACCATGGACTAACGACATACACAAAACACACACACACATGGACATATTCAAAACAAAAGAAGAAGCCTAGTATGTTTTCTCTTCTACATTTAAAAAACTGTCGTACTACGCGTTTCTTTGCGCCGAGCCCTACACACTATGTCCAGAAGTCAGTTTCATTCTCAACTTCTCTAAAGAAGAGCTACGTTCAACTACTCGATACTCTGTACGGTACCAACAGACCACACTAGTACGTATAACCTAATCTGTGGTAGTGTAAACACTCCTAGTTGTGGCTTCTACTTCACCGCAGACAGCTGCGTGTGACGGCACTGTAGACTCTTCAACCACAACGAGACGCTCGTAACTCATGCCAAGCAACGATCACCATTCAAAGCAAGCCTCTCAACCAATTCCTAGATAAGAATGATCTACCCCCTCAGTAAAGCTTTTTTTTTAGAAAATCCCCTTAAAAAATCCTCTTAATTATATATGTTGCATCATTTCTGCTCACTATATTAATTGGCATAAGTTAAATTTTAATAGTACGGAGTTCTTTGTGTTTAGCAAAATAAACAGTCTCATTACCTTTACTATTCCTAACAAGAGATTGGTCTCGCATTTTTGTCCTTATCCTACGAATATAAAAAATGCGTACCTAATGTTTAAGTGCCTGTTATCTACGCCAATCTACCTCCGTTACATTTTAACGAATTTCATGTGAAACTTGGATGTATAGTTTAATTCCTAGTCTAGCACTCAGAATATTTCTCATCCACAGGTGAAGCCAGGGGGCGCAGCTAGCTCTTAATAATAATATAGCTGCTTTTTACACATAAAGAACATTTAGAATCCGCATTATTATGTCTTCATAATGAATAAGCCTACGGAAAAGTTGCAGCAGTTAACTATCTATAATGAATTAACTTTCCACCGCTCATAGTTTCAGCAACAAAAAGTTTGAGATTCGCTGCCTCCGGTAGCTTTTAACTAATTGATAGCCACTGGATGTGGTTAGTGAACAGTGAATCGAACTGGAGTAAACCTGCCTATACTGACACGCTATTGAATGATTGCTAACGTTAATTGCATCTGTGGGAACTGGGAAACAATGTCTCGAAAGTGGATTCACGCTACACTCACGGGTGCCGAATGCGAATCAGGAGATACGTATAGGATAGTAAGATAAGATTGTAATAATATTTTTTTTTTATATAATAGGTGGCAAACAAGAATGCGGCACACCCGATGACTTAGTAAGGACTCTATCTCTTTTAGTATGTATGCCCCAGTCATAACGTAATATATACACTTACTAGAAAAAAACATTCAAATTTAAGTCCAAGTCTCGACCATTGCCTGGGGACCGGTTCCGGTACAATCTACTTAGTGTACCTAAATTCACCTCAAGGAAACGACACTGAGCGATCGCAATAAATTTCTGAGGAAAATTTACACCGACATCCCACCCAAGAACGTTTGAGCCCAATTTGTTTTATATTTACTCTCCAAAATTATGTAAATGTTAACTGAAATATGGCCAAAGGACATTTAAAGATTCACGAATGGAATACATTATATTTATAAAACAAAAGAGCTATTTTTGCATACAAATATTTTTGTACTGTTAGTCTAAGTATGACTGTGATGTATTTGTGATACGAGTAATAACTAAAAAGCTTGTACCTTTTAATCCCAAATGTCTGAAATTAACTATACACGGAGCAAACAGGGATTGTATGAATGTACCTACGTAAACAAAGTTTATTAGGACAAGGTCATGGAAACGAGCTTTTTCTAACTACCGGTAGACCTTTAACTTCGGTAACTAATTTAATGTCGTTTAGCAAACTTTGGTTCTCCATTTACGTTCAAGTCGAACAAAGGGAGGTAATTGTCTGAAGATTTATGTCTCCGAGTACCTGCTCTTAATAGAAAACTATGGACTGCAGAGGAGAGTTACTGTTTGTCAAAGTCTTAATGGTATTTTACTCGGAATTCATTTAGCGAGTTAGCTGTTTCGTTTTATTAAAGGCTATTAGACTTCTGTTGTCTGTTCTGAACAGATAACATTGTTCTTAAAACTCTAGACAGTCTTAAAACATATTATTAGACGTAATAAAGAAGGCACGTCCACGTGTAACGAAAGATATTCTGATTTAAAAAAAATTATACTAGTTTTCTTTTATGCGTGGTATATTACTGTTACATTAGCACAATAAAAATAGCTATGCTGTATTGTTCTCTACAATGTGCCATTTACTCGCCAATCACTGTAGGTCGTCATATCATGTACTGTACTTGAATTTTTATCAATTTTCCCTCATTTTCAGTCCATATTTTTTAAATTAGTAGTAGGTAAGTATTACATTTCAATTAATGATTCTACATTAACTAGACAATACCTGAAACCTGGATTGATGATCTTAATGCCTCCATTGTAGGAGCCAACGTCAATTGTCCTTTTAACTAAGTTATTTTTAGCATAGAAATGAGATAATAGCAAAGATGGGTACTTACGGAATTCTTCATGATCTAGATGAGGGCTGCCGTCTCTCAGTGCATAGTCGGCTTCGTCGGCGGGAGCCGCCCCGCGCGCCCCGCACCAGGGCACGCAGCAACGGAATAACCCCCCTCCGACCACCTTGGAGCCGTCCGTGCACACCAGCAAACCCACTAACACCACCAAACACCATACGTTACACCAACATCACCAACAGTAACAACCGTACAAAAATACTTCACTACTTTACTCTTGGCACTTGAAAAATCTTAGAAAAAGTGTAATAAGAGTTCAGTCTTGAAAGTTGGCTTAGAAGATAAAGTTAAGATATCGATATGTCAGTCGACTTATGTGAACGTTTGTTGGATCCTCGGGGCGTAGGAAACTTGAGGGGAAAGGAAAAGGACAGGTGGGAGAGAAATGTTAATTGAGTTCGGGAACTGTCCACTGAGTTTTTATTCACGAAGTTTGCTTTGGTACCATTTCAGTCGCTGCTGGATTACACTGTAAGATTACATCACCGACGTCACTTAACCCATAGTTAGTTCAATTACCGTCCACGTATCTGGAACACCATGACGACACTGATTTGCATGCTACCGATCCACTGAATTTAGATAGAAATAGATAAACCAGAACGAGTAATTAAAAACAGAATATTTACCATATCTTGTGTTTGTTATGAACAAAACTAACAATAATGGTAAAACTACTGTTTCTAACTTTGGTTCTAGTTTTAGAGTTGACTAAATACTTTTTTTTTACAATGCAGTAACAAGGTAAGCCTGTAATAACTACATGTGATGGTAAGCGCAACGCAGCACATAACAGTTACAGTGCCCCGCGGAACTTCGGCTTTGCAAAATTGTGCTTCGTGGTTATTATATTCGGCGAAACAGGCTAGCACTTAGACAATTTGCCCTCAATTCGAGTAGGTCTACTAATACAAGAATAGATTCCATAATGCCACCAGCCTATACCATTGCGCACTTAATTTCCCATTAATAATGCAGTGTCTGTCTACAGTGAGACATTATGTTGGAAGACAAACCGTCTTCCAACATAATGTTTGACATATTATTTGATTTGACAGTGTATTATTTGATTATCGATTCTGGTATTACTGTATTCATTCGTAATTACTTGTTAATTGTTGTTTGAATTACTTGTTGACCATACTTTAGAATGCTACGACCTATTTATTATTTTTGATTTTGTGTACTTAATGAATAATATATTTAGGTACCCGGTAAATAATTCCCAACCCGTCAATGTTTTATAAGAATGAATGAATGAATGAATGAATGAATGAACGAAAATAATATTACTTTGTTTAAATGCCGTAGTGGAAAAAGTTCGTGTAGTCAATGAAAAATATGAAAACAAAAAACGCGAAAACCGTAATTATTTACTGAGTCTATATTGTTTCCGTAATAACAGCTGCCGTATTGCGATGGATATTATTTACGGGGCACCTTGTACAATTCGAATGGTATCGTTCTGATAGAAAATTAAATATGAATAATGATTTTTATCTCGATTCAACGTGCAAATCTAGGTGTGGATCAAAGTGCGGTGAGCATTGCGTTCTGTAGGTATTCCTTGGCTATCTGCCATTAAGAGACACGTGATAACACTTCACGAATATGAAACTTACTTTTAGTCTTATTTAAATCGAAATAGAAATAGTAACAACATATCATACTTCTGTCGACGGTCGTCTAACAAATGACTCTACCTACTTCTCCTAGACAAAATACCAATTCCGCGCAGTTACCTACGCACAGATAATATTATTAAAATCTTTGGTCGTAAAAACTTGACTTATTTTACCTAATGTTACTTTATATTTTTTAGATTAATTAAAACGGCTTGACCAATTATAATATTGCTATTATAGATGACTATTCTATCACATGAACGATCATACTTTCAAAGCTTTTAGATTCTAACTACTTTTCTTTTAATAATGTCAAACAAATCTTATGGCTCTGCAGAAAACAGAAAATTCAGAGCAAAAATATAATAAAAGATATTATTAAAAAATAACAGAATCACCTATTTGAATTAAAAATTAAATTTGGTAAAGCTCACTTGATTTCCCTAAAGACGGTTGGCATTACATCAAAAGGCAAGCTGTAGACTTTAGACATTGAAAATATTGATTCATTTTAGTCTCCACAAATAATGTAGATGTAACCTTATCTATAATATAGCATTAATACGTGTCGCACCTTCTGAGACTCAACAGCAGGTAAAAGAGCTGCCAGAATCAATTTCACCTCGTATTGAATATCAGGTTGATACTATTTGATATTAACTCCTTACGACAAACGACTCTTGGATTGACTCCATAACCGCAATAACCCTCCAAATAATATACATAATGGAAAAAAAACTCTATTCTTGCTTATTTGATTCGGTCTTCCGTAATAATTTTGAGCACGAACAGGCCAATTTAAGAAACGTTTTTATTTTATCTCTCTCGTGTGTCTAACGAAATGTGTTCTCCATTTATATTTAAAAAGACAGTTTAATTCTGGATTAGAAACCTTTTACGCTGCTGACCTTTAAATATAAGGTATTCTGTTATCCCACAATACTTCAAAGAACACGTGGGTGTGGATTATTAAGTACTAAAATAGTATTATCCATTCAATATTAAACAACCTAGATGATTATTATTCGAACCCGAGCAAACTTAAACATGGATAATTAATAGCGTCTTAGAACATCATAATTTCTATTAAATAGTGTTTGTTTGCTTAATATTTACGTAACAGACATCACATTCTTAGAATCGAGATTCGTAGATAGTAATGTTTGTTTTATACTGTTTCATAAATCTGTAATATACTCTTTAATAAAGAGTAGAAAAGGTACATAAGTTATAATATAACATGATTATGTTGAACGTTGATTTATCATCCTTTGTTATTCGACGGATAATATGATGAACGAGGAAAGTTTATTTAAATTAATTAACTAAAACATTGCGAGGTTTAAATTAAATAAGCATAGCAATTTGCTAAATTGATCTCTTTTGTAACCATTATTGTTTTGGTCAAGGCTGTGGACACATTATCGAACCGCGGTGACAATGGGTGCTCAGTACGTTAGTTTCCTTGTTACTTACTAAAGCATCCACGTCTGTTAAAATACTTTCATTCTTTTATTTTCTCATGTAGCTCGGCTCACTATAGATTTTCCAATCTCCTTTGTTACTCGGCCTAACAAAGCCGTATGAGATATTTTTCCACCTTCTATACCTTCATACGTGTAGATATTGTTGACTTTACTCAGCCTTTATTACTGTGGGTCCAAACTGTGAATCAATAAGCCTTCGCTGTAATTCAGTAAGTACCTATATATATTTGCTAACTATGTATCGAAATTTGGTGTAATTAGAAGAGCAAGAAAATTCAACGTACAGATTCCGGTGTACTTCTAGGGAGGTAAGTTAGTATATACCGGACGACCTAAGAGGCTCTCAGTGAGGCCAAACTATCTTGAAGCCGCTGTAATCATCGAGGACAGAACAATGATAGCGAATAATTGATATTACTATGGCCTGTATTAACATTGGCATTGCCTGTAAGGAATTGCCGGCACAAATATAGCGATCGCTGCAATCAATTACTACTCGTTGAGCGGTCGGTGGTTTCAATTGTGAAGTCATTTTGGTCTTGTTAGTGTCAGTGTTTGTAGACTATGCATGAATACATGTTCGATAGGCTATGCGTTATGTATTTCAAATTACTAGAGCTCGTCTTGTATTTTTCCATTATTAAGTTTAAATTTCAAATGATACTTTTTATACAGAATAATATGAAAGAATTGTAGCCCTATTAAAAAACCAAGTCTGTGAAGAGGTTTAGTGGAATAATTTAACAAAAATCTATAATGAATACAAGCTAAAGGACTTGTTGTTTTTACAAATAAGATAAAGCTGATTTTATTCAGAATTATGAATAATTGGAGTTCAGATTTAGAGAAAAATATTTTTAATAAATTTATTTTGCCGACTTTATTCAGAAAGGTAAATCAGTTTTCCTTAGTTAATATGATCCAAATTGATAGGTTTAGTTACTTAATCAAGTGTATCCAAGTGGTGGAAATCTGAGTTAAAAGTCTCATACAAGAAAAAGCCACTCGATCAAACGTTCGATAAAACTTTTTGAATATTTTCACAGTCCCGTCGTAACATCAAAGTCTGGCAGACGGCGATGAAAACATAATTTTAGTTTTGTCCTTTGCATAAAAGTCACATATCTAAAGAATGTGCTTGGTAGGTATAGGTAGCCGTAAAGTTCTAAAAATATGCCTTCGAGCGTTGGTACGTCATGATTTCGCATTTATTAAATTTGCTTAGGCAGAGGAACATTAGATACTTTGTCCTATTAATTAGACTGTTGTGACGCCATGTGTGCGTCACAGACACGTTTTCAGTATCCAGTGTGCTACCTAACCTCGGACAGTGCTATTGTTTTATTTTGCTTTATTTTCTGCTTTATATTGTTTTCTTCTGCAACGATAGCTGTCACGAAATGGAAAAACCACATGAATTGTTTTATATGGTTATAGTTCTTTTTATTAACAGAACAAACTATTAATTAAGTGTAATAGTTTATGTAGATAACCTAACTAACCTATAAATAAAGCCTACCAGTAGGCAACGTTCGCGAAATACAGGTAATGCTAAACCTTTGGATCAGCATTTTAATCAAAAGTTGCTTCAATTGACTAGACGCCCTGACAATTATTATTAATCAGTGAATAGTTTTGGTTAGATGTTGTTGGGAAAATTAAAAGGTTCAAGAAGTTCCGGAAAAGCATAGTTCGAAATTCCTTGCCTTTCCTTGTTTTTCGTACAAGTTCTTTTCCGTGGACATAGATACATTTTCTTTATAAAAGAATTGAAAAACACTATTATTTCAACGTTTATCAAAAGCATCTACGATGCCAAAACGAAAATATTTTCAAATTACAATTCTATATATTTTTCAATTTACCTATCTATACATAATGAGTAACTAAGTACTACTGCAACGGAAGTTCCAGCTATTTTGTAACCGTACTAATTTGTGTTATTCAATCGTTATATACGTGACTGTAAAGTTATTATAACAAATACAGTTAAATATAAAATACCTGGATCGTGCAACAAATAGCACGACATTGGCTCGAAATAAACAGCCAACAACGAAGCAAGAAAAAAATTGATGGCAGGATGTGATAAAAATAAGAATATTCTATAACTACTAGAGATTGTTTTCATCATTATAATTTACTTTCTTAAATTACGGGCAATTTTAAATGATGCAAAGTAAACAGTGAAGCCGTTATCTCGGAAGCTAAGATGTTCTAAGTTATGTTCTGTTCTTGTTTATGTAGAGAAATGATTGCTTTGACATTTATTCCTTGCATTTCAGTTATTTGTGCCTTAAATTAATTTTGTACCGCCAAAAGTTCACGTGTGAAGACTCTAACATTCAACAAGTTGTTTGTGGAAAAAATCGTTAATTGTATTATACTGTAATGGCATTACCATCTGCAGTGTAGTGTGTACCAGTTGTAGTGTGATAAAAATAGAATTAAAATCTTAAATGGCTACACAATCCATAAATTTTGTACACAGAGATGGTAGTATACTTTACTTATCTCTCTCAAGAGATTAGAGCCTAATTGACAAACATTATTAACTGGTGTTATGCCAGCTAGATTAATAGGATAACTGATCAGCAGATAATAATAGACTAGGTTAGCATCGCATTAGCGTGTTCTCATCGTGGTGGATTTCTATTGAGTATTGTGAAATTGCACTGCGGCTTTAATTGTTATGTAGGTAGGGCAGATGATGAATAGAGCAGTTTCATTCAACCAGATAAACAGAATAATCATTAGAATGCAGGTATAAAACGTTTCTTCCATCTCTTAATGTGTAAACGTAAACAAAAATTAGTGCAGCCCGTGAAACCATTTTCATGTTTCGTTCAACCTTGACACTTTTAAACATTATATTCTTACACATTAGGCACTGGTAAGCGACACTGCGTAAAGCGCTAATGCATGTTTTGTTACTTGCGTGATATTGGATTAAGCTGTTATCTCATATGTCGTAACGGTATTACAATGGGGCACGAATGATACCCGTAGCACATCCTGACGCGGTTCAGTGATTCGATAGCATAACAAAATCGTGCTCTTTTTACCCCGGTGATAGGGAAACTGAATCACCGGTGAAATGCGATCACAGATACGTCGTATCAAAATATACACACAACAATGGCCCAGTGGCACAGTGCACTGTCGCGGCAGCGGAGAGCCGGCGCGGCGGCGGAGCGGCGGTGAGCGCACGGTCAGCAGTGCATCGCGCTCGCGCGGGCGTGTGGCGGCGGCGGCGGCCCCGAGCGTCGCGACGGCCGGCAGACCGCGACTGGAGCGTCACTGCGCGTCGCAGCCTAGGGCGCCGCGCGAGCGGGACGAACATACTCGCCGCCCGTGCTCTCAGCCTACGATTCTAGCCCTTGAACCTTCAGTCTTGATTCTCATTTACTTTGTTCGGCGGCGGTCTCTTATGTTTTTGTGCAACCGCAAAAGGGTTTTCACCCCGCGAGCGTCCGATCCCTTGAACGATGTTACGTAGGGGCTAGAGATAGAGATGCTGCGTGGCCTTTCCTACGGTATGGCTCGTTTAGACGTTATGTCACTATCGAGCGCTGCTCTGCCTTGTTGTTTGGCCGTGAACGTGTTTTAGCCGCGCACTCATTTGGGCCATTATGATTTATTGCTCCAGAGGGACCCACGTGACGAACCATCAGACGAGGGAATTGCTGCGTCCTAGACTCGAGCTTGGTTTACTCACTCTCTTTACTTTATTTTCTATGACATCATAAGGCGGTCAACAGATAGTAAAGAAAAGTAAAAATACTTAATCAGATTCCTGAATTCTTATCAACTGTGCTAATCGATTAATCTTTATTATTTATTTGTTAACAAGAATCAGTAAAGATTATCCTTAGACCAAAAGAAGCCGCTTTAGTTAGTCATCGGCAGATATCTTAACAAACTAGTGACATGATCGTGCAACGTTACGAATCGACTTGTATATAAAATAATGACGTGAACAGAAGACGTGGAAAATATAAAAATCACAAGCATTAAGGAATTTTAACTTATGCCACATTTGCGACACGATCAAAAGTCTATGATCATGATTATACAAAATTATGCTACTATATTATTTATGAAGGCAAAATTTATCTTGTCAAAACACGACATACTTAAATAAAGGTTAATTTAGACTAGTCACATCAAACATACTTAGTGGGAAGAAACCCGTCGTGAATAAGCAACGTTTAACAAACTTCAAAAGTTTTCCCTCCGCAAGTATGATTAAACTGAAACAAAAGCAATACAGAACTAAAACAGCCTAAAACTCCGACATTACAATGTATCTAGCTGAAAATTCTAGCCCTTCTCAGAACTCGACCCGGGCCGGGGTTACATTATGTACATGCGTGATATCAAGGCAAATAATAATATTATTCTAGGGGCCCGGCAGGGACTAAGAAATCTTCCACTTACCTCGTTCTTTAAAAATATTCTCACTATATAATATTCGCCAGGGAAGCAGAAGACAAAATATAAAAGCTTTCAAGTTTTCCTGCCTAAAGCTGAAAGAGATTCTACAAATTAAGCTAAATATAATAAATTCATCGAAGATTTGCTTGTGACTGGTCAACGAAACTGTATAATTTTGCTATAAAACAACAAGTAAATGTTATTACAAAAAGTCAAAATTTTAAATAGTAAAAAAGTAAACCGATAGGTTAGTTCCTATTTTCAACTTGACTGAGAGCAACCGGAACCAGAAACTAAAACAACAACCAACGTTTGGTTCGACTGAAGCGACGCAAACATTCAGATTAGAAGCATTATTAGAACGCAATACTTTTACTCTACAATTATTATTTTGGTAAAGACCACTCACGACTCAATTTCAATCATTTTGGTTGGTATTTGAAATAGCTTTACAACTAAATACATCTAATCTTTCTTCAACGAATTACTTTAATTTAGAAAGCATTTGTGATGTTTGAAAGAAAGGAAAAAATAAAATTTAGGAACACAAAAAAACTAATAAACACATGGAAAATGGTTACTGAAGCGTCCCAATTTAGCATGATGATGGTTGCAAACAATACCAGTGCTGGTCTTCCGCTGGGACCATTCAGTGAGCATTTGAACATTATCTTACCTGTTAGCTATTCTGCTGTGGGTCGAGTCACGACCGTTTCATACTTGGCGAGAACTTTGGTACGAGCAGCCAACCCGTAGTTTCCAGACTTACGGTTAATGAAACACACCGCGTGTGAACTCATTACTGAATTAGAAATTGGAACGGATGAAGTAAAATCGATAAAAATTGTTCATTTCAAGTATTCCAGGAGAAACAATAAACAAGCAAGAGCAAACGTATCGAAGTAATCGTGTTTACGAGACAGCTCGAAGAGCCAAATGCTGGAATGCATTAACGCGTTCGTGTGATTGCTTTTGCTGATTTCTTAGCATTTCATGGCAAAAAGCTATCCAGCTTTACTGTCAACAAACTTTGAGACTGGCCCAGAAATGTTTCTTTCAAATTGAAAACGTTTCTGAGATTCACCATTATCAAGATAAGTAGGCTCTGAGATCACCCCAGGCGTCTTTTCGTAAAATGATATTCAAACTCAAACTGTGGAGCAATTGCACTGAAATTACGAATTTATAAAAACTTAAAAGCTCTATCGTTAACTTAGAATAGGTATAATTAGTTGTCGTTCTTCAGTTACTTATAATCACTGATGGGAATACTTATAATAAAAGTTATCCTGAAAAAGATTGTAGCCTATATAGTATTTTTTCAAGCTAACTACAAAAAAATACATTTCCATCCGTATATTTATTCGATTTAAAATATTCTACGAATTCCAAAAACGTGGAATTGTTTTTGTAAAAAATATTATTCTATCCTTCTAGGAAAAAAATACTCGATTTGAGCTCGAAGTACAAAAGTATTGTACTTACGTTAAGTGCTTTCAAATTTCCAGCCATCAGTAGGGAGACAATATCCGATCTCGTCTGGTCAACAAAACAACTGAATTTACACTGAGGTAGACCATTGATGGCATTCGTACCAAGTTGCACTTCGCAAGCGACTTTTATTAAATGTCATCCAACAACCCGCACTAGGTCAGCGTGATGGATATTGGCTTACTATCTCTCTGAGGGAAGGCTTATAATAAAAGCGATGATAATCTAGTAAACAGTAGAGCTGTACTGTGGAGCTTTACTCTCTATTAGTGGAGCAATGAGTTAATCCCCTCAAATACTACCAAAGTAGATAATAACAGGTGTTCGATAACTCGAATAATGTTACAGTAATGCAACAAGGCAACCGATCATCGCAGCATCAATGCACGCCAAATTAATCACTATTTATAACTAAACAGAACACGTGGGCAGCTAGCGGTTTCATTCAAAGCATACATAGGCAATAGAATCCAAATATTGATCTGACATTTATTAAGCTATAGTGTACCTGATGTTGTAAATTAGGTAAGTTGATTCTTTAAATTCCGGAATAACTCGGGATACTTTTCATCCTTTTCCATGCGGGTAAAGCCATGTGGGGCTGCTAGCTTTTCATTTAACTGACGAGACAAGTAGAAGTTTGATGAAGATACAGAACAGCAGTTGAAGAGGAAGTAGTGAGCAGTTGACGAGCTGACGAGCAGTTAGAAGGGAGCCATTAAAAGTTTTGAATCGCTAAGATCATACTAATAAGCAAACGAGAAATAATTATTATTTTGTACATAACTTTACTTATTCCACAAGTGGATTTCGGTTTGTGATGTCACTGTCCACATTTTTTATTCATTTTATCATGATTAATGTATGAACAAATATCACCAAAGCATTAGCCCGACATGGGATCAAGGGTAATTGTGTTTGGACATTTTTAATTACCTACCATTCGATGCTTTTGACCTTAGCTATGTGAGATGAGTAGGTATAACCAAAAATGTTTTTGAATGTAGAAATTTCCGTGGGAATTTTACAAATGTCAGAGTATAAAATGGCTTTAGACGTCCGGTCGTTTCTCGACTTTCTTTTATTTGAAGGGCGGAAGGGCGGCGTTGATAGAAAAGTTTAGTTTAATTAAAGTAGATGTTAAAATACTGTATAATATCCAAATTATAGTATCGTAAACCACGATGCATCATCGCATTGCTTCTGAAAAATCGTAGCTGACATTTCCAAAACGAATGGTTAAACGGTTGACAAAAATATTGGAAATGTACAATACGAATCTGCATTATTTCTGCTTACAGTTTATTGAAATACGATCAAACTACAAAAAAAGCGAATGGAATGAAGTAATATTTTTATTACAAAACAATTTTACGCACAGTACAATTTTAATCGTAAATGGAAATGTTTTTTGGAATGGCAGAATGTGGAAAGATGTATTCTCTGCCTATGCCAGCAGGAGAAAGGCAAGACTGTATGCATGTATAGTTTATTGATAATGGTATCTCGGCAGTACCTGCACCGATGCACCATTATTATAATGCTATTTATATTCAACCACTCTATGTTATAAATTATGATCGAACCGGGTTATTTTGGTCTTGATGTAGTAAACATTAACGGACAAGATTCACGTGTGTTTCGTTTCCCAAAGCGAAACAATACAACAATGTTATGAGATGAACAATTGATTCGTAACTTTGCAGGAGCCTACCTGACGGATTGATGGATATTGTTTATTGGAAATGTATTCAATCATGATGTAAATATATTGGTAAGATAATAGCGAGTACCTAAGTAGGAATGGTAGTTTCACGGACAAACATGCTATTTATATGACAGCTTCTGTCAAGTACGTCGCTCCAGCTGTTGAGAACAAACTATTTCCAATACAATCAGATTTCAAATAGTTGCCGGCTGAAGAGTGTGTAAAATACGACTGACCTAAATACACACGGAATCTAGATAGGCTTATAAATCTACATTCAAATTGAAAGGAACTCTACCGTAATGTATTTTCTACACTGCAGAAAAACTGAGTAAAGATTCGATATACTTCTTTATTCTATTTCTTAGTTATTATTGTCGTCTTCTCTTTTCTCGCTTCTTTTATAGTCTCGTTTCTGTTTAAATTCTTCTTCATTGAACAATGTACCCAAGGACCAAACCTGGAACTATTTTGCAGTCTTAAACAAAGGACAGTAGTGATATGTACCGTTATACTACTTGATGATGTAACCTGCCTACACAATAGGCTATTTGACTACGACAAATTGTCTGAAATTGCTTATTGTTTCATTTTATCGTTTTATCTCAAAAAAATATAAAAATATTATAGACGAAGGTATACCATAATGTGTCCTATACTTCCATGTGTAAACTGTTCCAGTTTAAGTGATATCACTAGCTCGTAGTCAAAGATGGGGGTGGTGACGACCCTGTGAATATTTTAACACAAGAATGAAATAAAATGTGTATTGATAGAACATAACAAACTCTTTCAGAATGCCAACAAACTGGGACAAATTCTCAATGCAGTCAAACATCTTATTGCTTGCAATGATAGAAACACTTATTTAGGTAAATTAATTGATATTAATTTTACGGTAAAATGGTATTAAAGAAACCTGAAATAGCGTTTAATTAAATTATTTTTACATTTTCAAAACACAAAACACCACCAATTTATATTCATGACAGCAAACATGTTCACACGTCCCAGGTCGACAAAATGGATTATTTTAGCTAGCGCTACTAGATTAATCAACTAGTCGACGAAATAGAGTTAAATTTATTTTTAATAATGTTTTATTTTCAGAAATGTACTTTATTAAATAGGTTATGTTATGATTTATGATAGAATTATGTTCATCAGCTAAGCAGCAGAGTGCGATATGCTCAGTTCTCTTCAGACTTTAAGCTTATAAAGGCTTGTAAAACATAATTAAATATTGGTTCTGATTTGAAACTGAATATTTCTGATACTCCTTCTTATTTCTGATATTTTAAAGCAACTTAAAAATTAAACCATGAGCATGTTGTAAGAGATGTTATTGTTTTCTGTCAATAAAAAAATATAATCAAGAACTAAACAGAAAACTATGTAGCCTTGAAAAATTTAAAATAGTACAGAAAAAAATACTTCAATAAAACTAAGTGATTTTAAAATATAACCGAAACGTATGCTCTGGTTATGCAAATGGGTACATTAGTTTAAAAGTAGTGTAAGTAGTTTACGAAACGTTGTTTTACTTCGTCGCTTTTTCAGTATTATTGAATAATAACAAACTAGAGCGTAACAAAACAATACGAGTATAAAGAAAATACCTATTTTGCTGAAAGCCGTCTGTCTGGTTCCGAGTACAAGGCTTATAACAAATGCTTCAGGGTTTGGAGGCGAAGAATTCTATGCTGTTTTCTAATTTGCTTCGAAACTGAGGAAGACAGCGCCGAAGGACATCTTATGTATGAGTGCCGGTGTAAGATAGCGGCTTTTCAATGGGAAAAATATAGTAATCCTAAAATAGAAATAGAACCATAATCAACAGATATCGGCCATGGGCCCAATGCTGAGCTCCCCTCACTGTCGTGAAAAGGATTAGGTCATATATACCACAGCGCCCGGTCCGGATTGGTGGATAATATAGCTACATCCAAAATAATTCTCGGGCAGGTATGTGGGTTTCCTCACGATGTTTTCCTTAACCGAAGAGCGAGTGATAATTACGTACATATGTTTAACAAGAACACATTGGTACTTGCCCGCACTGGGATTTTAACTTACGACCCTCTCCTTAGAAGGCGCACTAGGCTATCACCACGTTTTGTAATTTCACAAAACTTAAACACAATACTGGGGACTATTACGATATGAAAACGTTTCATTTTTACTATAGTTTACTTTTTGCCGATGGTCAGACGATATCACGAAGGTTGTAGGAAGGCAGTGGATTCGTCTGACGCAGGACCGAAGAGAGTGGCGTGCACGTGAGGAGGCCTATGCCCAAAAGTGGGTTGATGTGGGTTGAAATAGAGTTTACTTTTTATTAAGAACGTTGACGAAATAAATATAATAGGGAAAATGTATTAGAAGTGTTATTTTTTACTTCACTAATCGCTCATTTTGAGAGGTCCATACTCAAATAATCAAACTAAGCTAAATAATTGATTTACCATTATTTTAAGTGTCGAGAAACCATGAACTTTAAAGGTAAGCTAGAGTAAAATACAGTCACTGAAGTTAATAAAATCGCTTAAGCCCATCACCTACGCTCTACTGCAAAGACGCACACCTGCCATAGTCTGATAAGCTCCTTATTCAGCAAGTATCAAGTGTTTTATTTTTTCATGTATCTTTGCTGTCTGTTTTCTATTTTACTCTTAATACAAATATTTCTTCTTTTTTTTATTTGACTGCGTGACGCGACGTGCAAGTCATTCATCTGGTGATAAGCACTACGCCTGGCCATAGCAGTTTTATTGCCACCCAGAACTTTGCATTATATAATCCTGCGCAGCACTGCACTGCGCTTGTCACCCTGAGATATCGGCTCTAAAGTCTCATATGCCCAGTAATACTTATAATTATATTCGTTGACTAAAAGCCTCTATACAAGCTGTTACATAGCCATAAACTTAATTTTACTAGAACTCGAAAGAACCAAAGAATAGGGATTGTTGCGATGCGATTTTAGCTCTCGCTCGACCCAAAGTATTAAAATATGTGTGCTGCTTCTGGTCAGACCAATAGTGTGCAACGAAATTAATCTATTTTAAAGCTATCTAACCTTAGTTAAATGGGCCACTGTACCTATTATTAAGTTATGTATTTTCTGTTTTTATTTACATCTTGGTGTCATATACCAAATTTTGTTTTCTATATTAATTATACTTGCGTTGGCTACAATCTCATCAATCTCAATCTCAATCTCATCTGATATCTAATTTTTTACAGACAGAAATGAAATTAAAGTTTGCTATATTGACTGCTACACCGTCTTAGCTGATCGTAGCAAGGATTCACAATATTTTTCCTGCAAAGGTCTCGAAGAAAAGTCCTTCAAGATAGTCTTTCTCGAGTGGGGTTTAGTGAATTCTTGCCTATGATTATTATAAATCACCTTGAGTATCGAAACTGATTTACCAAACCTTCAGAAGGGTCCTACTCATTCACAACGTTCGGAAATTATTTAAAGTAATAGATCTTGCAATGGCAAAAACCGTTCTGAGGAAGAAGGAAAATTTATTTTATTTTAATTACATAAAAAACCGCTAAACCTACGCGCGTTTCCGAAATACCTTACTTTTAGGTGGAGATTTGTATCAATCGTATCGTTCAAACCCTGGAGAATCTCTTTCCAATCGCGCTTACCTTCAAAATCCCTAAATCAATTACATGAGGCTTTACGTTAACGGAGAGCTTAAGTAGGTATATTGGTGTTTTACTGAGACTTTGACGGGCGTGTTAAGGTTTTGAACCCGGGACAAACAACGCAGTCGTCCATTTAAAAAAGTATGAAAGGTTTCATGGTAGAATTTATGTCGTTAAAAAATTATAAGTCGCTAAATCATATGTTTTCCACTTTCAGTGTTTGGTCATGAATAAAAATAGGCATCATGATGTTTTACTTTTATTAAAGGCTACGTGTGGTACTACAGTTTTAATTTTTTTATTTTCTCATTAAAGATAGGGGTCCATGCGCGTTTAAAAATAAACAACAATCACATGCTCATGTAGTATGTGATTGTCGTTATTTTTCATGACACTGAACCCTGGAGCCTTATTTTGATTAACATTCTAAATAGTAACGACACAAAACACGACAGCGGTTTCTCAAACGCAAAAGAGATTGCAATCCGTATATTTCTGACTACTGGAATAATCTTTGCTGCTCCATCTGTTTACACAAAAACTTGGGCACGTGACGAGGCAACTGTAAACAAAGAACAAGCTTTTGGAAGCACGCATTACTGATTTTAAACACCGCAAGATGGGCGTAACGTACGTGTTTGTGCGTAAATTCGGTAAACAAAAAACATGCCCTGTAAACATCAAGGAGATAACTCACCGGCAGCGGCGGAGCAATCGGCAAAATGGAAAAATACCTCCATGTTGACTTTACCCTTACGAGAGGTTCTTTACGAGTGTATAAATAAATTTACTTCAATTAATATACGCCATAGCAAAAAAATATTATTATCTTAAAAAAATATGTGAAATTACAAAATCGTTAGATCTTTTCAAAGAAAAACGTTTTATACTCGTAACCACAGGCCGTTACAACATTTATAAATTCAAGAGTTACGAGCTTAACCATAAGCTAATTGTAAGCTATACTAAAAAAATTATAAAACATATACTGAAAATCGCCGAACCCGACCATTATGCTCGAATATGCAACATCGAGTCCAAATTGGATCATTGTGAACACTGTCACACCAGTGCGCGCAGTACCTAATATTATAGTAATAACGACATACAATTCCATTTGTATTATTATTTTGCTATTTAGATATATGAGTGAGAGAGACTTTCCTTCGCTATCGAAATACAGAACAATCAACTTTTATAAGTTCCGTTATTTACAATTGAATTATCCAAAAGTCATCCCCCTATTCCTTTTTGCAGCAGGAATCAACATTAGAGTAACATTGGCAAAGCTGGAACATAATCCCGGCACATTTCATGACAAACCGAGCACGGGTATGAAAGCATAACGCGCATTGTCCACATTCATTAGGTAATAGCATTATACATTCGCTGCTTACGACCATTCCCTTTGTTTGAACTAAATCTAAACCAAACATATGATCTGAACATAAAAAGTCTGTGCTAGGACTTGCGAACGTTTTATGAGCTTTTAGATGTATTTTTCTATAAATTTTTACCTCCTTACCTCCTACCTTTTTTATCGCCTAATTTATTAATGTTAATATTTTTTTTATGTTGTTAGTAAATTTGACGTATTAATAAAATATTAAAAATTTTATTTATATTATTGTTATGATTTCATCTACATTATCTAATATGTTATTATACTGAATTAAAAAAGAACATCTTATTGTAAAATAATTCCTTATTAATTAAACTTCTTGAGAGTTCCAAATAAAATTAATTAACCTTAAACCTTCGTTTACCGTTAATCAAAGATTCGACGCGTCTCTATTCACTCACAAATTTTGGAGAAACGATTCACCCGGTTCCGGATCCCGGAATAGGAGATAAATCTAATCCGAGCAATAATAAATTTTCCGAAGACACCATTACAATACCGGTATAATCTGTGGAAATGTTATATAAACATAAAAACAAACGGAATTTAAATAAGAATCCTGTTATTTGGCGACGCTTTGGCTACTGCCATAATTTTCCTGTTAAGGGTTAACAAATCAAATTTCTTGTGCTGGTAATGCTTTGTTTTTCCGTTTCCTAAAAAGAGAATATTAAAGTAGCATCTTTAATTCACAAGGGTTCGAAAAGGTCAGTACTATAAAAAGTCCTACAAAAGAATGAGGACTTCATTCGATTTGCACAAAAAAAAAATGATCCCCGACATCGCCGTTAAATAATTATGTCCTAGATTAAACAGAACATTTTATTTTGTTAGCTGAAATGTTTAAAGTATTATTGAGTAATATCAGACGTAATAAATTATCCATAGAAAAAGAAAGTTTACATTCCAACATCAAAAGTACATAAACGAGTGTAAATGATCAACTAAATAAGGAAAGTCATTAGAGTTATTAGCCACTGTTCCCAGTAATTAGCGCAAGGCACTCCAGGGACAAATAATGAGACATTAGTTGGATTGCATCTCTTCCTGGTCATTATGAAAAGTGGCTATCTTCTTGAGACCAAGCCTTGTTAGTCCGGCAAGCTAACGAGACTTGACTACAGTTTTGCGAGAGATTTAGTTTAGCTTGAAGCAGGCACTTTTGCTTTAACACAGTACTCCTGAACCGGTTTGTTGTTTTGACGCTTTTGTTAATCTTCACGCAACGTGTGTGTTTACTAGCACTGTCGTTGTGTCGTGACTAAACTCAATCAGCAGTGTGGGCGCACACAGCTGTTGTGATAAAATTGACAATACAGCAGTGCGGGTCCGCACGTCAGGCAAGTTATCGCTTGCCGTAAAATTATAAAAAACAAACGCGTGCGTTTTCAGCGGTCAACGGGTTAAAAAGAATAGAGTGCTAACGACGTTTTAACCTTATACAATTATCGTTGTTTTTGAATAGTATGTATTTCCGTGCTGTTAAACAATTTTATCTTGATCAAAATTAAATAGTTTACACGTAGACAGTAGAAACACAATAAATCCAAAGACCGCCCAAGTGGAAAATAACAAATGGCTGGAACTCTAGTGTCTGAAAAGCTGAAGGTTTAATAAAAACAATTGGTTGCGATTATACGAGTATCGGACGAAATTAAAATCCTTCTTTAGTGTGTGATACGATTTTATAAAATGACGTAAATTAGGTAGAACAATATTTGATAGCAAACTTTTAAGTCTAACTGAAATTTTCCTACAGCTGGGATGGAAATAAACTTTCAGACATGTCTAAAGTATAAAACATTATCCACTACGCTGGTCAATTGTGAGTTTCGAAACGTAGAAAATACTCCGTCTAGTTAGACATTTTAATTTTGCGATTCTTTTTGTAATAACGAATATTGAGGACTGAACAAGCAAGCAAGCCAGTTTTCAGTTTTGATATACTTTCAAAGTTCTTGGACATGCTAATTTCTGTACGATGTTTTCCCTTACATAACATTTCAAATAAGCTTTTTAAAAAAAAAATCATTATGAATAAATTAATGCAATAGATGTGTAAAGTAGGTATATAAGCTGCTCTTCAACTATTAGGTGCCCCCGTCAAATACTTCATTGTGGGCAGTTAAATGCGCTTGTGGTGGGGTGATTTCACTTTGATATAATTTACACGTGTTAGGTTTAACCCCAACTTCCCGGTGGGCTGTCGCTACAACTCGTTGGTCAATTATATTGAAACATTTACTATAAAGCGAAGCGTTCATCTGTTAATTGTTAACAGTTTCAAGAACGATCCTTCTATCTTATGCTCAAAACTGTTAAATGAATTTCTCTTTACAATAATTGATATCAACAAACGTGTATTAATTCACATAACGTATTTCATTAATTATTACCGAATCATTCCCATGAGAAAACATAAATCCACCTACTTATAAAGAGCTATATATTTCACTGGAAATGTGCGTTATTGGAAATGGGATATTTACCAATTATATCAATCGAACTGAGTTTCCAATATTTCGGCATCGTTACAAGCGGCTATACTGAAATAAACTTTAGGGTAGTCTTTATGAGCAGATAAAACGGTCTAAACCTCATTTCCAGTGTACTCATAAGTGGCCATGTCTGTATAAATCATATATTTATTTTAGCTAAGCTTCCATGTTGTACGTTTTGCCAAAACATGCATAAATATTTTAAGCTTTCGTAGAAACCAAAATAAAAACAGCCCCAAAGCTTGCGAAAGTGTCAACGCAAATAATTCAAATTGAAATTTTAAATTACCTTCTATTCGAAGCGTGGAAGCTTCCGACGGCGAGCGGTTGAATTTCAAGCTCTTTGTGAGTGATAATTGCTCATCAACTTAGTCTAGTACTATTAAGTTAACAATAGCATTGTAGTATCAAATGACGACTACCGCATAAAGGTGCGAACACAACGATGTATTAATCGTGAGATAATACGTTCTTGTCGCTAATGCGCGATATGCAAATGCGAATTGGTGGCGGCAGGACTCTTGCGCAATGTTCGACTGCTTTTATTCAGCAACAGTGCGTAATTTAACTGCACTTATTAAATTAATATATAAATTAAGTTATATTATAATTAATCAACTAATAAGTTATGAACTGAACGTTACATAGAGATGTCAGTAACATTTTACATTCTACGAGTAGCCATGTTATCGTCAACACATATCCCCATACAACCTACGTGACAGCAGCCCACGCCCACATTCTACAATGGTACTAGTTTACATAATTATAGTACATGTTATGCCCAAATATGTACTAAACAGTAATATCCTCAAGGCTATTGTTTCACACTTATCGTTATATGGCCACCTATGTTGTGGAAGCCACTTATATACACGTGTAATGATGGGGGGTAAGCTTTTACAAGCGGAAATTAATTTCGCTTCCATTATAGTAAAAGGGTAAACATAAAATGAGCATAATAAACGTAAAAGTTATCATAATGAAGAAACCTTAAGAGGTATGTAGGTAATTAGCTTTTGTGGTAATCGACGAAGTGGGGCATAAATAATTACCTAATTGAAAAACATTGGAACAAAAACCAAAGAGAGCTACGATTTGAAGTGAAAATGTCTTTAGTCGCGTTGAGGATTTTATGCCGTCACGCTCGGCTATGTAACGCTCATTCGGGCAAAGTCGGCTCGAGACTACTAAGGGAGCCAGAGAGATATATTCAACGCGTCACTGCTCGCTCGGCTAGCGTTACATGAGAGAGCATGACGCGATAGTCGCATTTACTTAATATTAAACAATACCTCTTTTTTCTTCTCGTCGTTTTTTTTATTTAAATTTGGAAGCACGTCCTTCTTGTTGCCTATAAGCCGAGCTATCAGAATAGTCAACCAATTCCGTTTAGAAGATTTGATAGATAGGTAACTGCTCGAAACCCGAAGCCCGGTTGAGAACCGTTTATCAACGCCCATAGACACCTTCGACCCCTGTGGTATTTATTGCCGATGCGTGGCCAAGACTCTAAAAGGGTTTTGTTTACGCTCTTTTCGAAGAACTTTATTTACAGCTTCTATAAAAAAGCTGCTGACGGAAGCTTTTCTCATGTGTAAGTGAACTTGTCAATTATTTGTCAGCGACTTAAAAAATCATTGTTAAATATAAAATCACTAGCGGAACCGGAAGACGTAATCCTGCCCTGAAAATAAAAAAACCTAGAACTCGATTTCAGAGCGACCTACCGGGTATAATTCTATTTTCAAACCATCCAGGAACCTATTGAAGTATACACAAAAAATTTCATCCAAATTGGTCCAGCCCTTTAGGGGGAGTTTGACACGTACAGAAGAATTATAAATATAAACTATCTGCGCCCTGCGGTTACACCCGCATAATTTCAGTTTTTCTGCTATAACTCTCTTTTCCACATGTTAAAAACCACCATGTTACTTTGAAGCAATATTTTTTCCCGTTTTTGCCAAATTCCTCATTGCCGCTCCGCTCCTATTAGTCCTAGCGTGATGTTATATAGCCTATAACCTTCCTCGATAAATGGACTATTCAACACAAAAAGAATTGTTCAATTCGGACCAGTAGTTCCTGAGATCCTAGCGTTCAAACGAACAAACTCTTCAGCTTTATATATTAGTATAGAAGTATAGATAAAGGCCTGAATGGAACCAATAAGTCATACAATCAATTGTATAAATAATACAAACGTATGAAAACTCGTAACAAAATCCAGCCAATTCAATTCCATTAAGCCTGTTCATTTTCATTTTATTGTTCTAAAGTAAAAAATACACACAGAACTTACCCATATCTACATTACGAGTATTACAATTGTATGGAGGTAGCTAATAAGATTTCAATATGTAGTTTCGATATTATCATAAGTAGAGAAGAAACTTTTGTATAATCAAGTACAAAAAGGAGCTCATTTAATTATCTGTTTTATAGAAAAAGGGTTAAAATATTTTCAATAAATAAAACTCGAATGATTTATTGCGATTAGGCAAAAATAATGCAGTTTTACAAGCCAAACACTTAAGGCTCATACCAAGAAAAAAAAAACAAATAAATATGATCGAGTAGACTAATGTGTATCTGACTAATGTTTTTTACTGTCCATCCAAAGGTTGTCTGGAAGAAATCGCTTTCAGTTATAAGACCACCCATTATACTACCCTTGTTTACCTATTGTAATTTTCTGTACTGTGTTTATGTTTGTTTCTGGTGTACAATAAAGAGTTTTCTATTCTATTCTATTTCTATTCTGATTTTGGTTTCAGTTTGATAAAGGGAATTTCACTTTCAAGTGGTGATTCGTGCCTGAATCTCGCACAGAAAAAAGGAAATCCATTAACTCTACCAGTGCTTTAGTGCAATTAGTACTTGGCACTGTAACTGTTAAAGGCAGGCGTAGCGTTTACCATCAAGTGAACGACCTGCTTGCCTCGTTGCTCTGAAAAATAGGTAAAAACAATCTAATTTGAAACTAAATAAAACATAAATAAGTTCAAAGTGCTTGTTACAAGAATAGTATAAGTAGATTTTCTTGTAAGTCGAAACAACATTTTATATGATAATAAAAACAGCTTTAGCAAAATGATCGGAAACATTACGTTGATAAATATTCCAATAAAAATAAGTTAATGACATTGATAGAGATTTCAATCACATTTTAGCACTTCCATTTAGTATTCATTGAATATTGTTTACATCGCGCATCGAACATTTTGTATCTACCTTTACTATAGATAGATATTACTATGAGATACTCGTAAATAGGTTATTAACTATTTTCTGAACAAAGTAATCGCAGTATCGGCGTTAATTATGTTACTAACGTCGACGGGAGCCTAAGGACCGCTGCTGAGCACAGGTCTCCCCTCACTTTCTTGAGGAGGATTAGGACATAATCCACCACGGGGGCTCGTCCGGATTGGTGGATCACATACCTCCGAAATAATTCTCGGGTTTCCTTACGATGTTTTCCTTCACCGAAAAGCGAGTGATAATTACGTAAAGGAATTAAATTACATAATTAATTACTTTATGTCAGTAAATACATTTTGTATTTTTTGTTTCTAATTGTTATTGTAAGTTGCACTGATTCAACCTTTGCTGAAAAATATCTGAAACAAAAATTTACTCACGGTCGTTCTGGAAATTAAAACCAACTGCAAAACAATGGTTGATTAAGATTACGTGTTACCTTTCTTATAGTCAAATATTAATATTCCTTACTCCTTAGGAACCCATCGGCGTTTACCTGCAACAAAACAGAACCATAGATAAATATCAGAGTTTACAATAACGTACTAAACCTAGTTATATAGGTGAACCATGATGTCAGTAGGGACAAAAGACAGTTATCTTGATTGGCATGGGCTCCAAGAAGGTGCTTATATAAGGTTAATTGACTCAACCTCCAGTTTCGAGATTCATTCAAATGAGATGAATCGGCAAAAATCCCGTTTTCACTCAGCCTTACCATCGCTAAAATTGACACTTAAATTGTTAATTTATATGGAAAATTCTAGTTAAGTGAAACCAAGCATTAATCATCATCATCATCATCAACCCATCTCCCCTAACTTTCGTGAGGAGGATTAGGCCTTAATCCACCACGGGGTCTGGTCCGGATTGGTGGATAGCATGCCTACCTCCGAAATAATTCTCAGGTAGGTATGTAGGTTTCCTCTCGATGTTTCCCTTCACCGAAAAACTAGTGATAATAACGTACATATGCTTTTTATAAAAACACATTGGTACGTGCCCGCACCGGGAATTGAACTCACGTCTTTCTCCTTGGAAGGCGGACGTTCTCCCACTAGGCTACCACCACTGAGTTTATTCATTAATGTCACAAATATTTGTTGTTAAAACTAAGGTATGATAGGTAGTCGCCAGAAGGCGCTTGAGCAAATGCTACAATCATCTAAGTTTATGTGACTTTCAAAAGATTTAATTAAGCTTACGAACCGTCGTCCTTTTGTTGAAACATTAACGATCCAACAGATCCAGCGGCAGATAGAGCCCGTAGTTCTGCGGTTTATCAAGGCTTAACATTTCAGACGAACAGTTTGGCACCTACCCACTGTCGTCACGAATTGAGGTCACTGATTTTCACTTAACATCCTATTGTGAGCACCGCAGGCGACAAAAAATAGCTTTTATGGTGCGTGACAAAAATTCCATGTATGATAGATGTGTACACTGCTCAAGCGAGATATTTACGGCTCATGGGAAAGCTGAAGAAAAATTTATTTGTTATGGGATAAATGATAGCGTAAGTGATGTCTGGTTGAAGATGGAAAACACGCTAAACCTAGAATAATAGGACTGCGGCTGAAACATCCAGATGGTCTTGGCGACAGATTTTCTGCGAGAATGTTGGTTATTTTTAAAAGACTCCGAAATTCATGTAAAATAAAGGCGCCCCAATTGCATCAAGACATAATATTATTGTAATTACAAATTACAACCGCACATTTGCTATACATACGAGTACCACATCAACAATTGCTTTTTTTTCGAGCACTGTATACATTGTAAAAATATCTTACGCATAAAAATATTTTAAAAAGTTTGGAAATCGCGTATCACGATTTGAGGTATCCGAAGGATCGTGCGGCAGACGTTTTTAAGACAAGGAATATGCGAAAACCAAAATTGCGAACCAAAATTATCCTAATTGCATATCGATCCCAGCTTGCTGAGATTGGTTATCTGAACATTTTTCGTCTACGTCACTCATTACTTTAAAATTTTGATAACGTACTGTTGATACAGGGTGTATGCCAATGTAATCGAGTCACTACATCCTCAGTTATGCACAGACTAATCTATTTGCTCAGTGGTAAAGAAATATCTGTCGCGTATTGAATTCCCTTTGAGACAGCGGATATACAGTGGAATAAACTGTTGCTTTTATTTATACCTTTGCGGAGAAATGAGGTGGAACGCCGAGACGCGGACTTCAGAGAGCTTAGTCGTATTTCACGGTAGACGGTAACTGACGCCCGCGGATTTAACTTTGTAGATAAATCAAAAGATAATTATTATTGTTGAAGTCCCGCGAAGATATTTCTCGAAGTTTGCCAAGTCAGATTGTTTCTTTTATTTTGTTTGGCATGATTTTGCTTTTTTTTTATATAAATTTGTATTGAACGGCTCCAGGTGAAAATTTTATGTGTGACAATATAATTGTCTAATATTCTCTCTAATATTTATAGGTCTAATATTTATAGACTGTCTAAACAGCTTATTTAAACGTGATGTCAAATTACATCTTCTTTACTCGTGTTACGTTGTATGAAGCACAAACAAATACATAATATACTTATGAAAGGTACATGAAGCTACGACAAAGATGATAAAAGATGAAGATGCGGCACTATGCAGTCCCTACAACCCACAACCAAGCATACACGCGAATAACTCGTAAATGTACACCCAAGTTTGAATGCCAAAATGGCACACACCACTGTGCTCCTAGAACAATGTAATCTCTTTGTTTAACCCTTAACCTCTGAGTACGGATAATGTGCAGTTTGTGCGAAGCGGAGCGGCCAACGGCGGTAATCACATTACGTTATTCTCATAACAGTTGTCTGCTGGACGTTCGATAAGCTGCTGCCTACGGGTTATCATTTTACGTTAGACCGCGGATATGTATGTTAAAGTGGCAACGCCCTTATAGTAAACAGTTATCTTACCTTGCTTTTATATTCGGAACTAGCTAATCGAGTGATCTTTTTAATATTTGTACTCCGTTTCAACAACACCGGATTGGTTTATTGTATCCGCTATTTTTATGGGCCATTCTACTAAACAGCCGTCTCTTGAAAATATTGATAAAAAAAAACATATTTTTCTTCATGTTTTTTTCACATGACATGCTTCATGCATTCATCTATAGACATTATTACTGAAACTACACTCACGTATTTGTGACGTTAATTCAATTTGTATGGTTGTACGCTACTAAGTTCTTCACAGTAATAGTGAATATTCGTTATTGCCGCCGCCGTCTTACGTCGAGTTTGGCCTAAGGGCCGTCAGGATTGATCTCAGACTGCCAATAACCCTTCTAATTCCATCGCAAACAAGGTCTCGCGTGCGGCAAACCACTAACCACGTACCATCAGACCGTATGGAAACCGGATTCACGTCAGTCAATGCATGGGTTGAGTAGATTAGCGATGACGTTCGTGAATTAACGAACTATTTTCCACTATGGGATCTAAGATTATCTACGAAAATAAGATAATCTACCACTATTGGATCAGATTGATGTCAATTTGATAATTTTAGTTTACGATAATGCATTTATTTATTTATTCTTTAGCACACAAATGGAGTACAAGGAGTACTTAATGTTAAGTAGCATTTTCTATCAGTCATCCTGGAGGTGCATTGTATTTGCGCAAGGTACGCGGATGTTATTGGAATCTAAGGGAGGCTCCTGTTTTCGACCGCTTGGATTTGGAGTTTGTTTGTTAGTTGGTTTTGTTATTATTACTGCGCTTATTGAGATTTTCAAATTATCGGATAAGTTAGTAAACAAATTTTATATTTTAGAATCATTTAGACGTATATTTATTGTTAATAGTTTAGTATTATATAAGTTTATAAGATTTTTAATATGTTATTTTAGTTTGTGACCTTGTTAGTTTATTCGTTTGTTAGATCGTAAACTTCTTAACCGTTCCTTAATCCTTTTTCGTTTCCTTAATTCATTACTTCGGTACGCTGTTTGTTCTATAGTTCATTATAAATTAATAGTTTTTTAGTTTGTTAGATAGTTATGTTACTCTATGCACTGAAAAAGCGAGGGGTTTTATACTGAATTCAATAAAAGCTTGAACGATTCAGTTCCATTCACCGTCAAAAGCATTTCATTTCAACAAGGCTACATTACGATAGTCATGAGTCGTAACGATTTCGACCGGCACAAATGCAACTGTTTCATTTCAACTAAAAGCTTTCAGGTAGTCAGCTGCAAAACTGGTGTCTACTGGGAAAGGCATTTGTGGTTTCAGTCACGGCATTTTCACGAAAACTTTTGACCGTTGCATTTTGTTTACCTCACCTTATCGTCAGCCAATTACCTAATTATTCTTTCATTGAACCCTTCGCACAATTATGATAGAATTTCACTTACAGGTAGGTTCACTTAATCATTAACTCAAGTCCAATTATGTATTATGTTATCCTTAACTATTTATCCTTAAGTATGTATCTGTTTATCTATTACTTGTTCATCGTCTATAAACTTTAATTCTCTCCATTCACGGTTATAGTAGAGGGTGATTCGGAACACTTTTTCAAATAAGCGCGTTCCTCTTTTAAGCGTCACCCAGACTGACCAGTGAGCACAGAATACTAACAATCCGTGAGTCCGTAAGCTAAATCATTCTCTATGCGTCCAGGTGAATAGAAGCAATGTGTTTCGTTAATTGATTTCATTTAGGTAGCCGCGGATTTGTTAATATTATTATGACTTAATTTCTTATTGGTCATCCGATTCACCACTGATCCAAATCACTCTGAGCGATCTGACCGCTTATAGTGACATTGTTATTTATTTATTAGTCCCAGTTTTTTTTTCTTTTATGGTTATTTAATAAGTTGTTTCAACCCAGGTTCCAACCTAACCCATCAACATTCCTTTACACAGGGCTTGGCCATATTCCACTTCACTTACATTGAGAATGTTAGTGCTCACAAAATTAATTAGATTCGGCCAGTGCCGCTCTCATTATCAATTTCGTCTGCAAGTCGAGCATGAGATCTCATTCATATCTATGAGTATCGCAGCCAAGCAGACAGAAAAAAAAATTGTTGTTGATTTTTAATATTTGACTTTGACCTCTTTCAAATTAAAAATAAAGTCTCCGTGACTTATAAGTGTTTACTCTCAACGTTTTCTTTGGAAAGGTGACCTGTGAAAACTCACAGTGGTAAATTTTAAAATTAATCTTTAGACTTTAGGAAGTGACGCAATAGTTTTATTTTAAGAACACCTTGATTTTGCTCTCTTTTTTAAATCAATTATGACTCGGATTTAAATGAATCTTGGCGTGATCAAATCAAAGGTGAGCAGATATAGAAATAAGCATGCTAAATGGACACATTGTCGTTCCGACTAATGTACTATAATTCTTAATTAAATTGATGTTTCTAGTCCAATGTCAAAAACATTAACACGTTCACTGCTGAAAACACAACTGTCGTGTTTTTCACAACTTGCCACGAGTACGGCAAAACACAACTGTTGTGTTTGTTGTATGGGAAATCACTATGGCGCGTGCAGAGCCGCACCCGTGGCTAGACAAGCAAAATGGCTCAGCAGTCAAAGTGTTAAACAAAAATGTATTACCCAGGTAAAAGATAAATCAATCAAATTTTAACAATGTACCATTGAGACGTGGACAATGCGCAATTAATTAAAAAGCACTTTCCCAAAATGGATACTTTACAGTATTATTTGCAATAATAATATCTATTAACATAATGGATGGGAATTCGCGGCAAATACGCCAGGGAGAAAGAAATTAGGGAAGCAAGCCATATTTCCTTTATAACAAGTGGTTCAGCGTCTGTTCTATTCGGTTATTTTAGGTTTTCGTAGAAAAGTTATATTTAGCTGTAATCAAGGCAGTGGGCATTTGTATAATTAACAAGTTACGCCTTGGTGTATAATAACGAATACTTGGGTCGGTAACTCATTAATTAATTAGTTAAAGGCTACGTTCATGAAAAGTTTTCGGTCGTTAAAGAAAACCTACAGCGGATTGACTTAAAGTTGGCCGAATATCATATGGGCTTGTAGAACTTTTTCAAATATGTTACGTGAAACATATTTAGTAATCGTTAACTATGAGAATAACATAACTTGGACTAATCAAAGGTAATTGTCATATTTACGATTTTACAAAGTTTGGAAATTACAAAAGAAAAAACAAGAAGAAGAAGAAGAAAACAGAAACAAAAAGTAAACAGAATAAAAAAAAACAAACTTAAAAAAAATTTAATTATCACTTACACAGAAGTAAACTATAAATGTAACTGGGTTTGTGACATTATTATGCAAATATCTCCATGAATTAATAATACAATTTATAACACTAAACAAAAAAAAAAACAACACGTGTAGCCGGATAGAGTATCGCATCTGAGGTGCAATCATCATTTCATTAAGTCATCATCCAACACTACGGAGGTTTTTTATTGCGGTACATTTTAATAAAAATAACACTTACCTCCTTAAAAAAGTGTATCTACTGTCACCGTTGTTCTATACAACTTGATAAAAAGTTGGCATGAAAGATCATATCAATGCTTAAAAGGTATAAAGCTGATGCCAATGAATGTGGCAGTGGATACTTCAGCTGCCCTTTCAGTTTCCTTAAAGGCACTTAAAATATTAAAAAAAAACCAGCGACTGGTTTTTATTCTCGCGCGGGTTCTAACGAGAGGTTGGATTTGAATATGCAAATTTGATTGCGGCTTAATTTTGTGGCATCGTCTGGCTTGGCCAGAACGTAGGAGTCAGTAGTTACCTATTTAGTAACTCACACAAACTACGCCAAAAAGGGCAGTGTTAAACTTTGTCCTGCACCCTTATAAAGTCCAAAGTTTTGTAACTAGGTCCTTGGAAACCACAACGTTCTTAATAAAGTTTCCTATGACGTTTAAACGGTGAACTCGTGACCTATTATTTGCTCATAATCGTCACTCCTTGTGCTTTAATTCGACTTATACGTGCCTATACCTACCTACAGTAAATCAGTGATTGGTTGAATTTCCATTGTATGTCGTTCTCTTTGTAACCGTGTCGTTGCTGGGGATTCAGATCGTTCCTTCAATTTGTAAAAGAATGGTGTGACTTTGAATAGCTCTGAAAGATTATTTACCAATAAATGTTGAAAGTAACAAGTAAGGTTAACAAAGGGTCATTTTTATTTCCTGTTTATAAAACAGGTGCAAATAAACGTAGTGAAGAAACCAGCATCTAAGAAACTTAAAGGCATGAAAAAATTATTAACCTGCACTGGGCCAGCATGGATGTGGTTCATCCAGTCTGTCTCAATCGTCAACTGACCTTTAACTATTATAGCATCCCAATATTTATGTCTGGCTTCCACAGACCTTATTTTTATTTATACTATAGAGAAGAGAATATAAAGGCGAGCAGGTCGTTCACCTAATGTTCAGCTTAAATCTAATCAGCGTTAATTAACGTCTCTCAGAACACCAGTGAGAGAAGCCTCTAAACTATACAGTATTGTGTTCTATTTTGTCTCTTATTATAAATACGCTGATAATGAATAAGTTCGTACTAATTAAAGGGAAAATACGGCTACGCTTTTTCTTAACCAATCTCTAAAACTTACCAAATGTATCCATGGAATCCTGAATCTGAAAATCCAATTGAGTATTCAGAAGCAAAACTTCTTTTTAACCTTCCATAAACCCAATCGAATAGTGAGAGACGCGGGAGACGTATAAAGGCAAATTTATAGACAGTCGTGGCAGCGAGCCCTAAGCACATCTATCTTAATTATTCATGGCAGTATCGACCCGATCCTGCCGCCATCTGGCACCCGCTGTCTTTGCCAACACATACCTATTACGTTTTCTCAAATCCGATCCGACTAACTCAGTCTTTGTAACATGCAAATCCATTAATTTCAATTTCCCTCTCTACTTGTGGATTCCTAATGCGTTGTATTGGAGCCCGATAAGTTTCTTTAGAGTATCGGTGACTAGATGGTATTAGCGATGTAGGGTATTTTTGTATACAAGATATTTTCATGGAATTAGAAGTGTGACATGTTCACTGCTAAAAACACACACGGCTGTGTTTTTGTAATTTTACGGCAAGCGAAAACACGCCTAGCGTGCGGACCCGCACTGCTGTGTTGTCAATTTTATCACACCAGTTGTGAGCGAGCTGATTGAGTTTCGTGACGACACAACGCCAGTAAACAGTAAACACGCACGTTGTGCAAAGATTTGCAAAAGAGCCAAAAAGGTAAAACGGTTTAGCAGTGAATGCCTTAAGTATTTTGGTATGGATTAGTCCTCCGCACATTAGTCTTAGGCCCGTGCTTAGCAGTGGGTGGTTCACGATTGCGATGATGATGAGACATGTTTTCCAAAATGTTTCCAAAAAGAACATGAACATTTATCGTCACTGAACATCAAAAGCTAAGATGTCCAGTTGTTCACGTAATTTACAGTCAATGAAGCTGTGGACTTACAAAATAGCATCACCGAAATATCCGAGTCGTAAAAATGCTGTTAGTTGGTGTTATTGGGAAAAAGATAAAAGGGTTCGCTAAAGATACGTTTGTTCTGTGCTAGATATGTTATGGATATTTATATCTGTAATCGATTATCGCATAATCGAAATCAATGTTATCCGTTATCGAAATAAAATTGATTAAGATTCGGAAATCGTTTGATTTGGTCTATTAGATGGTTTTTTTTTGCAAAAACGTTCAAGATTTTTTATAGTGTTAAAAGGTTTATATTTTGTTTTAGAAAGGCCTCGCATAAAATTAACCGAAATTTTCGTAAATTCCTTGGTGAAATAAATCCGTGTCCATAATCCGGAAAATAAATTTATTTTTTCTAATATCCGTATCCATAACCGAAACTCAATCCTGAAAAACAACCCTGTTGGGTGTGCGACCGATGGACGCATGACGTAAAAGGTCTGGGGGTGTCCACTCAACTCATAAACTTTTCACCCCTATCCGGCCTGTAGAGGGATTCGGTTTCGTGTGAACCGATGTTTCGAAATTTTACAGTATTTATTTTAAAAGGAGTGCCTAGCGGCGTCGCACCCAACTTGACGTTCCCCGAGAGAATTTTAAATTTTTGCACAATAATAAGATTAATTATGGAACTTTTTTATATTACTGAGTGACAAGACGGGTAAGCGCTACGCCTATCCATAACCATATGTTGTAAGTGAAAAGACTATGGCGCGTGCAGAGCCGCATCCGTGGCTAAACAAGCAAAACGACTCACCAGTCAAAGTGTTAAAAATATGTTATTATACACAATTGATAATATTCCACATTGACACGAGAACTAAAACATGTGTGGAAATAAAATGCAAAATCAACATCATCACATTTTCAGTTACCTGCCAAAGCTTCTGTTTTACAATCGCTCAACTTTTTCAGTGTCGCAAGTGGCAGAACCATTTTGCATATTCAAGCTATTTGTAGGCATTCATTTAATCTGCATCATTAAATCTTCCACGTCGGCACTTTGATCCTGTTTTTCTTTTCTAACAATTAAATTATTTTTGTCACTTCACAAGCCTCATTATTCCGCTTTATAGGGTCTTGCTCTAAGCTCAGGCGTCATTAGCGCAGTTTTTTGATCCATCATTTACGTTTTGTCTACCTTTTCCATTAATTAGATTGGAATATTTATTTTGTTTTGTAAGAAAGAGTAGTTACAGCAATGTTTCCCTGGAAACATTTACCCTCTATTGAATAAAATGTTGGACTTTATTTCGAACAAACATTGCTATACAATGTGGTAATGGAGCTAGCATTCAGGGGTCGTTATCAGTTAGTAGCGGCTTGTAAGGTTAGGTTTTGTTATATTTACTTTGTTTGAATAGTTATTTGTTGGCACGATTATAATAATACAATATTTATAGGTTTGATAGGTACCAAACCAATAAATATCCTATCATTAAACTAATTATTCCCAACCAAAAATGCAGCAAAATATCTAGAACACAAATCCGAATTCTTTTCAATTTGGCATATTTCATCTCAATCAAACACATTATTGCTTAATTTTTTGAAAAAAAAAAAAAAAAAATTAATTAATCGATATTCTTCGCCGCTATCCTGTTTGGAAAATACCGAACAATCGCTCGCTATAATAGGAACCTTTGTTACTACACAAGCCACGGCCGAGTTTATCATAATAGGCAATCTGGAAAAGGCTTCGGAAACATCGATGTATTATCTTGGACGTAAATATGTTTGATATGTAAAGCACTCTCAATGTTTACCTTTTCTATTCTGAGAAAAGGGTGGCGTCGAATCGATGTTTCGCCACAGAGTCGTGGGGAGTAATGATATGATGACAGTGGCCACAGCTACCTACGGCCAATCTAGCACGACATTAACGCAGTATGCGCTGTCATAATATAAAAAAAATGGATTAGTTTTTTTTTCATAAAAAAAACATTGTAAACATTGGTCTTGTCGCCTTTCACGTCTCTGCTATCATCAATCTCTACTCGTGTCACAGAGACCGCGCTCGAGGATATCCGTTGAAAAGCAGACGAGGAAAAGTTAAGGAATAAATCACCGAAAAACACGTGCGGTTCTTAGAAGCCGATTGTTAACGTTGAAAACAAAATTTTATTAAATTGAAATACTATTCCTGTCACGAGTTTTTGGAGCTTGGCTGGTCTCCACCAACATTCAAGCCATAGTTCACTTGGAAAAAGGACAAAAATTGCAGGCTAACTTTGGTTTAGGTAAATATTGGTTAAAACAAAAGCAGACAAACCAAAACAATATTTTAACTGTAAGGTTTGCTTAACTTCCTTTAATTTTCGCCAAACCTACCGCCTTCAACTATTAATTAAAAACCACACCAGGGACGTTTATTAAATTCACCATCCCGTTAATCAATTTGCGCGCTATGATCATTAATTCTATTGACATTTACCTACCATAGGACGTGTGATTACGCCTCTACCGAGATGGGTGGATGGATTACAGGATTACTGACTGATTGTGTACGGTTCGATTGATTCGTTTGATGGAATAAATGGCGCTAATTGAAATGGCTGCGTCGAGTTTCAGTCCAACGTTGACCGATGGTTGGTAGACAGACACAATGTGTTGTTCAATGAAGTAATGTCTACGCTGGTGTAGGTATTTTAAATGGCAATTATTAAAAAAAACCGCTCCAATGCGTCTTAGAAGAATCCCGTCCCATTTCTTTTTCTAAATGTAATTGGGTTACTTAGCTCACATAATAATACATCATACCTATTTATGATTCTAGTCACCAGTGGAAGAGAACTTAATAAAATTCAATTTTAAGGTTCAACTGCATTTAATATACAAAATATTGAAATGTTTCGGTTTAGATTTGGAGCCTTCCATCATGCTCTATAGTTGACCGAGGTGATTCGGATCACTTTTTACGAAATGAGCGGTCCTCTGGGAAGCGTCACCCAGACTGAACAGTGAAGTAATGCCAAGCTAAATCATTCTCGGTGCGCCCAGGTGGATAGAACCGCTGAATGTTTTCTTTGATATGACCGAATTTCTTATTGCTGATCTGATTCAGCCCCTGATCCGAATCGCTTGAGTCTACTATATTTGATAAATGCTCTACAATCAACCATTCCAGTCACGTTGGCGAGTACCTACTTGTTGCAGCGCAGCGGTGCTCGTCAAACATAGTGTTCGTTACGGACTGGAGAGTGCTTGAGACCTGCATGTTGTATCGATCCGCGGAGGTATTATGTACGTTGCGGTTGCTTTGGGACATGCGATAGTCGCGTATTAAATGTCAAAGTATTTAAACAACAAACAATACATCACATCTTATAATCTTACTTCACATGAATACAAAACAATGATACCAGCAAGAAGTAGTGGGACAAGTAAAATAAAGTAAAAAGTTAAATAAAGTAAAATAAATGGGTATGTGAGTGAGTGAATTATATGACTGAAATTTTGAAATGAAATAATAATTATATAAATTATTTTTGTGCTGCATCTGATGTGAATCATTATCCTATGATTTAATTTGAGTAGTCAAATTATTTTAACACAGAATAATGGATATACTATTGGTAATATATATTATTATTAGTAATCAAGAACATAATATTAGGACTTATTTTGGTATTTACCAGTTGCATGGCTATCGCTGATCGCTAATTTTACGCAATAACGCAGTCGAACTGCCTTTACCGTTGAAACATTTGTGACGAGTAGATGAAAGATGTGTGACGAGGTTGACGAGGTATAGGGGTCCGTAAATAGGTCGCTTGCTGTGATGTATACAGAGTAGATACACAAGATTGTATTTCAGTTAGAAAACTATCGCAACTTTAATTCATAGATATGTAAAACGGATTTATCTTACGGAATGTGATGTCAGAAACATTTTAATACTAGGTTTTGAACTAATTTGATGTTCTTCTTCTGAGAATTTGAACTGTTCGTGTATTTTTTTTTTATAAAACTTTTGGCAAACAAGCACGTGGCCCCCCGATGATAAGTGGTCACCGCCGCCTATGGACATCTGCTACGCCAGGTGTCAGGGGTTTATACTGTCATTTGAACTGTGTGTGACGGCCTCTGTGGCGTAAGTGGGTGCTGAGCCGACTGCGAAGCGTGAGATTGCGGATTCGATTCCCGCACAGGGCAAAGATTTGTGTGAATCACAAATATTTTTTCTACGTCTAGTTGTTTGTAGGGCCATGGTCCTCGTAGTTCCTGGTAACCTAGATATAGGGAATCCTAGTTAAGGGCCAGGATCTACGTATGTGATCGTGATACGTTATTAGGTATTATCTTTATTTATTATACTTAGT
Organism: Campaea margaritaria; assembly: GCA_912999815.1. Classification (NCBI taxonomy): domain Eukaryota; kingdom Metazoa; phylum Arthropoda; class Insecta; order Lepidoptera; family Geometridae; genus Campaea; species Campaea margaritaria. The sequence continues at coordinate 8,948,057 of OU538794.1, forward strand.
CTGATTTTCTCATTACGGCTGTACTACTTAACAGCAGATGGTCTACAAAATGTTACCCTTTTGTGGTGAAATAAAAAAACCCGCTTCAAGTGTTTCCCTCGCGATTCATTATGAGAATAGCAAAAGGCAGAATGTTTTTTTATTTGTGAATGGAATGCAGGTTTGCTTTTAGTACGGCTGTTTTTTTTCCTTGAATAATGTTGTTTGATATCTTGTACTAGATGTATTATGGATGGGGCTTGATTACATTTCTATATTATCCAAGACAAGATGAATATTGGTGGGTCTGGGTTGTTGTGTGTGTATTATGTTCTATGAATGTGATGCGTTATTATTTTTATTAAGAAGTGATTTAATAACTATTACATTTAACTAGTAGTAGCAAGAAATTTAATGCTTATAAAAGTGTTTTTTTTTTCTCATAAATTGCACCATCAAACCTAACCGTAACGTTTTGAGTTTGATTGCCGTCAATACAAAGGCTTTCTGTAAGAAATTGTTAATAGCGATAAGGCCGCCCATTGAATACAAAAAACTCAAATCATTTATTGTAAATAGGCAAAAATAATGCGCTTTTACAAGTCAAACATTTAGATCTCATATACATAGAAAAACAGAAAAAATAAAGCCAATATTATGATCAACTAAACTAATGAACAACTGGTTATGGTTTGAGTTTGAAAAAGGAAATTTATTCACCTTGTTACTGCATTACAGAAGAAAATGGGACTACATGGGAAGCACCAGCTTTCAATTGAAAAAAGAATCATCAAAATCAGTTCACCCACTCGAAAGTTATGAGGTAACAATCATAAAAAAAATACAGATGCATTGATAACCTCCTCCTTTTTGGGAATTGTACACTTTGTTAGTGCATTATAGAATAATTATTAGTTTTGTTGTATCTATACTTCCAATTTGTGTTTTGTGTAGAATACCTAATACATTTAATTTTAAATCTGTTAGCAATTATTGCCGCTGACTGTACTTTGATGGGGTGGCAGGCTAGGGCATATCTAAAGAAATCTCAAAAGAATTAACTTGCTTATCAAACGTCTACGTCAAGACTGTCAAACATTTCATTATGATAATGCCTTACCTTCTTCACTTTAATAATAAAATTTTACCTTACAACGTTGCTTGTCGCAAAGTGCCAGCCACTTATTAAAATATTAAATCTTATACATAATTGTCAAGTTACTTTTTTCTTGTTTGTTATTAGGTAACGAGACGAGCAAATGGTTCACCTGGTGGTAAGCGCCACGTCTGCCCATAACAGCGACAATGCCACCCAGAACATTCCATCACAAAATCTTGTGCTGCACTGCGGTCGTCACCCTGAGACTTAATATCGGCTCTAAAGTCTCATATACCCAGTAATATCGCTGGAAACAGTATCCTTCAAACCGGAACACAGTCATGTTGGCACGGTACGTACAACTAATGCTTAATTTGTGTCGAAAGCGTGCATCAGCTGAATGCAGCGTCTAGCGAGATGAAAATTAACGGAGCGCTGTGAATTTACTTAGGTACGGTATTTATACTAGCCTGGCTGTTTACAAAGACCCTGCGATCCAGGGATAAAACGATCGCAGTCTGAGCTCAAGATTAACTTTCAGTGTTGGGGTAAAGATACCTCGAAATATACTGCAGTTAGGGGTCAGTTTTGTGCCGTTGCTAACAACGGGGAGTTCTAAGACTCCTCTTATTTCCTACAGCAATCAGTATCATCTACTTATCTGACAGCTGGGTATTAGAGCTTTACCAGGCCAATCGTTTTATGATCAATCGATTGGTGTGGTAGCTTTGGCTATTGAGTAACTGTTGATCGACTTCGACTGATCTCATTCTAACATTGATCGACGCCGTCGATGGACGATCGATCGATTGGTATGGTAACACCTTTGGGCCTTTTCTTCTTCTTCATGCCCCTCATCAACTATTGTCCCCTGAGGTGGAGTTTTTTCATGGTACGGTCATGGTCTTTTATATTAATGACTTCGGACCTGTGGAAGCTCTGTCGAAGAAACGTATTAAGTATATAGTTATGTCCAAAAAACATTTTTAAGACAAGGTCAGCTGGCCTAAACGACATAACATAACGCAGTCAGTAGTGTAAAGTTTTTCTTCACAGAGACGTAAAATATAGAATAGAATGTCTACTCTATAAAATGTATACTCTATTTAGAGCACACCTACTAGTTCTGATGCTCTAGATTAAATGAGAAAGTGCATTGACTCGCACTCCATTAAACATAGGTATGTGTGAAGTTTCGTTCTGCTTATGATGTTATAAAAGGTCAATCATATCTTTCAAATCTAACTACAAGCAAATACATGACAATGTGGTCCTTTTTATGCAAATTGCGCGGACGGAAGAGTATGAAATTTGGCACAGTTAAAGTTTATTATGGGGAAGAAGTGCAGAAAGCTATTTTTTTTTAATAAAGCATTAGCCACACGCATATGACAGTCAGAGTTGACGTTTTGATATGAAGGTTTATTGGAAGAAGTTTGAAATAAGATAAAGAGTTTGGGAGTAAAAGGTCATCATAGAGTATACAAAGGTCTCTCAGTTCTCATCTGGGATTATTCTTTGTTATTAGAACCTTAACAGCGTTCGAAGTTTAATTTTTTTTAAAATAATGGTCGGATTTTGACCAATGGGCAACCATTGGTCTATTTTAAAACATAAAAGGGACAGAGTTAGATAAACTCGGTAACATGCATAATTGCATTATCTAAACTTATAGTCGCTACAACAGAGTGCTGCAAACTTCAGTCTAGTATTCAAACTTCAGTCGCGGCTGAGGTCGTTCACAGTGATGAGCCAAGTGAAGATAAGGCCGTCTAGGAGAGAGGAGATAAGACTGCTTTGGGCAAAGAGCTCAAATCTGTCGTGTCCTCTCTAAAGACTACGGGCCGTTTATACAGACAGCTGGCGAACGTGCTGAGAACTTAATTGAAGCACTTACTTGGGTCATCGTAGATATGACGGTTTTATAAATGAGTAAACTTATGACATAATCCTTTTAGAGGTTGTCAGATGTATCTATTCAGTATCGATTTTATTTTAAACCGCAAATTAAATCACTACAAGTAAAATTAAGTGCACGAACTTAATATTACTTGAAAATTCTAAAATGTTTGTATTGTAGCTTGTCTGAATGTCTGCCAGGTAAATTAAAATATGACGGCGCAAAATTTATTTCATTTGAAGGTAAAATACTCCTTCCAACACTCGCTACAGAAAGCTCTTCAAGTTTACGCTGACGAGACCCCAGACGTCTCGAGCTGCGCGGTTGCGAGTAATCACAACTGAAAATTAAGGCTCTCCGGATGACAATAGGGTAAACGTTGTAAAAATGGGCCGACGTGGTGTTACCGTGAACCGAGTAGTATGTAGGGTCTATAGGGTAGGTAATCGGTGCTGCGCCGCGCGTCGTATCGACCGCCGCCTGTTGAATGCCTCCCCAGACCCCCACGCCGAAACTCCCCAAGAAGGGGACCCCCGACCCCACACTTTTCACTTGCTTAAAATAGAAGCGTGCAATGTCGATATTTGTAACATTAGCCCTCCACAGGACACTAAGCATAACTAATTCACTTGACTTTAAATACGTTTCGGATCCCTTTGTCCGGGTTATTTATATCTCACCTGAATTTTTGGGTCAGATCCTTTCGCGTGGAATGTACGAATTGTTAGCCGGGATAATGTCATTAATTATTTTAAGCGTATAATGAGAAAGGTCTCCTGTATCTCCGGGGTCTGGTTAAATAATACTTTATAGGAAACCGTACGAGATTCGAGGATAATCTGGGTGACTTATGAAACGAATAGATACTTGATAATTTAATCGCGTGTTATATATTCAGCTGCTTACGTGTAGGTATTATTTACATCTTGTTAGCTTACGTTCTGAGAAACTTTCGTCGTGAGATGAATGTTTATGTATTTCTTATTTGTGCCTTGGAAAGTTTTTATTACAAAGAAGGTAATCTACGTTCTCGATGAATATGGATGAAAACAAGGTGATATGTTCGTAATATAAGTCTTCATTTCAGTTCATGTAAGTGTATGAGTTAATACTGTTCTGTTGGACATAAATCAAGTTATCTCTAACTTTTATGGTATTAGTGGATTGGATTGCAAAAGTTTCTTAATAAACCTCTGATAAAATTCTGTTGACAAGGATCATAGGCACGGCTCGTTTGTCAAATATATTGCGTAAAATATAGGGAAGAGAAAGCAATGCTAGTCGTACATCAAAGTAGTATTGTATTTGCCGCTATACATAGAAATCGTAATAATTATATTTCGCCAATGTCTGCTGTCGTTGTTGATATTTCAATAATATTGCCTATAAATATGAAAATGTATTATTATATTAGAAGGGAACGTTTAATCTCTATTGATTTTATCTGAGCGAAGGTATTTATAGGAATACGAACAGTCTTTAATGGACAGACGAAATAGCTTGTAAAGTTCTTTGTTAATTTAAACGAATTAGTAAATGCGAAAGTGTTGATAATGGTTGGTTATTCAATTACGTCAAAACAGCTGAACGGATTTGAATATAATTTGATATAACGGTAAATTGTCAATTTCATTAGTAATTTTTATTCTAAGATCCAATTCTAGAAGAGCGTAATTTACTCGTAGTTAATTCACAAAAAGTATATCGATACAGAGCCAGATACCTCAAGGGCAATTTTATCTTGTAATATACACGGTATATATTCGTATACCTACGGTGCCTTTAGTAACGCTCATATTTCTGCATATATATATATATATATATATATATATATATATATATTCTTAAACTGACAAATAAAATTCATGCAGCTCATAAAGATTTCATTGGTTTTAACAAACTTCAGCGTCCATAAAACGAATGTAATTAGACCATTCAAAACTGGAACTCGTTAGAAAAGATAATAATATTATTCGAATTAATGACTCAAGGAAATGAATACCGTTTTAAATGCAAACTTGAAAAGCGTTTTATTAATTTGTTAGGTCGTTATTAGCTCCGAATGCTAATAGAGAGAATCTCGGAGTTTGTAATGTTCCCTAATTTCTTTGCAATTTGTAGTTAAACCCTTTTTAATGAGTACCTACTTCAATGGGGGCGATATTAATTATGCTGTTACGTTAACACATTAATCATGTTACACGATCGACTTTAGATTAACTTGCAACAAGTCCAAAGAACGGCGAAATTTTGGAAAGCAAAAATCATGATGATTGCGTCCATTATCATAGAATAATTATCATTATCATAATATAAGCACTTACCAAATCCCAAATCCCATCACCAAAAGAAATAATCGCGTGGGTTGTCGCGCTAGTTAGATGTCTTTAACCCTTCATAAGGAAAAGATTGAAACGAGAACATAAAGTAAAACCGTTTTTTACACTATATTTCCAATCCTTGACCACCCTCAAAACTCTTCAATTAATAAAAAGTTTACGGTACTAGGTCAGCTACGAGTATAAATTCATTTCATAATCACTTAATGAACGTAAAGCTTAACCTGTTAAAAAGTCTACTCTAAGTTTACTAGTTAGAACTTTGATTAAATTCACCTCGAACTTTCTTAAGACACCTATATCACTATGTAACTAGAACCTTGTTGGTAGTGACTGACAGACTCCCGCCAGCAAAGTTTAATAAGATCGCCGCATTCGTCTTGCCCCACCTCGACCCCACAAACGTTATTACTGTCAACAATAATATTATTGCACACACGTAATAATCATAACTCAGGCTAACCACCAGGATCATATGACAGTTCCACCACATCTCATTCGTGCATGACACGCAATTTCGTTTAGGCCCTCGTAAATCTGCGACTGCGTATTATATATATCTATAGGTATACTCTTATAAAAAAGCAGTAAAGGATGAATATTTTATGGGTACATCGTAAATATACATTTTACAAAAATAAAAGTTTTAATGATGCCTGTCCTTTGGTTTTGCAATGCAATTTACTTCGTTTGGTGGCTAAAAATCGATGATAAGAAATTATATCTAAATCCAACTACATTTACTAAAATAAAAAAACTTTTTAGGTGGCGCGCAGATAATATAATATATGTTCAGGGTTTATGGAGAAACTGTCTTCTCATATTATATATATGATAAAAATCTTAGTTACCGTAAGCAAAGTAGCAGGCAACAACTAGTTTCAAATAAAATGAGCGAAGTTAGCTGAAAACAAAATGTAGTGGGCAAGGAGATTAATGATCGTAAAATATACCTATAGACGCTGACTCCCAAGCCTTTCTTTCCGTTGAATTAATAAGTCGCTGTCAAATGGGCGAGCTAACGCGTAATCTAGTGAAAACTGAAGGATATTAATGTTCCTTCGATGAATAGAAATCGTTGAGTTGTTGCTAAAACAAGGCAGGCTAATGTAAACACAATACATAAAGATCTTTATTCATGTTTATTTTCGTAATGGGAGTAATTACATTTGGCTAATTTTAAGTACCATAACGTTTACTACTCTACCCAAAGCTAGAATGAAGATTAATTATGAATGAACCTAACATTGGCTTTTAGGCAGGTTGTTGATCCATGGAATGGTCAAAATGTATGTAAAACAAAAGATAGGTGTTACTTTTGCCATAGTATATTAGTTTAGGATCAAACAATTAACCCTAATTACGCTAAAGATTTTATTTTAACATTTTTAAAATGTGACACTTATTCATTTTCATACATTTTCAATTGATCAGCACTAATGCTGTTTAGTGTGCCATTTCATTCACCAACTGTACAATATTTACGGATGGAATACAACATTCAGAAATATTTTACAGTAGAGGACATAGTGATGCCGAAGTGTATAGAATTTAGGCTGTGACAATGCCATAAATAACTTTGAAATTAACAACGACATCTAACAGGAGGCCCTAACAACTTGGACAACCTAGCTATGCCTAGATGTAACATCAAATTTATACGAAATGCTACTAGTTACGCCATCTCGTGAGGTTTTCCAGAATCAGCTAACCGCTGAGCGCCATGCCGGAAAATCTTTTTCCAGGTTTAACACGTTTAACGGTTTACTTACTAGATGGCGCTTATCAAAATTTTAAAAACTCTGGAAATCACTCTACTATTTTATCAGAGTTGACTTTTTTTGAGCGACGCAAAGGAAGGTATTGTGTTTTTGGTCTATGTAATGTGTTTTACATATAATTTTACAATTATTATCATTTTGTTTTTTTAACTTCTGTTTTAGTAACTTTTAGGTAGTAACTTTTAATATCAGAAAAACAAATTTGAAAGTGGATCTCATTATTTAACGACTTTAGACAGTAATTATACGAGAGTTTTAAAATAAATATTTTATTTCACATAATAATATAAAGTTTGCTTCTCAAAGCCTTTAGTAATAAAAAAAACATTTTAACTTGTATTCTTTACAAACTTTGCTATTTTATGAAGTTAGTCATAAAAATCTTTAACAAAAAATGGTGACTCGCTTCAACAAATGACTCTACATCCGGTACGTACCTAGTAGAGCACAATAGCGTATTCTTCATGTTTATTTTCAGTTGCCCTTGAACCAGTCCCCTAAAATGGGACACAACCCTACATAGGTTCGCGAAACGGAACTTACAAATTGTAGAGATACAGAGACTCTTCTATAGGAGATAGAAAGGAATTTTCCGTCACGTAACCTAAATCCTGGCGTGATTTTTACGATCTAACCCTTCGATACACCTCAGATTTATTAAGACCCGCACCTACAATAAGCGGTGTGGTATCATTTCGTCCCAAATGAAGTTTTGCCAATAAACACAGCGGCCTCTACCTTCACATCAATAGCAAGGTTTGTCAGGAACTGATTGCCAGTCAACATGATTGCAATGTAGAGTAATATGATGCTAATTCGTCAATGGGGTTGACGTTACCGCGTAGGCGCCACGGAGACGATTAAGGTCAAAGCGTAAGGACGCGTCCGTGTTGTTTGGGCTAAAACTGGCAATTACGAAACTCATTAATACTGATATGGCAGCAAAAACTTTTTGAATTAATATTAAAAAGACAATTAAATGACAAGTGAGTTTTAATGTAAGTTAAAACGTCTCAATTTCTTTTTTAAAGAGGATGACTAGATAGTTGAGTATTGTATCATACGTGAACGAATCGACAAGTACCAAAGGTGCATACGTACAGACAACAATAAAAAGATTTAAAGTAAAAACCCAGCGGTTCTTGTTCAGTAAATTGAGTACAAATTCCGCTAAAGTTTTAGAAACGAATATAAACTCTTACCGTCAGTTATCCCGGGTTTCAGCAACTTTGTCAGTTCTGTGAATTGCGTAATCCCTACAAGCCGGCTTACTCCTAACTAATAATAGAGAGAATTATGTTGTATTGTTAATTGAAGCCAGCAACACTGAGAGGAATATACCTACTTATGTTGTGACAGGAGACAATAAACTAGCCAAATAATTAAAAACAGCATCATATTCAGGGGCTAAATAATAATACCTTTGTATTAGTGTTAACTTTTGGTAGGCACCTGCCACTGACGCCAGAAATGGTGTCCCTGAAATGGTCCTCATTATCTGATCAAAATTTTTTACCACCCCGGAGGAACTAGGTAAGAAAAAAACGTATGCCAACTCTTAAACTTTCTGTCGTGATTTTTTTCTGTGAATATTTTTATCCACTTATCCCTACTTAAATTATAAATGCGAAAGTAACTCTGTCTGTCTGTTGCTCTTTCACGCCTAAGCTACTGAACCGATTGAAATGAAATTTAGTACAGAGATAGTCTAGAGCCCAGGAAAGGACATAGGGTACTTTTTATTGCGAAAAAAGCATTTTAAGGGTTTGAAATAGGGGATGAAAGTTTGTATCGAAGTTTCGTCATTTTTGAAGCTAGAAGCTTGATATTTATTTTTTAGGCTTTTGATTAGATATAAATAAATTTGGCATTCAAAGTTTGTAAAAATTTACCGTTGAGGGAGTAAAATATATATATAGGGAATGAAAGTATGTATGGAAATATGTAAGGTTTCGGCTAAACCACAGCACCGATTTAAAAAAATATTTCACTAATGGAAAGCTACATTGACAGCGAGTAACATAGGCTATATTTTATCCCCATATTCCCGCGGGACCAGGAATTACGCGGGTGAAACCGCGGGGCGCAGCTAGTATAAAATAATAAAACGAATTGATTCAGGAATGAGGATTAGACATAAAAAATGCAGACTTGAGATTCCTCATTTTTTAGGTTTGTTAAATATAAGTCCTCAATTTCATTCACTCCGCAGAAAACAGTACGAGGCCGTGCTTCCGTCGACATTTCTCGCATTTTATACAGATAAACCATTTCCTAGCTCCCATTAGATATTTCTATTTCCTTTTATTTCCAAATAGGTTACAGCATTTTATACCTTTAATAATAACAGATGCGCGCCATGACTTATGAAGGGATTTATCCACATATATTATGTAAGATGAGCGAAGTCGCCAAGGGATGGAGTATTTGTCAAATGATTCAACCAACTTTGCTTTCCGTTACATGGGTCTGGGTCCAAAAGATTTCACAGAGAAGTGTGTATTGGGAGTGTACCAACAAACTTTGAGCCGACTGTGAGATGAGACGGTCGCTTATTTGTTCAGGACGTGTTTATTGTTTAATATTATAAATTACTGTGAAGCCATAAAGCGGGAACTGTGACAAACCAGTCACTTGGACTACACCCATATTTTATGGCACTTTTGCGAATCTTCACACAACATGTGTGTTTACTGTTTACTGGCGTTGTGTCGTAACTAAACTCAATAAGCAGTGCGGGCGCATACGCCAGGCGTGTTAGGGCTTGCCGTAAAATTATAAAAACATAGACGTGTGTGTTTTCAGCAGCCAATGTGTTAAGAGCCAACTGTGACACACTTACAACACAATAATACCTAATTAAAATGTAAGTTAAAGTGCAAACAGACGCTCGAGCTCTGGGTAGAGTTGGATTGGAGACCAGACTGGGGCAATGCATGTCAAGGAAAAGAAAAGCCAAATAGTATGGCCCTACTTGAAATATTAGCACTTTGGTCTGTATGGTATGTATCTGTATCTATAAATTGTAAAACAACTAATGGTATTTGGTTTAGAATTAACTACTTAAAAAATCTAACAGGTAACTTCCTGTTTGTAAAATACAACAAGCGACCGCGAGCCCCAGACGCCGCGTGGCCTGTTAAATGTTTGTTATGCGAAATAATTTTTTGTAACGGAACGAAAAATCATAAAATGAGAGCGCTATCGATCATCGATGATACAGTTACGAGCGATAAAATGTAAACGTTCCAATTTTTCAGGCATAGTCCTTTCCGGAGTTTCCGGCCGTTGTCGTGAGTCAAACTATATTAGAATAGAAAACTCTGTACACCAAAAAAATAAACACAGTACAGAAAAATTACAATAGGTAAAAAAGGGTAGTACAATGGCCGGTCTTATCGCTAAATGCGATTTCTTCCAGACAACCTATACATATGCAAATATATCTGTTTTTAGTATCGATCACCTGTTTATTTATTAATTGGGTGTGATCGAAGGTGTATAGTTATGAAATGATGTAACCACGTCTACGTCTAAATCTACGTACATAAGCAAAATTATAATGTTAGGTCTAGATTAATTATATGCTCATTAATGTACCTATTTATGTTGAAATAAGGTTCGAGTTGTTATCAATACCTATAGATAGGCAGAGGTTTGATGGGGTGCGGGCCAGGTAACCTCCACGAGTGCCCGGCTGTTGTTCGTCCCTCTTGATGCGTTGCATCCGGAGGGAATGGCAGCAGCTGGGACGGTGCACCCTGGGGTTCGGTCAGCAATTTTCCTAGGGGAATTGGTGGCCGTAGCAAATAACCTGGCGAGAAGAGGTCCTTCGCGTGTCCCTCTGATCAGCAGAGGGCACAGCGAGGGACCAATAACGGGGACTTTTGGGCCGCGGATCGGGGGTCCAACGCCCAAGTTAGAAGTCCCGAGCTGAGGTGCGGCCCGTGTGTTCCGGGACGCACCCAGCGGAGAAAGAGGCCCAAGCCTCACGTGGCGAGCTCGGGAGGGCGCCCGCAGAGGTGGTCGCGGAAGCGCCGTGCGAACCCGTGACCACCTCCATAATGCGGAGAGGGGAACACCCCGGGGTTTTAGTGGGTAAACCCCGCCAGACCAGCTGGCGGAGGAGTCCCACATAACCACCCCCCCGCCCCCGAGGGCCGGGTGGTATGCCTAATGCATTTCCCCGGGAAAAAAAAAAAAAAAAAAAAAAAAAAAGGCAGAGGTTTGATATCGAAAGATATGTAGCAAGTCTCGCGAGTATCAACTCTCGAGGTATTATTTAAAAGTTGAAAATTGTAATTACAAAAGAGTGATTAATTACAATAGTTTGTACTTCAGAGAGATTTACACACACATTACAATTAAAATACAATTTTGACTTAGTACTTTTAATTGATTTCCTCTTGTACAATGCACTTTAGTTTCGAGTAAAATAACATTATAATTGTGAAAGTTTGTAAGTTAGTATAGGTAGTATTATGATGTTTGTTACTCAATCACGCTAAAATATGTAAATGGATTTGCCTAAAATTTGGTACATAGATAGTTTATTACCTGGATTAGCACATGGGATACTTTTCACCTCACAAAATTTACGGTTCCTGTGGGATAATACGCTACGCGGGTAAAAGCGCGGGGCGCAGCTAGTATCTTTAACTATAGATACGTTACCCACGCCATTTTATTACCTGTAAGTATATCTGTCAGCCCGAATAGGGGTCATAAACAAACAGAATGGAGTGATTAATGGTAGACCGTGATGGTGTATTTTTAACTGCGGATAATTATATCGGGTACCAGGTGCAGTTTGTTTCATCTCGTCTGTTTGGCTGGAATATAACAGTTAAACCAATTGTTTGTTTGAAGCGGGGGATAGTAACAATTCATTTCTGTTGTTCATTGTTCATTGCAAATTAATTTCGTGAAAAGACACTCGGCAAAGCTGTCTATGAACTTAATTATGACATACGCCTTAGAAGGACGTATTTTCGTCTTATAATAAGAGATATGACCGATCGTCCGGAATTAAACACGAAAATTTAGACCCAACCCAAACAGACCCGCAAAAGTTTTTAAACTAACATGGTTCAGATCACTACCGGCAACATTGGATACATCCCGTATCCAATGTTGCCGGTAGTGATCTGAAAATAAAATAATGACTTGATCAGACTTGGTGTAATGTCCTGTTTTAATGTTGACCTTAGTTACAGGGCCGTTAGCCAATCGAACTGTCAAAATAAATTGCGGAAAGCGCGTTTCGAGAAGTTAAAATAAAATGAAAGCGCCTTATGACGTCACGCGGTTTCGGCAAAGAATCTCATGTGCTCATGTGGCATAGCGAATAAGGGCCCAGGGCTGTAATTATCTATGTTGCATCAACTGCAGCTGCAAAAACGACTGCAAATTTAATAAACCTTAACATGTTACCTTAAGTTTCAAAATGCAATTCATTGTAAAAACCTAAAGAGGATATAATAATCGAAACACGTCACGATCTCTTACACGGATGAATTCAAACTAAAACATCCTGTATCTAGGGAATTAGGAACTATTAAGACCACGCTCCCATGACATATCTTTAGAAAAATATTCTGGTAAATAAAGCCTACTGAAACTGATTGAAAATAGTATTTATGTTAAGTTTACAATCTCCTTATTTTTTTATCTAACTAACTAGCTATACCCTGCCACGCTTCGCTGTGGCACATTCGCACATTCGCTGATATGTCACTGATGAAAAAAATAGATAAAAACAATCCTTGATGCGGATTATATATCATGCTAAAATTTGAGCTCGATCGGTGCAGAACTTTTTGAGTTTTTGAAACGTACACAAACCAACATAACATTTATATATATATAGATTTGCTCTTTCACTAGATAAGTATCATTCTAATAGCCAATACCAATCAAATAGGCTTCCTTCATTGCCAATTAAGTTTACGAAATCGATTTCAGGGTCCCCATTAATTACAATCGGCACGGCAACCATTGCCCAGCCTATTTGTAACTGAGCCTAAATATTGGATCAACAGGCTGTAGTGTTCTATTGATTTCTCCTTCTGACGTTAATAATTTTAAGTCCTTACCAATGTAAGGACCGGACTGGTCAGCGTTTTGTATATTAGGTACTGATATAATATAATACCATAAATTCTCGGTATCGGAGTGGGAGGTCGTCATCTCGACGATTTCTCAACTGATTGTAAACGGAATTTCAAATATATCTCCTTAGTAAATAGAACCTAAGCTAAGTAATTACGTATCATTTGATCTGGAATATTTGAATATTTTCAGCGAAACACATTTTCTTGTGTATGTATTTGCTTACTAGCTGCACCCCGCGGTTTCATCCGTGTTGGATATTATCGCACAGGAACCTTTAACTTATACAGGATAATCTAGGTAAAAAACTATCTTTGTACCCAATTTCATCCACATACACTCAGCCGTTTTTGAGCTATTGAGTACTAACATCCTAACATACAAACTTAATCACATTTATTAAATTAATAAGATTAGCTGTTATTCACGACTTTCTTCAGAGTGATATTTTATGTCGATATTAGAAGACATTACCTATCAAAGCCCCCGACAGACCCGTTGGGCGTCCTTCTAGTCTATACTATCAGTGGTGTTTACAGAAGTGAATCAGGCTAAAGCTCGATCCAAACCATAGTCTTTATTTATTTAGCTAGTAGACCCCGCAATCACGGACACGACAGACAGGCCGGACGCACTGCGGCGTCGCCTATACAAACAGTTTATTTTTTAAAACAGTTCGAAGTCCACTGCTTGGATTTAGATTCAACATTTCAGTTTTGAATTTAGGTTCAAAGCTACCAAAAAGTTCGAACCATTGGCAATCAGTTGAGTAGCTCTCACCTAAATCAACAGACATGCAGACAGACAAATATCATTTGAAACATATGAAGAAAGCCTACTCATATTGTTTTTGTCTTTAAACACCACAGGACAAGGAATCAATACACATCTACTTTTCGACTTTATCATAAACCGGGTTAAAACTAAAGTATTGTATTATATTTACCGGGTTAAAGTACAGTTCCTACCCAGTATGTAAGTTAATTAGTATTTTGTCGTAATGATCCATTTCAAAAGAAATTAAAACATTGGAACATTTTTATGTATTAGTGTACGTAATTTAAATATCAAAAGCTTGTCATCCACCTTTATTAATATTTATTTGTTATTTCTTTTTGATTGCAAATGTTCAAATACATTAAAATTCCTCCATTAAATACCCCTAAAGATCCATTATCGTTCCTATTGGTAGATAGAGACCACTGAACCCTCTCTAATCTGTGACGGTTTACCCTTTTCATGAAAACGATTTGGTCAAAGAGTAAAAGTGAAATATCTAAAGTCTTGCGAAGCATATGTGAACGAGTGTGGACGTTTATAGATACTCACTCCTATTAATTCTACATCTACGCTGCACTTCACTTCACGCCAAAATTATTAATCCCATTTTGATGAAATAGAGTATATTATAATTGATACTTAGCCATTGTAACTGAAAAAAATCAAACTCTGACATAAGAAACACTAAAAAGCTAAGGTAAATAAAGGTTAACTGAAGCAACGAAAAGCTGCTGACAGAATTGTAAAGCGTTCTTTTATCGAGCCCTAGAATACAATAAGAAAATAAAATATTGTCAGTGTCTAGTTACATTTTTAAGATGTTTGCCGAAACTCGACGAAGATCTACCGCCCGCGTGGTGGGATCAATTTCAGATTCTCTTTCCGTTTCTTTATAAGGACTACTAGACTTGCTGTGCCTACAGGCTTATTTCTTATTCTCTTGATAAAGGCATCAATAAGAATTACCCTTTGAGCTAATTATTAAAAAATATTATTATTTGACCAACAGGCGTTACTTTGCGGAAATCCATTATCAATAAGAAAATACACATCACATTAATACGCCACACAAACACATTCACACACACACACACACATACATTCGTTCTGCATATTCTTATTGATTATTTGACCATCAAAAATTAAATTATATATTTACAAATTTATGGCTACAAAGTTTCGTATGATTTTGATTAGTGAGATCCAGAATTTCAAAAATAATATTCGATATTTATTATGTTTGGTTGATAATTAATTACGTAAACCGGCTCTACGGAGAATGAAATGAAATTTAATTAATTTTAGTACAATAATAGACTATGTTTGGAGTTGTTTCATGACCAACCTTTTTTTTTCAAAACCTACCTTACAAGGATACCCCCCCCCCCCCCTCCCACCCCCACCCTTAAATGGGGTGTCAAAGTTTATGAGAATACATAACAAGAAAATCGCCGGAGAAGTCGTATAGCTCAGCTATTTTTTAGCATTGTATATTAGTATGAAAAGCAAGTTTCTTTTTTACCTTTTAACATCGATACCAATAAGGGCAATAAGTACAGAAACAATTAGGAGCGTCCTACATTTTCAAAAAGATTGTAATAAAAGCTCGTAAAATGAAAATATTTGCACGCCTCAATGGAGATTCTTCAGCTACTACAATTTCCCATTTAACAATACAGACTACACAAAGCCTGTCATATCATAATACGAACATCAATTTGAAAGCTTAATTCCTTCGAACCAACGAGCTTATTCAATATTTCTTTCATTTGTATTGCTCTAATGCGTTCTTAATATACCTATCTACAATATGGCGCAAATCTGGCGGTTACAGAAAGTTATCAATCATATTTGGGAGAGGAAAAAAGATTTGAAAGGACTGAAATAGAACGGATACTAAAAGTAAATAAGCTTTCATTTACACGACAATAATATAAAAACAGATAAGAAAATAATTTACACAATTAAGAACTTACCCACCTATATTTTTAGGTTTGTGGTTTGTTTATTTTTAACTAAGTACTACTTTTTATCAGCTGGTGAAGCCACGAAGCGCTGCTATTTAACATTATCAACTGCGCCGTGTCCAGAATACCAAATAAAACTTGAGATAATTACAAGATAATAACTTGTAATTATATTTAGCAGTCTATTTCAATTTTGAATATATATACAAGTATAAATGATATACTACCTACTTTACTATTTACAGGCACCTGCAAAGATAATCTTAAGCTCCATTAACAGGCGACATTCTTTCCAAATTATCTCACGTCTAAAACTCGTTTACATCTCTGACCGTCTCCGGCGAGGACACATTTAATTTCGTCGTGTGTTAGCTTCCTCCTAAGATAATAACGTCGACACTTTGAATAACAGCCGCGGAATGAAGGAAATTAAATTGTTATTGGGTCCCATTTGCGTCTTTCAGCGAGTCGTCGCTTAATGTCTCTTTGATGTGTGCGAAGTGACTTCTCGCTGAATTTTATTTCGTTTCGGACACAATGATTTTATGGCAAAGTTGAAGTTATTTGATAGAGAAAATAAAACGCAGTTTCACCCGCGTTGACTTTGATCATTGAGGAACCGGACACTTTTCCGAGATAAAAAGTAGCATATGTGCAGCGATTTAACTGTCTCGTGCAAAAATCACGTAAATCCGCTCTGTTGCTGTTCGAAAAAAGGACAAACCAATAAACAACCTTTTGTATTTTTTTTTATTTTTCTTCGTGACGAGATGATTAAGTCGTTCACCTGATGGTAGGCGCTACGCCTGCCCATAATAGTCACAGCACCACCCAGAACCCCGCATTGCATAATCCTGCGCGGCACTGCAATGCGCTCGTCACCCTGAGACATCAGCTCTAAAGTCGCATATGCCCAGTAATTTTGCTGGAAACAATGCCCTTCAAACCGGAACACAGTAATGTTTGCACACTACTGCTTGGCTGATAAGTATCTGGCAAAGGTGTGGTACTTCCCCAGGCGGTCTCTTGCAGAAGAGGCTTCCCACTACAAAATTTTTGACGCATTTTGATATCACAAGGTAAGATGTCCTATTACTAGATTTCACCTAGCTAGCAGCTATCCGTGTAATCAATAGCTGAACTGCTATTGATAAAACTTAGTTACTATCGCAACGGAACAGATTATTGACAGCTGTTCACCGCAACTGTGAATTGGATTGTTTCCTAATTCGAAACTTTGCATTTCGTTTAATATAGGGCCAACTTTTGATTCGTTTCAAAATAGCTGTGATACGTATGCGGTCACTTGCTACAGAGCTTTAATTATTGAACATTCCATATTATGCTATTATGGTTAATCCTATATAATATTTTGCTGCTATATGGACCTACAGACAGATCATGTAATGTCCCTGAGGTAGGCTGGTATAGTCGAAAGTAGTATAGTGACATAATTATGGAGTTAGCCAACCTTCCCAAGGGGCACCGAACGCTTTTAGACTGACCCCTGTCTACCTTGGGAGACCTCTGTCTAGCTCATAAAAATTATACATCATAACAAATGTAGTGTTCGTTCATTATACGCCGGCCTCTTTACCTCCCACCAGCTAACCCCACTGCTGCTTATCTACCTACCAATTTGTTAAAAGCCAATAGATATGCATATTAAAACCTGCTTAATTAAAAAGGGAACTTCACCCACAGCTAATGGAGAGTTAAGTAGTTTTATTGGTCCCGACGTTGTCGTAAACATGCCTCTTTAATCGATGGGTCGCAGCGCAAGTGACGTAAGTTGACGCAACCTCCATTAATAATTAATTAAACTTCCCACAAGCTGGGTATCTGGTGCCTTTTCGTATTTAATATTGTGAAGGGAACATCCCTGCCTGTATCCGGTTTTCGTGTCAAATAGAGCCGATTATATAAGTTTTAACACAGCCTTACGCAGGTGTTAACTTAGTAAGTCGGTGGGTGGCGTGAGGTCGTAGCGTAGGTTCGATAACCGGCCAAATATTTGTGTAACCACAGGTATTTGCCCTGAGTCTGGCTATTTCCAAGACCATGATCCTCACATTTTTGATTATCTAGAAACAAGGACCTGTGGCTAGCGGTTGGGATCTGTGTGTGTGATCGTGACACGGTAATTAATATTTCTGTACATTTATTTACTTAACTTTTGATGCATTACTTCAATCGCAACTTATTAAAATAATAAACAAATCGAGTGTTCTTTCCTTGGTTTATTTTATAACATTAATTTTTGATGTCATAGGAACAAAGAACGTGTGAAATTCACTAGTTTAGCGTAAACACGCTTAGCGAGTTAAACACCTTCCATGTTACATGATGTCACGTTTAATGTGATAAGTGAATTCAATTACATGAGGCTAGGATATTATTTCTTCTGTGATCCTATTTTTGTCACGTTCAAAGTCAATATTCATTACGTTAGTATACGGGTGTAATAAAAAGAAATGTCATGGGGATATTGGCTGCACCCTTCGACTGTGAGACAGTTATTTTCAGGTTTTCTTGCGGATATAGCTGTATTTTTCCCAGAATGAAATTTATTACAGCTTAGCTTGGTTTAGTTAGTGTACATACACTGTGCTAAATTTTATCATAAAAACAAATTGACATCGTTTTACTTTCGATAGTGTTCACAAAAAATCTATTGTTTCAGTATTGTGAGCTGTGATTGCGTTAGCTTTCAGTTTACCTGCAAAGATCAGTGAAGTTATTTTTTATTATTTTATTAAGTACGATTTTCAGCAGTAACGCCAGCTTATTGAATCAGTATTTATCTTTCGGTTGCAGACGAGACTCGAACCCGCGGCCATCAGAGCATTTACATAGCATATTAATTAATTCATTTATAATTTTGATCTCAAAAAGATTACGCTATACATGGTGTTTTTATGTTCTATGTGTGGCTATTATACATGATGTTTCTCTAATTATAGAAGACCACATCGTGTAATACAGTTTCACTTTCAACTAAATTATTACTATGGAAACTATGCTTTTCTAACATTTAATATTATACGTATTATAATACTAGGAAGTTAAGAACTAATTATTTATTTATTATTTATTTAATACTTTATTGCACAGATTAACTACTAGTACAAATGGCGGACTTAATGCTAAGAGCATCATAACTATAATTTAATTAAAATATATATTGTTTACAAAAAGAACGTGTTAAAGCCTAAGCAGACGGCGGTTTTTATGCGCGCAGACGACGCGCGTTTCACGAATGTGCGTCGTACGCGAGTTTACGGCGCCGTAGATGCCCAGAAAGCTTATAAGACTGCGTCTGAATCGCGTTTAAATTGTATATACGCGCGTCGTCTGCGCGCATAAAAACCGCGTGTGCTTAGGCTCTTGTCTCCTCAACGCATTGAAAGTGAGATAGCACGGTCTTGTCGGAAATGAAAGATATATCCTATTTTATAAATATTCGATTAGAATTCGTCCGTAACCGAATCAGCAACTTGATAAATTAAGGTATTTATATAATTTATTATCTGCTGTATCTATCCCATCCACTTTGGCCGTTTTATAGGCTGTTATGCCATTGATACAATAGATACGTCCAAGAAAATATAAAAGCTAGCCCGCCGGCTACAAAAGATCTTTCATGTGGATTAGATCATATCAGAGTCACTATCTCGGACTAGATCGAAGCTAAAGAGGTTTTATAGTGACATTTTTTTCTTTGTTATTTATAAAAAATGCAATATTATGTTTGTATTTATGAACCTAAGTATATGTATTTTTTACTTCTCGGCTAAAATATTTAGGATTTGGAACACCTCAATAAAACGTAGAAACAGTAAACCTACTACTTTTATTTAAAAATCTTGAATAACGAATATCCATGTTTACAGCGTAGTAAACACCTCGGTTGGGAAGCAATAAAACATTGTGTGTATTGTACGTTTCTGTCTTTGCAGACACACTTTGCGTAGCTTTGCGGACTTTAGCCATTACACCAGTCGCGTTAGCTATTAGGGAACTATGGCTATTAAGAAACGATGCCGCCTTTAGTTAACTTCGTAACTTGGAATCTTAGAACTAAGTTAGTAGGTGCTTTCGTTTTTAACCCCTCTCAAAACGACGTATTGTTTAACGAATGGGGTATTCAAGTCGTCAAGGGCCTCTGGCGTTGGAAATCCATACATAACTTATGAAAAATCATTACCGTAGAGCCGAGGTTTTTTATTAAGATATTCTTAAAATGGTATAGTACTTTTTTATTCCACTCGTTGGCGTTTTTTCTTAATAGGTATATATTATTATACCATACATGCTCGTTATTCTTATACAAAAAGAGTAATTCTAACTTGTGCACTTTACTCTGCGATGTATATGACACTTTTATATATATAGAACTGGATGGAATTGGCACATGGGACGCGTCATGTAAAGTCTGATTGGCTCTCGATACGAGGGGACACTGATCGAATAGAGACAGATTGATGACTCGAGGCTAATAGCGACCTAATTCGAAGCGATTGGGATCAAATGGTTCTTTTTCCAATAAGTACCTATTGTTACTTACGACGTTCTTGGGGTAACAAAGTAAATGTGCTTGTTTTTTTGCCATCAAGTCAGTGAGCGAGTAAAATACGTGAATAAACTGCATTTCAGTGTTCGCAGTAGCGGATAAGGCCTAATCTTCCTCACGAATGTGTGGGGGAGATCTGTGTTCAGCAGTGGGCCGATATGAGTTGAGGATGATCGCGTATCGCGAAGTATTCTGACGTGATCATGGCGTCTCGGCAAAGGTGCTGAAATATCGAGACCGCAAAACATATATAAAGCGGTTCTAATTCATGGGTCCGTCCCATGTAGGTACTCGAACCAT
This sequence comes from Campaea margaritaria, assembly GCA_912999815.1. NCBI lineage: Eukaryota > Metazoa > Arthropoda > Insecta > Lepidoptera > Geometridae > Campaea > Campaea margaritaria. The sequence continues at coordinate 8,968,886 of OU538794.1, forward strand.
TTATACATTGGTAAAAGTGATAAAAACATTTCCTACACCATATGGTCACTACCAATGATAACACTAACAATTTTCTAGAGCATCAACCTTGAGTGTTCACAAAAGAATTCGAAGCGTAAACGCAACAGTGTGTAAGATCCACACGTTCTATTACAAAATGTACCAAAAACGATGAACGACGATGTTATTAATCAATGATACCGCTTTAGTGGGGAGCGAGGAAACTAGTTAATTATGAAACAATAGTGAACACGTACAGGTAAGCAGGTGTCGAGGTGTCTAGCTGACGACGCTGCTTGTGAGTAAGTTACAACTTAGAGGGTTTACATTACCTGCGATAAGAGTGTGGTGCTGTTGGCCAGCTCCGGCGCGAGCGCAGGACCAGCCCCACCCGCGGCATGGAACCGTGCAGGTTGCTGCTCATCTGCGGCGCCGAGGTCCGCTTGCGGCTCCACCCACGACGGCCACTGTTCTGTCCCCACAGGTGTGACGTGCCGAGCTCTGCGTAAAAAAAGAATACTTGACTTTCTTATAGTCTGATTGGTAATTTTTATTTAAAAGCAATTTTTATTTATGCTAAATAAGAAGACAAGCCACTCGTTCACCTGATGGTAAACGACATGCCTGCACATAACAGCTACACCTACAGTGTCACCTAGAAGTTTTTTCCTTTTTTTTTCAAGAAAAATAATTAAATAATTTTAATTTAGGTAGTAGAATCTGTGTCCGTATAACAACTATTATTTTAAAAATCGTTTCAACGACCAATAACGAGGAAAACTATACTTCACACTATTTATAAGTAAAATGGCAATTCATCGTCTAACTATTTATGTATCCGTTATAGTTACTAAAATATTAATTTTATAAAAAAACAAGGAGCTTCAGATTACAAAAGAAATAATAGATGCAAGCCGGAATCAAATAAATCTGAATTCTATTCTCAGGAGAATTTGTGGGGTCGTATAGTACGCCACAAGCTTGGAAAAGTAACACCCAGGAGTCGGGATGTTTGTGCGCCTTCATTACAATTTATGGTGGTCGGTCACTCAGATTTATACGTACGACACGGATAGAATTTAAAACAGTAACCCCTTTCGCCGCTCTCAACTGATTTCACAAGGACGCCGTGCAATCTAGTGCTTTACTTTGCGTCTGTAAGATTTTGCGTCCTACTAAATTAATAGGTTAAAAGTTACGGAAAAACCACCTCTGGTTGTTTTACTGCCTAATGAAAATAAAATTGCGGTCGCTGAAGCCTCTAAGCCCGTGCTATAAATATTGTAAAACTTGGTAGACTAGTCGAGTCACCGTGGACAATGTTTAGCATTTTAACTTGTCACCGGCATACAGCAGTGCGGATAGAAACAGCTTAGTTTATGTAAACTAAACTACTATACTATTACTATGTTTATGTACTGTGTGTGTGTATTTGTGTTTATGAATGTTATTATATGTTGTGTATTATGTGTAATATATTATACCATACATATAAATTTTACATTTATTAGGTATTAATATATTAGTGATTATAAAATATGTAAGTACGCCACCAAATGTACGTCCATCCAAAGGTTGTTTGAAAGCAATCGCTTTCAGCGATAAGACCACCCATTTTATTACCCTTGTTTACCTATTATAATTTTTCTGTACAGTGTCTATTTTGGTGTACAATAAAGAGTTTTGTATTCTATTCTAAAGGGATATAAACTTTTAGCTTTTACCAAACAGGTTTTGTTCGCGAGTGCTACAGATAATAATTTAAATTGGTTTGTCATCATAGCATAAATAGCTCGTGATCACTGATCAATGATCACGCATAGTGATCTAGGACGTCAACTTATCTACAAAATTACATCCAAATCAATTCAACCGCGTCGGCGTGACTGATAAAAACACCTAAATAGGTACTATCTTTTGCATTTTCAATATACCATAATGAGCTGAATGTGAAATGGAACATCAATACTACATTTAACTCAACGTGCCTCAGTGTCACTCTACACAGGTTAGCACTTGAGACAGCCTAAGTAAAATCTCATGTCTTTTTATGTCCATCACGGCTTACTACACCAAGGATTTATACCAGACTAGCGGCGTCCCGCGGTATCACCCGCGTAGTTCCTTTTCCCGCGGGAATATGGGGATAAAATATAGCTTATGTTACTCGCTGTCAATGTAGCTTTCCATTAGTGAAATAATCTTTTAAATCAGTGCAATGGTTTAGCCGAAACCTTACATATTTCCATTATACATACCTTCATCCCCTATATTTATTTTACCCCCTGAAGGGTAAAGTTTTTACAAACTTTGAATGCCAAATTTATTTATATCTAATCAAAAGCCTAAAAAATAAATTGCAAGCTTCTAGCTTCAAAAATGACGAAACTTCCATGCTTTTTTTGCATTTAAAAGTAGCCTATGTCGTTTCTTAGGCTCTTGACTATCTCTGTACCAAATTTCATTTCAATCGGTTCTGTAGTTTAGGCGTGAAAGAGCAACAGACAGACAGACAGAGTTACTTTCGCATTTCTATATATATATATATATAAATATAAATGTTATGTTGGTTTGTGTACGCTTCAAAATCTCATAAAGTTATGCACCGATCGAGCTGAAATTTTAGCATGATATATAATCCGCATCAAGGATTGTTTTTATCTATTTTTTTCATCAGTGACATATCAGCAAATGTGCGAATCTGCCACAGCGAAGCGTGGCAGGGTACAGCTAGTATAATATAAGTAGGGAAGTAGGGATTTATGCCGTTGGGAAAATTTATTGCAAGCTTTTTCTATGGTCCAACTGTTAGATTTGTCCTTTGAATTGCAAGTTAGAAATAGGTTTGATTGAATTATTATCATTGTCTTTATTCGTGACGACTATTAGCAATGGCAGATAATAAATTATACCTATATACTTTATATACCCTCAATGGCTTTTTCGTTTCAATTTCGCTTGACGAAACGTCACCCTTTCATGGTAGAAATACCCCCTTGCGCACAAAGCGTTTCGAATCTACATTTATTATAAGAACAGCAGAGGAGTGGAATTTATTGCCATTGTCTGTGTTTCCTGAAAAATACAATCTGGTTGTATTCAAATCAAGGCTAAATAGGCATCTATTAAACAAGCCTGCTATACTTTTGACTGAGCTGTTATTTCCTATCAGGTACGACCACGGTTTCACGCATACACGAGTGAACTCAAATATAACCGGTTGTAATGTAAATGTTAATAGAATAACAAATAAAACATGTACATTATTCTATGATAATGAATTCTCACAAAGGCTAAACCAAAATAGCACATATGTAATTATAATAAAGTCACAACCCATGGCCTCCTTACAGAATCGATCTATATCACAAGCCTTTTTAAATGCAAATCAGCAGCTAATACACTCCACGACACAAAGCAAGCCATTTTAACGCGCCGTCAGCAAGAAAGAGTTGAGAATATATAATTCACGACAATTTCATAAGAAATCATCGTATCTTCAGTGTGTAACACAATTCAACACACTGCATTAGCAGCTACGTTAAAGTACATCTTGCCTCTGTTTTTTTAGTATTCTGATACAAAATAACATTACTATTGTATATTAAAAAACACTATTTCATCCAGTCCGGTCTTGTTTGTCATAGTTTCCTAGAGAACGGTAAGATCTCCAGTTCCTTCGTTCGTAAAAACGCTCATTTCGTAAGGTCGGACACGAAATTGGCTGCCATTTTTTATAACAGCAGAGTGCCAAGATGAGCCGATCCTTCATCTGTGTAGCCCTCATAGCAATTGCAGTCCTGCCCAGAACCACCCGAAATCCTGCACCTATTGAATTTGTTTTTTTTTCCGGCAATCGCTTCTAAATTATTTACCTAATGGGTAGCTGATTTGCTAAAAGATCATTTAACTTTAGTCTCGATATTATATCAATCTGATATCTACTATTTGAGAACTACTCCACCTGCCATCGCCACACCTAGCAATTCATAAGAAATAATTAAAGCAAACAATAGGTATCGTTCGATCGTAGTTATTCGATTCTTCAACGTTTCCCGAGCAACAGTCAATTAATTTTCTTCACAGCTTCTAACACTGCCCAATTGTTATCGAGATCGGCGTGAAACTCGTTTACCGAAGAAAGTTTAATAAAGAAAATATATAATTAAGCCAGAAAAGCGTTCGGTACGTAATAAGTTACCAACGAACATTTTCGTTCTCAAAGTTTCTCAAATAGTTTTCCTTGTAACGTAACCCGTATATTATATGTATCTAGAACCATCAGTGAACAAAAAGCAGGTGGTGTGTTCATACTGGGAACCGTACATGAAATGGCTTTTGCTTTTAGTACTGTACGTCGGCCACCATAAAACTAAAATATAAACTATAAATCCAGCATTTCGAGCTTCACATGACTAACATCTGAACTAGTAGGTGCTGTAGGTAAGAAAACCGCATTATTTTTCGTGGTTTAAACATAGCTAAACCTTGTTACTGATGTAGAAACGCCCACCTTAAATATATTAAACCAGAAATTTTGCGAGCCCATTGGCTTAGCGAGGAATATAAAGTTTTACGACAGAGCGCTTTGCTGGACTTTGGTAACATGCTGTATTACTCCAGAAATTGTAAATTTACTTTGGTGAATTTTCAGATACATTTCAAGTTTTAAATTATGTTTGTAACATACCCGCTTTGTTAATTAGCTAATTCTTGTTGCTGTGTCTAAAATAGCTTTCTGACTCATAATATTTAGGTTAGACGTCAAAGAATTGTGAAGTTCCAAATCTCCACTAGTGCGACCTCTTCTCACATATCATTGTATAAAAACCTCCTCCTTTATCTATCAGGTAATACTTACGTAAGTGTGGTGAAGGATGAGGCCCCTGTTCGGAGCAGGCGCGCCTCCCCCTTGCACTAAGTAGTACTTCCCGGCGCGGTCGCTCCACAACCTCATCGTCTACCCCGCTACTTCCCGCTTCGTACGCGCCGCCGCCATCTTCCCTACCCTCTTCGACTACACACGCAGACATCACTGTTTTAGTCCAAAACTCCGAGTTCACACACGTCTACCACATTAAACTTGACACATTTAGTACGACAGTCACTTCTGTTTGTTACTAGGATCGAGTTAATGCATTGTTTATTACTCCGTCGATTGTCACTTGTTATCAAAAGAAGTCCGAGTTAGTAGTTTATCGAAATGAGGGTTAGAAGATGGTCACTTATTGCAAACGTTTCAAGCACTATGGGTGTGAATCTGAAACAAAAACATCTAATTATTAACTAGTTCTACCTGGAGAAGTATCACACCTTTGCCAGTTATTCATCCACCAAGCAGTAGTGTGCAATCATTACTAAGTTCCGGTTTGAATGGCACTGTTTTCAGGAATATTACTGGGCATATGAGACTTTACAGCCGATTTCTAAGGGTGACGAGCGCAGTGCAGTGCCGCGCAAGATTATGCATGGAATGCAAAGTTCTGTTACTGTTATGGCTGGCTTAGCGCTTACCATCAGGTGAACGACTTGCTCGTCTCTAATCTGCTATAGGTAATACGAGTAGGTACCTACTATGATGTAGGTAACTTATTTTGATTAGATACTTTGGTAGATAAATGATTTTAACTTAGAATATTACAAAATTTTAGATTACAAAAGACTTATTGATATTAAAATTTATTTTCCTAAACAAAATTACTTGCATAACAAAGGTAACGTAATTCGTTCAAAATCTTTGAATAAACACCGTCCGTCATTACTTATTTATTACATTTTAATGAACATTCCCGGGGCTTTACATTCATTTAACCCCATCACTTTAGTTATCTCCCGGGAACTTTATATTTTGGAGACACGCTCCCTAAACCGAGAATATCAAAGGGACGACCCGATTCTTAAATGTAGCTTGAGAGACGAAACCGCTGAAGGGTGAAATAGGTATCCAACTTTGAGGTTGTAAAAAACATACTTACATGGAAATACTTCCTATAAACACGAACAAAAAGATCTCTGTACACTAAACCACGTGACCTCATTTTTTAGCCAAGCTATTCCGATTCTTATCCTAGGTTTTTAATATACTTCAAGGGCGTCCCACCAAACTCTTACAGAACAAATACTTTTGACTTTCTGTACACCATTTATTTATTTATTTAATACTTTATTGCACAGATTAACTAACTAGTACAAATGGCGGACTTAACGCTAAGAGCATTTTCTACCAGTCAACCACCCATAGTGAAGGAGAGACGGTGTAGGCGTGCATCAAAAATATCTCATCAAGAAAAAAAAATTAAAAATAATAATAATAAACAATAATGGAAAATAATACAGCTTAATACAAAAACAACATGAATGTAATATAATAAAATATAAAATAATATAATATAGTAATATATATATAATATAAAATAATATAATATAATAATATATATAATAAATAATAATATAATATAATAAATAGAAACAATGGTAACTATCATACAATAATAATATAATTTAAGTGATAGCTAAATAGATGACAAATCTCTTAAAAAGTGTTTACGGATGAGCCGCTTGAATATATCTTTGGATGGCGCTTTTTTAATTATTTGTAATGGCGCTATTGAAATACTATGTAGTAGGTGGCTACTATAGATTTATAGGCTGTGGTGAAATAAAGTACAGAGGCGCTCGATGGCTGACGCAGGGGTCGAAATTTCGCGAGTTCAACCCCTCATAAGGGTCACCCCATGCGTGCCACTACGTTGAAGCCTTCGGCCAAACAGTACACCACAGTAGCTGTCATTTTATCGACCCATCATTTGCCTAAGAATGCGAACTTGCCTCTATTTCCATCTGCACGACAAGTTAAACTTCTTTTTATTGCTAGAATGGGTATCGTATGTAAAAGATCAAAGTGGTAGGATTAGTGCAGATAACTAACTTCAACTTTTACCAAAAAAGAACAGATATCACTTGAGTAAAGAGCCCTGTCTTGCACATGTGTTAAACTGTGCTTGCATATCAAATTCCGTATTGTGAGTAGCATCCGGTATAAATATATACATTGTGAAAACGGGATGTTGCAAAATTTAATAGCTCGCGTCGGCCAAACAATGACTGGCATGATAGGTAGGATATGAAGTTATGAACTAAACAATTACGTGCATTATAATGTTTGCGTCAATCAATGATGGGTAAATTTGTATCACCCTTTGTTTGCAGAATCAGGTAAAGTGTATGCAGAGTTCTTCATCAAACTTCACTACATGATACAAGTATGTTTTGATAAACATTTTGGAACTTAGTAATGGCTTGTTATCATTTGAAATTGGAAAATGCTTTGCATGAGTTTTTTTTTCATAAGTTCAGTTGCGTGGTGACGACGCTCGTAGTACTAGGTAGGGTTATTGTGGGCATAAAAGTCCCGACGTAAGACTTTAATTACCCCTTTAGGCGTTTGACTTTCCCAATATAAAGTTTTTCAAATATCTGTACACTTTGAAACGTTAAATCTCACCTATCCTATCAATATTCCACCTTCCTTATGCATGACCCACTATTTGTGCGCAAATACTCGTACCCTATGCTCAGTAAAATAATAAAAGCATGTTAAAAATGGGTGACGTTTCACATGGAAATACATTTATTCTCTCTAAAATCCAACGAAACGTTTGAGCACTAACTTTAATACATCAAGGTCCAGTCATTAAGCTAGTGGCCCACAAGCGCAGGCGTGAAGAAAGAGGGTTGGTTGGAAGTACCCCGAAGAACGGTATGGGACGAAAAATTTCATTGTGGACGAAAAAACTTTTAAAACTCCGTACGATACAGTCCGTACTTTTAGACTTCAGGATAAATGAAACGCGTGTAGGCATTGTTCTTCCTCACCATGCCCCATCTGCCGCGCCGCATCGATCGCGCCAGAACAACACAGCGAAACTTCATTACTATAATCGAATAAGGCCCTAAAAGCTGGAACCCTCACATTCAATACATTTTGACGTAATATTCAAAACAGTGAGTCAAAACATTGCTGGTTCTAATTTTCTCGAGGGAAACAGAATATCGAAGATATGTTTTGGTCATAACGTGTCGCCTGTTCAGCCCGGCATGCGCGGCGGGTGACACATTGCTACATATTTAAATATTTCTCATTTCGTTCGATATAGTGTCACATCACTGTTATAATATTACGTACATCTACTATAATGTGTACACTAGTACATTATAATGTAATTTGTAGACGTACACTGACAAATCTCGACTAAATCAATATGTTTTTTTTTATTTGACTTTGTGACGAGACGAGCAAGTCGTCCTCCTGATGGTAAGCGCTACGCCTGTTCATTACAGTTACAGTGCCACCCAGAACTTAGCATTGCATAATCCTGCGCGGCACTGAACCGCGCTCGTCGCCCTATGGCATCGGCTCTAAAGAAACAGTGCCCTTCAAACCGGAGCACAGTAATGATCGCACACTACTGCTTGGCGGATGAATATCTGGCAAAGGTATATCTTATTATACTCATCGTCAACACTATTATCACCATGTATTATGTCTATTTTTGGGTCCACTGCAACTGCAACCACTCTCTATCGAAATCACATTGCATCGCATACGTACCAATTGTGAGTCAGGTTCAACTCATTCGAATAAGCATTAAATGGATCTACCTCAAACTCGTATAACACGAAATCTGTCATAAATTAATAAAACAATAACTGATCCCTAAATTAATGTTAATATATGCTATATTCCAATGTACTTACACGTCAAAATTATTAAGCCGTATTAAATTATTAATGAAGGTGTGACGATAATGGAGGGATAGCAGGAGGGGGAAGGGGGACTTAAATAATCAATCCAACACATGACAGCCGAATAATTACGTTCATAAATGGCTGTCATATCAACGTCGTCGGGCTATGTCGGACTATAATAAATATCAACGGTTAAACTACAGGCTTTTGTATATAATTTACTCCGATCAAACCATTTCTCATAAAAATTATGCGGTTTTTGAATAATACAGGGAGTAAAATTCTCTATCGGTTAAGCCTAGTCGACACTAGGCACATTTGTCGCGGCATAGAGTATTAAAACAGTGATACATCCAGTATATTATGTCCCAAATATTTATATTATGTCCGAATTGCGACAAAACGCGATACTTGAGCCACCTTATATTTAATTTTGTCTCGAAGAGAAGCACAACGACGAAAAACGATAAATCGTGCGACAGTAGGTATACTTATCGCAATTTTGCCTGACTTATTAATGTAAAATTGGCACTGAATTATCGATGTCAATATGTCAGACGTGACACCAGCGTGTGAAATAGGTCAGATGTGCTCAGTGGAAGTATTCACTTAACAAGTTGTATGGCAAGTTACCGCGATGTGCTCTTATCCAAGTTACGACAAACGTATTAAGATTGTGATCGGTGTGTACCAGGCTTTAGTCAGGGAGGTGGCGTGCCGTGTTCAATAAGAGGGTCATTGTACCCTCGCTTTTGTTCACGTCATGTTGTTACTGCATGCAACCTCAAGATAGGTAACAATACGTGCAATTTAACCCAATGTCCTGATGTCATTTTAATGAGACAGGTATAAATAAACAAAATAATATGTAACGAAGGGCGTCATTTTGCTACTGTCAACTTAGCCCCGCGTATTTATAAGCTGGGGTATTACGAAGCCTATAAGTATCTGGTAGAATTAGTTGACTCTGTATAATCTACAGAATATATATATTTTTTAATAATTATTAGATATTAGTTTGGCCCGCCAATATTTCAACACCACACAGTACTTTGCCAATATAACTAATATTATAACCTTATTTAATTTTTATTCAAACAAAGCCTTGCCTTGCATATGAGACCCTACCCGGCCTGATTGTTCCACTTTGATATCTTGAACCCTTTGTTAAACACTCATAATATATCAACCACCCGCAAACCGATTTAGATTATATACAAATTATTATTTATTTGTTTTATTATCTCTACTCTGTGCCATATTTTACTTTCTCGAATTAGTATGTCAACATAAATTAAAACCGATCCCTAGATTTTACATAATGCAACCTTTCTATACCGAAGAGTGGTGGTAAAAGCTTTTTCGTATAAACGTGACCACTAAATGTTGGTGCTTTTTATCAAGTGTTGTGGTTGTTGGAACTATTAAGTAATCTGTGTGTTGTGGTAAGTATGTTGATCCACTCGTATTCAAGGCTTTTTGTTTTTCTTTCTTTTGATACAAATTTCACGTCCGGTAGAGCATTGACATATGTCACTGACCAAAAAAGACAGGGAATCGTAGAAATATGTTTCCCTAAAATAGATGTGTAACCTTATGAAAATAAACCAGTATGATTTTTTAGAATGTATATCAGGAACTTTGGTTTTCGTCCCATTCAACGCGTGTTTGTTTGTACGAAATTGTTTTCAATATAAGTTAGTATTTCACGGTGTTTGATTTTCAAAAATAATTGAAATTAATTGATCAGATAGCAGACGTGACGTTCTTTCACTTCCACTTCCTCCTGCCTGAAAACTGAGGCATCAACGTAGTATCTTTATCTGAGGTTCCAAACACAGTGGTATATCTAAATCAAGAATACTCCTAGACACATTAAAGAATCTTTTATGGGAAATTCCAAAAAGCTAATTTATTAAAATCATATAGCTCTTTCATTTTTTTACTGATACATTAAATGTGTTGAAAAACTTGTCACAGATTTAACAGGGTCAACAAAATTGGAAATTTTAAATGAGTTCGCTCCAATCCTGTCCACGTAAAAGCAATCCTGTCAAAAATAACCTGCGCGTTGTCGCGATTCATCAATTCATTTTAATATTGAATTTTTATTGATTATCAGCATTTTGTAGATAACAAAGACCCCCGGAAATAAACATACCTTCCTATACAAAAAGTATTACTATGTCCTACAATTTCCAATTTGAATATCGTGTTCATCATATTGTATTCACTCTATATTTTCATGACAAAAGGTACTGATCATGACGATTCACAATATATTTTCAATCTAATCTCAAACAATAGAATGTTACGAGTACATTGTCGTCGGGTTATTAAGTTTGGTTATGAACACAACATAACACACACAAAACATTTCGTTGCCTGTCACACCAACGAGTTTAAGTATAATATAAATTATAATGGCTAATATCATAACTTTGATGCTCGCTGCTGAGTAGAATGAACTATCGTACTAAGAAATACGTTCTGTAGTGTCAAACTTCTCCAATAATAAGTTTGCGTTACATACTTTTAGAAATAGCATACTGATCCTCATTTTCAATCAGCTCGGAGATGTTGGGTCGTAAAAAGTTTGTTTTCAATTAATTATCTTCGGAGATAGGTACCTTGACAGTTGAGTAAACACGAAATAGTAATTATAGATAAATATAGTAAATAATTTTATTTACTTTGAGATAACTCGTTGATTTCTATTTAAATTTTATTGATGTATAATTTATTTGCACCGCCAATCTGTGACGCTCCATTGCTTCGCTCCATCCAAAGGTTGACTGGAAGAGATCGCTTTTAGCGATAAGTCCACCCATTTTACTATATTTATTTCAATGAGTTCTGAACTGGTGTACAATAAAGTATTTTCTATTCTATTCTATTCTAAATGTATGGCTCTCGTGGCGCAGTTAGTGAAGAAGCGTCTCTGAAGCATGATGTTGCGGATTTGATTCAATTGAAGGACATATTGTTTATTCGAGTCGCAGGTAAGTTAGTGCCTACTCTACTACGAGTTAGAGCGTTATTTGTGGGAACACGGTCTTTGTATTTTTCGATTTCTCACATCATTATGCACTGAAACCAAATAACTAATAATAATTTGGTGTGACCAAATAGCACTTGTTTTTTAAATAGATACGACTTTTACTTAATAGGTCAAATAAGTGATGAAACAATTAAAGTTAACGTAAAATTAGGGAGAAGTGGAGTATTAACTCTATATAGAATGGAAGGCGTGAGAATATCTTGAATAAAATATACATTAGCAGTAGAATATACATTACGTAGTTTGAAAGACCAAACCCGTCCGAGACTTATAAGTAATATTGCTAAGGGAAACTCCATACTTTCATATGGTGATACCCCTGAGAAAATGTAGGTGTTTATGATTTATGAACGAGGTGGAAACCTCACGTTGAATTTCAAAGTAGGCTGGTATCGCTTTATAAACGATGTTTTTAGTTACAAAGCTGAGAATAATATGCAAATCACCTTCTCCCTGAGCCCCTAACAAACATCAAGGTCTTAAAAATGCTGAAACAAGATTTTTCTCACTAGGGCACAGAATAATCCGCGCTACAGATTAAATTTGGAAGATTCTTTTTCGTGTTGGCAACTTTTCTTCTAAAAAATTGTGACTTGTATTTTGTCGCTTCAAAGTTAAATAATGAAACGGTTCTTGTAGGTACCTTTATTTTGTTTGTTAACTTCATTTGCGCTGTCTTATCGTCGGCGCTCTTTGTCTGGTGAGAGAAGTAGTTAGTTCAAGTCAATATTTATTCTTCTACATAATATCTGTAGCTGGTATTTGCTTTGGCTTAAAAACACTGCAATTACCCAGATAGATAACGACATACAAAATGTTCATAACAATACTCTTTCAAAATTTCCTTTTACCCGTTATACAAAAATTCACAACACAAATACTATTAAAATATATCTTATTAGTATGTTAAAGAAGCATTGGTATATAAGCTTGAAGTTTATTGAATATTAATCTTTAAAGTAGAACTCGAAGCAATAAAATAACGTTAATAAAAATACAATTCTACTTCGCCAGAACTTTGCTACTGAACCTACTTTTATTGTTAGTCAATAAACTTGCAACACAGTATCAAATGAACTACCCATGTTTGAATATCTTGTTGGAACGTTGTTTCCGTTTTATTCCTTTCATAAAGATTTGAATTGAATTTCCTGGTATTTTCATGTTAGGAACTGAGTTTCATTTTACTACACATGTTTTTAGTTTCTGAAATGATTAGTTTATTTCAACCAATTTTGCAAAGCGATATGCATACTCACTAGCTCTGATTATCATTTTAAACACTCCAGCATGTCCGTGACTTTTGTTTTTTTCTATGATCTGATGACGGCACTATGATTGAGGCGCAGAAGAATTCTTCATATCCATATTTATTTTGTGACGTAATAAAAATTTGCTAATAAATACCCTCATAGTTGGACGGTTGCCATTACTCCACATTTCTGAAAAATTACGACTAACTTGCTGCAGCGTCGCTAATAAAACTTAAGCTAAAGATGCTACAACTACTTATATTCGAGCAAAAAACCAAACAGAAGATTCTCATTGCGGCCTTCGCTGAGCGTCGACCTAGTGTTGTTGAGTGATAAATCACCTTTATCGGTTTGAGCGTTCGACTCATTTTCAAACGGCAGCTGCGTTGAGTGGCAAAGCCAAAGGCGACCACAGGTCAATATACAATTGTACGTCTACGCGCTGCTCTCTGTGGTTCATTATTATTTGAATGCCAACCATCTACTCACTAAAACTCATGCGAGCATGGCTAGCGGCTGCTTTCTCGACCCATTTTCTCCCAAGCCCAGACTTGTTTTTGGCACCAATCTTTGTTATTTTACGATTTCATCACAAACACATGTCGGGCAGTTTCAAACACCAATTTGTTTTAATGAAAATAGAAACAAAATCTCTGTCTGTACATTTAGTGTTCGCCCGCGACTTCTTCGAATGGTGGTGTAAGAGGTCATGTGTCTTGGGTGAGCTTTTAACACGTTTACTACAGAACTGTATTACTTTTTTTTGGCTCTTTTGCGAATCTTCACATGACGTGTGTGTTTACTGTTTACTGGCGTTGTGTCATAACTAAACTCAATCAGCAGTGTGGGCGCACATAACTGGTGTGATAAAATTGACAATACAGCAGTGCGAGTACGCACGCCTAGCGTGATACCGCGTAAAATTATAAAAACACACACGTGTGTGTTTTCAGCAGTGAACGTGTTAAGAATCTCCTGTTTGTAAATGTCCATACGATGTACAAAACACTGACTTTCGTCCCATCGCCGAATATAACCTACGTTGAGTGCGGTCAGTATTTGTATGGGTCACCGCCTGGTGTTGAGTGTTTATGTCCGTTTTAATTTTGCCGCCAGTACGTTTTAAAATTTTGAGGAGACAAATAGGTACACCAACATACAAACAATCTATAAACTGTGTGGTAAACTCTGAAAGTTAATTTGCATTGACAACAGGGTCTACAGATACTTTACCAGGAAGCCAATAATTAATATACCGCCCATTGTACTACCCTTGTTTACCTATTGTAATTCTTCTGTACTGTGTTTATTTTTGTTTCGGGTGTAAAATAAAGAGTTTTTCTATTCTATTCTAATATAGGCACAATATTAAACATAGAATTTTATTAGTATAAACGATTACTGAATGGTTTTGGTACTTAATTTAATTAAGGCTTCTATTGAAAGTTATGTTGAAAACGTAAAATTGTAAACATGGTAAGTAAGTAGGTATTTCATATAGGTATTTACATTTCGTTAATTCCCAGTGCTTGAACGGCTTATAATTTTCATTACGCTTACTAAAAGGTTTCAATACGAATTGGATATGTTCAATTAGTTTTTCAATTAATACGAGTTTTTAAACATAGGTTATTTAGTATTTTTACTGTTAAAAAATTGTAACTGAGCCAAATCACGTTGGAATTGTTTTTTACAAACTGAGATCAACATAATGACGTTGATTTGATATGATGATATTTTTCACGTAATTTAATTAATTTAATTAATAAGTTATTTACAATAATTTAACGGAACATGGTTTCTAATACTAAAAGTTAACTACGCTATTTTATCTTGGTTTTATGTTATCTTTATGCGTAGGATTAAAGTACAAGAAGACTTTAACTGAAATAAAAACTCAATGCAAAAATCCAATAACGATGGCGCCCAGCGTGTGTCTCTGTTTGCTCCACGTTGGGCGCCACTGCTGACTTGAGAGTTCATTACAAAAACCCCCGCTGTCGCAACACGTCTCACTGCTTTTATTCAGCAATAAAATATAGGAATATATTGCTACGTTCGTATACTTGGTACGGCAGTAGCAATGAATTACGCAGCCAGTCCAAAGCTCAGAAATTAAATTTGTGTTTTTTATTATTTTAAAATAAAACAGCCCGTAGCTCAAAGTCGGTATGTACTCGTATGACTAAATTAAAGGGCCGTCCACCATAAAGCAAGGATCACTTTATTTCCAACGCTCTTAAAAAACAAAAGACGTCGAAATAATTCTTACTAAAACTTCTACAATGAAGCACAATATCATTAGTAGGTAAAAATAATTATATAAACTGCTGATCATCATCGTCATCAACCCATAACATCCCACTGCTGGGCACATAAACTGCTACAAATTAAAATTTCTAATCACGTAAGATCTGGTTTCTAATAACGGAAGATAACACCAGGAGCTTGCATCAGCCATTTTGCTAAAAACAACCTGCTGAGATACTGCGCAGTGTAATCTAGGCTTAAAGTACGTACGTGCCTTCATCAGGTATCCGCCCCTTAACACCGTTCTTACCAGTTTCCAACAACATGCCTTAACAGTAAAGCTCACCTAGTAAATATGATACAGGACCTGAGAAATGCAATGCTTGGATGCTAGATACATGTTATAAACCTATCCAAGTATTTTTAAGATCAAAGCAAGGCGACTTATCTTGGTGGTCCAACAATGGGAGTGCCCACCTCAGACCTTCAAACTCTTCGAGCAGACCTCACCAACATTCAAACAGTGCAACCTCGCCCGGGAAAACTCACGAGTTTTCTCATTACGACATAGTTTAATAAAGCTCTATAGGGAAGTAGAAAGTACTGGATATGCTCAGTAAGCAATTACTTTACCATTTTGCTTGAACAAACTTTATTAGTTTTATTAAGATAGATATATTTCTTGGAAGTGAAGGAGTTATGAGCATAAGTTTTATGAGCTGGTGTTTATGATAATAAACTCTACGAGATGGGCTGTCAGTTAACTGGATATAAAAGTGGCGCGTGATGTCCTAATTTCTACTTAAATGTTTATACGTGAACAAGTGACTATTACAATCAAAATTACTTCGATAACTATGCGATATCACATGTAGTACGTATTTTAAAGAACCCATCAAACTTTAAAATTCATTATAGCGTTTTGAAAGTAATAATAAAACAATGTATTACATTTTTTTTTTATATCATTATACATGTCTCTGTACTAAAACCGACGACATACTTAACCGTCTCACCTTTAAATTAGATTCTGCGATTTTTAATTAAAACACGAGGAAGGTTCGTTTGATGTACGTTATCTAGAGGTTAGAACTCGTTAAAGCTGAAGTGTCTTACATAGGAAGGTCACCCGTGAATTAATAAGATCGTAATATTATGTACCTAATTATATAGTAGTATGTACTAACTAGGTTTCAAAGTAACACAGTCACATTCATTAGTATTGTAATGGCGCTTGCAATGTTCCGAAATATTGAGAACTCAAAACTAACATAATACATGGTAACTATCCCGTTTAATGATAATATTAATGTACTAGCTAATTGATGAATCTCCGCGCACTATTAACAAATAGATCTTTAAATATTACACTTACCTACCTACAAGTAGAGTACGGACCTGTGTCTACATCCTACTTACAATACCGTGAAGATTCACTATCATTTCTACTTCTACAGTGTAGCACCAGTGCATTTTAAAAAGATACTTGTTCTAGATATATTTTACCTCTGTGATTTGAAATATTCTTTACATAAAGGGCGACCGAAGCTTGCTTCTGAATGCAATGTGGTATATCATATTGCGTTTAGATAACTACCCTAGTATTGTAGCGAGGATAATTGGAATACTGTGTGGGCTTTCAGCGCGTTCTTAGAAAATATTATACCTACAGAAACTCAAGTATGATTGAAGAGTGTTTATTAACTGACCTATATTGAGGAAGAGAAAATGAAGAGAGAAAGCGGCTTAGTAATCATCTGCCACATTATGTCAGTCAATATATCCATTACGCAAAACTAGCACTAATTGGTAGACTTTCTCATAAATTCATAGCCAAGAATTCCCGAAAAAATAACTTTCACATATTAGCATCTGGAATATCTTTGAATGTACCTGGCCGTGCTCATTTCCTCGCCATGTTTGCTCTCAAGGTATTACTTTAGCCCCTGTAACTTTGTTTTAAACTTTTACCATTACGCTTTGAAGCCACACCGGAGCTTCATTAAGAGATGAACTGAATTGTTTACTTCATTACAATCATTCACTTTAGTATCATGTTCATCCTTCATTAGTCGGGGTTACACTGTACCTTTCAAACTTAGGAGGTTTTAGAGAACAGATTTTATTGTAACTTAGATGTTGTATTCATAACTTTCCGATTTGAATCAGTCGAATCTTATAGAAACCTTCATTAGGAGAGAAACTCACGCTCTCTTACACAAAAGAATTTCATAAGGCACATATTGGGTACCATTTTTCAAAGCTTATTACCTACTCCGATGATATGGTATTCACAACTTCGACGCTCGTATCGATAAACCGACTATTCTTATTTTTCAATAAAACATTTACTTCTGTAGTTGAAACATAGAGCATTTTATTTCAACACCATTACATGTTTCCATCAATCACCTGCTAACAAGCGTCGCTTAGCTTTATTGCGCATGAAGAACTCCAGGTGATACATTGTCTCTAAGAAAGCATTTTAAATTTTAAGCTGGATAATAAATTGGCTACTCGTGATAATAAATGGCCGGTGAAGTGCCAGCGAAAGTGGGGTGTTCCATGTATTGTTTGCGATGCTCGTCTGCGTTGCTCTCAGCGAGATTGCCTCAAGGTTGGACGCGCAACCTAAAAAGGGAAATAAAGACAACACACCTTATAAATATGAACACATTCTGGACATACGAAACTGAAGATACGAGGTACAATAGTATAGAAATTCCAATGGTATACAGATAAATGGGATTTTCTGTGTTTCTAAAAAACATATTTAATCTGGCTGGATATTGGTTTGGCATGTTACTTCATATACCTAAGGCAATCGGGTTTTCCGCTTCGGCGCAAATATTTGCACATACAAATAATGTAACGCAAATGTTTATTCCGTGTTTTGGCAAATACTGAAATCTTAAATACAGGTCGATAATCTAAATCTGGAACGTATGTAGCTACTCGTGCAGATTCACACAATGCGTCTGTGTTTTTAGTACTATGACCTCGCCAACTTCCAGTAATAACCTGAAACAGTGTATACCGATCCACTAATAATTATAAAAATAAAAATGAACACTTCGCAAACTGTGGTTTCTTTTCATTTTATATTTTTATACTAAATTACAATATTGATGGATTTTATAAATCCTTCGACCGTATATAAAGACCTGATCATAAGAATGATTAATGGTGTGGACAATACTTGGCTTAAAGTTTAAACCATTTCATACCTACGGTGAAACTTTGATGCCGGCAAAGGGACCTATTAAATTATGTAAATTAATGCCAATGGCAAATAATTAATGAATTAAATTGTAATAAGAGTTTTTTTTTACTTTCTTACGTTATGCGTCTTTACTATGAAAATAAATTACGTTCATTGATTTGTAGATAACTTTTAGATGCACAGTTTTTGCAGTGTTAGACTAGAGAACTAGTGTGTGATTCCGATCTTAATGGTTATTGTATCTTCACGGTTTTGGATCGGATTACCTACATAGCCGATTGGTCTGGAGTTCCAGAAACCAGTAGAGGATGTCATGTGTTGGTGTGCTGCTTTCCGCTGGGGTCGTAGCGTGTGGAACGATGTAGTGTCTGCCTATCCCAATGGGAGAAAAAGGAGACTGTCAGTATGTAAAAAAAAAATACTATTTATTTTATTATAATTAAAATTATTATTCACTTTATTTATTTTACTTCTTAATTTTTTTTTTACCATTTTTTCACAAAACTAATAAAAATACAGTCAACTAAAAATATTATAAAAGAAACTTAAACCTAGGATACCGCCGGTATCGGAGCAAGGCCCAGGCTACCGATGGTTAGGGCTGCAGAGAGAGGAACCTCCTGACAATACGCGCCGTGTCGAGGAGTTCTGCCTTCTGCATCCGACCCTTAATCCAGCCGACTAGCGAAAGCCTCTTAAGGTGATGGTCGAGGCTCTTCGCTACAAGACCATTCGCCGAAACAACTATCGGGACAATGATTATTAAGAACGCGCAAAAGAAAAATTGGATGGTACCAAAAAAGTTGTTTTTCGAAGGGCAATCTTAGTCAAAACACAACGACTTATTCCTTCTTCGGAATGAATGTTTCCTTCCACCCTACTGAGGCCGTTATGATAAATTGAGATATATCTCTATGTATCTCATATTTAGAGAATTTGTGGAACTTCACGATTTGCTACAGTTTCTGTATCTTTCAAGGCGACACGAAAGCTCTCACGTTGTATCATAATTCACGAGACAAACACACAATATTTGTGTGCCGAATCGAAAGCAATTAGTTTTGTTTCCAAACAATAGGTTCGAATCAAGTACTACCTTGCTGTTCAGTTCCATCGCTTCCATATTGTTTCCTAAACAATAGAGTTGGTTGGAAATGTGTCTCTTCTGGCGAGGTTTAGCTGTAATTAAGAGCTCCCTTTCAGTGCAACAGTCATTAATACGAGTATACGAGATACTTAACACGTTCTTGTCGAAATTGAGTGATTTGTTAACTAATCACTCTCTACGTTAATCAGACTTAGAGATTGGGCAGCACTAAGACGCAGCATCACGTAACTAAGCCATCAAACGCTTTGATTTTAGCAACAAGCCAATTTAGTGGAAAATATACGCTCTCACCGGGCTATATTGACTGGCCCCAATAGTTAGGGACCTAAATAAACACGTAAATCTCTGCTATTTATCTCCAAATCCTGATTTGTAAATATAGATGCAAAAGGGCTGATTGAAACTTCAATATTTTCACTAGATTTCTTTACCAAAATTACTTAATGAAAGTTATAGAATCAAAAACTTGTTTGTCCTTAAATCATAAGCTATCTACATCATTCCCTCACTTTCATGAGGAGGCTTAGGTCATAATCCAACATAAGGCCCAGACCGATATCAAGTGATAATTATTAGCTGGACTGAATATCCTGTTTGTTAAAATTTTAATAATATCTCGTAATATAATCCAATCCACTTAAATGAATGATCCTAACACTACTTGCGTCACTAATGTTTTGACGGTAGATAGCATTATAAAAGGACCGACTAATATATTATTTATTTTATTACCTTCCTAGTTAATTTAGTCGCGAGGTGGTATTAACTAGGGATTAATATTATCTCTTAATATCTACCCGAAGCCTTTACTGTCCAAATTCCAAATTGTCATATTGGAATATAAATACAAATAGAATATGAATGTAAAGATCCCACAAGCCGAAGATCGGTATTCACTGGAAGAATTCTACGTCCAGCAGTGGACGAATAAGGGCTGATGATGTTAAGTTACCCTCCTCACAAAAGTAAGGAGAGACCCGTGCCCAGCAGTGGGACGTTATGGGTTGATGATGATGATGATGATGATAAGATCCCTTTCATTCCCTCGACACGGGGAATCCTAGTTACGGGTCAGGATATATATGCAATAGTGACACGTAAAAATGCAGATTAATATCACAATATCTTATCTTATATCTTTAAATGAGCAATTCTTGTATATATATATAATAATTGGAATCTCGGAATCGGCTCCAACAATTTTCATGAAATTTAGTATATAGGGGGTTTCGGGGGCGATAAATCGATCTAGCTAGGAATCATTTTTAGAAAATGTCATAAAAAAAAACCGAGCAAAGCTCGGTCATCCAGGTACTAATAGTGGATCGGGCCGGTGGTGGATTATGGCCTAACCCTCCTCACGAAAGTGAGGTGAGAACCGTGCCCAGCAGTGGGACGATATGGGTTGTTGATGATTATGATGATGATAAATAGGATATACTTTTGAAACTGGAATTAAATTGTTTAATATCCCTCTACCGTTATAAGATTACGATGCCCCATTATACGTAATTCAATTATTCTGATAATAAATTTTAGCAGAATGATGTACTCAATCTAATTGCTTATATCTATAATTGCCTATCCAATTACATTAGTTACAAATCCATTCATATTGCAGAGTAGAAGGTACATCAACAAAGTAATTAAATAGATATCGACCAATCAGAGCCACGACATTTCCCTGAAAAACCTAACCCGACAACAGGAAAAAGTTCCGAACCACTTGACACATTTTACCAAAATCTCCGAATAATCTGTAGTCAACGCTCAATCTCGCAAAAGGTAAATGATTGGATACTGTTTGGGGCTTACCTCTTACCTAATACCTTACCTTAGTTAATAGCTATCTTCAGTTAGGGCCTTAAATAAGTTAACACTCGTAAATCATCCAAATTGAATATGGCAGGAACTAGGACTAATGGGCGGCTTTACAAAATATGATTCAGTTTAGTTACTTGCTTAGTTTCTTGATTGAAGTTCGTTATTTAATAAGGCAGGTGTGTATTCGTCGGTAGGGGGAATTAGTGATGTGACCGCTGAGCGTTGTTTATTTATTTAAAAACCTTCAGTAACTGAAATAGAACATTAGATTACTCTACTTCTTGCATGATACTTAGTCACGGATCCAGGCACGCAACAATTAAAAATCAATTGTCTATGTAAATGACGCATACAAGAAATTTCAAATACTTCTTGCGAGCACTCATTTGCATAGTGTTACCTCAAAATTGTAACATCTTTCCCTTTAACATATTTTCCAAATTATTTCATTAGGAATACATAAAATATTTGTATACCCACATACCGATTGTAAGGGTCAATGGATTATCGATTCGACCTGACCATAGTTAGCTTCGTGCATGTGCTGGTATGGGAAGCTCGGCGATCGTTCGAATCGTCCGCATGTTTTAAGTTTCAAACTTTTAATAGTAAACCGAAATAATAGTAGGAAACGAAACAAGAAAAGCGATTATAATCCAAAGAGTAAGACAGACAGACAGACAGACAGACAGACAGACAGATTCTCATCAACAATATTTTAAATATTTATAGAAAATGGGACCAGCAGAATAATAGCGTTAGAAAGCTAAGATACATATTTGTCAACAGACCATTCATCATCATCAACAACCAATAACGTCCCACTGCTGAGCACGGGTCTCCCCTCAGTTTTGTGAAAGGGGTTAGGCCATAATCCACTACGGTGGCCCGGTCCGGATTGGTGGATAACATACCTACCTCCGAAATAATTCTCGGGTATGTGGTTTTCCTTCACCTTCCTTCCTTGTTTTCCTTTCCTTTTCCTTTTTGTTCACAGAAAAGCGAAAAAACAGACCATTAAATAACAAAAAAACAAAACAAACTTTCCTTCGGACTAAACAAGCATTTGTAGTCTTATTATGAAATAGAATCAAAAGATACACTCTTGTAAATTTATATTTTAAAATAATTGACGTAACGAGTCCGTGATCGTGTAATAAGATTTTATCCCTTTACATTTTTCGAGAATCACAGGCAAAGGTGTCGCATAATCTAATTTAGTGCAATTTCCAAGAACCTGTTTTCTTAAGGGTTCATATAAATGCTAATAGCTCGTTTCTCTCCGGCCTTGCCTTATCACAGCGATCCTTCGTCGTGTAGTTGCAGACTGAGATTTATTTACGCTTTCGATTAAATACAGAAAAGTCCATTTTGTTATAAATAGTCTATTTCAGAGTCGAGAACTTTTGGTTCCCAATACCTGGTGACTATTTCACTGTTACTTAAACTTTCAAAAGGCACTATCTTAGAATAGGGTACTGATTTAGTTTAACATCGTGATAAATTACTTTTTGCACAAGATAAAAAAACAGATATTGCCTTTTAAAACAAAACATGAACAACATTACATTGAAGAATGGCTGACCGCGCCTTAGTTAAATTCCGACAAAGGATATTATTGTTGAAGCAATTAAGACTTCGAGTTTGAGACTCGTTAAATTCACCGTTAAACTTATTACAAAGTTAGGACAATAGGCAAACAAGACGTAGAGCCTAAACAGCGAAAGGTGTTTTGCATATTTAAATAATTGATATCTTCGGGGTTATTATGATGACACCAAAAGCGTTGGTGTAAGTAAGTACCTATCATTTAAATCGGAAGTTTGGTGATTCAACTTTAATTTAAACAACTCTACAGTCAACTTTGTCTTAAACTTTATAAGTGAGTCAAAAGTGCTTAGAAGACAGGTTTTATAATCATAAGATCAAAATTAGAGACAAGATACACTTTTGATGGTGTGCCACACTTTTTTTTGTATTTATTACTAATTAACGAGACGTGCAAGTCGTTCAGCTGATGGTAAGAGCTACGCCAGAGCCATCCAGAACTTTCCATTACAAAATCTTGCGCGGCACTGCACTGCGCTCGTCACCCTGAGACATCGGCTCTCATATGGCCAGTAATCTGGCACAGGTATGGTACTGCCCCAGGCAGTCAAGAGACTGCCACTACTACATACTTTTACTTTTTTGGATACTTTTAGCACTGGTCATCTATAATATTTATTCGCTCTAGCAGCCACTGACACACATTATTGATGGTGAATCTGATATCGGAAGCTGGATATAGTAACTGGAAGCTTCATCCCGTATTTTGAAAACCTTTACCGCGACCGAACACAGCGACATGAAAAAAATATGTTTATAGTAAACTAGCTGCGCCTACGGTTTCACCCGCGTAGTTCCTGCGTAGAATGTCATATTTATTTATATCTAATCAAAAGTCTAAAAAATAAATTTGAAGCTTCTATCTTTAAAAATGACGAAACTTCCATACAAACTTTCACCCCCTATTTCAAACCTTTAGAATATTTTTTTCGCGATAAAAAGTACCCTATGTCCTTTCCTAGGCTCTAGACTACCTCTGTACCAAATTTCATTTCAATCTGTTCAGTAGTGTAGGCGTGAAAGAGCAACAGACAGACAGAGTTACTTTCGCATTTATAATATACTAGCTGCGCCCCGCGGTTTCACCCGCGTAGTTCCTGTTCCCGCGGGAATAAGGGGATAAAATATAGCCTTTGTTACTCGCTGTCAATGTGGCTTTCCATTAGTGAAATAATTTTTTAAATCGGTGCAGTGGTTTAGCCGAAACCTTACATATTTCCATACATACTTTCATCCCCTATATTTATTTTACCCCCTCAAGGGAAAATTTTTACAAACTTTGAAAGCCAAATTTATTTATAAATTTTAAGCTTCTAGCTTCAAACATGACAAAACTTCCATACAGACTTTCATTCCCTATTTCAAACCCTTACAATGCTTTTATCGCATTAAAAAGTACCCTATGTCCTTTCTCAGGCTCTAGACTACCTCTGTACCAAATTTCATTTCAATCAGTTCAGTAGTTTAGGCGTGAAAGAGCAACAGACAGAGTTACTTTCGCATTTATAATATATGTAGGGATGAAAAGCCTGCAGCGTCGACGTAACCGAATATCCCTGACCAGCGATGCTAGAAGTTCCCATACTACGAGTATATCGTAAATGCTTACGCATACAGACCTAGCTGCAGACCTTTTTTTTCGTAATTTTGCAAATCAATCTCACACCAAAGATCTGACAGATAAATTTTATCATTCTCATGCCAATCTTCTTTCCGAAGATGACAGAAACTTAAACACTGACGATCAATTTATGTTACCACAAACTCTGACCCTCGCCACTCGAATCTAACAACACCTCATTTGTCAAAAACGTACCAATCATGTAGCACAATAAATTACATAAATAACTACTTCCACGAAACCCATTTCCGTTATAACATTAATCATGGCGTTCTAACCTGCCTTTCAAGACATTAAAAGAACTGGTAAAAGTGAAGATAAATTAGGACAGTAATTTTCATTCCGAACATACTATATTCTTAATATGACAGCAGCTAACGTCTTCCATTTTATATTTCCATAGCTTCACGTCTTGCCCTAGTCGCGTGACCAAGAGAACTCACTTCACGGTTCGGACCTTTCTCATAAAAATCGTGTTACGATTTGATTTTTCTTTCATAACCGAATACCAGCCAAGGAATTTAGGCCATCTTAGGATGTAACTTCCACTTTGACGAGCTCTGAAAATACGATAGCCACACACACACATAGGCATAGGTATAAACGCTCATTGCTATCAGCTTACCAACTATATTTTATACTTGGATGGATTCCGATCTGAGCGCAGTTTCGACTACGTTCAGATAAATTCTACGAAATATGAAAGTATCTGGTATTTAGTCTCAAAATTGTACTGGAAATTCTTATCATGTTAACCTGATCTATTTCTAAAGCTATTGATAGAAACGTTGAATGAAAACGGCCCTGCAATCAGTGTTAGGGTCTATTGTAACCAATCCAATAGCATATCTATAGTATGTTTGGATTAGTGTATGATATTCAGCCCGGAGCCTATAGAAATACCCGCTGAATAACGAGGTACCCTGCGGCTCCAGTAGAAGGAGGAATGAGTCACCTTCAAAGAAGTTATTTTTATACAAAGGCCAATTTTAACATCATATAGTCACATAATAAATAAGGTAATATAGTGAAAATCTCTTCGGTACGTATACGCTTAAGGGCCATACTACACGGGCGGTTCTCCCGCCGCGGGAATTCGCTTCTGAACCGCACTAGATACAATTTAATATGGAAGCTGTGTACGGCGGGAGAACCGCCCGTGTAGTGTGGCAAATTCATCTTTCATATTCTTGCGTGGCTCAAGAGCAGATTTTCGTGGCGGGAGAACCTGTTATCCACAAAAATATTTGCTTTTCGCGGGAGCCAAACCCGTTCACGCATCACAGGACACTTTATCAAGATCCGCTCAGCTGCTTAAGCGTGACAAGGGCGCAAACAGATAGAGAGAGACGGATAGAGTTTTTTCGTTGTTATAATATTAGTAGGAATAATTTAAATGACAAAACTTAGCACGACAGTAACAAGACCTGAACAGTCTACGCCAGTACATTTAAAATTAGAGTTGGGAACAGCATTAATTCCAAAGCGTAGTTATGAAAGCATTAGGAGAGTAACCACAAAACATTGTTATTTCACAACTGGGACCGGCGTGGAATTACTTTCCTTTTATTTTAAGTTAATTTATGAAGAGGAGGTACGGAGGATATCGTTTGTGGGTGCCATATTGTAATGTTTCGTAATTATTATTATATAATTAAGGAAAATATTAATTAAATTACACCATTGTATTTTATATGTTAGAGTTACTTATATATTTTAAGCAACTGAAGAACCACTTTTTCTTTTTGATATCTAATAATATCCCTAATTTTTCTAATAATAATAATTTCTAATAATCCCTAGTTCCGTACCTCAAAAGGAACCCTTTTAAGATCACTTTGTTGTCCGTCCGTCAATCCGTCTGTCAAGACCCCTTTTATAGAAATGCGTAGAGTTAACAAATTTAAATTCAGATCAAATACGCGTGTCCGCAGTCTCTTACAGCAGTGAAAAAATCAAACTTGTAAATCAACGCGATCAAAAGATATGATCGTTTATGTCGCATTTTTCGCATATTTTACGATTTCATAAAATAATCAAAACTTTGAAGATAAAAGCATGGCGAATTTTTGCTCAGCGTCGCCTTTTCATATCACCCGATTTGACAAATGTGCTCTGCTTTAAAAATAATAGAAAACAAAACAAGTACTCTTTGAAACAAGGCACTTATCTAATCAATTTCGTATGATGACTACAGCTATATAGAAGTTAATAAAATACTGTATTCAAACACGTAACTTCAGATCCACTGAACATTAGCACAACAGTACAAATGTGAACCAATTTCACTGAAGGGACAGACATCCATAACCTATTTTTAATGTTGTCATTTTCACCCTATAGTGTATCATCATGTGTCGAGGCTTAGCTAAACTGTTTTTTTACCACCGCTTATTGGCATGCTTGATTGAGCATACTTATATCAACTATACAGACGATATTAATTCATCAATTTTCAAAGTAATTAGTAACACCTTTAGTTTGACTTCGACTAACAGTTTTGAATGGAGAAAGGTCGCAGTAGAATCTCCAAATAACACAGATAACCGCGAAAGGACTAGAAAAGGCATCGTGAATTGACCTTAGGATTGCAAGAACTATAAAAGCTAGTAAGAGCTGATACTAAACGAATATATATGCCATACATATTTAAGCAACATGTTCCTCAATTCCTCTAAGTTATCAATAATTCTTCAGTAGCTCATCCAGTTGGCTATCAAAGATATAAATCATAGTAAAAATCGACTGACTTTCTAGAAATTCCTGTAAAAGGAATGAGGACTTTTAGGTGTCAGGCCGTTGCGATTTTATATTCTTTTACTTATCCCAGATTTTATCGTAGCACTCTGTACCTAGATCCTAAAAGTCGGGGAGATATGTCTGGTAAATGTTTATCGGCATGCTAAGCCATTGCTTCGTGATTTTCTCTGAAAATATTATTTTAACTTGAAAGAGATCAATTTTACATTAAAGTTTATTAGAAATCTTTGTGATGTCTTGTAAATATTTACATACTAGTCAGTAATGCGGCCGCTTGGATTGAATATTGAGTTACCCTTCTTCAGCACCGTTTAATTTACCTCATACCTACATCGGATCGCGTAATTTGTAAAACTTTTAAACTTTTTCCAAAGCGCAAAAAGCCAAGATAAGAAATTCTTCAACGAAAAAAGGATTAGATTTATCTAATCTAGAATTCTTTTGTGATTTATCTTGCTAAAACTTAGAATGGAATGTTAAGACTTTTTCATGGCTGCGAGGTAAAGATGTCTCATTTTTTATTTTGAAAATTCCTTACTACAATTTTTACGAAGATAAGTTGGTTTTAGATTTTTCTTAACTGAAATATTTTTGTGATTTAGCTTGGTAATAAATTTGGATGGAATTTTAATAAAAAAATATGTCTAGGTGGTAAAAAAAACCTCTTCTTTGTCGTTGTATGAAAGATTTACATAGATTAGGTGAATCATGGCAACATTACTCACGATGTCTAAGTACCTAATAACCCATAGGTAAGGCAAATAAAAAGTATTCGTGCGTTGTTCATACTGCACCAACAAATACTTGTGAGGATATTGATAGCATTTCATAATTATTGTTAGAAATAAGTTTAATACATGTATTTCTTTTTGGAACTGCGTGTCATGTTGTTTTGTTATACACACTTATGTATAGACAAGCTTGTCATAAATCTGACACATGTCGAAACGGACAAGTGGACACGCTTCGCTCACGTACGCTAGACGGACTGATTTATAATGTAGGCGTCTATATTTTGGAGTTCCATGCTCACAGGGTCACGGAACTTGGCACCACTGTCTATCTATCCATCTGTCTGTCACAAATAGTTCACTGTCCTTTGTGTTTCCGAGATAGAGACTTAAAAATTTGGTATATTAATTGTTTTGTTTTTATTTTTTTATTTGTCTGAGTGACGAGACGAGCAAGGCGTTCATCTGATGGTAAGCGCTACGTCTGCCCATAACAGTCACAGCACCACCCAGAAGTCTGCATTGCATAATCTTGAGCGGCACTGCACTGCGCTCGTCACCCTGAGACAAGTCAAATACAATATTTCTTTTATATTTAATACAACTTGATGTGAAAATGAGTACAAAAGTAATAAGGCCTTTGATGAATGGAACCCTAAATACGAGAGTCACGACTCCATTCGGCTAGTCATTTTTGATGTATCTAAAATTCATTTAAACAACATATCTGTGTTTGTGTAGGTACATAAGGCATTAGAATACTCTTACCTTAATACCTTAATTATTTAGGTGAAGGAAAAAAACCGTTCGTTAATGCCCTACATCAATTCCATTCATTAAGGGTTGGTAATTGCATTACCGATCCATTCCGCTTTCAACACCGTAATGTTGTTTTGAGACGGCCTTTTGAATTCCAGCTCACATCTAAACTTAGCCAAGCGAGGCCTTGTCGTTCCAAAGTTTTAATTTGATGTTTCCACTCAATGGAACAGGTAAACTCGTTTTGGAACTGAGATTATTCACTAGGAATAGAAAGTAATATAGAAGGCTATAGACGGAGACATAAAGAAGGCCAATTTCTATATGACAGAGACATAATATCCCATAGCATGTAATATACAAAACTGTTGAAAAAAAATAGAATAATGGATCATACAATGTTAGATTTTACCAGCTAGACCACTGATTTAAAATCTCTACTAAAGAAAGCTGTTACAATGCTGAGTGCAGACATGATATTTACATAATTATGAGTATGATAAAATATCTATGTCATGAGAATTGGGGCCAAGCCGAATCTGGGACGGAAATTGGAAATATAACATTCTGAGACCACAGAATCATTTCAATAGTAGGTACCTTCAATACCTTGAATTTGCAGATCGGAAAGACGGAACTTCGATTTCAATTTCGTCGTCCTTTCAGTTAGAATTAAATACTGACTCCTCGAACAAATAAAGGTTTTGTCAAGGCTCTTGAGCCCGATATTTAATATTGAATAGATTTCATTAACTTTAAAATTGTTCCGTCGAAACGTAGTTCAGAGGGTCCACCTACAGTGTTCTAATTATAGATGCCAAAAGAAACGTCTAGGTAGGTACATCTGTGGAAAGTTCAGTTAGTACAATAGGTAGGTTTATCGCTAGAAAGCAATCTCATCCAGAAGGTAATAGATAGGTGTGTGTTATAACAAAATTCAATTGAAAGTAGTTGGGATAGAATAAGTTATAACAATAGTGCAGCTACCTACTTGGATATCAAAGCAATTTCAAGGAAAGCTTTCGAACTACATTCTAAGGAAACAACTTGGAAATAACCGTTGATATCGTAGGAAACTGTAAGGAATGTATTTCTATACGTAGAAAGTTCAAACCGGAGATTCCTGGCGATTCCCCAGAGACCCGTGGGAATTTCGAAAAATGTTCGCTAAATGCTCGATCTCGCACACCAGAGGTCTCTCCGTCAGACCTCCATCACATTAATCCCGAAATTGTTTCTTTTATAGACAGCCTTATTAGGCTTTGCTGAAATAATCGTTTAGGTTTACTACGGTCCCTTTAACAAAGTGGAAACGAACCAGACATGTACCTAGATACCTTTAGTAAATGCTCATCAATCAATAAAATTGTTTAAGGTTTGTAATATCATTCATTAGTGTACGAATAAACTGACTATCAAATCTGTCGGATTTCTCGGAACTTTCCATTCCCAGCTCTGCTTTTAACCGATTACACCTTAATTGCTTATTCACTTCCAGTCTGGTGGGACGTCCGACTGACACATTTGTGCGCCTATAGCACGTTTTACTAGCACTTTGTATAATTTCCTCATGTTACCCCTCGTTGGAGACTGGCCATTACCTGCATAGCCATACACATAAAGGTCACGTAATGAGCTTAGAGAACTAATACGGACATAATAGGTAGGTATGGATATATTATGCCTATTGACACATGTATATTACATAAGTATGAATCAAAACCACCAATCAAAGGCGAGCGATAATAGAAATGAGAAGAGAAAAGATAATCACAGAAGACCACTTTACAAGACATGACAACTTCGTTAAAACGATCATTAAAGGGAAAGTAGATGGAAAGAAGTAGACATAGAAAATCAATTACAGATCAGATAAAGGAAAAGTCAAATGTCTGAAGAAAGGAAACGCTGGCGATGACACGAGGCTCTTAAGAAGAAGCAGGAGAATTAATCATTTAGACATACCTACCTTGCCCTATGAATGTACAAAATGTCTGCCAAATATTTCGTGTTCTTGTGCCTAACAGAATTTGTCCCAACTTTGATATTGGTGCCTTAATTATCATAGACGGGTTGAGGATATGGAAGCCCATATCTCCGAACTTTCATATAAATATTCGAGAAATTCAATAATCATTTTTGTCCATAATAATGTCAAGCACCGGCCCACTATGTCCTCTCAAAACGATATAATTATAAAGCCTCTCGAATCTTCCCAAACACTCTTATCAGGTTGGATAGGACTTCACTAAACAAATGTACACGAATGTTTGTATTATTGTGTTAGCACAAACATCGTGTGCGGAAATTACAATTGGAACACGTCAAGTGAAAATCTGAACAAATTCGGTAATCTCAGGCGCCTCCACATTCCCGGTTCAATGGATATTACAACATCCATGCGTGTTGACAGTAACCTGTACATTTTGGGTATATATACATACAGACGTAGCTGCATTTCGCCGCTTCATCTGCGTTGGTATTAGGAAAAACATTCTGTATTGTTCCATGACCTAAGATATCCTATCAACCACCTAACCTGATAATGTTGATTTTGATGTCTGGAACTATACACTAATGAATGGCAACCAACTCAAATACTTGCACTGATACTGTGATGACTTTTGTGTTTAGGCACTGTTTATGTACCTATATACAACGCAAGATGACGTATAAGTAGCTACCTACAATACCGAAATTATGAATTCCCGCTTTAGGCCAATACTCGATGAGCGGATATTACGTAGATTAGATAACATGATTCGTGTTATTGCATTGTTAGCATATTTCCACAATCGTTCGATGAATGTTTAGTGATGCTATTTTTAAAGCTTTTTTACAATAACATCCGCCGCCTTTCATGTACAGTGATTTATTAAACGGCTTGTTATTTTGCCGATCATAAAATATATCTTGAGCAGTTTGTTTGGGAACAAAGAACCCTCTCGATGACTTGGCGTGATCGAGAAATGCTAAAGGAAGCTTGTGTTGTTTCGTAGTCTATGGACAAAATATATCTTAAAGCTAACGACATTATTTCAATGACTCACTCTTAGTAATTCAGTTAGCATCGCCCTAATAAAACATTATAAGACACACACACACTTTCTATATTTTTTCATTATTTCTTGTATAGTTACCTGTTATTATGGTGTCAATAAAGGATTATTGTATTGTTGTATTGTATAAGGCAGCTGACAAAAACAGACAATTTGCGTTTATTGGCAGACCGTGTCTACTGGCCAACAGTAGATCCCGTAATATGGGATAACAGTTGCTGATAAGTCACAAAACCCCTCTAAAGAGACAGATGATAAACTGAGTAACATAAAATGTATCAACCTTATTGCTTCAAAATTTAAGAAATCGCAAAGAGGAATAACATCTGACAAAGACAAACTTAAATTCAGTATACTTTAATTCTATTACGTGGCTAGACGAGGACATGCATATGCATGCGGTAATTCAAAAGCACATTGTAAACAGTGCCTGTAGGCCCACGTGACCGGCTGATACGGCGGTTCGCGTATTATTATATCCCAGTTAATTAAGCTATTTAGCCGCTTATATTACGGCAGGTTCATGTTTAGCCGGATTGTATGAAGACTGAACGTACGTCCGCCGTAATGAAATCACCGCAGCGCGTTCTTTAATGCTGATAACCGTCATGTATCTAATTGATGCTAGTAATTATTTGGCTCATCAAATTAGCAGTGTCATTTAAACAATGCAACAATGCAACATAAAGTTGGGTACGCTACCAACTGATAGAGGACTAGAAGACTTTGTGCTACTTAGGCTATGTAGGTTGTCAAACTATTGTATACTGTAGTTATTTAGTAGGCAGTTAAGTTCTTATTAAGTTAATACAGACTGCAAAACAACTACAGAGCCTAGTTTACTGTGAAGTAGACCAGTAAGTGTAAACCAGTCGTGCGCTTCGTCATTTTCTTTCAATTTGCACAATGAGGCGTGCAAATGCCACGAAATATGTTCAATATGGAACACGAATTTATATCATGATTCACGTCAGTAACGACATTACTTTAAAATATCTAGGTAGGTATATCTAGGTACTTTTCTATCGACCAGAATGATCAAACTGAAATCCATGACGTCAAATGCAGGTGGTCTTGTGAAAACTTGATGTATTAGGCAAGTATGATAACCTTGAAGGCAGCAATAAAGCATTTTCTATTTTATTCAATCTACCTTATCTAATTTATATTTTTATATAGTGGAAGGTTGTAAACACACTAAGCCTTGAATGAGGCTGGCTCGCAAGGGCCGGAACACCCCTATAAGGGCTTGGCAATTGATTTTCTGCTTGAGGGTGGTATCTATAGCCGGGCGGACACTAGAACCGAACTGAAAACTTTGAACATACGACGTGAAATGTTTTGTAATTTCATAAAACATTCACCAGTAGGTTTTTATGGCAACATTTATTTTATTACACCGTTTATATCATGAACTAAAAGCAAAATAAAAAGCGGACATACGTAAAAATCAACTTCGTTCCTGTCTTTATTAACATTATAAATTGCAATAAATCACAACTCTTGAAGAGTTGTGATTTATTGCAATCGATATTTTGTGTTCGAAATCACTTTAATAAAATTTTAGCTTCTATTGTTCTTTCTTGTCATCATTTGATTCAATCTCCCAATTTCAGTTTAAATTATACGAGCTATTTGCCTATTCGTACAGAAAATATGAATAATTACAGTGACTGCTTTTTACAAATCACACTATAGGTTACATAGATGCCTATATACATATATATAGGTATATAGGTATATCTATATATATATATATATATATATATAGGTATATAGGCACCTATGTAACCTATAGTGTGATTTGCTTAAGTTATTTATTAAATTATTTACTTACGTTTATGAAATTTGCCATTACACACTCGTAATTACATGTATACATATACATGTATAAATGTACATGTAATGTGGAATGTGATCTCTGTTTACCTAATCTTGTGTGAAAACGTATTACGTATACAAATATAGGTAAACCATGCCAAGACCCTAATATCCGGGGCAGCTTCTATCTATCGCTTATTGCTCTACACAGCTTCGATTTCTATCCATTGTGAGTACATACCTACGTGTAAGTATCTGACTTTACGCCTTTACTTGCACTAAGTATCTTCAAGTACTCTCATCAACAATCTAACTTCGTCCTTCTATAACGAAGTTTTTCTATCTCCAATGCTGAAACTCGAACGAAATCTCGATATACGTTTTATCTAGACTTGTCTTCTTTCAAAGTAATTTGATCAAATCCTTTGGAATGCTATCTCTAGACAAGAAAGTATGTAAAATAAGGACAAAAACGCTGAACGTGTCCAAAATTTTAATCTTCTTAGCTACTATTCAAGGCAATTTAATAATCTGAATTGGAAGTTAGGTTGGGGACATATTCAGTCTGATCAAAACACGGCGCCAGTATACACTATACATATATATATACTATATATATACTGGCGCCGTGTTTTGGTGACAATACGAGTGACGAATTTAAAAAAAACTCGATAAAAGATCGTGCCTACCTATCCGAATCGGTAACATTTTTTTTTGTGGTAAACAAAAATCCATGATAAATAGGTATACATCCATAATAACTAGCCAATTTATACCAACATACACACATACTTACAGTTATGCCTTTTTTCCCTTTGGGATAGGCAGAGACTACGTCTTTCCACATGCTACGATCCCAGCGGAAAGGAGTACACCAACTCCCTGACACCCTGTACTGGTTTCTGGAACTCCAGACCAATAGGCTGCATAGGGTCCATGCGTGGTGTCACATCCTATCCGCCTGGTCTCATTCACACAAAGAACACCAATCCGTCTTTTAATCATCATCTCGCATACTTCCTCAATCTTATCTTTCACGCCTCCTCTAACATTATATATAACATAAGGGGTGTACATATATTTATTTGATATTATTGGTGTAATATTCTATTATGGTTCACTACCACTACGCACCCATCACCTAAACAATTTACCAATCTGTATGCACCTTAACTTCATATTTCGATCACAAAGTTTTTCTATATGTCTATCGCAGGCAAATGAAATCTCAAAAACTTTTACCTATTTCAAGTCACCATACATGAGAATTTAATAAAATCTTTGGAAATTCTCGCCTCTACGCACTTTAGTTAGTAAAAGGCACCTATATAAATCTTACTACAATATATGAAGCCAAAAGTAAAATGGAGGACGAGGTGATATTAATAAATAGGTAACCGTTGGGTGATATTAGGTAGGAAGTTAGGTAGGTATCGGAAAAGATAAATATATTGTCCCCACCCAATATGAATTAATCCATCATGCTGTTTGATGGATCCTCTTTCGATATTTCTCGTTAAGAAAAAAGCAATATCATGTAGCATCTCCAGTACCTACTGTTAAAAAGAATGACGGCAATTAATTAAAATGCAAACCACTAACACAATGGAAAATACGGTTTTATTTTAATAGATCTAAATGTAACTTCTTCAGAATACATAAGATTCAACCTCTTTGCTTAAATGACGGAAAAAAACAACTTTTTAATATCACATTACACAAAATAGGTTTTATTTTGATGAGGCTTCTGTACAAGGAGTTTGGACTACTGACTTAAACCTTCAAGAAGCCAACCAATGTTTTGAAAGAAAATTGAAACACACAAATCCGCAATGTTTTGTATATTAGAAACCTAGATAACACCAGAAAGAAACACAACTTTTGGAAAATTAACAAATCGTCAGGTTCATAATGCTGACAGTTTTATAAATAGGTAGAGTAGGTACTTCTAGGACATACGATCTCTTTAGAGAGGAATAGCCATAATTGGCCCAGTGCGGGTTATTGAATGTCACATGTCCTAAAATTTTAAGCGTCTTAAATATACTAATTTCCCCGCGACGGTTTCCTTCATAGTTAGTGAACAATGTCATCCAAACGCTTACTTAACCAATGAATTAATTCATTGGTGCAGAGACAAGTTTAGCATTACTTGAAATAAATCAATAAATTAAATCCATGGTTAAAATTTTAGCAGCATTTATGAAAAAGATTAATTAAACCGGTAATTGTTCTTTAAGAGTTTTGGGAAATGGATAAATCAGCGCTGCAATATTTTTCAACACAATTTTTACTTATACTTTAGTTTGCTCTGATTTTCTTAGGTCACGTTGCGTAGTTTAGGGCCTATAATTCACGGTAGCCCTTGCGCTAGTCGTACCTAGCACGAGCTGAAACTAAATCTGCACGTATAGCCCCAAACATCGATGTCTGTACACAGTGCAGTGAAACCCTTTCAGAAATCGCGGAAAACTCACCTAATTGTCCAGTTTAGCAACTTCGTAACTCACACTTATCGCTTGTAAGGTCACACTCATCACATTTTAGTGTTTACTCTTAATATTTACGTAAAAATTTAGCACAAGAACGTTGCCAAGCGTTACAGTTTACTTTACACGAACTCAGTCACTGTGTTCTATTTTAAACTATCCATCAATTTAATCATCCATCGTTAAATCGTCACTTTCAACTTAGTTGAGATTATTTTTTTTTATATTTAGTCGCTACGCCGTCGTAGCTCGTAGTCTCGTAGGCGGCGCGTAGCACGTTATTGCGGGCGGGCATACGAATCGCGACTGTCCAGGCGGGCTGAAGCGAGACGCTCGGTTTGTCTGAAAACACCTATTTAGGTAGGTAGGTATCTAGACGTCGCGTGTCGAGCCTCGAATGTACGCTACGCGACCGAATACAGCAACCTAAATACAAAATACGCTACGAGTCGCGTCTGTAAACAAAGCCGTCGCAACATGGCGTGTCTCCTTATCGCTACAATCGCCGATAATAATCACATATGAATGTATAATTGTATTTGTTACTGCTAGAATAGCGACGACGCTGCGCTTTAGCAATCGGAGTAAGTTGATGATGTTTGATTCTTTTTAACCTAGATGCATTCGTGGCCTTTATCCTTTAATGTTTGTGTGATCTGAGGTTTAGATGGTAGTGTGATTTTAACATAATAAAGAGTTAAGGTGGTGGAAGCGGTGTTAGCCTAGTGGGAGAACGTCCGCCTTCCAAGGACAAGGACGTCAGTTCAAATCCCAGTGCGGGCACGTACCAATGTGTTTCTGTAAAGCATATGTACGTAATTATCACTCGCTTTTCGGTGAAGAAAAACATCGTGAGGAAACCCACATACACATGTCTAACAAATAATTAATTCGGAGGTAGTATGTTAAAACCTCAAAAAGTTCTGCACCGATCGAGCTGAAATTTTAGCATGATATATAATCCGCATCAAGGATTGTTTTTGTCTATTTTTTTCATCAGTGACATATCAGCGAATGTGCGAATGTGCCACAGCGAAGCGTGGCAGGGTAAGCTAGTGAGTTATATTAACTATAAAGTGTTTGTGAGCGTAGTCCCCATAAGGCAAAGCACTGAGGTAGGTTCAGTAAAGCATCCTACTGCGACTTGACTA
The DNA here is from genome assembly GCA_912999815.1 of Campaea margaritaria. Lineage (NCBI taxonomy): Eukaryota > Metazoa > Arthropoda > Insecta > Lepidoptera > Geometridae > Campaea > Campaea margaritaria. The sequence goes on from OU538794.1 coordinate 9,006,352, forward strand.
GAATTATGACTACCTGAGTGACAGGGACTGGACGGAGGTCACACACACCAGGTCAGGGAGTGAGTGTGAGTGAGTGTATGGGTGTGAGTGGAGAGGGGGTGTGGTCAGGGAAGTGACTATTGATAGATAAATTTCTTTATTGAAACACGACAGAACAAAGAAAACATAAAAAACTACAACAAAACAAATTTAACAACACACCATCACATTACTATGAAACTCCACTGTCACCATGACTATTTGAACAAATTTCTTGATATTATATACATGAAACGAAGATCATGGCAAGGGTTCAATTATCAACCATATTTTATAATCACACAATAATTGTTTGCTGTATGATTTCATTGCGAGCTCATGCCTACGGAGCGAACCAGAGTGTGTGTTATTTGCAGTGTTTTAGTAAATAGCATCAAGGGTCGACCCGCATTTCTACAATTCACGCATTGTGTTTGAAAGCCAGTTAAATTAGTAGACATACATACACAAACTTTTAAGCCCTTTTGGTGAGCGCTTTGTAATGTAAGAAAGTATAAATTATTCATTGCAATTTGTAAACTAAGTACAATAATTATAATAAATAAATTAATATAAATGAGTGTATTATTATTATTCTTAGTGTTTAATTCATTATTTAAAATATAATATATAAATTGAACATGGTTTTTTATAATAAAACTAGCTGTGCCCTGCGGTTTCACCCGCGTAGAGTACTATCCCCCGGAACCGTAAATTTTTACGGGATAAAAATATCCTTAGTGTTAATCCAAGTCATCAACTACCTGTGTGCCAAATTTCACCAAAATCCGTTCAGTAGTTATTGTGTGAAAGAGTAACAAACATACATCCATACCCACAAATTTTCGCATTTATAACACTAATAGGATTGTATAGTTTTGTGTTGTAGTAATTTTTTAACTTTGGCGGTATTATCTTACTTTTCAAGGAGGTAAGGTTAGTTACATAATTACCTCCGAGTGTCATATATTGTTGTTCCCTCACAAACGACGTACAAAACTCGAACAAAGTGTAACAATGTGTTCGCGGTTAGAGTTGTCGCAGAATGGAACGAAAAGATAAGGTACCGCCTGAAGCCAAGTAGGTATGAAGGGTAAAATACGATGGCACATTTATTAGATACCGAACGCCTTCTCCGGTATATTACGCTGACATTGTTGTGGGTATGAAGAAATAAGGCGTCAATTTAGAACCATGTTGGACCTCGGGAAACCTAGGCCGGTTTCGGGTGATTTTTACTTCAGCCACTTATTTTTATTTTTTTTATTTTAACCGATAAAATAGGCTGTCAGTGTCACCGATAAAATACGTTAAATAGATAGCTTGCTTTTCCAGCAGCTAATTCTACAAAAACAAAATTTTACTTCAGGTCAAAGTTGTGCCATTTATAGCAAATTACCAACAAAGTTGTAGGTATCTAGGTAATGGCTTTCTTGCTGTTTTGTGTAATATTGCCAGATAAATAGAAACCGGGGATAACAAGTTACAACTCAGCCAAGATAGGGCCACTTGTAAGAAAACGCCTTGAAAATACTGCTCAAGTTTCCTCATCTACTTAACCTCGGAAATGGCACGGTCTAACATGAAGAATGCAATTTTTTGTTACCCATTATTCACCTTCTCCAGGTATTTTTTGGTACTTTCTCTCTAAGTGGGACACATGAAAGGTCGCTAAAAATATATACTTATACCTAGATCCACAGTTTGTCCTTGTCAGTTTCAATTTGGTCTTGTATTAACTGCTGGCATTTTACGCTGAGCGGATTCGCGAGGTGTAGAGTTGAGAAACTATTCCAGAACGACAGAGAAACTTAACCCATACTTGAGTTGTTTCCGGAGCGCTGTTGCTTTTGTTTTTGTTACGGAATCGGTAACTTGAAAGCCCTGATAAATACGGCACGACCGTTTTCCTGTAAAGTTAATATTTACGTCAAGGCTAACTTCCGGTACTTTGATGATTACGAAATCATATGTTTTATTAGACGTATACCTAGAACCTACTTATTGCGTCTTATATCGTCACATAATGTCATGTGAAATGAGTTTTACGTGCTACGGCGATATCTCATGACAAATTACACAAAATCATCTCAAGTTGTCTTTGAAAAAATGACTAATGTTGTATAATGGTACTTAACTAAACGAGATTATGACATAAAGTCGCTAGCTACCAAGAATTATTACATTTTCGAAATCCCATTCAGCGCAAATACATGAGTAGCACTTTGAGAGCTGTTTATCGGTCAAGAGGGCCTCACTACAAGTATTCTAGAAAGCCGTCAGCACTATTAGAGGAGAGACAGGCTGACAACCCTAGAGGGGTTGATAAACTAAAATATCTCTTTGCAGTAGGTACAGTCGCTTTTCACGTAAAATTAATGGCAATTAGAAACTGTTTTACTTTTTAAAACGGTAAACTATTTCTCGGAGATAAGGTGATATTCACTTCTTTTTCATTGTTTCATTCTGTTACGGGGAGATATTATGGCCTACGAACTTACTTGGGAAATCCGTCGATGGCCTCTCGGGTGTGTAATCAGCGCTGTCTTCGGGTTAGATGGGGGATGATGGTGCACAGAGATATATCCATAGGACGCCGATGGGGCGGTTTCTTCTGATCCCGTATCACCTTCCTCCGGGATAGAGGTGTGATCAGGCAATCCACACTACACTTAATCCTGGAGCTCGTCTCCGAGGATGGGAATGGCGTCCACGAAATGGAGCTACCGGTGAAAGCTCAAAACACCGCGACGCGACAAGTGCTCGCACGCGCATTTGAAGGACGACTGGCTTTCGGTTGGCCAACCCAAAGTCGTGGGCCATAATAATCTCGTACCAACACAAAATATTAAGCGGAATAGTATTTGTGTAGTTACGTTCGAAAACACTCAAAATAAAAAGAAAAGAAATCTGTTTCAGTACGAAACATGCCGCTCACCTTAAAAGACTGTAAGTTCTTTTAACACGAAAACTCAATGAACAGAAAGCCATTCAATCTATAAACTTAAACTTGATCTAAGGTTGTTGTAAACAACTAGTATAGGTAATTAAAACTTAGGAACTAATTTTACGAATTCGTAAACAATAATCATTCTAAAGGAAGTTTACAAATTTTTACGATCGCTCGTTTGAATAGACTCTTGCCCGTTTGCAAAGTCACAACCCGGATGGAGTGTATGAACACGAGCAAGTTTCCATTGGAGTGGTGGAAGATTATCGTCGCATACCACAACAATGTCGCCTACACAGATAGGAGCACCGCGGTCCTTATACCATTTGCCCTGTTTCAAGGTTTGATAATTCAAAGCACATTGAACAGAGTCATTTTTTAAAAACTCGTACGAATCTCTCAAATAGTTATGACAACCCTGGAAGTTCTTTCCGCAATCAGAGTAAATGTCGCTGCACAAACCTCTGCGCGATGTAAATCGGCGCAGGGCTGCTAAGAACGCCTCAGTAGATAGCTCCGATACGAGCTCCAAGTGTATAGCCTTCACACTCATACACACGAACACGGCGACATAACATTTGATGATTTTAGCATTACGAACCCTATTAGCTCGCATGTAAAACGGGCCCGCGTAATCAACAGCTGTTTTCATGAATGGGCGCTCGGGTCGCAGCCGGACCGCTGGGAGCGGCGCCATCGCAGGCTGTAGACGTACCGGACGCACACGGAAGCGGCGCACACAACGAAAGATTTGTTTACGTATTATATCTCGGCTAGATAAAATCGCATATTTTTGTAAAGGTAAATATTGAACGGCTTGAGTGCCCGCATGAAGATGCGTAATATGGGCATCGTCAATTATTACAATCGTAGGAGGGTGTTTTTTGGGTAAAATTAATTGGTGTTTTGACTCGTACGACAAAAGGGATTTATGTAGACGTCCGGAGACTCGCAAAAAACTCGAATCATCGATAAACGGATTAAGACGTCTCAATTGGTTTGAGGGCGGTTTACCCTGTGAAATGTTTTCAAAATCTTCGTGAAACACTTGGTGTTGCACTAAATAAATGAAACGATTAAGCGTGAGTTTATACTCGTGGACTGTGATGTAACTAAGATAGGAACTCTTTTCCTTGTTGACGCGCGATTTAAGAATATAGTAAAAGCGAAAAATATAAGAAGTAATTCTCAATAGTTTACTCAAGGTGGAAAACTGGTTTATGACCTCAACATCGTCGATCAGCGTAGCTGATGCAGACGCGACCGGTGGATTACGTTTCTCCTCACCAGTGCTAGGGATACTTTTAAATACTGGCCACGCAGTAGGATCCTCACGGAGCCATGCTGGGCCGTGAAACCACATGTCGTTCTGTAAGAATGTGGAGGGTAAAAGTCCCCTTGAGTCCCTTATTTTAGTTTGATGGTCATGTTCCATGGGAGCAAAGGGCACCTCTTCCCGCCGCTCACCATGAACCTCTGGCGCCTGAACCGCGGCGAGTATCGCCGGCGAGTTACTGTGCCATTTACGTAGTTTAAACCCAAGTGATTTGCAAATACCTAACAATTGCTGTTGTAATACCAGAGCGTGTGATTCATCGCTCGCGCCCGCGACCACATCGTCGACGAACACTTGGTCGGTTAAAACCTTTGCCGCTAGGGGAAAATTAGATGCTTCGTCACAAGCCAATTGCTTAATGGTACGAAGAGCTAAGGAAGGGGAAGTGCTCACACCAAATGTTACCGTCCGCAGACTATAATCACGGAGGGGTTCATCGGGCGACGTACGCCACAGAATGCGTTGCAAGTCCCTATCAGATTCTTGTACTAGTATATTTCTATACATTTGTTTAATATAGTCCTGCAAGCACGCGTGAGACTCAATTTTAAGACTCGGGTTCCGTTGTAAACGTTGCTCTAATTTATGGAACCGAGCGAGGACAATATCTCGTGATTCACCTAGGGGCGTAGCATCAGGTTTACGTGGTAAAGCTACTGTGTATCGTCCCGTGACGTCACGATAGTGTGAGCGTTCAAATATGGATTCACATAGACGTTCCTCGGAGGTGAGTGCCTTCACCTCAGGCACTGACTCCAGTTCCCAGAATCGTTTCAAGTCGCCGTCATCGGATAATGAGCTAAAACAAGCTTGAACTGAGGATGGAGTCGGAGAGTTGAACGCTATTTTTCCCAACAACAAATAACCGAAAACGCTGTTCATAGCGATCGGCGAACCGGGCGAACCCGTTATTACGTTTCCTAAAATTATGTGAGATAGTACATCTGCACCTAACAACATCTCCACCGGCTGTGGAGTGTGAAACAAAGGATCGGCTAAATTTAAATTTTGAATGTGTGCCCACCCCATATGAGGCAGTGGTACACTAGGCATTTTAGGAATAAGTTTCGGCAATACTAAAACTTCAATCGGTATAGAAGGTTGAAGTTCATTTCTCGGAGTTATGCAACACGAAATCTTTCCCATTGGTCGTACCAGTTTGGTGTCACCTATCCCGTAAACAGGTACATTCGCATAACAACGCTTTATACCTAGCCGCTGTGCGCACGATTCCGTCATGAACGAAGCCTGGCTTCCCGTATCGATAAGACACCGGACAGTCGAACGCTTTTCATTACCTACACATACATCGATGAGTGCGGTCGAAAGCAACACAGTATTTGTCGTGCCAAAGGGAGCATTGGACGACGCGCAATTAATTTGTGTCGCTTGACTCGCGGACATAGCGTGCTGAGTACAGGTGCTCGGAATGTTCTCTTCCCGTTCCTCCGTGAGCGGTAAAGAAACACTTCTCTCACTCGCACGGCTAGTATCACCTTCAGAAGTAAAGTGAATCAATGTATGATGACGTTTTTTACACGAACGACAAACAAAACTCGACTTGCATTGAGAAACGTTATGACCTTTGCGTAAACAATTGAAACAAACATCTTTATTTTTGATAAACGCATACCTATTGCTTGGTGACAAATTCAAAAACTTATTACATTTTCTTAATGGATGTTGAGCATCGCAACATACACAATTCTGATTCTTGCGATTATTGACAGAAGGCTGAGAACCGCTCGCACCCTGAGTCGAAGTGCGGCTGGCCACGCCGGCAGCCAACGCTCGACGGAACGTTGGAGCGACGTACTCTTTCCTCTGACTACCTACATTTTGAATATTTCTACTGCCAGATTCAACTATTTCGCTGGCGGTTAATTCTCGTTCTAAAAACTCGATTAACAAGTCGACGTTGGGTACATCGGATGGTTTATGCAATGTTAACTCGAATCGCATACGAATGGAAGTAGGTATTTTACGTAGTAAAATATTCAACAACAAAAAACTCCACTGATTTGTAGGAAAATGCATTACTTGTAACGCTTTTATATTCTCATGGTAAATATTCAGCAAATTACGCACACTTTGATTTGATTTCTCGGCACAGGATTGAATATCCAGAATACGATCAATATGTTGAGAAGCTATGACTCGTTTGTTCTCATATCTTGAAATTAAAATATCTAACGCGACGGTATAATTTTCGTCCGTGATAGGTATGGATTTTATTAAGTTATAGGGCTCGTTTTTCAAGGTAAGAAGGAGATACCTAAACTTCTCGTTATCTGTGTAGGCGTCATTATTATCAACCATGGAGCGAAATAGGTCATAAAATGGTGGCCAATCGGTCAATTCTCCCCCGAATGACGGCAACGGAAGATTCGGTAACCTACTACTGCAACCCCCATGAGTCGGTTGTATTGTATTGTTAAAGGTAACTCGACTCATGCGCCTACACTCCTCATCGTTTTTGTTCAGAACTTCGACATGGCTGACAATTGCGTAATAAATATCATTGAATTGAGTTCGAATACGTAACTGTTCCTCTCGGTCAAATGTCGACAATTTCATTTGTGACTTCTCAATTTTAGTTTGCAATTTAAGGAATTTTCTCTGAATAGAAAGAATATCTTTTGCTCGCGCTTTAAATTGCTGTTCATTGAGTTCGTAAAACTCTAAAGTACGTTTGACTTCGTCAAGTATAACTTCTCTTTCGAAAATATCTTGTTCCGCCATTTTTAGTGGACACGTAATGTCGCACACAAAAAATCAAAAATCGGCAAAATCAAGATGAAAAACTGGGAAATATTGTCGGGACGCGTAACGCCGCTACGACAAACACTAAAATATACTCGGATGGTTTCCAAAAATGGGAAAATATGCACTAATAACGGGATTTGGACAACGTGACTACAGCAAAGAAAATCCGCAGATCCGGCTCGAAGGACCAAAAATGTTACGGGGAGATATTATGGCCTACGAACTTACTTGGGAAATCCGTCGATGGCCTCTCGGGTGTGTAATCAGCGCTGTCTTCGGGTTAGATGGGGGATGATGGTGCACAGAGATATATCCATAGGACGCCGATGGGGCGGTTTCTTCTGATCCCGTATCACCTTCCTCCGGGATAGAGGTGTGATCAGGCAATCCACACTACACTTAATCCTGGAGCTCGTCTCCGAGGATGGGAATGGCGTCCACGAAATGGAGCTACCGGTGAAAGCTCAAAACACCGCGACGCGACAAGTGCTCGCACGCGCATTTGAAGGACGACTGGCTTTCGGTTGGCCAACCCAAAGTCGTGGGCCATAATAATCTCGTACCAACACAAAATATTAAGCGGAATAGTATTTGTGTAGTTACGTTCGAAAACACTCAAAATAAAAAGAAAAGAAATCTGTTTCAGTACGAAACACATTCTGTTTATTAATAAATAAAATGGACTCGTATAACGTATTAGTTTCTTATGTTATCTAAAGAGATTAAAAAAAGTTAAGTATGAAGTTAAAATAGGAGTAATTCCAAAAATCGTTGGGATGAATTAGAGTATAAATATTGGTCGTTGCCATTATTTATTTTCGGAATCCTGTTGTACCCAAACTAGGCAACGCCTGGATTTTGGGAGCCCAGGATTCTGTCTGAATGTGAGTAACAGATTCCTTAGTCACGTTGCTTTAAAGCGAAAATCCCAAATTTTTAACAGGAATTTCATTTCTTCATATAACCTTAATCGGGCGTATGGCAAACCCTTTGATCATCCATGATATCCAATCAAAACCTAAACCCTTTGAACGATGTCGGTGGTCCCAATTCGAGTTTAAAAGCTTTATAAAAAGCCAAATGCCATTTACTTACGTCATGAATAAACCTTTACAAGAGGAGGACGCTACGACACGTCAAATCTACACTAAGAACCCTTTAGTAATTAAGAATCGCGAGTAAAAAACCTATTAATTGTAACTAACTTAAAAAACTACTAAAAAAAGCATTAGCGCCTCACGCTGATGGATAAATTGTTATTGAAAAAATAAAAAAAAAATAAAAAAAACTACCTTCATCTCTAGTGTTTAATTTCCTTGTAGCTGCCTGAGCTGTATTTTCATTGATATAATATCTTTAGGTTTTTCATAAAGAACACGCGAAAATCCACGTTTCATAACTCACTGGTACACGTTAGCGAAAACTTAATGGTTATTATTCCACTTCTACGTAAAAAACGAGTAGGTATGAGGAAAAAATAGAAAGTCAACAACGGCACGTTTCCGGTTCTTGTCATAACTCCCAAAGGTCCTACTAGTCGGTTATCCGACAATGCATAGTAATCATGTTTACTGGACATCATTTGCGGAAAATTTCATTTGATATTAAGTATAATTAAGTATTTTGATATATTTGTTTTTTTGTATTTATTTTGAGCGGTGGTAGCCTAGTGGGAGAATGTCCGCCTTCCAATCAGAAGGTCGCGAGTTCAAATCCCAGTGCGGGCACGTACCAATGTGTTTCTGTAAAAACATATGTACGTAATTATCACTCGCTTTTCGGTGAAGGAAAACATCGTGAGGAAATCCACATACCTACCCGAGAATTATTTCGGAGGTAGGTATGTTATCCATCAATCCGGACTGGGCCCCCGTGGTGGATTATGGCCTAACCCTCCTCACGAAAGTGAGGAGAGACCCGTGCCCAGCAGTGGGACGTTATGGGTTGATGATGATGATGAAGTATTTTGATATTTATCTGCAGTACGGTAATTATACCTGTTTATGTCTAGTAAATACGAATTCAGTTCGCGAAAGTTCAAAAACCTTCTAATTCATAGTAAATTTTACCTTGAATGCTACTCTACTTCAAATTTATATAATCCTTAGAAATAGAATATACCTAAATCGAGTTGGTTAGGGTTTCCCCTCTTATGTTAGGGTATTCTTCGTTTTATTGTACGGCGCGGGTCGAGGTCAACACATGATTTTATGACATCCAGTTATCGTGCGACTGTAAAATATTTACGAGTCACATTCTAAAAATCAAACCAGAGAAATTTAGTGGCTTTACAGTTGTAATTATTATTATAGGTGGATGTACGATTGGTTGGAAAAGTTTAATAGTGTGCTAGATTTTCAGGTTTGTGTTATTTACCTATGTATAAAGAAATAAAGTAGGCGCTGCAGGTATGTATTAGGTATGTTTTTAAAAATGGTCTGTCATTTTTGTAGAGTAAATTTTTGAAGTTTTTTTTACCGATCACTTAAATATGTGATGTTTAAAAAAAATTATGTGATCGCATAAATTACATACCTAGTACCTACCTAGATCCTGACCCATGCCTACGTAGTAACATTAAATTTACAGTTTGATAACATATGTAGACCTATTTAGAATCCGATACCTTAGGTATGTACCTACCGTATGTGTATTGTGTATCTCTACCCTATTATAATATGTACACAAATGAAAATAAAAATCAAATATAATTTTATCTACAGAACCTCAAAAAACAATAATTAGATAAAATTTAATATAAAACTGTAACTTATCATTTGATGTTTTTAGTAGGTAAGTCAGGGCAAAATTCCAATGTATCCTATTTAATTTTTTATTTGTATAATATTATTATAATACAGATGCAGGCCTGCGGTGCACCTAGCAGCAGTAGCACGTAATAACTAGATATAGGTACTTACGTAGTTTTTATACATAAAAGAAAATACAATTTCCTCTCATAAATTAGCGCAGATGAAGGGAAATTCAAGTCAGCCAGTCAGCCATTTTTACTTGGTCATAAAACATGAAAATACCTATCTTTACGCTTCAGATGGTCAGCTAGAGCAAGGACTTGTGTGCCGATTTACTGTGAACTTCGCAATTTATAGCGCTATAAAGATATCGTAAAAAATAAAATCCTGAAGAATTCAGTTTCTAGATAGATCTCTATTAAACTGGATAAATGTCATCAATTGAATACCTATGTGGGTAGGTATAAACTGGTGCGGTATTAATACGATAAGTAGGTAACCTACACTTCTTTTTGAACGGAAAAGCAACCTAGGCCTACCTAGGTACTTAGTAATAATTATGTACCTACTAGGTAATTATGTAGACACCTATATAATAGGTATCTACCTATTGCATGCACCCAAGTAGGGTTCTATGGAAATAGTATTATAGTAATTTGCTAGTAAATGTAGGTAGGTACCTATTCTAGAGCTAAGTTTTTATTTAATTCAAAGATACCTATGTAAACTACTGCGTCCGCGGTTCCACTCGATACCGGTTCATATTCATTTATACTTAAAAAAATCTTTATCGAATTTGAAAAAGATGCTTTAAGTGACATCTATATTACAAGATGAGAACTATATGCAAAAAAGAAAGTATTAATAATAATTGAAAGGTGCGACATCTATATAACATAATGTGTGTAATAAATAACAATAAAACTACAGATTACGCAGAATAATATGAACACACACGAGTGAACGTTGTCTGCTGCGGTCATCCTATTATTCGTTCAATCTGTACTATTTATCATTACTTTAGGCATACATTACACGTTCCATCCGCCAAATATTCTTCTTACATTTACTATTATTTTTATAAGTCATTATATCATTACTATTTGTGATTCTGTAATTCTGATCGATCGATTTCATTCATTCATTCGTCCATTTTATTTTCATTCATTCGTGTGTGAGACGCGAAAGACGTGACGCGGGGTCTGAATATTTATTTTTGCTATTTACTATCATTGTTTTGTATTTATGATTGTTTCCTAGTAATTCGCCCAAAAGAAGCAATCATGGTGAAATTAACTACAGAGTTAATTCAAAATTCTATGCAGTACATGAACCCGTGTAGGGACAGAGAACTGGATCTTAGAGGTTAGTTTCCACTTTCCGGTAAACATTTTAGAATTTCATTGACCTGTGTTCATATTCCGTGGATAAATTTGATGCATTATATATAATACACTGTAGTCTGCAATATTTTAACGGTTTTTATAATGCGATTCTTCCACAACTATCATATTAATTACTTACACATAAATCATAAAGATACTCCTACCCCTCGCAAATTTTATAAAATGCTGACTTGTCTTTGTACTTATTTCCAGGTTACAAAATCCCACAAATTGAGAATATGGGAGCAACATTGGACCAGTTTGACACAATAGATTTTTCTGAAAATGACGTTCGCAAGCTTGATGGGTTTCCGCTGCTGAAAAGACTCAAATGCTTACTGCTGAATAGCAACAGAATAGTGTAAGTAACTTTTAAACTTTATATCTATATATATATATATAAATGTTATGTTGGTTTGTGTACGCTTCAAAAACTCAAAAAGTTCTGCACCGATCAATCTGAAATTTTACCATGATATATAATCCGCATCAAGTATTGTTTTTATCTATTTAAAACTCCACAACACAGTATAGTTTCATTCGAATCAGTCATACAGATTTGAGACCCTGATATTATCTTTAGCTCACATCACTGTTTTACAGGAGAATTGGTGAAAACTTGGAACAATACCTGCCCAACTTGGATTCACTGATACTAACAAACAACAATCTCTCAGAACTTGGGGATCTTGATCCCTTGGCTACGTTACCAAACCTGAAGACCCTCTCTCTCATGCATAATCCCGTGGCAATCAAGCCGCATTACAGGTGAGTGGAAAGGAGATATAAAATTTTATTTATTTATACATTTATACAAGAGCAGCATGGAGTTGGATATGCCTACATCACAGTATCGAAATTTTCAGCAGCAAATGTGTTAAAGTGTAACACATTCACTGCTGAAAACAGATTGTTGTGTTAACTTAGCTTACGTGCCAGCTGTGTGGCGAAACACAGCCATGTGTTTTTACCACTGCTGAGCTGATTTTCTTATCTAGCCATTGGTATGACTCTGCACACTCCATAATGTTTTCCCATACTACAATCACAACTGTTGTGTTTTTCCGCACTTGCGGCCAGTTATGAAAAACGCGACAATTGTGTTTTTAGCACTGAAGGTGTTAACGCGGCGCTACTACAGTGCGGCTCACACAGACGGCACGCCATTGCTGGAAAACACACATAATCCGTAAACATGCCCAAATGTAAAAACTGGTTCAGCTGCCAACGAATTAAAAAAATTAACAATTTCTTATTACCTCACAGCTAGTTATCAAGATTACACCATTCTTATTTACTCTGCTGGCACAGAGACCCAAAGTAAGACTTAGTCTCTGACACCAGAGACTCAAAGACCTTTTATGTGGTGTGACAACTGCTATCATTGAATAACTACTGGTACAGACAGCTTAACATTCCCTTAGTAGTGAAAAAAAGATAGTATTGGGTAAAAGTGTGACTACTTGGGCATAAAATTCCCAACGAGTCATACTGTGACTTCATTAAGTGTTGCTTGTTCAGAGCCCATCTCTCCAAAATATGGAATTTCACCATTGACATGTAACTGCAATAATGATTACTTATTTATCAAACTTGGTATTCCCAGATCTTATGTGGCGTTTAAGCTGCCAGGACTAAGACTGTTGGACTTCAGAAAGATAAAACAGAAAGAAAGAGAGGAAGCCAACACTTTGTTCAAAAGCAAGAAAGGCAAGGAAATCCAGAAGGAGATCATGAGGAAAGCTAAGACATTTGTCCCTGGTGGCAATATGCCTGATCCTAAGGTCACAAGTAAGTTTCCAAAATCTTCAGGATAACATGAAAAATCCCCCAAATAGGAGTGAACACAAGAAAAAACAACACTTTTTTATTCTTCTAAATGAGGTACTGCTGACCTCAAGTATAAGAGTTGTTCTGGCCGCCCAAAGACCTCTTACATGGCTCAATGACTAAACATGAATCAATGGAAATCCAAACATCACTTATGAGAATAAGTCATGGCCGAGTGTTGAATCCTGCATCATTGGATTGGAAAGCGTTTAGAACCTGCTTGGCCGCCAATCTATATTAAAACAAAAGCACTAGAAACTCAACATAATTATTTTTTCAGATCTTAGTCCTCAAGAAATTCACAAGATCAGAGAAGCCATCAAAAACGCGGCATCGCTGCAAGAGGTGGAGCGCCTGACGAGGATGCTTCAGGCTGGCCAGATCCCAGGGCAAAAACCTGTGCAACCTCCATCACAGACCAATGGTCAACGTAAGATTCCCATTGATTTTTGCTTTGTAATATCTGGCTTCAGTGAAAAATATTCTTACTGTATTAAATATAAAAACCTTAAATGATTATGAGCAAATTGATATAACTGATCTGAAACTCATTTTCGCAGCTATGGAAGAAATTGATTATTTCTTGAAAGAAGACCACCCACCTTAGCAGTGGATCGAAGCTACCAATGATGTTCATGTTAACATCATTTGTATATTATTTAATAATGATAATGTAATCGGTACAAGAACGGGTGGATCCTAATATTCCTCACGAAAGTGAGTGAGACGGGTGGTCAGCTGTGAGCGGACATTGGTTGTGACGATAATGAATCAATACTACTGATCTAGCAACTGATACTTTCTTTTAAAATATTTACAGATCATCGTGAGTGAAGACTACTAACAGATGAGAAAGTAACAGTTAAAGTGTTTGTTTTATCTGTAGCCAACTGTTCCCTGTGGATTCACCAACAATTTTTGGGATAAAGTGTATCATATGTGTTTATGCATACTATTTATTGCTACACCAAATTTCGTCTAAATCAGTTCAGCTGTTGCATTGTGAAGATGGAACAAACACACACATACACACGAACTTGCGCATTTTTAACATTAGTGTGATTTATTCTTATGATTTCAGAGGGAAATGAAGAGGAAGAAATGGAGACGGAGCAAAATAATGGGTAAAAAGAACAGATGCCTACAATTCAAACTCATAATAGCTGTAAGAACAGATATTACAATACTTTTCTTTCCATTTTTTTTATATTGTTAAGCTAATAAGAACAGAAACTTCTATACTGTAAACTTAAGTTGTAAGAGACAAATACTACACTGGAGTGGCGTTTATTAGGCGAAAGAACAGATACATACTACTGAAGCGACCAAAGTATTATATGTTTTTAACCAAAGTAGAGATGTGTGAAAAGGTCCTATGTGAACCATGACTATGTCTGACCCAAAAAATTTCATCATCTATGGATCTTTTCATTCCGTTGATACTTATCAACAGTCAACACTAAAGTCCTCCAGAAACTCAATTGAAAAATTGTGGTATATTATTACCTTTTTAAAATAAACAAAAGTTTAATGCATGTCATTTGTTTTATTTCATTATTATGAGCTCATTGTTTAATCCATAGTTGAACTAAAAGTAATTAATATGTATGGAAGAAAAAACAGTAGCCAACTAGTGATGAAACAATCAGCCCTAATCAATTCATTTATTATTACAGTGATATTAAATTATAAGTTTTATTTCAAATACAATAGGTCCTCATTTCCAGCATCTAAGAAAACTGTATAAATAGCATGCAACAAGACTTTTCGTCCCATCAAGTCTTTAACTGTAGGTCTCTTGTCTGGCAATATGGACAGCATGGAATCTATTAGATCCTGCATTCCTCTACCATATTCATTTCGGTCAATTGGATGGACACTTCCACTTGTTATTGCCTTTATTAGTCCGACTAATGTCTGAAACAATATATCCCTATGTAAAGCAATGTCTAGCGTTGCTCTGCTTGCAGTTCATAAGAACCCATAGCTGATTTTCATGCTAATTAGAAAAAAAACGCTATGACAGGGGCTTTAGGTGAAGAGCTTTTACATAATTATGTTACTAATAGTGTTATATTAATAAAGGGGGCAACTTGATGTAGGAAGGGCCTTGAATCTAAGCAAAACCCCTTACTTTTTTGGTCCACATCATAAATGCATCAATATTGGATGTTTACTAGGGTAGTATTTTGTAAGATGACCCCGAACAGAAAAAAAATATAGGTGTTGCTCTGAGTGGGTGTAGGACCATAGCCGTTGTAGCTCCCGACTGCCTAGATACATAGCCTATGTATGTGATTATGAAGCTATACAAATATAGAAGTTTACCTCTGCTTCAAATGCCCTTTTATGAGTGCACATCTCGTACAGTAAACATCCAAGAGCCCAAACATCGCTTTTTGTATCGTAAGGGTTTCCCTCGCATAATTCAGGGGCTAAGTAATATGGTGTTCCAATAACAGTAGAAGTTTTCTTTGCACTGAAAATTCAAAATGTACCTATGCTCAAGAAGAAAGGAGAAAAGTATTTAAAATTCGAAATGGTGTCCCTCTTTTTTCACATAAAATCCAATGAACCAATTGCAATGCAGTTGTCACTGTGTGGTAGCTTGGAGGCTGACAATTACATCTATTAATCCAACTAGTGGAACCCGAGCAAGCTATTGATAAATTGGCGGGGGGCGCCGCGCCGGTCGGGATAGGCCATAAGGCCACCATCGGGTTTTGATGGAAATAAATAAACCGTTTACGAAGATGCGGATAACAAATTAACAATTAGTTCGTAATTATTGGATATGCAAGGAAGTAGATTAGTACCTACCTGAGCTATGTAACTTACCTTGCTAACATCTTAGAAATACCAAAGTCTCCTATTTTTACCAACACCCCATATTTCCCAGTCAGGAGTATATTTTCAGCTTTCAGATCTCTATGAATTATGTCGAGAGTGTGGATATAGTTAACTCCTAGCAGAACTTGGGAGAAGAAGAAAAGGATTTCCTGAAAGAATTACATAGGTAATATTTTTATCAACTTTTAACAGTGAAAGTTGTTGGTCTTTTTCCCAACTTGTCACACTGTTAAACCGAATGTGACTTGTGAATCTTCTTTAATATTCTTTCTTTTTCCTAACGTGTTACTCAACAAGTGACGCGTTGGGAACCGAATACTTGGTCAGCGTGGTGGACTATGGTCCATATCAGTGAATGACTTCAGTTACCTGCTCCTTTATTAACTTCGGGCATTTTTGGTACATGAATTCCGCTAGATTCCCGCTAGTGGCGTATTCCATACAAATCATTACATGATTGTCAGTGTAGAAACATTCGTAGAACTTGACGATGTTTGGATGATTCATTTTCGACAATATATTCACTTCATTTGCTATATCCTAAAAGATAAAATTAAATACTTACTTAATGAAGATTGTACAAATACTTGCGAAATTATAAAAAATCTAGTCAACAGTCAACTAGATAATAGTAGGTATTGGACTATTATTTATTCTCTGCTGCAGCGCTGGCAGGGTTTTACATTACTTGGCCATCAAAGTACATAACTGTTTTCAAATACTTACCACATTATGATCTTGTATTCTAATGTCTAATTCTATGTCCTTTACAATAGTCAGTAAATTATTCTCCCGTTTCTCACACAAGTAAACGTTTCTGAAAGTTAACAAAGATTTGTTATTCTGTACAATAGCCTGTTTTAGGTTGACAGTAAATACTTACCCATATGTTCCTTTCCCTACTGTTTTCAATACGGCTAAATTATGCTTATTAAATCGTTTTTTTATATCCATGTTCTTATTACAATTATTTTCTAGATTACATTCAATTCAATCCACCGCCAATCTTTTAAATCTACCCGCTTTGAGTATTTTTTCTCTTTATGTTGGTACACATCGCTGTGTCCAAGTAGTGTTTCAAAGATTCACATTATGATTATTATTTGTAGCATGCAAATGGGATTTTGACAGCTCACAGCTGCTCAATGAACTATTTTCTTGCCCAGTCGCTGGAACAAAATTTCTTCAGCTGGATTTCGCAAACAAGGGGATAAATCACTTTTAGTGAAAACTAGTTAAATCTACTCATTTATCCCCTTGCAGTACATACAAACGAAGCAGAAATGGGTCAGATGCTGGGTTCCTTTGGTGCTCGAAATGTAGACCTCTACATGGACGATAAACCTACCTTCGATAGTCAAGCTGGCTTTGACTTCGATCGAAAGCAACGAGGTAATAGTCGGTAATACTCATTATTCTATTGAAATCAACATCAAATAAAGTCCTAACACTATGCATCCATTCACTTTTCATATGAAA
The DNA here is from genome assembly GCA_912999815.1 of Campaea margaritaria. NCBI lineage: Eukaryota > Metazoa > Arthropoda > Insecta > Lepidoptera > Geometridae > Campaea > Campaea margaritaria. Next base: position 9,023,719 of record OU538794.1, read on the forward strand.
CAAAAGACCAATAAGTTACATAATAATTGTTTAGGTTAGAAAACAATAAACAATCATTATTTATATTACATTCACACAAACATATTTTTGTATTATCATCAGAATTTGTAAGTGATAGGTACAACCAATATAAACAATAGAAAGTAGAACATATTTTTTAAAATACTTTATTGAGGTAGTGACATATGAAACCTCATTAGCAAATCAAAACTAGGCACATACTTACCTTATTGATTAAATTTCAGTGATGATTGCCCGTGAGGAAGAACTGGTTTCTGCTAGGATACCACCTCAATACCGGGACTACTGCTCTCATCTACTCCTTCCATTCCACGAGTGCCGTTATAAGAACATGCCCCTGATTTACAAGTGTGCCCATGAGAAGCATGCCTATCTGAACTGCCAAAAGGATGAGTATGTTATGTACATTTTGGATAATACATGATTGTATTTAACATGCAGGGAATTGTAGAGGTCAATGTTTATGAACTATGACCAATTGTGAATGTGTATTTTATTTATACATGTATCATTATTACAACCTGTATCTGCTCACTTCTGAGCATGGATCTCACCCCACTTTCGTTAGAAGGATTAGGATAATCCACCACTGACAGAAGCCAATCTGGAGATTGGTAGATCACAAACCTCTGAAATACTTTCAATGTGGATTAGGTCCAAAGGTTCTGATGCATACAGGTTCTTTAATGTATCAAGTGAATATTATTATTATAAAAGTTTGTACGTATGTCCCCTCTTCACATCCCAACGGCTGAATAGATTTTGATCAACTAATACTAATATAAATTAAATACTCATTAGCTATTCTACCTTTACAGTCAATTTATATCTGAGACTAATGATTTATTTTATTCTTTTCAGCTATGTTTTGCGCATGAAAGAATTTGAAAGGGAGCGCCGTCTTAGACTCCGAGAGAAGCGTCTTGTTGGTGTAGCTTAAACAAGTTATTTCTGTGGCTGCAATGTAGAAATTGGTTTGTTAAATAAATTATTGTAAATAGTTGCAAGTTTTAATGTTTTTTTCTTCTCATGTCAAATCAATCATAGTTCTTTGCTTCATGATTAATAATAAAGGTAGGTAAGTAGGTACCTACATGATAAATGTTGACTTTCTTGGTTTCTGTCAGCTACTGATTCTAGGGAATATGATGTAGATAGATATGATGTAGTTTGTTTTTATATCCTTAAAATATGGAAAATTCAAAGACTTTCAATGAAAAACAGTTTGGTGCATAGATTTCAAATAGCAGATTAAATTTTATTTTTAACATTAGTAGGTACAAAACAAATGCATAACACAGTAAGACTATGATATAGTAAATTGGCAGGTTTCATTAATTATTCAAGATTGTTAATACTTTCACTTCTGAGCCGATTTTCTTGTCTACAAACACAACAGTTGTGTTTATTGTATGGGAAAACACTATGGAGTCTGCAGAGCAGCACCCATGGCTAGCCAAGCAAATCGGCTCACCAGTGACTGTTATGGATGGTCAGAAAATAGGTACAATTACATATGTGAACATATTTATCTTATAATAAATAGGATATCTATCTATCAATAATTATTTGTTATTAACTTGCTTGTTGTACAAAATAGTTTTACATTTAATTCAAGCGTTGAGTTCTGCTACTACGAGGCTAAGTGCTTGCTCTATAGTAGAACAACCATTCATTCTGACAATTCGAACAAGATCTATGGGTAAGTTAAATAAGAATACATTTAATGCTGATTGGGTGTATATTTTTATTTTTGATCTTCTCTCATTAGCATTAAGAATGATATTTGTTTTTTCTATAAGTCTGTTTTTAATTAATTGTATCCTGTAAAAGAAATCAAGGTAAGATTCATTGTAGTTAATCTGTAATGATTCAATTTCTTTTGAAATATAATTCGCGCTATATGGATTTCCAATAACTTGAATTAAGAATTTTCTTAATTCATCCCAAGATGTGAAATTTAAGCATAGTTGAGCAATTTGCCCAACGAGTTTGCTGCTGAAAACGTGAAAGATGTATAAATCTTGTTCCGAATTTAACTCTTCTGCAAACAAATTATTTACATAATCACACTTTCTAATGTAAAAGTTTAATGTCCTTTTATCTCCATTATATTCGGGAATTAATGAAGTGAACTCTACAGGAATATGATTAATTGATTTTGACTTGATGTCCATGGTTTTGTCCTAGAAACAAACTATTTTTAGTATCTCAGCTGCTATAAAATCTTGCTAAATAAAATATTAGTACCTACTATCCATATAAATAAACTAATTGTTATATAACAACTATTTAACTTAATAAATATTATAACTTAAAACACAAATAAACTAAAATTAGATTTGATTTTGAGGAGGTACATAAAATCTTATTAGTGATAATTTTACCATATAGGTAATATTTAAATTTAGTAGTCTGACTTAATTTACAAAAATCAGCCAAATTTTAAATTTAGTGTAACATAATATTATAACAGACTATAGTTTTTATTTCAACTTTTGTAATACAAACATACATACATACATACCTAGATACAGTTATTCTATAATTAGATAATTTTATTTGTATATCATCAATTAACTTCTGAATTTTCTGTGCGTTATGCTTCGTTAGAGCTATGACGTTATGCCACCAAGTAAGTAAATGTGCGATGTACAAGTGTGTGTCCTTTTCACATAGGAACTAAGGAAGAGATAGGACAGAACAAGGATTAGTGAAGGTTGATTACTCGATAGTAACAGTTGTCTACACAAGCAGCCGAATCTGCCAATGTTCACTTCTGTTATTCCCTCACTCACGTACTTTTTCTTATTTATGGATCCTGGTTACTTTGTATATCCACTTCATAACACCGGAATCAAATTGGGGCAAAATAAAACGATATGCCCTAATAACCATCCACTACGCCAGATGCGGCAACGGCAGCCCAGAGTGAATAAATATACGAAAATAAATTTTAAATAATTTTGATGTATTTGCTAACGTTTCAACTTTCATTAAAAAATCAAATCAAACTTCACTAGTTCACTAGAGCAACGATGCGCCTGCGAAAAGTGCGAAATTGACGGAAATTGTGAGTGTGACGTCATTCTCAGTTGTCACTTGTCAGAATTCAGAGAGTGCGCAGACTAAATTACTAATACTTGAGCGTAAGATCTACGGATTGAGCGTACGACGACCCCTCTCACTCTTTGTCTGTTACGGAAGCCGGTTATCTAAAATTCTGTGGAGCCGTCCAAAGAGTAATCATCGTGCTGCTGCGCTGCAATAACGAATTTTATTATGTTTCGAACAAGAGGAATATTTAATTATAAGCCCGCACTACACTCTTTTCGTAGTTTAAGTTTGGGTCTACGCTTTAACTTTATTGTTTTGTGGTTGGAGGGATACCTTGTGAGTGATTTTTTTTATCTGTAGCTAAACCTGTAAGTAAAGTTCTAGCTTTATTTTGTAATTTTCTGATAAAAAAAAAAACAAATGCCAACCTAAGAATACTAACTGGGAGCGAAAATCAATAATGTTGCCATTTCATAAAATTATTTGCTGGCACAATTTTTGACGTATGTTGTAGGACAACAAGGATGCATTTTCTTTGCCAAATTGCGGATTTTAGTTGAAGTTATATGGTTTTATAATCGAATGATACCCAATACTAAGCCTTATTGCAAAAAGCCATTAAAAGCTTCATGACGATTGTGACGTAGAGAGTAAATTTTTGTAAACACGCTTGTGGAATACACAAATTGTATAGTGAATGAATAGTTGAATAGGCTATTTAATGCGGAAGTAATGGCTTCCTAAGATTTAATTGCAGACATTTGTTTAGTGTTAATTAAATTAAATTTGATGTGATGTTATGCATCTGATCGCCACAAGTGAGTTGTTTGATGAATTGTGTCATCCGGCTTAAATTCCCTTCCGATTCATGAAGCCGCGTCCTGTAAAATAGCTACAAAGGAAGTTACTGAAAATACAATTTGTTTGTATCTTCTGCAGTTAAACGTTCATTTATGAATTAATAGTGAGCCGTTTAAACAACTACGGATTGTGTTTTAGGTTTTGGCGCAGGAAAAATGACAATTAGAATGATGCTAATGATTCGAGATTGGTATATGTATTGATGAATGTGACTCTGAACGCTAGAATACGCTAGCTACGATGGGCGAAGCCGGCGGCCCGGATTTAGTTAAGAACAAGATGAAAGGGCGAGTAGTAGACGACGAGGAGGAATCTGAAGACGACCTGTTGGACAGCGAAGACGATGATGAGACCATCGCCAGGATACAGCGAGCTCACTACGCGCAGGCGGCTGCGATGAACTCCCGCCGTCGCGCTGCCCCGCGCACCCGCCCTATGTCCCACAAGCGAAAAATGGAAGCGGTTAAAACCTTCCAAGACTTTACCAAGAAGCTAAAAAAAGACACTGGTATATCCATTCGTGGCTTAGTGGGTAACAACCTTTTAGAGTTAAGTGAATTTTCTAGTGAGGAAAGTGAATCGGATAGTGATGGTTTGTCAGAGGCAGAGTTTACGGTCAATCCTACAGCAGTGGAAGAGTTGAACGATGAGAATGAGAGCTACATTGACCCTGAGACGGGGGACTTTGTAGAGGCTAAACAAAAGGTTCAAAAAGTGAAAGAAAAACCTGTAGAGCCACCTATGGACCCAGAACCAGTACCTCCGGCAGAGGTGCCTAAAACCCTTTCAATTAGTGACATTATAGATGAAGGAGACTTAGATTTGACGAAAAATGTAGAAATATCAGAGATTGAAGAAAGTGAGCTATGTCCAGAGAAAACATCTGAAGATTTGTTGAATATGAAACAGGAGGACAGTAGTCAGGACTATTCCGAGGATCTTGCAGAGAAACTGAAGGAAATGGGTGAGATCAGCGTGAAACCAATTAAGAAAGATGATGAGGAAGGTATTTCAAATGATGCTGAAGAGCCAAAAGCAGAAGAGGAGGAAGAGGTAAGTACATTTTATAAAGTTTTACATTTTAATACTTTCACTGCTGAGCCGATATTCTTGTCTAGCCACAGGTGCGGCTCTGCACACACTAGTGTTTTCCCACACAGCTAACACCACAGTTGTGTTTTACCACACTTGTGGCAAGTTATGAAAAACCCCACTGTTGTGTTTTCAGCCATGATCACGTTAACATTTTTCCTGTTCATTTTTTGTCTTCAATGTGTATCTGAAAGTATCTGAAAATTCTTTTAACTTATATTGCTACTTAAAAGTACTTTAGACTGGTTAAGAGTGACTGCAATATAAACAAGCCTATTTACTGGCCAACAGAGATGCCATCCTGCCTCTTAATGCTTTAACAACAACACATTTACTGCTGAACTGTTTTAGTATTTTTGCCTCTTTTACGAATCTTCACACAATGTGTGTGTAGACTGTTTACTGGCTTGTGTCGTAATTAAACTCAATCAGCAGTGCTTTAGCACACAACAAGTGTGATAAAATTGTCAATACAGCAGTGCGGGTTCACACGCATGGCGTGGTTTCCCTTGCTGTAAATTAGAAAAATACAGATGTGTGTGATTTCAGCAGTGAATGTATTAACCATCTTAGATAGAAGTTACTATGGTGTAAACAATGAAACATGATCCATGTATATTGCATATCACTTACTGTATTTAACAATATACACTACAACCAACTACTTAAAACAAAGTGATACCTAACAGTTGTTGTTAAGTTTAGCTTGACATCCAAACTGTTAGTTAACTAATTTTGTAAACTTTTTCAGATGTAATAATGGCTTAGTATCTCAAGTACTTCTAAATCTCTTTCCATTCCTTTAATCCGTAACAATCTCTTGCTTTAACAACAAGATTTAATATATGTGAATGTAAACATTATAACTTCTATCTTAGATTCAGAAATGTAAAGAAAATGGTCCAACAATGGTGTGACTAATCAACTGTATTGAACTTGTGTGTATAACCACTTTGAATCCTGTGTACTTCCAGAAAAAGCCAGTGAATCCGAACGCCCTGAATGTAAGGCGAAACATCAGAGAAGTCATGGATGAAAAGAATTTGGATGCCTCAACACTAGCTGCCCAAAGACAGGAGTCGGAGCGTTTGGCTCGCGTTCAGGAGCAACAGAGGATAATTAGAGAGGTAAAGACAAGACTGCAGACTAGATAAAAGTGTGTTCTACTAGTTCTTTTTATTCTGATTTGTTATTCAAATGTCTCCGGACTTCTGCAGGTTCAAAGGCAGATTGCCCTGAATCGGCAAAATAAAATCCATCAGAAGACCCTCTCACTTCTGCAGGGCGGGTCATCACTTTTGAAAAAAGGTGGAGCTGGACAGAAACTTAAGTATGTAATTTTCTATACTATTTTCTACACTTAGACACAATTAGGTACTTTTTTAATGAGCATTTTAATTTCAGCTTGCCAAACACTGTGATGGTGAAGGTACCATCAAGTGATGTGAAAAAGGCTGCTTCAAAGCATAGTCAGTTGGAAGTAACCAAATTACTGAAGCCTACGACTTCAGGAGCAGGTCTGAAAACGGATCAAAAAAGCGAAAAGAAAGAGGTTAGGGATTTGCTATCTATATTTTCATAAATATTGTAAAGCCCAAAATGGGGTAGATTGTATTGGTCTTAACATTGATATGCCAACCTACATCTGTGACCAAAAAAAAAAGATTTCATCATTCCATATTCTTGGTTTAGGTTGTTGAAATCGTGGACAGTAGCAGTGGTGAAGAGTCGTCTTCCTCATCATCGGACTCGGACGACTGCATCATGCTATCCGATTCTGAGGTTCCGCCTAGTCCTGAAGCTGATGAGGATCCTAATAATTCAGGTAATTTTGTATTACAGTGTTGAAATTGTTAATGAAGTACTCAATACATCGTCCAAGTGGATACTGCAATCCAAAAAGTAAATTCTTATTTCTAAGCCTTATCCATGCATGACTATTATTATCATTACATTTTAGGCCTCCATGTAAACGATGCATACAACATTCCGGATGAACAAGGAAGAGTGCAAATCAACATTGGTCATCCAGAAAATGAAGAAGATATATTTTTGGCACCACAGATAGCAAGGGTTATTAAGCCTCATCAGGTAAACAAATGTTCAAAAAAAAACAACATTATCAAAAATTTTATAATTATATATAAAAATATCAAATATTATAGCAAAACATCGCTGTGATTTGGTATAGATTTAAATGAAACAGTTTCTAGATCGAAATTCGCCTTTATCTTCCAGATTGGAGGTGTGAGGTTCTTATTCGACAACATAATAGAATCGACAGAACGGTTTTCAACATCTACTGGATTCGGGTGCATTCTAGCTCATTCAATGGGCCTCGGGAAGACCCTACAGATCGTCTGCTTCTGTGATATATTCCTGCGGCACACTAGCTCGAAAACTGTGCTGTGTATCATGCCTATTAATACGCTGCAGAATTGGGTATGTAAGCTCTAATACCTCTGTAGAGGGTTGTGAAGGATGTTTCTCCAAAGGATAGTTAATTGACAGAAATGGTTATTTTAGGTGGCGGAATTCAACATGTGGCTTCCACTGGATGGAACCACAACTCCCTTATCTGCACATGGAGAGGTGCGATCGAGAAACTTTCCCATATACGTCCTGAATGACAGCCACAAGACTCTTCAAATGCGAGCCAAAGTTGTCAAGGTAATTCATTGATATTCTAAGTATACTTCAAATAAATAGTGAATGGAGTTCAGTTCAGTTCATTGTAACATTCATTGATTGGTTCTAGGACTGGACAACAACCGGAGGTGTTCTTATGATAGGCTATGAGTTGTACAGGTTGCTAAGTATGAAAAAAGACAAAAAACCTCGTAAGAAGAAAAAGGCGGAGTTGAAGGCTGAAGCCGAGAAGGAAAAAGAGAAGGAGAAAGAAGAAAAGAAATCGATAGAAGCAGGGAATGAAGATACTCAGGTAATTTTTCACTGAACATTAAAGCCTAGTCCTCACTGGTGCGTTTTTATCGGTCTATTATATCACTGGCGTTGTTGCAATATCTGTTTTCAGTACATTCTGTATGAGGACCTACACGTACACTGCTGCGATAATAACGCCGTGATAGAAGTGCGTCCTGCCTTTTTTCGATACCTGTTTTTAGTACATTTTATATAGAGACGCGCTGGATCTAACATCTGCGATGCTCAACGTTAGTGGGAGGCAATGAATATCTAAAGATAAGAACGCAGCTGTGTGTAATGGACGGAGAATGCATTATTGAAATAACGCTACGATATTCTCGACCTAAGTTTGCGTCTTTAGTGGCTTTAAAACAGGAATGTATTATTATTTTTGTAATAGATTAATTTCAAGCTGTAATACTTTAGGGTTCAGATATGACAAACCAGTCTAAAATATCAGAAGAAATTAAAGTGGACGCGGTCGATGGCGATTCTCAATTTAAGACTGAAGATAAGGACGATTCAAAGAGGGATGGCAATGAAAATACTCAAAACGATGAAGATAAAAAGCTTCTAGATGGTAAGTTAAATAAAACGTCTTTTAATATTATTGTTGTTACATAATAAATGAAGTTTAAACTAAAACTTCTCAATATAAGAAAAAATAGGCAGAGCCAGTAAACGTTCACAAATGCCTTGATATATTTCAGTGTTTATTTTTCTTTTCCAGAAATGTATGAGGCTTTGGTCAAGCCTGGTCCAGACTTAGTTATATGCGACGAAGGTCATAGAATCAAGAATTCTCACTCCAACATATCGTATGCCTTGAAGCAGATGCGAACGAAACGCCGAGTTGTTTTAACGGGTAAGCTTTAACGTTGATTCAGTGTTGTTACACATGTACCGCAAACACACCACTCCGTCGCGCCAAAACGTTGTTAAGATGTGGTTAAGGTTCCGACGTGGCTGCGATGTTGTAGGTATCACACACGCGGTCAATAATGACGGCAAAATATTATAGTCCGTGTGTATTCAACTATTGTTTCTCGTACAAATTAGCACCCGCCCACGTGTTGTGGTTGTGTGTGAAACAAGCCTTAATTTTAGCAGGGTAATACATTGGAACCCTTTCTGTTGATTCTTTGGAGGTAAACAAACAAAGGGCGTCTAAAATTGACGCATGCGTCATATCCGTTATGGCCGTCGTCAACGTGCTTTTGTATTCTGTTCTCTACCCTTAAATAATTAAGGTTTATTTGATGTTGCCTTCGTTACTTTCGGCTCATGTACCTCGTATATGTTTCAGGCTATCCACTCCAAAACAATCTTCTCGAATACTGGTGCATGGTCGACTTTGTGCGTCCCAACTACCTCGGTAGCAAGACCGAGTTTTGCAACATGTTCGAACGTCCCATACAAAACGGACAGTGCATAGACTCAACACCTCAAGATATACGGCTCATGAGATACAGGGCTCATGTACTGCATTCGCTGCTGGTCGGTTTTGTGCAAAGGTAAGCATAATACGGAGTGGACAGGCTTAGTAGATTATGACTCCAATTTGCTAATAATAAGATCTATCTCCGTTCTCTAACATCACAAATCTAGTAATTTTCAAAGTCTTGCACGGCAGGTCACTGCACTGGTCACATTGAGCCTTCAGTTTTAGTCTCATAAGTATGACCAGTAATTTCCCGGCTACAATGTCTTCTAAAACGTAACAACCTACACTCTATGCAACCACTACTCATAAACAACCCATAACGTCCCACTGCTGGGCACGGGTCTCCCCTCACTTTTGTGAGGAGGATTAGGCCATAATCCACCACGGGGGCCAGATCCGGAATGGTGGATCACATACCTACCTCCGAAATAATTCTCGGGTAGGTTTGTGGGTTTCCTCACGATGTTTTCCTTCACCGAAAAGCGAGTGATAATTACCACCACTACTGCCACAAAGAATAAGACAACAATAACGACTAATATATCTCGAATCTTCTTTGTTTTCATAATACGGTCGAAAAATTTAAACTAATCATTTGACCGGACTAAACTAAAATTTCGACTAGTTTGCAAGAATAGAATTGTTAGCAATATCGTTTTGGTTGCAGGCGTTCGCACGCGGTACTTCAGTCGACACTGCCGCAGAAGGAGGAATACGTACTGTTGATCCGTATGACGCCGCTGCAGCGCAAACTATACGAGAGGTTTATGAACGAAGTGGTTCGCTCTACGTCAGTGCCGAATCCGCTAAAGGCTTTCGCGATTTGTTGCAAGGTGTGTAACTACTCTAGTATGCGGTTTTCAATTTAATTTATGACACTATTGTAACTAAATGTTACTTATCAAGTAGTTGAGAAAAATATTAATTGTTAAGTAGTATAATTTATATCATTGAATATTCATAAGCATTTTTTTCTTATTTTTCAGATTTGGAACCACCCGGATGTCCTTTACAACTTTCTCAGAAAGCGCAGCGAAGTGAATGCTGCTATTGAGGAAGACTTAGATTTGGAGGAATTGGGAGGGGTCACTAAATCACGCCCTTTGAATAAGAATGGAAAACCGCGCGGCCGACCGGGCCCCAAACCACGGGTATGTACCTACTTTACTTTCAGGTACTGAAATTCTGGTAACAGCTAAAATTATAGACAATTTTATGCGAAATTAACAGTTAGGAATACATTTTAACTATTGAGTTTTTAATTAGCTCCTCCATTAGGATTTCTGCTGTAGTGAGTAGTATAGGTTGTTTAAAAACATGTAATATTACGTTTTCAGGGCGGACCCAAGAAGCCTGCAGCCACAATACCCCCAAATATGACCACAGCGCCGATGCCACCTCGCCAAGATTCTACATACGGGAATGCCCCATACCCTCCCAACGGTCCTTATGGTCCACCAAACTACAGGCCCGACCAACAAGGCGGCTACCCACCCTACCCCAACTACCAAAACTCACAGGGATACTACCCACCCAATCAGGGATTCAACCAAAATTATGATAGCAACTACTACCAGCAACAACCGCCTTACGGCAATAACTACCCCAATCAGTACCCACAGAACAACCCGGAGGGGTACAATCAGAACTACTGGGGAAATAGTGGGTATTACAGTAGCCAGGGGTATTATAACAATCCGCAGTATCCGAATAGTCAAACACCGCAAGATTATAGAGGAAGCGCTTCAGCTCCACCCTATCCTAACAATCAGACGCCTCAAGATTACAGAAATAACCCTACTGGGAGCTACAACAATCCTCCACATTATCCTCCAAACTATACCGCGCCTACCTCAGATCAGCCTTATCCTGGTAACGCTATGCAACCCTATTCAAGCCAAGAAGCTTACGCTAATCCACGCCCTCCATACCAAGGGTACCAACAGCCCGGCTTCCCAGAATATAACCCGACTGCGCCGGGGCCATATCCAAATAATCCGCCGTCCCAAGAATTCTCAAATGACCAATATGGTCCTCCGCCTTACGGCAGTACCGCACAAACCTATGGACCTAATCCGGCCCCTTATAGTCAATTCGATAATCACGCGCAAACCTACCCAGGTTACGGAAACAACGTACCGCCTAATCAAACTGGAAGCAATGTGCCAAACCCGACAATAAAAACTGAGCCTCGACAACATATTTTCTCATCAAGTGAAATTAAGACTGAGGTCGGTGTGCCTACTAATGTGCCGCCTATGGGACAGAATGTAACCACTAACATAACACACAATAATATGACAGGAGGCACTGTGCAACAAAATGTACCACCCATGGGTCAGAGCGTGTCTCCTGCGATGCAGCAAACTGTACCTCCAATGGCACAGAACATACCTCCTGGTCAATATGGAAACCCGGGTTACGGGGGCTACCAGGGAAATACGCCAGCATTTCCCAATCCTCAAGAAAACGATAACAGTGGAAGCTACCATAATTCCTATCCTAATTTCCCACCGCATCTTAAAACTGAACCTCCTCTTGGGAGCGCCAGTTCCGGAAGCCCGCTCAGTTCTTGGCCTATAACAGAATTGAAGACTGAAGTCGACAAACTGAAGGCTGAAGAAAAAACTGAGATAAAATCTGAATCTGACGGGGAAGTCAAGATCGCCGATTTGGATACGAAGAAGATTGTCAAAGATGAATCGAAGAAGCCTTTTATAACTGAGACGCCTCCGCCTAAAGATACTAAACCTGAGCTCACGAAATCAAAAGAAAAAGAAACGAAAGATATGACAAAGAGCGATGAATCGGAAACCGAGGAAGAAGTTCCTAAAAAGGCGAAAAGAGGAAGACCCCGAGCGGCAGACAGCAAGAAAGGAGATAAAGCAAAAGCGAAAAGCAAAGCAAAACCGAAAGGGCGCAAAGATAGAAAGACTTCGAAAGAAAAGAATAATGACGAGTCTGACTCCGAAGAAAGTGAGAAAGAGGAGAAATTAAATAGAGAAGAAGAATTGGCTCTGGTGAAGAAAGCCGAAGAAATGACCTACGATTGGGCAGCTGAATTACTAAAAGATTACATACCTGGTATCATTGAGAACTCTGCAAAGATGGAGCTCTTTTTCTATATATTGAATGAAAGCATCAAAATGGGGGACAGATTACTGCTGTTCAGTCAGAGTCTCTTTACATTGAATCTCATTGAAGACTTTTTAGAGCGAAACTTCATTCCTGGAACTAGTTGTTTATGGGAGAGGAATACCAACTATTATCGTAAGTTATTGCAAAATATTAATCCTAATCTCAATAACACCTCACCACCATTACCTTATAAGACTCGCTCTTGTTCACAAAACTCATGTTGAAATTCCAGACACGCATACTAAACGAGAGAATCAGGGATCCATTTTCAATATATTTCGTGAACAAAAACTACAAAAACAAAACTAACAAGCTTGCTTTTCCAGGGTTAGACGGTTCAACTCACGCCCTAGAGCGTGAGAAGCTGATAAACGAGTTCAACACGAACCCGCACATCTACCTGTTTCTCGTGTCGACTCGCGCGGGCTCGCTCGGGATCAATCTCGTCGGCGCTAATAGGGTAATCGTGTTCGATGCTAGCTGGAACCCTTGCCACGATACGCAAGCCGTTTGCCGAGTTTACAGGTGAGCTACGACAATAAGAAAAGAAATAACGTATTGTCGCAGACTGTGTCAACGATAACGCGGTTCGATAGCCAACAGACTTGAGACCCAGGTCTGGCCGTATAGCTACTCGTTTGAATCCTCAGGGCACTTCGTACATATTGCCATTGGACCAAAAATGAATGCTAAGCGACTACACAATACAAATTTTCTTCCCAGGTATGGCCAAAGAAAACCCTGTTTCGTATACCGTTTCGTAATGGACTGCTGTCTCGAAAAGAAGATCTACGACCGACAGATAAACAAACAGGGGATGGCTGATCGTGTCGTCGACGAATGCAACCCGGACGCCGTACTGTCCATGAAAGAAATCACTAATCTCTGCTTCGACAATGACGATAAGGTATGTGATGACGATAAGATTTCAAGATGCACAATACACTTGAAACGGATTCCTAGGCCTTACCGCCCCCCAAATATGCTAAGTTATATGGGGCATATTACGAAGACTTGTCCACACATTGCCAAGTATAAGAGGGAGGCAATAGTAAGATAAGAGTTGCCACTCGGGAACCTGCTATTTCTTAATCACTTGTCAAACGTCATTTCCTGTATGAACAGTGGTTTGTCAAATCTTTGAAGCTATATTATGCTAATACTTATTCTATTTCCAGGAATCAGAGATAAAAGATCTGTCCGAACATAAAGACAAGTACTTAGACGTGTTAATGCAAGGCATCATCACAGGACATAGCAGTCTGCTGAGTAAAGAACCGTTCCAGCACGAGTCTCTTTTAGTAGATAGGAAGGAGAAGAAACTGTCTAGTGCTGAGAAACGACTTGCGCAGAGAGGGTAAGTAACTCTACTTGTCTGCCCGGTTCGTATTTTCTGTAGCATGCCTTCTCGAAACACCGTTTACTAGAGTCACGTTAGTTACAATCAAATGTATGATAGCTTGAAACACCCTCAAAATTACCTTTTTCTACTGATACATAGTATGTTTGAATAGGTATCTTCTAGGTAAGCATGCTCCTCTACCATTGTTATTTACTATTAAGTGAGATTGTGATTAAACAATCATATATTCAAACACACCAAAAATTCCATCTTTTAGTTTTCATCTGAGTTCTTTAGAAAATGACTACCCATTTTGATTGTGAGAACTAACCGGAGATCTCAAGAACGGCCGTCTGTTTCGTCCGAGCTATTTTTCTTATTAATGAAACTTGTTGCTAGACGGGAGATGAGAAAACGAGACAAACCACCACTCACGTTGCAGATACGAGCTGGAAAAGAAAGCCGCGCTGGCTCCGAAGCCGACGACGGCGTACCGCACGGTGCGCACGGCGGACGGCAGCATCGTGCAGCGGCCCGTGGCCTCCGTGCGGCCCATGCAGCACGGCGCGCGCTGGATCCCGGCCGACGTGTGGCGCCGCCAGGGCATGACGGCGCAGGAGATGACGCTGCCGCTAGGTACCTATGCTATAATGTACAGCGGGCAAAGCCACTCTTTTTAGTACATTTGGTATTAGGTCACGTGCGATCTTACACACCTCTTTGTAGTTCGATAGAAATATCGTACGATAAAAATGCAGATGTGGGGAAACGACGTATTATCGGAATATCGCGCCTGTGTAGTATTAATTCTTGGTTTAGTTCTAATGAAGTACGCTGTCTGTACAGCAGACGATAGCATCATGCAGCGGTCAGTGAATCATTACATTTACGTTGACCGTCTTCATAGTTCCTTTACTTAATAGATAGTTTTGGACCTCATTTTATGAAATCGATAGCGTCTCAAACTTAACACCAAATACAAATACACTCAGTTTTTTTTTTATTGCATAACTCCCTGGTTTTAAATGAATGTCCAAGTGTTTCTACTATTACAACGCTCTTTACTGTGCCCAAGTGACCCAGTATAAGTCTAACCAAAGACATTACAAAACTTTCAGAAATCTGCAATTTCTCAATCACTATTCATTTATTTCCAGATGTCGTAATACCGACGAACTCGGCTGAAAAGACCAACATAGTTTTAAAGGCTGGCCAACGTGTGATGGTGTTGAAATCTCCCAAAGGAATATACATGCAGCTTGAGTCGGGCAAGATCATTGCCATCAAAACATCGTTCAAAGGCCTAGGGGGACAGAAAGGCGATAGCAAAGACAATCCTTTAGGAAAGAAAAGTAAGTTCTAATAAATATACTAACACATTATATACACATACATACATATTATTGTAATGTGGGAGAAATCATTAATATTTTTCTTTTGTTTAGTTTTAGGGTCTCGCCCTACAACAGCTGGTATACCAGGATCATTAAAGAACAATTCAGCTATCACCATCACCTCCAAATCAGGCCCAAGGCCGGGTTACCAAAGAATAGCGACTAGACCTGGAATGATGGGCTCAAACAAAATGAGGCCGATGATTTCCAGCCAAAAAATTGCAGAAATGCGCAATAGGTTAGGGTTTAACAACATGCGCGCTAGATCGCCCATGCAAGGGAGAATGCTGAGACCCTCTCTTCCCGGATCTGTCAGTATAACTAAAATACCAAGAGAAATTAAAAAGTCAGATAAGGAGGCCAAAATTAAAATGGAAGTAGATTCCGAAGAAGACACTCAAGTCTTGGACAGTGACGATGAGGATTCTAATAAACAAAATAACCGCACGAATGACACTAAAGCCTCATCGTCGTCATCGAATGAAACAGAAACAGCTGATGACAAAACAAATAAAACAGATGAAGGAGATAATCAAGAAAAAGAAAAGAAGCCAGATGATTCAGAGAAACGACTAGAAAATGCAGAAAAAACAGAATCAAGAACCGAGCCGCCGGGACCTATTGTTTTAACAACAGATGAAAAACTGCCTTCCGAAGAGGTTCTCGAAGGCAGAAGCTCAGAAGAAAGCTCAGTAGATTACTCGAAACCTTTCGATATGGGCCTCGCTGAAAACGCTAACACCACTCAACCTGGCGACCGCATAGAGCGAAAGATCAATTTGTTGAAAAATTACAGACATCAGCGTACAGGAAATCGGCCACCGGAATCAAGTTTAAGTCAATTAGAAAGAACGGCTAGCTTCTTGAACAAGGAAGGCATGCCAGATCTACGGAAGAACTTGGACGATATAACTCAATCCTACTCTCCGACCAACGAGGAGAAAAATGTAAAATCTAAAAAGAAAAAGTCGCCGAATAAAGTGGAGGGTTCCGAATCTCAAGTTATCGAAGCTCCGAGGCAGCCGACAATGTCGCATAGCGTGTCTAGTCTTCTCGGTCCGGCTAGTGGGCCGCAGAAAATGAGGCCAGCGGAGAGTTTGCTGAACATGGCGCCGGTAGCGCCGATAGAAAACCCTGGGCTGTCTCGAATGAGCCGCGGCATCGAGCCTCACGCACACATGGGCCTCTCTCCGAGCAACCCAGCTCCCATGCCAACGATGCCACTGAACATGAGCCACGGGCTGATGGGTGCGGGGTCGCCGTCGCCCGTAGGTCTCGATATGAGTAAATCTGCGCTTCCTAACGTTCCGCACCCTTCCACTGCGATACCTCCGAGTCCAATCGCAGCTACGGGCCAGGCGTACCCGATAGCTGGTCCGCCGGAAGGACACTACGGCCAATACCCACCCGGTAAGGTTATCTATAGACAGCTAAATACAACTTCTGATTATACTAAATGAGGTTATTTCATATATTTTCTTGTATACAGGTTACGGAATGGGGTATGGTGCTAATCCTTACTCGACGTACTACGCCGGTTACGGCGGGGGTGCACCTTATTACCCACCGTACGGGGCCCCGCCCGGCCCCGGGGCGAATTACCCCCCGCCCGCCCCTGCGCCCGCGCACGCCCCTTCTCATGCCCCTGACTACATGCCGCCTAACCCTCAGTGGTAAACAAACGAACGAAAGAACTTATGTGCGTGAATACTTAGTGTTAATAACTTGAGGTGAACGGATTATTGTTCAGTGAGTAGGCTTTAAAAATATGTTGTGATTTCTTTGTGAACTAAACACGATGAGGTCCTCCGATTATTAGTCACTATTCTATTGTTTTTATAAATCTTTATCTCGTGTAACTGTAGATCTAATAGTTATTTCATAAAAGGACCTGCTAGGCGATTATGTAACTTCTCTTGCAATCGATTTCAATCAACTGATTGCAATACTTAAAGTCAAAACTTTGTAACTCTGGATTATCATCAATGGCCCAATTTCTATCAGCTATGTTTGAAATTTATTGCAACAAGAGTTACGTTATCGGGCCCCTGTTCATTTTCTCAATTAATATGTAGAATGTGAATATCTCCTTAAGTAAAATTTACTCATTTTATGACTTAAACTGCACAAAAATGTTTATTAGTTGGGCTAACATGCGCATCGTGAGATGATTATTTCATCGCCGTCCAGGATAGGGACATAATTATAATTATGTCAGCATATAATTACCTTTCCGGAATTGGTGCCCGTGGTTGATCTTGGCCTAATCCTTCACACGAAAGTGAGGCGAGACCCGTTATGAGCAGTGGGCGGATATAGGTTGATGTTAATGATGATATACATATACTCTCCCACAAACGACGATAAAATAATATCGCGGCGCGCATCGTAACCGTACCCGAAGAATATTGAATCATTTTATGGAGAAATAACAACACTCTTAAATTATAGTAACTAATTGTGATCCGACTCGTAAGCTAACACGTGTGAGCTCATTATGCTAGTGATAATGTATCAAAGATAATATTCATGGTATATTCAACAGCGTGGTATATCCACTAAATCACATACTTTTTTTTTAACTAATAAAGAAAAGTCGATTTAATTCAAAAAGACTTGATCCGAAATGTCATGGGAGTTTTGGGTGTTCGCGTTGGCTTTATGGTCATGTTACCATAACGCTGACTTATTCCCGAGTCGTCACTGAAGGCAAGATAAATAGACGTTACACAGTATAGCTGCTAACATCACTACTCACTAAAAAACGGTTACTACAGCTGTGAAAGCTCCTTGCTAAGTAGTCATAGTAGTATTAGTGTTAAGTCTAGATGTTTAGTTTGAAATGTGCAATCATTTATATCAAAGTTCACAGTTGCACTTAACACTCGCACTAACTCCTTAGCAACGTGTGGACGCTAGATACGTTGTATAAGCTATCGAAAACGCAATATTAGAAGGAACGTCTTTAAATCTATCAGTAACGTTTAGAATGAAGCTTAGTAACGTCTATTCATCATTGCCGAAGTGTAATGAATGAGAAAGTGATCTCCAAATTCATGAATGTACTTACCCATAATCCATGACGAGACTTCATTATGATACATTAATTCGAATAGACATCATATTATTCTCTGTAAGCGGTATTAGTGTTTTTTCTCCTTACGATATGTATTCAGTAACAATTAGTTTAAAAGTTACATTAAGCTGTATCGAGCGATTGGTTGTCAGTGAATTCTGTGGCTATGGTAAGATCAATGGATGTGATATGTTGCTAATTAGCGTTAAGTCGACTATAAGTAGCTTGTATGAAGTATTTATCAGTCGTATTAGATAGGAGCCCTTAGATTAGCGTAGACAGTTCTCATATTGTAATCGACAAACTCAAGTGATGTGCGTTTAACTATTACATAGTAGCTATGTATTTCGAATAATAAGACGCATATATTGTGAGCTAGTGATTTCGAATCAGTATTCTGGGTGATATTTCTTTGAGTGAAGACTGAAAGAGCTACTTTTGGCATTTGCACGACTTTTTAACATTTGACCAGAACATCGATATCCAATAGTAATTTCTCATCATGTCTGGTGTACTCTTTCGAAATCTCTATTATGATATCATAGAATCCGTGTCACGAAAGAATTCCCGCGGCGAAAGAGGAACTATCTTGAAAGCTTAGGGTTCTTAAATTAGCGCCGCATCTGCGGGACTTGTTACGTGAATCGAACTCTAGTTATTATGTGTTGATATGATCTGTAAGTCGATTAGCGTTTCTTCGGCAGTTTCTATTTTTCTTTGGTGTGTTTCGGCATGTAACTTTGCCTATTTTATGCACTTGAGGTGGTTTTCTATTGAAAGATCGACAGTTTAAAGCTGAATCTTGTTTTGCCTTTAAATAGTTGCAGCCAAATAAAGGCATAGCAAACGAATCTGTCGATAGAAATGTCAAGACTAGAAATAATGAATTGACCAATTTACGCAACTGTCAAATTCGATTATAATAAAAACAACAAATCGATGAATTGACCAACAGATAATTTTACAACAATCGGGGAAATGAAGTTACGCCAAACATTTTTACAAAAAATATGGCGAATCGTGAAAAGCTAATTAAAATTCGACTAACCTTGAAGTTCATAGTGCAGAGGTGATATAGTAAAGAAAAAAGGAAAAGAATATGTGCTTTATGTGTAATATTTACCGTAACATTAATGCATTGCAAGAATAGTACGTAGTTACTAGGGGTTAGTATTATAACGGCACATATTGTTTTGGGGAACTATTCGCCTTTCGACTATGAATTACGACTATAATTTTAAACGAACTGCGATCAAATAATAGCACACCATTTTCAATGTCTAAAGTTTGCAAATATAGAAGTCATAACTTGCTAAATTTAATTTATCAGCCAAAGTCTGTTAAATATCACTAGCTATTTTTGATTACTTTTATTTTTATAAATATTTTATTTTATTGACAGTGTTAAAATGAAGTCAAACAAAACACTATTATTTATTGGCTTCGTGTAAAATAGTTATTGTTTTTTTGTATAATTTTCCTTTCAGAATGTGTCCTTTATTAGCAGTATTATTTCTCACTTGTGTATAAATGATGTGTATGAGATTAAAGCTGTAGGGTAAGGTTTAAGGGACGTTGAATTTTTGATACATTGATGTTGTTAGGAATTATTATTGTTATGTCTGTATCTGTTAATTTTAAAATGGTCTCAAGTGGACATCCAATAAATACAAAGTGTTTCGGATACCTCGAGCTTACTGCCATCACATCCTCAGTCGTTGATTTCTGTATAAATTTGGTGATATAATAAAGAAAAGTTGATCGATCATCGAACAATATTGGTTTCTATTAATGCCGAGACGTCGGAAATTGTAAATTACCTACGTTATGTCTATGGCTTTATTGTTTGAAATTCATCCTTTTACGGAAATCCTAGTCATATGATCATTATTGTTGCATAATATTATTATTGGTCAATAATAATGTTATTCAGCACAAACAAACCTAATTTATAATATAAATATTAATGATTAACAGATACATGCAAAACACCAATTAATTATTTTTCCTATTTTGTTTGCACACCAGACGAAGAGTAGAAATATTGCCGCGTATTATTCAGATATAAGTTTTTCAATAATATTTTATGTATGTTGTCCTGTGTACAAAATATATTATAAAAGTTTGGAAGTTATTGGCAGTGATAAGATATACGCATTTCTAATTGGTCAAATAGTTACTGTACCGGCGATATCTAATAAAGAAACCAGTAAACAGTATTAGCTTTGTTTAATTTTGTCACATTTCATAATGTTAGATTAGTAACGGTCGGGCTGCGACGCAAAAGTGAAGGAACTCCGATGGCATGTAATAGTGAAGTTAGAAATGACCTTGCACTGGGTTTTGCATTATGCGAAAGAGATTTGCTCAATAAACGATATTGTGAAAAGTTGTATCTATTGTGTAGCGTCGATTCGAGATGCTCGACCGCAATCACCTGTTTATGTTTAGATACAGTGTTACATTTCAATATCACGCAGGGTTTTAGTCACGCCTTTAGTGCATTGTTTTGTTTAGCGAGCTCTGAAGTAATGCTAAAATTTGTAAATAATAATCAGTTTTGTTTCGTAAATGTACCATGAAAATATTCTACTTTGCGCCGAATCAAGGAAGAGCCTTGGAAAGTACGCAGTATATTGGAATTCTACAATCATCTCGTTCTCGCGATTTACCGATGGATAATCTAGCAATTCGATAATCGATCCTATTTCGATGGTAGTGATAGCTGTGGTATCGAATGGTTTATGTCGTATCTGCGTGGCAGATTACTTTCTACAGGTCAGTCTTACAGGTACAGAAATCGAATTTCATAGGATTAGTACTTTGCTTACTACTTATCTGATTAGGTTCCTACCTACTTTATTATTATTGTAATAAGCTGCTTGAAGCAACACACTTTATTATTGTGATTATTACAATTGATTCTCAGATGATTACACTTCGTTACGGCATAATTATACTGACTAGGAGACGCAATCATGTAGACATCTCCATAATCACATCACGAACTGAAGCCTCTAATTAGTCCAGAAACAAGTTTTCCTTCATAACTGCTTTGTTTTTATTATGCGTGCAATAATACAATTTAACTTCGACACGGTCTGTATCAGGGCCAAGGGGGCCTGTAATTCCAACAGCTCAACAGGCAGCCGTGACTGGTGAGGTGGCGGGTTCGATTCCCGCGGAAGGCATAATTTGTATGCCACAGCTACCTATCTGTTCCGAGGCAAACGAGGCGAGGCGAGGTTTGTGGGAGCGTGGTCCTCCAAAATTATACACATCGACCCATATCCGCCCACTGCTGACACCTCACTTTCGTGGTTGTAATTATTGCTTTTTAAATAACATTAACATAATTTGGCGTAGAATGGTAAATTATTGATTAATTAATCTATCATACACAATAATTATTATACTTAGGTACATGCTTACTTGTTATTTTCGTAGGTTCCTTGGTTCGTGATACTTTAAATAGTTTTACCTAGTAGGTAACTTATGTAAAAAATGCATTGTATATCTAAATAAAAATACCACATATCTTAACACGTTCACTGCTGAAAACACAAATGTTTTTCATATCTTGCCACGAATACGGCAAAACACAACTGTTGTGTTTGTTGTATGGGAAAACACTATGGCGCGTGCAGAGCCGCACCCGTGGCTAGACAAGCAAAACGGCTCAGCAGTCAAAGTTTTAAATAATCATTGTAGGTACCCACTAATAATGTTCCGTTGAATATAATGATCGTATTCCGTCTTTATAAATGCTAAATGCTATTGAATTGTATGCTCTCAGCATTACAGCTATTTTGAGTTACATCGCATACAAAAAAATCTAAAGGATAACTACAAATAAAACTTTTTATACTGTGCGGTTTGTGCCCAATTTGTTAGTAGGTACTTCTACGGGGGCGATGGCCAAGGATCTATTATATTGTCACTATGAATCGCTTTAAACGGTGACAAATTGTATGGCAATGGATAAAAACGAACGGGGTCTCGACTGTCTGCTGTTGCTATAATAAAAGTTTTGTGCTATGGAATATTTTACCTTGATTCAAAGGCACTAGGTATGACATGCAATAATATCTTCCTGCCTTCTAATTTAGAAGAATCCTACGACCTGATAAAAGGCAGTCAGGTGACAATTGCGTAGAAGTGTACTTACAGATTTATTTTCTGTATGAATTGGGAAAACTGTTACTTGCACGGTAGATAAAATCTGAGTCCGGAGTAAAAGGGTATCGAATAATAACTGGCGATGTCTCGTGATGGCTCTAGCTAGCGTATAGTAGAACAGTCCCCTGCCCTTGCCTGGTAGAGAATTAACTTCTGTTTACGTTAGGTAAATATATTAAAGTAAACAATAAAATTATAATGCGGTTTAGCCGTTCATGAACATACCCGCTTGGGTAGGTAGGTACTCATCTATTGATAAAATCTTTCAATGATGGCTATAAATCAGTTAAGATTTATAATTATTCTGATGAAAAACATGGAAAAACCTTTGGGTTTATTTTTAGAAAAAACAAACGGCCTTTGTACTCTAGGTGGTATAATGCCAGAAATCGACAATTAATAGTCTATGATGTCCGCAAGCAAAAAAGGCTATTAGGTTTGATATTTTATTTTTTAACTGTTGCATACAATAACAAGCACTTCTTACCTATCGACGCAAACTCGAGTGGGTACAAAGCAATACACAACCCTCTTTAAAAGGGTAAAAATACACGTAGCACGTATTTCCGTTATTAGATGTCATTGTGGACCAACGTGGTCGTTGGAGGTCCATACATTCTCTCCTAGAGTAGGTCACCACAAGGCTGACCAGAGTCCAGAAGCGGTCCAGAAAGAACAGTTTAAAATTTATCAATTTTAGAGACTACGTAAATACTTTTACATTTTGTTTGCGCATCACAGAAATGAAACATCAATAATAGTGAACTCGATATTGACAGACAGTTGAAGGCTGACCATTTCATGCATGAATCGCTCCGTAAAGAGTGATGGTGCCACGATTAGACTTATCTAACTTGTGTAAAACAAAACAACGTTGATTTTAAGTTAAATTATGTATTGTGCAGCGTAAGATTGCCGATGTTATATAAAATGAGACTGTGGTCGCCGTTCGCCTCTATTAGCAACGGTAAGGAGGCGCGAGCGCAGTTCTCTCAAGGAGACGGTATCGGACACATCTTAATTCAGCTGTGAAGTGGAATCTTTATAAAGGACTGAAATATTGAGCAAAGTTGTGAAGTAAGGAAGAATTGTTGATTCCCTCAAGATGTGGCTGCACATGATTCTTGTGAGTAATTTTGTGTTATTTAATTTTATTGTAATGTGTCAATAAATTAATTAAGGTAAGTAAATAGAAATAAATAGTTTACAATTACCTACCGTTAGCACTTTTCATAGTAGGTACAATCAGCATACAGAATAAATGATGACCAGACAAAGTTCAAAAACCATGACCGGTATTTAGTGCATTAAACGCTTGTCATAATTATTTTCAATATAATATGATTCCTTAAAAAGGTCATAACTTCCTGACCCTCGTTGAATTCTGTTAAATAGAGGAAGAAAGGACGGAGTTATGTCGTTTTCAAGAAATCAGATTATTTTAAGAATAATTATGATAAGTCTTTAATGGGGTAAATACTGGTCATGGTTTTTTCAAACTTGTCTGATCGTCATTTACTTTTGATGTTGACCGTACATTAATAAGTAGATTTTTGATTTGAGTTAATTTTTCAGTTCATACAATTTCACTAATGCTTTCTTGGGATCCCAAAATAGAAAAATAACTATCATACCTATTAGGCATCTACTTAATTATGTATGTAGGAAATAATAAGTAGGTACCTAACTACAGTCTTGCTGCAACATTATTATATTACGATACTAGGTAGGTACCTATGTAAAAAGTCATTTAACATTAATAAAGTTCTAAGCCTTTGACATTCGATTTGAATTTGTTGATAGCTGGATTGGGCTTACTTACAATTTGGCCATACACTAAGCAATTATTTCAGTACATTATATCTAGTACTTACCTAAGAATACATTATTTAATTTAGCAAGGTTCGATTTAATCAGCAACTAGACAACAGATTGCACACCGATAGTACCAAATCAAAGTTTTCACCGACCTACCTAACCCCCATAGCTATTATCAATTTGGAAGGCGTATCCAATCATCTGATTACTGATTATACTGACACAAGCATGAACTTTGTTTGCACCAAAGCAAGGGCATTTCTATTTTGTCAAAATTTTCTCCATTTATTCGTCGGTCGCGAGTTATTAGTCTCACTTTCGTTTCAATATCACTCGATAATAGCCGAGGAGAGAGCTCATTTAAATGGGTAAACTGATGGATTACGAAAATCACCATAATATTGGAAATAGTAGGTAGGTAAGTAGGTATCAGAAATAGAATAGAATAGAAAACTCTTTATTGTACACCAGAAACAAAATTAAACACAGGACAGAAAAATTACAATAGGTAAACAAGGGTAGTACAATGGGCGGTCTTATCGCTGAAAGCGATTTCTTCCAGACAACCTTTGGATGGACAGTAAAAAACATTTTTCGATAGTAGGGTGGGTGGCGTACTTACAGTATTTTATACATTTAATACTTATGTTTTAATAATACACATACACACTATACTCAATAAATAATAAAAATAATAATAATAATATGAATCAGCATAGAATACTAATAATATACTCTATTATGGTATGGTATCAGTTAGGGTGATACAAAACGGTGGCCTTAAAAGAGTAGGACAAGGTAGAGCTATAATATATGTGCCTGCAAAGAGATAATCAAGTAAATAGACATTTATTGAAGACAACATTTTTTTCAATTCATTGCCTTTTTTTTATTTATTAACATTTTTTTTAGTTGAATAGGTGAAGTAGACACCTTCACCTATTCAACTGCCAAACAATAGTTATTTAGCATGTACCTAGTACTTACTTATACGGGCATAGGGTTTCAGATTTTTATAACTGGCGTTTACAACCAGGTAAACGATCGGCAAGTCTCATCCTCACATATTAGTTGTTTAAAAAAAAATGGAATCGTTCATAACAATTGCCCATCAATATGGTGCACAATTTCATTTCCATAGGCAAGACGAACCCAAAAATTACGAAACCCTAGTCACATATCAGCACACAAGTATACAGGAAACGGTTTAAAATAAAGCAACGTTAGTGTGGTCGATAGGAATTTGACAAATTGACCAAGTGGGACATTAGGGACAAGCAACTTGATACTTGCCTGGTAAGTACTTTGTAGCGTCGTAGCCTAGATCTCAGTACATCGACCTACATGGACCAAATAACCTAGAAAAGGGTATTCGTGCTCCTGAAATGAAGCTTTATATATACGTACTAATTATTCTGACAC
The DNA here is from genome assembly GCA_912999815.1 of Campaea margaritaria. Taxonomy (NCBI): domain Eukaryota; kingdom Metazoa; phylum Arthropoda; class Insecta; order Lepidoptera; family Geometridae; genus Campaea; species Campaea margaritaria. The sequence continues at coordinate 9,049,488 of OU538794.1, forward strand.
GTGTACCTAAATCATTAGCTTTTGAGGTCACGCCGGGCGGAGGTTGAACTCATGTTTCTCCCTCTTGTTAATTAGGGATCAGTTATGGCTACCGACCACCGGATTACATAGTGATTTTGTAATAATATAGCGCCCAGTAAGCATATGGCCAATCTCGATCGAGATCCATGGTCAAATTCAATGATCGCGAGCCTGATTTATCGTGTTATCGTTATACTTATGAAACGAATTGATTGATTATTGACACACTGGTTCACAAAATATGTTATAAGATACCTATTTGAAGTCCGCTGCGCGTGATAAAGATTGAAAACTAAAGTAACGAAATATAATGTAAGTACGTAGGTAATACATAAATTAAAAAAAAAGAAATAGATAATATAAAATAACTTGTCACGTGTGAACTAGCTAGAATATATGGTACAGGAATACCCCTACTATAAACTATCTAGTTTAGCACTTATCAGCAAAAAATGGAACACCGATCAGAGAGATGCGGTGCACGATGAAGGAAATCAGGCTGGCTTGACCGTGTAAGTTGAATCGCGATCGTGATTGTTCGTGCAATAATATGGTCAATAGGCGCTTATGAGAACGTCGATCTTGCAGAGAAGATATCACCCACCTTTTTATCTTCGCAGAGTCGTAGACAGATACATGAGCTAAATCAAATCAGTGTTGTGTAGTGCCCACTTGTAAATGATACGTAAATTGAATTCTACTTTGTTTTTTCTCGTTTTATTTACTTTATTTTCCCGTTGCACCAAAAAGGCATGGACGCTAAGCTTCAGGATGGCTTATTGTATTTACCGGCCGCGGGCACTGCGGTCACGGGCTAATAGCGTGGATATTTTATTACCTATTGGCTTTCTAGGATTGCAGTCCGCATAGAAAGCCGGCTTTCAATAACGATTGTAAGCGATACTTTTGCGGATTCAGAATAGGAGCTGGGTGGCCCCTATAAAGTGTCTATAAATTTAGGTGACAGTAGAAACTGGGTCACCTAATATGGTGCAGGTTAGAATTGAAAACAATTGCGCTTTCGTGCGTTGGAGATTTAAACAGATTTTTATTTTGATACGGTTGCTATTTTTGGTTCGTTCTAGTCATCTTTACTTCTTTTTTGTTTTGTTGTGGATATCATTTTCCTTGCTTAGCTTCTTCTTCATGGAGGTAAGTCTACTAAAATGATTGACGTAGAGTCAGTCACATATCAACGGAATCTGCATCAAATTGTGTTTTTGTTTTAATTATTTATTAAAGCAGAGTGTGTCACCACTATAATTAGCATGGTGTTAAGAAACGGTGTGCTCAAAGTTGGTAAACACGCCAAACTGGAAAAAGCTAGATTAAGACTGACTCTCATGGACAGCTCTTCAAAGTATAAGATCTCACGGGTTGACACACCGGTCGAGTATTTCGACAAAACTTTCCGTCAGAGCTAGCCGTTTATAAGTCTAAATTATGAATCGCGGTCATGTCAGTTTTTATAGCAATATTTTCGTTTCCTACAATTCAATTCATTGGTCCATTGCTCTAGTTTGTTTACCCATGTGCTACTGCATTAGCCAATCTTTACACTTTCATTGCTCGGCCGCTACCGGTCGAGAGCAAAAAACTATTTCCGTGCACGGTTCATTAATTTCTCGATAGAGATCGTTGTTTTTCAATGCAGTAAGAAATGAGGCGCTAGCTTACCTCGCTAAGTATTGCACAACTTTTTGTATAAACATTTATGTGTTACGCCTTACAGTATTTCCTATAATTATGTGACGTCACGTCGATATAATTCATTTCTTGTTGCAGTGCTTCGGAGGAATTGGATTTCCCTCTCAGAAAGCCTGTTCTTGTTACGTGTCAATAGGCTGATCTGAATGTAGACCTAGATTTACGAGTTTAAGATCAAGTCCTGTTTATTACGAGTTTTCGATTTTCTATGCCTTTTTCAATACAAGTATGTACAGGAAGTTGAGATTTCTCTGTTACCTGGTACATATTTGAATTATATTAATCTTGCGTTATTATTATTAACTCAGAATCCCGATTTTTTAATCTTGATGTAGGTTTTTTTACCAATTACGTATTTCGATATCAATGTGCTAGGAAGTAAACCACTTCAAAGCTCAAAATCAAATTACGTCTATTTTAAAAATGATTTTCAAAACAAATTTCAACATCACTGAACACATCAATCAATAGCCTTAATTATAAACAGCGTCAGATAGCCCCTGGCAAAATGATAGTCATATAGTTTGTCACGCTCTGATAAATATCGTGCTGACCAATTATTGAGTTCGCGCCTGCATTCACATAAAGCTGCGTGTTCACGGCGCCAACAATTTTTAAAGCTTTTTTGTTAAGTTTAGTGATAGTTGGATAGTTCGGCTATCTACGATAGGGAAATAATTATACACCAATGTGGTAGCTTCATAGTGCCTTATTGGGAAAATATAATGAATGTATTGGTTGAGATTTCTTGTAACAATATCCGTATCCACCACAGTAGACCCAAAGTCAAGATTAATACGTACATTGTTAGGTAAATCTTTAAAGTCACTACCTACTTAGTACTTACTGTCGAAACGGTGCAGCTAAAACTTTAATGGCCCTAAGTGTGATCTGCGCCTTATTTGTCTATCATACATTTTTTTCATTCTTTGACACAGTTTTCCGTAGCTGAAGATTACCTAACATTGCCTAATAGAAAAAAGTTGGCGGCGACGACAATCAAGAAACAGCACAAAAAAGTTTTAAAATAAGTTCTTACTAAATTAGGTTAATTAAACAAGTCAATAAACTAAATTGTGTAACTAATAATATTTTTTTACTTTGGATTTCAGGTTTTGCCGTTAATACTTGCTTCGAGCGGGATAAAAGTGCCAATTGATCGTTCAGCTGAAATTAATGAGGATGAAGCACCTGTGGAAGAGAACCCCACTCAAATTACACCTATTTATTACGTAAATGACGACAACGACAGAGATATCGACAGCTACCTCATACCTCCTAATACTCACAAGCAAGAAGCCGCATTACCGTCTGACGTAGGGACTCCCGTAACTTACCTTTTGCCGCCCACCCCAGGAACGCAGCCTGATTACTATTACAATCCGACGGAACCCGGCGAGCAAACAGATTGGTATCCTATCTCTCAAACAGCCCCAGCACAGGCACCTCCACCACAAGCTATTTACCAAAATCTGAACCAGTCCAAAGCCCTCCCTGTACAGGAACCCACGAGGAGATCAAAATCTTATGATAGTAGTATCGTGCCGGTTCCCGCTACTGGTTTGGAGCCACCATTAGTGGATGCGCCTTTCGAGTACTTTTCCCCTCCATCAGCTGAAGAAATCCCATTGGAAGAAACCCAGCGCCCGATCAATGTTCCTAAAATAATCCGAGTGGAAGAAATCCAACGACCGAATAACCCCCCAAAACTGGCACGGTACGAATTACCTATAATAGCCACGAAAAAGGAATTCCCTCTGAACTATCGGCTGAAGCCAATAGAACCTACCTTGGCACTGCATCTCATTCCGCCTCAACCTGCCAACTATAAAATTCCAACAAAGTTGTACCCCAAAAAGTTTAATGGAGAATTCAAGCCAGTGCCGTTACCTCTAGCTCAATACCTCGACGATTCTACATTACAAATTCCAAGGGCGAAACCTGCGAAGTTGTTCAAACCTTTACCGAGCACCGAAATCGACTATTTGACTCCAACAGACGAGAAGATTAATTACCTTTACAGAAAATCTGAACACAAACAAAAGTTGAACGGCGGAGAACTTAGTCAAGTAAGCTAAATTCTTGTTATTTAGGTGAATTTGAAAATCTTGAGAACCTAGGTAATTAACTTTCTGAATGAATGCTTCGTTTTGTTACAGGAGTTGCCAGCTGAGGAGACCTATAGCAAATACATCAAACCTGTCTCTACCGAACAGGAGGCATCAGAATCAAACTATAGGCATCCAGGACGTACGTCTAATACCTTTAATAGAAATAGCTTTACCTATAAATAAAATTACATTTTAGATGACGTCGAATGAAATATCCCTGTATCTCTATTTTAGCAATATCCAATTGACATCGGCAGCGTTTTATGGTGCCGGCAAATATTATTATTTTACCAAAAAGCTTCAGTTTGTCCAAGATTCTAGTATCTCCTACGCAATATTATCGGAAATACGAAATTTACTGTAAATACAAAGATTGGAATGCGATGTGATTATGAGTGGAAGTCTCAGTCGATTTTAGGCCTCGTCCAGGCTTCTACAACATACTTAATTACCTACTTTTTTTTCTTTTTACCTGTTTACATTTACCTGCTCATGCTAGTAAATGATATGAAAAGAAAAAATGCCACTAAGTTTCGTATTAGCATATTAAGTTCGACAAATGGTACATGTTTCACACATATTACATGCTTCACACATGTTACATGACATATTTTATGTTACAGGTAACGCGTACCCGGCGCCGCTGAGGCAGGCGTCCCCCGCGGCGCAACACGACAGCGCGGCGCCTGCGCCGGACGGGCGCACAGAGTTCCGTATGCACGGCATGAAAGGGCCGCACAGCTATCAGTTCGGATTCGACACTGGGAAAGGGTAGGTTAATTAGCGCGCTCCCTTTACCAAGCAAGGCAAGCATTCGACCGCGATCTAACCTGATTGTAAGTCACGATGTGGCCAGAGTATGTTTACTTAGAATATCTGTACACTCTAGAATTGAAGACACAAGGGTTGTATTTTCCGGGTCTCTGATGCCAAGAGAAAGCTCTTGTTATCGTTTCGCACGGTGCGAGAGAGTATGACCTACTTTTATAAAAGTACACTGTAAGGAACTAACCCCCATGGTGTAGCGTAAGCAGAGTGAGAGCATTAAAAGAGTACGTTACTTACATTTTCTTGCAGAAAGAACCGGCAGTTCCGATACGAGGAGCGTGACAACGATGGTAACGTGCAAGGACACTACGGGTACATGGACAAGCGCGGCAAGCTGCGAGTCGTCAACTACAGCGCGGACCCGAAGAGTGGATTCCACGCCGAAGCCCCAGTAGAAAAAGAGTAAAGGATCAGATAAATAAACTGGATAATGTATTGATTTACTAAAACCAAGTACGCAGCGCCTGGATAAATAAAATACTTATCTTACTTACGTCCAATACAAATGTTTGGTCCATCTGGATTTTATGATAGAAACTTTACGTTGGCTTTATATATGAAGCCTTAGTATTTGTTATTGCAATTTTAAGAAATTGTCGGCTTTATTTAGAAACACACTTGCTACAAACAATGCTTTGTATGACGAATTTAATTTCTATGAGTAGTCTTTTCATGTTGTTTTTTTATCAAAACTTACCAGGCTTTTTAATAAAATTTGGGTGTGTGTGCGGTGTGCAATTAATTAGTATGTTTAGCTGGAATAACATCTTCTCGCGCGTGAATGCGTTGTAGTGTAACGCGTGCGTTGTAACCACGATGCAACACTTGTTGCAGCAACATCGATTGACATATGGCATGGATTCATGTCAATAGTTTACTTTTGTTGATAACAATAAATAGGTGCGTATGTAGGTATCGTACTTTGCGATAGGTAACGCCACACGTGAATTTATTTGCAAGTGTGGATAGTGTAAAATTCAGTACTTTTGTGTGAGAATAAAAATATATGTTATTATAATAAGTGTAAGAATGAATATCATTAATTGTAAAATATTTAAGCTGTTATGTTACCGTAAGTGTCATATAGTTCGTAAGCTACAGTAAATTATATTATTAAAATTGAAAGTGTGATGCTTATAACTGTAATAAATAAAACAGTAGATAATCATAATAAAACAATATTTATTTAAAAATCTTTAATAATTATGGAATAATATCTTGAAAATAGTTTTCGGCAACACCCACTTCGTCAAAATAAATTTGTATTTAAATTTAAGTAATTACGTTCCATCGACGATAACGTAGAACAGAAAGGAATGTACCGAAATTTAATAAAAAAAATTAAAACTAATGTTTACGTTTTTTAAATATTATAGCACCATTTACTTTTTAAAAACTACAACGACATGGCACATAAAGTATATAAAAACTATGAAAACAATTTTTTTAACAAATTTTAGTTATTAAAAAGTGTTGGAAAGTTATCAAATCCGATTCCGCATTCAAAAAACGTTGTTCACAATATTAACCGAGAGTCGTTTTTCGAATGCGTCGGATTCGGAATCGGATTTGAAAACTTTCCCGTTTGTGAAAAGAGTCATATTTAAGTTATTGTATTTAAGTTTTCAAACTTTAAATGTTTTTAATAGGAAATTTTTCTTTCCCGATAAAAATCTTTTTTCCTTAAAAACAATTTTAAACAGCCGCCTTACCACTAAACAGCGATATATTCTAGGCAACTTTAATAGAGGAAATAGCAAGTCTCTTCATAAACCTGATAACCTTGTTACATAAGTACCTACAATATGTAGAAAAACATTATTTTCTGAAGGCAACTAATTACCTGCGTCAGTCGGCATGTTCTTCTCCAAATGCTTGTCAATGACGTCTAGCAAGCTTGAAGCTCCGATGCGGAATAGTTTGGGGTTCAGCCATTCAGGGCCTAGCTCTGTGTGAACCAGGATTAACCAGTCGACTGCGTCGTATGCCGATTTTATACCTCCAGCTGGCTTCAATCCCACCTACGAAGCAAACAAAAAAAATGAGGCATTAATGAGGCTTGCTACTATTGTAGTGAAATAATTTTCAAAATTAGATCAGCAGTTATGGAGATTACCTCTTACAAACCTACAAACTCACAAATTGTACCTCTATTATAATGAACACAAGATAAAAAAAAAACACCAGGATTTAAATTTCCAGGGAATATACACCCTGTTTTTTAACTTGATCTCTAACTACATATTATGTAGATTATAAAAAATAATACTAATAATATTTGTGTAGATAAAATTTTTACCCGACTGCCGAAAAGGAGGGTTATGTTTCTATCTTTATGAGCAAAGGTGGTATACCTTTATCCCTGTCATACTGTAGAACTTCCTGATGGCGCGGCACATTATCAGCCCAATGGGAAGAGTTGCGTTAACGGCTTCTTTACCCGTTGAGGTCTTGATGAAGTCTGCACCGGCCATCATTGACACCATGGAAGCTTTATACACCTGTATCAAGTATTATTTAAGGTGTTATTAGGGAGATCTATGCTCAGCAGTGTGCCGATATGGGTTGATAACAATAAGGTATTATAACCATTAACCTGTATTCAGGTTTGAAGGGCACTATTCCCAGCAAAATTACTGGGCATATGAAATTTTAGAACTGATGTCTCAGGTTGACAAGCGCAGTGCAATGCCGCGCAGGATTATGCAAATGGAAAGTTTTGAGTGGTACTTCCCCTGTTATGGGCAGGCATGGCGCTTACCTACAGGTGAAAGACTAGCTCATCTTGTTACTCAGTCAAATAATAAAATAAATGACGTATTATTATGGTATAAAAGGTTATGTTAATAAAGTGCAAGAAAAGAGCTCTCTCAAGCTCTCCAATCTTACATTGTCATAAGTTCCCAGCTCGCCAACACTGAGTATAACCTTCAGATGAGCACCATTGCAGGCTTTCTTCATCTGTTTCACTTCATTGTAGACCTCTTTCCACTTGCCAGTAAGGACTAGACTGCGATCCAGGACTACATCAATCTCTGTCGCCCCATCGGTGACAGCATGTTTGATTTCTAGCAATCTTGACTCCAACGGGAAGAGACCAGATGGGAATCCTGTAGCCACTGTGATATCACACAAAGTAATGTTAACAATATATTATAACAAAACATTTCGGCATGACTTGGGAATCAAACTCTGTAATTTTCCTTTTAAAATAGTATGGCATTGGTCTGTGGCAATTGCTTGTAATGAATAATTCTAATAATTGAACCCTCCTCTACAATTTAAATAATATTATGATAATTTAATTCTCAGAAATATTTACCCTGTGCAGGAATTCATCACCTCACATTTTCCAGTCAGCTTATTGCTTACTTATGTAAGGTTGCCATTCATCTCTACTTGGCAACTATTGTGAAAAAAATATGTGAAATTGATGAAACTCTTAGCGCATTCACTGCTGAAAACACAATTGTTGTGTTTTTATAACTTGCCGAGAGTACGGCAAAACACAATGGTATCTGCAGATCCATAACCGTGGCTAGACAAGAAAATCGGCCCAGCAGTCCCTAGTGTTAACATAGAATGTGAATCATAATTAAAGATGAACATAATTATGTGTATTTACCAGAAGCAATGTTAATGTTTCTCAGCAAGCCCATTGTTTTAATTGCGGCATATGCATCTGACACTCGACTGGGATACACGCAGACTGCGGCAGTCATTATTGTATTCTCAGGGTTGTAGATCTTAGCCACTTTGGGAGATAGAGGATTGGCTGCCTGTGAATTGTTATTTCACAATATTATGGATAAAGTCTACAGAACTTTATAATTATATACTTTTTTAAACGCTTGAGGCATACATTCTGATTTTGTACCAACACAATTCTTGCATGATTTTCACCTTATAAGCCTTGTTTAAAAGAGAATTTTCATTGTAGAATAATTTATTCTATTTAAGACATAAAATTCAAATCCCAGTGCGGACACGCACACCAATGTATTTTTAGTAAAAACATATGTACGTAATTATCACTTGTTTCTTGGTGAAGGAAAACATTGTTAGGTAACCCACATACCTATCTGAGAATTATTTTGGAGGTGTGTTATCCACCAATCTAGACTGGGCCACCGTGGTGGATTAAGGCTTACCTGACCCTCCTCACAACAGTGAGGGGAGACCCGTGCGCAGCAGTAGGAGATATAGATTGATGATGACGATGAAGACATGTGTTGTGATAGTGTAATACCTTTTTACAGAGTCTAAAGACATTAGACCGAGTATCGTCCCCTGCGAGAGTTGTCAGATCAATTACTGTAACAGCTTTCAACAGCCAACGGTTAAAATTGTCATTGTCCACAACACAATTATTTCTTAGAATTGTCTGCACTTGAGCTTCCACACAGTTTTTATTGACATGTAAATTCCTTAGCATTGATATATCTGAAACAAGGGAACAAAAAGCGTGTAAGATTAGTCAGATAAGTACCTATATTCAGAGTATAATATACATAATTATTTCTTTTAAGAATAAACTTATGGAAGTATATTGGCCAAAAATGCTTTCCAAAAAGAGGTTATCAGTTTGAAACTTAGCAGTTTACTAAATATTTACAGGCTAATTTTCTTAATAGGTTTAATACAATACATTTGATGTACATAGAAAGAGGGCAGTCAGATTATTTGTGCTATAATTTTAATTATGTACCTACGTATGTATCGTGTTGACATACCTTTTCCGAAGTCTTCTAAAAGGACATTGACCATGGCTGCAACTTCTGCTTTAAAGTTAATTAATTAAAAAAGAAACTACAACTTCTGAAACAAAGAATGTTGAGCAGGCAGTTAAAAAAGCGTGTTTTCGCTATATGGATTGGTTAAATTAACGGAGCAAATATTGTATAGATAATTGACAAAGTTCAAGGATTTTGTATTATGACTGCGATAAACAAAATGTTCGATAAAATTCAAAGTTTATAACTTTCATAATAACACAGAACTTGTTTACTTTTTATCTGTCACTGTCTGTTCTGGTGGCTGGCTGTCAGTCAATGACAGACAAATTATAATTTTATTGTCAATGTCAAATTGTCAAGATCCGGTTGCTGACAAACAAAAATACGAGCAATTAAAAAAAAGCGGTACCTATAGGCAGGGCAGCAGCTACAGTCATGCTAGTACCGGATTCTGTCGGTCCCGGCTCCGCCCGGTTCAAAGCAAAATTTGTGATATAAGGCGAAAGACAAATCAATGCAGCGTGGCGAGCGGTGCGCGGGGCGCCGCGCGGCGCTGTCACTTTGATATATTTTGTTTGTATGAAAAAGGCATCGAGTGACGTCATGCCGCATGCCGCACGCCGACGCCCGCCGGACCTCTTCTGTCTGGCTTGCCGCTTAGGAGAAGGTCAAGTACGTTTAATGAGCCCGAGTTTAGTGGCCATCCATGGCATAGTCCATGGCCTACAATTATAACCGACTTAAAATAGAAGAGGTTTCCAATCGACCTGTGTATTTATTGTACAGCGATTATTCCGTGAGTTCATTATTGCGTGTTCAATCAATAATTTGCGTGATTATAAGCAAGCTCCGCCGCTCTATGGGCTAAATAACCGGACCGCTAGAATTTAGAGAACCGAAGCTTATACGAACGGAATCATGCGACTTTACTTTACTTATTCGAAAGGGCGATGAGATTCGAGAATTTAAAGCATTTATTGCACTTGTAAACGCAAGTGAACATACAAATGAAGGTAGGTACTTCATTAAAATGTACGTCATAAAGCGTCTTTATAGTGATCCTGAGTACTTTTTTCTAAGATTCATTGAACATCATTATGCCTAATTATGTTGCTTGCCATTAGGCAAGCAACGAAAGCGATTTTGTTTACAATCTATTAAGATTGTAAGCAAAATAGCTTTCGTTAGGCAATCGAAAACTTAAAACACTTACTTTGTCAGCAAGCTTTCATTGCAGATTTAAATTAACCCTCTGTGGAACAGAGCGCTCGTAGAAGCTAGCCAAACGTTGATTAAACGCAAACATTAGATGGGACGGACGCACGGACATTTTACTACCACCACCGGTCGTCCATAATAGTGATGAAAGCTCAGGCTATTCGTAAGTATCTACCTAATACTCTATAGTTATTATTTTTTAAATTGGGAAATATAGTGTTTAGTTAATTATGTAGCCATACCTTCTTATAAACGTTATATACTTACCTACTCGTAATAAAGGTACAAATTATTTTAAATCTATGATCAACTTTACAACGCTATCCCAACTGCTTCCTTAGTATTAGGTACTCTTTGGTTTCCATATCGGGATTTACACAGTTTTTGACTTATCATTTCTATTTATAAACAAGAACTTTTTAGGTATTTAAAACTGAGGAGAGACCCGTGCCCAGCAGTGGGTTGATGATGATGATGATGATGAAAAGTATTTTATATTTTTTGAATGGTTTTTTAAAGATCTGTATTCTGATACCCATACCTCACTCGATAGGCTTTCATTGTTCAATATGCCTGATTGCAGCCGCCATTTTTTTTTCACTTATTGTACTTAGCTCTGTCACTCTCGCGATTGTGATAAATCTAAAATACCCCATTTATTAAAATGCATAAAGCCGTTTAGGCTGCAGGACGCGCCAATGGAACAATCATACTTCATCCCTCATAAGCGTAGAGTAAAAATCGTATTAATTTTGTTTTGTTTCTTTACGGATCTGCTTCATTTTGTTAATGTTATTTGGCGAATAGAAAGACGCTAATCAAAGAATAAATCTCAGTACGTTCCCCGTACGATTTATAGCGATCTGAGATTTGTTGCGCTCGCTCGCACCGAGCAGGGCCCCTACTACAAAACAATATCAGATACTGAAGTTAGAAAACTTCGAAAAATTGGGCATTGCAGTTCGATTGCATTCTTATTCAATATGATGTGACAAATAAGCAGAAGCATTTTTGTCATGTGTTGTATCTATTGATGGCTACAGTGTTACCTTTACTACGTAGTACTATCTATTCTGTGCCTTTACTAATAAAGTAAGTATCTTGAGTACCTTGAGTAGAGGTATCCTTCCAAAAAATTAAAATTTTGGTTTATATAATAATATCAGATTAACATTCGAATTTTCTTAATTAAATATGTCACGCCAACCTACTTTATGTAAAACTATATTTTAATTCGTATGTATTAAAACAGCTCGTAATTTTAATAAAAATCAAAGCAAAAAGCAAAGAACTTATAATAGAGCTTTTATGAGAATTAATGAACGTAATATTAAGTCGTCGGTGAAGCGCAGATGGTAAGGGCCCCGGCGCGAGGCGGGCGCTATAAACATTTCAACGAACCATTACTGTATAGTCTCACAAAGAAAATACCATCTTAGTTTTTGTTCTCTAAAGTTTAAAAGGAATTACTGTTGTTTCCCTGTTTCTTGTCGGCCACGAAACAAATAGACATCTAGCTACTTAGGGTCTTGTTCAGCAGATTTGTGAAGTTCGTCGTGACAGAGTTCACACCGTGTCGTGTCACAACGTAGGTGCTACGATAATCATTCATTCATCATCGTTCATCGTTCATTCATCATCGAACCACAGAGCACTCTCGAACTGTGCTTAGAAATCGGCTCGTGGTGGTTACGATCTTAAGGTACAGTCGGCCTCAGGAGTAGCTGAACATGCTCTAATTTCCAATTTAATTTTCCGAACGCAAAATATATTTTTGTTGGAGAGAATATGATATTTAAATTATGGAAACGTTTTGCTACTTTTGAGCTTGACCGTACCAACCCACCTAATTAATTAGGTTGCGTATCAAAATGAAATTCTGAATTAGTTCTGAGAAGACAATATCATATCATGCATTTCGAAATATAATTGGCATGCGTGATTTTTTTCCTTTGAAACATTTTATTAATGGGTGTTTTAACAGTATTTTCTTGCCACGGTTAGTTGCGCAGTCAAGAGTGTCACGGTGGCACATTAAAATGTTTTGTTTTGCGTAGTGAATAGGTTTTTATTGGCTAATCTGTGATAGAGTTATGGACTAGCACTTTGCTGCAGACAGTTTGGTTACCACCTAACCGAAAAAGTCCTTTGTGTCTCTTTAAAAACATTTTCTGACTTTGTTTTTATAAGTACGTTAAAAATCTTCGTCGAAATTTATAGAAAAGCGCCTAGAGCGTTAGAAGTTACTTAGTTAATTGCTACAAACGTCTGTAAAAGGTCACCAGCCATACTAGGTCTGCAAAATACACGCAAGCGTATTTTGTAGGTTACGTGTAATGAACTTTATATTAAATTATACCTGCCTCTTTGGGTTGTTCCTAAGGTCAGCCGAACAGTAACAGCAGTGATATCTTTTATCATCGTATACAATCACAGCCGCTATAAAGTCTATGGTCATATTGTGGTGTAAAAAACTGTGTCCCCGCAATAAATAAAATGTTTATTGGCAGTTACCAAAGATTGCGGCATTACTTGCACAGTAAATGTAAGTAATCGTTGTCCACGGAGATAAAGTAGTAAAAGGGAGGAGAATTTTCATGTTTGAGACGTGACTAATAAAAAGGGTGACTCGGTGGCTCTATAAATCGTGCGGCTACGGGTTTTTTGGAGATTTATATTTCTATTATGGTACCTTCTAACAAATGATACCCGGCTCAATCCAGTAACTCCTAAGTCAGACAATGTCAATTACTAATACATAACTAATACCTACTATACATCGTTACAAACGTAGGCGTAATATTAATATGTCAGCAGAAAACTGGTACTCGAAATTACTAAATGAAATTTGGTTATACTTTGCTTATTGACATTTGACACAAAAGCAATCATAGCATTTGCTTTATCAATTTTAGTGTACGTATATTTAACAGTGAGACTGTATAGAAGGATAAGAGGATATCCAAGAGTAGTAAAAACAGAAGTACCGTTTTATGATTTAGGTAACTTACTTTTTTGTTTATACTATGCTAAAGGTAAGTTAGTAAAAAAGAATGCACGATCTTCAAATAAATAGGTAGAAATGTAAGCCACCTCCTTGCTTTGTCGGTAATACCTTTGTTTACGTTTCTTTGAGAATACAAAATATTTCTCATACCCTCAGGGTGTAGTTGGTGGATGTAATAGTAAGGATATCGTATAAATCGTCGCGAGACGTAAATGTCTTTGTTTTGATAAAGTAAGCTTGGAAAATCATGGTTTATTTATATGCACCTATCTATATACATGTCTATACACAATATAAATACAGTTTTATTGCTTCGTTATAAGATTTGTAAACAAAATAGATAATAATTTAAATAGATAAACACATGATTATTAATTATCGTCGGAATTGTTGCGATCCATATTTGATTTAATCAACAAATTACAGCTAAGTAACCTTAACCTGTGCTCTAACTTGTTATTGTAACTGCAGAACTTTGTAGCCACTGCTTTTTTGGATGTTTTAAGTTATAGAGTAGATCTACTTATAGGTAGTAGAGTAGATACGTAACATTGTTTACGATGCAACGCTACCAGCAGAATTTTCTCGTGTAAACATTCAATTTATAATCTACAGTGTGTAGCGTACGAACTATTTACTTATCTGAACTTATGTTCATACTGGGAGTACGTAAAACAGTTTCTTAAGATCCCGTTTAAAATTCTTTCAGTGGAGTTGCTTGTTCACTTTAAAGCTTAAGAAAATGTTGATGACAATCGATTGGAGCAAAGCAAGGGTTCGAAAAACGCGGTTTATAAAATCCTTTTTCAGTCAATCTAAGGGCATGATCATCCAACGAGTTGGTAGAAATCACTTAAGTCAGAGCTAAATTATGAACTAAGCGGGGACGACTTTAATTCCACTTCCCGCTAATGGGATTCATTCACTTTTCAACAATTCAGTGTCCACTCTTCTTCCGAGGGCTTACAGGGACGTTTAATTTTGTTGCCATTTTCCATGCAATGTAGCGTAGCGTTGAGATTTTTAATTTGTGCAGATAGTTTCAGAAATATTTTAAGTATGAGCATTCTTCGTCCCTTTAAAGACTTTTTAATATATTTAGTCGCTTCAGGTTCTGGATTTTATAATATTGCTCGCATACTAAATTTGTAATGTTTGATTTCCCATCCTGGCCCACGAATCAAGCGGTAACATAGTGGTGTAGGAATTACCACTGCGTGCTTCAATATCATTCATTACATTCCATTTTTGAGGTATCAATCTTTATTAAAAAAAAATATGAATTCGAAATTCTTAGATACGATGCCAGTTTCCTGTTTCAGTATGTTGGCAACAAAGGTAGGTAATTATTTTCAAGTGAATTGTTTTGCTTTAAGAACGCGAGGGTTATCGGCTTAAAGCGGGGCCGATAAAACCACTCTCCCCTTTGTGTTACAGTGAAGTGGTGGAATTTACTCAAACTTCACACAGACTTCTTGGGGAAACTTGAAAGGTTTGAATTTATAACTTTGTTTCAAGCAAACTCAACCTTCAGCATATGCACACACTCAATTTGAAAATTTGAAACAAATTCGACTGATTTTTACTGACTTATAGATTAGCGTATTCCCACTAGATAATCTTTCCATTTTTTTATGTCACTGAGTAATGAGACGAGCAGGTCGTTCACCTTTTTTTTTATTGCAGAATAGGCAAGCATTTGACTGCAGTCTCCGCAGTGTCGACACGGTCGAGGATGGGGCAGGGCCTGCTTGCCTAGAAGATACCTATTCACTCTTGACTTGAAGACTTTCAGATTATAGTTTTCGAGAAACACAGACGCTGGCAAGGTGTTCCATTCCTTTGCTCTCCGGATTATAAATGTGGATGCAAATCGCTTCGTGCGGATCGGAGGAATATCAACCATATACAGATGTCGTGTTTCCGTACGTCTTGTTGTCCGATGGTGGAAAGGAGATGGAGGAATCAAGTTGTGCAACTCCATCCCAGACTCTCCGAAATGTATGTATGTACCTGATGGTAAGCGCTACGCCTGCCCTTACCAGTTACAGTGGCACCTAGACCTTTGCATTGCGTAATATTGCACGGCACTGCACTGCGCTCGTCACTGTGTGACATCGGTTCTAAAGTCTCATATGCCCAGTAATTGGAGCGATAGGTGGTAAATACTCTAAACCTAGAATGAAACTACTTCTTTTTCAAGAACAGGTAACCTAGAGAGATAGATCCTGCCCGACTCCAGGCTAATTAATTGATTAGTCCGCATCAACAACTTCACTCTGTACCTTTTAGCAAAAGAAATTACAAGATAATAATATTTCTAAATTACGTTAACACATTCCATTAATATTAAACATTCAATAAAAAAGGCACTTTAAATTCATGCGTGTTTATTAATAATTATTTCAAAAGGTAAACGAAAAAGCTAATTATCATTTATTAAAAAAGGCACGATTAACGCGTGAGTATAATTACGCATAGTAACATGCCCATTAAGCGCATTAATTTTAAAGGCCAATCCACCGAAACCGGCAAATATTAAGGGGGAAACCACCCCCAGAAACCACCGAATGTTTTCACATACGTTTACAATTTCACACTCGGCTGGCTCTCTTAATTAACCGGTTCAGCGTATTTTAAATGAGGAGACTTGGTACCTACACAAAACTGGCCTAATTTGAAAGTTATGTCTTCAACTAACCATTTAGGCCGTCCAGACTGCGGCGCTGTTCATAACCTAAATTTTAAACCCCTAGGGCTTGAGCTTGTTGCTGTGCTCGATGTCATTTAGAAACATCGTGACGTAATTAGATTAGTGAATAAAATACGTTTTTTAATCTATAATTCTCTAAATATTTTTCATTACTTACTGCTTTGTTATTGGACAAGTTCTTAATGAGTAAAAGGGACTTCAGATTTTATTTCAATTAAAAGAATATTAACCCACAATAGAGTTCTTAATAGCAATTAATAAGTAATTAATTGCATTCCTTAACAGTTCTTAGTTGCAAAATATATTTCCAAGACAAGTTTTTATAAAATAGGTATTTGGTACTAATTCGATCAAGATGACCCCAAACACCATCAATCTACTGTTAGTCCCTAGGGAGTTCCGCTGTCAATACTCCGCCTCTGTCATAAGATCAGTTCGCGGTTTCCTTAATATTGTATTGTCATCGGGACTGGATAGTCGTGCGAAATTTCAACTCAATTGAACAACGAAAACCGGGTCCATTTTAACTTTGACCTAAACATGAATGTTATTCGTACTAACACAGATTTATTCCCTTTCTCCTCACCAGTAGTAAAGTAAAGGAAGCTAGTAAACAAATATTTAAATTTAAATACTACGAACATCTACGAGTTTCTTGTAGCAATGCAATGTATTGCCTACAGACACTTTCGTAGTGTCTGCTACGGTGTCGAAGCTCATAGACGTAGAAGCAAAACGTATTATACTGTGCTTTGAGGCATTTACCGTAGCATAATTCATAGCTGAGTTGTATACAATGTAAAAAAAATTATACAACCCGTGTTCAAGCTTTAGTATAGTATTTATTGACTGCATTTTGTATTTACGTACGCATACACACACGTTCACAGTGCATTCAACGGTCTCACTGACTACGCACTGTAAGTACACATGTCTAAGCTATTATGTAGGCGTGTTGGGGCTTTTCAAGCCTCTTGGAGTGTCTTATAAAAATATTCCTCGTGGAGAAACTATATATTTTTGTCGTATTGTAGTCGTGGTTTTGGTAGTATCAAGCTAGAAAGTCTATGAATTTAAATATCTAGCTAATTTTATCAAAATTGTTTTTTAGCTATGGTAATTAGTTCTTCCTAAATGAATATGATTGAAACCCCAAACCCGAGAAATCTCGAGCTCTATACAACTTTTTATATGTATTATGTAGACAGGCTCATTCTATATAATAAGGTAACGGTACAAAAATCCTATTAATCGACATAAAATAAATAAGTAGCCGGTTGTTCTCCTAATATCATCCCGGAAATTGCTTTTTCCGCGGGAAAACAGGTTAAGCACATTAAAGTTGCGGTGCACCTAGCATATAAGAGGTACATATGTATTACCAAAACATAACTTAATTTATTACTTGGAAATGCTAAAACGAGAAGTATCTACATAATACATTATGAAGTGCCCTAAGTGAGGCGTACAGAACTGGCAGAATATATTAAGAAGTTGTATGAAAAATTAAAATTCTCGGCTTGAAAATCGTTCTCGAGTTTTAAAACAGCCAGTTAACCGAGATAAAAAAAGACTCACCATCGCCCGGATACAAAAGAGGATTTAGTGGTACCTACCGTTGAAATAATAAAACCGTTAGTGAGCGCATTAACGTTAATATTAAGATTAGCTAATGTGCTCCGAAATGCAGTGGCATTTTCACTCTGCACTTTTATTTTATACAACGTTGGTGAAAGTGTGAAATTGACATGTCACGCGTTGTACATAATTTGTAGAATCATTTGTTTTTTATTAATATTACGGTCCTCTCGACGCTTGAAATTTAAAAAAAAATTATATATCTCATTTTTTTTTATTTAATTTTAAAATGCAATTTTAATTCAAGTGGCTCAACCAGAAGCTTAGTTTTGTTATTTATAATGAAGAATTAGTAACTATTTTGCTGATTGCCTACTAGATTATGAAGAATGCCCTTCTCGTTGACGGTAAGTTCCTATTGTAAAAAGACTTACCATTTGCACATAACTATATATATTATTTAAACTAATTTTTGAGGTAACCTACCTAGACATACACCTTAACAATTTTCCGGATTTTAGCTTCAACATAGTAATGATATAACTTATAGAAGTTGAATCTACGTGACTTTAAAAGAGCAGAAGTCGACTCTACTTTACATTAAGTTTCGGTTAACGCGGGTCTAATTACGGAAGTTTCCACAAGTTTGCTAATATTATAAATGGAGAGGAAAGAGGCTAAATTCCCTCGCCCTGACTGTAATGACGTTTCTTCTAGAAGCCAAGTTCGTGTTTATCTCATCCTGTTTCTTTAGTTTGTTCCAAACTAACTATATCTTTTGTTGCAATAGAAATGAAACTTTAGAGACCAATTCAATTCAATTAATTCCCTCATTAGTAAATGAAATTGGTTAACTAATAATGTATTTTTTTTGGTTTTCGTATACTGTTCATACATTATATGCATGGTCGCTACATTTGTGGATTATTTTTTTTATTGACACAACTTAAATAACAAACTAATAAATAAATTAAAAGAAAACTAACTAAAAGTTAAAATTAAAATTATTTTTTCTAGTATCTGTCACATCACGTCTTGCAGTTGAGCTTTGTACACATGAATGGTATTAAAATATGAAATTTTATTATAATAGATACTATAGAACCACAGACCAGGACGAAAAATGACCATTTGACGGATTTCGCTACTGACGATACGTTGTCGTGTCGTCGAATAAGAATTCTGAAGTAAGATTTACAAAGCAAAAAAATCTCGACATAAAGAAAAGAGAATAAAAATTCAGCACAGTATCTCAACATAGGTATTCAAACGGAGCACGCAATGAATTCGGCTCACTAAAGACCTACCGAATCACTGCCTATTTCTTTGCAGTAACTCGAACAAAAGAATTTCTTAAATTAAAATTCTCCAAACACTCCTCATAGAGGCACTGGCAAGTAACACGGCTTCTTCCATTGTGGCATTTTATTACGTAATAAGACTTTTGGATGGATTATCTCTGGAGGTAAGGGACCTCAAACCACGAGTGGCATGTTTAGTAAGATTTCAATACATTTTGTAAGTTTCAATAGGTTTATATACATTTATACACCTGACTTGATGAAAAGTTTTATTTTATTCGGGACGAAGTTTGCTTTTAACACGTTTTAAGTGCAAAAGCGGATAGAGCAAAAATACATAAGTACAGTCGAATTGAGAACCTCCTCCTTTTTGAAGTCGGTTAAATTACTGTGTTCCGGATTGAAGGGCACTGTTTCCAGCGAAATAACTGGGCATATGAGACTTTAGAGCCGATGTCTCAGTATGAAGAGCGCAGTGCAGTGCCGCGCAGGGTAATGCAATGAAAAGTTCTGTGTAGCACTGTTACTGTTATGGGCAGGCGTAGCGCTTACCATCGAGTGAACGACAAGCTCGTCTCGTCACTCAGTCTAATAAAACAAAACCTTGATGCAGTAGCCGACGGTGGAAGATATTTTTATAGTTTCATACCTTGCCTGTTCTGTTTTTGATATGATCACAAGAAAGATTAAAGTGCAAGAAAAAAGTTAAAGTAATTTACTGCATAATACAGATTGCAGACTTGAAATATTATTTTTCACATCTGCTTTAGTCTTCAAATGAATAAAGAATATTACGAACTTAATAATTAATCTATCATTATTCAGGCTAATATTTGCATATACAATTCTATTGATAAATTCTAGGTAGGGTCGTCGTAAAATGGCGGAACCAGATGCAATGGTGTCGAAGGAACAGCTTTCAATAAAATCGAAATGGAATATTCGATCTTTGTCATGAAAATCCTATAGTAAGTAAATGAAACGTGCGAAGGCAGTTGGAAGAGGCAGTTTCAATAAGGATCCGAGTAGAGAACGTGATTTCACATAAAGTGTTGTTTGCATCTGCGCTAACATTTGAAGCACCCGAGGGACTGTTTAAACTGTTAAATATAGGTGATGGTCGCACGTGCTCTGCGCCCTGCAGACTAACGGTGGCGGTCTGTTGTCAATTAGTCAATCAACTTTCGGAATATTTATAGTAATACTAGCTGCGCCCTACGGTTTCACCCGCATAGTTCAGTTCCCGTGAGAATACGGGGATAAAATATACCCTATAGCTGGTGCCCGCAAGCTTTCATCCCCTACTTTTATTTCACCCTCTTAAGGGTAAATTTCTTAATGTCATATTTATTAATATCTAATCAAAAGCCTAAAAATAATTTTCAAGCTTCTAGCTACAAAAATGATGAAACTTCCATACACACTTTCATCCACTATTTCAACCCTATTACAGCCTTTTTTCGCTTTTAAAGTCTATCACTTAATCCAGGTTATAAACTATCTGTGTTTCAAATTTCATTCAAATCCTTTCAGTAGTTTTCGCGTGAAAGAGGAACAAACATACATCCATACTCACAAACTTTCGCATTTATAATATTAGTAGGATAGGATAGATTTAGAACTATTCCTAAACAATGCCATTAAATATTCTCATAAAAATATCTTTTTACCATTGTTACGAATTGGCTGGACTGCTTTACCTACCTACTTGTAAATTTTCAAACATAATATTTGTTTAGGATCCAAAACGGTACGTTCCTAAACAAATAATTATTTCATTCCCGTGCATAAAGTATAGCACCCAATCGTGTTTTATTTGAATGTAACCTCCGAACAGATAATTTTGTCATCTCGTCATTTCTATTATATTACTTTTTTATGAGTTTTCATACAAACACACGTGCACAGTTATTGCCTTAAAATTAGATTAAATATAAAATGAAACCAATTCATGTTTGCAATCTTGGGCAAATTGCTTTGTAAGTAGCTACCGTACGTAATACGAGTCGCTACCAATCTCTAAAGCAATAAAACGAAACTTCGTAACAAATTGAAATATATCGTAAATTAGATATGAATGAAAAGCGATTTTTCGATAAACTTTCCTGACAGTTTTAACAACATTCAGAGTTCAATGGTCCTCGATGACGATCGATTCCGAATCGTGATGGAGGGCCTTTCATCCAACTCATAATAATAAACTCTCAAAGTGTTCGAATTCCGCTGTTAAGTTTATCATCTTTGCTTTATATGAAGCGATCGATCTACTCTAAATGAAAATCTAATGTTAGAACTTTCAAGTAATGTTATGAACAATAGTGGGGTAAAATCCTTAATGTTTCGCGCACGGATTAATGAACGCAAACCCGAAAGACACAAAGAACGGTAATGAGTTGCTTCACACTGGGACAAGGATGAGACATTGAAACTATAGTGGATGAATTGCCTCCCTCGCTCGATCCTCCCGCGCGCCCTCCAATGACTTGCGATGTCGTTGTTCGACTTGCTAATGAGTTCTCGATTCAGCACCAGACTGGCATTTGCAAGACTTACGCTTACTTCTCATTACTTTTGTACCATGTGTTTAAACATTCGCAGATGAAAGTTGAGTTGAACAATTTTAACGGTGACGCGTATTTTGTGATTTAACTTTGATACGCCTCACGGCTGTTGTGATTTACCTGCCATTAATTTGAAACACCTTCACACTCGTATGCCGTTTTTCGACTTTGTTCTCAACGTGCCTGGCGTAGGTTATTGGGAGCGGAAGTCAGTAACAGTACACGTAATTCTCTATTTGTGGTACACTTTTAACCCATGCAATGCAAATAATATAGCGGTGGTTGCCTAGTGGGAGAAAGTCTGCCTTCCAAGGAGAAGGACGTGAGTTCAAATCCCAGCGCGGGCACGTACCAATGTGTTTATGTAAAAAGCATATGTATGTTGTTATCAATTCCTTTTGGCGGAAGGAAAACATCGTGAGGAAACCCACATACCTAACTGAGAATTATTTCGGAGGTAGGCGTGTTATCCACCGATCCAAACCGGGCTCTCGTGGTGGATTATGGGCTAGCCCTTCTTACGAAAGTGAGAAGAGAACCGTGATTAGGAGTGTGACGATATGGGTTGATGATGATGCATATTATTATAATATCAATTTATGTATGATCATATTTTATTTCCCCAGAGAAGTAATAAAAAATCCCAAAACAGCAATTGCTATATTAGATACTGATTGATATTTCTAAAAATTACATTCCCAACTCAGTCAGGTGTAGAGTAAAGTCGTCAGTCTAACATTATGAGGATACTATTATAATATAAACAAATTCAACTAGGTTAGGAAAACATTTAAAAATAATACTGTGAATAAATCGCAAAGGCACACCAGCTTTATTCCATTTGATATTCGAAGCGAGTGATGCACGTGTATACTGGCGCATATTTTTCGATCGGCAAGCCTATGACCCAATCAAAAGCAGATAGCAACTGTTTGCTCTTTATGATATTTTGCCAATACATATTCAGAAGCAAAACATTTTACTATAGGCTGCGAAGATTCGCCAAAGTGCATAAAATACAGGCATAAAATTGTAGTGGTAGTTATCTGCATGGCTTTACGTCTCAGTTTAGTGTCTGATATAATCTTCGCAGCAACAAATCTTTTCAAGTGGCGAATAAAAATTGTAACTCATGGTTTAGTGATTTTAACAGCAGTGAAAATTCGGGAGGCCATTTATTATTATCAGTTGCCTGAACCCGGGCGCAGGCGGTGCGCTACGTTATGGCACTCCTGTGGTTTCCTAACTACGATCTCGAAGAGCCCAGTGATTTACGCGCCTGGAACTTTTGCTGCCCAGCGACACTAAAACTGTAATATGAAGATTTGTTGGATTCACTTAGATACCTCTGCTGCTCTTTAAACTTGCTCGCCAGAACAGTCGCTTTATTGAAAGGCCTCATTGTTTATTCAAGTATTACTTAACAATAAGCGAGTATCGTTAAGTTTGAGCTCGTTACTTAGTTCAAGGAAATAATAAATGAGTGCCCGTTAGCTTTGAATTCTTTGTTAGTTAAATTATTTAAATGTCTTGACTCGCTGAAAGTGCAAGATTCTAAATAATTTTGTAGAATTAAGTCTGTGGAAGCCTTCTGACTTTCGGTGAAGCCTTGCCCCCGGTCGTTTATTGCTAGCGTAATTAGCAGGGTCGTATTTTTTTATTCACTTTGTTTCTTTGATGACAAGGTCGCAAGTGAAAGAGATTTGATTGTTTGTTTAAGGAATGTTTTATTTGAACATATCAATTTTCAGTATTAAATTATAAGGCATGATAGTATTTGTTTCCATTAAAATGTAGGTAACTTTAAGCATTGGTTTAATTATTATAAAATGCGTGCTTATATACTTTTAAAATGTACACACGAAATTAATTACCTTTGGATTTAATGTAAAAGAATACGCCGAAGTCTGTAAATGTGCTGTACATTGTAGCTGGTGTGTTACTTTTCCGTGTATTTCCCAAACTGAAACATCGCACATAAACAAGTTGTTTTCCTACATTTTAATTCAGGTTACACAATATTTTGGTAAATCAACAGCTTTATAACCAAGACCCGTTAAAATATTTAAGTAGCACTTTGGATCGTTATGACTGCTGATGGAATATTCTCCTTGTGCTAATAAAATTTATTTCTCATTTTATCGTGATGAAGATAGTATTCCTGTGAAACATAATAATGATTCAGTGGTAATTATGCAGGTGTTTGATGTTCTAATTGTTTCAGTTAAGGGTAAAGGATGAATACACAGTCACCTAACCTGATATAGTGCAATCATCATCATCAACCTATACCGGCCCACTGCTGATCACAGGTACCCCGTAATCCACCCGAATGGTGAAGAATGTCCCAGAATGTGCCCAGTCCAGAACGGTGGATCACATACCTCCCAAATCATTCTTGAGGGTGGGTTTTCTCACGATGTTTTCCTCCACCAAAAAGCTAGGGATAATTACATACATATGTTTACAAGAAACACATGTGTAGGTACGTGCTCGCACTGGGATTTGAACTCGCGACCCTCTCCTTGGAAGGCGGACGTTCTCCCACTAGGCTACCCACCTTAGTGCAAACTAGATTTAAAATTATAAACCTTTTTTAAATGTTAATCTGGTTGTTGAGGTTTTTATATTTAGGAAAATGATGGTATCACATTTGGTGGTACAACTACTCCAAGAAATTAAAATGTTTGGTAAAGAACTATCTAATCTACAGTGTTTTTTTTCATTTAAGGCGTCTTGAGTTCCGGAACTGCAAAGCGAAAACAGCGTTTTATAATATATGAAAACCTTCTTTGACGTAAGCTCTCATAATATTTTAACAAACAACATGCAAAGTAAAATGTGTATGTAATGGCAGCATAAAAATATTTATTATCTGCTTCTTTACGATGCGATTTTTTTCCCAACGCACATACGAGCACGGTACACTTCCAAGTGACAAAGGTTAAGCCGCCTTAATTAATTTTCCTTGCACTGAAATATATGCATTATAAATTACGTCGTGCATGTTCCCTTCATTTACTTTAAAATTAGCGCCTCCAAACTACTGAATTGGGGCAGAGATAATGAGGTGATGGTAGCATAGATTATTTTAACAACATACAATAGGTATGGTGGCTTATTAAGTCGAATAACTTTCACAAAGTGAATACTGCAACAATGTAGGGAAAACATTAGGAAAAAGGTTGGGCGCGGAAAAAGGTCACGCCGGCGGTTGACGATCTATACAAATTGAAAACAAAGAAATGACTATTGATCCGATTAGTAAGGATCGTCTCGTCACTGTTATCGCAATGATATGACAGTACTAAAGACGCAGACGCGTAAATATGCTACTTGCATAGTGAAATTTTGTGCTGGACCATCGCTCAGGCGTCAGACGCACTTTCTATGCACTTAAGTTCTATGCACTATGTAAACCAATGGAACAGCTTCCGAAGCTAACGTTAGTAACGTCAGTGGTAATGTGCCTGTCATAGATCCTAACCGTGAAAGCTATCCCATAGAAATCTATAGTAATGTTTGTACCAAAATAAACAAAAAAAAAAACAAAAACAAAAAAACTGTATTGAAAACAAACGCGTGTGAAGCGCTATTGACGTCAAAAATGCGCATGGCTCGGACGTGCGTTCCGATCCCAACGCATTTTACCCTTTACCAAAAAGTACCTAACATAGATGTCTACTAACATACATTAAACATATATAATTAACTTACTTTTGTTCTGTTAACTGTACGAACATGATTTATAATGATAGATTCTTGAATCTTCCAACCATGTAGCAAAGTTATTATAACTTTCTTGTGTACTCCTTTGGGCTTTCATAAAGTATAGATACCTAACATAAGCGCTTAAAATTATCTGTACATTTTGTGTATGAACATAACATGCAGCGCCAAACGATTATATGGACATCCTTATATGACAAATCATTAGATAGGTACTTCTTATACTTGTTCTATCACGAGGGTGTCCAATAAAAAATATTTTGAATATCGGTATTTCTCTATAAATCCGTTCACCTAACTTCAAATCAAAGTATAGGTACTGTTACGTAAGTAACCGTTAAATCACTCCGTTTTTATCACGTGAGAGGATGGATATGTCGTTAACTTTTCCAAACGCTCCGTTTCTAATGCCTGTGTGAATTTATTGCTCCACTCCGCAGCCTTGGTATAAAGCTTTAAAATTGATTTCCTGTGCTTATACCTTGTTTAAAGTTAGACCGTCTCTCAGATTATACGTCTCTTTCTCTGCTTAAGCGAGTAAGAGAGACAAAGCTGTCAAGCATTTCCTTAGCAAATAGAAACGGATCCAATTATACCTAAACGCTTAAGGGTTAGAGTAAAGGACTAAAGTTACTGTAATTGTTTCTTAGTGAACAAATGTTTAGATAGAGATAAAACAATTGAATAAAGACCAACTACATCAATAATGGTTTGTTTTAAAGTACTTTCTGTGCTATGTGTAGGTAACACTTTAAAGTTCTGAACATTCAATGATAATGCTAGAGAAAACGTTCGTATGTGCTCGCGTGCCGGGAACATAGAAAGGGTACAAAACGTAAAGGTCCAACTGTAAAAGCAAAGTTCGAGGTTAGAAAACGACAACATAAACCGCATTCACTTGTAATGTCCCAACCACAGCCAAATAGCCACTTTAAACGGAGCCACGGGGTAGAAGCACAGTTAATAAGCACAAATCTTTAACAGAGTGCATTTTATTGCCAAAACAGTGTCTGTTTAGAAACTGCGGCCGTTTGTCGACGTGCGGTTTTCCGCCGTGAAAATCTATGGCCTCCAGCGTACGGTCAAAAGTGTTCCTATCTGGGTAATGGGCATCTGTGGAAGCTCGGTCACGGCCACGGAAAAGCCACAGCTCGGTGAAACTGCTATGAGATTATTCTGAAAACCGTACACTGAAAACTAGCCTTTGTAGCTTCAGTGTTTGAATTGAGGTTGGCTAAGATAAATGACATAGGAAACACAAAGACGATTGACCTAAAACATTTAGATCAGGGGTTTGGGCCGGATGTAACATTTCTGGTAGTTTTTACTGGGGTGCCGAAAGATTTAAAGGTGCAAAGCGGCGTGTATAATGAAAAGAACGAATTCGCTCAACAAATCTAAGACTAAAAACTGACCAATGCAGCGCGGTGTGTGCCTTCATCACTGGCGCTGTCACTTTGATACATTTTCATCAAAATGACAGTACAGCGGCGCGGCGCTGTAAAAATGTACAAAATGAATCAATATGTCATCGCTGCATTCATTTGTCTTTCACCTAATAGGTACTGCATATATGGCACGCACGCATTGTAGGCATAATAATTAAAAGATTCGTATTTTACATTTAACTGAGCACAGTCTTACAGTAAAAGTACCTAAGTAGGTATTTATGTAGAAAATAATCACATACCTATTATTTTACATTTTTAACTTTTATCTCACGCTTGCCTATACCCGGGTATAAAACGTAGCGCGAGATCATCGTTCCCGGATGAATATTTGAACCCACTCACCTAGTCTCTAGCGAATAAACGTATGAACATTTTAGCAACACTCAGAGTGGAGTCGCGAAAATAAGTTCAGTTCAATTCGGTTTATGGATGTCAAACGAAATTTTTTGAAATATATTTAGGACACCACCGCTACATCTACTAGTGCTTCAAAATATTTTTAGATGCTAGAAGAGCTAGTGATGTTCTAGGTGATATTCGGGGCACGTGCTATTATATAATTCGGTACAATTTTTTTTTTTATCCTGCTTTTATTATTTTGTAAGGCTTGATAGACCGAAGTCTTGAATGAAGATTTATGATTTAACTATTTTGTGTGTATAATAAATATTAGTACATATCTCTTTGGAATATGTTCTTTATTTGTTTGATACCATATCTACTCAAACAGATTATTAATTGCTAAAAATCTTTTATGACGCATTGCTTACATACATGTAGCTAGACGACCCTTGTTTTTTTTTACAAGGAAGTGGTTTTAAGAGGGAAACTTGATGGAAAAAATAAAATGGACTACACGTGTAAATCGAACGCTGCCTAAAGTCTTTAAAATTCAACTTTTTTCCTAGTAATTTCCACAGAATCTCGCTTGCCCTTGACAAAATACATTAGGCAAGTCTTTAAAGCCAGCCTTGCAGTAACGATCTAAAGTTTTAGTTTAAAAAAATATCTGGGGACATCCCTAGCTGGTAGCTGCGGAAGGCTGTGTCCCGGCCGAGGCGGAAATGTTGTGACGTCAGAGTCACTCGCTCCGACCGGCAACGTTTCTGTGGACCCGACGCCGACGCACGCATCCGGCCGAATCTGGGCCACTATAACGCGAATATTTAAGTTTCAAATTAAAAACGGGGATAGCAGCGATAAATGAACGTAGCAATGCATCGATGTAACACTGGATAGTTTATAATATATGCTAACCTACATACTACTATTACCAATTGGAATTTTGGTTTCTAGAGTTTTGTGACTGACAATTTAGTTCACTAATTTACAGTGCATTTAGAACCGGACTTATGTTATTGCTGCTTAATTCTTCGTTGCTTAAAATAATTGTCAAACAGTGGACTATCGAAAATGGAGCCGTAACAAAGTTGCTTGATGTTGAATGAAAGGTTGTAATGAATAGAAAACAACAATAAAAAAATTACAGAGGCCAAATACACAGTACAAAGACAAAATAAAAGTAACATTGAAAAACAAGAATGAAGATAACGGTGCTTCTAAAGGTTAAAAACAAAAGAATTCAACGCACTCTTGTTAATTAACTAACCTAGGCAACCGTTCAAAACAAAAGAAAAAAGGCATTTCACATTTAGCGAGACATAAAATCCGTGCTTAATTGCCGGACAGGAAACAGACACGTTTTCTGCGCAATTTTTAAACCCTCAACTGTTAGATCCTGCCAGCGGAGAGAGAGCTGCGCGTCATTATTTAGTCGTCTCTTGTAACGCGTCGCTTACATCTGCCTCTTGGCTGAACTGGAGCACCGGGCATGCATGCACAGCGGCTAAATTAAAACTATTCCACATAAACGTTGTATTATTTTTTGTATGAATTTTTATGAAAGTGTTGCGGGTAACTTCGTTTACTTTACACTAAAATTTACGCGTCCTTTTCCATATGTCTAAATACGAATCTTAAATGTGAATTTCCTCAAGAATAGCCTTTAGCTAACAGTTTTATCCTCAATTTACTAACGTTTTGCTTGTAAGCACGCAGTTTCAGCCAATGCTCACACTTCGTTACCTTCGCTCCCATACGCTCGTTGCAGCGCGGCAATTAATCCCAAGCTCTCCATTAATCAGGACCAAGCCGACTCCCTGCGAGAGGAATGTGTCTAATTATACCTTGGGCTGCAGTAAATCAGCTGAAGCACGCAAAAATATGGCTTATTGTTGTGGCTGGTTCCAGGCGGTACGGGTAGGTATGCGTATGTGGTGCGTTTCATGGTAGTATTGATATATAACCGGAATAGCACAATTTCCTCCAGGTCCTATTTTGGAAAAAAACTGAACGCTCTGCGTGGCCTTCGACGCATTATTCACAAGTTTACAAATTATAGGAGACTATAAGTAGGACGTACTTTATATACCTACGAGTACGTAATAAATATACATAGTATGTACGTCAAGTACTTTTGAGTTCCAAAAGCTTTGAGCTTCTATACAATTTCCCTTTTAAAACGGAGATGATGGACTTTTCTAAATCGAAAAGCGAGCACATGCCATTTTATTAAATTTTATATTGATAGCGCCATCCGTTTTCGTCGATGTGACTTCCCACATAGTGGGAATGGCCTGTATATAAAATAATCCTCTCAACTTTGTAGATATACGAGTATAGCTTTATCAGTGAGTTACGCGCTTGAAGTAAAGTTAAATTGCGCACTTATAATGTATTTAATATTAATGGCGGATGCTACCATCAAACTATTATAATAATAAGGCGCGGAGTTGAAATACGACCTATTTTAGAAAACACAGACTAGATAGATAATATTTTAATAAAAGATTTTATCTCAAAGTGGGTGTTGTTATGGTTTGTTTTATAATTTTTCTTTTGTTTAATTTCGTATCAAGTAAAGGTTGAATACATATCTTGAAGATAAGAGTGCTCCCTTGTTGACTGCGTCTTTACTTACCACGAGATGTAACTTCAGTCAAATACCTAGTTGCCTTATTAGCAAAAATTATCAACAGCTGTAGCCACAAAATGTTTGTTGCAGATCTTTCTTGCAACAAGGAGGAGGCCTTGAGTGGATTTGAAATGCGCAAAAAGAAAAGAAAACTAAGGAAATGGTCAGCATAAAATATCTGACTAAGCCTGCGCCGCCCGCATTTCGTTTAGACGAATCGAGAAAGAACTACTGCTTTATCGATTCGTTTAATTATTATGTTTAAACATAATTTTACCTGAATGTATTTCATTCTACGGCAAGCAGAAATTGATAGACAGTTTACAAAGCGTCCTAATGAACTTTGTGTCGCTCGCAGATGAGGTAAACAGAGCAAGTAGAGTGTTCCGTCAGAACCACCCCTTTTAGTTACCCCGGGGATTGATTAGAAGACTCAGCTCTTTAATTAATTAGACGTATCCGGCAAGTTCCATTTATTTTTTGCCTCTCGTTTCTCATTGAACCCGATGTTGTGTAATGTAATAAAATTACCTTCAACCGATTGCACGAACTAACGATGCCGGAAGCCGATTCTATCGTCAAAATAAACAACAAATGGAAAACGGACTTTGTTGGTAACCACTTTTTTCAATTTATTCGCTTCTTTTGTGTAAGATTCAACTTACCTTTGGTGTGAAAATACTGGTATGAATTGTATAGTCGTTTCGATTATTATGTGAATCTTTTTTTACATTAACAGGGTTTTATAATTAAAAGACACATTTACTATACTATGAACCTAAAATCAGTTTATTGTAGTATCTACTGCTGAGTAATTCTTAACTTTATAAATAAAGGATAGTTATTATGTTTCATAAATTATATTTATTTAGAATAGGATATCATTTTCGTATTCAATAAATAGTTAACACAATTTTAAATATAATATCATCACACTTCATCACCATCAACCCATATCGTTCCACTGCTGAGCAAGGGTCTCCCCTCGGGTATTATTTATTATTGTTTAATATAATAAATATTGAATTATTAATAATAATTATGAACATACCAAATTTATCAACGTAATCCGAGAGATTAGATCTATAATATGAATATAGATTTATTAATATAACTACGAGTAATAACCACGTTACTACTACAATCTTTATTATTACGTTAATAACTTAAATATTTAAAATAGCCATTTGCCAGATTAAAAGCAGTTGAATCTTAACCAGCGTTATTGATAAATCTACAGTGTTAGGTTAGGTTATAATTTTAATTCGAATTTTGCTTTACTTAACAGAAATAGTAAGTTTCGTAGGTTATTCGTAACTGTCACTGTGTTATGCCTCATTTAGATTATCAGCGAACAATTCGCCAGGCCTCCAGTTTATATTTATTGCAATTTAAATACAATATTTGGGAACTTTTGGGAACGCGGAAACTTTGGGGAAAAATGTTTAGTATCTAACGTTAAAATTTGGTGGGATTATTTTTCTTCAATGCGCGATTTGTTGCCATGGTGTGAGAAAAAGACAAACTATAAGACTTTTCCACCGTGTTTACCTACACTACTGGCTGGCGAGACACAATTATAATTGATTGATTTAAAAAAAATGCAGCTTAATATGTGTTATGAAATAAATAGTAAAAAGCGTAGTTTTAATATATTTGGGAAATATTTGCCTAGACAGGGATTTTTTGCTTATATTTTTTGTAAAGACGGAAAGTATACAATGCAACTTCTGAGTGAATTGAAGTGGATTAATGGCGTTTGGGCTCGCCTTGATAAGCTAACAAAACCAAATCAGTATTTTATAAAAACTGGTCTAAAAAAAAATATCTTACAACAAAACTTACTTTAGGGTACACCAGTTATTCCCATACTAACAAAATATCCAATTTTTATGATTTCAATAAAGTGTAGTAGAAATGGGGTGTGAGGTAAGCTCGCCGTTTGTTCCACCGTCGTATTTTTTATAATATGCTCAATTTAGTGTAACATTTTATAGAGCAACGAGTCAATGATGAAGCAAAATACGTTTGAACATAAATAAATGGTAACCAAGATGTTACGTAGTAACCACAGGATAATGTAGGCGGATCGATTTTGGCCTGAGGTTTAGCTACAACCCGAAATAATTGCTACAAGCCCTTGTGTAATGTTCAACTGTACCTTTACCAACAAACTAATGAACATGTTACGGCTCATTTCCATTTCATCCGATTTTTATCGCTTCACTTTTATTTTGTTAAATGTATCCTACATTTATTTTTAATAAATGAGCTAGCTAATTTATATATTGTGAAAACACTTTTTCCCTATAGTATTACAAATAAAGTAAGTATTTAGAAAATAAATAAATGATTCATCCATTGAATGCAACATACAGCACTGTCAAAGTATCAATTCTGGATGTATCGAACTAAACTAATCTTAAAAACAGCCCTAATTGGCCGTCCATTTGAAACGTTATGAAAACTCAATAATTTTAGGGCTATCGAATTAAGTTTTGCTTCGGCTTAGGGTACCTAGAACTGATGCTTTTTAGGCTTTTACAGTTTTCCTTAACTTAAAATAAATTACTTGCATACCTGTAACGATATTTAATTAAATTTACCTTCCCTTTAGTACTGACTGGTAGGTACATTTACTTACTACTAATGGTTAAGCTGAGTACAGACGAATATTATCTAGAGCGTCTTAAATCTAATTGATACCTTTAGTTTATTTATATAAATAATGTTTACGAGGTAATTCATAATTATTTCTTAGGCAAGATTGTAGTTGTGGTGAGGGCAAGCTCTCGTACTTTAGACCTATTGATTTTTCCTGAGAGCGTGATGGGGAACGAGTCGACGAAGAATACGCCACCACTCAGTTGCTTGATATCTGACAGCGATTCTGTAAACAAAACACAAGGAAGTTTAAACAAAGTTTCGAAGATTAAAAGAACGTACGAGTATACAACTGAAAGGAACAGAAGAGGCAGTATGATACGTATGACGACAAACAATAATGGTATTATTTGACACAATCACGCGAAGTAAGGCCGATGAGAATCGGATGTATATTGTAAGTATTTTATGGCCTATCAGCTCTTGGTAAATTAGTTACGCGTACGAAAACTTTAGCGTATAACGCTGGCGTTAATTTCTAAAGCAATATCTTATTTCTTGTATGATTTTGTATACTTAATAGAATGTATAGAAATTACATAAAAATAATGATAGTCGACTAAATATACTAGTTCCGTGTGTCAAAATGTATGGGGAGCCAATTAGTAATCATAATATTATCAAGAACAGAACACATTTCAATGAATTATCAGACAAGATAATGAAAATTGATGATTTTTCAACTAAATCGTGCCTTATCTATCAACCATCTAATTTGATTAAACGTTTTGTTCTACATTATTTAAGTATACAGTAATAAAGTTCTATTAATACCGAAACCGTTGCTGCTGTGCTTTATATTCTCCAAGGAAAAATATTTGTTCGTAATTCGTTCGTACATAAATTGAAAACTGTGAAGAAAAAAATTTAATTTAATGAGAACCGGCACAGACCCTTAGGTACATTTAGGGCAAGAAAAAAATTAAAGAAAACATTTGTAATAGACTATTTCACGAAGATTTTGACTAATGTTGTATCAATGTATCCTTTTTTGAGAATCCAAATACCTAAGTAAACTGTTACGAGGAGGTACAAGATCAAATCCCAGACTTGTGTAACAAAAGCCAGACATAGGATTACTTATTTGTAGTTCTCCAAAAACATTTCACTTCACGAAAATGTTCTCAAAGGAGACGTAGGCACAAAGAGACTGCAAACAGTCATAGATACAACTGTTATGTCCACGACGACGGTAAATATTTTGCTTCTCATACGATTTCACCGAGACAATGTTTACTCAGCTGATTTCTATCTAACGCTAGAGGGATCCAATTTAACATTTATTAGTAAGAAACGAGTCATTACTCTTAATTTTCGAGCACTGTTTTCAGCAAAATATCTGGGCATATGAGACTTTAGAGCCGACGTCTCGGAGCGACGAGCGCATTGCGGTGCCGCGCAAGATTATGCAATGCAAAGTTCTGGGTGACACTATCACTGTTATGGGCCGGCGTAGCGCTGACCATCAGGTGAACAGTTTTGCACCCATACAAATAAAAAAAAACCTAAATATAAATGAAACAGCAAAACAGATATTGTTACTGTTTCAAACTTAGACGCAGGGTATTTCTTCTCACTACGAGATAAAATCAAATTGAATTTCTTTATTTGCTGCATCCCGGGGTATCACCCACGTCACACATTACTAGTTACTCAATAGTTATGAAATAACGTTATTGAACAAAAGACGCCTATGTCACTCTTCAGCCCTGTGTTTATCCCTATGCAAAAATATCACACTGACTTAACCTTCATTGCGGGTTACGAAGTAATTTTATTCTATTTTCTCACTGCGAAAAAATAAACCCTATTAAAAGTAGCCTATGTTACTGTACAGTCCTTTATTCATATCTATGCCAAAAACCACACTCTTGCATTAAAATTTATAATAGTAGGGATTCTTTATCGTAAAAGTAGATCAGCATAGTTCGTGACCTCACTAAAAACCTAGCATGGCAGATGTTGCGCACACTGCGAATATCAAATCTTTTTTATCGGGCCTTATGAAGAAGAACTCGCGGCAACTTCTGATTTAATAATGTCTATGGCTACTTACTTTTAAGTAAAGCAAATATCTCTTCAGGATCTACATTATCGCCGTTTCTCCTCAAAATAGCTGCGATTGGTCGTTCCATGCACTCCGGGTCTGGGATGCCCACCACGCATGCCTCGGCTACTCCGGGGTGGCGTTTGATCACTTCTTCCATTTGTAGAGGGGGAATCTGTAACAACACGAATGTTTAAAAACCGACCAAAAATTATGTCGAATAAAATTGAAATGACGAATGACATCCACTGATGGATAGGAATTAAGAATATTGTTAGATAACGTTATCTATTTGATATGCTCACGACTTTTACATATGTGATACGAACAATGATTACATGCAACAAGTTTGTCTTTTAGTTTAATCTCTGGATTTAAAGCAAACAAAGGCTTATAACCTACTCGTATACCTACCATAGAACAGCTTTCAAAAAACAACTAAAATAACACCATATCTCATGGAACCCTATTTTTAATTCGTCGGGTGAATTGGAGTAAGACGAAAGCGTAATTTAAATTTCAATAGTTTTTCTTATTATTTTTCTTAATTAATCTTAATTAATTTCGTATTAGAGCTAGAATTTAATTAAAAGTAATCTCAGGACAGCGTTTAAAATTAGTATTAAGTTGCACTTAGTCCTCATTTGTTTGTAGTTGCTTTTTACTAGTATTCCTAGGGCTCACTTGGTTAAATTTAAATAATAATGAAAATGAAATATTATTATATAATACAGACATATGAAATCCTGTGGCATTACGATTAAATCAACAGCACTTTTCATAAATATTAGAATAAAATGGATTATTATTATTATGGAATAAAATGGATTTATGATAAACTCTGTTCTAATGGACGGATACGCGTCGTCGACGTAAATGGCAAACGTATTATGCAATAAAGGAGGTTATAGTTTTATTTACTCGTCTTTACTACTAGCATATAATTTTTTTACGACTTTACGTAAGTGGGCTTCTTCTAAAAATCGATTATCTCATCCTCAGTTGTGGTCAAAATGTATGTATGATATTAATAAAACTAAAGCCGAGCCAAAGAATACGCAGGTATTTGAACGTTGCTATTACAAAAGCCTAAATAAAGCGAATTAAAAAAAAAATAAGCGATTGGTTTCTGAAAAGTGCTGTTATTTTATTTTGGAGTTAAATTGAAACATATGACAAACACTAAGCTAACGTAAGCTTATCTAACACTGTCATCAATAACAAATAGCGGAAATACCGCATTGATTATTATGTCCGATTACTCAATTATCTACTTTTGCTTACAAAATCACAGAAATACCTTTCACATACTTATGACGTCTTGTATTAAAAAACTGATAATAAGATAAAGGTACATACTATACAAATAACAACTAAACTAATTATTAATCTATTACTATCGATTTTGCATAGGGTTGGCTAACTTTCTTCACGTTTCCATTGGTATCCTAGACCGACTAGCATTCTACCATGCCTATAGCATCACTTTATTTCATAGGAAAATAGAACAAATCTAGTCTAGTAATCTAGTTTTAGAGCAACTTTAATTTGCTCTATTTGCGCCATCATTGCTGGCAAATAACATACTAGACTTTATTAAGCTCGTTTATCTAGGCACATATCAAGGAATTTATACGAGAAATAGTTCGATAAAAAATATGAACGTACATAAAATACTATCGTTGTCGTATCTAGCGTTGTAAATGTTTATTATTTGTCATAAAATGTTGAGGTAACTAGGAACCTCAAGATTCAAACAGTATAACATAATGTGCCTAACGCGGGCAAAAAAGTTTGATAGATCTTGTTTTTACAGCGCTCTGCGAGTCGATGAGGTATAAAATTCTGCCGCCATAAGATAGGCAAAGAACGTAAATCCTGTCCATTCATTTCTCAGTATCGTTCTGGAAACTTCCGAGGATTAAGATGAAAGCTCACCAAGGCTAGACGATAAAATCATCTAAAGAGAGACGCGTTCCAAAACGTACCGAAAATGAGTCCGTGCAACTTCCGCTCGCAAGCGCTCTTCGTCGAAATTTTTCTTTTCTTATTTTCTTTTAGAGCGTCGCATAGCCACTGAACTTGGTAAGCCGTTTCCCTAACTTCTTTTTTTATTGTGAAATACTATTTTCCTGGTTGCATATCAGACTCGAGACAGAGCCCAACCAACATGACAAGAATCAGAGCGTGAGAAAAATAAGTCTAGCTAACTTCACGCCAGCTGACTGCGCGTGTTAGATGCTTTTTGTGGGAAGCCATTTCGGGCGAATGCTGTCTAGGTTTTTTGCAGCGCGTTTACGCGCTGTTTGTCTTTTTAGTTAATTTTATCTGGGTAACTATTATTCAAGATTAAGAATTTAAGCAATTTATTGCGTTCGTTATTATTTATTGATGGACGAATCTTTATTTTCCATATTGGGCTAGAATCATTTTTGAAGTGAAACTTTTTTATCGACGTTTGTGTAATCGTCACACTTTTCTGTCACGCTCGACCGTGAATAGACACATATACAGAGGTTTAAAAAGGTTTTGTATTGACATTTCTTCTCAGTTCTCAGTTTGACCACAGACTTTAACCATAAAACAAAAGATCATTTCCTGAAAGTTTTTTCTTTTTTCATTATGCCTCGATAAGGCCTCGACGTAGAACATTGACGGCTCGGAATGAAAGACAAAAAGAAGAAATAGTGTCACTTCCTACGTGTGTACACTATAACACACACCTTTTTTATATTGAGATTATAACCATATTGATACTACGCTTGAGTCACCATCTACCACAGCCCAAGCCTGTGTAGCTAGTATAAAGTTCTCCAGTAACTACTTATCGCCAGAAAGAATCTAATCAGCTGAAACTTGTGAATACAAAAGATTATAACTAAACTCTTACGTTAATTAAAAAAAAAAAACTTGGCTAATTACCAGGAACCCGAAGTGTTTAATTAAAAGTCTCTTCCTCTCCACGAAGAAGTAATAGTCTTGGGCGTCCCTGTAAAACACGTCTCCAGTCATGATCCAACCATCCTTTGTTAATATTGTCGACGTTTCTTCTGGATTATTCAAATATCCCTGGAAAGAAATTCCTCGTTCTTAACTGAATAAAGCGAAGTATATTCAACAAAAAATAGGATTATTCTTCCAATAAATCTCGGGTAAGTGGGCGAAGTTTAGATAAATGATACAAGTAGGAGGTTTATTATGTATGAGCATCTTGGGAATGTTCGCTTCGTGGACTTTTGATGGATAAGAATTAAGAATATTGTTAGAAAATCTTATCTACTTATTTTTTAATGTAAAAATAATAGTTACTAGTATACCTTAAAGAAGGTATCTCCTTTGATCCACAGTTCGCCTGATTTGTGTGGTTTTTCAACCTCATTGCCATCTTCGTCGATAAGCTGAAATCAAAGTTAAAATAAATTTGTCGTCAGTGAGCCTTTACTATTTACGTCTATAATACGTACAATTCTGTGTCTATATTTATCTCCAGCCAGAGAGTGCATTTTTATAAGAAGCATATTATGTGATCCATAAGTAAGCTGTTTATTGCGAAAGGCTACTTGTCTATGCATAGTCCGATCTTCATAACATTTCGCTTAAACCATTTCGTAATAAAGGAGCTATTATTCGTTTGATAAATGGAGACAATATTAAAGAATGTCACCGCGATAAAGTCCCTCAGTGTCTTTTATTTATGAACTTGATATCGCAACAATGGAAGACTGAGTTTTGTGAACTTAAATTGACCGAGAGGCCATATTCACTTCAATAATTTTGCTGAGAGAACTTTCCGGATGACGGAAGGGTATTAAGGAGTATGTCTGTTCATTGTTATCAAATGGACGCTAATTTCTCATTGTATGTACCTATTTAGGCAGAAAATTCAAGAGTTCTGTTTATTTTATAGAATTTCCACTAGTCGACGCAAAAGAAAAATAGAAATAAATTAAAAATAGAAATTATATATTTTACGAAGTAATATTTTATTCATACCTTATAGCGGTATTTATCCATGGGATATCCTGTTGAATTCTCTGGTGTAGCTTCGTCAAAATCAAAAATAGGTGCCACCAGTTCCGTCATTCCATAAACCAAGTACAAGTACGCTGGGCATTTTAGCTGAAAATAAAATAGTTTAAGTAACCGGCATATATCTAGACAAACCCTTGCGCACCTATACAGGGTGACTCCGACACCATGTCATTACATTAAACACAGCTCACTCCCTCAGTGTCGACTACTTTTGTTACATAGAAATAACTCTAATGTATATGAAGAAAAAAATGCATTGATTAGTTACAATAACATATAGACAAAACACAGAACAAACACACACAATTACGAAATTACAAAACACAGAACAAACACACACAATTACGAAATTACAAAACACAATGACATTATATTTTGTGTAGACTTCAAAAACTTAAGCATTACACGTAAGCTCAAAGCTTTTTCTTGAGGCTTACACTGTGTTTAAAATTACCTTAACTATATTATTGGACTATAATATTCAGTACGATAGGAATAAGCTAATAAATAATCCATGATTGTTTAGAATATGTTTCCAGTAGAGTAAACTATTAGTACTAATAATGCGGTAACGTTCTGTCAGTAGGTATTACAGTTTGCGGTTATCACTAATTAACAGGGTGTACTTAACAAGGTAAATCTATTGATGTTTAAAGCAAAAGTGGTCGATACAGGTGATTTACTGCTGAGAGACAATATTGTGTTTATCTAGAACTATAACTAAACGTACGAGTAAGTATGTCTTAAAATATCTACACAAAAGCCCAACTAATCTTTGGGATAATCTTTTGTGTAGTAATTCCAAGACATTATTTTTGTAGTAGCGAACAACCGAAAATAAAGAATTTCTTTTTCTATAGAGTCACGAACTGACCCGGCATATAATACTTACTCTAAATTTGTCCAGTAATGGCTTGTCGATGGAGCTACCGCCAATGGCAATGTATTTGAACGACGATAAGTCACAGCCATTTTCTGCGGCTACAAGAAATTGACCCAATAAATATGGCGTCCAGGCTGTGACGCCGGGCTGAAATATTATCGAAATGTTGTCATAATGTCCGTTATCTTTATTTATTCGTTATTGGTTAGATTTTGATCACAATAGGGCCTAGTGTTTTGTGATTGTGTGGTCAAAGGTGAATCAACATCAATCACAGATAGCGTCGCAGTGGTCTAAGTAATTAACATAATCCCCATCTTATCAATGCGTTGCATCGGGAAGTCCAACTAAAATCCGTTGGAGGTATTCATATGATAATTTTTGCGATCTGAGATAGTAAAATGATATATTTAAAATCCTTACTGTTAGTTATATCAATATGTGTACCATAGGTATATTGTAATTTTGATGGCCAGGCGTAGCGCTTACCATCAGGTGCTCGTCTCATAACTTAGTAAAAAAAATGTGAATGTATCTGTATTTGCTAATGGCAGTAAGGATTTTGGAGAAAATTATACGGTTATACTCGTAAATACATCAGATCCTGTAATCTATACTGAATATATAAAGCTGAAGCGTTTGTTTGTTTGAACGCTAGGATCTCAAGAACCACTAGTTCGAATTAAACAATTCTTTTTGTGTTGAATAGTCCATTTATCGAGGAAGGTTATAGGCTATATAACATCACGCTACAACCAATAGGAGCGGAGTTTCAATGAAGAATGTGGCAAAAACGGGGATAAAATATTGCTTTTAAGAGAGTAATTGCGGGAAAACTTGAATTATGCGGGTGAAACCGCGGGGCGCAGCTAGTAACTAATATAATTTGTATCATTGTTCACGAGTACGCAGCCGCGTGCGTACCTTACAATGGCTTTTCCGTAGTCAGGATTAAGTAGGATACTTCAACTTTAATTATTGGCTTGAAACTGATAAAAAAGATCTATTATTGAAGTGTGGCAATATTTACCTTATATTTGTTGATAATGCCGACAAGCGCGAGTGGAGTGAGAGGCGCGGAAGACTGCACTCTTGTGTAGCAGCGCAGGGGTCCCGATACGAAGAAGACGTACGAAGACAGCCATTGCAGGGTTGCCATAGCGAGAGTTATTTCGAATTTATCGACAAACCGCTCCCTGCATCACACAACAACGATAGGAACGTGAAATACATTAGGTAGGTGAAATCATATAGCAATATATTCTTTGAATCTTCATCTATCTATACTTTACTTATTTATAATTAAGCAGTGATGTACAAAAAGCTACACATACAATCTATACATTCAAGATGTATTAAATAAATAATGTATGTTATATTTAAATCCAATGAGTGGTAACGAAGCTTTCGAAAAATATTTTCCAAAATCTATGAAATGATAGCTAAATAGCACATATTTATTTAGTTTAGATTTTCTTAAATTTTTACTAATTTTGACTCATTGATTGATATTTATAGTGTGGTATTAGTTAAATATCTCAGTACGTTTTGTGCCTTGATTATTTTACTATGAGCATAAGATTCTAAGACTACTTTTGCTTGCATTGGCTTCAGTACCAAATGGCAAAACAATGTTCACAAATGGTTTCAAAGTACCCGAGAATATATGTGCGATTTAAGACTTGATTCATATATGATATCTGTCATTTATATCCCTATGTTTACTTTTCATTTCCAACACAATAATAGCTGTGACACAATTATTACACACAATAATAATATCTCATTAATTCTGCGACAATACAACAATACGAAAGATTCTTGCTCGGTTTTCGATTCATTTAGCGATTCGTCCGCAGCGCCCGCCCCGCAAACAAACGATGAAACGATTGAGAATATAATACCAAAAGTTGCTATGTATGTCGCAACCGAATGAAAAACTAACCGTTTTCCAAAACGTCTAGTTGTACTACCCTTGTTTACCTATTGTAATTCTTCTGTACTGTGTTTATTTTTGTTTCTGGTGTACAATAAAGAGTTTTTCTATTCTATTTCTATTCTATACCTATACTTATTTGTAACTATCTACAAATATCGCGGTTTTTTAATGTGTGTCTTCCACCTAATGTGTTTGTGTCATAATAATGTGTAAAGAGATGGAAACAAAATAGCCGAGCACGAGCTAGAGCTTAAACTAGTGACCTCCTGAAATCCGCACCATTTCTCTCCCAAAATGAAATTATTTATCCTTGGTGTTATTTGGTTTGTAATCTTTTTCCTTTTCAAACCCCATTTTAGTATGCAGTAACTAAAACATTTATAAAAAAATAGCTAGCCGCTTCGTAGAATTACAGACTTGTTTAACTAGTTGACCGCGACATCTGCATAACAAAATATTCCGAAC
This sequence comes from Campaea margaritaria, assembly GCA_912999815.1. Taxonomy (NCBI): domain Eukaryota; kingdom Metazoa; phylum Arthropoda; class Insecta; order Lepidoptera; family Geometridae; genus Campaea; species Campaea margaritaria. Next base: position 9,091,453 of record OU538794.1, read on the forward strand.
TGATACCGTTCTCTTCAAAAATACACACACTTGTATATTCTGATGGATTTCAATTTAAACTCAACCATATAAGTATATTCTGAACAAAAACGAAGCTGGAAAATATAAAATAAATGTCATGTTTAGTTTTGCGTACGGTATTATCTGCTCCATACATCTATTACGATAATACACCTATACATTCTAACAATTATACTGTACCTACACTTAAAGGATTAAATTTATCATAAGCCTTATCATCATCAAAGGTAATCACAAATTTAGATTTATACTATGAATTAAATCAATGCATGCAATACAAATCATAATCTAGGTAGGTACTTTAATTAAGAGTAAACGCTAATAAAATATGGGAAATGAGATTTCCAACAAAATAGGAAACATATATACTTTTTAAAAGATGTCTGTGCGTCTGTTTATTTTCGCATCATGTAAAAAAGTACTAAAATCTAACTTAAAAAGCTTTAACGTCATGTAAATTCAATTAAACGAAACCCAACAGGTAGAAAGAAGCCGAGCTATTTTCAATAAAACTTCTGTAATACCGCTCCGGCGCACCACTTAATGGGGAAATATCTATAAAATCGTCATTTAAAAAAATACACTCGCGAACGAAGTCACGTGCAAGTCTGTGTTGAAAAGTAAAATAAATTATTGGTAAAATAACTTTATAAAATTAGTATCGACTACGTACCACCAGCAGCACATAGAGTTTACAAGTGTCCCGAACGGAATCATCGCAACTTTGGGCAACCCTGTAGTTCCACTGGTCAACATCAGCCAAGCCATGGTTTTGTCCTGATCAAATTCATTCAGTCTGAAAATCATACCAATATTATTAACATAAAGAAAATTTAATTAATTATTCGACGGAGGCCTTCTATTATGGGAACCATAAGCTCCTATCCGGACCCAAACTAGCAGCAAAGATTATAAGGCATATGAATGATAATAACCAGGATACACGGTACTGGTTTAGTTGGCTTTGTAGAACAAAAACTCTGAAGTGGCAGTTACTTACTATGGTGCCACAAGGATTAATAACTTCGAATTTTATTTGGGTTACTTTTTATGCTAACAATCATTGGAGGGTTAAGAAATTGCTGTAAAGAAAATTGCCTCACCAATGCTAATTTCAATTTATGTTAAAACACCCATCGAAAAATTCATTTCGCAAGGGCCTTGTGCACATTAAACTTTACTGGCTAAATAAAACGTGAAAATACCTTACCTAAAATTAATTTCAGTGCCTTTGTTTTGATGTATGAAAGTTTCCAAGTCGTTGACTTTATCGTCAAATGTAACGATTTCTCCATTCAGGTTTTTGGTCAATAAAGCTTTTTTAACTTTTTCCACGCAAGATTGCTGACAGAACACCATTTTTGGTTTGACGTAGGGGAGTAATGCTTGAAGGTCATCTGTAACAAAGATTTGTAAACTTATTTTGAACATTGAATTACAATTTAATTGTTCTTCGACGTTCTATAAAGGCATAGATTTAAAGTTTTAGTATAACTAATCTAGGCTTAAACAGCTACAACTTAATAAGTTTGATTAGGCTCAATTTCGTTTGCCCGTCCGTTTATTTATTAGTTTCATCAATTAGCCGATATTAGATTAACGTAAACTACGGATTAGACAATTACACTAATTAAATCAAGTTAACTTAAGATAGTTGCAGGCGATGGTTAATATTATGCACGAAGCTTTGAAAAGCAAAAGGATGAAATTGAATGTAAACCAGGCTAAAGTAATGGTTTTTGAAAGATAAGAAAGAATCAGTTTGTGAAGTTAAGATTGAAGGAGAGAGAGTGGAACAAGTAAAAAAAATTGTGTACTTGAGATCAAAGTTTACAATAATAGTGATATTGAGCAAAGAGTATTGGCAGGAAATCAAGTGAATGGGGCATTGCATAACTTTGGGAGCAGTCAGAAAGTGTCTAAAAAGGCACGGCTGGCTGTACATAAGGGAATGTTGGTTCCTACATTTATGGATGGTAGTAAATGCTGGGTATGGCAGAAGAAGCATGAAAGTAGAAATGCTGCTATGGAAATGAGAAGCCTAAGAAGTATGATTGGAGTGACTATGATGGAAAAAGTGGAGAACAGCGTGATAAGGGAACGATGTGGAATGCCAGAAGATGTAGTGACAAAAAAGACAAATGCATGCTTAGATGGTTTGGTCATCTAGATTCATGTAAGTGGAAGAAGCAAAGAGGTGTGTCAGGATCGTAGCACGTGGAAAGTTGTAGTGTCTGCCTGGGAAAAAGGCGTGACTGTCATAGTATGTATGTATAAAATAAATAAAAAGTGTACGTCTCATTATGACGGATTTCAATTTCAAGCATGATAAAACTCATTTACAATAATCATATTAAAAAGAATTTCTATATCAGCAAATGTGAAATTTAATAATCATCGTGATTATGCCAAAGCTGTGCTCATATCTTTGTCTCATTAATAATGCAAATGTGAAATCACAGTAATATTGTGAAAGATAACTAGCTACTTAGTTTTTTTAACCACAGGTATTTGCTTTGAGTCTATGTATATACTTCTTATCGGTATCGGTAGCGGTGGTAGCCTAGTGGGAGAACGTCCGCCTTCCAATCAGAAGGTCGTGAGTTCAAATCCCAGTGCAAGCACGTACCAATTGGTTTCTGTAAAAACATGTACGTAATTATCACTCGCTTTTCGGTGAAGAAAATCATTTGCGAGGAAACCCACATACCTACCCGAGAATTATTTCTGAGGTAGCTATGTGATCCACCAATCCGGATCTGGCCCCCGTGGTGGATTATGGCCTAATCCTCCTTACAAAACCTGAGGAGAGACCCGTGCCCAGCAGTGGGACGATATGGGTTGATGATGATGATGATGATATACTTCTTGTTTCAATTATAATTGCTAACAATCATACCAACATATACATTATTTAAATTCTAATGTTTCGATAAAAGCTTATCAGATTAAACGTTTTCCTCAAAAAAAAATAAGTTTCTACCCGGATATTTTATTTATATCCAGTAAAATTATCTAAATTACACTAGTTGATAAACGCAGGAATTGCATTATGGAGCTACTCACAAGAAAGTGATATCGTGCAGGTGGTTTTCATTATGGTGAATAATCACAACGGTTATCTTTATATCAGTCCAAAACTTAAATACACCTACGTACTAAATTAAAGAATAAATTAAGTGTTAAATAAACTTATTACGAGTGTCATTTGCTCTATTTGCAGTCAAAGGAATCTCAATATTTGTAATTTTTTTGCAACTCAAAAGCACCTAACAATGTTATCTTATCAGTTTTATTTGTTCGTGATTTTTATGTCAGGATAATAACCTATGATTTGGCAAATATAGCTTGATGGCGAGTTGACACAGCTGGTTAGTTATAAGTACCTATTTCAACATTGATGGCATTCATTCATTTCATCATAGTGAGATGATAAATAAGGTACTGTTGCGGAAGTCATCTAAAAGAAATATAGCAACTTGTGCCTAGAGTACTTTTATTGATTTCAGCTAGTGTTTGACGATGAGCTCGCCTGGTCGAAGAAAGAGAACATGTAGGTTTAGACAGCTAATACTGGCGCTCAATGACTGCTCTGGTAAGACTTTAAACATCCAATAAGGGACTTTTACTCAACTGACAATAGGATATTTATTCGCAAATTGAAGGTTAATTTTATGAACTGTAGATGAAGGAAAAAGTAGTACATATTCTAGATGTGTACCTAAACGACAACTTTATTTAACAGTTGTCATTTTGTCAGAAAATTGACGGTAAAATGCAGTTTGCAAAACCACTTGGAGTGAGTATTACACTACATCATGGCTGGCTCCGAACTGTATCGCCTTTCGCAGCTTACGTACGAGTATATAATATGTTTAACATTTGCTGCTAAAAATCACAGTGCATATAGTTAATGCCACAATACCATATTATATAGACATGATGTTATAAATTACTCCACAATCTTAACCGGTGTGGATAATAATTACTAATTACCTACTAGGTATTTTTGTTTGAAGGATGTAAGGGGTCATTCCCATAGTAGGTAATTATTGATGTTCCTATAAATATATGTTAATGATTTGCAGACGGTAATCATAATTATCATTCACCTGTATTGCGTATGTCAATTAATGATAAATCTGCGACAAGTGATGTCATATAATAATTTGGTTATCTGATATCTCCAATCTAAATACGATTTCCGATGATCTGATTTACCACTGTAGTAATAAATAAAAAAATCGGCCAAGTGCGCACCTAGGGTTCCGTACAAACTTGTAGGTTTTAAGAAAATATCTAACAGTATTGATCTAACTTAAAGACAAATATAACTTTGCCGTTCGATCGCTAGCCACTTTTATTGCGGCTACCGCAAATAATAAGTTTGTAATAGTACATTCGCTTTTTGTTATTTTTCTATGTACCTACATAGATACGCATTTCTGAAATTTCCCATTACGTGTGCTATAAGGCATTGCTTCTTGCAAATTTCATGATTCTAGGTCAACCGGAAGTACCTACCCTATAAGTTTAGATTCCCTCGTGAAATCGGGAAGTATGCGAAAATATACGACATACACGGTTTATATTTTTATCGTTTTGACTTACAAGTTTGATTTTATAACAGCTGAAAGGGACCCAAGTATTTGATATTAATTTTAACTTGATACCTCTACGCGTTCCTGAGAAAAAACGTCTTGTCACACAGACAGACGAACAACAAAGTGATTCTAGAAGAGTTCCTTTTTCCTATTGAGGTACGTAACCCTAAAAACTACTTGATTGTTTGATTACTTATAGTTGTAACATATACAACTGACTGCGTTTTCAAGCGTACGTTATTGTGTTTAGTTTTGACTCACCAAGAAAGTATTATTATATGGTATTGGTATGGTGGTATGGCGTTTGCAGTAGAGACTTATTTTATGTTATTTTCCCAATATTTCGATTCAATTTAACTCATGATTAAGTAATCAAAATATCGAGTATACACTCATACATCAAATGCACAGTACATATTCCAAATGTGCAGAATGACCACTTGTGCAGTATTGGTTTGTCTGACGTTTAAACAAAGCTGTGGTTCCTGTGATACTTCAATGTTTAAAACTAAGTTGTATTACGTACCTGGCGTAACACTGGGGTCGATGGCACACATAGAGTATCCATTGAAGTGACAGGCGTAGAAAGGGATGCACAAGTCTAAGTGGTTATGACCCATTACGATCACGGCGTCTCCGGGACGCAGGCCGAATTTATCCATGGCACTAGAAAGACGCATAGAGCGTCTTGCGACGGACAGGTTCGTTTCTGTGCCATCGGTAGCTGCGTCGATCTGGAAGAAGAAAAGTTGTTAGCTTAGAAGGCTAGAATCAAAATTCGATGATATGATTATTTCAGAAAAAAAAAGAAAACAGAAAATGGTGCAGACCGAGCATCCGGTAGTCTAATTGCGTAACACTACCGCATTCATCAGCAAAGGCATTATGACTGTGATATGATTATGCAATTAACTGTGATATTATTCATATTCTATTTTTATTTTAATATACCTAATGGCTTTTGGTCTTTTACCTTGGTCATATATTGTAACTACAGATTAGCAGAGCCGATTTATGGACGAAAAGAAGTTGGCAGCTCTCTGAACCCTTTAGGGCTGATGCGGCAGTAGGAAAGAAGCAGTATAATCATTCACATATTTATCATTTTCGACCCAATAGTCACGCTATATACTATTCAATCCTACTAACATTATAAATGTGACAGTTTGTGTGTATGTCCGTTACCACTCAACGCTAAAATGGATGAACCTTTTTCGGGAATATTTATTTACTTCATTAGACCCTGATATTTTTACATGAATTGAGATACCATCTTTTCATCATCAACGTCCAAAATTTATCATTGTAAAGTACGTGAGTGAAACACCGGAGACCGGCTTTGTGTGAAACGAGTTATAAATATAATTTGTAACTTGGTAACATACGTATTGCAGGCGCATTGCAAACGCTTTAAGTTCCTTCCGTATTACGTCAACGAAAGGAAAAGTTATATTAAAATGAAGTCAGAAACACTCAGCCCACATGAGTGTGCTTTCAATTTAAACTTTAACTTGAGAAGCATCGGATTGAGTTCAAAATCAATTCGGAAATTCTAAAAACTTATAATATAGCCATTTTAACGGCACCTCCAGGATGACTGGTAGAGAATGCTACTTAGCATTAAGTCCGATTTGTACGTTTTTATTTTGTGTGCTAAACTATAAATAAATAAATTAGCTTAAAATGTTACTTTTAATAATATAACATTACGAAGTTTTCATTAGTGTTTTAATGTATGATTATTTATTGCATAGAAGATAAATATATTTCAGGTGTCTCTAACACCTACCTCTATAGCAACTAGGATAGGAAGATGCGATTATGTTCTTAGAATCCACATAGAATTTTATGAAATATATATTATATTTTTTTATGAAATATCCAAATATTTTACTCAGCAAAATTATGGGAAATTTTAATAACGTACAAAAAAAACAATTTGAAATTGTGACTGAGGGTTTCGTTCCGTTGCTTTAACAACAAATAACTCAAATTACTTGTTGAACTTCATTTGATAGTAACAAACTTAAGGTTATACTAAATATTTGCTACCAAACTAAAAGTTATTTATAAAACCCTTACCTGGTTAAGAGCGGTGGGCCTCTCCAGCATTCCTTGAAGTAATAGATGTCCGATGTGACACTTCTCCGGAGAAATATTATGCTTCTGAGCGGCTTTTAGTTTCAACGCTGCGCAATGCTGCGTGATATAAATTTTGTCAAAAGTTTTCATTTTAAGTCACTTTTTTTAAATAAAGTCCCAATTTTCGGACACTAGTATCCTTGACCGTCTTCCACAAGATAAATAGATTAAATTTAGTGTCCAGCTTTTTATAAACAACTGTGATACAATAATTATTTTAATCTTTCCATCGACGTACGTCAACAATGATTTATTATCATAGCTTAGTTATTTACTAATTGATGAAGATAATAAATTTACCTAAAGTTTACTGCGCTTTACTGCGGATTTTGGCTATCTATCTAGGTGAAAGGGTGATTTGGGCTATTTTAAGAAGTAAAAGACTAGAACTTTATCTTAAACTGCAATGCCTACTAAGCTACAATTATTGTATGTCATACCCGCGTCTATTTTGCAAACGAAATGAGTTCTCTGTAAGGAAATTATATACTGATCACGTCCTGGACTTATGTTATCTCACAGAAATATACGACCTCGAATATCGACCTGTATATATCTAGTAGGTAATCATTCTATCTATTCAAATTATCATTCATTATTTTATTTTACTATTCATGAACTGTTTTTCATCACGAACTCATACATAGATCCTGACCCTTAAGTAGGATTCCCTGTATCTAGGAAAACTGGAACTACGAGGACCATGGTCCTACAAATACCCAGACTCACAGCAAATATTTGTATTTTTCTGTACTGTGTTTATTTTTCTTTCTGGTGTATTCTATTTTGTTTCTGGTGTATTCTATCTATTCTATTTTATTCTATTATTAATTATCACACGCTTTTCGGTGAAGGAAAACATAATGAGGAAACCCACATGGTATCATCATCAACCCATAACGTCCCACTGCTGGGCACGGGTCTCTCCTCACTTTCGTGAGGAGGGTTAGGCCATATTCCACCACAGTACTCCACATGGTACTCGAGAATTATTTTGGAGGTAGGTGTGTTATCCACCAACCCGGACCGGGCCCTCGTGGTGTATTATGGGCTAATCCTCCTCACGAAAGTGAGCGGAGCCGTGCTCAGCAGTAGGCATACATTTATATGCTATTGCGTTTGTAATATTATAGGAAGTGGAATTATCAGTGTTACTGATTATATCAGATAGAGCTGATTGATTTGGATAAAAATACGTAGGCATAATCTATCATAAATATATGAACACGTTTTCCTGCTATTATGAAATCGACTGAATTTAGGTATTAATACTCTTTTAACACTTTCACTGCTGAGCCGATTTGCTTGTCTAGCCACGGGTGCGGCTCTGCACACACCATAGTGTTTTCCCATACAACAAACACAACAGTTGTGTTTTCCCGCACTCGCGGCAAGTTATGATAAACACGACTGTTGTGTTCTCAGCACAGAAACTGTAAACATGTTAAACACTATGTGTTAACTAGTTTATGGGTTGTGTTTGTGTGTCTTCCTCTTTTAAGATGTAGCCTTTGCTTATCCCAACGGGAGAAAGGCGTTACTGTATGTAACATATGTAAAACAAAAAAAAAAACAAAAAAAAAGAATGTAAATGTATCATGTTCCTTTTTAACGTATTGTGTTAATATGTTAGTTTGTTAAAGTTAATTAAATGTTCAAGTCAATTTAAATACAGTGTGTACCAACTTCTTGTTGTTCAATTGAATTTAAATTTTGCACTAATATCAAATTCCAATGAAAATACAATATTATGATAGAGACGGAATATATACGGAGTAATTAATATAAATCGATATTACCTTCTTACTAAAAAGTGTTTGGGCTCATTTTGATGAGTTTGTAAAAGCTTGCCTTAAAAATAATATTATAACAAAAAACTTATTACGAGTAATTTTAATTTGCATGAAAATTATATTATTGGATTATTTCGTTATTCCTCATCCCTTACAGGAACTGGAATTCATGTTGAATCATCAAATTGTTGATTATATTTATGTAATACTGACTGCGCCCCGCGGTTTCACCCGCGTTTATTACGCTATTACGAACCGCTATTTTTTACGGAATAGAACGTATCTATATTTTCTATATTACATCAAAATTCATTCAGTCGTTACGGCGTGAAGAGATATAAAAACACACACACACACACACATACACACAAACTTTCGCATTAAAATATAGTGAGGTTATTGAAGCCCAGTAACCGGTCTAACTGTGAATAAAGAAACAAACTAGAAACTAACAATTATCTTGTACTTTATAGGGACACACAGCCCTTCTCTCCTCTACCGTTGAACAAACTTGATCAACAAGCATGGAAAGTTGGAAAGTAGATCATAGAACTTACAAAATTGATGTGAAAATTGCTTAAATCTTGTAGATTCTTTCCCATTAGTTCTGTTCGAGGCGTGATTTACCTACTCGCGATAATTAGCTCCGAAGCTCCAGATAAGATCAGCGGCGCTCACCCGGCGTCGATCTTAAAACTTTAATGAGTTTCTCCTCCTCTTGTTATCTTAAGCCAGGTTGAACAAAGTTTCACGTTGTTCTGTTTATTGAACATAGTACACTTTGGCCACAACTCAATATGAAATTATGTTTAAGTTTTAATTAACGGCCGGAGCGAACTTCATTCAATTTAGAGTTCGGACAAAGCAAACGGTAGACTTCTTGTTAGGTACATTTGCAAGTTTCATGTCAATTGACACAATCTGGTCTCGAGTCTCGAGTCACTTTTGAATCGTTTGTGTGACTTTTAATGGGAATTTGGGTATTATTTCATAAGATAACGAACATTTGCCAGATAGTCATCCGCCAAGCAGTAGTTTGCAAACATTACTGTGTTTCGGTTTGATAGGCACCGTTTCCAATGAATTTACTGGGCATATGAGACTTTAGAGCCAATGTCTCAGGGTTACGAGCGCAGTGCAGTGCCGCGCAAGATTATGCAATTCAAAGTTCTGGGTGGCAATGTAACTGTTATGGGCAGGCGTAGCGCTTAACATCAGGTGAATGAAATGCTCGACTCAACACTCTGTCAAAAAAAACCAGACTAAATCCAAAGCATTACTCGTATCTATGTTTTTTTTAATTATGGTAACAGAATCTAGAATAAAATTCAGTCTAAATCGTTTCTTGGTGACTATATAATATAATCACCTATGAAATCAATCAATTGTGTACCTAAATAGTTCCATGTGAGCTAACAAATTAATTTCTCGTACACTTGCAAGCCCTTCGCCCTAATTTTATTTGCCTTTTTTCCACCAGCAAAGGGAAATGTTGTAACTGGGCTTAATTAAAAAATATGTTTTACTTTTACTCATTAAATCAAACCGCCGCGTGGCGAGCGCCGAGGTGGTTTGTTGGTGTTAAGAGCGTCACTTTGACTGAGTCACTAAATACGCGGATTTATTAAAAATAGAAAAGGTGTTTAGCGTGCAACTGATTGTAAATTACTGTTTTACCAAAATTGAATACTATAAATTGTTTTATGCTAGCAGTCCTGCTATTCGACACTGACGAAGAAGTTTGCAGGGCACTGTACCTAGTGATATTACTTTTTATTGAATTTACATGATGTTTAAGGAACGCACAACTTTTTTTTGGCCGTCTTGGCAATAATACTGGTAACATTTCAAAATTACGCAAGAAGCAAGAATTCCAAAGTTGACCGTAATGCCCAAGAAATATTGCCATGCCAAAAGTATGACATGGACGCATTTTGTAGTCCTTTATTATTCAAGTTTCGAGTTCTTTATTTTTTTACTGTGTCAGCTAACCTGCCACAGATTCTTCCGTTTTTATTTATAAAAAGTGCGCCTTGGAATAAATTACTAAAGCCATTAAAAATATTTTTTTGAGATTGACAACTCCCTATTGTGGTGTGAAATCTAATTGCGATTGCGTTTCATAAATAAATGCTTGATTCAACTGCTGGTTGACATTTTTCAAAAAAAACAAACAGATGTGAAAATGCCCTAATTCCACATTACAACCAACAATTATGAAAGTTTTTCAGCAGTAAGTAAAATTCTAATTATGTTCCACAAACTTAAGGCAAATACTCGGTGGCAGCGCCAGTTGCGATTCAAATAAGCTGGAAAAAAATGATAGCTACTTCGTTTTAAAAGCTGGGTATTCTATTAGATTATTACAGCCGGCAGTTTGGTGGCCCCGGCTTTGCACGCTCATACATGAATGGTATCGTGCTCCGCCCGCGGAATATTAACGAGCCACTTACTGTAACTGTTCACAAACTCGCCGACGAATTTTTATGCTCAACATCTATAAAAGTGGAAATTTTCGATTTGCAATCAGAATGTTTTATCCTTACCATTAATAAATCGCGTAAAAATATTTATTAGCTATTCGTATTTCATTCGGATAAAAGCGTTTTGTGAATTTCAAGGGCTATTTGCTGTCTAGTCGTCTGTGTGGTTTCGGTGCCGTGATTCGAGTGAGTTGTCTGGAAACCCAGAAGTTGAGTAATGAGTTGGCTTTTACCCGAATGCAGGATGGTAGAAAATACATTTAATACGTAATATTAAATGTATTTTGTCAAAAACTCATCTCATCTCATCTCTCTCAAAAACTGACAAATCAAAAACTGGTCATTTTGATTCAGTTTTTTTTTTAATTTATTAATTATTTAGTAATTTATTTTCTAATTATTAGCAAACAATGAAATTTTGGGAAATGTTGCCAATTTTATTGAAATTTACCTTACAATAGATAAGTTATTGTATTCGGTCATTTATTTTGCATGAGTATTTATCATAATATAATACATTCTATGTTTTTGTGTTTTATAAATATAATTTAATATTGTTTTACTTATGAAAAGTCTCTTTACATTATGTTTGATAAAATTAATTGTTACACACAAATATAAAAGTATATAATATACATACTTACTAACACCACATAGCAATAATTAAAATTAGCTCGAGAAATATAGCAATTTAGCATGACGCTTTAAAAATAGCTAATGATAAAATATAATGTTGTTATATTATAAAAATCTCGTAGTAATATTTTGATTAAATAAGTTTTAATCCAATCACACATAGGTGGGTTTGATTCATTGATATAGATTGAGAGATTGAGACGTTGCCGTCGTCGACTGTAGGCACTACTATATAATTACTTGTATATAATTATCTCAAAACAAATTAGAAACTAAGTAGGCACTTGTGTTTTGATTTTGATAAGCAAATCTATTCCTTGTACGGATATTTTCCACTATAAAATAAAAAAAAAATTGTACAAAGATAATAATGATTATGGATTAAATTAATTTATTTTAGGCATAGCTTTTAAGATATTTAACTGATTAGATACAGCTTCGTATGTATGTTACATTTATCTTTATACACCTTAATTGGCTATTGCAAAACTAAAATAGAGCGCAGTAACCAACGGACATTCCGATAATTAGGGACCGCGGACGTGCCTGAACTGATATTAGTCCCAGGCGAACTGTTATACGTATAAGAAACTGTGACTTACCCAGAAACCCAACTTGGTCATTTTTGGGAAGATAATAGATTAAATAAAGGACGCGTTACATATTAACATTGTGCGGTCAACGAACTAAACAAAAAAAAGTAAAAACCAATTTTCCGCGCAAATTTTCCAATTTTTTTCCTTAAAATCCAGGACGGAGCAATTGTGAACATTTTAAAATATAAATAGCCGAATCGGTTAAGTCGTTCTCATGTTATGTCGTGACCAAGGGAAATAGGGGTTCATTAGATATAGGTAGTAGATATTCATTAGTAATATATTGCTAAAGATTGTCAACCTCAACTGTTGAGAACTTATCAAACTTAGCTGCGTGTGGTCTAAGGTCCACAGGCGCACAAAAGCTTCAAACAATAGCTTCTAACATATTCAAAGCCTGATTCAATACACAAGTTGCCCCAACATAATAAATAGCTTGTGATAAATTCGCCTTTGGCACACTAACAATGCGCGAAGGTCGACCGCCGTGACTAGTAAATTATGAAAGTTGTAGGTACCTGCATCTCGCGGCAACATTAGAACAAAGCAGATTCCTCTAAATAAACGGCCGGGAGCGCTGCACGCCCCAACTGCTATTTTCAATTTCAAATTTGCTTCTCCAACGACAATAGAATTGCACAATTTTATGTGAAAAGTTTTTGCGATGCCGCCTTTATTCAGGTCATTCGAATTGTTAAATTGTAGAATTTTCATTCGCAATCACGTATTGCCTGCAAGAATGCTACGGCTCTGTGTGAGTTTTTATCTTTTATGTAAATCAGTTTTATTAAAGTAAAAGAGTTTGCATGTACGGAGATAGGCGAAAAGCGACTTGGCACTTAGCTTTAGTCCGGCTTAGTCCAACCACAGTCCGCAAATGTAAATAACTACAGGCTTAGAATGGAGGGTTACGTCCGCTTCGACGCTTTTGTTTTTTACTGTTATATAGGTACCTAACAATGCTAATTATTTGAAACCACATAAAGCTTTATATAACTACTAGCTGTACCCTGCCACGCTTCGCTGTGGCACATTCGCACATTCGCTGATATGTCACTGATGAAAAAAATAGATAAGAACAATCCTTGATGCAGATTATATGTCATGCTAAAATTTCAGCTCCATCGGTGCAGAACTTTTTGAGTTTTTGAAGCGTACACAAACCAACATAACATTTTTATATATTTAGATATAAATGGTTTGTAAAATAGTATAGTTGTTTCGTACTGAAACAGATTTCTTTTCTTTTTATTTTGAGTGTTTTCGAACGTAACTACACAAAGACTATTCCGCTTAATATTTTGTGTTGGTACGAGATTATTATGGCCCACGACTTTGGGTTGGCCAACCGGAAGTCAGTCGTCCTTCAAATGCGCGTGCGAGCACTTGTCGCATCGCGGTGTTTTGAGCTTTCACCGGTAGCTCCATTTCGTGGACGCCATTCCCATCCTCGGAGACGAGCTCCAGGATTAAGTGTAGTGTGGATTGCCTGATCACACCTCTATCCCGGAGGAAGGTGATACGGGATCAGAAGAAACCGCCCCATCGGCGTCCTATGGATATATCTCTGTGCACCATCATCCCCCATCTAACCCGAAGACAGCGCTGATTACACACCCGAGAGGCCATCGACGGATTTCCCAAGTAAGTTCGTAGGCCATAATATCTCCCCGTAACATTTTTGATCCGTTCGAGCCGGATCTGCGGATTTTCTTTGCTGTAGTCACGTTGTCCAAATCCCGTTATTAGTGCATATTTTCCCATTTTTGGAAACCATCCGAGTATATTTTAGTGTTTGTCGTAGCGGCGTTACGCGTCCCGACAATATTTCCCAGTTTTTCATCTTGATTTTGCCGATTTTTGATTTTTTGTGTGCGACATTACGTGTCCATTAAAAATGGCGGAACAAGATATTTTCGAAAGAGAAGTTATACTTGACGAAGTCAAACGTACTTTAGAGTTTTACGAACTCAATGAACAGCAATTTAAAGCGCGAGCAAAAGATATTCTTTCTATTCAGAGAAAATTCCTTAAATTGCAAACTAAAATTGAGAAGTCACAAATGAAATTGTCGACATTTGACCGAGAGGAACAGTTACGTATTCGAACTCAATTCAATGATATTTATTACGCAATTGTCAGCCATGTCGAAGTTCTGAAGAAAAACGATGAGGAGTGTAGGCGCATGAGTCGAGTTTCCTTTAACAATACAATACAACCGACTCACGGGGGTTGCAGTAGTAGGTTACCGAATCTTCCGTTGCCGTCATTCGGGGGAGAATTGACCGATTGGCCACCATTTTATGACCTGTTTCGCTCCATGGTTGATAGTAATGACGCCTACACAGATAACGAGAAGTTTAGGTATCTCCTTCTTACCTTGAAAAACGAGCCCTATAACTTAATAAAATCGATACCTATCACGGACGAAAATTATACCGTCGCGTTAGATATTTTAATTTCAAGATATGAGAACAAACGAGTCATAGCTTCTCAACATATTGATCGTATTCTGGATATTCAATCCTGTGCCGAGAAATCAAATCAAAGTGTGCGTAATTTGCTGAATATTTACCATGAGAATATAAAAGCGTTACAAGTAATGCATTTTCCTACAAATCAGTGGAGTTTTTTGTTGTTGAATATTTTACTACGTAAAATACCTACTTCCATTCGTATGCGATTCGAGTTAACATTGCATAAACCATCCGATGTACCCAACGTCGACTTGTTAATCGAGTTTTTAGAACGAGAATTAACCGCCAGCGAAATAGTTGAATCTGGCAGTAGAAAGATTCAAAATGTAGGTAGTCAGAGGAAAGAGTACGTCGCTCCAACGTTCCGTCGAGCGTTGGCTGCCGGCGTGGCCAGCCACACTTCGACTCAGGGTGCGAGCGATTCTCAACCTTCTGTCAATACAAGCAAGAATCAGAAATGTGTATGTTGCGATGCTCAACATCCATTAAGAAAATGTAATAAGTTTTTGAATTTGTCACCAAGCAATAGGTATGCGTTTATCAAAAATAAAGATGTTTGTTTCAATTGTTTAGGCAAAGGTCATAACGTTTCTCAATGCAAGTCGAGTTTTGTTTGTCGTTCGTGTGAAAAACGTCATCATACATTGATTCACTTTACTTCTGAAGGTGATACTAGCCGTGCGAGTGAGAGAAGTGTTTCTTTACCGCTCACGGAGGAACGGGAAGAGAACATTCCGAGCACCTGTACTCAGCACGCTATGTCCGCGAGTCAAGCGACACAAATTAATTGCGCGTCGTCCAATGCTTCTTTTAGCACGACAAATACTGTGTTGCTTTCGACCGCACTCATCGATGTATGTGTAGGTAATGAAAAGCGTTCGACTGTCCGGTGTCTTATCGATACGGGAAGCCAGGCTTCGTTCATGACGGAATCGTGCGCACAGCGGCTAGGTATAAAGCGTTGTTATGCGAATGTACCTGTTTACGGGATAGGTGACACCAAACCGGTACGACCAAAAGGAAAGATTTCGTGTTGCATAACCCCGAGAAATGAACTTCAACCTTCTATACCTATTGAAGCTTTAGTATTGCCGAAACTTATTCCTAAAATGCCTAGTGTACCACTGCCTCATAAGGGGTGGGCACACATTCAAAATTTAAATTTAGCCGATCCTTTGTTTCACACTCCACAGCCGGTGGAGATGTTGTTAGGTGCAGATGTACTATCTCACATAATTTTAGGAAACGTAATAACGGGTTCGCCCGGTTCGCCGATCGCTATGAACAGCGTTTTCGGTTATTTGTTGTTGGGAAAAATAGCGTTCAACTCTTCGACTCCATCCTCAGTTCAAGCTTGTTTTAGCTCATTATCCGATGACGGCGACTTGAAACGATTCTGGGAACTGGAGTCAGTGCCTGAGGTGAAGGCACTCACCCCCGAGGAACGTCTATGTGAATCCATATTTGAACGCTCACACTATCGTGACGTCACGGGACGATACACAGTAGCTTTACCACGTAAACCTGATGCTACGCCCCTAGGTGAATCACGAGATATTGTCCTCGCTCGGTTCCATAAATTAGAGCAACGTTTACAACGGAACCCGAGTCTTAAAATTGAGTCTCACGCGTGCTTGCAGGACTATATTAAACAAATGTATAGAAATATACTAGTACAAGAATCGGATAGGGACTTGCAACGCATTCTGTGGTGTACGTCACCCGATGAACCCCTCCGTGATTATCGTCTGCGGACGGTAACATTTGGTGTGAGCACTTCCCCTTACTTAGCTCTTCGTACCATTAAGCAATTGGCTTGTGACGAAGCATCTAATTTTCCCCTAGCGGCAAAGGTTTTAACCGACCAAGTGTTCGTCGACGATGTGGTCGCGGGCGCGAGCGATGAATCACACGCTCTGGTATTACAACAGCAATTGTTAGGTATTTGCAAATCACTTGGGTTTGAACTACGTAAATGGCACAGTAACTCGCCGGCGATACTCGCCGCGGTTCAGGCGCCAGAGCTTCATGGTGAGCGGCGGGAAGAGGTGCCCTTTGCTCCCATGGAACATGACCATCAAACCAAAATAAGGGACTCAAGGGGACTTTTACCCTCCACATTCTTACAGAACGACATGTGGTTTCACGGCCCAGCATGGCTCCGTGAGGATCCTACTGCGTGGCCAGTATTTAAAAGTATCCCTAGCACTGGTGAGGAGAAACGTAATCCACCGGTCGCGTCTGCATCAGCTACGCTGATCGACGATGTTGAGGTCATAAACCAGTTTTCAACCTTGAGTAAACTATTGAGAATTATTTCTTATATTTTTCGCTTTTACTATATTCTTAAATCGCGCGTCAACAAGGAAAAGAGTTCCTATCTTAGTTACATCACAGTCCACGAGTATAAACTCACGCTTAATCGTTTCATTTATGTAGTGCAACACCAAGTGTTTCATAAAGATTTTGAAAACATTTCACAGGGTAAACCGCCCTCAAACCAATTGAGACGTCTTAATCCGTTTATCGATGATTCGAGTTTTTTGCGAGTCTCCGGACGTCTACATAAATCCCTTTTGTCGTACGAGTCAAAACATCAATTAATTTTACCCAAAAAACATCCTCTTACGATTTTAATAATTGACGATGCCCATATTACGCATCTTCATGCGGGTGATAGATTATTTGAATTTTACCATGGTAATTGTTGTCAATATTCAAATACTGATGATGCTAAACTTACCTTGTGTCAAGATAAGTATCTTTTATAATTAAACCACGTAGGTACATGACTAAATAATACGTTTTGAGTATCTGATGATAATGTATGTATTTAGTAAAGATTCAAATGGCAACATTTGTTTGAGGACTTAACTTGATGAATTTGGCAACATTCACTGGTTTCCAATAAACAGGAAATTACGTTAATGTTTATAATTAATATTGTACGTATTTTAGAAAAAGTTTGACTGATAATTATCAAATAATTATGATTTCTGCGGCTAGATTTAATCCATGTATTTTCGTCCATATTTCATTTAATGATATGATAATTGACTTGTGTTAATTCTTCAATATTCATACTAATATGAATATTCTTAAGTATTAATGTATCGAATCATTTACGATAATTCATCTCTGTATTTGTAAGATAATTGGTAATTGAAAATAAACGATGAAACAGCTTTATTACTGTTAGAAAACCATTTAATATAATAATTGGAATTATTCACGTTTAAACAAACTTTAGTGTACATATCTGTGGATATGTATTGATTTAGAAGGTTTTAACATGTATTGTAATAAAAATCAAGCAGTAAAAACGTTTAGTTTCAATTTAAGGAAACACGTGGTTTACTGAGCTTGTTTATTCGCCGCACGGCGGCCGGTATAAATAGCCTTGCATTTGAAAGGCAGATTCACTTCTCAATGTACCTCGGAACAGGGCGGACACGCCGCCCAACTAAATAAGTTAAGTACTATTATTATATCTATTAACTAGAAAGCTATTATTATTGTGTATGTGTATTAATCTTCAGTTTAAAACTTACTATGTGTATTGCAATAGTTATCAATATTGTGTATCAGTGTGAACATTACAATCGCTAAATTATATCGTGTTATATATAGATACAACTAATGTGAGCATTTCATTATCTTCCTACTTATTTCCAAATGAAGCTTATATTTTAAATTAATTATTGAGAGTTACAATAGCTATTCCTGTCGTGTAGTAATATGTAGATTACATTAACTTCCTACTTATTTGAAAGTAAAGTAAATGGCTTATATACTATTTATTCTTGTGTATTATTACAATAGCTATTCCTGTTGTGTATTAATAACGTGTAGATAAACCTATCCGTGAGACTTAGATTAACTTCCTACTTATTGCAAAATAAAAGAATATCAATATTAATGTTTATTCTCTTATATACCTTTATATATAGATGTCTTTACCTAATTTAGTTATTATCAGAAGTGGGATTCGACCTGACTAATCTTAACGTATTATGTAATATTTCAGATATTGTGGGTGTGGTTTCTGAAATGGACTCGGCAGTCGTAGAAGGTCTGCTCAAGGCGATCCGAGATGCAGTTGCGGGGACACCTCGTGGAGACGATGTGGTTCTTCCGCCGTTCGATCCTGATAAGAACGACAGCGGTGCCAGCAGCTGGTGCACCAATATCGATGCAATCGCAGCGGATCTTGGATGGAGCAACATCACAACCGTTGCAAAAGCAGGTAAAGCCTTGAAAGGCTCTGCATTACTGTGGTATGAAACTTGGGAGCCCGATGAAGGTAGAACGTGGGAACAATTTAAAATCACTGTTAAAGATTTATATCCTGAAAAGAGGAACTTGTCAGACAAATTAACAAAGGCAGTGTTATTAACATCTGAAGCTGCAGAATCGTATTGTGATTATGCTAGGGAAAAACTTAGATTGTTTAAGAATACTAGGATAGTTTTCACCGAAAAACAGTTAGTTGAGCTTGTTTGCGGAGGTATACATGATGTGCATGTAAAAATGGCATCACAAAATAGTCGTGTGGAGACCACTGCAGAATTGATATCACTGTTTACGACTTATGTGAAGATTCCTAAGAAACGTCCATTTGATTCTACAAGTAAATTTACTGACAACCCAACTAGTTCTCCTAGCAAACGACCAAAAATTGATGAAAAACGTTGTTACACTTGTAACAAGCTAGGTCATTTTTCAGCCCAATGTTTTCAGAACAGAAACTATAATGCCCCTAGGACAAGTTTTTCGACAAACTTAGCTCGTCCCCCCATAAACAAAGTCCAATGCTCCCATTGCAAAAGATTCGGACACACTGAATCAGTTTGTTATTTTAAACAGCTTTCTACCACAAGTACCACAGTAACAAAAAGAGATGACGCTAATTGTATAACCAAGGCTTAACTAAAGTTGTGATAAAGGATATGACAGTCGAAGCTCTTATTGATACTGGTGCTAGTTGCAGTATCATGAAGGATTCTATTGCACGGCGAATAGGTTGCAATTTAACTCCATGTTCAAAAATGCTCGATGGTATAGGCAATGGTAAATTACATATCTTTGCAAAAGTAACTGTCCCTGTAAAATTTGAGGAAATCTGTCTAGAAATAGAATTTAATGTAGCCAGGGATAAAGATTTTAGCTATGATTGTTTGATCGGTAGAGATGCAGTTAGTCATTCGGACGTTGCTGTTATAGTAGACTCTGCTGGGTGTAGACTGACACGTACTCACTTGCTTGAACCAACTGGAGTAGTTAATCAAATAACCAGTTGTAATAGCGAACTCGATCAACTAAACGAAAAAAATGGGTTTCATCAAATTCCAGTAGCACAGGACTCCGTAAAATACACAGCTTTCGTAACCCCAGATGGGCATTACGAATTTCTGAAAATGCCATTTGGAATTTGTAACGGACCATCAGTCTTCCAGAGAGCTATAAGTAGAGCCATTAAACACTTGAAATTTTTATTAGTGTATATAGATGACTTATTAATTCCATTTAAAACTGAAAATGAGGGTCTGCAATACCTAGAACAAACTCTCGAAGCTCTCAGTCATGCCGGATTTACCATAAACTTGAAAAAATGCAAGTTTTTTGTGACAGAGATAGAATATTTAGGAAGACACATTTCTGAAGATGGTATCAGGCCAAGTGATAATAAAGTCTCGGCTCTCATCAACTCTCCTGTCCCTGATACTATCAAAGAAGTGCGTCAATTTATGGGTTTAGCTAGTTATTTCCGTAAATTTATACCAGAATTTGCCTCACGTACTGCCAGTATAACTAAACTCACAAAAAAATAACCAGAAATGGGAGTGGGGTCAAGATCAGAATGAAGCTAGGAATTATGTTATTAAGCACTTGGTGACGAAACCACTATTGACTGTATTTGATCCAAACTTACCTACTGAACTGCACACTGATGCTAGCTCAATTGGTTATGGTGGAATTGTAATGCAAAAAGTTGATAATCAGAATAAAGTTGTAGCATACTATAGCAAACGTACTTCCCCTGCCGAATCAAGATATTGCTCTTACGACTTAGAAACATTGGCAATTTATAACGCCCTTAAACATTTTAGGGTGTATTTATTAGGTATCCCATTCACTATAGTAACAGACTGTAATGCCATTAAGCCTACCATGACCAAAAAAGATCTTTCACCGCGTGTAGCTAGATGGTGGACCTTTATGCAAGATTTTAACTTCAAAATTCTCTACAAAAAGGGTAAATATGTGGGTCATGTTGACTACCTAAGTCGTAATCCAATCAACCCTAAAACTGTCCACACAAACAAAAATATCCCTTCTGTAATTAACGTGGTTAATGACGATGCAAGTCGTCCGCCATCGTGGTTAGAATCTGCTCAACGAGATGATACTGAGACTCAGACTATAATTGACAAAGTTCGGTCAGGTGAATTGGATACCAATCAATACTTAATCATAAAATACATTGCTCTATTATAAAAACGACGCTAATGCTATGCCGAAATTATATATTCCAAGAGGCTATAGACTTAGCTTACTTAGACTATTTCATGATGATAACTGTCATGATGGATATGATAAAATCATTGACAAAATCCGCCAACATTTTTGGTTTCCTGGCATTGCAGCGTTTGTTAAAAAATACATCTCTCATTGTCTCATATGTACCTCACGAAAAAATCACTCTGGACCTAAACAAGGTATATTATATCCTATAGAGAAATCTATTCCTTTCCATACTTTGCATATGGATTGCACTGGGCCTTTTAGACAATCAGCCGATGGTTTTAAATTTGTATTGCTAGTCATAGATGGATTTACAAAATATTGCATCCTCAAACCCCTTAAGAGTCTGAGCGGACAGGAATTGTTGTTTGCCATACGTGAAACTATTGCATTATTCGACACACCTCATCTTGTAATTACGGACAGAAGCACAAACTTTACATCTAATCAAGTTCAAACCTTATTTAGGGAAATGCAAATTGAACACCACATGATATCCACTGGTACTCCTCGTAGTAATGGCCAAGTTGAAAGGTATGTAGCTACAGTAACAAACATGTTAGCTACCACGATTAATGATTTGTCAGAATGGCCAAACGTTCTTTGGAAAGTACAACAATCTCTTAATACGACTGTTCAGAAAACCACAGGCTTTTCCCCAATGAGACTTTTACTAGGAAGGGAAGGAAATGTACCTTCCATACAAGCTCGGCTAACTGATGTTGTAGATGAATCAATACAACCAAGTATTGACTTAGAAGCTGATCGTGAATTAGCACGACAACGGCTCAAAGATGTTGCTGATAGGTTTAAGAAACGTTTTGATACTACCAGACGAACCAATAAAATATATAATATTGGAGACCTAGTTTACATCAGTCAAGACCATAGACGTCATGATAAACTCAGTCCAAAATTCAAAGGCCCATATGAAATAATACAAATATTACCACATGACAGATTTTCTTTGAGGGGACAAAATAATTTGAGAAATATTATTGTTGCCAAAGAAAAACTGCGTGTTTGGCCTGGTGAATGGGTAGAACAAAACATTTCCTTTGAAGAATCACTGTAAACAAATATAACTTATTAAACAATATCATTGTCAAAAGAGAACCGTGATAGATTATTATATAGCTAACAAATTTAAGATTATTCAAAATAATATCCATGTAGATCACATAATTATTAAGATCAAACTATGAATGTGTTTAATTTTGAATTATCATTATTATGTAACATTGCTAATTTACTTAGGACAGGTACTTTTTTTGACACACTTAAAATATTAAATTCTGAGATTGTCACATCGGTCACATCATACCAGTATTTGTGTCGCTGGGCGATCTTAAACCTGATTAGTCTAGATTTTACTGGCAGCGAGTAAAAGGACTAATATGCTATATGCCTGGTCATAGATCACAATGAAACGATGAAAATGAGGAAAAAAAAAAAAAAAAAAGTATGAGAAATGAAAAAAAAAAAAAAAATGTGTCGCTGGGCGATCTTAAACCTGATTAGTCTAGATTTTACTGGCAGCGAGTAAAAGGACTAATGTGCTATATGCCTGGTCATAGATCATGAGAATGAAAAAAAAAAAAAAAATGTGAATGATATGAAAAAAAAAAAAAAAAAAGAAAAGAGAATGGTTTCATTGGTAAAAAAAAAAAAAAAAAAGAAAGTTATACTGGTGATGATGATGATAATGATAAAAATATAAAATGATTTGGACTTGTGAAATGTGATTAAGTAGGTACTTCGAGAACGAAGTACATATCAGTATGGCCGTGATAGATTATTTGAATTTTACCATGGTAATTGTTGTCAATATTCAAATACTGATGATGCTAAACTTACCTTGTGTCAAGATAAGTATCTTTTATAATTAAACCACGTAGGTACATGACTAAATAATACGTTTTGAGTATCTGATGATAATGTATGTATTTAGTAAAGATTCAAATGGCAACATTTGTTTGAGGACTTAACTTGATGAATTTGGCAACATTCACTGGTTTCCAATAAACAGGAAATTACGTTAATGTTTATAATTAATATTGTACGTATTTTAGAAAAAGTTTGACTGATAATTATCAAATAATTATGATTTCTGCGGCTAGATTTAATCCATGTATTTTCGTCCATATTTCATTTAATGATATGATAATTGACTTGTGTTAATTCTTCAATATTCATACTAATATGAATATTCTTAAGTATTAATGTATCGAATCATTTACGATAATTCATCTCTGTATTTGTAAGATAATTGGTAATTGAAAATAAACGATGAAACAGCTTTATTACTGTTAGAAAACCATTTAATATAATAATTGGAATTATTCACGTTTAAACAAACTTTAGTGTACATATCTGTGGATATGTATTGATTTAGAAGGTTTTAACATGTATTGTAATAAAAATCAAGCAGTAAAAACGTTTAGTTTCAATTTAAGGAAACACGTGGTTTACTGAGCTTGTTTATTCGCCGCACGGCGGCCGGTATAAATAGCCTTGCATTTGAAAGGCAGATTCACTTCTCAATGTACCTCGGAACAGGGCGGACACGCCGCCCAACTAAATAAGTTAAGTACTATTATTATATCTATTAACTAGAAAGCTATTATTATTGTGTATGTGTATTAATCTTCAGTTTAAAACTTACTATGTGTATTGCAATAGTTATCAATATTGTGTATCAGTGTGAACATTACAATCGCTAAATTATATCGTGTTATATATAGATACAACTAATGTGAGCATTTCATTATCTTCCTACTTATTTCCAAATGAAGCTTATATTTTAAATTAATTATTGAGAGTTACAATAGCTATTCCTGTCGTGTAGTAATATGTAGATTACATTAACTTCCTACTTATTTGAAAGTAAAGTAAATGGCTTATATACTATTTATTCTTGTGTATTATTACAATAGCTATTCCTGTTGTGTATTAATAACGTGTAGATAAACCTATCCGTGAGACTTAGATTAACTTCCTACTTATTGCAAAATAAAAGAATATCAATATTAATGTTTATTCTCTTATATACCTTTATATATAGATGTCTTTACCTAATTTAGTTATTACGGGCACTCAAGCCGTTCAATATTTACCTTTACAAAAATATGCGATTTTATCTAGCCGAGATATAATACGTAAACAAATCTTTCGTTGTGTGCGCCGCTTCCGTGTGCGTCCGGTACGTCTACAGCCTGCGATGGCGCCGCTCCCAGCGGTCCGGCTGCGACCCGAGCGCCCATTCATGAAAACAGCTGTTGATTACGCGGGCCCGTTTTACGTGCGAGCTAATAGGGTTCGTAATGCTAAAATCATCAAATGTTATGTCGCCGTGTTCGTGTGTATGAGTGTGAAGGCTATACACTTGGAGCTCGTATCGGAGCTATCTACTGAGGCGTTCTTAGCAGCCCTGCGCCGATTTACATCGCGCAGAGGTTTGTGCAGCGACATTTACTCTGATTGCGGAAAGAACTTCCAGGGTTGTCATAACTATTTGAGAGATTCGTACGAGTTTTTAAAAAATGACTCTGTTCAATGTGCTTTGAATTATCAAACCTTGAAACAGGGCAAATGGTATAAGGACCGCGGTGCTCCTATCTGTGTAGGCGACATTGTTGTGGTATGCGACGATAATCTTCCACCACTCCAATGGAAACTTGCTCGTGTTCATACACTCCATCCGGGCTCCGATAATAAGGTACGAGTTGTGACTTTGCAAACGGGCAAGAGTCTATTCAAACGAGCGATCGTAAAAATTTGTAAACTGCCTTTAGAATGATTATTGTTTACGAATTCGTAAAATTAGTTCCTAAGTTTTAATTACCGATACTAGTTGTTTACAACAACCTTAGATCAAGTTTAAGTTTATAGATTGAATGGCTTTCTGTTCATTGAGTTTTCGTGTTAAAAGAACTTACAGTCTTTTAAGGTGAGCGGCATGTTTCGTACTGAAACAGATTTCTTTTCTTTTTATTTTGAGTGTTTTCGAACGTAACTACACAAAGACTATTCCGCTTAATATTTTGTGTTGGTACGAGATTATTATGGCCCACGACTTTGGGTTGGCCAACCGGAAGTCAGTCGTCCTTCAAATGCGCGTGCGAGCACTTGTCGCGTCGCGGTGTTTTGAGCTTTCACCGGTAGCTCCATTTCGTGGACGCCATTCCCATCCTCGGAGACGAGCTCCAGGATTAAGTGTAGTGTGGATTGCCTGATCACACCTCTATCCCGGAGGAAGGTGATACGGGATCAGAAGAAACCGCCCCATCGGCGTCCTATGGATATATCTCTGTGCACCATCATCCCCCATCTAACCCGAAGACAGCGCTGATTACACACCCGAGAGGCCATCGACGGATTTCCCAAGTAAGTTCGTAGGCCATAATATCTCCCCGTAACAATAGTCTTTCAAAGTTATATGACTGAGTGACGAGGCGAGGAAATCTTTCACCTGATGGTAAGCGCTAGGCCTATCCATAACAGTTACAGTGCCACCCAGAACTTCGCATTGCATAATCCTGCGCGGCACTGCACTCGTCACCCTGAGACATCGGCTCTAAAGTCATATGTGCCCAGTAATTTCGCTGGAAACAGTGCCTTTCAAACCGGAACACAGTAATGTAAGCTTATACAGAAGGTATCTATGTTATAACATTTATTGCTTATAAATAAATGATGTGACTCTACACTCTGTTTTCTACCGTGACTCATATTTTTCCATGAAGCTTTTATTGTCAGTTGTTTTCGAAGATTTTTTTTTCAGGTCATGTTTACTTACTGTATACGGTATATATATTTTTTAGTATTCTCTCCTACTGTAATATAAGAGGAGCAAAACATTTCCAGGAATATCTGAGGAAGGATTCCTTAAATAATGCAGAGAATAAAGTTTATTTTTGTGATATTAGAATAACAGCCAGCATTATTCAAGCTTCCGCTTGTTAATGCTGAATTAACTAAGTACCGTATTGATTTACTATATTTAGCATTCTAGGTAAAATACTGACTCTCTTGTTCTTAACCGACTTTATGAACATAATAGGATTCCAAATCAACGCTTTTTAAGTTTATGCATACGAGACATAGTTTATAGGTAGCAAGGTAGTAATAGCGATGTTCGTTTGCTTTTCTTGTATTTTGTTGAAAATATGAAGACTAACAGATTGATTTCTCGATCTCGACCCTAGAATACGAGTATAATAAAAACATGTTTTTTTTAAGTTCGTAAAATAAATGTTACATTTGTACCTAGAATTAGTTCGAAGGAACTTAACATTGGCCAGAGTTGTGGATTATGGTCCATGCTTTGTTTCTAAGAGAAGACATATGTCCTAGCAGTGGGAATATAATTCTTGATAATTGGTAAGTCATTAATTTCATGTCGAACCCGTCGTCGGTATGAATATCTGAAACGTGCTCGAACGAAGCAAATTAGTAACTGCAGTGTGAGTAGCGTAGCATCGTTTTGCAATAATGTTCTAAAGTAGGAAACTGGTTTCATAAGGGAGTAACATGATAAACACAGCTTTCTTTTAGAATAGACAAGTTTCTTTCGTTATATTATAATAATAAAAGGCAAAGTTAAAGTAATAGGCTCACTGTACGCTTTTAGTCGAACCTTAAATTTAACACAAAGGTCCAAAACATAACAAATATTGATGTTTGAACTAAACAAGGCTTGTTATTGTATCTTCTGCATGAACATTTGTTGTTTTACTGAAAACTAATTCACAACAACACTGAATTTTGTAACACTTTGGAAATGTCAATTGTTTCGGAAAATAAGCGAGGTCGAGTATACTTTGATAATAGAAACCTTAGTTGAGAAGAATAACTTGAAACTTGTTTTTTACGTCTATTCTGTATAAACAGTAAAATTGAAATGAATTGAAGTGTTGACAAGTTCAAAACGTTTCCAAACATCAAAAATAAAGTGGCATGATCCGGCAGCACTTGTCGTGGACTCGTCGAGACAAATAGCTTTAGCGGCAGTTGTCGGCGGAGGTGCGTGCGCGTTGTTTCGCGGCAATTCCGGCGTACGTGAGCTCTAATCACCCTCTTTAAACCAAGTCTCACGTCCCAGCCCGGGAGGAAACGTTTATTTTAATTTCCCACAAATGCGTGTCTAATTTGTGCGGATGTGTTTTGTTTAATTTCAAAGGATTGTTATTGTTAACAAGGAGATTAGCTCGCGCTACATAAGCGAAATTAGGTGCGTAATTAAAATCGAGCGTGTGATCATAATATTTGTCAAGTGTTGATGCACATCTAGCGAGAATATGAGCTCGTGAAATGGCGTCGAACATTTTTAGCGTCTACCTAAAATATTACTGAGATAATTAAGAATTCCATATCTTTCCCTGATTTGCTTTTATAAGAATTTCCGTGGCATGTTAGCAAGTAATTAAAATTCTGGGTAATTGTACTCATATATTAATAATGAGCTCTACAAAATCCAGTGAAGAACGTCTTTCAAAGCCATGTGATAATAATATGGAGGAAAAATATTTTTTATTAAAGATCATCAACACGTGTAGGAGTAAAAAGGCTTTTTAAAAGTTCGGTACGAGGTATCTGCGCTTGCCATCCTCCAGGCGTTATCGGCCTTAGTCTCTGCTATTTTATGGAACTGATTGCGCAAACGCCTTTCAGAATTATACTATCAAGCTGGTTATATAGTAAATATTTTTTTTTTAACAATTATGCGCCAAATAAAGTACTTATAGGTATAAGTTTTTCTTAGTTTCCATGACGATGTATTTGATGTGTGCTCTATCCGTTTGGCTTTCGAATCTTATTTAAAAAAGGTATCGAAGTAAATAGAAGCCAACAGATTATTGAAATATTAATTTGAACCAGGTGAATTCGATAACTATAAAAGTAGAACCTACCATTAAAATGAAAAAAAAAACAAATAGAAACTGTGTTTTATTGCCTTGTAAAAACAAAAATACACATTATTGTATTAGGTATATAATAAAATGTAGTCAATAGACACAGGCGTTACTTTGCGGAAATGAAAAAAACACTTAATGGAATGGTTTGAAATTTCAGAAAAAACCATTTCCGGATTGACATTTTATTCATATTTTCACTACATCTTTATTTATCGTTAATCAATGTGCTCATTTACTACATCGGTAACTTTTTCCACTTTTTTTTTAGGACAGAAATAACTCCATCTCACTGTTTCACCCGGGTTAACTATTATCCCATAGGAACCGTTATTTTTTTGGAATAAAAGTATCCTATGTGCTATTCCAGAACCTTAAGTACCCACCTATAAATCTACCAAATTTCGTCAAAATCTGTTCACCCGTTGCGACGCGAGGAGTGGGCAAATACACACACACACACATACACCTCCGCATTTAAATAATAGTACCTGGATGACCGAGCTTTGCTCGGTAGATTGTTTATAAGCGTTTTTTTCTAAGATCGTTTAGGTATTTTTAAGTGAACACGTTAAGAAAACACAAATAATATAAATAAACAATTAATTTTGTTAGTCAGGAAGAGTCATAATTTTCAGTTTAAATTTGGACTACTCAAACTCCTCCAACGCTTTGTTATTTTTCTTCCAAGTTTATGTTTAATTTGATATAACACGAATAAAATGACATTTTCTAAAAATGATTCCTAGATCGATTTATCGCCCCCGAAACACCCTATATACTAAATTTCATGAAAATGTTGGAGCCGATTCCGAGATTCCAATTATATATATACAAAAATTGCTCATTTAAAGATATAAGATTAGACGGATAGTAAAATATACCATCACTACAAATAAACGAAGGTTGAAAGTAGTCTTTTTTTAAAGTATGTGCAAACCGAGCGATTCATCATTCCCATTACGTGCGAAGATAAGTTTTCTCACAATACCTGCCGCATCTTACTTGTAAATGAGCCTTTAGTATGCTGCCGCTCTGGAACGTATATCGACGGTATTTTATAGGGAAAGAGTGAGATAACGTTATGCTTTTAGTTTATTTTTTTCTGTTTTTTTTTTTTTGTCTTTTTTCTGTTTTTTGTTTTTTTTCATAGTGACGGCTTTAAGGTAATGTATGGAGAGTTGGAAGCGGTGGTAGCCTAGTGGGAGAACGTCCACCTTCCAATCAGAAGGTCGTGAGTTCAAATCCCAGTGCAGGCAGGTACCAATGTGTTTCTGTAAAACATATGTACGTAATTATCACTCGCTTTTCGGTGAAGCAAAACATCGTGAGGAAACCCACATACCTACCCGAGAATTATTTCGGAGGTAGGTATGTGATCCACCAATCCGGACTGGGCCCCCGTGGTGAATTATGGCCTTACCCTCCTCACGAAAGTGAGGAGAGACCCGTGCCCAGCAGTGGGACGTTATGGGTTGATGATGATGATGATGATGGAGAGTTGACGAGCTATTCAAGAGAGCTATTAATTCTCTGTAATCATTGTACAGTTAATAAGTTAGGAATATATAGTAGAATAGAATAATATAACTGCTTACTTGCTTGTTTATTTACTTTCATGCATTTCATATGGAAATTTTGTGCAAGAACTTACCAATCACCATCAGTCAGGGTGCTTATTCGTTATGCCACATGTGATTCCTTGCCAAAAACTCGTGATGACATAACGAGCTTTAAACTGATTTTGAACCTTAAAACTTCTCGAAACGCGCCTGTACCGTGCTTGGTTTCCGCGCGGTATTTTGACAGTTCACAACGTGCGTTTTATGAATCTAGGTGGTCATAACGAATAACAGTAAAGGATGTATTGTATTTTACAGATAATTATAGCACATTGGTTGAAAATCTACTAGAAAAATTAAGTTACCGTCCGGTTTACCACTGAAAATAAACTCGCTGAAATTTCAGCTGATACGAGGAAATAATGAATCTCATCTCTCTGAAGAGATAAATCGCCCTACATCTGTAGGCAAACATAATGGTACAGACACCGAGTTTTGATTAACATTTCTTAATCTATCGAAAGTGTTTTAGCTATGGGTTCACACTAGCAGATATTTGCTAAAATACTATAGATATTGTAGAAGACGCAGGTTTCTCTCGAATGGAAAACAGGTTATTCAGGAAGTAAAATATATATAATCAGAAAATAACTTAGTTTGGTGAAAAGAAAACAACGACTAAAACTACGTAAAAAAAAAGCCTTTTTTGTTTTTCGTCTTTCTTCTAATTTCAAAAATAAAGTCTTTCAAACTAAAAAGGTTTTAATGACCAAAAAAGGTTTGTTATACTAAAGAGGTTCGTGTCGCTTACAGATATGAAT
Source organism: Campaea margaritaria (assembly GCA_912999815.1). Taxonomy (NCBI): domain Eukaryota; kingdom Metazoa; phylum Arthropoda; class Insecta; order Lepidoptera; family Geometridae; genus Campaea; species Campaea margaritaria. Next base: position 9,122,027 of record OU538794.1, read on the forward strand.
GACGTAACATTGATTCAAGCTCTAGTTCGTGTTAGTGCTGTTCAGAACAAAACAAAAAAAAAATGATTTTACATATTGTGAGACTCAAGATTGGTTAACAAAGCTTAAATACCAGCATCACAGAAGATAAAAGCTCAAAAATAAAAATATTCAGAGACATTGCAAGAGTGATACACGCTGAGCACGTATTATTTGTATTCGGAGTTCGTCCATGAAGTACGTGACACGCCTGTTAACATTATACTAAGTAAACTTCGCTTTCAATTACGCTATTCTGGTACAATAGCGGCATGATTCGTGAACGCGAAATCCGTCAGAGTCGTATGTTATGGTGATGAAGAATGTGAATGGGACATTAATTTACATGAGCGTAGCATAACTCGTAATGGAATGCATTAATGTCGAGTGGGTGTACAGTGGCTGAGGAGAGCACTTAGAGCCAACTCGTTCCGAGCAAAAAGCGAGCGCAGACACGGACATTCCCCGACGCTCGCGCCGCGCCGTGCCGAGTGCAGTGAGCGCCTCTTCACTCTCACATGTCGGATACTTTTAACTGCACGTTTTATATCCTTATGTAACTCGGGTTAGATACATTTTCATGAATTTATTTGCCAATTGCCATCGTATGCCAGATTTAACTCCCGATTTGTGTCGATTAAAAATGTTTTGCTTCATAACAACCTTATTTGAAATTTTAAATGTGTTATACTTTCGTGAAGTATCACCTCTCTCCTTCACTATGGGTGGTTGACTGGTAGAAAATGCTCTTAGCGTTAAGTCCGCCATTTGTACTAGTTAGTTAATCTGTGCAATAAAGTATTAAATAAATAAATAAATAAGTATACTCGAAACCATTTAACGATATTTCTCATTTAATTTCAACAGCTCTGCTATAAAAATACGGTGAAGCAACAATCACGGAAAACGTCGAGATGTGAAAATTTGCTGACAAAGAAAAACGACTATGAAATTAATTGCGCGCAGTTATTTTCTGCCTCGGTGCAATGAATTCTGTCGGACATTCTTATTGATTGGTGCTCCATTGTTCACACAGACGTAGGACATTGGTTGTCGGCAAAATACGCAAACTGAAAGGAGAAATCCGCAGAGTTGTCATTTGAATTTCGGATCGAGAATCTAGTTTTGCATAAGTAGGTCTGACTTTTTTCTTATTTGACCGAATGACGAGACGAGCAAGTCGTAAACCTGATGGTAAGCGCTACGCCTGCCCATAATAGTTACAGTGCCACCCAGAATCCTGCATTCTATAATCCTGCGCGGCACTGCACTGCGCTCGTCACCCTTATATGTGTATAATTTTTGTGTAAAATAATTAATATAATTTGGGTGTGATTGTGAAATAAGTTGTAGTAATTTAGTACAGTCAGCGATAAAAGTAACAAAACATATCTTTTTACTTCCAAGTCAGCTTTACGTACGCAAAATACTACAATTTTGTGAAGAATAGTACCTAAAGTTATTTAAAATTTGAAAACATTCTGCAAATTCCGTCGCTGACTACCTATATGCGAACAACTCTTAAGAAGTATTAATGATACTGTGCTGGGTTAAAATAAACCATAAACTCAGTAGATAGAGATCTTTTATTATTTCACACTAATTATTACAATAGAATTCTAACACAATTGTATAATACAAACAATTTATATCAAAGTATAGCTACTTATTTTTCTTTTTAAAACTAGGATTTACTTATTATTTCATATTTTTTTAGATTTCATATCTAGTAATATATAAACTTTCCTTATAAATCTATCAAGAATAAAATAATTAGGCGCAAAAAACATACATTGATGCTTTTTTCATCGACAACTAATTACATAGACAAATAAATTAACACGAGCTGAAAATTAATATGTACAATATGAAAAAGCTCGATACTGTATCAAAAATAATTCTTCTACATAGATAAATCCAGATTCCCAAAAATTACTTACATTTTAATGCCAAGTACAGGCTTCTAGGTAACCTAGGTACTACCAGTCGGTAGAGTACCCGCATCACAATAACACTTAGATTCTAATCCATAACTACGAACGAGGATCACTCCCGCAAACACCCAGACTCACAGAGATACACACAAATATTAGCTCTGTGCGGGAATCGAACCCGCAGCGTCACGCTCCGCAGTCAGCTCATCGCCAACATAAGGCGTGGAGGCCGTCAATGTAGCCTGCAGCTTCGTCGTCACTGTTACATCCATACAAAATATCGAATTACTCACAAGAACAAAAACATTCAAGTGTAAGACGACTAAAATGTTAAAAATATAGAGAATATCCACCGCAATTCATGTTTTTTGCAGTTTACCTACAACAGGACATTTTATTTATTTAGGCAAAATAGTCGGAGTATTTAAGGCAACATCTCGTAGTTTCGACCTGTTGATTTTTCCTGAAGCTGTCACGGGGAACGCATCCACGAAGAATAAGCCTCCACTCAATTGGTAATTTTCGGGCAGTGATTCTATAACAATATTTTTAAATTTCAGAATTATAAAAAAAAAAAAACAACAAATATTCACTTAAAGATATCTTCATATCAGGAAAACAGTGAGATGTGATAATCGGTAATAACCAAGGTTAACTTACTAATCAGCTCGGCAATAATAGGTCTCAGATACGCTAGTGAGCTTAAAGCTCTAAAAATTTAAGCAAACTTTTAAGTGTGATAGGATAGATAGATAGATAAACTCTTTATTGAAACACCACAGAACAAAGAAAACTCGGATATAGTTTCAAATAGCTTTCAAATGATCCTTTAAATTATTAAGTCGTCATTATTTTTACGTTAATTAGTTATGATATGATGATACATATGTATGTATATATATATATATACATGTATATATATACATATATATGTACATGATATGTTTTTTATATTGTTACAAATCACGTTTGTTGTAATTTTACTTTTGAAGTTTAAGAACTTTTCCTTTATTTGATTTGCAAACATTGAAAAGATTTAACTTACTTCTGAGTCCTTCAAAGATTTCCTCTGGGTCGATTTTTGCGCCGTTTCTCCTCTGAATAGCTCCTACTGGTCGTTCCAACCGGTCGGAGTCTGGGATGCCCACCACGCACGCCTCGCTTACTTCTGGGTGACGTTTGATTACCTCTTCCAATATTAAAGGTGGAATCTACATGAAAAAAAAAAAATAACAAAAAAATATTATTTTATGACTGTTATATTTTTTTTTTGTTTTCTTGAACCCTAGCGTAATACCTATTGTATTGTATTCTATTTGTTCTGAGTTATCACTGATATTATTATTACTGATCTTGCAGATTATAGGTTTTTGGTTTTTTCGGAGTACTCTACCTAATAATAGCTTATCAAGAAGGGTGAAAAAAGTTTTAGAGAGTATGCAACGCATAGAAAACGCCCCGAGTGTTGCAGGTATCCATAGGTGACGGTCACCGTTTACCAACAGGTAAGCCATCAGCTTATATTTAAAAAAACATGGTTGAATCCACCAACCCGAATTTGAAGTAACTTACCCACGAGCCGCAGTATCTAATTAAAAGTCTCTTCCTTTCCACGAAGAAATAATAGTCTCGGTCGTCCTTATAAAATAGGTCTCCCGTCTTCAACCAACCGTCCTCTGTTAACATGTTCTTAGTTTCTTCTGGATTATTTAAATATCCCTGCAAAAAGAACAAAACATTTATTGTGTAGTTCCTTATAAATTGGACGTAGCATTTACTAGTTCCAGAATATGGGAGAAACTATTGGCTCCTGAAATACATTTTATTTTCTCGCTGCGAATATTAATATTTTTCATGTTTATATTATATCAATATATAAATAGATTTTTTGTACTTATCGATTTTTCACTGATCTTACTTTTTAAAATGACTAATTACTTTTTTTTGCTTAAGGGGGTGTAAAGGAAAAAAGTAAAAAAGTAAGCGAGATAAAAAAAAAACTATTAATTTGACAAGTCTAAGCGGGCAAAGCCATCGGATTTGACCGGATACAGTTAATTGAATTATTGTATTAATTACCTTAAAGAAATCATCTCCCTTGATCCATAGTTCCCCAGTTTGGAATGGCTTATCCACAATATTGCCATCATCATCGATGAGCTGAAAGGATTTCAGAACAAAAATTAAGAATAGCTGTAACAGTAGTTACCATGTATTTTATTAATGTTATTGGCTGTGAAACGATCGTATTTGTTTAGCGTTATAGGCTGAAGGTAATGATTGTTGTATTCGTTTTTTTTAATTATATACCTTGTATTGGTATTTCTCCTGGGGAGAGCCAGCTGAATTATCTGGCACATCATCGTCGTATTTGAAAACAGGCACCAACAGTTCAGTCATGCCATATACCAAGTGTAACCAAGCAGGGCATAATTTCTAAAAACAAAATAGGTTATTCTATGGTTAAATCACGAAACCACATTGATATGCTTATAATTATATAAATAATGGAATTTTCAGAATATTACAAGACGAATAATGTTTAAACCATGAAATTAATAATTCTTGTTTATTTTACAAATAACAGTTTGCTTGTACCGCTCCAATATTAATTTGAGATAGGCATGCAAGAATAGGCATCATAGTTCTTAGGCATCTAAAAATCAACGGCTTTACTCTACAAAATGCTGATCGGTTAAACTGATTGTGACGTTTGTTACGACATGTCAAATTATCTTATAACTTACTGTTACGGGGAGATATTATGGCCTACGAACTTACTTGGGAAATCCGTCGATGGCCTCTCGGGTGTGTAATCAGCGCTGTCTTCGGGTTAGATGGGGAATGATGGTGCACAGAGATATATCCATAGGACGCCGATGGGGCGGTTTCTTCTGATCCCGTATCACCTTCCTCCGGGATAGAGGTGTGATCAGGCAATCCACACTACACTTAATCCTGGAGCTCGTCTCCGAGGATGGGAATGGCGTCCACGAAATGGAGCTACCGGTGAAAGCTCAAAACACCGCGACGCGACAAGTGCTCGCACGCGCATTTGAAGGACGACTGACTTCCGGTTGGCCACCCAAAGTCGTGGGCCATAATAATCTCGTACCAACACAAAATATTAAGCGGAATAGTCTTTGTGTAGTTACGTTCGAAAACACTCAAAATAAAAAGAAAAGAAATCTGTTTCAGTACGAAACATGCCGCTCACCTTAAAAGACTAAGTTCTTTTAACACGAAAACTCAATGAACAGAAAGTTATTCAATCTATAAACTTAAACTTGATCTAAGGTTGTTGTAAACAACTAGTATAGGTAATTAAAACTTAGGAACTAATTTTACGAATTCGTAAACAATAATCATTCTAAAGGCAGTTTACAAATTTTTACGATCGCTCGTTTGAATAGACTCTTGCCCGTTTGCAAAGTCACAACTCGCACCTTATTATCGGAGCCCGGATGGAGTGTATGAACACGAGCAAGTTTCCATTGGAGTGGTGGAAGATTATCGTCGCATACCACAACAATGTCGCCTACACAGATAGGAGCACCGCGGTCCTTATACCATTTGCCCTGTTTCAAGGTTTGATAATTCAAAGCACATTGAACAGAGTCATTTTTTAAAAACTCGTACGAATCTCTCAAATACATATGACAACCCTGGAAGTTCTTTCCGCAATCAGAGTAAATGTCGCTGCACAAACCTCTGCGCGATGTAAATCGGCGCAGGGCTGCTAAGAACGTCTCAGTAGATAGCTCCGATACGAGCTCCAAGTGTATAGCCTTCACACTCATACACACGAACACGGCGACATAACATTTGATGATTTTAGCATTACGAACCCTATTAGCTCGCATGTAAAACGGGCCCGCGTAACTAACAGCTGTTTTCATGAATGGGCGCTCGGGTCGCAGCCGGACCGCTGGGAGCGGCGCCATCGCAGGCTGTAGACGTACCGGACGCACACGGAAGCGGCGCACACAACGAAAGATTTGTTTACGTATTATATCTCGGCTAGATAAAATCGCATATTTTTGTAAAGGTAAATATTGAACGGCTTGAGTGCCCGCATGAAGATGCGTAATATGGGCATCGTCAATTATTAAAATCGTAAGAGGGTGTTTTTTGGGTAAAATTAATTGATGTTTTGACTCGTACGACAAAAGGGATTTATGTAGACGTCCGGAGACTCGCAAAAAACTCGAATCATCGATAAACGGATTAAGACGTCTCAATTGGTTTGAGGGCGGTTTACCCTGTGAAATGTTTCCAAAATCTTTATGAAACACTTGGTGTTGCACTAAATAAATGAAACGATTAAACGTGAGTTTATACTCGTGGACTGTGATGTAACTAAGATAGGAACTCTTTTCCTTGTTGACGCGCGATTTAAGAATATAGTAAAAGCGAAAAATATAAGAAGTAATTCTCAATAGTTTACTCAAGGTTGAAAACTGGTTTATGACCTCAACATCGTCGATCAGCGTAGCTGATGCAGACGCGACCGGTTGATTACGTTTCTCCTCACCAGTGCTAGGGATACTTTTAAATACTGGCCACGCAGTAGGATCTTCACGGAGCCATGCTGGGCCGTGAAACCACATGTCGTTCTGTAAGAATGTGGAGGGTAAAAGTCCCCTTGAGTCCCTTATTTTGGGTTGATGGTCATGTTCCATGGGAGCAAAGGGCACCTCTTCCCGCCGCTCACCATGAACCTCTGGCGCCTGAACCGCGGCGAGTATCGCCGGCGAGTTACTGTGCCATTTACGTAGTTCAAACCCAGCTGATTTGCAAATACCTAACAATTGCTGTTGTAATACCAGAGCGTGTGATTCATCGCTCGCGCCCGCGACCACATCGTCGACGAACACTTGGTCGGTTAAAACCTTTGCCGCTAGGGGAAAATTAGATGCTTCGTCACAAGCCAATTGCTTAATGGTACGAAGAGCTAAGTAAGGGGAAGTGCTCACACCAAATGTTACCGTCCGCAGACGATAATCACGGAGGGGTTCATCGGGCGACGTACGCCACAGAATGCGTTGCAAGTCCCTATCAGATTCTTGTACTAGTATATTTCTATACATTTGTTTAAGATAGTCCTGCAAGCACGCGTGAGACTCAATTTTAAGACTCGGGTTCCGTTGTAAACGTTGCTCTAATTTATGGAACCGAGCGAGGACAATATCTCGTGATTCACCTAGGGGCGTAGCATCAGGTTTACGTGGTAAAGCTACTGTGTATCGTCCCGTGACGTCACGATAGTGTGAGCGTTCAAATATGGATTCACATAGACGTTCCTCGGGGGTGAGTGCCTTCACCTCAGGCACTGACTCCAGTTCCCAAAATCGTTTCAAGTCGCCGTCATCGGATAATGAGCTAAAACAAGCTTGAACTGAGGATGGAGTCGGAGAGTTGAACGCTATTTTTCCCAACAACAAATAACCGAAAACGCTGTTCATAGCGATCGGCGAACCGGGCGAACCCGTTATTACGTTTCCTAAAATTATGTGAGATAGTACATCTGCACCTAACAACATCTCCACCGGCTGTGGAGTGTGAAACAAAGGATCGGCTAAATTTAAATTTTGAATGTGTGCCCACCCCATATGAGGCAGTGGTACACTAGGCATTTTAGGAATAAGTTTCGGCAATACTAAAGCTTCAATAGGTATAGAAGGTTGAAGTTCATTTCTCGGGGTTATGCAACACGAAATCTTTCCTTTTGGTCGTACCGGTTTGGTGTCACCTATCCCGTAAACAGGTACATTCGCATAACAACGCTTTATACCTAGCCGCTGTGCGCACGATTCCGTCATGAACGAAGCCTGGCTTCCCGTATCGATAAGACACCGGACAGTCGAACGCTTTTCATTACCTACACATACATCGATAAGTGCGGTCGAAAGCAACACAGTATTTGTCGTGCTAAAAGGAGCATTGGACGACGCGCAATTAATTTGTGTCGCTTGACTCGCGGACATAGCGTGCTGAGTACAGGTGCTCGGAATGTTCTCTTCCCGTTCCTCCGTGAGCGGTAAAGAAACACTTCTCTCACTCGCACGGCTAGTATCACCTTCAGAAGTAAAGTGAATCAATGTATGATGACGTTTTTCACACGAACGACAAACAAAACTCGACTTGCATTGAGAAACGTTATGACCTTTGCCTAAACAATTGAAGCAAACATCTTTATTTTTGATAAACGCATACCTATTGCTTGGTGACAAATTCAAAAACTTATTACATTTTGTTAATGGATGTTGAGCATCGCAACATACACAATTCTGGTTCTTGCGCGTATTGACAGAAGGTTGAGAATCGCTCGCACCCTGAGTCGAAGTGCGGCTGGCCACGCCGGCAGCCAACGCTCGACGGAACGTTGGAGCGACGTACTCTTTCCTCTGACTACCTACATTTTGAATCTTTCTACTGCCAGATTCAACTATTTCGCTAGCGGTTAATTCTCGTTCTAAAAACTCGATTAACAAGTCGACGTTGGGTACATCGGATGGTTTATGCAATGTTAACTCGAATCGCATACGAATGGAAGTAGGTATTTTACGTAGTAAAATATTCAACAACAAAAAACTCCACTGATTTGTAGGAAAATGCATTACTTGTAACGCTTTTATATTCTCATGGTAAATATTCAACAAATTACGCACACTTTGATTTGATTTCTCGGCACAGGATTGAATATCCAGAATACGATCAATATGTTGAGAAGCTATGACTCGTTTGTTCTCATATCTTGAAATTAAAATATCTAACGCGACGGTATAATTTTCGTCCGTGATAGGTATCGATTTTATTAAGTTATAGGGCTCGTTTTTCAAGGTAAGAAGGAGATACCTAAACTTCTCGTTATCTGTGTAGGCGTCATTATTATCAACCATGGAGCGAAATAGGTCATAAAATGGTGGCCAATCGGTCAATTCTCCCCCGAATGACGGCAACGGAAGATTCGGTAACCTACTACTACAACCCCCGTGAGTCGGTTGTATTGCATTGTTAAAGGAAACTCGACTCATGCGCCTACACTCCTCATCGTTTTTCTTCAGAACTTCGACATGGCTAACAATTGCGTAATAAATATCATTGAATTGAGTTCGAATACGTAACTGTTCCTCTCGGTCAAATGTCGACAATTTCATTTGTGACTTCTCAATTTTAGTTTGCAATTTAAGGAATTTTCTCTGAATAGAAAGAATATCTTTTGCTCGCGCTTTAAATTGCTGTTCATTGAGTTCGTAAAACTCTAAAGTACGTTTGACTTCGTCAAGTATAACTTCTCTTTCGAAAATATCTTGTTCCGCCATTTTTAATGGACACGTAATGTCGCACACAAAAATCAAAAATCGGCAAAATCAAGATGAAAAACTGGGAAATATTGTCGGGACGCGTAACGCCGCTACGACAAACACTAAAATATACTCGGATGGTTTCCAAAAATGGGAAAATATGCACTAATAACGGGATTTGGACAACGTGACTACAGCAAAGAAAATCCGCAGATCCGGCTCGAACGGATCAAAAATGTTACGGGGAGATATTATGGCCTACGAACTTACTTGGGAAATCCGTCGATGGCCTCTCGGGTGTGTAATCAGCGCTGTCTTCGGGTTAGATGGGGAATGATGGTGCACAGAGATATATCCATAGGACGCCGATGGGGCGGTTTCTTCTGATCCCGTATCACCTTCCTCCGGGATAGAGGTGTGATCAGGCAATCCACACTACACTTAATCCTGGAGCTCGTCTCCGAGGATGGGATGGCGTCCACGAAATGGAGCTACCGGTGAAAGCTCAAAACACCGCGACGCGACAAGTGCTCGCACGCGCATTTGAAGGACGACTGACTTCCGGTTGGCCACCCAAAGTCGTGGGCCATAATAATCTCGTACCAACACAAAATATTAAGCGGAATAGTCTTTGTGTAGTTACGTTCGAAAACACTCAAAATAAAAAGAAAAGAAATCTGTTTCAGTACGAAACACTTACTCTTAATTTGTCCAGTGTTGGCTTATCCATGCGTGCGCCGCCGATAGTAAGGGCCTCGAAGCACGATAAGTCACATAACCCCTTTTCGGCGGCGGTCATGAATTGGTTTATGAAGAATGGCGTCCAAGCAGTCACGTTAGGCTGAAATAATGCTAACCATTATGATAATGCCAGTAATCAGTTATGTATATTATGATTAGATCTTTATTTATAAAAATCTAGCTCCAACCGTGGTTTTAGATTTGGCCTAAAATCTGTAATTCCGATTCATGTTTGGGTTTATTCGCGCGCAGCTGCGTGTCCTTTAGTTAGCCGGCTGGTGATTTAAGTTGTCAGGTGTGGTGCGGTTAAAAATAGTGGTTAGTATTTAATTTTGTTTGAACAAAAATAGGGAAAATCTTGAAGAGATGAGTTAAAAATTAATTAAAAGTCCATTTTTGCGTGCAATTCGCTCGCGCCATTGAGCGCAGCTAGCAGCTACTCAGAAGATCCGTTATTGTCCTTCGTTATGCACATTGAGTTACATATTCGCCTTGTTGGGTACATTGCCTACCTTAGTTTCATTTGTTCAAACTAGAGTGTACCATCATTTGAATTGTGGTTAAACCACAGATATGTAAATATACTGTACGACAATTTTAAGCTGCTCTATGTTAAGTATGGTTCAGATGTTGGTGACCTTATTTCTATATTTTGGTTCTGATTTTAGTTTTGTTTATCTTCATTTTTAAGCTACTTTTAGGGTACTAAACGTTTGGTTTTTAACGTAAGTGTATTGATCAAATAATTTAATAATAATTACCTTGTATTTGTTAATAATATTGATGACAGCCAATCCGGTCGGCGGTGTAGAAGATTGAATTCTTGTGAAGCACCTCAGGGGCCCAGAAACGAAATACAGTAATGAAGAAAGCCACTGAAGAGTCGCCATCGCGTATATTCTTTCATATCTTCTGGTAAATGGCTGCCTGTAACGTACATAAATCATTTAATGTCACGCCTCACTAAACCAATTGATCTTCTCCAGTGAAAACTTACAAACACGACCATAATTACTTCTCAGTTAATTTATTCAAATTATGACAATTCGAAGTTTACTGTGGACTACAATTAGTAGCTACTATAATAATATAATGCTTTCATAAATTACCCGAAATAAAGCGTTTATTATAAGAACCACGGAAAAATGAAAATGTACAACCCATATCTATATAACTATTAACTATGAATTTCAATTTCATTTGTACTTACCACCAGCAATATAAACCGTTGAGAAGAGTGTCAAAAGGAATCATTCCAACTTTTGGCAACCCTGTCGTTCCGCTAGTTAGCATCAGCCAAGCATTGATTTTAGCGTGATCAAATTCAGCAGGCCTGAGAAATATTTACAAGATGATATATTTACTATAGATTATAGATTAGATATTTAGATAGATTATTATAGTACATAGAGTTCTAATTACTACAAGATGTAACCCTAGCTTGTAAGCAAAAAATCTTTCATTTGTTTAAATTTTGCATCTATTAGGAACTAGCTACGGGCCGCGGTTTTACGCGCGTAATTCCAGTTTCCCTGTAATAATTTTGCTTTTCCCAGGTGAAAAACAACCATGAAACTTAGGAATAAACTGTAGATGGCGAAAAAAAGACCAATGTCAAATCGTGAGTTCAAAATCCATTTCCAGTTTTTCCCAAAATTTTCCAATACTCTTTATAGCCACCTTCCTCAGACTTCTACGTATATTTGAAAATAAAAATTACCCGAATCGATTAAGTCGTTCTGCAGCTACGGCGTAACCAAGGGAATTAGAGATTCATTTTTATATATCGATGGATAGATATTAGAAATACACTTACCTAAAATGTACTCCAGTACCATTGTTATGTTGAGCAAAAGTTTCTAAGTCATTGTTCTTGTCATCAAAAGTTACGATTTGTCCCGTCTGGTTGTTGGTTAAAAATGCATTTTTAACATTTTCTACACAGATTTTTTGGCAGATCACCAATTTTGGTTTAACGTATGGGAATATCGCTTGGAGGTCCCCTGCAAAAATTTACCATGTTAATTTTTACCCCATTCATTATTATCCCACAGGATATTTACTTATTTATCTATAGAAAAATACGTAGACACTTTGCAGCGTGAAAGAAGAACATCCCACAAACACGCTTCGCATTCATAAAAGTAATAGGATAGGTAATAAAGGATAATATCACTGATATTGTAATGATTTCAAAGTATAATTTTAATTAAATATAATTAATTGCCCAATTATTTGTGTCTAATACGATACCGAGAAACGACATAATGGTAGTTAGTCTTAATTGTAAACAAGATAATGTATTATCTTGTTTAAAATTAAGACTAAGTACTTGCTACCTGACTACGCATTCGTGATAACAATGTTATTTGATTTATCACTTATCACCCAAATTATTAATTTAATAAAATTCTGATCAACAATACTTTAACCCAAACATAGGTCAATTTAGATGACATTTGTTTCTTTATGTACAAGAAACAGGGCTTCTACCGGCTTTAGAGTATCTTTAACAACGGAGAGGGTAACAGGTATGGACCTCCTCGTGCTACGTTTTAATCAAACTCAAACTCAAATCATTTATTGTAAATAGGCAAAATATTGCACTTTTACACGTCAAAAAAATAATATCTTATACATAAGTATAGAAATACAAAAAAAATAAGTCAAATTTTATGATCTACGAAACTAATGATTATTATCTAATTATGGTTTGAGTTAGAAAAAGGATATTTCCCTTTCAAGTGGTGACTCATGCCTGAGTCTCGCACAGGAAAAGGAAAACTCCATTGACTCTACCAGTGCTTCGGAAGTACGCCCGTTAGAGAAGATAGCACCAAGAAACTCTACGGCGATGTCATTTTTTTAATTTTAGTCATTCTTTTTTTTTTTTTTTTTAATAGAATAATACATACGAGTATTACTCTAAAAACGTCGGGCGCATCTTCAGCAACTACCTGCTTCGACTGTAACCACGATGTATCAACCATCGCCCGCAATAGCCCACACTCGTTGAATCATCGGCATAAAGAAGAACTATAGCAAATTTAAAACGAAGGATTCTTACTTTCTTGGATACTAGAGTCAATGGCGCACATGGAGAGTCCATTGAAATGGCACGCGTAGAATGGTACGCACAAGTCCAGGTGATTGAGTCCCATGATAATCACGGCGTCTCCAGGTTTCAATCCGTAGTTTTTCATGGCGCTAGCGAGACGCACGCAACGCCGCGCGACGGATATGTTCGTTTCGCTTTCATCAGTAGCACCATCGATCTATTAAAATTAAGTTTTTTGTTTAAAAATATGTTTTTCTGGACAAGCTTTTATAGAATACTTTTCCGTACTGTCAAGCTGATGAAAATTAACAGAGAAAAACCATCAATCTACTGTTATTCACTGAGGAGTTTCGTTGTTTACCTTCCGTCAATATCATCGCTCCTCCGGAGCTTGCTGCTACCATAATAATTTATTATCATCGAAACTTGACAGGCATACAAAATTTCAACTCAATTGAACAACGGAAACTGGGTCCGAATATATTCTCAAAATTCTATAATAGCTAAAGAAACATCTATCCAGCCATCCATCCATTCATACCGATGTACTAAATAACACTGAGTTAAAAAAATATTGTCAAAAATGTTCCAAGATTTCCAAGTCCAGCAAAGTTCCCAAGTTGACCGATTCGGATACTTTTATAGGAAATTCCTAGTGATATTTAAATATAAAAGTGTATTTTTTCACATTGGCTCCAAGAGAGCACTTATTAAATTAACTGACTATCACAAAATAGGTATGTTCGGTGAAATCTCATTTTAAGTTTAATTGATTGGATTTGGGTAATCCATTAATATTTTACCAAAAGGCATAATGTTATTTTATTCACAGTGAATCAAACTAATCAAAGGTAAGGTTTGATAATATTTGGAATATTTGCGTATTTTTAGAGTTGGTATGATCTTGTTGTAATGCATCCAAATATGTAGTTAAGTATAAGTATAGTATTTATTAACAGACTAAGTGCGCCTCGCGGTCTCACCCGCGTTAACTGTTATAAAATCATCAAAATTCGTTCTGACGTATTAGAGTGAAGAGGGAAAACACATATGAATATGAATAATATTCATTTATGAAATATATAGAATATATCTAACATTTCAAATGTAAAAACCGCATACCTGGTGAATGTCATTGGGCCTCTCCAGCATTCCTTGAAGTAATAGATGTCCGATGTGACACTTTTCCGGAGAAATATTATACTTTTGCGCGGCTTTTAGTTTCAACGCTGCGCAATGCTGTACAATATAAACTTTGTCCAACATTTTTATATTTTAATAACCACTTTTAACTATTAACAAAAAATAGAGGCCTGTGCGAACTCTCTGCTAAAAATGAACTAGAATTTACCTGCGCGTATTTATAAGCTGACACCAATCCTAATTTGCAATATCAATGCTTATTAGAATCTGTAGTGACGGATCGCTTGATTGTTATCGACATGTTTGTTTATTCGGTATCTAAACCTGTAATAAAATTGTAGTGTCTGTCTTAATTTCAAAATAAATGCCAAAATTTAAGTGAAAGCTGCTACTTATACGATGTCCAATCATAATTTACTGTTTTTAGAACTTTTATCTGTATGTCCGTCTGAGAGTTTGTCTCGAATAGGCTCCAAAACTGCGCAACAGATTTCAATGATATTTGGTATACTTTAGGTCCTGAATTAGAATGTAGGATACTTTCCATCCCGTCGAAATTAACGGTTCCTATGGAATAATAGTCAATGCGAGTGAAGCCGCGGGGTGCAATTAGTTTATGATATAATTATTATTTTGTGGACTTTTGGCACAAGGCCGGTTCTTGCACCTGGCGATTACAAAAACAACGGTAAATCGCCGATAATTTCCCCACAAATAATCCTGATAAAATGGGAAAATGAAATTAGAATTGCATTTAAATTAATAATGAATACATGGTTTGTGTGCCTACTTTTTCTGTGGTAATTTTAAGTGGATCTTTAGTTATTTTTTTATTTAATTAAAAATTATACTATGTATTGGATTTTTTTTTCGATAATCGGCATTTTGATAGCTCATAGCTATTTGATTGTTAATTATTTCATTCGCATATTAATTTGAATAGTATAGATAGATAGACAAACATGGAAGATACCAATTAAAAAGTTGTAAGCCTTTACATATTTTATTATATCTTATCTTATATCTTTAAATGAGCAATTCTTGTATATATATATAATAATTGGAATCTCGGAATCGGCTACAACGATTTTCATGAAATTTAGTATATAGGGGGTTTCGGGGGCGATAAATCGATCTAGATGGGAATCATTTTTAGAAAACGTCATAAAAAAAAAAAAACCGAGCAAAGCTCGGTCATCCAGGTGCTTATATTATATATTATAAAAAGTTACAAATATGGAGATTTAAAAAAAAATTGCCGTTGGGCTGTTGAGATTTATCGAGACCACCATAGCGTTGCACGTGGTCCATTATCCTATGGCATACGATCTCCTAAGCACTGTGTATATCTGCCAGCTAGATATTCAAGGACAAAATAAATAAAAAATAAACCTTATTGTACTGGCATACTTACATTACTCTTAATTTAACAACATGATTATTTTTTTATCTGTCATTCAATTTATTTTGCTACCAGCCTAATATTATCTAGATAGATCTTTTGTATCCCATCCATCACAGTTTGTATGACACTATCTTGTGATACGTGCAATAGATTAGTTGTGCCATAAATGTAATTCGTACCTTAATAAGAAACCGTACATTTTAACTAAATATTTAAAAATGTATATATATATAGATAGATCGATAAACTCTTTATTGTAACAACACAGAACAAAGAAAACTTAAAACTAGAACAAAACAAATTTTACAATTAGTGTGTGTATTTTATTAGTGTGTGTGTATTTGTGTGTGTGTTGTGTGTGTGTGTGTTTGTGTGTGTTATTTTTAGTTTATATATATTATATCGAAAAAAAAAATTATAGGAAAAAAAATATTTAAATATATTAAAACAGCCAGATATAATCAATTATGTTAGTAGACCGATTCGGATCACTTTTTACGAAGAGAGCGGTCCTCTGGGAAGCGTCCAGACCCAGCACCCAGCCTGACCCGTGAGCAAATGTCAAACTAAATCATTCTCAGCGCGTCGAGGTGGATAAGAGCTATGTGTTGCACTGATTGGTTTTATTAAGTTAGCCGCGGAGTTTGAAATATATTCGAATTTCTTATTGGTGACCCGATTCACCCCCTGATCTGATTTACTTCGGAGTTCTATATATACCTAAATAAAGATATAAAACACGCCATTTTTTTTCATTAATTTATTTTGAGTGTCTCGAAAACAAATTATTCACAAAATAAGCGACACAATATCGCTAGAAATCCAATGTGTGAAAGTGGGGAAGCTCTGAATCCTCTCGGCTCCCTAATGCTACATTAGGGAATGTCCGACTCTGCGCTCGCTTTTTGACCTCAGCCACTGTATACCCACTCGGCATCAATGCATTCCATTACGGGTTATTCTGCGCTCATGTAAATTAATGCCTAATTCACATTCCCCATCACCAAAACATACGACTATCAAGCCGAAATTGTACCAGAATGGCGTAATTGAAAGCAAAGGTTTCTTAGTATAATGTTAATAGGCGCGTCACGTACTTCATGGACGGACTCCGAATACAAATATTTCGTGTCCGGCGCGTCACACTTTTGTGACACCTCTAAATAATTGTTAATTTAGAATTATTGTTTCTGTAGGGTGCGTACCCCACGATCTTAGAAAGTTAAAAGTTAGTTTAAATAATAATCGGTTTATTAGCAGAAAGAAAGATAAAGTAAAGTAAAGTTGTAAAGTATGTGTTGACGGTATGATGGCGTTAGGGCGACTGCCGTTGAATGCTAATCCGCGGAAGCATGTAATTTGTGCGGTTTGCATAAACCGTACAGTTTCTTTAGCGGTATTGTAACTGCAGGGAGATTCATGCTCATGCATGTCATAGAGCCGCAAAATATCTTATGTACCGCAAGGTAGATAATCCAACATGTTAAAAAAAATCCAACTCCAAGCTTCGCCAATTCGGTTACTTATTATTTCCAGTTATTGTGATTTAAAAATCAACCTACTAAACTGATTATGATGAAGTCTAAGAGTAGGTGTTACCTTTCAAATACAAAAAATCCTTATTGGTTGTAAAACTTCGGAGTGCAGAGGGAACAAACGAAAAAAATACAATCAAATTGACAACCTCTTTTTGATACAACAGCAGTTTTTTTGATTTAAGGCTGGAAATGCGTATTAGGCAGAAAAGGGCGTGCGTGACTGTCTTTTTGTATTCACTCCTGGTGATAATGACATCGATATTTGTTTGTACTGTTTCACTGTGGCTTGCGTATTGTGAACGAAATAGGCAAACTACAACAGTAGGCAAGTCATTCGCGGAAATTCAAAACAAAAGGCGAGTCGTGTTACAACGACCCCGAATAAAAGAATAGGAACATCAACCATAGAAATTCGAGCAACCATTTCACGACAATCTAACAAAAAATCTCCTATAAAAATTGCACATTACCGTTGATAAAGCACTTCCAACCTAACACCGAGAACATCACTTTGCCTCGAGGTATCCGAGTAAATCCAAATTCTCGATAATCTGAGTAGACAAAGATTGAGGACGGACATCTATCACTCTCGAGTCCTTCCCGCCAGATTTCGCGATGGCTGCAAAAATAAACACTTGGAGCTATAGCGGTTGGTTGACGAATTGTTAAACTAGGTTTAATATAGATGCTCGAGATTTGGGGCCTTGTGATCAATTCGATAGGCAATTATTTGTGTACACGTAAATTACTTGTGATAACATTAACCTTGATGTCGTCTTTGTATTGATATTATAGCGCGTGAATGTAATACGACATGTATTGTATATCGTATGTCAATGGGCGTTATGGTGTTACGGTCGTAGGCATCGTAGCATGGTGCTACGGCGCGTTATATGGCGGATGCTGCCACATGGTGCTACGTCACAGCAATCAGTCGGTACAATGTTACCCGAGTTGAGACAAAATGTTCCAAACCTATTCTCTTTAGATAACTAAAACTTAACTATACCTAGACATAACCTAAACGTATTTTATTTTATTAGGGTGGCTTACAGCTATCATTGCAAAGATGTGGACTTGAAAAAATTACGAAAAGCCATTTACACGCCTCCTCATACAGTGAGAAAGTAATAAAAGTTAACTTTTGAAAAACACCTGGTTAATTACAGACGGTCTGCTAGTGAAGAGGTCGATAGTGGAGCAGCCGAGTTCAATGATTGTATTATAAAATATTTTGTTCACAACTAAACAACTTAAATAATATAATTACATTCAATAATTTATGAGCTCCTTAGTCCAGCATCAAGCAATCACAATGATTTGGGTAATTTTTTTTTTTAAATCTAGAACGTAGTTATGATACTTACCTGGATTACGTTATGATTGACAGAGGTAGCGCAGCCAACCTCCCCTGTCACAAACATGGGACGAAATTCTATACATAATGTATCAAGAGTATTGTTTCCGCAGAGACAGGCGATCGCTGGCAAGGGTCAAGATTAATATATACTTTCATACGTCTATTTATTTGCACAATAATTGATATAATATTATGTTGTAAAACTGCCAACTAGTAGTGGATTTTATAGAACATATGAGTTACCCATAAGTCCTGTAATGTTTTATAAAGTAAATGCTTTTTGGAGTAGTTAATTAGCTATACTTTATAGCAATAAGATATATTTGGTCCATTCCTCCTTCCAAAGAGAGGGTTGTGAGTTCAAATCCCAGTGTTCCAATTCCAATGGAAATGGCACGTTCCAATTCGCGACCTTCAGTCTCGCTTTTTGGCGGAGGAAAAAATCTCGAGGAAAACCATATACCCTAGAATTGTTTCGGAAGTAGGTATGTTATGCACCAATCCGGACCGAGCCCCCGCGGTGGTTTATGGCTGTATACTACTCATATGGGTTGATGATGATGATGATGATGGTTCATAAAGCAACTTGCACGTGTATGTTTGTAGATTTCAGTTAATTTTTTCCTTTCCAGATTAGATATCCCACGCTTCAGATAAGCAGGTGCCAGTACAATTTTTTTTTGACTGAGTGACGAGACGAGCTTGTCGTTCACCTGATGATTAGCGCTATGCCTGCCCATAACAGTCACATCACCACCCAGAACCCTGCATTACATAATCCTGCGCGGTACTGCAATGCGCTCGTCACCCTGAGACATCGGCTCTAAAGGCTCATATGCCTAGTAATTTCGCTGGAAACAATGCCCTTCAAACCAGAACACAGAAATGTTTGCACACTACTGCTTGGCGGGTGAATATCTGGCAAAGGTGTGGTAATTCCCCAGGCGGTCTCTTGCAGAACAGGCTAAATCAAAATTCAGCCCACAACCCGTAACATAAATACACGAAGCGCGCAGTCTGTCAGTAGATTCTTATCTACGTGGCAGTAGGTTAATTGGAAATAATCTCCGCACCAAATGGACCTTCAAATTGAGCTGGTGAACTGTTTGAAATTCATTAGGTGCCGCCGCAATTTAAGCTGAGGCCGGATTTATTCCCGCTAAAGCCGAAATGACTTCGACATAGGATATTTAAATGTCATGATCGATAACGAATGAGGAAGTTCAAAGACTTAGTGATTATGGCGTTGATTGAATTGGATTCCATTTACTTGTCGTTATTCAATTTACGTAAAATCTATTGATTTTTTGTGTCGTTATATTATTACTAGCTGCATCCGCGGTTTCACCCGCCTAGATTCCGTTCCCTTGGGAATGCGGGGATAAAATATAGCTTATGTTACTTGCTGATAATGTAGATTACTATTGGTGAAAGAATTTTTAAAATCAGTTTAGTCGTTAAGGCGCGAAAGCACAACAAACTCACATTAGCATAATTGGTAATATTAGTTAGAATTTTGAAACTTAAACAATTATATACCAGCCAAGCACGTGTCGGAACAAGCAGTGTAGGGTTCTGTAAATAGCAGATATTTCAAAAACTTATGAAAGTATCTTATTTAGGACTAACTACCTGCCAAATTTCACTTGTAGTTCTAATAGTCTCCAAGTAAAATATGCTACGAAATTCTTGCAATTGAATATTTCATTGTATATCGACTAACCAGTAACCATATCATACTTACATAGTATAGTATAATATAACATGCAAAACAAGTGACTATCAAAAGTGGTGAACTGTTTTCCTTTACTGCAGCAAGATTTTTGCGATGAAATCTTTCAGAACGCGACTCCGCCGCCGCCATGTTTTCAATAAAAGTAAAATAAATTGTCGTTTCTTTTTCAGGTCAGTCTACAACCATTACTAACAAATGAAGTACCAATCGATTAACTTTAATTGCGTTCTCAATGCTCTGTTCAGCTCGGGGCGCTGTTTGTAAAGTTGAACTTTTTGTTTTGCTTGGGAATGACCCTCTGCTAATAAAAATAAGTACGGCATTTATCGGTGCAAGTTAAATCTATACCATAGAGTTATTATACCTTGCAGTGATAAATACCTAACTTATAGACTCTATTCTGTCGAGTTTTTTTGTAATACCACGTAACTCCTCAAGATCGAGCGCGAGGAACTGAGCTTTGCCTGTTTAATATATTTGAGCATATTTTGATTGATTAGTGCTTCGACAAAAACTAATCTAATCAAAGTTAAAAATCACTGGACACTGGATCATCATTGCTGCCGCTTTTGTAGTGGGAGGCCTCTTTTGTAAGAGACCGCTAAGGGAAGTACCTTTGCCAGATATTCATTCACCAAGCAGTAGTGTGCAAAACTTACTGTGTTCCGGTTTGAAGGGCACTGTTTCCAGCAAAACTAGAGCGTATGAGACTTGAGAGCCGATGTCCTAGGATGACGAGCGGAGAGCAGTGCCGCGCAGGATTGTGCAATGCAAAGTTCTGGGTGGCACTGTAACTGTTATGGGCAGGCGTAGCGCTTACCATCAGGTGCACAACTTGCTCGTCTCGTGACTCAGTTAAATAACAAAAAAACTCACTTCGGTCTGTAACTTAGATTGCGTCTAAATTCTCACGCTCAGATGTTTATTTACCTCGCCGGTACGCGAAAGAGGCATTTGGAATTCTCCAACCGCGCCGAACTAAGACAATTTGATACCCAATTCCAACGCCCGCTATTTGGGCACCCTATATATATGCAAATAAAGAAGTCCTTCAATGGAAAGTATATCTATACATAAATTAACCAACACAAATATAGTCTATACCTACACACCACATAGCACGTATCTACTTTTCATTTATATAAAATGTCTGATGCCCAATTGGAAAAATGAAATCACTTCTATAAATCTCAGAAAAGATCACGACAGCCAATGTTCGTGTGAGTTTTGCTGATATTTTCGTAACGTATATCATTGGCATTTATATTGTACTACTAGCTGGGGCCCGCGGTCACCCGAATTGAGTATTATCCCACAGGAACCGTTGATTTTTACGGGATAAAAAAAAATCCTATGAATCAATCCAGGTAATAATCTATATGTGTGCCAAATTTCATCCAAATTCCGTGTAGCAGTTTTTGCGAGAAAGAGTAACAAACATCCATATATCCTCACAAATTTTCACACTTATAATATTATAAGTATGATAGGATAGGATAAGATAAAAAGCTAATGTTTATGCTTGCCCACAGTAGAATATCTTCACTTTAGAACGTTTCTCCGTAATGTTTTCCGTTCAAAGCGAAATGTCACCTCCTCGCAAAATGTCAGCACCTCGCTGCTATTGCTTCCGGCATCCGACTCAAAGATTTTTTGGCAAGCGTGCCACATCTGTTAAAGCATTGTCACTTTTGAGACAGAAAAGGATAACGCTGTCAGTCATTACAGTATAAATTTCGTTCGTTAGTTATATCTACATATAAAGCAACCCTTGCGGCAGTTTATACGATTTTCCTCAGGAAACTTAATTTGCGGCGATAAATATTTGTAATGTGCCAATGAAAACAATTAAAATTCAAACATCCACATGTTTACATTTAATTATTAGTACTTGTCGTGTAGCGCTTGTTAAATATTCCACATCAACACCTAACATTGACGCAGTTAACACGCCAGAACAATAAACTGTGGCAATTATTCAATGCGCTAACTTAACATGTACAGCAGTCATTTTTTACTCACTAAAGAAGAACAAAACATTTATCTTTTAGGTGAATTACCCGGGCCCAAACGACGACATTATAAAATCAGATTATCACAACAGAGGAAACCAATTGACCGCAAATATTACGTTTTCTTTTGTGGAGAAAAATACCGCATTTATGGCAAGATATTTATTATAAAGAAAAGTTTTCTTATGGGAGCACACAGACGCGCCAGACACAATAACGGGGTACAAGTGGGTAAATTGGATTCTCGCCCTGGGGAGGCGACAGCCGGTGACAGCGGGGAAGGGGGCTAATCACGTCACCCGCGACTCCGGCCTTCGTCACTTTCCACGTCAAACTTCGAACCCATGCGCATAGAAAAAACAAACAAATCTAAAAAGCTGGAAAGCTGTTGACTTTTATTCACGCGGTCACAAAGGGCTACGCAAGCCCGATGAACAATTTGAGCTGGAACTGGAGTGTTGCCTATTGTACAGCTGGCAGGCTCAATGGACAACAACTAGTTTCACGAAGAAATACTTGCCTGAAAAACAGAGAACGAATGAACAACTTGCTGATACCAGTGTAGTCACGAAGCTGAGTTCCTGTACTTACTAATTAGATATAAGACATTAGTCTCAGACAGTAGGCATAATCATATAACGAACTCCCTGAAATCCTTACTTTAAATCTCAATTATCTTACACAAACAGTTTCGAGCTATCATTCAACACTGTTAATTTTTAAGTACCTACATAACATTAATTAAATATAAATACCTACCCATTTGGACTAAATAAGCTCTTGAGGCTTTTATTGACGTCGACAGTAACTAACCCCTAAAAATATTAGGAACCGGTAGTAAAATCGCGTGATATCTACCTATTACAGTTGGTACTTAACTGTACTTAACCTCTAGTGAATTGATAACAAGGTAAAGGGTCCTCACACTCTCTTCCCGCGCCGTATCCGTCCGTAAGCATCCGATAGGAGCCTGAATACCTATAACACCTTCATTATATCGGTAACGACAAGCTACCTGTAATAGCGGTATTATCACAATGCATGTAATCTGATCAGATTGCTTGGCGTACTGGCAACCTACGTAATGCGAATGCCTATTACGAAGGTGTCACACCTATGGCTCCCTTCTGTGGTTATTAATATGCATTATTCAGAACACACATGACTACTATTATCTTAGTGAAGATCCACTGAGTATTCAATGTTCTAGTATTGAGATGGTTATAGAGATTGCTTTCGATCAATCAAGTTTATTCAAGGACTGAAATCCGCAACTTTCGGAGGGATTTGAATCAAACTTAATATGACTTGATTGATCGAGAGTATTCGAGAGCGAACTTGAGCGTGATGATCTCTATAGAGAGGCTATTATGTAATAGAATACGATAACCTCAAATATAACTTATTTCTATCTAGATTCTATTCTACCCAAGTATTATATATTTTAAGTTTCGGTGATACGAGTATATCTCAATATTATGTCTTTGTTACGGGGAGATATTATGGCCTACGAACTTACTTGGGAAATCCGTCGATGGCCTCTCGGGTGTGTAATCAGCGCTGTCTTCGGGTTAGATGGTGGATGATGGTGCACAGAGATATATCCATAGGACGCCGATGGGGCGGTTTCTTCTGATCCCGTATCACCTTCCTCCGGGATAGAGGTGTGATCAGGCAATCCACACTACACTTAATCCTGGAGCTCGTCTCCGAGGATGGGAATGGCGTCCACGAAATGGAGCTACCGGTGAAAGCTCAAAACACCGCGACGCGACAAGTGCTCGCACGCGCATTTGAAGGACGACTGACTTCCGGTTGGCTAACCCAAAGTCGTGGGCCATAATAATCTCGTACCAACACAAAATATTAAGCGGAATAGTCTTTGTGTAGTTACGTTCGAAAACACTCAAAATAAAAAGAAAAGAAATCTGTTTCAGTACGAAACATGCCGCTCACCTTAAAAGACTGTAAGTTCTTTTAACACGAAAACTCAATGAACAGAAAGTTATTCAATCTATAAACTTAAACTTGATCTAAGGTTGTTGTAAACAACCAGTATAGGTAATTAAAACTTAGGAACTAATTTTACGAATTCGTAAACAATAATCATTCTAAAGGCAGTTTACAATATTTACGATCGCTCGTTTGAATAGACTTTTGCCCGTTTGCAAAGTCACAACTCGCACCTTATTATCGGAGCCCGGATGGAGTGTATGAACACGAGCAAGTTTCCATTGGAGTGGTGGAAGATTATCGTCGCATACCACAACAATGTCGCCTACACAGATAGGAGCACCGCGATCCTTATACCATTTGCCCTGTTTCAAGATTTGATAATTCAAAGCACATTGAACAGAGTCATTTTTTAAAAACTCGTACGAATCTCTCAAATAGTTATGACAACCCTGGAAGTTCTTTCCGCAATCAGAGTAAATGTCGCTGCACAAACCTCTGCGCGATGTAAATCGGCGCAGGGCTGCTAAGAACGTCTCAGTAGATAGCTCCGATACGAGCTCCAAGTGTATAGCCTTCACACTCATACACACGAACACGGCGACATAACATTTGATGATTTTAGCATTACGAACCCTATTAGCTCGCATGTAAAACGGGCCCGCGTAATCAACAGCTGTTTTCATGAATGGGCGCTCGGGTCGCAGCCGGACCGCTGGGAGCGGCGCCATCGCAGGCTGTAGACGTACCGGACGCACACGGAAGCGGCGCACACAACGAAAGATTTGTTTACGTATTATATCTCGGCTAGATAAAATCGCATATTTTTGTAAAGGTAAATATTGAACGGCTTGAGTGCCCGCATGAAGATGCGTAATATGGGCATCGTCAATTATTAAAATCGTAGGAGGGTGTTTTTTGGGTAAAATTAATTGATGTTTTGACTCGTACGACAAAAGGGATTTATGTAGACGTCCGGAGACTCGCAAAAAACTCGAATCATCGATAAACGGATTAAGACGTCTCAATTGGTTTGAGGGCGGTTTACCCTGTGAAATGTTTTTAAAATCTTCGTGAAACACTTGGTGTTGCACTAAATAAATCAAACGATTAAGCGTGAGCTTATACTCGTGGACTGTAATGTGACTAGGATAGGAACTCTTTTCCTTGTTGACGCGCGATTTAAGAATATTGTAAAAGCGAAAAATATAAGAAGTAATTCTCAATAGTTTACTCAAGGTTGAAAACTGGTTTATGACCTCAACATCGTCGATCAGCGTAGCTGATGCAGACGCGAGCGGTGGATTACGTTTCTCCTCACCAGTGCTAGGGATATTTTTAAATACTGGCCACGCAGTAGGATCCTCACGGAGCCATGCTGGGCCGTGAAACCACATGTCGTTCTGTAAGAATGTGGAGGGTAAAAGTCCCCTTGAGGGGGCATCCGCTGGATTAGTGGGTGAGGGAACGTGTCTCCAATGACAACTCGGAAATCGGGACAGAATCTCACTGGTGCGGTTAGAAACAAACGTTTTCCACTCATACGGAGGGGATCGGAGCCATGCCAACACAATGGATGAGTCCGACCACGCATATACCTCTTCACTACTGATACGATCACTATAGGCTTGTAAAACCTTCTCTAATAATTTAGATAACATCACGGCTGCCATCAGCTCGAGTCGCGGGATGGACAGACACGGTGATATCGGTGCGACGCGCGTTTTTGCGAGGATAAGAAAAGTCCGAACGTGTTTGCTGTTGTCGTCTGTAAGACGGACATACACGCATGCCGCCATAGCCTTCTCACTTGCATCAGAAAAGCCGTGAAGCTGTATTTTACATCCCGAGTAAAACACAAAGCGAGGTATCGAAATTTGGGATAAGAGTGGTAATTCGTGGATGAACGCCGTCCACGCGTTCACAATATCGATAGGAGGCCGTTCGTCCCACGAAACACCCGAAATCCACAACAATTGCATGAGATGCTTGGCGTATAAGGTGACTGGGGCGAGCCAGCCCATTGGGTCATAGGCCTTAGCTATTTGGGAAAGAATGGTGCGTTTCGTAACAGTATCAGTTGAACACGTCACATTAAATGTAAACTGGTCCGACCGCGGGTTCCATTCAAGTCCCAGTATTTTGATTTGATGGTCATGTTCCATGGGAGCAAAGGGCACCTCTTCCCGCCGCTCACCATGAACCTCTGGCGCCTGAACCGCGGCGAGTATCGCCGGCGAGTTACTGTGCCATTTACGTAGTTCAAACCCAGCTGATTTGCAAATACCTAACAATTCCTGTTGTAGTACCAGAGCGTGTGATTCATCGCTCGCGCCCGTGACCACATCGTCGACGAACACTTGGTCGGTTAAAACCTTTGCCGCTAGGGGAAAATTAGATGCTTCGTCACAAGCCAATTGCTTAATGGTACGAAGAGCTAAGTAAGGGGAAGAACTTACACCAAATGTTACCGTCCGCAGACGATAATCACGGAGGGGTTCATCGGGCGACGTACGCCACAGAATGCGTTGCAAGTCCCTATCAGATTCTTGTACTAGTATATTTCTATACATTTGTTTAATATCGGCCGTAAGCGCGACGCAATGTACACGAAACTTGAGGAGTACGTCCACTATATCGTGGTGAAGCTTAGGACCTGTCAAGAGAATTTGATTCAGGGCAACTCCGTTAGAACTAGCACAACTAGCATCAAACACGACTCTGCAGCGGCTTGTTTCTGAAGAAGCCTTGATCACTGCATGATGGGCAATATAGAAGGAGTTACCAAGCACTGGCGGGTCGACGACCAACTCCATATGATCTGAATCTAAATAGTCCTGCAAGCACGCGTGATACTCGATTTTAAGACTCGGGTTCCGTTGTAAACGTTGCTCTAATTTATGGAACCGAGCGAGAGCAATATCTCGTGATTCACCTAGGGGCGTAGCATCAGGTTTACGTGGTAAAGCTACTGTGTATCGTCCCGTGACGTCACGATAGTGCGAACGTTCAAATATGGATTCACATAGACGTTCCTCGGGGGTGAGTGCCTTCACCTCAGGCACTGACTCCAGTTCCCAGAATCGTTTCAAGTCGCCGTCATCGGATAATGAGCTAAAACAAGCTTGAACTGAGGATGGAGTCAAAGAGTTGAACGCTATTTTTCCCAACAACAAATAACCGAAAACGCTGTTCATAGCGATCGGCGAACCGGGCGAACCCGTTATTACGTTTCCTAAAATTATGTGAGATAGTACATCTGCACCTAACAACATCTCCACCGGCTGTGGAGTGTGAAACAAAGGATCGGCTAAATTTAAATTTTGAATGTGTGCCCACCCCAGATGAGGCAGTGGTACACTAGGCATTTTAGGAATAAGTTTCGGCAATACTAAAGCTTCAATAGGTATAGAAGGTTGAAGTTCATTTCTCGGGGTTATGCAACACGAAATCTTTCCTTTTGGTCGTACCGGTTTGGTGTCACCTATCCCGTAAACAGGTACATTCGCATAACAACGCTTTATACCTAGCCGCTGTGCGCACGATTCCGTCATGAACGAAGCCCGGCTTCCCGTATCGATAAGACACCGGACAGTCGAACGCTTTTCATTACCTACACATACATCGATGAGTGCGGTCGAAAGCAACACAGTATTTGTCGTGCTAAAAGGAGCATTGGACGACGCGCAATTAATTTGTGTCGCTTGACTCGCAGACATAGCGTGCTGAGTACAGGTGCTCGGAATGTTCTCTTCCCGTTCCTCCGTGAGCGGTAAAGAAACACTTCTCTCACTCGCACGGCTAGTATCACCTTCAGAAGTAAAGTGAATCAATGTATGATGACGTTTTTTACACGAACGACAAACAAAACTCGACTTGCATTGAGAAACGTTATGACCTTTGCGTAAACAATTGAAACAAACATCTTTATTTTTGATAAACGCATACCTATTGCTTGGTGACAAATTCAAAAACTTATTACATTTTGTTAATGGATGTTGAGCATCGCAACATACACAATTCTGATTCTTGCGCGTATTGACAGAAGGCTGAGAACCGCTCGCACCCTGAGTCGAAGTGTGGCTGGCCACGCCGGCAGCCAACGCTCGACGGAACGTTGGAGCGACGTACTCTTTCCTCTGACTACCTACATTTTGAATCTTTCTACTGCCAGATTCAACTATTTCGCTGGCGGTTAATTCTCGTTCTAAAAACTCGATTAACAAGTCGACGTTGGGTACATCGGATGGTTTATGCAATGTTAACTCGAATCGCATCCGAATGGAAGTAGGTATTTTACGTAGTAAAATATTCAACAACAAAAAACTCCACTGATTTGTAGGAAAATGCATTACTTGTAACGCTTTTATATTCTCATGGTAAATATTCAACAAATTACGCACACTTTGATTTGATTTCTCGGCACAGGATTGAATATCCAGAATACGATCAATATGTTGAGAAGCTATGACTCGTTTGTTCTCATATCTTGAAATTAAAATATCTAACGCGACGGTATAATTTTCGTCCGTGATAGGTATCGATTTTATTAAGTTATAGGGCTCGTTTTTCAAGGTAAGAAGGAGATACCTAAACTTCTCGTTATCTGTGTAGGCGTCATTATTATCAACCATGGAGCGAAATAGGTCATAAAATGGTGGCCAATCGGTCAATTCTCCCCCGAATGACGGCAACGGAAGATTCGGTAACCTACTACTACAACCCCCGTGAGTCGGTTGTATTGTATTGTTAAAGGAAACTCGACTCATGCGCCTACACTCCTCATCGTTTTTCTTCAGAACTTCGACATGGCTGACAATTGCGTAATAAATATCATTGAATTGAGTTCGAATACGTAACTGTCCTTTCGGTCAAATGTTGACAATTTCATTTGTGACTTCTCAATTTTAGTTTGCAATTTAAGGAATTTTCTCTGAATAGAAAGAATATCTTCTGCTCGCGCTTTAAATTGCTGTTCATTGAGTTCGTAAAACTCTAAAGTACGTTTGACTTCGTCAAGTATAACTTCTCTTTCGAAAATATCTTGTTCCGCCATTTTTAATGGACACGTAATGTCGCACACAAAAACTCAAAAATCGGCAAAATCAAGATGAAAAACTGGGAAATATTGTCGGGACGCGTAACGCCGCTACGACAAACACTAAAATATACTCGGATGGTTTCCAAAAATGGGAAAATATGCACTAATAACGGGATTTGGACAACGTGACTACAGCAAAGAAAATCCGCAGATCCGGCTCGAACGGATCAAAAATGTTACGGGGAGATATTATGGCCTACGAACTTACTTGGGAAATCCGTCGATGGCCTCTCGGGTGTGTAATCAGCGCTGTCTTCGGGTTAGATGGTGGATGATGGTGCACAGAGATATATCCATAGGACGCCGATGGGGCGGTTTCTTCTGATCCCGTATCACCTTCCTCCGGGATAGAGGTGTGATCAGGCAATCCACACTACACTTAATCCTGGAGCTCGTCTCCGAGGATGGGAATGGCGTCCACGAAATGGAGCTACCGGTGAAAGCTCAAAACACCGCGACGCGACAAGTGCTCGCACGCGCATTTGAAGGACGACTGACTTCCGGTTGGCTAACCCAAAGTCGTGGGCCATAATAATCTCGTACCAACACAAAATATTAAGCGGAATAGTCTTTGTGTAGTTACGTTCGAAAACACTCAAAATAAAAAGAAAAGAAATCTGTTTCAGTACGAAACAGTCTTAATTATTTATTTACTACTTATCGTATCTATATTTATAGTATTTGCATAAATATTTAATTTGATCACGAATGGTTTTACGCTTCAATAAAAGTTTTATTTTTCTTACTATAGGAAAGATAGCGTGAAACAGAGGAGGCCTATAGGCCTATAGGCCTCCTCTGTTCTGTCCTCTGTTCCACCCATATACGGTACGGATACACGGTACGGTACGGATACGGGCTGAATAGATAGATAGATAAGAAAGATAGATGGATAAAAAAAAATAGAAATAAAATAATATTAAGTTCAAGATAGGTTCTTCCTGCTTAAAGTGTCGTCCATTTAGACCGGCATTGGCTGAAAACCTTTTCCTTTATTACTTTGTTTATACCACTAGCGGCGGACACAGAACGCTTTGAATTTTATTGAGTTACAGAACAAAGGTTGGCATTCACTTCTAATATCCGGTGGGAGTCATAGAGCCTGCAATATTAGGTGGCTCGAGGTTTCTTTGTTACCAATCTGCTGTATAAATTCATTTTACAGTAAAGCTAAACAAGAGTTCAAACGCATCTGACGGTACAACTGAACGAGAACAATGGTAATTACTTAATACATCAAAGGTAGTCTTTGGAATAATATATAGGAACAGGTAATTATACTTTACGTCCTGTTTCATCTGCTGTTTTTTTTATTTCACTTTTACAAGTTTTTATTTAACTTATTGTGTTAGTGCTAATGGTCACCGTTGTCGGATGTGACAAGGCCATCACCATTATTAGTATCATCATCATCATCATCAAGGATGGATGGAGATCAGTTTCCTATGTTCCACTGAGTTGAAATTTCGCATGCCTGTCAGATGTCAAACACCATAATTATAGTGGCAGCGAGCTGACATAATGATAGATATGTAAGGTAGACAACAAATTCATCCTCAGTGATAATTACCTAAACGCCAAAGCATGTTCATAAGGAAGACAGACAGACTGGCCGACCGACCGACCGACTGACCGACCGACAGACCGTCCGACCGACTGACTGACTGAATGTTATGGGCAGGTGAAGTAGGGACCTACCTGCTCGTCTTTTTATTGTATATAAAAGAAATAAATACAAGATCACTTTCCGCTAACAAATCATAATAATTTTATGGATAAGCTACTAAAGACTTAAAGTTATACAACTATATTAATATAGCTGTTGGAAATTGTAATAATTATGTACGCCAACAACAGATTGAATAATGAAAGACAAACTAAGTGCGTACTTTCTCTTAGCATGTGCTTGGCACCGTATTTGTTTTACCTTAGACAGAACGGTCTATACTTTCGATCTTCAACCCAACGCGTAGTTTGATATTTTTCTATTTATTTTATCGGTCGAGATTTTATAGTAACGGGCACAGTATATCCGAATAATTTTTCTGAGCAGATACATACCAAAGTCTTTAACATTTAAATTAATTAAAGATTGATTAAAGGGAGGTGTGTTTTGTACCCTAATTAAACATCTGACGCGTCCTTTTACCAATCAACAACATATGTGTGAACAAGCAGGTAATTGGACAAATATTTTGAGGAAATTCTATTAATATTAAATGAGTTTCGAGGACAGGGCAGGGACTCGACGCGAACAGGTTTTAAGTAGGCACCCGCATCAAAAGTCACGTAAATAGAAGGAGTAACACAAGCTGAGAGAGACCCGCTTTATCTTCTATTTGGACAAATAAGCAAACATTCCGAGTTCTCGTAATGTGTAGCTGAAGATTTCGCCTTCAGACAAATACTTGAAAGTATATTGTTACACTTGGTTCTTATGAAATGATAACAAGAAGGAGACAGCTGATGTTTTAGGCTCAAAGAATATTTGTATAGGAACCGCGGAATTATTAAAATAAATAGAAAGTATGTAAATAAATAAACCTTATATACCTACTCGTAGAGTCTAGAAATATGTAGTTTAACTGTAGTGGTACATAGATATTACTACTTAGCATTAAAACGTTGCGCGTCACACATATCAAATCTACCTATTACATAAATTATAGAATGAAAAATCCAGTGCCTTGAGAGATTCGCCTCAGAATGTTTTTCTTCGGTATTCCAAAATGCAGGAAAATTGGTCGATTAACTCCTTGACCAAAGTCCTTGTAACTACTGCGTTTTTAGTTTTATCAACTTTGATATCTCTGCATGGGATTGGGAACGGACAGATAATTCGCTAATTAACAATTATTAAGGTACGTCAACAAGAATATATGACAATAATAAACGATAATCGCGGGTGTCCATCGATGCGATAAAATGCAAGTACCATTTTCTGCCCCCAATACATATCTTATTCACCAGCAAAGATTATTCTTCATGGGCGAAGCAAATACATACCTCCAAAACAAATAGACTAGAAATAATGCCAGTGCTTAAATAAATGTTAATGCACCCGATCTTTGTGTCCAGCTACGAGTATAGTGTCGAAGCGAAGGTTCAAGCGGCTCTTCGTAAGATTATGGCTGGAGAAGAATAAACCTGACTGTCTTCTGTAAGGTTAATACAGTCAGTGACTAAGTTCACGCATGTAATACTGCTAATATTTTGCGTAAAATATTAAACTGTACAGCGGACATGAGTGACTTTCGTTGCTGACTGTCCGAATAGATTACTTGCAATATTCCGGGCAACTTTCCAGGGGCACGTGAAACCACTCGACGGGGTAACAAAAAGCGGAATCGATAACGCGCACCGATAAGTGTACCTGTTCCTGTCGTAATGAACACAGGCTTTTACAGAAAGGGTCCCAGCCTGAGAGTGGCGTCGCTAACTGATGTGGGTTGACGTTTTCTGGACATTTTTTTTTCTCAATCCCGCATAACAAAACTCCTATGTTGGCCGGAACCAAATCATATATTTATCTCTTTCAGAACTCTGTCGGTTTTGTTTAAACGAACTGGGCTAAATTAATCGTTTCCCTTTACTGTCCATCACTTTAAACGACACGCGACTCTCATGTAAAGGCATGATAAATATCTAAATAGGCTTTTATATTTTTCATGTTATTAATGCTAAGTATTCTATACTGATATTTTTTATATGCTGTAGGTTAGTTTTTCACCACTATCTCACCTGATCATTAGTGACGATGTGATTGTAGGTGGTAAACACGTTAGGCCTAGAATGGGATCAATTCTCAAGCACTGCTGCTGCAATACACCGATAATATATTCTAATTTACCACATTCCGAAGTACTGTACCAGAACGAACTTCAAGCTATTTATCAGTAGGTACATCTATCTATTGTATAAGGCAATGACTGCTTTAAACATAATTACAAATCATTATATGATAAATACATTGTTTGATAAAAAAAAAATATGTCATTCTATAAATAACCGTATTTGAAGAAAGTTCAGTAACCCTTGTCTATCTAAAAATCTATAATATAATCTGCGGTACAAGATGACGGCTTCAAAAGTTAACGCATAATTGGACATTTCATTAAAATAACTGGCTCCAGTTTATAATGCCTTTTTTTAGGACAGTGGCAGCTGGCGACTGTATTTTGTCCGGGTATTTATGAGCCTAACTAAGTTTGCAGCCCGAACTAACTTCGTCATTCTAACGAGATAAGTCTCCTTCCGTCCCCCTATCATTTTCTCAAAGAAAGGATACCGAGTGATCTAATTTGTGTGGACTCCGGTAGAATATTATATTTCGTGCCGAAACTGTTGTTAATACAAAAAGGGGGTAACTATTTCCATTGAAATGTGACATGAATAGGTAAGGATACTAATCTCATAAGTTAAGCTCGACCTCACTTCACACTGTGTGAAATTGGAGCTTATCAAACTCTGGCTTCCAAAGCCCTTCAATCTTTGATTAAGTACATGAAAATTCAAGAGTAATTAGGAATTAGGTATTGATCAGATCAGCTTATGTTGTTGTTAAGCATATGTTTATCTACGAATGTACTCAAAAAGGGAGTCTGTATTGTACCCCGGTATCGTTAGCTATCTGCTTAAGTAATTGCGTCGAATATTTAACTGCAAACAATTAATCAAGTTGTCATGTGGAATATTGTACACAGGTATGTAAACTAAATGATGTGACGCAAAATATTAATTAGTTATCTAAAGCAGTCGGATAGTGGCGTGATTATGAAATGCTTTACATAAACATAAGGGTATAACATTCTAGTTGTGCCATGTGACTATGCTCGCTTTTTAATTCGATTGTTTTCCGGGCGGGATGTATCTAAATAGCCTGAATAGGTCTCCGCAGAAAATTTCAGCGAAATCGATCCAGCCGTTTTAGTGACAAAGCCTTAAAAAATCTTTTAGCCAAGTCTGATGTTTGTGTTTTATTTTTATGGGCAGTTTAACAAAACGCACCGCGCATTATGGGGCATAACAATAACAAATAGATTGTTATAATAATAATAATAAGGCATAACAATTACGTACATAGATCCTAACCCCTCACTAGGATTCCCTGTATCTAGAGAATCAACAACTAAGAGGAGCATGGTTCTACAAACCCCTAGACTCAGAGCAAATTTTAGCCCTGTGCGGGAGTAGAATCCGCAACCTCACGCTTCGCAGGGGACTCATAACCCAGTTACGCCATGGAAGCTGTCTTGTAAATTTAATGATCCATTAGAAAGGCGAAAAACTACTGTGCATAGCTAATTAAGATTATTTTCATTATTTTTATCTGACATTGATAAAATACAGTGAATGTGATGATAATCAAACTGAAAATTTTCCTATAGCTTAATACGAAGGAAGAAGAGATAGAGAAGCCTGCTGAAGGTATGTCAAGAAATCTTGGCACACACCATACCATCACGACTTGTAGTTTAGCAACGTTTCACATTGATGCGACATAGTAGGTTTTATAAGATTAAACAGAATATGCTTAACTGTGTATGTGTGCGCAAAACACCGCTCAACATACGCTACGAACCGAATACTCTAGAAAAACAAAACAATTCCATCACGAGTTGCTTTCGTTTCTCACATTCAAAGCTAGAGCCTAGAGCTCGGCTTGACTCCTACTCTGTTTACACTACACTACACTGTTTGTTTCGGTATCAATACCGCCTGCGGTGAATCTATGCATATTGAGAACGCAATGCCAATATTTTCAGTACCACCGTTTGTCGGTTTTTCTAATGGATATGTTTCGACTCTGTAGTTACCTGAGCGGATGGAACTGATTTTGCATATCTAGCCTACCTACCTACATTTTCACAGTAACTATAAATCTAGGTAGTAAGCTTGTAGGTCTCTTTATCTATTCCTACACAGAAAAATATTTTTTTATTAAAATCTTAGTATTGTGTGGTTACTCAACTATTAATATGATGACATGTTTTTTTATTTTGACGAAATAAATAAAATCTATGATGGTTTCATCATCGTCACCAAACCATGTCATCCCACGGCTGGGCACGGGTCTCCCCATACTTTCGTGAAGAGGGTTAGGCCATATT
Organism: Campaea margaritaria; assembly: GCA_912999815.1. Taxonomy (NCBI): domain Eukaryota; kingdom Metazoa; phylum Arthropoda; class Insecta; order Lepidoptera; family Geometridae; genus Campaea; species Campaea margaritaria. The sequence continues at coordinate 9,157,442 of OU538794.1, forward strand.
CCACCACGGGGGCCCGGTCTGGATTGATAACATAGCTACCTCCGAAATAATTCTCGGGTAGGTGTGTCGGTTTTCTTTACGATGTTTTCCTTCACCGAAAAGTGAGTGATAATTACGTATATATATGTTTCACAAGAAACACAGTGATACATGCCTGCACTAGGATTGGAACTCACGACCCTCTCCTTGGAAGGCGGACGTTATCCCACTAGGCTATGGTAGTCAAGTATAGTTCAGTTTAGTCAAAATTAAGAACACGAGTACCTACGTATGTACGTAAATATATAACAAAGGTGGTACATACTAGTATATAGCGCTTTGCATGCCACTATATGGCACCGATTTAATCTTCCCAACACACCCTACGGCTAAAGCCCGTGGATTGACGTCGCTCTGACAATATTTTTGTTACGATCTCGGATGACACCTTTATTGAACTTTCAAAAGCGCTGTACTATATCAGTGAACGCATATATCCTACATTCACTGTGTGAATAATTTGGATGCTTAGTTTGTGTTTTAAATGTTTTAATCATAAAACTAAGACAAATAACATAGCTTGTGAAAGCTAGTTTTCTTAATAAATATATTAGATTTGATATTTGGGGGTGGTTAGGGGAGGCACATCCATTCAGTTAGGTGTTTAATGAGCGCTAATAACTCAATGTAGAAAATCTATTTATCATAATTTTCCTTAAGGAAAATAAATACCGTGAAATTTGGATGTCCGTGCGGGTTTTACCTAAACAGTAATGTGAAAAATATGATACTGAATTAAAAAGAATACAACAGCAGCAATATAAAATAAGTGATATAAATTTATAACTACTTTTGAAAGTGTTAGAAGTACTGTTCGCCACGACTACCCTCTTTAATCTTTTCAAACAAGACTCTTTTGACATGGGTATAGGTAAACGTATCCTGAGATTGAATATAACAAAGCCATTGAATCGGGATCCATGGAATCGGGGGAATTTTTGGGATCATCGTAATTCACCTATTAGATAACTCGACGGCCCTCACATGTCTTCCCAGAGATATAGGCGCTCGTGAACTACAAGATACCTAAATAACTTGTAAAGACATTTTATTCCTCTATCTTCTCTTTTGCTGATGTTTTGGTTGAAACATCGTGGTGACAAGATAAGTTATATAGACAGCGATAATGCAGTCTAGATGGCTAAGGTGCGTCGAACGTTAGAATCGATTTATAAAAGCGCCCGTCAGCTTCTGTCTTCTAAAGTTCCTACTAATAATTATAAATGTAAAATGTTCATATCTATTCAGGAACTACGCTGTTAAACGTCATTTTAATTATTTAATTAATTTTGTTTGTTTATCATCTGGATGAAACCCCGAACATCACACCGAAAAAATATATTATCCCTATGTAAAATGATTAAATGCGTGCGAAGCCGCAGTTGCGACTAATTCATCAAACGGTCTAAAAGTCGTATTCAATGACGTTCATTAAGTTTTATCCAGTATTCTATAGTACTTTTCATATGTATTTAAAGAATTAAAAAGCTAATTAGAGTTAATAGACGTCTCGGGAGAGTCACAGTAAAACTTTTTGAGGTTCCAGCGAGTTTTTAAATGGTTTTCAAAATTGTACTCCTTCAAACTTTACCAATATTAATTCAATTAAATGGAAACGAATTGGAACGTTTCTTTACTCAGGTACAGTTATAGAAAACAAAAAATGTGAACCGATTTATTGAGAAAACTTTTTAAAGGAATGGGTTAAATTTTATTTCTTTTCAGGATAGCTTAAGGGATCAACATGTCGATGATGGGGTTAACTTGTACAAGCTTTTATTTTAATGACTATGTTAATTATTATCGGCTTAAAACAACTTCTATTTTCTATTCTAAGATTATTCGTATGTTAGTATGGATGTCATCATCACAATCATCACAATTATCTATCTATCTATCTATCTATCTATCTATCTATCTATCTATCTATCATCATCATAATCATCAACCTATATCGTTTCACTGCTGAACACGCGTCTCCTCACAGTTTCGTGAGGAGGGTTATGCCATAATACACCATGGGGGCCCGGTCCGTATTATTGGATAACATACCTACCTCCGAAACAATTAAACCCATTATCCACCCAGGGCTCCCGGTCATACACATTGCGTATACTTGTACCTAAAATCATTTGTCCTATGCAATGACTTAAACAAAAAATACAAATAAAATATGATACCCTGTAGAGTTTCTTCGTGCTGCCTTCTGGCGTATTTCCAAAGCAATGGTAAAGTATAATATCTTTTCTTTTCCAGTGTAAGATTCAGCCCTGTAACAACACACGATAAGGAAATTGCCTTTCCTTTGAAACTCAAAGAACTTTTTCTTAGTCTATCTAACCCATTGGGATCGTACTTAATTTTGTGTAACGTTTTTTCGTTGTGCATATTCGCATTCCTGGAGCTGACAGGTTAATTTATTAAAACTCTCTGTTCATCATATTTAAGCGCTTGACTTGAGTAAACCAACAATAAATACTTCGAATTTAAATGTTTATTTTAAAACAATATGTTTGAGCATTTTCGCTGTATCCATGTATGTAAAATATTTATCTTCTATTTATAACGCTGTACCATTAGCGACAGAGCCCTATCTATGAATGAATATGACGTCAAGCTATTCAAAATTACGGCATTATAATTTGTTTATCGCCGCGATATGGAACATCCGATTAGTTGGTATGGCTTTTATCTAATCGAAAGTTTGATAACCGCACAAAACTTTACAATCGTCCAAAAACAGGGTTTCGCGGATAACACAAACTTTGCTTTTAAGACCGTATCTACTTAGCAAACTTTTGGTGAACGATCCCTTTATTTTCGAAGCCCATGATTTCCAATTTCTCACATGACCCTGCCGCATCGAAGCCGCGTATCTATCCACAAGCACAATAGTAGATAACACTCGTTTACATAGCCGCGAGTGCCGAGCCTGCAAAAATATGACTCGTGATTTTTATTTGGCACTCGTTCGTTATTTATAGGAAGTTGGTTAAAAAGCCGAGTGAAAGCTTTGTCGATTCATAAAACTTTCATTTTCACCATTTTTACGAGACGGGAGTAAGCTGGGGGAATAATCAATGGGCAGGCTGAGCGGAGACTCTGCGGGCGGTGATGGATTTTGTCCAATCAACGCGAGTGGGTAAATGAAAAGAGCGACCTAACGAACGGCGCGCACAATGGATTGAGCCGAACGAGGCCTTAGAACTGTAACAGATTGTTATTAGTTTTCTTTTTTCACAGACGCCCTATCGATAGTGAAGCATGCCGGAAAATATATTAGCTACTGTTGCTAAGATCTGAGTGACTGCATAGCTGTGGCTAAGGACTTTGAGGACAATCACATAAGGCTGCGGCATACGCAGCAGAGATTGATTTTTTCGATAGTATTATCAGTGGGTATTAATCTCAGTATTTCACATTCAGATTAAACGATAAATAGACTTGCATACCATTATAATTCGATAAAATTCTGTCCCAAGTACGTGCATTACGTGCAATTATCACTTCAAAACGATAAAAATAGCGTTACATCACGAATATTATATAACTTTATTTGAGAAGTCAACCAACTGCATCTTATACAGAGTTTTACAGCTAACTAATATAAGGCATCTACACACTACGCCAGTGTCCGGCATGGTGGCGGTGCGGTGGTGTATACCTGCCATATGGCTTCGTGGTAGATCTCGTTCGTTTATTTTAGCAAACCACTATACTCCTAGTTATCTGAAATTATTTTAGATGTGTACTTACAAGCTTTCTTATGTGTGTTAGTGTCAGGAAAGCTGAATAAAAAGCACAACTAATAGGTCACGCTCGATCCGCCGTCGAGCCATCCATTCCTTCCTACATTATATCATAACTGCTCAATAAATGATTTCCCCATAAGGATAATAGCTGGATTTTCTGCTGTTTATTGTGGACTCAATCCTCTGTCGTGATGGATTGAGCCTTAGGTGGAACTCTTCCAAGAAGAAATTACTTCGTTATTGTTATAAGCACACACCAGGAATATTCACCATCAATAACCTCTGAGTCTGTTATTATTTGTGTAATAGGTTTAGTTTTATCTCAGAAAGTTACGGTAATATTACATTTGCAAATAACTAAATCGAATGTGTCAAGAGCAGATAAGGAATAAATATAATTGCTTTTATTATTGAGGGGGACGAATTGCCTATTTGGGAATTAGTATTCAGAACATGTAAATGTCTGATATAAATTGATCTAAATAATAATTATCTGAATGGATAAAAATATTATAACGTAATTTTGACAAAATGTTCTTCGTGTTACTGTTACAACCATATTCCGCACTGGTATCTGAGAACAACTGGACCTAGTTTCGACCAAAACAGCCGATGGGAAAATAGGGTTTGTCTCCGAGTTTTGTTTTTCAAGTGTTTTGTAGTGGGAGGCCTCTTCTGCAAGAGACCGCCTGGGGAAGTACCATACCTTTGCTAGATATTCATCCGCCAAGCAGTACTAGTGTGCAAACAATACTGTGTTCAGGTTCGAAGGGCACTGTTTCCAGCGAAATTTCTGGGCATATGAGACTTAAGATCCGATGTCTCAGGGTGACGATCGCAGTGCAGTGCCGCGCAGGATTATGCAATGCAAAGTTCTGAGTGGCACTGTAACTGTTATGGGCAGGCGTAGCACTTACCTTGCTCACCTTACTTACTTAATACTAACTTTATGACTTGCTCGTCTTGTCACTTAGTAAATAATAATAAAAAATTGTGGCCATCTGAATATTCACTGGATTGGATATCGCCACAGAAGTAATTTGGGAAGCAAACACGGCAGCGTAAGAAGCAGCGACAGTCAGAATGTAAACGAAGGTTACGAGTTACAGATGGATTGAAGCAGTGAATTTTAAAATAACCATCACTGTTGACAATTTCAACATCACTTTAATTTACACTATTCTGAGTTTTCGTAATTCACATAATGTATGACCAATATCTATATCTAACACTTATTTACAGATTTAACAATAATCTATTTTCGTTGACACAGTCAAATTGAAAGTTAACAAATATTTAAAATGTAATATTTTGTGTAAATATAAAACACAAATTTTAAAGGAGTTTAAATAGGGGTTCTTCATATTTACATCATGCTCTATTTCCACATTAAAACGTTTTTCATCAGTCTTTTGCTAGATATAAACATTCTCTTTTAACAATCCTAATTTTATAAAGTCAAAACTCATTGGACCTGTCGGATAAAGGACTTATAACAGGATTCGTTATGGAGTGTAGTCATTTCATAGAGCGCTACATAAGTGGCCTGGGGAGCTATCTAAATAATTTGTCAAAGCATCCTTTTACCGCCACTTACTCTATATAAATTGTATGTTGGAAGCCACAAATAACGACACTTTACGGAAAAGACTGGCCCATTGCGTTGTGACTTTAAAATAATATGTTATAATGAAAACAATAATGAGATAATAATATCGTAAACATCAGTAATACAACAGTAGGTAACTAAATTACAAACATATTTTCATTAATTTTAATTTTAAGTAAGTTATTTACAATAAGTCCTACGTATTAAAATTAACATTCGTTCACCTTAATTTTATACCATTTGGCCTGTTTTATCTACGTCTAACATCTTTTGAAGACGACCATCTATCTTATTGAGTACACGGAACGTAACACCCAGAGCGACTCTCATGCTGAAACGGCTTTATTTCCGAAAGCGAACAGTTTTTTACGACTTTAACCCGTAGAGTACGGTGTTATAAATAGCCGCCATAAAACACTACTTGGGTAAAAACTGCACAACTTCTGACCACACATTCGAAAGTTCCGAAGTGGCACACACGCGCGTGGCCGCTATTTCTCACAGATTCCGTCGCTTCGGGTCGCAACTGGAAAACTGGAAGTCGTATTCCACGTTATTATAACTATTGTTTAGTTGTGGCTTCGCTACACATTGTTAGCGCCAACAGTTCAGTGTTAGCACTCTACCCAAATTTGAAGTTCAAAAGCAAACTTATTAAGCCGTGGACCGACAGCTGGCCACGGACATGACGTGGGTTTGCTAGCTGAATCAGAAGTATATTCATAAAAAATAGCTAGTAACACTAAAGATCCAATTGTTAAATGATCTAATAGTGAAATGTATGAAGAAAATAAATAAATTTGTGTTTTTTTAACCACGATACAGTCGACTCTAGTTAGGTACTACACATGCAGACCAAAACTAAAATGCGCTGTCTTGGTATGCATTAGATTCTTAATTTTTTGTATAAATAAGGGGTTGGTAAGATGGTACGTACTCGTGGATGCGTATTACTTAGTATAGAAGTAGCACCGCTTACCAATCGAGGTACGCCATGTTGGAAACAGAAGATTTTATCCGCAGTAGTCCTTGCTACACTTGAATGCTTTCATTGTTTTAGAAACCTTTTGAAACCGTAAATGAGGAAAGGTCTGTAATCGTAAATTATAGTCAATCATGCCGTGACCATTATGTCACAGCTATTGAATACCCATTGAGCTAGTATAAGAAACTCAGAAATATAGCAACCAAGTTTATAAATCGATGTTAAATTATAAAATTACCTTTTCAAGGCAGAGATTCGCGTTTATAGATCGAACTGGAGCTGTGAGGAAAACCACGTAATTAGTTTGCGGAGGTTTATTTCCCATAATATAGATACGGGAACAATGGCTGGCGTTACGTGTACTGAGGAATATGTAGATAGTAGAATAAGCAAGATATTGAAAAAACCTGGAACAATATTGCGTAATTAAAATTTCAATAGAGAGGTTATCAAGACGATATTGTCTTGGCATATGAATTCTTAAAGATTTTGAATAACTTCTTTACGCGCTTGGAATAACTAATCACTTAGGGGAGTGTGTTTCATTAAGCAAAAACTTTTTTACATCTTCCCACTAAGTTGCGTTCACTAACTTTAAGACGTAAAAGTTAAGTCCAAAGAGCTTCCATCCTTTTAAGATGCTCACCGCCATCAACGAGCTCCATTTAAGATAGGTATCTGCAGTGTACACGTACAAAGTGTTTCTTACAACTACGCAGTGAAATCACGCTCTCGGTATGGAAAAAAGTAAGTTTGTACATAAACAAAAGTGGTTATTTTTCGATAAATCTGAGCCCTTATTCGTTATGCCACATGAGATTCCTTGCCAAAAATATGTGATATCATAATGCGCTTTAAACTTATTTGGTACCTTATAACTTTTCGAAATGCGCTGGATCCCAAACGTTCTTTTGACAGTTAAAAATGAGCGCGGTACGAATCTACGTGGTCATAGCAAATACGGCACTGGAACACATAGGTTTAATTTGATGTCCAAAACATTATAAGGTTAACTTCAAAATAAACCATAGTATCAGAATGAATCTAGTTCATACTTTGCTTTTAAACCCACTTCATTTGCACACTAATCACGTAGCTTTTTATACAGTGTGCCCTAGCTAGCCCTGTTAGATATGTTCAATAAATTTGTACAAAACGAGATTCGCCATTACAAGCCGTATCTTAAGATATTAAGTTTGTCCTTAATTAATAGAGCTATAATGTCGGAGTAAACTACCGGATGCTGTACAATAGTGGCACAAGAGATGTCGCTATTCGCCAGACGCCGTTCGACTGTGAACCTGAAAAAACGAACGTGACGTCAATTTACTTCCAAAGTTCTTTGAAGAATCACTTATAATAAATTCCTTACCTAATTAATTACTTAGTAAGTATCCAATGATTTAGATATATAATCCATATTGAATATTTTTACAGTCCATAATTACAAAAAATCCTCTGTTCCTTTTAAGCCATTAAGATAGAACTTTAAGTGAGTGTGTTCTAACATGGGCGGGCAGCGCACCGCAAACAAATCGCATATCGATTGCACTTACCTCCGGCACTATTACGGACGCCTAGTACGGAGGCAACTTCTGGCTGCGCCATATCGAAAATTAGTTCCGCTCGTGCCGCATACAGGTTGTAGACGCTGGCGATGCAGGTCAGCCGCAGGCTGCCTTTCTCGAACGCGTCGCTCCGCACCACAAACGACACTTCGCCCACCGACACCAGCCTGTTATCCGGCCCTGTCCTTTCAAACTCGACCTTCACATTTTCTTTCGGAGGCCTCCTGATCTCCTCCTTATGCAAATTGATATACGACTCGTCCAAATACTGAATATTACTCTCATCGTGGAATATATTAAAGTTTACGTCGTCTTCGGGCATCTCCGTTGTGGTCGTCTCGGGCTTCGGCGGCGGGTCCCATTTGAACCACACTGGCAGCTCGTGGACGAACAATTCCATATCGATCTGGGGAGGACGGGTTAGGTTTAATAAGGTATTCGAGGAGCTGTGTTACAGATGTACCGCGGGAGAGATAAAGGGGTCCGCTTGGAGCTTATCTGGCATCCAGCTGGGAGCTGCTTTGTGATTAATGAACTCGCCCACGCAGCGGCAGCCGGCGCGGCCGGTGGCAGGCAAAAACAACGGTCGCGTCAAAGCGAAGTAAGTAGGTCCAGCTCCATTGTTCGAGGCCCATGTCCGCCGCGGGCTACCGCCTCACTAAATACGTAACTTTTATCCTCGCTCTAAGGACGGGATTTTAGGTTTATTGTTGCGTAACAAATATTCAGAAAATCAACAAAGAAATTAGATACTAATGATCATAAGAATAATTCAACATTCCTAGCGAGAATATTTTAATCTACAATATTTTCACTATTATATAACACATAATTTTCTCCATCAACTGAAACTAATTAAATTTAATTTAATTATCCTATCCTGTTTATGTTTACAGCGTAATAGGCAAACGTCTTCAATGAAAATAAAGGCCAAATTTCCCATTTCAACGTACTGTTAATGTCCGACAACCTACTGGCCTTAATTCGTTTTAGCATTAGACAGCTGACTACAGCGTGAAAATTTATATAATTATTATTTTGAAATAGTACTCTTTGAGGAGAACAAAGCTAATATAATGAGACATATTGACACGTTATAAATTAATGAAGTACCTTCTAATAGTTGTTTTATTTTTGACTACAGCAATTAAATATAAATAATCTACCCGATAAACGATATAAGGCACACACGTTTTGATATACGAGTACATTTAAAGTAAGAATGTATTTCAAGTATGTATGTCCACTAGCTGTGTCCGTGGTTCCACATGCGGTGTCTTGTTTTACTGATATGTGAACTGTTTGCCTTTAAAATAAAGGTTTTAGGATTAAAAAGTATCTACTTTATGTTACAACTCCAAATAGTTTATTTTTTTGACAAATTCTATCAAAATCCGATTATCTAATATCCAAACTTTTGCGTTCATTCATATTTTCATTATGTCGAGTTTCAGAGCGGTGAAAAAACGTTTCATACGATTGAATAATTTTAATATTACATTTTCTTCGAGTTCTCAGTGAACTTCCTCCACATTACCAATGGATAAATTTAGTTTTTAACTAGATAGCCGATTAAGCCAATGTTTCAGTTTTAATCGATTTAAAAATAGTAGGTACATCTTGATACATGTTGAAAGATAGTCCTTAACAAAAAAAAATACGTTCTACATGTTTAATATTACCTCTTGACCGTTCAGTTTGAAGGTCAGGTTAGCTGGAGGCTGTGCCAGCGGCGACGCGCATGTGGCTCGAAGAGTCGAACCGACCTCGTACCAGGAACGATCAGACACCAGCTTTGGACCCCATTCCGGGGGCTCTGCAACAGACATAAAACCCTGAATACTGAATGAGGGTTGTCACGACATCGCCTTGAGTGGAATATGATTGACGAACCAGCTATTGTGCATAATACAAGTTTTACCGTAGTTCGTGTCGGGTAACAAGTTATAAATACTCTTATCTGCCCTTCAGAAGGAAAAAATCTGTACTTATTGATTAAGAGCTAACTTACAGAATGTTCACCGGTTTCAAAACGATGTTGCGGTGGTCTGTGTTTAAAATGGTGTAGTGTAAATGTAGTAATACTATAAGGTGTAGTGTGTGTTTGTAATCCTGCAATCCTCACTCGTGATGCTTTAGCCAAATGTACTTCTATCAAAATTGACTTTACTTTAAACTGTTGGCATTAATTTTAAGCCCGAAAACGGTCTCAATTTACCCAACCAATTGAGTATTCAAATCAAAAAGGGCACAAAATTGAAATACAAATACATTAAGCAGCCCAATTCTCTAAATAATACAACGCAACCGTAAATATCCAAATGCCAAGTATCGGTGCAGTGGACAGGAGAGCCACTCCAAATTTCAATACGGGAATAATTTTATCCACGATATTAACATATCAATTTACATTTAGCAACTGAAGTTATTGACTAAACACAGCTCGATTGCCAGAGGGAATGTTTCTTTCTTTTTGTAACAGATATTCTCTCACGAACACTGTTTGTAAAACTGTATAGTTATAACTATTATTGCTGTAACGTGTAGCTTATTCTTCTGAAATTATACGACGTGCACGCTGACACGTGATCCGACAGCTTCAAAGCAAGTAAGCTGTTATTAAAAAGATAACAAGCTTTTATTTAACTCTCTGTGTCAGTAACATTCAGTACGCTCATTTAGGTCAATTCATGCATGCAAATGTTCACAATTCTAGTTAAAACTTCAAACTATCAAATCCCGGTGACAGTACCATATTATTGTGACAGCTAATCCGATGATAGTGACTATAGCGTAGCATTTTATTGTCTTTGATAGTGCCGGAAAGTGGAAACGGAACTCGGTTAACTAATAGTAGATGGTTGGTGTTTGGACAGGTTTTGAGCTGGGCCTTTATTCGCTATTCCACTTGAGATTCCTCGCCGAGCACGTGTGATGTCATAGCGCGCTTGAAACTTATTTTCATATTCAGAACCTATCAAAACGCGCTAGCTTCCCGCACTTTATTTTGACAGTTCAATTGACAGTTAAAAACGTGCGTGTTATGAGTCTAAGTATTTCACAAAATCTCGTCTGGAGCAAATATTTTTGTACAAATATCTGGCATGGCATTAATGCATAGTGGCTCACACAGAACCGCGTTCAAAGTGTGATTAACGCGTGCATGTGGATCTAATCGTTAAAGGACATTTGAAAGCTTTCGTGCCGACAAGCTTTATGTAATTGAACTGGCAGTGCCATGTGGGGGATGTCCAAAGAGCTTACACTGTCAGCATCGGGCCTGCATCGTCTCCATATGGATTAATGGTTAAGCATTACTTAATCCGATCAAATGGGTCGTGATTTACATATTATTGGCCTTAGATATTTTAAGTACCAGTGACTTCAAGTTTAATATTTATTTTGATATTTATAAATAATTATAATCATGTTTATGCAGAACAGTTATTCTACCGCCAGGGATACTACAGTTATTCTAATGCCATAGGGTGGCGATATACGGAATGAATCGCGCAATCCGTCACTACAAACCCGATGAGCGCAGTACTGTGTCGCACAGGGTTTCGTCCGTCAAAGTTTTGCATTGTCATTTGCCATCAAGCGAATCTGCTCACATCGACACTTTCAACTCAAGTCTATTTCATTTATTCTATAAAAGTTACCACTCACACATACCTAGGACATCTTTATATTTGTATTTTTTTTTAATTTTATCAATATTTCTTCACCGATTTCAAAATAAAAACGAATAGAATAATTTTATTTGTATTCTCGGATTCTCGAAGTGCCAAGATAATAATAACGCTCTGATAAAAGATAAGATCAAGTTCATAGAACACTAATTACCTGTTATAAAATATTTATCTCGTATAATAGGAAAACTTTTCAATTCCCAGAATGACAGCACAGGCAAAGCTACTTTGAAATACTTACAAAAACCATTACAACAGAATTCTGAATCCTTAAAAATTAAGGTATTGGAAGCATACATATTACAACAAATTGTAGTGTCACAAATTTATTGAGCAAACTGATAAATACCTATCATAACACAATTTTGAAATCAAATAAATCTCAAAATCACTGTTCAATAATGATTATAGCCAATACAATTTTTATTTGCAGGTGGTGTTTGTCCGAAGCCATCGTATTAATACAGGCAGCTCTGTTTATAGCACGTCTGTTTGCTCCCCTTTGGATCGGCGCGATAAAAAAACTGAGCGGGTGCCTATACAGCGGGTGTAAACAATCGAATCTCTTAATATCGGGGATTTGGTTGCGGGAAACCGATTTTCTTTTGTTTTTATACGCTCGGGGACGCTCCAATTATAAACTTAAGCTTGCCGAGTACTTTTCGGGTGCCGGGTATTTTTTAGCATTTGGAGATATTTAAGCTTTGTTTTGTTTACTATAAGTACTTATAACAAAATGCCAAGTAGAAATGTCTAACTGAAATATCTTTACCTGCTGTATTAATCATAAGTTTCCGGCATCTGAAGGTTATTTCAATGAAATATATCTCGGCACTAGCCATTTATTAATTATACTTTCTTATACCTAGAAACTATCGTATATCTGTAATAAATAAATACCAGTAACTGAAACCGAATAAAGTTTCGTATATGAAGTGGCCTACTTGTCGGTAAAGTGATCACTTATCGTCCATGGCACCATTTCCTCGACGACAGAAAAAATACAAGCATAAATTATGATGGACGCAATATCCGACGGACATTAATATGCAATAATGCTTTTGCAAAAGACAAACATTTACAGATAAATGATAAATACTTGGCGAAACACAGAAGTGGCCTTAATTCCGGTAAAATATTCTAAATGGCGTTTATTACTAAAGAATGAAAGACAGAATAGAGCTAATCTTTGAACATGTATAAATTACGTGGGAGATGTTATATGCAATCCAGCCGTGATTTAACAGCATTGTGCGCACGGTTCGTGATTTCATTACGTCAGCGAATACGCCTGTGATTGTGTCAAGAACGTGCCTGATTCGGCGTGTGTCTCAAAAATGTGACTATTATTTATTCTTTGTCGCAGGTGGGACAAGCACAACATGGCACGAACACTTACATAATTTAATAGTTCCTGGAAAGAAACAGATATTCTTATATTTCGCTTCCTGTAAAAGGAGATTCCGTCATGCCTCTTACGTATTTCAGCTTCTGAATTATAGAGGCAATTTCGTTATTAATTTCCATATCGTTATTTTGAAGCTACAGAATTTACAAATAAAAATATTGTTATTTGACATGAATAACGAATCAAGGATATTTATAGTGTCGTTTGCAAAATTCATTTCGGCATCAACATAAATAAAGGTTAAAAACGCTACCAATCAAAAGGGTTGAAATGGCTATAGCGGTATTATTTGTATGCGGGCGAAAATTCACCCGCCTACAAATACCGCTATAATTTATAATGCTCCTTAGTTTCTCATAAAAAAATGTAGCCCACATCTTGGGAAATACCACCCATAGTCCACCACAACAGTGTATGACATAATGACCTTAATATTAATAAAGCCTCGTCGTTGGTGATTAATGGTTACCGTTCGGTGGTTTATTTTTATTTATGTGTAGTTATGAGTAAGTGGTCCTGTCGACATGGTACGTGGTTTAGATGGAAGCACGATATCGCCGATCCGTCGCGTGACCATTGACGATAGTCGGAACCGTAAAATGTTTCATGCATTTTCAAACAATGGAATTCAGTGTTTTATGAGAGAAATGGTTACGTATTGGGGTAGTAAATGCGCGAATTGTACTAGCAAGCAGCACTTTGGTGAACATTTACAGCTATTTTACCTACAACGGAATTCACTTACATTTAACATTATTGCATTTAACATTATTAAAGTAAAAGCCTCATTTGAAAACATATTTATACTTATAAGTACTTAGGTGTTCCACTAAATGGCACGCAAATATAAAAATGCAACCTTCGTAATACTCGAATGTTCTATAGGTAGTCGTTTAGTTTTTTGGTACATTGAAAGTAGTATATCTCCTTACTTCAATGTAGGCGAAAACATTTGCAAAAGAATTATATTGGTTAAGTTAGAAGTACCTGGCTCTCTAGCTCTCCTCTTCTTCCCTATCTCTCAATATCTCACTTTTCTTTCTCTCTCCTTAAATTTACCAATAGAGGTTTTATTTCTGATAAAAAAGCTATAGTACTTTGCTCCAAGTGCTCATTTCCATCTCAAAAAGCTGTAAGTTAGAACACTATCGTAACTTAGGTACCTTCATAAAAAAATTAGATACGTGATCTCTTTACATAAAATATGGCTAGAAAGTTAGATAGGGTCTAAAACTATCAAAACTTATGCAAAATGCGTCTTTATGTACGCAAATTACGTAATAACTGTGAAGAAGCACAAAGTCAAAAAGTTTAAATAATATATGAGTAACTCGGTACTTGCTCTACAAAATAGTGACTCTTCTAAGTTTATGTTATGCTATTTTAATAAACAAGTTTAACTTTTAACGAAAACGGCCGCTTTTTAGCCGTTTCTCAGTGAGAATCAGGGTTCACTGTCTCAATCAGCAGCACTGTTACTGTCGAACGGTTCGGTCCCAGGGTTTGTCGTGTAGCAGAAGTGCCCAAAGAATTCTCCGGTACTCTAGCCTTAATGGTACCATCCTTCGAGCTTTTACAACCGCCAACTGTGCAGTGCAGCCAAGCAGCCTCATGCAAAACTTGGACGTTTACGGGGATGACTCTCATGTCATACCTTGGACAATTGGGTATTTAGGTTGCCTTTTTCAGGACTTCGAAAAAAGGCTGGTTTGGCAGAGAGACTCAAAAGACGTAAATATAGAAAAGATACATGTTTGAGCCATTTGGGGTCGAGACTTTGGAACTTGGAAATCGGGAGCCCAAACTAGTTTAACTATGAAACAATCGGCCCTAAAAAATGACATTATAATCTGCTTATAGCAACAAAATCATAGAAAGTCATATGCACTGACCAACAACTTCTAAAGGAGCTGAGCGTATCTCCGTGTGGAATGTGGGCGCATCTGCAGACACCTCGCAGCGGAACCGACCCGCCATCGCCGGCGTGGCCTGCTGGAGTACCACGCGCCGAGCTCCCGATCGAGATATCTGTGAACGAAAATAACATTTAAAACCATCGACAAGCCTCCTGTTATTTAAAAGAATTCCTTGGCAAGTAATTTTACTTGATTGTTGTAACTGATACGAGCGTGAGTGTAATTTAACATGTCGATTATTGAATAATTTTGATAAGATAAACATGTCATTCGCCTGATAGTGCCACCCACACCTGCTCGCAGCAATGTCATCCAATGAGAATAAGAATATTTTGAAGTATTATTGAAGGTTACAATGAAAATTGTCTAGTAATCTTATCGATTTTAAACAACTTCCCGTGGTTTTATCTATTTCTACATTAAAATAACGAGTTAGATCCGTAAATTGTTAAGGCGTCTAACTACACAAATCAAAATATTAATTAGCCATGATACCCCAGACGCTTCATTTAGCTTCAGAGCTTATTGATTTTAGATATTGTTATTCTAGGCTCGAAGATTTATTGAACCATTTCTTAGAAGTAATCTGCCTACGCAGTACCTACGACGTAGCCACCTGAAGTGATTAAAAAGTCCTTGATACGAGAGCAACCTATAAAATAATTCTAAATTGAATCGGAATTAGTCATTCCAGTTACCTACCCGTTTCCCAAGAGAGCTCGACCAGTTATCAAATTTACGGAAACTAGCGAGTATTCTTTCTAGAACAACACTATTTGCCCGAATGGATTTGCTGAAGTCAGGATCACATTACACTGGATTGAGCTTCGAGAATTTTCTGCACCAACCGAGCGTAATTCCTACTCACAACTTATACCGGTTCAATTTTCGCATTTTCAGAGTTTTCATCTGCAAGATAGGAACTTCTGCAACAGCTACTGTTCATAGAATATAAGAAATTTATACACATTTTACATCCATGTTTAACAAGCATAACTGAAACAAACATTTTCAATTTTGAACCGAGCTAACCGAAATACTACCTATCTATAAGCAGATTCTAGCAAGAGTTTGATATGAAAGCATACTTTCGGTCAGGGAGAATAAAGTGCATTATTAACTTGAGACTGTCAAAACATAACACTTTAAGTTATAAGTAATTGTAAAACAATAATAAATGAGGTGTAATGGAATTTATGATTGTGAGTTAATTTATGACAACTGCGAACGCACGAGTAAAACGTGTATTGACTTTCTATTTATTGGCGTCACATCTGATAACCTCGATACAGAAAATAGATTATAAAACGGGCTAAGCGTGGGTCGGACTCGCACACCGAGGGTTCCGCGCCGAACTTTTCTATAACGAAGATATCTGCATTGAGGGACAAATTTTACTTTTCCATTAGAAAACTGTCATCTCCATACATGGACATAGAGTCAGTTTACTAAGTACAAACAAAAACATTTTATTTTTTGTGATTCGACTTTAAATTTAATGTTTCTGGAGTTTTCCCTCTACTTGTGCTATTTATATTCCCAAATATTATTTATTTTGCCAAATTTTATGATTGTAGGTGAACGTGAAGTACTTTATAGGTTTTTATTCCCTTGAGAGTGTCAAAATATGCGGCATAAATGGCCGTATCTTTTGATTGCGTTTGCAAGCTTTAGTAGTTTATATTCATATCAACTTGATACCTCCACCCGTTCCAGAGAAAGGGGTCTTGACAGACAGACGGACAACGAAGTGATTCTAAAAGAGTTCCATATTTCTTATTTAAGGCACGGAATCCTAAAAATAAATCACGCACGTATCCTAAGTATTAACGTAGATAATTAATTTGAAAACAATTAAGATAAGATTCTAGAACACATAGTTTCGAATGGAATAATTTTATCGGCTGTGCGCAAAAACATATTATGCAATGGTGTTTTAATTGTATATACTATTTGGTGTTTAATGCGTTTAGTTTCGCACTATGTGTACGGACCCATAGTTGTAACCATCACGTTGTAGCGCGCGCCAATATGAACGTTATTGCAATAGATTTTCGTGCTATATTTGTACTGACCCGCGATCAACTGCTAATTTGATTCCTTTATACAAGAGAGAGAAAACTCCAAACCATTGAAAAAGATAGGAAAAAAGAATTATTCGACACATGTGTTCACAAGCTACACGTACTCGTAGAAATAATTAAAATTTTTCATTTTTCTTATTAGTGAAATAACATTGACACAGTGTCAATGGTTGGTTGTATATAAACAGTAATGTATGTATAGTTGTATACCCATCGCGTAAATGTTAGCGTAACTTACATAATGTCTTTAGTTCCATTATGGATGAACACAATGAATCTTTCTGCGAGCTAGATTCCAAAATAAAAAAGGCCTTTTCAAACGTCTTAATGCCTATATTGGCATTAGACGATATTTGATTATTTTTATTATTTTTCTCTATGTATATTATGAGTCTTAAGTGTTTGACTTGTAAAAGTGAATTATTTTTGCCCATTTGCAATAAATCTATAATATATGTATATAAAAATGTTATGTTGGTTTGTGTACGCTTCAAAAACTCAAAAAGTTCTGCACCGATCGAGCTGAAATTTTAGCATCATATATAATCCGCATCAAGGATTGTTTTTATCTATTTTATTTATCAGTGACATATCAGCGAATGTGCGAATGTGCCACAGCGAAGCGTGGCAGGGTACAGCTATGACTTATATTTTTGAGATTTAACAACATCATCAAATTACGATTTGAGCACGATTACATAATATAATACATAATAATAATTTCAATATCCGCCTGTAGTCTTTGCCTACCTGTTTTCTTTTTTACACTGAAACCAAAACCACTTTCTAAGAATAAAGGCTCAAATTCTTTTCGAAGTCGGAGTGCACTTTTGAAACAATGTACGAACTTTGAAATTCAAAAGTTCTTGGTTCTAGAAAAACCTTGGGTAAGATAAAAAATTCACCACAAAATTTATTTACAACCGTATTTTTTTAATATTTATAAAATCTCTAGGTACCTACTCAGAAGCGAAGTTCCTGAAGTTGCGATTGGGCTGAGGGGTATCCTACTAATATTATAAATTTGAAAGTTTGTAAGGATGGATGGAAGGATGGATAGATAGATGTTTGTTACTCTTTCACGCGAAAACATATGACGGATTTGGATTAAATTGGGCAGAAAGATAGTTTACGATATTCATCATCATCAACCCATAACGTCCCACTGCTGGGCACGGGTCTCTCCTCACTTTCGTGAGGACGGTTAGGCCATATTCCACCACGGGGGCCAAGTCCGGATTGGTGGATAACATACCTACCTCCGAAATAATTCTCGGGTATGTATGTGGGTTTCCTCACGATGTTTTCCTTCACCGAAACGCGAGTGATAATTACGTACATATGTTTTTACAGAAACACATTGGTACGTGCCCGCACTGGGATTTGAACTCATGACCTTCTGATTGGAAAGCGGACGTTCTCCCACTAGGCTACCACCGCTTACGATATTACCTGGATTAATACATAGGATACTTTATATCCCGAAAAAAGACGCGGACGAAACCGTGAAGCGCAACTAGTAATTTAAATACGTTACATAATGGCATTCTCATATATTTCACGCGATTATATCAACTTCTGTTTATAGTTAACTGAACATGAAACTTTTAATTAATATGATGATCATTCATTTAAATGAAAGTAGGTATAATTAAAACGCAACGTTGGTACACAGTTTGACATATTACTATTAGTAGGCTAACCAGCTTTCCAAAAGCCGACAAATACCCTCGTCATTATAAAAATGAGTTAGTGTCTATATAGACATTATAACTTTATAAGTAGGGCGTTGTGGTATTTAAAAAACTTGCGTCTAGCCGATTGAAACGTGTCATGTAAATAAGAAAGTTAAAACCACGAAGAAAACTGGTGCGTGTCTAATTTAAAAGAGCTTGAAAAATAGCGTGCTGTTATGTCATAAAATTCGAAATGTACATTGACATCGGAACAAGGCGACGAAAAGCTTTGTTTAAGCTGTTTAAATGAAACGTGATGTAGCGATTCAAAGGAATTTGTCATTAGAAGACGAGAACTCTTCGGGATGGCTGATAACCAAATTGCGTTTTCGGTATTTGGAAAAAAGGACAGGAAAAGCGTTTCATTGTGATGAGTAACAAGGGCAGATGGGGCTGTATTCGTTTTGTATGATTCGTTCGTTCGATATTTATTAAGAGCTACTCGTTCAAAGTAAATGCCAATTAAATCCAACGCCGATTTTGACGTAGCTACATAAAGTATTTCAAAGAAAGTAACTTGAAAATTGACGTGAATTTAATTACTCGACAAATAGTTCACATTCAGATGCCTAGAATAAAGACCTCGTTCCATGTTTAAGCCTTTAGTTAATCTATACTTTTCGAACTTGGAAATGACAAATCGCTTATATGGATCTCAGCTGATGTTAGGTATCTAGCTGTATTTATTTTAGGCGATTTTTTTTTTTTTGAATCGGTATGTTTGTCTTCATCTTCATCACCTCTCTCTCTCTGTGTGTGTGTCTCTGTCTAACTCATGTCGGTTGATAACTTTCTCCAAAACCTATTTATTTAAATAGGTAGTTCAAGAGCAGA
This sequence comes from Campaea margaritaria, assembly GCA_912999815.1. Classification (NCBI taxonomy): domain Eukaryota; kingdom Metazoa; phylum Arthropoda; class Insecta; order Lepidoptera; family Geometridae; genus Campaea; species Campaea margaritaria. The sequence continues at coordinate 9,177,065 of OU538794.1, forward strand.
CTAGCACCTATGAAACTTATTACTTGTAACATTTTATATCAAAATTTACTTATCAGACGTATTGAAATTATAATAATTACGTGACGAAATCATATCGCACTCGTGCCTATTACATAATTGAAGCGATGTTTATCGTTCTGTACCTTTACAAACAACGAAGGCAAAGTTCGGATTTATTGCTTTGAGAATAAACATGTACCTCCCACCGCTCAGAATCAACTCTGAAAGAGTTCTCCTGCATAAGTAACTTCAACTAACTTCGTGTGAAAAAAAAAACTAAGAAAACCTTGTTGAATGTGTTGTAGCTGGATTGGTAATGGAACACCTTCCACGCTTTATTTTTTTACTCAAACGATTGCACCCAACAGGATCTAATTCAAGGACCTTAAATAAGAGTTATGGCGTGCAACGGAAAATGTAAAATTCAATTGGAATTGTTTTTCATCATCATCATTGACAACCCGTATCGTCACATTGTTGAGCACGGGTCTCCCCTCACTTTCGTGAGGAGGGTTAGGCCACAATCCACCACAGAGGCCCAGTCCGCATTGGTGGATTACATACCTACTTCCGAAATAATTCTCGGGTAGGTGTGTCGGTTTTTGCAGATACTTTCCCTCTTTTTACATATCACTTTGGTACGTGCCCGCATTGGGATTTGAACTCACGGCCTTCTTCTTGGAAGGCCGACGTTCACCCACTGAGCTACCACCGTTTCATACATGGTATTTTTTTTATTTGACTGAGTGACGAGACGACTTAGTCGTTTACCTGATGGTAAGCGCTACGCCTGCCTGAAACAGTGCCCTTCAAATCGGAACACAGTAATGTTTGCACACTACTGCTTGGTGGATTAATATCTGACAAAGGTGTGGTAACTTCCCCAGGCGGATTATTCGCCATTATCATAATCACATATATGATTTGTATGTGATTCTATGCGTGTCGGTAGATATTTTTATTCTACGCCGCAGCAGTGGTGCCCCTGGTATCTTGTATTGTGATTGATTAACAGTTTATGACGCCACTTCGGTAATTGAAATAATCCATGATAATTTAAGTCTGATAATTATTTTATCAGTTGTCTTTGTTGGTATAACCGGCTGTGAAGAGGCTTAATATAATGGCACCTGTATTCTAAATGTAATATAATTATCGATCATAGTTTTGTAATCATAATTTCACCAACATTTAAAGCAAATCAAGGTAACATGCCGATGACTCAGGGTGACGAGCACAGTGCAGTGCCGCGCAGGAATATGCGATGCAAATTTCTAGGTGGCGCTGTAACTTTTATGGGCAGGTTTAGCGATTACCATCAGATGAACGAATTGTTCATTACGTCACTCAGTCAAAAAAAATACAAATGGCATGTGCCTGTATCAATAGATGTATAAATTTGCCTCTTCATTCCACGGTTTTCAATAACTATTTCATTCAGTAATGTCAAAAATAAATTGGTATTTAAATAATTCACTTAAAATAAAATCATCAATATTTATTTAATAACAATATTTAATTTATTTATTTGGGCACACCAATGAATAATTAACACGTTTGTTTCCTTTGGATAAGAGTTAGTTTATTTTGATAGGAACGGCAGGCTTCCCAGGTGGAACAGGGTTGTATTTAAGAATATAAGTTTTAATATTATAAGTAATATCAGCCAGCATTAATTGTAGAATTCCACGTAGAGAAAAGACAATTCAATAATTACATTTCAAAATCAGAGCATTGAAAAACCTCACATCCTATAAAAATATACATGCTAGGTAGCTTTCGATAGATAAATAAAAATATAGTTATCCACGATAAAAAACTACTAGCACTCGGGTTATATTGTAGAAGCGCTCGACCGGTGGTCGGCCGTTATTGCCGCCCACCCTCGTGGGCAAAAAACAAGCGAAAGCTTTAAAAAGAGGGAATTCAAAATATTTCTCATTTATTATTTTGTTACAACATTTCATTTATGATTTCCATAAAAATTGTTGTAAAAACAGAAAGAGCCTTTAAAAGAGGTTTCGGATGTAAAACACATCGTATCCTACTATTATAATAATTGCGAAAATGTGTGTGTGTGTGTGTGTGTATGTTTAATAATATGTACTCGTACGTAGGTATGTATGTTGTAAGCAATCAGCGCTTTAACGGCTGAATGGAGAGTTTGATGAAAATTGTAATGTAGATATTTTATGCCCTGGAATTGCATCGATATATTGGATATTTTTAATATTTTGTATAGTTAGGACTTTTTATCCAGGAAAATCATATCGTTCCTGTGATACCATCCAGGTGGACGAAACCGTGAGGCACAGTTACTAGATAATATTCTTGTAGACTATCACAAGTAGTGAGTTAGGATAGGACCCACTAGTATCCTTTCAAAGTGCCTTCTCCTGTACATGTAAACATCTGAAGAGAGGATGTACGTATCTCATTGGTAAACTCTGCCAAATAAGCATCTCCAGCCACGACTAAGTAATGTATCTGAAAGGCACTGGCTGCAATTTCTTTCAAACACATTTTGTATGATGTTCTATACAGCTGCAAAACAAGGGGATGATGGGCGTAGTGCAGTACGAGTGGGGTCCATAACAGTGATGTCAAAAGCCAGCCCTCGCTAGCTAATACCGCTGATGTATGGGCGAGCAGCATAATGAACCGGTCGGTGTTGTCGGACGACATCCTCGCCAGCATCTTGAACGTATAAAAAGCAGCGGCTAGTGAATAAAGGTGATTCTAAATTTAGCTGCGACATATAGACCAGGCACTTCATCTTTCAATAAATATTTAATATCAGGGGCCTCCCAAAGCTCGACTCGAAATTGGTTTCTTGAATCAATATACCTACATAGAAATTTTGCAAGGAAATTGCTCTCGAAATCAATTCCTGTCTAATTGTTATTATACGTCTCTACATATAAAATAAAACCTGTGTGAAACATAATTATTATAGGAGTAGGCACAGAAAAAAAATAGTTTTGAGAGATAACGATCGTATTTAGATAGTTTGTAAAATATTTGTAATCAGTCAGTAGGTACCGATATCGTAAACCAATTTACTATAGGACCGAATACAAAACCATAGTTTTTATCATTTGGCTCCATAATAGTAAAAAAGGAGCCATAGCGGATATAGATTAACCATAACAATAAAACAACACAAGGCTTTCAAATTTAATTAAAAAAAGTAGATATCTATCCTTGATGAACTATGTATCTATCACCCTCGGATTAACTATACTTTAGTTTATCAAAGCTATTACTATAAGATAGCTTAGCTATCACTATATCGAAACGAGTAGGTTGCAATTATATAAATTGCTACTAATCCTCACTTAATTTTCGTTGTGTCTTCTAAACAACACACAAAAACCAATCAAGAAAAGAAGATAAACATACTAACTTTAAACCGGCAGATGCACAAGACACCAGACGCAAGACCGCCACCTAACGGTAATAAATAAAGAAAATACTTACGTCGACTTCAATTCCTGGCAACGGGAACACCCTAGTATGCGGCAGTTCTTTTGGAATGTATCGGTAGAATTCCTCGCGCCCCCTGTACCACTTGACGCTGTACAGGGCTTCCTCATCCTCCAGCTGCCAGCTGCATTCGAGGGTCACGGTCTCCCCCACCAGCACCGAGTTAGGGACGTTGATTTCCAGGTTGTGAAGACCGCGAACACCTAGTGACAAAGAAAAATGGTTGATCTAAACCTTTCCACGTGTGCTCTTATCGCGTGTCCAGATGTTATGTGCCATCTTTTATTTGAAACTTACGTTTACATAATATTGTTTAGTGTCTAAATATTTTAATAAAACGTTCATTAAAATTACTTGGAAGTTACGTCATAATAAATTGTATTATCTTTTATTTTGATATTATGTAGCTTTTTTAACAAAACACAAACATGATTATATGTTAGTGCGATGTTTGTATATATTTTTTTTAAATAACTGATTATTATTTACAAGAAAATTAAAAATCGGTTGTGTGGCCACATTTTCTATAATATATTATAAATAACTTTCAATAACAAAGAATTTTAAAACATCTCAAAATTTTAAGGAAACATGGTAGCGCACCTACAAAAGAAAAAGCTGTAGGCAAGTAGGTACATTTTGGTGGGTGAAGGACGGGAAAATATATTTCTTGTTGCTTAAGAAGAAATTAATTTAATTCATTACGCAGTCTCTCCGCGTCAGACTTTTAATATTTTAAATAAACGCTGCCACGACCATCGCATTAAAAAAAGTCAGCCAACCAATCTTTCTACGTTAGCTTTTTTAATATGGAAGAAATCCTTGGATCAAAGAGGCTCAAAATATGAAAACGTGGCAGTTTTGTGCAAAAGAACTCAAACAGAATATCCTCTGTGAGACTACATTTTCCTTGACTCGCATAATCCATATCAAATACGCCTTATACCTACCTACCTTCCTACCTACTCCGGAACAAACGCTTTGGTGTATTTTTTTATATACCTTAGGCGACATGATAATAATAGTTAAATGTTGGTATTATAAATAACAAAGTATAACTTTGTTTCATATACTTATACGTTTTACTATTTTAACTTATACGAAGTTTAGTCACGGATCCGGCCAGACAATAGTTCAAAATCTATTGTCGGTGTAAGTGATTTTATTTGTGAGTAATTGAATAACTATACAGCAGTAACGAATCAGTAGGTACAGTTATACAGGAGCCGCGACTTGAAATATACTGTTATATATTTCAAGTCGCGGTCTTCAGTCCTGTCAGCAGCTACAGCGCAGCCGCCTGATTCTTGTTTATTGAGTTTGGGTTCTGAACTTCTGATTGAATTGTTTCTCGGTCGTCCGCTACCAAATTTAAAATCACAAACAGAACACGCGGTGGCATTTAATACAATAGTTTTAGAGATTACCTAATTAACGACCCATTCAATTTCTAAGTAAGTTAACAATGCATCAAAGATCAGTAAATAAATGTTCAATTTAATATAAAAATAGCTGTCAGAGAATTCGTTTATGAAATATGAGTATCATGAAGTAAGCCAGGATTTCATTTCGAGGGGGTTAGCGAGAATCTTCTGGCATCTGGAAAAAGGAGGACATGGTTTCATTGGTTTACGGGGGTTTCGTCGAAATCATAGCATTTTCCGCTGGTTTTTTGACGCAGCTATCAATTTCAGGGAGATTTAAACCCCAAAAGCTCCGCTACGCCCGCCCGTTCATATATGCTGAACTTACTCAAACATTTTATTATTAACGATCGTAGTGCCTGTCATGTACGACATGAGCAAGATTTACGATCTCTTTAAAACGTTTAACCTTCGGATGACCTACCACTTAGATGTGAGAAACAAAAACAGACAATCCATAAGCTAGCACCGCAGGTACTACATTAGTTGCTAGCTAGCTAGCACTAAATGGCACTACCTCAGTCAGCCATTAGTTACAGGCCGAAAAACGGCCCGCCGAGTGGCTTAATGGCTCAGCTGGTTGCCATGTGCCGATCTCTAAAACCTAACACGGCAATTTATAGCGAAATATTCATGTTACGACCCAAATGTATCGCGTTACGAGCTTGATTTATTGCACAAATATTACTCTGATAACGGAATACAAATCACTCGAGCTAAAATAACTGATAAAATATAATATTATAGCACGACTTGAATCGGGGGTTGCTGTTACTGGAACCATCGATCAATCATGCTGACACTTGGCGAGATATCAGTGACTCTGCTCCAATTCGGAGTACGAGTGGACTGTTCGCCTCATTGAATTACAACAGTTCGGTTAGCTAACAGAACTTATTGAAACTTCCGATTAATAAGTATAATTTGGTTAATCTCTGTCGAAATTTTATTATGTTTGTTTTGTTGTTCAGAAGTCTTAAATGCAGGTTTTTACCGTTAAACCAGTGATCCTGATCACAATTGCATCGGACTGTTACACCATGCCTTTTCGCCGTTACTTATTGCATTATCAATATAAGATACGTCGATCAACAATATCTACATTAAGCCCACTATTTAGTGGAAGCCTGCTTCCACATATGCCAAAACGACTACATTAATCGCTATATTGCATTTTATTATATTTATGTGATAAATATTCTCTGTGTGTATTCAGCTTTCTGAACCGCTCGTTGACATAGTTTGACTGAGGGATTAACTTTAAGAAACGTCTCCAGTGGCACACTCTTAGATGGGTGACCGTTTAGTGCCATAATATCTGAGCCCTTTTGTGTTTCGGAAGGCACGTTGAACCGTCGATTTCGGTTGATGCAGTTTGATAATATCAAAAGCCTGACAAAATTGGACAGCAACGGACACCACTATTACCTCATTCACGATCGATATAACTACCCAACTAAATTTGTTATAATGAGTCTTCCTTCAACAAGTTGTTTGGTTTATTTTTAATCTTCGCGCGCACTCCTGATCTATCGACAACGAATACGGCTAAATTTAATTTATATATGGTGTTGGAACTACTCGAGTTAACCACTACGTCGTGTGTACTTAATAGTTCCATGGCGATAACTTAATTTATTATACTGGCTTCCCCTCTGCAGCCCGCATAATGTATATTGAGTAAATACGTACCATGTACATTATAAAAATACTATCCTTCGAGTACGGGCTCCTATAAATTCGGAAAGAAACACGGTTTTCATAACAAATACATTCGCGCTTCAACTTGTACAAATTAATGTTGCCATAAGTTACACAGCGGCTCCTAAACTCTTGTAAAACATTACTTAAGTACTAAAGTCTTGGTGTAATTTTACGAACAAGTTTTAAATAAGTAACTTCAAAGCAATCACAGAAATATCCTAACACAGGTTTGTTATATCCCCGCTGGCGTGAAAGGCTACTTAGGTAAGTACATTTCCAGACAGAACAAAGTTGGTTTTTCTTAAAAATTTCATTAGTCATAAACTATTCTCCTTTTATTTCTTCTTCCTTTCTCCTTTTTTTGGGAAGATGAAGAGCAAATCAAATTGAAGAAGACTGATGGAATTTATCTTTTTCGTTGTTTGAGTGAGCGGTCAAAATGGAGGGTATACCAGCTATGTATATCTTTTCATGTCTTTGTTTGAAAAACTTAAGCCTTAGCGTTAAGATACACTCGTAAACTTTATAAACCTTTGTTCTTTTGTATTGTTAAACACATACTCAAACGAATGTATTCTGAGAAGGACTTCCATATTTCAGGCAAGTATGTATAGGCCATTTTTCTTAGAATGGCCGCTAAACTCATTTCGGAACGGACTCAGGCGGTCACATGAATAAATTGTTAGATTAAATTAATTCCTAAAAATTATGTAATGGTACCTAAAAGGTTAATGAAACACATTTAGGTGGAAGGATAAGATACTTATGCTAATCACGGGACGAGCTGAAAACACATTTATGGGAAGCGGTATAATTTCAGGCTTTTTCTCTTGGAGATGCGGGCTTTTAAAACTTGATAAAGTCGAGAGTGAAAGATAATCTAATTTCTAGGTAAGGGCCATCTATCCTGAATCATAATGGGCGTGCTACATACTACGAATTGTACTCTATTACTGCGTTAAGAGACTCGACGAAATCGTGGTATTTTTCAATAAGTCAGCGACGTCGCGCCATGAACCCGATGATAAATTCGTTAATTTCCTGACCTATTTACATAATTAGTCAACATCAAGATGATTGACAGCATTTTCAAAATATCTTAAATTACTTATTTGTTCATTTTGTCGTCACATTTTTTTTTATTTACTCGTAAGCTGACCTATTTTAAGTATAAATCCGTTCCTCATAACATTTGCTTGTAAATAATTTTCGCTAAAACAATTTATCTGTCATGGCGTCCAGAAGTAACATTTCTATAGACCACTCTATACAGAATTATGCTTTGCAGAAATAACGTCAAATGATGTCATAAGGTAAATGTGATGTCATAAACATACAGCATTTGCGCTCATGTGAACATTTCATCATTATTCATAAGATTATTTATAGTACCTGGATGACCGAACTTTGCTCGGTAGTATTATTATTCGCCAATAGATGTCAGGAAGAGTCATATTTTTCAGTTTAAATTTGGACTACTCAAACGCCTCTAACGCTTTGTTATTTTTCTTCCAAGTTTATGTTTAATTTGATATAACACGAATAAAATGACATTTTCTAAAAATGATTCCTAGCTAGATCGATTTATCGCCCCCGAAACCCCCTATATACTAAATTTCATGAAAATCGTTGGAGCCGATTCCGAGATTCCAATTATATTTATATATATTAAGATATACAAGAATTGCTCATTTAAAGATATAAGATACTTACTTATTATGTGAATATTTTTTACTGGAATCATGAAAATTAGAGTTTGACTGAGTAATTTATCGGGGTCACAATAATCCGGGATACATTTTGACAACAGCAAAGAATACCTATATACGAGTATATCCTATTTCAGCCATATTGCCTAACATAGCTATCCAAGTATAATAAATATCGCGTTACGATATTAATTAGTTTTAGCTTATTGACTTCCTGCTCCTTATTGGATTATAATATTATATCATCGGGAACAATCAGGCTTTATAATAGGGTCGAATGTCACAAGATCTGCCAACAACCATTAGTACCCTATCTGTGAATTTCATATACCGATGCCCATTTTCACTAGTTGACAAATGAGTAAGCGCAATATACGTATAAATTACGACTTGACTACGTGATAGATCGCATCAAAATAAAGACGGGTCGTTTCAATTGGCACTGACTGAGACAGATTGGTAGTTTCCTGCCTGCTAGTGGTACAAATGTCGTTTTAATGGCTCTCTCAGACACGAGAGACACAAGAGCTAATTTATTTGGAGACAACGGCGTAGCGGCACTCCTTCCGCTCTCTAACTTTAACTACCAAGTTTGTAACGTCTGTATGACTTGAGGCTAGTGTTGGCGGCCAGTTGCCAGTTTAACACTATTTTGTGTATGAAATGTAGGCATTATACATGTAACCTACTGGTAACCTAGATTAAGTTGATATTTTGAAACGCAGCCCATTAGATTCATTGGTATGAAATTACGATCTGTAGGATCGCTAAGCTGAGATTATCTTTGATTGTTAATGAATGTTATTAGTTCATTTAAATCTTAATAGATTCTTGATCGTTTAGTATAATTTCAGTATGAAGTCATTGTAGTATTCACTACCATATTTCGTATTCAATTTATTTCACATATACACGACTCTCGTTCCAAAAGCAACGGCATTTTTATATCTTTTACAGGCTATAACTCAATTATACACTTACATCATCATCATCATCATCAACCCACAACGTCCCACTGCTGGGCACGGGTCTCTCCTCATTTTCGTGAGGAGGGTAAGGCCATAATCCACCACGGGGGCCCAGTCCGGATTGGTGGATCACATACCTACCTCCGAAATAATTCTCGGGTAGGTATGTGGGTTTCCTCACGAAGTTTTCCTTCACCGAAAAGTGAGTGATAAGTACGTACATATGTTTTACAGAAACACATTGGTACGTGCCTGCACTGGGATTTGAACTCACGACCTTCTGATTGGAAGGCGGACGTTCTCCCACTAGGCCACCACCGCTTCTATACACAACAACACAAAACACAACACAAAATCTTACATACAACACAAAATTTAAAATTATATACTAAATGCTGATACTTATTTGGCTCATCAACGGGATAATGTTGCCAGCATTGCGGATACGCAGACAACTGGCAGAGGGTTAAACACTTGGGCACCTTTAATCCTATATAATGATGGCTTGTATAATTGTTGTATACGGTAGTAAGTTAGCAGTGGTCTGTAGTAGTTAGAAAAAAAAATAACAACGGTGGATTATTATTAGACAGCTCTTAGCCTATAAGAACACGAAATAAAACAAACGGTTAATTTACCTAAACATAACTAACACCGCGTGAACGTGTGGTCATTTTCCACTACAGAGTCTGTTGCAGTAATTAATGATGACTGCAACAGACTAAGTAATTAATTCAACCCTCGCTACAATGCAGCCGGTCAGAATATTAAACTCACTCTGTTTATCTCGCCCGAGCAGACGATATTGCTGAATTTGTAATAATTGGTAACAGCCTGGATACTGTAACAGCACAGATAACTTAAAATCTAAAACTATAAACTGACAGTCTCTTAGTCGAAAGTGAATAGGTATCTTCTAGGTAAGCATGCTCCATCCTCGACCGTGTCGACACTTACTACCAGGTGAAACTGTGGTCAAATGCTTACCTATTCTGCAATTAAAAAATGTAAGGTGTATGTAAGGTTGTAGAATTCAGTTTTGTTAAGAATAATTCCTATGGAATACTTGTATTCATGAAAAACAAGAACGAAATTTTTTCATCGAACGACTTATTCAAGAAACATCAGCTACAGTATTCGGAGCAAGTTCAGAATTAATCACTTACAACAGTTAATGAAAAAACAGTAATATGTGCCGAGTTGTTGCCAATACAATATTGATGTCGGATACAAGATGTGTCTGGGGACCACCGCTGGGACTTGGCTGAAAGCGGTGCGATTGTTATTGGAAACGAGAGCCGATTGGAATGTGTTTATTGTATACACATATGACGGCAAACTGAGAAACTTAGCAAAGTGCTGGGCATCCTACGGTTTTTACAATGACAAACTTTTATTTGACCTATTATGTTATTATTTAGTATAAATGAATGTACTTTGAAATGTTGCCAGTAAATTTTGATCCAATTTCCGTGGTTTAATTGAGTTGAAATTTTGCCTGCCTACCAAATTCCGAAGACAATCAATCCCTACTTTAATAATAATAAATGGGTATCTATTAGTAGGCAGGTATACTTAGATGAGAAGATTATAGGGGACAAGGGAAGCGGAAAGTAATTGATATTTATATAGATTGAGTATCTTTTGTCGAGAGGTCCGATTACCACTTATAACTGAGATTCTCTATCACAGTAAACCTTTTTATATTATAAAGCCGGTAAAATCAGTCTCTATATTCGATTGAGTGGAAATATTTTAGGTAGTCGTATTCTATAGTTTCGTGATCTTATTCCATATCGAGGAGGTACAGCTTTTTGATATAAACGGTTAAACTCCACATAATATCGTAGGGTTTTGCAATATTTCGGAATGAGCTAGATTTTCGCTAGCGAATTTTGCAGGTGGATATTTATGTTACATATGATTTACGAACAGTAAAATTTTATTCAGTGCATTTTGCGTAGCCTGGAACAAAGACACAAATACCACTAGATAAAGATTCTCAAATCTATATATATAAACATGTTATGTTGGTTTGTGTACGCTTCAAAAACTCAAAAAGTTCTGCACCGATCGAGCTGAAATTTTAGCACGATATATAATCCGCATCAAGGATTGTTTTTAGCTATTTTTTTCATCAGTGACATATCAGCGAGTGTGCGAATGTGTGTGCCACAGCGAAGCGTGGCAGGGTACTGCTAGTGCATTTATAAATTCTGTATACACCTATGCAATTTCCTTATCAGTCACTTTTTTAAAGCAGAATAGGCATGCATTTGACCGCAGTCTCACCTGGTGGTAAGTGTCGACACGGTCGAAGATGGTGCATGCTAGCCTAGAAGTTACACCTATTCACTGTCGACTTGTGACTTTCTGGTTATAGTTTACATACGGTACATACAGTACACATTTTCTACTCTACTCTCTCCAGATTCTACTCTCCAGTAGAATAATGAGCTGACGATCCCACGAGCTCCGAGATTTTGGTTCACGCAATATTCTCGCCCGGAACGCAAGCTAAGCTATATGCACAGACCTAACTTCCAATTTGAGTTTGTGCACGCAAAATGCACAAGTTATGCGTAGAGTAATAAATTGAAAGATTGGAAATATTTAGTGGATTTTGTAGTGGACTGTATAGTCCACTGTATAGTTCATTTGAAGCGCATAAGTACATAAGAATGTATATATTCTTATGTACTTTTGCGCTTCAAATATACAATAACACAATAAGAATCGGCATGTGTTTACTCAAGCCATAACAGTAAGAACATGAAAAAAATTTATCATATTTTACGCTGTAAAATTAAATTTATATTATGTGTATAGCGAGGTAAAGAGTTAGTAAGTCACCAGCTGCTGTCTTGTCAATGTGAGCGATAAGACCGTTGTGTCACTAATTGGTAAGTTTGTTTGTTAGAGTTTTTAACTTTTATTTGTTCTGTGGTGTTTCAATTAAAGTTTGTCTATCTATATAACTTAGCAAAGAGTCTGCCATCTTAATAATCTGGCAAGCCTCTGTGCTCTCCGTGTTTCAAGCAGGACTTTTTTTTTTAATTTATTTAAAGGGCCATAAAACAAATAATTAAGTAAACATAAAACAAATTCTTCCTTGAAACGTAAAATCAGATTCCAGTTTAGATAATTTTCAGGCACATTGGCAAATGTCTTGTGGTAAATTAATCTTGGCTCGTTTCCAATTCACCTGGATTCACGTAAAGTATGAGAATTGTTGAGATATAACCAACGCATGGTTTAAGTTTAATTTTTTATGTTATTTAAAACAGGGGTGCAATACAGGGACCGTTTTAAATAAAGATAATAAAGAACCGCGCGCAAGCCTAGCTCCTCGAATATTTTTTTTAACTTACTATGCGAGCGTTTGACCGCTATCTCACCTGATGGTTGTGACGATGTCGCCGAAGGTGAAGCACGCCTACCTAGGAGGTACCTATTCACTGTGGACTTGAACTACCTATGTGATAATGCAGTTACGCTATCCAGGTTGCATCGGACGTGCTATCCGTAACCCTGTCACTATGATGTCACATTACCAGCATAGAAGACTATAGGCATGCAATGGCATAGGTGGCCATTATGAAAATTTTTATTGACTCGTCGTTAGAAATACGGTCGTAAAAAAGTTAGTACTCGAATTTCTGAATTTTAAGAACATTGTTAATATCCAACATAAATCTAGATAGAAATTGAACACTTACCCATTCCCCAGAAGACGATAGCGAAGAAGGCCACGGTGACGCGGCTTCCTGTCGTCGGATTCACCTCCATGCCCCCTGATATCCGGAGTCGGGAAGCACGCACACTTAACTCCACTAAGAGGCACTCGCTACCTCCACTGACAGTCTCTCAGCGTTCAACATAACAGTGATTAGTCCGCCACGAGTACACGCACATATTTCACATAGCCTTTCACTGCCTGCAAAACAAATTAGACCTTTAGTCTTGAGAAAACACTTTTCGTAGATATTAATAAAGGATCAGAGAGATTGCGGCCGTACCTACGGTGGAACGGTAGAGGTACGTACGACACAACTTTGCTAATTTATTTATTAAGGGCAAGGGTTAAGTGTCGTTATAACATTTTACAGCGGACCTACAAATTACATCTGTTGACATTTTGTGTAATTAAAAATAAGCTTTAACTAACTTTTCGTCGTTAAGTAAGCAGTTCCCTCTGTGATGACAACCGTAATAGTAGGTACTTTAGGCCGCGAAGAACTAAGCCGGTTGGAAAGGAAAGTTCAGAGGAAGCTTTATTGAATTTTATATGCCTATTTACATTGTGGAGTGAGCACAACACGTAAGAATAGCACCGACGAAGTGATATTGTATGTAGGCACCGCATTTCCCGACAGGAAAAGTTGTGTCCGCAATTCAAGTTTTTCTTCGGAAGTTGTTAAGAGTTCCGAGTTGTTTTGATTATTTTTTGTTGTCTACATATGTTGGCAGTAACGTAAAAGTTATCGAATTATAATCATAATAAGGCAACTTCGTTCTATGAATATATCGACACGATGAAACTTTTTTCGTTATTCTTTTCACAGTGATATTATTTGTAGTATTCATAACTTTCTACAAGATTCGTAATGTCGCCCGCTGTACCTATCCCAAATCAATATTGTGGTGAGGTGGGTAGGGTTCTAAAATAGCGCAGAGAACGGCTAGTAAGTAACTATACGTACAAGTATAAGCAGCTATTGAAGGATCCATGTCGTGAATAGTGGAATGTGACAGCTGGTGACAGCTGGCTACGTAAATGATCAAGGAGTCCGCAATCGTCACAGATGTCATCTGACCAGCGCCCTTTGTCCTTCAGTTTCCATTTTACATTTATTCGGACGGCCCTTTCACAGCTCTTATCATATTGACACAGACAGAATTTAATCATTCAATTTATCCCGGTCGGACCCATTCAGTATTTTCAGATCAATTACAAACGTAATTTTGGGAATTTTCGTAACGAAATAAAAAGATCGTGACCGGCCTTATAATGTAGGCACTTACAAGCTGCTAACTAGGCTAGCTTTTTAGTTTTATTATTTATCACCGCTAGTTTATATTTATATACAAATTCGTATTTTGAGAAACGTATGTTTAATTCGGTAGTATGCATCACTTATTAATTGACATATAATAATTATAACAAACTTTGGAAAAACTATTAAATAAATTTTTTCTTTGCCACAAAATATTATACATAATTATACCTCTTAATTGGACTATCAATACGAAATCACAAGTAGTATTAATGTTAAGATAGGTACCTATTTATATAATCCTTTCAATGTCATCTTAATCACCATTAGGCACCTCCCAATTTATGAATGGACGTGTCTCAGTATCAAAGCCCTCTAATTAGGCAAGCTATAGACACGAAGCTATTGAAAGGCTACTACACCTCTGTGCATGCGGGACCGGGTAGATCACTGAACAAAAGAAAGCTACACAAAGAGCAATGGAACACATTTTGCTGAACACGTACAATGCCACACCGTGTTCCATATTCTCTAACGAGATGATATGCCAACGTTTATTCTTTATGCTTCACATGAATTGCAGTAATGCATTTCGTTCTCGCTATCTGTATCATTTTATTTTCAACCTCAACTTTTCAAATCTCTCTTTCAACCTTGTCTTGTGAATGAGAAATGTAAGCAATTCCACTTCTCTACATATTTTAAGTGAAGTGTATAAAAGCTTCTCGAATTTTTTTTCTCCGAGCTTTCAAATTAAGATGAAAAATGTTATTCAAAGCGGAACGGTAACAAACCGTGTCATATCTACACTCCGAGATTTCAGGTTTTTTACTTGCAAATAAATGTATATAAAGTGAAGAGGAAATCGTATGTTTCTAAGTAAATAACACTGTGCGTTTTGAACCTTTATGAATATAAGGTGGAACAAGTAAGCTTTTTGATGTACGAATGAGTATTATAATAACATTAGAAACCACTTTAAGGGGCAATCTTTAAAGAGAATTACTAATGTGCAATTCCTCAATTTCATTTGTGGGAGTTGAGACTTAGAAATATATTTAACTAGCAGCGCCCCGCGGTCTGACCCGCAAGAACCGTTGATTCTAGAACTTAAAGTATTTATATGCCAAATTGCATCAATATCTGTTCTGCCGTTTTAACTTGAAGAGAGGACAAACAGACAAACTTTCGCATTTTATAATATTAGTGAAATGAGATTTATAGCTCAAATCTGTAACAAATTGACTTTGAGTGCCTAATAACGAGGTAATTTTAAATTATGCGTGCCTATGTAAAGTGACAAACATAAAGTCCAAAACAGAACTAGATTTAAAAAGCCAACGGAGACACCTAGTCTCTAACTAATATTTCAAGCATCAAGAATATGAAACAAGGTTTTTGTAGAAGTGAGAAACCACCCTTAACGTATGCAAATCTTTACTCGCGAGGACATAAACACTTTGCAGAGAGACGCCACATGTTTAGGATTTTATGTTCTGACTACCATCAATCTTTATTTGAAAGTTGTCACAGCGTGAAAGGAACGTAATAAAGTACGTTATACTCGTAGTCTACGGACAAACAATTTAAAAATATGTGTCATTTTATAATCACGATTGAACTTTGGTACCAATATCTCAGGGTGAGCGCAGTGCAGTGCCGCGCCAGATTTTGGGTGGCTTTGTAACTGTTATGGGCAGGAGTAGCGCCTACTGTCAGGTGAACGACTAGCTCTTCTCATTACTCAGTCAAATAAAAATATTAAGCTGTTTCATTAAAAAGATATGTGGATAATGTTGTTGTTTGTGGTTTATTTTTTCTGTATTTTCTGTTGTTGTGAAATCAAAATCTACAGATTCTTATTTCCAAGTCTGCAGAATGTTTTCTCATATAGATGTAAAGTACCTGGATGACCGAGCTTTGCTCGCTTTTTTTTTATTTTTTTTTATGACATTTTCTATTAGTGATTCCTAGCTAGATCGATTTATCGCCCCGAAACCCCTATATACTAAATTTAATGAAAATCGTTGGAGCCGATTCCGAGATTCCAATTAGGTATATATATAAAAGAATTGCTCATTTAAAGATATACGATATACAATCATAAGTATACATGTTGGAAATGTATATCGGATGTATATGTCGGAATACATGTAGGATTTTTCAATTCAGCAATCCATAAGACAAATTCAAAAGTTTCTCTATCACGTATTCAAAAGCTATTAAAGACATCGATATTCCATTCAGCAACTTAGACACGATTAAATAGACCCCTCGAGAGTTTCCCAAACTAAATTAGTACTAGGCTAGCTACACTAGTGGTTTTGTCCCCAATAATTACTGAGGAGGCAGTACCACAGCTGCCTTAGCGATAATTAAATTTATAACATACCTATAATAATATTATGTACTATTTTCTCCCTAGGTAAATGCTGCTTAGTTGTATATCTATATTGTGGTGTTTAATCAAAATTATATCTACTTATTTTAAAGTATATCTGCATTGAAATGATAAAGTGGTTCGGTGTTTTGTGTCGCAAGCTCTTTGTCTACGGTGAAAGACAGAGTATCCGACACCAAATGTCAATCGGATGGAATCGATAGCGGGCTGGCGGAGATGCAATGTGACGAAAAAATACGCGGTTCAATCCAGCACTTGCTTTTAAGAGGGTATTTGAAATTGCTTTTAAAGGAACATCTGCCCATTCTGTCATTGTTGATCTTGAACGCTATTGGAAACTGTGACGGGGAAAATAACCAGTTGATACAAAATTTCAGCAACATTGGTATTCAATGATTGAATGATGTAATTATTTATTTTATTTGCGAGCCGCTTCTTTATTGTGGAAAGTATTTATGTTAACAGAACATCGATCCAACGTTAAATATTGAAGTCACGGAATGACTTCGTACGAATCGCGTACGAGCCTGTCGACCGAATGACTAGTATCACGTTTCCGAAACTTTCGTAATCGTATAAAAACACTGCTCGTAAAGTAGGGGTTCTTTTATTTACAACTGACCAGCACTCCACTTAACTTGTGATCGAAACAGAGTTTAAGCTTTGTCTCATCCTTCCATTGCTCGGAAAAATCTGCTCTACAAATGTAGGTATCTATTCAATTTTAGATATTTAAGTCACGTAGTGAACCTGGTGCGACGCCACGAGGAGGGTACTCGTTTGAATGGATATCGTCACGTTAGAAGAACTAAAGTAACTATGAAAGAGAGTGCACGTGAAAAAGGTTTTACTCTATTCACATCACAACGGACTAAGAAACGTTATAACAACGTACAAGTTAAAGTTGAATTGCCCCGAAAAAATGCAGCTTACGGGAGCCTTATCCGATGTTAAATATTGAAGTCACGAACTGAGCCCGGCCTGCGCTCAGTCGGTCGAATGAGTATCGTCAATTTACGGAACTATCGGATGAAGAGCCGGTAGTAAAGTAGGGCTTTTTTATTCGCAACTGAGCATTTAGAACTTTGAGAGGAAAAGCAGAGATCGGGTAAAAAGTGTAATTGCATAGAAAAGAGTCTTCGAAATACTTCCCGATATTTAATATTGAAGTCACGATCTTGACCTGGTAGGCATGAGGCCAGTCGGTTGTAGAGTCACGTATCTCCTGGAAAGCTATTGAGTAATATGGGCGTACTCTTTGCCCGGTGTAACGTTTTAAGCAAATTCTCATGGAAGCTGTCCCTAGGAGAGTTAATACTGGGTAAAACCTTGCGTCAACAGGGGTTATAACAATTTACAATGTAGGTACAGTCAGTGACAAAAGTCGCAGAATATGTTCTATTTACAAAATTACTATTGTAAGTTAAGAAAAGTTTAGAAAGTTAAGCTTAGAAAATTGAAAGTTTGGATATGTTTAGTGAGCTTTTACGTTGACTGTACCTACCATGTGCATGGTCAGGGTTTGTGGCTACTTCTGAATTATTAAGCTACCTCCGATTAGCCTGAGGAGCGGTTACTACCTTGGCTGGCCTCTTCTATTAAGGCCATAGCCAGTGAGCTTCATCTCTTCGTTTCTACAAAATATTAAAGTAGGAACTCGTAATTACTGTATCAGCATTTGAGATTGTAAACGTGCGTGTTAACAGAAACAAAAGAAACATGCCGGTTAAGAACGTTGACATCAAATGTTGGGTATTTGGCTTCATTCTCGCGAACTTAAAAATGTCCAAGACAATTACTACTTCTGTTTACCTACTGGTAAAGGTAGGTATTAACACTTTGGCTTTTGAGTCGTTTTGCTTGTCTAGCCACGGGTGCGATTCTGCACGCTCCATAGTGTTTTCACATACAACAAACACAACAGTTGTGTTTTGCCATACTCGTGGCAAGTTGTGAAAAACACGACAGTTGTGTTCTCAGCACTGAAAGTGTTAAGCTGCCCTATAATTTCGTGTGGATTACCAGAGAAGTAAGAGCACTCTTGTTTGTGATATATGATAGAAAAGGTATTAACGATCATAATTTTAATTTATTTTCTCGCTGCGGTTCACTGATTGTAATTTATATTCATGGAGTTATCTCATTAAGCTGTTTTATTATGATTCAAAAAGCTATTTGTGCCGTGTCCACGTTGTTTTCGGATATTTGTACTGATATTGAACAAACATTCAGAGCAAATCTGTTATGATTTCATAATTGCATGTACTCAGTTAATGTTTGTCTTTATGGAAATTATTTTATTTTATCCAAATGTGACATTCATTTCGCATAATCTACCTATTTAGCATTGCCGTACCTGCGACGCCAGCTTTTCGGGAACGTTACGCACTGATAGCGGCTAGTTAAATTAGATTTTAGATTCAGTTGTATTTAGTTTGTTTGAATATATTTGGCTATACTTGTGAACAATTAATTGTAGATAATAATTTGTATTTGATATGGCAGCACCTACGTATTACGTTTGCATCGTAACAAGTTATACTCTCTGAGCTTCAGAACATAATAATAATAATGCTGCGCAGAGGCACAGATGGTCGTACGTTGAGTCGAGTCCCGCCTATAACCGAATAACTAAATAAATCTCACTACATTACAAATGCGAAAATTTGTGCGAGGGGGGAGGGGGGGTGTTTGCTGCAACTTCACGCCAAAATAGGTGTGAACGGATTTTATGAAATTAAGAATACAGATACTTTAGGTATAAGAAAGGTTAATTTTTATCCCGTAAAAATTAAAGGTTCCTGTGGGATGCATAAATTTCTTTCTATATCACTGGAATTAGGTACTTTTCTTCATTCTCTTATTGCACAACAGTTTAGACTATTTCTATTGGGCTCACCCAATTTTAGAACTATTTTAAGTAATAAATATTAACGTAAAAGGTTTAACACTTGAAGCTTTCTATCGATCTACCCTGTATCCAGTTGGGTATAGGGCTCCTCTGTTTCACGCCATTTGTTCCGGTTCTGTGCGAGTCTCATCCAATATGTCCCAGCGTGCTTGGCAATGTCGTGCGACCATCGGGCTGGTGATCAGCCTAAATTAATTAAAAAGAATTCCGTAGAAGCTGACCATAATATTGTACAATTAAAAAGCTTTGTCCCTATTACAAAATAAATCCAATTGTGAGAATCTCATAACCACAATGCGGTCTCCTCTGAGATAACCACTGCGAATTACAAAAGACGTTACATTTCAGAAATCCCTGACAAGCCCTCTAATTTCGAACGAAATCGACGAGGCAAATGCCTCTGTTCTTTCATTTGTCTCGAATGTGATTAATTTTAAATGGACAAAACCTCAAAAGAATTTAAAAAAGCCGTACCCAGAATTTATTAAACATTCGAAATTAATGGATTTGGAAACAAAATATTTCGTTTGTATCAAGCGAAATAAGACACGCCTTCATAATTGTCAATTTTGATTTGATGAGTAAGAACCTAAATTAGGGTTTTTGCCCATTTTTATCTTGATTTAACGCTGAAAATTTTGAAATTTCGAACACTATTTTAATGGTTTCAGACTATTCTTACGTTTTGTGCAAATAACAAAATTAATAACGAATATATTGAACAGCAATATGTACTTACTTTATATAATAATAATTAAAAAACTATTCCATTTATGTAATTAACGGCTAAGAGGTCCTTTTAAAGCCCGTATTAACCTACAATAAAGCAAGCTTTAAGTAAGTGATATAATTCACAACCTAAGCGCAACTCAATTAAATCCTGCTTTAGGGCTGTCCCATTTTATATCCTCAAAACAAATGTATATAAAAATAAATAAGTTCAACTACTATTAATATATAGAAATTGTTTTACCATAAACTCCTTGGAAAGTTCCCAATATCCAAAACTCACAAAAAGCGGCAAAACTAAATCACTTTCACCGTTGTTAACAACGTAATCAATTTTATAAAAGTTTGTGCAGGACGCGTCTAGTTAATTACAACGGTCGATTTATTTGTTTGAGCGAGTTTCGACGGGCGAACGAAGTAAATTTTAATAAGGGGGTGGGCCGGGAGTGTGTGTACGCGATGCGTAGCGAGTTGACGCGAGCCCCCATGGCACTGGCAACACTGACGCGGCTGCCGCCCCGCGCGCGGCGCCCGCCCGCCTGTGCCGCCCGCCCAGCCCGCTTTCTCCAAACTCCGATTTCCGCTCAAGCTCGAGCTAAGCCGAAGCTTTCCTAGATTGTGTGGCCTTAGTGAACATTAATTACACCCAACTTAGTCTGATTAAACCTTGAGGAATTATCCGGATTGACAAAATTAACTTTTAACTTAGATTTATGTCGTTCGGGAGCCATTGATTCACGACTTGATTGTTTTCAGTTGCCCCTTAAGATTGCCTTTGTACAATTTAATCTGAACAAATCGTTTTCGCCGAAAAACCTTTAAAGGCATGGCCTTGATTTATATAATTATTGTATTTCAATATACGATTAGACTACTCGTATTATATTGTTTCGTAATTTCAACTTACACGTCATATTTTTTCCTTTCACGTTTGGTTTGAATATAAAAATATTTTGTTATACGACGTGTAACTAGTGTTGTCATCTATAGCCTTTTCTGGATTAAATCTGCTTATTTTTAAGCCTTGAAGTTTGAATTAAAACAATTTACGTTCAACCGTGATTAGTGTATCAATCTAAGACGCAAACCTGAAAAAGACTCACGAGCTAATAGGCGTTAGGACCTTTTTCAAGCCTCGCAGAACTCGAGGACTTATTTTATTTGGCGAGCTTCAAAAAATAACTCGACCCCTCGAGTCTTCGACAACACTATGTTACACAATTTTAATGACCGACGCTTAATAGGGATTAAGTGGAGGGTATTCCGTAATCCAATACGTGGTCCCAATGCCTCATACAGCCTACAGGTGACGTAAATAGAAATCATACTACATAAGTACCAACACACTAATTGACAATACACACTAACTAACACAACACTAACTTGTGACACTAATTGTAAAACTTGTTTTGTTCTAGTTTTTAAGTTTTCTTTGTTCTGTGGTGTTTCAATAAAGAGTTTATCTATATATCTATCTATCAACTCGCCTCTTCCTCGTGGCAAATAGATAGCAAATAAGCAAATAATAAAATAAAATAATAATAAATATAGCAAATTCTAGAACACCCAATGGTACAACGAACCAACCAATGGTTACCAACCCAATCTTTGCCATAGTACTAACAACAGTGTAAAATGATAGACCAGCAATATTTTGACAACAGCAGTTGTTGTCTTTCTCATTTGCTCAGTAACAAACCGAGACGGAAATAAATTCAGGACTGATAATATAGTTTCGGCCGGTTACCATTGTCACTGATTAAAACCTTTAATTTAATCGTCAACCTTTTGTACATAGTAACTTATAGGATTGACAGACAGGTACGAGGTGTTTAATATTTGAAATTGAATTAATATTAGGTACTTAATTGGTGCATACTGTTATTCCATCGTATTAGTTTAGCTTAATTATTATTAGCTTAATATGCTCCAATATGGTTAACTCTATATCAGTTGCTTCTAACAGCAAGTATATTCATATCAGTAATATGTGGAATAGTATTATATTATCACTTAAGTACCTAGCCTACTTGTTACACTAATAAACGTCGTGGATAGGCAAAATCGCACAAAACACGTAATGAATTCTACATTAATAATTTTCATTGAAAATCAGTCTACGCTGCGTTGATATAAAGTGGTTTAGTTGTTTTCGAGAAATTTACTATATTAGTTTTTGCCTGCGACTTAGTTCGCACGGACTAGGCTACATACAGTTGCCTACAGTTTATCGCAATAAATACTATCCCAGGTCCTTTGTCGGGATTCAAACTGCATCAATACGAAATTTCAATAAGATGGAATATAATATTAGTAGAAGGCATAGAGTAGAGAGAGTAAAGTAGAGATAGAGCCAAAAGTTAATAACTTTTAAGTGATTTCTAGCTGTATATGTAAAGAATAAGTTGTCGTTAGTTTTAGAATTCTGGAGATATTTTCTTATTTAGATTACTTTTATACTTTACTCAGATGTTATAATATTATATAAAAGTGTGAAAGACGCTACCTACGTTTACCCTGCTGTCTACCGTTATACCTACGCTTCGCAAATAGAGATGTCAATCATTGTGCCTTATTTATGTTTGTACGTCATTTCTACAGAAATATAGCATCAGCAAACTTTTGAAAACAAAAGGTTCTCATATAAAATCTGTGCGATTGTGATTTTACTGTGACGAAATATGGAATTTCATAGTCGATTTAACGAGCATCGTTAATTGAATCTTTATTTGATTAAGTACATTTATTTATGATAGTAAATCCTCGTTTACGACGTTGATAAAATAATAATAGTAGGCAATTCTGATGAGAATTAAGTACTTACAGCGTGACTATCGTCAACTGCTGGACTGGAAATTAAAAGCAACATTAAGGACTTATTACTTTACCAAAGTATTTCTTATTTACAATAAAAATAAAAAGTTAAATGTGCCTTATATCCGTAGGTTGACAGAAAATACATATGTAAGGATTTATAACTTCTCAACTGAGCGTATATTTAAAGACGAAACTCACTGTCACATTTATAATAATACGGCATAATGTTTTAATAGAACTCGTCCTTGGAACTGACAAAGCTGTATTAACATCGAAACTCATAAACGAAGTAATATCACAACTTTGAATGTAGTTAAAACGTAATAACCGAACCAATACAAGTAGGCACAGAAGATTAATTACAAAATAGCAAAATTTTGATCAAAATAAATTTTGTACGCGGAGGCAGCTTGTCTTTCACCGCCGTGGCGTTATTAAATTAACAAAACCCGCTGGACTAATTCTGAACGCTGAAAAGATTAAATTAAAACCCAGTTATCCTGAAAGGTGTAAATAAAATTGGGGACGCGCGAACCCATGCCCGTGTAAGTGTACTCTCAACGAGCTTTATTATTAGGATTTCTAGTAAATTTCTAGCTTCTTCTGCAAGAGTCCGCCTGGGGGAATACTGATCTACCCACACTTTGACTAAATGACTGTAAGTAATTAATAACAGACACACATTTGTAGAAATAATTCCACAGAGTCGTAAGGTTTAGAAAGGACTCAGTTCTAAATACATTTTACTATGGTTATAATTTAACTGTGCCTACTCAAATTTGTTTCAGGGCTCTTGTGTATTGAAAATATTTCTATATAATTAGCAACATTTTAACCTTCACGGTAACCTTATCTCAAAACTGTGAATCTGTGGGGAACAAATTTCCAGCAAAATTACTGCGCTTATGAAGTCAGGTTTTTGTACAGATCCTAAATTCAATTTGGGCGTTATTGGGTGCTCTGGGTGTGTTTGGGTGGTAGTTTTCGTTTATTTCATTGTGGGTTATTGATTGATGGTGGTTTATTATTAAGGAAAGACATTCGAAATTTATTTAATAGAGAAACTACAGAACCAATTCTACGTAAAATATATTTTTATATATCAGACAACTGTAGGTTACTTACTTTTAAAAAAAGCTAGCTTATTAAAGTAAAATAAAATAATACAGTACAATAGAGAAGTTCGTCCATTTAAAGTCGGTTAAAAAGGAATTCTGCGCTTCACGTAGGTGACAACAAAACAAAAGCGGAACACGAAATCCACCAGATTTCAGGTATAAATCAGGTTGGCAGCCTCTAGCGGATCCCCGAATAATCCCGCACGGTTCTGTTTTAAATAACAATGTGCGTTGTTTATGATTTATTGCCAGTTACTGATTAATAGAAAATATATTTGTATAATGAGGCTTTCGAGGAAAACTTTAAGAAATACATTGTATATAGAATTAAAGTTGAGCCTTTGCGTATTTGCTCTCATTTGGGGTGTTTGTGGGACCATGGTCCTCATAGAATCTGACACTCTATGTACAGGGAATCCTAGTTAAGGGTCATTCACGCTTTATGTGTGTGAGTGTGGATTGTTATTTATTTATGTAATTATAATTACTACGCTATTTATCATGTGTAAAAATAACCACTCTCCTTAGTAACGTAATAACCTTGGTAGCTATAATCTTAACATAAAACATATTTTAAAATTTATTCCGTCTTCCTCCTGTCAGAATTATTATGACGAAATTAGTAAGTATTTAGTTACGTAATATAGAAGCGAGTGTAAGACTTTACTTTCCATTAAGATAATAATTTATTTGTTTAGGAACGCAAAGGCCTTGTATTTTATGAAACATAATTAATTTAGGGATTAGGAACCGTATTTTACACGTTCAAAGATATACAGCTTGACGTACATGCGTAGGTAGGTATAACTAAATATTGAAATAAGTAGGCAGCAGAACCTTTTTAAGTTTCTTTTGCTTATAAATTAAGCAGTAGGAGACAAAAAGTCAGCACATATAAGATATTCTATAAACAATTATTGCTTTATCATACTAAAAATAAGCTTCTGAAAGTCCACTGACTTCACACTAATAAAGTCACACTTAATTTCCTAATAAAACAAATAAATGTGTCTAATTATTGAAAATAATACACGATCACAATAATAAAAGCTGTTATTAGAATCAGACCTCTCACGTAAAGTGAAAGATATCACGGACATTATTCTATGCCGCTTTGTGTTTTGTTCAGATTTTCTGCTAACACAATAATGACAAAAAGCTATTCATTATTTGACCTAATTTGTGTAGCAATAATGAACCCTAGAGACAAAATATAAATTCTATTTGTAAAAATGAACTGCGCTCTTTTTGAACGGCTGGTCATATTCTAGTTCACCGCTTTGTTAGGTACCTACAAGTATATAATTTGGAATAACTTTCAAAATTAATTACATTATAAACAGACTATAATATAATTACTTTAATCGAAACGTCGAGGTATGCAGTTGAATATTTTGATATTAATTTACGAGCTTCACCCGCGGTTTCACCCGTATTAAGTAATATCCCACAGGATCCGTTAATTTTTACGGGATGAAAAATATCCTATGTGCAATAAACTATCTGTGTTCCAAGTTTCATCCAAATCCGTTCAGACGATTTTATGTGATTGAACTCAAAATCAAACTCAAACTCAAATCATTTATTGTAAATAGGCAAAATATTGCACTTTTACACGTCAAAAAAAAATATTACGTAATATATCTACGAAACTAATGATTATTATCTAATTATGGTTTGAGTTAGAAAAAGGATATTTCCCTTTCAAGTGGTGACTCATGCCTGAGTCTCGCACAGGAAAAGGAAAACTCCATTGACTCTACCAGTGCTTCGGAAATACGCCCGTTAGAGAAGATAGCACTAAGAAACTCTACGGCGATGTCATTTTTTAAATTTTTGTCATTCTTTTTTTTTTAAGTCCTTAATATACAATATAAAAATAAATTATTCTATTGACAATATTATGATATAACATCATTTACCAAACTATTAATTTACATTATTGAAATTGTATAAATTAAGTTACTTATCATTATCATGGAGATTGGGACATTGAGGCCATGCATTTTTGTCTTTAACATAGTCATTGAGTAACAAGCATCCATCCTCACAACCTTTCACATTATTATAGTAGGATATAATAGGAAGGATACGCGTATTAGATACGTTTTTGTCTATAAAATATGAAATCAATTCGCGCAGTATTAAAACTTCTAACGGACAATAACTTCAAAATAC
The DNA here is from genome assembly GCA_912999815.1 of Campaea margaritaria. NCBI lineage: Eukaryota > Metazoa > Arthropoda > Insecta > Lepidoptera > Geometridae > Campaea > Campaea margaritaria. The sequence continues at coordinate 9,203,507 of OU538794.1, forward strand.
ACGTATTTTACATATATACAGTTATTTGTGTATTTGGTACGTTTCTTTATATTTTCCCAAATTTCCGGTTAGCGTGAAAGGAATATAAGAAACAAAAGGGGTGTCTGTACCCGGAAATGTGACTTGCCTACGAACAGTGATACTGAGGGGAGGTACTATTGAAACTGTGTTTGTACCCATTGATTTTGAACGAAGCGGCCGGCGGCGTCGAAAGCTTTTCCATTTGCTTACTTTTTTCATTAGAAAGGTATTGGTAAAAATATATGTATTTGAAGAATAGAATTTTACCTTTGTTTTCAAATGCAAAAAGGTGGTCGAGTTTGTTACTTCCGCTATTTTCCTTAACAGTGGAATTATTTTTTAGACTATACCTAGTCATTATTTCGATAATATTTTAGAGATGTTATATGTGATGGATCGGACGTATTAGCTGTAGTATTAGTACCTACACGTACCTAGTTAGTTTTTTTAATTTTATATATGTATGTACCCTATAGTCCGTTGACTTCGTTCGAGACACGTCCGCGGTATCCAAAAAGAAGAAGGAGCATAGTTTTAATACATTTTACACTACCATAAATCTTTATAATCTGTGCAAGTGCAAATATGTTCACTTACCTATCTTGAAAATCGGGCACAGCGGCTTTCAAGAACTTGTACTCCAAAGAGAAACAAGTCAAAATAATGTACCGCTTTGAAAATGGTGTAGGTACCGCTTTGAACATTTCCTTCAAAGGTAGAGCTCAGTAGAGCTTATAGTTTTCAGAATGTGCACATTTTCATGTTCACTCGGCATTATTAATTACGCCGAATAAAATAACATACACAACAAAATTGTTACTCTCACCGGACCATTGTTAGCACGTGTTGCGAAATGAGTTATTTTCCAACGCGCATAATTCATCGTTGTCCCAATCCCAATACAATTTTTCATACAACGACACGTAGGTACCTATAGCTGGAGCTTTGAATAAACAAAAGGCCTGTTTTTTATTCCGATATGTGTACGCTTTGGGACAGAACAACGACGTTCATACCTATTCCGTTCATTTACACGAGAACATCGCGCGATCGCACAAAGAAGCTCGAATTTCAAACAAGAGCACAAAGTTTAACAAATGGAGGAACGGACTCGATAGTTCAATGAACACTTCATTAAACGCGTTGGAGTGAAAGAGCATATGGAGCGGAGCGGTTTGTTCGCATTTAAACATGTTTATGATTTAGTCGGCCCTCGTGTTTATAATAAAGATGAGATTAATGACGCGAGCCGAAGCGGCGCGCGGCGCACCGTCCCACATCCTCGTTAGATTTATTTTTTATACAGCCACACACACTTGTCCTTTTATTCGAAGCCGACCTCACATGTATGCCTCGCGCGTTTTATTACTGTTTTCCGATCTCAACATTGACGGACATAAAAAAATTTGGACGTTTCTTCTGCTGGCACTAGTCTACATTATTCATATCTTATATTACGCATGATAAATCTGAAGGAAAAGTTTTACTGTCAGAGAATAAAAGAAGTTCTACGACACATGCCAACTTTTTCCTGAAAAGGTAAATGTTTCCAACAAGAATTCGGGCACCATTAGTTGCATACATTATTTAACAAACATACCTACGAATATTTGCAGATTCATAAGTCAACTCAACTTAACTAGATAGCCTCCTATTACACTATTTACGTCCGTTTGCGTCACTTTGCCCAACAGCCATGATAAACAATGCAGGTCAAGCTTAACCCGACTTGGCCGAAATATCAAAGTTGCAAGGACTGCTGAAAGTTAGATAGCGCGGCAGGCGGCGGGCGGCGACATCCGTAGCAGTCCGCGACGGGTGCGAACATCGGAACCCGCACTAATGCGTCTAATAACACGAGACAAACAACCAGCCTTTGTTCCTAGACCGTAGCTGGCACGCGACCGCAAAATTAAGCGAAGACATAGATGCTATCAGCGAACTTCCGCAATTAACACAACGTTCCACGATAAAAAAGAATTAGATTTAAACGACTCATTTAAAAAGGAAATTAAGCTTAAATAGAAGAATAAAATTACATTCTAATCCCTAAAGTTGCTTCACAATAAGCATCTATAAAACCGAGCGATCAAACTATGGCGCATAAAGCAACCAGCGCGATAAGAAAATCATAAAAATCAAAGATGATTTTACATGTTCAAGTTGACATTTACGGCGAGTCGTTTGTGCATGATATGGCAAAGGTACTTTAACTATTACTCTCTGAAATCGTGGCACGAACCGTAAACATTTTCATACGCGATTCCACCGCAGAGCGCTCCCAAGCGAGCGCTGCTATAAACCGTACTTACATTTTATAAGCTGTAGTACACGGTCTCGCACACTCACCTTTCAAACATATGGATCAATATTACTGCAATATTTTATAGACCAATAATCTCACATAAACAGGTGCAGTCATGTTTGAAATGCTGCCTTTACGAGCACGAACGCTGTGACTTTATTATTTGGTGACGTATGAAAGGTACTTACATATTTTCATTTCTGTGAATCTTAAAGTCACGGGATGAATTTTAATACTTATGATAAATGCTGCTACATAAATGTGACGATCAAATTTTGTGAATATCAGTGACGGGAACATGAGAACATAATAGTAACTCAGCCAAATAATACATGCCACGTAGACTGTGATAAGTTAAGTTGACAATGTCACATCCCTCTCCGTCATTAGAACAGCTCAATGGTATGGTAATCACTTATTATTAATTTTATGTATAATAGTTGACGCCATAATACTAAAAAAAGTTAATAATTAATACTTAATTTGTCTCTAGTTTTCAAATGGTTTCGAACTCTCGCCTTTCTTAACAAGGAGGCTTACTCTAAAGCCCAAAACTTACTTTTGGAGTTTCTCAAGACCTACATTTAGAGGTTTTCTTTTGATAGTAAAAAAGGATTGGATTTGTAACTTTGTTCATGAATTTTAAGCAAGAATGAAAGCACTCAAACTGGAACCAGAATCAGAAAAAATAGAGTCGTTACTTTTTCTATTTAAGCCAGATCCCTCTCATTTAAATAGAAAACGTAACGACTGTGTGAACAGCACGAAGTTATGCCTACGGACAAGGCCGTTTTGTACTCTCCTACAGATGATTACAATCAAAACAAGGTTAGATATGAACATGACGGCGCAACTGCGAAAACATTTAGTTTCTCGCGCCAAAGGAGCGCCATCCTAAATCATGATATCCCGACGTGTGTCGGGAACATGCACGTAAAGATTACTCCTCTAGAGCAGACTCCGTCCTCGTTTACTGAATCTCTGTTAATAAAATTTCAGTAAAAAATATACTGGATCAAAGCTACTTGAGAAAAGATGAATTTTACGCTTCTACTGACTGAAAGGTACGGCTCAACATTACATAATATATGAATAGTTAGGCTTTGAGGGCACTCTATCTTTAAGTAGGTACAATTCTAATAACCTACAAGGTACCGTACACACCGATAATAAATTGTATGGACTTGCAATATAATTAGTTGCTTTTAGCTTAATAAAGCTAAAAGCCTTGTTAATTTGCTGACAATGTTTTAAACGTATATCTTAGTGACAATTTAATTGCGTCTTCTATGTTCTATGCGTATCTACCATTAAATTACTCGTATACGAAACAAATCTAACTCGTGAAATTAGAAAAGTTCCAATCCAAAGATTTATTAGCTCAGAAAGAAAGCCGTAGTTGCATTAATTGATTAACTACCTATTTATAACTAACAGTAACGGCGTCGCTCGTCCCGTGTCGGCAACGATCTTTCACGCGTTAATTACATCTGAAGTATGATGCATGTTCAAAGATGCACCTGTTGTAAGGGCTGGCATGACTGGACTGAATGTTCTCAAAAAGTTGGGGAGAAAGTTTTTTATGGCTGCGGCAAGAAATAGGTTGAATATATATTTGGAACAAGAAATTAATTATCAAAAGTACTTGCTCGCCGAAAATTTCATGTAATAGCGGTTTAAAGGATATACTACAAATTTCAATAAAATGTTTTTTACTTATGTACGTATAAGTAATCATATCGTGAAGACAAGAGTATAAGATACTCCTTCGCTAAACTGGCAGTTGGAATAAGTACGTTGTATTAATAAGTTGCATTCAAAAATGATTTTAATGTGCTATGAATATAAATTCTTTTTGAGCAATAAAATTAATAAGTTCACTATTTTATCTACAGGTATCTATCTGGTACGATGCAACCCTACCTGCGGAGGAGGGGCAAGCGGAGATGGAAGCGGTTAGTTTATTTCGAGAGCATCCGCTGCTCCCAGCTGTCCACGTTAATATGACGACAGCTCTCACCCACACTTCGGCCCAATATTCGAAAATATAAATTAAACGTCAACTCCGTCGCAGTAAGAACAATTTCTTCTTCGGTCCAACATTGTCGTGAATTCGTTAACTTTTAAATTTGCTTTAAAGGGACGGTGTTTGTTTTTAACCGTCAAATGAAAACCCCACTATTCTCGTAGTCTAGTTTAGAGTTGTATTTAACCTCTTTGGGCCATTATGATGGGTTACTTTAGAATCAAGCAACGTTGGCAACATGGCAGCAACATTAAACACAAACTACAACAAAAAAATTATACATAGTCTCGATGTCTACATGATGATGCAGTCTTGAATGAAAAAGACTTACTAGGAGGGTATGGGAAGATCTGTAGTGGGATAAAAGTTCCGAATCATTCTCTCCCGATAGGCGCATCATACTTGAATACAAAGTTGACGATTGTTGAGTCATTTCCACGAGAAATCAGTCAAGTTTCAGAATATGCCAACTGCTGACAAACTGCTGACAAATTTTTGCATTCACGAATGCACCTATTCGTAATAATATGTTCATAAAAACAAATTCTGTTTATAAATTAGCCTTGCAAGTTCTCATTAAGCCAGAGCAATAAATAAGCGAACGATTTAACGTCGCAAACTGAGTTACTACACTAAAACTTATATTAATATCTCCCTAGAGTGCGTAACTTGCTAAGCACATTTCAGCTTGCACTGTCTCAAGTTGTGCCAAGTTTTAATGCCACAAAGCCTCGCCTTTATTGATAAACGGTTCACATGATGCGGCTATTATTAACATCGGATTAAAGGCACAAACATACCGCGCGGAAAAGTGGCAATTCAAGTTCAAGTTAGCCGTCATCTGTTTTTTTTTTTTAAGTTTTTTAGTCCCTGTGGGGAACAATATTTCTATAATAGAGTGGAAAACAAGCTGACGGCTCGCCTGATAGTAATGGATTACCGTCGCCTATGGATACCTGCAACACTCGGGGCGTTTTCGATGTGTTGTCTACTATTTAAAACTTTTTTCACCCTTTTCTAGAAGAGCCCCATATTATAGTTCTCCAAGCGTCTGATGGTAGCTCATGCCACATTCTGCAGGTCCACAATCTTTAATTACATAGGCCCCAAGAGGCCAGTTACGAAAGCCTACTATTGAATTCGGAATGCATCCATAACATTCGAGTAAAACCAGCAAGATGTCTCAGGGTGACGATGGTAGTGCAGTGCCGCGCCAGATTATCTAACGCAAAGTTCTGGGTGACATTGGAACTGTTATGAGCAGGCGTAGCGCTTACCATGAGGTGAACGACTTGCTAATCTCGTCACTGAGTCAAGTAAAAAAAAACCGTATTACATACGGCAATGGTCGGTTTGTACCTTAATCCAACACTTGTAACGTGTCTGTGAAGCTAATTTAATGCATATTTAAACAGTTTTGGGAAATGAACATGAAATAAAAAGGTCCTATTCCTCTCGAGTGTGAACGTGAAACATTCATTAATAATAACATAAAGGCTTTCCTGTGATAATTGTATGAATTATTGACCGCATTCGGTGGCGGTGACGCGTTCGGAAAGAAGCCACTAAAACAAATATGACGTTAATTCCTTTGCCATACCGGATGGTCATCGCGATCTCCGACTATTTATACAACGTTTAGTTTATTACTAAATGTGACCGGAAACTTAAGACTCATTAGTTTTCCATCTTCTAATTTCGTACTGCAACTGTCTTTTCTTTAAAAAAAACCTATGTTAACTAATAGCACACTTTTATCGGAAATACTTCAGGTCAACTCGTTATGCCTCGAGCTATATAATCTAGCACCCGATTCTATTTAGCTATCATACATTTATTTTAAAGCTATTTTTAAATAAATGTAACATACAATGCTATTTTAATACTCCAGACACTAAAATGCTTCAACCATTGTACATTCACGAGATATCTGATTAGATAGGCATCCATGTAGTTCCGGTTCTGATTATCAAGATGGTTGGCAAAGCGTTAATGGCGTCTGTAAATTACTCATTCCTTTAGATAACATCACATTGTGGGATATGTAATTATAAACCCGTATATACTCGTAAGCTCATCATAATATTCCTTAGCAAGTAACCTCCATATTGTTATTATTCCTTTATTTATCTACAGGTACGTATCCTACAAAGTTACAGCAAACGCAATCAGTTTTTACTCGAAAATATCTCGCAAAGTAAATCCATATTATATTAATATCTATGATTAGCATGAATCATAAGTTATACCTATGCCAAATATTCTCGTATGTAATAACAAATCGACTAATATTATACCTTATAACTTTACATAGGTTCGAATCCAATTTGTACGAATTGTTATGCCAGCAGCCGTAAAAGTCGACCGAAATAAGAATACCGAGTTTTTTTCTGTCGTCCAACACGGTATATGAGAAAGTATTGAAAGGATACCTCGCCGGCGTAATATACTTGCCGACAGAATTCATATGAAATAATACTTCGGAGGCAAAGCGATCGGCGACCCCTCGGGTGTCGTAAAACTGCTAAGCCTTTCTCTAATTTGGGAGACTTGCCGAAAAAATTCAATTGGGAGATTTGCACTTTCAATTGGGATGGCTTTCGGTACTTATAGAAATGAATTTCTTGAAAGAAAGGTGTTAAGATGTATCTTCTTTTAATTACGTACCTACTTGTAATAAATCGATACTGCGGGGTAGAAAGGGCCACCACCAAAAAGGGTAAACACCAAAGTAGTAACTTTACAAGAGAAGATAAAAAAGTTTTCGAACATAACTTTTGGACTGTACACTTATATTATATGAAATAGTGTAAAAACATTATTTTACGATACATTTTAAATTAATAATTAACAAAAATGGTTATTACGCCGTTTTTACCCCGAAGTATCGATATGTATATTGTATAACTACTAAAGTATGAATGTATTTTTTTTTTCAATAGGCTTTTTCACTATTTTTACATTTGGCCAGTGTCAAGTTTTCGTGTTTCAAATTGAGAATATTTAGTAAATTAATGACAAAATATCGCGTCTCAGTCAGTAAGGTATAGTCGGTCTAGTCTATCTTATCAGGTCGCGGTTAACTCTGTATTTGCTTTTACGAGACGTATTTTACTAATCCTGGTATACCTATACGTAAACTCCACGTTTCTGCAGCCGCCTGTAGGTAAACACAGGCCGCGGGTATGTTTGTAGCAAAACACATTTGATATCGTGTAGTTAGTTACACAGAGATCCGGTGAAACCCAAGAAAATCTCCCCGCCAAATCTCCTGTTTCCCCTCTAAAATACGCAATGTTACCACGACTTTCAGTCTGTTAGAAATATACAATATTATTTTATTATAATGCCGATTTCAGCTTGGCACTCTTGTGTTATTGTAATATGGATTTTACGAGTGAAATAAAAATTGGTACCAATCGAATCTCCTTGGGATACGGACGTGGCCAATGATTAAAGTAATGTTACTTTATGAATATGTTGTTCTTCGTTTAAAAAAGTTGATTTGCAAGGCTTTATGAATAATTTCCAGTACACTTTTTATTACTTCATGTATCATTTTAATGCCTACTTTCACGTGTCATCATCCGATTTAAGATGGTTTTTTCAGATATAAGTATTGATTTTTGCATAGTACAAAAACAGAGGTAGGTTTTCCTATATACTTACCCAAGCTTAATAGATAATCCGTTTTCTTTGTTGCCAACACCACAGCAGCTACATACAAATTTTAATGACAACATCTAGTCAACTCGCCGCGAACCAAATTTAGGTTGCTACTACGCCAGGATTTTCACGCCTGCAGCAAAGTTATTTATACAGTTACGTTCAAGGAATTTCTATGTCCACAAGTACAAAGGTAGCGTGGACATTACCATGGACGTCGGCGGTCATATCATGCATTTCGTAATAATCTAGCTTTCCACTCCATACCTTATAGTATCTTTGACGTACTAAGTTAGTACACAAGAACGTCAAAGATACCAAAGTTCCAGAACAATGTCTAGTCATAGAACATGATATATTATGTTTGTATAACTAAATCCAATGTTTGACTTCTCTTGCTAGTTTGTTAGCAAGGGTCGAGTCTCTCAACTTGGTTTCCAACTTCAGCCTTCCACATCTGCTTCCGCTAGATTTGACAAGTTCTTCATGTTTATTTAAGACGATAAAATAATGCATTATATAATTAATTTATATTATATTTTTTATTTATAAAATAATATTTATTATATTTTATCAACTAATTACTAACTATAACCTCAGAAGAACAATAAAGTTCTTGAATACTATAGTAGGTTCCCTATAGGTACGGATACATATATATACGGATAGCCAAACACAATAAGTTTATAGGCATTATGTTTTTTTTTTAATAAAAACTTAATAAATCTCATTGAATAAGGAATTGAATTGCCCCATTATAAAACGTATTTGTTTCCCTTCCATTAACGAAACGTGGTTTACTAAATATTAACATTATTCGAAACAAAACAAAAACATTTTACTGACTTCTTATCTTACTTAAAATCTTGGACAATAAAAATAATAGACATGAAAAACGCCCTTAAAAATGCTTTTCAGACAATCCCGGCTCTACCTAAGTAAGAAATGTGGCTTTATAAGAGAAATTGTCTCGTGTTTTTTCCGTGCCAACTGCCAAGTCCTACATTAAACTTTTATCATTTCAGACAGATTGAACAAGTACGTACAGGGTTCCGAGAAACCCTCTTAGCTCTCCTGTGTAAAGCACGTTTCACCGATATGTTTACCCGTTATATGATTACGCCATAAAACTATACCTAAGTATCGGAGTTTAATGGAAACTGGGTAAGATTACTCTCGTACCTTCTTACATTGTCAAAAGAGGCCGAGAAGGGCTGATCCTTTCAATCTAGGATATCTAGTTTTGTTATTGAAGAACAAATGGGTTGGTTATTACTTGATTGAAATAATAAATGAAACAAACTTTTTAGGAGTAACCTTAGATTCCCATTTAAATTGGAAAGCTCAATTAAAGAAAATAAATAAAACCACCTCAAAATACTGCTATGCCCTGTCAATACTGAGTGGTGTCGGCATTATTTTCTGGGGTAATTCGGTCGATATACAGTCAACATTTGTTTTACAAAAGCGTTGCCTGAGATGTATCTATCATTTAGAAAAAACAGATTCTCTTCGTAATTTTTTTTGGAAAAAGAAATTTTTAACTCTGACTGTAATATACATTCTAGACATATGTACTTTTGTTAAAGATAACACAGAATGTTTTTTTTAATACTCAATCTGTTCGTGCTGGCAATCTCCGCAGCAAATATAAATATAACATCTGTATTCCCCAAATTAATAATACTATGTACTACAAAAGTTCCTTTATCAGTGCTATTCGAGTTTATAACCATCTACCATCAGATTTAAAATGTTTGAGTGGTAATATATTCAAAAAAAGTTTAAAAGAGTGGTTAATATGTAAAGTCCACTATAGTCTTAACGAATTCTTTGATAATGTCTAACTAAGAACTATGTCTCTAATAATTGTTAAAAAAATATATATTGTACATCCGAAATGGATATAGATTGTTGCTACATAAATAATTTTAAGATCTTTATACACACAATTTTATACAATAAAATTTATTCTTATTCATATACATTCTACCAATAAGCATATCGAATTATCTTCAAACTAATAATGTTAAGGAAATAAATAAGTACAGTAAGGTTGTTTTTGTGAAGGAAAATAAAATACCAAGTCGCAAAATAAATCCAATTTCATCTATTCATAAAAGTTAAAGTAGATAACTTATTTCGTAACAACACTTGCGAGGGACAATGTAATTACATTGTTTTTAAACCACACCGTAATAGGTATAGAAAAAGTATTAAAAACAAGAATTACAAACAATGAAATAAAAACAAACCTTAATTGAAGCAAAGAATGCTTCAAGAGGATTGTTTTTGGTTGTGTTCATGCAACGACGAATAAATGACGTGAGCAATGTGAGTTATAATTGCAGAGGTGCCGTTAATTAAAATCACCCGCTAGGAAAGTTCCTGCGTCGGCCGCCGTGCTGCGTTGAGCTCAACGAGATCCCACCAGCCGGGAACCAGTATTAATTAGATCCTAGCTTTCCCACACCACATACTGCACGCTCAGAATAACTATTCAATTATAACTTAACTATTTCAACGCAATTTAAACTTGAAAGACCAAACAAGCCGCAGCCAACGTAGCTCATTAGACCGGATAAAACGGCTTTCAGTGGTTTATATTGAAACAATTTTTGCATATGACATCCGTTCCCCGTATTGACTGATTTCGAAATATTAATTGCAGTTTTGCGGTCGCCATACCATTGCGACATATCAATTTTCTGCTCAATGAAATGTGGCTATTATATAGGGGCTTAATGTTAAAAATTATGTCCTCTCGTCTAACGTTAGCGAGTCAGATAAATAGGCAGTGAGGGCATTTATCAAGCCGCGGTCATATTCCACTAATGAAAAAAGATGTGGATAATATACCTTAACGAAAATATTGCGGGATTTACGGTGCGCCACCCGCGTCGTGACAGAAATAGAAAATATCTGATAGGACCGGCTTGCACATAACATACATCATACTATGACAGGGACATGACTGGCCTTTAACAGACATCACACTGAAATATGGTTGAAATCCCGGCCACGCTACGGAATAAAACTTCTGCCATACAATCAGGTTTCGAGTGGTTATTCCAGCACGGTAAAAAGAAAAACTTCGTTAAGTATTTATGCAGAGTCTAGCTAGAAAATTATCCTAGTTTTTACTAAATTAAGTTAGCAACGGAAAAACCGGTGGCGGTCATGTTTTTATAATTTACTCAGAAACCAATTTCAGGGTTTCTAAAAGTATAATTTGTTCCATAATATTATTTAACCTACATAATGACATCTATTGCGTAGATTTCTCTAGATTTTCGTAAATAGACAAATGTCTGACAAATTCTAATATCCCGACCACTTTGTCTTACCGGAGATTTATCGTAAGTAATTAGAAAGGTAAGTAAGTCAGTGTTGTTAGACATTACAAACAGTTACTGTAATTTTTCTCTACAGCCATTAAATGTATAGAAAGGGCCCTAGATCTGGCGTAGTCAATTAGAGCATTCATATCCACACTGAAAACTGGTTAGGCAATGGCATTACCATGATAATGTTTTGGCAGGATGTCAAACATAAACGCCGTCAATAATTCGATTAGCATCGGCGCTATAGGCATTGACATCTGGTCTAAAAACACAATAATCGACATTTCGAAATAACAAACGCAAACAGACGCTTGCATTTTGTTTTAAAAGCAAACAATTCTGTTTTAGTAGCTAACTTTTATGGAAGAACAAACTTCGCATTAAGCAAAGTCCAATTGTTTTAATTAGTATCATTAGAACCAACAATCGAAGTTTTCTGGGTTCCATCAACAAACAGCCTTAAGCTCGTTTACATTTATCGATAAATTTGTACTACCCAGTGCCATGAGTCCTTGAATTTTGAGTAACTCCAATAACTATAACAAAACTCAGTCGATAGGAAAATTCCTCATGAAAAACAAAAAAGGGAAAGGCATAAGTATAATATTATGTACTCTCGGATATACAGGCTTCGAGATTCAAAATAGGTGATATAAATAGGTTTTGTTAACAAAAACTTGTTGTTGTATATTATACCTAAATAAGACAATCATTCACCAACTTTTAACCATAAATTAAAGCATAGTTGACTAAAAATTTACATACATTTTGCAAGGTAACTGTAGTTTATAGCTTTTCGTTTTTTTTTGTTCCGCTCAAATGTTGGTTACTTTCATCCAACGTACGTTATTAAATATCCAAGCTTTTATTTAAACTGTACCTAAACAGTCGCAGTATGTATAAATATTGTGTTTACTTTTATTTAAACGGACCTTCCGGGACTCATGGGATTTAATTCCTCTGTTAGCAAACACGTATCCAAATATCAGCTAGCGACACGTGTCTGAGTTTCTCTTGCATCCCTCGCAGGGAATGAGGGGTACATTCAAGCAGTGTCAAACAGTATTTCAGTTGGCTTCTAGAATGGTAATCAGAGATTGGCAACAAAAACTCCGAATCCTTTCTCCCCTGACATACTGTAATCGACACTTTTCACAACATATTTGCTTTGAAACAGGATAAACAGCACGTGTATTCCGAAAACAATACAAGGACAAGCAATGTTCACAACAACTTGCTTGAAGACGTGTAGTTAACTTACGCTTATATGGGCTATAATAACTTTATAAACATACTTTTGATGCCTATGTTTTTGTGGAGTAGGTATTTATGGACCTGCTGCTATTTACCTACAACTATTCGCATATCACGTACGAAATTGATAGAATGTATACTGCGTATTAACTTCTACTGCGTTGGTATTTTTTTTTTATTTGGCTGTGTGACGAGACGAGCTAGTCGTTCACCTGATGGTAAGCGCTACGCCTGCCCATAACAGTCACAGCACCACCTAGAACCCTGCATTACATAATCCTACGCGGCACTACACTGCGCTTGTCACCTTAGTTAGACTTAGTTACAGATTCAACTAAAAAAATGCTATAAGCCCACGCCATTGCCAAGCTATTTCATCTTACAAAAATATCCAACTTAAAAAAAAGAACCATTAAAATCGGTTCACCCAGTCGAAAGTTCTGAGGTAACAAACGAAAAAAAGCAGACGAACGAATTGATAACCTCCTCCTTTTTTGAAGTCGTTTAAAAAACAAGATGACTGCATCACTGACATATTTATCCACGGCTAAATGTAACAGAAGGGTGAAACAGGAAGCAACAACTCAAAGAACTTTTTGTATCCGAGTGGCATGTGGAAGCTTAAATTGTTCTTAATTAGCTAACACGTGTTATCTGATTTAATAACACACACTTAAATATTTAATTCGTAGCAATTTCATTCAAATACCCTCGGATTTATACCCTTTACCCATCTGCCCAGAAGTAGGGGTATCTCCTGGTGTATTTGCTTGAAGTTTATTATGTAAAAGCTTGATTTTACTTTTGCCTTTCAGTCATGTTTTGTTGAGGGAACAATTTTTAGCTTTATTCTCGTCATTGAATATAATACCCATACGAAATATATGGTTTTATCTCGTGTAGCCGTAGAAAATAAGGAGTACCTCTTTATTTTTTCTTTATTTTCTAATTTTTTTAGAAAGAAGTCACTTAGCGCAATAAGAGGTATTGGTCCAGTTTTTCGCTAAATCGATGGCTATTGGTTCTAAATATCAATCTCAGTAATTTTTATTATACACTGAAAAAATAAGCGATTTATCCCTCCGAATACATATTATTATTATAAATGTAGAGTTCCCTTTTAAGTCGTCAGCTTTGTGAATCTTTGCACCAATCAATAACGTTCATGTTATCTCTCAAATTCATCTCCCCTTGATATGTTATTTATTCGGATGAGTTTCACATACAGTAACCCTTTGTATGTCAGTGTCTCAGTATAAATACCATCCCTCTTTGGGTGCCTGCAACTTTGCTTTGATAGGTTTGATTTCATGTTGGATTAATATCATATTCGAGATCGTTTCATTCCATTCAGCAAACTATAGTAATACTGCCAAAGGAAAGGGATCGGAGTGTGTGGCATAGAACCTTTAGTTAGGCATGTCCAGATCAATAAATAAAACTTGGTAGATAAAATATATTGTGCTATTTGAATGTGTTAAACATTGGCATGGTTTATTTTGTATGCAAAATTATTTAATTATAATACATCGAAACTGCATTTATTTTTTACTTATACTCAGCCTTACTCGTACAAAAAACTTTTTATCCTAACTAATATTATAAATGCGAATGTGAGTTTGTTTGTTTGTTACGCCTTCACGCCGAAACTACTAAACTGACTATAAAAAATATGTTACCAATGGAAAGCCACATTATCAGCGAGTAACTTAGGCTACATTTTATCCCCGTATTCCCATGGGAACGGGAACTACGCGGGTGAAACCGTGGGGCGTAGCTAGTGTTCTATAAACTATCGATAAGTATTTTTCTCAAAGCCCAATCCAAAACCGTATAGTTTCATCATAATAGATAGATAGATAGATAGATAAACTCTTTATTGAAACACCACAGAACAAAGAAAACTAACATAATATTAAACAAAACATAAATGAAATAAATAAATACATAAATACATAATACATAATTAAATATTATTAAACATAATATTTTATTGGAAAGCTTGTAGCTGTAGGTAACGCGTAACAAAGAATACCGAAGTCATATTAATTCAGCCCTTGTCTCGGGTGTTCAAAAAAAGACGGCCTTGGTTATCTATTCACAATAAAATTGTACCTAAAATTTTATCTACACCTGTTTTTTACAGCCAAGCCAGGTTTATGGTCGGTACGCAACAGGGTAAACATTGATTTTTATTTTCTTCTCCTTGAATACAATAAGACAATTTCATTTACCTTAAAGCTGGTGTGAAAATGGGAAAGTTTGCCAGGATTCATTGTAGCAATAGCCACTAGCCATGAAAATAATAATAATACTACAGTATAATAATAATATAAGTATGAGATCACACTGCAGGCTATTTTCCTGTGTTAGGTAGCATGCTGTTGTTTTTAAGCGAAGTCGTTCTTAGGTTCATAATATTGCACATTGTTGTTATAGGAAAATCTAGCCTCACACTAATTCTTATAGATTCAGCGTACATCTCAATAAAAGCGCAAGCAAGTTTTTTCTAAGAATTTTACCTCTAAAACCTTCCCATTGAAGTCGTTGCCTTTTGAAACTCGACGGCTGACGTGAGGCACCTGAAAGAGCCTGGATATTTTTGGAGCTTCATTGTGTCTTATGTAAATCTGGTCCATTGTTCCTTTCTCTCCGCCACCATTATCTAACCGTCCATCGACGCAGACCTTTAAACGATACAGATCTTTATAGAACCTTAATTTATTTTACCCAATAACTTCAAAGGAATTGCCTCTTTCGATAAATTGAAATAGTCGTATCGGCTCGAAAGAAAGATCTTTGAAGGCTCTTTGAGATTTCAAGTGGACGTATGAGTACATAAACGTCCTTTTGTTCTAAATGGATCATTGGTATCCACGGAAACGTATGGGTTCACTGGCCAAATTTAGATTTCAAGTAAGTACCTGTTTATCTGGGTCGGCATTTTGATAAAGTGTTATCGAATTCGTTCGGTCTGAATTTGTACCAATGGGTCTAAAGGTTATTGGGATTGAAAGGTAAGATAAGTATCATATCCAGAAGATAAGTAGCAATAATTTTCATTCATACCGAACACCACCGCCAACCCGTTTGAATAAACTACAGAAAGCTAGGGAGTGAGTGTCCCAACGATCAATAAAAAAAACTCTTATGTATTTTAAAAATAGGTACATTATTATACAGGCAGTGAATGTATTTTAATAACCATCAAACGTCTATTTATTTTCTTCCATCTACCGTAAAATAAGACATCAGCTTTTTTATCCCGGCCATCAAAACACAGGGGTATTAAGCTATAAAATTTAACATTTTTACATTGTAATTTGCCCTCAATGGATGCGATTTATGATTGCTCTTCTCGGGCCACTCCCGATTCCCGTCGTGTTAATAATAAAGGCGGGGTACAAGGGTACAAACAATTAGGGGACAGCAATGTGCTATGGGACACGAATCTGAAACAAAACCAATTAAATCCAGCGTCTCGTCGCTCTCTGCATCGCTGCCATGAACTGACGCTCGCTGCGTTTGCAGTCGCCAGTCGCGTGATTGAATTGACTTCCCTGACTTCATCTATGAAGTTATAACTTCGTAGGTAGGCTGAAACGGAGATATTGCTTAAGCCGTTCAGCTAGTACATACCTATGCTCCGTTGTAGATTCTGTCAAAACAAGGATATAATTTAGGCTTTAATTATTAGTATCCGTCGAATTTCATTATATCCCAATGATCAAATTTATGTCGATTAAAAAAGAAAAACATTTAATAATATATATTTTTTTTAATTTATGGTAAAAATTACCTTGTTACCGAAAATAATCATTGTAGATGCAATTTACAAACATTTATGCGACATTTTGGGAGTGAATAGATTATAAATTTATAACGAGAGAATTGGAGACATGCTGCGGGTCGCCCACGTCGGCGTCGTCGTGCCGTATGCAATCGATATTTATAAATTCAAGGTGGCAGTCATTTGTTTTCTTTTATTTCTAAAAAATCGATCATTAGGTTCAGCTAAAACTGGGGCACAGCCAGAGTGAACGCTCCTGTATACCTACTTATAGCTGATGTCAGTCTAGTACAGCCACCGCCTACAGCCAGCAGGAACTGTAACATATTGTAACATATTGTTCTACTGTGTTGTAACATATTTTTGGGCTCTATGCCTTGGCTTATTGGATCTACTAACCGGAGTTAAATGCGAGTTATTCAGCGGGAGGACAAATACCTTTCCCTGTTTGGGTGTTTATGTGACGGGACGAATGCCTTTGTATACATTTTCCTGCTTGACATCTTGTGCAGTATATAGCCTCATAGAGTGGTTTAATTTTACAAGTCACGATACAACTACAGCTTCTTGTTCTGTACAGGACTTTTCGGCCAATACATTTAGATGTAAACATATGACAAAAAATGTCAAGGTCTCTTAAAAACCTTAGTTTTTTTTTTATCTAGGTTGGATTATTAATTTTCAGGCCCCACTAAATATTATACAAAACATTTTAGAAGAGTTTATTCTAGTACCATATTACCAATTAAACTACAGTACATCAAAACATCAAAACATCCCGAAAAGTTACTAAAAGGTTCTTGTACTTAAGGGTTTCTTTTTATTCACAACTCTAAAAATAAATTCAATTTTTCCCGAAACAACCTTCAGAAACAAATCTTACGTGAAATCTACGAGCCTATTGTATTAGTTAACCCAAGTTACCTATTTAGTAATTAGTTAAGGTTTATATTAATATTTGGGAAACGAATCTGCCGACGGTTCTGCAGACTCCGCCCTCTGTTTCTCTAACCTAAATAAGTTAGTCTCGTTTTAAATGAATCATCGCTTTAAATATTATTTCTCGCAGCTAAATAAACGCGATGAAAATAGAACACTGTATCGAGTTTATTTAATTTTTACATTTAGTATTTTTATATCCTACTAATAAACTAAACTTTAGAAATATAAAATAAATACATTTTTTTTATATTATGGACTGTAACAAAATAGTTTTTAGTTGATAAATAATCTATTTTATCTTTAATATTTTTTATTGTCTACGAGGCTTGAGCCTTATAAAATATGTAGTTATTTGATTAAGCTGTAAGCTGGTCAAAATTATCCGATACATCATAAATCTACTGCTAGTCTCTGAGGAGTTGTTTAACTTCCGTCTCTATCATCAGATCGACTCGCCATCGCCATAATATTGTATTGGCATCGGAAATTAACAGTCATCCAAAAATTCAATGGAAGCTGGATCAAAATGGACTAGCAAGATCTTGCGTACCATTCTATATACATCATAGTAACAATAAGTAAGATCTTATAAAAACACCATCACGTCCAGTCTCTTTATTCTTTTATACATAACCTTTAAAAAAGCTCATTTGTATAGTAAGTTCCAAGATGCTCCTTACCATCCTTCGAAAAAAGAAACAGAATCTCGATCGAAGTTGGCTGGCTATTTTCAGAATTCCAGCCAGAATATCTTCTTTTTAAAATCGCGTAATAATTCGTAAGTCAAACTTTTTCAACTCATAACCACAAGTATAATTTAGCAGTTAACACATTCTAATGAGGTAATTTTCTTATGTAAATGTTATAATTTCAAAGTTTTTATCTTCTCCCTCGAGCTTTCGAATTGTTATGCAAATGGAATATTCTACAGAAATCTTTGGATCGTATTCAAGTTCTGTAAAATTTATTTTCTTAATTTATGGCCACAATTTCAATAAATATAATACTGTGACATTCCTAAATTTGTATACAGGGTACGAGGAACAACTTGAGCCATGGTCCGAGACACGGACCAAACTACAGCAGTATTGATTATTCAAAAGTTGGTCGTCCGAAAGTCCCTTCGCAAACCGGTTAAACGAACTTTTAGCCGCATGATACTGTAATAAATGAGAATAATGCAAAGCAAGTTGGGTAACCGAATGATTATTCGAACATATCGGTTTTCCGAACACTAAATCACCTAATATCAAACAATCAACGCTCCTGACTGGTTTTTCTAATCACAAGTAATTTTCCCTTAATGGGAATACCGAACCCATGTCGGCAGACCAGCCGAACTACTTTACCACAGAGACCATATTTAATGAAGCTGTCAACTTACCCAAGAAACCACAATCCATAGAGCATACGACGTCACCGGGGCTACGGGTCGACACTAAACATGTCGACATTGCGCTGTAACTATTAAAGGTTTTACAGCACAAGTTATGTATGGGTTGAAACGGGCTTTCTCTCTGTATGATCTAATTTTGTCTCAGTAGGAAGGCGGTAAAACGACGTAATGGGCCTGAACAAAACGGCTCTGATTTATGGGGGCCACGCCACCCAACTCGTCCTAACATATATAGAAAGTGGCAGACGCCGTGAAAAGGGTTAGCAAATAATGCGTGCAACGTGCTTAGCTAAACAAAACGATTGTGAACGAGCTACTTCGTTTTGCATATCGATAAACACGACAGATTTGGATTTTTCGTGACAAACAAACTCTAACCGGGCCCCGAGGATTTAAAGAAACGGCAACAGTGCGTGACGGAAACCCTGCCTCTTAACAGGTTGTTTGGAATGAGAATAGCGGTTTTTATAGGGAAGTGTCTTCCTCTGTCTTGTTTTATTTGGATGTAAATAACAAAGTAGCTTACGTTTATGTTTTTCAAAGGGTTGATTCTTTTGCCGTGGACTGTGTTAATTTATTATACCTATTCACGATTGTTTATGCAAGAATAAACGCAAACGTAATTATACTCTTTAACACCAGGTGAGATTGCGGTTGAAAGATAGCCAGCCTATTCTATTAATAAAGTCTTGAGTTTTTGTTTATTACTAAATGACGCCAAAATTAATGAAAAGGTTGATACAATAATAGAATACATTTGGAATTTTAAGATAACAATTTTTTGTACTACGTAATCTACCCCTAAAGGAATGTCAAATTTATAAAATAGTAAAGTAAGAAAACCCTGTGGTGCAGTCAATAGGTATCTTTTAAAAAAGCACTGGCTAATTTCACTAAAGAAAAGCACTCTACAAGTTCGACGCAAGTTACGACGCATCCCAGGTGCAAGATCTAGCGGAAAGTGCACACACACATACGCAATACTCACACGTGTGAAGGGACAGACATAAATCCGTGTTTACGTAAATGCGGACATGATTTGTGACGATCCCTCGGTGTGCGAACGTGATAAACAATCACAATTCCACATTCACAGTTAAATAACTTATTCAAATGAGATCGTACGCAATATTAAGTTTCATCTGAAAATAAATTGAAGCGTTAATGTATTTTTAGCTGAATAACTTATGGAATGAAATGTTGGTTGGTAACTCATTTAATATTCAATTTCGAATAAAGGCTCATGTTTCGAAAGTGCTGATGTCATCCGGGGCAACTTCCATGTCTCAATGGTGGGAGAACCGATACGATATCTGATTTGAGTTTATTCTATCTTTGAATAGGTTCCCTTACGTTTTCAAACTAAGTTTGTGGGCGTATCTTCAAAACGAAGTTTGCCTTAGGACCGATGACCAGGAGACGTACAAGATTTGGATAGATTATTGTAAGTATAACATAGTCAGTAGGACGATTACGTATCTTTGTTGCAATTGCGATCTGTTTCAATAAAACGATTCATAATACATGCCTATACCACAGCCTTACGAATTCTTATATAGTTCGTTACACTATGCCCCTACCTACAATGGTAATCGCATCGCTTTCAAACAAAACGCACACTGAACCACCGATCTTTATAGTTTATAGCAATCGATTGCAACAGATATGAAAGACATTAGAAAAGTCTTTAGTCTGGCAATAGGATCAAGGTTAAAAACCGTAGCACAGCGATCTGTCACTCCAGCTCTTAAATGGTATTATTCCTTTCAAGCACCGCACAAGTATCTCTAGAGACATTGTCAAAAACCTGCCTTTAGTACAAGAGGTCACATCGCCTATTTGTCAGGAATCATCCAATGTCCCGTTTACGGGACGCGATAACATCACGATATAAGTCGAGAATATTCCGCATGTTTGATTCCACACATACTCAAATGTATGAAAAAAGGTTTTACTGCTCGTAAAACCAATTGATCCTTAAATTGCCCTTTGCTCTCGCTAATCCAAAGGGTTTTGTGTGGAACATTTATAGAAGGGTTTTAATCTCGAAATATGTATATCGAAACGAGGTTCTTGTAAGGGATGGAAATAGAAAGAGTCGTTTTAAAGTCAAGATCTACTTATATTATATATGAACGTGTATAAATAGGTTTCAGAAAAGACAGGTAGGAATTCCATTATTTTTAAGTATCTATATTATTATATTACTGAATAACAAAAAATTCTGTAGCGATTTTGGGTTACATGTGTAGGTACGTTAACAATAGGCTTCATTTACATTGTGCGCTAGTTCAACATGTGGATATGTTAACCTCATTAGGCTATTCTACAAATAATATCTCTTTTCATTTTCAGTATAAGAAATAACAATGAAAGCATATAGGTACCTCATACCAACTAAAAGTATAATGATAAAAATACCGTTATACCTTTTTGTAGGATCAAAGACTGATAAAAATCATTTGTAAATAGGTTTTCCTTATATAAATCCGGCAGCAGACCCTATTTAGAGCACAGCACTAAAAACTTTGAATAAATTATTTACAGAACATGGGTTGTGTCGATCGGAAATTATGCCTAACACGCAAGTTTAATTGTTAGGCTATTTCACACTTTTGTAAAGAAATTCGAAAGGGAAGTGTCCGACATATTTCTTACTTTAACTTAAAGGCATAAGGCCCAGTTCCAGCTGGTTTAATATCACCATTAGCACGCATAGCAACACAATAATAGTACAGCACTTTTATTTTATTACTCCCAACGCGTACCCACACGGACAGAAACAAGATAAGATTTCTCAAAGATTACCGAGTTTTCAAAATTATAACATTCGGGTTACCAAGTTAAGTACCTCTCACAAGGTAAGAGTTATGACCCCTTAAAAAGCATAACGTAGTTTATGCAGGACCCTTCGTCTGTGTGTGGGGGGATTCAGTTCACAGGTGGACGCGGCTGGCTCGCCTTTAAATATTTAATGTATCCGCTTAACAGCTTCTCGCTATTATCTATATAAGTTCCATATTTCTTGTCCATATGGAAGCTCCCATAACTTATCCATTAGGTGGGCGGTTTGACTTATTACTTGAAGGTACTTTATTACTCTACACAAACATTTACTATCCCGAGTGAATAATAGAGTGGCTTTTGGTATTATTTGAAGCTTTCCGACAATTCATAAGAAGTTCATTAGAGTTTATACAATGTGTATGTAAATTTTTCACTCTGAGCCTCGACTTTGTTAGCTATGGTACCGCGTTGCTGCAAATCGCTGTTAAAGTTACCGATTTTCATAGGTTTCCTATACCGAAATTGGCAATTCTGGTGCAAGCTGGTGAATGCCAGTCTTATCCCTATTGTTTATGGTGTTTGGATTCCATCTTACGTTTTTCTTCCTCAACTCGAGTTAAGGTATTATAAACTTCAGTACAAATGAACGACTTGGAAATTACCTTCCAACTTAATTCCTGTAACTAGAATAAAGCGAACCCTTATTAGCAATTCCAGAAACAACGTCGATATTGCTAACGGAATTATGTCAAAACTGTCCCTCATTAAGTTCAAATAATGCTGTTTTCATATGACTATAAATGCCCATTTCCATTAAACCGCACTTTATGATTAAAATGGAACTAATTTTATTTCGAACATTATACTATGTTAATTATAATAATTATTTTATGATGTTTTGGTATATTATCAGGCAGCCACTAACCGCGACGATCGGAATTCTAGGAACAAATTGCCATGATTTACGAGCTCGTGCCACCCATGTCGCTCTGGCACAGGAATAGAAAGATAAATGTGTTTTACTATAATATTTCCTTCGAAGCTTATGACGAATAAAGACGCCATGACGAAAAGTGCAGTGAGCATACCTCACTAGTGACTCAAGAGTCAAAAACTTTAATGTTTGAATGCAATATATGCTTTATAAACTACTGCGCCACTATATTGATAATGTGGCAAGTGTGTTCTTGTAACGATGCACTAGGTAGTCGAGATGCAGCTGCTAAATGTCACCGTGTGACATGCCCCTAATATAGTATTAAGTTTGGCTATAACCAGAACATTATTGCGACTCAGAATTTTATATCCCATATGTTGGTACATATGTTTTACAAGAAACACATTGGTACGTGCCCGCACTGGGGTTTGAACTCACGACCCTCTCCTTGGAAGGCGAAGGTTCTGCCACTAGCCGGCCACCGCAGATAATACATATCTTTATTATATGTTACATAACAAAGCAATTATGAGAATCATAGTTTCTCGTAGAACAAACAATAATACTTATAGACGTTTAATACAATCTTAACTTTTTCCGCTTTCTGACAAAGAGTTATTAAGGGATGTATATGGAGGTTTGCGGGTAAAAGTGTTTGCTAATTCTTGTTGGGTTTAGGTTATTCCTTCCGGAACTATTCGCGCGGTCGTTAACGTAATGGAGCACAAGTCAAAGATAAATAGTTGGTTGTGGACGAAATCAACGAGCCAAGTGGAGGAAACTGCGAACATAAAAGGCTGGTAAAGGCTACGCAGTAATGGGAATTTCTCTATAATTCTTTTTCTCTTCTATACTTATAAACACTATTGTTATTCTATTTCTATAATTTGTCCAACTCATTGGAAAAATAATTAGTTCAGGCAAAATATAAGCGCCAAATAGTTTATCTTTTTCACGAATATCTCTACAAAATCACTCGGTCTTCTCAATAACAAAAAGGTATTTTTTCCAGTCCATAGCATTTTCAATAATGAAAAGACAACGTGACACGACCCTAATCCATTTATCACCTTAGCAAATTCACTCGAAAACAATAAAGAATTTTGTATTCAATCCAGGCTTTCTCTATCATTAGAGTGGAGAGGGTTTAAATACTGAGAAACCTGTCACATAAATCCTTCACTTTATAGTCTTCGTTCCTCGCTTAAATTTAAAATGTTTAGTACACAAAAATGTTTGATCTAACTTTGATAGATAAAGTTTATTAAATAAAAGCACATGGAAACTTTTAACCGTTTAATATTAAACAAATAAGTATTAAAAAGGGCAACCAAACAAAGCGTGAAAAATAAACATAGTCATTGGAGTGGTGTTAGCATTTCTTTGAACTTTGACCTATGTCTCGAAAGATCAAGGTTAACAACCGACAATGTTAACCAGTAACACGCGGAAAAAGTCGCGAGCAGGCTAATTCATCTATAAATAAAAAGGTTATGCTCCCGTGAAAAACCTAAACACATTCGCGTTTGAAGGCAGAAAGCGTATAAGGTGCGCCATTTTACGAGATCGGTTTTACCGTTGAAAGCGTAGCGTCTACGGTATTGAAAGAAATATTCATGTTCAGGGGTTGTACCTCCCTCGAGAGCCGCAGCATCGCCCGCTAGGTAATTCAATTAAAGCGGTAACATGTACTCATCACTCTCGATGCCAGGTGAGAGGGGAGTTTTATACGCTCCCCATTTTGAAAGAATAAATAAGATAATAAAGACCTTTTATGAGTGAGAGAACCTACGAATTAAACTTTATACCTACGTATGGAAAAGTATGTGTTGCGCATACAAATATTATTGCCAATAAAACGTTTCCATGCCGATTGGTTTAGGAGATTCTGCTCTACAATTGACACTTCAAATATTTAAAACTCTCTTTAAAGTTATAATTAACTGTACGTTAAACAGTCATGCACAATCACAGAATAGTAAGTACTTACCGCACATTATACTCTTCTTATTGCAATGTCAACAGGTAATTAAATGAAGCACGCGTATATGTAAATGCACCCGCATGCCGCCAGCAGAAACGCGATTTAATTAACATTTATTAGTTAGACAACAAGAATTTCAATCCACACTTAATTCTACAATGTGATTCTCGTTCTTACTTAAAGCCTATTATCCTCCAAATCACAATTCGTGATATCACCTAATTGTCTGTTGTAGAGCTTTCGAATTACGTTCGCCTTTTGTGAGTAAACGAATTAATATATGAGTACGTATCTGTTATTGGTGGGCTAAATTCAATCTGTTTAGAAATGCTTCAGGGGTTGCTTTGACCCCACTAATCTAATCCGCTGAGGTTTCGCTAGCTCACTCGAGCCACCCGAGCTCTTCAGAAGACTTAATTAAGGTGGAAGATGTATGACAACTTAAAATCAACTGTGAATAATTAATCATGGTGTAGATGTTGGTAAACTTCAGCTTCAGACGTTCAAGTTTAACGGACATGTGAGTGTAGGTAGTAACCTACCGA
Source organism: Campaea margaritaria (assembly GCA_912999815.1). NCBI lineage: Eukaryota > Metazoa > Arthropoda > Insecta > Lepidoptera > Geometridae > Campaea > Campaea margaritaria. The sequence continues at coordinate 9,228,504 of OU538794.1, forward strand.
CACTTGGTATATATACAAATCAGTAACCGAGTACATGCATATGGAAAATGTTTCTGGGCATAGACCCAGAAACGTTTTCTAATAACATAGTGTCCCATTTTAGTAAAGTGTGTGTTTTGAAATGCTTTTGGTCAGTATATTTAATTTTAAGTTATATAGCAGTTCACTAACTCGACATACGCTTCGGGTAAACCGGAAACTAAAGTTAAATTGTTTACATAATTGATTTTCGGTGCTTCGCCCAACAACATCCCGCTTCCAACGGTTAACTTTTCGCCCAATATTTAATTCCAATATAAAAACACAACCAAATTCTAATGTATTCAACCAACTCCGTAACTCATATAGGCCTTAATAATATTATTACCTGTGTTATAAGATAAGCTTCACGTAAACACTGAGCGTGGATCGTAAATTTGATCGCACGTGAACGTTTTCTTTATTATTCAGTTTATAAAATGTGCCAGGACTGCCTAGCTTTTCTAGACTACCCGGGCTTGTAATAAAGATTAATTTTGCGGCGTAGGGTTAATAATATTCTGGGTAGTGCCTGGGAAATTGTTGATAGAAATTAGCTCTCAAAATTTCATTTCTTTTCTTTTTTATAACCATCTTTAAATAAGAGGAGTTTCTCAGTTCGACTGTGTGTCTTTTTTTTAGCAGGTTGGCTGCTGAACCGGTTTTTACATTTAGGCACCTTTACGAACTGTGTGTGTTTTCCAGCAATGGCATGCTGTCTTTGTGAGCCACACTGTAGTAGCGCCGCGTTAAACACACACGTCTGTGTTTCATCGCACAGCCAGCATGTAAACTGCGCTAACCCAACGGGTGTGGTTTCCCGCACTCGCGTAACGCTATAAAAACACAAACGTCTGTGTTTTCAGCAGTCTTTGTGGGGCAGTGTTTGGCTTGATGATGTGGTTCAAGGTGGTAAGCTTGCTTAGCCTAAAATGAGAAACAAAGGCCCAACCAACGAACGATGACAATGGACAGTTCACTGAGTCGAAGTTGATATGATATGGTATTCCAAAAGGATGTCAATTGACGCTTGCAGTATCCTTTTAACTATAATATTTGTTGAATCACCCTCAGTTTTTTTTGTATTGCTGGGCATGATTATAGCGACGATAAAGAGTTTTCTATTCTATGTAGCTTGGTGAGGAGCACGTCCGAAGCAGAGGGTTGCGAGTATGAACCCCAGCCCAGAATAAACATAATTACCTAGTAAACAATCCCAATGCGGACCATATCAATGTATTTCTTGTAAAGACTTTATGTACGTAATTATAACTCACATTATAAATGAAAATATTGTGAAGAAACCCACATTGACGAGAATTATTTCGGAGGCATATGAACCGGGTCACCGTGGTGGATTATGGCCTATTCCTCCTCACGTAAATGAGGTGAGATTTTGCTTAGCAGTGGGCGGGTATGGGTTGTGATGAGGTATCATTTTACTAGTTATATTGGAATGGATGCGTGACAAGAGTCTCCTCGAATGCTGTTCATAAATCGTTTCTTACGATTCTATTTTCCGGTGCACTTTAGGCAGACAAACAACGTCATTGTAGTCTAGGTGGTAGAATCTTTGTCTGCTATGTGTCAACCCTTCAACCGAACCATTTGAGAGTCGTAAAAACTTAATCTGATCGATTTATTTAGAGACTCATTCCATAATGCTTGAAGAATTACATAGAAAAAAAAAAGTATTTTCTATTTTATAAAAGAAGGAGCGTCTATAATTAATATATTTTGCAATCTGAATTATATTCATTTTGTTAATCATGTTAGTGTTTGTTGTGTTGTGTGTTAATTGTTGTATTGTTTATGTTATTGTCTTAAAGTACAAGAAAACACGTAATTTATGTTCATGTTCATAACACACATCACGTTAGACGTAACAAAACATAAGCACACAACGCTTCTATTATTGCAATAGTATTATTCGGTTAGGTTGCCTTTTAGGTAATATTCCTCGTTATTTATTGCTTATTAGATGCCAGCAATAACGACGGATATTAGATATCTTGTGTATATTTTTCGTTAGAAGTGATGCGATATCTGTGGCTTGTTATTTATTATGCTTATATTGGTCAAAACATTGTGCTCGGAAATAAGCATGCTTAGAAACTTTTTATCGTTTTATATTTAATTAATTGTATAATTTATTTTTAAATGCTTAAAATGAGAAGCTGATTTTATTTTTATTCTGCGACGCTTGTATTAACACTTTCACGTCTGAAAACACAAATGTTGTGTTTCTTATAAGTTGCCGCGAATACGGCAACTCACAACGATGTGTGCAGATTCGGAACCGTGGCTAGAAAAAAATACGGCTCAGCAGTCAAAGTGTTAAATTGTCTAGAAGACTTGCTAGATGCTCTAGTGATTAATGCCTAAATGCACAGTTTATGGAACTTTGACCCATTGTTGGAAGAAGCGCTTACTGCACTCAAACATCTACGCTCTATCATTCACAAACCATCAAGCGCTACAACCGAATAGTGAAACTAGAGTTAACACAATACATCACTCCGTGAACACATGACATGGCCACTATTAAGTCATTAATTAAACAACGGTGCTCTACTCAGCCTATACCTTTGAACAATCGTAATGTATCCTAACGTAGCAGAAAATAAAGTCCAGATTACACCAATCCGATGCCGGTACGAAGCTAATAGCACAGCATTAGTGGGAGACGCCCCGTCACAAACAAATAAAGCTACTCATTAAATAAATCGCCACAGTCAAACATCGTTGAGACCTTTCCGCACCTTTACACCTCGAGTAAATAAACATCACAAATTACAATGTGCTTAACTAAGTGCCTAATTATGAGGGAGGTCAGTGTCGGTAGCGTTCAAACAATGACTTTTGCGCTGTGCGATTTGAATGTACAAAGTTTAAATCTCAGCATACATTTTATTGATTAATTCACGCTCAAAAGGCAAAAAAAGCATTCTTAAGAAACCGCTAAAATCCTAATGAATTTCAATCAAAAATGTCAAGACACGCAAGGTTAAAACATATTTAGGTCAGCGTGGTCCTGTCTGGTAGAATGCCTCAATTTCAAAAGTGAAAACGAATTTACTGAAGATGGAAGTATACCCTACATTCGAATAATTACATATTCATAAAGCATTCACAGATATTTCGAATATTCCATTACGTATTTTCTTGTTAACCTTGCTTTTAATTTAAATTAAAGACTGCAAAAGAATACGAAACGATGTTAATTTTGAGCTTATTAACAATGCTTTTGCAAGGATTCGTATCTTTGTAACTGCATTTACTTATTCCAAAATTAATATTGAATTCATTAATTAACGCGCCCCCAGAGGACGAAAGGTGATCTGTTAGCTTATTAGTTGAGAATAAATTGAGATCGTTGTACCTATTTATTAAAAACTTTATTTTTTTATTTTACTGAGTGACGAGACGAGCAAGTCGTTCACCTGATGGCAAGCGCCACGCCGGCCTATAACAGTCACTGTGCCACCGAGAACTTTGCAATGCACAATCCTGCTCGGCACCGCACTGGGCTCGTCAACCTGAAACATCGAGTCTAAAGTCTCATATGCCCAGTACTTTCACTGGAAACAGTGCCCTATAAACCGGGACACAGTAATGTTTGCACACTAATGCTTGGCGGATGAAAACTCAGACCTTGCGAGTAATCAGACTTTGGCATACTGTACTCTACTCTAGCTGTACGTGGCAAACTAAATTCCTTATCTGATCGTGTTTAGGTATCTACCGCAATGCGAACGGTCCAATTCAACCTTTCTTTTCATCGGTTTTCTTTCATGTAATACTCACTTTGACCCACAACTCTCGGCAACCCTCTAAATATTGCTACGAAATTTTCATTAGGCAGGCTTATAGGGATTCGTCACACTCGTCTTTTTATAAAATGCCATATGTGCTCATACGTTGCGGTGTTTGGATGGTCTTCGATGTAGAATAAATAGACATGAAGAGAAAGCCAATTTCACCGTTTCCGTGGTAGAGTAGGTTAGCTCGAAGGTGTTGGTTCGATTCCTTGTGTATTAATACGAGTATTAGGGCACGAATTGTAGATATCCTGGGCGTTAAAGACACATGGAATTCTAGTAAAGGCTAATTAATGATTCCACGTATATGTACTACAACCCTTATGAATAAGATTTATTTTATTAATTTGACAACTGCGAGAACAAATTGAGACAAAAATGTCCCGCTGAAAGTCATTTAAAAAGAATTTGCTCGCTAATTTAAATAACTTTCGTAAATTCTGAACTCGCTGGAAGAAATAACATTTATTTATGAATTTCATTATTAACTGAATATTAATTACTTGCTCATTTGCTTGTACAGAAGAGAAAAAAATGTTTGTATTATAATAAGGTGTATTTTCACCTTTTATATTTATTTAAATTAATTAGGAAGTACAACTTGAACATCTTACTGTAATATAAGAAATTTTCCTGGATCTTTATTTATTCTCTGAAACAAAAAGAAATCATGAATATTTTGTAAAACATAATTTGTATTAGATACACATTTTTCGTTTTAGCGTGGATAAACAAAGAGATAGGCATAATGATATGACGAAAGACTATATTGCTATTCAGCTAAATTCTAAAAAAAAATACCTTGTCATATTATAATTTGGACTGAAAATTCAACCGCGCATAGTCCAAATTTTTTTTTGGTGTATTCCCGTTGTCCCCGTACTCGATATCCCTGTCACGGGGAAAGCGGGATGTGATTATATTTCTTTCCCGTTGTTCCCATAACGTAGATTCGGGAACGGGGACAATGGGAAGTAAATATTTCACGTGTGTTGCTCGCTTATTTTTGTGTAAGCCATGTTTGAATCTTACATAAAAATCAGAACTACTGAAGTGTTGTTAGTTCCTAAAGTTTACTGTTTGTTCTCTTAAACTAAGAAGTACCAGTAAGTTTGGCTAGGTCACTGAATCACAGAATAACTAACTAATAACTGAAAGTAGCGGTCACAGCCAAATTACATTATTAATGACCACTTTCCCACTGGACATTATCATAACGAGACATCGAGTTAGGGAAAGTTATCATATTCCTGATTCCCTTGAGATCGAGTGAGTTGAAAATAATGAGTGGAGCACACCGACTTTCCAAGTTCGCCGAGATCCCGCCCTCGAGGATTTGAGGTAATATCATAGCTAACCTAATACATGTGTTGCGCCCTTTCATTTGATGCCCTCAAGCACACAACATTGATAAAACAAAATATGAGCCGGTGACTTTCTTGATTTTGACACAGAAAGCATACGAGTATATGCCACTAGCAAATGATATTTCAGATCAGCTACAAGTTATTGTTTACGAGTTTATACAACTCACTGAAATAAATTTGTTATGTGTAATCTTTAAAAGAAAATAGCAAAATTTCAACACCAATGTTTGGTAGAAAATACACAAGAAAAAAAATTGTTTCACATGAAACCATTATAAGCTTAAACACTATATAAGCAATTTCTAAAGCACTGTTTTCAAAATACAATTTACGAAGCATAATACGCACTTCTATCGTGTCCCAAATATAACAACATGTTCTTATTGACATATTTTATTATATTAACCTACAACGCCTAAACTGTCATACTATTACAGAGACACAGAAATCCCGTAAGCTTTCAAGCATGATGCAACATGGCAGCCACAAGGCTTACACATAATACCTCAGCAAATACACGGTCTAAGCCTATATTGACATAAACCACGGTATAGAACGAAACAGATTATTACAACCCTTCCTTCTGTGTGAATAGCTATGAATACACTGTAAAACTCTCTAGACGCAACGATTTCGAGAAATTCATTGGAGCCGAAAATTAAATGTAGGTACATGCATGAAAAATACTCGAATTGACCTTCTGAGCACCAAAATATTATCCACTCTGGTTAATCCATTCTAATTCAACCAACCCGCGAGACCCGCAACTTCCCGAGGAGCGAAACTTGTTAGGAAACTTGATACATACTTTCCTTTTCTTTTTGTATAAAAATAAAATTGGGTGCGAGTATCTGGCTCGCAAAATATGTCGTTATTTATTTTTGAAACGTGAATCTCCATTGCAGGAATGAAATCTGTGTCCGTATTATATTTCATTCAAACCCAGCTTAAATTTTACCACTTAAAATTATTAAATATTAATGGAATTAATTTATTGAAATGTGTTTTATTTTATATTAAGTTTAAAATTTACCTATTCTCAAATAACTGGGTAAGCAGGCACACAGCCATTGTTCGCCGTTACAGAATCTTGGTGGCTGTGTTATGCCTACAGGCTACCTCTACGTATTTTTTCACTCAAGGAAAATGGTGCCCACCGTTCGGTAGCGAGCACAAAGGAGATTTTTCGGAGCGACCAGTTTTACACCCGGATTTCTGTTATGAAACCTTTCATAAGTATGTAAATTGAAAATTTCAGTGCACGGAAGCAAAGAAAAACGGCGCAACTGTTTTATGAAACAAATTTAGAGTCGTGACGTGCGAGAACAAAATTTGGGAGAGTTTGATGAGAGAATACTTGACGTAATATCTGAGTTACGTCGTGAAGTAGCACGGCGAGGCGCAGGTGACGAGGGGGTACTACATTGGCAGCTACGGGTTGGCTCGTTTCATGACAGACATTCCAAATCTCAGCATACTCCTCGGTGTTTGCGCTGAGTTATAAATGTATACATTACATACACTCACACGCGCGTCGTTTTCATTTTACGAGTTTGTAATGCCTCTTCACACAATGATGTTGCCGTAGAAGTAAAGACGACTTTATGGTTAGCATATATAGAAAGTAGAAACACAAATATAAATCGCAAGACATAGTTATAAAAGTCCTATAAATTATTTTATTCATTTGCGTCACATTGTGCGAGTATTTACGAAATACCAAATGCAAGAGACAGAGCGGATATTATGCGGTGAACACCGCTGATCGAAATCAAATAGACAATAACGACATTTCATATTTGCCCGCGTTTTCTAGGCCATTCAGGCCAATAACAGAACTGTCTATCATTTTGATCCATCAATCTCGACAAATTAATTGGCATAGCTCTACCAAAATGTTTTCAAAAATGTCACGAACATTCTGGTTTGTTATCGTTTCGACACAACAGTTATTTTGGTCAGGATTACTTTCTACATTTTGCTATCTTTACCGGCGAACGCCAATTTACCCTACGAGATCGGCCCACTGCCTCCTACCGCGTTTCGGGATTTATGCCACTGTGATACTCACGAACAGATTGCCTCTCTGAATTTCATTAAGGTACTGATTGGTGAGGGTAGACCAAAAAAAATATTAAAAAGGTCGAAAGGTCGCTAAATAACTTATGGGAATCGGCAGTTTCCAAAGTTCGATAACTGGATAGCGAGTCGGGTCGGGACATAACGAACTCATATAAATGCGATATTGGTCACGGTGGACCGCCGCCGCCGCGCTGCCGGCCACCTTGCGACCTCCTCACTGTACCTCTTGATTTATTCAAAGTCCATCCCCGCTCGCACACATCTAACCTCGGATTTCGCCACGCTACTTTTTGCTGTAATACTGAAAGTACTGGCCTTACTTACATTTGTGAACCTTCGCTTTTTTCACACAACATAATTAAAAAGGATTTCCTAATTTTTTAGGATAATATTACAATTTCTTCAGCGATCAAACTCAAAATGTAACTCAAGAACCTTTTCACACTACAGCACTCCATGAGTACAATTCTATTATAAACATGCATACACGTCCAACAACTTTAAAACACATTTTTGTGTCGAGGCTTCATAAAAAGTAACTGCTTTTAATCTGCAATTTTTTGTAAGAAGAACCTTTTTACTTATTTCAATTTCAAAGACAAGGCAACAAAGTTCAACAGAAGCCGTCCTCGCCGCTGGCGGCCTAATAACTAACCTCCCTGAGAACCCACCGAAGAATGCTAGGTAGATTTTGAGTTAGGTACGACATCGCCGAAAACCCAAACCCCTTTGTTGAAAGCGGTTCGTTACTTTCTAAACTCTACACCATAAGCCACAATTGATGTAAAAGACATTCAAGGCAGTCAATTTAACTATTCTTGGTAGTAGAATGTACACCTGGAAGGTCAGACATTAATAATTAAAAAACCTGCGGGCAATAAATATTCAAATATGTATGGGATAGCTGTACAACATAAACGGAACACCTTACAAGCGTCCGTGTTTCCCGTAAACTATAATCTCTAGTCGAGAGTCAATAGGTATCTTCTAGGCAAGCATGCTCCATCCTTGACCGTCTCGACACTTACAACCAGGTGAGACTGCGGTCAATTGGTTCCTATACTGCAATAAAAAATAAATAAATAACATTCTATTTATAAATTCAACATTATATCACAGCCTAGTAATGCGTATTCTTTGTCACACTGTGGTATAATTGTCTGAGTTTAATTTTAGAATTTTCGAACATACTAAAAGCACAGCGTAACTCATTATTCTATAGTTCTTTACAGTGTGCCTAGTCTTTAAACCATGTCTAACAAACTGTTACCAATACCAACAATAAATGGTTTGAGTATTTCTAGTTGTGCTCTATTTCAATAGCCATAAAGTGTTAAATCAATAACAGCCTACCACTTTCAACGCATTAAAATTAAAGTAAAAACCAAAGCCATTAGCCGGTTTCAGTGGCTGAAGTTAATATCTATTCATTAAAGAGCTCGAGAGCGACGTGAACTTAGAAAGGGGCTAATGTGACTACGTCGCGGTCAATTAATCTAAATGTCACAAAGTGCAGACACAACGTTACGTATGGTTACTTAGACAAATTAATGGCCCAGCTATCTGCTCTATTGATTTGCTTTAGTAGATAATGGAAAAGTTTTCGTACGTTGTTAACTTGTAACTAAAGTTTCGTGTTTTGTGCCGACGATATAGATTTCTTACATGGATACGAGTAAATACGAAGACTCAACCATATAAATAATAACTAGGGAAGTGCACTGCAAGTCGCTTTAATTATAGTAGATAGGAAAATTATAATCTATTTATTTACAATAATTAAGGCTGAAGAGAGAGAGACACAGAGCTGTTGGTGAACTCTTTGGTTATAATTATTAAACGTTATGTACCTACTCGTATTGTAAAGCGCAAAGGTGGTAAACACCCTAAGCCAAGAATGGGTAGCTTACTATTGTATATCTGTCTAGGTATAGGCTTGTTTATAATTTATGACGTCATACAAAAGCGCTTTTTACACGATACAAAAACAAAACAAATGAGCCGGGAGCCAGGAAGCTATGCGGCGAGCGCTCGCGCTGTTAGCTTGTAAGAAACTATCTAGTTGCGCGTCCCTTTGTCCAAATAACAAAAAGCGCTCAGTACGTCCTACTAGTGATGGGAAAGATATCGCTAGCATCAAGATCACTGTGAGACTAATATAACACCAAAAAAATCGTGCGTGAGTTATAGAGGCCGCAGCCGGAAAGTGCAAAGAAACCCCAAATGTTCTTAAACTAGGTTTATTAAAGTTAAAAACTACTTATCTAAATCCTAAGCTAAAAGTGTGTACATTCGGTCCGAAGTTAGGAGCCGAAGTCACCTAAAATTACGGGGATTACAGTATATAGAGACATGGGACAGTTTTAGTGCGTCTGCGTTTCGCTATATCGCCGCCGGTCGCACGGTGTGGTGTGGAATGCGGTGTCATCATTGTGGTCATCAGACGGCTACATAACACGGACCCCAAAATAATAAAAGTAATTTCACTACATTACGCATTTTTTAACCAATCATTGGTACAAATATTTTAACTAAAAATAATGAAATACCGGCATAAAATTGTTAATTAAACTGCAAGTATAAAATTGGGCATACGTTTATTTCTCTTAAAAAGTAATTAAATTGATCTTTGCTACTTAAACAGAAGAGTTTCACGTTTAAACAGCTTCAAAAGCGAGCATTTACGAGTCCAGTCGTAAAGGCAAACTTCGCCCATATTTTCAGACTGCCTCTTAAATGCACATTCAAAAAGTTAACTGGGTCGCTTTAGAAATCTCATTGAAAGTAAATCACACTCTAGACTCTTGGATAGTGTTCGTTAATAAAGGCTAAACCTTGCTGTGATAATTTGCATTCGTTTTGCAGATCTCGCGGTTTGGGCTTACAACGATCTCCACCACGACTAAGGAATTATTTAACTACAATTTATAATGTCAGGTGTAATTTCAGTATTAATCTTATTTTTATCATTCACTGCTACTTATAATTAAACCATCACCATTCAGGGGAGACTGGTTTATAATAATTATAATAACAACAGCTATGTATCATATAAATTTTATAACAAGATACAATTCCCATCTCTATCCGCCGGCAGCACTACATTACTCGTAATAACTTCCGGAGCCGCGCGATGATATAATGGCCGTAACGCCGTCGCTGTTACTTTGTCTTGTTGCCTTCATCACCTGCAATCTGGAAATCAGCCAGGCAGGAAGCAATCGTAACAAAGAAGTCCAGCTAAAAAGTCCAGTGACATTACAAGTACAAGGCTTTGAGACTTAAGGACCGAACTCTCAGTGTGTAATTTAACACTTTGAGTGCTGAGCGGATTTTCTTGTCTAGCCACGGTTATGGATCTGCGCACACCGTTGTGTTTTCCCATACCGTTAACACAACAGTTGTGTTTTCAGCAATGAACGTGTTAAAGTTCCAGAAGGCACTCGAAGAGAATGATACCACCAATTCTAGCGTTATAGATATTATGTCGATTATAAAACTAGATAAGTTAAAAAATTACACAGTAATATCTATAGAACCAAGAAATCTCATTCTCAGTGACAACGGCGCTATAATTATATTTATCACTAGCTGTACCCTGCCACGCTTCGCTGTGGCACATTCGTACATTCGCTGATATGTCACTGATGAAAAAAATAGATAAAAACAATCCTTGATGCGGATTATATATCATGCTAAAATTTCAGCTCGATCAGTGCAGAATTTTTTGAGTTTTTGAAGCGTACACAAACCAACATAACATTTTTATATATATATATATTGACAGGACAGATTTAGATTGAGATAAAACTATTATAGTTGTTTAACTATTTTTAACGATTTTATTTAATAGGCAAAATAAATATAATGTGTTGGGCCTAAAATGAGAAGGTGTCATTATATTATCTTGTTTTCGGAATAATGTCAGGGCTGGTTTGCCCCCACAACTAACCTCCAGGCCCACAACACATCCCTCACGATACCATTTCATCTCTCCTTCCTCAATCATAAATCTGAAGAGCATGTGTCCTGAATGGTGGTTTTACCGTTTATTTATTTTCTTAACATACTCGAATCCACTTTTCCTGCAGCGCGAGAACGATTTACCTCATGTGAATGTTCTTTATTATCGGCAAATCTTTTGCAAAACAAAGGAGCCTGCAGAAGCGTTCGTAAGCGGTGGTAGCTTAGTGCGAGAACGTCCGCCTTCCAAGGAGAGGGTCGTGACTTCAAATTCCAGTGCGGGCATGTATCAATGTTGTGTGGGACACAGGTCTCCTTGAGTAAAACACGAAGATTTGGAATATAAATAAATATATTGAACTCAACGATAAAAATATTGACATAAGTTAAGCTATTACAAAGTTCCGCGGACGAGTACAGTTGACGGTTAGAAATGCTAGCGAATACTGCTCAACAGCCAATCACCGGCGCTTGCGAGCCCCTCTACCCCGCACCTTCCCCTCTGATCCCTAGTCGGGTTTTTACATACAATATACTAATACTTGTAGGTAGGTATACAAAGCTGACACTTGTAAATAAAATAGGTATAAGCATATCTAAAGGTGTCGGGTCGCCTACAAATGTGTTTCTTGTAAAACATATGAACGTTATCATCACTCGCTTTTCGGTGAAGGAAAACATCGTGAGGACCCCCACACCTACTCGAGAATAATTTCGAAGGTTGGTATGTTATCCTCTATTTTAGACTGGGCCCCTTTGGTGGATTATAGCCTAATCCTTCTCACGAAAGTGAGGGGAGATCCGTGCTCAACAGCAAGATAAAGCTATTAATGTAATGTACGTTTATATACAGGTTTTATTATAAACTTTTTTAATTTAGAAGTTACATTTAACGCATATAAAGCAAGGATCAATTCGGTATTTCGACTGCCGAACAAATAACATGCAAAAGAAGGACTTCCTTAAACGACGTGTTAAATAAACAAGAACAGCACACAAGATCTTACGTTTTCCTGGAAATTACCCACTGAAGTAGGTTATTGGTACTAGCTTCCTGTTAACTAAGTTAACTGTTTTATTTTTATTCGTTAACCTCCCACATAATGGAAAATAAACGAAGCCGGCGAAGCATGCAAGGCCATTTAGAGATAGGAATAAAAAATTATATTAATTGGTTCTTGACTATTGAGGTTCCGTCCTCAAAAGACTCTTTTTTGTACCTTCTTTATGTTCTCTGGAATAATACGTACACAACAATAGCTTGGCCATTTTGTAGAATTAACAATCAAGAATTAAAATAATTAGTTTATGAAAAAACTTCAACAAACATGAAAGAATGTACTTAAATACTCATTTAACTTCAAAGACTTTTTGCTTATTGAAATTTAAATAATTGCTTACAGCAATTCACATTAACTAACCACAAGAATAAATAGAAACAATTTAGACCAAGACAACAGAGCAAAACCATAGCATTAAAACGTAAACTTTTGTAATTTACATAAGAAAACACTTAACGTCCAACGCTATGCCAGGCTACGTCTGCTACGTCTACGAACGTAGACATTCGTAGCGGAGGCTACAGTCCGTAGAACTACAATAACAATCGCTACGACACAACTGCGATAGAATTAAAATTGGCAGCATTTTCTTTTGTAAGACACAAAAGCTTCCAAAGCATTATTGAAATAACGCTACAAATCGTAATAAATCTCTTCACAGAAATCTCTTTATGCTCCGTACCTCATACGTTTGGATGACGGCGCACAATACGTCTTCCTCTATGGCCTTATGAACTGTCAATAATAAAATTGGGGCGTATATATTTTATTTAGTAATAGGTCGTTTATCCGGTTTCCAATTTGTTATCGGTTCGCCCTCCCCGCGTTCGCAGCTTCTCCGTGATATTTCTACGTCACGTACTATTGTTCCGTAGCGTGGTGCTACTACAAAAGTTCCAAGAACACCTCTTTTTATTTTTCATGGAGTTTCTAGCCTGAGGTCTTAATTTACTATGATATGACAACGTATTCCTTCTCTAACACAAAGCCTTTGTTGGGTTTATTTACAAATAAATTGATAGAAAAATTCTAATCTTTTACCTGTTCTGTTTCTGAGAAATAATTGTCATTCTGAAGTTTCACTAAATATTTTCTATAACTGTCCAGCTTTATCAGTAAATGCTTTTACTTACTATTCCAGAATGACCTACAATCTCTGATTTATAAATACTGGTCGAGAAAAGGGAGAAATGATCGACTGACTCACCCGTGAATTCCTTGTAAGGCTTCTTCGATAGAAAATGAATGGCTGGTTTCGTGGGCGAGTTGTCTTTCTCAACCATTTATGTTGAGGTGCGTTGATTTTGCTGATTTTCCTATATATGTTGAGGTTCTATGCTTGCGGAAAGGATTGCGGCGAAACAGGCTAATTGGAGCACTATTGATCGGCAAAAACTATCCTTCCTTGGATCCGAGATGTTAACGGTGGCGAAGATGGACGCGCAAGACAATGTCGTCATAGGGCATCTGTCAGTCGATCGGGATGTGACGTAGGGAGGGAGGATACGGGTAGGTGTACCCTCACATGAAAATATTGACGTTTAAGTATGACACTCGTACCCTCCATTTACAAGTTGAATGCTGAGGGCTGAATTTGCATGTGACTGATGAATTCGTAGGCGTACATTGCACAATAAACCTACCATACATTGTGGATATTTTTGGCTAGATTATTAGCTCATAGACGATTACTAAATCACTAATATTGTAACTATATCCGTTACATGTTTTAAATGTGATTTATAAATTAAAGCAATGGTACTATAGGATCCCTATACACTGTTACTTCGTGGTTGTACTGAAAAAAATACCCTAAAAAGGTCTTGTTAGAATATATCAAGGTACATCCTCTCCGGCGACATGGGCCGGACAATTTACTTGCGGAATAATGCGCCACAATTAAGCTGTCAGCCCAGAACCAAGCTGGTATCTAGCGACCGTCACGGTTTCTTATTTGTTTTCTTATTTGTTTCAAAATTTCAAATTTACCTTTTTTTTATCTTGCATTTATATCAATTGTAAATGTTTAAAAATCGTAATTTAAAATCTACATGATTTATGTGGCAAGAATGTTTCGGAGAGTTTTGACGCGTTCGTCAATCTTATCTTGGGAATATGTTCTGAACTGTTTTCCTTTATTGCCCATTTGAGCGGGCCAAATCTAAGCGATTGTAGGGAGCACTATTATAATAAGCTAAGAAAAAACCGTTTTTAACATGAAACAATAAATACGGTTTTAATATCCAATCGTGCGTAAAATGTGATAAGAAGAGCACATGCAATGGAAAATTTAATGGAAATCTATACAATTAAATATAACAGTGTAAATGTAACAGTGTATCGTGATTCTCCATCTTTTCGTCACCACGGTCAATTTAATTTCATCAAGACGTCGAGGGTAATCACAATTATATTTTAATAGTAATCTGCGGTAATAATAACTATGCAGTGGTAGCCTAGTGGGAAAACGCACGCCTTCCAATCAGAAGGTCGTGAGTTCAAATCCCAGTACAGGCACGTACCAATGTGTTTCTGTAAAGCATATGTACGTAATTATCACTCGCTTTTCGGTGAAGGAAAACATCGTGAGGAAACCCACATACGTATCCGAGAATTATTCCGGAGGTAGGTATGTTATCCACCAATCCGGACTGGGGCCCCCATGGTGGATTATGACCTAACTTTCCTCACGAAAGTGAGGAGAGACCCGTGCCCAGCTGTGGGACGTTATGGGTTGATGATGATGATTAACCTGCTAGCGAATAAGACAAGTTTGTATCTATTAAATAAAAAGAAACTTTCTGATTCAAAATTAGATGCCACTAAAATACAAAATATGAACTTACTCTGAATATTTAAAAGCTTTTTCCTCCTTGAGATTTTTACGAATAACAATTAAAAACTTTAGGCTCCCGTATCAAAGTTTGGTGAAAATTGAAATCTCAGCCGTTCCTTGGTTTATTTAAAGTAAAAACAGAGAGGCAAAAGTCTTTTCAATTAAACACAATTTTGTAACTTTGATCCTTACGATTGTTTGTTGTTTGAAGTTCTCCATTCATGACCTTTTAAAATACACTGTCGATTTCTTTGTTTTATAATTACATGTTAATTTTTATTATTCGTGACTTTTAATGCGATTGACAATTTGTCGTAAATTATCGTGCATCAAGAAATTAGCTACCACGAACATCCTGATCATCCTTATTATTATACGTAAATATTTATAAAAGTCTGCGCTAAGTCCTATGTTTATTTTTATTCATATTTAATGGCGTTGTAAAACCCAACGTTTAAAACAAACAACTATTCGAATAGTTAGTATAAAAGATTTTAATCCAGAAGATAACAAAAATTTTCTAAAACAGTACAAATCCGGAGTCTAGGTACGTCAATCATTCGGCGCAGCTGGGAGATTGTACAAAGCTTTTAAATAAATGATTACATCTGAACAAAACTCTGCTCTATGAAATATAACATCTATAAAACCAGACGCTACCTTCTAAAATTCATGAAATTGGCGCTTGTTTCTGTTTTTTGCCTTTTAGCCAGTAATTTTCATATAAATAATGGGAATATATTACGAAAATTTTATATTAATTATAAGAAAACCTTCCTGGAACACAATGTTTGAAGTTACGCCAGCGGAAATTCTGGAGAAGATTGCTTTAGCATGTTATTATAATAGCATGTTATTCCTCTGTGATTAACATCTCAGATACATCAATTAAGATTAACAAAGCTTCTTTCGGCTGGCACATTACTTGACTCGTGTAATATCCCCAGAGCTGGCACAATCAATCAAATATAGAACACGAATGAAGTAACAACGTTGCCGTCGTGTTGTGTAGGCAGACGGATGGCCGGCAGTAAAGTAATAAACCGCACCCGAGGTGATCACTATAACTTCACTTGATATAAATACAGAATCATGGAAGAGGACATAGCTCCGGCTTTAGTGCCATAAATTGAGTTATCTGGTTTATTACAAGCGCAGACCAAGTGGTTATAAATCGTAGGTTCTCGCTATAAACAGGCGCTCTCCGGGCGACAGTCAACCGATGAGCATACTATACAAATGTACGGCACAAATTGATGCAGGTGTTTCGCACATATTTCCATAGTAAATTGCGAAACAATCCTCGTCTATCATCCGCTCTGACGTTTTTCGCATCCCGTTAAGTCTGACAGTGTTACAAATGTTCGGAAATTGCTATTATATAAATATCCACGAGATCGTGCCGAAAATCAATCGAAACGTTTATGCAAACATGTGGAAAGTTACAACGGTTGGCGAGCGTCGAGCGCGGTTGTTTCATTGTCCCGTTTTAAATTAATGTGTTAGTGTCGCGTTATGCCGCGTATGTTTTGGTGTAAAGTATGTAAGCTGAGGGTTCCTGGGGGGCAGCAGTCGGCGCGCTGACCGCTCATTAGTCACCCGCGCCCGGGGCCCGCCGGCCCACCTGATCGGCTCCAAACTTTACTCAAACCAATTTCAAAGGAAAAATCATGAAACCCACATTTGGCACTCTCGCGGGAAAACGACTGTCCCACCCAATTTAAAACTTGTATAGCCTCAATACATATTATTATCAGAAAAATCAGGCCAGTTTCATTAAAATTATTATTCATGAATCCTTTTGGAAGTCGCTTAGCTGGGACGGGCTTGGCTAGGTTTTTCGTGTAGAGATAAAATTATCTTAACAATAGGCAACGCCTACTTAGCCAACAATTTAACTTGCTTTTATGTGCAAACAACCAAAACTTATCAGGTGAACCTACTTTACCCGTGGTAGACATTATCGTTAGTTTTAATAAGGCTTCACTTTACCTTTTTGTGTACAATACACACACATAATAAAGGAAACACATTCACGCTTTGAAGCCGTCAGCGAGCAATTTGCAAAGCAATATCTAAAGGGCAAATTGTAGGACATCAGCGACCTTTTTCCTTCATCACGATATCTTGACGTAGAAGACCGCTGGATATTTCCCAATTTCCGCCCTTCCGGCGCAAGGTCCCATCGGAAACAGAGGGCGATTTGCCAACTCCGGATCACCGCGTCATTAAACTCGCACTTTGCAATTTCTATCCCTCTGTGTACAATGTACATGTACGTACATATTGATGATATGATATGATATGCACATATTGAAATGTTTGATCGTTAAAAAAATTACATTTGTAAATAATTTTAAGATGGATTACGTCCAATGATAGGATTAGATCCAAATAATTAAGCAAACGCGTCCAAAGTCAACGATTGAATGCGCGACGCAGTGAAGGGTAAAACACATGTCACGGCGTCGGAAAATTGTCGGAAACGTCTTCAATCATTCACTCCCCTCTAAGCTTTCAAAGCCACGCAAACACCACCACCCGAACATCTAACTACGTACCGGTGCCATTACATTTAAATATTTTTTTCTTACTCATGCCGTTAACTCAGTCAAAGTCAAACAAAAGCTTTCACATAGATAACTACGAAGTTCCAAAGCTCATAAACAAAGGGCCGGTTGCGCAGAAGGTGATACCTCTGGTGATACGGTTATAACTACAACTGTGTTGCGAACTCATTTCATAAACCTTTGGTTGAATGGGACATGCCCGTTAGCGTGTGAGCGAAGCTCTAAATTTCAGGAGGGTGACATCCGATGTCGGTGGATTTCTTTTGTCCCCTGACAGTTTATTACGAGAACAAAAGGATGACGTTGTTTGAACAGACCCGCTTTAGATTTTACTACGCTGATTACACATTACTCAAGATCAACTCCATTGTGTCGAAGATCTGTATTTCCCTTCAGTTTCTAAAACGAATTACATTTGATTGTAATTCGCACAAAGACGAATGGGATTCCTCTGTTAAATTAGATATCGTGTCGGCGTAATTTGATGGCTCTCCGCAACCAATTATCAAATATTTTAGTTAAAGATGCTTTTACTAAAATGGTATTTGTTAAATTAGAAAATATATCTCAGACGGCATCTTAACAAAGTTTTATTACTTGACTTTTTTGTATGAAAAATGTGTAATAAAGTGAGTTACTGCTAATAGGTTTGCGTGACAGGCCCACCGTTTAATTTTTGTAAGATGTAAGTGCAAGTAACAAGACATTTCCCATGGGACAGAAATTCACGAAAGTTCAAAGTGTCCTCGCGGCGGATCGCCAATTTCCTTTGTAAGCGTCCGGAGGATATTAGGGAAATTGCTCTCTAAATAAAGTATCCTCAGAAGCGGACACACCCTGTTTATCTATTAAGAGGAACTCTTGAATATTCTGGCTTAATTACTCTTTTAGGGGGGATATCGAACAACGTACGCAAGCTTTTAAAATCAAAAGATAATGGCGGAACCCCCAGCGAAGTTGCGTACTCAAGGTCCATTCAACACACCTATTTAGGCGCGGCATGAATAGCTAATGAGTAAATTGTTTCCGTCCCTCCCATATCGCAGGCATATGTGCGCCCCACGGCTGGCAGGTTGTTATGTAATCCTTAATATTAAGGCAGAAGGTCCATATTTGTCACTATAAACATAAAATAACATGGGTCTATGAGAGTAGGAGAGTAGCGGGTCCTAATTCAAGCGGTGCTCGTTAATTATTTACTTAGATATATCCCAACCTTTGGGTCTGATGGCGACAACCGTTGTAATTGCTTGTACATTTTGAAATCCTAAATATACTGAACAGCCTTCTCCTATAGTAATAATATCGTGTATTTTATCCAATTATTGTTAATTATCCCAAAGGATCGGCCCTTCCGGCAAAGTTTATTCTAGGTTTTACGTGTTTATTCTAACCCGAAGTATTTAACGTTTATCTTTTATAATTACCGTTTATTTATACGTAAGATGATCTTTCCTACTCATAAAAATACATTTTGAACGCCTTGCCTTCCCAAAGCACTCTCAAATCTCATTTTAATTCTTGGCATCTATATATATATAAAAGTTATGTTGGTTTGTGTACGCTTCAAAAACTCAAAAAGTTCTGCACCGATCTAATATATATATAATCCGCATCAAGAATTGTTTTTATCTATTTTTTTCATCAGTGACATATCAGCGAATGTGCGAATGTGCCACAGCGAAGCGTGGCAGGGCACAGCTAGTATTATATAAAACTGTAGAATGTAATATTGTCAAACCATGCTAGTTCCGGTAGACTTGTTATTTGTAAAGGTAAAGGTTTTTAAAGGTAATTGTCACTAGTTCTAGGTTCATATTCACCTTGCAAGAATTTTGCCGGGTTGAGTGTCATACGAGTACCGTGTAGTTTCTCCCGTTACACCAATTACCTTAATCTCTCTGCATTTGAACGTAATGTGTGACTATGGAGATTTTCTACTATCATTGCTGTTTATGAGAGTAACTAAAGGTACAGATGGCAAGAAACAGCTCGTTCTATACCTTACATATGAGCAGTCATGTGATATCATGAAACGGACCCTGTATTTTTTCCACAACTCTACTAAAGGTTGACGAATTTGTTCCGGGGCCAAGCATTCCAATGGAAACGCATTGCAGAGTAGTTAAAGTACAAATTGTTATCCTCCAAGTTATGAAACTACTGTAACTGGCCAGTCACAGCCATCGAGCTTATATGGCCACAGTGAGCGCTATTTAGTCGTCATCATCATCAACCCATAAGGTCCCACTGCTGGACACGGGTCTCTCCTCACTTTCGTGAGAAGGGTTAGGCCATAATCCACCACGGGGGCCCAGTCCGGATTGGTGGATAACACACCTACTACCGAAATAATTCTCGGGAAGGTATGTGGGTTTCCTCACGATGTTTTCCTTCACCGAAAAGCGAGTGATAATTACGTACATATGTTTTACAGAAACACATTGGTACGTGCCTGCATTGGGATTTGAACTCACGACATTCTGATTGGAAGGCGAACGTTCTCCCACTAGGCTACCACCGCTATTTAGTACTTAACGTCAATTACCCGCGACGATTGCAATCAAACCTGATGAGTGACCGCTGACGCCGCACAGGATATCACAAAGCCTCAAGATAATGGTCATTGCCTAGCATAACCATTTGTCTACACTATTATCGTTGTATCTAATCAAATTATTATTAGATGATGCGCTGTTACTTGTGATTAGTAAAATAAAAAAACTAGCTTTACGCCTTTCTTGCTGGCAATGGCATATCTATGTTGTTCTCAATACGCCTGCATTCAGGAGCGGAGTATGAACCGGTGGGGAATCCAGAACAATCAACAATTCTTGCCCAAGGCATATAGTATAACTACTGTATACTCTCTAGATTTGTCTTTGAGTCTAAGTGCCTTTCCCAGCCCCCGCGCCCTTCCTACCGCCCGTCTCGTCGGTTAACCTTACGGCAGAGTACACTGTCCGGTGCTAAACGCCAATTACCCGCAACGACCCCGCAATCAAACCGGATATGAGAGTGTTCCGATACCGCAGGACATTACCTTGCGGCGATAGCTAAGGCGATTTATCTTCGGCGATGGTTACTGCCGCTGCAAACAGCAGGTTATATGACACGTGCTAGTAATTTAGTTACAGTAGGTAATTAGTAATATGCAATTATAAAGTCATAGTGACTTACAGCAACAAACTAAGGGGTGATTAACGATGACTTCGACACACAGACCATCTAGGGTGTTACGCAAAAGCGCTACGGAAACGCAATAATGAATGAATGCGCGGTGAAGTACGAACCTCCTCATATTATTTTACGTTTAAAAACAGTCTAACTGGATTCTCGAAAATATCGCATAAATTTCATCTAAAACCAATTCGTTGTAATAATTCACCAATTCTCATGTGAGAAGGGATCCGTCCCCTGACATATGGGAAAAATCAAATTTCCCTTACACAACCAATATTAGGTGCACGAAAAAAATCAAGAGTTTGCATTAAATAAATGAATCTGAATCATCTATACCGGAATAAGCATATGCTGGCCTGCTCCACACCATCCTGTTTTTCCCCATTCTATCTCAAGGAGCACTTCGGATTCCTACACTTCTCCAATCCTCGATAGTACCGCTCCTCAGAACCGCTTGAGTTGAAGACCCCTGTGCATTCCACGGAATACTCAAACAAATTATTTACAGTGCAAGTTGTCCGATGTTGGAACGCTTGCCCGTCTGCACCATCAGTAGGATAAGTCGATTGAATTAAAAAGAAAGTGTACTCTTCTTCTCTTCTACTCTTTTTGCTAAAAGTTTTATACTGTTATACTAAAGGCCAATTTTTTATTTCTCAGACAAAGCTCAGATAAAGATCTATTCTATTGCTTTTTTTTTATTTGACTAAGTTGCGAGACGTGCAAGTCTTTCACCTGATGGTAAGCGCTACGCCTGCCCATAACAGTCACAGCACCCAGAACTCTGCATTACATAATCCTGCGCGGCACTGCACTGCGCTCAGAGCTACAAAAGCGGATATTACCGAAAATCTGTCTGAGAGCGAACTGAGGCGGTGTCAAAAATATCATTGGGCATACAAAATAAGTAATAATTTTTACCAAGCGTCGGCATCGGCGTCATCGTGTGCTACAGACAGAATGCTGGCGTTTTCAGATCAGTTAACATACTTTTGAATAGTCGGATCTAGTTAGTTTTGCAAAACTATTTTTAATGTAAGTACATACATGCTTCTCAATAACATCTTTTGAATACAAATAAAATATGAATATTTTATATTTCGAATATAAAAGTACAAATGGCTCCGTGTGACATTACCCTAAATAAACTACTTGAACTTAAACCTCTCGCTGAATTGTAAAAATGAATTCCAGTTTCAATATGCTTACATCAAAGTGAAATATTTATTCATTCAACACTTTCGGTAGCAGCGCTTGACATGTTTTCCTTGTTACTTTGTGACATTACGTAAACATCGGTGTCGACATGCCTCTTACCTTTTACTTAGCTAAGTCAAGTACTTATGCTTAGCGACACATCCCGAAAGTATAGAGTTTCAAGCTCTCTTGTCCTTGTGTAGGTGTGTTTGTGTAAGCAAATATTTGAAGCGCTTGTACCTATTAGTATTAACGTATGGAGGTAGTTCTACCAAGTCTCGGGTCAGGCTTAGGTAGTCGAAGAGCTTTCCGTTGTAGTAACGGCATTTGAGGATCAGTGTATTCATGTGTCTATCTACAGTATGCCGTTTGAAACCCCTACTATATAATTAAGTTGAAATCGTGTCAATTGGGGATCTTAGTCTTCCCGATACTCATAGATATTATAATACATGGCTGTCATTACTTAAAGAAGAGCATGCTAACACGGTGATTAATTTACTATAAGCAAGGCTGATCATTCTAATCAAATGCTAAGTCTATTAAAAAAAATTGGAGATATCTAATTTGATTTGATAACTAGGGTTTCATTTGAAACGAGCCGGGCAGTTGCTTGATAGCAAGCGCCACGCCGCTGAGAAACAAACCTAAAAGGTTTAAGTAGATACATAATATGTTTTTAGCTTTCCAAGGTAAGTGCTCTATTTTTACGAGTCATCTTACAAAGTTTACCGCAAGACCGCACAACATTACCGAATTGTGTAACCATCTGGGAACACCTTAAACGTGTAGTGAATGTACCCGTGGTAAGAGCTCAGGTGGTCCCTAACGCCTTCCATCTACGGCGCGGTAAGAGTAGAGAGTGCACTATTCCGCTATGAAGCTGGAAAAGGCTGGCAGTCCACCAAAGCTGTACTAGAACGGAGCGATAACCTATGTAAACCTTCACGAATAAGAGCTTTGGATTATGACGTGATAGATTACGATTGACGATCCAATAGCTGGATCGTTCTAGCTTACTGACCATGGCACAGCTTTAGTGGAAACATAAACAGGAGCCAGTATTGAGGAGGTAGCATGTTACGACAAAAAAAGGCATAGAGTAGCATTGTCATAGGTGCAGAATAGAACCATTTATTCTGTGCTAGAAGGCGTTCTTAATATATGGCTTCCCATGAACCCGCTGCACTTTACATATCCTAACAGACGAGACGGTTCAAATAACACTTCCAGCTGATAGCATCGTTAAGCTTAAACGTGTTCATGAACACCCCGTTTGTACTTAGTTTATGTTTAGTTTTACTACCGCTGCCTTTGTTACGTCTGTCTCCGGCTGAGTAACCTCGTTTTAATCTGAAACTATGTAATGGAAACGGAATAGTCCGCAGTAAATTACAGTATCAACGGTCAGTAGATAGTAAAGTCGTAACAACAAGGGGTAACTAACGAGTGCTGTCATTCTCACACAGCGCGCGCCGAATTGTGTGTTGGGCGGAGAAAATTAATGAGGGCACCGTCCGAGCGACGACGACGACATGCGGCTCGCGTCCGCGCCCGCTCGCAGACACAACCAACCTTACGTTACCTACATCAAATACTTACTATAAATCTGTGAATAGAAGTTACTAATGGTCATCATATCATCTAACGGGCTAGTAAATGAAACTTTCCGATTCACTATCTCACTAATATTACAAATGTGAAAGTTAGTGTGTGTTTCTTCTCTTTTCGAATCGAAACGGTTGAACGGATTTTGACGAAATTTAGTATACATATACTTATGGTCCTGAAATAGAAAATACTCGTAGGACACTTTTTCTTCCGTAAAAAACAGCGGTTCCTGTGGCATAATGGTTAACGTGGGTGAAACGGCGATGTGTTTATTTAATGTCATGGGCCTCTAAAATAGGTGGTTCTCAATTCAACGCCAATTATATATTTTTAGTTAGTTTACTTTAGTTTTTAGCGTAACAAACAAATCAAACTCACATTCGCACTTATAATATTAATTAGAAAGTAGAAAATTCCCGAAAATATCATCGGGATAATAATAATATTTTCATCCCATGTATTCGAGAAGTGGCATTTTGCTCCTCGATAAGTGCGAGCAAAGTGGGTCTTTTCCGCGCACTTAATATCAGTGACGAAATGAGTTTTGAATTTGGAACACTGTTTAATTAAAAAGTTTGAACGCAATTCGCTTCAATAAACTCCTAGCCGGCAATAAAAAAAACAGCGCGTGCCGACGCGGCATTGGCTAACCAAATTTTAAAAAAAATGGTTGTCTGTAAAGTTGGTTTACGGACGATATTTTAACGTGACAACGTCGTAACATAACATTGATGAAGTGATTGCATACTTTTATGAATAAAGATGAATTATTTTTTAATAATAAAATAATAAATCCTTGAAATTATACTAGTAATCAGATTTTTAAAATGCAAGAATAATTAACCTGTCAAGAAGAGAAGAGAGAAAGATGCGGCGCAAGCGTACAATGAGCGTAACGGGACAATGAGCGTTCCGGGAAAATGTGTCAACTTTTTCGTGCATGCAGCCGGCGTTCATCGATTTATTAGTCGTCATAAGATTTTTTTCTCATAAGATGGATATTTTCTCATAGCTTGGGATGAAAAGTATCGTGTACCACACGGCAACAAAATTATTTAAGCTCGAGCGAAGTACTTTGACTCCCTCGCTACGCTTCGGATTCTACTCTAGAACCCCTCGCTACGCTCGGGATTCTACTATAGAATCCTTCGCTTCGCTCTGGATTCAAAAATCGCTCTCGCCGTAAATACATTATTTTGTTCCCTTGTGGTACAATCTACTATTATAATATTTTTACTAGTTAGACTGTATTTTTATTAGTTTTGTAAATGATTGTAAAAGAAATTTAAATTTAAGAAGTTAAATAAATATAGTGAATAATAATAATAAAATAATACATAATATAATTATGATAAAATAATATAATAATAATATAATTATTATTTTCCTGATATAATTATCAGGATTATAAATAAAATCTGAATTGGTTTATCAGTTTATTTAGTAGCTGAATTAATTTAAAGTGTGTTTTTTTGATCCAATGAATAACTGTGCACGGAAAGTGATAAACTATACTGCAATACTGCAGAATAGCCCAAGTAAAACAAGTATCTATTTCACATTATTAAATCGGTACAAGGCACATACTTCATTACGTTCATAGCAAAGTGAATCAGATGGGCTTGGTAAAGTGATTCAAGATTTAAAACAAATAGTAGAGCAGTTGTACACTGTACAGTTAGCGACAAAAGAAGCTGAACATGTCCTGGCTTCCAATTTAGATTTAGGAACGTAAAATGCTAGAGTTATATGTATTTGTACATTACTAAATTGTTAAATTAAAACAACAACCAAATATTAAAGTACTGACCAAAATATCAACAAGATATAATTATACAGTATAATAGTTATAGTGATTTATAATTTCTTATAGCGACTTATGACGCTGTCTGTACATGAGGTCAGCAACAATGAAGTGTTTTTCTAGAGAAGGTCAAATAAACCTAACAATCACATAAATAAACAAGGTTGCTTACCCTCGTGTCCCGTCGATAATTTTATGTGAATGTACGGTACCATTATATATGTTTTCTTAGGACGAAAGGATATTTATTATAATTTAGAACATATAAAAGAAGTTATTTAATTCTATCACAGTATGTTTATACTTATAACCAATATATAACTTTATTTATTACTTATATGTTGACTTGAACAGTTGACAGAACCAATGTCTCAGGGTGACGAGCGCAGTGCAGTGCCGCGCAGGATTATGCAATGCAAAGTTCTGGGTGACACTGCAACTGTTATGGTTAAGCGTAGCGCTGACCATCAGATGATCGACTTGCTCGTCTCATTACTCAGTCTAATAAAAATAAAAACCCAATTTAAGCAGGTATACCATATAAGATAATCATCGATGGTACCATATTTTAACGCTAGGCCTACAATTGAATACGTGGAAATCCGTAAAATTGGTGCGGGGCCGAAATAATGGTACCAGCCCTGAGGAGCCCTGGATTGCAAAGCGCACAGATTATTCGCAAGTATAACAAATAATATAACAAACAATAAACAAAACTAACCGCTCTGAGCCGTACCTACCGAACGTACTTAAACTTAAGAATAACAATGTTTTTTACAAATGGCATCCGGTTTTTCCAGTCCACAGGGACAAGAATATCGCTCCAATTGTTTCCAATATCTTTTACGACCATTTGACAGTCGCGTGAAAAATTGCCGGCGCTCCACGCGATATTGTTATGTTCACGATTCTATGCGTTTTATATAGGTTTTCTCAAATGCTTTTCCTTCGCGGCGAGAATAATGATCACAAGTGGAAGATATAACATAATATGAGTAACTAAAAAGGTAAAGGGGAACAAAACATGGGCGCTTCACAATCCAATGACAGTGGTTGATAACCTTGGTCCTTTACGAATGTTTTATTTAGTTACGTGCGGGTTTCGATGTCATTGCTCGGAAACGGCGGAGAAAACACGTCATGTCCAAAAACATATAAATTCAAGGTAGGGTCTGGGTGTTTGTAAGACCATGGTCCTCGTAGTTTCTGATTCCTAGATACAGGTAGTCCTAATTAGGGGTCAAGATCTATGGCACGTGATCGTGACGCGTTATTTATTTCTTTATTTAAGACCACCGCTGGCTAGCAAGGTGGGTGACGGCACTTATGATGGCCTACCTTCTCTCGCTCGGAGAAGACCTGCTTGCGAGCAATGAGAACTTAATGGCTTAATGCTTAATTAGAATGGTCACTAAAACAACCTATAATTCAGTGAACAGTCAGATTAACTTGATTTTTCCAGCATATCTCCTCTCCGTCTGCAATTTACTGGAGTTAGATAATGCTCTTAACATAATTTTCTATCGACATCCAGTCCATTCCGTGCAAACATCTGTACGTAACTTCAGGCTTTCTATCTACAGACCGCAAATATTTGCCCAGCATAGCAGCCTGAATGGGAGGAACAGACTCGCAAAGTACACAATAGCTAATCAAACTATGATAGCAGTAGCGAGCCGTTACTTATTCATTCGGTAGCTTGCGGTGGCGCAGGCACGCTGGGACAAGAATACCTACCTCCAGAATATAACTCGATTATTTGATTCCTTTCAAAAAAAGTCCGACGGCTTGCGCGATTGCAGCTGCGTTTGCGCTTTTTTGCATTGTGGCAATCTCTGGTGTCAGAATTTGTCAAACGCCTCTTACATAGCTTAATGACTACCATAAATCAATAACAACCTAAAGATAGACTATGGTAATCCGCCTAATATAACATATGAGAGTATGTAGTCAATGGGCATTGTTATTTTTTTTTAATGATTGTGTTTGCATAACTATTTCGAGGAATAGACTCACTGTACACAAAATAGCAGCTTTTATCAAAAAAGAATCGCTAATTTCGAATATTTTTTAATAACTATGATTGATCTTGAGTTGCCGGAAATGACGTCAGCGTTGGCATTATGTTAAAATTTACCCAAGCGGCCAACATACCTTACCCACTCAAAATAAAGTTATCTGCCATGTCATTTAAACTACAGATGAAATCTACAGTTTTATTTTTTTATTTTGGTAACGGCACTAAATGCTATTATGACGTCATCGGATTGCAATCTTTAAAAATAACTATCCACCAAAAACCAAATTTTAAAATTAGTTTCTTAAAAGGTCTATCTCTAAAAACTACTTAGGTCAAAAAAGTTGAACAATGCCAATCGCCTGGGATCGAACCCGGTTCGTGCTAAAGCTACCGCTTGGCCACCATCTTTCCCCTTCAATCGGACATCATATCCTGCTTTTAGCTAAAATAATGCCATTACAGAGATAGTCTGGCTACAAGGCTTCCCACGAGAGCACTTCAGAAGATGACATAGTCACGGCTTTGCCCAGTATTTACCTTTATGCATCGTTATACGTTCGCGAACCACAGTTTTAAAGGTAAAAAATCTGTACTTGGTTCCAGCGTTATATTATCGTCCTACAAATATGATACTTTTTATCAGTATGTGAAGCCGTGGAATTCTGCTAGTATATCATTATATATTGGCCGAACTGTTTTCAGAATGCGCGGTATCCACTCCGATAAATGCTTCATATACCGCTAGTTTCCACCGAGTTGTTTAAAACAATGCATTGTCGCCGTATTGTGCCTATTGAATGTAAACCAATTACTAGAATATTCGAGATCTGATACCGCACCGTGTAAGCAATATCCATTGTGGGATAGTTTAGTGCCTACAATACAATACCGAGAAGTCGTAGAACCATCTCGAAGCACACTATAGCGAATCTAGTCAATTCTGATGTATAGAGGTATGCTATTCACCAATCCGGGCCGGGCCCCTGTGGCGGCCTTATCCGCCTTACGAAAGTGAGGGGAGACCCGTGCTCAGCAGTGGGCCGATATGGGTTGATGATGATGATGAGTCAACTCTGGGTTGGCTGAACGTAGCTAGCTGTGGTGAACAATTTCGACTATTTGTTACTGAAAGACTAGTTTGAATTTTTATTTTATGAACTAACTGATAGGTGCCCCTCCTCGATTCCGTTTTTTATATCGATGGATTAAAAGGACAGTTCCCCCCGCTAAAAGCCTATTTTGGTGCGCATCGCCTGCAGCTTTTTAAGAATAGCTCGGCTTTTATCCACTGGCAAACGATTGATCTACACGAGGCTACTATACAGTGAAAACTGCATTCCAATCAGTATATTAGTTTATATGTGCGAAAACTGACAGACAGAGCACCGTGTAATAAAATCTTTTTCTGAGCTACCTTATTTTGAGTCGCTTCTATTATGTAAGTACTTATATTGACCTAAGACCATTTTTCATTCATTATCTTTAATTTTGTTTTAATTACTAAGTACCAAGACGAGCATGTCGTTCACCTGATGGTAAGCGCCATGCCTGTCTTGCAGTGTCGCTAAGAACTTTCTATTACAAAATCTTATGCGACGCTGCACTACTTCTACATGCTTTTTTATTCGAATATAATTCTAATTTGTCTTATAGTTCTTTATAAGCGGTATAAATATAATTCTTTATGAATGCACAAATACAGTGAATAAAAAAGGATTGAACAAGATGTGTTCCAGATATGATCCCGATGATGGGAAAAATTGGAAATATGCGCACAACTTTTCTTTGCTGTTCTGCTTTAATTTTAATTGATTATAGCGCTTGTAACCTTTGTTGAACAATATAGCTAAAAGTAAAAAAGCTCTAGATAGGAACTAGGAATATATGGGCGTCCAAAATGTCAGCTAGTTTGATAGAGCGACACGTCGCTGGATATAATATATATATATGTATTATATTTTTTATTGGCGCTGGTGACCAGCCAGCACAAACTGTAACAGCGTGAACCTTTCTAAAGGGTAGAAACTTGGCAAGAATTTACATGCGCAGGTGTTCGTCGTACGCTTTATTAGACTTGGAAGAAAAGTCACCTACAAAGAAACAAGTTGAAACACGTAAACAAGAGAAACTTTGTTGAATACTTACACTGATAGCACGTAATGCGCCTGTCGTTCAACATAAAAGGTGTTTAGGAGTCGTGATTAATGAGCTATTTCTGAAAAAAAACAGCGGTAACTAAATAATCAGATTATACCTACCTAAGAACTAAGAGCAAGTGAATCTTACAGTCGAAATAATAGACAATCCCCGGAGAATAGGTACCTAATCCGTGCGGTTGCCATAGTAACTATAGAATAGATAATAGAATTGTATTATCGACGGCAGCTTCAAATATCGATATAAAAAACAACTATCTATATAATTAATCCTATTTCACTGTTTTGTAGGATTGTTCACCTCTCCTCTCCACGTCCTCTCTACTACTGATACGACTGATCGAAAGCTACATTTAAACACTTCTATATATAAAGCAAAGAAATAAACCTATCTTTTTATTCAGGTTAAATAAAGCGTTCGAACGAACACTTCGCACAACTCTCACGGCCGTCGCTAGCAGATAAAAGAGAAAGGTATTTGCAGAAATGCTCAATATCTTTTGAACAGCGATCCTCTGTTTTATTAATAGTGACAATCTGATATAATATAATATTCTATCAATGAGTTGACTCAAATCGGAGCGTGATTTCTAGAACGTCGTCTACCCCGGCATACCGATGTCTCAGGGTGACGAGCGCAGTGCAGTGCCGGACAGGATTATGCAATGCAAAGTTCTAGGTGGCACTGTAACTGTTATGGGCAGGCGTAGCGGTTACTATCAGGTGAACGATTTGCTCGTCTCGTCACTCAGTCAAATAAAAAAAATATTTTGTCTGTGAGGGACCGACATGTTGTTAATAGGTGGAATAACTAGTATGCATTGACCTGTTAATATAGGAAAAGAATCGACTGACCGTGTACATAAGAAAATAAAACTCATAAAAAAGATATTAAACAAAAAATAAACCTAAATAAATATCATTATCATTATCAACTCATATCGACCCACTACTGCTGACCACGAGTCTCTCCTCACTTTCGTGTGGAGGATAAGGCCATAAATAAATCTTGAAAATCTAAAAGACCATCACTAGTGCCTAGATCGCTGGCTGCATTGCCACGCTGAATAGCAGTGCTGATTTTTAGCCTAAATAGGAGTCAGCATTCTGGTCACAAGTCGCCTCCACCAAACGTCCCGAAAAAAATCGTGATGGCACGGCCCCTAAAGACCCTAAGTTTCAACCCCGATGTACGTTAAATGGACTGAAAAGTATATTTGATAGACTCTACTCGCTCTAGAGTTCATTCTAATAAATTATCAAAGCAACTTATTTTTAGCATTGTTCATTTCAGGCTCAGTTACATCGCTATAGAGATGTTACTTACATTCTGGTTCGTATTTCCTACTTAAAAGCTTAATTTACATACTCGAAATTGTGTGGGTAATAACCTTAATCCGCGGGTCGCAGGTGACGAGTACCCGCCAAATTGATATTTTATACGTGAAATTACCCAAACTTATCCATTTACAGCCTCGAGCAGCATAGGCACTCGTGTCACGAAATTTCAAAGCGGAGAAACTTAGTAATTATGTAATCTCTAGCAGCACTTAACAAGTATAACGTGATCATAGTGTGTGATTAGTCAATGTACATAAGATAGGTGAGAACATATGTTTTATTCGTTTGCCTTAATAAAAAGTATGAAAGTCGCCTATTTAATAAAGCGTATCTCACTCGCCACCGCTCGAGGCAAAGTTTGGTCGTATTCTTACGCTGAACTGAACGGTCTCTTCATAGCTCGTTTTTCATAATTGTTCGTGAACTGTTCCTTGAAGCGGAAAAAACTGTTTCCTTTGCGTTAAATTGGTATCATATTTTCATTCTACGGTGACATGGATTCTTTGCCCGCGGAAACACAATGTAGTCAATTGGGTACAGACTCGAGAAAACTTTCTCGGCTCTGCCACAAACCACCACAAACTTGTGATTGCCTTGTTTTCTACTTCGTCCTTAGAAAGATGGCAAACGAAACTTCATTAAATTCACCACGAGTTAAGTGAATAGAAGTCATGAATATTCCATTGCTGGCATTGCTGCATAGCTGAATATGTTATGCAGGACGCTGGAAGTTAACCGACGGGAACAGAAAGTGGTAACATGGCGGATACCCCGGTGTATCGAGTTGATATAAATTATGAATTTCGTAGGTTTCTACGTTACAGTATGCAAACTCAATTCATATGAAACACGACCACCAACAACGACCCAAGCTATGACTGATGCACTCAATTTCATACAATAATATAAAAATTACATGTGCTGTTTGCCGTGTAAGGTTTAACTCTAAAACGATACAAAAACAAGTTACTTTTATTCCAAAAAAGAGTTTACTTTATTTTACTTTAGTCAGCCTTCACACTATTGTGACACTAATTGTAAAATTTGTTTTGTTCTAGTTTTAAGTTTTCTTTGTTCTGTGGTGTTTCAATAAAGAGTTTATCTATCTATCTATCTATCTTCATAGCGTAAATTTGTGCAGAGCCGACAAAGCGGAAGTTTGCGGGTTCGATTTCTGAACGGGGCAAACATTGCTTCGAGTCGAGATATTTGTGAGCCCATAGTCGTCGTAGTTTGGGGAATCTTATTTAGGATACACGTATGTGACCATGACGCTCTATTGCTAGGAACCTACACAATTGTTATTTCGAATGAAGCTATCAAACGCCTAGCAACACATATCGTGTACCTAATTTCCAAGTAATTTACTAAAGGAATTTGGTATGTAGAGAAGATATTTCAGTACAAATATTGTAGAGCTTGTTAACCCGCGCATTTGGGATGTACGAGTATATTCATGATCCTTTGCCGAATTTGTATTGTAGGTAATTTTCATACGAGCGCAGTAATGCGCCGGTAATGGTCCATAACAGAAAGCTCGCTATTCAGCGGGCGCGGACAGGAAGGGGTGAAAGGGGATGCCGGCTACCACATTACCCCGCGCCGCACAAACAGAAACAAAATGCTCAAACTATTCTCTATTTAATATTATACACAATCCGTTCTACTTGTACGCGCTCAAATACGCAGAATCGCTGAGTTGACAGCGCCACCAAATAAAACAAAAAGCGGCCCGTAAAATAATATTTTATGCATGTGGTTCCGCCAGTTCTATTTTTATCATTCGACCGAATAAACATGCAACTTTAGAACTGCTGTATTCGCAGATAATATGTTATAATAATAAAAACGGGATAATTACGGGTCGGGTCAAAACTAAGAACAAGGTTCAATAGTAAAATTCCGTAGTAAAATAGATTATGCAGATGTTTTTTCACTTTGATATTATAAGCAATTTCAATATCAAAACCTTAAACTTACGTTTAACAGGATTTTAACATAGCAAATTATACAACCTCAAACTTATACATACAACTAATAGAGTGGAAATCTCTTTCAGGCGTCCCAAATAGAAGTAAGGTCATTAATGAATTCGCTTTATTGCGTAATAGAACAATCGACCGGGAAACGGGCCTTAATAATTTATAGGTAGACAATCCAATAAAGCCGTAAATAGGTAATTGGCATCCAATGCACGTCCATACTCCGAGTACAGATTGTTGAACAGGGCCCCTTGGCCGGCAACGTAGCAGAACAATGAAAGCTTAGTGTGGACACGGCGTAATCCTATTTGGTGTAGAGGCTAGAGGCTGGATCCCGCCCGACGCCGATGGACACACAATAACTTAACCCACACCTCGCAAGAGCCGAGAATTAACTCGAGTCGCGGGGGAATTACAGACAACGCCCTGGTATTGTTGCCAGTTTCTCTTAAGAATTTGTAAACAGCTCATACTATTTCCTCGGCATTTTCAAGCCGTCGCGTTGTTTGCATTCGCAAGGTGAACCGAGATTAAAGTTTTATTTGTGTTCTAAAATGCATAGGTTGGTTGCTTATGAATACCTGGGAAGTACTGAGTGGGAATATATGAGTAGGTTGTATTAAAGAAGCTGAAAAAAAGATTTTCTTCTAAGCGTAATTCATGAAAAACGCACATCTGCAAACGCGTGTCACCTTATTCATAGATTAATTTTTAGTTTACGCGCGGATAGGTTCCAATACTTTTTGAATGTCCATGGAATTAAAATGTTGATTATATTCTGAAATAAAACGCGTGGATATTGCGATAATAAAATTACGGATGTCTGGGAACAATCCGTTGTTTTGTCCAAGACCACCATTACCTTAAGACCTAATACTATATACTTAAGATACCTTCTCAAATCCATTAAGGCGAGGTATACCTCTGATTGGATACATGTAGGTACCTAAGACCTAATAGCACCTACCCAAGTACCCTGTCGCGCACCTCGTAGGTAATTTATGGAAGTGTCCTAATGAACATGGCACGCACTTTAAGAAATGGATTTTCTCCATTAATCAACGTCATGATCTCATTTTCTAGTAAAAAATATTTTACTCTAACTTGGGTACTGTTGTTATACTTTATAAGGCGTAGTACGTAATGTGTCTAGGTTTTGTGATGGCAAGAAATCTAGGTTATATGGGTCATTTGTGGGCCATGTTAATTTCGCGTTACAAAAATCTTCAGTTCAGCCACATGGAATGTTGTTTTGTTTACTAAAGCTATTTAGGCAAGTCTAATCACCTATAGTCTGAGTTCACAGACACAAGTCTAGGTAACTTTAAGTTAAGCTATTGTATAAAATACAGCCACACATTGTTGTAGTATTGATTACTATCTTTGTATAGGACATATCAGAATTTGTGACGGTGTTTAACAGTAGGACAGTAAAGTAAAAATAAATATTTGGTAGGTATGTCTCATTGATTGACAATGCTTCAAGGAAAACTTGGCAGAGGTAAGTACATTTTTTTATCCTGCACCGCTTGCCCCCCGCAGCAGCCGACGCGGAGAGCCCGCAGGCGCTAGTTCTAACTTCCTTACGTAGACCGCAGTTGTTTTGAAAAATCAATAAGAAATCCACGTATTATACAATTTCTCCCACACATAGCATACGCGCGTTACATTATTGACCGCACAACTTTGCTTAACATCTAGAGTTCTAGACACGAGTTTCGTACCTACTTCACAGTATTGTTGGATTAACGTAAATCGACCCATGAATTATATTCTAACTTCCAAGACTAACTTTGCCGTTGGCTACCCCATCAATTATGTAATTACTTAAATAGAATCTGCGTCCGGTTAAGAGGTATACAGCCGTCTTTTACTTATTGGAGGCCCTGAGCATTTTAGAATAACAGACAAAGGACTATTTTATTATCAATTTATCACGCAAAAGGAGTACCTATGTAAGCTATAAAAATACAAGTAAGTATTCATTCAATAGCGCAAACATAGCGAGCGTGAAAACTTTCTTCTATCAGTCAGTGGTAAATGAAACAGTGATCTGGCAGGAACTAGGGGGGCCCATAGATCGCGGGGCCATGGGCATTGCCCAGTGTGCCCAGTAGACAAGAGGGGCATGAGTAGGTAGGTAGGTATTTACCTCTATCGTCACCATCAAGTTCATCAACCCATATCAGCCCACTGCTGGGCACGGGTCACCCCTTACTTTCGTGAGAAGGATTAGACCATACACTACCATGGGAGCCCGGTCCGGATTGGAGGATAACATAGGTATGTTACCTTCGAAATAATTCTCGGATAGGTTTGCTCATAAGGTTTTCCTTCACCGAAAAGCGTACATTATGTTACAAGAAACAGGCCCGCACTGGGATTTGAAGTCACGACCCCCTCCTTGGAAGGCGGACGTTCTCCCGCTAGGCTACCGCTGCTTCATAGGTTATTTAAGTACCTATTTAGGTAATTAAGGTAAATTGTAGAGATATAAATACCTACAATAGAGACGTGTTTTGCATCCTGCCCTGGCATATTTAAACAGGTGGGTAAAGTATAATCCACTAACAGTACACGAAATCATAAAAAGTCTAGTAGGCATATACGAGGGTGAATCAAAAAATTCTTGGAATCAATATTAAAAAATGCAAAGATTTAAATAATAATATTTTATTTTTCTACATAATCTCCCTCCAATGCAATGCATTTAGAATAACGCGTTTCAAACTTCCTTATTCCTTGTGAAAAAGTCCTCTACGGCAGCTATAACCGCGTCATTATCGTGAAATTTTGTTCCACGAATTTCCTTTTTTAATTTTGGAAATAAGTGAAAATCACTTGGGGCTAAGTCCGGAGAATATGGTGGGTGGTCAAGGAGATTGAAGCCAGCACAGCGGATTGCGTTGAGCGCAACTTCCGATCGATGAGCAGGAGCGTTATCTTGAAGGAACAACACGCCCAACGACAGTTTTCCACGACGTTTTTCTTTAATCGCTTCACGCACTTTCGGGATTAAATTTGCATAATAGGGTCCAGTAATCGTCTGGCCTTTTGGCATGTAATCAATAAAAAGGATTCCTTCACTATCCCAGAACACAGAGGCCATAACTTTGCCAGCGGTAGGAGCAACTCGAAATTTCTTAATGGATGGAGAGGATGGTCGTTTCCAAGACATGCTTTGTCTTTTAGTTTCAGGATCAAAATGGTGGACCCACGTTTCATCCATGGTGACAAGACGACGGCAAAAATTATCCGAATCACGCTGGAACATTTCGAGATTACGCTTGGAAATTTCCAAACGTCGCTTTTTGTTTTCGTCGGTTAACATTCGTGGCACCCATCTTGCAGACACTTTTTTGAACCCCAGTGAATCAATTAAAATGGATTGAACGCTACCAAAAGATATCTTTAGGATCTCAGCTATATGTTTTATAGTCATTCTTCTGTCTTCCAAAACCAGATTCTCAACCTTTTTGACATTTTCTTCTGTAACGGAGGTTGAAGGCCGCCCAGAACGCGGGTCATCTTTACAGCTTGATCTACCTCTTTTAAATTCAGCCACCCAGTACGCAACCGTAGAATAGGGTACAGCATCACCCCCTAATGTCTGCTGAATGTCCAAAAAAATTTCCTTCGTAGACATTTTTTTCAAACTGAGATATTTTATCACCGCACGTAACTCACTTTTATCCATAATTTTGACTTTTTAGCAACTCGTTGCACAAAAAAATTTATTACATGCGAACGAACTGACAAAAACAAGTGACAGTCTGCATAAATATAGTGTGATAGACACTCTTTAATTTGAATATCGAACTTGATCCAAAAAGGTTTCATATATATGCACTTCTAAGAACTTTTTGATTCACCCTCGTATGTAGATACATTTATATTTTTACTCGACTTTTACAAACTGAAAAAAGTACGTAGGTATCTATTCCTCTCTTAAGTTTTTCTTCATAGACATTTCTAGAAATCACGCCCTAAGAAATTATTGCAAAGTGTTAGATGTCCTTTCGTAATGACCACAATGTCTAGAAATGTTTATTTTTCCTCTACTACCTACATAAATGTTCATTGCTTCACGGAAAACCTAGGTCAGAAATAATCTACGTTACCTACCCAACATAAAAGTATAACCTAAAGAAAATATGTAGTTATTTCCAAATCGCAAACAATGCTTTCAGGACCAGAGCTCAGAAATATGAAGCAGAGCCTTTGGGAAATAAGCTGAATAATGTCGCCGATGTCATTCTCCGTTAGCTAACATTGTGAACTAGGCACCCTGCATCTAGGTATACTCGGCAGATAACAAAGGAACAAATAAACTGTCTTTAATCTACTTGGCGAGTTTACTTTTCATTTGTCTCTCTCTGAGTTTGAGGAAGTAGATAACGAAATGTATAAATCTCTGAAATCGCGCTTTGTGTTTCGAGAATATAACTAAGTAACTACCTACCCAGTTAGCTGAGTTTAATTTAAAGGCAAATGTCAAACGCCCTGGTAAGTAGGCAGTACATAACAACCTAGGTATAGTCAATACTTTTATACACACTAATTGATAACAAAGTCAAACATAACAGCTAACCTACCAACGAAATGCCCTACGAACAGGTAGAGTGGGTAAATTATTGCCAGTTTGTAGCCCTGCACCGTGTCCGTCAATCAGCTTTTTGCTCATAAAAATACGTATCTACCTAGCTATAATATTATTCTGCCATAATCAGTTATTTTTTCATCGCTCATCGTCGGCGCGGCGCGGGTCTGCATTATAAACACACTCCCGGCACCGCACGCCGCACACCTCTGCGGCCATAACTCCACAAAAAATATACACATTAATTTTTACAGTCCGTAAATACAAATTGGACCGTCCGTAATTTCGGACGCCGCCCGCCCCAGCCCGGCCTCCGCCCCGCGCGTGGAATAGCACAATTTTGACGTCTCTGTAAACATTTCCATTTGAGTTTTATCGCCCTTCCCTTTTATTTTTATTGGATTTTTACTTTATGATTTTATTTTTTGAAGTGAAACTAAATGGGGAACTAATTTAATTAATTCGAGTGCCTTTCTGACTAACATTTTTTTATGTCTATTTAATAACATCTCGGTAAAAATCCTAGTAAGTACCTACCCATACCAAGCTCACCTAATTTTATTATTTTGAAACCTAACTGCCACCCAACAAAATCTCGCTTTGTTACGCCAAGCTACTTATTTGGTCGAAACGCAAATCCACTAAGCAGTATAACATAAGTAGGTACTTTCTTTCCTTTACTTTTTATGTCAGGATCTCGAACCTACCTAGTAAGTAAATAGATGAAAATAGCGTTTTAGTTCGAATTTAACGTACTACCTTTATACTTTATCAAATACAGCACCTAACAAAAACAATTTCAGCAATTCCCTTGTCTCCATTGGGGGTGTCGAGAAAATTCCATCTCGAATTGTTTTCAATATGTTTCATCGGAATGCGATAGTGAGCTGCCACATGATAGAGGGAATTTCTCATATCACCTACTTACGGTGCCGATATTGTTCATATATCTTTGTCCGTCTAATATTATTTTCCAATTCTACGGAGCTATCATTACGCTACGCTGATATATTGGAAAGAGATCGCATTCGAGCACTTTTAGTGGCCAAAGCGATCTATTTTTAGTTATAATAAGATAAGGGGTCAGAATTTACCAAAATAGGCACTTTAAATACCAATTCAGAGCTAGCTTGAGGCAAATGGGAAATTCAAAACTCAAATCATTTATCATTTATTATGCAAACATAATGCACCTTTACAAGTCAAACACTTACATAAGTCTCATAAATCAATAAAATATCATCTACTAAACTAATGAATAACTGATTATGGTTTGAATTTCCAACAATTTTACCACTCTAACAGTGCTTCGGAAATACGCCCGTCATAGAAGATAGCACCAAGAAACTCTACGGGGATGTAATTTTGTTCAATTTTCGTCATTTTGTTTATGCCTCATATGGTACAATATAAAAATAACCTATTGTAATGAAAATAATTATGGGACATGTTTAGGATTTCTACGCAGCGGAACTGCGTAAAACTTTGCTATCGGGTATCAGTGATACCCATCTAGAACACTAGAACACGAACTGTCTCACAGATGTTCACTTGTTTTGTTTTCGTATCACTACAGAGGTTTGCACTTCAGTACTAAACCGTAAAGCAGTCCGAATATGTGTTCACGTAAACACGTTACCTGACACAGTATGCCACAGTACCTAACATTGAGACGCATACTTAGGTATCGGGGCAACTCCTCTCTGTACTATTATTCATGCAAATACCTTGGCGTTGGTTGGTGACATACTACATTCCCGATTCACCGAACATTTCCAATATTCAACGTGTTATTTAGTCCACAATCTAACTTCTACGACCAACTCATATAACTTTAAATTGGAATTTGTCAAACTAACAACATTTTTGTGTGGCAATAATCAAAATTTCTAATTCGTCACATTGTAGTTTGTATTTCGGCTTGTTTTCATTTAAACATTTTGTTTCTATACAGTCTGATGGATTATTTTAATACAGTTGATGTATTATTTATTGTTATCGTTAGCTTGTAAAAGGGAATAAGGCAAATTAATTCGTCTGTAACAAATCTGCAAACAGCAGTAGCTTTCAACATTTATTAGCATAACTGAAAATTCGTTTAATAGACTTTCCAAAGGATGGACGTCTACGGTAATTTACGTGGAAAATTGTGTTTAAGGGAGACGTAAGAGACGTTTCATTTTATTTTTGGTAGTAAGGTAGGTAATCGTAGGATCGTGACCGTCCTTCACGTCGGCGGCAGGCCTTGTTCCCTCGCGAGGCCCCGGTGCAATTTACATCGAGAGCGACTTTAAAATGTCTCGCCCTACATGTAAAAATCTAGGACGTTTCTTTTAGCTTTTGGCAACACGGCGCGCGGCGGCCGGCGGCGCTTTGACAAGGACTTTTTACTTGCATTCGAGTTAGTTAGTATTGTTCTAAATAAAATTCATAAGTACGTATAGTTGGGTCCTAACTACTCTTAAGGTCCTTAGGTCTTAAGCGCCCTTCACACAGTCGCAAATGTCGCTAAAAATATTGTTTCAATTTTATGTTATTTTATTTATTTTGAGTACCTACCTAACGATCTTACATAGTAATATAGCTCAATGATATTTTTGCCAGTGTGCTTTATCTATACACATAACAGTAATTTTTAAACAATGGCAATGTCATTACCTATACTTAGTTAGTAACTATGAAATTAAAATCAAATAGGCAAAAGGTAAGTAAAGTACCCTATATGCACTCGGATTTAGAATATAATGCCCAGGTCTTTTTGTAAATTGATAAAAATGAACAAAGCTCGAAAAATTCTTATGAACTGTTGGATAGCCTTTTATTTTTGTTGGTAACCACATATTAAATAAAACATCAACTAAAAAGCTTTTATCGCAAACTTTATAAAACCTGAGTTGTGTCAGCGCATGAATTCATCGTAGCCACAAAGCGAGGTATATTACAAAAGACATGATAGATAACGGCTATCTCGCTGGCAAAAACGGCGAAATGAAGAAATTTCTCGTCATAACGTTATGACCACGCCATGTGTCACGCTCGCCGGACTCCGCGTCACGCCGCCACTCCGTCACGGTCACGATCCTTGCCCCAAATGGTGTCGCGTTAGTTCGGTTGTCTACAGAAATTGTTATGCTTTCGCATGATGAATTTATGTAGAGGGACCAGAGTGGCTTTCAAATAATTTAGGTAGGTAGGTGTTCGTATGTACCTACCATTCTATTCTACCTATTGAAAGAGTTCAATTACTTTATATTGACCTACCTATTTGATATTGTTAAAAAGGGGTGGATATTATTCTCCTTCCAGTATCTTTTATCGAAGTTACGCTCAGTTCAGTAGAGTTGTTACTTATCTACGTGTACCTATGGTATAAGTGGTAGGTAATTTTTTGTAAAAGTAGATAAGAAAAACTTAATGTA
The DNA here is from genome assembly GCA_912999815.1 of Campaea margaritaria. Classification (NCBI taxonomy): domain Eukaryota; kingdom Metazoa; phylum Arthropoda; class Insecta; order Lepidoptera; family Geometridae; genus Campaea; species Campaea margaritaria. The sequence goes on from OU538794.1 coordinate 9,269,535, forward strand.
ACACGTTTTAATTTTTAGTTGTCAAGTACCTATTTATTATACAGAATGTAAAAAAAACTCAGTTATATCCGCGAGGTGTATATAATAGTTGTATTTAAATACGGGGTATTATATAGAGTTAAATATGTCTATCTATCTATCTATTCAGCCCGTATCCACCCACTGCTGGGTATAGGCCTCCTCTGTTTCACGCCATTTGTTCCGGTCCTGTGCCAGTCTCATCCATTCAATCCCGACGTGCTTTGCGATGTCATCCGACCATCGGGCTGGTGGTCTGCCTCGCAGACCACCAATTTGTTAAATATGTAATACCTCGAATTAAAATGATGATTATCTCAGAATTTTATGAAATTATGTAGCCTGGGCGGGGCCTAATGGACAACAAGCGCGCCGCGCCGGCCAACCTCGCCGTCCGAATAATGAACAAGACCGTTCAGCTATTCATTTTACATTTTGGTTGTGTCTTGAAACTGCATTGAACATTTAATATTTTGAACATAAATTATTATTTAATATCTTTGTAGATATATTTGTGAGTGTGTATAATAATAACTCGTATTTAGTAATAGTTACCGCGTTAAATCTGGCGTCAATGAATTGCCAAATAATCACCCTGGATAATTATTTTGTTAAAAGTTAAATTAAGTTTAAAAATAAAACAGCACCATACCAGAGATATGCTGTAGCTATATATTATCAATGCAGGGGATATTATACATATTCGAACGACCTATTGTGCTTTAATTCTCTTATTTTCATTATTTACATATTGTGCTATCCTTTTTTTCACCTATAGGAATATTACGAACACTAGGTACTTACACTCACACATAGACTGCTAGAAAACGTGGCATGAAAGGGGCTTAGGGGGTTATGAATTATGAATGACTATGAATCTGAGTACAACCTTCAGACCAGTCAACCCTAAATGTCAGTGTATAGAATATGCTAGTACTACAATAAATCTGTGTACCAAACTAAAATACATTATTTTCGGAATATTTTACATTTTACTGCAGGCAACACGAAATTATTAATTGAAGGAAGATTGAGCGTGTAATGTCTGCCTAGAGATAATTTGATTTTCATTCATTCACTCACCTTTGACAGGAGAGCACAGATGCTGTCGTGTTCTCCTCGCGATATTCACTACCCTGAAAGAAAATTACGGAACGGTGGAAGAAACTAAAAAAAAAAGCACGCTGTCAGTCTGTCACTGTCACAGCTTTAGAAAAATTAACAATCTGTGGGCTCTGGGTCTCTCGGTCTCTCCTCCCTCAGTGGTGTTTTTGTATGATGGTGTTGAAGATATCCAAAGAGAATTTAACAAACACTACGTTTTAATTTCTAAGATATCCTTTAGAATTTTCTGCAACCTGAAATGTTTTGTTTGATTGATTCATTACCTTAATCTATTAACGTTTGATGACAAATAGAAGGTATTAAATAACGAATCCGAATCACACCTCTCTAAAAATGAATACGAGACCAGAGGATCACCGAAGAAAATGGGACAAAGAAGAGTTTGAAAAAATCGCTGCAGACAGGCTCAAAGCAGAAATAGAAGAGGAAGAGAAGTCTAAAAAGAAAGGTAACTATTTAAAACCTATCAGTTTATTATTGCCTCTATTTAAACTTACTTTGTTAAGTACCTAGGTACTTAGGTATTCCATGCGAAAGCTCCACTAATCGAATGTATTACCATCACGTATTATTATCAACTCTAATTTTTAACATATTCCAGCTGCACCTGTCAAACGGGAGCTCCTCAAACAAAGAGACTACAAAGTTGACCTCGACTCAAAACTAGGCAAGAGCGTAGTCATCACCAAGAACACTCCGACCTCGCAATCCGGTGGCTACTACTGCAATGTCTGCGATTGTGTTGTCAAAGATTCCATTAATTTCTTGGACCATATCAATGGCAAGAAACATCAGAGAAACTTGGGCATGTCTATGAAAATTGAAAGAAGTTCCTTAGATCAGGTTAGCATATTATCAAATAGGTATAAATTAAACTGTAGAATCACTACCAGATCAGCTAAAACCTAAGCTATGTCAATGAGCCTTCGACTAAGATACAAGTCAGTGCTAGAAGAACTGTTTTAATATTGAAGTTACGCATGTGGTAATTTACTGTTGTTGTAATGTTGACAATACAATACAGGTCTGTTGTTAGTAGCAAGACTATTGCCATCAGCATACCAGGATACTACTGCATGCCAGGATTTGTTGGCTTAAAAATTTAAATACATATTAATTGACGGCCATGGCACAATTATAACGGCTTTCTTTTTGCGTAGCTACTCTTTGGGCTGAGTATGTCTTTAGCATGTTGACTGCTGAAAACACACATGTTTTATTTGTCTTGGGTTATGTGCTGTATTGTCAATTTTATCACAACAGCTGTGTGCACCCTCTCACTTATTCAGTATAGTCACGACTCAAAGCAAGTGATAGCAAATACACACATTGCGTGCAGATTCGCAAAAGTGGCAAAAAAATAAACCACATCACCAGTCAACATATTACTATTACCTTTTGTTGTGTATATAAATTAGATCATTTAGATTTATAGACTTTTAGTTACTAATGTGGGTAGGATAAGAAATTAGTGAAATAAATCAGTTTGCTTCTTGTACTCGAATTGGCGTATTTATTATTGGCGACTTCGGAAAATTAATTGTAATTGGGGTGTGAGATGGCGTCCAATGTAGCGAACATTGTGTTTCCGGGACATTTTAACCCAAAAACAGATAAATGGTGCGATTATAAAGAACTTATGTTGTGTGCACTCGACGCGGCGGGCTACGACGACATAAAGGAGAACAAGGCGCGATCTCTGTTTTTGTCGCAATGTGGCAAGGAAACATTTGCCCTAATCGCGTCACTGTTGGTGCCTGCTCGTCCGACAAGTGTGCCGCTAACACATATCATAGCTGTGTTGGACAAATTTTACGAACCAGAAATCAATGAAATCTTACAATCAGGAAAGTTTCATAAACGTTCACAATTACAAGGCGAGAGCGTGCAAGACTACGTGGCGGCGATAAGTGTACTCGGCGCCAAATGCAACTTTTTAGATTTAAAACGTCAGATGAGAGACCGGCTAGTGTTGGGAGTGAGAGATGATCGGTTGAGAAGAGATTTGTTAAAGACAAAGGATCTAACCTTTGAGATGGCATTACAGATGTGTCTGAATTATCAAACAACCTTTCCTGAGATGTACCCAGATACAGCTGAGTCTAAGCAAACTCACCCTATACCCATGGAGATTGGGAAAATTAAATTGATGGCATGTAGCCATTGTGCTGGACAACACAAAACTGGTGAACGTTGTCGCTTTGCAGCAGCAAAATGTTTTTATTGCAAAAAGACAGGGCACATTGCAGCGGCATGTAGGAAAAAAACTTCACAGACACACCAAGTCAAAGAAACCTCAGGGAGCAGTTCCAATCTTGACAGAGAGGAGGAACAGATGGGGATCTACATGTGCAGCGTGGAAGGTTATCAACCTCCAATAACAGCTGAAGTGAATATTGGTGGGGCAATGTTATTGATGGAAATAGACTCTGGTGCGTCAAGATCCATTATATCTGAATCAACCTTTCAGAAATTGTGGCCAGTACCTCCCCAATTGAACCCTACCAATGTGAAGTTGGTAACAGTAACACGTGAAGCACTCAATGTTCTCGGATCATTACAAGTAGTTGTAACACTGGGTGATAAAGAAGCACTCTGTGAGCTCATGGTAGTGTCAGGAAGTACACCAAGCCTGTTGGGCAGGAATTGGTTCAAGGCCCTCAGCATTTCCGTGTCTGGACTATGTTGGTCTGAAGACAAGATTAACCCGTTGATGGAAGAGTTTCCAGATTTATTTAAGGAAAAGCTTGGGGAATATAAGGGTCCTAAAGTATCATTACATGTTCGTGCGGATGCAGTCCCTCGATACTTTAAAGCGCGGCCAGTGCCCTTTCCCCTAAAGCAACAAGTAAATGAGGAGTTGAAACGAATGATTGAAGATGGCGTTTTGACACCACTCAAATACTCAAAATGGGCTACACCTATAAGGGTGGTGAAGAAAGATGATAATTCACTTCGTATTTGTGGTGATTATCGTGCAACTGTGAATGCAGCCATTGATGTTGATACATATCCTCTTCCTACATCGGTAGAGGCATTTGTGAAGTTAAGTGGTGGTCGCATATTTAGTAAATTAGACTTGAAACAAGCGTATACACAGGTGAAGGTTGACAGTGACACAGCAGAGCTGTTGACTCTCAATACACCCCTTGGGCTGATGAAAATGAATCGCCTGGCCTTTGGTGTCAGTGCGGCACCAGGAATTTTCCAGCGTCTGATGTCATCTGCGTTGGTGGATATGGAGGGAGTAGCTTGCCTGCTCGATGATGTGGCCATTATGGGAAATAATACGGAGGAACATAACCAGAGACTGCGGAAAGTCATGTCCAAGCTAAACGAAATGGGTTTCCGGCTTAATGTGAAGAAATGTGTTTTTGCAGCTGATAGTATCACTTTTCTTGGACATACTATCGATGCTGAAGGTCTGCATCCATCACCAGCTAAGGTAAAAGAGATAAAGGAGAAACCAGCTCCCACTAACAAAGAGACATTGCGTGCCTTTCTAGGCCTCTACAATTTCTATGAGAAGTTTCTACCAGACAAGGCAACATTGCTAGAACCTTTATACCGACTTTTAGAATCTAAGAGACCGTGGCGTTGGACGGAGACTGAAAGGATAGCATTCGAGAAGGCCAAGGACTTGATTTCATCTGACCTCACCTTGGTGGGGTACGAGTTGAATAGAGAACTGCTGTTGATATGCGACTCATCAGAGTATGGATTAGGAGCGATTATTGCCCATGTGATGGATGATGGTGAAGAACGACCTGTTATGATGGCATCTCGGACTATGCAACCACATGAAAGACGTTATGGTCAAATTGATAAAGAGGCTTTAGCCATTATGTTCGGACTGACTAAGTTTCATGACTTCTTATCAGGACGTAAATTCTGCATAATCACTGACCATAAGCCACTTGTAGGATTATTCAATCCCATGAAACCTATCCCCGACCAAATTTCTCCAAGAATGTTACGATGGTCATTGAAGTTAGGCTGCTATGATTACACAATCAAGTACCGGTCTGGGAAGTTAATAGGTAATGCTGACGCTCTAAGTAGATGGACGGCACCTACGGTGCCAGGATCAGGTGAGGAATCCCTGAAGGAGGTTTTGTTGCTTGAAGAACGCCCTGAGGGTTGGAATTTAGATGCGACCAGAATAGCAGCTGAAACAAAGAGAGATGCAGTGCTCCAGAAGGTGATGTTCAATATTCTGCATGGTTGGCCACCCCGCAACAGTGATCCTTTACTGCAACCGTATTGGGCTCGAAGAGAGGCCCTTTCCCATAGTAAAGATTGTTTACTGTGGTGCAACAGGGTCATTATACCCGAGTCCCTGCAGCATGAAGTACTGAAACTTTTACATACACCACATGCCGGTATAGTCCAAACAAAAGCTTACGCTAGAGGATATGTATGGTGGGTGGAAATGGACAGACAAATTGAGACAATGGTGTCAGAGTGTGAGCAATGCCAGTTGGTGAGGAACAATCCACCAAGAGACCCGCAGACCTGGATAGCAGATGAAAAGCCCTGGAGTCGCCTGCATATAGATTTTGCTGGCCCATTTCAAGGCAAGACGTTCTTGGTGGTAATCGACAGTCATAGTAAGTGGCTCGAGGCAGAGATTGTGACGTCGATGAGTAGTGGGACTGTTATCACAGTATTGAGACGGATATTTGCAACTCAGGGATTGCCAGATGTTTTAGTATCTGACAATGGAAGGGCTTTCAGTTCTTCAGAGTTTGATACCTTTCTAAAGAAAAATGGAATAAAGCACCTGTTTTCCCCTCCATACCACCCAGCTACGAATGGCCAAGTGGAAAGAGCCATACAGACATTCAAAAACAAACTTAAAAAGTTAGAGAGCTCTCAGATGCCCTGGAGTGAGAAGCTAGCAAAAGTTCTCTTTTATCTCAGAACAGTACCTAATTGTGCTACCAACAAAACTGCAGCAGAGATGCTGAATGGCAGGAAGTTCAGAACTGCCATTTCAAGACTGCATCCGGAGAATATGCCATCACGGAGGGATACCCAGTTGGAAGAGGTGTCACAAAATCCACCAACCAGATCCTTCCAGGTGGGGCAGTCTGTACTCATACATATGTATGGACCAGGAGAGAGGTGGCGGAGAGCCACTGTGGAGGCTATAGAGGGACCAAGCGCATACAGGGTGAGAACGGAAGGTGGAGAGCTACACCGTCGGCACGCCGACCAGATTTTGGCGCGCACTTCACACCCTAATAGAGGAATGGATGAACGTCGTTTATCATGGGACCGACCAGATGATGATTTGAATAGGGAAAGGCCTGTTGACGAAACCCCCATGGAAATACCAGATTCTGAGTTGTGGCCAGATATCATTGGCATACCTGACTCGTGAATGTAGAGATGTAGTAGTTCTAAGTTTGTTTTCAAATGTTTGTATATTTAAGAATTTTGCCATTTGGTTTAAATGGGATTGATTGTTCAAATCAAAATCTTAAGAAGTCCTTTTATTTTGTATAGTTTCAATTTAATAAATACATGTACTTCCTGAATTATTAGAGGAAGATATGTTGTGTATATAAATTAGATCATTTAGATTTATAGACTTTTAGTTACTAATGTGGGTAGGATAAGAAATTAGTGAAATAAATCAGTTTGCTTCTTGTACTCGAATTGGCGTATTTATTACCTTTGTTGTGTATAAAAGTACTCTGAAAGAAAATATTTAACTCTTGCATTTAATTCTTTTATTTCCAGGTAAAAGCTCGCTTTGCAACAAACAAAAGGAAGTTGGAAGAAAAGAAACGTGAATATGAACTGGACAGCAGATTGAGGGAAGCAGCCGAAGAAGAGTTGCGAGTGAAGGAACTGCGTCGTGAGAGGCGTCGCGACAAGAAACGCAAGCTTAACGACAACGATGATGAAGAGGTCTCTTCGGCACCAAATGAACTAGCTCAGATCATGGGGTTCTCTGGATTTGGAGCCTCTAAAAAATAATATATATTTTATAGTAATATTGTAGTTTTATTTTTATAGTTATTTTATATCACAGAATAACAAATAGTAATTTAAGAAAGGCTAGATGTAAGTTATGGTTAGGGCTAGGTGTAGTTGTGTGTTGCGTGTTCTAATGACAATTCTTTAGAAAGAATAATTTAAAATTGTTTCTTCGCCAAAAACTACCTCAGTATACATTTTATATTTTAGTATTCTGTGCCTCAGTGGAAACTTTAATAAATAATTTTAACATTAATTCAAAGCTTTAACTTTTTATTAAATCCTATCCTATAAAATGACATGCCAACATTTTGGTTTTGTTCTCAAACCTTACTCTTAAGAATAGCTACATATTTGCTACCTATATATGAAATAAGGTATATTTCATATATATGATATATAGGTTCAGAAATATGAGGAAAAATACCACAAAAACGAATAGGTACCTGCATAGATAATGTATACTTACCCTTTGATTTGAATGTCGCAATTTGCGACAAGTGTGTTATTAAGTGATGTGTGACGCGTCATGATTGTGTGAATTGTCATCTCATCTGAGTCTGGGAGTAAAGAACGGATATATTACCCCAACAATATAGGTAGATAAATCTCATAGACCTATCCGGTATTTCCTACGCTAAGAATAATATACGTAACAGTGGTGTATCATTATTAAGTAGATTTTCTTTGTTCTGTGGTGTTTCAATAAAGAGTTTATCTATCTATACTTACTTCCCTATAAATTTAGTCACGTTAAAAATCCCACAGTTGCAGCGTCACGATGGTGTCAATGGTGATGACTTAGCACAGCACTCCCATCTCACCAAGCCTGGCCAGTTCTCTACCATTGTACAGACTCTTTCATGCGGAACGTTAACTGAATCGACAAGGCCACCTGTTCAACTGTTAATCACGGCATGGAACATGCATGTTCTAGGTGCGTCGTTTTGTACAGTCGCTACGAAACGAACTTAAGGTGGCTACATTAATAAATAAGCAAAGAAGAAACAGCTAGTTCCAAAACCATATCAAAGTATCTACCTACATGGTAACTAGCCCTTTTCTATAACTTCTTTTTATATATAAAAATTAATCCTTATTTCCCTTGGTCACGGCATCACGCGTGAAAGGCTGGGCCGATTTCGCTAATTCTTTTTTTCAAATATACGTTAACGTTCGAGCAAGGTTCTTGTGAAGAAAAAATTCGAAAAATTGCCCGGAAATTGGAAAAAACTGAAAATGAGTTTTCTATGAGATTATAGTCTACGGCTCTACACACTCCATAGACACAACAGTTGTGATTTCCCGCACTCGCGGCAAGCTATGAAAAACACAACAGTTGTTTTGAGCAGTGAACGTGTTAACCTGGGAAAAGCAAAATTATTGTGGGATAACTGGAATTACGCGGGTGAAACCGCTTGGCTCAGCTGCTGCTAGTAAAATATACTTTTCTCGAAGCAATAAAATACTGGTACCTACTTGATAGGATTCTGTCTAAAGGAAAAAACATGACTTGAACCCGTGACCATCAATGTCTCTGCGAGGCATACCTATGCACCAACCAACTGAGTCAGCAACTAAACGTTACGGTACGTTAGATAACTGTAGGTAAAAAGTAGGTATACTATTATGTACTTTGCCGTTACTGCTAGAAACCTTATTTCCCGTGCAGCGTGAACATAAACGGCTGGAAACTTGCAGTACAGCCTGATACACCTAGAATAAGATGCATTTATTTTCAACACTTTTATCTGCGACGGATTAGACAAAATGACTGACATAAAATCTGAACAATAGGCAAAGCAGAAGCACTTGTTGATTTGCCTGTGATTACAAACCATGATTTTCCGCTACCGGCGGCGTGACCACGCCCTCGTATAAAACGCAAGTTCACAGTCATGGGGAGTCAATGTGGTGATTGAAAACGGCGACATGAGGCGAATCAGTTTGCACGTATTATTTACAGTGACTTTATTAGCGATATTTTGTTCTTATTCCGATGGATATCATGTAAGTGTTAATATTTTAGATAAGGCTATACAATTATTTATTCTGTGGTTTAGATGTGCGGGTGGCATAAGGTAGCGATGAACCAACTGCGAAGCGTGAGGTTAGCCGGTAAGGGTTCGATTTCCGCGCAGTGCAAATGTTTTTGTGAACGAGTTCCTATTTGCTCTAAGCCAGTGTTTGATGTGTGTTGTTTGTGGACTTTGTGGGACCATGGTCTTCCAGTTCTTGATTCCATAGACACAGGGAATCCTAGTTAGGGGTCAGAATCTATTATTAATTTGTAAATTAGTTTATAAATTAATGATTTCTAAAGCAGTATGCTCTCTAAATCTAATTGACATATATTTTAATTAAATTATTAGTTGAGTACATAAACGTAGTTAAGATTTTATAGTTCCTTAGATTAAATTTCACTAAAGTAACGTCTTCAAGACACATTCTGATAAAACATATTATTTCCTCAGATCCCAGCTGAAAGTTCAAGTTTATCACGTAAGTACCTACCCAATATGTTGTTCAGTAAAAAAGTTTATTGCATTTGGATACCCTTCGTATTAGTCGAGTAGGGTAGGCAAAATAATTAGCAGGTCAATTTGAACTGTAATTTGTTAATATTACAATAGAACATTTTAGCGGCAGCAGACTCCGTAAAGCCCAAATATTTCTGTGAACCACCTGGTATTAGCCGAATATGGGTCCTTGATTCTCGTAGTTCCCCAGTCCCTACAGACATGGAATCCTGTTTGAGGCCAGGATCTATGTACAATTGTACATATTATTATGATCATAGCGAGATATACCTACCTAATTAAACAAGCTTCCTTCACTTACAAAGACCATATTAATTTTAGATTACTCTCTTATGTTCATAGGGCAAATAATGTAATCTTTCTGACACAATCAATATCAAATATTTTAATTTTAATTATTGTGTTGGCAGTTAAGAAAGAAATCGAAGATCCACCAAGAAGAGACAGGCGTCAGGTGGAGAGCTTTGATGATGAGTACCCCACAGGCGCAAGCCAGGAATCGCAGGAAGAAATTGGCTTTTGGGACAGAGTCGTCAAAGTAGCACTGAAGTTATTCGGCAGATTTGTTGAATGGTTAAATTCTTAGTGCTGCTGAAAAATTATGTCTTTAAGAAAGGGCTTAGTGAACACCCAGAGGAATAACATTCTATATATATATATATATATTTAATATAGTATATTACATATACTATATTAAATTATAATAATATATATTACAGAAATTATATTAAATTACTAATAGAAGGATTACCAGTTTTTCACTAGTATACCCCATGTATACATAATTTTTTTCCAATTTTTAAAGTTATTTGGGATATAAGCTTGTGCATCCAGTCTATTGGGGTATCCTTTAAAAGGAATAAAAAACAAGTTTTATTTCATTTGAAGTATTTCATATTTGTATTCGAAGATTTATTTAAATGCTGAACATGGAAGAATATTTTGTGAGCATAAGCCAATGAATAATAATGTGTGTGTGTGTGTACATGTAATCTAATTGTATGTAAAAAAAACTATTTTAATATTCCGATGGAATAAATGTGTATTAAAAAAATGCATTACATCTCTTTGTTTGTTTCCGTGTGTTCTTCTGTGTCATTCACTTTTTGTATGTTTACTATTGGTGTGAGATTTTCTTCAACAATCCCTAAAGGATTATAGTTTCTTAGGGCACAAAAGTGACGTATAATGGCAAGTTCATTATCTTTAGTGGGTCTAGGAAAAAGGGGCACTTCTTTTTCTTTAAAATTTATAGAATTAATAACTTGCTTGAATGAACTGGGTTTGATGAACGATTTACCAACTAATGCAGCATCTAATAGACAGCTGTTTAACACTTCTGAAACAAATCTGTCATTGGAAAGAGCCTTGCCCTCCATGGCATCAGCTATTTGATGATAAACCATTTGGAAATCAATCATTTCAGTGCACGCAGGTGAAGGTATATCCTCCAAATCAGCAATTAGTCGAAAAGCATTAGCAGACTCAGTTTGAAGCTCATGAAAACTTAGATGATCTGTCAATACTTTAGCCCAAGTTGCTAATGGTATATGTGGTTTAGCTTTAACTTTCCTTACTTTTAATTTCCTCAAGGTACATTCTGGATGGTTACTTGCTCTCTCTCTATAATAAGCAATAGCTGCTTCAATTTCCTTCTTTGTTTTGTTAGGAATACTTTCTTGAATTGCCTCAACTCTTTTAGCATGTTTGGATTTAAGTCCAATGTAGAGAAGAAACTTTTCATCTTTGCTCCAACCATCAACTGGGTTTTCACGAACTTTCTGTGATTGAAATTTAGAGTGACCCAATTGTTCTCTCATCCAATTATACACAGCAGATGTAGAAGTAGGTTCATCTTCTATTACCTCATAAGCTTTAGCCTGTGGTTTAAATGTAACAGGCTTGACTTTTAGTACTCTGTTCTTTATATTCTCCGACATAGAAAAAACAGGGCGTAGTGCCGTTGGTTCTATTGTCGGGGAAGACACAGCAGCTGCAGAAGTAGGCTCATCTTCTATTACTGCATTAACTTTAGCCTGTGGTCTAAATGCAACAGGCTTGAGTTTTAGTACTCTGTTCTTTATATTCTGTGACATAGAAGAAGCAGGACATACTTCCGTTGGTTCTATTGTTGCGGAAGACACAGCAGATGCAGAAGTAGGCTCATCTTCTATTACTGCATTAACTTTAGCCTGTGGTATAAATGTAACAGGCTTGAGTTTTAGTACTCTGTTCTTTAGATCCTGTGAAATAGAAGAAGCAGGATGTACGTTCATGGGTTCTATTGTACACACATCAGTACTGTCTGTACACACACCAGATGCAGAAGTAGGCTCATCTTCTATTACCGCATTAACTTTAGCCTGTGGTATAAATGCAATAGGTTTCACTTTTAATATTCTGTTCTTTATAGCCTGTGACATAGAAGAAACAGGATGGACGTTCATTGGTTGTACTGTCGGGGTACACACACCAGATGCAGAAGTAGGCTCATCTTCTATTACCGCATTAACTTTAGCCTGTGGTATAACTGTAACAGGCTTGAGTTTTAGCACTCTGTTCTTTAGATCCTGTGATATAGAAGAAGCAGCATGTACTTCCATTGGTTCTATTGTCGAGGTACACACACTGGATGCAGAAGTAGGCTCATCTTCTATTACCGCATTAACTTTAGCCTGTGGTATAAATGCAATAGGTTTCACTTTTAGTATTCTGTTCTTTATAGCCTGTGACATAGCAGGAACAGGATGGACTTCCATGGGTTCTATTGTCGGGGTATACACGGCAGATGCTGAAGTAGGCTCATCTTCTATTATCGCATAAACTTGAGCCTGTGGTGTAATTGCAACAGGCTTGACTTTGATAACAGTGTTATCTTTAACTTGTGAAATAGCAGGAGCAGGACAGAGTTCTGCTCCCATGTAATATTCGGTCTGTGACATAGAAGATGCTTTATCTTCTATTTTCGAATTAAATTCAACGTTTTTTATAGCACTTGGCTGGGCTTCTATTATTGTGCTATCTTTAGCCTGTGACACAGAAGGAATAGGTAAGTCTTCTGTTCTCAAGTTGTCCATAGCATGTAGGGTAGAAACAGTAAAAGAGGGGGTAAGTTCTTCATCAATTTCCATGTCTTCCATATTGAGAGGTCTTGTTTAGTATGTTACTAATCCAGCCGGGTGATTACAACTGCAAAATGGCGTTAGAATTAAATTCTGTTTTATTAAGCTGCAAATAGGTAGGTTATTTCGGATGTAGGTAGGCGATCCACCAATCCGGATCTGGCCCCCGTGGTGAATTATGGCCTAACCCTCCTCACGAAAGGGAGGGGAGACCCGTGCTTAGCAGTGGGACGATATGGGTTGATGATAGTGAAATAGGTACTAACCTAACATAGATAGATAACATAGGTTTCTCCTAATTTTGGGGGCCTCCGGTGACGTCCGTGTGGGGTTTTCAAGAAGCGACCAGAGAAAACACGGATGGCATGCATGAGGCGTCTAATGGCTACAGAAATAAATAAAATCATACTTTAAATATTTTCAGCAGCGTCCGCGCAAAAGTCTCACTTGGTTTTTGGATAGGTATGGTTTTTGATGACCAAATCGTTTTTAAAATCTTTGTCCGGTTAAGAAAAACCTCATTAAATATCAGAATACTGAAAACCTTAATTGAATCAACGTGTAGGTATCTACTTACAAAATAAAGTTGTTTTCTGTTTTTTCTTTTCAAAACTGTTTTCACTACAATATTACGGTTTCTTTTCTGTTTGTTATAAATAATAATAAATGTTTTATTTGAATAAAATTCATCCTTTACTTTCAGAATAGAATTGATTTACATTTGACTGACAGTATTCAGTCACAGTACAGTCAGTAATATTATGACAGTGAGTTGATAGGTTGACATTGACTGCCAGAACAGTAAGTAGAGGCCGCAAAATTTTATGATTCTAAGTTTTATTTTTCTATTTTTGCGCATTTGCGCAAAGACCGTACTTAAGCTTGACTGTGCACTATGGCGTAAAAAATGGTCCGAGCAAGAGGCTCCTGATGGTAGCGTGTCTTTTTATAATGAGGTGACCATGACCAAACAGAATACGGAACAAATTACTTGTAAAAACGACTGTGTAACGTGATAAATAAATTGATGCTACTTAATAAGGTTACTTAACTAATTTATTTGAGGTATACTTAGTATATTTTTTGAAATCTACATCACTTACCCTATACGTAGGTATCATCTGACCAATTGTTAATATGACAACAACCAACACACCTTTCGTTCCAAATAGTACGTATCTACCTACCTATTACCACTAAGAGATTGCAATAAAATCTGATCAATAAAAAATCATGGTAACCATAAATACCATGAAGAGCTGGCAAGAAGTCAGACAAGGACACACTACCATAGGGAGCTGTCTCACTCAGACCGGTTTGGCTAGTTACCATAAACACGTGATAATAGATCATATGTGAGCTAAAAAAAATATTGGTACACAGTCAAGTTTAAGTATAAGGTCTTTGAATTGAAAATATTACTCGTTCAATCTGTTCGTTACTTTCAGGGTTGCCTGCAGTAAAAAAATTATAGGTTGATGGGTTAGTTTGTACATCATACTAGTCGATAGTTTTTTGTTTTAGTCGCGTGTGTAGTATTTTTGAGTACTTTGGTACGTTTATACACGCATTTGGCGCGTATGTCATAGAAATGAGTGAAATGTCAGTTATTTGTATGGAGTGTCAGGGGTGCGGTCTCGGCAGGAAATATGAATGGGATTAGAGAATTTCGTACAAGAGTATGGGAAGCGCAAGAATCGTAAGCCACTGCAGGTAGGTATGAAAATTAAATAGGAGTTTACATTAAAAATAAACTGCACCAGTATAGTATATGTACTAAATAATATATTTTATTGATGTGACATACATATTCGAAATTCGGTGTAATATAATTATTTTTAACATAGAAATGCAACAATTACACTGTTATGCAATTGTAAGGAACCAGCAAGATGGCACTTTAAGTTAGTTTTCCTTTTAATACACTTTAAACAATCTTTTTATCAGTATATAATAATAAGAACACATTTTTATGGAGGACTATGTTAGGAAATAAATGAAATTTGTATAATAAGTGTTTTCTATGGTTAGTTAATAATTATATATACAACTATACATAGGTACGTTAAAAATAGGCCCCTATACTTAAATATGAATATGATAATAACAATATCTATCATAAATGCAGGCAACGAGGGTATGTAGGTACTTTACAAATTACAAACAACCAAAATATAAATATATAGGAAAGTAAAAACTGCTAATAGGAATACTGTAACGAACACAAAATTGAAAAAATGTATCGTTTTATAAATACATTAGGTGACGATATAAGCTAACGTAACTTACATTAATTATATTTTTTTAGTCTTGAACAGTAACAATTAGATACTTTAACAAAAATATTAATAATTATTTAACATCCGGTGTGTTCTATTTAATAATTAATACTTAATATAATATCATAAACCAAGTTCTGCTCTAGTTATAATAAGCCAAGTGGGGGGGAGGTTTGATGTTTGTATTTTTTATTTAAATCGGAAATAAAACTTTACAGCTGGAATGGGTTCATCTTATGCCTCTTTTGAACAAACTAATCATTTGTTTCCGATAATATCTGCGCTCTGAGTGGGTCTACGAGAAAACTTAGTATGATCAAGAGGTATAAGATAAGCCGATTCCAGCTGAAAGTCTAATTCCCAATTTAAATCATCACCAACGTACCTGACACTTGGGTTATAATTATAAGTTGATGAGAGAGAACCAATTATCCAAAACACGCCGCCCGCGAATAGATGCGATACGAATAATTTCAAAAAATGCTGAGGAATTACGAACTTAGCTGTGCTTAATCGCTAAGCAGTTGCCTCCAACAATTTTAGATTTTGTCTTGCATTACCTCGGGGACAGGTGACTTTCAGAAATATGGCTAATATGCAAAGTGCAAAATATGACTGTAAAAATTATGAACACAGGGTTGCAAAAACAACAGTTAAAAAAATCTGTACGAAAATTAGTGAACAGTTCCGGATCGTTCAAATAGGTGGGATAGGTAAAATAAACAACTAAAGAGGTACATCTATTGGAGTCAGTGGGAATGGTGCATTACTCAGTCTGGGTCGAGCACTGACCTCTATAATTACCACTGGACAGGTCCCTGTCGAACTATTTTTGTGTCTACTTAGGTTTCGTCATTTTGGCGAGACATTTACGAGAGTTACCGAGTGTCAATAGAACTAAACAAAATCACACTCCAGCACAAAAAATGAGCTGACAGTTCATATTTACACCCAGTCCAGGAACAAGACGTCAGTGGTTCGAGCTATTGTCATTTGCGAGGAAGACTGGCGAGGTCACTTATTGTGCTATCCTGATTATTCTATAAAAATA
Source organism: Campaea margaritaria (assembly GCA_912999815.1). Taxonomy (NCBI): domain Eukaryota; kingdom Metazoa; phylum Arthropoda; class Insecta; order Lepidoptera; family Geometridae; genus Campaea; species Campaea margaritaria. The sequence goes on from OU538794.1 coordinate 9,285,658, forward strand.
ACATAAATGCAGCTGCGACGATTATGTGCGATCGACACACAAAAACTAGAAATGTTTTCGTTAGTAAGGAACAAAACATTATAAAATTAACCACACACAAATATTCATATAGGTAGCGTATCAAACGACTGGATTCATTCGATACTATATAAATGTAAACTAATGTTACAAAGCAATATAAATTACAACGAAAATATCTAACGATGCTTATATTTCAATCCTGAGTTTGAATAATATTAAATCATATTACAAACCTTTCACTTATCGTAAGTAATGTATAATACATAAAATTATACAAGTTATCAATAAGACTAACAGGAAGATATAGCATGAATAATAATAATTAGGAATATCATAAACTCTTCCGAAGCTGAATATTGTAACGGCACAACTATTATCGGGACTCTTTGAACAAAGTTCATTCTTTTAATTATCAATAATTTTCGATCAGTAAGCGAATGAGAATTGAAAGAAGAAGATATTACAGAGCTCCAACCCGAACAGTAGGAATTTGAGCAGGATAGAGACTGGGAGGCGAAGGTACATTTTGGGTCAACTTTTTAGATTTCTTAACGTATAAAAGCTTGAAACGGAGTCCTATGTTGTGCCACTACAGTTACCAAAAGGATAAAGCCAAGTGCAATAATCGCCAGTTCGATTTAAGTTTCCACGATTTTTTCCACGTTCTTCTATTTTTTTCATCAGTCCTAAAATAACAAACGACAAACAAAGAATGTCGGAGACTATCGGATATAAGGCCGCGTACCGAGATACGGCGAGCGGGGTCACCTATCGCATCGAAAATGAAGCTGCACAAAACGCAACAGCTCGCGACTTACGTAAAATACATTCAATATAACATATCACGCTCCTATACCACAGTACGCGACCTTTCGGTACCCGGCGGGAACGCCTTTCAGAGAAAAATAAACTAGTCTTGCGTTTCGAATCGGAGATGCCCATTATTGCGCATACGCCACACCGAAAAACCGGACGGACGACGACGCTGTACGGTGGACGTCCACCTTTACGCACAAAGCGTTCGTTTCTATATTTATTACGAGTGTCGCAAACGAATGGAACTACTCGCCCGAGTTTATGTTTTCCGACTACAGCCTGGGAGTCTTCGAGTCACGAGCGTATTATGTCGGTTCTAAGTAGGCGAGCACCATCGTACGCCACATCGTCGCTCGACGCCAGGCGAGATAAGCGCCAAACGCGACCCTCACGAATAAAAATCACACGTAGAAAAATTCCAATACGTTTGTAAAACAAAGCGGGACGGTCACAAAGACTTTGGCCAAACGGGCGAATTAAAAAAAAAGACGGCGCGCTAAGAATCGAAATCGAGCGTCGATCCCGCCGAGGGCCGGACGTGTATGCTGTGAGTACTATTGTGTCGCGGCGGCGGCGGCGGGGGCGGGGGAAGGCGCGGGCGCGGCGGGGGCGGGCGCGGCGCCGTGGCGCGCGAGCGCGGCGGGCGGCTCCCTTGCGAAGCACTGGAAGCCGGCGTCGAGGAACAGCTCCTGCAGGAAGCGGCGCGCGCACAGCATGTAGGTGTCCCGCGCCAGCAGTGCGCACACGTCGGAGTACACGCACGCGCTGCGGAACACGTCGGGGTGCCGCTGCTTCAGGGACAGCAGCACGGAGCGCGCCTGGAAGGCAACCGGTGCGTTACTTATCGGCTTTTATTTTAGAGTACAGTTGTTCCAGTGTAGTAGATGCGAAAGAATAAGAAACTCTTTATTGTACGCCGCATGAATACATTACAGGAATACAACTAAATGTTAATGTTGTACGACAGGCGGTCTTATCGCTTAAAGCGTTTTCTTCCTGACGGCCTTTGCACGGATAGAAAAACATTTTAGGTCGGTGGCGTAACTACCTTCTAGGCTGATTATGTTCTCATTTAACACGAGAGGTAGTAGTGAAATGTTAGCCTGGAAAATACACAAAAAAACCTATTAAACTATCTTTCTACGGACCTGTTTCAAATGTATCGGGTTGGACATTAAGTGCACTTGATCCAAAAGCTCTCCTTGCGGCGAGGTGTCTTTCTCGGTCACCGGGCTGCTTATATCGCTGCCGGCGTCCAAGACACTCGTGTCCATGGCTATAGAAACACATACAAAAGGTTTGAAATTCATGAAATGAGGTTACCTTTTAATACTCTAATACTCGAAACTGTCTAAAAGCATCAATTCTGTAAAGCCAAAAGAAAAAAAAAAAGTGACCTGCAAAGAACGCCTCCCTGAGTTCGTGCGCGGAGGGCGGGCGGATGCGCGCGCACGCCAGGCACTCCGCCGCCACGTGCCGCCACGGCCGGCCCGCGCCCCCTCCCTCGGGGGCTGGCCCGGCGTTCTTTTTGCCCTCCGAAACCTGTACATAGACAAGTAATTACACTAATTTAACCAACGGACCACGCACCTCACGCTCCCCCCCCCCCCTCTTTATACGATCGACTGTTCGTATACCGGCAGAAAACTCATCGTCTCTAAACGTTTGGTGTGGTGTACTGCGGAAATATTACGAGCCGATTTGGAAGTAGTGTGGTTAGTGCTCGCGTTAATGTTTATATGTAAAACCTTTTTGCTCTTACCTTTACGTCACTATTTTCAACTTTAGGCAAATCTTCGGTTTTCGTCGCGTCGCTCTCTGAAGTGTCATTTTTGGCCGTTTCGTCGCTCTTGTCGATAGAGTTTTGACTCTCGACCTTCTCTTTGGTTGCTTTGCCGGCGCTGTCGGTGCTGACGTCGCTCTTGGAGCCCGGCCGCTTGTTTTTGGGCGTGATCAGGGTGCTTGCCGCGGCAAACGCGCCCCGCACGTTAATACTCGTTGACACTAGGTTGCTTACAGCTGGAAATACATAAGGACAAATTCATTTATTGAAAAAGAAAACGTGGAGGATTAAATATTTGATTGCCATGGAAAACTTTTAAGGTAGACTTCAATAGATCAAGGCCGACGCGACTAACGCCGTGAAATATCAAATGTATTGTAACGCGCATCTGCCGCCCGCGTCAGTTGGATTGGCCGCGATCCATGGAACTTCATCGATATAAAATATTTCACGTTTAATATAAGCCAAAAAATTGTATTAGTCTGTGCGATGAAGAAACACTTCATCGCACAGACTAATACATTTTTTTACAAGCAAAATCTATGGACAATTATCGAATTTAATCAATTTACCTTTAGAGGATGACAGTCTTTGACTATCAGGTGTTGCTCTGGACTTATTCTCGGTGCTGGCAACACTCGTGTCTCCCAAAAAAGACGGCAGACGGCCGTGTTGGGACTGGTCACCCTTCTCGGCATCTTCCTCCGGCCGTTCGGAGTCTCTGTAAGGTGATAACGATGTAGAATGATAATACAGTTGAATCAGTTATAATAAGGTCACTTAAGCGACTAAGCTTAAGGTTCGTGCCGCGCTCCGCTGTTTCCGTTTGGACGACGCGCCTCTGCCCGCGCGGCTCGCTTTAAGACGAATCGTGCAAACTTTGCAAGACTGCGCAGATGTGGCGCAAGTCGGGCCGTTCCGACCGGGCTCCGGGCTCGAGCAGCGCTGGTTCGCGCCGTCGAACTGCAACAGATGCAGTACATACCTCGGGAACAGCTCCATGAGGTCTTGCGGCAGACAGATGCCGATGTAGGCGGGCGGCAGCGGTACGTACCTCGGGAACAGCTCCATGAGGTCTTGCGGCAGACAGATGCCGATGTAGGCGGGCGGCAGCGGTACGTACCTCGGGAACAGCTCCATGAGGTCTTGCGGCAGACAGATGCCGATGTAGGCGGGCGGCAGCGGTACGTACCTCGGGAACAGCTCCATGAGGTCTTGCGGCAGACAGATGCCGATGTAGGCGGGCGGCAGCGGTACGTACCTCGGGAACAGCTCCATGAGGTCTTGCGGCAGACAGATGCCGATGTAGGCGGGCGGCAGCGGTACGTACCTCGGGAACAGCTCCATGAGGTCTTGCGGCAGACAGATGCCGATGTAGGCGGGCGGCAGCGGTACGTACCTCGGGAACAGCTCCATGAGGTCTTGCGGCAGACAGATGCCGATGTAGGCGGGCGGCAGCGGTACGTACCTCGGGAACAGCTCCATGAGGTCTTGCGGCAGACAGATGCCGATGTAGGCGGGCGGCAGCGGTACGTACCTCGGGAACAGCTCCATGAGGTCTTGCGGCAGACAGATGCCGATGTAGGCGGGCGGCAGCGGTACGTACCTCGGGAACAGCTCCATGAGGTCTTGCGGCAGACAGATGCCGATGTAGGCGGGCGGCAGCGGTACGTACCTCGGGAACAGCTCCATGAGGTCTTGCGGCAGACAGATGCCGATGTAGGCGGGCGGCAGCGGTACGTACCTCGGGAACAGCTCCATGAGGTCTTGCGGCAGACAGATGCCGATGTAGGCGGGCGGCAGCGGTACGTACCTCGGGAACAGCTCCATGAGGTCTTGCGGCAGACAGATGCCGATGTAGGCGGGCGGCAGCGGTACGTACCTCGGGAACAGCTCCATGAGGTCTTGCGGCAGACAGATGCCGATGTAGGCGGGCGGCAGCGGTACGTACCTCGGGAACAGCTCCATGAGGTCTTGCGGCAGACAGATGCCGATGTAGGCGGGCGGCAGCGGTACGTACCTCGGGAACAGCTCCATGAGGTCTTGCGGCAGACAGATGCCGATGTAGGCGGGCGGCAGCGGTACGTACCTCGGGAACAGCTCCATGAGGTCTTGCGGCAGACAGATGCCGATGTAGGCGGGCGGCAGCGGTACGTACCTCGGGAACAGCTCCATGAGGTCTTGCGGCAGACAGATGCCGATGTAGGCGGGCGGCAGCGGTACGTACCTCGGGAACAGCTCCATGAGGTCTTGCGGCAGACAGATGCCGATGTAGGCGGGCGGCAGCGGTACGTACCTCGGGAACAGCTCCATGAGGTCTTGCGGCAGACAGATGCCGATGTAGGCGGGCGGCAGCGCGGCGGGCGGCAGTGGCGCGGCGGCGGGCGCGGGCCCGCGCCGCGCACCGCCCGCGCGCGCCTCGCCCACCGGCAGCGGCTTCCAGTCCGCCTCCAGCAGACTGCAACGAACGGAACTGCTGTCAAATGCGGTACGGTGGTGTGCAAAAACGAAAAAACGTCGGAACTGTTCCGTTAGTAGTAGGGGTCGTTTAAAAAAATGGACAAAAAGGTGACGAATTCTCGACCTTTAGAGCGTATACGCTGTGGCACCGGTGCGGGCCGGATGCGGTACGCGGGTGGGTCGCACCGGGTCCGTTAATGAACTACTTACTATGACGCCATCGCAATATAATATATCTCACGTTCTATAATGTTATTAGATTTATGTTCAAGAATTACACCAGCATTTCAGTCCTCTGTGGTATCACTATACGTCCCGAGTAAGATCACGACGACACTTTACACTCTATTAGACCGAAACTGACGCGCAGACTTGCCTCAGCCCTCATTGGACTGATGAATTTGATGCTGACGTAGACTCTGACTCCGCACAGTAAAACAAACAAATTTTCTAAAAACCAAATTTCCAGATTTAATTTATTTTATAACATGCAGTCCGCATACTGACCTCATCTTGTTGCCCTTCTCCCGCGTGGACCTGGTCCGCTCCCGGAGCGAGGCGAAGGGTTTCTGTCGCCGGTTCGAGTCCTCCAGTATCCAACTGAGGCTGAGGTCGGTGATCTCACTGGATCCAGTCGCAGCACTTTCAGATTTAAAATGAGGTCTGAATCATACAAGTAGATATTATTGGAAGTATCTATACGCGCTTGATATATTACTTTTTTATTATGAGGTATGTACCTAATAAGCTGTAAACTTAGAAATAGAGTCTCATGGTAATTTGATAGATAAACTATTTATTTATATGTTCATTATTATTATTATGTTATTTAACTTGTTCGACACTTATTATCGTTCGTATATATAGACCTGTAGCTATAACAAACTCTGTACAGTGAGAATACGTGAATTATTAATTTCGAATAAGCTTGTAAGGTACTAAATCACAGGCAAAGGGTAACTAATTAATTAAAATAGTATTAAAATTACCGTCTGTTCAAAGACCTCAGTGTTGCATAACCGTTCATGTCCAACTGCGAAGGAGGAGAGCTTGCAATCTCGTGACCTGCAAAACCTTCCAAACAATAATACATTAATATTTCATCGGAAATTTGAGAATAAGGTATAAATTGTTAGTATAAAATCTCACTGGAGGTGGAGGTACGCCGTTGTAATTCTGATATTTTCGGTCTTTGGGAACTGTTATTTATTTTCGTACCGTACAAACTGGACGAGCTTGGTATTGGGCTGAGAGTCCAAACTCTGTCTCTGAAACACAAACGCAATACACATTAATCATTACAAAATTTAAGATAACGCTTTCGGGTCCAGCCTGGCAGCCGTATTATAAAACACAAATGAAAATCGATTTCATTTTGTGTCAAATGTAACCGATTTTCGTTTTTATTTGTCTATAATACGGCTGAGCAAAGAGCTATCAACGATGATGTTGATAACGATCCGATGTTCCCGATTTTTTAGAAAAGGGGGAACCTAGTTAAGGGTCAGGATCTGCGTGTGATCGTGACGAATTACTACTTACGGAATAGCATATTTCCCGAGGAAAGAATCACAGCTGCTGACCCCGCTAGTGCTGGACTCGCTAGTGTTCCTCACGCGGCCCTCGGGGGCGTGTTCCAGAGAGTTCATCCTGCCCACGAGTTTGTTCTCGATGTGCATCCGATGTGGCGGCCGCTCGTAACTCGAAAAATCCTTCAGTATATCCACCGTTTTAGACTCGGAGAGCATTGGCCGCTCGTGCGTGCCTTGAGACGGCAACGTGTGGGATTTTCTCTTGTTCTCTTCCTTATTGGACTCCATGCCGAGTTTCGTCGAGTGGTCGACGACGTCCGTTTCTAGAACGGCTCGCGCGACCTTGGCGTGGTCGGACGGGAGGCTCTCGGCGACGCTGAGGTCGGTGTGGTCGGAGTGCTCGCTCGCCTCGGCGTCGTACGGCTGGAACCGCTCCGGCGCCGCCACGAAGCAGCGCAGGCCGCCGTCGTACGCGGAGCTCCTCTCGTCCGGGATCACCGGGAACTGCTCCTGTCGCGTGTGTCTCACGCACAGCCAACCTACGGCACAGAAGAGGATGTCAATATTTTTGTCTCTTTCGGTTCAGAATTCTAGTCGATGTAGTATATGTTTCTTTTGAATGACACCAAAATTCCTATCACTATCGGTCACAATGAGAACTAAATCCAGGTCATTGCGAATCGTAACAAGATGTACAAATTCACGGTCTGTGGATTTTCGGTGTTTTTTTTTATTTTACGTGGCTTGCACAAACTTTGTCAACGGAGACTGAAGTCAGATCCTTAAAACTTTGTATGATTTTTTGCTGGAAGACCACATAAACATAATAAGATAAAATTTCAAAATCGACTGACCGAGATCTGCCAGCAGATTGGCTCCATCATAGGTGCTCCCGATGAGCCCCAGCACGTAGAAGGCGGTGGCGCGCACGGCGTACACCGGGCAGTACTTGGCGAGCCGCACCACGTGCACCAGCATGGAGTCCTCCAGGTACCCGCCGCTCAGGCTCATGAGCAGCTGCAGCCCCTGCGGCGACGCCGCCGTGTTGCCCACCGCCCACAGCGAGGCCTTCAGGTCGCCCACCTCCTGGTCGGTGCCGCACTTCTTGCGCTGCAATATCTGGAAGGGAGCGGGGTGTGATCAGGGTGTCCCAACGAAAGCGACGAGCGCAACGTGCAGGGCCGTTAATCGCTATGACCACGTAGACTCGTAACGCGCTCGTTTCGAACTGACAAAATAACGGGCAAAGCAAGCGCGTTTCGAGAAGTTTCGAAGTTCAAAATAAGTTTAATGAGTGTTATGAAATGCTGCGTTTTCGGCAAGGAATCTCAAGGGGCGTAGCGACTGAGGGCGCGGTAGGTACTCACCCGGTAGTGGTCCGGCAGCGCGGCGGCGAGCAGCGCGCGCGGGCGCAGCGCGGCGTGGCGCGCCAGCGCGGCGTGCAGGTGCGGCGGGGGCCGCGCCGCGCGCCTCCAGCGCCACGCGCCGCGCGACCCCGCCGCCGGCAGCGCCAGCGCCTCGTGCACGCCCGCCTCCACGAGGCGCACGTACCTGTAGCCATGGCGACTGTTAGCGAGCGGGTCGGATCTACGTGTGGCCGTGTCGTGGACCCGACCGTGTATTTTATGAGTCAAAATTTGTACTAAACGGAAATTATGAGACTCATCGAAACGACCACAAATGGCGGCGCTTTCCTATCTACCACGCGCGATGAATCGCAGTCCTCATTTAAGATAATTAATTCTTTGATTAGTGTTCGAGTGGTGTAATCAAAGATTGGATTGGAAACTGGTTCCCCGATTTTGTAATCATCAGATTTCTGAATTACTGAACTATGGAAGCAAATTTTAAGACATATATTCACGTGAAAATAATGTCTAATGACACGCACCTATAGTTGTAACTCTTAGTCCAGAAGTCCAGATGTTTCTTGAGAAAGGCGACGGACTTGGCGTCGGCGGAGTGCGCGGCCGCCGCCGCCTCCAGGCTCAGCCAGATGAGGTACCCGCGGTCGCCGACGGCGCCGAGGTCGAGGCTGGCCGGTTCGGCGTTCTTGTCGAGCCGACAGTTTTGGCACAGTGTGTCTCTCATTGTCATCATTTTTTCTACGAGCGCCTGGGAATGGTCAAAACATTGGTGAAGATGAAAGAACAAGTTTAATAATATATTTTTTACGATAATATTTGGGCACTGACTCATTTGTAATACAGTTGACTATGACCTTTGTCGATGTGTATGTATATACAGTTTCAATCTTAATTAAAATAATGTTACTGTTTTAAAAAATTACCGTAAAATTCTCGGCTAGTAGATAAATTTTAGATTTTTAAGTTTTTAAGGTTTACCCTAACTACAAGGAAAAAAACCCAATTAAACTCACCGGAACTGTAAAAGCTTCCTCCAAAATCCCAAGCGACGCCTTCACCACCTCCTTGCATTCGTCTTTTATCTGCCCCACAAGCATTTGCAGTATCCACGTCTCCATGTCAACACCGGACGAGTCACTGTCGTCCTTCTGTGTTTTCATGTATTCAAAGTTCTTCTTCAGCTTGGATTTCCTTCGAACGAGGTCCCGGGACTTTCTCGATGCTCTCAATAATACGTTGAGGAACTGAGTGGTGTACAGTCTCGATGCTTGAATACTGCAGGTCAGGGTTTTGGCGAGAATGTCCCGAGGAAATGAGTCGAGAGTGTAGTCCAAGCTCGATATGACGAGTTTTATATAGCAGCTGTGGTGAGTGTTTGTGCAGAGTTCTAGGAGACTGAAAGAGAGTATTCAATGTTGTTAGAGGCTCTTGGTACCGAAGCAAGATAATATTAATAAATATCTATTAATTAATTTAATGAAGATTTCTGTAGTTTCCAAAGCTAGTGCTGGTGAGAGGAGCTTTAAGTAAGGAAGCCCTGGGAATAGGACAATCAAAAACAACAAAACAACAATTTGTTGTTTTTTTCTATCGGGAATTGGTGTGTGACACTTACTTCTCATAAAGTTTTGTCTGTTTGAACAGCCTCAAACCAGTGTGGGTATGACACAGCTGCCCAATGAACAGGAAGTACATCTGGCACATGGTGTTGCACATATGCTGAGGGCTAAACAGGCACTCGTGGGCCTTCTTCCCGGTCTCGATGGCTTCAATCTGGTGGCTTACATCTTGGAATAAGTACTCGAGCATTCTTTGTGAATCGGCCTGTATAAATAGAGAAGTAAATTATGTATTGTACACCAACTGTATTGTTTTGTATTATTGGCCGGCAGCAGCGACGACGGAGGGCCGCGGGTACCCGACGAGGCACGTAACGGACGGCAGGCGGCGCCACTTACGTCGTTGTGGTGCAGCAGGCGGCGGATGAGGAGCGCCCCGGCGCGCGCGGCGGCGTGGCCGGCGGCGGCGAGGTCGGCGTGCGAGTATTTGTTGGCGGAGGGCCGCAGGTAACCGATTAGACGCGCCGCCCACGCCTTGTGCGCGCTTTCGTTCAGATTTAGCAAAGGCGCTGTTGAATTCTCCTGGAAAAATGTCCTTCATTTTAAAAACTAATGACTCTTGTAGGCTCGTTTACTTCCACCTATCGCAATGTCATTCACCATGCAACCGAATAGATTCACATCGTTCTCCATTATTGACGAAATAGATTGGTACATCGGCGAACTTCCGATTACATGTTTTTATCAATAGCTTGGTTTCTACTCATTGGAGTTAAATAGCAATTTGAAGTTTTGAAGCATATTGTTACCTACCTTCAGAATAGTGCGGATGATCTCCCAATTCCACGTATTCCCATCCTTGCTCTGCATCACCAGCGTGGACCGAATCATACTGTCGCTGTCTCTTTCAAAGAAAAACTTCGCCGACTTGGTGACCTTACTGACGGCTGCGCTGGTGCGCGAACTCATACTCTTGCTCTTCGGCAAAGCGCTGACATTCCGGCTCGAAACGTCGGCCCGCGAGCCGACGCTATGCCTCTTCGGTTCGTTTTCATTATCGGAGTCGTCCAGGAACTCGATGCTGTTATCCTTGTGTAACTCTTTAGGCTTCGCCATGCTGGCATTGTCCTTTTCTTTCCTGCTCTTCGTCGTATCTTCCGCTCTCTCTTTGAACGCGCCGCTACAATACTGTACTATGTGGTCTAGGAAGAGGCTGGCGGTCGCGGGGCGCGCCTCCAACATGGAATGCAAGCGACGCAACGCGGCGACGGCGGCCAGCGCCTGCGGCCGGCCGGCCGACGCCTGCGACACCAGCGAGGGAAGCGCGGGGGTTATACTACATATTTGAGGAGGTAGAAATAGGTGTATTAAATGCAAAAGTTGACCCAGGAGCACGGTCGCCCGAACCGATATAAACGTGTCGCTCGATACTATCACTTCAGCTAGTCCGTCCAATAAGCCGGCCTGAAAAGTAACAGGAGCATTAGCACAATATTTTACAGGTTAAGTATCGATAACTGAGCTGACTAGCTTTTTTACTCCGTGTTTAAATGATATGGGCTTATCAGCTCAGTATAAATTATATTGCAGTATTAAAAGATTTACTTCTAAGAAACACTGAAGCAACAGCGCAAGATGAATCTCGGTTATATCAGGTCCTGTAGTGCCCAAGTGAGGTAATATGGCAATGCCTTCTTCGGCAACGAATCCTTCGTTTAAACGCCACGAGTCCTACAAACAAATATAACAATGTTTAGCATCACTTTACAATTAGATTTTAGTGTTCGTTTTAGATTTTTCGTAAGTATACAGTCATCGACAAATGTCAAGGAACATGTTTAAGCATTTACTTTTCTGCGCAAATTTGAAAGTTTGAACATCTCCATCAACTTTTGTCGGTGACTGACATATAATTACTTGGAAATCGGACGGATCTATTGCACCCAAAGCAACAGATATTTCGTCCGTCCATTCTGGCTGCGGCAGTCCGACCAGCTCGTATAGCAGATCTAGTATTGCTTTCTGAAAGAAAGTTAGAAATATTAGAGAGTTCTAGCGAAATTCGTGTTTCAAGCCCGTAGCATTAAACTGCTGGTAAACCGCTGCTGGTATAGAAATAAATTACGCTATACTCACTCGAACCTCGAGTCGCGGCAGGTACAGTGCCGCGACTAAAGCGCGCAGCCCGCCCGAACTGTACGGGTGACAGAAGTGCAGGAGCCCGGGCCAACTGCGCAGCACACAGAGTAATGCCAGTCGACTACATGTGAAACGCATTTCTCGTTCGTCTCTAAAAAAATTAAAAAAATTATGTCTGGTGGTTTTTTTATTTCATAGTTTAAGAGGTCTAAACATTCTTCAATGCAAATGAAAAGGTCAAAGGTGCGGACTAAATCATGGTGATGATGAACAACTTCAGAAGTGTTTTCAACATTCCAAGAAGTGTTTCCACCGAGCCTAACTAATTAATTAATTATTTGACAACAATAGAGTGAAAGACATACATGAGGTTATTGCAAGGCATGGCTACAGCGAAAGTAGGCCTAAAATCAACAGTGGATATAAGAATCATTAGAATATCTGTGGCAGTGGGCAGAGTAGGGCTGCAAATGTTGATGAAAAATTTTATAAATGGGCAGATTTTTCACATCAACTTACGTGCTCGTCTCAGTGCCAGCGGGACGGAAGTGGAAGTCTGAATAGGGCGAACTTAAGCACATGAGGTCTATTCTGGCTGCGCGCCTCGATATGGGGTCGTTGAGGGCATGCAGTAGCACCCCGCACAGCGCCTCGGCCATGCGCGGGGTCGCGCACTCCGCCAGCTGTCGCGTCACCGCGTGCACGCCGCCGCACGATATAAACATGTCCGGGTTTAGTACACCTAGAAATAGTTCATTCGGTTCATTTAGTTGGACGTTAAGATTTGGATAGGCCAAAAGTAGACAGATAACATAGCAACAAAAAATTATAACTACTACAGACATGTGTGTAGTACTCGAACTTTTGTTTCTTTTGGCAGTTGGCGTTTTGTATTGTTTTATTTTACGATAAATTCGCCCCAAACTTTTTGTCATTCTGAGTTTGTGTGTCCATGGAGAGACCGAGAGTAGAATGCTGGCTCTTCTAGAACTCTTTATTTTCTTGATGGGAGCGTCGACAGTTAACACACTCTTTTAGTTTTATATAAACAATCCAATGTCTACATGACCAAGTCTGGGGAACCCTGGATTCCAAGTGGATAAGTAGAAGTCTAACTATTCTAGTTAAATTATTTTCTCATCTTTTTACTATCAGAAGATGCTACTTGTAAAATGCCAAATAAAATAATATAATAATATACACAGTAACTAAAAATAATACAATTTATGAACATACAGATCTCAGCCAGTGTGGCGATGGCGGGCCTGGACAGGCGGTCTCCCGTGCCGTCTCCAGCGCTTCCCGCCCGCGCCACCGCGTACAGGCATCGCAGTAGGCCGGGGTCCACGAACGCCGCGCGGTGCCTTCGCACCTGTCCCGCAGCACCCACCACGGCCACCATGCGGCGAACTACACGCAGGGCTTGAGCTCGCTCTTCTTCATTACGGAGCATTAAGTCCATTGACCTGCAGTTTATCATCGCCTTTAGAAATGAGTTTATTCTGTTACTACTATTTCTGTTATCGTCTCACTACCTGTGTCCTACCATGATAATTATAAAATTGAAGCATTAAGCAATACTTTTCTTCCATTTGTAACGTTGAAAAGTCAATTTTGAAAACTTTTTATCTATCAGTCATCTCAGTTTTCACTGACTTTTCCATGTCATCTTTAACTGAAACCATCCATATTTTTTTCATTTTCAAGTTTTATATGTTACCTTGTTTTTCTGTCACATACGAGTCCCTTTGAATTATCTAGATGTTAAAGGGATTTCAATAAAAAATATTACAATGTCAAAAGACAACTTACATAATTTAATATGATTTTTTTAAGGCTACTTATCAGCTTATAGAACACAAACAAGGAAATGTTCTGGTTGCTATGTAAACATAAACATTAATTGCATGGGAAAAAATTGGGAATACCAATTTATAAATACAATGTATTAAAATTTTTAAGGAAAATGTACTAAATATCACTATAGCTTACGTCAGCTTACCTTATAACCAGATACGAAAGTTTCAAGTTATTGAATGTTGCAACGTCACTCTCTGTTTTAATTAAGTATCTCAATACTCGTAGAGCAGCTGCTCTTACTACCATAGAATCATCTACGAGGCTTATGCGGATGCTGTAAGGCAATTGAATTTGTTATTAAAGTAAAAATAAGTAACACATAACTATTAACATCTTTATTTAGACAATCTTATTGCAACGATACATGATATACTTTATTGGTACTGTGACATTTTAGTTTAATTATTTTTCAATGATAATGGGATATCTATTATTTTAGAGTGGCTTGGCTCGATATATTTAATCCATGGTGTCCTCATATCATAGTATATCATGGTGTCATGGTGTAGGTACCAAAAAGTTTTTCAAACAACTATTTCCTTGCCTTGCAGTGACAAGAAGGCTGGCTTATATCTCACACAGAGAATATAGTAATTGATATTCAAGATGGAAATGCAACCAGTGCTTTTGGGACCAAGCCTCATAGACACCAACTTTTGTTAGATTGTTACGGTTTAGGCTTCATTTATATTTCTCTTATTTATTTTATTAAATTGTTGCAATAAATATATATTTAATAAAAAGTTCACCTAAGTAAACTGTAAACATACTGAAGTAAATGAAACTATTTATTTACCATGTCATCAATTCATCGGGTGTGAATCCGAGATTGCTTCGGTCTTCTTTTGCTAGGAGGGTGACTAGCGCGTTTAAATAGGACAGTCTACGGCTATCAGAACTACTTTTCTGTAAGCCTCTAAGGCCCAACTTTGACTCAAAACTTAAACTCTTTTTTGTAGGTGAAGTATCATTATGGAATGGTTTCTTGATGTAAAGACCTTGTATTATATCTATTATATTTTCTTCAGGTGTTTTGTTTTTAGTGTCCAACTTGAATAAATCGCTTCCATGTTTACCTAAAATAGGAAATATATACATTAGTGAAATGTAAATCAAACGTGATTTTTATTATAGGCTGGTTTATAGACTTATGTAAAATAGTAAGAATGTAATCGTTTTAATAATAAACTACAATCTAAACCAAATAATTTGATTAGTAAACATTATTATTGATGAAACTATGAACAAGATTTACCTTTCCTTCGATTTGCTAAACTCTCGTAGTACGCCATTAGAACATTTTTATTTATAGGCGTAAATACAGACTAAGATTTATTTTTAATATTTTGTAACGATACTTAAATACTCCCAGTAAAATTCAAAGAATACGCATCAGGCCATAAAATAAATAATTGTAATTCAACCCTGTTTTCCTCACACACCAACATCACACATTTTACTATGACTTTGACATTTACAATTTTACACATTTGATTGACATGAATTTCATTCAAGTCAATTCAAGAGTGTGTACCTTTCTCCACAGACTTTAAATAATCATCAGAATAAAATCAAATCTGTGTCGATCCACTTTTATATTCGTGACATAATGTAAAGTCTTCAATAATTCTTCACGCGAGTTTATCAGCCTGCGGAATTCTCTAGCGACCGTTTGCATACAAAAGACAGTCCTTCTTACTTCTCTACTCTCCATAGGTCTATCTATAGATGAATCGTAGTAACGTAGGGACAGATTATTTTGAGCCGTTCATTCATAATCGATCGATTTCATAAAAGGAGTGGCAATACTTGAGCTAGGATACGGAAATAAGCTTATGTCGAAACGGCGTCATTTCACTTGACATTTTCGTTCAATGTTCGTTCACTTGACATGGCTTCCCTTCCCTTTTCATTCATTTGCGTGCGTAGTGATGTGCATGGTTTAAAAAGTGATGTGAAAATGGTGTCGAATTGACGAAAAGCAAGCAAGCAATAAATATATCTCATAGAATTCATCGATTCAGCAATCCTTTTCCATTCATAATTTAGACGGTTTAGTGACATCACTGATTGCTTTTCAAAATGTTAGAAGGCGAGGGTGTTGATTTACAATCATGTCGAATATGTTTGACGAGCAAAAAACAATTATGTCCACTATTCAGATACAAGGTATCTGGTAATTATGCGGAAATGCTTACAGCCATTGCTGATGTTAAGGTGAGTTTTTCTGAAACTTCATAACATTGTCATGGAACTTCAAAATGGAACTGTGAAACCCTAAGCTTTAACAATTTCTAGAGCTTAAATTTAACAGTGTAAAGATAACATTATTACAAATGCACCAAATGCAATTTACAATAAAATACAACCCTACTTTGTTATTGTTTTGAAACACTTAACTTAAAATTACTTTCAGGTTGCAGTAAATGATGGTTTGCCAGAGAAAATTTGTACCAAATGTTCTACTGTCTTGGAGAAGGCCTATCTACTCAAAACTGTGGCCGAAAGGTATGAATTAATTTTAGTTTGTTGTTCTGTTATTTGCTAGCAAAATTACCAGTTTCATAATATTTACCAGGCTACATAGAATTTGTATTGGTCTAATTTGTGCCTTAGAAGCATGTTTAACCATTATTAAACATATAAATCTAGTGGCAACAGTTGTTAACATGTTCACTGCTGAAAACAACTGTGGTGTTTTTCATAACTTGCCACGAGTGCGGGAAAACACAACTGTGGTGTTAGCTGTAAGGGAAAACATTACAGTGTGTGCAGAGCTCCGCACCAGTGGCTAGACAAGAAAATCGGCTCAACAGTCAGTGTTAAGCCACATGAGGGTCTCAGGCGGCCGGACAAACTGTCACCAGAGAGTGACACTCCAAACAAACCAATATTACTATTGGACAAACAACAACAAATGGGTCTATTTAGCTATAAACATCGCTCACATATTTATAGAAAATTTTCCCTGCCTAGATCTATAAATGAGCTCTCTCCATGATTTTTGTTTTTCCAGATCTGATAGGAAGCTAAGGAAGTTACTCTTAAAAGGAAAGCTGAGTGTCCCAACAAAAAAGCTATCATTTGATTCCTTTACTGATATCAAAAGTGAGATACCGTTTACTATAAAGCCGGAACCAAAATGGGAAGTGGAAATAGATTTAAACAACACCAACAAACAAGAAACTGTTGGAGTGGATGCAAAGGACCTTGTCATAGCAAATACTGTGATCAGAAAAGTCGATCCACAAGATGACGAAACCAAAATAAATGAAGATGTGGACTCTGCAGACTTAACATGGACCAAAACAGCTATCAAAAATAATGCTGACTCAGATGTAAGATTCATCATTTGACTAATTTTTGCGATGTGGAAAAGATGCACAGCTGAATCTATTTGCTAAATTTGTGAATATGCAACTACATGAGTCAATGGGTGGTCCTGACTTAGAAAACCTAGTGAATAATATACAAATTACATATTTAAATAAATAATAATGTGAGCTGGTATAAACCGCAAGGCTTAGATGGGAAACTACCTTCTAATATCCATATATTTATTTATCCAAAAACAAATACTATGAACCAAGTCACGGGTAACAGTTTATTAATAAATATACCTTCACACTAATTGAATCTATATTCAGAAACAACCTAGGTACCAACATTAACATAAGACAGAATTTATATTTAATTTTATGTTCATTAAATGTATAATGGTTTTATAGATCGAGTGTTTGGACGAAATGTACCAAGATGATGATGATGATGATTACGTGCCGCCTGCTGCAAAGGTTAAAAAAGTTAAGCTTAAAACTTTACAACCCAAGCCTAAGGCAAAATTCCAGGGGCATAAAGTTATTCGTAGAATTAAAGTCCTTAGGAACATAAAGGATGATTTTGATTCTGGTGCAAATTCTAAACGAGAAGATGGCAAGAAGGCTACTACTATTACATGTTGTAAGTTAAATTGTTTTTATGTCTCAACTATTAGTTGTTAAAGTTCTTGCCGGTTCTTCTCAAATGGGTGTTCCAAATCCAATGGAAGAGTCACTTAGCTTTCATAAGTACCCTCTGAGGCCCATGTAAACTATTTTTTTTTTAAATTGGTGTAATTTATGTCCTGACATGGTTTGTTTCTGAGCATCACCTGAGCGATGCAAAATATTTTTGCTAAAGTAACTGGGATCCCCTATTTATAGTTAACATAATTTTAATAACTTATCTTTTAATTTTCTAGATCCAATTATGAAAAATGGATCCCGAGGAGCTCCAATCCTCCTCAAGAGACCTAAGGATGCCACAATATTGAAGGTTAACTCTGGTGCATTCAAGAGATCCCCAGAGTCCAGAGGTAGAGACGGGGTAAAGAGAGAGAAACCTGTTAAGATTGTCAGAACTGCCGCTCCAAAACAAAGAGAGAAAATGGTGTGCCCTATATGTGGCATACTGACATTCACTCTAGGCAATCATATTGCTACTCATGAAGGTATAGTCAAATAATATGATAATGATTGACCAAAATTTCTAGTTTCCTCAAAGTTAGCATTACTGTAGGTCCATTATTGTCCAGTAAATTAATTTCTAGGTATTTAATAATCATGTCATTAATTGTTTGATGCTTCCTGTTCTCTGAATACATCTTCCCACTAATCTTGTACTAGGGCTTTTAGGATTTTATTACTAATTTCAGTTCTATCTCGTCTTATACTTTGGCTTTTCCATTATACTGATTAGCCATTTTACTGTCTTATTTTCTTCTACTATCCTTGGTTTACTTCATTTAATAATTCAGTAATAAATTATGTCCAACCCCATCATACTGAAGGCTCAGTCCTTCCACTCATGAAACAAAATGTTAAATGTGAACGAAGTCTTGAGTAACTATTAGTAGGTTGTAAAACGTAATCTATGTCTTACAGAGAAGAAGAAATACACATGTAGCCAATGCCCTAAGACATTCACGCAGAAGAGCAACCTGCTTACGCATGCAAAACAGCACACAGGTGTAAAAGATCACATATGTGAGGTATGCGGCGCCGGCTTCTATAGTCAAAAATCTTTGGTGCGGTATGTATTTCATCAAACATTTAGTATACTAAAATAAAATATGTTAAGTTATTGTTAAGCCAGCAGCATTGCCCGGGCGGTCAACACGACTTTTTCGTAGGTATTTTGACATGCCCATTGAAGATTGAATTTCAAGAACACTTCTCTTAGTGCAGTTACCGTAACATTATAAAAATAAACTTTAGACGAATGCCACAGATACATAATACTGTGCAAGTTTTTGAGATGAGATCTAATAACTTAATTTCAGAAGCCAACTAAGATTCTCAGTTTGAGACCAACTTTTTTTCGATTGCCCTATTTCGTTCCACTTTTGATGAATGTGTACTTACATGGGCCGCGGCCGATGCGACTGACGTGCGCGACTGATGCAACATCTGTGACCCACGGAAGTCCGCCTCGAAAATGGAGCCGCTTGTTTGCTGTTTCTCTTCTTAGATAGATAGATAGATAAACTCTTTATTGAAACACCACAGAGCAAAGAAAACTTAAAACTAGAACAAAACAAATTTTACAATTAGTGTCACAATGAGCGGTCTTATCGCTCAGAGCGATCTCTTCCAGACAACCATGCATGGAGAGGAGTAATTAGTACATTAATACTGACTAAAACTAACTCTTCTTAATACTGACTAAAATGTAATAAGCATCTAACTAAACAACAAATTGTTTTTTTTTACAGACACAATTTAATTCACAAGGGAGAAAGGCCATTCCCATGCAGTTTGTGCAATAAAAGATTCATAGCTGTAAGTTTTTACAAACCATTTTCAGTCGCAATTGAATTTTGCTTACCAATTAATTATTATAAGTGTGTAATCTGTTGGTAAACATTAATTTGTGAGGCTTTTGTGATTCTTGTAAATAAACATACGTAACTATTATCAATTTTTTTTTTGTTTTGGAATGGTCAAACCAAACCAATGTCAAGAAGGAAAGGGGAATTGTATAACATAGTTATAATATAGTATAATAATAATTATAGTTGTATGGTACTTTATTTTACCTACTTTGACCGAATCAGAAATAATCACATTAGAATCTACGATTTATTACTTATTAACAAATCACCTTATATAGAATCTATACTCCATCTAGAGATCAACCTGGGTGTAAAAACTGAAAATAATTAGACAGTATCTTTCTTTGAACCTAAACTTTATTAACTTATTTAGGCCTTCAACTATTTACAGTAGCATGATAGCATGACAGAGCATGTAGTGCTCAATTGCTTAGACAGCCCAGACCACCTAACAGTTCAGCCAATGGCTCAAATAATTTATTCTTTTCCAAAAATAATAATGTCTCTGAAGCTAAATTTAACAATAGTTGATACCCAATCACTCTGACTTCAGACAGCAGCAGACCTTATTATGTTCATCACTATAAAGACACTTCACCACAGGCTTGCTTAATGATAGGTATTCGCGTATTTGGCAAATAGAAAGGGACGTAGCTGTGCAGACTTATATTTGCATCCCTTTTCCACTTCATCAACATTGACAAAATAACGACTTGTAAATCCTAGGCGCGCCGCTAACAGAACGAAATTCGAAGCGATAGCGAGGCAATCTCTAAATGGCAAAAATAATATAAGAGTCACGCCTCGACGTCGTTCTGTAAGTGGCGCGCCTTAAATCCAACAATTAATGGATGTGTTTAAATGATGATGGTATAAAACAATTTATAATTAAGCTCAAGCAATTGATTTCCAGCGTTGTGATTTGAACCGGCACCTGCGCATTCACTCGGGTTACAAACCGTTCAAATGTAACACTTGCGCCATGTCATTCAACGCCAAACATCAGTTGCAAAACCACGAGAGAATGCACACAGGCGAACGGCCCTATATGTGTCAGGTGCGTGATATAACTCATTTATATTTTGCAGAGGCAATCACTGAACGTACATATGAAAATACACTCTGGGGAGAAAGATCACGCCTGTATCGTATGCTATAAAAAGTTTACGCAAGCGCACCACCTGCGGAGTCATATGCTTGTCCATACCGGTGAAAAGCCTTTCTCTTGTGAGGTCAGTAGGATTTTTACACCTTTAATATAAAATTTATCGGCGTTCTATCTAGTTTGTATTTTCTATGTACTAATAAGAGTTGCTATCTGACTAACTGAACTTCAAAGAAAATGTGTTCTCAATTTTGACGGCCTCTCTGGCTTAGCCATGATGAGCCATGATTAGCATGGCTTAGTGATGAGCCGACTGCGAGGAGTGAAGTTGCGGGTTCCATTCCCGCGCAGGGCAAAGTTTTGTGTGAACCTCAGGTATTTGCTCTGAGTCTGGGTGTTTGTAGCACCATGGTAATTTTTGTTTTTATTGTTTCAAAATGGCCAACTTATTGCCGATACAGGTACAACCAATCTTAGGCAGATTCACTCTGTATCGACTCTGGCGTCCTATGCGCAGACACTACCCAGTCCGCAATATAATTATGCTAGAATACTATAAGCATATGAAGATAACAGAAACAGTTAATACATTAACCATCCTAATCTAATTCCAGGTATGCAACGTCGCCTTCAGCTATAAAGTGAACCTGAACAACCACGTGTTCAAAGTCCATGGGATCAACCTAAAGTTCAAGTCGATCCACATCGTGACCGAGGACATATTACGGCGCGAGATGGGCATTGCAAGCGAGAGTCGCGCCAATATCGCACATATCCTACCACAGTTGGGCGATGTCCCCGCACCAGCTGCGCACGAAACCGTACCGCATCACTCTGCAGAATATTAAAGAGTATCCACCAATGAAGGATCAATCTAAAGATCAAGGTGATCCACATAGTGACAAAGAACGTATTGCAACGCGAGATCGGCGTACATCACGCCGCTGAAAATTAAAGATGACACATGTCACTAAAGGATCAATCTGAAGACAAAGGTGATCCATATCGTGACCGAGTATGTATTGCGACGCGATGGGCGTGCCACTAAACTAGGCAGAATAATAACGATGACATGTGTCACTAAAGGACCAATATTATCCATATCGAGAACGAGGTCGTGTTGCGGCGTGAGATTGGCATGGCGAGTGAGAGTCACACCGCTAGCGCATATCATCTGCTGCAGCTGAGCGAGATGCCCACGCCGACCGTACAGTACATGACGATGTGCCGTACTAGTTGGCAAATTAAAGAACACATGTCAGTGTGTCAGTATAGGATCAATTCAAGGATCAAGATGATCCATATTGTGACCGAAGATAATATTCGACACGAAATTCAATTCTACCCCGAAACTGGATGGAATTATTAAGTTTTTACATAGCAATATTAGCAATAACTAGTGGTAAAATAGGTATGTAAATTAATTTGTCTTTCTTAATTGTAAACAGTCAAAGAATGTACTTAAAGATAAATTGTGAGCACAAGTCATGTAAAAGTCATAAAAGAACTAAGTTAAACTTGAAATGATTTCTTTTTCTTTCTGACTCTTAGAAGATGATCTATTAGAAGATGACGGAAAATATACTATTACGCAATAAATTATATTTAATATTCAAGAGTACAATAGGGTCACTAGTCGTACACTTTATTATTATTCTTTGACTTCACATAAGGCGGTCCATCTTTTGTCGATAATTTATTATAACTTAAGGGGTTCGAACATTAATGTCTGGAAGCTGGTATAAGAAAAAAAAAATTCAGAATGACCGCGGGTGAATATGCCACAAATGTGCCCTTTTGATTGCTATTAGTTGTATAATGTATAATAATTTGAATAAGTTTGCATTTTCTCGCTATCCCATCCATTAAAAGTGACAGAGCAATTGACGATGGAACATGCTTGACTTTTCTGTTGTGCCTAATTTAACTAGTAAAATTACTTATATTATCTGGTGATATGTAATAATTATAAAGATAGTTAAAGGTGAAATCTGCTTTCAATTTAGCAGCTTGATCCGGTTCGTTATAAATGACGAACGTATGCTCATTGAAATAACGTCCATATCAGAGTACACTGCTACGTGATTGTTATGACTATCGCTCGAACCTAATGGTGCCCACACGAAACATTGCTACTGTTCAATAATATGTTTGTCATTGCTAAGACGTGTTCACTGCTGAAAACACAACTGTTGTGTTTTTATAACTTTCCGCGAGTATGGGAAAACACGCCTATTGTGTAAGCGCAGCTTACGTGCTGACTCTTGGCGAAACACATCGTGTATGTGTGTGTAACGCGACGCTACTACAGTGCGGCTCACACAGACAGTACGCCAGTGCTGGAAAACACACGGTCCGTAATGGTTCCTAAATGTAAAAACCATTTCAAGAGTTAACGTGTTAGTGATGACGTCAATAGTTACTCGATAAATAACTTCTTAATATAAGAAACAATACTAACTAATTTTCAGACCTCTATTCAAGGATTTTTGTCCATAGAGTGAGCAAGTAAAATCATGTTGTAGCATCCTTAGAGCATGAATATATTTATTTCTTCAAAATCAGCAGTTATTTGAAAGTGCTCTTTTGATCGCACCTTGTTTGAAACCAACAAATTTGAGCTAATATTAATCTGCATGACTGTATAAACGTAGAAGTTGTGATTGTTGTTATGGCTTATCGGTATATTTTATAATAAAAGATTTTCTTGTTTTTGGAAGTATATCTAGTACTATCTATTCTGTGGTACATCTTGCAACCTAGCAATAATTCGCTCAGCAATAAAATTCTTAGATGTATCGGTGTGTAACATTAGGATCTTCTAATTAGGTTTCTATTTGTTTTTTTTATTATAATAACTGTATATAATTTTAGTTGTTAGATTAAATAAATAGCATAATGCATAATTGTACAGCTGTTTTAATTATTTTAAATCCTGCAGTTTTTAAGAATTATTATTATTATCAATTAGAAGCTAAAGCACGTTTGTATAGTATTTGATGCTATGCGATGTACACATGTAAGTACATACTTAAGCACACATTTTCACAATTTTCTTATAGAAATAGTTCCACTTTAAAGTTAAAATATAGGTATAGATATTTTGATCTAACTGGCTTTCCTTGTATCTAGGCAATCGGGAACTCTGCGGAACAGTGGTCAGTGACACATCTCGCCGGACAAAGATTTGCGTATTTTTTCCTGCTCATAATATTTGATCCGTTAATTAATTCCATCTTCGAAACCACTGTATCATAAGATCTGTCAAATGTCCTAATATAATATCGAAGCATACTTTGGTAACCACTATGTACATTGTTACAGTGTCATACGCGCATAAATCAACATGTTATTACATCATGACATTTCCTAGTAAATGGTTGTGGTTTTATACTATTTTTATTTTGATCAGGAGAAGGTACAGTAAAATACAAACAAGTTAATTTACAATGAATGCTACACTTTAATAAGCATTTTTTTATAAAACATCAGCTTTCCAATACATAAAAACACTTTTATCTTCCTATAAATTAATTCGTAATAACTTAATACCCATAAATTATGACTAGATTGTTTGCCTATACAGCTGCGTGAACCCTAAACACGTTCTATTGTTGTAGTAATAGTTTTATAATAACGGAAATTATATAATTAAGTACATAGTAGAATCCTTAAAAACGTGTGTTTAGCGCTGTGTAGGTAACGAAAACTTATGACCTCGGTCTAATCCGGTTCGCCCCTTCGAAATTTTGCGTTTGTCGGTTGAAAATTATCAGCTCAGTCAGTAGATGTATATATTATCTAGTCTTCAAAGTCCCTTTTACAAGCGCAGCCCACGTTGATCTGTGCGAAGTCGACGAACCAGCTGCTGAGTAGGTTATGAGGTATATAAAACTTGTCTACAGTTGAGCTGTCGCTTGGTATCGGTTTCCTCTTCAGTATAGTTATCTGTAATGGAGAAGGAAGTATTTAGGAAAAATAAACTTATAAAAAAATCTCTACGTTATCCCAAATAAAAATATATTTCTCGAGACAAGGTTTTATATAACACTTATTCGTCACTCGAGCCAAAATGAGCCCAAACACCATCAATCTACTGTTAGTCTGAAGAGTTCCGTTGTCTATACAAGTTAAAAACAAAAGCTTGTAAAAATGGTAAGGATTCTGCGAATACTATTATTTGTATTCGTTGCACAAATAAGTTGATTTATCTTTTAGCTGCATCTCTTGACAAGCTTAGGTGGAATAAATTTTTCATGGAGAAAAGATCCAGCCCTTAGACATCAACCCCCTAAAATTATAAAAATCAAATGTGGCAACTTACATTGTATGGAATTTCTTTACAAGCATAAGGAGCAACACACCCATCTTGCTGACTTTTATCGCATAGCCTCACATCCACGCTCTTAGGAAACGTATGAGGTCCTAAATCTATTGAGTCAGGCTGCAACAGAAAATGTTATTATGACAAATCTAAAACGATTGTTGTCCCTTTATTCTTTCTAAAGGTATATAATAGTGATGGCAGTAATTTTAGACCTGTCATATTTAAATGTTGTTCAGTTTGATGCCCCATTCGACAAGTGTAATATAATTATTTGCACTTAGTATAAAGCTGAAACTTACAATGGATTTGCAGCTACACGGCGGGTCCGGGATCATATGCTGTAAAATAAAACATGAAACTCAAAATGATTTTGATATATATGTTTTATTATCAAATTTTTCGGCAATATATGAAAGGAAACTGTACACTGCTAAGTCTTAGCATAGGACGAACCACTAAAAATTATGTATTATTATTGATTAGAGACGCCCTCGTCCCACCTTCAAGTAACTTTCAAAGTAGGTAGGCAAAATATAAGTGTAAAGGGAGAATTTCCGTATCTACATGAACTGAGGACCTACTACTGTTATAATTGAACCTTAACAATTAAAACAGTGTTTAAGTTTGAGAATACTGAGGCAAAAATCTGACTTTGGTAGCTCAAGCGTTTACTATTACGTTTACTATATTTCACTTATTGTGTTTTATGCTAAAATCACTTAGAAGACGGTTGCCTTTTTAAGAATGTCTTGAAAAATGAAATCGTCTTAGATTGCAAACGTAGGTACCTATACAAAACACATAAGTGTAAATTATACCTTAAAAGTTTCCTTATAAATTTAAGGAAACCAGAATAATATCGGTTCTGTAGTTTCTGAGATGTACAGACAGACACACAGCGGTGATTTGTTTTATTACATTTAGTCACTTACGTTGTGTTTTTCAAGTTTGATATTGCCTCTTTTCCTGGTCCTCGTTTCAACAGACTTGTCTAGTAAAATTACATCATCGATCATATTGGCGTAGTCTACAATGAAGGCGGGCAATTCCTCGGGATTCCTACCAGCGTCTAAAGGGCCCGTATCATAAGTCAAACCTACATTGTCAAGGCTTCCTAACACCCCCTTATCTCTAGCTCTCTGCAACACGTAGTTCCTTCTTTTATGAGTCCTTTGGTCTTTCAATAGATAGTCGTTTAGGTTTGAGTTCCGTTGTCCCATTGCTTTTGGTACCAATGATTCGATTAGAATTAACAAAATGGTGCATATTACAGCCACAGCTACCGGTCTAGTTACCTGTAATAATTTAAAGAGTATTAATTAATTCTAAAATTAAAATATTAACAATTTTGTCTCACAAACTCACCATGATACGATACTGTTATCTTCAGATCCAAACAAGGAATGATGTTAGTGGTTATCTTTGCGCCCTTTATATAGGGGTAGTTGATGGATGGGACAAAAGACTCCATTAGCAAGAAACTGAATCTTCTATTGTTTAGGTTATTAATAAAGGTATTGAGCCCCTGTCATGTTACACCTCAGTATTCCATTAGGGGTGACAACGTGTAGGTGCAAAGTATAGGTAGGGTCTTCTATTGTATTTCTACAAATAACTTATTTTAGTCATAATGCGGAGCAAACTGGCCTTAATGAATACTTGGAACTGGATAATGGATCGGTAAGTGTAGGTTATTTTTATTAGTATTAAATTCCACCCGAAAGAGCAAACAGCGCTCTAGAAAATTACTGGGATTATACCTAAATATTTTTTTCATAAGTATAAATAAGTTTTTGGGAAAACTATATTTTCCCAGATAAGCTTTTAGAAAACACGTATTCGTTACTGCAAGCGAAGCTGATCAAAATGAGTCCAAACATCACATTAATCTACTGTTAGTCACCGAAGAGTTCCATCGTCTACCTTCCGCCTCTGTTATCAGATCAGCTCGTTGTCACCATACTATTGTATTGTCATCGGAAATTGATTGGCATGCAAAATTTCAACTCAATTCAACAAAGGGAACGGGTCAAAATTGACTAGCAAAATTTGACCCGAACTGCACCCCTGATCTAAATCAGCCCAATCATCATTAATCCATTAGTTACTTAGGAGCTTAGTTTATTTATTTATTTATAATTTTGATTTTTTTTATTGACTGAGTGACGAGTCGAGCTTGTCGTTCACATTATGGTAAGCGCTACGCCTGCCCACTCAGAACTTTGCATTGCATGGCTACACTTGCGCGGCACTGCTCTGCGCTCGTCACCCTGAGACATTGGTTCTAAAGTCTCATATACCCAGTAGTTTCGCTGGAAACAGTACCCTTCAAACCGGAACACAGTAATGTTTGCACACTACTACTTGGTGAAAGAATATCTGGCAAAGGTAATTCCCCATGCAGTCTCTTGCAGAAGAGGCCGCCCGCTACAAAAACATATTACACATGGTGTATTACACGATACCATGGTATTAATATGTTCTGAGTATGGCTATTATGCATCGTGTTTCTTTAATTACTTAAATAAAAATAATTATTGTCTTTATTGCCATCTCTTTAAGTTAACATACGTAAATGCTACTTAGTTTACAATGCACGTAGAATAAAGACTAGAACTGGAACTGGACCACATCGTGGAATACAGTTTCAGTTGTCTACCTTCCGTTTCTGTTATCAGATCAGCTTAGTACTATAGAATAGAATAGAATAGAATATATTTTATTGTAATAACTGTGTACAAAGGTCTTATAAGTAATTTCAATTAGGTATCAAAGTTTTCCCATTTCGGGCGATTTTCCCATTCCATTAACCATAATATTGTCTTTCCCATTAACTATTATATTGTCTTGTCATCTTCATGTACTTACTGGCATGCAAAATTTCAGCTTACATACGAAGCTTTCTCAAAATATCTTTGCGAGATTAGCCCACACTCACACATCCATCCATACCACCAGTTTGTAGTCGGAGGCCTCTTTTGAAAGAGGCCGCCTGGGGAAGTACCACACCTTTGCCAGATATTCTTCCGCCAAGCAGTAGTATGCAAACATTACTGTGTTCCAGGTTGAAGGGCAATGTTTCCAGTGAAATTACTGGGTATATTAGACTTTAGAGCCGATGTCTCAGGGTTACGAGCGCAGTGCAGTGCCACGCAGGATTATGCAATTCAGCGTTCTGGGTGGTGCTGTGCCTGTTATGGGTAGGCGCAGCGCTTACCATCAGGTGAACGACTTGCTCGTCTCGTCACTCAGTCAAATAAAAAAAATGAATAAAATACCAACAATCAACAAAGCGAGTTAAGCGAAAGCTTGTAATTCAATTTTACCTTGACACAAAGAATAGGTGACGCGGAAAAGCACTGCAGGGTCACCTTTCTTCGGAAGCAGCAAGCTTGCAATATCTTTGCCATCTCCGTCAAAACTGATCTTAGCACTACTATCTAAGTTACATTAAAACACAACAGCTATGAGGTACGTGCTAAAACTCGAATTCTAATGAGGATGCGAGAAATGGTTAAGGCCTTTTATGGGGCGATAAAGCGCGCGTCACGCTACAACGCTTAATTCGTCATGGTCAGTCCTCGTCCATCATACAAGTTCCAAACCAAAAAAGTAAATCGGCCAAGTGCGTATTAGGCGACGCATAATGTGTAAGGTCCTGTAGCCATAATCATAATTGGGTCATTCTCATTTATTATTAGGGTGAGGCTGGTAAAGACCTACCAACTTCACCGTTCGTCGAGTGTGGAGAATTTAGGAAAATCAAAAAAGTATTAAATTGTACGTAAATTGTACGTACTCTTCCTGAAATCACAGTCGCAAATAATATCGATGGTGTACCTAGAAAAAGAATAAACAAAATCCTCATTATGTAGTATACTTAGTGAGGATTTTGTTTATTCTTTTTCTAGGTACACCATCGATATTATTTGCGACTGTGATTTCAGGAAGAGTACGTACAATTTAATAGGAGCATTTTATGAAAAGACATCATCATCATCATCATCATGTCCTCATTTCATCTTCTTTTCTCTTTCTCTTCTCCAAGAGATAATACGTCTCGTTTAGATACTTTGTAGTCATACTTCGTGCGGTGAAAAAATGAATCAATTGACACCCTATTTATCAAATCGGTCCAAACGCTTAGTCTTCGATCATTTAGTGGCAAAACTCTCAACTCCGTATGACTCAGTTGCTCCAATGAAGACTACTTAGAAATTCAGTACAAACATACATATTATATCTACATATAAACCTACACGTACTGTCAAATACGTTACCCTTTCTTTGCTTAGTTGTTGCTGTGTAAAATATATGTATACATGTAGGTAATTACTTAACCTGAGATTCAAGTTAACGCCTTTTGACGCAAAAACTAGGAAAACCGCAACCATCACATCACACGTAAATCTATTATGCATAAAGTGATCGTTATTTTAAACAAGTGGGCAAAACCCATTGTCTTCAAAAAAAGATGCTGCTCAGCTGCTTGTGTGTGTAACAGGTAAAACACGATAACATGACTCGTGGCATAGGTAACCAGTCCAATCACCTAAAAATAAAAACAACAACAGGCTAAGATAAAATTTTGCGTGGTGTTCGTTCAGACACCATCCCAACATTCATGAGGCTTGGTGGTGCTCGTATATTGTTTCAAATACGTTGATAGATGCAATTGTTTTTTGGAGGTAGATGTCAGTCATGTTATCTTGGCTTATCTATACTTTTGCTTGCTGACAAATTTTCCGTTGAAAACCAATATTCGTAGACTAGTAAGTATGTTTAGGTTGGTACTGTATCCAATGCTTGCTTTAGTGGGGCATCCCACTCGTAACCTTCTATTTTATCAAGAATTCTTGTTACTTAAAGTGATCTAATATTAGGCCTCATCTGCAACAAAAGTCCGCCTGGGGAAGTACCTTATCTAGATTTTCATTCGCCAATCAGTAGTGTGCAAATATTACTGTTCCGGGCAATGCTTCCAGCGAAGTTACTAGACATTACCAGAACCAAAATGTCTCAAGGTGACATGAGCGCTCCGCAGTACAGTACAAGATTTTCCAATGCAAAGGTCTAGGTGCCAGGCACTGCATGCAACTGTTATGGGCAGGGCCAGCCTAGGCATGGCGCTTACTATCAGGTGCACGACCTACTCATCTCGTTACTCATGCAGAAACATAAAAAAATACTTAGGTACATTTTCTACCCACACTCGAGGGAATTATGAAACCATGTCAATTTTTAACTCACCCCATTAATTAATTAACAAATTTAATTAATTAAATATTTTACGTGTTTGGCGGACTTTCAGACCCTTTAACACGTTCACTGCTGAAAACACAACTGCATGGATGGATGGGCACGGGCATGGATCTGTGTAGGTACACAGATCCATGCCCGTGGCTAGAGAAGAAAATCGACATATATATACCTATATTTATATATGTATATATCCCCGATCAAAGATAGACTCTTTCTATGTATTTTTGTTGATTAGTTTGTATGTAAGATTTATCGAAACGGGATATAAATGTGTGAAGTGAGATGGAGTTTGACAGCTAAGTAAATAATCGAGCATGTGGCCATAGATTGGTTTTGACTGGGTGCCGTGGTCGTCGCGTTGGATTATTTAGTGCACATCTTGATGTTCGCCCACCACCGCTCTTTCTGTGGCTATTAGCTAATAGCTAATAGCTTTCTGTAGCTAATAGCTAAGAAAAGCCGGTGGGATGTACATACAGTATGTCAAAATAATATCAAGTAGGCCCCTGTCTGCTTACTAATTCAAATGCGGCTAATAAAGGGAGACGATGGAATTAAGAATAACAGATACAATTTTGTGATAAAATTTTAATTACAATAATATAATTATGCTTTCTACAAGTTTGGGCAAGTACTAGATAAGAATATAACATTGATTATTCTGAAATGGTGATTGGTAATTAGCACAATGACATTTTAAAATAATAAAACAATAACAATAATTCTTATAGACGATATTAATTGTCGATATCAGTGAGACTGTTGACTTGGGTTATACACCACAAAATAAAAAGTATTAAGTAATTACTATTAAACTAATGGGCAAGCAGTAGTAATCAAATCACACCCAATGAGCAATTAACTGCTGCCAATCAATTTTCTGTTTCAAGATACTTAAATAAATCACATTTCCTCTATAGTTGTAAGTCCACTACAACTTTCCCCGATTGAATAGCTTTGATCATATGATCAAAAGCTAGCGCAGCTTGCGGTCCTTCGAAAGGGTTTATGGGCTTGTCGTCTTTTAAAATCCCGTTGACTCTGAGCATCAGATCCCTCATAAGAACTCGTTCCTGAAGCAAGACTTCTTCATTCAAGACGTGCACCGTTCTTCGCTGGAAGCATACCCCATGCTTCTTAAGGCAATGGCGGTTGAAGTCGTGTTTATAGCTGTACGGTTGAGAGCACATCTGAAACAAAATTTAGTATGAGTTAACAAGCAAGACGTCTTTAGTCGACACCGCTGGTGACAAGAGGGCTGGCTCATTTCTCGCAGAGAATAGCTATTGCTATTCAACGTGGAAATGCAGCCAATATTTTTGGCACCATGCCTTATGGAAACCCACTTTTGTTAGATTTTTAAGGTTTAGTTTTTATTTTGTACGTATTTAATTTATCCTATTATTGTTTTATTGTTCTGTTGATAAAAAAGGTATTTTTAGACGTCGTTAGACCAATGTTTGGGTTTTGGAAAAGGGACGCAAATATCAGTCTGCGCAGCTGAGTCTCTTTTTGAATGCCAAATATGCGAAGTAAACACGCAATACCATATGCAGTGCTGTCGCTGTTGTCATCGCAACAGGCGTCAGACTTGTACTGTATCTATGTAAATATATGGGCGTACTTCCTATAGAAGCGTCAGTCACGCCTCCTCTTCCGTTCATAACGTCAGAAGCGCGTGTCGAGCATCATAGCTTTGTCTGTGACGCAGCATTTGACCAACGCCATCCACAACACCATCACTGACGCTAGCAACGGAAGCGCTCCCGTAGTATTGGAGCCTACCTACACTGCTATGAGGCGCCCGCGCGCATATTCTAAATAACACAATTTAGAAAGTAAAATTATGCAAACTTTATAAAGGAGTCTTTAGTATCGCATTAAAGCAGTTTAGTATCGCATTCCAGGCCTAGCGGAAATATGCTGAAATTAGGATGCTTGGGCGCGTATGTACACCCCCTGATATGCAGTTAAGTGCAAAACTGGCGGAAATAGTTATCTTACCTCGCATCTGTAAGGACGTTCCCCAGTGTGGACACGCATATGATGATTCAAGCCATATTTACTGTTAAATGTGTCAGGACACAGTTCACATTTTATAGGTTTTGCTCCTAGATTGTGAAGTTCTCTTACGTGTCGTACAACATGATTTTTCTGAAATAAAGAAAAGACATTAGTGCGACTCCACTTATGACAATTCAAAAATCTGTTTGCAGTAAGTAGAGACTGAGATACTACATAATCATCGCGTTTTTTTTTAATTTAACTGAATAACGAGACGAACAAGCCCACAAGTACCTAATGGTAAGCGCCACGCCTACATAACAGTTACAGTGCCACCCAGAACTATGTAGTGCTTATGCAATAGATAGTTCTTGCGCGGCCTGCGCTGTGCTCGTGAATATCCGGTTCCTAGTGATTGTTCATAAACCACGTCGTCCTCAGTCATCTCCTCGTGATTGGATTCCGCCCTTATCGTCCAGCTAAACTATATGACCCGAAACTCGCGAAGAGGAGCTCCTATGAATAACTACTGAGATTCCAGGCTACAGCCGTTGTAGACTTCAAGATATTTTTTTTGCAACATCATGAATCAAAGTGTATGATGTATAAAATATTTGTCTAAACAAAAGTACATACCAATTTAAACGCTTTTTGGCATATTTCGCATACGTATTTCTTTACGTTGGAGTGTCGTGTGTTCATATGGCTGAAAATTAAATTACATTTTTATTATGCAATAAATAACAAACGACTGTTTACAACATTGTTATGGGAAGCAACTTAAACGCCCAAAACTAATTACAGGAGGCCTACCATGACGTCTTATAGCGATTCAGTTCAGGACCTAAACTGAGCCGCGTTGCATAATCGTACCGTGACGTATTATTTTTTATGTTGCTGCCATTTTCAACCTAAACTGGATATAGGTTAGGTTGAAAATGGCTTATTAACGACTCAATTTTGGTTGCTACCATTTTCAACCTTAACTGGATCCAGTTTAGGTTGAAAATGGCAGCAACATTAAAAATAAGACGTCACGGTACGATTATGCGACGCGGCTCAGTTTAGGTCCTGAACTGAATCGCTATAAGACGTCATGGTAGGTCTCCAGGTAAGTGTAAATAATTTACGAATACTATTACGATGAGCGTGTATTGTCACACAGTTGGGCGAGGGCCTCTCAAGATGCTTTCCGGGCACTGAAATACCAGTATTTGTTAAAGGAATCAAGTACGTCCGTCCATCTCTTCCTACGTCTGTCACGACGACGTCGTCGTGCTGTATCAAAGAACCAATGTGTGGCGATTTTGGCCTACAGTCAAACATTTGCTTTTAATCAATACATTGGACAAAAAAAGGCAGTATTTGAAATACAACAGTTTTTTTTATAGATAAGACTTAAGACAGAATAATTCGGCGACGAATAAAGTGTGATATTACCATTTCAGAGCACCCTTATTCGTAAAAG
Organism: Campaea margaritaria; assembly: GCA_912999815.1. Classification (NCBI taxonomy): domain Eukaryota; kingdom Metazoa; phylum Arthropoda; class Insecta; order Lepidoptera; family Geometridae; genus Campaea; species Campaea margaritaria. The sequence goes on from OU538794.1 coordinate 9,319,233, forward strand.
TGGCCACGCATAACTCGCATTTCACATTTCTGGGAGCGTGGCTGTTTTCTATGTGTTTCTTCAAATGTGCAAGTAACACATAAGTATTAGAACACTTGTCACATTTAAACGGTCTTTCATCTGTGAAAAAAAAGGTTTATGAATACATATATATAATTATTTTAAATAAATTAACTACTTAATCCAAAAATATGTACTGTTTGTTTGCTTTGTCCTTGTGTCTTAGCATGCCCTCCTAAGCATGAGTAACAAAACTAATAAACACATGCAAAGCCATGGGAAGTAGCTAATGTCATAGAATTACAAAAACTACACATTCTTACAAGAGCTGTAGCAACATGGGAATGTTGTTTAAACACTCCCATTTGGATCTAAAGTTACAGCCAGTGCTGGAGCCCTACCATGACCTCTTATAGCGATTCAATTGAAGACCTAAACTGTACCGCGTCGCATAATCGTACCGTGACGTCTTATTTTTTATGTTGCTACCATTTTCAACCTAACATGGATCCAGTTAAGGTTGAAAATGGCAGCAACCTAAATTGAGTCACTAATAAGTCATTTTTAACCTAAACTGGAACCATTTTAGGTTGAAAATGGTAGCAACATAAAAAATAAAACGTCACGGTACGATTATGCGACGCGGTTTAGTTTAGGTCTTCAATTGAATCCCTATAAGATGTCATGGTATGCCTCCTGTTCAAGAAAGTCTGCCTCTGCTGAAGGCAGTTCAAGGTCATGGATCGAGGACACCAATAATGGTCACAGACAAGATAGCTCAAACTTAGCGCTGATTTGTAGCTTTTATTTCCTGTGATGTTAAATAAACCCTTAACAATGGTACAGGGCTTCTGGCTTTTCATAGTATTATATATGACAATTTCGGGCGGTACTCAGATTTTTAAGGTAATATCAATAGAAGTAGTCAAAACCATAGAATTATTATGACTGTCTTCTGATAGAACACAAAGCACCAACTTTGTACTGCATTTTTCTTTCAGTCTCACCTGAATGTGTTGCCAAATGAGTTTCCAGGGTTTTAGTCATTTTCCCACAATAAGGGCATATGTGCAATTTGCTTTTCTTTGCAAGGTCACCTTTTTTTGACGTCCGTTTCGTTGGTACAAGCATGTAATCATCAAGGTATACCGGCTTTATGGGATTTTGGAGCACCATCTCATTTTCTGTAAAATGGGAATTAAATGCTACATAAATAAATAATATGTTTTCAAACATTTGACCGCTAAGATTCCAAAATTCCATAGTATGTAAGATTTAATGACCACACTAATGACATATTTTTACCAAATTTGCTGATTTCCTTTGAGAAATCACTAAGAATCGGCCATTTGCCTCCCAATAAGATTAAAAATCGGCCCACAGATCACACACTACACCCTTGAATCACGACCACACAGTGGGAGTGTAAGACAATAATTACCATACCTTTACCGATGACTTTCTTAGGTTTGAATTTTTTCTTTGGTAGCTGCTGTAGTTTGAAGTCAGGATCATCTTTTAGATCTGGATCATAGTCAACTTCTACTTCGTAGCTCTAAAATATGAAATACACCTTTTTCAAAAATATAATAGGTCACATAATTATAATAATTACGTCAGAGCCCTTGGGTGGCCTGACTAACTCTGACTCCAGAGGCAGGTTCACCATCTACAGACAAAGAAAAATAAAATATATCACATATTATACTAACTTGCACATATTCTTTGGATAGGCAATTGAGCAGTAGGTAACAAAAAATGCAATGTTAATTATATTCGATCCAGAGGTATAACTTACGAAATCATCGTTATAGTCACTATCACTCTCTTCTTTGATAGATTTGAGAAAATCTATGACTGACAGAGGCTTTTTTTCATCAATTGGAACTTTTTTTATAACTATCTCATTGTAATTAAAAGGGTTCTCACTACTTTTCATTTTTAGATTTTCAGTTATATCCACTGGTATTGGTTTTTTGAAGTCATTTTCTAATATTTCAATGGAAAATTTGATGTCACTTATATTACTGAAGTTAACCCTTTTCAAGTGGCAATTTTCTTGTAGAGCCATATATGACCTGAAAAGACAAAGTACATACGACTATTGATTGGCAATGTTTGGTCCATCAGTGCATAACTAAATATGAGGGACAAAAAGTTGGTCCATTTTATCTACCTACTGATTTCTAGCTTTGTGTCGAAACAAACATAGTAGCTATATTTAACCGAACATAAAACATAACATTAAAGGATTCTACCTTTCTACCTGAAGTTTAAAATCATAAAATTCTCTTGTTTTGTGTCGACATGAGAGGCATATTTGATCAGTGATTCCATCATCCTTGGATATCTGTCAAAAAGAAATAAAATAATAAATAATGCATCATAATCATAATTATATATAATAATTACATCCTGACCCCTAACTAGGATTACTTGTAGGTATGACGACCATGGTCCTACAAACACCCAGACTCCGAGCAAATACTTAATAAATAGATGAGAAATGTGAACATTTAGATTGTATTGGACTCCATTTAATTTTGCCTACACTGACTGTATATTTTTGTATTTTATCTCTTTCTGTCAACCGAAAGTGTCATTACTTAAGCCTAAAAACATTGGTGCCTACTGGCTGCGAAACGCATCAATTGGAATCCAACCCATATTCATATATTCTCGTTTTTCTACCTTTTTGATATGTTAGAAGTTGGTATTCTACTTACTTTAACATTTGTCATTGCAGTAACCATATCAGCATAGCTTTTCCCATCATTGGTATCAAATAAACAGCTCAGTTTTCTACTGTACTTTAAGCACAAACGACACTTGTCCATTCTGTGATTATTGCATTAATTTAACAGTTTATACATGTTCTAAACAATTGATAACTTTGCTGGATCAATAATTACAGACTACAGTACTCTTTGGGAGCAATGAAGTAAATAAATAGCAATCGGTTCTCAACAAAAAAATTTAGTTTTTGATTGGTCTGCAAAGGAGTAGGCGGATACTTTGTGCTTACAAAAAACATTTAAGATATCTTCCAAAAATTATGAGTTGCAACTTTGCAAACTAGAACGCAAAGTATGCAAATAAAATAGGATACTAACGAGAAGAAAGTAAACAGAAACTTTTGCAGCCTCTCTTGTAGCCAGTAGCCACAGATCCAGTGTTGCTGCTGCTACTGTTAACAGACAGATAAACAATAATTGAACATCAACAGACACAAACAGACAGTTTTACTTACTTGTGTGACACTGACATTTGCTCGCTGAATGAATTGACAGTAAGATAGACGAGCGAGGCGAGCATAGATATAATAGTATCACTCACTCGCGGTGAACTTGCAGAATGCCGCCAGCAGGGAGGGTAAATGTCACAGATATAGGCTTGTAGGTTTCTGAACTCTAACATCATAAAGATTTAAAATTAAACTTTTGACTATTTACGACTAATTAATGACTACTTTTAACTTTTAATACATGGCGTCAGTCATTAATGGATGACAAAATAACGTAGCAGCAGCTGGCATAGTTCCATTATTTATTTTTAGGGTAATTAATTGATTTATTTATTAGCAATTATTAGGTAACACAATAGAACGGATTCAATTTACTTATTATCACTATTATTATCAGTGACCAATTTCACATAATAATAACGATGTATTGGGTTTATGTAGATAGTTTCTGATTTGAGATGTGATTTCTTACAGTGACAGTAACATTATCATAATAGGTACCTATATACCTACAAAACCATTATAACAGATAAGAATAAATAAAATTTATATTTAGTTCTGTTCGTGTGAGCGACCGCGAAACTTTTAAAATGTTTGTTTTTTTTTGTCTTATAATTATTATGTCGTCATAGGTTCTTGGAAAGTTACTTTATTAAGATCTCCCAGTCAAGGGAACTTAAGTCCTAGGTAGTTTTTTTCAAATCCACTTGCAAAATCTAATGTTATTAGTTATTAGAGTACTAAAATTACGGGACTCACAGGCGTAAGCTAGTGTTATTTTAAATCGTTTTCACACAGTGATAATCATGCACAACACCTATTTATTATTTTATATTAAACATTTCAACTCTACCTGCAGCTTCGGCGTATTCTTAGGAACGATTTTATATACATTGTTTTCAGTTGAGAAGAGCTGCCACGCAGTACCTATTTGTTAATGAAACAAGCAATGTATTACTGCAGCAAAGCTGCCGATAAAACATTTTGAGATGTAAAAATTTCACCTAGAGTCGTCTAAATATTTATTTTATCCAAAGTAAAATATTTCAACACATGCGCGAAGAAAAATAAACAACAGTCAGTTACAGCACACTCTACCGATGGCTATCTGGTAGCGTTATCTACGTCTTCCCGAGATATTTCAATCGTAATGGATTTTTTTATTCTCTTCTAGAGATGGAGGTAACAGTAACATGTGTGCTTTGAAGTCCAACGAAACCAGGTTCTGTTCTCGGCCCCGTACCAATTAATTGATATTTCAATAGTTCCGTACTGCCAATAGATCGATAAGCTCTTGGTCACACACGCCACGTCAGAGACCCTTAATAGGCCTGACAAACTCTGAAACCAATGCCAGCACTACCTCATTCGAGAAACGAACAAACAATATGACAATGAAGAACGCAGGCTTATTTACTAAAGGACATTTTTATGGCGTTGAGTAGTAAATCTAACGAGATCTCAAAATTAAAAAACACTCAACTTTACATAGGTAGGTACACATAACTTACATAACACAGGCACACATAAGATCTTTTGGTTATGGCACTATTTTTATTTATATGATGTACCTTGGTACCTAGCTGATAGGTGTTTTTTTTATTATCTGACAAATATGAAAATTTCAACCACTGTTTTTTAATGGCCACGGGGTGCTTCAATTGAGGCAGTAGTTCTTCAGCTCTGGCCCTGGCGCCGCTATTGAGTGTATGAGGTGAGTCAGCTGGTACGCAGGCGGGGCGCGGCGCGGGGCGGCTGCAGCGGTCGGAGGCATGCCGCGTGGCGTGCGGCGCGCCCGCATCGACTCGTGTGCAGTGTAGCACGCGCCGCCCGCGGCCGCACATCGCTCATCGCGCTACGCCGCCGCCTCCCCGCTCTGCCGCACCACGCGTCCGCTGGGCGCGTCGAGCGGGCCGCGGGCCAGGCCCGCGAGCCTGCTGCTGCTGGCCTTGTGGCTAGCGGCTGTCGCTGCCGAGCTCGCTTGTCCACAGGAGCCGCCGGCGGCTCAGATCGCGTGCGCCTCTTGTCGTTCTTTTGAAGACGCGCGTGAACACAGCCTGAGAGTGATCCGTGAGAGCTTACTAGCGAAACTCAGCTTTACACAAGCACCCAACACCACTGGTCGCCAGCTACCGCACGTACCGGCAGACCTCATGGAGCGGTTCGAGCGAAGGAAGCCTCCAGCAGGTGTGCAGGCGGATGCACCGGCAGCCTCCAAAACATTGGTCACACATACGGAACCAGACGACTTCCTTGCACGCACCGATAATGTCCTCATTTTTGCTCGTTAGTACTGTTACAATTGTTTAGCCTTTCTCTGTTCATTTAATATAGCACAATCCTGTTCTATAATAAAGTCTAGAGATAGTATCTACTAAAGTTCGACGCCCCGAGACTAGAATTTGTTTATAGCAATTTCGTTTTATCACATCTGTAGCAAAGATAATCTAATTTTATAGTTTCCGCGTGAATTTTGTGTTCAGCGTCTTCGTTTCTTTTAGTGCCAAATTTTTCTCAGTAAATACGTTTTGCTTTTTTAATGACATTTTATGAGAATTGACTATCCTAAGGTTAGATCAACGCGTATAGATTTTTCGGCTCAACGCGTGGTCGGCTGTTGGCATAGTCTGCGAAGTTCATTGACAGGCACGTGTGCAGCCTATAAGTGGGTAAGGCACTTCGTGGTCGCGTCACGCACAGCAAATTTTAATTAGCCAATGATTGCTTCAACTCCAACTTGTACATTATGTACCATTGTCCATATAAGACTGCGGCATGTTGAGATTGCTATCGCGATCGACTTCGACAACCTCTGAATAATAATCTGCAACGGTTAATGTATTCGGTTATTGTGTCTACATTTTGAATAGTAGGAGCTAACGAGTGAACAAAATGTTAGTGTATGTAATAATAGGTACGACTCATTTATGAAAATCGGTTAGTAGGTACGGTTAGGTGCTATATCGAAAATCATCATCATTTCAGCATACCTAGAAATCTACAACTTATCCCAGAAGCTTTATAGAGATTACGGGTACAAAATTCTTATTGGTAAGTACCTATATCTAGTTAATGCAAAAATAAGGCTATCAAAGTTCAGACAGAATGTAATCTGGTAAAGTGAACAAGGGGCTTCGACCGCAAATAATAAAGTTAACTCAACAGTCGGTCTAGCTTATTGTAGCAGTGCTCGTTAGGTTCCAAGCGACTAATTAACTTTAGCAAAAACATCGCTGAATTTTATAGACATTTAGGAACATAGGCGCATTTAGGTAGAAACATATGTAAGTACAAGTATTAGTTATTGAACATGCAGTAAAATGACATAAACTAATAGATACTCGTAATTTTTTTTCAATGCCTAGAGTTCTGTAAAATACGTTTAAGATTTCTTAAATGTGTGTTATTTATCTCATAAAAGTGGATGAAGTTATGTTAAAAATAAATAACTCATCTAATTGTGTCAAAAATACTACCATTATCATTCTTTACAGTTTCCATGTTAACTATATTGATTATAAAAATGTTATTTCATTTAGTCACACACAACACAATGTAATGGTTATAATTATAAACAGAACTTTGAGCACACACTTTATCAAAATAGTTATAGGTAACAATCATGACATCTAAAAGTATAAATCGTGAATATTTTCGCTCGCATATGGTACATTTATTACAAAATAACTTAATAAAATGTAGTCTAGCTTATCCATTTTAACTATTTTGTTTGTATCATAGGATATTTATGAAAGAGATATTTCTCATTCGTGGGAATATCATGACATGACCCACGTCAGTTTGTTATTTTTAGCATATCAAAGTTGATAAAGGCATCACTAGTAATTATTATACTGGACAGTATAATTAAGAGAAGGTGCTTTGTATATCTTTGAGAACTGCGTCCACAATCCACGTTACGATTATAATACATTTATTACTTTGTTTCGTAAATGTCTGGAAAATGTATTAATATGTAAATTCTTTTTTTTTCTCGTGTTCACTGTCGTACACTAATTACCATTGTAAATATTTTGTGATATTAATTTTATCGCTAGGTATACGTTATTATTTTATAAGTTATAAACTAAGTGAATGAGGACGTAATACATTAAGTTACATAATTATGAACAAATGCGTTAGTTGTTTCAAGTAGTGGGAATGGTTTTTGTCAATCTTATCAATAGAGCCGAATAGTGCGTGGCCGCCACCACAAAACTTTTTGCTCAATTGTCTATAAAATTGGCGAATTAATGAATGAGTGTGTGAATCTAATAAAATGTGAGTTCATAAAAAGTTCATAGATTCTATTATTATATTAATTACTTAAAATCACTACCGTAGAATATTAATTTGTGTTAGTGTTATTTGTTAAATTTACCTGACTACGAACTTTTGAAATCTCTTTGACAATGTTTAAAGTAATTAAAAAACATAATTATATCTGCTGCTTTGAAAAGTTGATCTTTGAAGTAATAAATGAAATTGTGCATAAATGGTTTTTAATTAAATTGATAAGCTAGTCAAACGTGTTATAATTATAATATTATCCAATTAGTAAAATATTCATGTTTGTTCCAACGTATCACTGAACTTTTTATTTAGTCAGTATTAGTTAATTAACGTGATCATGGTTTTTGCATTACAATATTTTTTGTACTCTCAGAGGACTTGAGTAGGCGTCTGTCGACTCTCTGTCTACCATTTGCGGTGAGGAACACTGCCCTCGACTCATAATGATCGACGTGCAAACGCACCGCCTCCGTTAAACTGAATGACACAATTCCTGACACATTACCTAATCTCAACGTACGCTATCACGATTTAGAATAGTAGACATTCATATTTTTATCACTGTGTTTATTACTCGGATATAATTAATCTGAACACATTTTTTTAAAGAGGATTAGGCCTATCGGGGATACCTCTATAAAAAAAGCGCGCCTACGGTTCTTACCCCATTTGGGTGGTGTGGAAAAGGGACCCGATAAAAATAAGTAGGTAGGTATAAAAAGTTTGCCATGTCCATTTGGTATACTTAGTGGAGGTGGTAAACTTATTATATATAACTATATTCAGTATTTATTATTTTCAAGACTGATGAGTAGTGATGAGTGAACAATTAAATTTTTAGTCGGAGCTGTATACTTAAAGGTAGCTTGTGCCAAATGGTTAAATCTAGAAATGACCCAATTTTTAGCTTAGGTAAATCTATAACATTTTGCCTGACATAAGTTTACGGTCAATACAGATTTAAATATACATAAAATTTTACTAGTAACTTTGAGTTAAGCTTTCATCATAATGCTATTTGATTCACGGAAACAAAAGTCAAAGTTCGGGGTACCTAGTACACCACACAAAATTAGTAATAATCAAAATAAAAGCTATATCCTGCCGTAAATCATCACTAATACAATTATTGCACTCCTTATCTTGAAAAGCATCACCCCAAATTTAATGAAGATAAATGTGTTGTCCTAAATTGGAAACCACAGTAGTTCAGTTATAGTAATAAAACAATTTGACCATCACTTCTAGGTATGACGTTTCAGTTTAATAAAATAAGATATACTGTTCATTTTTATAAATAACTATCCTTATCACACGAGCGAGACGCAAGGACGTGATGCTGCTACGCACATTAATTGATACATCATTCTACCTCACAGCTACAGGGATTCGTTCTGCCTATTTAAATCAGAGAATAATTTTTAATTAAAATTAAAGCAAGTTTACTTACTTCTATAAAATACTTAATTATACGGAAATGAATTAGCTCGATCAAAAAACCATTTAAAAACCAATTATTTACCGTTACTACCAGTATAATAAAAATTATATTGTGATTCACAATAATTATCAACTATTTGACAATTTAAATTAGTAAAACGTATCCGTATCACTAAGCGAATCAATCATGAAAAAAACGAGCGTACGCGCCAGTACGCGTCGCCGAGTGCGTGACAACGAGACGATCACTTGCAGCGATCGATTGTTTTGGCTGCTGGCAGTCACCTTAATTGCTCGCGAATCAAGATGACTCGAGAGTCGAGCGCTTTTGTATGAAATAATAATATAATCTGGACAAGGAGCATTACACAGTAAACTCATGTGTTCATTAGCGTCATTAAAATAACTTTGCATATCGAATATTATAATTATGATTTTCTTAGATCAATTATATAATTAGTCATCCAGAAGCGAAAAATGTAATTTCTTAAGGACCATGTCGATTTTTACTTCTTGAGGACTCATAAAGCCTATGATTAGTATAAGAAAACTAAAATAGTATGTATTAATTGCTATAATCGGAATTTGCAAGCTCACTGTCCATTCGTTGTATTTTTCTTTGCCTATTTCAAGTATTATTTTTTCATACATGAATATAAGACGATCGGCAACGGATATCTTAGCACTTCCGTGGTATTTAGGTAACTTGCAAAAATACGCAGCTGAACCCGCATGGTTCGACCACCCCCGAGCTTTTGCAACGAATCACTCGCTTCCATCAATGTTGTTTTTAACTATAGTTAGGGTTACTGTAACGTCTCTTTAATACAATACGGGTTATTTGATGAATTATTTATATTTACGAGTATTACGAATAACAAATAACTGCAATGCTTTATTTTCTAGAAAGTTTAAATTACAATATTACCATTAGTTTATAAATCATACCATTTTAAATAATGTTACGCAAGGCCCGACTCGCAACTTGGTCAGTTATTAAATGTAGACTATAGGAACTGAAATAGGAACTGCTAGTCTGCTAAAATCGGTTGCATCGCGTACCTATGTGGGTGAGGTGGAATGAATTTAGACAGCTTTAGTCTCTGTAACAACTGCTTTGCATGTACCTGGTTGACGTAGTCGGTCGTGCATAGGATTGGACTTCTTAACATCGATATTTTTACCACATCTACAGTGTGATAGAGGATTGAATTGTATGTTAAATTATAGTTTAACTGAATCGAATAGTTTTTACACAAAGAAATGATGGTATTGAGAGTAGAATTAATAGGTTTGATACTTCCTTTTTCAATGCAAACAACACCAGGCACCTTGAAACTAGAGGTTGTTAACCGGTGCATTAGATGGGGCACAATTGAGGCCAGTGTGTGAGCGAGTTCAAGAGCAATTTAGGTTCCGTAGGTCAGTTCGCCGAAGGTAACCTTGACATTGACTACAATAGTTCAGCTGAGATAGTTTTTTCTGGGATAGGCTATCGAAATAGTTCTGGCTAAAATCTTTCCCTGCTAAAAATGTTTGCAGATGATAGGTAGTAAACGAGAAATAGTTACAAACAGAAAACTCATTTTGGCTGCTACAAAAATCACAACTGATATGTGAATTTAATTAAATGAATAATCACAGCTAAGGTCTATTTTACGCTAAAAGTCAAGGGCACGTTTTATTTAATATCTACCAATTTACTTTTCAAGCCATGTCGTATTTTTCTTAATGTAACCAAAGTTTGATGGTTTAATAAACATTAACATGAGCTTATGTTACAATTTCTTTAACGTCCGACTCAGGCGGTGGTTGAAAATAGCAATGTCTGTAACGTCGCGACAAATTTCCAGGAGACAGGAATGGCAGACACAAAAAGTAAACAGCACTGAGTGAGTTTCTTTTATGAGGAGATGCTACCTAATCTTAGCATCGCGTCGGTTGTCATGCGTGTGTCGTCGTTGCGACATTAAAAAGTGAATATTATTTTTATTATATTTCCGAAGTCGTAAAATGTGGTATCTACACACATATACATATTTATATAATTACATTAAAGTATGGCCTTTCCACTTCTGCTTAGTATAGTGGGGGTATCTGTTTTAACTGCGTCAGAAATTTGGGATGGCTCCATTAATAAATCCGTGGTCAAAATGATATAGATATCTACTTATCCATTTACATACAAATAATTAGGAGGTAATAGGTAAGTTGAGGTTGATTATTAGAATAGAATAGAATAGAAAACTCTAAATTGTACACAAAAAAAAAAAAACAATTCAGAAAAATTACAAAATAGGTAAACAAGTAGTACAATGGCTTTCATACATATCGTACATAGCTTTTTATTTACTTTACTTCGTCATGACTGTATTGTACTACGCAGTTTTGCAAAGCATCACTTTATTTTGTTTACGGGGAATAATAATTATACTAAGTATATTTGTGATGTGAGTACTTTTGTTACTCGGTAATAAGAATTAGAAATCACATATTTAGCTTGATCTGCTTAACTCTACTTTAAAAGGTATTTACGACACCCCTACACGAGCGAAACCGCCCAAGAAAAAGAGGATACGATAATGTGTGACCGTTGATTGCAATAAGCAGTTACTTTGCATCAATTCAGCCAGGACGTCGATTTCAATTTGACCACATCCTGCTTTCACGGAGTATTTCTTGGTATTTTATTGTTAAGAGAGGGGCACCTTTTTTATCTCAAACTGAGACATTTATCATGTCATTATCTTCATAGTACTCTTTATTCAATAATTGGGTTATGAGCGTGGTTAAAAAAATAAATATATACCTACTTACTTTATGATAACGGCTTGGTGATTTAAGATAATAGCCCATTTTGCACTGTTATCAAAATCTTGACGAGTAAAAGAAGGTCGGAAGGCGTCAGCACAACGTGTGTGTGTGTGTGAACTTTGAGAAAGAAACGATTTTTATGTTTAGTTAAATTGTTGTAAGTATTTGAAATAACACCGCATACAGTCCGTCCGCGCCACAAAATAAGTCTCGAAGACGCGGCGCTGCAGTCGCTAGACATAATGTTTCCAGCTCACTTAGGGGCCAATCCGGGTAATATTTGATCTTACTTGAACGTATAAACCAAGAAATAAAAAATAGGGATTATTAGAGATAGGATCTAAAGTTTGTTCCAGTCTTTGATCGGGAAAACGTACTTCTTAATTTCAGTTCTTCTTCATTTTTCTTATAAGTTTTGCCGCGGGACTTCAACTTAGCTTGAGTCAACTTAGCTCGGAACTATGAAAATGAAGTTTCGGTTAGGTACAGTACTGTCAGTTTTTTTATACCTACGTAGTACGTATATCTTATAATATTAATTATAATGTGTTCTTAAAAGTTAAAAGTATATTGCAACAACATATTTCATACTCATTCCTTTTCCAGTTTGTAACACATTGCTTTATAAGTTTTATAACAGAGAGTTAATGCATATAATATTACATATAATATTATTTTCATACCATCTATTCGAAAAGAGGCATTTTGCTCCTCGATAAGTGCGTGCAAAGTGGGTCATTTCCGGGCACTTAATAACAGTGACGAAATGAGTTTTGAATTTGGAACACTATTTAATTAAAAAGTTTGAACGCAATTCGCTTCAATAAAGTCCTGGCCGGCAATAAAAAAAACAGCGCGTGCTGACGCGGCATTGGCTATCCAAATATTAAAAAAAATTGGTTAACTGTAAAGTTGGTTTACGGACGATATTTTAAAGTGACATAGAGAGAGATAGATGCGGCGCAAGCGTACAATGAGCGTAACGGGATAATGAGCGTTACGGGAGAATGTGTCAACTTTTTCGTGCATGCAGCCGGCGTTCATCGATTTATTAGACATTGTCACGTCAAAAGATTTTTTTTCTCGTATGATGAATATTTTCTCATAGCTTAGGATGAAAAGTAGCAAAATTATTTAAGCTCGAGCGAAACTTTAACTCCCTCGCTACGCTTAGGATTCTACTCTAGAATCCTTCGCTTCGCTCTGGATTCAAAAAATCGCTCTCGCCGTAAATACATTATTTTGTTACCTTATGATACAATCTACAATTCAATAAAGTTGGTAAGTTAAAATTGGTCCAAGGGTCAAGTAAAATAAATTATTCACAAGCAGTGACGCGATTACATATGTGTGAAATAAGTATTCACTGTTTACATCCATCACTAAAAATGTTAATAAACACAATACCTTCCTTTACGTCGCTCAGTCAGGTAAGAAAGGACTAGATTAAATTGAATGAGTAATAACATAATTATGCTCTTCTTACCCTATTTGGTACGTCATGCGTCAGAAGTATAGTATAGATAACTAGTTTAGTTAAAATTAAGTGATTTTTTTATGCTGTGCTCTAGTGAAAGTTGAGTAATCTATTCAGCCGCAGTCAGTGTCATTATTGACGTATCATTCTAATTGTCAAGTCAAACAAGTCCTTCAGCCAGCTGATGCTTTCAGTATGATGAAGATTACGTACATATTCTGCTTATAACAATATGTAATAAATTCCATTAGATATGTATCACTTTGCTAATACAACATACCGATTTTTTGTGCCTAGTTATTTAGTTCCTACTAAGGAAACCTACAGAAATATAACCTTCGCACTATGTGCTTTTGACGTGTTTGAGAAAATGAGTAGGTAATAGTAATCAGAGAATTGTAATTCATCGTGTTCACTGTCACGAACACCAAGGTTATAAAGTATTTTGTTGTGCAGTTATATAATGAAAATCATTTCCGTGAACAGTTCAGTCAGGTGACAATGAATAAAATGTTCACACAGAATTCAAGATTCCACATATCGTCTCTGGTGAAGTATCACTGGAAACGTTGTAACCAATGTATGAAATTACTGTCATCTCAGGCTCAAGAAAAATTTCAGCTTAATGAAGGACCTTGGCAAGTATACTCACAAAAAGTGTCCGATGGTGTTCTGAGTAAAGATCCGCATCAGGAAAATGTGGTACAGCATCTTCAAGAGCTGTATAAACAAGTGTCTCTGTATGAAAGACCTGATATTTCTAACCAATCATTTGGACCTCTGTTTAGACTCTTTAGAAAAGCTCAGCCTCAGAAGATCATTGCTCCTCAAGGACTTTATATCTACGGGAGTGTGGGCGGAGGTAAAACTATGCTTATGGACTTATTCTATGAAAGTGTGCCAGTGAGTATTTAACATTTATTACTAATAATGAAATTTGAAGCAGAATATTTTCTCTAACCTGATCATGGGTCAACAAAATGATGTTCCTCTATTAGTATGCATGGAATTATCATGATTACAGAGACTGTTAAACTATAATGTTAATATTTTAGATAAAAGAAAAACTGAGGGTGCACTTTAATTCGTTCATGTTGAACATCCATGCTAGGATACACGAGTTAAAGATTAAGTCTGGAAAGGGTGCAAGTTCCTTTCGTGAGGAAGGTGCAAAGCCATTTGACCCCATACCACCTGTAGCAGCTGATATAACTGAAGAGTCCTGGCTCATTTGCTTTGATGAATTCCAGGTATGTGATGTGTAACTAATTGTGATTTGATTTAACCTATTGATTACTGTACATCCATACCGATCTCCGATGTGACTTATCAGCTTTGGCATGTTATTTTAGGATTTCTCTGTTATATTACATGCTACGCTCCACAGTTTCACCCATGTGGAGAATCATCTTCAGGCATCTGTTCATTTTTTTGGGATAATAAGTATACTATGTTATGTTCTAATCCAGGACCTAAAGTATCTCCATACTAAATTTTATTAAAATCTGTATGGCCGTTTCGGTGTGCAGAGGGTACAATCAAACACACACATAGACAAACTTTAGCATTTGTAATATTAGTGAGATTAATATTTTAGGTTACAGATATTGGAGATGCCATGATATTAAAGCGACTTTTTACTCAACTATTCGACAATGGTTGTTTAATTGTAGCAACCAGCAACAGACAACCTGACGACCTATACAAGAATGGGCTGCAGAGATCTAACTTCTTGCCGTTTATTCCGGTTCTAAAAGCACACTGTGGAGTTGTTCAGTTGGACTCGGGAATTGATTATAGATTACGTGGAAGTGGAAATAAGAAATATAGCAAATATTTTCTGTGAGTTCAAGTTTAACATTTAATGAACCATGAGGCATGAATTTTGAATGATTGTTAGACAGCCTACATGAATAGTAGGCGATGAACTCACTGATAGTAAACCATGCTCTTGCAGGTTCATTCCGTGCAGGGCAAATTTTCTTATCTACCAGAGAAACAGTAGTTGCTTTGACTCAGGGTGTTTATGGAACTATGATCATCATAGTTTCTAATTCCCTAAATATAGGGAATCCTAGTTATGGGTCAGGATTCATGTATGTCATCATGACACATTAATTCAACTTGTTTCTTTTTTTCAGAAATAGTGACTCAACACCAGACAATAATGCCGTAGATAATTTATTTAAATTTTTAGTATCGAAGGAGACTGACACTGTGAGACCTCGCGTTATTAATATATTAGGAAGAAATGTTAAGTTTGCTAAGTCATGTGGTCGTGTTTTGGATTCTACATTTGCAGAATTATGTGACAGAGTAAGTGAATTGAACTACTTTATTAACTCAATGAATATTCTATAATCTCTTTCAGCATCAGTTGATGAGACATGGAATTGAAAATCATTTACGGGATCATTCTCCACTGGTCTAATCAGGGTTTGGTCTCATATTGAATGATTAATAGTTATTATAGTATTTTATTTATTTTTTAGCCTGTGGGTGCTAGTGACTACCTCGTGATATCAAAGACCTTCCACACTGTGTTTATAAGAGAATTACCTCAGCTATCTATCTCTAAGCATAGGTCTCAGTTGAGGCGATTCATCACACTCATTGACACATTGTATGACAGCAGAGTAAGGGTAAGTACCGTCTTATTATATGACAATAAGAAATAATTTACTCCTCAGTTTGACATAACAATTAAATGGTAAATTTTGTTTATCAATAAAAATACTGTTAGTACTAAACTTATTTAATGTGGTAGATAATACAATAGTAGTATAGAATAAGAGTTGCTTGCATAATGATTATTGTTTTATGACAAAAATGGCTTCTTTTCAGGTTGTCATTGCTGCAGATTGTGAACCGAAAGATCTCTTAAAAATGGATGAAACAGTATTTGCTGATGCCGACAGAGCGCTTATGGATGACTTAAAGATCACTAAACACTCAGTAAGTTTGCCTATTACAGGTTTACCAGGAGTAGGCTATCATAAAAGACAATATTCGAGACTTCTCCAGCATATGCACTTTGACCAATGAATTTGTGGAAAATGAAACAAATGAAACATTATAATTTTGTATTGCTCATAATTTACCTATATTTTTTTTTATTTTATCTAACCTGTAGTATCCCAGAGCTGGGCAAAGGTCTCCCCCGATTCCTAACGACCTATAAAAATATGATAAATTTATTTCATTATATTTTAGGAAGATGCTAACGCTGCGATATTCACTGGTGAGGAGGAAATGTTTGCATGTGACCGATGCCTCTCGCGCATAATGGAAATGCAGACAGAAGAGTACTGGGACAAATGGGGCAAAAATATCTACTAGTTAGACAAGTCTCTATTGCCATTACCCAAGATCATAAGTTCAGTGCGCTAGTATTATGAGGCAGTAATAGTGTAGGGCGTAAGATCTACCTTATACTTATTTTGTTCCTAATGGCTATTTTAGCATGTACCTAATAACGAGTTTCTGTTTTCTGTGCTTATAAAATGCCGTCGACAATGATGAGTTTTAGATCGTGCATTGATCGCAAATAATTTGGAAGTTTTAAGCAATACTATTACGGTTTTATTGTCAGATTCATTTAAAAACTCGATTGGCCCGAAATATTTGCTGCAGAGGCGTTCCTAGCCCTCATTAGAAGCAGTAAATCCTCCATAGACAGGTGGCAAGGAGTAAATTGAATATTTCGATATATTAAATAGTAGATTTGTGTAGGAATACATGGCATACAGAGTTGTGTGAAACATTGAAAATAAGCAATAGTATATATGTAGTGTTAATTGTTCATGTATTTTGACCATGGTTGGTATTATGTACTTATTGTATGTATTATTTGTTTGTATTGTAATATTGGTAATATTCAGTATTAGCCAACATTCTTTCACTATTTAATTCATGTTATTTTTCGTGTCATTTTTAAAGTGCAAATATTTTTGTTAATGGTTTTTAATTTATTATTTTTTAAATTCAAAATAAAATAGTTTCATGAAATCTGTGTATTATTAAGATAATTCAGTATTACCTGGGCTTACGAAATGTTTAATTAGGTAAGTATAGAAAATCAGTATAATTTTAATTGTACATTTATTAACGTTTGAGAGGACCTTACAATCTACTTACAGAGTTAGAATTCAACTTACATTAGTCATACATATGGCTGTAGTATTCTTGGTACACTTGTATGTACGTCTCCTTTTCTGTGGGACTCATTTGTGCGATGACGTCATCGTCTATGCTTGTGATCGGGACAGCTTTGCCGTTGACCATAACGGTAGGAGCGTTGTCATCGGAATCTGACTCTTCGCTTTCCATTTCAGCTGTAAAAAATTATATATTCTGTATAATATGCTATCAGGCGACGACTGCTACGACTTGTTACTCAGTCAAATAAAGTAAATAAAATAAATAACACGACACGATCACATATATAGAAAAAAAAAAACAAAAAAAACAGTAAATAAAATAATAAACATGTAATACAAAAGTGAATGACCGCTAAATATTACAGTGCATTAATTAAAGTTGCATTTGATCTTAGATTAAGTGTTGCCAGGACCATAAACCTCACATCCTCTCGCTCCCGATCCGCCGCCGCAGGCCAGGTCGCAGGAGGCTGGCGTACGCCCACCACCTGCCACCATAACAGGGACTAGGGGCCGCGGATCGGGGGATCCAACGCCCCACCACATAGTCCCGAGGCGAGATGCGCTCTGAAGTGTTCTCCAGAGCGCATCCAACCTAGGCGAGGTCGAGTGCCCCTAGAGGCGAGTCCGCGGCAGTCGCCCGGACGTCCGCAGGGGTGGTCGCGGAAGCGCAATCGCGAGCCCGTGTCCACCCCAACATGCGGAGAGGAGAACACCCCGGGGTTTTAGTGGGTAAACCCCGTCAGGCGCGTCAGTAGGATGCGTGCTGGCGGGGGAACCCCACATAACTAGCCGGCCTCCCCCGAGGTCGGAAGTATGAATAAGGACATTTCCCCGGGCAAAAAAAAAAAAAAGGACCATAAACCTCGTATTTAGCGATTCCCTAGGTACAGGGAATCCTAATTAGGGTCAATCTAAGTATGTGATCGTGATGAGTTATAATTATTACTATATGAATAATGGGGAGTCTTGTATGGGACAACTTACCAACTGCAGCTATCTCGTCTTTGAGCTTGTACGGATCCTTGGATTCAGTATCGCTGTCAGGATCTGAGCTGTCAGGCTCGATGCCTTTCAATGCGGTCGTCGCTGCGTTTCCTGCAAAACACGTATTGTTGTTAATACATTTTGGAAACTTTTAGAGTGCAAACTCACGCTGTACTCTCATGCGGCTCCGGTTTGTGGTTATTTTTAAAACTCACATATCTAGTAATTTTCGGCAACTATACGACCATAGAGCCTGTAGGAAGTAGCCGAGCAATGGCTTTAACATTGCAGGCGTAGTTACGCCGCGTAAGTTTGGTGGTGCTCTACAATAACCGTGTGCGGGCGAGAACCGCATTGTGAGTGTTTCCATACATTTCCAAATCCTACGGAATCTGCGAGGCTGCTCGTATACGGCTGCGCGACAAAACCAGGAGGCGAGTTCTCAATTAGCATTTTCACATTCCGCAATAAAATCCAGACAAAAAAAAGATAAATTATGCGAACGGAAACAAAACTGAAAAGAGGCAAACTATTTGGTTTTATTTTAGACTTTTCCGCTACTATATTAATTCGGGCAAAGAGTGATTGCCGCCGTGAAATTATGTGGACTTTTCTACCTGTATTTTGTTTTTCGTGTGCAAGTAAGACTGACATAATATCGTCGGCCTTCTCTTTGCCCGCAGACTTTGTATTGCTTGCATTGCTGGCAGCTTTTTCGAGGGCCGCATCCGTGGAATGGACGCTGTCGCTCTGAAACACGAGTAAAAAAAATTGGTTAGCATTTTTCTTAAAGGATATCTCAAATATCACTAACAGGGCAATTATAGCAATGAAGTATGTTGCAATCTGTTTCAATCAAACAATGAAGCCTCAACTGTAAAATCGTACGCAAAACCGCCGGTTTTAATGAGTTTGTAACCGTTGACGAAAATGCATTATCGTCGTCGTCGCGGTGTATAGCTGCTGTTCGATGGTGATTCACCTGGAGTGATGTCGACTCCCCAATAGTGTGATGTAAACTCGCCGATATAGTGATGTCGACTCGTCTAAAGTGATGCCCACTTGCCGAGAGTTATAACTCGCCGACAGTGACGTACATTCGCCTATAATGGCGACTCTTTTATAGTAATGTAACCTCGCCCTTAGTGATGCTGTTTTTTAAAGTGATGTAAACTCGTCGATAATGATTCAGACTTGTACAAAGTAATATCGACTCTCCCCACGACGGTTCTAGGTCGCCGTCGCCTTGTATATTCACCTGGTCGTTGGTAACGATGGTGCTCTCCACCATCCATACTGGACGTTCTTTGCGCTGTGCGGCGGCGTCGGCGCCAGCGTCCACCTCGCCGATAGTGACGTCGACTCTCGTCTCCTCCACCATGAGGCCCATGTTGCGGGTCGCCTCTCCCGACCATTGCTCGCCGGACGGCCGTTGGAGGAACTGCTTGTTGTATAGTCTGAAATGAAATAACACATGATGTAAATTTTTATATTATTTGAGTAAGACTATTATCGAGGCTCTGACGACTCGAACAGACAACAGCGCTTTTTCCCGACTATGAAATGAAACCATAAGTATGTTCCAGCTGAAAGCTGTAAACTCACCCTCTGATAGTGTTGATATCAACTGGCTCTGGCTCCAGAATCTCCGGCGACAGTTTGATGCCCTCCACCTGCCGCAGTAGGACGTAGAGAGTTTCCAACTGCTGGTTGAACTTGGCCAGGAGAAGACGGGAATCTTTCTTCGGCAGTGCCGACTGGTCTTCCTCAACTACTTGGTTGCAGAATGTGCAGCGGAACTCTTGCGTCATCATATCGTAAAGCTGATCGGCCTTGGAGTGATAAAGCAGGAGTCAGTATTTGTTACAAGTTTTTATTTTTTTATTTAAGTAAAAAGTTAAACATGGACAAGAGAAAGCCTTAAGCCTTTTCTATTATTAGAATGCTAGTGGGAACTCTGGGAAATAAAAATCCCATCATCCCCACTGGAATTCTTATTGGAGGGCCAGTGAGGAAGTTGAGAATATACCCTAGTTATGTAACCACAGTTAGTGGCGAAAAAAACGATTAATATTGGCAGGTAAGAATGCTTAATAAGTAAGCTTTGACCTTGGAGTTGTCCGATCAGACAAAACACTGCTGGTAAACTGTTAGTCAGTAGGACCCTCATAGCCTACGGAGGCTGTTGAATACTATTGGCTCACTTCGAGATCAGTGAAGGTCTTCCCACAGGAGGGGCACTTGAAGCTGGCCCGGCTGGTCGCATCGCGCTCCTCAGTCTCCATCCGCTTCCGCATGAGATCCAGTTTGTACTTCACCACGTTCACGAACGTCTTGTAGTTTATGAAGTAGTAGTTCACTTTCTGCGCTTTGCCGTCGAGACCTGCGCCACACAGATAATTATTGAGTACCTGGATGACCGAGCTTTGCTCGGTATTTTTTTTTTTATAAAAAAAACGAATAAAATGACATTTTCTAGAAATTATTCCTAGCTAGATCGATTTATCGCCCCCGAAACCCCCTATATACTAAATTTCATGAAAATCGTTGGAGCCGATTCCGAGATTCCAATTATATATATACAAGAATTGCTCATTTAAAGATATAAGATTTATTTAGAAACCACCATTACAGTGAGGAGGATTTTGAAGTCTAGTAATTTAGTATAGTAGAAATAGTACCTGTTTCCATCTTCAATCTCACTTGTATGAATTTGTCGTTCTTCAGTGTGGCTATTCTTGCTCTTAGCATTTTCCGTTCAAACTTCAGCAGTTCGCAGATATCGTCCTCTTTCATGCCTAGAAGGGAATAAGACCATTATTTCATTATAATTGACTTTTAAACTATATTCATAGTTTTAAATGGTACCTATTCTAAAATTGTAAAAAACCTCTATCTAAACCGGATGGCTCGGATCGGATGCAGCAGCTACTGTTGCGGGGGCGTCTGAATGATCATAACTTGTAGTGACATATCTGATAAGTTATATAATTGTTTGTGTTTTTGATTAGGCTGATTTGCCAAATTCTACTTTTTCTGTTTGCAACAAACACCACAGTTGTGTTTTCAGCAGTGAACGTGTTAATAGGTTTCACTCAAAAAATTACGCTCAGGCAGAGATGTGGGTTTAAAATGGCGGGGCCTGTAGCCTGTATCAATTGCTACTCTTGCTACGTGGTTAATCCGGCACTGGTCTCACTTATCTAATATAACAGCTACATTTCGATACGTACAAGGATTTCTGACGAGCATGTCAACGATAAGCGCATCCTCTATCGTATAGAAGCCCCTGACGACCAGTCGAGCCAGTTGCTTCAAGCTACTCGGCACCTCAGTCACCAGGCGCTCTTCCGTCGCCGCCATCGCGGTCGAGCCGAAAGCCGAGTTATTCCTGGAAGTGATAAAGGTGACGGAAATAGGTGTTATCAGGTTTAGTAATGCACGACTAGTATTTCCGTCATAAATAGTATGACTGTTTTCTAATGTAGATAAATAGAGTAGGTAGGTACTTAATAATAATAACTACAATTCGTGAAATTGGTATGTATGTTTTATGTACTTTTAATACCTACTGTGATTATATGTTATTATCTACCCTGAATAATTGGTTATAATGTTGTAAGTAAATAAAGTTATTTTTGATAATATTTGAAACATGCAAATAGGATACTTAGTAGTGGAATATGAATGTTATTGCATTATTTGTACATTGACTTATGTACACAATAATAAATAATTTAGACACAAATGATTTTAAACAATTTTTATTAATTAAATAATCAATTCATAATACGGTTCAATTTATGTGACATATCACATTTACTTTCTATTACTCACTAAAATAGTTATACACACAAATTAAAGAATTCATTACAATACATTATAACTAAAAATATTTGGTTCTGTAAGTTTTAGAAAAAAGTACATTACTTTATTTATTCTTCGTTCAAGATGTGTGGCAAGTATTTTAATTTGGCAGTGATTGTATAATATAATGCTAGTGCAGTCAGCAACAACTTAAGCTATCTGAATATTATTTTATTGTATTGATTTTACTACATAAATCAAATAATCACTTAATAATTATGATCAACACAATTTACATTACACATTTATGTGCTCATCATAAACAAACAGTTACACTGATCAACTGACAAGTACACAGTGTGAGTTACACTTCCCAATTCAATCATAAAAATTGTATGCTTGATATAGCATGAAGAATTTAACTAACTCAACAAAGTAGGCGTGCAGA
This sequence comes from Campaea margaritaria, assembly GCA_912999815.1. Taxonomy (NCBI): domain Eukaryota; kingdom Metazoa; phylum Arthropoda; class Insecta; order Lepidoptera; family Geometridae; genus Campaea; species Campaea margaritaria. The sequence continues at coordinate 9,341,903 of OU538794.1, forward strand.
ATTCAGTCGGATTCCAGTCGAAAGTGTACAGTTTAAATCAAGAAGCTATGTCTATAGTCAGAAGATTAGCTTGTTAATTTAAGTTAGAATTATTGTTAGCCCTAACAAAATTCAGTCTTGTTTTAATGCAATGTAAGAAACTGCATATCACCTATTGTTCTGGGAGACAGTACAAATTATAATAATCTCAAACAAATGTTGATATTTAAGATATAGATAAAATAACTGCTAGATTCTAAATAGCATTACTTAAAGTACATGTACAAATTGACACAATAAATACCTAAATAATAATTTTCTATCATGATTAGCCTTAAAATTATAGGATAAATTAGAAAAAATATGTAATTGTACATAATTATGTACATGTGGCAATTACACAATTAACTTACAAACTAAATAAAAGGGGACAGAACATGTAAGATATCCTGGATCATAAGTACAGTATTATCATAATCATAATTATAAAATTTCCAGTCACAATTTTGTGGCAAGGACAATATGCCTAATACATTGCTTCAAATTTAATTGGGACTGCAGAGCTTTTCACTCAATTATATTTCAGCAAATGGTTACAAAAATATTATACAAATAGAAATACTTAAAGCTATAATTTGTTCATGAGTGTACACCAAATCATTCAGAATTTCTTTCCATTGCCAATTGAATGTTATCCAGTGCTTGGTAAATAACTCTAAAATTGGGTCTCTCACTTGGATTATGACTCCAACATTGTCTCATTAGCTCATATACACATCGAGGAGTATTATCAGGGCAAGCAAGGATATTTCCATCTTTGAGGAATCTGACAACTTCTTCATGTGTCATTCCAAAGTATGGTTGCAAGGCAAATGAAAAAATCTCCCAAAGGCAAACCCCATAAGCCCACACATCTGACTCTAATGTATACTTGTTATACAGTATACTTTCTAAAGGCATCCATCGAACAGGTATAGCATCATGCTCATCCCCTTTGTAGTAATCTTGTAAATATATTTTGTGCGATAGTCCAAAATCTGCAATTTTTACCACCATATCATCGTTTATGAGACAGTTCCTGGTGGCTAGGTCCCGATGTACAAATTTCCTATCGGATAAGTACACCATGCCTGATGCTACTTGCCTTGCAACATGCAGGAGGTCCATGTGGGTCAAGGGAGCAGCCAATAGTCTGAGATCTTCTCTATTTTCAACAGAGGGTGGCAAAGTTGTGAGAGTACTGACGGCTCTTAGATATTCATTTAAGTCTCCTTTTCCCATGAATTCAAATATTAAGCACATTGGATGTCCAATAGCACAAACACCTAATAGTCTGACAATATTAGGATGTTCAAAATCAGCTAACAGAGTAGCTTCTCTTTCAAAATCCAACTGCAACTCAGGAGAAGCTTCATCTTTGAGCATTTTCACAGCGACTAATGTAAATTCTTCTTCAGGTACAAGCCCAGGAGCTTTGGCTTGGAACACTCTCCCGAATGCTCCCTGCCCCAGGTCACGAATGTAAATGATATTGTTCCTGGGAAACTCTAATTTCTCCAACAGAGGATTAAGCTGAGCTCCTGTTGTATGGTAAGCCAAGTTACTAGGCAGCTTATTTAGATCAATTTCCATATTTTGTCCATTTCTACGACCTATAAAATTGCCCTTTGAGTAGTGGTTTTTTACAAAATAATGGCATAATAAGGCTATTGAAGCTATACCTAAAATACAGCCGAGGCCTCCTATAGAAAGCAACAAGACAAATGTAGGTGTAAAATATTTCTCCATTATAATATTTGGTCCTGGCATATTGTCAAATTCATCACTAGAGTTGGCACAGACTGGAATGTCACAATGTTGCCACCGAAAATTTGGATCCATAGTGTAGCACCACGGGCTGCGTTCTCCTCCGCCGGCATTTCTACAATAGTTAGTTGCATTTTGTATCTCAGGGAAGACTAGAGGTGGTTGCATATGTTGGTGTGGATATTGAGATTCCCATGGCTGACATGCCAATCCAGTCTCAGTGACATTCATGGTGCCCTGGTAATATCTCCCGTTGCCTTTGACACATGTTGTGGTCACAAGGCTATTATCCATATCAGTGATCCCTGTATTGAAGCATTCTGCTTGTGAACCTTTCGCACCAGAATGTTTTTTCAAACTGTTACAATCTGGAAAACGAAAGTGACCTCTACTTTCAAAGAAAACGCCGAGTCGTTTTTGTTCCTCAATTACAATCCAATCAAAGTAGCAAAATTGCATTTTAACAGCCACACAGTCTTCATAACAAAGTGGGAGTGCGACGTAGCCCTGTCCATCTTTACTGATACACTTGGGAAAGGCATATGCACAGAGTAATCTTTCTGCCATACTCCTGCATGGTTCCTTCAGAGGTGATATCATTTCCTTCCATAGTCCGGTTGTGATTTTCTCGTTATCCAGGCCTCCGGTTTCGTTGTACCAAACATAACCCGTTGTATAATTCTTGCATATTTGTCCATTGTATGGGCCACAGTAAAGACGAACTGATTTTGTGAAGAGAAGGACAATAAACACTTTGAAATAGACGTCCATTTTTATTTTGGAGTAAGTGATTCGATGTACTTATGTGTAAATCGTTGCATTTTACTTAAACTGTATGCAACATGTTATAAACATGATACTTGTACAATGGCGGATGTTTTAATTTCGTATTGATTTTAGATTTTGTAAAAACCAAATGCAAGCAATTTCCATTCGTAACTACGTTTGACATTACTAGGGAGGGGTCAACTGAGAAAAAATATTTTAGTCGATTATAATCAAGACTTCATAAAATGATAGTGAACATCTGAAAAATCGATTCAAACCAGATTTCCAAGCTAAAGCTAGATTCACATTTATCTGATGTGTTGTGTCGTGATGCATCAGAAAGGTATCGGTTTCATAAATTTAACACAAGCCGTCACAACACACTGCATCAGAGAAATGTGAACGCTACCATATTAAATGTATGAAACCGATAACTTTCTGATGCATCACGACACGGCACGTCAGACAAATGTGAAATAGATATTTATCTAATATCAGATTTTGTGTCAGACTCCTTCCGGTCTCTTGTCACTCCAGAGCTTGGTACTGAGCGTATTCGCTCGTGTGGACACGAAAGAAGAAAAGACGGTCTATTGGATTCATCCTATCAATTTGACAAGATTTACCAAAAGTAAATTTCACTAGCATTCAAAATTACTAATTCAATTATTTAGCTCGTAATGTGCTGCTGTATTCAGTATAAATAGTCGAAAAAATATATAAAATATATATAATAATAGCAAGCCGAACAAAAAGTAAAAAATAATTATTATTATGGTAAAAAAACGGACGTACGGATCATACATTTTTAGAACATTTTTTAATCCGTCAATATTATCGCGTTACCGGCAATATCCATCAATAACTCTTCAATACTGCGGGGCTATGCAGCACGGTGCGGATCAGCTCGAGTTCGTTTCATTTTGACGTTTAATTGCCACAGGACTCGTCATTCGTGTTGAAATGACGAGTCCCCGAGCTGCATAGCCCCGCTGATTACGATATCTAGTATTGCACGTAGTGTAATAGGCCCCAGTATAAAAGTAAACGCCTTGGCACTGCTCCGACTCAGACATCTAATCCAACTATCGGATCGGACGTGTATTGAGTGTTCAAACAAATATATGTGACGAGCGTCTTCCAGAAGTCGTTTCGGACTATCGGATGAAAGAATCGGACGTATACTGCCGGTCTAAACCACACACTTTATTTGTTTTGAACTATTCTCCGTTAATTTTAGTCGATTACTCGGTTCCACCCACTTTAAATATCCTATCTCTATTACGTATTGGTTAGGTACGTTATGTTGGTACAACAATTCAGTCAGTAAAGAAATGTCAAATTAGAAGAAAACTTACCGAGCCAAAACTGTAAGAATGGCTGCGATTGAGAAAGTGAAAGTAGTTGTTCTTGGAGATTCTGGTAAATATGATTTTCACTGTTACATTAGCACTTTTTCTGGGATAACACTTTAGGTAATTTAGAAGAATACAATATTTTATTCGCAAAACAACTTCATTTGCCAACTTGACTTGCGGCCATGACAGATTTGTTGTGTTTGTCAACACAAGTGCCAACATAACAGTTTAAACTAGATTATGGCGGGAATTTTATCAAACAGGTGCCTGGCCATGAGATATTGATAAAACATTCTTGGTTATCGTGACCATTATCACTGAATAATCCGTCAGCCAGCTTTTCATCAAACTATTGGTAGCCTACTCTGAATAGCACTAGCCAGTCTTATCCTACTAAAATGTTAGTTGTGAAATTAAACTTACTTAGCACAGGCACAGATAAAATAATAGTTACGTAGGGTTCATTCATCTGCTTTAAAATCATTCAACTTTCAATCTACCTGCCTATACTAAAGTAGGAATCTGATTAATTACAGGTGTTGGGAAAACATCCTTGACTTACCTTGTTGCCAACAACAAGCCTTTACTTTCGCCAGGATGGACAGTGGGATGTTCTGTGGAGGTAAAGTTACACAGATACAAGGAAGGCACACAGGCTCAGAATACATTTTTCGTGGAACTCTGGGACGTTGGCGGTTCAAATGGCCATAGGAACACTAGAAATGTGTTTTATCAACCCACTCATGGTAATTTTAGTGGATGACTGTTATTCACATTCAAGACACCCTACTCTGCAGTTAACTTCAAGTAGTGAACGACCAAGATCCGTTGCGCGTACTTTGTAGTACTATTTATTATATATTATATTTCTAAGGTCTGATTTCCACATCATTAGTTAAGTGGCGAGTTAACTTGCGAAACGTGTATTAAGTTAACAATTAAATGTCTGTTCAAAAGATGGCACCTCTTCAGGACTTAATTCGCCATTTAACTAATGATAGTGTAAACCAGCCTTAACATCTGCACCATGTGTATACTGTCGAAGCATTTGTGTATCTTTTTAAATACACATTATGAGCCTTGAATATGGCTAATAAGTAATTTTATTATAACTTACAATTTTAAATTGTCTTTAACTAAGAATGTCTCCATTAGCGCTGTTCTTATTGTCTCTATTAAGGGGAAGACACTTTTTCAATGTGCAATTCAAATATGCTGACTTTTATATTTACAGGTATCATTTTAGTACATGACTTGACTAACAGGAAAAGTCAGGTGAACTTACAAAAGTGGCTCAGCGAAATACTCAATCAGGAGAGTTCAAATCCAACTATGCAGCATGTTGACGTGGACCCAGAACAGTTTTTGGGCTCAACACAGGTGGGTGTCCATTTAAATTATAAAAATAGACAGTTTTGAGTAATTTAAGAAAAAATTATGGTAACAGCTAAAATATTAATCCAAGACCCATATTTTTTTATTAGACTGAGTAACGAGACGTTTAAATCCTAGAAATTATTCCAGAGCATCAAACTTGTATTATATTTAAAAAAGTCATCTATCGAAACCCTGTATAGTTATTTCAACTAAAATAAAGACAGCTCCTAATTATTGCCTTGGCCTTATCTTGGACATATCTCCTTACTTCCAGATACCAATACTGGTTATTGGGACCAAGTTCGATTTGGCTGAGGAACAGCAAAAGCAGAACCAATATAGAAGGTTGGCCAGTAGCATCGCCGAGCAATGTGGCGCCGACGAAATATTCGTCAACTGCCATCAAGCCAGGTACAAGATAGATAAAGTCTTTATTGAAACACCACAGAACAAAGAAAACTTAAAAACTAAAATAAATTAAATTTAACAATTAATGTCACAATGGCCGGTCTTTACAAGGTTACTTATTAAGGTATATCATAGATAAAAATGCTTTGTTGTACAAAAATACATAAGGGACTTAAAAAAATTAAGAACTACCTACATCTAAAGTGAGACCCATGCTTGAATGCTTGTGGGGGTTGTGATTGATGATTACAGTGCTCAAATTAGCAATTCGCCGCGGCTCAGCACAAATATCGCCCGAAATGCTATTGAAATAAAGCCCAAGTCAGCGCGCACTTCAAAGTGGCTGTTACGTCAAATATTCCGACGAAAGAAGAAAAAAGAGTAAATACTACTATTCATAAGGACACTATTGTTCGATTGAGAAATCGTTAGTGCAGTCTATATAACATATATCAAGTTTATCTATCAAATGACATAGATAATTATAAGTAAAATCGCCGAAGCCGTTTGGTAGAAGATGCACCATTAATAAAAAAATGCATAAAAAAAAAAAAAAAACTTAAAAGAATAGCATTATTTATTTGAAAAAAAAAAGCATAAATCTAAATGATGTACTTGAATTTATAAAACGAGTATTAATTTAATTGATTTTTAAAACAAGCCGTGAGGGAGGAGTTCGCTTTAGAAAGTACCCTTTTGACGAGACTAAGGGCCAAAGTATTCTACCCATAGCTTCTACCTTTTCAGATCTCTGGCTCCTGGAGCGAGCAATTCTGTGAAACTGTCGAGGTTTTTTGATAAGGTGAGCTAAGTCACACCCTGGACATTATACAAATAAGCTGATATGACAACTCACACATATAAATGACGTTTTCACACGCGCCAAATGTTTGTGTGAGTACACAAACACACTACGCGACCAAAACAAAACACAAACCGCTAGTATGAAGATCTATACAAACCGTTTGTCTGTTATATCCGGGCGTGTAATACTAACGGTTTCCCGATTGTCCACCCGATTGCGGTTAGAGGCGCGGGGAAGCGGATTGCGCGAAGTGGAGAGTGGCCATTATGTATGTAGTCCTACATACTATGTCGTATGTGAAGCCAATACAATTTTTTTAGCGTGTTGATCATCTGCCACCACAGGCACAAATTTTTTCTTTGTTTTCTTTTAAAATATAATCCTATTTAATTTTTTCAAGTTGTTTTGTTAAAATAGGCAATATTTCGAGACCCATTCAGTCAGATGCCCATAAGACTATATGGGTCTCTTTTCTTTTACGTTGACTGTAACTTGACTAGCCTAACTGCCACGTCACGACTCAGTAAAGTGGTGTATGCTTCGAAACTTTCTGGGAGTTTCGGAGAGAATACGCAATGGGACGTTTTTAGGTTTGTATCATTTGCTCACACTATAATATTACAAAAAAAATAATATGAAAAAAAAAATAAAAAAAAAAAACAGTGTTCTGCCAAAACTGACGCCTTACATTTTAATTACAGGTGATAGAACGAAGATACTACTCCCGGGCAAGTCCATTTCCGGACAAGATAAGGCCTCCACCGTACTTAATACCGCCATCCACCCCTGTCTCTAGCAGGCGCCCGCCACAGTACATGAGCCCTCGGTTCTACCACATGGACTGAAGCGGGGGCCTTATAGAACTGGTCGAGCATTCTTCTATCATTCCTTGTATATAAAATATTTCTATTTATTTCTATCACTATTCTTTTGTTTTATTAACACCGGCTTTATGTTTTCATAACTATAGTACGACTAAGCTTACTTCACTTAGCAGGTTATTTTATCTATATAGCCTTAACACGGGTGTAATTAAATTACTGAGTCGTCTGTTTTGACTGACTTGTTTGTTTGTTACGCTTTCACTCGTAAACAACTAAACCGATTCTAAAAAATATTTCGCCAACGAAAGCTACTTTATCAGCGAGTAACATAGGCTATACTTTATCCCCGTATTCCCACGTGAACGGGAACTACGCGGGTGAAACCTCGGGGCGCAGCTAGTACGTAATAAATAACATTGTACGAGGAAAGTTTATTATCCTAACTATACTATACAATTAAGACAAATTAACATAGCGGAAAAAAACAAAAAACAATTACATATCATCAACAACCCATAACGTCCCACTGCTGGGCACGGGTCTCCCCTCAGTTTCGTGAGGAGGATTAGGCCATAAAACAAATTAACATTTTATAAGAAACGTTTATTAACCTAACTGTACATTGACTTGTTCACTTAGCAGAATTTCAAATTTGTACACATAGCGGGTTATTTACAAAGCCCAAACGCGGACGTAGTCGACTTGCATGGAGGCGTCTTGCCCGTCGTTGGTGTTGAGGTTCCAGGTCGGCAGCCATGAGCCCCGATTGTTCCAGAAGTCGCGAGGAGCCTGTGGATGTAACAAAGTTTTATTTAGGTTTTATTAAATCGTACTGTACTGTATATCCTACTGCACTGTTTATCATATGGCACTGTACTTATATGGAAGCGGTGTTAGCCTAGTGGGACAACGTCTGCCCTCTAAACAGAGTTGCGAGTTCGAATCCCAGTGCGGTATGTATCAAAATGTTTCTTGTAATAACACAAATTATTTGAATAAGACCTTTGGAGGTGGTACTGCTGAAGTTTCAAAATATTTTAAGTTTTACCCCATATGTACTGCAGCCATCGATTTGAAGAAGAAAACTTACTGTAGGAGATCCGTTCCACCAAGGCTTGGGGGTAGGGTTGGTGACGCCGTCGGGGAAGAAACCGTTGGTGCCGCCGACGGCAACGTTCATAATGATGTAGAACTGAAATGATTAAATAAGCAACTTTAGACTTAAGCATGTTGCTTTCGTGTGTCGAATGCGACTATTACTGGAAACCTGCTTATTTTGGTAAAGAGAAGCAATGGTCAATTCTGGTCGTATAAATACCTTCTGGTCGAAAGGCGCCATCCTGGAGCCAAAACGCCACGGGTTCTCAATGTTCGGGTTGCTGTTGAAGCCACCGTGTTGCCAGAAGCCGCCGGCGCCAGGCGTGATGCGGCCCAGCTCCACGTCGTCAATGCTGAATCTCAGGAATTCTGTATAATGGAAAAATATATCCATTTATATGGCTTCTTTAGAAATGTCCGATAGTAAAATCTTATTTAAATCTCCTTTATTAAAACTGTACCTCAAATACAATGCCTCGGTGACATGTGACTCTACTATGACAAGAAGCGTTTTTGCGTCAAAGGCTTCGGTGTATTGTTGATCAAAGATCAAAGGAAAAATAAAACTGTGAGACTCGAACGATATAAAATGTCGAACGAGGAGAGACACAAAATCATGATATTGTTAGAAAATTCTACCTTCTTTATAAACCAAACCTTTGGATATTAAAAACTATGTCTCATAGAGCCTTATAAATCCCGAGGCATGCGTTGATTTAGTAAGCGGTCCCAGCTGTGACATTCTCTGTAACTGAGGAGAAGCATAGAACAGGGTGAAGCCCGGGGTGTTCCTAATGTCTCAGGGTGACTAACGCAGCCCAGTGTCTCTTAATAAGACTGCAAGCCAGGGTACTCAGTGGTATCGGTAATGTTTCGGACGGGCAAGCGACCGGCTAGTGTTGTCAGTTGACGTACCAGGAGTCCATTCAAGCTGGTATCGGTGGAAGTTAGAGTTGTATCCAGCGCCGTTCCGTCTGATCCAGTGAGCGCGCTCCCAGCCGTTCAGCTCGGGGTAAGGACCGTAGTGAAGAGTGGAACCGGCTTCCTGAATTATAAACGCTCTTGTTAACCTGGCACAAAACTTGAAGAAATAGGATCTGGTGATTTATAAAAATTTTGTTGCGATAAAGTAACATATACCCACAGCTTATTCTATTAAAGAATTTAGATTGATAATTTATTGACTGAAAAGGTTAAAAGATTGGTTTGATTTTAAATAGTAGTTTTCGACGAACGAAAAAAATATGTTTATTTATACTCGTACTAGCTAAAAAACTTCTACCTAAGTTTTAAAAATAGGTGAAATAGGGGGCAGTTAATAACTGAATAGCTTTGCATTGACTTACTTGAGTACCGATGTGGAGTCCATTGCTGAACATGTTTCGGTTACCGCGGGATTCAACCAGATCGATCTCTCCAGATGCAGGCCAAGCGCCGTACAAATTGTAAGCAGGCATCAACCAGATAGCTGTAAACGGAATATTGATAATGTTACACATGACATCAAAGAGTTATAGCGATCTCAATCCTATTCTAATTCAAAACATTCAGCAATTTCTTTGTGGAACTTTGTTCTATATACTTTGACCAATATAAGGTGCCTGTTACATAATTTCCTTACCTGGCCAAAGCCAATCACCGGCAGGCAGCTTGGCTCGTACTTCAAGTCTTCCATAGCGGAAGCTGAAGGACTCCACAGTCCGGAGGCGAGCGCTCTTGATCGGGTTGAGGATATTAGTGGGAGATCCCTGACGCTCGCAACCCCACCATTGCGGATTAGTACACCTAGACGACACGAGATGTGGTTAATATAGATAGACAGATACAACGGACGCACCATGCTCCATGGAGGTCCATGCTCCTCACGGACGCGTAGGTGGACGGTTAGACGGATGATAATTATTTTTTTGTATAGACTAGTTTCTAGTCTATACAAAAAATTATTATCATTACAGTCACTAGAAGTCGTGATTATATAAACTTTTACAAAGTACCATTTTTACAAAGTACAGCAGTGTCGACGGATACAGACGGATACGAATACGGATACAGACCCTCGGAAAGTTTGCGCATGCACAGTCACGAAGAAATGTTTTAGTGTGTCTTGCCTTTTTGTCAGTAGGTGGGAAATAGTGGGAAATGCCAGGCGACCAATCCTGACTGTCTTCCAAAATACGAATGCTTTCTACGGCTAACTTCACGATGGCCTAGATAAATCGACACAAATATTGTACGAAGGATATTGTTTTGGCATTACAAAAAAGCTGTAATCTGACTAGAGGACATTCCTGAAACTAATTTAGATATAATATATTTCTTTGTAAGAAACTGGGAACTGCGTTTCAACCATGTTAAAATATCTTTTGAGAAAACGTTGACATTTAAAAGGTCATCTAGGTAATGTACAACTAGTAATGGTCGCATTAGTATGAAAACTACTGATTTAATATCGTTTTGTGTAAATTTTCAATAATAAATACCTGTCAGCGGGGGCGCCACCTTCAATGTTCAAGTTTCCACTTGTGAGGAAGGGCTCTCCATACTGGTCGGAAGTCAAGGAGGGCCTGATGAAGAGTAACCCGCTGTGGGCAAAGGAGTTGCTACGGTTGTTGCTGTAGTACTGGAACTCCCAGTTCTGGAACAGTTAATTGACTTATTTACAAATGCACTGGGTCTTAGCAACTGAAGACTCTTGCTTGAAACATCGTTGAAATTATATGCCCCAAAAACAGGTGACAAAGACGTGCGACAGTTTAATAGAGTTCCGCATCTTTGATGCGATCACAAACAAAGAAATTAGTTTATTCCTATGCAATAACAATAGATAGTTTATGCTGCTGCAAATATTTGTGACGATGTTTCAACCATTGAACCCTAAAACAGGCTGTTTTGGTTAAACATCGTGCTATTTTAATAAATAACTTAGCCAACACGAAATACTAAACATGGCACGCATCAAAGTGTAGCTTCTAGTTGTGTCAAATTGTAGTTTTAAATTAATAATCGAATATCTTATCCGTGACTGTTATCAAAAAGTCCCATAATTAAATAATTATTATTATAATTACCCTATATAATAACCTATATAGTTAACACCACTGAGCCCGATCTTCGGCTCTCCTCATCCACTCTTTTCCAGCCGTTTTCGCGATTCGTCACTTCCCCTAATAACAAAGTATCTTGTTATGATAAATGGATCATCATAGAATACTCACACCACCGCCAGCCAGAGTGTTTTCATGCTGCCATTTCTCGACGTCGAGCTCGTCAAACTCGTCAGAGAAGATCAGAGCTCCAGAGCAGACAGTGTCGGGGGCGAAGCTGCCACTGACTGTAGTTACACTGCGGGTACAAGCGGCGCTGAAGGAGGCGAGTGCCAACACTCCTGCTAGCACGCACCACATGATTCTGAAAGATACTACTAGTCAGGAAACTAATATAATGTAACTAGCAATAAAAATTGTTACCGTACTGTTTCCCGAAAACGGTAATTTAAAAAAAAAACATCGGTAAGCCATTTGGGAAGATCTGGCAGAGTCCTTGAAAGTCAGTCCCTTCCGTTCATAGGAGCTAGGCTTGCCTACATCGCGACTTGACACCAGGTGTGATAATTATAGAGGTCCAAAAACCACTTTAATGGCAGCAGAGTACCCAGGCCTTTATCTATGTAAAAATAATGTTAAAGCGTGTATGACGTGAAAACTGAATAAAGAAGAATTCACCGGTACTGTATGTTTCTGTGAGCTTTCTAAAGCACTGAAAATTGAAGTGGATAAAAAAGTAAAATCAAAGATTAAACTAGACTGTGGTAAGATCCGGCTAACCACTGTTTATAAAACCAAAGCCAGACTAAACAATCCGCAAAGCTGAGTATGTAAATAAGCAGACAAGATTAATTTAAGAATAACACATTCTTTGTGGAACTTATCGTAAATTAGTGAAAAGAGTTATCGCGGAAAATCTACAGATCTGTTTGCTCTCAGTCGATTGATATCAGACACTTTTGTAAACGTTAAGATAACTTTCAAAATTGATACACAAATCCGTACACTGTCGAAGATAAAACAACTTTACGGTTTGTATTTAGGTAGGTATACTTAGAAAGTGACTTCGTTGGACTCTCTCACCTGAAAGATTATATTATTTTTGAATAGATAGGTAAAAATAACTTACCAGCTGTATGTCACCAACAACCAAAACGGATTGTATAATTTCAGTACTGGACATTAATTTATACCTTTTCACTCGTCAAGATAATGCCTTAACATTATTGATTGAAGACCAAAGCCCAAGGTTACTATATTAATCGATGAACTAAGACTGGCCCTGCCTGCAGTGATTAGCCGAAATAGTGTAGGTACTGTGGCTGTCTACAGATTTTCTAATAATAGAAAACGTGAGATGATACTTTTTTAACTAGTTAGCCTACGATTTTTGTGAAGATAGGTATAATTTATATGCCTTCTGCTCGAGTAACTTACTCTCGGTGTCCATCAGTATTTTGTCTACCTACCTATAACCTAAATCATACCTGAACACTAGTTAATAGTTATTTGGAAGGTTTTCAGGGAATTTCAAATATTGTTATTTTAATAGATTACGACGTGCTTCGCCGTGCGTCGAATTTTTACTTTGCGTCTTTGCCGCTCGAGTCGACATATTAAATAATGGCACCAAAAATGTATTATAACAACTAATGATTAATAATCAATAAGAAATGTAGAAATATATAGTTTTAATTCCGCCTGAGTAGTCACATGAATGTATGATAGGACTTTGTGATCAAACTATAAGTGTACCTAAACTATATTCCTAAAAATACAGTTTCATTGACGCAAATCCGTTTTATATGCCTCCTGTGCCCATATCTTGCTAATTATGTGTTCATGCCCTAATTTTAATCGCACATTGATTTCAATCGCTTAATTGATTCTCCAAATTATCATTCAAATACCTATCTCTATACGTGATTTAGTTTTACTTTAAGCCGTCCCTAGTTTTTATACGTCTTTTTAGTTTATTATCGATTGATAGCAGTTGTTATGCTACGCGAGGGGCCCTTTTTAAGCCGGACAAACTACTAGCATTTCCGCAACAAACAGATAAACAAATATTATTTTGGTCCATCATTGTGGTTTCGTGGCTCAAGAAAATACGCAGTAGGTACCTACTTATCAACCTATTTATCTACTTACATACATAATTCACTATATACTTATTATTTACTAGCTGCGCCCGCGGTTGCACCCGCGTAGTTCCTGTTCCCGTGAAAATATGGGGATAAAATATAAACTATGTTACTCGCTGTCAATATAGCTTTCCATTACTGAAATAATTTTTTAAATCGGCCCAGTGGTTTAGCCGAAGCCTTACATATTTCCATACAAACTTTCATCCCCTTTATTTATTTTACCCCCTCAAGGGTAAATTTTTACAATTTTTGAATGTCATATTTATTTATATCTAATAAAAAGCCTAAAAAATAAATTTCAAGCTTCTAGTTTAAAAAATGGCGAAACTTCCATACAAACTGTCATCCCATATTTCAAACCCTTACAATACTTTTTTCGTATTAAAAAGTACCCTATGTCCTTTCTTAGGCTCTAGACTACCCCTGTACCAAATTTCATTTCAATCGGTTCAGTAGTTTAGGCGTGAAAGAGCAACAGACATACAGAGTTACTTTCGCATTTATAATATAAAGTAGGGATTTTCAGCCATGGTCGTCACACTGCAGGGCAAAGGCCTACCTACCCTCCTTCCATTCCTCTCGGCTCACAGATTTCTGCGGCCAGTCCTTCCAGAAGAGGTCCAGCTCATCCCGCCATATACTTACTTTATTAATATTAACTTTGTAAAAATACTTCTATAGAACTTATGACACACACAAACGCACTAAGTATAGTATCTAATGATTGCGAATAAAAGCAAGATAGCACATATTATTCACTGTGATAGAACTCTTCTCATCAAAAATATATATATTATTTTGAATAATTATTAACCAGCCTAATTAATTACTTACGGTGTTTTTCACTGTGGATATTACTATGACTATGACACCGCGAACCAAAAAGAGCCTTTTTATGGCATCTGAAACACGGTTTTACCAATTGCGTGTTTACTAAGGACTTCCCTTAAATTAATGCAACCACAATGATGGTGCAAAACTTGAAAAATCGCAATAAAATAATCGTCTTTGTAGGTACCTTGTCATTACGTTCGTTTCGTGATTGAATGAGCTGAGATGAATAAAGTTGATTCTATTCATATCAGCTCCCATCTCATTCACTCTATTCTCTCTTCTCTCTATATATAACCTACCAACAAGTGTTAATCGATATGCACGAAACGACCTATAATTCCTAGAACACTCTTTTTAAGAATACGTCTAAAAATGAAAAGTAATTTCGAATTATGTTTCCTTTATCCTCCTCTTCCTCTATATAAATAGATCATTTATGAGTCACTCAGCCAATTAAGTTTGGATGCTAAGGAAGACAAGGTTTTGCGGACTTTTGCGTCGATAGAAGCAAGTTACAAACTTAGGTATGTTTTAGAATAGTAATACATGTGGAAGATCCCACTGGGGAAGTACCGTTTTTTCCTTCATGATCTCAATCAACTGCGGTTAACTTATACTCGTAAAATAAAAGGAAAATAAACGTAACCTTTGTAAGATCACCAAGGCATGTAGATTATATTATTTTCTATAAGATTAGTTGCTCTCTTGTTATAGCTATACCTACTTACTATGGCGAACAGGGTCATTATTTTACTTGAATTCAACATTGTCTAGGGTAGGCCATAATATTAAAAAAAAACACTTAGAACCGGGATATTATGCACCTATACCCGGTTCTAAGTGATTTGTTTGAGGTCGTATATCATATTTAATTAGTAGTTACGTACTACTTGGATAACACTTGACTTAAAATGTCATAAAGTCATTGACACAATATGACTATTAATGTCACGATGTAATTTACTTTAGATAAATGTATTAAAAAACTTTATTGATAAGAAAAATAAAGCAAAATTGAAAAGTATGAATAGAAACATATATTTTAATAATTACAAGAACCTTGCGATGGAGTAAGGTATCTATCGTCCTACAATTTTAAACCTTCCACCCCATCATCCAGCAGTGGGAACTTAATCATTATGATTTCGGCTCTGTATTCCATAAAATTGTTTCAGATGGCAGTAGATATTAAGTTATTGGCCACACGGCTTTGTCCAGCCGCTTCGCAAGTGATCTTGCCCCAAACAGTCGTATCTCAACCCTCCAGACGTAGCTGTGGTAATCTGATCCAGACGGCCAAATCCTATAACATCCCTTCAGTTTGTCTTTTCTCCTATTCTCGTGTGCAAAAGCCCACATATGTCAGCAAAAGAAAACTTTTCCAATCCAAAAATTGTCTATCGTTGTTCGAAGACAATTCTTTATCTCTCACGTTATTTCGTTCCTTAGATTTTGATAGAGGTCTGACAAATTTAATTCAACCAAATGCCAATAGATGCCCGAGAAATATTATCCAGCATAATAATTGTCTCTCACTCTTAGAGAACAACGATTATTTACCTATCACAGTGTTTCGTCCATCAAATCCTGATAAAAACTTAAGAAATCTTATCCAGCAAAAAAAATATCTTTCGCTGCTAACAGACAACGAATGTTTCTCTCTCACACTATTTCGTCCAACAAATTCTGATAGACGCCTAAGAAATGATAACAAGCCAAAAAATCTCTCGATAATAAACGATTCTTCCTCTCTGACACTATTTCGTCCCTTAAATTCCGATAGACGTCTTAAATCTTTACTGCAGGATACCGATTCCATCAAACATTTACAAGGCTATCCAAAAACTTTTTTCTTTCGTCGTCGAAATGTTGATGAGGATGGAAAAAAACCTAAGAGGCGTATACCTAAACTGATATTGATACAGAATCCGTTTACGTGGTTTATGACCAAAATTGACTTCACTATATTACGAAGCATTTGGGATCCCGCATTCAAAGAAAAGGAGTTTAAGTATGGAACGCAACAGGTGGGAACCTATTAGGTTTCATTTAGTATACGCTTGCTTATTGTATCTACTTATTAGCGCCAGGTTTCAATAGCCTACTCTATATTGTTTCCCATTAGAGCTAGAGATCTTACCGAAGCTATCTGAATCACATCTAATCTATTAAACTTAAATCTGGATAGAAATGCATAATAACGATTTTACAGGCGATAGCTAAAGTTACTAATGTCATTAGTGACGGCCACTTAACCGAACTCAACGGTTTGCTGACCAAAGCCGCTCGTTTGAGCCTAATGCGAGAGTTGGATCGGAACTGGAGTGAGAAGCAAAGATCTTTGCTGTCACTCGACCGCAATGATATTCAGATAACCTCACCCAGAAAAGTATATTTTATCAGAATTGCTGGTACGTTCATTGACGTAGAGTTAAATGTAGCGCTTCTCTTATTTAAGTATAGTGATGGTTTTAGTACAAGTAGAAAAACTTATACCTATTTTAGGTGGATTATCAATTTGATAACTTTCATTTCATACCGTTTATCGACAAATTATATCCCCAGGTGTTTGTTAGTGACTGATTAACATTAGGTACCCAGATTTAGCATTATGTCTTATGATGATAATGTATTGATCAGATTTGGTCACGATTATTGTGTTGGTCGGATCCGGTGCTAAAACGGTTCGCTTGTGTTGCAGATAAGAAATATTGCGATGTTGATATGGCTTTTTTGGCGTTGAAATGGGTGCCTATTAATAGTATTGAAGCTTTGATATTCACTGAAATTTTTGCACGATTTCATCGGGAATATACTCCCCATTCTATCCCAGAATGGACGATAGCATATTTCAAAGTCACACGCTTTGAAGTTTTACGAAGGTATGTACTAACAGAAGTAATTTATTAATTTATTTCATCTTTGTTAAATATTTCGGTGTATGATGGTACTTATATATTATTTTTGATGACGTGAAAAGTATGTATACCTACCTAATCTATGTTTCAATTCCTTGCACTGTCTAAAGATGTGATGTGACAAATACTCATTTTAATCGCCCTCGGTCATGTTTATATGGTTGGCAATTAAAACAACTAAGACAACATTTTAAATAGGAATTTACTTTTGAAAGAGTCATTCTTTCTTTCGCAGGAAACCCAAGGCGTAAATGAAATAAACATCATCGTCTTAACTTATGAAAAACTTTTGGTTTTTAAAATAAATACATGTTATGTAACAAAATAATTTTATTAAAAACAAAAACTGTTTTATAAGTCTAAAAGGAGTGTATAAGGATTTTCTAAGTAGCTCTTGAGTTCATTTGAGAATCGCGCCATAGTGACTCCGTCCACGACCCTATGATCTGCGGACCAGCTCACGGAGAGTAGGTGAGCCTTGACCACGTTGCCTTCCGAGTCGAATCTTGGCAGCACCTGGACGCAAAAAATCCCAAGATAAACAAAATTTAATTCCAAAGGTAGAATTTTTTAATTTTCTTATTTAGCACGTTTGAATAATTATTTCACGGATGATGCATAGCAGGATGATTCTATAAGTATATTTTGAATTCAGGAAAGTTTTGGTGTTATCCTCTTTTCTTGTTACCTGTATTTTGCCTAAGGCTCCTATCGCCACTTGAGGAGGGAATATAATAGGTTTGGTATACGTTCCTCCGACCTGAAAGAAAATATTGCTAGAATTATTACAAATTGAAGTTTTCAGAGCAAGTTTTTAAGGCTGGTTGCTGCGTCATCGGTGCCTTTATTCTAACTACTACTCTCACGTCAACCTCAACAGATGACAGTTCAACAGTATCCTCATTTCAATTACATTCATTGTGTAATTGGATAAAAAACATTAACATGATTTCCATTGTAAATTGAAATATCCTGTTTCTAGTAATACATTCCAGGTATTTAAAGTTACGGATCCAACTACTTACTATCCCTATGTTAGAAATCGTAAATGTCCCCCCAGTGAGATCGTTCAAGCCTAGTTGACCTTTTCCACCTTTTTCTTGGAGGCTATTTAGCTCAGCGGCCACTTCTAAAACGCTTTTGCTTTGTACGTTCTGTGAACAAAGAAATATTTTATATTTACAGCTTGAATATTCCATTTTAATCTGTTCAATCGTTTTTTTGCTGACGTAACCGTTACCTTTATTACAGGCACTATTAGGCCATTGGGCGTATCCATGGCAACACCGATATTATGACTTGCTTTGTAGATAATGTTCTGGCACGAACTGTCCAGGCTACTGTTGAGTATTGGCAGGCGGTTGAGACTCAGTGAGGCAGCTTTGATAATGATAGGCATGTATGTTAGTTTAACTCCCTTTTCCTGTGCTAATTTCTTCATCGCGTTTCTAGCTTCTACTAATTGGGTGACGTTGTATTCGTCGCTGAACACAAAATGTGGTATTTTCTGTAAATTATACATTTTTTTAGTTACAATATATGAGCCGTCGTATTGTATTCAAATTTAGGAGTGTGCTAAACTTACCATCGCTTCAGTCATTGATTTGACCATAGCCTTAATGAAACCAGTCACAGGAACAACTCGATCTTCCAATAAAACCTCCACTTTGGCTTGTGCTCTCGTTATAGGTATTTCCATTGCCCTTACAACTGTCGAGTCTGGAACTTCGTTGGAATTGTCCGAATCAATATTTAGATGAGTTAACATATCTTCCTTGAGAATTCTTCCATTCCTTCCCGTTGGCTTCACGGTGCTTAAGTCTACCTTATGAAAATACAATTTATAAATAACTTAAAAAAAGTTTAAATCATTCAACACTAAAATTGACTTATTTTTACTATTATTATTTTTGGATGCCAAGATTTCGACTTACTTTAAATTGAGCTGCGATTCTCCTTACTGCAGGCGTTGTCAGTACTTTGATTTTTTGGCTTTTATCCATAACCGCATCTTTGTCGGCATTTGTTCTTACAACTTCCGTTTCTGGGCTCGCTATAAAGTCCAAAAACATGTAAATATATTTAATTTAAAAAAAAATTATGTCTTAATTATAATATTATAAGTTCCGGAAGTTTTACCATTTTTATTTTAGGCAATTTGTATTTTAATTATAATTACCTTCTCCTTCACCATCTTGGACATCAATGTCGATCAGTGGATTTCCCACCAAAGTCGTCTGGTCCACTTCAGCGTGCAATTTAGTGATGACTCCATCGTAACGGCTGGTGATCGTCACGGCTGCTTTGTCACTTTGCACTTCGCAAATGTTGTCAAATTGTTGCACTTGGTCGCCGACTTTCACAAACCTAAAAATGTGTTTTTTATGAATACGATGGATAGCATTTATAAACCTTTTTAAGTCTACAGTATTAAGAATGAATTTATCTTACCATTCCTTGATAACGACTTCTCGGATACCTTCACCGATGTCTGAAAGCTTGAAAGCGACAATTTTGTTATGTGGTTGACTTGTGTGGAATTGTCTGCGTCTATGATCTTCATTTGGGCATCGTAGAGTGTTGGCTTTGTTAAAATTTGATCGCTGTCTTTCCTGAAATTATATAATATTTTTTGCTGATCATACAATATTACTAAGTTATAAGTTGCATAGCTAGTGACTCAGTGACATCTTTCTTCAGCAGTGGAACATTCTCTGAGCACTTTGTATGTTATATATCATGTATCTTTAATTCGTGCGATCGTATATACTACTAGGTTAATGTTTAGGTAAATACCTAAGTATTTGGCTTATTATTTTCGTTTACTTATCTAGGCTTATAGATAAGAGTATTAAAGGTACGGGGGGCTCAGGTGGGGTCGTTGAAAATAAACACGAATCTTAATTTCTATTATTTTAAACAATAACACAGTAACAATGATGATAATAATATATTTAGAACAACATTTGTTGTTTTGTCACATAACGTTATCTCATTCATTACCAAGCATGTTTAATGGCTTGATAAGATTTGCTTATTTCATTTCGTTATCTTATTGCTAGGAACGAAATTTAAAAGCAAAGTCAGATTTGTGTGATAAAGAAATTCATGACTATAAGTACTTACCTTATTTATTTTGTGCTACAAGGCTTATCCACGCCCACAGTACGTAGCGGTACATATTATGTATGTAGATTTATTTTTAATGGTAATGTCATTCACAGCGGCAATACATCCATACCTGTTGTGTATACCTACTAGTGTTATGTTGTTAAGTTCAATTAAATTTTAGTAAAACTATTAGATTACCATTTTATTCGCTTAACCTGGATATAATAATATGACGTTGTGAAATCATGTTTTAATTGACTTGGATGATGACATAATAACATATTTTGAAATTATTATTTGCCAGTTTGACGACACGTTGATAAGTGCTATACAAATCACTAAGTTCTATTATTACCTAGCTCAGTGTGAAATAATTTTAAACAGTATTAATCTTACAATGACATAAGAGAGATGTTATATATTTTACTTACACCTTGCAACAAAACGCACGTTTGCCGGCACCTGTTTACACTTCTAATATTAAACACACATTTTCTCACGAGCAGCGACATTGTACAATCAATGTAAAGTAGTTTGTACAATTATTATTAAAGAAAATTTGATTATTTCTTGAGACAAATATCATTAATTTTAAAAGGAACTCTTGAGTAGCATTACGCGAGCCTCGCCGCGAACACAACTGAACGTTATCGCTTCATTATCAGTTGTGTATGCATCGATTAACATTACAAAAGCAAATTATTCATATTATTCAATAACTTCGTTGGGAACGTCACCCGCGCTGGTTAACGCACTATTACGTCAATTATGGAGAAGTTAAACGATATGGTACCGGTTTCCATTTCTACGATTCAAACCTACCATGAAACTTGAACTCGATTCCAAGTCATCTATTTGTTGACCTTATTATCTGTGTTGCCGACGTAAGCATCAATGAAACTAAACATTAAGCAATTTGTTTTATTAAAGACATAATAAACATGTTAATAAAGTGAATAAATACAATAATATACATAATCGTTAATCGCGATGTTATGCATGACAGATGCAGGAGGTAACCCATAGTTGAATAACTTCGGAGCGCGAGTAACATGATACATATTAGTTCAACTGACGACTCCTATACTAAATAGCTAAGGTGTATCACAGAGGCGCTTTGCCAAGGTTTCCCTCTCCTTTATACCATTAAATGTTTACTAAAAATAAAGTGCGAACACAAAATCATTATCTGTTATATTTTACTTTATGTGTGTGTGTGTGTGTAGTTGTTAACATCAATAGGTATACTTATATTAAAGTTCATATTAGGTACGGGTTATGTTTTTGACTGTTAAAAGCTTGCTTTTTTCACTATCTCAAGCGGTTGTTGTGGCCGAAGGTGATATATTGAAAGGAGGTTTAATGTTTCGTCATTTTTGCAAGCCCGTTCATGGTCAAACTAACATAGAAATTGTTTCACTGGTTTGTCCATGATGATAAGGCTTGCCACGACACATATATCGGAAAATCTATAAGACATAAGAGAAAAGTCCAGTTTCTATTGAGTTAGGGACCATGTCAATTTTGAAATTATATATTAAATAGTTAAAAAAACAAGCATTTTCAATAATGGTTACATTTTTTTAACAATAACGGATTAACATAATGTCGTTTAATAAAATAAAATCGTACCTGAATTCATGGGCTAGCGCCTTTGACAAGTCTATTTTGATTACATGGGAACAGCTTAAATATTTTTAAATAATAAACAATATAGCATTAAATTTACATGACAGTAATATACCTATACTTAAACTCACCTACAAAATTAATATAACATGTCAACACAAATAAACAAAGATTCAATAGGTAAGTCAATTCGTAGAAGCACCCGTTATTACAATTAGTTAAAATACGCATTTTTTTTATTGTATTCGTAAAACTATACGTCAACAATTTAGTTATAATATTTAAAAACAGCAATTCGTTTACAAATCTTTGAGATTTTGTACTAAAAGATTGTTATTAAAAATTATATTCAACATACATTATTATGATCAGGTAAAAATAAAGTTGAATGCTAAGCCGAATAATATTAGCCGAAAAAGATGTTGCTCCCGATTTTATATAAGTAGCTGAATAGTGGATTTATAGTTAATCTAGGGTTATAACAAATGAACGTTTTACAGCTTCATCACCTAAAATAATCTAAATTAATAGATACTTTCCTAATACTAAACACAATATAATATTATACCTATTACTCAGATGCTTTAACTAAACATCGAAGTTACAAGCACTCTAGGTAGGCGTACACGTATAACTTATTAAACTTACAAAACGGTTATCCTTAGATGAAAAACTGGAAGACAGACTTGCATTTTTAAACTAAATTGAATAATATATCCATCAATTCCGATTTTGGAAACTTGAGAGCTCAAAAATATTCAGACTTAAGTTTTGGAAGCAAATTCTGAATGACTAAATATAACCTACTTATTACGACTGTACGTACATAATATAATATTTATAATTCCATAACAGCATTTCATACAACTTTCTTATATGCCTATCTTTTGTCGATCTGGAAGTCGTCTTGGTGCAGTTGTAGCACTGAATTTGTATAGTAACTTAGGTATAACAAATATGAATTTAAATTAGAAATGACGCAGGAACAACAAGCTTTATGAAATCTATAGTGCGCGTACGTGATTTAATATTGTAAACCTTATCAATTTATAATTCCAAGTCTAGTTGTTATTAAGTTATCAAAATTTCACTAGCCTTTTATAATGTTATTTTTCTACACCATAAGAGCAAGACCAACACTTGTAGAATAGCAAGAAACGTTAGGGAACAATGTGCATGAGTTCTATTGTCGCCAGCTTAAGGCAAATACCAGTAATCTGATACAAGCAGATGATTGTAGGAAATAAGAAATTCATAAATAGTGACAATATCACGCTGTTCCCTCACCGTATGTTGCGTCTAGTAAAATCGTTAACAAAGCATCGAAGTTCGATCATAATGATGATATTTAATCTGCACGTAACAAATTTGCATATTATGTTAAACTACCGCGTGAAATGACCATCGACAACATTTTAGCTACATCAAGAGCGGTAACTAACAAGACAAGACGAGACGAAAAACGATATGTATTCATGAGAGACTTCATGCAATTAGGACGAGTTTTAGAACTTCAATTCTTGGAAAAAAACCCATAATAGAAAAAAATCTAAATATAATTATACATTTTTAATTCAGCCAAATAGTCTCTTTTTGTGGTGGTCATTTCATGTTATTGAAACTGAATTTTCGTAAGGTAAAGCCTCCTTTAGTTAATTGAATAACAGTGCTGAAGAGAAAAGAAAATATTCTTACCCTGTGTTAAAACTTGACAAATTCGTATTTTACAATGGCGTCGATTCGGCTGAGATTTTCCGGAATAATCCAATACAATGGCGTTTGAATCTAAGTTAACAAACAATGTCTAGAATTAAAAAAAAAAACTCATCTTAGTTGCACGAAGTCTGTAAATTTCGTATTGAGCGTCGAGCGGTTGACCCAGTACTACATGTGCGAACACTACTTGCTCATCTAGCCTGACACCGTATACGTAACGAAGCAACAACACCAACGTGAATACACTCATGTAGGTTACTACATGAACGTATAAAAAAAGAAGGACAACGCTACACCAAATACGAAAGTAAAGCATAGCATGGCAGCAGGGTATAGTGTATCAATTTAGTGAAAAACGCAGTTATATCTGGTGGGACCACTGAGATTATACCGTTTGAAATTTGAATTCCCAGCGTCTCCACTGCTAAAATGGTTTGTGGTACCGATAGGAATCCAAATTTCCAGCACCCCCACTAACCATTTTAGCAGTGGGGACACTGGGAAAAGTAATTCCTTGCGTCCCCAGTGGGCCAGTTAGCGGGTCTGTTGGGAATTTACACTTATTACTGCCCAAAATTAATTCGACATCGATTAATTATTTTGTGCGTGACGCTATCAGTTTTTTTAATCATTCTAATATCGGTGGTCATAATTTGATGTGAATCGTAAGGGTATGCGTAGAGTGGACAGGCATATTTTGAATGCTTCACTTTCGAATTTAGCGTTGTGCAGTTATCCTTTTTTATAGGTTCATGGGTCACTCTCTGTGAATTGATACTTAAATTACATACGAGTTAAAGTCTAACCCAATTTATGCTTAAATAGTAAATACATTGACTGAAGCTCGGCTATTAGCGTTAGGTACATGGACTCGTTTTTATATTATTTAATGTGATAGTACATATTTGAAATGTGCATTTCGAATATTAAGAATTCTAAAATTTGCAATACGTGTCAAAGGTTTATCGGCAAGGATTTTAGAAATTGAAATATGATATCAAAAAGTTCGATTTACTTGAATAAGTATACATAGTTCTATTGTTTTGTTGAATTTATTTTTATTTAAATTATTAGTTAACATTTATATTAGGTGCCTACATTAAAAAAAATATATGCGAAAATTATTATAATGTTTCTTACTATTTTTTTTACAATAAAATATAAACTACTCTGAAGTTTAGGCATGTTGTGAAGTTTGATAAACATGAAAGTATTTATATTTTTAGCTTTGAAACGAGCATGAAAATAGATTTTCCTTTACAGAATAATAGATACTTAAAATATAGCGCATTATTTAATATTCTATCACGAATTAACACATCTTAACATTAGTAAACAATTTATTATTATTTTAATACTTTTAGAATTCCACATTTTATTAAGTACCAATTTCTAAAAAAATTGGTGTAATTACTGACATTGTTATGTTACGAATCCATTAATCTATCAGTGTTTCGTTATGAGACTAGTTTCGCTCAATTCGCTTAACTTTTATTACCAATATTATGCACTATCTTAGTGTTCCTTGGGGTAGTTGAGCGGGTACTATATACACTGCGATACACATATTTGTCCATTTAATTCTAAACTATATAACTTTCACACATTTCATTACAAACTCTGTCAGTCTGTCACTCATAAAAATCAACAGACCGTCGCGTCGTATGACTAATGTTTTCACTCGTCACTTGGCGGCCACTTCTGGCTTGTTTACACTTCCACAGTGCTGTTTTGCAACCAGCCCAACGAAGAATGTTTTATTTGAAAACAAAACGAATTAATTCACAACAGGAAGTTCACTTGTAAATTAACCGAAACAGTTTACGTAAAGCGTTCGCATGCCGTTCAGTCGCGACCGTGTTTTCAGACTCTCGGTTCCATGTCGAGCGATCACTGCGGTCGGTAACTATCCGTATGTATTAGCAGGGTTAAGCTCAGTTTTAGAAGTCTGTGGTGTGAGGGGTATCCTCGTGTCATGGAGACTTGATAGGGGAAGTGGAGGTCGGAGAGAAAGGTCTGGAGACGAGCGGCACCAGCTCGGGCTGGGGCCGCAGCCCGCGTCACACGGCCGGCTCGGCCGCGGGCGCCGTCTCCGCGAACTTGACCTCGCGCCCGCGGCGGAACGACGTGGTCCGCCGCGGCGGGCTGCGGCGCCGCGCCGGCGGAGGCTGCAGGCTCGCCGACGACGCCTGCGGGAGCAGCCGCGGTGGCTGCGGTATCTGCGGCAGCTGTGGCAGCTGCGGCAGTTGACTGAACGGTGATTTTTTTAGGAACTGCCGGGCTACCATCGGTTGCCAGTATGATGTTCCTGAAATTGTACAAAGTGATAGTTAGAAAATCCTCTAAAATTCGAAACTTACACGAATTTACAGCTCGAATTTAAATATACATTTATATCTATATCCACGGAAATCGTAAGTATACCTTTAGGCGGAGTGATGGTCCGCGCTCGCCACGCGGCGCTGCGCAGGCGGCCGCGGGTGCCCTCGTGCACGGCGTCCACGCTGGCGGAGCGCGTGAGGTGCGAGGGCACATCCCGCTCGCTCGCGCACGTCGCGCCTAAGCCTTCACTTACGGAATAAAGCTTGTGAGTTATATCCTTACCTGGAACATAAATTGGGTAACCCTTAGCTGGTAAGTTTCATGTTATATACCTGGTCCATTCCGCAAAATTATTTACTTAACCAAAATACAAGACTCATTGCGTGGTTTCTCAAAATTAATGGATATTTTTTTTATATAAAGTTAATGGTGTTTCTATTATTGATTATAGAAAATGTTGTGTTTTTATGATAAAAACATAACTATTTCTTACAAATTGTATCGGTAACAATTGTTGCACAGTATGAGACTCCTGTTTCGTAATTTCCGTGATAACTTTCGCGATTTCCGTAAATACAGATTACGCATTCTTACGACGACTGTAGCCCCGTCCACTACCCCTCGATAAATCATCTTTCAAATGTTGTTTTTACGGACGAAGCGCTTTAGTTCTACGTTCATCACACAAACAGCCAAGCAGTGGAACACTGCCAACATTTGATTTCTGATAGCAACATTTGTTATCAATTCAATCTACAATACAGCCTCCCAAATCTCAATAAATCTTGATCGACCTATCTCGCTAGCGTCCACCATCATCACCACCAACCTTCGTCTATCATGACTTATCATCAGATTCAACTGAGATTCAAACGTATAACATAACCTATATGAACAAAAAACAACTTTCCTCAGGCACATTTACTCGTACTCTAACCTAATAGTAACACAATTGTTTTTAATTTTATGAATTCTCTAAAATGTTCTTTAACTATATGTTCCAAGTCTAAAATATTTCCATAAGTAATGCTGTTCTTGAGGTTATTTACATATCTAACTCAAGCTGGCGGTACGGAAAGCCTATTTTCGGTATAAAAGGCACCACCACTCCGCATATTATTTAAAAAACATAAAATGGTTTCTTTGGTCTCGTTAAACGCCACGTCATCGGCATGCAATCTCAGAACAAATTGCACTGATTGTAATTTGAAATGGAAAGGGGTTCCAAAGTGCTATTTAATTGCTGTGTATTGACGGAAGTTTTTGTTAAAGTAGTAGGTAAATTTATACACTAGGTGATGAATTAAAGTTAGTTCTTTGCTTTTTCATCATCAACCCATAACGTCCCACTGCTGGGCACGGGTCTCTCCTCACTTTCGTGAGGAGGGATAGGCCATAGTCCACCACGGGGGCCCAGTCCGGATTGGTGGATAACATACCTACATCCGAAATAATTCTCGGATAGGTATGTGGGTTTCCTCACGATATTTTCCTTCACCGAAAAGCGAGTGATAATTACGTACATATGTTTGACAGAAACACATTGGTACGTGCCCGCACTGGGCTTTGAACTCACGACCTTCTGATTGGAAGGCGGACGTTCTCCCACTAGGCTACCACCGCTTGCTTTGCTTTGCTTGTTACGATATAAAAAAAAAGAAAGGTAGGATGCACCTACGGTCACTTTACTTGACAAGGAGAATATACTTCCTTATTACAGCTAGTGCTGTCATAAGAAATTAAAAACAATTTTAAAACCCCATTTCAATTTGGCGAAATTGTGAGGTTCCCTTCGAATAAAGTGTAAGATCTGAATAGCATTATTACAGACATCACCGCGTCAGCCGTACATTATGAATCTCCACGAAACCTCCATTAGTTCCACATTTGCAAGGCAGATTGATCGGAGTCTTACTGAATCAGATGACTGACCTATAAGGCAGTCGAGTACGACCTTGAGCGATGGGCGGTGACGCAGGACCCGCTCGAGGCGCATGCGCGGCCAGCACACGCACGTGCTCACCTCCTCCGCTATCACCGTCACCTGAATAACAACAATCACTTATGTAACGAGCACGAGGTTGCAGAGTAAACATCTCTGGACTCATGACTCCCTGGTACCACAGTTGGTACCAACTTCCAACGTACATATTTCTACGTATACGATTACGTCAGGGATGCTTTTTATTTACTTCCAATGTACCACACATAAAAGTTCGAAGTAATGCCACAATTCCTTTAAATTAACATCTATCTCAAAGCATAAAACTAAACCAAATTTTGTGCTAGTAGAATTTTGTCGAACTTGAATCAATCTAATCCAAGCACTACTCTAGGACTTTCCGAGGTAAGTAGCCAACAATTCCTCGATCAGCTGTTTTCTTAGAGAGCTAACCTATCAATAGAGCTGTTGCCGCCCTAACTTATTCAAGCGATATTTCAAATAATAATTCAATTAATTGGGAGCAGCAGTTTTCGGAAGCTTGGCTTTTGCAGTTGGTGATAAACAACGCCTCGCCGTCTCGTGCCAAATAATGCGAACTTTGCCAAAAATGATTTTAATCTATGCGAATTTCAAGAGTGAAATAGGGAGTTGGTCTTAGGTGATTCATTTGTTTTTGTATAAAATTAATTTTCACGTGACTGATTAAGGTACCTAATCATATTAAGTACTTACCTACCTACATGTGTACCTACCTACTTCAGGTTATTAGAATCAGAATCAGAATCATATTTATTGCTTAAACTGTGAATACAAAGATGGTAAATACACGTTCCACGTTACACGGTCCTAATTAAATAAAAAATGATTGCAAGCACTTACTCTGGCTTGGTATAAAGTTAACTTTCAGCTTTCAGATAAATATGACGTAAAGCTCAGTTGCAAGGAAAACGAGATGTTCATTACGAGTGAACCACCTGACGCCCGCTGCCCTCACGCCCTACTTCCATCCCCACCTCCCTCAACATGCGAAAATACTTAGCCTAGGTACCTACTTTGTTTTTTTTTTCTAATTTGCCATTCTTAATTAGGTAGGTATCTTAATTTTATAAAATAAAGGCACTTGAATGGAAAGTTTTACAAAAGGATCTTATAACAAAACATGTCTGTCTACTGTCTTAAAAATGGATTACGCTGTGTACGAATCAGTGCTTCGCTCACTCGATATTTGGTTTTTCTCGTATTTCAAGTTTTACTTTAAATATGACCACTTGTCTACAGATTTAAGTATAATGTGATCCGATTGATGCGAATGAACTGCTCGTAGATCGTAATGATTTATGATTCATTCCTATTTATATTTTGTCGGCAAATATTCGTCTTCCTACAATTGGTTTTATCGCAAATACTGAGCAGTCGTTGGGATAAACGGCCTTCTTCCCTCTGCATTATTTACCCTAATTGTGAGCTGAATCATAATGAGTGTTATCTACGGAACGATTGGAATTTATCGATGGCTTGGAGCTTTGTTGATGGACCTCATTAGACAAATATTTAGGTGCTACGAAGACGTGATCTTATTTTGTCCAAAACTGACGACGCATTTTAATAAGGTAGTCTCAGGTAGGCGTCTAAATTTTGCTGATCATTTTACGAGTATTTATAATTCCTCAAGCTTCAGCTAGGTTTGTCTCAAAACTTATGATTTATTAGGCACTTTGCTGCTCAGAATAAAATATATATGTTAAGCGGAAAACAAGAATTAGGTCTACACTTCAAGTAGGTAGTTATTGGGTATAAGTTAGATAAATTACATTACAGGTTACACAAGTTACATTGAAATTGAATTATTTGCGATTTTGGTATCATACCAAAATTGACAAACTAAATAGCAGAAAAAAATAAAAGCCAATGGAAAAATTAAAAAAACTCACCTGGAAGACGTCGTCGGACTGCTCGCGATTGGCTTCCCATTCGGGCGAGTCCACGAACTGATATGGTTGAATGTAGTGCAGGTGTGTCTCATCGCAGCTTACCCTCAACCTGCACAAACATACTCTTAGTTTTACGATCGCGGCCTTTTTCGTGCTACGAAGTTTCAGAGCTATGAATATTAGTTGAAACCCCGTTAGAAGTAAGTTCGTATTGCTTAAATCTAATCCACTTTTGCGTAAAGTTGTCTAACAGTCATACGTCATTAATTAATCAATGATATTAAAAATCGGATCCATAATGCACGTACTTGGCTAGCACTGACGCTTTTTTTTTGTAGCGGTAGGTGATAGGCCTCTTCTGCAAGACCAAAAACTTGTACTTGATATAAGCACAGAAAATTCTCATTAGATAAATTAAATTTAAACATAGACGACAATTTCGCAGAAATTAGACTTACTGATAGCAGTTCTTTGTACGTTATGTAGGCAGTCACCTCATTTTTAAAAGCTTTTATTTATTACACATAAATAACGCTTACTTATTTGGTTAGTTTCCTAAAAGGGTGCTTTGTGTAAACCTTTTCTTGTTTGAATGTTGTGCCAAATTGATGTGAATTCTTTCTTAGTGACTAATAGCCTTCATGTTCCAAATTAATGTAAATTAAGCGTGTACCTTGCTAACTTTTGATTAACCATAAGGTCGATGAGTCATTGCGGTAAACTTTGCCCTCAAGGGAAGTAGAAAGGAAGCGGACGGGGTCTGTTTAGGTACCGTACCCAATATGTGGTCTCGAGGGTAGTTATTCTAAATGTAGGTATACATACCAGCTTGTGGTAATTCTTGATGTTGGCATAGCAAGCTTGCAAAGTTTTATATAATACAAACAGTCAACTTGCGTCTATTTTTCTTTTTATAGACAAAAGCGTTGCCGTTGCAATAATTTCGCTTAGACCCTTGAGATGTGGAACTCTATTAAAAATAAACAATGGATGGGCAATTTTAGAGTAAAATTTTAATGTGATATAGCTGCCAGAAATTATATAAATACTATCCAGCGGTAGATAGGCACCGAAAATTCTGTAAAATGTCTAAGACAACAAGTTCTTCAAAAGACGATCAAAAGGTCCATTCAAAGAGCAGGAATTGTGCCTGAACTCGGATATTCATCCATTTTCTATCGGAACGCGCGCCGCGACCGAACGATGGCATTTTGTGTGTGAGGAAGTAGTTAAGGGTGTCTCAGGAAGGACTAAATTGTCTTCGAGCACGTAACGAATATTACAGGAAGAAAATACAAGGTTTGTTTTGCCCATTTTGGTATTCTTTATGAGCAACAGCATTTTGTTTATGATATTGTACTTCGAGAGGCGAAAGTATAAAGCACACGAAAACGCAATTAGTCTGTTTTATAACAAAGAATAACATTGTAAAGTTTCGGAAATTTTCCTTTCATTTTCCTTTCATAAAGTTACGCTCAGTTTCCATTTTAATAATAGAATGTAGATAATTAATATGCGGGCATAAATTGTTCCCTATTTAGTTCACATTCGTAGACTGATAATTTTGCCATACCGTTTTTCAAATGATATTCTGGGGAATAGAAACTGTTGGCAGTGTAGGAGTTTAATAGCCTACTTTGTTTGATGTGGCCAAGCCCTGGCAAATGCAATAGCTTTTACCGGGAGTAGGTACCTACCTACCTACTCTATAGATGTCTAGCTGTTTGTTAATATACATAGTGTTAGTAGAATTCCATGCCATAAGATAAACATTGAACAAAACTTTTCGAGTTCCTAAACTGGGTGATATCTCAGGGGATGTTATAATTTATGGGGGTTCTGGAAGCGGCAGGTTGAATTAAGGCTAATATTTACTCAGGGGATTGTTTAAGAAAATAATTAACAAAAACTGTCGTCTCATGTAACTATTTAGGAAATAGATATACTTAGGTAATAAAAGGGTTACTTTGTAGACAATAAAACGGTTTGATTCAAACTCCGCCGGTGGAATTTATACAATATTGATGATCCAAGATAGCCAAACTATAAGAGTATTATATTACAATAGTTTCCACTCTTTCTCTCTCATTTGGAATGTTATGTTTTGGCGAAGTTACCCTATTCGCGATACCAACCTATAATCGAGCGATTTAATCTAAGAGCCGCTGTTATGTGATGATAAAACGATAAGATCAGTAATGTCCCTCGGAACGCAATAATTAAATGCTATCGGAGCTCCAGGAATATTCTCGTATGGCTGGCAATAATCTTGTACGTCCTCTTCTCGAATATATACGAGTATATACGAGAAATATAGGCTGACGCTTTACAAACCAGAGCAAGACAAGCGAGCGAGTGGGTGGGTATAGACTATAGCCGCAACAATAAAACGAGGAACAAATATAGAGCTCTCCGCGTCTCTTATATTGAATAGTTTGTTTCGTAATATCGGTACATTTATTCAGTACCATTGTATTAAGTCGACGAGCGACGCTCCCCTACTATTACAAAAGTAATTAATAAGGTGCGCTAAGTGGCTTCAACGCCGCGTAATTAGGTACTCGTTACTTAGATAGGTGTGTAGTGTTGACTGTGGGAAACCGTGGGGCTTTAATAAGTGGAGGACTGAATATGACTTATGAATTAACTTTTAATAAGATGCGTACGGTCGGCTTCAAAAGAAGCTGAACATGTTCATACTTGCAAATTCCTATTCTTTAAACAAAACTAGTTAATTAATCTTTTGGTATCACTCACTAACCCTGGCATTGTTATGATTCTTTGAGATTCAATGGAGAATGAGTACTAGGCCAGCACCATAAAAAGATCGTTGCATTGCAATTTCGTCTCTATCTACACATATCAACATACTTTTATTTGTAGACTTTAAAATATGGAAGGTAGATGCCCCAAACGCGAGACCTGAATATTAAAACTTTTGTACGGGCGACGAAATGAAAGTTTTCGTGGACACCGTCAGAATATTTAAATTCTCACTGACATGCAGTTCTAGTGACTACCTTCTTACAAGGTATCCATTCTTGTTGTTATGTAGTATTTCTTCAAAACAGATATAAACCGATATATACTTACTTTCCCTTTAAAAGTATAGACAGTCTCTCATCAGCAGGCGTGACCTCTTCCACCGCATACGCCTCTCCAGGGTCCAGACGAACTATCCTGGCTTCCCTTGTTAGCTCTTGGAAGTGCTTCTTGTTCACTTTCAGCGGTTTGAACAGCTTTATGTATAAGTCAGTCAGCTCGAGCGATAGCGCTGGTGGAAGGAACCTGTTTATACCATAAACAGAATATTATTATGTACTTACTTACCCTTTCCTATCTCATTCAAGTAGTAGTGGTTAGCCTATGACCGTTTTATCGTAAAAAGTATTTACAACCTTTTGATTTTTAAAGAATTCATACAAAGATGTTCGGTCTTCGTTTTCAAAGGTATTGTTTTGTAAATTGTTCCAATGAAGCTTAGGAATCTAGATCAAACTACATCTTTGATCTTTTTACAAAAATAGAACGGGTTTGCGGTTTGAGACCACTATCACGCGATGCGATTGTGTCGATTGCGTAACAGCAAGGAAGTCTATTCATCGCGATATCAATCTCGAGAACTCGCCAAGTGCTGCAGATGTTGGCGACGAGTTCTCGTATGTTACAACGTTATTCCAATAATATTTTTCTGTCGTAATAGCTTGTTAGTTACTTAGCCTGAGCTAAGTAACCTCCCTGAATAGTAAAAAGGACTAATAGCGGATTAAAAGTAAGTTTCAATCTTTTTATTTATGGAAATACTTTAACATTTTCACTGCTGAGCCGATTTGCTTGTGCAGCCATGGGTGCGGCTCTGCACACTACATAGTGTTTCCCATACAACAAACACAACAGTTGTGTTTTCCCGTACTCGCGGCAAGTTGTGAAAAACATGACAGTTGTGTTTTCAGCTGAACGTGTCAATTCAAAAAGTCATTAAAAGAAGACCTAAACTTTGAGGAATATGTAATTAAGTCCATTGTTTTACAAAAATCCAAATCGCATCCGCTGACCGATCCTTAATAAATCGATAGAGGACTTTATTTTCTTTCGAACTAGCATCTTCATAGCTGGGGTCGGTGTAATATGAGTAGGTATAGTATGGTAATACTGCTTGTAGTGTGCTGCTTACGCAATGTTTTATTCAAACGACTTGTTTCGACAGGTTATTGTAAATATTTAAAGGGGAACTTCTGTTATAAAAGAGTTCGCTCTGTTGGCGGTCTTACAAAATTGCAGGCAGGTAGGTACTTCCCATTACGTCAAAGTTTTCCGGTTTCGTTCGACTACTTGCAGTGCACATAATGGCAAGGAAACTGGTAGTTTTGAAAATGTTATTGAATTCTTTTGTATTTCAAGTGTGCAAAAGTTTGTTTGTTTTTCGTACATTATTTTATTATTTTATTTTTATTTTACTACAAATTCCATACATTTTTTGTTGATGACGCTTTAAATGAGGTTTGAGAATTAGCATAAAGTGCTCCATGCTCATTTTATCCATAATTAACGAATAAAAAAGCCTATGGAATTTCTGGCCGAAACACTTCGCAAATCTAAGACCGTGGACGGAAATTCAAAAGAGAAGTTGCGCAAAAACTTTCGTCGAGGCTCAACATATTTATTGGTGTCTCACCTTATAATTAAGAAGATAGTGTGTATGGAGTTGACGACCAGCAGCGCCAGGCTCCAGGCCAGCACGTCAGGCGCGCACACCTCCGCGCCCGCCCACATGCCCATCAGCACCGCGCCCGCCGCCGCCAGCGCGCGGAGTATCAGGATGCTTTGCTTAAACCCTTTCGGAGCTAGGAACGCGATCGCAAAACACAGGTTTGCTGCCTGTTTGGAGACACAGATGGAGTTTTAGCTATAAAGGTTTCACTCGAGGAGCTCGGAGTACTTCCCCTTTGACTTCAAATTCAACGCACGCATTCGACTTAATATTGATGGAGTGGCACTTGGCAGCATCGAATAATAAGAAGGAGGATGACATCGGGCTTTCAAAGTGGGCGTAGGATCGGAATAGATAGGGAGAGTAGGAGACCACGATCATCATCCGACCGAATATAGATACATTGTATTCAGTTTATTTAAAGTATTGCTGAGTAAAAGGGAGGTCATCGTGGTCTAAGTATCAAGCATTATCTCACACATACACTTAACACCTAGGTGAGACAATGGTCAGACGTCAGTCTATAACAAATCAGAAATAGTCCTTTAAAAATGATTACCTGAAAAAGGTCTTGCTGCGCACTAGTCCACTTGGCACAGAACCAGTGGTTGTGATGCTCGTCCGTGGAGTTGGCGTTGAGGAGTTCATAGTCTACGAGGTCGAAGGTAGCGTTGAGCCGGGTGGCGTTGTAGACTAGCGACGCATTCAGCCAGGGCCTCACCGGCGCGGGCGCGGGCGCCATGGCGCGCTCGCGGGCCGGCCGCGCGCCGCCCCCGCCGGCCCCGCCCGAGCGCCCGCGCTCGGCGCCGGCACGAGACCCCGACAACAGACGATTCAGTTGGGCCTTCGCTTTCAGTATTACCAACTCCATCACCACACCCTGCACGTGCCTCGCGGTAGAGCTCTCCCTATCTGTAACAATTCGGATTGCATTACTGTGGCGCTCTATCTAAAATTTATGCGCTCTACGAATATAGTCACGGTTATATTTTGTTTCGGGATTTCAGTACCGTACATTTATGAGACGGAATTTAAAATGAGTTAAGCACATGAAATAACTTTAAGCATTTTTACTCACACTCTCTTCTAGCTCCGTATCAATGTTGAATGTGTATCATCTGGTAATATACGTCAATATATTCTATTATGGTGTAAGAGTGCAGACGATGGAACTATCCGAAAGGTTTTCGATGCAAAGATTCTCTATGTATGGAATACGAAGACATCGTAGACACGTTCAATAGGTAACTAAAAGTTTTTAACAATCTCGGAGAACGGCTGCGTAGCGAGCTGTAGACACCACTCGTAGTAGCCTCGTAGCTACTTGCTACGCGGTGCACGCTCCTTCCAATATTACTTTTTCGCAATTTTCAATTTGGTTGTGTTGACGCGGCAATATAGGCTTGGAGCTATCGTTTCATCAAAATGTTTAGACGCGTGCTTGTCAACTTGGCATGCCTATGTATTATTAGTTTTTACTCATAATCATAACCCAAAAATAACATTTGTGTTAACGGACCGTACGTGTAAATATAATAAAGACTTTATTGCGGTCATATGCAGTGGAGTGGCAAGGCGTGTAATCTCTAGATTCCGTTCATATTGCCACACTACTGCTACCATATATGTCACAAATATTACAAATGTGAAAGTGTGTGTGCGTTTTTGTACTTTATTTACGCCGAAACGTCTGACCGTTTTTTTATAAAGTTTTGTATACAGTTACTTTAGATTTTAGAATAGAACATAAAATACTTTTTATGCCGTAAAAATTAACGGTTATCGTGGGATCATAGCAAACGTGAGTGAAACCGCGGGCACAGCATGTATTATTATATTTTCTAAAGGTGTATGTATTTGATATTTGGAACATTAAACATTTCCATTTCCCTAATTATCATTATCACGAACCAAAAGGTACTGTTAATAATATTGATTACTTTTTTAACATATTTAAATTGACAACACCTATCTTGGAAGATTTCAGGATCAAAAAGAAAGTGGTCCTTTATTTATCTAAATCGGGCTAGCCATTTAACCTGTAGATCTAATACACATGTAAGCTGTCATACTGCAGCATCAAACATTTAAAACAAAATCTGTTAGATTGTCTTTGACAAAAAAGGTTTCTAAAAAACTTAATCACTGATCAAAAGATACAAACTGTAACTCGTTTACAGGCTTTATTTTAGCAGTGCATAATAATAGGTAGTTAGCCGCTCTCAGCTCTCAGGCGGCGGCGTGGCGCGAGCTAACCGGCTGGCGGCTCCACTCTAGGGGCTTTTATCGCCACATCACCACATTTGCATTAAATTGCAGCTCCTAGCCACCGGCGAAATGCATTATACCACCCGCTTTGATGAGCTACCAGTCCAATTTCCCGGCAAGCTGTTGCACGCACACCTTTATCACAAAACAACGTAATGCACTTCTCACAAATGAAAGTTTAAATTCTGTAGCGGACTCTTTGTTTCACTAGCGTGCACCTTAAGTGAAGTTGTAGAGATTAGTTTCCAATTCAAATGTCTGACTCATAATAATCCAACAACACGAAGGCCATTGCAACTCCTAAAAATACTCATGACGTCTGCGTAATCCACGTCTGTAAATAGCTTTTATTCCGTGGGATCGACCGAGGTCGGATCTAAATGTACGCTTGGCCCTCTCAGAGCAATAAAGCAGGCGAGCTTGTGATATATGGGCGTCATCCAAAACCTGCAGCCGCGTCGAGCTTCCCCTAAATATTTTATTCTAGAAGTTACAGCGAGGCCTAGCCTATACCAAACGGCCCCTACCTATACATATTGAGAGCGTACATACATTTACCACGGTCGTAAACTGGTAAATGTGACATAAAAAATCTAATAAAATGTTAAAACATATGCCTTATCTTTCCATCCTGAAGAAACATATGGTTCCTAAAGTCTTCGTTCTTTGAGAAAGTAGGTAATTGCGTTAAGGTTATGGGCACAATTAAATGTTTTATGTTTGGAATGGCCTCGATTTAACCCACAGAACGAAAGCTTTTCGATTGAATTATATGGGACTTATCAATTGATACTATTATTAGATACTTTTGATATGAATTATGGGTTATTAATATCAACTCAAATGCTCATCAAATCGACAAGATTGCGAATGATAATTGCTTACCCTATAAACAGATACTGCTTATTGTAAGTATACTATGCATTTTTATTATAATCAGGAAACGACGAGAAAAAGTAAGAGCTAGTACCTTACTAAGATTGCTTAATTGATCACTCTCAATTTTATACTCGTAAACCCTTTGTATATTTTATTACGGCACTCCCACATCCTTTAAAGCCACGATATTTCTGTGTCATATGTGTAGACTCCACTTTATGGGTTTGTGGGTGTTTACTATTAGCTTTTATACTAATTTAATGGTCATGTAATTTGTTATTGTCGCGTTTCCGACGGCGTTTTTTATTTTTATGTCTGGAGTGGAATATTTCCTCAACACTTATGTGAACAACTACTTAAAACTTATATCTATAGTTGGTATCTAGTTCAAGATGTGCTAGATTCCGTAGGAATGGTAGCTGTCTTTCACCAGCCCGATAAGCAAGATAGATGGCGTTTAGATTACTATCGTAGTAGTCTCGGTATTAGTAGAGTGGTAGGTTTATAGCACGTTTTCTAATCAGTCTACATAAGTACATTGAGTACACCTAGGTAGTTCTAGGATTAAGTTCGCGAAAAGCCTGTCAATGTAAAAGACTTCAACGTCTAGCATGCCCTAACTGATGTTCACGATAAAAGAATACTAGACTCAGTGATGGATGTAAATTGTTGTATCTAATTGATTCTCGCTTCAACCGAAGCGAGAATTAGATGACATACATACACATACATATGATGTGGTTACATCATCTGTGAAAATCTCGCAGTCTGCTTTATGCGATTATTTCTGCCGCATACCTGCAGAATGTTGAATACTTATTTCCGAAACTAAAACTATTAAATACCCGAGCTTCTAAGAATAGAAGGCAAATAAAAAATAAGAGTTTATCGCTTGGTTTAAAATGGAATCGTTGTAGAGGAGGCACAACTTTGTAATAGTGAATTTCGTACGTGTTCAGAATAATAGTATGCCTATGAAGCGGTGAACTATTAGATAATCTGTGGTATAGGATAGCTGCGAGCGTGAGGCGATGCCTTTTTGTATCCAGCTGTGGGATTGAAATGGATTTACAATAGACGGCCCTAGACGTAATAGAGGTACGCGGCAGATTGAACATTTAATGGCTAGATTTTATTTTTCCTATTCAAAAATATTTGTAATGAAAATAGAAACAGTGAGTGATCAAAAGTGTATTCTTTGAAGACTTACTTTGAAGACGATTTTAAGTTGTACAAACTAATTACTATTACATATAGTATGGAATACTTGTGTGTTTTGAAACTTTTGAATCGAACTCTGACTTAGCTTAGTCTTTGGCACTTTGGAGTGATATATCTCTAATGTAACATTTATGAGTGCACCTAATTGTATAAATGTACAAAAGGGTCATATTCGAAGATCACAATGTTTCTTCTCTCTATAAAATCCTTCCCGCTAGGAATACGCTATAATAGCAACAGAATTTCTAACTTCATTAAAACATTCGAAACTTCCCGGCTCGGCGCCAGTAGGTTATTGAAATAGTT
Source organism: Campaea margaritaria (assembly GCA_912999815.1). Lineage (NCBI taxonomy): Eukaryota > Metazoa > Arthropoda > Insecta > Lepidoptera > Geometridae > Campaea > Campaea margaritaria. The sequence continues at coordinate 9,381,308 of OU538794.1, forward strand.
GTCACGCCTCGGCTGGGCAACAATGAAAATATCCAATAAAATTTAATTTTATGAACGCCTACACACTGTATTTGCTGCTCTTTGTGCAGAATACCTACAAAAAATAATGAAACCCGCTATGTGGGAACTAAACTCACACCGTGACAGTTAGAAACCAAACAGTCGTGGATGATTTAACAAATGAATCCGGGTCGTTATTCGCCATGACCACCTAGACTCACTCGTTTTGAACTGTCAATTGAACTGTCAAAATAACGTGAGGGAAACTAGCGCGTTCCGGGCGCATTTTGAGAAGTTTTGAGGTTCAAAATAAGTTTAAAGCATGTTATGACATCACGAGTTTTCGGCAAGGTTTCTCATGTAGCATAGCAAATAAAGGCTCAGGTAGTAATGAGTAAGTATATCAACAGTCGGTTGTATGTAAGTAGAAAAGTACAGTAAGTGACAAGATAGGAGCCTCCCCGAGTGGAGTTTTCATAAATAAATGCCTAGGTTTCTAAAAACGTTCATCGCATAATGCCTACCCTTTGTAAACGTGCGCATAGTTGTACATCATTATTCAGTTATATTGGTATGTACGTACGTACGTATACGAAATTATGAGATGCAGAAGGCTGCTGGCACTCGTAGCGGGTGACGCCGACGGGTTGTCGCCGGCTTGCCCTCAAATACATCCTTCGTCAAATATGGCAGTCGAGCGAATACTCATGGAGGAAAAGCGTCATTTGGCGCCGACCGACGAAATGTTGGAGTATACACAGTGCATTTCAAATAAGCGATGAACTTTTCAAATTTCACGGATATTACAATATTTTGCATTCAAGCGCCGTTACGTAGCTTGGTGAGCCTGTGATTTATATTTAAAGGTGGCATTGCTATTAATATAGGTATCGTATCCTACAGCCTGGTATGTTATCCACCAATCCTGACCGCACCACCGTTATGCACTATGCCCTTATTATCCTCACGCATGAGAAGGGAGACTGGCGCTCAGTAATGGACCAATATGGGATGACGGTGATGATGACGGTCTTATCAGTTTTGGGCGGGACCTTTGATGTGACCGTTACGACGACGATGCTATAGACGTCTCGCTAACCATGCTAAACTCAAAATACACAAGTATGGACATTTTTTTACTATCTAAAGATGAACTATACCTGATACCAGCCTATGTTATTACCGATTGGGATCTACCTGACCATAAAAATACATCAAACCGCTTCCATTGAGGACAACGTAAAGGCGAGAAGAGATAAAATATGCGTCCTTGATACGTACGAAAGGCAGTCTCTCCGTAATAAAGATGTAACGACGGATTACAAACACTCGAGTATCGGCACCACGCTTATAAAATAAATATAGTACGAGTATCAAGTACCATTTTGAAATGAAAGCAATGGCTTGTAATATATCGGTAAAGTTGCAGATGAATGAAATGAACGGTTGAATTGGGTCAATAGTTAAAAAGTATGTTGTGAACGGAATTTGAGTTTGGCCTGCTATTGGTCAATTTCAATTTCGAATAAGTGTTACGTGTGTGAAACATTTGTTTTATCTATATATATATATAAATTTTATGTTGGTTTGTGTACGCTTCAAAAACTAAAAAGTTCTGCACCGATCGAGCTGAAATTTTAGCATGATATATAATTCGCATCAAGGATTGTTTTTATCTATTTTTTTTATCAGTGACTTATCAGGGAATGTGCGAATGTGCCACAGCGAAGCGTGGCAGGGTACAGCTAGTTTTTTAATATAACTGTATGTGCAATATTCAGGGTATATTTTATTCATAACTAGCTGCTAAAATTTCAGCTCGATGGGTGCAGAACTTTTTGAGTTTTTGAAGCTTACATAAACCAACATAACATTTTTATATATATAGATAAGATAAGATACGATAACAACTCTTTATTACACTCCAAGACATACAAGTAAAAGTAAAAAGACCTTATAACAAAACTTCTCTACTTCTACATGTTTTATGTTATATGGTAAAGTCAATTAACTTTCAGTAGGATCAGTTCTAAAGCCAAATAGACGCCAACAGTGCGAAAATGAGCACATAGAGGCAATAAACAACCAAGGACCCATTAAAAAGTAATAAGAAGTATTTCAGTGAAAATTTCTTCGTAAATTCGTCCAAATGATGCATTCGCAAACCGACAATAACTCTTAAAACTTTGTTATGAGTCTATCTGACAGTCAAATCAACGTGCAGTTCATTTTAATATTTACAATAATGGATGTACTTATTGACTCCTTTTTATATCTGTCTATACTAACCAATAATAAAATTAAAGTAATTTCAAAACAAATTCTAAAATTTAAATGAAAACAGCTTTTTATGCGATCCCTAGTCATATATCTGTTTTTAGAATGTTTGTCTGTCTATAGTTTGTCCCGAATAAACTCCGAAACGGCTCAACGGACTTCAATGATATTTGGTATGTAGATACTTTAAGTCCAAGATTAGAATATTGAATACTTTTTATATTGAGAAAATTAACGGTTCCTGTAGGGTAATACACAACGCGGGTGAAACTGCGGGGCGTAGCTAGTGTATAATAATATTAGTATGTGTTATTTGATACATTTAGTTCGTCTTCTGGTGTTTCAGGTCAGCAGATGAGATGTCAAAATATTTGAGTAAATAAGATTATAATGTTACAGTGAGTAAGTTGATTTTTGATGGGATCAGCGTGCCATTATGGATAAAAGTTCCCAAATTAAATACCAGCTATAAGCAAAAAAATATGTTACTATTATTTAATAACATAATACTTATAATTATTATACAACAGAACACACTGTTCTGTTTTCAAAAGACACGCTACAAAGCATCGTAGATATAGATCGTCGTTTCGGGGTGAGATTGATGACTGTGGTTCGAAGCCTTCCCAGCTCCCAGATAAGCTGTATTACCGATATTGCGTGACGAGCCAAAACTCACGACCTACCTACTGTGGACTACATACGGTCACAATTCAACAAATATGCTTATTTATTGACCTAAACAAATGTCAGCCGAGGAAACGTCGAAATTACAGCATTGTTATGTTTTTAACTTTGGACCTTTGCCCGTCTATTATGCCGCGCGGAAATTGGTCTCCAAGTGACATGTTTATTGCTGCTAATGTACTGTGAACTACAATTCTCCTTATTATAATAGTTTTAAGATTTTTAAACTACACGAAACTGCACTTACTGGATGTGCAACGCCTTCGTTCTGTAAGCCTGTTAGTTAATCTGCTAATCTCGGCGAATAAGCCTACAATCGCCCCCATTGATTTGTCAATCTAACCTTAGTTACGCAAATTGATTCTCTAGATTCTGCACGCAACTTGCGTGATTTGACGAATGTCACAATGTGGATATAAATAGAAACTACGAGTTTTTTTTTTACGGTTTCAATATTGTCTTCGTACTCAAAGTATTATATCGCATGGATTCATAGCGACTTTTTGCTGTTTTACTTCTAAAATGTGTCACGGAGTTTCCTGGATATATTCGTTCAGACGTTATAAGAACAAGCAAGATTAAAATTGAATGGCATCAGATACAAATGGTCGCGCGTAGCAACGTCTGCACATTCCGCAGCAGCTGGAACTGACTCTCGTATCCCGTAGCAGTTCGAGTCCACATGATGAGGTACCTTATCGACCCCGAGATCACAGCGTCTTTTTAAGCAGCGTGCGGCGGTGTGAGATGCAAAGGGCCGCTCACCTGAGCAGCTCGGGACGCGTCCCGTCTCTCCGCCCACTTGTGGCGGTGGCGAAGTCGGCGCGTCTCTCACGGAACGTCCGCATATCTCGCACTCTCATGCCGTACCACATAAAGCACCACAACACAAGCTCACGCGGCACGCGAGTGGCATAGTAGTCCGGGCGCACGCGAGGCGCATTCAGAGTCGCGGGTGGGAACCGACGCGCGCGTCTCGGCGACTGCCGCTCGGCTCCTCGCGGCGGGCGCGGCCGCTCCACGCACGCGCGCTCGCCCGCTGCACCCGCGCGCCTCTCCTCACCCTTCATCTCGCTACTACAATACTCAGATATTATCAATAAAAATTATTGTACAACATGGACACGTCCTGTAGCCGCAGCCTGTCAATTGTTTCGTTTATCGAGCGTGAGATTGAATGATTTGTAACGACCGAGCGACCGTGTCACGACCGGCTGGAATATAACAGCTGTCCACTGCGAGGCTAAAATATTGTTCAATTTCAAACTGTATTGTATTGTTAGCCCATTTAAATCTACTTGCCTATATTTGCTCCGAAAGATTAATAAATTTTATTCCGTGGAGCAATTTACTTGGAAGAGTGATGGCAGCGTCAAGCGCCGGCAACGGTCCAGCTTTTCCAGCGGCGGCCATTAATACATCGTGAAGCGAGTAAAAAATAAATGGAGATTAATTCATTTGCAGCCACGAAAATCTATCACGGAGAACGATAGTTTAAAAATAGTACTTTCGAGTAAAGTCAAAAATGTATTTTAACAATGCAAACAGCAAATTAAATTACGTTACATTGGCGTTGCTGCCTGGGTGTTTTTTCAAAGTGTGTGTGTGAGAGAGAGGGAGAGAGTGTCAGAAAGAGAAAGAGAGAGAGAGATTGAATCCTACTAATCCTACTTCCTCCTTCTTGCTAATCCTACTAATATTATTAATGTGAAAGTTTGTGAGGATGGGTGGATAGATGTTTGTTACTCTTTCACGCAAAGACTGGCGAACGGATTTAGATGAAATTTGGCACACACATAGTTTATTACCTGGACATATGATACTTTTTAATCCGTAAAAATTATCAGTTCCTATGGGATAATACTCGACGCGGATGAAACGCAGCTTGTACTCCATAACGCACCACGCTGGCCCAGCGTGACTTTGTGGACGTAATAGTTGAGACAAGTGGCATTCTACGCTTGAACTTTCTTGGTAAGATGACACGCCACGTTGTTTGGAAAGTCGCTTACTTCAGTGACTTACAAATCACGAAACATGACCTACTCCAACTCATAAAACTACTTTTCTCTGTCATGAGACTCTTCACCTTTATGGCTTCGGCGCTACCAATGTCTTACTCGGCCATATAATTACATTTACCCATTTGTAGGGTATTAATCATGCCCTTTCCGCCCCTGCGATAGAATTCATAACAGCGTGACAATTAGCGGCTGGCAGGGGTCCAGGCTCGGGGCTCCTGCATGCAAATAATACATTACCAACAGAAAAAAAAAGCTTATTCAATCGACGGGTAAAGTTGGGTTGCTTGGTCGGTCATTGGTTTAAACGGAGCTTTCTTTGGGTGTTTGGAAATCAGATTACTATCTGTGCAGCTGTCATTCCTTCCCCTTGCGTTCAAGACTAGCAACCCGCCTCGGGTTTGCACAAGGTGGTAAATGCGTCCTGTAAAACATTTCTTTAGTATACTATGCTTTGCTTGTGACCGCAGTTACGCTCTTAATCGTCATCCACATTGACTGCTGAGCCAATTTTCTCGTCTAGCCACGGCTACGGATCTGCACACACCGTTGTGTTTTCCCATACAGCTAACACAACATTTGTGTTTACTTGGCAAGTTATAAAAAACACAACAGTTGTGTTTTGAGCAGTGAACTTGTTAAAACTGTCCTTGGTCAACTCTTTTTTCATACTTACAGTGGAATTTTCAGTTGTTCGAGGGATTGGATACATTCCCCCTTTCCGCATTTACCTGTAGTATATTTTTTTAATGGCCGCTGTAAAGGGAAAGCCGCGTTACATTAGGGAAGCAGGCACACAACTCAGGCTCGTAATCGGCATCTACGTGCTCCGTGTAGAGTGCTACGCCGTAGCCCCTACGTCGTAGACTTAAAAATGTTGTGCTGTAAAGTTGAAACGTGGCTGTGGACGCATATTTATTTTTCTTTACGATAAGAGTAAGGTTTTCTTCAAAGTACTAAATAACTTGTGTAGCATTAGTACTAGTTATTTAAGACCTAACAATATACAAATATAGACAGAAGATAAATAATTATAAAGGATCTTACAATTAGATTTTTTTTATGTGACTGAGTGACGAAACGACCAAGTCGTTCACCTGATGGTAAGCGCTACGCCTGCCCATAACAGTTACAGTGCCACCCAGAACTTTGCATTGCGTAATCCTGCGAGGCACTGCACTGCGCTCGTCACCCTGAGACATCGGCTGTACAGTCTCATATGCCCAGTAATTCTGCTGGAAACAGTGCCCTTCAAACCGGAACACAGTAATGTTTGCACACTACTGCTTGGTGGAAGAATATCTTGCAAAGGTATGGTACTTCCCCAGGTTGTCTCTTGCTGAAGAGGCCTCTCACTACTAACTAGATTAATGTGTACTAGTAGTTTTATATCTAACTAGCTTCGCCCCGCGGTTTCACCCGCGTAGTTACCGTTTTGTCCCACGGGAACATACTATCGGGATAAAGAGTATTCTATTACTCAATACTAGTTATAAACTATCTGTGTTCCAAATTTCATTCAAATCCGTTCAGTGGTTTTTGCGTGAAAGAGGAACAAACATCCATCCATCTATCCATTCTCACAAACTTTCGCATTTATAATATTAGTAGGAAGTCACTGTTAAAATAGCTGCGAATTATAGGTCTCGTTCGTTTTATTTCATTTCCTTCATCCATTATCTAACCAATCCATCTTTTTCAGCAAAAATGTTACACAATATCAATCCGATAAAGCTGAAAGTAGCTGAATTTATTATTCCTGCCTTGTAGAGTCAACCAAATTACTTTCATAATCTATAGCTACAACGTTTCTGAAACTAATGTGCCACATTTATTGTAACCTGTTTTGTAACTTTCTTTTCAACCTAGGTTTGTTTTCTATTTATACGAACTATCTATACGAACAACATGGTTCGCTATTTCTACATACAAAATTTATATGTGGTGCTCTACAAATAAGCAGATAAAATTTTAGTGTATCAATTTATACGAACAACATTTAAGAACGTAAGCGCGTTAATCCATTAAACGAACAACAACATACAGGGTGTAACAAAAACCCTGTTATATGTATAAGTGATGGATGTGTATACTACACATACTTACTAGTATCCCTAGAAAAACGCGAAAAAAGAAAATAGATCAGCTGAGCGGTCGGGTTCATTGTCCGAGTGGTGCAGATGGGCCGGCATGGCGCGTATGTTGTCCATTCTCACCGGCCTGGCTAAAAAACGTGATCAACATCTACTGAGGTAATCAACATTCTACTAATATTATAAATGCGAAAGTTTGTGGCATGGATGGATGGATGTTTTTTCCTCTTTCTCTTTCTTTCGATACGTAGTATGTTCCCGTGGGACAAAACGGAAACTACGTGGGTGAAACCGCGGGGCGCAGCTAGATTTAAATATAACTATTATTATTACAACCACCACTCGATACTGGATACGCACCCCGTGGACATAACAGTGTTTTTATTACACCCCGTATAACTATATGAGTGTGTGAACAACATTTACTAACGAAACCGTGTAATTCGTTCGGTAATTTGCTTTTATGTTGGTTGAGCAGCAATTTCGTATCGTATAGTGCGGAGCATATCGATCTTGGGGTCAAGTAATTCAGTGTTCTTTTGTTGAGGGCCGCAGGCCATCAGATAACGGTGTGAAATAGTAAATCGCACGTAATGCTCGAGAACGGTGGATAAGGAGGCTTGCGGCCGGGCCGGGCCAGCCTTGACCACCGGCGCCCACCGGCCTGCACTTGATGCGATCTTATCTTTGCTATCGCTCCGTTGACTCACCTTTGCGGTATAGTACAACTACACACTCGGCTAAATCTGGATCGCAAGAGACCACCAGTTTAGATATTCACATTTGTATGAACGATCATCATGATCATCATGGTCATATCGTCCCACTGCGGAACACGGGTCTCACTGGAACACTTTCATGACGAGGATTAGGCCATAATCCACCACGGGGGCCCGGTCCAGATGGTGGATAGCATACCTACATCCGACATAATTCTTGGGTAGGTATGTGGGTTTCCTCGCAATGTTTTCCTTCACCAAAAAGGAGTGATAATTACGTACATGTTTTTGTATTAAACACATTGGTACGTGGCCGCACTGGGATTTGAACTCACGACCTTCTTCTTGGAAGGCAGACGTTCTCCCTCTAGGCTACCACAGCTCTAAACGAATTTTAAACACCGTTAATATGCAAAATGTTTGTCAATTTCAAGTTATCTGTGATTTAAATATTTGAAAACTACTATTGAATTTTCTTGTTAGTCAGCACAGAAATAGATTTAGGAAAAAATTACACTTTCGAATTATTCACATAATAGAGATAATTATTGTCAAAAATGTAGGTAATCCCAGTTTTAGAGGTAAAAACTTTCCACTGTACAGAGTTTTGGATACAAAAATTATGGGACTGTGAGATAAAAGTCACAGTAATAAATATATTTTAGGTCCCTCTTATCTACGTTTGACTGTTTTCGTTGTTTGATGGTATAAGGATCGCAGTAACTAGCATTCAATCTGTGGTAAGGTCGCGACTCATTTGCTTAGATAAAGCGGACGTTTTCATTAGTCACAATTCACGTCCGACACGAGTGCTTGCTTATCTTTACCTTTATTTTAAGCCACAAAACGATACTATTTAGTTAAATTATCTCTATTTTATTTATGAAGGTACTTACCCGTGGTTACGTCAATGACAAACCAAAGAAATAGCAATAGACTTTTGAAATATGACAATCATATCGTAGTAGGCTATCCCTAGACTACCTTTTCAGAAAATGTCGTCCGTATTTGATTTGTAACAGATTTTCCAAAAATTATCAAAATAAGCACCTGAATGCAATTTTCATTATTTTCATTTCCTTGTTTGCATTTCTGGCCATCTTTATAGGTCTGGAGATTCGTAGTAAGTAGTGGTAAATAGTAGCTAGCGGTGGCAGGCTAGTGGGAGAACGTCTGCCTTCCAAGGAGACGGTAGAATAGAATAGAATAGAAAAACTCTTTATTGTACACCAGAAACAAAAGTAGTAGTGAGTTCAAATCCCAATGCGAGCACGTATCAATGTGTTAATGTAAAAAGCATATATACATATGTACGTAATTATCACTCGCTTTTCGGTGAAGGAAAACATCGTGAGTAAACCCATATACCTACCCGAGAATTATTTAAGAGTTACGTATGTTAACCACCAATCCGGACCGGGTCCCCGTGGTGGATTGTTGCCTAACCGTCCTCACGAAAGTGAGGGGAGACCCGTGCTCAGCAGTGGGATGATATGGGTTGTTAATGAGTGGTAACTAAATGGCGCTGTGGTTTCCTTTCCTGGTAGTTACCAATTAAGCATACTTGTTGGTACTCGTGGTATTTACCAATGTAGTAATCACTGTAAATTAACATTATTACGAACTAAATAACTTGATTGATAAGATAACAAAACTAACATCATGTCAGTAAACTATGATCGCGTTTTTATGGACGCTAGTGTGTGTTGTTAGCTTTTTACACAGTATACGCCGTCAGCACAAATAAGTGTTTAAGTGTTATGGCAATGTAAAACACAATACAAAGTTTGCCAACATGATGAAGACCGGTCGCGTCACGCAAGTTACAGGTTGTATGCATTATATTATGTACTAGCTGAGCCCCATGGTTTTACCCACGTTAACTAGTATCCCACATGTTAATTTTTACGCGTTTGAAAGTATCCTTTCCAATCTAGGACTTAAAGTTTCCACGTGTCATTGAAATCGGGAAAAACTTTCAGATAGACTGACAAAAATTCTAAAAACTGATTTTTATGAATAGGCATCGTATAAATGGCAGTTTTCATTTAAATTTTGGCTTCTTCTAAATCACAGATTGATACTTCCATTCTATAATTGGTTACTAATATAATATTTAGTTAATATTTATTTATTTTCACTGTTCTATTAAGGGAGGACTTTTCTATCAGACTCCGTCTTAGTGAGTAATTGAGATGAGCTGTTCTGGTTGTAAAGGTGTGGTTAATCCACTAGATTCTTCACTGTTGCATATTTACAGTACTAAGTACTATTGTATTAATAATTGTTGGTACATTGTTTTATATTCTGAGCACTTTAAATGGCAGCCAGTCAAGGTTCGCCTTACGGGTCCCGTGAAATTATTCCTAGCATGCCGTTTGTAAGTACATTTATTTTTATTAACATACTACGACAATAATAAAGTCTCAAATTCCTAGCAGGTTGCCTGCATGTGTCGTAAGGAAACGAATGGCATACATACATACATAGTTAATGATATCATGATTGGCAAAGTTCTGATCTAGGCCGGCGTAGTAAATGTAGAATCGATCGCTCGGGGTAAACTACGTTTGCACACCTTTAATGAGCTTGTTTCACCTACTTTCCTCTAAGAATTCCGTGCAATCTTCTTAGTGTACACACAGTAAACTGGCTTGAAGTCAAGTACTGTACTAAAGGTTCGCTGGTGTTATTTTGGTAGGTTTAATTTATTGCGATCCGAGCTGCCAGAAATAATTGTGACGGCGTTGTTGACCTACCCGGATATACTTGCTGAAGTTGTTGCTAATTCTGCATTAGTAAAAAAATATGGAATTTCACTTAATACTGCGCAGTACAATATTGTAGTGCGTAATTTTATCAAACGTCACATAAGGTTTTATGAATAGGAGTAAAATATTTTATATCAAACGTTGAATAGGACTTTCGTTCAAAGATTATATTCTCACACTGAGCAGAACATCTTTTAACTAGGTACGTAGGTACATGCTTTTTAGATTTGATTGATTTCTATGTTCTATTCACCACACTTCGAATAAAGCAGAATATCACATGGAATGAGCTACCTCTTCATCAATCACGTCGATATTACTAATAACGTATCGTTAGCTTGCTATTATGCTCTAATTTAGATTATTCTTCGTGCAACGGGATTGTACCTATTTATAGTTAATAAATTTTAATAACGCATTGTAAAGCAAAATTGCAAGGTTGCGATCCTCATCAGTCATCAAGCATAATTATTGGATGAATTACCCACAGGTACACGCACGACCTACCTAACTTTTGTTAACGGTGATGGCCAAACGGTAATTTGTTCACTTAGTGACTTAACATCACTGGGTTAAATTCTTGGCCCCGCACCGATGAATTAATGTTCATTTTAGGTTATAAGTTATGTCCTGATTTTTTATCGCCCCGGGCTTTGAAGTGCGCTAAAGCTGTCAGTCGCGGTTGTTATCGATTGATAGCAGACTTTTACTCATGTCTGTGTCCTTGAGTGGGCTGACAAACTTTGACACCAGAAGCTGGCACCACTTCCTTTGTCAAAAACAAAACAAAAATATCTCCCCTCTTCCTTTTTCGTTTTTTATTACTCACCTACATAATTAAAAAGTTTTTGGATTTCCTTTATAGTTGTTGGAAACACAGTTAGAGTTAATTCGCGTGTGAAATTGGTAGAGTCAACGTCGCCAAAGAGCGCCGCTCCAGCTCGTTTTCGGTCCGCCATCTAACTAGATGGCATTCATTTGGCTAGAAGGCTAACATCTGTGACGGTGGTGTTTGGCAACCAGGGTCAGAAATCTGCAGCTTTTCCTGGCACTATACAGCACCGGGCGGGAGCCAAACGGTTACGTGCAGACTTTTAATTCAGCAGATGGTAAGGAATTACAAGATAGTAGATATTTTCACGGTCCGAATTTGAATTAGCTTAGAGTGCACACTCTTGATCTTTTTTGGCAGTGCACCAGCAACTCGATGTTTGTCCTAAAAGATAAAACATAATTCGCTAACCGGAGTGTATAAACCATCCATTCTCCGAATTTTATTTTTATACCATAGAGTCCTTAACTTTACCTGGGAACATTTATATTGATCACGTGGGCTAATCTGGGCTTAGTATCAAATTAACAAAGATTAAGCCTCTACCTATTTAAGGTTTAAGTGGGTACTTAAGTACATTATCGTTAATACCTCGTAAGCGTGTAATCTTTTGCTGTCTCATTCTCAGTCTATTTATTACCGAATTTGAGTTCTTTGACAGAATTATTATAACCAGAAGGTATATTGCTTTAACGCAGACGACGCGACATTTCCAGGTTCTTTGATAGGTTAAATTATGTACTGTAGTGTACTACAGTACACTATTATTAATATAATATTACAATATAAGCTGAGAAATAAAACGAAAGTTGCATCTTTATCTAGCCGCTCACGCTTTAGAAGAGCCTATATTTGAACCTCCTTCAATATTACAGCTGAAACAAATTAATATTGGTCAATCGGCTTTTGCGACGATAACGGAATCGCTTGATTGATAGGTGTAAGGTGAAGGGGCGGCGATGTCCACTCATAATGGGGCTCAAGCCACACCGCCCCGCCGATTCCTATCATTAATAATGGAATGGAACCCCTTAATCTAATACTCACGATGCCTGATGGTGTTCATTGAAATGGATTGAGCGAGGTAGAAAAAATCCAACTTACGTTATTAAAGTTAGTAAAAACGTAGTAAAAAGTAGAGTAGGTACACCTACACCTATCTTGTTACAGTTTTTATTTATAGATACGTTTTCAAGATTTATGGTTTGTAGAACCATGCTCCTGATTTCCTAAATAGAGGGAAATCTTGTAAGGGGTCAGGATCTATGTATGTGATCGTGACGCGTTATAATTATTATTATTATTATTATTGAAGATACTGATAAGGTTTTACCAACTTTTTGGACTTCAAGTTTTTCGTAAACTCAATTTATCTTCAAATATAAGGTTTTGAAGATTGCCACTTACCTTTTAAACTCATTTAAAATTGTCATTCTTCATCCCGATAAGGTTGTAGTTTCGTAATTAGGTACATTTTCCTGTTTTTCAATTATTGTTTAAAAAAAAATATATTATAATGTTTCGAGTCACTTGTTCTATAGCCTAAACCCAAGTCTACTTAGATAGGTACTAGGCGTAGTGTAAAGGTGTCAACAATATATATAATCATAACAAGGAAAAGCTGCAGGTGTTTCTGTATTATAGACTGCGATTAATAGGAAATCTAGCTTAACTAAATAAAAAACACAAGGGAAAGCAGATCAATTTAATTGTTATTTTCATAAATGCGTGTCAATGTCTCAACTCGTCGTCAGTTTCGACGGCCTCGCAGCTGTGATATTTGGAAGAGGTGTCAGGGCAGCTGTCGGCAATGGACAGGTCGTCGTTGGAGGCGGCTGGCGCTTCATGTGCTGCTAGTGGCATCAGTTCTTCGTCACCGTCACCGTCAGCTTCGATGTATGAAGGGGCCATGCAGTTGCGGCGAACTACGTTGGCTATTGAATCTGCTTCTCGGCTCCAACAGTCTGCGGGGAAATAGCAGTGTTTTATGACAGATATTTGAGAGGCCTCTATCAATTTTTGTAGTGGGAGGCCTCTTCTGCAAGAGACAGCCTGCCAGATATTCATCCGCCAAGCAGTAGTGTGCAATCATTACTGTGTTCCGGTTGAAGGGCACTGTTTCCAGCGTAATTACTGGGCATATGAGACTGCAGAGCCGATGTCTCAGGGTGATGAGCGCAGTGCAGTGTCGCAGATTATGCAATGCAAAATTCTGGGTGACATGGTAACTGTTATGGGTAGGCGTAGCGCTTACCACCAGGTGAACGACTTGCTCGTCTCGTCACTCAGTTAAATAAAAATTAAATAAGGAACCTATTTTATGAAATTTGTTATTATAAAGTAACAATAATTGAGGGCAGGGTCATTCTTTTTTGTTTTAAAATACTAGCTCAGTTGAACGGATTGATGTCAATCGAACACGATATCATGCCAGCATTTTACAGAAATGATTGACTTCAAAATTAAAATACACGAACGTAACAAGACTTCAAATGCGTAATTCAAAGTTGACTTATACAAGATTTTGGTACAGACAAAGTTAAAAGCTTGACGAAATATGTTCAACAAAACATCACTTCCAAACACTCATAAAAAGCAAAGTTTAAAAATTAAACCTCAAAATATAAGCTACATTCGAGTACTTCGGTGAAAAGTGAAGGAGGCAATTCTTGGCATTGTTAAATGAACTTGGGAACGTAATACGGGGATAATGGGGGTAAAGCGTAGGCCGAAAGTACCGCTTTCTATCAGGTCATTTGCAGTTTCATATTACAGTTTAATGTTGGCAGCCATTGGGAGTGTGGGCATATTAGGCAGAAGTAGGCACTGCCATGGCATTGGCGTAAATCACTTTTGTTGCGGCTATTTTAAGCTACTACAAAAATGAGAAGGTTCTCAATTCGATCGTATTATTTCTTCGTGTATTTTACGGAATTATTTGGATGTTTATTTTTTATTTAAAAAGCAAGACTTGGGGGAGTAAGGGAGCGCTATAAATAACAAGGTTACGGATGATATAAGATTCTACATAGAATATTGCAGTCCCGGGTCCCAGCGGACAAAGCGAGGTTGAGATTTTTCTAATATTAACGCTAAAACCTGATTTAGACGGAAGATGACTTTATCCATAGGCCGTCTATATACTAGAGATCGAAAGTTAATAAAGGATAAATACTGCGTTCTTCTAAGCAAGAGCCATTGTGGACAAACCAGAATAAAGCTGAAATAAAGGTGAGTAGAGTAAAAGAGCTGCTTCTAAGTCCTACTAAGTTGAAATCGAAAGAGATAACTATCTGTGCCTTAGCTTATGAGTTGGGTTAGTTAATTATGATTGTATAACACTTTGACTGCTGAGCCGATTTCCTTGTCTAGACACGGTTACGGACACCGTTGTATTCCCGCACTCGCGGGAAGTTAGAAAAAACACAACAGTTGTGTTTTCAGCAGTGAACGTGTTAAGTACTCATTGCTCAGTTCATGCTGAGCCAATGCTTAGCATATTCTGGCCAAGATAAACAGGCATTACAAAGCGCATGGCAAGCGAAAGTATCTATTTCATTATATTGGACATTATTTTAGGCGTTATTATTTAGACAGAAGTCTAATTAAAATAAAAAATAATGTTGCCAGTTATATCAACAATTTAGTGCACTATCTTAATATTGCACGGCAAGAATAAAATAGAATAGAATAGAATAGAAAAGAAAATACTTTATCGTACACCAGTTCAGAAACAAGGTACCTAAAGAAAAATAAGCAACAAAAAAGCAAGATGAAGCTTAGAACCACCTTTCGCTAAAAAAGGTCAACCGATCTCGTTCAGAGACTTACTTTGCCGTTTCTCAGGAGGCACCGGCTGCACAGTTGTCGGCGGCGGCTCCACTTTAGTTATCGACCTCAGCCTCCTCGGACTCCTGGCTAGAGCGTGAGAGATACTCGGCAGCCTTATATCCAAGTGCGAACCTCGTTCAGTAACTATCTTATTGTTCATAGCGTATAGCTTAGTGGTTATATCTCGAGCTATGAGCGTCGTCACCACGCATGCTAAGTACTGCTCTTTGACAAATAGGTACTCGAGAGAGCTTCTTTGCCAGTACACGTAGCGGCAAGAGGACGCTGCTACGATTGAGACCTGTTAAAGGTCGATTAGTTAATAAAATGCTTTAAATGGTTTACTCGTCACTTAACATTAGGTGAGAGACGTGAAACGCGAGCTTTTGTTAAAACAGTAGATAATAATTAATTAAACGAAGCAGTGAAGATCAAATTATTATTGATTAGCCAATTTTAAATTTCGACTTTATGATCATGCCTATTAAATTTCTATTCAAAGAAGGGTTGTAAAAAGCTTTCGAGAAATTCAACCGGTTATAATCAGCTGGAAGACATCCCCTGTTGAACGAAGGTCCAGTCACGAGACTTATACCTACCTTCGTTACGCAGGTATTATAGGTAGGTATTTATTTTATGAAAAAGGTTAACTTCCAAACTATGCGCCCAGTAACTTTGGTCAAGTTTACAAACTGGGTTGCATTGCCAGCAATTGCTGAGCCGAGTGATTGCACTCGCAAAGATTGCCTCGAAAACAAGCAATTTAAGTGAGCCGCTCGCGTTTTCGTAAAGCTGTTTATACTTCATCGATATTTAGCCCAGTTCATTGAAAGTAGGGTTGTTATGATGTACGGGTTACGGATTATTAAAATATTACGAATATTTCGGTTACAGACTAATGACTTACGGATTTTTCTTTTAATAGAATATAAGCGTTGGGATAATTTAAGATATGTGTTTTTACCCGATAGCGCCAGAAAGAGGGTTATGGTTTTCGAGTGATGTATATGTATATTTCTTTGGCACGCTCTGTAGGACCAACGGCTGGATAAATTTTAGCTCGAGAGGTTGTCTCGTTAGATTGGTCTTAATTGTGAGAGTGACACTTAGTACATTAAAATTACGGATTTTTGGTGACAAATAGAAAAAAAAATCTTCACAAAATATCGAGTGGGATATCAAAATATAGGGTTTTGAAAAAGGCTTACAAAAATATATTGAACTTATATATGTTTAAATGTAATTTGGGAAATTTGAGAAATGCGAAATGCATTTCTCAAATTTTTTCAATTTTGTTCGCGGTCTGGTTATTGTTATATTCAGTATTTTTTATGTATATTTTGCCAACATATATATATATATATATATATATGTTATGTTGGTTTGTGTACGCTTCAAAAACTCAAAAAGTTCTGCACCGATCGAGCTGAAATTTTACTCGTATAATCCGCATCAAGGATTGTTTTATATCAATTTTTTTTCATCAGTGACATATCAGCGAATGTGCGAATGTGCCACAGCGAAGCGTGGCGGGTACAGCTAGTCATTTATAACTTAGCACAAAAAGTAACGTGATTGTGACAGATCAGTACTTATGCTTAGTTATTTTCAATGTCCGGAAGTTCCATATCCTTCTTTCGTGACGATGGGCTTTGCTTGAAACATTGTAACAACAGGATGATGCAAAGTGTCAGTTACGGACATAAATATCCATACATCCCTAATATATAGCCACTTCGCGAGTTACAGCCGTATCAGACAACAATTAGGTCACCGGCATGGGGTGGGCATGCCAAGCTGCCTGATGAACGAGTGGGCGAACTCAACGCGATATTACGTTAGCAACGCAAGCCACTATTTCATCGGACATTTAGCAAAGTTGGCATTGTGTCCAATTTTCTGGCAAACCTATTCGGACTTCGATTACCGGAAAACATATTTTGTAGGTAAAATATTAATGCGTGTTCGTAAATTATCTTGTTTGAGGCTTTGTTTTGTTTGGCTGCACTTAAGAGATATGGTTTGAAACTGGAATAAGTAAATTAGAGTAAGTTCAACCATAATTTTACCTGTAGGCGTTTGGACGCCGCAAAATGATTTTGGCGTGGTCAAAGATGATAACCACACTAAGCCTACGACTGACTCTATCAAGGAATGCTGCCGGAACACCCCGAAAAGGACTCGGAGACAGATTTTTTGCTGGAGACTGGTGACTACCGAATATGAAAACAAAAAACGTAGACGAACTGGGCGCAGCTACGGTTCTTATTTATTTGTATAAGCCATAGCACAATAATCCAATAAATAAATCATGGCAACACACATCGCATGCAATGCAACATAGGTAGGTGTACCAGACGCTACACTACAATAGCGCCGCACCCTATCTAAGCCTCCATCAATTGAATTAAACCTTAAGGCAAGGTAGATGTAAGATTACCGGCTCGCATCGGCGCCATTATTGTGCTATCTAGATCACATTGCTATTGAATATACAGCTAGTTATTATGCTGTGGGCGTATCGAGGACGGTAGCTCAGGGGGTTCTGCCCCCCCCCCCCCCCCCCCCCCCCCTCCCCCCGCCACGAAGTAGATCGGGGCGATGTAATATAAAGCTAGACTGAAGTTTGTATTCTTCCGTTTCTTATTTTTTGTCAACAACTATACAGTCATTGGCGTTACAGTAATCGCATGTGGCTGAACTGATCACCTACAATTAATAAATAGTAATAGCTCTTTTTATTTTATAGAATAAATGGCGCAATTGAAAATTGAATATTACTTATGCTACTAGATACAAGTCATAATGTTATTTATCAGACGAATAAGACAACAATAGGAAACCATATTTTGTATTTATATTTTTACCGATATTTTGTAAGTACAAATAATCAAAATATTGGATGATAAATCAGGATTGGGCTCACTATAATATATTTAGATTACTTGCTAATTTTTTATTATTAATGCTACACAAAGAGGCTTGAGCTTATAATTATTGAAATAAATAAATAATGCTGTTTCCAGACGTAAATGATTTAAATTTTGAACTCCTCTCCCCCAAATAATCGAACCCTGAGTGAGTCCTTGCTGAGCTAGTTATTAGCGAGACCTTTCCACCCTTCGTAACATTTGTTTAAATAGGTTAGTGGGTTCAGGAGCACTTTGTCGGTGTGAATAATGGACTCATCAGTTCGCCCAACCGTATTAGTAAGCCCCATTGCCTTGTTTAACAAGGTGCGCCTTCCTGGAAGCTTTGGCTTCGAAGTTGTGTTCCTCTAATGCCAAATGTGGGAGAGTACGTAGCTGCATACAGCGAGGTTGTTATAATAGCTGTCTCAAGTGAATTATCTTTTCTACGGCTAAAATTTTAGTTTAAGATTGTCGTACGTTCAGTACTTAGTTGTGTAACTCCCCCCTCTTCTTTCCTCTCCCCCCTGTTCTAAATTTTTCAAAATTAAAATAAATAAAACTAAATTAAACTTAAACTAATCTTAAACAACTCGCCTCTCAACCTACTCTCTACTAATCTCTCCTAATGATAATAATAACGTTCAGTACGACTCCGTATAACTCCGCACCTACCTCACTCTACTCTACCTTACCTTACTTTGCTTTACTTTATTTTACTTTGTTTTGGCCCGATGATCGTCTAGTAACCCTTCGTTGTGTTCCGCGTGTAGCAACCTAAATTCTTTGAGTGGTCAGTATGGCTTCATAATCCGTCAGTAGTCAATATTAAAAGAGATAAATAATTTGAATTTAGATTTCGCTGAATTAATACCATTCGTTTTCTACCATTCCTAAATTATTATATGGCGTCCCTAAATAAACTCAACCTAATATTCTCGTTCCGTTCTACCTCTTACCAAATCTGTATTATCTAACTATCTAACCAAGTAGGTCTTAATCCTAGTCCTTCGTTGTCCCATTTACAACCTTTCACTCGAAAGTATAATTTAATAATCGTCAACCTTTTATCAACTTTTCGTCAACCTTACATTTTTCGTAACTCATCAACCTTTCGCTCGACCTTAACCTTAACCTTTGTAATTATCACGAGAGTCTATGATTAAAACTTCCATTCTGAATCTACGATCATGACAGCGGCTATGACTTAGAGCCCCGCCCCGCCCTAAGTTGTGAATTTCGTCGGACCAGACTTGGATATTCTCCACCGCTTGTCGGGATTAAGTACCGCCTCGCAGTTACGAAATCTCGACGGAAAGTATTTACTTTCATTTAATTTACTATGTTTGTCTATCTGTGGTCTTCCATCAAATTTCAATTCATCGTTCTATTATCCGTCACTCTCACAGGACAAATGACACTGACAGCAGCTAACATCGCTCCATGACAATAAGCTTACTTGTCAAAGTCACCCGTCCGTACTCATTTAAACAGATGTGAAATCTTTATGTTACCGCTAGGAAATACCGTGAAACTCGCCTATTACTATAATAAGTCTAGTATATCTAAGCAAGGGAACTTCATAAAGAGGGACTTCTTTTCTTTTATCTAAAGAGTATTCACGGTTCGATCTCATTCGTACCCGGTTCGTAAACAATCTCACAACCTCCATTCATGATTCAACGAGGATGAAGGGTTATCAGCGGACATAACCCCCGCCATGGTCGAATTTCCATCCTTCTTATCTAGTTCATGCGGTTCCTCAATCCCACTTACTTATTTTAGCAAAAGGGAAAGAGGCCCCAATATTTAGAGATCTAAAATCTCGTTAAACCTATCCTAGCTCTACCTACTAAGAGCAACTACATAATACCTTAGGCTTTATTTACCCATTTGTACATACGCCTGGCTTATTTAGCTTAATATGGGACTATTGTCCAGGTTTCTATTTGTAGAATTAGATTATGTGGTAAGAGGTTATATTTTCCCCTGTTGTAATAATACTGGTTTTATTTAGTTAGTATTTCAGAAGCATTGTTCTAAGGTTTAAGGATATTTTTCCTTTAGGTGTAGGTAACAACAATTATTTATTGTTTCAGGTTATTTCTCATTGGAAAACCTAGGAATTGTTTTAACTCCAGAAAGTGACAGTTCGTCTAGATAATTCTGTAACACTAAGATTTCTAGTGTGGAGTTGTAGTTACTTCCATATCTATTCATGGAAGAGTTCAACGATGGAACGATTCAAGTCAGAGGTAGGTCCCAGTTAGTGACTTTCGAAGAGCCTTATGGAGAATCTCACTCTTTTTAGTCATAAGAAAATCCAGGGAAGGTAATAGGTCATTGCCCATAAGTAGTCAATCTAACAGAGACGAACTCATTCATATTCGTCGTTCGTTGTTTCTTGTAATTAATGTTAAGGACAGAATTATTCCTTTCGAACCATTTTTCTGGTGTAGTACTAGTTTTATTTAAATAGTATGTTAAGAAGCCTTGTTCTAAGGTTTGATGGTAGTTTCCATTAAGTATAATGTCAATTTTTTTGTTGATTTCAGGTTATCTCTCTATCGGAGGATTTTTAGAAAGTTCTTCTAGATAATTCTGTAACACTAAGAATTCTAGTGCCATAGTTAATACCATATCTATTGCATGGAAGGATTCAACATTGGAGCGATTCAAGTTGAAAGTAAGCCTCAGTTAGTGACTTTCGAAGAGCCTTATGGAGAATCTCACTCTTTTTTAGTCATAAGAAAATCCAGGGAAGGTAATAGGTCATTGCCCATAAGTAGCCAATCCAAAAGAGACAAACTTAGTCATATCTGTCGTCCAGTGCCTTTATGCAGTTAATTAATCTTGAAATCAGAATTATTCTTTCCGAACCAAGCCTAAGTTAAATTATAGTTAATTTGTCCAGATTATTACTTTATTTATAGGTAGGTTATATTTATCCTTTGCAGATTCAGTCAGTAATCCTAACTTATTGTGATTTAATTGATTCTTTATCAGTTATGTTTAGTTTTCATCGTTCGTTTTCTTTCCGTCACAAATTATATTAATTTCTTAATTGTTTCCCCAGATGTTTACTTTATGAGTATGTAAAGTTATATTTAGGCTCTATAGCATTGTTATGATGTATAATGAAATGATTAAACCATATTACAACTCCTTTCATTCAAAGTAGGTACATATGTAATGGTTAGTTTTATCAATTTGTTTGCCGGGCATCATATTGTTTAGATGTTTACTCATTCATGTTTGACTTAATAACTCTGTAAATTTATTACAATATAGTTTATAGTATTATAATTGATTCCTAAGGAAGGTTACGTTTCACCAGTTCATTTCTTTGTCATAGTATCTTTAATTTCCCCGAGTGTTTGTTTTATATTTTGTTGTGTTGGCTTAATTTTATGTAGTTTCCTATAGTTTAAGATGACCCTGTCTTACAGCATTAATACCTCCCTATCAGAAGAAACCTAGACTAAAGATATGTGTGTACCTTCTTTGTCATGATATTAAACTTTTAATTTCTCCTTAGTGGTTGTTTTATATTTGACTTGATTTCATGTAGTTTCCTATAGTTTAAGATGATCCTGTCTTACAGCATTAATCCCTTCCTATCAGAAGAAACCTAGGCTAAAGATATGTGTACCTACCTGTCAAACACTCAGGGCTGTCCGGAGCCCACATTTAACTTTACCTATCGAAATTGGAACAGACCCGGTGTAAGGAAAGTCCAATGTGTGTGTGTGTGTGTGGCCCTACGCTCTTATAAACTAGCTAACTCATAGGGACTTACGAACCTCCTATGGCTAGCACCTCTTATCGTTAACATTATAATCTAGGTAGCTCTTATAAATAACACTCATACTCTTATGAATCTTTATCTACTTACCCTAAGTTTCTTAAGAACTAAAACCTGTCTAGCTTCTAAGAAAATGGTGTGTATCTAACAGAAGCAATCCTGATTATCACAACTTCGGAGTCATGATAACCAGATTTTCCCAAGTTAATTGTGCATGGAGAAGTCCCACAGGGAAGTTCCAAGGTTGTCCTTTTCTAACTAGCTATCTAAAGTCCGGAGGCACCGGGAGTTTTGCTTATTTCTAAGCCCTAGGCCACCCTAAGATTTCCAAACGGCAACCTATCGTCGTAGTTTGTCGCCCCGGATGTCATACTGGGAAGGAAGTTTTGTCGTTGGAAATCGCCCTAACCATGTAGGAATGCCGTGTGTGTGTGTGCGGGGGACCATTCAGATCGACTTTATGCACAGGCAAATATATTTTCGTCACTGTCTAGAGGAATCACTCCGCCCGTACACAAAATACGATCGAAATGGGTGGTCAGGCGCTTCTAGCCACCCATGCCGGAAGACGCCCCTGAGGTCACCACATTCCTCAGGCTATCAGCTAAACTCTTGGCAAGCACCGTTTCAATTCGCCATCCTACGCGCCCTACCAGTATCAACAAGAATCAGAACATTCGCAGTTTGACTCAAGCTAACACAGGCCCTAGTATCACTTCCTATCTCCCCAGAATCGCTTTTAAGGATCACTAAATCCCCTTTGGAAGAGACCTAGCGATCCGTAAAACATATTCCTACGCGCTTTTCACTACTTCGCCATCTTGGTTTTCTCACTTTCCTAAGCACGTCCGCTCTCTTCGCAGTTTCGCAAGCCAAGAAGCCAGAGGCTCTCGCGCCTCTCTCCACCTCCATTCAAAATCTTCCGTCTCCCTCTTTTCCCTAACAATGCTGTTGTCTCATTCGCCCATTCCTGCCAGTGTTACCAACATCGCGAGCTCCTTCCCGTACTTTTTACCATTCCCTTCGAATTTCATAATTAATTATTTATTTAATTGATCCGTTTTCCATTTCCGCCCTGTCACAGATAGTCCCGACCCTCTAATCTCTTACCATAGAGCTTCTACCTGTGCAATAATTAGCTTTTCTCAAATTGAATGCAATATTTATGTGTAGCCAAAATCTCACCAATCTGTCAATGCAAATCTCAGTATTCTGCCAAAATTGACAAATGTGTATTTTTATTTTGTGAAATGTAGCGAGTCCAATTCGGGACCGTTACAGCCAACCCCCAAAATATTCGCAGGTGTATTTATTTAAATCACCGAAGTAATATTTTTCCCTCTCTAAAATTACAACAGTAATTATTTCACAAACATAAGAATACCAGACAACCCCCATTTTTCCAATCTTTTATTCAGTCAAAATCGATAAATGTGTAACCCTCATCTTGTAAAATGTGGCGAGTCCAAGTTGGGACCGTTACAGCCAACCCCCAAAATATTCGCAGGTGATTTATTTAAATCGCCGAAGTAATATTTTCCTCTCCGGAATTACAGCAGTACCTATTTCTCAAGCATAAGAATACCAAACAACCCCCATTTTTTCATTCTTTTATTCAGTAAAATCGATAAGTGTGTACCCCTCATCTTGTAAAATGTGGCGAGTCCAAGTTGGGACCGTTACAGCCAACCCCCAAAATATTCGCAGGTGCATTTATTTATATCACCGGAGTAATATTTTCCTCTCCGGAATTACCACAGTACCAGTTTTACAAACATAAGAATACTAAAAAGGCCCCCTTACTTATTATTCATTCTAATTTGCTCGTATTTGACTTCAATCGTGTGTGTGTATATATTGTAACAAGTACAATTGTGTATATGATAAATAGATAAATAATTGTTTGTGTTTTTAAACTGTATCCTAAAACTTTATTATTAGAACCAGTACGTGAACATTCCCCGCATTGAACATCCCCAAAAATCGCTCTCATCACCTGGACATCCCAAAGCCCAGAAGAAAAGACGGTTGTGAGGCGTCTCTATCCTAATGATATTATGTAAGCGCTTATCCCCCATTCTACTTATTTTTCGATATAAGAGATACATACTTACATTACCCCTCTAAACTCGGACATGCCGTGCGCGGCTTAAGGTACATAAATTGTCGATGTTCGCAACTTTCCAGTTCACTCCCGAATTCTTGATAGTAAAGCTTATGATTCAGAGCATGTGTAGTGTGCCTTGGTCTTAGCCCCGGGACTTGCACGTAGAGTGGATCCTTTATGAAATCGGTGTATACCGATGAGTTTATCAACTGATCTAACCTAACACCAAATTCTCCTTCATAAAGAAACGTTGTAAGTGTAGTGTGTCGATCCGAAGCCAAATAGTGACAAACCGTCTCAAACCCAGGTCGATGGTTTACTAAAGCCCTTCATTCGACTAAAATCCTTTTCATAAATCTCTCAGCAACCCCCCTTCCAAACAACTTTCAGTTTCAAAATATTTGCACACCTTTCAGAACGTAACCTCTCAACATTTTTCACGCTACCCAAGCAAATCACCAAACCCGCACGGATTATAAGACACGAATTATGAATTTATTTCAACAATGTAAAACAACCCCCCGAATTTAAATTTATGCAATAGTATTCTATTATGTTTGTTTCGTTTTATTACCATTACCTTTACCTCCTTTCATTTACCTTTACCTTTTTCAGTTACCTTTACCTTTTCCTTTTACCTTTACCATTTTTTTCAAATAAAACTAGATAAATACAATTTTTTTTTTTTTGTTTTATGATTATTTCATATTATTTTCTTACAGAGTTCTTTCAAACAATATTTCAACATCAACCTACCACGTCCCACCGCTGGGCACGGGCCCCTTCCCTCACGATGCTTTCCCTCACCGAAAAGCGAGCGACAACTACGCACACATGCTTTACAGAAACACACCGGCACATGCCCGCACTGGGATTCGAACCCACGATCCTCTGACTGAAAGGCGGACGCTCTCCTCCCACTAGGCTACCACCGCTTCCATCTTATTAAATCTTATTTACCATCAGCTCTTATGATGCCTTTCTATATCTATTACAATCGTTATATTTTTAAACAATATCCATTAGAACATTATTAATAAGTTGTTAAAAGTCTGCTTTACGATCTTCTATTCCATTTTACATTTATGTTTCTTCTCTTTACGTTTATGTTCCTTCTTCATTATAACAAATCTTTGTAAAATTTTATATTTCCTGCAACAGTTAATTTAGATAAGTTACCACCAAATCTTATTTATAGATGGTGACAACCCCCCGACATTTCCCCTCTGGTGAATCTAATAATTGTATATAATTTTTTTTTCTCTAGTCGCTGCCTATTTTTCTTACTAAGATTTGTGTATTCTACGATTTAGCCTTTTATTTTGCCTTTTCCCTAATTGTTTATTATATTATGGTATATATTAAGTTTATCTATTATGTTACTATGTATTTAAGTTTATTTTGTGTATAATATGTATCTATTTATTTATTTATTTTAATCTACGTATATAAAGAAAGCCACCGTCCGATGTCCTATTTACTCCTCTCCGTGCATGGTTGTCTGGAAGAGATCGCTCTGAGCGATAAGACCGCCCATTGTGACACTAATTGTAAAACTTGTTCTGTTCTAGCTTTAATCTTTCCCTGTTCTGCGGTGCTTCAACAAAGAGTTCATCTATCTATCTATCTATTTATTCTATAATAATACATTTCCCTCCATAAACATCAACCACCTTCCGGATTACAATGCCATACCGAACACCATCCTATTTCACGGCAACAATTGTGACTAATTACTTAGTCACCGAAGACGAAGTTATACTGAACCTAATTACCTTCTAATAAATTTTCCTTGAAAGACTCTAATCTAAACTGCATCCAATAATAATCATAACCAACAAGCTTATCCTAGTCATAAATACAACCGACCCTGTTCTTAAACTATCCTTATTTTACCTACCCTGGTCTCGCTATTCTAGTTTTGACTGTCCTGGTCACGCTATTCTAGTTTCGACTATCCTGGTCACTCTATTCTAATGTTGACTATCCTGGTCACGGCACCAATTGTAACCCCCCCCCTTCCTTCTTCTATCTCCCCCTTTTAAATACTCTACCTCATAACGTTTTTTTTCAAATTAATATAATAAATTAAACTTAATCTTAAACTAGACTAATCTTCTCACCCTACTCTCTCTCCTCATAATAATAATAATACTAATACTACATACTACAGTTCAGTACTAATACGTTCAGTACAACTCCGTATACTCTGCACCTAACCTACTCTCTACTCTACCTTACCTTACTTTGCTTTACTTTATTTTACTTTGTTTTGGCCCGATGATCGTCTAGTAACCCTTCGTTGTGTTCCGCGTGTAGCAACCTAAATTCTTTGAGTGGTCAGTATGGCTTCATAATCCGTCAGTAGTCAATATTAAAAGAGATAAATAATTTGAATTTAGATTTCGCTGAATTAATACCATTCGTTTTCTACCATTCCTAAATTATTATATGGCGTCCCTAAATAAACTCAACCTAATATTCTCGTTCCGTTCTACCTCTTACCAAATCTGTATTATCTAACTATCTAACCAAGTAGGTCTTAATCCTAGTCCTTCGTTGTCCCATTTACAACCTTTCACTCGAAAGTATAATTTAATAATCGTCAACCTTTTATCAACTTTTCGTCAACCTTACATTTTTCGTAACTCATCAACCTTTCGCTCGACCTTAACCTTAACCTTTGTAATTATCACGAGAGTCTATGATTAAAACTTCCATTCTGAATCTACGATCATGACAGCGGCTATGACTTAGAGCCCCGCCCCGCCCTAAGTTGTGAATTTCGTCGGACCAGACTTGGATATTCTCCACCGCTTGTCGGGATTAAGTACCGCCTCGCAGTTACGAAATCTCGACGGAAAGTATTTACTTTCATTTAATTTACTATGTTTGTCTATCTGTGGTCTTCCATCAAATTTCAATTCATCGTTCTATTATCCGTCACTCTCACAGGACAAATGACACTGACAGCAGCTAACATCGCTCCATGACAATAAGCTTACTTGTCAAAGTCACCCGTCCGTACTCATTTAAACAGATGTGAAATCTTTATGTTACCGCTAGGAAATACCGTGAAACTCGCCTATTACTATAATAAGTCTAGTATATCTAAGCAAGGGAACTTCATAAAGAGGGACTTCTTTTCTTTTATCTAAAGAGTATTCACGGTTCGATCTCATTCGTACCCGGTTCGTAAACAATCTCACAACCTCCATTCATGATTCAACGAGGATGAAGGGTTATCAGCGGACATAACCCCCGCCATGGTCGAATTTCCATCCTTCTTATCTAGTTCATGCGGTTCCTCAATCCCACTTACTTATTTTAGCAAAAGGGAAAGAGGCCCCAATATTTAGAGATCTAAAATCTCGTTAAACCTATCCTAGCTCTACCTACTAAGAGCAACTACATAATACCTTAGGCTTTATTTACCCATTTGTACATACGCCTGGCTTATTTAGCTTAATATGGGACTATTGTCCAGGTTTCTATTTGTAGAATTAGATTATGTGGTAAGAGGTTATATTTTCCCCTGTTGTAATAATACTGGTTTTATTTAGTTAGTATTTCAGAAGCATTGTTCTAAGGTTTAAGGATATTTTTCCTTTAGGTGTAGGTAACAACAATTATTTATTGTTTCAGGTTATTTCTCATTGGAAAACCTAGGAATTGTTTTAACTCCAGAAAGTGACAGTTCGTCTAGATAATTCTGTAACACTAAGATTTCTAGTGTGGAGTTGTAGTTACTTCCATATCTATTCATGGAAGAGTTCAACGATGGAACGATTCAAGTCAGAGGTAGGTCCCAGTTAGTGACTTTCGAAGAGCCTTATGGAGAATCTCACTCTTTTTAGTCATAAGAAAATCCAGGGAAGGTAATAGGTCATTGCCCATAAGTAGTCAATCTAACAGAGACGAACTCATTCATATTCGTCGTTCGTTGTTTCTTGTAATTAATGTTAAGGACAGAATTATTCCTTTCGAACCATTTTTCTGGTGTAGTACTAGTTTTATTTAAATAGTATGTTAAGAAGCCTTGTTCTAAGGTTTGATGGTAGTTTCCATTAAGTATAATGTCAATTTTTTTGTTGATTTCAGGTTATCTCTCTATCGGAGGATTTTTAGAAAGTTCTTCTAGATAATTCTGTAACACTAAGAATTCTAGTGCCATAGTTAATACCATATCTATTGCATGGAAGGATTCAACATTGGAGCGATTCAAGTTGAAAGTAAGCCTCAGTTAGTGACTTTCGAAGAGCCTTATGGAGAATCTCACTCTTTTTTAGTCATAAGAAAATCCAGGGAAGGTAATAGGTCATTGCCCATAAGTAGCCAATCCAAAAGAGACAAACTTAGTCATATCTGTCGTCCAGTGCCTTTATGCAGTTAATTAATCTTGAAATCAGAATTATTCTTTCCGAACCAAGCCTAAGTTAAATTATAGTTAATTTGTCCAGATTATTACTTTATTTATAGGTAGGTTATATTTATCCTTTGCAGATTCAGTCAGTAATCCTAACTTATTGTGATTTAATTGATTCTTTATCAGTTATGTTTAGTTTTCATCGTTCGTTTTCTTTCCGTCACAAATTATATTAATTTCTTAATTGTTTCCCCAGATGTTTACTTTATGAGTATGTAAAGTTATATTTAGGCTCTATAGCATTGTTATGATGTATAATGAAATGATTAAACCATATTACAACTCCTTTCATTCAAAGTAGGTACATATGTAATGGTTAGTTTTATCAATTTGTTTGCCGGGCATCATATTGTTTAGATGTTTACTCATTCATGTTTGACTTAATAACTCTGTAAATTTATTACAATATAGTTTATAGTATTATAATTGATTCCTAAGGAAGGTTACGTTTCACCAGTTCATTTCTTTGTCATAGTATCTTTAATTTCCCCGAGTGTTTGTTTTATATTTTGTTGTGTTGGCTTAATTTTATGTAGTTTCCTATAGTTTAAGATGACCCTGTCTTACAGCATTAATACCTCCCTATCAGAAGAAACCTAGACTAAAGATATGTGTGTACCTTCTTTGTCATGATATTAAACTTTTAATTTCTCCTTAGTGGTTGTTTTATATTTGACTTGATTTCATGTAGTTTCCTATAGTTTAAGATGATCCTGTCTTACAGCATTAATCCCTTCCTATCAGAAGAAACCTAGGCTAAAGATATGTGTACCTACCTGTCAAACACTCAGGGCTGTCCGGAGCCCACATTTAACTTTACCTATCGAAATTGGAACAGACCCGGTGTAAGGAAAGTCCAATGTGTGTGTGTGTGTGTGGCCCTACGCTCTTATAAACTAGCTAACTCATAGGGACTTACGAACCTCCTATGGCTAGCACCTCTTATCGTTAACATTATAATCTAGGTAGCTCTTATAAATAACACTCATACTCTTATGAATCTTTATCTACTTACCCTAAGTTTCTTAAGAACTAAAACCTGTCTAGCTTCTAAGAAAATGGTGTGTATCTAACAGAAGCAATCCTGATTATCACAACTTCGGAGTCATGATAACCAGATTTTCCCAAGTTAATTGTGCATGGAGAAGTCCCACAGGGAAGTTCCAAGGTTGTCCTTTTCTAACTAGCTATCTAAAGTCCGGAGGCACCGGGAGTTTTGCTTATTTCTAAGCCCTAGGCCACCCTAAGATTTCCAAACGGCAACCTATCGTCGTAGTTTGTCGCCCCGGATGTCATACTGGGAAGGAAGTTTTGTCGTTGGAAATCGCCCTAACCATGTAGGAATGCCGTGTGTGTGTGTGCGGGGGACCATTCAGATCGACTTTATGCACAGGCAAATATATTTTCGTCACTGTCTAGAGGAATCACTCCGCCCGTACACAAAATACGATCGAAATGGGTGGTCAGGCGCTTCTAGCCACCCATGCCGGAAGACGCCCCTGAGGTCACCACATTCCTCAGGCTATCAGCTAAACTCTTGGCAAGCACCGTTTCAATTCGCCATCCTACGCGCCCTACCAGTATCAACAAGAATCAGAACATTCGCAGTTTGACTCAAGCTAACACAGGCCCTAGTATCACTTCCTATCTCCCCAGAATCGCTTTTAAGGATCACTAAATCCCCTTTGGAAGAGACCTAGCGATCCGTAAAACATATTCCTACGCGCTTTTCACTACTTCGCCATCTTGGTTTTCTCACTTTCCTAAGCACGTCCGCTCTCTTCGCAGTTTCGCAAGCCAAGAAGCCAGAGGCTCTCGCGCCTCTCTCCACCTCCATTCAAAATCTTCCGTCTCCCTCTTTTCCCTAACAATGCTGTTGTCTCATTCGCCCATTCCTGCCAGTGTTACCAACATCGCGAGCTCCTTCCCGTACTTTTTACCATTCCCTTCGAATTTCATAATTAATTATTTATTTAATTGATCCGTTTTCCATTTCCGCCCTGTCACAGATAGTCCCGACCCTCTAATCTCTTACCATAGAGCTTCTACCTGTGCAATAATTAGCTTTTCTCAAATTGAATGCAATATTTATGTGTAGCCAAAATCTCACCAATCTGTCAATGCAAATCTCAGTATTCTGCCAAAATTGACAAATGTGTATTTTTATTTTGTGAAATGTAGCGAGTCCAATTCGGGACCGTTACAGTTGGATGGATGTCTTCCAGCAGTTCCAGCTAATGATGATAATCATAATCTGTAGTATGATAATAAGCTAAATTGGAATTCAGGACATGTTCAGTGACGCTTGTAGCTGAGTGTACCAAATCTGTATTTGATTGTAATCTTTAATGGTGTTAGAATAGAATAGAATAGAAAATACTTTATTGTACACCAGTTAAGAAATATAAATTTCATGATTAAATAAATAAGTCAGTATTAAATTTATTTAAATAACTAATAAAATTTCCAAAGTGATGATTCGTTAAGTGAAAGCCATAATATACGTTATCTAGTCTTACCTTAAACTTCTCATCGATGGTGGCTCGACTGGACTCAAATTCTGGTGAGTCCAGGAACTCGCAAGGCAGGATCGGATGGAGGAATTGATGTCCACTCATCACGTTTACCTTGACAAAAACATAGACGTTCAACTCAGAAGATACTCCTCTCTACTTACTAATCAAATCCGCTAAAAAAGAGGGTCTTTTAAAGATTTTACACTATATTTACATTCTTATGAACTATATGGAGAATTAAAATTAGAAAATGGAGAACAAAGGGACCCTTTATTCAACCCTTATTTTTTTCCCTTTTTTTTTATTTTTTCGATTTTGTGCTAAAACGCTCGAGAATTAGGCAAAGAAAGTTTAGACAGGGGAAAGTTTAGATACGCGGCTCTGTGAAGTAAATAGAGGAAATATATGAACCATAGGCAGATAATGCTTATAAATTGCTATAGGATAAGTTAGGTTTTTACTAAAGCAACATAGGGGACAACACAACTGCAAAGTTATGTTCCACTCCATACTTATTCCCAAAGCTTATGAGATAAATCACAAAGTTGCTACGGCATCCGAAATTCAAAACGTGACATCACTACCAAATCCCACATGCACTACCTTCGTTACGGCCGGATTTGAAGAGCTTATCTCTCATCAAACTGGCATCTCTTCCATTATTACATCAGCGCTCGTAAACAGCTATCGATCATGCGATAGGTAACTAGTCAACAGCCTCTTTCTTATTTTAGGAGCTGGGAAATTGTTGATTTTCGGATTTTTCCGTACTTTTAATGAATAAATTACTTGTCCTATGTAAATAGCGACAGGAATTGTTCATTTTAATAAAACCAAATGAAAAGAAATGAAGTACCTACTCTATCCAACGTTCCATCAAAAACCTAACAGTCTTTATTCTAAGTGAATTGTAAATTAAGTTTCATTTCGATATGTTAACTATGGCTATAAACGTTTTTATTATTATTATCTAGGATTACAGGAGTATTTTATATTGGATTCAAATCGCTCCTTTTGGAGAGTTTCAGCATTCACTTGCAGTCCTTGAGAGTCAGTTTCTTTCTAGGCGGTTTCATGTTTTCCACGTGGTTAACTTAAAGATATATAGAGACAGAACACTAGTGTCGATCATTGAAAATTTTTAAAAGATATTAAATCTAGTAGATAATAATTGTTGAGTCACGACACTGACTACACCCGACACAGGTTCAGGGGTATTATTAGTAAGTATAACTTTATAAATTGGTATTTTTTCCCCATAAAGTAACGTGGGCGGAATAAGTGTATAATTTAATACGTGTTTTGAGTGAGTTTTGAAATGTGTTTTTTAATTAAATTCTATCTAGTTTGACGTCATTGCTTCCAAGCAGTCATGCTTCAAAGCAATCAGTCATGGTTTCCTAAGCAAGCTTGTAGTTCAAGTGATTGTGTCCCCTTATAGGATAAGTAAGTTTTTTTTACGTCACTGAGTAGCGACACGTGTTTGTCGTTCAGCTGATGGAAAAAATCGCTCCAGCCACAGTTACAATGCCCCCAGAAATTTGATTTGCAAAATCTTACGCGGCAATGCTCGTCACCCTGAGAAATTGGAAAAGTGTACCTTCCATAATAATATTATATATTCAGATCCAAAGTATAAATAAATAAATAAATAAATAAATAAATAAATAAATAAATAAATAAATAAGTAGAAATCCAGAAATCAGAGAGACGCCTGGAGTTCCAGAAACTAGTAAGTAGGGGGTGTCAGGGAGTTGGTGTACTGCTTTCCGTTGGGATCAAAACACGTGGAAAGATATCTGCCTATTCCAACAGGAGAAAGGCGTGACTGTATGTATGTGGAAGTAGAAACCTAAGTTTCAATCCGTTTTGTGGTCACATAATATTACAAAGGGATAATAATAAAACTATCATTGAGCCAAGAATTTATTTCCCTTAATGTTATCCAAGCTTACCACAGACATGATTCCACTAAATGGAGGTACTCGTAAGTCTAGCTAGATCGATTGCTGTCTCTACCTACATGATAGATCGTGATTGGTTAGGGGTAGCCTTCGTTTTATTAAGCTGACAGGAAGTGGAGCTAAGACCTATTTAAGGACACTCGGCTTGGGGGTGATAGTTACTCAATACGTTATAATCCGATCCAGGCGTCTGACGTCGAGAGAAAAGACAAAGAAAAGGATTAACACCTTCAGTGCTGAAAACACAACTGTCGTGTTTTTCATAACTTGCCGCGAGTGCGGGAAAACACAACTGTTGTGTTTGTTGCATGGGAAAACACTATGGAGTGTGCAGAGCCGCACCCGTGGCTAGACAAGAAAATCGGCTCAGCAGTGAAAGTGTTAAAAAATATGTACATCCATGTACTAAAGAATAAAAACTGAGTTACCACACAATAGCTAATAACTCCAAGAGTTGGCGACCTACTAGCCTTTACAAGTTCTAGCCCGCTACCAGTTGACAGCGTATTCAACATGCAAGAGGCATTGCCCCGTTCCATTGCAATACAAATAAGAAGCAGTATTTTGATCACGAGTCGCGTCGATCAGAAGCTCATTAGGTCCCAACCGAACGACTCCAATGTCCAACACCAAGCGGCTCAAATTCGTAACCATTTCCTAAGTAAGTATTTATTACTTGTACAAGTATTTTCTATTGGGAAGTAGTTGATAAACGTAACAACCGAGAGCCACCTGTGGCAAAGCTCTATTTATTTTAATTATGATCATAATATATGCCCCAACATTCATCACGTACGCGAAGTATCCTCGTAACTAAAAAGCGCCCTCCTCACCAAGCACCTTATCATGAATAAGTAGGTATAACCCATGAATGATCCTAAGGCATGGCCTAGGAGGCACGTTCCTGCCGTTACGAGGCTGTGGGTTTCACTAAACATTGGCACGTGCGATAAAAATTGTTTTAAATTGTCGTCATCTTGTGCAAAAAGCTTGACTAAGCACATACTTATTTTTTGAGTGAAAATGAGGATGAAAGTCTACTGCGTTACAGTAAGGTACCTCAGTATTAGAAGGTGCTGTATCTCTGTATGTAAGAATACAAAATCTAGATATACCTAAACTCTACTTATAGAGCTTTTTCTAAAAAGTGTATGAGGACTTTGCAGACGAAGGACATTTAATCAACGACACTACTCTCAAAATCTTGTAAGACTTAAATGATTCTACTTATAGAGTGTAGGTATATCTAGATTTTGTATTCCTAGATAATTATTGTTTCAGAAAGTAAATTCGAAGATCAGCTTTAAGTTTTGGTGGGTACTAACTTGACCCTTGGGTAAGCATCTGAACTTCTAGGTACGTAGGTAGGACAAAGAGATAGCTTGTGGATTGTACTACCCTGTGATAACAGATTCAATATTTGTCGAAGCCCCTGTGTGGTCTAAGTAACTAGGTACGTCGAGGCTTGTTTACCAAAGGCACAGGACCTGTGACGGCAAAGAGGGGCGCGTATACCTACCTATTTCCACAAGGAAAATGATTACTTAGTAGTCATAGATATAAGACTTGCAAATGTTTCTCGCTAGAGGATATTTTCGAGCTCTCAAGATGTACCTATCTAGTAGTGTGCGATTGGCATGCAAGTCACTCTGCAAATGTATCCAGCTATACGTTAAATTTATGGCTTGTGCATCGGTTTTCCTTATTCCAATCCGGGTCGCAACCACAGATGGAAACTGAATTGGAGAGTGCTAGTTAATTATGAATGATGATTTTATGTCTTTGGCGTGATATAGGTAGGTGATATACGACGAGTCGACGATTTATCATTAATTGGATCGTTCGTTGATTAAGTATTAAGTATTAATCTCTGTCATCTTCCTATTGGTACGTTTGTTCACAGAACATATCTGTAACTTAATTACTTTATTTGATTTGATTTTACGTGATATCATAGTAGTTTTACTGTTTTAATCTTACAACCAAAGAAAACTGCTAGCTTATCTAGAAATACACTACCTACTTGTGGTAAAATTAAGAAAACTGCTAGCTTATCTAGAAATACACTACCTAACCGCCAACCTTGTAATCGCCAGTAATTCAATTCCGACTTTAAACAAAATATTGAATGAAAAATAATATGAATAGAGATTAATGTACCTATCTATAAGTATGCTGTAAGTGTACTAAAAAAAAATATAAAAGAGAGAAAAATAATATACAAATAGTAGCTCTCAGGATACAAGGAAACTGTAACAAAGAATTATGATAGCACTTCGTCTTACCTTTCCGGACAGCAGCAAGCCGAGTCGATCAGTCTTCGTGAGGTTCTGCATGGCGTACGCCTCTCCGGCGTGGAGGGACATCACGTGAGCGAAGTCGGGGGACACCATGCGTTTGAACTGGAGCCGAGACACCTGGACGAAGAGCTGCGACCTTAGCACGAGGTGACATGGTTTGTTTTGGCGTGACTTGCTAAGGGTTAATTTCCCACGTACATTACATGCTATCCGAGGGACACTATGCAATCGAATTGGAGCCTATAAATAGAGACGTAGAGTTGCGAACTTGCGACCTTACCACTAGAAGTTAAGATTGGTTATTGCGAGACATACTACGAGTTAAGATAGACTCGATCAGTAATGGTCCTTAAGTTTCTGCATGGTGTACCAACCCAATTATAACCCGTGAATGTAATTGACCGACCGAGCGAGCGAAGCGTCACTGTTCCAAGACTGGCAAAATTTGCTTTCATGTACCAGTGTGTTGGTACTCTTCTAAGGATTGTATTTTGCAACCGCTCTGGACGACACTTGGTGTACAGATTTTACGGCTTAATAGTTTTTTTTGTCGTCGGGGATTATTGATCCAAAACGGAGGGCGCTATTAAAAATCTTAGCTAAGTATAGGTAGATAGTAGGTACTTGAAACCGGGGGAAAAATCTGACGGAATCATATTGGCCACTCGTACAATTGTATAGTTACAACCAGGATAATAATTCGACAAATTATCTTTTCGATTCCCGAACATCTGGTCCTCGATCCTTCGGCTGGTTATTTAGTCTGTGTCACTATTATAACAATTTGGTCATATTATATTTCATACACACATTAGGGTAGTTGGGTAGTAGTTTGACAAACAGTCTAACCATCGTATATCACAATAAATCCCCACGAATATATGAATAACAGTGTGTCAGGAAACTGCATCATAAATAAATAATCTAGTTTGAAGACGGGACGGCGCGCGGCGATACGAAAACAAATGTACCTATTGCGATATGAGTTATAAGATATTCATAAGCGCGTTGTTATCCACGTCGTATTTTCAAGACACGTGAGCTATTGGGACATGTGATGAAAATTATAGTGTACCTTATTTATATGATGATAAACTATCGATCGAAACGGTCCTACGGGATCATCTGTAAATTTATGAACCACAAAACTAAATGGAGGCAGGTGACTTATGATTATTTTTTCACGTCTTTTGCGAGTTCCGTATCTTAAATTGAAAACGGAAACGTTATAGGTAATTTACTTTAATTCGATTATTAATAAATAATTAATTATATTAAATTAGTACATTATTGTTTTTATTTAAATAAATAGGTAAGTACTTTATTCAATTACTAAAAAAATATTTACATTGATTCTGAACTCAAATAGGCAACGGATATTTTTTATAGTCGAAAGAGTCAGAATCTATGTGGGATCTATGTATATTTATTTATTTAAAGTTTAAAATAGTAAGCAGTAGTAGAAGTAGTTATGTGGGTATATAATGATGTGATAGTGACGCGCGTTACTGTAAAAACAAATATTTTAAAACAATTAAGTACGTGGGTACCTAAATAATAACTTACCTTAAAAGGTTCAAACAGCGTGTGGTAGACCTCCTCGAGCTCCGGGTCGAACTTGACGGGCCTCATCTGGTAGACCAGGTAGACCACCTGGCCGAGGTTCAGGAACACGAAGCAGAAGTTCCACGAGAAGGCGTCGGGCGCGCAGATCACGTGCCACGCCCAGATGGAGTACAGCATAAATGCTAGAACGTCCATCATCATTGCAACCCCTAACTGCCTACTGCTGAACACGGGTCCCCAGAATCAGAACCCTTCATGAAAGCCTGGAGGCATACCATGACCTCTTATAGCGATTCAATTGCAGACCTAAACTGAACCGCGTCGCATAATCGTACGCTGACGTCTTATTTTTTATGTTGCTGCCATTTTCAACCTTAACAAGATACAGTTAAGGTTGAAAATGGTAGGAACCTAAATTGAGCCGCTAATAAGCCATTTTCAACCTAAACTATATCCAGTTTAGGTTGAAAATTGTAGCAACATAAAAAATAAGACGTCACGGTACGATTATGCGACGCGGTTCAGTTTAGGTCCTCAACTGAATCGCTATAAGACGTCATGGTAGGCCTCCTGGTCCGGATTGATTTGGTAGATTACATACCTCCGAAATCTCGGGTTTCCTAACGACTTCCTTCAGCGAAAAACGAGTGATAAAAAAAGTACGTAGGTACATGTCGCGTATGTCATTTACTTAAAGGAATGTTATGTTACACGTACAAAATATATGGGTACTGTTAGTCTGTCGCAGTCTGTCTGTCTGCTGTCGACAAAAAATGCAAAATTGCAAACTTGAAAAATGCAAACATAGGGTATAGGTAGTTAGTAAATATCAGGCATGAGTAGGATTCTGTGAAGTAAGTTAAACTCAGTGTGTTCACCACCTACGAACTCTTCGTCGCATACTAATTTTAGGAAGCGTTTATAAGGTCGACAGTATTTCAATACCACCATAAATAATGGAAAAAAATAATTAAAATTTATTATCACAATATTTTCGCAGGCGTGGAATTTAAAGAGCCAAAACAATAGAAAGCATCCAAGCTATGAATTTAATAAAAGCTTTGAATAAGAATGCTATACTATACCGAATATTAAGATGGAATGCATCCATAGCTGGCCCTTCTTCGTACTCGGTGCACAATACGATGCCACGAATAAAAGGTTTGAAAGCTGAAATAAAAATATTTTTCTAATTAATAATATACGATACCTACTGATCTTATAAAATAGGTAATTAGTTAGTAGGTGCGATTATCAAGGTCGATAAAAAGTTTCAACGGGTTCATTTTAGTCAATTAATAAATTAAGAACTTGAGTTCAATAATAGCAATACAATTTATAGAATAACATACTCAAACTAACTATGTACATTTTCTTTTTAAAAAAGAAACTATGTTACCTGAAATAACGGATGCTGTGAGGTTCTCCATAGCGGACACCAAGGCCAGTACCACGGTCCTGAAATGAATCTAAAGTTTAATATATGTAACTATAAAATTCAGCTAAATAAAACACAGCTGTTTACCTGATGGTAAGGTGTAATTAACTGATCCGAAGTCGTGATATGATCCGTTCTCTCCCGGCCACGAAAAATTGAACTCTCCTATTTCTAAATATCCAGCCTTTTTGTCTGCCAAAGTACCGTGGTGAGCCATAATAATTTCAAAATATCGAATCTAAAAGAGAGCACTGTTGCTGGAAAATCGTGTACTCAACGTATACAACTTCGCGCCAAAATCAATATCTGCACCGGCAGTCTGAAAGATTGAAACTTTTCTGACCTAGAACGGAAAAGCGCCATCTCTTGAGGATTTTCCACCCTACCTCTACATGCTATTTTTCTCCATGGTTAAGGGTGGCGTTACACTTTAAATCGTAGATATTAAAAAATAATCGAGTGTATCGGTTTGATTTAGTCGATTATTTGTGGCAGCATCCCTAGCCATTTGACACTTGGTTGACACTTGACATTTCTTTCATCTATTTTGTCTATTGGTAATTTCATTCATGAAAGGTGTGATGTGAGTTGTGCGGTTTCATTTCAAGAAATCACATTTAGTTCATTGCAATGAGGTAGCATTGGCAAATTAATAAAACAAATAACACCTAAATAATATGCCTTAAGTTTTTTGTGTTATAAATCTATGTCACATATTACGGGGATGCCGATCGCGCCCAATATCGTCACCAGCGGTAAGTATGATTTAGACACTTGATTAAATATTGTGTGACTCATTAAACCTAGGAAGAATTGCTTGCACATTGCAGAAAAACGTGTAATATTAATATTTATTACGAACATAATCTATAAAATTATACATTGGCACAACCAATAGTTTTCAAGTTCGTAGCCTTCGTAGCTATCATTCTCGGTAATTGCAGTGACCTCCTAGCTTTCATTTTGCTGAATCTCTAAAATAGCAATGCGTAGAGTTATGTTAAATTACTTGTGTCCCTGTATTAATAACAAAACTTTGACTTGAATACACTCGAATCAAATTCACCATACATTTTATAACCAAACATTATTCTGTGGAAATTTTCATAAAGTATTACCTATTATAATAAGGCTGTTAAGCACAAAACTCTGTACATTTCAAATGTAATAAAAAATAGTTAGTCAAAATAATGATCACATTCATAGATAGCATAAAGCTAGCCGCCTAACGAAAGTGAAGGGAGACCCGTGCTCAGCAGTGGGACAATATAGGTTGATGATGATACAGCTATCTATTTTGTCAGTAACTTTATCAGGAAATGTGGTTTTAGAATACTTTCACAGTCATTTGTGGATGTAATTTTATACCTACTTAACACTGAGTGCTGAGCCGATTTTCTTGTCTAGCCATGGTTACGGATCTGCACACACTATAGTGTTTTACCTTACCTTTAACACAACATTTGTGTTTTCCCGCACTCGCTGCATGTTATAAAAACACAACAGTTTTGTTTTGAGCAGTGAACATGTTAAATTGGAAAATTTATGTCAAATGAAAGTTAATGTAAATAAATCACTACATGCATTAAAATCCTGTGCCTCATCTGTCTGTATATCTATTCACGTTAATCTCTGAAACCGCTGTACAGATTTACATTCAGCTTCTATCAATAGACAGACAGATTCATTGTACCTATTGTACCTATTGTAGAACCTATTGTAATTTTTCTGTACTGTGTTTTCTTTTTTTGGTGTACAAGAAAGAGTTTTCTATTCTATTCTATATAATTTATGCATATCCAGTTGTAGATACTAACTGCTTACTCTGCAAAGCTAAAGCTGTGTTAGCTTTGTGTGGGACAGGTTGCAATTTGCAAACTATGTTGAAATTCCATGGTACGTAAAAAGATAGTAACACTAGTAGGTCTAGCTTTAATGATGATTCATTTAAGTGGTAACTTGTAGCTGATCGTACATTAGTACCTCTCATGTTTAATGTCTATCTTCTTTCAGCTTTTACAATTTATTTTTCTCTATGTAAATGAGACTTAAATGTTTCACTTTTAAAAGTGCATTATTTTTGCCTAATTACAACATAAATGCAATGAAAAGTGTCAAAATTTCGCGACTTCCAAAATCATTCTAAAATAAATGGAAATGCAGCAAGTGTTCTTGGCACCATGCCTCATGGACACCCTCTCTTGTTACATTTTTAAGTTTTAGTTTTAGTTAGTTTTCCTTTTATTTATATTGTTATGTAAGTTGTGTCTATTATAAAAAAAAAAATAGTTTTGAAATTTAATCCATATAGATTTTTAAATTTACTAACACACATTAATTCATCGTCTGACAATGGCTTTGTAGGTAATTATAAAACAAGAGTCATATATACACAAACACAAGCCAAACCATAGAGAATAAAACTGGCATCACTTGAGTTACTGAACTCG
Organism: Campaea margaritaria; assembly: GCA_912999815.1. NCBI lineage: Eukaryota > Metazoa > Arthropoda > Insecta > Lepidoptera > Geometridae > Campaea > Campaea margaritaria. The sequence goes on from OU538794.1 coordinate 9,422,020, forward strand.
TAACTATGACATAAGCTTGTTCACGTTAAATTGAACGGTATTTAGGTCCTTGCACCAATATATATCCAATTGGTCTTTTAGATTGATTGAGTATTATTTAACCTTGGTTACAGTTATTGGGGTTATATCTATTAACACTGGCCACTGTTCATTATTTTATGCCATTGATTTATTCAGCCATTGGCTTATACTTACTAGCTGAGTGTTATCTCTGTCGCAGTTTTCACAGAAATTCTGCTTTATGCTCAGGAGAATAGAACAGAATAGAAAACTCTTTATTGTACACCAAAAAAATAAATAAAAACAATACAGAAAATTAATGTAATTAATATTTTCGTTGCCATTTTATTAAAACAAAACAGCTTAATAGATGCTGACAGCATTAACACCAATTACTGGGCATATGAGACTTTAGAGCCGACGTCTTAGGGTGACGAGTGCAGTGCAGTGCCACGCAGGATTATGCAATGCAAAGTTCTGGGTGCCACTGTTACCATCACGTGAATGACTTGCTTGTCTTTACCCAGTATTGTTTTTTTCTAACTTATGTACTCTATTAATGTTGAGTCCAGAAATAATGTGGGTATACTTTTCAAATGTTTATTGAAGATTGAAGTAAAAAACGAAAAACAATAATAAAATAGAAGCAAAAATAAATTCATAATAGGAAATATAAAAACAGCCAGTATGTTTGCTACAGTCATACAATGCTTTACTGCATATTCAGCATTTAGTGAATGTTTCTTCTCAACATTATTATCTCTTACCTACCATAATTATTATTTAGAGTAAGTTAGACATTAGCATAAACTTTCTAAATTTCTGCTTATCTTTCAAAATGTATAACACAAGATGTCATCTCATACCACTCATTTGATAAATCGGTCGTTATCATCATAAGTTGTGATAAAATGTACATATGTATATGAACTTTAATACTTATTCAGTTTAGTGTATGTTAGATATAAACATAAAGAAAAACACTACACAGAATTTAATGTGTAAATTAAAAAAAATGCATGACAAATAGAGCATTACCGGTACCAAGCAAGGCTATGGATTTGGATGGACCAATTATAATGTACTACAGTTACCTTTACTATAAGGCAAATTGACTACATGTCTAGTTTTGAAATACGTTGTGTATTTCCAGGAAGTATTGTAAATTATTTATTTTATATCGCATTGTTTACCATTAGACAAGGTACAAGGTTCAGCTGTGAGCAACATAAGTATTAGGTATAATATGTTTTCTTCATGTTTCCTAATTCCTAACAATAAAAGAATGCATCATTCATGTGCTTTATTAGTTAATAGATTTGGTATATTTAAACAGGAAAGTGTAACATTACATTATTATAACTGAAATTATTTTTGCCGCACTTTATTAGGTGACACATTGTTAGAATTTATAGCCTTATTTTAAGTATTCACAGTGTAGCATTTGACGAGTATCACACCATGTTAAGTGACAATGTGGGCGACATACTAAGCCCAGAATGAGGTCATGGGGACAGTTTGCAATATACCCCATAAAAAAGATTGAGCCATCCCACCTGGTAACTAGATATCCAGATGGCCCGACCACCAAGCAATTAGAAACCTACCAAATAAAATCTTATCACCTACTGCTTAAAATGGTTACCTAACCTACGAATATTGGTACTCGCAAAAGACATTCAAGCTATAAGTACTTTTTTGCGCTCCATCATCATTGGTATTCATTGTGCAAACATTGAACGTTAGTTTATGGAGAAACTTCCGTTGTGGGTTTTCCCAGAAACGGACAGCTGGCATTGGTGCTTATTTTTTTTCCCTATAACAGTTACAGTGCCACCCAGAACTTTGCATTGCATAATCCTGCATTGCCCTGCACTGCGCAGTTTATATTGAAGTAGAAAAATGTTTATTTTGTGCGCCAAAGTTATCATTTAGTGGATAGGTAATAAATGAGGTTGTATTAAAGGATCAAAGATTGTAAATTATGCGATTTCATTATAAATATTCCTTCCTTGCTCATTTATGTAACTACAGTAGTTTGTGGTATACCAATTATGCTTTTTCAATTACCAAAACTGGGGACCTTTATCAAAGGTGATTACTGTGTGGTAAAAATAACATATCAGTCAGCCACGGACATCGGTTATTAACTACCTCATACATTTTGGTTCTAGCGAAAGGCGCCTATTAATTGAAATGTCTATGTAGAATGAAGTTTCTGTACCTGTTCTATTTTGTTATTTTACTCAAAAACTGTTATAAAGTGTTGTTACTTATCTATTGTAACTAATATTTAATATAATACACGTTATCTTTATATGTGGTTGACTACCGCAACCATCATGTGTGGCCATTTTGTGGTTAAAGTTTTTACAGTGTGCAAATTTTGTTTCAGACTATGAAGTTATCGGCGAGGCTAAATGGCAAACTTTGGACAACAACGACACGGAACATGATATATACATCTACGGCTATAAGTACTCAAAGTTACGCGCATGTCTCTTCCATCTCATATGCGCTCTACTATGCGGTTTACCATACTTTGCACTGTCATATTATCCTGCCTTCCATCGGCACAAATACATAAATGTGGCTTTGAAAAAGGCTGAACATGTTGGTGGTAAGTACCACTTTCAGAACAATTATTATAAAACAAAAGTGACCATTTGTGTTACTCAGTTTAAATTTTGTTGAAAGCTACTGAACCGATTTTCTTACAGTTTTTACTTATGCGTAAATTGCTTGCTAATGAGGAGTTTTTAGTAAAAATGCTTGCCCAAAACTTTTCAAGTCCAAATGGGATGGGAGAAGAGTATGGAACATAATCGAATTCCATGCATTAATGTATTTTAACTTTTTTATGGTCCTGAGTAACAGACGTGCAGGTCGTTCAGCTGGTGGTAAACGCCACTGTTATGCCTACGCATTACAGTTACAGTGTCAACTAAAACTTTGCATTACATAATCTCAAATGGCATTGCACTGTTCTCATCACCCTGAGACATTAGATTGAATTTTAATTGCTTTCGGAATCTTTAGTTATTTCACTAAAATCTTTTATTTGTTTTAGTAACGGACAGAAAACGCGTCTTCGAAATCCAAACGGTCCAGGAAATGGAGTTGAACATCTCCAGTCACCGAGACAGCAAGCTGCGGTACTTCGTGTTCCAACATGGAAGGCATATCTGGCACGCGGAACAAGGCGTCTTTATACACGTACTTACGTTGAACAAGAAACTGCCTATCAACCTCTTGATGGAAAACTTGTCTGGCATCAATAAACGGCAACAGAATGAATTGTAAGTTTTATGACGAATGTCTCAAAGTTAGCACAGTAACAGATGATGTTACTGTGCTAACTTTGAGTAAAATGTACAAACTATGTTATCATATTCTCTTTATATTTCTATCAATCATAATTATGATCAAATATGCTGCCTTATCTAGTGTTCTTGAAAAAAAATATCGATTATTTTTACAAATCTAGTGGAATAGGTCTACGAGACATCATAATGCTTTGGAAGATGCGTAGTATATTTGATTTAAGAGTGGTGGTAATCGAGTGGTTATCTGTGCGCTTTGCCACCTAGCTACACCAGGTTCCAAACCTCGGTTAATTAGTTGATTTAATATGTTTTGTGAAGATTTCTTTCGCTCCCTGCTACGAAGTGAAGAGCACATAAGCCATCGGTCCCGGTTGTTATCAATTGGTACCAGTCGTTAAACTGGAAACCCTAGAACTAGAAACGCTAGAAACCCTTGGGTAATTTACAAACTATCCTGTGGGTATTTCATACCAAAGATACTATAATTTTTATTTTCATAAACAAATATCTAGCTTCACACGTCTCATCAGAAAATCTGTCAAATGCCTAATGTATATAAGTACCTATTTGCATAAAATTAGGGTTCCTTTTTTAACGACTCGTAACTTATTTCTTTTTGTTCCAGGATAAAACTTTACGGTACAAACTCAGTAGAAGTAGAGGTAAAAAGCTACTGGACTCTATTCGTGGATGAGGTCTTCAACCCGTTCTACCTGTTCCAAGTGTTCTCCATAATACTGTGGTCACTTGACGAGTATTACCAGTATGCGACGTGCGTGTTCATCCTTTCTACTGTGTCTTGTATGATGGCCTTGTATCAAACTAAGAGGGTGAGTTATTATTGCCCATTTAAAAAATAAAGCGTATCACTATTCGGTTTTTTCTTCTATAGTTGGCAACTGGATTCTCATTTTGCTTTATTAATTACTACCAGCGACACACGGTTTCACCCGCGTTAGCAGGAACTATTAATTTACACAGGATAAAACGAAACCTATGTTCTATTCTAGGAAGTATCTATATATGAAATTTCATCAAAATCTGTTCAGCCGCACCGGTTTGAAGAGAGGACAACCAAACAACCATTTGCATTATTATAATATTATTAGTAGGTTATCATTGTTTTGCTCTGAGGTGATAAAACCAATAGAGTCGTGCAGATTATTTACTATTAAAGTTAAGTCAAAAATAAAATAAAACATTATAGGCAAGCATGCTACACCTTCGACCGCATCGTCACATCAAATCAGGAGCCGAACAAAAAAAAAACTTTCATTATTTTCTGATTTATTGTAAAACTAAGGCGTCTTAGTCAATCTACATCTAGAGCAGTCGCGTGTTTCAAATTATGCCATGTTTCATTTTCTTGGTTTAAACTGTGCGCGAGACACTCAAAGAGTACCCAAATTAACCGGATTATCCACGCTCGTGTGCTACACGCACGGAACGAAATTATCAACTTCATGTGAAATTTATTGCGTTGGTTATAAAGTTATTACATGGCCATCATTATTTTTAACAGCCAAAAGAGTTTTTATGCTAGATATAGAAAAAAAAATTAGGACACTGTTTAGAAAAGCGCGAGTAGTAACATAAATACGAAATAATGTAAGTGATGTTTCTTGCCCCTCAATTCTGTAAGAGCTGAACGGATTTTGATAAAATTTGGTGTAAAGATACTTTAGAATAGAATCGAAAATGCAACCCCAATGCAATATTTAGATCATCCAATAACTCTTAGATACCTGCCAAGGTGTAAAAATCAGTCCAGGGGCCCCAAAATCAGGAGCTCATTTGTAATTTGAAGTATCTAGTATTTACCTATCACGAAGAAGTTCCATTAATTTACACTATCAACAGATGAGCATCAATCTACACAAGATGGCTGGTTCAACGAGTGCGTTCACGGTGACAGTGCTGCGTCCAACCCGGAACAGTCGCGAAGAGTGCGTCGTGAACGCAAGCCGCCTGGTGCCGGGAGATGTGCTGGTGCTGCCGCCTGACGGATGCGTGATGCCCTGCGACGCTATGCTGCTCACTGGAACTTGCATCGTCAATGAGAGCATGCTAACAGGTAAATAAGTCGTGAAGGCAAGCCGGGTGCTGCTTAGTTACTTATGCTGCTCAGTGGCACTATAATTCCTACTCCCTATTTTATAAATGTGAAAGTTTGTGAGGATGAATGGATGGTGTGTTCATCTTTTACGCAAAAACTACTAAACGGATTTCAATAAAATTTCGATAAGTTTCATTAGCGTATTAACATATAGAATACTATTATTCCGTAAAAAAGTATATTTCTTGAGGAATAATACTTAACGCGGGTGAAACCGCGGGGCGCATCTAGTAAATAAATAAAAGCATGCGAACAGCTAAATAAGTTTTTATTTTTCTTCTTTTCGATAAGACTGATAGATGTATTATTCACTGATAACGAGATATAGCCAAGAATCAAGATTATAAATATGACAAACAAAATAAAAATCATTATTATAAAGGATTACCTTATCGTAATCTATTTACACGACTATCGATTAGAACTATTAAATTGATAAAAATGTTCGTCATTGTTGTCTTCTTTGAGAATCGTGTCTTCTTTGAGTGTCGAGACTGTTAAAGTTCAATAGAAAAGACTGATAATTTGTTTTCCAGGTGAAAGTGTGCCAGTGATGAAAGGACCCCCTTGTCCAGCTCCCGACCCTTATTGCACCGAGGGTCACAAGCGACATACGCTGTTCTCTGGCACGCATGTTATACAGACTCGGTTCTATGGGGATCATCAGGTATGCAAAAGTTTTCTATCATTTTAAGCAGTGTTCACTTTAACAAGGTTGTGCATTATATGTGTCTTAAATCCAATGTTATTATGATTCCACTACTTTGCTACCAGCTTAGAACTTTAGAAAATGTAATGGCAATTCAATTTCTGGTCAATAATATCAAATCCAATATGTAGTACTTAAATTACAATCACTGTAAATGAGGGTTATAAACTGCCTCAATAATTCCAGTTCGGTATTATCTATTGCGTTTATTTCTATGTTTCTGAGCTGTTTGAATGACATTAAATAAGCCTAAAAACAGTAATTACTCCATTGTCATGTAAAAATACCCTATTTTACTTAGACTTGATTTTTTGCTGGCCAATTTTGAACCTTAACTGCTTTATCTCTCATCTCATTCAGCTAATTCACATGCTATTCAAAATTGTTTTTGTAGGTTTTAGCAAAAGTGGTACGCACCGGTTTCGACACGTCAAAAGGAGAGCTTATAAAGAGTATTCTCTACCCGACCTCAGCCAGTTTCAAGTTTTACACGGATGCTGTCAAATTCGTCGCTTTCATGTTCTTCATAGCCGGAATAGGAATGATTTATTCAATATGGCTGTATGTTCATAGAGGGGTAAGTTAATTTTAAATTTCTATATGTTATATAGAGCACGTTTTCTGACTTATTTTATGTGTCTAATAGCTGCGTTCCGTTTCTTTACCCGCGGATGAAAAGTATCCTAGGTATTATTCTAGGATCTACAGTATTTTATACTAATTTTCTTCAATATCTGTTCAGACATTACGGAGCTCAGTGGGAACATATCCACATACTTACAAACAGTCATATTATACGTTCGCGTTTATAACAGCAAGAGGATAGGATAGAAAAAAATACGCGTCATGATTACTTTCACCTAACCCCTTACTAGGATTCCTTGTATTTAGAGAATCAAGAACCACCATGGTCACCAAGAAGTACCATGGTCTCACAAACACCCAGACTCGTAGTAAAGACTTGTTAGACTAGTTCAATAATAATACCACTAATATTATAAACTAGCTGTACCCTGCCACGCTTCGCTGTGGCACATTCGCACATTCGCTGATATGTCACTGATGAAAAAAATATATAAAAACAATCCTTGATGCGGATTATATATCATGCTAAAATTTCACTTCAATCGGTGCAGAAATTTTTGAGTTTTTGAAGCGTACACAAACCAACATAACATTTTTATATATATAGATATATAGATTATATAGATTGATTGTTGTTTCACGCAAAAACTACAAACAGATTTGGATGAAATTTTACACACAGATAGTTTGATACATAGATTAACACATAGGATACCCGTAACAATGAACGGTTCTAAACGGATAATACTCAACGCGGGTGAAACCGCGAGGTGCAGCTAGTAATTTATAAGTTAGTTAGTTAGTTGTAATTTGTAACAACAATGAAAAAAAGTACAAATAAAAGGAAGAAAATAAAAAATTACTGGTAGGTTTATTGTGCAATGCACGCCTACGAATTCATCAATCACATGTAAATTCAGCCCTCAGCATTCAACTTGTAAATGGAGGGTACGAATGTCATACTTAAACGTCAATCTTTTCATGTGAGGGTACACCTACCCGTGTCCTCCCTCCCTACGTCACATCCCGATCGACTGACAGATGCCCTATGACGACATCGGTCTTGCGCGTCCATCTTCGCTACCGTTAACATCGCGGATCCAAGGAAGGATAGTTTTTGCCGATCAATAGTGCTCCAGTTAGCCTGTTTCGCCGCAATCCTTTCCGCAAGCATAGAACCTCAACATATATAGGAAAATCAGCAAAATCAACGCACCTCAACATAAATGGTTGAGAAAGACAACTCGCCCACGAAACCAGCCATCCATTTTACTATCGAAGAAGCTTTACAAGGAATTCACGGGTGAGTCAGTCGATCCTTTCTCCCTTTTCTCGACCATTTCCCTGGTCCTTCAAAACCCGATCTTATTAGCATCCTTCTTAGGAAATTCAATCTGAATTTTTCTTAATCGTAGGTATACTTAGCATTTTTCATCCGCCATATTTGAATATACCCCACATTGAAATTGAGTTTCGTTCATTCACTTCGAATTGTATTCACTTTTTCTTAATATTCTGTGGTAAAAGTTCGAATCGATCTCTTTGGTAAATCATCTTGAAGTGTGTAGCGAATCTTATTATTTTAGTCAAGTGGTAACATTAACCTCATAACGTCAAGTTTGTTTGACATGTTTGACATTTCGTAAGTTTTGTTATTTTGTTTCAAACTTCGTTTAATTTACTGTTTCCAAGTTGAAAAGTGGAGTGAAAGTTTATAAACATGAGTGATCCTAAGATAAGCAACGTTGCTTTCGATTATTGTGCGCGTTTCATTCAAGATTTGTACATTTTAACTACTAAAATAACATCTCAGCAGACGATATCCGTTCACGACAGGAGTCGTTTCTTCGCCAGGTATAAGGACTTGGATAGGCACTGGCATGAAATGGAAAAGGCTTTCTCGGTAGTCATGGCCAATACGGAACAAGCGGAGCGTCATGAAATCGAGGAAAAATTCAACAATTGTGAGGAGAAAGTATATTCAATCAAAACTCTCCAAAATCACTACGTGCCATTAGAATCAAAACCCACAATCAGCACCGGCTTTCACCTACCAAAAATTTCATTAACACGGTTTGCAGGAATCCATACAGAGTGGCCTGGGTTTATTAATATCTTCAATAGTTTAATCCATGACAATGCAAATTTGAGTTCTGTAGAAAAAATGCATTATTTACTAAGTGTCTTGGACAAAGATGCCCTTTCATTAATCAAACACTTGCCAATTTCGCTTGAAAATTATGCAATAGCTTATGGGTTATTGACAGATCGTTATGAAAATAGCAGGATGATTGCGGACAAACATGTTGAATCTCTATTGTCATTGCCAAATCTAAATCAACTTAATAGTAAAACTTTAGGTAAGTTTATCAACATTGTAAAGGAGAATACACACGCGTTACAAGCCTTGACATTTGATGTCACATCATGGAGCTTTCTTTTACTTCACATCATCCTCAAAAAGCTGACGATGGATTTGCGTACAAAATTTGAATCATCAATTGATACTTTAAAAATTCCAACGTTCAGCCAATTGCTAAATTTTTTAGAAAATCAACTTAGGATCTTAGAAAATGTTGGTGGGTCTACATCTAGGTCAGCGTCAGGCAATAACACATTGAATATTTTTAATGAGAATAAACAGCACAACAAGGTCAAAAATGCCTTTGCTTGTCCATGTTGCACGGAGAACCATGCTATATATCGATGCTCTAAATTTGAGAACATGACTCCGGTGCAACGGAAGAGTTTTGTAATTCAACATAAACTTTGCTTTAATTGTCTGCGCACTCACCAGGTTTCTAAGTGCACCTCAACAAGTGTATGCCAGGTGTGTCGTAAGCGCCACCATAGCAAGCTACACATCAACAATTCAATAGGAAATCAACATTCGGACCCAACTTCTGCACCCATCCCCTCTGAGCCTGCTGTGTCGATACATAGCTCCGCAGTCCAGTCTCAGACCTTACATGGTGTCGATGTGACATCCACCATGATTTTAGGTACAGCGTTCATCAGCGTGCAGGATGTTGATGGTCAATTTCACACAGCCCGTGCTCTAATAGACAGCGGCTCTCAAGTGTCAGTTATGACTGATACCTTGGCTCAACGGTTGAGGCTGCCTCATACAAGGTCAGGCGGCTTGTGTGGGCTAGGTGCTTCGTCTGTTCGCGAGACTCGAGGTATAGTTCATTGCAATGTCAAATCAACACGGAACAATTTACATATTTTATCATCGGACTTCATCATTTTAAAGAAAATAACTGGCCGTATGCCTTCGGTTCCAGTTGATCCTAAAGTATTAGAACTTTGCAAAAATTTAGTTTTAGCGGATAGTAACTTCACAATTCCCGGACAAATTGACTTGCTTCTAGGTATAGAATATTATGACCAGATTCTGGATGGTAAGAGGATCAGTCTAGGTGAAAATATGCCTACTGCCTACTCATCTATCTTTGGCTGGATCATCATGGGAAAAGCTCCAGCAGCATCGCAGTACACGTACACCGCTACTTCGATGGCCTGCACCATAGATCTTGATCATGCACTCAGGATGTTTTGGGAGGTTGAAGAGCCACCCAAGCTACGCATTCAAGATCCCGAGGACGTCCAATGTGAGAAGCATTTCACAGAAACATACAAACGGGATAGTGATGGTCGCTTTGTTGTCTCGTTACCTTTTAAGGTGAACCACAAACCATTAGGTGACACTCATCTCACTGCTTTGAAGCGGTTCCATAATTTGGAGCGCAGGCTGGTTAGGGAACCTCGACTTTGTGAACTTTATGTAGCCTTCATGAGGGATTATATTGAAGCCGGTCACATGCGTGAAGTGCCATGTTCGACTGGTGGTCAGCGCTACTATATACCACACCATGGGGTCCTGAAGGAGCATAGCACAAGCACAAAGTTGCGCGCAGTTTTTGATGCGTCTGCGCCTAGTACCTCAGGTGTTGCGCTCAACCAAGTGCTCATGTCCGGTCCCAAGCTTCAGCAAAATATCGAAGACATCATTTTGCGTTTCAGATTGCATGGAGTAGTTTTCACCTGCGATATAAAACAAATGTATAGGCAGGTGCGCATGCGTGACGATGACTGCAAATATCAAGCAATATTATGGCGCGAATCTCCTGACGACGTACTCAAGCAGTTCGAACTAACCACAGTCACCTATGGCGTTTCGAGTTCGGCGTTCCAGGCTATTCGCGTTCTACACGAGCTAGCTTACCTCAATGCAGACAAGCATCCCGCCGCTTCAAAAACTTTGTTGGAGGATACCTTCGTCGACGACGTTGTGAGTGGATCTCATGATGTCGACTCTGCCAGGAACCTTGCTCAAACGATCTCTGACATTATCGCCCAGGGAGGTTTTCTTTTGCGCAAGTGGTCCAGCAACTCCCAAGATTTTTTGGAAGGTTTTCCTGTCGACCACCGCGAATCTCCTTACAGGTTCGTCGAGGATGGGGAAAATATCTTCAAGGTTCTGGGCATCGAGTGGAACGCAAACAAGGACAGCTTCATCTACCGCGTCTCCGATATGAACAAGGTCCTCACCAAGCGCGGTGTCTTGTCCAACATTGCCAGGTTGTATGATCCGTGCGGGTTCTTATCCCCGGTCACATTTTTTGCTAAATACATCATGCAAATGCTTTGGTCGATCAACTCAAGGTGGGATGACCCCCTCCCTTCAGACATTCGCAATGTGTGGACTGACTTTATGTCTGACTTCCACAATATAAATCAGATTTCAATACCACGGTGTGTCGTCACTGATCAACTGGTGTCCAGTCAACTGCACGGTTTCAGTGACGGCTCAGAACGCGGGTACGCAGCATGCGTCTACCTGCGCGTTCAAAACGCTTGCGGTCGCGTTTTAGTTCAGCTGCTTCTGGCTAAATCACGCGTAGCGCCGCTCAAGCAAAAACTGACTGTCCCCAAGCTCGAACTAAACGGAGCGTTGCTATTGGCTCGCTTGTTGGAACATGTCACAAAAATAATAGGAGGTAAGATTCTGTTGGACAGCACGACAGCGTGGTCTGATTCCACTATCGTGCTATCCTGGCTCAAAACTTCGCCTCACAAATTACAAACTTATGAGGGAAATCGTGTGTCCCAAATACAGTCGCTGACTCCAAGCGTTGTATGGCGGCACGTCCCATCAGCTCAAAACGCAGCTGATTCTGCAAGTCGCGGTCTCTCGCCTTCAGAATTAGTCAACCACCCGCTGTGGTGGTCACCAGCATGGCTCGAAGATGATTCTTCGTCATGGCCTGGAAACTATCAACTTGTTGATGACGCAGATTTACCGGGATTGAAATCCGCAACTTCAAGTCTCGCATCTCATGCTATCCAAATCACGGAAATCTCCGAGCAGGTTCAGGCTGCAACCGACTTGCTAACCAGATTCAGTTCGTTTCCCAAACTACAGGCAACTGTAGCTTGGTGCAAACGCTTCATCCATAACGCGCGCAATCCAGCTCAAAAACGTACTGGACACCTATCGGTCGCTGAGCTAAACGATAGTGTTTGCACCATTGTCAAACTAGTCCAGTCTACGGAATTTGCAGAACCGCTGAAACTGTTGCGTGCTAACAAGGTTGTCAAGGTTGGTCTGATGCGCTTGAATCCGTTCATTGACTCTGAAGGTCTCGTCAGAGTTGGCGGCAGACTTGTCAAGTCTGATTTGGATTTCAATATCAAACATCCATTGTTGCTCCCAAAATCTCATCACGTCACACATCTTTTAGTGGATCATTACCACCGGATGTTCCAACATCCTGGTATAAACACACTTCTGAATTTGCTCGTGCGCAAATTTTGGATCCTGTCTGCGCGTAGGGTTATTCGAAATCGTATTTTTCAATGTCAGCGCTGCTATCGTTTGCGGCCTAAATCCATTGAACCTTTCATGGCCGACTTGCCGGCAAGCCGAGTCACATCGTGCCGACCATTTCAAAGGGTCGGAGTGGATTTCGCTGGACCTTTCAAGCTGAAGACTTCCCGCATGCGCAATGCTAAAAGCGTAAAGGCCTACATGTGCATTTTTGTATGTTTCACCACCAAATGCTGTCATCTAGAAATAGTTTCTGAACTATCAACGGCCGCCTTTCTAGCCTGTTTTGACAGATTCGTATCCCGCAGAGGTCTCCCGAGCGACGTGTTCAGTGACTGCGGTACGAATTTTATAGGCGCGTGCAACTATCTTAAAGAGGTTTCAAAGTTTCTACGTGAATCCCAGACTGAAATACAAAAATCCTTGGTCGGACATCAAATCTCATGGCATTTCAATCCCCCGGCTAGCCCGCACATGGGTGGCCTGTGGGAGAGCGCAGTTAGATCCGCGAAGCTCATCTTAAGTAAAATCATCGGCGACCGCTCTCTCGTCTTCGAAGAGCTCGCCACGGTCTTCTCAAAGGTCGAGGCCGCGTTAAATTCTCGTCCAATGTTTTCGGTCACCAACGACCCGAACGACCTTGAGCTCGAGAGTTTATCGCCCGGCCACTTTATTATTGGACAACCTCTTCTTGCCCTGCCAGAGCAGGACTCATGCCAAGAGAACTTAAGCTTATTGAAGCGATGGCAACTAGTTCGCCAAATCACTCAACACTTCTGGAGGCGTTGGCAAGCAGAGTATCTTCATACCCTCCAGCAGCGTCCCAAATGGTTCCACAAGTCCCAGAACTTGCAGCCAGGCGATCTAGTACTAATCAAGGAACCCAACTTGCCGCCGCTTCAATGGCGAAAGGCTCGCGTCATTCGAACCTGCCCAGGTACAGATGGTACGGTGAGAGTCGTTGAGCTCAGAACTTCATCTGGTACGCTTCTTAGGCCAACAGTGAAACTTTGTCCTTTGATGCCATGTGCCAATCTATAGTCGAATATCAACTTAAAACTTAAATTTTATTATGTAAATCAACTTAGCTTATCAACTTTGAAACTCAACTTGGAAAATCAACTTAGAAAATCAACTTGGCTTATCAACTTTGAAACTCAACTTGGAAAATCAACTTAGAAAATCAACTTAGTTTATCAACTTTGAAACTCAACTTGGAAAATCAACTTAGAAAATCAACTTAGTTTATCAAGTTTGAAACTCAACTTAGGAAATTCAACTTAGAATTTCCACTTAGAATCTCAACTTAAGAGGCTCACCATTTTTGATCTCGAACCTCACCACAGAATTTTAGATGCATCCTCAACTTATATTAATTAATTGAAAGAGCTAGGTAGCTCTTTGGGGGGCGGTATGGTAGGTTTATTGTGCAATGCACGCCTACGAATTCATCAATCACATGTAAATTCAGCCCTCAGCATTCAACTTGTAAATGGAGGGTACGAATGTCATACTTAAACGTCAATCTTTTCATGTGAGGGTACACCTACCCGTGTCCTCCCTCCCTACGTCACATCCCGATCGACTGACAGATGCCCTATGACGACATCGGTCTTGCGCGTCCATCTTCGCTACCGTTAACATCGCGGATCCAAGGAAGGATAGTTTTTGCCGATCAATAGTGCTCCAGTTAGCCTGTTTCGCCGCAATCCTTTCCGCAAGCATAGAACCTCAACATATATAGGAAAATCAGCAAAATCAACGCACCTCAACATAAATGGTTGAGAAAGACAACTCGCCCACGAAACCAGCCATCCATTTTACTATCGAAGAAGCTTTACAAGGAATTCACGGGTGAGTCAGTCGATCCTTTCTCCCTTTTCTCGACCAATTACAAAGTAGTGCTGAATAGATATATAGACGATTAACGAACATAATAAGTTAACTGTAGATTAATTGGTTACTTATTCGTTGTATTCCAGAGTCCTACCGGCACAATAATCCTGCGTACACTGGACATCATCACTATAGTCGTGCCGCCGGCTTTGCCCGCCGCCATGACAGCCGGCATTGTCTACAGCCAGAAACGGTTGCGGATAAAGAGAATATTCTGCGTATCACCTCCGAGGATCGTTGTCTGCGGAAAACTCCAGGTCATGTGCTTTGATAAGGTAATTTTTTTAGTCCATTACTTAGAGCATCATCTTTACAACCTATAACTGCCCACTTCTGGGCACGGGTCTCACATCACCATTATGAGGAGCATTAAGACCACGGGATCCGATCTAGGACCCCACTATATTGTAGTGTGTAAATATTTTCTTATACGTACATTGCTACCACTAACGTAGCAAAATATGCTTAATTACCACATTGGGTTCACACTCGAATAAACACGCCCCCTATATTCTCGATTCTTCCAGACAGGTACTCTAACCGAGGACGGCTTAGATTTCTACGGCGTGATACCAGCATGGGCCGGTGAGAAGTTTGGCAGGAGGATTGATGACGTCACCGAGCTACCAGCGACCAGCCCACTGGTACAAGGGCTGGCGTCGTGTCACTCCTTGACGAGCATTCAGGGAGAGTTGAAAGGCGATCCCTTGGATTTGAAAATGTTCGAGTTTACTCAATGGGTAAGTGGTTTGCAAGGTCGTCTTACATATACTCTATGGACCCGACACGCCTCTGACTCTGCAAACAAAAAATTTACAGTTTTGCCGGGGGTCGAACAGAACACATTGTCAGCGATTGTGAAAAACAAACCGCCCTTAAACTCGTCAAAAATCGCGCATTTAATACCATTATACGAACAGTTTATCATATAACTTTGGCAGAGGGGGACGGGTGGTAATTTTTGGTTAGATCGTAGGTTCTTTGCAATGTTAGAATTCCCATAGGCACCATTATCGTAATAGTCGTTGTAATAACTGCGTATAATCGTTTTATCTTGTTGATAAGACATGATCTAATTTTCCTTAATTTATTAATTGGAATAAATAGATAACAATTAAAGAGTATTAGTATACATGAGTCAAAAATAATACTAATCCTCCGAATTAAATGACACATTATACAATCGCACAAATGATAAAAACCAAAACAATAGTAGCTTTTATCGTAATTTTAAAGATAAATTATGATTAATTAAAATGCTTTCCTTATGGTGCGATGAGTCTTAAAGGCGAACTCGTGTGACGTAATTTATGCTTGGCCATTAGCCTTAAATGCTTAGTCAAATATATGTGATTAGATTTTTTTTAATGGTGTCATTATTATTATACAGGTGCTAGAAGAACCAGGTCCAGAGAATACAAGATACGATAACCTGACGCCCGCAATAGTGAAACCGCACGCGACCAAAGAGGAAGATCCGCAGAATTTGGATAACTATGATCCTTACACTATGGAGGTTCCTTACGAGGTATGTCATTTAGTAAAAAGGTTATGTTATAGATACTCTACCAATATGTAGCGTTTTCACTAAGAAGAAGTAAGGAGAGCTTTCCCCTGATAGAAAGCTCTATTATTATTACACTTTTTAAAGCAGACGCTTCACCCACGTGAATATGAAAAGTATCTTATGTGCTTTTTCCAAGATCATATGTTCAAAAATAAAATTCATTTAGTTTTCTTTTCATTCTGTTTCATTTTAGCCG
Source organism: Campaea margaritaria (assembly GCA_912999815.1). Lineage (NCBI taxonomy): Eukaryota > Metazoa > Arthropoda > Insecta > Lepidoptera > Geometridae > Campaea > Campaea margaritaria. The sequence goes on from OU538794.1 coordinate 9,438,248, forward strand.
TTACATAATATATGCATGTACACACACATACACACGCTTTCGCATTTATAATACTAGTAGGATGCTCTTTATTTGGTTTTCAGGTAGGATTACTGAGGCGGTTCCATTTCTCTTCGTCTCAGCAGTCGATGGGAGTGATCGCCAGAGTGCTCGGACAACCTCAGATGGTTTATTTCGTAAAAGGTGCTCCTGAGAAGGTATGCATTAGAATAAGAATAATTTATTATAAAACACAGAACACATTGATCTGGAAATTATTAGTCTCTAGCATATTTTATAAAGGCGACCCCCCGTGGGATAATGACATATTCCTCCTCTCGAAAGTGAGGCGAGACCCGTATTCACCAGTAGGCAGATATGTGTTTTGATTGTGATTATGATGTCATTTAAAACAATAAGTTAGTTAGTCTTTTAGAGAATGCTTTTGTTAATTTGCTTGATATCTGATTTTAATAAATTGTTCAACAAATTTCTGACTTCGAGCCAATGAGGTATTTTTATTAACATATTTATAAAAAGAAAAATTATTCCGTTTGGCTCTGTTAATAGAACAAAATATATATTGGGCTGTTATTAACATTCCAATCTAATACTTTTTTACTTTCTAACTATGCATGTAACGCGATCTATCATCAACGCTGAACACTTGATGCAAGAATACCTTAACTACCAGTTATGGTTTATTCTCAGCAGTAGAACATAAAGATAGTGAAAACAGGACTCATCTTACACCTACTAATTTAAACATACAAACAAACTATTGGGAGAAGGTATTTATTTTATAAATTATAAACTCTCAAAGGTTGCAGGTATGTGCGAGTCCTCCACCTTGCCGGATAACTTCAGCAACATCCTGAATGAGTACACTTGGAACGGATACCGAGTCATCAGCCTCGCTTACAAGAAACTGGAGCGCAGGATGAAGTGGGTGGACGCGCAGAGAATAGAGAGAGAGGCGCTTGAGTGCGACATGGTGTTCCTAGGCTTTCTAGTCATGCAAAATAGCCTGAAGCCGGTGACGACTCAAGTGATACGGGAGCTGCATGAGGCTAATATCAGGCAGATTATGGTTACTGGTTCGTATTTGTCTCTTTTAGCTATTGTTATACAAACCAAATATATTTGAATATATTGTATATGTCAATTTGAATAGTTGTATGTTGTAATTTGCTTTCCAATGTCGCTATAGTTGTTGAACCGATTTTGATGTCCTGGTAATTGTATAAAATCGACTGCATAATCTATATGTTTGTTTATTCATAGTTGTATTTTGGTTTAAAACTACACGAAGGAAACATAAAAAATACACACAGTTGAACATAGACCCTCCTCCCTTTTGAAGTCGTTTAAAAACAAATTTTTACTAAAACCATCACAATGTTTGTACTTTTTTGTAATATTTTTTCATTATTTTTCTTAGGTGACAATCTAATGACGGCCATGTCGGTGGCCCGAGGGTGCTACATGGTGCAACCGCATCAAAAAATAGTTTTGGTGACCGTAGGACAAGGGTCGAACGATGGAAAACCACCCGTTTACATGGAGGTATGTAGAAAATCATTCAGATATTATCCTAATCTCTCCTTATTTCTTAGTTCTATCTGTTTATATATATGTACATTTTGTAGGTTGTCGGCGAAGGAGGACCACCTAAAACAGGAATGGATTTTGTATACGCTATGGATGGAAAGACGTGGACAGTATTACGGGTGAAGCATCCCGATATTGTGAATACAATTCTAAACAAGGGTAAGCTATTTAGTAATGAACATCGTGTACGATGTTCATTTATTTCACTCAGTTTTCATTTTGTTCACAGTTAAAAGCTTGCGAATAACTAATAATAAAATAAATCCCAGGTGTAGTGTACGGGCGCTTCGGGCCCGACCAGAAGACGCAGCTGATAGCGGCCATCCAGAGCCAGGGCTGGGTGGTCGGCATGTGCGGCGACGGCGCCAACGACTGCGGCGCGCTCAAGGCGGCGCACGTCGGCATCTCGCTGTCGGAGGCCGACGCCTCGGGTACGAACGGACGGCCTACACTCTCACTTTTACTTCTTAAGTCATCATTTAGGAGGAAAATAAATAAACGATTTAGTGGGTTTAGACTTTGTTTTTACCGCTTATGGTACAATTTAACAGAGCAAAAAATAAGGAGACTTTGCACAGTCCAAGCTCCTTCACAAAATGATTTATTTACCGCAAAGCTTAGAAAAATACACAGTTTCTAGTAGTCCCCAATTAGGGCAAGCTAGTATCGCGGGTGCTGTATGTATGCATTAACCGCATATAGAATAATTTCATTACGACTTATTATGTTTTGTGTTATAACTTTATGAAAATGGTTATTCCCCCTTTTATACATGAGCTACTAAGTCCAGAATAATACTTCTCGTTTGATTTACAATTTTCAAGAAAAATATATCACCTCAGCCATTTTTCCTATTTTTCATTCGTCTGAATAATTTTGTCGAAATTACAGCTAGGTATATGTTTTCAATATTTTGAGTAAGGGTTTCCGTAAAGTAACATCTGGTTCTATCAACTAAATTTGACTTATTAAAGTTATCTCCATCTTTTCCGTTTTCATAAGGTTAGAAAGTGACAACTAACCTACTGTTCGTTTCCCAGTGGCGGCGCCGTTCACGTCGCAGACGCAGAACATCCTGTGCGTGAAGCAGCTGGTGCTGGAAGGTCGCTGCGCGCTCAGCACTTCGTTCGCCATCTTCAAGTACATGGCTCTCTACTCGCTTATACAGTTCTTCTCCATACTCATCCTGTACAACGTGAGTATTTTATTAAGTACTCGCTGTGTTCTGCGAACAATTGAAATTGTTTCACAACAATTATTATTATTATTATATAATATTATAATTATCCCGAAATCATGAATGATCGAGTACCTTTCTACATCGGGAGGTGAAGCGTTGCTTTGCTATATTTAATTTTGGGAAAAGATCTAGTAGTTTCCAGGGGATCGAATGGTCCGTATCTTTGCTTCTCTATTCCGGTGTCTCTTTTTTCTGGCGTCTCATATTCGTGCTCTGCGTTGGACGTCCGGAAGCAGCGTGACGTAGAGACTAATAACGGTCGCTCTCCGCAGTTCTACTCGATCCTGGGCAACAACCAGTTCCTGTACATCGACCTGGTGCTGACGACGCTGCTGGCGCTGTCGCTGGGGCGCGCGCGGCCCGGGCCGGCGCTGACGAAGCGCTCGCCGCCCGTGTCGCTGGTGGCCGGCGCCAGCATCGCGCCGCTGTCGCTGCAGGTGGCGCTCGTGCTCGCCACGCAGCTCGCCGCCATATACCTGCTCTACTCGCAGCGTTGGTGAGCATGCCTCTCTAGTCGGTCAGTGCCGGGCTCTCGTGTCGGTTAGTCGGCGCCGCGCAAAAATGTCACGTTTTGTAGCATTATTGGTGGAAAATTAACCAAATTTAAGAGACTTTTAGAAGTACCGTATAAGTGCTGTTAATATTCACAGACGAACCCAAAAACATGCCATTTCGTATCCTCTCCAAAAATCCCAAAAAGTTCTAGTAAATGTTCCACCACTTAAATGAATCGTGACGTTAATTGCGTCTCGATTAGACCACTGACCTGGCCCACTGAGACTCGACATTTTGGCGATTTTAACATTTTTATTCATTATTTCAGGTTCACACCAGTAGAGGGCGGGCCGGATGTGGAACAAGTGCTGTGTTGGGAAAACACTGTTCTGTTTATAGTTACCGCATTCCAGTACTTGATAATGGCCTGCGTCTACGCCAAGGGCTGGCCCTTCCGACAACCCTTCTGCACTAATTGTAAGTCATTTTCTTACGGACACTAGATACAGTGCCGCCCTATCAACCACACCCCACGACTAACCATCGTATATATCAATCAATAACCAACCCATCCATTGACCAAACAATCCACCACCCACGACCTAGACTTCTAGCCTCATAAATACAATTCTAGTTGTGCTAAACTACACTCAAATTAAATTAGACAGCGCTAAAGTTATTGTTGTCTCTTTCAAGCGTGATGAAAACGTAAGGGACCCAATGATTTGAGAAATTTCGTAAAATTTTGTTTATTTCGGTCTACTAATGCTAAGTAGCATTAACGTTAATTAAAGTCGAAGTTCACCAATTATAAATTGCATTTAATAAAATGGCGTGACGTTGACGTTGGCGTCTCTGGTATTGATATCGTATTCTAAAAATTAATTATTTAAGTCCATTAGTATCATAACGATTAGCGCATTACGTCCACCACTTGGAAAAAGACTTTCTCTCAAAGAAAAGTGGTTAGAATTACGATAATTTTATTTCTTTTTCAGATGCCATGGTAATCGTGCTGATAACTCAAACGGTTTTCGTGATCGTCCTTCTACTGTGCCCGTGGAAGTGGCTGGCCGATTACATGGAGGTGGTCGCAATGGAGTTGACGCTGAAGGATCAGACCATGTTTAGAGTGTATCTAATGCTGATACCAGTCATTCATCTGGTAGTCGCTATAGCTATAGAGGTAAGGAAAAAAAAGAACCAGGATATAAATAGTCAGTCGTTAATGGTCACGACCATGCTCTTGAGGTGGTAATGTTGGTGATTGGTCTCTGGGCCTGGGTGTTTATTGGACCATGGTCCTATCTATCTATCTAGATGTATGTGATTATGACGCGGTATTTATTTATTTGATGTAAAAATTGCTAAAATCTTTGATTAGTTGTTTTAGGATACACTACTAATATTTTCAGTAGCTTTTTACATAAACACATTGGTATATGCCCGCAATGGGATTTGAACTCACGCCCTTCTCCCTGGAAGCAAACATTCTCTCATTACTACCACCACAATTAGTGTAGTATAAAAAATAATATTTAAGTCACTAGTGAGAAAATAACCTCAATAACTATCTCCTTTTAGGCTACATTCTCAGATTCGGAGAAGTTCAACCAACTAGTACAATTCGTGCGTCGTCGATGGTCCAACAAGGAAGAAGACAACAGCGAAGACGCAGCCTTGCTCTGCCATCCGCCGTCGCAACTCCAAGTCTGCTGACAAATCCTAATATCTGTATTAACTTCGCCTATTTTAGGTTCCCGAGTGGACAGATAGCGAAGGGTATTATAGCAAAGGTTAATGGCTCATTTGTCTCTGCGCCGCCGAGCGCGGTGACCGTAGCTCGGCCGCTACCTCGGTCAGCGGTCGGCACTATGTTAGGTAGGATCAGACCTTACAATACGCGCAACGAACCTCGGCCGCTCTGAAGGCAGGCCTGTAGTGCTTTTTAGTGCATCTTCACTGACTCTCACCTCACTGAACCAGCAGGCTTCGAGTCTTATTATTATATATCAATAAGGCGCATTTTGCCACTACGATTAAGTTCAGAATGGTCACGAGGAGTTGCGCGGATTGTACGGTTTACTCAACAATGGATTTGATTTGACAGGTGATAAGTTTGTCAAGTAAACTAATACGAGTATATCCATTTCTGTAAACTATTAGGTTAAGATAAATGAGCCGGTAGGTAAATGCCCCACACTCTAAAATAATCATTTTGTATCATCTACTAAGGTTTGCCATCAAACAGCGGAAATGGAAATATTTATTTTTTATTTAAATATCTCCGAGTTCTATGATTTTTATCGTCATGAAAGTGAACGCCAGCATGAAATGATTAAATATGTTTGAACCGAAAAAAGATTTCAATTGAATTTACTACAAAAATTGTGATTCGTGAAATTTTAGCTACCAAAAAAAATTGGATAAATAAACTATTTGGGAAATGGGTCTGTTTCTGACCGGGTGCCAATCGTTTTATTCAACGACACATTGATAATTTTTTTCTCTTTTTTAATTCCACATGTTCGATATTATATTATTTGAAGTCCGCTTTGATACATGTCCTTTGTAGTTGGCACAAATCGTAGCGTTAAATAAGTATAGGGGTTATATTAAAATAGTGATATTGTAACCGGGTCACATCTACGGAGCGACTGCGTGACTGAATTGCGTAGAGCTATAGTCCAAGACTACGTACGGTCATAACCGCACTACCAACGCAATCAGTTGTCGCCCGTATGTCAAGGGCATAAAATTGAAAATTGTTCCTTATAGTCGCTCCGTTAGGTGTCACTTGGACGTTACCTTTAATAAATCACAATGAAAAGTTACCTTTTTACTATTTCATAGTTTAGGGACTTCGCAATAATGGGTGTAACTTAAAACGTAATAAATCGATGTGGTATTGTTAAATGTGACAGTAGGTACGGTACTTATCCATTATTTGTTATTTCTACCTGTGATATATCAATATAAAATGTTGTGTCAAATGATGTATTTATATGTCTAAATTTACCTTTCAAGTAGTTTCAATTTTATTAGGATATTAGCGCATATTTGAATCAATGATATCACTCGAAATCGGGTATTTGGATGACCAAACGGGTACTCGGAATGGTAGTAAATCAAGTTTTGTTTGTTAACTGTTGTAAGTATTTACTCCAATGGCATCCGACGCCAAATAGCTTTTGCTTATGTTAAACTGGAGGCCTACCATGACATCTTTAGCGATTCAATCGAAGACCTAAACTGAACCGCGTCGCGTATGACTCCTGGCCATTCACATTGCGACTATTCGCAGTTCAACCTATTTTTACTCTGTATACGTTTTAAAAGTAGCCTATGTTGAAAGCTGCCCCTTGATTTTGTTAAAAAGTGTATTTCAATTACTTGTTGAAACGGTGACTAAATCACTTCTATAACTGTCAAATACACACATACACAGATAATATAAATGAGGTACGGCATCAGAGGGCTGGTGTAATAGCAAGGGTTTATTATGTTCCCATGCATGTTTTATAGGTCTATGTTTAATTAACGCAACTTTGTCGAATTTGTTTCAAGTTGCTTTGGATTTTAACAAAGGCAATTCAATTGTACTTATATCTGGCTACTTAACTTTATATTAGATGAATTTCATACTATTTAATTATTTCTAGTATTTTAATGGGCCAAATCAACTATTTTCTTTATTTAACAAAGTGTAAAAGAATTCACTATTAAATACGTATTTTCATAGTTTTATTTAGAAAATATTAAGTAGTGCCCCCTAAATTATACTTAATGTTTATAAGTGGAACTTTATTGTATATAGAAAATAAATCGAATCGTTTGCGAATGAATAGGTTTAAGATAGGTGTTACTTAAATTATGTTTTGCATTTTGCTAGTACTTTAGGTGCAGTACTTACCGAGCTGTGCTCGCTTCGCTTGTTATTTTATTTGCATATTTCTTAAATACGGTTGTGCTGTGAAATAAGTATAGTGTTCGTTCAGCTCTACTTGACATTTACACCGTTATGTAGACCGACTCTTGGTTCTAGGGCGAGGGCCTAGTCTTGTTTGTTTATTTAGCTAATCGTGTACCGTCAGAATATGGTCAAAAACAATCTTGTTTCTTCAGTGTTGGCCCAAACTACGTCACTGCGCTAATATGACCAATCAATACATACCTACGTACAGTCACGTTTTTCTCCCGTTGGGATAGACAGAGTGTACATCTTTCCACATGCTACAATAAAGAGCAGTAAAGAGACAGGGGTAGCTAGGGAGGCCGGGGACGCATTCGCGAATACCTTTTCTCACTTTCTGGACAAGACAAGTGAAAAGGTACCCTTGACCTTAATATGACCTTTAGATGGGACGACCTACAGCTGTCTTCCAAATATTGATACAATGTAGAAAATACCGCATGTGAACGGACGACACATACGTTCTATCTTTTTAATTCCGTGGGTTGTATCTTAGACTTATTCCTAGATGTATTATTTCAACCATCATCAGCCCGATGACGTCCACTGCTGAACGTAGCCCTCCCCCATAGAACGCCAAAACGAGCGGTTGTTATTATTTCAATAACATTTACAAAATGATTGTAATTGCCACGAGAGCTTTACGAACTTTAGTGAGTTGATAGCTGAACGTTTTTGACTTGTTAGTAACGATTTAGAGAAAAGCAGTACTCAGGTAGTGTCCATAGAACCACTCATGTGTCGTGACAATTAGACCATGAGAGCCAAAATGATGTTTGACAGATGTAATTGTTTGTATTTGTAGAACATTTTTGCTTGATTGCTATCTCATGGTGAAAAGAGACGACGCGGTCGAAGATGAATTGATGTAGCGTGCGTATTAATGGTAAACCAACAGCAATAAATACCGGCCTCGTATTGTATTGATAACACAGAAAAGACAATATGCACAAGTAGCTGATTACATTGCAGTGTTTATACTTAATATTTTATTTTACTAATAAAGTATGTTGATGAATTATTTTGGTGTTTGTTTTTTTATTAGTGTCTAAAACAAATTAGCTATTTTGAATGTTGGTTCAAGTTTTATGCTTCTCAAATGTGAGATTTTATGACCTGATAGTATTCATTTAAAGTTCCTTATAGCTTGTATTAGGTTGCCAAAGTACTACTTATCGTCATAGTAGGTAGCGTTTTGTCTTTGCTTACCCCGGAGATGCGTCCCACTTATTCACACGACGATTTCACAATAGATAATATATTTACAGAATAATTGTAAAGTGGAAAAGAAACGTAACTATCAGTCTGCATCTCATTTTAGGAAAGCGTATTTGGTATTTATGCCATATACGCGACAATGCAACGCTATGTGCGCACTGACACCGCTTACAGTAAGTTCAGCCAACGACAAAAGTATGTTACCCTGAAGTTATTATTTAACATTTCTAGCATTTTGTTTACGTAAAGCTAGATATTCGGAAGTTAGGAATGTTCACAGAATTTTGTCACTGACTGTACCACATGTACAGTCACTGACAATAATTATAGTATTGAACTAGTGTGTGTGTGTGCGAACAGATAACTGATTCATGCACACTACGTAAGCAGTGCGGGTAAGGGTCTAGACTAGACCGACAGCGGTTTGCATTTGAACTGTATGTCAGCTGCAATATTGCAATTTGAATGCAGTTTTTGTGCATTTGATATGACTGCATCGAAACTGTCAGTCGACTGAGCAGTCCGATTGCAGTCATAAGAACAGCACGCTGACTGCGCAGTGGTTCGACAGTTTCGATGATTTATAAAAACTGCCTACAAATTCTAATTTTGCAGCTCGCATGCAGTCAGTTCAAATACAGACAGTCCGTCTAGACTAGACCCTAAGAGGTCTAAAATTGTAACAACCAAGCGTTATGTAATACAAAAAAAATACTTATTCCTATTACGTAAGAAATCAAAATGTTAGTAGTACCTTCTTACGATTAATTATTGAAAATAATTCTAGCTATCGGTGTCTTGGTCTAGATATATGAATTTTGGAAACTTGTTATTTTTTTATAGCAATAAAAAAATAATAGATTACTATCAGGTTGTGGTTACAATTATTAAAGAAAACTATTTGATGTGAATAAAATATTTTTATTAATCTGAAAAACCTTGTCAGCACCTAAATTATATATTTAAGCTGAAAAAAATGCAATAGTGTAACCATACATGACTCGCTACAAAGTTATAATTGTAGCTATCAACATTGTTTTAACACTTTGACTGCCGATCCAATTTTCTTGACCAGACACGGTTACAGATCTGCACACACCGTTGTGTTTTCCCGTACCTAACACAGCAGTTGTGTTTTAGCAGGGAACGTGTTTATAGCTATCAATATTATATTAATAGTTATTATTCATAATAATAGTAGCTATGGCAAGTAGGTCGTGTATCCAGGTGGAGGCGAATATTGCGGCGGATCATCCTTGGGTCGGACCATTATGGGTTGAGCGCGCGCCATCGGAGGCTGCTTCCACCTGCAACACAAACACTTTTTGGACCTGTATCTAACTTACATCTTATACAAAGTATATTAGTCTGTAAGTATGTTATAGAAAAGATGGTAATAATAATAAACTGTCCTGTCCTTCGAGCCGTCACGTGTTTATCTAAATAGATGGAAAAAATAAGTTTCTATCGAGCAACGTGCACGCGTGAGTTACTAAAACGCTGTAGGGCATCTTTTTAGTCACAAATGCCACTGAAACTGCATCTAGCGCCTAAATGCCACACGACATTAGTGGACATTAGTCCACGAGTGGGTAGCATGTGGCATAATGCAGCACTGACCTGTTAGTATTTGCTCATTATCACAGCACGCGACCAAGCGGGCTTCTCAATGATTTTCATCGGATTGCGTTCCCTCTGCTAAGTCACAGGCTACGAACGAGAATGCACAATAATGGGGCACCCTTGGGTAGTGTTTGCCTTACCACGGCACGAGACTGAGGTTGTGCGGTGGCTTGGGTCGCGCCAGGCGCTCGGCGCGCTCGCCACGCAGCGTGGCGGCGTCGCGCGCGGCGGCGCAGCACGCGCGGAGAGTGAAGTAGTACACCAGCTCCACGCCGGACAGCAGGGAGAAGCCGAGGAACAGGCCCGCTATACCGCCGAACGACACTAGAAGGAAACTAAAGGATTATTGACGGCGTAAGTGATGGACCGACTGCGTAATGTGAGGTGCCGTGTTCGATTCCCGCACAGGGCAAAGATTTGTGCGAACCACAGGTATTTGGTCAAAATGTAGATATTTGTATAAATAAATAAATAAACCTCGATCCTTGTCGTTCCTGATTCCCTAGATATACAAGGAATCCTATACAACGTATGTTATCGTGAGGCGTTGTTTATTTATTTTTTTGACCCCGAAATATTTTTTAGAAACACGGTTCTAATTAACACAAAAAATAATAATCGACCTTTCCATCAAGTTACGTTAATCGTGGTCACGAGAACAGACTACAGAATGCTGGTAGGTACCACCGTCAACCATTTTGTCTAATCAATATTAATGAAATTCTCGAAAGTTTTAAAACTTCTGACATCAAAATGTTTTAATATATACGTAATATTGTACACGTTTATAAGTATACTTGCTGCATTCCGCTGTATCACCCGCGTAATATCCATTTTCACACTGGAACTTTGCATTTATTTGGAATGAAACATAGCCTATGCCACTCAAGAATAGTAGTGCTTTCTCTCAGTGATTTTAAGATTCAGAATCAGATTACCTGTTACGAAGAGACAAAATCACAATCAAATTTTACCCTTATAAAAACCGTTATATCGAAACTATATTAATCAACCAAATAGAAGAGCTTACCTAAGAGATCCACCCAACCGAAGAGCACCTCGCGCTTGTACCGCACCATCGGCCACGACACGAAATCTGTCTCCAGCGACGTCGAACCGCTGCCTTTGCTGAAAACAACATCATTGTTTCTTGTTTCTTTTAACACTTTCACTGCTGAGCCGATTTGTTTGTCTAGCCACAGGTGCGACTCCGCACACACCATAGTGTTTTCCCATACAACAAACAGGTCAGTATGTTTTCAGCACCGAAGGTGTTACTATTGCAAGCCCCGTTTTTTACGCCTTGCGTTGGCGCTACTGTACGGTTGTCCTTTTCACCTATTTAGGAATGTCAACCTAAAAATAATAACGGTAGGTGCTATATTTCATTTATGGACTCACTCTACTTCTGACAGTTTTTCGACCTCGTACACAGTGTGAGTGCAGCCAAGCTCGCAGTTGCACTGCGTGACGTCGGTGATGACGTCAGCGTGTCGCGCAATGCACTGCAGTTCTCGCACTGTGCACTGCCTGAAACCCTCTGAAAGAACAATAGTTAGTTATTATATCTGTCGATAAAATGACAAGCTTTTTGCGATATCAGTTTGTAGCACATTTTGTATTAGGACGCGCGCGATATTATCGCGTCTGTGCGGTGATGGCTTTAATGTGCGACGTACAACGCGAAAACTTGCGAAGAAAGGTAGGGTGGGGCTAGAACCACCCTTCTTTCAAAACTCAAATCATTTGTTGCAAGTAAGCAAAAATAAAGCACTTTTACAAGTCCGACTCAAGTGTCCGCGTCTCTGCCGAAACATCACGATAGAAGTTCGGTGACTAGGTAGACGTTTTTTATAAAATGTTATTGAGCAATGGCGCTGGCACTTGTTGCCGGTGTATTGACTGCTTCTAGTTGCATCAAAAGTACTCACTTAGCGGAGGATAGAAGTGCGGCACACACTTGCAGTATGACCTACTGCGCTGCATCCGACACTGGCGCATACAAGCCGAGTACGTATAGATGCTGGAAGTCTCCAACTTCAATTCATTCGCGAACACACAGCGCCTCTGTCGTATGGAGAGTTGTCTTGCGTCTTCGGTGGTGTAGGTGTGCTTTACAGAGAAGGATACCTTGTCGACTCGCTGATCCCATGTGTGTTGTGCGCTTTGCTCTAGGCCGGCCATTTCTTCCGTTGAGTGGATATAGATCTGAAAGTAGCAAAACGGGATTAGAGAAAATTTCAAGTAGATAGCTTAGTTTTGCAGATACTGTTCGAGTATCAAGGGATCATGAGTGTGTTTCTGAATCAAATCAGATTTAGAGACTGCGGGATGATCTTGACGCCTACTTGAAGGACTGGACAGCCATAGCTCAGGATAGACAGAAATGAAAGGAGGGTCTTTGCCCTACAAGGGGACATCTCGGGCTCATAATAATAATAATATAAATCAGATTTAGGGAATGGTCAATTAAACTTTCTTGCTCGGTTCAAAATGGCAGTATTTTGATGACTGCGATAAACAAAGTGATCCAGAAAAAATCTAACAGATTTAGTAAAACAAATGAACCAATTTTCAAAAAAACGTAGCATCGTCGAAACGTTTAGAAGAATGGCCAAATTACTTTACTATGTAAAGGTACCGAACTAAAGGGATTAAAATGTGGAAAATTATTTCCACTTACATCTATCGTAGTATTCTTCCTATCAGAGTTGAACATGAAAGACCACTTAGCATCCGTTTCATGAATAAAAGCCTCTGTAAACTGATCCGGCTGTGCTTGAGCTTGCCTGAAATCAATCAAACCAGCATTTTTTATACAATAGAATAGAGAATCGAGACTTGCTTGCCGCAATCGCTTTTATGAAAGATCTCAGGGCCTGTTAGGATTTTTCTAACATAGTTCAGTAAGGAAACTATTAAATATGATATATTATTATGATATACAGCGGACTTCCAAGCACCGAAAAACGAGATGAATAGGTGCAAAACAAGGATAGCTTTTGTGTCACTTCCAATGTCGCCTCTCATATAACACTGGTGGCCATTACTTTAAATATATAAATGGCCCAAAGTCTTTCCTAATGTCTCTTCACTCCGTTGTAAAGATAATTCTCTATCATACCACGGCCAGTATTTCTCAGCATGTCGAGAGTTAAAAGCGTAGCAGAATCCCATTTCGGTGAAAACTGGCATGAGCAGGTCGCAACACTCTTCGGAGTCTCCTTTCCATTCGCAGTCGTAGTACAGCGCCTCGCAATGTCGGACGATCTAAAAACAATGTGATTGCGGGTCCGTGATCAGATATAAGTAGGATGGAATTAGGTCTTAATTTTATTTCGATGTGTGGGGAATTCCATCACTCGATGGGATAAGAAGTAGAAAATCCCAATTACCCATCTGCTATTATCGCTCTTCAGTTATTCTAGTTATTACCTGCGTTTGTGTCTGCTTTATTATCATTCTACCGAAATAAAAAAAAGTCAATTTTGATCTCCACCGTTTCAGGATAAATGACAAAGTTGTCCATTTTGTTGAGACCGGCAATATACGTCCGATTAGTCTGAACTGACAACAAGAAGGCATTCGTTACATACATTTGTTTGAACACAATACACGGATTGGATGTCCTAGTCGGAAGCAGCGCCAAGGCGTATACGATCAGATAGTCTGATCAGACAATCTGGAACCACATCGGACGTATATTGCAGGGCTTAGTGTGAGGGTGCATTATGTCGTTATGGTTATGCCTGTCAACCGTTTCTCTTTCCATATAGCTGTCTTTACAACATTTCTGTTTTCTTCTGTAATATGTTAGTAGTAGAGTTACTTTCAATCATCACCTTAAAGACAGCATCCTTAGGGTCTGCCGCCGGGGCGGTAGCCTCGGACTCGCTCGGACCGACGAGCTCGGGGTCTGTAGCGAACTCACTAGCGCGCTCTGCTATCGAACCGTAGCTCAAAGAACCCAACCAATGAAGGAACTCGGCGGCCTTTTCTGGCGGTTCCGAACCCCACACACTGTGAACAACGTTCTCTTACTTTCAATCATTTTAGACAATAAGTTTTTTTGTGAAAAATATATTTTCCGATACAAGCTTTTATGCAGATACATACATAATGAGTGACTAAATGGGGGCGTTACTAACAAAAGCCAGAAGAAAAAAAACAAAAATAAAAAAAAATGTTTTTTGCTCTTTGTGTTTTCTTTCTTATTTTTAATTTTGTGTCTTTTACACAGAAAGTATTCTGTGGTAGTAGGTATTGCTAACAATTTTTTTTAAATATTTTTATGTTATTTAGTTAAATAGAACGTACCTACACATACCTACCTAGTTTTGTTCTAGTTTAAAAACTAGTTTTCTTTGTTCTGTGGTGTTTCAATAAAGAGTTTATCTATCTACATTGTACTGGTACTACTTATTACTTACGTTTCAATATATTCCTGCATCAAATCTTCGTCAACTGGATTCGAATCGCACATCGTCACTGCTGGAAACGGGACGTCCCAGTTATGAAAGTCCGTGTCCAGCCCTGTGACAATTTAGTTGGTGAAATGACGAAGGAGTGTTTGTATGTTTTATGGAAGTACTAGCTGCGCCCGCGGTTTCACCCGCGTTAGTTATTATTCCGCAAGTACTATTCATTCTTTCGAGATGCAAAGTATTCTATATTATGTTAATCCTGGTAACAAACTATCTGTGTGCCGGATTTCATCTAAATGCGTTCAGTAGTTTTTGCGTGAAAGATTAACAAATATCCATTCATCCTCACAAATTTTCACATTTATAATATTATAGTAGGAAGCAGGATAGGATATTAAAAACTTTTTTTTTATTCAACTGAGTGACGAGACGACCAAGTCATTCACTTGATGGTAAGCGCTACGCCTGCCCATAACAGTCATAGCACCACCCAGAACACTGCATTGCATAATCCTGCGTGGCACTGCATCGCGCTCGTCACCCTGAGACATCGGCTCTAAAATCAGTAAGTCTATGCCCAGTAATTTCAGTGAAAACAATGCCCTTCAAACCAGAACACAGCAAAGGCGTGGTACTTCCCCAGACGGTCTCTTGCAGAAGAAACCTCAACTAAAACTAAAAGACTAAAAGGTTTTCCGAAATTGGCTAAGAGTCTTACATTACCTACATAGGCTTCCACAAGATCACTACAAATTACGAGCGGTTTAAGGCCATGAATTATTTTGAATCGATCAAGCGAATGACGATTTTAAGATAAGACTCTATCAACAAAGTACATACTTTAGATGACTAAAGCTCTATCCTCCCAACTAAGGAGGTAGATAATAATTAGGAAAACTTACCTGTGATGGTAGGGTTCGTCTGAAACTTCTCCCACAGACTGACGATAATAATACACGTAGTGACTGCTCCTATAGCCGTGAAACTGAACCACATAAATCTGCAAGCAACGCCATTATAACTTATGTGAAAACATATGTCTTAAAAATTATATAATCATCATCATCATCGTCATCAACCCATATTGTCCCACTGTTGAGCACGGGTCTCCCCTTACCTTCGTAAGGAGGATTAGACCAAAATCCACCATAGGGGCCCGGTCTGGATTGGTGGATAACATAACTCCTCCGAAATAATTTTCAGGTAGTATTGTCTTATAATGTACTTAGTTAAGGTCCGTAGTTTCGTTAAACGGGCACTTTAAAAAGCAGACTTCATAAATTATATTTTTTGTAATTATTTATTTTAAAGTCTTTTATAATAAGACTTATAGACACAGTTAAGTTGGAGTTTTCCTCGCTTTTGACTCCGGGTTAGTCTAGCACACAAATTTTTAATAGTTCCTACCCATGACACAAAATGAATAACAATAAACAATAAAATAAAATCTACCAATATTAAATTCGAAGCTCCTGCTATTAAGCCGGTGGCTCAAGCTAGTATCACAATAATATTTTTTAACATTTATTTTTTTATTTGACTAAGTTACAAGTTGAGCAAGTCGTCCAGCTGATGGTAAGCGCTACGCCTGCCCATAGCTGTTACAGCGCCATCCAGAACTTTTGATTGCATATTTGATGCATTTGTCATTCGGATAATCAAAAATCTGAATAACTGATTGCATGAAGTAAAGCATTTTTGTATTATTATATTATCTATACCTAAATAATGTTAGGTGTTTATTAAAAACAATAAAAATGCGTAGTAGTTTTTTAGGTTAAGTTTTCGTGGTTTTTCTTATTAGAGACGTTTCCGTATATAGTTACATAAGTGTTAAATATTTTTTTTAAACCTACTAGACTACGATGATGGCGGACTATTCACATAATCACGAATCCGTGGGTATTACTGAAATCCACGTAACTGAGCCTCCAATGTACTTTGAACTACATATTTGACAAATGCAGTGGCACCTTATCTAAACGTGGAGGTTAAATTAAAGTAATTTTATAACAACAAGTTATATTGTTTATTTCATGTTCAGTTCAGTTCCGGTCATTATCTGTGTCAAATAATTCTAACCTAATTATATAAATATAGATTATGAATAAATTGCTTGTATTCAGCGTTGATTACAATTTTTTTTTTAGGCCCTCTGTGGTGGACGTATCGGTAATCTCCATCGTCGACAGGGTATAGATCCTGTTGGTATATATAGGTGTATCTTCCTTCATCCCCTGGTATATACTGGCCCTCCGTCAGGGGTCTGTGATATTTGCCGTCATCATAACTTTTCGGATTCAATTCCCCAACATCCACGGGTGAGCACCGAATTAAAGCTATTAATGACACTAGAACCACCTACAAAAAATAAAAATAAAATTGCTCAGAATTAATTATGTAGTTACTTAACTTTAAGTAAGTATAATGTGTAACCTGATGAATTAAAAAAAACTTGTTTTGAATCATAAAAAAGACCATATTAAGTATGTCGTGTAATGGAGCTTATAAAGAATACAAACTTTTATAAACAAGTCCTGCGAGTAGGCCATTACAATTCACTAGCAACTTCTTGGCAACATTCCAGACAAGCACCGTCACCGTTTAAAATTTAGCACTTATGTAAAGGCATAACATAAAACCTATTACCATTTTATAATACTTATCACTAATTTGACACAAGTTTATCGTTCATTATCGCATTCGTTTTTTTACTTTTAAACAGTGACTTTCATAAGACTAAGTAAAGGAAATTAAATGAATACTTACAAATTGAAACAAACGAAACATTTTTCTGAATAGTACTGCTTGAAATAATAATGTTATTCACCAGTCAGCCTAGCACCCTGTTTACGCCGAAAATTATGTTTTAGATCTGAAAATAGAAGATAAGGACTCTCAATAATACCTTATTCTTCTTTGACAATTAATTGTCATTTAAATATAATATAAATTTTATTAAAATCATACCAAAAAGTGGAACAGAATCCTTCAAGGTGCAACGAGGTCGTGCAGACGGATTTGCATAGCTTATTCACTCACTTGTGCACTTTAGAGTTGAGTTTTAGAGTTTTTGTTAAAAGTCCAAGCGGCTGCAGAAGCAGCAGCTCTGAGACGACCGACTTACGAAAGAGCCGTCTTAGATCCACTTCACATATCGATTAACATTAAACAAAAAACTATTAAGATGTATAGCACCTCAATGACCTTTGCGTCTGGGCGGAACCGAGCGCTCTTCACCCGCGCACCAGTCCGCAGCACCGGCACTGTATAGACACATCGTAAGATTCGCAGGTGCTACACTAAATTAGCGATCAAAGATTATACTTATTATGCACAGATACGGGCCATTAGCTCCCTTATTTATGTCTAGAATCCGGAACGAACTCAGAATTGGTCGATGTCTGCACTTTGTAAATAGTTTATTTAAGATAATTTCTTAGGGGTAGCCGCAGGGCACAGCCCCGTTTTACTCGCGTGATGAAAAATTGTGACGATGATAATAATCTATGAATCTCTAACATTTGGCATCTGATTGAATCGATATGTTCTTAAACAAAATTACAAATGCTACGTACCATTTCATTTTGTTGTTTTTAATTTTTTTGCACCCTCTTTTGTTAGATTTTTAAGTTTTAGTTTTAGTTAGTTTTTTTTTATTTATTTATATTGTTATTTAAGTTGTGTCAGTAAATATCTTTTGTAGTAGAATTAACTATATATTTTATAGATTTAACACTTTTTGCAACATTCGTTAGAAAGTACTCATCATGAACAACCCATAACGTCCCACTGCTGGGCACGGGTCTCCCCTCACTTTCGTGAGGAGGATTAGGCCATATATCCACCACGGGGGCCCAGTCCGGATTGGTGGATAACATACCTACCTCCGAAATAATTCTCGGGTAAGTATGTGGGTTTTCTCACGATGTTTTCCTTCACCGAAAAGCGAGTGATAATTACGTACATATATTTTACAGAAACACATTGGTACGTGCCCGCATTGGGATTTGAACTCACTAAGTATTAGAAAGTTCTAAGTACGTTAAATAATTTTTAAGACAAAATTATTAGTAATTGGAATAAATCAAATTTAGCAAATATTGTACTTGAATAAATTAATTAATTTAATTTTCCAATCTGCAATCTAAGCCATACAGGAGGAGTCTGCTTTTAAGTATACCCGTTTTATGAAACTAAGGGCCTCAATATAGAAAATAACACACAAAGCTGTCGTACTCCGAGCGCAACCGTTACTATAGTTTACCATTTTACCAACACGGAAAGAAAACGAGAACTTTTTAACCACAATTTCAGGTACCTATCTGGGAAAACGCACACGTTGTTAAACCCTTGAGTTTCGCAATTTATAACAACATAGAACATGAAGCTGGTTTTCCCCAAAGCGCGCAAAGGTTCCCAAAGTCTACACAATAAAATTTAAACAACAGCATACTAACTTTTCACAAAACGGCCTATCCTTTTCAGCAATATATCGTACTCCGTGCAATGTAGAGTTGTTGAAAAACTCCGTAGTCTGATGTCTAAGGCTAGCCGCGAACAACGCCACTCCGGTGACTTCATCTTCGCTTTTCTTCGACCTCCTTCGAGCACTCTTATTATTTTCGGGATAAACTTTCATTATATGTGTTTCCTAAGCAGAGGTGGAAACATAACGAATTCGGTTCTTTGGATCACATGTTTGATTCACATTTCCTACAACCCGTTGTGATTTGTGTACATTCTGACTGGCATTGATGAAATCATGCCAGTTGATACCATCGGTACTATCGATCACGCATCGCGTGTCATGCATGACATTATACCCAGGTAAATTAACCGAGTTTGAAAGCTACTCATTTAGTACTTATATTGTAAAGTTTACCTACCGTGCTTTGTGTAGTGTAGTGTGGGTGACTCAACGCAGGATGCCTGACTTACGCTTCGCAAAGCGATACAACCAGAAAAAGTTAACTAAAATTTGTGTTTAATACACATTTAGGTTTAGGAGTTGAACATCCGCAGCTATAGTTGAACTCGACAGCATTTTTATAATTCTCGCCCTTGTTTTAAATATACTTATTTCGAATTAGATGTACCCTGCCACGCTTCGCTGTGGCACATTCGCACATTCGCTGATATGTCACTGATTAAAAAAATAGATAAAAAGAATCCTTGATGCGGATTATATATCATGGTAAAATTTCAGCTCGATCGGTGCAGAACTTTTTAAGTTTTTGAAGCGTACACAAATCAACAAAACATTATATGTATATAGATTAAATAATTAATTTAGTTTGAATCTTGTGGCTATTCCATAGCTTCGCTTAGGTACACGAGGTAGAACAAAAGCTTTTCAATAGGACCTACACAAATATTGGTCGCTCTATTGTACAATACATTACCAAATTAAATATTTTGCCTGCGTCCACGTAATTATCAACACGAGCAAGCAATTTTGTTAAGATCTTATTTACCATCTAATCACAATCTACCCAATTCAGATAAACGTAGTATTTTAACGTCATAATTTATTCATAAAATAAAATCTAGCTATTACATAATTTCAGATATTATGTTATGTATTATATTACTACATACTACAGAATATTAAATATGACAATTCTTTATTATAGTATCTACTACATCAAAAAAGGTTCCCCAAGAATCGAACGCAGATTGCAGTTTCTAGTAAAGAATTATCTACGCAATCATATACCTATTCTATGCTTGATACTTGTAGGTACAATAGGACATATTTCAAAACACCACCAGTAATGTAAAATTGATATGATTAAAACAGAATAAGCTTCAAATTTCATAATTTGTTTACAGAGCGCTCATGCTCATAATTCCCTTTTTAACCTTCTTCCCAATCTCTGCCTCTGGACATACAAGGGGTTCTATATTAATGTTCAAGTTTTGAAGGGCGTCGTCAAGTATCTTTATCTTGCCTAGTAAGTTTTCAGCTTGAAGATTGAATCCTGGTTCTAGCATCTTCCCGCTTGGATTTAGTTTGAACAGATATTCAGCCTGGAATTTGCCATAGGAAAACAATCAATTGTCTAAAGTTAATGACATAGTTACTAGTAAAGCGTGACTGGAAGAGCAAAACCAGAAAACCATGAAAGTTACAATAAGGCAAATATTATTAATTGTGGCTTTCGTAGTAAAACTTACAAGAAAATCAATAGGATCATCCGGTCTGAGCCTGGCCACCTCGAGTAAGGCGGGCGTGAGCGTGGGGAATATATGATTCACCAGGTAGTTCCTCATCGGTTCGCCCGCTGCCGCCAGCGCCGCTTCCTCTTCCTCGCGAACCAGCGAATATAGTTCCGACTAGAAAATGAAACAAGCACTTGACAGTGTTGCCACGGTAATTGAAACCTTAAAACGTACGCGATAAGTGGGTTCATCCTCGACAGGCGCTGTAATTGAACAAATATCTACTATTCTACTGTTAAAGAAAAAAGCGCAAATATTTGTTTTGCGTCCTGCGTGCTGTAGATCCTTGTAGAGTTCAGATTCCCCGAATGCCCCGATAGTTTATTTGACGACAGACATGAAAAGTTGCTGGTCTGAGATACCACGAAAGTCTGTTAGATGAGACATGAAATACCATCCTTTTTTCTTCTTTCGTTTCGTTTCTTTTTTTCTTTTCTTTTACCACTAACCATAATACAATTAGAAAACGTCTTACCCAGTATTCCATCTTCTCTTCTCGTTCCTCTCGCATTTTGTCCTCCAACTCCTTAAAAGCTTTCGCTTCTTTGGCGCGTAGAGTTTCAAGTTCATCGTGTTCTTTCTTTTCGGCAGCCTCGATTAGTGCTACGATATAATTAAGACGTGATTTCAAAATATTGGCAGTATTGCCTTGTTTATTAGCAAAACTGTTTGCGGATGAATTTGTATCGATGACTACGAGTGGGGGTGACCTGACCTCCACGGATACAAATCTACATTTCTACAGTAACCTATAAAGAAGATAAAAGTTTGTTTGCGACTTTGAAGGTGGGTAATCTTCGGAACTACTGAACCTATTCTGAAGTCTCTGAGTGCTTAGGCTATATTTTATCCCGGGAAATGCAAAATTTCTGCGGAAAAACGAGAATAACGCGTGTGGAACCACCGGGGACAGTTAGTTCTCAATATTCTAGAAGTGCCCGGGACATCCTAGCTGTCACCACGATGGTTCAACCAGAATAATCAATCACAGGACACAAAACAGTTCAAACATATCGCCACGATCACAAGACCACGAAGAACTGAAATGGCAAAAATGTGTAACCATAAAAAAAATTAACATCATTTATTATCAGTATTATCACTGGAAACGGGATATTTAGACCATGTGTTGTTTGTTATGCTGTAGTTAAGTAGGTAGGTATAATCTACTTACCAAGAAGCTTCCCATATCGAGACGGACGTCCCATTCTCAACGCGACGGCAGCGTACGATCCCTTCATCCCGTAATCCGTATGATCCTTCACCGGTACTATCAGAGGATGTATATCGAGCTCATCGAAGAAGTTCAGGGGAGTGACGTCACGGGCGTCACTCACTCGGAACTCGCTCAGGCGTTTCAGAACCGCTTCCTCGTCTAAGCGGGAATCACTTTCGGGCTGACGCATCGCTTTCTCGCAGATGTAGTCGTCTGTCGCTTCTAGGGATACGACAATGTCTGAAAAATAATAAGACACGCTTTTTAAGAATATGTAAGCACATTTTATTTGACACGATCCTGATACATGGTAAACAATCCTGATCACTAACTAGGATTCCCTGTGGCTAGGGAGCCAGAAACTACGAGGACCATGGTCCTACAACACCTAGACTCAGAGAAAGCACCTGTGGTTTACACAAATATTAGCCCTGTGCGGGAATTGAACCCGAAACCTCACGCTTCGCAGTCGGCTCATCACCCATTTACGCTATGGCAGCTGGCATTAATAATGATGTCAAAGCAAAAAAAGCCTTCACGAGCAAAGACGTTTTAAGTTTTGCTTATACCAGAAAATCAGTAAAAAAAAGCTTTCCTAATGTTATTATGTTAAATAAAGGTTAAGATCAGAGCCCCTACCTGGCAGTATCTTTTTAAGGACATTAGAGAACAAATCAGCGTCTTCATCAAACTGTTCTTCTTGAGTTTCTTCTCCAGCCTCAGAATCAGCTTCATCGCCTCTGTCGAAAACTGAAACGGAAAATAAAACATGTCCCTTCCATTCTTATCTATTCTATTATATATCTATTAGACTGAGAATATACGCCAGGTTTGGTTTCAGATTGTCTGATCAGACTATCGGATCATATTTACTTGATACACGTCCGATTTCTGAGTTAGACTTTTTTTGAACTCAGTCGTTCCAGTGCTACTGATCAACTGCATACGGAACAGAAAGAAAGGATAGACGATGAAGTAGGTGTACTGTTACTTATCTATTGCATATTTGCACGTGTTAACGCGAAAGAAGAATAAAACGTCGCTATTGGATCCACCCTATTCATTTGACAAGACTTACCGAGCGTAGTTTTCACATAAAACATCCAAAGTTACAGATATATCCTGAAAAGTATTTTAATTTTAAATTGCGGTTTAAATTGTACTAACGTTTAGCGCATTGTCCCAATGCCGTAGGGAAACCGTCCATGACCCAGCCTCGGTTCAAAGCTTCACGGGTCAACAGTTTTTGACGTAAATATCTGCAACCATCACAAAGGGTCTCGGAGTCTTAGGTTAAAACAAGATATTATTGATTTTTAGGTTCGATTATTCAAATCTAAAATAATAAGCCATTGGCTGCTTTCTCACATAAATATTAACACGAATTCTAAATTTTTAGTCACCTCTCGCTTCCGACTTAAAAGTAAAATCTATTTTCATTCTTTCAATATGTCCTTCTTCAGGAACGCGGAGTCCGTTTAGTAATCGCCTAACGTATACCTATCTAGTAGAGCAGGATTAAAATTCGAGGGGTTTAAAGTGAAGCAAGACGCTGTGCTATAACCGAGCTCGGTAACAGAGCGAGGACGTGTGATCTACGTGAAGTCACACTTTCTTCTCAAACTATATACGTACGCTATAATGTCTTCCTCAGTCAAAGGCAGGCCGGAGCGCAATAGCGTCAGCGTTTGAATCGCGGCTTCTTTAAGAGCACTGTCGTCGTCTCCTTCGTCATCATCCCCTGCATCTGCCAATTCCTCTTCACCAGTGGGCACAGCCAGGGCTGCGGTCTCGCCTACATCCCAATGGCTGACACGCCACGTCTAAAGAACATGTAGAAGTACTTGTACGTAATAAATTGGTAGTATGGGTAGGTACTTTTCAATATAGAGTGAAGACACAGATTGCCTAATAAGTAGGTGTAGATTGCAATCCAAAGCTTTGGTACGGTACTGCAACTGATCCTAAAGGCCGGCGCTGCTTCTTATCAGGCGAAAGATACATTATGTTCATCTAGTGATTCAGTCGTAGATATGTGTTGTTGATTCATCAGTTAGATAGATTGTAAAACATTTGATGTCCGCAAATGGTCAAGCTGATTTTAAATTTCTACCCTCATCATCATCAGTAACGTATGTCTCGGCCTGGGGACTCACCAAATCATCCAGTATATCTTGGGCTACGGTTTCAGGCGAAATGTAGACCAGTCCGTAAGCTTCGCAGATGAGTTTCGACATCGTCGTTTTGCCCACGATCGGAGGTCCGTACACAATGATCTGAGTTTCAGCAAATATTGAAAATTTCTGAGCAATTTTTTTACTAAGATGTAGTTATAGCGTTTCTTGTCACTATTAAGTCTTAAAAAATTTATTGCTAGCGATTATATTCTTTCGTGCCAACAGTAGATATTGTATCCATCATTCGAGGAAATTTACTTTAGCAGGAAGAAGGCATGAAGACTCAACCGAACGTAGAGGCTATTGTTATTTGTTTGCAGCTGTGACTAATTCAAAAACTAGGTACCCTATTATCGGCCATCCGCAACTCACCGTTGCGACCCTGTGCGGTCATTGGTACGTCTCGCTTTCTGTTACAAAATTGACAATTAGTAAGAATGAGAGCTATACAGCAGCCCACGTATCGTACGCATCCGATGTGAATAAAGGTGCGTGTATGAATATATAATATATCCCTTAAATTATCATTCATCATTGTTTGTATTTCGGTCAAAACAGCTTCCATTCTGGTATTGTGTCGAATGAATACCGACACTGTATTTACCTACCTATAGAAAAGCTTTCATAATGCGTCACGACTGACCCCTAACTAGAATTATTTTGTATCTAGAGCAACAGGAGCTTCTAAAGCATGCTCTCACGAACACTCAGACAGCTAATCTCAAAAGTTCACACAATTATTTGCCCTGTGTGGGACTAGAACCCGAAACCTCACACTTCGCCATCGACTCATCAACTTACACTTCGGGGGACGTCGAATTCGAGTTAATAATAAAATATATCACGGCGCATATTTTCGCATAGTCATTAGGCGTTTCGTAATCACTCGATTACGGAACAAGTTGCAAATGAATCAAAACAATGGCGTACTCAATAACTCTAAAGCCGACATATCTATGAGCGTAAACGAGAGGGAAATCCATGCCGGAGGCCTTCACCTCGATGACATAATGCCATGTTACTTGTAACCTATGGGTATTTGAACCGTTCGTGCGTATACTGGTGTATGATTTGTATTTTGTATCCCGTTGGTGTTATGTGGTTTTTAGAGCACTTCTGTATCATAATTTTGTAATATTGTTTGAGTAGATAATATATATTAAGTAGTATTTGGCTACCTAATTATTTGTTTATGTCATATGGGAAAATTGTCCGATACAAATGGATTTACTAGGAAAACTACTGAACCAGAAACTAATGGGAACATTCTGGAGATGCGCCTTTTCAAATTACAAAAAAAAAAGTATTTACTTCCGTTCTGAAATCTTGGAGATTGAAGATAGTCTATATAAATTAAATATCGAATAATTTGTAAAAAAATTGTAAAGACAAAGTCGAACACGCATGAGAACATGTATGTTTTCTTTGCACTCCCGCCTACTAAGAATAAATTCAAACATAAAAAGTTCTTAGTCCAAACCTTAAAAGGTTTCAATCCCCTGTCTTTCTTGAACTGTTTCATAAGCATGGGAACGTTCTCCGAGAAGGGCGCCTCTGACACCCACTGCAGGCCCATGGTCTCAACAAGAAATGTCGGCTCCATGCTTAGGTTCAGGGTAATCAGATCGAAAATTCTTTGCTGGAAAATTATTTAATGGCGTTAGGGGAAACTATAAAGCAAACTTTTACGTCACTCAGCCTCATAATTGTACGATCATCGCTAAGTATTAAAGACACTTAGCAATGTCACAGAATAATGAATAATGAAGCTCAGCAAAATTTGAGCTAACGAATTTACAAAAGAAACAGAAAAGGAAACTTACGTCGATTTCGGGAATCAAAAAGGCGTCTTCTGGGGGAATACATTTGAACATTCCGTTACCAATTTGACGTCCTAGAGGTTTTACAATCTGAAATAACATAGATATACGGTACATAATAGAGGTACATAGAATTTGAAACCAAATGGGTATACGTGTAGTAAAATTACCTCTCTCTGTTTGGTAGGGTTTTGTTCTACAGCAAGGATATATAATTTCTTGGGAAAATCATTGATCAAGTTATAAATTATCCTGCAAGTTTAAACATGTATCGGATTAATGTATTTAAACTTACTTAGGTAGGCACCTAATTAGATATTTGATACAAAACAATCAGTGCCCCATGAATATTTATTAAAATATCTCAAGGCTTCCGTTCCGAGCGAAGTAGGGACAGAAAGACAAAAGCCTAATTAACATCAGTAGGTAGCTACTAAAAATGCATCTCAGATTGGACAGTTGATAAGAAAGCGTGCCTAGTCTTATGAAAATTTTAACTTCAGCTGAGATTTATTCACAGAACCACTCTCACACTCTTGTTGCATAAGATGCTAACACGTTATCGGAGTTTCTCGCTCTAGCGACCCACACAGCGAGAGAAAGGTTGGGACATAGCTACGGACAATGGGATTCAAGGCAAGTTTAAGTGGAGTCAACCCTAAAGTGTTTGTAAATGCTCACTGCGACAAATCCTGTACATTGAGGAGTGGTATTAAATTATTCCCACGGCCGAGCAGTGGAAGGAGACGCTCACACTCCCATGCTTTTTGAAACCAGTAGAATAGTACGTCCTCTTTGCCGCCGTAGGTGACACCGGGGGCCACCACTATTGCGCTAGAATCACACAGTCAATCCAAAATATCTGTGAAATGCACGATTTTTGAACAACTAACATTACGCTAACTACCTACCTTACCTCTTGGGTAAGTGTAGTTAGCCTTAGGTACCAGAAAGTTACCAATTCTACCGCCAAGCTTTACTGTGTAACAATCACTGAGTTTGGGTTTAAAGATCACTGTGTTCCGGTTCGAAGATCACTTATACGCTGGTTAGAAGGTCATTGCAACCTGGTTTGAATAGCATTGTATTCCGGTTTGAATACCACTGTATTCAACGAAAAAAACTGAGGACTATACTAGAAAAAAAGTTTTACCCTATTTGCGATCTGTATTTCCTAGCAATGGCCACGACTTCGTTTTCAATGTCGAAATGCATCTTGTAGTTAGGATGCGGCTTTCGCTTGCGGAAATCCATCTCTATGAACGGCATGTCTGGTGTATCCTAGTAAAGAATAGAAACATGTACTAAGCCTTAAGCTTCGACCTATTTTCTGAGCTGAATGAAACACTGCCAGTTTTGTTTTCGAACTAAACTGAATTGTTGCTTATTTTTGACGAAATGGTGCTTATATTCTAGTGGTTAGGCTTAGTCTACAACCTACGTTCCCAAAGCTCAAACGCATGCCTCTTGTAGAGCAAATTGAGGTCTACTCCACTAGGTAATTATACCTACTAGCCCAGTGCCAAGAACTTTATTATCAAAGTGAAAATTGTGTATATCATTATTCGCATGTTGAAAAATCAAAATGACACTCGTACGTGTCAATAATAGAACAACAACAACAAACAACAATAATTATCTTGTGATCCCAAAGAAAAATAACCTTACCGGATCCAAGGGTTTAGTAGAGGCCCAAGTCATGACAGTAGATATGAGGATCAAGTATCGTTTCTTGGGTTCTCCGCCGCCAGTGGCGGAATCGCCGGCGTCAGCAGCCGCGGCGAGCTGTGCCACTTGATTTTCCAGCAGCTTCGTCAAAACTAACGAAACCGAGATGTATTTGTTAAGGAACTTCAAGCAATTTAACATACTACGATTTTCTCGCTTCGGACCCTTCGTTCAAAATACAATAGGATATTATGTAGGACAATGGACAATTTACTACTCACGTTTCATGTACTCTAATGCAGTCTCCAACTCATCTCTGTCACTGCCGATGTCCAGTATGACTGTTCCGCAAGTCAGCATTTGCGGTAAGCAGTCCGCCTTTGGTATAATTTTGGTCACGTTTGCCAAGCCTTTCTTCTCAATTTTTGGGTCAGATGCAGTGCCTAATGGAAGTAAGGTTAAGTTTATAAATAGAGGGTTGTCGGCTATTCAAATGCCTATGATGAATATATGAACTTACAGCCTGTGCGATCCCTACTTCTTACGAAAACCATTGGGATGCAGTCATTGTATTTAACTTTCTAACATCAGACCAATGACTAAACATGACTGAACTTACCTACGATCTCATAAGGCTGTGGAGGCGGCGGAGGCGGCAATACTTCGACATCTTCTCCCACAACGGTCAGCGAAGTTTGCTTGCTCGGCACTATGGAGTTCTTCTCCAATATCTTGGAGAGCTCCTTCAGGATATACTCCCCATGGTACGAGTCCAAATTGTTCACAAAATACCGCTTGAAGGAGAATAGGTTTTGCAGTTCCGTGGACAATTTCTCCGTAGAAACCTTGTCCATGATTGGAAAAGTTAATAAATGTATCCTCGTTAAAATTAATGAAAATTGTCAATTTTCATGCGCTTGTCTCTGATGTTTTACCCAATGAGCATATAAACACTAGGTTTTTTTACCGTCAAAGTTTATAAAGATAAAGGTTTCTAACAAAAGTACATAAAGAGTTTTTGCACACAGGACCGAAACTTTTGCGGTAGTTGCTTATATTTTTATTTTTAGGCTTTGATACCGCAAAATTTTGGCATGATCTAAAATGTACTTATGCACATCCGTGTTTTATAATTATAAAAATTAGTTATCTTTCAAAACATTATCTAGTACTTTGAATATCAATAGTCTAGTAGTGTGAGCTCACTATGCAGAGAACAGCAATATTAAACCGGTACTGTGGACACCTACTCAGTAATAAAATTAGGAATCCAATAAAACAACTTCTAACCAGAATAAGAATATATTTATTTTCCTTATAATAAAATAATACAAATAGTTGCGTCGTATTATAGAGTTTATCAGTAATTCATCACCGTACGAATACGGAATTTGAATAGATATCATTCTTTATACCTATTTGGCCTTAACAATTTATTCAGAAAATTTGTACCATCTTTAATCTCAGAATTACAACTTAATTTCGAATTAAAGAAGTAATGAAAAAGAGATTCGAAATAATAAGAATTAATAAAGTGGTCCCAAGCACCCTCAAGTCATTTAAATGACCAACTTAACTGTTGGTTCAATTAAATGTCACAATTATAATCTTAAAATTAATGGAATATTATTATTACGATCTAGATTAAGTATTCAACATTCATAAAATTGTTCATGTTCATTGATTGATATTATACTGTAGTGATATAGAAACACTTGCATACATTTAATTCATTTATCATGATTATTTTATCGGAAAATGTAATACACAATCTTATCATGATAATGTTAAATGAAATAACGGAATGTTCTAGGTCAATCACGATAACGAATGTAGGCGTGTATATCAATCATTTTCAATATATCAGTCAAATTATTACAGTAAAAACCGAGTTAAAACTATGGCACCAATGTTGTTAGTTTTTTATCAATAGGTAATACTGACAACGTCTTGTACTTATTTACTACGCGGTTGACTATATCATAAAAAAAATGGAATTATTTACGCGGTAAGAGGACGGCTTTAATAATATGCAAATATCACAATGCGAAACATAAAAATGCATTTAAAATGTTATACGCTTCATCAATAAAAGCTACCATACGATATCAATTGCTGTTTTCTTTCATTAGAAGAAATTGAGCTTATGTATAATTTATGAGCAATTGCTAATCATGAACCTAAAAATGGACGCCAGATGAAAGTGAAGCATCAAAGATATGCCGGTCTGCCCGCACGGGCAAGCCAACGCACTAATTGACATAATGTAATGTCATAATCATTTCATATTTAATTAACACTCACTGCTGAGCCGATTTCCTTGTCTAGACACGGGTCTGCACACTCTGCACACTCTATAGTGTTTTTCCCTAAAAGGCAAGTGTCAACACACATCCCACTCGATGCTGCACTTGTCTTCATTATTTTTTAGGTTCATTCTCTTAACATTTTCTTCCAAACGTAAACGGCGACTTTTACAATGATTCAAATATTTTTTTAATTCCGCCGATATACGTTGAATCAATGCCATAATACGGATAATTACACATTCATTGTTATGGGCCGACGTAGGGTACACCATCAGTTGCATGACCTGCTAATCTGGGTGGTCACTCAGTTGTATATAAAAATACATGCTTTACTGGCATGCTATGACATAACATATTAATTTTAAAGGTTTAATAAAATATTATTAAGTAGAGATTAAGTACATTCGAAAAATAGTAAAGACAACTTTCTCGTTTTAGGTTTCTTTCGAAACTTGAAAACGAAAAAAGTTCTTTAGGCAACAAATATCATTGACACAAATGACACACTCCAAATATTTCTAATTACACTCTCAAATATTAAAATATCTTCTTTTCATTTGAATAATTCTATTAAAATAACATATATTTGTCACCTATATTTAAGTATTTTAAGTACAAGTAAGGGCGGAGTTCGTAAGGCACTAGTCACTGCGTTTATAATATAACAGACTAAAATACTCAAGTACAATAGGGTACTCGCTTATAAACATCAATAGGACTAATAATTAAAAATTGTCTACCATAAGGCATATAAAATAATGGATTCAATAATTATTTCATGCTAAGTTGAAAACTCAACACTTTCATTGTCATTATAGAATTTTAAAACATAATAGAATTGTCATATTAATTTATACCGTACTGGTACTAATCTACAATTGTGTAGTGATCACAGATTTACGATGGATTATGGTGATTTCCTTTTCACCAATTCCAGAGGGGGAACTCGGCTCGGAGGTGACGAGCCACGGGGACAGAGATGATATCGGCTGTGATTTAGGTACAATATCTTCCTTCTTTTCTACAGGCTTTGGCGAAGCCAACTTGGCTTGCGTATGTGGCGGCTCTACCACAACAATTGACACGTACTGAGAATTGTTTTGATTCAACGGGTTACTCACGTGAGGTTCGTTCAAGATCTTCGGCGATGGCGTCGACGGCATCGACAAATTAATGTTAGTCGACTCATTTATAATCTTCACTTCATTCTCTCGAGCTTTCAATATATTGTTACATTTCAGTTGGCCAGGAGGAAGGGCTTTATTAGCCGATGACAAATAACATTTGGACTGGTTGTTTGGCAACTCTTTATCAGCAGAATCAATTTGATCTTTCTTCGCTTCGTTCTTGGAATCATCATTGTTAAGTTTTTCTTTCACCAAACTCATGAGAAGATCATTCAATGGATTGGAGTCTGTGACAGGAGAGCAAGTGCAAGACGGTTTGTTTAATACAAGCTGAGTCAAATTGTTCTTTTTATCTTCATTGATTTTGTCAACTTTAAAGAGAACTTTGTTGCTGATAGCGTCATCTTTAGATAACATAACTTCTTCCGGGGGTTCTTCATTCAATAGGTTTTTGGTGGAACATTCACCTTCTGATACTTTATTGTCGGTGTCCAAAAGAGAAGACTTCTGCGACTTAGCACTACTCTTTCTGGATAGAGTGCCATTATCAACAATAGTTGGAACAAGTGTAACAGCATCAGACGTGGAAGGAATCTCGTCATTCATTTCTGGCGGTGGAGCTGCCTCTGTTTTAGGTGGATTATTTTGCTTTTCGCGTTCTCGCAAAACGTGACTCTGACGACGAGCAAATCGTTGACTAGGACGCCTTTCAAACTGAACAGTGCGGCGAGCGCGATTTTGTTGAGTAGTTTGATACTCAGTCTTCCCTGAGTATTGGAACCTGGAACCCATCCTGAAAAAGTTTTGTCGAGCAGAAGGACCCTTCACTGGTGCACGCAAGCGGAAGAATGTGTGATGTTCTACAGCACACTTCCAAAGATGCTTGCAAGCTTTCTCATTATGCAATCGGAAAACAAAAGTATGTTCTTGTTCCCTGCCTTGATCATCATCTTCAACAACAACTAGAGTCAATTTCTTTTTCTTGAAATCTAGCTTGCTGATTTTAGGCCAGAAAAACAATCCGATTTTTTGTGGACCCTCAAAGACTAAAATGCCTGTTGGGGTCAAGCCTAAATGATACTCGCAACCATCTTTGCCCAGCACTATGTGCATATCAACACCATACATTTCAAGCCACTTGGCTTTGTTTAAATAGCTCACCTCAGCTTGTGCGGGTGTCAAGCCTTTCAACTTTTTGTATTCCTCTAATATTTCGATTTCCATTTGTTCAGTTTGATTAGGAACAAACCTGAATTCAGAAACAGTTGCAGGGGTGTGTATTGTCTCATCAAAATCCCCCAACTCAGACTGCAAAGCCAAGGCGGCTAGCTCTACTGCAGTGGAATGTGGACATTCTAACTTACTTTCCAATATATCTTTTTTCAATTGGAGGAAAAACTGGTATCTTGTCAGCTCTTCTCTAAGATTGTTTGGTTCTGATGAGTAAAACTTTACTTTCAGCCGCAGTGTATAAGGTGGGCCGATTTTAACTTGCTTCTTGATGGTTTTCGTGGGATCCAGCCAATGTTTTACATTGTTGGTGTCAGTGAATTGCAATCCAAAGTAGTCTTTCTCAATCAAGTCGAGTGAATAGAACACCTGTTCGTACAAGTCCCCTGCGCTAGCTTTCTTAGAAAGATTTATTGATAAATCAGTATCATCAAGTAACATTACCTTACATTGTATCAAATGTTTGTTGACAGATGGTTTTTGACCTTGCTTATTGCGGTTTTGACTTGATGATCGGCCCCTTCTGCTAAGGAACCGGAGCATTTTAAATACACCCCTGGCGTACCTGAAATAATAGTAAATTGATTTATTTTATTTATAATCGTGTTTATGGAGACTTTTACTTGGCCCATAGACTTGGTATTGGTAGGCAGCTGAATAAAGAAATAATGTTTAAAGATAAGTTGCCTGGCAATTTTTTAGAGCACATTATTCATGAGTAAATGCGCAGATATGTCAAGGGCAGCAAAAGTGTTAATGACATGTTCAGTAAAAGCTTCTAAAAGTTATGATACAATAATTAGAACAGGCTAATGAATATGTTAAAAAGGGTAAGTTATTAGTAAATCATTAGTCATAATGAGCAAATGCTGTGTGTATGACAAAATTAGACTCCTTATCTCCAGAAACCTGAGATCACATAGACTTTGTTCAGTGATTGCTAACTAGATTTGTTAAAAACAGACGCTTATTATGAAATGATTCACTAGGTATACATTACTAAAAAATATGTGTTAATTCACCAGGGAAAAGCTTAATAAATTTTAAAAGAAACGCCAAACGGACACCAAAATGACAAATTTCACAGCCTCCCAGGCCAAATCAGCGCCGATGGAAACCTGTCTCTATCTATCTACCTATAATGTACCGTAATCTGCTCACGGCTGTGTTGTGCATTCTATTGCAATACCTACTTATACCATCTGAATTGGCTGTCTGCGTGCGCTTTTTTGATGTCATTTCGTGATAACTTTTGCAGAAAAACAAACTGAAACTTACCGATTAAATGAAACAAGCACGTCACTATAAACTAGGGGCAATTTTAGGTTTGGTTTATCAAAATAAAGTTTATTTTATTTTATTTCGATTGTAAAGAAATCGAACGTCCTCCTCCGCCCCCTGTCAAATTAATTTTAGTGATGTGGTAAAATAAATAGAATACAGTTTTGTAAATGATTAAATGAATCACGTTGTGTACCTTAGTGATGAGCCAAATAAATCGACTAAAAGAAAAGAAATGCCAAAAATCAAAACAGGCTCCTCAGCTCTCAATCTGTCAGTCAACGTCATTGTCAGACGCTATTTAGTTTTAGTCTGTGGAAAAAGTGTCCCTTTGGTTCGGGAAGAGGAAAAAGTACTATTCTTTTCTTTTTGCAAGAACTGTTACAATTTTCTAAAAATACAGAACACTAAGCAAATTATTGTAATTGTAGAACGTATTTAAAAACTTAGAAGGTAAATTAGTCTAAAACACTACATTAAAAATGTTTCTATATCATCACACATTATAACCAAGAAAAGTTGCTTTCGTCATTAGCAGTTAGGATTAGTAATATTTGTTCATAAATAAGGAAACTACATTTGCATGCCTGCCTATAAAGTAGCGAATGTGGATCTATTCAGATTGATCGAAACGAATTAGATTCAAAACAATGTTAAATTGAGAAAAACATAATATATGCCTGACTGTTTTAACATAAATAATAATTGTCTTAGATGCCTGTCGCTGCTGATGAAATTCAATCTTCGTGGGCCGACGAAGTCGAAATAGACCACGGTGCGTTGCCGCCACCTTCAGAAGTGGTTGAAAATGGTCTCAAAGTTGTCACCGAGTACAAATATGATAATGACAACAAGAAAGTGAAAATCGTCCGCACATACAAAATTGAGAAGCGTGTGGTTTCTAAGGTAAGAAAAGGTTACATCTTGAATCAGTTTTGTACCTCAATGTTTGACATTTTTGTGTAGTTTGTGACATGTTTTGGAATTTTATTATCCTTTCCATAATAGACATGCTAATAAAGATGTTGATAAATTCCAGAGCATTGCGAAGCGTAAGACATGGAGCAAGTTTGGTGACTCCGCAAGTGATAAACCTGGACCTAACCCGGCCACCACCAATGTTTCTGAAGATGTCTACATGCAGTTCATTACGAGCAAGGAAGAGAGCCAACGTCCTGATGATGGAGACTTGGATGGCCTCAAGGTAACTATTAACCACTATCTTACCTGGTGTTAAGTGGTAATGGTAGATTGGGAAAGGTGGTAAACATGTAAATACATGAAATTTTAATATGCAGTCATTTATTTTATGATAATCCTCTTTGTAGCCTCAGACAAGCAGTGTTATCTACAAGTGCCGTACCTGCCAAGGAGACCACTGGACCCTCAACTGTCCCTTCAAGCACACCCAGCTTGCGCAGTCCAAGGCTAGCGAAGCTGCCAAAGTTGCCGGTATGATAAAAATAAACTGCATTACTATACGTAGGACATAAGGCATACCTACTATTTCCCTTTACTCTAAGTAACACTGCTCTGATCTGCTATGTTCTGCTTAGTTCTTTCAAACCTCAGTAAATATTGAAGCTACAAAATTTTGCTATAAAATATCTATTTAATCAGTTTGAGACTAACGGTTCTGGCTAAAGAGTGGTGTACGAAGAATGCAATTTAAGGTTTAGGTCACTGCAAACATTGCTTATCACTAGGCAAACACTAAATATGGTCCAAGACTATAATTTTTGTAGTACTTACTCAGTTATATCGTCATAATGATGTTATTTATAAACATTTTCAGACAACAAGACGGCTCCTACCAACAAATACGTGGCTCCGTACCTACGCGAGGGCGGCGCAGGCCGAGGGACCGGTCGCGAGCCACCGGGCGCGCGTCGCGATGATGTCGCCGCCATCCGTATCTCGAACCTCAGCAACTTCGCTGTGGAGGCTGATCTTGAGGACCTTGTTAAAGGATTTGGTCCAGTGCAGAAACTGTATTTGGCAAAGGAGAAGGTAAATATTTATCTGGCAAATTCTTTGTTATGTAATCCTTCTCACAAATGAAGTGAGACCCTGCTCAGCAGATATGGGTTGATGGTGATGAATTCATTGTTTAGTTCAAACCATAAAGTAATTATTTACTTGAATAACAGTGCATTTTTTAATCAAAGCAGTTATCTATAACTTTCAGTTTCAGTTTGGGCTGAAGCGAATGGCAAAAGATTTTGTATCGTGAAAGTGTTTTGATTTTACTCCAAGAGTAAGATTGGAGTTTTTTATCACTAGCATCTAGTATAAATGAAAAAAGCTAATTTCATCATTGAGGTTCAATTTTTATTGTGTTACAGAGCACTGGGCACTGCAAGGGTTTCGCCTATGTGCACTTCAAGTTTCGCGCTGATGCTGCCAAGGCCATACAGACTCTTAACGGCCATGGTTACGACCACTTGATCCTGAACGTAGAATGGTCCAAGCCTCCAGCAAACAACTAAATGAAAATAAAATAGTGTCTAACATTTCCAGATTGTATACTTTTCAATAAAAGTCTTAAAATCTTTTTTATGTTCTGGTTTTTTGAATTTCGGGTTGTTATGCGAGAGATTCATATAAGTTCTCTGGTAGTATCGGTATGTATATGGTATATCCCTTGCCTATACTGTGAATGTCATGTAATAAGAATTTATTGGAATTGTAAATTGTTGTGTAGAAGAAACTCAAAAAGGGTGTTTGGGATTGTGTGAGATATCACAAGTATAAGATTATAGTGAATAGGTATTGAGATGATGATTGGCTGATGCAGAAATTTAAGAAAGGTACATGTTACACTGACCTCATAATAGTGGGATAATGCTGGGATCGTGAGGAAAATCACATACTGAGAATTATTTCAAAGGTATGTATCCACCAATCTGGACCAGGCCCCCATAGTGGATTATTTCGGATGGGTCCTCCACCCGTTCTCTGTAGTGGGCTTTTATGGGTTAATAATAAGGTGTAGGATCATTAGTGATTTATTTAACACTTTCACTTCTGAGCTTATTTGCTTGTCTAGCCATGGGTTCGGCTCTGCACAAGCTTTAGTGTTTTCCCATACAACAAACACAACTGTTGTGTTGTCGTACTTGGCAAGTTATGAAAAACACAAGTTGTGTTTTCAGCAGTGAAAGTGTTAAAGATCATAAAACATGATAGACAGAAATTACTATCAAACTAATTTCAGTTAGTAACCTTATGAATGATTTCATCTTAAAATATGTACTTGGCATTGGACAACACATTGACTGCTGAACTGGTCTTACATTTGGGCATCATTACGAACCAGCTGGTGTTTTCCAGCAATGGCGTGCAGTCTGTGTGAGCCGCGTTAAACACACGTCGTGTGTTTCGCGTCCCAGCCGGCACGTAAGCTGCGCTAACACTGTTCTGTTTTCCGCACCCGCGTAAAGTTATAAAAAAAACAACATCTGTGTTTTCAGCAGTTTACACATCTAATGCAATTAATTCATTCTTTTTAACAGATTTTGTTACACACAAAGTACATCTCAAAACTACCACTAAACGTTTATGCACCAAGCAACACAGATACTGACCACCGCTTCCCCAGTAACAGAGTGGTCCAAAATTGGAATTTACTCCCGGACTATGTTGTTTCTGCCACCTTTAGAAAAAACTCGATAACTGGCTACAAACCAATAAATCACTGTAACAAAAGTCAATTTTGTGAAGTGACTTTGAACACATTGTTTGATGTAGATATATCAGCATCTATGCTGCTCATCTATAAATAAATACTTCCAGCATGAACTTATTGTAAAGTTCAATAAAATAAGGGTATTTGTTTTAGGTCAAAAGGTCAATAATGATTTCAAACAATGAAAATCTTCCTACTGTAACCAACTACTGCAACAATACACCAAATTAGCACATTCTTCTTTTGGTAAGAATGAAGTAAT
Source organism: Campaea margaritaria (assembly GCA_912999815.1). Taxonomy (NCBI): domain Eukaryota; kingdom Metazoa; phylum Arthropoda; class Insecta; order Lepidoptera; family Geometridae; genus Campaea; species Campaea margaritaria. The sequence goes on from OU538794.1 coordinate 9,475,814, forward strand.
GTAGATTCTTAACAGATCAAGGTCAATGATACAGAAAATTATTGATTCCAAGATTTATTCCAAAGCATTCAATGTGAGGGACTAGACGATAAGTAACACCAATATAAGCTAGACAGTGCAGACAAAGACAATTCAAACATAAGATGGGTCTTAACTGCTACCAAATAACATGCATCCATAAAATATAAGTTTCCATTCCATATTTGACCTACACTAGAAGCAATAAGCTTATTTAAATACAAATTTAAATCTAGCGTAAAAATGTAGATCTATATGTCAACATCATATTTTTCATCATCACTGTTTGGGCTGTACATTTCTTCCGGAAGATGGACCTCGCCACAAAACATAAGCTCTACATAGTGAAAGTAGTCAAGTGCAATGTTAGTGAGCATTGCTCCTGTAGCGACTCCCAGCACTGTGCCTATTACTGGTCGCTGACCCACTGAACTTCTCAGGATTGCCCATAGGAATATGGATCCGAGAGGCCATAGACAGCCTCCTAAAAAGGCCCAAGAGAAACGCCTCGCAGGAGCCGCTGCCGCCATATGTGGTCTCGCCCAAAGCCAAAGACCAGCACCTCCTCCCGCAGTCAGAAAAAGAACATCTGTTATATCCCTTTTCGGGAACATTCTGTAACATAAGAAATAATAGATATGACATGACCATTTAAAACAAAACTAGTAGACACCTATCAATTGATATAAAAAAATATAAATACATATAATTTTAAATGCCTTACCTGACCATTAAATGGGGGTTCATAACACTAACCGATAAGGTTGTGTAACTAACCAGGCCTTGTATTGGTAAATAGTAGTACAATACATTATCCCTTGTGAAAGGTGGGACTCTCACACTGTTTACAGATTTGTTTACAAAGTCCACCGCCTTCGGCAAACTTGCCGGTAAATTAACTATTTGTCGTCTCAAGTTGCTATAGATCTTTTCTAGAAATTCCATTTTATACCGATTTTTCTTTGCTCTTGAATAAACTCTGACCGAAGTGGTTACTGCACTTTATCTAGGGCTAAGGTTACGTCGCTGCACATTATTTGGCAAGTGTTAAGGTGTTAACTATTAATTAAACTATAAATGTATCTAAAACTTGTTTCAATACGAAATGTGATTGCAAAATACAAACAGCGGAGGCGAATCATTGAAATCCAAGCTTGTTCAATGGTCAGCTGACTTTTGACAACCGCTTGTTTGACTGCACCTCAGTCATTGTCAAACTATTTTTTTTTGATTTGACTTCGTATGATTGGTGCATTTAATCGTTGTAAAGTACATCTGACGACACCTATTGTTCAAATTTTATCTAAAAATTACAAAAACAAAGTCACATTTTCGGTTTCCTGGCTCTCACGCCGCGCACCGTCTCGTATGAAAAGCACAGAACACTATTACTCCTAACGAAGATGAAAAGACTCGGGAACTTTATCGTTCGGCACCAGCGGGCGGAGCGGTCCGGTATTCTGGCTTTGTTCGTTAAAGAAGTCTTTTCCTATGATAGTGAGTTTTCATTCTAATTGATCTCAAGCATAGAATGTCCCCTTAAACTAAAAAATCATAAGCCTTGTTTTTGCTTCGCAAATCCCCGCGTCACCGATTACCTAATAGTGACAAAATAAGGAAGATTTTATTTATCTACCTACTATATCACAGAATACAGCTCCTATTAGGTGACCTCTTTGCCCATCAGGACTCCAGTCCAACAAAGAGTCAGAATCAGTAATATTTATTGTTAAGAATACTAAGAAACTAGATTTTCATTAAGAAGTTATTGGTAAATTAAACTATGGTGTTCTACACATTCTGTTTTATTTTCATTAGCTTAACAGTCAACTTAGCTTCTTTTACAATAGGTATTAAGTTATCACCTAACGGACTAGTAGCTTCAATATCAAGTGATTTGAGATCAGTTACAATATCGAGTCCCTTCTTCCACTTTTCTAAGCCATTCCATGCTATCATAACTCCATTATCAGTACACAGTTTAGGTGGCGGTCTGAAAATTTCATATTCAGTTTCATTACATAACATCTTCAAAGAATTAAAGATGTGGTTGTTACAGGCTACACCCCCGGAGACAACCAGCTGCTTTTTATTTTGTATGAGCTTATTTATTTCACAGAATTGCATAGCTCTTTGTGTTCTATGGATTAAGTGTCTTGTAGTAGCCATCAATGCTGCAGCACATAAGTCATTGACTTCGGGTATCAATTTATCTGCAACTATTTGATGTTGTTTTTCTTTCCGGTGAAGATGAAGTAGTACACCAGTTTTCAACCCATTGAAACTGAAATTACAATCCTTGTATTCAACCAGAGGTAGAGAGATTTTAAACATATCAGCATTAGTTGCTTTAGATGCAGCCAGCTCTATTGCTTCCCCTCCGCACAATTTGGAATACTCGGGAACATTTCTTAGTTTCATTTTTCGGGCAATTTTGTCAAATACTTCTCCAGGTGCAGAGTCTATGCTCTCTCCGAGTAGTTGGAAATTGTCAACATCCTGTGCTACTGCCAGCAAACAGTGTCCACCTGATATTAAGAGGACTAGAAAAGGAAATGTGATATCATGATGCATCCTGGCTACTAGTGCATGTGCTTGCATGTGGTGAATGGGAATAATAGGCTTGTTGTGGCGGCGAGCCAAGTGCTTAGCATACTTCATTCCTACAGCGAGGCTAAGTGCCAGCCCGGGTTTTAGAGTAACAGCTATCGCTGATATATCTTCCATTGTTAAATTTGCTTTTTCAAGAGTTTCAGACACAATAGGTTCAATATAAGCTCGATGGAGGTCTTGGGCTATGTCGGGAATAATTCCTCCATTTCTTAAATGCAATAGGTGTTGCGAATGTATGCTCTCTGAGAGAACTTCACCATTGGTGTTTATGATAGCACATCCAGTATCATCGCATGAAGTCTCTATTCCAAGTATATTTCCACTGTTTGATATTGATAATCTCTTTCTTAAAGTGAGATTCTGAGTAAGATTAGGAGTTCTGCAAAGAGTTTGTAAACGAAAAGCTCTTGTTAGCTTTATCATGATATCCTTGCTACGCAGATATGTGTTCAAAATTACATATACAAGCACACGTTAACTAACAGTCGAGCGTGTACGTTAAATAACTGAAAGTCGTCAATACACGTCTTATTCACTAACTATTGTATAGGCATTCCAAAGCAATAATTTGCTCGATGAACTGGCTTTATAAATTTTCTTTTTTTTCTAAATCCCAAATCACAGTTCGTTCAGTTTACAAAGTTCATTCGTTTTGGACAATGCGTGCGTAAGGCCGTGAGATATTCTCGGGACGAAATTAGGATGAAAGAAAACACATCACACAAACCAAATAATGAGAGAAAAGTCAGGATTTTTTCTTACAGTAGTTTCATTAGTTTAGCCGTCGTACTTGACATTGACAGTTTTTGACTTCAGATTAACACAATTGACAGTTTATAGTATCGAAATTGACAGTGACAAAAATATTTCAGGCGACGTTTACCTTCCTTAGAACCACAGGATATTAAAATGATGGTCTCACTATCTCAATCAATACCCTGTGGTTCTATGGAAAGTAACCTCACAATGCAAAAGAACGATTTCCGGTTCTCCGGAAATTCTTTTGTTTCCGTTTCCGGAGTTTGTTTTTTGTGTCTTCGCACCATATTTTGTGGATTTATTTTGTCAGTGATAATTTTTGAAGTATTAATCAATATAATTTTAGTTCTGTTATTGTATATGTATGTACGTTGGAGGTATTATAATTTTTATGAAATAAAATTCGTCTAAAATAGAACAAACACGTAGGTAGAAAAAAATATGTATTAAAGTAAGAAACATGGCTAGCTCGGTACCTTATTTATCAAGTATGTACCTAGCTACCGGATGTCATCAGTATCCACAGGTTCAATATCAATATTCGCAAGTCAAACTTTAGCTTGCCATGATAAGCTTGCCTAGCCAAAATGGCGCAAGCGGCGCGGCGCCTAATGAAACATTTATAATAAGTAAGCAAGGAATATAGTACTAAGTCATCTACTATTGTTTATTCTGTGCCAATGACGGCAACCTGATATTTTCGATCTACCTTCGAAGTTAAACTTGTATAGGTATAATATCTAGATAAGCATTTGCAGGCACTCCCAATCATTTTGTGTATCAGTTATTTTAGTCCCAGGATTGTGGTTTCAGTTGGTTTCTGCATTAGTACGGTCAGCAACGAAAATAACTGAAAATCTTTAATTTTTCAAATAACTATTCTACATGAAAATTTGATATTTTACGTGCGTCAAGCTAAATGCTAGTGAAGTTCATCAGCTATTTCTGTGTCCGACTGTAAGCGTGCAAAGTAGCCGCCTAGCCGGGTAAAATTTAATATACTTACCTAAGTACTAAATATTGTAAAAATGCATTATACCTATTTGCCTACTTTCAATAAATAATTTGAGTTTTTTGAGTTCAAGATTTTCTTGATTCGACCATATTATAATTGCCGTGAATCATGTACCTATTGTTATTATTGGTTCAAATATCGTATAACTATCACTACATTTGGTAGATTCTCTGTATTGAAAATCTAATAGACCAAAGTAGGTATAGTAAAGTTTGTTTATCTGCAGTTTTGCAATTCAATATCTATGAGTACCTACTTCACCCGTATCCGAGTGGCATGGCAGTGACTCCCGATTGAGCCTATTTTTTGCTCATGTGTGCATATTTCCATAGCGGCTGTATATTTTGTAATACGATCATCTTCAGTAGTGTGATTCAAGTTCCAGGTTACACTCGCTTCTCGCAGTTAAATAAAGTTAAAAAAATGTTAAAACAATCCTCACGAAGAATGTTACATTTATGTCAAAGAAAGTGTATGAAAACTGTTAGTTCTGTCGAAGAAAAGAGTAAAATTATAGAAGGCAGTTCAGCACAGAGCTTTTTACCGTTTGAAGAGATTCCCGGTCCAAAAAGTTATCCTGTGGTGGGAACACTGCATAAATATTTACCTTTCATAGGTGAGTGTTACAAATTTTAATATCAAATAAAATATATATAGGTATCTACTTAAATTACTAACTTAGAAGTAAAAGTTATGAAACGACATGATGGTGAAACAATTTCATAACACAGTTAAGGTTATGGCATGCAGGTTTTGCAGGTGGCTTAGTAATTATTAAAGTTCACGTACTTACCTACGCACCTTTGGATGGTAAAAAATAAGAGTACCTACATAATAAGTATTTACCTGTAATTGTAAATTCTGTGGTTGTTTGTAAATTCGGTAAAGCCGTCATTATTGGTTTTAGAAGAGACTTAAAATAATTCACAAGTATTGACGTGGTCCTTAAGCTACATCAATACGTTCATCAATACATTCTAACAGTAGTTAGAATGTATTTTTTTGATAAGGTAGGTGGCATTAGACCTATCTTCTGAACAAAAACCATGAATACGTATCAAATACATTAAAATATATTACGTGTAAGTTGTTTTTTTAGTAGGTAGACGATAAACATTTAATAATTTGTACATAACAATTTCAGGTGATAATATTCTCTTGTCTCATACTTTTAGAGCATGATTTTTCAGTAGTCAGGGTTTAGTTTTTGTTAGTTATATAGAATAGCGTAAATTATCGCCCAATAATGGTGAATGTCATATGATCATATTGTTCAGGTGACTACAATGCCGAAACTCTAGACAAGAACGCTTTGCTGAACTACCGCCGGTATGGCAGCCTGGTCCGCGAGTGTCCTGCAGTCAGACTGCTCCATGTTTTCGACCCTGACGATATAGAAGCCGTCTTCCGTCAGGATGATCGGTTTCCAGCCAGAAGGAGTCACGTGGCCATGTATCACTACAGAGTCAACAAGCCGAAAGTTTACAATACCGGTGGACTGCTTTCGACGTAACTATTATACAATTAGCTTTTATACTTTAATTCGTTATAACTTGTTACACATTGATCACTGTTTGATGTTTTTTTCTTATGTAAATAAAAATTAAACTTATTGGGTATCTCTTAAGTAAGTATATGTCTGGGGAATCATTTAATGGACTGACATTTCACATCGGTACCAAACTTGATGTTAATTTCTTTTTAGCAACGGACCCGACTGGTGGAGACTACGAAGTACATTTCAGAAGAATTTCACCAGCCCTCAAAGTGTAAAAGAGCATATAGAAAGCACTGATGCAGTGGCTATTGAGTTTGTTCAATGGGTAAAGGAAACCCAGCTTACTTATCATGACGACTTTTTACCTTTCCTCAGTAGACTTAATTTGGAAGGTAAGAAATGGGTCTACTGAATAAGATTATAGTATCTAATGCGAACATTTGCCAATACGTCTTATCTTCGAAGGTCAAAAAATAATTTAAAACTAATCTTGGGAGTTTATAGTTCAGCTTCAGGTTTTGTACTATTGAGAAGTTTGGCTTTCTGGTGAAGACTGAAGGCTGACACCTCACAGTCAAGCCCCGCCAGATCTTCAATAAAACACAATTTAAAACAACACTTTCAATGTACCAACCGTTTTTTCTGAAGGCTAATTATATTTACAGCTATAGTTTATTTTCAGTTATTGGGATAGTGGCTTTCAATGAGCGCTTCAACAGCTTTTCCTCTGAAGAACAAGATCCTGAATCAAGAAGCAGCAAAGTTATAGCTTCAGCGTTTGGGTCGAACAGTGGTATTATGAAGCTTGATAAAGGATTTCTTTGGAAATTGTTCAGAACTCCACTTTACAAGAAACTTGTAGACTCACAAGAATATTTAGAGAAGTGAGTATCTTTATAATTAGTAGATTATTCTAGCTACTGCGGGAATAAGCCTCTTTCCTTTCAGGAACCTAATCCCAGTGTTGTGCCAATCTGGTCTCAGGTCTTTCCAAACCGTTTTCGATATTCTCGACCCAGTTTAATTTTACGGGATACGAGGTCCAATGGTGCATCCAACGTATTTTTCGATTGGTTAATTTTTCGACAGGGTATCAAAAGGAATTCTGTTCCAAAGAGTGAATTTTTTCGAAACGGAAGTTAACGAATTGGACAAATCTCTTTTGGCCTCGTTCCTGCAACAGCCGAATTTGGACTTAAAAGACATCATCGGAATGATGGTCGATATTTTGATGGCAGCTATAGACACGGTAAGGATTACTATCATTCATGATGATTTGTTTCACCACTTACCTATTTCAATATAGTTTTGGAATTAAATTGAATAGGTAGGACCTCTGATAATTTAAAGGTACTAAGTATGTAATCAAAGCCAATAGTAACAAATTTGAGAACTGTGTGTTTTTTGCGGTGTGTGAAGGTAGCTTTCTTCTCAGTTATTCTCAGTGCAAGTATCTAATATAGTTTTGTTACTATGACTGGACACAGTACTTCAGTTAGGCCAGTCAGTAAACGTGACAAATTATTTTTACTTTCAGACTGCATTTTCAACGAGCTTTGCTTTATACCACATAGCACGTAATCCAGAAGCTCAGGAGAAGCTATTCAACGAGGTAGCAACACTTCTACCCACAAAAGACACTCCGATTACAGCTGAAACACTCGCAAAGGCGGTGTACATGCGTGGCTGCATTAAGGAGAGTTTACGATTGAACCCTGTAGCAATAGGTGTGGGTCGGCTTTTGCAGAAAGATATTGTGCTGGGTGGATATCTGATTCCCGAAGGTGTAAGTAGAGCATTTTTTCCTTTCGACCATAATCTCACCTGGTGCTATGTGACAATGTGGTTGAAAGCAGTAAACACGCTAAGTCAGGCTCTCAATGATTAGTGCCGGAATACAACAAACGTGCTTGGGGACAGATTAACTGCTTGAGAGTGGTATATAGCTAACCAATTGGAAGCTACGCGATTAAGGGCCCTCAAAGTATTTGACTCTTTAACCTCTAAATTCAGAGTATGACAAAAAAACAACACCGATCTTTGTATTGAATGTTAACAATTAGTTTTAGCTTTATAAGTAAGGAAGGTGACATAAATAGAAAGTTATTTATTTCGTTTTACAGACAGTGATTGTAACACAGAACATGATAGCGTCTCGTCTACGCCAGTATGTTAAGGATCCTCTACTCTTTAAGCCCGAACGTTGGCAAAGAAATTCTTCTGATTATGAGAAAATACACCCATTCCTAAGTCTGCCGTTCGGTTTTGGACCTCGATCGTGTATAGCAAGAAGGCTGGCCGAACAGAACATAAGGATCACTTTAATGCGTGTAAGATTACTTAATATCTGCAAAGAAATACCTATTCTCAGTATTTATTTGATATTTCAAAATCGATGACAATGAACTGACGTAGTCATTTTGACTCGATGGAAGCAAAATTTTGTCTCCATTTACTTTTTGCCGATTTAGCGCTGATAAGATTTCCAGCCACTGCTAGATCAATGAAATCGATAAGCAGTATATTCGAAAATAAAAATTAGGCTGCCAAAAAAACTGAAAAGAGGCCAACAAGCATTATCGATTTATCGATTAGGGATGCAGTTGTATCGCAGTTAGAAAGAGAAAATGAAATTTTTGATGCCTCCGAAACTTTAAATAATTTGTAATATTTTTTTTGTTTTAAGCTGTTACGAGAATTCAAAATCGAGTGGACTGGCGGAGAGCTGGGAATCCGCACACATCTTATAAACAAACCTGACCAACATATTACGCTGTCGTTTACTTCCAGAACCGATTAAACTTTACATTCCATTTAATTCCAAAACTTGATTATAAATATAATAATGCATTAAATAAAATATAATTTTTAATTTCTACACACGTTTTATTATATATGTTAGACTCTTTAAATACTTACATAGTTTACTTTTTCACAATAGGGAATAAAGAAGTGGTGACTACCGGGAGTCTTTTTGAAGCAGGTATGGATATTAGCTCGATTGTTTTTGATTTCTCGCATACTATGTTAGGAAGGACGCGTTCGAAAACTATATTCTGAGCGCACAATGTGGGGTCACATGGCTTGCCGGCTACAAGTACGGATGGTGGGAAAAACGGCGCGATATCTGGAGGAGATGGGATTAGAATTACTGTTTTTCTCTCTATAATAACGGGTTTAAGAACATTTTCTAGTACAAGCGGCGGTAGTTCTGGTGGTGGTGGTATTCTGTCAACTGGGACATCAACTTCAGATATAACAAAATCATCTGATGTCCGTAGAGGCCCTTCAATAAGCACCGGCACTTTAGACGGTTTACGAGATTTTAGTAATTGTAATCCAGGGATATTTAAAGATTGGAGGGGATGTGTTATCTGAGAAACCATTTGTGAGTTAACAATGGGAACCGGAATAGATGGAAAAAATGGAATCGGTTTTACGTTCAGAGAAATATCGGGGATTGGCAGAAAGTTTTGGATTAGTCCTTTTGCTTTTACTTCATCAATTACCGGATTCTTGAATACAGGTATTTCTTTTCTAGCTTGAATTTTATTTAGTCCTGAATTGGGCACGATAGCAAAGTCTCCACAGTCTAACTCTTCTTTTATTTCAGTCACTACCTTTTGGGCTACTGGTGCTGGTTGTAAGGGTTCTGGAAGCATCGGAAATGGATTGCCGAAGTAGTAGTTCGATCCTTGATGTACAAAGTTCGGTACAAAAGGTGGATATCCTAATTCTGGGATCAGTATTGGGCTCTGATCGATTTGCTCTCTGATTGCAATCTTGGAAGGTTCGTATTTAACATCCGATTGAACGGCTGAAGTTTGTTCCATCTTTGTCCCCAAGAGGAACAAAAATATTCCGGTGGCAATCTGGAAGAAATCGGAAAGTAAGGGTGAGAATGCTGCAGTTGCTTTATAATTAAGTACTAAAATACTAGTACACAAATTAATGATTATTATTATTATTCCATTTTTCTTACCATTTTGCGAGTAGCGTACAGCCCCGAAATGAATTTTTAATTTTCATTTTCATCAATATATAGTGCCTCCAATTCAAATAAACAAGTCATTACTAACAAGAAATATTTCTATTAATCTGATTACATTTTTGTAAACCTGTTAAATTTTTTATACATAGTTAAAATGTGTTTATTTGATAACCACCTTAATTTCGACAAGTTCTGGATTATTAACAGCCAGTTTGTAATGGTTTTATTGCAACACATTTCCGTATATAACTATTGTAATATTTCATTGTATTGTCAGATTATTGTTTTCGGCAAATTGACAAACATTTCCAACATGTATGCAGTAAGTTTATAATTTACTACGAACCATACAAGTTCACTTACATCAACTACATACACCTGTAAAGCTTGAAAAACGGTAAAAAATAGTAAGTACTTATCATAAAATTAACAGTAACTCTTTATTTTCTTCAGATCACCATATTCTTTGCCGTTGCGATTTCAATCGCCATCGCAGCTCCCCTTTCATCGGAAACTGAAGAAATTCGGAGATTACCCGCTCTGACTCACGAAGAAATCCACGATGAGCTCGGTCAGTACTCCCTCCGCTATGTCACGGCTGAAGGAACCGTCGTTGCGGAGAAGGGTCGGCTGGTCCCCAACCCTGATGGCAATGGTCTCGTTATGGCTGTAGAGGGAGAAGTCATCTACATCGGTGATGATGGCAAGACCTACAAAACAGCGTACACTGCAGGGTTTGACGGATACAAAGTAGTGGGTGATCATATACCTGCGGCGTAGTTTAAATGTGAATAAACTGTTAATTTGGTATACGACATTATTTTACTTTTATTGAATTCGTATTAAGAAGTTTAAATTCTAGAATATAAACTCTAATCTTAGTAGTTCTACTTTAGTTTAGTTTTAGCTCTTACTCGAGATATCACCTGCGTTTTTATTATTTTTAATATATAACAGGAACAGACAAAAATCTGATGGAAAATAATGTGGGACTAAAACAAAAGCAATTATTAAAAGTAGGGACGTAAACTTATGAGGGTACTTTTGTTGCTTCTCTCTATTAAAGTAGATACCCACTTACCTAGGTACTAATTTTGTAGTAGTAGGCTTCTTCTGCAAGGGACTCATCCGCTAAGCAGTAGTGTGAATTACTGGGCATATGAGACTTTAAAATCAATGTCTCAGGGTGACAAGCGCATAACAGTGCCAAGCAAGATTATGCGTTCTATTAGAGTTCTGGGAGGCGCAGCGCTTACCACCAGGTGAACCACATGCTCATCTCGTTACAGTTGTATGTAATAAAAAAATGTTATTTGAGCCTTTTTCATTCTAAATGTTATCTACTTTATCTAGCTGCATAACATCGTATTAAGTGTGGAATTGTTTTACAATACTGTTTTAAAATAGTCAGTTGTATTAATAATCACTTTTCTTAATTGGTATTTCATTTAAATTAAATTGGTTCAGTGATTAAGTTTAGTAGAACTATTCTATAAATAAAGACATGAGACATTACTTCTCATTCAGGATTGGGGGGAGGTTTAATCAACAACATCTTAAAATAATTGAAATAAGGTAAGAAAACAAACAAATTAAAATATACTTTTCTTGATAAAGCGCGACAAAGTTGACTCATTGCTATGTATAGTTTTGGTAAAGATACTCGTAGCACAGTATAAAGATAAACAAAGTGATTAGTTAGGCTGAGTGCGTAGTTTGAATAAATCTTATTCTGCTTACATTTCCCACTTTATACTATAAATACGAAAGTTTGTGTATGTGTGTACCTTTGTAACCACTCAGTGCAGGTTCGTACAGTTAAACGGATTTAGACTTTTGAGTCGTTACTTTTGGTCACTCATGTAATGTACATTTCAGCATTATCATCATTATCTGCTTATCATGTCAAAGGAATGAAGTCGCGTAGTTAGTAAATTGTTCTTTTTAAATATTTCAGATGTGGGTCTTCGGGTTACTTTGTTTGGTCTCCGTGACTGTTGCTTTGCCTGCTCCGCAGTCATCTAAGATAGCACCCGCAGAAGATGAGGCTTTCACAAATTTTATACCTGAAGGTAGTTTCGGAGAAGGAAATGAAGGCAGCTCTGAAAAAAAAGGAGAATCAGCTATCTTCCCATTCCCACCCATTCCTCAGCCTCCACAGCTAGAACCAATAATCCCACCTGTCACATTTTCAATAGAAGGACCTGAGTTCGAGAAAGAAAATTACAACCGTGAATCTTCTGAAGACAAGGAAGAAAACAGTAAAGAAGAGGAAAAAGAAGAAGGAGGGATAGATGAGAAAGAAAAAGAGTCTGGCGAAGAAAATAAAGAAGACGACAAAAAGCCTGAAGTTGTTCAAGTAAATTTGGATGTGAATAAGCCTTCCTTTTTTGCCAATCTCTTTTCGAACTTCCCTTATTGGCCATCTTTCCCTTCGCTACCTAATTTACCTTTTTTTCAATTCTTTGGAGGAGGACAGCGAGGCCGCATTATAAATCCTAGCTTCGTGTATTATCCTAAAATGGTCCCCTACCGGTATGTTTTGTAAAAAGATCGACTCCATTGCATTGTTCTAGAAAAAATAAACTGTTGGTTTGTGACATATAATAATTTGTTTTAGAATTTTTAGATTGTGCCATACATATCGTATGGCTATTATAAGTACCTAAGTACAAGTAGGTTTTTTATTTTATGAGCAAGCGTTTAGCCACTCTGTCAACATCAATGTTAGGTAATGATATTATTAGAGTTAAAATATATATATAACTAGCTGTACCCTGCCACGCTTCGCTGTGGCACATTCGCACATTCGCTGATATGTCACTGATGAAAAAAATAGATAAAAACAATCCTTGATGCGGATTATATATCATGTTAAAATTTCAGCTCGATCGGTGCAGAACTTTTTGTGTTTTTGAAGCGTACACAAACCAACATAACATTTTTATATATATAAAAAAGCTTAGGTTTAGGCTTAGCATATGCTAAGCCTAAATTGGTATTGGGCTGAGAGACCTTTGCTCAGCAGTGGGATCAGACAGGATAAAGAAAATAAATTATAACAGTGAGTGCCTACAAATTTTTCAAGTATAAAAATATCAATATGTTTTGGATTCCGTTTGTCGAATTGTTATACAAAATGAAAAAAACGTATTTTTCAGTCTTTATTATTTTCTCAAATAACATCTTATAGTTTACTTTCCGAAGCCATCATTCCAAGGAGATAAAGTCGGCGCTGGTGGTGGTGGTCCTCGGTTCTGGTTGACGGCAGGTGGAGACAGCATGGTGTTCGGCTGCTGGGTAGCCGGGTTATTTTGAGTTTGCGTATCGCTTAAATCATTCCAATTAAATTTATGATGTCCTCTGCTTTGAGTATGCGGTTGTCCTCTACCAGGTGAAGATTTATGAGAAGTAAATTCTTTAAATCGCTGGCTGATATCTTGTCTGATAGGACTTGACGTGGTAGGAGCAGTTTGCACTGGCGTGGCGGTAGGAATAGTATACTGTGAAGGAAATGTGCCCCCGAAGTTTCTTAGGGAGTCACGAGGATCTTGCAATTCCTGCGGGGAACTTGAATGTTGATTTAAAGATTGATAAAAGTTACGGGACTCTGGCAAATTGTGGTCAGAATGTCGTGGACTGGGGGCAAAGTACGAAGAGGCGTGGTTATTGAAAGAGTCCGAAAAGTCGTTCAGTTGAGGGGCAGGAGGCGGCGGTTGCATGGTGGTCGATTGTGCTGAGCTTGGATTCCAATGCGGATTATACCAATTGCCAGGAGGTGGGAGCCAATTAGAGGGCTGGGAAAAGTACTCTGGTTTGCTTTCCACTCTTCTATTGACCGGAACTGGACTGCTATCAGGAGCTGGTTCTGAAGTAGTCGTTGGTCGATACATATATCTTCCCATGCTCTCTTCCCTCATTTCGAGTTGAGGAGGCTGGTCCCTTCGAAGCTGTTCAAAGTTGTAGATGAAGTTAGAATTGGGGCTGATACTAAGACCGTCGTTGTAGTCCATGGGTACATTTGAAGGGGTATTTGATCGATAATCTCCATAGATTCCATATTCAGCCGCGAAGATTGCCGGTATCAGAAAAACCATCCCAAATGGCAGCATTTCTGGAAGAAATATTGAATATTATGTATAGAATTCTAATGTAACTAAGAAATTAAAATAATGAGGCTGTATAAAAACGTAACATTTTTATGACGAGGTAAGTAAGTTAATACTCACTTTCTTGTGTTTCGATTAATACTGACATAGGTAACTTACCAAAAACCAACAATATTTAAACTGTTTTTTAATGCTGGTTAAAATTACGCAAGTCTTTGATTGGACACGAATGTTGTTACCACGACCTTCTTTAATTATTAATTAATTAGAATTTGATTAAACTACCTATTTACAAATCTTGTTTAAAATTTTATACTAAAGGAAAAGGAGTCCATTCTTAAAACAATAAAACTAGGTAGATTTGTTAACAATTTTTATTCATAGTGATATTATATATAAAACATATAATTATTAAGACTAAAATATGAATGATATAGTGTGCAAGAAAAAATAAAAGGTAATTAACAAGTTAAAATCCACCGGGACCATAATATTGTAGTCAGCACTATCATAAAGCATTATATCAATAGCCTGGTCGGATTTGATCCTCTAAGATAAAGTTTCCTGTTTAACATAATATTGTTAACTCTAGTGAACAATAAGTTAACAGGGTATAAAGCGAAAAGAACATAATGAAAATGAAAATAATTATAAATTAATACCCATTGAATAGTTATTGCAACAAGTTGCCATTTTATTACCGTTTCACATACTGTACAACATCTTAATGGCAAATTATTCGCAATAACATTTTACATGCCACCAAACTAACACTATTTTAACATAGCTATGCGCCTAGAATTACATCTTTATAGAATGTCCAAATATATACATAATTGTTTGATTACTCAGCTTATTTAGAATGCATATAGGTGCTTAAATTACCCCAAGAGGCATAATATTACACACATTAAGTCCGTTATGGCAGTATAATCTTGATCTTGCTGGATACAATTTAGTTTATGCCACATTTGGAAATCACTATGAGTTGTTTTTCCAAATAGAGCTCCTACGCTTTACCATTTGCAAAGATACATCCAGATGTCATGAGAACCAGATGAGTTCAACGACATTCGTGCTTATGACTAATTTTCCTTATCGGTTATTATTTTATAGGTAAATCTGAATTATTAACGGTATATCAAGCCACCTTTGGTAAATAAAATTATCAAAAATGGAGCGCATCTTTTTTTGGTTGCATTCCGTTAGGCTTGGAAAATATGCAAAGTGTTTTAGATATTGGATATTCTAATAAGAGATAAAAAGCTCTTTAGGTTACGTTTGTTTTTAGCAGGATGGCCTTCTAGTAAGGTCAATGGCACTGAAATTAGTAACTTAAATTATATTATGCGTGAAGTATATCATGTAACCGCCACAAAAACTACATCTTTTTAATATTATTGACTTGAACAGTTTTTACTATAGAATATTATGTTCACAAGTTTTTTTTGAAGTATAATTAAAATTAATACTTAGTTAATTATATACATATACGCACAAAATAATGGCTAAGAAATATTCGATCGTTCGATTTAATCAATCGCTTTGTCTCCAATCACATCTAGTCCAATAATTGAACTAACAATACTGATTAAATAAATAAATTATTTAGGTAACTTCAATTTCTCACATTTTGATTTACACACAGTTCTATGTAATTTAATGCGATCATCAATTGATCGGCCTCGGATCGTACGGAGTGGCATCATGGCCCACGTATCGATTGTTCTTGCGAATTTGGAAACCTTCGCCAGGCGCCGTATTGTAGTATATGACCCGGCGAATGCCAAAGGGATCCACATAACCGAAGCTTCCAGTCCTCTCTTGTGTATCTCCAGATTCCTCCTCGTGGTACTGCTTCGGAAGATAGTAACGGAAGCCATTCCTTTTAAAAGCAACTCCGTCGTACTGAGGGAATTGGGGCGTGTATCCGTTACCGATTTTCGCACCAGGTGGGTGCCTCCGCTGCCAGTCATCGGCGTGTCGGTAGGAGTTAGGGTTGAACACGTCATAGCGTGTGCTGTCACTGGCGTAGTACCCGTCGTCTAGCGTGTTGGTGTTAGAAGAATCGTAGTCGTACGGGGTGGCTGTTGAAGAAGCCTCATTGGCCGTGATCGGTGCGACAGTGGGGCGGAAGTCGTAGGTCGTTGATGAGTCGATGGAGTTGGGCGAGACGAACACTTGTGGCGTAGAGGTCGGGTGCACGTACGGCGGGGGAGTGACAGTCACTTCCGCAGGGAAGGAATGTGGTGTCGGCGAAGGTGACTGCGTAGTGGAGCTGACTCGCGGAGGCGCGCGCGTTCTCTGCACCGCCGGCGCCGGTGTTACACCGTAACCAGAATCCGTGGGTGCTGTTTTTGCAATGTTTAGTGATTCCTGAAAGCAACGGTATAGTTAGTTCCTAATGCAAATGCTAACGTTACGAATAATAATTTAATTAGCTGACACGTACTGCAATTGGACGGTTCTCTCCGACGTAAACAGTCTTCGACTTATAGATTCTGTATCCTTCACTGTCAGCTATATAGTCTTGTAGGCGTAAATATCCATCTGCACCCACCCAGCCCGTTGTACCTGAAGGTAAATAAAAAATAATAATTATAGTACCTACCAATTTGTGATGGACGTAGGTCTAATTTGTGGTGGGACATTATTAATGCCATCCTTAGGAATAATATCAAGTTTCCGAAACTGGCTATGTTGACTCACGTGTGCAAAGATGGTTTTAAATAACATCAACTAGTAGTCATGTTTTACGTTTTTAGGGTCACTCATAAGCCGGTCCCTTCAAACCAGAAGCAGCAACGACTTTGAAAAGACCTTTTTCGCTCTGTTCATTGATCTCTCAAAGAAGTTCAATAAAAACAACTAACAGATTCGGTTAACACGTCTAATCTATTTGTTTTACACTCCACTGTCCTGTCTAATGAAATTTAGAAAATTAAAAGAATATGTTACTGTAAGATATATATTTTTAAACAGCTGAGTAGCAAGTAGAGCAGTTCCTTCACCTGTTGGTAGCCTTAGAGCGTCATGTCTTCTCATAACATAGTGTACCTGAACAAAGTCTCAGCGTAGAGCTAAACCCATTAGCGAAACTTACCAACCACAGATCCGTCTTTCAACCGTCTTTCCTTCCGATACTGCCCATTGTGCGTCTGGTAGATGAAGTACCGATCCTCAGAGCCATCTGTCTGGATGTGAAACTGGTCAGAGTCCTGCTGCTGGCTGTAACCGTCGAGCGCCGCTAGTGCGCTGCAGGCGCACACCTGGAAAATACGATAGGTAAGGGTTAAGACTTGGAAAGATGACCTATCTGAGACAAGCTAGGCTGTTTCAGCAATGAATACTGATGATGATGAAGAGAGGACAACGTTCTTATAATGAAACGACGGTAACAATGATGCAGAACTCCGTCTGCCCAACTGCCACCAATTTAAGAGAGTCAGATTTAAACAGAATGCAAAAATAGAGAAAACTAAAATTAAAGACATACTTAAAGGTACGTGTAATCATACTTTTTTTTATTTGACCGAGCGACGAGACGAGTAAGGAGTTCACCTGATGGTAAGCACTACGCCTGCTCATAACAGTCATAGCTCCACCATCCAGAACCCTACATTGCAAAATCCTGCGCAGGACTGCACGGCGCTCGTCACCCTGAGACATCGGCCCTAAAGTCTCATATACCCAGTAATTGAGTTGGAAACAATGCTCGCCGCTAACGATTTTCAGCCTCTCTAGATTCTCAAATCTAGTCATTCGTAAATATGCGGTCGTAACGGACCAACTCGTATCATCAGGCCTCATCGTATCCATACTTTTCAGCAGATGTATATGCTATTGGGAAAAGGAGGCTGAGATACCTTCCGTAAATGCTTGATGATAATTATTCAACTCCAGAGGTTATGTTTTATACGTGGAAAGGGCCAATGACGAGGACGCTTTTAAGGTTATTCGAGTATTTATTGGGCTACGTGGCCGTGGCAAGAATTATAGTTGTAGATTGATGTTGTTTTACAATTAGTAACTAATAACGCAAACGGATATAATTTTTAAAAGCTTCTGCTTGAGTATTTATAATAATCTACGGCATGTAAACTGTTTTTTTATGATAGGAAAACAATAAAAATTTAACAATAGTTTGAGAATAGGTTGGCAAAAATTAAATTATTTATTATCCCCCATGAAATGTTTAGATTTTATGGACATATAGAAACATCCGAGATCAAGACAAGGCCTCAGACTACTGTCATATCGTAGTTTACACAACTTACTCACATTACAAACAAAAGTTGTAAAATTAATAGCCAAGTAATTATGATGAACAGCACGTTTCAGTATAAAAACACTTTCTTCGTTTGTTGCAACTTTACCTTGGCATACAGCCACACTTACGTTCCAATTAATTAAGAAAACTAAAAAAATGCGGATCTTACATCAACTGTGTACTCGTAGGTTACTTTGTTTCAAAATAATACGTAATAACTATGTTATAAGCATGGTATTATAAAGCGAATACTTTATATTACCGCTATTTCATAATTAATTGGCAGACCGCCTGTTGTTTTTGTAAGTACTAAAAGCCTATTTATGCACGTGTGATATCCATCTGTAGAGTTTTTTATACAAGCGGTGAGTCCAACTCGTCGTCCAAAGTCGTCCAACTGCTGGTATACTTACTTATCTCAATCAGTCCATTACCCATACTCTGACATCTGAACCCGAGGCATTATAGTTGCCTACAGCTACAGAACATTATACCCCCTATAGCCCACCCTTCACTCTTACAAGTTGTGAACGAAGGGTGAACAATACAATTCTCTACAGACTTCGACTAAAAGTCTAATAGTAAGTACCTACCTGGTTATAGCGATAGATATCTAAAGGGCAATAGAAATAAATACGTACTTATTACTCTTAACTATATGGTGTTAGTGTAATGATACTGTAACACAAGGTCTAGTACTTGATTAAGTATAGAATTAGATAAATCGCTACCGAGCGTGGGATGCAGGATTGTTTGAAACTAACTACAATTTGTTTGCAGTGGTGCCAAGGCCTGGGTATACGTTTTGCTTGAATTATTCAATTAATTTAAACCTAAAAAGTCACTAATACAATACCTAATATAATACCTGATTCGAAGTATCACTGGATTAGGAATAAAACCATTCAAGAGGAACTGTCTGAGATAAAGTGTGAGTACAATAGAACTGCCCGACATACCTGCTCGAGAATTATTTCGGAGGTAGGTATGTTATCTACCATCCCGGACCAAGCCCCCGTGGTGGATTATGGCCTAACCCTCCTCACAAAAGTGAGGGGAGACCCGTGCTCTGCAGTGGGACGATATGAGTTGATGATGATGATGATAAACTATAGAACTGTGTATTAGTTGATATGTGGTACTATGCTTCATCAGTGACCACCCGAATCTAATGATTATAACTTCCTGTAAAGTGGTATAACTACTACAAAAAATGAAATCGAAAAATGTATTTTACTGTCCATCCAAAGGTTGTCTGGAAGAAATCGCTTTCAGCGATAAGACCGCCCATTGCCCTACCCTTGTTTAGCTATTGTAATTCTTCTGTACTGTGTTTATTTTTGTTTCTGGTTTACAATAAAGAGTTTTCTATTCTATAAACTTTACAGAAACAGTAAAATAATTCCTGTTTCAAAATTAAGGTTCAGTTGATAACACGATTACGAACTCTAATAACAATTACCACGTTTGGATTTTAAAATAAAAATGCCTATGCTTAGGTAAAATGTAGTTCTGTGAATTCAGGTATCCAGGTATTGCATGTACGATGTACGCTGACGACCGATTCTTCATCCCTTGTTTACATTAGTATCTGTTTTGCAAGACGCGTAGGTACTTTTTTGTTGGCACGAGATGTTTCTCGGCATGTGCATTACCCGTAAAATCGGGCGGCAGAGACAATGGCTTGCCTTTGCCACAGCTTTGCCACGGATTAGGGACGGAATCAGTAATTTGCCGAACAATAGATGTTAACTGAACCCCGAAGGCCAAGATGAGGCAACAAGATACATAGACCTTCTATTAATATGGAAAAATGTAATGAAAGTAAATAGCTCGTGTAAATGATGTCATGCTGAAAATATCGTTCAAGTTTTGCATAAAATTGGAACAGACGATGTGTCAGTAGCTTGGTTTTAAACTTCCGTGAATCATTTTTGCGTTACCTACGTTTCTTATTATTTAAAAAACATATTATTTCGAAGTTACCAGCAATCAAGTTTGTACAATTTCTACTCTTTGATTAATTTGTTTTTCTTTTGATCCTACGCTTTACGCCTACATCATACGAATGACTGTAAAGCCATACATATAGGTAATATTATATGTGTCAGCTATCCACAAATTCTATGAAAAAGTTTGAGTCAACAACCTTCTACACCTCATAAGGAACTGCGGGCAAGGCAATAAAGCCCGATTGTTTTCTCTTAAGGAAACCGATGTTAGAAGTGACAAACACAGCAACCTTATTCAGAGAGGCTCATGGAATACCAATCATTCGATCGAATCTATGATGGCAGTGCCGTCGCAGCCTCGGGTCCTACGTGGGCGGATAACTAAGGACCTACGCGGAAATGTCCATGCATGGCAGATTAGACACCGCATCGAACAAAAACCATGCATGTTTTTAATTGTTCCCAAATTCCCAATACGCGTGTCACTTCCGCGATCCATAAATCAATTAGCAGTCTAGCGTTCGAACAAGAAATTTTAACCGTGTTTTGTTTTCAGTGACAACGACGACGTGTTTATAATACAGATGCGTACATACAAGGACTTTCCTAAGATTCATACTTCCTAGTGGGCACATGAATAAGCAACTACATATTACTTTTCAAAAAGTTCTGCAGAATGAGTTCAAATTACTCCGAAAGAAAGAAAAGTAATTTACGATTGTAATATGCCATGAAAGTAGATTCTTAGCGGACGCTTTATATTTACACGAAATCATGAATGAAAACGTAAATGTTTCTGAATGTTATTCGAACTAAAACTTGGTTTATTTATTACGTTACGTCATTACTAAACACCAAAGGAATAGTATAATGTCTTTGATTATTATACCTGTATAATTTAGATACATACTACACATTACCTTCTTTATTTCTTTCTTTATTTCTTTATTTTTGAAAATTACAAACAATAAAATTCTCCTAGTTGGTGCTGGGCAAATAATGAACCTTCCTGACGGATAAGTAACATACATTACATTGCTAGACTATTCATGTTCCTTTTAATATTGAATCCTGCTGGAGTATTGAAAACTTTTCGTGAATCTTTCTTACAAAGCAGCTGATTCCGTGTATTGGCGTCTACCACCGCAAAGAAGTTGCGGATAACAAAGTCTAAAATACCACTTATCATCTCCTTGACCGATGCTCACGCATAAAAAAGCAGCAGCGAAACATTTGCATGTCTATTGTCAAGGTTGTTTATGCGACAAAGAATTTCGAATTTTTGTTTGTACCACACAGATTAAGCAATGCGTCATTTCACCATATAATTTAGACATTTTGATAGTTCACGCACAGGAGTGACTCACGGATTGGCAATGTTTTGCTCTACAGAGCCAAAATGATGTAATAAACAAAATATTCCGGCTCAATAAAATCGTATTTAATTACACGCGATTACAAAGACACAGCGCAGAAGTAGATAACTTTATTGAAATAGATTTAAATAACTTCCATTATGATGGCACGCGGCTAGTAAAAAATCTGGTATCAAAGATCAATAATTTACGCGGATTATTTAACTGGATTTTTAGGGTTCATTTAAACTTAAGCCAAACCATGTTAAACTTGACTTTAATTGAATCAGAAACTACGAGGACTATTGTAATGTAGCAACCTAGTAACTATTTATATAACATACACATCCAGTCAACGGGAGAAAGGGAGAAGGCAGAGAAAACATCGTTCCGCATGCTACGATCCCAGCGGATAGCAATGCACCAACTCCCTGAGATCCGCTACTGGACTCGTAAGTATACCGCTCTAAGTATTATAAAGGGACTAAGATATTTTATAATATCAGTATTTTGTAATAATAATAATTTAGTGATCCTAATTGGTAATATAAAATCAAAAATAACTTTATCAGTCTCTCTGTCTGTTTGCTCCCATTTCTCGGCTAAACCGCTCTAGATAAAATTTGGTATGGAGATAGTTTGAACCCATGACATATGGTACTTTTTACCGCAAAACACTGTAAACCGAGCGATAGGAGTCATGGGCAATGCTAGTATTGCATATTACCCGCAATTAATTAAGTCGATTCGAGATAAGAAAAAGAAGTAGATACTTAAATATTCTTTCAATCATCTTCTCTTCTCATCTTCTTTTTCAATCCTTGTATGTTTCAGTATCCAAGTGTAATAGATTTTTAATTGTTGTCTGGGAGGATCCTTGACAAAACTTACGACTTGTTAAAAATACTATTTGCAAAGCTTTTGATTTTGATGAACCTATTAATATGTAGATTTAAGATCCAAAACGAATACTAAAATTAGTATGATCAATTTTAGTCGTAGCAGGGTGCTGATTCAACGTGGAAACAAAGTGGCACAATTTATGGTATAAATTATTTCTAAAAATCGAAAACTTGGTAACGTTAGACATTAAATAAATAATATTTAAATTAATACAATATTATATCGAATTTTTGCAATTTATTGTTTCGAAGCTGTCGAATTCGACATCATATCTAATGCGCTACGTTTCGCACGGCATTAGGTCTAGTACTTCATTTATTAGACGAATCAACATACAATCTAGACTAGACTTTTTTTACCATTTATTTTTCACTCAGAGTTTAATTTATTAATTATTATCAGAGACAAAATATGAATTAGATACCATGTAGGTATGTATAATACTGTATTATAAAAAATCACTTATGTGGGAACAAAAGTTAATTGGTAAAATAATAAGGTAACCTATTCTTAGTTCCAAAAAAACTGTAAATATCAAAAATTCAAGGAAAACTGAAAGATGATGTACAAAAAATTCTGCAAAAACAACAATTAACTATTTGAGAAATATGTAAAGTGCATAATTAGTACGTTGTTTAATTAAATCATTTAGTTAATTTATACAATGGACGCATTCAGTAGACTCCATCTTAGATAATTAAGCAAGATTGCCCAGGTAAAAACACTATGCACATACTAATTGAAAATTTGCAATTGTATCACTTTGGCATCTAAATGGGAATGTTGGTTGCTACTGGGGTATAATTATCACGACATATTGCCAGTTCCCAAAGGCCTATCGTTTCTCGACATCTCGATGAAGTTCCTTTTACCGTAGTCACGAGGTGGTCATATGAATTCAGGGAGGTAACCACGTACTTACTCTTATCCCTTGCACGGCCTAGATTGGCACATTCATAAATGACAAACATGACGTGACGTCACTAAATTAAACTGAAGAGAACGAGAGAAAAAGAGAATGAGATGGATCTATATAAACTTCCATAAATGCAAACAAATTGTTACGATCTATTTGAATAAATGTCTCTGGTCGATTTATGAACGCTTAGCGATATAGGTGGTGACAGTTAGCAGGGCAGTTTAATTTAAGGTCTTAAACTGATTTAACTGTTCGTGGTGAGGCCCCGGAACTTCTATGGTGAAACTGACAATTTCTATTATCAAAACATAAGATAGTTACGGCCCCCAGCTCCGTGGTGTAAGTTGGCGATGAGCTGCTTGCAAGCATGAGGTTGAGGGCTAAATTCCCGCACAGGACAAATATTTGTGTAAACCACAGGTATTTGCACTGAGTATGGGTGTTTGTGGGACCATGGTCCTCGTAGTTCCTGATTTCATAGAAAGGGGTGATGTTCTATATATATTCTTCTTTCTTACCCACCTATGCGATCGTGATGCGCTTAATAAGAAATATTCTGCATAAATTCGAGGATTGTGTTATCAGTACATAGGGACCGTAATTATAAGAGAGATTTGCGTAACTAGTTATATTATGTAAGTACTAAACAAGACCAGGAAACGATTTTCTGCATTGCGATAACTAATTAAGCAGATAATGATGTGCGTTGACTTAATCGTAATTTAATTGATTGTTGCAAATTATTTTAGACACCTCACTATAAAATAGGGAAAAAACATACTAATAACATTAGTTTTCCGTTGAAGGCCAATCAATACTTTGCCATAATGAAATTGGTAAGTGGTAAAAAAATAAACTAGAAAATGTGTAACGATGTTTTCCCAAAAAATATGAAGATAATATTTTTTTTATTTGACTGTCTGTTGAGACGAGCAAGTCCTACACCGCGCACTGCGCTCGTCACCCTGAGATATCGGCGCTAAAGTCTTATATTATGCCCAGTTATCTCGCCGGAAACAGTGGTGCAGTGGTATTAAAGTTACTTTTGAGTATTGGTTAATCAATGATTACATTGAAATGTGTTTTTGTCAACATTAAGTCAAGGTTTACCCATTTTTAATACATTTTTTTTATAAACAGTTCCTAGTTGCCGCCTTCCTTGTAGCAGCCACCATAGCCGCTCCAAACGTCGTCTCCGAGACGTCAGCACGGCGAGCCCTTCCCGCCCTCGTGCATGAAGAGACCCACGACGAGCGGGGGCAGTACACCCTGCACTACCTCACAGCTGAGGGCACGGAAGTAACCGAAAGAGGCCGACTGGTCCCGACTCCTGATGGAAACGCGTATGTCCTCGTAGTGGAAGGCGAGACCAAGTTCATAGGCACCGATGGCAAACTCTACGTCACTAAGTATTCCGCCGGTCTAGATGGGAGCCATGTGGAAGGTACGCATCTTCCCGTGTCTGTAGTTGCAGAGCCCGCCCCTGAACTTGTAAACCCAGAAGTTACAAAATAATTCAATAGGTAGTAAAGAAGTCGCTATGTAAAAGTTCCTAATAAAATTTGAAGTTAGTATTTACAGTGCTGTGTTTCCTTGGAAGAATTTTAAAATTCTACTTTATTTAACCCATGACGGACGTCACTTTTTATCGTGCCCATGTTAGCACGACAAAAAGTGACCAATATTTGTCCTATATCCTTTCCCTAGGTTCAAACAATTTCCATAACAAATTTTATCAAGTTCCGTTTAGCTTTGAAAAAGGCGTAAACAGAGTGACACAGACCGCAGCAGACAGAGTTATTTTCGCTTTTATAATAACATTATGCTCATCACCTTCTGGTCGAATGTGTTCGGAGCCGGTCGATGAGATCACAAATGTGCAGTCAATACGGACTGAACATATTAGATTTAGGTGTCATACAAAGTGTCTTAGCTGATCCACTGAGTGGCGCAGCTAGGACACTTTACACATTAGTATATGATTTAATTAAGTAAGTAGACAGTAAGTACAAATTATATTGTAAGCCTTCACGGGACTGGCATAGTCGCTGAGCGACTAAAGTCCCTAAACAAAAATTAGATTAAAAAAATAATAATAATAATAACATTAGGATAATTACTCGTAATTACCACAAACTGTTTTTACTGTTTCAATCCAAAAGTTAAAATAAACAGACAGTATTACATTCAGTCCGGTTGTTTTTTACTGTGAACTCTTAGTTGATGTCGTCAAAGGCAGGAATGTTAACGTTTTAGTAGAAACTTGTTGACCAAAGCTGCAGCTAAGTCAGTATGACGTTATCGGTGAGTCACGAGACTATTAGTGGACTAATCACCATAAATGGAGATGAAATGTGTACCACCTGAAAGCCGGCTTAGTCAGAATGTCCACGATGCTTACGTTTCGGCATTTGTGTTCAAATAAAAAACAGTACGTGACCCATTCAAAATTAGTCATGTTCTTGTAGCATGAAATATTAATATACAAAAAATAAATTTACAAAAATCTTCAGCAATTGAAATTTATTCCCAGCTACAAATAATAGAATAATTTAAATTTGATGCATGTAAAAAATGTGACGGATGGAACACAATTAAATCTTCCGCGTTCAGGATTTTTTTGCCCTCTGTTTTTGTATCGAAGTTGACGCATGCGTGGTCATCAATCCGTAATTAAGATATCAAACGATAATAAATAAATATTTAGGTTATTGTGACATGGATGTCAAGATAGGATCATAGGAGATCAAGTTGTTATACAAAGAACATGTTACTATATTGTGTTTTACTTATAGGGAGGTGGGTAAGCACTTATTGGTGTGGGCGGTAAGTTATTTATCAACTTGTAATTGCGATTTGGAATTAATGGGGGCGGGAGATAAGGTGCATGCGTATTAGAGTGAGGTCTAAGTCAGGAGTAGTCAACATAAACACATTATTTAAAAAAAAATCCAGAACTTTACTTGAGCTTTTAATAAAACTAGCTACGCCCCAAGACTTCTTTCGCGGATGCAATATATCTGTATTCATATCAAATTTTAGGAAAAAAGGTTGCGCTGTTATTGATCCGAGAGGTAATGTGGCACACTACCATAAACGACATAAAAAAAAAAACTCATTTTGTAATAATAATAATTTTTTATAAGCAGGTAAGACAGGATTTACTATTGTAAAACTATGGCAAACAAGTTCAAAAGTAAAGTAAAGTAAATGAAAGGTAAAGTAACATCAACACATTACTTTACCTTTCATACAAATACAAAATGTACTTGTATCTACATCGATGAGCGAGCAGGTCTTTAGAGCCACATCTAAAAACACCAAGAAAATTGTATCTACATTTCAGAATTTAAAATAACTACTTCCTCAAAATCTAGTTGCCTTCATCTTGTATGTTCATCAGAACTTCAAATCTAAGCAATTAAATTCTCACTTGCCCTTCTGTTCAGTTTCATAAGGTTCGTGCTACTGGTGAACGACCTCTGGTCTTGAGTGACGGTATGTTGTAGGTGTCACGACGCCGTGGGTGTCGCCTACACGGCTCCACGGGTCTTAGGCTCTAGGGCCTCAGATCCGCATTCAGAGAAACACTAACTAATTAACGACTATTCATTTACATTCCGCGTGCATTCCTTATTAGTAATTACGATAAAAACTACAGTTAGTAAAAAACTTTTCGAGATTACGCTTGGAAATTTCCAAACGTCGCTTTTTGTTTTCGTCGGTTAACATTCGTGGCACCCATCTTGCAGACACTTTTTTGAACCCCAGTGAATCAATTAAAATGGATTGAACCTTTTTGACATTTTCTTCTGTAACGGAGGTTGAAGGCCGCCCAGAACGCGGGTCATCTTTACAGCTTGATCTACCTCTTTTAAATTCAGCCACCCAGTACGCAACCGTAGAATAGGGTACAGCATCACCCCCTAATGTCTGCTGAATGTCCAAAAAAATTTCCTTCGTAGACATTTTTTTCAAACTGAGATATTTTATCACCGCACGTAACTCACTTTTATCCATAATTTTGAATTTTTAGCAACTCGTTGCACAAAAAAATTTATTACATGCGAACGAACTGACAAAAACAAGTGACAGTCTGCATAAATATAGTGTGATAGACACTCTTTAATTTGAATATCGAACTTGATCCAAAAAGGTTTCATATATATGCACTTCTAAGAACTTTTTGATTCACCCTCGTATGTTCTGTTAAATCGCATAAATTCAAATCATATCTCAGGTGATATTTATAAAACTTTGGACGACTCATTACGATTATAAGGTTTCACAATAATGTAGGTTAGTGGGTTTGTGCTATGAAATGAAACTGATGCTCTTAGTTGGCGCTTTAGTGTAACAAACGCAACATTGCCGCAAGACGACTGGTTTCTAAAATTGGGTAAATACCTGTGATATTTGAATGTGACTTTTTTACTTGATCAGCGCTTTAAAATGTTTCGAAAAGTTTATCAATTTTGTGGGAATATGACAGTTTGTCCGTATGAGACACGCAAGGCTAACGCCATTGCAAATTGAAATGTTATATGGTCTCGCAAGTGTAAGGTAGCCATAAAGATATACCTACTCGTGTATCATCGATTAACTTCGAAAAGAGACAGCTCAGTCTCAATTTTATGGACTAATAGAAAACCGAGGGGCCTCATTATTCCCTCTATTATTTATTTTTCTTTATTTTATTTATTTATTTATTTTCCTTCTCAGACCGATACACATAGATACCCTAGATACTATTATCGTAGAATATGTTGAAGTATATTACGCAGATCATTGCACAAAATGGAAAACCTCTAATCTTTCATACGGTGGCCTTTGTCACTCTTAAATAAAGCCAACCAAACTTTAAAAAACATACAACAGTATAGGCTTTTCTGTCAACTTTTGAGGGCAACTCAATAGTTAGTTAAAAAGCTCATTAGATGCGTATGCCCATTATAGGTGAGGTGCATTTGTCGCCGGCAGCGTCGCGACTGGTCGGCGCGGACATCGCAGCCACATTCCTCGCCGTTTCTATGTAGGTACCTAATGTCATTATTGTAACTGTAGCGTAGGCATTCTGCTGTGACAAAAGCGAACCACAGATGGCTTTGTAGAACCTAGATAAACGGTAAAATAATGTAACTCATAAAAAAGTATTCAAAATTCATTTCGTTAATTGTTAGTATAGTCTCTGCTTACCCCAACGGGCAAATTGCATGACTGTATGTATGTCATTCAGGAATCTATATTTTTTGACATCGGAACCTAATGTCTCTATCATCTGATTAGTATTAAAATTGGCATTTATTTCAAAGAGACTCGTAAAATGACAATGCAGTGAAGGGCTAACATCAGAACTCAATACATTTCTTAGTGCGCATCTTTACCATTTCGATGTCACTGCTCTAAAATTAGACCTTCAACAATAAGAGACAGTAAATACACTATGTAAGAGTAATCCAGATTATCAAATGGCAAGTTCCGTATAATGAAAGTGATGTGCGCCAAACCAGCCATCAGTGAAGGTTCTCACGCAGCGAAAGCATGACGCAATTGTATGTGACGACTTGCCATGAAACTGCGTTTTTAACTCTTTGTAGATATAATATTAGTCTCTTAGTGATGGTAGATTGTTAGTTTGGAACCTTTTATGGTAATATTTGAGTGTAGGTTTATCGTAATTCGTACTGATCTGCAAATATGATGCAATACATTCATACATACATAATTATATATAGTCACGCCTTTGTCCCGTTGGAATAGACAGAGACTACATATTTCCATTCACTCTTTTTATTCTTCTTTTTTATTTTCTTTTTTTTGTTTCGCATTGACTAAATTTATTTGATAATAGGAAGGAAAAGTTTAAACTACATGCCATGACTAAGAAAACAATAATAAATGCATTATATTTTCAATTTAAATTATATTCATTATATTTTCTCAAATTTTGAAAAACCAACGTTTGATAATATAGCTACTGGTAAAAAAGTTGGTGCATTACCTTTACAAATTAGTGAATTCTGATTATAAACAGTAGTTTCGTGATAATATTTCTGTAAAAAATATTAAAGATTCACACACAGCTTCACATTCACAATTAAGCAATTAAGAAAAACAATTTTCGTGGGAACTACTCAAATTGGTCTTTAAGTCATGTTTAATTAGTAGAAACTCAGGTAGATATTATAAGAAACAAGAAATATTAATTATGAAACTAATTTATTCATAACATCCTCGTTTGAACCCTAGCGTTGAAAAAAAAATTACGGCAGCAAAAAATTTTTATGAGAACAAATAAAAAAAGTTAAAAGAAGTAGACTGCCTAATCGGTCATTTACTAGAAGTAATAAATTACACCGGCAGCTTAAATTACCTACTGCAACATTAAAAAATCTCTTTAAGACATGATTTAATTTAGATTTATATGTGTTTGAAACTTTTATCACAGACATATTAGAAATTAGAAGCTTATCGTTTTTTTTATCACCCTTTGAATAAATGTGCTAAAATCATTTTGTTATTGTTTAACTAAATATCTGCTTAGAATTTTATAAATTTGGTACGTGACACGTGTAACTTTGTAAAGTTGATTCGATCAAATATTAGACTTGCAAATAATTCCCAGTGGGGACACTGGTGGGCCATTTAGTGGGATAATTGAGAATATACCGATGAAGGCATCTAAAAATCGAGCCACAACGAATTGTATCAAATTTAGCAATTACTTCATTGGTTCATTAATTGATAATTTATAGAAATGTCTCACATGGCCTTGTATTTAGGTTACACAGTTTCCGGCCCTCACTCTGCTTACAAATACTATATGCTTACTCACATGAGCCGGGTTTTAACGAGAACATTCAATTTCGTTCCAATTTGTTAATATCTGGTTCCGCGCCTTGCTTTATATAACGTAACAGCTGTAATAAGCTTTTCGGTGATTGGCTATCCACCTCTACTTGCTGAGCCATAAACAGGTCCGTTGTCGAACGCAATAAAATTCATCTATTAAATCATAATTTTCGCAAATTGAACAGGAAACAAAGCGAGATTGAAGTTATGAGTAATTGATTGTCAAAATTTCGATCTGACATAGATTTCCTAATGTGGGAACGAATAAATGAAAGATATATTGTAATACAGGAAATTATAGAGACACTCCACCCATGATATGAAAATTGGGCTCCAACTTACATCGGATTATGTCAGGTAAAGTTATTATTGATAGTTACTCAAAATGTAACTTGGCAAGCATAAAGCGGCTTATTAAAATAAATCTGAAACTAAAACCACTAGAGAAGACACATAGTAACAAAGGATATAAACGTAAGGGCCCGATATTGGTTTATTTACTAATCGCTATAGAAAAAATACCAAGTTTAAACTCAAGCCGAAAACATATACAACATAGAATAACTTAGACGAATAATATAATAAAATTATATTAGCTTTACAATTGAGCATTGTACAATTGTTAGCTTCCAAAAGCAAGGTGACTTAGGTGTGTGCGTGTGGCTTATTGTATCAGCAAATAAAGGAAAATGAGGTTAGAGGACCATTCAAGTCACTCTCACAGCTAAAACGTAGATTAAAAAAAAAACAAAATTGAACAAGCTTGTCAAATCGAATATGTAAAATTGTTAATTTTTTATTTTTTCTCAGACTCGTGTATCGTTAAACATGCACGAGTGTAGGCAAATGATACAAATGAAAAAAAATGTGTCATTTCGTGTTCTCACCAAATCTTCCTAGAAAGATAAGCATCTATCACCTTACTGAATCGTGACGTCGACTGCGACTAGAATAGACTGAATACATGGAGTTCGACAGCAAAAATATGGTATACTAGCAGCACCCCGCGGATTCACCCACGTTAATCACTATCCCAGAGGAGCAGTTGATTTTTACGGGTTAAAAAGTATCCTATGTTCTATTCCAGGACCTAAAGTATGTATAATATGATAAATATAAATAATCCAGCATCATCCATCATCACTATGAATAATAAAATTTCGTTAAAATCCGTTCAGCCGTTCCGGCGGCGGCGGCGTGCTGAGAGGACAAACACACAAACAAACTTTTGCATTTATAATATTAGTGAGATAATAAAGCTTGACACTGGCTAAATGCACTAATCATCCGAGCAAAACAATAGAAAAAACTTAACATAAAAGAAAGTAGATAAGAAACAATAATAAGCCTCACAAGTCAAGCATTGTCCGATTGTAGGTCACCAAACGGCGAATGACCAACAATGTGTGCACATGTCGCTAACTAAATTGACACGTCCGTTCGGAAGTTAACCGCATTAGCATGTATTGCAATGCATTATACATCGATGTTATACAACCTGCCTGTTGCACAATCGAGACACTTCGGCATGTGCCCGAAGATAAAACGCTTTCTATTATAATAATATTGTTGACTTATTATGTAGGACTGGTCATTTGCATTTGTATCATTGATTTGCTGAATGGTCATCCATCAATCAATACATTTAACATTGTAGGTTTCGATTACGTGTGTGATGATTTGAATCACCTTTCAGGTTCCTCTCAGAACAACTCTTATGCATACATGTATGTTGTTTTATTGTTTAGATTTAGGTTAGAAGTTATAATAAAGGTAATTATAATTTTAACAACAGATCACATTAAATGCGCATGTTAATTAATTTAACTAGCGTATTTTCTGGTTCATCTTTTTCTGTCATAAGTATAGTGGATCGGGGCGATTCGGATCACTTCTAGTTTGACCCATACGAAAAGAGCGGTACTCTAGAAAGATTCGCTAGGTAATGTTTATCTAAATCATAATCAGCGCGTTCAGCTGGATAGAAGCAATGTGTTGCGCTGATAGGCTGATTGGTTACATTTAATTAGTCACGAATTTTGAAATATGAACAATTTTCTAATAAGCGACCACAATAGTCGCGGCTGCAATATATTTATTTCTATAGTGCTCTTGTCAAGCTGCGTACAAATAAAAAGGACGTAGATGAATGGTAAAAAGCATGGAACATAAATTCAATTAGAGAAAGTCAACGTTTTTCCTATATCCCGATTACACGAAACTTCCGCAAGACTTTAAGCATGTCGGTAACACCGCATGTGTCCGTAATGCATGTGAGTTCGTAACCAATATAATTGATCTTCCTCACACACCTAACGTTTAACAGGTTAACGTTTATCTAAGTAGATGTAACGCGGTAACGCTTTACAAGGAAGTTCTTGAGCGAGTTACCGAAGATGTAAGGGCAGGTTCTGAGGAAGGTGACCGCTTTCACCCTCGCGTCCGGAGGAACTATGTCGTTGCTTTACGTAAAGAGTCGTGACCTGACTTCCTTATCTTGGATTTCGATCAGATAGGAACAATGACGGACGAGGTATTGTTCCTTATTGTGGATCGTTTTAAATCCTTGAGCTGTTTTTGGTGGTGTAGGTGCGAGTGTGTCAATACAAAATTAAATTATATCTTGCAAGTGGATAAAATAAAAAATAATAATATTAAAATATTTTGTAAATTAACACTCACAATTGATGTAAATTTGTTTATTTCTATTTGATGCTTCGTAAAATATAACGCATTGCCTCTAATGTATTCATCAATTGTTATTGGCCACTACTACTTCAAATTAATTAATAATTTATTACTTCATGTTTTGTCTGCCAGTATTTTCTTATTTTGTATGTTTTTTGATTTTATTGTTACAGTTTGGGCATTCGTTAGCCTTCTTTATATTTTATTATGTTCTTCAAATGTTCAGCTATACCAGCAATTCGTTAGTTATATTTATACCTACAATTATCATATATTACTCAATGACTGTACTAATTACACCGACAAGTTTA
This sequence comes from Campaea margaritaria, assembly GCA_912999815.1. NCBI lineage: Eukaryota > Metazoa > Arthropoda > Insecta > Lepidoptera > Geometridae > Campaea > Campaea margaritaria. The sequence continues at coordinate 9,509,067 of OU538794.1, forward strand.
ATCATTGACCATATGTTCTAATGATACCATTCAAATCCCACCCACGCTAAGATAATAAAAAGAATCGATCAGGTCTCCTTTTTGCAACAAGATTTGCTATTTCCTGGTTACCCCAACTCCAATTAGCAATTACAATAGGTTTGAGACATGTAGTTCCTACTATCTACACACCACACGCTGGTTTCTTTGGCAACGGTATTGAGATTGCGATCGCATGAGTGCATACTAAAAGCAGTAAGGGTATTTACTCACATGAAGTTATTTCACTCGCGCTTAAGGTAGTTCCCGATATAAACTCTCATCTCATGGCAACATAAAGCGTCAAAATTCACGTTCTACTTTAATTAATTACTGTGTTCTGGTTTAAAGGGCATTGTTTCCAGCGAAATTATTGGGCATATGAAACTTTAGGGGCGATGTCTCAAGGTGATATTTGGATGATTTTGCAATGCTGGGTTCTGGGTGGTGCTGTGACTATTATGGGCAGGCGTAGCGCTTACCATCAGGTGAAAGACTTGGTCGTCTTAGTCACATAAAAAAAAAGGCAGAATATAGGAATTATGCAATTACTAGCAAAACTTATGATTCTATTAGGTAGACTGATTATTTTAAATAAGAGAAGCATTTGTGCACCCACCTACTTTTAAAGTTGACGTTACTTCAATATCCTACTTACTATTTACAACTGTATTTATATCTGTGAAAACTTTTAATTGGCCTTCCATACTTAAATTCTTATCTTCATAATTGTAACTAGCCGTTAGTTTTCCTTTGATAATAAAATAAATAAATAAATAAATAAAATAATAAATAAACTGTTTCATCCGCTTACTAATTTAGTCATAGTTTGCTGGAAAACTGCCTTAACAGAAACACGACTTCGTGAATGGAGAGTCTAGCGTCTTTTTTTCAAGTCACGATTAAAGTAGAGGTTTTTTTTCTTGTAACAAAATATTTCTTTGAGTTAAGCTTGTATATCTTGTATCGTAAAAAACTTAAGACACATATAATTGCCCAAATTTTTGAGTGTCAAGCAATTATCGAACTACATCCACCGAGTTGAGTTACTTTTACTACTCGTAATGGACATAAGTGTTGGTAAATAAATCACCTGGTTGATGGTGCAACCTATATGGTTCAACCGTTAAAGTAACGAATGACAAATGATTAAACTGTTAAGCCAATGGCGCAAGAGTCAATGTTATGGTATTGAGAACGAAATGTGCCAGTGGGCCGATGTATCACGGGAGCCGTGCTTGACTAGTTAACGGCAATTTGACTGTTGACATAATCGGATTATAGTCCAATACATTTTTCTCCTTTTTTTATTTGACTGTGTGAGGAGACGAGCAAGTTGTCCACCTGATGGTAAGCGCTATGCCTGCCCATAGCAGTCACCCACCCAGAACCCTGCATTGCATAATCCTGCGCTGCACTGCACTGCGCTCGCCACCCTGAGACATCGGCTCTAAAGTCTCATATGCCCAGTAATTTCGCTGGAAACAATGCCCTTCAAACCGGAACACAGTAATGTTTGCACACTACTGCTTGTTGGATAAATATCTGGCTACTACCGGTACTTCCCCAAGCGGGGTCTCGCAGAAGAGGCCTCCCACTACCAAAATATATGTATTTATTTTATATTCCCCATTTACTCTTGCAGAAACAATCTACACAGCAATTTTGACTGACATGATAATTGATCAATCTAATGACTGTATTGATGAATGATCGATCAATCAGCATAGGAAGTTGTAACAATAAACCTTCAATGAACCACGCGCATGCATGACATTTGTTTCATAGAGTTTCTCACTCACAGATGTTGTGTGAATCATTAGTTTCTTGTAAACGACATTGAGCTAGACGTTTTTAGTTACGAGTTAAGCCTTGAATGTGTGAATTTTCTTTAAATGGATACCTTCGTGTAGTTGATAATAAATATGACCTACACACTACAGTAAATTTAAGTATCTGATAACATTGTTTTGTTGTGTCTGATATTGTAATCAGATTTTTGTTTAGTGTATCGTAACCTGTTGACATATTTTCCAAAGTCCACATGTGTGGGAAGAATCCCTCAAATGTTTTGCATACAGTTTAGAAGAGTAAACCAATAAGGTATACATATTTGGGACACTAGACCGCTTAGTTAGATTTAATAACAAGACATGTCATTACTATACCCAAATCTTACTTTATGTGACTTGACAGGGAATTGAGGGAGGATAAAGATGTAAAGAAAAACAAATATACGTATGTGTGTGTGTAATCAAAACTTGAAGACGCGTGATAGTCACTAAATTGCAATAAGCCATTGTGGTGCTTTGTATGCCATCCTATATACTGTAATAATACAAGATGTCCAGTTTCAGTGGAATCTATTTCTAGCCTAAATTATGTACTCATATAATATGAAGCGGTTGTGGCCTAGTGGAAGAACGTCTGATTTCCAAGGAAAAGGTCGTGAGTTCAAATCCCAGTGCGGGCACGTACCAATGTGTTTATATAAAAAGCATATCTGTGATACGTACGTAATTATCACTCGCTTTTCGGTGAAGAAAAAATCGTGAGAAAACTCACATACCTACCCGAGAATTATTTCGGAGGTAGGTATGTTATCCACTAATCGGGATCCGGCCCTCTTAGTTGGTTATGGCTTAACCCTCCTCACGAAAGTGATGGCCCGTGGGATGGGATGACCCGTGCTCAGCAATGGGACGATATGGGTTGATGATGATGAATATAATAGGTATTTTATATGTTATAGATGCCAAGAACACACAATGTATTGTAATCGTAGCGCGAATAAATTTATAAGAAGTTATCATAAATTAATAATGTACCTAATCGTATTTATGGCTGTTGTGCTGGAAGTGATCTAAACAATCATGGATTGAATATTAATGATTGACTACAGTAGGTATCTTTGTTTTAATGTGTGTGTCGTTCGATCAAGAATCTCGATACTGGTCACGCCAGTAGGTACGCCAGAAGTATCCCATTTTTTTTTTTTTATTTGACTGAGTGACGAGACGAGCAAGATGTTCACCTGATGGTAAGCGCTACGCCTGCCCACAACAGTCACATCACCACCCAGAACACGGCATTAATAATAATATAGCACCATCGATATCATGGTTACCTTAATTACAACATGTAACTGAACATTCTGAACACTCAAATTGTTTTGTCGTACTTATATGCCTAGTTTAGGTTTAAATAGGCCAGTACGTAATTAACTTTTTTTTTGAAATAACATTTTTTTTAAGGCTTTGCATGCATAAATCATGCCACGATCACTTACTTTCTGCGGTCAAATGCTTGTCTAATAAGCAATAAAAAAATATAGATCCTGATCTCTAACAAGGACTCCCAGTATCTAGGGAATGAAGAACTATGAAGACCATGGTCTTACAAATACCCAAACTCAGAGCCACTTGTGGTTCAAACAAATATTTGATTTGAGCGGGAATCGTAACTGCAAAAAAAAAAAAAAAACAAATCATAAATCTCTAAATCAAAATGTAATTTATTTTGGTGTAATGTAATTTAATTGGTGTAATCCAACATAAACGGTGGTAGCCTAGTGGGTGAACGTCCGCCTTCCAATCAGAAGGTCGTGAGTTCAAATCTCAGTGCAGGCACGTACCAATGTGTTTCTTGTAAAAACATATGTACGTTATTATTAGTCGCTTTTCGGTGAAGGAAAACATCCTGAGGAAACCCACATACCTACCCGAGAATTATATCAGAGGTAGGTAGGTGATGCACCAATCCGGATCTGGCCCTGTGGTGGATTATGGCCTAACCCTCTTCACAAAAGTGAGGGGAGACCCGTGGTCAGCAGTGGGACATTATGGGTCGATGATGATGATGATGATGAATCCAACATGTTTGCGTAGTTAATCAAATGGTCTGACACACCATCACCATCAAACAATATGATAAAATCACAGTTGTAAATAAACCAGGGAAGTTAGGTACATGTGTTGGTTGTGGGCGGTTGCCAAGGCATAAGCATTACTATATTATATGTCATAGTGATACTTACTTTGTCACATTACAAACAGTTTATGGAATAACCAACCTTGCCAAAGCCTTGCTCTTGTTGCAACCTTATATGTATATGCAAATATAGTTTCTTTATACATACACTTTAATTATACATTTGCATAGCCACACGAGACTGACAATTATTATTTACTAGGTGCGCCTCGCGGTTTCACCCGCAGTAACTATTATCCCATAGGAACAGTTTATTTTAACGGAATAAAAAGTATTCTATGTTCTATTTTAGGACCGAAAGCATCTGTATACTAAATTTCATGAAAATCCATTCAATTGTTTTGGCTTGGAAAGGGAATAAACACACACACACTATCGCATTTATAATATTAGTGAGATTCATGCATCACTATATATACGTACATATTTTATCGTAGTTTATTTGTGCTTTTATTATCTTGTTAACTTATAGTTATATATATATGTGTCACAGAATATCATCAGTATTTAGATCACGTAAGTTTTACTTATATTCTAACCACATTTGATGTTTATTCATAACAAAACCCCAATAACATTTATGACAAATCACCCTGCAATGTTATTTGTTGTTGTAATAAATATTTAATCAAATATTCCCGTCAATTTATTATACAATTATTATAGAGTAGTATATTAGTAATAGCCAGATGTATCACAGTCATAGTTCTGTTTTATAATGCTGTTAGTTCTGGTTAATGTTAAATTTACAATCCTACTAATATTATCAAAGTTGCCTGTCCCTCTGTATGTTGTAGAAAAAAAAACTATCAAACTATTTTGATGAAATTCGGCATCGAGATATTTTGAACTCTGGGAACATCTGGGAACTTTTTTGTAACAAAATAAAGTTATTTTTTCACGGGGTTGAAATCGCGGTCATAAGCTACTCGTATTACAGTTTTTTATAAATTTGTTTTACTTAATGTTACGAGCTGTACCCGTTCCGTATTGCAATGACATATAAAATTTAAAAAAAACTGTTGATCCGATTGCTACCAAACTTTACAGGATCTAATTTGGTTTGCTGGGCTAATTTGGTTTGCCTGAAAATTTCATCAAAATCGGTCTAGCCATTTTGGAGTCCATAGAGACACATCGATTTTTTGATTAATAGATTTTATTTCTTAAAAAAACTCTTTTGTGGATGAACAAATTGTTTAATAACAGTCCCTTAGTAAGATTCCTTGTATATAGCAAATCAATAATTAAGTATGAGGGAGGACCTACAGAGGTTTGTTAACATATCAGCGCGATCGTAGTTTGTTCGATTTTCACCCAGCCTCATTTAGTTTGAAGGTGCAAGACAAATTGCGACCGTCATGTGAGTATGAACGTGGGTACTTTTGGCTCAGACCTTGTGTAAAATAATCTATTGTGTGCGATCCTTGGAGAGGCTTCACTCAGCCGGGTGTTCTGAGCCAAGGCGAGTGTTAATTCACGTGCTGTCATCGTTTCACGCTGTTACGCAATGTTTTGTTATTGACATATTGTCTTATGTGAGCGATAAATGCGATAATGCGACGCATCGCGATGCGTTGCGTTGGCCACGCCCGTACGGTAATGCGTTGTATAATAATATTCACTTCATTTGTGTCATTTTTAGGGTACAACTGGTAGGGAAGTATGGCCCTAATTACTAGTGGTTAGGGCTGCTCTACTAAAACAAGAAATATGAATCTAATTAAAAAGAATGCCAACTTCAAATTTTTACCTAATTATCGTAGGAGTAAAAACACTTTAGAAGTCACTCAAACTATCCTCAATTAAACAAAAATAAATCTCAAATTATGAAGCAAAGCACTATTAATATCGACTGTCATCTTCCGTCCCTCATTCTCAATAAAGTCTTCTTAAATGCCTACTTCCCACGGAAGAAACTAAAATGCAACGGTTAGTGCCTAAAAATCTCACATTCCTTATTACTAAACATTTTATTGGCTTTAATGACTCGTCAATCTGACAAGATTACTAATACCTAAACCTCAGATATGCTGAAATCATATACCTATCATCATAAAGTTCAAAGTGGGCGTATAATGTTGCGTGATGGTCACCAATAGCATGTAATAGTGTCGCATGCAACATGCCATGTGACTCGCGATGTGAAGATGAACCTTGACTATTCGCTTGAAGCAAAAACACTTCTGTCCTATCGAGCGTAGAGTCCTCGTTTTCATTAAAAATAAGTGCCACTGAAGCATAGTGATGATATATAAATGCACTACATTACATTATACTATAGCATTAGAATGAAATCTTAAAAGCACGTATCTCTAACTATAGATCAAATAGACACGCGTTGTTAATTGAACTGTATTTACACTTGCTTAAGTTGGCTGTTTATAAGTTAAGATGAGATAAGTTAACAACTTTATATTGCACTAATTTCAATTAAGTACGTGATACATTTATTTGTAAGTTTTAATAGACTTTTATAGTTACAGATTCTTTCTAAGTATTGTTTTTTTTCTAATAAGTTCTTATAATATTTTACATCCGAAATGGATAAACTGTTGTTTCTAAAATTATACACAATTTACCATCTTTGTATTCATAGTTTATTTATTTTATTTATTTCAGTAATCCAACAGCGTAACAAACATTTTAAAAATAGGCTTAAACTAAGTTAACATAAGACCAAAAAAGTATAAGCAATAAATATGATTCTGATTTTATTTATATCATCGACAAGGGATAATTTCAAATATTATGTATTTTTTTGTCTCCATTTCCGTCGAAATTATTCTTTGCGTCCTTTCATAGTCATGTTTATCGTTGTTGTTGCAATATAAATAGTACCATTATAGTCCATAGCATTCCAAAGCTATCTTTAATCACACGGGTAGGCCTGCATAATTTGCATTGAATAAACTCTTACTTCGCCATGTGGGTGGCCTTGCACCTTGCCAACATTCTTTGAGTCTCAAACTTGTTCAAATACTTGCACTAAGATGTTGTATCACATTGTAAGATTTGGGGCGTTGGCGTAAGTTATAGAAGAAAAAGATTTTAACAAACGGTCTTAAGATGAGACCAAACCGGTCTGTGAAAATTGTATAATACTTAGAAATATTTGTACACAGATTACTAGATAACGACAGATTTTGTAATTTTAACTTTATTTAAATTTTTAATTTTTTTTTGTATTTTTAATTTTGTAGATAGTTGGTTGCTTGTGGGCCGGATGAAAAATCTCAATTTTCATGACAAATCTGTCTGATAATAACACGCCATGTTACTAAGTGGGCGGCAGCCTAACATCGCTACCTCTTTTATTTTGTACCGTGTTGTGACCTAGACCGACATGCGACGGTCATCGCTTTCAATTTATATAGAGACGACAACTCAGCTCCAAGTGCAAGCCTAACAAGCTAGTGTGATAAGATGATTAAGCAAAAAAGGCATAATCTATCCAAACCCTGAAATAAGATACAAAGATAAACACGAGTATAAATCTTTTCTTACATAACATCAGCATAGCTCCGTTTAAACATTCTATCGTTGCTTCTGTTAGTCAGCAAAGTTCGCATATTTAAAGCCAGTTGGGATTCTTTGTACATAATAGAAATGTAAAAGTTAAAGTAAGTACCTACCTACAGTGAAAAGTAGATCAGAAGATTATGACAAAGAGTATTAGCGTAATGTTTGTTTCTTTGTCACCGATGAATTCTATTTAATATTATAAATGCGAAAAGTTGTGTGTGTTACAAACAGCGCTGAAAATACAGAACGGTTTTGATGAAATTTGTTACATTTATATACTTTGGGTTCTAAAATAACAGATACGATACTTTTCCTCATTTTCATTTACTTTATCACCACAGTTACCGCGGGTGCAGCTGCGCGAGGCACAGTTTTGCCATATATGTATAAGCTACCATGAAATGTTTGGTCAAATGAAGGGACCCGTAAAAATCGATTATACAAGGGCAAGCTAGGTGAACAGTGAAAGTGACTTAGGAGCATGCAAAACAGCGGTGCTTTGCGAGAGTAGGTGAACATGCTAATGAAAGCGAAAATGTGTCAGCTAATAAGCGCGTATTCCGCATACAATGCAAGCCGATTTCGAAATCTGTAGAGGTATCCTCAAAGTTCACAAAAGGTATTTTTATGTAATGGTCCTCAGATCTAGATGATAAAATTAACAATGAAGAAAGAAAAAACAGTGGCCCTGAGAAAATTTGCTTGTCTTACTGTGACCGTGGTTTCACTAGTTTTTATGGGTGAGTTTCGTACCGTGGATAAAAATAATGTTGACAGCAGTAATAATCAGTAGGTAATAAAATACGCCTAAACGGAAATGAAAGTGCTTTTAAGCAAGAAGTTTCATAGAAGTTAAGTATGGGAGCCAATTGTCTCGTTATCGTGTAGACGTATCAATCGCGGGCATCAAGCTATGCATGGATATTTCTTTGTATATTGTCATGTCAAGAGCGATATTAGAGATATAAATGCAGTGCCAGCGTTGAGTGATGCCAGTTTTCTTTCATAGCTCGTAATAACTGCCCATGTTATGTGTGTCATATTAAAATATGATTCTACTATACGTTTAACCCATTTTCTTGGTAAAACTATTTAGTTCAGTTAATTATGTTTCATTTATTTTTTATTTTTCTCTATGTATTCCTATTGTATAAAATTTGTCAAACATTTAAATCATGAGCTTTAAGTGTTTAAATTTTAAAAGTGCTTTATTTTGTCCTACTTACGATAAATTATTTGAGTTTTGAAAAGTGTTTTCCGTAAACTATTGCAAAAAAAATAGTTAGATAATTTTAGAAAACTTTAAAATATACTAATAGACGTAGGTAAGTATGTCTAAATATTAATCAAAACCCGATTAGCTAGCATTATATTGGTAGTTTACGTAACAGCAGTTACTGCAATGGTACAGATTAAAATATGCTTTGCTATAACATTAATATATATAGTAAAAGTTGACGTAATGCCATAAAGCAAGTCCTACCTACGTAAATACTATAGGATTGGTCAAGACGAAAACTGGGTTAAGTAATGGTTCTGTTAAAATGTGGGCAAGGTTCGTTGATAACTCATAGTCATTCCCGAGTTTTTTGAACTAACTGCGCCCCACAGTTCCACCCGCGTTGACTGTTATCCAACAATGCATTTTTCTGGGATAAAAACTATCCTATTTTTCATCCCAGAACTTAAAGTATACTCGTACATACCAAATTTTATTAACATCCGTTCTGCCGTTGCAGAGTGAAGACTGAAGAGAGAACAAATTAAACACACAAACTTTTACATTTATACATTTAGTGGGATTCTACTAGAACTTGCGCCGTCACTAAGAGAGATAGCATGGGTCGTATAATTCACTGCGCCAATACAGGTGAATGTCATATGGCTTTCAATCCAAAGATTCATGGACATGTGGATTTCCTCACCTTCGTTTTATTTTATTTTATTCAGTCATTTCTAGACATTACACAAGCTACATTTGCAAAATTAACCAGAGCCGACTATTAAGAGTTCACTGACCAAAACCAATCAAAGCTTAAGATTTTTGTTTGTATGTTTGTTTTTTTTTAACTTTTTGTAACTTATTAATACGAATTATTAACAGGATACATTGTCAATGGTTTTCGTTTAGCATTTTGATAGGTAAATTTTTTCATTGCGCTGTCAAGCATCAATAACTGGTAGGCATTTAACTAGAGATCACTTAATAGTTTTGATTAAACCGCGTGGGAAATAACTACCTACACCTATAATATATTACTGATTTGATTTCAGTTTCCTGTCAGGAAACTCCCACGGTGTACGAAATCTGGTTTTAGCATAATTACCAAGTTATTGATTCATAGATAGTAACTATAATTTCCAATTGCAACGCACGTAGTTCTCAGGAAATTATTCAATTGAGACCACTAGAAGGAAAACCAAAAATAGATTACATGACTATTTTATCCTCAAATGACACTGTTTCCCGTTAAAACTAGAGTCAATTATGAGAAAAACGTATTGGAAATATTGCGAAGGATAGAGTTTTCAGAATCATTTGATACAGTAAAATTGTGAATGTGAAAATACCGGCTGTTTAGCTAATTTTCAGAATTAAATGTTTACATTTAGTAAGTGTTAGTTAGATTCGACCCATGAAAAGAACAAAGCATACACAGAGTTCTAGTTATGCTTCTTGTGGGCTGCTTGTATATAATACGGTAATTTACAGTATACCAAAGCTAGCCTCTCCATCGCCATAGTCTGATAGAGTTTTTATCCAAATCCTTTACGAAACTGCAGAACCTTTCAGTATGCAGTTGCACTCTGATTGACAAACATTCGTATGGGGTAAATGTTTGCTTGTGGCAGATTCTCGGTATTAAAATATTGCTTATTTTCTGAAGTGAAACCAGGTGCGTTGGATAGAGTAGAGAAGGCGATCAAACGGTCGAGATCTATGATTAGAAGGGGCCTTGAAACTTCTCTCACAGAGGTTTCGATCTATAAATCGTGGTTTTGCAACTGGGTCAGTAACAGATACCTATGGGTTAAGTTTGTATTGAATTAGTGGGTGTATCCTAATGGGCAGTGTGAGAGTGGGCCCATACTTATTGTGAGCGTTGGGAGATTTCGACAAGTTTAGACAATCGAAAGAAAAAATCGGTGCAAAATCACAATCGAGTTTATAATTATTATTTCCGCTCCTCGAGTTAACCGACTCGCCGTTGCGTTCCATTGCTCTCTCTCGTTCATATCGTCTTGCAGTCAGTGGCATCGGTGGCAAAACAACTCGGATTCACTTAGATTCGACGATGAGAGAATGTCATCGAGAACCATACAGATATTTGAACAGAAACAATCGACTATAACATCTCGGACTCACCCGCCACAGCTTATTGTGTATTGCTAGAGGAGGTGTTAGTTATTGTGTAGTGCTACCACAGATAAGGTAGTTGCCAGGTGAACTGTAAGTGAGGCCAACCCAGAGCGCCATCAGTTAGATGACGTAGGGTTACCACGTTCAGAAAACAAAGTATTGGATTACTGTAGCTGTAAGTAAAGTGCTAAATATTTTACTGGCCGTATGTACTTATTCTACTTATTAAATTAAGGAAGATGATTATAAGTCTGCAAAATTTTAATTTTTCTTGTCAAATTTTCGCATTTCTTTTAATTCTTGTACTTGGATAGTTCAATTTTTATTTGACTAGCAGCCTTTCAAGTTCGTATCGTATAAAAATTCACGTAAATTGACCACTTTTAACCATTGTAAGTTGCTTTTTTGGTTCGAGGTATTGTTTGAGAACTTCTGTAAATCACTTATGTTGTGTTATTTTCACTATGGAACTAGGCATTAAATATTGAAACAATTAATTAAATTTATCATGCAAGTAACTTTCGTATTTCATGATAATATACGTTAATCAATCTAACTGTATTGTTAACAAAAAAGAGGAAGCAGCAACCCTGTGTGAGGCAGCGTGAGTTACGCAAGCTTCGGTAAGTTGCCTGATAACTTGCTCCACATTCGCTTTGTCTCGCCGCGGACTGTTCGCACTGCCCGTAACAACTGCGGATATGCTGTCCACTGCCCTATATTCCATGGTATTTACTTTTAAACATGATCGAACTGTGGTTAATGTAATTCTTTGAAAGGAGTGCCTGATTCAATACATTGTCTGCTTTAATTAAGTCTATATTTCATGATACTAGTATATTATACTTTAAGAACATTATTGAATGTGGTTCAAGTAATTCTTTAAAAATATGGCCTGATTTAAAATGTACTTTGTCTACTGCTTTAAAATGCTCCCAGTTTTTTTAAAACTCGTTTGGATTTATTGTTTTATTAAATTTATGACCCGAGACTTGAAAGTATGAAATAATACTTGCCTCTTTTAAAATTCAAGCACGTTCTCATATAATATTTACCAGGTAGGTACTTTCAGGGCTTATCAATTAAACAGAACTAAAATGAGGAGTCGAGATAGATAAACTGTTTATTGAAACACCACAGAACAAAGAAAACAGAGAAAGAAATTCGAGATGATGAGATGATTCGTATGGATTTAAAATTTATAATCCTTAGTTAGTAATGTAAAATTCGAGCTTATGATACAAATGCGTGACCTGTGAGTGTTACTCGTAACGAATATAAAATTCGTTTTTCAGGATGCTAAGACTTCTGCTTATTACAGGCGTGTACCCGTATTATTAGACTTATCTAGCGACAATATCGCTTTAAGTAAGTAAAGCAAAACAATGATTGTACAAGAATGCGTGGTGCATTGTGTAGAACGTTGGCAACAGTATGAGTTTCGTCGTCCACTTCCGATCTTGGAGCACGCCATGTGCAAATTGCTGTTACCTTGCTATTGTTTGTTTAGCTTTGCACTTTGCTGTAGCTACGTATTTACCATGTTCAGTAGGTACTTATGTAGAGGTGAATATAGAATAGAATAGAATAGAATAGAATAGAATAGAATAGAATAGAAAAACTCTTTATTGTACACCAGAAACAAAATTAAACACAGGACAGAAAAATTACAATAGGTAAACAAGGGTAGTACAATGGGCGGTCTTATCGCTGAAAGCGATTTCTTCCAGACAACCTTTGGATGGACAGTAAAAAACATTTTTCGATAGTAGGGTGGGTGGCGTACTTACAGTATATACGACATGCATAGCTGTTTTCCGCAGTTTTACCCACGATTCGCGGGATGATAATTATCTTATGTGTTAATCCAGGCTGCTATCTATCTACACATCAAATTTCATCGAAATCTTTTCGGCAGTTTTTTGTGTTTGTTTGGCAAATATTAGTTATGTTGAGCGATGAATAGACACTTGGCTGAGCTTTAACTACTAGTCTAAATTAGGACTACTACTGATACCATGATGTGGTCTCATATTAAATTGAAATTATGATTTTACATTAAATTTTTTCGTTTTGTTTCAACTTCATTGGAAGAACGATGTGCGAACGCATAGAAGACGTACGAACAAACAAAATAATAATTTTTTGTTTTAAATATAACGTATATTTCACCGTTGTCATTAAACCTTTTATTTCTAAAGAAATAGCCTATGTAATATTACGTCAAAGGCCACGCCTTATTGGACAAGAGATCCCATTAGATGATTAAATTATGCATGTATGTCCATTTATATCTGCTTCTAAATTACAAAAGAGCTTACAGGTTACAAACAGTTTGTTATATAATAAATCATGATACCCCAGATGCCATGAACTATAAATAGCTTCGACTTTTCTCTTGAATGCAAATGTGTTGAATACGATTTTGTGTAATATAATGAACCAGTAGTCGCCTACTGCTGATATGGACCTTCGCGTTAGCTTTTCCGGATCTGTCTTATTAATTTGCCTCTGCCGTATATTAAAATATTGGATTTCAGAAAGTTTAAGATGCTACTAGCAGCGCCTCGCGATTTGACCCCCGTTAGCTATTATCCCACAGGAGTCATAAATTTTTACGGGATAAAAAGTATCCCATGTTTTATTTTAGGACTTAAAGTATCTGTATACTAAATTTCATCAAAAATCGTTTAGACGTTTTACCGTGAAGAGTGAACAAACATACACACATACACACACAGACACACTATATTGTTCATTTTTAATATTAGTGAGATTCAATGATTACCTTACTTAACTAGTTTTCATCTAGTTAAATTTCTCGCCAATATGTACGTACAGTGTAACAATTGTGCCAAGGTGTACAATGAGACACGTTAAGATGTAGAGTACCTTAAGCAGGTACTTTTGGTCTCAAAATTGAGGGCAAGCATGTAACACACAAGACTGGAAACTATCTGCTTTGTGCATCGTCGTATCACTGACCATAGTACCGTAACTAACAAATCGTTCTTAGGGCAGAGTTATATTGAGTTCTCTCGTAATATGAATGAATGAAAAATTAGATAAGAGATAAGAGATAAGATAAGATAAGAGTAATGATTACCAGTTGAAACTGCGGCCATCTATTTTAAATTAGAACATAGCTAGGTATACGATAGCAATTTGAATGGTTATAGACACGATACATTCCTTGGCATGTGGAATAGGAAGTCACAATCCATAAAAACAATTTTATCGGACATGAAAAATCAATTTACGTTTGAATCGTATCGTCGAAGTTCAAGAATTTTAGCGTTTTTTACAATCTGTGAAGTTATTGCTTCCTTCTATTTTAAGGTGGTTCGTTTCACTTATGGAGAGAAATTTAAATTTCAAACAATTTGTTTGCTGTTGGACCTAGACCCGATAAATAATGTAATTGAGAATAGTAGATCATTTTTACGTTGTTTGTGGAGATAATTAGCAATAACGCACCGGATTGCTCAAATATGCAATAAAGTGTTAAAGTGATGATAGCAATGTTTATTGACTTATTTCAGTGTTCTGGGGTTAATGTGTCAACTATCTCTTCAAAATAACACTCCCAGGTCTAGTTCCAAAAACGAAAAAACTGTTTGAACTTTAGATTTCACGCAGTAAACGAAACGAACCACTTTAAAACATACAAATTTGTACCTTAATACAAGTGACTTACGATGATGCTTAAGCCAACAATTATAGCTGTATTAAATATCGACATGGATGAATAAAAGTGACAAACAAAATAATTCAAAACACTTTTACAGCAAAATGTTCGTGTCGTTACTGTGTCAAGTGCTTTATCGTGAAGGGAGTGAGCCTTTCCCTTAAAAAGCTTTGAACCGATATTATATAAGGCTTACGTGATCACAATCAAGTTTCATTACTCGAATTCGGGTCCTGTAGTATGTAATTGCGTAGATTGTGACCATTGGAATCGTCACTTTCACTCGCACGCGTGTGACAAGAAAATATAAACGTTTTTATTGCTGCCAACGAAATAAATAGTTTTGTAGGGTTACGCACTTCCACCAAAAAAAAACCTTATAATATCACGCACGTCCGAATGACACAGATGTCATATAAGGGTGCGGTTTAACATAGAGATTATTACGACTTGATCATCTTGCAATGCAAGGTTCTGTTCACTTTAGCTGTTGTGGACGGGCGTGGCGCTTACAATCGGGTAAACCACCACACAAATCAACTAAATCAAAAACAGCTGTTTGTATTAATTGATTTTGGTATTGATAATATTAGGACTGAATTTTCAGTGTCAGTATTTTTTAATCAAAGTTCTCTTTATATGCCTCGCAGTGTGAGAAATTTTTTATAAGTCTAATTAGGCATGTTTTGTAGGAACAAATAATCCTAATTGATGATAAGACCTACCTACTTTTTATATTTTAATTGGAAATTGAAACTGTGTAGGTATTATAATATAATTCTACAAAAACCAGAGTATGATTTGTTGTTAGTGTTTGCGTCATGCATGACACACATGCTGCCTGCTTGACGCTGTTCCGTTTATTGTCCCAACTTTATGAGAATCCCTGGCTTTAATTAGAATTGAATACAATAAAATTGATTAATTCAATTGTGTTTCCTGCATACCAACCACATCGAGCAGAAAATAATAAACTGATTTATACGTATTTTTATTGATCAGCTATCCAATCTCGTTGGTCGAATACCTGCGTGTTTGGATTATGTAACGGCTTGCAAATTTGCTGTTGTTTGGCGTAATAGCAAGTGTATACCCAGCCTCCTGGAGGCTCATATGGGAACCTTCCGCTGTTTCGTCGCGACGAAGCTATATGCCCGCTGAAGCCACACCACGCCCCAATGCAATTCCTTTTAAGGACGACCACGGAGGGACCAGTCTTCAGAAGAATATCACCCTCAAATTTCACTTTCTCCTTAAGCTTTAGCCCATCATCGAACGGTGTATATGGATCTAGGTCACAGTGGACTTCTTTGTTTTTTCCCTGTTCGCAAATAAACTCGTCCTGTGAGAGAATGTTGGTTTCATTAGGCCTTGCCATTGTCCCAGTATCGACCAATTTGGTGTATGATTCAGCGCCGTCCTTCTTGTGGCATACACGCCTACCGTCTGTGTACACTAAACAATCGACCGCGTAAAACGTCTTGTCGAGTATGTTATTGGATAAGAACAATAGTTTGTCGATGTTCTTGAAGTAATTGTATCTTATTGTTTCGCATTCGTAGGTGTCTGAAATTTCTTCGGCACAAGATTTTAGGACTAGCTTGGGTGATGTCAGTTCTGTTATAGACTGGAGCTTTAGGCTTTTACATTCAGGTGCAGAGCAGTTGAAAAATATAGTATTTTTCTTTGGTATATACGGATCGTGCGACGGCAAGTTATTAACAATGCCAACACTGCGTCGTACCGACCTCCTCATCGTTTTGCATATAGGACTGGCACCCTGCAAGGTGTTTGTGAATAATTTAATAGTCCAATAAGGAATTCATGTTCGAGGTTAGATATTCGTCATGATTTTGCAGTTAATGATTAGTACTATTTAAAGTTATTAATCGTGACCTAGTAGAGATTGACGGATTGCAATGTAACCTTGGCTCGAGAGGACTTAGCCTTACTACCAGTTAGACTTCTTACAACGTTGGCTTTTGACTTTTCCTCAAACAGCTTAGCAACCAATATGTTTAAAAAAATTAAGTCAAATCAAATGGTTAAGAAACTATTAGGCGTATCTCAGATGGCACTGTCCCGCCGACGATGAGGTGAATTCCATACCAGCACTCTACCATATACAACCCACATACCTACCCGAGAATTATTTCGGAGGTAGGTATGTATGTTATCCACCAATCCGGACCGGGTCCCCATGGTGGATTATGGCCTAATCCTCCTTACGAATGTGAGGGGAGACCCGTGCTCAGCAGTGGAACGTTATGGGTTGATGATGACTCTACCATATGCGCGGTGCAGTCTTCACTAGCGTTACATCCGCCAGATTATACAAGGATCAGTGATTGCTCTCTTTAAAATTGGTGGTGGAACCGCATAGACTCACGGCACCACGTGTGTGAAGCACTGCGTGTTCGAGCGGCGAATCGCTCATCTACGCGGCGAACCAACACTCCGCGCTTTTTTATAACTTTTTATACAACGTAGTGTAACATAAATGATCCGCTTGACCGCGCACTGCAGCAGCGGGCAGTACCGTGTGAGATACGCTTTATATAACTGAAAGCATAGCTATTTACCTGATCGATAACACAAACAACATCCTTATTGTAAACCTGTAAGAATATCGTGAGTTATTATTCATTGAATACTATGTAATAAGAAAATTTGTGCGTAACAAGTTATTGTCATGAATTATACGAAATATCACGATGACTGCCTTCGATAAGTGAGTCAATCAGTCAGTAAAGCCCGAATAGTGAGTCAGTCAGTCAGTCAGTCAGTAAGCCAGTGAGTGTGCGAGTAATATACCTTCTTATCGACGTAATTGAATGTACTTACCGCATAAACACGACTCTCTAGCCACCACTGAATGATGACTAAACATAAAAAAGTGAAATTCATGTCTATTGCATTACATAACGCGAAAGAATCTTCTAAAAGGAAACGTTTTAGTGGGCGTCATAAAATGTTAACTGCTACTTGGTTCAATGCACATTAATAGAGAAATAAATTGGATATTTGATAAGAAATTAACTTCGTAACATGTCGCATACCTCCTATCCTCCTATAACTATTGTAACAGCGATGCATATGTATGCAATATGTTACTGGAAACTGAAAACATTTAAACGACCTTTATCGATTTATTTTTCATCAATTTTGCAATCCAACCGATGAGTCTAGTCTAGTAGATTTATAATGCCATTTTTTTGTACTTTTTTATTTTTAATATTATTATTTATACTTAATATGCTACACGCTGTAAGTACCGAAACGATTAATGTATTAGGTATGTATGCTAAGATAAAACAAACATTTAATTACATAAAATGCCTTCACTTACCACCACAAGAAATCCCCGGTTAAACATTTTTCATGACACGGTGGAGAGGACTCTGCAACAAAATAAAAAGGATTGAGAAATACACAGACAGTAGATATAGAAAACTTTTTTGGACATTATTGCCAAGTGGTAGTCATGTTGTTGTGGTGGTTGTCAGTGATCGGTAAGAGCCACTGAAAATATTCTACTTTAGAATTCAGCTATTTACATATACCTACCTAATAAAGTTATGGAAAAGAAAATTGAAAGTAATTGTTGAATATCCAGCAACTGCGGCTCGTTTATAAAATCTTAAACTGGAACTTGCATCTCGAATTAAAATTGACAAAAAGTACCCGCAACGAGAACATGGGAAACCTTCTTAAAACATGACTCATCCAATTAAAAGCTATGTCCATAAAAGTAAACAGATAAGCAAAGAGGCAAATATTTTAATTCGGCTCGTGTTCAAGTGCTCCAGTTTGTTTGACAAGGTTATGAAGTGGGCGTCCATAATGCGTGCGCCTGCGCAGACATTGTCACTCGCGGCTATATAACGCTCTAATCACCGTGATTAAACGATCCATAGCATTGATATCTGCCGCTGTTTATTCTGTGGAAAGGGTCCCGTGCCTTAATAGGAAAAAATGGAACGTCTTTAAGATGATTCAGGCGTCTAATAGTTCGTTGGTCTCGTCCGTTTTTCATGTAAAATTTCAACAGATGTTAAAGAGTACCTAGCTGATCACATTAGGTTTCATAGTTTATAATAAATAGAATAATTATAAGAAATAGGCTACAGCTAGCTTATTTTAATAGAACATATATGAAACCTAATGCAAACTATGATAGGTTCATAGTTTAAATTAGGTTTTATCGTTGCTATCACTATAATTTGAATAAAACTATCGTTACTAGTCGTAATAAGTTTTTAAATACGGAACCGTGCATGCGGGTTGCAGATTCGCATTAGGTCGCGTTTTTTGTTTTATTAACGGATGACAAACAAGTTAAGTCGATAAAATATTTGTTCGAAATTGATTGGATAAAAGTTCAAAGTCAATTCAATTTGTTCCAACGAGGTTACCGCGAAACAGGTGAGGTGCTACTTTGAGTTAAGATTAATTGTTAAAGAAGGTGAGGTTTTATTAACCTCTATTAATTGAATTATTCAATTACAGATAATATAATTATTTTGATTGAGACTATTTAAAAAAATGCCTACCTGTGTTAAATGCCTGCCAATGTTGAAATCGCTGAACATAGACGAGTACTTATTTTCAATGCTTGATATAAAAAAAGAGTTTTAGTACCTTTTAACTAACGTGTAAAGTTTTAAGCTTTTTAAAAGTTTCAATCTTCTGACTATACTATAGACTGATATAGACAATTAAATAGTATTATAATTGGGAACGAGGCAGAATTATAATCTTAAATATCCCTAAAATAAAATCATTTATTCTTATTAATCTTAATTATACATTCTAGTAAACTCGATAGATAGAAATCAAGCTTATATATTTAAGATAGGTAGACATCTATTACAGAATATCGAATAAAATACACATAACACAATCTACCAATACAGTGTTACAAAAGGTGACATCATATTTTTAATACGTAATTAATTTTATACCTGCGTTTAAGGTGATGTTTACTATAGAAAGTGTCAGTACAATGGGACATTGAACGATAGTGAAAACAAACACGTCCATAGAATATTAAGCATTTTGTGTTGACGCTCCAATATGACATGACTGGTAGGATTCTAATTAACTCCGAAGAGAGCCTTAAGGTGGCGACTCACTTGTAACATCCTTTTGTAATGTAACATTCGGGGCGAGCTTGTTACGTTGCGTGCTTGCTTCAATTGGCGTAACATGCTCGTTTTAAGTTGTGCTTTGTTAAGCTCTTTTTGATATGATATGGTGAATACTAACCTGTAAAGCAACTGTAACATTCAAAGAGATTTGCTAAAAACTAAGAAGAAGGAAGGAAAAGCTCACGGCATTTAGTTAGGTTCTGTGTGTGAGAGGGGTGTTTTTGGTATTAAGTACTATGCTATGTTTGCTTGCCTTGTAACATGTTCCATTATGCGAGTACTTTGGTCTATAATCACCTTTATGAAAATGCACTATAGTTTAAAAGGAGACTAGAAACTGCATGGGCCATAGCTGTGTATTGTGTAACATTGCAATAGTTATGAAACGGCTTGGTTTGTCTGTCAGTCAAACGGGCAGCTGTCTAGCCGGGACTTACGATATTTTTAATTAGGCAGCGACTTTTGAAACTGATTTAATTCGAGTTCCTGGTTTGATGTAAGAATGAAGCTACAGTACAAAAGGCACATTGTATTTTATACACATAAACATGAATTTAGGGGATCGTGTGATCAGATTTATGTTGATGAAACGCATATGTGGTATGTTTAAATGCATTCAACTGTTGTTAAGTGGTGGCAAAGTGTCACTGCTATTATGGTGAATATGAACGAATATAATATATTAATAAGATAAATAAACTATAAATTATTTCAACAAACTCAAACTACAAAATTATATAGAACGGAGCATTTTTCTTCCTCATTATCATGTTTTCGACTTAGAATAAGACAGAAGAATCAAGAATTAGAAAATTAATGCCTTTACCTAATTTATGTTGTGTTACGTAATTAATTTGTAAGAAATACGGATAAGTAATCTGATTCTGTAGAGGAAGCAAACATTGCGGTTACTATACGCCGCAGGAGTTATTGCAATAATATCGCTCAGAATAGTTACCACTTTAAAGTAATTTTAGTACAGCAAACCACTTTTATATAATACCACTTAAAAATGTATCATTCACTTTAACGACTTTTGGAGAACTTAAATAAAATAATTCAGCTAAATTTACTTAAACGCGATGCTGTAGACAAACATGAATTTCATTTATAATGCCTATTAAAAAAGCTTTATTAATCTATACATGCTATTAAACTCGTATTCCACCTAGAGAGGACATTTTTTTGTTGACATTTAGTATTTCTTTAGAGAGATGTAAAAAGTTCATAAGTCATAGATAAAATCAGATATGATCTCATAAAATGCACAGGTTAGCTTTTTGTATGCACATTTGATGCATGATATTTATTTTCATAAGCATACTAAAAATTAAAAAAAGTAAGTATCCTAGTCATACTTTATTAATTTCTTTTAATAACCTGACTTATTATTTTATTTATTATGAATATGAATAATTACAGTTTGATGAACACGGTTTTTATAAGTTTTGTCTGTTTGTATTTATTTTGTTAGTATAATATTATATTTTATTTATATAGAGACTAAATTATGGGCATTTGCTGGCTTAATCAGTTGTATATTTAATCAACGGTTCGGCCAGACAACAATTTAAAATCAATCGAGTCTGGAAATGAGACGTATTAAAAGTTTAGAAGAATTTGACCTATGTATATTTCAGTTTTATTTGTCGCTAGCAGCGCCCCGCAGTTTCACCCGCGTTTACTATTACCCCACAGGAGCCGGTAGTTTATACGGGATAAAAAGTATTATATGTTCTATTCAGGACCTAAAGTATCTGTATCATCATCATCATTAACAACCCATAACGTCCCACCGCTGGGCACGGGTCTCCCCTTACTTTCGCGAGGAGGATTAGGACATAAATCAACCACGGGGGCCAGATCCGGATTGGGGGATCACATACCTACCTCCGAAATAATTCTACATTAATTATAGTATCTGTATACTAAATTTAATCTCTTTTTTATTTATTTTTATTTGACTGAGTGACGAGATGAACAAGTTGTTCACCTGATGGTAAGCGGTACGCCTGCCCATAACAGTCACAGCACCACCCAAAATCCTGCATTGCATAATCCTGCGCGGCACTGCAATGCGCTTGTCACCCTGAGACATCGGCTCTAAAGTCTCATTATGCCTAGTAATTTCGCCAGTAATAAAAATACGTTTAGCTGTTTTGGCGCGAGGAGGCAAGAAATACACACACAGAGATACTCACACACACACACACACTTTCGCATTTATTATATTAGTGAGATTAATGAAGTTGCTATATGGCTACGCAGAACTTCTCACAGCCATAAACACCGCTTAGTTTTCGAGGACTTCGTTACAGATTCACTAATTCTTGTTCTTGGCCTAATGAATGGTCACGCCCTATGGCCAAATTAATGAGGTTGAGTTAGTAATAAAAACGGTTATTTGTCATTTCATATTGAAATTAGAGATCTCTCGCCTATTAAAGAGCAGTGCAAAAAAAGTCCGTTACCATTAGACTGTTATGGAAAAACGTGACCTAGTTTCTTTTTGGCGAAATACCGATTGTATTACATTAGCAGCTCTCCGCGGTTTCACACGCGCTTTGTATCCTATGTTCTAATTCCAGGACCTAAAGTATCTATATACCTATTAAATTTCATCAAAATCCGTTCAGCCGTTTTGGCGTGAAGAGAGTCAACACACAAACGCACAAAATCTGTTGTTCTGAAAAACGTAAATCTGTTGTTGTTGTTGGAAAATTACAACAATTTTCACAGTAACATATTATGTATGGTAAAGCCATCGGGTTTTTCTATTATGCAAATAATACATTGTTGCATATTTCTATGAAATATTATTGTACATATTATACATTGTTTGGCAATACTTAAATACCCAAATCCTATCCCTGGGAATTCCACTAATAATAAGTGTTAATTTTCTAGAACATTTCCTCAATCACTAAGAAAATTTTCTTTGTTAGAGAACGAACAGCTGTCTATATAGGTTTATTTTCAATATTTAACCAACGTTAAAGATTGAAAAAAAACCTATATAAAGGAGGAAATATTCTAGAAAATTAACAGATCTTAATAGATTTATTAATTTTGATTACCATTATCAGATTGCCAGCAATTCGGGTCAATCTGAAACATTTTGAAAATTTAGACAAAAGCGCGCGATATATTCACCTTATATATTCACCTTATTTGTGTTATTATTAGTATGTATGTATTGATATTTTGAGACTGATGTCAACTTTCCCAACCCTATTCTTGCTCTTTATCTTGTCCGTCTATAGGTTGTCTGGTAGAGATCGCTTTAACCGATAATACCGCATATTGTACCTATTACATACATACATACATACATACAGTCACGCCTTTTCCCGTTGGGATAGGCAGAGACATCTTTCCACATGCTACGATCCCAACTGAAAGCAGTGCACCAACTCCCTGACACCCTCTAGTGGTTTCTGGAACTCCAGACCAATAGCCTGTGCAGGGTCCATTCTTGGTGTCACATCCATTCCGCCTAGTCTAATTCACACAAAGGACATCAATCCGCGTTTTACTCATCATCTCGCATAATTCCTTAAAGGGAAGAACCTTAAAAAAAATATCTATTCACTATTTAACAGCAAGGAATAAAATAAACCCAAAAAGTCAGAGACTGTTAGTACCAATCGTCAAGCTCGTAAATAATATTACAATAATGATATTACTATCCAAAAACCTACTCTTCAAATAATAAAATTACACAGTTACGCTTTGGTTTGAATAGTATAATTACTTGCTACTGTTACAAATAAACCGCAACGTGTTATTATCACGTACGAACGCTTAACGTAACGCGTTCAGTTACGTTTCAGTATATTTGCATTTATTGCTTAACAACTCATTTGAGAGCGATATTTCTGTTACATGAGTTTATTTGTTAAGGTGCTTTAGGTCCGCCTCTTGGTAAACAGTAGTCACAAGCACTTCTATGCTTAGTTGTAGAAGACTATTGTGAGCAATGTCGATGTGCGTGTGTGCTTGTATTGAAATTCAGTATTATGTTATTTTAAAATAGGCCTTCAAAAGCGCTCATTAAAGTTATGACTCTACCACCGGATTTGGATGACAATTACTCCAAGAAAACTGGCATGAAACTTGAACTGCTAATCTACTTTTACAAGCCTGTCCGGAACGAGGATTCTATATTTCAGGGGCCAATTTTTTAATCTCACCAGGTGACAAAAGGGCTGATTCTCACCGAATTTGTGAAGATTAGTCACCGATGAGATTTAAAAATCGATCGATCGATGTTTGTACTCGTAGGTGGATATGTTCTTCATATGCATTTTACAGCTTAAATAGCTTGTTGAGTTTGAATACTTGCCCTGTGATTGGATTTTTCTTAATCTCAAGAGTGACATAGGATAATTATACTCGTATTATGAAGTGTAAGAAAATAATTTCAAAACTTATTGCATGAGGTATTCGATTAATGGTATAGAATAGTATAAAATATTATAGAAACCTCTTTGTTTTTACCTCTTTTCTTTCTTTCTCTTTTATTCCTTTTTTATCTTATACCAAAAGATGCAGGAAGCGAAGAGGTTTAATCTTAAAACTTTACCAAAGTTACAAAGAACTTTTCATATGTTTTGTCCGCTACTTTACATACGAATAAGATTATAATTAATTTTAATTGTATTCTTTAGATCATTCATCATAAGAACTGTAAATACAAGGACATAACGATTAATGGTTAATTATGTGCATTTGTAAGGTTTTGTGTTTGATATAATATGTATACGTATATAATATACAATATACAATCTTACAGTAATTAAATGCTAAGGTATGACAATTTGTAAGCAAGTATGTAAACATGTGAGAATGTCATCTTGGAAACTGCAATAATTACGAGAGAAATCTCGTTTATTTTTGTTAATTATTATTAAACGTAGTAATAAAATTATACTCCTCAACCTCCCTACATAAGAATAACTGCACGAAAAAAGCAACTGAGATTGTGAACATAGTAGGTTCTGCATATTCTAGTTACTCTAGTATATTAAACCATTGATCACTTCATCCGTGTTTGAATATACTTCCAATTGATTATTAACAAATTGAAGATTAATGCTTTCTTAGAAAATTTGTATGAGTTGCCATTGCTTGGTATTGCAATCATTTTTCCATTAATTTTAAACAAATAAATAATAATATAGACATGATAACGTTTTTCGAAACTTAATTAAGTGTTGTGATATTGTATAATATTGAAAAGCTTTATGTTATTGATGTGGTCAGTATAGAATAACATGTTATTGGTAAATATATTTTGAAGTGATGATGCTATATTTTTTTGTTATATTAATATGCAACAATGCCGCTCCCTGACCCCGTTATTTAGCGATATTAGTCAACTGAGCTTAATAATGTATTTCATAATAATTAATTTAATAAAAATTCTGAAGCAACTTACATCAGTTACTATGGCTTTTACTGGTTTATAGAGTCCAAGAATTAAATTAACAGTCACATGTGATTCAGTTTGGAGTTTAGGAAAGTAGAACTAACACTTCTTTTATGAATTAACAATACATGTTCACACCATGTTACAGAGAATCGATACAATGGGAAATGAGGAGTGTCCTCAATACTTCCATTCAGAAGACTAGGAGACAAGACGTCGCGTCCGCGATAGCATTTGTTTTAAAAAGTAACGAACGCGTGTTGTGCACGCGCCGGCTTCGCAACGACTGGTTGGTTAGTCTTTCCCGCCAAAAGCACGGACAGATGTTTGCAGCGAGGCTTGTTGATGGCCAGTTCCATTCATGAGCGCGAAAGTTATGCAATTTCCCTTTATCGGGCTTATTGGATTGAATCATTGCTGTCACGACCTCGTGAGACTTTTGACCCGGGCTTCCTGTCTTCAGCGTTTTGTATTGAAATGATCAATTAACTGCTGCGATATTAATAATTAAGGCAAGACTGTTGAGCGTATAGTAATTGTTCCGATCAGCTGATTGATTTTAATGCAAATTCGACACATTAAGAGGTGAATTTTATAAAGTTAGGTACTGGCCAACAATTATGCAATTTCAGGCGTCACATGTATACAATTTAGCGAAAATATAGAACTTTAAAATTTGACTAAATGGTGTAGTCAATATTTTTTCAAGTGTTGATTAATTGATAGTGTTATTGCACAGATCACTATCAGTGATCCATGTATGAAGACCCGTGCTCAGCAATGGGCAGATATGGGTTGATGCTGGTTATAAAATATATTTACTCACATTCACTATTACCTACACAACTAGATCGAAGTAAAGTATCTAGTTTCTGATGCTTCTGATACAGTTCATCATTTCGTTGATCACGTTCATAAGGAATTCTCATCATCATCAACTCATGTATCATCATCATCATCATCCCATCTAGACCCACTGTTGTGCACGGGTCTCCCCTTGCTTTCCTGAGGATGATTAGGCAATAACCCACCACGGGGGCCCGGTCCAAATTAGTAGATGGACTTATGTATCCCTTATAAATTAATCTATATTAAAATACAAAGTCAAACTCATTCTGTGTTTTGTAAAGATGGGAGAAGACAGACCCAAAAACCTAAAATACTTCCATCAAAACATATTTCTATTTACACTAGTTTTATAATATACTAGCTGTACCCTGCCATGCTTCGCTGTGGCACATTCGCACATTCGCTGATGAAAAAAATAGATAAAAACAATCCTTGATGCGGATTATATATCATGCTAAAATTTCAGCGCGATCGGTGCGGGACTTTGCGAGTTTTTGAAGCGTACACAAACCAACATAACATTTATATATATATATATATATAGAAGAAAACTATGTTTTACAAAACATTAAAATTGAGCCATCTGTTGACGATCTATGGAACCAAGACGACGTGGTGTTGTTGGATCATAGATCAATATCGTTATATATAATAGCCAGCAACCGTTGAGAGATGAGATCTGTGCTATGTTATTCTTGCGTGAGGTTCGATCCGATTTTTTAGACGTGCGTAGTGTACAAGGAAGTTCCTAGATGGCGCTTATAAGAATTTCATGAATTATGTTTGGTTGGAACCAGTGTTAATAATGGTGTAGTCAGAGGTAAACCTATTTTCTCTGGTGTTTGTAGAACTTTGGTCCTCGTAGTTCCTAATTTATTTATGCTTTGGCACACAAATAACTTGTACAAGGAGGACTTAATGCTAAGTAGCTTTAAGTCTCTACCAGTCATCGTGGAGATGCAGTTTAAATGGTGGTGGTGGCGATTAAGCGAATCCTAGTTAGGGGTCAGGTTCTAGTTGGCGATCGTGACACGATATTAATATTATTCATGATTATATTTTAATGTATTCTATAGCTACGTATTATAATGCAAAATATTATGTACTAATGCCAAAGTGGATATCAAAATTGATATAAAAAATTGGTAACACGGTAGAGTAAATAACAAAGCATTAAATTATAACTTAATCAATAGGTAGTTAGATTTTATGAGGTGGGCAATTAAATTTTATTGTTGTCTTAAATTTTCTTATATTAAATACTTGCTTAAGTATTGTAATTTTACTACTTTTAATAAACCAATCAGCACATTTAAAGAGTGATATCATACCATCTAATAGGGTGAGCCCCCGTGGTGGATTATGGCTTAATACTCGTCACGAAAGTGAGGGGAGACCCGTGCTCAGCAGTGGGACGATATGGGTTGATGATGATAATATTTTGCAATATAAGTATTCTGGGCTAATACCTAGTAGGTAAAAGGTCATCAAACTACCTTAAACTTGTTTTGTTATAGCAGCTTTTTGGGAGTATGAGGTAGTATATGAATTAGTGGGTACTCAATACTCAGTGTTAACTGAGTGGGTGGTATACCTAATAGTAAAGGTAAGAGGTACTCGTAAATCAGTTCAACATCAATGCCGCTATATATACCATTAAATTGTATAATAATACTAGCTTTTCCCCGCGGGTAGGATTAGAGTATTGTGTGTGTATTGTACAGCAAAGAAGATATCTATGTCTATACCAAATTTGAGCAAACTCCGTTTCTGCTGTTTTAGAGGTAATAATTGCAAACAGAAGCTGTTTAGTTACACACGAACTTCTGTGGGTATAATATTAGAAAGAAAAATATTTCAGGTAAACTAAAACTCTATCTGACTGAAAAATTACAAAGTTTTATCTAAATAAAGACATCTAGACGTTTTATAACTTTATAGAGATTAAAATATGTAAAGAATAATTGTTTCATTCCAACTCAATTTTATACATTAAAATGTCAACTCCAATTCCCAAATTCTCTGTTTAAGAAATCCATATAAAAATTAAGTTGTGTTATAAGCGTTGTATTTATTATGCATTATATTTGTTAAAGTCTTGTATACCTACTAGTGAACACAATAATGGCTTCCTAAAAATGTAATATTATGCTAAAAATAAAACTAAATGTAGATTTGACATCAAAATTTTTATTGTTTCGATAATATTATACATTTACATTTACACAATTAGTGGCAGTGAATTTTTATGTACCTACTCCCACGTTTGGGTCATAGGTCAAATTATAATATTTATTTAATACTTTTATAGCTTAAACCATTAAACTAACATTAAGTAATATTACTAATGAGATAAAGCCTATTAAATTAATTAAACTTATATAAAAAACCATATTTACTGTCCTTTAGCGTCGACCGGGTAATACAACCATTTAAATTCATAGCCTTTGAGACCATATTTTTCTTCTCTTTCTGTTTCGGGTTTGGGCACGTCGTCTGACAACAGGTCAAGTACTTCTTGGGAGATCTTGGGTCGAAAGCCCTTCGAATCGGCCACGTAATCCACTCTTGTTCGTACGCCGTTCCTTCCAGTGACGAAATAGTAGCCTTGTTTGACTCCGCTGGTATATCCCTCTTCGAAATGACCATGAAATCCCACTGTATAGTTGAAAGTATAAAGCAGATTGCTCATGTCGTCTTTTGTTATTCCTTCCGGCAATCCCTCTTTTTCACCAGGCCTTCGGCGGTAGATGTCAGTATTTTTGTCAACAATTTGCATTTGGGCAGAGATCAGTGTTGGTTTCGTGGGAAGAGATGGTGCCAGCGGGCTATTCGGGGAACCCCTTAGAAGACTGTTTGGCTGTATACCTACTGGTGCATATGATTGGCCGACATCAAGTCGTCTCGGTGTCTTTCCTCTTGCTAAGCTTCCTTGAGCAGGTTCAGAGCTATCTGCTGGGTATTGAGCACCATTTGGGCCTTGTGGTCCAAGCGGTTCACCATTGAAGCCCCCTACGACGCCTGGCTTATTTTCAGGATAATTATTATTAGGATAATTATTTTTTGGACCAGCAGGCGAATATTCAGGTATTTGAGGTTGTTGTAGAGGAAAAGCAGAAGCTCCAAACGATTGTGCTTGATTACTAGATCCAGGACCTTGTGGGGTTCTTTGCGGATCATTATTTCCGGATAGTGAGTTTTGACGTGGGACATTCGGTTCAACTTGTGGCGGTAAAAGTCCTTGTTCCAAAGGACTCTGTGCTGCAAACCTATTTTGTGTCTGTGGGTAGTTTTGTGTATTTTGTTGTGGTGGGTTTCCGACACCTTGTTGAGGGAAGGGGCTGGCACCGTTCGGCTGGCTGGCGAAAGATTTTACTCCTTGAGGGAATTTTGAACTGACTGATCCTCCAACTTGATTAGGACTTGAAGGCTGGTTTAATACCGGTAAGACTGGTGGTGGTGGTGTAGACGTAGTAGGAATGCTACAGTGAGAGCAAGAATTAGCTGGGGGTTGAATAGATATGGGCTTGAGTGTTGTTGTGGTTACCGCTGGAGGCGCCACTGTTCCCGATGAAGCTGGCAGATCGAGAGAGTGGCCTTGCCTCGCGGAAGTGCTCGACTGCTTAGCCGTATATGTTGGATCTGCAAATATATGAAGTGCTATTAGAGTCATGTTTGCGTTAAACATAATAAAGTCAGTCCTTCAATAAAGAATCTTACATGGCTTCACTCTTATGTTTTTCATTGAAAGTATTTTGAATCTCCCTTGTTCATCAGTAGCGTACACCGTGACATGGTAGACTCCATCGGCAGTGATGAATCCAAACTCACCCTCGATTAGTCCTTTCTCATCTATAAAAACAAATACCAAAGTTAAAGAGGATAGAACTCGATTTTCGATAGTTTTTTTGTTTTCCACAAGTTTTAGTTTTTAAATTGCTATCAATACTATTATAAAATCGAATGACAAGTGTTGAGTAATAACTTTGGAGTTTTGCGTGTCATATGAAGCGGATTTAACGAACTATTCAATTTACAACCTTTTGTAAGTACACAAAGAAATATTTAGGAACAACATTGAGTGATGTATGACATAATCTTTAATAAACACTTCAGAATAGGGCAGCGCTATTTCTAACTTAGCCTTGAAATATTACTTGTTAAGTTTGATTTTCAATGATATGTTGGAGCCTAGGGCTTGTAATGAGTGTTAAAAGTGAAATATTAATAATTAGTAGCAAATTATTACCACTACTATAAGATTCTTATGAAAATGGATAAGCAGGTACTTGCTAATATAAAAAAAAACACAAGTAAGTGCTTTTTAGGTCAAACATTATTTAAAACGCCATGACGGTATGAGTTTAAGTTTGGACGAATCCATACTTAGTCCAATGGTATCTGCGTCAACTCAAACAAAATGTCATGCCTTGGTTTCAGTAGATTTAAGACGTCTTAGTCGGATGCCCAAGTAAATAAAATCTTTCATGCGACATCCGGTTGAGGTATTGATTTATGAACCTAGGTGCATGTCTGTTGGGAGCTTAACTGAATCCACAAATTACTGAACTAATTACTATGATTACATACTACTGCAAATATCGATTATTTGTTAGGAAGCAAATAAAATGAATGATTGATTTTACATAGCACCTGTTTTTAATCGTATTCAAGTTAATCGATGATTTGACTAACGATTCTTGAATTTTTATTGTATTATGACATCACCAATATTAGTATACCTACCTACGAGTAAGTTTACCTATATCACAACCTATATGCCATTAATTTGTGCGCTTATGAAAAAATATAATATCCATCTATATATATAAAAATGTTATGTTGGTTTGTGTACGCTTCAAAAACTCAAAAAGTTCTGCACCGATCGAGCTGAAATTTTAGCATTATATTTATAATCCGCATCAAGGATTGTTTTTATCTATTTTTTTCATCAGTGACATATCAGCCAATGTGCGAATGTGCCTCAGCGAAGCGTGGCAGGGCACAGCTAGTTTATTATGAAATATGAATGCGCTTCCTAGTATCTCAAGAGATTTGACGTGCTATTGAAAAATTGAAAGTGTTTTAAATGGCATCTTGGCCAAACTATTAAAATAGGTATGTAATTTTGTATGCAAATATTATGATAATAATTTGCTGTTAATGCAGAATTTTTTCTTGGATTCCGATAATATCATACATTAGCTGTATATTAATTTAATATGGAAATCATTATTAGATTTTATAGCAGGTTTAAGTTAATAGTAGGCCATTAGTAAAAAAGCTAAATCACACGTACAATGATCACATTTAGAATCTTAAATAAAAGTCGGAATAGAGAATACAAATATTAAATTTAGAATTTTATTGGCCAATGGTAATAAGCATTGAGAATAATAAACGCTAAATTTAAAAGATATGATAATACATCTACTTCTTTTTGTCTTCTACTATTTTATGGCAGTCGTCGGCCATTTGCATTAACAAAAGTTGTAAACTTTTGAAACCAGCAATGTAAATTTGAAAAGAAGCATTATACCTATAATTATCGTCTTGACTTTAGAATAGACCACTAACCGTGTAACTTTAGCTGCAATCAGTTTCAATTTAAATTATAAAATTCCGCCATTGATAATGCTGTTTTGTTTTGAACACAGACTATTATGGTTTTGACAATGAATGTTACTAACAATTGTCGTGGTTTCGATTTCCGCACAGGGCAAAGATTTGTTTGAATATTACCTTTCTTTTCATGTCTGTGTTGTTCTCCGTCGATGGAGAATCCAAACTCGTACGGTCTATTCCCATCCGTATATTTATCTGCTCCTTGCGCTTGTATGAGAAAGCATGTTACTATGCTCCCTAAAATGATTATTCTTTCTTTGAAGTTCATCTGAAACAAATACAATCATATTAATTACCAATTGTAATACCCATTGTAGCTCATACGCCCGACATAGCTCAAAGGATTAGCAAACTAAAGTTGCAAAAGGCCGGTCACAGCTCCAGAAGGACCGACAACCGATGTGGTAGACGAGTTCTAGAGTGGAGACCGCGTTTAGGTAAACGTAGTGTAGGACGTCAGCCGGCAAGGTGGAGTGACAACTTGCGGAAGACGGCTGGCAACGACTGGATGAAGAAAGCCGAAGATGGGGCTCAGTAGCGTTCATTGGGAGAGGCCTTAGTCCAGCAGTGGACGAGTGGACTGATAATGTATGTTATTACCCATTTGCCGCAGCCACAACTTTCCGCAGCCTCAGACAACGCGGTGACGTCGGCTACGTTTCTAGTAAGGTGCTATGAGTTACGACCATTGACTCCAAAAGAAGAAGATTGTGCAACCCTTAGTTTACCTAATATTGCTGTATTGTGTTTATTTTTGGTGTACAATAAAGGGTTTTCTATTATATTACAAAACAAATTTAATTCAATGTAACAAGAAGTTAAGTGTGTTCGGTGTAGAGCATAAATTAATGTGGAAGAGGATTTAATTGATGCAAAAGTCTACTGCAGCATTTACATGATTGTATCGATGCTTCTACAGTTTTTCCATGTGACTACTTACTTTTATATTTGTTTTTATACTATAAAAGACTAACTACTTTGTTTTTATAATAAAAAGTACTTTCAGAAGCACAATTCACTTTTATTATTTGGATTAGGTTCAGCAACTTTATTGTACCCACTCGTATATTTACCCAATTATTTGCTACCGTTTAAATACGTAAGTCACGTTTTGTTATCACATTACCGTTACATCACAGTCAAATAGTAACTAATGTACAATTGTACACGTAATATGTTGAAATATAATTTAAAAACCAAGATCCTTTAACATAATAGGTAAGAAAACGTTATGTTTGACTGGGTATGTAGCTATTTTTAAAGCTGTAAGTATAATGTACTTTGGAAAATCATATATTGATATTAACGTGGATAATGGTTATTAATGTATTCTACTGAAGAAGTACAGGGAATAGTGATTTTTTTACGTGAAATAGTAAATGGTGATTCGTCCACTCTAACTGTGAATAATATGGCGTCATAGTTTCCCATAGAACACTTGGCGATATTATTGACAAACGACAATTTAGACAAGCAAATATTTGGGCATTATTCGTATTGATGGTGTCGCGAAGGGTCGACAGTATCCGCATATTGATCAGTAAAATTTCATGCCAATTAAACACCATTAATGTATGACACCTTCAGTTTTCAGCGATTCGTGCATAGTATCACTCGCTTTTCGGTGAAGGAAAACATCGTGAGGAAAACCCACATACCTACCCGAGAATTATTTCAGAGGTAGGTATGTTATCCACCAATCCGGACTTGGCCCCCGTGGTGGAATATGGCCTAACCCTCCTCACGAAAGTGAGGAGAGACCCGTGCCCAGCGGTGGGACGTTAAGGGTTGATGATAGTATACGAATTAAAATAGAATAATTATAATAATTAGTTAGAATTGTTACTAATATTATTGTAAAAGTGAAAGTAATTCTGTTTGTTTCTCCGTCAGTTTGCACCATTTTCATGAATGATCCGATCGCAATGAAATTTGATATGAAGATAATTTGAACCTTGTGGAAAGAAAAAAACTATTTTTAATACAGTCCGTGTGGATAAAATCGCGGACAAAAGCTACTGTTGCATGTATTTTAATATGCATAAAATAACGATAAATTGCTGCTTTTTACTAATGTTGACTAATTTTACATTGGCTTCTTGTAGTCTAATGTAAACTCTTGATATTTAAACAAAACGCGTTCTAAATTGAGCCTCTGACAAAATTAAATAGAGAAACGAGAAAAAAAATGTTGCCAGGACTAAAACATGGCACGGATTGGTATGCAGTGACACGAGTTACATGTAGATTTAATTCCGATTTATTTGACGACTCTAATGCCTAGGAATTTGTTTATTTTACGACTTGTTAGAAGGTTCCGGTAGCACGGCTTCAACGTATATTTTTTTGTACTGCTGAGCTTTATAATTTTTAGAGGAAAGTACATATAGGGTCATTAAGCGATTGACTATCCATTATATATTTTGCCATTGATTTCTTTACATTTCTGAGATTTTACAAGTGATCAAATTGTCTAATTTGCATCTTTGAATAGTGAAATAAATAAATAGAGACTGTGTGAAACTATTTGCCAGTTTGATAACTGATCTTTGTAATCCATTATAAATTTATAATAGATGAATAGATTCTTTCTTATTTGGAGTCTCATTACAAAGAAATAAAATACAATGGCGCATAGGTCAGTTGTGCTTTATATATTCAGAACATAATAAAAAACACAACAACAATAAATTAATTGATAAAATGGCAAAGGTATTATACATAATTATGTATATACTATTAAAATAATATAATCATAGTTTTAGGTATCTATCAATGAGTTATAGTATTCAAAACCAATTAAACCAGTTTCTAATATTTGCTACCAAATAAATTAAATGGTTTGATCTACTTAAATATTAATGTATGAATGATCAGTTGACGCTTATTATCGTGTTAAATTTATCGTTGCCTTTATTACGTGTTAAACTAATTCAGAGCAGATATTTAAATAAAATACTCATCAAACGCATTATTTTATTTTAATGAAGTGTGAAAGCCACTATTTGTATAATTTGACACATTTTTTAATGAGAAACCGTTTATAAATCTAAATATAATTTTTATGGGTCAATTTACAGAAAAAATAAACTTTTAGGTACGTTACATTGATGATATTTAAATATATGGGTCTGAGTAGATATACAATAACTTAAACCTCATATATATTACACGCAAATATAGAGCAAAACCCACGACATAGTCATCCTAGTCTGGGGTTCAGGGATTACCAACTACTCTAATGGGATATTTAGTTTGTTTTATACCATCATCTTCGATGTACCGAAACTAACCTGGGCCCCTATTCACTATGCCACATGAGATGCTTTTCCGAAAACGCGTGATGTCATAATGCGCTTTAAACTTATTCGAATTGCATTTAATTATTTTGACAGTTCAATTGACAGTTTAAAACGGGCGCTTTACGAGACTGGGTGGTCATAGCGAATAACGGCCCTGTATGTTTTGTTGAAATAAACATTATGATTATTTATTGTAAGCTCCGACTTTTACACCTCGGAAGTGATTGAAGAAAAAGTTTTGATACTGCTTAATCTTGAGAACAAAAGACTTCAACGCGTGAACGTTTTTTTTTGTATTGCTTATATTTTCACCTATCTCTTGAAGAGCCTTATAATATAGTTCTTCAAAAAATCGTCTGAAAGCAGCTCATTCCACATTCCGCAGGCATGAGACAGAAAACAGTTTATCAGTATGTGTGTTTGTTGCCACTCAACTCCATGGCTGAACGGATTCTAATCAAGAATATTCTTCACTCGTCACGGCAGAAGTCGCGGGATGCTAATTATAATTATTAGTGCAAATACGCAAATAAAATGAAAATGTGCCAAACATAGCCCATTACATAATCCACCACGTTGGCTCAGCGCGTACATCACAAGTCCTTGAACACATTATCGCCAGGAAGTTTTCCTTCGCCGTTTTGAGTGATGCCATTTTATCATTCGCAATTTATTGCTGACAAGGAGTGCCAAACCTACACAAAGATGCCGACAGCAAAACTAATAATAAAAATAGAAATAAGATTTTCTTAAAATGATAAAATTGAGATGATTTATTTCGGCATCATTAGCAGTTGTACCTACCCATCATTAACGTGTTATATTTCTATTAGCTTGTCTGACCGGTTACTTTGTGAATATTTTTGTTTTATGTGGTCTTTACACGTGAAAGTGTCGACACGTTACTCGGTTAACAGGCAAATAAGACACGTGCGGCTTTGCGAGGCCAGAAACTGGTTTGTTCGTGTAAGGGAGTTAAGATAAGGCAACTGAGTTTACATAAAAAACAGTTTTAATTACCCATTTAGATAAATTTTATTTCTATTGGCCTATAATTTTAGCTACATTAACATTGGATTAGATTACAATAAAAGGTAGCGTTGTTGATAAACTTTTAAATCAAGTAACATTCTTCGTAGTTTTGTGATATCTAAAAACGGATTCTGAAACACCATGTTGTAAGCGAAACTGAAAATTCAATTTTTTTTCGAGATTGTACCGTTTATTTTGGTATTCTGGATTAATAATAAAAAGTATTCCATTTTCATGTATTTAAAAAGAAAAAAAGCAAGGCTTGTAAAATATTTATAACTAAGTATTAAATAAACAGTAAAATGATATAAGATGTGAATGAAGTTAACGTTGAATTGTATTTAAAAAAATAAAATATGTATATTAGCGTGTTTAGTAATAATTGCGACCGTTTATTGTTTTACAAGATTAAATAGCCCCCATTGACCTTTTTCAATATATCAAAATATTCTTCATTAATATTTTGCTTATAAAGAATTAGCTTTATAGCCTTTTAAAGACAATTTATCTTCAATTATGCAAAAGAAATGTGGTTATTACTATAATATATTCGTGTAAGGAAGTCTACATATCAGATATCAGTCCAAACCACAGAATAACGAACAGTTCCAAAAGTGGGTGTAGTAGGTAATGTGTAAGTTGAACTGTAAATGCATACCGATACATTTTAGTAAACGCACTTTAATAAATAGGTTTGCATTTTAATACTTCATTTGTAGTTACTAAATTTCCGGTGAAACACCCACGGTGTAACTCAAAAAACAAAATATACCTAATTATGTTTTTGAAACTCTTCTTATGTAAGTCAACAGATTAAGAGGGTGGGTTGATAATAATTCTGAATAATCAACGCGGAAATACAGGCAGTATTCTTGGCACCATGCCTCATGGAAAGTAATTTGTATTGATACCGCTTTTGTTATATTTTTGGTTTATCTAGTAGAAATGGTTAAGTCTGCCTATCTGTTATACCGTCCAAAGAAACCACTACTGTGTACCGATTATTCGTTGACAACTGAAAAGTCACGTGACTCCACCTCTGGAGTCAGAACTTGTCAAGCCGCCCAAATTCCTTTGATGATTTAACTACCCTATCAATTGGTAACAACCGGGAACATCTGAAGCAGGGAAACCCTCAGATGTTAAGGCAGTAAACAGTTACCCCAAGCTTATGCCGCTGGGGACATTCTACTCAATCTATGACAACGAAGACTTCAAATAATTGAAATGGTATCTCAAAACAGTAGTTTCTATATCTGCCCTTTTTTGCAAATGGCTAAAATCACTTCTCCGTCGAGGTATACAAAGATATTAGTTCTGCCGTTGCTGATGTCTTCAGCTTGTGTTTAGTTTAGACCACATCGTGCATTGACTACAAATTAAAAATTTGCCGGTCAATTTGAGATAATACGGATGTAGAACTAGTCAAATCGTTTTGTGTATTATTAAACTAATATTGATGGGTTCAGCTGTATTTGGCGTAACTAATCACTTGGTTAACTTTTAAACTATTTATTAGATCTAATGAAACACACAGTGCCTTTGTTTCATTACCTACTTCTTATAAATTATTAAGGTACTTCGTTTACAAGTAGATAACGGTGATATTATTATTTCCCTTAAGAAAAATTAAGCGTAGGTAGACAAAGAAATTTGCTTCTCAATATTAAATCACGCTTTAATTGGCTTGGTTATGTATGTAACGGAATTTTTGAACGTAATTTTCACCCCTTTTAAAACGTCGGATTAATTTAAAGCTTTGCACACTTATCAAGGACCGATTATAATACAATAATAATATTAAAAAAACATACCTACTAAAAAAATAAACTATAGTAAAAACAATTAAAAAACACGTACTATTAAGTAAGGGAAACTAAAAGTAGAAAAATAATTAATATTATGGTAAAAAACTCGTATTTACTTTGCATTTAATTTTATAGTTACCCTCTGATATCAGGCACCCTCCGCTTTTTTAGCATAAATTTAATTATATTTAAAATTTTTAGTTCGGCTTGCTACTAAAGCGTGTTTTACAATTTTTTGACTATAATCTTTAAACAAGCTTTCAAACAATCACAGCAATATACCACGGTAATATTATTAACGACCTTTATCCACGTCAATATATTTTGTAAGCTATATAGGTTACAGATAACGTTAAAATATAAATAATTATGCATCTATTCATTGTCAGTGGATGTTCGTAAAATACAACCGTAACTTTGAACTCTAACCTGCAATGCAAATCAAATGTTATAGGCAATCAGTTATATTTTGTTTGAATTTATAGTTTGTTTTATATAATATGATTTTTATTTCGTTTATTTTACAGAAATTGTGAAGTAACAATATTTATAGGAAGTATTTATTTAATACGAAATTTTCAGTGGTTTCATGACATTTGTCTGAAGATTAACTTATATTTTTACACTGCCACTTATACGATTTTTGGAAACAACGCGTAGTTGCGTATACGCAGCATCTAGTGCTTTCATTTACTTTAAGTAAATATTGCCAGTTATCATTAAAAAATCTAAATTTGTGGAATTTTGTCAATTCATTACCTTCTGT
This sequence comes from Campaea margaritaria, assembly GCA_912999815.1. Taxonomy (NCBI): domain Eukaryota; kingdom Metazoa; phylum Arthropoda; class Insecta; order Lepidoptera; family Geometridae; genus Campaea; species Campaea margaritaria. The sequence continues at coordinate 9,547,612 of OU538794.1, forward strand.
TTTGGTTCAAAGAGAATTTGTTTGACATTTGCTTTACAAATAAGATTATTAAAGTTAGTAAATGCTATACACATTTACGCTCGGCGAATCGATGTACTGATGTTTGAATACCGTACGTGCCTTAACTTCTAATTATTATTTGGGCATGAACTCATCGGGAATACACTTTCCGAGTGTGATAAATATAGGTTTGTGTCATGAAATAAATAAATGACGATCAGAAAAAATAAAAATTTCACCGTAATAAACCGAAATATAACATGAAAATGGAGTGGTGTTAACTGTTTTGATGAAAGAAAAACTTCCGGACCCAAAACAAATAATATTTATACACAAAAATACTACTCACCTTATGTTATATTAACCTATGTTCTAATTTTTTCGATACTTTTGGTTGTTGTCGTACAGCGGCCTGTTTCGCAAGAGCCCGCACGAGACTGCGCTGATTCTTCGTTCACGTAATTTATTAAATCGTCTCCATAGAATAAGCATAAATATGCAGAAGCGTCAAACAGTAGCATACCACTTTTACCTACTTGTTGCTTCTTTATGCGTGACATCCTTGTAATCAACTTCCTGCCTGCAGGATCACGAAGCTGAATATTTTAATGCATGATTGCTATCAACAGTATAATTAATGTTAATTATTTGTTCTTTTAACAATAATAGCAGTTATTAAATGACAAATATTTCGATTAGTAATAGCTAGTATACTACAACAATATAATGTTACAATCATAACCACACATATTCTCAAATAAAATAAAAAATAGTAGGAAAACTATAAATTTCGTCCTTTTAAGCTGACATTAACTTAAAATAACTAAATGAACTTTTTACATACAGTATATTAAAACACAATACACTTTTAGAATTATAAATTAAGATCTACTGGTAGAGCTTTTAAGACCTCCTGTGAGGCAAACGGTGGAAAATAAAAAAAATTGTAAATTGACAAATCTGCGCATCTGTATGCATCTGTTTTATACTCTTTCTGATTTACGTATGTTTGTTTTGTCTCGAACAAATCCTTGCATAGACTTTTTGCATTAAGTAGCTCCAAATTTATTCAAGTACTGCTGCCACTAATTTGTATGATCTAATATATTTGGGATACCAATACTTAGTACTTATAGGCTCTCAGATAAGTAAAGTTGATCTTCAGCTGAATAGAAATAAATCTGTCATCATCTACAGCGGAACTCTAAACTCTAATACCTATTTGTTCTTACTGTCATTTCTGTTAATTTTAAATATCATAGAGTTATTTATCTTGACTTATGGGATATGGTATCCTATACTGCATCAATATACTGTAGCTACTTAGTACACACTAAATGACAATTCGTAGATGTTTCTTCATTGTTAAACAGATTTGAGATGGTATTCTGCATGAATTGTATTGTATTTTACATTAACAAAAGCAAAGTCAAAATATGGAACTGAACCATAGCACCCGAAATAAAGAACTTATAATTTATAAACATTTTTTAGCTAAATTTATGTGTAAATGTGGTCATGTGACATATTCGTCTATTTTCCCCTTTACAATCTTGTAAGTAAGGTATTTTTGTATACTGTGTTTTGGTACTTTACTATTAAGACTCGACCACATAGACGCGATAATATCGGTAGACGTTCCTACTTTTGGTGCGTGACGTCACCAGTTTTATTGAAGTGAAATGATATGGGTCGGCATAGCATTATGTTAATATGTGCGTTAGACTTGTGCGTACAAACGGGACAGCATATCTTGGGTGCTCCATTTTGGCATTTAGCGTAGCGCAAACTATTTTTTATAAGTTCTTGGTATCAATTATAAATTTATTTATTTATATTATACATTTGTGAGTAATTTTTAATTCAATCCTGTTTTCCCTTGCGAAAACTTGTTAATTGAGTTTAGGTTAAAAATATTACGTCTGTTGATAGATGTTATCAACGATGGTCGTAAAATCCTTGTGTCATTCGAGATCTAATGTTATTTAAATTGCAAGATTTACGAGACACTTGATGAATAAATAATAAATTAATCATGTGTATAATATAAATTTCAACGATCTGTGAAGTTACACTAGACGCAGACAGTAGCTTCCATGCTTAGATTTACCAATACAAATATTGACAAGGGTAGCCTGATTGTAAATCAGTAACAAAGAATATTAAAGTTTACCTAAACTCACTATTTTTATTTAACTTTATTTTCTTAGGTAGAGGATTTAAAAATAATAGAACAAAAATATTATAGCATATAATATACACTGTCGTAATGGCAATTTAACGCGACGTTTTTTTTTATTCGTAAAATTTAATTTATTATATTTGTATTGTGCCTTTGTGTCTAAATGAAAATAATATAAAATATTTGGCCATTTTGGACTAAAATAAATAGTCGAATAAGTATTTGTGGAGGTTGTATATCACAGCCGTGTCAAATAAATCATGCTAATAATTACAAAGGAAAGGACATAAAATATGTATTTATCGCCACGGGTTTTTTTAATGAATAACAAAAGAAAAACTTGATCGAGCAATATGGAAAATACATGCGAATTATACCCGCAATGCCCTTTTTGATCAAAACCTCCAAAATTACATTTGTAATAGTTATTACAGATCAACCCAGCAAGAACTTCGTTTTACTGTTATTAATAAATAAGAAGTAACCTCGGATAATCGAAATATTCCTAAAAGCCTTGGTTAACGCGCAAACTATTCCAACCCACATAATTTAAAAGTAAAAAGAATGAGTCAGAGTATGAACTGAACGCTAGTTTACAATTATTAAATTTACAATTTATAACTTCATCAACAACCCATAACGTCCCGCTGCTGGGCACGGGTCTCCCCTCACTTTCGTGAGGAGAATTAGGCCATAATCCACCACGGGGTCCAGATCCAGATTGGTGGATCACATACCTACCTCCGAAATAATTCTCGGGTAGGTATGTGGGTTTCCGCACGATGTTTTCCTTCACAATTTATTACACTTATTATTATGATAGTGTAAGACAATATTTGAATTAGTCGTATTTTTGTTTGACTATTTCTTTTAAATTTTCTTAGAGTTTTTTTTTCCCTTTCTTCAGTTTTCAGGAAACCGGTGGAATTACTTAAGCCAATCTTTTATACTATTTAACACGTCTCTTTATTAAAATACCTATTGTTATGTACATGGGGTTAGATCTAACTTTTATATTCAGACCAAACGTATTTCTGCTTTATTCTATGTTTAAGAAGAGAGTAGTATTTACGAGTATAACGTTAGGGCTATAGTTCGACTATCGGGGTACCTATTATGTATGAGTTTGGCAGAGAAGAGATCTTACTCGGAAATGTAGTAGGCAGGATCATCAGAGAGCAGTTTTCTAGTCACAGCAACATTAGTTACGACATTTTATTTTAATTTAGAAAAAGATACAAAAAAATATACGACGCCTGATTTACAGCACCTAACAATAAAACAATTGTCTCTAACAATGTTGAAGGTATGAAATTGCGCATCAATGCAATGAATTTATTCGTGTAAATTAAGCAAAATCGAATGCGTATGCTTGTTTCTAGTTTAATCATCGATAAACACGATCACTCCGCACGTCATGATAAGTAATTAATTACAATCCCAATATTTTTACAACTCTATTAAATACGTTTTTGTTTAATAGTTGTAGTATATGTAAATTAGGGTAATTCCTATGTGACTGTTGATATTTTTATGATCGGCTCAAATTTAATGAAAACAATACGAGATCTCGTTCAAATTAGCAGTAAAACATTAATTGCCACTCTCGTATTCATGTATCAACGTAATAAAATGAGAAACCAGTAAATAGGTAGTTTATTTGTTATCTGAACATACAATTCCAGAATTTAAGGTGCTTCAGTTACTATGTTTTCTACTTAGTTACGATAGAAGGTGGTCGAAAGGTGAGCTCCATAACTTTCTAATTGGTCTGATCCTTGATACATTTTAATTAATTTTCATATTAATCTGTCATGCTCATTTGCCAATTTTTATTGGATCATAATAATACCTAAGTCAAATTTAAAATATAGCTTTACATTTGAAGTGGTAGGCCGCTTGGACAGTAGGCCCTCTTCAACCTTCAAGCAATGAATAGATCGCAAACATTACCTATTGCTTACAGGAAAATATACCCTGTGAAAGTTTTCTAAAAACACAATCAAGTTAGACGAAAAGTACAGTGTAAGATTTCGCAACGAAAGTCTTGGGTGCTCTGTAATTGTAGAGTTTACTATTAGGTGAATGAAACACTGGTTACGTCACTCAAATGTATTAAAAAAAATTTTATTATACTTCTACGGACAGAGTATTATACATACAGTAGGTAGGTACCTATTTAAAGAATAAAATCGTTTCGTCATTAACCCATATCAGCCCACAGCACTGCTTAGAACGGGTTTCCCGTCACTTTCAAAATAAAACAAATCATTTATGCTTGTCTATACTATTCTAACATTGCTAAACCAAAGTCGAAATTACATATTATTATCTTGATAAATATTTTTACTACTTGTATTTTTTTTTTACTCGTTTATTTTAATACATTCCGGATACAGTGTGTTTACATGCTTTTATCAACTTCATTCAGGCCCAGATCTGATCTTGAAGTTGGAATAGAATACTCTAACTAATTGACAAAGGTCAAAGCTAAGTGTTGTATGTTTATTTAACAATTACCATCTCAATCAAGGCCTTTTTGTGATCAATGGGAGTACTTCAAAGTACGTTTATTGATTACAAAATGTTCGTATTTTACAGCTACTCGTACTTACTTTCCGTTGGGTTATAAATTCATATTTAATTGTGTGTTACCAAAGCGTGGTGGATGTTAAGCCGTGTCTTTTGCGTGTGTTTTGGTCTACACGCTACATACTACACAAAACATTGTTATTTTTGTCGAAATATGTTGTTTGATATGAAAACCACAAACATTTAAAAAATTATTACATAAGTTACAATGTTTTGTGTACGGGTTTTTGTGTAGTGAGTGGACAAAATACTGGCTGCAAACTCGGCTTTACGTACACAGGCGCAGTCGAAATGGAGACAAACCGTTGTAGTATAAAATGAGACTACAATGGGTAAAATGATCAATCGGTTTAAGGTTTCAAAAGTATCTACTTCTTAGGAATTGAACTATATAGAGAGACTATACCATATCTACCCTATCTTACTATAATATTATATATCCAAAAGTTTATGTGTTTGTCCGCTCATACGCTGAACGGATTTTGAGCAATTTTAGTAGGTATATAAATGCTTTAGGTCCTGGAATAGAACATAGGACACTTTTTAACCTGTAAAGATTAGCGGTTCCTATGGGATTATATTTAACTCGGGGCAAATTCGGTTTAAAGAACGCATTAAGCGAATGCTGAAATACTAAACAGTAAATTATAATCATCAATGATGGTACCCGATAGATCGCCCTAGGTTGCAGTATCGTATCGATCTAAGCAACATTTCTATTTACTTGCATGCACTACGTAAAGTTCCGCATTAGTATACGAATAAGAGGTCACAAAAATAATTTACTTCAAAAGTGTACTTATGTTTATTTGACGAGTTAATTTGAGTGCAATCGAATATGATTTTTTTAAGTTGACAGGCGATTTCGATATAAATACTTCGATACGTATTACCTAGAACGAATTAATTACAGTAGGTGCCGAAATACTTAGCAATACAGAATTAGCAACATGTCGGCAATTCCCCAATTGTTGCATTTCAGGTGTCGATAGCCGACAATAACCGTTTACCATCAGGCGGGTCATCTAAGCGGGTTTCCTACTCTATCATATAATAAATAAATTTAAATTTGGTTGGATATAATTAACGAATTATGATCGAAGTCGCGTCGTAGGCCTGTTATGTATTTATAGAGAGTAGGATAACCATGCGTTGGTTCTTGTTACGTTTTCTTAGGTGGAGATCAGAGCAATGCAGTTGTATTAGATCACTGATAACCTTTATAATGCACTTGTGTGGAATTGCATTATTAGAGGATTCTAGTCCAGACACGATCACAATTACTATCGACTGTTCAGTGCTTACTTATGCGTTAAGAGCAAAATTCACGTTTATATTTATGTTCTATCCATAAAGGCAAATGTAATTTAGAAAAAAAATCTGGATAGACGCAGTGACGAATAGAAAATGTGAGTCCAGTTTTTTTTGCGCCTTGCTACTTTTTCGTTGCAATGTCAAATGTGATCTTAAGTAATAAGATGTGAGAATTTCATAAGGCACTTTAACTAGCTTGTAATTAATATTGAATTACTAATTATTTTTAATAGAGTTTTAAACGGAAACGGTTCAGTTGTATTTTTTAATAAGATTTCTGGCCGATGTGGATGTGTTTTTCTTATTTGAAAAGGAAGACTTCCAACTTCCAAATTTGTATAAAATAAATTATATGAAAATTTGTTTAGTAATTTTTGCAGTAACTCGAGATAGAACCAGTTTATATTTCAAATACATATTATATTTATTACCTACTTGAGCTAATAACATATTTTATTGTAAATTTAGTCCATTGACGTAACCACTGTGCCATGGAAGTTGCCAATACAGTAAATAAAATTACCAAGTGGTGGTAGTTCATTATTAATTTTAAGTTTTTAAATCCTCAGTAAATGTCTATTTACCTCACCTTCACCTCCCAAAACATCGTAAGGAAACATTGAAGCGTAGGATTCTAAGATTTGAAGTCTATAGACTTTAAGAGAAAGCCTGAGGTTAAAATAGACATTGCTCAGTTGGTTCTAAACTCCATCATCACCATCATCATCATCATCAGCTGGAAGACGTCCACTGCTGAAAATTGAACGCCACAACGAGCGGTTGCTAGCTGTTTGCATCCAGCGGCTCCCCACGACTCGCACCAGGTCGTCGGCCACCTCGGAATCTCCTCCTTTCTAAACACCGCTTTTTCTTATTTTTTATTTTATTTTTGGCACTGTTATTTGGGCAAAAATCTAATGTTTATTCAAGTTACAGAAGAAAAGTCTTTAGCTAAGAAATGTTTTTATATCTCACCCAAAATGTAATAAGCTGATGGAAACGACAATGATGCTCTACCAAGGTCCGCATTAGAACCTCACTTACAATGGTTACATAAATAAAAGGTCATATAGTATATTTAATTCGGCCTTATAATGACCTTATTTGCAGTCTAGCTCTGCCTGCTTACGATGACCCTTAGCGATGAGTAGTTCAAAGGTTGCCGGTTTCATCATTCGTTTCCGAAGCTATTTCTAAGTACGAGCTAAACTCCCACCGACATCTCAGTGATATGGCGGTAGATCTTCTAAGATAACATAACCTGCCCCTTTAAAAAACGAAGGCAAGGGCCTCACCACGAACAGTTAAATCCACCCAGTTTAAGGCTATAAACTGAACTGCCCTACTAACTGCCACCACCAATATCGCTCAGCGTTCATAAGTCGACCAGAGACATTTATCCAAAGAGATCGTAACAGTTTGTTTGCATTTATGGGAGTTTATATAGCTCTATCTCATTCTCTTTCTGTGGCATTCTCTTCAGTCTATTTTTGAGTGACGTCACGTCGCGTTTGTCATTTATGAGTATGTGGTGCCAATCTAGGCCGTTCAATTTAAGGCCTTAAAATGAACTGCATAGAATAAGAATAAATACGTGGTGACCCCCCCGGTATTATGAGTCAACCATTGTTCTAATTATCATCATTAGATATTTTTAATGCGATGATGGTTCATCAGGACACATCACGCCGTGTAGGTTCAAAACCAACTGACTACGAAACATTAGCACGAGATTCTGATGAAGAAAAACTACTTACGCATGTGTTGTATGTGGTTTTATTTATGTTGTAATGTAATATGTAAGTCATTATTATTTTAATTGGTGCCTTAGTTAATTTTTCTGCTCTGTCACTTCCAAATACAGCCCTTGGCAATGCCTCCGCCTTTACCACCGTAACGAACTAACCTTTTACGTCAACAGTTATTTTTTATTAAGCTCTATTTAAAGATACACGTGCAATGCTAATTATCCAATTAGTTATGAGCTACCAGTTATTAAGGTGTTAAACGCTATAATTTAGTTTTATTGCTGTTGTGATACAGTGCTTAATTATCCTATTGATCATATTATTAGGAATATTTATCATTATCATATATGATTAATAAATGTGCCGATGTTGTTGATAGCCTGTATTGTGCCATTCTTCTGCAGATGCTTCCTAAATGCTTTATGTTATATGAACAACCTGATCTGAACATTCCATCATCATTAGCCTATTTTCATTGACTGTTTAACATATATAAATTGAGTTTACAATCCTTGCATATCATTTGGGAATGACTACTGAGCCGACTTCAAAGGGTTAAGTTGCGGGTTCTACTTCCATATCTGGCAAATATTTGTATGAACCATATTTTATTAGTCTAATTAGTCAGATTCATAATTAGTTAAAAGTCTAGTGGGAGAACGTCCGCCTTCCAATCAGAAGGTCGTGAGTTCAAATCCCAGTGCAGGCACGTACCAATGTGTTTCTGTAAAATATGTACGTAATTATCACTCGCTTTTCGGTGAAGGAAAACATCGTGAGGATACCCACATACCTACCCGAGAATTATTTCGGAGGTAGGTATGTTATCCACCAATCCGGACCGGGCCCCCGTGGTGGATTATGGGCTAATCCTCTACACGAAAGTGAGGGGAGACCCGTGCCCAGCAGTGGGACGTTATGGGTTGATGATGATAATTAGTCTAGCTTTACTTGCTCTAAGTCTGGCGTTTGCGAAAGAATAGTCCTCGTAGTTCCAGATTTCTTAGATACATGTTAGTTAAGGTACATAACATACAGGATCTATCTATGTGTGTGGTCGGGACGCCTGACGTATTTTATAGATATAGGTATTTCAGCCCAGAGTCTAGACTTGGTCTTGGTGGAGTCTTGGTGGTTTATGATGATATCAGATGAGAATTAATGCACTTATACTAATTGTTGATAGTAATTTTATTGAACGGATTGTAATTTATCATATCTGTGTATGAGTTCGTGTTTTTTTTTAACTTGAGGTTTTTTTAGCCGATTCTCTATATTTTCATTCGAAGCTAACCTTGTTCATACATGAAGCCTACAACACATTGTAAGGGTACCTATATGCCAGTCTGCCCACGCTTTGTCAGTTTCTCAGAACATTCGCTATGTGTATTGGCATTTAGCTGGCTTTGCGAAACTTGCATTCAATATTTGCACTGTGAAATCTAAACCCAACACTGTTGCGTTGCGTGAACACTGTTTCTGTTGTTGCAGTTCTGATTGGAAATAATTTGTTTTTATTATTAGTATGAAGAAAATAAATGAAGGTCACTAAACTGATTTAAAACAAAAGGAGAGATTCAACACCTACAGAAAGAAAAGAAAACGGAATGCCCCATTCACCGGAGGAAGTATAGTTTCAACGAAAGTCACACAAATTAAGTTTATTCTCTGTGAAATAAGCTTAATTATTTGTGAAAAAGTGACAATCATCTCAGCTTTTATTTTAGGTGCAAGAAATTCTCCTTAACTTGCATTTTGATAAATCGTCCTTATGATTCTAAAAACGTTCCGTTTTAATCAAATCAGCCCAATTGAGGTCACAACGTTTGAAAAATCGATGTAAGAAGAACACGAATTTCTGTTATTTTAACTAATACGTCAATTTAATTACAAATATTGTCTTTCGATAAAAAGTAAAATATCACTCGTCTCGTCACTCAGTCACATAAAAAAAAACATACTTAGTAGGTATATTAGGATTTTAGACGTGTTATTATATTACTCCACTGACACATAAGGAAACAATTAAAATTATACGATTCTCATTAATAAGCAATGAAATATTATGTATTATTTAATTTCGTGTGCCGCGCGGTCCGTATAAACAAAAATATACAAAAATATTTAAAATATGCGAAACAAGTGACCGCTTGCAAAACGAAAAATTATAAACTACAATAAAAACAACCTGTCTGCTATTGTTTCTGTGTTGCGATATTATTAATGTTTTTTTTTTTATTTAATTATTACCGCATAGCTTTTATTGATAGAATTAACAGAGATGTCCTTTTGATAATAAACATGACATTTAAATAACTATTTAATTCAATAATATCGTTATTTTTATAGTTTTTTAAACAGTCATGGCCACTAACATTATTATTATCATTGAAAGTGCGATATTTACCTACTACGATTACTTTATGTCTTATATTCCCAATATATGAAATGAAACCATAAACATTACAACGAAACATTGCAACCAGGTAACTATACCATTTCCACATATATTACTAAGAAACATTGTGACGAGGTAACTATCCCGTTTCCAATAATAATATTATTATTGTGTGTTTCAGTTATATTTGGGTTTATATTTAATCATTTTCTAGCAGCTGGTGGTCTTCGAAATGAAAGGTCATACCTGAGTCCCAATACATAAATAAATATTTGCTTATAGACTGTAAATTATTTGCCCAAAATTTTGTTTGGTATGTTTGAATTTCAAATGCATTGCTTATGAAGAGACCCTAGAACGATTTGGTTCAAGACCAGCATTTTAAAAACATCCCAGACGTAGGCAAGTTCCACTAAGAATAGAGAAATAAAATAAAACAACATAGGTATCTTATTTAGAAAGTTTACTTACAAAGTAAGAAAAGTACGAGTATAAAAGTACAAAAAACATCCTTATGGCACAGGAATTAAGATTCAGTGACAAATATTTAGAGTATAGGTCTGAGTAAGATAGTCCATAGACCCTAATCTAAATTGGACGTAAGAATATAAGACGCGGTACTGGCGACGACCGGGATGGAGTATTTACATGGTAAGAGTAATTCTAACTGCCACGATCTTATGACCCATCTTATGACTCCTCCAAAACTCAAAAAGAACAATATAAAGTGCCACAATACCTTACATGCACCTAATTATTAGCAGCTGAAATACCAATCAAAAAGGACTGCTATTACAGAAGATTAAAACTTTCGTAGCATGTCATTGCTTACATTGAAACAGTATTTTGGAGGGACAGGTCATGTTATCGTAGAAAAACTATGGTTTTAACGTTTTGAACGCCAAAGGCGGCTGCAGACGTCATCAGCAAATCTTGCCCTGTATGTCGCCGATACGGCTGTAGCAGTTAAAAATTATACCTACATCATAATAATATATTCTGTTCACATCACGCTTTTTATCATTTTTAATTCATAAGTTTCCACCGGCTCGGATTCCCGTGGTGGATTTTGGTATAATTCTCTTCAGGAAAGTTAAGCCAAACCCATGCTCAGCAATGGGTAGATATGGGTTGTGATTATTATGATGAAGTTCCCATTCTTAGAAATTTGAAGCGTGGCGTGGGAAGTGCGGCTAGTTGTAGCACAGCTCGGCGGTCAAAAGGTTTATTTAATTTACTTTTGTCCTAGAGAGGTTTTGGGTTGGTAGCCGTTGGGACCGGCAGTGAAGGTCACGGTGTAGTGCTTGCCGTCAGGGGCGACGTACGCATACTGTCCGGTGACTGTTAGAGCTGCGTTTTCAGATTGAGGGTTGTCCAGCTTGCCTTCTTCTTGCCTGGATGTGCCATCACTGGTTTCGTAGCTGTGGATGAAATGTTAGTATTAAACACGTAAATAGTTGTAGAGACAACCCTGAAAAATTCAAATTAACACCTCGTTGCCAATGAGACAACCATATTTTGTATGTTCAAAAGTTGAGTTTGTAGGAAGGAGACATATTTTTGTTGTTTTTTATTCTACGTAATTGTTGAGAAATTGACTATTAGTTATCTATGCAGTTTTATTTGTGTTGTCTGAAGAACACTTGTCTATTTTAATCCTTTTAATATAAATCAATATGTTCGAATAAGTTATAAGTCATCTACTAAGTTACTTAGAAGTTGTTATTTTTCTAAACTAAAACTAAACAAAAATATAGGTAAAATGTTAGATCACGAAAGTAAATTATTGGGTTTTTGTTTATTTGTTTTCTATTTATTAGAATGAAATCTGTCTGGTACTTATATGTATTGAAATCTATTAGTATTGTTTGGATGAAGCAATCAGTTTTAACTAGTCAACTGATTTGTAAATGACTGTCAATATCTTCTTGTAAATAGTTACAACTGTATGGAGTAACAGCAATTCTCATAAGTTGTTATTGGATACTTAAAATCAAACACTATGCTTAAATTATTTGCATGACCCTTTGGTATTGCATCACGTTGACATACCTACGTACTACTTAGTATATTAAGAAGAATATAAACTAGCTATAGAAGGAAGATTAAAGGCAACAGCTGCTCTCTTACTCACATCATCTACGGTGTAATACCGCGTACACGAGAGTGAGTGAAACAGAAACCGTCCTATGGTTTTTATGATTTCAAGTATGTTCCACAAGATCAGTCAAGTCAGTTTCTGTTGGTCACGTTGTCCATTTACTACCAAATATGCCATGCTTTGAAAGCTTTGTGGATGGTTTGGCGAGAAAAACAAACGAAAAACAAGCGAAAAGTTTCCAATTTAGCATGGATTCCTTTTACTTTAGTAAAACTTCCTTGATATATTACTAACTTATTAATGACATGCATAACTTTGACACACATTATTTGAATCATCTTCAATTATAAATATGTCCAAGGCTATCACGTTGGACGGCCTGTTATTATGAGTATAAAAAACTTTTATCGTGTTACCTTGTGTAGGTACAATGATTATCTGTCTGTAAAGATGAACTATGACTTAGGAGTAGCAATTATAAAGAGTTGTATTTCCGGAAACATAGGCGTATTTATTTAATTATATAACTAAAAAACTCGTCGGAATAGGTCCTACAACAAACAAACAGATGCATAAACTACGTTATTACAAACGGCTTAATCTTGTGTAAGCAATCTTGTTTGCTTAGAGTTTTAATAAAAATTAATATGTGAAAATTGCGCTAAATACGGCACTGTGTTATAAATTCTCATTAGATTGAGGTCAATGTCGCTAGACTTAATGCTTTTCGCAGTTTGCGCATTAAACGCATCATTAGCGAACCTGAGTCATATTTTTTACTACTAAAGTAAAGATTACTATTAAGATAAACAGCCTTTTGTAATTGCAATTATAATAGTATTTTGTGACATTGCATTGTTTAGAACATCATGGTCTTTGCGTTCACAGTTTCTATTCTGAACTACTACGGTAATATCACCATATATTTTTATTTAGGGTATTTAGGTATTTTGCATATGCAATGTAAGGTAATTTTGCATTAGGTTATATAACCGTGCGCGGAACCTAATGCAAAATGTACTGAAATAGATCTAAAACACTTGCGATATTATCGACCAATAATTATGCGTCATTGGGATAGGGTATTTAGTATCCAAACCAGGGGGGGGGGGGTTGTAGCACTGGTAGAGTTAATGGATTTTTCCTTTTATTGTGCGAGACTCAGTAATAAATTACCACTCCAAAGGGAAATTTCCTTTTTCGAACTCAAACAATAATTAGTTAATCATCTGTTTAGTTAATATTATTTGACTTATTTTTCTCAATATAAAACCTTGTAAGAGTTATTTATTATAGCCTACTTACAATTAATGATTTGAGTTGAGTTTGAAAGAGATTAATGAATATCTTACGCAAAGCTGTAACCATCAGGTTCGACGTTGCTGTCATATCGGAGGATCTGGACATCCTGAGGGTTCTGCTGGGCCGCACACAGGGCAGCTATTACAGAAAGAGCTACGACCTGCAAAAAAAAAAAACAAAACAATAAGGAAGGAAAAGGTTTTACATACCTATTAGTGCCAATACTAATATTGGTGCTAACTATGGTCTATTATTTCTGAGGTAGGAATGTGATCCACCAATCCGGATCTGGCCCCCGTGGTGGATTATGGCCTAATCCTCCTCACGAAAGTGAGGGGTGACCCGTGCTCAGCAGTGGGATGATATAGGTTGTTGTTGTGGATGATGATGATGATGATAGTCTAACTTTAAGTTAGTTCTAACAAACGCTTTGAAACCAAATGAATACGAAAGGGTGATTTTTTTAGACTATCAGTGTTAGCTTAATTGCCAGTGGAGATGTAAAGAATCTAATTTACTCATTAAGCTTACATTATTATGCGGTTGCGCATAGTTATATACGTTTTGAAAAAGGCATACATCTGAATTGAGAAGCTCTCATATTTTAAAGTCGGTTTAAAAAATGGCGGCATTTTTATGTATTATATATCTCTCTCATACTTTGTAATAATTCTCAATAATTCCTTTTTCTGCATAATTTCATATTGTGCCCATAATATTATGGTATGGTATGGAAATTCTTACCTATATTATAAATGCGAAAGTAACTCTGTCTGTCTGTTGCTCTTTCACGCCTAAACTACTGAACCGATTGAAATGAAATTTTGTACAGAGATAGTCTAGAGCCTGAGAAAGGACATAGGGTACTATTTAATGCGATAAAAGAATTGTAAGGGTTTGAAATAGGGGATGAAAGTTTGTATGAAAGCTACATTGACAGCGAGTAACATAGGCTATTTTTATCCCCATATTCCCGCGGGAACAGGAACTACGCGGGTGAAACCGCGGGGCCCAGCTAGTGAAATTATATGTAAACTACCATAAAGTAATGCCAAAATATGTGTGATTTACATCAGTTTATATGCAAAACCAGAAAGAAGCTATTTAGCAGAATTATAGAATACAAAAAAATATTGTTATTTTAGTTTTTCCATAGAATTGCATATGAAATATTAATAAAACACATTATATATACATAAACCACAAGACAAAATGACAGTTGGTAACCCTCAGAGGTCAATAAAAACAACATCTTAATCCATTGTTCTAAACCTTAGGTTACTACATTACGCAAACAGTTGACACATATTGCAGTATTTTAAATAAGATATTATTTTTAAAAACACTAAACTATTGTTAATTATTATATTTTAAATTTGAACCATATGTCATTAGAAATTAAGAAAAAAATTGCAACTCACGTATTTAAGCATGGTGCTGAGTTCACTTTGAGTTCAAGCTAACGAATGAGTAACTAGTGTAGTACGTTCATTTTATATATACCCTGGAGTTGCACTTACTGGCTTCACGTGAGGATGGGTCGCCGCGGCCCTCACCACGTCGAGACCTCACAGAGTTTTTGTCAACTCTTGACACGATCACAAATCAAAACATTGAATAGGCCAATCAATTGTTGAGACTTACACAAGATTATGTACGAATATGTTAGCAAATAGCTGTCAGTGAAATAATATTAATGAACAGTGAAAGTATTCTTGGAAGAGGGGTCAGGAATGCCCTGAACACGTTGTGTCGTGCGTAGCTCACGCCAGAATTATGGAATTGCTATGTCTGATACGATTGAAATTATCTAACGCGAATTAGGAAATAGGAATTAGATTAGGAAAAGGTAGGAGTAAGTTCTGGGTGGCATTGTAACTTTTATGGGCAGACGTAGCGCTTACCATCAGGTGAACGACATGCTCGTCTCGTTATTCAGTCATATAAAAAAAAACATGTAATCATTAGTAATGTATATGAATCGCTTTTACTGGAAATAATATATGTTGCTATTGATAACATGATTAAAGCTGAAATAAGGGCTTTTAAAATATCAAAATAACGATTCACAGTTGTGAAGAAAAGAAAGAACGATTTTAGATTTAAAAAATAGATATTTTTTAAATCTAAAATTGTTGTACATATTTGTTTGTAAGGATTTCGCAAATGATATTTTCATGTTATTCAATTATGTTCAAAATTATTTTGATTTTTCATTACATAATCATATCATAATGAATAATAAAATATAGGATGTGCCACAGTATACTAGTTTCATACATATTTTTTTTCAGAATTAATTAATAATTGCTTGTAAAAGACCTTAAGCTAAGTAGAACCATTAACAACGTGTCATAGTAATTAGAATTCACGTTTGGGTTTAGAATATTCACAAAGAGCACATTGCTGTAAAGCAAACGTTACTTACTGCATTCTCTACAACCGAACATATCTTAACATGTTTAGCTGTAAAAAGGCAGCTTTTGACAACACACATTTAAAACCGTCTGCTGAGTTTTCTGGAAATGACATCAATTGGTTACCACATCTTGTCCCTGAACCATTAACTCTTTATATAAAGCCTTCAAGACACAGGTCTCAAGTTGTCAAGTATCTAGCTAGCGAATACTTTATAATATGCAAATACAGACTAGGTTCTCTATGAAATAGATACATCATTTATATATATGGCTACAGCTGTTGATGAGTTTTGTTTAGAAGCTTATAAATTTTATGATTACAGAAGTTTACAAAAAGCCTGTCAACTAGACTGTCTTGAAGTTGACCAAACATGGTATAGATTGACCAACACTTCAGTAACACTATTTGAACGTTGTATTCATGCATAAGAACACAAGAAAAGACAAATGTCATAAAATTCTCGCCATTTTCTAAGATCGAGCGCGTTGATGTCTTTTGTATGAAGCCAATTGAGAAATTAATAATTTTTGGTAAAATATTAAAAGGACGAAAGAGGAAGTTGTCTAAATGATGCAATGGTGCATGATTATAAATAATATAAATGCATAACAAACTAAATCGTGTTTCGGAAATCAACTCATCAATCAATCGTAGACTTCCTAATAATATGATACGTACACAACGAACTTTACTTGATGTCCATCTTGTTATTAGTTAGGAATCTGAAAAACAAGATATTATATCATAAGATCATTATCTATTGTTGGTATATTCAGTGAAGATCCTGAACTTTGCTTTCGGGTTTCAAGAAGCTTATTTCAAACATGCTTTCATGTATTTCGCTATCTTTTTATTACAGTGATCGGGTAAGTAACACTTTTATGCCTGACTGTGTCCTGTTCAATTTTTTTATATGAGTATGAACTTTAATCGCGCTGGTGTACATAGTGGGAATCGGAGTATGAAAATTTGGGTGTACAAACTGGGACATAAGCTTGTGTAACGTGGAGTTCGATGTTATACGGCGTGATTAATATAAATCACCCCTTCGTTTCGGTATGCGCTAATTAATAAAATATTTTGACTATCATAGTATATAAACATAGCAAGAATTGAATTATTTGTACCTAAAAAACTAGGAAAAATGTAAAAAAAAATACAAAAATCAAAGGTGATTCAGCTTTTTCAACGGAATTCTCCAAAAATAATGGGTCCTTGAGCATGTTGTTTATATAGTATTTTTTTCTAAAGTGGAGTCAACTTTTTATGCAACGGTATTTAAACTGTGGTAATAGTTTTTTAATTGACGGTATTATGTTGTTTGTATTTCGTATTCAAGGTTTATGTTGTTGCGTCTATGATTATATTTTTTTTACTAAATTGGTAAGTATGCTACATTAGCTGATAACAGGTTATGAAAATCGCCCATAGATTACTGAAATTACCATACGCTAAAATTATTACGTGATGCTGCGCTGGCTGGAAGGATATTTTAAAACAATATTTGGTTGACCTTCACACTCGGAAACAAGCATGTAAAGTAAGGACTAAATACTATCCCAAAATAACTAATTAACATAATTAATGTGATAGTTTGAATGTTTGTTACTCATCCACGTTAAAACAGCTGAACGGATGGTAATGAAAATCGGTTTCAAGATATCTATTTCAAGGTACCTATAACTAAATGGTTCAAAAATCTAGATCTAAAATAATTAAATGAGATATTTTATTTTTATGTGACTGAGTGACGAGACGAGCAAGTCGTTCCCCTGAAAGATGTCAAAGCAGTAAAACAAAAAAAAAACTTGGAGACGCTTCCAGTCAAGAATAATTCTTGTATAGTACTGTAGAAAAATCGTTTACATAGATGCGAGTGGTTCTATCCTAATGAATACTCGTCTGTAATGCCAAGGTAAGTAAACTTGAGTTGATATTCTCGTAATTATTAGATACCTTCTATGTATGCGATCCGATGGGCTTTGATTATAATGCCAAATTAATTAACGCTTTGCAACTGTAATTGGTAATGGAATAAGTACTTTTTACGAACATGAAGAAGCGTAAATATATCTGTCATTCAATCAATTTTGTGGACAATTATTTAAATAAAAAATAGTTTTACAATTAGTAGTTTCGGTTTAATGTAGAACGCGGCGGTTTTGGCGATTTTTACTAGTAAAATTATCATTAATTATGTTATGAATCTATAGAAGAGAAGGACGCCGTGAAGGTAAATGCGAAAATGAAGCATACACCCGTACGTACGCACAAGCCTCACGCACACATTCATGCTTGTTATGCCGATCAGTATTACAAATTGCACTGAACTAGGAAGAACAAATTTTATATTAAATGTCCGACCTTTAACCTTGCTTAGTTCTTGACAACAATATTGATTTGAAAATAAACGGTTTAAAACAAAAAGTTCTTCTTTTTGTTGAAAGAAATATTAGTACCTACGTTGTCAAAGTTGCGCAATTATTTGTCGTGTATTATTTATGTGTTCGTACTCACTAAACGATTACTTGACGGCAAAAAAAATTAACTGTGACTTCGTTTGTTATATTCTGACTATTATATGCCACGCATTTATTTTTATTATGTATTTAATTAGTTGCCCAATACATCTGTGTGATACTTAGATTACTTTTGTTTTAAAACCTTTTTTTTTTAATTAGCGATATGAGTTGGAAACTTCTCATTGTTACAATTCATTATGTACTCACATTTCAAGCAAATAAAGCCTTCTTTTTTATTCTATTACATAGTTCCAAACACATAACAGTAGGTCAAACTATGCAGTAGTTTCATTCGCAATAATTACTATCGTAAATTAAAACAAAGCAACATACGAGTACAGCTCGCAGGATAATGACTACTGCTTATTATTAAACTTATTTACGCGACGATTCTGATGTTATATCGAATATAAAGGTATGAAGTCGTTATGACACAATGCACTGTTGGTTGCAGCCTTCTATGACATAATATTGTTCAACGGTTCGTTTGTTGTTCGACCTCAAGGACCTCCATAGCCAAGTGTCTTGCTCTTTACGGGCATCCCTTTTAGGTCAAAGTACTATTTTATAGTAATAAATATTACAAACATTTAGCTTCTGTTAGCTGCTATGTTCTTAGGTTTTGTTTACTCTGCTTTTTATTGTTATAATTGATATTGGTTATTGTTGAATTTTCTCAAAACTCAAATATTTTATTGTAAGTAGGCAAAAATAATGCTCTTTTACAACTTACAACTCAAAGGCATAGAGAAAAATAAATTACATATGATCAATTCAATCACCGAGTGACCGATTATGGTTTTAGTTTGAAAAGTTATCTTAAAGTCAAGGGCTATGGGGGTATAAAATACAGATGTGGCCTCTACCAAGCTACCTAGACACTTCCCACCAAGTGAAATATGGTCAAACGCAGGTCCAAGTTAGATAGTTATAACCCTTCATTGAGAATAAGGATAACTTGATTGAGATTTTAGTCTTCGAACAGGTATACACAATAAAATCACCTTGATAAATAAGATAGTAGCATTCAATAAGATTGAAATTGTCGTGTAAATGTCGTTGAACAATAAAGAAATTGATTAAATATTTAATTTCGAATGAGGTAGTGGCATCCTCTAGTATAACACGTTGTCAGGCTGCCCTAGGGTCTCTGGAATGGCTAATTAAACAATTGAATTATGAAGAGAAACATTATTAAATTAAGGTGAATGAGTCAACTTCTGAAATGTATAGGTGTTATAATTATCTTTGTTGTTATAATTAGATTTGTTGTCAGTTGTTGCTGTATTGAAAACAATTGCTGACGGCAATTTTGTTGTTGACATAAAATATGAGACTATAAAGCCTGTTTTCAATGTTCCCATATAAATTTCATGAAAATTGGTTCTGCAGTTTTTAATCAATTTAGAAAAAATCAACTAATATTTTTAGCTGCTTTTGACTCTAGCTTTCAACCAGGCGCGAAAAGGTAAGAGAGTGGAAGGTGCACAGATAATGTATCTAGCACTCTTATCTAAATCTTTTTTTAAATGTTATTGCAATTTACCTTAAACCACGTTTTCTTCCAAGGAGCTCACTGTGGATAATGTCACAGAATATGTAGGTTAAGTAATGCATGCTCGGCGCGGCCACGAGCGGCGCCTGCGGAGAGCAAACAATTTACACAATTGACAAATCCCCGTAACAATTTCGTGGATCACCTTAAATAAACTGTTTGCATGATTGTGATTAACACCTCGGCTCCCAATGAAACTTCGAAATACGCATTGTCAATACTCGAACTTTGAAAAGATATTTATACCTCTGGTGTGCCAGTTCAGAGCATAGACGTTCAGGACTCCTCCATCCTACAACACATCCTTTCAAATTTTCAGCTTCAAGATGATGAAAATTGTAAGTTTGTTTTCTGTTTTTGTTGCTATGGTCTTGATTTGAATTTACCTTTATTTTTCTATACCTAAACGAAAATTCTCAACTCAATCGAATTTAATGAGATTTATGAAATCTAAATCTAAGGCATCAAATTAGATTGAATTCTTGATTGGAACTTTCATATTAGTACCCAATGTTCTTAACAAAACATCGATGTAATCACACAACTCAATTTCACAAAATTATTTAATTATTGTATTTAATCAAAAATATTTTATTTCCAGACCCTTTTCGCCCTTGCCGCCTTGGTTCTGGTGGTCGCCCAAGACCCCGCCGCTAAACCCTCCGCGCCTTCAGTGCAGATTGTCAAGCAAGACTCCGAAGTCGATGTCAACGGATACAACTTTGAGTAAGCATTTATTTACTATCAACACGATTGACTGAGTGGCATAAGTGGGTGATGAGCTGACTGTGAACTTAGGGTTGCCGGTTTGATTCTCGCGCAGTACAAATATTAGTATGACTGAGTGTGGGTGTTTATGGGATTATGATCTTTGTGATTTCTGATACCCCTAATTACGTACAGGAATTTGTAGTTAAGGTTCCGGATTAATGCGATAATTATAAAAAAAAATCATTCGCATTCGCTCCTTCCTTAAAAATAAGCAACGTCTCTAATTGTTATTTTTGTAGTGTCATCTAGTGCATTTATCACCCTGGAAAACAAGCTTTTACGATACCTCATTTAACAATTTCACTGCTGAGCTGATTTGCTTGTCTAGCCCCGGGTGATTCTCTGCACACTCCATAGTGTTTTCCCATACAAAAAATATAACATTTGTATTTTCCCGCGCTCGCGGCAAGTTATGAAAAACACAACAGTTGTGTTCTCGGCACTGAACGTGTTAATAATAAATAAGT
This sequence comes from Campaea margaritaria, assembly GCA_912999815.1. Classification (NCBI taxonomy): domain Eukaryota; kingdom Metazoa; phylum Arthropoda; class Insecta; order Lepidoptera; family Geometridae; genus Campaea; species Campaea margaritaria. Next base: position 9,568,985 of record OU538794.1, read on the forward strand.
TTGCTGACTTATGATTATTCAGCTTTCCAAAATTTCGCATCGCTACAATCAATTGTACCACTCAGTTCTGTCATTACAATGGCCCAATTGTGATTAATGAAAAATAATTATGTATTGAATGACAGTGTGATAATGTAACCTTACATTATATAATGTAATGTTACAAAGCTCTTCGAAACGTGGTCAAAGGTTCAGTTACAACACTTCGACAAGATCTAGCTACGTGAGCTTCCTAAGTGAATGATTCTTTTGTAGTTATAGTCAACATTTCTACTTGCATAATACGAGATACACATGTCGAATGAACATGTGGTACTACAGCTGCTCATCGAGATGTAGACATACTCGTATTATATCATAACAATGATAGAGAATTCCGAAAATCATATTTAATGTCTCTAGATGGTAATGATGATAAAATCAAACTTAGTGTTAAAGTTCTCGGGAGTTTTACATATAACCACAAATATATAGTGGACCAATGTGAACCGGATCAGGGGGGTCGCCACGTATTTATTCTTATTCCATGGAGTTCATTTTAAGGCCTTAAACTGAACGGTCTAGATTGGAACCACACACGATCTCTTTGGATAAATGTCTCTGGTCGATTTATGAACGCTGAGCGATATTGGTGGTGACAGTTAGTAGGGCAGTTCAGTTTAAAGCCTTAAACTGGATGGATTTAACTGTTCGTGGTGGGGTCTCAGGGGATGAAACGGTTCACCTATAGGAAATTTGGTAAATTCGTTCCAAAATCCAAGGCTAACTAAATGAAATCATTCAGCGCAACCCATTGCTTCTACCCACCTGGACGCGCCGAGAATGATTTCGCTTGACATTACTTCACGAGTCAGTCTCGGCAACGATTCCCATATGACCACTCTTTTCATGTGTGTCAAGCGAAAAGTGATCTGAATCGCTTCAGTCTACTTTACTCAAAACTTTCAAATACATACAACTTATTCATAGAAAAAATATCCATTGTCATTTATTACTGCGCAGTACAATATTGTAATGTGCGATTTTATGAAACAACATATATTTTTTTATTTACTTTTGTAGAAATACTTAAGATAGGTATGCAATAAATAAATAGTTCCTGTTCGATCATGCGATACAAGCATTGATTAGAAAAGGGCATCTTTGTTACGGATATCTTGTTCACGATCATCTAGCGCTGTATCGCATGTTTTAATGATATATTCTTTGTTTATATATTTTGAGTCTTAAATCATGCTATTAGAGCATACAATTAAAATGCTCGTGTAGTAGACAGCATCCGCATGTCTTTTGTTTGTTTGTAAGTTTAATGATTTATGTGTTGTCAGTTTGTTAGCAAAGGATCAAAGGATTGCTATGACCACAAAACTATTGTTGAAGCCATGGATAATGTATTCACTCCTAGATGTTAATAATTTATGTCTTAACTTGTCGTAATGGTGACCAATAAAAGTGCACTTAACTTTTTGTTACGGTCTTTGCTATGTATTTTTTCCTAATTGCTGACTATTCTCAATCGCATCATTAGGTAATATAAGCTTTCTGTTGTCCATAACGATACTAGAATCAATTTTGAGAGCTTTAAACTATTGCTATATTTTCTTTTCATAAAGTTGAAAAGTGGCAACAAATTGTTTATCAATATATAAAAAACTTCACCCACCCCCATGACCCAGACCCAGAGCAAATAGTATAGGTTCACAAAAACACTTACATAATTATATACAGTCATGCCTTTCTCCCTTTGGGATAGGCAGTTGTCATCTTTCCACATGCTACGATCCCTACGGAAAGCAGTATACCAACTCCCTGACACCCTCTACTGATTTTTGGAACAAATACTTCCTAAGTAGGAATTGAACCCGCAACCTCATGCTTGACAGTTGGCTCATCCATCATCACTAACTTACTCTACGGAGGCGGTCAAATCAAAGAGTAAGAGTCCAACGAATCTCTGATATTTCGTCCATCCCGTTACGCAAACTGCAGATTTATTCACCAAGAAGAATATACCAACAGTATCTACTAATGTATTTATTTTCACTAGCAATACTTTGTCCTAACAACTTACTCAATTCCAGTTTCGAGACAAGCGATGGCACATCCAGACAAGAGACGGGTGACTACAAGAACGACACAGACCAGCAAGGTCTCTTGGTGAAGGGTAGCTACAAGTACGTAGCCCCCGACGGTCAGCACATCTCCGTTACCTACGTCGCTGACAAGAACGGCTACCAGCCCACTGAACAGAAGGATGACCAGAACTCAGCAGCTTCCTCCAATTCTGCTGCTCCTGCCGCCCCCGCTGCTCCTACCGGCCCCTAAACCATAGTCCTATTAATATAGGAATGATTTTTATTTGTGACCTCATTACTGCAACCAAATGATATTTTTATGTTTCTACTATGCTAGTTTATATTGAAATGTACATTAACACTGCCAAATAAAGGCTTGTACACAATGTTTTTTTTATTCTTCTTCGTCGTGTGTGTGTCGTGTGATGTTTTGATTATTATGCTTTGAGCAGGATTTTTCCTTCGACAGTCCCTGGGCATGTGACTACATAATTGTAATCTAGTCGAATTTTTATTTTCTAAAGATGGGTGCCTAGCTTCTTTTTTTGTCAACTGCTAGCGCAATGCGTCTACGGCTAGGCAATACCGTCTTATTTTAGCTCTATTTCCCAGTACCAACTGGATGTGTCTAATTGTCTTTTATAATTTACCGCACATTATCTTGCTTTCCAGACCACACTTTCATATTAAATGAAGTAGTTCATAGAAGTGCTAAAATATTTTTCGTACCTTTTTCGTTTTCTTTATCTTTTAACAAAGAGAAAGGTTATAGGGTTGGGAATTCGACAAGTACTTATCGAAAGTAAAAAAAAACCGATGATTTAAAAGTACTTTTTAATAACAAAACAATAGTTTCCACAAAAGTTGTATATTATTCTGAGTTTCGATTGTTTTGGAGATTTTGGGAACTAATTCAATAAAGTTTCTTTTTGAGATCAATAGAATCAGATATCAATAATGTGCCTGGAAAATATAAAAAAAATAATTAATGGTTTTATTTATATTATACAAATCTTATTATGTCTTATTTTAAATCATATTTATTTTTAGGATAATCACGGTATTTTCAGCGTTGGATTGATTTATAATCATTTTAAAGTGGAGCAAAATTTAAAAAATCATTTGTAACAATATAATTATCAACAAATGAATACATTAACAACTTACATTAATTATCTTGAATGGGTATACTCATGTAATTTCCTGGAAAAAGAAATATATCTCAATTTATTTTAGCAAACACTGCGGTCACTTTTGTAAAGGAATGACACAATCATATTGAGTTAAAACGTAATCAAAAAATGTTCAGTATATCAGTTTTGCATAGAAATTAATCATGTTAATATTAAACTATTCTCGTGTTTAATGTTATTTTAAAATATTTATTATTATTTTAAACATTTGAGTAAATTTGAGAATCTAATACTAAAATCATATTATGTAGATACCCATAGACTGCTGTCAGCTTCCAAATAAAGTTTGTGTTCTTGAAGACCTGGAAATAATCGAATAATACTTTATTTGATTAATTTCTACAATGTACTGCAAAGTACATAAATTCAATATTCATACGTTTGACTTCTTTACATTATTGAATCAATTCAGTTTTTGGTTCTGATACATTAATCATTTTTGAAATAAAACAGTCGATTTTGTTAATACTGCAAATAAAAAAAGAACAGTTTAAAAAACGACACTCTTTACTCTTTTACTCTATTTTTTTATAGGGACCTTTAAGCTGGTTTTAATTTTATTTGAAATCATCTTGTTTTTTTTTTTATAAAATCACTTACTTACTCTACTGCTGCGTCCTTCAGCAAATTTCACTCAAAACTGATCAAAAATGTCGGTGGTCCAACATTTTTTAAATAATTTTGAGTCACTTAACGCTATGCTAACACTCTGCGACACGAACGCAGCAAATTAAAACGTCACGATTTGTCGCGACGAAGTGCGTTGATGTCTTTTACATGAACGTTCTAAAAATAAGTCTCATATTTACACAGTGACGTAAATTAAAAAATATACGTTAAAATAGACCTTGGTGTAAAAGAAGTAGGTGATAAGTGAAGAAAAGGCGGATATCAGTTGGTATATAGGTAGGTAAGTAAAGTTCTGGGTGGCACTGTAATGGTTACTGGCGGCGTACCGCTAAAAATCTACAGTGCTACATTATAGTCATTAAAACTGCTACCATTGCAGGGTTTTTACTATTTATAAAAAGTGTAACAAAAAAAAAGATAAAACCAGAATAAAACTGATAATATATATTAATGTATATATGCGAATACTCATACCAATCATATTAATTTGATTTTTCAAATGATTATTCGTAAATACCATTAGAATTTACCACCAAACATGTGTAACAATGACAAAACAACAAAATTTACTGATCATTGCAAAAGTGAGATTTTCAGTTATTTCATATTGTATTAGTAATCTTTTGTTCTAAAAAGCGCCTGACGTTTAATAAATTTACATGTTGCTTGTGACCATTTTGCCATATTTCGTACGTTAGTAGGTATCTCTACTTAGTCTGTGTTTATTTGTTTTTGTCAGGCGTTTGCTTATTTTCTATTTGTATCAAAGCAAAAAGGCTGATTTACATTGATCATCTTACATTAGAATACAATAGAAAACTCTTTATTATACTCCAAAAAAAGAAAAACAGTACAGAAAAACATAATCAATATTAAGCCATATCGTCCCACTGCTGAGCACGGGTCTCCCCTCACTTTCGTGAGGACGGTTAGGCCATAATCCACCACGCGGGCCAGATCCGGTCGTGAGTTCAAATCCCAGTGCGGGCACGTACCAATGTGTTTCTGTAAAAACATATGTACGTAATTATCACTCGCTTTTCGGTGAAGGAAAACATCGTGAGGAAACCCACATACCTACCCGAGAATTATTTCGGAGGTAGGTATGTTATCCACCCATCCGGACTTGGCCCCCGTGGTGGAATATGGCCTAACCCTCTTCACGAAAGTGAGGAGAGACCCGTGCCCAGCAGTGGGAAGTTATGGGTTGTTGATGATCTCCTATAAACCTCTGATTGAAAATAGATGACACTATATTTATATAACACAAGTGTTTGAATTCCTCGTTTTGCAAGTTTCACGAGCGGTCGAAATGAACCATAGGCGTCAACACTTAATTCACACATACTTAAAAGTTGCAGTCATATGATACTCAGTCGACAGAATATCTTTTGTCGTAATGAAGGTAAAGTTGTTAAAATAGGTATACGAACACTGAGGTTAGATTGCAGGATATGTTGCGAAATAAGCACTAAAGTCTGTTGTAAACTTGTGGGCAAGGCGTTTTACCACTCCCAATTGTGTGTACTGTGTTTTGTTTTGTCATACGTCGTTACTTTATGACGTTTGAACACATTTCAATATTCATGAATGGATCGCTGTGGAGATTGAAGGAATCCTTATGCAAATATCAATATACGAGAGGTGTGCATTAAGGTTACAGTTTGGACTAAAATCATTCAAAGTGTAGGTATCTAACTAAATCACTGAAACTGACCCAGCAACTACCTTGGGATACGGTATGGGTATAAAAGAAAGGATCAAGTATGAACATAACAATTTTATTTACATATAAAAACAATATTTAAAAAAATATAAAAATGAACAACTTATAACAGTAAAATGATAGAATCACAAGAGCTCAAATAAGTCAGTAACCTATTCAAAGGTCTTATATTTACCATAAATAAGAACTTAAGTACCCTCTACACGAGCGAGATTTTTTCAACGATTTTGTTGGCGTGTGAAGTCTAGCCCTTATGATAAAGTAGAAGTGTCTGAAATAAACAGGTGTATATAACGCCTAAACATATATGTTGGTAGGTATAGTATATTCACACATAGGATGACTTAACAAAAGTTCCATTGAATCTTAACAACAATATGGCACAACAAGTTTCTTTTAAAACACACACAGTTTCCGTAACAACGGTACCGTGATGGAGTACGGTCTAGTGCCCTCGTTGTATGAAAGCTCCTTTTCTCCTAACATGCAGTAAATCGTTTGTTCCCTAACACCCATTTCGTTTTCAGGTCCGGTTTACCAATGTATGGTAGTATAAAAAAGCTTCTACACACTGCCGCTACCGTGCTTTATACAATAGAAATCCGTCACGGTACTGTTTATACGGAAACTGTATCAAAAGATACTTAACGATTATTGATAGGAGATACTGAACAACATAAAAAGGAACGTCACAATATTGCAATTGGAATTTGTTCTTTGGTGGGTTTCGGCTTATTGTTGAGCATTCAGAATCCTAATTGTTGGGTTGTATCCTTTGTCGTCAGCAGTGAAGGTGACCTGGTACTCCTGGCCGTCAGGAGCGGTAAAGGAGTAGGAGCCCTTGACTCCGATGCCCTGGTGATCGCCAACGGTGATTAGGTTGGCCTCCTCTTTACGGGATGTACCGTCACTGGTCTTAAATCTGAAAATAAATGCACGCTGTTAGTTTATCTGTTTTGAATGTTTTCAAAATAGAACCGTCACATTCAATTGTTTTTAAAATACGTACCTAGCGGATCCAAAAGAAATTGTTGACCCTATTATTAAAAATAGACCTGGAGCAGATCGGCTCAAAACCAGGAACAATGGCGCGAGGATGCTAGATAAGCTTGATATGCCCTGCAGTGGGTCGAATGAGCAGTTTATGACGATGATGTTAATAATTAATATACCCAACAAAAGTATGTCTGTCATTATTCTAGATAAAGATCATGGTAACTATTATTTAAATTATTATAGCATTGTACAGAGATGAAATATTAATCCAATCTCAATTCATATTTATATCGCCATAAACTTTCAACAGTAATATATTATGCATGTTTAAGCTGACACTATTTTGTTTATTTATTTAGAAAATAACATAAATATTACAAACTGGAAGCTAAAGTAAACGACTGCCATGCCCATGTCTGCCATTTGTCATCAATGTCTCTAAAACCGGTCTACGCGAGGCTCCCAAATATTTTAATAATTTGTCACTGTTTATAATTTGGTGCAAAATATTCACAAATATTTTTAATTTATTTCTCGAGCATAGTAGCCCCTCATTATCAGATATACCGTTTGTATTGGGAGATAGTGAACTTGTGTATGAAAAACTCGCCTATTTAGTAAATCGTAGGTGAAAGTAAGCAGGTTAAATAATAATAATAGTTATTATGGTTTTTTTATTATTATTTGTTGTGTTAGCACACTACTATTCTCCGTGCATAACCAGGATGACGATAAGGAGGATAAGGGAGAAGATGCTAAACGAACGTTTTTTGTTCAGAAGTTCCCATTGATTAGGTTAATCATTTAATGTTTTTTTATATTAACAAAAAAAAAATTCAAAACTATTTGCGACAAGATCGTGTAATCTCACGTTCAAGATATTGAGGAGATAGCACCTTCTTGTCGTAAATAAGCGATATTATGATGTTTACGTAATAACTTACGAAAAATCATATCCATCCTCTCTGACGAAGGATTTCTCCGTCAGAATTTCGACGGTTGGTTTTTCTTCAGCTAACGCTGCTGCCACTACCAAACCGAGGAATACAAGTTTCTGTAAAATAAAGAATTGTTAAACTTGACACAAAAAGTAAAACGATTATTGATTAAACTTTACAAAAGATTGTTGTGAGTCTTTACTACTAACTAAACCTATAAATTAAGTTTCAGTTTCAAATTTATAATTTAATGAATTTAAATTAAATTAAAGCCATTGTCCTTACTATCGCGTAAGATAATTTCACAACAAAATATTTTTTTATCTTTTATAAAAGGAATAAATAATAAAAGTATTTTTCTTACCAAAGCAAACATGATGAAAGAAATCCAAAGATCTTCAGGAGGGAACAACTAACTGATAAAAAAATCTAAATGCCGTCATCTTAAATACACCATTTGTTTGTCAAAGTTACATCAATTGACAATGTAAGTGCACACTAATGGTGTAAGTAAAGTGATAACACAAATCAAGTGTCGACATCTACCAACAAGTACAAATTGACCTACTCGCAACTAAATAAAGTGTAGGACGCCTTTGAAATTCACAAGTCAATTTTTTTGATGACAATTCAATATTTCACAACTCTTGTACGCTTAGAGGATTACGATTTGATCGTGCGGAGTTAATTTCTTTAAAGTCATAGTATTAATTACTCGGTGAAATATTGGCAAGGTTTTTTAAGTAATAACTATATATAACTAGCTGTACCCTGCCACGCTTCGCTGTGGCACATTCGCACATTCGCTGATATGTCACTGATGAAAAAAATAGATATAAACAATCCTTGATGCGGATTATATATCGTGCTAAAATTTCAGCTCGATCGGTGCAGAACTTTTTGAGTTTTTGAAGCGTACACAAACCAACATAACATTTTTATATATATAAGATATATATAGTCCTATTAATAAATTGTCGCAGGTAGATCATGCTAAGTTAATAACATTACAATTATTAGGTGCTTTTTGAACAAAGTATAGAAATGTACATAGGTATTGAATTAGTACATAAATAAAAAGGACAAAACTATAGTCAAAAATGAAAAGACAGACTGTTCTTTAACGATAGTGTAATAAATAATTCCTTAAATAATTTAATTGTTTACAATACTCAATCCTTACAACATTTCACACACATCATAATTATACCAAATGTTTGCTTATTATTTATCTTTCTTAAAATAAACCGCATCATTTGCCAGCACGCTTTATAAGGTCTTAAAAAAGACCTATGACCAAAAGGATACATCAAAATGCAAAATCTATTTTTTTTAAGGGATACATTTAAATGTTTTGGAAATATTGGACGACGAAACAATACTCAAAACTCTCGGATTTTGATCGCTTCAAAATAGCTATTGGTAATTTTATATGATTATTCTTGCAGTTAAAATAAACCGTATCGCAATTGCTGAAGAACCACACATCTCGATAGTGTTATATCAAAAATTACAAAAGGTTCAGTCCAAAAAATACTATTCCAGTCTTTCATTTGCACTCCGTATGTTGTAATTTCTTCATTTCCTTCACAATATTTAATTTTATCTAGGTTCGTACTCTTCTAATGATCGTTCTGTAGCCTCGCTTGCCTGCTTTGTATATCATTTCGTAGAGATTCCCGTTGCTATTGTACCAACGGACTGTTCCGTTGACGTCAAGGGCCGCTTCCTTCGTGCCAGGGTTCAGGATCGCTCCTTGTTCTGAGCGAGAAGACCCGTCGCTGGTGTCGTAACTGGAAAAGCGGTAAAGGATTTTAAAATATCTGTAGATTGTATAATATTCAAGACAGCTTAACGTATTACAGTCATACACTCATAGCAGTTATAGTGTAGGTTACACTTCTTCATATAAAGTTCCTTCTTTATAAAAGTTATCAAACGTCACTTAGTGCAGCGCAGTATAAGATTGTAGTGCGTAATTTTATTAAATGTCACATAACTATTTATGAATAAAGGGGTAAGTATATTTATAAGTTCAATACATCAGATGAGATAGTGCTCAAACATGAATCTACTCATTAATACAAATCAATCATTAATACATTAATACAATACAAAAAAAGGAAATTATATAGTTTATAAACATGAAACACGGTATTGAAAAACAATAAAAAAAAATACAAAGTCCTGCATGTTCGACCGGAAAATGCCAAACAAAACTTAAACTTTAAACTTTTATTACTTGGAACTTCTTTTCAAAACTCCTTAATATTTTTCCGCTTGATAATAATAACGTCTTTTTGCTAAAGCGTCAGCGTTCAAGCTAAAATCCAAGTAACAAAGGTTTGAACATGAAATTCAAATGATGATAGTATCTTATATCTTTAAATGAGCAATTCTTGTATATATATAATTGGAATCTCGGAATCGGCTCCAACGGTTTTCATGAAATTTAGTATATAGGGGGTTTCGGGGGCGATAAATCGATCTAGCTAGGAATTTTTAGAAAATGTCATTTTATTCATGTTATATCAAATTAAACATAAACTTGGAAGAAAAATAACAAAGCGTTGGAGGCGTTTGAGTAGTCCAAATTTAAACTGAAAAATATGACTCTTCCTGACATCTATTGGCGAATAATAAAACTACCGAGCAAAGCTCGGTCATCCAGGTACTGATGATAATATTGCAACAATGGCTTTTATAGATATATATGTCTGTGAGCTATAGATGCCATAATAGCTTACGACATCTATAATTCACAGTAATAGCCAAGTTCTAACTAAGTTTCAATCATCAATCATACGTAGAAACGTTTACCGCTGAGTGGATTTATAAACATAAGGATAAAATGCATTTGATATCTTTTGCACTGTAATATCCTGACTATAATATAATGACAAAAATGTGTTTTTAGATTAAAAGGAAAAATAAAAGCGGTTTGTTCGTAAACAACAATATATCTGGAGGTCAAAAGAGCTAGTTCACTACATTTTGTGCCTTGTAAAATGTTTAATAATGTAGTATTTTTTTATGATTCCATTGTATATGTTATTGCTCAGCATATAGTTACATTATGCCAAGGAAAATTGTTAAAGCATAGGTACAATATACTTGACCAACTTATTTATTTACATATTATTCCGTACAATAATTTGTTACCTATTCATAATATTGTATTGTTTTTAAAAGATTTATATACACACTCGTAGTTACATGTTTTGTTACATTGATATCCTCGAAGCTGACGTTTCGTGAGTCATAAACTTACAATAACGTAGAAAAAAAAGAGATGAGTATGTAATAATTATGTGAAAATATAGCTCTCTCTGTGTGAGATGCAAAAATAAATGGTGAAGGACTCAGATTCCCTCTCTCTAGGATATCAGGAACTACGAGGATCATGGTCACGCAAACTATCGAACTTAGAGCAAATACCCGTGATAACACATTTTTCTTATAAACCATACACGTACAGTTTTTTATCCCTATAAAAACGGTCGTTTAGCTCTTATTAAGACATTTTTGAAGATAATAATTACGTAGACGATAAACGTTTAGGATGTATTAAATTTTAAAGACATCTTGATCCTATTTCTTAAGTAATGTGATAAACACGAGCAAAATTCACAGACAGATTTGTAAATATTAGTCCTTTGATTATTTTTTAAGCAAATCATCTTGACCGCAGTTTTATTTTTGCAATTTACTATAAAATATTTTTATTACTGCGACAAAGCTTACTAAAACTTATTTTAATGTCACTGAGTAACGAGACGAGCATGTCGTTCACCTGACGGTAAGCGCTTCGCCTGCCCATAACAGTTACAGTGCAACCGAGAACTTTGCACTGCCTAATCTTGCGCGGCACTGCACTGCGCTCGTTGCCATGAGACATAGATTCTAACAGCTTATTATTTATTTATTAATAAGATGTTATCGATTGATAGCAGTTGTTAAGCCACATCAGAGACCCTTTAACGGCTTGGAAAACTCTGAAACTAAAGGTTTGCACTCCGCAGATTACTCGAGAAACAACGAAGAGGCTGAATTATAAAACTTTTGCAACTTGTGACTGCAATGAATTAAAAAACTGAATGTACCAAAATAAAAGCCAGCTAAGAAGAGTTTTTAAAATCTCTTGGAAACGAAATGTCCTCCTTTTATTAAATTATTTTCTGAGAATTTCAAATCCATAGGTCGCTGGTTCAAATCCAGCTCGAAGGACCAGATTGTTATTGATAGGGGTGGTTTAAGTGAAAGTCCAGGCAACGTTTGACGAGATATTGGAGGGTGCGTGTTCCGTGGCCACGAATAACTAATATTTTTAACTATTTTTTAAAAGCAAGATGCTCCGTACGTTCGGTTCAGTTTACGAGACTACCGACATAACAAGAAAAATATTTTTCACGCGCACCTTCCAATTTCAATTTATTGATGAATAAACTTACACAGATAAAATAAACACAAGTTTGAAAGGAATACTACTAGACCTAAACACAAAATACTTAGGTTCAAAAATACAATAAAGATTTAGGAAGTGCGTCGCCTACAACCCTTATTCGTTTTCCAAATAAATTTATTTCACAAGCTGCTGTCAAGCGAGCATTTTCGGTCGTTATTTAATTCAAGGAAAGTGAATTTCATTTATTTTTCATTCTTATATTGATTTTTTATAAACCTTAGAATGATAAGAACATTAAACCTTAAATGTAACGGGTCTTCGGGCATTCAGATTATAAGGACATTCAACTTGTAGAAGGCGTACTGAACCAAATACAGTTTTTTGTGAAATCGTTTTGCATTGTCACCATTCTGCTTTTTGTATCGCTGTCACATGAATTATTGACGTCCACTTCAATGGGGAGATCAAAACAGCTTTAACTGCTTTGACATTTTGAACACGGCTCTATTGTGTTAAAATAGTTTGAACGCTTTTAATTTGTTATGTCAAACTGGTTTATTAAAAACAATGTTTTTGTTAACATTAGAGTTGTCTGAATAAAACATTGAAATGAACTCGTTTCTTGATTTTCAAATTGATAGCAATTTGATTGTTGTCTTTGCTTATTAAGTTAATGGTTTTGTTATTGAGTCGGCAATTATTTACATGTATAGGACCGATACGGTCAAACTTTACATACGTTGACTTAGGAACATTCCTTCCCAGATATTTTCTAGTATAGATATATTATATTATATTTATTATAGATATATAACGGTGATAGCCTAGTGGGAGAACGTCCGCCTTCCAAGCAGAAGGTCGTGAGTTCAAATCCCAGTGCAAGCACGTACCAATGTGTTTCTTGTAAAACATATGTACGTAATTATTACTCGCTTTTCGGTGAAGGAAAACATCGTGACGAAACCCACATACCTACCCGAGAATTATTTCGGAGGTGGGTATGTGATCCACCAATCCGGATCTGGCCCTTGGTGGATTATGGCCTAATCCTTCTCACGAAAGTGAGGGGAGACCCGTGCCCAGCAGTGGGACGTTATGGGTTGTTGATAATGATGATGGTGATAGATATATTATTATCTTTTTAAGAAAAGTTCTTAATTTAAAAAAAAATGCTATACTATATATGTAATGTGTATGCGTGGCCAGGTTAATGAGGTTATTGCATCGTCGTCGTGCCGAAGCTCGTGAGATCTTTGTGTGATCACACTGGGTTGGTACCACTTATTGTCTTAGTTTACCACTTAAAATTTTATTTAAAAAGGTAAAATAATCTGAATTGAGCCATAATAAAAGTTGAACATCCTTTGCCGTTATAAATATAATTATTAGTGCTAGCCATTTATGGTATTTTAATGAATATCGTAAGATTATTAAAATAATTACAGTTGAACCATGTTACGATTAGTATATAGATTTTTTTGTACACGATTAAGTTTTATAAATGAAATTTGTTGAAACCCGGGATTTTAATGAACAACGGTATTAACTTTCATTGGAGACATGTAATCAATCCACGATTAAAGGAAGTATAAACATTTAAAAAACCGGTACACATTAACGTTAGTGTTAACAATTTTATTAAGTTACCGTTAGACGATTAATTCGTATCATAAACCATTTGATAGAGCATAACTGCCTAAATTACGTTTAGTAGCAATTGAGGGTAAAAAAAGATGACTGATGGTCGGCCAATAAAAAAGGTAGCCAATTAAAATACAAATAGATTGGACACGTTTAAAACTTTTTATCGATTAGATTTGCGATTAACCGTCATCCTATCTGATAGTGTGGTACCCATAATGTGGTCAAATATGGTACAAGCACATTTACAAAACACCCAAATATATTCTTAAAGATACCCCGCCTGAAGTTTTCAACAACTAAATACGAGGTCAAGAAAAGTAAACGAAGTGTAAAGAGTAATGTGGTGAAAATACAAAAGACGATCTAAACGAAATCTTTTCACAAGCCGGCTTGTCTCTACAAGTCATTCATCAACTCCACAAATAAAATAAGTTGGTACAATAGTACTTATGGGACTTATTATCTTCGCCTTAGAGGCACGGTATGCCTAAGAGCATTGACCTCATTAAGGTCCTACCGCAGCACATCTTATGAACATCATTTCGTATTATACTTTACATCCTTATGGCAAAGAGCCAGCGACCAATCCCGGAACAGTAATTTCACAATGTTTACGTTCAAAACAAGTAAAGTGCGGTTAGTGTTAACCCGGAGGGTCACGTATTCGGATTATCGGGTTACGACTGCACACGTAAGGACAATATAGAGGCCAATTAACATAATCATGACGTCCTTTGTTTGTAGCGCAAATATTTTTATCGAGCTAGTTTAGGAGCTCGCAACGCTAGGAGGCGAATCGTTTAGAAGAAGTTGCTTGTTGTTTATACATCGATTTAAGAAAGTGTAAAACTCGGTTACAAAAATGGTCCGCAGATAGTCAGGTTTGCTTGATCCTCTATAGCCTTACGTACCTTGGTTACAAATTCTACATTTAGCAATGTTATAACTCACAGCTTCGCTATCATAACTTCTAGGAAAATTACCAAGAAGTAAATATAGAATAGAAATAGATTCAAATATTAACAATCCACATTGTTCAGTTCCAATGAAAATGTTTGGTCTAATGTTTGTTTCATTGCTTACATGTCAGTTATCGAATAAACTAATCCCGCTTGTAAAAAAAAACTTTACCTACTTATATTACTCTAACATCTCTATAGTTGGCTCTTTGCCTATAATTATAGTGTTGTGACTACTTGTGACTCATACATTTGCTTTCCTTTTCATTTGGTATTCCTAATGTAAAGTGGCGTCAAAACAGTGTTTGGAATCGTTTTGCAATACACCAATTGCAAAATTATAATTCCATTCAGGTTTGTAGCGTGACTTCTGCAGATTTCTTAAATATAAAGTGAAATAACCCAAAACAAAATGTGGGTTAGCGGGTGCTGGAAGACTCTCTATCCAAGGTGCCCTGGAGCCTTAAATATTCCTCCTTCCTTACGTTTTGATGTTTATAGATTTATCTTTAAATGTTATACTTTTAAATAACTTCTGCTGTTCCGGTGTCATCAATAACATAGTTTTATTTTAAGTGTGACATTAATAAATAATTAAGTTATATGATTCAATTTATATTAAAAGATTTTGACATTGTATCAACTAGTTTTTACGGACAAGGAACTGTATTAGAATGCGTGAGTGATGAAAAATATAGTTTATAAATTATCATAATACAGTTATTAGAATTATAACATTTAGGCAAAGGTCATTGGTTCACCTTTCTATAAACGTAATAAATTACAAAGACATCCGATACATGTATGTATATATTTGCATTTACAACTAGACTTGGGAGCGGCAAAATATGCTGTTAACTTAAGAATTATAACATTTATAACACAAGACACATGAGTGTGAATAACAGAGCTTAAAATGAAATTATATTATAATTGTATAAATTATATTATATTATGAATGCGAGAGTTTGTGTGTATGTTTGTTCCCTTTTCATGCGGAAACAGCAGAACAGATTTTGATGAAATTTAGTAAACAGATATTTTAGGTCTTGGAATAGAACATACTATACTTTTTATCCCGTAAAAATTGACAGTTTCTGTGGGATAATAACCGCCGGGCGCAACTAGTATGCCATAAATTCTCACACAATAACTGTTTTCTTCTATACTGAGAAAGATAGGAGTTCGGATATAAAGGAGTTTTGACTAATTGAAACCATTAAGATTTTTTTCGAGGATCGTATTTAAAAAGTCGAAAATGTTTTTTACTAAATTCAAAATATTGCTAAATATAATTGTTCTTTTATCTACAAAATATACTTGGAACACATCAGTGAAAGCCAAAAAGTTTGTCTGTAGGTGATACAAGTATATTTGGTTTCAATTAATTTCGAGACGATATAGTTATATGTTAATTATTTGCTGTAATAAGTTATTTGGACTAAATGTCATTCGAATCGCAGTATTTTTGCGTGGGTGAACTAGTTGCCAGTGTCTAAAGAATGCGAATCTCAACAATAGATAAAGGATCGATAGACGAAATCAGAATTATTAGAATTTTGGAAAAAAAATAGATCCGGATGGTTTTAATTTACTGGTTATTATTAAAATTTGGAATTTTTCCTTTAGTAAATTGTATTTAACGTCATTATTTTCATATATGTTTTCCATTACTTTTATTTTATGAAGTTTGATATTCTATTTGGGTAAAGTAAAGAGAGAAGGTAGGCTAGAGTAGTACCAGCACTGTTTCCATCGACATTACTGGACATATGAGACTTTAGAGCCGATGTCTCAGGATGACGAGCGCAGTGCAGTGCCGCGCAAGATTATGCAATGTTAAGTTTTGGAGGGCACTGTAATTGTTATGGGCGTAACGCTTACCATCAGGTGAACGACTTGATCTTCTGGTCACTCAGTCAAATAAAAATAAAGTTAGATCGATTGAACAGAGAAGGTAAAAGTAAGTGAAGACAAGGTATGGTAAAGTAGAGCAAGTGTACTCACTGAAATTTGTAGGAATTTGGCATGTTTGCTGTATCTAAGTCATAGCGTAGGATTTGTGGCTTCGGCTGACTGTTATAAGCAGGAGCCGCCAGAACCGCCTGTGCCAGCATCAATGCGCCGAAAACCTGAAATGTTATCAAAAAACACATTCAAACTTCACGTAGAAACAAGCACTCCATTATTCTCGTTAAAATACCGAGCGACTTTTGAAAGTACAACTTATGTTTTCGCTCGTAATTAATCGAAAACACTTCGGAGCTTAAAAGCTTTTTATCGATTTTTGATAAAGGAAGCCTCGGTTTGAGCTAAACTGCGAAGAGAGAAAGTATCTTGAGCATTTTAAAATCGCCATCCTGTAGTGGATTCATGAATTATTTTTCTTCAAGTCAACTTTTCCGAATATCGTAAAAGTGTTTTTTATGGCTTTTTATTTCAAAAGAGTTTTTTTGGAATATAAAGCGTCAGCTGACCATGCTTTATCTGATCACTTACATTTCTTTTCTACCAGGTGACGCAATCGAATCGATTCCATATTTATTATAGACCATAAAGTTATGCGAATCTAGCTTCGGAACAATTTGTAGAGAGTGACCTTGAACGTTCGTTGGAATTAAAATATTTGTAAAAAATCTATTTTTAATGAAAAAAAGAAACATCCTGCATTCTATTGCTACTTTAACCTTCTGTTTTGTAGATGTTTACTGGCAAATTAAATGAGGGGTCCTTATTTTTGGACTTTGAATATATTTTACAAGACATTAAGGTATATCAAATTGAAATAGATATTTATTGTAAGACAAATGACCGTGTAACTAAATAATATACATGTATATTTTATTTAAATTATACATATATCTCATACTATTTTATGATATAAATAAAGATGAACTTCAAAATGTCATGGAAAAAATTAAAGTTTTACATTCAATACAAAAAGTATCTAATATGAAATAAAATATGTGAAAAATTCTATTTTGTTACAGATTTCACATATAATCAGCACACCGTACAATTTTTGTTGGGGGACCATGATACCTAGTAGAAAATGCTACTCATGATTAGTCCACAATGTGTGCACCATTAGTACGAAAATATTAAATAAATTTAAAAGATGTATAAATCCAAATATATGTTATTAAGCCTGGACAAGATGATTAGACAAACAGGGGCTAGGTAGTACCAGCCGCATGCAAGTATTAGTAAAGGTCAAACCATACTGCTAACGACATTCGCGCATAAACTAAACATTGATGCACTTGACGAGAGTTTTTGCAACACTCTTAGTAAACACATAAGTCGGCCGCAGCAAATCCACAATTACAAACTATTGCGTAGAACCAATCAATCATTATGTTAATTTTATCACTTTTTATTTGACGGCGTCACTGCATGTTTGAACGGAGTAATATATTTTTAATTACCAAAACAAGTAGCATCTTGGCGCGTTTCTTTGATGACAAAAGGTACAGGTGACTTCCTGGACAGGTTGTAGTCCGAATGTGCTAACGGTTTCGCAAGGTCTCCTTATATATAAAGAGTGGCCGGCTGTGCGGATCGCGGCGTGCAGGCGCTCGGTGCGCCGGAGCTGAAACTGAGCTAATTCTAGATGACCATTACGGAGATAAGATCGACACATGAATGGATCGGTCTACTGTGATCCACGGCGCTACGTCACGGACCACCGCCATCCTCGACTCAAACAATAGCCTCCTAAGCGCAGTTCTACAAATGAACTGTCAGTAATGAACAAGTCATACATTTCAGAGTAAAAGGTTTTGTTATTGTAACAAAAGTAATGAGTAATTGTGAAAAAGAAAATTCTGAGTATTTCGTCTGCGACACACATACCTGAAAGTGCAAGACGAGGTTGACATTAAATTGTGATACACCGATGCCCTTTCGTAGTCGATTTATGGCATAAGGAACTGGAATGTTTGGGAGCGGAGAAAGTAGGTAGCAGGTCGTAGGCCAATGACCCAGAGATGACAAATATACACACTGCTTACGAATTTATGAAAAATGACACGACTGAATAGGATTTAAAATTCAGGGATTCCCGAATTATAGCAATCAATCTAATTTTCTAGGCTAACAATAGCTCACCATGTTATGATCGTCTTCGAAGAAGCAATAATAGTGATAATTGTAGAGCCATCTTCAGTTCCTCTTTGTAGTAGGTATGTAACATTTTCTAAATTATGTCATCAAGCATGTTGTTAAAAAAAATAAGGTAGGCATAATTTGGTGACTGTATGAGGAGAGTGGAAGATCGGGCTCCATGGCGCTCATTAGGAGAGGCCTATGTCGAACAGTGGAATAAAATAGGCTGATGATGATGATGGTGAGCTGTAATTACAAACAGAAGAAGACGCTGGGAAAAGGCCGCTACGCAGCGGGTGCCTGACTATAAGCGAAGTCGTGGAGGCTGACCCTAGAATGGTGGCGCGATGACCTTGATGCCTTTAAAGGATGGTCGGAGTTTTCCGGGGGCTGAGACATCTGGAAGGGAGTGGGGAAGACTTTTGATAAAATAGGTTAAAAAAAACAAGTTACATATATTTATTTTTTAAGTTCGCTGTCTATCGAAGGTGAGCCCGAGGTAGTGGTCCGTCCAAATATTTTATGTTTCCTTATAGTGGTGTGATAGGGCTCTTCAACAAGTGTACTAACTACATCTTTGCCAGATATACAAATACTAGACAGTACTGTGCAACACGTGTTTCAGCTTGAAGGGCACTTCTTCCAGCGAAAATACTGAGCATACATGGTGGCGCAGTGCAGTACCGTGCTAGATTTTGCATTGAAAACCTGCCTCCTGTTCCATAACAGGTGGCAGTGCACCCGTTATAGAGCAGACGTGGCGTTTACCATCAGCCAAACGAGCTACTTCCCTCTATTCACCGTAGTTTATAAAAAAAATGTTTAATTGTTGTACTTACTTGTAATTCCGTGGTAGTTAGTCAAAAACGACATATGATTTGTAAAGTTATATTCAGCTACTTGCGCAGCTAGAAGGTGTAGAGATGCGTGTAATTTATTTGCCTATACAGTGTGTTTCCGTATGAGTATCTTTATGTTACGTCCTTATATCTGAAAATATTCTTCGGGAATGTTATATCTAAACAAATGTTATCTCATAACAATTATTTTGTATTTTTGTCTAGCTGGATGTCTCTGGTTTCAGCAGTACTTTTCAAAGGTACCAGACAATGCTGAATTTCATAAGGTACATTTTGAGTTTTTTTAATTGATATAGAATTATCGTATAGATATACGTAGTTTGTTTTAATTTTAGTTAAGTATAGTATTATAATATTATCTTAGTATAAATCGTGAAAATGTTAGTATTTAAAGTTATCATACATCTACAAAACATCTGTACAAATTCTAAATCGTTAGTGTCTTAACACATTAATGTATAATTTGCTTAAAAGTCTGTTATATTGGTAATTCTTCAAGTTTTCGTAACACATTTAGTTTTGCAAATGACTATGCGAAATACCTATTCTATGACCACCTTTGAATATAATGTTTGTATTTTTGCGTAATTTAATCTTTCAAGGCCTTTTGGTTAAGGTTCATTAGCTGCTAAACGTAGATGGCGGCGCACAGAAATTTGTAGTCTGGGAGCCAACTGTGTTTTTGAGCAAAGTGTTTTTATCTTGCGGAAAGTAACAACATTCACAACACAAGCAGAAGCAACAACATAGCAACACATACACAAGAGTAGTCCAAGACCTAAAAGACAAGAGAAGAGTAACACAGTAGTAGGTGAGGGTAGTACGAGCTCTGACTGAGCTGACTTCTCACTATATCCAATTAATAAAATAATGCTTAATAAATTCAATAATTTTGGAATAATACATGCATATACTATCTGCATATTCGTCTCTCTCGCATGTACTATCCTCGATTCATTTGTGTGGACGTTAGTGAAAAATTTAATTTCAGAACCTATTTTTACCTAATTCCAAATTTCATTAGTATCTGTTTAGGCGTTACATAGCTGAATAGTGACAGTGACAGACATATTTTAACAATCATAATTTAGTAGTAAAGTAGAATGCTACTTTACATGGTAAAATAGCATGATCTAACACATAGGTATCCCGGAGTATTTAATATAGTTTTAAAAGTACCTTAGCGACCGATACGCCGGTCTCCATACATGTTTTTTTTTGGCGATTATTATAGGCGTGATGACTCATACAAATCGCAAACACACGTTTGTCTGCCTTTATTAGGATCTTGCTCTAAATGGCCGTGGGGTTGTAATAAAGCTGTCTCCTTTAGTTACTTACGCTTAGACATTATTGACGAATAATGGGTTAATTTAGAAATTTGTGAATAATCTTCTATATTGATTCTTGACAAAGGCAGCACGGATTAAGTTCATAAAGATCAAAAGATCTACAAATATATTACCTATATCAAGATATTTACAAGATCAGTAAAATATTAACACATTGACTGATTCGATTTTCTTGTCTAGCCGCGGTTACAGAACAGACGAAACACAACACAACACAACAGGTGTGTTTTCCCGTACTCTCGGCAAGTTATAAAATACACAACAGCTGTGTTTTCAGCAGTGAACATGTTAAACATTAATCTGTTTTCTAAAGGCGTTAGTCGCGTCTAAAGAAGTTTGTCTTAAAAATCTTAAACATCAAATTACAAAGTATTCTAAGCCCTAAAACTATTATTAAGAAAGTTGTAAATAAAAATCCCATTATCTGTGAAAATTTAATGCAGAATGTTCTATTATTACGCAATGTATGCCTTCTTATTGTTGTAATGAGATACGTAAACATACGTCAGGTCATCATCCGGGATGGTCGTGTCTCAACAAATATGGAAACCATTTAATTTCATTGTGACTATGCCTTTTATTGTCGTATCTACACAAGAATAGAAGCAAGATCAACGAGTTCATATATACATTTTTATATTCGTAGCTGAACATGCAAAGAAATCATCAATTTTATTTTAATTACAATTGTAAATCTTTAGTCCAAAACAAATTATAAAGCCACTCGTAACAAATAGTTATTTCCGGCAAACACTAGCATAATCGATTATTCAAAAATATGGGTGTGTTTTTCGGACTGCGAAGTTGAAGTTATCATTCTTGACTAATTTGTCTTTTATATGTGACAAACATGATTATTATTTGAAATAATAAGAATAATTAAAAACTTTTGACTAGTGTGTGTCGAACCACATATACTGTAAGGTTCCGCTGTTTTTTTACCCGACTGCCGAAAGGAGGGTAATGTTTTTCGAACGTATAAATGTATGACCCTTAGCACGAGTTACAGTCTCGGCTTGACGGATTTTGATAAATGAGCTATCATTCGATTCGTTTTATTCATGACCTTGGCCGGGTAACTTCAAAAATGTGTCTGATAAAAAGTAGCATGGAAATAATTTCTCATTTTGGGAAACTTATTCAACGACACCTCGATGACCTCAACGACTATTAAAGTGATGGTATCATTGTTTATTGTGTAGACGGACGCCACGCCGTATATCATGGGTTCAATACCAACTAACCGGGAAATGAAATCAGAAAGAGCCTGGATTGTAGAGCACCCGTATCTGGCTCCAGAAGCAGTTCTTGGGAGCAAATTCTATTCTAGGCTTAGCATATTTATCACCCTCGATCGCACCAGGTCAGACGCACAGGTCGACAATTGTACAAACAGACTAGATGTACCATCCTATAATATAAAATCCTCCTTCCTTTCTATTTTTAGGGCCATTAAACATAAAACTGATAGTTGAGTAGATTTATTCAGGCGCCTCTGAAATAAATGATCACTGTTTTTCCGGTTATGATTTCCTCACTTTATTTTTACAGACTGTAAACTTATAAATTGAGTACTGGAAACGGAACGCTTCTCTGAATTCGTTCAGAGAAGCATTCCGGCTATCTCAGTCCGGCCTTACTGTGACCGATCGATTAATATGCCTAATTGCTTTTCTACATGTATATTTTCGTTGATTGATTTGATAATCTTATCTTTTGTTTTTCAAATGTATTATCCTCTAACATGGTAAGTTAAATACACGGATACAATCTCTCCTTTCTAAATTAGTTTTTCCATTATTGTTTATTGATTACAACTCAATTTAAAGCACCACCATTTTCATTTCAGTTGAGTTAATAATTGCTTTTGGTCGTCAAAATAGCTTTTTGAGCCTTCTTTAAAATAAGGTCGATCGCCACTGAAAAATAACATAAAAAAATTATAATACGTTTTATGAAGATAACAGTTTTTTTCAGACGCTTAGTTTTTCAGCAACCTTCCTATATTATTTTTTAAGCATTTGCTACGCGCATGATGACAACACGTTGCTGAACATTATTGCCAAATTAACTAATATTAGTGAAGATATACATCCATTTCAAATATCAAAAGAAGAAAACAAAGAACTCTTCCAAATCACAACGGAGTATGGAGATGGAAACTCATATCCGTTCTTATCACCAACAGGAAATAATGGTGGAAAGTTACATCCATTCTTATTATCAGAAGAATTTAGGGAAAGAAAAGCATACCCGTTCTTAATACCAACAGAAAAAGAAGATAAAAAGTCACACCCATTACTGTTTTCAATAGGATATGGGGAGAGAAGATCATTTCCATTGTTATTATCGACAAAAAATAGGGATGTGAAGTCACATTCGTTTTTAACATCAACGCAAGATGGAGATGTAAAGTCACATCCATTTGTAATATCATCGGAAGATGGGGATGAGAAGTCACATTCATTTCCAATATCAACAAAAGACGTTTTAACTGAAAATTCACATAAATTTCTTTTATCAAAACATGAAATAGATGAAATGACATATCCATTTTTATTATCAAAAAAAGATGGAAATAAAGAGTCACATTAATTTCTCATATCAACCGAAGTCAGCGATGAAAAGGAAGAACCATTCCTTTTATCAATGAAGGATAGTGGTCCGAATTCAAAACAATTTATAAAGAGTCTTCGAAGCAATGCAATGAAGGCGAAAAATAGTCAAATACCACCGTATATCGAGAGCCTATTGTATAGAGAATTAGATGATGCAGGAAAAGTAAAATTTTCCAGATGGATCCACAATTTATATGATGTGGCGTTACTATTGAGGAATAGGTTAGGGGTCGACACCGATGTTACTAACAACATGAAACAACATCATCTATATTAAAAGCGTGTTAAAAAACCAACACCGTTGATAAATGCTTTGTGAATAACGCCTGCGGACTTTAGATTAGCATGTGTTTCTTTTAAATCTCAACTAAATATGTGTGTTTTATTCTTTATTAGAAAAATGATAGCATCACCATTTTTTTTTATCTATACTTGCTAATAAACTCATCAACAACATTATCCATGTCGTATGTTTTGTCATTCGTTCTTTTAAAGGTTTAGTAAAAAAACATTCAATTGAAAGCACGATTGATATGTATTGCTCACAATTTAATTGTTTACATCTAGTATTGTACGTCAAGCTCGCATAGAATAGAATAGAATAGAAAAACTCTTTATTGTACACCAGAAACAAAAATAAACACAGTATAGAAGAATTACAATAGGTAAACAAGGGTAGTACAATGGAACATATGAATAAGTATGCGATTTCATTTTTATTTTATTGTTTTTCCAATGGACTCTTGTACCTGCCTAAAGTTAATACCTACTCTCTGCGATAGTAAAATGCGCTAGTAGAGATTTTATTATCAGGCTCTCGTGTGATAATGGAATGGTTTTGCCTGACTGATATGCGTAATTCGTGGAACGAATCGCTGTAACAACGATTGTCCAAAATGAACTCAAGGCGTGCGCTTGTAAGTAGTTATTGATAGAAATTGCTCTTAGCTTAACGCCTGTCCTTAAAAATTGCAACGCCACCCAAAACTTTGATTTCCAAATCAGGCGGCATCTATTGCTTTAAAACATTGCCTTTCCAATCGAAACACAGTAGGTAATATGTGCACAATATTACTTTCGAATATTTGGCAAAGATACTTTTCAAGTGGTAGATTCTTTCACGCTCTCTCTCTCTCTCTACTACTAAATTTACTAAAAAAAACTTTTGAATAGATCAAGCATATTTTTGCAATTATATATTTATTCCTTATTATCTTTTTATAAATAGCAATTATTTATGTGAATACTATAGTACTTGCTACGAATAAAGTTTTCCAGTTAAATGAGTCATCACTAGGCATTTAATTAAATATTTCACAAATTCGTCTCGCAATAATCTATTCGTGAACAAAATGCGCGAAAGAATGATCACGCTGTTGTTGTCTGATTTTACTTCGCCCACCCAAGGTCAGAAGGTAAGGTATTCGAATAACCATACAGAAAACAACAACTTTTTTGACCAAAATGATGTGCTCGTAAATTTCACTAACATCTATTATTAACTTCTTGTTGCAGATTTCACTTACTGTACTGATTCTACACTGTGCCCATCCGTCTAGCGAGAACACTACTTCAGAGATTATGGAAAAGAAAGAATCTTACGAAACTAGTTTAAATGGGAATGCAAAGACTATTGACAAAGAAGATCAGATAGCCAATTTAAATTTGACTACCAAGGCCATTGACATTGGGTAAGTAAATAGTGGTTCAACTACTAAGGGAAAGGAAACATTTGGAATGCGGAAAAGATTGAAAACGGAAGTCCCTGCCAATAGAAAGCAAGCATAGTAGTTCTACTAGTACTTACGTTTAACAGCAATCGAACCACCATTTTCAGTATCATAATCTTAGGGTTTTTGACTAACCAACGTCATTGCTTCCATCCGTCTTTTTTCTATAATATATTATATGATGTTTATATTATATAAATAATAAAGGCATTTTTTATAATAATGGATTATATTTTATTTTTTATACGCGATGAACGCGAATATGACATATTTACCCAAATTATTTTCTTTGTATCCATGTTTTCTAATGCTTAGTTGATTATAATTTGACGTCTTTATTTTGATTTATATTTATTATATTTTTCAATCATGTAACTATCAGAAGATATCAAAATCGTCGTAGTATTTTTGCTCAGGGCATTGCTAAATCATTTATGATACCAAATAAGTTACATAGGCAAACCAAAATTGTGGGTCCTTCACCACTAATTCTTTGGTCGGTATCTAAGCAGTATATTGGTGATAAGCACATGGTACCGTTGTGGGTTGTCCATGCATGGTGGTGTTACATCCTTTCACCTGGAATCCTTTCACTTTTCCTTTTCCTTTCGCCTGGTCTCATTCACACAAATAACATCAATACGTCTTTTACTCATCATCTCGCATAATTCCTCAAACTTATCTTTTATGCTTCCTCTAACATTCATCGTAGCAAAGTGTTCTTCTGTAGCCCAATTTTCGCCTTCTCGGCAGAGAGTCAGTTATAATTCATGAATTCACCCTCTGGGACCCACGTGAATAATAATTTTGGATCAAGTCATCTAACTTCCTGATGGCCTAGACTTTAGACTTAGTTCTTGTTGTTTCCTTTGATCCTATCGCTAGTTTTTAGTATTTATAATTAACGGTAGGTACCTATATCTAGTAAACAAGTATATATTAGAATATCCAATATAATTACATTTAGTTATTACGACAAGGTTAAACTAAGGTAATTTACCTGACTACGAAACAAAACAACTTTTTGCTAAATTTTAAAATCTTAAACAAATTGCAACAATTACCAAACCACTCAATCACTTTTTGAGTGTTTTTGGGAGACGAATATGTGACGTTCATTTTGCAGTTTTTTCTCAAACATGTGTTTGTTCAAAGTTAATTTGTAACATTAATGGTATATTGACCATTAAGT
Source organism: Campaea margaritaria (assembly GCA_912999815.1). Classification (NCBI taxonomy): domain Eukaryota; kingdom Metazoa; phylum Arthropoda; class Insecta; order Lepidoptera; family Geometridae; genus Campaea; species Campaea margaritaria. The sequence continues at coordinate 9,595,410 of OU538794.1, forward strand.
TTTCATTAATGTGCACAAATGTGTTAATGTATCATAATAAACACAAAAAATCGTATCTTTTCATGTTCTCTCCGAAACAGTCCAGAAAGTTAATCAGTTTTAGTAAAGCATCCACAACTTGAAAAAATTTAAACCACTAAAGTCGAAATAAAATGGTATGATTTCTTAATTTGTTTATCATTCTAAGTTTAGCGTTCAACTAACAATATTTACCAAATCTACCAAAAACATCGGCTTTGTTCATAAAAACATTGAGCTATTGGTAGACTTGGCCAATAATTTTATAAAATTGTGATGCATGTGTTACAGGAAAACATTATTAACGAAGGATACAATTACAAAAATCTCTATCACATCAAAAAGGGTTTCAAAAAGAAGGTCTTTCCTTATCATAAACAGCGAAACGACTCTCAGAAGCAAAAACAAATCTAAAAAATCCAAAAAAATAGATAGTCTATTATACGAAGAGCGTGATGAGTACGGCAACAAAACTAATACATTTCTGATGAAAAACATGAAAGATGTTGCAAAGTTCTTCGAAGTATACCTCGATACTGAAATATGTCACGGGAAGTGTGAAGGCGACTGAAGCTTATCCAAGAAGTGATGCTACTAGTTGAGGCGATGAACGATTTAACGGTTCCAAAAAATCGACTGTCTGCAAAAAAAAAGTTATGTTATGGCTAAAGATAAACCAATTTCTGTAAACAATCTGAAATTAATTAACCGTGTTCCAATACCTATTATAATAAAATATATTGATGCAAGTTGTTATTATCATAATTAATTAATAGTGTAAAAAGGATAGAGTTACAGAAACAACAATGTAGAATATTATGTTTACATTTGTATATTGGTAAATACAGGTATGTACTAGCTGCGTCCCATGGTTTCATCTTCGTTGAGGTTTATGCCACAGGAACAGTTAACTTTTACGAGATAAAATATATTCTGTGTGTTAATCCAGGTGATAACCTACCTGTGTGTCAAGTTTTATTCAAATCCGTTCAGCTGTTTTTGCATGATTCAGTTGAACAAACATTCTAACAGCAGTACATACCAAATTTCACATTTATTATATTAGTAGGATATTGTTTATAAAAGTAAATTAAGCGCGCTTTTGATTGAACACTTACAGTCGTTTCGTAATCATCCGTAGTGGTTTCTGAGATATATTCAGTGGTCACTTCAGTATCTTCAATTTCATTATTTGTTGCATTTTCGTCGATAGCATTAATTTTGCTGGCTAATTCTTCTCCATCTCTGAATACAGTTGGCAGTTTTACATCTTGGTTATCTTTATTACTCTGGCCAGGCTGTTTAACTTGATTTCTGATTACAGAGCCGTTTTCAGAATTGCTTAAAATATTTTGGCCTGATTGAAATTCTCCAGTGTCATGTCCAGTTGTTTCTGCATTAAATGGCTGTTGCTTGGATTTATCTATTGGTTCTATGTTATTGACCGTATCTTGTCTTCCGAACACGTTAAATAGTGAACTTTTGATTGAACTAAAAAAAAGAAAATTTTAGTTTCATTATACTTTTAATAATAACGCACAATACTTTTTGATCACTTTTTAGAACATACCTTTCCAATTTAAAGCTCGGCAAATTGGAGGTGATTCTTGGGATCGAAAATCTTTGGGAGAAAAATCCTTGTGGCATACCATCACCTGACTTTATTCCTGCTAGCAGGATTAACGCTATCAAATGCTGCAAAACATAGAATAGAATAGAATAGAAAAACTCTTTATTGTACACCAGAAACAAAAATAAACACAGTACAGAAGAATTACAATAGGTAAACAAGGGTTACATAAATGAAAATGTACCACATATACCTTTGTTAATAGCAAAAACTGTCTTCCAAGAACAGAACTCACTTTGATTATCGTACTACAAGTCATGATGCGCCAAATTGATTTTCCTTAATAAAATTTATTTCACAATAACAAAAAACTTCGGTCTCAACATAAAACTAAATACGCCACAACGTGTATAAGTTTAAAATTAGGACAAGCTTTATCTCAACGTGGTTCAAACTGGCTTTCAAGATCACGAATGAGCCGTACCTATGGTTAAAAATATTTCCTGTTTCGCCGTTCATTTCGTAGAAACATAATTGCACTTACTGTTGGCTTTTTGTGCTTCACATCATTGTCGCAGACCGCAAATACTTATGAGAAGTGTGAGATCATTCGAAAAGGTTTTCAATATTATCGCTTGTACGTAGGTACATAATTATGTAGCTACGAACGTAATGGGTCCCTATATGATTTATAAAATCTTAAATTAGTTTTTTTTAAATACAAGGATTGATTAGCTTAAGGCAGAACCAGTTTTAGCAAATTCACTAGGTTACTTGGGATCAGTCCAAGGCCATTTCGGGTAAAGAGAGACTGTATGGTGGATTTTTGAAGATGCCAAATTTCAACTATGTAGGTACCTAATGGATACTAATCTTCAACTACAATGTTTAATGTATGTGCAATGTTGGTGGATGCGTAGAAATTAATGGATGTTAATTAATTGATTAATTAATTAATTAATGAGTTTTTAAACAACCATTTCCTCGTTTAGTCGACGCCGCTGGTGACAAGAGGGCTGGTACATTTCTCGCACAGAGAATAGCTATTGCTATTCAACGTGGAAATGCAGCCAGCGTTCTTGGCACCATGCCGCATGGATACTTTGGACACCCTCTTTTGTTAGATTTTTAAGTTTTAGTTAGTTTTCCTTTTATTTATATTGTTATTTAAGTTGTGACAATAAATATATTTTACGTAAAAAAAATGCACACACCTAACGAATTTTATAAAACCTTTATAAAATTCGTTAGGTGTATGCATTTTTTTTTTGTTTTTGATATTTGGCTAGGGAATCATAAAAAACTAATCTGTTGCAATACAAATCTTGTAGGATGCTTAGTCACGGATCCGGGTAGACAACAATTAAAAATCTATTGTCTCTGTAAATGATACATGATTAATAATAGCTTATATAGAAATTAAACCGTATTTAATTGTAATTTATTCTATTTTAATACTGTCAGCCTCCAATAAGCGAGGCGATAGCATGCTGAGAAGTTAGCCCTCCGCTACCGAACCGATCATCTAAGCCGTCCTCGTCAGTCTGGAAAATAAAAATATGTAACATTAGTAAGACTCTATTTATAAAAAGCATCTGGAAAAATACAGTGTTAATAAACAATATTATGTAGTTAAAGAGAAACTATATTACTGTATGGATTGGTTATATATATATTTTTAGGAGGTTAGGGAATTTGGGACACAGATTTTGAGCTCCATACATTGAATGCTATTTGGTCACACAGTAAATTTAATCAAAATAAATATTATTTGTTTTGTTTAAATATTGTCACATCATAATACCATCATCAACAAAGTTATCTAGCATTTGCTGTACTTAATATTAATATGTTAAGTTGGTTTGTTTATCTTAATAAAGTACCCTTTCAATGGGGTGATCCGCACACAATAAAATGTTTAAAAATGTAGTGTGTATCGATTTTTTTATTTTTTGCATTGAGATAAGTAGAAAACCGTTGGTGAATAAAAAGTCCATGAAGGTAAACAAATGATAATCAACCAGAAGCGGTGATAGCCTATTGGGAGAACTTCCGCCTTCCATGCCGAAGGTTGCGAGCAGGAATCTCATTGCGGGCGCGTACTAATGTAAAAACATTATTGTAAAAACATAGTTGTACGGAATTATCACTCGCTTCACGGTGGAGGAAAACATCGTAAAGAAATCCACATGCCCGAAAATTATTTCGGTGGTATGTACCTAATCCACCAAACTGGACCGGGCCTCGCCCCGTGCTTGCCTATGGCATAATCCTTCTCATAAATATGAGGCGAGAGCCACGCTCAGCAGTGGACGGATCCGGGTTGTGATAATTTAGAAGTACTAGGGTAGTATAGAACACAAGGACGCCTCATTTTTGTGCCGTGCATTATGATTGCATTTTGGAGGCCTCCTTATATCCTATGGTAACCTAGTTTTTCTGGCATAAAAGCACCTTCTTGTGTACTATGCTACCTTGGTAATTCTGGTGTCAATATTATTTAACTTTCATATCATTGATGTTTCACATTCGTGAAAGCTCAGGGGCACAGTACCTTGATTGCCTCGACATAACTGATATTGGTTCAACTTACATTACCGACATGTGTTTAATATTTCCTGTTCAATTTTGAAACTCCATTATTTCGAGGTAACTATAATTTTAAATTTTTTAACACGATTTTTAGCGTTACTTGAACTACACATCCAACTTACTGGGTAAATATGCACAAAGGAACGCTTTAAGTACAACACTCATTGTAAAGTCCATGGTACAGTTAGCAAAAAAGACATGTTCAACATTTTACTACTTTCAGTTGAATTTAGATACTATTTCGTGGAGTAGTATGGAAAAATTACTAGGTACTCCAAATAACACCTATTTTGCGAGCGTCAAGCTAAGTACAATAGAAATTGTGTATTTTTTAAACATTATGAAAATAATATTTAATTTTTAAGAACGCCATCAATTCTACCCAATACTCTATTGTTCAATATTTTCCAAGATATTTCATGATGCTGTTTCTTTTTTTAACATTTAATTACCATATCTCAAAGCTAAGAAATTTGATAAGACATCCAGTAAAAATATGTTCGACGATTTCCGTCGCTGACTGTACACCACGCAACATATTCTATGAACTGGAACTCTGTGACAACAAAGCGATTATTTGGCTTCTCTTGAAACCATCATCAAGGAGTATAAGTGAGTTTTTATAGCTGATACAACAATATTTTTTCTATGTTTATACCATAATATTTTTTAGAATTTTATGTCCTTATACAGATCCTCGGATATACGTTCGAAGCTTTGTTAAAAAAAATTGTAGAGCCTTACCCAATACCGTAAATAAAATATAGAAATACCATTATAATGATGCAGTGCCGTATATAGAATAGAATAGAATAGAAAACTCTTTATTGTACACCAGAAACAAAATTAAACACAGTGCAGAAAAATATGCGTATATATGTTTACAACGCATAGAAAGCAATTATACTTACTAGTGATTGGCTTGAAACTGAACCTAGCAACATCTCATTAGCTCTAAGCCTCCTATCCCCCCAAACCTCTTGGTTTGAACAACGCCATGAACGATTTCATAGTTAAAAATCTAGTTAATGTCTAAGAGCAAGGTAGTGCTCCTACCATGACAAAATTTAATGAAAATCGGATAAACGTATGCAATTTATATACTCATTGATTTATTATTAAGCCTGACCCGATTTGTTTGCAACTTTCCATCCAATTTGCTATTGGATTCGCTTCAATTGGATATTTTTCTAATATTCTATCATAGGTAATCGCGTGAATAATTTAAAATTAAAAAATACAGTTGTATTAAATTATAGTTTTTTTAAACTATAATTTAACATGAAATCTAATTGTTTTCTACTTTTTAGTTCGGATTAATATTAAAGATTGTTGTTTAGTTTTTAAACTGTGATTCGTTAGTATGAGCAAATTTTTTTAATGTTTTTGTATCCTCGTTTGATTGTCATCGATTCTTAAAAGTGCGCAGATGCAAAGCTGAATTAAAACCTGAAATTAGCATAGGTGGCGCAATCTCTTCAACAAAGAGAAAGAATCAATAAAAAGTTTTCTATTCTATTATATTCTCTTGAGTGAAGTGGTGTTAGGGACCTGAAGTAACAACTTTAAAGAACTTTGAGTTTGTCATATCCTTCGCATGTCTCAATCATGTCGAATCTATTGTTTTCCTTTTCTAAAACTGTACGTTTGACAATCTAGATGGAAGCGGGTGTGATGTTTACTAGATTGTTAGTTTCACTGTTACTTACATAATTTTCTAAAGTAGTTGAGTCTTCCGTCGTAAAATCAATGTCGCTTGTCGTTGTCGTTGTTTTATTTCCAGTATTATAATCGTCTTTAAATATTTGAAACAACACATCTTCGTCAATATTATATTTTAATTTTTCCTTTTCAATATCCAACTTTTGCTTATTATCATCGCTCATTAATGTAGAGAAAGGTTCTTGATTCGGTCTTGGAGTAAAAATATTATTTATTTCGTAAAAATCATATTTAATTCCAAATGATCTAAAAATATACATAATTTTAATTTGAATAATCAAATCCAATTGGTTTTCAAATCCTTTTGGCAATAATCAACAAAATTTTACAGTAAATAAAATGAACCTTACGGCTGTAGAAGTAAGCTCTTGGAAGTACGAAACCTAGAATATGCGATGCACAACTCGCTACTTAGTCAGTTATTAACTTCTGAGGCAATGTAACCTATGTAACCTGTTATCTCTTTCCATAATCATACAAATGATTACTAATACATAGGCACTATCAAGTTTATGCAATCTCCCTACTCAACCGAAAATAATTGACGGACATAAGCCACCTACACACTATGGGATAATAAGCCAAAGCAAATCAAATAAGCCGCCGATTTATGCCGCACGGTCTTCCCGTCTCGATAACAGGCTCCTGTGACATTCTCCGGCATGCCACCGGCAAGTCCTATGCGGCATTGTAACTATTATGGGCAGGCGTGGCGCTAACAATGGCACTTGTCATGAACGACTTATTCGTCTCATTACTTAGTAACAAAAAACACTGCAAAAAAAAGCAATACAGTGTGTAGCAGCCCTAGAACCAAACATTACACACATACAGGAAATAAGAGAAGTATCCTGTTTTACACCCTTCATTTAATGAGCATGTTAAAATATACTAATAAATAGGCCGACAAAGACCTTTGGAATATTCGTATAGCTACATACAAACCTACAGGATGTGGCGAAATCCCATATCCCTAAAACTGTGGGTACTTACTTGTGCTGTTTGAATATTGTCGGAAAATTAGTAACATTTCCTCTTTTGTATATGGTAAATCTGAAGATTGGGTTTCGTTGAGGTACAGTGCTGGCTGTGCCCAAGGGAAAACCGTCTGTTGCTTCTATAAATATAACTAGAAGTAAGAAAGGTATCAACTGTAACAAAAACAAAATAAGTTATTTAAGTAGTAGTTTACCTATTCGTAATTTCTGAGAATATGAGACTTTAGAGCCGATGTCTCAGGGTGACGAGCGCAGTGCACTACCACGCAGGATAATGCAATGCAAAGTTCTAGGTGGCACTGTAATTGTTATGGGCAGGCGTAGCGCTTACCATCAGGTGAACGACATGCTCGTCTCATTACTCGGTGAAATAAAAAAAAGCTGAGTATTTTAGTAGCTACTTGAAAAACATGGAAGATGAACGGATTAACAGACACCCTTTCACCGCGTCGACCGAAAACTATGAGCCGAAGAAACAAATTCTGTCTATAAATAAGGTCTTTAACATGACAAAATTTAAAATCCCGTTTCATATTTGATGATATTACCTGAGACAATCGACGATGTTTGTGCCACATATTCGCAATTAGTATTTAATAAGTAGGCAATAATTATAAAATCAGTTGCTCACAAATAAACTGTTCTTCTCAAAGGGCAATGCACTACTAACTTATCGAATGCTGCAAGAAAACAACCGGCCACAAGGAAGGATGCCAAGTAGATTAAAATTTGGACTTGTTTGGTGTGCAACTTTTTGCTATAATATATGTTATGATTGTTATTAATAAGCTTTCGAAACCCGTTAAAACTTCTTCTAACATATGTTGTGTTAGACCGAAAATGGATTTTTAAACGAAAACGAAAAATAAGTTTCGGCTTTAGTCTTATGGAGCCGAAAACGAAAATTATTTAGACATTAAAATATATTGATATTTCTGCTGTACACTGAAATCTTGTTTGATTCTTTACATCTAGGGAGGGAAATGGCAAATAAATGCTTTAATGAAAAATAAAACACGATAATTCCATTAGAGGATACAATGATTCTTGTATTTATTTTTGTATTTTGTCACAATTTCTTAGAAACTACCGTTCATTTGGAATTTTCCTAGAAAAGAATACTTACTTACAGAATAAACATGAAACAAATCACAAAACCAATCAATCACCTACAAAAAGTGTAGGAAAAGAACTAACTTTTCTTTCTAAATGAATTAATCAACTACTATTGATTGAGATTTATTCTATTGATTGTTAATTTGAGTGGATATTAACAAACTTAACGAACTTCTGATTTTCGGTAAGGTCAAAGCTTTAGCTGGTTATTGGCCGAAAACTAAAATATGGCCGAATCATGATATTTTGCCGAAAATAGCCGAAAACGAAAACAAAGCATCGGTCGATCACTACTTATATGTCACTGCACCATTCAATTTAACACCTATTAATCATAATTTAGGATAGATTAGTTTAAATTAAAAGTGAAATAGAAAGTTAAATCGATTTTTTACAGACATATACATAGGTAAGGTACATATAGTTACGCGTTTCTCCTGTTGGGATAGGCAGACACCACATTTTTTCACATGCTACGATCCCAGCGGAAGGCAGTAAACCAATTCCTGACAACCTCTACTGGTTTCTGGAACTCCAGACCAATAGGCTCGATCAATTTTATATGTGAAATAATCCTGAAGATACCTACATACGTACTAACAAACACATAACAAGCTGACAAAAAAGGACTAAAGACACATTTACACAGGGACACCGCTAGCTAGAAACAACAACAGTAACTGTTATGGACAGGCGTAGCTTACCATTAGGTGAACGACTTGCTCGTCCCGTCAGTTAGTCAAATAAATAAATTAAAAAAAAACAGTAGTTGAAACAATAAATAAATACTTAATGATATGCACTCTTCATATCGCTGATAAAAATGTCCATTCTCAGTTGCCACCAACCGCTCTCCCACATCTGTACCGGTGGCAACAGAAATTAAAAAAACACCACTGGAGCGCAACATGAAGGCCGATGGGGAATAGACGAATAAAATTATTATGAAATATTAAATTTACGTTAACGCCTTACTTTAATATATACGCAATCAAGTATTTAGTGCGATGATTTTTGTTGCTTGTAAATAGGTACTGTACCTATAGGTTTTTTCGTTTATTACCCATGACACTAACGCTTTGTATTTGGCGTCTTTTTCTACAGTAGCACTATGGAATTAGCCGTTATGGAAGAAAAATGTTCCGTGACAATTCTAGGGCTGGGTGACCACGTTAATTTCATCATCAGCATTTGTCTGGATCCTATAGCAATCAGATTTAGGCTCAATCCGTGTCTTTAACAATACCATCGGAAATTGGGTCGGCCCATCTCGCTGCTGGAAAAACAACGGCTCGCTTCCCCTATCTCAACTTTTTGAAATACGTAGGTATGTTTAAATTAAAGGATTTAACAAATACTATCGAAAATATTTCCAAATTGTTTATTTTAAACGCCTGGTGGTAGAGTGAGTAATTAAATACGCCTCTTAAAGCATTGTACGTTTGGGGAGTTGGAGGGTGTACGGCTGCGTATTCTGAGTGGCCGCTGCCTGGGCCGCTGCTGGCGCAGGCGGACCTCACGAGCACTGACGCGCCGTACTAGATTAGACATGTTGTTCAACCGGTAGCGTCCACGCTCCATCTGTAGCACACCAAGTCTTACTCCTCGTTTTAAAGCCCTGCGAAAAACGTCATAGCAATATTTTTTTGGAACAACAAGGTGTGAAGCAAGGCACAGCTGGTTAAGTGGTGGTAAAAAAGTTCAACTGGCTTGTTGCGTAAAACTTCTGGTTTCCGTTTAATAAAATAGAAATTAAGTTGATAGCTAATAAATTGAGTTGGATAAATAATTAAATCCAGTAATTTTATATTTATTATTAGAACTGTTTTTAGTTCTGTACTATAGAAAGAAATCTCAATTAAAGCTTATTAAAAAATAAGTATATATTGTTTTTCCATGTTAATAAAATGTTAAACTTTGAAAAACGAATGCGTTACCTGTTTATATTGTTAAAATTACTGCTTACTATTTAGCAACAATACACGACCCTTACCTGGATACTTTTCGACTAATTTTGGGGTCCCTGATTTCGTACTCCATCTTTATATATTTTATAATAGTGCGTGCCGTCCATCCTGTATTTTGCACTAGTTTCTTCAAAGCTGATACTACGATCTCGCCTATGTTTGATTTTGAAGCTACTGGGCCTTTACCCATGTTTACTGTAAATCAAGAAAAACTTCAAAGAAATTTTCAGTGTGAAATTGCGAAAGGGTCACAAAGTAAAAACTTGTGAAGATATGATATTTTCACGTTGTATTCACATTATGCTCGTACTTACAAAATTTAATATGTGTATGCAATAAAATTTGCTAAATTATGTAATAATCAAAACAAGAAATTGATTAAAAATAAAGTTTTGTTAGCGAAGCATTTTACGACGATTTCAGAAATAGCGGTGACTTTTCTACATGTTGACTTTTGCTCTACTTTTTTATTTTACAGCTTTCAGTGTCAAAAAAGATTTGGTGACTTTTGATTAACCATAGACTAAACAAAGTATTAATAGGTGTAGGTTAAGGTTTCAGTCTCCAAAAGAGAGTTTTTAAAGGCAATTGTGGGTATATACGGTAGGCCATATTCTTAAGAACTATTAGGTGTGATATTATTATATTGCGAGAAGTTCTAACCCTAATAAAGGCCATACTACATGGGTGGTTCTCTCTCCGTACACAACTTTCATATTAAATTGTATCTAGCACGGTTTCGCGCAGCAAGAAGACCGCCCGTGTTAGTATGTAAAAACAATAATTTCATTCCTCCACCATAAGGGCCTCCTTATGGTGGAGGAATGAAATTATTGTTTTTTTTTTTTTTTTTTGTAATCTACCATACATGTACCATTATATCTATGTATTACCTAACAGTTAAAAATGTATTCCAAGAGATACTTCTGCAAAATAATCCCAACTACAGAATATCAGCATCTTCAATAACAAGTGGAAAGAAAAAAAAAACTTAAATCTTAATTAAAATTTATTAGAATCACAGAATGGTTTTTGAATTGTCCTATTTAAAGATTTTCTGCTTTATCCGAGGAGGGAAGCGACGACGCCAGGAGGGATGCTGCCACCAGGGCCTTGCTCGATGGTGGGTTGGAAGCCGTTCTCATCGGCGATGTACGTTATGGTATACACCACGTTATCAGGACCAACCCAGGAGTAGGATCCCTTGACAGCAATCGATTCGTTTTCCGCACCAGCGTTGATGAGTTCGCCCTGTTCGTCACGTTTCTGACCGTCGCTTTGTTCGAAGCTGTAAAAAAACAATAATTAAATAATAAAATAATTAAATTTAAACTAGGCATCCTCATCATCATCAACATCAACCCATATTCGTCCACTACTGAGCACGGATCTCCCTTCACTCTCGTGGGGTCAATTATGCCATAGTCCATTACAAGGGTCAGTCCGGACTGGCGGCGGTAAAAAAAAGGCATGACCTAACTAAATTCACCATTCTGCCAACTAAGCTGTCTAACTCCCGCATGTCAAAGTTTCTGTTTCTTATTGGTTTCTTACTATTCGTTTTGAATTTAGGATTTTTAAGAGACGATTATGTCGAAGTCTTTTTAAAACGGGTTTATTTATAATAGCTTCTAATTCTAAGCTGAACTATAATAATGTAATCTTCTGTAATAATAGCTAGTAACGTATATTTGAGACAGATTTTTCAACTACACATGAAATCAGTTTTCGCCATGCGATATTACAATAATTTTAGTCTTCGATCCTGATATGCTGATGCTGCAGATGTAATGCCTACCTAAAGAGTCGACGGTCTACTACTTTTTAATTAATAGCTTTTGTGGACATGAATTAAACGTTATGTCTAGTTCTTCAGCTCTGATGCTGCGATGAAACAGCTGTAGTATTTCATTTAAAACCATTAAAATTAAGACTTTTTCGTAATATTGTTTACACTTTCCCAATATTTTAAAAGATAATGTTTTTTTTTACCTGAAGTGAATTTGACGGCTAATGCACATTTTACGATCGTAGGATTCTAAAATAACATTAATAAATAGGGCTAATTTGGCACACCCATACAAATATTTTGGTATTTATTTATTTTAGCCTAACAAATAGAATAGAATAGAATAGAGTAATATATTCATGTAAGCATTGACATGAATATTCTAAGAAGCTATTAACATAAGAGAAATATATAATTTTTAGTAAATTATAATGATATTAAATTCACATTTCAATATTTCGGTATTTATATGTTATTAATTATTTTATCAGGAATAAAAGTTGAACTTTGCGAAGAATTTAATAATTATCATCGAAATAAAGTAAATTGCAATCGGAATAGTGCCTTTATAAAAAGAGATATTGAATAATCTATTTATTAATATAAACCCAAACTGAGATTAATGAACTAGATTAAAGTATTTATTTATATAAATTTATATCTCGTACTAACTAGATACTAATGAAATCTAACTATATTTAGAACCTAGTGCATTATGCATCAAACATCAATACCTATTTGAATTTATTAAAAAAAATATAGTTTACCCATATTTGTAAGATCCAAGTCCGATGTTATCAGAATCATATCTCAAGATCTGGACATCATCCGGGTTGGATCTTTGAGGGGCAGCCGCAGCAACAGCCACCAGAGAAAGTACCACCAACTGCAACAAACCAATCCATGAGCATCACATAACTTCACATCACAAAACACTGCTTAACGTATTATTCCAAAACTTCACAGCTCTTATTTCAGTTAATTCACACACTAATAAAAGTACTGACCAGTTTCATTATTATTTATTGTTGGTTTAATCGACTTAACCGAACGCTTAGACTTCGAAATGTGTTTGTTGATCTAACCCATCGCATGTTTTATACTTTTCGGAATATTGCATTACAACATCCTCTATTAGTGATGTACGCGACTCGTTACTATGTTTTGTATTTGACCACTCCTCTTCGACGCGCGAGGGCATGCGCATATTTGAGGACACCTCTGATGGGAACCTTTCAAAATTAGCTTTTTAATTACCTGCATACATACATATGCATGGGCGTAGGCTTGCTTAATTATAGGATCTTGATTGTTGTCAATTAAGGATGATTTGTTGACTGACGTTCAGTATATTTAATTAGCTAAATTATTATGTGTGTGCACATCGTTTAATTTGTCTCTAGTATATTGAAAGGTTAGTCAAACCTGAGAAGAGTATTCTATATTGTGTTGTGCCAAATATACTTATGGTAATATGAAGTATTATAATATTATATGATACTTGAGTGAATAGGAGCTAATAGCCAGTTGTATGCAATATACTCCAAAGGCAGCTTTAACGTTGTTTAATATGTTATTGGGGCATGCCGATAGATAGACATACGAACTGCTAGACATGGTCCAAATGATTCAGCTCGCTACCTGGCAGCGCACAATGTTGGGTTACTGGCGGCATTGCCCAGTTGAATTAAAATGCTGCGTTGCAAAAATAAAACAATTACCAGCTATGTATATTTATTTGTAATTATATACATACAATAATAAGTTTTTTGATAATACTTTTATTTTCTAAGCTTTTTGTAATGCGTATTTTATACTGTGAATTGATCAAAAAGAGCCTTTATATTGGGACAGAAGAGTCCATGGTCCATGAGGGTAATATTCCGTGAGGTGGTGACTGAGGAGTTTCGTTGTCTAAGTTCGGTGTCTATCATCAGATCAGCTCGCTGCAACCATAATATTGCATTGTCATCGGAACTTAACAATGGTGGAAAATCTCAATTCAAGACTGGATAAAAATTTACTTGCGAGATTTGACTTAACCATCATCATCATCATCATCACATCCCATATTTGCCCACTGTTCGGTACGGGTCTAACCTCAATTTTCTGAGGAGGAATAGGCTACCATGGGAATCCAGTCTGGATAGGTGGATCAATGAAATAATCTTGAGGTATGTGGGTTTCTTCAAAATGTTTTTCTTCACTGAAAAGCGAATGATAATTTCATACACTCTTTATAAGAAACACATCGATACGAGCCCGCACTGGGATGCGAGTTCGCAGCCCTTAGTCAGCGGACGTTCTCCAATTAAGCAATCACTCCTATCCTAACTATAATAAATTCATACTATACTAACGTACATTTTCTTGATAGTCGTTATCCAATCAAACTAGCCACGTGATGAGGCACCGAGCCCCCCGGGCCCTGCTCGATTGTGGGTTCGAATCCGTTGTCATCAGCTACATAGGACACGGTGTAGGTGACGCCATCAGGGCCGACCCAAGAGTAGACGCCTCTCATCACAATGTACTCATCATCCAGCCCTTCGTTCTTGACCTCGCCTTGTTGCTCATGTTTGGTACCGTCCGATTGCTCGAAACTGTAAAATGTTAGCACATTATGTAATCGTTATGATTATATCTATACAAATTATGCAGTAAGTGACGTTAAGCAGGTGCTGTTAGTATCGTTTATTTTTCTATAGATTGCTTGAAACATTTTTATGTTAACATAATTAGGATTCAATAGTAATGAACTAATGATTGATGTTGAAGTTATAAAAAACTGATATTTAAATATGACTAAGTATGTTGATCGTTTTGTATCTACATCGTACTGTTAAGTAAAATAGTATTTTAATCAATTTTTAATACAATCATATTTTTGTACAAACTGCCTGTATAATTATGTTTTCATGTGCACACCTATTCCTTTTTTTCACGTATTAACGGATTTTCATGATTTTCACCAACGATAATTAATTAACTATATCTTGCTTATTAATAGGCACATGTTTCGTCCGCGCATTCTGCATTTGTTTCGTATAACAAACAAACATGAAACGAGTAAAAAAATAAACAAATCAAAATATCTCAATTATATTGATTTGTTTAATGATAATATCACGGAGATTGATTCGCTTATCAGATAAGCTCATAAACATTACAAGCCGCGTTGCTTTACTGAAGGTCAGGGAAATATTTGCATGATGTCTAAAAACATACAATATCTACCAGGCTGCGTATGAAGTGTACTGTATAGTTAATTTAATACATGTTTTATAGATGATAAATACTTTTTTATCACACAGTCTGGCATGTGTCGTGTTTATGTCCGCGAAGGTTAATTAAGTTAGACTAATTTGAATTGTATTATTATATATTTGAGTTATCCAAGATATTTTAATGATGGGATTAGAATGCGATAAAATACAGTCATTTTAAGTGGTATACTTCCCACCGGATTACGTCATCAGCGGATCATAATTGATGTTTTCATTGGATCAAATGATTCGATAAAAGTTAATTAAATTTTGATTTTAGTTCCATCCGATCATTTATTATGATTTGTAGAAGCTCAAATATATACAATGTTTTGGCCTAAGGACATTTTGATAATTATTCAATGGTATTATCTGGTAGAAAATTTGCTTTCCTACACTGCGGGGGGGTGCGGGCTGGCCTCAGTGAAAATACGGGCTGTTTCAGCCGGGAATCGGATGGTCTCCTGAGGTTGTCGAGGGGTAGCAGTAGTTATGTGTATAAAAATGCGGAAAAAGACTACGTACCAATCTAGCACCTCAAGGGGGTCCGTCTCCAGCTACTGTCCATCCAAGTTATCACCCACAGTTCCGTTTTGCCGGCCGGCACACGTGAAATCACGTCACTGCACTATCGTTGCGGTTTGTTTACACAAGCGAGCGGGGGTGAGTTCGACAAACGAGATTCCTATTATAATAAATGCGGGGGATGAAAACACGACACGTTTAATGTTAAATTACGTCGTCGCGGAGCGGAGCATGTGCGATGCGGCGCGTGTGGATTTCGAACTGACCGTTGGAGTGAGTCCACACGATGCACTTCACTCTTCCGGCACAGATGCGTAAATTGATGCGTTTTGTCTATTAGCCACAGAATATACACATAAAAAGAGCCATCCCCCCGGCCTTCAGGAGTTAAAGAAGACTCCTGAACCAACAAAGAGAGAATGATCACCTAAATTGTGTTATCTAATGTCTAAGGATGCGGAAGCGGATGCGGAAGCGGATGCGGAAGTAATCCGTCTAATAAAAGATAGGAAAACTTGAAAGATAAAAATAAACTATGACTAAAATTGCGGGTGAAAAATGCGGGGAGGGGTTAAGAATGTAGGTTATTGAGAAGGTAAAACACATAGTTTTACAACAGGGCGAACATAGGTACCATTCTTAGTGCGCACCGTTACCACTCTGACGATTCCGTCAGATGAAGGATGTATATCCTCTACTATGCCTAAAGGCCATTGTAACGGTGGTGAATTTTCAGTTTTTAGCACAACGACAGCTCCTTTAGTCACCGGATTAGACTTAGTATTCCATTTGGCGCGTGTTTGTAGGGTATTAAGATATTCTTGTCTCCAACGATTCCAATATCTCTGAACAACCTGGTCAGTCAAATGTTTACTGCGGACTAAATCTGTCAATGTAGGTTTGTAACGTGAGTCATCATGAAATGACTCAAGCGGACCCATAGTCAGAAAGTCAGAAGGACAAAGTGCCTTGGGCTCTGCGGGGTCAGAACTTAAAACAGCGGTTAGCGGACGACTGTTGAGAAGCGATTCAACTTGAGTTAATACGGTAAGCAGCTCCTCATAAGTAAGCAGAACATCACCGATCACGCGCTTTAAAATTAACTTTACACTGCGGACGTTAGTTTCCCAAATGCCACCGAAATGAGGTGCACTGGGCGGGTTCAAATGCCAAGATATGCCTTGAGATATCGTTTCCTCAGCGAAGGAATCACAAAAGGCCTTGGATTTGAGAAAGCCATTCAACTCGTCCAGCTGGGCTTTAGCGCCTAAGAAGTTTCCACCATTGTCTGAGAACAACTCCAGACAATTGGAACGCCTCGAGATGAATCGACGGAAAGCGCGGAAAAATGAGTCCGTACTCAAGTCTACTGCCAATTCCAAATGAACGGCGCGCGTCACTAAACATGTAAACAAACAGATATATGCCTTTTCTTTGCGGGCACCGCGGTATCTGCTTATCAATACGTTTATTGGACCAGCGTAGTCGACGCCCGTTCGTAAGAATGGTTTAGCCTCGGTGACGCGAGAAGCGGGGAGGGGTGCCATGAAAGGCGCCTCATTACGGGGATTTACTTTAAAACATTTATTACAAAGTCGAAAGCGTTGTTTTACTGTAGTGCGTCCGGAAATTATCCAGAATTTTTGTCTCAACAAAGATAGTAATAAATGTGGTCCGGCATGTAAATATTTGCGGTGATAATAATCTATTAAAATGTTAACGATATGATCCTTTTTAGGAAGCAATATCGGATGTTTAGCGTCAAAACAAAGCGAAGATTTTTCTAAACGTCCCCCGGTGCGAAGCAAATCATTTTTTAAAAATGGTGAAAGCGGGATTAGCGATTTTGAAACCTTGCGATTGTTTGAGAGGGCGTTTATATCGTCTTTGAAATATTGTTGTTGAAGAGATTTTACAATAATATTTTCTGCATATTGTAAGTGTGAAAGTTCGATTCTATTAGAACGCGGAATTTTTCCTAAGAAGCGGTATAAATATACTATAATGCGGAGAAGCTTGGACCAAGACGATACTTTCTTAGCAAGCGTGCATAGAAATTGCGGTTGTTCATCGGTGGTGATGAAAACATTAGCGCGTTTTTTGATTTCCAACAGCTTTTCATCAGCTGTGGAGTCGAAGGTGAAGCGATTAATAGGCCACGTACGTGGATCGTCACGTGCCCAGGGCGGACCGTGGAGCCATAGCGGATGACTCAACAGTTGAGCGGGAGAAAGTCCCCTGCTGATGCAATCACTGGGATTGAGCGTTCCCTCAATGTGGAAGAAATATTTAGGATCAAGATTTTCTTGGACCTGAGCGATGCGGTTGGCGATGAATGTGTCGAAACGATGCGGAGCGGAATGAACCCAATGTAGGGCTACCGTTGAATCGGTGAACGCAAAAAAGTCGTCAATTTGACAGCGAGAAGATATTGTGTCGATAACAAATCGCATGAGTTGAGAAAGTAGTAATAGAGCGCAGAGCTCCAGGCGAGCTAACGATACTACTTTAAGCGGCGCGACTTTGCTTTTAGCGCAGATAAGATTGATCTGATTAGGGCCAGACTCGGTCTGTGTGCACATGTATACTACGGCACCCATAGCCTTTTCACTAGCATCAGAGAAACCGATTAAAATGACGCGGGCGTTAGGTAGGATACCTAAAAAGCGCGGTACTCTAAATCTCTCTAAGGCGGGAAGTTCTCTTAGAAACCGGTTCCATGAGTCGCAGATGTCGTGCGGTGGTTGATCGTCCCAATCGATATTAGCGATCCACAAAGCCTTGATTAAAAGTTTCGCGTACAATATTACAGGCGCACAAAAACCGTTTATGTCCCATAACTTCGCTATTGTGGAAAGCATTAAGCGTTTAGTACATTTTGTTTGCGGATTGAATTTAAGCGCGATGGTAAATTCATCTTCAATCGGGGACCATATCAAGCCGAGCAGTTTCATATTATCCTCTTTGTCAAATTCTATTTTTGAGGACAAGCGGTTTTCTGGCGGAATTTCGTTCAAAACTGTGGGTGAGTTACTCATGAATTTAACCAAGTCGAATCCACCTTGTTTGAATAACTCGATTAAATCGCGGGCTAACTGAACTCCTTCTGAGTCAGTTTGTACCGAAGTGCCTAAGTCATCCATGTAAAGATCATTTGAAGCTACTTTGGAAGCGAGTGGGAAGTCCGCTACGTCCTCCGCCAGCTGTTTGACGGTTCGCATGGCGAGGTAGGGCGAGCAGCGCAAGCCAAAACAAACGCGGTTAAATCGGTATAATCGAATTTCGTGGTCTCTGTCAAATTTATATAAAATATTTAGGAAACGACGGTCATCTTCGCGTATTTCTATTTGTAGAAACATTTGTTTTATATCTGCGGTTAATGCGACGGGAAATAGTCTGAATTTTAAAATGATTGCGGTTAAATCTGCCTGTAAGTTTGGCCCCGAGTGTAGAATGTCGTTTAAAGCTACTTGAGTGCTTGACTTCGCGCTAGGGTCACATACAAGTCGTAGCGGCTTTTCTGGTCGGCAGACTCCATGATGAGGGATTACATAATATTTGTTATCGGTGTTCAAAGCGGGAGCGGGGGAAACAATACCACCTTTTAAATAATCCGTCATTACCTTGTCGTATTCGCTCTTTAATGTTTTGTTAGTCTGGAATTTATGATCAAGATAAGAATAACGGCGCGTGGCTGTCGTCAAGGAATCTCCTAACAAGTGCGGGGATTTCGAAAATGGCAATGCGGTTACATAACGTCCTGAATTAACGTCGCGGTGCGTATTAGAAACATAGAAATGTTCACATTCTTGGTCAGCTGTCGACATATGTTTTTGTGTAGGTACCGACTCGAGCTGCCAAAATTTAGTAACTAAAGCCTCAATTGACTCGTCACTCGATGTAAAGAACGCGCGGTGAGTTTGATTATGTGCGGGTTTATGATTATCGGCGGGCACTGAGGCCGTGGACCCCACTACTATATATCCAAAGGCGGTTTCTAACGCGTCAGGTTGTCCTGCAGGGCCCAGCGATTTTCCAGGCCGCAAGATTTCGACAAAGACCTCGGAACCCAATAAAACGTCGATGGGTCCGGGCGCGTAAAAATGCGGGTCGGCGAGCGGTAGGTCATAAAGGTGCGTGACCGCGGAAGTGTTTAGAGAACAGCTCGGTAAATCTCCAGAGATTGTTTTAATGACTAGCGGTTGAATCTTCAAGCAAAAGTTCGGATCAAGGCGTGAGTACAATGTTAGGTCAGTAATGCCTGATATAGGCTGGGAGGTGTCACCTATTCCCATTACCGATTGATTACTGGAATCATTAAAGACACGGAGACCCAACTGTTTGCAGGCCTGCTTTGTTATAAAATGGTTTTGAGAACCATTATCGATCAAAAAACGAACTTTCCTAACAGATCCATCATTTGATTTTACGTCAGCGAGGGCTGTACCTAGTAGTACATTTTGTGATTTCCGCCCGTGACTAGCATGCGAGTAGGTATTCATACTGCAAAGTGATAAGGTTCTATCGTCTGACTTAGAAGAAGTCGAGTTACGTGAATTTTCCCTTCCGTTAGCTCCCTCACTACAGCGGGAGGTATTTGTATCGAGCTTCGACGATAAGGAATGCGGGTTTGCATAATCGGATTCAAGAAAATGTAACATACTGTGATGTTTTTGTTGACATTGTTTACATGTGTTTATGGATTTACAAGATTGAGCCGTGTGTGTTTTACTAAGGCAATTAATACAGGCGTTACAACTTTTGATGAACTTGAAACGTTCGCGGGGCGACAGTTTTCTAAAGGTCGAACATAAATAGAGATTACTGTGATCAGGTTGATCACACAAAGAACATTTGTTAGCGGTGTTGTTGTTTACAATAAAAGAACGTACATTAGTTTTTGATGCAATTGTATTCTGGGTCTTAGAACCCGATTGGTCACCAGTACGAGTGAGGACCTTTACGCGGTCGCGGACAAATGAAATTAACCCGTTTAAGTTAGGTAATTCTACACCTCGATTCTCCATTTCAAATAACCGCGCGGACTCTTTGTCTAACTTTTGCAAAAGGGTGTAAGACATAACAAAGTCGCATAGATCAGGTATGTTTAAGTTATTCAATGCTAAGTAGGCATTGGCGAATTGATCTATGAAAGATTCAAGGTTACTGGCGGTTGCGGAAGCGATCGGTTTAAGAGAGAACATCTGATCTAGGTATGTAACGGCTAGACTGCGTTTATCTTCGTATTTCGATATAAGCGCGCTATAAATCGCGTTGTAGTTTTCGGCGCAAGGAACAATACCTGTGCAGATGGATTTGGCTTTACCACTTAGTCTACCAACCAAATAATACATTCTTTCGGTATTAGTTAAAGATGCATTTAAATGTACAGCGTTATGGAATGTGGCATAAAACAATGGCCACTGAAGCCGATCTCCATTAAATTCTGGCATTTCTATCGGCGCTAACCTAATTAAAGATTTAGCGGGGGTAGGTTTAAATTCTGCTTTTGGCGGTGTAAACATGGATAATTTACGTTTAATGCGGCAATACATGTCTTCGAATGATAACCAGCTTTGAGAGTCAGGTACACTTTCTTTATCTATTTTCAACAAGGTTATATTGTATTCTTTCGCGGTTGATTGGAAGTTAGTTCTTACGTCTTCTAAACTTTCAATGGAGCATAGAAAATTATCCAGGGCTTCTGGATCTTTTAAATCGCAACATGAATAGTCGTAAATTGTTTGTAGGCGTTGGAAAAATAATTCCCGTTGAGATTCTAACAATTTCAACTTCTGTTCATTCGCGGCCATTATTATGTAGGTATGTACCTATTGTTCGTAGTGGTGTACAGAGATATTGAAATTGAAATACGCTTATGTAGGTTAAGTTTTTAGCGAAATATGCGGAAATAAATATAATGCGGTTGTTATAGGAGCGTAGTTAGTGTTTTTAGTTAAAAATATTAAAGTTTCGAAGAGATTTTAGCGGATGGCAATATGACGCGTGCGCACTAACAAGGGCAAAAAAAAAAATGGCGGGGGTGTCTAACTTGAAATGTTTGTTAGAAACAACTAATTTTCACGGAGAATCCGGCTCGAAGGACCATAAAATGGTAGAAAATTTGCTTTCCTACACTGCGGGGGGGTGCGGGCTGGCCTCAGTGAAAATACGGGCTGTTTCAGCCGGGAATCGGATGGTCTCCTGAGGTTGTCGAGGGGTAGCAGTAGTTATGTGTATAAAAATGCGGAAAAAGACTACGTACCAATCTAGCACCTCAAGGGGGTCCGTCTCCAGCTACTGTCCATCCAAGTTATCACCCACAGTTCCGTTTTGCCGGCCGGCACACGTGAAATCACGTCACTGCACTATCGTTGCGGTTTGTTTACACAAGCGAGCGGGGGTGAGTTCGACAAACGAGATTCCTATTATAATAAATGCGGGGGATGAAAACACGACACGTTTAATGTTAAATTACGTCGTCGCGGAGCGGAGCATGTGCGATGCGGCGCGTGTGGATTTCGAACTGACCGTTGGAGTGAGTCCACACGATGCACTTCACTCTTCCGGCACAGATGCGTAAATTGATGCGTTTTGTCTATTAGCCACAGAATATACACATAAAAAGAGCCATTATCAAAGATTGCATGTCCCATTTTGTATTAATACCTATTGTAATACAGAAGCCATCAGTACGCGCGTGTTCGTTGTCTCATTATACTGTTTCCCAGTAACATACTCGTATTCATAGTCGAGAGGTGAACAATCCTCCAAAATAGCCGTTGAATCCTTTTAAGATATCTTTGAGCTCCATTGCCTTAGAGTCGTGATACTATAGGATACTGTACTATTTAACTTTTTGGTTGTATTGCAGTACTTATACCTGTTACTACTAAGACGACTGCTAAATGCGTGACTAATTGCATACTTTACGAACAACACATAGCATTTGAGCATTCTTTAGTCTAATGTTCAATTATTTATGTTTAACAAATTTTTTAAATCTGTCACGTAAGTAAATCGGGTTAAGGATTCCTATAATTTTAAGCGTCGCTTTTGTGATATCACCATCCTGCAATTAACCACAAAAAATGTACCTAAAAACGTATACTTCCTGCTAATGAACTGTATATAAATTCAATGTCATTATGTCCAACTAGACAAGCTAAGAGATATCTTGTGTTCCTCTGCAAACATACTTAAACCATATCGTAAATATTATTATGTTATTTTATAACTAGGTGTTATTCTGACTTCGTTCGCGGTTTATTGTTTTTTATATGAACATTTATATGTTTGACGTTTATTCATTGAGTTTTTAATCTTCTCACCGAATGTATTGTAAGCTACGTCGGAGTTGAATAGTTTAATTCGATTTAATGTCACGCGAAAATATATACAGCATACACACTGTTAATTAATTGATAGCTATTTTTAATAGGATTTTATTATATCTGTGTTTTTTTTTAGTTTTAGGTGGTTTTACTAAGCTTTAATATTTTTTAATGTGCAGACTGTGTCATTTATTGCTTTGTTTTGGTTAATACCTAGATGTCAGAATAACAATTTCATTGCTTACGCAAAACTGTAGCTGCCTTTACCAAGGTCATTGTTTTCATATCTGGTAATCTGCACGTTGTCGTTGGGATGGTTTATCAAATTAGATGGAGGTGGCGCGGCCACTGCCAACCCTATACATAGAACTGAGGTGAATATCTGAAAATAAAAATAAAAACTATACATAAAATCATTTATTTGTCACACTGGTTTTTATAGATTTACTAGATCTCAATGTCAAACATACTCAAGAAAAACAAAAAGAGGTACGAATATAAATTATTTGTCCAGTTTTTAAACTTCTGAGAAGTTCAAGTATTTTTATTAATAATAATTAGAACGCGTCACGACCACACACATAGATCATGGCCCGTAACTAGGATTCCTTATAACTAGGAAATCAAGAACTACGAGGACCATGGTCCCACAAATCCTTTAGACTCGGAGCAAATACTTTTGGTGTGGTGTCAGGTTATCATCCACTGCGCCATGGAGGCCGTTGAATTATACTACGAGATGCACTGGTTGTTCACTTGATGGTAAGCGCCACACCTACCCATAACAGTTGCCAAATTTGTTTATCCTAGGATATTGATTACTATGTAACTACCTACTTGTTGTTCTTAGTTTTAGCAGAAGGTTATTTGTGGGCGACAGACCTTTTTTGTAAAAATATTCGAATTTAGTTTCTTTTCTTTTTAATAGTGTCAATGTCATAAGTGAAAAATAGTGTTTTGTTTTCGAGTTTTGTTTCGTACGCTGGACAATATAGTAATCGTTTATGAGAAAATATCGTTTTCTTTACGTCGTCTTTCACATTTCCTTCGAGCCGGATCCTGCACCAGCGCCCGGAACAACTCCAATAATCGAGAAAATAATTAGCACACCCAGTTTTTTGTTGGATAATCGAAAAAAGAAATGCCGGTCACGAGGTCGGTCACGTCGCGACGTAAAGCCCCAGAGGTTGAAGCGATCGAGAGGCCTCAGTCATCGAAGACCACATTTCCACCAGACAAAAGAACTTCGCCGTGTGAATCGGAAAAGTACGTCGAAAGTGTGGCGGCGCAATCAGTAAGCTCGAGAAAGAGTACCTTGCGTGCCAAAGCCGTAAAGCAGCTCGCCTGGGCTAGGCTGGAGGAAGCACGGGCAGCTACTGCATTCGCCGCTGCTGAGGTCGCTAGTTTGAATGCGAAGAGCATCGACGGCAAGAGTGTCTTAAGTGACGAAAAGTCACTACTAGTCGAGACTTGGCTAAAGGCGCAGCCAAATATCGAAGACCCCATCGAACATCTCACCAGCGTCCCTCATCATCACCATAACATCACCGCACAGACATATGTACACAATAATGAGGTAATGAGTCATCGTGCGCAGCTAGACGTCACGACGCTCGCGGCAGCTCTAACTGAGGCCGTGCGAGCCTCACATGCACCAGCTAAGCTGCAGGATTTACCGATTTTTAGTGGCATCAGTTCTGAATGGCTGGCATTTAGAGCAGCTTACCGGGAAACCAAGCACCATTTTAGCAAGGTGGAAAATTTGGCAAGGCTAAGGAAATGCTTGCGAGGTGCCGCGAAAGAAGCCGCAATATCGCTTTTCATCGCCGAGACTGAGCCTGACGAGGTAATGCGGCTGTTGGAGGTAAGATTCGGACGTCCAGACGCATTAGTCATAGCGGAGATGGAGAAAATTAAAATGCTTCCACGGCTTACCGATAACCCACGTGATATTTGCATTTTTGCCAGCCGCATCAACAACATCGTAGCTGTAGTACAGGCGCTGCGCAAAACATACTACCTTTACAATCCCGAGGCAGTGAGGACTGTGGTAGACAGGATGACACCAGCTCTGAAATACCGATGGTATGATTTTGCAGCAGTGAGACCAGAGGATGAGCCTGACCTCCTTAAACTTAACTCTTTTGTCAGCAGAGAAGCCGAACTTTGTAGCCGATATGCACAGGCAGAGAACGTGCGAGATCACACGCCGACACCTCAGAAGAAGCCACAGCGAGCCTACGCCACCACGCCTACACCATCGATGTCACGCTCGCCCGCCAACAAGCCAAAGAAAGCACCGGTATGTCCAGTATGTGAAGGTGAACACAACGTGCGTGACTGCACACGGTTCAAGGATTTAACCGTAAGTGACAGATGGAAACATGCAAAAGAGACCAATTTATGTTTCCGGTGTCTTAGTAAAAGGAGTTATCGTCATCGTTGTAGCTACAAAGCCTGTGGAATTGAGAGATGTGAAGGTTCTCACCATCCTTTTCTACATAGTTCGACCACAGAAATCTCTACTAAGCCAGAAACTGTCATTGAACCAGCTGTAGTAACTTCAGCTCGACCACAGACATTGGAGAGAGCTTTGCTGAAGGTGTTACCTGTCCGTGTACGAGGCCCCAGAGGTACTCTAGATACTTTTGCGCTCTTGGACGAAGGCTCTACCGTTACTCTCATAGAGGACAACGTGGCTAAGATAGTCGGTGCCACAGGACCGAGAGAACCCTTTGATATCGAAGGAGTTGCTGGAGCACGAGTCAGCGCAAATTCATCAATGCGCGTGTATTTAAACATCTCAGGGCGATATGCAGACAAGGAACACAAATTCATAGCACGCACCATCGACCGACTTCACCTTTCAGCTCAAACCATCGAAAATAACATTTTAGAAAAATGTACTCATTTGAACGAAATCCCCCATGACCTCACTTATCATCGCGGCACTCCAACTTTACTGATCGGCCAGGACAACTGGAACCTGATAGTTTCGAGATCAGTATGTAACGGTCCCGAATTGGACTCGCTACATTTCACAAAATAAAAATACACATTTGTCAATTTTGGCAGAATACTGAGATTTGCATTGACAGATTGGTGAGATTTTGGCTACACATAAATATTGCATTCAATTTGGAAAAAAGCTAATTATTGCAAAGGTAGAAACTCAATGGTAAGAGATTAAAAGGTCAAGTCGTATCGTAAGGCGGAAATGGAAAACGGATCAATTAAATAATTAATAATTATGAAATTCGAAGGGAATGGTAAAAAGTACGGGGAGGACTTCGCGATGTTGGTAACACTGGAAGGAATGGGCGAATGAGACAACAGCATTGTTAGGAAAAAGAGTGAGACGGAAGATTTAGAGCGGAGGTAAGGAGAGGCGCGAGAGTCTCTGGCTTCTTGGCTTGCGAAACTGCGAAGAGAACGGACGTGCTTAGGAAAGTGAGAAAACCAAGATGGCGAAGTAGTGAAAAGCGCGTAGGAATATGTTTTACGGATCGCTAGGTCTCTTCCAAAGGGGATTTAGTGATCCTTAAAAGCGATTCTGGGGAGATAGGAAGTGATACTAGGGCCTGTGTTAGCTTGAGTCAAACTGCGAATGTTCTGATTCTTGTTGATACTGGTAGGGCGCGTAGGTTGGCGAATTGAAACGGTGCTTGCCAAGAGTTTAGCTGATAGCCTGAGGAATGTGGTGACCTCAGGGGCGTCTTCCGGCATGGGTGGCTAGAAGCGCCTGACCACCCATTTCGATCGTATTTTGTGTACGGGCGGAGTGATTCCTCTAGACAGTGACGAAAATATATTTGCCTGTGCATAAAGTCGATCTGAATGGTCCCCCGCACACACACACACGGCATTCCTACTTGGTTAGGGCGATTTCCAACGACAAAACTTCCTTCCCAGTATGACATCCGGGGCGACAAACTACGACGATAGGTTGCCGTTTGGAAATCTTAGGGTGGCCTAGGGCTTAGAAATAAGCAAAACTCCCGGTGCCTCCGGACTTTAGATAGCTAGTTAGAAAAGGACAACCTTGGAACTTCCCTGTGGGACTTCTCCATGCACAATTAACTTGGGAAAATCTGGTTATCATGACTCCGAAGTTGTGATAATCAGGATTGCTTCTGTTAGATACACACCATTTTCTTAGAAGCTAGACAGGTTTTAGTTCTTAAGAAACTTAGGGTAAGTAGATAAAGATTCATAAGAGTATGAGTGTTATTTATAAGAGCTACCTAGATTATAATGTTAACGATAAGAGGTGCTAGCCATAGGAGGTTCGTAAGTCCCTATGAGTTAGCTAGTTTATAAGAGCGTAGGGCCACACACACACACACACATTGGACTTTCCTTACACCGGGTCTGTTCCAATTTCGATAGGTAAAGTTAAATGTGGGCTCCGGACAGCCCTGAGTGTTTGACAGGTAGGTACACATATCTTTAGCCTAGGTTTCTTCTGATAGGAAGGGATTAATGCTGTAAGACAGGATCATCTTAAACTATAGGAAACTGCATGAAATCAAGTTAAATATAAAACAACCACTAAGGGGAAATTAAAAGTTTAATACCATGACAAAGAAGGTACACACATACCTTTAGCCTAGGGTTCTTCTGATAGGGAGGTATTAATGCTGTAAGACAGGATCATCTTAAACTATAGGAAACTACATGAAATCAAGTCAAATATAAAACAACCACTAAGGGGAAATTAAAAGTTTAATACCATGACAAAGAAGGTACACACACACACCTTTAGCCTAGGGTTCTTCTGATAGGGAGGTATTAATGCTGTAAAACAGGGTCATCTTAAACTATAGGAAACTATATAAAATTAAGCCAACACAACAAAATATAAACAAACACTCGGGGAAATTAAAGATACTATGACAAAGAAATGAACTGGTGAAACATAAACTTCCTTGGGAATCAATTGTAATACTATAAACTATATTGTAATAAATTTACGGAGTTACTAGGTCAAACATGAATGAGTAAACATATAAACAATATGGTGCCCGGCAATCAGACTGATAAAGCTAATCATTACATATGTACCTACTTTGAATGAAAGAAGTTGTAATATGGTTTAATCATTTTATTATTCATCATAACAATGCTATAGAGCCTAAATATAACTTTACATACTCATAAAGTAAACATCTGGGGAAACAATTAAGAAATTAATATAATTTGTGACGGAAAGAAAACGAACGATGAAAACTAAACATAACTGATAAATAATCAACTAAATCACAATAAGTTAGGACTGTCTGTATATATATATATAGTTAGATAGTTACTGAATGAAACTGCAAGGATTAAATATAACCTACCTATAAATAAAGTAATAATCTGGACAAATTAACTATAATTTAACCTAGGCTTGGTTCGGAAAGAATAATTCTGATTTCAAGATTAATTAATTGCACAAAGGCACTGGACGACAGATATGACTAAGTTTGTCTCTTTTGGATTGGCTACTTATGGGCAATGACCTATTACCTTCCCTGGATTTTCTTATGACTAAAAAAGAGTGAGATTCTCCATAAGGCTCTTCGAAAGTCACTAACTGAGGCTTACTTTCAACTTGAATCGCTCCAATGTTGAATCCTTCCATGCAATAGTTATGGTATTAATATGGCACTAGAATTCCTAGTGTTTACAGAATTATCTAGAAGAACTTTCTAAAAATCCTCCGATAGAGAGATAACCTGAAATCAACAAAGAATTGGCATTATACTTAATGGAAACTACCATCAAACCTTAGAACAAGGCTTCTTAACATACTATTTAAATAAAACTAGTACTACACCAGAAAAATGGTTCGAAAGGAATAATTCTGTCCTTAACATTAATTACAAGAAACAACGAACGACAAAAATGAATGAGTTCGTCTCTGTTAGATTGACTACTTATGGGCAATGACCTATTACCTTCCCTGGATTTTCTTATGACTAAAAAAGAGTGAGATTCTCCATAAGGCTCTTCGAAAGTCACTAACTGGGACCTATCTCTGACTTGAATCGTTCCATCGTTGAACTCTTCCATGAATAGATATGGAAAGAACTACAGCTCCACACTAGAAATCTTAGTGTTACAGAATTATCTAGACGAACTGTCACTTTCTGGAATTAAAACAATTCCTAGGTTTTCCAATGAGAAATAACCTGAAACAATAAATAATTGTTGTTACCTACTCCTAAAGGAAAAATATCCTTAAACCTTAGAACAATGCTTCTGAAATACTAACTAAATAAAACCAGTATTATTACAACAGGGGAAAATATAACCTCTTACCACATAATATAATTCTACAAATAGAAACCTGGACAATAGTCCCATATTATGCTAAATAAGCTAGGCGTATGTACAGATGGGTAAATAAAGCCTAATGCATTATGTAGTTGCTCCTAGTAGGTAGAGCTAGGATAGGTTTAACGAGATTTTAGATCTCTAAATATTGGGGCCTCTTTCCCTTTTGCTAAAATAAGTAAGTGGGATTGAGGAACCGCATGAACTAGATAAGAAGGATGGAAATTCGACCATGGCGGGGGTTATGTCCGCTGATAACCCTTCATCCTCGTTGAATCATGAATGGAGGTTGTGAGATTGTTTACAAACCGGGTATGAATGAGATCGAACCGTGAATACTCTTTAGATAAAAGAAAAGAAGTCCCTCTTTATGAAGTTCTCTTGCTTAGATATACTAGACTTATAGTAATAGGCGAGTTTCACGGTATTTTCTAGCGATAACATAAAGATTTCACATCTGTTTAAATGAGTTCGGACGGGTGACTTTGACAAGTAAGCTTATTGTCATGGGGCGATGTTAGCTGCTGTCAGTGTCATTTGTCCTGTGAGAGTGACGGATAATAGAACGATGAATTGAAATTTGATGGAAGACCACAGATAGACAAACATAGTAAATTAAATGAAAGTAAATACTTCCGTCGAGATTTCGTAACTGCGAGGCGGTACTTAATCCCGACAAGCGGTGGAGAATATCCAAGTCTGGTCCGACGAAATTCACAACTTAGGGCGGGGCGGGGCTCTAAGTCATAGCCGCTGTCATGATCGTAGATTCAGAATGGAAGTTTTAATCATAGACTCTCGTGATAATTACAAAGGTTAAGGTCGAGCGAAAGGTTGATGAGTTACGAAAAATGTAAGGTTGACGAAAAGTTGATAAAAGGTTGACGATTATTAATTTATAATTTTGAATGAAAGGTTATATATGGGACAACGAAGGGCTAGGATTAAGATATACTTGGTCAGATATTTAGATAATACGGATTTGATAAGAGGTAGAACGGAACGAGAATATTAGGTTGAGCTTATTTTGGGACGCCATATAATAATTTAGGAATGGTAGAAAACGAATGGTATTAATTCAGCGAAATCTAAATTCAAATTATTTATCTCTTGTGATATTGACTACTGACGGATTGCGAAGCCATGCTGAACACTCAAAGAATTTAGGTTGCTACACGCGGATCACAACGAAGGGTTACTAGACGTTCATCGGGCCAAAATAAAGTAAAGTAAAATAAAGTAAAATAAAGTAAGGTAAAGTAGAATAGAGGAGAGTGAGAAAGGTGCGGAGTTAGTGGAGTTGTACTGAACTTATCATTACTGAACGTATTAGTACTGTACTGAACGTTATTATTATTATTATTAAGAGGAGAGAGTAGAAGACGGTAGGTGGAGATTAGTTTAAGTTAAGTTTAATTTAATTTATTAATTATTAATTTTGAAAAAAAAATAGAGTAGCTGTTGGGGCAGTTAGAGGAAGAAAGGGGGGGTTACAAGTAAAGAGCGGTATGCAAGGCCAGCCGGTAGCATCACTCACCGAGCTCGGATGGGTTTTGCATGGGCCATGTGCAGGCATAAAACACCGAACACACATAGTTTCGAATCTTACAGTCCACAAAACCGACGAAGATGAAAGAAAAGAAGAAATGGCGGAGAACGATTTTGACCTCGAAGCTATTAGAATCGAACCCAGGCCTAAGAACGATCTTAACGAACGCGCTCTGGGATTACTCGAAGGGAAAAGCCGCCGATTTCCTGACGGAGCACTGCTGTTGCGGAAAGACTCGCGCACGCTCTTCTGGTCGAAGAAACCTGAACCTCCACCACCACGAGTCACCGGAGTAGAACGTGTCGCTACAACCACGCGCGGTTCGCTACACCTTATCGACGTGCGTGACGTAAGCTTATCTCGCAACACCTGGGCACGAGGAGTGATAACAGGAACAGTCCCAGGAAAAATCAGGGCTTATACGAAGAGACGTAAAAAGGGTAGTCGTGCTCACCAGATGAGGTGCAGGACCTGCACCGGCAGGAGAATGTGGGCGACAGACCTTTTTTGTAAAAATATTCGAATTTAGTTTTTTTTCTTTTTAATAGTGTCAATGTCATAAGTGAAAAATAGTGTTTTGTTTTCGAGTTTTGTTTCGTACGCTGGACAATATAGTAATCGTTTATGAGAAAATATCGTTTTCTTTACGTCGTCTTTCACATTATTATATATGTACTAGCTGTACCCTGCCACGCTTCGCTGTGGCACATTAGCACATTCGCTGATATGTCACTGATGAAAAAAATAGATAATCCTTGTAAATAAACAATCCTTGATGCGGATTATATATCATGCTAAACTTTCAGCTCGATCGGTGCAGAACTTTTTGCGTTTTTGAAGCGTACACAAACCAACATAAAATTTTTATATATATAGATAGATTAACTTTAATAAAAATCGTCATTGAGTTTCTTGACGGTTTCTCTTGAATGGATGTATTCCAAAACCAGTGGTACAGTCAGTTACCTCTTCGGGACCATGTCACAGAATAGATAGTATCCATGTATTTGAATTTTAAGTTGTTAAGTTTTTAATGTTAGTAGGCATCATAGAAATATAATATAGACTGACCAATTTCATAATTTCTGAGGTGATGTGAAGGCACTGTTCAAGCGTAAGAGACTACCAATGTAATTTGGGTTTCTAGCTTTATATCTGTTACTTGATATTCAATTTTACTCTGAGTACGCCCTATAAGAGGGTTAAGGCAAACATCTACACATTTAACAAATAGCTAATCTGTACATGATATTTGCTAAAAATGTAAATATAGCTCGCATTTGCGTATAACTTTACAAAACTGACCAAGTGTGAGTTGACCTCGCACATTCAGGGAAGGGTTCTATACTTCGTAGACCTTATTTTAATAGCCTTAATTATTCTATATTACTTAGGCTTACTCTATTGCTTAGGCTATAAAAGCAAGTTAGTTTGTCGGTACTATAAAAATAGGGACTAAAAATAAATGATACATTTTACGACTCTGCAAATTTGGTATTTAAAAGTCATTTGCCTAGTCATGGTCGTTAGCCATATGAAACATACTTACCTCGGAGAACGAATCTATTTCACCGAACTACTATAAGCTTTTAATTTAAAAGTTGTTTTATAATGAGAACAAACAAATGATAAAAAAGTTAATACAAACTCCATCGAATTCAGATTCGAATCGAATCGAATTTCCATTATTTTATGAATAAATCAATTCACAAAGAAGCCTTATATAATGAAGAGTGGAATTTTATGTATAATCGCCTTCCCTAAAATCAATGGAGCAGTAAAAAGTCGAAAACTCACGTGTATTACAATATTTAATAACAAATAGGTAGATAAAGATCTTTTTCCTAATCTAAACAAAGGTCGGTTTAACCAAGAAGAGAAGCGACGACCGCTGGGGGCACACCACCGCCGGGTCCTTGTTCGATCTCAGGCTTGTACCCTTCCTCGTCAGCTGTGTACTTGACGACGTAGGTGACGCCGTCGGGGCCAACCCACGAGAAGGAACCGCTCACTGCGAGGCTCTCGTCTTCGCGACCTTCATTTTTGAGTTGTCCAGATTGTTCCGCTTTGGTACCGTCTGATTGTTCAAAACTGGAAAAATAATTAAATTGCGGTTTCCTTAAAACTAACTAGTATGGCGCAATGACCAAGAATGGGTCTCTGATATTAAGAGTCGCCACTTCGATCTATCTTGCGCTAGCTAGAACGATCGAGCCACATCGTTTTAGTTTTGTTTTTAATTTTTATTGCAGAATAGGCAAGCATGTGACCGCAGTCTCATCTGGTGATAAGTGTCGACACGGTCGACGGTGGAGATTTCACTCTCGACTTGAAGACATTCAGATTATAGTTTTCGGGAAACATAGACGCTGGTAAGGCGCTCTACCTTCTCTCAGTCTTTCAATTGAAGCTCGCGCAAATCCCTCCCTACTAAATCTTTCCAGTAATACCTAGGGCGGTGACTGGGCGTCGGCTACTTGGCTGTCCCAAGTACGCGCGTAAAACTTTTTACACAGTTAGATTGATTGAACTCGAAAACTGAATCTATACAGGTTTGGATAATAGCTTGGCAACTTCCGTGCATTATCGGTTGCTAAATAGAGCACCTATCTAGTGCATTGAGCGAGGCGTGCAGGGTAAGAGGGATTTGACAACAATTGGACATTTGCAGTGTAGTTTTATGAAGTGGCAACACACTGTTCTCAATAAAAAGAAAAATAAACAGAAATAAAAGAAGAAAAATGCAAGGGGGTAATGGAGGGTAATTTAAGTCTTATGTTTGAAGGATCGATAGGATAGGATAGGATAGATAGTCTTATGTTTTAGAAGTCCCGAGCTAAGGTGCGGCCCGTGTGTTCCGGGACGCACCCAGCGGAGAACGAGGCCAAAGCCTGAGGAGGCGAGCCCGAGAGGGCGGCCGCAGAGGTGGTTGCGGAAGCGCCAATCGTACCCGCGACCACCTCCATAATGCAGAGAGGAGAACACCCCGGGGTTTTAGTGTTTAGGAGTCCCACATAACCCCCCCCCCCCGCCGGGTGGTATGCCTAATGCATTTCCCCGGGTAAAAAAAAAAGATAGTCTTATGTTTGAATTTGAAATAATATTTGAAATAATTTTTTAGGTAAAATTTTATCTTATATTTCTTTATTCGGCAAATACTCGAGCATCAAAATCAGTTCAGCTGCTAAAGCTGTTATCGAAGCAAATTGAATTGAATTAAATTGAATTGGAAGCTCGGTAAACAAACACACTAGCATGACATACGAGCACTTTTGCATTTATGATATTAGCAAAAAGAAATTAATAATAACATATAGACTTACCCATAATTGTAGCCGCCATATCCAAGGTTGTCATTTACAAATTTTAGAATAACAACTTCCCCTGTGGGGTAGTCGTACTTGCGAGGGGGAGCGGCAACCACCACCGCAACCAAGGAAAACACAACCAGCAGCTGTAAAACAGTGTATAACTGAGTGACAAGTCGAACAGGTCGTTCACCTGATGATAAGCGCTACGCCTGCATATAACCGACGCAGTGTAAAACTTTGACAAAAAATTTTGCACGGTGCCGTCTTTCCCTCGTCACCCTAAGACATCGTTTTTAAGTTTGATTTGCTCTTGTTGATTCAACAAACTTAAAATACCACAAAATGATCCAGATCT
The DNA here is from genome assembly GCA_912999815.1 of Campaea margaritaria. Lineage (NCBI taxonomy): Eukaryota > Metazoa > Arthropoda > Insecta > Lepidoptera > Geometridae > Campaea > Campaea margaritaria. Next base: position 9,629,843 of record OU538794.1, read on the forward strand.
GGTTAATCAGAGATTTAATAACTTTTAAAATGCCGTCTGGATGATGGCGGAACATTGATCACCAATTGCACACATAAATGTCACTGCACAAAAAATAAACTCAAATAAAAAACGAACCAATTTCATATTGATACGACGCAGATGCTGTGAATGATATAGTGGAAATAACGCAACCCGAAAGAAATCGATCTTTATATCTAGTTTAAAATTAGGTATTCATTTGAATAATATACTTCTAAGCGCACGCGACTTGACATGTGTTAAAATGTTGTCTTTCTCGTTGTTTTATTATACTATAGACTAGTTCTAGTAGCAAAAGGAAATGTTGAATTGAATAACTTGTTGCATCGTTTTGAACAATGTTGATAATTTATGAACTTCATTCTGACAATCTATTGCACAATTATTTTTGTGACGATTTAACAATTATTTTGTAAATCTCGTGATTACAGCAGTCGATCACAATTTTATACTCATAATTACAATCATATTTTATTGGGCTTTTTTTGGCAAGCCGCGAAGATCAAGCTCTAAAAAAACTTAAAAAACTAAGAGCTTTTCCATTCATTTCTTTTTATATGTTCTAGGAAACTTTAAGATTTTCCTGCTTGAAACCGAACATGAAAGCATAAAACCGAACGCTTTTTTTAATTATTGGGAGGGCACAATGCTTTCAAATGTATAGGTTTCACCACCCAACCCTATGCTTGTTTACCTATTGTAATTTTTCTGTACTGTTTTTTTTTCTGTGTAACAAATTGGTACATTTTTCCGGAGAATTATAATATGTGGCTCTTCAAGAGAAGGGTGAAATAAGCTATAGAGAGTAGGCAACGCATTGACAACGTCCCGAGTGTTGCAGGTGTTCCAGGTGTCTAAAGGCGGTGGTAACCATTTACCACCAGTCGGAACGTAAACATTCAAAAATAAAAAAGTTGTTCATACATTTTCCCTACTCCCTTTCGTATAACTATATGTATTTTTAATATATCATATATTTAACGGTAGAGGTGAAGGTGAACCGCTGGGCGATGAAATATAGTTGTTGCTGAGTTGATTTCACATACTCTTTGCATTTTCTCCCTTTTAAGAACGTTTCACCAACCAATTCTTATCTAATTAATGTGGATAAAGTAGGTGAACTTGGATTAAGAAATAATAGTTTTTTTTTTTCAATGTAAATTGTTAACAAATCAAATAAAATAAAAACTTAAACTAAGCTAAAAAATCTAAAGGAAGTTTATGTACTTTAATTGATGATATAGCTTTTCTTTTTTTGATATATTATGCTGAACCTTTGATGATTCTTACAGTGCCACTACTTGGACAATATATAGGGGGACTTTTTGGAGTCAGATTAAAGAGTAGAATTGTCCCAATAAACACGTCGTTGGGCTGACCAAAGGTTATGAGATCAGGTATTTTGTTCGCGAGGTTTAATCATGTCCTTGACATCTTAATTCTTAAAACACATGCCCTGACCTATAATAATTCTTTCCACTCCATACCATTTTGAGCAATTTTCCTTACCATTGGGCATCATCGCATAAGTTGCAAAAAACTCTGAAATAGTTGTAGTCACAAACCTCTAAAGGTCACAAAATTCAGTAAACGATATTGTTGTCATTATCAAGAGATACGTAGTATTCTTATATATCAGTGATGGTTTGAATTTTTCATTGAAGTTAGATTAAAACAAAGAAGAAGCTCTCGGTCCTACTTTCTTTTGTGTATTGGTGCAATCATTCTAACCTAACAAGCAGTTTTCATCTTCTTTTGTGTTAAAATCTCTACTATTGTGGGCTGGTTCTGAAATTAATTCCCAGATGAAGTTAGTTGATATGGAGAGCCTTGGGTATCTACAGAGGGAATGAACATTAAAACATTCCACATAATGCTAGACACGAGACCAGGCGCAGAAAAACTATTATAACTTCCTATTTTTTTATGATATTAAAACAATATCTAACTGTTGTTCCTGTATTTTCATTAGCATAGACATAATTATGTGTATATTATATTGATATCAATTGTTTTTGTCTTAGAAAAGTTCGCGTACGTTGTCACGAGCTTTTTCGGCCAAGCACTCTAGTCTTCAAAGAAATGTATTTACTCTGTGGAAGTGGTAATAGTAGATTTATGAATGGTCATGAAGATTTAATTGTACAATGCGTTACACGAACGCAGCCGTTAAAAATATGCTGCTTGCTAATATACAGGCAGTAAAACAAAACGTTCATAAACTTAAAATGTATTTTAATTTTAACGAACTTAGCATAATTACATAATCACATTGAATCAGTACATAAATATTATATACAGGTTCACGAGTATTGTACTATTTACAGGGCACACAATTCCTTATGGAAAATGGCATGAGTTTCTCAGCCCAATACAGAATTTATGACTGCTTGTGAAAGTGTGCCGCCGGGTCCTTGCTGGATCTGAGGTTGGAAGCCATTCTCATCAGCGATGTAGGTAACAGTGTAAGTGACGCCGTCGGGAGCCACCCAAGAGTACTGCCCCTGGACGGCAATGGCTTCGTTGTCGGTGCCTTGGTTCTTCAGCTGACCCTGTTCTTCATGTTTGCTGCCGTCTGATAGTTCCCATCTGTAAATAAAAAGTTTGGTTAATAAACTGTCGTTAGATAATTCTTAAGAAGTGGTGAATTTGGAACACATACGCGAAATTGTATGAATCGAGTCCACCATTGTTGACGTCGTAGCGGACGATCTGCACATCCTGAGGATTCTGAGGAGCAGCGCTTGCAGCAGCCACCAAAGCAAGTACCAGGAACTGAAACATATCCTTCAATGACTACCGCATTCCTTTCAAAAGAAACAATCAATCACAAACGCTTCACAACACTTAACGCTCTACGGTCGTTACTGACCAATTTCATTTTTGGTTGTTGTATTGTTTGCGGCTGCCTTCTGCAATGAACAGTTGGTGTGTGGGATGATTACGTGTCCAAGCACTTCTCTTATATACGTATGTATTTCTTCTAATGTCTGGTTGCAACACAACGGCTGCGCCAGCGATGCTTCTCACTAAAACAGTAAAGCACCCGATGCACCAGTCCACGTCACGGTTGGGTGAGCGCTCTTTATCCACCGTTAAGTTTAAACATATGTTTGTAAACACTTAATTTAGCCCATCAACTCATGCAACCTTTCTTAAGTAATGCTAGTGTAAATGTCAATGTTAATAGGGATTACAAAAGATTGTAATCTTCTTCTCTAAACATAATACGTGCGACTATTAAGTCTACCGGACAAAACAATTTATTGCAAGCGATATGACAATCATTGAAGAGGCGATGAGGTTTGTGAAATGATAGACATGATATTAAAGTTAATTTATTAAGTGTTGACTGCAAGTTATGGGATAATAATAAAGGTTAAACTCACTAATGCTACTTCAATACTAGATTATGAATAAAGGAATTAGCGAGATAAATTACATTTCTTCTTAAATACTATTAGAACGGAAGCGACGTGTAGTCTAAATTAAATGATGCTGCTGATTTATGAACAATTACATAAGTTATGTTGGAGCACGAAGTAGAGTAGTAATGGTGTAATTGTTACAGCTAATGGCATTCATAATAACAACTCAAATTAGCATTATGCAGTAGCAGTTCACATTATTTAAGTTACTAGGAAGAATTTAAAGCTTGTTGCGTTACCGCTCATTCAGATTGTAGTCTGGGAATTATTTGCCATCAAATTTAGTGTACGCGTTAGTAAGTATAGTATAATTTTGAAATCTAACACCTCTACCCGACGCAATCAACCGCGATACCTTCAAAATTCCAAGCCAGTAATTAGAAAAGCGTTACTTTAATAGCTACTTTACTGGCTACTTAATTCATTTGAATGAGATCAAATCGCTATCAGGTTCTTTAAGGCCGTTCAGTTCCTATGTAGTAAAATGTAACACTTTCTATTGAAAGCGATCGAACATCGATGGGGAGGAGATAGTCTGCCAAAACCCAGTTTACGTAATAGGTTATGCCTAATATGGAGTACGCCAGCGTGCTATGTCTATTATTCATAGCATTATCCGGTTCAATGGCGAAAACGAGAGCGTAAACAATACGAGACGTATGACCTGACGAGTACACACGACTCGAGACTTTGGTAATAAATCACCTAATTCCGCCTTTAGAAAATCAATTGCCAACTTGTCTAGGTCATAATACAAATGAGCAAAGGTTTATTTCATCTTATTATTCAGTAAGAGCAGTGTCCAACTGATGGTCAGCCTTTAGAGTTCGTTTGAGAGCTAGACTTATAATTAGTATCTTACAGAGCTTTGCGAGATGGTAGCCTGGTGGGAGAACGTCGGCCTTCCAAGGAGATGGACGTGAGTTCTAATCCCAGTGCAGGCACGTACCAATGTGTTTCTTGTGAAACATATCTACGTAATTATCACACGCTTTTCCGTGAAGGAAAACATCATGAGGAAACCCACATAGCCACCCGAGAATTATTTCGGAGGTAGGTATGTTTTACAGCAATCTGGACCGGCCCCCTATGGTGGATTATAGCCTAATCCTATTCGAGAAAGTGAGGAGAGACCGATGCTCAGCAGTGGGCCGATATAGGTGGTGAAATGAAATATAGAGCTTTTCATGACATCAGTAAGACTGGTCAGTGGTCCATTTGAAATTTTCGCTAGACCCCATTTGGTAAGCCTCTTGGTCAAAACTGGCGTCTAGTAAACTTTATACTTTCCATTTAGTAAGTTCTTTTTAGAATGCTTTTTAATAATTACATTTATTTTGTATATCTCAGTTAGTTAACTTTTTGCTGAAATATGTGACCTTTTTACCATAGCGTTGATGGTACCGCGGTGAATCATCGTATTGAATTTCCAATAGCTTATTTGAACGATTGAATGAATTAACTTCCATTGTATAATTATCTACGAGTGTGTATAAATCTTGTTACTTACACCATACGTGGGTCTAGACATGTAATTGTTACATTGTTTGAGTTGATGACATAAACTCGTAAAATAAATTTTTTGATAAATTTCCCTACCATACAAGGTCAAAATCTATTATAACTTAAATAACGCTTTACGATTTTGCTTTAAGAATTATGAGACACACACACACACACTATCTACTTTTAAAAGACAAGCTTTAATTAAGTTAGGCATTTTCCTCAACTAGATCCTTTGAGTAGAATGAAACCTTTACCAAAAGAATAGTAAACCGGATATATTGTCGGGTTTCAACGAATATTGATGATGTCAGTTAAATTGTGTTCCCCTTCTTTGACCTTGCTAAAGTCGGGTAAAACACACAATTTGCCTTTAGCTCTTTTGTTTGAAGACCGCGGCAAATTACTCAAAGCTTTTATTTCAGTTACTGCGTTAGTTATTATGTTAGTTTGGTCAGGTCGAATCTTGTCAGTCAGTTTTAACCCAGTTTCCATTGTTCAATTGAGTTGAAATTCTGTATGGTTGTCAAGTTCTCATGACAATACTTTATTATGGTGACAGTGATTTGATCTGACGATAGAAACGCTAGCTTAGTGATGGAACTCCTAGGGGGCTAACAGTAGGTAAATTGATGTGTTGTATGAGCTCATGTATATTGATCGGCTTACAATATCAAATACATATTTAATAAAAGCTACACTGGAAAAATAAATTGGTATAGGAAAATGTCCAATCTCGAGGATGCGTCGAAGGTATTTAGTAAGTACGATATGCTTCGAATGCAATCACTAATAGCTTCTACCCGGGTGACTAATATTACTAGCTTTAATAGGTAGGTCTATTAAGTAAGGCTAGACCACCATCTTTGACTTTTGGACCTATTTTGTTTCTCATAAATTTTCATAGCCATTAAAATATAATTGCAACAATGAAATCGGCTTTGAGATTACTTCATCATCATTATTAGTGTACTACGTTCCCACTGCTGGATCACAGGTCTTCTTTTGGCGAGAGAACATAGGCCGTACTTGACCACGCGGTTCCAGTGCGGGTAGATAGATGTTACATGTTTTTTTTTAATTTTGTGGTTTTTGGAGATGTTGGTTTCTTCGTGGTGCTTTTCTTCGCGGTTTTTGAGTGTTGACATAAAGTTCAGCACATAACTTGGTTTAAACCGTAATAAGGTTTGAACTGGGCGCTGAGGATTGTTAAGCGCACTAGTTGCCGCTCGGTCTTATGTTTTATTTTATATTCAGCTTTAGTTTATAGGAACTTTCTTATTATAATAGTCTTAATATAGACAGTTCATCCACAGAAGGCACACTAGCAGCTTTCCGTTTATTCGTGTCGTAAAACTTTACAATAAATACAATCAAATAATTAATCTTAAACATAGCATCGTAATAATTAATTTGTTACACAATGACCGTACCTACTGTCATCTGTTATTACTTGCAATGTCAAAGAGGTCAATGATTTGGTAGCTACATAAAATTTTATTACAAATATTTAATAATAGTTTATATAATAAAATCAAGGAATGTGAGGTTGTGGGAAATGTCAATCAACATAAACATACCTTGCTCGGCCTTTAGCATTTTCATTGGCAGATGTTATTCTGAAGATGCTTAGAGTTAAACGCAAATGCATGTTTGGATCCTATGCACATATTAATAAAGCTTACATTTCTTAAAATAATAATACGTTTTTATATCTAAATGTACAAATCATCAGCGGTAAGTTCGGAATCAAGATGAAAAGGTCAAGGTTTCACATTTTGCGCTGAATAATTTGTGTCCAATTGGATTTTGATGAGATTTTTAGGTGAGAACATTATTACACTGTAATACAGTCTTATGAAACAAAAGTGCGATTTATTCGTCTCAAATGTATAAAATTAAATAGAGATCTAAGCGTGTAACCGCTCTTATCTTTGGACAATTATGTTAAATGCCGGTTGTGCTACAGTCATGCTCGGCCAAATTTCGGGTCATATACCTACCAAAACAATGAATGTACCGCGTGGTGTCATAGAATTTCATGCTGAAACCGGGTGTGTTACAAAACTTTGTGAATATATTCATTAAATCACCAGTTTGTATTGGTTGCGGTTTGTTCACGACCGGTTGGTGGTTAGTTTACGTCACAGTGTGTTGAACCGGCGACGACATCCACGGGTAACCTCTGACACCATTCGCTTTCGTTACCCGACCTGACGCCGCTATTTTTGGGTCAATCTTTAAAAGCGTCACGATGCACTCACAAATGTCAACCTATCTCATGATTAATTAACCATTTAAATAATCTTCGAGTTTAATTAATTTTAGTACAAGGTTAAGTTACGTAATTTCAACGCATCACGATGACAACGTGCGATATTGCGTTATATAATATAACTAACATTTTTAACAACATTCCATTGAGTAGGTCAAGTTTTGTGCAGCGTGTCGTGATGTTTGTTTTGTTTTGTATATTTCTATGAAATCTTGAAATTTAGTCGTATTATTTAACTAATTTAGAATGAAATAAGTGTATTACCATACTAACGGCGAAGAATTTTATTTATGAGCGTCTATTAGGTATTAAGAAAGTTGGATAACCGACCAAAATGATCAGCACAAATAATAATAATACGCCTACCTATTTGCATAATATATGCACGCGTATTGTTAGGAATTTGTCGTCATTGAAAATTATAATAATGTCCTGAATTTTTATACAGTTTTATTTAGATAACTTTAAAATAAAGTAACCTACTGTAAGTACCTGTGTTTAATTTTGTTTCTGGTGTACAATAAAGAGTTTTCTATTCTATTCTATTCTATTCTACCGACGGTTACTCCGACGCCGACATCCACAGACAAGTTCACCGACAACGACGCCGACGCCGACGCGGATGCCTACAATGACGCCGACACCGACACCGATACCGACTAACCAGGTTGTAGTGAGAATTTGGTAGTGGCTTCTGAGGAGGCCCTCGATGGTTCCTGGGGACAGCTAATCATCCCTACTTCCTACTTAAAATTATAAATGCGAAAGTTTGTGAGAATGAATGGATGGATGTTTGTTCCTCTTTCACGTAAAAACTACTGAACGGATTGAAATGAAATTTAGAACACAGATATTTTATAACCAGGATTGAGTAATACGGTACTTTTTATCCCGATAGTATATTCCCATGGGATAAAACGGGAACTACGCTGGTGAAACCGCGGGGCGCAGCTAGTATCATTATAAAAATAAATTGGATTAAATTTAGCGTGTGACCAGATTGCCCTAACCCGTCACTACTTATATTTCCCTTGGATAAATTAAAGTATATCTAATTCATCATTCTTAATTAACAATTCTAACTTCTCGTTTAAAAGTTCACGCTATTTCAAAGTTTCAAATCAATATTGATCCTACAGATTGTTATCAAGTTCGCATAAAACATTCATGTCATTTTAAAGTTGCCAATGGTAGTTGCTTCAGTGTACGTGATTTGTGGGCGGCGGTGCAGCGCAGCGTGGAGTTGCGATGAGCCAAACCTTATTGGTCATGGGAATCAAATTGGAGTGTAGACCTCAGCTAGGGTTGTCGAATCAGCTATTTTGCAAGATCGTTCGAGTAGTTAGATGTGAGTAATTTACGAGTAACTTTCATAAATCCTTTCATACTTTAATATTATTTTTGAGTTTATGTTTTTTTTTTATTGCCGTCTTTTTTTACATTATCCCCAGCCCGTAACATTTCCACCGTTGTTTTGCGCAATAACCCATTTATACTACTTTTACAGTATTTTTAAGTTCATGCAACGATTTTTCTCGAACATAACGTTAACATCGTTGCAAGAACCAATACCGTGAAAAATTACAATTTCAAGACATTAGGAAGTATACTTCTATACTTATATAATGTCATTTGGCTGGTTTAGTCTTAAACAGTTATCTTATCAAGAGTATAGCAACCCTAACACTATCAGTCTTTGAATAAGTTACATCTCCACGAACGCGTCCGGGTGAAAAACAAATCAAAGATTGTGTTTGTTATGTAACGCCTATTGTATTGGCGTATCGCACAGGCGTGAACGATAAAGATCCTTTACACTGCAATAGGCGGTGCTAATTGTGCGATATATTGACGCTTACTTTCAACAGTCTAGCCAAAGGCTTATTTATGTTTCTTTAGTAGGTTTTGCTCCTTTGTATTTACTAGGCGTAATCTTAATAGTCACGCATATTCATTTCCCGAGGCAAATAATTGACCAATATACACGACTGAGTGGTTACAAAAACTATTACTAATCAGCTAGTACTTAAGATTATTATTTATTATTTTCTATGAACCACTACCATTGTTTCTGTTACTGTTGAGAAACACCGTAATAAAGGTAGAAGATAATATGTCAATACTCTTTATTCGCAAGAACCGTTAGAAAGAAGAGACAACCCTGTCCAATTCGTCGTCTGTGAAACACAGTAGCATCATGCAGTATACTCGTCGGCGGTCCAGGTGGCTCACCCTGTCTAGAGAGGTGAAATAAATATCTTCTTCTTGTGCATACCGCTCGACGTCTATACTGCAAACCTGCAAAGATTAAGCACGTACAGCACGTACTAACGCCACTATTTCCGGCGGAAATTGAAAAAATTCTAAAGTGTACTTCAAAACATGAATAAATAACCTCCAAGTTTAAACAATTTCTGATTATTGTTTCCCTTAAAAAAATCACAAAAACACCAATATGTTGACCTCCTAAACGGGTTTCCCCCTTAATTAACAATTACATTTTATAAGCTTAACCTAAATAGTCAACACTTCACTGACTTTTCATTTACTTGTTTCTGTCGTATTTTTTTTTAACTTTCACATTTCTGATGATAATGGACCGGTAATATCGAGCAGTTCGAATGATAGAGCAGGAAGGTGGGTAATGGAACCCTTCAATTGCTTCATGTAAACCCATTTAGTCATAAGGACGAATATGCAGATCAAGGAGACAAAAAGTTTCTACACTTTATACGTAATTTTTTTTTTTTAATCAATTTGATGACTTTTTGAACAATATCTCTTTAAACCTACTAGATCGTTGTCTGAACTACATACCTGTTAAGGACTACTGCTCAAATACCCAGAAAGGGTCTTAGCGACAGTTTATCTGCTTGAGAGGGGTCTCCTGCTTGTACTTTGTATATCAAGGAATAGATTTCTTGAAATGATATCGATGAAAATCATGGGTACTATTTTCCTAAAACTTCAAAAATGTAGTCGTAGAAAATTAGATGCAGAAGCGACTATATATTACCTTTTTGTCATTTTTGTTGTAGCATACCAACTCCTCGAAGTGATTGTTAAGTTTTAATTTTGGTTGGCGAAAATAAAGTTTTAATTCCGCATAACGACCTAAATGCTGAAAAAGATTATAATGTATGAATTTTTGTTTACTTCTTTGCCTGTAAAGGTCTAGTAAAACAAGACTAAAAATTGGGGTTAAAGTTTAACGCTAGAGAAAATCCACAGTTATTTTGTCACAGTATAAATATTGATGAACTTCAGCTTAAATATTGTGTGACAAGAACAACAACAAATATGATGCTTACTTCAGGATCTGAAGAACCACTTTTTCTCCTGGTGTCTTGCGGGAATTCACTTGGAAATATTCTCCGCAGCTCTACATCTTCACTGAAATAAAATACATACATACATAATAATACCTAATCCTATATTATTAGCGTGTAGGTACATATAACTTCTCTTAGTAGTGCAGTACTATCTATTCTGTGGTAGTGCGCTGGTCTTGCTACGCATGTCTTATATCTTTAAAAGCCCTACTATTATTGTAATTGTTGGTGTATCATTCCTTTATGTGGCAACGGTACAAATTGTTTTTTTTGCATAGATATAGTAAAGGGCTAGAGAGTGACATTAGAGGCTACTTTTAACTCCTGAAATGTACGTTTCCTAAAGGGCGATACTCAATTCGAGCGAAACTACGGTGCTCAGTTTTCAGTACTCTTGACTGTACCAAGGTGGTGTTTTTTTGCCCATTTGCTATGTCCTTTTGGCCATTTTTGATTTCGTTATTTGATAATTCATTTTGCCATCATATCATATGCTAGCTTCATTTAAATCATGCTAGTTTGAGACAAACTCAGTAAAGTGTGCCACGCGGGACTTTGACATTTGAAGATCTAGGCAATACAGAAATTTTATGGAAAACCGTAGCGCTAACCATCAGGTCTTGTCTCACCACTTCGTTGTATAGCATAGTAGTTAACTGGCATTAGGTAAAAGGTTGAAATTGCGATTGTGACCACATCGAGGTCGCGTGTTTGAACTTTGGCTCCGACGTCTTGTTAACATGAACTAAATTCATTAGCCAAGCACATATTTTTCTTCTTCAACATTATAATCGCTTGGTAAATGAGCATGTTATAAAAATTAACACTTTTTCTAATATCTTTAGAGTTGATAATGAATATGGATAGTTGAATAATGCTATCATGGCTGTCACCTTTAGTGACTGCTATCATGCCTGGATTGCGTGACAATTTGCATATACATTTTGTAATTTTAACATAATAATATGTATCTTAATGACCTTGAGAATACGTTTAATAATATGAAGAATCTATTAGCTATTTTAAACTAGATATCAACATTTCACCTGATGTAATTGCGATTTCACCTGATGGGAGGTGACGATCCACTCAAAAGTGAAGTACTCGATAGATACCAAGTTCGTAGTTATTTATTATTGTGACCATGAACCTAAAAGTTAGATGCCTTGACGTTACGAAAGTCAAGCACTCAAGATATCTAGTCGCACAGAGGTCTCAGGCATATATTCTCATCCGGATAGCCAATCGATAATTCAATTATTCCAATAAAACGGCACAGGAAGTGGGTTTTCCTATTTATTAGAATTCTCCAGATCACTCTCACATGAAAATATAGTCGCCCTTTATTATATGTCAATTTGGTTTTATTCGTCATGCTTTCTATTTTTATAACTTTCATGTTTGTGAGTGTAGTAACGATTGAAAACGACACCTATATACCTATAGCAGCTTGATAGATGTTCACCTCAATTATTTTTTCTTGGTGAAGACAAATTGAATACTTACTACGTATAAATTGCACCGAAGCCCGATTTCACGAAGCTTTGAAGCACCTAAAAATTCCCACAAAATATAAATTGCGCCAAAGTACAAGATACAATCTGCTAAATAAGGATCGTCACTTACAAAGAATATGGTCAGGTAACTGGTAATTTTGAACATTACAAACCGCGCGAAACGCACACCCACAACAATGCTGGTTGCGAAATGCAATAACTATAAAACTAGCTCGATTGTTTCCTTTAGAATGGTTTACAGATATGTTATATTATTATTCCTTGCATAAAATAAGTTGACAATGCTTTTATGTATAAAAAAAAAGAAAAAAAAGGACTGTCCAAATGAAAAAAAAGAAACAATGTTTTGTACTCAGTAGTGGCGTGTGGGACAAAACGCGTGTACACGTGGCAACGAACATAGCCAAACAGGTTTCATATAAAATGTCTGTAGAATTATTATTTGCATCTAAAATGAGTAGATATTATGACTCTGGTTCTATCCTTAATTGTTGAAAATCATGACCCCATCACACTACATGTCTACAAACAATAAGATACACAAAAATGTATGTCCTTCAATACGTCCGCATTTCATCTGCCTAAGCTCATCTTGATAATAACAATATAAGTATACCAAATGACATTTCAAAGCTACAATGCAGGCAAACAACTTTTGATTAATGTGATATTTCAAGACAACTACCTATGCTTATGAATAAACTTGTATGAATTTTAAAGTTTATCAAATCAATGGCAATTGATTTATATTTTGTAACATTTAATAATGAAGCAATAAAAGACAAGAGTCTTTAAAAACTTGGTCATTAATTAAAATAAACTACAATTCAAGATTAGCGTATCTGCTCATCTGTCTGGTTTTACATCACGATAAAACTACTGGACCGATTACAAGATTACAAGATTAATATAGTTTCATGGTTTATCCAGCGAGTAGTAATAGAGTTATTAATAAAACAAATTAATGTTTGTAGGTAGGCGCTGGCTAGGTCACTGGGATTAGGCCATAAACACTCATCCAATATGCGAAGTGTGTGTATGTGTGTCCTTTTCAAACTTAGATTAAATGGTTTTAATTCATAATCACAATTACTTAGCCAATAAATGAATTTCAAAGAGAATGCACGTCTTTTCCTCTCCTCAACATAGCATGGTGACCCTGCCCCACCATGAATGAAGTCACAAATACTTTAAAAAAATATTTACATGAAAAGTCATTTCTCATTGATAACTTTAAATTTGTGGCTAAAATTTGGTGAATTACTGCCTTTACCGACTTTTATTCACAATTATCGGACGTGGTGTGCCGTTTTTCAATAAGTTATTACAACCGATAACATTTTTAAGAGCAGGTCGTGTGATAGCTGTTTCGCCAATGCTTTTTTTTCGTTTTTTTCGTCTCCTGTAAATTTTGGGTTTTGTTAGTTAGGAGGCTTTCGAACATCATCGTCGATGTGGCGCTTTCATATAGTAAATTATATATATTCGTGTAAGAAAATCAGTGGACACACTTGTAAACATTATAAAGATGTTGTTACTAATGAAGACTCTTTAGCGACTTTGAGCAATTAAAGCTTAGTCAAATATTAGAAAAGGTTTGTTAGTAAAAATGAGGTTGACAAAGATAGTAGGTGAGCGGTTACTTGTGCACTTGGCAATCTAACGACAATGGGTCTGAGCCTCGGCCCCGCGCGCATTTTTTTTTCTTATAAGTTATGTGCGCACATCCTGCACTTTGTGCTTCGGAGGGCGTATTTAGCCGTCCAACCTGGATGTACGGCTAGCAATCGATTACTAGCAATCATTAATTAGATTAAAATAAACTCTTACATTAGACACAACCTCATTCAACAAATAAACATCGTAAATGAAAGTACTAACGTATACACAAAATTTTATTTATAAATTAAATAATTCTTCTATCATTGTATCTTGTAGTATCATCACTTGTCACCGGGTGATAGCCATTGGCATCAGCCACGTATCGCGTGGAGAAGAGACGGCCTTCAGGATCGATGTACCCGTATTCCCCTCGCACTACCAGGGAATCCCCTGTTGGCCCTGGAATGATTCCCCCATCTTCTCTCCTGTACGAACCACCTGTTGTTACATATCTGTAAAGAAATTTAGTAGGTTATTGATAATTCACCCAATTCTACCCGAGAATTATTTCAAATGTACGTTTGTTATCCACCAATCCGGACCGGGCCCCGTGGTGGATTATGGCCTAACCCTCCTCACGAAATTGAGGGGAGACCCGTGCTAAGCAGTGGGACGATATTGGTTGTTGAAGATGATGATTATTGATAATAATTTGAACCACTTTTATTAGAAAAAAATGATTTTTTTTTTTAAGTTTATCATAATACGTACGGATTCGGTAATCTAGATTTAGATCAAAACGAGCCCAACCACTATTAATCAAGTCACTAGGGAGTTCCGTCGTCTACCAACCGTCGCGTCGTCTCTCTCATCAGATTAGTTCGCTGTCAGCAATTGTATTGTCAAAGTTATTGCAGTATTTGAGTTTTATGCCAAAATAATTAAACAAAAGCGGCTCATCGCAATCTAACAAGTAGTTTTGTAGAATTATTTCTTATTTTATCACGATTGATTGACAAAACGAGCAGCTAATTCACCTGATGGTAATCGAAGCTCTTGCCCACAGCAAAACGAATAAGAAAATTACCGAATAACGAAACCCCTAAGAATTTCTATGATGAGCATAATAATGAGCAATATTGATGAATAATTGAATAAAAATTACCATCATTAATCATTCCCGTGAGTACTTACTCGAAACTATAAGTGCCAAAACCATTAGTGTTGAATGCAATTTTTTTAATTTGCTCCTCAAGGCAATGTGTTGGAGGCACCATGACAATAGCCGCAAACAACATACAAGCAATGAAGATGAGACAGGCTCCTTTTACCTGCAAATGAATACAAATGATTAGGTAAATTCTAAAATGTCAAGGCCAAAAGGCAAACGAGCTTTTACGTTGGGTCTAAGATCACCCAAGACTTAATCTATGTAAAATACATTTAAATTGCCATATGTGTGGGAGTGAGTGGAATTTGCCGTTAAATTTTATATTTATGGCGTGATTCTGGTCGTCAATCTAGGATTATGAATGTTTTATTAGACTTCAATTACGCATAGTATTCATAGTTATTGAGCTAGGAATTTGGGTAGATTGTTCATGCTACATTTACAAACATTATGCATAGTTTGAACGTGTGAATGGGTATTCATCATCATCATCATCAACCCATAACGTCCCACTGCTGGGCACGGGTCACGGGCCATAATCCACCACGGGGGCCCGGTCCGGATTGGTGGATAACATACCTATCTCCGAAATAATTCTCGAGTAGGTATGTGGGTTTCCTCACGATGTTTTCCTTCACCGAAAAGCGAGTGATAATTACGTACATATGTTTTACAGAAACACATTGGTACGTGCCTGCACTGGGATTTGAACTCACGACCTTCTGATTGGAAGGCGGATGTTCTCCCACTAGGCTACCACCGCTTAAATGGGTATTATAATAAACTAAATACATTAGTAGCAAAAAAATATATATACAATGCAGGGGCAGTGGCAGAGTTCGTCTACTACTATACAAACTACGGTTACTACTGCAGATAGTATGGTTTTTATTCAATTCTTTATTTATTTTATTTATTTGATTGAGCATGTCATTCACCTGATGGTAGGCGCTACGCCTGCCCATAACAGTTACAGTGCGACCCAGAACTTTGCATTGCATAATCCTGCGCGACACTGCACTGCGCTCGTCACCCTAAGACATCGGCTCTAAAGTCTCATATGCCCGGTAATTTCGCTGGAAACAGTGCCCTTGAAATTAGTTACGATTATTATTCGTAAATAAAAAGTTAGCATATCGAAATCAATGCTATGAAATGTATACCTATTTGTTGCTTCCATGATATTCATAATTCACAAATATTATCTACAACCGGTTCAGCGACTTACCATAATTGTCAATGTTCCTCAGCAGAGCGCGTCTAAGTGGACTGCGACCTCAGGACAACTGCCCACCACTTATATCCAGTTCCTCAAGAATGTCAGCCCAGGACTTAATTCCTTAAAAAACATAATGCGACTTCAAGGACTTCTCCAAGTCGTTAACCCTATTGTTACGCAAGTGGGAGGGCTACACTGTAAAGCTAGCCCATTTGTGCTAAAGTGCAAACAAAAATTGACGATTCCATATTCAATTCTTCTTTATCTAGCGTGTCAATAATTTGACATTACTTGTACCTATAATTTTAGCATAGGTCACGAAATCTAGTACTTTAATTTTGGGGTATTGATATTCACTGGATCGACTCCCGTACGTAACCCTTTTTTTTCTCTCTATGATAAATTAAAGTAAGCGGATACCTAGTTTGATACCGGTTTCATTTACTAAGAAGAATTGTTAGTGCTTCTGAATGTAATATATTAAAATAAAAGCTTAGAATAATAAAACAGTATCAATAAGAGATCACCTTCAGGGCAAATAATAAGTGGAATCTTTGATGCTTGATGACGCGGTCTCGTCACGAGGCAGTGCAATGCTGACGTTGTGTCGTTGTAAGATAACATAGGAGTAGGGTTGCCATCTTTAAAACTTAGCAACCAGGACAAGAAGCGTGAAAGGCCCGGATTTTAGAGCCCAGAACCCGGACATGTCAACAGGTTTTTTAAACATAGTCAGTGTAATAATAACAGTTGAAAATGTCATAAATCACCTTTTTATTAATTTAATTTTATAAACCGAATGAAGCAAATGAAGCCCTGTCCGGACGCTTCCCGGATGCCCTCTAAACTAGGACAAATCCGGGTGGCAACTGTACATAGTGGAAGCATTTTACGGGTTAGTGTTATATGTTAGAGCTTGGAACATTCATGAAGACGCAGCGTTACAGTCAGCAGCCAGCACCACAGAAGTTTAATAAAACCTAGATTAAATTGGAGAAAAACCTAAAGGAGAAGACAATATTCTACATAGGTCTTTTTAGAACCTATTTCATATAAATGCGAAAGTTTGTGTGTTTGTGCTTTCTTCAGGCCTAAACAGCTGGACGGATATTTATGAAATTCAGTATACAGATAGTTTAGGTCCTAGAATAGAAAATAGGCTACTTTTTATTGCTTAATAATCAGTGGTTCGTATGGAATATTAATCTACGTAGGTAAAACCGCGGGGCGCTGTTAGTGGTTAATATATTCTTAACTTTAACAAAGAATCTATAAATATCCAGTTAAATATTGGCTATAAAGATACATAATTTATGTATACAAGTAAAGATGTCCACAACGCGATAAATGATAAAGCTGTATAGATAAGCAAATTGTCACATTTATAAATGCCAGTTAATTAACAGTACCTGGATGACCGAGCTTTGCTCGGTAGTATTATTATTCGCCAATAGATGTCAGGAAGAGTCATATTTTTCAGTTTAAATTTGGACTACTCAAACGCCTCCAACGCTTTGTTATTTTTCTTCCAAGTTTATGTTTAATTTGATATAACACGAATAAAATGTCATTTTCTAAAAATGATTCCTAGCTAGATCGATTTATCGCCCCCGAAACCCCCTATATACTAAATTTCGTGAAAATCGTTGGAGCCGATTCCGAGATTCCAATTATATATATACAAGAATTTCTCATTTAAAGATATAAGATTATAGCACATGGCTGGTATTGTATTTCTGCAATAACTATTACAAAAACAGCTAATAAAAGTTGTTAAGCAAATTAAAACACGAAACATTCGAATATTAACCTAAAAATAGCCTAAAATAAAAGCAAAAGCTAATAAAAGCAATGCACTTCACTCACTTTTCTGTGCAGGAAAAAACATCGTGAGAAAATCCACATACCTACTCGAGAATTATTTCGGAAGAAGGTATGTTATCTACCAATCCAGATCAGGCCATGTGGTGGATTATGGCCTAATCCTCTCCACCAAAGTGAGGGAAGACCGATATGGGTTGATGATCATGATGCTAATTGTATGATTCAATAATTCCTCGAAGTTTCATTAATTTACTTTACACGACATTTTTAATGAGTATTATTTATATTTTATTTTATTGTATAGTTGGCATAAGCAACGGTACATTATATTTTTAATGATTTTATAGGTTTAACATTATGTAACAAGGTAATGTGCGTACATGTGCGAGCTAAATCAGATATCCAATTTTTTTTAATAGGTATATTTAATATAATAAAGTGACCTAGATACTTCAGTGTTTGAAACTTATATTAAGATTCTCGAAAATCAAATATTGGGTAAATTACCTACGAAACTATTATATCTAAGTTTCTATCGTTTTTATTGCTTATATTTTTAAATAATATCGTCTATTACAGACAAAAAACACCGTATATTTATGCAGTATTAGCTTTTCTTTACGCTGTCTTTCTATACAGAACCTACCAATAATTGTCCTCGACGGTGAATAAGAACAAGAATGTTGGTTCACAAAAAAAAAGATTTACGATCGTGGTTCTTTCAAAGACAGGTTCTCAATTAGTAAAGTATTTATGGTAATATACAAGACTTATAGAGCTATAACTAGAACTTAATTGTACTCGGAAAATATAAAGATTATTCCAGGCAGGTAAGTAAGTCAATTTACAAAATTATCATTCAGTTTTCGGTGAAGGAAAACATCGTGAGGAATTCCACATGCCCGGCAATTATTTCGGAAGTATATGATCTACCGATTATCACCAGACTCCCCTAATTGAATTAATGCTTACTAGGGGTCATATATTCCTGATATGGCCATATATAAATAGGACCGGTGGTAGCCTAGTGGGAGAACGTCTGCTTTCCAAGGAGAAGGACGTGAGTTCAAATCCCAGTGCAGGCCGTACCAATGTGTTTATAAAAAGTATATGTACGTAATTATCGCTCGCTTTTCGGTGAAGGATAATTGGCTGAATGTAAAGGTACTAATACCTACCCGAGAATTATTTCAGAGGTAGGTATGTTATCCATCAATCCGGACCGAGCTCCCATGGTAGATTTTGGCCTAACCCTCCTCACGAAAGTGAGGGGAGACCCGTGCTCAGCAGTGTGACGTTATGGGTAGATGATGGTGATGACGAGCCATATAAGGGTTGATGTGATGATGCTGATGAATCAAGTCAAAACTGTTCCATATTTTCAAATCTTCATCACAAAATCGATAAAAATTCACACACTGTTTGTCTTACATCGGAGAGCATACAATTGGCGTGCTCCGAGAAATTGATTGATGATGTGTCACTGATTTGAGACGTAACTACTCTTTTCATTGTCATGTCAAGCATTGCAATAGTTATGTAACGTGACAGATGATAGTTGGACCGAAGGCAGCTGTCCCATGATCGGACTTTTCTCAGAACATTGCATAAAATGACCGCTAGACCTATGACCTCATGCATATACACGACCTATTATAAAACATCACACAAATGTTTCAAAGGTCAATTTATTTGGGTATTTCAATCTATTCTAATCTAACTTTGAAACAAATACTAATACTTACTTACTTACTTTATGGTCCCAAGAAGTTGCGAAGGTATTTCAAAGTGGCGATCAGTGAGGAGAGGTTTTATAAAATGTAAAGAAAACGCATGACTTTTAAGTATATATTGCAAACTAGCTCGCAATATCGTCAATTAGACGTTATTATATCAGAAGATGTTTTAGCACCAATACTTCTGGCACCCCAGACACTCTGGGTGGTCTATTATGCGCCGAGTAAGCTATCGCGGCGCATACAAAGAAGAAAGAAAGTATTTATTCTGACACAATTGCACACAAATGCATGTGACGTGTGTAATTTTATTAGTCTGAATTTAGCTTCTAAACGGTATAAAAAACGGAAAATCCTATTGCAGTAGATTCAACAGCATTTTCATGGTGCAAAAACAAACCGACTCCAATTAAATTATTTTCTTTCTTCTTATTTTATCCTCCCAACAACGATGCAACTAGATGCGGCGAGACAGGTGCACCAAACTGTGAATGCAAAGAGAAAACACACTTAGTTCAAAAGCTTGCTCGATCGTTATGACACTGGGTATGGGTTTAAAACTAGCTTTATAAATTGAGCATGAGCTTACGGTGAAAGAAAACTTCGTTATAACATTATGTAGGACACGTCAATGGTAATAAACGGACTGAACGGGCTTTGTTGTTTGCTATATACAGATACTGTAGATTTAGAAAAACTACAGGATACTTCATCGTCGCCATCATTGTCTACATTTTTGAAAATCTCTTGTGGTCTTCATCACCCATATAAAGCTGGATTCATTTACGCGAGGCGAACCCTCATGATGAAAGTTTATTCGGTGAAGGAAACCATCGTGAGGAAACTCACATAGCCTAGAATTATTTCGGAGGTATGTGATTCACAAATCCAGGCCGGGCCCCCGTGGTCAATCATGGCCTAGTCCTCCTCACGAAAGTGAATGGAGACCAGTTCTTAGCAGTAGGTGGATATGGATTGAGTATGATGATGAAAAGGAAATACTGCCACCCATCCTTTTTATTTGGTACATTATCTTTGACTTGAATGGTTCAGCGAAATCATGATTGACTCGTCTCATTTTTTAATTAATTGATAATGAAATATAATAATAGCCACGAAAGTGAACGGAGACACGTGCTTAGTAGTGAAGATGGTGGTGAAGATAAAACTCTAAAAGTTCAACAAACTGTATTCATTATTCTCCTTTCTTCCCAATAGCTTTGTTCCACCAGTAGTGGGGAGTAGGGGAAACAAATGCATTGCCAATAATGCATAATTGAAAAAATGTATAGCCGTTCTCCCTACTTTAGTTCCTAATGTGGGTTGATGTGGCCTCATATAGATAGATAGTAGGATAGATTACATAACTCACTGTAGATGATACTAAAGGCGGTGGAACGTAAAAGTGATATCCATTTTCGTCCGCCGAATAATTAATCACAACCAGGTTTCCTTCTGGATCTGTGTATAAGTAAACTCCTTGCACTTCCAGATGCTCATTGGGTTCACCAACATTTACTAATGTTCCATTTTCACTGCGCGTTATCCCGTTAGATGTTTCGAAACTGAAAAATATACAAATGATACCGCGTCAAGATCCGACACATAGATCCTAGCCCCTAACTAGGGTTCCCTGTATCAAGTGGATCAGAAAGTACGAGGACCATGGTCCTACGAACACCCAGACTCAGAGTTAAATATTTGTTGTTCGCACAAACCTTTGCCCTAAAAACAAAAAAAGGCAATGAACATCAATTTGTCAGTATTTGATTCACACCCTTTAATGTAACACTAGACTTCAATAGGTACATTTAACTAGCTTATACCCGTGACTTCATCAACGCACAGTGTGTTGGAATAAAAAGTATTATTATGTCCTTTGAGTTCAAAATTTCTCATACCAAATTTCATCACGATCGATTCACCCGTTCAACCGTAACGGAGAGAAAGACAGACAAACTTATATTAATATTTATATCTATTTATCTATCTTTTATTCTATATATTAGTTGGATCAAAACTATGTGTTTCAATGTAAGGGTGCATGGACTTAAGCAAATTGGAAATGGCTACTGACAGTACTGACTCTACGTGAATTGGGTATTTTATAATACTCTTAACCATGGTTAAGATTTCCAATTTGTTTCGTAATTTTAAGGGTAAAATTAACAATAGAACATTCTGTAAGATAAAGTTCATGGCAATTAAAAACGAGACCATGGTCACACAGAAATAAATAACTGCTAAACATTGTATAGATAATGTAAATAATTTTGTCCTTACCTGAATTCATAATTTCCTCGACCGTCATTCTCATTCTTACTATTAAGTATTTTCGCTTGTCCATCTTCTGATACTGGAGCAGCAACACCAAATGTAACGATCACACAAACTATCACCGTAACTAATTTGATTTTAGCCATTTTATTTATATGAATATTCATAGATTTTGAACAATATGAATCATATAAGTAGACGATGTAAATCCACCGAGTAAACGTACTTTCTGTGGATATTGCAATACCACAGCGATTTAGGAGCATTTACAATTATTGGACATTGCTTAACCATCCATTATTTGCACTGTATAATGAGGTAAGCCCAAAATAGCAGAAGTATGCTTGACGATTTTAAATCCACAATTTGGATGAATATTTTTTAAGGAGCTCTTCGAGTGGACGTTCACGATAGCTCGTGATATATAAATGTTTTAGTAGTGTCTATAATGTGCATGTTATTTTGTTTTTTGGGTCAGAATGAGGTGGAATGTGTAGGTAAAAAGATACTTACGTCACAACATAATTATGTACCCAATTGATTAAAAAGAAACTTCGGTTGAGTGAGGTGACTTAGTGGTACATAATATTACATTACAAGGACATGACATCTTAACCTATTTTTATTAACGAGTTGAAATTTCCTCTCCTATCTTTAAAATAATTCAATTCCATGAATCTATGAAGCTAATTTAATAATGTACCTGATATTTATAACAACAAAAAAGCTTGCAAAGCTTTTTTAATTTTAGCGCCATCTGTCATATCCTTGCAAAACTAATAAGTAAAAAGGTTTTAGAATAAGCCGGCGCACATTTATAAACGTTGTGTTGTGAAGTCGTGTCGAGACGAAATAAGTTCAGTAGATTGCCGTAGAGTAGGTACTATATGGCCAGTGGTGCAAGCCGTTCTCATAATTACTATTTCCTCACAGAAACTGCCTTTTCCTGGATTCAAACATGGTATATCAAACTACCTAATCACTTAGGAATGGTAGAGCTTTCTGTCAGTGGAAGAATTTTCAGTTTCGTATAAAAAATTTAGTCCTAGGAAATATAGTTTCTCTACCAGATTAATAAGTCTTCCTAGTAGAACTCAACTTTACTAAAATAAAACAACACCCTGTGTCACTCGGGAATAATGTAAATTTGTATCGGTGATACAATTTTCAGAATCGGGTCAGGAGCCGATTTTTTAATCACATCGCATGACAATTTTTTCCAAAATGGTCAATATCCTATAAGAATTTCGGTGAGAATAAGCCCTTTCATCGAATGAGATTCGATAATTGGCCTCCTGTTCCTGTATAGTGCCAGAGATTACCTTTTCACGCGCGGAATTTGGAATTATTATGAAGCCTCATCGAACAACGCCTGAGCCCCAAACTCAGTGATTCTTATAAGTTTGAATCAGACACATTGCTCAGAGAATGTTCACTTAAATGAAGATCCATTTTTAGAATAGAAACAAGTTCACAAAAAATTGTTATTAATTATTATCACAAATCATATTTTAAAACAAGTTTTCCAAAGTTACGTTTAAAGCGTGTTGTTACCGATTAAATAATTTACTTCAAAACAGGATGATCTTTATAAGTTAATAGGTACTTCATCTTCATCATCAACCCATATTGTCCCAATGCTGAGCACGGGTCTCCTCTCACTTTCGAGAAAAGGATTAGGCTATAATCCACCATGGATGCCCGGCCCGGATTGGTGGACAATATACCCACGTCTGAAATAATTGGGTAGATATGTTATGGATGTACTCACGATATTTTTTTCTTTGTAATGTTTTACAAGAAACACGTTGGTAAGTGCCACTCTGGGACCCTCTCCTTGGTTACTTATTAATATCTTATTAAAACAGTCATTGTAACAATATTCAATTAGTTATGTAAAACTTTAGTGAATTACACTTTTTAGAATAAACTCGGATCTATTTGCGCACAGAGTATTATCAAAATATAAATTTGTCTAGTTTTATCTAATATCAAAACTTCCATCAAGTTAATATTAATCTTTGAGTGAAAACACCTGATTTTAGTCCAAAGTAAATTTAAAGTAAACAAAACAGATGTGTGACATATTATACCTTTATACGGATTATATTTAGAGCCTGGTTTCTGGAAAGTTAGTTAACTTATGACAACTGATTTAATCTATTGCTGTTCTTGTCATTAGCTAAGTGCCAGATAGAGACAACGATAGACTTAATCTGCTGTCAGAGTTAACAAAGGTTCCATAAACTAGCCGTTAGAGAGGTATTTAACTTTTCAAAGGTTAGGTGCCTATTCGTAATTTCAATACACTCCTCCAAGTGAAAGGTTTGCAAAATCATGTGCAGTTAGTGCATTTGGTTATTATTTGTTAAACGTTACAAAATATTACTCTGTTCTAAAGATATTCCTATTTCAAAATGATTGATGAGTTAATATTGCGTAGTCATAACACTTACAGATTCTCAATGAAGTAAAAAACTTCTTTAATATATAATAACTTTGCTGCATAAAATATTAACCCTGTATTTATAAAAAGTTATGTGACTTTAATAAAATTGCGAACTACAATACTGCGCAGTACTAAGTGACGTTCGATAACTTTTTATGAATAAAGGGATAATTCAATACTGTCACTTATTTTCATTATTTGTTATTCTTTTGTTTTTCTTTTAATTAACCACCCAACAAGGACGCTACTGCATTTGGCGGGAGAGCTGCAATGATCTGTAATCGCAAACAAACACATTATATATTTTGTATTTGACACTACAATTTTGTAACTGACTAGGTAGTATTATTACTAATAATAATAATTATCATTATTATTAATTATTATATTAATTTTTATTATTATTGCTAATAACAGGCGTAATTGGTGTGAGTTCAATATATTTATTATCGATGTGGTATCCATTTTCGTCCGCCGCATAGTTAACAACGATACGTTTCCCTTCTACCCTTCACTTTCCATTCTTTCCCTAAACTGGACCCAGTTTAGGTTAAAAATGGCTTATTAGCGACTCAATTTAGGTGGCTGCCATTTTCAATCTAAACTATCCAGTTTTAGTTGTAAATGGCAGCAACCTAAATTGAGTCCAAATGATGAGTAAAAATGAAATGAAAATGAGTAAATGGATCCCCATTTAAGGTTAAAAATGGCAGCAACATAAAATACAAGACGTCACGGTACGATTATGCGACGCGTTCAGTTCAGTTTAGGTCTTCAATTGAATCGCTATAGGATGTCATGGTAGGCCTGCTGTTCTTTTTTCCAGTTTGTATAATTGGATACGCCACTGTTAGTTTAAGTGTTGGCTTTCTTGCCAAAAATGACAAAATAGATATGATTGAATATTTTATGTAAGTTACCTGAATTCATAATTTCCTTGGCCGTCATTCTTGATCACGTAGCTAATTATTTTAGCTTGTTCATCTTCTGATATTGGAGCTGCTACACTAATAGATATGACAGAGACTACCAAAAATGCTTTCATGATAGCAAACTTGTCGATCAAATACGTAATTGTCGCCCTCAATAGTAACTATTTAGAAATTCAGGAACAATAAACAAGAACTATTAGCTAAAACTGGACAACGAACAGTTTAACAATATAAAAACTTAAGTCGTAGGCCGACTAAGTTAAAAACCTATCTGCTGAATCTTTTAAGACGGCAGGGTTTTTTTTGTGGTGCTTAATCGCATATAATTTGGTTCGTAATGACGTAAGGTAGCTCTAGCGAAGGAATCAGAAATAATTCTCAAGATTTTACTCAGACCTATAATTTATGATTGGGATGTATCTATCAGTGATTTACTGGTCAAGGCTAACATGAGGCGCCAATTAAACTGTAAGATATTAAATAAGTACATCATCTTTTGCTTCTTAACACTGTTATTACATTTAACCAGTTAATAATTAGTAAAAAAATAACTATTAGCTACAGCTAGAATACGCGCTTATAATCATAACGAATCTACTTATTATATAAACTCACCTATAGAGTTATCATGGGTTTCACACTAATATTATAAATGCGAAAATTGTTGCATTTGTGTGTTTGTCCTCTCTTCACGCCGAAACGGCTGAACGGAATTTGATGAAATTTTGTGTATTGATACTTTAAGTCTAGGAATAGAACGTAAAATATTTTTTCCTGTAAAAAGTTGATGTATCTTGTCGGATAATAATTGACGCCGGTGAAACCGAGGCGCTGCTAGTAAGTAATATTGGAGTTGTGATATGGAAATGCAAGGTAATGTCATCAATAATTTATGTATTTAACTTTATCACAATTTTACTTCATTTGTATCTATTAATTCAACCCAATAATGACGCTACTGCACTCGGTGGGATACCTGCAGATGCCTGTAATCGAAAAAAAACCATAAATAGGTAATCATATAGAGAACTTCTTTTTGAACCAGGTACATTGGATATTTTCTCAGTACAAACCTACGTGAAACTTTCAACATGATGTCATTGTCTATTCTTTAAGTATTTCATATTTAGAGAAGTTTAAATGTGTAATAATATTCAAACGTAAGGAATGCACACCTTATTACCTACATAACCTCTATTCCTCTCGATTATTTTGTCAATGCAGCCAATCCTTCTCTTTCTTCCTATCGATGCCTCAAGCATTGTGGTCACTTAGTACTGCGCAGTACAACATTGCAGTGCGTATGTTTTTAAACGTCACATATTTTTTCATGATAAATCGGGATACTATATAACATATTTTATACTCACTAATACAGCCATAATCTTCGGCGGTTGGTCAACGTGATATCCATTTTCGTCCGCTGTGTAGTTAATAACGATAAATTGTCCTTCTGGATCTGTATACGAGTAAACTCCACGCACTTCTAGATGTTCATCGGATTGCCCAACATTCACTACCGTTCCTGTTTCACTGCGACTGATTCCGTTGGACGTTTCGAAACTGGAAAGTGGTCATAACAAGGTTAATAATCACAATACTGGCTATGATAAATAGTATGAAAGTATTTATACTAACGA
The DNA here is from genome assembly GCA_912999815.1 of Campaea margaritaria. NCBI lineage: Eukaryota > Metazoa > Arthropoda > Insecta > Lepidoptera > Geometridae > Campaea > Campaea margaritaria. Next base: position 9,656,769 of record OU538794.1, read on the forward strand.
TGGCTTCCGTGGCGTAAGTGGATGATGAGCCGTCTGAGCCGAGTTTTCGTGTTCGATTCCCGCACAGAGTAAAAATTTGTCTGAACCCCAAATATTTGTTCTGAGTCTAGACGTTTTTTAGGAACATGGTATTCGTAGTTCCTTATTTCCTAGATAGGTGCAAGAAATACTAGTTAGGGTTCAGGACCTATGTATGTGAAGTCTAAGAAACTAAGTACTTACCATAGTACTTAATTTAGTAACATCAATATATTAGACATAAACGATAAAATAATTACATAGACGTTCGATATTATTTTAAGAACAAAGCCTTAAGAATACAAAATATGGGAAACAAATGCTATCGAGTTTTTTACTGGTTCTTCTCGAGTGGATGTATCTTTTCCAAATATGGTGGTAGAGTTAGTGAACTTTCATGAGTGCCCTCTTGGGGCCCATTTGAATAAAGGCTTTTGACTTGACTTGTCTTGAAAAAACCATTTAACTATAACCCCGGTACATTTTCTGTAACTAAATACGCAACGAAAAGCATAGGGAAAAGCTCGAAAATTAATTTGCTCTTACCTGAATTCGTAATTTCCTTGGCCATCATTCTCGTTCACATAGCTTACTATTTTAGCTTGCCCATCTTCTGATATTGGAGCTGCCACACTGATAGACAGCATGCAAACTACCAGGAATACTTTCATGTTAGCAACTTTGCTTGTCAAATACACAAGCAGAACCTACTCTTGTCTTATTACTTGCGCAACAAATAACACTCTAGCACAATAGGCACCAGTGAATACTTAGAAAACGGGAAGTTAGTATTAAAGCTAAGTATTAAAACAGCTCACGGAAAAGCTAAGAATATTACGATCTCATGTCACAAGTCTACCGAGTAAGCAACTCGTCTGCTAAATCTTTTAAAGCGCCAGTGATTTTTTAGTGACGTTAATCGTTATACAATTTGCCTCGTAATGGTTTGAACAAGGCCTTTTTATCCTTGATTTGAGGTGGCTCTATCAAAGGAATTAAGTATAAATACCGAATTCTCACGATTTACACTTAGACCTTTAATTTGTAGATACGGTGAATAATTATGATATATTGCCGGTCAAGGTTCACGATGGCACGCCAATAACGGCCAGCTTATCAATTTTTTGCACCCATATAGAGTAATTTCATTTTAACTTTACGTTAGAGCTTCTAGAGCAGGAACTCTACTTATAAATTTTAAACATGTTTTAATTAATTGTTAATAAATTTGCCTAAACACAACACTGCTATATCATTAACCATGCAAGTTAATACTTATTGTACTAAAATACCGATTTTGTAAGCTTAGAAAAAGCTAAAGCTCGGTAAAGGAACATATTAATGTAACCAAAGAACGATGGTTTTATTGGTTAGAGCGCCATCTGTGTCATGTATTTAAAACTTTGATGAGACTTCAAAAACTTTTAGGATCTTTGGTGAACACGTATGCATGCATGAAACCTACTAACTAACGGTTTGATTCATTTTTTCCTAGATAGATAGAGCTATATTCAACTGTATCTTAGAATATTTATAAAGAGGACTTACCTATTTTTGACGTAAAATGTATAAATGTTAAATGACGTTCAATAAAATTGCTTACCATAATATTGTACTGCGCAGTACTCAGTAACTTACAATAGCTTTTTATGAGTAAGCGGGAATTATTAACGGTTAATGAAATTATGTCAGTGTCATCTCATAAAGTCTTACAAATAGATTTCATTAAATGAACAATAAGCGTAAATGTACTCATTAAAAGAACATATTATAAGGTGAAATAAAATCACAAAATTTTCAAACACAATTCAATGTATTCTCTTACAAAATATAAAAATAAATCACAGGTAACATTCGTTATAGCTTAACCTAAGTTTAGGTACATCTAAGATGCTTCGTTTTTAGGTGTAAGGTATCTTGAAGGGTGGGATGGTTTAACCGCGGAAGGGTTGCTGTTGGGGAACGAATCCTTGGTTCTGGGGCTGAGGGTTGGCTGCGATGTACGCGAGGGAGCGGGCGATGGCCTCGGGGATGGGGGGAGGAGTGGGGAGATGAGCACCTTCAGCACGGAAACCTGTAAGAAAAAAAAAGAGTTAGGTAAGCTGCTACTGCTAGTGGGTTAGAACACTCGAGTTACTTATGAGCCTATAATTGTTGTAAGTTTCAGTAGTTAGTATCCAAAGATCTCGTTTTCTTAAACATATTTAATTGGTAAGTACACTATTTACACTAGTAGATATTAGAGATTATAAAGAGATAAAGTTTCTTTGTCTTGTAAGTGGGACTCTGGGTTTGTAAAACGTAACCTCCGGAACTTCTCATTCGATTTAGAAAATTCTCTCTTCGTTCTTGCTAAAAAACGGGGTTTTTCGAGCGAAGCCGGAAGGTGCAGCCAGTTAATAAAGGCGGTAAGTCAAACCATCAATCCACATGAAGTTGTAAAAGACAGCCATCATAAAAAAAAATCATTTCAAGATACGTTTCATGTTGTAATAAGGCCTTGCTTTATTTAAATCCAAAAGATGTAATAAACAGATTTTTGGTTCTTCTCAGTCCTACTTCATGTAAGCTACTTATGGCGATGGAAACACATTAGATCATTCAATTTCACACTGTTGAACACAGATTCGTAATGATATTTATAGATCTTACTATCATTTAAACTCGGTCAGTGTGTCAAAAGGTGTAAAATATAGCAAGATAATGCAAGCTCGGAGAAATCAGTGTTCACACATGGCTCCATCTCTGTTGCAATGCCTAGAGTTTAATTAAAAAAAAAACTAGTAATTTCCTGTAGTTTCCCAATTTGTTCTTGTTCTTCCGTGACTGTTTTCCAATTGTGAAAATAAGCTTACAGTTTATGTAGTGAATAAAAATCCTTCAGTGCGCATCATTACAACCGAATTTGTTTGTGGAAATCACAATAAACAAATTGATAGAGTAAAATATCTAAGAAGAGCCATAAAATTACTACTACTTCTACTTCCATAACAACCGTGTTAATTTAAAGAAAGGTGTTGTTGAGCTTATTTTATGGACAAAATCATATGCTGCTGTGAATTTCATTTCAGATAACATTCCCGAATCTTTCACAATATTATTGCTTTAGATAGTTACCGTTCTCGTCAGCGATGTAGCTGAGAGAGATGGGGATTCCCTCAGGAGAAGTGTAGACGAACGATCCTTGGGCGACCTGCGCCTCGGCGTCCTTGACACCGGCATTCTTCAAGTAACCCTGCTCCTGCGCTGCGATGCCATTGCCAGTCTCGTAACTGCAAAGACAAGATCATTATTACTATTATTAACTTTATTAATGAGATGTTAATGTTCAATCTCAATCGGACGATGAACTTTGCTTCCAACATCAATCAATGCTGCCCAGTTTGGTGGTCCGAGGTTTACAAACTACCAACTTGATCGTAATAATGGAAGACGTTAACACTTATAATGAATGCGCTTCGATTATAGTCCCGCTGCATCTCCAATTTGGTATTGTGATGCAATATGATCGCTCTCGTTACGTTAAGTAAAGGTTTCATAAATCACATGGGCTCTTTAAAACGAGAATATTACACCTAGCGGCGCGCCACACGCGAGTAAAGATCAAATCTAATGCAAGGTTCACCAAAACGTTTTCAGGTCGTGCAGTTATGATGCATTGTCAATCATGCTCTTGGGAATCTTTTGTTTCTGCACCACCTAGTACGGTACGGAGTACGCCTACTTGCGAAATGTTCCGCTGAATTAGTTGCAGTAATGTGTGTGACATTATCATAAATGATTATGTTATGGTGAGAGTCTACAGCTTTAACATTTGAAATGTAGATGCAGTGGAAACATTGTGCATAACTGAATCTTAATGGTTGTGTATCATCACAAGCAAAATGTTTAGGGAATAAGCAATCTGTGTTTCAATTTTCATAGTGTATAGTGTGAAAAACGAATTAACTTCTATAAATTACTTAACCTCAAGACAATTTAGCGAATAGAGGTACGTTTAAATAATGTCTGTTCAGTGAACATTGACTGCAGCTTAATCAAATTTAAGATATTATCTTGAGTTTTGCAGGTGAATCACTAAATATCAATGTTCTCGCTGTCTGATGCGCCGAAGCTAATTTGTTGCATAAGCAGGGCTCGGCTCGAATTGCTTGTATGGGTCTCGCCAGTAAATTCTTATATTTTATGCATTTGACACTGAAGGAATGCCCGCTTTGGTCACACGTTACTTTTCTATTTTGTTATAAGGTCACAATTTCAAAACTGTGTCGGTTCCTCTTAAATTAATAAAATGTTTATTGTTTGTGATATATACTCATTTAAATGGTCCCTGCCCTTTACTACTTTTAGTACATTTATTCTCGCCAATCCAATTCCTTCGATTATTTTTCCACAAATTAACGATTAATCATGTCAATGCTGATTTGCAAATCTATAAATGCCTAGAAAATCCAAGTTTCGGAGATGCGTTGGCAATCAAGAATTGCAACATAAATTCGTAGTAAAAAATAATAGATTGCACTTACAAGGAAATACATGTCTTTAAATAAATTTCGAGGTTTATACCCAAGCTGTAAATCTTGAACCTACTAACTTTAAGTTTAAGGTATGAAACAATGGTGTTTATAAATGTTTGATATCGAACAATAAATTTACACGAAATTGCTTCGCCACGACTTTATAAGCATAATAATTGGTAATTTGAATTAATAATATCTACATATGAAACAATATAATCATTCCAAATCTTAGGTTTAGCCTTCAGACAGTGAGTGACTTTTTATTTGCAGTTGAGATAAAAAACCGCAAAAGATCGCTTTTAGATTTACTAGAAAAAAACTAATCAAATAATAATATACTAAAGTAGAGTTAAGATTTTGGAACTAACGACTTGAATTCTTAGTAGTCCCATCCGATTATTCTCAAAAATATATGAGGTTTATATTATTATCCTTAATATAGCTTTTATACTAGGACTTTAATATAGCTGCAAAGCTATATTAAAGTCTGAAAATAGTCCTAAAACAAAAAGTTTAAGCGTGGTATTCGAATGGCATGCATAAGTTCGATCAATAGTGAATTTTCATAATACCTGAACTGGTATGAGCCATCAAAGTTGACCTCCTGTGACTGTTTGACGATGGGGATGACTGGTCCATTAGCGTACTGCGGCTGCTGGTTTGGCTGATATTGGAACTGAGGAGCGGCGCAAGCCACAGCCACGAGGACGGATAAAACCACGAACTGGAAATAAAACATAAATTAATTAACATACCGAGAAGAGACGAAAGAACTAATATGTTCTCTTCTTATATAACAGTCTTTGTGCTGTAGGTTGGTGGTTAGCTGACTGCAAAGCGTGAGGCTGTAGGTTTGATTTCTGAACAGGGCAAATGTTTGTCTAAATCATAGCTATTCGCTCTGAGTCCAGGTCTTGTAAGTCCACGGTCCTCGTAATTCGGTAGTTGTAGGTCAGAATCGCGTCAGTTTTAGTTTCCAATTGCATTCATCAAAATACAATTTCCTTTCCGAAGTAGTTAATTAATTACAAGTGACCTCTCCAGTGTTTCATTGTTTAGATCACGTACTATGAGAAGTCGACACCAATAGCTGTGTATTTAAGTAGTGCGGGAAACATGTGTGAAGCAACATCAATAAAATGCAAATTAAAGATCACTTGAACCATTTTCCGATATTGCAAAACATGCCATATAAGTTCATAAGGATGAATTAAGCTAGAAGTTGACCTTTACCACGTTTTGTGAAATTGACCACAGTTTTGTAACTTATCATTCGAAGATCGTAAATTTCAAAATGGCTTAGCGGTCATTTACATTATTATGCTCACACCAAATGCATAAGAAACAGTGTGATCTACGACTCTTTTCGAAACGCCTATTAGCGATAAGTCCAAGCTATTTTCAATGCTCAGAAAGTTGGGCCTTGAGCGTATATGAGACTACACAGAAATTTGTGTTCGATTGTTTACTTTGCAGTTTCGCTTTGTGATGCCACTTCATTGGCTCAATTATGTAATTTAACGTTTGAGTATTTGCTTATTAAATTAAAATTAGAGAATTTTTTTTCTTGTGTGTTTTTACCGTCTCTGTAGCTAGAAATACAGTATTAAGGACCTCGCTTGTTTTTATTTTATTCGACGTACAGCTGATGCTTATCAATTCGAGTTGTATGCAGATGGCGTAACCTACTAAACAGCCCTTGTTAAAAAAGAATAAGTAATGCTTAACAATTTAAAAATATTGCATACTACAACATTGCACTGTGCTTTAAGTCACATTTGTTGTATTTTACTGAATACGGCCCGTTTAACATGGTATTGGCCAATAGGAGATGACACTTAAATTGTATGAAATTCAGGTAATTTTACAACAAAGTTATTTGACATAACGTGAAACCGACATTGTTCAAAGTCAAATAATGTGGGAAAAGCAAATCAAGATACATTTGTGGTATGTCAGAAATACTCAAACAACCTGCGCTATAATCAGGCATTGTTTTAAATGACAAGCAGCGGGAATGAGCAGTCGATGTCAGTAACTAAATGCAACAATTACTTCAGAGTACGGTTTTAAAATTGCTTAATTAACAATGGTGGGCCAGATAAGTTCACCTTATCTTTATTTGCTTTAAAAATAACTTTTTTTTTATCAAGACGAAGAATTGCAAAAAGTTTACACTTTTAAGATCTTCAAATTGATCAATTATAAGAATCATTATCCAGTCGATTTTAGGAAATAATACTGATGACTGTACAAAAAAAAACAAATTCCATTCAATAAAAGCACTGTAATTTGACCCTTAGAGTTATAAAATAATATAGTTTTTTTTTAATTTATGCGGTAATTGCAATTGTTAAATAATTAAATTATTTGATTACTTGCATATTAGTTTCGATCTGAACTGATTTGTATATGATATAGATTAATTTCAAAAGCGCAACTATGATACAGAGGTGTGTTTCACTCACCGATTTCATTGTGTGTTTTATTTAAAATAGAGGTGCAGATGAGATGATCCTCTGTGGATGTGTGTGGCGGGAATGATTTTTCAGATCGCACGCTGCCGCTTATATACGTCAAGCCGCGGGCGCACCTCGTGAAATTAGAGTACTATGATGCGCGGCCGCATAGGCTCTAACTCCAAAGATCTTGAATTAACCTATAGTATTTTAGTTAACCTTTTTCAATTTAAATTGTAATTTTTATATTTATTCAATGATAGTAGCTAATCAATCGCAAATACAATCTGTAAAGTATGGTATAACTATTTTGTATTTGTAAAAATATCCAAATTTGGTCAAATCCAGACCGGAGCTCCGCGATGGAATATGGCCTAATTGTCCTCACGAAATCGAGGGGAGATCCGTGCTCAGCAGTGGATCGATATGGGTAAATTTTTTTTAATTATTTTTTTATTTGACTTAGTGACGAGACGAGCATGTCGTTCATCTTTGATGATGATGATGATAATTTCTAAAAGTTAATGTTTCAAAACTACCTTTTTATGTATGGTGTGATAAAAAATAATTTCATCAAACAACTTACTCCACTGTGATGCCGATAATTGGTTTTGGACTCATGAAATTTAAAATTAATCTGTCAAAAACTACAAAAGTTCCACAATAGCTTAGAACAAAAGTATTTTAGTTCCCATGTACAAGATGTGCCTACACACATTATAATATTATAGAATGAAATAGTGAATTTACACATCTCAAAATAGAAAAATTCACGTGAATTTGTTTCGATGCATCTAACTAGTTGTGCGTTATTTTAAAACTCCATTCATACATCAAAGCGGGCATACCGGCGACCGCCCGCCCATTTACTTTACATATTTTTACACGTTTAAGTACCTTGTCTTAATATTTTACTTACATTTTAATTTCACTGTTCCTTGTTGAAGATCATTCGATTACGTGTGACAAGATCCTTGGGCGTATTTTGTGTAATAGTGACTGTACGTAATATACTTAACAAAATTAATGTAAAGATGACACTTCAATGAGGTTAGTTTAGCAGTTTCCACACAGCGAATCAATCATAAAACCATCAATTTTATTCGATAGGATATTGAAACTTAGCTATATTTCTACTTTGTAAATCATTATCGATTATTGTATCTGTCTAGAGTCCTCCGAGATAAAGCTTAACATAAGGCTGTTGAATCTCTAATACTATGGTAAGCACCAAACCTGCCAATAAAACTTGCACTACAGAAGTTCAGAAGGACTGCACCCGTAACCCGTAACCTTTTTAATGTTAATATAGTTTAATATAGTTCATTATTCACGCTAGAGCCATATAAATAGAACATACCCCAAAATACCCAAAAAAAACTAATTGCATTTTCGATGGCATCTTTATGAACAGTCTTATTAAATTCATCATCATTATCATCATCAACCCATATAGTCCCGTTGCTGAGCCCGGATGTCTTTTCACTTTCGTGAGGAGGGTTAGGCCATAATCCATCACGGGGGCCCGGTTTGTTACATGACTGTATATTAAAGACTTTATAGATAGATTTACTATTATAGAAAAAATAAATTGACGAAAATTATAATAATGTATTGTTAATAGAATCACCTATTTTTTTATTACTTGCAAACTATTTAGCATCGTGCACTTTAAAGTTTGAATATAAATAGATCATGAATAAAATATTTTAGTAAAACAGCGCCGCTCGTCTAAAATAATGTAGTATGTGGGTGGACGTTAGCAAATAAAAATTAAATTTTAAGTAGAATTTATCATTACTGTACGCTTCGAGGAAATTTATCATAATCGTTATCATGGCCTGCTATGTTCCCGCAGTTGGGATTTGCGCTTAAGCACTATTACAAGCGGTCTAGTGTCCGGTATAATGTGAGATGTCCTTGAGTTTTGTGATTTTACACCACACCGGTTTTCTTTAAATGGTTTTCCTTCCCGTTTTGAGTGACGATTAATTCGCATAATACCTACCTTTAAAGTCACGCGACATTGAGGTCTATTTCTATTATTGTAGTACCTAAGATTTAGTAATCGGCCCCTTCTTTCATTTCGACATCAAAGTTAAATTTTAACCTTTATGCCCTGAAATGGATTGTTATAGTTGAAAGACCCCGGTGAAAAGAATAGCTTGACTCCAATTATGCATTCTAGCTGCCCAAGATACGCTGGACGTTTTAAGAATCATAAGGATTCATTTAATCAAACATAAGTCGTGAATGTTCCTGTTTTGCACCCTTCTCTTGAAGAAAAGAACCAAATGTCTTGATATTTCTTTTTATAAAAGCTTACTGCTAAAATAGGTTGCTTGCAATCTTGACAAAATACTTTATTTGTACCGTTATATAATAAAAAATACTGAATGTATGGTAGATAGGTATGTATAGCTACATCAAGGTAGCGCGTTGAAGTCTTTTATAGGGCCGGTTTGTTCGGATTGTCCCGGGGGAAGTATTTAAAATAAACATGTTTTTTTTTTTAATATTTAGCCAAATATTAGACAACAAGTACGTAACATTAAAGTATTAGTATTATTTGCCGTCTTAAAAAAGTTATTGTTTTATTTGGCTTTCGAGTATAGGCTAGGGTAGTGCCACTAGTATATATTTATTCGTATGGTTATCTTCTGTGGTTTACTTTGTTTACGTTATTTCGTGGATATCTTTGGGATTTTGAGACAGATTTGGAAGTTATTTTTCTTCATTTTAAATTAGTTGTAACCCGCGACTTTATTCGCGCGGTACTTGGAAATATATATTTATGTTCAAATCTTCTAAACCGTGCAAGATATCTAAATAAAAAATACACCAAAATTTAATGTATTATAGAATTTCTTCCTGAAATTTTCATTGAAATCTGTTGAGCCATTTCTGAGCCTATTCAAGACAAATTTTCAGACAGACAGACAAGTATTCTAAAAAACGATTAGGCATCACATAAATAGCAGATTTCAATTAAATATTGACATTTATTTTGAAATCACAGAGACACTTTAATCTTATAAACCGCAATCTTTTTAATCGGTATAAATAGATGGTCAACTAGTGGGTTCTATATAAATTTAATGTAGAATCTATATTTTTAGTCATCTTTTGGTATATTTCATTATTTTTCAAAAACATTTTGCAAAATATTTGATACTAGTTCGCAGACGACTTCATAAAGCCCTTCTATTCAATGATATTTTTAATTACCTACTCTTTATTACAATAAATAATGACATTATTGAAATTTATTTGCAAGATTGATCTTGACCTCTCGAAGCGATTAACAACATTTTGGCATAATCGCTTCGTTTATTGTACCTACTAATTAACTCTTTGTTCTTTGGATTTCTTCAATCTTTGCCAAAGAAGGACTTCAGTTCATAAAATTTCAAAACATCAGTCAAATCTGAAAAAAAGTCTCATGAGTCTCATTTTTCTATTATGAATGCTAAACCAATAAATTATCTTAGTGGAATTGTGATGCTAAACAGAATACGTGATATTCTTAATTTAGCAAATTTTTTTTCACCGTTTTATTGTGTCATATTGATGGTATACATACTAATCATTAAATTTCCGTGTGCTTTTACTCGTGAGTGGCGGCTAATGAAGCAACGTGTAATTTCGGGTTCTATTAAAAATGGTCCAGGCAGTTTCAGTAACGCATATATAGATAGATAAACTCTTTATTGAAACACCACAGAACAAAGAAAACTTAAAAACTAAAACAAATGAAACACTGAATGACCTTTACATTGAATTGTGACGTTGTCTTGACACTAGCTAGACGCATTTATAGTACGAATCCAAACATAACTCTCCTTTGGGCAGGCGGACAAAAATATATATAAGTACTATCTGACCCGGCAAACGTTGTTTTGCCATATAAATATTTTTTTTTAAATAGGGGTTGGTGATAAAAGGGTAAAAATTTAGGGTTGTATGTATTTTTTAATGCGACATAATAAAAAAATAAAGAAATTAAAAAAAAATCTAAAAATTAACGAAAAATGTTAAGGGTGGACAACTCTTATCACTAAGGGGTATGAAAAATAGATGTTGGCCGATTCTCAGACCTACTCAATATGCTCAAAAATTTTTATGAGAATCGGTCAAGCCGTTTCGGAGGAGTACGGGAACGAACATTGTGACACGAGAATTTTATATATAAGATACGTTATATAGATTATCTTTGTTACTGCTCTTAAAGAATTTGATTATACCTACTCGTCACTCAGTCAAAGAAAAACAAAACCTATGCCGCCGGTACATCAACTTTGATCTTCGATCTTCCATTGTTGTTACGAATTTAACATTTAGTGCAACGACAACAAGCGCCACCTTGAAAACTGTTTTTGAACACGCGAGAGTTTTTTAAAGAACCCATAAAATATTAGTTTAAGTTTTACGATCATATTTCCGAATACTCGTACGAAGGGCATTTCAACACCCATGATAGATTACGAACAATAAAAAACAATGTGTTAAATTAAATTTAATCACTTAAACTTAGCGAATTCATGCCGCGATACTTCATAAATGCCAATCATGAGTAAAGTTTAGAGCCCTCTGGCAACGTATTCCAGTTATACAGCGAGTAGCATAAAATATAATATAACAGATGTATAACAAAACAGGTAGGATTCGATAATCAACAGGCGTTGACAATAGTTCGAGCGCTTTATAATATAGAGATAAATATCCCTACAATAAATTATAGATTGTATCGCCGACGTTCCATATTTTCTGCCAGTTACTGTAGCTCCTTACCAAAACCACCCATCATCTTACAATGCCTTCAAATTACAGTGCATTATATATTTTTCCTCGTTAATTTGTAAAGGTTAGGTCGTTCTGTGTCATAATAATCGAGATGATCGATTCCGCATCGATAGATATTCATATGCTATGGTAATCAGTAATTAATGTCTATTTTAGGCATGATGTGTGGTATTAATTGAGTTGAAAAAACATTGTTATCGGAACAAATTGGATGCGTAGTTGAAGGATGATCAATTGATGAATAACTAGCTGCCACCCGAGACTTTGTTCACGCTTTACGTTTTGTTTCAACTCGAACGATGCGCGAAGACGAATAGTTATTATTCGATACGACTCGCGTGTCGCATATTGTACGTCGATGCTACTATGACAGAGACTTATAAGCAAGTGCCAGCAACAATTGTTGTGTGTTTCAAAATATGTGCGAATTTATAGAGACGAACGAACAAACTAACAAAAATAATTTTAAATCCTATAATAGATAATTACAGTGCGTGCACGGCATGGGGTTCCTTTATCGTCCATTATGACATGTTTCCGTGACTTTATTGATCTTTGGCGTGAAAATTATACTGTCGTGCGTTTCGCATAGATGAGACGTAGTTCCATTAAAAACGTTGTTAATTTTAATTTTGGAAGTTTGAATTTATGCTAAAGTCACGAGAATATCATTTTTGGCCTCTGGGTAGGTTAGGTTTATTTGATTATAAGGCTGAAGTAGGCGGATGAATATCTCGTAAAGGTGGTGGTGCTTTTCCAAGCGGACTCTTGCAGCAGAGGCTTACCACTATTAAAATACCTACCTACTTATACATAATTGAGCATTAGACCTTCTAATATGATGATGTTAACTTTATAGTAGCTGTTTTCTTCTTGTAATTTAACTGAATCGAGTTAACGGCAGCACATTAAATCACATTTATCTCGTTACGCTACATAATATGCAGAATATATTAATGAACATGTTAATGTATGGCTATTATACATCTACTACTTACCTGACGTTTGCTAATGCCATCCAAAATGAACTAATCGGAGGCGGAGGCTTAAATTGTAGTCTAAGAGTAGTGCTCTTTTTAACTAAGATACTATACGACAAAACTTGAAAGATAAGGACTAAAATGTTAGTCCTAAAGTTTCAAGTTTTAAGTTTATATTAACGTAGAAAAATTGTAGCGGTACATTCAAAAAATTAATAAACATATTCAAATCATTGATATAAAAGTTCATAATACTATTATAATCATTATAGAGAACTAAGTGTTTATCAAGGAAGATAAGATAAATAGATACAATATTTATTAAAACACCACAAAACAAAAAAAAACTTAAAACTAGAACAAACAGACTAAACAATTAGTGTCACAATGGGCAGTCTTGTCGTTCAGAACAATACCTTCCAGACAACTACGCACGGAGAGGAATAACGAGATATATAGTAGACGGTGGTTTTCCGTGCATTTAAGTAAATAAATAAAGTGCAATTTGCAAAGGTTTACAGACTTATAAGTAACCTAAGTATTCTAATTCGCTACGATTTCTAATACTCTAGAATTATCAACATGCTGACGGCATTGCCCCATTTAATTCCAATACAACGCAATAAAAAGAAGCCCCCAGCTCTTGATCTATGTCAAAAACATTGCAAGACGCAATAGTTCTCCGTAATTGATGTTTATCGACCAAGAATGTTAAGATGTTCCGCATTTTTGTGTAACGGTTTGCTAGGTCCTTCAGCTTGATACTGATGAATTGGCTGGTAGACCTTTTCTAATGTTTCAATTTGTTTTATCTTATTACTGTTTTGATTTTTTGTTTCTACTGATAAATCACTATGATAGAGCTTCTAAATAAGTTCAGATATTTGTTATGTTTGTTAAGCTTATGTTAATAACCATCTTACTTGATGTAAAATGATAACGCAGTCGTTGTTGATGCTTGTTTACCTAGAAGTAATTTGTCAAAAACTGAGGAAAACTTTATGAGTAGTGTTGACGGTCTTCTACGTTGTAGAAAACAATATATTACGTAGACGTGGCAAATCGGATCACCAATAAGAAACTGGATCTTATTTTAAAATTCGCAATTAACTAAATGCAACCAATCAGCGCGCAGCGCAACACATTGCTTTTATAAGTTTGGACGCGCCGAGTATGATTTAGCTCAACATTATCTCACGGGTCAGTCTGGGTGACGCTTCCTAGAAAACCGCTGTTTTCTTATGCGTCAAACAAGTATAGTGATCCGAATCATATTGGTTTACTATATTTTACATTTCTTTGTACCTTCACTTATCATATAATAAATAACACTACAGCCACTGTAGAATATAATTGGTAGAATATAAAGGTACTAATACCTATCCGATAATTATTTCGGAGGTAGGTATGTTATCCACCAATCCGGACTGGGCCCCTGTGTTGGATTATGGCCTAACCCTCCTCACGAAAGTGAGGAGAGACCCGTGCCCAGCAGTGGGACGTTATGGGTTGATGATGAAAGCAGCTACGGGGTGATATGCAAATGCAGTTACTACCGTTCAAGGTGGTCTACACCTTTAAAATTCACTGCAATATAAAGTCGAACACTATTAAAGAAATAATTATAAATCAATTTACGTAAAAGATGATATATATCAATCAACATTATTGGCAGACTGCCATAAAACTGCCGTAGTTGCGAATATAACATTTAATTACAGTACACATTTGAATATCAGAGTATAAAATACTTGAAGATTATGATGATAACACTTCTGTGAATGTAATCGTAAATTATTATTTATTAATCACTAAAAGTTACTTGCTTACATATTCATAGAGTTAATTAATTAAATTTAACTAACACCCAAGGCGTATGCAAAACTTTGTTGCAAGTAACGCCCGCCTTCCTCGATTTACGCATTCGCGAGTGAATTGAATCGTATTTCACAACGTAAATTATTAACGATCATTATTATAATATAATGTTATCGTCTTCATAATTTGTTATTAATTACTTATTAGTTTCATTTAAGCTTATAAATTATCTTTCGTTTTGTTTGTGTTTGATCTGCGACTTACTATAAATTAAAGTAGAGTAACCAACATGTTACTCAGTTCCGGTTTGACTTTTTCCAGCGAAATTATTGAGCATATGAGACTTTAGAGCCGATGTCTCAGGGTAACATAATTGTGTAATGCAAAGAAGAAAGAAAGGGTTTTGGGTGTCTTTTCTTCCACTGAAATCTCATGTTCATTTCTGCTGGTCAATCTATGCAAATCCAATTGCCACTTGGTAGTGGCAATTGGATTAAAATTGGATAAAAAAAGGTGGTCCTTTTTTTATTAAATTTATTTAATAGAAGTAGGTTTGGTGTGACTTTTTCAACGCAATGGAGACAGGGGACAGTAAGCGTCTGCCCATACCAATTGCAGAGCCAACTACATCTGTGAGTGGAAAATCCTTCTTACATAGCTCGGGGTTCGTCATCGCATGAGAAATCCATTTTAAAAACTTGTCTGCCTTGTGTTTTCGCTACATAAATCTTTGTCATATTACGATTTTATACAAAGTGTGTACGATACAGTACGAAATCATTGTTTTACATAAATATCGCATAATCAGAATGTGGCGCGGCGGTGTCTGCCTTCTGCTTTTCAAGGACGCCTTCGTAAATCGGATTTACTAAGAAGTAACTTACATTATGCTACTTATAAAACCTTCTTTGTTATTTTAGTAAACTTATCTTTGGAGTGGCTGGGACACATTCGTATGTCTCTACAGTAGCGTACATCCTACCAGCATTTGCTAAGTTTGAAAAGTTTGTAAGCGTATTTTTCTCAGTTTTGATGAATGGGTAAGAAAAAGAAGGAAGGAACCTAGATATTATGATACTTTGATTTGCGCGAGAATCCACACTTTAGGTTGAAATTATGAGACTGATTAACAAATAAAATTATTTTTCAATCAATATAATAATAATAATATAATATGGCCTTGTAGCGAAGAGCCTCGACCAACACCTTAAGAGGCTTTCGCTAGACGGCTGGATTAAGGGTCGGATGCAGAAGGCAGTACTCCTCGACACGGCGCGTAGTGTCAGGAGCTTCCTCTCTCTGCAGCCCTAACCATCGGTAGCCTGGGCCTTGCTCCGCTACCGGTGGTATCCTAGGTTTAAGTTTCTTTTATAATATTTTTACTAGTTAGACGGTATTTTTATTAGTTTTGTAAAGCATTGTAAAAGAAATTTAAATTTAAGAAGTTAAATAAATATAGTGAATAATAATAAAGACTGTAAAAGACTGTATTTTTATTAGTTTTATGAAAGTATTGTAAAAAAAAATGTAATATAAGAATTCTACATAAATAAAGTGAATAATAATAGAATAGAGACTAGAATAGCCATTGCTATTCAACGTGGAAATGCAGCCAGTGTTCTTGGCACCATGCCTCATGGACACCCACCCTCTTTTGTTAGATTTTTAAGTTTTAGTTAATTTTCCTTTTATTTATTTTGATAATTAAGTTGTGGCAATAATAATGTAAAGGATTAAATGCCTTGAATAATAACGTACTACTGATTTTTTACAAAAGTGAAATGTCAAACAACCCTGGCAAAAAGAGTCCACTTCAACACTGCCTGTCACACCTTGATCAATTATATTCCGATAAAATATTATATATTATACCGTTAGGTAAGACGACAAGGTGACTAGCACAGGCGTAGATGTGTCAATGTAATCAATTCGTATGCTGTTGAAATGTGGAGCACACCCATCTGAAGCATTTTCTTTGTAATATATTACGAGGAGGTATATTTAAATGTCAATAGTGAAATAATTAAGCGTTTATTATAAAGTCAAAAGTCAAATTTTAAATACACATAAAACATACAAATTGTTTACAAATTCATATAATCAACTTAACACTATTTTATCATAATTTTAAACAATATAATTCATAGATGGTCGCAGTAAATGATTATATTAAAGTTGTCCCCAGCTCAGCAACACAATATCTTTAATTTAAAAATAAAAATGTATTTCGAAAAACAAGTAAGTACATTTTATGGTATGCGAAGACCTTACTTATCAACATGGGTTGTTGGTGCACTTGGGACAAATGCCTTAGACCTTAGGTGTCATTTAGAATGCCTGCTCATTTATTGGGTTAATGTAGTACAGATCTGATTAAACTTACACTTAGATATTACTTAATCTTAAATAAGCATTAATACGATAGTTGACATATTGTGCGAAAATGATAACACATCCTATATTATATACACAACAGCAAGCAAGCGCTTTGAAAACTAGCTTTCAAGAGCTTTAACGAATTTATCGTATACGTAACTTCATTATTTTGTAAGGCGCGAGTTAATATCTTGGTCTGTTATTAAAAGGTGCCGGTTGGTATTGCGGTTGGGTGTTTGAAGATCCTTGGGCGCTTGGAGGTAGAGTCTTCAGGTAGTCGAGAGCTTTCTGAATTGCTGGCGGGATCGGCGGCGGCGTAGGGAGGTGATCGCCCTGGAAGAAAATAGTTTCATTATCAAATCCGTTTTCTATCTTTAATTTAGGATAAAACTTAGCGAAAATCAAATCAGAAACTATCTAGTTACCAATAGGTATATCCTCAAAAAATTCTAGTCAAAAGATCCAAAACAAACAAAAATTATGTTTATTATTTTTATGATACATTTTGACATCTCAACCATATCCTGGTGCACCAAAGATTTCTTTGACAATAGAGCATAATAAATAACATTATCTTATGCGAACTTTTTGCTATACAAGTCTCGTGCATTGCACGTGTTTCGAGATTTTCAAGACACGATACAAAAGTTGCAGAATCATAAATAAATGTTAATGTAGTCTGAATAAATCTCAGGATGATGAACAGCTTCTAGATTTACAGATTCGTGAGATTGAGATAGCTCATGTTGAGGAAACACTATACTTATAGCAAGGTCACAGAACCTATAACAGTCCGTCAACTTCTTTGAAAAACACCTGCGGTGAATGTAGATGTCAGGATGGGAAAACTAATGTAACGGACGACATGGTTTACTGTGTCATTTTTACTCTTGCATGTGTACCCTTTGTAGAATTCTTAACTGTCTTTTGTGCCGTTTTTTACCCTCTATACTGGGTATCATGCTCAGGAACAGTTTCCATTGCTACTGTCCTAAGCAAAATACCGGTTGATTTATAAAGTAAAAAATTCGCCAGCTAGAGGCATTTTAAGCTGGACTTGATTTTCGTTGACTCCATTTAAAATATTTCATAACTCTAATTATCAACAACCCTTATCGTCCCACTGATGAGCGGGTCTCCCTTCACTTTCATGAGGAGGGTTAGGCTATAATCTACCACGGGGGTCTGGTCTAGATTAGTGGATATAAGTCTAGCACAAATCAATGTTACTGGCGCATTCGCACCAGCTTTATGAAAGCTATGATCTTGTCCTTACTTTTATGATCTATAAAATGGAAGAGCTTAAGGTCAGAGCGACCACGAAAATAACTATATTTGTCGTAACGAATGGTGATTTATCACTTTTGTATTCTAATCCAAGTGTACTAAAACTTATGTAACGGTAGCCAATTGACGTTGCGACAGCAGTAGCGGATATTACAAGAGTCACGCGGACAAGGTAACAGTAATGGCAAACATGGATTTTCTTTCTTGCACGGAGGTAGGTGTCTAATGAGTGAATCAACTTTGTATGTTGCACTCTAGTTTAAAGTGTCAATGTCGTATCAGGCAAAAATAGACGTAAGAGTTCCCAACCCTGAAATATTTGTTTTTATTTGTCATATATGCCAAGTAATTGCGGTAAAATCATTGTCCTTCAAATCAATACATGGTAAAGTTTGCACAATATTGCGGTTTAATTTTTGTCAAAGGCGATACTTTTTCAGTTTACTCTTGCAGTAGAGATCTACTACTACACAAGAGATATGTATAAGTAACCGATGTCAAATTCTTATTGCTTTTTATTTGCAACCGTGTATAAAATTATCATTATTATTTACAGACCATAAACCGCAGACAGTGTTACCTTTCGAAAGTCACTGTTTACAACGCTGTAACAGTTGGACATATTGACATGTCTCTTTATCACTGAACATTCTAAGATTCCTTTGTTATCCGTAAAAGGCTATTGGAACACGTGTCACTCATCAATGCGGTATTCTGTTTAAGCCTAACCGCGAAATGATTAGCTAATCATATCTGTGTCGCATCAAAGTCTGCAAATGCAGTAGACACACAGTGAGACGTGGGCAGCTAGTGGCAAGCTGGCCGCCTATTGGCGTATAACATTGGCCGTTGCCCACACACTGTATACATAGATTATATAGACATCAAATAGGCCGGCTGTCTACCGTGACTACTGGCTTCTGGCCGCCCG
The DNA here is from genome assembly GCA_912999815.1 of Campaea margaritaria. NCBI lineage: Eukaryota > Metazoa > Arthropoda > Insecta > Lepidoptera > Geometridae > Campaea > Campaea margaritaria. Next base: position 9,675,961 of record OU538794.1, read on the forward strand.
CTACGAACTACATGTGTTGCACTCGGCAGCTTTAAGTTTCCTATTTCCTAATGCGGGTCGAGGGTCGGCTGCTGATATTTTGCAGCGACATTTGCGCACGCGTTAGCCAACTAGATCCACACACCCGCTATTAGACTTTCCTTATAGAAAAGGAGAAACGGTTAAATGCAAAAAAAAACAATGGGAGCAGTTCGTTTGTGGTGGTACTTGCTACAAACCCTCATTGCTTGCTTATACGTGTCATAAACCTGGGAGTCAATTTTTCCTTGTAGATTGTAGATTCCTTGTTGTACGACTTCATTTCTGTGTCAGACATTGTAAGACTTTATTTATAGCGCATGAAAATCTAACATGTTCGTAAAAACCCCGAGGATAGCTCGTTTTATAGCTCACTGAGCGACATTGAATTTATGAACGAGACAGTTAGTGTTCACGTTCCGTCATGACGTGTAGGATGCACTGGTTAAAGACTTTTGTCTTTAAATTAGGTATTATGGGATATAAATGTGCTTATATTTAATTTAACAATAACTACTGGACCGGAGTTTTTGAAATTTACCTATGTATATCTTTAGAATCGTTTTCCACTGTTATTGAATTTTCAATATTCATAATATTATAGTCTCTTATTTCCGGATACGTTCTTAGTTGTGAAATATCAATCTTCTGAAGTTATAAAAAGCCTGAATTACTGTGTGCATTTTTTATCGCATTTTCCGTAATGGAACCATAAAAAAATTACACGCACATTTCAGAAACCTGTTCTAATGAAGTATTAAAACTTAAACGTCAGCTTCAAATTAAGTTATTTAAACAATAGACCATTTAATTTTACTCTTCGCTATAAAAACACAATCGTTCAATGTATTTATTCTGACGTATGCAAAATCATAAAAAGGGCACATTACTACAACAGTATTCAATATAAATTTCGCTCTGGCCAATAAAGTTTTTTTTAGATCAATTGCCTGGATTGCCGTGATGTTCCAACTGAATTGGCACGTGTATTAAGCTCACCAGGCCTCCTAGGCTTTACACCACAGGTCTTACGTAAGTACCCCAATGACTCAGACAAAATTCAAGAAACTGAATACTCTCCGAGCATTTTACCTGTACGCAGGACCACTGCCGTCTTATCTTAAGTCGTTATGTCGCCGTTAAAGTGATATTGTTGTCAACGCCGCCTCTCAAAATAGTTTTGATGACACCGATGACCTACTCCTCTCAGATAAATGCGTACCTACGCAGCATCTGTACTTTAAAGGACATTAAAATTATAAGTCCGTTTTCAGATATTCACTCATGTTGCGTAAAATAAGATTCATAAAAGGAAATTTCTTTTTAGATCTACAACGTGTCAAGGCCAAAACGCGAACCATAACAGGATGTGTTGAGCAGACTGTTGTAGACACAGCTAAGGCCACAGGTCAGCCCTCATAAAAAATACATCTTAAATCGTAAATCGGAGAAACTTGGCTTTGGAGATCGATAAGGAGCGGTAGATGTTAATTGTACATTTCATTGTGCTAAAGCATAATTGATTACTTGACATTTGATATCCTTACATAACGTTGTTAGTAAACGCACCCATTTGATCGATCTAAGTAGGCAAAGCTGACGAAACAAAGGTGTCATCGGTTTATACGTAGGTGAAATGTATTGTATATATTGCCTAATACCATTGACTTTATTTTCTCACTCATCCTCAGCTTAGCATAACTATTTAAATAGCTATTCTAAGCCTGCATCTAATAAATATAAATTTTAGAATTCCGCAAACTATAAGTCTAAATAAAAAGGTGAACTTCTTTAGTAGGTTAATGCTGAATTAATTCTATTGTCTAAATATATAGTGATCAACTTTCGAGGCTGATTTTGAATGATTAGATCAGTTTTAGGAGCGATCAATCTATAACTATACCAATAATAAAGTTGAAGTGTAAGTCTGTCATTTTTTATTATGTCTGTTAATTTTAAAGTTTGTCTTGAATAGGCTACAAAACGACTCAACAGATTTTAATTTAAATTTCAGGGACTGTAACGTAGTGTTGAAATTGATTAATTGCAACACTGGTTTATCGCCATCTACATTTTGAATATGGAACTAAGATGCTTCCATTGATTGTCTCTTGTCTTGTCTTTTGTCAAATATACAACCACGTTTTTGCTCAGCTCGTGTATTTTATTAATTAGATTATTAGTACAGGAATTACCTACCTAGATTCTTTCTCAAACTATCAGGTTATGGGCTATATAATGTTTGAAAGTATATAGAAAAGTAATTCAATACTGAAGTGCTGCGATTCAATTTAGAAAATCGCCATTACCGGCGTGGGTGTTATTTTTTCTCTTTTCAGCATAGTTTTGACAAAAATACATTAAAATGGTCTCACAAATATCAATGGGCACAATTGAGAAGCTAATTGGAAGAGACAATTACCAAAGCTGGAAATTTGCCGTTGAAAACTATCTGGAACATGAAGAATTATGGCAGGAGATTGAACCCGACAAAGGTTATGTATCTGACAGCAAGAAAAATACGAAAGCAAAATCGAAAATAATACTTTTGGTAGACCCAGTTAATTATGTCCATGTTCAGGAAGCTACAACAGCGCAACAGGTTTGGACAAAACTTGCAAAAGTATTTGATGACTCAGGGCTCAGTAGAAGAGTAGGTTTACTAAGAGATCTGGTTACCACCAATTTGGAAAATTGCTCGAGTGTCGAGGAATATGTTAATAAGGTAATGTCAACAGCTCATAAGCTACGGAATATCAATTTTGTTGTAGGAGACGAGTGGCTTGGTACATTGCTACTCGCTGGCCTCCCTGATTACTACAAACCGATGATAATGGCTTTAGAGAGCTCTGGTGTGATTATTACTGCTGATTATGTAAAAACCAAGTTGTTACAAGAGGTCAAGGTATCAGATTCTGCTGCTTACTATGCCAAGTCATATAAGAGACAAAATATGTCAAAATCTTCACCGAAAAGTCCACAAAACCAATCACAAGATAAAAGGCAACCCAAAGGCCCACGGTGCTTTGTTTGTAATAAGTATGGGCACATGAGTAGAGACTGTTATTTTAAAGATAAAAAGAAGGGTTCCTCAAACAATAACAATTCAAATAATAATGGTTATTATGCTGCTTTTCCAGTTGCTGCTGAGTTGGATGGAAACTGCTGGTATGTTGATTCCGGAGCATCATTGCACATGTGCAATAATAGGAATTGGATGTATGATGTTTCTCCATCTACAATCAACAACATAAAAGTTGCAGACAATAAAACAGTAGCAGTAAAAGGCAGTGGCAAGGTGGATTTTCAGATAAAAGATTCAGATGGCATATTACGGACAATACAGGTCAGAGATGTTTTATTCATACCCACACTAACAGTAAATTTATTATCTGTAAGCCAAATGGTAAACAATGGCTGTGAAGTGAAATTCGAGAAAGATGGTTGTCAGATATATCAAAATAATAAATTAATATTGACAGCTTTGCATCGCAATAACATGTATGTATTAAATAATGTTACTGAAGCACCGGCATTGCTATCAACAACAGATGAGAGAGATATTAATTTATGGCATCAAAGGATGGGCCATCTCAATTTCACAGACTTACAGAGAATAACAGAAAGTGCAGAAGGGGTTGAAATGTCAAAAAAAGGTAATCAAGTTTGTACAACTTGCTTAGAAGGAAAAATGAGTAGACAACCATTCAAAGATACTGGTACTAGAGCTTCAGAATTGCTCCAATTAATTCACTCTGATTTATGTGGTCCGATGGAGACAAGCTCTATTGGAGGTGCCAGATATTATGTTACTTTCATAGATGACTACAGTAGGAAAGTATCTGTCTATTTCATGAAGAACAAGTCTGAGACTTTAGAAAAGTTTAAAGAATACAAGAATTTAGTAGAGAATGAAACTAATAAAAAAATAAAGATATTGCGCTCGGATAATGGAAGAGAGTATATAAATAATGAGTTTAAATCTTTTCTGTGTAAATTTGGTATCCAGCATCAAACGAGTAACCCATATACGCCTCAGCAAAATGGCATGGCAGAGCGAATGAACCGCACATTAGTAGAGAGAGCTAAATGCTTAATTTTGAACTCCAAATTACAAAAATATTTTTGGGCTGAAGCTGTTTCAACAGCGGCCTATATTATAAATCGTTCTCCAACAAAAGCTTTGGACTACAAGACTCCATATGAAATGTGGACAGGTAAAAAACCAAATTTAAATAATATGAAGATTTTTGGTTGTCGAGCAATGGTCCATGTGCCAAAGGAAAACAGACAAAAATGGGATTCAAAAGCGATTAAAATGATATTTGTGGGTTATTGTGATTACACTAAAGGTTACAGATTGTATGATGAGAGTAAAAAACAAATATATAAGAGCAGAGATGTAGTTTTCTTGGAACACACAGCTAGAAATAATTGTGTTATTATGCCACTTACCATGTCACACCAACAGGAAACTACAAGTAAAGAAGAATCTGATACCGATACTTTAGTGAATGAAAGTTCTGAAGAGGAACAGTTGTTTGACGCCACCAGTGAATTATCAAATTCAGAATCAGATAATGATCCAGATTACACACCGGAGAGCTTTGAAGAAGAAGATTCTTTGCCAGTTAGAAATACAACTCGGAGGCAGAGGAATACCAAACTTAACACATATTTTTGTCATGAAGAGAAATCAACTGATTCAGCAGTATTATTAAAGGAACCAGAGACCGTGGAAAAAGCTCTTTCAGGCCCAAAAGCAAAAGAGTGGAAAGATGCCATGGACAGCGAATATGAATCGCTCCTTCAGAATAATACATGGACATTAGTAACTCTTCCAGAGGACAAACGAATAATCCCTTGCAAATGGGTTTATAAAATGAAAACCAATGCAAATGGTGAAGTTGTACGATACAAAGCAAGATTAGTCATAAAAGGTTTCATACAAAAGAAAGGAACTGAATATAATGAGATCTTTGCTCCGGTAGTATGGCATACCACAATAAGATATTTCTTTGCAATGGCTGTAAAAGAAAACTTATATATCGATCAAATGGATGCAGCTACAGCATTTTTGCAGGGAGACATAGATGCTGAAAAATATATGAATCAACCACCTGGATTTGAACATGGACACGAAGTCTGTAGATTAAATAAGTCAATTTATGGCTTGAAACAGGCAAGTCGCCAATGGAATTTAAAACTCACTTCAGTGTTGAAAGAGTTGGGATTGAAAAGTACTACAGTGGATCCATGTGTGTACTACAAGAATGAAGATGAAAACATTATTTTTATATTGATATATGTGGATGATTTATTAATATTTTATAACAATGAAGAGAAAGGTAAAGAAATAAAGCAACAACTTCAAAGTAAATTTGATATGAAAATGCTTGGACCTGTGAATCTTTTTATTGGTTGGAGAATAAGTCAAAATGTGGCCAGAAATCAAATTCATATTGATCAGTCTGCTTATATAGAAAAAATTCTACGAAGATTCAATATGACAGACTGTAATCCAGTTTATTCACCTTGTGATCTTAGTTCCAAACTAATCAGCACGGGAGAGCAAAATATTATTAGAAATGTTCCTTATCAAGAAGCAATTGGGAGTTTACTTTACCTATCACAAGGCACAAGACCAGATATATGCTTTATAGTAAATAAATTGAGTAGCTTCAATAACAAACCAGAAATACAACACTGGCAAGCAGTAAAAAGAGTACTACGCTATTTAAAGGGAACAAAGGATTGTAAATTAACATTCAATCAAAATAAAGAAGAAAGAAGAGTGTTTGGCTACTGTGATTCAGATTGGGCTTCAGATATTAATAGCCGGAGATCATGCTCTGGTTACACCTTTCTGTTTCAGGGTGCTTCAGTTTCATGGTGTTCTAAACGCCAGAACACAGTTGCATTATCAACCATGGAGGCTGAATATATGGCACTGGCTACTGCCACACAGGAAGCTATGTGGCTAAGGCATTTAGAGTCAGAATTGTATTGGAAGGTTACAGTTGCGCCTACCACCATTTATTGTGATAATCAAAGTGCTATCAAATTCGCAGGTATTGACTCTTACTGTGCTCGCAGCAAACACATTGATATAAGGTATCATTTTCTTCGAGATAGAGTTGCCGAAAAGGAAATTGAACTCAGCTACGTTGGGACTCAAGATATGGTTGCCGACGTACTTACAAAACCAATTTCTCAAAAGAAGACTGAAGATTGTTCCGTGGCTTTGGGTTTGCAATTAAGAAGAGGATGTTGAAATTGATTAATTGCAACACTGGTTTATCGCCATCTACATTTTGAATATGGAACTAAGATGCTTCCATTGATTGTCTCTTGTCTTGTCTTTTGTCAAATATACAACCACGTTTTTGCTCAGCTCGTGTATTTTATTAATTAGATTATTAGTACAGGAATTACCTACCTAGATTCTTTCTCAAACTATCACGTAGGTTTCAACTTAAACTGCTGTGTATGTGCCATGTTGATGTCTTCTAGGGTTCAGAAGATATAAATATAGAAATATATAATGTTTATTCAAGTACCACGCGAACGAAGTCGCAAGTTTCAGCTAGTTTTCACAAATGTAAAGTGCAGTAAAACAGTTTTTTTTTTAATAAACTAGCCTGCTGTGTCCTCGCTTTATCATATATTATTATTATTTATTTTTAATCTTTTGTTTTTCCAAAACTACAGTATCTATTGACAAATACATCCACACGCTACACATACGTACATTCCCTTTTATAATATTAGTCAGAGTATCTTCCTATTTGTACAAACAATGTCATTTTTGAGAACGATATTAACACGTAGATCTATCTATGGATACGATGTACGCCTGCCTTTGACCACTATCAAACGCATCTGATGATAAGTCTGATTGAGCTGAAGCTAGTTCATCATGTTTTTTTTTATTTCACTGAGTCACGATACGAGAAAGTCGTTCACCTGATGATGAGCGCTACGCCTGCCCATAACAATTACAGTGCCACCCAGAACTTTGCATTGCATAATCTTGCGCGGCACTGAACTGCCCTCGTCACCCTGAGACATCGGTTCTAAAGTCCCTTACGCCCAGTATTTTCGCTGGAAACAGTGCGCTTCAATCCGGAACACAGTATTGTCTTTACATTACTGCTTGACGGATGAATATCTGGCGTAGGTGTGGATGTTACCAGATTCACTGTTTTATTGCCGCTATTCACGAGGTCAAGGATTCATTAGAGTTCACAATACGTATTACTTAACGTTTTCTATGGAGTTCATGATAGTCTATTAATTGTGAACACTATATGGTTGTATATTATTATATACGAGTTGAGTAAGTGCTAAGTAATTTAATTTTATGGCATATTTCGCAATTCTCTGGAAGCCAACATTGGCTTTATCCTTTTATAGATATTGCATTTGTGACTAAGTAGCAAGACGCGTAAACTTGTTAATAAACACGAATAGCTATTTATACGCCTTATTCCATAAAATGTTTATCGGTACTACGGATATCTTGCATAAGTGTACTTTTCGGGGTTGATTCCGGCTTATAAAAAAAAACATTTAGCGAACGCTTGGAGGTAGGATTTCATCCCCCATCGTGGTTCATGCTTCGGTTGGGAAGTTTTGGATTAAGGACCTTTCTTATTAAGTTTACCTGTTAATTACAATCGTCTCTACAAAATATATATCTGCATGCAAAACTGTACTTAGTACAAATCTGTGGGCGGTACTTTGGTTGGTATCAAGCCTCCAGTATAAAAAGTAAATCTGGTACACCAAGTTTTGAACGTACCTGCGGTTGGAACCCATTCTCATCAGCAATGTATGTGAGTGAGATAAGAGAGCCATCTGGCGCCTTGTAGCTGAACTTTCCTTCCGCCACCTGTACTTCTTCGCCTTCGCCCTTGCCGAAGTTTTTCACATACCCTGACTCTTCAGCGTTGATCTCATTGCCTGTTTCGTATCTGTAATAATAAAAAAAGTTATGAACAAAAACCAAAAATAATGTTAGAGGGAAAGTCTAGGCAAAGTTACACAAAGTAGACGTGGATGAAGTTGCAAAAAATAGGTTTTTTGGCAATATGCCGAATTTCAGTTTTGATATACAATTATCAATTAAGAATAAAAGTAACAATTCAAACTATTTAAGGAACTTGATTTTATTTAACCTTATATTTGAGTATCTTTTTAAAAGTAGGTCCAATTTTAAGAGAATAAAACTTATTAAAAAATTATTGAAGTAAAGACTATCACGTGGTAAGATTTGAACCTACAGCTCCATAAGTTTCGTCATTCAAAATATAATAAGTCCAGAAATATCTTGATTGGGAGAGCCCTAAGACGGCACTTAGAGGTTTCAGCTTCAAATCTTTCTCGTTTCTTCTCCTATGTTTAATCATAATCTTACAGCCACTTGTAGGAGCCATCGACATTTGGACCTTCCGACTCTTGACGTAAGATTGGTATTGGCTCGCCGGTCTGCTGCGCCACTGCCGCTAGCGCCAACAGCACCACCAAGTACAATGAGATCTGCAACAAGATACATTTCAAGTTAAAAAAAACCCCCAATACAGATAAATCATAGCTAAAGCGTAAGACAGATCAATGCAGTGCGCCGGAAGTACCTGCGCACGCTGCGTCATTTTGACACATTTTATATGAAAAAAAAACCACAGGAGTCAGGGAGTTCGCGTACTACTTTTTGCTGGGATCGTAGCATGTGGAAAGATGTAGTCTCTGTCTATCCCAACAGGAGGAAGGCATGACTGTATGTTATATGAAAAAGGCGTCGAGATGTTAATGACCCGACTGCGAAGTATGGAATATAAATAAAAACTATGGACACTTTTGACAGACTCACTCTTGCCAGTCTAAAACGCCTTGAAATCTATACATAGCAACACAATCTGTAAAGTAAACGCCTTCGGGATCTTAAATAGCAATGTTAGTATAGTAGGACAACAATATTATTCTCTTTTTAAAATACCAGGAAAATAACATATGAGGCCTTTTTTAATTAGTTAATAATTTCGCGTTTGACCACTATCTCACCTGACTCCCAGGCTGTTAATATTTCGGGAAACACAGACACAGAAACACAGACAGCAAGGAGTTTCACTCCTTTGCGGCTCACATATTGAATGTGGAGGCTATAAGAGCCGCAACTAAATTGTTATTTTCAACCGACTTCCAAAAAGGAGCCGGTTTTATTCTATAGCTAAGCTGCATTGTCGCAGTCAAGGTGGTTACTTCTGTGACTGAAATGTTTTAACCACAATTAACCCATTGATGGGCCCTATAAACTATCGACACAGAGGAAGACGATTAAAAAAACAACTAAAAGAAAAATAAAAAAATGTTTGGTCTCGTTTTTTTTGAAGCACTGTCTGGCGCACAGTTAATTGGTTCCTAAACAACTGCTTCTATCCTTAACCTTATTTATAACTTCAAAATATTAATCATTAAATCAAATCAAAAGTTATCAAAGAAAAACACAATGCTGCCTAATACGAAAGTAACCATATAAATCTAAAATGCTTTCTCTTCTCATGTAAGAACGCATTATTACACGCGTGGCCATTGAATAGACACATCCAGACATTACCCTGTCAACCTTTCAACAGTTCCATCATACCCATGAAACGCATTTGTGTTAACTTGCATACGGAAATGCACAACATACGTATAATGTATATGCCGGAAGAGTCTCCACGAACAATAAGATAGGTTTATAGAAGTCGTGTGTCGACAGCACTAACCACGAACAGTGATTCATATGCACTACGACCTACTCCTAAACCGTGGAACTGCATCATACTCGGGAGAAACTTTCCTTTCATCTACCTATCTACTACAGTCGGGATGACATCTAAAATGCACAAGCCGCGCCTTGCGGTTTCACTCGCGTTGACTATTATCCCACAGTAACATTATATTTTACACATAACATTAACATTATAGCGGTGCGGAAGCGGTGGTAGCCTAGTGGGAGAACGTCCGCCTTCCAATCAGAAGGTCGTGAGTTCAAATCCCAGTGCGGGCACGTACCAATGTGTTTCTGTAAAACATATGTACGTAATTATCACTCGCTTTTCGGTGAAGGAAAACATCGTGAGGAAACCCACATACCTACCCGAGAATTATTTCGGAGGTAGGTAGGTGATCCACCAATCCGGATCTGGCCATCGTGGTGGATTATGGCTTAACCCTCCTCACGAAAGGGAGGTGAGACCCGTGCAGCAGTGGGACGTTATGGGTTGATGATGATAATGATGAACATTATATTTTACTGGGACAAAAAGTATTCTACGTGTTATTTTGCGACCGTCAATCCGTTTAGCAGTTGCAGTTTAAAGAGAGGACAGACACACATAATACGTATACAAACTTTTGCATTTATTGGGATTAAAATATAAGTACGATTTTATATTTCAATCTGACTAAACTTAAATACTTTAATGTGGAAAGATATAGTCTCTGCTTATCCCAACGGGGGAAAGGAGTGACTGTATGTATGTTAAAAACCTTTTTTTTTTTTAATTAGAAAGTATTTAACACTTTGACTGCTGAGCCGTTTTGCTTGTCTAGCCACGTGTGCGGCTCTGCACGCGCCATAGTGTTTTCCCATACAACAAACACAACGGTTGTGTTTATCCGTACTCGTGGCAAGTTATGAAAAACACGACAGTTGTGTTTTCAGCAGTGAACGTGTTAATAAAGCTTTTGGCTCACAGAAGTGCACCTACATTATTACTAGCTGCATCCCGCGGTTTCACTCTCGTAGATTATTATCCTATTATAGCCGTACGTTTTTCCGGAATGAAATGTATACATGTGCTATTGTACTTTCAACCAACAGATTACTGTATCACATTTTATCAAACCTGTCAGATCATCTTTGTTGCAATCTAGGAAATAAAATGACACGACAGCTGTCACATTGTACGCATGTTACCAATCTATCGCTTCAATAGTTCCAATCATTGCAGATGACCCCCTTCTCCTATAGACGAGACTATAGACAAAGTGGCACGCTACAGGTCCTTTATGAATGTACGGAGACTGAAAGGTGTCCTTTGTCTTGTATGTGCCTGTCATGTCCTCAAATAAAACCTCTTTGTTGGGAAACCTGCATTATCTTGTTTTATGACAATGTGGGAAGTTGGGCAAGTTTCACACACACGCAAGTTTTGACGATTGATTTTATGTTTAACGAAATTATGACATGCTTTTGTCACTTCTGAATATTGTATTTGTTTTCTTAGATAGAATATTAATGTGTCTTTGCGCAATGTGACTTTTATTTTTTTTTACTATATTTGTTTTTTCAATATGATACAATTCAATTACAACAATTTTATAATCATAAAAAGCCTAAAAAATTTCTTCGCAGTGATTTTCAGTTCTTTTTAGTCCATAAATACAACGTTAATACTCTATATTACATGGAATACAATTTAAGCCCAATGTACTAGGTTAAATTCTTTGTCATAATTAAAAAAAAAAAGTTTGATTATCTGTTTATAACTGGAGTACTTTGTAATAGAACTATTATTTTCGGCTCCTCGTGTTCTTCGATTTCTTCTCCAGACATAGTTCTAACATAGTTAGTTACCTACGCCATCGAAACTGTCGAACGACACTCATTACTATACATCAAGCTTTTATCTTATCTAACGCCAAACAAGTAATTGTATTTTTCAGTTTTTTTTTATTTGCATTTAACCACTATGTTAAGCTAATGTTAGGCTGCAACGTGGTCTATGATGGCACTCGCTTATTTATAAAATATTATCAAGTCTGATTGAATTTTTCATAAAATATCTTAGTCATGTCATCTCTATTAATGGTTTTGTTCACAAAAAAATATCTAACGCAGTACTAAGTGAGTACTGCGCAGTACAATATTGTAGTGCACTTTTGTTAAACGTCACAACTTTTTGAGAATAAAACCGCTAATATTTATTCCAATATCGTTAAACAAACCAATCGCAATGAACATCTCTACGGAACCGTGAAGTACGTAAGTGGGTAGAAATTTGCCCGACCGAGGAAAGAAAGGATTCCGTGACCCGACAAAGATCTCGTTATATTCAAACATTGCGCTTCTATGAACACGTCCTGAACTTTTGAACTGGTAAATTAACATAACGGTTTTGCATTTGGTTGGAAAGATGGGAAATTATTGATATGAACTCAACCAAGTGTAGAAACATCTGTGAACTCTATGCGAAATAATTATTCGTTGTTTCGTTAACCACTTACGACTGATTGTTGTTAAGTCATTAAAGGTGATTACATACTAACCAAATTTTACAGATATTAGTGCACACCGACCTACACGATCGGGTAGGTTCCTCTTTATGCACCCAATATTTAAGGATGTGTTGGTTAATAATTCATAACATAATTTGAGTAGGTAGTTTTAGTTGCTAAGTTTAATTTACATTTAAGATAAATATACGACTTACGGTAATTTTTTGTCTATGTTTCGAAACCATACCCATCCCATGATAATATTTTTAATTTGTAGCAGTCCTGTTTTCATATTATTTTTATTTTATTTTCACCTTTGTATCATGCACATTTTGAATAATCATAATAAAAAACTGAGGGAAGACTTTTCCCTCAGTTTTTTTAAATTATCACAAGTATTTTTTAACAAAAACTATTCAGTACAAGCTAAAGTAGATATAATACAAGTTATCTCACCATCTTGTCAATATGTAGAGTAAGGGATCCTCCAAGGGTCTGGATGTAGACACTGGCAGCGCAAATGTGTGCTCGGTGACACCGCATGGAGTTTATATACCGGCATCTTTACCTATGAACTTCGGGCGACCCGGCGCAAGCGCATCCCGGCGGTTCATCTTACCACAGAATCTCTAAGTAGGAGCCTATATTATAATGGTTCCAATCTGTCTCACGCACACTAATGCAAGTTTTTATTCGCCATCTAGCCATGCTTGCTGAGCACTCCAATCTTAAGGTACCTACACCACGATACGTCTTGCAAATGCGGCTGTGTGTATTGGAAAATTAGCTGCACTGTGCACGCTTTTTATCGGTTTCCTGCAATAAAAGATTTTGTTTTGGTATTCGTTAGATACATTATGCCTTGGCTTTTAACCAAATTGTTCCGGAATTAGGGCATAAAAATCACATTAACATTTAGGTTTTTTTTTCCATATGCGCCTACGCCGATTTTTTTAGTCACACTCCGACGTTATATATCCATTATCCAGAAAGTAAGCTTGTTCCTTACTGTCAAATGTTATATAGACAGTGGTGTTACGGACGACACACACAGACACACACCACCATGATCTCATAATAACTATCAAGTTATCTGTGTCCAGGTTTGTACATTTTACAATTCTTTAACAATCGTACACTAATGGAAACCAAATTATAAACAATTTTGATGCAGATTCGGAATGCTAATCAAATTGTTATATTCAATTAGGATTTCTCAATACCTGATTGCCCTTCAAGTAATTTTGCTATCCAAATTGCGATCTACGGCAAACGTCCGATAAAATACGTGATATTTTTGCAAAGAAGAACCAATTTTTTAGATTGTTCTCAATAAAAACAAAAATAAAACAACAAAAGTTTAGTTTTCATTTATTTATTACCTTAACCAATATTTTGGTAGTCCATTCCAGAGAATTATCCATATCATTAACACTATTAAATAGTGCTCTTAACGTAACTACAGGCTGATTTTATTTGCATTTCTGTTGGTATGATCCCCGGTTTTTTTTTGTGATAGAGGGTGTAGTTTTATTTTATTACATAAAATAATATGAAGGTTAATTTAAATGAAATTGGCTACCTTCAACAGGTAATTTTCATTCGTTTGTATAAAGCCCTGCTTAAAGTGGAGCTATCTAAATGGAGTTATCAAGATGCAGAATCCTTCTGGTATGTTTTATGAAAATTATTTTGTAATATTTTAGGTTTTAAAAACCAATAATTAAATTAAATAAGATATACTCGTACTATGTGTACATGAGACATGGTGCCAAAAACACTAGCTGCATTTCCTCATTGCATAGCAATTGCAATTATCTAGGAGAGAAATGACCCAGAAGCATTGACCTACCATGGAAATAGTAGCTTAAAAATGGTTATCATTGATTTTCTCCGTGCACATTTTTCTTGTGCCACAACATAGTAAACAAAACTAACAATTCAAGTTATCTCCTTGTTTCGTATGATAAACTGTGTCGGACCTGCATATCTGTACAAAAACGCACCGAACTGTCACTCTTCCAATCTGATAACAAACATAATATAGGACCCAGACAGAACTGTCACCACCATTCATCACTCAGAATACTGCGCTTGCATGCAAGATACCTATTTGTCACTTCAAAAGGTAAAATACGGATGTAAAATATCATGCCTACCTACTGGTGATTCAAGCGAAAAACAAAAGTACAGCCACAAGCTTTTGCAAAATACACGTTAAATCTTGTACGTTTATGAGAACATAAAAGAAAGCGTCCCAAATGACACAGGCATGCCTTCCTGAAGCTACTGTAACATAAACTCAAAGTTCATTACACTAGCACTCGTATATGTGCCCGCAAATTCACTCTCTTAGCTTGATAACTAATATAATTTTCTTCTCTCGTGGGATGTGTTTATGCTCGTAAAGATTGCTTTCAAAAAGTTCAAAAGTACTTTTTTTAAATATCATTATTAAGTAAGTATTAAGTATTAAATTAATATAATAATAAATTTGTAAGGTTTTAATGGGTTAACCTAACTAGGTTTTACGGTAGATTTTTTCGTTGATTGATGATTCTAGCTCGCAAAAAACAATATAACCCGTTTTTCCCCCCCTTGAAATCAAAACTGTGAAAAACGTTGAGTGTTTTGTTTGTAATGGAGTCTATATACTATTTTTCAGTCTAAAACCTGAACGATTTTACCGAAACAAGGATTATTAACACTAATTTTTATCATCAAAGGTTCAATTATGCTTCATCATCATCATCATCAACCCATAATGTCCCACTGCTGAGCACGGGTCTCCCCTCACTTTCGTGAGGTGGGTTAGGCCATAATACACCACGGGGGCCAGATCCGAATTGGTGGATCACCTACCTACCTCTGAAATAATTCTCGGGTAGGTATGTGGGTTTCCTCACGGTGTTTTCCTTCACAGAAAAGCGAGTGATAATAACGTACATATGTTTTACAAGAAACACATTGGTAAGTGCCTGCACTGGGATTTGAACTCACGACCTGCTGATTGGAAGGCGGACGTTCTCCCACTAGGCTACCACCGCTTTAGCAATTATGCTTAGGTGCCCACAAATCCTTACTTTCCTTTGAAATATTTTTTAGAAACATGTTAAATGACATACAATTTTTAAGACTATCATCATAATCACGACCAGTTAAAGCTACACGTCACGTAAAGCTATTTTAATTAATGTAATAATATATTCGATGTAACTACCAACAGAGATTTTGACCTTTAGGTACTGCTGCGTTGTATATAGGTATAGTATATAATCATAAAACATATCCCTAATAATATACATGTTCATGAACTGAATGGTCAGGTAAATATATAGATACCTAGCTAGATACTATTTTAATTTCAATTTCAGAAATTAAATTAAATTCAATTCAATAGAATAGAAAAGAATAAATAATACTTTATTGTACACCAGTTCAGAAATACACAAGGTACAGGAATAGAACATAAATAATAAATAATATAAATATCATTTGCATAATTTGTCACACAAGAAGACATATTATTAAATATAATTTAAAGAGAATGTTCATTTTAGCTGTAAGTAATATTTGAATACTGGTAAAGCTTGCTTCTCAGATCCTTCTCCAAAGAAATGAGCAAATTTGCTGATCGACAGCGCGATAGCAGAATGTCATAAGCCTAGTTTCTATTCGTATAAGGGTCAAACTCATCACTATAAACACCTACATGTGACCTAATACTTACATAGTAACAAAATTTCGAAAACTCCCACCTACTTGCTACGCAGGCTTTTCGTTAATTCTGAATTAAAACTTGTGGATCTTCGCTATAACCATCTAGAGTTGCGATTAATAGATGGTGCTAGTGATAGCTTTAATTAAAGACTTGCGTAAATTGATGAGGTTTCCTGCAAGCGTTCTCAGTGGGAAAATTACACAAAGCTGTCATGCAGTATGTCTAATGTATAAAGAGCGAGAAATAATTTTGTTGTGAAATACTCATACATCGGTCCGCCGTCGACTTATACTGACCCTTTGGATCCTGTTTTGCGTGCGGCATTTGACGAAACTAATATATATAATTACGTGTATGTAATCAAATTGGCATAGTTTGACTAAGGGATCTTATCCGATAACCAGAGTTAAGCAACGTCTCCTGCGTCACATATTTGGATGGGCAAGTCAAGCCCTCTTATTTATAAAAAGTTATGTGACGTTTAATAAAATTGCACTACAATATTGTACTGCGCAGTACTAAGTGCCGTTCAATTTTTTTTTAATAAATAAGAGTAACACTTCGGTCGTCTTTTCTTACTTAAAAGCAATAATTCAGTTTTGACATAATTGGAAATCGTAATAAAGCAATAACGAATATAATAAAAAAAAATATAGGTCTATACAAAAACTGCATTGTTTCTGTATTTATAAATGTGTGTGTGTGTTAAATATATATTATACTGAGTTAGACTTAGAATTTAATTATAGGCCCGTTAAATAAATACCTTCAAATAGTAACTATTCATAAAAGTGTAATACAGGGGGTTACGTAAATATGTAGCAGAACTAATTATTTTCAAGCACTTATACTCAGTTATCCTCCAATAAATGTCTCTAATTTTAGGAAAGCATGAATATGTTCCTAAAATATGAACCGGGTGAAAGTTCATATTTAATTTATTATAAAATCAGTAGACGTCACACGGTACCACCTACCGTCGCGATGATCGGCGAGCTGGATTTTGAGGTGTTCAAGTAGTCATACAGTCCATCCGCGCTTTTTACCACATAGATCCACGGTCTCACGACCGCAATAAAACCGGCACCTGTCACTATGGTAAACATTTTGTATTTATTTCAATTATGATGACCAAGTAAGTGCCTAAAGAGAGGCCAAATTATTATGGACTGGACGTCAGGCGCTTAGTTGTGTCCCGGTAAATACCCTGACACGCAATCATGGAAAACGGAGTACTCTAGAGAAGAACAAGTAATGCGATATGTTCCTTCTCACTGCAGCAGCTGTGTCAGTGGTTAAAAAATCGTTACCATACCCTACAAATACACAGCAAATCTAGACTACGACTAGCAGCGTGGTGTTTGCGAGACTTTCATCTTTCTATAATTATGAATCTCCTCCTCTAAAGAAACTTTTCAGGCTCTGAGTTTTTTGAGGCTCTGAATTTTATATCGATATCAGGTAACGGTGACCATCGACTGGGTGTAGGCATATGTACGCCACTTTTTCCAGTCTAGCGCTAAGTGAATCCTTCGCCACTTTCGCCAATCATTTGCCACTTTGATGACTTTGTCTTATCATAGAGCTGGAGCCTGCCTTAACCTGGATCTTCTCTTGGCCACCATGCCGTCATTACCGACTCTACCTAGCCGCATCTTCTCTGGTTCCATTTCCGTACCCCAAATTTCTAGTGCATTTATTGTCACAATGAATTTCTTTACTTTCTATTTTTATGTACGTAATGCAATACTCTGCTGAGGTAATCACGGCTTATTGAATTTTCTCAGTAGTTCATTTGAATAAACTTCTGAGATACCAATTCCAACAATAGCAGGCTTAATTCATATCTTCTTAGGACTATCCTTATAATCACTGTCACTGTTAACTTACCTTATTCACTGCTCGGCGAAGATAAAAAATATGGTGATCATAAATTACTAAGAAATAAATAGGCTTTGAAATGTTTAACATTTTTATTAATCCTAGGTTATAAAGTATATTTACAAAAGTATAAAATGAACACCAAGAGTACGGTTATGGTTAATATCACAATATTGACACACCTATAGATTTATAATGGCAACTCAATTGTGACCTATATAACAGGAAATGTTGTCGAAGTTGAGTCTCTGTCTGTTTCAAATTAATTATGAAATTATTCTAAAAAAAGTTTGATTATTTTACCTATAAATAACTTTCTTTGCCTCGTTTGTATTTAATAACTAACACAATATAAGAAATAACCCCAGTTGTACCGACTTTTCAAGGAGACTTTGCTTTCACTGCTGAGCTTATCCGAACATACGCATAGGATATATTATATGGCATAACTATACGATCGCAACGCATTATGTGTGAATAAGTACAGGTTACTCTTATACTATTGATAGGCAATACTGTCTGATGATGACAAAATGTTGATTTAAATCTATGCAGTCGTTCCAACGATCTCATTTCGAGACGGTGCTTTAAATTTTCATGATGAGAAGGACCTCACTGCTGGTAGTATTGACCCTTGTAGTCAAGGGCAGCTCTCTCTTCTTGCGCTCTCACGCCTTCAGGGTTGGATTTGGCTTCCAATGCGTTGCGCTCCTTTAAATTAGAAAGTAAAAATCAATGACAACATTCAAAAAAGTTAAAAACATCGTTGTAGCTATTATTGCTTACAGTGGAAAAGTACGATAAACTTCATGCTTGCAAAATTAATTACAAATCGATGTCCAAATATTAATTGAAAGCAATTAGATTGCGCTATGAATGAATTGACAATAATAAACATATTGACGAAATGACCAAACTTGATGAACACGTGTTCGTATACTGTTTGTGAATGTCTTTATCAAGTTTAAAAAAAACGAGAACTCACCGCGTTGGCCTTAATGCCAGCGTAGATCAAGTCAAGGCCTTTCTGGATTTCAGCGGACACGGGAGGTGGGGTGGGGATGTGGTCGCCGGACACTCTGAATCCATTCTCGTCAGCGGTGTACTCTACGTTGATGATCTGGCCGTCGGGAGCGGTGTATGAGTAGGAACCGGTCTGGACGAGGGCGGGAGTCTCATTGTTCTCACCGACACCCTTCAGGTAACCTTCTTCTTGAGCGTGGATGTTGTTACCGGTTTCATATCTGAAATTATATGTTAACAGGGTTAAGTTCTGAGATGCGCGTAAGATTGGAACAGCGAGATGAAGTTTTTACGTTATGAAATGACAGCAGTCATTATGAAATATCATTTCATCTGGAGCAATAAAGTTTATTTGCAACTAACAACTTTCATTGTGCAACATTACAACATTATTTAAATTGTACTTCCGCTGTAGTTAATGTACAGAACAAGAAGCGAAGTAATTGCCTTCTTGGTTTCATATCTATGAACATTACGTTTTTATATGTGTGGTGACGCGATAACTTACGAGGTCTTGTAGCTTCCGTCGGTGCCTTGTTCCTTGTCAAAGCTAATGATGGGAATGAAAGTGGTGGTATCCAATTGAACTTTAGGTCTGAAGTCTTCAATTTGTTTGGCTGGCTGTCTGTAATCCTGCTGCCTGAACTGCTCTGGTTGTTGTTGCGGCTGATAGTTGTTGTAGTTCTGTTCCGCTAGCTGTTGGTCATCAGATTCCTCCTGCTTCAGCGATACTTTTCGCTGAGGGAGTGCTGTCGCGATGGACAGGACAGCGACGGAAACAACCTGAAATTACCAAATTAATTCATAAGTAAACTTGACTTTTTTATAAATTGAGTAATGAGATGACGTCAGACTGAACAGCTTAATAATATTCGTAATGTCGCAAGATAAGATGGAGCGGATACAATAGGCAGCATCTTGTGAAACCGGCTTGTTCCACACGCAGGTTGGGCGAAAGTTGGGCCCCTACATTATAAGTATTGGCACTTACGGCATATGTCTACAAGTATGGCTTTGTTTTCATTGAGATCGCTTAACTCTTCGTTATGCTTTGTTAACATTGCTTACACGGTGTTATATAATGGCAGGCTTTTCCGCGAGACGAATTAGATGTTTCGAAGAGTCAAGCATCGTATCAGTAGCACGAGACGTTATGGTAATGCCATGGTTTGTTACATGAGGCAATATTTCGTGACATGCACGATTGAAGCAACCGAGATGAACACATCCAATTAGAATCCAATTCAACTATCATGCAAACGTAAACGCTTTACGATTCACTGATTGTATTGCTAATGTTTCTATCGTGTAATGAGTATTATTAAACTCTGATGATGCATGTACCAGTTGTTTGCTTCACTGATTCTTTCCGTTACGTTATTACAGTTACAGTTCAAATTGATCTTACGTATTGATAATAAATTACAAAGATATATCAACTGTCGGCAGTTATGGATCTATTGTATCATTTGTTAACAGAATGTAACATCTAGACTCGAAGACGTAACCTAACCTTACACCTTTAAACATTATATTTGGCTATGACCTAGAAAGGTCGTTATGTAATGTGTTAGATATAGAAACAAGATCGTTAGTGCAACAGAGAGCAATAGACTAGTAGAAATGGGGTTATGTGTATCAATAAACTTATGAATTGTGATGCTTTAAAATTTAATCGTTGGAAATGAG
Organism: Campaea margaritaria; assembly: GCA_912999815.1. NCBI lineage: Eukaryota > Metazoa > Arthropoda > Insecta > Lepidoptera > Geometridae > Campaea > Campaea margaritaria. The sequence goes on from OU538794.1 coordinate 9,696,560, forward strand.
AGGTTAATGACGAGCGCTCTACATAATTCTAGTTTTTTTTCTTAATGTTATGTATATGTAGCGGTAGTTATCACACGGTCAGGAGCGTGTTTATTTTTGGATAGTTATGCCAAATTAAGTTATGAAATTAGATAATATTTAATTTGGTTCTTTTAGAATTTATGTTTCATTTAATAAAATATAATATTTAAGGTTTATTAAAGCAAAATTAAAAAAAATGCAAAGTTAAAAGACACGACAAATCGTATGATATTTTCAATGTTAAATAAAATGCAATTGGTAACAAATTACAAAAAATAGAACATCTTTGTTTTATTTAAATAAGGATTGAAAATAATTTCTATGCATTTCACTAAAAATATGCAAATTTATTTTAAAAAAAACTACCAAACTCAGAGATGGCAATTAGCATTGATAAAAAATATCGATTTGATGCTAGTTCAAAGTTAAATGACGTTTCTAAAACTCCTACATACGGTAGCAAACGCCTAAATAGATATACTAAGTTGAAAACATATACGAAAATTACGAAACACACTTCTGAATCCTCACCATACAAATAAACGTATATACATGCTTGTACTTAAACGGCATAAGTAATCAAGCCTAATGAAACATTGGAATTCGGAGAAGAAGGCATTTAAAGTTCAAAGTTCACATTCGACTCCCCGCCGACCTTATTTGGAGCCACATCTCGCAACACCTGATTATCCTTCAAACTGTAAAACCCAGTTCACTGGCACGAGGAACTTAAAAATAGGTGAAATATGGAAAAGATTCACTGCACTCACCAGGAATTTCATTTTTGTGTGTTTGGGTGACGTGCAGCGACAGGGCACGTGGAGTAGCGTGAACTATGTCAGAGTGGTAGTAGTGCGCTTGCTTTTATACCACACCCCTGCCACCAGCGCTCGCTCTGCCGTCGCACTTTCGAGCCGGGCCACTGCAATACGCTGCAGACGCGACCGATCCCAATTTTTTGATTTCTATTTCCGATATCGAAAAATCATGACATTATCCATCAATTGCCTATTCAACCATTATGGCCTATCATGACATCTAAAGCTTTCTACTTGGCTCGTTAAAGTCAATTGAAGTGCGGTTCTGTAACATTACTTATGCCTAACGTAAGTAAACAGTAAATAATATTCAAACGCATGAACAAACTTGTGGAGCATAAATCGTTGACAACAACGTTGAAGTGCTCTTGTGCTTTTGAATTCATTTATGTTCCTTTAAGTAAGGGGATTATGGATGGAGCGCAATCAATACAAACATAAAATGTTCATTTAGCCAAAAAAAGGAGATATCCCGTAAATTTTATCAATAAAGCCAGCGGAAGCAATTTTCATTAAATGTATTGGAAGAGAAGGATAAGAGAAATGGAACATATTTATTTGAGACAGAGAATAATTGCAATATAAAACAGAAACGCCAGAAACAGAGAGAGACATAGAGACAGAGACTCTAGAAACTGCATTAAAACAAGTAGTGTAGAAAAGGTTTTAACTTATAATGATAAGTTAAAGGATATTGATGCTGCTTGACAAATACATAAATGTATTACATATTTATGGCGCTAATTTTCATCTTTCAAGAGCAATTTAAAATAACTGTGAACCCCTTAGGAAGTAAAATGAAAATAAGAGTATGGTTTTCCAAACCTCAGAGATACGATTATTGAGGTAGGTACGTTAACAAGACCGAAAAATACAATCAAATTTAAGAACTCCAATTTTAAATTCAGTCACCAAAAATGATTATATTAATAGCTGAAAGCGATCTCTACCAAACCACATTTAAATGGGCGACATTTGTAGAGGTAGCTACGTACCTACATAAGAAACTTCCACTCCTTAGTTTTTAATTTTAACATTCAGTACCTACAAAAACCTGTGTCACCAGAAAACTCACATAAATAAGCATATTTATTGAATTCTTCTTTATAGGTGTACCTATGGGTAGGCATTGATTAGATAAAATTTATCGTTAAAATACCTATGGAGTAATTAACACCCACCAGTTCAGACTATTGATTGCGACCTCGTATCTTCTCCATGTAGGGACCCCTAAAATTAAATGCAAATGGGTTTTTGAAGGTATCAAGCCAACTATATGAGGACATCCCACCATGCATTTTTATTGCTCCACCATCAACCAATCTTTTTCAATCAGTACCTTTTTATACAACTTATCCTTACTCACTCTAGGCCCATTTCCACTAAATTTAGGTATCGCGTAAATTATATTTTTTTATAAATTAGAATCAGATTTTTTTCCATTTAGATGGTGCCTAGGTTCAATGAAAACAAGCATCGGAATCGTAAAGAACGCCCATTCCTCCTGAAAGTCAAACCAACAAAAACAGTTGAGCTCAGTCAGTTCTGGATGTAGATGATAATCAAAATCCTAATGATATTATAATATTTAAATTTATTTTTATTTGTTTTTTGAACAGTCTACTGTACTAGTAAAAGTGAAGTACAGTTATATAGGGTCACAACCCTTACCAATGGCATATAAAGAGAATATTACGCCATAGAAACACAACATAATCCAACTAACCAATAATTTACTGTAATATACAGGTAGGTATATAAATCAATAGATAGGTTTCACTTTTTATTTCAACCGGTTCGAAGTATTCGATCGAAAATTCTTTAAATCTATCGCAGATAAAAATGTCTATATAAATTTTAGGCAGAACTCAGTGAACTATTCGAATACTTCATTTGAACATTTGCTTTAGAACTAGACGTAGGTAGAAAAATTATAATTTTGTACCTTAGGTTTTAAACAATAGGTAGGTAGACCGCGAGGAAGTCTCATATTATCTGAGGACAGTTACATGGATGAATGATATTTTACCATTACATTGGTACTACGCACCTTTGTTGTCAACGTCAGTTCTGGCCAAGTATTTGCTAACTTTTTCAACTCTGACTAAAGTAGGCAGTTGATTGGGATAACCTTTATTACCGCTTTTACACACCCATGTTGTATGAATTATAGTCCACGCACTTCACAAGATGTGCGTTACATAAAACCTAGGCGTTGTTCAGATGTCAGTTTAGCAACGTTTAGTATCAGTTATCAGGGGTTACACAATGGCAAGAGGGTGCGGTATTGTGATGCCGGCAGTGATTCAACTCGCGCGTTTCCTCTGTTAGAGACGATAGCTTCGTGTGATACTGTTATTCTAGTCGACGAGCGAAATACATGCGCTGTTTTATTAGCAAATATCATGAGCTCAACTTCCAATACAAGCATGTACCAATGTGTGTCTTGTAAAACGTATTTATTATTCATTTTCAATGAAGGAAAATATTGTGAGGAATCGCAGATGCCCGAGAATTGTTTAGAAGGTACTCGTATGTGATCCATTAATCCGTACCGGCCCCCCATGGCGGATTATGGCCTAATCCTCTTTTCAGAAATGAGACAAGCCCATGCTCAGCAATTGGTGAACCATCATCATCATCAACATCATCGGTAGCCGGAAGAGCTCCACTGCTGAACATAAATTTCCCCAAAAAAGACCCCAACGAGCGGTTGCTAGCTGTCTACATCCAGCGGCTTCCCGCGACTCGCACCAGGTTGCCAGTACACCCAGTGAGAGGCCGTCCTACGCTACGTCCTCCGGTCCGTGGTTGCCACTAGAGAACCTTTCTTTCTCAAAGGTTGTCAGTTCTACGAGCAACGAGCCTGCCCACTGCCACTTCAACTTGCTAATTCGTAGAGCTATGTCGGTAACTTTATTTTTTCTGCGGATTTCCTTGAATAGCTCCGATTGAGATTGAATAGCTTCCGAGCATAGCTCTCTGTGAGCTTATGAATGAGGCCAATAGTAAGCGACCACGTTTCAGTGCCTTAAGTCATCGCGGTAAGCGGATATGGGTTAGTGATTATAATGCTGATGATATTTTTAATATTTATTCCAGGTTTACCACTTTCGGATACACAGTGTAAGGAATGCACAGTCATAGGAAATTCAAACGTCGAGGTTTGTTAAAATGATATGCACGAAAAGACTAGTTTATGTCTTATCATATCGTAACTCATCCTCTAAATGTCAAGAGAAAACAGGAAAGATATGTATGTGGAGCACCGCAGGCGATACATTAATATTGATGAGAAAATGTCGTAATCTCATCAAAAATGTCACAGCACTGTACAGCGGTTGTTGGTACAGGGGGCTGATCTCGGTCACAAATTATTTAAACTTCATCACCTGAGTTATTATTATGGAAAATGTTTAAGTTGAATACGTTTACCATTACGATACGCATTGGTATTCGAAGAGCTGAATCACTGTGTCACTTTTGTGATTATGTTTTCATGAGAGTTGTGTGCACTTGGTTTGCGTTTCTTGCGCACCTTTTGATGCGCTTCATTGCGGTAAGCACAAAGTAATGTAATTACATAAATTGATCGGCGTTTCTTATCTACGATTCGGTAATACGATCACTGCGGATAGAACCGTGGGATAGTTAACCAAAATCCCCGGCTACAAACTAAGGTAACGGTAAACTCAGTTGGACACTTGACCAATTCTAAAAACGTCAGGTAAAATAAGCCCATTACGATTTGTTCCATGGAAGGCATATAAATTCTGAATAGAGCTGTGTAGGATTTCATAAATAAATAAATATATAAATAAAGTAGGTATGGGTGGGCCAGGTTAACCTTGAAAATACATCGGAAAGAAACCAGAACGCTACACCGCATGGGTTGGTTTTTTGTTACTAGCAGTATATGGAGGCTTCATCTGAAATATCAGGTTTCGTATGAAATAAATAAAGAGAGACTAGAGCGCTCTCAATAATAGGTGTATATTTTTAGTGTTCCGCTACAATAATCAAGAACCTAGAGGTGAAGTTTTCGCAGGCAAAAGTTTTACGGGACACTATTACAATTCCATTCTGCGAGAGCTTTACGATATAATCTTTAATGGTTTCTAAAGAATGAAATGCAATCACTTAAGCACTAGCTTAGAACACGTATTTCGAGTCGCACTTGGCCATTTTTTACTCATTTATAGTATTTTACTAACGTATCTAGTGGCTTCGTTCAAAAATGTGCAAAGTTTCACAGTGCGAAGTCAAATGGGAGTGGGTTTAAATCACGTCGCCTAAACAAACATGAGTTGGCTAAAAGCTTTTACACATCATAATTATGTTCAATAACTTTATGGCACAGTGCATTCAATGCAAGAAAATTGACGTAGCGAGTTTGTGGCAATACACCTGCCAATAAGGTTAAAGGCTCTCACAAGCCGGAGCGTTTTAACGGCTGATATTTCCGCGCTAAAGTAGCGGCTAGCTATAGCGGCCGCTACGATTGGGTTTAATTTGTTTTTTTTTTGATTGAGTGACGAGACGAGCAAGTCGTTCACCTGATGGTAAGCGCTACGCCTGCCCATAACAATTACAGTGCCACCCAGCACCTTGCATTGTATAATCATGCGCGGAACTGCACTGCGCTCGTCACCCTGAGACATCGGCTCTAAAGTTTCTTAAGCCCAGTAATTTCACTGGAAACAGTGCCTTTGAAATTAACATTGGTGTTAATTGGTACGATTATCATAATAATTGTAATTTCGCTATGTTAGTATTTATTTTCTTTTTACTCTCGTATTTTTTATATGTATTGCGTATCTTCTATTTATCTGTGCTATATTGACCACGTGGCTGTAATAATAACATCTCTATCACATCTTATATAGGTAACGCCAGATATCAATGCACCTGTGTGGTGTACCTTAAGTACTGCCACAGGTAAGTGCCTCAATTACAGCTCTTTAAAATCCCTACCTCAACGTAGGGCCTTTCTGAAAATCAGTAAACCGAAACATGGTAGGTTAATGTTTCTTGATCGCAGAATATGTAGAAAAGCTAGAAGTATTTGTAAGCTGTGAACAAAACAGTAGTGCCTGATCGTAAGATGCAGTATCTAATCGTCAATTTACAGTAAAAACCGATGAGTTTTGTAATAATTAACACACAGTTTTTTTCTGCTTTCAATTTTCGCTCGTGTGCTGTCATTCAACCTCCCAATCATCTGGTGGTTTTGCAATTCATAAGTAGTCATCCCTATCCAAATCCGCTTATCTATCGTAACCGGTTACGTTGACTGACTTTGTATAGTTTTGTTTTTTGTTTCAAAGGTATTTTTTTTAATTTTAACGTTCTAATAACAATAAGCCAAAGCGGTGCGCCACGATACATAAAAAAAAGACCGTACTTGTTGATTATATAGCACAACGCATTTTATTTCTACTGGCACCTGCCAATTAAAATTAAAAATATAATGTGATTTTAAAAGCGTTGAAACATGTAACAGTATAAATGTGAGCAAGATGTTTGTATGGCCATCCTCATCATCATCATCATCAGTCTATATTCGTCTACTGCTTGAAGTAGGCCTCTCCTAGTAAACGCCACTGAGCCCAATCTTCGGCTCCGAGTCATATGGTTTGATTGGTATGCGTCGTAGTTTTAATTGTTAGAAAATTCTACCTTAATCAGTTCAAAGTAAAAATGAATAAAGTACATTCACGTTCAAGATTTAATTTGAGTTGAACTAAAAAAGCTTGAACTATTAGGTTGACTCACAATAGCAATACCTACGCATTTCAATTGACCACATAGCCGGCGCTGCACAACGTGAAGAAATATAACATCACTAAAATAAAAATAATCGTCAATTGAGAGTGATAAAAAATCAATCGAGTGAATCGAATACAACGGGCGAAACGGTTTCATGCAATATTTCTGCATAGTCTGATGGGAGATGAGCTAGTTACGTAAACCGAGGCAACACTACTGTAGTGGCTGAGGTGAGTGACACTAGCGCGTGCCACATGGTAAATGGTAAGTCTACCAGAGGTGGTGGGAGACCACCTGAACACCTAGCGGGTGTCCCTGCACTATTAACAGCTTCCGCGATGCAAGTTGTTATACCACCGGTAACAGGGTGGGACCCAAACTACCGATAGTTAGTTCTGCAGATTGACAAACCTCGTGACGATTCAAGCCATATCGAACTGACTTCTATGTTATATCTAGCGTGGATGATTTTATGAATAGTTCTATTATACAGTTTAATTGATTCAGCATTGTATTGAATAGACCACTGTAGTAGAAAAAAAACTAGTGCATTTGAAATTTGAACTAGCATTAGCATTTCACTTCACTGTAAGTAGGTTGTCTAACAGTTTTTTGTATATGGCACTGTAGTGTTTAAGTAGTAGTTAACCCCAACATCATGCTTTAGGTTCGTCTGAAAAACTGAAAAAAAAAAACATTCATAGTGATTTATTTCCATAAATAGACGTTACATAACTGTAATACACTTACGCTGCTTCAGTGTTTCGTTAATACCTCAATAAGAAGATATCAAGTGTTACTCCAATTGAAATACTTCAAACATACTATTATTGTAACCCGGATCAGGGGCGTCCTTACGACGAGTCGGCATCCAGTGTTACCAATCAATCAGGTTTTCATTAGATCAGACAGGCGCTAACGGACATTTGCACCCTTGCTCAATAGGCTTAATGCGCCCCTGTCCAAATATAGAATAACTTCGGCGAACAATCGTTCTTGAGTAAGAAAACAATTTTATATGCAGATCCAACATTGTCGATGATTTCAATAGGCCTATAGTAAAAACAAATTACTTAAACAAAGATCCATTGTGGTATTTTTGTCATGTGTGTATTTAATTTATTATCTTTTAGGTGAAAAACGGCGGACAATGCCATATTGTAGCGCGATAATTGACTCCGTTTGATACGTCTGTTTTATTTATAAATAGGCTTATAAATCCTTCAAAACGTATTATCAGTTTGGAGATAACTAGGCATATTTAAGAAGTGCACGAGTCGAGTGCATGCTCTACACTGTTTTTAGTCCAAGGTACATGTCTAAAAAGTCAATACAAATATTTTAAGTCAGTATTTAGAAACGGTGCACGTCATTTTACGCAATAAAAAAAGTGAGAGGATTCGCTTCTTCTATGCACCATCGTGCTGGTGTCGCCTTCTGATCTTGACATTTGAGATTATAATTTGCATTTTGATACGCTAAAGCGTGCAAGGTGCTCGAGATGTATGTTGTTATGCTTTCTTTTTTGTACTGCAGCAATCTTATGTATTCACTCAATACATTGTTCGCCGTATTTCGTAACGCTTATTAAAAATGCAGAGGGTACTAAAATTAACAAGCTTTAAATTCAGCAGGTTTGATTGAATACTGAATTTCGATTTGACATCTTTGTATCGATTTCACTTGATTTGTCAATAAATTTATGATCTCGGATCGTATTTTTGATAGTACAAAAATCTTATTCGGGAACCAAGAAATAAAACATTGTGTAACATTCTCATAAAAATATAACTCTTAATATTAATAACAATATGATTACAACAATAGTATAGAGTTCACCTGTACCTTAAAATAGCTTTATACAAGTAGGGAACATTATGTACAAAATAACAAAAATGTCAACATGGAATCAAAGGGTAAGTATTCAAAAGCTTAGGCGGATGGAGTGGAAGCAACTTCAGTGGTTACTTCTGAACTGGCAGCGGTCGATGCATCTGATGGTGATGACGCCTCCGCAGGCGTGGAAGCGGGTTCTTGGGGAGTCGACGATTCAGATGCTGGTTCTGAAGATGCTTCAGAAGTTGACTGTTCCGAAGAAGCTTCTGGTGTTGATGCAACTTCTGATGTCGTGGGTTGCTCTGATGTCACTTCCGGCGTTGATGCAGGCTCTGATGATGTCGACTGTTCTGAAGATACTTCTGGTGTGGATGCAGCTTCTGTTGACGTCACTTCTGTAGTTGAGACTTGTTCTGTTGTTGATGATGCAGCCTCAGTTGTGGTGACAGCAGCCTCAGTGGCAGGAGCTTCAGGCGTCGTCGACGATTCCGACGATACTTCGGTAGTAGAGGGTTCCGATGATGCCTCAGTGTTAGCGGTCTTTTCAGCAGAATTGTCGGCTATTCTTGATTCTATAGCAGGAGAATCTGGCGTTTGAGAAGCTTCAGGTGCCTTAGATGCTTCAGGACCCTTAGGTGCCTCGGGAGTTTGAGGGGCCTCGGGAGTTTGGGGGGCCTCAGGAGTTTTAGGACCTTCAGAAGATTGAGGACCTTCTTCAACTTTAGGAGCCTCAGCTGAAGCAGATTTAACTGATTTACTGTCAACTGATAAAGTTTTCGCACGACGTTCTGAGCTGACAGGTGCTACAGAAGGAGGCTTAGGCAGGTGATCGCCAACTGGTCTGAATCCGTTTTCATCAGCAATATACCTGTGTAATAGAAATTAGGTTTTGTTTGTGCTAGGGATAAAAATTAAGTCAAAATAAAAAATATTCATGGCACCAGAAGTTGGACGAAGCTTTGTTGTTAATTGATTTTAAAGTAATATAAGTGCTACGCCTGCCCATAAAAGTTTCAGGGCCACCCAAAACTTTGCATTACAAAATGTTGCATGACGCAGCGCTGCGCTCGTCACCTGGAGACATTACTATGCCCAGTAGTTTCGCTGTAAATAGTAGCGCTTAAACTGAAATAGTAATGCTCACTATTGCTGGAGGATTTATTAGGCTGTGGTGTATTGTTGCTATGTTGATGATTATCTGATATCGCTCTATTTCAAGATAAAAAGTCTAAACTATCTTGTTATTCCACTTTGTAGACTTCAAAGTCAATAATAAACAACTTCCTATAATTTCACGAATCAGGTGATAGAGTCGGTTAACATTCCTGAGTCCGTGTATAATATAATAGATTTTAAATTTTGAATTATATACGAGTACATTAACTTAACTCGTATATATTTTCCATATTTTTACAAGCATATATTTTGATCAATTATTACTAAACTTTGCATTTGGATAACTTTGAATATATTAGAGATTATTTTGTTCCCTCAATTTTAGCCCCTACAATCGAGTAATCATCACTGCTAGTGACATATAATGAAAATTAACAACAAACAACTATTTTGGATAACTGTGATATGGAAAATTATGGTTAATTTTGATTTACATTTTTTTGGATAAAGAGAGCCTAGCTTTATATTAATTGTATATTACTCCTTTTGCAAAAGAGTATGTTTTATAATAATGGTACTTACTTCACACTGATGAGGGTGCCGTCAGGCGCGGTGTAGGAGTAAGATCCTTGCTGTACGTGGATTTCGTCACTCTCGTCACTTTCCTCGCCGCCCTCGCTGCTCGAAGCTCCGCTTTTGGTCTTGGGCAGCACTTTGTCGTAAGAAGTCTCTTCACGTTTGATTCCATTTCCGGTTTCGTAGCTAATACAAAAATAAGAATTTCATTTTTCTAAACACGAATGTATTAGAAAATAATAGTTGGATGTAATTTTTTTATCAATTTGACCGGTAAATTATACTTGTGATAATTTTCAGGATACATAAATGGCAGTTAATTAAAATAAATTGAGAGGATAAGGATCCTCACAAAAGTGAGATTGGACCCATGCTCAGCAGTGGGCAGATATGAGTGTATGATGATGATGAGTCCAAAAACGCACCTAAATTTATAAGTTCCATTAGCTTCTAGCTCTTCTGACTGTGAAATAATCGGAATCACTGTAGGCTGTTGCTTTTCCAAAGGCACCACGTCGACTGGGGGTGCAGCCAATACACACGTCACCGCTAAATGTAAACACGCTAATTTGAAAAACATTTTGGCTGTATTCACTCCTGGAATTCACTATTGAGTGATACTCCAGACTTCTAAGCCACCTATATGTAAGACTCATCTATTTACACTACCCTCCCCCCGCCTTCCGGTGGAACCTCAGTGGTCGCTAAATACTTCAACCTTAGCGCTTGACTGATATGTTCTTCGGTAAATTGCACAATCGTTGAGGTGTCAACAATGAGGTATGATCGGTGACGATTCGTTACGATAAACTTTTTGGCCACTCTGAACAAGGTCGGTTTGCTCACTGAAACTCTTTAAGGATGCTCGAATTTTCAGCAGCGCATAACTTAAATGTTTGTATTTACCACAATAATGTGTGTAGATATTTGATTTTGTTTCAACAAGGCAGTATCAAGATTTAATTGTGTCAAAGTCGAGGTTGTAGGGTCATGCTTAACTAGGAAACCATAATTTATCGACGCACTCATGCTCAGTATGCGTTCTTGTATACATATTTTTTATAGTTTGATATCATCACTATATACAAATCATGACCCGTTGTAAACATTGGATAATCAATATGAAGTAGACAGATTGTAGTCAAACTGGTGGTGTTATTAAGATTATAAAAACGATTACCTAGAGTTAGGCAGTTGGATCAAGTTTATTAGTATTCCAATCGCCTGTGTGTTGTGTTGTAGACTTTATTAATACATTTTAATTGAATTAATTATAAAAATGTTATTTAGAAGTATATTTTTACTTTTCATGTTAGTGCATATAAGGAATGTGTTAAGTAAAGAAGACAGTGCCAATATAGAAGTGCGTCAAAGTAGAGCTCTAGAGACTACGTACCCCTTCAACCACCCGCCATCGGCAGAAAATTATGAACCTATACCCGTTGCCATAGTGTATGAAGATCAAAGTGACTATTCTCAAAAATCAGAGGTCACAACTGAAACTGTGAAATCTTCCGAAAATGTAAAACCAAATGTAACCAAGAAAGATAATGTATCAACAACCACTGAGCCAGTAGAAACAACCACTGTTGCAAAAAGAACCGATTCTAGGGCTAAAGTGAAATTAGTACCAAAACCTCGAGCGTTGAATAACTTACAGATACCAGTGACTGTTGTTTATGATAGTGATTTTAATAGCTATCAAAACCGTTATACGATTAAAACGGACACTACTACTGATAATGCAAGGATACATCAAAACCACCGAAGAAAGCAGAAAGCTATAGTTAATGTCGATACTCGGAATGAACAAACTACTCAGATAATAAAGCCAGATACTGAAAACCTTCACAAGAATATTGAAACCAGTACTTTCGGAAAAAGAATTGGAGGTCGTGATGAAGTGGTTCCTATTATTGACATGGAAAATTACGTTTTTTCATACAATGGAAACTTTCACTATCGGTATGGTCTATTTGTGTATATTTTTATATTGCGCCAATATATTATTATAGCATCTATTGTTAGATGATCTCATCTCATTTACATCGATATCCTTATGTGTGCGTAAGAGAGAGATAGCATAGCATCCACCAGTTTTATTGCAGCAATGAAGTTATTTGATACCGTAAAATGGAATAGTAGTATAAATTCTATTTGTAGATCTATCAGTAGAATTACTTCTGGTTGCAGGTATGAAGGTGGTGATGGCACTAAAGCCCATTCAGAGGGAAAACTAAAAACTATAGATGATAAAACTGGAGAATCTGTAGTAGGAGGGTTTTCGTACACTGTAAGTAAACAATCATGATGAAGATGATGTTATGAAATTTTTGCATATCCCCAGTTCATTCTTCGTCATGTTCTTCTATCATAATTTTTTGTTAAAGCTACAGAGGATTAGAATAAGAAGGGCATCAGAGACATTCAAATATTTGGGTTCAAATCTTTATGTAGTAGTCAATAAGGCTTAATATCTCCCCCTGGTGAATTATAACCTAATCCTCCCCACGAAAGTGAGGGGAATCCCGCGCTCAGCAGTGGGCCGATATAAATGATGATGAAACGGTAAATGATGATGAAGATGAAGATCTCACTACGCTGCGCTGTTAAAATTATTTTATTCCAGGACAAAGAAGGCAATAATTTTAGTATATCGTACACAGCAGACGAGAACGGCTATCGTCCAGTCGGAGCGCACCTGCCAACGCCACCGCCAATCCCACCGGAAATCGCTAGAGCCCTCGAATACCTTGCGACGGCCACTCCAGAACCTGTAACCAAGAGTCCTGGTAAACCCAAATCTGTTCGATAACTTGAAGACTCCATGTCCTCCATTTATATCGTGACTTTGTCATAGAAACTAATACAGAGGAACAATCAAACAATCGACAATCGGTTAGTCTTTCATGGAGCTTTTTAACCGATTTCAAAAAAGGAGGAGGTTCTCAATTCGACTGTATTTTTATGATTACTTTTACTAAGTTAAATTTTACTGAATCTATTTATGTACATACATACATACATACTTAGGTACCTACTAATAGTTTTGAATTTTATTTTGAAGTGATTTTGATGTATGTTTGACTTATGCTTGAAGATTCCACTTAATTTTAATTTGTATAAATTCTAATTCTCAGAGAATAAAAATAACCTATTATGCCTATTAGTATGCAGATGCATATATTTTCTATTTGCATACAATTGAAATATTCAAATGTGTTCAAGGTACAGCCCGATTTCATGATAAACTAATTCGACCTAACAAAACTCCTTATATAACAAAAAAATAGATTATGACATGCTAGAAAATCCGGGCAATGAAACCTAATTCCACATGTTATTAGTAAAATATAACAGACATTTAATAGCGCAAGCGTAGCAAGCGCAAAAAATGTTGTTATTTCTATCAGTGTGGTCAAAATTAAATACAATTCTAAATTGTTATTGTACAAATTAGCCTTAATTCTTACTGCAGATCTAAAACACGTCGTGGACCGCACAAATATAGCCTGCGGGCCCTAGACAGCTCAGCTCTGCCCTAGACGGTGACATTTTAGTTTTCGTCATCTTGAAACTATTATTTTTCTAAGCTTAGTTTTAGGATAAACTAGTTTATCTTTGTTTTCTGGTTGGCCAGTAATATGATTACCTAACTTAATCTACTAATAAGTATTCTGTGGTCTTACTGCAATGGGCACCACCAATCCGGACCGGGCCCCCGTGGTGGATTAAGGCCTAACCCTCCTCACGAACGCGGAAGGAGACCCGTACTCAGCAGTGGGACGATATGGGTTGATGATGACTACAATAAGTAGATACATTCATAGATAACTTCAATTGGTTGAGTTTGTCTGTGTTGATACGCAATACATACAAACACCTGTGTATACACACATGTAATTAAACTTTGAGCTCCATTGATTTTGTCAAAAGATGCACTGGCGGCTTTTCCTAATTAAAAAATATGTTAAACCATTAGAGTTGTTGTGTCAATAGCTATGTAAATTAACAAATTGCTTTACAATAAAATACGTAGGCCATTTGTAAGGAAATACTTACTTTAAATTCAGACTTGCTTAAATTTACGCCTTGTTGGCCAATGGGCCTTTGACCTGCCATAAATCATATTTTACTATAAAATTACATTATTATTTTTACATATTTACCTATAAACTTTAACATTCAATCTATTAAGTACAGAAGTCGTGACTCAAACTGATAGAGGAGATGCCATTAAAGATCACCCAGCTTATTACGCGTTTGTTAAAAGAACTAAATGGTATTAAAATCTAGATTGCGTGACCATCTCGTAACCTTTTACAATAAAATGGAAGGTTTGATGTCCTTATTTCAAGACTACACGTTCTAACAAAAACAATACGTATATTTAGACCTACTTGTATAAACACCCTAATAATGTGAGTAGGTTGAACGCATATTTTAGTGTTGTTTTGTTCTCATCGATGACCTTGGCATCACGTTCACTTTACTGAACAGGTTGACTCAGGAATGTCGGTGCGAGGATCACTCTTGCTTTCTAAGTGCGTCATAATACGAAGAAGGATTCAATTCATGCAATATTATCTTTCGTGCAAATTTATCTAGTCTAAGTGGTTCTTGTAAAGCGTCCTTGGCGGTCATAATTTCTTGTGAATAATTCAGTCGTCATTATTTGCGTAAGTATTCTGTGTAGACAGAGAATTTGGGTGTATTTAAATTAACTAGCTATTGCTAGTGACTCCGTTCGTGTGCGACGCCGACGCAGATTCCCGGAAATATTGTTATTGGTATGCGTTCAACTGATATCATTAGATTGTATTGCTTTATAGAGACGTAGAAACGATATTTCTTTTTGCATCATTAGTATCTTTTGCAGGATTAGCAGTATGTACCTAAAAACCAGGTAACTTTGTAAATACGTCCTTAATCATGGGAAGAAGGTAAAACTTACGCTTTTCATTAATTGCTTTACAACTATTCAACTACATCCCTTTTCTGTAGTTGTTCCTGATTCCCTAAATACAGAGAATCCTAGTTATGGGTCTGGATCTATATAATATCGTAACGCGATATAATAATGAAAAAAAAAAACATTCATCCTTGAAATTAAAACAAAAGCTCATCCTGAAACCCCTACCAAAATTATTTTAGTAGTTTTCGTGATTAAGGTACCTTATAGATTATAACAAATAGACCAAAGTTGCTTAATCAATATTTTTTTGACCTATAAATTCAATAATGTGTTGAAACAATGGATTTCAGTTTAGCTATTTTTAAAGTACAGACACCTCAGTCACAGTTATATTATAATGTGTGTCAACAACTTTTAAGAAAAGTGAGTCATCGTTCGTGATATTTAATTCGAAGCTCTATTAGCATAATCCTATAATATCTAATTAGCTTAAACTCAGAGTTCAATTATTATCTTTAAATAATGATTCAGGATAAATTATAGCTCTTCCTAAACAGACTAGCTATTAACGAAGTATTATGTTTTATGGGATTAAAACCTCATTTACTCTTCAACAAAAGATTAGGTATAAAAACTTTTTACAACAGTTTTTTTTCTATTAGTTAGATCATTCAGCTACCTAATTTCAAGATAAAGCAGTTGGACAACTTAATATTCGACAATTTTCAAATATGTCGATGACATGGTATCCAAAATTAGTATTTGCGATTTTAATAGCAAATATAAATTAACTTTTGTTTGACGTATTTGAAAACTTTTAATAGCGGCTACATCACTGATTGATACATTTTATAGAAAATGACATCAACAACTTTTAGCACCTCACGACAGCTTCAATTGCTAAAGCCTATGCTAACAACTAACATGCGTCATTGTTTTTGGGTCATGTACTAAAATAATAGACGGATTTCATTTTGCAATGCATCTTTGGCACTGATTTTGCTTTTATTTAGTAATAAAAAATAATAAATATACTTTACACTTTGTATAAGTTCAATCACTTTATCACAGTTCAGTCGTCGTTTAGAGTTAATATTTTTTATATGTTTTATATTGCTTAGTTAAATAGACACGGTTTCGTAAATAGAACTACCTATTACAACTAAAAAGGAACCCACTTATATATCCCCTTTTTAAAAATTGATGTTGTAAGTAAGATATTATTCAGGAGTAACCAATATTCATATCATGTCGTTCAATCAGCTCAATACTTTAACCAGATATTGTTCTGTGACAACATTTTCTCTTCCATTTGGTTAAAAAAATCACTTATCAGAAACCATATCTTCTGATAAGTACTTGTAAGAACTGACGTTCATTTAACGACATTCTAAAAGGTATTTGATAGGTGCATTCGCAACTCTAACAGGTTTTCGATGTAATTCCACGAGGGTCCCGTTACCACTAGGATTATGGCTAATAAAATTGTTAGTAACCAAGTGTTTGAGCTTCCCTTTGTTGGAAAAGTTTAGTCAGTAATGTAATTCTCTTATCGAAACGGTGCCAGTAGGTACGAGTATTCATATGTCCACAGGTACATGGTACGTGATACGTTCAGGTCAAGGTGGGTCTGCTTAGTTCCTGCCGGGTGGTGGTGGTGGAAGCGTTGCCAAGTAGTCAAGAGCTTTCTGGATTGCTGGTGGTATCGGAGGAGGAGTCGGTAGATGAGCGCCCTGAAATGGAATTACAGATTTTTGATAAAACAATCATTAAAAAAGGACATCATAAAAATTCCTCAAGCGTCTCCTGGTGACTAATTACAATAGAACTTCCTTTTAAAAACATTCAAATACTTTTTCAGAAAAATACCCGCTTTCTTATCGGTTCTTCTCGAAAGAATTTATTCTTTATCCGGTGGTAGAATTAGTTAACTTTCATGAATGCCGGCTCGGAGACCATGTGAAGATTTTTGCATGTTAAAATTGAGTAAAAGTTAGACAATCAATATTGTATTATGGGTAGCCCAAGTCTTTTACCTCACTGTTAGCTACAGACGCAATTTTTCAAAACGTGATATCAGAGATGAAAAAATAAAACACATAGAGTAACCAGGATGTATATACGAAATAGGTAGCGAATTACGCATGTTTGACGGTAATTAATAAACTACACACGTACATACTCTAGTAAAAAAGCAAAAGGAACAGAATAGCAAAGGTCAATATCATCTGTTACTTGTCCTGCTACAAGTCAGAAAAAAATTGATATGTTCAGTATTAAACACATCAACACACATGGAAATATGGAACAGTATGGAAATATTTTTACAAACTATTATTTTAAGAATATTATGATTATAATTTTTTAAGACGACATAAAAAGATTTTTAGGTAAGAGCTAGACCAGATTGGCTCAAAGCGGGATGAATGGCATAAGAAATAGGAGGCTTATGCCCTGCAGTGGACTGAATGAGCTGTCTTTATTAATGATGATGATGATGATGATGATGATGATGATGATGATTTTATGATCAGTGGTGTTATTAAAATACTTTTAAAATTTCACCATTCATACTTATAAGGAAATTCAATATTGGTTCAATAGATTTTAAGTATGCCTGTGTTTAAACTCCGGAGTCAGTAATGTTTGAAATTCCACTTTTTACTATTGCCGGATAGGAAAGCACCACTCACCGAAAACAAGCGGTAAAGAGCTGTGTGCGAAAATGGTTTGAATTTCTAGGCTTCACCCTCATTAAGTTATTTTCTTTAATGCCTACCTCCGGCCTGAATCCTCCTTCATCGTCAGCTACGTAGTTCAGGCTAATCACGGTCCCATCCGGCGCCGTGTAGCTGAAAGCTCCTTGCGCTATGATGACGTCAGCCGCATCGGGACCAGTGGCCTTCTTCAGCGTACCCGTTTCCTCTGCCTTGATTCCGTTTTCAGCTTCATAGCTGAAAAAGTTAAACATTTTTTGTCAAAATAAAATTAACCATATACAAAAACAATAAAAAAAGTAACATGATACAGGAACGTAAATTGCGAGGAAGGAAAGTCAAGTGCTGTATACAAAAAGATGCACAATTTTACATGGCTTTAAATTTCACCATCATCATTTAAACTTTAAATAATGAGGGTGATATCTTTGATATAATTTTTAACTTATTCTTCTCTTTATAGTTTATGCTTTGCATTGATTTCTATGGTCGCTGAACACTGAACAAATTTAAAAAAGGTTGTTGGGTACATACATTATATATTTTGAATATAATTATGTATCATTGTAGCTAACTTTATGGTATGTAGTAGGGTTATGCCTGCAAAAAAATATGGTAGTTCATTTTTAATCATATTTCTCTAAACAATGATGGCTTTGTTTGTTTTTACTATTAATTCTGTTTGGTGTAAAATTGACATTGGATGGCGCCGTCAAGAGCATTTACACGACTGTGTTAAACACCAGTAGCTTAATCAACAGCTTATCTATTTGCTATTACATATTATTTGTTTTATCTGTATTTCCTAATTGTTCTGTGAGTCCGGGTCTTAATGAATATCGAGAATGCAAAGGCACGTATAAATGTTAATTAACTTACGCTAGTAATCATTAAAATCGACTTTTGTTAAAAAAAATATATTTCGTTTGAATGTGATTCACTAATCCGGTCCGTGATTATGTAATATGGCCTAATCCTCCTCACAAAAGTGGGATGAGACCCGTGTAAAGTACGTCTGTATTGGTTGATATGAATGTTGAAGTAGAAAATCAAATCAGAATTAAAATATTTATTTATTTATTTATTTATTCTTTAGCACACAAATGGAGTACAAGGAGTACTTAATGCTAAGTAGCATTTTTTACCAGTCATCCTGGAGGTGGAACTGAAATGGTGGTGGTGGTAATAGTCTTAGATAATGTCAAAAAAATCCTAGAGGAAAGAAAATGCAACAAACGGATGCAATTCTAAACGGAGGACTGGAAGAATAATCCGTCACTATCAATCAATGCTAGCTTGCTAGTCACCTGTCCTCTTGCCAACACAATTTTATTTCTACTTTTACCCACCTGTATCTATAAGAGCCATCAGGTTGTTGATCGAAGTCTTGACTAACAATTGCTACTTCTTGGTCTGGTTTTTGTGGAGCCGCTAACGCTGCCGCGACCACGCCGAACAAAAATATCACCCTCTGAAACGAAATGGTGAAAAAATTACAATAAGTAGGTAGGAACTTAGAAAATAAACACTTTATACAATAAAATCACCAATCGGCTCTGTCTGTCTGTTAAATTAATCGATGTGGGGCAAAGTTTTTGTACACTGGAAAAGATATCTTCGCAGAAGTACATTACTGCCAATTTAGCGTGGTTGCATAAAGGGTTATAGTACCTACGAGTACTACAAATTGCATTACTAGAAACTTAAGCCCGAAATAGGTACAATCTTCTACAGACGGACCTTGAACTAACTTCAAAGAAAACAAAAAAGCAAATGGAACTTTGATGATATTGCTATAATAAATTTAATGAGTAAATAATTACAGTTCCATTAACAAACCGCACTCTTTCAGTCACCTTGCTTACAGAGATTTAATAATCCGACTTATATGTAATGTAAAATTAAATTCTTGTACACTACCTATTATATCGTTAGTAACTCAAATGATATAAATTATATTATGGAGACACATAAATTTTGCAAATATAAAATTGATATAATTATGAATGCCGCTCTGGTACATCGTTACCTACTAGTCTTGACTTTGAAACGCCTGTCGTTTTTATGATACTAAATCAGTCGCGTCTTAAAACTATTGGTATTTGAACAGGCTTTAAGCGTTCAACTTACTTGTATAAGTATTTTTCACATGCATGGTAACAAAACAAATTCATCATCATCAACCCATAACGTCCCATTGCTGGGCACTGGTCTCTCCTCACTTCCGTGAGGAGGGTTAGGCCATAATCCACCACGGGGGCCCAGTCCTGATTGGTGGATAACATATCTACCTCCGGAATAATTCTCGTATAGGTATGTGGGTTTCCTCACGATGTTTTTCTTCACCGAAAAGCGAGTGATAATTACGTACATATGTTTTTTACAGAAACACATTGGTACGTGCCTGCACTGGGATTTGAACTCACGACCTTCTGATTGGAAGGCGGACGTTCTCCCACAAGACTACCACCGCTTCAAAAAAACAAATTATCAGAAGCAATTTGAGCCCAAAAATACTGCCTAATATCTTCAAAAGATAGGGGTACGATATTACTTACTTAAAAAATCATTATCGAAAGACTTTTCAATTTCGATTTTAATCAATATACTGATCTCGGAGGGCTATAATTATATCAATACTTTAGTATATTATCATACCGACATATAAATTTTCTTCGTTTTGTTAAAATCCAATTTAAAGTTAATCCTGTTACGTTATTGAAATTAATTAAAGACCAATTCGATTAATAATAATTTACAAGAACCGGTAGTAACATAAACTTTAAAAAATTCAATGAATTAAGAAGACTCTTTGAAACTAAATATAATAATAACGCGTCACAATCATATAGGTACACAGGTAAGAGTAGATCCAGCCCCTAACTAGGATAAAAAATCCGTTCATCTGTTGGGGCATGCAGAAGACACAAACTTTCCCATAATTGGGATTGACTGGTAACCTATTTGACCTATCGTTGTTTCTGGCACGCGACCTTGGCCGGGCAATCACAGAGGGTATTCAACTAATCACGCACAGGGTTTTTAAATGATAATCGTTTATATGACACTTTTTGTTATATTATTATTAACGACTAATCTAACAAATGTTGATTATACTCGTAGCTAACATCGTTAACTATAAGAAGTTACAACCTAATATGGAACATACACATACGTAGATAAAAATAAAGGTTAATACCGTAAACAGAGATTCTTGTGTAATAGATAATAAACAAATGACATTAGTAACGTGGTTAGTAATTAAAAAAAAAGAGTGTGTGTACTTATGTACACGCGTTAGAAGTTATACTTCTTTGACATATGGAAAAAAAAAACTAAAATGCAGATTAACGATAAATATTAAAAAAAGCAAGAAGCAAGCATTATATAACTTAATTTTTTTACTTTTTTTTCACAATTTCACAGTGAACACAATACCGGTTTGTCTCATGAAATTAACTGAGCAGAGAAATTTCTGTTGAAATTTTTCCTGAATTTTCTTTGCTATAAACCTCACGGAGCCCGATACCTTTCCAACGAATGCAAAACCGTGGAAATCGGTTCGTGCGTTCTAGAGTTATAGCGTCAGGAAGGAAAAAAAAATTCACTCTCATCATTTTTCTCCATCGCGCCAAAAGAAGTATAACTTCAAAAATCTTCCTCCACACCGGTAATGAAAAAAAACTCGTGTAATTTTTTTTATAAAAATTAGCACATGCAAAGATTTTTTTCTTCAAGAAAATTGATGTAAACAAAAATAAATTCATAATATTTACACGGTAACCATCAATGTCTAAACTCACCATTCACAATATAGACGAGTCATCAGATTTTTTATAACTTGGATCAAATAAATTCGTTTTGGACAATAGAATGTTTGCGTGGAAGAGGCTTAAACAAACAATGTTCAATTATTTCTCTCGGTCCGGTTATAAAGATATTAAAATGTTTCACATAACATATAATACTTCAAATAAAATAAATTACGCGTCACGATGACATACACAGATCTTGATCCGTAACTGGGAGCATCAGGAACTACGAAGACCATGATCCCACAAACAGACTCAGAGCAAGTACATGTGTTTCATACAAATCTTTGCCCTGCATGGAAATCGAACCCACAACCTCGCGTTTCGCAATCAGCTCACCACCAACTTAGGTCCGCCATGGATATCGTCAAAAAATAAGATGAATAAAGAAGAAAAAGATGGATCGATAACCTCATTTTTTTTTATAAATTTCAAAGTATGTATTTGATACTAAAAAGAGGTTATCCGACAAGATAAAACAAAGCTCTTACCCGCAACAAAATATTTCTAATCAACCGCCCTCTCTTCAGGAAATGAAAATGTATGGCTAAACTGAAAATCCTATTAGGCCTATTTGTAAGTCATGATCATTAATTTAAATAGTAAAATATGAAACCATAGGTAGTTATAAAGCTAAATTGACTTCATTAAACAAACCGCTACCACAAACAATTGAACTGCTCCACTACGTTTCAGTGTCGCGCGCTCAGTTTGAACAAAAGAAAACAAAACAATCCACATAAATAGGCACGATACAATATTCAAGTATAAACTAGCAGTATAAAGCCAGCTCCTACGCGTGTTTGTTCACAAAAACCTCTACACGAAACGTGGTCATTTATGTCAGTTTGTCAAAAATGACAATGTTATTTGTAAAAACGCGCGCAGAAGACTTAGCTTTATAGTAATCTATGGAGCTTTATTTCAGTGCCTGCGCAATAAACAATGTATTCCTATACATTAGGTTATTGAAGACGCATGGCTACAGATCTTTATGTCATCGTAAAATGTTAGGATAAAGTGCAGATGGATATCTCGCCTAGGTAAGTATACATTACAACGCTTACGTCACAAATGCTGCTATGCTTCAGTCATGGTAAAACAATTATCCAAATAAGTTACGACTTCATTAAGTAAACGATGTTTCTGACAACTTGACGATGCTCCGAATATAATAGACAATTAAAATATAATAAAAATTCGAAGATAATGGCTTTGATTGCTCGTAAAATTTATTACCGTAACACCTTAATGAACACAGTAATTTAATTAATGGCACCAATTAAAATTATCTATTAATGATAAAACTATTAAATCTTACTAAAATAAAAATGCGAAAGTATGTTTGTTGGTTTGTCTTTCTTTCACACGGTGACGAATTGATGTAATTTTTTGCGTAGATTTTTAACCTGGAGATTGACCTTTAGGTCAAACAGTAGAGACAAGACAGTAAAAAGGAGAGTAAAGGGGAGTAGAGACTACTTTTTATTCTGGAAAAGTGTACGGTTCCTGTGAAATAATACCCGGGTGAAACCGTGGGGCACAGCTAGTAATAAAATCAGCTCTCACAGAATTGTTACTACAAAAAATCAACAGAATGAGGACCTTCTTTTTGCAGTCGTTAAAAACCTGAGTAAGGGAACAAATATTGCTAGAAATCCATTCATGAGAATTATTAGATTTCTGATAAATATAAATTCATAAATTAAATCTGTTATTTATTTACTATTCAGATTCTTTGCATATCATATGTACTTATCTCTAACTATTTTTCATTGTACCCAAAACAAATTAGTATACTGATTCTTAATTATCATGAACTTTAGTTAAATTTAAATATTGAAGGACAATAATACAATATAATCGTTTTTAAATCAACCCGATTATATGCAATATTTTACCTCGATCAAACATTAATATGAAATATTATATAAATATAGCATAAATTATGAGCACCATTAACATACGATTTCATAAAACTAATTAAATAATACGCTTATTTATCACGGCTATTTATCAGAAACGCATTAAAAATCGCATTTAAGTTTTTGGAAATAAGAAGAAAATCTTTTGTTTTTGTTTTTTACATATTTGAAAAGAAAAACAGATACATTAATAAACGTGTCCAGAAAGCTCACTGCTAGGTTACGCTGAGCTGCTTTACATTGCTGATTTCTTTAGCTAATTGAGTGGCACCGGGAAGTGTTTCCTGATCGGAACTGATAAGATGTATAGCGTAGTCTCTGGATTAAAAAAAGCCGTAAAATTACTTTACATATCAATCTTTACACATGCATGTATGGTGGCCTGGAAGAGATCACTCTCAGCAAAAAGACCGCCCATTGTGACACCAATTGTTAAATTTGATTTGTTTTAGTTTTTAAGTTTCCTTTGTTCTGTGGTGTTTCAATAAAGAGTCTATCTATCTATCTTTACATTTCAGTAACTCACACACGCACATAACATGGTACATGGTAAGTATACCTTTTCCAACGATAATAAAAATTAAAACATACATTTGTACGTCACACAAAACACAAAGTGCATTTTTACATATTTACATACCTTTCTTTACTCATATATTATTATATTAGCAATCTCTGTTTTAATTTGTTTTGTTTTCTGTTAAGGGCAAGCGCGATTAAAAATACGGAGACTCACAAACAAATACGCAGTAGTTGCATTTGTGAGAAAATCGGTACCTTGTACATTTCTAAACCATAAAGCTGCGGTTTTCCAAAGTACAATAGAGGTTTGTCCCATACGCTCAGTATTTTTAACGGCACCTAAATACTTCGGCGCGTTTGGTATGCAGATGTCGGCAGTATATTTTGCAAGTGGAGTGAGTTGTGGGAACATGTCATAGAATTTGAGAGTCGCCTCGAAAACAATGTACCTACTACGTGCAAAAACAAAAGGTGCGCGCTTAATTAGCTTCTAGCACGCGTTAGCGCTGCCATGCGCCAGGGGCGGCTTTAAAGATTATAGGCTTAATCCTACTAATATTATAAATGCGAAAGTTTGTGAGAATGGATGGATGGTTGTTTGTTCCTTATTCACGCAAAAACTACAGAACGGATTCAAATTAAATTTGGAACGCAGATAGTTTATAACCAGGATTGAGTAATAGGGTACTTTTTATCCCGATAATACGTTCCCGTGGGACAAAACGGGAACTACGCGAGTGAAACCGGTGGGCGTAGCTATAATAATATATTTTAAGACAAATTAGGTTTGTTTTTATTTGATTGAGTGACGAGACGAGCAAGCGCCACACTCGCCTATAACAGTTACAGTGCCACTCAAAGTTTGCATTGCATAATCTAGCGCGGCATTGCACTGCGCCCGCCACCCCGAGACATCGGCTGTAAAGTCTCATATGCCCAGTAATTTCGCTGGAAACAGTGCCCTTCAACTGGAACACAGTAATGTTTGCACACTACTGCTTGTCGGATAAATATCTGGTAAAGGTGTGGTTATTATAATATCGTCTAACACATGAATTGAAATAGTCCACAAAACATATGTGTTTTCAGTCTGTTTTTGTTTGTTGCGGAACTCGGGTTTCACCTAATTTAGCTGATGGTAAGTGTAAACTAAGTTCAGTTAGGGGGACACGCTCGCCGAGAAGATACCTAATCACTATTTTCTTAATTATACCTAAGTGAGGGAAATATTACCGCTCAATGTGTATTCTATTTTTATACGTATGAATAATAAACCAAAAGAGAGGAAAAAAAAGTATGTCTTCATTTAGTATAAATCTATATATATAAAAATGTTATGTTGGTTTGTGTACGCTTCAAAAACTCAAAAAGTTCTGCACCGATCGAGCTGAAATTTTAGCATGATATATAATCCGCATCAAGGATTGTTTTTATCTATTTTTTTCACCACTGACATATCAGCGAATGTACGAATGTGCCACAGCGAAGCGTGGCAGGGTACACTTAGTGTTTTATAAATATCAATAATCATACCAAATTTTAGTTAATATCAACTTATTGCTAAACTAAACCAAGATGTTAATAAAAATTAGGAATCTAACAAATGCAGGACGCTTTTGCCTTTGATTATATAATGTTACATTGAAACAAGTAATAAGGAAAATTGATATTTTCGCAATGAGTCATAGGTTCTTGACCCCATTTTAATAATTTTAACCTAAGTAGGTAAAGCTGCAATTTAGTCTCTCACGGCTCATAAAAGATTTTATATGTATTGTCATGGTCATTGCATTAGTATTACGGTTGAAATGTCATATTTACAATGTATTTATTGTATGTGTTGAATGCTTCTTCTTTGGTTAAGTATTTTTTTATTTAACTGAATAATGAAAAATTTTCAAATCCCAGTGCAGGCACGTACCAATGTGTTTCTGTAAAACATATGTACGTAATTATCACTCGCTTTTCGGTGAAGGAAAACATCGTGAGGAAACCCACATACCTACCCGAGAATTATTTCGGAGGTAGGTATGTTATCCACCAATCCAGACTGGGTGGATTATCCCCCGTGGTGGATTATGGCCTAACCCTCCTCACGAAAGTGAGGAGAGACCCGTGCCCAGCAGTGGGACGTTATGGGTTGATGATGATGATGATGATGAATAATGAAACGATTAAATCTCCTGATGTCTCATGATCCTACATTTAATTATAATGTTCGTTGTATCGACATGCTGAACTTACGTGGTGCAATTGATGACAAAACGTGCGACGTTATGATGACTTGATGTGTTTTGGGCAATTCGCGTAATTATTTCCTTAATGTCTAATGAATGGCTTTTTTCTAAATACTGTTATTTTTAAATTTAGCAATTTAGCTCCGGGTCTCAAATGTTGTGAAAAATTCGCGAAGGTACATTTATCAACAGGTGTTTAACAGTTAAGGCATCTTCAACTCCATAAGGGCGTCTCCAAACTAGGTGGATAGGCCACGGTAGGTCCCTTATGCAATGTTTGTTCATATTGCATCTAGCTAACCTTTGCCGACATCTGCGTTGTTTGCCTTAGTGACATGCGCATCCTTGCGGCCTGTCCTATTTAATATAGCTAATAGAATTGACATTTGTAATGTAAGTATGAATTAAATGCGTGTATGCAAATATTATTTAATCCGGTTGCAAATATCTTCCAGTTGGATGCATATGGTTTTTCTCAACATGCATGAGTAGGTACTGGGTACTTTGCAATGCTGTGATACGAATGTGCAATTTCTGCGTAGGCTGAATTATGTCAATTTGAAATAAAAACTTCCTACTCGCACGTAGAAAGATGGTCTGCATTAATAAAAAAGACAATCCAAGACGATTCTATTATGCGCGTATAAGACCGAACTAGTATTATCACAGTTATTTACCTGCCTGTTTTATCTATGCATTCAAAAAGTCGTTATGTACTAATGTAAAAGTGACCAGAGCCGAGTGATCCCGCGCAATACTATGAAAAAAGAAATTTTGCAATATGAAATTGGAGTACATTATCAACAGATAAAAAAAACCGGCTAATCAAATGAGGTGACAAACAAAATGAGGTTTTTTGTCTACTCTACTTAAAATATGAATTTTTGTGCACTAGGTTAGTACGATGGAGCTGGCATACCATTGTAAAAAAAATCCGCTTCAAGTGTCCAAGCAACCACTAAGTCGCCACTAACACAGCTATCAGTTTCAACAGAAGATTTACGTATTCTATAAGATTATCATTTAAATAAAGTCCAACGATTACAAACTTAGATCATGACCGCTGACGACTCTTTATATCTAAGGAATCAAGAACTACGAGGATCACAATCCGCAGAGACTATCAGATCTTCTCTATCTTTCAGACTTGGATAATTCCAAGATCTGTTTCTCCCTTTGTTAATGATAATGATTATTTTTAAGTACTTACCATGTTTCTCGTTACAAAGCACTATATTTTTCAACAGAGTTCAGCAAGTTCAGCAGATTCCCATGTGGCGTGGCGGCGTATGCGCCGGAGTGTACTTAGCCGTATAATCACCTGTCCCTTTTATAGAGACGCGGGTTTGTCTAGACATTGCATACGGCAGGGGGAGTCTGTACTGCCTAAGGTGCAGGGCCGGACTTGGACCTAGTGTGATAAATAAACATTTCATCTCAAATGTATTAATTTTCCTCATAATCTTAATTAACAGCATAAAGACTCATTGGTCGTTTATAATGTCATGCTCTTTGTTCGATATAAAGGAAGCATAATTCATCTCACTAATATTATAAATGCGAAAGTTTGTGTATATGTGTGTTTATGCGTTTGTCCTCTCTTCACGCCTAAATGGCTGGCGGATTTTATTGTAACTTTGTAGCTATACTTTAGATCGTTATATATAACATAGGATACTTTTTATCCCGTTAAAATTAACGGTTCTGTGGGATCATAGTTACCGCGGATGAAATCGCGGGGCGCTGCTAGTAATTATGTAATTTGTCATGCATTTGAATCCAGCTATAAAGCTAGAAAGCTGTCGCTCTCAGCGATAAAACCGCCCATTGAGACACTAATTGTTGAATTTCATTTGTTTTAGTTTTCAAGTTTCCTTAATTAATTTCTGAGATAGACAGAGATTTAGAGAAAGAGAAATAGTATTTTTCTGCCATTTATCGATCCCGAACTAAGTAGTGGCATCCTCTTGTGTCAGATTTTGTCAGGTAGTGAGAGTCTGTGATTTGCCTTAACAACTGCTATCAATCGATAACAGCCCCTGAAAGTGCCTTTTAAAGCACGGAAGCGCTCAGACGTTGTAACTAAATGAAACCCCTTTCAAGTATGTGCCGTATTTAATGTTGGTGCTAATAACTATGCTAACTAGTGCTTCCGTATCATAAAAAACGGACAAATATTTTGTGATAGAAGCAAACGGAAATATTCAAAGATAAATATTATATTGTGCAAGAACTTTCTTCAAAATGTTTCGGCCTTTACAGATAAAATAAATGCAGATACAAAATATTACCCACAATTGGGTGACCCTAATCTTATTATTCTTAGTAATTTTTTTTAAATGCGTTTTGTAGATGTTAACTCTTTAAATCAAGTCATAGTCGTGTCGCAGTCATCATAGAAGATGGCTACTAGATTCGACCCTACCTTGCAACATTATCTCGTCCAAAGTACAATAGAATAACTATCAAGTCTCGTAAAACCAAACCCAGCACTTAAATGGTACGCACGCTTTATGTCAAATGCAATGCAAACGAGAGAAGATGATCCGTTGACATTTTACAATTTTATATCCAGTGCCACTAACAGCCTTAAGCCGCATCTACATTACGAAATTAGTGGCGTAAAATAAGTTTCGCGACACTAATTTTATCAACTATTTCACGTGTAAACATCAAGTTTTACAATGCACTGAGATAGTTTCGTATCACGTGCAATTTTTCCATAAAACTAATGTCATGCAACTAATTATTATTTTAACGGAATAAATTTCATTAGTACTGCAACAAGTGTCATGAAATTAATTTCAGCGTGCATGCCATTAATTTCGTAATGTAAATTCGGCTTTACTCGTGTTTGCCCTTCTACATATGTGCATATGTTATAGTAGCATATTGAAAGACCGGTGCGTTAACTAATGCCTACTGGTGTTTACGTAGGCGTGTCAATACCTAATATCTACTTTTGAAGCTAGGTATTAATTTGGCAACTGTAGGTAAATGTTTGACCCACTTAGTTGAGACATTGGGATTATTATAGAAAGCTGATCGCTTTTCAGAACCCTATCTGAACATCTTGCAGCAACCTTTGATCAAAAGGCTGTAACTTATTTGGCTAATCAAAAATTCAAAGTATGTGCTCTATTCTGTTCGATATTACAATTCAACAGGACAATGCCGTCAGCTTGTTGAGTACACTGCCTAGTACAATTGGCCTAGCTTGATCACTTGGATTACCTATAACCCTGTAGTGGCCTATTGAATGTCCGATTGTTTATGTAGTAGGTAAGTAGTTGGATTCTGTAATAGATAGTGTTAAAATTTTCTAAAAATGGCTACAAAACGTCTTTAGGCAAAACTCTGCAGTATCTGGCTAATTTCAATTTACTGGAGGCCTACCATGACGTCTTATAGCGATTCAGTTCAGGACCTAAACTGAGCCGCGTCGCATAATCGTACCGTGACGTATTATTTGTTATGTTGCTGCCATTTTCAACCTAAACTGGATATGGGTTAGGTTGAAAATGGCAGCAACATAAAAAATAAGACGTCACGGTACGATTATGCGACGCGGCTCAGTTTAGGTCCTGAACTGAATCGCTATAAGACGTCATGGTAGGCCTCCTGGTGGTTATAAAACAAGACCAATTTTCAAACTAATTATACCACCTAATCCGACTTTGGCTCTATTGCTTATTGTATTGCTGCCATCTACATTGTCCAATTATAATCATCATAATCATCATCATCATCAACCCATAACGTCCCACTGCTGAGCACGGGTCTCCCCTCACTTTCTTGAGGAGGATAGGCCATTATCCACCGCAGGGGCCAGATCCGGATTGGTGGATCACCTACCTACGAAATAATTCTCCGGTAGGTATGTGGGTTAATCCTTACTTATATTATAAATGCGAAAGTAACTCTGTCTGTTGCTCTTTCACGAATGAACTACTGAACCGATTGAAATTAAGTTTGGTACAGAAATAGTCTAGAGCCTAGGGAAGGACATAGGGTACTTTTTAATGAGAAAAAAGCATTGTAAGGATTTGAAATAGGAGATGAAAGTTTGTATGGATGTTTCGTCATTTTTAAAGATAGAAGCTTCAAATTTATTTTTTAGGCTTTTGATTATATATAAATAAATGTGACATTCTACGCGGGAACTACGCGGGTGAAACCGCGGGGCGCAGCTAGTCAATTATAATTCGATGGAAAAAATTGACTTTCATACATTGACAAATAACGAAAAGGTATTGATATTCTGGTATTTAGTACTCTATGGCAATGATTATAATACAAAAGATAGCAACTATTTATTGCACTTCAAGACAAACAATAAAAAAATAAAACAAAGAAATATTCTAAAGGTACAACGGGCGGCCTTATCGCTAAACAGCAATCTCTTCCAGGCAATCTTTGGATGGAGAGTAAAAAAAAATGATAAAAAAATATATATATATATAAATGATTATCATATTTAATTATTATAATCATCGGTCGGTAGTGCAGCCACAGGAATACCTAATTATCGTGATATATAAATTTTTGCGAACATTAATACCGAAGCAACAAAAACAGCAATGTTTTAATAACCTGATAATCATGCAAACCCATTAATAGTCATTATAACAGAAACATGTTTCGATTTATCTTTTTTTATTGCATCACCTTCATTAATCATTTTTATTAGCAGATTAATTGACATGTACGATATAAATTATTTTTTTTGGCAATCGTAATACATTAAAACAATTATCTTCTTGTTTCTGCTGACGTCATCGTACGCCATCACGTTTTATTGTGACTTGGTTAAAATAAATTTAAATATAAATGGAGCCATTTCCCATAATTAACTGGATAGTCGAGCAATATGAATGAAAAAGCAATCTAGGTGTGAAATGTAAAAATTGCTCAATACAACACAGTTCAACTGACTATAGGTACGTATGACAGACATGGCTTTTTCTTTTGCGCCATGCCATAAATAAATATGTACCTATATTGCTTAGTTTTAGTACCACAACGACCATGGTTTTATTACCATTGTGGCATCACTATATAGCTAGCAGATTGTAAATCGCTGTAATACTAATTTTCTATGAAACAATTAGTGAATTAAAGCTAATTTAAACTAAAAAGATCATTTTCTACAACCCATATTGGCCCACTGCTGAGCACTGTTGTCACTTTTGTGTGGAGGATTAGGCCATTATCCTCCACGGGGACACGGTCCACTTTGGTGGA
Source organism: Campaea margaritaria (assembly GCA_912999815.1). Taxonomy (NCBI): domain Eukaryota; kingdom Metazoa; phylum Arthropoda; class Insecta; order Lepidoptera; family Geometridae; genus Campaea; species Campaea margaritaria. The sequence goes on from OU538794.1 coordinate 9,728,068, forward strand.
TAACATACCTACTTCCGAAGTCATTTTAGAGTAGGTATTTGGATTTCCTCACGATATTTTCTTTCACCAAAGAGCGATAAAAATTATTACTGACCACTAAACTAGAACTTCATACTCGTCAACCCATAACGTCCCACTGCTGAGCAAGGGTCTCCCCTCACTTCAAATAAATGTGCACAAATATTATAAAACAATATTGAATTACCATATATTACTTCAAGCGTACTATAATTAAGTTGTAAACATGACCTAATTATAATTATACGAGATAAATCACACGTATGACCTAATTATTAAATTGTACGTACTTGTTGTGTCAGTGTGATCCAAATCTTATTTAAGCTAGTTAGGATAACTGAGTTGAGTAATTAGCCTAAATTGGATTTCGGATCACGCTGAGACAATAGGTATAACTATTGGAGTATTGTTTCTTGCACAAAAGACCATTACTGTACGAGTATGCGAATACCTTCCGAGGTTAATCTTATAATCTCATTACTAGATGGGCGATTAGAAGGATCTTTTGTGGGTCGGTCTCACACGCACCGAAGGCATTTGGTCACTCCCACCGGCGACTGTGTGAAAATAAATATTTATAGCGAGATAAGCATAAACTGAATGTCACACTGGATTTTTGTGTGTGGATGTAACCAGATGGGTAGATCCTTATCCGTATAATGGATTGATTCCCAAAGAATATCAATTGATTTAAAAAAAGAAGAGGTTCTCAATAATTTAAATTTAGTTTTTTTTATATTTCCTTAATCTCCAGGATTAATGATCTGTATTCGGTAATACTTACTGGAATATTAAAAAAAAATTGGAGTCGTTCGTTTGAATTCAAAACTAGATATTGCATAAAACAATATTAGTTGGGTCTGGTTACAAGCGTGCACGTACGTACTAGGACTTTTTATGTACCTATACACGTAACACAAGCACAGGTGTACTTATACTTCCAAGTGTACTAAATTATGTTCTCCTCAATCCGTCAAGAATTCAAACGATAACGTGCCAAGAAAAAACGAGTTCATAGAACAGACCTTGACTCATGAGAAATTAATATCAGACGAAAATGACAAAACCTCATCTATTCAATCTAATTAGTTGGATACATCAGTGTTTTTACGAGCTGTATTCAATCAATTTGCCATTAAGCACGCGAGTAATCAAAACAAAATGGTAGACAACACGACAGTGGCGGTGGCAAAAAAATAGCCTACACGTTTGATATAGTGATGTTCCGTAATACTGTAGGAATATCGAATGTTGTTTTATAAAGTTAATAATTATATAGAAGAAAAAGATAAGAATATGATTTAGAATAAAAAAGTTTTTCATTAAAAAAATCTAGTCGGTCGTCTTAATAATATGACATGTGATCGCAACTATAACAAACTAATGTCTTCATGAGTTTTTACAAGCGGCTTAAATTATAAACTATGAATGTGGCTAAGGTTAAATAAACAAACACAATCTATATATATATATATAAATGTTATGTTGGTTTGTGTACGCTTCAAAAACTCAAAAAGTTCTGCACCGATCGAGCTGAAATTTTAGCATGATATATAATCCGAATCAACGATTGTTTTTATCTATTTTTTTCATCAGTGACATATCAGCGAATGTGCGAATGTGCCACAGCGAAGCGTGGCGGGGTACAGCTAGTGCATTTTTATAATGCCGTTATAAAGTAAATATACCGTTGATATGATAATTATGAGACAAGTAGGTATTTCATTAAATTGTAACTCATTTGCACAATAAGCCTAAAAAATTATTTTTAATAAATCAGAGATAATATTTTTATAAATTTAAGTAATTTCTACAGTAAGGTTTAACTATTAAGATCTTTACTAAATTCCACGGATCTCGACTAAATTTGCATCGATTTAAAATTTCATTCGCATTATATCGATATCGTAAATCTCTATTGTGTAGTAGCAAACCATTTATAGTTAATTCCAATCACTAACTCGGTGGCTCTACGCATTTGAGATGCGCACGCGCCGTTCACTATCCATCACCGGTTGAGGACACAGCTCTACGCCGCGCCGCACGAACAATAAATTCCATTTTTCCTGACATTTAATCTTGTAGTTCTAGGTTAACATCCTATTAGTAATATTAAATGGTTTTCGTTTGTTTTTGTTTGCAGTAATAAATATAGTTCATTCAAAAGTTTTGTCAATATTTTGTATAGACGCTTTTATTTATTCAAACCCTGATGCTTGTATTTTTTAAATTTATTTATTTTAATAATATAATCACTCTAATATTATAAATGCGACAGTTTGCGTGTAAGTCTTTTTGTTTGTTCTTTCTTCACGCTGCATCGGCTGAAGAAATTTTGCTGTCTGGGTATATACTATTTTTTTTTCTACTCGGCATTGATCCCTCCGACATGCACTGTAGGATATTCACTCATTACCGGACACCCTATACTTAAGATCCTGGAGTAGCTAGTTAAAATGGCCGATTCCTGTTGGAGAATAGTTAATGCGGGTAAAACCGCGCGGCGCAGGTAGTGATAACTAATATTGTATTTTGTTGTCTTTTAAAACATTACGAATAAAATGACGCAACATGCAATATATTATGTTGGATAGATACTCTTTTATATAGGCCTAGCACACGTACGATATTTAGCAATGACATTTGATACCGGTGCTATCCAATGATTATTCAAAGTTACCGATCTTCTGGCATTAAAATTACCTACATAAGGTATTAAAGGACGTGTACATTAGTTAATGTATTCGGAGATATCTATGAATACTTTTGAGCAACCCAGGCAGAGTAATGGGATTTTTTTGTTTATTTCAATGTTATAAAGTTGCTTTTGAATTGTGTACGGTTGACATGAAGCGTGGTTGTAATGTTAAAAGTTAAATGGAATTAAAACATATATCAGTTTGATGACTTGATATAATATCTACTTACGAAATAGTTTTTTTTTATCAAAATGAAAATTGGTAGATAACTTTGTACTTAGGTAGCACTCATTTATTTTTTCAAATAATTTAATTACTTTACGTAAATATGCCTAATCGTAATATATTACCGGAATTTAACATAATATGTGTATACTGTATGTATGTGTATAAAGCAGTAACGAATTAAAGTTGGTACTTCGAACAAATAAAATATATTGAGGAGACAAAGTAAGACCAGAAAATTATACATATAAAATTATATAATGGTATCTGTCTGTTTATTATTTGCTTCTTGTAAAAACTAATTAGCGGATTGCAGTGTCATTTTCATTTGGCACCTTAGAATATGACTTGGAAACTAGATACATCGCTTCGTTGCATATAAGGCGTAAGACAAATCAATGCAGTGCGGCGCTGGCACTTTGATATATTTTGTGCAAAAAAGGCATTGAGTGACGTCATGGAGCGCGCCGCATGACGCACGCCATGCGCCACGCCGCACGCTGCATGCCGCGCTTCTTCTGTCGCTACCGAGTATTTTTGTCACTACCGAGTAAAAGGTGTTTTTTAACCAGCCTGCGCTTTTATAAATAGTAGGCCGGCCTGCGTTAAATAGGAATAAATTACAACAATATAAAATAAATAGCACCGCGTGCGAAGTTGCGGGCAACACCAAGTATTAAATAAATGGCAGAAGGCCGGTTGAAGAAAACTGAACTATGAACTTTGACTCGATCGAAGGTATGTAGATGCTTAACTAAATGTTAGTCTCATCTGGCGCCAAAGAGGACGAAACTGCCGAGATATCTGTGCAACGCAGTGATCATTACTGTTTATTGAAAACTAGAAGCAAATCGTTATAGCATCTCAAACTTCGGAACTATAAATTCAGTATTGATTATTTACATTTTATAGCTACAAACTGGTCACATTATTTTGTAAAATCTTATTTACTTACTACAAGGATCGCTTAAACTAATAAAAAATTGATATCTTTAGGTAGTTTAAGCGATTTTAATATCTTTATTTAGGATTTGTATTAAGTAGTTTTACTTAGTTAATTCCGCCCGTCTCGTAACATCCCCGTTTGATCGATTCCCTTTTATAATTCGGTCGGTGTTTGGGCATAAATGATGTCTTCCGTGGCGTAGTGGATGATGAACCGACTGCAAAGCGTGAGGTTGCGGGTTCGATTTTCGCACAGGGAAAAATTTGTGTGAACTACAAGTATTTGCTCAGAGTGTATATAGTTAGATAATATGTGTTTTATAAAAGAGGATTTTTTTTACTTCGCCCGTGTTTTACATTGTATCATACCCGGGTGCCGATGTGTAGGGACCTGTACAGTTGACCCTCAGTCATCGGTTCCGAATACGTTACAATCAACGCCTAATATCTCAATTTTGATCCGATTTCGGTCGGTGCCTTTTTTAATCAGGGACAGATCCACCTTCCAGTCGCGCGGTTAATGGATATTGGATACAGCTAAACGACGGTCAACTCGTAAAAGTATTTTCGATACATTTATGAACTATTCAACATTTATACGTTTATAGAGATTAATCCGTTGCCGGCCTTGATAGCCACACTCGATTAATACATCAACGGAATCGTTGTTTCTAAAATGAGAATTATTGAAATCATTTTGCATTTTCTTGTGCATATACCTACGGTCATTCCAGTCATAATATCGTGACGTGAGTTGTGGCCTAGAAGTAGATAGAGAAACTTAGCGTACCCGCTTCGTCGACTTCCTTTTTATATGTCGTTCGATATTTAAGCATATTTTTCAAAAATCGATACTAAGCGTATCGTTTTCATTAAGTATTGTGGAAAATTGTGTACTCCGTGTTTGCAATCTACGCGCGTCATTTAGTTGCGTCCCTGATAATGTTACCGTTACATTATACTTCATCATCATCATCATCAACCCATAACGTCCCACTGCTGGGCACGGGTCTCTCCTCACTTTCGTGAGGAGGGTTAGGCCATATTCCACCACGGGGGCCGAGTCCGGATTGGTGGATAACATACCTACCTCTGAAATAATTCTCGGGTAGGTATGTGGGTTTCCTCACGATTACGTTATACTTAGAACTTTATTTATTTATTTATTTGTTCTTTAGCACACAATAAAGATGTACAGGATGTGTATTTTGTTTCTGGTGTACAATAAAGAGTTTTCTATTCTATTCTACAAGGAGTACTTATTGCTAAGTAGCATTTTCTACCAGTCATCGTGGAGGTGTAATTAAAATGGTGGCGGAGTGGCATAAACAAGAGAGCAAAGAAAAATATATTTAAAAGATATTTATAAGTAATAGAATAATTTACTTGAACTTTATTAATTTATGGAAAACAAAAAAGTGCGTGTATTAACTTGTTTGCTTGCTTGGTTATTTTAATATTTATAGATGCAGGCCACTCCGCATACGTTAACTTTGCATCCTGTTCAGCTTTAATTAATATTAAATAATAAAAAAATAAAAAATAATAAGGCGTCACAATCACATACAAGGATCCTGACCCCTAACTAGAATTCGCTGTATCTAGGGAATCAGAAACTACAAGGACCATGGTCCTACAAACACCCAGACTCAGACCAAATATTTGTGGTTCACACAAATCCTTGCCCTGGAGGCCTACCATGACGTCTTATAGCGATTCAGTTCAGGACATAAACTGAGCCGCGTTGCATAATCGTACCGTGACGTATTATTTTTTATGTTGCTGCCATTTTCAACCTAAACTGGATATAGGTTAGGTTGAAAATGGCTTATTAGCGACTCAATTTAAGTTGCTACCATTTTCAACCTTAACTTGATCCAGTTTAGGTTGAAAATGGCAGCAACATTAAAAATAAGACGTCACGGTACGATTATGCGACGCGACTCAGTTTAGGTCCTGAACTGAATCGCTATAAGACGTCATGGTAGGCCTCCTGTGCGGGAACCGAACCCGCAACCACACGTTTCGCAGTCTGCTCATCACCAACTTACGTCATGGAGGCCGGAAATAAACAACGGACCCCCGCGGTTGATTATGGATTAATTCTCCTCATGAAAGTGAGGGGAGACCTATTACAAGGTTTTCTTGTTACAGTCGCTAGCGAATGTAGTAAAACATTTGTATGACATTTGTATTTGTATGATTTTTGTGTATAATATGTATCTATTTATTTATTTATTTTATTCTATGTATATAAGGAAAGCCACCGTCCGAAGCGATGTCCTAATTACTCCTCTCCGTGCATGGTTGTCTGGAAGAGATCGCTCTGAGCGATAAGACCACCCATTGTGACACTAATTGTACAATTTGTTTTGTTCTAGTTTTAAGTTTTCTTTGTTCTGTGGTGTTTCAATAAAGAGTTTATCTATCTATGACATCAGACTTTTACACGTAGCTACCATCAGGGGCGCTGCACCAGGTTTAATAATTTACTATACACGCTAGCGACTGCAGTAAGTAAAATTCGTAGTAGGGGCACCGTGCTCAACAGTGGGCGGATGATTATGAAAAGGAAATACTGCTACCCATCATTATAGTTGGTACATTATCTCCTACTCCGATGGTTCGGCGAAACCACGTTTGACACGTCTCGTTTTTGAATTAATTATTATTGACTTATAATAGCCATTATTTGTAGTAATATCGACAGGTATTTATTGCCAAGGTGTCCATCGTTAACGACTTTGTTTTTAATAACTACAAATCATTTGTTGAATAACATTACAATGGAATTTGTTTTATGGCTTCTTAATGGAGATCTATTAAAAATTTGACAAATACATTGTTCAAGATTGCCAACGAGGATCCACTAGAAGGTTATTTAAGGTACAAAACATGAATTGTATATTAATTTAGCTTGATTCCGTCAAATAGAAAGAGAGAGGGCAATGAGTTAGAAGACGTAACCCTTATGCAGAGCCTTAAAACCACAAGAATCAGTGTTTCGTTTATCAAATGTCAAAATCCGTGACTTTGCAACGATTATGCAGTTCAATAGCTATAAGACTATAAGCCTTGATAAATGGGTATTTAAAAATACTGAGGGCCGAAGAACAACTCAAATTTAAGGCAATAGATTATAGTTATTCTATGATTTACGTTAATATTAGCAATTTAAGGTTATCAGTACAATTATAAGCGATCATTGAGTAATCTGATACATTAAAACCTATACCTATCGACAAAATGTACGAGGCTCAGTCATTTGATACATGATTGACTTCGAACTTTGACTTTTCCACTATAAATAGGTTTAGTTCTATACATTTAAGGCTGCTATATACATAATTTTATAATATATTGGGACGTGACGATCTTAACCGCGATAATAAAGCTAAGCTACGACGCCTAGTTTTTGTCTTTATCGTATAAATTACCCAAATCTTAATGAGGTTTTCCAACATCTTAAGTCGGCAGATTTGTTTTTTATGTAAATTAATATTCAGGTACCTAGTTACTTACGTACCTACTTATAGTAGGTCAGGTAGCGTAATTTAATTGTTTTTATAGGGAAAGAAGGAGAGAGAACCTGAGAGATATTTATTTTTTCAATCAATTATTAAGCTTAAATTAGAGGTTATTTTTTTAAATTAGATTATTAAGTTTAGTTTTAGCTAGTTTTCCTTTTATTTATATTATTATTTAAGTTGTGTCACTAAATTCTCCTTTCAAATGAGATATTTTATGTTGCCATAAAAACAAAAAAAAATACTGGGAAATTACTGGACATATGAGACTTTAGAGCCGATGTGTCAGGGTGACGAGCGCAGTGCAGTGCCGCGCAGGAATATGTAATGCAGTGTTCTGGGTGGTGCTGTGACTGTTATGGGCAGGCGTAGCGTTTACCATCAGGTGAACGTCCTGCTCATCTCGTCACTCAGTCAAATATTACTATTAAATAATTTGAAATGTTTTTCACAATAAAAATACATTACTATAGGTGATAGCTTTACATTACAGTATTTCACACATTATGTATGTAAATATGCATATTCTATTCGCTAAATAGATGGAGATTTTAAATTAATTTGTCATTATTAATTAATTTTTCAATAAGTAACGCCTGATTCTATTAACTAATAAATTTAACATCAAAGATCGGTATAGATAAACTAATTCGGGAAAAGTCAGCTGCTAACACTGCCAACTGCTGGGTAAGTAGGTTTATTGGAGTTAATATGTATTTCACAGAACCAGTTTTCTTAATGAAGAGCTACTGGAATTATCAAGTTGACATCTCTCAGATAAGAACGGATGTTTTAATAAACTAAATACTTAATCTTATAGGTATGGAAACCTTTTGATTTTTTGTGGAATTAAATTTTAAGAGATTTAAAAATAAGTTAATTGTATTAAAAGACTAGTTGAGCCCCGCGGTTTCACTCGCGTTGATAATTGTTCTAAAGGAACCGTTTATTTTTACCGGATTATACAAAAAAGGGGTTGGTTTTTTTACACGATAATAAAGTACCTATCCCATATTCTATTCCAGGACGTAAAGTATATATACCAATTATAATTGAATTCCAATTAAACCTATTTGCCAAACCAATTAAACCAATTATACTTGCAGACAGACAAACAAAATTTCGAAAACGGTTATTTTTGATTAGACACCGTATAAATTGCTATTAGTTAGTAGGTACTGGTTTATTATATGACAAAAAAGGCCTTTTTAATAAGTCAAACTCAAATTTCTCAGTTGCATGATACAAAATTACTATTGACCTCTGACAATATCGCTTCTGAAGGTCAAACATTGATTGTGTATAAAATTGACATAGAATGGCAACTGTTTTGCTATTTTATTTAATTCAATTATGTAGATCATTGTGACATTTTACAAATAAATACATTCATTTCCACTATATTCTACCCAAATAAATAATAATAATAACACAACACGGTCTCTTAATGGATATATTATATCCTAACCCCTAATTAGGATTCCCTGTATCTAGGGAATAAGGAACTACGAGAACTATGGTTTTACAAACACCTTGACTCAGAGCAAATATTTGTGATTCACACAAATCAAACACAATATTTTTTGAATTATCAGTAACCCGCTACCAAAGTAGTAGCTAACTAGCTGCGCCTCCCGGCTTCACCCGCGTTAATTATTATCCCATCCCACGGGTTTTATTTTTACAGGATAGTAAGTCCTATTTGTTAATCCAGATAATAAACTATCTATCTGTCCACCAAATTTCATCTCGATACGTCCAGCCATTTTTAGTGATTGAGTAACAAACAAACTTACAAGTTTTCACTATTATAATATTACTAGCTGCGCCCCGCGGTTTCACCCGCGTAGTTCCCGTTCCCGTAAGATTACAGAAATAAAATATAGCGTATGCTACTTGCTGATAATGTAGCTTTCCATTTTGAATGTATTTTTTTAATTGGTTTAGGCATTGAAGCTTAACAAACAAACAAACTCACATTCACATTTACAATAAATTAGTTAAGATAGTAGTAAGATTAGAAGATAATCTCCAACCAAAGCGTAGTTGCCTATAACTATTTTATTCATAGCATAATATAATTTATTCACGTTTATCAAGACTTGACCCGCACAACTATCTCGCATAATATTATAGTAAATAAACGTTTAATATTTATAATATTGAATAACATTTGGAATACAACAATCGAAAGGCTGGTTCACAATTATTTTGTGACACTTATTGATAATAAATAAACTGTATACAATTATATAGCTCAACTGGTTTACAACAAAAATTCGTGACGATAGCGTTAAAAAATTTAAAGGTGTGGTAGATGAGCATTGTGTTGTGCTGGATATTTATACTAGGGATGTTACGGAGGCGGTTCAATCGGAGCCGAAGTTGAGTCGGAGTTTTTTAATTTGCTTTATTGGAACCGGAGTCGGAGTCGGAGGTGATGGCAGAAGAGAGATGTGTTAAGGGCAGGCCTCATAAAATAAAATAGTGCAAACATTATTCAATCAGCGTGTTTAATTTCAATTAAACAATAATAAACTTACTTGACATGAGCAAAAAATATTCATGTTTTCAATAACAGTTAGCAAATTAAATCAAATTAATTGTCCATCAAAGTAAAAAGACCTCTGGTTTAAAGGTGTCGGAGCCGAAGTCGGAACCGGAGGTGTGATGTCAATCGGAAGTTCCGACTTATCGGAGTCGGAATCGAAACTCCGTAACATCCCTAATTTATACCACACTCTAACTAATTACTCTATACACTATAGTTAAATAGAGTTCAAGCTAACTCTCTCTTTTTGATTAAATGGTTTCTAATTCCAAATTAAAACTCCATTTTTTTTCTTTCTATTTCTGCCGTTGCGTTTGGTCAAAGAAAACACTAATTGTCTATTTTCACAGTATGACAAGGTACAATAAGCTGCTCACAGCTAGGTATAGCGATAGGTCACGCCAGATATCTTAATCCAAAGTTATAAGTGACACTGCTCTAGGCGGTCACCACTAAGCAAACAACTTACTTAGTAGTTGAAAAACAAGCTAACCACGTTGATAAGCTCTGCTAACAATGCTCTTTTTAAATATGGACCATAAATCTATGGAAAGGGTTAAACAAGCTACCTCTTCGCAATTAAACGCACCTTTAAGCTGTGCTAAGGTGGTTGTAGGCCACGCTGGCCGCATTAATCACAAGCGAGTGCGCTGAGATATAGTGCGAGTCAGTAGTGAATCTTCGTTGAAATTTGCTTATTTTGTGATATGAAGTTGTGGCGATACCGACGACTGCCGCTGTAGTGGCACTACATATGTAACTTACTAGAAGAAATAAGTTTGAAGATTGAGTTCCGAATTTATTTACTCAAAACTCTTGTTAGTTGTTTATAGATGTACATGTATTATTGGAGAAATATATATATTGCCTCCATGTTTTATTATATTTATTAACAAATTAAAACATTAGAGCTACGAAACCCTTGGTTCACACTTCTATGAGCAAAAATAATATTATTTATGCTTATTACTTTCGTGCAGTGCAAGACACCTGCCTTTGAATGACGTTTGAATGTTATAAACCTCAAAACGTCCGGCACACCCTAGGCAATTAGGCAGCACCATATCAGTCTATAGCTGGAAAATTTTGTCATCACAATGTTTCAACCAAAATAGCCAACGGACACATTGGTTGAAATATTAAAATAATACTTCCATTGCAAATGTAACAACGAAGGTAATTAAGGTCATTGCCTGTAGGTATAAAGAGTTAGTTTGATTCTGATCTTGTTTGTTATGCAGTCGCTCACTGTGCTAGTTATGTTAGTATCTGAACAATGAATTCACGCATGCTTATATACTGTGTGGATAGATACGTGAACGTATTGTGTGTGTACTGTACAAAACGCTAGGCTGAGGTGGCGCATCAAATGCTAAGGTCGGTCGCAGCGTCGGACTGCATAGTATCACGATGGCTCCAGAGGTGAAGATCGTAACACTGCTGCAACAGAATCATTAGACAGCCTTTATTGAGCCTTTATTAAGATTAGCCGCCTGTAGTAAAGGTTGAAATCTCTTTACATGGGAGATATATTTTGAAGAGAAGAGATCTCTAAGATAATTTAAATAAGCTACTGAAATTGAATTATATGTATTTAATTTGAAATTGTGTCGTCTTCCTGTTTATTTTCGCATCGACTAAAAAATACCGAGCCAATTTCAGTGCAGTTTTCACTGTTTGATAGATAAGAATCTCACCTGTACTGTCAGCAAATGTGGAAGCAGATCTGTTGAAAAAAATCGCTTGATGTCGACGCGCCGGTATCCACAGAGCATTGGTGGTATAATATAGAAGTACCTGGATGACCGAGCTTTGCTCGGTAGTATTATTATTCGCCAATAGATGTCAGGAAGAGTCATATTTTTCAGTTTAAATTTGGACTACTCAAACGCCTCCAACGCTTTGTTATTTTTCTTCCAAGTTTATGTTTAATTTGATATAACACGAATAAAATGACATTTTCTAAAAATGATTCCTAGCTTGATCGATTTATCGCCCCCGAAACACCCTATATACTAAATTTCATGAAAATCGTTCGAGCCGATTCCGAGATTCCAATTATATATATACAAGAATTGCTCATTTAAAGATATAAGATTTTAATCAATTTGAATGTAAATAAACAAATTTCATAATCGATAATTCTTTAAGATTTTTTACTCAAGAACGGAAACGAAACTCATCTCATTTGTTTCATTCAGATAATCTACTCACCCGCATCACCGTGAGACTTTTTAAATGTTAAAAGAAGTAGACCTTTTAATTATAACTTACAAGTGCAATAAATAATACATTATTGAATTAAATTACCACAAATCAATGTCAGCAAAGTATTTATCAGAGCATCCTTATCCGTATATAGTATAAATCTTGGCGGAATTTAAATTATCAGTATAATAAAGTTCATCGATGCTATGAGTCAATAAACAAGAGCGGATTTTTAAACAGTTTACAAATATCTATTTAATGAATCTTCTAAGGTCAGAACGAAGATTAATCTCGTAAACCAGTTGGGTATAAAATTCGGTATATATTGCGTAATCATGAGATAGATGATCAGCGTGCAATCGCGTGGGATTACACCCGTCTTCTGCCGTGAACCAATGCGACACCTATAAAGCCAAGGACGGGTACCCATGACAGATACCGCCATCGACCTGCCATTGATTTATTGCCATTGAACCAGCCAACCAACCCATCCCAGGCCATTCGAGATTCTCGGACCACCGGTGTCTCCATCCTCTTAGATAATTTGTGAAACCAAGCGTAGACATTTATAGGCGCATCTCATTTGCATTCACAGGTTTGTAATCTATCTGGTTATGAATTTAGTAATAGGTATTATGTTTTACATTTGGTACATTCTTAATTTTATATAATAGTAAGCATGCCAAATTATTATTTTTAAGTAATAGAAACATACAGAATAAGGGCAACTATGCCAATGAAGAAAATATAGTATTACTTCAAAAATTCAAAGCGATTACTAACTTAACGAGTGGATTTAATTTAAAATTATAATTTTTGTAATCGATATCCATATATCGGTTTTTGGAGATCCGCCTCTTATTGATAATATCAATAATTTTACGTTTTTAGAAGTATCAAAACGCGGTCTATAAAAAATCAATCAGCTGTATTTGGGTAAAGATTATGAATTAATTATTATATTTAGACCCTTGATCGGACCATCTCAGTTTCTTGATTTCTCATTATTTATGCTTTTGGTTATACTCTGCCATTGTGTAATATTATAATAATAAATTAGAACAAGATCATTCCCATTGAAGACTCGTTTGATCCTTCAGTGACGTCACAGTTTGATGTCCGCATTCCATTTTCCAGCTATTTACGATTATTTGACCACATCCCAATAAATTTCGGTTTCGAATTTAGAAGCACATTATAATTATTATCAGGTGATTTAAATTTGACTGGCGTTAATTAAAATGATTGATTTAGCAGTAACATGAAATTCAACTTCGTTAACTCTATCTTGGCTTAATATTAATGTGTCGCATGGGGCATTTACAGAGACAATCGATTTCTTAATTGTCACCTGGCCGGATCAGTGACTACGCAGCCAGCGTCACTGCTAAAACTACAAAATATACCGTCGCTTATGACCTCTCCTCTCATGTACATTGAAGAGATATATTTATTTATTTTTAATTTATTGTTTAGGAATAAAATGTCAGAGCCTTGCGATTTTTATCGAACATTTTGCTAATTATTAAGTTAGATGATGGATGATGCTCCAACTTTGTGGAAACCTGTGCTTAGTAGTGGGAACGTGCAAGGCCGGTGACGATTGTGGAGATCAACTAGTAAATCTGTTCCTATGATTTGTAAGAAAATTACGTTGACGTATCAGTATTTTCTATTCTATTCTATTCTATGTACCAAAATAGGTCAGTTTTGCAAAACGCACCAGTAAAAATGCTAAAAATAACACAAAAACATTGTTTATTACGCATTTTATTTACACTTGTACATATATAAATATCACTTAAAGTCAGCGTTTAACGTTCAAAAATATCACATTTCCTTTTACAAATGAATTATTTAAATTGACTAATGTATATTTTAAATGTACGGGGTTGGTACGGTGCGGTAAAATGTGGCGATTCGTTGTTTACTGTTGGGGGTTGCGTGCGATGTACTCGAGGGCACGCGCGATCAGAGCCGGGACTGGGGGAGGGGTGGGGATGGCGGCACCCTGAAAAAAAAACGTATTATAATAATACAATACAAAACATTAATCAAAACGCATATTATAAAGGCATTCATATTTATGATGTTTTTAATTTGCTACTCTTCCAGTAGCTTTAATAACTAAAAGAAACTTTTGTTGTGTGATAATCGCGTCGGTATGAATTTGTATGACCTTACTTTTTTTACCTGGGAATTTTATATTCCCTAAGAAAATAAATCCGGCTACTCTAGTATTTCAAGATCTGTATCGTATCACCTTTGGAAAGAGTCAAAGATTTGGTTCCCGAGGTGGACGCTTTAAAATGTGCCACAAAAGAAAAGGTACCTGTGTATATTGCTTAAAAAGTCCTATTGACAGTTTACATACCTGGGGCTGGTATCCGTTCTCGTCAGCAATGTAGGAGATGGCGATGGGTTGACCCTCGGGAGAAGTCCAGGAGAAGCTTCCTTGAGCTACGTCAGGGGCGACTGGGGGGTTTCCTCCAAAGTTACGTGGGACACCAGTCTCCTGAGCCGCGATACCATTGTCGGTTTCGTAGCTACAAAAAAGCAAATTTTTTTTGACCATCATTCGACAATTATCACGACATCAAAATTATATAGGTAGTTATCTAATTGTTTTGCTCGACCTTTTTTATTTAAATGCGCAATTAATTAGCGCAATAGTATTACAAATCTGAGCACGTATTGGAAGACATTTTAGTGAAACATAAAGACTTGCTCGTCTCGTTACTCAGTTCCATAAAAAAGAACCCTTCATCTTATTTCGGTGGTTTGAGACTTGTGGAGCATAAAGCTTGGCATGGATAGGTACTTACAAGTAGGCGTAGCTGCCGTCGGGGTTGATCTCGTTTCCGTACTTGACGATGTTGGCGGAGCGGGCATCGCCGTTGTAGCTCTTGTATACCACGGGAGCTACGGGGGCTACAGGAGGAGCGTAGGTGGGTGCAAACACGGGAGCGGGGGTGGAGGAAACGAAGGGACGGAATGGAGCAGGGGTGGTGTAACGTTGGTACGGGTTCTGTTGGAACTGGCTGTATTTGTTGAACTGGCTTGGCCTGGGGGTCGTGTAAGCTGGGAACCGGCTGAACTGCGCACTGGCCGCAGCCACCACCGCCAATAGAACAATCTGCAGATACAAAATAAGACAAATTAAAAATCGAACCATAAATTTTAGTAATTTTTTTTTAATTATTTTTTTTTAAACATATAGCATATAACACCTTCGTATATCGAATTTACTTACTGCGAATTTCATTTTTAAAATTCTATGATTGACTAGCTCCGTTGGTCTACTTTGAATGCGGATAAAAAACCCGCGCAAGCTTATATATCGCTCTAGGAACCACCCACTTTAGGCGGTGAACTGCAATAACATTTAAATAATTTGACGCTAGACTAGAAATTGTTTTTTAAATGACACTTGGGTTATCCATCCAAGTTAATTATAAAACTTTTTGAGGTCATCGTGAACTTGAGCAGCCATAAGATAGCAATTTTCCCTAAATAATTATTTTGTTAGTTCCTATGTAGGGAGCAAATAATGTAGTGTTCCTACTTTACAACTTATAGTATGCAAATGCATTTCAGGGTTACAGAAAAATGTCACATTACAATAAATATGTAATAACTGTTGCCATTTATGAGGCTCTAATTTAGAATGTTTATTTATTGGATTACTTTATTTTTTGAGACAATAATATAAAGCAGTTTATTTTTTGAGATAACAATATAAAGCAGTTTATTTAAATATTTATCTGATTGGATACTATACACATTATATTTAGGGGTTGATAATAAAAATCCCCCGTGGTGGATTTTGGCTTAATCCACCTAATAAAAATGAGCGGAGACTTAGCAGTGGGCGAATATGAATTAATGATGATTAAATAATAAGGACGTAATTCAATCAATATCGGACAGTGAGTTTGGACACATAAATCCTTACTGATTTCGAACAGTTTAATAATAAATCTTGAGTTGTCTTTGCATTTACATAGGCTGTGGGACGCTGAATTTCACAGCATACTGTGGAACGGGGTGGATAGGAGTCCAGGGATGAACTGAGACAAAACTAAAAAGCCTTTGAGCCACTACCCAGTGGCCCTTCGCGTCGTCTCGTTTGGGACCACTGCAATATTTTCAATGCAACGGCATCCAGTCTTCGAAGTGGCCCAAAATCTCTACCATTCTAGTTCACCCCTGGATACCTACATACTGCATTTTAAGTTACAGTTATGCCAACCGTTGAAGATAGAATAGTTTAGAATTTATTCTCGTCTGTACAACATGACTGCAGACTAGGACACAATACTTTAAGAGTCCAGGAAGAGAGCCATGTACGTGAATATACTCTTCAGAGCTTATACCACTTTTAACCGAGAAAAAAAACTCAACTTTGCCATTTTTGTTAATTATTTTGATGAATGTTCTTTAATAAATGTAAAGATTTATTATCAATAAAATGTATTAATGAAAATGATTGCGCTTTTAACATTAATTAGTAAAAACCAATTGTAAAATTATATTTTTTGTAATTATAATTAAAGTTGTTTTAAGATAATAGGTATCGCCTTTGACTCAAGGTGTGTCCAGCACTCAAAGCCCGGAGACAATAATTATAACAACAATAAATAATAATAATAATCAATTATTAGTAATAGCACTCGCTTTTCGGTGAAGGAAATCATCGTGAGGAAACCCACATACCTACCCGAGAATTATTTCGGAGGTAGGTATGTATCCACCAATCCGGACTGGGCCCCCGTGGTGCATTATGGCATAACCCTCCTCACGAAAGTGAGGAGAGACCCGTGCCGAGATTATTAGTAATATTAGGGTCCCTCCTTCAGAAAATATCACAAGACTGAGTAACTTCGTAACGTGTCCGTACCTATGCTAACAATGGCAAATATTTAAAGCTCCTGTTAGTAAACCAGTGACTTGAGCCAGTATTTCAATAAAGTAGAATTTCTAATTCATTTACAGTAAAAACTTGATTATCCGGACTAATTTCTCTCGTACGTCATTCGGATAATCGAAAATCGGGATAACTGATTCTACGAAGTAAAGTATTTTGTGTAGTAAGTAAGTAAGAAGACTTATTAAAACATTGATTTTTAACGTTTTCTTTATTATTCTGGTTAGAAATATGTTGCTGTAAGTACATTTTCCTACATATATATATATAAAAATGTTATGTTGGTTTGTGTATGCTTGAAAAACTCAAAACTTTCTGCACCGATCGAGCTGAAATTTTAGCATGATATATAATCCGCATCAAGGATTGTTTTTATCTATTTTTTTTCATCAGTGATATATCAGTGAATGTGCGAATGTGCCACAGCGAAGCGTGGCAGGGTACAGCTTGTATTTTCATAAACGGACTAGACTACGTTGATATTGGCTCGCGGTTGATCATCAGAATAATCGCGAATCCATATAACTGACCTCCGCATAATCGAGTCTCTACTATACTTGTTTCAGCCGATGTTTTGGGGTGACGAGCGCAGTGCAGTGCCGCACAAGATAATGCAATGCAAAATTCTGGGTGGCACTGTAACTGCTATAGGAAGTCATAGAGCTTACCATCAGGTGAATGACATACTCGTCTTGTTCCTCATTAAAAAAAACGTTGTAATAATTTTTTTTTTTAATTACTGCCACGGCATTTTATATAAATGTGTACCTAGGTTAAATTTAAATGTGTAGTTACTTTAAGACCATTATATTATTGGTTGTCTGGCAGAGATCGCTTTAAGCGATAAAACCGCCCATTGTACCTGTTATTAAGTTATGTTTTTTCTCTGTGTTTTTAATACAAAATTGTGTCAATATAGAGGTATCAATCTATCTATCTATCGTTACAAGCACTGAATTGCCATAAATATGGTGCTATATTGTTTATACATAGTTTTTTCGTAATCAATATTTTGTTCGATCTTTTAGTTCATTTTCGGTTATCATCATCATCATCATCATCAACCCATATCGTCCCACTGCTGGGCACGAGTCTCCCCTCACTTTTGTAAAGAGGGTTAGGCAATAATCCACCACGGGGGCCCGGTCCGGATTGGTGGATACGTAACTACCCTCGAAATAATTCTCGGGTAGGTATGTGGGTTTCCTCACGATGTTCTCCTTCATGTTTTCGGTTATTAAATGTGTCAAATAATTCTGACCTATTTATATAAAAATAGATGATGAACAAATTGCTCGTATTCAATTTGGTGGTTTTACATAATTATATTGTTAAAAAACAATAAATTCCGATAATAAAAGAAATGTCAGTGGCTCAAGCTAAAATCCTTGTACCTACGCATAGTAATATGCACAACGAGCAACGCCCCGCGGATTCACCCTTGATTACTGCTATCCCACAGAAACCGTTAATTGTTACGTAATAAATAGTATGCTATATTCTACTCCTGGACCCAAAGTATCCATATACTAAATTTCATCTAAATCCGTTCAGCCATTTCGGCGTCAAAAGAAACAGACACACAAACCATCGCATTAATAATATTAGTGAGATATATAATTATTAGCAAAAAAAGAAAAAAAAATATTAGCTAATTAGTTGTTACCCGTAACTTGGTTCACGGTGATAATTTTTAAATCGACATAAAGCTGGGTCCACATCTGTGACCGTGACTCCGTGAAGTTAAAAATACGCGTAACAAAACACAAGTGTGGGCAGGTTTTGTCACGCGTATCTGTTACGGTCACGGAGTCACGACCTAATGTCACAGCCTACATCCATATATTTTAACAGACTTAAAAAAAAGGAGGAGCTTTTTAATTAGACTGTATGGTTTACTTAGCGTAGCAACAACAGCGACATTGAGTTTCTCAATAATGGCGCGCCGCCTACAATTAGTTTTTTTTATTATAAACTGTTGTTTTTAACCGTTGGATTTAGATACAATGTATGTTTACACAGTTCAGATTCTAAACTACCAAACAGCACAAACGGCATACAAATCTGTTGAGCAGTTATAAAATTAAACTGATAGTCCGAGAATTTTTTCAAAAAACTTGTATTCTTGTTGGAAGCCTATTTTAAGTCGCCTGGACTATTTTTTTACCCGGCTGCCCCTTTGGCGAGTCATGTTTTTGGGCGTCTCTTTTTTTTATTTATTAAGTGGCGAGACGAGCACGTCGTTCGCCTGTTGGTAAGCGCTACGCCAACACATAACAGTTACAGCGCCATCCACGATTTTTAGTATATCTTCAATGTACAGATCGTCTATCCTTTACAGTTTTTATATAAGTTTAAAAATAAAGCGATTAACCTAAAAATCTGTATATAATCCAAGTCATAGAAGTCAGATAGTGATCGCAAATGTAGGACTTTTTGACCTAGTTTCCGATATTCTATTGAATAACGAGAAATATGTGCGAGCCTGTCAAGTTTCGATGGAAATTACCATATTATTAACATGGTAACAATGAGCTGATCTGATGATAGAGACGGGGATAGACAGCGGAACTCTTCGCAGACTGATGGTGTATGGGTTCATTTTTATTGCAGTACTAAACATTTTAACCGTTTCAAGTAACTGAACCCTGCAGTTTAACCCACCGAGTTCCTATTTTTTATTTGGTTTGTTTGACTGGGCTAAAGGAGGTCTTAAGAAATTAAAATTCCCAGCACATACGCCAAAAGTCAAACGCGTACATTAGATATTAATATATTCCAATTTTAAGGTAATAATCGTCATTTTATATAATTTTCGACACCATTTTTATTGTTGTTGCTTAATGGTGCTCTCACACTGAAGTTTTCAAATGTAACATAATATATTATAAAATATAGTAACATTGAACATTAGTTAATAAGTGCCACATTTTGTTATGTTATGATTGCTTCCACACTGAAAAATCATTTTATAACATCTTTATAACCTTGCTCTAAACTTTAAAGAAGGTTTAATGTTAGTAACATATTTTTAAAGTATCGTGTTATAATTTATTTCATAAAATTTCTTGTTAATGAAAACAATTTGTAATTTTTCTTAAGTATTGTAATCAAAGGTTAAATGACAAATTTATGTTATTTGATATTTTATGCCGTCAATGTTAAGATCAACATAAAGCTGTTGCACACTCACACTAATAGCTGATTCTGTTTGTTATCGTACAAAAGAAGAGTTTTCTTAAGATAAACTTTTTTATCCACGAATGTGAGAATTTTTATAGCAATCATCACACTTAAACATGGCTAGAACCAGGTTGAAATCAAAACCCAAAAAAGTTTTCCATTCATTAAAAAAACGCTTGCGATAATATCATGCCTATGTGGTTTTACTATGGTAGGCGCTACACCTGCTCATAACAGTTACAGTGCCACTCAGAATTTTATAACTAAATCACAGTACTGTCAAACCTGGAATGTTTAACTAGGGATAGCTTTATCACTTGCAGTGTGATGATCCTGTTATACCCATGAACACGATAGGTTATATTATAATACTTTGGTTGTTACTTTGCTACCACACCTGGCTCAAAAAATAAGTTTAATTAGTCGCGCGTTCTTGGGTATAACTAGATTTGTGTCTTCCCTTGTCTCGTCACACAATGGAATAAAAAAAATTGCCAAGTTTGACGTAATTAGTTTGTGAGACCTTTACTTATTTAAAATTTCTTATTGATTGTTTAAACTTTTTACTACTACGAGAAAATATCTAAAAATATTTAACAGATTTTTGAAGAAAAACTTCTTTACGCACGCTCGGCTTGGGGAGTAGGCTGGTGAATGCGTTACGAAAAGTGTGATCAAACGAGGAGAATGGATGTTGAGAGGTAAAAAAAAATATAAGATGATAAAATGAAAAAAATAGGTGAAAATAAAAAAAAAATAAGGAAAGAAAGAGCTACAGAAGTAATAGGTCAGTTTACGAGGTAAGGCATTTTATTTTATTGCAGTAGACTAGTTAAGGCTCTTTCGTTATACCGCTTCCTACGAGTGTGTGAAGTCACCTTAAATTTCGTTAATTTATTCATATTCATTTTATTACCCAAAGTGTTCATTTAGATTTCGTTGTTAGATTTTATGACACTAAAATGTGATCTAATTTTATAAATTAAACATAAATATTTAGGACAATTATATTTCAACAGATCAAGAGCAGGATCTAACTAGAAATCATCTACAACAACGATAGTAATTGTTGATAGATAGATAGATAGATAGATAAACTCTTATTATTATTGATAACAACGATAGTAATCATAATTAAACAAACTCATATCCGCGAGCATCCTTACTTCCTTGTGACTTGAGTGGTTATAGGCCTGTTTCGATACGCTTGTTAAACAAACCGCTGTACCGATATTTTTACAGAAAATCTTTATTATAGTAGTTTAAATTATACTCACTGGTATATTGAATTCTAGCCGCGACCCGTTTTTTTTTATTAGACTGAAATACGAGACGAGCAAAAAATCGAGAACTTTGAACGTTTTCTTTAATTTTCAATTGTTGTTTACATTTCGTCTGTTGGAAGCAAGTAGGAATTAGAAATTGCAATGCAAATTGAGCTCTACGCTCTATCAATAACGGTAAATATTCTATACTATAGAACAAAACGCTAGTTTTATGGCTAACTTAAAATTATATTGAAAAAAGGAACAGTGTCACTCTATGGGATTTTTGTCCCAACGTATCAGTGACTCAATTGAGTTGATTGTGATTCGGAAGGCCCCTACCGCTGGTATTCGATTACATCAGCAATTGAGAAATGTGTGACTAGGGGCCTGTTTCCAACTCCTTTATTATAGATAAAGAAGAAGATAACAATTCTTTTGAAACTCTACACCAGTTTTTGCACTGTCTGAGCAATCGATTTGAAGACCTTGGCTTTTCACAAAACGTGTAAGCTACTCGTCATCTACGGTATTTTTTACGTAGACTGGATTATAAAATAGGTTTTGTCATCGATCAGATGCAAATTAAGTATTTTTAGAGACCTGTTCTGTGGTATTAAGTGCCATCTGACGAATTTTGACACGCAATTATGACACGTTTGTAGAAATTGTAAAACCTATTATCGCGTGACCCATTGAACGATGAAAAGATTACAATAAAATGTTTCTGGTTGCGGATTTGAGATGAATAGTGTCATTTATTATTGGACAGCATTTTTAACAAACAGTATTATGCAGCTTTTATTGTATTTACAAATCTTTTTTAATTACCTGTTATTTTCAGCCAGTCTTCTTAATAGCGGATTATAGCTGATCTACCCATAGCAAAAAGGTTAGCTAATTTAAAAGTATGACTCTTTTACCGAAATGTATAGGAAAAGTTTTTCGCAATTTCTGAAATTTCTAGTACTCAAACCTCAATCGGACCAGTAGAGAGACTTTTGATCCTTATAAGAAACAGGATCGATTGCCATCAAAAAAAGTTTTTGTGTAAAATGACAATTTTCTTGCTGTCTGTACATTTTTTACAAAATCTGTAAATGCCGTTCAGAACATCTTAAAAATGTATGGATAGTCTCCTAAAAACGTTTTCCTGTAACTATCACGGTTAAGGTGCCTGCCCTTACGGTCTCGTCTCAAAAATTCATCCTGTATGAGTAATATGAAAACCCGATGCTCTTTGCGGCCGCCGTCTGGGTCCATGTTAACATATAATGATATCGAACGCTTTGGGTAGCCTGGACAAGTGTCTCTGCTATCCACTCGATTTACGTCGATATGGGACCTCGGCTGATGCGGGGTGTACTTTGTTTATTTTCGTCATACTAGAACTGTGGAACAGGGGGCCAAAACAATCTGAAATTCTAATAAATAGTTAGTGATGCACAAAATTGAAATAATTTAGGCACAGTTCACCAATATAGATGCATAATATGTTCACAAAAAAAACTAGAATCGTGTAAGCAAATTTCACACACAGCGAACTTAATTTGTTACTGTTGCTAGGTGTTTCACACAATGAAAAGTAGATAGTCCAATTACGTCGTAATCAAAGACCTTATGTTTAAGTTTATAAGGTCTTTGGTCAAATTTGACAAAGGACTGTTTCACCAACGTTCCGTAATTGATCGACTTACGCAAATCAATTAAAATGGTGACATTACGTAAAATAACGTTAATTCGAATGGAAATTATGTTTAATGGTGCCTTCTTGATGTCGCCACTAGTTTATGGGTTAACTTCGTAAATGTTAGAGGCAAGACACACAGAAGAGGTGCGTCGAGCGGCGTTTGTCGTGGCTATTTCGTACAAAATATTTATTTACTTATTTATTCATTAAAAGTACACTTACACTGAAGTGTACTTTTTATGCTAAATAAATAAATAAACTTACACCGTCAAGTGATATCATTCAGCGCGCCGCACGCCACGATGTATTGTTCTGTCTTGCGCCTCAAGATTTAGGGTTGCTTCATCTTTCTTTGTATACTAAACGGTACGGCAAAACAAAAAAAGTATGTATTTTATATTGTTAGTTGACAAATGTCCGGCTAGGTAAAGCAAAGACTTACAGAGGTTGGCAGTAGCTGGAGAAGAAGAACTAAAGACCACTGGGCTACGTTTAGGCTTACTATCAGACAAAACGATTTACTCGTTTCGTCATTCAATAAAATTAAATAAGAAATGGAGCACTTACGTACTTCTACGCCATACTTATTCCATTTGGTTCTAACATATTATTGGCCACCGTCCACAATATACCTTATTACTCCTCTCCATGCACGGTTGTTGACCACTCATGTTGGAAGCGGCATGAAAGATAAGATTGAGGAAATATATGCGAGATTATGTGTAAAAGACAGATTGATGTTCTTTGTGTGAATAAGACCAGACGGAAAGGACCCTAGATAGTCTATTGGTCTGGAGTTCCAGAAACCAGTAGAGGATGTCAGGGAGTCGGTGTACTGCTTTCCGCTGGGATCGAAGCATGTGGAAAGATGTAGTCTATGTCTATCCCAACGGGAAAAATGCGTGACTGTATGTATATGTACGCATGGTTGTCTGGAAGAGATCGCTCTCAACTAGTTGTAAATATTACCTACGTAAGTTACTCTTATTTCCTGGTTTAGTCGACGGCTGGCTCATTTCTCGCACAGAGGATAGCTATTGCTATTCAACGAGGAAATGCAGCCAGTGTTCTTAGCACCATACCTCATGGACACCCACCCTCTTTTGTTAGATTTTTAAGTTTTAGTTTTAGTTAGTTTTCCTTTTATTCATATTGTTATTTAAGTTGTGTCAATAAATTTAATCTTCGCTTATTTTATTTTATATTACACGGCAAACTAACAGTTTCAGCCATATCTGGCTGTTAACCAGTTAGGCTATGGCCTAACTGGAAAAGGCCTAAGGGGAAATATAAAATTTTACAAGGACCAGATATGTCTGGTCCTTGTAAAATTTATATTTCCCCTTGAGAACTAGTGACTGTTCTTCAAATTTCTTAAAGCCAGTATATCACACCTGACTAAAGATTAAGCAATAATAGGATAATTGGGAGGATGCAAAAAAAAAATCTGAACAGACATAAATATTTTATTTGACTCGTAAGTCGTCGTCCGGTTTCGTTATTTTAACATCGATTGTCGACCTTATAAAAACTTTTTACTTATAAAATAATAACCTCCAGGTGGAATGTCTTTATTAAATAAGCATACAGTATAGACCGACTACATAAATTAAAGCACCCGTTGTCACCAATGTAAACTGTACTAGATTTACTTAATTGATTCGTAGCGAGACTGACTGAATCTAAGCTTATTTCGCTCCTAAGACGGGTAAATGCCTACCAACTGGTCGGAAACCATTCTCATCTGCAGTATAGTCAACTCTGTAAGTGACTCCATCAGGTCCTACATACTCGTAAAAACCTCGAACTCTAGTGCCTCCCCCATTGACTGAGGGTTCCACTGCTCCTTGCTCCTCAGCAGCGATACCATTGTCAGTTTGGTACGAATAGTGATAACCCTTTAAGTCGACGTCGTTTTCTTGACGGACGATGTTAGCTCCATTATCAGAGTTGTACTGAGTCCTCACTACCACGGCTGGTTTTGGAGTAGAGTAGACGATGGGCCGCAGCGTGGTGGAGTAGACGGTCGGTCTTTGTGTGGAGTACACGTATGGACGGTAGGTTGATGGAACAGAACGATACGTCACCGCTGATATCGAAGACGGGTAAGCAGTTAAGTCGTAACTGTGGACAAACCAAAATGGTCATATTTCATATGGATCAAAAAATTTACCTGTTGTAGAATAATACACAAGTGAAAATGTGAAACTTCACTCGATTAGATCAACATGGAAAAAACAATATTTAGGAATTCAAATTAAGTATGGCCCACTAATTACAATTTAACGTTAAATTACCTAAACTTATGTTTAGCGCAAGATATTAGCTTAGCACATGAACTAAATGAGCTTCCATAAACCACTGACCACATTTTTTAAAGGCGTTAGCCGTTAATTTTCCTTTAATTAACGGGCGTTAAAGTGAATATACTTGTTTTTAACGACATCACATCAAAATGTACTTAATTTTATACTTATGAGCAAACATAAAACACAAAGTATAATACAAACACAGATAAAACAAAGTAAGAAACACAAAGTTACCCATCTCCGTAGGTGACGAATGGCGCTACAAGGTCTCTATCGAGCGCCTGTACGTTTCCGGCCTGGTACCCGCCGTAGGTCGACTGGGACTTGCCATTTATTTCCGCCAGGGGCTGATACCTTCCTTTCAGAGACCCTTGGTACACCCCCTGACCGTCAGGGTGGTATTTACCGTCACTGCCACCGTGCACTTCAGGATGGTAGCGACCATCGTCTTCAGCTGAACTGAAGCTGACCGCTGCCAGGAGCAAAACGGCAATCTACAAAGACAAAAGCCTAATGAACTATTTGATCATTGAGCGCTTTAACTGAAATTTACCCTAAAAAATACTCATTTCGACTGGTAAAACTTGACATAATGGAATCTAATTTAAATATTCACTTAACACTGTCTTTTCTTATAATAAACCACATTTCAGATCCGGTAATAGCTGTTACGGTTATCTCACTTTTATTTACACTGTTTGATTAACAAAACTCACCGATATCGTTTTCATGGTTCCTGTAACCTGCGATAAACCTAATAATAGAATGACAAGCCCTGCCACCCAACGTATCTTTTTATACAGTCATCAAATCTCAAATGGAGGATTTATTGCAACAATACACTAATCTGTATCGAAGTAAATGCTAATTTTATTTGTTGTGATTACCTTGGAAGCGACATATTTGGGTGACACAGTGATATATAACCTATATGTCGAAGCCCATCCTTTGGCGATGAACTTTTTTGGGAATAGAAGCTACTTCTACCTCCTACTTGAATTCGTTGCTTATAAATGCTTTGCGATAATTTATTATATAGTAGCCAATTAATATCTATTAGTTTTATGTACTACAAGAATTAGCTATATAGCATTTTATGATAGTTGTTCTTGGGTAACAACTAGTTACCCACCTTTTCGGCTCTATAAAATATTCGTAACTATTTACAGCTCATCGGTCGTAATAAAATACCAAAACAATCAATAAAAAAGCATCGTAAAGATGAAAATGTGTTGGCTGTTGACTTTATTTTATTTTTATTTGAAATTCATTAGAATGAATCAGACTACAAATATGCACCTTTTTATATTTTCCTGCTACATGGTAAGTACCTATCTGATTTGCTATTTAAAAAATATAATTGAATCATGTAATTTCTACCTTCTCCTTTTATAAATCTATTTAATTTTGTAGCTTTTGTAATACAATTCATTTTCAATATTGTTACTAAAAGAATAACTAATCGATCAATCGGAGATAGTCGTCCGCCTCCCAAGAAAAGGGTCGAGAGTTTAAATCTCAGTGGGCGTACGTACCAATGTGTTTCTTGTAAAACATTATATTCATAATTATCCCTGGAAAAAAAGCATATGAGGAAATGATTTGTGCTCGACAAGATTATATTTCGCCGAAATAAGGCCAGGCCAAGCCCAGTGGTGGATTATGGCCTAATCCTCTTCACGAAAGTGAGAGGCGACTTGTGTTCAGCAGTGGGCGGATATGGGTTGATGATGATGACGGATCGTTTGAGGATATTCAATCCTCGTCAATTGTCGTATCGTAACATAGTCAAATTAAAAATTAATAACAATATTCGTATTTCAAGAGACAGCTATTTTTTTTCCTATACATACTTATAATTATTATGAAAGTTTTAACTGCTATATTGTAACTAATGCCTAATCAAGTAATCATAAATGACTGTTTAAAGAATTATTATGTGTGTATGAAAATTTGTCTCGAATAGGTGCAAAAAAAGCTCAAAGGATAACAATGAAAATTTAAGGGAATATTGCAAAGATATTTACTAAAATTTTTGCGCATGCTTAATTAAGGTATTCTGCAGAGTTAAAAAAATATACAAGTATCTATTAGTACTTATATTATATTAAAATAACTGTATGCGCGATCAAAGTCGCGGGCACAGCTAGTAAAGTATAGTGGAGTAAAGTGTACATTTCTAAAGTACAAAAACAATTGCATAAACCCTAATTATATTTCTAGAAAACATACGGACAGCCACGCTCAGTAATCCACCTCATACTGAACACTTTACTTAATAACAAGGTACACCTTGTGCCTAATCTCCCTTTGAAGGCGTTAAATAAACCAGAAACTTTATGGATCTCGTGATTCATCACGTTGCGATGTTTATAAGAGCCCATCGCAAGGGTTAAAGAAAGGAAAATAACCACATGTTTTAAATCGGTCGCAATAAAGTCATTGCCCCAGACGATACCCTTTTAAAATAAAACAAATGAAATCGATGGCAACAAATAATATAATAAAACGTATTCTTAAATTCACAATGACTAATTTTGAGTGTCTATCCTAAAATGTTTGAGATATATTACAATAAACAGAGTTGATTTACGAACTTAAAACTAATCGTATAATTACAAGAACCAATTCATTGACATTCTTATTGAAATGCGTGAGGACACGTTCCGAAAGGCGTTCTGCAATGACTCTGTGGGCACCTATTAATACTTCCATTTTACACGACACATAAAGGACATACCTACACCTACGCCTACGCATCAAACGCATTAATCCATCTTTTACATAATACAAATGTCCAAGCGATACATCTTGAATTTCGCACGCGAACCAAACATGGGTGTACGGTCAAAAGTCAACGTGGGTGGAAACAGACAATTGATTTTAGCACTCCCAAAGAGATTGGCACTCGTAAATCGACAAGCCTTTCAATGCTTTTTATGACATTTAAGCATAGAATTCAGCGATACGAGTACGTGAATTTAATGACATAATCTATTGTGTCATTAAATCTAATCGTACTTAGCTGCATCATTGTGTAGCTGATGTCATTCATTTGCTCCCCTTTATAAAACTGAACTGATTATAACGAGTAGCCGGTGATGCGGAAGAGTAAATGCAATAGTAGTTAAGCCTGCTCTACATAGTGGCGCACGGCCATGGCTACGCACGCGGTTTCATACAAACATGTAAGTTAGTTCATAGAAATCTTACACGTAGTTGTGGGCGTGTGTTGCTATGTGTGGCAGGCTTAATTTGACTGAATACCGTTTCGCGTTCAAAACTGAAGAACCAAGCATAACAGACGAGTATATTACAAAAGATGCAATATAGGTATTGTTAAGCTACAACACATTTTTCTTCCAAGCGTTATAAAGACAATTTCTCTAGCTTTCTCTAAAACACTTTTACAACAAACTTAATTTAGTGGACAAATAAATATAACGTAAGTATCTTGCGTTGCGACTTCGTAACATAAATGTGCCTTAAGAATCCAAATGTATCCTAACATCCCAACACAAATATTTTCAGGAATGGCTAGAAGAGGAACAGATAAAAAAAACATTAATTTAATGCCCTCTTTCCCTATCATATTAATATTCATGTCTGGATATTTGTCTACGGGTATTGCTAAACGCCTACCACAGCGTGGCCGAGAGACCATATTCTGTACTTTCTTAATTTTTCTGGTCCGTGTCAACCTCGACAACTCTGACAAACACTTCGTACTCGAGCTTTAACTTTTTGGTGATTGAGTCTGAAAGAACCTTGGTGCCTCTAAAGCTGTAGTAGGATCCGAAGTTTTCACCGTCAGGGATGTGCACCGTTGGTGGATATCTGAAAATAGAACGACTTTTAGTAAAACAATATGTTGTAGACTAGATACCTATGTTGAAAAGTGAAACAGTGAGCCTGATAAATAATATAAGCTTGTATGGTATGGTACATATTCGTTCGGGTCCGTTTGTTGTTTATATTGTATGTATAGTTTCGTTGTTCTGTGATATTTCAAAGAAGAGTTTATCTATTTTTCTATTTTATGATAAATAAGATGGCCTGGAGGCGTGGTTCAGGCATAAAGGATTGTTTTTATCTATTTTTTTCATCAGTGACATATCAGCGAATGTGCGAATGTGCCACAGCGAAGCGTGGCAGGGTACAGCTAGTATAATATAATTAGTGTCAAGCATTAACGAACAAAAAGCCTGTACATTAAAGAAATAATATTAAAAAGAAATGTTCTAGGAGACTTCTGAACCAAAACTCCACATTTTGGGAAATGGTGTCAGTCAACTCATTCGTTGTCATACGTAAAAATTAACTAATCTATTTCAATGTGGATTCGCTGTAACGACATAGAATCTTATATAATCAACAAATATTACATCAAAATCTAATAGATAGTAACTGACCTATTGATAACAAGGTGAAGACGAATCGATTGACGTAAGAATCATCAAAATCGGCCCACGCGTTTGGTCTCTAGACTGCTAGATAGGAACAAACATACATCGACTGAGAAACACAATACCTTTCTTTGCGTCGCTCAGTCAGTTAAAAACTATCTGTATGCGGTGACGTCCCAGTAAATGCCGCCAGACTTTGGATAGAACCTGCCTTCTAATATCAGTAGAAAACAACTACCACCGCGAACGAACTCGCAGATAACAGCTAGTTTGAAATATTTAAATTATACGTACTGTGTAGTAAACTCCGGCTTAGTATTATTTGGCATTAAGTACATGCACTTAACAGCAATCTCCTTATCTGCATAGACCTTCTTGTAATGGTTGATGCTGCTCTCATATTCCTCGCCGAAGTTGTCCAAAGACACATACTTGTCGACCAGCGATTTGATCACCTTGTGAATGTACGGGTAACGTTTGGCGTAAGTCTGCTTGCCAATGTAGTTGTTGTTTTTGATAGGGGGACTGGGTCCAGGTGGGCCCCCTGGACCTCCAGGGCCGTTGGGACCTCCAGGACCGTTGGGTCCGTTAGGGCCGTATCCGCCTTCTCCCCCATTGCCTCCATATCCTCCGTTGCCACCGTTGCCTCCAAATCCTCCATTAGGCCCTGTTTGGTGGATGTATCGGTAATCTCCATCGTCGTCAGGGTATAGACCCTGTTGGTAAATATAGGTGTATTTTCCTTCATCCCCTGGTATGTACTTGCCCTCCGTCAGGGGTCTGTAGTATTTGCCGTCGTCATAAATTTTATAGCTTTTCGGATTATATTTCCCATCATCCCAGGGTGAGCACTGAATTAAAGCTATTAATGACACTAGAACCACCTGAAAAATAAATATAAAATTAAAATTCGCACAATTATATTAACTTTCTGATATTCATCTTGATGAAGTTCTAAACAAATCGCGATAGAATTAGTCAGCTATAATAAAAAAAGACAAAACGTCATGTAATGGTGCAGCAGCATAAAAAAATACAAACTTTTAAGAACAAGTCCTGCGAGTAGGCCATTACAATTCACTAGCAACTTCTTGACAACATTCCAGACAAGCACTGTCACCGTTTCAAATCTAGCATCTATTTAAAGGCATATAAGCTATTATCATTTTAGAATATCACCATTTGACACAAGTTTATCGTTGATTACAGCAGTCGCTTTTTTATTTCCAAACAGTGACTTTCATTAGCATAAATAATTAAAAATAAATGAATACTTACAAATTGAAACAAACGTAACATTTTTCCGAATAATACTGCTTGAAATAATAATATTATTCACCAGCCAGCCTAGCACCCTGTTGACGCCGCAAATTATGCTTGAGATCTGAAACTAGATCATAACATAGGTTGGCATATGTTTGGGAAACAGATAAGAACTCTCAATATCATCTGATTCTTCTTTGACATTTAATTAACATTTAAATCTATAATAAATTTAATTTAAAACATACCAAAAAGTGGAACAGAATCCTTAAATCAAGGTGCGACGAGGTCGTGCAGATGGATTTGCATAGCTTATAAATTTAAATAGTTCCGTTGCGATCCTATTACGTTAGATTATTCACTCACTTGCACTTTCGAGCTGAGTTTTTTTATATAATATTTATTTAAAAAGTCCAAGCGGCTGCAATACTGAAGCAGTTCTGAGACGACCGACTTGCAAGAGAGTCGTAATTCTCTTAGGGAAGGTTTGAAGATCCACTTCACACATCGATTTGCATAAAACAAAAATGATTAAAATGCAACAATATAATGCGTTCTGAGAACCTTATTCGATTTACATCTAGATTGCTGACTTACTTGACATGGTTGACATACAAATGTAGTTCTCTGGTTGTAGGTGTCAAAAAACCAATTTTGGTATAGATTATTTAAATACATTATTGGATGATTATTCCAAATTATGCGGTCAACAATGATATAAAACATTTTTTTTTAGATCTTTTTACATGCAATAAATGCGCCCACGTATGCAATGCGCTAGATGCCAAAATATTATTAACTAATAATAATAGTTACCTATTAGCTTTTCATTTTATTTAGAGAATGTGGAATGGAGTGTTCCGACTATCAATTTACCTTCAGAGAAGATTAATGAAGTTGTAAAAAAGATAAAAGCAATTTTTTTATTATTTGGAACGAGTATTTAATTTACAATATTGATAATTATTTTATTTATTTGTATTCAGTCATGGACCTAACCATGTTCTATGATTTATTTATTGTAATATGAACAGTTTTGATTAACATTTTTATTACAATAATATGTTGCGTATAGGTAGTAGGATCAAATCAGAATATTACGTACTGAAAATTTGCGATCGTGTGTCGCAGATCTCGAGTATTTTTTTTTTATTAACTGACCGCGTGACACCTAAGGAATAAATAACATTTCATACTATCTTAAAAAAATATATAGTTTTATCACGTTCGTTTATCGAATATGCCACAGTATGCCAAATATAACGATTTGGCGAACTAAGAAGCGAGGCTTACATTTTCTTTTGTTATGGTGTTCTTTATTATTTAAAAGTACGTATCTTACAGCTGTGACTTGTTAGGAAACTTAATTTTAA
The DNA here is from genome assembly GCA_912999815.1 of Campaea margaritaria. NCBI lineage: Eukaryota > Metazoa > Arthropoda > Insecta > Lepidoptera > Geometridae > Campaea > Campaea margaritaria. The sequence continues at coordinate 9,760,657 of OU538794.1, forward strand.
TTAGACTATTCCAATCGTCTGATACCATTTAATTATAAAGACAACCTGAAACCAACCAACCTTTAACCCCTGAACTACGAGTACATAGTCTTATCTTCTATAATTCATCTTTGAATCAATTTCCATCCAATAATGCACAAACCACACTTCAGATCTTCAAACATTAGTATGATATTGTAATAAATAATATAAATTACTACGGAACCTATTGAATTTAAAAGCGTAGCAGCACTAATTTTAGCCTTTAAGTTAATCCAAATGATGCATAGCTATAATTCATTGCCTGGATTATGCAAAATTAATAAATCACACACTCACACATATTCACTAATAAACTAAAGTGATCGACGCGAATCCATCAATTAATATTAATGAAAAGCAAAACCGTATTACTTTAACCTCCGGTTTCACCAACAGCGGAATTATTTTATCTGATACTTAACGAGAACTCTAAATGTTAGTTTAGCAAAACACTACATTCATTCCTAGAATGTCGCGTGGTCCGTTAATCAGAACAATATTATTTTATACCGTGTATGAAGAAATACAACGACTAATGTGATTTGCATTTACCCGGCATTCTATTTAGCACTAATTATTTTAAGCCAACTTATCTGGAGGTTGTGAAACAGTCTCTAATTTGTTTAGCCTTGCACAAAATAACGTCCAATAAAAACAGTCAAATTGAACTCATCGAATGATTTTTCTTTAATTAAATTGATAATTTTAATTAGTCCTCATCAAAATTAATTAACAAAGTGATGCTACGCTAAGAATATTTTACATATTATTTATAACTATTTCCTGAAGCATGTTGTTTCATCCGACTACCTCACCTTTACAAGAAAATAAGTGTTATCACAAAACTTACCTATAAATTTGAAGCCAGCGCAATCTGTGAGAAGGATCCAGGAAACTCGAAGCCACGTTGATGCAAAACTAAAAATATACAGTGGTTTAAGTAGGCGCATTACTGTCGATAGCGTGACGCGAAAATGTTTGATTGACTCTCAATGAAAAAAACATATGTATATTTTCACTATCAACTTGTAAATTACTTGCTTAACAAGGACCAAATTGTTCCTGACGCGACACGGTAAGAAAACTTCTTAATATAAAACTTTTAAGTACCTAAGGACATTAGAAGCTAGCGTAGACGATGGAGATTTAAATGAATATGCACCTTTTTGTTCTTCAAATTAGCTACTACTGCAACAATATTTGCTAAATGAGGTCAGCGACCAGTGCTGGGCTAAAGGGCACCTTGCAGTTTTCTCCAAATATGGCCAACTCGCCTCCTCACACGACCCGTTTGGTATGTTACCTCGATTACGGTTTTTACGGTTTTATACCATAAATGAAAAAGCTGACACATTCCTAAGAAATCTTCATCCTTGTTGACGCTCAGTTAGTTTTAAGAATTAGGGTGAATCAAATGACAATCGTACTGGTACTGGATGATACTGGTGATTCCCACCCAACACTATTCTGACCTATTACTCACAGTACAGCAGCGCACGAATATTTGATTGTTTACGTAAAAGCCTTAATTCAACGTTTAATTATAATGGGTAATGTTTTTCCCCTTGTCCCCAAAGTAGTAGAATTTAGACCATCATATAAAATTAGATCTATACCTATAGGCTATCTTTTTATGACTGGTTTCTGGAACAATAGTTAACTTTGACAAACCCTATCTATATCTATGAAATACAAAAAGGCCTGATTGTTGCATTGCACAACTGTTCAAAGTATGTGAATAAGTTATCTACTAATATTACTAATTTTCTCTATGACATTTTGACTATAGACTTTTCTAAATCACCCTATATTTTACTATTAATGAACCATTTAAGTTTAGGATATAAATTAAACAACGACCCCTTTAATTATCAATGTGTAAGTTTGTTACTTTTCATATAAAATCGGTACGGAACGGGTTTGGAAGAAATTTGGCACACAGATAGTTTTATACCTGGATTACCACATAGAATACTTATTAAACCTTAAAAAGTAAGGGTTCCTGTGTAACACTAAACGCAGATAGTCAAATAGATTCTTCAGGTTTATGGAAAATCACTGCTATATGATCAGTAATTAAATATATCCTTATATTTGTAAGTACTTTCATCTTCTATCTTCTTTATTTACCGTGTTAAATGTTCAATATTTGATTGGGCATTTCTTTTCGCCATATTGAATGAAAAACGTGTGCGATAGTTACCACGCACGAAAGAGGAATGAGTAAATGTCAAGATGGCAGACTAGGGAAGGGTAAGCCGGAAAAAGGTTTTAGTTTGTTTTTAAATCTTTAAAAATCGTGCGAGGTTGCCTAGCAAGTAGAGGGACTACCTGGTAATTATATCATATCTTCGAACGAAGCGACTCATATAATAATGATCGAACTTCACATCGGGGAAGTTCGTTTGATCATATAAAAGTAAGGGTTCCTGTGTAACACTAAACGCAGGTGAATTTAATATGCGAAAGTTTGTGTGTTTGCTGGTTTGTCCTTTCATCGCACCGCGAAGCCTGAATGGATGTTGATGAAATTTTGTATGTAGACAGATACTTTAACTTCTAGAATAGAAAATAGGATACTTTTTATCCACGGTTCCTGTGAGATATTAATGTACGCAAATGAACCTGTGGGGCACTGCTAGTAAAACATTAAGTTGAGTGTTTTTTTTTATATCACTAAGAAACGGACGAGCAAGTTGTGCACCTGATGATAAGCGATACGCCTGCCCATAACAGCTAACCACCCAGAACTATCCATTATGGCACTGCACTGCGCTCGTCACCCAGAGACATCGGGTCTAAAGTCTCATATACTTAGTAATTTCGCTGGAAACAGTGCCCTTCAAACCGAAACACAGTAATGTTGGTACACTATTTTCATTGCAGTGCCAAAGATAGCAAGCGAATACTCTATATAGAATACTCTCCCACGAGATCTCATTTTTCTCCAAATCAATATCCGGCTCGAATATCTCCCTTTTCCTTTTTTTTGGCAATACAGATATATTCATGTTTGCAAATATGTAAGTGGGCGAAACCGATGACAAACTCCTGCCCAAATCAATGCAATAAAATATTTATAGATATAATTTAATATTGAAAATCGATAAACAAAAGCTTTAACTCATAAGTGGTTTTTCCTACTTATATTGACGCATATGTCTGCTGATCAAAGTATAAATAGGTAATAAATAAGCATCGAAGGCTACTACCGATTGGGCATCTCAAATTTCAGAGCTCGAATATTTTATTTGTCTTACGGTTGTAACTACGTTGACAGTAAAGCCTTCAACACATAGTGGCGCACGGCTACGGCTACCTTCACAATCTCACTAATATTATAAATGCAAAAGTTTGTGTTAGTATGTTTGTCGTCTCTTCACGCCGAAACGGCTGGACGGATTTTGATGAAATTTTGTATAGAGAACGACTTGCTCGTCTCGTCACTCAGTCAAATAAAATAATTAGTGTGGTTTAGACCACACGACTGAAGTAAAACTTCTTTAGCTCTTTCCTCTCATCTCTTATCTCTTATCAGCTATTATTTATCATTTATTTATTATTTTATTATTTATGTTTTACCTCTCAACTTCTATTCGCTTCACCCGGTCACATTTTTCGTAACGCATCTACCAGCTTACTCCCCAAGTCATCGTGCGTAAAGAAGTTAAAAAAAAGAGATGCTTTAGGCCCAGAATATTTTTTATCCCATAAAATTAACGTTTCCTGTGGCTTAATAAATAACCGCAAGATGCTGCTAGTTTCGTATAAAAATGAATGAATCAGATGAACTCGTATCGATGTTTTACGTAGTTCAAAGAAATCGTACATGTGGTCGTGGGCGTGTGCCGCTATATGTCGCTGGCTTTATAACAATCCGTGGATAGTGGTACAAATGATTAGTAAAATGTGGTTTCGAAAAAAAATATATGTACCAACCAGGGTTTATCAAAATCTTTCCAACCATTCGTGGCCTCCGTGGCGTAAGTTGGCGATGAGCGGACTGCGAAGTGTGAGGTTGCGCATTCGATTCCCGCACGAGGCAAATATTTGTGTGAATCGTAGATATTTCACGTCGGTATTTATTTTGTACTAATTTAATATATTCACGAAGATTAACAAGGTACTATTTTCATTAACAAGGTACTATTTTCTGTTTATGTACAGTCCGTGACAAAAGTAGCTGAACATCTCCTAACTTCCATTTTAGCGTTACGCACGCAAAATTGGATAGTACAATTGCGTAGAATAGTGAAATGAGGAAATGTTCAGTGACTTTTGACTCTGACTGTATCTGTATTCCAGTTTGAGAGTGGTTTGGAGCTAAAAAAACATTTCAGTACCCTTTTTTTTTTATTTGATTGAGTGACGAGACGAGCAAGTCGTTCACCTGATGGTAAGCGCTACGCCTGCCTATAACAGTCACAGCACCACCCAGAACACTGAATTGCATAATCCTGCGCGGCATTGCACTGCGCTCGTCATCCTGAGACATCGGCTCTAAAGTCTCACAAGCCCAGTAATTTCACTGGAAACAGTTCAACGTTTTCTGGGTACCTACTAGTAATTTAAAATTCCTCATCGTATATCAGAGGAGCGTCGCCATCGTCGAATCATAGCACTGGCATGCAAAAAGTAAATAAAATATTCATTTATATACTCCATAAATTACCTTTGAATGTATTAACTTATCATAAATAATTTAAATATAAAAGAAGGAAAAATTACGCGATGACACTGATGATAATGAGGGTCAATTAATTATCTGCCGAATAGCGTCTTTATTTAACTTAACATTATTAAGGTACATTTTTTCAGATCAGTTAGCTCAGGTACGTAGACTAGATATAAAGGGTTTTCTTAAGGTAAATGGGCACCCGAGGCAACGAAACCGTTCTCATCGGCGGTGTAGTCTACTCTGTACGTAACACCGTCGGGAGCTACGAACTCGTAGAATCCCTTGACTCTGAGAGCATCCGTTTCACTGTCGATCTTCTCGATCTTGCCCGATTCCTCGGCAAGGATTTTGTTTTCGGTTTCGTAGAGGTAGTGGTAGCCATCTTCAAGTTTGTCGTTGTCGTAGCGGATGAGGCCGAATTTGTATTCGTAGTTGCCAGGGTTGGCTTTGGCGTAGTTGAGGCCCGTGGAGGCACTAGGAAACTTGGTTGGGGATGCGGTGACAGCAGCGCCACCGAGACCGCTGTTAGCGCTACCAGTGTAGAACCCGCCTGCAGATCCTCGGTCACCGCTGGAAAACCAAACCCTCACTATAAAAAAATACTGCAGCAGATACGAAAACGAGTACAATTCTGCCCGGAGTGAGAAGTTAAATAATTTCTATAGATGGCGTTTAAGAAAGACTCGTGATTCTATGACGAGTACATTATAAGCTGTATATTAGTGTAGTTCAACAGATTTGATACAGATGGTGCTATATAAAATCGTGTAGCATACAGGAATACAGACATCAAATAATCTTCCGTATCAATGAGTGTTAAAGGCAAGTGGGTGCAAACGATGATAAAAATGACGTCTTTGCTTCTATTTTCGCTGGCTACGCAACTGCTCGCTACTTATAATGAATAGCAATTGAAATATTTAGAAATTATTTCTGACATCAGTCGGTATACTGCATCCATCGGTATAGTCGGAACGATTTTTAAAGCGATCTTAATTCAATGGAATAGATATAATAATAGAATATTACTTGTAAGCGCCGCTGCCATCAGGTTGGTACTTCCCAGCAGCATCCTTTTCGCCGGTGTAGCCGCTGCCGGGGCCTCCTGGGCCGCCCGGGCCGCCGCGCGTGCCCGACCCCGTGTAGAAGCCGCCCGCACCGCCGCGGTCACCGCGATCGCCGCTGTAAAGTTACATCATTAGGGCTGATTTCAGTGCTCGACCGACTGTCGGTGCGACGTCGTCGTCGGTCGCGCTTGTCATTTGTATCAAAATTGACCAGTCGTTACAGTTCTCGACCAACCGTACGCACGTGTATATATTGCTTACTAGCTGCGCCTCGCGGTTTCACCCGCGTAGTTCCTGTTCCCGCGGGAATATAGGGATAAAATATAGCCTATGTTACTCGTTTATAATGTAGCTGTCCATTAGTGAAATATTTTTTTAAATCGGTTTAGTGGTTTAGCCGAAACCTTACATATTTCCATACATACTTTCATCCCCTATATTTATTTTACCCCCTCAAGGATAAATTTTTACAAACTTTGAATGCCAAATTCATTTATAATTAATCAAAAGCCTAAAAAATAAATTTTAAGCTTCTAGCTTTAAAAATGACGAAACTTCCATACAAACTTTCATCCCCTATTTCAAACCCTTATAATGCTTTTTTCGCAATACAAATTATCCTATGTCCTTTCCTAGGCTCTAAACTATCACTGTACCAAATTTCATTTCAATCGGTTCAGTTGTTTAGGCGTGAAAGAGCAACAGACAGACAGACAGACAGAGTTACTTTCGCATTTATAATATAAGTAGGGATTGTCATACAAATGACAGCGCGATCGATGGTACGCACCGACGGTCGGTTCGACACTTCGATTTTCTAGACAAAAATCATTTGATTATAAATAATTACTAGATGTTCGCCTAGTTGTTTAATTGATCAATTGCATCGAATGACCGGAATCTAATTGACAGGCAATATAATTAATTATTTGGTTATTTAAAAAAATATAAATGTCGGAAGTTGACCTTAACGTTGAACTTTAGGATGACAAGGTATGAAGATTTTATGCTTTTGATATGATTATCTACCTATTACATTTAAATTAGACTTCATTTTGGTGTCATTTGTTTTGAAATGCCATCAAGTGATTTATATTTTTTTTTCTTGTTTTGACTTGTGTATTCAATCGGTGTCAAGTTTTTGTTTTCGAGTTAAGGCGTGAATACACATGCCAGTAGCTTTCTCAAAAGCACGCAAGCACTTGCACGTCAATAAAGACACACAATATCGCTTGCAAGTATTGACATTGTATCAATGGTGTGCCATCTAACCATATAATGCCATTTATTGCATGCAAGTTACTGGCATGTGTACTTTCGCCTTTATTTTATAGAATAACGTCAAACTGTTAAGGCCTAGAAGTCAACTACTCGATTCAGTAAAGTTGTGGATGCCTTACTGAAACTCTTTTGGCAGTTTTGAAGAAAACATCACATTACGTGTGCAAATGTCACATTTACAAAAAATAATTTTAACTATTGCATAAGTTGTGCTCCAGAAAAAATTAAACACCAGCAACGTTACATTTGCAATTTCCCGCTAAAGCTCTAATTCTGGTTTCAAAATAGGTAGCTAGTTACTTTGTTCCATTACTGTAAATATGTATGACAAACCTATCAAAAAAGAGGATGCCAAATAAAATAATAAGAATGGAATTCATAAAGCATTGAACTATAAGATTTACAACAGTATAATGTCCCATATTATTATACTGTTTTATATCCCGTTACCGTATTCTAAATTAGTAGATAATTATATTCATTGACATACAAGAAGCAACCTGTTTATCTCGCTTATAGATATTAATGCAACCTTGACACTTCCAGCAGCTCTTCTAATGACCTAATTTTTTATTCATAATTAGCCATTAACATAATTTAAGCAACATCTTTATAATAACGTTAGCTTCCGCATTATGTTTTGATCTAATAATTCAACCTATATGTTTAAGTTCATTTTAGTAATATCGCGACGTATGAATATTTATTGAAAATCTGCATATTACAACAAAGAAAATATTGTATGGCTTAAAACAAACGTCAATTATTTGCCCAAAGATTTGATGGCACATAAAATACTCGCAAAATAGAAAACTATTGCCGTGATAGATAACTCTTCGTACATAAATAACTCTTTATTGACACCAAATTGTATAAAACATACAGATAGAAAAAAAAACATAACTTAATTATAGGTACAATGGGCGGTCTTATCGCTTAAAGCGTCATGCCTGTGTAAAGTAAAGAGAAAAAGATATAGTACAAGAGACTAATGGTGGTTGTGGCTTCAAATTAAGTTATTAAATTATATCACAAGCAATACACGAGCTCTGTTTATTTGTTATTTGACCGAGCAAGTCGGTCATCTGATGGTAAGCGCTATGCCTGCCCATAACAGTTACAGTGTTACCCAGAACTTTGCATTGCATAATCTTGCACTGCGCTCGTCACCCTGAGACACCGGCTTTAAAGTCTCGGTAATTTCGCTGGTAACAGTGCCGTTCAAACCGGAACACAGTAATGTTTGCACACTACTGCTGGGAAGTATGTCTATACCTACTCTGCACTGGATTTTGAAAGTAATTGCAGTATTCACTTTTCAATCGTAGGTGAAACCGTAAGACCGTCAACTCATGGACTATGCAGGGAAATTGGTTTCACAGCCAATAACATTTAAGGACCTGAAAATAAGATGGAAACTTACTTGTAACGACCAGAGTCATCAGGAATGTAACGGCCGGAGTTGTCACTGTTGCGATAGCGCACGGGGTTGTAGCGGCTGGGGTCGTAGCGGCTAGGGTCGTAGAGGCTGGGGTCGTAATAACCAGGTGCCACGGTGGGTGGCCGGATAGTCGACCGGATTGGAGCAAACGTGAAAGGTGTATACCTGAAATACATACACATTACAAGTATTTGAATCATCAAAAAAGGCTTAGCATACAATTCATTAACATAGAGAGATTAGAGAAAACAGTTTTACTCCTCTCATGATAATATAATGTATACATTCGTAAAAATTTGAAAATTGGATTCCTTATGAAACCTTTTGTTGAGACAAGACGATAATAATGGCAAGGAGTATTTTGAAACACCATTTTCAAGGTTTGAATGGCACTGGCTCATTGGCTCCACGCAAATTATCAATGAAATGCAAAACTTCAAAATAATACATAAATATATAACTATAAAAACTTGGTTTGTCATGGAATCCGTTCCCTTGTTAAACCACTTAACAAGATAATCGTACTTCCGTAAAACCCTAATAAAATATGTTTTTAGTTTCATAACATTATAATTGCATAAGTTTAATAGATACACGTGGTACCTATATAAAAATACATCGATCCAAAAAGGGCTTAAGGGCCCAGCATTCTTTAATTAAAAATAAACTTAAAGATATCCACTTGTTCTAATTTGTCACAAAGCCAAGCCACATAAATTAAACTAGCTATTTTTATGTAATTTTAACGAAGATAAATTTCATAAGTGTATTGAAGTTATCTATTACTTACTTTCCAGTTTCAGCCGCAAGGGCCACTGTCATAGACAGACAAATCACCTGAAACAAGCAAAGTTCACACCATTATTCAATTAGCACTTCACATAATATTATTTTATGATTCAATTTTCAACGCTATTATTATCCACTTAAGCGGAATCGATAGTTCATAAATCATTTTAAACGGTAATAAATATGTAAATCACTTCATTCGCTACTGTGTAAATATGTTTGTAAGGACTATGTTAAACTGCACTGTGTCCAGCTGCTCTCGGCGACTTACCAAGAGAAGCTGCATTTTCGTGGTCATCCAGCGAGCTATACCTCCTGAATGTGGCCACCTATTGATCTTTGCCTATTTATACCTTTTTTAATAATTTAACAATGTTCCTCAGCATTGGTCTTCTCATTCGTAATGTGCATGACGTTTACGAGGACACAGTTTCTCAACGTTGGCACACTTGATTAATTTTTGTATTTTTCGAATTGACATCTGTAAAATATTTACCGTCAAAAAGTACGCGAGATTACGAGAGTTTCAAGAAAGTATAAACTTGCGTATAACGTTACAAATATAATTCAAAATTATGTGGCAGTAATATAATATGATATCTTGATGGAAGATAAATGTAAACTCATCGATTTTATTTTTATTTACCATATACAGCATCGGTAAATCAGACGTGGAGATGTTAAATTTATTTTGTACTTATTCAGTTAAACGATCGCCATATTTTACGGTACAAACTTATTGGTCAATAAAGAGTGCTGCTGAAGCACAGTCTAATTTTATTACCTAAGTAAAAAATAAGCTTTGTTAACTTGCAATTGTTACATTTATATTTATTTATCTTTTATTACACCAAAGTAAGGAAATTTTTTTTATTTTTTTTTATTTATTAAATTGAGCATAGCGTTAGTTCAAATGACGTAATTAAAGTCCACAAACGTTAAAATTTAAAAAGTTTCATATTTATTATAGTTTATTTCTAGTTTAATACATATTAACAGATTACCTTTTTCTTTGCTTCTAAAAAAAAACTATGCAACAGAGTCGCGTAAGTTTTTACTAGAACCAAAACATTGAGCGTATTCGTGCTTATTGTTGGGTTCGAGAAATTTTCACGCTAGATTTTCCATAGAAGTTAGTTTATGTTTTGTTACAAGTACTTTCCGACAGAAACCGATTTCCGATTCGATGGTCGGTGGCCGAAGACCTTCGGCTAAACCTCTAGCTTCGGCCGATGCCGAAGCCGAAGGTTTCTAGCAAGCGCCGAATTTGAACAAACTGTTACGAATGAGTGAGAGACGTGGCGAGGCACGGGGGGTCACACTGCCTTGTAGACTTTTTATGTAGATATAAACATTTAATTTATAAGTTTGAAAATTATTTTTAGCCTAAATATTTATAAGATTTTTAAGCATTCGGCTTCGGCCAAAGGTTGTAGCTATAGCCGATTAATCGACTTCAGCTTCAGATTCGGCCAGAAATCGACCTTCAATCGGACACTAGCTACAAGAGACTAGTTTAAGTTTGTAATTCCTAAACTAAAAGAAGTTAACAATAAACCTGTAGTATTGTGTCCTTTGCTTTCAAAGTTTTTCAGGTTACCCAAAAGCCTCTAACATGGCTTAAAAGGTGAAGAATCTAAACTAAATACTACTCGTACGCAATACAAATCTTAGTTAGGGGTCATGATCTATGCATGTAATCATAAAGTATAAACAAACAAAAATTAAGTTTTTAATACCTACTATAATATTTATGTTTATAACATAATCTGTAATATTGTAAGTAAAAATGTAATTGCTAATTACTTTTTACAATCATGCGTAAATATCTTAACGAAGTTAGAAATACTACAAAAAGTTAAATAAAAAGTTTGAGAATCAAACAGATCAACTAATTAATTTAATCATCATCTTGAGATTCGACTAATCTTTGACATTGTATACTTAATATATGAACCATATTCACATCATGATATCTCTGTCCCCAAGGCTAAAATCTTAAATAATTTAATATAGAATCTACTTAAATGTCAAATACTTATTATACCTCTGTTGTTCTAAACAAACAGCGTTATAAGGAGTGCTACACATGACTCACTGGTGCATTCAAGCTATTATTTGAAGAGGAATCTCTCAAAAGTTGACACTATAACTGTTTTGGTATATCTACTTGTGGTCATCAACTCTGAGAATAATTTTTATTTAATTTTTTTTGTTTTAATGGTGAAATCTATTCAGTTCGTATCCACTCACTGTTGGATATAAGCCTCCCTTATTTCACGCCACTTTTTCTGGTCCTGTGCCAGTCTTATTCAGTCTGTCCCGGTGTGCTTGGCGATGTCGTCCAACCATCAGGCTGGTGGTCTGTCTCGCAGTCGTTGCGCTCCTCTTGGCCATCACTCCGTTATTTCCTTTGTCCACCTTTGGTCTATCCGTCTTGCCAAGTATCCTACCCATCTCTATTTAAGCCTTGCTATCCGTATACCTACATCTTCGACTTTAGTATCGAATTTCGAGGTTAAATAATACTTCCAGTAAATTGTGATTTCAAAATAATATTGACATAATTTTATTCGTTATATGTGTTGACATGTACAAATTTTTTAATTGGATTCCCGTGGGTTATTTGACTTTTTTTTTTGACATTTAATTACCTACTTATTTATTTATTATTTAATATTGTTATTTGCTTACTCATGTGTATTTCAAACACAAAGTAAATTGTAAAATGAATCAATCAATTTCACTGAATTGATTTTGAACAGATTCCGAAAAAAAAACAAAAAAGAAAGGCAATAATAATAAGGTATGACTGTGTTTTCCACGCGCTCCTTTTCATCTATACTTGTTAGTTTTAGGATAAATCGTACAACTCAATTTCCGTCAGTCAAGTTCCAAATGATGGCAATACAATATCCTAGTGACAGCGAGCTGATCTGATGATACAGATGGTAACTAGATATTGGAACTGCTCACTGACTAACGGTAAGTATTTTGATTGTGTTTGTGGTTGTTTATATTAGCTTGCAGTGAATTTTGTTATGTAAAAGCAGGTCTGGAAAACTATTTTTTTTTCTGGTAGCCTAATTTCTGAAAGTACTTACTGTTCTGAGTCTTCTCCGTACTGTTCTGAGTTTAAACGTAAGACGCATACGTTTAAACTCAGAACATCATTAGTGAACAGATTATATTGATTTCACAAAAAAATCTTCACTGTTCGGGGATATTTATAAAAGTGAATTCAGTAACAATCGTGAGTAAGTCAATATTATGTAAGCTGCAATGATCATAAATTGAAATATGAAATAAAGTTCATTGCAAAAGCCAAAAAACAAAAAAATATACCAGACACTTAACCTTTTTTAATTTATACATTGTAGTTCACAGAACACATCGCTTTTATTAGGTAGGTAGTAGGTATCCCAAAGCTTCGCTACTGTATTAGAAATATCTTGGTAATATGACATGTTATCTTTAAATCACAACTATTTGAATAAAGTAGTTGTTAGGAAAATCCGTGGTATTTTAAAACACCCCACACATTTATTTATTTGAATTCCAAAGTATACGCTCATCTCAGATAAAGGTACGTACCGTCAGCAATAAAAGTGATTCGAAATTGACTAACCAGCAACATACCGTCCGCAACATATTAGTACAATATAGAATGTAAAATATGTACACCAAAGAAAAAAACAGAATGTTGTAAGACAACAATATCTTTAGCAAGTACTTTGTAGCTGTCTTCTTGGACAACACATACTATACAACCTTTTCAATGCCTTTTATAATACCATAAAAGATTATTGGCCATTAACATAAAACTATATCTATAACACTTAAATGTGGCCAGTAATAAGTGCGTTCTATAAACAGATTTCTTGGATCATACTAGCATAATAACATGAGAGGATGGACCGTAATGGAACCTCCTGTCATCCTCATTATGACTAAATTATTAATACAGAATAAACCACCATTTTTATGTCGACAACCTTAAGATGTAACATGGTAATTTTGAAATGAAAACAAGTTAACATGTTGTGTTTATAGCTCATGTAGACATTCTCGAGGGCAAATAATTGGTATCAGTCACAAGTCTCGAGTGGGTGGCGAACACGTTTTCTGAGTGGCGACAACTGCCTACCCACCTATTGCTGGCTACAGCCAGCCAAAGTTACATCTTTATAGGTACAGCCAGCAATAGAAGTAGCGGAGCATGTCTGTATTTTCAAATACATATTCTATAAAATTAACAACGCTTTTGTAACACCAAAATTAAAATTAGGACATATTCAGGTACTTTTGAGACCGACTGTACATGGGATGAATATTTTCATATTAGTTTTTGTATATGAAATGCGTCTATTTTTTTTTTACATAAATTATCTAAATCCTAACTACAAACTAGGATTTTCAGTGTTTATGGAATCAGGAAGTATTGGGAGCAAGGTCCTAAAAACGCTCAGTCGCAGAGCAAATATGTGTGGTTCACACGAATTTTTACATTGCGCGGGAATCGAACCCGCAACCTCACGCTTCCAAGTCTACTCATCACCAAAAAAATCCGAATCATAAATCTGGAACGGACTTTTTGTTCCATTAACCGTGGCCAAATATCTACAACACCATCATACACTGCCCATCTCATACATTATTAAAATACCCATACTGTAATCTGTCCAGTTTGAAATTAATATATGTATTGTATAATGTGTATTAATTAATCTAGGAGTCTATCACATAATATTCAAATTAGACGGAAACAATAATTTAAGGTTTAATCTAATTTCAACTTGGCAAAACTTGTTTTATTATTTTAAACTTGGCAAAACTTTAACTTGTTTGATAGTGGTGAATTATGATCAAAATGCTGACTCCTATATATCATTATAGGCAATAGCTGCGCCCCGCGGTTTCACCCACGTTGAGTATTATCCCACAGGAACCGTTCGTTTTTACAAGATAAAAAGTATCCTATGAGTTTATCCAGCTGACAAATTTTTGTGTTTCAAATTTCATCATAATTAGCTCAGTGGTTTACACGTGAAAGAGTGACAAGCTATCTATCCATCCACCTGTCCATGTATCATCATAAACTTTCATATTAATAATTTAATAGGCTTCGTATAGAAATCATTACTGTTATATTTACTGCTATACTCACTAATAGCTACATTATTTAAGAGCGATATAGATATTTGTTATATATTTTTTTTATTTAAAAATTCCTGACTTCTTGCCGCAAAATGCTAAATCTGTGTGTGAAACTGCGAGGGCCTGTTAATTATTTTTAAATTTGTTAATAAAAGAAGACGTTCTTCAGAAGAAGCTAAGAACTATTTACTACATATACGAGTAAGTCACTCTACTAACTTAAATAATTGAATCGCTTTATTCTTGTACAAAAAATAGCTTTTACAATAAGGAGAGCAAATCGCTTAAAGTTAACCAGCAAGGTGCTCTATTCTTGAAATCATAGGTGTCCATTAAACAATGTTCCTCATCGACGCACATCCAATAAATATTCCGATTTAAAAGTTAATTGATTCACGCATTCAATAAAGCAATAAAACAGTTGAGCAGCATAAAAATATCAATAAAATTTTAACGAAAACGAATGGTTTAAATTATATAATTCTTATGGCGCTCAAGTAAAACTATATTTACATTTGAAATATTTTTATTATATTTGTATGTTTATGTTCTTCGAAATCTTGTTAGAATCAGTCAACTTTCACGAGTGCCCTATTGAGGCCCGTGTGAATACTTTTTATTAATAAGACACTTAGACGAAATTAATAAAATACATAAATTAGATAAGCCACTTTTCTAGAATAATATCGTAGCCTGAAAACTGCAAAATCCAGTAAATCAAAAAGTATTACAAAGTATTTATCTTTACATTTCCTTGTTGTTTCCGACGCTTTTGGATTGTTTATACTGTTAGTTCTATTTGCAGACATTTACATTATATTTGTAAGTACATTTTTTGTTTGTTTTATTCATATCCATACCATGCATGCATATATGCCTAGTTCAAAAGTTTGCAGGGATTTATGGCCCTGTATATTAAAACAATTTTAATTGAATAAGCACTAGGAAGTACCAATAATGTAAAAGGAGCATGAGTTATCGAAGAAGGAAACGTTGTTGTAAACCCCTGGAGGTAATATAGTTTTGCATCCGCCTGGATAGGCCCCTGATTCAAGACTTTCTGTGTTGGCGACCTTCGGCTCTATCATCACTTAACACCAAGTAAGATAACAATCAAATGCTAATAGAATCAAGAAAATCAGTTCCAGTACGACATTTTTTTAGTCGACGCCGCTGGTGACAAGGGAGCTGGCTCATTTCTCGCACAGAGAATAGCTATTGCTGTTTAAAGTGGAAATGCAGCCAGTGTTCTTGGCATCATGCCTCATGGACACCCACAATCGTTAGGTTTTTAAATTTAGGTCAGTTTTTTTCTCTCTATAAAGCTGATAATATTCGCGACATAGAACTATTCCGAGCCATACTTATCTACCATTTGTAACCTGTTAGGTAGGCTGCAAGATCAAAGCCAAAGGTTAGTAGATCCATTCCGTTTGAAGTCAGGGACCATTCATTATAATTACAAATTAGGTTGACTTAAGACGTACCTACATACCTACATACTGGTTGGATACATAATTTTCATTTATGATCTAATGTTGTTGTAGCAGATATTCCTGCAAAGTTGAGTTCATAACGCGCATCTTTTTTTTTCTTGTCGATGTTTTAATTATTTTTGATATTATCATTAATTCTAATGAGATTAATTTTGTAAGAAAAGTACCTACGAGGATTGAGCGCAGTGCAATACCGTGCAAAGCTTAAATATCCACCATAGAACTGCATAAAGTATGAAAAGCTACCATTAGGCGAATGATTTTATCGTCTCGTCAAAAAAAAATTAAAAACAATTTGGCAACTGCAGTTTACTGACAAAATTAATTCATTGGAGGTTTTTACCAGAGACCAAGACAGAAAGTGCAATACTTTGTTCCTAATAAACACTAGCGTATGTTACAATGCAAGGTGGTAGGTTATAGGGTGGTAGGGTACGAATAAGTACTTAGATAAAATAAGCATTATGTATTTTTTTAAACTTTTATAATTTTACAAATTATCATAGTAAGTAATTGCATTTGTTGTAACATTTAAATAATGTCACAACGTAACAGTAAAATATAAAATATCCGTTTTTTATACATAAATAAACCATCTTTTGCTTCCACCGCGTTATTTTTAATTTAATGGCATACTTTCGACTTCCTTTTTTCACCTCACTTTGGTTTATAGCTAAGGTTTATAGCCATCCCATCCCAAACACAAAAAAGGGGTTTTATTCGAAATAATAATTGTACACTTCCATCCAGGCTTTTTTTGTTATTAGATTGAGTAACGAGACGATCAAGTCGTTCGCCTGATGGTAAGCGCTACGGCTGCAAATAACAGTCACAGCACCACCCAGAACCCTGCAATGCATAATCTGGCTACTCATATATTATACCTATTAAAAAACAAAAGTTGTTAATCTAATTCGAAAAACAGATTTAAAAATTACTCAAACCAAGATTCGTATTTAAAAACAAAAAAAAATGTTTTTTTTTACAATGATATTACGAGCATAACTCCACTGCGAAATTTAAGTATAAAAATAACTACCAATGTAAGCAAAGCTTTATGGTGTTAATTTTTGTTAAAATATAACAAGCTTAGGTAGGTGCATTAGTTATTTAGATTAATTTGGCATTTACATTTAAATTTAATAATTTGATGCCAAATCTTATCCATGGATGATTTGATCTGGGTGTTTGTAGGACCGTGGTCCTCGTTGTTTCTGATTTCCTAGATACAGGTATTCTAGTTAGGGGTCTGGCTCTATGTAAGTGATCGTGAAGTAAAATAAAAAAAACAATCCTAGTTATAATTAACTACTAGCTATTTATTATCTGCAACTTAGTTCACGGTGTTTTTTTTTTTTGAATCGTTGTCAATGGCGTGGCGGTGCGAGACGCCGCGCCGCCCCGTCACCACTTGCAAACAGTATATTTTTTTAGCAATTAGCTCAGATTGTACTATTTTACTCTTTGGATTTAGATGTAACGTAACGTAAGCATGTGAGTGTAGAAGACGCAGGTCTTCTTCAATTGAAACGAGGATATTTGGAAGATAAAATTAGATATATTTGTAGAAAAGCTTAGGTGAAAACAGTATAGAAATGTAGACAGAAAAAAAGTGGGATGTTCTTTTCTTTGTAATTACAATAATTGAATACAAAAAGGTTTTATTAAATAAAGTGGTTTCGTGTCGCCTACAGTAAGTTTGTAAGTCGAATTCTAAGCTACGAAAAAATCGCATTTCAATCAGTTCTGTAGTTTTCATAATACGTGGCGCGAAAACAAACGACAGACAGACAGCGGAGCCTTGATAATAGGGTCCCGTTTTACCCTTTGGGTGCGTAACTCGAAAAAAGATGTTTGTGTTTATTGTAACTAACTGCGCCCCCGTGGTTTCAGCTGCGTTGACTTAATATCCCACAGGAACCGTTAACTATTACGATATGAAAAGTATTCCAATATTCTATTCTATATTATCAATATACCAAATACTTATAATTGAAATTCTTTGAGCCATTTTGGAGCCTATCTGGGACAAACTTTCCAACAGACAGACAATAATTCAATAACGTTCAATTATGATTAGGCATCGTTTAAATTGCAGTTTTCACTTTTCTGGCGTTTATTTTGACATCAAAGACAGACACTCCAATTTTATTTTTGCTATATAAATCAGGTTGTAATTTATTCCCACTACTAGTCTTATTAATGTTTTGCAATGTAAAGCGCCTTGTTTTTCTTCATAGCAGATTGATCTACGCAATTGCAATTACTATGAGAGCAGGCAGATCATAATAAAAAACTACATACTAATATAATTAAATCTAAATTTCCATTTAGACACTTTTGGTGTAATTCAAGTTGTCTTTAGGCATATATATATTTTGCACTCACCCTCCCACCCAATGAATATAAACTTTAGAACTGGAATCTAAAGCAATGAAATACTTTAGAATCCAACTCCGAAAAGAAGTTAAAAATGTAGTTAAAAAACATAAAAAAATTAGTTGAGATATGTATTAGAAGCACTAATCATGAGCCTTTATAATCCTACCTACTGCAGGATATTCCATCACCTTTTCATGTCATGTATTGTGCCTCAGTCGGTTCGGAACTTTTGATTCTTGCGGATCTGCGTAAAGACTTCATCCATCCTGTCTGACTGTGCGCATCCATATTTGTCCGACCTAATAGGAGCCTACATAAATCGTGGACGCAACATCGGCTTGGCCACAATAATAGAGTAGCGCCTTGTATTAAAATAATAACTATAAGTCAATAGCTATAAGCTTTTAGGTAGAATTATAATATAATCCTTTTTTTTATTATTGCATAATATACAAGCATTTGACCACAGTCTCACCTGGTGGTAAGTGTCGACACGGTCGATGATGGAGCATGCTTGCCTAAAAGATCCCTATTCACTCTAGACTTGAAGACTTGATGATGATTCAGAAAATGATTATTTATTAATACTTTATTGCACAGATTAACTAACTAGTACAAATGGCGGACTTAACGCTAAGAGCATTAAGAGATTAGATGAGATGATGATGATGATTCAGATGACTTTTCTTTCATTGAATAAACGACCATTACGGCCTAGAACGTTGGTTAAATTCGTTACGTGCATCCGGTTTAGGTGTCTCAGATATAAATGTATTTATATACCTTTATCTCAATAATATTATTGAGAAACTTTGTGGTTAAGTGTGTGTGTGGTCACTCTTCACGCTGAATGTGTTGAATGGATTTTGATGAAATTTAGCATACAAATACTTTAAGGTCTTAGAAAGAACATAGGACACATTTATTTTTCTCCTGTTAATAAACTATCTGTGTGGCAAATTTCATATAAATCTGTTTAGCCATTTTTGCGTGATTGCGTGATTAACAAACTTCCAAACATCTAAACATGGCCGCTCACAAAAGAGCACATCTATAAAATAAGCGTTGCTCAAAGAGCAATGGAGCGCGTCATGTTAGGCATTCGCCTGCTAGACCGTATACCAAACGTCGAAATTCGACGTCGCACTAAAGTTGAAACATCTAAACATATTATTATGGAATAGGATTGTCATGGGTAAGTGATAAAATGGATGAACTTCAGGAAGCGAGGAATAACTTTGGAAGAAACGAGGAAAAATCTCTCTGAAAACATAAAAAAATGAAAATACATCTTATGTTTTATTTTTGGTATTGAGTCACACGTTAGCTAGACATAATGTAAACATAACATAATGTAGACATAATGTAAACATGAGATGAAGCTTTTTTTACTAGTATATAACAACGCTTGCGGAAAGCACTTGCGGATGAAATTACCTATGTATTATTTCAGGATCATCAAAATCAGCTTAGCCGTTACGGAGTTATGGAGAAGAGGCTTACTACTACTGCACTTCTGTTATTTTTGTGAATGATGCAAGAATAAGCCTGTAAAAAGTTTGTATATCAGATTTCGTTATTGTGACTACGGTCACAAAATTGTGAAATGTACCTATATCTACCATAGTTATATTGAGCATGGACACTGTTAGCGGAATCTAACATCTGTGAGAGATTTTCCAGAACCTGTTACCACCAGACTTTATTACTTATATCTTTAGATACCATTCGGTAAATGTCAAATTTAATAATAAATTCCATCGATAGAAAATAAATAAATAAAGCAGTGACTATTTATCCAACTAATCCTACCAATTCTATGCTATCCTATCCTACTTCCTATCCTACCTTACTAATATTATAAGTCTGAAAGTTTGTGAGGACAGATGGATGGATGAATCCATCCTCACAAACTTTCACATTAAAAGTATTAGGATGGATTGATGTTTGTTACTATTTCACGCAAAAACTACAGGAAGGATATGCATGAAATTTGGCACACATATAGTTTACTATCTGAATTAATACATATAATACTTTTTATCCTGTAAAAAATAACGGTTCCTGTGGAATAATAGCCAACGCGGGCGAAACCGCGAGGCGCAGCTAGTAGCTTATAATTTGTTCTTTAAAATCGATTTTAGACGGAAAATCACGTAAATTATGAGGGCATTGGACTCGTGATTATAACCTTGATATATGTTTGCTATTTGTATCAGTTGCTTGACGAGTCACTTTATAATGTACCTATATGACTAAATAATCGTCACAATATCTTTAAGAAGTGGAGTTAATTAATTGCATTGCTTAACGTTAGAGCAACATTCATCTTTCTAGCTACATGGTTCCCAGACAGGAGCGTGAATATACTGATTAATTCGATATTAGGTATCCGTATTTCAGAACTTAACACACACAAAGAAAAAAACACATGTGTATGGCACAATTTCTATTTAATGAACTTCAGAATAAATTGTCGCAATGTCCCATTTTTATGCTATTTGCATTTCCTTTTTATTTAGCCGTAGTCGATGAACTCTGTAAGCTTAGTGGATTCTCTAGTATTGCACGGACTCAGATGATGGGTGAAGGCGTATGTACTCCAGCGCCTTGACGATGTACTCAGGAGTAGGAGGACCAACAGGAAGTACGTCACCCTGAAATAGAAAGATCTTATGTAAGAATTGATATAGCAAAAGTGTGTCTCCAATAGGGGCAAGTCAAGCTTCCATTTTGGCATACCTAATAGGGCACTAGTATTACATTTATCTGATGGAAAACACCACACTGGACCTTAACTGTCCCAGTACCACCTTGTTTGTTTAGTCTTTGCGCTCCAAAATCTGCGGTACTGCATTGCGCTTGTTGCTTTTTATTTTATTAAGTCCAGTATTTTACTGGAAACAGTACTCATCAAATCAAAATACAATAATGTTTGCACACTACAGGCGATAAAAGTCTGGTTCTTGCCAAGGTAGACTTTAGAAAATGAGAGACAAAAGAAAAGGTACGCATTTTGCTTAACAATACTTTTTGGCAGTTTACATACCTGGGGCTGGTATCCGTTCTCGTCAGCAATGTAGGAGATCTGCACAGGGACACCCTCGGGGGAGGTGTATCTGTTTTGACCCTCGAAAACCTGTACAAAATAATTTAAACATTAAACAAACACCGAAAACCTTTTTAAACATGTAAAAACTATCTCAACAAAGTATGATACTTACGAGCACAGGAGTGTTGTCTACATTCTTGAGATGACCGGAAGCCTGGCCGGAGATTCCGTTTGAGGTGTCGTAGCTGTAAGAATAGTTTCAAAAATCGTCAATGTATCAAGGAAAGAACGCACTTTATCTTGAGATAAAATTACGTTTAAAATCTTATTTCACAGTAATATATCTGAATCTTTAATGCAAATACTCACGCATATTGGAATCCATCAGCGTTCACCTCGGAGTCAGAGCGGAGGATCTCAGCAGCACCGTCCTTGGAGTAATCGTAAGCAGCCTTGGCAGCGGTGACTGGGGCAAGGACAACGGACTTAGCACCGGCGTAGGCAGCATTGGCGACACCAGCACTTGCAACAGCGGCGAACGAGGGCGCGACTTCAGCGGCCTTCGCGAAGGGCTGGACGACCTGCTGCGGTTGGTAGGGCTGGTACTGTTTAGCCGGCTGAGGCTTGTACACACGGCCAGCTTGTGTTGGCGTGTAGGGTGTGTAGGCGGCGCTCGCGGCGCACACGCACAGAGCAAGTACCTGAAAAGAAAAGAAACAACTTTAAATGTCACATTCATTCCGGAACACGGGCTTTATGTTTTCCAACAAATAATAACGGCCGGATTCTGGAACATTTTTAACTTTGACAGAAGATTAAGGCGCATAATATAATAATAAAAATGTACGTTTAATAGGCTTGCACTCTACAATATTGTACTGCGCATTACTAAGTGACCTTCGATTACTGAAGCCTTAAATCTATTGTTATTCTCTCCTGGCACTAAACTAATGATAAACACAGCGATTAACTTAACTTGAAGTCTAAATTAACTAGCATTACAGAAACCTGCCGTAAATTTCTGAAAGATAAGATAAACACTAAGAACTAATTCAAACCTGCAACTATGAAAATAATATTCCTATATTACAGGCAATTGATCTATGCTGTTTTGCATTGTTTGCCTATTTTTTCTTTCCATTATATATACCATCGTCTTAAGGGACCTATATGCAATCTATTACAAAACAATGTAGAAAAAAAATAAGCAGTTTAAAGTTGAAACAAAGCAAATAAATAAGAGATAGTTTTTCCTTAACTAATAAAAAACACTAATCCTCACCAAGAATTTCATTTTGCTGAGATCCGTGTCTGTACGATTGCCAATAACAACAGGTATCTATCCCATGGTGTCTAATCCTTATATATTAAGATTACGAATGAAAAAATTTGATAATAATACTGGGTTATTGACCACAAATAGTGGCCTTGTGGAAAGTTGAAGACAATATTTTTTCATCGATGGCCAATTATTTAATGTGCTTTATGTCATCAAATGGAGCTCAATGGAGTTGTTTGTTCTCAGATTAGGTGGTTACAGTTGGGGTTCCATACCAAAAACATATAATAAAATTTTGAGCGACCGATCACAAAAAGCAATAAAGCGAGATCAGTGGAAGGAGATCGGGGAGACCTTTGCCCAGCCTTTGATCTCACAGATAAAAAAAATACATTTTGAGAAAAGAAAGATTTCGTTATTATAAAGGGTAGCTCCTTCCACTACCATGGGAGTGCTCCATTTATATTTTTGAAGGTCACTGTTTCTAGCAAAATTACTGGATGTTTGAGACTTAAGAAGCAATAACTCAAGGTTAGAAGCACAGTGCCAAGTTCAGAAGCCAAATGATTAAAACGGAACAGTTAAAAATTCGTCATGCCTGTCCATTCGTATATCACATGACCACTACTTGGACACTATTGAGGCTCCATGATTAAAACTTGACAGGTAGGCATATTTTGTTTATCACTATGCAACGAATAAAAAATATTTAGAGACATTACTTTCTACATAAAACTGAAGAATTATCTTTCTGGGAAAATTTTAGGTTTTAACGAAAAGTCGGCAACTCGTTTTCGAAAGTCGTTGAAATGTCTTCCTATTTTAACTATCCAAACGTGTCAACGAAAAAAGATTTATTTATTTAACTTTCAACGAAAATATTTTTTAACTAATTTTTGAAATATCCGCTTTTACGGAACCCTACATAGTGCGGAGATTTTTATTTATTTTTGTTGGCTTCTTCTCAGACCACACCATCTGTATCTTTTTAACTGACTTCAAAAAGGAGGAGGTTCTCAATTCGACTGTATTTTTTCCGCAGTTTTTATCAATAACTTGACTTTCACACTTTAGTTTTATTTTTAACATATATCTTATTAGAAGTTAAATTTTAAAATTAAAATTATCCGACAGGCAAACAATATTTTCAAATATTACTAAATCGGGTATTGCAGCATAAAAAAACATTCTTATTTCTATTTGTAAACTATTACATACATTATTTTAAATGTACAGACTTTCTACCATTTGCTGTTTTATTGTTAGTAAGTATAGATAGAAATTATAATAAATTAAATATAAAGACCATGACATGAAAACGCAATTTTCTTCTCTGTATCTCTTCATTCTAGTTAAAATAATTTGGTGAGTACAACGCCCATTTAACGATATTCTCACTTTAAATTCAGCTTTATGAGACCATCCTTGTTAACCTTCAAATAAAAACAAGAATTAAATTTTGAAGGATATTAAACATTCGCCTAAAATACCTATCGAAGACCGTCTCGGGATACCAAACTAGTTTGGTTCTAAATGTCAACAGCTATTATTACCACTTCTATGGTGAGGTCATAAGGGTCACACAAGCATTTGAAGTCGCGTATCACGCAACGCTATATTAGGCCTTAACAAACAGACAGCGAAGCGAACGCGTAGCGATGCGTTTTTGTTTGTTACTAACCCGCGACTTCGTTCCAAACGATATACTTTTTGAAGTAAAACTTCTTTACGCACGCTTGACTTGGGGAGTAAGTTGGTGAATGCGTTACTAAAAATGTATTTTGTTTTTTATTTTTTTCTGTGTAGGTAGATAGGTAGGAGTAAAATAAGTAGATAAGGCCGGAGGCCGTGTCTATTTATTTTACGTTAGGTCAATTTAAGTACGGGGGACACGTCAGGGTTGTTTCGGTCTTCAGATAAATTAAGGGTTGCGTAGGGATTTAGATTTTTAAACGGAAAGATTTGTCATAGGGGTTACGTCATCCAACAAAGTCCTATCATACATTCATCATACAACCTAGGCGGAATTAAAACTATATATTTCTATATTATCTTATTCAAAGTCTACACATTGATAAATTCTTTGAATATGGTTATTTGCCTTTCAACATTATATTATTATATAACGTAAAATCTTTATAGCAAGTAAAACTGTCGAGTCCCTTGAGTATTGTTATAAAGAGCCAACACTGTATACTGTACTGTACATAATAATAATAAATAATACTAATTATTATTACATTATATATTATAATAGGATAGTAGGAATAGTATAATACGAAGTCAATATTTTCATACAGACATGGGTAAACGAGACATTTTTTGTCGTACAAAAAAAAACGCCTCACTTTGCTGTCTGTTTGACAAGGCCTTTATAATACTCATCGCTTGTACTATTTTTATCCCATATGCAACATGTTCAATTATTACACCTTGGCAATACAATAGTATTGCCAAGGAAAGAGGATTATTATTAGAGGAACTACGCTAATTAATAAATTAGCGTAGTTCCTCTCAATTAAAGTCAAATAAGCCCACAAATAATTGTTTGGGGAAATAAGTCCGTGTAGTCAAAGAAATTGGTACAGTAGTTGCTATAGAATGTACTGACGAACATACCAAAATTTTCCGAGAGTGAGGAAAACTGGAGAGTAAGGGGAGTAAACAAAGTAAACTTTATTAATATATTTCTTTTTCTCATTAGTAAATTCGGTAGTGCCCACCAGAGTTCAATGCTGTAAGCTACTAAACTGTATTTTCTAAAGACCCAACAATTTATGTGTCGAAACAGAACAATAAATAAATATGAATATTTCGTGAAAATCTACTTGGACAATACTTTGACCATATTATTTTATTTGTAACCATTTTACTTGTGACCATTTTATTTGTAAATAAAAAAATCAATAGTGAATTACTGAATAAAGCTTTTCCGAAAATAAATGTTTTGTGTCCTAAATCCTATTCTACCTCCATTAGACCCTATAATACAATGATTCAGATTATATTTGGCGCCTACTACCAATAAAACGACCTGCCCTTCTTGTTACAGTTGTTTAAGAAACTGAGATATTTTTTTTAATATCTTAAAATATTTTTTTTTTGATTAAATTCTAAATGAATTACAAAATTTTAATATTTTTGTGCAATTTTAATTTT
The DNA here is from genome assembly GCA_912999815.1 of Campaea margaritaria. Lineage (NCBI taxonomy): Eukaryota > Metazoa > Arthropoda > Insecta > Lepidoptera > Geometridae > Campaea > Campaea margaritaria. The sequence goes on from OU538794.1 coordinate 9,786,459, forward strand.
ATGTAGAGAAATCCTGAAATGACAGAACCTACTGCAATAGTACGATAATTAAAAAAATATTTTCTAAATGTAAGCGTATTTTAATGAATCTTATCAGTACAAAAGGCATCAACGCGCTACATTCTCGACGAAAAATGGAATCTCGATCTTTTTTCTCCCGCGGCCATTCCGACTAAGTGATGTATATTATAATTTATACTGTAATGATTTATTGACTTCAAGTATGTATAGAAATTAATTTCTAACAAGCTCAGTACAAAAAACATCAACGCGCTACTTTTTGTACGAAAATGGGGAGGCCCCACATTTATTAATAACTAGCTGCTCCTTGCGGCTTAATCCACAAATTTAAAGTATTTATTTTATTCTAGGTAAAGTATGTATATTAATTGATTTCATTTCATCAATTAATCAAAATTATTTCTTCGTCCCTAAGTCCCTCGTAAAAATTGCATAAACCTCTCGTTCTCTAAAAAAGTTTTTATCTCGAAACTATCACAATATCTATAATATAGTATAATAAAAATGAAATGCTATTCGTTGGTAACTTGAGAATGGGTAGACTGATTTGTCAATTTTTTAAATGTTTGGTATAATTACGTAGCTCAAATAAGGTTCTGAGGGGAAAAAAGTTGGCCAGAAAATTGGTGAATGTAGGAGAAACTGGTGCCTTAGTCTATGGAATCTTTGTATTATGGTTCATACAAAAAAATCAATAGAAATATATAGTATATAAAGAAAAAAAAATCGTAATTCACATACCTATGTGAATTACGATTTTTTTTCTTTATATACTATATATTTTTTTCAGTTAATTGAAATTCCGTTATTAATTCTTCCCGATTTCCAAGTGATATGGGCTGTTTTTCTCCTGGAAATTGCAGTTCTTGGGGGAAAACTGGCATTACGCGGATAAACAGCTATTTTGTATTAATTATTGTTTTGTATTTTTTTTTGAGTACACATTTCATACAAAAAGCCTATCATAAATATCTTAGCAACGTTATGTTAAGGTAGTTAAATGTACAAATTATTTAAGGAGTTGACTGTGAATAACTACCTACAATGAAGTCATAATAATAATATAAAGAACTAGCTGCGCCCCGCGGTTTCACCCGCGTAATTCCTGTTCCCGCAGGAATATGGGGATAAAATATAGCCTATGTTACTCGCTGTCGATGTGTAGCTTTCCATTAGAGAAATATTTTTTTAAATCGGTGCAGTGGTTAAGCCGAAACTTTACATATTCCTATACATACTTTTATCCCCTATATTTATTTTACCCCTCAAGGGTAAAGTTTTACAAACTTTGAATGCCAAATTTATTTATATCTAATCAAAAGCTTAAAAAATAAATTTCAAGCTTCTAGCTTCAAAAATGACGATACTTCCATACAAACTTTCATCCCCTATTTCAAACCATTACAATGCATTTTTTGCGATAAAAAGTAGCCTATGTCCTTCCCTAGGCTCTAGATTATTTCTGTACCAAATTTCATTTCAATCGGTTCAGTAGTTCAGGCGTGAAAGAGCAACAGACAGAGTTACTTTCGCATTTATAATATAAGTAAGGAAAGTAAGGATTGGCTAATATCAAAACATAATCCATTTATTAATGTAATAGTGAAACTAATAAGGCTATTTTTAGTAGCGCCATCTGTTAATGTTCACTATAACAGATTAAAAGTTAATCTATAAACCAATTGATAATATTAGCTGTTTTTCAATTTATATTTGAAACTAGCTTACGACCGAGGGACGGTGGGAGGACCATTACTTAAATAATTTATCATATGACCGCTAGATGGACTTAACATAAATTATTGTTAACATCCAAATATCGAATAGATATTTTTCTTCACACTTATCGTTTTAAAATTATCCATAATGAGTGGCAACGCTGATATTATTGTGCATTTGTTAATAATGGTTATTTGATGGCATGTTTAATGCAGTCCTTGAAAGTTAGTGTCTTAGGAAATGGATGAGGTAAGAACATAAGCAAATCAATTTTTAAGTACAAATTTATTTACACTTAGTAGGTATAAAAGTATAAAGTTTTATATACATTTTGAAAACGCCCTTTGAGAACAATTCAGTCACACTAATTGGACATAGCTTGTAAACACGGTGAAATGTAATTACGGCATCAGATGGACTCCGACGTAATAATAGCTATCGGACACAAAAGCCGACAAACGTCAAAACATTACCCATTTCAGGAGGAATACAGCTCTCTTTTGTTTACTTTACAATATTATCCTAAAGACTCATTAACTTAAGAGTTTGATATGGACTTAGCGCCTGTTCTCAGGCTGCGGTGGGGCAGTGGCAAGGTACGCGAGAGCGCGCTGGATGGCCTCAGGAATGGGGGGAGGAGTGGGGAGGTGGTCGCCAGAGGGCTGGAATCCGTTCTCATTGGCGATGTAGGTCAGCTGGATATTGCCGCCTTCTTCGTTGGGATACTGGAACTGGCCCTGCACTTCTAAGGCGGGTTCTTCGCCACCGATGTTCTTCAGAGCTGCCTTCTCGTCGGCGGATATTCCATTGCCAGTCTGATAAGCCCATTGGTAGGAGCCATCGGGGTTAACCTCGCTGTCCTGTCGTAGAATGGGGATTGGCTCTGTGGCAGATTGAGGAGCGGCACAGGCCACGGCCAGGAATCCAAGAAATACCTGAAATTATGAATGTTATTACTATCTTTGAAAGCCAAAATCTATAATTGGGGCAAAGAGTTGTATTGAAAATGGATGAAAAATGATGGAAAATCCAGGGGTTATTAGTTGCACTTTGCACTTATTATCCTTGAATCCATGAAACAGTCCTATGACAATAAGTGCACGTCACAAGGATCACATCCACGCCACAGTAGTTTTTCTATTTATTATTTTTATTTATCAATACACTATCACTGCCACTTACAATGGTCTTCATGTTTGTGTTAGAATGTCGGAGAAGGCACTAGACAATGTTGGTCTAACTGTGTATATCGGTATATATACGCACGGGTCAGTGTGTACCTTCCACCTCTGGATGCTATTGCACCATAATCCGGCACGTCACAATAAAATCTACAAAATATGTGTGAGCCTATGGTAGGTGGGGTCATGCATGCGCTTGCGTGATGCCTATTGAAGCTCAGTAATTAGTAGAGCTGCTTAGATTACTTAAATAAAAACCAATGAATTACATGATATATGTTGCGCTTATTATCATTTGAGATAGGGAAAAATAAAGAACCTAAGTTAATATGAAAAATCTCTACCAATAATAAAATTAAAATGTGTGTCTGGGTTATAAAAAAATTACAAAGTTTCCGTAGAAACTGTTGCGACAGTATCAAATTTATGAAATGCCTATTTAATCATAAATTACGGTTTTTAGAATTTGTGTCTGTCTGTCTGAAAATTTGTGCCAAAATGGCTCCAAAACGGCTCAAAAGACTTCAATGATATTTGGTAGGGATATGAATATTTTCTCTCACCTAAAGTTGCGGTACATTATAAAAAGCTTAAGTAATTAACATGAAGTAAGTAGGTACTAGAGGGTTAACCCCATTACACGGGAGGTACGAAAGTTTTTTCAGAGGGTTTGATTGTTTTTGTTGTTTTCTTTGGTGTCAGGGAGTTGGTGTACTGTTTTCAGCTGGGGCCGTAGCATGTGGAACTATGTAGTCTCTACTTATCCCAACGGGAAAAAGCGTGACTGTATGTATGTGTGTTATTTTTTATTGTTGATGGACTCACATTTGACTACGACTTCTTCTGATGTTAAGAGGTGACTTATCTGATAATTTGGTCTAGGATGTTACATCAAACTGCCAGGAATTAAGAATAAGGCAGGTAAACAAAATTATTATCTTAGTTAATTGTAATACGAAATATATTAGTACATTTAGATATTTTTTACAAGGAGATAGTTTACTATATAATAATACAACGAATTACTAAAAAAAACAATTGGATTTATTTATCACCTAAGCTGAAAATGGTAAAAGAGAGGCCCAGCTGTGGGAGGATAAAGGCTGAGGATGATAATATTAATAAAACCGAAAATATCCTATGTCCAGATGGTAAAAGGAAAAGTAAATGGTAATATACTCTCTTCCAAGCAACCTTCAAGATAGCCAAGCTTAGATAGTAGACCTATTATAGACGTATGTGTGTCTTTTGTTTTATATTAACCATTTTTATCGTTTTACTGTGATCTAATAAAACCTAGCATATTTACAATTAATTAACTGTCAACTTAAAATTAATTTAATACCTACCTATACCTATGTACCTACGTAATTGAATAATCGTGTACCAGCCAAATCGGTACATGGAACTGGGTCACCGATTGCCAGATTTGACAAAATAAGCAATGAGAAATTAAACAAAGCATGCAAAAACCACTTTGCAAATTGAAGACGTTCACTAAAATTATTCTAAACAACAGATTTCGAGGTAAAGCTATTTATTTATCTACTTAGAATAGTAACAGTTAAATAGCCAAAAGTGATTAGGCGTACCAAGAATCTCATTATTTAAAATGTGATGGTTTGAAAATCTCCATTATTGTACTCGTAATAGGTGGGTATGTCTCGCGTTACACGTGGTGTGAAATTTATATAGTGAGTGGTCGCGCAACACATGATAAGTATAAAATAAGCATAGTAATTGGAAATACCTGTAAAATTATCAATCTATAATATAAACTTACGACTAGATGTAAAATTAAATGTATTTTTATTTAAACACGTACAACATACTAAAAGAACAAGCTTTACATTTCTTAATTTTTTAAATCTTATTTATTGGAGTCTTATTATTGATATTCATATTTTGCTGGTGCCAGAAAAATAAATGATATATTTTATCTATGATATAATATTTAGGACAATGTTCTAAAAGTACTCAAAGTTATCCATGTGCACTGTAAACATAAACAAGCGGATAACAAGCAAACATAACATACATTTACACGTTTTAACATTTACCTCAGTACGCTCCCGCAGCGCCCTACTAGAGTAACCGTAAAATAAATGCATTGGGTCGCTCTCTAATGTAAAATCAGTCTCGATAAATGAAACACGAAACATTTTATTATCATTTATAACTTGATATAGTACCTATTTATAAAAGTTTTCGCATTATTGCCTCAATTAATGATTCCTCCGCTGGGGCCTCAGAATAATAATTTAATTAAAGACACTTTAAAGAATGTACCTACTTAGACAGAAAATTTTAATTTCAACGATAATTTTATGCATTCATCCTTGTGAAACTCAATGCTACACAATAGATTCCAGTTTTGGTAAGAACCGGACAAGCGAGGCGAGAGTTAGTATTACAGGAATAATAAATATAATTTATTTTAATGGATTTCGTATGTAAATTATGCAATAATAAACCAGTGTGTACCTACTTTTTCATTAGCTATTTATCTAAATAATAGTTAGAAGATGTCCTGACTAAATGACAAAATATAGCGCATAAGCCTATAAATCATTGGTTTTGTAAAGAATTAATCAAGGGTTTATCTAACACGTAAAAAAACTCATTTAAATTATCGTTAGCTTATCATTGTAGGTACTTAGTTGTTTTCCTTTTAATTATTTGGGTGTTCTAAAATAAAGACGTCGAAAAAAACGAGTTGTAATCTATTTTTTATGTTAATCGAATATAAATAAATATTAGATTAAAAAGCATAGGTATCTTATTCAAAGAAACCACTTAAAAGTTAAAATACAATTAGATAAAACCTACTTTAACTTGAAGTGTGCTTACTCACGGATCCGACCTGACAACAATTAAAAATCTATTGTCTAAAAAAAGTCATTAATTACTTATTGTTACTTTTACAAAAATATTTTCACAAAATTTTCTAAAATTGGATATTAGAGGTCTACCTACTCAAATAATAAAAGGATATCCAAATTGAACGAATTGTGGCGAACAATCGCGACATGTGAAACAGATGGGGGAGATCTTATCCCAGCAGTGGGACAGTATAGGTTATTAAAAAAAACTAAGTCGGTTTTGATATCCTAATGGTGACATTCGCAAAAAAAGTACAGTCGAATTGAGAATAATTAGAGAACCTTCACCTAATAATTGAAGTCTTGTCATAATATGATTCTGCCCGTTCAAACTTCAAACCCTAACTATGAATATAGATGCGAGTAATTGGACGTTAGCATTTCAATACGATATCGCAATATAAATTTGCTGAGTCACATAAAGTTATTCAGTCATTCCTACTTATGTAATGAACGAATAGCGATAAATTTATAGATTCTCTGCAACCAATCACAGATGTTGAGCCGTACCTTATTTGAACGACTGAAAAAGGTCACCAAGCCGTCAGTCTTTAAGCTGCTTTGCGAAATATTGCGAATTCCAGTAATGGTTCTTTAGAGGTTATCTACGAAAAGAGTTTAGCGGTTTTTATGTAACTACTGATCAATTATAATTGGCAGTTGCATGCTCGTATTTTGTTTTCTCTTGTTTAATTGGATCGCGCGCTACTCAAGATAAGTCATTAAAGTGGACTTCCGCGTGTCGCAGCTTTAGAACGTTGATAAATATATGTACAGTTAAAACTGTAACGTATATTTCAGCAATAGATAAGTACAAATACAGTCAGCGATCAAATTGTATACAATACCTCAGTAGGTTAACATTTGCGTAGCTTAATCAAAGGTTAGAACTTCCTAAGTTTTTGTCACTGACTGTAACTCTTAAATACGTGTCCTGATTCATACGCATCTACCTAAGTCTCCCATATATAAAATGAGCCCAAGGTTGCTTTTTGCTGTAAAATATCGTCTTTGCACGCAATGTGATAAATTACAAAAGGTAGCAATAAACTTTACGACTTAAAGACCTTACTTTTAGGTACCTTTCTGCATGAATACTTTAGTTACCAGCTTTCATTGAAATCACTGTGTAAGTATGGATCAACTTATGCGCAGATGAACCTTGGCTAGACTTCAGACTTCGAGCAAAAGCCCTATGGCAATGGAGCGATGATGATGGGAATTCTGATCACGGTGTATCTAGTTCTTAGATTTGGCTTTGCCAGCCATCTGCGCCATTGGCGCTATTGGTACGTTAAAGAGGATATCATCTTTATCATCATCAAGTACGGATGGAAGTTTGTTTCAGTCACATCTTGCTAGTCTTTTGACTCAGTTTGACTCAGTTGTCGACGAGGTGAAATTTTACGTGCCTTTTAAGTTTCAATGACAATACAATATTATGATGACAACAAATTGATTTGACTGTAGAGACGAATTGTAAACAACAGAAATACTTAGCGACTAATGGTAGATTGATGGATTTTATCATCTATGACGACTTATCTTATTTTGATATTTGTTCATCAAGTTGCTAATTTTGCGACCTAAGTTATGACAAGGTATAAAATTAAAATAAGTAAGTAAGTGTTTTGTAGTAAAAATTTAATAAAGTACATAACAAAAACAATAACTAAATATGAGTATTAATCATTTCACAAAATGATCAATCTATTGGGGTTGGGCTTCTGGCTGGGGAGGAGCGGTGGCGAGGTAAGCCAGGGACTTCTGGATGGCCTCAGGTACCGGGGGGGCGGTGGGAAGGTGAGCGCCCTGGGGGTGGAACCCGTTCTCGTCGGCGGTGTAGGTGAGGGAGATGGTTTCGCCGTTCTCGCCGGGGTACTTGTACTCGCCCTGCACGTTGATCGCCTCGACGTCGCCGACCTTCTTGAGCTCGCCTTTCTCGTCCGCGCTAATACCGTTGCCGGTTTCGTACGCGTACTGGTAGGAGCCGTCGCCGTTGATCTGGCTGTCATCCTTCAAGATGGGGATGGGCTCGGTGGGAGCCTGCGCAGCCTGCGGGGCGGCCAGCGCCACGGCGACCAGCATGGAGACCAACACCTGAAACGTCACACGAATGTCAACAAAGGCGGTTGATGAATGATGCGAAAAGACCGGCTTCGATACCCATCACGCCGGCGGTAATTTAATTTGAATAATTTTCAGATCAAAATCCAGTTCACGACGTCAACCTTTCCATTTATAGAGCGATTATGCCGCATTAGCATATTTTTATCGAGACACATCACTTATCCGAGATGAATGCAATGTCACTGAACTTTGATATCACTGAGCCACGTGCATGGACACTTGGTGTAACTACTTTTAGGAACACTTTTTTGAAAAACACTTACAATAGACTTCATTTTGTTAGGCTTGGGTAGTTGTTGATAGATCAGATGAAGACGAGAGTCGACTGATGCCATTCATCCTGAAAATTTGGGTTTTTATAGTTAGCACCATCTGACCACCACCCTGCATTCCTAATTTCACAATTGAATGCTATGTCGCAAAAATCTATGAGATAAGTAAACATTGGATGCATTACCTCGGCCCGCGTATGTAAACTGGCGGGGGCGACGTAATGGTTGTCAATAAGCATAACGGAATTTTCATTTGTCCAGTTCTGTCTTCACCGTAAGGACTAGTATTTGCACTAAAAATTTTAACCAACTTGAATTTGCACCTTCCTACTGACCGAAGACATTTCGATAGCTATTTCTGATTCTAGCGGATGTTCTTAATCGCGATGAACTAGATAACGTTATTGTCTCTAACATTGTCTAGCTTTTAGTGGTCATCTGCCTGCAACTTTAAAAAATATGCTAGTCGAATCACTTTTACTACACTGCAATATTTAGCAGGTTACAGCTGCTGTGATCTTAATATTTCAACATTAGCTGTAAGTAGCAACTGACGAGGCCCTGTACAGCAGCTCTTAAAAAATGCCTAAAGCACAAGTAATCAAACAATCATTTTCGAGGTGAAGTTCGCATGTTTTATCACAACGCGTGATAACATAATCTGTGCAATTACCCAGTGCTGTTGCGTGCCGCCGTGGCGACGTCTCAAGTACGCCGTGGTCGAGCTCGTAAATTACGTAAAGATCTCGACAGTACGGGATTAGTGACGAATTGCTAGTTCACTACTGATGTGCATGCTATTTTGTCAATAATAATAATAATGTGTCATAATCGCTTACAAAAATTCAGACCCCTAACTAGGGCTCCCTGAATCAGAAACTACGAGGAGTATGATTCTACAAACACCCAGATTCAGAAATGATATATATTTTTTTCAATTGCCTACGGTCTTAATTATAACTCGAAAGACACATTTGTTGACGGTACAAAGATAAATACACATCCAAATTTCTTTATTGACTTAAATTTATTTTACAACTTCGTTTGGATTCCTCGATTAACCTACTGTTAATCCATAAAAAAACCTTGAAAAACCACTTTATTACAACATAGGATTCTAAATTTTATCCTAAATTTTATTGCAAAACCACCTAAAAATAATAGTCATTATAAAAAGTTCTTGTCATTATACTATACCTACAAGTATTTATGGAAATTCCAAGACAATTTTTATAACGATGAATATTAATAAGGTTATTAGTTTTTCTAAGTTTAAAGGTCATCTGGCATTTTCTTTCAAGTTTAAATATCCATAACAGCTAACAAGTAAGTTCACTATATGGATCTGGTTCGATCAAGGCCAAGCAATCTATTTGAAAAATATTTATTGACTTTCCCATTAATTGGCATGAATTCTTAGTCTTCGACTTCAACTTTTCGTCATGGCTTCTGCGGGTTTGTCTCAATTTTGCCAGTATCACGTGCCAGAGTGGAGAGAACTTTAATTTATTTTGTTCTAGTTTTTAAGTTTTATTTGTTCTGTGGTGTTTTAATAAAGAGTTTATCTATCTATCTATGTACCTATCTATCAATCTATGTATGTATCTATTTATCTATGCACGATGGAGATTGACTGAAGACATTTATTGAAATCATCGGTTTAACATTAATTTTGCATTTGAGCTTGGTTACTCATCTAAAACCAGTAGGACAGACATACACAAAACAGCACAATCTGAATTAATATTAAAAAATTAACAATATGGGGCTAATTTCTTTCTTCTCAAAATTAGGTAGGTTGTATTTACTAGGCACCTTAAAATCTTGCCCCCTAATTATAAAAATATATCGAACATCACTTAGTAACTTAGTTTCTTTTTTTGATTTTCCTTTTCTTCAATCCTCCAATAATTAAGATTAAAAATATATAAATGCCACTAGATTTTGCCCGCGATTTCGTACGTGAGGTCAGTCACGATATGTGACGTCATTACGGCTTACAGTTTTTAGAACCTTCAATAGTCAATGGCTATAATGGTTTGAACATCCTGATTCTCAATTATTGAATAGTGTTTGTGTGGTTGACCACCTTATCTACAATGCTTCTTGCTATTCATAGTTTTTCTCTTCACTTATTGGTGGCATACTATCAGAAAAATTTCGATCATCAATCCTTGACCATGAAGAATTTTCCGTGACGTCATTATCTTATGGTGTCAGATCGTTAGACGGTAATAACATCACCTTGTCCAATTAATATTGATTACAAATGTTTATATTTATGTATAAGTAGTTTCATTAGACACGTAACCCTTCGGTAGTAAAAAGCCAAGTAAAAAGTATGGAGCATGTTAATTTACGAAATCGTAGAATCCAATAATCGATTTCTCAAAAATATTTCCCACAATATTTTGTCACGGCGGGCCCCAGTCGATTCCGCTAACTCGAATGAGCAACATGTACTCGTATCTTGCGATCAAATTAGAGTCTACCCATATCAGATACTATATCGATGTCTATCACTTATGCAATACGTTTATAATAGAAGTTTTAAGAATAGGTATTCAGACAACAAAGGATTTCTCTAGCATCTCTTATGTAAACGTTATCGTACATAGGCTCAATAGAATGTCTTCAGGCTTAGTATTGGCGCATTAACATCTATTTGTTGGGTGTGGCATATGACTGATGTAAAAACATGACTATTTTTTTATGATAATGTGATGAAGTCACATGACATTTTAAATGTTAGTTAAACGAATGATGAACTCTGGTAAAAAACAAAAACGCGCTGAAGCAATGACTTCATAAACGCGGATGTTTTTTTAAATAATGATTATGTAAGAAGCTTGATTTTCATAGTAAGAAGGATGTGGATTAATAACACTACTAATAAATCAGTAGTCATTTTAATGTAAAGTTACCTACCACTGAAATTTAAATGCAGCATTTCGTTAAAATCTTATATCTGATATAGCTTTATTACTTAGGATATGTTTAATAAAATAACAAAAGAATCATAAATAATCCTCCGCAGGTTATCTAGAATAACTTAGGTAATCAAATTAAAACAAAGGTCACCTCGTTGTAAACAACTTAAACTTAAAAAGCTCAATACAGCAAAAAAAGCTCTCAGATATAATACCGAGATTGCGCTAGACAAGACAATAAAATGGTACAAATAACATGAATTTTAATTTGTTAAAGACAAACATGAAAAACGAGGAATCTCAAGTGCGTCTGGGTCAATGCATTACGCAACTATATTCGGTTCTCTGACCTTCAATAAATTAAAAGTATGTAGATAGGATCCACACAAGCGAAGCATTAAGGTGAAATATTCATATTATTGTTAAATAAACGTTTTTTGTTTTATTGTCATAATTTATGTCTATTTCATAGCTTTCAAACACAAATTTTTCTCATGTCATAAAACGAGTCTTTTTATAATCTAAGAAATAATTAATAATGCGACTCAAGTTCAATGTCGGAGCTGAGTCTAGTTCCTATGTAACAAAACTGGAAATAGATGACCCCGCTGTGACATAACGTCGAGTTATTCAAGTTTGATTCGTCTTTCGGTAGTCTTCTGAACACGCAAGTCATAAAAAGTAATCGTGTCTGATTTATCGTTGTAACCTTCAAAGTGGCCGTGACAAATCAGTAATTTTGCGGTAAAAGCTGAAGCAGTAATTACTTCGTTTTCATCGAGTATATGAAGATACGACCTTGACACGAGAGCGGGGAAAGTGAACAGACCGGTTCTTGCTCAAGTCAAGTCGCGAAGCCACGCCATGCCATGGCAGGTCATGTTCGAAAAACGTCTCTCATATTGAGATTTTTCTAGGCGCCAGTACTGTACGTGCCAATTACAGCAATTGTAATGCGCCATATAATTTATGGTCATACTTAATTGGTAGTTTCATAGGCGTAGATAATCTGTTGTGGAATCAAATTACAGTTCTGATGTGTGGGTGGCATTATCGTGACTTGTTATGGACAATGTATTGTATGTTTAAACTTTAGAATTTGGTTTTCATTGTTTTAAAAAACTGTTCAGAATAAGCATCCTTAAAGATTCCAGAATAAGATAAAACTACTCAGTTCTTTAGAATAATACAGATACAGTTCTAAATGTATTAGCTATACCTATACCTACCTACATGCGGACATTCTCAATGGTAGCAAAAAAACTTAAAAAAGAAAGCATTTGCTAAAAACTTAAATTAACACCTTACAAAGTTCAGAAGAAATGAGGAAAATATGCAGACATTGAAATAACAAGACACACATAACAAAATGCTAATTTAAATATATTTAAAGTAGATAAGTCACTAAGTTAAATAAGTTGCATAATTTACAACATAAGCACATACAACAACTTAACAATGTAATATTTTCAACATAGACTTAAAAAAAATTTTATGTTTTATTGCATTTATTTATTTTTATTTTACAGATTAAAGAGACGAGCTATTATTAACGATTATTTTGAGCCAAAATTATTATATATTAATCATTAACAATATATGATAAATATCAATTATTAACTTAACAGCGGTAAGAATAGAGTAAATAGCCTCATTATGCTCAAGTCAACTATGATTTAGGCGTTTTTAGCTACCATACTAACAGTCTAGTTGTTCGTTTGTGACATATGAGTTAAGTTATAAAATGAGTAAGTTACACTCGCGTAGGCATAATATGAAATCATTCAATAGCAAAATAAAACGGAAATTCTATATACTGGACAAGTAGTTACTTAAATAAATTCAAATTCCAATTACAAACCTACCTGAAAGTTACATAAAAGCTTTTAACTATTTCACACAATAATCTCTAACTCTGGTGTTATTTTATGATATTGAATTGACACGGAGCATTGAAATATGAATATTATTATTCGTATGTACCATTACTTTGTTACAAATGTTTATACACCTTTTTTTAAGAACAGAGTCAAATCGTACTATGCAATATTCAAAAGCTCCTTTCAAATATGTTACTGGGTAACTTAACTATAGTTTGTCCGACTCAGCTAAGTTCTTTAGGGGCGTCTGAGGTATGCAGGGTCCTGTACAGGGGGTGGTAGAGACGCGAGGTAGTCTAGAGATTTCTGGATATCCTCGGGCACTGGCGGTGCAGTGGGTAGATGTGCTCCTTGGGGCTGGAACCCGTTCTCATCGGCCAGGTACTGCAGCTGGATAACCTGAAAAAAAAGTTTCCTTAAAAAAGTTTTTATGGTCTGCCTTATATGCATCCTCTTAGCTGAGTAATGATGAATCCATTATTACAAGTTAGCAATGAGAAATCCTAAAACTCCTTAGAGGTCATAGATGTTGAAACATTGTGTTATGATAAATATGACGTCGCGTACAAAACTTGAAGCGCTAGCGCAGGCGTCAGGTCAAATGTAATGGATAAAATCAACTTGGCCTAACTTATTTATATATTTATTTAAAAAATAAACAAGTAAAAATATTAATGAACACATCTTATTTTTACAAACTGGTAAACCCACGTGTACTGTTAGGTGTACTGATATTTTTTTCCTTCAAGCGGATAATTTTGCGTTAAGTTCGGATAATCAGCCATTTTGTAAAGTTACGACACTCGAACACTTGTCTGCCGCAGACGTGCAGAATAATAATTATGCGACTTCTCTCAATTAAAGCCAAAGGAATCCTGCCTCCATCCGGCTGGTTTTACCATAGAGGTACATATAAAATAATAAATCTGGCACAACTTGTTTAATTTAATAATCATTAATTATTATTATCTCGTGTTTTTGTCAAAATAAAGTGGAGAACACGCATTGTTCACATTATTCATTTATTTCTGGGAGCCGCCGCGGCCAGTAACTAAACAGGTTTTTTTTTCTAGACATGTGTGCTTCGTCCACACCTTCACTTTTCATTAGATGAGAGAGTAAAACGTGTCTATAGGTTTATGGAAATAATAGGTTAGTATTACAATGTCCCTCGTTATACTAAGTTGCAACTTTTGAGAAAACGCAAGCTCGACGCCAATTACAGTTTTGTCGAATTTTGTAATTTACCTCATTAGCGCTACCTATTGCTCATTACATTATATTTATTATATGAGAGCGTAAAACATGTCTATAGATTTATGGAAATAATAGGTTATTATTACAATGGTACTTGTTAACGTAGTTGCAAGTTTGGAGAAAACGCAAACTCGACATCAATTTTAGTTTTGTTCGGATTTTGCAATTTATCTCATTACGTATTGCAATCGATGTGCAGTTTGTTATCTTTTTTGCTTCTGCAATGTGCTAGGTATTGGTAGCTAAGGTACATACAGCATTTTAAAAAAGGGACTGAAAATATATGGTTTCAATCGTAACTACAAATGAAATCCTGAAACGTAAAATAACGCTAAATCCTTATCAGAAAATCTTTAAGCTGAGAAATCAGACTCAGGTTTTTTTCAGTCATAAACTGTAAGACAAGTTATAGTGAAATTTACCTGTCCATCAGGGGCGGTGTAAGAGTATTGTCCTTGTGCAACCTGTGCTTCTTGCTCGGGAATTCCTTGATTCTTCACGTAGCCTTGTTCTTCCGCTGCGATTCCGTTGCCAGTTTCATAACTAGTAAAAAAAAAACTTGCGTGAGTTGGTAAAATTAACATTTTAATTCTATTGTAGAACTGGGCAAAGACCGCCGTGTGATTCAGTCGTATTCTTTCAAGCATCGCTTGAAATGACACAACAACGGCTTATTTCTGGACCCTTTGCAAATGGCAATAACAAAAATAGTCGTTTGTCAAAGTATGTACAAGCTATTATTAAAAAACCTAGGTATTCCAAGTCTATAACAAAAACGCAGACCACAGAAGAACCCAAAACTGGGCAGAAAATTAAACAAATCGTAAACTGTTCGTCATTAGTGATGTCATTCATTGATATTTACGGCTTTTTTATGAAAATGTTATCGGAATAACTCGTGACTTACTAAATACTTTTGAATCGTAAAAAATAATGAATCTTCTAAGATTTTCAAAGGTTATAACATCTCAAAACGTGACAAGTTTCGATATATAAATACCTAATAAGCGTATGGTATTTTTGTGAAATAGAGTCGAAAATAACTAATATTGGTGGGAACGTTTCTTAAATTCAATACTTTTTATTACATCAAGACAAAATTAGGCCTTATTAACTTGGCCTAGAGCACAATGATGACTCCATAGACTACGCCGAGACACTAATATCACGTTATTACTGAGTGATCTATAGAATAATTATATATATTGATAAATACGCTAGCATCAGTTCTACCTAATACCTAGAATACCTAGAATACTAAATAGCACAGAGTACTACTAACCTCCATTTATAAGATCCATCCGGGTTGATAATCTGCTCTTGTCTGATGATGGGGATCGGCTCTGTTGTGTACTGCTGTTGCTGCTGCTGATGCTGTGGTTGTTCTATTAGGAATTTGGGTGTCTGCTGGAATTGCTGGAAACTGCTGACATCGGCTATCACCACGCCCACCACAGCTAATAAAACCACCTGAAATAGACATGCTGACGTTCAATCCAAGAAGAAGACCCTTTCGTAGCTATGCGTTACCAATCCGAATTTCACATCCCAGCTTAGTAAACTATTGAAATCACTATCACGTGCCATACTCAAAATCTACCGTGATTCAAAACAAATTAGCGATTTTAACATAAAAACTGTACACTTCTTTGTCAAGATTTCTTCAATTTCTCAAGACTTACAATGCATTTCATGTTGATGATGGGAGGTTGATTGCAGTGCATGTAATGATGCATTTCGGATGCACCCCTGGTATTTATATGAAAAATTTCCTTGCAATTACACATTGCATCGAATTCTGCACGTACTTTATTGGTATGTTCTCAATGAAGGACAGTCGACCCTTACTTATTGTTACCGCCAAAGAATTCAACATCCAACCAAATTAAACTCTATTTCTTTTGAAGTAGAGTTCATCTGAAACAGCTGACACGCGGTACGACAATTCAAATAAAAATCTTAAATTATTAAATTACAATTATGAAAATGAGCTTTTGAATGGATCATGTTTCGGTTAATTTATTGTTCAGATGCATATCTTTATAATATAATCATTTAATTGTTTTTTTTTTTACAAAATTACTTCTAATAATTTTTATTGTATAAATAAGCCAGAGTATAACCACAATCTCAGATGTCGATAAGATCACTTTTTGGTTAGAGTTGGAAAACACACTGAGCGTAGAATGTTACTAGCACTTTAGGACTGCTTCCAAGACTCTCCCAAAGCGTTTACATATTAAATTATATACCTATTGCTTCTGAGAAAAAACACCTATATTTTAAGGTCATGGTGGTCTCGCAACCCCCAAAACACCAATGTATAGTATTTAGTCTATCGGCCGATTTCTAAAACGTCTGTTAACGTTAGCAGCAGACTAAATCAATTACTGTCTCCATCTAGCAATAAACTGTTTATTGTTATATCAATAGACGAAGTAATAGGTGCGGCCCGCGATTGCACCCGCGTAATTTCAGTTTCCCGCAATAAATTAGCCAGCCGTTAATGCGTGATGCCGTGACCAAGGAAGCTAGGAATTAATAATATTATTATTATTAGTTTTGTGAAAGTATTGTAAAAGAAAATTAAATTTATGAAGTAAAAGAAGATTCGTTTTTAAATTATTGTAGCTAGTACTACCAACCTAATTATAAATAACTTTTAGGAATTTTGTTACATTCACCACTGTGGTAAAAGAAACTATAATTATTCGTGCTCACCACATTCGCGTTATTAAAGTCTAACTACGCTCACGAATAAACCTAATCGGTATTCGTCAAAATAAACAAACACTCCAGGAACAGAACATAACCCTGCCTCTTATCTAGATGGTTCTGTTTTATCATTCGTGGATCCTTAAGAACTCCTGATAACCTGAAGTAAAACTTGATAAATTACGTAATCCTCATAAGTCACACTTACGTAGGAGAATCAGCGGGATCTCGGACTTAAAGGCGTGAGACATGCTGCCACAAGGTTTATTCTCATACCAACACTAATCTCTCTAAAAGAAGAGATGCTTATCTGAATGTCTTATTACATAATAAACAATATTTACATTTAATAAAACTGTTGAAAGAGCCATGTATGTATGTACTTGAAAGATCATATGGTTCAGGGAATATTGTTATGTGATTATAGGACATTCCAATAACATAAGTTTCGAAGCTTTTTTCTTAAATAAATGGTTAATTTATCCCTCATGCGTTTACCTTTAGATAAAAACATATAATCTTTTCCAAAATTTTGATTTGTAGGAGATATCGTTATCCCTGTTTAAAAAGGGAAGAAAATATTAATTGACAAATAAATTTATACTAATTAAAGCTATTCAAAATTAAATATACAAATATCATAAGTTTTATCATGTTACAGGATTCTTCAAGCAAGTAAAGTCTCTGCCATGAGACTAGTCAAGAGATAATATACATCGAAATGACCATCGAGGTTTCGTATGAAATAACAATATTTCTCAATTGTTATTGCTTGCCTTAAACGTTTATTGATTTCTTACAAATATGTAATTTTGTCCTTATTCAGAAAGAGAAAGCGGGAACAGAATATAGTGAAATGTTTTATGTTGTTAGTAAGTAATAATTATTTTATTATTTATAAAAATAAACCTTAACAGACTCTCTTTTATTCGAATACAATTATTACTATACTTTTATTTAAATGTCTATAAAATAAAATCGATGGAAAGGTCTAATCGTCAATCTAATATTGATCGTCATTTTTTTAATTATTGGCATAAAAATATGTTTGCTGAAATAAAATGTCAACTTATTATTAACTTAGCAATAAATTGCGTTAATTTTGTTTTTTTCCGCTGCCTAAATACTTTATTGCCGATATCCAAAGTAATGAATTTGGAATGCATGAATGACTGAGTGAATAGTTATTTTATTTTTTATTATTATATGTTTAAAATTTGAATAATTACCCTCAAAATTTTGAATATGATTATGAATTCCAGTCAACGCATGCCTAAATGGCCTAGTTGCTACCAAAATATTGTCACCTATTTATATGTTTATCTAGAATTATAGGCAAAAAAATTAATAAACCATTCAAATTAGAAATAAGTGGTCCATCAGAATGAGATTACACATAAGATGAGCGTTTTTATTATATATAATACATTAGAATCCTGTTTTTAGGTAGGCTAAATTATTCTCAATATTATTTAAAAATTATTTACCTAAGTCAACTCAATTTTGTGGCTTAATTTGTTTTGAATTATATTACATCTACCATGTAATGTAATGGCCTGTAAACATTTTTATCGTTTCCCGAAGTATACTCAAACAAAAATTAGTTTCTTAAACTTTTAATAAGTTAATATCCGTTAATAAACCTAGTGATAATTAACATAAGGAACCTTTAGATCATCTTTATTAAAATATCAAGGCACCGCGGCATACCTACACGAGATTAACAACTGTAGCTACTTGTCTTGTAACAAATAAGATACGTCCATATCAGTGTTCATATCAATATCAGAATGCAACAGAATAAACAAGCTGGTTTACAGATAAAAGATTAAAACCACCCGTTAAGCTTTAAGTGCCGACGCAATATTACTGATTACAGTGCCACACGCATTAATTTTTATGATACACTTTAACTAAATGGCTTGTCAATAAATCCATTTAAGACAAACTGTTAATGAATGTTTCTTTTCGTTAAACAGTTCAATGTGTAGTAAGGTGTTTTATATAGGTATATATCTGATAATTGTTGGGGTGGGAAGAAAATGAAATGATGAAGGAAAGATTTTGTTTTTTTTTAATGTGTAACAAAGTGAAGTATGTTTCAATATATAGTTTTATTGGAAAGAAAATAAATAAATTTTTTATTTAGTTAACTATGACAAAGTTCGTTGGTACGTTTTAATATTATAATATTTACTTGATAATGACTGAGGCTCTTTGGCGGCCTAATATAATCTGACACCAAAGGCCAGCTGCACCTCATTCAACAAACAAACAACTTATTACAAATTCTATTTCTAGATTTGTGGAAAGTAGAGAAATAATACTTAAATCACATGGTTTTTTTTTTGGTTTATTGAAAAGTAGTGCATTTTTTCATTAGGTTCAACGCTTTGGCTGTGAACAATAATAATGAGTGAATCTATTATAATTGGGCTAAATTTATTAGCAGTTTCATTTTCTATTTGGACATTCGTGGACCCAGCCGTAGGACGTCGCTTGCGCAAGCGTCCGTCAACTGTCAACACACTCTGCGCAACAATGCCCACTCACTAACTCATAAAGGACGTCAAAAGAAATGAAGGTGCTAACGTTACTGCGGAGAGGCGCCGGTCATTTTGCAATTTTTTTTATGTTACTAAGCAATGAGACGAGCAAGTCATCCATACGATTGTAAGCGCCACGCCTGTCCATAACAGCTACAGTGTCACGCACAAAATCTTGTGCGGCACTGCACTAAGCTCGTCACACTGAGACATCGGACTTTGTTTTGTTTTTCGGCCGCATTTGTAATTTTTTTTTTTCATTTAGTGTTCCCGGAATTAATATTGGTTAATATTGCAACGCTTCAAAATGTAAGAATACATTTCCCAGTAGGTGCCTATTTGATTGAACAGAATAAAAAAATAACATTATCTATAAGTTTTAACATACCCTAGTCAAAAAAGCCGGCGTCACCTAAACTATCCGTCTAATTGCGTCTTCGTATTTACAGAAGCTGACCTTTGCATAGTTGAAATCGCTTGTAACATTATTTTAGAGTAAGAAACCGCAAACCGCATTTGTAAGCTTGTGTGGCCTATAAAAGTGATAAAACTCTAGTATGATGCTCTCTAGTATGTCCATGCATTAAATCCTTAAAATCCTTAAAATCTATAATCCATCTGATCTATTAAATCCTTTGAGCAACAGTAAGCTTACCAACAATACATTACCATAATACCTTTAGTTTAATTTTTATTTTGTACTAGCAGCGCCCCGAGGTTTAACCCGCGTTAACTGTTGTCCCACAGGAACCGTTATTTTTTAATCCAGGTATTAATCTATCTGTGTGCCAAATTTCATCTAAATCTGCTCGGTAATTTTTGCATGAAAGAGTCCATCCATCCTCAGAAACTTTCCCATATTTTATGATATTAAGTTGGATAGTATAATTTTACTTGTATTTCTTGGAGTGCAATAAAGACTTCTTATCTTAATAATCATTGTTAGACAACCGTTAACTTGGAGAATGTATTATGTAAAACAGTTTTAAGCTAATCGTTATTAAACCATAGTTAAAGTTTCGGTGAGCTTCATCATAATACTCATTTTTTTAACGCGTCAGGATAACTTACGTAATTCCTGACCTCTAACTAGGAATCTCCGTTATCTTGGGAATTAGGAACTAAGAAGGTCCAGTCTTGGAGCAAATACCTGTGGTAATAATTGCCCTGTGCGGGAATCAAACCGGTAAACTTACGCTTCGCAATCGACTCATCATGCACTACGCCACGGAAGCTATTAACAAAAACTCACATAAACATAGGTTATCACAATATCCAATTTTGGAGACAGTGACTTTGCATCAATCACGGTGAAATAACAGACCTTTGTAATTACCATAGAATTTATTAAGCAAACAAAATTAACTTACAATGTAACAAAAATTAAGCCTCATACCAATATCGCGTCCTTATTTACAAGTTGTAGAAAAGCATTTATCGTCATTGGGTTTAATTAAACATGGCCAGGGAAGTAAGCCGCTCGAGAAAAAAGAGATAATTATTATAATCTTATATATGTTAGACTATGTTATCGCAATTTTATTCATTGATTTATTCTTCTGTTTCCACATGTATATTGTTAGGTCTTAAGATAATCCAGTTCAGAATTTTACATCACGAAACCCTAGTGGGCGCTCCAGAATTTTCGTATGCGGGTCGATCACATTATATAACTAACAATAATCAACAAAAAGAGACACCGAAAACCAATTAAAATAAATTTATAGCTCACCAGGTCGTGATGATGTTTCAACCAATGCTGCTCATTAAAATTGTCAATGGGCTTATTACGAAAGAAAATGAATAACTTATTTCCCCGAATATGTTTGTTCCAAAGTGTCGTATTCAAGCAGTTTTCTTGGAGGTAGTTTTGACGTCATTGTTTAAACCAGGAGACAAGTACTGGTTGTTGAAATACGGGTTGTTGTAGTTGTAATTTGCTGCGTCGTAAGAATACCTTGGGTCTTGTCGGTTGAATTTGCCAGCGTTGTTGTAGCGACTGCGGTAGTTCAAAGGATCGTACCGATTGTACAGCGGGTCTAGAATTTGCTTTTCTTTGTCACCTATTGCTGGGGTGACTGCTTTACCGTCAGCAGGGATGTGGACTCCTGAAGGTCTAAATCCTATTAAAAAAAATTACCAAGACTTGTTTTAGTCGTAGATTTCTTCTGAGGAAGTATCATCATCATCATCAACCCATATCGCCCCACTGCTGGGCACGGGTCTCCCTTCACTTTAGGAAAGTAAAGAAAAAAAAAGAAATAAGTAAGTAGTACCACCTTTACCAAATATTCATCCGCTAAGCAGTAATACGCAAAAAATTGGGACGAGATTCAGGGGGTATTATGAAAGCACTTAGAGGTGCAATCGCATTGCAGTGCCGTAATAGATTTTAAAATACAAAATTCTGGATGGCACTGCAACTTAGGCGCTGACCATAAGGTGCATAACCTATATCGTTGATGTATGGAATAAAAATTAAAAAGTATGGAACTATTAATGATACAGGGTTCAATTTTAGGAAGATTCGAATAACTCGGGAAAGCTTAGGAAAGCTCAGTAAAGCACTTAACAAGATAAATGAAATAAACATAAAACCATACCGTTTTCATCAGCTATGTAGCTAACTTGGATTGGAGTCCCTTCAGGAGATATGTAAGCGTAGCTTCCTTGGACCACCTAAACAGAAGGAAATAATAACTGTAATAAATATTTCGCAGGTGTTTAAATAAAGTGAATGTCATAAAAAAAAAAAGAAAAAAAGAATAAAAAATAAGAAATGCGGTTAAAACAAAAAAAAACTACTAACATAAATTGAGGATTAGGTAGATCACGAAAGCGTGATGCATCCAGATATTATATCGTCATACATTGGAAATACTTATGACCGACGGAGGCGTCGAGGCTATCTACGTAAGTGTACAAGACACTATCGGAGAAATTGACTTAATTTTGCTGAAGATAGAGATAACTGGAAAAAGTAGGGCAAATTTTAGCTAAGCAGCTTGAGCTAAAAATTAAAAAAAAAGTTTATTTAAAGGTAACAGTGCCATCTGGCGCAAAACGTTGAAACTTTATGTCGTTCGAAAGATCTTACTTTTAGAAGGCCTAAAAGACTACTAGCATTCAAAACCAGCTGCGCTCTGTGACTTCGCTCGTTTTATTCTCGTTTATCTGCTTCTGATTTTTTGGGATGAAAATAGTATTGTTATGAATAATTATGGCACTTACGCATGGTCCCTTTTTTTCACAAATTCTTAAAGTAACAAAACGTAAAGCTTGCGAAATATTCGATCTCAAAATTACAGAGACTTAAACGCAGATATTTTAAGGAGAAAAGATGACGCACGGAATTTTTGTCAGTCCCAAATCTGGCTGATTCAGTACAAATACTAATTAGTTACTGTTTTAATCTATCTATATATATATAAATGTTATGTTGGTTTGTGTACGCTTCAAAAATTCAAAAAGTTCTGCACCGATAGAGCTGAAATTTTAGCATGATATATAATCCGCATCAAGGATTGTTTTTATCTATTTTTTTCATCAGTGACATATCAGCGAATGTGCGAATGTGCCACAGCGAAGCGTGGCAGGGTACAGCTAGTATAGTATATAAGTGTAGAATTTTATACATACTTGAGTACCTTGTGGCTCTCCGACATTGTCAATGTATGCATCCTTCAGATATCCAGCTTCTTGGGCTTGTTTACCATCAGCAGTCGCGAAACTGTAAACAAACAGATTTTGGGTTCCGAAACGCCGAAAACAACAACTAATATACAAAATTTCTAAAAAAACACATTTCCAAGAAATTGTGTTTTTTTGTAAACAAATAGATAGATAGATAGGAGTGGTGATAGCCTAGTGGGAAAACGTTCGCACGTACCGATAATTATTTTTGTTGTAATTATCATAAGCTTTTCGGTGAAGGAAAACATCGTGAGGAAACCTACATACCCGATGATTATTTTGGAGGTATGAGATCCACCAATCCAGACCGGGCCCGCGCGGTGGGTATGGCCTAGCCTTCCTCACGAAAATGAGGGGTGACCCGTGCTCAGCAATGGGCTATGATCGATCATCTCTTACCCACATTCTTAGGAGAGTAGTTAAAGTCAACGACTTACTTGAATGAGTAAGTTCCATCTCCGGCATGTTCACTGGAATATGACACGATTGGCACCAGAGCGCCAGGGGCACGGTTGTATTGGTTATAGTAAGGGTTGTTGTACCCTGCCACCCCTGGGACTAATGGGTTATTGTACCCTGCCACCCCTGGGACCAAAGGGTTTCTGTACCCTGCAACCCCTGGAACCAACGGGTTGTTGTACCCTGCCGCCCCTGGGACCAAAGGGTTTCTGTACCCTGCAATCCCTGGAATCAAACTGTTGGATGTGGGGCTGAAGGGATATGCCGTCGGCACTACAGGAGCACCAGGAGGTATGACGGTAGGTGCGACGGGCAAAGGCGCGGCGAACGGAAATGGACGTCCAAATGAGACCATGCATAAAAGCACTGTACACAATGTAATTCGCAACATCCTGTAAAGAAAATATTTTAGTGTCAGCGAAACTCTTTTCCGAATTTATTCTATATTATAAAGCCAGTGACTAGATAACGAAATCAACTTATTTTTAATATTTAAAACATCCAAAGCTGCTGATTTTGTATTGATTATCACAATATTCCTGTCAGACATACGGGTCAAATGCCCAGTATCTCACTTTTCATCTCTCGGATCCTGGAGCTCACTTTACAAGTCTTCAGAAATCCAAATCAAAGTGACCAAGAATTACTTTATCAGGTAAAACCATGAATTGTGTTCACCTTCTTGTTCGTCAAATCCGAATGCACAGGTGGTACTGAACCGTGGGACCCGAATATTCCATTTATAGGTAGCAGGGTTGCTTTGTACTGCTATTTTTTGTTATGCCATCGTACAAACGTGAGGCTCACACACGTCTCTTACCCACCGGCTGTTATTATCCGAGATACGTTTGCAGTTATTCGTCAAAAGCACGAACATAGAGTTGAAATCATTTAGCAACTTCAACCCAAAATTATGGTAAATGTTACGAACTATTGTACCTTTAAACATTAACCACTCAATTACATTGCGCAAATACCCGCAGGTGGTCTATTAGACCCAATTTCAGACATACGCCAAGCGCAAAATGCTATCCCTAAGTGTAACATTTCAATACAAAGTACTTACTGTGTTCGTAACGTAATCGTAATCGTAATCCTCATTCAAAAGTGCACATTATGGACTAGCTATTGCCCGCGATTTCGTTAGCGGTGTATTTTTTTCACATCGATATTTAAACATTCCCACCGAAGCCATAGTGGGCCCAGTGTCACAAACAGTGTCTTCTGCCGTGCCAGCGCGCCACCTACGAACAGCTTTTTATCAATTACCATGTTTCCACCCTTTAGATTTAGATATCACGTATACCATTTTTTAAGTTAAATTCTAATCTACCTTATAGTTAGAACCGCATTGCAACGATGTCAGTACACATCTTGCAGAAAAGTTAATTAATTATTATACTTCTATCTCGTGGGAGCTTCTATCTACCACAAGAACAAAGAATTATTGCAATGTAGGTACTTCATTAAAAAGGGGTATGTACCTATTGCCCCTAGGCTTAACCTAAACTAATATAGGATACTGATAGGATGTGCATGTTATGTTTGTAAGTATGTCTATATATGCAGGTATGTATTTGTGTCATTTGGTTATGTAAAGACCGAATCCAGTTTCATGACATCGTGTAAGTGCATTTTACATATCATATTATCTATATATATAAAAATGTTATGTTGGTTTGTGTACGCTTCAAAAACTCAAAAAGTTCTGCACCGATCGAGCTGAAATTTTAGCATGATATATAATCCGCATCGAGGATTGTTTTTATCTATATTTTTCATCAGTGACATATCAACGAATGTGCGAATGTGCCACAGCGAAGCGTGGCAGGGTACAGCTACTATTATATACTTTTCTTATTTTCCACGTAAGTGGAACCGCGCGGCCTAACTATTCTACATTTTCTGAGAATCTTACATCCCTACGTAACTTTTTGGGTACACATGGCATTACGCACCCATTCATTAAAAGAAGGTCAATTAGGTTGTTTCAATTTTAATTTACACGGAGATACTTATCTCATCAGCGATTAATTACCTCGATTGCATAATTATTCGAGTTATTAGAAACAAGACAACAACGCGGTTGTTATTTGAAACTTTTTTGTATTTTACGATACCTGTTTAAAGTTTTAATAATGGTCGGTACACGGCTTTGTAAGCTTGGATGACGTTCACACAAACTAGCAAAGTTTTAGTTATTTCAGCGTTAGCTATTTTTTATTTATTTCACTGAGCGATGAGACGAGCAAGTCGTTCACCTGATGGTTAGCGCAACGCCTGCCCATAACTGTCACAGCACCACCCAGAACCCTGCGTTGCAATATCCTGCGCGGCACTGCCCTGCGCTCGTCACCCTGAGACATCGGCTCTAAAGTCTCATATGGCCAGTAATTATTAGCTAGTCACATCTTGTCAGTCTAGAATACTCTAGAGGTCAACCCTTTAAGTCCATAGTTTATAAACTAATAATTTTGACTGTATGTTTAAAAAAATAGATGTACTTAGTGTACCTACTTACATATTTATATTTGCAACAAAATTGAATTGAGTCTTTCACACCACATTTTCGTTGTGGTGCAGAATGATCAATGCAAAGTGAATACTGGGTCGATTCGCACCAGCCGTGGTTCAATACGCCCCAATGCCCAAAATTGCCTCATAAGGTCGGAATGCAGATGACTGTCATCGTTTATTCCAGTCGCATATCACCTTCGCGACACAATTGTTCCTTTCTTTGAATCACCCACACGATAATTAGAGTGACGCCATAAACATACCAACGCGGTTGCGGTAGCTGTGAACAAACTTAATGCTTCTACTAATTCCTTATTCTGTGGTATGAGATCTAGATCCTGTTTTGTGCAATGCATGCAAAAAATTACCGTTTCGATTTTCCCAATACAAAGCTAAAACCTATGATAGTCGTAAAAAAAAGTATTTTCAGCTGTATAACGAACTTTTCGCGCGCCCCCGTACATACGCGTATGTAAAACGAGCGGGGTCAAATTTTTAGAAGATTATAGAACTTGTAATATATTATATTACTTATAAGTTCTAAATAAACAAACTCGTGAGTTTTACTTTGGTTTGCTCAGTAATTCCAACTGAGCAAATGCTTAGCATATCTGAATTATACATTTGAAACCACTCTGTGTGCTGAGCAAACACTCACTAAAGGTTGAACTGAGATAAGCCTTTTTTTTTTTTTACCTGGGGAATGCAATTACGCATACCACCAGACCCGGGTGAGGGCCGGGTGGTTATGTGGGACTCCCCCGCCAGTCTGACGGGTATACCCAACGGGTATATACGGGTGTCTGAGATAAGCCTGAGTTAAGTCAAAGTTCGCTCTTTAGATATCTTCCTGAGACGTCTATTGTGTGGGAAAAATTTGCACACTAATTAGGTAGCACAAAATATTTCAAAACCAAGGTCACTTCCGCCCTGCGCCTATTGCAATCCAACAGTAGACGCATTACTAAATTTAAGTCTTGTGAAATCATGCTTATAAGCTTGTTCATACAAATCGATGGCCATCTTTGCTAATTTTGGAGCTACATAAGCTCTTTTCGTACTAATACTTATAACATTGGCAATACTTCAACAAGCTAACATAATAATATGCCAAAGGTTGACATCTGATGTCGATGCCTGACGAGCAAACATTCGTAAAACTACTTTTATTATGAATTATCGGAATCGTCGCGGATGAACAAGTCCAGACAGACTTTGAAATAGTGATGTAAAATACAAACATAATATCCTAGTACAAAAATTTCAAACACTTGCATACATTTACATTTCTCTGTTAAATAGGAGAATTCTAGCTTTTATGTCGATAGGAAGTAGGCTAATCTTTTTTATAAGGAACAAGGCAGCGCCAGAGGAAACAGCGACACTGTACCGATGGTCATCAGATCCTCAATACAATATCATAGCTAGATTACCTCAAAAGTATTTTCTATCAAATTAAAGAAAGATAAATATTCATACGCACAAATTACAACACCCGTATTTTTACTTGAGGATACAAAAGCTATTATACAACTCCTAGAAGATTTAGATCGAGCAATTTTCAAAAGGTCATGTTATTCTCGTCAAGGCACATTGGCAAATAAAAGGTCATGAAGCTCAGTAAAATTTTTAACTTTACTTTGTTAATAACGTCATAAATATTTACATACATATTATATACGATAATACAAAAACGTGTAACTATAATAACAGCAGTAGTACAAAGACATAACTAGTACGGGAGCACTATTGCGCTTAGGTAGTATTTCTAGTCAGAGTCCTGCCAAAGGTCGCAGTGGAGGTCGTATGGTGGTATCGTCTATCTCCTGGACGGTAGTTTGGGGATTGAATCTCCCTCGGCCTCGTAACCGAGTGGGCCAGCGTTGTAATTGACGACCACGGGCTTGCCGTCTTCGCCAGGGTAGCTGTATGTGCCTCGCACGACGACTACTTGGTGGGGCTTGTTGTCTTCGTCAAGGACTTCCTTCAACTCACCGGTCTCTTGGCGGTTGATACCGTTCCCGGTCTCAAAGCTGGAAAGTAAACAAAAGGGTTTTTTTTTATCATTATGACACATGTACTAGATCTTGGTACGTACGTAGGCAGGGAATTCTGTTTGTGTCAGATACACCATTATGATTTTCAACGGTGACGCTACCTTAGCCTTACTTACATCAGTATCTAAGTATAAAAATCGACGCCCATAAATTATTCCAGAATTATGCTCGATTTGTATCTCGACTTGAGTGCGTCAACCTCGTGCATTTTGATAATAAACCTAAGATTTATTATATAATCATGGAAATATCCACTCAAAATGCTCAATTGAGATTCGAACGAAGCGATGTAAATATTTATATATTTATCTATACACCATTTTGACTGGGTATACCTGGGTATATCTATACGGTTTACCGAATGGGATGTTTACGAAATTACGAAGTGGGTATATTATGTAGCCTAATTCTCAAATCCAAAATAAGTACAGAAAGGTACTATTTATTTTTCTAAGTTATGATAAATATTTTAAAATAGAATAGTTGAGGGCTCACCTAAAGTCGTAGGGTCCATTAGGTTGCTGCTGAAAGTCGGAGCGCAGAATCGGAATCGGTTCCTCGATGGCGCACGCTACGACCACCAGGGCAAGGACTACGGCAACGATCTAGGCACACCAAAGTCAAAGTGAATTCAATTTCTACTAAATATTTAAGCACCAGTGTCTCCATGACTCCATATTGAAACAACACCATCGTTCTAAAGGTACAATGAAACATCGACACGCAAGAAGAGAAATAAGTACCCTTTTTACAAATGTAGCTAAACTTTGTAAGTTATAACAGAACTAAAACTGATGATGATTCCAGGATCTATATAATATGTAATAATTGTAATAATCATATAGTTTTCCTAAAAAGTAGGAATAAAAACTTTAATGCAACGGAATTAAACTAAAAACGTACCAGTTTCATTTTTAAAATTTGAATTTGGTTCTAAGCTACTTAATGCACAACTAATGATTTTCTATCAAGACAAAATTCTTTATATATCTCAACAACAATAAAACGACAAACAAATAACAAGAATCTAATGATAATAATAGGTATAGGTACCTACTATACAAACGACGAAACAAGTCGAAAAGACCTAACTAGTCAGGCAGGAAACAACGTCTTAGATATTAGTTCAAACAGGCAAAAAAAATGGGTCTATGAAAAAATAGTAGATAACAAAATTTTATTTGTGGTTCATTAATTGTTAAATTCCCATCACTTAGTTTGATATCGGCTATAGCAGTCAAACTGGAATCCAATGCTTGTTTGTTGGCGTTTGACATTACCTACGTGAGATGCCAGTGAAATGTATAAAAGATTTTGTCTCTGCCTCAACATCATCAGTCTCTCATTGGCAGGCACCGAATCTCACCAATTTAATTCAAAATGAAAATGGTACGTCAATATTAATTTAAATACATGTCATTACAAAACAATATCTAGTCGATCTCAAATTGTGTTATATATGCGTTAGATTTATAAGTACCCAGGTACTTACCTTATTTCATTGTCGTGTCTGCAGATCGTAGCTGTCGCCCTCGCCTTCGTGGCTCTCGCCGCCGCCGCTCCAGTAGAAGACCCCAACTTCGAAATCTTGAGATCCTCATTCGATAAGGACCCGGAAGGAGCCTATTCATTCGGGTAACATCGGTTCCTTTACAACTAAAGTTACAAATTATTATAGCACAGAAACTGTCTAATGACATTAAATAATCAAAAATACTTTAACATTTTTATATTAGTGGGATCTGGGTATAGAAATTGTTAGACGGATAATTTGGCAATTAAATGGAGGGCAAATAAAAATTTATAAAAAAATATATTAATGCATACTCTGTAAAAACGAAATACATATATATTAGACTCAATAGTTTAATTCGTGGATATAGGGGCGTTTTGAACACGTTTTAAAGCAGCTTCAGTAAGTACTATCTATATGACTACATCGTCAAAGTTCTTGACTAGATCCTGGTCCAAGCGTCCAAATTTAAAGAGAACTTGGTCTCAGTTTTCTCTGTCTTTATTCTCTCGTATTATGACCGGACGCATTGCAAGCGCCCTTACAGGTCTATTTTATTTTAATCGTACATAGTTATATTTTAACAAAATCAAAAATGAAGACCCAATAAATGTTTTATTCAACTTCACATTAACAAATTTCCAAAATTAAAGCAATTGAGAACTTTGAGTGCTATTCATTTATTTATAATAGTTTTCTTTATCGGTATACGTATTACACAAATGTAGAGTTGCGTGCCGGTCCCCCATTTTTATTTTGGCAAATCTTCAGCTTTTAACACTCGCTATGGACCTCTGTAAAAAGATGAATCGTAACATTATTTTTATCGTTTCTCACGTAGATTAAACCATCAATTGGAAATTTCATATAGAGGCATATACAGGCGCATAGGTGGTTGCTACGCAGGCACAAGATCCAAAAGTTTAATCGTATGTTTGTTTTCAGTTACGAGGGCAAAAATGGAGTCAAGCGCGACGAACAAGGTGAACTGAAAGAGGTGGTCGGTGAAGACAACAAGCCCCACGCCGTAGTCGTCGTGCGCGGAACCTACAGCTACGTCGGCCCAGAAGGCCAGCTTGTGGAAATCACCTACTCCGCTGACGAGAACGGTTACAGTGCGTTCGGAGACAGCATCCCCAAGCAACAATAAGTTAAAAGTACTCGCCAAACGATACTTTATAATGAAAAACCAATGAAGAACAGTGCCATAGACAAGGCAGCGCGTTAGGGCATTAAGCGCGCCGTCTTCTAATTGCTAACAAATTGATGCCGTACTGCCACACATTTGTAAGGGCCGATTGTTCCATCCGTAGTTATACTAACGAATAGTCAATTTGTGTAATAAAATAAGAATGTCTTTTTCGTTATACATTTCGAGTATTGGGTAGTTTAACCAGGCATTAAACAATTCGCCCTAAATTTGTAAAATATATTGTTAGGTTGTATAAATAAAAAGATCATTACAAAAATTTACTTTTATATCCCACTTATCTTCACGTATTATAATTTGCTATAGATTTAAAGCTATGCTGTAATTGAGGTTTACAATATGACATCTTAAAATGTATATCTATAAAGGTGAGTTAGGACAGTTTCTCATACAAAGCCAATAATGACAAAAAAATGTATGTGATTTAAAAGACAAACAATTTCTGACCATTGCTGGCACAGTGAAATTATTGAAAGGTAAACCAAAAATAAATACATTGCATTTTTAATACTTCTGTCGTCCGTCACTATTGGTCTCCCAAACTTTTTATTTGAAACCGGCCAAATAAAATACAGGCCTAGTGCGTTTCGTACCATACACAGTGTGAGTTCATAACTAGTGAATATTACGAAAACGCACTAACGTATACGTACGTATACGTACGCCCAGACAATATTCGTCGCAGTGTCTATTAGGTGCTCAAAGAATCGTTTTTCAGATTTGTTGATGACACGGTTGCCAAGTGGTTGGTTGGTTGTAGTGGTAGGTTTCTGCTGCTGGAGACCGCGTGGGGAAGTACCAGATATTCATCAGCTAAGCAGTAATGTGCAAAGTTTACTGTATTCCGGTATGAAGGGCAACATCCCAAAGGGTTTCCAGCAACATCACTGGGCATATTATGAGACTTTATAACCAATGTCTCAGTGTGACGAGCACAGTGCAATGCTGCAACAGATTCAGGGTGGCACTGCAGCTGTTATGGGCAGGCGAGGCACTTACCATCGGGTGAACGACTTGCTCGTCTCGTTACTTAGTAAGTAACACATAAAAAAATTTAAAAGAGGTGAAGCTGAGATACCACCAAATATTCTCCTGATTTTATGTTATCTCTCATTTTAGTTTAAGTATACCGGTGTACCGAGGTGTATCATGTCATGATGATGATATTATCATATCACCCCGGAATAGAAATATTATATACCTCACTGTCTTAGACTGAAATTAAATTTTAATTATGTTGACGATAATTCAACCGTTTCACTTACAAAATTTTTAACAATATTACTCGTAGTTCGTTGTCACTTTCATTCATAATGTATAACAGTAGCTGCGCCCCGTGGTTTCGCCCGCGTTAAGAATTATCCCACAAGAATTATTCATTTTGACGGGATAATAAGTATTCTATTTGTTAATTCAGGTAATAAACTATGTGTGTACCAAATTCCACCTAAATCCGTTTTGTAGTTTTTACGTAAAAGAGTAACCAACATACATCCATCCATCAATCCATCCTCACAAATATTCACATTTATTATCTTAGTAGGAAGTAAGATTGCAAAATGTACGTAAGTCCAATTTCGGATGTTTGTAAAAAAAGGAAAATAGAGACATAAGTAATACACTTGCAATTTAAACTCCGCTTAACATGCATACTACAGTCACGCCTTTCTCCCGTTGGAATAGGCAGAGACTACATCTTTCAACATGCTACGATCCCAGCGGAAAGCAGTACAGTAAACCATCTCACTGACACCCTGTACCGGTTTCTAGAACTCCAGACCAATAGGCTGTGTAGGGTCCATCGCGTGGTGATGTCACATCCTTTCCGCCTGGTCTCATTCACACAAAGAACATCAATCCGTCTTCTACTTATCATTTCGCATATATCCTCAATCTTATCTTTTATGCTTCCTTCAACATCGTAGCAAAGTGGCTTTCTGTAACCCACTCTTCACCCCCTTTGGAAAACGCGTCGTGACGGATAACGAACCACATCGCGTCGCCGCCATAGGATGTTCGTTTGTATTTTTGTTTTAAACAAACGCGAAAACTGATTAGCCAACATAATATAGGTATGATGCCAACAATTCAAATTCGCTTTCTACGACATCGGAAACTATCAGCGTTAATGATGATTGTTAGAGAGCGGCAAGTTCAGCAGAGCAGCTCAAGTGGTGAAAATATGCTAACCTCGGCATTAGCACAGAAATCATAACAGTACTAGCAGTAGTTACATATTGGAGCCGTTTGGTGTCGAGGCATTGTTAAATCCGTGGGGGCCGAGAGCTTATCCTATTTTCAAAAATCTCTCCGCGCGCTCTGATCGATGCGACGTGTAACCAAAATGCTGCGAATATTCAAGAGGGTAACGCCGCGCCGCCAGCATGTTGGGTAAGCTACCAACTGGTGGTGGGTTGAACACTTGGGTTCCCTATACCTAAGCCTGTAACCTGTCTCCACGGAGGCCGTCGGATAATTTGTAGGTCGTCCAACTGTCCAAATGTAATAGTAGGCTAGTTTTACGTTGTAGCAGTTAGATATTAGTAAATGAGTAAGAGACTAAAAAAAAAAGAGTGTGTGTACTTAGTGTGTGTACACGCGTTAGAAGTTATACTTCTAATTATATTATATATATTATATTATTATTATATTCTATTATATTATTTTCTTCTTTTACAGTATTGTGCATTTCTTTGAATAATATCTTCAGACATCTCGGAAACTAAAACAGAAATTGAAATTTAATCATGTAGTATTATTAGTTTCAGAGAAACCTGCAAAAGATCATAGGTAGATAGATACGAATTAGTATAGAAAATTATTTATATTGTTCTATTTAAGTTTATTTATGAGTATTTATTTTTGATTATTTCAAGTACTACTTTAATAGATTGAAAATATATGTTTATATAAATATATCATGTTAAGCTCAGTGCTCGTTATTTTTAGAGTTATTTAATAAAATTTGTTTGTTTTAATAAAAAATAATTGAAATATCAATAAATCAAATTTTAACGAATAGTTAAGATCAAAGATAAAATAAACATTCAGCATTTAAGGTTAATATAAACAAGTATAGAAAATTTATTAATTTTTTTTATTTATACATAAAATTTGTTAATATACCAGAAATAAAACAAAACGAAAAAAAAAATATTTTTTAGATAATAATGTAATAATTTTTAATTAACGATGTAAATAAATTATACATACCGACAATTAACCTCAAATCTATAAATGCACTCAAAACAGTTTATTCAAATCAGTTTAATCACTAATATTCAAAATATATATATATATATATATATATATAGATATACTAATAAATAATAAATTATTAGTATCACCGTCGTATATGAAATTGATTTAATAAAAACACCAAAATAATATTTATTTATTCACACTGTTTAATTGTACCCTTACGAAACACGTGTTCTACATCTAAAAATACTAGAATATACAACTTGAACATAGTTATCAATTTTAATACCACCTAGAACTAACTTCATGCTGTTAAATTTACGTGTCGGTGTGCGCGCGCATCGTAAAAATTCACTCTCATCATTTTTCTCCATCGCGCCAAAAGAAGTATAACTTCAAAAATAGAAATCTATACAGAGCTGTTATACGTAAAGACATTGTATTAATCAGGCAACCGACAACCACATCTCACTAATATTACCAAATTATAAATGCGAAAGTTTGGGTTTGTGTGTTTGTCCTCTCTTCACGCCGAAATGGTTGAACGGATTTTGATGAAATTTAGTATACAGATACTTTATGTCTTGGAATATAACATAGGGTACTTTTTATCCCTTAAAAATATACGGTTCCTGTGGGATAATAGCTAACGCGGGGCGCTGCTAGAATTATGCCAAAAAAAAAAACATTATCTAATATCATCTTATACCAAAGTAAATAGTAAACCAAAGTAAGGAATGGAACACCTTGGCAGCGTCTGTGTTGCCCGAAAACTATAATCTGAAAGTCTTCAAGTCGAGAGTGAATAGGTATCTTCTAGGCATTCATGCCCTGCCCCATCCTCGACCTTGTCGACACTTACCAACAGGTGAGACTGTGGTCAAACGGTTGCCTATTCTGCAATTTAAAAAAAAGTACCAAACGTAGGACCATAGTAGTAGTAGTATGTCAGTACTTCGTTCGGATTGGGGCGGAGCCATAATCCACGTTTTATATAGACATTTCCCAGGTATGCGTCACGCGATACCTAGTAGACGAAGGAAGAAGAAGAAGAAATATCTTCTAGAGTTTTTCATTGGAATCGGAATGTTCAACATGGTGCTTTTCAGTTTCCGGTATTCCGGCACCGTTGAATGCATCATGACCACACACGGACAGTTAAGGCGCAAGCAACGCAGATGGAACGAGCGCGTGCGCAGCGCTACTGGCACGTCCGAAGCTCAACACACCCCACAGGCGAAACGTCACATATTTGACCCATTTTTAAAATGGGAACAAATAGGGTTACTTAAGTTTGCGAACCTACGTCTAAAATTTGATTACACTGAAACAAAAACACTAAAATTACATACTTGAAAATACTACTATAACTTGGAAGCGTGTGACCTGATCGCTTTATTTGACCGGGTCACTAATTTAAATGATAATAGAATTTCCGACAAAAGTAGATAATTCTTTATTTACGATATTTTGTAGATATATTTAATGCACATATAAATGCACGAATGCACTAAATTACTAAGCCAATTATACATTAAACTGTCAACTGAATGGCTAATTGACTTTTTTGAGCTATCGGGTACATAATTATGTGCAAAATATCTCTAAGATTATCGCTAATTCCAATATCATTTACAATAGTTTCTTACCAGCCGGTCTAGATCCAAAAAAGAAAAAAACTGTTTCATATTTATATTTCCTGCCATAAGTGAACCACCTTAACCGATGAGTGGATAGTTAATGACTATGCTACTTAAAACCTTATATCATTATGATGATAGATAAACCTGTTAATAAAAAGATTTTTAAAAAAGGTTCTTAAAAAGTAAAATTAGAATTTAGCAGATGGCGAGTCCGGTTTTTTTATCGAAAACTAGAATCGACTTCTCATAAATATTTGAGACGATATGGGATCCGGTATTTCAACATAGCTATATTTGCTATTCTAGATCATGGATGAAATGTATAAAAGACTTTGTCACCAGTCAGTAAGGCATCAGTCGTTTATTTGATAGCAACGGAATCAAATCAAACACCTCCAAAATGAAAATGGTACGTTGTAAAATTATTTTCCATTGTTCTTTCATATCTTCGTATCACTTTAAAATTGATAACAGGCCACGCTCCGTAGTTTCATCTGCATCAAATAATATCCCACGGGAACTGTTCAATTTTACAGGATAAAAAGTATCCTATGTTCTATTCCAGGACCTAGAGTATCTGCATAGGTACCAAATATCATCAAAATCTGTTCAACCGTTTGGGAGTCTATTCAGGACAAACTTAAAAACAGACAAAAACTTTGAAAACGATAATTTAAGATTACCTACGCTTCGTATAAATAGCAGTTTTAACTTAAAGTTTGGCATTCAATCTGATATCACAGACAGCCACTTCTTTGTTATTATTGGTATATGTAGAGAGATTGGTAATTTATAAGTAGATACATATTCATTTTACTGTCGTGTGTCTCCAGATCGTAGCTGTCGTCCTGGCCCTTGTGGCTCTTTCTGCTGCCGCTCCAGCTGATGTCAAACAAATCGTGGAAATCCTGCGGTCCAATTACGACCAAAAGCCCGAAGGAGGATATGATTTTGGGTATTTATTTTATAGTATACTTAGTAATTTCGCAATAACAGTCCCATAAGCTTTAAACCGACTTATTTGAAAATGTTTACCTAATACTTGACACTGGATAAATGCAAAAGTTATCCGGAGACAAAAAAGTTAATTAACATAGTTTAGTTTTTTTTTTAAAGTTTATGACAAACAATTGTCACAACGTTAGGTAATAGTAGGTACCAATTGTATCGAACTTAACAATTGTGATCGTGTGTAATTGTGTGTAATAGGAGAGTGAAATAGCTAGAGACACAGACCAATGAACGAATCGATCTTACAATAGTATTTTATATTTCTTTACAGCTATGAAACACAAGACGGTAGCATTCGCTCGGAGAACGGTGAACTGAAGACGGTCAATGACGAAGACAACAAGCCCCAGACAGTTCTCGTCGTGCGCGGATCATTCGAATACATTGATAACGAGGGCAACAAACAGTCCATCACCTACACCGCTGACGAGAACGGTTTCCACCCAGAGGGAGACTCCATCCCCAAACCAGTCGACGCCGTCAGGAGATAAGCTCACTACCCACTACGTGAGGCCATCGACATAAACAACGACCAGGTGAACGTCAACGGACTATGATAACGGAAAAGTGCCATTGGGTCAGTCGATCCATCGCCAGAATTTTACTGTACTCTAGATATTAGTTAGGTACCTAATTCATACCGATCTGCCACACATTTTCGTTTGTATGATATTGTTGCTGTGTATAGTAAATTGTGATTCAGATATAGTATAATAAACAAATCATGTTACGTATCTATACTGTTTTGTTCTCTTCCGTCCTATTCTGCAAGCTATCCTTTCTGGTCCAGTCTGTATTATGCAGATTACCTTTTTTGTAGTTTTATAATGTTAGTATAGTTGTAGTGGTAGGCCTCTTCTGCAAGAGCCCGCCTGGGGAAGTACCACACCTTTGTCAGGTTTGAAGGACATTATTTCCAGCGAAATTACTGTGCATATGACACTTTAGAACCGATAACTCAGGGTGACGAGCGCAGTGAAGTGCCGCGCAATATTATGCAATGCTAAGTTCTGGGTGGCACTGTCACTGTTATGGGCAGGCGTAGCGCTTACCATCAGGTGAACGACTAGCTCGTCTCGTAACTCATGTGTCAAGTTAAATAGCGGGTTGAACCTGATGGGTTTCTACGAAAAAAATAGTTTCATTTTGCTTAAAAGTTCTATAAGACTAAGAACTGTGGGAACTGCTGCAAACTACAGTAGTTAAACCCTCCGGTATCTACCAATTTTTTTTTCTACAAATACATAATTTTTATTCTACAACTAGCTGTGCCCTGCCACGCTTCCCTGTGACACATTCGCACATTCGCTGATATGTCACTGATGAAAAAAATAGATAAAAACAATCCTTGATGCGGATTAAATATCATGCTAAAGTTTCAGCTCTATCGGTGCAGAACTTTTTGAGTTTTTGAAGCGTACACAAACCAACATAACATTTATATATATATATATATATATATATATATATATATATATATATATATATATATATATATAGATATTAAAACATTCTTCGGTAATCAGGCTATTTGTTGGAAAACCGGAATTGGTTTTTTAGTGTCATAGCTGCGACTGTTGACATTATTTTGGGTCTGCTATCAACTGACAACAACACAAACTGGGGAAGCCTTCACAAGCACGGAGGCGCTCCGATGGTATAGTAATAATAACTACTATTATTCATTGAAAAGTTTCACCGAAATTGACTCCACCTACTCTACATCGATTTTTTAATTACCATTCGGGAAAACACAACTGTTGTGTTAGCGGTATACGGGAAAACACAACGGTGTGTGCAGATCCGTAGCCGTGGCTAGACAAGGAAATCGGCTCAGCAGTCGTGTTAACAAGAGTCAGGAGACCACATTATCAGCTTCTCCTCTACCTAAAACCCATTGACCATACGAAGTAGACAGGTAGCTACGAACATTCAAATTGTACCCGCTAACTATTTTGGTATAAATAGACGGAATGAATATTCTAATGATACGTGTTCTGTATTAACAACAATTACCTACAAGTCTAACCAAAACGTTAGCTGAATAAACATTAGCAGATACTTACGCTTCTATATTTTTAACTCAGTAAAATACTGAACGCTGATCGCAGGGCAACAGTTTGAAACAGAAGTTCTGGGTGTGACTGTAATTGTAAGGAACTGGTGTGGCGCTTACCATCAGGTAAACGACT
Source organism: Campaea margaritaria (assembly GCA_912999815.1). Lineage (NCBI taxonomy): Eukaryota > Metazoa > Arthropoda > Insecta > Lepidoptera > Geometridae > Campaea > Campaea margaritaria. The sequence goes on from OU538794.1 coordinate 9,825,488, forward strand.
GCACGTCTCGTAGGTTCATAACGTTTCAGTTGGTTATAAGTTTTTCTTGTAAATTCAATTTTTCCAGACTAGCCTTTGTGAAATAGGTATTCGGTATCAAAAGGATCAAAATGTACTTGAAAACCATCAATCTAATTAGAGCCCATCCATAAAGTAGGTCACACGTTAAAGGGGGGGAGGGGGTCGACAAAGGGTGACATTTTGCGATAAGGGGTGGGAGGGCTCCTAAGTTTCGTGATGTCACATTTCAAAATCTAATACATGCAAAACTGCCAAATTAGACGGATTTCAAAACTGTAATGATAAACAATGCATCTCAAATCAACTCCTTACAAAAACGTGCCCCTTTTTTTTCCGTTTAAATAAAAACTATTGATATTTTATAAAATCAAATGACAAATTTGAAACGTCTGTTTAGAGTCATATATAGAGAAACTTTTGAGGATTAAATCGGTCTAGTTTCTCGCTAAAATGATTATCTCTGTTTAAAAAACGCTTTTAACTACTTATTTTTTCTTCGCTGTAAAAGTTAACGTGTAAATTAATAGATAAAATATATATAAATACCGCAATAAAAAATGCATTGGGTACTAAAAATGATTTTTATTTCACTATCAAGTCACGTTATTATAACACAACAAATACAAAACGTAAAAAAAATATGGCAGTGAGCATCAGGTAATAACGAGCAAAAGGATAGTGCGTCCGATGCTTCGACGCACCGTCCAGTCTACGGCAATAATAACCAACCGTGTAGCGGACCTCGTATCGGGCTGACGAAGGAGCGATCAGTCTACAGCGGAGTGATCGATGATTCATCAGCGAACGGGCGGGTGCTTATCTCCTGGCGGGAGCGCCGGGCAGCTTGGGAATGGAGGCCCCTTCTGCGTGGAAGCCAGTCTCGTCGGCGTAGTAGCTGATGGTCTGAGGGTTGCCTTCGGTGTCGGTGTAGGAGTAGGTACCGCGCACGGTGACCACGCTGTGGGGCTTGTTCTCCTCGTCAAGGACCTCCTTCAGTTCACCGTTCTCCTGGCGATTGATACCGTTTTCCGTTTCAAAGCTGTAAACAAATGAATAATACTATTAGCCCTTTGACACCCGAGCTATGTTATGCTATAAATTTTATATCGACCATCTCTTTGGAAGGCACACATTGTCCCACTAGGCTACCACCGCTATAAAACTCAAAATGAAATATTATTATGAAAAGTCAATACGTATTCAAATATTAAAAATGGTTATTGAAAATATTGACGGACTCCGAGGCGCAAGGTGATGATGATGAAATTGTAAAACGTACCGCACTTGCGTTCGCAACGACGAAGAGAATCATTGACGCTTAAACTTATTCTGACCAACTTGATGTATAACACACATATTATAGCAGAAGCTCATATCCGAAGCTGCTATTACTACTTCAGATGTTGCACCAATTAAACGATCCAGTTATTAAGTTCAATTATGTTTAAGCTTACCATGAGTCTGGCATGCCGTTGAGAATAAAAAATCCCCTAAATAAATTGCAGCGATAAAAAATGCAGTGTAATTTCCGAATGCCAGACGCGGACCTTTATTTCGAACACTGCGTTGGACAAATCAACAAGCTTTTATATAATGCTTGCGTTGTACTTAGGTTGACCAGAAAGGGCCGACAATTTCACTGTTAATCAGCCTTTACTTTGGGGAATTCCATAAAAAAAATGCCGAAGAAAAACTTATGGAGCTTTATTTCCGCTAAAGCTTAAGATTTTGGCGGAATCGCAGCTACGTAGTTGTTCTGCAACATTTTAAATATCATATTTACTAGAGAAAAACGAGTCTAATACGCGCATATATTAATGTCTTCTCGCGACCACGGTCAATGTAACTTGATCGAAACGTCGAGGTATGTAAAAATTATATGCACGTTCATGTTTAGAAAATATGAATTCAACGCGGGAGACTTTAAAAACTTCTACTTGAAATATCATTGTAGTAAGAAATGGTGCGTATGAGTAAACTTACGAGTACACGTATCCACCCTCGGGTTGTTGGTTGAACTCGGAGCGCAAGATCTGAGGGACGTGCTCTTCGACGGGAGCCGCGGCGGCGACGGCCACTAGGGCGAGGGCGACTACTGCGATCTGCAAATATTAAATTAATCATAATTAGCAATAACAATATTTTTATTGGTTCAGTTTCAAGCTCAGCGGACGCCTGAAGATGCACCGAAGAAATTCTAGAAAGCGTTGAGGGGACGAGTTTGGTGTTTTCCTGTGTGACTGGCCAGAGAGCAATAAAGATCAGTGGAATGAGATGGAAGAAACCTTATCCCATCACTGGGATAGGTTAAAAAAATATAAAACCATAATTATTTTAACTAAGGTATACTAAACGTTATAATGACCACTTAACATTAACACTAAAACCATTTATTGTAAGTAGGCAAAACAAACACTTTTACAATTCAAACACTTAAGTCTCACTAACAAATATAAGAATAAACACAAATTATGTTATTAATTACTGATTATAAATTATATATTTAAAAGGAAAATGTTCCTTACATGTGCTGATACATGGCAATATCACGCACACACTTTACAATTAAATATTAAAATAAATTCAACGTACCATTTTCATTTTGTACGGTTTAGTTAGTTGCGGTTGCTAACAAATGAGCGACTGATGATTTTAACTGCTTGACAAAATCTTTTATACATTTCATACGCGATCTAACGTAATGTCAAATGACAGCAAACATACGATGTCGATATTCCGGATTCGGTCATCGATGATCACAGCACATGAAGTGTGTACACACGGTCGACAAGTGTATTTGATCATTCGTTTGTGTGTACCGACTGATGCGCGTTCACGCGGCGCAGTTTCGAAGGTTTTATTCACCAACACAAATATTGGCTTCATTATCAGTTGTCACAAACTAAAAAAAACGTGTCAAAATTTTACAGTTCTCGGTTATGGGCCAAGGCTTCCGATAGCGGGATTTGATAGTGTTTTAGAAACGGCATTGTTTAGTTTGATAACAAAACTTTATAACTAAATAATTAAGTAGAAGGAATTGCGAAAGTTTGCATAATTAGAAACATCAGGTGCAATATGAGAATTTAAAATAATAAATCAAATACATAGTTGTGGCGTATGGATTGAATTTTAAATGTATGTTAATAATTATCTTCCATTTAATATTCATTTTAAATTCATATTCATAAATTCAATACCTAATTAATTTTATTATTTTGTAATAGTACCACAAAATAATATAATCAAATACCTATTAGTATGCAAACAAGCTTGCACTTTTTAATTAATAATCTAAAATTTTTCACTTTTTATTTTGTTATAAAAAAATTTAATAACCCGATATTTATTAGGCACAAAGATAAGTATGTTTTCATAGATAGCAAAATTAAACGGAATTACGTGTGGCATTATTAAGAATATTTCATTAAATTCTTCTAAAGCTGATAGAGTTATGAAATAGATTTCTATTCTCTTTGTTAGTGAGTTTATTTACTATAGTGATGCAAAAGTTTGAATATCTGTCCCTCAATCACGCTGTGACACGGCTCAACCTATTAGCATGAAACTTTTTACGTTAAAAATACACATCTTTACAAGAAAACGCCGCTTCCAATAAAATCAGTTGGAACGCCCGCCGCCGCCTCAAACAACTTCGTATTAGAGTAATTGGTACACTTATTTTAAATTTTTTAAATTAGGTATTGGCTAGCGTTACACCAGTCGCTAGGTAAGTGACAATACGGTCGAAAGTGATAACCTACGCCTATTACAGGGACTGCCTCTCATGGATTTCAGCCGGAACATCCCAAAGGGCCGGCGATGAGGATGATAGCTAGCTAGGCGCACACTATCTATGCTGTGCTATTATACACTATATATGTGTGTTCCATAAAGTGTATTTACGTGTGTATGTGTCTCACTGGTATGCCCAGATTGGCCAGCGAAGATGAGATTTGGAGGAGAAGATTTGAGTGAAGTATTTTTCTACATAAATAGGTAGGATAGCTAGCTACATAAATACATACTAATTAGCCGATGAATGGATTCAAATTTAAATCATAATTTATGTAAATACTATCCTTCTCGAGTTTCCTACTACACTAGTATTTGGGTTGCATTTTAGATTCCGAGTCATGATTTCGTTGTAAAACCACAACCGCCTCTTGAAAACGTGAAATGGAAGGAAAAGGAGTGAAACTCCACTCTTGAGTATGTTTCCCTATAGTTATATTCAGGAAATTTTCAAGTCATGAATAAATAGGTTACTTCTAGGGAAGCGTGCACCAACTTTGAAGGCATCGTCGCTTACCATCGCATGAGATAGTGGTCAAACGTGAATATATAACTAAGACTAGCCGATGTTCTCGACCACAGATAAGAGCCCACGACCCCGTTGGTGGACCCCTATTTAAAAAAGATAAAAACTTTTATTTCAGTTCGAATTTTGCATACCTGCCCTGTTCCCATGACAATACAATATTATGGTGACATTATAGTAATGGTCCTACAAACAACCAGAATCAGATCAAATACCTGTGGTTCGCGCAAATCTTTGCCCTGCGCGGAAATCGAACCTGCCACCTCACGCTTCACAGTCGGCTCATCATCCACGACGCCTCGGAGGACGTCAAATGGTCCTATAGTTCGTTTTCTTCAATCACCACTCGGGGAGGCTCCTTGATTTGCACCTTCGATATAGGTACCTATTATTGAGCAATACTGAGTATAACTATCTACCTATCATAGATCTTTTTAACTGATCTTCATAGTAAAGGCTCTTTTAAGGGCTTAACTACACGGACGGTTATTCCACCACGGAAAACCGCACTAAAGATACAATTTCACATGAAATTTGGGTATGGGGCGGGAGAACCGCCAGTGCAGTACGGGCTCATACAACTTTCATATTATATTGTACCTATTTTTTTGTCTTGACTGAGTGACGAGACCAGCAAGTCGTTCACCTGATGGTAAGCGCTACGCCTGCCCATAACAGTCACAGCACCACCCAGAACCCTGCATTACATAATCCTACGCTCGACACCCTGAGACATCGGCTCGAAAGCCTCATATGCCCAGTAATTTCGCTGGAAACGATGCCCCTCAAAGCGGAACACATTAATGTTTACACACTACTGCAACTACACTGCTACTTACTAAATATAATACTTTACTATCTAGTGTGGTTTTGGAGCGGATTCTTGCAGCGCGAGAACCGCCCGTGTTGTTTGGGCCTTAAACATCAATTAAACCTCGACACCAACCGCCATACGTAATCCATGCATATTAAATTAGCTTTAACTTTGAACTTTAACTCACGCCTATATTTAACATATTCGAGGAACTTTTATGTGAGCAATTTATTTATGTTGATGAGGGTTCTAGGTATTGAAACTCTTTTATTTACTTTTTATGATCTACGAGGTTTGTTTTCCCTTTTATATAATTTAAAGTAATCTCAAAACAACGTATTTCTTATGTTAAATTAAAAAACTATAACTTATATAGTACATATTGTTACCTTATTTTATAGCTTATAAAAGTATTTTAATTTGCATAAAATGTGTTAAAAGTTGTCATTTATATTATAATTTGCGGCAACTGAAAGAGCTTTGTATAAATTTAAATATTTTAGTTCTCATAATATTCAAAACTAGCTGTGCCCCGCGGTTTCACCCGCGTAGTTCCTGTTCCTGCAGGAATATGGGGATAAAATATAGCCTATGTTACTCGCTGTCAATGTAGCTTTCCATTAGAGAAATAATTTTTTAAATCGGTGCAGTGGTTAAGCCGAAACTTTACATATTCCTATACATACTTTCATCCCCTATATTTATTTTACCCCTCAAGGGTAAAGTTTTACAAACTTTGAATGCCAAATTTATTTATATCTAATCAAAAGCCTAAATTATAAATTTCAAGCTTCTAGCTTCAAAAATGACGATACTTCCATACAAACTTTCATCCCCTATTTCAAACCCTTACAATGCATTGTTTGCGATAAAAAGTAGCCTATGTCCTTTCCTAGGCTCTAGACTATCTCTGTACCAAATTTCATTTCAATCGGTTCAATAGTTCAGGCGTGAAAGAGCAACAGACAGAGTTACTTTCGCATTTATAATATAAGTAAGGATTAGCATTCGTTTAACAAAAGAACCGCAGTATTTCTTTTTAACTTTATACTTATTATTATTATTTTATATCACAGGTATCTTCTAGGCCAGCATGCTCCACCTTCGACCGCGTCAACACTTACCACCAGGTGAAACTGCGGTCAAAAGCTAGCCTATTCTGTAATAAAAAAATCTTTATATTGTCTTTTATACTAATGAAAATATAATCGAGCTCATGTCTCCAAATGTGGCATGTTTTGTAGTATTTTGTCAAGACTGTACGCGCGACAATCAAGGGACATCTAAGGCCAGAATTTATCAACATACTTTAATCAATAGTACAGTCAACTTGCAAAATGTGACACAGTTTGAAGTTAACCGTCCTTTAACCATGGTTAACTCCAGCCTAAGTTTTATGAAGTGGGCTGAATCAAAAGCCATAACGCTGCATCGTCGATGATATATTCCTAGAGTTGAGTGAACCAACTTAGTGTTATTGGATAATGTTATTTTTTATGTTATTAAGTAACGAGACAAGCAAGTAGTTCACCCGATGGTAAGCGCCAAACCTGCCCAAAACAACCACAATGCCACCCAGAATATATTGCGGCACTGCACTGCACTCGTCACCCCGATACATTGGTTCTAAACTCTCAAATACCCAGTAATTCCGCTGGAAACAATGCCGGGACATCAAACAGGAACACAGTAATGTAGTTATTGAAATGTATTTGAATGAATAACCCACCGACATGGGGTTATGTGAAGATTTTCTAGTTCTGTGCTTCCCGGTTATTACCCATTAATCGCAGTCATTAAGGCATGTCAAGGTCCTTTGGGCAGCTTGACAAATTAACCCACCAGAGGTCAGAACTAGTTCAATCGATAAACGAACCGGCGTCTTTGTTTCCCAACCAATATCTGGAAGTCTTCGAGTCGAAAATGAATAGGTATCGTCTAGGCAAGCATGCTCCCCGTCCACGATCAGGTAAGACTGCGGTCAAATGCTTGCCTATTTTGCAATAGAAAAATAACCAAAGAACGACTCGCTCATCTCGTTACTAAGAAACTAAAAAAAAAACAATTTATAATAAACATCATTGATTGCAGCGCACATAGAAAAAAACATTAGGAAAAGTCCGCAGATGACCGGCAAATTAACGAACAGCCAAAAGGTCACACAATAAAAAATATAGATGTTCGCATCTTAGCATATCATTAGTTCTATGATCAAAAAAACACATATGGATTGGATACTCTATGGAACGAGTCCCGCGTCGGTATGCAAGACACAAATAAAAGTGATGTGCTCTTAACCTTTCCAGAGGTCGGATCCATACTTTACATCGTGAAATTACAATTCAAGGCCGCCTAGTTTTTACAACAGAGGCAGGTAGGTGGATGTGTAATGCTGTTTTATTAACTACTAATTAAACACCGAGGCCTCTGAACATCTTTGACATATTACTCTGGCGACAAGTTCCGACGAGTTTGGATTGTACATTTTGTTAACGAATACCATGTCCTTCGGTACTTTGCATTATCGACGTTCTACTGTATGTATGTCATTGTGGAAGATTTGGAATTTGATTTAAAGCTTTATCTAAAGCTTATTCTTTCTCATACTATCAAAATGTGTCATAAATAATCATTAGTATCAACATAACAAACAAAACAACGACAAAAATGAAATAACAAACTAAATGTATATTAAATTATCGTCTTTCCAATGATAATACTAATGTCATTCAAGTTCATAAGAGTATTGATCTCTATCAATTCATATTTGAAATATCTATTCACAGTTTTATTCATGAAAAACTCATAAAAATTTATGAATACGGCAAGCTTTATACGTTTTCCGATGCTGTCTAATCTGTCTATACATGTGTGTAGGCCTCTTCTGCAAGAGTATGCTTGGGGAAATACCATACTTTTGCTAGATATTCACTAGTGTGCAAACATTACTGTGTTCCGGTTATATGAGACTTTAGAACCGATATCTCAGGGTGACGAGCGCAGTGCAGTGCCGCATAAAATTTTCTAAAAGTTCTGGGTGACACTGTAGCTGTTGAGGCCAGGCGTGGCGCTTACCAACAGGTGAAAGACTTGCTCGTCTCGTTAGTTAGTAAATAAAAACATAAATTGAAATAAGAACCTACAACTGCTTATCAAATAAAAGAAAACAAAACTATCTATAAGCAACTACAACTAAATCATACTAAACTATTACATAAAGCAGCAAATCAATAAAAAACAATGTATGAACTAAGTCATTTACTTTAATCAAACCAAAATAAATAATACTAGAATACAAAGCGATTAAAATAACTTAATAGTTTATAGTATTTTACCAAGTTAATCTCATTACATGATCAGTCTTTCGTTTCGATGATTTTATAAAGCCGAGGAATTGTAGCTCCGCCACTGCTCGTGTAAACCGCAATCTGAAATAAAATAATTAATATATTCATAATCTTATTGGTGTGAAGCGGTGCTGGCCTATTAAGATAACATCCGCCCTCCAAGGAGAGGGTCGTGAGTTCTATTCCCAGTGCGGGATCATACCAATGTGTTTCTTGTAAAACAAGTCTACCTAATTTATCACTCGCTTTCGGAGGTATGTGTTCCAACAATCCGGACTAGGCCCCCGTGGTGGATTCCGGTCTAATCCTCTTCACGAAAGTAAACGGAGACCCGTGCTCAGCAGTGAGCCCATATGGGTTGATGATGAATCCTACTAATATTATAAAAACGAAAGTAACTAAACTAGTAAATCGAGAGTGAATAGGTAGGTATCTTCTAAACAAGCATTCTCCGCCGTCGTCGCCCGCGTCATTACTATGGTTCTATCATAAGGTGACACTGCGGTCTAATCCTTGCTTATCATGCAATAAGAATTAAAAAATCTATCTTTCTCACTGTCTGTTTGTGCCCTTTTCACTGCTGAACAGATCTTGATGAAATTTGGTATGGAGATAAGTTGAACCCCGGGGAAAAACATTGGATAATACCACGGTATAATTCAATTTTTTTTTTCGAAGGACCGAGTCGCAGTCCCTAGCTAGTAAGATTTTGGGCAGGCGTGGCGCTTACCATCAGGTAAACGACTTGCTGGTCTCGTCACTCAGTCAAATATAAATAATAATAAAATAAGATACAAAAAGGTTTTAAGACAAAACTTAATACGTCATCAGAGTTTTTATGTAGATGTTTTCGAGAAAAGTAGCTTTTTTTAGTGTCTGTATCATATACCTAACACAATTTTTATTAAGTTTTATAATTAATATCCACGTTTATTATGCTCGCGACTGCACTATGTTTTCTTTTTTGGTCAATATAGATCCGCTTTAGTGGTAACTAGCTGCGCCCCACGGTTTCACTCGTGTTAAGTTTTATCCCACAGGAACCGTATTTTTTTTCCGGAATAAAAAGGTAGCTTTTTCTCTAACCAATCACGTCACTCAATTGTTCCGTTGCTTTGTGAAAGAACGACGAATCAACGGCAGAGTTTGCATGCGCTTTACATGCATCATGATGATGAGAGATGATAAGGCCGTATATTTATCCTAGAGATGAGTCACAAGTGACATTTAGAGACTTAAGCTGTGACTTAAGTCGCATTTATATGGAGACAGATACCGGAAAAGCATTCCATTCCATGAAAATTGAAATTCAAAATGCGTTCAGAACGTTGTACTGCCAGTGATTTGTTAGATGGACATGTTAAATTTTAATTTTTAGTGTAATTCTTTACCTAAAGCTTCCGTTTTTTTGTTTGAGAGGTGACTTCATCGTCAGTCTTCTTAGCTATGATTCGAGCTAATCAGTTCAGCCAGATCATCAGCTCCTTTCTAGTAGATAACAAGATGTGAGCAACTTCTACAGGTCTAATCGATTCGAAATTTGGTATCCGACTACTTCAATAATATACTACGAACTTGGTAACTTTGACCTGATAGAATCGGGTTCTTGCTATCACCTGAAATCACCTGGAATCTGAAAGTGTACTAAACTCCTTACCAATTTACAGTAGAGGTATCGTGTTTGGGCTCATTGGAATGGTGTCAATGAATAAGGTATGGATAGATGGTGCTCAGGGTCAGGGTCAAGGGCAAAAAAGATAAACGAATATAAATAGAATTATATTTTTTACTTACTGCAACGTCGGGTCATGGTGCCTCAGTTCATCGTCTTCTTCGGGTCGCAGCACGGCCGCGAAAGCTTGCAGCCAGTCGTACAAGTTGATGTGCTTGCCACACTCGCGGTGCAACTTATAGGCTAAGCACACGTCAGGCAATGTGTCTACGACGCTGTCGGCTGATGGTAAGTGGCAGCAAGAACACTGGAAAGAAATGGGATATTAGAAACAACCCGCGCCCCGCAGTTTAACCCACGCGATTCTCGTTTACCCGCAGGAATTCTGCATAACCCGGCACAAATGTCGCGGGATGCAGCTAGTATTAAATAACTGTCTAAAATAGCTGCCACAGACGGATACGAGGACATCTGAGGTTATCTAATATGGGTGGCGTCAACTCTTTTCATTTTAAAATAAAAAAAAACCTCGTTTTCAATGTCGACAATTTCAACGAGATTATAAGAATTATTATTATGAATTTAAATTTATTTTTAACGTATTACATACGAAAGTCTCATGATTTCACACCATAAGCTGACTATTATAAACTGAATAAATAATGCCTACCAGGAGGTAGTGTGCAGGGTTGCTAAGTGCCGTGTGTAGCGCCCCGCGCGGTGACCCTACAATCTGCTTCCTCACGCTCGACACTTCACTGAAGAACATTATTTCATGGAACGGCTGCGAATGCGGCGGCTGCAAACCTTTACCAAACATTTCTTCTAGGTAGCTCACAAATCGGGAACGGACCATGTCGAATTCCGACTGGACTTTTTCGGCTCTCGTTGCCTTGAGTAGTTTCTGGAAAAAATTTAAATGCTTGTATGTATCATCATTAAGATCAGCCTATTGCGTTCCCAAAACTGGCAGGTACGGTTACCCGATGACAGAAATTATTCCAACATATCAGAAATTAAGGCTTCACCTCTGTGGACCTGACAGGCGATAACACCGCAGGCGTTTATGCGATTATTTTTAGTACATTTTGTATAAGGAATTTGGACGGGCAAAATCTTACATACAGTTGTGATAAATATCACCGTGATAGAAGTGGAAAGAACGCGGGGGTCTTACCTCTTTAAGTTTATATCTATTCCCTGGAGTATTCTCTACATCTTCATTAGGCTCTGTGTTGTTGATCAAAATAGTAGCATCTGTATTGGCGTTCTCAATTTGTCTCAGAAATGTAAGCAGATGCACTCTAACAGTCTTAGCAAAATTCTCTCCGAGATCATTGGTTAGGCGCATATTGCTCATGTTATTCTTTGTAGGCGTTGATCTGAGAGGCTTGATCGGCGAAGTGATTTGTAAATAAGAGTGGACAACCTTTAGAGCGCTCTTGATGCTCTCAACTAATCTCACTTGAGACTGGAAGCCGACCAACTGCATGCTTTCTTTGAAAGCTTGTGTATTTGTTATGGACTCTATTGCACATTTCGTGTAGATTTCTCGCACCTGAAATACACAATAATAAAACAGGTCCTAAAACTGTAAAACCAACTTTTATAAAATGAATATGGACCATCTTACAAGAACGGTCTAAGTTTTCAAATAAAAAAACTAATAATAAACCAGTTCAGAAATACCGGATATGAGGTAACCTACACAAAATCTAGAAAATATGAGGTAACATAATTATACGAAAAAAAAATGTTGCTCTCCTTTTTGAAGACTGCAAAACAAAGTAGTAAGTATAAACTAAGAAAAGAATCAATAGCATACGTACAGTCTTCCCCATTAAATTTCTCGGCATGTCCTTCACAAACGCACAGAGCAATCTCACACACAGGTACAAGCTGTACAAATAATCATGAAGCCTGTTTATTTCTTTACATAAAGTTTCTCTGAAGAAGTAATCGTTTTCAAACAGTTTGATCCTGGTTTTGCAGTCTTGTTTCTCTAAGAATGGCCGGAATGACAACAGCTGTCTAATGTTTTCGAGGTCTTCGCTGTTTAAATTCAGTATTGCTTCTTCTATTTTATTTCTATCACAGCAAAGGGACTTCAAGTTGTCACTATAGTAATGCTCCATCATACAATACTGAAAGAAAGACATTTAATAAAAACAGTGGTACTGTGTAAAATAATGGGACTCACAAATGTTTTTATCTTTTTTCTAATTAATTAATAATAATGTATACTCGTACCTTGATGCTCTGTATTAGACCAGTCACAGAGAAGTCATAAAACAGAAAAACATCTGTGAGAAGCTCAAAAGATTTTCCTGCTAAATGAAAAGGGCTTGTGTGGGTCAGAAATATTTCTTCCAGTACCTATAACAAACATGAATTCAAGTTAGACTAATGTAGTAAATATTATACTTGTGTAAAAGTAAACAACTATGTCTGGATGGAAATTTCAGCCTCTTTTTCTAGACTCTAAAAAAGCATAACAATTATATCTATTATAGAATCTATCGATACTTTTTTCAGCCCATGCCAGCTACTAGCTGGAGACTATAACTGCGCAACTGGGCACAAATACCAAATTTGAGTACATGCATTGTTAGCGCGGCAGCTAAGCTGTATAGGCTGAGCGCGCCTCCAATGGCGGGGGAAGGATGGCTGGTAGAAGAGTAGTACAAAGGAACTTGGCGACTAACCTGGTCTCCATGCAACTGCAATCACCTCGGTTCGGGTCCGTCTCCAAGCTGCTTGTTCCTTCAGGATGTTATGACGTTCGATGTAGTGGACTGTATTTTTGGCGGTTGGTGCGTGTCGGCAAGGAGCGTTTACGCGGCGGGTTTATAGCGGGTTTTGTTTATATTTTCGCGTCGAATTCACGTGGACCACCACAGAGGAGCAGCAGATCCAGTACTTTGGATTCGGCGAGAGCGGCAGCCGCGAAGGACGAGGGTCGATCGCAGACTACTTGCGGCGGCAAGCAGTTTTCTCGTGGATACCACGATATGAGCGACAGAGATAGTCGCCAAGAAATGATAGGAATAGGAAGGTAGGAAGGTATTATGAGTGCCAATGTAAGTGGCGCGAACATTTGCCCCCGGCCTAAAAACCATTGGTTTTTAAAAGAAAGCGGGAAATAAAAATATAAAAATAAGAGTTAAACTCTTAAGCCGTCAACGGGTTAAATATAACATAGCGGTTGACCGGGGAGCAAGGGGTTAAATTATTGGGTAGGTAAGATACATAAACGGACGACGGGTCTCTGGTAGACGCCGGTCGCCGTTTTTACTGACGCTATTCGACAGATGCCATCGCCGCCGACATGAGTGGCCACGACGACGCCGAGAGGCCAGGATAGCGGGGGAATATTATCAGTGATAATAAGAACAATAGAACCTATTGTAATGGGATTCGAAGGTGTATTCCATTTTCCTCTAGATTGAAGTAAGTGAAGATATTCCAACTTCCACCGTTTGGAAAATGATTGTACCATTGGATCCAATAAAGCGTACCGTTTCAATAAGTGTCCAGGTTCATCGGGAACCGTGCAAGCGGGCAAATGCTTCAGCGGTGCGGTCATTAAGAAATGTGAAGCACTCAGCGCGGTCGGCTCAGACGGATCTTCGCTCAATAACGTTATAGGACGAGAATTGATAACGCATTCTATCTGTGTGAGTACGGTTAACATTTTTTCATAGGTGAGTAACTGTGAACCGATCGTTTTATGAAGATGACTTTTAAACGCTTTCACATATATTTCATAATTCCCCCCGAAGTGAGGACTTCGCGGTGGATTGAATTTCCAGTGTATGCGATTAGCTGATAACTCATCTGAGATAGACTTATTATATTCGTCGGAATTTAAAAGATCCGTTAACGCATTTTTCGCATTTTTAACGCATTCCGTTAACGCAGAGACGGGAAGGGAGTCAAGGAGCGCGGGTGAGTTACTAGCCCATTTGACGAGATCGAAGCCCCCGGCCTTGAGCAACTCGCAGAGATCGTCTCTGAGTTGTAAACAAGCCGACAGAGTAGGCATGGAGTAGCACACGTCGTCCATGTATGTGTTGTCGCTGATAAGAGATGCTGCGAGTGGGAAGCGGGCACCGTCGGCGGCGCACAGCTTTCGCAACACTCGCATTGCAAGGAACGGACTGCTACGTAGACCAAAACAAACGCGGTTGAATTGGTAGGTATCAAGCGGAAAAACGGGATCGAATCGATACAGGAATTTTTGATATTTGCGGTGGTCCTTATTTATCAAAATTTGTAGGTACATCTGTTTAATATCGGATGTAAAAGCGATTGGGTAGAGGCGGAAATCCAAGAGGATTGTAAAAAGATCGTTTTGTAAATTATCCCCGGTATATAAAACTTGATTCAAGGAGAGGCCTGAGTCAGTTTCAGCACCGGCGTCCATCACCATACGCCATCGAGTTGTTGTTTTTTGTAGTCTCGCAATGGCGTGGTGTGGCACGTAATATCCAGTAAAAGGACTATCATTGTCGATCAGTGAAATGTAACCCTTCTGAATGTACTCTTTGATTATAGCATCGTACTCTAAGCGCAGAGCAGGTGTCGCGGCGAGCTTACGTTCGAGATACATGAAGCGTTTTTTAGCGATAGGGTAAGAATTACCCAGAGCGGTCGCGGGATCGCGGGAGAAAGGTAACGCTACAGAATAGCGTCCCGTAGGATCGCGGGAAACGTTATTTGTAAAAATGCGTTCACATTCTATAGCGTCTGGGCTCAAAGTCGGCGTGCATTGCACCTCTTCAAGCTGCCAGAAGCGTTGGACAAGATTATCTAAACGTGGTCCTTCCATAAAGGTACAGAGGGAAATATGAGAACGGCATCTATCTTCAACCAAGGGGTCAGTGATAGAAACAACGGTTCCAATATGAGCGGGCGTAACATGAGCGGGAGTAACATGAGCGGGAGTAACGGGAGCGGTCCCGATTACGATAAAACCAAAAATGGTTTCAAAAGCGGTTGGAGTACCAGGCGGACCAGCGGCGCGGCCTGATAGCAATATTTCAGAAAAGAGCGGCGCGCCTATAAGTATGTCGATCTCGGAAGGCGAAGCGAAACTGTCGTCTGCCAGAGGCAGGCAGTTCAGGTATGAAAGGCAGGATACGTCAATTTTCACTGCCGGTAAATTGTCTGTTATGCGGTCGATAACATAGGCGTCAATTGCAATAAAATTATCATTTAGGCGGGAAGATAAAGTAGCAGAAACTGCTCCCTTGATTGGGTTAGATGCGGAACCTATCCCTTTAACAACGGTGTTCGTCACCTTATTGCATTTTAAATTTAATTTAGCGCAACATTTTGAAGTTAAAAAGTTACTTTGGGAAGCCGAATCAATTAAGGCGCGTACTACATGGCGGCGACCATTTAAATCCGTAGCATAAACTTGTACGGTTCCCAGTAAACAAGTAGTGTCATTAGGCTGCGAAGCGGGGCGTATATTACACAGCGACACCTGTTGTTGTGATGACTGATAAGCAGTTGTAGGTAAGTTCGTCAGCTGAGCGCTAGCGGAGCCCGCGACGGGCGGCGGCGATGCCGAAGGCGGCATGTGATCCCCGGCGGCGGAGAAGTTGCCAGTTCGCGCGCGCGGAGGCGGCGC
The DNA here is from genome assembly GCA_912999815.1 of Campaea margaritaria. NCBI lineage: Eukaryota > Metazoa > Arthropoda > Insecta > Lepidoptera > Geometridae > Campaea > Campaea margaritaria. The sequence continues at coordinate 9,841,301 of OU538794.1, forward strand.
GTGCGCCTGTGACGGAGCGCTAGGGTACGGGCGATTGTCTTCACGGGAAGATGATACTTTGCGGCATAACATAGAATGATGTTTACATCCACAATAACGGCAATTAAATTTAGAATTGCAAGCAGTATTTATATGCGTAGTGCTTAGACAATTAGTGCAACCTTTGCTTTGTTTTACAAAAGTGTACCTGTCGTCGATAGAAAGCTTATCAAATGCAGGGCATCTATATAAGTTAGCGTGATCGGCTTGTTTGCAAAGCGGACAGTGAGTGACGCATGATGCTGCAAAAGACTGCGTAGACCTTGCAGTACCCGGCCTGTTATCACGGCGGCTAAGAGAATCGGTCGTAGTGCGTTCCAATATTTTGCTTTGTTCGCGGATGAATTTTAAAAGTTCATTGTATGTAGGCATAGATTTACCTCGCATGTGCATTTCAAACGACCGTGCAGTACTTGAATCTATTTTCTTCAAAGCGAGCGATAGTAAAATAAAATCAGACACGTTATCGAGCTTGAGAGACTTCAAACTTGACACAGCCGTGCAGAATTTATCTAGGAATAATTCTAAGTTTTTATTCGTCGCGGTGTTAAAAGATTTAAAATCAAGCATTTGATCAAGATAAGCGGAGGCTAGGTTACGTTTGTCGTTATACTTATCGACGAGCGTCTGCCATATGATCGGATAATTATCAGCGTTAGGTACGATACCAGAACAAACTGCAAGGGCCCGGCCTGACAATTTATTAATTAAATATTGGACGCGTTCGTGATCAGTGAGATCGGGATTTTCGTGAATCGTGCGTTTGAATGACTCATAAAATATTCTCCAGGTCATCGGATCTCCATTGAAGACCATCAAATCGAGTTCAGGAATTCTGATGGATTTACGTTGCGGGGCAACATTGAAATCAGCGGTTTTTAAAGGCGGGTTAAGTTTATTAAAAACAAACTGACAACGGCAAAACATATCTTCGAAGACGTTTATAGATTGGTAGTTTACCGTGTACGAAGCGTTGAGACTCAACTCGGTGACATTTAATTTGTTCACAATTTCATTGAAATCGGAGCGTAAACGGTCTAACGAGATCATTCCACATAGAAATAAATCTTTCTCAGTATCATCAGTGAAAGCCTTTAAAGATCGGTTAAAAATATCTTGTAAGCGGGAAAATATAATGTCACGTTTACCTATCAAGGTCAAACGTTCGATCTGTAACGTATCGAGCGCTTTTGCGTCCTCGTATACTTCACTATCTTTGTCTTTTGAACGAGTAGCCATAGCCATCTTAACAAAGTATAAAAAACTAGATAAAGTATGAAATTCCTAATTTACTGCAACTGCCTACAGCATTTACCTGTCGCGCGCGCGGCGTATTGAATACCCACGTGGAGACGCACGGGCGGTCGTTAGGAATACCTTCACTTTTTAATAAAAATTAAGAATTACGGAAAAATCGTTATTTTTACTATTTAGGAATGCGGAATACACGAAATAAGTATATAAGAGCGTAGTAGGATAGTACAGGGTACTATCTGAACTGTAATTGCGGGCGGGAACACGATAATTATAGGAAATTATCGTTGGTAAAAATACCAATATAAAATTGCGGGCGGTTATAAAGAGGACTAAGAGGGGCCAGAGAATAGCGGGAGGACCAGAGAAGATCCGGCGGCGGAGGACCAACAATATGTTAGCGCGGCAGCTAAGCTGTATAGGCTGAGCGCGCCTCCAATGGCGGGGGAAGGATGGCTGGTAGAAGAGTAGTACAAAGGAACTTGGCGACTAACCTGGTCTCCATGCAACTGCAATCACCTCGGTTCGGGTCCGTCTCCAAGCTGCTTGTTCCTTCAGGATGTTATGACGTTCGATGTAGTGGACTGTATTTTAGGCGGTTGGTGCGTGTCGGCAAGGAGCGTTTACGCGGCGGGTTTATAGCGGGTTTTGTTTATATTTGCGCGTCGAATTCACGTGGACCACCACAGAGGAGCAGCAGATCCAGTACTTTGGATTCGGCGAGAGCGGCAGCCGCGAAGGACGAGGGTCGATCGCAGACTACTTGCGGCGGCAAGCAGTTTTCTCGTGGATACCACGATATGAGCGACAGAGATAGTCGCCAAGAAATGATAGGAATAGGAAGGTAGGAAGGTATTATGAGTGCCAATGTAAGTGGCGCGAACATGCATTATATTCTAAAAATGCACTACACAGTGCTGAAAAGACAAATGTATGATGTCTGTTGTTTACTGTTACGAAAATTGCAAAGTTATATCGCAAGGCGCAACTTAACCTAACTTAACTTTGTTATTATCATTACTCATTTAATTAAAGATGCTCATCGAAATAGCTCTGAGCATTATAAAATTATAAGTTGAATTGGAAATATTGTTTAAGCTCCATTACTCACTTGATTCATATACACTGGGGACGAGTGTGTGTGGAACACTTTAATCAGCAACTTTGATGAGACGTGGTATGGAAATGACTTGTGCAATGCTGACACTGAAGTTGCAACTCCAAAAACCAACACTATTGGCAGGCCTGGGACATATGAACTGAAAATAAAATTGGTTCAAAGTATATGTGTACCTAGTTCAAAATTAAAAGCTTGAACAATTATTATCCGATACAAACGGTACGCCACCATTGTATGTTTATGGTGGTTTGTCAAAAACTTTTACGCAAGCCAATCGCATGGATTATGCATATAATATCATGGCGATGAACTATTGCGGACTATTATGCCATCATCATAATTATTACATCAAAATAATAAATGGCATTTATATTTACCTCACAATCATGACGAAATCCTGCAGGACATTGCAGTTGAAGCTCTCAAAATCAGGTATTATGATAACAAGAGACCTATTAGCTACAGTGTGTCTCTTTTTCTTTGGTGAAGCCGTCATATACTTGGACTGATACCAGTTCTTGAGAGTTTTCATTGTACATTGATTTTTCTTTAATTTTGACTTGGTATGAATAGTACCATCATCAAATGAGGTGTCCTGCAATTATTATGATATATTAGAAGCTTTAGATTAGGCGCAGATGACAAGGATTTTTGAGTCGTCAGGGTACACAGTACTAGTACAGTGGATGTTATTTTGAATTGCTACACTATTTATGATGTATTATTAGTGCGCCGCCTGTGTCTATGTATTATATATGTTTGCACTAATCTCAGAAACTACTTTAGGGATTTTTATTCAGTTGTCATCAAAAGACAGACTAATTCACAAGAAAGGTTTGAGTATTTTTAAATTATGCATATCACTAGCCCTAGATAATTAGTGCTACCTGCGCGAAGCTAGGGTAAGTTGTTAGGAAATATAAATCATTAGATTATTAGATCAAAAATTATTTTTTTTGTTATTGTATTAGTTAGATATTTGTCAAATTAGGCAAGTAAAATAATGGCAAAATCGAAATGAAATTCCTGCTTTACTCTGCATAGACTAAATCAAAGATTAAAATGGATCATATCTTAGATCTCAATATTTACCTGTGCTTGATCGTGTCCACCAATCAACTGCCAAACGGCATTTTCCACCAAATTTTTGACAGTGGATGCATCTTGTGAGTTCACTATAGCTACATGCGCAGTAACTTCATCTCTGAAAATAAAAGTTATTTATCACAAATTATATTTTCTTGTCTATTTTTCTCTGTATACTTCTATGACATCTGTTTGAGTGTGTTTTTATTACTTTCTCACTATGTGGACACTTATAAATGCCTTTTCTTAGTATTTAACACATTCACTGCTGAAAACACAACTGTTGTGTTTACTAAAATTTGCAGCGATTACAGGAAAACACAACTGTGGTGTGCAGATCTGTAGCCGTGGCTAGACAAGAAAATCAGCTCAGCAGTCAAAGTGTTACAGTAAGGTTACATCAAGGGATACCATTAATATTTGTAGACATCTACGACCAAATGATGGAGTCAGGAATGTCGTAGGAAACTTATAGGAAAGAAACTAGATGATATTATAGGTATTTAGGTTGTTTTAATTCAGCAAAGCAATGACGTTTAGGTAGATATTGTAGCTTGCTTTGAAAACTGTCTGTTTTATGGATCTGGGACGAGTCTTCATAATATGAATATGTTATGACTTCAATGTATCACAATATTTGAGATATGGCAGATAGAAACGTGTAGAACTTTACCTGATCATTTGTATAAGAGCAGAAAACTGAGATACATGATCTGGCTGACTGATACCGGTCAGCAAAGTGGCGCTCGGTATAACTCCCTCGAATGTTAATGTCTCATCGTTATTGTAGGACTGTTGTACGTAACTTACAATATCATTAAGCAAAATGCTGTACGTTTTGTGGTGTAGATCCTGAAAAGGAAAAACAAAGGAGATTTCTTAGAGCTAATTGACTGATTTATTTTTAGCACTTAACATGTTCAGTGCTGAAAACACAACTGTCCTGTTTTTCCTAACTTGCTGCTAGTGCGGGAAAACGCAACAGTTGTGTTTGTTGTATGGAAACACACTATGGAGTGTGCAGAGCCGCACCCGTGGCTAGACAAGAAAATCGGCTCAGCAGTGAAAGTGTTAAATTACATGTACATGGAGGACTTAATGCTAAGTAGAATTCTCTACCAGTCATCCTGGAGGTGTAGTTAAAATGATTGTAGACTATGAAGGGAAAGTCGATAATATGTTATGTAACATGTCATGCATGTTCTAAGTAAATGTGCACCATCGTAGACCGTATCGTTGCTTAACATCACATGAGATATTGGTCCAACTGCCAACCAATTTATAATAATCAAAAAATTTATGTGATGGTACTATTTGTTCAGTTATAATGAACTACTATTCAAACTAGGCAGGTGTGTAGTTGACAAGATATTGTGCAATAGCAAATCTTAGGTATAAGCAGGAGATAGGAGATACACCACGGAGGAGCGTTGTGTTGGGAGGTACTTGTGGGTTGGTGTTGGCGGGAGATGGTTGGAGATAGGCATGTGTGCTTCTCAGCTGCCATAAGTTTACATCCACTGAACAGAATGATATACCTTTAGTTCATGTTCAATAGAATTCCAATTTCTTTGAAAGGTTTTGTACCAAACTTCTTTTCTGTACAACTTTGCAAACAGATTTTGTCCAGATTTCTTTTTGTTGTTCTTCAGCTTGTTAAATCCATTTGCAAATACAAATACACCCTGAAATTATAAATAAATAACGTAAGAGTGTGCATTATTTGCTAGGAATCTATTGCAAACAAAACTAAGTTTAAATAAAAATTGAATTATAATTATTGTGTACTTGGATTTGTTTAAATAAATAAATAAATAAAATATATTTATTTCAGGTGTAAAATAAACCCATAGTAAAAAACAGATCACAATTTTGAAAGAAAATCACAAACACAAATACAAATTTTCAACATTAAATTAAATTTACTTTCGATTTGCACTCTGATGCACCCTAGCCCAGGCCTTAAATATAGGGCTTCCCAGGTAGTCACATAAACCCCGCAGTATACCATTGTTGGTGTTTCTCAACCCATCCCAGAAGGAAGCGACTCTTGATCTAATGACGGCAAAGAAGTCTGGAACCCGAGCATCAGCGAACATGCCCGACGCGCTGCAACAACGTGATTTTCTCATAAGAGTGCGAAAAGCATCATTGTATTGCACCCTTATGGTATGATATGACTTTCGGGTGTACTTAGTCCATAACTGACACGTGTATAAGCACAGGCAATAGGCTTTAAACAGGGTGGTTTTAACCTCTATACTACACCTGGAAAATCGGCGAGCGAGCATGTTGCACCTAATGGACAAGTTCCTTCTCTCTCGCTCCATATCCCTGTCGTCACTAAGATCCTCCGACATAGTATGTCCTAGGTACTTAAATTGCTTATTGCTTTATTGCTTACTTTACACTAATCTCATATCATTTTATAACTCCAACTTAGACATAAAAAAAGTCTTACTACCGATACCTTTGAAACGGAAACAGTAGATTCCATAGTTGTTTTACTCAATTAGAACCCAAATACAGCTAAATGATCCGGCCGGCGCTTTATTCATGAACATTTAAAAATTTAACCAATAAAAATGTTAATAGTCTTGTCCTTCGAAAACGAAACCAATTATTCGACTTTACAGTAGTTTACAGCGTTGCAAAGACTGATTGATTAACTAGATTACTAGAAAAAGTAGAAACAATTAATAGGAAAATATTGTTGTTTAAATTCCTTGCTTGCTTTGTTTGGTTTTTGTTTGATCTACCCAACTAGGGTTGGGTAAAAAATATCGATGTCAAATATCGATAATGTTTCAGAAATTAATCGCTTAAATCAATTCCAAGTATCATAGGAAATCGGCACCTACCCATATAAACATTGGCCTGAGATGAAAAGCAGATTTTGAAAAGCAAATGAAGATTTTGAATGACGATTTACGTAGGTACCAGTATTTTTTAGTATTATAATTTTTATGTCATAAATGTTGGAAGGTCGTGATGCTGTCCACATATAATTGTCTATGATGCACTGCATTTGAATTTGAATTAAGTATGTTCTTTTATCTTTTGATGTGCGGTGTCATTGAATTTTTTCAATATATTTTCTCTTATACTAAAATAATGTTTTTCAAGTATTATTGGTTTTAATTAATTACTATAGCCACTAGTCCACCCTATCAGTGGTAGCAGAGCGTGGTTGTATGAATATCTAGTGGCAAAATGGGAGAAGCATTTTTAAAATAGTAAGTAAATGAGAAAATAAAAATTTTAAGATGAGCTCGAGTATCAGAAGCATAGAACCGTTGACAAAATCAAATTACGATACCTGGTGCTTACAAGCACAGGTGATTCTCATAAGATACGATTTGTGGGAATACGCTAGTGGTGGAAAAACGTTAGCGGCAACTGCGACTGCCGAAGAAAAGAGTGCGTTCCTAAAGGAAGACTTAAAGGCAAGGTCAGAGCTACTTTTACTTATATCTCCACCAGAACTTAAACAAATTAAAGGATGTAATACATCCAAGGAGGTATGGGATAAACTAAAGTCTGTACATCAAAGTTCAGGGCCGGTAAGAAAGGCTACGCTATTAAAGCAACTAGTATTGAAGAAAATGACTCCACAAGAAGATGTGAGAGACCATCTCAGTAATTTTATGGATGTAGTAGGTAAATTAGAAGACATGGATGTCAAAATTCATCCAGAGTTATTAAGCATAATGATGTTGTACAGTTCACCTACAAATTTCGATAGCTTCCGAACGGCAATTGAGTCGAGAGATGCTCTGCCAAGTCCTGACACTTTAAAAATAAAAATCGTAGAAGAATACGAAGCAAGAAGGCAAACCGAAGTGAGTGAACCTCAGACTTCAGAACCTTTCTACACAAAGACGAAGAAAAAGGTACAATTTTGCAAGGATTGCAATAAGAAAGGGCATTCCACAGAAGCTTGTTGGTCAAAGAAGAGAGCCAATAATCCCAATAAAACTAAAGGTCAAGAAAAGACATACAACATCTGTTTAACAACAGGAGCGTTGAAATGCAAAGGCAATTTATGGTGTCTTGACAGTGGCTGTACGTCACATATGACGGGTGATAAAAGTATACTCCATGATTTAATTCCCGCGACTGACACTCTAAAGCTAGCTTCAGAAAAGCATACGACCGAAGTTAAAGGGAAAGGAAAAGCCGAACTTTATACAAAGGATCGACGCTATAAAATTAGTATTTCTGACACATTATACGAGGGTGAATCAAAAAATTCTTGGAATCAATATTAAAAAATGCAAAGATTTAAATAATAATATTTTATTTTTCTACATAATCTCCCTCCAATGCAATGCATTTAGAATAACGCGTTTCTAACTTCCTTATTCCTTGAGAAAAAAAATTATTTTCTTGACTCTCGAAAAAGTCCTCTACGGCAGCTATAACCGCGTCATTATCGTGAAATTTTGTTCCACGAATTTCCTCTTTTAATTTTGGAAATAAGTGAAAATCACTTGGGGCTAAGTCCGGAGAATATGGTGGGTGGTCAAGGAGATTGAAGCCAGCACAGCGGATTGCGTTGAGCGCAACTTCCGATCGATGAGCAGGAGCGTTATCTTGAAGGAACAACACGCCCAACGACAGTTTTCCACGACGTTTTTCTTTAATCGCTTCACGCACTTTCGGGATTAAATTTGCATAATAGGGTCCAGTAATCGTCTGGCCTTTTGGCATGTAATCAATAAAAAGGATTCCTTCACTATCCCAGAACACAGAGGCCATAACTTTGCCAGCGGTAGGAGCAACTCGAAATTTCTTAATGGATGGAGAGGATGGTCGTTTCCAAGACACGCTTTGTCTTTTAGTTTCAGGATCAAAATGGTGGACCCACGTTTCATCCATGGTGACAAGACGACGACAAAAATTATCCGAATCACGCTGGAACATTTCGAGATTACGCTTGGAAATTTCCAAACGTCGCTTTTTGTTTTCGTCGGTTAACATTCGTGGCACCCATCTTGCAGACACTTTTTTGAACCCCAGTGAATCAATTAAAATGGATTGAACGCTACCAAAAGATATCTTTAGGATCTCAGCTATATGTTTTATAGTCATTCTTCTGTCTTCCAAAACCAGATTCTCAACCTTTTTGACATTTTCTTCTGTAACGGAGGTTGAAGGCCGCCCAGAACGCGGGTCATCTTTACAGCTTGATCTACCTCTTTTAAATTCAGCCACCCAGTACGCAACCGTAGAATAGGGTACAGCATCACCCCCTAATGTCTGCTGAATGTCCAAAAAAATTTCCTTCGTAGACATTTTTTTCAAACTGAGATATTTTATCACCGCACGTAACTCACTTTTATCCATAATTTTGACTTTTTAGCAACTCGTTGCACAAAAAAATTTATTACATGCGAACGAACTGACAAAAACAAGTAACAGTCTGCATAAATATGGTGTGATAGACACTCTTTAATTTGAATATCGAACTTGATCCAAAAATGTTTCATATATATGCACTTCTAAGAACTTTTTGATTCACCCTCGTATGTACCTGATTTGTCGAATAATCTAATTTCTGCAAGCAAAATTACGGATCATGGCTATAAGGTTCTATTTGCAAAGGAACAAGCCAGTGTCACAAAAGGCGGGAAAACTGTATTAAAAGCTAACAGAAGAAATGGATTATACTATCTTGAATATGATAAACCGGAAGAGACAGCAAACTTCACGCCTAGTGATGAAAGCGAAATTATGAAATGGCACAAGAAATTAGGTCACGTCAATGAAAGAGACCTAAAAGAAATGGTTAAAAATAAAATGATGCGAGGACTCAACTTTAAAGAAAATACTTTGGGTACCTGTGAGACTTGTATCAAAGGAAAATTTTCCACTCTACCATTCCAAAGCCATGGACAAATAATCTCTACCGAAGTGCTCCAGATAATTCACAGTGACGTGTGTGGCCCATTTGAGAATGAATCAATGGCCGGATCAAAGTATTTCGTAACATTTATTGACGATTATACAAGATACTGCTGTGTATATTTCTTAAAAGAAAAGAGCGAAGTAATCGATAAATTCAAGGAATATAAAAACTATGTTGAACTGTTTCATAAGAAGAAAATTCAAAATCTACAATCTGATAATGGAGGCGAATACAGGTCTAAAGCGTTTGACAAATTCCTCAAAGATAATGGTATAAGCCGAAGACTATCTGCACCTTATACCCCACAGCAAAATGGTATGAGTGAAAGAAAAAATCGGTCGCTGTTGGATAAAGCCAGATGTCTAATGCTAGATGCCAATATTCCTGCAAAATTTTGGGCAGAAGCAGTAAACACTGCAAACTATTTGATAAATAGAAGCCCAGCAAGAGCTCTCAAAGGCAATTCCCCATATGAGAAATGGGTACAACGAACACCATCAGGAAATCACCTACACGTATTCGGAAATAGAGCGTTTGTGATGAACAAAAACCGAAGAGGAAAATTCACAGCCAAAGCCACAGAAGGAGTATTCTTGGGATATGCGGAATATATAAAAGGTTTTAGAATCTATATACCCGAAAGGAATGATGTTGTTATCAGCAGAGATGTAAAAGTAATCGAAAAGATGCATTATGGCGATAACCCTGCTGAGAAACGCGAAGATTTTACTCCAGAACCTGAAACAGAACAAATTGAAATTGAAATTCCAGAAAAAAGAAACAAAATTAATGAGAACTTACCTTCTCAGGAACCTAACCCCCTTTATTCCAGCTCTAGTCAAGATCCTGTTGATGAACCATCTCCCTCAAGTGGAAGACCACAAAGAGACGTGAGACCACCAGCGTGGACTAAAGATTATGAGTTAAGTCGCTGCGTGACCATGTTTACATCAGAAAATAATGACGACTATGACTGCTCTTTACTCACATACAAAGAAGCTGTGACTGGCACCGACAAACGAAATTGGGAGAAGGCGATACAATCAGAAATAGATTCATTACAGAAAAATATCACCTGGGTATTAGTTGACAAGTCAGAAGCCAAAGGACACAAAATACTGTCAAACAAATGGGTATTTCGGATTAAAGATGACGGTACGTACAAAGCTAGATTAGTCGTACGTGGATGCGAGCAGAAAGGAAACCTGGATTTCGAAGACATTTATAGCCCAGTAGTAAGTCAATCTGCATTAAAAACTTTATTAGCAATTGCCGCATCTAAATCTTACTGCTTCATGACATTTGACGTCAAGACAGCTTTCTTATACGGAGAGTTAACAGATGAAGTTTATATGAAATTACCTGTTGGCTATGAGACTGACTGCAATACTACTGAAGTAGTTTGTCGATTAAAAAAATCGTTGTACGGATTAAAACAAGCTCCATTTACATGGAACAAAACTTTTAACCAAGCGATGTTTGATTTGGGATTCAAGACAATCAAAATGGATCGATGCGTTTTCATAAACGAAGATAAGTCAATAATAATCGGACTATTCGTTGATGACGGACTTGTTATAGGAAAAGACAAGAAAAAGATTGAAGTTATTTTGAAGAAACTTGAAACCAAATTTGAAATGAAAAAGAATGAAAATCCAAGTACTTATCTGGGTATGGAAATAAAAAACTCAAAAGAAGGAATAATTCTTACTCAGAGATCCTACATAAATGACATACTGGAAAAATACAATATAAAAAATGCCAAACCTTGTGACACGCCCGCAAGTAGCGATTCAAAGTCGATACAGGAAACTGTCCAGGAAAAGGAATATCCGTATAGGGAAGCAGTTGGAAGTTTACTGTATCTGTCTACCAGAACCAGACCAGATATCGCACAAGCGGTCAATCTAGTTAGCAGGTAGGTTGAAAACCCCACTAGAAAAGACGTCACAAAAATCAAGAAAATTTTCAAATATTTAGTGGGAACCAAAGAGAAAGGCATTTTGTTCAAACGAAATAAACCGATAGAGAAAATCGATGCTTACAGCGACTCGGATTATGCTGGAGACCCATTGACGCGAAGAAGCACTTCTGGCTCCGTGCTAATGATAGCCGATGGACCAATATCATGGGCATCCAAGAGGCAGCCTATAGTAGCGTTATCATCGACTGAAGCTGAGTATATAGCCGCAGCAGACTGTTGCAAAGAGGCATTGTATCTCAAATCTCTATTAGAAGAAATAACCGGTTTGGACATAAAAATAAATTTGCATGTTGATAATCAAAGTTCGATTCAGCTTGTGAAGTCTGGATCTTTCAACAAAAGGTCGAAGCACATAGACGTGCGGTACCATTTTATCCATGAACACTTCGTGCATGGATTAATAAATATTAGCTACTGTCCCACAGAAATCCAGTTAGCTGACGTAATGACAAAACCATTGTCAAAAGTAAAATTTGAAAGACACTGTGCAAGATTAATGCATTTAAAGAAACGTGTTTTGGCAACATGAGTGAACATCAGGAGAAGGTGTTGGAAGGTCGTGATGCTGTCCACTTATAATTGTCTATGATGCACTGCATTTGAATTTGAATTAAGTATGTTCTTTTATCTTTTGATGTGCGGTGTCATTGAATTTTTTCAATATATTTTCTCTTATACTAAAATAATCTTTTTCAAGTATTATTGGTTTTAATTAATTACTATAGCCACTAGTCCATCCTATCAATAAAGTCGTTTTTTATTATGTACTGTGCCAAAGACGCTTGCTTGCATGTTTGTATGTGTTCTGCTTTTATTACTTTAATGACAAATTATCACCCGATTTATACTGCGGCCGAATACTCTCACATGAAAATGTTTTACGTTGTGGCCAAAATCAGGACGTTTCCTTTGTATCAAATTCGATATTTTTTAAGAACTCGCTCAGTAGAATGTGTTGACAAACTTCTCTCTACGATTTACCACGAGATATTAGTACCATCTCTTTGACGATTTAGCTTTTTCAAATCCTTTTGATTGTCAGAATCGCGAATCAAACAGGTCCACCTGTTTGTTTGAGCTGCTAAATGTCCAGCATAGACGTCTAGCAAGTCATTGTCAGTTGTTGTTTGTCATTCATTTGTCTCTACTATTTGAATTTTTTCTTTTTTTCATATTTTGGCTTCGAAGGACTGAATTTAGTCAGTCTACAAAACTGATTTCAAGTTGTTTATTATAAAATAGCCAGAACGTCAAAACCAATTATTATCAATTTATTCATGGGTTTTAAAGTTTTATCCAATAAATCTTCATTCGTCACAATTCAATTATAATTGATTAATGCTTTATTGAACCTTTCTGGGAGTTTTGGATGAAATACATTTAGTTATTTATTTACCTTTACGTTTTAGATTAATTTTGATTTTGTATCAATTGTCACTCATGTACATTATATAATGATTATTATCCATTATTATCAGACAAAGAAACCAATTACGGAATAAAGACAACGAAATTATTTTCGGTTTCCTGTCCCGCGAAATCTTTCCGTGTTGTGCTGCAATGAATGAGTGATCAACACCATAGATAAAGAGCGTAATTTCTAACTGTCAAACTTTTAAGAAAAAAAAGTCCGAAAAATATACTTTACTTTACTTGCTTTGATTGAAGTTTGATTGAACGAACGACGAAGGCTTTTTCAGAATATAAAAATTCTAATTGCTCCAATTTTATTCATACGTAGTTTTACTTTAATTTTGATTTCTTAGCAATACTTGAGCAGTTTCTATACAATTATACACTCAATATTAATCCACCCACAATATCGAAAATAAGTCAAGTTTTATGACATTTTGTTGCCGTCCTCTCTCATGCAAATGGATGATTCTGTGATTTCGCCAGGTAAACTGCAACTGCAAGTTGATTTTTCACAATTGATTGCTACTAATAACAGTTGCACAATAAACTTATGAGTGAATTCTTATAGGAAATAAAATGGGCGACTCGGCTTCCGAGAGTGACTCTAGTTCTTTGGATGGCGGAGCAATGTTGCCTCCCAGCACGGTATCTCGTGATCAACTCCAGAAAAGAATTGAATCTCTACAACAGCAAAACAGGTACATGATTTACTTCTAAGTCTAATAAGAAAATTCTGTGAATACCTTCTGAATTTAGTTGTCATGACATTTCATACTTTACAAATTATAAAACTTTGCCTTTAGTGTTGAAATTACATTACAGAGTCTTAAAAGTTGAAGTGGACACATACAAACTCCGTGTAAAAGCCTTGCAGGAAGAGAATCGTGCCCTAAGACAAGCATCTGTATCAATTGTGAGTAATACATCTACAGTTTCTAGAGCTTGCTCTATTCTATCATTATTACTAGCTTGAATAACAAAATATATAATTCTAGCTGCACCTTGTAGTTTCACCTGCGTGTACTATTTGTTATACCAACAATCCGTAATCAAAATCCAAAAGTTAAAAATATTTTAACATTCGGTCAGTTGCTACGGAGCTAGGTTGTAATAAACATACATGCAAACTTATAAGATATGCTTACTGGTCAAAAAATTAAAGCAGGAAAGGGTCACTGCATTACGGTTTATCATAAATAAATAGAATAACCTTAAATTAAAACTTCAAATCTGGTTTTTTACATACTTATGTTTACCAGATTGCTTAAGGGTCTGGACCCTATGGTGCGTCCTGCAGCCTGAACATTGTGATGGATTTTTATTAATCAGGTATCATAGGATTCATTTTGACAACAGTGAGATAGGCTATATTAGCAGTATCAATAACTTTTACATCATCATTATCATCTCAGCCTGTATCAACCCACTGTTGGGTATAGTCCTCCTCTCCTTCACGTCACTTATTCCGGTCCTGTGCGAGACGTATCCACTGCTTTCCTAGGTCTAGGACCTAATTTGACTAGGTCGTCCAACCAACAAGCTGATGGTCTGCCGACCAGTCTGCACCCTTTGCTTGGCCAATGGTTACGGAAAGGTCGGTTGGTTCTCTTGGTTTAACTTTTACATAGGTACATATTAAAAAAAAAATAAGATGCTAGTACCTAAGAGTAGGTTGACATTGACTTTTTTATAATGTACATATTGCATTAACACTTGCTGCTCTTGGTGGTTTTATGCATATGTTTAGCTTTAATTGTGTGTACTCAAAAATTTTCTTGGACAATGAATATGTTACAATCCGGCATTTTATTACTGTCTATTGGTAATATCTAATTCTATTTCCAGCAAGCAAAAGCTGAACAGGAAGAAGAATATATTTCCAACACCTTACTGAAGAAAATCCAAGCGCTGAAAAAGGAAAAGGAGACATTAGCACATCACTATGAGCGCGAAGAAGAATGTCTCACTAATGATCTCTCCAGAAAATTGAATCAGGTAAAAATTAGGAACAGTGGTACTAATTGTATTGGCAGGCCATTCTATGTATAATTATGTAGATGATGAATACAAATTACAGTAGTGATTGTGAAAAACAAAGATTGATTAAAATGGTCAAAGATGGCAAGTTTACTACCGTTTTATAAACAGTCGATCATACAACTTTAGCGCGGGGGTAAGATTAGTGTACATGGTCCTTATGTTAGTTTGTTTAAGGTTATCATAAACTAAACTAATAGTTAGTTTACTCTAAAACAGCTCTAAAGTTATTGCCTTCTTTTTTTCTTTCATAAGGTTAAAAAGTCATAAGAAAAGTGGCATTTGAAGAGGCTAAATATAAATTTAGACTAGTTTAAAACAATAGAATTGACAGCAGTATCCTTCATAAAGGCGGTGTGATGGCTCTGCTTGAGACTGGCAGCTGGAAATGCACAAAAATGCATTACTACTAGGGAATATGGAACTATGAGAACCATGGCCCTACAAACACTCATAGCAAATATTTATGGTTAACACAAATCTTTGCCCTGTGCGGGAATCGAACCCACAAACTCACAACTTGCAGAAATACACACCTATTTGTTTGTTATAAATAAAAATATGGACAATGTCCTTTAGTCAAAAGCTTCTATAAATCAATGTGTCAATTCCATCAATTAATCTTCTTCCTTTGACCCAATATCAACCATTTGTGCTCTTGTCAAGATTATATGTCTATTTTATGACTTTCTCATAAAAATTGGAAGATAAGAAAATAATGAAAAAATATTAAAAATCAACAAATGTTAGCCTTTTTTTAATGATGATAGTATTCAAATAATAAATAGAATAGAAAATACTTTATTTTACACCAGTGACAAAAAAAAACAAGGTACTTTCAGAATAGAACCTAACTAAATAAAATAAGTAGTACAATGGGCTGACTTGTTGCTTACATAATATCTTTACTGATAAATTAAATTATTAGAATTAATATTTAGTCTATAATAAAATTGCTACATCTGCATATTTATTAGAACATTACTCAATGTTACCATATTTTTCATTTTACAGCTACGCCAAGAGAAATGTCGATTGGAACAAACGTTGGAGCAGGAACAAGAGTGCCTGGTCAACAAACTGATGCGGAAGATTGAAAAATTAGAGGCTGAGACACTTGCTAAGCAAACTAACCTTGAAAGGCTTCGCAGAGAAAAGGTAGATCAATTATATTAAAGTGCTCCAACTTAATAAACTTCTCTGCATATGTTTATTTGTCAAAGCAAAGTTCTTACAATTGTTTGTATGGTTCAATGCCAGGTTTGGTAGCCAATATCATATTATTATTATTATATTTACGTATTCTGTGATGATCAATTTTTTTGACCAAGAATGGAATTGGATACTCACTGCCGCACTAATATTTTCAGGTTGAATTAGAAAACACCTTAGAGCAGGAGCAAGAGGCTTTAGTAAACAGGCTGTGGAAGCGGATGGACAAGCTGGAGGCTGAGAAACGGTCGCTGCAGATCAGGCTGGACCAGCCAGTCTCCGATCCGGCCAGTCCTAGGTGACCATTTTATCATCTCCTCCGCCAGTCGCGGTTAAGAAATCTTCAATCTCAAGGCTGGCGGTCACTGTTTGTCTGTTACATAGGGTAGTGCTAGCTTCTTATGTCACAGTTTGTTAAGCTATCCAAGGGCCTTTGAGGTGGCTTAGCAATTGCTATCAACAGGGATGGCTTGATGTAAGAGCCGCAGCGGTCACTGACAGAATGGCTAGCACAGCACTGCAAAGTAATCTGTGAAATACTCAGGCATGCAGAAGAACTCAATAGTGTTAAATTGACTTATATATAATTTTATCCTACTATTTTGTAGAGTACTTTCTACTTGGGGTAGAGCTGGGCTGTAGGCCACTACCGGGGTCCATAGGTGGCGGATAATGGACGATAATGGATATAATGATGATGAATTATTATTATTATCAGCCATGGTTGTCTCACTGTGGGCAAAAGCCTCCTGCTAATCCTACTAATATTAATTAAAAAAGTGAAATAAAGCCTCGTAAGTCTCTTTGTATTTGCTTCCTTGTCAAGGCTGAGTGGACCTGAAATTTGGGATAGGGGTTTTTTTTTTTGACCTTGGAGAATGATATGGAATACTTTTTAAACTGTAGTTTAAATGTAGTAACATGTTTACATATAACAAAGCTCTCATTATTTTTTAGTTAATGGTATGTCTCTTTCCAAATTGATGAGTGTTTATTGTTGCTAGGGACATTAGTAATGGTGACACGGCATCCAATCTCAGCACTCACATTCAAACTCTTCGGTCAGAAGTCGTCAAATTAAGGTAATGTATAGTTTTAAATATTTCACTTATCTGTGGGTCAGTTTCTTTTGGTTAATTATGTCACACAATTTTATGAATTGGATTAAAAGACTAATAAAAGGAGAATGGTTCGCATTTACATTTCCATGAATATCATGTATGATTGATTCCTTTAGAGTTTAGAGAAAAGTTCAAGTATGGTTAGTTTTACAAACTACAAAAGCTAAAAAAAAAAAAAGCTGTATAAATTATATTAATAAGCTTCTGGATTATAAAAGTCATAATAATCCCTATTTGCTTGCTTTAATCTGATTCCGTATAATAAAACAGAAACCAACTGGCAGTCTCGCAAAATGAAAACAAAGAGAAGATGCACCGCTTCGCACTAGAGGAGAAGCATATTCGGGAAGAGAATGTCCGTCTGCAGAGGAAGTTACAGCAAGAAGTGGAGCGGCGCGAGGCGCTGTGCCGGCATCTCTCGGAGAGCGAATCTTCGCTGGAGATGGAAGAGGAGAGGCAGTTCAACGAAGCGCTCAGTGTGAGTTGCTCAGTATAATAATAAGAAACCTAAAATTTTACGTTAATTATAATCTGTTCCTCAAACTTTTTCAAAATTTATATAGTGTATTGGTTTGCGTTTGACCACTATCTCATATTAAGCGACGGTGCAGTCTATGATGGTGAAAGTTTACCTAGTAACACCTATTCGCTCATAATTTGAAGACATCTAGGTTGTTAACTATCAGGAAACAGACTCAGAGATGTTCCACTCCTGTGCGGTACGCATAATAAATGTAGAAGCAAATTGTTTCGTGCGTTAAGATGGACTGAAGTTGCATTGTCATCGGTCCTTGATAAGTGTACAAAGTTTCAATTTGATTCGACGTTTTGGAGTGGGTGAAAACCACGTTCTAAGAGTCCGGTACATACAAATATACATAGCAAGCTAACAAGAGTCCGTGTGGCGCAGGCGCGCTCCCGCAGCGTGTCGTCCCCGGGCGGGTCGCGGCCGCTGTCGCCGTACGCGTCGCCGCTGCTGGCCGGCGCGGGCGGCGCCATGCGCCCGCAGATGCACCTCAACTCGCAGGTCAGCTTCTAAACGCCCTTCATCATCATCCCCGTCATCGTCATTGTCAGCCTAGAACCGTCCACTGCTAGACGTAGGTCTCTTCCATAGCCGTAAGTGACACTATGACCGATTTTAGCTTTTATTATCCAGTCTTTCTTAACCGTTTGTCGAACGCTCATACTTTCCAATAAATCTAGTCAGATTATAAAAAGATGAAAGGTGAACGGATGTTTTCGTGAACCCAGTTGATAGTTAGTAAACTTTAGTCGGGTTATACATTCCCTAGTTTTATTATAAACGGTTTATGCACAGAAAGCTTCAAAATTCCTTAAGGGTCTACAAAGAACCAATTCTCTACAATTATACGAAAATATGAAGTACCCTTCGGCAAGCACTTAAATTCATTAATTGTAACATATATATTGAAAAGATATAAAAATCGTTTCAATATGTCATTGGAAAAGAACACCGTATATTTTATTATGTAAAGGAGCCTTTGATTCTTTCGAATATCTATAGTTACGTAAAACATCGATAAAGGCGACTCGTGTTCTGTTAATTAAACAATTTTCGTCATTTAAACTAATTTATAATTTTATTATAAAAAAAAAACGTTTGTTACAAGTTCACTGGGGAACAGTGAACTTGTAACAAACGTTTTTTTTTTGTTTTCATTCATACAAATCTGGTATAACTACGGATAAAACGGTCCTTACTCTTTAGTTTCGCAAAGTTACTATAATTTTTCCGTAACATCGCGTAAATCGAATGCTTCTTGGTCATATTCCGAGTTTTCACGAAAGTCCTGCCGTTTTTGCAAAAAAATTAGCTGATGACAAAATGTATACCAGCTGTGACACCCAAATTCACCCGATGCTAGCACTAACCGGAGTAGATGAATTTTTCACTAATCTCACTAATATAACATAAATGCAAAAGTTTGTATAATTGTGTGTTTGTCCTCTGTTCACGCCGAAACGGTTGAACGGATTTTGATGAAATTTGGTATATAGATACTTTAGGTCCTGAAATAGAACCTAGGGTAGATTTTATCCCGTAAAAATTTACGGTTCCCTGCGGGATAATAGTTCTCGCGGATGAAACCGGGGACGCTGCTAGTAAAATAACGAACGTTGATGCCCCGGATTGGAAATTGGCACTTAGCGTAAGTATATATTGTGTCTTCTTTTTAACCTACCGTGTTCTGTAGTGCTGATTACTCAGTCGGGTGTGTGACGCCACGTTCTAGGTCCTGGGTTAAAGACCAACTGACTGCAATGTGCTTGTGATGTTCAAAAACATCGGAAGCCTTCATGGCAGGGCACTGGCATACACCCCCTTTCCGGAAGCGGGTCATCAGATCCAGTCTTATTCTAGTCTTAGCGAGTTTATCACTTTCAACCACATCATCACTTAACACTAGCTGAGCTGAAGAAACCCATACCAATAATAAAATTGAGGTATCTGTCAGTGGTTTCAAAATAAATGCCAATTTTTACGGCGCCTAATCATAAATTACTGTTTGTAAAATGTTTGTCCCTCTGTCTGTCTGAAAGTTTGTCTCGAGTAGGCCACAATACTTTAAATTTTAAAGATTATAAAAGATATTTTAAGTTCAATTTTTGTGCATGTTCCAATTCGATATCTTGAAGGGTTCAGAAGATAGGTATATAAATTTGTCCGAACGAAGTCGCGGCCGCAGCTAGTAACAAATAATTATTGCAATGATAATTGTTTGTTACAGACACGACGCGCCAGCGACCGATTCGTGAAGCCAGCGATCCCAGGAGGGGCCGTGCTACCCCCGCGAGCGCATTTGGACCCCCTCGTGGCCCCCCTGCCGCCCCCCGCTGCACCCTCGCTGGCTACCATACCCGCCCCCGCCATCCAGCAGCCGGCCAGCCCTATGGACACCTCTTCCAAGGATTAGACAGCTGGCGATCGGGAACCACTTATTCAGCTCTTTTCATGCGCGTAGACTAGCTTAGCTTCTCGCGGAAGACTTTAGTATATAGCAAGTTTCAGCAAGGTTCAGCTGTGTATCTTACGTATTTTTATTCTCGCCTTTAATTAAAGCTATTCTGAAAGAAATATTTGAAATCTTTTCAAACTACACGCAGAAATGAAAGTCTTTGCTTCTGATTTCTCGGACGTATTACATAAAAAAAATTGATAAAATTATAAAAAAAATATTGATCGATTATTTTAAATAGTTTACCATTTTCACCAATCGATGTTGGTACATCTAGTTGTACTGACACTGTCACACTAATCGCACAGCAAAGCATTATTGAAACGTATCTCGTACTTGTTATAAATCATTGCAGCTAATTTATTAAATTTAAATCATAGAGAATGCGCGAATATTCTCCAAGCATTTAACTCCAAGTCAATTATATTATGATACTACGGAGTGTTACCAGTGCCGAGCTGAATAGGTGTGTTCGGTCGAGGACGCGTGGAGACGTCACTATTGGGATACCGTGGCGTAAGAATTGCGTGATTGATTCGTAGGTATTCGTGACTCGAATGTCGCAAAATCGGAAGTCGGAAGACATGGTACGAAAATGAAGTGGGAGTATTTATTATGTTCAGGATTTAGATCATGGAGTAATGCAATTGCAACATGTGAAGGCCGAAAAGAAATTGACACAGTTTTTCATTATTATCAACGTGGAACATTCACCATGTCTGTCTCTCATTATCTTGCACTAAAGCTAAATGTCACATAAGATTTAGAAGCGTCCGTGGCGTGATCGTGCAATGACGTCACAGTTGCGTTGCTCCCTGCGTCTATGGGCTCATAGATAATCAGGTAGATGTGATTCCATGTGACGTATTCTCACGTCGATTCTCGAAATAATGAGTTTAAATAACTGCGTAGATGTGACACCCGGCGCCCTGTCCCGTGCACTATAAGGAAGCTAGCCGCAGTCCCGCTTGTATCCCTCGTATTTACGTCATGTCTATGGCTAGGAGTTATTTAATCTCTAATGTAAGCACCGCTCACTGCCCAAACCCGCACACTCTTTGGTACACATGCATTTACTGATTATTGAGAGACTAAAATTATAGTATTATTCAACCGAATGTCCTCACTAATGACTTCAACACATAGCGTGCATTGTTGTTAGGGTCGTGAACTCGTTACTCGCGCAAAAACGCAATTAGGCAGTTAGCTGATATTGGATAGTTGGTTAAATAGGCTCCCATACTCGGCACATCTTTGCCATAGTCTGTGCCTAGTGAGATCATGCGTGAGAACGTGGCAGTATCACGGCACCACTACCTCGCCGCTGTAGATTTGTGAAGTGATTACCTAACAACGCTGCATCGTGACTGTGTTTGAACTTAAAGACTTACAAGAGGGTGCGGAGATCTTGTAACTTAGTATAAACATAGTTTAGTTTACATTGTACTATATAAGTTTATTTTACATTGATCCGATGTGCACTAAATAATGGGGTATTACGAATTTACAGACCCGGCGTACCGATAAGACAAGTTAATATCTGATGGGGTAATATGAAACGGTTAAAGATGGTGCGTGCTTATAAAAGATACCGTAATAAGTCATTATTTAACCGGGAAGAATTATGGCGAAAATGCCAAAGGGTTCCGAGATCAATGTAAACTATTATAATCAAATCACTATTGAATATATTCGGGCTTAAATTATTGTGGCAGTGGGTTTTATTTTTATATTATAAGGCTGTGTAAAAATCACTTGTGAGCAATGTTAGCGGGTAGAGAGAGTGTGTAATTGTATACTGTTTGATTGTGTCACTCTGGAGACGAAGCGCGCTACTTCTGTAGTGGTTGTTAGGTGTGTATGATATTAAGGGATGTTTTGTTGCCCACAGGGCGTTGTTTGTTCGCTGTACTATCAGAAGTAGAGTGCGGCCGTCTTTGGAATCAATTATGCAAATTTTCACATAAACTTTTTTTTTTCATGTTATAATTAAAACAGAAATATACGCATTCATATTATTATTTTATGTGTTTTAATTGTGCAGAGTTCCTTATCTAATTTCGGTAAGATTTTCAAACAAAACTAACACTCAGAGCACCAGACTCGCTCCAAAACCATAGAATAATTAAAAGTACAAGTCGGAACTTACAATAATGTGGTTTATCGATCTCATCTAAAATATTAGTAAGTTCGAGGTTTATAGTCAATATTGGAAGCTCAAATTATCCATGGATGCTTTAGTTAGATTTCATACCGTTTTTTATTTTTCTTTCACGGGTGCAACAATGTCTATTGGTGCAATAAACGACACAAGGTGTTAAAATAGAGAATAAGTAAACACCTAACCGTATGTACTATAGATACGTAACTAATGTTATAATAGTAAAGTTTAAAGTGTAGAATAGTACATAGTATTGTCACTTAATAAATAATAATAGGTAATTCTTATACATATTGTTAGAAACTTATTTGCTTTTGAAGGCAGCCTTCATTTTTTAGGAATACTGAAATTTAAAGTAGGTACTTATGTTACTTTTATGTACCTACTTACATCATGGAGAATCATGTTATCGTCATTGTGGTGAAGCTCTTCAGCTGCCTGGCGAAGTAGGTAGTAACCAATGTTGCCAGATATAGTATGTTTTCATTCGCCAAGCACTAGTGAGCACACATACTGTTTGAAGGGTATCGTTTCCAGAAAAACTGCCAATATCTTGTTTCCGGCTGCTTCTTACCGTCGGAAGCCGACTAAACTTCTATACTACTATTTAATTGCACCAATATCAGCGTATATACGTTTACTGATCGACGTGGGCCTCTCCTAGTGAACGCCACTGGGCCCTATTTTCGGCTATCTTCATCCAGTCTTTGTCAGCCGTTATCCGCAAGCTGTAACTCCAGCTAGCCGACGCGGCATTGTACACTGTCGGTTCTTCTAGAGAAGTGAGTGGCCCACTGAAACGATAGCTTGATAATCCTTTACGCTATGTTGGTTACTTTGGCGCTCTGTCAGATCAGTCCGATCACTTTATTACGGCTCCTGTACTTCAGTGAAACTCCGAGCACAGCTCTCACCATAGCTCGTGAGCGATTTAGTTAAACAAGCATCATTTAATTATCTATTACCTATTTTTGTGAACTTATCGCAAATTACAACTCAATTGTGAAACCACAAATAAATTAACATATTTTATTGGAAAAAATAAAAATAACAATAGAGATGTCGGCAAAGGAGTGTCGCCATGCGGCATCATCAATAGGTGAAAAAAATGTCTGAATAATCGCATTTTAGAGACGTATCGTAAACCTAAGCAAACCTCGGCTAAAACAGGATAAGGTGTATGGCTATTTGCCTTGGACGGCTGCCTGGTTACAGGTAGATTGATTTGCATAATACCTCCCACGGAGAATATTTTACTTTATTAAAACTATTTTTATGATGGCAAATAAAAGGCGGCTGATGTAAAGATAGCAAAGATAGCCAAATATTGAATATATTTAAATTAGTCGCCTTTGCCATTTCTGAACTATTTTCTATATTAATAAAAATAAACCAAGGCGGTACCTAAGTTATAAAATTTGCGTCAAAGCTTATTTATTAATTATAATGAATCGGCATCACACTGAAGAATATTATATAGAGATGTCTAGCCGGTTTTGGAATTGAATAATTTTAATATTACTTAGTTATGACCGACCGACTTAAATTAACCGCATGTTATAATAAGAATGTATGCATTTAATAAAAACCATGGAATACAAAAACTATTCAAACAACTAAAAATTAAATGCAGAATGAAAATAGCGATAGTAGAGTCCTCTCTCTAAAAATATAATTATTGCACCTTATGTTCAGTGGTAGTCACAATATATTTATGATGGGTCAATATAAGTAACGACGACCCCCAATGCTAGTAAATAGGTAGGCACTCTGTCCAATACAAGAGGCTCACGCGTCAATGTTCTTATTGCCGTCAGGGATAATTCACTATATTTTTCAGACTTTTAAAAAAGAGAGTAGAGTTTGTTCTTCTCTCTAATGGAAGCGACAATGGTTGAAGAAGTGCGATCGTCCAACCATGATAAAATATAGGTAAACTGGACATACGCTGGATTTCTTTATAGTTACTACAAATCGTGTACCTACTTATCCATATTTAAAATGGGTGAATAAGATTAAACTACTACGAAGAAGAACGTACTAAGAAGATAAGAATAAATATCAAACTTTTAACCCAACCAATAAAACAACAAAAAGTAGAAATTTCGACGCGTACAAGAAATATAACAATGTTTGTCGAAATAAACTAAGTTTGAAATTAACATTCAAATAGAAACGCGCGGTCTCCTCGGCTCATAAAACGTGTTTACAGAGAGACGAATAGTTGTCGTAGCTTATTGATCCTTCCAATAATTATCGAACACGTTTCATGTCTATGTTTAAGCGCATGTAAACACAAAAGTGGACGAGTATGGCGGATACGGCGCGACGTTGTTTGTAAGTGTACGCACGGAATCATAAAGAGGCAGGCAGTAGGTAGAGCTAACAGAAAACCTGAGACAGTGAGAGCAACGGTCGATATGTGCTAAGCGGGACTGGATGTTTTCGTTTTGGGGCCCGTTTGTTTAAAATAATCTGTAGATGTACCTTATTTCGTTATATAAAGCATAATTTTATGTTTTAGGATCTGGAAAAATTCTGTCAATATTCTAATTCGTCGAGGGAAATTTTGACTAAACAAAGGGAGTTCTAAACACGTACAAAAGGTGGTCCTCGGTGGTACGGAACTGTAAACGCTATTCCTAAGCTATTCCTCTTGCTATGGCAAGAAGTCTATTCCTTGACATTATCTACTCGTTATTAACGCTATTGGAAGGAATATACCGCGAGTCCTTTAAACATTTTTTTCCAATATATGATCAAGTTATTCACATAAATAAATACATACATTAAATTGAAAAAGCAACTCGTTTGGTACATACAGCAAACAGGTTCTTAGTTTCTAATAACAGAATTGTGATTGTCATGCGGATCTCTAATTTCCATCTGTAGCTACATAACCACATCTGTGCTGTAAAGAATTCAAAATGGAGGTAGACAAATGTTGATTTTCTATAGAGTCAATTTCAAACTGCCATCTTTAGCGTTTTGTTAACGCTTCAAATGCCATTAAAATATTTAGTGCAACGTATTTTCTGTTAATACTCTTGAGTAAATATCTGTTAGAATGTCCGCAAATTGTGTTCGTACATGTTTACTTATTCATATAGGTAGGCACGTATAACATACAGAGATAAATGACAAGCTGTTTTTCTCAAGTTTCAATATTGATACTCGTATTTGGCTGTTTGATTTGATCTGGGTGTGATTTGGGTATCTGTAGATAGTTAAATCATAGTATGATTGGATGTATCGGTTAATTAGGTAGGCACATGACTGCAATGAGATGTTCGATCATACAAAATATGATCGCTGTACTGGAAGTGGGCCGATGTTACGTAGACTCCATCGGCGAATCCGTGGTGTTAAACGCGAGGTTCTATCAGATTGACTTCAGTGTTACATTCACATTTGTGGAATACGGAATCATCAAGCTTTACTGCGCAGAGTCGCAGGGTCATGCTATAATTACCACAAACGAGCGGTCTATCTGTCCATCTGTAAAATCTGTCTGTAAGCATCCTTTAGGCTGGAAATAGTGTTACGTCGGTGGCTGACGTTTCGGTGGCACCACATAGCAATATATATGTCTGGTTGAAAATCGCTCGGCGTTGTCGCTCCCATAGCACAGCATGCACAGCACATGCAATGTAGGTCAGAACTATTTTATGCCTGGTAGTTTATTTTAAATTGTAGAGCTACGTTCAATCGATGTCGGCGTAGCAATATTCCTTGTCGAATAAATATGACGCGCGCGCCGCTAGCCGTTTAGTTGGTCCTACGATTACATTGCTACACGCGTCAACGTAACTTTATTTCTAGCCTAACAGTATAATGAATAATTAAGCGTGAGTTTCTCGGCTCCACTCTGTGTATTACAATTATGACCGAGCCGATAAATTAGTGCAAATTATGAGATTGTGTGAATCAATAAAAAATAATACCGTAACTGTGACGGCGATTTCGTCGGCACCGTTAATCTCGAATTTGACGAATACGTGTCTAAACTTGTGCAGTATCACCGCCAATTAAACGCCAGGAATGTCCGATCGTAAATGTGGCCATTCAACGATACGGAAGACAGATATGGCACGAGGTGACGACTTGACGAGACTAAATAGTATTTACGCCCAGGTGTTAATTTCAGGAGGTTAGAGTAGCGTGAATTTTATTTATATGAAAAGTTAATTCATGGGCTGGTAGCGAGACGTGTAAACGGCGGAGTTAGCACGGGGCTCCGAATAAACAAGACCAACGCTGGCGACGAGTTGTGCGCGCGACCATCGTCGCTTTCCGATCATCTCAGCAACATATCTGTTTTACTTAAGGTTGGAGTCTTTCTATAAGAGTTTATGAAAAATCTGTATATAGAGGCCTGAAGTTAGTATCTAAAAAAAGAGTGTGAGTTAGATGTTAGTAATTTAAATTTCGATCATATTCTATTTTATCCAAAATGTCTGCTATTTTCCTTGATTTTATAGGCGGAGAGCTATTGTTGGATCTTACCTATATTAACACATTTAAGTGGTATAGTAAGATTTATATACTTACTTTTTTTTGTTGCCTCATACATTATATACATAATTATTTTAATTATACACACAACTATGTGTGTCAGATTTCTAGTTACATTTAACTACCTTAAACCTTTATTTTTAACTGACTACTAACGTTGTTAGAAATGCTCCAATTCGTGGCTAAAGCTTGTCCACTTTGTGTCTCTGTGCAAACAAGTCGATAAAAAGAATTTCGGTTCAGTAGTTTCTAAGAAGGGACCAGTCCCAGTTTAAACTTTAAAGTTAAACCAACCGCACAGGAAGACCAACTTTTGACGAAAATATCAAAAAACGCACTTATTCTTTTTTGAGGAAATGCATGTGGACATGTTGGAAAAGAATGCCTTGCCAGTCTTGAGAGTGAGTAAATTTGTCAATTTATTTTATTAAAATAGATAGGTAACTTAGTACGTAAGTATAATTTCTATTGTGTAATACTTTCAGCGATAAGACCGCCCATTGTACTACCCTTGTTTACATATTGTAATTCTTCTGTACTGTGTTTATTTTTGTTTCTGGTGTACAATAAAGAGTTTTTCTATTCTATTCTATTTTACTGTTCTAAATTCATCAGAACTTGGGTAGGTACTAGATAAAACATACAACGTGGCCGGACTTAGATTAAGGTATCTCTGTTTTAGCTTAGGAGCTAGATAAGTGAGGAATCAAAATAGTATATTTTTTACTTCAGGCCTTGCTTTGTTCACGCTGGAACAATGTTTAGTATACCTATCTGAAACATAGACTGGAAACCTGAAATTGTACCAAGAAAACACTCAGCAATGTTCAAACTAAGATAAGGCTAAGCAAAGTCAAGGTTTGCTCTGAAGGTTCACCCTTAGAAAGTATCATTTACTATATTCTAAGCTTCAAAAGTGTTTAAATGAACGTCACCTACGTTTCCAATAAATCTTATATCTTTAAATGAGCAATTCTTGTATATTTATATAATAATTGGAATCTCGGAATCGGCTTCAACGATTTTCATGAAATTTAGTATATAGGGGGTTTCGGGGGCGATAAATCGATCTAGCTAGGAATCATTTTTAGAAAATGTCATAAAGAAAAAAAATACCGAGCAAAGCTCAGTTATCCAGGTACTATAATTTTAATAGACAAAATCCATAGGTAGCAAATGTCTTGGAAGGAGCACAACCTTTCCACGGAATCTATCGCCGTTACTTTCGGTAAAATTTTAAAAACTATGCTGCTTGATTGGTTCAGTGTTGAATTCTGATTAATTACTTATATATTTCATACCTTATCATTCTGATTTCAAGGCACACATTTAATGCCTTTCAATAACCACAGCAATGGGCAGATATGAATCATTTTTCCAAAAAAGAAACGATCTCAATGAAATCATGCCTCCAAAACGAGACAGTGCCACCAATGACTGAACATTGATTATACTCTTTGTCTAAATAACCCAGATCCAGAAAGTTTCACATTGGAAGCAGACGATCGGTCATAACGGTCGGTGAGAGATGTTTAAAAATGAAACATTTCTGTGGAGAGCATTGAGCTCGTTCGTTGTTTGAAGTTTCCTTTATCAATTAGCACTTGGTCGGGCGGCGGACCGTAGTGCCGTAACTGGGTGAGGCGAGTGGAATGCTGACTAGGTGTCTACAGAAGTTCCTTCTTGCGGGAGGTATGATGTACCAGCGGAGAAATAAGTGCATTTCTTGTTTTCTCCCTCGTCAGCTTTATTACAAAGTATTGTCGATCAAAATTGATCGGCATAGGTATTAGCGCCTTTACCGTGATGTACATGACATGCGACTGTAGTTGGAGAAAGCTGTTCGATATTGTATCATGGGGCTCCAATTTGTGAATATGTGTGATAAAGTTTTGTGAAAGCCTTGTTTGTCGAATTGGCTATTCGGCAGTAATGATATGCCTACTTAAATTGTACTTTGATGCTATATCTATCGGAAAATCTAGACCAGGCTAGTTTTATGCCATACAGGATTTTGGATTGCTAATTAGTAATAACTAATAAGTTACCTATACTTTTAATAAGTTTCTATAAGATAACTTGAACTAAATATTCAATGTAAAAAAAACTAATTAATAATTTGAAGGCGAATTATTTGCCTTAATGAAAAAAATTTAAACTATCTAAATTAGGGATCCCGTTTATTTTGAAAATAAAATCGAGCCACGACTAATGTGTATTACTACTTGTTTTGATATTCAGCGTAACAACACATTCTATAAATAAACTACGGCCGGATGATTTTCTAGAGGTAGAATCTAATAGAAATTGTCTCTTTCGAGTTACTTAAGCACAATGGAAATACAGGTGCTAGTCGAGCAGACTCAAAGCTGCGCAGGATTCTCCCATTCCGAGTCCGAAGTTCGCCACCAATCGGTTTATTTGTTAAAACTCGGTAGGCGGGGCCTCGACCAGATCCCCGACGACGTGCCTTCATCGATATTCAATTTCAAACTGACTCTTTGACGTAAGCAATAAGACGCAATATTGTCTGTAAACATATTGGAAAAGCCTTCCAATTGATACAATAAAATGTGCTCTATTGCTACGTGGTTAAGGTTGTGTCTGTAGTTTTCTGGGTGGAAGGCAGTGGTATGTTTTTATGTGTACATGCTAATGAGGAGTAGTGTGGTGGAGTTCGCGGTAGTTGCTCATGCAGTTGGCACGCCAGCACTGATTTGTGATATGTGACAACTAAGGAACTAATTCTAATCACATTTAGTGCTAATTACTGCTTCTTTAATATTTTTTTTGCTAATATTGACTTATTTTGAAGTGATCAATGACTCGGATTTGAGTGTGTTGTGAAGTGCAAATCTACGGGTGAAGTTTTAGGGAGTTATTTTGTTTATGTGTTTATTGAAATAGTCAAGATTGTGGATAAAATTGCGGAAGATAACAGGTGAGAGTTTAATATAATTAATAGTTTTTAGTGGTGTCAGCTAGTTTTTTTTTTCAAAATTTGCTTAATTATTAGTAGACATGTAGGTGAGTTACATATATAATGTACATAATTATAATACACAATAGATTGAATTTGTTTTCTAAGAGTCAGTTATAAAAATCTAAATAGTATATTAAATAAAACTAAGCTTGTTAACTAAGTATCTCTACTAATAAATAAATCTATCGATGCGGTATAGTTATTTATTTTTTACTCAGACTTTCAAATATATATTATATGCTTACCTGGTGGAGGTAATTATTATTTAAATAGCGTTTAAATATAGCTGTTTTAAAAAAAGCGAATATAGCTCTCTTCCTATGTTATCAACGGTATGAAATATGAAGCCTTAAAATATTTATGAAACATTGATACTCAATAGAATATTTTATGGTCATATGTAACGGAATATTGATTGAAGGTTGCTCTATTATTTTGAAGATTATATTATTATTTAGAGTTACTCTACATAATACCGTCAGAAAAGCTAAGGGCCATAGCAGACTTACAAGAGTCAGAAGCCACCCAAGGTTTGTTATTCTAATGTCCTATCCAAAGCGGCACATTGTTGATATGATTTTGTTGTTAGAATATTTTATTATTAAGTTAAGTTATTATTAGTTAAGTCAAGATGTTATAAAACGTCGCGTAAGCTCATTTTCTTAGTTCAAATGGTAATCTTGTCAATTTCAAAATATTGTTTTTATTTGCCGTCGACTGCGTCGTCACTTACCGTCAGTCGGTCAAATAGTAGCCTGTTCAGCATAAAAAAAGAAAACCGATAGGAGCCTAGTGAACATTGGCCTTCTAAGTGGAGGGTTGCGAGTTCGAATCCCAGTGCGGGTACGTACGAATGTGTTTCTTGTAGAATCATATGTAAACATAATTATCACTCTCTTTTCGGCGAAGGAAAACATCCTACAAAACCCCAAGGTGGTGATTTTTTTCGAAGGTAAGGTGATCTACCAATCCGGATCGTTTTATAGTTTGTGGTGTGCAATGGTCCCAATGTAAAGTACCAGTCAGTCAGGAGTCAGTACTCTAGTCAAGTCGCAGTCACGATTTAGTCAATGAGTGGAAACATTGTAACTTCCAGAGGGTTTTAGAGATAACACGAGATGTCACATTTTTTGTGACAAAATGTGTTATTCACAAAGCTGCACGTATACGAAAACCTAATTGTTAATATTTCACCAGTCACACACAAGTGTGAGTAAAAATAAAAATCGACACATGTTGAAGCCGCATAGTCAAAAAAATTATTAAACTACTAGCTGTACCCTGCCACGCTTCGCTGTGGCACATTCGCACATTCGCTGATATGTCGCTGATGACAAAAATAGATAAAAACAATCCTTGATGCGGATTATATATCATGCTAAAATTTCAGCTCGATCGGTGCAGGACTTTTTGAGTTTTTGAAGCGTACACAAACCAACATAACATTTATATATATATATATATAGATAAAGCTTCAACAACACATTTTCAGTTTCCCGAAAAGGAAAAATTTGAGAAACTCTATAGTATATTCCTCAAAGAAGAATAAAGATAGAAGATGGCGTAATATCACGCAGCCGCAACCCGATGCGATGGTTAAACTATTGGCCAATTAGTGTTTGTAAGATTTCAATGCGATATAAAGTCGAAATTAGATAACCTTAATAAATTAGACACGTAAATAATCGTAGTAATGGTATTGATTTAGTAATGGACAGTAGTTATAATGAATGTGGATGAATTCCCGAGTAAAACCATTTAAGATTTAATCTCAAGAACACAAAATGTCCGGAGGCTTTTTATTCAAATCATCAACCCATAACGTCCCACTGCTGGGCACGGGTCTCTCCTCACTTTCGTAAGGAGGGTAAAGCCATAATCCACCGCGGTGGCCCAGTCTGGATTGGTGGATCACATACCTAACTCAGAAATAATTCTCGGGCAGGTATGTGGGTTTCCTCACGATGTTTCCCTTCACCGAAAAGCGAGTGATAATTACGTACATATGTTTTACAGAAACACATTGGTACGTGCCTGCACTGGGATTTGAACTCACGACCTTCTGATTGGAAGGCGGACGTTCTCCCACTAGGCTACCACCGCTAGGCTAGGCTTTTTATTATTGATGAATATTATTGTTTTGGCAATTCGTTCGTCATCATCGTCACTAGCAGCTTAGCTTAATTAACCCACTGCAGAGAATAAACCCCTCCCCTCTTACGCCATTCATCCCTGTTTTCGGATAATCTGCTCCAGGTTTTTCAAACGCGTTAAATCGATATTGTTACCGCCCTCCTTATTTATTTATTTAATACTTTATTGCACAGATTAACTAACTAGTACAAATGGCGAACTTAACGCTAAGAGCATTTTCTACCAGTCAACCACCCATAGTGAAGGAGAGACGGTGTAGGCGTGCATCAAAAAGTCTCATTAAGAAAAATAAATAAAAAATAATAATAATAAACAATAATGGAAAATAATACAGCTTAATACAAAAACAACATGAATGTAATATAATAAAATATAAAATAATCCAACCTCCTTCGGCAACTTACTGACACGGCCGCTATTTGTCGGAGATATATTCCACCATTACCTCATCTTGCCAAATTTCCTGCTCATCGCCACATGAGTTGATTCCGATAGTTCCACCTTCGGCCTTCCTCAGATTTTTAATTCCTATTTCGGACTCCGTAACATGACATTTTCCATCCCCTATAGTATAACTCGCTTCTGTGTTCAGTTCCTTTTAAAATATTCCTTTTTTCGACACCGCACGTCATTCTAGGCATGAGCATGACACATTAGTTGTATAGACGGGTCTTCATATCGAATATTGATAAGTACTATGATTTTAAGTATGGTGCTTTAATTGGATTTTTAAACCGAGTAGCAGTGAAATGGCCTGGTGGTAACACTAGCAGGGTTACCAGGAATTTAACATAATAAAGTGACGCGCTACATTGGTCTACCATACCCTCACCACACTGAACCATTGAGGAAGTTTTTGGACTTAGGACTAAACGGGCTTTTGGGAAGAATTCTAGTAGGTACGATTTATCTTCAGCCCTAGAAAGAACATTACCAGCCTTACCACTCTTTGAGCATTTCCGTATGAACCATGCATCATATTGCACAGTAAAAGCTCGTGTCGTGTTATAATTCATTTGTTCCGATGGAATGTAATGAATAGCAAACCCGAAATATAGTAACCCGTGTCCACCATAACAAATTCTAAGAACATCCTAGCATAATTCAATATCTAAAAGGGGATAATTATTTATTTCATCTTCCTTAACTTTTAAAGGAAAAAAATAGTTTGCATGAGATAGCAATTATAAAGTTTCGCATGTCCAGGCGAGTCATAAAGATGTGCACTATGCGCGTTTAGAACAGATGGCGAGCCGGGCGCGCACGCGCAGGGTTGTATTGTGCCGGCGGCGCAGGCTTCAGTGCGCAGGCGCACAAAGGCAGCGGCGGCGCGGAGGTTCCGTCGTCTCGGCGAAGGCCTATCGGCGCGTCCGGCTCGCCACAAAGCCCTACAATAAACTTTTACAGCACACATAAAACCCCGACTTTTTAACCCGAGTTATTTGAATTAATATCAATTCGGAGTTTCTCAATGGGCTTTACTCGTCCAACTTTAAAGCTTTACGACAACCACAGAATTGAGGAATAAAATTTAATTGAAATGTAGACCCAAAAAAGTTTGATTGCGGTTATCAGCTTCCGAATTTGAATATTTACACTGAATGCGTATTAAATAAAATAAAAAACAACCCTGACTCTACGACGGGAACTTTGTATCGACGCCTCTAGGTGTCTTACACAGCAATTACAGCTGTGCTCCCGTCTCTACCCCAATTAATGCGTAACCTGGTGCCGGGACTGTTAAAGTAACTAATTAGTATTAAATACCTACTGCGGCTGCGAGTAGCCGGAACAATTTTAATCGTCGCATCGTTGTCTCACTATTCCTAGCATTTTATTGACACGAAAATTAGTTACGCCTTTTAACGCGCCAAAAAGCGGTTTGTTGAAAAGTTATTAAGTCTAATTTAACGCATCGGTATTTAAATTTTATAGCATTTACATAAGAGATCTATCTGTTACATCTTTTTAATTGAGTATTTTCAATTAGGGTACTACTATTTAATTACACCTTTACATTCGAACAAATTGGTTACAGAAACACAGATGTGATTTAGAACTTCAAAAAAGTAATGTCGCGCAAAATGCCAAGGTTGAAACGTAAACATTTAGGTAGGTAGCCTTTTAATAAAAAAGACAATCAAACATTGTGTCAACAGTTAGTCAATAGCAGAGAATATATTTTATTTTTAAGGTCGCATGCTATTGATCGTGTGTTGCGGTTATTTGATTTAAGACTATTGTTTGATTAACATATCAAGGCTGGTAGTTGTATACATGCCAAGTGATAATGAAAATTCAAGTTTGAAACGTCGATGACGCAAGACCATTAAAAATACTTGAGTTTTCGGCATCGTTCCATTTGCGCGCCGCTCTCGGCCTTCATTACGCAGCCATTCTGCAAACTTTGGAATTGGAAAAGAAAACACGGGCCGTATTGTTTCAATGGTTTCAATATCGGTTTGGTCGGTCTTGCATTTGATAATTAGCACCTCTCGCCTCCATCGCGCGGGCCGCGCCGGGACAATTGCTCGATACCGCCGCGCACATAATGCTTACATTTATCGAAGAGAGCACGCCATAAACGTCCAATCACTGGGCCCGGGCTCCATTCCAAATAGCCTTCAGAGCCACTCGTCGTTATCTTTGATATTTTATAGGGATCAGTAAAACGCCGGCACTGCAAAGCGATTAAGCGACATTCCTGATCCGTCGATGCGGTCGCATCTCTGGGGTTGTTCAGAGTTACTGCCACGCGGCGGCTGATAAAAGACGTTATTGCACGTAATTAAAACGCGATAAATATACACATTGTCTGGCACGCTTTGAGTTTATCGCGAGCGAGCCTTGGCGGCGCAGACTTAGGCCCAAAACCAGGCTTACTCGCACATCATATTTAGCCTCGCCATTAAAGAAAATGTTCGCAATTCATCTATACGACCTAAGTTTAATATTTATACCTCATGGAGTCGTAAAGCGATGAATAATGACGCTGCAGACGAGTGAGCTAGGGCTGTAATTACCTCGGCTTTATACACACATGTTGCTTTCTTGCTGTTAATACTTTAAAAGTAGAAATACGATAGAGGAGGCCTCCACAGCCGTTCTGTGAAGAGGACGTAAAAACGAATTACGAGTACGGTATTGCAGTCAGCTCTTCCAAGCAAAATAAATAACAGTATTCAATAAAGTAAGTGCCGCCATTCAGCTTGTGTTTATGGCTATGAACCCGTCGTCGCTGGGCCGTTCCAATTTAAGGACGACTCTTGCAAATTAGCTTTATGATTTAGCTTTAGATTTACGTTGGTTTCTATACAAGTATTTCTGCAGTAACAATAACAAACAATGTTTGATACTTATATTTACTTAGTGTGCAGGTTCTTCTCCTCAACTAGGCTGCATATTGATCCATTTTGTGTAATGAATGACTGTATCTAGTTCTAATCCAACCCGATATCCTCCAGGGATATATAGGTGATCAAGGCGAAGAGTGGTCCTCTGAGAAGCGTCGCCCAGACTGACCCGTGAGGTAATGTCAAGCTAAATTCTCAGTGCGTCCAGGGGGGTCACCAGGTACTTATTCTTATTCCACGCAGTTTATTTTAAGCACCACACACTCATAAATGACAAACGTGACGTGACGTCACTCAAAAATAGACTGCAGAGAATGAGAGAGAAAGAAAATGAGATGGAGCTATATAAACTGCCATATATGCAAACAAATTGTTCCGGTCTCTTTGGATAAATGTCTTTGGACGACTTATGAACGCTGAGCGATATTGGTGGTGACAGTTGGCAGGGCAGTTCAGTTTAAGGCCTTAAACTGGATGGATTTAACTGTGAGGCCCCAGGTGGATTGAAGCAATGCGTTAGGCTGATTGGTTTCACCGTGGATTTTGAAAAATTACTGAATTTGTTATTGGTGATCCTATTGACCCCCGTTCCGATTCGCCCCAGTCTACTATACTCCTACTTAATATTATTTTACATAAAGGTTTCGATTAGGTTACTATTATCAAAATATACATGATTTTTTTTTAGAATTCGATCTTCTTTCTCTTGACGCTATGATTGATTATTACCATTTCACGTCTTGATATTAGGGCATTTAGTTTATTTATTCTTTTGTATCTAGCTTTCATACATCTTTCATATTATTATTTTGTATTTATTTACTACATTGCGTGTATTAATATATTTAATTGCTTTATATGTGTTTAGTTGTTTGATAATCACTTTTAAAATTCAAGAAGAAAGGTATCGGGAGAAAAGAAAATTGCGCGCACGCGTTGATGTCTTTTGTACGGTGCTTTTGTTTTGCCTCGGAATTACTATTACATAATCTGTGGGTTTTTCTCAAAATTGATTGCTTATTTTTTATTATTATGTTTATCACCTATTCATTATGTTTTATATTAACACGCCATGCTTTTTCAATAACGCTATTGTCAAAAAAATTATTTATGTGTTGGCTTCGCATTATTTGTGTCCTATTTAGCCATTGTTGAGATTTTGCATAAAATAGGTAAAATTTTGAGTCCCAGTCAGTCAGGTTGTCTAATCAAATCGAAGTCAACGTGACGATTCAGTAAAGTGGTTTAAGCTTTACGAAAGCTTCCCGCCTAGTTTTGTAGAGAACACGAAATGAAACGTTTTTGTGTGTATATTCTTATCATTTTCTATCTGTATTTCGAAATACAACAACGTCTTATGTTCATTTTCCCGCCAAAATCTCAAAAGCTTTTTTTCTTCTTTGTGGCCATGGTACGGATTGCACATTGTGCCCTAATATTGTGACCACAGATTAATTACAAGTTACCTAAAGTCACAGGGTATAGTTAAACTGTAGTTATAGTCAGATTGTCGTCGCATAATTTAGTCTAAAAGTCACGACTTGGACATTTTGTGTGGCATTTTCATTAGCAACATTAAGTACAACTGATCTCACATGTATGACTGCAACAACCGCCGCCGTGGCGTAATTCGAAAGCTGACTGGGGAGCTCGATGTTGCGGGTTTGATTCCCGCACAGGACAAATATTTGTGTAATCCACTGATGATTGCTTTGAACCTAGGTGTTTTTTATGGCGATGTTCTTAGTACGCGATTGCCTAGAAATCCTAGCCAGTTTACATAAAAAAAAATTTTTTTTCTTTTATTAGTGCTATCCAGACAGAATAACTAAAGGGCCCAGTTGCAAAAATCCCTTAATCCAAATATCGAGTTTCACAATAGAAAGATTATGCGTTGGAAACTGAATAAAAATATAAGAAAAGTGTAAAAATGAAACGTCAATGTATTAAGAATAAACCAACTTATATTTGAGATCAAGTAATTACTTAAAACGCTCACTTATTTTCCGGTTTGCAGGTTTACGGTCTCAAGGTGGACTTAGATTCTTTTGCAACTGGGCCCTTCAATAATTATACGATAATTGTCCGATAACATAATAATGCTTTTCACCACTGTCCAAAGGGGTGAAGTCGCGGAACGGCGCTAGATATTTCTATAAATAATCGTTTCTCTGAACTGGAACATAGACATACTGGATGACAATCCAGTATGTCTATGGGTTAACGGCAAAGTGATCCTACTAGGGAATCTAGTGTCTACTACAGATGGTAATTGGAATTTTAATTACCTAACTTACAACTGTTTCTCCCATGCTTTGAGGCCACGGGGCTTTGCCAATATTACGTATTGCAAATGGAATTCGCCATTACATTGTATTTCTTAACCCCTAAGCGCTAGAGATCATAAAATGGTACGCGCCGGTCTCTCAAGTCGCGCTGTAAATTAATAGTAAGTTTCTATTGCTATGTAATTAGTTGTTTCTTAAGGCTAAATAATTTTCAAGAACCATCGCACTACATATTTCTTGAGGAAGAGTCGTGTGGTGCGCCATAATATTATATTTTACTGCGAACTGTTCTACAAGCGGTGATAGCCTAGAAGGAGAGCGTCCTCCTTCTAAGGAGACGGTCCTGAGTTCAAATATTATTATGGCTACTTCGGTCCGTCAATAATCTTCTCCGAAATGGAAATTCACGGATGACGGAGAGAAATCGAATGATGGAAATCGGATCTAGTGCGTAAAGTACCATACATGTATCTTAGTTCTAAAAATACTCCGAAACGCATTTTCACGGATTCTGCCTGGTCAGCTACCACTACCACGGAGAACAGAAACCTCACTAAAAGGGACTCCAGCGGGGCTATGCAGCGCGGTGCGGATCAGCTCGAGTTTGTTTCATTCTGACGTTTGATTGCCACGGGACTCTTCATTTCAATACGAATGACGAGTCCCGTGGCAATTAAACGTCAAAATGAAACGAACTCGAGCTGATCCGCACCGTGCTGCATAGCCCCGCTGTCCTTGTCGCATCTCGGGAGATATATCGAAAGTTTTATCAATTTTTGGCATTTGGTTTACAAAAGGAATAACGAATACAAAACTTAGCAGTAACTAGTGCAATGTAAATATGAATCTACTTATTGTAAGGCAAGATATATTTGTTGCGGCAAAATAAACTCAAAACACAAATAATTTAGTAGGCAATGCTAAAGGACTTTTACAAGTCAAACACTGAAGTCTCAAAGACTTAGAGAAAAATAAAAAATAGACAAAATGGAATAAGTACTTCTATATCCTAGAAAAATAGAAGTTCCTAAAAAAACGGATAACATGAGCGCAGCTATTCGGTAAGTTATACGAGATTGTTCGGTCCCTTTTAAAAACCAGGGAATTGACAAATTGAATGTACCGGGAGTCGTACTGGGACGTTGAACCTACGTAGCCAGTGATAATAGGCTCCATAAACATTGTCGAGAATCGTGGGGGCCAAACTTACAATAAAATATCCGGCTTATTTGCCATCGCCATCGGATTCGTGATGCCTCGCATTTGTACACTGTTTGTACTTGGAGTATTCAATAAACCGGCGCGGCGGCGCGGGCGGCGGCCGGCGAGTTCATGTAAACATACGATGTTATTTTCGATGAAAATGTGATTATAAAAAACGCTGAATGTACTAGGTTGTATTTTGTTCAAAAGTAAATTCATTGGACGTACGCTGAAACCAATCAAGGAGTTTATATTTTATTTCTCAATTCTTTCATGTGTGAAATAATTATGTTGAACCTTTTAAATTATTGACTGAAATAAGAATTGATGAAATAGGAAATGTGTAAGGCCTTAGTTTGTAAGTAAGATAATGTTTTCATTTTCACCTGTTATATTTAGAGTAGGTAGAGTAGTGTAATTCGTATACCTCTGTTATAGGTAACGCACAGCAAGTTAAAGAGTAGCGTGGGGGGTATTTTTTTATTGGAGTGACACTTCTAATGCGACTTCCACCACGGTTGCGTTAAAAGTTTAACGCTATTTTGTCTACGATGGTGCACGTTTATAAAAAAATTACTTATTCACTCGTGACTTGAAAAGTCCCAGTAAATATTGGAAACATCAGACACGGGCGTACGCATAATGAATGTAGAAGTAAATCGCTTCGTGTCAAGATGGAATGTCCACCATTTAACGGTGGCGCATCGCCGTACGTCTGGTTGCTCAAAGATGGAGCTTAGGAGAATTAAATGATCTCTGATATTTTATAAATTTGTTTGTTTTTCCCAGGATGGCGGCATCGCACATCCTGAACGCGGTGGAGCCTTCTGTCGGAGGCAACGCCACTCGCAACGGACGTGAGCGCGAAGTTAACGTCGCGCTCGACGATAGAGAACTGTGGGTGCGCTTCCAAACTCTTACCAATGAGATGATTGTTACGAAGAACGGACGGTGAGTTCATACGTTGTAATGAGACATCATTAGTAACGTCCTGAGGTGGCAATTAAGTAATTGATTATGAGGTGTAAGATTGATAGGTATACAGTATCAATAAATGTGCTATAATTTGAGCTTTCCAATCCCAAAAAATAATTTGGTCCTAGCTATCTTGTGTAGTGTTGAAAAAGAGGTATATCACCCAATAGTTCACCATATATCACCCAATAGGTATGTACAGCTTACGTGGAAACGGATATATCTCGATATACACATTGCATTGAATATACCTGTGTTAGTAAGTAGTAATATTGTATGGAAGTGCGTTAAAAGTGTCTGAAAATAAACTACGTCACGTTGAACTCTAATTCATTGACGTAGACGTGGCGTGACGCGTTGTTGTGATTGACTTGCCAGATATTGGGCTACAACAATTTAACTATTGAACTTATTTAATAGTCGCGTAGATTCTGAACCATCGATACGACGAAGAAGAAGAAGACGTGAACCTTTCTCCCTCAGATTACAGAACTCTCTCCATTCATTATTTATGACGATATTATCTCTTAATTAAACAATTAGGCAAACTTTGTACACTAAAGTTAATGTAGTTAATTTTCGATGAGCAAGTAGTGATTTACAAAATCAAATTATGTTTACTAACCTGGATGATTTCAAGACGATAAAAATTATATAGATCAAGGTACAATAAACCAGCGTGGGTAGGTATTATACAAGTAACGTAATTATTTCTCTTACGAATAAAATAAGGTAAGAAACAAAACGAGTTACGTTTACAATGTAAGTAGTACTTTGGGTTAATACCTGATGAGCCTTTTGTTGCTGAACTAAAAAATATCTATGAGCCAAGGCGAGGTATAAAATAGAACAATACTGGCCACAATATTGTTTTATGACTAAGTATCGGTGTCGTCGTAAGAGAAACCATAAACGGGCTTATTAAATCACGCTAATTCTCTTGCCGTTTATAAAGATGTAACATAGTATTTTAATGCATTAGTTATGATCAGTAAAGTACAACTTGATTGCTATAGCCCGGTTTATACATAGTATAAACGGGAGAATCTATCAAGTTGTCAAAAATGATAACAAAGTATAGATTATAAAATCGATGCTAGGTCACCTATTAGCTGTAATTTTTGTGTGTACACATCGAAAATGTACCACCGCAGGACGACCACTAATACATAATCATATATGTGGTTATATTTTTAAAATATTATAGTAACTCAAGCTTAATGGTGTTCAGTAAAGAATGATGGTATTGAATGATGGTAGCCTAGTGGGAGAACGTCCGCCTTCCAAGCAGAAGGTCGTGAGTTCAAATCCCAGTGCAGGCACGTACGTGTTTCTTGTAAAACATACGTACGTCATTATCACTCGCTTTTCGGTGAAGGAAAATATCGTGAGGAAACCCACATACCTACCCGAGAATTATTTCGGAGGTAGGTATGTGATCCACCAATCCGGATCTGGCCCCCGTGGTGGATATGGCCTAACCCTCCTCACGAAAGTGAGGGGAGACCCGTGCCCAGCAGTGGGACGTTATGGGTTGTTGATGAAAAAAAATTGTATTGTATTGTTACTCATTATTTTAGTTGATCATTTTTAATTTATATTTATTTTTATCAAGATATATGAGACTTAAGTGTTTGACTTGTAAATGCATTTTTTTTTTTTAATGAAATGAAATGATAAATTGATGAATGGATGTACTGTGTTTAATTTTGTTTCTGGTGTACAATAAAGAGTTTTTCTATTCTATTCTATTCTAAAAAAAATAAAAAATGATTTGTTTTTAAGTTTTTTTAAATATTTCTGATAGTTCATGGTTATGAAGTCGTTATATTAACTGTATCGTTCCTGACATCCCACCGTCGACCATCAAGAGGCATCCCTTAAATGACTCAGAGTTTGAAATTACGGAGATCAGGAGAAAAATAACGGTGATCCAAATCATTATACAGTTTCACAAACTATCAAGGGTCAAGTATCTGCAATTTAGACGCAAAACAAAATTACGCCCCAATAAGCGACATCCTAGAGACTTTAATCTGCTCAATAAATAAAAACGGAAAAAAAAAAACTAGTGTTCCCCGATATAACTGGGACTAAATAAAATAAGGCCCAATTGTAACCGCTGATACGACAAGTCTCCAGATAAAGTTGTATTTGTCATCCATTCGACTCCTGATTCATAGTCGCTGTCTGAACAAGCCATTACCTTCATTTAACACACAGGGCTGTGATCAGTGCCTGTACACGTTGCATAGTCCTCGTGCTAACCGTCGACCACAGAATAAGTAATAAGACTCCGCCGGCGGCTAGTTTTCAGTTATTAACGCGGTAGGTCTTACTCATTAACGCAGGGCGGCTAAATGGTGCTGCCCGGTGCGTGACGGTACCCTATCCTTGAGGTTACGTCCTTGTTTAGTACTAAATATGTAACGAACAGGACTTTGTGAAGCGTCTGTACTTATTTATCTTTTTTATTCGGAATTCTTATTCCACGTTCAGTACTGAAAACACACACGTCTGTGTTTTTATTATTTTACGGCAAGCGAAACACGCCTGGCGTGCAAACCCGCACTGCTGTATTGTCAATTTTATCACACCAGCTCTGTGAGCTGCTAGTTGATTTTAGTAAAGACACGACACCAGTAAACAGTAAGCACACACGTTGTGGGAAGATGCGCAAAAGATCCTATGAATGGGTAAGGTAGTTATTGTAGCACTGCCTCAATCTTTTCGTAGGTAGGTAAGCTAAGTACATAATAGTGTCGAATTGATTGCGCAATATACTCGTACCTACCTATACAATTACTGAGCGTTTTCTAGGAAAAATCGTGAAATCATCAAAGTTTCTGACCATGACAGCTATCAACTACTGAACCTATATTATTTTATAGTACCTACCTACTTATTCTCATAGAATAGTTAAATTAGGCCGTAGCATCTTACCCTACCAATCCTTATCCTTATTCCTTACTTATATTATAAATGCGAAAGTAACTCTGTCTGTTGCTCTTTCACGCCTGAACTACTGAACCGATTGAAATGAAATTTGGTACAGAAATAGTCTAGAGTCTAAGGAAGGACATAGGCTACTTTTTATCGCAAAAAATGCATTGTAAGGGTTTGAAATAGGGGATGAAAGTTTGTATGGAAGTCATTTTTGAAGCTAGAAGCTTGAAATTTATTCTTTAGGCTTTTGATTAGATATAAATAAATTTGGCATTCAAAGTTTGTAAAACTTTACCCTTCAGGGGTAAAATAAATATAGGGGATGAAAGTATGTATTGGAATATGTAAAGTTTCGGCTTAACCACTGCACCGATTTAAAATAATATTTCTCTAATGGAAAGCTACATTGACAGCGAGTAACATAGGCTATATTTTATCCCCATATTCCTGCGGGAACAGGAACTACGCGGGTGAAACCGCGGGGCGCAGCTAGTATTATAAATGTGAAAGTTTGTGAGAATGGATGAATGGATGTTTGTTCCTATTTCACGCAAAAACTAAAGAACGGATTCAAATGAAATTTGGAACACAGATATTTTATAACCAGGATTGAGTAATAGGGCACTTTTTATTCCGATAGTATGTTCCCGTGGGGCAAAACGGGAACTAAGAGTTGGAACCGCGGGGCGCAGCTAGTTAGATATTGATGCATAGTGTCAAGAACACTAGCTGTATTTCCACGTTGAATAGCAATAGCTATTATCTTTGCGAGAAATGAGCCAGCACCCTTGTCGACAGCGGTGTCGAATAAACGACGAAATAATTGCTTAATTTTTTTTTTTCGAACTGGGACCCCATACCACATGTTTTTTTTAGGTGTCACTTATTGATTTATTTGGAATTTACCAATAATACTGAAGCCACTTTTGATGAATATTTTTTCCAAATGGCGAGGTCTAAGAAAAGCTCATACTACCTATTACCTAGTCAGCAATGAGACGAGAAAGTCGGTTGATGATCCTGATGATGAAATGTTGATTTGTTATTTTTGTTTCATTGTAGGCGTATGTTCCCCGTGGTTAAGGTGACGGCGAGCGGCCTGGATCCGACGGCCATGTATACGGTGCTTCTAGAATTCGTGCAGGTGGACTCACACCGGTGGAAATACGTTAATGGAGAATGGGTACGTGTCATATTTCTAATGAAAATTTATCAATGCAATACCGTATTTGACTATACCTAGGCGAATTATCTTAATTCTATTATAATTTTGTTTTATGATTACTCTGTTTTTATTGTCACTTATAATACCAAGTCGTATTATAAGTTAAGGTGGTACGTTTTGCTAATGGCGGGAAATTTAAATTATAAACAGTTTTTGGTTCTTGGTGCCACTGTAGTAGATCGTTATTTGCGATCTTCTGTAGAGATATTTAACGAAAATGCAATGCTTAAATAAGCCAATAAGCCGTTAAACTGACGACTGAAGTTTTTCTTGATTTATTTGAGAAAATAGTGCAAAATAGTCTAAATTTATCGCGGGTTCCATTATCATTTACAATAGTTACCCGGCCTTGCTCCAAAAACTAAAAAAAGTGTTTGAAATTTAAGTTTCTCGCCACAAGCGAAAAGAACCACCTTAACTGACTTGACTATTGGATCGGAATTTATAGAATAGAATAGAAAACTCTTTATTGTACACCAGAAACAAAAATAAACACAGTACAGAAGAATTACAATAGGTAAACAAGGGTAGTACAAGGGTATACACATACATTCTAGAAGAAAAGGCAAAAAATTAGATGGCAATTATTTCTATACCTGCTATCAAAGTTTAATAGTAGTCACCAGTAGGCGTTTGTGCAGTTTGATCAAGGCCATTAATTTTATGATTATTTTTTTTAATCATAACACTTTTGATAATATTATAATATAGCTGGTGGCATAATCAGATAATCATTCTACAGAATATGACACAGTTTATTGCTAGAAAACTATAAAAAAACCGCGGAACTAACACTTCTGTTCAGTGCTCATATTTATGCTACATAGTCGCTATTACTAAGATTTTTATGTAAGTACATTCATTATAAATTTTCACAGATGTATAGCGAGGGCAAGGTCAGTACCTAATGCTATTTCTATAAAAATATCTGAAAGATTTCCGCGCCATGTCATAAATCGGCAAAACACCCCTCCGATGCAATATGACTTAGCCCAGTACTACCTACTTATATCAGCAACAGATCCC
The DNA here is from genome assembly GCA_912999815.1 of Campaea margaritaria. Taxonomy (NCBI): domain Eukaryota; kingdom Metazoa; phylum Arthropoda; class Insecta; order Lepidoptera; family Geometridae; genus Campaea; species Campaea margaritaria. Next base: position 9,886,291 of record OU538794.1, read on the forward strand.
CACAATAAGATGCTATAGAACCCGTGGCATAGCTCTTAAATAAAACTAGAAATATACAAAGTATTAGAGGTATACTAAACTTACTGTCGCCACGTCAGTCATTTGCTTTATTTTACGAACTGCAAACGCAGCGGAGCGGACCTAAGATGGCTTGAAAGAGCTTTGAAATCATTACAGAATAAATAATAGCAATAAGACATGAGAGAGGACGTGAGGATATACAAAATTCTAAGGTTTAAAATGCGGTATATTTATAAATTCTCTAACTAAACGTTAACTAAATTAGGTACCTGAAAATTAAAACTGTGTTAGTCGCCATTGTGTCGCTAGCTTCAATAAGATACGTTACCCAGTGGGGTATAATAATCAAATGCTTTGGGAAAATTATTGAACACCGGTACCTATTATTTCTTCCAAGGTTAATGTGACACCAATTTAGCGCTAGTGTTGTGTTGTTGATCTGCATTTAGTGAAACAAAATATAGATCGATAAACTCTCTATTGAAACACCACAGAACAAAGAAAACTTAAAAACTAGAACAAAACAAATTTAACAATTAGTGTCACAATGGGCGGTTTTATCGCTGAGAGCGATCGCTTTCAGATAACCATGCACGGAGAGGAGTAACAAGAAGATCGAACGGTGATTTTCCGTTTATATAAATAAACTAGCTGTACCCTGCCACGCTTCGCTGTGGCACATTCGCACATTCTCTGATAAAAAAAATTCACTGATGAAAAAAATAGATAAAAACAATCCTTGATGCGGATTATATATCATGCTAAAATTTCAGCTCTATCGGTGCAGAACTTTTTGAGTTTTTGAAGCGTACACAAACCAACATAACATTTATTTATTTATTTATTTAATACTTTATTGCACAAATTAACTTACTAGTACAAATGGCGGACTTAACGCTAAGAGCATTTTCTACCAGTCAACCACCCATAGTGAAGGAGAGACGGATATATAGATATATAAAATATGTATCTATCTGTAAAATGTGTATATAAATATATATATATATATATATATATATATATATATATATATATATATATATATATGTATATATATAGATAAATAAAAAGGTACATAAACAATATTATGACTAAACCATTAATACATTGTTGCGGGCTTTTTAATATAATCCGAGGATCCTATGCCGCTATTTATAGGACCGGAGCTTTCAACGATTATGATATACCTAAGGCACCCATGGACCTAGAAGTTATACTTTGATAAGTTATTTGTAGGCAGTAGGCGCCTAACTTCCACTTGAATAGGTAGATATCGTTACCATCACGATTGATGTTCATATCATCATCATGGAAACATGATGGTGATTATGCAATGCAAAGTTCTGCTTGGCACTGTAACTTTTATGGGCAGGCGTAGCGCTTATGACCAGGTGAACGAGTTGGTCGTTTCGCCACTCACTCAAATAAAAAAAATATTTAGGTATATAGAAACACGGCATATTTTTCTCTAACCTAAGTTTTTCTGTACGTTAGAAGTACCTAAGGGTAAATAGTTACAAACACAACGACTCGACACATTGGCGATATATTGTACAAATTAAATTTCTTACGTAGGTAGCAATTTTTTTCTTAACTTGAGGAACTGCATACAAGTTATACCTACATAAATGATGATATGATAATATTCTACAGGTACCTGGGGGAAAAGCCGAGGTGCCTCCGTCGAATGCAATCTACATACACCCTGAGAGCCCTAACTTTGGAGCTCACTGGATGAAAGAACCCATTTCCTTCGCAAAAGTCAAGCTCACCAACAAAACAAATGGCAATGGCCAGGTAAGAACTCTACTTGGTATCGAAACTTGCTGGAAATATTTGCATTAATCCTCGTGAATCATTGTGTGTGACAAATATTTACTTAATATCTCTTTTGCTTTTGCAACTTTGGTTTTTCCGTGGAAAATACCAACTCAGAAATTGCGCTTATATGCTTCCGGTAGTTAGGTAGGTAATTTGTAAATATCTAGCAAGTAGGTAGGTAAGTTCCTGTATCTAAGCTCACTTGTTCGAAATCTTCTGAATCATAAATATAAATGGGCAGGCGTAGCGCTTACCATCAGGTGGATGACTTGCTTGTCTCGTCACTCAGTCAAATTAAAAATATAAATAAATATAATTTTATGCTAATAGAAAGTTACTACGAGTATAATACGGTAAAGCACCTACTCTACCGAAATCTCTCTTCTATCCTAGGATAGCTTCCTAGGACCTTTCTATAGAATGGATAGGTCCATTCGACCAGTCGAAATCAATAGACGTTACTAACCGATGCTTAGCAAAAGTAGGTGTACAAATTTATGTACTTACCTATGCTTAGTTAGTATCCTTCCAAACATAGTTTTTCTTTTACTTTCAAAATTGTATTGCCTAAAGCTTAACTAAATTTTATTCAAAACACAACACAGGTAAGTACATAGGTACGAGTAAGATATTATGGTGCTAAGAATTTCAATCTGTCTTGGCCTAAGGGATCTGTATATTATAGTTAGGTATAGGTCGTCAACGCAGCCGTCCCACGCACGGGATAGACGATGAGGGGAAAGTGTCCGCTCTTCCACTCAGCGTCTCATCATTAAAGAAGCTAAAGTCCCGGAACTCTGTCGTTACAATTGTTAATTTCATCCGCTTACTTACCTACGATACGAGAGCATAAACAGATTACCAGCCGTGTTTACAGCCGCATCAGATTACGCGCCTGCCCCGGCATATTAATTAGCCCACAGAATTGACAGAATATTAATTTATAACAGAAAGCTTTCGATGCCGAGGTGCTACAGTTCGGAGCTACCGCTAGTTCTGAGAAGGCAGTTCTCACGCTCGATGTGGCGCGAATGATATATGAAAGCAAACATCAGATACATCCAGATCCATATGTTGACATCTCGGTGTGAAATCTGTAGCTTTACCAACTGTTTAGCGGCTGCCTGTACGCACTATCATTTGTAATAATTATTGTCTCTGCGCTATGTTTACATTACACATATTTTAGTGTATAAGTTAGTTGCCCCCTAGACAGCGTGCTAATATTTACTGCTTTATAATAATTAACTGTTGGTTGGAAGTTAACACAAACAGACGTAACGGCGCGTGGCGAACGTACTGTGATAGTATCTAAGCAGTCTTGAACGAGCTCCTCCCAAAACAGCAACCTCTCAAAAGTTTCAATCAATAAATAGGTAAAAATTAAATTACTCTAAAAAATACTAGGTAGGTACTATCTATCTTACGTTACAGATAATAAGTTGCTAAAAAAAGTGTCCTCTTTTGTTTCAGATAATGTTAAACAGCTTACACAAATACGAGCCCCGCGTGCACTTAGTAAAAGTAGGCACCGACCTGCGTAGAATCATGACCTACCCCTTTCCGGAAACACAGTTCATAGCAGTCACCGCTTACCAGAACGAAGAGGTCACCTCTTTGAAGATAAAATACAATCCCTTCGCGAAAGCGTTCTTGGACGCCAAGGAGAGGCCAGAGGGATACTATCAGAGAGACTTCGTCGGGACCCACTACCCTCAGCAGAGCTCGTCGCCACATCAATATCCACAGTGTGAGTTTTTTAACATTAAGTAAAATTATATCTCCCTTAACGGTAGTTTATTAAAATTTGTACCTACTATGTTAAAATTCGTTTATAAATTTGACTAAGCATAAGGAACTATTACTCGTAGGCATATAATACTAGAACCTCGGAGTGGTATAAGCGTAATAATCATGTGTCAGAAATACGGACATTAGAACATTCTACTTTTTTGCTGTTCTTCATATAAAGTTATTTCGTAAAGGATACCTTTAAATGAATGTTTATTTTTCAATTCGTTACTGCTCCGCTGCCGTTGACGAATATGAAGTTTAAACTTTTAAAGTAAAAAAGTCGTTTCTACTAAGTATAATAATTAGCTACGTAGTTACCTTCTCACTTACTTATTTAGTGCTAACAAATGAAAAATTCATTTATTATTTGACACAATATTATACACCTACACAACATTTTTTTTACCCATTTTATACCATTGCGCCATCCTAGTTATTGGTTTTAATATTTTCTAGTCGGCGGGTGGTTCGTCACGTCACAGCCCTTGTACGGGAGCAGTAATGCGGCGTCGCGGAGACCTGCGCCTTACCCTCCTAGGCCGCCTTCGCGCCCACGCACCCTTTCGCCACCCTGTAAGTTTGACAACCCTATATTTTCCTGTAAATTCATGCGCCGACCCGAACTCATTACCTTTTCTCAAAACTTGGTCCTTCGCAAATGTAAATAAAAAGGTACGCGGAATGGGTTTCTACCACGCCTCACTTATGTAAAGACGATCCATCATGAATACTAAGACTAATGATTCGTAGGCATGTGAGCTTTCCTTGCGATATTTTCCTTTACCGAAAAGCGTGTGATAATTACGCACATACCTATGTATTTACAAGAACGACATTGCTACATGCTCGCACTGGGATCCAAATTTACAATCATCTTGTCTAGTTATACCATTTTACCATTTCCAGCTACATATAGCAACTCAGAACGGACCACAACGGCTCCGAACGGCAGCGGCAGCTACACATGGGCCGGCAGCAGTGGCTACTGGAGCGCTACGCAAGGGGGCAGTTCGCCCCAGCCTAACACCTCCCCTGCGCCGTACCGCACGCCTCCTCACGCGTACCCTGCGCCGCTGGAGTACGCGCCTGCGCCGCCGACAAGCTCCGCGCCGACGTCTGCACCCGCGCCGCTCTACCCTCTCCAGTACGAAACCTCGACGCAGCACCATTCGCCGTATTATCAACATGCTTACGCGCCGTACGGTCATCACGCTATAGAGGACATTTCCTATTGGCCTAATGGGTTAGTATGATGTTGACATTTAAGCTCGATTTGTTTGCATAGCCTTCTAATCTGACATTTACAACTAAGTGGTTGGACATAACAAAGGTTTCTCATTGACTATAGTTCAATAATATAGTATAGTAGGTATACTAAATACTACAGTAGTATAGTATTGTATATAACTGTTATAGGCAGGCTAAGCACTGCTGCACGATTTGCTCGTCTCTAAACTCAATAAAACAAAGACAAAAAGTTGGGTTTATATACGTCAATACTATAGATTAGATTAGACAACTATAAATCGAGTCACGTGACTAGCATGAATTATCTTAGTATAAAAATTAGATGCTTATTGTTTTCATTTTCACAGCTTAAATACGTACGGTTACCAGCCGGCCGAGTACGTCGGCAGCGGCGAGGTCCCGTACTCTGAGGGCATGCCGTTTGGCCCCAGCGGCCCCGCACTGGAAGCCGCCCCTGGCGAGGGCCGGACTCCTCCCCCCGCGCCCGAGCACCCTCCACCCGAAAGAGAATACAAGTTCAGTACGGAAGAGGAACGCCACTCGCCTTGTGAAGAGACGGGACAGTCGCGTTCCCCTACGCAACGATAAGATGTGTCCAGTGTTAGTGGACGAGTTAGACATCCCCCTTCCTTACCTACCTATTACTTTACGTTTATTACAAGAGTAAGTGAGCTCTTGTTGTTTATTGACGAGGAGCTTGAAAATAAATCGTGCGGGAGCATCACGGCGCTCTACGGTCGTGCCTAGTTAAACTATCAGTTATATATTCGATTGCCAGTGTATTTTTATGAGAACTTTATTGAATTAATCGTAACTGAACTGACCGATGGTTTGATTGAAATGGGAACTAATTTTAATCCAAAAGTCTGGTTTAAATGGAGTGATATTCTAAAATAAAATGTTTAAGCTGGTCTACAATTAGCGCACTTACTTTAGTGATACTGCCTTATACACAGTACAATTTGTACCTACTATAAACTGTCCTATAAATTAATTGAATTGGAGTTAGGGGGTATAAAGTTATTTAAGTTAAAAACAATGGATAACATTTTTTTTCTATACCTTAAATTATAGGCATGCTTGAACTAGATGGATATCTATATTACCTATTTTATGTTATACATATTATGTCATCATGTATGAACATCCTGTGAATTAAAAAAATATTGTAGTTGATACTGCGATCGTGGTTTGAAGTGTAGTTCTGGAACCAGCTGTAGTTACCTAAGAAGTAGGTATATATCGGCTGTTTGCAGAATTTACATTAAATCTAATAGACTTACGCACGACTAGATATTTTTTTATAAACACTCAATGAAATCAATTAAGTACCTATTATAACTATATAGGTAGGTAAAAAAATAGTTTAAAATAAATAAGTTCAAATTTGCCTCAATATTATTTAAGGATGTTAGGATGGTTATCATTTTACAATTAACTATAATATGAGACGCTATGAATAAGTTAAAGTGATTTGTACATTGTTTTAATGTAGAAAGTATAATGAAAAATTATAGCAGTATCTACATAGTAAATTATTGTTGTATTGAATGAAGAGTATTAAATTTAGTTACAAAAATATTTTTTTTATTTTTTTTGTATACAAGTGTCCGTTCCCTGTTGTCTACAGCAAACCTGGCTAAGGTAAAACTAGGTATATACCTACCACAGAGCTATCTGAATGTGGCCGAGTAGATAGCGAGCGCTCGATAGATATTTACGTCATTTTCTTTTTTTCGCAACCTCCTGTATAATTTCAAATGAATTGTAATCACTCATTTTATTTTATTAAACAAAAGTAACATTACAGATGTGTCCAAAGCGTTACAATTATCATGGAGTGTATAGACAATATTATTATAACGATACGAAGATATACATAAAAACAGGCTCATACTCCTACATTATTCATGATTTTGATTCCGTTATTAGTTCATGGCTTGACTATTCCCAAGTGATATGGGCTGCTTTTCATTTTAACCTGGTAAATGCAGAGTACTTGCGGGTGAAACCGCAGGGCGCAGCTAGTAATAAGACTGTCATATTCATAATAATGTGGTGTGTTGTATCCAGTTCACACATTTTCAATTTCCCGCCAAAACTGCAGACCACAGAACCACAGAAGTGACATAACATACCACAGACTACGCACAGATATGCACAGATTGCACAGACTAGTACAAAGATAATTATATTCTCCAGAGACAAATAAATTCCTTGATAGAAATACTTATAAAGTATTTATAAGAATAAGGATAAGAATAAATTTTATTGTATAAAACTGTGTGTATAAAGATCTTAAAATTATTTACGTAGCAACAGTCTATATCCATTTCGGATGTAAAAGATTTAGAAACACAGTACCTAGTCTACGACTATTAGTATGTGAAAATGTCATTTAAAATAAAATTAATTTACATTTACAAAAACTAGAGATGACAAAAAGAAAATAACTTCATAATTTACGAATCGAAAAATAAAATAAAATCGAGATAAAAGTTCCATGAATTGTTTATCCTAATCAGTAGTAGGAACGAGAATGTCTATGAAAAATAACGAAGTTTTCTTTTTTTCGCTCTTTGCCAGCAAGCAAGTTGCAACATTCAAAAAAATTAAAAAAGTGACACACACGCCATAATGTAAATTGCATCTAGATTTGGCGTTTGAGTTGAAAAAATTAAGATTTTGATGTTATAGATTCGTTTAAAATGTACACGAATGGCATTTAAAATGTCTCTAGTAAATATTGGTAAGAATATGATAAATAGAATAGAGATAAACCAACCGGGACATCTTCATTCAATAGTATTTAGGTTGGATGGATCAAAGAATCGAAGCCATTTCGTTTTCTTGATGTAAACTTCTATTGATGATGTTTCCCTTTTCTTTCATCGTATTTCGCTCGTAGTGATATCGTAATTGAAATCCTAACAAATAGAAATGAAAGGCGTTGGTTCGGTCGTCGCCATAGTTGAAGTGTCGCGATCTCAGAAGTCATTTCTTGGTTGGTGTTGTTGAACCGCAGTCCGTACGTAGCATTCAGTCAGGGTGTATAGCGTAGCGAGCTGTCATTAAAATCGGTATATTTTGTCCCCCGTTTTTCATACCAGTGTCCTTGGCTAAACATTAGAACAGTTCAATAATTTGTAAATGTTGATAAGTGTGCTCATACAATTTACTGGGTAAGTTTTGTGACATAGTAAACAATTCACTGAGAGACTACACTAAGTACCATGTACTTATGCAAGTGAATTGAAATCCTATTTTTTTGCTACTTAGCTTTATTCCATAACCATACACTAAGTGTAACCAAATGTGTGCTCCTCCCATTACATCACACAATATTTTTATCAAAATATTCTTGTAGTCATATTTTGAGTGTCAAATAAAGTTAGAGTTCAATAGGTACTTATGGTCTTAGATTAGATCTTGATGGACAAAAACTGAATTAACCATATTTTTTTAGTATTATGCACTTCACTACAAACAAATGAAGATGTCCACAGTACAGGATTGTCAGTTATGTTTACAAATAATTTTGTTAGTAAAATAAGTTAGCTTGGTGTCTTCATCATTGGCTATATGAGGAATGAAACCTTAAGTTCATGCAATAGACTTACAGTACACATCAGGTGAGATTGATCAGCTTATCTAGAACATTCATTTACTTGCCAAAAACCCTGAATTATTGATTTCCAAAATCCCATACAAATATAGATGAGAAAGTGTCATAGAGAATGATATTATCATAGTACTAGCTGTACCCTACCACTCTTGGCTGTGGCATATTCGCACATTCGCTGATATGTCACTGATGAAAAAAATAGATAAAAATAATCCTTGATGCGGATTATATATCATGCTAAAATTTCAGCTCGATAGGTGAAGAATTTTTTGAGTTTTTGAAGCGTACACAAACCAACATTACATTTTTATATATATAGATTGTATGTAATAGTCCAACACCAATGCATGCATGGTAGTAAACACACTTACATGCACACTGTTACATTTAAAATTATATTAGGCTAATGACTTGATATGAGTGCAATAGGTTAACTTTAATTTTCTAAAGTTTACCATGTTTTCCCAAAATGCACTAACTTCTAGACCCTTAGGTTGTCCATAATTTGTACTAAATACATTAGAATTTGTGCCATTTACAAGCTTCATTTGATATTTTGCTGATACTAAAAATATCAAATGATGTTAAATATAATTTTAATATGAGTTACACAACTAGGCTGTTGTTTTGACTTGTTGGTTTAAATGACCAACAGAAATAAATTGGTTAGAACTTATGAAATAATTCTTGCTTTCAAATAACATTCAATAATGATATCTAGAGTCAATTGCTGGATTCCATACACAATTTCAGAAGAACTGGCAATGTTTTGATACCATAAAATACTTACCCCATTCCTATTACATTTATTAATGTATAGACAAGCAGCATGGACACTGATATGTCACTTCACAAAATGTCTAGGTTTGTTAATAATAAAAATCACATTTTACCATTCTAACACCACCATGCATGGACCCTACACAGCCTATCAGTTTGGAGGTCCAAAAACCAGTAGAGGGTGTCAAGGAGTTGGTGTACTGCTTTCTGCTGGGATCGTAGCATGTGGAAAGATGTAGTCTCTGCCTATCCCAACGGAAGAAAGCCATGACTGTAGGTGTTACACACATACAGTCATGGCTTTCTTCCGTTGGGATAGGAAACATCCACCCCTAAACCAAACCTAGTAACTTATATCTACCATTCTGTCTACAATAATGTCCCATGTATTAAATAACACAACAGATTCAAAGAACATGTTATGAACCACAAATCTTGGCTAGTTATAGTGTGAAAAAAGTGCCATAATTATTGAAATCTGAAGTGAACTATGTTTAACATAGAAATTCTCACTAGCTTATAGTTTCCAGTTCATGTTTCTGAAATTAACAAACTCTACAGAAAATCATTAAGCCAGCATTAACTTGAATAAATATCCAATTTAAGCTTCTCTACAGAAAACTGAGTTGAAAATCTGAATCAACTTCTTGTAATAGGATTTTATAATCACTTCATTATTTTGTTCTCAAGTATTCTCAACACAACCAATTTTGTATGAATGCATTGTGAAATATAAGCAGAGTACTGTTAGTACTAGTTACAATAGGCATCAACTTACCGTTAGGCAGAAGATTAATCATGTTTAACAGTTTGACTGCTGAGCCGATTTTCATGTCTAGCCACGGGCGCGGCTCTGCACACTACATAGTGTTTTCCCATACAACAAACACAACATTTGTGTTTTCAGCAATGAACTTGTTAATTTCTCAGAATCATGCAGTCTGACATGTAACTAGGATTTATATTTCAAGAGTGCTTTAGAACATTCTATCTAGAATGAACAAGAAGCTATGCTAACCTGAATGTATCTTCAACAGGCTAAGCATCAGCAATGGCTCAATTTTACCAAATAGTTGGTCATGGGAATTCGCTGACTCTAGAAGACTTGCAAAGGTACTGTCCAAACTTGTGTTTGGACGGTATTATTCTTAATCAAGATGAACAACAATATGGACAACAACAGGTAAATAAAATATGACTAATCAAGCTTCTGTGTTCTACATGCTAATCACTTATTATGTAATTAGGTATAATGATATTTCACACTTCATACATTATGTTGCTTACCACAATTTTTACTCACATATTTCACAATCCTTTAGTACAGAACTGTTTCTCATAAATCATAGAAAAACTATATTTTTTTTATAAATGTTTCACTGCAACTTCCATCTCATCTATAGAAAATGCACTCTACAATTAAAACTAGATATTAATTACTATATTACTTGATTAAAATAAAATTGCTATACTGATTAGTATCTTTTCTACAAGGTTGTTGTGCAACAAGCCGAACAACCTAATGACATTATAGTGAGCGAGAGTGTGCAACCTCAACTGGTAGTCAGTGATGGGTACCCACAGCAATACATCATACGACATGAAGCTTCACAACCACGACCAAACTTCCAGCAACAACCGCCACCGCCACAGCCACAGCAACATGCACAGCAGCAACAGCAACAGCAGCAGCAACAACAACAACAACAACAGCAACAACAACAACAGCAGCAGCAGCAACAACAGCAACAGGCCTTGCATAGACAAGTCAGTTACAACAATTTAGTATTTGTCTACCAAAAACGTCTTCAACTTTATATAATGATTATAAATTGTTTAAGTATAAAATGCAAGAAAAGAGAGATGTAATTTCACTATAGACTTTAATCATAGTATCTCAATTGAAACAAGAATACATAGTGATGTATATTTTGGAATTTAATGAAATCTATGCTATTTCAAATGTCATTGGATCACAGCTTACATGATATTTATTTGTAGGTTTACTACACATCCGATTTACCGGTGGATGCACAAGTTGTGTTACAACAAGCACAGCAGATCATTGATGCATCTCTGATGCAACAATCGTCCCCACAACGACCCCAACATGTATGTCGGATGACCATAGTTTTAAGCACTCAGCGCAGTGAACGAAAACGGTTGTAGATTACCTCGTAAATAATCCGCTTGGCATGTTACCATTTTCCATTTTGGTTATATGTTTCATTTGGGTTTTAATACTTCCTTCTGTTTAACATTGAATGTGTAGGTAGATTTATTTTATATGGCTGTTAGCATTTCGGAACTTTGTGTTATGTAACATTTGTTTCACTAGGTTTTTCATGTGTATATCTAGGTATTACATTATTTAATGGCTAAATCTAACAAATGCTATAGCTAATTTACTGACTAGGTATGTTGGGTAACTTTGACATTATAGTAAAGGCAATATAAAAATAGGGTAAAATTAATATTTATGCCACAGTACACAAAAAAATATCTGTAGAGTAATTTATAAAAATATATTTTCCTTTTTATCCTTTGTTATATATTTACGCAGTAAAAATTATCGTTGATAATAATTGGAATGGTTGAGGTAACTAAATTGTGTAGTCATCTTTACAATGTATAAACAAACAACACTATAGATATTGCACTTATTTTATGCTTTAATGGGTAAAGTAAAAAAAAAACACTAAGCCAGAATGTACATTTGTTCTACTAATATCTATGAAACTACTTACAGGTAAACTACTTGTGTTCTGTAGTAAAATGTGGATTTTAGAGGTATAATTTTATGTTAATTTTCAATAAAATTAATTTTCCATATTTACTATCAGTAGAGCCTGTAAATAATTTTGTGTATCTCTGTATTATTTCCTTCAAATTGTAACGAAATGCTTGGCTTTTGTCTTATGGTGCCTCTTGACTTACTTCCTCAATATTGTTATATATTTTTAGGTTTAAATTTCTACAGGATTTGTTTATTTTGTGTATAAATTATGATTTAATACTGAACTTCTTGTTACTTATATTACATTGTAATTTAGCAGTTCAATGCGGGATGTTATTTCAATTATTGTATTTTGCTCAAGTTAAATAGATTGCTGTACCTGTTACCAGCATCATCCTGTTAAAAGTCTAACAAAAATCTAATTTTTATTTGAGTCATGCTTCACGAAACTGTATGTAGTGTAGTTTGTACACTGCATAAAGTAAAATCCTCATAAGTTTCATAAAACTGGCTGGGTCATGGTTGGATTATAATCAAAAGATCTGGCAGTTTTGTACCAAATCGCAAAATTGTTCATATTCCATACATCCAAAGAAGAAATACAAATGAATGGTAATCAATTGCTTGGAACCTTTAATAGCAGCCAACAACCACTACACAGTTAATTACCATAAAGCTATCCTCTTCTATTATCTCTATTGATTTCATTGTATATAATTTTCCAGTGTTTGTATTTCATTTTAACATAGACTCTTTTTGTAGCAGCTGGTGAGTCCGGCGCACGTGCTGTCACAGCCGACGGTGATGCACCCCGCGCAGCAGCCGCCGCCGCAGCCGCCACCCCCGCAGCATGCGCCTCAGCAGCATGCCTCGCAACATGCGTCGCCGCAACACCCACCTCAACCAACTGTAAGTTATAATTATGTGGATACATAGTTTAAGAGAGTTTTTGGCGGAAGATTTATCGATTAGTCCTCTCTTGAAACACTACATTGCATTAAGGTCTAAGGTGGGACGTTATGGGTTGATGATGACGTTCAAGGTCTTATATAATATCTAACGTGTTTAGTTGCGCCCTGCGGTAATTCCACGCGTTATTCCCGTTTCTCCGCAGGAATTCTGCATGCAGGATAAAATATGTCCATGTCTATGGTAGAATTCAGTAAACGAATTGTACGCAACAATTTATTATTTTCAACCTCCCTTTTGACTTCTTGAAATCAGTAAAACTATTAGTCAGTTTTTATTTTATTTGAATGAGTGACTAGACGAACAAGTCGTTCACCTGATGGTAAGCGCTGCGCCTGTCCATAGCAGTCACAGCACCACCCAGAACATTGCATTGCATAATCCTGCACTGCGCTCGTCACCCTGAGAGATCGGCTCTAAAGGCTCATTTGCCCAGTAATTTTGCTGGAAACAATGTCCTTCAAACCGGAACACAGTAATGTTTGCACACTACTGCTTGGCGGATGAATATCTGACAAAATTGTGGTATTTCCCCAGGCGGCCTCTTGCAGAAAAGGTCTCCCACTACTATTATTCAGTGTTTTATTAGTTTGCAAAATTGACCTAAATACCTACTCAGTACTCTAGCTTCAAACATTAAGGACATTCATAATATAAACTCCTCCCCCCCTTGTTTTGTTCCTTTCGTAAAATCCTTTCCTAGTAAACACTTAGTTCTCAAAAACAATGTGCATACCAAATTTGAGCTTTATAGGTCTTGCAGTTTTTGAGATTATATGATGAATCAGTCAGTCACTCAGTAAGTTGTGTTTCGCTTATATATGTATATATAGAATAAATAATAGTTTGAACAAGTAAATATGGTTTATTAAATAAATTCTACTTTGTATTGCACCCATTAGATTGTCAACAAGTAGAGTAGATAATTCTATAATATGAACCTTCCAGATTGTATTACAGCCCCAGCAACCTCAGCAGCAGTTGTCACGTGCGTCTCCACAACTCATCCAGCATTTGCAACAACAACAGCATCAACAACAACAACAACAAATCCATCTGCAACTGCAGCAACAACAGCAGTTGCACCATCAGCTGCAGCAACAGCAGCAACAAGCGCAACAGCATATGCAGCCACAGCAGATCGGCATCAACCAACCTCATCAACAAGTTGTTATGCATGCTGCATATATTAATACTGCTGTAAGTAGAAATCAATTTCTGTTTTACAATAAGCGGTGAGAATGCGACCTTGTTTTCTTAGGCAGAAGATAATGTTAAACATTTATCATCGGTTTATGTGGCTGGTGGTCTGCCTATGGATCTCTTCGCTTCTATGGCGAGGAGTCACAAAATAATGAGTAAGATAAATCAGTTTAAGTGGTAATTAGCAGGACATGTGATAAGATAGGATAAATATATCTAATTAGTCACTGTGTCAGTCTGAACACTGTGTTAGTTTCGTAGATCATAAAATTTGACTTATTTTTTTTGTATTTCTATACTTATGTATAAGATATTATTTTTTTTGACGTGTAAAAGTGCAATATTTTGCCTATTTACAATAAATGATTTGAGTTTGAGTTTGAGTCTGGTATACACTAGTCGGGCCAAATTTAGAGGCTTAATGATTCTCAAACAAATCAACAGTATCGTGGCAAGAGCAATCAATAAGTCTTACACAAAATCGAAATGGACAAATATGACGTCAATTAAGGTATTAGATGGTTTAAACTCATCATATGTTTTCCGGGTACTAAATTATTAACTTACGACTGGCAAGGGCTCTCAATTAAACATTTGACCGAACAAGTATGACAGAGACAAGATTAGTCAGTAACTGTCCAGGGAAGACCAGACTGGTGATCGTGAAGGGTCCCGTCTCGCATTCCTATACTCGTTGCATGGGATTGAATAAAAGTTTTTTTTTTTGTCCCAGGGCACTCCGGGGCGGCAGGCGCCGCCGCGGTTGCTGAACCAGGCGCTGAACAGCCCGGGGGGCAGCGGCGCCGGCGGCGTGACGCTGGTCCGCGCGCCCGTGCGCGTGGCGCGCCCGCGCCGCCCCAACCCGCGCACCGCCGCCCCCGCACCCCAGGCGTCCGGCTCGCCCGCCCGCCTTCTCAACCCGCATCCCGTGAGTAGTGGTGGCAAACTATAAACAAAAATGTGTCGACCATTCTGTGCAGATATCATACTTTTTGTTTCTACTGTGTTGGAAGGAAGGCGACGTATTATAAATTTTGATCAGCCAACTTGCGTTTCATCCTTCCGCAGCAGGCGAGCACGGCGCGCGGGCCGCCGCGGCTGTTGAACCCGCAGGCGGCGCAGGCTCAGCACCGGCCGCCGCGAGCGCGCGCCCCGGCCATGCACTCGCAGCTGCAGGTGACTACTTTAGCCTTCCCTACCTAAGTGGAGCGGCCCCATGGTGCCCGTCTGGCTAGCTTCCCTGCTTGAGTAGAAAATCTGTCGCCGAGCTTCTTTCGGGGTGTTCTGAAGCGGTCCTCGAGAAGCCGATTCTCACCTTCGATCACCTTTTTGTGTGGGAACAGGTGAAGTCCTAGTCTTTTCCGGATTCGTTGCATGCTTTTCGATTTGTTGACTGTGAGATCCTATAAGCCTCTTCTAAAACTATTGTCCTCCACTAATAATCAGTTTTTGTATAACACTGAAGTAAAGACATTAAAAGACTTGTTCAAGTTGGACCTGGACAAAAAGTAGCCAATGAAATAAGAATGTTCAGTGTAATCTATTCAAATAAGCAGTATTTAGTATATTATGAACTTTAATCACCTCTGAACATGTTACAGCATCAACACGTGCAGCAGCAGCAACAACTCGTGCAACAGCAACACGTGCAACAGCAACAACAACACGTACAGCAGCAACAACAACATCCGCAACAACAGATTCCTCAACCCCACCAGATTGCACAGCACTCTATCAACCAACCGGTGCATCCACCTATGAACCAGCTGAAAATGTCCCCCCATCCGGTATGTAGGCTTTCACTCACTTTTTCAGATTATAAAAAAGTGACACAAGGACTTAAACAGATACTGACTGACCCATAAGGATTCCCTGTATCTAATCAATGGAAAGGTCACAGAGGTTATTTAGGGCGTATGGCCGTAAAGACCAGGCAGCTGATGTGAACTCTTAGCGCAGCTATAGGTATCAAGCTGCAACAGGCACGAACATAGCACTTATGGCACTCATGGCATGGACACTTTACAAGTCAACTAATTTGACAACACAACATATCGACAATCAACATGAATGTTTGTCCGCAGCACATAAACTCACAGGCGCAACTAAACACCCCCTCGGCTCGGATCATCACGCCTCATGGGACGATCGTAACGCAGAACTTGCCGAATCAGATCCCGCAGGGCGCGCTGTGCGGCGCGGCGCCGCCCGCACTCGCCGCCGCCGCCGCCCGCGCCTCGCCGCATCCTCAACAACTACAACAACAGGTTAAAAAGGTAGCGGTAGCTGTAGTAGCACGTACAAACTTGCGCTGTGACTATTCACATTTCACTCGTCATTACGAGTCTTTTCGCGCACTGATCAATATCGTCTACGTTTTCATTTTAAAACTGATATTTTAACTGATTAAAATTAACAAAAGTTTGAATAATCTTAAAGACCTAAAAAGCCACTAATACTAAGAATTCACAGTAGATAGCAATTCACCCTAATTTATCCATAGCTCGTAATTATCATAGATTCTGTGTTACAAAAAGGTTTATTAATCTATGAATACCGGTCGTGATGTCCTCTGGAAGCTCCTATGGTCTGCACTCTACAGTAAACTATTTGCGGTGCTGTTTATACAGAAGTCTTGTGTGTGTGAAGAGGACATTTGCCTGTGATTGTTGTCTCGTATACATGCAGATTATTTAGTGTACGGTACAACAATCACCTGGCAAGCTCGTTCCCAGGTCGCCGTCCAACCCAACAATGCCAACGATATGGACGACCTAGAGGACAGCATAACCGCTGCCATCGTGCAGAAAACGCAACCGGTAACCGATGGCGTCGCCCCCCCGCACCAGTTCCACACCCCCCCGCCGACCATGCGGCCGACCCACGCCACTAGCTCCCAGCAGATGACATACACCACACAGCATTACCAGCAGCAGATGACCTATGAACAGCCGCATATGCAACAACACCCGCAGACCCTCACGCAGTTGCTCATGGAACCTGACTCTGTGGAGGAGGAACGCCAGTTTATAACTCTCAACACTGGCCAGAGGATATCTCTAGCTGAGTACAAGAGGCTACAGCAGCCGGTCAGGACGCCGGCACAGCAACAACAAGCTAGGTAAGGGAAATTCTATCTATTCTGACATTGATCTCCATATTTCAAGTAGGTATTAGGTATGCTGGACTGGCTGGAAGCATAAGTTCGGTTAAAAGTGTATAATTAATAAAACAAAGCCACTTCAGTTGGAAGCTAGCTAGATAACGGCACATGTTTAATGCTATTTTGAAAGAAGGGCAACCAGGGAATGGTTTCGCATTTACAATATTAGGATTACTAGGTAGTAAAACTTACTCTTCACCTCAGAACTTAAAATTATGTTCATAATTTTCAGAGAAACTGCTGGGCGACAAACTTTAGTAAGGAGCAAAGAGCAGCAGAGGCCGGTGCAAAGAGTGCCACCAATGCAAGCACAGCAACAAGTGGCGCAAAGTGGTAATACTCATCACATCGAATATACTGTATTTTTCAATGTTACATTGTATGAAGCATCCGGTACCGATTCGCCACCTTGACTACGGACTATTTGGCTCCACTTGACATGGCACTAGCTAAATGTTACTTACATGTATATTGAAGGGCTCAATGCACAAGTCCTGGGAACTGGGGATAAAAAAGGCAGTTAAAAACCCCATAAGTTACAGAAAAGCTTGACTGTTCCCAAGATTATTTATAATGGCAGATGTCATTGCTGCTTAAGACAATGCAAGACAGGACACTATTAAACAAAAATATTTAATCTAATTTGTTTTCCAGATAATAATGAGGCTCCTCCTACAGTGGGTCCTACAGAGCAAGCTGCAGAACCTCAGTCAGCAAAAATGTTGATATTCCTTCAGAACGGAGAACAAAGACTTATAACATTCACTCTTCCAAAAGAAAGTTGTACGCTGCAAGAAGTACTTGAACAGGTAAGTATCGAGCCATTTGTGGACTATTGTGGTACATTTTTTTTAAATGAAATGCAAAAGTTTACTGTCCGCTTGTAATTATTTACTGCTCCAGGCTTTATTGATGTGTGCCTACTCAGTAAAACTCTTTTCACTCTTCTATGAAAAGCTTCATATTGTAATACTACCTGTAAAACGTCAGATAATAGCCATTCCCCATTTTTCAAGAGTGAGGCATTATAAAATTGAAATAAATTAACAAATGACGTATTTTCATCAACATTCTTTGTGAATAATATTAACTCAAAAGGCTCTCTTTTTTACAGGTCAATGTTCCTTTTTCGGAGGATACACATATACAGTGTATGCAGAACACAAGCAGTGAGATAGACTATTTCGTGTCTGTAGGTTCAACCACTAGGATTGAGGAGATGCTGGAAAATCACCCCGTTAGTATATCATGTACATACTCATGTAAAGAAATGTTTTATGCCTGTGTTAATGCTCAGTACTGTACATAACCAGAGCCAGGACCTATTTTAAATACTCGTAAAATGAATTTATTTTATTAATCAATGTAATTGT
Organism: Campaea margaritaria; assembly: GCA_912999815.1. Lineage (NCBI taxonomy): Eukaryota > Metazoa > Arthropoda > Insecta > Lepidoptera > Geometridae > Campaea > Campaea margaritaria. The sequence continues at coordinate 9,905,025 of OU538794.1, forward strand.
TGTTTCAGATGCTAGTGGGAGGTGATATTAGCAGTAGAAGTTCCCCTAATGTGATGTCCCAACCCCAGAGCAGTGAGATGTCTACCCCAGAGAAATCTCAGTGCCCTGAAAATGGTATATCTTCTACCAACGATTGCTGTTTTCCTAGTTAAAAGTTTCAAGATCATTTGCATTCTCAGTGTTCTAGGATGAAGTGCTGCAAGCCGATACTGCTTCGGGCGTTTTATTAATTCAGCCCAGTCTTCAACTGTTGTTTCTATTTAAATCCAGCCTGTTTATAGACATTTTCTCCAAGAGGCTGTTGAAGGGTTTCTATTTTAGAAGAACTGGGGCTTTATTCTTTATGTCACATGAGACACCTTGCCGGAAACGCGTGATGTAATAATCCGCTTTAAACTTATTTTGAACCTTAAAACTTCTCGCACGCTATTTAGACAGTTGAATTGACAGTTCAAAATAAGCGTGTTACGAGTCTATGTGCTAATAAGGAATATTTAATACAATCACGAATAATACAATGAATATTTAATCAACATTATAATTTTCAACTGAAATGGCCCTCAGTAGTCAATCAACCCATTCTAATGTTTTCTTATAACCTTTCGTACCTATTGTTCTAGACTTTATTTAAATTTAAATTGTTATTTTATTTTATTTTATTTATTTGATGCACAAAACAAATTACAATCATTGTAACTTATGAGTTAATTAAAGTAGTTTAAAATCTGGATTGTAATTCAAAATATGTACATACAACTAAATATTAACATATCGAGCGTACAGCACAAAGTACTAAACTAAAGTTATATAATAAAAACGATATGAGAAAAAAAAAGAAAACAAAACTATTTGGCACATTGTCCAGACGAAATAAATAATAACAAAACTTACAGATGCCACAAAATGTTTGGATCATTCAATGTTATGCAATGTTAAAATTGAGGAGTTTCTCAATTTAACTTTTTTTTTTTCGTTATACCACAACCAGCAGTACTCCGCGACTTCAACCGCGTTAGCTATTATCCCACTAGAACCGTAAATATTCACAGGATAAAAAGTATCCTCGGTTGTATTCCAGGATCTAAAGCATCTGTATACTAAATTTCATCAAAATCCGTTTCAGTGTGACGGGAGAAACCAACACACAAACTTTCACAGTTATAGTATTACATAGTGAGATATGTTATTGTTATACATATCGCAAAATCTCAAACATTTATACTAAAATCGATGATGTTCTTGCAGTAACCAATAGTCCTGAATCTCCCGGGCAGCGGTCGCCGCCGCCGCGCCACGTAGATGGCATGTTAGCAGTATGTAAGCTCTGTGGCTACACAGGATTTGACTTTAGCCGTTGCGAGCGGTAAGGTTTTTTTAAGTTAATAAGCTTGAGGAAATTTCCCTTTCATGCGCTTATTCATAGCTGAATCTTGCGCAGGAAAAGGACACTAAATGCTTTTATTTAATGTTTCTGTTTTTAATATTTTATTTAATGGTGCCAGGAACACATACTTTATTTTTTCACTTGTATTTCCACGATGGTTATGAATAATGCAAACTTTTTTAAGGTGTAAACGAGTATTTACTGAAGAGCCTAAAGGTGTACCAATAGCTAGTACTAAAGTAGAACCGAAAAAGAAAGAACCAGAAAGAATGACGATGATTGATAAACCAAAGTAAGTAGGACCTAAGATTTATCATTTCATAAAAAACTATTTTATCTATTAGCCAGCTGTTGGCGAAGACTTCGTTTTCGGTGGTTTTTTATTACATTGATTTAAGAAGACAATTTCCCAGCACAATCCGGTGGCCATATCTATATTGATTGACTGCAAGTTATTTGAGACTAAAATGTTATATACTTTTCAGCTCACACACTGAAGGTATTAAAATTAATTTATTGAAGACTACAATGAAGACAATTAATAATAAGACTGTAAGTATAATAACCATTTTAATGATATGAATGTTTAGTTATTTTTTTACAGACATGCCCCTTATTTAACAAACCGTTTTCACCAACAGCCTATACAAGAAAAGAAGCCCCCAAGAGTGCGGAAGCCGAGGGGTAAGCAACCTGACCCGGAACCAGTTATATTGACTCTCAGCTCGGATGAGGAAGACTCCAATAGTTCCATGAGCAATCAGGTATGAAGCAATTTAATTTTTCAGACTGGCAATTATAGAACACTAGGTTTTGCACGCGACTTCGTCCGCGCAGACAATAGACAGATAGACACAGTTACTTTCACTTTTATAATACTAAGTTTGATGAAGCCCGTCTCCAACGATGGCGCATGGCTTTATACGTACGATTTCATTCTTATCTGACGTTAGTTCAACGTTTTTCCGTAATTCAACAACCATTTTGTCTTAGTTAGACGTTATTCATGTCTAATAACAATTCCTTTTATTTTTCTGGGCGTTTCAACAAGGAGTTTACCTATGTTTATCGGCTGCACTATCATGCATCAAAAATGCAGCAGGTTGCCAGCATTTATCCAAACTCTAATATCGGATTTTAATGACTAATTATTTGAATTTTACATTATCAGAACTAGAAATTAAGTAGGACTGTCTAATAGTATTAAAATGTAAGTCTTGCATTTTAATATTGTAATATATCATATTGTATTGTATTTTAGCATGAATATACACTCAGTATGAAAGAGCCAAGTTTGAATGAAATCGAAGGCGGACCAGAGAGCGGATTCGGCATGGATATGGATGGTAAGTCTCAATTGTTTTAATTGCTATTTTAAATACCATTCGAGAAAAGATAGACCAATATCTCCATCTCCAATATGTCCATAAGATGGACCAATATCTAAGGTTTTCTCTTCATTTTGGGTGAATACAACTTGTCGGCTCATCGAATTCCGAAAATTGTGCTGATACACACGTACCTTTTAAGTGCATATATATTTGAAAATGATGTGTATCCGTTTTTGAAAATAGAAATATTAATTCTTCGATGCTATTTTAAAGTCATCTGCTCGCGCTTGTTCGCTGAAGAGTGTAAAGTAGGGATTTTTTTAAGTTCGATCCGATTTTGTCGATCGTAATGGATCACAACGTCTCGATCCGATCCGCGGATCAAATCGCATGCATTTGATCCGATTTTCAAAAGATCGATCCGAAAAATAGCATTAAATTATAACATTTTATTAATTAATATACGACATATATCTCAATCCAAAAAGGTTTCGGCAGTATTCCCAAACCAAAAACACTAATAATTAGCAGATCACCAGTAAAAAAAACAGGAGAAATCAGTAGGTAATGTGAAATTATCTACTTTTTGTTAGGCAGTAGGGACCACATACATTGTTATATTATATTATTGATTACAACATAGCAAACAAAACAAAAATCAAAGTAAATTATTTTCGAATTTCATTCTCAACTGCCGCATCTTCTGTATTTTCAGACTCATTTTTATTATTGAAAACGTGCATATTTTTGTTAAATTTCTTCATGTGCCTTTCTGCGGTTTCAAATGAGTAGCAATCGGTTATTTCGGATTTAGTGTGTAATAGTAGATACTGCCATCTAGTGTTACTGCGTTATATTTCATAACTATACGTGTTAAGTGGTACCACCCAATATCAACATAACCTACATTACATTGTGTGCAAAGCACAAAGTTTGCATCGCGATCCGATTTTTGATAGAGTTGAATCCATCCGATCCGAAAATTGATTAGATCGTATGCCCACTATCCGATCTTCGAAAAGATCGGATCGGATTGTCGTATCACTAGTGTAAAGTGGGCTTTATAATAATGATGCTTTTGTCATTGAAAACCTGCAATCGATCGATTGTGTGTACTTCGATTGTCAAAGCGCGTGAATGGTCTGTCATGTCAGTCGAGAATATACCTATGATGCTCTATGGTTGTTTACTCTATCTTTCTGACAGCTCACAGAAATTGTCCATGGATAAAAATGTCGCGAAAGAAATATCGGTCGCGTTTGAGTGTAAAATTCGAGGAAATTTAAAGTTTTTTAGTCATTACTCACAACTATGTCGCGAAAAACTATTGCAGGCAGTATAGGTACTGTATAAAAACTATATCGTCATCAAATTTTATATGTAAAAGCACCGTAAATATTATTCGCATTATTTTTACCGAACTTGGATAAGTCTTGAAAATAAACGTGTTCAGCGTATTGTTTAGTTTTTGTCGAGTGAAATTGGGGTCTAAGGTATATATTAGAGGACATGATATGTTACCTATGGCGAAACGATCACGTTAATTCGAAACCGCTGTGACAGCGGCATGTGTTCCTCAAAGGTTCCTCCCGACGGAAATGTCGTAGTGTCCGTTTCAGAATAATTATCAATTATAAAGTTCATCGATCATTGTTAGCAGTAACTTCTCACTAGCCCCGAAAAAAAATAATTATTACACAATGTCTTAGGATTGATAGTTACCCTGCCCATTACAGTTTAGCTTAGCAGATTTCAGCTGTTCATAAAGATGCGCACAGTGGTCTAAACTGCGAGTAGGAGTCGAAATATAATGCAAGATAGCTTATTTCTAATTTTTTTTTTTTTCATAGTTCCTTGGTGTCTGATATGTTCAGCTGGACGATATATTAGTATTTTAGGGATCTTGAATAAAACACGACTTTTCAGTTCGACATCGTAAAATCTATATTTATTTGTCTGGTCTAAATAACAAAGGGGACAAAAAGTTTATAATACAAATTTAGTTCTTCTTATAAATTAAATTTCATTACAGTAGGATGCCCACAGATGTCCATTGCAACGTGTGGGTCAACACACCACCACCCCACTGAGAAGAAAACGATACAGAAATTTAGTTCTTTTTATAAATTAAACCTCATTACAGTAGGCTGCCCACAGAGGTCTGTTGCAAAGTGTGGGTCTCCACAGTTCTTATATTAACCCTAACCTCACCGTCAAAGATACAATAACTAATATTCAAATCCAAATCCCGTAATTATCTTTGTTTTTATTTAGATGGCAGCCGAGAAGAAATCAACCCCAGTCATTTGCAAGGACCTGTAACCTCACTCAATTGTCGTACTATCAGGATTGGATCATACCGATATACACCTAAAGAAAAGGTATCACAAGCATAAAACATAATTATCTAATCATATTTCCCATACTAAAAATGTCAAATAGAGATGTTTAACACATTCACTGCTGAATGGTTTTACTTGTTTTGGCTCATTTGCCAATCTTCACACAACGTGTGTTTACTGTTTATTGTCATTGTGTTTTAACTAAACTCAATCAGCTGTGCGGGCGTGGACAGCTGGTGTGATAAAATTGATAATATAGCAGTGCTGGTTTGCATGCCAGGAGTTTCTTTTGCGGTAAAATTATTAAAACATGGATGTGTGTTTTCAGCAGTGAACATGTTAATGTTACTTGGTACTTTGTGTGTAGCCTCTTTTCTACAACTAGGCTGAATATCAGCCTTTTTTGCATGAATATGGGTGGTGTTTATATTGAGATTTACTATTACAACTTTACAATAAGTATTAATTAATTTTAGGTTTACATATCTTCTAAGGGAATAAAAATAGTAGCTCCAACACTCAAAAATGATTCGAGAGATGTTGCTCTACAAATTCAGTTGAAAGAAGTTGTCAGAATGCTAGTACATTTTGGCAAAGGGCTTCCAGTAATATTCTTATACACCATGAACAAATGCGCAATCTACATTAGAAAAACAATTGAAATGGTTGAAGATACAGGTAATTTCATTAATTATAATATTTTATAATACATGTTATCAATGTAGTAATAATTTTATAATGCACTGCAGCATTGGTGGCCAAGCTGTAAGCTCTTCCACCATAGAAGCTACCATACCTTTGGTCCTCCTCAGAGTTACTGTTATAAGTTAGATGCTGATTTCTATTCATTTCTCGTGGTGTCAAGTTGTTGGTCTTAGTCATTGTCTATTGATAACAGTTATTATGGCACATCGGAGACCTTAGGGCTTGACAGACTTAGCCACCAGAGGCTGGTGTGAAGTCCTTCAACAAACAAGCTTTATAATATACTTATTATTGTACTCAGGCCCATATTACAATCCAATGTCAAAGATAGACCCATTCAAACGAATAACACTGCTGCCAGAGACCATATCTGAAGATGCTAAATTGGCACTGAAAGATTTGTTTGGTAATGTGATTGATGAATTATCCTCCAAAGAAGCTAATGAGATTTTAGTGAGAACATGCCCTAAAGAAAGCAGTAGTGCCACAAGAATGGCAACCAGATCTTCGGGTCCTGCCTCCGCTTCTGGAATTAAAAAGTATGTGTTAGATGTTCTTGTAATTTCCTTGTTTTTTTTATACTTCTTTGTGTATAATCTATATAATTGTATTGTTTCTTTACTTGTTTACTGAAAAATTCATAATTGTTAATTACATAGATGTATGTTACTGTTATTAAGTGTAGAATGATAATGTTAATATTAATTGGTATTTCAGTGTAAATTCGGGTGAAATTAGACAAATATTAATTTATCCTCCGGGAAAAGGTGGGATCCCAATCAATACAGAAGACTTTATGTGCCTTGCGCAAGACCAGTTCCTGAATGATGTAATCATTGACTTCTACTTAAAATATTTAGTACATGATGTGCTGACCCCGAGGCAGAGAGAGCGGACCCACATATTTAGCACATTTTTCTATAAAAGACTGACCACTAAACCTAGTAAGGTCAACAGAAGTTCAAATCCCCACGAGTGGGACAGTACCTTAACTCCAGCACAGAAACGGCATGTGAGAGTGAAGACGTGGACGAAAAACGTCAATATCTTTGACAAAGACTTTATTGTAGTTCCTATCAATGAAAATTGTCATTGGTTTGTGGCAATCATTTGCTTCCCCAGTTTAGATGGATGTCGGAGTATGATAGACAATCGATCTGTCACCCCTCAAGAAATAAAGAAGAGAGGTATGTTTTAAAATTTTAATACAGAGTAAACTCTTTAAAACCATTATCGATATAACGTAAAACCTACTATAACAGATAATAGTTCAATTTGGTTGGTTTTCTTTACCGCTCATACATTCTTACACTCTTTATATAGCAACAGCCATTCTCTATTACGACGAAATGCGTTCATACTTACGCGTCAGTAAATATATTTTATCAGCATTACTGTTTATCTCACTGATTTACAAAAGGCTCAGACTTAATAATGACTTAATGTGTTCATAAACTGCCTTACTTTTTTTATTGTTAAATTGTTTATATAAGCAATGCACGCACACTAACATACTAAACGCAATAGGCACCTCTTTTATTATCAGTCGTAAACAACTAACAAATATTATAAAGTATTGAGATTAGTATTTGGTTATTTCTCTTTCTTAACTGCACATAATGAAACTCTGAAAATGCTCCATCCCTTAGTTTGGTTGTAAAGAATTTACACTGTGCTTTGCTAATGCATGTGCTGAAAGTAGTTTGTTTCCTTGTTGCTAATGCTGTATGTTAGTGACTTAGTGTGTCATTCTTCTGATATTATAACTTTACAGAGCGGCGGTCTTCCATGCTAATAGGCAACACAACAATCACTCCACTTACTAAACAAGAGCAGCTTACATTAAGCTGTGACTCGGATAATCTCAGTGAGAGAGATGAAGCTGAAGCAGATGTAAGTATATCTATCTACACTCATACTAAATGGGTAATATAATATGGAATACAAATAACGGCGCGTCAGTATAGTATGGGGCCCTAGCTTTTGTAGCAACCTTTTTCTAGTATTTAGAAAAAAAATGAATGAAACAACAGCTTTTTTTTAAACAAATGTTTAATTTGTAAATTACCATTTCAAAACTAAACCATCTGATCTTATTTCAGGAAAGTGATTTAGACATGCAGTGTGATTCTGATGAAGAAGAGGACAAAATAACACCCGAGAAAAAAGTTGAAGTACCGGTCACACCAGCTCCTACCAGAAAAACAGAACCTATTAAACAGTAAGTTTTCCAAGTAAAATTATATTTCAAATGTAATATTAATTCTAACAAGTGCATTTTTAAAGTGGAATAACTATGTTTCAGGCCTTGCATATTAATATTTGATTCATTGGCTGGAGCTTCAAGGTCAAGAGTGGTTGCTACATTGAGAGATTACCTTACATGTGAATATCAGGCTAAAGTAAGTGTCAAGTTATTGAATATATATATATGAACATTTTCATGCTTCTGTTACTATAGTATTTTCATTCACAATAAAGTTCTTGCCTTCTCAGGTCTCGCCGAGTAAGATATTTAACAAAGACAACATCAAAGGGAGCTGTCCTAAAGTACCTCAGCAAAATAACTTCACCGATTGTGGCCTATATCTACTTCAATATGTCGAGCAGTTTTTCAAAGTGAGTTCTTTGTTCTGTGGCATTTTGGACATGCTAATTCTCATATGGTTTTTGGTTTGTACCAAAAAACTAGAGATGATTTTTTATGCCATAAACATGTCTCATCTATCTGTCTGCAACTACTAATGCAATTTTTATGTTTCAGGTCCCAGTATTAGATTACAACCTGCCAATAAAACAATTAGTATACTGGTTTGATGAAATTGTGGTCACAAGAAAACGGGAAGAGATCTCAATATTATTAAAAACTCTCATGCATAAATACAATCCTGAGTCACATTTGACATTGCCTGACATAGCATTCCCCACATTGAATGGTAATTACATACATTGTTTAGTTCTCACAAATATATCTAGGACTACTAGCATTATTATGCCTTTGTAAAGTGAATTTAACCTTATTATTCTGTGCAAAGTTGCAACATGAATTTGTGTTCCAGGTAAGCTGGTTGAACCAGAAGATAGCCCCGATGACTCAGAAAATGATAAAGGTAGTTCAAGTAAAGAGAAAGGCGAAAAGATAGAGGGACCCACACTTTACTTGAAACAAATGCCTACTGGAGACATTGTGGTAAAACGCAACTTTCCCGATAACTCTTCTGACACCATACACTTACGGAAGACCATAAGGCTGGCCAACGATGGAGATCGGTCAATGGTCCAACTCAAACAAGATTTTCTCAAGAAAGGGAATGGTGATAGTGAAAATCAAATTTTGATACCGATAAAATTGCACAATAGTGACTTGGTTAAAGACATTCAAAATACTTTAATAGTTAATAAGAATAATAAAATTATTGGTGAAAAAAGAAACAGTGTACATAATCAAAGTGTATCCAGTTTGAACTGTTTTCGACAGAATTCTGGTGAGAGTGATGGCAACTCGTACCTGAAATCAAGAAGGGTAAACAAGATTGAGGATGTGGTGAATGAATCAAGTAAAAAATTCAAAAGAAATGAATGTTGAAAGAGTGCACCTGTCCATATTATATGCCCTGTCTATTAAATTATTATGATTTAAAATGTATATATTATGGACGTGTAAATATTAGCAATTTAAGGTTTTAGCATAAAGAATGTCATTTATTTCATCCGGGATGGAACGGTCACATTTTTTAAAATATAGTTTCACAAAAAAAGTATGGAAAAAGCATAAGGCGGGGGGTGCTTTTGTTGAAGTATTTAACTGTTCTGTCCTGGTTGGGAAAAAAAAATCTTGTTATTTATGCTAAAACCACTATTAACGACCTGTATTTAATACTGTACCTATTTTATAAAGTAAAAGTGTAAAAATAAAATTTTACTTGTGTATCATACTAGCTTGAAAAAATACAAAAATGAAAGTGTATTATGATGACTAGCTTTCATTTTAATTAATTTTTTATTTAATTACAGAATAGTTAAGTTTCCCTAGATGAATAAAAAGTTTCAATAATGTTGGCTTTTATTGCATTCTTTGGTTAGTTTAGGTTTCATTATTTTTCCCCATTGATTATGTCCAACATTAGGCGCAAAATTATTCTTAATGCGTATCCCCTTTACTTTATGTAGTAATTGGATTGTGGCACAGATTATTAATATGATTGTGAGTTTCGATTCCTACAAATTAAAAACATATTTGTATTTTTTCTATCTTTTTGGTTTCGTATGGTTAGTGCGTTTAGCCATAGGCTCAGCGTTTTTAGCTAATTTCAAGCTAAGCCTATGGTTTAGGTAGAGTTTAGCAAGTGTCAATTATTAATAATTTACAAGTTTTTACATCGTCAGAATGAGTCGGTAGTTAGTCTAGTCAAAGTCACGAGTATAGAGTAGTTTATTATTATTAGTATACGGCTATACTGTACCGTTACAGAATGGTGACCCCGTAACGGGGTCACCATTCGGTAACGTGGTAGGTGCTTAGAAATGGCACATTTTTTGGGTTAGTGTCGTTTGGCTACACTCGTACACGTTAACGATCACAATGTTACACATTAACACAAAGAAACAAGTTTGAGAAAAAAATACAAAAGCAGCCTTATATTTTCGCTTTCCCACCAAAACTTCCGCACTTCAGTTTGATTCCATTTAAATAGGTACTCTCATAGGAAAAAACAACATCCTTGCAGATGTAACGAATGGAGCCTGGAGAGCGTAATAAAAAATAATAATAATTAGTTTAGTCTATTCCGGATATCTAAAATTTTCAGAAACGTAATAGGCCATCTGCTCTGCTCCTAAAAATCTAAAAAAAAAACAATTAAATGTCAATGTCAGAATTATCAAGTTGTCATTGTCAATGTCAACTTACTGTCATTAAAATCAGCATGGTGTTTCAGATTTTATTATTTTGTTTGAATTTGTTGGCACTTGGCTCCCTTCTTTTTAATTTTACCGTTTTTGATTTCTCATTTCAGTTTCAACACATAGTACTTTGATTCAGGTTTTTTTTTGTATTGTCTTTAAAATGAGTAGTAAAGTGGACATTGGAGTGTTGGAAGAAAAACATTCTTGGCTTTTGCATCCCAGATTCTTTCCAAGTAAAATAGGAGGGAAACCGGCATGGTTAGATCTCAAAAACTACCCCAGCAGTGAAGAATTAACTTGTAACAAATGCCGCGATCCTTTAATTTTTCTCTGTCAGGTATGTAAGTACCGCTATAATTTTTATAAATCTTGTAGGAAGTGTGTAGTACCTATGGGCGATAGATTTTCAGATTTAAAAAATAAATGTTTAAGTGAAGCTGAAGGAACTGAGGGATCATTATTAACTTAAGTATTTGAAATTTTGGCAAGATTAATAATAGATGTTTTTGGTATGGTTACAGATCTACGCACCATATGAATCATCTGAAGATTGCTTTCATCGTACAATATTCATCTTTGTATGCAGAAACGGAGAATGTTGTAGGACTAATTCATCAAATAATTTTATAGTTCTGCGCTGTCAGCTGCCACGAAAGAATGATTTCTATTCATTCAATCCTTATGAGGAAAAGGAGGATGAGGTACATCAAAAATTAAACATAACCTGCAACCAATACCTATTATTTCAAAATAAGAAATTTTCTTGTGTTTTAAAATATGGTGGAACTGTTCACTTAAGGGCGGGAAAATTAAATTCCAAACAGTTTTTTTGTTTTCAGAGCTAGACCAGGTAACTATTCGAAATAATAATTGAGTTTGTGATAATCTTAGACTATTATGCAAATGATTTCACAAAGATATTTAGAAAATATTTGCCTGGTTACTCTAATAAGTAAAAGTACTAATTAACATTTTCACTGCTGAAAACACTACTGTGGTGTTTTTCATAACTTGCTGTGAGTATGGGAAAACACAACGGTGTGTGCAGATCCGTACCTGTGGCTAGACAAGATAATCGGCTCAACAGTCAAAGCGTTAAGTAATAAACACATCACTCATCAGTTTAAATTTTCTGCAATAAGCAAAACACCTTAAGGAAAACAATCACATTAGCAGGATACATAAGAATATAGTTGTGGAAATGATAAAGTACAATGGAATTATTGTTTGCAGGTCTTTCCTATGGACAGTTGGCCAAAACTCTGTGAGCTCTGTGGAGCTAAAGCACCTTCTCACTGTTCGAAATGTAAAAAAGTTTATTATTGCAGTCGAAAACATCAAATCATTGACTGGCAAAAAGACCACAAACAGAATTGTCCAGCATTACAGGTAAATCGTCAAATAATGTCTAGTCATCCTTAGCATTTACTAATATACTTACAGAAGGTTGATTTCCGATCAACTCCTTCTCCCAAACATAAGCCACAAATTTCTCTGGTTTTGCTTGCTTGTTGAATGAAGTAGTGCCAGTCTCATTTATCTAATGTTAATTAATGATTTATTAATGTTATCAGGCATCGGAGGTTGTAAAGGCTAACAACTTTGTGGCAACACCAAGTGGAAAATCTATTCTTTTCAAGGAGTGGGATCTTATAGTTGATGAAGAAGATGAGGTATGTTACATTATTATCGAAGGCCTAGTAATGAACGCTAAAGAGTCCTGTTTGAAATGTTGTTTAATCTTTTTGTAGGAAGATATTAAAGAGGTTGACTTAAACAAGGAAATGGAGAACCTACAAAAAATGATGCAAGAAAAGAAAGTGGGCACATTGGACAATGTGAGTGAGAGTGAGTTAGAGGAATATACAAAAGGAGTACCGGAAGACAAAGCTTTTAAGAAATTCAGTAAGAGGGTGGCACGGCATCCGGACCAAGTGTTGCGATATGATAGAGGCGGTGAACCTTTGTGGATTACAAGGAAGTCTGAGGTACCGGTTGACATCCCGCCATGCCAATATTGTTCTGGGGAAAGGCAGTTTGAATTCCAAGTAAGCTGAATACAATTTATTTAATCTCTCACATGCTGAATTTACAGAAATATTAGATGTTTAATCGGCCTGATCCATTACTATGCAGCCCAAAATTAATAGACAGTAGAGTGCGGAGTTCGGAATTGTCCAATTTTTCAAATTGTACCTTAGTAGTTGGAGCAATGGGTAGTAAGAAGTAATTTTGATTCAATGATTTCAGGTGATGCCACAGTTGTTAAACTTTATCGATGTTGGCATAGATTTCCAAAGCATAGACTGGGGAGTCCTGGCTATTTACACTTGTAAAGAGAGCTGCAACGAAGGACCTGCTTACAAGACAGAGCACATGATCAAACAAGATTTAACCAACTAATATGACTTTATTCATTTATATTTACATTAAGTTATTAATAAACCAGTTATTTGTCTTTTGTCGTTTTCTTTCCATAATCTTCAGAAATATAGGTAAGCAAGTCATTTAAACCACTGAACTCTGTTCTTGACCGAGGAGGATTGTTTTTAGGCACAGCTGGTAACAAATTGCCCATTTTTATCCTGAATTCTTTGAGCTGGAAGACAAACAAAATAAATGTTATGCTGCATGTACTTATATTAGGTATACATAATATAAATTTGATTTTTAGAAATCAAGAAAGTAGATTCATCCACATGATCTCTAAGATTGTAAATCCAAATTTAATCTTGGCATGATACAGTTTTCAACATATTGACTGCTGAACCGGTTTTTACATTTGAGCACAATTATGGACCATGAGTGTTTTCCAGCAATGGCGTGCCGTATGTGTCAGCTGCACTAATAGCGCCGCGTTTCTCCACAGCCAGCATGTAAGCTGCGCTAACACAACAGGTGTGTTCTCCCATAAAGTTATAATAATCACAATGTTCACTGTGATTTAAACAGTGAATGTGTTAAATAGATACCAGCATTCTATAATATAAAATTGACAATCTTACATTTTTAGCCCCAGAAAGCTTCCAAATTCCATAACATAAGCATGAAGTTCCAGCTACAGCGTAAACTGTGCCCCATCCAAGTGCTCTCAGTGCTAATATAGCACCAGCATCTGCCATGTCCATACTGCCATGTAGACCTGTGAAAAAAGTGTAGTGTGAAATATCTTGCGATCATGTGATGGACAAGCAAGATCTAATTTGGTTATAATAATAATAAATCATTTATTTCAGATTTAAAATCCATACAAACATAAACAAATCATACAATAAAAATTAAATAAAATTACATAAAAAAAAAGACCTAGAGGTTATGGTACCTAATTTATTATAAATATTTAAAAATAGTAGATTACCTTTGTTAAAATATTTAGGATCAGTTTTCTTAGCAGCTGCAAGCGTTGCACTGAAACCTAAAACACCTGCAATCCCAGCTACAGAAGCTAGGAATGCACCAGCTGAAACAATTTTTTTTATGATTGGTACTGACTGGACTGTTTCCACACATCTAAATAAAGGCCTAGAAAGATAATTATAATTACTTTTTATTCTATGAAGACGATCCTCTTTCTCCTTTTCATTCATAATTTTGAGTTACGTCCGAATTTAAATAGTTTTCACGTTTGCCAAACAAACCGTAATAACGCAAATTGTAAATAACCAGAAAGACGCGAAATTTATAATACTTTACTTTGATCCACTTTTTGGTACGCTGGCTGATCCAGAAACAACAGAAATCATGAAATCAGTCCCGAAATTCTAATCTTCATCTCTTTCCTTTTGAGGACGGATGACGACAATTTAGCCAGGGAAGATACTAGGGCTTTCGTTAGCTAGGTAACCTAAATACTTTTTTGTGAGATAGACTGACCAACAAAATATGAACGAAGGAGTAGAGATTATTCTATCCCGTCAAAAGAGAGAAATTCTCAAATTAAATAAAAATCAGCTGTTTGTAACAACCTCTAAAGCAGTGTTGCTAACACTGATTTTGAAAAGTGAGCTTAGGCTATCTAAAGTCGAAATACTTTTATCAGTGAATAGGAGGTAAACGAGCCAGAAGTTTTATTTAGTTTGTAGGTTTTGCAACTGCCACATGCTTTTTGCTCGTTATGTTCAATACAAATATTGGCTAAAAATATCTGAAAGTGAGATGGCCAACAATAACTCATGTATGAAAATAATCTCGTGATGATTGAACCGTGGATATAGGGACTTTAGTATATCCTGGCAGCACATTTTTCACTTCCCGCCGGTTGTCAAAGTGGAACTGAATGACATTTGACATTAGATAAATGCCCAAAATATTCGAAAACTAAATAAAAAAAAAAAGCAGATGAATGAACTTCAGTCAACATTTTCTTCAGTTTTTAATTTTTTAGGTTAGTATAACGTAAACAACGTTTTGGGATTTAATAACTCTGCGATTTGTGAATGAAATATATAACTCGATCAGCTAATATTTTACATTAATTGTGTATCACATGTGATTTATAATGACGGACAAAATAAATATTGTAGATTTATTTCAAGAAGCAAAATCCCAGAAAACTTATTTAAAAGTTTGTGCTCCCATGGTCAGATACAGTAAAGTGCAATTTAGAACTCTCGTAAGAAAGTAAGCATAACTATATTTATTAAATTTCATCAACTTGTTTTCCCTAAAGTAAATGTAAAATACCTATTCAATAATTGTAACCGTTTATAGACAGTATGTTTACTAACAAGTTCTCATCGTAATCACTGCAGGGTCTGAGCTACAACTTTTTGTTTCAGCTATAATGTAGACTTGTGCTTTACTCCAATGATACTGGCGGACTCATTTTGTCAAAATGAAAAAGCTCGAGGCAGTGAGTTTTCAACCACTGCCAACGATTCACCATTAATTGTTCAGTTTGCTGCCAATAACAAGAACGATTTCATCGATGCTTCCCAGCTGGTCTTCCCTTACGCAGATGGCATTGACTTAAACTGCGGCTGCCCTCAAAGATGGGCCATGAAGGACGGCTATGGCTGTGCACTGTTAACAAAGCCCGAAGTAATTCACGACTTAGTCAGGGGTATCAAAAACAATTTACCCAACGACTTTAGCGTCTCAGTCAAAATAAGAATTTTAAAAGAATTAAAAAGGACCATAGATTTGTGTCAAAAGCTGGAGAACTGTGGGGTGACATTTCTAACTGTACATGGTCGTACTCCTTCTCAAAAGAGTGGTGACAAAATTGATGTCGAAGCACTTAAGACAGTTGTTGATTCAGTAGCAGTTCCGGTGGTAGCCAATGGTGGTATCAAGACCCTATTTGATGCAGATCAGCTTTCCGAGAATGTTGGCTGCAGCGGTGTCATGGCGGCCAGTGCGATGCTCGCAAATCCAGCCTTATTCAGCGGTACGAACAGGACACCTCTCAGCTGTGTGAGATACTGGATGGATTTGAAAGATCAAGCTAAAGACAGGATAACATTCCAATGCTACCACCACCATTTAGTTTTTATGCTGGACAAGTTGTTCACAAAGCAGCAGAAGAATGAATTCAATATTTTAAGTACATTTGAAAGTGTTGACGAGTATGTGTATAAATATGTGTTAGATTCTTTCGTAAGTGATGTTCAGTTTGAACATAATTTAGGCGAATTTGTAAGTTGTGATTTTCCTGAAGAAATTACGTTAAAACATGCCAGTAAATGTAGAGGTTGTGGTAAAAGCGTAGGCTATTGTATTTGTTGTAAATATGACTACGAGAGTAGTGATGGCAGCTTCTTCACTTCATATGTAAGAGAAACGGATTCATCAGATTACATGGACAGTAATTTATTTGATGAAGATTGATGATAAGATTTTATTTTATTAAACTTGTTGATTAGTGTTATTAACATATTTTCATCATCAACCTATAACGTCCCACTGCTGGGCACGGGTCTCTCCTCACTTTCGTGAGGAGGGTTAGGCCATATTCCACCACGGGGGCCAAGTCCGGATTGGCGGGTAACATATTTTATAAGTTATTAAAAATGGTATCATTTTTTATTTCCGCATCACGTAAAAAACGACTGAACCGATTGCAATGCAGTATTCACTATTTGGTAGGTACTTAGGTAAGTAAATATCCAAATTGGTATTATAATCAAGACACCACTGCCGATAGAGTCATATATAACAAAAAGTAAAGGGTGGTACAATGGGAGGTTTTATCGTTTATAGCGATTTCTTCCAGAAATCCTTTACTTGTACAGAAAAAAAACTCTTTTATTTAGTAGTAGGTATTGTCGGTGGCATATTATGGTACTTACTTACATCATAATAGTTTCCGACTTAGGTACGCCTAAAGTACCTACCTACCTACTTTTTTGAAAGTTTGAAAATGTTTATCTACATGGTGTTGACTATACTAAATATGGAGAGTAAAGCACCTGCGCTATTATAGCAGTCTTTCTAATTTAGATAATTATCTCTGTCATAATTACAGAAGTGCTTCCCCGAATTTTATAACGCCTGAGCTTAAAATCGTCGCGGCACGTTACCGACTCACATTTTTACACTTAAAATACGTATTTAGAGATATTTTTATTTTTTTATAGCTCCATGACATCGTGTAAGCGTTAATAGTGAGAACGTTGCTAATTAAACAAGCGTGACTATAAAATAATGAACGTAGGTTTATGCTCCGGTAACTAACTGTCTACATGAAAATGTTGGTTTGGTAATCGTATAAAAAGTTTAATGGAAAGAACTAGGTAGATGAGTAATTGGGAATGTCAGAATATGTGTACCTTAGTTTGGCTGTAGCAGCATGAAAATCTATTATTTTAAGTAGGCCATTCCATACCTACCGATTGACACGTGATTCTGTTGTAAGATTTATTAACGCGTTCACTGCTGAAAACAACTGTCGTGTTTTTCATAACTTGTCACGAGTACGGAAAACACAACTGTTGTGTTTGTTGTAAGGGAAAACACTATGGCGCGTGCAGAGCCGCACCCGTGGCTAGACAAGCAGCAGTCAAAGTGTTAATTACCATCTACTTATAGATGTTATACTTAGTTCCCACCAGTGCAGTGAGGGCAGCCTGGCCAGCTATATTCTGACAATGAACCGACATTATCGATTTTATTACCGCAATAAAGCACCATGCTATATTAAAATCTTGGTTGGTAAGTACCAATATTAAAAATAACTTTTAGAGGCCTCGAGAACCGAATCAGGTAATTTTACTTTTGCTAACACAATTTATATCTCTTATATTCACGACGTGGCTCCTTAGAGCTTTTTCTACCGGGCCCTGCGTTAAATGAATGCTCTGCTACTTTACTCGCTCTCTATCTGGAACCATTGTAACTGTCGACGTATGTGTACGTACCGGTCGGGCAGGCGGTTTGCATCCTAATTTTTAGCCACCATCTAAACCTAAGTATCGCCAGAGAAAACATAATAGTAAACGTATCACTATGCTATATACAACATGAACCAGCTGCGAAAGTCAAATGTACAACAACTACTTGTCATTGTTGTTATTAGGTAATTATTATATTATAAAATCGCGATCCGACTGTCTACTTCTTCGCATTATTTCACAATACGAATTTTCCCCGAATTCCTGTAAAGGACTAAGTAGGAACATGAATAAGTACAAAAATATTTCAGTTTGAATTAAATAACTGTTTAAAAGTAGAGCAGAGAAGTAATATTTAATTGAAGAGAAGAGAGAGTTCTAAAGAAGAAATGTTTTAAAAAAGAAAAGCTTGCGCCAGATCCAACAAAAAAAAGCCTCAAATTGTTCTCCAAAAAAAGCACACGTACAAAATCGAGTTGACACGTTAACCCTACACACGAAACAAACGTTTAACGAAAGGTAGAGATCAAAAGTGTGAACAAATAACGCGTACCTATCACGGAGATGGTGACCGACGGAACTGCGAGTGCCCACCGCCAGTTGGGCACATGCGGCGGCACTAGTTAGAAGGAGGTGCGCTGCTGAAGTACTGGTCCGCGTGCGTGCTATATGATAATCCCGCGAAATAAAAAAAAGAGTGAAATAATATATTTGAGGATCCTCGGGCTTCCGGATTTAAATGTAAGTTTTTTTAAATTATATTTTGTGTTAGGGTGGATTTGTCATTGAATATTCCTACTACCTTTGTTTGTTGCTACATTTGGTTCGCTCTATTTTGGCATGTTCCTTTGCAAGTCGATGTAATATAATGTTTCTAATAATAACTTTCATCAAGACTTGGAAAAAAGTATATTAACAAGTATTATGTGTTATAAGTAGTATAATTGAAGCACCTAATTTATTTATTTATTGTCATATATAAAAGTAACTTTACAGAAGTGTCCAATACATTACAATTGTCAAAGAGTGCATAATACAATATTATTAAGATACTTAGAAGGAAAACTGACAAGAAATACTTAAAAAATTAAATTAAACTGCCCCACTGCTAAGCAAATGCCTTCCACTCTCCTGTGTCACCAACCCTCGTGGAAAACATCGATCAATAATTACAAATAACCTCAACGACAACTAATTTGCACAGTATAGTGCACAATATGCATTAGTTTAGTATAGGCTGGTGACAACATTGGAGGATTCATTAGGCTGTGGTAGCTATAGGTATAAGTAGCACGGTAGGTAGCTAGGTAGGTACAATGATTTTAATGGACACAAAGACAATGATTATATAGAACATAGTAATGTAATTAATGTGCAAGTGTACCTATATTCCAATTAGTAGGTACTTTTTATCCTGGAAAATTTAATATCCGCGGGCAAAGTTCGTGTGACTCTGGAATCCGTTCGTGGCACTAGGGAAAAGCTATTTTGTAGCAACTTCAAAAAGGAGAAGGTTATCATTTGGCTGTAGTGCATCAGAATTTGAATCAATATATTTTTTATTGTATTTATATATTGTGAACATAATATTATTATTAACTTGTTATTAAACACATGGATTTATTAGGTTGTTTTAGTGGTCTGATCATTCAAGTAAGTGTCAGTTCGATTCCCACTAGGTACGGCACAATTATTTGTTAGTAAAAATATTTCTTTAGTATAATTAGGTATGTATGATTTGTGTGTAGCGGGTTGTGGGACTATTATGTTCCTTGAATTTCCTAAAGTCTATTACGCAGTTTAAATATATGGAAGCTCTAGGAAATATGCCTGTAATTACTTTCAGGGTTCGGTGACCAATCAATCTGAAGATTTTTGCTCAAACCTTTCTTTTTTCTCAATTGAAATAGTACTTATTTTAATTATTATGACGTGGATATGGTTACAATGTGCGAAGTAAACAGAGACCACAACTACTTTTTGAAATAGAAATTAAGAAAAAAATTTTTTGTGATTCATTATATTGATTTTCTGGGTAGGTAGGTAGGTACAGTAGGCGCGCGAGTTGAATGCATTCGGGGCCATGAGACGCACGTACCGAAACTCGTCTTTCAACTCGCGCGCATACTGTCTATTAGACTGCGCCGAATCATATCACCCCGATCACCAATAAGAAATTCGTTCATATTTCAAAATCCGCGTCTAACTAAACGAAACCAATCAGCGCATCTTTTCACCTAGACGCGCCGAGAATGACTTAGCTTCACATTAGGCTCACGGGTCAGACTGGGCGACGCTTCCCAGAGTACCGCTCTTTTCGTTATAAGTGATCCGAATCGCCTTGTTCTACTATACATTGCTTATTTACAGAACCTATAAGCACTAATAATAGTAGCAAAGTAATAATAGTGTTTACACCGTGCTTTAAGTAAGCTAGGTGTAGCTATTTTCCCAGCGCGGTCAAATGCAATGCCAATAATCAACAGCAATAAAATACAGAAGAGAGGGGTCGAGTCATTCATGGCTGGCATAGCGTTAGTGATATTTACACCTTCACGAGATAATTGATCCGCAAATCGGCGATAAGCGTTACAAATGTTACAATAACATCTGCATGTGTTCTGGACACAACAAAATGCTGGAAATAATTGGTAATATGCAAAAAGATAGCTTTTACGTGTTAGCAGCTTTCTTTTCATTTTAATTATTGCCAGGTTTTGAGGCAATTATTTTGGAACACTAATGTGCGTGTAACTACTAACTAATGTGTAGGTATATAACTAAGTACCTACAGCTTAGTTTAGCCTAATTTCGTAACGAATTCGAAATCGAAAAGAATCTAGAATAGATAATTATCTCTTTAGCGATAAGACGGGTAATTGTATACACTGTTCATTATAATTTGTTTTTCTTATTATTATATGTATGTATTTATCATTAGGATAACAAATTATTATAAATAGTTGTACCCTGCCACGCTTCGCTATGGCACATTCGCACATTCGCTGATATGTCACTGATGCAAAAAATAGATAAAAACAATCATTGATGCGGATTATATATCATGCTAAAATTTCAGCTCGATCGGTGCAGAACTTTTTGAGTTTTTGAAGCGTACACAAACCAACATAATATTTATATATATATATATATATAGATAGATAGATTAATTCGAATTATTATAAATAATAAAACGAATTATTAGAAATTAGATTGTCGCTGGGTTTAAGGCTTAAATACTTAAATAATTAATGAATATCCGGCCGTAGATACTTTGTGTCGAAGCGGGTCGAAGCGAGTCGCTAGTGAATCACATTTGAATTTTATCCGTTTTGAAACATGAAAATTTGCAATGACTTCTTCAAGCTGTGATAATTTGGATTCAAGCCCCATTTTTCTGTTGATGGAATGTCGGTTTCACTGTAGCTAACAGAGCCGAAATGCCGTGCTAACTACATTATCTTACATGCCTACTGCAAGGTAAACAGATGGTGTAGGAAGTGCTTGGATCGTTGAGATGGAGCTTCTAATTTTCGTCTTATTTGATCAGAACTATTTGTTCTGCACTTTCACATGTGGTGCTACTTTAAAAACGTTGACCTGGTCGTGTGTATTTGGTCAATTTTGCGTTTGGTGGCGTGTGGCGTATGTCGTGTGTGAGACATCGGTGTGCGTTTACTGCAGTCTAGCGAGGGTCGTGGGCACAGAGCCGGCCACCGTCTGTTTGAACGACTGGCAAAGAATTAAAAGTATGCCACAAATATAGCGTGTTTACACAGACTCCATACTTACCGTATAGCAGTCAGGCCTCATCCAAATTACTCGAAAATTGCGTGAAAGAAACTATAAAATTATTTTCTCTATTTCATTTCGTAACGGTGTGTATTCTCATGCTATTTCCAATTGGTAATGTCAGTGGGTGCTGTTACGCTGTATGCTATAGGCACATATTTATATTTAGTTTGTTCTCATATATATTTTTATTACTAAGTATATGTTATTGTATAATATATAACTGCGTTTACTTTGGTAACGCTTGTTACTGAATCGGTATGTGCTGACAGTTCCCACGACAATAAAAAGAGAACTGCTCATACTTATAATTTCAATTGTATGTGCAATGTACCTATAATAACTCAACTTTGTTCAGATGTGCGAATGGCTTGCTCGCGGCGAGTGGTGCGACGTCAAGCTCCTGTGTG
Organism: Campaea margaritaria; assembly: GCA_912999815.1. Classification (NCBI taxonomy): domain Eukaryota; kingdom Metazoa; phylum Arthropoda; class Insecta; order Lepidoptera; family Geometridae; genus Campaea; species Campaea margaritaria. Next base: position 9,927,225 of record OU538794.1, read on the forward strand.
GTGGCCGCTCCTTTAGCGCCCATCGAGCTGTGTTGGCAAGTGCCAGCTCATTTTTGAGGGTGACTAGCCATTTTAATCGATATACATAAAGGTACTTACAACACTTCATCAAAAAATAATCAACGCGTCTTTCTTTCAGCGGATCTTTCTCTCTTGTCCCGCTGACGAAACACCCACATTTATCGTCTTGCCCGACTTTGATCTAGAAGCCATGTCTTCAGTTCTTTTTTACATTTACAATGGCGAGGTTATTTTGCAAAAAAATAAGCTTGGATTCTTTTTAGATATAATACAAGCTATGCAGATTTATATAGATGGTCAATACTTACCAAAAATAAGTGAGACTGTTGAGGAAGGAAGTTTTGATTTTTATTCATGCCACGATGTGAATATGTTGAAAACGGATATATTTACTTTGGGACTCGGAGATATTAAGGATCAAAGAATGTTCAATTTAAAAAAGGGCATGGAGATGCAGAGCGTGCTTTTACAGTATTCACAGAGCGAGGCAGATTTTCACGATAACACCGTACGATCTCAGAATGGGAGCGAACTCCGCAAGTCTCGTTTAGGAAATCTGAAATCGCCGTGTGGAGACCGACAAAGGAACTCTTTCCTACGTGATTTATTTATCGAGACATATCCTCGAAACGGTAATGTTAACGGTCTGACGGAAGGCGTGCTAGCAATATCAAATGAATGCTATCGTTCTCCGGCATCTGTGCTCTCGACGACTGTAAATAGGGAACATCTCAGCAGCGACGCACTCTCAATATTTGGTACAAATACAAGGCAAACCTTAAACATGTCAGCACTATTACATCCTAGTCAACAGCTACAATGCAAAATACCAACAAGGAGTACCTACCCCCCTTACAAAAATTGTCCAATAGAAACAAGTGACATGACTTTCATTTATGGTAATAGTGAAGCTGCCGCTGAGTTTCCGAATGATCGTACTCCATTTTTGCCACAGCAGCTAAATGATAAGAGCATTATGTCTGGAATAAATACTTCATTAGATTTTCGTCAATCTCTTCTGGAAATTATGAAGTGTCGCTCACTGATGCCAAATTCTACCTTGAGAAGTGAATGTGAAGAGAAAAGGAAAGAGCTGAAATCGACCAACCCTCCTAGAATAATATTTAACCAAGTACTGGAGAATCCATGGAGTCCTCGTAAACCTAGTAATTATAGACCATTCCGACGAAAAGAGGAACATAGTCACTCACAGAATCAGAAGGTATAGTATGTTTCTTTAAAGGCCTGTGTGACTTCTCAGTGACCCACGGTTTTGATCGCGTTGACTTCCAAGATCAAATCAATTGGAGATTAGGTCTTCTTTCAATAATCCAATCATACATTCATGCGACAACTTAGGCGGAATTAAAGTTATATATTTTCACTTCTTCTTCTTGTTTAAGATGAAACCTTGTTTATTTATAGTCTAGCGCTTGACAGCCTCACTTGATGCGATCGATGAAGCACCTTCCATCACATTGTCGTCGCTGAAGATGGTAAATACGCTAAGCCTAGAACACTTACTTGCTCTTGAGCCCTTAGGAACTGCTATCAAAACACTCCGAATGAGGATGGATGACAGATTATTGGCTTGGAGTCGCTAGCCAGGCGGGCATTAGTGTCCTACCAAGTTTTAGATTTTCAAGCGAATAATTGTACCTAGGTATGTACTTACATACCTGTTGCTTTTAATAATAACTTCAACAGTTTCAGGTAGAGAAAATTAATATAGTAAATGACAGTAATAATAATATACAAATAGCTACAGTAACTGAAGCTGGGCAAAATGTGATCAGCGGCAGCGGGGTACCGCTTGAAGCAGGGGAGCCTCCGGCATCAAACTCGCCGATACCAACAAGTAGAGACAGTTTCAAGTGTACTCACTGCAATCAGGTAAGGAGACTCTTTTAATACTTTTTAAAGTTCCTGTAGCGTGCCTCTCAAAAACGTTACCCATTCTTCTCAATATTGGCAATTACGTCATCACCGGTTTCCCATTTTGAGGGACATTTTAGTGTGGCAAGAAATCCGCCTGTACCATTTTTATATGAGACGAAATTGGCAGTCTCATTCTATGCTTCAGTTTTGAGTTACCAAAAAGGTTTTACCTGTTGTCCCACACACAAAAGGTCTCTTAGTTAAACGAGTTCCTACAGCCCAAGTGCCACTGGAGTAACCCGCTGACAAATAGGTTCGCAGCCTTGGTTCGGCCAGTTATTGCTCCCGAGATTAAGAAGATTATTAGCATAATGTAAATAAATAGGTAAGTAGCATCAAGAGATATTGATAATGAATCTCAAAGATACTGATATGCTTTTAGATAAAACATTCAAATTGATAGTGATTTTGACCGGTTTAAGTGAAAAATGCAATGCATCTCCATTGAACTGCACTTTATATTCACGGAACTATTTGTAGAGAATCTACTTGAACACTTCGTCTATCGTTGGTGTCTGAAGATAACACAGCAAAGTATTCTGTGATATTAACATATTTTATTGTATACTTTGCGGATACTGTACATACTGTACGTACATACGTACGTACTGTACATACTGTACGTACATACGTACGTACTGTACATACGTAGTACGTATGTACTATACTGTACGGTAATTTATGATTAGATCGGGACGTTCGACGATTTTACAATATTTCCAGAAACTTTACCTTATTAAAAAAAACGTGTGATTGAAAAGGTATCTAATATAAGTTTTTCTTAGTATACTTATACTAAATGCGTCCACGATAACAATGGCGTACACGTTAAAGTTCCAAGAATACAGCAATTGATTAGATGATTTGAAGCGATCAGCTATGTACCGTTGTGCTTATATGGTTAGATTGATGCAAATAACTTTGTTTTACGACAGCATTGTGCTTTTTCTACGTCAATTATGATGAATAACAGAGTCCGTAAGTAAAGCTACGTAAGATCATATCGCTCAAGATGTTTAACCAAATTGTTGTAAGGTTCACAAAAAGTTTACTTACGTATCACTTATTTAAGCACTTAATACAGCTACCGTTTGCGTCGAATAAGTAGTTTTGTTACGTGACGTTAATTGGCCCCGAGAGTTGGCTCTCCAGTCGTAGAGAAAACAATCAAATTGAAGTGTTTAAGTCAACTCTTCAGAAACTGAACAGTATTTGAACTAGTGTTACCTAAATGACATTATGCGGCTTTTGATTTGATTTTATCGACCACCTGAAGGTGGATGTGGCTTTCTTCTTTGGTATTGATTTTGGATAGTTCGACATTTTTTTTTTCCCGGGGAAATGCATTAGGCATACCACCCGCCTTGAGATTGACTTTGGTTGAATCCTAGCTGCCTACAGCTTCCAGCCTAGCTGCCCAGGTTGCGCTGGTATATTTTTCTTTATTATATTTATTAATTAACTGGCCGACCAATTTTCAAGATGAGATATAATATTTTTAAGCTGTAAAAATAATTGAAATCATTCAATAGTCCCGGATATACGAGATAACATACACAAAAAAAAAAAACGATATGTGTGTAGTTGTAGTAAAACTTCAAATGAAGAATTTAATTAAATATATTTAAAAAAATATACGAAACTTAACTCTCTCTCTTTCTATCTTCACTAACTTATATCTCCCTCTGAACTTCCGTTCGCCTCGCTCGATCACATTTTTCGTAACGCATTCACCAGCTCACTCCCCAAGTCAAGCGTGCGTAAAGAAGTTTTACTTAAATAACAGAATTTATAAACCTCCTCTTCAGGAAGTTTGTTGAAATGCTACGTAGTGTCAATCAGTTCGTTTAAAGCTAAATCACTGCTGCCTTACACTTCAGGTGTTTACAAGCAGCGAGTCCCTGGCAGTGCACATGAGAAGACACTCGGCTACCGCTCGGTACACTTGCGGAGAGTGTGGCAAAACGTTCTCTCAGCTGAGAAACTTCAAGTATCACATGTCCATACACAGGGGCACTAGAGAGTTCGCCGCGACCTGCACCGTGTGTGGGAAGTACTTCAATGATAGAGGGTACCTGAGCAGCCATATGAAGATTCATCGGTAAGTGACGCGGATAGTTGACACTCTTCATTATTTTAATTAGACAGATGGTAGGTAAACCACTCTAAAATTACGTGTAGCTTCTAACTTTAGCTTAAAACTTTAGCGGCAACTTGGGTGCGTCTTGCAAGTATTGTTCGGCAACTACGGCTGCAAAGTATATTGCCGTAAGTTTCGAGCTTTTATTTCAAAAGAAATCGACTTAGATTTAATTTTCTATTGAACATGTTTCAAATGGTGCGCTAACAACGATATTTTTGAACAGGAATCGGAAGGAATATAAGTGCACTTTATGCCCAAAGTCATTTAATCAACGAGTCGCGTACAATATGCACGTGCGGATTCATACAGGTAAGATAAGAATATGATTGATTTTCTATAGGAAAATCTTCTAGTGGAATAAAAAAGACACCTAACAACGGAAGCATATAATAGTTTACACTTAATTGATAGTATCAGCACTATTTGATTCGAACTCAACACTGCTCGAACGGCAGACGTTCTCGTTACGCCAATACGAATGTTTTATTTTATTTTTATTATGTATTTTGTTATTTGATTTTCTGTGTGGACTTTATTATATCTGAAATAAATGATTATTATTATTATTGAGCGGTGGTAGCCTAGTGGGAGAACGTCCGCCTTCCAATCAGAAGGTCGTGAGTTCAAATCCCAGTGCGGACACGTACCAATGTGTTTCTGTAAAATATATGTACATAATTATCACTCGCTTTTCGGTGAAGGAAAACATCGTGAGGAAACCCCACATACCTACCCGAGAATTATTTCGGAGGTAGGTATGTTATCCACCAATCCGGACTGGGCCCCCGTGGTGGATTATGGCCTAACCCTCCTCACGAAAAGTGAGGAGAGACCCGTGCCCAGCAGTGGGACGTTATGGGTTGATGATGATGACTTGGATAAGCAGTCTTGCCACATAATGACATCAAATTTCATGTATATCGTTGCCTCGTTCGTGCCCAGGCGTGAAGCCGCACGCTTGCGCCGAGTGCGGGAAGGCGTTCTCCCGCAAGATGCTGCTGAAGCAGCACCAGCGCACGCACTCGGGCGAGCGCCCCTACGCGTGCCCGCACTGCGACAAGCGGTTCGCCGACCGCTCCAACATGACGCTGCATCTGAGGCTGCACACAGGTATGTGTACCCTCGTTATCCGCACTCACCTTTGCCAGATATTCATCCGCCAAGCAGTAGTGTGCAAACATTACTGTGTTCCGGTTTGAAGGGCATTGTTTCCAGCGAAATTACTGGGCATATGAGACTTTAGAGGCGATGTATCAGGGTGACGAGCGCAGTGCAGTGCCGCGCAGGATTATGCATTGCAGGGTTCTGGATAGTGCTGTGACTGTTATGGGCAAGCGTAGCGCTTACCATCAGGTGAACGACTTGCTCGTCTCGTCAATCAGTCAAATAAGAAAACTGTGCAACCTCACCGTTCACCGTGAAAAAGAGGCTGATAAAGCTCCGATCCACCTTAGGCAGCTAGAGTATATTATTATGATGAAGTTCTTGCTATCATAATTGTGTACAGGAGGCCTACCATGACGTCTTATAGCGATTCAGTTGAGGACCTAAACTGGGCCGCGTCGCATAATCGTACCGTGACGTCTTATTTTTGATGTTGCTGCCATTTTCAACCTAAACTGGATCCAGTTAAGGTTGAAAATGGTTGCAACCTAAATTGAGTCGCTAATAAGCCATTTTCAACCTAATCTAGGAAGAAAGGATCCGTTATGTTTTTCTAGGACCTAAGAAATTAGTTACCAAATTTGAACAAAATGCGTTCAGCTTTACCCCTTCTACTAGTTTTTCTTACTACAGTCGCTTGCGAGTAAGGTTTAAGGTTTTTTTTTAATTTATTTTTTACGAAATCAACCGTTTACACGTGATTACCGCAAGGGGCGCTGCGCTGGATTTCACACAAAAGTTTTACTTTACTCTCTAGCGAGCGTAGTGAGAAAAACTTGCAATAGCTGATACACTGGTACAAAGCCGAGTGACAAAGAATATATTTACTAATAATATGAATAAAATACATTTTTATTTCGATAATTATGATCATGTTAATACAATAGAATATTTTGATTACAGGTGTAAAGCCCTTTTCCTGCTCACTGTGCCCCAAATCCTTCACGAAGAAGCACCATCTCAAGTCTCACCTGAACTTCCACACCGGATCCAAGCCGTACTCGTGTCCTCGGTGCAAGCTGGCCTTTACCCAGTCCTCAAACATGAGGACGCATTACAAGAAATGCAGCGCGCCCGACCCTGGCTCCGGTAACGACAGCCAGAGTAATCTGTAGCTAAATTGATTATCTGAGGTCGCATTTAGTCTTATACTTAGTCAGTGCTGGCATCGGTTGGCCATAGCTATGGCTATGAAAACCGTGCCGTTGGACTGCCACTTACTAAACTACCTCACCTTACCTCACTGTTATGGGCAAGCATAGCGCTTACCCTCCGGTTGACGACGTGCACGTCTCGTTACCCAGTAAAAAAAAAAAAAAGAGACTACACGGCTGAAGTAAAACTTGTTTAGCTCCATCTATATGTATATATACATAACTAGCTATGAGAGAAAGAGAGAAAGAAAATGTGTGCGCGCACCTCTCTCTCTTGCCCCAACAGTATAATATACGAAACGTAACTCTATCTCTTTCTATCTTTACTAACTTATATCTTCCTCTCAACTTCCGCTCGCCTCGCCCGATCACATTTTTCGTAACACTCTCGTCACGCCTTCACAAGCTTACTCGCCAAGTCAAGCGTGCGTAAAGAAGTTTTAATCCAAAAATAAATTCAATACCCACCGTCAGTATAAGATTAAATTCGGCCCTATGATATGTTCAGGATTCAGGTTCTATTATGCAAAATAATGAAAGTAGTAAAAATGACTGTAGTGAAATTGTAAAAACTACTTTGTTTCTCCGTGTAGCAGTAATTATCGATTATTTATCGAGAATTACTGCAATTCTTATAGAAGAGCATGGCGCTTGTCATCGGGAGCACGACCCGTCTTCTCTTCATTCAGTTATTAGTAAAAAGGGGAAGCTCTTTTGTGTTTTCAAACTGATCGAAATCAAAAAAGGTTGCGTTTTTGAAGCTAGCAGTGGGCCGGTAAACGTTCTTCTTAAACATATTTTTATGGGGGCAGTTTGGAAGCTGTGCCATTAATTATATAAGTATTAGATTTTTTGTTTTATCTGACATTTGATTTACTCATAGGAATGAAAGCAACTTGAAGGTACGAGCAAATGTGTTAACTAAGCGGCGGAATGGTGTAATGCGCGGCTTACAACTCTACGCTACTAAAGTTAATATAACTACAGCATGTAGTTCAGCGTAGATCTGCTAGATGGCGCTCCGAAAATCAATGAACATAATTTTGTGAGATTTTAATGTTTTATTTTGTTTCGCCATTAGATCAAATTACCAACATACTATTAATTTTTCAATGGTTAGTAACTTTAACCCATTGCATCGCGCAGTCACTCACATAATGCCATTTTACACAAAGCGTGGCGCGTAAACTGTGTCAACTATTTCGATGTTTATATTATCTAAAGCTGTTTCCTGTTGCTGTTAACTAGTATATAAGTAGATAAAACAGCTATCTATCATGTAATTTAATTAAGCTCCTTGGTTAGGCGATGATTTCCTATTTATTTGTTGTATTAGTAATATTATTTATTGAGTTAATAATAAAATGTTTTATAAATTAACAATACTTTTTTGCTACTTCCCTGCCTTCGTCAAAAACTATATATTATTCTGTCCAGTATCTACTAGGCCTCAACGCGGAACATATAAAGCTTCGTTATCTGTTCGGAACATACTGTAATATCATTCTAGCTACCTGCAATTAAAGAGTGTTTTCTTTTATTTGTGAATAGGTTTTCGTATCACAACTATCTCATGATGTTAGCGACGATGATATGGTCTACGACGGTCTCACCTAGAAGTGCCCTATTAACTCGTGACTTAAAGAGTCCCAGGTCGTAACTATCGGGAAACACAGACCCAGGCAAGGAGTTCCACACAGCCGAACATTTGAGCTCAGTCTAACTTGACGTTAAGCGACGACGCGGTCAAGACAGTGGAGCTTGCTTGCCTAGGAGATAATTATCCATTCTTGATTTGCAGACTCCCAGATTATAGTTAAAAGGAATAAAAGATGCTGGTATGGTTTATCAATCAAAACGGCTCAATATTGGAACTCCATAGCCTCGAAGAAAAGACTGAGAAGCTCTGTACATCTTACAGACAGTTAGTTATTGCCCTTTGTTGTTCAATTAGTTTGTTGATCAACAACTTCATTATGAAGGCGAAACGAGTCGCCGTTTTTTTCCATACAAACGTAGTCCTCTTTTCCAGCCTGTTTTTATTCATTGATTATTTCGGTCAGCAATGAAGACTTTAATTTAACCTTTAAAGGTGCCCCAGGAATTGAAACAACGATTTACAATTTTAACTTCTTTTAATGGATTTGGTGTTGTAAATTAATAATCGATCAAAGTGTACAAAATTACATGCTTTTACAATAGGTAAGTAGTGGCGCATATAAGTAGTTTATAGAAGGTAAGATAATAACATTTCGTTTTTGTGGATACGAGTCCAATATACGTATACAATTTTAGCCATAATACAGTGATAATAATTATTATTTATTATTGCTTAATTTGCTGTCACGTGATATTATATTTACTTATGTACATACATTATAATTTTTGCTGTATCAATCGTATCTATGAATTAGTCATCATTAAAAAAATGTGTTGGAGTTACAATTTTCTAATAACTATGTACGGAATGACCTATTTTTGTAATTATGGTACATTATGACAATTTTTCAATGTACTGTAAAATTTATAGTGTGGAAATGACCAATTTCATCTCGTTTATATGTATATACAATATTTTTTAAAATTTAAACTTAGACACAACCGAGATCAAAAATATCTGAACACTCCAAGTGCCCGTCCAGGTATGTTATTATATTAAAATGAATGTTGATTTTGTGACGTTAAATTTTGTGTTCATATACTTATGAAATCGCTTGAAATAATATTTTAAAGACGGAACAATATAATACTATATGTTATACATGATAGTTAAAATAAAAAATGGAACTTGTGCGTTTTTTGTAAATCACGTAAAAATAAACTAATCAAAATTATTTGAAAAAAACATTTTTTTACAATTATGGTGAATAGTGTAATATGACAGTTTACATCCAATATTCAATATCATACATATTGTTTCAAATGTACAAAATTAATTACAATTACTATTAAGAGCTATGGGTTTTATATATAGTATATAATATATATTTGTTCTGGTTTATATTATGTTTATTTTCGTTTAGAATAACTTATATGAAATTGTCTTACAAGAAGGAAGCTACAACATCATAAATATTACACGTTTACCTGAAATGTATATTAATCCAGTAAAGAACTTCAAGGTGTGCTACGTTTAATAATAACCAAGCTTTTTTTGTTATAATGAGGTATCTACATACTTATAAAAACAAATAATGTTTTTTTTTCTGCGGTAGAACCTCTACGCGCTCTACGCTTTACGTAGCTTCTCTACGAACCGTAGCACATCTAAAGTTACAGTTCTCTTATGAAAACTTACATTTTGCGGTGAAAAAATACAAATGAAGTCGATTAACCCTGTATTCTACCCGACTGCGTGTTCACGCATTATTATTTTAGTAAATTATAAAAAATACCTACATTTCGTATCATCAAAACATCCAATTTAACTACACGCATTCGGGTTTACCAATGTAAATGAAACATCTACTTTATAATACATATTATGCCATCTAACAATTAAAATCAACATTGATACATAAGGATATGAAAAATAGATATATTTAGTTAAGAGTAAACTTTAGACAGGAGTCTTTGAACACTATGCCAGGTACTCCAGCTCAAATATTATAGATTTACATAGGAATAAGTATATACAGGGCTTCTATTTGAAACATTAGTATGGTGAGGGCTCTACGTAGACGGCTAGACTTTAATATTTAAATATAATACTAATGTAACCGAGACGTATTTAATGGGACAAGTTTCGCCGTATTGAGTATTATAATTTAGGTAACGTTGAAACTTGCGTTGATGAAACATATTATTTTCTACCTTCCATCGGCGTCAGTACAAAAATCAGCTTTGTAAATACACGGAGTATAAAATATACGAATACTAAACCTAGTAAGGACTTCGTGTAAAAACCTTATTATTTTTATAGAAATATACAAAAAGCTATCGTTTGGTTTAAACATCACGTATAAGCTACAGGTATCTCGATAGGTATGTACGAGTAGTCAAATTACCGGCTTTTACACATGCAAACCAACATACCACGCTACGTACGTTACGTTACGTTACGTTACGTTATGTTACGTTAATCGCCAAACGTTACATTATATTTTATCTCAGCCTTTTTGAATAGGAGAATCATAAATTATTGGGAATATAAAATACGTAATAACTAAGAGACTCGGTGAATTGACACTACACAGTACCGGCCACTCTACGATGTTAAGCACCATATGTTCGAGCGTAGGGATAATGTACACCATCCACGATTTTACTTAAACAACACTAGAATTAAGTTCAAGCACATGACATGCGCGCTCACTCTCCGAATTAATCATTAGGAACAACAATTTAAAATACTATACGAATATCTCAATAACTTAAAAAATAATAAAATGTGCTTTTGGCACTTAACACTAAAGTGTACGTTTACGTTGAATACGCAATAAATTCTTGTTTTGAAGTTCGCACTAGAATGTCGGCCACATACGTTACTGCGCTCTCGTGATGTGGCGGCCTGAGCGAGGACATTTGATGGGATAGATGGCAATGCTTGCTTAAATCACCACACACGTACAAGCGTACAAACTATTGCGCAAGTGTACAGTTATGTGTGTGGCCGACAAAATTAAACGAACGCGATAACAATCATAACATTTAAGTGGTATCTGTAACTGCTTACGAGTTCTTTGGTGTTAAACAAAATATAGCAACGGGGTTACTCTATATTTCAGTTTTGTTCAATCTCTTCCAAATAATTCTCAAAATAAAAATGTAATAAGTACCACTTTTATAAGACACCGTTTTATCACTAAAGTACCTGCACATCGTAATGCTATTTGAATATCGACGCTTCACTAGGAGGTACGGCTAAATAAAATCGATGTAACAAAAATCTATATACAACAGGTAGCATCTACGTAATATAAAATTGAGCATTAGTATAAAACAAAGGCAGATAAGACTTCGGATGTAACATTGAAGTAAAATGCTTATTCGTGCTAAAAATATAAACTCCCAAAGGGGACTAACGTAAATCGAGTACTCAGTACTCATAATCGCATCGCGCTAAGCTACAATCTATACAAATGTACAGCTTACAGTTCATAATCTCATAGCCACTGCGGGCGGGACGGCGCCCGGCGGGCCTCGCGTCCGTGCACTGCACCGTGGCGGCCGCAGCGCCGCGCTCAGGTGCACTCGATGATGAGCGGCTGGCTGGACTCGATGACGCTGGCGCGCGGCTCCGGCGCGGGCGGCGCGTAGGGCGCGGCGTGCTGCGGCGGCCGGTAGGGCGCCAGGTGCGGCGTGGTGGAGTGCGCGTGCAGCAGCTCGCGCGCCGCGCCCGGCGCTGCCGGAGGGGGCAGCTCGTAGCCTTCGGGCCCCTCTCTTTCGTGGCAGTCTTTGTCGGCGGTACCTGCAAAGTGCACGCCAAAATGAAATCGCGCTCGTTCAGCGAGAGCGCAAGTGAAAGTTGCGGTTCACCTACGAGGAGAAAGTGCAGCGCGCTGCAGTTACTCTCGCGCCCGCGTCCGCCGCTCATTAGCTCACGTTTCAAAAGTGATTTTATAAAAAAAAATATTATTCTAAAATATTTATTCTATTTAGGAAATTAATATTCATTAAATATTCTACAGAATTAAAAAGAAATGACAGCGCTAAGTGATGTTTTTACAAGTGAAAGTTTTCATAGACTTGTGTAACTTACCGATACACTCAGTGTTGGCGGCGTTTGTGATGGCTAAAACTTCCTCGATGTTGTTCGGCTTACAACTAGTAGTTTTCCAATGTGTGCGCAGTCCAGAAGCGCTGATATACTTCTTGTCACAGCCTTGGCACACGTACGGCCTGTCGTTCGTGTGGAGTCTTTTGTGAAGCTTCAGGTGAACGAATTGCGTGAACTTCTGCATGCAAAGGTCACATGCGTAAGGTTTCTGACCAGAGTGTAGCCTCAAGTGCGTCTTTAAATTGGATGTCGAAGAGAACCGTTTCTTGCAAATGTCACATTGATGGGGCTTCTCCCCCGTGTGCACCAGGTGGTGCTTCTGCAGGTGAGCCAGCTGTGTAAATGATTTGTTGCAAACTTTGCAATTGAAAGGCCGCTCTCCCGAGTGCGTTCGTAAGTGAACCTTCAAGTTCGATAGTTGGCCGAAAGTTTTGCAGCAAACATTACATTCATAATGCATCTTGCCATCTTTTTTCTTCAGCGGGTAAGGTAGGCTCCTGTACCCTCGCGAGGCCTGTGAGTTGGGGCTCATCGGACCCATCATGAGGCCGCACGAACCGTCGGGGCTGACGGGGCCATGCGGCGGCATCATCGGACTGCTCATGTTAGAATTCTGAATTAAACTTAACTGTGAGCAATTTTTAAGGGTGATGACACTCGTCGAAGACGGATAGTGGTGGTTGTTTTGACTGTTTTGTGTTGTTCTATCGTACTGATGAGACGAAGAGACTGTCGGTGAGTAGGTGCTGGGAGGAGATCCCAACTGAGTAATTATGGTAGAGTTCGGTGGCGAATATAGATTGTATGAATAATTCGGATAATGGCTTTCATATCGCGTTTCTCTGATTTCTCTTATTTCACGTATTTCTCGAATTTCCGTCGTATGCGGAATCGAGTGCGGCGGCGATGTTGAGTACAATGATGCCGCAGTTGGCGCCGGCAGCTGCTGCGGCAGCGGCAGTAGCGAGGGCAGGGGCGTCAGGTTGGAGCTCGAGTCGGGGCTGCAAGCATTACCATACCTTTGGCTTTTCTTATACGAATACGCCATTTCTGTCGGTGAAGATGGCGGTGGTGTCGCATTTGGCTGCCGGCGGTTTGGGTCATTATTGTTTGTATCCATCCTATTGCCCGTGAGAATAGTCTCCAAAATACGAGTGTCTGGAGGCGTGTATCTCATGAACGCTGGCTGCGGGGAAGGCGATAGAGTCCCATCCTCGTAATAAGGCTTGTTGATAGGAACAACCGTGTTTTGGGAAGATTCCAAGACGATGACTGTGGATGTAGCTGGGTCTCGTCTGGGTGGTGACAAATTTTGTGGCAAACCTTCGGGCATCTCCTCCGCAATAACCAAATCTCTTTCACTTTCACAATCCATATCTTTGTGATTTTGGTATTGATATGCTCTTGGCATTTTTATTTTCACTTTCCTATATTCATTCCGGAGCATATCTTGATCCATTTTCTGTACTATAACAGTTTCTTTGGGCTCGTTCGTTTTGTTAGAACAATCCAATACGTAGTTTTCAACATCTGAGTCGCTGGAGTCCTCTGGTGGAGTAAACTCATCATGGTAACCATTACTGTGATATCCTTCATCGGATCGCACCGAACCATCGTTGGGAGTGAGTTGATGCTCGTAGTGAGGTCCCATCGGCTGCGACAGGCACGGAGACTTGCTGCCCTGCGCCATCGGTGAAGGTCCTCGTACATCCCTTAAATGGTGATGTTGCGCAGGTGATCTATTGCTCTGTATTCTAGGATTGTCTAATTGATGTATTACTACATGTGATGTACTTTCTTTGTGTTGGTGAATTATCAACGTTGGGTTTTCTCTGTGGTGCATTTTTACGGGCAAAGGGCATGGCATTAGACTGGAAGGCGATAAAGGTTCATTGATAAGTCCATTTTCCGTTTTGTTGTGGATGATGTTAGTTGAAATGTCAGTTCTGATAAGTCTCTCATTTTTATTGGCACATCTGGGGTCCATTTCACGTATATATGTACTTGTATTTTCATGGTATGGCTTGTCGATGGAATCTCGTTTTCTGCGTCTGCTGGGAACCTCTGCTTCGAGCAGGTCCTTGGCGTTGGACAGCCCCAGGACGTACTTCATATGGTTTAATGCTATTTCTGGATGCACCGGGGCAGGGGGTATTCCATAAGCTTTTTTTATGGTCTCTTCTTTACCTGAAATGAAAAGTGTGCCATTAAGTACTTTGACATTAATAATGTTCCACCTAAAATTGCAATAAGTGAAAGTGAAAGTAATAAAAATTATATTATAAAAATAATAAAGTTTTCTGAACTTACAAATAGAGTAGGTGGCTCTTTCTGGATCAATATCATAGCCGAGCCTGGTGGCAAAGTCCTTGCAATACCACACCATTAGTTCTTCATTCGGCATAATATCCCTAAATGAAAAAAAAAAAAACAAGTTTTGTTATTCAAACTCTAGCAAAACCGAGAAAAAGTGTGACATTCAAGTGTCGTGAAAGTGAATTCTCACCGGATTGTGTAGAAATAAATGTGCTCTTGGTGTTGGCAAGCCACGAGGTTCATCACGGAGAGGGAATACGCCGAGGCCACGTACCGCATCCAGTTGGCGACGCTCGTGTCCGACCCGTCCAGGTAATAATAGTCGCTGTCCTTGAATATCTGCAATGATTACATTAAATTAAACTCACAATTGCACTGATTGGTAATAAATCGTATCAATCGAGTCGTTTGCTTCAATAGAGTAGAGCGATATGACTGTTAACATGTCTAATGGTTCTAATTGGAGTTGTTATTATATCATCGGATAGCACATGTATGATGGAGCACGTGGCACGTGCAGGATATTTACAGTTCGCGTGCAATTGATAACAACATACTTGCGTTGACTAGAGCCAAGGACGAGGTGCAATGTCACTACGGAGGTACTTAATGTAGGACGTGGAAGATAACCTTGTTTGAACAATACTCTATTTTATTTCCTATCATAATAGAAACTGAAAACATCGTTGCTTTTTTATATATATATATATATATATATATATATTATAATATTTTAATATTTTTTTTTATTTTACTGAGTGATGAGACGAGCTAGTCATTCACCGGATGGTAAGTGCTTCACCTGCCCATAACAGTTACAAAACTTTGCATTGCATAATCTTGCACGGTACTGCACTGCGCTCGTCACCCTGAGACATCGGCTGTAAAGTCTTATATGCCCAGTAATTTCGCTGGAAACAGTGCCCTTCAAACCGGAACACGGTAATGTTTACACATTACTGCTTGGCGGCTGAATATCTTGCAAAATATGTATAAAAGACAAAATACGTACTATGTGTTATCTATCGGATAATCTTTTTTCAGTCTTATTTTGAACATTAATAGCTAGCCTTGATCAAGTTAAAACCACCACCAAGAAATAGAAAAAGGAAACCCAATCTCACCTTTATGTTTCCATAAGTATGGTGTCTGACAGTTTCCTGTACCTGGCCCAAAATAGAGAGGAAATAGGTTAGTTGAAGATGCCGCTAACAGTGCATAGGTATACATGGATATACTACAGAGCTATGCCTATGAATACACTATCAAATTAGTGTGATATTATTATTAAACTAGGTACCAAGTAGGGGTCGATTCCGTTGTCGCAAATAAAATAAAAACTAAATGTTTTAGCTCTAAATTCATTGCTATCCCTTTTGTTTCAAAAAGGTTTAGAAGTGATATTAAATGATCTACTAACAGTGAAATTTTTGACAACAGAATTGGCACCAACAATGTGCTTTAAACATCGGTATACAATTATGTACATGGTTTCCAAGCCTCAACCAGAGAGTTCGGGGGCTAAGCGAAGGGGAATAGATTATATGGGTAGGTAGCGAAACGTGTGTAAAACTTACCCTCCAATAATATCGCCAGGAAATCTTGTCGTTAGGTTTGTTGGGCGTGCGAGTTCCTTCAAAGGGTCCAAAGCGAGTCCCTCGCGGGATCACTCCTATGCTCCACACACCTTCCGTCTGAAATATTCGAGAGATTTAGAATTTTTGTTCATACGAAGAAGCTATCGTCTATGTGACAGAATTATGCCTTTTTCTCTTCTTTATTATTCCATCAGCAAATAGTAAACAAGAAATTCAACGTTAACTATTTGTTTTTTAATTTATATGATTCTGAGCGAAATTAAACTACATTTGAATGTTCCCATGTTTAATAAGTATAGGTTTTCAGGAATGCTACTAACAATCAATTAAAAAAAACATACTAGACAAAACTTTTAGAGGTCCGAAAACGTTCTTGTACCTTCGAGAAAATTCTGGGAAAACGAACAAATTAAAATAGAGCTTCAGAGTGCCGATACTAACCGGTGTGTTGGGGGTAGATAATACTGCTGATGGTCTGAGGGTGAGGCTGCGCGGGAGTGTTCTCTCGGCCCGGTTCGGCGCCCCACGTTCACACGGCACGTCTGGCACGATGTACACCGTGAGCCGCTCGAACTCTTCCTCCCGCATGCGCGTTACATCGTATGCACCCGCGCCGGGCAAGCCGACAGAACCTGCGCCCGCGGAGTTCCCGAGCCGACCCATGGTCGTGCTCGCCACTTCTTCACACGTCGACTGTTGACAAACAAAAATGTTTACTTTGTGTTCATCGTTGGCGGTACCATACGGTGCTGTAGCCTAATCCATCGAATCCAAAGTTGAGCGGTGTTTATTGTTACTGTTTGAGTACACTTTAAAACCTCGTGATTATCATTTGGGAAGACATGCTGATATGCCCATACGTCAATGGTTTGGACCTCAATCATTTTCACACCCGAAAATCTACGAAATGCATTTGGCCAATTTTCAATTTCCTTGCAGTTCTGCTTTTCTGGAGTTTGAACAGTATTAGGTAGAGAACAGGGTTCAGTTTTGTTAATTTTAAACAGAGGCGTTCGATAAAAGGGCGGTGCTACTACTGACCCAGTTCGGAGACAAGTGCGCACTTTCCACTGCGCACTTCCCCTTTTCGTATTTAGATTTTCTTGATTTATTAAAAAGTTCAGATATTTTCAGTTTGCAACTTAATCAAGTATGCCGCCTCGAACTGCAAATAACTTCGATTCTTGTTTTTTTTTTTTTTAATTATTAAACGTCGTTAACTTACTAGTCTCATCTTGATTTGATGTCTTGGATCTTATGAAGATATTCTCATAATTTGATGTTATCTTTCTTTGAAGTATCTTGAAGGTACCTGAGAACAATAAAAAATACACATATATATTTGTTTTCTATTATCTGCATACTTTAAAACAATTGGAAAATAATATATTTACTTTAAAAAAGCTATACATTTTTTTTCTATTTTAAAAATTGATATCCGCAAAGTAGCTCCAGATTCTAACTAATGACATAAAATAGTAGTTAAATTAAACAAAAAACTGATTGAGAATTGCCACTCATCAGTGGAAGTTTCATTATAATCCGTAGCAAGATGATAGTAAATAGAAAAGCAATTTAATATCTGACTGAATCAAAATTTGCTCCAACGTTGTTGACGGTGAGTTGAATATTTGCCAATTTGGCAATATAGACGTGGAACACGGAAGCCTTCACAAACAGCGATCAAATTTATTAACAAACCTACTCAAAAAATCTTATTTAAAGGTCATCTAAACCTATACCTTATTTGGATAGTATTCTTAAGGAGGTACAGGAATCGTTACCAAAATGTTTTAAATGTGACACCCCGACACCTTTATTCCAGCCACTTCACGTAACCAGGAGCGCATTAAGGACTTGAAAAACTCTTAAAACTCCTTTCAATTAGTGACTTCTCTTCAAAGGGTCATATTTTAAGCAATACCCATGCAGATTCCTGATTAGAAGAATTTCTAGTTGCAGTGATATTAAATACTAGGAAAGTTCAACATTCATGACGTATTTGAAGAAGTTTTTAAATTGCTGCGATTGCATCAATTCCAAAAGCGTTTGATACGATTGATGATTGCTAACTCATTCACGCGCCATTAGGAATAAAAGCTCTGTTTCAAAACAGCTGCAGGTTGCTGGTTGAAAGAATGCGTCGATAAAATGGTGTGAAGCAATAGTAAAGTTCAACATTTCATTGCATAATTGCGGAAGTGCGTTGCGGCCGACGACTCCACTCTGAGAAATTAAATTTTGTTTTTCGAACCGGGTCCATTTGACATTCGAATGGTTGCGCAAGCGCCGCTTGAACGCGGTATTGTAAACATTGTGTGCTGCATTTGTAATGGTTTTATGTATGAGTTTTGTAACCGCAGAAGTGCATCATAAATATTACAACCGTGTTAGCTTTATATTGTTTGATCTGTACCTACTTTCTCTTTAGGTGTAACTGTATGCGCCTGACAAAAGTAAATGTGTAAAGAAGATTTTCGATTACAATTCTGACATTTACTTAAACATTTTTTTTATAAGTAGATAACTCTATCAAAATGGATGGAACTTTGTTCATAATTATTCCATTGAAAGAAAACTTGCAACACAGTAGGAATTAAATTATTTATAATATAAATATCGTATAAGAAGTAATAAATTTATTTTTTAAAACAATCATACAGGTTTTAAACATTGATTTTTCAGTCTCAGTACGTTCCTGCTAAGTTTTTGCTACAAAAAATATTTCAGATTAATCATATCGTGACAAAGGTTCATAGATGATTTACGTCAGAGTAAACAACATCTAACATTAAAACAAAACAGTTTTACCAAAACAAGCAAAGAGTAATATCTTGACGCATGGAAAACCTTTTACATAATTCATTTTATAATGCACCATTGAAAGCAGAAAACGGTAGCAAAAGTGACTTTAAATCTATGAAAACAGAGTTGTTTCATACAAGTGACGAGTCGAGCAGGGCATTAGGCTGATAGCACATATGGCCACCCAGAACTTAAATAGCAAAATTTGACAGTTTCATAATGTCCACGTAACAACCCAAAAGTAATATTTACCTTCCATCAAAAATATTTTACATTTATAGTTTATATAATTGGTTATACAATATAGTTGACAAAATGGAACTTACTACAGATGTAAATAATTAGTCCCATTTTATTTTATTTGTATCTGTTTTATGTTATTTCTTGTTAATGAATATAATATTATACTTTATGTTTTAAAGTATTCCATTATACATAATAGTTTAAGGAAAACTTCTAGGATAATGGAGAGTTTTACCTAGAGGGAAAAATGTCCTAGGAGGAAAAACGTAAGAGTTTCTTCATTCTGTTTCTACCTAAAGTTGAGCTTCTTATAAAAAAATCATATAATAGTTCTGTATAAAATTATGTTAAAAAATTTGAGAATAAATTCCTAAAATAGTTAAAAGAGTTTGAAGGCAATTATTTGTAGTTTTAGACACTTCTAATAAGAATTAAAACAGTTATTATTGAAAGAAAAACGTGGTTTTTGTTTTTGCTATCTGTACCTTAAATAATTCATTGGAAAAAGTTACATTATTCATGTATTTTGCATGATTGAATAAATCAGGAAGTTATTACGGGAGAAGTGACGTGTTGCTATTGCATAAGGGTATGTTTACACGTGAGCGATAGCGCGGGGAGACCACACGTGACCGCGAGGGCAGGTTGCGCAATGCGTCCGCGCCACGCCACGCAATGTCACGCCGCGCCGCGCCGCGCGCCGGCACCGCACGCGTTACGAGGACTACTACCACTTCAATACTACTCGCTTTAACAGCAAACCACGGACTTTATTAGTATGAAAACAATAACCAAAAATAAACTTATGTTTCCCGAGAAGTTTAGCAGGTCAACACGGCATATAATTTAATTTGAATTGTGACTATATTTTTTATGCATTATTTATACTTAAGCACAGAAATAAAATGTAAAAGGAGGATAAGTCCTCCTTTTACATTTTATTTCTGTGCTATGTTAACTAGCAATCCCAGAGATATAAACACAATTGTGGTGGTTACCATAGTAAATCACTGCACTCGATTGCGTTGATTCTGTTTTTGCTCTACACTCAACAAGACTTCTCGCTAATCGATAAAGTAATGAGAGAGCAATTTTCCGACGCAATCAAGGCGAGGTTAACGATCTTTTCTACTTTCTCACAAGGTAAAAAAACGTAAGCGCATCGGATCGGGTGGAGCAGCGCTCGCGCACGGTAGCGCACGGCCGCTGCGCATCGGCGCGCGCGCACCAGGAAGCAACCTTGGGCTGATACACTCGCACTTGAACTTGCCCTGTGGATAGCTCGCGGCGTACTGTGGCTCTGACGTGTGCGCTCACATTTGCCGAGAAATTTGCACTGGGTTCGTTTGTTGGAATACATTTGAATTCTGTAGCGCCAATAAACTAAGCTGAATAATATCCGTTGGGAGACATATATTTCGGTAACGATAGAAGATAAACTCCGTCATATATTTTGTGTAAAATAAATGATGATTGAGCAACATAAATATTTCCTTTCGAGGAATTTAGATTTTGTATGTATGTATAATATTCACATTAATGTTTGTTAATGTTTTCTAATTTTATATAGGTATCTACGTCGATATTCAAGTACTCATTAATACGAGTGAATATTGAAGTAGGCATATTTACTTGAAATTTACTTATACTCATTGAACAATGAACTGATAAGATAATATGTACATGGGCACAATTACATTATACAATAATTATAGAATCAATGGTACACCTAGGCAAGTTAAAATGGGCAAATAATCTAAAATGGGCAGTCAGTCTCCTTGACCTTTCATCAACAATTCAACATAATTCGTTTCAGCATCTCTCGGTCGATGTTAAAACGTCAAAGGTGCGATAAAGAGAATGCTCTACAAAACCGACGCTAGTCGATTTTAGACGAAATTGTCTCTTGTCTCAGAAGGGAACAAAAAATGCCGCAAAAAATATTACGTTGAACGCAGGCAAAATTAAAGATCATATAATTCATTTTTGTACAAATATTAAATGAGTGGTTATTATCTCTTGTTTAATTCGCAAATCAACGACGAGAGTCAATCAGAAGGAAGTTCACAATATTTGGGCGATAATCTTTAAAATTCGTAAAATAATAATAAAAATTAATAATTAATTTTTTAAATTGTATTGTAATAAAAATCCGTATAATTGCACGGGTTGGCTTATAAGAAAGCGACCAGTATGTCCGACCGTTAACAATCTATCTAGACTTTAGAATAAACCAAAACTGGTAGAAGTATTTAAAAAACGATTATATATTTTTTAAATATTATTTTAGTAAAAAGGCTCACGTTTTGTCTCCATGCCACCCTTTGAACGCGTGATGGTAACTATTTCACATATTTATATACCAAATATATTAAATAAATAATACATATTCAAGGAATAGGCTAATTATTGAAAGAGCCATAGTAATCATGGCAACGCTGGAAATATCCTACGCGAGAGTGCAACGGGAACTGTAACCTTGCAGTCTATTAATAATTGAACATATTTCCATCAAAACATTACTCTGTAGTAGGTATGTATAAACTTATATGATATAAGCCTATGGGAAATACGGATTTAAAAGATTCGAGAGGTATAACTTAATGTTAATTGTATTTATTTTATTTTCTTGTCTACGTGCATACTACCTATCTGTCTGATACGAATCTCTGTTTTCTGATATAAAGTAATATTGTTATTATTGATTATTAATAATATATTCAGTAATTAGGTAATTTTTTTAGTTATTTTCTCCTTTTCTAGTATTAACGTGTTTCCCAGCTTCGATCACATCTTGCATCGTTACCAGATGAGATGCAGTGGTCAAGCGTTAGTTCCTCACGCCAATTTGTTTTTTGTAACGTTTGCATACTTGTTTGTCCAAAATATTTTGTATTGTTAAATTTAGGGCAGTTTTCAAATATTTCAAGGTAAATGCTGTTCTTAAATGTGCACGTTATTAATGCATTTTTTAATTAAAAGTTAATGTTTTTATTTTAATTATATTATGTTTTGGTGAATTCAATTGAAGTTTATAGTTTATTTTGTTTGGTAAATACTTGAACACCCAAGCAGTGTCATAATATTTTATATATGCACATGTTGTGTTGTGCGGACTTTCTGATAAAAAATGTAAAATAAAATAAACTTGAATTAATATTTGAGCGGTATTACTCCATCTTCAAAAAACGTACTATCTACTGCCAATTGTCGTACGAATTAACATGAATGCTAGAAAAATGAGAGTAGCAGTAATACTTACAAAGTTGTTATTCAAAGTTCATTTCATTCTTGAAAACTATTTTACAAAACTTGTTACACGGTAGTTCCCGGAAAACTAAGTAGTGTTTGGAACAGTTCCGCCGAGCGTCCACCAAGGGCTCTAGGACCGCACTGAGTCCAGCGACTTGAGGTACTCGAGGAGTCTCCGGAGCGCCAGGAGCCGAACCAGGGGCCTGCGCCGCGCTCGCATGTCGCTCGGGCGCTACTAGCGGGCTGCCGGTCGTACGGGCCCGCCGAGCGCGCTGCGCATTATGCAACCTAGGGCTGCCGACCTGCCCCACGTCTAGCCGTCGAGCGTCGCACTAACCCGACGCCGCCGCCGCTATGCCCACCGACCCAGATGCACTTTTACGACGCCGAGAATGCAATCGACATACATATTCGCGTCTCGTTCCGATAAACGCATCGGCGACGAAAGCGGCCGGTGACAGAGAATGCGGACGAATTTGACAGTGAATGCAGTGAGTGCGTCACGTTCGCGCCTCCTATTCTCTTGGTGGCGGAGAGCGAGACGGCACAGTGCGGCCGCGGGCTGCATTCAAGTTCATTACTTCCGTACCGAGCCGAGCGCGGCGCGCGCCGCCGCCGCCGCCAGCCCTGACCGTGCTCCCGATCCCGCTGCGCTCATACTCTCATTAACATAGCGACAACGATCCATCTGTGTAATTCAATCAAATTTTCTTATATTGTATGTTATCAGAAACTTTCATGTCCCGCAATACGAGCACGTGTTGTTAGAACTACTAATTTTGGAAATGATATTGTTTTAGTAATATTGCTTTTACTCACAACCAAAAATTTTTTGCTGCATTCTATTGTAATTTGCTCCAATAGGATAAAATTACAAACTTAAAATGCTCATAATACATACTATATTATTAATTTCTTTGAATAATCATAAAGCTACTTATGCAATCGTAACGCGTTCAAATCATTATCTTGCGTTAGCACTTAAGCGCGTCATGAAACTCTAATTAAAAAAAGTTGAAAACAAGGGTGCGAGCGAGTGGCGTGAGAACGGCAGCGAAAGCCGCGGGCGGCGGCGGCATCGGCAGGGCGGGCGGGCGGCGCGTGCCCGTGCCACCCCGGAACACGCTTTCACTCTCGCGGGTCGTCGACACAGCAACCCTTACCTCCGATACTCGATGATAATACTTTAACAAGCATTTTCATCGATACTATGCTACTTTTATGCAGATTTGATAGAGCCTAAATCACTAATGGACAACTGAGAATGGAAGACAGTTTTGACATGTCGATGTGATTCGTAGTAGGGGTCATTTCCACACTATTTTGGAGCGGCTGCGTCCCAGCTACTATCAACTTTTCATACTACGATACCCAATTTATACGTCAGTACAATTAAGGTTCAATTTCGCATAGGATATTTGAAAAGAACACAGACGGGACTTCTATTTACTCTGTCAAATATTGATCTACAGTGGAGTCCATGTTCAGCCCAAAAGCAGGTTTACGTCGCGTTGGTAAAACTCAGCCTAAAAAAGTGATGGTGTGTCGGTTCTACAAGAAATTAAAAAATCCATTTTGTATTTGAAGAGAAGGCTGCAAAGGTACACTTAGCTGGCATCCAACTAAATAATTACCCAGTCGTTTGATTCATCAAACTTAGCACAAACTCTTGCTATTAATGTAATTTGAAACTCGTATCCCACTAGTTTCCAGACATCGTTTGTTAAATTTTGAATAGACCGTGGTATCTATCAAGTGGATAATGAATCCTGCATAAGTATCACCCTCGAGACATGTAAAGACGATTAAAATCCGGACAAAGGGCCTTGGTTTGGAATTTTGAGTAATTGGAATTAAAATTAAAGTGCAATGTTCATACTCGTAGTTTCAATAGATAGAATAGTATAAGAGCTTGATTCAGTTTAAGACTGTGGAGACTAAACATATACAGAAGAAAGTTAAAAACAAAAAAAAATGAGATCGGAAAAGCAACTTTTTATTATATTGTTTCATATTTTTATACATAGAAACCAATCATCAACAACCCATAACGTCCCACTGCTGGGCACGGGTCTCCCCTCACTTTCGTGAGGAGGATTAGGTCATAATCCATCACGGGGGCCAGATCCGGATTGGTGAATCACATACCTACCTCCGAAATAATTCTCGGGTAGGTATGTGGGTTTCCTCACGATGAAACCAATCATTCTTATAAAAAGCCTTACCTTTTTCATATTTTTTTGCCCGCACACTAGGTTCACTAAAAATAAACTGCACTCTCAATCTATTATTAGTTACACGGCATTATAGCTGCTAGCTGGTTGAGCATCGACCCCTTTATTTTCGTGTCATCAGGCCTTTGTCCTGGGCCGGTTCACCCCTTGACGACCTGCCCTAACCCGTGACGCGCCTGTCTGGGACGCGTGTTGGAGCCTCCCAGACGGTTGCATTTTTTTTATCGTCGTCTATCACATTTAGCAATAACCTGCCTTAACCCCGGGTGTGTAGTGCTGCTTACGCGCCGCACCCTGTGGGAGGTTTTGGTCGCATCTTAAACGCATCTCGGTGGCTGTATCGATTCAGACAAGTGCCTAATGTAAGTGCCTAAATGCTGTCTAGCGTTGGGTGAGGGCATGGTTTATTGTGTGGAGTTTTTGGACATTTTTGTCTCGTATTTTGTTGACGAATCACTTTGAACATGCCGTATAATGGTGATGGACCGATTTGTTCTATGTAATGTTATGATATTATTTCTACAAAATATATTGATTTATAAATAGAAACATACACTACTACACGAATGGTATTTTACAGGATACCAGTATCATTTTAATATCTACCGACTTACTTGATAATTTGTGAATGATGTTGATCACTGAAACCCTTGCTGATGATGTGAAAATAGAAAAAAACACTTTCATCACCTTCCTAAAAATCGATTAACCGATAGGCTCTACAGCTTGGTGGATCTTTTAAAAAACGAAATCAGCCGATCGGTCGGCAATTAGAGCATGAAAAGCGAAGCGCATCAAAGAAAATGCAGTTTTCCATCGCGGCGGAGGCTTGCGCGGTATCAAAACACTGAATCTTCCGGGGTGAACGGCCGAGGCTCTTCCCACTAGTGGCGCCGCCCGGCTTCGCACGCCACCCGACGGCGTCTCGCTCTGCCGTAGCGAATAAATCGTACGCTGTGTGCTGTCGCCTGCCTGTGCTCGTGTGCGGGAAATGCGTTCACTGCACAACTATTGGGCAGGGTCAACGACATTATTTTTTTTTGGCATTTTAATAGACTTACCTGAAAATAAAAGATTTTAAATCTAAACTTTCAACAACTTTTCACATGATGAAAGGGAAAATATTTCGTTTTGTCAAAAAACCATAAGATTTGTACTTCATATATGTTAAGCTGAAGTAAACGAAATATTAAATAAAAATTATAGAAAACTGGATTCCCTACTGACTATAAAAATCTAAGAAAGATTTTTGTGCGCATTAAATTAATGACTTATTCTTATGTCATAATCATAATCATTAGTTATTAACAATTACCTATTTTATTAATGCAAGTGAAGAAATGTTAAATGCTATAATCCTTGTACATCTCCGCAAACTTTGACGAGTTAAATCCATCGATTGCACTCAGCTCGTATAATGTGCAGCGCCCGCCTGTGGAGGTGGTGGTGCCCGCAGTGCAAACTCGATTCCCCCTACTTGGGGTAGGCTTCGATACTCATTCATGCCTTTTCCCGTTCTAGCCGGGGACGGGCCCGTATCGTGCTCCCTCTCGCGTCGCTTCCGTGTTGGTGCAACCACACACGCGCCGCTAGACCTAGCCCAATGCAGCGAATTTTGCGTAGGGTCGACGTCCCCCCCTACATCTGTACTGCTACTAACCGATATAATCGCACATTTCTCCGTCGCGCTAATCTAACTAAGCCCCCGGTATCGATGCTCGCGCAAACATTCACTGAGGGAACAAAGTTTTTGCATCTTACAGTTTTCATTTTCACTTTTAGCGCAATCTGTGCAATTTTTTCATCGGTCGGCTCGTTTGTATATTGTTCATTAGAATAACCAAGGTCGCCATGATGCGTAACAAAGGGCCGGTAGACAATAGACCCGCTAGTTTATGGTCAATTTTGACAGTAACGAATAGAGTGCGCTAAAAATACCATTTGCACAAATTGCAGCCCTTGTCCTACAAAGAATAGGTGTACTTTTTAACAAAACACAATGTTTTGTAGAAAAAGTGCAAAAATCTTGGAAGGATAGCAAAAAAGTTGGGACAATGTGTAAATGGCACTTTTTATTTAGATATTTGTAACAAAACGAAACTTCAGGGCCGTTGAGGCTTGTAAAATTAATGTTTGCCTCACTTAGTAGTTAGTCAGCTTTGGGGTAGCAATAAAAAGACTAAAAAATATAATTTACCCGTCGTAAAAAGCTTACTAATGGCATTATTGAGTACCTACTGCTAACTTCTGGGAATGCATTTCAATTCAGTATTCGGTCGGTGCTATCTAACGTGGTAGGCATTTGTTCCAGGTATCGGGTGGGTGAACAAATCGAGTGCATAGAGGTGTGAAGTACTAGTCTAGAATGTGCTAGGGTCAAAAGCCGCGCAGTATGTCAGCGCTTAGTATTCCGTGAGCTGGAGCTCGGGCCGCCTAACGGGACCCGCGGCCGTCTACACGGGCCTTTACTTTCATCGATCGAACGAACCGCATCGACGACGGTTACTTTCCTTTGTTAGTTTTATCTTCTACGAGGCAAAAAATATTCTACATTTATATTATTACAATTTACTTTACACTGGGAATTAGATCGACCAGTCTCACTTAGGCTTATTGAATCAGTAGCAAGTCAGCGACAACGAGCACATTCTGTTTCAAAAACTGTTATATTTTTTTCAAAATTCCTTGTTCACTGTAATAATATACGACATTATAAAGAGATTATCTACGGTCGCGTTAAAAAAATGTGAAAAGGAACGGCAAGTGTTTGGTTAAATCGCAGGTAGAGGCGGAAAAATTATGAGGTTTGGGACAACGCGCCTTTGTAGCTACGTACCGTTAGATCCATTTGAGATGACTACCAGCCGGGCATGCGGGGTTATCATGGTTTCGGATTATTTTTTTTATATTCACCTGCTCTTTTTATATTTAATAAACATGATCGTCATTGTTGATCCTAAATATTTAATGAATTTGGACAACATTTGCTTATAAATGTTTAAGGCTGTGTAATGTATAAATATGGTATGTTACATGTAGCTATTACAACGAATAAAAGAGATGACATTCTTGATGGTAAGCGCTAGGCGGTGTCACTGAGAAAATTACAATGTTTTACAGAAAGTTGTGCAGACGGGCCATCTGTATGTTTACGTCAAAACCGCATTTAAGAAAAATCAATTATAGTTATGCTAAGTAATTTCTTATGTCTTGATTTATATTTTAATCGATGCAAACTGAAGTATTAGCACAATCTTTTAGTATTTATAGCCTACTATGTAACCTGTTTATAATTAATCGCATTCCTTACCATTTCAAATTCCTAGTTAAAATTGATATCTAAGTAATTAAATATGTTGAAGGTTCAGACAGGAAGCGTTCAAAGAGAAATGTTCGTCATACATCACAATAAAGTGGCCCTAAAAAGTCGTACGGTACCATAGGGCCCGCGGCTACCGTTAGGTCGTTCGATAAAAAATTGAGGGAGGGTGGAATCAGAGCCCGGCCACAGAAGAGGTCATAGTACCCCCTCAGTGGGAAGCGCAGCCTGCAGGGATTAGTCAATATGTGTAAAACAGTCGAAAATATAAATGAAAATGGATTTTGCATCGCGTGTCGTTACATAGCTTGATATCCCGAATCTGACCAGTTTGACAAGCTTTTAGGTAATGTTGCCATATGTTTTGAAATTGAAATAATTGAAATATAAAACTATAATATTTGTAAAGCGTCACATATTATGCCTCTATTCGAATTCCCCCTTATTCATTAAAAGTTATGTGACGTTTCAAAAAATCGCGCACTACGATTTTGTACTGCGCAGTACTAAGTGACGTTCGATAACTTTTTATGAATAAGGGGGATTATCTTTACGCCTAGAAATTAGAATCAATACTGTGTAAATAAATCCGTGTCTGCTGCGTGTGTTTTGATCTGCTGCGTGTCTATACACTACAAAAAACAATGTTCTTTATGCCATTTTTTTTAAATGGTTGGTGTTTTCATATCAAATAAGATATGTTTTCACACTGGGTTTTGAGTTCCAGAAGGGCGTGATTGATGACTTCATTTTTCTTCCTCGTGTCGGTTTTGTTCTATCATTATGCATTAAAATTACCAGTTTTGGTTGAAACATCGTAGATACACGATTACCGAATCTGCTGTCCAACATGCAGTCTAAACCATCAGTAATAAGGATTAATTTAGCAAGAACACCTCTTATATATTTCATAATTAATTTAATGAGTAAAAAGAACATAATGGCGGATTACTTTCACATTTGGAATTTAATGAAATCGGAGTTACCTAAACCGCAATTTATACTAAACTAACTAAAACTCTACCATTTGATATGCCTGACAATTATTGTCAAGCAAGGGTCTTACCATCAGGTGAATGACCTGTTCGTTCCGATTATACAAAAACCAATAACTCTTGTAACAGACAAATGTCCAACTCTCTACATTGTAGTGAGTTCCCCTGCAATGGTTATGGTGCCGTAACTGTTAACCGGAAGGCAGGCGGCATACATATCACACCAACACATATATACATATATATGGGACACACCGTCATCGATATATTTCACAAACACCGATGCACTTCCTGCAACTTTGCTTTCATGGCTTCTGCAGAATAATAAGCAGGTGGTATATACTTTTACTTCTTTGATTTGATTAGGGCTCTTTAGCAAGAGTACTGTTTGGAAAATACTATTTCTTCAGTCATATCGTCTGTTTCAACCGTTGTGCTTGAGATGGGATAATTTGGTTGAAACAACGTGGTAATGGGCTTAACACAATCGCGTGTCTCAATTATGTTTAATCTTTGATTTTAAATTGTACAGATGAAAATTGAGGAGTTAGATTACGATTAAGCAGTCTAGGCGTTCAGAATGCGCTGAATGCTTCAGAATCATAAGGATCTGGTTATTGAAACGCTATTCTGAGAGGCTCTTGTCTTGTTGTGCTCCAAGATATTATTTACCGCCAAGCAGTAGTGTGCAATAACTGTGTTAAAATTTTAAGTGGCACATACAATGAAGCTGAAATGCCCCTAAAACGAACGTTTCCGAGTAACGAGCACAGTAGAGTACCGGCCTAGTTATAAAAGTTCTCGAGAGCACTGTAATTGTTTTATTATATTTTAATGGCGCTTACCATCACACCAATGCCCTGCTCATGACGCAATTGTATAAGAGATTCACATGATTTTGTTATACGGAGTCGCTAATAGTTCGGAGAGGTGTTGACACGGAAGCTGGCGTCCTTCGCTACACCGTGCTTTTGCTATTAGCGTCAGAATATTGTTTTGATGCGTGTTTATAAGCTTGTTAGAAGAATTCAATTAATGTTACAATTCACACTATGCTAAGGTATATTTTTCAATTTAACGATGATGTAAGAGAACTAAAATCTATACTACACCTGATTTGGGATTCTTAACTGAATTCCATCGGAACAGGGTCGCCTATTTATTAATGAGCTCTAGATCCGTCAGACTGTAGAAGATCGTCTCTTAGGGTTAGGACATTCATTTCAAATCTTAAAACTTTAGGCTTCAGTAGCATCTGTGAGAACCAGCTCAGGGTCATGACTGTGATAAAAATAGTGTCAACGAACCGCATAACATTGCATAATCGTGCAAAATCTTATGTATTCATACGTAATGTCAACCGATACAGCAGGTCACATGCCTCCAAGACGAGTCAGTCAAGCAAGAAAAAGGTGGTTACATAATGGGTGCGTGCGCGCCGGGGGCATGATCCGAAGGTACCGTTGCTCGAACAGGTTCCACGCATTACTGCACCCCCCTCTCCCCCCTACTTTCCTCTGCCCTGCGCCGGACACGCGCATGAACCTTTACTTTCTACCCATCAAGGACCTTCCTTCCATGACTGAAGTCTAACTTCGAATGTTAGAATTATGATTTAATGACCTTGTGTCTAATTATTTCAATTAAATTACCAAATTAACCTACCGTCAAGCTTATCGAGGCTTGACGGTGAAAGTAGAATTATAAAGTAGGACGCTCTAGTAAATAGCTTCTAAACATATTGACAAAAATAAATTATTTTCATACTGTAATTACATTATGAAAACGTTATAGTATATATTATAGAGTGAGACATCATTAGGTGTCTTAAAACTCATTGTTTTACAAGTGCTGTGTTTTTAAAATTATGAGAAAAATATGATCATTGTATGTATTAACGTCACGAATTTTTCAAGTCTGAATCTTAACTGTACAACATTTTAAAGTTGTATAAGTCGGAACAAATTGCAAGATTGAACTTTATGACTTGGCGGGTAAGAGTGATAATCGCAGAAACGAAAGCGAATGGAATATAAGTGGGCCTGAGCCGCGAGCGCGGTTCAATGACCGAGTTTTCACGAGTTTGACAGCCTTCTGTTATATCATCGGTCGTTGTCATTGTCATTGCCGAAACCGCGTGCGGTGAGTATGCAAATTTGTTACCTACGTGTTTGGAACTGGGCTTACTTTTCTTTGACGATTGTGGGCATGTTTTTTGCGCTATCTACTTTGTTTGCGCTTCATGTGATAGGACCTCATAAAATTATTAAAAGTGGAATCGTGGTAACTGATAGTTTGCATAATCGTTACAAAATCAGGCTTTCAGATTGTTTTTTATGGGTTTTATTTTTATTTATTTTATCTCTTAATACCTATTGCTGTTGCAGCGGTAGAATTTTTTCCGGAAAAAAATACTATTTGTTTCTTTGTAACAGAGCCAATTACTCATGCATGACTCTCCTGACTATAGAATTGCCTCTGATAAAAGCTCTACTTATAATGGAAGTAAAAATATGCACTGTTCGAGATATAAATAGTTTACACACGGAGCGTGACCATTAGGGGATCAGTGAAAGTCTTATTAAAAACAGTCCAGTAGTTTTGTAATGCAAGTACTATGACAGCTAATAAATAAGTACTGCTTATAAAAAAATACAAGCTCTACCCTCTCTTTATTAAGAAGGATATGGAGTATGTTTGAACTAAACTAAACTAATATTAAAATTGACAGCTCTCAAAACAAGGCTGTCTCTGTCATTTTCATGAGATTTCAAAAATGACACCAATTATTACAGAGCTGTCAAAATTAACATATTTTTTTAACTTATTTTCAACCTTATGCCAAACCAACAATAAATGGGATAGGAATATTTTGCCAGTGTAATTTGGACACATTTATTCAGGTGATATACCAGTGCCAATTACTTAAGAGCTGTCAAATTAAGTGTTATTTTAGTCTGTGCCAACAGAATAGATAACCAATACCGACTTATTTAAATTTAGAACTAAAACTGCTTACAGAACGCATCTCTTATTCACATTATGTGACTATGACAATTTGACTAAAATAAGATCACACTGGGGCCACATATTATGTTGTCTTGATTAAAATACTAACTGTGCCTAACAGCTTCACTCACGTGGTCAGAACGTGTGTTATTTTAAGAATTAATAATGTAAGTATGTATAATTAATTTTTTTTATCGTTTAGCTACTAGTGTTATGTTTTTGAGTGGTGCAACTGGAAACATACTTACACACATATGTTCCTACTCCTTCATATAATAGACAAAAACGTGTCTAATTCACCCACAGATTAATATCAAAAGTATTATTTTTCGATTATCAAAAATCGATTTTGTGCGGGTATTAGACCCGTTTTGTTTTAGTAAATATGTTACACGCATCCGTATTTATAATAACATTGGATAGGACAACTATATTCAACAAAATTAAAGCGTCTGCGTCTATAGTGAGTTCAAAATAACTACCAACATTTTAGTAATTCATTAATTACTACGATGTCTAATAATAAATGACCATTTTTAGAATTTTTGTCTGTCTGTCTGTCTGTCTGATAGTCTCGAATAAGCTTTAAAACGGATTTCAACGACAACTTCAGGGAATAAAACAGAAATCTTAACTCATTACTACTGATTCTATTCATGTACATTCCATTTAGTTATCTTGCAAGATTACAAAGATATGAAAATAAATATGTTTGTAAGTGCGAACGTTATGGGCACAGCTTTTTTTATAATGCCAGCTACGTCCCGAGGTTTCACCCGCGTTTATTTATCCCACGTGAACCGTTCATTATTACGGGATAAAAAGTATCCTATATAAAAGTCCAGGTAATAAGCTGTTTGCCAAATTTCATCCAAATCCTTTGGTCGTTTTTGCATGATTGATTAACAAACAAACAAATTTTCATATTTGTATAATATTACTAGCTGCGCCCCGCAGTTTCGCCCGCGTAGTTCCCGTTTCTGTAAGAATACGGAGATAAACTATAGCCTATGTTCTTTGCTCTTAATGTAGCTTTCCATTGGTGAAAGAATATTTAAAATCGGTTTAGTGGTTTAGGCGTGAAGGCGTAACAAACAAACAAACTCACATTCGCATTAATAATATTAGTGAGAATAGTAGGATAGAATGTAGGTAGGTAGGTGTGTAATGTTGCATTCGGCAACTGAGCTCGGGTGCTTACGCAATCGTCGCGTGGGCCCACGTGCTCACTTCACCTTCGGGTTGAACTCTGCAAGTTCAAGGTTCTGTTTTTGCAGACGAATACAATAGCTGCGCCTGTGTGCCCCACGCTCACATAACTATTATTATGTGCAAAAAATGGAACGATTTCGAGATGTGCTCATACGACTGTCTGTGGCTTATACCTGTCCAAGGACAAGTTATGTTGTGTTATGTTAAATGAAATCGCCGTCTCATCGTCATTCCTCATTCCTATCTGTCCATCATGGCGCAGGGAAATGCTAAGAAAACTGCCATGATTAACGTTTCAAATGCATATATAAAGTGCAACTATTTTTCCTTTGGCAGCATCATTGAATACCTATATATATGAATATACTTAGTATACAGTATAGAAGGTTCAATTTTCTTTGTTTTTTATATTTCAACTTTGTCTTTGAGAGGATCGTGTCCCAGCTAATGCTGGGACGAGCTAATGCTGGGAGCCCGCGAGCTCTTTGGTGATGTAAGTATGAAAAATATGGATTTGTACCTAAATATAAATATCTAACTGCGTAATTTGCTATTCATTAGGTTGGGATGTTAATTGGTTATTTCAAGCTACAGTAGATTTTATAAATATATAGAAGAGTTTTAGAACAAGTGCATATTGTTTTACGTTAGCTGATAATTCATAAAAAATAACTAAAGCCACTTTGTACTGCGCATTACAATATTGTGTTGCGCAGTATGCTTAGCATACATCATTTTTATGAATGGTGGGTTAAGTAATTATAAAAGCTTCTCTTCTTTATATTATTTCCTGCAGTACAAGTAAAGTAGGTAAACAAGTAACTGCTAATTATATTAAATCTAAGCTAATTATATTAAACTATATTAAATCTAGTAAGTCGTCTCTCTAGATAATACAAAATTAAATGTAATAGTAATAAAAAGGTCCACACCAATAAAATATTATTATATGACTACCTTAGTTAGTACGTTATTTAGTAGGGAAAAACAACGAAAATAAGCGTTTATAAATAGTAAGAATAATTTCAGTTTTTTATACATATAAATATAAGTGATTATAGTAGTAAAATATTGTATAAGAAAAATAAATAAAAATACAGAAAGATCCCACACCACAAGGACGCGCGTTGATGTCTTTTGAACGTAAGACATCAGGCAACCTGCCACACTTGTGGTGTGGAAAGGTACAGATCTCTTGCGAAACCACTCCATTAAGTTAAGGTTAATATAATACAACAATTAGTAAAGTAAATACTGACCATTGACTGCCAATCGACTCGATGATAAACACGAAGAAAATCCAAATTGAAAATCCTAATGGGAAATGTTTGTTTACGTTTTCACTAACACTTAAAATAAATCCACTCGTCACTGTAACCGTCACTTAAAAATATGAGAAAATATTAAAATAAGTCTTATGTTGAGATCTATGTTGCTTTCAGTCTAGATAAATGCACAACGTCACTCTTGTAGCGTACTAGAGGGTCATGGTGGTAGAGCGGCAAGCGACACGGCGCGGCGCACCGACACCTCCGGATAACTGATAAAATGTAGCTCGGTTCATGGTCGGAGACGTCCTTCCCGCGCGAGTAGCCGCGCTCAGCGTCCGCGCTCCGCCTCGGTACCTGCGCCCGCGCTGCTCTTCCGCACTCGCGCCGCCGGGTGAATGAACTGCTGCGTGCGAGCGGGACGCAGCAACCTCCCTCGCCTTCTCGCCCCATCACTTCCAATGCCATGGCCGAAGCTGACAGTGAATTCACTACATCCAGCTCGGGCTAATCTAGAACAAGTGTCGGCCGATGTTTTCCTGAATCGCGAATTGCTTTCGCTAGTTGATAGTTGACATTAGTCCGAAAAATGGGTGGGATTGAAATATTTACCTATAAACTACTTATTTTATATATTGAAGATCGTACAGTCTGCGACTAATATTTAAAACAGGCCTTAGTATATACACGTGATACATGTAGGTATTTTTATGCCATTTTTTGTGTAAAATAGAATGCTGATGTTGGGACATGTTTAGCAAATTTTATAGCTGACTGTGAGTTGACGAAACAATCTAAATTCTTTATAGTCCATCAATCTTCACTATGCGTTTATTGCCCGCATTTGGAAGCGGGTATTACAGCCCTTACCTTACAGGGGTAGGGGTAGCCCTACCCCTTGGGATGGCTTCTCTACAGTAGGGGTAGAGAAGAGTTGGCTGTTCACGGCCGGTCCCGCACGCACTTTAAACCTACCTGGAAACCTTATTTCTTGTTTCATTCGTATACAGACAGGATTATTACAAATAGACATTTATTCATCATCATCAGGTCCTCTCATTTAATTTGAAGATAGCAAGGCCAAAATGGAGATGGGCAGGACACTTGGCAAGACGGGTAGACTAAAGGTGGACAAAGAAATGAGGGAGTGATGGCCAACAGGAGCGCAACGACTGCGAAGCAGATCACCAGCCACTGGATGAATATAATTTGGACCCCCAACAGAGATTACACTATACTTGGAATAACTATGTTCTAGGTATGGCTATTATACACTGTGTTTCTCTATTTACAGTGGACCACATCGTGTCAGTTTCGACTAAACTATTACTGATTGAATCTGTGTTTTTCTTACATCCAACAAGTTATTGACATTATTTACATTAGATAAACTAGGAAGTTAGGAACTATTGAGATTATGTTTTAATAAATTTATGTTTCTTTAACAAAGCGAAATTACTCGGCATATGAGATTTTAGAGCCGATATCTCAGGGTGACGAGCGCAGTGCAGTGTCACGCAGGAATATGCAATGCGGGGCTCAGGGTGGTGCTGTGACTGTTATGGGCAGGCGTAGCGCTTACCATCAGGTAAGGTTAATGAGATTACACTTTATGAGTTTTCATGACAATAGATCTCAACTTTTTTAAATCCGTATTGTCCCACTGATAGGTAAAAAACTTGAACATTGAAGGAAATGGGGGAGACCCAAGATCCTTCCATTTCCAACTCGGCCAGTCAGAACGCTGGGCATAAGTCATGCAATGGGTTCCTGATAAAGGGCGACTTGACCGAGTCAAACCCTAGAAATGATGATTGTATTCCTCTCTTTCAATAGCGTGACTACTTTTTGGTGAAATTACTTTTTAGTAAAGATTCTATTATCGTAATGGATGATACCCGTTTTTTCTATGGCTTGACTAAAAAGGGCACATTTGTCACCAAAAACCTAACAATACAAAAACATGATACGCCTCACATCAGATTTTTCTATAAAGAAAACTCCTTTAACTTTATTGTTAAAACTTCACATGTCTTCCTGTGCTGTATTTTAGAGGCTTATCAAAGTCCATCAAGAGAACAACAATGCGGTAGCTACTTGAGATTCCAAAGGATTTTTACAGTTACGCAAGGGCAACAAATGTGGGACAATAACAAAGGCACATTATGTAACATCAATCGGTGCGAGCGAAGGCTTCGATCGAGAGATTCGCTCTACCTGCGGCCCCGGGCGCTTTTTTCCTCAAAGGGTAGCCGTTATAATGCACATTAAAAAAAAAGAAGAAAGCAACGGTTCTTCAAACCAAACACACATTGCAACGATAAAAACACAATGACATATAAACTTTTGTGTTTCCTGTGACGAAAGTAAGCGATTTAGGGATAGAGAAAGAATGGTTAACAATGATCATGCAACTATTTTCAGTAATGTTGGTAAAATACTGTTCGGTACATTTGAAAATACCATTT
The DNA here is from genome assembly GCA_912999815.1 of Campaea margaritaria. Classification (NCBI taxonomy): domain Eukaryota; kingdom Metazoa; phylum Arthropoda; class Insecta; order Lepidoptera; family Geometridae; genus Campaea; species Campaea margaritaria. The sequence continues at coordinate 9,964,083 of OU538794.1, forward strand.
CATCAATGTGCTGTTTAGTTTTTGTTCACTAAATAGGCATTTGGAATTAAAGGCTGTAAAATCAACATAACATATTATGTACTAGTATAAAAAAGAAGTCGATTAAAAAAGTAGAATGTAATTATAACTCAATTAAGCAACCATAAATCTACTTTAAAATAGCTTACCTCATACTTTTTATATACAAACACAATCAATATAACTAATTAAGTTTTATATATAATATAAACATTAATATAATTGCTAATTAATGTGGTTTTTTTAATTCACACTCAACGCATAACATATTGAACGCAACGATTATCAAAACAAAATAAAGAGAAAACTAAACCTAATCCTTAAAATCTAACAAAAGTTGATGTCCGTGAGTCCTATAGGCATGCTACCAAGAATACTGGCTGCATTTTCACGTTGCGCGGTACTGCCCTGCGCTTGTCAACCTGAGACATCGGTTCTAAGGTCTCAAATGCCCAGTAATTTCGCTGGAAACCTTCAATACGGAACACAGTATTGTTTGCACTCTACTGTTTGGCGAATGAATATCTGGCAAAGGCGTGGGTACTTCCCCAGGCGGACTTTTGCAGAAGAGGCATACTACTACAAAATAGTTGTAGTCTAGTTTAATAATTCATAAATATACCTATATAGAAGTTAAGTAAGTGTCCAAGGTCTGGTCCGACCCGCATGGTGTCATTACGCAGCGCTCTTGTTAACAACAAAAGAAAAGAAACAGTTTTATTACGCAGTAGCTAACATTATAAAAGAAAGAGGTGCATAAACCGATTTTCGCATCATTGTTACTGTTGACCACCCTTAGCGTAAAGAATTAGTTATAAATGAAGGGGTGACTTTCTCATTGATTTATGACACCGGTAGCCGTTGTTGTTTATCAACAGTTTTGTTTTCTAATTGTATTGTTTTGAGATTTCTTGCAATATTAAGATCAAACAGCAATTGTATTGAATTTAATCGGATTTCACCAGATTTCAAATAAACCCAAGCTCAACCTTGAGTACCTTGGATTAAAACCTTGCCATAATCAAAGACAATATTTGCCGACCTTATCTTGTTCCTAGCCAGGTGCTGCTACCGTCTTAAGCAATTCATCGGTCATCTTTTTTTAGGCTCTCTTAATTTTTTTGTCATATCTAAACTCGTTCTAGTAGGTATTTGGTAATAAAAACAAGCGCGCAAACCTTCGAAGGATAAACCATGAGGTGAGCCGGTAGGTAGATACCTCGAGAAAAAAGCAACGAACTCTAAGCTAGTTCTATGTTTATTAGATATGTATTAGTAAAAAAAGAAGTGGACGCCGAAACTCGCCTGGTCTCCCCTCCACAGGCCGGCAGGACGCGATCAGCGATTTGGGAGCAACGTCCTCGGCCTTGGAACTAGATGAACTTACGTAACCGCCGCCCGCGCAGCCCCGGCGGGCCCGCGGAGCCTCCACCGAATATTCCAACACTTTTTGCACGTCCCGGCAGATTATAACAACTTGATTCGCAAAAAACTAGCTCCCTCAAAACTACGCGCTGGAATAACTTATGAGGTGCTGCGCTGTTTACTGGTGGTCGGATCTCCGCCCCGCCTTGAATTCGTAAGTGATTCTTTTCTATGAGTACAGTGTTATATGCATGTACTTATCTCTGTATTGAATTTAAGTTAATATTTGATGTGACGATAATATTATGAAGGTCAAAGAAATAATGACATAACTTTGAAAATTAAAAGAAACAATGTCAATGATGCATAATATGGTAGAGCTGACAGAGAAAGAAGAAGTTTGGACACCATCTACAAGTCAATACGCGGAATGAAAACATGATGTAAATCTAAAAATGTTATGGTACAATAATTATAGGAGTACTAGCTGCAACCCACGGTTTCACTTGCGATGGGTATTATCCCATGGGAAGCGTTAATTTTTTCGGGATAAAAAGTATTCTATATGGTAATCCAAGCAAAATCTAAATTGGTCACCTTTGCTTTGGCCTGAGGCATTGATAAGTCTGGTATTGTGCAACAAGAACAATATGTTGAGCAGATAACACGTTCTTGTCGCAAATGAGTGATGTATAAATTGCATTTTTAGATATATTATGAAACATTAAAAAGATTTATATTGCTCGCACGCCCACGTTCGAAAATGAAAATTACCTACGTATCACGTGATCTGCCGTGTACTCGCCGCAATCAGATATGAGTATATATCAAGAGGATGTAACGTCCATAGGTAATACCTGAAGTTAGCGATGATGTCATAACCAAAAAGAGGAATGCACAAAAAAGCTATTGTGTAAAGAGTCGTGCGACTAGCTAGCTAACAGCGACGTGCGTTGAACTCTTTTGAGAGGCGGACCGAGTCAATGCCTGCTATTAGCCAATTTATACGACGGACGGGCTCATGAACTTATATAACAGGAGGACAGCACGTCGCCCATTGTGAAATCCTCACACACACATTGACATCATGTTATGCCGATCAATGTTCAAATTATTTTCTTTATCAACGCTGTCTGTATACTTTAAGTAGAATTTCCTTTTATACTTAATGCTTTTTATTTAAATTTGTGTCACGTGACTTGAAACACATATGCCGCTGCCGCCATTACTAAGCTTCACTTTTTTTATTTGAAATCATAACGTCCTTCTCTTCGTAGGTTCATGGATGGGCTAACGACGATAGAATTGCTTTTACAAACTCTATACTTAACGACCAAAAGCAGGTATTTATCGTTAATTTTGACAAACCTATCGGATAGTTTTGAGAAATATGTGCACGTTATTTTTTCCCTGATGTTATTGTGACATTATTACTGTAATAATAACTTCGCAGCGAATCATAATTTTGGTCTGAATATGGTCCTGACTGGGCAGATACTAATGACGTCATAAATCATCATTAAAAACTGTATTTTATTTAAGATTTAGCGTAATGGAATGCTAAAGGTTAATTCAGAGTCAGAAAAATGACTATATCGTGGGCGTGAAGCTAGAGGGTTGACGGATAGTTTGAAATTCAAAGGCAATGAACTGTAAAAGACTGACACATAGTCCGAAAACCTCAAAATTATGCGTTTATGTTATAGCAAAACATGCTAATTTAGAAGCAAATATTTTCAGTATGTACTTTGTAGCAATGCTTTTTGTTGTTAAATTTTGTTATTGTTTCTTCAGCATTGTACAAATCGTTCAAGCTGCAATAAGTTACGTATTATAGATAATATTATGCATACAACCCGCATAGGTAAAGGTTTTTGACATTCACGGCAAAGACCGTGAACGGAATTAACTCACCTATCTAGGTTGGTTTTATATAGCCAGTTTTAACGTCACAGACAAGTTAGCAAAAAATATTCAAATTACTCTTACATAACAATTATTTCATTCATTATTTTATTTCATGTAAGATTTTATATACATTTTTTTGTCAATAGACGGCTTCAATTTTGCAAGTTCAATATTATAGTGATTGAGTCGGTGTGTTGCCATAATGTATTGTCGATGACTTCCATTTTCGTATGATATTTTTTTATTGAATACCATTCTGACGCGAATGGTAATAATGATTGAGTTTAAAGAGTTATAGTGAGTTTGCAAGGAATTGGGTGTCACCACGTACTTATTCTTATTCCATGCAGTTCATTTTAAGGCCTTAAACGGTCTAGATTGGCACCACACACTCATAAATGACAAACGTGACGTGACGTCACTCAAAAATAGACTGCAGAGAATGTGAGAGAAAGAAAATGAGTTGAAGCTATATAAACTCCCATAAATGCGAACAAATTGTTCCGATCTCTTTGGATAAAAGTTTCTGGTCGACTTATGAACGCTGAGCGATACTTGTGGTGACAGTTAGCAGGGCCGTTCAGTTTAAGGCCTTAACTGGATGGATTTAACTGTTCGTGGTGAGGCCCCTGAGCAGAAGTTGTGTGGGGGTAAGACAGGGGTAGCAGAGCCGCCAATTCTACCAAGTTCCTCAAATCACATCACTTTCCGCATATCAGAACCGAACCGCAAACTGAATTCTAGCAACAATATGTAAGTATATAAATACTGAAAGGTTATGTACACATAAAAAAAGAAGACTTTATTTACAAGCAAAAAGTACATGAGTAGTTATCATGTGTGGTAATTATAACTCATTTATAACACAATCCTTTTTTTTTTGTTAGTAGCTTGTTTAAAAACTTGATCGTTACGAGCAAGTTTAGGTAAGCTTGCTGTTAGCCAGCTTTAAAGTTATTCAATGGGCAATTAAGTTATGCTTTGAAAAGACTTAAAATTGACATCCACATGACCCACACAATCGTTATGGCACGTGCTGTTTGAAAAATAAGTAAGAATTTGATAATCTAGTTATACCTTTAACAAAGAAATTTTAATGTTCTAGAAGGGATTATCCGCCAATGAGTTTTCACAGACTAATCTTCTAAGGTTTTATTATAGAAGCTTTTTTAGCTTTACCATAACATTTGCCTTATCCATTTTTAAGCCTTTATTGTGCATTTGAAGGTACAACTTCGAATAAATCTTTCTAACCAAGTATCTTGAGGCTAAGAGATAGGTAGGTAGGTTAGGTACAAACAAGAAAAAAACAATCCACTCAGTGTATAATGTTTTTGCATTTTGATTCCGTGATTAGTAAAAACTCAAATCATTTATTTTAATAGGCAACATATTGCATTTTCACACGTCAAAAACAATATATACATAATCATAAATAGTTAATAGAATCAGGCGTTATTTTGCGGAAATCCATAATCAATAAGATAATATAGAAATACGAGGGTGAATCAAAAAGTTCTTAGAAGTGCATATATATGAAACCTTTTTGGATCAAGTTCGATATTCAAATTAAAGAGTGTCTATCACACTATATTTATGCAGACTGTCACTTGTTTTTGTCAGTTCGTTCGCATGTAATAAATTTTTGAGTGCAACGAGTTGCTAAAAAGTCAAAATTATGGATAAAAGTGAGTTACATGCGGTGATAAAATATCTCAGTTTGAAAAAAATGTCTACGAAGGAAATTTTTTTGGACATTCAGCAGACATTAGGGGGTGATGCTGTACCCTATTCTACGGTTGCGTACTGGGTGGCTGAATTTAAAAGAGGTAGATCAAGCTGTAAAGATGACCCGCGTTCTGGGCGGCCTTCAACCTCCGTTACAGAAGATAATGTCAAAAAGGTTGAGAATCTGGTTTTGGAAGACAGAAGAATGACTATAAAACATATAGCTGAGATCCTAAAGATATCTTTTGGTAGCGTTCAATCCATTTTAATTGATTCACTGGGGTTCAAAAAAGTGTCTGCAAGATGGGTGCCACGAATGTTAACCGACGAAAACAAAAAGCGACGTTTGGAAATTTCCAAGCGTAATCTCGAAATGTTCCAGCGTGATTCGGATAATTTTTGCCGTCGTCTTGTCACCATGGATGAAACGTGGGTCCACCATTTTGATCCTGAAACTAAAAGACAAAGCATGTCTTGGAAACGACCATCCTCTCCATCCATTAAGAAATTTCGAGTTGCTCCTACCGCTGGCAAAGTTATGGCCTCTGTGTTCTGGGATAGTGAAGGAATCCTTTTTATTGATTACATGCCAAAAGGCCAGACGATTACTGGACCCTATTATGCAAATTTAATCCCGAAAGTGCGTGAAGCGATTAAAGAAAAACGTCGTGGAAAACTGTCGTTGGGCGTGTTGTTCCTTCAAGATAACGCTCCTGCTCATCGATCGGAAGTTGCGCTCAACGCAATCCGCTGTGCTGGCTTCAATCTCCTTGACCACCCACCATATTCTCCGGACTTAGCCCCAAGTGATTTTCACTTATTTCCAAAATTAAAAGAGGAAATTCGTGGAACAAAATTTCACGATAATGACGCGGTTATAGCTGCCGTAGAGGACTTTTTCGAGAGTCAAGAAAATAATTTTTTTTCACAAGGAATAAGGAAGTTAGAAACGCGTTATTCTAAATGCATTGCATTGGAGGGAGATTATGTAGAAAAATAAAATATTATTATTTAAATCTTTGCATTTTTTAATATTGATTCCAAGAATTTTTTGATTCACCCTCGTATATAGTTTTAATTCCGCCAATTTTTAATTTACGACACGTGTTTCGTCTCTTCACGAGACATCCTCAGGTGCTGTTGACTCGCCGAGCGCTAGCAAGAGAGTGAAGAGAGTCTAGAAAAATTGGCGGAATTAAAACTATATATTTCTATATTATCTTATAATCATAAATACAATCTTATACATAAGTATTGGAAAACAAAAAAATAAGTCAAAATATGATATACGAAACTAATGATTATCATCTAGTTATGATTAGAGTTTAATAAAGGATATTTCCCTTTCAAGTGGTGACTCATGCCTGAATCTCGCATCAGTCAATTAATAAAAAGTATATTTTCCCCTATAATATTAAATAACATAAATACATAGATAGATTAGAGATATTGATAGAGACCACAACATCACCTATGCAGCGCTAGACGCCAACGCAAAATCTTTTGAGTCACGGTAACTCTAATGCCATCGAGGATGTTAAATCTAAAATGGCGGCGTAGATCTGCGTTCATCGGCCTGAGACACATAATGAAAGTCTCGGGCTCGGACACATGACTCTAAATAAGTTTTTTTTTACAGTAAATTTGTTGTAGAAAAATTGTTAATACGAAGAAGAAACAATTTTATGAGCTTCTTATTTCACTTTTTATTACTCTTGTGATTTAATTATGGATACCAGTTTGAGGAACAATTGTTGGATGAATCTTTTATATACCCAGCTATAATACTTTTACATAAATAAGCTAGATTAAATTATCATGACAACCTGAAGTTTTGCAATCTTATCACCAGCTTATTATTAAGCAGTTTTGGTCCTGCGGTACCTTTGCAACGCTTTGCAACTCAATGACACCGGGTTCTATTCTTCATAAGTTATGTGCGAGTATTCAATAGTCCGTGCTTCGTAGGGCACGTTAAGTCGTCGGTTTCGATTGTTAACAGTCATTAGGACACGCCACAGGCTCTTAGTCAGCCTGAAAAACTGTAACGCTAGAGGGCAGCACCACCGGTTTCAACAAGTAAGCAACCAACATAACATGTAAGCTGTCATTTGAAATCCGATTTCGTTTGCCAAGTTGATTGAATCCCTTCGTGAGATCACGTTTGCCACGGCTCTATTGCCATTGAAGTTAACGACTATGTCTAAAGGCGGCTGTACGCCGAAGCACTCGTAGTCAAATTTGAGAGTGCGCAGATGTGACGATCTGCCAACACAACCTACAGAAAATCTTTTATGTCGTTACTAGCTCAATGGCCGGTCAAAGAACGAGAATAAAGAGGTGGAAAGAATGAACCTCTTGCGGAACTATTTCAGCACAATATAATGAAGCATACAGTACACCAGATGGTTTGAACGTAGACTTTAGATTGAATTTGAAACTGTATGGAGGCAGACGTGAAAAATACAACCTAGAGTAGAAACGTGCTTAACGATCTGGCTTGGTGCATAGTAATCATAGCTCGATACTCTGTAGATGTGCACAGCAGTGCGAGTGAGCTGAGTCATCTCCATGTCTGGACATTAAGTACCGTATTTCCATTGTTGCAAAGAGGTTGAAAGAATAAACTTCTTGTGGAACCATTTCAGGTTATAGTCCTTGTATGCCGCTAGCTCTGCGACTCCTACGCATTGTCAAACTGCCTACCACGTTAGATAATTAGATCTTTGACCACATTCGTCTCTTTCAATTAACTGAACTGAAATGCTAAGCCTTGTTTTCAAAGAATGGTAAATGATGATAAATGAACGAAACTTTTTTAATACATTTACGTCTTGTGTGGTGAGATGTAGAATAACTATTTGAATTGTTTTTTTGCGGTTTGCAGTTCATTCACACCGTTCTAGATCACCATTCGCCTTCCTTGTTCCATTTGGTTGATGATAGTAGTCATTTATTTAAGCTCTCTGTATCAAGGTGCCTGAAATTTGTAGAAGTACTCATGTAGCGAGTTTTACTTTGGAAGTTATGAATGATTGCTGACGGGAAATAGTTGGCTACGGCAATATTAAGCATAAATTTTATTCTTTTACATTAGGTAACATACATCTATCTATGATTAGAGAAAAAGTGGTACATTCCGCGTACTATGGAAATAAGGAATCACCCTTTCTTAAGTATGTCTTCTATTCGTATTTATTTGTCAACAAAATTTTCTGTTGTCGTTATCTTCGTCAAAACGGTCCAATTATTATTTAAATCAATGTTTAAAAAATAAGTTGTGGTCCACGGAGATGAGTTACCCGGCAAAGATGAAAATGTAACCTCATGATTATGCGCTTAACGATTTATTCAAAAACTTTTGCTAATTCATAAGGACGAGTATTACGCTCAACCAGTTAACATCAAAAGCTGGCTTAGTCAGGGGCAAGTTGTAGACGTCAGCCAGCACGTCAGCGGCAGCGGGGGCTTTTGCATGAACTGGCGTTTGGGAAATACCGTTGGTTAATCCGCGAAAAATAAGCTTTCCTAACTTTACATATTGAAACGGAAAATGAGGACCTTGAATTAGGATAATTCTGTACTTATGAGAATACTATTTCATCGCTTGAATCAAAACTATTCATGGGGCTTCCTTCTATTTCGATTTTTTCTTCTTTTTTAAAGGTCATGTTAATACATAATGTCATATTACTTTTCCTGTGCGAGATTCAGGCATGATTCACCATAAGTAGTTTATCATTCTTTTAGTAGATCATATTTGTTTTTTTTTTCTATGTATATGAAAATTTAGTGTTTAAGAAATTAAGTGTTTGACTTGTAAAAGTGCATTATTTTTGCCTACTGGCAATAAAATGATTTGAGTTTTGAGTTTTCAATAATACAATTTTTAAATTAGTCATTGTCCTATAATTTGTATGCAACTGAATTAAATAGCATGAGATTTTTCAGATGGTAAACGCTACGCGTGCTCATAGGTTTGCATTGCAAAGTCTTACGCACCACTACACTGCGCTTGACACCCTGGGTTGTTTTTAAATTCTCACAGGGCCAGAAGTTTCACTGTAACCATTGCCTCCAAACTGGAAAACAGTAACTGCTTGGCAATTAAATAGCTGACAATGTATTTCCCTACACCGACTCTAGTAGAGAAGGCCTATAATCTTATTACTACATAAAGTACACAAACAAAATTTGTTCTAGTTAACTCTGGCTAACTATCGACGCAGTAAACTGCACCCCTGCCTTAACTACTGCAGTACGGATGTTTTAAAATGCGCTATTAGTCCAACCGGTGAAATTGCGGTCTTGCGTTTTCATGTTCCGGTTTGAAAATGCGGATAATCAGTAACATTACTAGATTTACTGGCACATATAGCTTATTTGCGATAAAAAGGTGTCATATCCTGAGATAACACGTTCTTGTTGCAATTGAGCTATATGACTTTCTAGCAGCTTTGTTGTATTATATAACACTCTGTTTTATTTTGCATTTATATAGGGCAGTGTTAAATTAATATTATTTATTGGTCTCTGCTCTTGTACCTCCGAATAAAATTTGTTTACTTGGAAGATGGACCTCTCATATGTGTCTCTTTTTTAAAACTGATGACTATTCAAGAGATTTGTCATCTATAAATTAATTCTATATAGCTATTACTTAAATGATATTTATTATTATATGATAGTAACCTTTGATTCTATTTATTATATTATTTTATATTATATTATATAACATTCATGTTGTTTTTGTATTAAGCTTTATTATTTTCCATTTTTTTTTATTTATTTTTTTATCTTCATGAGGTATTTTGATGCACGCCTACACCCCTCTCTCCTTCACTATGGGTGGTTGACTGGTAGAAAATGCTCTTAGCGTTAAGTCCGCCATTTGTACTAGTTAGTTAATCTGTGCAATAAAGTATTAAATAAATAAATATGTCAATATCCAAGATGTATAGAGAAAAATTGCTCAAGCACCTCTCCGGCGTGGGTGGTGTGCCGACTCCGAAGCGTGAGTTGCGAGTTCGATTCTCGCAAAGGGCAAAGATTTGTGTGGACAACAGATATGCTCTGAGTCTGGGTGTTTGTAAGTCCATGATCTTCGTAGTACCTGGTTCCCTAGATACAGGGAATCCTAGTTAGGGTCTGGATCTATGTATATGATCTTGACGCGTTATTTATTTACTTACCTTCTGGCGCCCATCGTATAATTTTAATGTACTGGAAATTGATAAATCTTTGAAAAAAAATTCCCTGAAGATGAAGGCGATTTTTCGGTGGTAGAGTAACTTTCATTAGTATGAATAAACATTCTATACAACCTGCGCCCCGCGGTTTCACCCGCGTAGTTCCCGTTTTTTCCCACGGGAACATACTATCGGGATAAAAAGTACCCTACTATTCAATCTTGGTTATAAACTATCTGTGTTCCAAATTTCATTCGAATCCGTTCAGCAGTTTTTGCTTGAAAGAGGAACAAACATCCATCCATCCATCCATTCTCACAAACTTTCGCATTTATAATATTAGTAGGATTATAGGAAAATAAACAAATTAAAAAACATCAATACATACATTAGCAACATGTAATATTATATTTTTATGTCGTTGATTTACCCGCGATAATAGCGAGATGTCAACATTGCTTGTTGTAATGCGTAAAATTATTCGATTAACATGAAGGCTGTACTATTTCCTATTAGGTTTACGACACCTCAAAAACGATCTTATTTAATATTGCAAATTGAGCAGGTAGCTTATCTATCGGTAACACTGTAATTATATGTTCACGATTAATTTACTGATACACGCTGTGTAACCGGAGCTCAGACCTATGTAATTGTCTATGAATGTGTAACGTGTATATAATTACTTTCGGCAAACAAGATGTTCTTAATTTCACAATGAGTGCGTTTTTAATAGCTAAATAAGTTGTTAAAAAATTAACTGTGTTAACCATGATATTTAAGCTGAAAATTATAACCTTGAAAAGCAATTATCCAAATAATAATTGCATTTTGTATTATTAACACGTTCACTGCTGAACTTCACTGTGGTGTTTTTCATAACTAGCCGCGAGTACGGGAAAACACAACTGTGGTGTTAGCTGTATGGGAAAACACTACGGTGTGTGCAGATCCGTGCCTGTGGCTAAACAAGAAAATCGGCTCAGCAGTCAATGTTTAGTAGCAATTGATCATATGTTTAATGAGTGCCATCTACCAGTCTATATTTACGATTATACAGCCTTGATGTAATAAACTTATTGAATAGGCAAATTCGCACATGATTAGACGTGCGTAAAAATAATTGCGTGAAAAAGGCGAGCGGCGGCGTCGAGTATCGCATAGTTTTCTACGCATGGACGTAGATCGCTGCGAGCGCGGCGGCGGCGGCGGCGGCGCGGCGGTGGGCTCGCCTCGAGTCAAGGTAAGTGTGCCGACGGCCGGGTATGACCTACTGTGGTTCCCCCACCCTTACTGCGTTCTGCACTCGCGAAAGTTCAACGAACCTCAGCAGAATTCTTACAGGCATATGCGGTGCGGTTACATTACCGGAAAGCAGTTGCAATCCACTGCATAGCCTCGGCATCCCATCGGCGACAACTGCCTAGCGCTGTGGCGTCGACTCATATGGCTAAGTGGAGCTGCGGATGGCTTTCTACAACTAAGCTTGTACAACTTCGTCAAGGTTTAGAACCGGCAAAGATACAGTCAAAAAAGGGGTAGAATTCTAAAAATACTATAATTCATATAATTGATGAAATCTATTTCTGAACTAGAGCAGCAGAATATTAGATTTAAAGCCAGGCATCCATAACCTAATCTTCCTTATGAAAGTGAGGGGAGACTCGTGCTCAGCAGTGAGCTGATATGGGTGGATGATGATGATGATACATAGGAAGTATCAGCTAACTTATGTGCAGCTGTAGTTCGTTAATTACAAATGTATACAGCACTTCCACCTCCTCCTATCCAGGCCACGTGACTCAGCATTTCCTGAAACAAAACATTACACATAAGCATTTGCACACGAGTTTTCCTCAAAGCTGAGCGATGTAGCAGAAGTGGTCGAGCGGCCAGCAGAGTAAGAGTGAAGCCAACGAAAGGGGTTTAAGCCAAAACCGGCGGAATTATGTTAATTCAGTTTATTATGTCACAGAACGCGCGCCACCGTTTCGTGAATCATGCGCTCACGCACTGCTCGTAGTCACCGTTATTACTTTCTACCAAGCCAATGGTTTTTCCTATTAGCACACAGCTTTGCATTTTGTTTTGTTGTATAGTTTAAAATATTTTTTAGTCTCATTATTCTAATGTAGTTGGTCAAATGTTCAAGACCAAAATACAGGATCTCGAAAGTGCTACGAAAAGTTACAAATGTTGTAACGTTTTGTACTACTCTTTACTCTTGTGATTTTTTTATCGATGTTGACTCAATTTAAACACACGTATACTAATATCGCAGGTATTTCTTTTCAAATTGAATTGGCCTTTATTTGAAAAAAAAAAAAAAAACACTTTTACTCATCAATGTATCTTAGCCATTTTTGTACAAATATATAATGGGGATCACCTAGGACTCTAAAATGATATTGAAATTATCAGTTGATTCACTTTTAATAGATGCTTTGGTACAGCTATTTGTAAGTGGAGTCAACCTTTGAAGATTGCCAGCTAAACAACAGAATTGACAACTACTGTCGTTCCTGGCCTATAATCATCCTAAAACAATACATCCCACTCAGAAATTAGAGTCGAAAAGCTTTTACAGCACACATTATCAAATATTATAGGTGTTGCATATGCGGCGTTGGCGGCGCGGGCGCAGTAACGGCGATCGGGGCCGATGAACGCCGCTGGCCTTATTCCGCGGAACTATCGCAGCCAAGAAACGCGACGCGTACTTTCATTGTCACCTCACTGTACGCCAGTTGGCAAAGTGGAACTTCGCTGGCAGTGGAAGTGTGGCGTTAGATAGTGCCTCTAGAGGATCTCTGAGCTTTTGAAAACAGACTGGACTTCAGGGTTTTTAAGTTGATGAATTGCTTCATTTTACAAGCTGTTAGAGCAGAGCTGTTGGAGGTTTTCGGAGACGTTGTTGTGTAGATCACAATCTACTACAAAATTGCTATTTACGTACAGAATCTTAGAATCACGTTCCTTGGCTGTTGGGTTATTATGCTGAATTTCATTCCCGTGATATTAAACTACATACTTACAAAATTATTATTGGATGAATAATTTATGCCGTAATTAAAATAATACGTCTCATTTATTATTTAATAAATTGTACATTATTTAACTTTATATCAAGATAATTTTTGAATAAAATGCTATGGTGTTTTTGCCGTTGACAAAAGTCTAATCTCGAATGGTTTTGAATCCGGACCTTTGTGATTTAAAATATTCAACAATAACCACTGCATAGCTGTATATTAAACGTTATCTGTAACTTGACTTCATGCGTTATCCATGAACATTGGAGAAAAGGGTTCAACATTATAAATTTAAAATCCTGTAATCATCATACTCTGCATAGATTCACATTTGGTCACATAGAAGCTCCTTTCTAGAGCCACTAAAGTGTTCCATTGACATTCTGTTCGCTAAGTGTGTTACTTAAGACTTTAATAATAGTGAAAGGTCGATAACTTCAACCTCATTTCAAGCCTTAACAAATTGCCAAGACTTTGTTACAACAACTTTGTATGTGCTGGAAGTGTTTCAGTGCCTAGTTGAATATAGTATGTAGGTAGATTTTACTGTTAATTTTTATGTAGGTTTAAACCTAAGTTACACTTGGCTAAGTTAGTTACTCGAACGCAACTTAACAAATAAAAATTGTCCGCCGATACTGGCAATTAGTTTCATCCTCCACGAGATGAAATTCTATAACTTAACATCTGTGATTATACTTTTGTAACAATTCTTAACTACCTTTTGAAGAATTTATCTATACAGACCGCTATCTCATTTTCTACTAAGAGGCGCTAAATGTTTCTATTATGCATCGAAATACTTATCTTAAAGTAAATCTAACAAACACCAGAGGTCAGGTACGGTATACAATTGTTAGAAGATAGTCGAAATTACGATTGCCATGAAAACTGTTTTTTACGGACAAAGTAACACAACATTACACATTAATTAGCTTAACATGACAAAGAATAAAAATTTCTGAAAAACTTTCATTTGTATAAATTTATGTTTGAAATACGTTTCCATATATAATAATATAATAATTTCTGGGCTGAAATTCTTCAACATTTAATTAGACACCACACACACATGCACAGCTATAGACAGTTACCTCAGAAAATGTAAGACAATTTCTAGTTATAGTTGTGTCTTAACTATGATTCAAATGTTGGTGAAATCTAGCCTTAAATCTTTTTAAAGTAACATGAGAAATGGAAAATAGAAACTACTCCAACTCAATATGCAAAGCAGGAAGGAAGCATATAACACTAGATCTCTGTTAAGAGCTGTGGAATCCAAGGTAAGACAGCCAAGCTTCAGTAGAAGATTACACGTCAAGTAGTTTCCGATTTTCCGATGACCTGCGTGAAAACTTTACCTTTTCGTTGCGTTTTGCGTTATAAATTCACCACCTCATTTATGATGCAATTCTGCAATAGCACAAATTATAATAGCATGTTCACAGACCCGGGTTTAGAAGTTTCTAACGTTATTAGAAATATGGATGGTAATTATTTTTTAGTTTGTTTAGCTCTAGCGTTATATCAAGAACTAAATCAACATTCTGAGATAAGATAGCGCTGTAGCACAGATAGTAGCGACCCACATAATAATTGCAGTTGATCTAACCAATACCACAACTGACAACGCGATGACTGCCATTGACCTCGTGCCGTGTCAAGTGCAGCCGCGTTGAATTTGCAACTTCATATGATCCATCACAGTAGTCTATGTTGTAACTGATCAGAAAGTTTGGCTATCCTATCGCAGATGCAACGCCGCAATAGTACAAGTGACAACGCGATAACTGCCATTGAACTTGAGCCGTGTCAAGTGCAGCCGCGTTGAATTTTGCAAATCCATATGATTCATCACAGTAGTCTATGTTGTAACTGATCAGACGTAAAGTTTGGCTATCCTATCGCAGATGCAACGGCGCCATAGCACAAGTGACAACGCAACGACTGCCATTGACCTCGTGCCGTGTCAAGTGCAGCCGCGTTGACATTGCAATATCATTTATACACTTCTATTGTTGTCGTGTGTTACTGTCATGAGCTGAGAATATGAATTAGGAACAATAAGTGACCTGTGTTACACACGCAGGTGTTTCAAAATGTAACTTGCATTTTATTGTGATCTCTTTACTGGTTTAGTAGAAATTATCATTATTCCAAGAGAGGAGTTTTTTTTTTAGGTATTTTTATAAATATTTTTTGATTATCTACGAGTACTAGAAGATACTTCTAACTACTTATAGTAACTGCACATACAAAATTTGGACAACTTACCCTTACTAGCTTATAGGTAACTCGAGAGTTCTAGCCTATTTTTTTTTTGTAAATTTAGATACAAAGCTATGTCCTTGTTTTTGCTATGTGGCTAAATTCCCCTGAAATCATTAGAAAGGTGCACCAACTGAAAGTTTTGAGGTGTTCAAATGAAGCATCGGGTGTCTGCTAGCTCAGTAAAAAGTCGGCCTTCTTTCTTAGTAGGCGATGTAAAATTAACACGTTTTTCCATTTCTCTCTAAGTTCGTGCTGGTGAGTGAAAACTGCATGGTCGCGCGGACGTCATTCCACTTTTCCGAGGCGTCAGTGATTTACAATACGACCAAAGTAAGTAGGTCTTTAACGTCTAGCTAAACTTCTCCTCAAACGCTTTGGCTGGTGTTGTCTTAGAGGGGTGGGAAAGTTCTATTGATGTTGGTTGTGGTAAATGTGTATCCGCAGAAGCGAACGACGACGCGCCGCCGTTGCATTTCGCCTGCACTGTGCAGTAGGTAAGTGTGTCAATGCACTCTAATCCCCTCCAGTCTCTGCAATCACTCATGACAAGTTCAGCTCGTCTAGTCTGCGTGAGACCTATGTGGGACACAGCAAGAAAAAAGTGATATCATGTTTAGTTACATTGTCCGATGATTAAATAACAGTAATGTATGGGAAAGTCTATTTGTAGAAGGGCCTCCTGCTCTCTATAATTAAATACTCTTGCACTTTCTTCGTATCGAATCAATTTATAAACATATCGTAATGAAATCTAGAGGTCTACGCCTACGAAGTACGATTAAACAGACTATTTTTTTTCTCAATACGCAACTTATGAAAGTATTTATTAAGAACTAGCTGCGTCCTGCGGTTTCACCCGCATAATTCAAATTTTCCCGCAATAAATCTCCTAACAGCAATATATTTTTCCCGTTTTTCCCACATTATTCATTGATGCTCCGCTCCTATTGGTTGTAGCGTGATGTTATATAGCCTATAACCTTCCCCGATAAATGGACTATTCAACACAAAAAGAATTGTTCAATTTGAACTAGTAGTTCCTGAGATCCTAGCGTTCAAACAAACAAACTCTTCAGCTTTATATATTAGTATAGATTTACCTTCTTGGAAGCAATTTACTCATTACTTACCAAAACGTGAGATATGAAACTGCTTGAACGTCAGGAGATGCAGCAGTCAGTTCAACGCCCTGTCTCGTTTTCATCGGCGTGCGACGATCGCTGATTGCGCCTGAAAACTTTCTTCCTAGATCGGTAACGCACTAGGCTGTTATTTCCCGGAACTACCGGTTAGCAGCGCACACGTCTTATTATCTTGTACATCTTATGAAGTGTTTTTCATTTCATATCAGCGACGTCTGACGCATCCTGAGACACTAGACTGCGGTGTAGTTGCTTAGTACTGTCATCAACGGAATTTTTCTAGCAAAACAGGCCGGTGCAGGTCATGGTGGTGGTCACAATAGTATTGCGAAAAAAAGAAACGAAAATCATATTAGATAGTTTTTCAGCGTCTATGTGTGTTTGTGTGTGTGCATGTATGGGTGTGTTGTGTGAGTGTTTTTTTCGTACTGATTTACTTCCACTATACAATTGGATGGTAACAGTTGTCGAATCGAAGCAGTTTCGGATGAGAATACTTCAAATTATTTCACATTTCTATGATTTCTTTATAGCTCCATTTACATTTTGTATTTCTTTTTCCCTCTTTTTTCTAAGGACTAGTTGTAATTTGCTTATATCAAAAGGAGGAAAATAAAGGTCCTTAAAATTACTCATATTGCTAAAAGCAGGCTCACTTAGGTCTTCATTGGCGTATTGGCCACCAGTGACTACGCCAATGAAGACCTAGGTGAGGCTACTTACTTACCCACACCGTGTGTCTGATAAGATATGGAAAGTTACCTACATAGAAATCAAGAGCACCGTTGATAATGCATAGTTAGTTAAGAGTACATACTTTTCTTTTAATTGTATTACCAATTATATTATCAATCATGTAATCAGTAAAATAATGCACCTCTGGCGCAGCGCATGGCGTGAAGGGTCATAGTCGCAGGCAGGTGGGTGCGCGAGCGCATCGAGTTTCCTATCCGTATCTAGGCGAGTGACAGTAGCGGCTTGCGAAAGTGCACATAATTGGATCGGCGCTTTAGAAAGGGGGTTATGAGTTTGTAAGTGCAACGAACCCGCGTGCGTTTCCCGGGAAGATGCAGCGCAAGCGCAGCAGCCGCGTGGAAAGCGTGCCTTCCAGGAACGAGCGACACCTCGCGCGACGCCCGCTCTCTCAACACCGCGACGCATAAGGCGAAAAGTGAAAATAATTATCTCAACTGCTAAAGCACTTCATTACGTGAACTGCGGACAGACCGAGACACCCCCTCACGGAAAAAAATCTACCCGACAGTTACGTTTTTGTATGTAGACAGATTAAGATTTCCATATCCTTTTATCAGAATTAAAATGATCCCACCTGGCGCCTCCTGCTTCTAATTCATATGCTGACCAAAAAAGTTTGGCCTATTATTGTATTCATAATGCAACTGTTTATAACGGGGCCAAAGGGTTACGAGACCATATGCTCCGGGTTGGCCCGCCCGGCGGATATGGGTTAAGTAATCACAGGATTTTTTTGCATTGGACTCTATTAACCCCTTCCTTTGTGAGTGGTGTAACAGTAAACGCGTAAAAAAAAACGACATTTGCACGCATGGGTGGTATGTTAATTGAATTGCTCACAATCGATGCCATCACAGCGTTTCTGCACCGGTATTGCTAATGTAATTTTTTGCTAGTCACCTTTTAATCAACATCTGGTTTTTCATTGGTTTCTTTATATGCGTCTTTTAGTGGAATCTCTAATTAGAATGACTGACTATTTAATTCCGTGTAGTGCTAGCCAATATTCAGTGCATTTGTATTTATGACTTTGAGCATTTGCCAAGCGATATGACCATGGCATCAACTGACTACCGATTTGGATTGTATTTCTGTATATCTGCATCCAAAACATGGAAAGGGAAATTGTGTTTATATCTTATGAATAATAACGATTAAATCCAATTTTATTAACATTATAAACATTAACATAACATTAATTAGTCAATATAAATGGCAGTTAATAATTTAGATTTTATTTCTGGTTGCTGTTTCACTGAATTTTTCTATATTATTTATTATTATTACATATAAAATTAAATAACAAAATTTCATTAGCATTTCAACGCGCCCAATATTTTGTAAACCACAATAACAACCGAAACTGCCTTACAAACCAAAACTTAAGCCCGTCTCCCGATAATATTGTATTTAAACCTCAAATTCGTCACAGCTCAAAGAATAATGAGGAGTCATATATCTTCCTAATCTTTTGTCCGTCGAGCTCCGTTCGTTCTGAGAAATGGTTCAAACGGCTATTACTATAGGTCCCGGTTTACGACAGGAACTGTTAGACCCGTATGACGGCAAAAGTGCATTTTGTGAAGAGTGACGTCACAAAGGCGACGTCACACGCAGCTCTCCCGTTACTTCGTACAAAGGGCACTCAAACAAAAGTCCGCCTGTTTGACCACAGAATTGCTGCTGGCTATTTATTGTTTTTGTCGAGGGACCATAAATCAGAATAGATATAAAGAAGAAATTGTTTCGTTATCTGTTCGAAAGTTGTTTACTTTTATACTATTTTCTGTTGTGCAAGTAATGTTGGAAGTCTAAACATCATGTTAACTTACATAGGGTAATGTTTTTCGTTTCAAGTAAACATTATACGAGTATAAGTACGAAAAACGTGACAATTGATGAAATACTGGTCAGGGTATTTGTGGATGCTGCTCGATCGATCAATCTCGAACGCGGTAGTTCCTGCCTCATAATAGTTGACAACTAGATTTAACATCCTATCCGAAGCACGGAAGCTTTTAGATGCTGTGCCACTAAACGGTCACCCTACAAAGGTGTGCCGCTGGAGAGGTTAAACTTTGATGATGGCTTAAAATCTCTCAAACAGAATTATGAAGTGTATATACTCATATATGTTTGGATACCACCACATATTTTTTTTTATCATAATAACATTATATACCTTTCTGAAGTACTTACGTTGATATTCGTAAAGACGATCCAAATAATTTGATAAGTAGAATTATGCTTATAACAAAATAAACTGTAAATGTTTTTTTTTTCAGACTGTTCGTTGAATCATCATTTCGGTTCACTAAATCAACCAAAAATGTTCAGCTCCTTTGTATGTTCAGATATTTGATTACCATACTAGAAAAACTTATAATGTATGTATAATTCTCATCTTTGAATAATAAACTATAAGTTAAGAATTATTATCCAACACAACAAAGAGGAACTGTACATCATAACCAAAAAAACTTACCGTGTCAAAATAGTGAGGCTTCACTAAAAGTGAACGCATGCCTAGTCGAGGTTGAAAAAAAGTAAAAAGATATTTGAGTCCCGTTATGATCCCGGAATCCCGCGGCGCAGGCGCAGCCTTCGAGCCGTGAATAGTTTAAATGGACGCTGTCACTGACATTGTTTAATGGTCACTTGTCTAATGCGCCTGTGATTCAACTATGGGAAACAGGTACCTACAGGCTTATTATTGTAGTACTAAGTATGAGCCTATTTATTCTGTGGTAAGGGTTGAATTATTTGGAATTCCTGTAAGGTGGTTTATGATTGGTTGTCGCCACAGAACAAATTTTTGATATCGATGTGGGCTCGTTGTGCTAAGTTTAAATTCCTTAAAAAAAACCTAAGCCTTAAAAAAATGTAAGTTGTCTAAACCTATTCGAATTTTACGGCGTTATAATTCGTAAATTATAACAAAATTACACCTAACTAGCTGTACCCCTGCCAAGCTTCGGTGTGGCACATTCGCTGATATGTCACTGATGAAAAAAATAGATAAAAACAATCCTTTATGCGGATTATATATCATGCTAAAATTTCAGCTCGATCGGTGCAGAACTTTTTGAATTTTTGAAGCGTACACAAACCAACATAACATTTTTATATATATAGATGATTATTAGAAAAGGACGCTATTTATTAAAAAAAATAAGTGATTGTTTTGTACCGAGTAGAGTGTAAATAAGTGTGTTTTGTGGCGTTTCAATAAAGAGTTTATCTATCTATCTATATAAATACCTATACTCTTTGAATAACATATATATAGGTCAGTACTTAGGTACTATTTAGAGTTTACGAGAAAGAAGTTTATAAATATGCCAAGTAATTATTATAATTTCACTTTCATCGCAAGGTGCTGTTACAGATATATGATACGAGTAAACTTTAGTCATTTTGAATAAAGTGTGAACTTGTTTATTAATTGATAAGAAGTCGACAACTACTAAACCACTCCGAAAAAAATTCACAGTAAGGCTTAATTTTGGCATACGACTTAGTTTAGTTAATTAACGCGTCACAATCACATGCATAAATCCTGACCACTAACTAGGATTCGCTGTATCTAGGCAATCAGGGACTACGGAACCATGGTCCTACAAACACCCCGACCCGGACCAACTGCTTGGGGGTTTTGGTCTTTTGGCTATATATCATTTATTTTTTTAAAATTTACACGAACGAAGCCACAGTGAATTGCAACATGATACAAATCAAAGATGACATAGTATTCAATATAATTATAACTTACTAGCTGTACCCTGTCACGCTTCGCTGTGGCACATTCGCACATTCGCTGATATGTCACTGATGAAAAAAATAGATAAAAACAATCCTTAATGCGGATTATATATCATGCTAAAATTTCAGCTCGATGGGTGCAGAACTATTTGAGTTTTTGAAGCGTACACAAACCAACATAACATTTTTATATATATAAGATTTCGAATTAAAATGTCGTTAACGTAAAATAAATAAAGAGCTAGGATTAAATGATCAAATCAAGTTAATGGGGAATTGTATCCCATCTCTGGACATTGCTTGAGAGGTGAGTGTCGAAGGCAACGACCCCTTAGGTAGGATACGCACCGCGCCCGCTTCCTGGACAAACAGGACTCGGGACAAGAAGACAGGGGCTCATTATCAGCATTACCATTTCTTTTTTATCTATTCCATACAATTCAGTGGCAGGGGCAGGGCAAGTCGATTGTAAGTGTGTCGGTAAATACTTGCTCTTTGGATTGCAATATCTTATCGTCCTGAGACTTTTGATTGAGTTTTTTAGTTTCATGTGCCCTATTCCGTTTAACCTCAACACTGCACTACTGCTTAGTGGTTTGTTTTTATACGAATTAAAAAATTATACTCCAATTTCCAATAAAAACCCGTGGAGGTGATAAGGACATCGTAAACATTTCTTGATTTTAAAGTAAATTAAACACGGTCACCTCTTAGACTATAGGGATTCCAATTGGAGTCAGAAGTGCTTTACACGGCTTTAAGGGCGATGTATTTGTATTGTTTAAATATTTTTTATTTTACGTAAAAGCTGTTATAAGTTTAGACATCTGTTTATTGTGTCACTGCTATGAGTCAGATCTCTGGAAAATACATAATCTACCTCGATGACTTTATTGGTCGATGCGGCGTCTTTGAGTTTCGCGGTCCTTGGACATGCCGTGTACTTGTGATGATTCCTTCACTGATTTGAAAATGACATAGGTCAGGGAATAACAATTAAAAATAAGACAATTGTAAATAAATTAGCGCAACAAAATGTCATGAATTATGTGCCAGAAGACGGTTTCTTACAAGACTTCTCTCTTTTGAACCGTGTTAAATGTAGACCTTATTGGAAAGTCTGCCGCTTGTCTCGTGCGAGGCTGCATCTTCACTGCAACGTAAAGAAAAGTCATTGGCGTAGTATAAATTAATTATTTTTCTAGAAAAGTGGCGCAGAGTATTTCTCGGGCGGCGCTGGCGTCGCCGAGCGGCCGCAGCGGCGTGGTGCGGTGGTGCGCGAGCGCATTGCTAGTAGGAAAGTTGTTTATGACGTCTGAAAGTGTCACGTTGAACCACTGTGAACCGCGACCGGTGTCTTCCGCGGTACCTGGCCTACTCACCAAATTGTCATTCTATCAATCCGTCACCATGACTTTATCTTCGCCATCTGTGGAGTACCTACATTCGCAACGTTAAATATGTCGTGGACGTACCGTTGTTCGACAGCATTAACGATCGCACTCATTGCGACAGATCGTCCTGATGACTCATTTAGTGTAATGAGTCAGCATTCCGACTTCCGATGCAAAGATGGTGTGATGATAACGCCTTAATTTATTCGCCCTGATACTTATTATTACAATTAATAATATAAGTGTCACATTAACGTGTTACACACTGCCGGAAATCTAGAGAACAGTGGCCGTGTAGGAAATAGATTCTAAGTTCCTTTATTTTACAGGAACTACCTATGTGCGCAAAATTATAGTAAGAGAACTAAAACTTAGCCAATTTCACAAAACCATTAAAACGAAAATCATTGAAATCATTGTCACATAAATGCTTGTATAGGCACTGCGTCTATTGAATGATTATTGATTGACTTAATTGCTTCTTGAATATTTTATAATTCAACTCGACACCTGGATTGGTTCTATTGCGTCACACATAGGTATTGTTTAGATTATAAAATCCTCAAAATATAAATGTTTTATAAGCTGGTTCTTAATTTTCATGGCGGCAGCTGTGGGCAGCGCGCGGCGGCGGCGGCGCGAAACGTCGACCTCTCGCGGCTGCGGTGGCAAAATAGGGGTCATTGACAAGGCCTAGCTGCACCAACACCAATCCATTTGAATCAACAACGCTTTTTCTAACCTCGCTCTCAATTTATTCATATATTTTTTGAACAGAAACAGGAAATACCAGAAATTTGATAACTATAAAATCGTAGACCGAGCGCAATGTTTTTGCACGGCACATCCGCCGATCGTGAAACCTATTGAAACGAGAGGATCTCTTATTATTTTCGCACTTTTTGAAAGGATTGCTCAATTTAAGCTCATAACACTTTTGACACCCATTCTAGTGTCAGATGGCGTGATTGATGGCGTCTGAAAACAAATTGATTTGGGTTCGTGTCATGATCACGACTGTTGGAGTAAAATCGGGCTTTTTGTTCATTTGTTTGAACAATGACGTGTTTGTGCCTAGTCGTGATCTAAGTTGGCAGAATGGGGGGCAATGGAGGTGAGGGGCAGGAGGGAGGGGAGAGAGGTGGACACGCACACATCGGTGCGACCAACGAAACGAAAATTTGTGAGGTGAACGAACGCAAGTGGCCGCGCAACCAAACGTCAGGTTGATTCACTTTTCATCTACGCTCACTCTGTTATATTGAAAGCTTCTTTGCTTTTTGCTTAATGAAATGAAAATTTACACTTTGACAACATCTTATTTAGTCCACCCGGTTGACGCCTATCGGTATTAATAGCAGCAACTCAAAACGTGTTTAGGTTATGCTTATGAATTTAAAACAAGTCTTTTCAAAAATGTTTAACGACATTTCATATTTTCCTTTTTTCACATATATATTTTTTCGTATCTCCTTTCAACAATGTCAAATTACATGTTATGGTATATGTGTAATGTAAGTACATACCCTGAATATCATACCCAATGTGGGTGTAGAGAATTGCTTGATTGATCGTCTGTCTTGAACTGACACAGAGTAACTTAACAGTTTAGTTGATCATGAGTTACAAACGTCTCAATTTAGGTAACTGAAAACACGGCGCCAATTCGTAAATGTTAAGGTAGTTTGATATAAATAGATACTAAACATAAGAGTATGAACGAAAGGTGTCATACTTTAAATATTATAGAAGCATACATGACCCCACCTGAACAAATTAACATTTGACGCGACATTATTTTGTAATAAGAGTGGTTAAGATAATTTTAGTTTTACTTTTATCGCTTCTCACGAGGAGAGGTGAATGACCTTGCGGCGATCGCCAGGAAACTTGAGAGTTTCGCAAGTAACTGCCAACTACTGTCGCGAAGCGCTGATACCAACTAAATTATTATTTGTACTGATAAACCGGAATAGGTACGCAAATTGTGCAATCGATTATCGGTTCAAAATACATGAATACTATTACAAATTAAAACTGTGATGTGATTGGATTATATATTATAGAGTCAACATAATGATTAGTCATTGAAGAACAAGTAATTATGTTAGTTCATCATTCTATTTCATGGCGCAAGATCCCTTTCCTTTCATTTATTTTCAAAGTCCATAAATACTGCCAGTCAGATTGAATTCTCTTAAAGAATGTTTTCGTCAAAATCATCACCTGTTTTTCTCCGAAAACAAAATCTATGACGCACTTTACACTATCTGTCAATAAGTACCAAAGAATATCAATATCAGACCGGACCTCCACGAAACACGTTGGAAACCTTTTAATCGACTCGCAGAGATTTACGATTTAAGAGTTACAACGAATTATCCATCATTTTATTGTCTAAGAATACGGTTAATCGCAGAGTTCACTTCCCACATAAAAATATTCAAATTGTGAGACGTCCACCCTTTTAAACAGACACTTGTTAGGTTTTTAGCCAAAGAAAATGTCAATTACCTCTCATTACGCCGAAGAAGACAATGCTCTTTGTACATTTTGACAGCGTAAAATGCAAATAATATGACCAACATGACATAATTAAAATTCATTTCTTCTTGAAACGTGAGAAGTTTACCTTTTAAAAACCTTAAAATTCTACAAAGAGCAGTCAAAATAAATGTAATTTAATTTAAAGTTGGAAAGAATTATCGTTCATTTGTTTTTAAATTAGATTTAAAATGTAGTTACTGCTGGTGTAGCGAGAGTCAGGCGCATGTTCGTAGTCGCGGCGAGCTCTCGTTGAAGTCTTTTGTATAAGAACATTTTCTGTGACGAAATGTCAATGTACTCTTCGCGTTTTTACACAGTTAGTGTCATTAATTTTATTTTTTTCCTCGTGCAATGAGGCTAATGTTAAAATAAGACTTAATTGTAATATATCGTAATTTTGTTCTAGTATTAGGCTAATCTGATGATGAATTTAGGAGTTTTAAGTACTTAGTATTTGTGTGGGACAAGTGTGGGGCATTTAAATATATAAATGGATACATAGATAATGGTATATCTATTATGTTAACTCAATTCAATTGTAAGTTTTTGAAACTGCTATTTACTTAGAAACATACACTATATTGTTCCATATATAATAAGTAATAATAAAAAAAAAACATATTTATCACAAAACACAAGTGAAATTAATATTCACAATTAAATATCGTAACAAAAATGCCTTGAGCTAATTTTCTATTATCGATGTATAACTCAAAACAAAATTTAATCAGATGATAAAAAACTTAAAAGCACTTGATTATATTGGTTTTTATAGACCATTCTGATTATACTAGAGCCGTCACAGCAAGAGAGTACGGGTGCGAGCGCGGGTGCAAAAAGGTTAGTTTCCGCATTGCGCCCGCTGCAGCCTGCAGTAACATTTCCGTGCCGCTCCGAGCCGCTTGCAACACGAGCTGCAGCGCTGCACAACTGTTGGTCAATATTTATACTTTTGAATTAAGTATTAACAAAATATAAAGAATTATTAAAAAGGTATCTGTACCCCTATTCACTGGAGTCCCTGAATTCAATGAATTCATTCGCGATGCGACGCATTTGAAAAACGGTTTTCCTTTAGTACTTAATTGTGTTTTTCGAATGCGTCGCTTTGGGAATGAACTGGTTGGAATAGGATTCGAAAACTGTCCGACACTCGTGTGATTACTTTTTATTATATCACTAATTTTGTCACTAAGAAAAAAAGAAACAGATATTTCATTTGAAATTTCTGCCAGACTACCAATTTAATGAGTAAATATGTAACCAATCTACTATATTAATAAATTACTCATCAGTTATCTAGCACCTTGCTCAAATTAACACCTCAAAAAATTCACAAGAAAAATATGAGACTTCAAATTACTTGGTAAATAAAGTGAAATAGCATGAACAGAATAGATGGCTAGAACAGGTTAGTTAAAAAACTGAACTCGTGAGTTTCATCTAAGCTTACTTAACTATACATTGTTTATACAACCATATCCCGATTATAAAAAAAAAAAAACAAAAAGTTTTGATGACATAGCTTAATTAAGTGTTTTATTTTACGCTTCTATGTTTTAATTACGTTTGTTTCTTTTTTTTTTCTTGTAATTTGCCGTTCGCGTTGATTAAAAGAGACACCATCCGCTTGCAAACGTTTATCTTTCTATCTTTCGATCATATTTAGTAACTACGTAGTTACACCAAAGGACAAAGAATGCTTAAAAACTATTATACAACAAAAAATAAATACTACATACTTTTCTTTATTCTTTTTATTTTTAAGATCTATTTCTACACTATTTACGCAATAAATTAATTTCATTTCATTTCAACAAAATTAAACTTACAGTTATTGTAACTATGGGCAGTGTTTTCGGTTTTCATAATACTTTTGAGTTGGTGAAATTGAAAAATGTTTTACCACTGCACCTAACACTAAACATGTATTATAACCACAAGGACTCTTATTTAATTTTAAAGGATTTATAGTGAGACGAACTTGACACCTTTAACAAAGACTGGTTAAAGTTAGCATAGTTTCGTAGATCATAAAATTTGACTTATTATTTTTGTATTTCTATACTTATGTATAAGATATTTTTTTTTTTGACGTGTATAAGTGCAATATTTTGCCTATTTACAATAAATGATTTGAGTTTGAGTTTATAGTTTAGTTTAGTTTCGTATTTATTCATTTATTTATAAGGCACATTTTTTGTTAGTTTACGATCACATTGTCTAATAATCTAAGAATGTGATAATACGGGCTCATCAAAATCGTGGAAATGTCGAAACAAAGTAAAAATGCATCCGAAGGTTGCGCTCACCTGACGCCATCGGCGACTAGCGGATCGCAAGGTTCAGGTTCACGCGGGTTCATTGCCACAGTTTTGTTACCCTTCTTGTGTAACTCGCTCCAGCCGCCCTTCTCCTCTCACTTGCTCCCATTATTGCAACTTTATTTACTTTTCACCAATACTTACCGCGGCTGAGGAATGTCGCTGTAAGGG
This sequence comes from Campaea margaritaria, assembly GCA_912999815.1. Classification (NCBI taxonomy): domain Eukaryota; kingdom Metazoa; phylum Arthropoda; class Insecta; order Lepidoptera; family Geometridae; genus Campaea; species Campaea margaritaria. Next base: position 9,991,690 of record OU538794.1, read on the forward strand.
GCATGATCGTCTTCTTTTTTTTCTTTTATTCTTTCTTGGCGTTGTGCTGTAAGATGATAGTTTTGGCGTATTTTAACAGCAAGATAATTATTTGGGCCTGAAACAACACAACAAACTGTTGTTGACAGCTCACTTATGTGTGTTGTGATCTGTGTGTGTACTCTTCCTGTTTATTCTTATAATTACGAAATTTAGTATATGCTGTGTGTAAATGCTGGACGGATTTTATGAACTTTTGGTGTATGATAATTTATAGACATACTACTGTAGTACATAGAATAGAATAGAATAAAAAATACTCTATTGCACACCAGTTCAGAAATACACAAACAACATAAAGAATAGAACTTATTGAAATAAATATGATATAATAGGCGGACCTATCGCTAAAAGCTAAAAATCGCTAAAAATCTTCCAGTCAACCTTTAGATCCAAGGGTTGGCTAGAAGAGATCGCTTTTAGATTCTAGTCTATTCAATTCTATTGTTTATTTACTATTGGAATATACCTAATTAGCCATTTTATTCAGCCTCTGAATTGCCTGATAAGATAACGAAAGTCAAGGAAGTCAGAATAAACTGAAAGTGAGTTGGGCACAATATTGAAATATGAGCATGTATGTGTCGGTATGGTATATACATACATAAATATAATTTGTATTATGTATATATGCGGAATGTTTAATTGAGCGGCGTAGGCAGCGTGGTTCCGCGTCTAGCGGCCGTTCACCCCGCCTTTCGAGAGTATCGAACCGCGGGCATTACGTCACCGCGCAAGCCTCACCCCCCCTTAGCACCCACAGACCCCCCTCCCCACACCCCACTCCCACAGCACCACCATAGTCTCTGCCAACTCTGACGAACCTATGGAATATTCCTCATCGTTTTTTCTCGGATCATAAAAATGTTTTTGTTGTTAGAGCTATTTCGGTGTGAAGGACTATGGTAGGTATATGACTAGTAGCTACTTGAGTTGCCGTTTATGTTTTGAGAATGTTGTAATTGCGTTGTTGGAAATCAGTACTTCTGATTTTAAAAACATCCAATGAAAAATTGTAGCTAGTCTACTCTAATCGGTTAGATAACGAATCCAGCTGCCATGATATTTCAATCAAAACAGCCCCTAGGGTGCAATGGTTGTGAAATTCACGAAAAACGAATCCAAATGTGATCTCATAAAATCTTATTAGACATTTTAATTAGTGCTCCAATTAGTATTTATAAAATAATTAGGTATTTGATAAATTATTGATATTTCACTCTATTATATCAGCAGCTTTTTATCATAGTACCATTTTGCATGTTACAGTTCTAAATTAAACATTAATTATAATTAGTAATATTTAATTACAACAATTAATATCAATGAGTAGAGTTACAATAATTATCAATAAATTAATCGTAGCAGCTACGCTCAAGCTACGGCGTAGCACCGCTCGTTCCCGAAAAAGGTATGGCGTTGTCAAAATGTTAGGCACTCGTTTGGCGCTGGAACTTTCGTTGGTTACGTTCACTGAGGCGATAAGGTAAACACCGTCGCCGCAGTCATCGACCGCGGCGCCACAAGGCCACTCGCTTACACAACTCGCCACTAAACTTTATCGACTACTATCTGATGCAGGTATCAATTTCGACATTTCCGAACCCTTACATTGCATAATTAGCTCAAAACTCAACACCTTATGCAAATGCTCTGTAACGTAACGGTACAGGAAGTGACTGAACTCAGTTCAGGCCGCAATTTTTGAAAAGCTCTTTGTTTTGAAGACATAATGGCGACTAAGCAACCGCGTTCTCAATACGGTGAACTCGAGCGATCGGTCGTGTAAGCGAGCGAGCGAGTGCGCGCGCGCTGCCAACAAAAGTACTTTCGGCCGGGTAACGGGACCTCGCGGAGAAATGCTCTACGAAATCGAAACACGGGGTCCCGTTAGGCGGCGGCCCTCGCCCTACCGCCGCCGCCGCCGCCGCCCGCCCGCGGCTGGCGCGGGATAATCTTAGTAAATCACAGCCGCCGCGGCCGTTACTCGCTCCGTCATGTTATTAAGGGCCACATCATTCCACCTTCCTCCACGCTTCAATGCGAACAGCACTATCACTGGACATCACTTGTTGCTCGAAGATATTTTGCTGTTGTTGTTTTGATCGAAGCTAAAGCAAATATCGATGTTCATTATAATATCGATTTATGGAACCATTATTATCTGTGGAGACTATTTATTGCAAAATAAATTTAAATTAATTTAAAAAAAGGCTAAAATAAAAACTACACTAATCTAATAAACCGCGCGTTGGTTTATCTAATAAACTCTATCTAATATCTCTATCTTATAAAATCTAATAAGATGCTACCAGTTGGCAACGTTCCCAAGATGCTGACAGCATTGCCACGTTGTATGGCAATGCCTAATCTTTTTGCATTATTATGATAATATAATTTACATTATTATTTACTTAGCAAGTGGTTTGCTTTTATAGGCTGTTTTAGCAAGCAAAGCAAAATAACGGCCCGTCTTGTGTCTCACGTATCAATTATTTCAAAGTATAGGTTGTCATTATTTAATTAAAAAATATTGTTTAATCCTATGTTGTAGGAACATTTTGACTCGCAGAGTTGAACGTGATAAAATAACAAATACCAAAAATAAAAAAAATTATAAAATAAAAAAATAATAAAATAAAAATTCATTTATCATTTATCATTTTATCATTACCTACATTAAATAATAAAAAATGCTCACTGCATTGTTTATTGTATAATGTTTCAATGATTAGTAATCATTATTTGTTTAACAATAACAATGACTCATCTAAAACTAATGCTAAACGCATACCTCCTAAAATCATAAAAACTTATCGAACGTCACTTAGTACTGCGCAGTAAAGAATTGTAGTGTACCATTTTTTTAAACGTCAGTTATTTTTTATGTATATTGGGTATAGTAGATAACTTAGTAAGTACCAGTTACGTAGTGACATAACATAATTATGACCATACATTTTAATAGCTTCCAAATTTTAAATTATAAAGACTATTAAAAAGTCTTAACTACATATTAAATATTAACTTGACTATCAGGTGAACGATTTGCTCGTCTCGTCACTCAGTCTAATAAAAAAAAAACAACTTGACTATTTAATTATTAATATATACTAGACATAAACAAGTTTAATTTGCACGCAGATTAATTTAAAAATTTTTTTTTTTCAATGCGTTTATACCGCCATCTAGTGCAGTTTATTGGAACTACCTACTCTGCTGTTAGAAATGGGTGCTTTCTCCACGCTTCACCCAACTGAGGTTTGATGGAATCAGTAGTTTGTAGCTCCCGAGGCCCTATTTAACGGGATAGATGTCGCAGTAACGAAATAGTACACAGTTTTTAAAATTATAAAATTCGGTTAATTCACAAAGGGTCAATTTTTCATTGCTCATAAAAACGATTCAATTCCGATTGAACAAACAAAGTATGAGATGAAAAATTTGTTTTAATTTTTTATTCAGCAGAAAGCAGGCACGTAGTTATTTGAAGTTTTATTCCAATGCATGCTGATTTATGCGTACAAACGAAAACGTAAACATGACGTAACACTGATTTTAATTATCCTACTAAGTTATATTATAAATATTTGTTTAATTTTTAACATAATATTTAAAAGTTACCACCGTAGATTTTCATTTGTTTAGCCACCTACTCTAATGTCTACTTTAGAGTGGGTGTTACTACTCTATTTACTTGTAAAAAATATTTATCTCGTAGACAGAAGAGGTTTTTTGTCTTTTCTAACTTACCAACTTCTTTATATAATTATAATATATTTTTTCTAAATATGTCATCGTACAGCGTGAAATATGTCATCTATTACGAGTATCATGTAGTGATCTGTGTACATATATAAGAGGTAAAACTCAAATAACTAGTGTATACCTACTTACTTTTTATTAGCAGTAAAAAATACACACATAGGCGTCCAAGAACCAATTTACAGTCCCATAAATTGTACAAGTATACAAGAACATAAGTCACGCACGTTACATAAGGGTAAACTAAACATGCAAATGGACCATAAAAAACGTGTTCGTTTTTTACTTCTACATTCTTTATTTAAAAAATGAGCGAATTGATTGGCTGCGCGGGGTTGCTTGCTACCCTCAAAGTGGCGCGCAGCGTCCCTCTAGCCACGGACCAATAGCAGTGAAGGGTGCTTGGAGGGTCCGCGCCCTATGCTCACGCATTTCAAAGATTACTGCTTGCAATCGCGAAACATTGGAATCTCGCGATTTGTTGAAATCGTGCCCATTCGTGACTACAAATTGGCATAATTTCTGGTCGTACTTATATTTTTTATCTATGTAAAGTTTATGACAAGTCATCAGATCTCATGATGATGATGATGACTAGAGATTTGTTTGACATTCAATAGAGGTAGGTAGAATTTTATTAGTAACATTTAAAGTTAACTATTTAATGACGGGAGTAAATTGTAGCACAGCGGTGATAAGTCCCATGAGGCCAGAAACCTTTTCCCGCAATGCCATGGCTGTGTCCAAAAAAGTATATTTTCGAAAATTTCTTGTAATAAGTTAGATGTTTCTTATTAATGTAATGTATTGTTGTGTTTCTTGGTAACCTTGTTGAAAAAGGTAAAATTGATTAATTTGGTATCGAGCAATTGTCGTTTCACCAGTTATAAAATGCTTTTTTTTTTGTTTTGTCTTAAGCATCACTCATTCAACAGTTTTTTAGGGCCAGACCTCGGTCCTTGATAGTTCACTATTATATACCGTTTTAGGGTTAGAGTTTTTTAGTATGATTTTAGTTATATAGAGTATATCTTCTCTATCTATAGAACTATTGCCACAGCGTAAGAATGTATAACACTGAAAAGACTGAACTAAACTAATGTATGAAACTGTAAACCAATTTGTGTAGGTAACTTCACTGTAAAAGCTTTTTTTTTATTGTAGGTCCTGTAAACCAATATTACTTGTATAAGGAATTAAGAACTGCGACGCCATATAAAAAAATACCCTATAATCACCGGCGTATAGCAAATTTTTTGCTTGGCACAAATCATAAATTATATCGTTGAGTTGCCTGCTAAGTTCTGGACGTTAGCAGTCAGCTCAGCCACTACTGGTAGTGGAGAAGCATTAGAAGAAGTAGAAACTCCCCACCATCATTAATCAAGTCAATTTTAAATCCATCTGTACATAACTGAAGAGCTAATCATGATCTAAGCCTGGAGAGACTCATAATAGCAGGGTTCATCCAATAAACAAACTCATTGTGACTGACTTGTCACGCGTGTGTCAATTTTTAATTCGCGCATTCAACAGAAAGAGTGCTTATTTGAGAATATGTAAACGCCAACGCGAGTGGCAGCGCATTGTGTTAGGGGCAAAAAGTTGTCGCTTTGTCGAGGGTGCGGGGCGCAAACGCCCCCTAACGTTCCTATCGCGTTTCGTACAAGTGAAACATTTCATGTTAGTTTTACGTTATTTCGCGAGCTTCGATGACACGTCAGATTCAAACGCTTGTTCAAATATGTTTATCAAAATTATACGATTATGAAAAGCTCATTTTATTCAATTCAATTTGAAGCAAGAATCCTTATGTTTTGATGATTGATGACACTTAGACGTGCTAAGCTTTTTCTTAAGCTTATGTTTATGTGTGTACCTAGGTTATTTTTTTCAACATTATATATAAGAAACAGTAACTTACCAATTGTTAAGGTTACAATTCGTTTATTTTAATGTAAAATATCCAACTAATATTATAAATGCGAAAGTTTGCGAAAATGGATGGATATTTGTTCCTCTTTTACGTAATAACTACTGAACGGATTCGAATAAAATTTGGAACACAGATAGTTTATAACCAGGATTGAGTAATAGGGTACTTTTTATCCCGATAGTATCTTCCCATGGGACAAAACGGGAACTATGCGAATGAAACCGCGGGGCGCAGCTAGTATTGATATAAGTTTTTAAAGCATGAAAATAAATATATTTCCTGACTTTCATCAGCGCTGTATAAATTAAAAAATATATTTTTTTGGATAATCTCATAAGAATTATAAAGGCACAGAGTAGCCACCAATTCGCTTTTTCATAATGATATCGCTTTTTATTGGCACTTTGAGGGGTGACACGTGACTTAGATCCTGTGAATACTTTCCATTAATTCGTTTTTTCATCCTGGTATTGGGTTTTTGGGTCCTTTGTGTAAGGATTTTTTTCTTTTTTTATACGTGGTCAACGAGGGGTCAGTTTTTTGCAATTACCTACCCCTCGTAATGATTGATTGACAGCCAACGGTCACTCGTAAATTTGCCATCTGCATGCACGTCACAATAATAAAAATAAAATCTCTATCGGGACAATAGTTATCACCTAGATTACGCTATAGAGTTTTTTTTATGTATGGATGGAAGTAACAATACCCTGCCTTATGAAAAACAACGGAGCGGCCTATGGTGGAGCATGCTTGCTCACGAAATTATTAAATCTCGCTCGCTCTTGCTGAAATCTGTATTAGAACTTATCCTTTGTTCCAAGAGACATGAGTAAACTGAAATTGAAGTCAGCTTCCGGATCACTTGGATTATAAACTAAGCAGTTACCTAAGTCGAATTGAAGTAAGAAACAATTATTATGCATTCAGTAAAATATTTTACATTTTAATCTAAAAACCACTGGTAGCACAGTCTTTAATTTAGATATCTTCATTTGTTGCGAAGACGGGCATTTGTTCTCGAGTTAAAAATTGGTTTAAATTATATATTGCTTACCTTTTTCAAAAATTTTGACTGCATTGCCTGCTCTGTTTATCATGGATTGATATGCTATTGTCCAGGCTCTGGCAGCCGTGACACGCGCCGATCTCCATTTTTTACTTCCAGTTTTTTGTTGCTAATATTTCTGCATTAATTCATAAAAAAGCTCACCCTATTTACAAACTAGCAGGGACCTTTGATCCGAACGCTTATTAAAAGTAAATATTTCATGAAACATTATCGCCAGTCTTTTTATAGGGCTTTTAACGTCTTTGTTGATGTGGTTATTTATTACTAACAGAATCTTGAAATTGATTGATGGCAAAAAGTAGTTAAGCTTACCAACTTCTGGTCAAACTAAAACCTATACGACTATATTATATGGCCATATAAATTTTTCTTACACCACGTCTAGATTATAAGTAAGTTATGTAGTATTACTACATAATAGTGTTACTATATTAATTTATTCTGAGCTACAGGTACTTTTAATATAAAAATCTACATAATTAAGATAAAAAATTGGTTGCCTGTAAAGTTGGTTAACGGAAAATAGTTTAACGTGACCACGTCATAACAAAACATTGAAAAAATTATTGGATACTTTTGTGAATAAAATTTAATCATTTTTAATAATAAAAGAATAAACACTTGAAATTATACTAGTGTAATCAGATTTTTAAAATGCAAAAATAATTAAGCTGACAAGAAGAGAAGAGAGATAGATGCGGCGCAAGGGTACAAAGAGCGTTACGGGACAATGTGTCAACTTTTTCGTGCATGCAGCCGTTGTTCATCGATTCATTGGACGTTGTCACGTCAAAAAGTTTTTGGATAAAATATATTTTATCAAGCTTTTATCAAATACGTATTCCGCACTGGAAGCTGAGCAAAATGAGTCCAAACACAATGAAACTTCTGTTAGTCACTGAGGAGTTTCATTATCTACGTTTCGTCTCCATCATTAGATCAGCTCGCTCTCACCATAGTATCGTATTGTCATCGGAACTTGACAGGCTTCCAAAATTTCATGCTTTAAAATTCGAATGCAACATTTGTCCCGAACATACATAATTTATACATACATACATATAAACATTGCAACAAATAAAAGCTTGTAAAAAGAAACAGTCTAGCTCGGAGACTAAAGGAAGCTACTGGGCATGAATAAAAATAAAACGAAAATATTGACAGCATGTTTCTCTTTGTTTTCGAATCATGCAAAACTATTGGATCGATTGTAATGCGGTTTTTGCTGGTTGACAGCTTGAAATCCTACTACATATTACATCTAAAACCAATCAGTAAAAATGAATCTGATAACAAAAAAGCTGTTTGTAGGCGGGAGGCGCATCCGTATAGAAAACAGGGTTTTTAGAAACTGTCTTCTAAAATCAATATACAAAAATATCACTGCGAAAGAAATCGAAATTCAGCTGGTAACTAATATATATATTTAGATGTAAAAGTATGTTCTTAATGTAATTGAAAATTTGCTATTACTTACTTACCTATAAATAAAATACCAA